>OX243880.1:10000000-20000000 GCA_945859645.1 Amphipoea oculea
TTCTCCTTTACGCTGTGAATCGTGTGAAAATTACATTATAGTAAATCTTAAAAAAGCGTTTAATATTGACCTTTATTCGCACAGAAATGTTTTAATGAATCATTCGTGCGTTGAAAACCTTATTGAAATTAAATATCTTTATTACATAATGTATTGCGGCATTATGATATCAGACGAAATGATCGGATTCACGGAATCCTTAATGAACGAGAGGTCGGAAATTATTTAACTACCTTTATCAGAAGCTAAATCATCATTCTTATGTAAGATGAGGCATTTCTATCTCACAGTTGCGTTCTTTGCTAATATAACTGTACTTACGTGCCGGCTTAAAAATTATTCGTCATCATTTTAATCATTCCCGAAGTATATTCACATTTCGCTCATTTGGAGAAACATCGACGTAATTGTATTTTTTCCCAAAAATTGGTTAAATATGCCAAAACACTTAGAAAGCATATAAAAAAAAGTAGCAGTAACATCGATGTTTCTCCAAATGAGCGATTTGTTTATTGTCAGCTTGTTCGTGAAGTTGTCATCTGCTTTGACTAGTGTTAATAAAGATATCTTTATTTTAACGTTAACGTATTCGGTTATCCCTAGGTATAACTACTTCTTCTTCGTATCGCTGGCACGACTGTGATTCAGATCTCGTTGGCCCAAAACTTCGCCACTTCCACGGCGTCGTTGGTGGCAGCGCAGAGGTCACTTTGACTGCATGTTTTAGGATACAGCGGGCAGGATAGGAGGTGGAGCATACTTTGCGACATAGCTACACATCTAAACCCTACTGCCGTTCCGTCGAGGTAGCCCCACTGCCAGGTTGGAGTTGCATCTTCCCACTTGTGTCGGGAAACGGTTCAGGGACTTCCAAGTGGAACACGAACGGTATAACTACATACAAAGACTTACCTTCACCAAAGAAAGCATCAGTCCGGTGGCCACTTCCCTTACTACTAATTGCATACGCATAATTATCTAATAGGTAAATAAATAAAATAATAACTTCCATATTTAACTTAACTTACAATCTTAATGATAAAATTGATTTAAGAATTTAATTTAAACATATGAGAGAAAGTTTGCATATAGCTCACGAATGCTGATGAAAAATTACGTAAGAAAATTTAAAAGTTAAACTTCTTCTAAACAGCCAGTTAATATTCATTAATATTTCTGTAATGTTCATCTAAAATGCAAAAATATATGACTAAGCTGCTATAGTGATTCCGTGAAATTTCATCTTGTGTAGCGTCCGAACGGCGTCTAAGCAGCGGCTACGCCACGTAGGCCATGCGTAGGCGCCTACGAAGGGTCTACGCGGCGTAGGGGCCTACGCGGGACAACGTCCAGAGTGTGATAATCTTCGATCAATAATAGGTGATAATACTATTAAATTAAGAAGTTGTGGAAATCACTTTAGTAAAGATAGGGGCTTATCCCGCACCCAGCTGGGAATTTAAACCCGACTCAAATAATTTGCCTAATAATTCGAAATTTAAATTTGATTGACAATCGTTAGCAGTTAGTCGAAGTCAAGAGCAGGCACATTAATTATCAAAAAAAATGTTCTGAAGCTACTTGTGTTACCACTAATAACGATCTCTGTTCAGTCAATTTGCTAACAAGTAACTATAAATCACATAAGCAAACTTTTAACATAACAAAAAAGCGCACTTACATGCGAATTAGGAACACGTGCTTATCATTATAACAGTTGCCAGTCAGACTGGTACATTAGCTGAAACATTTGCCAATTAAGATGGCAACTTAGAGAGATGGATAGGATAACGGGCTATATCTAGAAAGTCATCGTCTAATGGCCCTAACGGCAATCATGACATGTCTTTAGCTATGCCAAGAGGTTATTGTTATTAAATACTAGCTGCGCCCCGCGGTTACACCCGCATACGTTTCAATCCCGTGGGAATATCGGGATCAAATCGGGATAAAAAGTAGCCTATATGTTTATCCAGGGTGTCAGCTATCTCCATACAAAATTTTATTAAAATTAGTCCAGCCGTTTGAGTGTGAAGAAATAACAAACATATAAACACACACACTCACAAACTTTCGCCTTTATAATATTAGTGTGATTATGTGAGGGTACCTTAAGTACTGCCGAAAAAGGAAATACAACAGTAAAACAGATAAGACTTATTTGGCGAAATTTTCTACAATTTAATTAGTTATTTACTTTCTAAGCGCTGTGACTGCGACCCCAAAGTGGGTAAACAAAAAGTGTGCGTTCTCTAGCAAATTCAAACATGATCAGCCGAAACTCTTCTGCGTATAAATATGACGTGCATTTTTCACAATAACTTCGCAACGTGTATGATTAAGCTACGCTGTAACAACAGTTATTTATAATAGCAAATATTCAATACATTAGTTTTTGTGAACATCAGTGCATTAACCTTACATTAAAACGGTGATATAAAAACGTCACGTCTTCACTATGCATCAGCTACTTACGTAACACCAACTCATAATTTAATTTAAATCTGACAATTACGAGTCAAACTTGTTCCGTTAAATCTTATCAGTTTGCAAAGACTTTATTTAATTAACAAACATAGTTTGAAGATAAATTGGATTTAAATGTTCCAAATGATCTACGGCTTATCCATTGCAATCAGCGCCCGCGCATTCAAGTTATTGTCAGCATCTCGATCGGCAGTCGTCACTTATGTAACTGACTTATTTAACTCGCATTTCTAATCGTAACCACACAACATTTATTACAATGGAGCTGACAGATCGATAAAGAGCATACAAGCGCTACTTGACTATATCTAAACATCTTATAACTTCTTCAATCAAGAAACTGATTAAATAACTAAACCAAAACTCAATTTAGTTTTTTGTTCAAATTCACATTATAATACAATAAACAGTAAGCGGCTACATTCCTCAAGCAAACAATAGAATTAACTATTAATAATTTCTTCAGCGGAGTCTTATTCGCTTTGTGTATTCATGAGCTAATTACTCTATTCAAAGTTATTCCAACGTCATAACCATCGGTCAACGTCGATATCCCCTTCTAAAGTGTCGTGCTAGAGTGCGTAGGATCGTGACCAAACTCCTCAAATGGTCATATCGCTGTCCGTCGGTGTGGCCGCCGGCGGTATGCCATCGCGGCGCTGGTCACCACACCACTTCCCTATCGCGATGGCACTAGAGCATAATTTCGGGTGACAACTGACCTTGACGAAGCTGATATATGCGTATATGTGTAAACAATCGATAGTACAGACGCGGTCGGCGCGGGCGTTGACGATGCAACCCATCGCGCATGGCTAATGCGTACGCGCAACCACACCGCATAGCGATGAGGGTGTGCTGTGCGCTGATACCCGCTAAGCTCCTCGACTATCAAATATTATTTGCCGCAGTATTTTATTTTATTGCCTCATTTGTATTCAATACTTCCTTTATTAAAACACCAAATCTGTTGAAACGACTCGCGGTGTGTCGAAACTAAGCTGTATTAAGCAGCGCGGCTTACTAATAATTATATTTCGTTCCCAGACATTAAATCATATAACATCAAGCACTGGCATCAGGTAATTCGTATTTATAGGAGAAAGTCAAGTGTGTGCAATAGGTGTAACACGGAGTTTCAGTAGGTAAATCACTGACTTCTACGTGAGAACGATTGGAACATGTTCGTGAACGGGTGCCGTCAGTACTGGTCATTTCTTTGCTGCCATGGCTTATTTTAATTTATTATTTGAATTGTTGTTTTTTCTCATCTTTTCACTATGGACGCTTTTAACGTTCTGCATCATTCTCACATATATAATTTTTAACATGAATGATTTAACCAAGACTTTGTAACCACATTATTTTGATTTAAAAGAGTGTCCATGGAGTTTCTTGCCCGTTCTTCTCCATAGGTACCTACGCTTTAGAATGGGCAACTAGCTTCACCTTTCTTACTGACCGACCCCTTGACAATTCGAAAGTGCCTGTAATTGGTTTAATTGAAATAAATGCTTTGAGTTTGAGTTTGGAACTTGTTTATAAGATAAAAATATGTTTATTTTGGAGCATTGCACCTGCTTTACATTGCATCATGAGTATGGATTCTGTAACTTAGCCAAATTAACTCGATTTCACTCAGTTTTTAGAGAGAATATAAATCTGAAAGTACATTAAAGCAATCAGTGACAGCAAAATGATGCTGTGCGGCAGTGGGACAGCCAAATGGTACAATAAACAAAAAGACAAAAGAAAGACTATTATCATGAAAAGGTATTAACATCCAGAGGGCACGCCCCGCACATTGTAATTGTGAATCTCATCAAAGGCGGTATCATGACTTATTAAACTACATACTTGCAGACGTCGCTCTTTGTTCACAACAAAAGGAGCACTGCAAATATTCAGAGAGGTTACTGGAACAAGTACTTAAATAGTAAAATATTAATGATTTAGATTAAAGATAGTGACTCATCACTTAGCTTTACAAGGCAGGAACCGAAAACAGCACTAATTTTTAGCCGACTTTTAAACAATAGAATGAAGATGATAGTAGCTGAGAGTGCCTGAGAATAGCGTGAGTCCGTCTGAGGCCGATCACGCATACTCGTCGGAATAGTAGCGGTTCATTCACATTATGGACGTGGAACGGAAAATTGGATAATGCCTCACAAATAACTGCACGGGACTCATTAGACCGACCGACCTATTTTCTGGAATCCTACCACTAACACGCACTTGTAGACTGCAAGAGCCAAAGTATTAGCATAATATCAAAGAGGTTTGATGCATAAAATAATGTATTATAAAAAGTTAACTACTAACTTATTAGTTTTTTGTGTGTTAATGAAACCATATTCTAAATTATAATAATAAATGTTGGCTAAAAGTCAGCGGTTTCATCGCACAATTTTCGTGATAGTAATATTTCTTAACGTATCGTGACACCGCGACGTTTCGCAGCTGCATTGCATTGTAAATTGTAATGTACTTACAACTATTTGGTTACAATGTCGAAAGTTTACTTTGCAAAGCAGATTTCATGCTTATTTATGAGAAACCAACTAACCAAGACATCAATTTCATGAACGAAGACTTAATGAAAATTGCAGTCTCGGGTTATTTCAGTAAAAGCGAGATCAACACGTGGAAGTCTTAAAATTGTATGTCCGTAATTTAGTACCCACTCAGAACTGAGTGTAGTTATAGTAAAGTGTTATTCTTATTTATCGCATCCGGCAGTAAATCACACCTTTACTGACGTACTTGTAGCAGGACTTACGGGATATTAGCTACGGTTCTCCTCACTTTGTAGAACCATATAATTTCATTCTCATACATACTTATAACACTAAATATAGAGAGCGCACGTGCTGAATAACGTTGCGTTATTGTGACCTAAAAACAGTGTAAAATCGTCAACTACAGCGTTGTAAGCGTTTTGATTACAAACTATGTACGTGGCTACTCTAGGAAGCGCGGGGGTGACAAAATGTAAATGCTGCGAATTTGCATTAATAGCCAATTGTCGATTCAGCGCGTTCTGTACGCAAGTAGGCACTTCACCCGACGGGTTTGGATATGACACATGTTCGAGTACATGTATGTGAGTGAATATGCACGCGATTAGAATCTTAATATTGCCGATGCGAAGATATGCGGACCATCATTAATATTGGATCCGACGGTATAACACGATTTTATACCTTATTCAGGATATAAAATCTTAGAACTTCGACAGATTTTCCCTTTGGCGTCTAGTTTTCCCGTGGGAATTCTTTGCCAGTCGATATAATCACAAGACCTACAAGAGAATTAAAAAAACTTGAAATGCACATATTAATTTAAAATAATTGAAATGCCATTGAATCTCATAAAACGCAACCGTTAGCTACATTTTTTCAGAATAGCCAACTTCTTTTTTCAGAATAGCCAACTTCTTTGTTATTGTTCCATATCATCAATTTATGAATAAAAACTTTCTTACAATTGCTCTTGAATCGTATCCAATTCAAATTGCCTTTCTGATTGCTTGGAAAAATTAAAAACGTCAACTTTAAAATTACGATGAACAGTTTTTAAATGGGAAGAAGGAAAATACCAAACTATAAAAGGCAAATGATCGTCGTGTTCCCCATCGGAGCGTGGTTACTGGCAGTTAATCGAATTACTGACGACAGACAGACGGCAATGATATAATTTAACTGGTTTAATTCAATCGGACACAGTCGGGGTCGATGAATTCGGGTTACTCTGTCAGAAACATGACTCCTTCACATTGTTGTTGTTTATTTAGGTCGAATGGCATAGAGCAAATTAAATAATTACAGTTGTAATACCACGGTTGTAAATGTTCATCATTTGATTAAACGCAACATGACATGTCCTCAATAAAAACTAATTATTCGTTATCGCAACACGACTTATAAAATAGTGTAATATATACGATGATTAGAGCTGTCATCTCATACATGACACTATTCGAATTAGTATAAATCGATTACTCAACAATCGTTATCCAACTGGCTTAGGTGACAACCGAATAGCAATCGATACCTACGATCGTGTGGCGCAACACGACGGAAGTTTCGACACTGCAATTATTGGTGGTAGAATTATGATAAACATCGAAGTTATGGCAATTAATGTGGAATTCTAGAGTATAGGTTATAATTTCGCTAATTGGCACGCTAGGTAGTTTCTTTCCTGTTTTCCAATAAATCTTTGTGACCAGCCCCTACATACGAAGTGAGCGTTGAAAATCACGAACGGATAAACTAATAGGAATATCCGATGTCTCGTTGATTGACTGTTCTGCAAGTGAAACCCAGTTTACATTGGTGCAGTAATTACCTAGTTAGTCTTGATATAGAGCAGGTATTGAGAATACAATTACCTAGTTAGTCTTGATATAGAGCAGGTATTGAGAATACCATTACTAGCATATTTAACAGTAATTGTACAAGCCCATTCCCCTTGATTTAGAACAATGAATTAGACAATTTCAGTAGTAGTAAGTACCTAATTTCTATCTACCAAACGGGATTCTAATGATCACAGCGTACTTAGTAAAAGGAGCAGTGCTGTCCAAGTCGCGTATTCATATGGTCGCTAGATCAGCGACGTATGTACTGGGTTATGATTGATAAGTCGTGTGACATACTCCACTTCTGATCGCCGCGGGCGCGGCGTATCGGAGGCTGCGCGCGTGCCGGCCGGCTCACGAGCACGAAACTCTTTCATATGCTCTTACATTTACTATTACATTGATATGTTACACCGATGATTTATGCACTGTCTGTCACTCGTAAATAACTCTGACCTACACCATCTATTGTATCGCGTATAGTTTTAAAACTGACCCGAGTGGGCTGCCAGTTTCTGCAACTAAGTACCGGTTTGTAGGACAGCCAAATGTTTGATGAGTCGAAAGATATCAAAGTCAACTGTGACATTAATATTCCTGTTATAAATTACGGCATTGTTGTAAAGATCGAGTATTTACTTTTACTTTTTTTATTGAGACGATCTCTATAACCTATATTGGTTTTATGTTGAGATAAATCATAGCGTCCTCGTAAAATCGAACAAAGAGTAACTTGTTCTGTTGTCGTTTCAATAATACGGGTAGTTTGGGTTGTAAAAATGTTAACAATGAAATAAAATAACTGCATGATGAATTAAGCCTATCTTGTTCCGATCACATACATTTTTTTATAAATTCAGCATTGTATTGAATAGTAAACACAGTACTGTTTAGGAATCAGAATTTATCCACATATCAGAATATGAAATATTATAAACACTGTTGTCCTCTGACTTAGATGACTTCATCGATGTCGCCAGACGCTCGACTTACAATCGCCATGTTTTGTATTATTATCCTTGTTTTTCATATTCGTTTCCAAAATAATAAACTATTCTGTCTTAAGCAGTTAATTTGTTAGTTTCTCTATTCAGTTTAGTTTAGTACAGTGGTAACCAGTACTAATCTACGCGATTGGTACTGCATTTTGAGGCAATGCTCAACAAAAATGCCTCAGAATGACACGGTAAAATTGTTTAACTATTTTATAAAAATAAAACGACTTGTACCACTTGCGAAATCCTTTACGTACTTTGCCAAAGTCTAAAAGAAATAAAATTCAAAGCATTAGCAGGCTAATAATCATAAGGTATATTCAATACTAAAACAGTCTTATAATATATAAGATAAAAATCAATTAAAAAAAATTGGGCGGGCGGGCGGTGCATCGCGCACGCACGTTTAGGCGGGCGATGCGTACGCGCAGCGCGGGCGGCGCAGGCAGGAGACGCGCGCAGTATCACCCGCGCCGCGCCACGGGACGCACGCCCGTAGCCCTACCTCTAACATAGTATAGCGACAATTGTTCATAACATAAACAAGGGTCGAACGTGACCCCGCGTGTGATGTTCCCGTGTCAGTGACTACTACTTGCCTACACAAAGGACTTATGATGCATGTGAGTGCCCCTGCTGTTTGCTACCGTACATATATGGATTATACTTAGAAGATGCTTATTATAACTTGAGTTTATAAAAAGTTATACAGTGTTAATTTTTTGACGACTTGTTGCATGTACAGTACAGGCAGTTGTATTAAAATGTATGCTAATATATTTTAATACTTATTTTATTGTATGGTGTATTGTCAACTAAACAATAGCGGTTTGGATCAAACTCTATTATTTACGACAAGGCCGGTCACAATCGATTTCTTTTAGCTACAGTATGATTCAATAGTGTCGACAATGCGTCAAGTTTCTAAGCATCCTGTTTTTGTAATGCATCTGGCGACCTTAATTGCGCCAGGGTCCGACTTAATGCCAGCAATTAAGCCACCTGTCCGTCATGGTATTTTCCTTGACGTACTACGATCTACGATATGTATTATTATTTTCCTGTAATTGTTATCTCCTTGGATCAGAGAGGTTATTTTTAAAATGTTTGATATTCAAATAGTCAATAATATTGACAGATCAATGCTGCGTATCGTTCATATCTTGATCTTGTACTAATTTGTAGCCAAGGTATTTTACAATTCCAATCATGTTTAAATCCTTGATAGTTATGTTAAAAAATATTCTAGTTCCAAAACTCGATGGTTTCGTATTTGTAAAGGCAGTGTTTGTTTGGTAAACACATGCATGAGGTACTGAGTACATAATGTATCGATGTGACTGAAAAAAGTCGAGTATATTTGCAATGTTGGCAGCCAGACAGACGATTAATAACATGTAACACAATGCCCAACAATGCATGCATAATTCACATGGAGTTATGAGTCTAATCAGATATGAATCAGATTAATTTGTGTGACTGTACGGTTTGCCAATAGCTGCTTTATTGAACTGCCCAATTTGTATTTAATAATGCATGCAGGCACAATGTATATGTTGCTAATATAGTTCATAATTTTGTCTAGCATGTCAACGGGAATACAATTAGATTCTTAAAATACTACTAACTTTGCTAAACATCCAACTTTTGATCGACACTACTTATATTTTTGTAAAGCATAGTTTGAACTCATAACAACATTTAACTTACACATGACACCAACTTGGATTACTTACTAACAATAACATTCAATTAAGAAAAATTTTAACGAAAATGTGGGCTGCACGGATAGTTCATATGTAAAAAACAAACCCAAACAATAGATTGTAATCACTAAATCGTATATACAACATGAAACAAATATGATAAAAACAATCTCGTCTAGACCATTTCTAAAAAATAATAATTTCTGGATTATCTGTAATTTAACAGAGAGTAACCAATTTCGTAGTAAAACGACGTTGTCCTAAACAGTAAACAAATGCCGGAGGACAACATAACAAAAGCGATTGATGTCTTCCTTGTTTAGAACAACGCTAATAAACAGAACACCCATTCAAAGGAGCCCTCCGTTCTTACCTGAGCCCCCGAAAATTCATAATTACCCAATGAATAAAGCCGACCTCAGGCTCGAGGCAAATCGGTCTCGTTTCTTCGTGTTATACCATAATTTGAGAGCCTCGCATTACATAAGTAATTGGAAAGGTCTCACCGTATGGGCCATCGAAGATACGATAGATTGAAACGTATTTCATAATTATTGTTCCGTAATTATCCAGTTTGAATCAGATTTATGGGTCCGTAACCCAAAACTCCATTTAGTCGACTTGTAGTACGTAACTAGTGATTGATCGATACAGTTAATATAATTATCTCTGTTCATCGGTTCGCTTTTTGTTTTACGGTAGTGAATAAAGCATTATTTATTTAATTGCAGAACACGCTCTGAAATGCGTTTTATTCGTTTCGAGTTCCGGATGACGTAAAGTTTATGCTCCTACTAAATGCTTGTTGTTTCGCTTTTGCTAAATATATAGCATTTTCACTGTAAAATATCTATGAGAATGACGCAGCATTTCTAGTCAATACCTAGTCTGTCACGAGAGGCGTTCAACAAAGATGAAATAGATGTAAACAAGGTTCACATGAATAATGCATTGTTTAGATGCATCTCATTAAACCGTTCATGACTCCACTTCGAAAGCGCATCTAATTGTACCCTACATAAAGTACCTGGGATATTTAACAAATGCTACAATTATCATGATTAATATCAACTGTTTGAACGAGAACCTAGTTATTAAAAATAATTATACATTTTTCATGGTTAATTTTATACTGTTTTCTTTTTTTTGGTTAGACTGGCGTGTTCACTGGTACCTATTGTCTAGTAATACGCCTTTATAAATATTAATAGGCTTAACTAGTTAGTGCACCTGTCAATTACAAACACACCTGATGGGCAGTAAACTTGAAAAAATTACCTGTCGTTGACAGACATAATGGCGTACGAAACAAAATTAACTTGACAAAACACGAACGAATTTATTTAAGTAGTCGCTTCTTATAAATGGCGACGCAGACGACGCGCAAGATGTCCCGGAGTTATTAGCAAATGGAGCAAAAACTCATCTGTGCAGTCTGCATACGCGCGTGCTCGCTGCTCTTGTAAGGGAAATATTAATTAAATATTTTGATATAACATGTGCAGGACGGGATCTCCCAAATGACGCGAAGAAGATAAATATAGCACAGAACACACCTGTAGGCGTGTGTACCACTATTAAACCCGCAATTACGAGTTCTTTTGTTTCCCATACAACCTTAACAAATGAAAGTTCATTTTGTACGCTTAGTAGGTCCAAGACAATTTCAATTGTGACACAGTTTCCTTCCTACGTGAATTGCATTTTATGAGATCAGTAGAAAACGAAATAAATATATTTTTTGTTGTAGGAAATGCAAACAACAATGTTCACTGAATTTCCTCGTTCGTCAAGGATTATTTAATTTAAAGAACTATGAAGTAAGTACTTATTTGCATTTGAAATGCAGGCATCGTAAATCGTAAGAATTAAATATAAAATAACCTATTGCATTGTATGAATAATAATTAATCATAGGAATACATGGGACGAGTATACGAGAGTGCGTTGCGTCATGCATGGTAATAAGAAGACATTACAAAATTACCCACCATTGTTCTGGGTTCGCGGAACAGTGTTTGTTGGTGCGCCCGCGCTGATCGGCGGCTAATAGGGCTCGCATCATTGTGCATCTCCGTCGGCGTCGGTTCCCACAACACGAAACGCAAAACCGAACAACAGCGTGGAAGCAACACTATGCGAACTTCTATGAAACAGTTTTGTAAAGGAAGTGCACGTCGTCACGTAATTCGACAGTGATTGCGTGCGCGTTTGAAAAATAGTCACGTACGGAACGCTCCCAAAGGACTCGCTCTAAAAATAATGTTCCCACTGCAATCTGTGCAGCATCTTCCAATCTAAAGATAACATTGCGCCAACACGTGTTGGAACAGTAAGTTGAGTGACCCCCCGACGTGACGTCAGGACCCGTCCGCATCATTAGTCGACGTCCTGCGGTGATCCGACTGTTCTTTGTACCCTCCACCGTAACATTCAACAAATTCTTGGGTAATTGTTTTGTAACGAGGACATTTACAAAGCCAGGACTCCAAGAGTCATTTGAAAAATATTCATGAATACGGACCGAAGGAACAATGATCCTTGGTTATCATGAGGAAGCAATTATGAGGATTATTTTTTTAGTTTTGCATTTTTGTAATAAAGTAAATTGCTTGTTAAATAAACGAGGAGGAAGAAAGTTAATGACGTGCTCGAGCTGGAATCTGCGCATGAGATGTGATGCGTCGAGATGCGACGTATGGATAATGGTGAGGCTGTCGTGAATCAGGTGTGCGACGTGTCTGACCGTCCGCAGGCGGCACAGGCTGGGCGCGGATGGAGGATGGTCAGTGATCTACATCGACGGGACACGTCCGCCGCCCGTGCCCGTTTCCATGGTAAAACGTGACGGAAAAAAACCCACGACAAGTAGACTAGCTACGATACAAAAAAATATAGGAATCAACCACTTCCTTGATCACAACAAAAAGCGACACTGAATTCCTTCGGGGTTAAATTAGAAGAAAAATGTAATGGTTTGGTATTTAGATGACTAATAAAGACTAGACAGTGCGTTATTTAAAAATGCATTAACAAAACAAAACAACTTTACTGCTACTTTCTTTGCTTTATTTTTTTCGTTTTGGAAATAATAGTTTTATATAGGTACCTACGTACCCAGCTGTTAAGAGATTAATCTTACAATTATTGAAAAAAAATTGCATAAAAAGCGTATCTTTACAATTTTCAATTACCTACGTACTGTAACAAAATGTATGAGATTTTCCTTTACGCCGTTCCTAGAACTCTATTGAGTTCTAGGAACGGCGTAAAGGAAAATCTCATATATTACATAGATATTTTTATGTAGTAAAATAGAATGATAAAAACGCTGACACATCATTATGTCGCCTCCTCGGGGAGTTAATTGGTAGTTTCGCGTTGGTTGCGTGTGCGCAGCGTTTAAATCATATTCCGGGAACCATGGAGCGGTGACCATGACGCGCTCCACTGCGTCCTTGGGGATATCCAGGGACAGGATACTAACATTCAAAAATTTTTGATGGGGATTTTTTGAATTAATGTTACCACAAAGTAATCTTAACCAACTTGGGTCAGTTCATATCGATTTTCTGTGAATTTTTAGCAAACATTTCAAGACACTAGACAGTGTCGATTCTTATTTTTGTAGATTAAAACGAAGAAACATTCACTGGAAAACACTTGAACAAATAGCTAAAAATCCATACGTGACCTAAGTTGGTGGTCATCCTGTGTCGTCTATTTCATGTTAATTACTTTGTAATACAAGAACACGTACCCCTCCACCTTTTTAAAGTGCTACTAGTGTTTTGACATTTGGAACGCACGAATCTTTGGTTCAATCGAAGTATAACCAAACTTTTTATAGATACGCTTACAAATTATACACTTCACGTAGTAGTATGTACCGAACATGATTATACACAGATACGAAATCTATTAGTTCGCTCGTGATTGTTACATCTTGTAATTGAAAATAATTATTGGCATTTTTATTCAAGGCGATTCTGTGTCCTTATTCAGTATCTATTCGCTTCGTGTGTTGGCACCATGTATAATTTGTAATTACGTAATAACGCAGCTGTTTCGCTTCACCACATTCAATAGTAAATCTTGTAAATACCAAGAGTCGAATTTAATGAAGATATTGCTTATATTGTTTTGTAACTAAAAGACGAATGTTCGATAATATGGAGATACTGCAGTCCTCCATTCATCATGTTTGCCGACTAATCTAAATACAACTTAGCGTGGTTTACGTAACGTGCAAAGTGGCACATCGATTTTTATATTGACACGCCATGATTCTACTTCCTCGGAGAGTTCAATACTTTCTCGTGTTTTATGTAATTTCATTATCATGTGACACAACAATTATATTGTCTGTATGCAAATGGAATAGTGCAAAATCCAAAGTAAACAATACCGTACTGTACGAGTATTTTGTTGGTGTTAATTCAGACAGATTTCAAAATTTCAACTTCATTATAAATTCTATATCCGAAATAATAAATCAAAAGGAGAACTTTTGTAATTTTTGTTGTATCGGTTAATTTAATTTAGTTTATTATTTATTGCTGTAACCAGTGGTGTAAATGACGTAAGGTTTTAAAGCTTGTAATTAGTTTTTAAGGCAAACACTAAATTCTACCACCAAAAGATATTTTGATGAACTCTGAATCTATGTATAACTGCTAAATGTGCTGTTTGATCTAAATAACGTTCAAAGACTTCACAACCGAAGTGCAAATATCGATAATTCAGTAACTCCATGTGTAAATTGGTGATGTAAATTGAAAAACAGTGCAGCGCGTTACGCAATGAGAAAGCGGGGAACAAAGTTATCTGTACTTCGCCCAGTTTTGTGGTAACTACTACATACCTAGTCATCAACTCTTTGGAACCTAAAGATTAATTAGAAGTACGTACCTGACCGATGATGTAACGGATTGCCCAAGCCATGTTGGCTTAGGCAAATAACTAATCTCTATCTCTATCTTGTTTAACCTCCACTTTTTATAGATTCGATAATAAAAGTTTAAGGTTACCAAAATAATAATATCGATACTTAAAAACTCGTAGAGGCAGGTAGCTGTCACCTCCGTCTTATGGCCTTACCCCATGTATCATTAAGTTGACGTAAATCCGATCAAATATTTAACGGGATTCGAATTTCATTCTTAGCCCAATCGGATTTTTGGTAATAAATTTCTACCTGTCTAACACGATTATTACGTAAAATAATATTTTCCCACTTTTATCTTTTACGCTCGTAAACCCGGTTGTTAGGTAATAGATGCAGTAAGTAAACGTCATATAAAAGAATATTAATAAATCTTCACTATAACTGCTTTATCGTTGCGCTTTGGCCCTTTGAGGGTTATCTGATGTAATGATGCAACAGACTGAGACGCAGTCGTTATGATGAATTTGAGAATGTTTGGGAAACTTTATTCTATTAACTAATCATTCCTGTCACACTGTACAAGGCATTGCGTCATCGCTCGGAGTGGTCCCAATCAATGATCTTACCACATTAGGTGGGAAGGGGCCATGAAATGCGTTAAATTGTGCGGTCAAGCGCTGACCTGCGGGGGCAGTGCCGGGGCTCAATTAGCCGTCCTATGGTCCGTAACCTCCAGGTTCGAGGCGGTTCGAAGCACATCATTACGACCACGCCCCGGGCGATGCACTTTCTCCCATGGACTTATTTAAATTCGTCTCCAAGGCGCGATTGACGCCGAAGCCGCCGCACTATTGTTAACTATAGCGTGACGTAACACATCTGATGTGCCGTCACTCAATTTACAAGAGGTTTTGTTAATGTGTAATGATGCGTATTCTTTGTGCTTGCCATTTAATTGTTAGGCAATAGATCTTTCCGCTTAACATATGTCTATGTACGAATTATTGCTAAATAAGTGATGATTTTTACACCTCGGCCATTCTTAGAACTTATTGAAGCTGTCATTCATCATTCTTTCTGCATCACAATACGATTGATAAGTTTGATATTTACTTTAGTGCTTCGCAATAAATGTTTCAAAAGAAATTCCTTGTAACTTCTGAGAGTACATGGTCCGTTAAGTAATCCTTAATGATAATTAATAAAATATAAAGGATAACAAAACATTGCTTTTGTTTCAAGCCATCCTCCTCTTCCAAGTCGTATAGTTTTATAGTCCGCTATTATCTCAAGCTTTACTCAACCACATGTATACTTAATTTTATGTTCAGGAACTTTTGTATGTTAAAAGGCATTCCATTTTAATTGGTCAGAAGTCAGAGCGCGAGAATAATGTTTTATCGTTGCCATTAATTGTTGAGTTCCCGAACGCGATCCAAGTTGGCATCTTATTTGAAAGATTGTTAACTTTCATGAGGATTTTTCCCCGTCCTTGTTTTAAAATGAATGTTGTCGAGGAGGGCTCGGGGTGTGTAAGAAGGCCGTTGACCGCAATCTCCTGCGTGCCGTGATTCGGCCCAGAATGCATTATTCCGAATCACCGCGGCAGTCCTATATCATTCTCAATCGAAAATTCCACGCTTGATGTCTTCTTTGGTAACAACGCTGCTTTCGATATGATTTATGACCACTCGCCTTCAACTCGTAATTACTCGACATTATTTCATACATACTACCTTGTTTGTCGTTATGATAAGTGGTTCTTTTCTATTTTCGGTCAATATAACTAAAGATATACCTAATAATAAAACCATGAACAATATTACAATATTGTTGTTGTATTTATCGTCCAAACTTATCTTCTTACAAAAGACATCAACGCGCTCGCCGCATCTCATACGCATTGTGTACCCAATATTCCGTAACCCGCGCTCCAGTAATAACTTAGCATCATAATTAACACAATTATCAGATTTCTGGTACAAACACAAGCTCTCTGTTCTAGTTACCATTTATTCTATTAACAGGAGGAAACGAGTACGTATTTATTAAGGTCATTCGGATGGAATAATCGAATAAACAATACAGCTCTCATTATTTTACGTTATCTTGAAATCGATACCGCGATGCGATTTTTGACAATAATAATATGCCCATTGTGTTACTATTGACATGAATAATATACACATACTAACGTTTGACAGCAATTGATTGCCTAACTGAATGAGAAATAACACTGACATCTCTAAGTAGGTGAGTAAATAGAACGTACTTATAGTTCAGTTTCTATCGTTGACCTTTGATAAAGAAATCACTTTTACTGAACGGTATTTTGACCAAAAGTGAAACGTTATCTGGGATCTTAGGATTGTTTTCATCGAGGATGAGTAGGCGCTTGTCGTATGGTACAACAATAGAGAGATGTGTCGCGACGACCCGCGGCGACCCCGCCCGATGTCGCACAATGTCGCGAGAATACTTATACTCCTTATTCCGGATGAATATTCCAAGTATTTAGTTCAACGTGACCAGCATTGTGTACCATAATACTACAATAAACGTTTACATTCCAAAAATAATATTTTGAGTTAACATATGCGTCATAGCGTTTATTGTGAAGGAACGTCGAATTTGATCACACACGATTTGATTCAAGGTATCTCAAATTATTCCCATGTAATTGAATTCGTTAACGAGACCTCCAAAAAGCATTGCTAAACAAAATAACAGTGGAAAACGAAATTATTAATTCAAATAGATTTAACATCATAGAGTTAACCTTTGCTGCAATAAATGTTTAAGCAAATTATTCACGACCCTATTCGGCGGTATTGCACATCCTTGTTCCGATCTCGGGTCCCGAGTCTCGATGAATCACGCGCATTGCATTCCGTAAATCGGTCCGCATGCCACATTACCGTTAATAACCTTTATGGCATTAACTTTGCTTTAAAAACCAATGTCAAGCGATAATTCTGTCGTAATTATGGCGCCCCGAGAGCTCATTGCGAGTGAAAATCGCTCGTTTGTTAATAATGTCTGCATTTTTGACAAAAATATCTTCTTAGCGGTAATGAAGAAAGTGGTAGCATGGTTTATTTAAAGCGATGGATTCTATAAATAATTCCTTAAACTGCATTTTGATACAAAAGGAATCTGTTTTTTTTTAATGTTAGTGAAAGCTTTAATATTTAATTTACATAAAAATATAAGACACAAAGCTGTATTCATAACACATGTATCGGTTGCCTCGTTGTCTGTTGAACCATCTAATTTGTCTCATTAATTGCATACTGGTTGTGTTACATAAATCACAATACAACACACGATGACAACTTTCAACTTCCTATGCGCAAGACTGATACGTTACGTTACGTAAGGGCAAACGTGTTCCGAGCAGACGGAAGACGAAGACCTCCTATCATAGCCCACTTCACTATTGATACTGATACCGACTAAGATAGTGGAGTGTGGACGACCTACATTAGGAGAATTTTATGACATGTTCAAAATAAAACTGGGACATTTTAAAATATTTCGAAAATAAACTACTATAGGTGTGTCCACTAAAACAGGAAACGTAAAAGTAAAGTTCAAGATAAAGAAAATTTGTAAAAAGCTGCGTGGGGAGGGGCCAAGGGCTCGGCGCACGCGCAGCTAGATTATCTCGGTTTAGGACAGTTCACTCGTTATCTAAAACTTACGCCCGAGCCCACTTACTGTAAAGTAAACATTTGAGTTAGAAAGTGCAGTTCCGTGTAACGCGTATAGATAACACTCGCGTGTTTGTAATGCTCTGGATGCGTGCCTTGAAATAATAAGCCAAGAAATGGTGTTCATTGAGAAGCAAACATGCTATCTCCAAACCCAAGAAAAGATTTATAATCTTTAAGAAATTCTATTTTATCTTGAAAACGAAAACATTTGTTCTGTTTTTCAACAAAAAACTGCTAATCCCTTTTTAAGTGCTTAATTGTCCAGTTGTAAAAAAGTGGAGTTTGTATGCGGCTCCATAGATGGTCCAGACATTTGAAGGGTTTTTGTTGAAGAAGATTTGAACGTTATTTTTTAAATCTGGTTTAGGGAATTTCTTAGAAGCATTCATATTAAAAAAAAGGAACCTTTATAGAAATTAGGCAATGGATTAGCATACGTAATTACATGAAACGTTTAAATGGAACTGATGCAAAGTATAAAGCTAATTACAAATTGATTATTAAATTAGACATTCTCCTATACTCGTTATGTATCCTCCGGATCTTAATTACTTTAATTCAAACTATACAATGTGACTTTAGGCCTTCAAATTACAATACGTAAACAGCTTGTGTTGTTTTAGATTTTTGTAAACTTTTGTTTAGCTTTAGGATAGGACAGGATTGGTCCACATTAGCTCAAGACAGAGAAGAGTGGAAAGAAGGAAGGGAAGGCTTGTAGTGGCTCAACATAGGTTAAAAATAAATACATAATAAAAAAGACGGGTTGCACTCCGGGAGTGCCGGCAGAAGTGAAAACTTGAATATTAACGTTGAAATAAATCAATTATTAATTGAATTAATATAACTAAGTTTTTTTCACTATTTCTGCGTCACTTTTTTCATTAATCGATGCACTTTGTTCAATTTCCATTTTTTGAAACACATTATATGTATCACGAATTTTACGAATACACAGCAGTGTAGCTACTACACAGACGGTCGAGCCATCAGCTGTCCATCCACGTCCGCGTCCGCGTCCACCATCACATCACATCACATCACATCACCATCACCATCGCCATCACAATCGCCATCACCATCGCCATCACCATCGCCATCGCCATCACATCACCGTCACCATCGCCATCACCATAGCCATCGCATCACCATCGCCATCACCATCACTATCGCCATCGCCATCACCATCGCCATCGCCATCACCATCGCCATTGCCATCACCATCACCATCCATCCATCGGATGGATGGATCCATTATCGTGTCTCACTTGGTTCACTTCGGTTGGCGCCGCCGTAGAAAGAGATGGGGGGGGGGATCTCTCCTGACGGTCACGTGTCCTGACGCGATGCCCTGACGCGAGTTTAACATTTTTTACCCATTACAAAAAGTGTTCAACGCCGCTAAAGAAGTTTTCACTTCAATAACTTTAGGGTAAATATACAGTCAATAAATAAAAGAGATAAGTATGCAGGATCGTTGAATATGGTTGAAGTTTAATAAGAAACCGATGGATGTTCTCGAATAAAATTTAATTTTATTAACAGAAAACAAACAGCTCATTTATGAAATTAAATTTCAGTTTGTACGTGGGTAGGTTAGGTTCAATCTGTATACAAAGATCGAGTAACGGTGCCAGTGTCAAATTGTCTATTCCAATGAAAATCAATGTAATCGCGTCAGTTCGCGGTTGTGCGCACATTAATATGTAATTATTTACAGTACAATAACTCCGCGTCACCGCCATATTGTGTAGGCATCCTAATGGAGCCGTCAATAACGATCAACTCCATTTTTTTGTCATTCCATAATCAAAGCCACGTAACAAAAAGTTGGGCGTAGGTATGTGAAATCCCAAGAGAAGATGATTGTTAATACGTCACTGTGGTCATTAAAAACATAATTCTTAACGTTATTTTTTTATATAAAAACCGATGTAAACCATAAAACCACAGGATATTATGCCGGTAGTCCGTACTGCGTACCGTCGCCAGCGCAACCATTTCTCAGAACGTAATGGAAGCGCAGCACGTA
Source organism: Amphipoea oculea (assembly GCA_945859645.1). Classification (NCBI taxonomy): domain Eukaryota; kingdom Metazoa; phylum Arthropoda; class Insecta; order Lepidoptera; family Noctuidae; genus Amphipoea; species Amphipoea oculea. Next base: position 10,020,191 of record OX243880.1, read on the forward strand.
CCTAACAGTCTAATGTTGGTCATCGCGAGTCAAACGCATAATTTTACGAGCCACTGAACACGTCTACATACAAACAGAATCATTTGATACGATTGTTAAGGGGAAATTCATGTCCGCTTTACAAACAAAACCATAGTACTCTATAGGGTTCCGTAGTAGCAAAGCATTCTTTTCGTTTTGCATAAGGCCCTACACAGAATGAGGTCTTACATGGAAATGCCCGAAAATTGCCAAAATTAAGTGAACACACAAATTAATGAATTTAGCTATAAGCGAGAGGATTAAGTGAAGTGAAATTTTTACAAAATCAACCAACAACTATTCCACAACCATTTCTAATGAGCATCGTTTATCGAGGAGTTTACTTAAGCAACGATTACAAATTCATTCCTGGCCTCGGATTTATAAAAGAATGTATGCGTGAATCTACACGCATTAGGTACGGCATTACGAGATATAATTTTGCTGAAGGCCTTATGATGTGAGCTGCTGACAATGACTGGTAAATTCTCACGGTTCCTTCGCCCTGTTATAATAAAGTATCATTGTCGTGGACACGGTTCAGAGCTTCGTGAGGGAGCACCCTAAGGACTCTTGTTCGTCGCGATGAGAATTTAGATTACGTTTTGTTACAAATGATTATTTTAATAAACTCTCGTGTACTCGTATGCTTGAATGGATACGAGCATACGCCTCAGGGTATACGGTATTAGGCATGGCTAGTTGTCACTAACTAACAGTTACCGTAAAACGGGACTGCGTATCAGTTTCGTTAATTAAAATTGCTTTTAGTGCGTGTCTTTGACTTTAACGCGTAGCGAGCGATGCATAAGTATTAGGTGGTAATGGTGATATCAAACCAGGGAGGCTCTTGTTTCATAGTGTTGTGTTTATTTATTTTCTGAGGGCCTCCAACAAAAGATCCTCATAAATAAAAGTATGAAACAAACCGAGGTTCGTTCCGAGCTAAACACAGCTCCATAGTAGGTACGATGGAAATGACCGACCAACAATATCCCTTTTCTACTTTTTTTTCTCCAAAGTACCAAAACTCATGATTTGTTTTTGTCTTCCAGATCGAGCGGTTAGCGCAATACGAGCGTCTGGTCGGCGGAGGATGCGCGCGTCGCCGGGCAGCGCGTCTGTCGGATCTGGAGCGCGTGCAGGACCTGTTCCCGCACGACTACCTCGCGCTGCACGACGCCGACGCGCCCGCTGCGCTGGCCTCGCATCATGCGCAGGTAAGGAGTCGTCAGAAACCAGCCGGTCTATTCAGTAAAAATTTCAACGTGAAAATTTTGGTGAAATGAGCTGTCAATAGTATCGATCCCTTTAGGCATCAAATGGAAAGACAGCTCACTTCAACAATGTCAGAGCAGAACAATATGGTGACGGTCAGCATTAGATCTGCCTTTTCCAAACAATTGATAGAGAGTTACTGGACTCATTTAGAGAACCGCACGCTATTTAACTCGATACTCAACCACTTTAATGCAGCTGCTGCCAGCCACCCAACGAAGATCGTCGCTCCACCTAGCCTGAAGGCATCCTACCAAAATACTAGTATCTCGCAAGTGCAAGAGCTACATATCCTTGATAACAAATCTCCACAATTTGCTTTCAGAAACAGAAAAGCCTGCGCAAGCGACCGAGCTTGGACATCAGTGGGACTATCAGCGCGAGCAGCAGCTCCCTGTCTCCCCGCACCTTCATCATGGAAGCACCAGTGCAGCTCAGTCCACTGGGCACCACCTCCCCACCGCTCGACCGTCATCTGTTTCTGTTCAGCGACTTGCTCCTCATCGGCAAGGCCAGAGGAACCAACTGCTTCAAGCTAAAGGAGAGTGTAAGACTGGCTGAAGTCTGGATCGCCATGACTGATGGTGATGATACTGGATTTATACTCGGATGGCCGACAGTAACCGGTGTTGCTAATTACCTCGCCATCTACCCCACCCAAGCTGCAAGAGACACTTGGTATAGGTAAGGGATTATAAATTCAGTAATGTAATTTAGTTGAGTTTGATGGAGTGTTCAAAAGATCGTGGTTTCATCGTCTTTTGTCTCTTTACAGGAAAATTCAAAATGCTTTAACCGCTCAACTGGCCACTGAACCAAAATCCACGAATATCCAGATTTTCTACAAAGATGCGACGAGTTCGATAGAATTTGTAAGTATTTATTGTTTTAATAGGCGGTCAAAATCAATCTGCAGAGCCTTTATAGCTAGGTAATTTTAAGGAAAGGTTTAATTTTGAATGAATGAAAACCTCCAATATTATTAATTCATCTTAGTTTTGCAAACTATAGGCATTTTCTGTCCATCCTGTATTCTGTAAAAAGGCTTACTAACGATCCGTATTTATTTCCAGTGTAAAACAGTCTCCGTGAGCCCCGAAATGAGCGCGCGTTGCGTGGTGCGTCAGGCGCTGCACGTGCTGCAGAGTGGCAGCGCCGAGCCCGAGCACGACGCCGAGCACGACGAGCACGAGGGGGAAGGACGGTGGGGCGCCGCCACCGAGTTCACGCTCTGTGTGCGCACGGCAAGGGATGCGCCACCCACCCCACTCCGGGGGATTGAACGACCTCATGCAGTACAGGTAAACTTATTAAAACCGCCATTTATGAACGATAAGAACTGTTTTCAGACCAGACCATAATTACGCCCATGTTGTCTCATGTCCTTCCTCACTTACTCAGTGCATTTTTTTATTTCAGATGTCACGAATAAGGCAAACGTTGTCTAGTGAGGATGGGTTTGACCTGGAACATGTGAACGCTAAAAATAATCCCTGCGGACTGGTCTTCGAATTACGGAAGAAAAATCAGGGATTAAAAAAGTAAGTCGTCTAGCTCACCAACGAATAGATATCGAAAACGTTGCGATTTCTGACCGCATGCGGTTGTGGTTGTAAAAATGGCAACTGCACGCGGGCACAGTAAAATGTGTTACGGTACATTATTTTAAATTGTAATTTATCTAACACAATGTGTTTGTATGATTCACAGCGGCAACCCGACAGGCGGGCGCGGCTTGCGCCTGCTGCGTCGCGGCGGGCGCCTGTTCGGCGTGGCGCTGACGCGGCTGTGCGGCGGCGCACCCCCGCCCGCTCTGCTCCTGGCGCTCCGTCGCCTGCGCGCGCTCGCTCCGCTCACTCATGGCGTGTTCCGCAGGAGTGCTAATGCGAAAGCGCTTAGACTGCTTAGAGATAAGGTGAGGATAGATTAATAGCTGGGTGTTGCAAAAAAATGTTATGTCTTATAATATAAAATATAATACAAATATTCAATACTTACATTAAATTAAAATTATGTCAGTCTCATGACACAACGTTACGACGTTTTCTCAAAATTGTTTTTTTTTTTTTTTAATACAAAAGAGATTTATTTTTACCAATACATAATTATGCATTGAATGTCTTCTGCGGATTTTCTTTTCGTCTGATTTAGATATTGTATGGTGGAGTTATAAACAATGATTTCATGTGTTTGTTCAGCTGGACACACTAGGCCCTTGGGCGGAGGGCTGTCCCGAGCTGGAACGTGCGCCGGTGCTACTGCTGGCCGCGCTGGTCAAAGAGTTCTTCCGAGCGCTGCCGCAACCCTTACTCTCTGCGGACCTCTATCCTGCTTGGCTGCATGTTCTAAGTAAGTATAACGTCACACTTCAGTTGATAAGTTTCACTTTACACTTGAATGATTTGCTTGAAGCCAGTTTGAAAACGCAGTGCTACGGGACAAGTCCGTTAGCTAACCATGGTCAACACTTTTAACTTATGGTAATTGTAATGTTATGGTGTTACTATAACCACCTTTTCTTTGTTACAGCTTTATCTCAAAACGAGAAAGTGGCAGCCGTACGTTCGTTGCTTCTAAAACTGCCCAAGGCTCACTATACCATGCTGACCTACTTCATATGTCTGCTGCAAGCCATCGCCAAGAAGTCCAACATCAACCTCATGTGCCCCATGAACCTCGGCGTGTGCGTCGGTCCTAGCCTTCTGTGGCCCAACACACCCTGTGACAAAGCTCCCAAAGCAGTGCCAATGGTCGTAGAACTACTTATAGTAAAAGCCGAAGCCCTGTTTGGGCCTCAGATTGCAGGTCTACTGGGAAATGGCAGCCCTGAAACCTCGAACGCATTACTAGATTCAGGAGCCGAAGAAAGCGACAGTCTTCATTCAGTTGGAATATCCTTAGATTCAATGGAACTGTCTACGCCGCGCAAGGAGAAACTATCGCTAAGCCGAGACTCAGGGCTGACTCTCTCAGAAGACGATTCTAACAGCAATGGAGGAAACAGTCCTGCACCTCGTAATATCCTTCACAGTTTGTCAGCACCAACTTGCAATATGCAGCAAGAATCTAAATTAGTAGTGCGTTATAACATTGACAACCATAACGTAAGTGGTTTGCCTCAAATTAGCCAAAGGCAGAACATTTACTCCAATAAAGCAGAACTGTATAGTACTGTTAACGACGAATTATATACTACGCCATATATAGGAGAAAGATATGTACACAATTCTATAAACATTGGTATTTCAAATGGTATAGACGACAGGAATTATGTATCTAAAACAGCATTACAACGATCGACGGCTGATATCTACGAGCAAAGCCCAGCAAAGTATATAACCGGTTTAGAACCTCAAAAACCACCGAGAAGTAACGTTTCAAAAGCAGCTCGTACTTCAAAAGTCTACAGCATGTTTGCTGAGACGCAAGAAGCGACCAAAAATATCGCACACAAAAACTTTAACAGAGCTAAGAGCTCAGACAATCTATTAGAATCAAAACAGGAAAATATCGATAGTAAACGCGACCTGGTTTCTAGTCAAGAAAATATTGTGTATAGCAACATACACGATCTAGCCATGTTTACAGAGAATATCCAACGACAGAATCAATATCAAACGCAGACAGAAACAGTTTCAAATACGAATTATGCCCGAGTGTACACGGGATGGGAAAAGAAGAGTGCCAACTATACCAACAAAACGAACAACGCGGAAAATATCTACGGACAAATGACGAAGAAACAGGGAGAGACTTCTCAGTCCAAAACTGATGGGAATTTAACACCGGCAGCCACCATTTTTACAAGAAATGACTGGACTCGTCAAGCAGCTAGAACAAAGAGCTTAGAAGTCAGCGAAGAAGCACTTGCGAACACGGAGAAAATGCGCAATGGCAGTTACGAAATGACAAATTGCTGCCGAAAAAGACGGTTTGATCCTGCGCACATGTGCACCAAGAGCTGTAATGCTCCACCGGCCAATAGAGAACAAGACAAACATACCGCCAATCCTTTACAAAATTCATATTCTTACGTCGACAACATTCATAATAATAATAATTCAGAGGAGAACAAAAAGACAAGGCTACGAAATTACAACACGAATAAATTAAATCAATCAAAATCTTTGGCGAATATTATTCTACACAGTGACTCGAGTAGTAGCGACACGTTATACCAGCCGCAGAACTCGTTTAACAGTCGATCCACGGAGTCACCGGCCAGTGAGAATTCTTTTGAGAATAATTGTTACACCAATCAATACATCGATCCCTTATACACGTCAGTCTACAATCGGCGAAGGGATATTTACCACGACATGAAGTCGCCAAACATGTTCCCTTCCGACATTTACAAAGCGACGCCGACGGCTGTCAAACCCGAGTACAACAACTCGGAATACGAACATAACAATAATAATAAGAAGGCTCCCCACATGCCCCCGCCAGTACCGCCAAGGAAAATGGTGTATCAGAGAGTTCTGAAGAAGTTCCAACCGGTGCACGTGAACAAAGATGACAAGAACTCACGGTCGAAGTCTGTGCCGCGTCTGTACCGAGAACCATCCAAAGGCGCGGATGCGAAGGGACAAAACAACATTATAGCTTTAGAGGGCTCCGAGTCAGACACAGAGTCCGAGTCTTACGTGTAGACGCTGCGTCAGCACAAAACTAATGTACGATAAATGGAGATATATTTAAATTATTAATAATGCGTACCCTACGTGTCGAAGTAACCATGATCTGTGTTGAACAAATTTGTTATAAACGTTGAATTAATCTCGATGTTAGGACTATGTTTTGAACCAGTATGCTAACTACTTACTACGTTTTTAGGACGCTATGATTTCATAGTGATAATATAAGAAGTATCTTGTGAATCCCGCCTTGAAAATTATAATATGTGACCATAACCAGAGTTGTTTTGGTGATGTAATTCCAAAGACGTAAGAATAGTTTCAAACTTAATGGTAAATGTAGATGGATGTATCAATGGGATATAACTTTAATTATTTTGTCCTCAATTAATCCATTAATATAGGACGTGTTTATGCCAATCACTCGCTATTAAATTTTATTTTACGTTAGATATTTGTCATAGTGTCCTTAAGGGTCGGTGCACATGATCGTGACAACGAGCTGAGTACGACTAATATGCGACTAACAGTGCTAGCATGGTGGCAAAAGTTAAGAGCAGAAACATAACTGCGCTGATTGTGTGGGGATTTGCTGTCTTAGGTATCTGCACGTCAATGTGAGCCGCTCTGTAAGGTCTATATAAGTATGTGACTAGCACTGTATCAAATAGACGATGACTTTGTGTAGTCTTATATCTGGAAATATTAAAATATATTTGATTATGTAATTAATGAATGCCTGATGTGTATATAATGTAGATATATTGTACGTACATTTATAATAAAATATATTAAATGGTTTCATTGATATTTCATTTACATAAGTCACAATCTACAGGTTATCGAAAAATTAATTAAATGAATTGACTGCCTCGGTCTGGGTGTTACCATGGAAACTCCTGGGTAAGATTCCCATGTCGGGCTGTGTTTAAACAAGGTAGAAATACCAAGTAACAAATGTCTAAACTCTTAACGTAATTAGCTGCGCGCTACTGAATGTCGTCAATGGAAAAATCAGATTCCGCCTTGAGCAATGGACAAAAACCACCATTCAGTGGATCCCAAACAGCAAAAAACGACTACACGGGCCCAGAAAGAGATAGCGGGATGAGCTGGACACTAGCCCGCAATCGCAGTAGACCGGGAAAAGGGGTAAGAGGGAAGGGAGGTATTTGCCCTGCAGCAGGACAACATAAGCATATCTTTATAGGTACTAATAATAAACCTAGTTTGTATTTTTTTTTTGAACGCGCTAATTTCTGGAACTAGGTGTCCACCTGTCAGATTTGATTTTTTTTTCTTTTGTATTTGATAGCCCAAGGAGTCGAGCAAAAAGAAAAAAAAAAAACCGAGTGTGCTTATGACCACACGACTGAAGTGAAACTTCAAACGTATTTGGCTATGAGAGGAAGAGAGAAAGAAAATGTGCGCGCGCACTGCTTTCTCTTGCTTATATCCCCCACTCAACTCCCGTTCGCCTCACCCGTAGCCCGTAGACATGGGTCATATTTGCAAAATCGAGTACCAGGGCTTCCAAGTACGTCCACCTTAAGAAACCAGAGCCTAAAACCAGGGCTCGAGATACTTTCAAGTATTTTCTATCTGCATCGAAAATTGATCCATAACTTCATACAAATAAGAAGTACAATCGCGTAATCAAACAAAAGCCCTGTTGGAAGTAAAAAGTTCTTGCATAGGAAATTGATCCGTGAATTCCTATAAATAAGGAGCACAATCACGTTTACAAATAAATACTTTTACAAACCATTAAAGTAAAAATACTTGCATACGAAATTGTTCCGTAGACTCTTACCAGTTACCACACCTCGGACACTCCATACAACGCTCGCAAAATAATTACCTATTACTACTACATAAACAAATGACGTTTGTATACGTGCAAATGTGTGCGTGAAATCTAGTATCGTAAAAAAAATGGCGCGGAAAGCAATTTGTGTCGGGGAACCGAACGACGTCGGCGGCGGCGCTGCCCGAACGTGTGCATTATTATGAAGTGACCATGTAGTTCAAATGTTTATTTATATAGTCGGGTTCGTAATGAAATAAAAACACTAAAATAGTTTAGTTTAAATGACTTATCTGTAAATAATCGGTTATTGAATCGCATGTTATTAAAAATGCGAAATCTTACAAACAGTTTATGTAAATACGAATTCGGAAAAGCATCACAATATCCAACCATCGTGATTAAAACTCAAATAAAACTTTTAAATCGCATAATCGTGTCTTCGTGTCAGCAATACAGCGCTGCGGTTCGCGAGCGCCCTTGCTAAAGAGTCGGCGACGAATACCTCGAAGTGCGGGGTGAGGTGCGGTATCTGATCTGAGGGCGAGGAAGGGAGTGTCCTTTCTGTACGTAGTACTATTAAGTATTCTGTGCTCTTACTGATAAGGAGCACATGATCGCATTTGCGAAAACAAACGCGGTTGTTGAACTATTTGAGTACCTACGTACTCGAGCGCTGAGGCACGACGGAGCGAGATACTTTCAAGTATTTTCTATCTGCATAGAAAATTGATCCATAACTTCATACAGATAAGAAGTACAATCGCGTATTCAAAAGCCCCGTTGGAAGTAAAACTACTTGCATAGGAAATTGATCAATGACTTCCTATAAATAAGGAGCAAAATCGCGTTTACAAATAAATACTTGCAAACCAATAAAGTAAAAAATACTTGCATACGAAATTGTTCCGTAGACTCTTACTGATAAGGAGAATGATCGCATTTGGGAAAACTAACGCAGTTGAGTACCTACGTATTTGAGCGAGTAGCCGTATAAGATACGTTTACGTCACGCGTTGGCCAGCTTACTCTCAAAGTCAAGTGTGCGTAATGAAGTTTCACCACACCCCGGACACTCCATACAACCTGTGATACAAGCTCGCAAAATAATTACCTACTACTACTACATTAAAAAATGACGTTTGTATACGTATGAATGTGTGCGTGAGGTACTTGTGTTTGCGAGCGCTCTTGTTAAAGAACTGCGACGAATACGCCGAAGTGCGGGGTGAGGTGCGGTAACTGATGTTAGTGCGGGGAAGGGAGTGTCCTTTCTGTGCGTAGTACTTTAAGTATTCTGTGGTTTCACTTCAATAATTTTGACACAACAAAAATCGAATTTGCCAACGCGACTCGTCGACACGTGGTACTTATTTGCCCTACCCCGTGAATTGTTTTTTAGAGCCGCAGGCGCGGAGGGGGCGGCCTTGGCGTGTTTTTTAAGGAATTTTTCACTTTTTGTATGGAAAATATGAAAAATGATTACCTACATGTTGAGTTTCAGGAGTTTATGCGTTTTATAAAGGGGTCGAAATTTTCATTATTTTTGCGATAGGACGCACCATTTTCGAGATATAAACAAAAGAAAAAAAAGATACAGACAGTACTGTTTTTGCACCTGAAGTCGAGGTGTTGGTGTGAATTTCTATTCATGACAACTAATTTTATTCCACACCTTTTTAATCACGATTAAAAATAGTCAGATTTAGTTCGATTTAGTTGACAATCAAAATTTTTGGTTGAGTACCTACGTATTTGAGCGAGTAGCCGTATAAGATACTTTATAGTCTTGCGAGTATTTTGAGTCGGTACCTGGTGTGCGAACTTGGAAGCAAATACCCTGTGTAAAAACCCGGTCGCACAAATACGTACATACCTTCCCTACTCGCCCGATCACACGTTTTCGTAACGCATTCACCAGTTTACTCCCCAAGTCAAGCGCGCCTAAAGAAGTTTCACTTCAAAAAATAAGAAAGAGCGAAAACGAAATTATAGCGTAGGCAGGCGATGCGATGCGACGGGGGAACAAGAAAATTATTGCGGATGAAGTCGCGGGATAGTACTCAATAAAAAATAAAACAATTAATTTATGTAGAATAATTTAATTTCTTTTATGAAATTCACATAATTCACTCTTATTATCATCATCACAGTCACGAATAAAACAAAACCTAAATAATGCAAGTAAACTTATAAAACTCGTGTAAAATTATTTGTTAAAATTATTTTTATATAATTCGGCTATTTACAAATAATATTAATAATTCGAAAGCATCCTAAGGACAAGTCATGATGGAACAAAGTAAACCTGCAAATACACAGGCCTGACTCTTGTACAAAAGTATGCAAGTAGCTTGCTAAGACAGTTTCTATATTTTTTGTGCGTTTATTTATATTTGATTACCTACTAAAGGCCGACCGCTTAACTGTGACGTTACCTGAGGTTGAAGCACGGTGCGGGAGGGATGAGGTGGCGTGATGCGCGAGCTCAGTGATACGTCAACTTGTGATAACTATCACCCCTCTCGCACCGCGCAGATACCTCAGGCAACGTCTCAGTTAAGCGGTCGGCCTATAGTTTATTTATTTCTACACACGGCACAGTTTTAACTTACCTCGCATTGTATAAGTTTTTCGTACAAGGAGAAATTAGCTTATACTGGAAACGTATAGCTTGATACATCATCGTGCGTACTTATCCGTCATTTGTCAGCAAACTTCTGTGTTGAAATTTACAATTGTAGGTAAAACATTATTTACACTTTTTATTTGTATTTTGTGTTTCACGAACTATGTCCAAATAAACGTTATTCTTTCTTCTTTACTCTTGTGCCACAATAACTTCGGATTGGTGAAAGTTACACTAGCGTGCAAGCTACTTGCACACTTCTGGGCAAGTTACAGGCGTGTGTATTACGTGCTTACAACTAATTTTACAGGCACCATAGGTTTTGGATACCGAAATTTTTATTTCACAAAAACTGTCATCTATCCTTTTAATAATTTATTGAGTACATTCGGATAACATAAAAAAAAAAACAAATATCGAAAAACCTTTTGATTGTAGACAGGAAAGACTCAATAATAAACCACGTTTTGATTTACGTCCTGCATCTAAGACATCAAAATAATTTAATAGTCATGGTCTAGCAGTTAGTAGCAATGAACAAATAAATCAAATTACAAAAAAAAAAAACAATTTACTGGTAATTTTACACAATTTCAACTTTTCATTGGGCAGTCTACATGATATAAGCTAAGCATATACCTACTTACAATGAAATGACATATCACACGAAATTTGGTCACCTTTTTAAGTAAATCACTGTCAACGTGCTAAAAAAGAGTACCTAATAGCAAATAGAAGTAAAAAAAAATGTACTTGCGAGTTGCGTTGGTATCTAAACCAGGAAATTAAATACTTAATTATGGCGATTTAATACGAACTTAAAAATAGTTATCAATTAAAATACCTATTCAGCAGACTTGTCTATGCCCCATGCATCAGTGTGCACTAAGCTTTATGTGTCAGCCTATGTTTTGGGTGAGATCGTGAGGGTCGTGTCCGTAGAGTTTGCTGGTCTCTTATTTTCTTCTTCTTCCTCCACGGGGGCTACGTAGTTCCATTCCTGCGTATCACCAGTGCCGAATAGAATGAAATAACAGGCGGACGCAATGTACAGTGAAGCGCCTGTTATGAATACTGGCCGCCATTCTGCGAATCCGTTCTGAAATCAAACAACTAATGTTAGACAGAAGAATGTATAAATTCTTAAAAGTAACTATTCTCCGATAACTACAACTGGTTTCTGTAAGACTAATCAACATCCAGACTGACCAACTTTTTATAGTTATCTGCTGACTGAAATAACAAGCAAATTACTTGACAGTCACAGCTTTTAATTGTGTTGAAATCATTTAAATTTGAATTTTGGGTTAAAAAACATGTGTCAAGGTCATCAAATTAGCATATTATTTTATAATTTGTTTGAAACTTGAGGCACGTACTCCGTTCTTGGTGAAGTGTGCGGTAACCAGTGGTGTGACAAAGCCTGCAGTGTTGCCTATCCCGTTAGCGATGCCATACAGCGTGCCAGCGAAGTTAGGGGCCAGATCCTGGTGATTGACAAGGTTGGTCAGCGTGGCCGCGCCGTTGGACCCCATGGAAAATGTGATCAGGGCCACGGAGAGGATGGGTGCGCAGCCGGTGTAGCCCAGAGCGATGAGCAGAAGCCCAGGTACCACGTGGGAGAACAGGCAGAAGAACTTCCTCATAAACGTTGTTGATACTATGTTCTGTTTCACGATCCTGTAAAAGAGCAATAGGTAAACAATTATGATTATATTTCGGTGAATCACTTTTATTTCACGTTAGAGTTGCTCGTGTTATACCTAGCGGAAGTCGACTAAATAGGATGAACATACAAAATAAATGTACAACAGTAGGGTAAAATTGGGGGACCTGGATCAGGGAGATCCAGGTCACCCCAATTTTACTATTCATTTCATCATTCAAATACACTCAGCGGCACGGAATCTTGGCCAAGCGCTTATCTCGCGATAGCAAAAGTTTTAAGTGTTTCTGATGAATGTTTGTTGTGCAGGTATGTCAAAAAATGTTTACTTTTAGTTCAAGAGGGTAATCCATTATGTTTAAATGCACCACAACGAAACTTTTAATTTACAGTTGAATCGGGTCATTTGAGCGACTAAGTTCACATTTTAAATTTGTGTGTTGTGAAAAGTTTACTGTTGGGTTTTTGAATTATTGTGATTTTATGCTTTTAATTCAATAAGTAAAGGTGCTTTAAAAGCAATAAAAATGCCTCTAACACCAGCACAGGTTTCACAAGCCGTTGCGTTAATTAACCAAGAGCTGACACAGCGTGAAGTTGCTATTGCTCTTAACGTACCACGGTCATCAATGCAGTATGCCCTTAAAAGATACCAGGAGACAGGCCAGTACACCCACAGGCCAGGCAGTGGAGGCGTAAGGTGCACATCGGCCCGAGACGACCGCTTTATTGTCCTGGAGATTTTGAGAAACCGCTACCTGACCGCTGTTGAGATACGCCAGCGGCTTCAAATTGTGAGAGGCGTTAATGTTAGTGAGCGTACTGTGAGAAGACGAATGGAGGAAGTCAATTTAAAAGCTTGTACACCAGCACGAGGTCCAGAACTTCTCAGAGAGCACCGAGTAGCTCGACTTCACTTCGCACGAGAACACGTTAACTGGACCCACGAGCAATGGGCTAGAGTACTGTTCACAGACGAGTGTCGAATAGCTTTACGTTCTCCAGATGGTCGAGAACGAGTGTGGCGAAGAAGAGGAGAGCGGTTTTTACCCATTACTACCACTCAAACAGTGAGTTTCCATGGAGGCTCAATAATGGTATGGGGAGGTATAAGTTCCGACGCACGTACAGAGTTGGTTATCGTCGATAATCGGCTAACAGCTGTTCGATACATCGAGGAAGTTCTTCAGGAACACGTAATGCCATATTCGGGGTTCATTGGACACGACCAATTCCTCCTAATGCACGATAATGCACGCCCACACGTTGCACATAGCGTTGAAGAATATCTGGAAGAGGTTGGCATACAAAAATTGCAATGGCCAGCTCGTAGCCCAGACTTAAACCCAATTGAGCATATCTGGGACAAGCTCAAAAGAAAGATAAAGTCCAGCTCCAACGCGCCGGAAACTCTAAACCAGCTCCGAACTGCAGCGCTGGCCGCTTGGCGCAGTATACTGCAAGTTGATGACCGAAACATCATCCAAAGTATGCCAGATCGAATGCAGACAGTTATCAGGGCTAGAGGAGGAAACACCCGATATTAAAATGTATAGACAATAACAAAAAAGACCTTAGTTTTTATTTTGTAGTGTTTTTAAATTTATAGTGAAAAATTCCTAATTTCAGTGAAAGTGCGTGATTATAAAAACTGATTTATTGGTGAGGTAATCTTTTAATTTCTAAGTTCTTAAAGCATAAGAGACACGTACTAAAGCCACTTACCCTTAATTTATTGTCATAAATGCAAATGCAAATTTTTTTATTCAAATAATCAGCAAAATCACGAGTGGCCAAGTTTCCGTGCCGGTGAGTGTATTATTTCATACTTTCTATTCAACATTCTATTCGAAAGACTGATCTAGTGTTATTTTGTATTAGGAACTGAATGATTTGAATAATCAATTTATAATATTTTTTTACTTTTTGTGGTTGGTTTGTGGTTGGTATCGTGAAAAAAGAAACAAAGTATGCTGTCAACTAAGTAACACATTTTATTATCATTATTCATAAAAAGCATGAGAAGAATAAATAATCGATTACAAAACATTTGATTTCTTGATCCACTGTTGACCAAATTGATCTACAATCTTAACAGATACCGATGAAATTATATTTTTATTTACTGGAAAGTAAATAACATTTTGTGGTATTTCCATGCACTGATGACCTGGAGTAGTATCAGACACAAATTCATGAATAAAATGAGTTGGTAATCCGTTGCAGTACGAACCGTGAACAAGATCACATTCGATTCTGATTACAGACAGACCTCTGTTAATAATGGGAATATTTGGTCTTGATTTTAATACTGAAAAATATATCAAACCGCACTCGTATTGATCTGACAAATGCAGTGGTGGTTGAAAGTATGAAACCAATTCCGATTTATTTCCAGAGATGGTAACCGTAGCAGACATGCTTCAATACTGGCCTCTTTCGGAAGATCCTGTTTATTTTATTCCTTCACTACACCAAAAATTCTTCAAAAAGTTTAAACAAAGATGTCCGCAATTAAAAGGGTGATCACGCTGAAGATTATCATAATTATAGTTAATTTTGGATCCCAAGTATTTAATAAATTCCTTTGGAGGCTTAAGATTTCCGTAACTATCAAAATACTCAATATAATCGTTGCATTTTGCATAGGCTACCCAATGAGAACCAGGATTTTTAGAGCTATCTAAATTTATAACTCCACATTCTTTTTTAAAAGGGTGTTTAGGGAGCTTATCTCTCATAAAGACACCTCTGAAATAGGGAATATTATTTCCATACTTCAAAATGTCTAAATTACTCAAGGCTCGTTTGGGTAGCCGATATCTTAGTTTTTTTCTTTCGATACAAAAATTCCAAGCCCAGCTTTATGTGGTTTAAGGTGTAGTCCTTTTCCGATGCACAGAGCTTCCATCTTTTCGTTGTGTCTCTTCGATTCAGTCAATAACTTTTTAGCCATCTTGAATTCATTTATGGTTTTAGCAATACCAGCTGCACCGCCTGCTAGTGCCCCTGCGGCCGATAATCCCGCAAAAATTGGAATCAAAGGCAATACTCCACCAGTTTTTGGTATAGGAATTACACGAGGAAGTTTTATAGACGAATCATCAGCTAATTCTCTGACAGCGGCCATAGCTAATTCGATTGCCATTTTCTTGCATTTCGGTTTTAATTTTTCCATCTGTCTCTTCGTTTTGTTAATAACATTTTTAAATTTATTTTTCAACCCTTTTCCAGGTTTAATTTTAGGAGAACACTTTTTGCTATTTTTTTTTTTTAGGCCAAACCCAGTTTTAACTTTTGTTGACATAGCGCTGCTTACTAAGCACGCTGCCAATTTTTCCCCTACACTCGCATCTGAGGCAAGTGCTCGCTCTTTAGCCATATTTAACAAAACTAAATCAGCCTTGTGGCGATCCTTTAAGTTTGAAGACTTGTGATAGGCAATGTCGTGTTGTTTACAATATTCGTCTAATTTATTAACACCTTTATCCCCACGAGTAAGCCTTTTAATTAATTTAGTGCCAGGCCCACAATAATTGTATCCTGGTAAATGTAATTCAATTGGTAAATTATTTATAAGCCAATTGAGAATACTGCTCTCTCCAATACCCATCATAAGACTGATGTATCATGAGTTGAACATTTAATAAATATTCGATTTATCAATCCAACTGTTTTCAGATGAAGACAAACCTAACCATTTTACTAAAACTCTATTTCCTTTACTTCTAAGAACTTTCTCGACTAGATATAAATTGGGATGTTTCGTCTTTTGCAGCTCTTGCACATAAAATGCACCTAAAATGGGTTGGCCTCTGATTGCATCTTCAATTAAGTAGGTAATAGGAGTTGTATTTTGTATGTTTCTAATTTTAAATATTTCTGTCGACCAGTTGGGAGTATACCCCTTTTCAAATGTTCCTTTGTATTTACTGATACGTACATAATCACCCACTTTAAACTTGCTTTTTGTAGTATCGGTTTTTATCAACCTGAAATATCTCCCTAATATGCGTGTTTTATTAGTATTGTCCACGTTTGCCGGGATTTCATTAATTGTCCGATGATAGGTGTGATTGTATTTATAGATAACATTATTGAGGGTATTATCTATCCAATTATAGTCACCTTTTAAACTGAATTCCTTATATAGTTTAGATTTTAATGTTCTGATAAAACGCTCAACTATTGATGCCTTTTTTGTTGAGAAAGTTGAATAATGGTTTATACAATAAGATTTCATAAGTTTTTGGAATTTATTATTATAAAATTCTGTTCCATTATCCGTTTGTAGATTTTGGGGGACACGCCCTTTATCCAACAAAATCTTGAAAGAGTTGCATACAACATCTTTTGTCTTATTTTTCAAAGGAAAGGTCCAAGCGTATTTCGAAAATGTATCAATAACAGTAAGAATAAATCTGTAATTTTTATTTTCTTTGGAAATTGATTGCATATCAATTAAGTCTGCTTGCCAAAGGTCATCTATATCTTTCATAATAACATGTCTTCGTGGAAAGTTTACCCTCGCATTTTTATGAATTTCGTTTACCACATCAGCTTTACTCATATTCAAAACTCAGTATATAAACATTTGTAGTGAATCCAGAAATGATACTGAATGAAAATTATGTTATTGCTACTATTTATTCTTTAATTATGTTAGCTTCTTTTAATTCTTCAATTATCGATAGTATTTCATTATCATGGTTCGTATTGCCAGCATCTTTTGAAGCAACTAATAGTTTTAATCTCTCAACTAATTCGTTTGGGTCATCCCAATATACCAGGTCAGTATTTTTTTTATATTTCTTTAACATTGGCAAGTATCCCCCAAGTTTAGTGTGAATATTATCGTTTGATGTTTCGGAAAACAATGGTCTGATTATTTCACGATATTTTATTCCTTTATCACCTTTTATTTGACCTCTAGGATTGAAGTCTCTCTTATGAACATTTGTATAATACAATATATCCTTGTAAACAAGTTTATCTTTGTTGGATATTACTTTTAAATCAGGTTTTTTTCGAAGTAAAAGTTCTTTCAGCCCAGGAGTTAAATTGTAGGATTTATCACCGATTTTAATCAAAATGACATTTTCATTATTCAAACCGTCAATTTTAGAAAATGTTACTACTGAATTCCCCATCAATAAAGTTTGGTTTTCACTTCTTATTCCAAACGGTATATTTACACCGTCATAAATATCATAGATATCCTGACCCTCTAATGATATCTCTAAATCATCTGGCAATACCATTTCAGGAGACTCTTTAACCAATTGTGTAGAATTAGGTTTTGGTTCGTAACAGTCCACAAACTTTGTAGATGAGCTAGTATCCATTTCATCCAATTCAATACCTCCAGAATTAGTAAGTGTTGTATTTTCTAAATGTTTTATTTTTTCCATAGTTATATTCGAATCAACTAGAGTTTTAAGGGGGTCTGTGACAGGTTTTAGCATTTTATCGAGTGACAAGTTCATTGAGTGTTCCTGATCCTTCATTTGTTTTATTTTATTCTTTATGGAGTCTACAGACTTCATTAATTCTATTTTAATGTTTTTTTCCATTTTATATTATAACAACTGCGTCCAGCTATAGTACAAATTATACTGAATTTTATTTTGCATGTTAATTACTTATATGTACTTATAAACAGTCAGTCGAATTTAAAAAACATATCAAAGTTCTGTCTGTACCTTCCGTTATTTAATGACGATTCCTTATTAATAAGTAGAAAATTATAAGGTTTACTCCAAACAGTTCGACAAATGTTTCTGAACTCTTTCCATTGTAAATCAGAACTAACATGCTCTTCATAAATATGTTTTAAATTCACATCATCTTGTTTAAATATAATAAGAAAATTAACATTATCACGTAACAATTGCTTCGGAATTTTAGAATAGGTTTGAGATAAATAGAAACAGTCTATTTGCTTATGCCTACCCATACAGAAATAATTGCGGATATTTATTTGATTTTCACACGCAACATCATCAAAAATAAAAACAGAATTTGTTAAAGCTTCACTCGGAGAAATGACATCTTTATCATCATTGAACTCGTAAAAGTTTATCTGTGGCACTCTTTTTAATACTTCGGTCAAGAAACGGTATTTTGGTTGAAAAGAAGTTTTAGAGTAAAGATACAGATTTTTAAATTTGAGCCCATTTTCATGCAGCAGTAAACTAATCATAACATTCGTTTTACCACAGCTTGATGGACCGCATATTATACAACGAATGGTATTTGGCAATAAAGCGCTATGTCTGATGCGGTGAACAGAGTCACTTAATCTTATATTATTAACATTGAGAGATATGGGTTGTTTGATCAACTTCATAGTGCATATTAATCTAATTACCGCTTAACATACACTTATATAGTCGTTACTACATGAACCTCATCATACAACAAGCGTGAACTTGATGATGACGTTTAGGAAGTTGAATACGTTTGAATAAAAGTCCATTGTTTTAGACATATCATTTTATTATAAGTTCAAATAATAGTACATAACTTATTCTAAAATAATTATCATACATCATTTCTTTATAATACATTAATTTATTCTTATTTTAGTATTTTAAATCATATACTTCAAATGAATATAATTTAGAACAGTGGCTCTCAAGATGTGGATTATATTTAATTGGTGCTCAATTTAAACGTAATAAGTTGAATAAAAAGTGAAACGAACATTGGTTTAGATCATCGCATCATAAAATCCCCAAGGCAAAGTGTGAATTTGATCTGAAAGTATCTGAACTTTGTCATCGTTTCTATTTAGTACTTGCTTACTAACTTGTTGTGAGTACAATATATGCTTGATAGATCTTATAATATTCATTTTAAAAGATTGACTTTTATCTAATATCAAAGAATCGTTGTAATTACTTTGTTTTAAATGCTTAGTAACAGATTTAGACAAACCTTTCGCTTTTGTTATCCGTGTGTTTAAACTGCTAATGCAATACAGTTTTGCTCGTAAACCTGTAAATTCTGTAATTACATCACCCCCCATTTCGTCCTTAAATAGGCCAGGGATTTTTGAGTTAATTCTTGGTATGTTATATTGATTATCTATTGAAAAATTGCTAGTATCAAAATATGTTAAATTATCGTACATATCACGATAAAAGTCATCTGTATGAATTAAGTAAAGTAAACTATCAGTATCTGTATAACATAATTCAACTTTATCTCCATATTTCTGTTTTATAAAATCATAATGAAACTGATATAGATGTTCTTTAGCGTACTCCAGAACTGTAAATCCGATGTAAATTGGTCGGTCTAATATTATTTTTTCACGATTCAATTGTATAGCTACAAAATCCTCTGCGAATATTGACACACTTTTTAAATTAGGTTTTGAAATCAATTTCTGTGCACAAAGTTTCTTATTCGTGAAGTTTTTCTTATCATCCCATTTGGTTACCAGTTTTATCTCAACTTGTTTCCTTTTATTTTCTATAGTTTTGCCAAATATCGCATTATTTAAAAGTTTAAAAAAATCTTTTTCAAAAGAAGTTTTAGATTCCATACGCCGATTGGTATTAAGATCTATATATTTCTTTAAGAAATCATCTTGTCTAAAGGTTAGTATGCGATGAATTTTTTTTAACACCAAACCATTTTTTATGCATTGTTTTAAATGTACGTAATGAATAACATAATTTGATTTATCATACAGATTAGCAATCAACTTAGCTGATTTCGCTCCTAGGGGTACAAATTTCTCTGCAGCAAATGGTAAGTCTTTATGCTGATCATGAATACAATCCGGGTAATATAAATCTACTTCTAAAATAAAACCATACGGACTGTCATCTGAAACATGCAATACATTAAAGTTGTCAATTTCATCTTGAGTTAAAAATCTGAACTCCGAAACAGGCAATTTTTTAGTCATTGCATAACCATAAAGATTATTGCAATCTAAATATGTCAAATAACTCGAGGGTTTTAAATGATTATAATGAGGTAAATACTTATTATTTGCCTTAGCATGACGGAGGAAACATTGTGCCAAGCCCCCTCGTATACCTTTTTCAATAAATGTATACATTTCTAAGTCACTAATGAGCTCTAATTCAGCGTTAGTGTACAGAAGCATAGCATCCCAGCTCAAACTAGGTGAAGTCACATAGTGAGCAGGATCCAATTTGTAAAAATGTAAACTTGTCTCTCTAAATTTTTCAAATATGTCGCATAACAGCAAAACATCGCATTTCAAATACAAATCACTGTATTCGCCAAGCGTTGTTATCTCAAAATTGTTCCAAATATCTTGGGCGTGAGCATATTCGTCATCTGATAGAGATTCCATAGTTAAACTATTATAAAAACTGGACTTTGAGGGTAGTTGATTTTCATCAAATTTTGACCAGTCGTCCATATAATCATATGGATAAATACCTTTCTTACGTAATAAATTAAGTTTAGTTTTATCCGTAAATTCTCTTGACAAATGAACAAAGTCTTTTTCTGACAAGCTTTTACTTAAAGAATCTAAGCTTGAGCTAAGAAAATGAAATGAATCAATAAACTTAATCTGTACTGAACGAGTACCTTTTTTTGTCTCAATTAGCTTAGTTATTGTAAGATATTTTTCTTTAGTTTTTGGTATTATTTTAATTGAGCCTTCATACTTAGCCAACTCTCTTATAAATATATGCGAATCATAACCACTTAGATTATGAAATACTACCGGTATGAATGGACACACTTTATACATCAAATTACAATGTGAGTGCGCTGCCCCTCTATACTCGGAAGTAATATGATCATGATCTCGAACTTTATCTCCAGACAATGACTGATTACATATATGACACTTAGTTGTATTTCGATATTCTCGTTCTTGATTATAAGTTAAAGTTTTCATTGATAAATGAGTAGACAAAACTTTGTTTATCCGCTTTACATCTTTTACTAAACGTTTAATAAAGACTTCGACGCAATCTATGCCTCTGTACGTGACAAACTTGTTAAGTTTGCTGTCGTGACAACAACATATGTAATATGCAAAACTTGAAGGTTGATGCATTTTTAGTGTCTTAGTATTTTTAGAACTATTTTCATTGCAATTTATTAGCAAACTCTCAAAATCAGCATAAATAATAAAATTAATTTTTAGTTTTCTTTCATAATGTTTAAATTTCAATATGGTATCTTTTTCCGGTAGTATAGTTAGTATTTTAGAACAAGTGTGAGAAACATATTTCTTTTCATTCGTAAAAAATTGTAAACATGATTCGCATAAAAAAACTTTGCCATGATGATGAGTAACCTGGCGTCGCACTAATCGTATAAGATCTTTTATCAAACAGTAATGTCCTTTACCATTCCGTTCAAAGTATAATAAATTAACGTGTTTTTCTTTTTTCTTATTCGTCATGTATAACGGGCCAGTAACAACGTATTTGCTATCTAGCCCATAAATGGTAACGCTTATTGTAGGATTTAACCGTTCAAAAAGTTGGATGTCATTCTGTGAAAGAGGAAATAACATTCCTTGAATATTGAGAACTTGGCTATAATGAGGATAGGATGTCGTTCTGCACACATTATTTTCACGAGGAAATAATGCGGCTACGACGCACCATAAGAAACAATACTCGTCATCATTACGTAAATTCAAACAACTTTTAGTATTTTTTATTACTGAGGGCAACTCTATGTACGTGCCGCCTCTCATGGGGCAATATTTACATATGTTAATCTCAATATGACTTAGCGAAAGATATGTCCAACCTGACTGTACATGTTCAAATTCAGACATTTTGCGCATAAGTACATGTATTTTATTCAAAAAGAACTCGTGTATATCAGTATTTTTATAGATAATATCATACTTAGTGTTAAATGATTTCAGTTCTACTTGTTCGTCGTCAGATTTTAGCAGAAGAAACTTAGCAAAAAGCTCAAAATTTACTTTTATGCAATCATACTTTTTCAATATCATAGTTATTAATTTATCAATATCTGGATGTACAGAATTCAGGATCGCCTCAGGAGTGAGGTGCTCGTCATCCTGTGGTATACATGTCTGAATATTACTCGGGATCGCCTCACGAGTGAGGTGCTCGTCATCCTGAGGTATACATGTCTGAATATTACTCGGGATCGCCTCACGAGTGAGGTGCTCGTCATCCTGAGGTATACATGTCTGACTATTACTCGGGATCGCCTCACGAGTGAGGTGCTCGTCATCCTGAGGTATACATGTCTGACTATTACTCGGGATCGCCTCACGAGTGAGGTGCTCGTCATCCTGAGGTATACATGTCTGACTATTACTCGGGATCGCCTCACGAGTGAGGTGCTCGTCATCCTGAGCTAAGTTCAGACGAAAAGTTACTATTCTATTTTTAAATGCTGTTGCCACAATAAAAACATTTTTGAATTCAGTACTCAATAAGCTATTTGTCTTGTGTATATTAGTTCTCTTATGATATGCATATTGGTTTCGTGGTATTTCAGTTTCACATTTGGTACACTTCACAATTTTACTACGAGGTCTTGTTAATGGTGTTCTGCGATCTCTGGACTGTATAACTGTGAAATAATACATTAGATTTAAATAGCATAATATTTTATTTATCAATTGGCTATTTAGGTACAAGTATTTAGATATTATAAAGATTACTTATAATATAATGTATGTATAGGTATTATTCTGTAATGATTAAATGTTTTACATATATTTGTATAAAAACTAGCAAGAATACATAGTAAGTACTAATAGTAAGAATTTATAAGGGTAGTTGGACAATTACGAAAATCTTGTTCAACTGAGGACGTAAATCCTTTTAGATGGCGCCACATCTCCGTGTCCGTATCAACTTTTCTTTTAATTGTAACTATTGAATGGCGCCACCTATTTACTGGTGGTATGTCTGCGATTTCATCACAATTGTAAACTTTTACTTCTACGTAATACGGCCCCTGCTTTGTCTCACTTATTTTTCTGGCATAGCCTTTGTTAACCCTCTTAGTAAAATAAGAATGAAGAGGAGACGGTGTTTTACCAGTTGATGTGGACGGCTTCACAGACGAATCCTCTTCATCGCTCTCACTACCGAATAGGTCCCGTGCAGTTAGCTTGTTGTTGGTTAACGGCACCGGTTGTATCCTAGGCTTCTTAGATCCGTGCGTCTTAGATCCATCGATTCGATCGGTTTTGGGCCGCTTGTTTGCTGTCGATTTTTCGAGTCGGGTCGAAGAATAAGTCGATTTCTGCTTTGTCTGCGTCTCAATTTCTGACTCTTCATCCGAAGAAAACAGCTGAGGCAACGTAGATGAAGTTGGCTTGGACCTGAAACAATATTATTTGAAATATTATATTAACCTGAATACAAAAATAAATTAATGGTGGGATTTATTTATGGTCGGATAGGAAGAAAATATTTTGTATCATTCATTCTTTTATGCATTCATTCAATCTATACGTTCGTTCTGTCCTACATTCAATAATTCATTTATAAGTTCATTCAATTATTTATTCAATAATTTGTGCATTCATTCATTCATTAATATATGCAATCATTCAATTATTCATTAATTCATTCATACATACATGCATTCATTCAATCATTCATTCATTCATTCATACATACATTCGATCATTCACTCATTCATAGAATAAACCTTGTGATGACACATTTATACACATATAATAAATAAAATATTAATTATGATCTACTTACATTTTGAAGATTCTGGATTCTGGTTGAAGCGTAGATGCGATAGCGTTGAAGGTTGAAGGTGATGATTGTTTCCCTCGGGAGAGCAGTTTGTGATTTTGTCTGGCATCGATGCACTTTATATACAGCAAAATTATGACGTTGTACTACCAAATATGTCATCGAGAAGATGTAATGCTTATATTGCAAAACAAGATATCATATTAACCAATCCAAAAAAATATATTAGTTATTGATTATGTTATACTATGCAAATACCATGGCTTCACTCATTCTAATTACTTATCGTACCTGCATTTTTTCATACAATAAAAAACTTCAACAAACAAACAAATCAACCGACACCATAATCAATATAGTGACTTACTTTTAGCATCAAGTAATAGTAGAACTCTGTCAGCATTTTATCCAAATATAGATTCATTAGGGTAAGGGCACATTGTTTGCTACACTTTATTTTAATCATATTTTATTGTATTACATTATACGTGTATAATAAATTAATAAGTACGGTTGACCAGTGACCACCTTAATTTTGATGATACATACTAACAAATTCCCCATGGTTTGCTTCCACATTACAGCAGATTACTTAGATGTTTCTTTTGTGTTAACTATGACTTTTTACTGCTAAAAACAATATTTTTTTGAGCATAGCCGCGGGCAATTCCTAGTCATAAATATATTCAACTCAGCATTACGTTATTTTGAACTCTATCAGCAACAAAATATTTTATATATAAATCGGGATAAAATAAGAAACAAATTCACTTCAGTTCTTCCATTCCTTTAGTGTGCTACTGTTATATTCTACAATGTCTGTAAGTACCTAATTTTACAAAATATTTTACTTTTAATTATAATAATAATAATTATATAGAATGTGTTAAACCAGTGAAAATAAAAAATAATGTATGTATTCTGTTTCAGATACCGAGTTGGGTTTATTCACCAACTTCACCTCCGTTAATGATAGAACCTGACGTGATTGATAAAGTCGTAAATTATTTGGATGAGGAAGAACGACAACGAACCCCATGTGTTCCAAATACAACTAATAATAAGGAGTTGATAAGTTTTTACAAAACGGTCTCGACCGGTGGCACTAAAGTTATACGGATCGAAATTTACGATGCAAACCAATTTGAAAGTAATTCTATGTGCCAGTGCAGTGCTGAAATATGTGTTCAGCATGTTGTTAAGAACATTTACACTGATAACATCTACTTACGTGTCAAAGACATGCTACCATATTTAAACAATACTTTTTATCAATCCTTGTAAAAAGAAAAACGGACCTCACCTACAAGCACCTAGATCACCTACGGCATCTGTTAATTCCTAATTATTTTGTTTAATTAATTGTAATTATATTGTTTATTTAATTTGTAATTATATGAACTAATAAATACTTGCTTATTCATTACAATAATGTAGTTTCATTTCAAAAGCTGTAAAATTAAATCATCCGTAAGAATCTAAGTATATTCTCATTATTTTAATGTCATTCAGCAAATAATGTTCATTGAAAAAAAATCTATTAGTCATAACAGTGTGTTATAAATATCACGTAGCAACAATGCTCGTCCATTCACGAGATCATAGTTGCATTGAGCAGATCAAGTATCAAATTTTTGCTAGCTAAAATAATATTAGATACTCGAAACTAAGCACATGTGTAAATGATTGAGTTTAATGAATATAAAAATAATCAATTAGAATAGAAAGTATGAAATAATATTTGAATGTTGATGAAATGAATGATAAAATTGGGGTGACCTGGATTTCCTTGATCCAGGTCCCCCAATTTTACCCTACTTACAACATTGACTTATACAGGGTGAAATTGTAAACATGCGACAAATCGAAATGGGAGATTATACTCATCATTATGAACAACTTTTACTATGGGACCAAAACTGAAATCGCGAAAAAAAAAAACAGCAGTTCAATATATTTTTGTTCGCATACCTAACTAAGAGCAGTGGTGGCCCAGTGGTATCAGCCGCGACTTACAAGTTGTAGGTCGTAGGTTCGAACCCCGACAGGTGCTTTACTTTGTGTAAATTATTTCATCACCACTGCTCTCAAAACGGTGAAGGAAAACATCGTGAGGAAACCGGCATGTCCTAGAACCAAAAATTCGAAGACATGTGACATCCACCAACCCGCACTGGGCCCGCGTGGTGGATTACAGCCCGCTCCCTCTCACAGAGAGGAGGCCTGTGTCCCAGCAGTGGGAACGTTATAGGCTGATTATGTATACCTAACTCGTCAAAATATAGGGAACAGCATATTTTTTTTCGCGATTTGAAGTTTGGTCTCATAGTAAAAGTTGTTCATAATGATGAGTACAATATCCCATTTCGATTTGTCGCACGTTTTCAATTTCAACCTGTATAATGTAAGTACTATACGCCTTGATTAGCAATTCGTTCACAAAACGCACAGTAAATTAATGACTTTAAGTTTTTAGCACTCTCCAACTTGTAGTAAGTAATTCAAATTAAAATGGGATCATGCAAAAGATTGCATAATGCATTTGCAACAATTTAAGATATCCTTGTGTTTAGACTGCAGTGTCTATACTTCTAAACATCCACTGCTACCAACGATTCCGACCCGAACCAGTCGAGTATTAGTAGGCCTTAGTAATATATTCAGTAAGGAGGGTTTCTACTATAATATTATAAACTATAATTATATAATTCTACTATAATATTATAAACAAGAAAGTATATGTGAGGATGTTTGTTACTCTTTCACGCAAAAACTACAGAACGGATTTTGATGAAACTTTGCAGTAATTTATTTTATTTATCCATTTATTTCAGGCATCAAGGCCCATAGCAAACACATAAAATACAATATTAATATAACTTAAAAATACTATAAATAAATACTTCATTATAATTACAAACTAACTAACTAAACACGAAGTGACGGCGTCGTGTTTCGCTGACTGGTGTCATGTAGCCGGCCACGAAACCGGCGGTACACAACACCCTTCGGCCAGAACTCTTCTTTGAGGAACTTCTCGAGATGGTGTGTCGGAACACGCACCACGAACGACTTGAAGTTCGTGTTGTGACGCGCCTCCAACTTCTCGACCCTCAAAGTCCAGTTGGTCTTCACACGCAAGTACTCCACGATCTCCTCAACCTTCGTGGAGTGGTGCAGTCTGGACACGTACAGCTGCGTCGTCGGGATTGCTGGACGCAGCAGCATGTTGGGTCCTGCCAGCGCGGTGCCGCACTGGTTCCGACAAGGAGGTTTCTTCTTCTTCTTCTTCTCCACTTTGATGAAACCATCCTTGTCGCACGTGTCCTTCTCTGGATCCTGCCTTTTCAAAACCTTGTTGGGTTTCGACCGGCTCCGTTTACCCCCAATAATATGGCTCATACATCAGAATAACACATAGGATACATTTTATCCCGATATTCTCACAAGATCGACACTTATGCGGGTGAAACCGCGGGGCGCAGCTAGTATTATATAAAGGAGATCTAATTCCGTACCTGTCACCAATGGCTCCGAATATAAGTGAGAATATCATCCTAGCGAGATACGGCAATGAGGAGAGTGTGCCAGTAGACGTCAGATTGAACCCGAGGGCGCTGGAGACGAACTTAGGCGCCGCCGTCATGACGAAGTACAGGCCCCAGTTGCTGCCGTAGTGCAGTACCACCATAGCCAGGAATGGGAACGAGGTTAAAATCTTTCTGAATGGTGGAACAATCTGAAAACATGAAGAAGTACATCGTTAACTTGTTACATTGCATATAAATAAATGTAGTGCTGCAATTTGGTCTATACTGCGGTCCAAACAACATTTGACATGAGAATTAAGAACAATAATTTATATTTAATTATTATTACAACTGTATGTACAGACGCCAGCACATCAAGCTACCCGAAACTGTCAAATTTTCCTAATCAACTTAGAACCTTATAATTTAGACATAAAGTTGAAAATCTATTAAACAAATTTGACAGATTGTAGTAGCTTGATGTGCTGGCGTCTGTCCCTACAAGTAAAAATAACCTCACAAAGGCGCACTGCCTGAGAAAAAGGAGCGCATAAAAAGCTCCATCGCCGTGATTATAGAGAATCTATAGCTACTGCTATACCTTTACAGCTAACTGCTGCTATGATGGCTATAAGTACATTCTGAGAATCGCAAAAAGTTGTTTGTGAAGTCTATTAAATATCACCTTCAACCGTCTGATGACCTGTAGATTAATTGCTCTAGCCCATTTTTTGAACGGAACTAAGAATAAGACTGTCCTCAATCTTAGATATTCCTAAATCACGATTTCTCCTTGTAGGGTGACGATCCTTGGCCAAAACCTCACGTCGAAAAAACCTCACGTTTTTAGTTCTTTACATGCAAAACACCACGCCGTACTTAGATAGAGGTCAGAGCTGCAAACGTGTATCAGGTAATAAAATATAAACATAATGCCATAAATAACTATTTTTGTTTTGCACCAAAATGTCTTTTTTTTTCGTACGACGCGGTGACGTTCATTTTTATTTTAGATTTTCCTAAATCACAGTATACGTTCTATGCTTTAGAGTTTGGACAAATATTTGGTGACCTCATTTCATTCTATGTAATAAATAATGAACGACTAATTAATTTTCGGTGCTCAAAAAGGTCATAAGGCAGGAAATGGAAACGAGGAAGACCAGTGTCGGGTCACGTCCTGGCTTGAGTTTAGAATATTATTAAACAAAGGCATTAAAACACCAAACAACTGAGCCTTGAAGATGTACACAAATGGAATTACTACTGTATAATTTATTGTGACATTAATTTTCTGCGAAAGAACTTACCTTGGAATCTTTAGAGCTCTGTTGAACTTTGTCACCAATAGCTTCGAGGATGTACTTTTTCTCGTTGTCTGAAATGCGAGGATGCTGCACAGGAGAGTCGTACACCAGATACCACCACATGAAGCACCATACTAACGCGATCGCTCCTGAAATGTACACAGTTTCGTTAGTTAGAGGACTGTGTGTAAATATAGATGGAGCCTTTCAAACTCGGGGGGAGTTAAACGTATAATCATCTTCGCATCACTTGGGGCCAACGGCAGACGTCGGAGCTCCTGCCCGACTGTGTCCTATCTGTCACCCGAAACCTTGGCAATCTGAAAAACGCCATTGACATCGCGCCGCAATAAAAATGGCTAACTACTGGGCACAAAAAATATTATATAGATGTACCTACCATCGATACGAGAAAAAGAAAAAGTCTTAGGACCTTTAAAAAACCGATACAATTTTGAACAGATTGGTTCGATTTTGCTCCACCCCCATCATATAATTTCTTGTTCGTATTATTCGCCTATCCGACGGCCTATTTAGTTTCCTTACCTAAGTAATATTATATTATCGAGCTAATTCACAGAGCAATAACTATTTCAAAGACATCTACAAGCCCGTCACGGCTCAATTAGTTATGTAGAAATCAGCACCAACCGCCGCGGAATTTAAATAGAGGCAGGTAACAAGAAAGCCAATTTTGTAACACTCCGGTAAGATCTGAGCTACTCTGTGCCTCTATTGAAATATTCTGGAAATTATACTCTGTCTAAGGCCTCTTACATTGATAATTACTTAAATAACAATTGGCGAATATTGTGACAGATCCCACTTTCACAACTCTAGAATGGAAAACTCAAATACCTAAGAAGAAAATGTTAGGAAATTAATAGCAGCGGGTCAAGAATCCACTTGACCTGCTGCTATTTATTTCCTAACATTTTCTTCTTTTGATCAAGGAGAGGTGTTTTTGTTTAAAAATATAAACAAAAGAGCAAACATGATGTGTACCTATAGGTTTATTAAAGCTAAACTTTGCTTTGTCCCTGCTTTCTTCTTCAGTCTACATGTCTTATTGCTGACGCACTTGCTTACAGTTATGCTCTGAGTTCGCTCACCCCACAAAAGAAAAGAGCGTGATAATACATTCATGCATGTATTTTTTTAACCCACGCATCAGGCATTACTAATTTATGATTATAAAACCTGCTCACTAAACGAAATGTACCGGTTTCAGGACGATTTAATACAGCTACAATAATGAATGTTGGTCTGTTGTTAAGGACAAGAACACCTCATTTCTCGTCAAAATTGTTGACAGGCCTAATTATTAACCAGAATCCAAATCAGAATTTATACATTTGTAAGAATGTAGTTTTATATAATAGAATCTTAACAGAGATTTATAACTCAGAATTGACACAAGAAACGTTAACTAATCATACTCGTAACTTTAGATTTTACGACGCGTGCAAAATGAGGTTAAAAGTTAAGATAAAACTGAAGGAAATCAGAAGTCAAGGTCTTAATTTTCATTCGAATGTTTTTTCACAACTCTACAAAGATTAATCGAAGCATTTGCAACATGATAACATGGGATATGTTGATGAAGTTGAGTGTTTCAAATACGAAATGGGCCCATTCCATGTGCATAACTCCAGCTTCCTCATATGTGATAGAATAATTCTACCTATGCCAATATTTAAGGCATAATAGCTGCAATCCAAGTTCCCAGTCTTAATTTAGCTGCCACAAAAACTTCGTCAATATGAGTCGTTTAGTGTGTGTTAGCTAGAGTGACGTCATCCCAGCTTCCTCATTCAATACCAGGCAAACCAGTGAGGTTAGGGTTTTGGAATATAGTCAGAAAAATAAGGCATAATAGCTGCACAAGGAAGGAAAAAACTGAACGATAATACTTAAAAAGTGTTGAAACTACGATAAAAAAACGTGTGTGTAAGCTGGAGTGATGTCACCCCAGCTGCTCATGTCGTATCTTCCAAACGAAAGAAGATATGATTATGTATGATAGCTTAAAAATTAAGGCATAATAGCTGCCATTGGCAGCAAAATTTTCAAATCTCTGGTCAAAATACTTTATGAGTTATTAAACCGATAAGTATGTGTAAGCTGGAGTGACGGCACCCCAGCTGCTCATGTCATATCTTCCGAACGAAAGAAGATACGATTATGTATTATAGCTCAAAAATTAAGGCATAATAGCTGCCATAGGCAGCAAAATTTTCAAATCTCTAGGCCTTGTAGTTTCCACGTAATAAGCAAAAAAAACTGTTCCGCGCCAAAAACATCAATTATTGCTTCGGAGATTGTAAACAGCGGCGTTGCCGTTCCGTGCGCTACAATACTGCAACCAAGTTTGCACTTAGCATGCATTCTATTAGAAGTCATTTTAACTTGCGCTCAAAATATTTTTAATTTTGTATATTGAGGATATAGACTAAGAGCCGACTGAACTATGAATGTAATAAAGTAGATTCTTATCAACTTTAGACGACGAGAGAACTAGGTACCTACACTTACAGTAAACACATTTTGAATACAATTGGTTTGTGCTTTATTTCTGAGGTTGATGAAATAAGATAGAATTGGTCTATTTAATGCTTATTATTACTAGCGATTGAATTACTTTTTCATGAAATCGTGACATTTGAACAATTCGATACATAAAGCAAAACTAAAGTAATGTCGAATCAGAACAAATGTCATTAAGAAAATCGGTCAAGTGCGAGTCGGACTCGCGCACCGAGGGTTCCGTACAAAGGACTTGGCTAAAAGTTCATAGACAAAAAACCCAGAATCGCCAGCAACGAAATGTATAAAAATGGGTTCACTATAGTAAACACAGTACGGTTTCAAAAAATCAGCCTCCTAAACCATATAGTGTAAAAGTTATTGAAAATAGCTTCGTAAAAAGCATAAAATGTTAAAGAGTCGTCTGACAGACGTGTTCTAATTTTGCAGGCCAAATAACCAGCTGAAGAGAACGCTCTTTCTGCTACGGGAAACACATATATTTATGCTCCTGTGCAATATCGTTAATCTCGCGAGATCTCGTCCGATTTTTGACCGAGATTAAGGTAAATATGGCCGAGATATCGCGAGAACGAGATTGCATTCCCTATTCTAGGTCAATGGGAAGTACTCTATACATTTTGATTCCCTTAAGAGTGTCGAAATATACGTTTCATAAACGGCCGTATCTTTTTTTTTACGTTAACTTAGAAGTTCGATTTTTTTACAGCTTCAAGGGACCGCAGACCTGAGTATATGGTATTAATTTCAACTCGATACCTCCACGCATTCCTGACATAAA
Organism: Amphipoea oculea; assembly: GCA_945859645.1. Lineage (NCBI taxonomy): Eukaryota > Metazoa > Arthropoda > Insecta > Lepidoptera > Noctuidae > Amphipoea > Amphipoea oculea. The sequence goes on from OX243880.1 coordinate 10,052,111, forward strand.
GGGTCTTGACAGACAGACAGACGGACATCAAAGTGATCGTATAATTGTTCCGTTTTTTCCTTTTGATTTACGGAACCCTAAAAGAGATGCCTCAATGCCTAAAAAAACGGTTGCATTTATCTGTGGACATAATTTTTGCTACGCAAATCAGCTGTCAATAGTGAGAAGATTTGATTTCGAGCTTGTAAAATCACATTTTGCTGGCGGTTGAGTATACAACATTATTTTTAGTATATGCGAAACCCGAAACACGTGTCTAGTATTTTTATGTAAAGAATCTATGTACAAAATTTCAAAACTGTATCATGAATAGTCACCAAGTTATAAGCTTGTTATGTTACCTGTTTGTCCGTCCAAAAACATGCTCACCGCGTGCCGTTCGGTACGGCGCACAGTGGTCTGAAAATCGAGCTCCATACTCATAGAAACTTAAAGTTCGGAAATAAAAAAACAAAAATTGTAATGGGTCTAGTATACCTCCCTTTACGTAATATCAGTCGCTCCACGCGTGAGAAAAAAAAGTTTTTGTTTTTTTTTGTATGGGAGAAAACACTGAATGTACATTTTTTTGAAACTGAATGGAGCTGATAGGCTGGAACTCACACGAGCTATTGTACGATACACGGCCATCAAGATGACATACAATTCATGCACCGTTCGGCGCCGCTTTGCACGTAGCAAATTTTTGAAATTTTGAATTTTACATACGTGATTTTTCAAATCTTTGACGAGGTTAAATTAACTTGCCGATCGATTTACTTATACTATCGTTAGTTTTAGCCTGCTTATGACCTTTGTGATGACAACAATTAAAAATTATATTGATTATATACGTTTTTTTTTTATTTCATTCCAAGAACTAACTCATTTAATCACCGTGATTATGGTTGAGTTATAATTATATACTAATGACATGAGCATCAACCAGATCTAGCAGGGCCAAATGGGCCCTAGTCACAATAAAATTCTATTGTCTGTAATATTAAAGTCTGTAAAACCTAATTAAAGAATAGCGAACGATAATGAGGGTAGTTGTATAAATTGTAATTAACTGGTGATAACATTTTCCATCACACTTGCAGGCTTTGGACTGTCGTAATGGTCAAGTGTAGGGTAGTTGTATAAATTGTAATTAACTGGTGATAACATTTTCCATCACACTTGCAGGCTTTGGACTGTCGTAATGGTCAAGTGTAGGTAGTTATTATAATGTACTTTATTCGTAAATAAATGCAGCCGTAAGCTACGAATAAGTAATTACTTATTCGTAAGCCGTAAGTGATACAATGTAGTCAATGTGATTTGTTGCACCTTATGTCAACCACTTAAAGTTCAAAGTGGATGAAAAGTGTTAAACATCGCATTACTTAACCACGTGTTTAAAAATGTTAATCATCACGGCAAAGCATTGTGTTCCACGATACTCTGATGTACTATAACAGTCAGAAGTCGACTAGCAATCTCACAAAACTATGGCATAGGAATATTAGTTGTACTTATGACCTTCGTCTATAAGAACGTTTGACAACACTACACATTGGCAACTTGTTGCCCGCTTATGATTGTTATTACAAATTTCAATAAGCTAAGTGAGCGTTGCGGTGGCCAAAGTGGTTAGCACTGTGCCTCGCATGGCGAACGTTCGGGTTCGAGTCTCACATCAAACATGAAAAATATTTTTTAAGAATTACATGTGAAATAAAAATGCCGAGTTGCTAAAAAAAATTTTAAATATTCCACAACTAAACGAAGATTCTTTCGTTTTACAATTATTTTCAATCTTAGCGTCGTTATTAAAATATGAGGGTAGATTTGAAACAAAGTGATAAGTTCACTTTGTAAATCTACCCTCATATTTTAACTACTTTTACTAGTTTACATAAATTATTCCGCTATTCGCTGTTGTTGGTTGGTGAACATAGTTATGAGCGTTTGTGTTATCTTGTTGATGCTATTTTAGTATTCTTCTGAATTCAATATGCAGGCTAACCTTTATTGTAATATCTATTTGTTCAAAGTAATTTACTAAAATAAATGACTAAAACATACAAATAATAATAATTATATAAAACATAAAAAAACTGGCCCAACTAGGATTCGAACCCACATCTATCCCGTTCACATTAGTGAGTGCAGGCTCGTTACCGATCTAGCTAATATTAACTTATATTCGCTTGTTGAAATTATGCATTACTATGAAAAAAATAATCAGACTGCAATAAAAAACAAGTTACTGATATTGTCATCCTTGTCTAGCATTGACCACATCTATGACTACTCGTAGCGCGATGCTACACGACATGTTAATTTGTTAGCGTTGGAACATCACTCACACGGATAAATATGCGTATGCGTGTATAGGCGCCGCAGCCCGTATAGCGCAGGCGATAATGGTCATTGCGGTGTAAGTGGACTTCTGGCCATGACTGTACGTACCATTTCTGTGTACTGGACGTTGGTGTATGAGAAAGTCATGGTTACACGACACTTTTTACATACGATAGGTAAGTACACGATCAACCGAAACAAAACTGTAAGGCCCGCGGCGGCCGCGCGCTCGCGATTATGCAGTTGGACGGGAACGCGACACGCGCGCGCGCCAGCCTGTAGTACCCGGGCGACTGAAGGGGTTGCTTCACCCCCGCCCCGCTCGCTGTGCGCGGGCGCCGCGCCTATTGTGTATGGGTATGGTAGAAAACTACCTACTAATGTCGCTAGGTGTCCAACTTTTAACCTTTTTTAAATATTTTTGGGCCAAAATATAACATGGGGTAAAAATTATTGGAATCAATTCAGTTACTTATTCTGAACAAACTATATTCAGGTTTCGCATATACTAAAAATAATGTTGTATATGTTTATACGTCCTAATAATAAAACTTCTATACTTCTTCTTCTCTTCTTCTACTTCTTCTTCTCTTCTCTTGTTCTACTTCGTCCGCGAACTGATTAAAAGTGTAAGTAAACTTTAATTTCCTTTCGTCCTGTTTAAACACACAATTTGACTATAAATAACTCAATACTTACATAGTACGATTAATAATACATTACTGCAGCGGCCAGCAAAAGAGGCATTGATGGATGATGTGGGCCGAGGCACATATACGTAAGTCCATCAATGCTTGCTTGCTTCGATTTATCTTGAAGAAGATTGTCAAAATAATGCTCAAATTTCCAAGCATGTTTGAGAAAAATGTGTAGTCGGCTCCCAGTCTATAATCTAGTTCAAACTACTTCAAACTGATAATGTAGCGCACGGAACGGCAACGCCGCTGTTTACAATCTCCGAAGCAATAATTGATGTTTTTGGCGCGGAACAGTTTTTTTTGCTTATTACGTGGAAACTACAAGGCCTAGAGATTTGAAAATTTTGCTGCCTATGGCAGCTATTATGCCTTAATTTTTGAGTTATAATACATAATCGTATCTTCTTTCGTTCGGAAGATATGACATGAGCAGCTGGGGTGCCGTCACTCCAGCTTACACATACTTATCGGTTTAATAACTCATAAAGTATTTTGACCAGAGATTTGAAAATTTTGCTGCCAATGGCAGCTATTATGCCTTAATTTTTAAGCTATCATACATAATCATATCTTCTTTCGTTTGGAAGATACGACATGAGCAGCTGGGGTGACATCACTCCAGCTTACACACACGTTTTTTTATCGTAGTTTCAACACTTTTTAAGTATTATCGTTCAGTTTTTTCCTTCCTTGTGCAGCTATTATGCCTTATTTTTCTGACTATATTCCAAAACCCTAACCTCACTGGTTTGCCTGGTATTGAATGAGGAAGCTGGGGTGACGTCACTCTAGCTAACACACACTAAACGACTCATATTGACGAAGTTTTTGTGGCAGCTAAATTAAGACTGGGAACTTGGATTGCAGCTATTATGCCTTAAATATTGGCATAGGTAGAATTATTCTATCACATATGAGGAAGCTGGAGTTATGCACATGGTAATTATTAGTAATTCATTTACGCCACAAAGTAGTTACTTTAACTATTATGTACTAGCCTCACAAAGACTATAAAGGAAATTGGTTTTGGTTTCGACCAAGTTACTTGTAATTAGCTGTTAAAGCATTAACTGTACATTCAAGATACACGTCGATCGTAAAGAGAATACTTACCGGGTACATAAAACGCGTAATCCCATCCGAAGTTTTCAATTAAAGGTCCTGTTAGTGACCATGTGACCACTGTGCCGATGGCGCCACCTAGCAACGCGCTCACAAACTTGCCCTTCTCCGCTGGGGGAGCCCAGTGGGCCACTAACGCGTGTAACGCTGGAAACAGGAATCCCTGCAACAAATGACAACGTCTTTATTATAATTTATGCACAATCAGTTCATTCAAAATCATCATAATCTGAATTTGTCAACTTAGACTGTAGTTTTATGTGGCTCAGTAGATAAGAAACATTTTGTTATTATTATCTATCGGTTTAAACGGTACTTTATAGCTACTGTTTAAAGTGCTTCTCACGTAAAAGTTGCAAAAATATGTACATAATTAAAACGACCATAGTGATGACACAGATTACAGTAATAACACGTAACACACCATGACCTGACGACACAATATTTTGTAGTCTACACAGCCTGTGGCCTGTGCATAGGTACCTATTCTCGCCTGTGCCGTATGTGTTCAGTCTATGCGACGCCTACGCGGCTGCTACGCACCTTCTACGCGCTGCTACGCACCTTCTACGGGTTACTACGCACCTTCTATTCGCTGCTACGCAACTTCTTCACGGCTGATACGCAGCGTACAGTGTAATATCATTATCACTATCGATATTATTAACTTAAATATATCCTGCAAATATTTTTGATGTAATGGAGTCGAGTTAAACATCTACTTGCGAAATGTTCTGACCCTTGAAATTATGGCAAGTATTGACGTGAGACCATTCTAAAACACATTCCATGTATAAATAAATGATGATATTATCTATCAACTACTAGTTATAGTTTATTTAGATCACTACTCAGAATAAGTAGATCATTCTTACATTATGATCATGTCTTTGAGAATTAATATGACGTAGGTGTAATTTATTACTTGATATGCCATCGTTATAATTTAATTACTGTTACATACGTACTGTAAAGCCTTCCTAGGGTCTACTCAATTGCCTAGAAATAAAGAACAAAGTTGTGCAAACGCAGTATATCTAGGTAATAAGTTTATGCAAGGTGTCAGACCTATCCATCCATAAACGACAGAACGTTCTGCGAACTTCTATGAACAATAACATGCATAAATAAATAACGATAATTCTAATTATTACTATCGCAAAAAAATGTTCTTGTGTTGTCATAAACGGTTCTACATTGCTATGAACATAAAATATGCGAAAAACCTCCGTCACTTAAAATAACTGAATAATGCTATTCTAGAGAAGGTACCTATTTAGTTGGTTTTGCAGGTATCTTTTTGTATCATTCATGAACAGGTTCATTTAAATTCTATAAATACAATTGACACCTCCATAAAAATATAATGGCCGTGGGAAAATAGGAGTCATCTTGTTTAGCGTGTTCCTGAGCTAGCTGACGCGATATTTCGAGGCCTTTGTTGTGTAAAATAAACCTACCTACGTATTTAGCACAAAAATGTATAAAAGCAATATTTTGGACCAACCCGCACTGGGCCCGCGTGGTGGATTACGGCCCACTCCTTCTCACAAAGGAGGCCTGTGTCCCAGCATTGGGAATATTATAGGCTGATTATGCTTATGCAATATTTTTATAATAGGTATATAATTTTCAAAATTTCATTTTAGACGACGAAACTCGTGTTTTTAATTTTTTTTTAGTTACTCTTAACACCGTTTGTATAGTGTAAATAATATATTTTAAAACAAAATCAAGTTTTATACCTATTCTGCGTTAGTAGGTAATCTAGATAGGAATAGAATTAATGTATTAATTCGTGGAATTTGTAATATTTTCTAGTGTTACAAATACCGATACAGCGGCAATAAAACATGTTGACAAACGCAGTTATGTGCCCTATCTACTTTAGGAAATTGAAAAAACTTGGATGCGCTGCGGTGACAAAGAAAAAGAACCATTCATACATACAGTTAATACTTTTCCTAGTTACGTACACTATAGACGCTCTATAGATTTTACGACTATGACAAATTGCCTGTGGTTTTATTAGAGTCTAACTAATCGAAAAGGTAGAAAGAATATATACCTACTCGTTCTTCTGAGAAGCTATTTTATTATCATTCTTCATGTAATGTAAGAATGATTGATCTTTAAAAGACTTATGTTCCTACAAATTAATCAGAATCAGAATCAGAGAAATCTTTCGTTATTTTTTTATGTAGAAGTTCTAAGTACAATGGCAATAAAATTTAAGTATCATACATAACCTCACACCTTCTTCACATGGCGAACGCCATCTGCTACGATCATTACATACTCCTTTTGCTTTTAAATTACTTATTTAAAAATAAATTGTTTCCCATAAATCAATTTAACTTAAGTTAAATAGCTGCAGTAAGCCCGTCAAAAGTGAATACCTATTTACTTACCTATTTATAGAATAACTCATTGCAAATTCAATTATGCTAATTAATACCTTAATTATTCGCAATTAGCTTGCAAAATCGTGTACAATCCAAGATAAATTAATTGGACAATAGAATATTTATTTGGAATCTGTAATGATTCAAAAATACGTGCCTAATTATTCGTAATTACGTAAGACAATTTCGGTGGAACTTTGAATTATTATGAGGTAGAATTATCCAGTACCTAATACTAACTCTTTAATTAATTAATTTAATAGACATTACATGTCTATTAAATTAATTATAATACAAGATAATACAAGATTATATGTTTGTGGTAATTTATATGGACAAGGAAGAATTTGCCGTGTCAGAATTAAAATCAAGCAAGAATTAAATTACAATCCTTCATTACGTATTATACAAATGTACGAGTATAAACGATAAAAAAGACTGTATCACGTAGGTATTTTTTGTGTATTTTGCGCTTATGATAGTACTATTATATTCTGTGTTATAACTGCGAAAGATACGAGAGAAAAAAAAAGGAAATCTTACCGCTGCAAGACCGCTGACGAACCTCACTGCAACCAGCACCATGTAATGTAACCTCGCCGCCTGCGGACTCAGTATGGTCAGGATGGCGCTGAGCAGCATGGTGACGAACACCAGCTTCCTCGGGCCCCAGAACTCAGCCGCTGTGCCTCCCACCAGGCAGGATATGGAGTACCCCCAGAAGTACCCCGATAACACGTATGCCTGTTGCTGAGCTGTCCATGTGAAGGTGACCACCCCATCCGGCTGAACAACGAAGAGTCATTAATATCTATAGAACTTATTTAAGCCAATATGTCGTTATTTAACAAAAGCTGTTGAGCATAACATCATAATTATTTCTAGTATGAAAAGTACGCATAAGTAGATAGTTTGCGTTTTCATCCAATCTCGTAGGTAAGTAAGCCATTTATTATTATTTGCTTTGCTACTGTAGGCGCCAGCATGTTTGTAGTATTCATCTCTAGTAATAAAATCTCATATCTCATTGTTGACACTGACTGTAACATAATATCTTAGTCTTTAAGTACCTGTAAAGCAATTAGTTAAGTATCCCACGCGAATATATTATCAAAACACCGTAATTAATATTAGAGTTATTGTATGCCATTTATCATCCAATAAACCTATTTAATTAAAATCTTAAATTCATTCATTCATTCACTCACTGACAGACATGGCACATTTCCTTACACTGTGAAAGTTAGACCACCAAAGGTTTAGTTTAGACAGGCAATCTTTCGCATTAAATTCGACCCTAAGCACACTAAGCTTGCCTAACAGATGAGGGGTTAAATAACGAAGATGAGCACTAAGGAAGATTTTTTTTTAAATTTATCCTTTTAAGGAGGTAACTATATAGGGAATGAAAGTTTGCTTGTGAGTTCGTAATTTTTATCGATGGGAAATCCTAACGGGCGTACAAATTGCATAAAATGTATAATAAGGCAAGAGGAAAACGGTGAAAATTACATTTATTCCGTATCTAAGGAAGACATGATTCCAATGAAGAATATCTCTCAAGTTGAGAATAACGTCACCAGCACCACATGTTAGGTTGAAGCCTAAGTTGAATGAAGACTAAAAAAAGGCTATAGCGTCTGGCGAAGCGGCTTGACTATCAAATGAAATGAAATTATTCTATCATCCAGCTGATACCTATGGACTTGCAGTACTACTGCAAAGCGGTCGTAGCTTACTCCGGTGAGTACTGCATCCATAATACCCATACTCATATATTTATATTTTATGTAAATGCGAAAGTAAGTCTGTCTGTCTGTACCTTTTCACGCCATAACATGCATATCATGACCTGAGTTAGGACATGGATAATTTATTCAACAAGCTTCGCAAATTAAATAGGACAAAACATTTATCATAAGCAAGAGCTAACACAAAGGTTTTATTTTCAGGACACACCTGTGTTACGGAAAATTCGCAAATGATGAAACTTGAATTGAGTAAATACCTATTTGTGAATATTTTGTACTTACCTACGTCACGCGAAACAGTTGAATAAAGGTGTCAGTCAAAATGCATTTGTTATTAAGCAAAGTAAATTTTTAATGAGCATATTCAAACACAAACACATTCCAGTGAACATTATTTCAACTGGGTTTCAGCCGGGTCATCCTTCTCATCATTCATCTATCGTAGGTATCTTTAGTCTTTCCCTATAGCCCTCCACATTCATACTCAAAACTCACGACTTTTCCATTGATAAGGCGTGAGTTTAGAAAATGTCCTACAGTTAGAAAGCACGTTGTAAAGGGACAGTGTACCAGAAACTGAAAAAAATTATGCAGACCATTGTTTAAACTGGTTTTTCATTTAATTTTTTTTATTCCTAACGTTCTAGGTTTTTTTTCATCAAAGTTTATCGGTACATCATCCCTTATAACTACCTAGTAGTTACGTAAGGCATGCTATTATACCCTACAGTATATAAATAGTTAACAATAGGTATAGTTAAAGTATTACCTGTCGCAGTTCTCGCTTGGTGACCACGGTACTGTTGTATAACGAAGTATCGTTTGTCGCGATGGCCTCGCACTCGCTTTTCACCCTGTGAATGATAATGAAATAACTATTGTGTAAGTAAGTACATAAATATCAATGTCAGATTTAACTACGGGTGTGATTATAGAAACATGATCCTACTGCAAATATTGAGCTGGTGTGTGCAGCAGGATAATTGCGTAAAACACTAACAGAAGCAATGGCTTTCATTTTGACAGTTCAACAACATTCATTGCGTTATTTACGTAGTTGAGCAGACAATTTTTTCGAACATTTGAAGCAATTGATTAACAATATCCTTCAAAATCATTCAGATTGAGATTGAAAGGTATAACATAAACGTAACACCACGCCTGTGTCCCCCGAAGGGTTGGGCAGAGGTATAAGGTTTACCAACATTTCGCCAATAGAACAAAACGAGGACAATAGTAGTTGTCAAATTGCAAAATTCAAAATATCTATTGTAGTTAACTAGTACATATTTTGAGTTTTACAAGTAGTATGTTTTGTTTGTATTTTTCTGTCTTTTGTCAGCGTCCATTCCGCAACTAGTTAATTGTCATCCCACACGCACATCCTCTTGAAGTCATTGCAGATACTTCATGAAGATGAACAGCGTAATGTTATGAAATACGCAACGTCCACAGAGTTTCTCAAAAAAAAATTATGACAGATAATGTAGGCTCGGCTACTAATAAATAATTGCATATGCGGACAACTATGGACTCAACAAATACAAAAATATTAAGTATAGATTTCCTAGTTAAGTAATATATAAACACAGTAGAGAGAGTATATATAGTATATATAGACATACGTGGAGAGAGAGCTATAAAGGGTTACTTACACGTATTATTAACAGAACGTGAATGAGAGGAGAATGAGTAAATTTAACCATGAATGCTGTTAATTTTCTTTACGTCATTGCAGTGTTTGTAGACGAACAACTGTCACAATAAGCATTTCATGAAAAAAGGGTTTTCTATTTCAGGTTTCATTGCACAATTACTCGGAGTTTATATTATGTATGTATAAGAAGCATCATTATCAAAAAGAACAATGCTCAAAAATGTAAGGGCACCGTCCCCACCACAGATATAGATCATCTGTGGTCCCCACCCTTGTAGCACTTTAAAACCTATGTTATTCGAAGGGCCATAGCCAGCTTATCATTTTATTGTATGACAGCAAAACTGAAATATCCATCCGAAAAAAGTTATATTGACATGAAGAAACCGGAATCAGTCACAATTATGTTGCCGTTTAATGTTCTTTGTTATTAAAAATATGGCAAAAATATGTTGCTGGCTAAGTAATAACAGCTGCACAGGTTGATCGATCAGGTTAAGCTAAGCTTGCCGCGGTCGGTCCGTGGATTGGTGACCATCTTTACATACCAAGACCTCAACGTGCCTCGGAAAGCACGTTAAGCCGTTGGTCTCGCTGTCATTCGTGGTTCTTCAACAGTCGTTACGGGTTGTCGGAAGCCCGAAAGTCTGACAATTAGTCTTACCAAGGGTATCGTATTACCCAGTAACTGGGTTTTGGAGGTCAAATAGTTCAGTATCATGCCTAAGTACGTACCTACATAACGCCCGCAAATCCCTTCCCTTACTCAGATCAAACAATAAAAACATATAAACTCTTGTAACACACACAATTATACACAAGGCAATTCAATTCAATTAAACTCATTAAATTATTGCGCATGCTTTTAACAATTTATTTAGCAATTAACACTTCAGACTCACGTGCCACGTGAACGTATTAACTAACGTTATGACTTATTTACGTGTTAAAAACGTTATAAATATTGCGTTACTTTCATGAGGAAAGTGTTAAAGTTATAATATTAAGTACCGTCATTGTACCGAGGGTCGTGAGAATATTGGCAGGCTGGTGCAAGCTGGCCGCACGTGGATGGCCACGCGTGGCGAACTGATGCGATTTGGACCATTGGATATCGGCCTCTCACGTGTTAACGCATTTTTAATATGCATATTTCATTTCTATGAAGGCCTATGAATGATACGTGTAAGAAAATACCTACATTATGTCTGGTTTAGAATCAATTAGGAAACGGAAAAACTGAATTGAAATACGACTTCCTTTTATTCACGATTTTAAAGTAGATAGCGAATCATGTTGCAAACTAATCAAGACATCAATGTCTTAAGATGTATAATATAGACTACGTATTTAAATAATGATAAAGGAAAACAAAAACGTTCTGGTTTGAACTTTATTGATAAGATTATTTGTTCGATTATTACCCTTAGGAATTTATTTAATAGGCACTTGGCAGGCAATAATAATTATTACAGATTGTGCCTTGAAAATTTAGAACGGATTTTTGTGGGAAATTACTTCGATGTCGCAATTTTAGAAGACTTACGGTACCCGTAATAACATATTTATTACAAAATGTGTTATACAAAATTAAGTAATATAAAATTTTGTTGTGTCAACTTTGCAAATATTATTTTTGCCACTCACGCGTTGGCAAAATATAGACTAACGACTTGAAAGGTGATTAGAAGAAAAAAATAATCAACTGCGTCAAGTTTACGGGTAAAATTGAATAAAACTTTTCCATTTCGAGTAATTAATTATCAAAGTCGCCCAAGGTTTTCAAAGTCACCTCGTTTTACCGGTGTCCTTAAGAATGTGAGCGTGGGTGTCTGTAGATGACAATTACATACGGTACGCTGTACACCAGATAATATAATACTCTGTACCTATATGTGTATACAGGGTGGGTCAAAATCGTGGATCAAACGAAACAGGGCGATAGTTAGGGTTATTTGCAGTAAAAGATATCTCTGCGGCAGAGCCCTAACTTGATCTCCCAATTTGAGTGTTTTTTTTAAGAAAATACCAAAATTCGTAATAAATAGCCAATTACGATTTGTCGAAATTCAGTTGGTAAGTCAGTACATTTTTTTACAGTATGGTTCTAAAGTACCAAATAAGTTTTTGTGAGACTTAAAAGATATTGAAAAAAAATTTGCCAATACTCATATATTATGGTACCCACTCAGACCCACTGTCATAAAATCACTTTTGTAGTGATGATACTTTTTTTTAAATTGCAAATAACCCCAACTATCACGTTTCGTTTGATCCACGATTTTTTACCCATCTGTATATGTATATACCATACCTACTGAGTATTGTTCTCTATTTCTGAGAACTTTGTATTCGTTCAACTACTCATCTATCTAGCCTTATCCCTACTATGTATGTTGGGGTCGGCTTCCAGTCTAACCGGATGGAGCTGAATAACAGTATTTTCCATGAAGCGACCGCCTATCTGACCTCCACATCATTTGTATAGCCAGGAAAATTAATTGTTAAGCAAATTGAAATCTTTTGCCAATTTTCCGTGTTAAAGCCATTTCTTACATCTGTCAAAGAATGACAGTTGTGATTTTAATTTAAGTACTTACACCTACGAACGATTTGAGTTGGCAGTACATTTTTACCCGATTTTACCTATGTGACTGTCAGTGAATTGCTTAAAAATTATGAAATCTATGACAAAAAATACTACAGTAGGTTTCTACCGAATGTTAACATATACAGGAAAAGATAAAACAGCTCCAAATAAGCGTACCTAGTAACTACACTAATTGCGGCAATTATGATATCATTATATTAAGTGTAATATAAACACTGACTTTGACTAATTAGGATCCCCTATGTAGTGACATAGGGGATCCTAATTAGTCAAAGTCAATAGACATAGTTAGACTTACCTATATAATATATTCTTACGCCGATTCCTCACAGGTAATAAAAATTGTAGTTTATTTTTAGATATTAAAGTTGCAAAGAATTCGCAGCCATGTTATTTTTAAACAACAATGTAGAATGTAGGTAACTCTTCTGATCGTAAACAAGTCTTTATCTAGAAATAGGTACCACAACATTGTTTCGATCAGCATTTTCAGAAAATTCTATGAAAATCATCTTATTGAGGTATACAGCGTGTTCCAGAAATGTGGGATCATATTTAAGAGTGTGGTGCAGAGTATACAGACCAAGGTGAACCAGTTCCTCCATAAGACCAATATTGTAATCGCGAAAAAATTATCAACTGTTTTACTGTTCCGTACGAAACTTCAATAGGTACCTTCTCGACCCAAATGTATGGAACGGCTGATTATTTTTTCGTGATTACGATGTTGGTCCCATGGAGAAGTTTTTTCAGTTTAACCGGTCAAGCGGCGCGGTTCGCCGATCGGTGACGAAACAATAGAAAATCAATTGTGTCTCATTAGCGGAGCTTGGTCTATACCACACCCTTAAGTTTGACGACACCTTTCTGATACACGCTGTAAAGCATGTACGGTCAACAAGTAATACTAGCAAAAACGTTGTCTTTAAACTTCTGTAGGTACTAGACACAAGTGATAAATTGATATTGCTTTTTAGCATTCCATGTGTCAAAAGCTTTTGTTCATTTAATTATGCATCTGAATAAAATAGTAGCGACTGGACTAACTTAACACTAGAATTAAAATCTAATTCAGTTTGAGTTCAGTACGTACGTACGTACGTAGTAAGTACGTACGACTATATAATTATATCAAGCTTTAATTTCCAGTAAGTATATGCTGACTTCTCATTGTACGAAAAGCCTATACAAAGCGAGGTCAGTTGAAACTGGAAAAGAATAGCTTGATGTGGCGTCGTGTGTACCTACCTATGTTTTATTAGCATTTTTACGTATAATCTCAGTCTGCACATGGATGCAGTCGGATGCACTTGATACACTGAGCACGACAATGCAGTCACCATTCATTGTGCCGACACGCATTGCTGCTGATTTACCTATGGCTTGACTAAAAAGAATCATGTTTTCAAACATATGCATCTGCGAGAACATTATTTTTAAGCGCGAATTTTTTATTTAATGGAAAAACGGCGTGAGTTTATGAATGTACTAACAGCGCCCCACGATTTCACCCGCATAAGTTTCGATCCCGTGGGAATATCAGGATAAAAACTATCCTATGTCCTGTCCCGGGACTCAAAATATCTCTATAGGTACCAAACTTTAACTAAATCGGTTCAGCGGCTTAAGCGTGAAGAGGTAATAGACAGACACACTTTTGCATTTATAATATTAGTATGAATGTATGTATTATGAATGTAAATCAAGCATTAGATAACGTAATTTTTTTATCTCCAATTTATAAGTAAAAATAATGATCGTACCAAGAGTCTTTGGTCAACTGGACCCACTCGAACTGGACCCGCGGGTCCAGTTGACCACAGTTGGGTTATGGATGTCACTGAAAAACAAAAATATTATCTCACACATCTTTTCAAAGACAGCCACTGTCTATTTAGATTACCATTATCTTGCATCAATCACAAGATGACAAGATCACAGGCGCGGGACACACAGAAAGGATGTGAGACGAGGACGGGACGCAGACGCGGCGTCTCTTTCACGTACCTACCTTAACAGACAGGCGCGACTCTAGTAAAACAATTTCTATGAAAACTTCATGGAAATTGTTCCATCAGAATCGCGTCGCGCGTCGCGGCTGTCTCCTAGAGCTGTAAAACGATCTGGCACAAAACGTAGAGAGGACAAGACGCATGCGCGTCGCTTTTCGATCTCCATACTATTGCCGCCTCTGCGTCCCGTCCTCGTCTCGTCCGTTCCGTGTAGCCAGTGCCATATTATAGATAGATTTTCAACAGAGAGACGTGATGAGATAATTGTCGCTAAGGAAAAGTGACGTTTTGTTATTCCTAATAGTATCGAAATATTTAAGTCCCAGTGGCACGCCCCGACACCTGAGAAGGATCAGCTTATCAATTTCATGATAAGACTATCAAGATCCCCAAAAGTCGCTCGAGCTGAGGTTCAAGTCGATGTAAACAATCGATAAATCGACACACAGATAGGTTCGAACTTTGAAAGATACAATTGATACTACTATTCTGGTAAGTGCAGAAGTAAACATACCTATCATAAATAGATCTTATTTTCTTTCAACTTAAACCCTAACCCTATTTTCAGTCGAGAAACGGTGATTAGCATAACATTATGCATCTAATGTACGGTTTACTGATAAAATTAATATACAGACTTCCAAAACAGGATTAAAAAATACATGTATTTAACTAATTAAGTATGCATAATATATTTCTGCGAGATTATTGGTGTACTTCCCCATGTTATAACTCTCATGCGTCAGTATGACCAGCCAAAAAAACTTGTTACCTATGAGTACCTACCTACCTACAATTTTAAGTGCGAAACGAGTTCGCTGCATATTTTTGTTATTGTTACGAGAATACAATAACCTTATCTATACTTATAATAAATCTGTAGAGAGGTCAATTCTGTACATGAAATATATTTTCAAAATAACTATCAGGGGGTGATTAGTGATCGATACTGATGCCAAAAATGCAATCAGTAAAATTTTTGTCTGTCTGTCTGTCTGTCTGTCTGTCTGTATGTTCCTTATAGAAACAAAAACTACTCGACGGATTTTAACGAAACTTTGTACAATTATTCTTCATACTCCTGGGCAGGTTATAGTAT
Source organism: Amphipoea oculea (assembly GCA_945859645.1). Lineage (NCBI taxonomy): Eukaryota > Metazoa > Arthropoda > Insecta > Lepidoptera > Noctuidae > Amphipoea > Amphipoea oculea. The sequence continues at coordinate 10,067,794 of OX243880.1, forward strand.
ACTTTTCATCACGCTACAATCAATAGGAGTAGAGTAGTGAAGGGAAATGTTGGGAAAACGGGAGAAGTTACTCCATTTTTTAAGCTTCCGTCGCGTGTGCAGCCTTAATGGTTAAAGTTACATAGAAATCATGTATGGCGGAAATATTCTACATAAAATTGTCAAAAAAATATCCCGCCACAGCATAAAAGATAGACATATCTATCTTTTATGGTTGACTCACAATAACACGTGTAACTCCTGATAGCTTAGCAGTTCGGAGCATTCTGATTATATTTGTTTACTCTTACGTTTATAATACTCTCATTCATCCCTAATTTAAAATAGTTAACATTATTACCTATTCAATAAAAAAATAATCATAGAAATCGGTATAGAAACACCAAACTTATACATGAAATAAGCCATCGCGCCGTCGCACAGTGGGCCCATACTGAAAATTTGTGGACTTAGGCAACAAAGTTCCAATATCGATGCGATTTTTTTTTATATGACGTGTTATGATATTCCTAACAACTTTTATTCTTATAAAATTTCGTCTAAAGTTGATAGTTTGTCTTGAAAAAAATTTATTAGTTTTTTTTGTATGGAGCGAATCACGTTTCATTTTTTTTCTTCAATTGTACTAATATGTTGAGTGTGTGGCGGTGAATATATGATAGCTAGGGTCATTCTCTATCCATGAAAAAAAAATCAGCGCCGGCTATCTGCGGCATCGCGAGTAATCATTCGGTAAAAAAAAATTATTTTGTATGAAATTTTTTGCCATTTAAAATAAATTCAAAGTATATTTTTTGTCTCATTTGGCTGTTTTGACCTTCTTTTTAGTTAAATATATAGTTTTAATAGCGCATAGTTACATATAACTAGTAATTCTGGTAGAGATTTAGTTATTATTGCATGTTATCGGTAGCACCTGCATTGTGATTGATGACTCATTTGTTTGTGCGCTCGGCTAAGCGCATAACTAATGAGTTTTCAAAAATGCTCGTCTCTGATTGGCTGAATAATTTTCACTCACTGTTATGTCCACTACTTGAGTAATTAACACTGACTATAAATATAAAGACATTCATTAAGTCCATCTAGTTTCGCTCTTGTCGCTTATTTGTGAACACAGTGAAATACTTTTATTTTTATATTTACATTAGAACTATGGCTGGATTTTGTACCAACCTAGATCTTTTTGTGAAATTAAGAAGTGGCGGTGATCTGAAAAATCATATGTTTCTATATGAAAGTATCATTTCTGTCTTGACTACCGAAGTTTCTGAAGAAGACAAGAACCGAATCAAGGAGTTCTGTCGACTTTTTTGTGTAAATCTAAATAAAAAGTGGATAGAGTCATGTAGACATCAAAAAACTTTTATGAACCGTGAAAGTAATCGCAAGTGGTTGGAAAAAAACATCAAATGGCCTGTTTGTGACACTGTTGACCTGAGAAGTGAGATGGGCTTTTCAGACGCAGCCTTATCTGAGCCTGTGGATATAGATTCCCATGTTCCTACTCTTGCAGTATGTACTGAGGAAGCGGGAACATCTACAGAAAAGGAGCACAGAAAACCGTTCGAAGACTTAAGTAATAAGCAAAAAAAAAGACGTTCTACTTCCATAGTAGAAGAAAATTCCGAGGAAGAGTTGCAGCACTGGTACATAACAAAATTGAAAGACAACGGCAAAACGAATCTGGCAAAAGTGGTCGAATACCTTTCCAGTAATCCAGATGCGCTATCCGAAGTAGATGAGCGACTATTCAAGAAGTAGAGCTTAAGTACTGTCTCTGAAGATAAGTGTTTAGCTCTTTATACATCACTTGCGCTCTCGAAATGGAAATACTTAGCTCTTCGACAATTTCTGAAAGGAGAAAACTGTGCTGCCTTTCCATCTTATCCAAATCTTGTAAATGCCAAGAAAAGATGTTACCCACCACAAGAGAGTATGGAGATTACTGAAAAAGGAGCTCACATTAAATTGCAAGCGCTATTGGACCACACTGTGAAGAGGATTTTACTAGATATGAATTCTGTTGATAGGTCTCAAAATGAAGAACTCAAGTTAACCTGGAAATGGGGACTTGATGGTTCTTCGTCGCAGAGTAATTATAAACAGAAAACGTCAAACACAGCTACAGAGTTCGATGATTCATCAGTAGTCATGATAAGTATCGTCCCTCTTCGGCTAGTGTCTACTAGCCCATCATCTGGGAATGAAAATATAGTTTGGGAGAACCCCACACCTTGCTCAACTCTTTACTGTCGACCAGTGAAGTTTACTTTCACTTCAGAGACAGCTGATTTTATAAAGTCTGAAGAGTCTGAGATGAAAAAACAAATTGATGAACGAATATCTACACAGTTTGGAAATATTATTGTATCACATGAATTGCATATGACCATGATTGATGGAAAAGTGGCCAATATTATTGCTGAAGTACCATCATTTGCAACGTGTCCCATTTGCTTGGCAACACCGAGCGAAATGAATAATTTAGACGCTTTGGCTTCCAAACCACTTCGTGAAGAAATTTACAAACAAGGAATTTCTTCACTGCATATGAAGATTCGGTGTATGGAATGTCTTCTCCATATATCTTATAATCTGGATTTTCAGCGATGGACTGCTCGAGGCGAACATAAGGCTTTGAAACAAGCTAAAAAAAATACCACGCAACAAGAATTTCGTGAGCAAACTGGAATGCTGATTGATATAGTCAAACAGGTATGTATTTAATTTTCGCTCTTTTTATGTTGTTTGTGTATTATATCTCTATATATTGTATATTACAGTATTGTTTTCCCATTTTAGGGTTTTGGAACTACAAATGACGGGAATACTGCGAGGCGCTTTTTCCAAGATTACAAAAGATCTTCCAGAATAACGGGAATTGACGAAAATCTGATTTTCAGATTTTCCGTTATTCTACAAGCCATATCATCAGGCAAAAACATTGACTGTGAAAAATTTAGAAGGTACTGTAGAGAAACAGCTGATGTGTACGTGCAACACTATTCGTGGTACTACATGCCAGTTAGTGTACATAAACATCTAATGCACGGTGCAGACATCTGTAACCACTTTGGTGTTTTGCCAATCGGTAAGTAAAAAATAAATATAGTATGATGTATTATTTGACTCGATTGCGTTTTGAAATTAAAATGTACATAACTTATTCGTTTTAGGTACCTTATCTGAAGAAGCTTCGGAAGCCCGTAATAAGGATTTCAGAAACGTCAGGGAGAGGCACACTCGGAAAACAGGGAGAATAGCAACAAACGAAGACATCCTTCATGGACTTCTAATAAGCTCTGATCCCCACATATCCTACATAAGGCCTAAAATAACGAAGAAGGTTCATAATGAGTTGTTGCCTGAAGCAATTCAGTTGTTACAGACTACTGAGCCTCCCTGTGGCAGTGAGATTATGGAGGAAGAAGAATGCCTCATAGCAGAGTCCGAAAATTTGCCAGACCCACTAGCACTTCTGGAACAAGAAATAATGTGATCCGGCTCTAGATTATTCCCACAAAAGCCCATCAGGGCTAGGAATATGACAAACAGCCCTTTTCAGGGCTACAATTACTTCACAGTTTCATATTGGTCATACGTACGATAACTTATGCTATAATATACATACGCTTTATGTAGGTAATTATCAATGACTTGCCCGTACAGATTTAAATTATTTCACCTATCATTAACAAAATTAGTATAACCTGAAACTTATTACGATATTTATTCAACAATAGATAACGTGCAGTTAAAAAAATAACACAGCCAATCAAAGACGAGCATTTTTGAAAACTCATTAGTTATGCGCTTAGCCGAGCGCACAAACAAATGAGTCATCAATCACAATGCAGGTGCTACCGATAACATGCAATAATAACTAAATCTCTACCAGAATTACTAGTTATATGTAACTATGCGCTATTAAAACTATATATTTAACTAAAAAGAAGGTCAAAACAGCCAAATGAGACAAAAAATATACTTTGAATTTATTTTAAATGGCAAAAAATTTCATACAAAATAATTTTTTTTTACCGAATGATTACTCGCGATGCCGCAGATAGCCGGCGCTGATTTTTTTTTCATGGATAGAGAATGACCCTAGCTATCATATACTCACCGCCACACACTCAACATATTAGTACGATTGAAGAAAAAAAATGAAACGTGATTCGCTCCATACAAAAAAAACTAATAAATTTTTTTCAAGACAAACTATCAACTTTAGACGAAATTTTATAAGAATAAAAGTTGTTAGGAATATCATAACACGTCATATAAAAAAAAATCGCATCGATATTGGAACTTTGTTGCCTAAGTCCACAAATTTTCAGTATGGGCCCACTGTGCGTCGCACCAGAATATTGAATGATTGAATCATGCTATAAGGATTATTTTTGTGTAACGGTTGCCGCGCTCGACACGGGTCGCGGCGGCGCGGTAGGGTATAAAAAGGCGGGAGGTCCGAGTCGTCCGAGAGCGAGCTTCATTCAATATTTGGCTGTTGATGCGTTCAGAGCGTTCGACCTTATTGACAGACAATAATTGATATTGAGAAACCGTGCTTATCAGTGCGACTTTTAGTCTTTAAATAGTTTATTTGAATTTCTTTTGTTGTTATTTTGTAAAATAGGTATGAGTTATTTTGGTAGTGTTTAAATACAGTCAAACCTGGATAAGTGAGAACTGGATAAGTGAGAAAACTCTACAAGTGAGAGTAATAGCCAGGACCCGTCATTTTCAGCTCCCAAAGCCTCTATTAGCGAGAAACAGAAACCTCTGTAAGAGAGAGTCGTTTTTCCCTCATAGACCTCCGTAAGTGAGACTGCTACTTATCTATACCTCTATAAGCGACAGTCGAGCTTTATTTACTAATTTAACATCTGCTATTTTCTGACTCATTCTTAACTTTCGTGGAACTTCCTACCATTGTTTTTGAATTAATAATTTTATAATATTACATATTTACTACATTCGTACTTGCTGTGACTTGTTATTTCTGCGTACCCCTATAAGAGAGAAACGCTACCCATATACCTGCATTAGCGAGAAACTCGGGTTAGTGAGAAACCTCTATAAGCGAGAATGAGATTGAGCACAATCTCATTCTCGCTTATAGAGGTTTCTCGCTTAGAGAGGGAGTTCAAGGGAGCACCCTTGAACTCTCGCTTATCCAGGTTTGACTGTATTCGTTCAAATTAAAAATTATTAAGCGTAAGTACTTTTATTAATTAAAGTAGTTATAAGTATTTATTTTTAAGTGAAGTAGGTATAGGTAGATAGTATTGCACAGGCGTTTCAGCTTTATTTTCATTTCTTTTTTGTTGTGAGTTGTATATATTTCTGGTTATAATTCTATAAGAATATTTTAGTTTAAATAGTCACTTAGATTTTAAGTGTAAGGTAGCTAAAGTTAGGACCACGTATTAGTTGTTTTGGTAGTGTTTAAATATTCGTTCAAATTACAAATTATTAAGCGTAGGTACTTTTATTAATTAAAGTAGTTATAGGTATTTATTTTGAAATTTTACACAATGGTTCCCTTTATAATGTAGACAAGGAATTAGGAAGGATTTTTTTAAATTCAACCCCTAAGGGAGTTAAATAGGGGATGAAAGTTTGTATTAAAGTCCGTCAGTTTTAAAGTTAGGATCTTCAAATTTTGTGTTTAGGCTGACGACTAAAAATTAATTTATACGTGTCTCAGCGTTTTTGATAATTCCAACCCCAAAGGGTTAAAAAGAGGGATGAAGTTGTGTATGAAAGTCCGTCAGTTTAAAAGTTAGGGTCTTCAAATTGGGTCCATATTGGCTCAACTAAAGTTCTTTACCCGAAATTGTTCTTCCTAACGATTTGTAATCCGAATGATCACTCTTCCTAAAATTTTTCATCCTAAAGTTTTCATTCATACTGTTTGTAGTGCTACCGGCGATGTTCATAACACTCATGTTTCCGAAAATTGTAATCAATAATATCATTAATGTAAATATTTTAAACTCCTACTGTTTTTTATCATAACGCTTTTATCCCTAAACATAACTACTAATGTAACTAATTTCTATAAGAATAACAGACAATATAAAATCGTTTGATATACCACTCAATAGACATAAAACCTATTTAGTCTAATATGATAAACACTTTTTTTTTTCATCCTATGTCATCCAATGTCGACGGAGCCCCGCTTCGCGGGGCCCCTATTTCTGTGTAAAGGGTTTAAAGTAACCTAACCAAACCGAACCTCGGGGTGCCCTTCGCTCGCCCTTGCATCCTATGTCGACGGAGCCCCGCTTCGCGGGGCCCCTATTTCTGTGTAAAGGGTTTAAAGTAACCTAACCAAACCGAACCTCGGGGTGCCCTTCGCTCGCCCTTGCATCCTATGTCGACGGAGCCCCGCTTCGCGGGGCCCCTATTTCTGTGTAAAGGGTTTAAAGTAACCTAACCAAACCGAACCTCGGGGTGCCCTTCGCTCGCCCTTGCATCCTATGTCGACGAAGCCCCGCTTCGCGGGGCCCCTATTTGTGTGTAAAGGGTTTAAAGTAACCTAACCAAACCGAACCTCGGGGTGCCCTTCGCTCGCCCTTGCATCCTATGTCGACGGAGCCCCGCTTCACGGGGCCCCTATTTCTGTGTAAAGGGTTTAAAGTAACCTAACCAAACCGAACCTCGGGGTGCCCTTCGCTCGTTTTTGCATCCTATGTCGACGATCTAAACAAAAAATATATGACTTTGAATAATAGTGTAAAAGATGGTTATGTTGAGAAAATATAGGAAAACAAATAAAAGTATAATAGATGTTTATTGCTACTGACATTATGAAGTTGAATGATTCGGAATTATGAACATTAGAGACAGAGTAGTTAGGAATTGTGATTGTTAGGATGAAAAATATTAGGAAGAACATTTTCGGATTTCCAATTATCGGAGTTGAAAATTTAGGTGAACTTTGGCGCACCCCTTCAAATTTTGTATTTAGGCTAACGATTGAAAAAATAATTTATACGTGCCTCAGCGTTTTTGATAATTTCTCCCCCAAAGGGGGATGAACGAACTGACTGAAATATCAACGCAGTCTAAACCGCTGGTCCTAGGGACATGAGTTTTGGAGGTTGTGTTCTTTGTGCAGAGTAGGTATCGAATAAGAAGGGGTTTTTGGAAATTCAACCTTTAAGGGGGTGAAAAGGGGGGATTTTGTTTGTATGAAAAATCTTATTTATTGAGTTAATAACCTTGAAACTTGGCAATACTTATTTAAGTAAATTGTGAAGTTTGGAATTTTTCGTTTTTTCTAAAATACCCCCTAAAGAGGTAATGGGGGGGTGTTAAAATTTGTATGGAAGAATTTTAACGCCCTGTCCGATTAACTTGAAACTCAGTATTTATACTAAGAACTAAAAATAATTAGTAACGTGTATCAGGGTTTTTCGAAAATCTACCCCTAACTGTATGAAAAGAGGTAGTTAATTTTAAAGGGGAGGATTTTACTGCGTGGCTTGATTAGCTCGAAAATTGGTATAAATAAACTTTGAGTCAAGTTATGAACACATCTTAAACGATTTTTCAAAATTCTACCCCTGTGGGGGTGAAAAGCGGGGATAGTTTCTTTGAAAAATCTGATTCCTTTGTTCTATAAACTTAAAAATTGGCCCGAATACTTATTTATTTAAATTAATTATAAAGATCATACCAACATACATTTTCGAAACTTTTAGAGGAAAGTACGAATTTCACGCGGACGAAGTCGCGGGCAGAAGCTAGTCTCAGATAAAATATCAGATTCTGTGACCATCACATCCTACGTATCTACGTATTGACAGATTCTGATATCCTATTTAATATCAATTGCTTACGTATAAGATTTTCAGTTTACATCACAAGTGTTGATAATAAATACCTACATCTCCGGTAAGGTCATAAGATTGAAGAAGATTTGGTCTTAGTGCATATACCGTCAGTTATAGCAATTTAGCTGACCCACCTTTGTGTCACTCCGGACTCACCATACCCCTGGGGGTAGGGTGGGACTGAACCATACCACCATAGTAGTGTTGGGATTTGAAAAATTGTAAAACAATATCGGTCCAAATAAAAATTAACTTAAACTAAAAATACTTCCAAATATAGGGTGAAATTGAATTCATGGGCGTCCTTTTAAGGGGTCATTGTAATCATCATTATGAACAACTTTTACTATGGGACGAAAGCTGAAATCGCGAAAAAAATCGGCTCTTCCCTACATTTTGACTAGTTATGTGAACATAAATGCTAGGAACAGCTGATTGTTTTAAATGTTATGTCCTATGTTCTTAATTTGTGTAATGCATGCCCTATGGCACAGTAATATAATATACAGTAAGTTATCTAAGGCCGCCCGCCGAGTTATTAGCCTACTCTTGCGTTGGTCCCCAGGGTTGTCACTTTTCGAACAAGCAGCACTTGATTTAAATTTATGAAATAAAAAGCATACTATGATTGAATATTTTACCAATTTATAAATTTAGTAAAAAATAAAAAGCCTTTATTCACATAACATTTATTATACTAAGTTACAAATTTGATACCGAGAAAATTTTTCTCCTGTTTCTGCACGTCCGGAACGCTTTATTATTATTTGTTAATGTAAAGTAAATTCTCATTCTTATGTAAAGTTTTTGTAAAAAGCTTTTGGGAAAGCATGGACAGGGCATCTTAAATTCTATATCATTCAGTTGATCGTAAATTGACCGGCCAATTTTAATGTTGATGTGGTCCTTTTCGAACGCTTTGCGAAACACCTGCTCCATCCTTTCTACATTATCGACAAAATCATCAGGTGGGATCATGAGTAAATTTCGATCTTTGCCGTAATTCCTGTAATGGGTGTATCTAGATTCTACACTTAAATTACACGCTCGTTGATTAACGTCGACGTAATTATAAAAAAAAAACCGAGTGTGCTTATGACCACACGACTGAAGTGAAACTTCAAACGTATTTGGCTTTGAGAGGAAGAGAGAAAGAAAATGTGCGCGCGCACTGCTTTCTCTTGCTTATATCCCCCACTCAACTCCCGTTCGCCTCGCCCGTAGCCCTTAGACATGGGTCGTACTTGCAAAATCGAGTACCAGGGCTTCCAAGTACGTCCACCTTAAGAAACCAGGGCCTAAAACCAGGGCTCGAGATACTTTCAAGTATTTTCTATCTGCATCGAAAACTGATCCATAACTTCATACAAATAAGAAGTACAATCATAAATAAGCACAATCGCGTTTACAAATAAATACTTTTACAAACCATTAAAGTAAAAATACTTGCATACGGAATTGTTCCGTAGACTCTTACCACACCTCGGACACTTCATACAACGCTCGCAAAATAATTACCTATTACTACTACATAAACAAATGACGTTTGTATACGTGCAAATGTGTGCGTGAAATCTAGTAGCATAAAAAAAAATGGCGCGGAAAGCAATTTATGTCGGGGAACCGAACGACGTCGGCGGCGGCGCGCGGCGCTGCCCGAACGTGTGCATTATTATGAAGTGACCATGTAGTTCAATTGTTTATTTATATAGTCGGGTTCGTAATGAAATAAAAACACTGAAATAGTTTAGTTTAAATGACTTATCTGTAAATAATCGGTTATTAAATCGCATGTTATTAATTAAAAATGCGAAATCTTACAAACAGTATACAGTGTGGTGACGAACTGACGACATAACGACATTTAATGAAAATACGACCCCCACTAGTTAACCTAAACACTTTAAAATTATCAAATTAAGTATTACATGAAAATTCAAAAATCTAATTTTTCAAACAAACTAAATGCGAAAATAATCAAAATTTAAAACAACATCCTTTATAATATTGTCTACTAACCTCATCTGACCTTGTAGGGACTGTACGTAAGAGCGGCAACGTCACTCCCGAGGGGTAGTTTCATTCATGTAGGTACAAATCTAAAAAAAATGGCACGCGGCATCTATCCCCGCTTCGCTCACCGCCTGCTGCCTCCCGCGCGACTTTTCTACCAGTAGGTTCACGATTTATAAACACAATTAAACTTTTAATACACTTTTAAATTTTTAATTGCTGAAATTGTCAACCATTTAAATCCCCATAAAAAAAAAAACCAGTGGAGTTAGGTCCGGTGATCTTGCTGGCCGTCGTCGGCGAGGTCCATATCGGCCAATCCACTGCTGTGCAAACATATTTATCAGTGAGGCATTCTCTGGCTCTCACCACAGAATGTGCAGGTGTTTCGTCTAACTGGTACCATCTACGCGAGTCACCATATCTTTGACGATATGTTCTTAAAGCTAGGGCCGCGTTTCGTTGACACTCACCATAAATCAATACCATATCGGTATACTCCATAGCACTGTAATTGAAACGAGGCATTCTGATCTTATAACTTACAACCAAATAACACAAAGTAACTATCACACTATTGTTTACACATTAGGTATGACCGTAACCTACGAAATTACACAATCGCATTATCTATCAATAACACAACAGTTGCACTGTATGAAATTGCAACAAAACAATTTTCAGTTTTACACAAAATTATTAATAATGCGCTAAACCACTCTTACGCATCGAAATTAAAACAAAAACATGCTTTCACAAGGGTAGGCACGTCACGTACTAGATAGTGGGCCAGGAGCAAATTCCAGGAAAAACCCTAGATGTATTTCTTTCCTTTTCTTGCACAATAAATCTTTTGAATGCAGAAGTGAACTATTGTTGCCCTACACTTACTTTGTTTAAACAAAAACGTCGAATTGGCAACGTCGCTTTCTTTTGTTTACAAAAGGAAATGGCCCTCGGCAATCTCTGTTTGCTTATGATAATAGGAATTTTATGGTCATGGTTATTAGGTCTAAATTCAATCACCAATTTTGGTTACGCAAGTAGGTAAATGAAATTGGTTTGTAGTGAATGAACTTGCGTGGTATTCACATCATGTGTTAAAATTGTCAAATTAAAAAAAAAATCCTGCGACTATACCCTTGATTATAATTTGATAATTTTTGGTATACGTACTACTAACGCGATGCCCAGTATGTGGTTTCAATTAATGTCGTATTATCCTCACCACCCGATATGTAAATACGAATTCGGAAAAGCATCACAATATCCAACCATCGTGATTAAAACTCAAATAAAACTTTTAAATCGCATAATTGTGTGTCAGCAATACAGCGCTGCGGTTCGCGAGCGCCCTTGCTAAAGAGTCGGCGACGAATACCTCGAAGTGCGGGGTGAGGTGCGGTATCTGATATGAGGGCGAGGAAGGGAGTGTCCTTTCTGTACGGAGTACTATTAAGTATTCTTTGCTCTTACTGATAAGGAGTATGATCGCATTTGCGAAAACAAACGCGGTTGTTGAACTATTTGAGTACCTACGTACTCGAGCGTCGAGGCACGACGGAGCGAGATACTTTCAAGTATTTTCTATCTGCATAGAAAACTGATCCATAACTTCATACAGATAAGAAATACAATCGCGTATTCAAAAGCCCCGTTGGAAGTAAAACTACTTGCATAGGAAATTGATCAATGACTTCGAATAAATAAGGAGCAAAATCGCGTTTACAAATAATTACTTGCAAACCATTAAAGTAAAAAAAAACTTTTTAAGAAAAAAAAAACCGACTTCCAAAAAAATCTTTACAAAGTGAAAAATAACTTTAATTTCGGAAGTCGGTGTCTTTGGATCTTTATTTTAGTTTTTTGCCACCGACTTCCGAAATTAAAGATATTTTTCACTTTGTAGTGTTTTTTTGAAAGCCGGTTTTATTTTTAAGTTTTTATTTCACGCTTTTTAGTGGGTCTACTTATAATTTATCTAAGTTACAATAGCCTAGTGATCATCGCCTTTTACAAACAAAATATTGCTTTTCCCGATACAGGGAAGTTAATTGTTGAGGAGTTCTCCAGATCCACCATCAGGTCCGTATCACCATTCACATTGTGACGAGCATAAATTGCTTAGCAACCATATTAAAGTAATCGAATCGCAACCCGTGAAATACTTAGATATTATTGAGTAGTTCCGGTGGCCATCTGTGGTCTTCATCATCAGTTCCACATCACCAAATAGTGCTTTCCGAGAGCAAATGCACGAGTTACTATAAAAAATACCCAAATCGCTATAGGTGTGCCTATAATATTTGAAGAGTTCCTTCGATTTCTCCAGGATCCGATCATCAAATCCTGCCCTGATGTTTTTAGACTAGATGCTGATAATCCTGGCTGCAGCATCAGGCCAGACTTGTCAACATTGCATTGAACTTAAAATTTAGTCCTGTTTAATATGAGCCCAAACACGACTATGGTGCTGTAATTTCAAGGTTGGTACTTTTTCTAATGCTCCTGGCTTCAGCATCAGGTCTTTATGTAGGTACTTCGGTGTTTCTCATTAACAGTACGTTTATCCACACATCGAGCCCTTTTCAATGAGCCTAAACACGATATATCTGCTGTTAGTTGTCGAGGAGTTAGGTACTCTGCAGACTATCCTGACTGCAGCATCAGGTCATGACTTGATGATCATGAGACCAAATGTGGCAAATGCCCTATCAAACATCAAAACAATTGACTAAAACAGTCCTTGCCTGTTCGAGTAACTTCTTACTGTTAAGGAGTTGTACCTTCCATCATCAGCCCAGCTACCTGAGATGGTGACAACCATACGCAAATACACAAGATACTTCGTAAAACATGCGAAAAACAATAAATGAGCCTATAAAATTTGAGGGTCGCCCTCGATTTCTCTAAGATCCCATCATCAGATCCTAACTTGGTAACAGTGGGACCACCTCAAAACTATCTACTTCGGAACAAAAAAAGAATTTTGAAAATCCGTCGACAATTGGCGGAGTATTCGATGAACAAACATACAAAAAAAAAAAAAACATACAAACAGCCGAACATAGTACCTCCTCCTTTTTGTGAAGTCGGTAAAAAATACTTGCATACGAAATTGTTCCAAAAGGAGCATGATCGCATTTGCGAAAACTAAAGATAACGTCGGACAGGACGGATCCGAAAAAAAGCGAGTAGCCGTATAAGATACTTAATAGTCTTGCAAGTATTTTGAGTCGGTACCCGATGTGCGTACTTGGAAGCAAATACCTGGTGTAAAAACCCGGTCGCATATTTATGCGACCGGGACCGGGTTTTTACACCAGGTATTTCCATCTATTTTTTACGTACCTTCCCTACTCGCGATCACACGTTTTCGTAACGCATTCGCCAGTTTACTCCCCAAGTCAAGCGCGCCTAAAGAAGTTTCACTTCAAAAATCGCAGTTCTTATGGTAATCAACACATTTTTTTAACAAAGCGCCACAAACATAAAAAAATGAATTTTTTTCCGGTAGCTCATGTTGTATTGGTACATAGTGAGAACGTAAGATTTCCGACAAAATATTTTCATTTCCTTGTGTTTGATTGCTACTGGTCAGATGTTTGTCGATTACTGAGGCACTTGTTTCGAAATGTTTGTGATTTTTCAAACTAATCAAAAATTCTGTGATATCTTCAGAACAATTACCATCTATTGGAGGCTTTGTAATATTTGTAAAATAAATCTTTCTATATGCAGATATGAATTGCCTACTGGTTGGCTCTGTAGCCATCCCGTTTTTTGACCGAATTTTTCCAAAAAAAATTTCAATAACATCTTGATAACGTCTTGTCAATAAATATTCAAACCCTTCTTGTTTAAGATCGTCAAACAACTGTAATATAGATTTGATAGTAATTTGAAAACCATCAATAAACTTGACTGTTTTCGTAACGTCGCTACCGTTTTATGGATTATATAACTTTAATGTTTGAAAAAGTATTAACATTTTATTAAAAAATTCTATTTGATTGTCATTTCCGCAAAACGCATTTTTGTAAGCATAGCTATGATAACGCCGGCGAGAGTTGACGAACGCAAGCGGTAATGAAGCGTACGCGCGTGCTCACAGTCGCGCTGCACAGCCCGCACTGCCACCACCTTATTCCCCCATATATTATGCTAGCGTGTGCGTGAAATCGCGTGCCGACATGGCGCGCGGCGCGCACGCACACATTCAAACCGAGAGCGGCACGTTTGTATGAAGATGTTTTACTGTATGTTTACTGTGCCTATGGTGACTTCATTGTACAATAATTGCATTTGGACTTCTTTAATAAAATCATCATTAAGAATTTGGTCCATTCGACGTTTTTTAGGAGTAACCTTGTTGAGATTTTTTAGAATACGAATCGATAGAATTTTATAATTATTTTATATGTTATTTATTTGAGCAAAGTAAATTCATTATAAAAGAATTATAAAATTCCTAAATCACGTGTAACAAATTGTAAAACGAGCCAATATCACATGTAGGTACAGACGCTAGCATCAAGCTACCCGAAACTGTCAAATTTTCCCAATTAACCTTGAACCTTATGATGTAGCAATAAAGTTGAAAACGGATTGTAGTAGCTTGATGTGCTGGCGTCTGTGCTTAATAATTTTCGAGTGTGAATTATTTTTGGACATGTATAAAACGAGAACCAGAGGGGCTATTCTCGTAATTTTAAGAACGTTCACAGTCTGATCTCTGTCTCAATCTGTCAAAAATACCTTTAATTTGCTGACAAGTTTTTGTCATTGATTGTCGCTGAGATGAGATTGCGACTGGATTTTGAACGTTTTTAATCACGGGAATTGACCTTCTGATCTGAAACAGATCGTGGAGTAGAAAAATAAAGCATTGAAATCGTGTCCAATCTACAGAGATATTATTAGGTAATTCTATGAAAATGAAAATTTTAAGTAAAGTTTACAAGCAGGTACTTATTGTGTCACGATACCAACATTACCAACACGTTGATTCCGCGGAAAGTCACGTATCCGCAGATAACGTATTGGGTTTAAGGCCTGCAGTATAACTAGGTACTAATTATGCTCTTAAGTCATTGCTACATTGTACACACGCTAACAATATAAATATTACGTGTAGACTTTATGGAAACCGCTAATTTCATATTTTCTTTTTATAATAATTGCACACCATGTAATTATGGCTGTGTTTATGTTGAAACCGCTAAACTTCATTTATTTGAATAATTTAAATAAAGATTTCAGTACCGTACTGAAGAAACTGGCGAATTAATTAAACGGACGACTGAGGGGAAACTGACCAGTGATACGCAGTAACTCATTTAATTACTTAAGTAAATTTCTCTAGAGGCTGTAAGGTAGGTATAACACTTACGATGTGACTGTGGTATCATCAGGAACCATCGCTATAATGTTGACGCTCATGTTGACCCGCATCATGTAGTTGACCCAGCACGCGAAGAACATCATGATGGCCACGTTGAACCGCGCCGGAACCAAATCTGTAAAGAACAACCCCTTTTGATTAGCATACCGTTACAAAGTAATTCATCAACTCGAAGGTATTGAAGGAACCCACACGTATTTTCACAAACGCAATACCGAAGGCATTTTCCTTATCGACTCCGAATGTTAATCTCCTAAATGTCATAACATACTGTGATGTAATAAGGTTGAACGCAGATATCAATAACCTCGCATTATAATTTAATTACTATTCGCCCAGCTACGTTCAATGTTTGACGCGAGATGAGATGATTTCGTCATCGTCCTTAGACGAATGCGGAAATAGATACGAGTTTTTGAGTTTGGTAAATAGTTGTCGACAAGAATGCACGACCTCGCAGAACCCGTAAGTGTGCAGAACATAAACTTTCGAATACATTGTCAATATCAGACGGACACGCGGTGACGAACGTGTGCGGTTCATTGCACCGTGCATAATGAGATATTAGAAATACTGAGATTATAAACAAAAAACAAGGCGAGGTGAAAGTTATACTCTGACACATTGAGCGCTTGAACTAGTTTCTTGCGCCGAAATTATTGACATGATGCAAGTGAAATTAATTGATCATAGATACTCAGAAAAATAAGCAACGCATTAAAATGTGGCTACAACAAAATAAGTAGCAAACAAGATTCGAAACGAGTAGGTATTGGACATCACGTTTTCGTAAGCACGTTCTTTGAAAACGTGTCTGTAGTCTGAACCGCCAATTTTTTTAGCGTTTTTATTAGTAATCATTTAAAGAAGCTTCCTTTTAAGCTGTTTATTCTAATTCAACACCAAATATCCGCCAACCCGTACTGGGCTCGCGTGGTCGATTACGGCCCACTCTCTCTCACAGAGTGGAGGCCTGTGTCCCAGCAGTGGGAATATTGTAGGCTGATTATGTTATGTTATGTATGTAGGAAGTTGACAATATATTCACAAGTATTCCATTCATTGCAGTCTTCAAACCATTTTCATACACATTTCGAGCAATCAGAAACAATTTCATGTCAGGCCATAACAAATAAGTACCTAGTAGTAAATCAGTATCTGTTGCAAAAGATCGTGTTATTCTACGGCCATGGCCTCGTTGAATAACCCCGCGTGATGACAACAAAACAACCTCACTCTGCCACTAACTACTATCGGCCATCGATTTGTGTTTTTTGGAGACGATCCCCAGCGACCTCCGAGGTCGGCGCTTAGGACACGCCTTCCTCACCTATCTGAATAGGTACATTATGATGATGTAATCGAAAAGTTTCCTGTCTAGAAACAATATTTTTTAGCTTTTGCTCGTTTTTTGGCAGACATTTTTTGTCAATCATACGTTATAATAATGTAGATATTCTGCTGAACTTTAAGATTATTTATAACACTTGCTATTAGTGATTATTGGATTTTACAATAGCTAGTAGCTGCTGAATTTTCGCTGAACCTGAATAGGGTTTAATTATTACGGACAATTCAATCAGAATAGTAATAGAATTATTACTATTCTGATTGAATTGTCCGTAATAATTCGATAAAAATTTGATATTTTTCTATATATTTTTATCTCCTGTATATGTGGGGCATAGCATCGTAGGTAACAAGTATGTCATAGTAATAAACTGCCAGTCAGCAGCCGGGTAATTGTGTAAGACAAGACACTAACTTTACAGTTACAGTAGCAATGCCTTTCATATTGACAGTTCAACAACATTCAATGCGTTATTTACGTTGTTGAGCAGATACATTTTTCGAGCATGTGAAGCGATAGATTAGCAATATCCTTCAAAATTGTTCAGATTGTGATTGCAAGTGTGTGACGCAATTAGGATGCAACTTGGTAGCGGGCTTATTGGCTAGGATGCGTCAGACATTCATTAATGTATATCGTCCCTCGTAAAGGGTCTTTTAATTATTCTTATAGCTTCATGGTTCCATGGAAGGTGGCGGATTGCTTCACCAACCTTAATCTATTATTCTGTGAGAATAACCGCATGATGCGTCATATTGGATTACCTACTATCAGGCTTCCTTCTTTGATGCTTTTTCCTCTAACCGTTCTTGTTTTTTTCGACACACCTAGTATTATGTAAATACGTGTTACAATAAAAACCTCGTAGTGACTCTTGATGCTAGAACTTCATCACTACATCTTTGGTTTAACGATGGGCGTGGATGGTGACATAACATGGTAACTCAATGGTAAGTAGTACCGAGGTTCGTAGAAACATGACAGAGGGCGGGGTGACCACATTGTCCCGACAAACCTATTGTTATTTGGTGGTCCTATTGTGTCGCCGTGAATAGCCTGTCGTTTACCTAATTGATGTGTTTGCAAACGTAGTCATTACTGCCCGTACCTCAGGCCGTACCAGGCGCACTGATGAGATTCGCTATTATATATTACGCAGTAAGTATAGATACATATAAAATAGGTCCATGCACTTGTATTCAGTAGCATCCGGTTAGACTGGAAGCTGACTCCAACGTACTTAGTTAGGAAAAGGTCAGGCAGATGATCCAAAAGAACATTAACATAATTACATTTTTGTCATTTTTCAGGAGAAGGATTTGAAAGTTTGGACGCAAAAATATTAATGTATGATTTAATAAATTTCATCTACCTATTGCAGTTTTATCGTATCACACTAATATTATAAAGGCGAAAGTTTGTGAGTGTGTGTGTGTGTTTATATGTTTGTTACCTCTTCACGCTTAAACCACTGAACCGATTGAGATGAAATTTGGTATAAATATAGTTTGAGTCCCCGGAAAGGACATAGGATCGTTTTTATCCCGATATTCCCACGGGATCGACATTTACGCGGGTAAAACCGCGGGGCGCAGCTAGTTGTAACATAATTGTCAGTTCTGCCGATATTTCTTCGTAGTATTGCAAAAATGATGCTGATTCCCTCTCATGACAGGCATACTACGACTGAGGTCGTAAACTAATGAAATAAAATTTAAGAGCTTTCAAAACGAAAATTGTGGCATCAAAATGTCAATTTCGACTTTTCAGTAATTACTACTGTTGGTTGAACGATATCTGCAATCGTCTATCGTTTACTTAAAATGATGATTTAACAGAAGACGTTATTATTGAACACCTACACAACGCGATCGAAGAAATTGAACTTTAGCGTTTAAGTCTACCTATTCAAAGAATGAAGTTTGAAGTTTTACGAGGATATCAGCGGAAACGTATTTGAAAATATTCACGCGCGTCCATGCATTTGCAATGGTGCGTCCACCGTGCGTCCGCGCCGGCGAGACACCCAATAAATGAGCTTTAGACTTTAACAGTAATGCAAATGTGTGATTGAATGAGCTACTTAACCTCGCAAACGCATGCTTATTTTAATGAGTCGGTAGAAGGCGTCAATCATTTGCGTAACGGTGAGCTCTTAGCTCTTGCTACGCTTGCATTCTGGAAGAATCCGAATGTCTGCGTAGCGGTGAAAGTGCAAGAATGCAGGCTCTGGCTAAGCAGGCGCCGCGCCGCCGCCGCCGCCGCCGCCGCGCTGCCGGCGCCAGCGCGAGCTAATGACTGACCATCCCGTTCCTGCCCCATAACACTTTATTAGGCTCACACGGAATACTTTTATTATTGCGTGCACATTAAATTACTTAAGTGGAAGGCCTAGTGCAAATTCTTCCTTGAGAGTTTTCTTACAGTAATTTTTATTTACCTATGTATAGTTCGCTGCACTGCAGTGTCATTTTATGACTGCTAACAGCAATTTCTATTGTTATGTACTTACGATGTAGTGCATTAACCTACCCATAAAATGAATTGGAGATAGGTCCACTAAACCTATTTTAAATAAAGATTTGAGCTGTCCCTAACTTTCACCTATCACTAAGTATGTATAGCTAGAAGCGGTCAAGGTCTTTGAAAGTAAGTCAGAAGGTTTTTTCCATAAGCCAATCTTTTGTATTAATCTCGTCATCACAAAACCTAACGGAGCCGCTACCCAAACACTTATCAAAATAACAAAAGTGACAGATATCGAACACTGAACTTTCAAATTGATTAAGCACTCGCTGCGACTTGTTACAAGAATACACAAACTCTAACGGTACAGCCTACTTATATTTAAGAAGGTTTATGATTCATTTCGCACGTCGCGTCGCTCGACATCGGGATGCAGAATTTCGTCTTCGGAGAACCGGTCAGTGTGTTTACATCCTTATTCCTTACATCAGGCGAAGCACGAAGCAGCGGAGAAAAATATGCATGCAATTATATTTAATGTTGTCATTTGTTATTTACTATTGAAATTAATATTTTAAAATAATGTACAAGCAGTATTGTGTTTCAACCTTTGAAAGCAACGAATAAATAGAAGGCAATTAATATTGCACAAAAGATGTCACAACTCTTGAGTAATGAGATCGGCAATGGATAGGTACAGCGAAACGAACTAAGCTGAATGTACCTATACAAATAAAATCTTAGAATATAATAATATTTGTCTAACCATGATTCGGGTACGCAATATCCAAGCACGTGTAAGCGAATTGTATCGATTTCCTATTTATTCTGATAACCTCCAGGTAAGGCCGGCTCCACATTAATATACTATCACTTCTACCTTACTGCTAAACAAAGCGCGTTATATAACCTTATAGCACAACCTTAATTAAGTTTTTTATAAACAAATTAAGTATCAGCATTCCATCTATTTTCTTTTCAATTTTTCTTTTGGATTTTGCGATTTCAGGCTGTGTAAAGATAAAATTAAACAATCATAACAACATAATCTTTCCTTTAATACTGGTTAAAAATTCATTAACTCACGATTACCGGGTAACACTACGATCAAGAAGGAAAATGCGATTGGAAACTCCGCTATTTCCTACCAGTAGGTAAGTACCGTCGACATAAAAACTAAGTGCGCATTGTTCCGTTTTAAATTTGTTTTATGATGGACTTTTCATTTCAGTTTTATATTGCCTAAGTAAAATAAATTATGCTAGAATAGAAAACACTGTAGAGAATTAAATAGTAATATGAAGTAGCTAGTTAGGTAGAGTTTGTGTAGGTACAAAGTTATAAATGATTTGGTGTGCCTCTGTGAAATACGATGCTATGGTAATTGTACTTAGTTATTTTTATCGTGTATTCCCGTTCGTCCCATTACTACCATCGTCCCACTGGTAGGAAGAACTGGAATATTTTTGTGAATTTACTTTTTATTCCTACTACATAATTTGAGTCTGGTTGTTCAATGGTGAAAAAACACTTATTTATCGTAACTAATAAATAATTATAAACGCGAAAGTGAGTTTGTTTTTGTTTATTTGTTGGCCATGGACACTTTTTATCTCAGTAGTACTTTGCATGCATACAAGACGGTGTTCTTTTCACGTAGTTATGTAATTATTTTTATCGTGTATCCTCAAAAAATATTATTAATTAAATTCCCGTTCGTTCCACCAGTGGGACGACGGCAGTGAGACAAACGGGAATACACGATTTTATTAGGACAATCTATTCCATTATGAATTGAGGTTGTAATAAATAAATAATAATAAATAAACAATAGTATCATTTAATTTTATCATTAGTAAATGAAATGGGAGAGAGAGACTTATGATGTTGACTGTACATATACATACCTACAATCATAATGAGTAGATATTAACTTTCCTCATTTATGAATTTACATACGTCTTAATACTTATAATATGTTATTATGGATATTATTTACGTTTCAGATCCTGCTGTCGTGAGAAAAACATTATCCGCAATCCGTCTGTCAATCAAATACATTAGGTACAGACGCCAGCACATCAACCTACTACAATCTGTCAAATTTCTTTAATAGATTTTCAACTTTATCACCAAACCATAAGGTTCAAAGTTGATTGGGAAAATCTGACAGTTTCGGGTAGGTTGATGTGCTGGCGTCTGTACATGATATCGATATTAAGCTTTATCAATAATTCGGATAAATAACCGGTTTTGTCAGGTGAAACCTGTTAAATAACTTGCGATGCTGCTATTTTTTACATAAATAACGATGTTGCGATCGTCCGGAACTAGGCAAAATCACTGAACTGGCGCGACGGAACCAAGCATGTTAGTCCGATCCCACCAAGGGCATCACCGTCGCGTCGTCAATGAACGCAACCCGTGCATAATGTTGTATTTTACAAAAAACACAAGTTTTCTGCGAACCAAGCTATTATAACGTTGTTTGTGAAGCCTCGCGAACATTAATCATGTATTCATTCCATTCGCTTTAGATCCTTATTTTTTGGTTTCAATGAAAACTTATAACTCGTTTTGATTGAGGATTTAGCTCTCTCTTTCTGACAACAGCTCTGTTGGATTTAAGTTCGCATAACATCGCTGGTATGAACATTATTGCTACGTAGATTCAAAACGTGTTTGTTTAAACAAACAATTTATGATAGAATATTTACAAGTTCACACATCATCATCTAAGTAACTGCCTGTTAAGTTGTTAACGTTGATTGCACATGACTGCTATAATAACATAGGTGCTCATAGGGAAGTACTTACAATTTACATTACAAGTGAATTAAAAGTAAGTAGGTACCTAGGTGGCTACCTATGATACTTTGATCAAACGAGTAAACTTGTAATGTCGCTCTATGTTTTCAGTGTGCTGAATCGCTACGTTGCAATCTTTCAGCAGGATAATTGCGTAAAACACTATCAGTAGATTGCTACTGATAGTGTTTTACGCGTGAATGTTGTTCAAATGTCAAAATGAACCTCATTGGGGTTTCATTTTGACAGTTGAACAACATTCATTGCGTTATTTATGTTGTTGAGCAAACACATTTTTCGAACATATGGAGCAATAGATTAGCAATATGCTTCAAAATTATTCAAATTGAGAGTAATAATGTGTTACGCAATTAAGGTGCAGGTCTAAGTAAACTTTATAAGTAATTGCACAACACATTCATCCACAAGAAACCTTGCGCTGTGCGTAGTCAAAACTTTGTAGGTAGGTACTACTGCTTGTCTTATGATATTTAATGAATTGAGTCAAAGATAGGGGTACTGAAACTTTACTTGATTCAGTAAACAAAAGAGTTTTTGTTAATTTGTATTATCGACAACGACCGGGCTAGATTTTCTAGACGTTGAAAACTAGGCATAAATTATTTTGTCAGTATCATAGGAGAACCTACACCATTTAAGTTTCTGAGAGGATAGGTAACGCTTGGATTAGTTGGTGAGTTCGAAACACGTTCGAACAATTACTAGTAAGTATTTTCTTTGCAAGTTTTCTGCACCACGCGAATATCTCTTAAATTCATATTTTCATTTACCATGTCGAAATCAACAATGTTTTTCCGATGTGCTGTTTCCACTCAATTGTGACCACCACAATAACAAAGCAAGTTGTGCTATTATTCAATTATCCTCGCTACATTTCGGTTTCAATAAATACAA
This sequence comes from Amphipoea oculea, assembly GCA_945859645.1. Lineage (NCBI taxonomy): Eukaryota > Metazoa > Arthropoda > Insecta > Lepidoptera > Noctuidae > Amphipoea > Amphipoea oculea. The sequence continues at coordinate 10,090,604 of OX243880.1, forward strand.
AGAGAGAAATAACAAGTTTTAAATACTAAACCCTGTATTACTAAATCTACCTAATTAAAAATCGATGTTTTCTAAGGAAATGTATAGATAAAATAATAATTAATATAAACACCACTTTTGGCACGAGCACGACTCTTGAGAGTGGAATTGAATACATAAAACACGACATACTTATTTGAATAAATATGTACGATAAACGCTTATTTTTGACATGTTATTACAGCTGTGCATGATACCTACCAGTCGGAGGTACAAAGGAGGTGTTTATGTTATTGATTCCCACTACCTACTATAAGACATATTTTCTATTATAGATACAACGAAGACGACAACAAATGTTTATTTCGGCTTCTATGAAAACCGAGCTGTCAATTTTCAAGCTTTGGGCAACCTTTTCCTTAATCAACGATTATTAATTATAGAAGTACGGTTTCTGCATCGAACTGATTTATGATTAAATTATTAGATGATCCTACCTAAGATTTAAATTTAGAATTTCTTTCACTCTGGTCTAACGAACAAAAAACATAACCCGTCTTTGTTATCACGTAGTCGGATAAAAATAATATTTCTTTAATATTAGTTCTTTTGAATTTAATGTAGGTAAGTACTTAATTGCCAGTCTAGCAATAATGCACATTTAGTAGCACTTTGATTTCATTATTCGAGAAAAACGCCGACCTTACCAGCACTGCTGTACACAAAACAAGCAAAAAGTTTGAGTATCTGACGTTCACTAACGTTAATTTAACAACACCTCTCGCTTGCGTCTACTTAATGGTATCTAAAAACAACAATTTATCGCAATTACCAACTATAAAAACATTGCTAGTTAAAAATCTACTTCATGGGAATTTCCGGCCAAAATCTGAAGTCATGGGCTCATGGACTATCAGTCTTGTCATGTGTACCTATTGATGATGGTTTTAATTATAATTACTTCTTATTGTTTCACAGTTACCTTCGCTGCTGCGTCAATTAATTTTCTATTAAAAACCTTTGTTTCCTTTAACGCATTAGAACTTACCGAAAAATTTAATATGGAATTTCATTTTGTTGTATTATGCACGTAACATGGAGTGAACACAAAACAGCCGCACTGATGTAAGCACGCACGCGCGTCGGCGGAGGTTGCGAGTTGTACTAGCGAGTTGCGCGCACGCTTGTCTTTCTGCGACTGCCTTCCTTCACGGCGATGGTAGATCGGCGCTTGCTCCTAGATCCGCACAGTGCATTTAACGAAGGCCTCACCTCGCGTGCCACTTCAAAACATCCGATCGTCAATGGGCATTAGCATCAACGTCAAAGTTACAACGTAACTTGAAACCTATGGCACATACATGACTGCTAATACAGCCGCATCTAGATAGGTATGCTATCTACTTTTGAAGACTTGACCTTGTAAGTAAATAGACTGTATTAAAGTGCTTCACGTATACCTATCTGTTCATGCGGAGAAAACAGAGGTGCTAGAGTGTTGATTATACCCAAGTGTCGAATGCTTGACATTCATCGTAACCCATCGATCATAAGATCGAAGTCGTAACCTCATCTTAGTTGATCTTAGCTTAATAGTAGTTGACATACACCAGTTGGTTTAAGGAATATCATGTTAATTGGCATAAGATCCATTATTACTTTTACACCTAAGACAATTTTATTGTGCATAAATTTGACTCAAATCTATGTACCTATTGTTGACCTCAAGCTAAGTGTCTTGGTAGTTTATCCGAGTGCTAGATAGTGCCCAGCCACAGTAAGTACCATAATAACAATAGAAAATCACAAGGTGGGCAAGTTAGATAAAATTATTGTACATAATTACAAGCTTTGCAAATCAAATCGATCATTGTTAGCTAGTATCGTGACTGAAGGAATTTAAGCAAAATACTATATATGGAGAAGTTAAATAAACAAAAGATGGTTGCACCTACCTAGCTACGAGTACCTACTCGATTTGTCGAAGAGTTCTGCCTGCTGGTATCTATTTTCTAAAAGAAGATTAAGTTTTAAAGTGATTGATGACCTCCTTGACGCGTCTGTCAACGTTCATCCAAGTCAGCTTCGCACTTCAGAGGTAGATGGCAAACGGCCATCCCAACCGGTTTGGTTTCGAAGTTCCTGAAATCCTGCTGCAAGGCTTACAGTGCAACTAACCTGAATAGTTGTATAATTATGTACCTGAAGATGGAAGCCTTAGCTCATAAAAGCGTAAAAAAAATCTTGTAGGCTAACTCGCTGGGTGCTATCACGCATCTAGAGTAGTACCTATGCAGGTCGCCAGACACAGGTTCCACGAATAGCTGACTGTACTACCTACTTAGATAAGGTTGTAGTCTAGACTCTAGTACCTAGTGGTTCGCATTCCTCATAGATTAACCCTGATTTCTAGGGGTAAGTACTTTATAAAAAAAACTTTTTAACAAAAAAATTAAACCTCCGAAAAAACTGAAAAGCAAAAAATAAAAACCTTTTTTTATTTTACCTTAATAAATAAGTTCTTAAACTAATGCAAGTATACCTAAGTAATTTTGAGTCGGCGCCAAACAAGCAACTTAATATCGTTGCGAGTGGTCGTGCGGAGAGCGCATTTTTTATTTGGAATGTTATATTTATCGCTGGAGATTTCACGTTGCATTATTAATTTGATTTGGTTATTTCTTTAAATTTAAGGTAATTTAGTGATCATTGTTCATTGATTGTTTGGCGCCGACTCAAAATTTCTTAGGTATACTTGCATTAGTTTAAGAACTTATTTATTAAGGTAAAATAAAAAAAGGTTTTTATTTTTTGCTTTTCAGTTTTTTCGGAGGTTTAATTTTTTTGTTAAAAAGTTTTTATTTTATAATTTTTTGAGGCTATAATATACTAATTACTTACTACATGCTTAATTTTTGACTACTTTTAAAATAGCTACTTACATTACTTTAGATATTAACTGTTATATAATCCTACTTTTACTTAAAAAAACAGGCTTTATATACCAACATAGATAGGCTTTTTATTTTAATTGTAATACACAGCTCAGCATTAAAATCTGTGAATGAACAATAAATCACCCCTATTTTCCCCCCCTTAGGGTAGGAATTTTTTTTCCAAATTTACATGGGACCAACTTTGAGGTATGTCCTATCCAATAAAAAAAGAATTATCAAAATCGGACTACTCTGTAAAAAGTTATGCGTGCTCATACATTACAATCAGTGAGTGAACAATCAATCATCCCCTGTTTTCCTACCCTTAGGGTTGGATTTTTTTTTTCCAAATTTATATGGGACCAACTTCGGGGTATATCCTTTCCAATAGAAAAAGAATTATCAAAATCGGACTGCTCTGTAAAAAGTTATGCGTGATCATACATAAAAAAAAAAAAAAAAAAAAAAAAAAAAAAAAAAACCGAGTGTGCTTATGACCACACGACTGAAGTGAAACTTCAAACGTATTTGGCTATGAGAGGAAGAGAGAAAGAAAATGTGCGCGCGCACTGCTTTCTCTTGCTTATATCCCCCACTCAACTCCCGTTCGCCTCGCCCGTAGCCCTTAGACATGGGTCGTACTTGCAAAATCGAGTACCAGGGCTTCCAAGTACGTCCACCTTAAGAAACCAGGGCCTAAAACCAGGGCTCGAGATACTTTCAAGTATTTTCTATCTGCATCGAAAACTGATCCATAACTTCATACTAATAAGAAGTACAATCGCGTTTACAAATAAATACTTTTACAAACCATTAAAGTAAAAATACTTGCATACGAAATTGTTCCGTAGACTCTTACCACACCTCGGACACTCCATACAACGCTCGCAAAATAATTACCTATTACTACTACATAAACAAATGACGTTTGTATACGTGCAAATGTGTGCGTGAAATCTAGTAGCGTAAAAAAAAATGGCGCGGAAAGCAATTTGTGTCGGGGAACCGAACGACGTCGGCGGCGGCGCTGCCCGAACGTGTGCATTATTATGAAGTGACCAAGTAGTTCAATTGTTTATTTATATAGACGGGTTCGTAATGAAATAAAAACACTAAAATAGTTTAGTTTAAATGACTTTTCTGTAAATAATGGGTTATTAAATCGCATGTTATTAAAAATGCGAAATCATACAAACAGTATATGTAAATACGAATTCGGAAAAGCATCACAATATCCAACCATCGTGATTAAAACTCAAATAAAACTTTTAAATCGCATAATTGTGTGTCAGCAATACAGCGCTGCGGTTCGCGAGCGCCCTTGCTAAAGAGTCGGCGACGAATACCTCGAAGTGCGGGGTGAGGTGCGGTATCTGATATGAGGGCGAGGAAGGGAGTGTCCTTTCTGTACGTAGTACTATTAAGTATTCTGTGCTCTTACTGATAAGGAGTATGATCGCATTTGCGAAAACAAACGCGGTTGTTGAACTATTTGAGTACCTACGTACTCGAGCGTCGAGGCACGACGGAGCGAGATACTTTCAAGTATTTTCTATCTGCATAGAAAACTGATCCATAACTTCATACAGATAAGAAATACAATCGCGTATTCAAAAGCCCCGTTGGAAGTAAAACTACTTGCATAGGAAATTGATCAATGACTTCGAATCAATAAGGAGCAAAATCGCGTTTACAAATAAATACTTGCAAACCATTAAAGTAAAAAAAACTTTTTAAGAAAAAAAAACCGACTTCCAAAAAAAACTTTACAAAGTGAAAAATAACTTTAATTTCGGAAGTCGGTGTCTTTGGATCTTTATTTTAGTTTTTTGCCACCGACTTCCGAAATTAAAGATATTTTTCACTTTGTAGTGTTTTTTTGAAAGTCGGTTTTTTTTTTCTTAAAAAGTTTTTATTTCACGCTTTTTAGTGGGTCTGCTTATAATTTATCTAAGTTACAATAGCCTAGTGATCATCGCCTTTTACAAACAAAATATTGCTTTTCCCGATACAGGGAAGTTAATTGCTGAGGAGTTCTCCAGATCCACCATCAGCTCCGTATCACCATTCACATTGTGACGAGCATAAATTGCTTAGCAACCATATTAAAGTAATCGAATCGCAACCCGTGAAATACTTAGATATTATTGAGTAGTTCCGGTGGCCATCTGTGGTCTTCATCATCAGTTCCACATCACCAAATAGTGCTTTCCGAGAGCAAATGCACGAGTTACTATAAAAATACCCAAATCGCTATAGGTGTGCCTATAATATTTGAAGAGTTCCTTCGATTTCTCCAGGATCCCATCATCAAATCCTGCCCTGATGTTTTTAGACTAGATGCTGATAATCCTGGCTGCAGCATCAGGCCGGACTTGTCAACATTGCATTGAACTTAAAATTTAGTCCTGTTTAAAATGAGCCCAAACACGACTACGGTGCTGTAATTTCAAGGTTGGTACTTTTTCTAATGCTCCTGACTTCAGCATCAGGTCTTTATGTACTTCGGTGTTCCTCATTAACAGTACGTTTATCCACACATCGAGCCCTTTTCAATGAGCCTTAACACGATATATCTGCTGTTAGTTGTCGAGGAGTTAGGTACTCTGCAGACTATCCTGACTGCAGCATCAGGTCATGACTTGATGATCATGAGACCAAATGTGGCAAATGCCCTATCAAACATCAAAACAATTGACTAAAACAGTCCTTGCCTGTTCAAGTAACTTCTTACTGTTAAGGAGTTGTAACTTCCATCATCAGCCCAGCTACCTGAGATGGTTTATTTATTTTATTTATTTATTTATTAATAACCAACTTATATTGACAGTTTGCACCACACATACAAGTTATTGGTCAATGTTAGTAATTAGATAAGTCATACAATCATAAAATTAGGTTAAATCACATAATAAAAAGATGAAATGAAATAAGGTGAAACAAAATTGGACAAAACTAGATAAAAATTAGATAAAATTAGACAAAATTATATAGAAATTAGCATAAATTGGACAATTGAAATTGAATTAGACAAAATTATATAGAAATTAGAATAAATTGGAATAGAATTATTAATAACATATAACTATTTAATATAAATTTAATTAATATAATAAATTAATATAAAATTAATTTATTTATTTACTCCAAGGAGATTGTACTGGGAGTGGCAATGGACTCCAGGTATCGAGTGGCAGTGTTCAGGAAACTCAGTTCAGTACTCGCGAAGACATCTGAGGACTCGTCATATAACAGAATGTTGTTGATATGGGTGAGAGCTAGGTATAATGGACTGGTCTTAAGGGTTATGGTATCGGTTTGAGGTATTTTGAATAGAGGGCGTCGGCGAGGGCGAAGTGTGTGTCTAATGGCTAGTGGGATGTTAAAGGAGATGTACTGCAGTAAGGAGGAATTGAAATGGGTACCACGAATTAGGCGGTATGGTGACAACCATACGCAAATACACAAGATACTTCGTAAAATATGCGAAAAACAATAAGTGAGCCTATACAATTTAAAGGTTGCCCTCAATTACTCTAAGATCCAATCATCAGATCCTAACTTGGTGACAGTGGGACCACCTCAAAACTATCTACTTTAGAACAAAAAAAGAATTTTAAAAATCCGTCGACAATTGGCGGAGTATTCGATGAACAAACATACAAAAAAAAAAGACATACAAACAGCCGAACATAGTACCTCCTCCTTTTTGTGAAGTCGGTAAAAAATACTTGCTGCATACGAAATTGTTCCAAAAGGAGCATGATCGCATTTGCGAAAACTGACGCGGTTGAGTACCTACGTATTTGAGCGAGTAGCCGTATAAGATACTTAATAGTCTTGCAAGTATTTTGAGTCGGTACCCGGTGTGCGTACTTGGAAACAAACACCTGGTGTAAAAACCCGGTCGCATATTTATGCGACCGGGACCGGGTTTTTACACCAGGTATTTCCAGGTATTTTTTACGTACCTTCCCTACTCGCGATCACACGTTTTCGTAACGCATTCGCCAGTTTACTCCCCAAGTCAAGCGCGCCTAAAGAAGTTTCACTTCAAAAAAAACCGAGTGTGCTTATGACCACACGACTGAAGTGAAACTTCAAACGTATTTGGCTATGAGAGGAAGAGAGAAAGAAAATGTGCGCGCGCACTGCTTTCTCTTGCTTATATCCCCCACTCAACTCCCGTTCGCCTCGCCCGTAGCCCTTAGACATGGGTCGTACTTGCAAAATCGAGTACCAGGGCTTCCAAGTACGTCCACCTTAAGAAACCAGGGCCTAAAACCAGGGCTCGAGATACTTTCAAGTATTTTCTATCTGCATCGAAAACTGATCCATAACTTCATACTAATAAGAAGTACAATCGCGTTTACAAATAAATACTTTTACAAACCATTAAAGTAAAAATACTTGCATACGAAATTGTTCCGTAGACTCTTACCACACCTCGGACACTCCATACAACGCTCGCAAAATAATTACCTATTACTACTACATAAACAAATGACGTTTGTATACGTGCAAATGTGTGCGTGAAATCTAGTAGCGTAAAAAAAAATGGCGCGGAAAGCAATTTGTGTCGGGGAACCGAACGACGTCGGCGGCGGCGCTGCCCGAACGTGTGCATTATTATGAAGTGACCAAGTAGTTCAATTGTTTATTTATATAGACGGGTTCGTAATGAAATAAAAACACTAAAATAGTTTAGTTTAAATGACTTTTCTGTAAATAATGGGTTATTAAATCGCATGTTATTAAAAATGCGAAATCATACAAACAGTATATGTAAATACGAATTCGGAAAAGCATCACAATATCCAACCATCGTGATTAAAACTCAAATAAAACTTTTAAATCGCATAATTGTGTGTCAGCAATACAGCGCTGCGGTTCGCGAGCGCCCTTGCTAAAGAGTCGGCGACGAATACCTCGAAGTGCGGGGTGAGGTGCGGTATCTGATATGAGGGCGAGGAAGGGAGTGTCCTTTCTGTACGTAGTACTATTAAGTATTCTGTGCTCTTACTGATAAGGAGTATGATCGCATTTGCGAAAACAAACGCGGTTGTTGAACTATTTGAGTACCTACGTACTCGAGCGTCGAGGCACGACGGAGCGAGATACTTTCAAGTATTTTCTATCTGCATAGAAAACTGATCCATAACTTCATACAGATAAGAAATACAATCGCGTATTCAAAAGCCCCGTTGGAAGTAAAACTACTTGCATAGGAAATTGATCAATGACTTCGAATCAATAAGGAGCAAAATCGCGTTTACAAATAAATACTTGCAAACCATTAAAGTAAAAAAAACTTTTTAAGAAAAAAAAACCGACTTCCAAAAAAAACTTTACAAAGTGAAAAATAACTTTAATTTCGGAAGTCGGTGTCTTTGGATCTTTATTTTAGTTTTTTGCCACCGACTTCCGAAATTAAAGATATTTTTCACTTTGTAGTGTTTTTTTGAAAGTCGGTTTTTTTTTTCTTAAAAAGTTTTTATTTCACGCTTTTTAGTGGGTCTGCTTATAATTTATCTAAGTTACAATAGCCTAGTGATCATCGCCTTTTACAAACAAAATATTGCTTTTCCCGATACAGGGAAGTTAATTGCTGAGGAGTTCTCCAGATCCACCATCAGCTCCGTATCACCATTCACATTGTGACGAGCATAAATTGCTTAGCAACCATATTAAAGTAATCGAATCGCAACCCGTGAAATACTTAGATATTATTGAGTAGTTCCGGTGGCCATCTGTGGTCTTCATCATCAGTTCCACATCACCAAATAGTGCTTTCCGAGAGCAAATGCACGAGTTACTATAAAAATACCCAAATCGCTATAGGTGTGCCTATAATATTTGAAGAGTTCCTTCGATTTCTCCAGGATCCCATCATCAAATCCTGCCCTGATGTTTTTAGACTAGATGCTGATAATCCTGGCTGCAGCATCAGGCCGGACTTGTCAACATTGCATTGAACTTAAAATTTAGTCCTGTTTAAAATGAGCCCAAACACGACTACGGTGCTGTAATTTCAAGGTTGGTACTTTTTCTAATGCTCCTGACTTCAGCATCAGGTCTTTATGTACTTCGGTGTTCCTCATTAACAGTACGTTTATCCACACATCGAGCCCTTTTCAATGAGCCTTAACACGATATATCTGCTGTTAGTTGTCGAGGAGTTAGGTACTCTGCAGACTATCCTGACTGCAGCATCAGGTCATGACTTGATGATCATGAGACCAAATGTGGCAAATGCCCTATCAAACATCAAAACAATTGACTAAAACAGTCCTTGCCTGTTCAAGTAACTTCTTACTGTTAAGGAGTTGTAACTTCCATCATCAGCCCAGCTACCTGAGATGGTTTATTTATTTTATTTATTTATTTATTAATAACCAACTTATATTGACAGTTTGCACCACACATACAAGTTATTGGTCAATGTTAGTAATTAGATAAGTCATACAATCATAAAATTAGGTTAAATCACATAATAAAAAGATGAAATGAAATAAGGTGAAACAAAATTGGACAAAACTAGATAAAAATTAGATAAAATTAGACAAAATTATATAGAAATTAGCATAAATTGGACAATTGAAATTGAATTAGACAAAATTATATAGAAATTAGAATAAATTGGAATAGAATTATTAATAACATATAACTATTTAATATAAATTTAATTAATATAATAAATTAATATAAAATTAATTTATTTATTTACTCCAAGGAGATTGTACTGGGAGTGGCAATGGACTCCAGGTATCGAGTGGCAGTGTTCAGGAAACTCAGTTCAGTACTCGCGAAGACATCTGAGGACTCGTCATATAACAGAATGTTGTTGATATGGGTGAGAGCTAGGTATAATGGACTGGTCTTAAGGGTTATGGTATCGGTTTGAGGTATTTTGAATAGAGGGCGTCGGCGAGGGCGAAGTGTGTGTCTAATGGCTAGTGGGATGTTAAAGGAGATGTACTGCAGTAAGGAGGAATTGAAATGGGTACCACGAATTAGGCGGTATGGTGACAACCATACGCAAATACACAAGATACTTCGTAAAATATGCGAAAAACAATAAGTGAGCCTATACAATTTAAAGGTTGCCCTCAATTACTCTAAGATCCAATCATCAGATCCTAACTTGGTGACAGTGGGACCACCTCAAAACTATCTACTTTAGAACAAAAAAAGAATTTTAAAAATCCGTCGACAATTGGCGGAGTATTCGATGAACAAACATACAAAAAAAAAAGACATACAAACAGCCGAACATAGTACCTCCTCCTTTTTGTGAAGTCGGTAAAAAATACTTGCTGCATACGAAATTGTTCCAAAAGGAGCATGATCGCATTTGCGAAAACTGACGCGGTTGAGTACCTACGTATTTGAGCGAGTAGCCGTATAAGATACTTAATAGTCTTGCAAGTATTTTGAGTCGGTACCCGGTGTGCGTACTTGGAAACAAACACCTGGTGTAAAAACCCGGTCGCATATTTATGCGACCGGGACCGGGTTTTTACACCAGGTATTTCCAGGTATTTTTTACGTACCTTCCCTACTCGCGATCACACGTTTTCGTAACGCATTCGCCAGTTTACTCCCCAAGTCAAGCGCGCCTAAAGAAGTTTCACTTCAAAAAAAAAAAAATATACGCGTCGAATTGATAACCTCCTCCGTTTTTTCGTCGGTTAAAAACAGTTTTCATACAGATTTTTGATTGGCGGGACCATAATAATTATGTTACCTATATGGTTATTTTAGATCAGCCGAACTATCTTCATAAGTATATATAATTCTTCTGTATGTGTGTATGTCACTGAACTTCTCTTAAATGGCTTGCCCGATTTTGATTAAAGTTTTTATGTGTGTTTGAGTGGGTCCCTGGATGGTTTAGATTCACAATTGGACCGGTAGATGCATGGCACTGCGATCTAATGCTAGGAAACAAGACAACGTCTATCGGCACGCTAGTTCTGTAAAAATGTCACCGTGAAAACTAAGGTGAAGTGAGCAGTCAATAATGTCAAACGCTCCCTAGCATCAAGTGAAATGACAGGTCACTTCATCTAAGTTTTGACGGTGAAACTTTGACGAAATATACTGGCTGTGGGCTAATATCAAATTGAAAGTTGATTGATTCTTAGAATTAATAAATGGCCGATTTCACTTTAACGTTATCTAAAAAATATGGATTAAGAGGTTTTGTTGGTTTGTGTCACACATACAGGGTGAAATTGAAAACATGCGACAAATCGAAATGGGAGATTGTACTCATCATTATGAACAACTTTACTATGGAACCATACCTGAAGTCGCGAAAAAAAAATCTGCTGTTCCCTACATTTATGTTCGCATACCTTGTCAAAGCAGTGGTGGCCCAGTGGTATCGGCCGCGACTTACGAGTTGTAGGTCGTAGGTTCGTACCCAGACAGGCGCGTTATTTTGTGTACATTATTTCATCACCACTGCTCTCAAAACGGTGAAGGAAAACATCGTGAGGAAACCGGCATGTCCTAGAACCAAAAATTCAAAGACATGTGACATCTACCAACCCGCACTGGGCCCGCGTGGTGGATTACGGCCCACTCCCTCTCACAGAGAGGAGGCCTGTGTCCCAGTAGTGGGAACATTATAGGCTGATGATGATGAACTTGTCAAAATGTAGGGAACAGCAGATTTTTTTTTCGCGTTTTCAGGTTTGGTCCTATAGTAAAAGTTGTTCATAATGATGAGTACTATCTCCCATTTCGATTAGTCGCATGTTTTCAATTTCAACCTGTATATACATAAACCTATAGTCTAAGTTGCAAGCGCAGGATCATGGCCTGAGTTTGATGAATTATTCATTTACAGACAAGGTATTACCTACTACTATAAATGAATAAGGAAAACAAAACTACAAGGAACTCACTACTTTTATAACGTCCTGTTCTATCTACCACCTTACTTACCTGTAAGATTCAGAGGTAGGTAGAGACAATATACCTAATATCTTATGTTTCGGAAATTATTGTATCTTTAAATTCTAATGATTTAGGTATACATAATCGGTAAATTCGGAATTCATAATCTTAACTTTATAGGTATTCAAATGTTTCGTAAAGTATGTGTGTATCAATTAAATCTGTTTTTGCTATTCTTAACAAATTATGAATGCACGGTTGTTGAGTTTTAGGTACATACGTCACGTTCATGTTATGTTCATTCATTCAGAATTCCCTCAGACGTACCTAGGTAGCTAGTTAGCTACCTCCTGTAGGTATCTGGGAAATTATTGTATTTCCCATGTGCACACCTTCTTAAACTCTATTTTTTAATTTATTAGACTAAAATGACGGCTGCGATTGACCTTTTTTGTCAACATGAAATAGGTAAAATGAATAGGTGTTGGTGGTGGTGTCATAGTAAGCTGTCATATTGGCCTAGCAAATTAAAAATCAGAGTAACTCTGAATAGAGGTATTTCGCTTGCATTTTTGGTAGCACCTAACCCAGATTTTCTCTAGATTGTTAACCTTCTTTTTGAAGTGAAACTTCTTTAGGCGCGCTTGACTTGGGGAGTAAACTGGCGAATGCGTTACGAAAACGTGTGATCGGGCGAGTAGGGAAGGTACGTATTTATGCGACTGGGTTTTTACACCAGCTATTTGCTTCCAAGTACACCAGGTACCGACTCAAAATACTTGCAAGACTATAAAGTATCTTATACGGCTACTCGCTCAAATACGTAGGTACTCAACCGCGTTAGTTTTCGCAAATGCGATCATGCTCCGTAACGGAACAATTTCGTGTAATTTTTTTTTTTTTTTAATTTTTTTATTTAATTTGTCTATTTTTAATCGCAATTAAAAAGGTGTGGAATAAAAAAAACCGAGTGTGCTTATGACCACACGACTGAAGTGAAACTTCAAACGTATTTGGCTTTGAGAGGAAGAGAGAAAGAAAATGTGCGCGCGCACTGCTTTCTCTTGCTTATATCCCCCACTCAACTCCCGTTCGCCTCGCCCGTAGCCCTTAGACATGGGTCGTACTTGCAAAATCGAGTACCAGGGCTTCCAAGTACGTCCACCTTAAGAAACCAGGGCCTAAAACCAGGGCTCGAGATACTTTCAAGTATTTTCTATCTGCATCGAAAACTGATCCATAACTTCATACAAATAAGAAGTACAATCATAAATAAGCACAATCGCGTTTACAAATAAATACTTTTACAAACCATTAAAGTAAAAATACTTGCATACGGAATTGTTCCGTAGACTCTTACCACACCTCGGACACTTCATACAACGCTCGCAAAATAATTACCTATTACTACTACATAAACAAATGACGTTTGTATACGTGCAAATGTGTGCGTGAAATCTAGTAGCATAAAAAAAAATGGCGCGGAAAGCAATTTGTGTCGGGGAACCGAACGACGTCGGCGGCGGCGCTGCCCGAACGTGTGCATTATTATGAAGTGACCATGTAGTTCAATTGTTTATTTATATAGTCGGGTTCGTAATGAAATAAAAACACTGAAATAGTTTAGTTTAAATGACTTATCTGTAAATAATCGGTTATTAAATCGCATGTTATTAAAAATGCGAAATCTTACAAACAGTATACAGTGTGGTGACGAACTGACGACATAACGACATTTAATGAAAATACGACCCCCACTAATTAACCTAAACACTTTAAAATTATCAAATTAAGTATTACATGAAAATTCAAAAATCTAATTTTTCAAACAAACTAAATGCGAAAATAATCAAAATTTAAAACAACATCCTTTATAATATTGTCTACTAACCTCATCTGACCTTGTAGGGACTGTACGTAAGAGCGGCAACGTCACTCCCGAGGGGTAGTTTCATTCATGTAGGTACAAATCTAAAAAAAAATGGCACGCGGCATCTATCCCCGGTTCGCTCACCGCCTGCTGCCTCCCGCGCGACTTTTCTCTACCAGTAGGTTCACGATTTATAAACACAATTAAACTTTTAATACACTTTTAAATTTTTAATTGCTGAAATTGTCAACCATTTAAATCCCCATAAAAAAAAAACCAGTGGAGTTAGGTCCGGTGATCTTGCTGGCCGTCGTCGGCGAGGTCCATATCGGCCAATCCACTGCTGTGCAAACATATTTATCAGTGAGGCATTCTCTGGCTCTCACCACAGAATGTGCAGGTGTTTCGTCTAACTGGTACCATCTACGCGAGTCACCATATCTTTGACGATATGTTCTTAAAGCTAGGGCCGCGTTTCGTTGACACTCACCATAAATCAATACCATATCGGTATACTCCATAGCACTGTAATTGAAACGAGGCATTCTGATCTTATAACTTACAACCAAATAACACAAAGTAACTATCACACTATTGTTTACACATTAGGTATGACCGTAACCTACGAAATTACACAATCGCATTATCTATCAATAACACAACAGTTGCATTGTATGAAATTGCAACAAAACAATTTTCAGTTTTACACAAAATTATTAATAATGCGCTAAACCACTCTTACGCATCGAAATTAAAACAAAAACATGCTTTCACAAGGGTAGGCACGTCACGTACTAGATAGTGGGCCAGGAGCAAATTCCAGGAAAAACCCTAGATGTATTTCTTTCCTTTTCTTGCACAATAAATCTTTTGAATGCAGAAGTGAACTATTGTTGCCCTACACTTACTTTGTTTAAACAAAAACGTCGAATTGGCAACGTCGCTTTCTTTTGTTTACAAAAGGAAATGGCCCTCGGCAATCTCTGTTTGCTTATGATAATAGGAATTTTAGGGTCATGGTTATTAGGTCTAAATTCAATCACCAATTTTGGTTACGCAAGTAGGTAAATGAAATTGTTTTGATGTGAATGAACTTGCGTGGTATTCACATCATGTGTTAAAATTGTCAAATTAAAAAAAAAATCCTGCGACTATACCCTTGATTATAATTTGATAATTTTTGGTATACGTACTACTAACGCGATGCCCAGTATGTGGTTTCAATTAATGTCGTATTATCCTCACCACCCGATATGTAAATACGAATTCGGAAAAGCATCACAATATCCAACCATCGTGATTAAAACTCAAATAAAACTTTTAAATCGCATAATTGTGTGTCAGCAATACAGCGCTGCGGTTCGCGAGCGCCCTTGCTAAAGAGTCGGCGACGAATACCTCGAAGTGCGGGGTGAGGTGCGGTATCTGATATGAGGGCGAGGAAGGGAGTGTCCTTTCTGTACGGAGTACTATTAAGTATTCTTTGCTCTTACTGATAAGGAGTATGATCGCATTTGCGAAAACAAACGCGGTTGTTGAACTATTAGGTCCTTACATATGAAATTGGCGTTTTTCGTACTGGCCACTTTAATCACGAATTTCTCCTCTTTGGTAAGGAATTCCAAATTCAAATTTGTACAGCTATTTACTCATGTATTTGTGCTTCGATGACCGTCATTCATTTGTTTTTTTTCTTCTGTTTTTTCTGTTTGCGTCACTCATTTTACAAAATGGAAAATTTAAAATATCGCATTATTTACGAGTACGAGTTCCGCCGTGGCACTAGTGCTGCGGAAACGACTCGAAGGGTGAATGATGTGTATGGCGGTCATGTTGCAAAAGAAAACACAGTTCGTTTTTGGTTCCAACGTTTTCGTTCTGGAAATTTCGACCTGCAGAACAAGCCCCGTGGACGGCCTGAGACCCAAGTTGATAATGGAGAATTGAAGGCTATTGTGGAAGCGGACCCATCGCAAACCACGTCCGAGTTAGCTGCAGGCTTCGATGTTAGTGATAAAACTGTTTTAATTCACTTGAAGCAAATTGGGAAGATTAAAAAGCTTGAAAGGTGGGTACCTCACGAATTGACTGAAGCAATGACTGACCACACACTGCGCAACAGACGGCTACCAAATTAGAAGAGCTTGAATTGGAATGTCTTAGACACCCTCCGTACTCCCCGGACCTTGCTCCAACAGATTACCATTTTTTTCGCAATTTGGATAACTTTTTGCAAGGGAAAAAATTCAACTCCGATGGGGCAGTCCAAATCGCCTTCAAAGATTTTATTGATTCCCGTCCGACTGGTTTTTTTAGTAAAGGGATCAATGAACTACCTATAAGATGGCAAAAGTGCATTGAAAACAATGGTTCATACTTTGATTAATTAAATATATTATATTAAAAAATATTCGACTTTTTGTTCCTTCCATACAAAACGCCAATTTCATATGTAAGGACCTAATATTTGAGTACCTACGTACTCGAGCGTCGAGGCACGACGGAGCGAGATACTTTCAAGTATTTTCTATCTGCATAGAAAACTGATCCATAACTTCATACAGATAAGAAATACAATCGCGTATTCAAAAGCCCCGTTGGAAGTAAAACTACTTGCATAGGAAATTGATCAATGACTTCGAATAAATAAGGAGCAAAATCGCGTTTACAAATAATTACTTGCAAACCATTAAAGTAAAAAAAAACTTTTTAAGAAAAAAAAAACCGACTTCCAAAAAAATCTTTACAAAGTGAAAAATAACTTTAATTTCGGAAGTCGGTGTGTTTGGATCTTTATTTTAGTTTTTTGCCACCGACTTCCGAAATTAAAGATATTTTTCACTTTGTAGTGTTTTTTTGAAAGCCGGTTTTATTTTTAAGTTTTTATTTCACGCTTTTTAGTGGGTCTACTTATAATTTATCTAAGTTACAATAGCCTAGTGATCATCGCCTTTTACAAACAAAATATTGCTTTTCCCGATACAGGGAAGTTAATTGTTGAGGAGTTCTCCAGATCCACCATCAGGTCCGTATCACCATTCACATTGTGACGAGCATAAATTGCTTAGCAACCATATTAAAGTAATCGAATCGCAACCCGTGAAATACTTAGATATTATTGAGTAGTTCCGGTGGCCATCTGTGGTCTTCATCATCAGTTCCACATCACCAAATAGTGCTTTCCGAGAGCAAATGCACGAGTTACTATAAAAAATACCCAAATCGCTATAGGTGTGCCTATAATATTTGAAGAGTTCCTTCGATTTCTCCAGGATCCGATCATCAAATCCTGCCCTGATGTTTTTAGACTAGATGCTGATAATCCTGGCTGCAGCATCAAGCCAGACTTGTCAACATTGCATTGAACTTAAAATTTAGTCCTGTTTAATATGAGCCCAAACACGACTATGGTGCTGTAATTTCAAGGTTGGTACTTTTTCTAATGCTCCTGGCTTCAGCATCAGGTCTTTATGTAGGTACTTCGGTGTTTCTCATTAACAGTACGTTTATCCACACATCGAGCCCTTTTCAATGAGCCTAAACACGATATATCTGCTGTTAGTTGTCGAGGAGTTAGGTACTCTGCAGACTATCCTGACTGCAGCATCAGGTCATGACTTGATGATCATGAGACCAAATGTGGCAAATGCCCTATCAAACATCAAAACAATTGACTAAAACAGTCCTTGCCTGTTCGAGTAACTTCTTACTGTTAAGGAGTTGTACCTTCCATCATCAGCCCAGCTACCTGAGATGGTGACAACCATACGCAAATACACAAGATACTTCGTAAAACATGCGAAAAACAATAAATGAGCCTATAAAATTTGAGGGTCGCCCTCGATTTCTCTAAGATCCCATCATCAGATCCTAACTTGGTAACAGTGGGACCACCTCAAAACTATCTACTTCGGAACAAAAAAAGAATTTTGAAAATCCGTCGACAATTGGCGGAGTATTCGATGAACAAACATACAAAAAAAAAAAACATACAAACAGCCGAACATAGTACCTCCTCCTTTTTGTGAAGTCGGTAAAAAATACTTGCATACGAAATTGTTCCAAAAGGAGCATGATCGCATTTGCGAAAACTAAAGATAACGTCGGACAGGACGGATCCGAAAAAAAGCGAGTAGCCGTATAAGATACTTAATAGTCTTGCAAGTATTTTGAGTCGGTACCCGATGTGCGTACTTGGAAGCAAATACCTGGTGTAAAAACCCGGTCGCATATTTATGCGACCGGGACCGGGTTTTTACACCAGGTATTTCCATCTATTTTTTACGTACCTTCCCTACTCGCGATCACACGTTTTCGTAACGCATTCGCCAGTTTACTCCCCAAGTCAAGCGCGCCTAAAGAAGTTTCACTTCAATAATAAGTTGTCATGAATAGAAATTCACACCAACACCTCGACTTCAGGTGCAAAAACAGTACTGTCTGTATCTTTTTTTTTTCTTTTGCTTAGGTATATCTCGAAAATGGTGCGTCCTATCGCAAAAATAATGAAAATTTCGACCCCCTTTATAAAACCCATGAACTCCTAAAACTCAACATGTAGGCAATAATTTTTCATATTTTCCATACAAAAAGTGAAAAATTCCTTAAAAAACACGCCTTGGCCGCCCCCTCCGCACTTGCGGCTCTAAAAAACAATTTACGGGGTAGGGCAAATAAGTACCACGTGTCGACGAGTCGCGATTGTCAAATTCGATTTTTGGTGTGTCAAAATTATTGAAGTGAAACTTCTTTACGCACACTTGACTTGGAGAGTAAGCTGGCGAACGCGTGACGTAAGCGTTACGAAAAGTGTGATCGGGCGAGTAGGGAAGGTACGTATTTACGCGACCAGGTTTTTACACCAGGTACCGACTCAAATACTTGCAAGACTATAAAGTATCTTATACGGCTACTCGCTCAAGTACGTAGGTACTCAACAGCGTTAGTTTTCGCAAATGCAATCATGCTCCTTATCAGTAAGAGTCTACGGAACAATTTCGTATGCAAGTATTTTTAACCGACTTCAAAAAAGGAGGTTCTGTTTTCGACCCGTATGTATGTATGTTTGTATGTCCGCGATTATCTCAAAAACTAATGAACCGATTTCGATAATTCTTTTACTAATGTGATCAACATACTTTCAGGAAGGTTTTAGTATATAATACATTTGGTAATTATTCTTATGTACGAAGTTATATGCATAAATGTACTGCATCTCCGGCATTTCTATGCGATCTTTTATGATTCTTCTAGTCGGTGTCTTTAATTCTTCAATGCACTAGTGTTAATTGAATTTGTGTGGGGTAGGTACAACTAAAAAGTAAAAAATAAAAACTTTTTTACAAAAAAAAACAACCGACTTAAAAAAAAGACTACAAAATGAAAAATAACTTTAATTTCGGAAGTCGTTGTCAAAAAACGAAAATGCGGAACCAACGACACCGACATCCGAAATTAAAGTTATTTTTCATTTTGTAGTGTTTTTTTTTAAGTCGGTTGTTTTTTTTGTAAAAAAGTTTTTATTTACTTTAATGGTTTGCAAGTATTTATCTGTAAACGCGATTTTGCTCCTTATTTATAGGAAGTCATTGATCAATTTCCTATGCTTGGTAGTTTTACTTCCAACGGGGCTTTTGAATACGCGATTGTACTTCTTATCTGTATGAAGTTATGGATCAATTTTCTATGCAGATAGAAAATACTTGAAAGTATCTCGCTCCGTCGTGCCTCGACGCTCGAGTACGTAGGTACTCAAATAGTTCAACAACCGCGTTTGTTTTCGCAAATGCGATCATGCTCCTTATCAGTAAGAGCACAGAATACTTAATAGTACTACGTACAGAAAGGACACTCCCTTCCTCGACCTCATATCAGATACCGCACCTCACCCCGCACTTCGAGGTATTCGTCGCCGACTCTTTAGCAAGGGCGCTCGCGAACCGCAGCGCTGTATTGCTGATACGAACGAACCTACAATAAAATTATGCGATTTAAAAGTTTTATTTGAGTTTTAATAACGATGGTTGGATATTGTGATGCTTTTCCGAATTCGTATTTACATAAACTGTTTGTAAGATTTCGCATTTTTAATAACATGCGATTTAATAACCGATTAAGTATTTAGAGATAAGTCATTGAAACTAAATTATTTTAGTGTTTTTATTTCATTACGAACCCGACTATATAAATAAACAATTGAACTACATGGTCACTTCATAATAATGCACACGTTCGGGCAGCGCCGCCGCCGTCGTCGTTCGGTTCCCCGACACAAATTGCTTTCCGCGCCAGTTTTTTTTACGCTACTAGATTTCACGCACACATTTGCACGTATACACGTTTGTAGTAGTAATAGGTAATTATTTTGCGAACGTTGTATGGAGTGTCCGAGGTGTGGTAAGAGTCTACGGAACAATTTCCTATGCAAGTATTTTTACTTTAATGGTTTGTAAAAGTATTTATTTGTAAACGCGATTGTGCTCCTTATTTATAGGAATTCACGGGTCAATTTCCTATGCAAGTACTTTTTAATTCCAACAGGGCTTTTGTTTAATTACGCGATTGTACTTCTTATTTGTATGAAGTTATGGATCAATTTTCGATGCAGATAGAAAATACATGAAAGTATCTCGAGCCCTGGTTTTAGGCCCTGGTTTCTTAAGGTGGACGTACTTGGAAGCCCTGGTACTCGATTTTGCAAGTACGACCCATATCTACGGGCTACGGGTGAGGCGAACGGGAGTTGAGTGGGGGATATAAGCAAGAGAAAGCAGTGCGCGCGCACATTTTCTTTCTCTCTTCCTCTCATAGCCAAATACGTTTGAAGTTTCACTTCGGTCGTGTGGTCATAAGCACACTCGGTTTTTTTAGCGTTTCGATGGCAATCTATAGGTGAACTATTGGCCGATCGCTTAACTAAGACGTTGCCTGAGGTAGCTCCGCGGTGCGGGAGGGATGATAGATATGATAGTTGTTACAAGTTGACGAATCACTGAGCTCTCGCATCACGTCACCACACCCCTCCCGCACCGCGCTGCTACCTCAGGCAACGACTCAGTCAAGCGGTCGACCTATAAATGGAGTCGGCCCAGAATTCGGCTACGAGTTCTGCTAACCTTGAACCAAGCAATTAACTCACCAAGTTCATCCTGCGAGAATACATAGAAATAGAAACCCTAGATCACATCGTAAAAGGAAAAACGTAGCCACGATTAATTAGACAGTAGATATAAAACGCAAACCTGTTGGCTATACGGCTGCGCTACACAGTAGCAAGGAAAATAAAAAACTAGCCGTTTTATTGTGTTAGTGATCATCTCGGCTTTTTATAGTGCATTGTCTCATCTAGAGTTGATAGATCTTATCAGATAAATTATAGGTAGGTTGATACTAGAAAATAGCGAAGTGAAAATACTTATACAGGGTGTTACGGAAAGGGTATATCAATACAAACGGGTTGAAGAGTGTATCTGGTCTAGAATCTCTGTACAAAATTTCTCAGCTCAAAAGCAATAACTTTGAAAATGCTTAATATATTTTTATTTCGATAGTTTATTAAATTGAAATCATAACAAACATGTCGCCGCACTACGAGGGTCATTATCCTTTATCTGTAGTGTGTCTGTGCGCCTAGTACACGCTTATCACGCCGCCGCGCGCCAGTGCAGCGCCGTGATGTCGAAATAAAAAAAATATTAAGCATTTTCAAAGTTAATGCTTTTGAGCTGAAATTATGTACAGAGATTCTAGACCAGATACACTCTTCAACCCGTTTGTATTGATATACCCTTTCCGTAACACCCTGTATAGTATAGTTGCAATCCTTCATTAATTTACTGGAATCTAATGGTCTGTGGGCCTAGCACGAACGCGCGGACTAAACGTAGATAACGTTAATACCAACGATTTTAAAATTGAAAATACTCGTTTTGCACGTAATATTTATTTAATTTTATTCAATCTATGAGATTGTGCTTGCTCCATAATTTTACACTAAAATTGCTATAGGGTAGTTGAATGTTTGATTCAAACATCGTTCAAAGCTACGTTACGTTTGCTTGGCGGATTCGTAATAGGATCTCTGATTTTACTGAAGACCAGGGATGACCTAGTCGATGCCCACGACCTTCAATCAATAATTTATTGATCGAAGCCCACGACGCGCGACGCGGAGTAGACCCCAGTCAACTGCCTCTTACACGTTTTTCAGTAAAAAAAAAAACCGAGTGTGCTTATGACCACACGACTGAAGTGAAACTTCAAACGTATTTGGCTATGAGAGGAAGAGAGAAAGAAAATGTGCGCGCGCACTGCTTTCTCTTGCATATATCCCCCACTCAACTCCCGTTCGCCTCGCCCGTAGCCCGTAGACATGAGTCGTACTTGCAAAATCGAGTACCAGGGCTTCCAAGTACGTCCACCTTAAGAAACCAGGGCCTAAAACCAGGGCTCGAGATACTTTCAAGTATTTTCTATCTGCATCGAAAATTGATCCATAACTTCATACAAATAAGTACAATTACGTAATCAAACAAAAGCCCTGTTGGAAGTAAAAAGTACTTGCATAGGAAATTGACCCGTGAATTCCTATAAATAAGGAGCACAATCGCGTTTACAAATAAACACTTTTACAAACCATTAAAGTAGAAATCCTTGCATACGAAATTGTTCCGTAGACTCTTACCACACCTCGGACACTCCATACAACGCTCGCAAAATAGTTACCTATTACTACTACATAAACAAATGACGTTTGTGTATGTGCAAATGTGTGCGTGAAATCTAGTAGCGTAAAAAAAATGGCGCGGAAAGCAATTTGTGTCGGGGAACCGAACGACGACGGCGGCGGCGCTGCCCGCACGTGTGCATTATTATGAAGTGACCATGTAGTTCAATTGTTTATTTATATAGTCGGGTTCGTAATGAAATAAAAACACTAAAATAGTTTAGTTTAAATGACTTGTCCGTAAATAATCGGTTATTAAATCGCATGTTATTAAAAATGCGAAATCTTACAGTTTATGTAAATACGAATTCGGAAAAGCATCACAATATCCAACCATCGTGATTAAAACTCAAATAAAACTTTTCGTGTCAGCAATACAGCGCTGCGGTTCGCGAGCGCCCTTGCTAAAGAGTCGGCGACGAATACCTCGAAGTGCGGGGTGAGGTGCGGTATCTGATATGAGGGCGAAGAAGGGAGTGTCCTTTCTGTACGTAGTACTATTAAGTATTCTGTGCTCTTACTGATAAGGAGCATGATCGCATTTGCGAAAACAAACGCGGTTGTTGAACTATTTGAGTACCTACGTACTCGAGCGTCGAGGCACGACGGAGCGAGATACTTTCAAGTATTTTCTATCTGCATAGAAAATTGATCCATAACTTCATACAGATAAGAAGTACAATCGCGTATTCAAAAGCCCCGTTGGAAGTAAAACTACTTGCATAGGAAATTGATCAATGACTTCCTATAAATAAGGAGCAAAATCGCGTTTACAAATAAATACTTGCAAACCATTAAAGTAAAAAATACTTGCATACGAAATTGTTCCGTAGATTCTTACTGATAAGGAGCATGATCGCATTTGCGAAAACTAACGCGGTTGAGAACCTACGTATTTGAGCGAGTAGCCGTATAAGGTACTTTATAGTCTTGCAAGTATTTTGAGTCGGTACCTGGTGTGCGTACTTGGAAGCAAAAACCTGGTCGAGTAAATACGTACCTTCCCTACTTGCCCGATCACACTTTTCGTAACGCTTACGTCACGCGTTCGCCAGCTTACTCTCCAAGTCAAGTGTGCGTAAAGAAGTTTCACGTAAATAATTTTGACACAACAAAAATCGAATTTGACAATCGCGACTCGTCGACACGTGGTACAGACGCCAGCACGTCAACCTACGCGAAACTGTCAAATTTTCCCAATCAACTTTGAACCTTATTTTTTAGTAATAAAGTTGAAAATCTAGTAGTAAAATCTAGTAGTAGGTTGATGTGCTGGCGTCTGTACTTATTTGCCCTAACCCCGTGTATTGTTTTTTAGAGCCGCAGGCGCGGAGGGGGCGGCCTTGGCGTGTTTTTTAAGGAATTTTTCACTTTTTGTATGGAAAATATGAAAAATGATAACCTACATGTTGAGTTTTAGGAGTTTATGGGTTTCATAAAGGGGGTCGAAATTTTCATTATTTTTGCGATAGGACGCACCATTTTCGAGATATAAGCAAAAGAAAAAACACTTAATACGTATTTGGCTATGAGAGGAAGAGAGAAAGAAAACGTACGCGCGCACTGCTTTGTCTTGCTTATTATCCCCACTCAACTCCCGTTCACCTCACCCGATCACACTTTTCGTAACGCGTTCGCCAGTTTACTCCCCAAGTCAAGCGCGCGTAAAGAAGTTTTCCTTCAAAAACATACAAACAGCCGAACATAGTACCTCCCCCTTTTTGTGAAGTCGGTAAAAATTACTTGCATACGAAACTGTTCCGTAGACTCTTACTGATAAGGAGCATGATCGCATTTGCGAAAACTAACGCGGTTGAGTACCTACGTATTTGAGCGAGTAGCCGTAATAGTCTTGCAAGTATTTGGTCGCATATTTATGCGACCGGGACCGGGTTTTTCCACCAGGTATTTCCAGCTATTTTTTACGTACCTTCCCTACTCGCGATCACACGTTTTCGTAACGCATTCGCCAGTTTACTCCCCAAGTCAAGCGCGCCTAAAGAAGTTTCACTTCAAAAATCCATTGTAGGTATACAGGGTGTTACGGAAAGGGTATATCAATACAAACGGGTTGAAGAGTCTATCTGGTCTAGAATCTCTGTACAAATTTCAGCTCAAAAGCAGTAACTTTGAAAATGCTTAATATTTTTTTATTTCGATAGTTTATTAAATTGAAATCATAACAAACATGTCACCGCACTACGAGGGTCATTATCCATTATCTGTAGTGTGTCTGTGCGCCTACTACACGCACATCACGCCGCCGCGCGCCAGTGCAGCGCGTGATGTCGAAATAAAATAAAAAACGAGTGTGCTTATGACCACACGACTGAAGTGAAACTTCAAACGTATTTGGCTATGAGAGGAAGAGAGAAAGAAAATGTGCGCGCGCACTGATTTCTCTTGCTTATATCTCCCACTCAACTCCCGTTCGCCTCGCCCGTAGCCCGTAGACATGGGTCGTACTTGCAAAATTGAGTACCAGGGCTTCCAAGTACGTCCACCTTAAGAAACCAGGGCTCGAGATACTTTCAAGTATTTTCTATCTGCATCGAAAATTGATCCATAACTTCAAACAAATAAGAAGTACAATCGCGTAATCAGACAAAAGCCCTGTTGGAAGTAAAAAGTACTTGCATAGGAAATTGACCCGTGAATTCCTATAAATAAGGAGCACAATCGCGTTTACAAATAAATGCTTTTACAAACCATTAAAGTAAAAATACTTGCATACGAAATTGTTCCGTAGACTCTTACGGAGTTGTATGCAGTGTCCGAGGTGTGGTAAGACTCTTACCACACCTCGGACACTCCATACAACGCTCGCGAAATAATTACCTAGTACTACTACATAAACAAATGACGTTTGTATACGTGCAAATGTGTGCGTGAAATCTAGTAGCGTAAAAAAGTGGCGCGGTAAGCAATTTGTGTCGGGGAACCGAACGACGGCGGCGGCGGCGCTGCCCGAACGTGTGCATTATTATGAAGTGACCAAGTTCAATTGTTTATTTATATAGTCGGGTTCGTAATGAAATAAAAACACTAAAATAGTTTAAATGACTTATCTGTAAATAATCGGTTATTTAATCGCATGTTATTAAAAATGCGAAATCTTACAAACAGTTTATGTAGATAAATACGAATTCGGAAAAGCATCACAATATCCAACCATCGTGATTAAAACTCAAATAAAACTTTTAAATCGCATAATTGTGTGTTCGTATCAGCAATACAGCGCTGCGGTTCGCGAGCGCCCTTGCTAAAGAGTCGGCGACGAATACCTCGAAGTGCGGGGTGAGGTGCGGTATCTGATATGAGGGCGAGGAAGGGAGTATCGGGTACACCCTTTATAGCAGAACTTTTTATGTCATAATATTATTTTGCATAACAGCGGATAGCATAAACTTCATTTCGCAGAAAATCGTTTGACATACACTCATTTATCATGCATTCAAAACTCATAATTTTGTAAGTCAGAATCATCTTTAGGCATAAATTTCATATCCCTAATAATTAAAAAGTAGAACCATCATATCGCAGAAAGTTCACAGTCAGAATCGTCTTTTGGCATACATTTCATATCGATAATCATCAAAAGGCAGAACTATCATATCTCAGAAAGTAACGGACGTAGTGACGGACGGACAGACGGACGAAGTCGCACCATAAGGGTTCCTTTTTACCTTATGGATGAACCGGATGAAACGGGCTTCTGTCAGCAGATCGACGGAGCCCCGCTGCGCGGGGCTCCTATTTCTGCCTGCAGGGTTTAAAGGAACCTAACCAACCGAACCTCGGGGTGCCCCTGACGTCGACAGTCGAGGGTTAGGTTTTCTGTCAGCAGGTCGACGGTTCATCCAGAATTGGAAATTCTGCCATCTTCATAGTATGCCAAGTGAAATTATACCAAATAATCGCCGCTCTAAATAAACGTTATGCAAAACGAAATTATGCGGAATTTTAACTCTGCCAAAGGTAATTATACCAGATAAAATTCTGCCATCTTAAAAGTATGCCATCGTAAATTCGGACATATAAACATTCGGCCAAACAATAATTATGTTTAATAATTTTTATGCCTTAAAAATATTCGTTTAATGAAGATTATGCCAAGTGTGTTATGCCAAAAAAATTTCGGAGCATCAAGATTCTGCCAGATAGAGGGACCCCGGGAGTATCCTTTCTGTACGTAGTACTATTAAGTATTCTGTGCTCTTACTGATAAGGAGCATGATCGTATTTGCGAAAACAAACGCGGTTGTTGAACTATTTGAGTACCTACGTACTCGAGCGTCGAGGCACGAGTCACGACGGAGCGAGATACTTTCAAGTATTTTCTATCTGCATAGAAAATTGATCCATAACTTCATACAGATAAGAATTTAAGTACAATCGCGTATTTAAAAGCCCCGCTGGAACTAAAACTACAGCTTGGCAAAAAAGTCTAGAAACGGAACTAATTTTTTGTCTGTTGGCAACATTCCCAAAATAATGACGTTTCATAATAAACAAAGTTCACGACTTCGTAGAATTTTTATTTCGACCATCAAACGGTGCTTAATAAACATAAAAAGTGAAAAATAATGAATAAAACCATTCGAAGTGCTGGCAGGGAGGTTATTTATAAGGTGTGTAGGCGATGACTGGCGGAACATGAGGCCCAAACTATTCTTTCCGATCTTAACAATGTTTACCAAAGAACCGCTGATATGACAGGTATGTAAGCGTTTGTTTTGTTGTTTTTAGTTAAATTAAGTGTTAATTGATGAACTCAAAGCTGTTTTAATTTGCTTGCTAACGGAATTAGTAGAATTTTGAAACAATAAACATCGAGCACATAGGTTATGTTTACATTTTGTTTGCATTGCTCTGGTATAGCGCGCCTAGATTAATTGATACTTTGGTGACTTGAACTTTACCTAAATGAAAAATCAACTGTGACCTCAATCCAATTGAGCTAATCTGGGGGATAGCAAAACACAAAATTGCCGCCCAAAATGTAGGATCGGTCGACATAAAGGTATGGCTTATTAACAGTATGTGATAAAAAATGTTTTACTTTTATAGAGGTATATGAATTATTTCATCTTTTCAGGAAGCAGCTGAACGTGCTTTCCCTGCTATTACCGAGGAGGATTGGAAGAACTCATGCCAGCACATAATAAAAATAGAAAAGAGTACTGTGAAATAGAACGAACTATGTACGAGGAAATTGAGCGATTAGTCATAAACACTGAAGATGATAGCAGCAGCACCTCTGAATCTGAACAAGACTCAGTTGAGTTTGCCGCAACTCTAGCCAAGATATGGATGTCGTGGGGGTAGAATATTTAGAGGAAGATTTCTTGGAATAAAAAAGAATAATATTATACAATATGCTTTTTTATAATCCCTAAAAAATGTTGTGAACTCGGGAGTGTTTCTCTAAATACTTATTTTTAGGTAAAAGGTAATCAAATGCGTATCGACAAGACGTCCTTGTTCAATTTAACAATACTTACTGATTTAAAAAAGTAACATATAAAGTAGGAATAATTTTGTCTAATTGAAAAAAAAATCAGCTAAGTATCAAGATTAGGTTGGTGCGCTATTCGGTTGCAGCGGGTTGCCATACGAGCAGCACAGTGGCGCCTCCATTATTTTCTACTCTTTTTTGCCAAGCTGTACTTGCATAGGAAATTGATCAATGACTTCCTATAAGGAGCAAAATCGCGTTTACAAATAAATACTTGCAGACCATTAAAGTAAAAAATACTTGCATACGAAATTGTTCCGTAGACTCTTACTGATAAGGAGCATGATCGCATTTCCGAAAACTAACGGGGTTGAGTACCTACGTATTTGAGCGAGTAGCCGTATGAGGTACATTATAGTCTTGCAAGTATTTTGAGTCGGTATCTGGTGTGCGTACTTGGAAGCAAAAACCTGGTCGAGTAAATACGTACCTTCCCTACTCGCCCGATCACACTTTTGACTTTTCGTAACGCTTACGTCACGCGTTCGCCAGCTTACTCTCCAAGTCAAGTGTGCGTAAAGCAGTTTCACGTAAATAATTTTGACACAACAAAAATCGAATTTAACAAGGTACTTATTTGCCCTAACCCCGTGTATTGTTTTTTAGAGCCGCAGGCGCGGTAGGGTGGCCTTGGCGTGTTTTTTAAGGTATTTTTCAGTTTTTGTATGGAAAATATGAAAAATAATTACTTACATGTTGAGTTTTAGGAGTTAATGGGTTTTATAAAGGGGGTCGAAATTTTCATTATTTTTGCGATAGGACGCACCATTTTCGAGATATAAGCAAAAGAAAAAATAACTTCATACGTATTTGGCTATGAGAGGAAGAGACAAAGAAAACGTGCGCGCGCACTGCTTTGTCTTACTTATATCCCCCACTCAACTCCCGTTCACCTCGCCCGATCACACTTTTCGTAACGCGTTCGCCAGTTTACTCCCCAAGTCAAGCGCGCGTAAAGAAGTTTCCCTTCAAAAATACTTGCATACGAAATTGTTCCGTAGACTCTTACTGATAAGGAACATGATCGCATTTGCGAAAACTAACGCGGTTGAGTACTTACGTATTTGAGCGAGTAGCCGTATACGATACTTTATCGTCTTGCAAGTATTTTGAGTCGGTACCTGGTGTGCGTACTTGGAAGCAAATACCTGGTGTAAAAACCCGGTCGCATATGTATGCGACCGGGACCGGGTTTTTACACCAGGCATTTCCAGCTATTTTTTACGTACCTTCCCTACTCGCGATCACACGTTTTCGTAACGCATTCGCCAGTTTACTCCCCATGTCAAGCGCGCCTAAAGAAGTTTCACTTCAAAAATCCATTGTAGGTATACAGGGTGTTACGGAAAGGGTATATCAATACAAACGGGTTGAAGAGTCTATCTGGTCTAGAATCTCTGTACAAATTTCAGCTCAAAAGCAGTAACTTTGAAAATGCTTAATATTTTTTTATTTCGATAGTTTATTAAATTGAAATCATAACAAACATGTCACCGCACTACGAGGGTCATTATCCATTATCTGTAGTGTGTCTGTGCGCCTACTACACGCACATCACGCCGCCGCGCGCCAGTGCAGCGCGTGATGTCGAAATAAAATAAAAAACGAGTGTGCTTATGACCACACGACTGAAGTGAAACTTCAAACGTATTTGGCTATGAGAGGAAGAGAGAAAGAAAATGTGCGCGCGCACTGATTTCTCTTGCTTATATCTCCCACTCAACTCCCGTTCGCCTCGCCCGTAGCCCGTAGACATGGGTCGTACTTGCAAAATTGAGTACCAGGGCTTCCAAGTACGTCCACCTTAAGAAACCAGGGCTCGAGATACTTTCAAGTATTTTCTATCTGCATCGAAAATTGATCCATAACTTCAAACAAATAAGAAGTACAATCGCGTAATCAGACAAAAGCCCTGTTGGAAGTAAAAAGTACTTGCATAGGAAATTGACCCGTGAATTCCTATAAATAAGGAGCACAATCGCGTTTACAAATAAATGCTTTTACAAACCATTAAAGTAAAAATACTTGCATACGAAATTGTTCCGTAGACTCTTACGGAGTTGTATGCAGTGTCCGAGGTGTGGTAAGACTCTTACCACACCTCGGACACTCCATACAACGCTCGCGAAATAATTACCTAGTACTACTACATAAACAAATGACGTTTGTATACGTGCAAATGTGTGCGTGAAATCTAGTAGCGTAAAAAAGTGGCGCGGTAAGCAATTTGTGTCGGGGAACCGAACGACGGCGGCGGCGGCGCTGCCCGAACGTGTGCATTATTATGAAGTGACCAAGTTCAATTGTTTATTTATATAGTCGGGTTCGTAATGAAATAAAAACACTAAAATAGTTTAAATGACTTATCTGTAAATAATCGGTTATTTAATCGCATGTTATTAAAAATGCGAAATCTTACAAACAGTTTATGTAGATAAATACGAATTCGGAAAAGCATCACAATATCCAACCATCGTGATTAAAACTCAAATAAAACTTTTAAATCGCATAATTGTGTGTTCGTATCAGCAATACAGCGCTGCGGTTCGCGAGCGCCCTTGCTAAAGAGTCGGCGACGAATACCTCGAAGTGCGGGGTGAGGTGCGGTATCTGATATGAGGGCGAGGAAGGGAGTATCGGGTACACCCTTTATAGCAGAACTTTTTATGTCATAATATTATTTTGCATAACAGCGGATAGCATAAACTTCATTTCGCAGAAAATCGTTTGACATACACTCATTTATCATGCATTCAAAACTCATAATTTTGTAAGTCAGAATCATCTTTAGGCATAAATTTCATATCCCTAATAATTAAAAAAAACCGAGTGTGCTTATGACCACACGACTGAAGTGAAACTTCAAACGTATTTGGCTATGAGAGGAAGAGAGAAAGAAAATGTGCGCGCGCACTGCTTTCTCTTGCATATATCCCCCACTCAACTCCCGTTCGCCTCGCCCGTAGCCCGTAGACATGAGTCGTACTTGCAAAATCGAGTACCAGGGCTTCCAAGTACGTCCACCTTAAGAAACCAGGGCCTAAAACCAGGGCTCGAGATACTTTCAAGTATTTTCTATCTGCATCGAAAATTGATCCATAACTTCATACAAATAAGTACAATTACGTAATCAAACAAAAGCCCTGTTGGAAGTAAAAAGTACTTGCATAGGAAATTGACCCGTGAATTCCTATAAATAAGGAGCACAATCGCGTTTACAAATAAACACTTTTACAAACCATTAAAGTAGAAATCCTTGCATACGAAATTGTTCCGTAGACTCTTACCACACCTCGGACACTCCATACAACGCTCGCAAAATAGTTACCTATTACTACTACATAAACAAATGACGTTTGTGTATGTGCAAATGTGTGCGTGAAATCTAGTAGCGTAAAAAAAATGGCGCGGAAAGCAATTTGTGTCGGGGAACCGAACGACGACGGCGGCGGCAGCGCTGCCCGCACGTGTGCATTATTATGAAGTGACCATGTAGTTCAATTGTTTATTTATATAGTCGGGTTCGTAATGAAATAAAAACAATAAAATAGTTTAGTTTAAATGACTTGTCCGTAAATAATCGGTTATTAAATCGCATGTTATTAAAAATGCGAAATCTTACAAACAGTTTATGTAAATACGAATTCGGAAAAGCATCACAATATCCAACCATCGTGATTAAAACTCAAATAAAACTTTTCGTGTCAGCAATACAGCGCTGCGGTTCGCGAGCGAAGAAGGGAGTGTCCTTTCTGTACGTAGTACTATTAAGTATTCTGTGCTCTTACTGATAAGGAGCATGATCGCATTTGCGAAAACAAACGCGGTTGTTGAACTATTTGAGTACCTACGTACTCGAGCGTCGAGGCACGACGGAGCGAAATACTTTCAAGTATTTTCTATCTGCATAGAAAATTGATCCATAACTTCATACAGATAAGAAGTACAATCGCGTATTCAAAAGCCCCGTTGGAAGTAAAACTACTTGCATAGGAAATTGATCAATGACTTCCTATAAATAAGGAGCAAAATCGCGTTTACAAATAAATACTTGCAAACCATTAAAGTAAAAAATACTTGCATACGAAATTGTTCCGTAGACTCTTACTGATAAGGAGCATGATCGCATTTGCGAAAACTAACGCGGTTGAGTACCTACGTATTTGAGCGAGTAGCCGTATAAGGTACTTTATAGTCTTGCAAGTATTTTGAGTCGGTACCTGGTGTGCGTACTTGGAAGCAAAAACCTGGTCGAGTAAATACGTACCTTCCCTACTTGCCCGATCACACTTTTCGTAACGCTTACGTCACGCGTTCGCCAGCTTACTCTCCAAGTCAAGTGTGCGTAAAGAAGTTTCACGTAAATAATTTTGACACAACAAAAATCGAATTTGACAATCGCGACTCGTCGACACGTGGTACAGACGCCAGCACGTCAACCTACGCGAAACTGTCAAATTTTCCCAATCAACTTTGAACCTTATTCTTTAGTAATAAAGTTGAAAATCTATTAAAGAAATCTGACAGATTGTAGTAGGTTGATGTGCTGGCGTCTGTACTTATTTGCCCTAACCCCGTGTATTGTTTTTTAGAGCCGCAGGCGCGGAGGGGGGCGGCCTTGGCGTGTTTTTTAAGGAATTTTTCACTTTTTGTATGGAAAATATGAAAAATGATTACCTACATGTTGAGTTTTAGGAGTTTATGGGTTTCATAAAGGGGGTCGAAATTTTCATTATTTTTGCGATAGGACGCACCATTTTCGAGATATAAGCAAAAGAAAAAAAACTTAATACGTATTTGGCTATGAGAGGAAGAGAGAAAGAAAACGTACGCGCGCACTGCTTTGTCTTGCTTATATCCCCCACTCAACTCCCGTTCACCTCACCCGATCACACTTTTCGTAACGCGTTCGCCAGTTTACTCCCCAAGTCAAGCGCGCGTAAAGAAGTTTTCCTTCAAAAACATACAAACAGCCGAACATAGTACCTCCCCCTTTTTGTGAAGTCGGTAAAAATTACTTGCATACGAAACTGTTCCGTAGACTCTTACTGATAAGGAGCATGATCGCATTTGCGAAAACTAACGCGGTTGAGTACCTACGTATTTGAGCGAGTAGCCGTAATAGTCTTGCAAGTATTGGTCGCATATTTATGCGACCGGGACCGGGTTTTTCCACCAGGTATTTCCAGCTATTTTTTACGTACCTTCCCTACTCGCGATCACACGTTTTCGTAACGCATTCGCCAGTTTACTCCCCAAGTCAAGCGCGCCTAAAGAAGTTTCACTTCAAAAAAAACATACAAACAGCCGAACATAGTACCTCCTCCTTTTTGTGAAGTCGGTAAAAAATACTTGCATACGAAATTGTTCCAAAAGGAGCATGATCGCATTTGCGAAAACTAACGCGGTTGAGTACCTACGTATTTGAGCGAGAAGCCGTATAAGATGCTTAATAGTCTTGCAAGTATTTTGAGTCGGTACCCGGTGTGCGTACTTGGAAGCAAATACCTGGTGTAAAAACCCGGTCGCATATTTATGCGACCGGGACCGGGTTTTTACACCAGGTATTTCCAGCTATTTTTTACGTACCTTCCCTACTCGCGATCACACGTTTTCGTAACGCATTCGCCAGTTTACTCCCCAAGTCAAGCGCGCCTAAAGAAGTTTCACTTCAAAAAAAAAAACATACAAACAGCCGAACATAGTACCTCCTCCTTTTTGTGAAGTCGGTAAAAAATACTTGCATACGAAATTGTTCCAAAAGGAGCATGATCGCATTTGCGAAAACTAACGCGGTTGAGTACCTACGTATTTGAGCGAGAAGCCGTATAAGATGCTTAATAGTCTTGCAAGTATTTTGAGTCGGTACCCGGTGTGCGTACTTGGAAGCAAATACCTGGTGTAAAAACCCGGTCGCATATTTATGCGACCGGGACCGGGTTTTTACACCAGGTATTTCCAGCTATTTTTTACGTACCTTCCCTACTCGCGATCACACGTTTTCGTAACGCATTCGCCAGTTTACTCCCCAAGTCAAGCGCGCCTAAAGAAGTTTCACTTCAAAAAAAAAAACATACAAACAGCCGAACATAGTACCTCCTCCTTTTTGTGAAGTCGGTAAAAAATACTTGCATACGAAATTGTTCCAAAAGGAGCATGATCGCATTTGCGAAAACTAACGCGGTTGAGTACCTACGTATTTGAGCGAGAAGCCGTATAAGATGCTTAATAGTCTTGCAAGTATTTTGAGTCGGTACCCGGTGTGCGTACTTGGAAGCAAATACCTGGTGTAAAAACCCGGTCGCATATTTATGCGACCGGGACCGGGTTTTTACACCAGGTATTTCCAGCTATTTTTTACGTACCTTCCCTACTCGCGATCACACGTTTTCGTAACGCATTCGCCAGTTTACTCCCCAAGTCAAGCGCGCCTAAAGAAGTTTCACTTCAAAAAGTAGAACCATCATATCGCAGAAAGTTCACAGTCAGAATCGTCTTTTGGCATACATTTCATATCGATAATCATCAAAAGGCAGAACTATCATATCTCAGAAAGTAACGGACGTAGTGACGGACGGACAGACGGACGAAGTCGCACCATAAGGGTTCCTTTTTACCTTATGGATGAACCGGATGAAACGGGCTTCTGTCAGCAGATCGACGGAGCCCCGCTGCGCGGGGCTCCTATTTCTGCCTGCAGGGTTTAAAGGAACCTAACCAACCGAACCTCGGGGTGCCCCTGACGTCGACAGTCGAGGGTTAGGTTTTCTGTCAGCAGGTCGACGGTTCATCCAGAATTGGAAATTCTGCCATCTTCATAGTATGCCAAGTGAAATTATACCAAATAATCGCCGCTCTAAATAAACGTTATGCAAAACGAAATTATGCGGAATTTTAACTCTGCCAAAGGTAATTATACCAGATAAAATTCTGCCATCTTAAAAGTATGCCATCGTAAATTCGGACATATAAACATTCGGCCAAACAATAATTATGTTTAATAATTTTTATGCCTTAAAAATATTCGTTTAATGAAGATTATGCCAAGTGTGTTATGCCAAAAAAATTTCGGAGCATCAAGATTCTGCCAGATAGAGGGACCCCGGGAGTATCCTTTCTGTACGTAGTACTATTAAGTATTCTGTGCTCTTACTGATAAGGAGCATGATCGTATTTGCGAAAACAAACGCGGTTGTTGAACTATTTGAGTACCTACGTACTCGAGCGTCGAGGCACGAGTCACGACGGAGCGAGATACTTTCAAGTATTTTCTATCTGCATAGAAAATTGATCCATAACTTCATACAGATAAGAATTTAAGTACAATCGCGTATTTAAAAGCCCCGCTGGAACTAAAACTACTTGCATAGGAAATTGATCAATGACTTCCTATAAGGAGCAAAATCGCGTTTACAAATAAATACTTGCAGACCATTAAAGTAAAAAATACTTGCATACGAAATTGTTCCGTAGACTCTTACTGATAAGGAGCATGATCGCATTTCCGAAAACTAACGGGGTTGAGTACCTACGTATTTGAGCGAGTAGCCGTATGAGGTACATTATAGTCTTGCAAGTATTTTGAGTCGGTATCTGGTGTGCGTACTTGGAAGCAAAAACCTGGTCGAGTAAATACGTACCTTCCCTACTCGCCCGATCACACTTTTGACTTTTCGTAACGCTTACGTCACGCGTTCGCCAGCTTACTCTCCAAGTCAAGTGTGCGTAAAGCAGTTTCACGTAAATAATTTTGACACAACAAAAATCGAATTTAACAAGGTACTTATTTGCCCTAACCCCGTGTATTGTTTTTTAGAGCCGCAGGCGCGGTAGGGTGGCCTTGGCGTGTTTTTTAAGGTATTTTTCAGTTTTTGTATGGAAAATATGAAAAATAATTACTTACATGTTGAGTTTTAGGAGTTAATGGGTTTTATAAAGGGGGTCGAAATTTTCATTATTTTTGCGATAGGACGCACCATTTTCGAGATATAAGCAAAAGAAAAAATAACTTCATACGTATTTGGCTATGAGAGGAAGAGACAAAGAAAACGTGCGCGCGCACTGCTTTGTCTTACTTATATCCCCCACTCAACTCCCGTTCACCTCGCCCGATCACACTTTTCGTAACGCGTTCGCCAGTTTACTCCCCAAGTCAAGCGCGCGTAAAGAAGTTTCCCTTCAAAAATACTTGCATACGAAATTGTTCCGTAGACTCTTACTGATAAGGAACATGATCGCATTTGCGAAAACTAACGCGGTTGAGTACTTACGTATTTGAGCGAGTAGCCGTATACGATACTTTATCGTCTTGCAAGTATTTTGAGTCGGTACCTGGTGTGCGTACTTGGAAGCAAATACCTGGTGTAAAAACCCGGTCGCATATGTATGCGACCGGGACCGGGTTTTTACACCAGGCATTTCCAGCTATTTTTTACGTACCTTCCCTACTCGCGATCACACGTTTTCGTAACGCATTCGCCAGTTTACTCCCCATGTCAAGCGCGCCTAAAGAAGTTTCACTTCAAAAATATTAAGCATTTTCAAAGTTACTGCTTTTGAGCTGAAATTTTGTACAGAGATTCTAGACCAGATACACTCTTCAACCCGTTTGTATTGATATACCCTTTCCGTAACATCCTGTATATTTCATATTTAGATTTAAGTAGGTAGGTATATGACGATTTAACATAAAGTTAGCTTACGACCTAGCTACATAATTTCTATAATCTACCTATACTAACGCTAATCTACGAGCAAAAAGAAAAAAACCGAGAGGGAACGCTAAGCGAAAACGAAGTAGATAATAGCGCGAGCGGGCGATGCAATGGTATACCACAGCATACAATAAAATTCACGCGAACGAAACGAAGTCGTTGACAGATGCTAGTACCGAATCGGTAATGTCGTGTCTGTTAACTCGTCGAGCTCCAATGTTTACCATATTTATTTTTACCTAAGTATTAGTAACAAAATTACGTAGAAATCACACGATTATAAATTAGCCAAGCAAATACGATTACCGAAGGATCGGAGGCAAGATCTAAATAAAAAGTCATTGCGCTCAAGTGGTTTGCAATGTTGTATAATTTTTGTTCGTTTTCTCATGAACGGTGAAGACTTACATGCGTTGCAAGACCAGTTCTGGATGCGGGACAAGATCCCGGTATAAATTTATTCCATGACAGAATTATAAAAAATAAACAACCCACAGAAATATTACACGTCCGTGCGAACTTATCGCCAATTTAAACTACCTAATAAATTTTTTATGTAAGTAACCCAAAACACCTTTAGGACGTTTTTATTTGTACGGTTAGCAAAAAAGTTTAACTTATTAATGGACGTAATAGGGTCACCTCTGGTCTTCAGTAACTACCTAAGTAGTAATGTACCCAATGTACAAATGTACGTGGGTAAGTACCTAACTATCTAGATTTCTTGTTCGTCATGAGATGATAACACCTTTATACCCACAGCCTGTTCCAAATGTATGTGATAAAAATGTAAACAAACCCTGTTTCTCAATAAAGGGAATCGTATCTAACACTATAATCCAGAGCAGACGAGACCGTGTATCGGCACGCGCACGCGTAGCGTAGTGGGACGCCCCCTACTAGATGGACCGACGACCTTAAGAAAGTGGCTGGGAAAGACTGGATGCGGAAGGCAGAGGACAGGGTGTTGTGGCGCAGCCTGGGAGAGGCTTACCTATGTGCAGCAGTGGACTGCGATAGGCTGAGTTGATTGATTATGAAGATTTCAACTTTATTACATTTTCATTAGATACTTTTGGACCAGACCATAGGTATATCCGGTGATCTTTGATGGGCGTGAATAATCATGATGGGTAGTAGATAAGGATGATCTCTTAAAAGATCTTAGGTAGGTAGGTACTTTTAGGGTATCCGCACGTGTCTTTATAAACAAGGCGGAAGCATGATTTGATCGCTATCAGCAACGTTTTTATCAATTGTTTGAAAACTACAAAAAACCGAATAGGTTGAAAAGTTAAATGCATTAGGTAGGTAGTATCTACCTACCTTCGCATTTAGGATCGAATCCAGAAAGTGGTCCGACAGAGAATAATAATAGATAAGTAGGTAAAGGTACTTACCTACTTGTCTATTCGTATTCTCTGGACAAAGCCAACACGCAAGCTAAAGTGGCAATGGGCCGGCACTCAGTAAGTGGAAATAACATAATTTGAAAACAGACATGGATAGGCTTTATGTATTCATGATTATACCTACTATAAGAATGCTAGTAAAATGTTTTTAGAAAAACACCACGCAGATAAATCTTTTATGCCTTTATACATACTTACTTAAGTACTCCTTTATTTCATTAAATACATATAAATTATATTTTTAAATATTAGAATATAAAAATAGTAGCCTACCGGTATCGGGAACAGGGTCCAAGCTTTTGGCGGTCAAGGATCCGGAGAGATGAACCTCCTGACAAAGCGAGCTGTGTCCTGCTTTCTGAATCAAGCCCTTGATCCAGCTGTCCAACGAGAGCCTCCTCAGGTGTTAGTCGAGGCTCTTGGCTATTAACCCATTGGCTGTCACGACTATTATATCGGCACAATGATCACTGAGTCCACATCCCATATGTCCACGGCCGTAGCTAGGGGGGGGCATTGTGGGGCAATGCCCTACCTTGAAATCACAATGCCCTACCTTAAAAAAGTTAAATTAAAAATTTTAAAAACCCCCGACTCAAACAAAACCTCTAAAAACTAAAATAATAATATAAATATTGGCCCTTTAAGTTTAATATAAGTTGCAGGAAATATTTTGATCCAAGCGTCCTCACGTCGGGGGATGGCTAATGAAAATTGGAAGTTAACAGCAGTTATGTTTTCTACAATAGCTACATCCATCTGTTTGGAGTTTTTATTAGCCATCCCCCGACATGAGGACGCTTGGATCAAAATATTTCCTGCAACTTATATTAAACTTAAAGGGCCAATATATGTATAATAAATTATTATTTTAGTTTTTAGAGGTTTTTGTTTGAGTCGGGGGTTTTTTAAATTTTAAATTTAACTTTTATTTCTTGCTTTTTAAACTTTATAGGTAATATTATATTACTAGTAAACATGCTATACGATCGACACGTGACTCGCCGAAATCTGTGCAGCTGTAGGTACGTATTTTTTTACCACAGTGAAGCTAGTTACTTACTCGTGGTCGTTGGAGTTCATTCCATACTAACGTATTCCTCTGTGAATTCGCCATTTGTGGTGGCGGCCATCTTGGTTTTGAAATTTATCATAGTGTTTAGTATTCTACTTGTCAAGCCCTTTCATTTGATACCCATATTGAGGGAGTTGTGAAAAAATATGTAATCTGCCATTTTGTGGCGGCGGCCATCTTGGACCGATTTTCATCAAACATAGCTAAGAACACTCGCGACTAATTCACCTTTCAAACAAAAGAAACAAAATCAAAATCGGTTCATCCGTTCGGGAGCTACGATGCCACAGACAGACACACACAACAGAGACACGTCAAACTTAAAATTTATTATTATTATTATTATAACACCTCGTCGTTTTTGCGTCGGGGGTTATAAATACCAAAAACTAAGATAAATTATTATAATTAAATTGTTTGTTCATAGTTTGAGATAAAAAAAATTGTAGCGATAGGTATAGGATAGGATAGCACTGCAGTGTGCGAATCTACGTTTTCAACTTTAAATGCAATCAATAGGCCTCAAAGGCTGTCAATGGGTCACGAGAGATAGGCTGGTATGGTATTTATGGCCTTTGAAAAAAAAAGAACAAAATCAGTTGATCTGAACGAAGTTCTTCGCATTTTTAATAACATGGTGAATCGTAGAGTTCAGCTGTTTTAAATATTTTTTATTATTGTTTTTTTTTTTTAATTTATACAGGGTGAATTTTTCAAGTGGGCGTGGATGGCCAAATCCGAAACTATGAGGAATAGCGAAAAGTACTCAAAGGAGTCGCGGGCTCGATTTTGATGAAAACTAAAACTGCATCATTGGATTTTTGAAAAATCAATATTTCTGGCCAGGATTCGAACCTGTTGATTTTGAAAAAAAAAAAACACACTGTATTATTACACCATTTGATAGTGTCGCTAATAAGGATCAAATTCTGGGAAGTAATGACATACGGCAAACTAAAGAAAAGAGCTCATTTTTATCAAAATACTTTTTTATTTTCTTATGCTACCTACCTATTAAACCTTAACTGATTAATTGTTCAAAATAATGACAATTGTTTTGAATACATAGCTGGATTCGACGTCTACAGGATTGTACTGCAATTAAAAATTTGAATTTAGAACATAATTTTGTGAAGGTGACTGCGCTACGAGTGTTTTGGTAGTAAAAATATTGAGCATCATTTCGAACAAGGTATGAAAAAAACTTTTTTACAAAAAAAAAACAACCGACTTCAAAAAAAAAACACTACAAAGTGAAAAATAACTTTAATTTCGGAAGTCGGTGTCGTTGGTTCCGGGTTTTTCGTTTTTTGACACCGACTTCCGAAATTAAAGTTATTTTTCACTTTGTAGTGTTTTTTTTTGAAGTCGGTTGTTTTTTTTGTAAAAAAGTTTTTATTTTTCACTTTTTAGTTGTACCTACCCCACACAAATTCAATTAACACTAGTGCATTGAAGAATTGAAGACACGACTCGAAGAATCATCAAAATTCCCATAGAAATGCCGGAGATGCAGTACATTTATGCATATAACTTCGTACATAAGAATATATACCTAATGTATTATATACTAAAACCTTCCTGAAAGTATGTAGATCACACTAATGAAAGAATTATCAAAATCGGTTCAGTAGTTTTTGAGATAATCGCGGACACACAAACATACATACATACATACGGGTCGAATACAGAACCTCCTTTTTTAAAGTCGGTTAAAAAAGAAGCAGTTTATTAAAATTCAACATTTTCCCTAAGTTTGCCGTATGTCATTACTTCCCAGAATTTGATCCTTATTAGGGACACTATCGAATGGTGTAATAATACAGTGTGTTTTTTTTTTTCAAAATCAACAGGTTCGATTCCTGGCTAGAAATATTGATTTTTCAAAAATCCAATGACGCAGTTTTAGTTTTTATCAAAATCGAGCCCGCGACTCCTTTGAGTACTTTTCGCTATTCCTCATAGTTTAGAATTTGGCCATCCACGCCCACTTGGAAAATTCAGCCTGTATATCTCGGGACGATGGGGTCCCGGTCCTTTGGAAGGCGTATGAGGGGCCGAAGCCAACTCGCAGAGGCCCCTTAGGAAATTTTAATGAAATGTGGCACAATTATTATATAAGCTTTCAGAGACAATATGATCTAAATGGTATTTTTGGTCGTATCTATTTACTTGTATCACCCTACCCAACAATTAATTATTACCTCACTCTCACTCAGACGTGGATCTCTACATCCAAATCTGGAAGTTCAACCATCTTGTTCGCTTGTTCTTCATCATTGAGAATTTAATAGTTCTTAGATCCATGCTCATGCTCTGTCACAGAAATTATTTGTCTACGAATAGCTATTGAATGTACATCACTGACCTAGAGGTCAATGATATACATGGTGATTGATTTAGGAGCCTGTGCTTCGAGGGCAGATCAATTATGATATTTTTTTTACTTTCGCCCTACCTGTAACCAATGCTGCCCTACCTCAAATTCGACTCTAGCTACAGCCCTGCATATGTCGACAACCTCGCGAGCCAAGTCAGGATACTCGATTTGCTTATCTTTCTCGGCTTCCACGAGGTTCTCATCATGCATCAACTAACATTGCGCGCCGCCGCTCTGATCGATACGTCACCACTATATCAGGCTTATTGGCAACAATAGTCCTGTCAATTGTTGCCCTATCAGTGATAATAGATCGATCCCAGTACATGTGATATATCCATTTTCGAGAACTAGGTCGGGCACACAG
Organism: Amphipoea oculea; assembly: GCA_945859645.1. NCBI lineage: Eukaryota > Metazoa > Arthropoda > Insecta > Lepidoptera > Noctuidae > Amphipoea > Amphipoea oculea. Next base: position 10,132,487 of record OX243880.1, read on the forward strand.
CTGTAGTACGGCACCTCTGATTCCACAAGGCTGTATTTCAGAGCAAATTGCTGATGGATTATCCTGCCTGGAAGGTTGTGTCTATCCAAGTACTCTCCGTTAGCTAGACGAGAACAACCGGAGATAATATGTGTGATTGATTCCCCCGCCCGGTGTCATGCCCGACAAATGTCAACCGTGCAGTCTTTCACAATTAATCTCCGGTAATTTTCCGTCATCATACATAACTTCGTCCATAATTACACAGACAAAACCTTCGGTTTCTCCAAAGAGCTCACCGAAACGCAGCCAGGCTACGGACGCTAGTAAAGCTACATTGGGTCCATGTAGGGCCCGATGTATATTACTTGTTATTGCACCAACGACAACCCCATTTTATGTCCAGGCAAATCACTGTCCATTCTAAGGTTGCCTGGAAGAGATCGCAGACAGCGGTAAAGCCGCCCTTTGTATATGTTGTAGTATTCGATCTATTTTTTTGTTATGTATTTTTGTGGTGTACAATAAAGTATATTACAAAAAAAAATGCATACCTATCTGATCGCACTCAAAGCAAATCAAACTTGATAAAGTTACACCTAAATATTTGGTTACCAAAACAATCATGGAGTAGGTAAACAGCAGACAACAGGAAGATTGAAATAAAACTCAAAAATAATTATAATTATAATATATTGCAAGAAACCTCAAAGAAACGCAAACTAAAGGATGTTAACATGACTAGTTAATTATTTAATTAAACATAATGCCATTAAGTACACACAACGTAACATTACATAATTATGTTGTTTTAGGTATATCAGGTGGGGTATTAACATTAAACTATTTAAATGAATACTTACTGTTTTAAATGGCAAAGAGACGATTACATTTATTAAGAGTCCGGCTAACTGTTAACATAACGAATTTTGGATAATTAATGGCAATCGTAATATTATTAAGACATAAAATTCTAATTTATCGTTTTATTTTTTCAAAAAGGCAATATCAAACTAAAAGTTTTACTAATATTAATAAAATTGTAAATATTTCACTCTTTTTTTAAACATATTTTATATATCTTGTGTTTATTGATTTTCAAATGTTACAAAAGATGAGGTGCTAGGAAATATCCATTGAATAATGGAGTGACCGGTTTAGGTAAAAAATCCGGTTTTAATTTCATACATTTACAAGCAAAATATTTTACTAAAAGCCTAATTTAAGTTCAATCAGGACCTTTACTTAATTTAAGTTTAATCAGGACGTCAGTAGTATTTATCTTATACATGTAGAAGAGACAAAAATATAATGGACAGACACGTATTATACTTTGGAGCAGTGGTGGCCACGTGGTAACGGCCGCGACTTACGAGTTGTAGGTCGTAGGTTCGAGCCCAGACAGGCGCTTTACTTTGTGTAAATTATTTCATCACCACTTCTCTCAAAACGGTGAAGGAAAACATCGTGAGGAATCCGGCATGTCCTAGAACCAAATATTCGAAGACATGTGACATCTGCCAATCCGCACTGGGCCCGCGTGGTGGATTACGGCCCACTCCCTCTCACCGAGAGGAGGCCTGTGTCCCAGCAGTGGGAACATTATAGGCTGATTATGATGATGACATATTATACTGTATTTCTTTACAATCAGGTTAAATTTAAACCCTAAACTTGTATACTTTGTCCACAGATCAAGTTGTCGCTACAGGGCGCAGAGCTTTGTCTCTTAATGAAATATTAATAAATACATCTATTTTACGTAAGTGGATATTTCTACACGTACTTCACATGATCTTTGACGCGGCCCGGTAGTGTGACAGCCATTCCCTTTGCAAGGTCTATTACCAACTATTCGCCGTTCTTATGTTCCTAACACAAGAGCGACATGTTTACTAATAAAGTGCCAAGATTCACGCTTCGTTAATTTACACATTAACTACGTATGTATGTAGAAATGTACAAGACATCAATTGGGTTTCCCAACTTCCAAAACCAGATATAATTAAAACCAAAATAATCACAAAGTAATTAAGTTTTGTGTAAGTGAAGTAAAAGTGATAGTACATTATTGCATTTACAAGCTTTAGGTCGATTGGCGTTAAAATTCCGCTTATAACAGCAAGGACTTCGAAACGTTATTAATGAGATGCTCTAAAGACTTCGCGACTTTAATAATAAATTGAAATAATACAACATTAGTTATTATAAGCTATTAGAGAAAATGATTTTACAGTTAATATTTACCGCACTAGAATTAAGCTCTTCGCAGATTTAGCACCGACCAAACGTGAGTACTCTATGAGCTCGCTAGTCTGGTTTCCGTTCTTCTTGCCGGCTGCATGCCTCTTGAACGCTTTGTACAGCATCACGGCTCCATTCATCCATATCGGTATGTAGTTCAAATCGCTTTCCATTGGAAAATTCTCATCTACACTCTTGGGATCGGGGTCTAGTCTTGAGTATGGCGTTGCTTCTAACTTAGGAATACATTCCACTAACGGGAACCATTTGTACGTCTCTGGACACAACAAATCCGACGGAAAGAAGTTTCCTTTATACCTCATTTTGCAGCAGGAGTGAATATAGTACCCCATGTAGTAATACTTGATTTGCGGACATTCAGAATGCATGTGTCTTGTGAACTCGATCTCCCTAAAATATAACGAAAACTTCGTGTAGGTAAAATACTACAATAAAATTATCAGATAATATTCTTATTAAATTACTATTTAGATTACGAGGGTATTATAACGGGTGTAAAAAGACACTTAACAAAGCCGAGAACTCAAACTCAAAGCATTTATTTCAATTAAACCATTTACAGGCACTTTTGAATTGTCAAGAAGTCGGTCAGTCAGAAAATATGAAGCTAGTTGCCCATTTCAAAGCGTAGTAGGTACTTATGGAGAAGAACGGGCAATAAACTCCATGGACACTTTTAAATTATATTTTTTTCAAAAATATTAGTTACATCATTAATGTTGAATTTATAATTATATGTAAAAAAAGACACGCGTTAAAAGCGTCTGGACTAGGTAGTACATCAAATAATAACAATCCAAAAATAAAATAATCCCATTTTCACTGGGGGTTTTTTACGAAAACAAGTTTTAATACCCCACATAACACAACTTTAAATACCCCACGACCCCTATACCGTTGCATGCACTCATAAGCACAATGTTTGCGTTACATTGCGCACTACCACAAACAGCAAACACACCAAAAATAAAAGTCGTTTCCCAGAAATTATTTTTGTGCAATGTTACAGTTAGTTGTAATAGAGGTATGAGAAACAGGGTGTAAAGGTCACTCGGTCGGAGGATCCTCCCTTTTCTATTGAGTTAAAAGGGAGGATCCTCCGACCAAACGGGTGCTGTGTCTGGCGGGCATTCATGTCTAGACAAAATCAAACTGGTTGCTAATTTAATTGTAAATTTTTTTATTCTTTTTTTTACATTTATTACTCACACCCTGACTTATTACTTGTATTTTGTTTTTTAATTAAAATCGTTTTGCTTGTACCATGTTTGTAAATATGTGAGCACCATGTATCTATCAGATAATTAATTTATATGTCATGGTTTCGTTTTTAATTCTTTTACCTATTGTGGTATAGTAATTTTATTGTAGGTGCATCGTCCTCACATGTTATTATATAATTAATGTACCCATGCAAAATATTGTACCTAAACATTTTAAAAGAGTAACGGTGGAGTTTCTTGCCCGTTCTTCTCCATACGAAAACTACCTTTTGGAATGGGCGACTAGAATCAATTCTATTTTAAGATAATTTTTGACGTTCAAAAGTGCCTTTTATGTGCCTATTTGAAATAAATGCTTTGACTTTGACTTTGTCGGGCTGTTGTATCTATGCTAGTTGCGCGGTAAACTCTGCTTGCGAGATGCAGGATTTGCGTGACGTCAGTATGACGCGTTATTCGCATTTGGCGTTGTAGATACCGCTACAGTTGTACAGAATGCGCAGTTGACGGCTATATAATGTGTCTTTTTACACTTTGTATATTTTTTTATTAGGTATTAAGTATATATTCCCCTATCAAAATAGAACGTAACATCATAGACCCTCACCTCAAAGCTCCATAAGTACCTAAGGTCAGGTTCATATACTGCGGGTCGTAGAAGAAGTAAACAGAGGAGACACACTTGGGCAGGATGTCGATGACGCCGACGGCTATGATCTTGCCGTCCAGCCAATACTGTTGGTGGAACGATCCGTAGCCGCAGTGAGGACCATTCTCTCTACGCTCTTCCTATATAAAAATAATAATATTAAAATGTTTCACCACAAACAAATTACGCTTTTATAAAATTCTTAACTTAATCAATTAGGAAGTTGATATTCGACAGTCGTTATGGGTAGTCAGAAGGTTGAATGTCTGACAAACATTCTCAGCAAGGGGTATAAGGCCAGACAAGCAGTTACTAAATGATGCTATGCTAATAAGCTAGGCAGATGATGATGAACTTTATTCATTACCTACTTCAAATTAATATACAAGGTGAATTTTTCAAGTGGGCGTGGATGGCCAAATTCTAAACTATGAGGAATAGCCAAAAGTACTCAAAGGAGTCGCGGGCTCGATTTTGATGAAAACTAACACTGCATCATTGGATTTTTGAAAAATCAATATTTCTAGCCGGGAATCGAACCTGTTGATTTTGAAAAAAAAAAAAAACACACGCTGTATTATTACACCATTCGATAGTGTCCCTAATAAGGATCGAATTCTGGGAAGTAATGACATACGGTAAACGAAAGGAAAGAGCTCATTTTTAACAAAATACTTTATTTTCTTGTGTTACCTACCTCGTCATCATCTGCCTACTAGCCTTTTCCCAACTATGTTGGGGTCGGTTTCCAGTCTAACCGGATGCAGCTGAATACCAGTATTTTACATGGAGCGACTGCCTATCTGACCTCCACAACCCAGTTACTGGGTAATACGATACCCCTTGGTAAGACTGGTTGTCAGACTTTCGAGCTTCTGACTACCCGTAACGACTGTCAAAGATCCTGGAATGACAACCGGGACCAACGGCTTAACGTGCTTTCCGAGGCACGGAGGGGTCTCGGTATGTAAAGATGGTCACCCATCCACAGACCAACCGCGGCAATCATTTCGAACAAGGTACGTAATGCAGGTACGAATACTTTAAAATATCAAGCAGTTTATTAAGATTTAACATTTTCCTTAAGTTTGCCGTATGTCATTACTTCCCAGAATTTGATCCTTATTAGGAACACTATCGAATGGTGTAATAATACAGTGTGTTTTTTTTTTTCAAAATCAACGGGTTCGATTCCTGGCTAGAAATATTGATTTTTCAAAAATCCAATGATGCAGTTTTAGTTTTCATCAAAATCGAGCCCGCGACTCCTTTTTTCTCTTTTTTTTTGGTTTTTTTTTCGCTATTCCTCATAGTTTAGAATTTGGCCATCCACGCCCACTTGGAAAATTCACCCTGTATACTAGATGTACGCGCCAAATTTTTATCTGGCTCCTGTCATACTATAGACAAACACTACTAGCTAGCCCAGATAATAGACCTATCAGTCTGAATTCTCGGAATCAGTAATATTATAAACTACACCAAAAAAAAAACATACCTAGATATTTTTTATAAATTTAAGTATACAGGGTGAAATTAAACACATGCGACAAATCGAAATGGGAGATTATACTCATCATTATGAACAACTTTTACTATGACACAACCCGAAAATCGCGAAAAAAAAATCAGCTGTTCCCTACATTTTGGCGCGTTATGCGAACATAAATGTAGGGAACAGCTGATTTTCTTTTCGCGATTTCAGGTTTGGTCCCATAGTAAAAGTTGTTCATAATGACGAGTACAATATCCCATTTCGATTTGTCGCATGTGTTCAATTTCACCCTGTAGTAGCGACACCTAACGCGAGCTGTTTTTAACTGCGAAGTCGAGTGACCACGCGATTTCTATAATTGCCTATTTCAGGCTTTTCTGATTCGGGGTGTTACCCTTATCTATGCCACTAAACCATAATTATACCTTCTGTCTTAGAAGTACCATGTGACTCACCAACAATGGACTTTGTACCAAAAAGTCCTTAAACTTGGGTTCCGTACATTTGTCTGGCTTATCATTGTGTATTTTTGTTTGATACTTGACATACACTTCATGAGTTTCCTTAGCGGTTGCCAGCCATTCCTGACTCGGCGGGGATGTCCTGACCAGTTTTATCTAAAAATATGTACTTACATGAAAAATAATTATGTAGACAGGGGAACATTCGAGATTCACCATGACGGCAGCAAATGGTAAAAAAAAAACAAGTTAAAACAATACAATTCGTATTTAAGATTGTTATCAATTGGAAAAACACGTCTAATGATTTACCTTAGCTAAGAGTAAGTACAAGCAATCAAATGGCCACTACAAAAAACTGACAATGGGAAACAAAAATTATGTTGACTGAGTGAGTACCTCTAATTTGTGTTTGACATCATCGGGCAACTCGTTTATAAAATCCTCAATTTGTTTCTCCTTGTTTCTGCGTGTGTTTATAGAGGTTACGTCAATTCCCTTTTCTTTTAGTTTTTCTAACTTTCTCTCTTTCCTCAATTGTTTAGCTTTTTTACATGGCGCCTTATTAGGATCAGGACCCGGTTCTGAAAGTTTTTAGTAAATATTGAATGTTATGTTTTTTAGTTCTTAAGATGCAAGTGGCTCATGTGTCTGGTCATGGCAAAATTGGTTTTTAATGTGGCCTGCGCCCACTGGCACTGGATTTTTATGCGACGAATAGAAATACCACTTAATAGCATGACAATACAATTGAAATTTCAATGATAATTTAACCATCGTAGGTACAAAACAAAGTTGTATGCTTAGACATGCAGATATGTGTGCAGCCTTCGGAATGCCTCGGCGTTCCTCGGGATGGTTCGGCAGCCATTGGGATGCCGAGGCAGCGTTACGGCTGTTCTGATGAAGAGCTACTGTTCTGAAAAGAAGGCGCGAGGGCGATTGTCGCGACAGTACGCTTTGGCGTGTCTCAGGACGCCACGGCATGCCTTAGCACTCCACGGTATAGTTGCCGTCAGTAGGCACTTGCATATAGTGATGGCGAAGGATGCCCTGGCGTGCCGTATCGTGCCGCCGATAGGTGTAGGTTTGTGTTTATTTTTATTTTTTACTTATGTTTTATTTGTTTGTGTTTACAATAGTTTATTAATTTGGTGCTCTTTAAAAGATCTCTCACATTTTTTGTCTTTAACCCTTGAGGTATCTTTGAAAGGCTTTACTACTCACCTTTATTTTTCTCTTAAGTTCTTTTGTTGTTCATTTGGTCATTTCATATAAAATTTCGGTCCCCGAGCCACCGCGTCGCATCACATCGCCCGCCTGCACTATTACTTTGTTTTCGCATAACGTTATTACCGACATTTTTTTCTTTTTGCGGGGCTCCTAAGGTCCGCAGCGTAATGTTAAATAGTCTTAATAGCCTTAATTGGGCTATCAAAAATAATTTTTCGAATCCGACCAGTAGTTCCAGAGATTAGTATGTTCAAACAAACAAACTCTACAGCTTTATTTTAGAAGAAAATAACACAAACCTGGTTTTACTACTTTTTCTTGAGGGGCTATCGAATTAGGTTGTACTGTTTTTATAGTATCCTTTTGCACCAAGCCATCTGAAAACAACAGTTAAATCATATCAGAAATCCAATTCATTCTAATAACTTCTAAAGTGCATGACAATATTACCTTTAACCCTTTGTATGCTTAAACGTGGATCTATGCGAGACACAATGGCTTTTTAATTGTGTCTGTAATTACGGCATTCAACCGGTTAAACGTATAAATACAGAAATGTTTTACAAGTGAATCACTGCCTACTGGTGTTATCAGAATTTTTTTTCACAATATTTATGTAACTTGCATAACATTGGTATGTGATTTTATTAAATTAATGTGTGAAGTTACAAAACAAATCAGGCACACTATGTTTTATGAAGGTTTTTTCCTGTTCAAAAAGTTTTGTAACTGTAGTCATATAGGTACAGGATGGCAAGGATATCGATGTGCGACCTGATTTCACTTTTTTGAAACAGCAGTTGTTTTTTTAATAACCAGTGAAAAAATTCTATGGTAGGATCATGTACTGAATTCATGGTTACAGTTTGTGCGTCTATGTCCCTGCCACCTTGTATATCAAACAAAGGTAAATGTAAAGATTTCAAAAGGAGATATGAATAATGAAATATTACCTCCAATATCTTCCCCAGCATTACAGTCTAAGAGTTCACTATTGTTTGCAATATCAAAGTTGATATCCTGATGTTCCCTCATAGTTTCTACGAACTGCTCTCCGCCCTCTTCAAACCCTTCAGCCAGTACCTCGCTACCACTGCTGCAGGTTGACATCTTTCTTCCACCATCTCCTGATGGCTGGGACTCTTGACCGACCAACAACTTGTTGACCCGCTTCAATACCTTCTTTTGAGACTTTGTTGGTTTGAAATCTAAGGCCCTGCATCTAAGTGTCAAATAACAATATCAACAAATTACTTTGTACTCCAGCACAAAGCATAATATTACAGCTAGCACCAAGCAGCCACATCACAAACATCCCAGCGATGAATCAGTTGTACTGTGTATTTGATAATCAAAGCTTAGATTTTCAGGATCGATTCTGTTGCAATATTCAAGGAAAGCATGAAGTGATTCTACATCAAATATACAAACCGTATAGTGTACATAGGGCAACAAGTTACATCCATGGTTGGTTTATAGCAATATTTTCCTGATCGCCTCCATCCTCTATCAATTAAATCTTGATAATCACTCACAGTCATAGTATGAGCCCATATACCTGAATCAATATAATTACTTAATATTATGGTATTAACAGATCAATCTCAAAAAATGTTTATAAACTTACCATGGCTATAATTAGTATCAGGGCGCTTACAATAGCCACATCTATATTGTTCATGTTCGGCATAATACTCTACAATGCTGCGTAGCATTTTGAGACGCCGTTATCAGTATTTCCACCAACTTATTTCGCGGAGTTAATTAACGTACTAGAATAAAATCTTGGTCCAAACAAAATCCAAGAGAAAAAGAAAAGATAACACTGATGATACTGACAGCAAAGACACTGACAGTGACAGACCAGGGTGCTGTGTGACATCAAAGTTTCAAGTCAAGACCACAGATTACTCTGTCACAAACACACTTGGCGGCATGGAATTAGTATGTACTAAGAACAACTGCATAGCTATTCACAATTATTTCACAGAAAATTACACGTTTTCGGCTATATGACTGTGGAATAAAATAGCGGTCGTCTTTTTAATTAAGTCAGAACAATCATTATTTATGTTAAATGTTTATTTTGACAGTCGTAGGTAGACGATTTCTATTTCCGAATCTTTACCTTGCCGTATTATACCTTCACAAATGACTGAATATTACTATCACATTGTGCGAGAGGGACATACTAAAGATTGGTATTCTCTTTTTCAAGACCGTTCTCACCGCACGTCCATTGGCAATGCAAAAGAAACTTTATGTCCAACGCACATAGTTTGTTCCTATTTACAATTTAAAAGACGGAAAGCACTTATAGGCTCCTGATTGTCAGTGAGAAAAATTTATCTGCGCTTTTTTACACAGAAGTCAGAACAAGAAGCTTATAGGTAAAAAATGGAGACAACACTCTAAATACCTACGTGAAGCCGACTGTGGTCGGACGCTCTCTTTCTAAATACATACATATGAGAAAGAAAACACATATCACTATCTCGTTCTTATGTATGTATTTAGAAAGAGAGTGTCCGACCACAGTCGGTTTCACTTAGGTATTCAGAGTGTTGCCTCCACTTTTGTCTATAAACTTCTTGAGTCAGAACCACACATCACAGAACCTAGTCTTTTTGCTTGTGCTACGGTTTCCTAGAAGAGCGGTGGTCGCCACTAACGGCCGCAGTAGCAAAAATTTTAATCGTTAGATTCGCCCTACCGCGTCAAAACATAGAAACATTTCTGATTCGTTTTGACACCTCTGACATACAATTACATACAGTACAATACAAAACATACGGTACAATGACGCAAAGACTTCACTTAATTCTCATGAAAACGCCATTTTATAATGTTTAAGCTCACTGTTCTCAGTATGGTATGGACACTTTTGAAGTGAAACTTCTTTACGCACGCTTGACTTGGGGAGTAAGCTGGCGAACGCGTGACGTAAGCGTTACGAAAAGTGTGATCGGGCGAGGCAAACGGGAGTTGAGTAGGGGATATAAGCAAGAGAAAGCAGTGCGCGCGCACATTTTCTTTCTCTCTTCCTCTCATAGCCAAATACGTTTGGAGTTTCACTTCAGTCGTGTGGTCATAAGCACAATCGATTTTTTTTTTTCTGACTAAGTACAGTGAGGGCAAATCTAGTGATTTACATTTTTGGGCAGCGGGGTTTGACTTTTCAAATAGATATACTCGTGAAAATGACAGATTTTCATTAGGTACGGCCGTTATGTTATGATGCAACCGCTTTCCTAGGAAACAAAAACTTTAGTCAGATAAAAAATGAATTTCCAAGGCGCCTATATGGTAATTTGTTTCTAAAAAGATTGCTATCCAGTGATTACAACAATTTAATAGCCCAAAATATAAGTGATTAGACAAAATCCTAGAGCAAATAGATGAAGTAGGTATCCGAGAGCAAATAAATAATTGCACATTCCTATAAAAAGCAGTTTTTTATTGATTTTTGTAGCAATATATTCCACGATTGTCCTTCTTAATTCAAAATCAAATAGGTATAGCTATCAAAAATTATTTAATTGTTCGTTTTAGCCTAGCAGTTTTTTTTCAACTTGGAGGCATTTTTGCCATTGAAGACCTGACACTCCCTTCTTCAACTTCGGAAATATTCGACATAATAGTTGGCAAAGGATTAATCAACTTGCGCCGAGGGCTGAAAAAACGAAAACCTATGTTAAATAGATCGTTCGTCCTGCCTGGCCAACGATTCTATAGACGTGAACAGAGGGTTTCGCCAATATCCAAATAATTCTGTAGTTTTTGCATTAAAGATTGCGATAAGTGTCCCCCTATAGTTATTCTAATATAGTATTACAATAGTGGGATATCTACCAAGTGAAAATCAAACCCAGGATGTGAAAAATACATAATATTCAGGTTTCCTCGGTTAGCTGCTTATTAGATTCCAAACCTGCTAAAGTACTCTAACGCATAAACTGCTGAAAATTAACTTACAGTCTTTCTCGCCGCGTCTGGTTCCATGGTTGTACTTCAGTCTCTCCCCAAATAAGAAATACAAGTCCACTCATAAATAATATCAAAGCATGAAAGCACCAAATATGTTTCCATACAATCGGCAAATTCTAGAAGAGGCGAATCCTTTGAAAACACAATTTTTTTTTCTAACATTTAGCAGTGGATTTTGAGGCAAAAGAAGACTAGAATTGTTTGTTTATGCATTTAGAATACCTATGTAGAACCTTGGAGAAGATTTCCCCGTGACAAGGAAGGACTATCCCATGTCCTTATGCCACGTAGGTAACCATCATAGGCTAATACCGTAACAAACCCACATTATATAAGGATTGCAAATACAGGGCATTGTATTTAAATAATGGTTGGAAATGTAAGCCTTGGACTCATACTAGGTCGTCAATTGCAACACGCACGCACGTCCTATAGCAAGTGGGGCGGGTCAAACCCGACAGCAATGGGCTTTTTGATGTCACCATAGGAGTAACAGGATGAATCGGTTTTATGGTAGGTAAAACGAGTCGATCAGAGCTCGTCTGGCTTTAGTCAATATTAAGTCGTTTAACCGATCTTGGGAAGAGTAGGATGTGGAAGTACCGTTTTCACACAGGACACAGGACTAAATGATATAAAATTATAGTGATCAAGTCCAGTAGTGCACCTTTTGATCAAGATGGTCTAAGTAGTGGCCAAGTCACAAAGAATTTCGTGGATAAAGACAGCAAGACTTGAAAAGCAGGACAGTAGACAGAAAAGGGACAGCATGCAATTTTGTTTGCCAAAGTGTATTTAGCCATCTACATAATATGTAGGTACGAACTCCCATTATATTTGAATTCTAGCTACTGAAATCGAAGAAACTCTTTTTCTAAGGTACCTACATTAGCTTATAACGAGGGTAAGTACCTTATACTTGTATGTTACTTGTCCAACGCAAAGTGATATTATTATACCCGACGTGTTTCCAATAATCTTAATAACTGTATTAATAGAATTCACGAATGTCGGCGTGAGGTCCTGAAAAATTACGATTTTTTTGGATCACCTAGTTATACCCAAGTTATTCAAATGTAGGTACTTAATTTGAGCAAAACTTACATAGCAGAGGTCTAATGTAAGATCCATTCCAGCAGCGGTTAAAGCTACTGCTAATGTTAACAGAAGAGGTCCTGGAATAATAGGCAGCATCCACGAAATACACACCAACAGTCCTGGGATCACGTGAGCTAAGTCAAACCAAATGTGTCAATCAACAAAGGAAGGCTCACTTCGTCCACCATGGTCATTTTGGGACAGACGTGATAGGTTGATAGGCATCGCGCGTCGTAGGCCTTGACAGGAGGGAAGACAATTTTCATTGCCAGACGAATTCAATTTTCCAATTAAAAACCTTATTTTTCCCTAGACGGAGATAATGCAGATGCTTTCGTAAAAGGTGGCTTCAGGTGTGACCACACATAGGGCAATACCTTCACTGGACTTGTTGCATTAACTGGGTGGTAATCGGTGGTGTTAGGATTAGGTAGAGTCTGTAGATCTTTAGGCACCCAGGTTATCTAACCTAAAGACTATATCGCAAACTAAGAGCAGAGTAAATACCTTGAAGAAAATACTCACACACGATAATAAAATATTTCCTTAGATGTTTAATCCGGCTGACTTGGGACCTGTGTTTGTACTTGTGATAAGTTTGTATGAGGATTGTTCCGAAAACCAAACGCAAGAAAAAAGGCAGCGCTGTAATTGCTGATGCCTGAAAAAGATGTAACACGTTGAAGTACCTACTTGGTTTTTTTTTCAGATTAACTGTATCTCGTAGGTACCTACACTACTAATGAAAGTCGGTTATAGCACAGAATACTTAATAGTACTACGTAGTTATAGGTAAGTAGTGGTAGGTATACTATGATGGCTATGATAAAGATCTACCTACCCAAAGGGATTGTAAAAGACAAGAAAATTAGCATAATACTTTTACTAACGCTATAGATGCTGTATTTGGCGACCTTAGAGTAGTATAGTGGACCGTAGAGACATAAGGAAATAATCATCCATGAATATCCAAAGTTGAGGATACAAAGAGCCCAAACTGGGACAGATCTTATTATCAGTCGCCATGGAGCATGAGCATTTGTCATCTAAAATATAAATACTGCGGGTTCATTTTTCATTAGTCAGATAACAGAGGAAAAAATATTGCTTTGAAAGCGTTTGTAAAGAAAATGTCAAACTGTCATCATCAGCTTATAGCAGACCACTGCTGGACATAGGCCTCTCCTACTGCACGCCATTCAACTCGATTTTCGGCAACTCTCATCCAGCTGCTACCAGCCATCCAGCGAAGATCGTCGCTCCACCTAACCTGAGCCGAAACTGTCATTATATTTTATTCTTCTGATAAAAATTATCTGACTATCAAAAAATCTGCCCTTAGTTAATTTTCCAGGTTAATGAACAAATAAGTAGGTTAAGGCAAACGAACTAGAACTTGGCACCTGTACACATCACCACTTTCTCATGCTTGTTGAACATTACGACTGTTTTACGGATATGTAAAGAGGTCTGAAGACGCTATCAAAGCCCCTAATCAATAAATTGTGCTGTTTACGCCTACAAAACCTTGATCTTAGTGGGTAAGAACCTAGTCCGTACACCGGTAAATATTAAGTGCCGGTTTACCCTTGTTAAAACCATGTTGAAACTTCATTTGCATACTAAGTAGGACTCACTTTTATTGGAAAAATGTTACTAATAGTATTAAACAAATACGCCAATTCCTCCTCAGATATACAAGGGTGTCTCCTTGGGTAATCGGTAACAACAAGGATCCAAATGATGGCCCACGTAATTTGCGTCCCACCGGTAACATAGAACCCTACCGGCCATCGCGAATAGTAGTGCACCGCGGCACACATGAGGAACGTGGAGAAAGTCCCCGTGGTTATACCTGGTGACAAATATACATACATTTGTATACATCGTTTCGTCATCGTTTTCCAATGCGACCCCGTCGATAGTGCGACTCGAAACAAAACCGACCCGATGCCATGCCCGGTAAAGTTTTTATAATGCGACACCGGTAAAATATAGTGTCATGTTTTTTATCTACGAGTATCTAAATATTAAATTAGACAAATTTGTTAACTAGGTACCGTTTCAAGTTACAGTCATCAATTTATAAAAATATTATCCTGTTGAGAGCATAACGGAATAGTAACTTTCAAACTTATATTAATCAGCCTTGCGAGAAATTTATCCTTCATCAATCGTCTTTTAATTTAGGTTTAATCGCAAATTATTTTTCTCATTAAGTAGTTAATTTCTATTAGGCAAGCAAGACAAACTTACCACAATACGCCCACATGAAATGGTTCCTCTCTATCGGTGGCACCCAGTACCTTAACACCTGGACCATGCTTGGTTGCATGGCTCCCTGTTTGAGAAAGCATAATGATTTACGAACTCTTAACTGGCCGCAGCAGGTGCACCTTGTGCACATTATAGAAAGCCGCACTGCAATTCTGCTGACACAATTATTTTATAGAATAAAAATATTAAGTAGTTGGTCTAAGTACTCATTTTGAACCCATAAAATAACATGGGCTTCCTGAAAATCATGTTTATAATTCAACAGTTTGTGAAGTTCTCGTCATAAATATTTAAGTCATGGTGCATCAGTAGATTCTGCTGCTAGCCATCCTGGTACTGTCACTAATTATTCAATAGTAAGATTCATAAAACTTGGTAAAAATTAAAATTACTAACAGCACAAAATCCCTTAATGATTCGTACTAAAAACAGTGCCCAAAAGTGGTAATAAGCGGAGGCTGGTGTGAGTGAAGTCAGTACTCCTGATATGATTCCAGCGATACCAACCACCCACGTTGGACCTAGCCTGAAAAGTTAACTGAAAATTTATAATCTCGTTTTGCTAGTTTACAAAGTACAGAGGAGGAGCAGGCGCTCACAACATAGCTTGTAGGGTTGGCGTGCTGAAATGGCATTGGGCTAGCCATGTTTTTCAAAATACTGATAGCCACTGGAGCAGGCGAGGCTTGGAGTGGAGACCATGTACGTGCAAGCGTAGTATTAGATGCCCTGCTTCTAGTACTAGCAGAACTGATGACAGACAGACTGGATGCTGAATGTACTGTAAAACGCAGCTTTAAAGAGGCCTAAAATCCAGACTATTAAGTATTACTATTTTGCACCTCCTAAATTAACTGTAGGTGCTTACCTATCTCCGAAACTATGGAAAATCGGGAAGCAAATGCAATATCCTATGTGATAGGCAGAGAAAAGTTTCCCTACTTTCGTGTCATCCCAGTTTATTATATCCACCATCTGAAAATTGATTTGGAAACAAATGTGAAGAGCGGTGTAAAGATTATATTCCTTTCTTCTGGGTAGGTAATGGCGATGAAACTGGTAGGTGTCCTGCCCGGTAATGAACCAAATATAACGATTTCGACTGCAATACATACTTGGAAATCTTAAATGGAACCAACGTGCACATACTGCACATGCACGTTACATTGCTTAAAGCCCAGAGTCAAAGTTAGACTCATTTTCACAAATTTTACCTCCCGTCGTGGAACAGGTATGCATGTCTCTACCTTGGTATTATTATGTAGTTACCTACACTACTACCTAGTGCACAACGATCTCTGCTAGGCACTACTTGCTAACTCCAAATTAATACTGTATACAGTTTTCGTTTAGTTTAATGTCTTAATATTATTGTCTCAAGTTCTTTTTTTTCAACTACCTACATTGGCACTCAAACCTATTAATTTCTTATTGTTATCATACATTTATATTCAAAGCTTAGGTATTTAATTTAATCTTTACCATATTATGGCTTGATGAAGTCAGGTGTTACACAGCTATTACTTTTTAATCCAGTAATACGTACCCACATGTCTTTAAGCAACGATGTTATTAATATCATTCTACTGTTTGCTATTCTTCTAATACTATCCACACATCATTCAACGTTAATATAAGGATCATACCCCAGCTCTTTTGGCACAGCATTGTACGGTAAAAGTGTCGTTCTCAACAGTAAAATCTTCTCTTTTAATTACTTGGGCCATATCGACTATATGAACACTTAGGTTATTTCGGACGACGTACAATAAAAAATACCCAAGAAATATCATTATTCCCACCTAAAACACAATATAATAAGAACAAAAGACATCGTTGACCAATTACATTTATGTCAGTATATGTTTTCGCTTACTATTGCACGTATCCTAATTTTAAACATAACCAATGCCCAAAAATATTTATAAAATGACAATGTTAAGTACCTACAGTACCTAAATATCCATGGCCATATTGAATGCATAACTATAAGTAACAGATCTTCTCAATAAAATAGAACTTATCTCCCAACCAGTAGACGGATACTTGCGTAGAGTGTGCAGACAGACTAATTGTATATATCCAGAAATATAAAAAACCTATGACGGTAGAAAAAATTGCAAGAAATATAAATAAAACAATAAAATCACAATCGACGTTTATTTTATGATTGGCGATGCTTTCAATAAAACAAATTAAAATTTTCATATTAATTACAATATACATTATCAAATACAATAAATGTCGAAATATAAACCTACAGTGATTAATTAAACCGAATGATAGCTTTACACGAATATAATCGAGTCTTATGTTAAAATTATCTCTAAAATTTATAACAGGTTTAATACCTACATAGACCATTCTTTGAGTCATTTGTCATGTCATGTTACACTGTAAATTTTATATTAAATTAGGCAATAAGAACTTCATAAAAGGACTAACCAAATCAAGTTTTGTTAATTTTTCTCCCTTTTTAAAACACCCAACGCCTAATTGCAAGAATAATTCTAAAACATTCAATAGATTTTAATACGTAACCTCTATAAAAATAGTATTTCTCATAGTTATTTAGATTAAAAACATTGTCTCCAAACTCCGATTAAAACGTCAGATTAAAATATATATAGATTTTAATTAATACAATTCTGTAGATAAGGTCATCGTCCCACAATAGTCAAGATCAAAATCTAGTAGGTTGCCAGGTAGCAGAAAATTACTGCTTTGCAATTCACGTACGGCAAAACCAGTGCGAGGTTTCTTTAGCACTAATGAACTATAAATAAATTTAGTAATAGGTACCACTGGGGTTGCCGACTATCTACCATACGAATAATTATCATTACATTTTCATAAAGATCACAGCGATTACAATGCATTTACATTATATAAGTTTTACGTCTTCATATAATTTTAACAATAATTTCTAAGTGGGTACACGTAAACACAAGTATAGAAAATAAATAATCCATTCATTAAACTGCTCAAAATAGTATTATATTATAGTCATAATTATTTCACAATTAAATTATAATGAAATGCACTTTCTTCTCCACAAAGGGCACTTATTACAGAAGCGTCCCCCAAGGTTCTATCCTGGGCCTTACTAAACCCACTAAGCACTTAACGCTGATAAGCACAAATGTCGCGAGAGTTTCCAATAATATCAAACTAAATTTCTCAGCGAGACAGTATCTTTATTTATCAGTATGCATAATTCAAATAATTTCAAAATCGTACTGAAATTGGTGGCTTTAAATTTTAAAAGTTCATGTTTCTATCTATGCCTCTGTAATAGAGCCCTTGAAGCCTCAGTAGTCACTTAAGGCACATAATATATTTTATTTATAATCTACCGTCATTTGTTAAGGTAATTATGAGATTTAATAATGAAATATATTTTCAATTCCGTCCACAACCTAGTATCTAATTCTTTTATCACATATTTGCAGTACACCTTTTGCATCGATATCATGCCGATGTTCGCAATACGGTTATAATATTGCCAGTCTCACTCAATAATATTAACAATCTCATTTACTTGGCAACGTTTAGGGGAGTTTCTTTCACTTCTTTCGTGTCACCGAGTTTGATAGTCGAACCATTCATTTCCTTGAGGTCTCCATTTGTTTTGTCTTCCTTTGCATCCTTGTCTTCAGCAGGAAAGTTCCATGGTTGTATATTACCGGTTCCAAAGAATATGAAAAAGAGAGCCGAGACTATGTAAACTGATGCCCCCACGAAAAAAACAGGACGCCAACTCTCGAAACTATTCTGTAAGTGGAAAATTTACCATTAGGTAATATCTAAACGTTTTTATCAGATATTATATTTCTAATTCGATTTGCCATTATATTTTACATTTTTCTTATAAATAAAGATAAGTTCTTTAAAACATGCTTTAGTAATAATGTGAGACAGTTTCCGATTTTAGTCATTTAGGTTTAACTAAATATAATTGAAACGTAAGAATGCGTTAGAAGTTTTACATAATTTGCAACGTAAGTAGTAAACTAAGGAGCTTATTCGCTTAGATATAGTGGAATTACTTAATTATTCTTTTGGGTTTTTTAACTTACTCCTGAGCTCGTAAAGTATGCTGTAATCATGGGCGTGAAGAATCCAGCAGTGCTGCCAATACAATTAGCAATTCCATACAAGGTCCCCGCATAGTTCGGTGCCAGGTCTTGATGGTTCTGTAGGTTAGTCAATGTTGCCGCGCCGTTGAATCCCATTGACATTGTAATCAGCGACACTGATAGTGCTGTAGAGCATCCAGCGTACACCAACAACACTAACAAGACACCGGGGAGGATGTGGGAGAACAGGCAGAAGAATTTTCTTATAACGGTCGTCGACATTAGTTTTCTTGCCAATATGAAGTCTCCGACCACTCCGAATATCGTCGCAAAGAACAATCTTGCAAGGTACGGAAGAGCGGATATTACTCCAGCGGCCGATAATTCAAAGCCTAAGACACTTGAAACAAACTTAGGTCCAACTGTCATGATAAAGTACAAGCCCCAAAGATTTCCGTAGTGCAGAATAACCATTGCCAAGAACGGGAATGAGGTAATAATGCTCTTGAACGGCGGCAATCCCTGGAAATAACAAAAGATAAATAAGTTATATCATGACATGTTATGTTTCAGTTGCAATTAGCATATTCGGAGTAAACCTACATAACAAACATTTAACTTCGCACATACACAAACATTATTATGGATGACGTAATGGGGTTTTCGCTCTATGTTCCATTAGTTCACTTTATTATTTGTCAAACTATAACTGGACAAAGATATTGACACAACGTTTACCCAGCCGAATATGTTTAACAATTAGCATTGTTACGAGCAAATCCGAACGATTCACTGTAAATCCTAATGTATCATTTTGGCACGAACTACTTAACCTTAACATAACAACGAACGCCAATGCAAATATCATCTCACCTTTGATTTTTTGACCTTGTCTCCTAATGCGTCTAATATGTAATTCTTCTCCGCGTCTGTTATCCTGGGATGTTCTGCTGGTGAGTCGGCCACAAGGTACCACCAGAAGAAACACCAGACCAATGTTAGTGCAGCTGGCACGTAGAAAGCTGACGCCCATCCAAACTTTTCCATAAGGGGTCCGGTAAGAGACCACGTGAGGACCGTGCCCAGAGTTCCTCCCATCATAGCACTTACAAACTTGCCTTTTTCTGCCGGCGGGGCCCATCGCGCCACCAGCACGTGAAGTGCCGGATATATGAAACCCTGGAAAGTAGAACAAATTATTTACCGTATCCAAACGAGTTTAACAAAACAATCCGTTTCGACCATGGCTAATAACATTAACAGTGTGACATCTAATTTCTTACTACAAGTTTAAAAACATTATCCTCCTTTTGGGCTCTACCGCAGTGGGGTAAAGGACGTAAGAAGGCATATATATTCAACCGGTAAATTAGAAATTTACCGGTTTCTTACCATCCTATTTGATTTGCTAATGTGCATAATTTATAATGTACATTTCGAAATATGAGGAAAAAAATATTATCTTAGGCAAAACGCATATTTGGCAAATATCATAATATTTATTTCCTATGAATCACTTACTAAAATAAATTAAGTAAACGCGTCACCTATTCCTCCATCATATTGTTTGAACCAAATTTAACTAAGTTGGTTCAAACAATTCACACAGCTCATAATCCTGCTAGTGAATTTAAGAAGGCAATACAAACAATATTATTTAAGTTCTGTTTTTTTTTTTATCACAGATATTATGCATATATATATACAATATACATGTGTGCATATAGCAGCAAGAGCTGTGAACCTACAAGATCGACGTGCGAGTTATTTGCGTCTGGACAAATTATCTTGATTGCATGCTCTTAATAAGGACGGAACCCTCAGTGTAACCTCACCCCAACACGCAACTGAATGGTTTTTTTTTAAGTAAATTTTCAAAACAAGTTATACATTAAATATTGCGGTTATGTTTCTACGCCGTGCGTTTTCACTCGTATTCGTTAGAAGTCTCGAAGCGGTCACCAACCCGCTAGCCTAGCGTGTGAGTGTGACTGTGTCACTCAGGAGGAGTCTAGGAACAAACCCTCCTTTCGGGTGAAGCAATTGGACTGCGACAAGCTACTAGCTAAGTAGATTGTACATAGCAGGATACTAAATATGATTTCTCATGGAATTTTCTTCTCGGATCCTCAATGGAGTTACGACCATGGCTGGAGGTGGACCTAAAATTTCCCTAAAACTGAATTGTTAATCCGATTCATTGAGCAATCATAATAGAAATGATTTTATAATTATTAATCTAGGCATATAATTTTGGCTAATCGTAACAAGAATAAACTAGTTGGGTATGTCCAGGACAGTGCACAGAACGGCAATAGCGAAGGTATATGTAGGCCAATGATCTGGAAAAATTTAAATAGCTTCTGAAACGTCAACTTACCCCAGCACAACCTAAGAAGAATCTTGTAACAACTAGAGCGATGTAGTCCAAGTTCGCAGCTAGCGGACTCAATGCTGTCAGAATGGCGCTGGCGAAGGAGGTGACGAGCACCACGTAGCGTGGGCCCCATCGCTCGGCGGCCATGCCCCCCGCCAGTGACGTCAAAGGGTAGCACCAGAAGTACGACCCGAGGATCAGAGCCTGCTGCTCCCCGGACCAGTTGAATGACGCTCCACCTGGAATCTGCTATGGATCGAGAAGAACAGTATTACTACAGTGTTACTTTGACCAACTTGACTTCCTCAGATTCTTTTTTTTTTTTAGGAAGGTCATCTCGCAGGTTACCTAATTTTATTTTAATTTCTCCTTAACTTTCATACTGGGGGGGCTCTAACTGCAGCTTGTAAAGTGGTTAAGTAAGTAGTACTTAGTTTTATTTTTCTTGGGATACCAGGTGTTTCAGAGAAAACTGAAAAAGGGATCTATGTTTATAATTTTTCTCTACGAGGATCTTAAAAGGATTTATTACCACAAAATGGAATGTTCACAATTTTTCGTTCACTGTTTCCTACTACTATTTGCTTTTGATGGGGTAAATTATACTACCATAAACTGTAAGTTCACTTTTTCTCAATAGGGCTGGCACTGTTGAATTTAATTCAATATTATGACCAAAAATTTACCTACAGAAAACAAAAATAGAAACTATTCGTACGAGATTAGGATGTCCAAAAATATGCAGTCTTACAATAAAAATATCATCATCATAATATGATGATGATATTTTTATAATGATTGAATTTTATTATTATATTATAATAATAAAATTCAATCATTTTTTTTTTAAACACCTGCATGATATTATTATACATGTTATAAACCGTACGTATCTACATAGTTTATTACGACTAAAATATTAATTAGCAGTCAATTTGTATTATTTAATCAACTATATAGACACAGTTGTTTGCAATTTGTCTTATTTGTTTCTGCTTCTATTAGAAGAAAAGATGACAATGCTAGATGGCGCATTTAGTGTTTCTTTTTTATTTTACTTAACCATTTAATTTTATGATTTGTTTAAATACTTAACATTAGTAAGCATGACCACACAATATAAAAAACGAATGAGATAAAAACAAACAATAATGTTGTGAGGCGCTCGTAGATGGTCTTTATGTTAGACATTATTGGCATAAGAATGATGAGTTAGTTTTTATATACATAGTTACCTTGACATGAGCCGCGTGAACATCAATACCGTCTACTCGACGGAGAGTTTCATTTGTCACCGCGTCGTCTTTCGGGTCACACTGAGATCGCGATCTGATAAAACAAATTAGGTACGCATTGGTAACACCAGTCGTTAGCAAGAAAATAATTAAATAGGTACAGAGAAAAAACCTCATCATATTTTCCCCATCATAATATACATGGGTACCTAAGTAATAAGTTAAGTAAATATGTATAAGTTTTCCGGTTAGCTACGTACATGGAAATATCTCCCACAAATGGCTTTAAAAAAGCTCTAAGTATCAATCATATACGAAGACATTATTACGCATAGTATTATTAATAATACCTATTAATATCCTTCCACAACTATTGGTGCGCGCCTTATTTTTTTTTATAAATTCTTCGCAGTGTATAGCCTTGAACTTATTTTTTTTTAATAATAGGTACTTACATAATATAGTTGTCTTGATAATCATAGAAAAGATGGATACCTACATTGTGTGAGTTTGCAATCTACTAAAATAACAGCTTATTAGCTGTTAGGCAGAAGATGCTGCGCCGACGTCAAATAAATTAAAATTGGGGCAGGAATACGATGAGCTGATGACTTACGTAGAGTTGTTGTGTGTCTGTGGGACCATCGCGATAAGATTGAGACTCATGTTCACGCGGAGCATGTACACCACCCAGCAACTTGTGAACAACATCACCCACAAGTTGAAACGGACGGGAACCACATCTGTGGAAAAGAACATTTGCATTTTGTTAACTGTATTGACCACTAAATTAACGGGCTATATATAAAGTAACAAGAGTAATGTCCTATGTCCGATTGTATTTAAATTATAACCAAGCGAGCGTTTCAAAAACGTAATTCAAAGCGATATGGAGTTACTGCAAACAATTAAATATACACGTACATAATACGTATACGTACACAATATAATCAGAAGTTGTTTGCTACGTTAAACCTTTTGTAAAATGGCAAACAAGCATAAAAATTGAACACAAACCCATACTCCCGTAAGACGAAAACATTGTTTGATTTTGGTTACAGAAATAATAAAGATTTTTGAACATAATTATTTAGACAAGGGGTTTTGGTTATTTGATATTTTATTCGAACGACGATCAAGAACCAAGTCCCAATCAAACATTATGCCTAGTTAAATCTACTGTAAAGTAACTGTAACTAGCTGGGGGCAAACCAATGAAGACCATTGTTATCATCAGCCTGCAGGAAGTTCGAGCTAGACGACTAGTAGGTAGAAGGGAGGCACAGCAATCATCGTTTTATAGAACTTGGTAGGTACATAGAACTATAGAAACCTACTAATGTTATGATATACTTACGTACCTATTTCTTTTACAGGCAGTATAAATTTCACATTCTCTTTGATTTCGAAAAAGGTCATTTTATTTTATTTGACTTTATCATAAGTATATAATTTAAGATCAATGTAAAAAGAGACCCAAATTATGCCTACTTAAAATACTAATATATAACCAAATATAACTTCTGCAAAGTAAACTTGTCAAAATCAAACATTTTACTGTCAAATTGAACTCTTTACTCCCGTAAAGAGTTTGGAGAATCCCGATTTGAAGCGATGGAAAAATGTTTGAAAAGGTTGTGTTTTCAATTTGATAGGTACCTACAGTAATGCACTAATTGTTGCTGAAAAGCTGTACTTATGTGTGATTATGTACAGATTGAAGAGTGCAGAAGTCGTAGCAGATACAAAACTATTATCATTAGATGGTTTTATTAACAACTGTAAAACAAACGCTTTCGGCTTTATTTTTTACAATCTACAGGGTGACTGGAAATTAGTGGCGGAGCCGTTAAGGGGAGGTAGTCTAGGGTTTTTCCGACAGATATCACTATGAGACCTACCGTCCTTACTTAACCCTTTCCAAGATATTCCTACTTAAAGAGATAGTAATAAATCCTAAAAAAAAGTGATTTTGGCCTACTTTTTTTTGTTTTGCAACAAAGATATTCTAAATAAGTAATATTAATTGTAAAATTTCCGCTACTGTCATTATTTTATGCAAAAACTGCTAAACAAAAAGTAGGAATATCTTGGAAAGGGTTAAGTAAGGACGGTAGGTCTCATAGTGATATCTGTCGGAATAACCCTAGACTACCTCCCCTTAACGGCTCCGCCACTAATTTCCAGTCACCCTGTATACACATTGACACTATTTAAAACTAAGTTTGTCTAATGCGTTATTCATTATTTAGCACCTAATTATAGCCGCTCCGATGTCGCGAAATCTCCTAAAGACCGGTAACAATAGAAAAAGTTTAGTAATGGTGTCTCATTAGTGACAGTTGAGCTAATATTATGTGTTTAAGGTCAAAGCATGGACTTAACAAAGAACACATAATATGAAATCACGCCTGTCCTACTACAAGGGTCAGGCAGAGGTATACATATAATAGGTACACCCACATTTTGCCAGTTATATTCAAGTCCCATATGTCATAGAGTACGAGCAAATATCACGATCTGTATGAAAACCGAGCGTGCTATTTTTTGACTACCTACTATGACGTCAAAAGCACAATTTGTGATGGGAAAATCAAATCGATTCAAAGACGACGCCGCGTGCGGCACCCGTCTCGCTCCACACCCGGGGCCTAGCGCCAGCACTCACGCTCACCCAGCCAGCAGAACAGAGGACTGAGCGCGAAAGTGGCGGCTTACGATTTTTGTACGTAAGCTAAGCGGGTGCGATTTTTGGCGCGCGAAGTAGTTGCTCTTGCGTTATCTAGGTATATCTAATTAATTAATTAAAATAACAAAATTAAATCCTAACTTAACTAAAACTATACAGAAACTAAAATTCATCCGCATCCCTGTCGACTGGTAATGTACCCAAGAGACTGGCGGCATTACCACGTTGTATGGCAATGCTTAGCCTCTGGCCAAAAAAAAAGCCAGCCCTTGGGTCACGGGAAGCGGGAAGTATCAACCAGCCGTTTCGAAATTTCCTTAAAAAGACCGTGAGCACTCGGACCCCACGGCCCGAGGGTTTCAACCCCAAACGGCTCGAAAATATAATTTCCGATAAGGTTATTATATTTTCGCCGCTTGAGGTTTTTCGCAGCCGCAGCAGCAGCGCCAGCACAGCATGCCGAGCCAGGAAGATGGGATGGCGCAAGAGTATCGACACACGTTGCGTCTCACACTAAAGGCCTACCCACCTTCCATGGAAATAAAGACATACCGTCCGGTCTCTTGCCATCGTCGCGTGGCAAGCCATTGGGTTCTAATACAGCTGCAACGTCGAAGGTAACAAGAGCTCGTCGGATGTCATGCAATGTCATTAATGTTCGCGTACCCCGCTAAGCGACCCGTACTTCGGCTGTAAGGCAGGCCGTGTTGTCTGAGGCTGTTGACATCTTCGCCACAGTGACAGCGATGAGGAGAATAGCAAGAAGTGCCTAGTCGCAGGGAAGCAGCGGGGCGAAAAGGAGTGTCGTCGAACAAAGTGCCTATGTTCGACGAAGGTAGTGCATGAAGCCAAAGACCCGACTCCCACCTAACCACACCCAGCAGGCGCGCACATTCCGCAGTAGTAGCAGACGAGTCAAGTCAATTGTGCTGTACTACTCTGCAGAGCGGCTCATCCCACCGTCTCTGGGAAGATGGATTGGTGTATCTATATCTGTGGGTACGAGCCTTTTGTCATCAACGATGGGGCGAAATATCGGTGAAAAGTAATATTAGGTATGTTTAACCAAATTGGAATCATCAGTCGGATTATTGTTTAGCAAAACAAAAGTTCGGACATTATGACCTAAATGTTTCCTAAGATTGACTACGGACGTAGGTATTCCTTCGGGGAACAGACTGCCGGGGGTGCGGGATTGGCCGAAAGGGTTACCGCTACCCCGGAACATAAAGGGCTAAGGAAGGAACACGGATGGGTTTTAGTCAGTAAGAGTCTGACACTCCCTTCCGCTCCACCCAGAGCGGGATTTAATGATTTCCCATCCATAAAAAAAGGTATGTTCAGTAATGTTATGGTTATATAACGTGTTAGTGTTATGGTTATGTAATACAAAAAGTCCGGTTATGTATAAGGCTGATACTTAAAATTAAACTAGTTTCGAAGACTTGGCAGTATGATCCTGAGATTAGCTTACCACCGCACATCAAAAGCGTTGTCACTCCAATGAAGCCCATGCATACAACTAAGCTCAATTAAGGAAATCAATATGACAGTATTATAATTACGAGCGTTCAGTTCAGTGTCCCATGAAACGTAAGATAGGTACACATTACATGGATCATCCAACCATACCTAATAATACTGTGGTTAATAGGTGTCTGGCTACTTTGCAGATGGTACCTAACGACAGATAAATTGTTCCTGCTAGAGATGACAAACAATTCTTAATCTTGATGGTCATAATAAGTAACTTTTTTTTTTTGAGTCGATAGGTAAAATGTTTTTTATTCTTTTAGAAACTAACTATATACACTAGATACTAAAATAAATGACTAACTAACTTACAATACAAATATATAAAAATAAAAAACTTAGGCGTCGAAGTATTCATCCGCATCGCTGTCATCCGGAAACGTGCCCAGAAGACTGGCAGCATTGCCACGTTGAATGGCAATGCTAATTCTTTGGCCAAAGAACGACCCAGCCCTCTGGTCACGTGAAGTATCGACCAGCCGGCGAGAAATTTCCTTAAAAAGGAGACGCGCGCTCGGGCCCCATGACCCGAGCGTTTCGACCCCAAACGGCTCAAAGCTGTAGTTGCCCACAAGGTTACAGTATTTGCGCCGTTTGAGGGTCTCAGCAGCTGCAGCAGCGGCGCCAGCACAGCCCGCAGTGCTAGGAACATGAGATGGCGCAAGGGTATCGACACATGTTGCGTCCCACACCAGAGGCCTACCCACCTTCCAAGGCAACAACGTCATGCCGTCTGGTCTCTTCCCATCATCACGTACCAAGCCGTTTGGTTCTAGCACCGCTGGTACGCCGGCGGTGACAAGGGCTCGACGAATAATATCGTTGATGCTGGCGTGCCGTGCTATGCGACCTGCGCTTCTGCAGCAGGACAGGCCATGGTGTCCGAGACTGTCGACAGCTTCACCGCAGTGACATCGATGCGGAGCAACACAAGGTGCGCCCAAGCGGAGACACGTAGCGAGCCGAAACGATGAGTCATCCATCATTGTGCCTATGGTGGATGACGGGAGCGCCTGAAGCCACAAACCTGACTCCCATTCTCCCACAGCCAGCAGACGGGCACGCTCAACAGTATTACGTGACGTGTTTACAAGGGTATTCCGTATAATACTGCAGAGCGGCACGTCCCACTGTCTCTGGGAAGACGGGTTATCAGGCAAAACCGTATTGGGACAAGCCATTTTCCAAGCATTCAACGCATCGGTCAAAAACGGCACTTCAAAATCGACCAGTGAGGAAGATAAAATGTTCCTGGTTAATTTATCGGTACTGTGGACCGAGGAGAGGAAGGCTGGTAAACTAATACTTGAAATTTTGCGGACGCCGAGACCGCCCAAGCGAATGGGTAGTGTGGCTTGCTACCACGCACGGTCGTCCAGGGCCACATTTAGGATGGAAGTTAATGTGTTTCTAATAATTTGGTCTACTTTTTCTAAAAGTTGTGGATGCTTCCATAGATGAGAGGAGCGAAGGCTATAAGTAAATTTTGGTCCAAAACAACAGTACCGAATGAGTGTGAAGGCCGAATGAATATTAATTTTGAAAAGTCTTTCCGAGACGTCATTAAAATTTTGTATCTTCTCCTCAATGAACGTTGGAAAGGATTCGTCAAAAATTGGGGACCCTAGAAGGTGAAGAGAGTAAGTAAAGTAAGTAAGTAACTCCAAGCCGCGGCAACATAAGTAACTTATGTTGCCGCGGCTTGGAGTTTTCAGTTTTTCGGAATAAACTGATTTGCTACTCGTACTTTTGGGATCTACGTGCCTTTTCTTTACGTCCCTACAACATGACACCTTTCGCGTCATCATCACCATATCACCATGAAAGACTTTCACTGCTGGATATATGTAAGCCTCCTTTAAGAATCACCACAAGAAAACTTCAGTATACATAAATAAGCCATAAATATACATATATTGTCTTATATTATACGAGCTTGACTCGTACCGAAAGGACTGGCAGGCTCTAGCAAAAGACAGAATTGTGTGGAAAAGGGAGAGGGAGGTCTTTGACAATATACAGGCTAGTTAGATTAGGTAGATAGATATATTATAGGTACCATTTTAACATTTTTTCGTTATACTCGCTAATAGCAATATAGACCAAATGAACAAACAGCAAGTTTAACATTATTTAGCAGCCACAAAAGTAATTAAACTTAGATGTAATAATGATGACTGCGGTTTCTTTATAGTTACTTTAATTTAAAGTAAAGTGCGACACTGGCGTAATCTGAGAACAAATAAATAGTCAGTACTTAAAGTAAATATTCGCAACTTCTCCTCGTTTTCGTAATAAAGAATGTGGAGTTAAGTACCTAGATGTTATTTATTAAAGCATTCATATCTTTGCATTTTAAATTCAGATTAATTCATTATTTGGTGTTGTCTATCGCATTAGAAGTTTAATATTAGAACAGAAATATGTGGTACGTCTCTTTGTTAATTACAGGAGCTGATAAAGTCATATTGTTTAACAGATTCAGACAGGTGTTCTCCAAGGTTCAGTCATTGGGCCAGTGCTCTTTGCTGTTACCGCTCGCTAGTATCTTTTATCGGACTTGAACATAGTAAACAACTAAAGAACAAGACTTCTATAACAATATAAGACTGCAAACGATTTGATTTACTACTTTTGAAATCTAATCTATAAGCAATGCACCATGACAATAAAATTTATTTTAATCACAACGAAAATAAAACATAAATCTAAATTACAAACACTGATGGAAAATCTCTGCAATGTTGACAGTGAATAGCCAAAATATGCTCTAGGCTCTAGTGTATTCGTATGTTGATAGTTACCAATTTGGCAGAAAATTACTAACTATATTAATTTTAGTTAATGTTCAATGTTATTCCGAAACAAGAGAACATGCCTGTCAAAGCCATTATAAGCAGCATTCAGCTTGCATCACCAGCCTATACGAAACAGTACCAATAGCGTAACACTGTACGTTACACATTTTTTGAGTACAGACCGTATCCAAGTGACAATGAAGTTAACCGAGTTGTAAGCAAAATATTGATAAAACACAATGTAAGACAAAAGAAAAGATTTATTTATTGAAATATACTTCATCATCTGCCTAGCCTTTTCCCAACTATGTTGGGGTCGGCTTCCAGTCTAACCGGATACAGCTGAATAACAATATTTTACATGTAGCGACCTATCTGACCTCCACCACCCAGTTTTTAATAATATTTTTTTAATAATTTATATATTTTTACTTCAAGACACAAACATCAGTGAAGGCTCTTGTACTAGGAGGTCCTGTATCACAAGAGCCAGCATAAGTTACTGGGTAATACGATACGCCTTGGTAAGACTAATTGTCAGACTTTCGGGCTTCTGACCACCCGTAACGACTTTCATAGATCCCCGAATGACAGCCGGGACCAACGGCTTAACGTGCTTTCCGAGGCACGGAGGGGTCTCGGCATGTATCCATCCACAGACCAACCACGGCAAACGTGGCTTAACCTGATCGATTGACCTGTGCGGCTGCTATTAGATATTTAGCCACGGGCATTTGTATATGTCGCAGGGAAATGAGGATATCAGGGATTTCACGAAATCCCGGTAGATGTCGAATATTCTTGTTCATTACGTCTTTTTGCTAAAAGTATCTAGTGATATGACAAAATACTAATATAAAGTCAGAGATATGTCATTTCACTAAACTAAATGTAGTGAAATAAAGAATACTGTTGATGAATAAAGTAATAAAACAAAAATACAAATTAACTAGTGCATTTTTTTTTTGAAAATAAAGTTTTAATCAACTAAACATAAAAACAAAATTACAAATTAACTGGTGCATTTATATTAGAAAATAAACATTTAATCAACTAAACATAATAATCTGACAATGATATCAGGTATTATACCTTTTTCTATTACCTATGTGGATTCGTTCATTAGGTAAAAACAAATAAATGTAAGTATAAAAAAAAATAGACTTCTAAAAGTATGCGAGGCTCAACAATTAAGAAAACGACTAACTCCTGATGGAAAATGGAAAATCTTGTTATTGATTAATGATTTGTGGCACCTTGAATTACACAAAACATTTAGCTTCTTGCAAATACATCTTTTGGTTTTGCACTGGACCTTTGATTTTTCACAATTACATTTTTTAAAGGCTCGATTGTTATTCGGCAGTAGGTATTCGCTTTTCTGACATTTTACTAGATTTAGTATAGTGAAACGACATATCACTGACGATAAATTGGTATTTTGTCATATCACTAGATACTTTTAGTGAGAAGACGTAATAAACAAGAATATTCGACATCTACCGGGATTTCGTGAAGTCCCTAATATCCTCATTTCCCTGCGACATATGTGTTTATACAGGGTATATATATAACAAAATTACAATAAACTATACGAACTTCTTTATTTTAAAATAAAACATATTTATTTTAGATATTTATTTTAAATGAAAAGAAAAAGATAATGTGATGACAGAAAATATTATTGCGCGAACTCTAAGTAAAAGAAACGGGTTACTTTGTCGCCTATTGGAAAATCTCATAATTAATAAAAACACAAAGTACTTTCAAAAGTTTTTCCGGAAATGTCATCAAGGACGTTAATGTTAATACCGAACCACCGTAACTCAATGTCAATGGCGTTTTATAGTATGACCTCGATTACGCACATGGTTGCATTTTATTCCGATTGTATACTTAACTACAAAATTATTGTTAGTTACCTACAACATCACGTGAATGTCACATTAAAATCAATAAAGATCCTGTAGGCAGGCTTCAGGCATCTGAAATCGTTGCTGAAATATTGTTATGGGCACAGCGAAAGAGAAGCAAGTTGTTAAAAAAAGGATTCAGACAGATTGATGCCTTATTGTTGCTGTGGTTACTAAATAAATTGTTGGACATTACAACTAAACAAAAAGTACAAGATAAGTAGAATTTCAAAAGATTGGCATGTGCAATGATGAAAAGATAACCGATTTAAGACTAAGTATCAAACGCAAAGCTGAACGAGATTAACCAGTTCCAGATTTAGAAGACATTTAAAACTGTACTTTGGAATGTTTATTAGGGTCATTGTTCATGTGCAGCAGTAGTTCCGAACCTGGGGCTAATTACCCCGCAGGGGTAAATCGGCTATTATGCGGGGGTAACAAAAACCTAATAATTAAGACCTAATCTATTAAAATACCTAGCTAAAAAGAAAAAAAAATATAGATCGCCGCGCAGTAAGGACCGCACGTGGCATCTCTTTCTAGCTGTCGTCGCGGTCGCCTCGCCATGTCTGTTTTATCCTGTTAGAGCTAACAGAGATTTAAAAATGCTAATACCCTTTGCCACCATCTATAGGTAGATGTGAGAGCGGTTTTTCAACTTTGGTTATACTGAAAACAAACTAGGCCAGAAACCGTCTAAATGTGGAACATGACTTAAGATGCGCTTTAAGCGAAACTAAACCTAACATTAAAAAAAAAACTTGTGAATGATAAACAATACCACCATCACACTAACTATTTTTACTTAATTCATTGTTTCAATTAATGTAATTTGTTTATTTTTGTAACATGACTGTGCTATAATTTTATGTAACATCTTGCATGCCATGTGTGTGTATACTTATGTTTTGGACAAATAAATGATCTATCTATCTATATATAAAATATGTTTAAATTGTAAGATTAATATGCAATTTGTGAAAAAAAAAAACAGTTTTCCTAATAGGTCCCAGGGGTAAAACGCTTAGGTTTAGGTGTCTTCTTTCAGTGGACCAAGGGAAACAAAATTAAAAAAGGTTTTATTTTCTGTTTTAAAGAGACATACGAAAATAAACATTATGTTCTTATGTCTGAATCATACTCATATTGTGATTGTACGTGACTGCACGCACAGTCTTATTATCAGGGACATTAGATTTTTAAAGAATTTGATTAAATTAATCGATCCAAGCACACTGAACGAGACACATTAGAAGTTCGAAATGTCCCGCAAAGTGTTAATTTCTCCTGAATAATCGAGAATGGAGCATTGTGAACAAACTTATTTACTCCCAACGTTTTTACTTCCGTTGGCCAAAGCATGCATATATCTTTACGCTGAGGCCAACCTGCAGACCTACTTCTAAACAAGACAAATTAATAAAAAGTCAAGCCAAGTCGGTCTTAAAAATAAATTTAAAAAGCTAAAGCAAACAACTTTCTAAAGGTTAATTGATACGATGTCCTTAAACGACAAAACAAATACGTTAATGAAATGCTATCATTTACCTTTAGGACTCGTGTTTGTAAAGTTAAACATAGGCACTACCGTACTATGATGACGCAGTATCCATGATTCTAGGCAAAGCAAACATAATATGAAGAAAATAACGTTTTGTTTGGCCTATTTAGAATTTTCTTGTTTCGTCAACCTTTTACATTTTACCTAAGACTAATCGAAGTGTAACTTCTGTTAGTACCTAATAAGGGGCTGTTCATTGTTCATTTATTACATAAGACAATTTGAACCAATTTCTGATCCTACCCCCCCCCCCTCCTCCCTCATCATCATCATCATTTCAGCCGAAAGACGTCCACTGCTGGACATAGGCCTACCAAGCACCTCCACTTCGTCCGGTTTTGTGCTTCTCGCATCCAACGAGTTCCTGCGGCCTTCACAAGGTCGTTGGTCCACCTTGTGGGAGGCCTTCCAACGCTACGTCTTCCGGTACGCGGTCACCACTCCAGAACCTTTCGGCCTCATCGGCCATCTGTTCTGCGAGCAATGTGCCCTGCCCACTGCCACTTAAGTTTGGCAATTCTTCCTCTCCTCCCTACTTAAGAAAAAATAAGACTTGAATGAACCCCCTCCCCCCCCCCTTTGAATCTTACGTGAGATCAGTAGGTATCTACCAAAATTGCAAAGAAAAAGTACCGATTTTTATTCTTGCTTACCTTTGTGATCTTACGTAAGAATAATCTAGACCCTCCCCCCATGTAAGACCCCATGTAAGAAAAAATAAAATTTGTTTGGACCCCATCCCCTTTAAATTGCCTTACGTAATAAATGGACAGCCCCTGTGTAAGAATCCAGGTCATTCTAATTTTTATGATTTGTAAAAGTCAAAGTCAAAGCATTTATTTCAAATAGGCACATAAAAGGCACTTTTGAACGTCAAAAATTAACTTAAGGCGAATGGTTACGCCAAACTTCAAAGTAGACCTCTCTTTGAAGGCCTACTTCTCCCAAATGGATAGCCCAAATATATTAAAAAAAATATATGATATGTGACATATGTTTACAAACATAATTTAAGTTTGATTTTTTTAATATTACTGTTAGTTTTAACAATAAAAAATCATATCCATCCTCTTATTTTACGCAAGAATTTTCTTTCTACTTCCAAACGCCTGAAGCGATTTTGATGATTCTTTCACCAAATTATAGCAAATTTAATGGTTTATAAAAATTAAGTTTGTTTTTTTTAATAATTATTATTTAAGTGGGAAAAAATCAGTAACACCATGGTTTTACCTATACGGGCGCGGGCAGCAGCCGCCCGGTCAGTCTCGCTGTAGCGTTCGCACGGGGAGGTTGTGTCGCATGTCGGCTCGCTCCGATCTGCATTTTTGTAGCAAAGACTAAATAGCGCAGATAGTACACTCGGACTGTTCGTTTACGCTTGGACGTTGATAGTATTAGTAGTAGTGATAGTTTGTTTGCGAGTGGACGATATATTATTGTCTATTGAATACTAATATAATAATAATATCAATAAAACACGTTTATTCAGTATACAGATCGTTTATTCACATATACAAACTATAAAAAATACAATTACAAAAAAAAATAATTAAAACTAACTTATGACTAATACCGCTCTTAACAGTGGTAGTTTTTAGGGTTCCGTACCCAAAGGGTAAAAACGGGACCTTATTACTAAGAGTCCTCTCTCCGTCTGTCTGTCTGTCACCAGGCTGTATCTCACGAACCGTGATAGCCAGAAGAAGGGTTATGTTTTTCGAGAGTATATAATATACAGGGTGAATTTTTCAAGTGGGCGTGGATGGCCAAATTCTATACTATGAGGAATAGCGAAAAATACTCAAAGGAGTCGCGGGCTCGATTTTGATGAAAACTAAAACTGAATCATTGGATTTTTGAAAAATCAATATTTCTAGCCAGGAATCGAACCTGTTGATTTTGAAAAAAAAAACACACACTGTATTATTACACCATTCGATAGTGTCCCTAATAAGGATCAAATTCTGGGAAGTAATGATATACGGCAAACTTAAGGAAAATGTTGAATCTTAATAAACTGCTTCTTATTTTAAAGTATTCATACCTCGATTACGTACCTTGTTCGAAATGATGCTCAATATTTTTATTTTACTAACACACCCGCAGCGCAGTCACCTTCACAACATTATGTTCCAAATTCAAATTTCTTTTACGATCTTTGGAAAATATTCTAATGGAATCACTAATATTGTAATGCTGAATGGCAGTACAATCCTTGAGACGTCGAATCCAGCTATGTATTGAAAACAATGGTCGCGTCAGGACACGTGACCGTCAGGAGAGATTTCACAGGGGAGAACTACTACTCCTAACTACTAAGTATCCCCCTCTCTTTCTACGGCGGCGCCAACCGAAGTGAACCAAGTGACACACGACAATGGATGGATGGATGGATGGATGGATGGATGGGTGTGGGTGTGGGTGTGGATGTGGGTGTGGGTGTGGGTGTGGGGTGTGTGTGTGGATGTGGGTGTGAGTATGGGTGTGGGTATGGGTGTGGGTGTGGGTGTGTGTGTGGCTGTGGGTGTGGGTGTGGGTGTGTGGGTGTGGGTGTGGGCGTGTGTGTGGGTGTGGGTGTGGGGGTGTGTGTGGGTGTGTGTGTGGGTGTGGATGTACGGATGGATGGATGGACAGCTGATGGCTCGACCGTCTGTATAGTACCTACACTGCTGTGTATTCGTAAAATTCGTGTATACTCGTATAGTGTTTAAAATATGGAAATTGAACAAAGTGCATCTATTAATGAAAAAAGTGACGCAGAAATAGTGAAAAAAATGAGTTATATTAATTCGATTAATAATTGATTTATTTCAACGTTAATATTCAAGTTTTCACTTCTGCCGGCACTCCCGGAGTGCTACCCGCCTTTTTTTTTCTCATAACCTATCGAGTGGGGTATCAAAATAAAAGGTTTTAAAAGGTGATTACAAAAATATATACAATTTATAATATGGTAAAAACTAATTCAAAGTGACAAATCGTAAAAAACACCTACCAAGAACTAAATCATCAGCGAAATCTTTCACATTTGTAAACTAAAAAGCAGGAAATAAAAAAATTACAAAACCCGACTGCAACCTTATACTAAAACTAACTGAAAAGCTAAAAACAAGCCCATTTTAAATTAAATAAAAGTTGGAAGCAGGCGGGACCCATTTGAGTTTGTAACTATAATAATGGTATTCATCTGGCAATCACGGTTCGTGAGATACAGCCCGGTGACAGACAGACAGACGGACAGAGGAGTCTTAGTAATAAGGTCCCGTTTTTACCCTTTGGGTACGGAACCCTAAAAACTACCACTGTTAAAAGCGGTATTAGTCATAAGTAAGTTTTTTTTTTCATAATTGTATTTTTTTATAATCTGTATACGTGAAAAAACGAACTGTATACTGAATAAACGTTTTTTATTGATATTATTATTATTTTTTATTTGTCTCTAAGAAAGCAGTATTTTTACTGTAAGTACAATAGCATTCATACTCACAACATAAATATTGTACGTATTCTCGATCCATCTACACTCAGTAAGTAGGTAGCATCATAAAACTGCCTAAGACAAAATGCATCCCACGCCGCATCTGCATGCGCTACGTACGAGTACGACACTCTTTGACATTGGGGAGGTAAGCGGGCGCGCGGGGTGAGGCACTGGGTTCGCCTATGCTCCGCCCAAACGCTCAAGGACATTCGAGGCTATAATCGCCTTAAATTAAAATAGAACTGCTTCTAGTCGCCCTGTCCAAAAGGTAGTTTTCGTATGGAGAAGAATGGGCAAGAAACTCCACCGTTACTCTTTTAAAATGTTTTACAATATAATAATGTAATATCATCATCATCCACAGCCCGACTTCACCCAATGCTGAGCATAATAATATACCTCTCTTTTCAAACCCCATTCCCCAGGTCTCTGTCAGCCAGCCTCATCCAGCACCTAATTGGGTGTATCAATTTCAATCCGAATCATTTTGAAAGATATTGCTAATCCATTGCTTCATGTTATGTTCGAAAAATGTGTCTGCTCAACAACGTAATAAATAACGCAAAGAATATTGTTGAACTGTCAAAATGAAACCCATTGCTACTGATAGTGTGTAACGCAATTACTCCGCAGGTTCTACCCGCGATGGTGACAATGTCGTTCACCTATCTCGCCGCCGCCGGACGATATAATTACCTATTATTTGTAATATTTACATTTACATAATCAGCCTATAAATGTTCCCACTGCTGGGACACAGGCCTCCTCTCTGTGAGGGGGAGTGGGCCGTAATCCACCACGCGGGCCCAGTGCGGGTTGGTAGATGTCACATTTGTAATATAATACTTGATAATTGCAACATTTCAACTCGGATTATGTTTAGATCTACAAACAATTTAGCTAACTTCATGTTTGTTTCCATGGCTGTGTATGTTGTGCATGTGCAACGGCCGTGCAAATATGTGCATCGGAATGCAAACTCATAAGTGTTCCGGCCATAATAAAATAACAACAAATCAATCGTTTTTACACGCAGCGAGATAAAAATCCTATAAAATCACGTTCATGCTGCTCGATTGAGCGAAAATTCTTTATCGTCAGCGTCCTTTCGATACCGTCAACATCGCCGAGTATTTGATAACACGCAGTCCAACCAATCCGACTGTTGACATAACTAGCCTGTCGGTCGATACGAATGAACCGCTCCGATTTCACAAACATCATTCTTTAATGTCTTTCGAATTTCCACAATTTTATAAAGATCATCTAGTTATCGGAATTAAAATACACATTGTCACCTAACACTTTGCCTTTCCTGTGTGCGGCATGTGTAGCATCTATGACGTGTGACTTAATGATATGATGCCTAGAAGCCAACAAATTAATGGCTTACAAAACCTTGTAGCATCGCAGAACACACACGTAAAAACCTTCTAAAGTAGGCGAGTAGAAGTAAGTTCAAAATAGTATGAGTCAAGATTACCTATATCGTTGAAAGTAAGTATTATAACTAAGGAATTTGTAATCAACTTATCATAGAACCACGCATTGATTCTAGAAATGGCTGTAGTTTCCATTACTACAGTATATTCTAGAATGACACTACATTTCAACAAATAAGTGAAAGCCATATAGCCCACGACGTAGGTAGCGTTGGTTTATTCCAGAATATAAATTTATAACTACGACAGTTGTTGCACACTAATGTTATCATATTATAAGAATTCTGTGCTAACGTTTAGGTAGTGTTTCTACTAGTAATTTCATGAAGAGGTATGCGCAGAATCCTATTCGTAATATCTTTATAATATAAATTTGAGATTCTGTCTGTCGAAGCACATATGTTCCTACTCATATCGATAGCAAAATCTAATCAACTTCGGTTGTTGAACAAATTGAAAATTACGTTTTGTGATAATAAAATTAGAAATTAAACGCTCTATTATGTGAAATTAATTTCCAATTGTTTATTTTTTACATTATAGGTGTGTAAAAACAAAAATCTAGTTTAAAAAAACCTTAAATTCATTCACTCACTGATAGGCAACGCATAGCCTAAATCGCTGGGTATATATAGAACACTGTAAGCATGAAATTTTTCACAAGAATTCCTTATATTATAACGAAGGTGAGCAATAAGGAAGATTTTTTTAAATTTCATCCCCTAAAGCGGTTAGAGGATGAAATTTTGTATATTCGCAGTTCTTCATATTTCCCTGTAGCGTTGTCACGCCCATCGTGTACATGGCTTGTATACAGTATACTAACGCATAGTTTTGCTGTTGCCGATTGCATTATCGGTGATTAACCATTCATCCAACCGAAAAGTAA
Organism: Amphipoea oculea; assembly: GCA_945859645.1. Lineage (NCBI taxonomy): Eukaryota > Metazoa > Arthropoda > Insecta > Lepidoptera > Noctuidae > Amphipoea > Amphipoea oculea. The sequence continues at coordinate 10,171,157 of OX243880.1, forward strand.
TAATATTAGTCCGCGAGTTAACTATAAAATTGATTAATGACTAATTACCAGCAAAAACACATATTTATTTAAAAAACAGGTATATCAGGTAATTACACGTCAAAATCGTCGTAATAGCCAAAAATGACTTGGAATTTATAAAAACACTTATTTTACATATACCTATAAATTCCTATAAATGAGATCGGAGAGGCAGGCCAACATACAGTAAAACCAACTCATGTAACCAGTGCTGTAGGATATTTAAGCACCGATGCACATGTCGCAGCTGTCCACTACTAAACAATAAACAATTGTGAACGCATTGAATGCGGTGAGAAATCTCGTATTTTTTCAAACACTTTCATAAGACACGAGTCTTAATAACACCTGGCCTTTCACACTCCAACATACAACAACGTCGCCTTATTCCGGAAACTGATTATTCAGGATGCTGCCGGGCTGCAATTCTTAATGATTGAGTATGTAGCAGAGGTGAACTGTTTCGGTGACAGCATAAGAAGTGCACTTCTGGCATACAGCAGCTATAATATCCTGATTAGAAAGGGCGGGCGTTTTGGGGGACTGTCTTATGTAATTTTGACGTTTGAAAAGTGCTGACTCATTTGAATACCTAAATGAATTTTCATTGATTAATTAATTTGAGCAGTCAGTAGTAAGGTACTAGTTCCGCTGTCGGCGTGAGGAAAAATGTGTTTTTCTTCTGGCACGAGTTGTTGGCACCACTAACAGTGTCCCATTGATTGATAGTTTCGATCACAGTATAAGGAAAATGCGTTTTCCATATATCACGATGTGTCTGCGGCAGCTGCATTTGAACTTTATTTACTGAGTGTGCTCATTGATTGATAGGAGTTACTGTACGTTAACGTGCAGGCAGAGCCACACAACTTTGTACGTAGGAATTCTAACATAATTGTGGTCCCTTTATCTGGACGCAATAGTCTAAAGTATCTACATAAACTTAAACTGTTTTTAACGAGGATTGGTAAGTTAGCCTGTTTAGTTTGGTCATTTTACCTCATATCTAGCATTTCGTAACCTATTTCCAAATTCATGTTCGAGCTGCCGAGTGAAACTGTTCAACTATGATACATCCTCCACCCACGCACTTACAGAGCTAACGATTACAGCCACAGCAGCATCCTGTATCGACAGTTTTCAGAATAAGTCCGTATCGCTATTGTTCGTAGGAGTTTGAAAGGGGAGGTGTAGAGGACTGAAACTATCTACAAAACATTCTAATATTACGGTTTTAGGTTTTCTCGCTTTTTATTAAATCTAGTAGTAAATCTAGATACAAAAGAAACTGAATACCAAAAAAAAATTGGAATGCGCTTTATTGCTTATTTCTTCAAGCCCCAACGATTTGTTACCTAAAAATATGTTCAGTATTCTAACATGCTCGGCCAGTTTTATTATGTATACCTACATAGCTGCATATAATATTTAGATAATTTAAAAGATACTCCTGGCAAGACGCATCACGCAGGTGATCGTCTTTTTATACGATTCGGCAGCCATAGATATCAAGAATTTAAGAATATTTTAACCAAAGTGCCTAGACAAGTTCAAGATAATAATTTAAACATATTTTTGCATTAATTTAATTTCAAATCTCATTAATTTGCCATCACAACGAAAACCGATACTAGTTATTTTAATAGTACCTTCTTAGTGTAAAACTCCGTTTTATTTCTCACAAAGTATTTTTAATTGTTTACCACTCAATTTTTGGCAAAAACTTTTACAATTTTAAAAACTAGACATTTTTAAGGCACCGAAAACTTAAACTGGTCATAGAAACGAAAAAGCACTAAAAAGTTGCTTCATACATAAAACATACAAAGCTGTAAGTAATGTAAGTAATGCAAGGTACTTTATAAAGTATACAGATAAAAATAGCTTTTTACTCGCGTCATTACTTGAGAATAGAAAACAAGCCTCAGGAAACAGGATCGACTTATTTCTGATGGCGCCTCTACGAGACTAGTCGCGTATAAACAACATGTACAGGCTATGTTTATCCAATAACAGCTCCTGCGAGATATAAATAGAAGATAGTTCACACTTTATTATACCTAATTCCAATTACCGTCTCAGGTACTTGATGAAAGGGGAGAATTTCTACAACTTTTTGCAATTTTGCGTCAACCTTAAAAGGTGATATACATTGAAAAAAATGTGTTTGATATATATAGTGTAGGAACGTTTTATGCATTTGGAATAGGAATTTAACATTTAAGTTTACTTTAGTTTTTGACCCAATTTTTTTTTTGTTTTTGATATAATTGGAAGATAGAGTCAAAGTTTACTGCGATGCGGTCAAACAAGTCCTGACACTGAAATGGAAATGGTCAAGTCGTATTCAGAGAGCTATGGATGAAAGATGGTCACAAATTAAAAGATGGAGTGACGGCATCGCACAAATAGCCGGAAACATATGAGGAGGCTTTCACTGTAAAAGGCGGCCCTTATACCTAAAAATACTATCCTTATTTAAGTACAAAACTAAAATTCCTATCAAATAAATAAAAAGTACTTACACAACACAAAACTACATGTAAGGGTTAAAATAAAGCTAATAAATAAATACAATTTTGACTATATGTCCTAGCATACTATAAAAGGAATACACGATGAAATTTTCTCGATACAAAAAAAAATGCAAAATTCCATAATTTATTTGAGTATCTTGACGTAACCCTTGGGAGAAAGGGGAGAATTTTTGCTACTTTCGCAATTTTGTGTCAATCTTTAAATCAAACGTTTTCACTGAGTTGAGATTTTATTTAAATCGACACGGTTACAGTTATTTCTACAACGGTGTTTTAGGTATCTTGATTAACGTGACTGCTTGCAGATAGCTGTGACTTAGGATTACGTAGAACTCACAATACATATTTAGTTATGCTGGCATCCTAACAGATTAACGGCTGCTGATCGTGACATCAGTATTTTTCCTAGGAGAACTTTTTTAAATTCTTGGCAATCCATATGTACCTATGTAATATTTATTCATAATTAGAACGATTTACCTATACATATGTTGCTTTGCTCTAAGAGCCTCGGTAACAAACTTATGATTGAACAATGATCTTTTCTGTTTCTCTGTTTAGCCCAGATATTGAATAATTTCCAACGATTTTGCATGTTTAATAATGTAGAATTATCAATCCCGGAAACCTCAGGCAGCATTAACGTAGAGGAAAACGTGATGATCCTCATCAAATATTTAATGAAGCTTATAACTTCATAAACTCCACACATTATAGTGCAGATCTCAATGACTTCCAAGATCATCTCAGCTACTTATAGGTAGATATAAGTACTTCATTTATCACTAAAACCATTATTAACATTTCTCATCTATCATGCAAAATTATCGTCTTTGTCTTCTGTATAATAATTGACTACCCCGTAGTGTGTTTATAAATGGTTTATACGCTGAGATCAAAACAATTTGTCGATATATAATGCTTCCGTATTTATTATGAAAAGTTGGAACTAAGTACCTTACCGTCATGTAAAATGTTTCAACATTAAATAATTAACCTACACATGTGAAGACAATAGCATGGTATCTTTCAATTTTTAATAACATCTGTGCTTATTATATGCATTCAAAGTAATAGGTATGTAGCAATTATGTATGTATTGCCTGCACATGTCATTTTGTGCGATTCTTTAATGCGCTATGGAAATGCACGTCAGGATTGATTGGTCCAAGAGGTCCTATTAAGTCACATTGCTCCCGAGAGTCTGACCTCGAGGAACGTATTGTCACTGTCAAAGTCGAAGGCATACGACCACCTTACGATGGTCTTTAATGATAGTGTGTGATCAGGTGTTGAAGCCACGAAAATGTACAGCTCAAAAACGTTAAAAAGTCCACTATGTTTTTAAATGCCATGGAAATTATCAAAGACCGATAAACTGTAGGATGATTACAAAAATAACAATAAGTTAATATTACAGTAGAAGTACTTCAGAAGGAATTAGAATGATGTTCGTGCTGCTGAGATGTAGGTAACGGAAAATGTTCAGGAAGCTGTCACGAACATTATGTGACCATCATTATGGAAAATTGACGTTAGGTTTATGCATTAACTACGAGTCAAGTCCAGGACCATTTAATAAATATATTAATGATTATGTAGCATTTTAAATAGTTCGGTGTAATGGTTTTTCTTTTGTTTTACTAATTAAACTCAAACTTATAGGTACGTCTTCATTTTGAGTATGATTAGGATTACATTTTTCATCGAGTAGGTACTGGAGTTTACTTGCTATTAAGTGACTTCATATATATCCTGATGCTACAAAAGCACAAACATTGCTTGTTTATTTCCTATAACAATCACACTAATATTATAAAGGCGAAAGTTTGTGAGTGTGTTTGTGTGTGTGTTTATATGTTTGTTACTTCTTCACGCTCAAACGGCTGGACCGATTTCAATGAAATTTGGTATAGAGATAGTTTGAGTCCCGGGAAAGGACATAGGATGGTTTTTATCCCGATATTCCCACGGGATCGACATTTACGCGGGTGAAACCGCGGGGCGCAGCTAGTATTATCTAAAACTCAACTGGAAAAATCGCAACAAAATTCTGAAGCAAAATTTTCAAACGTTCCAAATTTTATTGCCTAAGAATTGGTGAACTGAAAACAGGTAAGTACTAAAATCAATAAACCTTTGATTACAATTTCACTTTTCTATTACCCATTAAATTAATAAAAAAAAAAAAATATGGAATGCCTTGTGTGATGTTTATCTTGACTGCAGTAAATTGAGCGTTTTTTACTACCTTTGATTAAAAACCGTTGTTTTTTTTTAATAATTTCAAAAACAATTTGAAAATCCAAATTGGCAGTAGATATAAAATAATTTCCGGTACTATGGATGATAATAAAACAGCGATTGTTAAACTCAACTTAGAGGGTACTTACCAAAAAACTTTATAAAAATCACTGCCATTTTGATATTTAATTTTTTATTACTATAACTGCCAATGAATCACAATTTAACCGTCACTCTAGAATACGAACATGTTGTCAATGAAACGGTACATGACAGTTTGGTAGCGGACAGCGGACAGAGCGCGGCGGCTGCGTACTGCGGAATAAACCTGTGGACAAGTGGCAGCCGGCGGCGGGCGCGCGGTCTGCGGAGTATCCACCGACGTGTTACATCAACAACCAGGGAGGCTTCGGCGACCACTATCGCCGCACTTCCGCCCACTCACGAGTATTGTAAATACCAATTCATAGCGATTCTTTTGGGTGAACTGCTACATGTCACGCGCCACGGTTGAGCGATCAGTACAAGCAAATAGGCAGAGGAATCACTAATTATACTTTTACTAGAGTCAGACACTTGCTCTAGTACCTAATAGTATAATTAGTGATTGAAGCAGACACTTAGGGGTTTATTTATAAACATAATTAAGTGACTGTTTAAACATACATTTTTGACGTTTAAACTGCTCTTAACTCTAAACAACTTTAAAATAAAGGTGTTACTAATTATATACACCTGCTATTGAGCAGTAATCTCAAAAATACATTCGTATTTTTTATTCATCATGACTTGAATTTAGTTAAGTGCGCCAGAGTCGCTTAGGTATGTACCACTGCGCGACTAATTCCTAAGTATGAAGGAAATGGAGTTAGGTACGCTTGGATTTAGTCAGTAGGAATTCGACGCTTCCTTAGAGCAAAACAAATCATAATTTCATACAATTCACAATGTCAGCTATAGGCATTAAAATTATAAATATTACACTAGCTGTGCTGTGTAATTGAATTTCATGGGTTTTATATTATTTTGCGCGGAACCCTAATCCTTTTTTTCCAAAATAAAAGCAACACCTTATAAGCCTAAGTTACACCTTATGACACCAACTATCTGCCAGTGAAGTCCCGTCAAAATCGGTGCAGCCGTTTCAGAGATTAGCTGGAACAAACAGACAGACAGACAGACAAACGTTTAAAAAAATATTTTTTGGTTAATAACGTATATTTATACGATATGCATTTAGTTGCAAAGTAACTTGTTATTTATCTAAATAACAAGTAAAAGGTAAGTATAAGTATATTTCATTGGCTTTACATTATAGTCAAACAATTCCAGTAAAATAGATGAATGTCGAATCAGGCCATAGTTAAAATGACGACAAGACAAATAAACGAGCGACAAAATTAAAATATTAGTTCGTTTGTAACTCAATAAACTCTCTTTGCGCCATAAATATCAACATTTTTATCAGCAAAGCCTTTAAATGTTTTATCGTCAAGGGCTTACTATAGAACAGATAGGCTGAACCTTTTATAAACCATAACCAAATATTAATGCTTTCAGCGTGTTGATGGGGCTGCCTCACTTCTTTAGCGCATCAGGGATGTTTGCGGAATTTCGTGTTGATTGCTTGCGTAAAAAAGATGTGCGTCCTTGGTGCGCAGGGTGTGAGCCAGTTCCAACAGCATCCTGGGAGTTACTGCTGATAGGCTGGACTGCTGTATCGTAAGTTGTTGCTCCAGCATCTCAGCTGGAATGCGGAAGCAGTGATTGTTTTGTTGTGTGTTTGTGTACCTAATTGTTGTTGTAATTGTATCACTCACTTAGCATAGTTGTTTTATTTTATTGTTACTAACACTGTATGAGTCTCATGGTAACTCTAAATATGGAATTGAATGCGGTTTCACCCGCATAAGTGTCGATCCCATGGGAATATCGGAATAAAAACTATCGTATGTCCTTTCTCGGGACTCGAACTATCTCTATACCAAATTTCATCTAAATCAGTTCAGCGGTTTAAGCGTGAAGAGATAACAGACAGATAGACACACTTTTGCATTTATTATATGTATAGTATGGATTAGGTAGACGCTACTTTTAATTTCATATCTCCTGCGCAGTTTGTTGCATTGTGAAGCTTTCAGTGTAAAATATATTCTGAAAAGAACATGACGTCACGCCTGTAATCCCCTACGAGTTAGGCAGAGGTGTACCGAATAGGACATCCACATTTCGTCAGTTATGTTTAAATCCCATGTTATTACGAGTACATGGGATTTAAACACTATTGAGGGCGAGCCTATTGACATCATCTGGGTGCAAACCCAAGTGCCCAAACTCCGGACTGTTACTGAGATAATTACTATCCCAACTATCCTTACTATTAATTATTATAATTATATATTATATATCCATACTCCATACTAATATTATAAATTCGAAAGTAACTCTGTCATTATGTTACCTTTTCACGCTTAAACCACTGAAGCGATTTAGATGAAATTTGGTATAGAGATATTTTGAGTCCCGGGAAAGGACATAGCATAGTTTTTATCCCGATTTTCCCACGGGATCGAAACTTATGCGGGTGAAACCGCGGGGCACAGCTAGTATTATTAATACTATAAATGCGAAAGTAAGTTTGTTTGTTTGTTACCTTTTCTCGCTTAAACCACTGAACCGATCATCCTGAAATTTTGCATATACGTTATCAGGTGCACAGAAACGGACATAGGGTACCTTTCATCCCAAAAAAGTGCTGTTCCCGAGGAAAACCACAATAACGTTATTATGATAAATAGATGGCGCCACGTGTCTTACGAATCATGATTGAATTATATTTGAAAGTGTAGAGTTTTATTATGAAGATTATTCATTTTCTCATACATTCATTCTTATTGATTCTGAGGCGGTACGAAGTTCGCTGGGTCAGCTAGTATTTAATAAAAATTGCATTGCCTGTAGGTATCATACACGCGCAGACAATACAGCGCCTTTTCTGTGAAATATAGGTAATAATGCGTTCAGAGTGCTGATTTATTTATTTTATTTAATTAAAACGGTTTAAAACCAATCACAATAATTAAATACAAAAAGACACACATAAAAGAAACATAAAAGATTAAATCATCAAATAAAAATAAAAAGTTAACAACACTTTCATGATGAGGCTGCTCAGATTCTGTAGCGCATCAGGGATGTTCACCGAGTCGCAAGTAGACGATTTGCATACAACCTTTTTCCCTCATCATCACTCTGGCAATCTATCCATCTTTCTTTCGGTCTCCCTGTCCTCCTCCATCCAACAACATGTTTAATTCATCAGTGCTTTAGTCTGAAACCTATATTATTTTCACCCGTCCATTACACTTCATAGAAAGGACAAAGGATTATCTTCAAACATTTCTGCTAAAGCACTCATAACTCATAATCAGCCTATAATTTTCCCTCTGCTGGGACACAGCCCTCCTCTCTGTGAGAGGGAGTGGGCCATCATCCACCACACGGGCCCAGTGCGGGTTGGTGAGTGTCACATTGTTTGATTTTTTTGGTTCTAGGACATGACGGTTTCAGATGTTTTCAGTGGTGATGAAATTAAATACACAAAGTAAAGTGCCTGCCTGGGTTTGAACTCACGACAACTCGGTAAGTCGGGGCCGATACCACTGGGTGCTCAAAGCACTAAATAATAATTATTATCAGACAGACCGGCACCTTTTTTTTTTGTAAACCAAACTTCGTCTGAACGGCTAAACAAATATTGTTAGTGTTTTTGTCTAAGACAAGTATAGCTAATATAACGTGGGTAGGTACCTATCCATGGAGATTTCAATAAGAACAAAAAAAAAATTGGAAAATCCAAAATTGCACGACTCCTAATGCTCATTTGATCGTATAAAAACCATAGACACCTACTTATAGATATTATATTAGTTAGTTTTTTATTAATTAATTATAATTAAACTACTTTGAATAAAAGAGCCATTTTCAATAGGGTTCCTCCTATGGGTGAAATGAATCTATTAAAAAAACAAAAATTGACTCAATTAATTGATTTTTTCGCAAGCTTTGTTTTCAGGTTGGTGATGGGATTTTTTTTAGAAATATTGATGTTTTTTTCGTTCTTACTGCATTCAATAAATTTTTGAAAAATATAGAATTAATCTCCATTCAATTATCGATACAATGGTATATTAAACTAAGTAGGTTCTGTGTACTAGCAGGAGTATAACAATAGAAACAGTTGCAGAAAGGAGGCAAAAAAAAATTTTCGATCGTAAAGCACTCTCTAATGCTTCGCATTATGTGTCGTGCAAAAATTTAAAAACATCATCTTCTTCATCTTGCTGTATCGGTGGCTACAGTATGTAGTTTAACATCTTTCCCTATAGGACTGTATATTCAATTCAAATCTTTATTGCATTCACATGTGTATTATAAAAGATCTCAATAATGTTAAATGTTTCACATGGACCCTGTCGGGCACAACAATTTATTATAATAAGAAGAGTAGCATGCTTTAATTAATAATTGGAATCAATACATAACATAACAATGAAAGGTCATTTAAAATACAATTCACAAAAATAAAATAATAATATTGTCAGAGATTAAAATGTTACAAGAAAATTAATAAATAATAATAAAAGTCGAATAAAAAAGGTAAATAAAACAAATGTCACAATATAAAAGTGATAAAAATAAATGTCTCAAAAATTAACAAATTCATAGTCATCCCATTAGGTCATCATTAAAAAAATCATTTTGTGTATAATACCTAAATAACATTTATCGACAAGTATTTAGTGTAGTTAATAGTATATTTCTTATAACATAACATATTATATTATCTTGCACAAGCAGAAAGATTTCATAATTGTATGACTGAGTTTCTAAACTAATTCTGGTTTATCGAAAACACTTATAGGTAAGTACCACTATCTTCACACCTTTTAACTTTTATTCTACTTTCGTCCATTTCTAACATCAATCTGCCAGTGCTGAAGATAGCTTCTTAGATCTTAAACTCCTTACTAATAAACGTTGTATAGCGTCTGTACTCGTATAGTTAGGTACACAACGCAGAACGCTTTGTCTTCTTCTTTCGAAAGTCAAATTACTGATGACTGAAAGAGAGAAATTGGTGTGTAACTATTCATCCGAAATAATACGTTTATTAGTAAGGGGGTTAGCCGTTTATCCGCCGCCACGTCAACGGGACGTGAACGAGATGACGGCGCCGAAGTAGCGATACAAACATTTGCTATGGCCGCATGTCCACTGCACGCCGTCACCGAGACCTCGCGCTCGGTTCGAATAGTCTCGTTTCTTGTTGACGTCTCATTGACGGAGGCGGGTGGACAAACGGTATCCTTTATACACACGTTTTTCTTGCCGTAAAAAACTACGGTTTATTCGCCGTGCGTAGGCGGCACGGTCGTCAGTGTTGTAAGGATCACTATGGCCGCTTGTTGGCAGACACGGCGGCACTACGGCACAGCGCCGTAGGCAGTGTAGGTGAGTCCACAAGGTGAGTCTGTCGACGACACCGGATGTTTTCACGACGACAATTATTGGCGTGACGGCTTACGTATACATTTTGTTTTAAAATGGAGATGAATCAAGAATGATTAATTACATTGCACGAATATCGATTACATTGATTCATGAAAGGCCTAATGTCTGATAAGAAGATCGTATGTATCGAAAACCCTATTTTCCTTTTTTGAGTTTTCTATACACGTAATCAGGAATGATAATCTTTATTTTATATGGATTCATGACGCACGTCTGCTTGGCACAGAAAAACACAACTGAGCCGTACCTAGCCGATGTCTCGTCCGGTTGTTCGCCGTGTCATATACAAGCTCACAAGTTTTTCTGCGGCGCAGTTTATACGCTTTAAAAAATCCGTGTTACCGGGAGCGTTCGCCCGTAATATAACCTTTAGCCGCGCCCTAGCCGTGTTACTTCTATCTATTTAATTATATGTATTAACCTTTCCTGCTGGCTTCAATTATCTCTCTACATTATCTAGTAGTTGTCGGCCTGCGCAGTCTACTTGCAAAGCCCTAGCTGTTACAGTGGAATCTTCTTCTTTTTTGGATTGTTACATTAGAGGCGAATGCTCCCAGTGAGAGACTGCCTTTAAAAATAGTCTACCTACTCGGTTATTAAGTTTTTCTACAAACTATTTGCTATAATTTAGCTACTAATTAATTTCCACTTAAGCGGCATTACCTAGCCCAAATAAAGCGCCGACTGACGAGTGAAAATCGTGATTTTAACATTATGGCACCCGTTGCACTAGGCAAGTGAGGAAGCACGCCAGGTGCTTAGTGCAAGGCAAGCACAAACATATAAGTACTACGTGCGTTCGACAAAAGACGGCATAATTTAAGTTTTAATTACGCGGCGCACCACCATCTGTGTCCTTGTGCTTGCATCCAAAAGGACCTAAAATAACACTTGATCACGCTGTGAAGTATTCTAAGAAGTAAAAGACCATTCATGACGAAGTACATAAAGCGATATCCAGACACTAAGAACATCGACTATCGACCAGATCAGAGCCCTGATTCACAACCATACGACAGACTATCGTATCGAAAACCTGACATTTCGATAACCTGATTTGACTTGCCCTCAACAGCAAATAGCTGTTGGAAGAATAGCGGGCGTCTATTTGATTTAAACTGACAAAATTTTCGGGTTTTGGACTTATGAACAGCGTTTAGAAGACTCCTACGATAACAATGATTAATGTTTGATACGATACGGAAGCGTATTGAGTGTTTGTGAATAGCTATGCAGAAGAAAAAAAGTAACATGCTACTAAATAAAAAGAAATCACAGTTATCTATTCATTATGGCCAAGAACTATTGATGAAAAAGGGTCCTAATATTACTCAAGATACTAACAGGAGATAGTTAGTGGAAGCCGATCTCAAATGTAGAAGCATTATCAAGAAACCGTATCCCGGAGAGTGACACATTGAAAACACTCAAAAAAGTCAGGACCGGAAGTCATCGAGGTCTTATACTAGTACTCACAGTCACCCGATGCTAACTTGAATAAAATTGTTCGGACGTGATGTGTGCAAAAAATACACATAGATACCCGTTGAACTTATTGATATGAACGTAATTATACCGCGACCGTATCGCCAAATTCAATTATCCAAAAATAGCATGACGTGATTAAACAATGAAGGAGTCTGGACATCGTATTGATATCAATGCATGCAAGTATGAATCCTGAAACACTATTATTATCATTTTCAAAACCTTAGCCCCGACTACGGCGAAGCAAAAAGGAGGGTTATGATTTTGACCGGTATTTATGTATGTATGAAACAAGAAAATACCTTCCCGTGGTCGCATGCCGCTGTACTAACATACTTATAAGCTATGGTAGCATGCGACCACAGGAAGATATCTTCTTGTTTCATTATTTTCAGTAGTCTGATTTTAGTTTTTAAACTTAAAAAAATTAGTTTTGCCGGACACAACGCCGCGTAGCGTGGCGTAGAGAGGTCTCGTAGCATGGTGTAAAGGCCACTTAGCAACGCGTCGAGTCCGCGTAGCATGCCGTAGAGGGCGCGTAAATTGGCGTAGAGTCCGCGTAGCGTGGCGTAGAGGCCTTGTAACATGGCGTAGAAGCCGCGTAGCATTGCGTAGAGTCCACGTAGCGTGGCGTGGAGGCCTTTTAGCATGGCGTAGAAGCCGCGTAGCATTACGTGGAGTCCAAGTAACGTGGCCATAGAGGCCGCATAGAACGCCATAAATATCGCGTAACGTGGTATAGATATTACATAGACGTCGCCGCGCGAACACAAGCTGTTCCGAAGACGAATTATTTCCATAGGCTTTTTTCCTAGAAACAAAACAATAACTACCTTTGTTAGGTTAAAAACTTTTTGTGGAGTTTTCGGTTAACTTAAAAACCTATCCCAAGTAGTATTCTTATAAATAAGTCTTCGTTGTATTTTTCATTGCAGATCGTACCTACTACACGAAAAAATACAAAATAATAAAAGAAATGGAATGCAATATTGTTATGAGATTATAAAAGTCCTCCAAAAAAGACGATACTTATTATATGATTAATTTCTACGAATACAGATTACTTACATTCGTCTAGGTTTAGTTAAGAAGAAAAATAAATATACCAACAAAACCAAAACAGACAAATGTTTTTCCTTTTTAATTCAAGCTGTATTATTGACTTATGTACCTACTATATTTTTTATTTTTGAAGTTTCTTCCGCTCATGGGTTTTATTAATAGTTAGGTAGGTATGTTGCGATACATGTACATGTAGATAAAAAAAGTAAAACGGATGAAAACACTACAATGTCGATCTATATGCCGCCTCTGACTGTCACCTCGTTCTCATCCTACAAAATTTATTTGGGATCGGCGTTAGCATGGTTTCTTTTTCTTTTCCTCTCTAGTCGCTCGCACTCGCTAGGTTAATCTAGTATCCCAGTCACGATGCCCCAATTTTCGAGATCGCTTTGCTCGTTCTTGCATTCTCTTAGTAAAATCACAAGTGCCTACCCGAGTCAGGGCGCTCTAATTTTCTAGCTCACTTTATTCGGTCTTGCATTAGTTTAGTAAAATGACATTGAAAACTTAACGTATCCCGGTACAGAATGCTCAAATTATCGAGCTTCGCTCACTGTTTGATGAATTTACACAAGACATTTTCTATTGCCTTCCAAAAGTACTCGCAAGATTGAGAAAGGTAACAATAAAAGCTGAGTATTAAAAATAGGTACCTACTCATAATAATTATTTTCGTATACCAATGTTTTTAGATGGCTTTTTTGTCATTTTATTCTCTGTAAGTAGTTATGATCGCATCACGTGTGTCTGACTGTGTGTTGTAGGTAAAGTACCTTGTATGGCGACTACAAAAAAAGTCGTAAGTAGGTATTGATAGATGAAATAGTTTTTCTAAACTTATAATGGCCGGCAAAAACGTACCTAGGTAATTTACCTAATGAGTTGGTACCAATCACAGAGATGTACCAATATATAACAAGTCAACAACAACACTTTCCTGTGGTATGCCTAAACTTGTAATATGGCTTCTTTCCATCGCGACCAATATCCTATAGCTCGAATTCTTTTTTTTTTCTAAACACAAAATCTTTTAAATACAAAATAATCAAAGACTGAGGTTTGTACCTACTGAAGCCCAAATAAATACTTAGATATCATTAATTAGCTATCTATAGTTGTAGTTCTCTCTTCGGCCTCTAACAGCTATTTTATTAATTAAAATAAATTGTATTTGTTGTAGCTGTAGTTTCTGCCCGTTACCACAGAATACTTAAAGTACTACGTACAGAAAGGCCACTCCCTTCCCCGCACCGTGCCCGCACTAACATCAGTTACCGCACCTCACCCCGCACTTCGAGGTTACCGTCGCAGTTCTTTAACAAAGAGCGCTCGCAAACACAAGTACCTCACGCACACATTCATACGTATACAATAGTTATTTGTTATACAAGAGTGCAAAGTTGCTTTTTAACCGCGTGTTCAATTTTGATGACCGAGCAAGCGAAGGATTCTAAAATTGAATCACGAGCGCAGCGAGTGATTCAAAATTAGAATCCTGAGCGTTAGCGAGGGAATCAAAAGAGCACGAGGTGAAAAATCTTTGCACTCGAGTGCAACACGTAACTTTTCATTCCACCTCAGCGAGGAAATGACTAAATGCAAAAAAAAAAACAATGACGTGAAAAAATGCCGCGTAAAGAACCGCGTACAAAGCAAATTGAAAAAAGAACACCAAGAAGGTTCCGAGTCTGAGTTTTTAACAAATTAAAAAAAAGTTGTATGATATATTCGGCACCATAGAGGTAGCAGTAAATAGGTTTAATGTTTTTTTTAATTCACAAACTTAGTGCACACGATGTTCTAAATTCAATTTACTTTATCATCTAGAGAATAAAAACGGCTTTTCCACTCAGATATTGAAGATTAAAAATACTCTTTCCGAGATGGTGGGATGAAAACGTAATTTTTTAATGTAGTAGTAGTAGGTAATTATTTTGCGAGCGTTGTAATGGAGTGTCCGGGGTGTGCCGTGACTCTGTCTCACAGCGACTGGTAGGCTTTGATAAATAAGTTTGTGAGTCCTTTGCTAATGCTAAACTCCTTACTTGAGTCACGTGTCATCTCTTAATCCGTTAAGATAGGTAGATACCAAATCCATTCAACAGATGGGTATTTTAGTAGAGAAGTGTATTGTTAAAGTATGACTTTAATTCACTGGAAGGATGTGGCATATAAAAGAAAATACGTACTTAAATTTAGTGCTGTCACAATATCTTAATATAATATAATACAATATTTATTAATTAATAAATATAATATATTCAATCACAAAATCCTTCAATCTAAACCTCATACCTACATATGCATCCGGCAGTCGGGTAAAAAAAAAACATATTTCTAATTTCTAGAGATGCTTCTTATCTGTCATCCATCATCATATCATCATCATCAGCGAACATCGGCGTCATCGAGCGAGGTACAGAGATAAGTGACCGAGTTTTTATACCTATACAAATCATCGATCAATATAATAGTAACTTTCATTAAATTGGCTCGGAAACGTAATAATATTTTCATGAAATTGTCATATTTTTTAGCAGATAAAGCTCTAGAGGATCCCTGAAATAGTTTATAAAGCTAGCATTCTATAAAAGAAACTGTGTTTTGTGTTAATTTTTCAATCAAAACAATGTTGATGAAGCTAACTTCATAAAACTACATTGAATGAACGTCATTAAAAACGTCATTTGTCAAACAACAGCAATAATGTAACCAACGCTAAAAAATGTTTAAAATATTTATTAGTTTTCGGTTAGATCTTGGTGGATTTGATTGAGAACAATATAATAGAACTAACAAGTGCTCGGGAACGTGTCGGGCTGAACCTTTAGTGCACCGTCTTCATATAAACATTTTTTTTTTTTATTTAAATTCGAAATGCAGTAGCCAGATGAAGGGAAAAAAATAAAAAAAACACAATACATATCGCACACCCAGAACAACACTGTATTATGTCGAAAAATCTTAAAATCGAGTTTTTTATTTAATTGAATAGCCAAAAATTTTCCGCGCTAACCATGAAGACAGGCGTATTTATATAATACTGATACTCATTGGATTCTTCACATGCAATATTCAGAACATTCGCAATTGCTTTGACATAACATGAAATAACGGTTTTTTCCGTCCATTCTGAAAAATGAGCTATTTTGGCTTAGTACAGTGTTGATCTGGGCGTGCGATATTTTATATAAAAATTTCGAAAAAAAAACAGGTATCTATTTTGATAGTTTAGGCATAAATTATGCAGGCCATAAATTATGTCGCACAAACTGTTAATGTGCAGACGCAAGCACATCAAGCTACCCCAAAGTCAAATTTTCCCAATTGAATGTGAATTAAATTGCTTTGTAGTAAAGTTGAAAATCTATTAAAGAAATTTGACAGATTGGGGTAGCTTGATGTGCTGGCCTCTGTACATACTTAGGCATGAAACTAAAAAAAAAACCAAACTAATTACAAGTGTACAGCTCATTAAGCTACAGATGCTTTGATGTCAAAGCATCTGTCAAAGTTCCTTTAATACATTTTCAACTTTATCTCTGAAGTAAGAAGTTATGATTCCGATCTCGGCGGCACGCAGCAGTGCTGCCGCGGCAGTGCGGTCGCAGCACTACTGGTCCTCATACATTTTCTATAGGTTTATATGAGACTAGCTTCAGCCCGCGACTTCGTTCGCGTGAAACTTCTTGTTTCCCCCGAGCCACCCCGTCGTATCGCATCACCCGCCCGCGCTATCACTTAACGTTATTTTTTACTTTTTTTCTTTTCGCTCGGCTCCTAAGGGTCATAGCGTGATGTTACATAGCCTATAGCCTTCCTCAAGAATTGGGCTATCAAATGCAAGAAGAATTTTTCAAATCCGACTGGTAGTTCCAGAGATTACCCCCTACATACAAACTTACAAACATACAAACTTACAAACTTTACCTCTTTATAATATTAGTATAGATTACATTCCGAGCACGGCAGCAATGCTGCGCGACATTCCTATAGAGAATATATGGAGACCAGCAGTGCTGCGGCAGCACTGCTGCGTGCTGCCGAGATCGGAATCATACCTTAAGGTTCAAAGTTGATTGGGAAAATTTGACAGTTTCGTGTAGCTTGACGTGCTGGCGTCTGTACAATTCGATTTAAAAGTCCGGTATCAATCGGTCCAGTGTCGCCGTCTAAATGGCCACCCTTGGATTATTGTAAGTTTTGAAAATCACTTTAATTACGTATTTTGTGTGCACAGCCCTGTCAGGCAGACGGAGCGGCGGCATATTATGCTTGGTAGTCACTCCGCTAGGAGTAAAGTGTTCTGATCCCGTTGGCACCCATATGTCAAGGAATCCAAAAAATTCCATCTTTGAAATTTTATTGAAAGAAACGTATCCAAGATCTCACAAATAGCGCTAAGCATATCTAAAACATTATTCTGTCTCTGCCATCTTCAAACAAGCGCAATATTATCAGTTTTGCTGATTGCAAACAATTGCTAGGATGATAATAATGTGCTTTATGGTGGAAAATCGCATCACAATAGTTAGCACACTGATTAAACTGTCACTGTCAGTTTGACGCGCTAAATCCGAAGTCCAAAGTTTATTTTTGTTTATCATCAAATTATCTTATTTTTAGGTCAAACTTCAGTGTGTTCATATATCAGATTATTTAGGAGTGGTAAGTAATCTTTTAGAGTTGTAAATTATGCAGTGGGTGTTCTTATTGCATGATAAGTAAAAGACTGGATATTGACTATTGTTTTATTTAGTAGATAACAGTTATGTTATTTATATTAAGCTTGACTGTACCTTTCTCTAAGCCATAAATTGAGAGATAGGCGTATCCGGTTCCGGTACGGTGAAGCGCTATAAGCCCCGCAGCGTCATATCCGCCCCAATCCGGCAGGTAGTGGGGATACGTTTGCGGAGCGCAAGACGATATCACTGAACCTCATTGGCGTTCGGAATTCCGAACGGTGTAGTCGCGTTTAAAAGTAACTCGTTACTTTTAAAAAGGGTGTCCTACTTTTTAGTGTTGTAAAATTAATTTTAGTGTAAAATAAAAAATAATTTGTGTTAAAAATGAACTCTTTAGATGAAAATATTAATAATGTTAGTATGGACAATGCCCCACGTGCTCGGTCGCAATATAGTGGTTCGAGCAGTAGCAGCGATTCTTCTTCCACGGCGCGTAAAAGGAGACATCGTAGGCGAAAGGAGCGACGCCGCCGTACAAAGCTAAGTAAATTAGAGGACGCTTTTATGAAACTTACTGAAAAAGTATCCTCTTTGCAAGATCTTATTGTTAAAAATAATACTCAGCCGTGCATGTCTGACAATGAGTCTATTCTATATATTCCGAGCCCTACTGAATTGGATAATGAATTAAACGAAGATAAAGGGATTGATTTTAAAATACAAACTACCCTCAAGTCGCAGACATTACAGACAGATAATACGCATCTCGAATTGCTTAACAAATTGCAACATTTTAACTCACCTGACTGGGCTCAAGTACGTTATTCTGAAGTACAAAAACTTTATAATTCTACCCCAGGTTTTGTAGAGCTCGAAAGTAATGATGTTTTGAAAAATTTTGAACGTAATCGTTCGTTAGCGGTCGTTGAAAATTCTTTAGCTGCTATGTCACATGCTGTTATATTGCAAAGCGAAGCATTTCAAAAAGGGTTATGCCAATTTATTTCATGGGTATCCGAATTAAAAAACCCAACGACCACTGTAGAGATTACCTCAAAAATCAATGAAATTTTTGCCGACGGGGAATACCAAAAAATACAATCGGATTTATTACAAATGATATGTGGCAAACGGGCTGATATAGTACAACAACGTCGTGATGGTATTTTAAACTCTGTAAAAGAAAGTTGTTTTAAAGAATCGTTAAGGAAAATACCCCCGTCGGCGCATCATTTATTTGACGATGCAAAGTTTACAGATTTTGTAGGAAAACAAGGAGGCGTCTTAAAAATTTTTCAAGCCGCACCCATTAAATTATCCTCACAGGGTAGGTCGTATAAACCTTCTGTCCAAAGAAGGGACACACAAGGTGGTAAGAAATATATAGTGCCTGTGCGCAACAGTGCAAACTATCGCCCCTCCACTAATAGTGGCTCTAATCCTGCGCAAGGACGAAAGAGAAGGGCAGAAGAGTTTTTTCGTCACACCGAAGATACACGATACGCTAAGAAACGCAGTACCCTGGGACGGCGTGATAAACGAGTCGATTGACTATCATCAACGTTTTCAAGCCGGGAGAATCAAACATCGGGTAAGTGTCTGGAGGAAGTTGGGGGCACCTTTATATATACTAAAGATAATATCAGGCTATCGGATCCCCTTTTTAAGCAAACCACCGCTTATTCATCCCTTGAGGATTCCCAGAAGATTTCACACAATCAATTCAAAAGAAATCTTAATCCAATTAAAGAAGCTGGTAGATCAAAGGGTGTTAGAAAAAGCTTCGTTGACCCCGAGCTTTGTCTCAACAATTTTTCTTGTACCAAAAAAGGAAGCGACGGCTTCGTTTCGTCCAGTCTTCAATTTAAAATTACTCAACAACTATGTCAAAATAGACAAATTTCGATTGGTGAACATGTACAAAGTCCCCGACTTCCTCCAAGCACAGGATTGGTTAGTGAAAATAGACTTGGAAAATGCATATTTTCACCTGCCAATCGCACCAGGACACAGACGTTTCCTCAGATTAATAGTATCGGAACAACTTTGGCAAATGACATGCCTGCCCTTCGGTTTAGCAACTGCTCCGAAGGTTTTTGCCAGCCTCACGAATTGGATCGCGCAGATCCTAAGAGACCAAGGAGTGCGATTGCTGGTATATCTCGACGATTTTCTCCTGGCGAATCAGAATCGAGAGACTCTTCAAAATCACGCGAACTTAACGGTAAGACTATTGCAGTCCCTTGGCTTTGTAATAAACTTTCAGAAGTCTGTTTTGACTCCTCAGCAGTCCATCGAGTATCTGGGAATATTATGGAATCCTTGGCAAAATGTCAAAATACTTCCACCAACAAAGGTTCGCTTACTGCAATCGAGAACAACGAAAATGGCAAAAGCCACCAAGGTAAGTTTAAAAGAAGTCCAGAGTATACTAGGACTTTGGAATTTTGCCAGCTTCGTAGTCCCGCGAGGGCGCTTGAATTCTCGTGCAATGCTGACCTTCAGCAATTCCCTATTGCGAAAAAATGTAAAAGGTCGAACACAGATGCCCGTCAAGGTAATTCCGAACCTGCAATGGTGGATCCAGGGTCGCAACATGGCTTCTCAACTGCACGGTTCACCTCCAACTTATTTCCTTACGACGGACTCTGCCAAGGCAGGTTGGGGTGCGCAGCTCAACAACGAGACCTTATGTGGCAGTTGGTCAGTACAGGAAAGAGAAGCTCACAGCAATATCCTAGAGATGTTGGCAATTTTGCGAGTAATTCAGGTAAGAGGTCACCTAATGAGCGATACAAGCTTATTAATTCAGAGCGACAATCGAACTGTAGTTTCTTACCTGCGCAACGAAGGCGGCACACAGTCACAGCCCCTCCTCAACCTAACATACGAAGTCTTAGACGAAATAGATCGTTATCGGATACATATGTCGGTATATCACCTTCCCGGTCGATACAACTACGTAGCAGATCGGCTTTCAAGGAAATCTGCCCCGACAGAATGGCATTTGCTTCCCTGTGCTACCTGGAAAATTTTTCAGCATTTCGGAGTTCCCGAAATCGATCTTTTTGCGTCAAGAACTGCTCATGTAGTACCCAGGTATGTGAGTCTGGATTTAGATCAGGCGGCTGTCTTCCAGAATGCCTTCGGTCGCCCTTGGCACTACAGGTTAGCGTGGGTATTCCCACCACCGTGTCTAATACCCAGAGTATTAGCGCACCTGAACCAGGCAACAGGTATGTACCTGGTGATAACACCCGATTGGGAGAAGGTCTTTTGGAGAGCGGATCTGGTGGCTCGCTCCATGCGCCCTCCCTACCAGTTGAGGGATTTGGACCAAGTCTTGATAGACACAACAACCAATCGACCGCCTCTACAAGTTCATCAATTGAATTTAAAGGTGTGGTTAATACAGGGTGGTCATCGCTATTAGATTCTTGGCAGAAGGATCAGATAGAAATTTTAGAAGGTAGCTGGAGGAAATCGACCTTAAATACTTATAAGCCGGCATGGTTACGATGGTGTAAATGGTCACGTGACCATAATGTGAACACTATAGATCCATCCCCTGAAGATGTGGCTCGATTTCTAACTGATTTGCATCTTAAATTTAAATTTGCCTATAATACAATTGCAGTACATAAGTCTGTGGTATGTACCTTTTGTCGTCCAGCTAGTGGCTTATCACTAGGTTCTCATATCATTATAAAGCAAATATTAAAGGGTATTGCATTAAAACAGCCACCCAAAGCTAAAAGCCCTATTTGGGACATTAATGTTTTAATTAAATTCTTAGTTGACAAAATTCCCTCCAAAATGTCATTGTTCGAAATTTCTAAAAGAACTGCAATTCTCCTTTTATTGTGTTCCGGGCGCAGAGTCCATGACCTTACATTATTGAGTATAAATAAAGAAAACTTTGTAAGGAGTGATGATTCTATAGTGTTTTGGCCGATTTTTGGGTCCAAAACTGACAATATAACTTATAAGCAATCCGGTTGGCGTTTACTTAAATGCGAGTCAAACTCTAACATTGATCCGATTTTTTGGATTGACAAATTGCTAGAGTACTCTAATGTTCGAAGAGGTAATATTGAGAACTTATTTATTAGCACACGTGGTGAACCCAAACCAGCTACCCGCACCATCATAGGGGGATGGATTAAGTCATTGTTAAAACAAGCTGGAATAAATACTAGTCCAGGTAGTGTACGATCGGCAGTAGCCTCGGCTAGTTGGTCAGAGAATATTCCTATTGATCATATTTTGGAAAGAGGAAATTGGCGCTCTGCTTTTACGTTTCATAAATATTATAAAAAAGAAATCAAGGATTACACGTCTACAAATGAATCAAGTCGTTCAAATCAGATCAGAAATCTATTTCAAACGATAAGATGATTTACTTAGTCGTAAACAAAGTGTCATAATTAAAGTTGATTTATTATAAGTTGTAAAAGTTTAAAATGAATAAATAACTTAGTGGATCACATTGGCGTTCTAATTTAGTCCCAATCCAGCAGTCGATAACAAACACTTCTCAATTTATGGCTTAGAGAAAGGTACAGTCAAGCTTAATAGAACAATTTTACCTAAAAATAAAATTGATATTAAGCATACTTACCTTTCTCTAAGCCAATTTATATTTCTGTCTGCTGATTCTTAATTAATTATAAATGTATGTGATTGATACCCTTATCAATCACTGTAAATTGAGCCGCAATGAGGTTCAGTGATATCGTCTTGCGCTCCGCAAACGTATCCCCACTACCTGCCGGATTGGGGCGGATATGACGCTGCGGGGCTTATAGCGCTTCACCGTACCGGAACCGGATACGCCTATCTCTCAATTTATGGCTTAGAGAAAGGTAAGTATGCTTAATATCAATTTTATTTTTAGGTAAAATTGTTCTATTACACCCTCCGAGTAACGTTTTATAAACTTTCAACCTTGATAAAAAGTGTTGCTAAGAGTGTTTAAAGTTTATTTGTATTCTAGTTTCGGATCGTAACTCCGGAGATAACTTGTAATTAGAGATAATATTTAATTTCAATTGTTTAAAATGTTATTAGGGAGAGTTAGCCAGCTGATATTAAGACGTTCCATTCACGTATCGCCAAAATTAAGTCAAGCAATGGGTGTCGACGGTAATACTATTTTAGCAGAGAGTTTGAAGAAACAGGTGAGGTTTTATAACTGTAATAAAGTCTCAAAAGTAAAGTGAAACTTTTATCTGTTTGTTTCAAAAACTTAGTTGTCCCATTTTGTGTCCTTTCAATTAATTACTTTTGATTAGATACTTTTAAAATTATATTTGCAAAGGACCAAATAGGATATTGCATTTATGCAAATTTAACATGTCAATGACCTGGTTTTCTAATATTCAGCTTATGATTTTATTATTAAAAGTTATTATTTACTAACAAATATGATTTATTCCAGGGTGTGGAATATGTCTTTGGCATAGTGGGTATCCCTGTCATTGAGACAGCTCTGGCATTCCAAATGGCCGGCCTCAAATATGTGGGCATGCGCAATGAGCAGGCGGCATGCTACGCTGCACAGGCTGTGGGGTACCTCACGGGTAAATAAATGATTTAATTCACTAATAAACTACTTTAGCAAATTAGATTTTATATCTCTTGTTTTCTGATTCAAAAAAAATACTTCTCAAATGTAATAGTGCCACATATACTGTGATAGTGTACCACACACTACTACACTACCCATACTTGGAAAAATTGATGTTAATGTCAACTGCCGGGTTCACTTTTTTCTTCTTTGCTTTAATATGCCATATACTAATTTATCAGGCATACTAAAGCAACTAAACAATTAGTCAAAAACTAACTCTGAATAATGAAAAATTAATGCCTAGAAGAGTCATGCAAGAATTCATGTTTCATAATTTTACCCCAGAATATCCCCTTATACCCTTGTAATGCAGCAGTGGTAGCCCAGTGAGTGAACTGTAATAATAATGTAGGTACTAACAATATAATCTGCATAATAATTCACGCTTGCTTGCAGGCAGAATACAATGACTTTAAGGCTGTAAGAGTAGTGGTGGCCAAGTGGTAACGGCCACGACTAACGAGTTGTAGGTCGTAGGTTCGAACCCAGACAGGCGCTTTACTTTGTGTAAATTATTCCATCACCACTGCTCTAAAAACGGTGAAGGAAAACATTGTGAGGAAACCGGCATGTCCTAGAACTAAAAATTCGAAGAACCCGCACTGGGCCCGTGTGGTGGATTACAGCACACTCCCTCTAACTGAGAGGAGGACTGTGTCCCAGCAGTGGGAATGTTATAGGGTTGTTATGTATACCCCCTTGTAATTTGAACCTGCCTTTGCAACACTGACATAACCTTGCCAATCAAAGTGCCTGCTAGATTGTAACCTTTCAAGCTTGTACATATATATGTTACCGGCCAAACCCGATTTCAGAACAAACTAGTTTAGCCTAGGCTAAACTAGTTCTTCCTATACGCGATAGGGGGTGCCCTTCGCTCGCCCTTGGATCTTATGTCGACGGAGCTCCGCTTCGCGGGGCCCCTATTTCTGTGTGAAGGGTTTAAAGTGACCTAACCAAACTGAACCTCGGGGTGCCCTTCGCTCGCCCTTGCATCCTATGTCGACGGAACTAGTTTAGCCTAGGCTAAACTAGTTTGTCCTGAAATCGGGTTTGGCCGGTAACATATACATCCATACTTACTAATATTATAAATGCGAAAATGCGTCTGTCTGTCTGTTACCACTTCACGCTTAACCGGTTGTATGCCGTAATTACAGACACAATTAAAAAGCCATTGTGTCTCGTGTAGATCTACGTTCCGGTACGAAAGGTTAAACCGCTGAACCGATTTAGTTGAAATTTGGTATAGAGATAGTTTTAGTCCCGGGAAAGGACAAGGATACTTTTTTATCCCGATATTCCCACGGGATCGAGACTTATGTGGGTGGAACTGCGGGGCGCTGCTAGTAGGTACATAAACTCACGCCTTCTTCCCGTGGGGGTAAACAGAACGCCACCTGCTACAATCCTTACGTACACCTCTTGCCTTGTTTAAGTTCATACCATTATCTAGTCGTACACGCACGCCAGTTGCGAGTACTCTGAAGAACATTGTAAAGAACCTTGTACATTGTGTAAATGATTAATTTACATTCGTAAATAACCCAAAATTGTACCTATCTGCTAAGAAATAGTGTGCTGTATCACTATCTGAAAACAAATTATGGATAATCACTTTTATTATGATATGATATAAGAGGCTTTACTTGATAAGTTAGATAATTTTAAATTCTGTAAAATTTATCCTACTATACAATTATTGGATTGGAATCAATTAGCTATTCTAATGAATAGTTTGTCCATTAGGAAATAAATTAATCCTTTGCGGGTCACTAAACGCCGCCAGATATAACGCGGGCCTCTGCAAGTTGGCTTCGGCGGAGTTGGTTGCGTACGCCATCCAAAGGTCCGAACCCCAGGGTCCCGAAAAATGTCAAAAGACGTAAAAATAATAACAATAAAACTACTATTGTCTATTTCAGTGTCCTTCAACCAGTTAAATAGTAATGAGTTTAAATAATGTAATCAATCACCCTTTCAAATAGGTACCGCAAACATTTGTAAAATACATCTTCAATAAATAAAATTGAATTGTCTGTTTGTAATGTCAAAATAACAGCTTTTTGCTAAATGCATATGAAATTATACAGGTTTATTGGAAAAACACCAACAACCTCTTAAGAGGTCATTGTACCTACTCATCATTATGAACGACTTTTACAATGGGACCAAACCTGAAATGGCGAAAAAAGAATCAGCTATTCCCTACATTTGTTCATATAACTTGTCAAAATGTAGGAAACAGCTGTTTTTTTTTTTGCAATTTTAGTTTGTTCCCATAGTAAAAATTGTTCATAATGATGATTACAATGACCTCTTAAGAGGTAGTTGGTGTTTTTTACCCGACTGCGCGACGCAAAGGAGTGGTAATGTGTTTATCAGCCTATGTATGTATGTATGTATGTAAGTATGTATGTATGTATGTATGTATGTATGTTTGTATGTTCCTTTGAAGCACTATACAGACCAAACGCCTCGGCCGATTTTTATGATTCACACGTCAATCGATTCCTCTTAGTCCGGCGAGTGTCACTAAAGACATGACGTTAATGAAAATTCAATATGGCGACTACTAGACGCCATATTGTGAAAATGAAAAAAATGAAAGTCAAGAAACTATGTCAAATGGGGTATCGTTGGATAGGTCTTTCAAAAATATTAGTGGTTTGGGAAGACCGTTTTTTGATTAAGTAAACCGTTCGTGACTTATCAAGCTTTAAAGTACCAATTTTCGTTAGAATCAAGTGTCCCCCCCCCTCTACCAACTAAACGCGGCAGTGGTACCTATATATTACAAAGTTTAAAGGGAAACTATCACACTTAAGTGGGATTTACAACTCATAACTAAAAAGAATAAAATAAAAAAAATAAATAAAAAAAATTAAAAAACCCGACTGCGGTAAAAAACTTAAGTTAAAAAAAACTGAAAAGCTAAAAACAAGCCCATTTTAAATTAAATAAAAGTTGGAAGCAGGCGGGACCCATTTGAGTTTGAAAATAGAAAAATGGTATGTGTCCCGCCTGCTTCCAACTTTTATTTAATTTAAAATGGGCTTGTTTTTAGCTTTTCAGTTTTTTTTAACTTAAGTTTTTTACCGCAGTCGGGTTTTTTAATTTTTTAAATTTTTTTTTTTTCCAATAACGTATCCGGTATCCGGTACTTATAACAAAAACAATTTTTAATTTTTTTTACTGTCTGTCTATTTGTTCGGGGTAATCTTTGAAACGGCTGGACCGATTTTAACGGGACTTCACTGCTGCCAGGGCCACACCAGCGGGAAACGCCGATAATGATCGCCATAAGTTGTGGCTGCACCTACGATTAACGCCCGTCATCGCGATAATTATCGGCGTTTCCCGTTGGTGTGGCCCCAGCATGTCAGATAGCTGATATAGGCTACATTTATTTTAGAAAAATAATTAGTAAAGAGACACATTATTGTTTTCTGATATCCACGCTAACGAAATCGCGGGCACAGCTAGTTTTATATAAATCTAAACCAACTTCAATGTCATCCAATCCAGTCTACTACAATATTACTCCCATCTTGTAGTGACAACATAGTTAAGTATTATTGGTTCATATTCCAGGAAAGCCAGGAGTATGTCTTGCAGTATCAGGTCCTGGTCTGCTGCACTGCATCGGCGGCATGGCCAATGCACAAGTGAACTGCTGGCCGCTCATAGTCATCGCCGGCTCGTGTCCACAAGACCATGAAGGCATTGGCGGGTTCCAGGAATGGCCACAGGTACCTTAACAAATACCATAAAACAAACCTTCCTCAAATATGTCCCAGGTCCCTGTACCCCTATTCACATAATTATACAGATAGATTTCATAATAATAATTTCTGGTTACCCAACTAAAAATATTTGAGAAAAAAAACTCAAGAAGATATATAATTTAACAATAAAGATAAAAATTCTACATCATCTTAACACACTTACAAATCTAAGTAAAACAAGTTTTTAATTATTTATTAAATATTCCCCATTGTCAAAACTATCGTGATGCAAATTAAAATAAATTGGCTTTTTTGCCGCTCAACTGACGTCATCATAAGTCGTAAGCGGAGTTTAAACAAAAATAATAATTTAATCAAAACTTGTAGCTAAGCAATTCTTAAATGATTAGATTAGATCCGCGTTTAAGTTTATCTACGGATTAGATTCATGTTTCTACTTACAAAAATCATCCAACAAAGTATGCATTCTAGCAAATGTTCATATAGTTAAATAGGTAAGTACTTACATAATTATAAATAGCAGGTACCTACCTATTTATAATTCACATTGCGCATGTGAGGCAAATGAATTTAACTGAATATTCATCTCACCTTTGAAAAGGTCGCTATAAAATCACACAGTCCCAGTATTATTATTGTTTCTTTTATTACTGTGTTATGAAATCTACTTAGATTAAGCCACAAATTCGCTTTGAAAAAAAGCGTTCTTTAAACGAAATCAACAATAGCTCAATGGGTGGTGACTATGATGAGAAGTCTTGATAGTAATTTGTCTGGAGAGTGGAGGTTGTAAAACAGGCCAATACAGAAACAACCAGTATCATAGCCTTATTGTTGTAGATAATACAATCCCCATGTCATAGATTCGCTAGGAATTGATAATGAAACTAGTTATATCATTAAGCTGCCTGTGATATCTCGCCCCTATGTATTACCAATCTAAGATATCGAGTGATAAGCTACCCTTTATCTTTAAAATATTTTATTCAGTAATATTCAACAATTCCGCCGATCATATCAACACGCATTTTATTGTTGTAACAATGAACTTTGATCTTTCAGTTGAAGACTGCAACCTAACGTGTGAAATAAGTATGTGCATAGAAAATTATCTTGATATCTAATACAAACTTTTTTTTCCACACACAATATCACTAGGTATCTCACAACAAACCTCTACCAACGACCTTGATTACAGATTATTGTATAATACTAGATGACACGGCAAACGTTGTTTTGCAAAAAAAAATAACTTACGACCTATTCTCAGACCAAAAAAATAATCATCATCAATCATTATCTACACAAAAAATTTCATAAAAATCGGTCAAGCCGTTTCGGAAGAGTTCCATAACAAACTCTGTGACACGAGATTTTTATACAGGGTGTTATGGAAAGGGTATATCAATACAAACGGGTTGAAGAGTGTATCTGGTCTAGAATCTCTGTACAAAATTTCAGCTCAAAAGCAGTAACTTTGAAAATGCTTAATATTTTTTTATTTCTGTGTGTGGATAATGAATGACCTAGTGCGGTGACCCGCACTAGGTCATTATCCATTATCTGTAGTGTGTCTGTGCGCCTAGTACACGCACATCACGCCGCCGCGCGCCACTGCAGCGCCGTGATGTCAAAATAAAAAAATATTAAGCATTTTCAAAGTTAATGCTTTTGAGCTGAAATTTTGTACAGAGATTCTAGACCAGATACACTCTTCAACCCGTTTGTATTGATATACCCTTTCCGTAACACCCTGTATATTAGGTTTGGTAGTTTGCTAAAAATAACTTGCAAATATGATTGACCCAAATTATTTTATTTTATGGACAGCGACTCCAGTAATATTTCTTTGAAATCTTCACCACCAAAACGACACCTAACAGGTACAACCATCATCAACATCCTCCTGCCCTTAAAGTAGATAATTTATTAAGGGTCACCACAGATTTTTCTCTATACAACCTTAATAGTTAGTAATTGGGGCTCCATTATCCGCACTTAAACTCCCATTCGGTCCGTTGTGCGTGGTGGGTCCTAGCTAACATCGCCAGTCTAACTCCGCTCAGAAACACAGTAGCTCCACATGCTTTGCGGGGCGACTCACTGATTTATTTGGACAACCTTATAATAAAGTACTATATTTAGATACTTCACAAGGTTATGCAAATATTAATTGATTGTTATAACGTGCAGGTGGAGTCCAGTCGCTTGTACTGCAAGTACGCGGCGCGGCCTCCGTCCCCGCGCCTCATCCCGCTGCACGTGGAGAAGGCCGTGCGTCTCGCCGCCACCGGCCGCCCGGGAGTCTCCTACCTCGACATGCCCGGAACACTGCTCATGGTAACACATTTCACTTGTAAAGCTATGATGGCCACGTTTGCACTAGGGCTTAGAGACATTGCCTGAACCTGAGGAAAGCCGCGCCATAGGGCAAAAGTCGCTTCAAGACGAGTCATTTTATTCGATCGAATTTCGACAAATGAGCTTAAAGCTCATTTGGACAGCCTCATGACGAGCAAAATCGACTCGACGTGTCAAAGTGGCTATGCAGACATACATTTTATAATACCTTGAAGCAACGCTATTAACTTTTAGCTTGATAAAACAGTATCCCAAACATTCAGTCTTCTTTAGTATGATCACTTTAATATTTTTTTATTAAACCTTACACATTATTTGCCATAGATGAGCCTCCTGCCAAATCGTTGCAAGGGGGAAGTGCCAGGGCAGCGCTCGAAAATCAAATTTTCTTACGTTTTTTGCAATTTGCAGTCAGTGTCAAGTTGTATGTTGAACAAAATATGATTCGCGACCGTAACAAGTATGTATTTACAGAATTATGATCATTAAAATCATGAATACATCCCTGTAAGTTGATGCTGACCTGCAAATTGCAAAAACGTAAGAAAATTTGAATTACATACAGCCGCAAGGGGCAGCAGCGCAATGCATTTTCATACAAAAAAGTGCATAGAGTGCCTGTAGTGTGCGTTGGTTCATAGAAAATGTAAGAATTTATAATGCTCACATTTTCGCGGTGCGGCCCGCTTAAATTGCGCTTTACAAGGAAATTATTCCATAATTGCCACACATAATAAGTTATAAATATTTTATTAATTCTAATCAGGCTGAAGCTGACGAAGACAAAGTACCGATAGACTTCTACAACGCCCCCCTCGTGTCCCTGGCTCACCCCAACCCCGCACTAGTGGCGCAGGCCGCCGACCTGTTGGCGAAGGCCGAGCGCCCGCTCGTCATCGTGGGCAAAGGCGCCGCCCACGCGCGGGCCGAGGAAGCCATCAACAAGCTTGTGGAGAACACTAAGCTGCCGTTCTTACCTACGCCTATGGGTATGTGTGGAAATAAAGTTGTAAGGATACGTCACAACTCGGAGGACGACGCGGACACGCCGGCTCGCGAAAGGTGGAAGAAGTGAAGGGAGGCTTTTACCCAGGAGTTGGACAGCGTAGGCTAGTAAAACAAAAAGAACGTTATGATTGACGATGCTCAAAAATCTCGAAATCTTTAGTAAATCAACAAATAAACTGTAAAAATATTTTTTTCTGTATTGCCTTGAGGTACATACCTAGGTCTTAAACATATTTGACGAAATTAGGGTGTACACATCTGCCTGCCCAATCGAGGAAAACTGTCGTGATTTCATATTATGATATTGGCCCATCACCGTCGTTTTCTATCAGGCGAGATCGAGGTCAAGATCAAAGGCCCATTTGACAATGAAAAACAAAAACCCTATAGGATCCATAAATGAACTCTAATATAAAAATGTCTACTAATAACTACATAATTCTATCCAGGCAAAGGAGTGGTACCGGATGAGTCGGAATACTGCGTGTCCACTGCGCGCACGCAGGCCTTGCTCAAAGCTGACGTCATCCTCCTGCTGGGCGCCCGACTCAACTGGATGCTGCACTTCGGACAACAACCGCGGTTCGCGCCCGATGTCAAAGTTATACAGGTAATGGGAGAATCGAACAAAGAAAATAAGTTTAATCGACCCAGTAAAAGTTTAAGAAGCTGATTTTTCAATAGCCAGACAACTTTTATGTAAGGAATAAATATTGCGGTTTGACAGCTTTTGTATAAAAAATATAATGATCAAACTGTCAGATTTATTCTTCAAATAAAAGTTATATATCTATGGAAAAATCAGTCCTAAATTGATTTGGAATTACTAATATAATAATAATCCGACTTTAATTAGCTAGCGAGGTTATTTTTATTTGTTTAGCTAGTTTTGGATATATCAAAGCGAGCTGTGCCCGCGACTTTCTCTTTTTTGCGCGGCTCCCTAATTATTTTTCGAAAATAAAAATTACGTTACGTTACTCCTTGTAACATCAGCTATCTGCCAGTGAAAGTCTCGTCAAAATCGGTCCAGCAGTTTCGGAGATTCATAGCCAGAACAAACACGCAGACAAAATTTGTTTTTTTTTTATATGTACAGTATATACTTTCATATGCATTTAGTAAAAAGCTGTTACTTTGACATTACTAACAAACACTTCAATTTTAATTTATTTATTTGTATATTTTCTAATACACTATGATATAGTTTCTAAAAGCCTGTACAAGTCTTAGTAAATTTGTAAAATTTCAAGTTAGCTGTTATGATTGATTCACCAAAATAACTACAGCCATCTTTTCTCACCAGTCTCCAAAAGTCATAGACACTGTTACACAAAAATTGTAACAAACTTATTGTTAATTTTTCCAGGTCGATATTAACCCTGAGGAGTTCCACAACAGTATTCAGTCTGAAGTGGCAGTACACTCGGACATCAAGCCATTTACTGAGGCCCTCACACTCAAACTGGCAGAGAAGAAGTTCAGTCTGCAGCCCGCTAGCAACAACTGGTGGCAAGCATTGCAACAGAAACAGAAGGCTAATACTGAGTTCGTTAAGGTATAACATCAACTACTAAAGTCAAAGATACACAGGACCTCTGAATGTTCACAAAGACACATGTTGATCATTTTTAACCGACTTTACTTATAAATAATTTGACTCAGCGGCCATGGACTTTGCAGAAAACTATATTTCCTACCTTCCTATTGTCCTGCCACATTTTACGGTGCCTAATAGAATGTCTTAACCCCCAAAAATAATCTAAAGTATATTAGCCAGGCGCTAAAAACCTCTTAAAAACGTTCAGCGACTATTATATTATGCCTTACCTATGAGATCCTGACTCTACTATTTTTGTTTAATAAACCTATTTTCTATCACCAGGCACAATCAAGCAACACAAAAACGCCACTGAACTACTTCGCAGTATTTAAGGCGGTTCAGGCGAACATCCCGAAGGACTCCATCATCGTGAGCGAGGGCGCCAACACGATGGACATCGGCCGCGGCATGCTGCTGAACAACAAACCGCGACACAGGCTCGATGCTGGTACCTTCGGCACTATGGGGGTAAATATTATCACACTAATATTATTAAGGCGAAAGTTTGTGAGTGTGTGTGTGTTTATATGTTTGTTACTTCTTCACGCTCTTAACGGCTGGACCAATTTTGATAATATTTTGTATGGAGGTAGCTGACACCCTGGATTAACATATAGGCAACTTTTTATCCCGATATTCTCACGGGATCGACACTTATGCGGGTGAAACCGCGGGGCGCAGCTAGTCATACATAAACAACACATAAATATTGCAGTCAAACTATTGTTAACAGCTGGTATTTTGAAATCCTACTATGTACATAACAAAAGTTCAAATGAAGAGTTGCATTTTGTAATAAAAAATTCCCATAACATTGATGAATCTAAAACCACAATGATTATAAGACAATGTATGCCTTGATCTCTAGTTATAACTAAAGATGTTATATCTAAAACAAACGACGACAATATTAAGATCTATAGACCTTCAAATACTACATTTAATAAGAATAGCATTATTCTAGATACTCCTCAAACCCTAGTTTTAAAAATAAATCTCCTCATTCAAGGTGGGCCCCGGATTTGCGGTAGCTGCAGCGATGTGGTGCCGCGACCACGCGCCCGGCAAACGCGTCATCTGTGTTGAAGGAGACTCGGCCTTCGGATTCTCTGGTATGTTATCATTTTACCAGTATAAATAATACAATACAATGAGTGTAAACTTGTTTCATATTTTAACACTAACAATTGTCAGGGAATGTCAATAATTTCATGGTACAATATCAATCATTATGATTGCCTGAGCTGTTTTATTCTGAGTCATATAAATATGTTCGTATAATTAATGCTTTTATGTTTTGTAGGTATGGAGATCGAAACTATGGTCCGGTACAGACTGCCCGTGATTATCATCATAGTAAACAACAGCGGTATTTACAGCGGCTTCCCTAAAGACGTTATGGAAGATATACAGTCTGGTGGTGATATTGCTCAATGGTAAGTTATGGACTAACATTTAGAACCCTACACAACATGTCTCGGAACTGCAAATGCATTGATTATAAATAATAATAATGTTGACTAGTAGGTACTCGTTTTCTAAAGATAACGAGTACCCACTAGTCAACATTTTGTTTTGTTCATAAATTCAATATAGTGAGCCATCTAAGCCACGCAAGGAAGTGATTTCCGTTATTGAAATCGATAAGGACTATATATTGAACACAACTATTTATATTTACTACCTTTATTTCAGCACTCCACCAACTGCTCTCGGTTGTGAAATTAGGTATGAGAAGATGATGGAAATGTTTGGTGAGACTGGACACCTCTGCCGCACCGTTGAAGAGATCGAAGCCGCCGTCAAAAAAGCTGTAGCAGTCACAGACAAGCCCAGCATCATCAACATACTTATTGACCCACAGTCCAACAGGAAACCACAAACATTCAACTGGTTGACTGAATCTAAACTGTGATATGGTTATTGTTACATTTGATACCTAATTATTTAAATAATTTTGTATGAAAAATAACATGAACAAGGTGGTGGGGCCCCAGAGTGGTAAAACTGACTTCAAATACATTCTTATTGCATTTCTTGTGAAATTGTGTTAAGGTACTTAAAAATAAAACAAGGATGGACTTTGATATTGTCTGTAATTGAGTCATATTTATGGTCACATTGCTGTAATTTGTATATAATGAACTTAAAAATATATATAAACTTTACATTATAAACTAAATCCCTGTATTTTCATTTAACTCCTGGAGGCAAATGAATCTGCTGTCTTGGTTGTCCAGAGCAACATAAGATGAGCAGTAGTTGTATAAGTAATATCCTTTACATTTTGCTGAGGCAACCGATCAAAAAGTTCTCTATCACAGTTTGTGCTGGAAAGAAAAAACACCATTAAAAAAATATTACTGGAAACTTATTCTATCTATACTGAATGAATAATACATATAAATAATTACCCAGTTTGCAGTTATTGGTAGTGGTCAGTGTGTAAGCATCTTGGTCATAATCATTGGTAAGAGTGAGATCAGCTCCTCTGACGAGAAGCTCGTTGCAAGTATATGGGAAGTCAGCTGCTGCTGCATACATCAACGCTGTGCTACCAGACTGAAACAATTTATCACATCATAATAAATAACTGCCAATATAAAAATTTATCACAAAGATAAGTGATACTTACATCATCTTGTATGTCAGCATCAGCTCCTTCACTCAGAAGAAACTTCACAACCTCATGGTGTCCCCCCGCAGCTGCCAAGTGTAGTGCCGTCTCACCCTCCGGACCCCGCATGTTAACATTGGCACCACACCTAGTTATAACAAAAGACAATTTTTATTCATGGTAAAATCCAGTTACTTACTTAAAACCAATTCTAGAATAAACTAAAAGCTGGTAAGCACAGACTCCTCCCTGTCCCTTTGTCATAGAACACTAAAATCAATTTCAAGTGCAGACAAAGAACAAAGGATCCCCTGCTGTGTACTCACCATACTAAGTCTTGGCAGCTGTTTAACTGTCCATAGCTGGCTGCCCAGTGCAGGGCAGTGAGTCCATGCTCATCAGTGATGTCAACATACTGCTCCAGTTTCACGTCGTCACGGGTTATTTCACCGCGGCCAGCCTTCGCGTGTAAGCTACAATCTGGCTGGGGTAACTCCGGGACTCGCGCCTGCGTATTACCTGCAAAAGCGACCTTGAACGTTATACTTACCTACTTCAAACCCACAAAGAAACTCCTAGAAATCAATAGATGTAGAGGTCGTGCTAGGGAGAAATTACATTAAAAACGAAATTACCTCTTTGTAAATTGGTTAACGCGGTGCACTGGACAGATTTATACGGCGTAAATGCACTTTTTCTTACACCGTTTAAATTGGGCGCCCATCGTTGATAGCCTCCGCTACCACTTTTACTGCTATCCTGACTTCCCGAATCATATTCATACTTGTAGGAGTCCAAATTTTCTTGTTTTTCTTGCTTTATATCAATGTTTTTGCCCTCGTGCTTGACAGAAACAGCTTCTTCCATTTTTTCTGCTTGTTTTGTATATTTCAATGAATCAACAACACAAAGATCATAGACAACAATAAATTGAATCAAATGAATCAAAGACTAAAGAGAAACAGCAGAACATCTCAATGCGGAACACTGATAAATTGACAGTTCGTTTCGTTAAGTTGTCAGAAATTATTCACTGATATTCTCGACTACGCCAAAGATTAGGGTCATGTTCTATTATTGTAATTGTCGTGGCAACGCCTTGTATGTGACATTGTAACTATGAATCGTCTTAGTAATGCCTCCAACCACGTTGTATGGCAATCCTAAGCCTAGATGTTAGGCAGCTGTTAGGTAAAAGCCACTCCCCTGCCTGGGTCACGGGAAGAGCCAACCAACTGTTTCATTATAGACAACTTGGACCACTCGGACTTGGTTTTCACCTCAAGCGACTTGAAAATATGATTACCAATAAGGTTATTATATTTACACCGCTAGAGGTTTTTCACAGCCGCAGCACCACCATGGCCAGCACTCCCTGCACAGTACACCGATCCAGGAAGATGGGATGGCGCAGGCAGGAGTATCGATCGACACACGTTGCGTTCCAAACATAATATATCATTATTTAGCCTGTGGTTCCACACTATAGGGTTCCTACCTGCCTAACCGCCCGGCCACGAGTTTTGGCTTAGCAGCAAGCGGCGCGGTTTCTTTTTTCTAGCTAGCCGTTGAAGCTGCGAGCAGGGTGTCGTGGCATGCCACGACGCCCTGCTCGCAGCTTCAACGGCTAGCATACATACGCCGGTTCATACATGATATTATATTCGTTTTTACCGCTCGCCGCCCCACGCTAAGATGCCACTGATAGCGGCGAGCTCATGGCCAGGCCGTTAGACGTAAAGACATACAATCCGGTCTCTTGCCAAATGCCAACGTTTCGCGTCGCGTGTCAAGCCATTGGGTTCTAGATGCTCGACACACACAGCGACTTTTCGCCAATGAGTACTGGACGCTGAAGTCGCTACGTGTGTATGTAGCATAATACATCAGAAATGCCGACGCCGGCGTACTGTCAACTGAGGTGTTAATGTCAAATCTAAATCATCTGCCAATTTCAAAACAAAGTTCGGTTGGCGGCTTACTTTAGTTAAGATACATTGTACTTTTAAGAGTTTCAAAGCTTGAAATATAATTTTGTTATTTCAAACTGTTGTCTGCCCGCACGAATTGTTCTGTCCAAAAACAAAAATGTCAGCACTAGGAAACGAGAGTCAAGTAACCAAACAGTTGCAGCAAGACTTACAAAACGAATTAAACACTGCTAATCAACTGTTAAGACTAATGTAAGTAAAGTGTTGTCTATTTACTGTACTCGTTGTGTAAATCACTTTATTACTCACTATTACCTAAGTAGAGCATGTTTGTAGTAAGTTGGCTACTACTACTGTTTCTGCTCTGTAGGCTGAAGGTAGATATACGATACGTGCCAGTTCTGAACATATGAATTTTTTTAAAGCCGGTATCTACTGAACTATAGCCATGTTATTGATTGTATGATTTGCAGATCAGTAGAACTACAACAAATCAAACAGTTCACTAGGCCTGGGGGAGACTTCGAAGCCAATGTTTTAAAGGTAAATGTTAGGTTTATCTACCAATATGATTTAAAAAAATCCTAAATTGAGTCCTGAATGCTTTTTTCTAGACATTATTATTTTTCTATTTAATTTTCAGAACACAACACTAATCAAGGAATTAGCAAAGCTTCAACAAGTTGACTTACAGAACTTGCCTCCTTTCACTAGAAAACAAATAGATATGAGTATGCATGCAAACGAAAATGTGGCTTATGAAGAACAAATAAATACTTCAAGAATTGACTCTGAAGTAGAAGAGAGCCAGTAAATGCATAAGTCTTGAAACGCCCCTATTTGTATAAGCAGAGAGACAAGACGGCCAGAAAGAAAATATGGAAGCGTTAAATACTGTAATGTTGTGTCTGTGATTTATTGATAGAATTGTTTTTTTTTTTTTATTTGTTTCTCACTTGCACTATATATGTATACCTATTTAATAAATAACACAACTATCCATTTGTTTACTAAAAGAATCAAAACTCCAAAGCTTTTTCAATCGATGGAAAGTTCTGTTAATTTATTGCCTAACTAGCTTTGCCCGCGGCCTCTCCTGCATTGATGTCAGGAATTTTGTTATAAGTATCTATAGATTCATATGTATTTAGAAATAGCTGTTTTTTTGTCAGAACAAACAGACACTTCAATTTTATTTATTTTAATAGAAGATAATATTTATAGAGGCAGGTTTTGAATTGAATGACTATTGAATTCTTGTTATTTATAAGTTCTAGTGGTTAAGATTTAAGAATAAAAAGCACCTTTATACATAAATTCTTTATTTCTTTTGATTGTGACTAATTTATTAGTTAGTCACAATATTATTAACTTAACTAAGGGCTGATTTTTCAATCATCTGATAACTTTATTTGCGAAATAATTTTGAAATTTTGACAATTATTTCATAGAAAAACTGTCAATCGTCAAGTTTATTCCTTAACTTAATTATCTGGCGATGGAATAATCAGCCCTTAGTATAAAATCTTTATTAACACAGTAACATATACAAGGCAACATGCATTTTATTTTTGAGCTTTATTAACTCTAGGCCATATGCTTAGGTACAGTAAATAAAATTTATTGTTACCAATACAATATTTTTCTAGTTGGCAGACTGTATAAAGAAATCTTTTATTACATTAGAAGCAACAAGTTTCGGCCACTATATAGTTACGTTATTATTATTATCCTAATAAAATCAGTTAATTGATTTAGATCTGAGTAAATTATTAGTACCTAATCATAAACAAGATAGACCTTCGTGAGATAGAAACATTCACATTTCCTTACATTCCTCATTCATTTCAATTCCATTCTCCAACTTGTATTTGGAATAAGTCATAGTATACTCTTATTTACAAGTTTTAGCTCTCCAAGCATTTAGAGAAATATATACTAATCTGAAACATGTGAGAGGAAAGTACCTATAAACGTAATTTATAAAATCCATAACATCCACTCCTCAATAAAGCCATGGTAACAGCTTAAGACTAGATAAACTACAAAATAACATTAAGAATTATTGAAATAAAGCTGCCTTTTCTTTGAACAATTGCCTCCTCATGGCCTTTTCTTCGGCCTCTCTGCGTTTCTCTTCTTGTTCTTGGATAATTTCGTTGTGGAATCTATTACTTTTCGAGAGCTCTTCAATCTTAGCTTCGAAGAAAGTTTTCGCTCCGTTCACTCCGACTTGGTCGACGTTGATTTCTGTGAGTCGTGCGAATGCGTCCAGACCGGAGTCGGTCTCCAGTTCCCCGGCGCGCGCTTTTCTGCGAAATAAATACAGCTAACATTAGAATGAGAACAATGTGCATTTAGGTATTGAAGGGTGTGTCAGCATTAGATCGACTCATCCACGACGCGGTTTATCGGGGACTGGACTCTTCAAACCATATATGGCTTTTTATAATTTTAAATCAAAACACTGAGTCAACCACCAACATTGTGACATGTAAAGTTGTTTTTGTGAGTCAACTCGTAGTACATACCTACCTAATAGGTAGGTAATACATTGTGGTGTGGCCAAGTTTATGACGCAGGTATTGTACTACCTAGGTGTAAAATGTTGCTGTTGTAATGGGCTCCCTAGGGTTCCCGGATAATACAAACAGGATAAAAAGTATATTCTAAACGGTCTACCGTATTTCCAACTCAAAACCATGTCCATTGTGTAACTAATGTTAGGTAGGCACGCTGAAAAAGATCGCAAAAAATAATTTAATGTTGTTAACTGGGGCTAAATTTTCCGGGATAAGCTAATAAACTCC
Source organism: Amphipoea oculea (assembly GCA_945859645.1). NCBI lineage: Eukaryota > Metazoa > Arthropoda > Insecta > Lepidoptera > Noctuidae > Amphipoea > Amphipoea oculea. The sequence continues at coordinate 10,210,485 of OX243880.1, forward strand.
CAAAACAGGAAGTACCTACCTAGGTAATCATTAAAAAAGTATTCAGTAGGTAGGTACTTTGTTACAGCTAACTAAAACGAGACTGCTAAACCTTGCCACACGCACTAGACTTATTTTAAACCAACCAAGGATATTATAACTTTTTTTAAACCGAACACTGCGGTTCTTTTAAGTAACACTGTCTTCAAATGTTAATGTGTACCTAGGTCATATAATTATGTTTCTTTTACAATATTATATTGTCGTGCCGTGATGCGAAAGTCGAACCCGCGACCCTGTCAACCGATCCACTGCGCTATAGTTCGTATAGGGACGAACCGGGCGTGCGTGGCGAGTCCCACCCTGCGCTAAGACTTATCTACCTTTCTTTCAATTTCAATTAGTGCTAATAAAAACAAAATTATTTTAATTACCTGTAAATAAGTAAAAATTCCCGGAAACTAATTCTGTTGTCCCCATCTTCATCAACCTCTGAGATCATAGCCTTCAGTCCAAGATGAGTCTGTGGTGCTCCCAGTCGCTCCATCATTCGTTTCACTTCAGTCAAGTCTAGGTAACCGTCGCGACCTTCATCGAATCTAAAACAAAGAGAAATATTGATTATAGTACAATTCTTGCGAAACTCGGTATCAAACTATCAATACGTGGTACGATGTTCATAGGTAGGTACTTCGTATCTAAGTGAAACTCAAATAACTTTCGTCCCTTTTTAGGACTCTACGACAATACGTATGTATAGGTATTACGTAAGTTATAGGTAGTGTAGTAGGTACCCACGTATGTTTTGCAAGCTTAGGCATTACAACTATACTACTATAATTTGTAGCATACTACTAATTACTAGTAGTACTTACTAGATACTAATTAGTAGTAGGTATAGGTACTAACTACCTACTACTAAGTATAGCAGTAGGTAATTGTGCGGTAGTAGTATATCTACTACTAATTATACTTAGTATTATTAGTAGTAGTATTAATGTGTTAAATAACCCGCAGCCTAATTGCGGAACGCCAAATCGTCAAATGATTCTGATCAGTTGGCTTCATTTCTATCACAATTGGCTTCATTTTACGATTTTCGAATTGCGAAACTCTAGTTTCTGCGCAGGGCCTTAACGTTCATAATTGGTTTCATAATAAACTAAAGTTTCACAATTCGAAAATCGTAAAATGAAGCCAATTGTGAATAGAAATGAAGCCAACTGATCAGAATCATTTGACGATTTGGCGTTCCGCAATTAGGCTGCCGTGTGCATTGGGTAGGTAATGTTTTCAGCACGACTTATAAGGGTCTGTACTTAGGTACCTACTCGTATCGTTCGCGCTTATGTAAGAGGAGATTGGTGAAGTCTATTTATTATAGTCTCGATTAATCCATAAAACAGAATGTTAATGTTGCCTTATTTATTGTTGGTATCTAGTCGTCACAAATGGTTAGTACAAGTGTTACAGCATAAATATAGTAAGTAAGCCTCGAAGATCCATTACATGCTGGGGAACAACAATGACGCTATCTAATAATATTGATGTCTAATAAAGGAAGCTAGTCAAAATAAATACAACAAGGAAAGTTCTCTGTCTCTATAGCATATTAGAAAGAAGACATACATTCTATGTCACATAATGGAACGAATGACCGTTACGTTATTCAGTGTCATGTACGGGGAATGCTAATTTATATACGTTTAAATATGCCACTTTCGCTCGGCTCCACTTGGTTTGAAGAAAAAAAATATTAATGTTTCCGTAAAGGCCGAAAATCACTAATCAATCAATTGAAATGAACCTTATAGCATTCGAATTTTAAGAAAGTTATACGACATTATTATGAATGATTATAATCAGCTACCTAATTGCGGAACGCCAAATCGTCAAATGATTCTGATCAGTTGGCTTCATTTCTATCACAATTGGCTTCATTTTACGATTTTCGAATTGCGAAACTCTAGTTTATTATGAAACCAATTATGAACGTTAAGGCCCTGCGCAGAAACTAGAGTTTCGCAATTCGAAAATCGTAAAATGAAGCCAATTGTGATAGAAATGAAGCCAACTGATCAGAATCATTTGACGATTTGGCGTTCCGCAATTAGGCTGCTGGGTCCCATTAAAATAGATGGATAAATTTTAACACAGTGCTCAGTAGGTACGTGTAACCAAAGATATCCAAGCAAAAAAAAAAATATACTGATTACAATGATTTTATTTTGACCTAAAATACCTAATAAATTGTGTAGCTGATTATTTTTTTCTTGGAAGTAAGTATCTAGGTAATGCGTTTTTCTTATATATTTTTTAACAATCGTCCTTATTTTGTTGATCTGAATGATTTCTAAAAGTTTGTCCATGTATTTTAATGTGACCTTATACAGGCTTATTTTTTTATCAACATCCAAATTTTTACAGGGTGTTAAAAAAATCAGCTGTCTCATACATTTTGGTCAAGTAGGTACCTAAGTATTGAACTTTTGTATGAAACAGCTGATTTTTTTTCGTGATTTCAGAGTTGGTCCCATAGTGAAAGTTGTTCATATTCATGGGTAGAACACCCTGTAAAAATTTGGATGGTGATAAAAAAATAAGCCTGTATATCACTGACATAATTTCCTAGTAAACCTAACTATTAGTTATGTGATATGAGCAAATGCCGGCGTGATGTGATGACTAAGAAGACTTAACAAATTGGACCAGAGAAGGCACATAGGTAGGTTATAGCTACTTACCTCCTAGAGAGGTATGATGCAAGCTTATAGAACACCATTGCTCAGCAGTGGGACACCAGAAGTTTAAATTTAAAAATAATATTGACATAGGTTAGGGAATTCTAACTAATTTAAATTTAGAGGTAACTAATTCAGGCAATTAGTCAAACTTTTTGCTGAGTCAATTTTGTGGTTGCTTCACATTTTGTTCTCTGCTAGGTAAGTAGCTACCTAGCGTGTGGAGTTGCTTTGTCAAGCAAACATGACTAAGACCTTGTTGATATGGGAAGCACGTCCCTGTTTCACGTAGTTCACCTAGTTACATTCGTTGCGTGAAAAATTGTTGTTATTAGGTAGGGTACTATACTACTGTACCTACTAAGTATAAAAAAGAAGATTTTGCTCACAAAAAAAACAAAGCAAAGGTGGAACTTTGGTTTTTTTACTTTGAAGATGGAATATTACAAAATTCTTATTTCTTACGTAATTTAACATAAAAGACTGTTGGCATAGTTTCCTCTGCCCACGTAGAACTATTAAATATGTACCTACCTACGTAGATACTATCTATGGTAGGTAGGTGGTACCTACAAATCTAAGGTGAACCTTGTCACGGCACAATTAAGTGCCTTGTCTGATAAGATGGTAGTTATCTTTATAATTTTATAACACAGGTATCATCTACACACATAAGTAGGTAGCCCTACCAACCTAATTTTCGTTGTGCTACCTATATTTATTTTCCCGATTCGATAAAGGTATACCTACTTAGCAAATAATTATAGGTAGATATAAACCTAGGTAAGTATATTTATATTATTTTTATTTAACACTATTATCTAAACACATCCATATACTGATAATTAATAAGAGCCTACTTAGCGATATCTCCAAATTTACCATATATTTTATGTAACCGGGTATATAGAGGCTAAATAAATAAAATGATCATAATAAAATTAATACCCACACCTGTTTTAAAACAACAATATTTGTCTATGCTCGAAATTACATACCTATAGTATATCTAAGCGGGTACCTATCTATGTATACCTATTTATGTACCTTGACCTGTCCGTCTAATGTGTAAAATAATGCTAATTTTCAATGTAAGTATAGCAAGTCATATATTACATACGTACTGTATACGTAGATGCCTATGTTCGTAGACTGACTATACTGTGCAATAGAGTGGCACAAGCAAGGCCATGTGTCCCCTTATTTCATTAGCAAGCAACCGACTGCGATACAGATATCTAGTACATAGTAAGGTACTTGTATGTTATATCACGGGAAGCGTAAAACTATGATTTATTGTATCCTTTCGAGATACGTTATTGTACCTCACCTACTCTACTAGATACCTACTTCTGGTGGTTTATGAGGAACAATAAATTTTCCAGACACTAGTGGCTGCTGTTTCCTATCACGTATCTTCTTGAACCTATACATGTTATAGATAGTTTTATTTTCAACTAGCGCGGTTTCACCCGCATATGTTTCCCATGGGAATATCAGGATAAAAATATGTCCTTTCCCGGGACTCAAACTATCTCTATACCAAACATCTAAATCGGTTCAAGCGTGAAGAGGTAACAGACACACAGACAGACACACTTTCGCATTTATAATATTATTAAGTATTGATAGTACCTATGGATTAGTGTGATGTGATAGTGTGATAGATCGTATTAAAATTGAATGATCGTTCAGTATTCACTGTTATCTTTGAAATTAAAGATGAAAACAAACCATGCCTTTCTCAAGTTCTAAAGTTGGTCCAAGTTTATCCACGTGAAAGCGTATCAAACAAACGGTCAGTTGGATATAGAGATAGAGTAGACACAGATAGACTAACTGTACCGTTGTCTACCTACACCTCTTTTTGTCTATACGCTTTTGTTGCTTTTGTTTTTGTTTATTTCTATAAGCATCACTTTTGTATGTACGTATCTTTCTGTTCAGTCGAGTTCATTAATATATTGGCAGTGACAATGTTTCAAAATATTGTAAGCGTCAAAATAATCATAGATATAGTTCTATACAAACTTAGACATCAATCAAATGTTTTCATATAAACTGTTCATAAGTATGTTACGTTATTGCAGTCAAAAATATCTGACTCTTCGGAACATAAATATCTAAATACTCTAGATTTCAATATATTTGTTGCAACCTAGGATTCATAAATATCTATACAGTTTTGAATATTCAACTAAATGGCCTTTACCATTAAATTTATTTTTGCTTGTCGGAGCAGAAGTTCGAGTAATAATGCAATATTGCCGATGCGTTGAAGGATGTCATAACTGACAACTTCAAATTGATTTTGTTTCAAGATCTTTTTCATAGAAAAATAATTGCATAGATATTTTGTGAACCTAACTTTGCGCAAAATAATATGAACAAGGGATTGCGCACAATTTTTAGAGTCTTTGTCTGTAGTAATATTATTGATATAATGTAGTCACATATTTATGATGTCACAGATTGTTTACAATTTATTGTACGGCGAAGCTGTTTAGAGTTTTATGAATAGGTATACAGAACAGTTAGGAGGTCTAGGTAAGTACACATGTAATGTAAGTCATCGTGGTTATGGCCACGGGTTACGAATCGCATTGTCTTGAAAGTGGAACTTTCAAGGTAAGTGAAGGCATACCTAGTCTGGTCACACAAATCGTGTTTAAAATTATTTTATTCCACGACAAAATTGGTTGTTGCGGTGTTAGGTAGGTACCTATATAAAAAGAATAAAAACACGGATGTCTATAATGAATGAATTTGTCTATTTCCCAACTATGTTGGGGTCGGCTTCCAGTCTAACCAACTCGTAAATGTAATCTATGGTCGTAACACACTTTTAATCACAATCTGAATCATTTTGAAGGATACTTAAGTACCTACCTAATGCTAATCCATTGCTTCGTATGTTCGAAAAAAGTGCCCGCCCAACAACGTAAATAACGCAAGGAATGTTGTTGAACTGTCAAAATGAAAGCCATTGCTACTGTTAGTAGTACTATTATATATTCTGTGGTAGTGTTACACAATTACCATGCAGTAGGTATTTGACATGGAGCAAAAGCGCATCCAAACTCCACAACCCAGTTACTGGGTTGGGTTTGGTTGGGTTGGGCTCCTTGGGTTTAATTAAAAATAAAGACCATTGTAACCTGGCCAGCTATATTTCCTTAATCTACTGTTTTACATAGGTTCCTACGTGTGTAGGTTAGGTATAGGTATACCTAACCTACACATATCTGTTGAAAGCCGATGCCTGCATTCATAATCTGGTTAAACGTGTTTGTCACTAGTAAACACAGGCATTTAGATGCAATATTTTCTTGCTCAGTTCACTTTTACTTATTTACACGCTACAAAAGTCTTGTTTTCTATGTTTTAGTTACGCAGAAAAAAAAATATAGACAGTAAAATACATATAGGTACTTAAATAGGTAAATACATAATACTAAAATATCATTGTGTATAATACAATAAGTCTCGATTCTATCACAGCTTCTGTGTCTAATATACCTACATAAGTATTATCCTCTCATACCGAGTTCCCTAAACAGACTCGCTGCGGGGGATATTTTGACTCATGTGTTTTTACGATGTTTAGCGCAAACAACCAATGTTGTGGTTTTGAATATTATACAATTATCCGAATGACGTAGGTAAGTGATAATAACAAAGTAATTAAGTCACCCTTTAATTGATTGTTTAATAAAACGTGTTTTATTTTATAGGTAGGTACCTACGTGACGAAGAAATTATGGTAGAGCGACTTCTATTGTCGTAACGGTGTTAGGTACGTATGAGGTATGTAATATCATCATCATCATCATCATTTCAGCCGAAAGACGTCCACTGCTGGACATAGGCCTCCCCCAAGCACCTCCACTTCGACCGGTTTTGTGCTTCTCGCATCCAACGAGTTCCTGCGGCCTTCACAAGGTCGTCGGTCCACCTTGTGGGAGGCCTTCCAACGCTACGCCTTCCGGTACGCGGTCGCCACTCCAGAACCTTTCGGCCCCATCGGCCATCTGTTCTGCGAGCAATGTGCCCTGCCCACTGCCACTTAAGTTTGGCAATTCTTCGGGCTATGTCGGTTACCTTGGTTCTCCTGCGGATCTCTTCATTTCTGATTCGATCTCGCAGGGAAACTCCAAGCATAGCCCTCTCCATTGCCCTTTGAGTGACTTTCAGCCTTCTAATAAGGCCCATTGTGAGCGACCACGTTTCAGTGCCATATGTCATCACTGGCAACACGCACTGGTCAAAGACTTTCGTCTTGGGACACTGCGGTATGTGGGACGAGAAGATATTGCGTAGCTTCCCGAACGCTGCCCAGCCGAGTCGGATTCGACGATTGACCTCTTTCTCGAAGTTGGACCTACCTAACTGGACAGGTATGTAATATAACTAATCAAATTATTAAATGTTATGGAAATTAGCTCTTGGTACTGGTATCTGATACCATTATTAGGGTTACCCTTCCACAATAACAGTTGCATTTGAAGGGGTTTAGAGTTACTCTTGTACAATAGGATTTGAAGGGGTTAACATACCCATCCATGGAAATAGGGTTGCCCTTATACAATAAGTAAATTCCTTTGCAAAAACCCTATCAAAACCTCTGTATACGTCTAACTGAAATAGTCCCTTGTTATTCACGTAGGTATTTACCTAAGCAGGTACCTACTGTGAATGTTTGTTAATGAAAAAGAAATGTTTTAGATATTATCTCATTATTACGAATTTATGATTTATTAATACACTCTATGACAAAATAATCAGATAATTCCACTGGGCTATCTTGTGTTGCACCAACCTACATAAATTGCTCAGGAATCGATAACCGATAGACGCGTTATTTTCTTTACCTACTTAAAACACGATTATCGCTTCATGCCACGACCCAATAAAACATCATGTCTTGGAACTATCCTATAAACACCCATGAAAATGAGGCCAGTCATAATAAAATGCCATTACAGTGTCCCACTAAAGTCCAGACGCTTCTAATGAATTCTGTAACCTCTGCGCCTCTATCTATCCATCAAATCTATTAGCCATGCTAGTATTCAAATGAATTAAGTAGGTAGGACCTAATTAATTCGCGACTTGTATGGTTCGATCTCATAATTGAAGGAAAGGAACTATGTATAATAATGTAAGTCAATAACAACCTTGACGTCAAAATATATTCATAAGCTACCTAGTTACATAATTTAAGTATTATGTTTGAAAACTTCCTACTCACAGTTCTACAGATAAAGGTGAACCTTTGTATTTTAAGAGGTTTTGGTTCCTTCTTACAGTAGGTACTGACATATAAAAATATAAATACCTACCTACTTATGGTGAATTGTAAAGCTCACCCACGACACCCACCCTCTGCCCTATTTTTCTAGAGTGCTTTTGTTTTTTTTTTCTTTCAGACCCTCCTTCAGTTTTCAGAATGAGGTCGTTCTTGTTATGTACGAAAATTATCGACGACAGCACCATGCTTGCTGTTGATATCGCAATTAATATAACAGCCAACCGTCGCTAACAGTTCTCTCTATTAATGTCATGTGACATACTTTTTCGTGTCTACTGTTAAGAAATTGTAGTTCGCAGACCATATTTTTTGCCATTTAATGTCGACATTCATCATAATTATTACTGTTAGAAGCAATTGCATCTGATAATTTCTAAGAAACATTATGTGGGTACTTGTCTAGGCTTCATTTTCTGTGTCAGGACTGCATAAGATGAACGATTGCAGTTGTTCCATGACCGTAGCGTCAATTAAGTCTCGATTACGTAAACTCATTTCAATTTTGGCGAATTTCCAACAAACAGCGCCGTACAGCGATGTTTGGAATATGTTAGCCTGTGTTACCTACCTACTCTTGTAAGTAATTTAGGCCGTGTTTTTATTTCCATTACAAGTATATACCTACATATAGGGAGAAATAGCACAGAATATGGAATGAAACAAATTGTTTTAACTATCCTGTAAGTACTTAATTGAAAAAATTAGACAGTTCGTTACTTTAAACGTCAGAATAATGGTCTTCTTAAACTTAATTTTGAAGGTCTATCTACTTCTGATATCTCCAACAAACACCTTGATGTAAGTTAGGTAGGTATATATTTATTAAAAACGTGATTGCCATCTTTAGCAGTGTAGTCTGTTAAAACAATAGTCACGTCTTACAACGCTAAAGGAATTTCGTTTCTGTTTTCTTCCTTCTAGTCAGTTCTAGCAGTGAACCCAACATTTCTGTTGCAGTTCAGAGTTGCATTGCACTGCAACCGCAAAATGCAATGTTGTTGCAACACAAATAGAACGTAAATTGTCTGTGAAACGAAACTCTGTCTCAACCATGTGCTCGTGTGATTGTTATTGTTTCTTACAAGTTTTTAGGAAGTATTCATGTAGAGGTGGCAACCGGCACGGGCGCAGTAGATACTTAGGTAGATGTTTACAGTGCAGAACGAAAACATAAGCCTTGATTCATGAATTGGCTATAAATATACATTTAAGAGCAGTCAACTCTTACGAATGTTAAAAGATACTAGGTAATAAAGATTTCGGTGCGCAATCACCGAAGCATAACTTTTAGACGAAACTCACCAAAAACTGTCTACTATATTAGGTAGGTATTTAACGCTCATATTAATTGAGAGCTTGAGGTCGTAGAAAAAAAAGGTGAATCTAGTGGCATACATACATAATTAAAATTATGTAATAGACATTTAGAAATATTGTCGGTATTTGATTATAGCATCTCCATATGCAAATGTACGAATTCCAGACTTCAATGTATTTTTGAAATTCAAAACTTACCTACGTGTTTAACTCGTCTCACTCGCATGATATAGGTATTGTCACTGTGGTATTTAATGCCATATCGTATTACTATTACATTATATCCTGTAGCAGTATTGTCCCTATCAAAATATTGAAATGATACCCATCTAATGGTGAGTTTGTGTTCAAATATCGTACTAAAACATTGTGACAGTACCTTGTATTGTACTATTATGTATTCTGTGACAGTACATTTAGGTTATGGTGTTCCATAAAGGTACCATCTATATTAGGAATCTATGGGTAGGTAGTCCAGTATCTAATATTATCTAAAGAATCAAACGATAATGATATCTATTGGTTGCAAAAAGGAAAGGAACTGAACTCTCTTTTTAAGGCAGCTTTTTTTTTCCTTCCGCTAACTCCAATTAGGTATGAATTTTATTCTAGTCAAGGTTTTGTAGAAAGAATAAGATATAATCCGTGATACAATCTAATAGACTTCCGTCACGGTGATTAACAACCATTCAATATTTAAATCTACACCTACTGACGAAATGTTAGTAATGGATATAAAACACGAATGAGCTGTATTTCGTAAATGGGATTAGTTTACAGTCGATACGTGCTTTCCTTTAAAAATAGTAGCTTTGCATGTTAGCCGTAAACTACGAGGTGAACCGTGAAAACATAAAATTATTTATACGATTGCCTAGCCTACTACTACATCGCAAGGTTTCGTGTACAGACTAGTATGTTTACAAAAACATTATTTCTAAATTAGTGGGTACAAACTCGTTCGTCTAACGTTTAGGTACGCTTTTGTGCATGCCCAATAACAAAGTTATTCTAAACATTTCTCTAACAAATATTCAATGCTGTAATGTACCAAGGTACACTCAATTCTCATCAAACACATCATTCACATTTCCAAGTATTTAAGATAACAGGACGTGCAGCTCAATCATTAACGTTAAAAGCGCGTCATCAAGGAAGCTATTAAGTGTTCGACTAAAGGTATTAAGTCATCGGATGTGTCCATTACGCGCAGTGATTGTATCTCAATATCAGCTGTTTACTCAATGTGATTCACTGCGTTAATGACCTATTACGTGTGGTTAATCAATAGGTACGCTTGCGGAAACGGAGGGTAAGGTTAAATCAACATCATAAAACAAGGAGTAAAGTGCAGTAAGGTGTGACTCATTGCGATCATTGATTTTGTCGCGTCGCACTTTATCAGCACTAGTTCCCGTCTCACTTCCTCCCGAATGCACTCTGATCAATTTTAATATATTATTATGCGCAGCCAGCCAACTCGACTCTTGAAAAAAAAAAACTTTTATAATTGCCCAGTTTTTCAGATTGCTGCTGAAATTAGGGACAGCTGTTCCGGAATTACAAATGCTACTACGGAATTAGCACTACGAAAACGTACAGCTTGAAAGTTGTAACCCTAGGCTAATCTGAAGGTTGAATTGAATGCCCAGTGCATATTCACAATGCACATTAACACATAATATTTAGCAGACTTCTGGTAACAACACGTGGCCATGTTATGATCAACAGCAGTGATTCATTTATTGTGTCGCACACGACACAGTATAACACTTTTGGTTTTGCTAAGAAACATGACTAATTTAAGGTTTATTTTCTTGACTAATAATATACTTCCGATTGCTGTCATCATCCGATTCTTAAAAAGGAAATAAACCAACTTTCTTGGTAGGATCTCTAAATAACTGCTATCCACGATATCATCAATTAATCATGAGATTAATCACTTGGTTATTGTTGTCGCTATTAACCAGTAGGTAGTTCAATTTGTTTTGAAAAATTACGATGAGTAGGTACCTAGTTATTGTTTCAGTAATAAACAGAGTAGTCACAGTTACTGTTGCAGTAGGGAGTTTGTTTGCATTATTTACAATGTTTGTTTAGTGATATTATAGTAGCGAGGCGCAGATAAGTGGGCATACGGGTGTTCCTGTGGCCCGCTTCTAACTTTATTGATTGTGTCCCTTTTATTGACTTCCGTACGTAGTACATACTATTATGTATTCTGTGTTTCCGTTTCGGTGCCTTTTATAGAAATGTAAGATAATTATTATATATCCCTAGAATGTCTTTAAAATAATTATTTTGTAAGTTGGTACAACCGTTTGCCCTGAACAAAATAACAGTGGCCAACTTTTTAAGTGTATACAAAGGGTTACCCCTTTTTAACTTTAACCCCTTGCTATCAACACAATTACAAAGGCTAAACGAAGTAGGTCATTATATTATGGTCATCTAGAAATTTTGAAAATAATTTAAAAGTAATACCCAAGTTGGACGTAAATTCATTGAGGTAAAATTAACCATTTTTCACGTGGCAAATTGTATTTGAAAAGTTAACATTTTACTTTTGTTACTTAATAATTTTATGCGAATCGTGTGAATTTAGTACCGTATGTGGTGTTATCTCATTACCTAGTTGAATGAAAGTCGCGCGATGATGTAAATTATAATTCTCGTAAACATGGCGTGACTCTATTCATTTTTGTCTCCCACGACGATGCGATGTCATTTCACCTAATAAATTACTCTTTCAACTAATGTAACGTTTTATTATGAACTCACTTTATGTAATTTGTTAGTTACTATTACTAAACTTTCACTTTGACTTCTTTTTGTTAAAAAAATGCGGTAGGTAATTAAATATTTAATGCCGGTTAAATTAACGACTCTCAATTTATTTTATTGAAAGGGTTCGTGCAAAGAAGAATGTATTCATTATTCAATTATTATAATATCTTGATTATAATATATCCCACTATAATAGATACATAACTCAAAGATATTAGTTTTCTAATGGGAGTCTGAGACACGTGTATACCTATGTAACCAAATTTAAACGACCTGAAAATAAAAAGGCAATAATTTACACGAAACAGAAGTGTAAAGGGTTTGCCTTTTACAGAGCAGTACCACAGAATAACTAAGCAGTATGTTGATGGGCTCTTGTTATGAGTTTAAGAAACCATCCAAATAAGGGTGAAGTTGGGGGAACCACCCTTTTATTATACTGAAACTCTGGAATTTGAATCAATCTCTCACAGTAACTAACTGCCTGGATTAGTTAATTGTACCAATAAAGTAATAGTAAGTACTTCCAATTACCTAATGTATTAATCTGACGCCTAAAATTTATTAAAAAAAAAATAAGGTGATACAGACATGGCATTTGCGCAATCTGACTTAGATTCTACAAAAGTCGTGACTCGTGACCTATTGAAATGTCTAGTCGCCTAAAAGTCAACACTTACCTATTTTATTAGAAATGAAGTTTATGAGACGAGCTTTGATATATTTTGAAACCAATTTGCTAATTTAGAACTATAATAATTTGTACAAAGCTTTTGTATCTAAAGGTCAGGAGAGATAGCGCAGAATCAGTTCGCCATGTTGTATTGTATTTGTAAGGTTTAACATCCTATCTCTATTGTGTTTATAAAAAAACAAAAGCGATACTGCTTTGTTGTGGTTTATTTATTGCGTAGTTAGAAAACATATAGGTACCTACCTACTATCTTTCAATAAAAATTCTATCAAGTAAGTAGTTATAGGTACTACCTAAGACTTAATACTCTAATCCATTAAATGCTATATCAAGTGACATTACCTACCTACAAAATATGGAGATCCTTTTATTTTTTGGTGTAGGTAAACAAACAACAATAAATTAAGTAAGTTAATTACCTACTTATTAGTTTACAAATAGATACAATGACTATCTCTAACTGTTCTGCCAAAAGACCTAATTTAAAAGATAAAAATATAGAGGGTGAGTTAATTTTAAGTAAACATGTTTTCCAAATTATTAACTCAAATAAATTCAACGGGTTACAAAATGTTAAGCTTAGATTAACATTATACAGAGTTACGGGTTTTATTCTAAGTCCTAGTGAGACCATTTGTTGATAAATGGTCTAAGCTGTAGAATCTCATAAGCTAGGTACCTTCAGAAATGTTAAAATCATATTTAATCAAGCTATATGCATAGTTGGAGCCCTTATCTCGAAAAACATCAGTGTATTTAATTCCAACACTGGTAGATTACCTTCAGTAAATTAAGCGCGTTCAATTTTTTCTTCACTTTCATTCATATTCTCTAAGTCATCAACATTATATTTTCTATAATCATCACATAACACAGCATTAGTATTTACATTAAAATGTAGATTTCCATCAGAGACTGTCATAGCGACACTATTTACACATTATAAAAGCAAAAAGGTCAGGTGACGCCGGTGGTAATACGGCTTTCTGCGGAGATGCGGCTTTGCCGTGCCGATCTCCCAGAATCGAGTTAGATAAAATAAAAAGCCCACTTACTTGTTGAAGGTCTCTTCGTATTGTTTTATTTCCTTCCTGGAGAACTCATGAAATTCCGTATAAACGTTTACGAATTTATATTTCGGCTTAACCTCCAAACCCTCTTCAAGTTTGTCATTGATCTCCTGCCTCCTCGAGAGAATACCAGTGAGCTCGTCAGTGGCAGACATCGTGATTTTTCGCGCCAAATAAAAGGTTAAAAAATGTTGTTTTTGAAACGGGTAAACGAACGTCGGGCGCCGCGAGAGGCTGCCTGCGGCTACGACCTTACAAACACTGGTAGTGCGGGCCGGCGCGCCGCCAGTCAGTGCCTCGCACTCGCTCCCTCGTACTGTAATCAAGTCGCGGGGGACGGACAGACGACGGATCGACGCACGTATGTGCCGCGCACCGCTCCATGATCTGCCTAATCTTGCTGCAATCGTTGTAACCCCACCGAGGAGTAAGTAACTACCGTCCCAACCTGAGCTCTCAATATCAAACAACATGCTGACATTCAATTACATCTTACTACTGAACTAGCTAGTCCTGTATTTTAACAACGGAACTTACTTAAGTACTTCAATATAATTTGTTCAAACTGTTATTTTAGCTTCACTATCGCGATCTGAAGAACAAATTCGTCCTTATACTGGCTTTTAGCAAGATTCTTTTTCTCCAACTGGCTTTTAGCAAGATTCTTTTTCTCCAGTTTAGTTTGGGAATATGCCTGTTTTTCTCTTGGGATGTAGCTATTGTTCACTTACTCAATGCAAGTTATGTCAAATGCAAGTTTTGCCCAACGAAGACATATAATAAATAAGGGTTTACAAAAATTTACCATCCGATCCTTTGGAGGTTTTCAGTTTTTTTCGAATGAACAGTCAAACTAAACGAAATTGAGAGCACTTTTGCCCGGGGAAATCTGGGATCAGAGTAGGTACAGACGCCAGCACATCAACCTACTACAATCTGTCAAATTTCTTTAATAGATTTTCAACTTTATTACTAAAATATAAGGTTCAAAGTTGATTGGGAAAATTTGACAGTTTCGGGTAGGTTGATGTGCTGGCGTCTGTACCTACTGCAGAGCTAAACTAGCTTAGAATTAGATTATACCTTTAAGTAGCGTAAGTCTTTCCGATGAGAAAAAACAACCATTTTATCAAAGTTACGTTATTGTTCTCGTTTACCGTTAGTCTTTGATGTTACGGCTAGTAGATTATTCACTAAGGGGATAAAGTAGTGTCTTTTTGTCGCGGGTGTTTTTTTTTAGGTTTCTATTTTTTTTTCCATCCAGTCTTTAATCCCTAGGGACTAAAAGTGATTTGGAATGTGGATGTGGATGTGGTGGTATTGTTAGTAAAAGTTCCAATCACCAAAGAGAATCAATCACGTACATTGTATGAACAAGTAACTGGCGAACCAAATTTAAAAAAAAGTTACGATGCACTTCCATACCTAATTGTTCAAATATAAACATTAGCCTCTAATTATTTCTATGTATTGTCCCAATAGTTGTATGTAAATAAATAAACGTACTATTCTTATTCATAAGTTGCACTTAGGTACTTATTTTTTTATAGAGGGTGATAAAAAGTAGAGTGTCCACCTCGGGAGCAACATTATTTTAAGCTCGAGTGACGTACAGACGCCAGCACATCAATCTACTACAATCTGTCAAATTTCTTTAATAGATTTTCAACTTTATCACTAAATCATAAGGTTCAAAGTTGATTGGGAAAATCTGACAGTTTCGGGTAGGTTGATGTGCTGGCGTCTGCACATTGAATCCCTCACTGCGCTCAGAATTCTTCTATTAGATTCTACTCTAGAATCCTTCACTCCGCTCTGGATTCAAAGAAACACTCCCCCTTCAAAATAGTTGTTTGCTCCCTTGGCAAACAATCTACTATGGTTAATGTTTCCATACGTTTTTCTCACTTGATGTTCCAAATTCATATGACCAGCGGGTCATAATAAAATTCAGTACAATATTAATGCTCGGCTAGAGCCTTTTTTTTTTTGGATGGGAAATCATCATATGACCCCTCCCGCTCTGGGTGGACCGGAAGGGAGTGTCAGACTCTTACTGACTAAAACCCGTCCGTGTTCCTTCCTTAGCCCTTTGTGTTCCAGGGTAGCGGTAACCCTTTCGGACAATCCCGCTACCCCCGGCTAGAGCCTAGGGCTTAAATTTGCATGACATATAATTTGACGTTAGCGAGCAGATGGTGTGAAATAAAATACAGACACAGAGCTGAGGGAAATCATGTAAAGGGTTTGACGTTAAATTTCAGTTACCCTTATTATTGAGCATGTAACAATCTTGTATAGTTTTTGACCCATTCAAACCCCATGAAGGGGAAACCCAATAATATAATAACGATAACTCTGAATGCTGGTAACTGGTAACCGATTAAACGGCTCAATCATTGAAGCCGGTAAAACCCTCATAAACCCCTTCGAGGCAAAGGGCTTATGATTGGGTTTACTAGCCCATTCAATTTATAAGGATTACCCCATACAATAACTATTGATCGAATGCATTTTTTTTTTAACTGGTTTAAAAATTCCATTGTTCCCTGTTAAATGAAGGCTGTGGCGGCAGTCACTTCCTCTGCTATAGGTAATAAGGCAATTTGTGAGAAGACTTAGAAATGGTACTTAGTTTCCTTTCCATCTCTCGTTGTCTGTAGTTGATGTGTGGTCTTCTCATTAGTTCGGTCTTTAGTTTTTAAGTGTAAACTACTAACAATTTATGGAACTTTTAGTTATAAAATTATTTTATTTAAATATCTCCCTCTCTAGTTTGCTCTTTATTGCTACTTGGCAATTGCCAAAATAAAAGAAAATGTAGGTAAATCTAATAACGCAAGCAAGGCAAGAAAGAATAACCAAAATTAACCTAGAATAAGCGTTAGATTTAGGAGTTTCGATTTAGTTAGGTTTATACGTGGAGGCTTTTTATTTAGGTAGTAAGTTTTCTGTTTACATTTTATAATTAAATTAATTAATGTTCTGTGTCCTGTAATGTTAATTACTTTGCATAGGTACCTAGTATGTATAGAATCAAGTATTTTCTAACTGAACTGACAGCTGTGCTGCTGGGGAGTTTGTTGCGCCACTTCTTCTCTCCAGCGAAAGCACTAGGAAGTGGTGAAGGGCGGGCGTTTTGGGGGAATGTCTTTTGTAATTTTGATGTTCGAAAAGTGCTGATTCTCAGCCTAGTTTGAATAAATGACTTTTGATTTTGGTAAGAGCCTTCGGACGTTCCTGGACGGCCATTGAGGTGTATGTTAAATCTTGGGTTATCATCTTTATCGTTTGGATTTTAAACCCACGAAAAAAGGAGGAGGTTCTCAAATTTTTACTAAATCGCGTTACAGCTTACCTACCTAACTTCCACAACACAATCATGCAATGTCGTCGGCACCTATTGCCGCTTATAATAATACTAGCTTCTACCAGTGACGGATTAACCCTTAATCAAATTAAGCAATTGCCTAGGGCATCACGTCTGGGGGGCACCAGAAGAAGCACAAAAAAATCCGTCCTTAGGGCATCACGTCTCACTCTCACGTCACCAAAAACCACACCAAAAAATTTTTCTAGGACTAATTTGAAAATTCGCGCGTTTAAGTTGACATAGAGTCCGACCTAGTCATAACCCCGCTCCCGCTTGCCCACTTGCTGCCCGCTAGTGCATTCGGCAATTCGAATTTCGAATGTACCGGAATTGCGATCAGCCAATCACAAACCACCCCTTCCCGCGGGCCCCCCGCCTGGCGATTTACTTACGTTGGATCCCGCTTTTGAATCCCAGTTTAATATTTTTGGCGTTGGATTCCGCAAAACAATGTATTTCCGTTGGATCCTAAATTTAAAAAATGCAAGATAATTACGTTTTATTGTCGTTGAATCCCGAAAAGTATTTCCGTTGGATCCCGAATGCTTAAAAAAATCTGAATGCGGGTACTTTCAACAACAAAATTGTTTATAATAAAATGAGGGGTTCACTAATGTTTCACCAAAACTCCGTTGACACATTTTTAGTTTACAACCAACGTTTCGTATACTATTTACTTCACAAACAACTCATTTTCTATATAATCTAGTCGTTTCGAACACTCGCCGGCCGCTGCCACGGCACCGTTCGCTTCGCTCGCTCGGCTCGTGCGTAGGGGTCACAGTTTTAACCTAACCGAACATTGTTTTTTTTTTAATAATTAACCTAATCTAACAAGTTCGGTTCCGGGTAGCCCACTAAAAATAATCTCTTTTTTTCTATTAGCGCAAGTCGATGAAAGAATGAGTTTCATTTTTAGGAAATTGCGCAGATAATGATAAGTCAATATGTAAAACGTTTTAATTCCAAACGTTGTTTTATGAGATAAAATGAATAAAAAATGAATTGCTTGTTAAATAACACGTTATTAAACAAAAATTTAAGTTAAAGTATATGTCGCTTGCTACCGCGTCACCAGTCCTAACTCTCTATATATTTTGGCTGCTGAGACCAAAACTACAAACGTACAAGTGTACAGGGATGTTTTATAAAATGCGGCTGTTACTTTACAATATTGTGGTGTCTTACGACTTCCACGCGAACGAAGTCGCGGGCAGAAGCTAGTGTTTGATAAAGGTAAATCACTTTTCTTCTGAAATGTACACGTTGTTATAGGTAACATGGGATTCAACGGAAATAGCAAACGGGATCCATTGTTAGTAGGTACCTAAAAAATGGGATTCAAAAGTGGGATCCAACGAAAATAAACGGTACATCTCATCATCTTATTTTGCAAAAAACTAATGTTTTTAGGCGGTAAAGGTTTAAAGACCGATTCTAGTTGACGTACGGATAGGGGGGGGCCCACAGGCGTGGATTGCTTAGGGCATCAAGTAGTCTTAATCCGTCACTGGCGTCTACCCGCGACCTTTTTCGCGTGAAATTTCTTGTTCCCCCGATCCACCCTGTCGCATCGCATCGCACGCCCGCGCTATCACTTCGTTTTCGCTCAGCGTTCTCTCTGACGGAGTCCTATCGTGATGGTAAGTAGCCATCCTCAAGAATTGGGCTATCAAATGCAAAAATATTTTTTTCAAATCCAACCAGTAGTTCCAGAGATTAGCGCGTTCAAACAAACAAACAACAAAAAAAAACAAATGAACTCTTCAGCATTTTTATTCGTATAGGTAGATAAACAAGCATTATAATGCTTGTTTATCTACCTATACGTTATAACGTTGATAACAAAGAAAACACTGCACAATGAAAATGAAACAGCCTTTATAAACATTCGATCACAATAACAATCTGAGAGCAGTATCCAAGCTTCTTACATTCGGACCTCATGTGACAGTTCAATCGTTATTAAATTCCTTTTTAGGTAAATAAGTGTGTGAGAACTGAGAAGCAATAAGTAGTACGAAATGGGCCTAACATTTTTAAAGTACACAAAGGATGGCCAAGCTTGCAGTAAATGCGAAAAGGTCAGAGCCAGTGCAAGAATCGCATCATCTGGTTACAGGTTCGAAATCAACACTTCTATTTCTTTATATAATCAGAACGACCAGCATCCTAATTGTGGAACACACTTTTAATCACAATGAGACCGCTTTTAAAAGAAATTGTTAATTCATTGCTTCATAAGTTTGAAAAATTCGTCTGATCTACAACGTAAATAACGCTGAAAAAATTAAAGGCATTGCCATTGTACGTGTTAGGTACGCAATTCAGATCTAACAAACCTTTAAGATCTGAATAGGTGCTTTTACCACTATACTTTTTACCTTTTGGTTGTGAATAACACACTAACTAAGTACGTAAGTAATGAATCTCTAGCATGTTCCACAGAGCTTAACGTTGCCAACTCTCGAAAGGACCAACCCGGGATAATTTTAAATAATCGAGCAGGGGGCAAAGTTGATAGAAAATCTCAATCATTTATTATTTTTAAAACTTATATTTAGGTAGGTACTTTGCTTTCGAGCAGCATCTAATATTTGACTATTTTTTACCACAAAATCATAAAAGTAGTACTTATATTTTGTAACTCTGCTTTTGCTAAAGAAATATTTATTTGGTTTCTTTCCTTGCTCCATACTTGTTCTATCATGCTGAATACGCGTTCACAAGAAGCATGAGACAGGAATGGAAAGAACAACGTGACGAGTAGCGCAGCGACGTGCGAGCGTCGGATGCATATAGTTTTAGAAAAACCGGAGAAATTATTGCACCCCGGGGAGGTCGGGAGGTTAGCCATTATTACCGGAGTCTCTCGGGCAATTCGGGAGGGTTGGGAACCCTAACTATGCTTCACCATGTCCTGACCAAACAGTCTCGGAAGTCATCTTACATGACTTCTATGTCGACGATTTAATTACAGCCGTCCGCTACTGAATCCGAACTTATAGACACGTGTAAGGGTGTGATTGCACAGTTAGAGGGTGGTAAATTTAATCTACGTAAATCAAATAGCGCTCATATTGTCATTGAAATCGTCGGTGAAAATAGTAGCGACGTTAATAACGAATATTCTTAACCGTTAGGACTACTTTGGTCGTCTAAAGAAGATAAGTAATTTATAATTTTCAGCCAATATTGACGAAGATAAAATTACGATAATATTATCGCTTATGTCACAAATATTCGCCCATAGATCGTGAAACCGCCATCGCCATATGCATACATATTTGTTTTTGTAAGAAATACCTGCCTATGTTCCAGCATAGGCAGGTACTTGTTTCTTTGAAGTCTAAATATTATGCGGTTCTCACGACTTGCAAGAATCCTCGTTCTCTGCATTCTCTAAATCTCTATGTTCTCTGCACACTGTTCATTGCGCTACTAGACGAGCAGTATATGTATAAGTAGCAGTAACTAATCCTTGATTAAGCTCTTTTATGTGGTTAATAATTGATGATAGCGCAATTGAGATATATAGTACCTAGGCTCCTTTGCGAGGCCATTACGTTTCTGCAAGAGAATGCCTTAATTGCCTTTCTACAGCTAAATCTTGCTTAAATATAATTATGTACTTAACTATTTTATATTTGGAAGTGGTGCATGCTTGAATTAGTCAATCTGTGCAATCTGCAATCGAGCTCTTGAATTCAGAGAACTTACTGTCAAGACGCCTTGGTTAGGTTGCCTTTCTGCCAGACATGTGCTAAGCTTCGTACTTCGTAGCGACGGATGTGTAGGTATTTTATCAACCAATAGAGTCGTTTGATTTTCGTAGCTGAGTTCTGGTAGAAAAGGGTTCAACGAAGCTAAACTTCTTCTACACCACTTAGCGCTCTGGCGGAAATAGACACAGTGTAGTTTCGTACTTTCATAGCTTATCTTCACCGCGCTTGCACATCTCGGGTGGAAAAACGCCTTAGGTTTAAATTATTAGGCTCATAAAAATAAGAGTTCCGCAAAGTGGCAAAATTGTCACAAATCAGTCTCGCACAATCAAAAGAATTCTTCAATTAGGTAGATGATTGAATGCTTTTATTTTGTGACCACAATAACTATCTACGCTCTAAAATTCATTCAGTCAAACGTTCAGCGTTGTCCAGTTCATTCGAACAGATTAATAAAAATAATAATGCAAAGATGCCTATAGTTTTTCAGTCAGTTGCAATATTGCGGGAGCATGAACCTATTTGACACGTTTTTCACGACCGTATATTCGTATAACAAGCGTAGTTCAACAACATACCTACCTATTTATTTATTTTTTTAATGAAATTAATTAAATAGTTAATTTGTTTGTGAGACTTACATATAATGAATACCATAAACACAGAAACAAGGAAATCCCAAATTAGCTGTTGTGATTGTGAATTGAGGAAGATCAACGCATCGTTCTCGACAGCTAATTTTAACAGGTTTGAAAATGCCAGAAGCGGGCATGGGTCATTATGTTATTTTTATCACTTTTCCTTACTTTGGTTTATATGTGATATCAACATCATTATATAAATAGCGTTTATTGTTATTTATTGTGTGATGTTATGTTCTGTCACATTACATAGGAAAACATTTTGATCGGGTAGGTAACTTTTGTCCTTTCGTGTTAATTTTAATGTCACACTTAAAACTACCTAATAAAAATAGGGTTTCCTTTAGGGAATTGGAGTATGTGACAACTGACAACTGCGCCTATAACAGCAATTGTGTATATCTACAGTCACCATAGATAATTGCATAATTATTAGAATTAATTAACATGAAGTATAATTAAATTATAATTTGCGTAGGTATCTATTTGCGTCGCATAATCCCAACTCGATACCTCTCGTGGGAAATTCTAAACAATTAAGTAAGTCATGCGATGTTATTGTATGAAAAGTATTTATAATCTAGAAAACACTCGACTGAGGTACCTACACTACCTACCTATTTATTTTGAAAATAGGTAGGTAAGTAAAACAGTTCGGTCGCTACTTCGCTTGTACCGACTCGCTAGTCAATAGTCCTTAGGTCATACAAATAGGTACCAAAACTACGTACTTAGTTGCATGCCTACCTTCCTACAACCGTTGAACAGCACCCTAATTGCGTAACACAAATTTAATCACAATCTGGATCATTTTGAAGGATATTCCTAATCCATTGCTTCATATGTTCGAAAAATTAGTCTGCTCAAGAAAGTAAATTAGGTAAGTAACGCAATAAATGTTGTTGAACTGTCAAAATAAAAGCCATTGCTACTGATAGTGTTACGCAATTACCCCGTTGGTGGATCAGCAGCTGCAGGCATTAACATGCTGATCATCAACAATGATCTGAAAGTAATGATAACAAAATGTTGTTGTAGGTAATAGTATGGTAATAGGTTAGTAGTAGGTACCTACCTACGTCTTTTATCTCTAGCCCCGTGACCTCGCCAAATGGTGTAGGTACAGTCAACAAAAGAGATAACTATGCAGGATCGTCGATAGTTGAAATTTAGTAAGAAACCGATGGACGATGTCGACTGAAATTTAATTTGATAAATGAGCTGTTTTTCTTCTATTAATAAAATAAAATTTTATTCGAGAACATCCAGCGGTTTCTTACTAAACTTCAACTATATCCGACGATCCTGCATACTTATCTCTTTTGTTGACTGTACCTATGTATGATGTTGATGACACCATTTTATGTTTTTGTAGTAAAAAGTAGGTTACATACAGAGAGTAAAACAAAACAGTCATTATCCATCACAACATTATTTCACAAAAATCCCGAGTGACTTGAGGTTGGGCAATTCTGCAAACTTCAATATGTCATTGCAATGTCAATTATAATAGCACCTAAGCATTAGGTACCTAACCATCACATTTGCGAACCTTGTTACGATTTGAATATTCATTAAATAAATAATAATAACGTACAAATGTAACGAATTAGTCAGCATTCTACAAATTTTAATTTAGTAATTGGACCTCATGTTTCCCATGGGTTAACATTAACAGCTATGACGCCTTTCATACCAAGCCCAAATTAACAACACGTTTTGTTTTGAGCCCATTCGATGTAGTCTTTGCCAAGCATCATGAGGCGACACTCGAGGTATACTTTGAGCGATAAATTCCCAAATCTATAAATGATGATTGTTCATAACAACTAATTGTAAATCATATTTTTATAGAGCGGAAAGCTTTGTGAAGACCCCGGATGTCGTTGAAAATGACGGGCATCCTGAAAAGACCAAAAAGAGAGGGAAGCGTAGCATTATCAAAGATTACTTGATAGATTATACGGCTAATTCCAATCTTCATGGACTGAAATACATTGGAGAGAAAGAAAGAACATGTGTGGAAAAGTAAGATAATTGATCCTAACTTTGTTATTCGTTTTTGATAATTGCTACAAAGTTATGTGTTGTATGTTATTCCAGAGTGTTCTGGCTCTTCATGTTTACTTGCTGTGTAGTACTTTGTTCCGGATTGATCAGAAAAGTTTGGATAAAGTGGAATGAAAGTCCCGTCATTGTTAGTTTTGCTGAAAACCCTACTCCTGTGTGGCAGGTAAGTTCAACATAACATTGTGTAACTTTTTCCTCATGAGTACCTATTAAAATTGAGTTTAGTTTTATAAGTTTTGCCTTTGTTGCAAGCAAGGGTGCTTTCAGGGGGTTTTCAATGGTTTCATTACTATCTAGGTTGGTACCTACCAACTGTAAGTGTGCTACGGCTTCTTGGTGCATCGAGAGTTTCTTTGCGGCATAATATCTTTCTTGGTCTGTACCAAGGTGCTGTCCATGTTTGTACTATCATCATGACCTGATTTGTATTATTGCAATACATTAAAAGTATGATTATGTATTCTTGAGTTAAACAAATAAGAAATTTTCTTCCTTTATCGTTTTGATTTCAGATTCCTTATCCTGCAGTAACGGTGTGTTTTGAAACTAAGGCAATGCAGAGAAAATTCAATTTTACAGAATATTATCACTTGTATAGTAATAACCGAGACAATCTCTCTATATCTGAGTGAGTTAAAAAAAATTAAAAACTTATTTCATGTTCTTTTTTTTTTAATGAAAATATCTCAGATATTTAAAATGTTAATCTATAATATTATTTGTGTTTTAGACAACACCTGTTTGAAGATTTAACGATGGTCTGTGACGACCATCTTGCTCCTCCAAGTGGTCGAAAATTTTCATCTGGAGTCGACACAGTGAACAACATTAAATCGGTTTGCATTGAATACTTTCAAAACTCAATTCTATATTTATCTGGTGCTTTATTATCTTATTATATTTTTCAGGTATCCCCAAATCTGACAGAAGTGTTCTTCGGATGTAAATGGAAAGATATACCAAGTGAAAATTGTTCAGAATTATTTTCCCCTATAATGACGGAAGAAGGACTTTGCTACACATTTAACACTTTAGGGCCAGAAGAAATGTTTAGATTAGACAAGTAGGTCATATTCTTGTATAACTAACTACTATGAAGCTATATGTCCTTAAGGGGTTTTTTTTTGGATGGGAAATCATCAAATGGCTCTGGGTGGAGCGGAAGGGAGTGTCAGACTCTTACTGACTAAAACCCATCCGTGTTCCTTATTTAGCCCTTTATGTTCCGGGGCAGCGGTAACCCTTTCGGACAATCTCGCAACCCCGGCAGGCTTCGGCCCTGGCAGGCCCCTTCCTTTTTGCTGACATCTCTTTGAGGCGCGCATGGAACACGTACGCGCCGTCCTGCACGGGCCTGGTCCTGGCCGTAGCATGCACAGTTCATACAAACGTAATACCAAAATAATTTGTAAATCAAACATATTCTTAAGGTAGTGTGTATCTATTTATTCTGATTGGATTACAGAATATCTAGGTTACCAAATATATATTTTGAAAGCACACTGATATAAAGACGAGATAAATAAGGAATTTCAAACTTTAGAAATCTTTATTTTTCTCATAACTCATCTTTAAATCAGTGTCCATTTAAAATATATATATTTGGGAACCTAGATATTCTGTAATCCAATCGGAATAAATACACACTACATTAAGAATATGTTTGATTTACAAATTATCTTGGTATTACGTTTGTATGAACTACGCATGCTTCGCCGGCCCCTTAACAGTACAAGCCCAGTGTGCCAGTACAACAAATTAACTGTACCTACATATTTTTTGTTAGTTTACATCACCACTACCCATACTTGGAACATGAACAGCGAGCTGAATCGTGGAGTTTGGAAGAAGGATACGCATCAGGAACGCCTATAGAAACATATCCGCACAGAGGCGCGGTGAGTCTCGGCATTCGTGTTTGTTTTTTATTCTTTGTTTATGTACTTTTTATCCCAATAAACCGACACAAGATGTAATATTGCTTAGCTTTGCAATAGTTCAAGCTGCTGTTGCTGAATCATCTATCTTATCTGCCCTGTCTGGGAGCATAAACTGGCTAGCATTAGACGACTATCTATCACCTTATAAATTTCCAATAACTACCAGTCATGACATATATTTAATCATAAACTTAGTTTAGTTTCTTTCATGCAATTGTTGGTTTCAGGGATACGGTGTAAAATCTGGACTGACCTTCTTACTAAAAGCCAAAAAAATCGATTTGGACTATCTTTGCAGAGGTCCAGTGCAAGGTTTTAAGGTATTCATTGTCGTACTATGTGTAAAAAAAAACTCCAGTCCAATCCGAAATGGCCACATAGATTCTTCAATAACTTAAACAATTTTTTTTTTAAATGTAAGTACGTTTTCAGTACGTATCTTCCAATATTTCAAAGACGGTCGCCCACGTCCCAAGTCAGGCAAGGTAAAATTCGCAACTTAAAAAAACCTAAAACTGACTACATGAATACACTCTTAGCACGAGACTTAACAACCGCTCACGGATTGGACAGGATTTTTATTACATATGTTATTTCTCAGTACCAAACATAGGTAATAATACTTATAGTTTAAATACATTTCCTGTGATGTTCATAGATACTGTTGCACAATCCGGCAGAGCTGCCGCGGCTTTCACAACAGTACTTCCGATCGCCTCTATCGCAAGAGGTAGTCGTTGCGGTGAAACCTAAAATGATGACCACTTCCTCAGGCCTTAAACCTTACGAACCTACCAGGTAAGAACATAAAGTAGAAAACATCTACTTGGAATAAAAATGTTTGTTTTAAATTAATCCTACTTTAGTTACAGACAATACCTATAAAATCGTGTGTAAAAAGGCATGCTAACAGAAAACCGATTTCTGCTTTCAGTTTGACAAAAATCTATTAAACTGGATTTTATTGTTCACTGACCAATAAAACGTTGTCATCTAATTACTTAATTTATATAGCTCGTCTCTGTCTATAAAATGAGCTCAAACAAAATATCGGTGAAACAATGAGTTGTTTTTAATTTGTTCACAGACGACAATGCTATTTTCCAACCGAGCGCTATCTCCAATACTTCAAAGTGTACACTCAAGCAAATTGCGAAATGGAGTGTTTGTCGAACTTTACATATACTCGATGTGGATGTGTGCACTTCGGAATGCCTTGTAAGTACTTACTTATTTAAAATCCGGTAAATTCAAATCTTTGATTGAAAATTTCAAATAGATGCCTGTCAAATTTCTTTAATAGATTTTCAACTTTATCGCTACACCGTAAGGTTCAAGGTTGATTAGGAAAATATGACAGTTTCGGGTAGCTTGATGTGCTGGCGTCTGTACCTACCGGACCTGACCCTAAAAAGTATATTAGAATTGCGTTATGTGCGCTTTTGGGTAATTTTCCAAGTGATTTTATAAATCAGGTACCATTAGCAACAATGTTTAGCGTCTGTTATTATTTCTTAGAAGAGCGTAATAATTCACGATAATAATATAAACTTCAAACGTCAAAACACAAAATAAAATGAGAATGACCCTGCTCTTTTATTGGAGTAGAATTATCTATTAGGTACTTAATATTTCTGCTTATACGCCAAGTATAGCACATTGTACCTACCTACAGTTATTGAATTACCTATTTAGATTATAATTAAATACTTACCTACCTACTATGATAGTTTATTCATAGGTGGTGTAGGTATATAGCTATAGAACGAGGGCTATCTGAATTCTGACGCGACGTAATGTTTTGTAACATTGCTTAAAAATGCATTCTGCGTTCCAGATGGGCCAAATATGGAGGTCTGCAATGCTGGCAGCAGAGAATGTATAAAAAAAGCTCAAAGTAAGTCGGTCATCTTATGTTCTATCAGTAATTTATCCACCAATCAGCATGACAGCAAGCATAGCTCTGGGACCTATGTTCAATTAAAATGATTCGTAGAAGTTACGTAAGAAATTAGCATAGCATATTATGGCTTTACCTACATAGGTAGGTACATTATTAATTCAATTTTTATTCACTTTCACGCAGGTGCCTTATTGGATTTTTCCGTTTTTATCTAAAATATTGCGTAAGTTATAAACTCTATGAATAAGTAGGTAGGCACCTATCTACCATCTACTTACTGAACCTCTATCAATTTATGTTGAAACCTATTATGTCCAGCACTGAACCACAGAATACTTAAAGTACCTACTACGACTGAACTGCACTAGAGGCTCATGAGATGGATAATGAACGATATCTAATTTTTAACCATATTTTCAGTGGAACTGGTGACAATTGAAATCCAGTCAGGGCTCGACAGTCATCAGAAGAATGAGACTGATTCACTGGGAGAGGCCCTGGCAGTCTCGTCCAGGTGCCGATGCCTACCAGCGTGCACGTCCATAGAGTACGAGGCAGAGACATCCCAGGCTGACTATGATTGGGCCGCCATTTTTAGAGCCTATAAACTGTATAACGTATCAGAAGAATTAAAGGAGTAAGTTACTGGTTTACCGTTTACACAATTGGATCAATAATTACACAACCATTTTTTTTACAATTATTTAACTAGTTCTTGCGAATAGCATAAACTTGGCTTCGTATTTTATTTAAATTTTCATTGTGGGGTCAGCAGGTAAGTATGACGTAACTTTTCTAATAGTCTTACCAGCCTGTAGAGTATTCTGTGCCTGTAGTCAATAGATATACCTACCTAGGTAAGTAACTAGGTAGGTACCTAGAACCTACACCAAGATCTATATTAATACCTTAACCTAAACATACATATTTTTATTATAAAACTAGTACATCACTTCACTACTAGCTAGTTCTTGTATTTGTATGACATGGGAAACCATGCAGGGTAACTGGCAGGGACAGCAACTGCAACTGTAACCATGAAAACACAATATGATTCTAGACGTAACGTAGAAAGTTGTCGTCGGTTATAAAAAACAAATCACCTGTTTCTTAATAAAAAATTGCAATACCTACCCGGCGAAAATGAAATTTTTTTAACAACAATTTTTTTTTTTCCTTGGGCTATAGTATCATGTGCTGAAGCCATGGTAATTCTTTCGGTTAATCCCTATTACTTTTGATAGATCTACTGGGTAAATAATGTGTTAACGTCCCTAATCCGCTGCGCCGGATGATATTCCGCAATATTCGAGTTATCTGCAAAAACAGCCAGACAGTATCCTGTCAATATCGCGGAGGGAAACAGCCGATTTGATAGAAAATCAAATAGGTATTGTACTGCATGCTATCGACCTTCGTTGTACTCGTTAGCAGTATCAATTTGTTATAAAATTAAGTAATTTTTGACTAGCCTTCGTTGTCCCACTTCTGGGCAAAGGCCTCCCTCCACTCCTTCCATCCTTTCTGTCTTTTGTTATGTTAGTTTGCAAATAAACTAAATCATAATAAAAATAAATGCTTCTTTTCGCTACAAGCATCTTAGGTTGACTACCTACTTTTCTTTTTCATTTTTATTCCATATTCATATCATATCGCACACACGACTGATTTGAAGCCAACAACCTCTCTAAAATAAACCTCCCGGTCAAATACCTTCTTGTGAGGTAAAACAAAAACAGCCGCACCCCGTAAGGAAGTTCTGAATCACTGGCAGTTTTAATACTGTCTCATTAATTCATAAACACATCACGCCTGTATTGCACTGCACGAAGGGGAAGGCAATAGTCACAGAGCATGTAACCTTTAGGTAAACCAGAGGTAGGTACACCCACATTTCACTGTTTAAGTTGATACAAGATTTAAAAAAAAATAGGAACCTTTTCCAGACCTGAAAGAAATTTCTTACTGCTGCCATTGTAAGCCGCTCTTCTTTTTTTTCAGCTTGACTTACTCCCGCGTCATGGTGTTTTTCAAAGAAGCGCAGTTCATTACGTCTCGTCGCTCAGAGCTGTACGGCCAAACGGATTTCCTGGCCAACTGCGGTGGTTTACTTGGACTATTCATGGGCTTCTCAATTCTTAGCGTCGCCGAAATAGTCTATTTCCTAACTTTGAGGTGATGTTCAAGAAAATACATAATTTTCTAATAGATACATTTATTAGATTTTAGTATTCTTACATATACAACAAAACAGCCAGAGCCAGACACATCATGGATTTTAACACTTATAATTACCCGTGCATAATACAATAATATTGTACTTACAGCAATAATAAAAGCTAAATAAGGTACAAAAGCAATGAAGGTACATAGTAAAGTACAAGCCTACAATTCCATGTGATATCTTGTTCTCACAGTTGGTACCTACCCAGATAACTGAGATTGACATGCCAAGAACACGCAATTAAAGTCCCAACAACTTAGCACGCCTCTTCCGTTTGTATACCAAGGCCGACCAATTCACTACCATAGGTACCATTCGGTTGGAATCCCATCTATGCAATAAAAGGACCTTTTATAAGAGATCTGTCAATGCAGCCCGCGACATTCAAAATTCTTTGCAACAAAATTCAATCAGCGGTTATAATTATGATAAAATATAAATTACTAAATTTTATTCATTTAAAACATCAATACGTCTAGTCTATATTCACGAAATAGGCTATCAAAATACAACGCAGTCTATCAAAAAGTACTCTGTGATACAACGTAAAACAACGTTTGAATTTCGCGGGCTACATTGAAGGAATCTCCATAAGTGATGTGAGTGATGTGACCATAGATATACGAAACTTTTCTAGAACTGTGGATGTGACGCAACTTGAGATATGTAATGTCCTTTTCCAGCACTGGACCGAGATAGCATAGAGGAGCCGCTCGGGCCTTGTCCTCCTACAAGAGCATTATTTTCTTCCTATTACAGAACAACCCCACGCCACGCCACCCGTTACTGATGTGTGTTGCTTAGACGTGAAGCAGGGCGAAGAGCTTGGCTATACAATTCTTTCATCGGTGTCCTTTATCTTAGATTTACGTTAAGTTTTCAAAATTATGTTGCCCTGTCTCATATGCGTGTGATGTTATTTTTACAGATTATGCTGTCTTCTATGGCGTCGGCGTAACAAGAAGCGACGTATTGATTATGCAGGAAAAAACTCCGTTCCCGGATCGAGTCTCAGCAAAGTTATTCATACGTTCAGTGATTAATGGCTTCAATAAAACTAAAAAAAGACCTGTTTAATCATTTCTTTATATTCTCTTTCTTTTATTTGTTAGTAGTACTTTACAAAATGGTGTAATCATTTGTCATAAATTTGAAGCACATTAAAACTTTGCTAACTTTTAATTCACCAATAAAATTTTTGAAATTTTTATTATAAACTAAGTAGACAATCATTATTACTAGGTACTCTAAGTGTTTGAAATGCAAATAAAAATCAGTTTCACCATTCATTGTTTCATTAAATCCTTTTCTTCATTTAAATTACACAGTACTGGGCCCACTAGGTTTTTTCTTTGGGGCATAACCGATTCTGTTATGTATTTCTTCAATGGTTTTAACCGTTTGTAAGGGCTTTGGCGTGTCTTCTTGCATTTCGTTAGCTGAAGATGAATTATTCCTTTGATCTATTAGAAAAGCTTCATATTCTTTTAAATCGTCTAGTTTTAATGTAATTTCCGTTATAGGCCTTCGGATCATTATGACTGAAATAAAAATTACCAATTGATAAAGTACTAAAACATTCCTGAAAAAAAAATGGTTTTTATAGACAGCAAATGTTAAATTTTTGAACGCTCTCTAAAAATATGAATATTTTATGAACGCATTCTTATTTTTATTTGGTTGGCGAAACTGGAACTATAGTAGTGATAGCGTTCTAGAAGAAATCGATATTTATATCGATAAGTGAGTGCATTACTTGTTTTTGTAATAACCAGAATCTAACAATAAACCATCAGATTAATTAGCAATAAGTTCGCAATAGTATTGCTACATACTACAGCTTAGTAGACGCCGTCTGAGTGCAATCAAATCTAATAACAAATAAATGATTTATTTTCTGTAAGTAGGTTTGTACAATCACTTTTACACGTCAATCATATTTTTTTAAGCTAGATGAGATCGGCGTTTCCTATCTGACTACTATGAGAAGAAAGGCCGAAACAAACTCAGAGGTCACGGTCTCTTTTAAAGTCCAGACAAAATCTTGGTCAGATCATGTGAAGACCATGTAGATTGGTGTCTGAAATGGTCTTTTGAGGAAAGAACCACACAGATTGAGCGGACCTGTCCAGTCAGTACACGCATTTGTCAAAAATCGTGCAGTTAAACTCAGAATGTGAGGAATAGTACAGTAGCCACACGTTTTGGCATAAGTAGTGTTTTGTACAAAAACCTAGAACGCCATTTTGTAGTAGTATTAGTTATGGACATTTTTATAATAGTGGCAACCCCACCGTTACCAAGTTAGATAGAAACAATAAGTATATTTTTGGCTTTAGTGCCGATTTTTTAACACCAGATCTTTTAGCTAAGGATATGAACAGCTGTTCGACACATTTTCTAAGAAACTGTCGAAGCGTCATGTATTTTGTGCTCGGATAATCTTTCGATTGAAATATTTTTAACAATAGTAGGTATGGCCCACCGGTAGTATTTGCATTTACACGGGCAACAAAAGCTGACTAAATAGTTCAAAAAGTGTTGCAGCAATGCTTGCGGATTGGGGCGGTCCGCGGGCCACACTCAAAGTATTGTTGACAATTTATTATGAAAATATTTCATGTATTGCCGGCAATGTGTACCAGCCATACATTGCCGAGAAAATATGGTTCTTTTGGGAGCATCTTTAGACTTATATTATATTTTTTTATACTTTCTGCACAGTCATGGTTTAGTTTTATCGATATTACATGTTACGATAGTATTTCACATCACTAGTTTTAACAATTTTGTCTGCTTGACGTGACGTTGTATAGTGTACACGTCAATATTGCGTAGCTTTAATCGCGAATCTATCTTTTTGTGCTTTAGTTGCGTGAAAGACCGAATTGATTTTACGTTTAAAAATATATTTAACATTATTAAAACTCACCAAAATGCTGTATCTCGAAGATTATTTAGAAAGTAAGATGTTCTTTGTTCTCCTGCGATGACGTAATTTTCACTGCATAAGTGTTGGTAGCATTGAGGCGTGCCTTGCCAAAAGTAGCGCGAAAATTCAAAATGTTTTACAAGGTGTGACAAGGTGTTGACTGACTATTTACTTTTAGTTAATTTATATTTTGTCAAATTTCAGTGATTGAGCATCTCCCGCAAGAGCTGAGGGACAGGTTCACTGAAATGCGTGAAATGGATTTGTCCGTTCAAAGTAAATAAATACTTACTCTTTCCTCTGAAAATGAAAATAATAAAATTTAATTCAGTACTAATAAATCAATTTCCTCACAGATAACATGGATACGTTAGAGAAAAGAGTTCGTACTCTTTTCGGTGGATGTAGACGAGGCGAGATGAATACTGACCAGGCTAATACAGAATTTTCTGACATCAAACGGGGATACAATAAGACTCTTGAGGAAGCTGATGAAAAAATGGCTTTAGCTAATCAGATGTATGATTTAGTTGATAGATACTTGCGCAGACTTGGTAAGGAAAAGATAGATTGCTATTTTTAGTAAACCCAAAAGAAAAACGGGTTACTCTTACTTATTTGTGCCAGTCACTTGTGTGATAGCAATAAAATTATTATGGTTTCCTTGTTTACAATGTCTGAACCATAGCAGACAGAACTTATTGTGCTAGCATTAATTGTTTGAATATGGATCCATGCAAGACAATGGCATTTTAATAATTGTTTCTGTAATTACCGCATTATACTGGTTAAGTATTGTGCTTCTGAAGTGGCACAACTTGTTATCGAAGATTTAAATTAAAAGTTCATTCACAGACACGGAGCTTCATAAGTTTAAATGTGAACTGGAGGCAGATAACAAGGGGATCACTGAATTATTGGAGAAACGGTCTCTAGAACTGGATGTGAATACCAACCACACTAGCACATCTAATAACAATCATTATAAGGAAAACAGGTACCTAATAAATAATGTGTATACTTTTTAGGATTTCAAATGGCAAAAGTGGAACTCTTATGATTTTGTCATCTGGCTGGATATCACATGGCCATTCTTTTTAGACTATTTCACTTTATTTATGAAAATAGGCTATAGCCTTGCAGAGTAAGCAAACTGAAGTGGCAGTGTCAGCCATGTCTGTCGAAGGACCGATAGCTGGTGGAGCAGACGAGTCCTGGAGTGGAGACCGCATACTGGCAAGCGTAGTGTGGGACGCCCCCCAACATAATGGGCAGACAACCTAAAAAACCTGGCTGGGGTAGACTGAATGCTGAAGGCGGAGGACAGGGTGCTGTGGCGCAGTCTGGGAGAGGCCTGTGTCCAGCAGTGGACTGCAATAGGCTGAGTTGATTGATTGATTGATGAAAATAGGCAAGAAGGTGTATTCTGTGCACAGCTAGTGAAATTGCGAAAGAAATAATTGGAGGTGGCACTCTACAACTATTTCATCATCACACTCAAGATGGTGTAGGAAAACAACATGAGGAAACTGGCATGTCCTAGTACCAAAAATTCCAAGATATGATACTTTCCAACCTGCATTGGGCCCGCATGGTAGATTACAGCCCACTGCCTCTCACAGAGAGGAGGCCTGTGTCCCAGCAGTGGGAACATTGTAAGCTAAATATTCATCCCAACTATAGAACTCTTTACTGTGCGTGGTCTGACCTAACACGCCCTTGGCCGGGTTTTTTTTTTTTTTTCAATTTTTAACCGTTTTACATAATTATACAAGACTTACTTACAAAAATTATTTCCATTGCAGGTATCGGATCCGGACCGAAAAGCGACGCGACAGCTGGGGTAACCGCGAATCTCGAGGCCATGCATCTGGAAATCTTTCCAGAACTGATTCTGCTATACAGGTAACAGCTAAGATATAAGCAAACTCTATAAATACGGATAACCATTGCCCACTTACTGGAGTGACCGAAGTGTCACCTGGACTAAAACTGGAACGCTACCAAGTAATCTAACAACACATACCATCAAATGCCATCAATATGGAATAAGAAGATGGAAAGGGATGTAAAATGATGAATTTTGATCTGTATTAATTTACATGATAAATAACATTATTGTTTCCAGGCTGCATTGGGCCGAGACTCCTATTCACTGGGCCATGCTGGTAGTGCTATTGCTGCCGCTGCAAGCCAGGCTATCGCAGCAACACAGCAGGTAAGCTTCCTAGTTATAACAATAGAGAGTTACTGGCTCAAATTAAATGTCATTGTTATAATTAATGATGATGGATTGAGCAGTGGTGGCCAAGTGGTAACGGCCGCGACTTACGAGTTGTAGGTTGTAGGTTCGAATTCGAATCCAGACAGGCGTTTTACTTTGTGTAAATTATTTCATCACCACTGCTCTCAAAACGGTGAATGAAAACATCGTGAGCAAACTGGCATGTCCTAGAACCAAAAATTCGAAGACATGTGACATCTGCCAACCCGCACTGAGCCCGCGTGGTGGATTACGGCCCACTCCCTCTCACTGAGAGGAAGCTTGTGTCCCAGCAGTGGGAACATTATAGGCTGATTATGTATTATAAAATTAAATGATGTTGGACTGTCTTGTGGTCTCAAGTGTGTCTGTTATAAGTATTGGTTCGACTCCGACGGTGTCTGGTTTGTACAGCCTTCGGCCTGAGGATTTTCTTGCCAGTTAATGTCCAAAGAAATTACCGTTGCAGTTATAACTGTTCTGTCACTTTATAAACTAGCCGCCCACCACATAAGATTTCTCATTGGCGAAAATGACGAACTTTCATACAAACTTCTATCCCCTATTCAACCCCTATAGGGAATATTCGCTTCCTTACTGCTCACCTTCGTTATAAAAGTAACGCTTGTCCAAAGTATCATGCTTCTAGACAATCTAGACCCAGCGGTTTAGGCTGTGCGTTGTCAGCGAATGAATGATTAACCTCTCGTCTGTCGGAACGTAGATCTACGCGAGACACAATGGCTTTTTAATTGTGTCTGTAATTACGACATTCAATGGTTTAAGTAGATATTTTATTTGTATAGATGCAGCACGGTCGTCGCACGGCCTCGCTGAAAGCTTCTTATGAAGCTGTGGCTGGCGGTGAACTCGCCCACCACGCGACGTTGCAGACTCACCACACACATCATGATCATGGTATTACCCTTACACAGGCGCGGTCGCAGCCCAAGATTTTGGGGGGGGTCATCATGGGTGCCGAGGAATATTTTAAGGGAGGTACATCTCCTCGTTGGTCTAGTGGTCGCAAGCGTTACTGCTGAGCATGAGGTCCTAGCTGGGTTCGATTCCTAGGTCGGGTAAAGTGTTAAAGGGTTTTTCGATCAGGAATTTCTCAGAAGCAGCCTTTTTTTTTTTTTTTTTTATTGATGGGAAATCATCAAATGACCCCTCCCGCTCTGGGTGGAGCGAAGGGAGTGTCAGACTCTTACTGACTAAAACCCATCCGTGTTCCTTCCTTAGCCCTTTATGTTCCGGGGTAGCGGTAACCCTTTCGGACAATCCCGCACCCCCGGCAGGCTTCGGCCCTGCCAGGCCCCTTCCTTTATGCTGACATCTCTTTGAGGCGCGCGTGGAACACGTACGCGCCGTCCGGCACGGGCCTGGTCCTGATCGGACGGTGAGCTACCCATTACTCTCCGTCCGCAGGCCCGCGCCTACGGTGGCCGGGAGTCGTCACGCGGCTCCCGACGCCCGGAGCGTCTCCCGCGGCGGCTGGGGTGTGAGGCTCTCTCCCTCAGCCGTTCAGCCACCTCCTTCGCTAGCATGACTGCTTCGCAGAAGGAGGTGACCGCCTCCCACTCCCTCTCGCCCCGGACCATGGCTTGAACCATGGCCGGACGCGAGAGGTCGCCGCCGCTGTCGATGCGGGCGATGGCCCATGCGGGGCAGACCTCCACCGTATGCTCCACCGTGTCCTCTGGGCGATCCTCGCAGTGGTGACACCCGGGCGTCTCCTCCCGCCTGATGATGTGCAGGAACCTCCCAAAACATCCGTGTCCGGTGAGGACCTGCGTCAGGCGATAGGTGAGGACGCCGTGACGCCTCTCTAGCCACTCCTCAAAGAGGGGTGCCCTGCGCTGGGTAGCGAAAGTCGCTCCTTCCATGCCACCATGAGATCGCGCCGGAGGTCTGTCCGCTCCGCCGCGATTTGCCGCGGAAGCGGAGTTTCCCCCCGGCTCAGTGCCTCCGCGCGCCACTCATACAGGCGCGCTAGGACTATCGCCTCCAGATCCCATGGCGGCAGCCTGGAGTCTGGATTTGTCCCCGGTTGGCGACAGTAGGCTTGCCCTCCTTGACATCTGGCGAAATGTGGGTTTAAGTACTATATGAAGGTAAACCCCTGCCCAACCATTTGGGGATTAAAAGCGTGATATGTTAAGGTTCATGTACACCTCCAGCTCCAATTACTTATGCTATTCAGGGACGCAGCTTTTACATAGGGGGTGTGTTACTTAAATGCTGCCAAATTGGTCGTATGTATTAGAACGGTTGATCGTGTAGGGTGGGGAGAGCGAGCGAAGCGAGCTCGAAAATTTTAACAGCCCGCCTCTGTTTGATTAGGTTTTGTTTTATATTTTCAAGTAGAAATAGGAGTTACATTGTCAACTTATGCAGGCAAGCTCAAGCAGTTATAAGAATCTAAAATGCAAGAGCAAGCGAAGCGAGCTCGAAAATTTTGCACACTCGTCTCGGATAGCTTCGATTTTCTTTCGATCATTCCAAAAGGACTAAGAGTTACTTGCTTTGTCGACTTTTAAAGAAAAGCTCAAGAATCAATGTAAATTCCAAGACCGAGCGTAGCGAGCCTGAAAATTTTCATCACCCCACCTTGAATAGTCTCTGTTTTCTTTTACCCATCACACAAAAAGAGAACTTACTTTATAGAATTATGACGAAAAGCTTAAACTCGTTAAAGCAGTTTAGGTTTTGGAATCTGGCCTTACCTAAGCCTTTTAACCTTACGTACGAGCGGGGTGCCCAATATCCCGAGTTTGCTTCGCTCGCTCTTGAATCCTGGATTCTATATTTTTATAACAGGCTTTTTAAAGAAAAATTTTTTTTAGGCGCGTTAAATAACCCACTGTTATTTCATCGTTTTAAGTTTTTACTTCAGTCGGCAGTCCCCATGTCTGCCGATGTTCTTAATGTTTTTGAATATGCCAATAGGGGTTTTCGTGTCTCAAGTACAGTTTTAAGTAAGTAAGGCAAGTAAATTATTCAGACTCTCGACAGCTTGAATGATTTTGGGGGGGGTCATGACCCCCACGACCCCCTCCCTCGGACCGCGCATGCCCTTACATGTCTAGTAAAACATTTATGAAATACTAGCTTTTGCCATCGGCTTCGCCCGTGTGGAGGTCAGAAATTATTTCACGGGAACTTACCACAGGATAACAAGGGTCCCATATTCTAACTCGAGCAAGTCATGTTCTATCCGTGTGCCGATGTCGTTCAAATGCGTTCAGCCGGAAAGGTAACAGATAGACGAGAGTTAGGTACCTACTTATCATAAATGATGATGATATTAATATTTATTTATGTAAATTGGTTCAAAAACATTTTCACATGTCAAGCTTAAATCTTTGAAACTAGATA
Source organism: Amphipoea oculea (assembly GCA_945859645.1). Taxonomy (NCBI): domain Eukaryota; kingdom Metazoa; phylum Arthropoda; class Insecta; order Lepidoptera; family Noctuidae; genus Amphipoea; species Amphipoea oculea. The sequence continues at coordinate 10,248,836 of OX243880.1, forward strand.
AGTTCGGTATTATTTTCTCTAACTATTCTGCGAAGAAAGACCGAAACAAACGAAGTCACAGTCTCTTTTAAAGTCCAGACAATTTTGGTACTTTCGTATTTTTGTAATATTAGTATGGAAGAACCTCAATAGGTACCTCAGAATATAGCGCTATCAATTTCTGCATACTTATGGTCGATGGATGATACATGTTTGTTTTATACTTTTTAACAGGACACGGCGCCATGTCGTCGAGCCACAGTCAAAGCAACACTGTTCATGGCCATCATACTACATCTCATGGACACAATAATTCATCTTCTTCTACTACTAAGAGGAACAAGCAGAAGTAAGTATCTATGGAATTTATGATATTGTAGACAGGGATCAAATGGAATTTCAATAAATACAATTAAATTAGAGCATAATATACACTTGATCCGTAGTCCATAGGTACTTGATGGAATAAGTCTTAAGTTTTTTTTTTCCGAGTTCTTCGTTGGTTTCCAAAACTTTCTGTATTTTTTGTATTTCCAAAACTGAACTCAATATTTTACCTATGATTATTTTTTATTACAGGAAAAGCAACAGCTACAGCTCTACTGGCGTACCTGCGCACACTCAGCAGGCCGTGGCGTCGGCTGCCAGTCGTTCTTCTTCCCCTACTGTTGTGTGCGTATTTTGTACCCTCATATTTCTTTTCTTATTATTTTAAACCAATAATCTATATATAGTTTACTAGGGCAGTTACGATAGTGAGTATATTCCGATAGATGATTCTTCCAAAAGCAGTGGCATTTTTTTATTGGCAAAATACCTTTTGTTTAGGCGCCACTTTATCGCCTGCCGTCCTTTTCACTTTTGTTACATAAAAATGCCACTGCGTTTGGTAGAAACTATCATCCAACGGAATATACCCACTATCGTAATTGCCCTAGTAAACCCTACATACTTAAAACAAAGTCGGGTTAGTTACGCCATTTATAACTTAAGAACGGCTGGACCGATTTTGATGATCTTTGAATTGTTGGATTTGTCTCCGCCCCGAATAGCAGATTAACTATTAAAACATGGTAAAAATTCACGAAAAAAAAATTAAGATAAATAATTTTCTCATACATTTTGTATGGAACGTCTCACATAACATTTCGTAGTTTCCAAATGTGGATAGTTCCCCGGACTCGCAGTATTGCTCGTGATCAGTACCCAATTCGTGTGCAACATGTTTAATAAATAAAACCTTTTTGTCTTCTTTAGGGCCATGAACACTGTCGTTAACAATGTCGCCATTGAGGAGCCGATGGAGGAGGAATGGACATACGACCCCAACGAGCCTCGCTACTGCATCTGCAACCAGGTTTCTTACGGAGACATGGTTGCTTGTGACAACCAGGATGTAAGTATAATCGTGCTCACATGTATTATTAATTTTCTACCCAGATAGAAATGGTACCTTTTCTCTCAGGACTCTAGAATTATAAGAACTTGATAAAGTATTAAAGTGTTTATTTTTATTTATTTATTATGTTAATTTCAGTGTCCTTACGAGTGGTTCCACTACCCGTGTGTCGGCATCACTGCCCCACCGAAAGGGAAATGGTACTGCCCGCAATGCCAGACCAATATGCGTCGCAACCGCGCCCACCGAAAGAACTGAACTCTCTACGACGATGTTACTGCTTTTTGCTTAATCTCATATCGTCACTATGCCATTAATCTACCTGTATACCTTATTAAATAAATAATTCCATGTGCATTAAGTGTATTTTTTTAATTATGTCATTAATTCTCCATGTTAGAGCTCAAACACGGTACTTTTCATGGTCGAAACGTTTGCAAAACTTATAATTCTGTCTACTACACTGCAGTGCTCTAAATCAGGGTATAGTTAGCGCCACGAAAGATGAGACTTGACACACCACGTGGTTTGACTTGCGCAGTACACACGGCTACACATCAAGTTATACATATCCAGTATAAGCTGACTTTTGATTGTAAGAAAAACTTGTATAGTGCGAGGTCAGCTAAAACTGGAAATGTATAGCTTGATGTGTCGCCGTGTGTACACGACTAGGTCTAGCGGTCTGAGCGCGGGACGGGACCGGACGTCATAGGAGCGGCGGAAAGAGCGCGGGAGGCGGGGTCAAGTTTCATCTTTCGTGGCGTTAACTATACTTTTCTACAAGGAATATACTACTCTCTAAGAGCAAGATTACACGCTCAGTTTGGCGTCAGTCTGGTCTATCTGGATTGACTTGACTGAAGCCAGAATGATTGAGGGTTTTCACGGTTACACGGTCAATCTAGACTGACAGCAGACTGATGAAAAGTACGCCAGTGGCCGTTAGACTTCGGAGCTGGCAGTCGGTTGTCAATTTATCAGTGCTTAGTCATGGATATTATAAGGAAAAAGAAAGCGAGTGTAATGATAATAATATCGCGTTGCTGTTAAAGAAACGCGTAAAAAGAGAGCGATGGATGAGAAGCTGGCTTACACGGTGACTGACGCCAGAATGATACGAGCGGCAGCCTAATTGCGGAACGCCAAATCGTCATATGATTCTGATCAGTTGGCTTCATTTCTATCACAATTGGCTTCATTTTACGATTTTCGAATTGCGAAACTCTAGTTTATTATGAAACCAATTACGAACGTTAAGGCCCTGCGCAGAAACTAGAGTTTCGCAATTCGAAAATCGTAAAATGAAGCCAATTGTGATAGAAATGAAGCCAACTGATCAGAATCATTTGACGATTTGGCGTTCCGCAATTAGGCTGCAGGTTACACGATCATTCTGCCATCAGTCCATCATTCAAAACGGACTGACAAAATTATTTAAAATATTTAATTTTCATCATTCTGGACCATCAGTCTGTCAATCTGCTTATCTGTCATATGGGACCGCAGTGGAGCTGTTGCCCAGGAATACTCCAAATAATTTGTCCAACGGTACGTTATAGAACATGCTTATTGATCTTTACCAAACTTTACCTATGACATGACTCCCAGGAGCCAAACGACGACGCGACGCGTGGCCTGTAAAGGTATGATTCCGATCTCGGCAGCACGCAGCAGTGTTGCCGCGGCAGTGCGGTCGCAGCACTACTGGTCAGTAGTTCAGTACTGGTCCTCATACATTTTCTACGGGTTTATACATGATTACATTCCGAGCACGGCAGCAATGCTGCGCGACATTGCTGCGTCACATTGCTGCCGTGCTCGGAATGTAATCACGTATAAACCCGTAGAAAATGTATGAGGACCAGTACTGACCAGTAGTGCTGCGACCGCACTGCCGCGGCAGCACTGCTGCGTGCTGCCGAGATCGGAATCATACCTTAAGCTTTGTTTAGACATAATATCAGATAATACAATAAACTTGTCACCACCATCTTTTTCTGAACAACGCATTTAGAAACTATGGTGGTGTTGGCTAAATCCTACCACGGGCCGGACTGTGTCTATATGTATGTATATTTTTCATGTGGTAACATTGTCAACCCTAAAATGTCTCAGAAGTTCTAGAACGAATCATTTATTTCATTCAACCGCATAAAATTGTTATTCATTTCATTCATTGTCAATTTGTCATTCAAAAAGTTATTCCGTGATATTCCATGCATTGATTGCTGTTCTGCGGTGAATTTTAATCGAAATTGAACAATATATTGTACGGAAGCTAGTGACGAGTCGTGCATAACCATAAAAAATGTCTGAAGCTAAAATGAAGGAGGTTTGTACTCAAGTTATGGTGATTTCGAGAAAATATAATCTTATGGTATAACCTGCATCGCTCATTATTATTTATTTATTTGTAGCTACGCAGCGATATCGACGAGCTCAACGAGCTATTAAAACAGGCGAAAAGAAAGAGGGCACAAGATTTACTGTCGCTAGAAATCAGGAAATTGGAAACGGAATGGATAAACTTGAGAGATGCTGCACAAGCCATGCAGGCAGGATCGTCGCCGGCTCCGTCCACCGCATCAGCGGCGCAAAACAAGAGATACCAAATAAAACTGAATGGATATGGTTAGTAAGCTTCTAATCCTGTAAAGGGTAATTAGCAAGTCATGCGCAACATTCGTCATTTGAAGTGTCGCATTATCATTCATAATCGTCATCATCATCCCCTAAAGGCTGATTTAGACAGGGTAAGTAACTGACTCCAAACTCGAGACAAGTCAGTGCTCACCCGATATTTATCTAGTGTAAATTGAATTTAGAGTCAGTGGAGTCAGTAGCACTGACTTGTCTTGAGTTTGGAGTCAGTTACTTACCCTGTCTAAATCAGCCTTTACTCTAATTATTTGGGGATGGCGCTACTTCTTTCATACAACTATGATTCACAATTACTGTGAACTATTTGAAAAACATCAAGAAAACTCATCATCAACAAAACTACATTTTCACTTTTTACATAATATTTAATTTTGATTTCCAAATCCAATCATATTTTCAGGTTGGGATCAATCAGATAAGTACATCAAAATTTTTGTAACCTTGAAGAATGTGCAATCCGTGCCAAAGGAGCAAGTGTACTGTAAGCTTACCGAAAAGTCTATGGAGCTCCATGTTGAAAACCTTGAGAATAAGGATTACCTGCTTATCATCAACAAACTATTGGACTCTATCAACGTGGAAGAGAGCCATTGGAAACAGAAAACAGGTAACTAATCTACTTTATGCACTGTTTCCTTTTTATCAACTGTTTTTTGCTCTTATTCTAATAGGATCAACATTCATTTTTTGCATATTTATACTTATAGCTGTAATAATATGCACCTCAACTGTGACATCCAGACAAACAAATTGTAAAAAAAAAAATGTTTTTGTTGTTGTTTGTTACTGTCTGTCCTGTAATATGAGCCATTTTGTGTAACTTCCTGAACATGGCTGAACCCGACTATGGCGAAGCAAAAAGGAGGTTTATGATTTTGGGCAGTATGTATGTTCATCTGTTCCCTCATAACTTCAAAAGTACTTATAATAATTTGACAAATGCAGTATCGTTAAAAGCGTCTTGACCGTCCGCTGGTTATAGGCTATGTGACATCACAATAAATTCAATATGGCGCCCTCTAGAGGACATAAAGTACAGAATTTAACCTTTAAGTCCTGACGTGGTTTAGTCATATCATAAATGGTGACGTGACGTATGTCAGACAGCTTAATAAATAATCGAAATGGATTATTTTTATTTACTGATTTGCATAATATTTACTTGTATTATGATCTGTTCATTATTATTCTATTAAGGAAGTGCAAAAACAACAACATTTTCAAATGAAATCAGTGTTTATTTGGTTCAAATTATATAACATATTTGTGAACTCACCGTCTATGAGACACCAACGTCAGTAGTTAAAGGTTAAAAATAAATATTTTGGGATGGTGCCTTGTGGGATATCAAATGCTTAAGGTTGCTAAAGGGCTTAATTAGCATATTTCAAAAATATAAATATTACTGAAATAAGCCCCAAAATAATTAAATAAAAATAAGTTTCAAAACTAAAACCTTACTACTGAAAAGGATGAAACAAGAAAGTACCTTCCTGTGGTTGCATGCTACCATAGCTTATATGTATGTTAGTACAGCGGCATGCAACCACAAGAAGGTACTTTCTTGTTTTATCCTTTTCAGTAGTTGGGTATTTTTTTTTAAACTTATTTTTTGAATTTATAGCCTATTAAAACAAAAGTCATGACAAACCTACATTTATATGAAATATTCGTCCAGGAATAGTTGTTTGTTAATTTATACAAAAACTTATTAATTAATTGTGAAACAAGTCTTTTAATAATTTTTTTTTCACTTCTTAATATTGGGGTCTTATTACAGATATGGTGGTCATCTTCTTAGCCAAGTCTCATCCCAACATCAAATGGTCCCACATGACAGAGCTTGAGAAGAAGTTTGAAGATCAGCGCAACAGCAAGCTCAAACCAGCAGCTCCTGAGATGGACAAGTCAGCAGATCCACAGGAATCTATCATGGGCCTCATGAAAAACATGTGAGTTATGCTTTTTTTTTTTAAATAATCCTTTAAAGAACTAGAAGTTCCAATTGTGTGTTAACTGGAGAACTACCATAGCTATACATAGAAAGGCATTTTTATCTGTGTTTGACTTTTTTATTTATTTCAAATGTTGTAGATGCATAAAACCATTTAATTAATCAACTCTGTTATGAGATGAAAATGGTACCTAAAAGCCATTAACATTTGTCGACATGCCATGCATTAAAATGGAAGCCATGGATGTATAAATAGTACATATACCAAAGTAACATTTTTTTACAATTTTTGTCTGTCTGTCTGTTTGTTTGTTCCGGCTTATCTCTGAAACGGCTGGACCGATTTTGACGGGACTTTCACTGGCAGATAGCTGATGTAATAAGGAGTAACTTAGGCTACTTTTATTTTAGAAAAAGAATTACGGTTCCGCGCAAAAAAAAACCTTTTCCGTCATGCACGCGAACGAAGTCGCGGGCTCAGCTAATTGTTAATATAATGTTAATTTATTTCCAGGTACGAAACTGGGGATGATGACATGAAGAGAATGATTTCTAAGGCCTGGTATGAAGGGCAGCACAAGAAAAAATCAGACACTTTAGATCTGTAAGACGCTTTAAGCTTATGAAAACAGTTTTTATTTGAAATTACATCTTAAGAATATATGAGATCAGATTTATTAAATGATTTGGTTTTATTTATTTGTCTTGAGTTCTCTTTACTGATTACGGTTACTGACGCTAATATTCTACTATTAAGATATATGTTAACTAATGAGTGATTAACCTTCTCGTTATCCAATGTGACTCGGGGGGCAAATAAATAAACAGCTGAAATGAATAACACACAATAGTTATTTATTTTCTATGAATACATTACATTAGAGATCATAACATTGAATCGAAATTTTCTACAAGTGTAAATATAAGATACGTTGTGAAGTCCGTACAGGGCACAGGGGTCGTTTAATCCACCTTGATGGGGTTGTCGTGAGAAGATACAGGCAACCAGCGAAGACTCCTGAAAACAAAGAAAAAAAAATTAAGTAAATAAAACGTTCAAGTATCTCAATAATGAAGGTACTTAGCATAATAAAATAATCAAAATACATACATCTTGTTGGTTTTTTCAGTGCGGCTTGGCGTCAGCATTTGCATGAAAAGAGCGCACAAATAGGCGGCCTGCAATGTGTACAGAACATATTGCCAGTTAGCGACGGTATAATCTTCAGTTTCCATTTTTCCGACCATCACCGAGCTTATTCTCTCACGATTTCTGGACATCTCAACATTTCGGGAACGAGCGTCAATAGCTTCGCGTTCCTTGTTTTCAATCTTGTGGCTATGTTCAACGCGGCTGCGGAATACTTCGCTTTGGCGTTCTGAGTCGGTAGATCGGCTCAGTCTAGGTTCTAGTGTCCTTATTTCTCGGAAGTTTCGACGGTCAGCAGAACGGGCACTTCGGTCCATTATCGCACTGTCTCTTTCCTCTGCACTATCTCTGTCAGCTGACCTTGATTCTACTCGACGCTCTGGGGTAAACTGATCACTACGAAGTCCAGATAACCTCTCATTTTTCCTTATTTCTCGTCGATTTTCTGTGTCAGTGCTTCGCTCATTTCGAGTAGCGACATGATTTACTCTGGATTCGCGGATATTTCGTCGGTCTACTTGTCTACTCTCTCGAGCGAGTCTACGGTCGGGATTTTCCCTCAATTCTCGGGTTTCCCTAGTTAACCTCTCGTTATAACTTATTTCCTGCCGAGCGTCGAGGTCTATTACTCGTAGGGTATTCCCGATTCTAGATTCAGGGTTATTTCGCTGATCTATTTGGATACGTTCACGAGAAAGTCTGTGTTCGCGGTTTTCCATATTCTCCGAATGCAACCTCGCGGCAGTTCGCATTTCCCTACGGCTTTCAGCATCCCTCTCGGTTCGGATAACAATATTCATATTTCTAAATTCTCGGATATTCCTTCGATCCATCGGGATCCTCTCTCGAGAAATTCTCTGCTCAGGATTTAGCCTAGCTTCTTTCCTTAACCTTGTAGACCTCTCGTTGAACCTAATTTCCCGTCGACTATCTGTTTCTTTGTCATTAGGTATACTCACGGTCCTAAATTCGCGAATATTTCTTCTCTCCATCTGGATCCTCTCGAATGAAAGTCTGTGGTCTGGATTTACCCTATTTTCGTCCCGAGTCTCCCTAGACATCCTATTGTTTATCATTGTTTCCCTCTTGTTATCAATACGTCTATCATCATTACGGGTAATCAAATTGTTAATCACCCTGTACTCGCGGGTATTGCTTCGGCCTACCTGGGTTCTTTCGACAGAAAGCCTGTTGATATGATTTTCCCTTTTGTCTTGAGCGTTCCTCTCGGTATATCTAATTTCACGTCGTTCAGCAACGTCCCTCGTATTTTGGGCATTCATCATTCTAGATTCACGGATATTTCTGCGATCCATCTGGATTCTTTCGTGGGAAAGAGCTTCCTCCCGATTTTCCCTATTTTCGTCTCGAGTCTCCCTGGTCAACCTCTCGTTATGTCTAATTTCACGTCGACCATCAACTTCCCTCTTAATTTGGGCATTCATCATTCTAGCTTCACGGATGTTTCTGCGATCCATCTGGATTCTTTCGCGGGAAAGTCCTTCCTCCCGATTTTCCCTATTTTCGTCCTTAGTCTCCCTGGTCAACCTCTCGTTATGTCTAATCTCACGTAGACCATCAACTTCCCTCTTATTTTGGGCATTGATCATTCTAGATTCACGGATATATCTGCGATCCATCTGGACTCTTTTACGGGTGTGGGTTTCCTTCCGATTTTCCCTATTTTTGTCCCGAGTCTCCTTAGACAACTTCTCGTTTTGTCTGATTTCACGTCGATCAGCGACATCCCTCTTAATTTGGGTATTAATAATTCTAGATTCACGAATGTTTCTTCGATCCATCTGGATTCTCTCGCGAGAAAGTCTTTGCTCCAGATTGTCAGTAATTTCTTTCAGAGTCTCCCTAGACAACCTTTCAGTTTGCCTTAAATCACGTCGACTATCATCGTCCCTGTTATTTTGAGCATTCATGATTCCAGATTCACGAATATTTCTCCGATCCATCAGAATCCTTTCACGGGAAAGCCTATGGGCCGTATTTTCTCTTATTTCGTCATGAATCTCCCTTGACATCCCCTCGTGTCTAATTTCCGGTCGAACTTCTGCGTTCCTGTCATTTTGACTAGTCATTACATTTATAATTCGGGATTCGCGTGTAATTCTTCGAGCCACCTGCATTCGTCGCTCGCTAGATGCACTACGGTCAATGTTTTCTTTATATTGCTGCCTGGATGAGCGATCTTCCCTCTGTTCACGACGTCCCTCAAACCTTTCGATCGATGGTCGTTGATTCGAGCTATCGCGTTGCCGATTTTCCCGGTTATCCTCACGAGCGTTAAGACGAATGCGCATATCACGGATTCGATCTACTAATCGAGTATTTTCTGTAAGTGACCGCCTTTGTTCGTTGTTTCGCTGCAGATCTCGGCGTTCATCATTGCGCTCACTGTTACGCCTCGTGTCTGGTCGAATTGTAGATTCACGTCGCACTGCACTCAATCTTTCCCTTGCAATACGCTGATTATTCATGTTGTCAGATGCTCCAATGCTGTGTACGTCATCTTGAGTTCGGCTGAGGACACGTCGTGCATCTCTGTTCAGTGTAATCCTACGTTCAACAGATCTGAATTGTTCTCTCTGCATTTCACGTTGAGCATCCAACAAGTTTTTGTTAGACAAACGCTCATTACCAAAGCGCTCGGTTCTGTAATCGTTCCTGAATAAATTTTCACGTGGAGATTCAGTGTAGATCCTGACATTGCGTCGTTCTAAGGCATCCCTGGAGATGTGATCGACAACTCTGCGGGTCAGATCTTGAGTTTGCAAATCTCGAGTAGATCGAGCGGTTTCTTCTATTTGGTTTATATCCAGGAGCCGTTCGCGACTTTGAGAGATCGCAGGACGTTCAAGACGGAATTCAACACGAGAGGACCTGGCTATTTCAGAGGGACTTTGCCTTGCAACCCTGCCTCTGATGTCTACCAGCGGTCTCTCCGACGAAGGACGACTGAATACGGAGACACGTTGCCTTAGTCCATACCGTCGATCCTCACGGGTTTCATCCCGGTCGCTTAGACGTCGCAGTGCAGATGTAGTTGTGCCGAGCCGGTATGTTCCATGAAGCGAAGACCTCGTGTCTTGGAGCGGAGCAGAAGAAAGACGGTCGCAACACTGTTGCCTGCCATCAATGAGGTTGCTATCGGTGAAGGATGCAATAGGTTGAAAAACCGCGACTACCGCAAGTAGTAGTAAACGCCAGTTATTCATAGTAACTGTGTGCTATTATGGTTTGGTTCTCTTCCTTTCGCGATGAATCTGGTGGAAGTGTACCGATGGCGGTCGCTTCCGAACTGAATTTTGAAGCGCTAGTCCCGGTTTATATACGGTTTCCAAGACTGTTTCCATTCAATGCTTATTAGGCGCTAGAACGCATTCAATTTTCAGCTTCCCACACGCCAAGCGTATGCGACGTGGATTGCCTGATCTAGATCCTTGGCTTGAAAGCTATAGTTTGCTGCTAGTTGCAAGGGCAGAACAAAATTGCAGGATATTACGGCAACTTGGTGAGTACTAAATTAAGTAAATTACAATTGATTTAATTCGTTAAATGATATGTGGATTACTGTCTGTTGGAAAGTCTTCCGTAGAAAATTGGGTCAATAGGTAGTTAGCACCTATGTTAAAAGATGCTCTGCTGAAGAAAAGCTTAATCACATGCGTTGTAGTTAACTATTCGCCCGTCAAGATGGCCTGGATGCTGATGTCGATGTCATCGGACAAAAGAAGGTAATTTAACAGATAAGTGTACCTAGAAGACGCTCTCACAGAGAGATTTGCCTTAATTAAATAGAAAGAAACAAAATGCGTTTATTTATAATTAAAAAATAAACGCTAAATCCTAAAGGATCAAGATGATTTAAGTTTATTATGTTGCGAGTATTATCGCAGGACACAGCTGCACAAGAAAATTTGTCCCTGCGCGTAAAATAATTATCTGATTGAACCCGTTGGAGCCATAAATGGGATCCATAAATTGATTTTCTATGACGTCAATACAGAATACTGTCCGTAACTATATATTTCTTGCTAGGTATATTTTTGCGCTTGTCGAATATTATAAATAAGTAAGAAAATAAACTGTTTAAGTAGGTACCTAATTTATCATCACGTAATTCACGTCAAAGGGGTAGTAGAAGTCGAAGAAATAGATAGTTGTGAGGGGAGAGTGGGGTAATACGTACCTACGTATTTACCTGTACTTATTCAATACCTACACCCTTTGATCATAATTTCTAATAGGTACCTACCTACAGAATACATTTTTAACCAGTGCGCAAACTGTACCTTACCATGAATTCAGTAGGTACAGACGCCAGCACATCAACCTACACCTGTCACATTTTCCCAATCAACTTTGAACCTTATATTATGTGCTGGCGTCTGTACATTCTGGCCTTTCTTATTAATATAAAAAATAAATTAGCTCTGCTATAGGTACTTACATTTTGACCTTGTAGGTTTTTTTTTATAACCGACGAAAAATTTCTACTCTAGGGGGTCTAGAATCATGTGCTGATTTCATGGTCACAGTTTTTGCGCACTGGTTAAACATTTGTCCTGTAGGTATATATAAGGAAAGATCAATAATATTGCTCGACTCAGGATCGAACCCAGCGCTCAGCAGTCACTTGCTAGCCTCGGAACAAGCCACCACGCGATTTACACATAGTGATAGGAGGCGTCCACATCGATTTCGAGTCGACGATGAAGTACGGTCAGCATCAAAAGTCCATTAACACTGTCAAGTTTACACATCATCAAAATTGACACAAAATATTTCGATAAACTGCTTTTCAAAATTTTATATAATAGCTAAAAGTTATTATTGTTTCAATTTTACTTCTGTTCCGATTTTATTTTTTTATTTTGCTTCATACTTAAGATTTATAAAACTAAAGTGTTAATCGACTTTTGCTGCTGACTGTACCTAGAACTTGTCCTCGACAGCTGGTGGGACTTTGGGCCGCACATTCAGCGGCTGGTCCCCAGGTTGATGAGCGTTGCAGCTGCTCTTGCGCGACTGCTACCTAATTTGTGGGGGACCAACGCCTTCTGCCGGAGACTGAACGTGGAGATTGTGCGGTACATGGCCCTGTGTGGGGCGCCCGTGTGGGCGGACACTTTGACGGCCCGCAACATTGCAATATTGCGAAGGCCGCAAAGAGCGATGGCTGTTAGGGTGATAAGAGGATACCGTACGATCTACGAGGCAGCAACTCTCCTGGTCAGATCAACGCCCTGGGATCTGGACGCGAAAATCCGTGCGTCCCTATATCGCTAGCGGAAGTCCCAGCTTTCACCAAGGTGGGGACTTCCGCAAGGACGCAAGGATTTACGAAGCTTGCGCGTGGTCAGCCTCCGGTTTCTCGGGAATTCGATCCATAAAGGACTGAGCTCCGTCAGATCCTAGTGGCTGAATGGAGGGAGCGATTTGCGAAACCCAGGTGGGGGCTCGCCACAATAGTGGCGGTAAGGCCTGTTATGGAAGAATGGCTGAAGAGGTAGCATGGCGCCCTGAGTTTCCGGCTGACGCAGGTCTGGACACGGATGTTTTGGGAAATGCCTGCGTCGCATAGGTCGGGAGCGGACGCCTACTTGTCATCACTTAGTGGACTGCCACGAGGACACGCCACAACATACGTTGGAGGAGTACAGCTTGGGCCCAACAGCGCTGTGCCCTCGTCGCGACACTTGGTGCGGGTGATCTGTCATTTTCGTCGGTGGTTCAGTCCATGGTCGGAAGCGAAAACGCGTGGGATGCTGTGGCCTCTTTTTGCGAGGAATTGATGCATGCAAAGGAGGCGGTGGAGACGGAGAGAGAGCATACCTCTCATTCCACCCGCACCAGAAGAGCAGCCAGGCGTCGAAAATTTCCGGCCACCATAAGAAGGGGCCTGCGGGCGGCGAAATTGAGGCCGTGTCGTCGCTCGAGCAGTCGGGCTCAAAGAAGTGGCACGCAATAGTGGGGTTTTAGTCGGTAGGTGTCCGACATCATTACCCTCCGTTCTTCCCAGACGGAGGGTAAAAAAAAAAGGTTTGGGACCATTGCAGGCCCCCCCCTAGAAAGAAGTCCTAGATACGTCAATGATAACTAACCCTAATTGCAGTGGACTGCGATTAGGGTTACCACCCGTTCGGATATGTCCGGACTTCTAGACTTTTGTGCGGATTAGATGGATGGAATACGAGTACCTACCTAATAAAACTTATATAAGTAATACCAAATGAAGTCTTTAAATATTTATTGACTTCTCATTCATCTAAAAACAAAAATATATAATATGTAGGTACTTCTTTATCAATCAACGAGATCCAACAATAAAATATAATTGCAAATAATGAACTAGGTAGGTAGTTCAAACTAAAATATTTTCTTCAAAATAAAAATAGTTCTACGTAAAATAATCAAACTAAGCTAGTTTCTGGTATATTCATTTTTATATTTTTCAGCGCACTTTTTTTTTCCCCGCAGCCTCCCTCCCCTCACAAGCGTTTTCTGCACTACCATTACACTGTATCCACAGAACATATTAATACATATACACACAAGTTTATTTGGCCCTATGTCAATCTATAATTCAATACTGTATCACTTCTTGGGGTGGCGCACCAAAAACTAACTTGCTTCCTCTTGAAAGAGCTCAGAGAGCAGTTTTAAAGGTAGCAAACTTCCATCCCTTCTTTTTTCCCACAGATCTGCTGTATAAATCCTGCAATGTACTTACTGTTCGCCAGCTTTTCATTATGCATTTAGTATTAAAACAGCACACCATGCTTGCCTACAATACCGACAACACTAACAAGAGACGGAATGATTTAGTATGCATATCTAACGCAACCTCAAAACATGTCTTTGTAGAAAGATTTTTAACTTTCTTAGGCCCATTCCTGTACAATAGATTAAATAGAAAACTAAGTAGCTATAAACTAAATTACTATAGCTGTAAAAAAATTATACTTAATTATTTATTAACCATCGACTATGCACAGACAGAAGACCTACTTATTGTCTGCAAATAGAACTGCTAACATGCTATTTTATTTACTTTTAGTTAACTACCTAAGTTTTAATTTAGTTTTTACGTTATAACTACTCATTGTTAATTTATTACATTAAGAATTTATGCGCTTTCTAGCCTGAAGCACAGGTCCAACCTAGTTCAGGCATATTAGCAACTGTGCGCTATTTTAATTGTTAAGCTTTTCAGTGCAAATGTATCCTCTTTTATAAATAAACGGTATATTATTATATATCCTAACTGTAACTAAGCGGGTCTGTGGGTAATGTTTGGATTTTGTAACTAAATTTCCGGATTTTTAATGTCAGGCTTTTTGTCAGGACTTTTCAAATTTCTAAATGGTAACCCTAACTGCGATAGGCTGAGCATGTAATGTAATAAGTCCATGAGGCAGAGTTGATTGAATATGAATATACATAATTATGGGTTGAATGTTGTTAGGTTCAAAACTTTTCGTCATAGGTACATTTTTTCAGTCCGGACCCAGCATACCCCTGGGGATAGGATGGGACTGGAACCATACCACCTAAAAGCTTGTAAAAAACAAACTTATTACTACTATTATTAATTGTAACTATGGAACCCTTAACAGTGCGTTAACCGACACGGGCTGGTTTTTTATGCTTAGTGGCACACTGGTACAGGATCAGTGGTTGTTTTAATGTTAATAAATAAAAATACAGTTTTGGGCAACCAAAGGTTTTTATATTTATATTCTCTTAATCCTAATTGTATCCATAGGATTTGATGACTGCGGTGAACGGCGCCGTCGTCTTCGCAACCTTCTCGCCGGATTCCTTGGTGATCCTCTGCAAAGATATTATACAAGTCAGATATCTACCAAATTTACTTTTTGATGTAACATAATAAATTAAATTCTGAATCAGTAAAGGGTTATTTTCATTTGTACTCAAATAATGTAGGTAAGAATGTAATCATCATTACAAAATTGTCAAAAAGTGATAGGTCTAACAAAGAGTTGGATTTTTCAAGTGAATAAATAGTAGTGATCTTGGAAACAAACCTTCAACTTCTTCTCGTAAGCCATCAGCTTGATAGACTTGACCTTCCTCTTGTTCTCTAGCTTGCGGACGACGTCGCGGTACTTCCAGCCGACTTCGTGGGACAGGCGGCCGACGTGACAGTACTGGAATAATAAACAATTTGTTAAAACTTCCTAGTTTTGTTTGATGTAGGGGAATGGTCTAGTGAAATGGTCTCAGACATTTATAAAGTTGCAACACAGTTGTTCAGTCGCAAATTACCCAAATGAAACATCATTGTAGAAAATCTTCTTGAATTACTCTATTTTACTGTCACAGGACAGGATTGTTTTCAACTGCATTATTATTACATGTTCCCAGTTTTGCAACCCAATTAGTAAGTTAACCTACTAGCTTCAGCATGTACTTTGCACCATGTTGTTAAGACAATAAAAATTAATTACAAGATGGTTGAACAGTTAACATACCTTACGGCCAGGCTTCAAGCAGAAGACGCGGAGAGCGGCGGGCACAACCACGCGACGGCGGTTGTCATAAGGTGGCGGGCAACCGTCGTACGCACGGAGCCTCCTCAGCGCGCTCTTTCCGCGCTCAGTCTTGTGTGGGATCATGCCTGAAACACAATGTTTCTTGTGAAAATCAGGGTGTTACAAATAAGTGGTTAATATTTGTGTTTGAAGGGCTTCATAAAAGAATTCATATCATAAACATCAAATAATGTAGGTAAAATAGATAATAATCATTAGAAATGTTATAAGTCTGACAAAGATTAGAGTTAGGCAAATTAAAGGCGAAAAAAAATTTACACAAAACGCTTGCAGCATGTGCCATATTATATTTAACCTTTTAACCGCTTACGCCGGATTAATCTGACAATTTTCGTGTCCATTTCACCAGGGTCGTATGTTTACAACCAAATACCACTGCTCGTTTAATCTGATATGCTGTATAGTGTATTCCAGGTATTTTTTTTTCAAGGCACAACTGATATGGAGTCAGGTGGTTAAAAGGTTAACAACTTTTTTTAAGCAGTACAGCCCCAATTCAAATGTTATGGCGGCTTTGAAGTGCCCTACTCACTGCGCAGTACTTCACCCTAGCTAACACATTCATTTGTTACAGCGCCAGGACTCACTTCATATTTCGGGCCTCCATAAAGTTTCAATCAGGCTGTAGCATGAGTTTTGTTTAACTCTGGCTGTAACAAGTTACCCCTTGTAATGATGATGATTTCAATATTGCATGTAAATGTGCCTTCATGCAATAACATCTTATAATGTACACAGACAACTTACATAGTCTATGACTTTCAAACAAAAAGAACTTAATTGTTGACTCAATAACACACATATTATGTCTAGTCTGTAACTGAGAATCATACCTCTGACAGTCTTCCACAGGATCTTGGAAGGGGCTCTGAAGTGGAAAGGTCCACGGGCAGGGTTCACATTGCACCTCTTACGAAGGAATGACATGAACTTCAATTTGTTCCTGGAATACATCAAAATCTTGAGCCATGGTATTCAGAAACATAATTTAAGATGAAAATATGGGAGATATATCAGATAACTTATGAGTAACAACATCTATTTTTCAATATTCAGTCGCAAATTACCCAAGTAAAACATCATTTAGAGTAGTAAAGACAAATCTGTAGAAGTGTTATAAACGTGGTCTTATCACAAATTATTAACGTGATACTTAGTGGGTGTGCATCTTTTTATACAAACACCACAATGTGCTGTTATAAAAACATCACGAAACAATGTTACATTCTTAGGATTGATTATCAAAAACTTACGCTATTCGTAAAGATAAATGATCATTAAACCAACGCAAAGTAGTTAAGCTAAGAGATGTTCTTACCTGAAGAAGTTACCAGAGATGTTGATCTGCTCTGATCGCACGACCACGACTTTGTTACCTTCCAGCAGGACCTTAGCAATGACTGCGGCCAGGCGGCCGAGCAGATGGCCACGGCCATCGATTACTATGGCCTAGAACACAAGCATTCACACTGGTTAAAAAACCGCCGCTGACGTACAGTATAACCTCAAAATTATTAGCACTATTTTCAATACTGACTATTCTAAAACATTATTTGTAACTGAAATCTCGGAATTTCTTGTAGCAGCGAATATAGGAACAGTTTCATGTAATACTGTCCTGTAACAAATGCTAAACACAAGAAAGCACGTGTGATGTATGGACAGTGCATGTTGTTAAAACTTATCACATGGCAAAAACGAATCAAACTAAAGAATAGGAGGCACATAATAGTTATAAGTTAATTATTAAGTCCACTTGAAGGCATTTTACTTGATTTTCATATTTTTTCTTCTCACCTTATTGCTAAAGCCCGTCATTTTCACGACAACAAAACGGAAAAGGATAACTTTTTAATACAATATGGCTACCGGACGTTCATAAAATGTTGATATGTTGCCATACTAAAATATACAATTCTGAATTAGTCGATCTTCTTAGAGAGTCGATGGCAAAAGAGTAGAAATCCAGCACGTTTCATTTAGAGCGGTATTCACTAAGTTAGAGTTGGCAGAGCGGCTCCATACTGACAGGCATATTCACCAGCCGAGAAACAGAGGGCCATAGAAGAAGAAGAAGGTTATTCCTTGTGTGCAGTTTTTGTTCAACATTCTTGCAATTTTTCCTGTTGTTAAGGAACCTATCCAAAGTGATGCCGCCGAGATACTTTGGATAATATGATTTATGTGATCAATCTCCTCAAGGTCAGTTGCTTAAATTTTCAAGTTAATGCCAGGTCGTCTGCATCATCAGGCGGGAGGAGACGCCCGGGTGTCACCATTGCTAGGATCTCCCGGAGGACACAGTGGAGCATACGAGGGCTCTACGAGGGCACCACCGTGCCCTCGTAGAGGCGATCGGCAGCGGCGGCGACCTCTCGCGTCCGGCCCTGGTTCTATAAAAATAGTCATGGTCTGGGGCGAGAGGGAGTGGGAGGCAGTCATCTTCTTCTGCGAAGCAGTCATGCTAGCGAAGGAGGTGGCGGGATGGCTCCTCAGCCATCCCGCCACCTCCTTCCCTCGAGAGTGCCTCACGTCCCAGCCGCCGCGGGAGACGCTCCGGGCGTCACAAGCCGCGTGACGACTCCCGGTCACCGTAGGCGCGGGCCTGCGGACGGAGAGTAAGGGGTAGCTCACCGTCCGATCAGGACCAGGCCCGTGCCGGACGGCGCGTATGTGTTCCACGCGCGCCTCAAAGAGATGTCAGCAAAAACTAATTTATAAAATTAAAAAACCTGACTGCAACCTAAACTAACTGAAAAGCTAAAACAAGCCCATTTTAAATTAAATAAAAGTTGGAAGCAGGCGGGGCCCATACCATTATTATAGTTTCAAACACAAATGGGTCCCCGCCTGCTTCCAACTTTTATTTAAACATCGTCAGGGTATTGTTTAATCTGTGTTATGCATGATCGGTCTATACACTGGGTGGGTGGGTGACCAGAGCGAAAATTATATCGCTGATACTTACGCCGGCGCCGGCGGCGCCGGAAGCAGCAAAGTCCATGGCAAACACTGCGTTACCGTCCAGGAAAGTGAGTAAAATCCCGGTGGGTCTCTTGAACGCATGAGATGTCCCAATGTGGCTTGCGGGGTAGTCCAGAAAGAACTTCTGCTTTATACCGAGAGAACCTTCTGACGTTGATCGAGATTACACACAAGCCTGGTTTTTCTAGTGGATTGGTTGGCTCTGAGAAGGCCCGATTGGAACTTATATTTGCCATCGTGGTGAAAAGATTAGCCAATCGACAGAAGTCGATTGCCCAGAGTCCGCCGGATGCAACAGAAGGTCGCCGGTCGGAGAGTACGTCACTCGGAGAGGCTACATTAATTTTTCAGAATTAGTCGATTATTCAACCATAATGATTCTCGTTTCGTTCACTGATACGTCAAAGTTGAATGAATTAGTCAGCTGTGATGACAGGAATGTCATCCATTCATGTATTATGACATTTTTGTTTTGGCTACAATCCAAGCCGAATTTTAAAAATTACGTGTACGTAGAGCACTGGATAACAAGCGATGGTTGAGATTTAGCAGAGAATGTTAACATTTTTCAAAAGTCCTTCAAGGTAATATTATTAAACATGGAGATTCCCTACAGAAAGATTGCTATTTACGTATTAACTTTCGTGGCCTATGCATACACTGGCATGGGCTCTTCTATGCTAAGGAATCTAAAGGATGCAGTTCTATCGGCAGAATCAGTTTTTGGTGATATGTTTAAAAATGCCATAACAGTGGCTGAAAGGTTCAGATCACTGCATGAAGTTTTCGATGCGGCTGTGGAAGAAGAATGCATATTTAACTGCCCTGAAGGTATTTTGTGCTTTGATTTGAAATTACATTGATAATCGTATTGTTTAACAAATTGTAATAATTTACAAAATTATTAATTTTCAGGATCTCGACCAGTCCGCAATAGAAATCACATCCCAACATCAGATGGTTGTGGTTCTCTCGGCTTTGAGGTTGCCTCAGAATACTTGCCACTTGAAGAAATGACGAAATGTTGTGACACCCATGACATTTGCTATGATACATGTAATAGTGGGAAAGAAACTTGTGACTTGGACTTCAAAAGGTGCCTCTACAATTACTGCGACACTTACAAGTCAGTTAATGTAGCAGGAGACACAATCACAAAAGGTATTCACATTTTTTTTACCAGCCTATGCTATCTCACTTCTGGGCAAAGGCCTCCCTCCACTCCTTCCATCTTTCACGAGCCTGCACATCCTTCTTCCAGTTTTGACAAAACCTACTGTTGATCAGAAATGTTGTTCTTGGTCTGCTATGTCCCACGTTTAACTAACTTCTGCTTCATGTCTATTGTATTTTCTAAAATATTCTAATATGATTTCAGGATGCAAAGCTGCAGCAAAATTATTATTTACTGGCACATTGACTCTTGGCTGTAAATCATATTTGGATGCACAGAAAAATGCTTGTTACTGTCCACCAGCCAAAAATACCAAGTATAAGAAATATCCAGGAAGTGGAGATTTATAATAGGCATCTGTTTTTTTGTCCTTAGTGATCCAATGAATGCTGTAATACCAGTTTTGTGATACTTGTGTAAGATTATTTATTCATAAAAGAATAGTTTTTGTTGGAGTTTTTTTTATAGAAATAGGGCTTAGGATAGAGTAATAAGATCAAGTGGAATTTGTGATTCAAGAATTAAGTAGTTTTTATCTTCTGAACAATGTAACTTGAAGACATTTTGGCCCTTTCTTTCTTTTCTGGTACGAATCAGCTTTAATTTTGAAAGTTTTTTTTTTTAATGTATTTTGTTCATACCCATTGTATATAAAAATAAAAAGTTGGTTTGTTTATATCAGTTTATTATTTTAGTGATAAAAATTACATCTTATTTGTTGGAATTATACCTTAATATTAAATAATTTATTTGCTAAATTTAGATAATGGGGCTTCTTACAAATCTCATGCAAGCACTGGAAGGATGAGCTAGCCATCACATTTCAGGTGATTGCTGTATTTTACCTCCGTAAGGGAGGTCAGGCCTTTATAAATACACACACTACTAAATGGACGCATAATCAAATACATATTTTATAGTTCAATATGTTGAGCGTATAAAAATAATTAATTACAATGTAAATAAATGCTTGTAAAAATATTTTATAATGGATTAATTCATTTTTTGTTTGATCTTAATGATTTTACCTTAGCATCAAAACATAAATCTGAGCGATTACTTGTTACAAGTTCGAGTATAACAGATTTCTATGTAAGTAGTTCTTTGATTTCTTCTTTTTCTGCAGCTTCGATGTATGGTGTTCCATCTGGGGTTTTACCATTTTTAGACGCACCCTGTAAGATATAATACCTTGTTTACTTATGATAGGCTATATTTAGACAGTCATTCTGAGTATGAACTATAAAAGATCATCATGACTCACAGATATCTTTATACTGGATTTCCCAAGTCTTACATTGCAAATAAATTCCTCCAAATACTGTATAATAATTGATATTTAGTTACACGAGTTTAATGCATGAAGTTAATTTCTTACCATAACTGTGAAATTGCAAGTCATGCATATTAATATTTTGCAAAATAGTACCATGCACTAATGTGCTGTTACTTACATTTTTGAGTAATGTCTTAACACAATCTGTATGACCTTCCCAAATAGCTGCTAGCAGGACAGAGATGCCATGTTTGTCCAACATCTGAAATATGCATGTCAATAATTAGACAAATATAACTTTCGTTAGTACAAAATATATTGTCTTGAATGTCCACACTTACATTTGGGTCTGCTCCTTTGTCCAGCAAATAGTTGAGAACAGTTGTTTGTCCATAATCAGCAGCATAGTGGAGAGGTACTCTTCCATCAATTAGAGCATTGACATCAATTTTCTAAAACAAATAAATACATTTTCCTTAAATTAATAATCATAATTAGGTATTCTAATAAGGGAAAACAACAAAAAACTATTTTTATATGATCATTGTAACCGTTATACTTAAGAGACGTAGCAAGTGAGCGCCTGCATTGAGGGCGTGCAATACCTCTTTGACAATAATTAAATACCTAGGTAGGTAGGCACACAATGTTTCACCACAGTTTTTATTAATTTAGGCACTGTAGTCAGGCCAATTTTAAAAGAGTGAATAGTACTCGATTTAGTATTCATTTGTTGTTTTTCCTTAATTTTGAACTAAATTTGGCTTGAAATTAATGAGAAACATTGCTTTCTCTTGCCAACGACTTATGTTCACGTAGAATGAAAACCGATTTACAGACACTAAGTGAACTAGTTACCTTGTGTTCTACTATATCTTTTACTTGGTCAATATCGCCGTTTTTAATTCCCCAAACTAATTCACTC
Organism: Amphipoea oculea; assembly: GCA_945859645.1. NCBI lineage: Eukaryota > Metazoa > Arthropoda > Insecta > Lepidoptera > Noctuidae > Amphipoea > Amphipoea oculea. The sequence continues at coordinate 10,270,933 of OX243880.1, forward strand.
ATTGTTGCGTACTTTCAAAATCCTTTTGTGAATAATATTTTCGAGACTTATTCCGGAATCGAAATAACAATGGATATGGCGTTCTTTGACAAGACATCTGTCAAAATTAGGGATGGGCCACGGATGGATGATGGATGTACGGTTTTTGAAAGTTAACTAATCGCCAGATGATTGCGAATAATTTCAAGATAACTGTATCTGCAATCAGTATGTGGATTTAGTTGTACGCACGGCTACAAATCAAGCTATACATAACCAGTACAAGCTGACTTCTGATTGTACGAAAAACCTATACAATGCGAGGTCCATTAAAACTGGAAATGTATAGCTTGATGTGTAGCCAAGGGTCTTGCAACGTTGCTAAAATAGCAACTAATACCGCCTTCTTGTATTTTCAATACAAGTTCACGAAACAATCTTAAACACGGTAAGGTCATGAACGATACACTACGAAAAACAACGTGAATACATTCGACGTTCGGCGATAACAATAATTATTATTTACTTTCTGGAATTGCACGACTAATTTTGCCGTGTCATGCATGAGCATGAGCAGATGGACAGTTGATAACGTGGACAACCGGACATACGTCCGAAGGATCGTGCGTGCGTCGTTCGTGCTAGATCGTGTTTAAACTCGCTGTATAGCAGCATTCACCATCTACAGCCTGTGTCTGAAGTCAAACGGACACCAAAATGGATCGTGAAACAATTTCATGATATACTGAAAGGTATAATTCTCACATTTATTTTGTCTGTGAAATGTATCAAATGCGGACTACATGAATAAACAAAAAAGAATAAATCTTACAAAAGATAAATCCATAACAAGATTTTTTTCATCTAAAATCTCTTCCTATTTTTTTTCCCTTCTGCTGCAGCTGACAAAATTCCCATTTTTTGGTGGCATTTTGATTTAAAATACACGCGCGCTCACGTAGGGATTACATTTAGCAGGCTGGATGCGGGCACGGTAGTGTGTATTTTACGTCCTGTACGTCCAACATCGTGGTCTTGAGCGGTCGTACAGCTGGGACGGACCGTGTATAAGAGGCTTAAGTTAGATACACCCGCACCCGTAGCGACTTTCCTCTCCAGGGTTATAATGCTGGCGATTTCAAAATCTAACGGATTTTGAAATCGCTACTAACAAATCTGCTGTCAAAATGTGTGTGTGAGGTGTGGGGACGTGATATTCAGATTGATCGTCGAAGGTCCACCGTGTCTGATTGACAGTGACACCTCATGTGACAGCTGTGTCATATGACATGAGACACTGCTGGAAGTGCTGACTGCTGCCACAGACAGCTATACAATACGCGATGTGTCCTCCAGCGCCACGCTACAAATGTATAACGTATCTATAGTAAAACGTAGGGATGGGATTAATGTCCTATCGACAAATAATATTATAAGTTGTTTATTCACCAATTTACGAAGCTAAATAAAAACTGATATCGTATTTTCATATTTTGTTTTATTTCATAAAAAAATCAATATGAAAACCTGGATATATTTCCCATAATAAAAGAAAAGAATTGTAAATTTATTAGACGTGTGTTCTAGAAGGCACATCCCTATTTGTCTCCAAATGTAATCCTTCTACTTCGTATCAAGTCGTTGGCGCTCGAGCCAAGTCAAAATCTTTTTCGATATAAGGACGTCTAGATGTCGATGTCTATGGTATTTTTCTTTTTCTATTCACTGTGGTTGAGTTACACGTGCATAACCCATTGGCATAACCTCAACCGATTCATGCATAATTTAATTCGTTTACTTACAATAAATAGAACCAAATACAATCAATAGAAGCTAGATACGTGGTTTTCTACGTGTTTTTTTAAATTGGGTTACAATTTCCATTATGGACCATCGATTTATGGCGCGGGGAGGGGTGGGAAGGAAAGGGGGGAGGGGGCCTACCCCCTGTACCATCCCTATCCCGCGGAACCCCATGGTTATGGAGATATCCATGGTTAAAGTTTTTAGGTTAGAATAGCGCTATTTAGTCAAACTGGGGGGAGAGTTTCCCTTTTCCCCCACTAGTTTGACTCCGCCTTATCTCCGGCGCTGCAGGAAGAGCAGCCCTTCCGCCCTTACGTGCCGAAGCACGATCACTCATGCTCGGCTCCGTCTTCGTCACAGCGGGCGAAGGCTGCTCTCCCTACGCGCCTCCGGTTTTTTATATACACTCTAGGGGTAGGGCATACAAGACCACGTGGAAAGTGGGGTGCTCTGATTCGGTTTTGGATATTCATATAATGAGAATAAAACACAAGAAATATAGGGCTTCGGAGACGTCGTGGTTGTCAAAAACGATCACTGCGAGGGTAACAAACGAATGACAAACGATGACTGACTGACACTGATGGCTAACCATTGATGTATATATATGTTACCGGCCAAACCCGATTTCAGGACAAACTAGTTTGGCCTAGGCTAAACTAGTTCTTCCTATATGCGATAGGGGGTGCCCTTCGCTCGCCCTTGGATCTTATGTCGACGGAGCCCCGCTTCGCGGGGCCCCTATTTCTGTGTAAAGGGTTTAAAGTAACCTAACCAAACCGAACCTCGGGGTGCCCTTCGCTAGCCCTTGCATCCTATGTCGACAGAACTAGTTTAGCCTAGGCTAAACTAGTTTGTCCTGAAATCGGGTTTGGCCGGTAACATATACATCAATGTGGCTAACAGATAAAAAGACGCTATAAAACAAAATGGCGTCGCTTCACGTTCCGTTCCACAGTGTAAACAAAAATTCTTTATTTTTTTGTGTAAAAAAGTCAATGTAATTGCATAATACAGCACGGTTATTGTGCACATTAATTACACACCAAATTTAAATGTGAAAATAAAATAAAATATAAATAAAAAATATGACATAAAATTGAATTAAATACACCTCTACCGTCAATGGAACGTGAAATGTCAACTTTGACGTCTACCATGACAATTTATCCAACCTAAAAATTTGCAAATGGTGTGCTATTTTCCAACTTGTATGGAATCTTTAAAAAATTATATCTCGTAAACCGTGATATTCCGTAGCTTGAAAATTTGTAAAAAGCTTTCTATTTATGAGTACTATCTACAAAAAAAAAATGAACTTCTAAATCAACGGTCCATAATGGAAATTTTAGCCTGAATCTACTCAAAAAGAAACAAAATATAAACATTGGACTACACTAAAATGCACAGTCACTATGACCTTGAAACCCATCCGCTTATGACGTCACAAATTTACTTCTATACAAGTTCGTGGCGTTGTGCGCACTGACAACTAGCCACTTTGTAAGGATGGGTTTTTCAAACGGTGTTTCACTATCGACAATGATTAGAAAACCTATTTATTCTTGATTAAGGTGAATAAAACGTAGTTTATAGTTTACAATATTTATAAAATATTATTTATTCACGTCATTTTCTTGCAATAATAGTATTTATGATCGTTTCGACGAGATGAAATATAGCGAGGTCTTCATCGTGTCCCATCACTGGCTTACTTTATATCAAGTACTTGGCGTTGGGGGCATTAAAATATTTTCTGGCGTTTTTGTTTCTATTGAATACTAGCTGCGCCCCGCGGTTTCACCCGCGTAAATGTCGATCCCGTGGGAATATCGGGATAAAAACTATCCTATGTCCTTTCCCGGGACTCAAACTATCTCTATACCAAATTTCATCGAAATCGGTCCAGCCGTTTTCATGTTATGTCGTGACAACGGAAAACGGGTTTCATTTTTATATATATATAGATAAAACAAACAAGAACTTATTACGTGTGAAAAAGTTAAAAATATGGCTTATAACAGGGCAATTTTCCATAAAAACAAAATAAAAGGTCTTGTAAGTCGTAAATTTATTTTATACTATTATTACTTCTAATCAAGTAGTGGCGCTGAGGGCACGAAAATCTTGAACTTGTATACAAGTGATTGGCGTTCAAAAGGAAAATAAACTTACCTCGTAAGAAATTCTACACGGAAGACGAGGCGGTATGGTCGAAAGACTATAGCCTGCCCAGTGGGCGAATAAAAAAAATAAAAAAAAGTTTTTCTACTGACAGTTGAGTTGCGTTTACTTTGAAATTCAATTTCTTCACTCGGTTTATCGTTTATTTTGAATTTTGAAAGTTAAATGAAAGTTTTCTGAGATAAAAATGGAAAACAGTATGGGAGATTTTGCTGTAATACCTCAAGCTGCTCGCGCCGCCACTAAACATGTCTTGGTAAACATAATAATTTAGGTCGGGTTAGTTTTGTAAAATGAAAAATGGTATACTTACACACAAAACCTTTTTGAAACTTTCAGAGCCTGTTACTGGACAAAATTCAACCTTTAACTCTTCGTTTACGTCATAAACTATTGAGTTATGATAGCAATGAAGAGAATATTTCAAAAATTCAAGATGTATATACACTATGTTCGAGTCAAATAAATAAGTGTTTGATTAATTTATTCGAAGTCTTCAAAGTGGAATTTCACAACCACACTCTTTTACAGGTAAACAGCTGTGTTTTTTTAATAATCTCACCTTGTATCTAATGAAAACAACTTAACTTTCTTCAATTTCGGAACAAAACTTCAGGATGTGATTGAACAAATACCTAGTTGTGTGATCTCTTTGTGAAGTTGGTGGAGTAGACGCAGTGTCAGAGACAAGTAAAATACCCCAGTGGGTATTTTACTTGTCTGGATTTACTTGTCTGGTCCCTGCTTTCTACACCTACATGCCTGTGGGCATCAGTATGCCCACAGGCATGTAGGTGTAGAAAGCAGGGTATTTAACTTTTGCAGTGTCTCAGACTTGACTACTGGTCAACTAGACCTGTTATAAAACAAATAAGAAATCCATACATAAGCTCAACTTTTTGCATGGTCATGTTTCAGGAAAGTCGTCAGTATAATCTGGAAAGATTATCATGGTGCATCAATAGATTAGTGTCAATTGAGAACTATTTGGAAAAACAATCAGACATGGATGAAAGTGCCAATGATTCTTTTGACGTAACCACTATGTATTTTGTCAACTGGATTGACCACACATTTGAAGTCCTTGGCAAACTTGCCAATGCCATCTATAAGACTGATTACAAGGAGTCTGAAGTACTTTATATTCAGTGGAAGGATTATGTAAGTTTTTTAGAATCTATATAAATACATTAGTCATGCAAAAACTCGAAACTGGGTAACCAATTGTGATGAAACTGTGGTAAATTATTGTGTGCGCACTGGAGAATCTTTCTAACAATAAAACATGTGAAAAAGGCTTTGCAACTAGTAAACCCTGAAAAAATGGTGAGGAAAGAATAGTGATTCTAATTATCTCTTATTGTTTTTACAGATGGTCGAGTGTGTGAGTGAGCTGCACGTGTCAATTGATGAACTCCTTCTGTCAGCTATGACTCTGTGCCGATACTGTCTGGCTGATGATCAACACATAGTGAAAGCGCGCTGCCAAGTGGTATTTATGCAGCTAGCTAATTATTTGTATAAATGATAAATGGAAAATCTATAATGCCTCAATAAATCTTCTTTTTTATTTACAGGTTTTGAGAGAAACAAAGGCATTACTAAGTGAATTGATAGAAGGAGACCTCAGTTCAACTGTCAAAGCTACACCAGAGTCATTGAAGCTGCCTATAATGCCATCAAATGCCAATGTTCTCATTGATGTGTTGAAAGATGTCCTGTATGCACTAGAGACAAACACTAATACTGCTCTACTAGCACTAGTAGGACACTGTTTTACTTTTAACAGGTCTCCTATAGCCATTCTAAGGGACCATTTTAGTATTGATACTAAAGGAACATGCTCCTGTTTAGTTAAGAGTGAAGATGAAGTGACAGAAAACTGCACATTTGTGAAGGATTTTGATTTGTACAATGAGAGATTGCTGCAGATCGGAAATTTTGCTGTTTCTTGCTCTTCTGATCAAAATAGTAAGCAAATAAATCAAGGAATACAATGAAGATTGTATAAAATAATGAAAAAATTATACCTGTAATTTTTCAGGGATCCTGTCTCTTCGCAGTGGGCTAGCCAGCTTGGAAGCCCTAGATCCTCATTTGGTGCCAGCATTATTGATGTCGCCAGACAGTCACCATGCGACATTACTGATCAACTCCTGGATGCATGAAGTTCAGGAGATTCGAGATAATGTGTTCTTGATTGTGGATCCAAGTGCTTTTGCTGAGGTATGAAATAATATAATTTAGACAATGTTTTGATACTAAAAGTAAAGGACATGCCCAGACGATAAAAGGCATAAAATGCTCAAACAAGTTTACAGTCATGTTTTTGGCGTCAATTGGTGCCTGGTGTCTGGAAGCATCTGACATTGATTGCCGTAGGTAGATATGCATGTGTGGCGAGTTTCCGCGTAACACATTCCTAGTCTGGATGCGCATTAAATAAAATTAATGTGCTTGGGTGGTGTTTGGCAAACCAACATTCAACCAGCGCACAAAAAAAGATGTGAAGGCAACTACAAAGCAAGGGTATGGCCAGGAGCTATCTTTTGGGCTGTAAAAATATTTTTTATTACAAAATATTATTCTTTAAATTTCTTAAGAGTTAAATTCAGCAGAAGACACAAGACACTGTTGGCTGATGTCACAATATTTTGTGTTTCAGAAATCAAAACAAATGATGCATCAGAGACTGCTAGTAATATTGAAAGATAATTGCTACAACAATGTGCATGTGTGTGCAGCAATCAATATGGGATGCATGGTGTATGACTTCTTCCATGTGTACGACAAGTATGAGCCTGATGCCCTGGGCCACCATGACAAACTGCTGCTATTGTTGGCTGACTTGAATAAAGGTATACTGAAAGAATTAAAGATCATGACAATTAGACAAAAAAAACCATTGATTTGTTTCACTTTAATATGTTTTTTGGTATATTTAATGTTATAGTGCAAAAGGAATGCAAGATAGTAAGCAACCTTCTCAGCTCAAACGACGACTTTGTGTACGACATTAAAATGCCGAAAAATAACAAAGAAGTGTCCTTAGATCAACTTATAAAACGGTTGAAACTTCTATATACATTGGTGACTAGAATTCACAGTTTACATCACCCCAAGGACAATGAGGACCAGTGGCTTGGTTGTGAAGGTGAAGAGGAACCTCAAATGGTTTATAAGAATGCAACACACACGGTGCTGAAGAATTCTGAAACGTACGTACATTCGCCTCAGAAGCCCGTCAATAATATGTCCCGAAGCGTATTCGGAAGGACCAATGTACGCTCGTCGACGAGAAACTTTCCCTTATCGAAATTAACAAAACGCCTAAAGACCAAGATGTGTAGCGAACTAAGTTTTTCAGTTCAACTGGACCAACTGTTCAGCACTCCAGGTGTTGAAAAAAATGCTGCATGTGATGAAACAGTGTTTGTTAATAAGCAGATGGGCATAGTAAGAGATTCCTCATTCTCAGTACTTTACAACTTTTCGCCGATCCGTAATAGACCGTCGTTGAGGAAGGCAGTCTTGAATAGACAGTGCAAGATACCTGCCTACAGAGATATAGAAGTCAATGATGATCACAATATGACTTATGATAAGGAAGACCTGATGGATGAAACTACAAGTCTACAAATAACAGGTACCTACCCAGGGTTTAAAAATGCATTTACCAACACTTTTCTTGTTGTCTTTATAAAAATACTAAATACCTACATTTTGTTACAGATATATTGAATCAAATGAACGAAATGACAAGTATGTTGTCTACTACGAAGCTTACTCACCCCAAAAAAACAAACCAAGGGGTTGGTAGAAATGACAAAGAAACGAAAAACGTACTAAGAATAAATGTAAACAATCAAAATACTACAATAACCAAGCACATTTGGAATATACCAGTGAATGCGAGCGGTGTGGAGATGCCTATAGATGACAGTGCTTCAAACATGACTCAGCCGTCCAATGTGGATACTTTGGAAAGAATTCATGATCTGGAATATGTGGAGAGCAAACTAAATAGTTTGAAATCCCAGTTAGAAACTAGTTTGTAAAAATGTAAATGCTGAAATTTATATAATGTGCCGTTGTAATTAAGTCTAATATAATATAAAATTTAACCAACAACCGTCCAATACAATTATTATTAACTTGACAATTTTGTTAAGGTTTTTATATTTTATGTAAGGAATAAATGTATATTTTCAGAGTATAATAATAAATTATATTTTTGTATACCTACCTAACGTTTTGTTTTTCGTTGTTGTTTCAACATTACCCACCAGCTATCTTTATCTTGTACTTATACCTACTTGATACAACTAACTCTATGGCACAGAGCATGTAACCTCATTGGCTGGAAACAAACCCTCCACTAAAATAATTCCTTGTCAAAGTGCGGTTTCTTAATAAGATGCTTTATGGTTGAATACAGTATAATAACAATTTGTTCCTGATAAATCTGTGTCCTTTTCCTTGCCAAAGATATAGCGTGCGTGACCGATTTGCATATACTTACACTTTTTCATGGTAATTGCTTTCCTATTAGGTATTCAGATTTTTTGCACCATAATAATTATTAGTCGAGTGTAACGGTAGGAAAGTGATGAGTTACTACGTGCGTGTGTTTTTTACTTCTCCGACGTTTAGACGGTCGACATTCTCCGTATTGCACGCGATGCGCTGTAGATCATATTCAGTTAATCTTTAATCATAATTCAAGTTCTCTGACACTTGTTTGACTTGTTTGATTGATATTCAGACAACTTCCACTGCAGCCTAATTGCGGAACGCCAAATCGTCAAATGATTCTGATCAGTTGGCTTCATTTCTATCACAATTGGCTTCATTTTACGATTTTCGAATTGCGAAACTCTAGTTTCTGCGCAGGGCCTTAACGTTCATAATTGGTTTCATAATAAACTAGAGTTTCGCAATTAGAAAATCGTAAAATGAAGCCAATTGTGATAGAAATGAAGCCAACTGATCAGAATCATTTGACGATTTGGCGTTCCGCAATTAGGCTGCTGGTCACTGTTACAAGACTAAATTAGTTTTCCGAAGATTTTCCTGCATGCACCATGCTACCCAATTTAGTAATACATTTTTTAATATGTACTCTAAAAATCGTCGTAAATATCCAGTTAATTACGCCTATTAAACTACACTTTTTCTAACTTATCTATTGTAAATCGCGAATATCTTCGGCGTGCATATTGGCACATTTACATAATTTATTCCACAGTATATAAGCGCGATCTATTTTACGTGGCTCACAAACTACTTGCTTCTGAGTTCGCGACAAACGTTCATTTGGGCTCTTTCTGCAGAAAATCAGAAGATGGCCTTGACAGTAATTTTCTCATTTTTGGTAAATACCTACCTACCCAGTTTTCTCTTGGTTTTGTTTAGTCATTAAAATATCTCACAAGAATAGTACTTAATACTGTTAACTTTCGTTGTTACTTTTTCAGATAAATCTGGTTCTTATCCAAGGAAGGACTGAAGTGGGTAAGTTGAAGTTGCAGATACACAGAAATGTGCTTGTACATTGGTGCTCATACTGTTAAGCATTGATAAGAGCTCTATTGTTATAATAGGTATACTCTTATTTACAAAAAATAAAACCGATTGTATTTCAGGACCGGGACCTGGTTTTCGGCCAGACAATTACACCCACTTCGACGTCTACGCTAGCGCGCTCAGTAAAGCGCATTACAATCCCTGGGTTTGCGATTACAGGAGTGAGGTAAAAAACAGATTCTTTGTATTCGATTTTATGATTACTGTTATAGACATGTTCTAGAAATGTGGGCAAGTTCACAGGGTACTGCTTGCATCGTCTATGATCTTTCGAAGACATTTTATTGATCACAATAACCCGGTCGTTCTAAAGTAGGCATAGTATTTTTTAAGATGCATACTCCAAGGTTTGATTCTAGTCCTTTACTTTCCGAAATTTATGATACCTATTCCTTATTAAATTTTGGATTATTGGCTCTTTCCTTGTATTGTTATTATATTACCTACGTATAAAGTATTTGTTTTTATTGTTTACAGCCTGGATATAAATGCCTCAGTTGCAGCAGCGCACTTCATTGCTATCCCGCCAACTTTGCGCTCTTGGTTCAGTGCGCTGGCATTTTCCCGTTCTGCCGCAATGGTTATTGTTCAAGGTATAAAACTGAGGGATGTACTGAGGAAACAGATCCTAATCTTGTCCACAGCACGTTGCCACCACTCGCGCAAGTGTTAAATAATATTATGGGTGACAAGACTACATTAGCACCTGTTGCATCAACCAACCATGAAATAACGGAACCCATACTAATTGACTCCGTTCCGCAAGATAGTGCTTCAAAACCAGTCGCCACTCAGTCAAATGATCCGAACAAAATTAGTGGAGGAATGGTCAAGCCAACTAACGCAGCGCAAACAAACAATGTTCCCTACGTTAACAAGAAACCGAAAGATTCACCACAATCGCCGCAAATAAGCGAAGAAATTAATTCGTTAACACTTTAATTGAAGTTGGGTCGTGAAGGTTGTTAAGTAGAAATTAATGTAAATAAACTATTTTACTTGATTTGTGATATTTATTATTATAAGTATCTACTGTTTAGAGGAAGTAATAGATGTGATAGAAAAAAAAAAAATTGTAGGTATCCAAAATATTGGTTCTTAGTAGCTTTGGACATGAATGATATCTTTATTTGCTAGAATATAGGATGTACATTAGATGTTATACAGATTATTTGTTACACTATATTTAACCTTACGGTTGTGCAAATGTTGTCAGAATAAAATAATAAGGAACATTGGCATTTTACATTTACAACACAGCTTCATGCAATTTTAGCTTAGTAAGTCATTAAAATCATTTGGGTCTCTTAGCTAGAACTAGCATAGAACGGAGGTAGGACGCCTTTGCCCAGCAGTGGGACAATACGCGTTAATAATAAAAATCGATACATTAACCCAGTTTACTGCGGTTATAAAAGCCAGTGGCAGTGTAAATATGAAGGTTCTACTATAGCAGGTGCTGTATTAGAACCTTCATATTTTGAAGATAGGTTTGCATTCTACATAGATAATTATAACATACTTATTACATAAGTATCTAAATTGGAACGTAACTATCGACTGCAGTGGTCCTTGATCATTTAAATCATATAGCGAGCGACAGTAACTGGATATCGTTGGTCCCGAACTCCCAATGCAACCAATCAGTGTTTGATTTGTATCTTTGATGGCGTCGCTTTGGGAATGCCTCGGAGTTCTGAGAAGCATCAATGCTGAAAGGTCGCATATGACGCTCCCCTTACAAGTTGAGTTACGTAGGTAGGTGCTTTTTGTATGTTATTTATTGGTATATCGCTCATTTGGAGAAACATCGACGTAACTGCTACTTTTTTTTACGTCTTTACTTTCCTAACGTAAATACGCTTTCTAAGTGCTTTGTCATATTTAACTCATTTTTGGAAAAATACATTTACGTCGATGTTTCTCCAAATGAGCGATATGTTTTACCTAACTTTTATCTATATACATACAAATAAATACAATTGAAGTGTGTTTGTAATATAAAAATAACAGCTTTTTACTAAATGCATATACAAGTATATACGCTATTAAGTATTTATAAGTACCTAACAAAAAACACTTCTTAAATGTTTGTCTGTCTGTTCCGGCTAATCTCTGAAACGGCTAGATCGATTTTGACAAAACTTTCACTCTGTCTGGCAGATAGCTGATGTTCTGGAGTAACATCAGCGTTTTAGCTCGGATATCTATGGTTTTAGGTGTTGTTCGTCCTACTGAATCCGACTCAGCTTAGACTATTTCAATGCTGTGCTAGAAAAAGTTTTTAGACCAAAATAATACCACAAGCCTAGAAAAAGGTATCGACGTAGTTGCCTACCTATTTAAGTAAGTAGGTACTTACTTGAATAGGTAGGCAACTAGGTACGTCCATTCTTTCTTTGGCTTCATCGCCAGAAAGTTCTGCCCTACACGTGACTCAACAAGTTTACAATAGCAGGGTGAGGTTCGCAATAAAACAATCAAGTTTACATACCAAATAATTAACACACATCACATTTCACATTTTTCCTCCAAGTCAAACAACCCAGTCTTTGACAGTTGTTTCTCAATTTTTAAAGCTTAAGTAGTTACTTAGTACATTTTTAATACCTACCACGGTTACCAGGTTTTTAGCGATCCAAGTTGGAGTAGAGTAGAGTGATGGAGAACTGCAATTTTTGCAGTTGGTAACTTTCTTTGCTACATGCCAAGGGGTGCCAACTCATCCACAGGGACAGATAGAATATTTCAAGGCTTCAAAAGTGCCTATATATCGTCTGATTGAAATTACGGTTCGAATTCGAGGGCTCAGAACACGAATCTCTGTCCCTACCAGCAATATCTTTGAGTGCTAAACTCTTCAACAAAGGCACGGTCCAGTAAAACGTGCATTAACGGGGTGGGGGTGAGTCCTGAACCCCGTTAATGAATTCGTTGCGTGAATTCAGATTATCCCTAGATTAGACCTACCGTAACTTATTTTAGGACCCAAGTAATTTTATTTTTCAATTTTTGTTGGAATAATAGCGTCCTACACAAAGCTAAAAATAAGAACTTTATTAAATCTCTTCGTCCTAACTTACCTACAACGGCGTTATTTTAGGATAATTCATTTGATAGGGAGAGTATAAAATTGGTAAATGTAGGCGATGCGTCATCATCATCTGCCTAGCTTTTTTCCAACAATGTTGGGGTTGGCTTCCAGTCTAACCGGATGCAGCTGAATAACAGTATTTTACATGGAGCGACTGTCTATCTGACCTCCATAACCCAGTCACTGGGTAATACGATATTCCTTGGTAAGACTGCCTTGCTGACTTGCTGTGCGACTTTCGGGTTTCTGGCGACCCGTAATGAATGTCAAAGATCCGCGCATGACAGCTGAGACCAACGGCTAAACGTGGTTTCCAAAGCACGGAGAGGTCTTGGTGTATAAAGATGGCCACCCAACTACGGAATAACCGCGGCAAGCATAGCTTTGCAGATCAATTGACCCATGCAGCTGTTATTACTTCTATTACTAGCCACGAGCCCCACAAGTCAATGCGTAGGTATCTATGCAACATTAAAAAAAAGTAGGTACCTAGTTTTTGTAGAAATGCCTGTTGGGATATTATCCAAACATTTTACTAGTTTTTCACACGCATCGTACCTACCTACTTAGCTGAAAATTGACCTGTTGGCTAGGTTCAATAAAAAAAGGTTCCATGAGAATAGTATTGAATGGGCTGCATGAAGCTGGCCATTCCAGTGGAAAAAAAACGAAGGCCATTTACATAGGTAGGTAAATTAAAAACAAAAAAATATCTATTTTTTCAATTTTTTTTATGGCCAGTGAAAAGTTCTTATTGAAATAGGTAACAGCCTGATACTTAATTGGTAGGTATTACAAAAGTTTTATTTGGGTCTTAAAGAAATCACCTGAATTAGGTATTCCATAAAGAAATCACCTCAATTAGGCTTTTATACCAGCTGGCCTAAGTAGCCAATTAAAAATGTTAGCCATTAAACCTTTAATGAAAAAAAAAAATTTTTTTTTCTACTTTTAATGGCATCAACAATTAAATTTTCATAAGAATCTTTTTGTAGGCACAGTTCTACGTCTTCAAAAATGCGTTCACATTTCAAATATTAGGTCCTTACATATGAAATTGGCGTTTTGTATGGAAGGAACAAAAAGTCGAATATTTTTTAATATAATATATTTAATTAATCAAAGTATGAACCATTGTTTTCAATGCACTTTTGCCATCTTATAGGTAGTTCATTGATCCCTTTACTAAAAAAACCAGTCGGACGGGAATCAATAAAATCTTTGAAGGCGATTTGGACTGCCCCATCGGAGTTGAATTTTTTCCCTTGCAAAAAGTTATCCAAATTGCGAAAAAAATGGTAATCTGTTGGAGCAAGGTCCGGGGAGTACGGAGGATGTCTAAGACATTCCAATTCAAGCTCTTCTAATTTGGTAGCCGTCTGTTTCTGTTCAGTCAATTCGTGAGGTACCCACCTTTCAAGCTTTTTAATCTTCCCAATTTGCTTCAAGTGAATTAAAACAGTTTTATCACTAACATCGAAGCCTGCAGCTAACTCGGACGTGGTTTGCGATGGGTCCGCTTCCACAATAGCCTTCAATTCTCCATTATCAACTTGGGTCTCAGGCCGTCCACGGGGCTTGTTCTGCAGGTCGAAATTTCCAGAACGAAAACGTTGGAACCAAAAACGAACTGTGTTTTCTTTTGCAACATGACCGCCATACACATCATTCACCCTTCGAGTCGTTTCCGCAGCACTAGTGCCACGGCGGAACTCGTACTCGTAAATAATGCGATATTTTAAATTTTCCATTTTGTAAAATGAGTGACGCAAACAGAAAAAACAGAAGAAAAAAAACAAATGAATGACGGTCATCGAAGCACAAATACATGAGTAAATAGCTGTACAAATTTGAATTTGGAATTCCTTACCAAAGAGGAGAAATTCGTGATTAAAGTGGCCAGTACGAAAAACGCCAATTTCATATGTAAGGACCTAATATTTTATGAGTCGTCAATAATATCTTCTGCAAATAGAATATACATTTTTCTAATAGTGAAAATCGTGAAAACTCAATTCATTGATAAAGAAAGTACCTAACGTTTGAGGCTGTTTTATTTTATTTTTGATGTAAGTCTATACATCTTTTTTCATAAAACGTCCTCTGGTGAATATGAGGCCTAAATCACTACGCTTTGTACCTAAACAGATTGGCGATACCAGAGGCAGGAATAAAAACTTACATAATCTGCTGCTGCGTAAAAGTACTTACATAAGTACATGTACCTATACCTACTCTTAATGTATTCCCAGTTATAAGTTATAAACGTCGATTAACATCTATTCAGTTGACTCAGGTACTTTAAGAGATTCCACAAAAGGCTTTCGAAGTTTCGAAACCATACCTATTCTATTTGCTTTTTGAGCCTTTGGGGTTTCATAAATAATTTTCTATTAATAACTTCGGGTATTAAGTCGTCTGAAGCAGCCTTTGTGAACAACTGTGGTGTGCGCTATAGGTAATTAAACTTAGGTATTCATATTTGTTCGTAGACTGGCTGTAGATTGTTTTAACCCATAAATTAAAAAGGCAATATCTATTAGAAATGTGTACGTGTATACCTAATGGAACGAGAGAGCAGTGGTGGCCCAGTGGTAACGGCCGCAACTTACGACATGTAGGTCGTAAGTTCGAACCCAGACAGGAATTACTTTGTGTAAATTATTTCATCACCACTGCTCTCAAAACGGTGAAGGAAAACATCGTGACGAAACGAAAAAATGTTCTAGAACCAAAAATTCGAAGACGTCAATAGATGTCTTTGAATTTACGAACGATAAACGTAGGTACCTACGAGTTATGTACGGATTGGTAGATATACTAACCAGTACTGGGCCCGCGTGGTGGATTACGGCCCACTCCCTCTCACATAGAGGAGGCCTGTGTCGCAGCAGTGGGAACATTATAGGCCGAGAATGCTATTGTGTCATGGACGGGTGATATTAGTAATGAATGATTTACAACTCACATTCTTGACATCAATGCAGACAAGTGAATAGTTATTTGTTATACAAGAGTGCAAAGTTGCTTTTTAACCGCGTGTTCAATTTTGATGACCGAGCAAGCGAAGGATTCTAAAATTGAATCACGAGCGCAGCGAGTGATTCAAAATTAGAATCCTGAGCGTTAGCGAGGGAATCAAAAGAGCACGAGGTGAAAAATCTTTGCACTCGAGTGCAACACGTAACTTTTCATTCCACCTCAGCGAGGAAATGACTAAATGCAAAAAAAAAACAATGACGTGAAAAAATGCCGCGTAAAGAACCGCGTACAAAGCAAATTGAAAAAAGAACACCAAGAAGGTTCCGAGTCTGAGTTTTTAACAAATTAAAAAAAAGTTGTATGATATATTCGGCACCATAGAGGTAGCAGTAAATAGGTTTAATGTTTTTTTTAATTCACAAACTTAGTGCACACGATGTTCTAAATTCAATTTACTTTATCCTCTAGAGAATAAAAACGGCTTTTCCACTCAGATATTGAAGATTAAAAATACTCTTTTCACTTCTCATGCTCTAAAAGTTCGTCTTTATGTCGTGCTTAGGCGACATAAAATCGCTTTTTATGTTCTAGTGCATAAAGTAAATTTTTTTTCTGAGACTAAGGTAATCAGGCCCAACAGCCACACGCGCAATAAAACTTCGCAGATTAAAGTCGTGATTTATTTCATTTTCTTTCATTTATACCACTTCCGTGTTTTCTATCGTTAATTTAATAAAATCAGGTAAAATAGTTGTCATTTATTATTTAAAAACGCAAAGAAACGTTTTTATGACTTGGCAGTATGAAGTACCCAAGTCGAATGAAAAATGTTGAAATTAAAAAAAAAAAACTTAAAAAGTTTCGTGGCGGTATTATCTGTGGTGGCGGGAATTAGCTATGCTTTGCAACATTTTTGATTAATTATGTACTGTATACTTTATGCCTGTTTCATTTTCTCGCAATCGAAGTGAAAAGCAGAGTGTATAACTCAGGCATAAACGAGCCATTTTACCCCTCGACTTAACTATCCACCCTCGCCTGCGGCTCGCGTGGATATAAACGTCTCGGGGTAAAATAGCTTCTTTTATGCCTTAGTTGTACAATCTACTATTCCGAGATGGTGGGATGAAAAAATAATTTTACAACTGAAAATTCGAATGACCGACCTGGGAACCGAACTTTAGCTGGCAGCATTGCCTAGAATCACCAAACAATGCACCACTTATAGATCAGATACAGGTAGTAGGTACCTATGTTAAAAAGTGTTGATATGTTTTTTTTTATTGGCTGTAAGGTACGGTTCAGGAAATCAGTAGGCAAGTAAAAAGGTCCTAATATCTAATAAAGTATACAGGGATTCCTTTGTAAAACTGATGTCGGCATGAAGCTAGTATACGTTAGCCTATTGTTCATGACTAACACAATTTCCTCTGTATACACATTTAATTAAAACATAACCTTAGAGCTTATTAATTAAAGTGCATGTAGTACAGTGTCGAAGCAGGCTCCTCCCATCATGTAACGCGCATGCGCGAGACACATGTAGTTTTCTATAAAAGCTCGGCTAATGCCCACCAACAGCCATTCCCGCCAAGAACTTCAACTAACTAAAATTAACAGGAAAGTGTCCAAGTTCAAAGTTGCTCTAAAGTTTGACAAAAAGTGGGCTGTCCCTGGGACAGGAGACTTCAAAGGTAAGTCAGTAAAATATACCTTAGTATCAATGTTCTGTGTTTATCAGGAAAATCTAGGAAAATAAATATAATGTTTTTGGAAATATTTATAATTTATAATGGATTTTTGCTCGAGAAAATATAATTTAATAGTACGTAAGATCTAGAATAATCTAGATTATGCATCGAGTTTATTTATGATAATGTGTAAAGACAATAAGTTTTCTTTCAAGAAAGTTTATTGAAAAACTTCTTGAACTCGCACTTTCTATCAACTAAAATCAAGTTAAGGTAGGTAGGACTCTTTGACTCGTTTGATTTATTTATTTAAACATACTTACGGTATTTGCTTGGTGGTATTTATATGTTAACATAGAATTTTTAACGAAAATTTTTTACACGAAAATTCTTTCTTCTTTTACACGTTCTTGACAATTTTAAGTATAGGTACTGAAACTGCATAGGAATACTGTGTTACTATTTATATTAATGAATTTCTTTAAAGTCCGAAAACGAGTTTTTCGTCAGTAGTTCAGGAAAATTAGAGTGTTCAGTAACCGAAAAAAAAAAACAATTTAAACTTTACCCAACATGAGAATTAATGGGTCTTGCGTGAAGTTCCAGTTAAAAAATAAGAAGAGTTACTTTTTTACCACGTTAATTAAAAAATAAAATGTATGGAGCTGAAATTACCAGTCAGGAATTTAGGACTCCTACATTAACTTCGCTCGTTGGTGGTAGGCAAATTTCTAGCCATTTCGTGTTTAATATTACACGAAATTAATAAATACACGGGGACCGAAACAATCCTTTTGCTACGCGACATCGCGGTGATATTTTATTTATTTATGCGCAATTTGCTACTATATGTAATTGCTTCATAGTTTTTTTAAATATTATGCCTCAAAAGGTTTTGAGATAGGTACATGGTGTAGTATCTTCTTTTATACTTTATATATAAAATTCAGTCCTGACTGACTGATATATCAACGCACAGCCTAAACCGCTGGTCCTAGAGACATGAAATTTTGAGGGTATGTTCTTTTTGAAGAGTAGGTATCCACTAAGAAAGGGTTTTTCAAAATTCCACCCCTAAGAGGGTGAATGGGGGGAGGGTGAAATTTCACGCGGACGAAGTCGCGGGCAGAAGCTAGAATATTATATTATGTGTAATTAACATAACATCACGCCTGTATTCCGCGAAGGGTTAGGCAGAGGTGTATCTGTAGTACACCCACTTTTCGCCAGTTTTGTTTTGGGTCCCATGTAATTGGGATGTAATCACACTACCATGTTTGTAAATATGTGAGCACCATGTATCTATCAGATAATTAATTTATATGTCATGGTTTCGTTTTTAATTCTGGTACCTATTGTGGTATAGTAATTTTATTTTAGGTGCATCGTCCTCACATGTTATTATATAATTAATGTACCCATGCAAAATATTGTACCTAAAACATTTTAAAAGAGTAACGGTGGAGTTTCTTGCCCATTCTTCTCCATACGAAAACTAACTTTTGGAATGGGCGACTAGAATCAATTCTATTTTAAGATAATTTTTGACGTTCAAAAGTGCCTTTTATGTGCCTATTTGAAATAAATGCTTTGACTTTGACTAATATTATATAGGCGAAAGTTTCTGAGATTGTTTTTATATTTTTATTACTTCCTCACGCAAAAACTACTGAACAGATTTGGATGAAATGTGGCACACGAATTGTTTATAACCAGGATTAACACATAGGATACGTTTTATCCCGATATTCTCACGCGATCGAAACTTATGCGGGTGAAACCGCGGGGCGCTGCTAGTCCATCCATACTAAATAATATTATAATTTCGAAAGTAACTCTGTCTGTCTGTATGTTACCTTTTTACGCTTAAACCACTGAACGGATTTAGATGAAATTTGATATACTAGATACTTTGAGTCCTGGGAAAGGACATACTCGTAAGATAGTTTTTATCCCGATATTCCCACGGGAAACTTATGCGGGTGAAACCGCGGGGCGCTGCTAGTTATTTATACATAGTAAATAATTGGTATACCTACCGTTATTCAATTACGTAAAACCTTATACATTACAAGCGTCGTAGGCGGGCTACGAGTTTCGTAGCATTTATAAATTTTCTTCGAGACTTATGAATTTTATTTCCCTCCATGACTTTAATTACGAGTCCCTTGAGGGCTAAAATTCTATCTATATTTTATTAATCGAAGTTAATTTAAATTTTATCGATATCGAAGCCCCAGTTCACAAGCGTTTCACGTGAATTTTTTGTTAGTAGGTAGGTAATTTCTGATACTTCAGGTAAAATTCTAAAGAAAATTTCAATAAGCTTTGAGACGCTGAGGAAGATTGCGAGAAAACCTTTTGCTTGCTGATCCAAGAACTATTTCAAAGATTTTTTACCTTAGGTCGCAAACGAGTATTTTTTTAATGGGAATCTTTTTGTACCTACATTATTGCCGCTGTCTTTACAAACACTTCGCTTCTTCTTCGCCCTTTTCAAACGAAGCTTTGGACTTGGAAGAATTTTATGTTGGTTTTTATCATTTAACTAGCTGCGCCCCGCGGTTTCACCCGCGTAAATGTCGATCCCGTGGGAATATCGGGATAAAAACTATCCTATGTCCTTTTCCTGGACTCAAACTATCTCTATACCAAATTTCATCTAAATCGGTTCAGCGGCTTAGGCGTGAAGAAGTAACAAACATATAAACACACACACACACACACACTCACAAACTTTCGCCTTTATAATATTAGTGTGATGGGTTTAGTTCAAACAAGACTCATACATTTAAACTTAATAATCGAATCAAGTACTTATGTATAATTAATTGCGTTTTCCGTCTATCGGAAAACATACTTTTAAATAAAAGCATCAACATGATTAAGCAGTTGAAATTAATAAAAAAAAATGTTTAGGCCTCAAAAAGGAGCTATTTGGATATTCTGTTGAATATTTCAAGAGGCCTGTAAATGTTTGGAGATAATTTTGATAAGTGGGATAATAATAATTCAATGTTTGACCCGTTATCACCGTACAGACTCCGATAAGTAGTCGTAAAGCCGAGACTGAAGGGGATCGTTTAAACCCACGAGGTTCCATCTTAAGGAATTACAGAGGATCATAGTGGATTCACTTAATCTTATATCTATAATGATAACATCAGGATTTAGATTTCCCTCGAGCCTTCGTAAAATAATTTGTGGTTATTTCTTGGAAGGTGAAACGAAATCCGATTTGTTGGAGAAAATTTACTCGAAATATAGTACCTACCTCTACCTATTAAAATAAAAAAATAACATATTGTAGTGTTGTAGATACTCACAACATTTTTATAATGTTCATCCACCCTTGACCCTTTATAATGCATGTTTATAGGATCACACGGTAGGTACAAATCGGCGTGCACTGCTATTTACACGTAAATCGAAAACGGAATTTACGTAGTACAAACTCGCCTACACCCTTACCCGAGACTCTTCTCGAAGCTGGAGCTCAGGTGCTTCATAACAGACTTTCGTAATTGAATCTGCCAACTTCATATCCATTCCGGTGGCAGGAAGACTATTATCCAAGTCATTCCGAGTTCCGTCCCCTAACGACGTTTTATTCGAGTCCTGGTTAAGTGATTTAGCCTGAAGTTATAACTTGTTTGACTGAGTGACAAGTATCCATTTATCATCACAGCTCACACTAATTGAATAGTTGTTTGACTAATCTGCTTTGAATCTCGTTTTACTGGGAGAGACAATTTCTGTATTTTATCAACATCACTTACTGAATTGACGCATATTAGTTGGTGCAGAATATCTTTTTCTCTCTTAGGAAATATATTCTTCTGTATAACACGATAATTGGTTTCAGAGTAGGATTTTCTTGTCATGACTTGAGTGTATGTACCTACTTACGTATTTGAATGATTATGACTTAGATGAACGACGCACGGACGAGCATCGGAAGGCATCGCGGCTGCCTTTTACTGTTCGCTGCTTTAGCAGTGGCTTTCTCCACTTATGTTGAACAAGTAAGTAAAAGGAATACCAAGATACTTGTATTTAACACTACCTCATCGTACGTATCATAATCAGCCTATAATGTTCCTACTGCTAGGGTACAGGCCTCCTCTCTATGATAGAGAGTGAGAGCGATTTGGCGGATGTCACAAATGTCTTACAATTTTTGGTTCGGTTTCCTCATTATTATTCTTAAACTTATTTTTTTTTTGCGATAACTTTTGATCAGATTAGGTTTTGCAGCAAGTAATCAGTAGTATTTTACGTTTGTGTGAAATAAAATTATTATTATTATTCTTAGGTGGAGAGTTTGCCAGCAGAACCAGTAAGTCAATGGCCCTCATTTCCCAGAAGAAATATTGCAGCGTTAGCCAGAGATGGCTATCTGAGAAGTTCCGCTTCGAAAGCTTATAAACGGGGTATTTCTACACTTGCCAAAAATGGATTGCTTCCTACATATAGATCACCCTATGTCGAAGCGGACAAACAGGATCAAAATCAAGATGAATCGCAAGAGAAAAGGAACATGGCATCCATTGCACGACTCCGAAGCTACGCGGCCATGAAGAGGAATATTCAAGCTCTTGCCAGAGATGGTTACCGTGTAGGCAGAGGCCAGTACAACCCCTCTAACGATAAACGCAATATTGCTGCATTGGCACGCAATGGACTGCTTCACAAGAAAGATGACGCAACAGAAGACGAATACTACTTTCCCTTTTATCAAAACCCCATCGCACCGCTCTCTGAAATAGATCATCCATTAGATGCCAATGAAATGTATGATTTCCAACAATCTATGAATCCAGACATGTTTCCATCTATGTCCCAACTGTACAAGCGCAGTCCATTTGAGCCGTACTACGACTATAACAGTCAAAACGACAACTCGTATTTTAAAAGAAGTTTCGCAGGTAGTCCAGTTCATGGACTGTACAGACCGAACTACATCGAACCAACTACCAGAACTAAAAGATATGTGATGCCGTACCCTGAGCTTTTGGAAGGAGACGAAGTGATCGAGCAAAATGATATTGATGGAGAAAAGCGTTCAGTGGGTGAGTAAGATGATAGGAAAAAAGTATAACAGGTAAACACAACAATTTCAAAATTATATAATGAAATGCAAATGTGCATTGACTTACATAATAATTGTGAGGCACTTTCGCAAATATACTCAACTCAACTTGTGGATAAACTCGTTCAGGAGTTGAGTTTGAGTAATAGCTTTGTTTTATTTACTTCTGTTACAGATGATGACGATGAAGTCCGCGAAAATTTTGAAAAGCGTCATATTGGCTCGCTCGCTCGATTAGGTTTATTGCCCTCGTTTAGGTACTCAGGAGGACGTTACAGTAGATCAGGAAGAGCCAGGTTGTTGTTACCTAGCCAGGAGTTATACAGGTCTCGAAATGTTTGAATATCATTGTGTGTAGAATACAAAGAATCGTTTTGTGCTTTAGTTTATTAGGAGATCGCGTAGAACAACTACAGAATAGCGGCATGATAAATGTTATTAGTGCATACTTGATGTTTAGAGCGAGTTGCGATTGATTGATAATCGTGAAGTCCAGAATGAGTAGAACGCTTCAGAGTAGGTTGTAAGGGATCTGTGTTAGAAATAAACGAACTTCACGTCGCATGCCGTGTTTAGTGCCAAGATCTACATGTTGACAAATGGCATGGATATCATAGTCGGATTGGTCAGACAAATACATGTTAGAATACAATTTGATGTTAAAATAAATGAGTGTTTTGAAAATCGAGTATTAAAGATTTAATTTTAATGAAAACAATTTTTTTACAGGAAGCATTCCTCTGACGAGAATTTCGGAGTTAGGTGAGTGACTTGAATATATCAATTAGTATTTTGTTTCCCCATCTTCCGTATAATAGCATTTTACCGGTAACAACTAACAATGTTAGGTACTGTGAAACATACACGGGGGAAATGTAAGCTTGCGTTGTCGTCGCCGCTAGTTCGTCGGAAGTTAGTTGTGTACACGGCGGCGGGCACAGAATATGATACCAACTGCATATTAGTTCTGTTGGAAATTGTACTCCATTCCATATCATCATCTTAATATTATGCGTGATTTTGATTTAGAAATTAATTTTGCTCCTCCAGGTTTACAAAATCAGAATTTATTTAAAAAAATAAAATACAATATATTGCGATCTTGTATGATAGTAATTAATTTATAAGCTCCACCTTTTCAAGTAAAATGTTTTCAAATAATCTAGCATCCAAAGAAGTAGGATTAGGTATCGCTCCAATCATTTACCGTTTGCTTTTGGTTGTCGACAGGGAATATCTCTCTAGTCCCGAAGCTGACACACCAGTCGATTCAGACGACGCCGACATACCGCCGCCGCCAGTACTTGCTCACTCGCACCCGACCGGCCGGCTCCTCCACCGACCGCTAAACAACGACCTGCCGCATTCCAGCCCCCTGCCGCAACCACCGATCGCACCAATTAACTTCGCAGATACATTCGCTAAGAATCGCTGGCAATCTTACACCAAGGAGACTCCCAAGTTTTACTATTTCAGGTCATTGAAGGTACCATACCACACGTCAGGAAAGAGATACCTGTTGCTGCCTGCAGTGGACAACATCCTGCTCCGAAAAGGTTACCGCAACAGCAGTCTGCCAAGTCGACGTAAGAACCAGTAGCTATGCCAGTGCCCGCTAGGCGATGCCACGCTCTACAGCTCAGCCTATCCTAGCGCATGAACTTTGAGGTGCATCGAGGGTGCCGGGCTCTTCTTTTATCATGTTTCATTCAATTCCAAGCACTTTCACCATATCTTGGAGCCTAAAAAATTAATTTAAAATATATACTATTAATCTATTGGTTATTGGAGCAGGGTGAAACATGAGCATTGTTTATTTTCTCATGTCGTTGTCAAGACGTAGGGAACACGGATCTATGATATAAATTAGACAATAACTTTAAACAGTATAATACATATGTTCGTATTTCGTATATGTTAAATGTTGTGATTATTAGTTTAATTAAATAATAAGTTATTTTTAAGGGATCTCATTTTTACAAAAAACGACTTTGGCCAGCTTAAGACAGATATGCTCGTAATTGTAGATTAATTTAAGATGTCGATCGCAAATATATTAAAATATACTACCTAATGTAATTATTTGTGTTAACGACTATGGTTATATCAATATACTGAAAAATATACATACTCTTGTAAGTAAGGAAAAATATTTATGTGGAATGAAAGAGGAAGTAGTTAAGTATTAAAAATATAATTTGGAGAAGATTATAATTATTTTTGAAGGAATAGGTACGTCAGGAGTGTAATTTTATGGATTTTAAAGAAATGCAGTCATATCTTTGATAACGTATCTCTCTATGACTAGAATTAACTAGCTGTGTTTGACAAATAAATTGAAAATATTTTCATTTCTTAGAGATTATAATTTATCAAGCTTAAGCTTTAAAACGAAAGGATCAATGTTTTGAGTATTATTACTTAAATATGTCAGTAGACGTGGAAAGAAATGTGTTGGAAAATCGACAATAAATGATGAATAGATTGCGACCATAATTAAGATGATAATAATTTTTAAAATATATCTGTAGCTAGTAGATTTTATTCTTCACTTTTTATGATATATCTGATATCAATCAAAATATTTTTAAAACGAATATTATTACTGATGATACTCATTGAATTTAGTATTGTTTTATTGTAAATAAATAAAACCGTGCCAATTTATTGTTTTATTTGGAAACTCTCCAATTAGAAACCCAGAAACCCTTAGTAGGTTTTAGTTTACAAAGAGTTGCGGTTTCATAAACAAATAACACTATGCACAGTCGCAATTGTAACCAGTTGAACTACATCAAGGTAATATGATAATATTTTTTTTTAATATTCGCAATTTTAACAGGAATGAAAGGAAAACCAAACACAACATAATTTAATTCAAACGCATTTTTTATTTGATAAAGTAAGTAGGATATTTTCATAGATAAATAACATTATTTTCATTTCCGTGTTGATTTGTGAGGCCAAAAACGGTGATATCTGGAAACAAAGACAAACATTAAAAAATAATAATCTACCAACAGTCAGGCAAAAACCTCAGATACGACAGTATTAAGGCCAAAAATTTAATTTTACACTGCAACTGAAAATAAAGCCGACTTAGGGCGAGGCCACAACACTGCGTTGCGGCGTCGCATCGTAAAAATCTACGACGCCGCACAACCCTACGCGTATTGCTGTGCGACGTCGTTTTTGCGATACGACGCCGCAACGCAGTGTTGTGGCCTCGTCCTTAGAGACTTCAATAATCATGAACAAAGTATTTTGTACTTTGTTTATAATGTGGGTAACCTACAGCTACATTGTTAATGTTGCAAAACTACTAGGTAGATAAGTACAGGTACAAATCTTACCAGGAACTTCTCCAACTTATGTTGTGGTGGCTTTCTCAGTCGTAGAGCTTGATGTGCTTGAGCTTGAAGAACTGGACGAGGAACTAGACGAAGTAGAAGTAGTATCTGAGCAGAGAGAGCCCTTACTCCTAGAGCATTGACCGTTATTGCAGTATTGGAAAAAACCAGTGCAAGTGGAGTCTGTGCCCATGTTCATAGGATAGCAGCGGCGCACTGTGTGACAGCCCGTGCATCTAGCTCCACCCTGGTATTACACACAATTATTAAAATGAAGTAAATAATGTTAGTAAATCTTTCAGGAAGGATTATAATCTGGTATATTACAATTTAATCCGTTAGGTTAGGTTTGGAAAGGTTGATTGGCTGTATAGTTTGTATGATATAATTTTTGATGATTTATGGTTTATTATTTACCTCGGTTGAATAGTCACATTTGATCACAGTACGACCAACCGATCTCTTGTGACGGGATTCGCTGTTAAAGAACCCAGCTCCAGGTATTTGGGGCCAGTCGAATTTAGGAGCTCTGAAGGGGAAATGGTCGAACATTCCAGGAGCCGACGATGGGAGCGGTGGTTCTTCGGAGCTTCCTCCACTATTGTGGGGAGGATTGGAAGGACGCTCGTCCGAGCTTGAGTTATTTGAACCTGGACCTTGGGCCAAGATTACTGTCGAAGAGACCTGTAACAATAATAAATAACATTTTCCAAACATGTAAAATGAGGTAAATGTAAAAATTAAAATCTTACCAGGATAGCGAACAGGAATAAAATATTCTTTACGGAAGCCATTGTGGTTTTCTTAGTTCTTCGTGTTCTCCAGATGAAGAAGTTGTTTAATGTTGTGAGTGCCCGAGTTTATATACGATTGATACATAAAGATTATGCTAATCGATCCATTTTTGCTAATAGGGCTGTCGGACACAGATTGCAGTCTGATGACCTGACCTTTTGAAGGTGGAATTTTGGCTGACGGGTGTTGTGTGGCTTAGAGATATTGAATCTGTAGTCTTTTTTAGTTTGACTATTTCCCCTTCTTTTTATATAATTGAACATATTCGTCTGTTAATTATTTAAATTATATAAAGTAATAAAACAAATTAAATGAATCAAAATAGATAACTTAGTAGTTTTATTTTAAAAGTGCGTAGTACCTAATCGTGAGATGCAGCCCTGACGTCTGTCGACACAAGCCTAAAGCAAACAATGTAAAAGAGCCGTCTTCCTGTAAACAGTCACAGCGGAGCTACAGTCTAAAGACATGAAAGGCGCTATTATTCCTTACACAAGCGTCACTGCATGTCCCACAACAATAGGGAATGTAAGTAAACGTAAGAAGTGAACATAATATTATTATTGTTAGCGGAATCGTGACATATAATTGATAGAAAACAAGCGTGATCAACGTGAAAGATTTGTTCACAAATTGTGATAAGATAGCAGGTGTTGACACGTTTACGAGGTATCTTTGTACTGTTATTTTTCAGTCAGTTACTATAGGTAAGTATTTACGGTGTGGGTAGATTTTCAACTATGCTATTTATTATAATATTGCTCAACTTTTGATTATAATTAAATACGAATTTATGATGACGATGATTTCACAAAAACAAAAGAAATTCTAGTTAAATGTTCTATTTCCGATGTCTTTTTTAAATTCTGCCTACAGAATAATTGTTTATAGGTTTCTGATGAAATGGTAACCCATTTTACCTCACCCTACGTTGTTTAACCTCTCATCTGTCGGAACGTAGATCTACGCGAGACACAATGGCTTTTTAATTGTGTCCGTAATTACGACATTCAATGGGTTAAACGAGAAAATCTCTGCGAAAACTATCCGCTACGAACAGTTATAGTAACCGCAGCATTTCCTCGTAAATCACATAAAGTATATCGTTGGCTCTCAAAACCACATTCCCAGCTTTGTTCAAATACAGATAGTTTATTGTTTTCCACTTGTAACTGTATTGTAACTCCTACGTGTGTCGGAGTAACTATGAACTAAGTTTTATCAGTTATGTGCACTCGTATTGTTTTGTTATGTACCGTTTTGTCTGAGTAAAACCTACAGGGTGTTACGGAAAGGGTATATCAGGAACACCCAAATACTCCGAAATATTTTACTCCGAATTTCGATGTTCCGATTTTCAAAAGTCCGAATTTCATAATACCTAAGAATCATAATGTCTATTATTAAAAATCACGAAATTTATTTTACCGAAAGTCATAAATGCGACTTGTTTGTTTTCCGATTTTCATATATTCGAAGAATCAAATGCTCGATGGGTTCTCGGTCCGAAAAACGACATTCCGATTTTCAATACTCCGAATTATTTCCGTTACCGTTACCGCACCCGAACTCAACGAACATAATAGACGACGTAGGATGCAAGAGCGAGCGAAGGGCACCCCGAGGTTCGGTTTGGTTAGGTTAATTTAAACCCTTTACACAGAAATAGGGGCCCCGCGAAGCGGGGCTCCGTCGACATAGGATGCAAGAACGAGCGAAGGGCACCCCGAGGTTCGGTTTGGTTAGGTTACTTTAAACCCTTTACACAGAAATAGGGCTCTATTGTACATTTTGTACCATCTATATTCTTACAATTGGAAATATGTGTTTATTTGTCTTGCTATTCAGTTTTACAAAGCGTTATTATTTCGGAATTCTAATTAATCGGTATTTTAATAATCGGAATTCGTATTTTTGATGTTTCGAATTATCATTAAGTCGGACTGTTTGTTATTCGATCTATTGAAACTCGGTATTTTGAGAATAGTAATTATAAACGTTAGGGATATTGACATTTTGGAATTATTAAAATAGGATGAATGATAAATCGGAGTTG
Source organism: Amphipoea oculea (assembly GCA_945859645.1). Classification (NCBI taxonomy): domain Eukaryota; kingdom Metazoa; phylum Arthropoda; class Insecta; order Lepidoptera; family Noctuidae; genus Amphipoea; species Amphipoea oculea. The sequence continues at coordinate 10,299,548 of OX243880.1, forward strand.
TTATAAAAGGAATTTTGAACCATTCGGAATTATGAAAATCGGTATTCTGAAATTCGTATTTGTGACTTTCGGAATAAAGTTTTTCGTATTATTGTAGTGTACCCGGGTATATCAATACAAACGGGTTGAAGAGTGTATCTGGTCTAGAATTTCTGTACAAAATTTCAGCTCAAAAGCAGTAACTTTGAAAATGCTTATTATTTTTTTTATTTCGATAGTTTATTCAATTGAAATCATAACAAACGTGTCACCGCACTACGAGGGTCATTATCCATTATCTGTAGCGTGTCTGTGCGCCTAGTACACGCACATAACGCCGCCGCGCGCCTGTGCAGCACCGTGATATCGAAATAAAAAAATATTGAGCATTTTCAAAGTTAATGCTTTTCAGCTGAAATTTTGTACAGAGATTCTAGACCAGATACACTCTTCAACCTGTTTGTATTGATATACCCTTTCCGTAACACCCTGTAAAAGCAGGATTTTATGTACAGTACCTAACTATTGTTGGAATAGCTCCCCATAATAGGCTTTTCTCTTTTCCATTTGATTAAATACCAGTACCGGTAATATCACATGGGAAACGTACAGCGGGGTAATTCCGTGACACACTAACAGTAGCAATGGCTTTCATTTTGACAGTTCAACAAATTCATTGCGTTATTTACGTTGTTAAACAGACAATAACTACTAATTTTAACATACGAGTATGAAGCAATGAATAAGCATTATCCTTCAAAATTATACAGGTTGTGGTCGAAAGTGTGTTACAAAATTAGGGTGCTTGTAATTTACCTGTCCTAAGTGACCTGTCTATACCTTTTCCTCCTTTCCATACATTTTTGATAAGTGTAATAAATAAGGTTAGAAAAATCTCCACATCTCAGTCACATAATTAATATGAGTATTTCTAGCGGAATCTTCCCTCAGAAATTCAAAACGTCAATTATTGTACCATTGCACAAAAAAATGATAGACAAATTATGTCAAATTATAGGCCTATTTCGTTGATACCCGTCTTTTCAAAAGTATTTGAAAAAGTAATTTATAAGTCCTTGTACAACTACCTTGAGAAATCAAACATATTAGCAAATGAACAAAAGGGATTTCGTAAGCAGAAGACGATCAATGTGGCTATACATGACCTGCTTCTCCCAATTTTGTCAAATATGGATAACAGAAATCCTGTATGGATCTAACTAAGGCTTTTGATTATGTGGATTATCCTATACTAATAGATAAACTCGAAAAATATGGTATCAGGGGAAATATACTTGACCTCATTCGAAGCAATTTGTTGAAATCACACAAATATCTTCAAATACTAGTTACGAGAAAAAATATCGTTCTGATAGCGAGATAATGAAATACGGCGTTCCTCAGGGTAGCGTGCTAGGACCCCCCCTTTTTTGCTCTACATAAATGACCTTCCAAGGCAAATAAAGCACCCCATGGTACTATTCGCCGATGATAGCACCGTAATTATTAAGTGTGATGATCCCAATACTTATGAAAAAGAAATAAATATGACATTAAATAGAATTATAACATGGTTTGACAACAATAATTTAATTATAAAGAACAATGGGTAAAGTTGTATGGGCCCCGTACCCAAAAAAAAAGGTGACTGTAGCATTATGAGCTATATCGGTATTCGTTGCCCTCATGGAGTAGTTTAATTAATCCTAAGACAGCATGTCTGAATTCACTTGGAGAAAAAAGATATTTAAGGAAGTTAAATTGGTTTGAGAAGACGGTACCCAGAGACAAGGTTAATTGTAGCATTATGAACTATGTCGGTATTTGTTGACCTCATGGACTAGTTTAATTAATCCTAAGACAGCATGTCTAAATTCACTTGGAGAAAAAAGATATTTAAGGAAGTTAAATTGGTTTTGAGAAGACGGTACCTACCCAGAGACAAGGTTAATTGTAGCATTATGAACTATGCTGGAATTTGTTGACCTCATGGAGTAGTTTAATTAATCCTCAGACAGCATGTCTGAATTCACTTGGAGAAAAAAGATATTTAAGGAAGTTAAATTGTTTTAATAAAATAATGGGAAAGTTCATTATCATTATTCATTATTGTAATTAATTACCATACTTATATTGGTTCTTATTCTATACTAGCTGACCCGGCGAACTTCGTACCCCCTTTAATTATTTTTTTTTTGTTGATTTTGTGAACGTGTTCAATAAGGCTCCAGCGATTTAGAAAATTAACAGAACTTGATTAAAAATTAATTAAAATTGATTTAGAACTTGTATTGTGTTTCGTTTTTATTTCTTTTTTGTATCTCATTTTATGCTGCATTGTCGGTCGCCAGCAGACATGCTGACTAAGGATTAATTAAACTACTCCATGAGGGCAACGAATACCGACATAGCTCATAATCTCTGCCCCGAATAGCAGAATAGCTATTAAAACATGGGAAAAAATCAACAAAAAAAAAAATTAAAGGGGGTACGAAGTTCGCCGGGTCAGCTAGTATAGAATAAGAACCAATATAAGTATGGTAATTAATTACAATAATGAATAAAGATAATGAACTTTCCTATTATTTTATTAAAACAATTTAACTTCCTTAAATATCTTTTTTCTCCAAGTGAATTCAGACATGTTGTCTTAGGATTAATTAAGCTACTCCATGAGGTCAACAAATACCGACATAGTTCATAATGCTACAATTAACCTTGTCTCTGGGTACGGTCTTCTCAAAACCAATTTAACTTCCTTAAATATCTTTTTTCTCCAAGTGAATTCAGACATGCTGTCTTAGGATTAATTAAACTACTCCATGAGGTCAACAAATACCGACATAGTTCATAATGCTACAATTAAATATCTTTTTTCTCCAAGTGAATTCAGACATGCTGTCTTAGGATTAATTAAAGTACTCCATGAGGTCAACAAATACCGACATAGTTCATAATGCTACAATTAACCTTGTCTCTGGGTACAGTCTTCTCAAACCAATTTAACTTCCTTAAATATCTTTTTTCTCCAAGTGAATTCAGACATGCTGTCTTAGGATTAAATAAACTACTCCATGAGGTCAACAAATACCGACATAGTCCATAATGCTACAATTAACTTTGTCTCTGGGTACGGTCTTACTCGTTCTCCTTTAGAAAAGACTAAAATTAAGCATTTTTATCAAAGAATACCAAATACAATCCTTGACATTAGCTATTTAGGGACTAAAATAGAATCAACTACTGCTACTAAATTTCTTGGTATTACTGTAGACAACAATTTGAGTTGGAGACCCCAGACAGACGAAATATGTAAAAAACTTAATAAATTTACCTATGCTCTCTATAAACTATCAAAAATAGTAAGCCTAGAATCTGTACTAACAGCCTATCATGGCTATGTTGCATCAACACTCAGATATGGCGTAATATACTGGGGCAATTCAGTTGATAGAGAACTCGTGTTTAGAGCCCAAAAAAGATGCGTAAGAGCTATGTGTGGCCTTAAATGTACAGACAGTTGTCAACCGTTCTTTAGACGTTTAAAAATTCTTACCTTGCCATCGCTGTACATATACGAAACAAATATGTTCGTTAAATCTAACATTTCCTTATACAAAATAGCAACTAAAAGTTACTACAGAAAATTACGCGATAGGAATGGGTCGGAGCTCGAAGTGACTTATGGCAAAACTGCACTAATGAATAAAAGTACCTTCTGTATGGGCAAAAAAAAATTTAACAAACTACCTGAAAAAATTAAAACGTTAAAACTGGACAATTTCAAAAGAGAACTATTAAAAATATTGATAAATAAATGCTATTACTCACTACAGGAATATTTTGACGATAATTCTATGATTACTGCTTCAGAAAACTGTACAATCACCTCACCTCCTTTGACGATTTAGAATTTTATTTGACATTAGCATTATTATGACATGTAACTTAATCTCTTTGACATATTATATTGTAATTGATTCTATTTCCAATTTGTATTGTTAAGCATTAGGTCATGCTTAACAATACAACTTAATAATATTGATTTTATTACTAATGTGAAAATGTGAAATTTTACGTAATTCTACCACTTTAATGTTTTTTCAAAAGTTAAATTGTTTTAATAGTAAAAAATTAGACAATGTTAATTAAATAGATATATTTGTACGCCTCTGGGCAAAACATAGAGGATCTACCTATCTGTAACATCTTGCACACTATTTGACCTATGTTTACAAATAAAGCATTCTGATTCTAAAAAGGTTAAGTTTTTTGTAATTTGATCGAGTGTGTGTAGTAAAAATATTGAACCATTTAAGTAATTGAACTTTTACCCTGATTAAGTCCAATTGGTACACACTCACATAACATAATCAGCCTATAATGTTCCCACTGCTGGGACACAGGCCTCTTCTCTGTGAGAGGGAGTGGGCCCTAATCCACCACGCGGGCCCCGTGCGGTTTGGTAAATGTCACATGTCTTCGAATTTTTGGTTCTATGACATGCCGGTTTCCTCACGATGTTTTCCTTCACCGTTTTGCGAGCAGTGGTGATGAAATAATTTACACATAGTAAAGCGCCTGTCTGGGTTCGAACCTACGACCTACAACTTGTAAGTCGCGGTCGTTATCACTGGGCCACCACTGCTATTGGGTACGTCGTTTACTAATCTTACCTACATAATTTTAAGAGTCCCGTCCTTAGCACGTAACTTATATATATTTCCAGAAACTGCAGGCCGAGCTGTAGGTAGGTAACGCACGCTCAAATTTCGCCATTTTCACAAAATTCTCATTTAACGAAGGAAACTCTTCTACAATTTTTCATTTGTCAGTCTTTCAATTCAATTGTAATATCACCTTCTTATACAATGCGCATCGTGGGCTGACATAGGTTGAAACATATTACTTCACCAGGCATCCCGGGAAAGGAATTTTCATTAAATCAGAAAATACTTTTTTGCAGAAATTCTCAACTCTCAATGTTAATTAGTCAAGGAGAATGTTACGAAGTTAAGTATATTACTGCCAGTTTAATTACTTGGAGCTCACTTCAAAGGTAATAAGGCCCCTTATATCATATTCTTTTCTAGCAAGGTCGTTGTTTTCTAGAGAAATATATTTCCAGATTGGATAAGCATAATCAGCCTTTTATGTTCCCACTGCTGGGACACAGGCCTCTCTGTGAGAGGGTGTGGGCCGTAATCAACCACGCCGGCCCAGTGCGGATTGGTACATGTCACATGTCTTCGAATTTTTGGTTCTAAGACATGCCATTTCCTTCACCGTTACCTTCACGGTTTCCTCACGATGCTTTCTTTCACCGTTAATTTTAGATATTAACCCCCTTATTCATAAAACTTATCAAACCTATTTTAGTTAAAATGGGGTTTGTCTCTTTCTTACACACAGAAATGACAACGTGACAGATAAAGACAAACGTTCTATAAACCTATTTTAGCTAAAATAGAGATAAAATAGGATTATGAATAAGGGGGTTAGTATTTATAAAGTAATTCATAGTCGGTTTGTAGCTGTAAGTTTTAGAATTTTTGTATTTTTTTATTCTGCCCATTATTGGTAATAGTAAGAACTTAAGAATACAGGAGTTTATTTATAAACGTTGGAGATTTTTAAACATCAAAAGGTATGGTTAAACAGTCGCTAATCAATAAGGTTCCCGCAGACTGACGCGACGCGACTTAGTAGAACAATTCAGTTGCATACTTCATGGAAATTGTTCTACCAGAATCGCGTCGCACCATCGTGTGCCGCCTGCCTGCGGGAGCCTTTACTTAACTTTAAGCAACGTTTTAAATAAAGCCTGTTTTGGTATATGAATTTCATGTATAATTTATTCCAATATAGATCAATCTAATAACGCTTAAAATTAACTTTGACATCAGGCTGGATATTATACAAAAAAGAGTGAGAGAGAGAGAAAAGTACCTATAAACAAACTAGTGAGAGAGAGAAAGGTATAAACAAAAAAGTGTTTCACAATTTATCGGTTTTTATTACTGGAACAAAATATATATAAAACTAAACAAATTCTAAACAATCAAGTAACAACTGCCTTTATAGGTGATTTAACTGTTTCGTCTACGCACATTCAGCGCTGGGAACAGCGGAACATATACCATTATTGCAGTGAGGTCTGAAGGGATTGTTACAGGCTTTCAGTATCCCACCGACTTGCTTGCAGATCATTCTAGTATTACAATCGTGGCAGGTGATCTTCGGAAAGACGGTGAAGTCACAGGTAGTCCAGTTAGCGTTTGATTCAGATATGTCGAAGGTGCCGAAGTCTGGGGCCTGTCGTCGGGCCCTGCCTTGGTTTTCATGGGGCCCGCCTTGAGAAGCCGATGGCCCTCCTTGATCGGTGTGCGGTCCCCCTTGGGATGCTTGAGCGAGCGTGACAGCTAGGACGCACTGAAATAAATGGAAGAGTTAGGAGGCACTATATTAATAAGGACTGGCTTTTAACGACCATTGCTTAACGTGGTCACTCCAGCTCCTGTTGGGCCATTGTTATTAATGGTTGAATGGTACCGCATCCTAGGGAGGTCAGCAGCCGTAGTAGTCACGTGTTTGTTCTCCACTAAGCGGTTGTAGGTATGAATGTTCAAAACGGGTTAAGGCACAGCAAATGTAGTCTATGAAATAGAACTGTATTAGGTATATGTACTTTGCCGGAGTTCCAGGAACAGTTCCAGATAAGCGGGCAGTAAGCGGATTCGTGGTTATTATTTCCATATTGAGTTATTATTGCAGTCTTTAATAAAACCCATAGGTGCCCATAGCCTGCCTTTACGATTTAATAAGAAAAGATGTAATTTTCTCAGTACTTACCAGCGCCGAGAAGATGAGTACGTTTTGGATGTGAGCCATTGTTGCTTTGCTTTCTATTTGGTTCATCTGTTGCATACAATCCCTTTTATACGTCCTACTTATCTGATGTTTACTACGAGCTCTTTCTTCAAACAAATAGGGAAATCTCTAACTCTCATCAGGGTTTTTCTATTGTGTAATGTCAATAAAGATCTGTGTTGTTGTTTTCAAGTGGGAAATTTCTGTGGGAACAATAGTAAGTAGGTAATCATTTATTTACCAATAAACTAAGCCTAGGTAACATCAGTGTTGTTCCAATAAAATATTGGTATGGCTGTATTGGTCCTTGGGAAACTAGGAAAATTCTGTAGGTATTAAAAAAAACTAAGTAATATGGATTGACTTGAACAACAACAACAACTTAATGCATAAGCATGCTGGGCACACCTCTCGGTGGGGAGTGGGTCTTAATCCACAATCTAATGCAGAATAGGTAAATAAAGAAACCACTCAATCAATCAATAGGTTAATAAAACGCGAAAATGCTTACTACTAATCATTTTTACAAGTCCGTTAATCCAGCTAGAACCTATTTACAGACGCCAGCACATCAAGTTACTACAATCTGTCAAAATAGAATTTCATCTTTATCACTAACGCATAAACTTCAAAGTTGATTGGGAAAATTTTACAGTTTCGGGTAGCTTGATGTGCTGGCGTCTGTACGTAGTAGCTTCCAACATTTCCCTACTGCTGTAAAAACAAAAACAGTTTCCAATCACTTACTCTATGTAAGTAGGTACCTATATAAGTTTTGCAGACCATCTAACTGTTTAGCAAAGCATTCATTTCAGTTGGCACTTCATTTTCCGTTCTATGGTATTCCACAACCTTTGTACTTTAACGGTTTGGTTTTGCGAACCATTGACTTTCTACAGAAACCAATTTCGCTGATTCTGAGAAATCTCTGAGCCTTTTTACTGTTTTCAAAGCTGCTCAGTGCTCGCCCACAGCTCGTGAATATTCGTGTTCACATTATGTTCTGAGAATCAAACTAAGTTTTATAGCATAAGCATAGTCAGCCCATAATGTTCCCACTGCTAGGACACAGGCCTCCTCTCTGTGACAGGGAGTGGGCTGTAATCCACCACGCGGGCCCAGTGCGGGTTGGTGGATGTCACATGTCTTCGAATTTTTGGTTTCCTCACGATGTTTTCCTAGCAGTGGTGATGAAATTATATACACAAAGTAAAGTGCCTGGCTGGGTTTAAACTCACGACCTACATCAAGTAAGGTGGGCCGATACCACTAGGCCACCACTTTTTTTTTTTTTTTTTTTTTTTTTTTTTTTTTTTTTTTTTTTATGGATGGGAAATCATCAAATGACCCCTCCCGCTCTGGGTGGAGCGAAGGGAGTGTCAGACTCTTACTGACTAAAACCCATCCGTGTTCCTTCCTTAACCCTTTATGTTCCGGGGTTCCTTTATGCTGACATCTCTTTGAGGCGCGCGTGGAACACGTACGCGCCGTCCGGCACGGGCCTGGTCCTGATCGGACGGTGAGCTACCCATTACTCTCCGTCCGCAGGCCCGCGCCTACGGTGGCCGGGAGTCGTCACGCGGCTCCCGACGCCCGGAGCGTCTCCCGCGGCGGCTGGGGTGTGAGGCTCTCTCCCTCAGCCGTTCAGCCACCTCCTTCGCTAGCATGACTGCTTCGCAGAAGGAGGTGACCGCCTCCCACTCCCTCTCGCCCCGGACCATGGTTTGAACCAGGGCCGGACGCGAGAGGTCGCCGCCACTGTCGATCGCCTCAACGAGGGCACGGCGGTGCTCCGCCCATGCGGGGCAGACCTCCACCGTATGCTCCACCGTGTCCTCTGGGCGATCCTCACAGTGGAGGCCACCACTGGCTCCATTAAGTTATCTGTAACAACTAATATTGTGTTTTAATTAAGTAAATTAGTTTGTACCCATTTCACGGGTTCACGCTTGCTTGATATTGTGAATTTATATTATCCCAAGGAATATTCGAGAGACTTCTTACCTACATTGGGAAATCTAGTCAAACAATCGTCATCTTATTAAAACACTAGCTGTGCCCGCGGTTTCGCTCACGTAATCTATGTAGGTATTATTTTGGCATAATATAATAATATAAAACCTGGTGTCCTGAAATACAGGCTTAGAGCCTAGTTTAGGCACCAGTCTCCCACAATATTAAAATCCTGTCTGACTCTGATACTATATAATATGTATTTTGTAATATTGTGGTGAGAAAATAAATATTATTATTATAATAAAGTGGTATCATGGTATTTTCGTAAGAAATCAGTTTTGATCAAACTCTCTATTAATTAATAAGGGTGAAAACGAGGAAAAATTATGTTTAACTTATTTTAGGTCCTTACATATGAAATTGGCGTTTTTCGTACTGGCCACTTTAATCACGAATTTCTCCTCTTTGGTAAGGAATTCCAAATTCAAATTTGTACAGCTATTTACTCATGTATTTGTGCTTCGATGACCGTCATTCATTTGTTTTTTTTCTTCTGTTTTTTCTGTTTGCGTCACTCATTTTACAAAATGGAAAATTTAAAATATCGCATTATTTACGAGTACGAGTTCCGCCGTGGCACTAGTGCTGCGGAAACGACTCGAAGGGTGAATGATGTGTATGGCGGTCATGTTGCAAAAGAAAACACAGTTCGTTTTTGGTTCCAACGTTTTCGTTCTGGAAATTTCGACCTGCAGAACAAGCCCCGTGGACGGCCTGAGACCCAAGTTGATAATGGAGAATTGAAGGCTATTGTGGAAGCGGACCCATCGCAAACCACGTCCGAGTTAGCTGCAGGCTTCGATGTTAGTGATAAAACTGTTTTAATTCACTTGAAGCAAATTGGGAAGATTAAAAAGCTTGAAAGCACGACAACGCCAGACCACACACTGCGCAACAGACGGCTACCAAATTAGAAGAGCTTGAATTGGAATGTCTTAGACATCCTCCGTACTCCCCGGACCTTGCTCCAACAGATTACCATTTTTTTCGCAATTTGGATAACTTTTTGCAAGGGAAAAAATTCAACTCCGATGGGGCAGTCCAAATCGCCTTCAAAGATTTTATTGATTCCCGTCCGACTGGTTTTTTTAGTAAAGGGATCAATGAACTACCTATAAGATGGCAAAAGTGCATTGAAAACAATGGTTCATACTTTGATTAATTAAATATATTATATTAAAAAATATTCGACTTTTTGTTCCTTCCATACAAAACGCCAATTTCATATGTAAGGACCTAATATTTTAAAAACTTATTGACCTTCTAATTATGTGCGCTTTTTAAATTAATGAACCTCTAAAATCTTTTGGGCTTTTAATGATTTACATTTTTAAGATAAGATAAGATAATATTTATTTGCTTAAACATGTGTGATACATACAAGAAATTACATGCATGCAAGATGTTATTGTTGCTATATTAGGTATTTTTAAATTAATGAGCCCCTGTAACTGAGCTACGGTACTCCGACCAAGCGAGTTGCAGTTAGTTGCAGAAGTTGGTTGCAGATACTTTGCTATTTAGTATTTTTAGGACCCCAAAATAGGATTTATTAGAGGTTCTCAAAAAGAGGCGCATTCGTTATAATAATAACAGTAATAAATAAAAAATAATAGTGTTCAATAATATTTTTGGAAATATATAGCTTGATATCTCTTCGTGTGTACCACAGGACTTTTGCATATTCTAGTGAAAAAAAAAACATTCTTATTGTATCTACTCATTTATTGGTGACAATTGTTTTCTTATAAATTTTTCGATAAGGTTACTTAGGCAAATAGAAACTTAAGCACATTCCATACTAGGTACGGGCGAACAAAGTCCATTGTTGCAGTAAGGAGCGTATGGGCTTGGGCAGTTCAACAGCAGTCCACCAACTCGCTTGCAGCTTAACCTTGTATGGCAGTCTTGGCAGCGCATCCTTGGAGTTATGGTCAAGTCACAGGAAACCCAGGTGGGTTCATCATCTTTGTCGTGGTCGTGTTCTTTGTCGTGGTCATGTTCGTGATCATGTTCGTGGCCTTGTTCATGGTCATGTTTGTGGTCATGTTCGTGGTCAAGTTCGTGGCCATGTTCGTGGTCATGTTTGTGGTCATGTTCGTGGTCATGTTTGTGGTCATGTTCGTGGTCATGTTTGTGGTCATGTTCGTGGTCATGTTTGTGGTCATGTTCGTGGTCATGTTCGTGGTTGTGTTCATGAGGCTTCTGTTGGCTGCCCGGTGACCTATCACCGTTGTTGTGCTGACCCTCTTCTGCTGCTTGCGTGAGAGTCCCAGCAAGGACACACTGGAAAGTTAAAAGTAACACGTATTCCTTGTTGCAGAAGATCTCTGGGGAATGTCTGTAAAAGTTTGTAGATCTATCATTGAAACGATTGCGCCCTTTTTAGCTTTCATATTTAACATCAGTATAGACCAAGGAGTCTTTCCGGATCTCATGAAACACAGTAAAGTAGTTCCTTTATTCAAAGCCGGTGATAGTAAAGAACCCAACAATTATAGGCCTGTGTCAATTCTGCCAGTTCTCAGTAAGGTGTTTGAAAAGTTGATGCTCAATCAAATGTTACGCCACTTTAATAAAAATTCCATCTTTCATGAACAACAGTACGGTTTCACCAAAGGGCGTTGTACCACTAATAAAGAACATTTTTAACGCCTGGGAAGAAGCACAAGATGCCATTGGAATCTTTTGCGACCTCTCAAAGGCGTTCGATTGCGTCAACCATGAGACACTTCTGCTGAAACTTGAGCACTATGGGATTAGGAATTTAGCTCTTGATTTACTAAAGTCGTATCTAAAAGATAGAAAGCTTAAAGTTCAAGTAAACGGCGTAAACTCATTGGGGTCTGAAATGGCAATGGGCGTTCCTCAAGGTTCGATATTGGGTCCATTCCTCTTTTTAGTTTACATTAATGATTTACCACAATTACTTCAAAATCAACCGAAGATGGTGTTATTTGCAGATGACACATCATTGATCTTTAAGATAAACAGACGGGCACAAAATCTTGACGACGTGAATAACTCTATTCTTCAGGTCCAAGATTGGTTTACGGTAAATAATTTGGTACTAAATGAAAAGAAAACCAAATGCATTAGATTTAAATTACCAAATGTTAGAAGTAGCGAATGTGACATCATACTGAATGGAGAAAAACTAGAATTTGTTGATCAAACGGTTTTCCTGGGAATCACGCTAGACGAGAAATTACAATGGGGACCTCACATAACATCTCTTGCGGGGCGGCTTAGCTCGGCCGCTTATGCTGTTAGGAAGATAAGACAGTTAACAGATGTAGAAACCGCGCGTTTAGTCTATTTTAGCTACTTTCACAGCATTATGTCGTACGGCATTTTTCTATGGGGTCGAGCTGCTGACATTGAATCCATCTTTATTTTGCAAAAGAGAGCTGTCAGAGCCATTTATAATCTACGTCGCCGCGAATCTCTCAGGGAACTATTTAAAAGGATTAATATTATGACGGTACCTTGCCAATTCATTTATGAAAATATTATGTATGTAAGAAAAAATCTACATCTTTTTAATAAAATAAGCGATAGACATAACTTTAATACAAGAAATAAAGATAAAATACATCAACCATTTTTCAGATTAGCCAAAGTACATACATCTTTTATGGGGTACCTACTGCGTTAAATGTTACAATAAAATACCTTGTGATATATTGCAATTAAATGAAAGAAAATTTAAAACTCACATTAAACGTACACTTTGTAAACAAGCATACTATAAATTAGAAGATTATATCCAAGATAAGAACGCTTGGAAACATGCTGGTCCTGCTCCATAGGACAATCTAGAGTCTAGACAAAATCAAACTGGTTGCTAATTTAATTGTAAATTTTTTTATTCTTTTTTTTTACATTTATTACTCACACCCTGACTTATTACTTGTATTTTGTTTTTTAATTAAAATCGTTTTGCTTGTACCATGTTTGTAAATATGTGAGCACCATGTATCTATCCCAGACCGATATCCAGAAGATAGATATCCAGAAGACCGAAGAGTATAACCTGCCTCTCTGCTTAGCGTTTGTGGACTACGAGAAAGCCTTTGATTCGATCGAGACATGGGCTGTACTGCAGTCTCTTCAACGGTGCCAGATCGACTATCGGTACATCGAGGTGCTGAAGTGTCTGTACGAAAACGCCACTATGTCAGTTCGACTCCAGGACCAGGCCTCGAAACCTATCCTTCTGCAGCGAGGTGTGAGACAGGGAGACGTTATCTCTCCGAAACTGTTCACCGCTGCTCTGGAGGATGTCTTCAAGGTTCTGGACTGGAAAGGAGCTGGCATTAACATCAATGGCGAGTACATAACTCACCTTCGGTTTGCCGACGACATAGTAGTCATGGCGGAAACTATGGAGGACCTCAGTACAATGCTCGACGACCTCAGTAGAGCCTCTGAAAGAGTGGGTCTGAAAATGAACATGGACAAAACGAAGGTCATGTCAAATGCCCATGTAACACCCACTCTCATGAAGATCGGAGACGCTACACTCGAAGTCGTGGACGAGTATATTTACCTAGGACAAACTGTCCAGTTAGGTAGGTCCAACTTCGAGAAAGAGGTCAACCGTCGAATCCGACTCGGCTGGGCAGCGTTCGGGAAGCTACGCAATATCTTCTCGTCCCACATACCGCAGTGTCTCAAGACGAAAGTCTTTGACCAGTGCGTGTTGCCAGTGATGACATATGGCACTGAAACGTGGTCGCTCACAATGGGCCTTATTAGAAGGCTGAAAGTCACTCAAAGGGCAATGGAGAGGGCTATGCTTGGAGTTTCCCTGCGGGATCGAATCAGAAATGAAGAGATCCGCAGGAGAACCAAGGTAACCGACATAGCCCGAAGAATTGCCAAACTTAAGTGGCAGTGGGCAGGGCACATTGCTCGCAGAACAGATGGCCGATGGGGCCGAAAGGTTCTGGAGTGGCGACCGCGTACCGGAAGGCTTAGCGTTGGAAGGCCTCCCACAAGGTGGACCGACGACCTTGTGAAGGCCGCAGGAACTCGTTGGATGCGAGAAGCACAAAACCGGTCGAAGTGGAGGTGCTTGGGGGAGGCCTATGTCCAGCAGTGGACGTCTTTCGGCTGAAATGATGATGATGATGATGATGTATCTATCAGACAATTAATTTATATGTCATGGTTTCGTTTTTAATTCTGGTACCTATTGTGGTATAGTAATTTTATTTTAGGTGCATCGTCCTCACATGTTATTATATAATTAACTAGCTTCAGCCCGCGACTTCGTTCGCGTGAAACTTCTTGTTTCCCCCGAGCCACCCCGTCGTATCGCATCATCCGCCCGCGCTATCACTTAACGTTCTTTTTGACCTTTTTTCTTTTTGCTCGGCTCCTGAGGGTCATAGCGTGATGTTAAATAGCCTATAGCCTTCCTCAATAATTGGGCTATCAAATGCAAGAAGAATTTTTCAAATCCGACTGGTAGTTCCAGAGATTACCCCCTACATACAAACTTACAAACTTACAAATTTTACCTCTTTATAATATTAGTATAGATTAGTATAGATGTACCCATGCAAAATATTGTACCTAAAACATTTTAAAAGAGTAACGGTGGAGTTTCTTGCCCATTCTTCTCCATACGAAAACTACCTTTTGGAATGGGCGACTAGAATCAATTATATTTTAAGATAATTTTTGACGTTCAAAAGTGCCTTTTATGTGCCTATTTGAAATAAATGCTTTGACTTTGACTTTGCAAAAAAGTAATTACTACTAGGTTAGTTGACAAACTCAAAACTCATTTATTTCAATTAAACCATTTATAGGCACTTTTGGTCAGTCAGAAAATAATTATGTAGACAGTTTTTGAGAAACCAGTTAGTAAAGTTCCTTGTGGTTTATTCTCCCCAAAATAGTAATATTTCAGCGAAATATTAATATTTACATAACCATTTTTTAACTTATATTACATAATTCATTTTTACTTTTTTTCGGCTAAATCCGATTTTTTCACAGTTCTGTCTGCACACAAACTTAATTTAACTTCTTTAGGAATATTATAATATTCGGTAGTCTTATTTAACCAGCTTTTTTAAAATAAAATACATACAAAGCAGATAAATCCTACTTCCTACTTATACTAATAATACGAATCACACTATCACACTATATATAATATTATAAAGACGAAAGTTTGTGAGGATGTTTGTTACTCTTTCACGCAAAAACTAATGAACGGATTTTGATGAAACTTTAGAGTAATATAGCTTATACATATCAGAATAACATATAGGATACTTTTTATCCCGATATTCTCACGGGATGACGGGATCGACATTTACGCGGGTAAAACCACGGGGCGCAGCTAGTAATTACATACGAGTATTTGTGTTAATGTTTACTTTGACAGTCTTATTTTAGACGGTTTTTGTTTCATAATTCTTAAATTATAGGTACTTGCCGACTCAAAATTTTTTAGGTATACTTGCATTAGTTTAAGAACTTATTTGTTAAGGCAAAATAAAAAAGGTTTTTATTTTTTGCTTTTCAGTTTTTTCGGAGGTTTATTTTTTTTGTTAAAAAGTTTTTATTTTATAATTTTTTGAGGCTATAATTTACTTATTACTGCATGCTTAATTTTTGATGATTACTTTTAAAATGGCTACCTACCTTACTTTAGATATTAACTGTTATATAATCCTACTTTAACTATTATTTTTTGTATAGTAAAATACTTAAAAAAACAGACTTTATATACCAACATAGATAGGCCTTTAATTTTAATTGTAATACACAGCTCAGCATTAAAATCTGTGAATGAACAACAAATCACCCCTATTTTCCCACCCTTAGGGTAGGAATTCTTTTTCCAAATTTACATGGGACCAACTTCGAGGTATGTTCTATCCATTAAAAAAAGAATTATCAAAATCGGACTAATCTGTAAAAAGTTATGCGTGATCATACATAAAAAAAAAAAAATATACGCGTCGAATTGATAACCTCCTCCGTTTTTTCGTCGGTTAAAAATTCGATCACTTTAACAAAAAAGTTGTTGGAGTGGCGTCATCAGTCGATTGAAATACCCTCTAGCTTTAATCCCTTATGGTAGTCCAATCGGTGGTGGTGGTTCGGCCTTTTAGAGAAAGACCAAAGAAACGATGGATGGACTGTGTGAAAGATGATATGGCCAGAAAGGGGGTGACTGCCGAGATGACGATTAATAGAGAAGAATGGAAGAAAAAAACATGTTGCGGCGACCTCAAATAAATTGGAAGGGGGCAAGAGAATGATAATGGTCCAATCCACTTAAAAACAAACCCTATTATGTAGTTAGGTGTGTAACATTCAAATATGATTTATACATACCAGCACTGCCAAGATCAGGACGTTTTGGATGAGAGCCATCGTGTGTTCGTATGTAGATATTTTCTATTTGATTAAAATATCGGTTGCAATACCTTTTTATACACTTCACTTATCTTAAGTGTATCATACACTTTTTTGCATTACTCAATCTCTTTCGTTTCTCAATATTTGTCTCAAGTGGAAAATCGATAAGGAATTGGGGAAAATCTTGTGTGTAATACACAAAATATACCTATCAATATGAACCCCAAGAAATTCTAAAATACGTGCTAAAGTTTTTTGAAAATTAGTACATAATATGCAATTTTAGACGTATTAACCAATTTTGGAAAGACAACGTCATGTTTTTATTCGGTACATTTATTGAAGTTGAGGTAGAGTTTGTGTGAGTATTGCTGTTGAGAAAAGTATCACAAAAATTGGGTCTACTAAGGTTCATTTTGGATCGTGAAAGTTGATGAATGTGGTGCTTGAGGTAGCGGACTAGATGAACAGTGTTTTAACGTGGATGGTTGCGGTCAGAAAGGTGTCTAGGGATCAGTTACCAACAGTGTTTTAAGTTTGATGTTGTCACCAATGTGGATGCTTATTTTATCCTTACTCCGTGTCTTTTAATCTGGGTCATGTCTGCTCCTGAATCTGCCAATAGAGTAGCCGATGTTTTCCAGAAACAATGGCCCGTGTAGAGCTGTGCAATTGTCAATTTCAATACTTCGCAATTTTTATTGGCGTGGTGCTGATCTTATTTTTGGCTGGTGCACTTGCTATTATTACAACGAAAAATCTGTTAGTGTTTATACTAGAGGAGCGTAGAGCTTGGTATTTTTCGATCATATTTTAATGACAGATTTCAGCAAGTTCAAATTAACGGTGTGAATTCATCGGGTTTGAAAGTCAAAATGGGTGTACCGCAGGGCTCAATATCGGGGCCATTCCTATTTTTAGTATACATAAATGATTTACCTCATTTACTGATAAACCGATCACAAATGGTGTTATTTGCTGATGACACATCTCTGATTTTAAAGTAAGCAGACGTGCACAGGAGCTTGACAACGTAAATAACGCTATGCTTTTGGTCCATAATTGGTTTACTGTAAATAATTTGGTATTAAATGAAAAAAATACTAAATGCATTACATTCGCTTTACCAAATGTTAGAAGTAGTGAATGTCACGTTGTATTGAATAAGGAAATACTTGAATTCGTCGAAAATACGGTTTTCCTGGGGATTACGCTTGACTCAAAGCTGCAGTGGGGTCCGCACTTAACATCTCTTGCAGGGCGGCTAAGTTCAGCCGCTTACGCTGTTTGGAAAATCCGCCAATTAACAGACGTGGATAACGCGAGACTGGTCTATTTTAATTACTTTCATAGCATCATGTCTTACGGTATTTTGTTGTGGGGACGGGCTGCAGATATTGATTCTATCTTCATCTTGCAGAAGAGGGCTGTCAGAGCCATATACAAGCTCAGCAGACGTGATTCTCTAAGGGAACTGTTTAAAAAAATTAACATCATGACGGTTCCTTGTCAATATATATATGAAAACATTATGTACGTTCGAAAAAATCTACATCTTTTTAGTAAGATAAGTGACAGGCATAATTTTAACACAAGAAATAGGAACAAATTAGATCAACCGCGTTTCAGATTGTCTAAAGTAAAAACTTCTTTTATGGGTTACAGTGTAAAATGTTATAATAAAATACCACTCGATATTCTTCAACTGAACGAGAAGAAATTTAAAACATGCATTAAACGCACACTATGTAGACAAGCATATTATAAGTTGGTCATCCAACTTATAATATGCTTGTCTACATAGTGTTATATTGCAAATAAAAATGCTTGGCTAAATGCTGGTCCTGCTCCACAGGCACTTGAGCTCACTAGTTAAAATTTCAATATTTGGAAGAGGTCCTTCCCTTTTTCTTTTTTAGTGTTTCTGACATTACGATCTTAATATTTATTTTTATTTTATTCAATCATGTTTTAATTGTTTAATGCTGCAATACTAAACACCTTTTCCTGTTTGGTATTAAAATTTTTATTCATCTCTTAAATAAATTGCAATCTATAGTTTTGTATCATTTAGAAGCATTTTTTCAATTTTGTAAATGTAAGAACCATGGATCCGTTTATTATGATTTTTTGATGTTGACTTGAAAGAGCATGGCAGTTGAGAATGTGTCATGCTCACTTAAATGTCTCACTGATGGTGGCGCGTGTGTTGGATCATTCGGTTCCCTACAAAATGGTTGAGCTGGATGGTGCTGATCTATGCGTCATGTTCGTGAACGGACGTCGTCGGTTGAGACTGGTCATCTCTTATGCCAAGGCTTATTTTTAATCTTATTTCTTGTATTGTTTCTTCATTTGTGTGTTTTTTTACATTGTTCTCACATATAGAAGCAACAAGAATAATGTACCCAGGATTTTGTAATATCTTGATTTAAAAAGAGTGTCTATGGAGTTTCTTGCCCGTTCTTCTCCATAGAGATCTACGCTTTGGAATGGGCAACTAGCTTCAACTTCTGACCAACTGACCGACTACTTAATTTTGACAATTCAAAAGTGCCTGTAATGGTTTAATTGAAATGAATGCTTTGAGTTTGAGTTTGACAATTCTTACGTATTTTCCATTACGAATGACCGTTCTTTCTTTGATTTTTTATCTGGCTTTACCAGGCAATAAATCTGAATGGTTTTCGATATTTTCAGATCAGATTTCAATGTTTACGAGTTCATTCCCACGAAAAGCGCCATTCACTCCAAAAGTCAAGGCCATCTGTAAGAAAAATAGACAGGTAGGTTAGTAAGTAAGCAGGTAAGTTACGTACTTTAAGGTTACACACATAATTGTAATAATATACACATAAACCTAATGAAGGTTTACTTATATATATATTTAACTTAGATAGAGCGCAGGTATCTTGACGTTTCCACATGTCGAAAAATCTCATCAGTATATCGCATACAAGCGATCGATGCATGAGCGGGTCGCTGGTACCAATAGTAAAGTAATTTTATTTAGTATTAGTTGTGGGTACACTACATTAATACGAAAAACTTTATTCCGAAAGTCAGAAATACGAATTTCAAAATACCGATTTTCATAATTCCGAATGGTTCAAAATTCCTTTTATAACAACTCCGATTTATCATTCATCCTATTTTAATAATTCCGAAATTTCAATATCCCTAACGTTTATAATTACTATTCTCAAAATACCGAATTTCAATAGATCGAATAACAAAAAGTCCGACTACAACAAAAATACGAAAAGTAACGAATAATAATATCAAAAATACGAATTCCGATTATTAAAATACCGATTAATTAGAATTCCGAAATAATAACGCTTTGTAAAACTGAATAGCAAGACAAATAAACACATATTTCCAATTGTAAGAATATAGATGGCACAAAACCAACAATAGAGCCCCTATTTGACAGGCCTGATGGTCTAGTGGTTAGTGACCCTGACTGCTATGCCGGAGGTCGTGGGTTCGATTCCCACCCAGGACAAATGTTTGTGTGATGAGCACGATCATTTGTTCTGTGTCTGGGTGTAATTTATCTATAATATGTATGTATTTAGAAATATATAAGTATGTTTATCAGTTGTCTAGTACCCATAACACAAGCTCTGCTTAGCTTGGGACTAGATGGCGTTGTGTGATAGTTGTGGAATATTATTATTATTATATTATTATTATTTCTGTGTAAAGGGTTTAAAGTGACCTAACCAAACCGAACCTCGGGGTGCCTTTCGCTCGCTCTTACATCCTATGTCGACGGAGCCCCGCTTCGCGGGGCCCCTATTTCTGTGTAAAGGGTTTAAAGTAACCTAACCAAACCGAACCTTAGGGTGCCCTTCGCTCGTTCTTGCATCCTATGTCGACGCTTCGCGGGGCCCCTATTTCTGTGTAAATGGTTTAAAGTAACCTAACCAAACCGAACCTCGGGGTGCCCTTAACTCGTTCTTGCATCCTATGTCCGTTCGTTGAGTTCGGGTGCGGGTATTGAAAATCGGAATGTCGTTTTTCGGACCTAGAACCCATCGAGCATTATTTTGATTCTTCGAATATATGAAAATCGGAAAACAAACAAGTCGCATTGTTACAATTAAGATTTTTTATCTGTAGTGACAAACTAGTGGGTATGGTAATATGAAACAACAACTATCTCAAACACTGTTTATTAAAAAAAAACTGGTTAAGTAACATTACTAATGACTAAGTTTACTAAAAAATAACAAAATTGTTGCCAGCCAGCTAATAAGGAAATATAGAGAGCGAAGGTCGTGGGGGGTTGGAGATAAACCCTGTACTGTTCCGTTTGAAATGAGTACAAGTTAACAGTTAATAATTATTATAAAACTAAGGAGAAAGTAACCTTCCAGTTATTGTTTAATTTAAATCTATTAAATGGGCGCCAGGGACTTTGAGAGTCCCGGATCCCGGAGCCGACGAAGGTGTCCAATACTATTCTGGACGGGGTAGGATGTCGAACCCGAGATCCACAAATTAAATTGTGATGCAGGCCGGTTTCCAGTATCGAAAACCGGACCCAGACAATCAACTGGTTCCTACGGGAACCGTAATAAGGTATAATAAAAAGTTAAAGTAGGTAAAAGAAAAAAACCGTCCCGCCTGAGCGCTAACGCTAGACGGACTAGGCCGGCCGCAGTCGTCTCCACACGAGGCTTCGCTGTGCTCGAGGAACGGGTCTCGCGTCCAGGCCCCAGACGATCCTCTAGGTCCTGGCGGCGAGACGAATCGCTCGAGGTGCCTCTCGGTTGTCGTAGGGAGAAAGCACTTGACTGCAAGATTCTTGACCGGCTGGAAAACTGCCTGCGTATGCGCAAATAGGAATCCTTTTAGAACGTGTAACAAGTTTAGTGGAATCACTCAACGTGTCGTAGGGCCTCAAGATGCCAAGTGAGTCCCATGATGCTGTCACTGGCTCACAAACCGGAATTAGACGGAGCATTCCAAAAATCTCCCCGATTACGGGTAAAATAATATTAAATCACTGAAGATAAATAATACACCGAGATACTTAAATTCTAGAAAATCACTAACAACTGCACAACATGACGTTTATTCGCTGAAACAATAAGAGTCTTCATGATCCAGACCAACAAACAAATTATTTGTCGTTCCCAATACTAGAACTTGTCGGGATCGTGGAAAATCTCCTCGAAACTTAATTTGGCAAATTAAGAAAGTATTAGCTTGTCACATTACGTCAAAGAACATTCACAGATAAAAAATATATTAACTTGACACGAAGTTTCTAGAAAGAAGTCTATATTGAAAAAATGAATGATTTCCGTTTACGGTTATTTAGTTTATTATGACTTTTTTTGACTAAAAGCTGAAAATAATTGAGGATTGCTCCATACGATATTATTTCGATGGTTAGCAATCAATATGTTAAAATATCGATTTAAACTACAACTGTGAATCGGCGACCACCAGATGTCGCCTTTGACAGATAGAAACTGACGTTTGACTGAATGACATTTGGAATGTAAACAAACGCAACTAAATACAATTCAATATGTTTTAGGATTAAGAAAAGTGATTTATTGTGAGGAAGCCGATTGTAAAACTACAATGAAATGTGTTACTCGGAAACCTCGTAATGTACTACTTATGTTTTCAGGTAAATGCTACTTTACTAAACCAACCCGTTGTAGGTGCAAAAAAAC
Source organism: Amphipoea oculea (assembly GCA_945859645.1). Taxonomy (NCBI): domain Eukaryota; kingdom Metazoa; phylum Arthropoda; class Insecta; order Lepidoptera; family Noctuidae; genus Amphipoea; species Amphipoea oculea. Next base: position 10,321,501 of record OX243880.1, read on the forward strand.
AACGTAACAGTACCTCCCCAACCACCAGAGATTTGACCCACTAGGGCAAATCTCGACGCTGGCCCTCCAGCGTCAAAGCAGACTCCGAAGGACCAAGCACAATTACAAAAATCTACAACGTTCATGCCTGAAAACAAGAACAGAGAAAGAAAAGAAAAATAAATGGAGATGAGCGAGTCTAATCCATTTACAAACATGTAAAAGACAAGCTCCAAAAAGAGTAAAAATATTTAAATAACTACCGATAATAGTGCTGAGCTGGTACACCAACAATACACTAAAAGAAACCGCTAGATTTACGCGGTCACCGATCGGTGACGACCGGCGCGCACCCGTCAGGCCCCACGGTCACCGATCGGTGACACCCGATTCACGCGGCTTCAACCTCTATTATTACTGTAAATTAAGGTCTAATATCCTGTGCAACAGTTTGAGTCTATGGTCCGGTAGATAAACTAATCGACTAAATGATTCAAAACGAAAAATATGGGTTGGCAATATTGGAAAAAAAAAGTTAAAAATAGACTTTACGATTCTTAATGGCAGCTGCAGTGCGTGCAGTTTTGTTATGATGCTATGTTGTTTATTTTAATAGTTTTTGTGTAAAATCGACGTTAAGTGGATGAATATTCGTTTATAACATATTATACGTCCTTGTAGATAATATTGTAGATAATATTTGCACGAAATAACATCACAATCAATCAATAATCTTTTTTTTTGGTCAAACAAAATTTTACGTAAGTACTTCAAGAAAATCTTATGATTTTATAATTATAGTGGTATATTTTTACAAGATATAGGTAGTTATCAGTTAATAAAGGTTTGTGTAGTATCCTAGTAACACTTTTTTAATTAGAAACAACTCAATATGACTAGGATTGGGCGATTACAGTCATTGCGTTGTAAAAAGAATTGAACGGCTCGGCGCACTGAAATTTGAGTTTCAATATTATTAAAATGTAAGGTAGGACTTTCAAAAAAACGCTGTTGTTAGATTACTTGTCTATTCATAATGTAACTTGCAAAGTTTCGTGTAAATTCATATAGTAGTTTTATCAGAAATCGACATAACACGGAACGAACACACTTTCAACCTATTTTCTGATGACGTCATTTGTTTATAAATACAATACTCGTAATACGAGTATTGTTTGCATTTTATATTATGGTCTGTTTATTCAAAAACCCAAAACAGTTTACATTAAGTGGCTTGAGCCCATATAAGCATCAGTAGACCATTTTTTGTGAGCAGGGTAATAAATCACGCGCACAGCGAGTGACATCTGGAATTTGACAGGAGTTTTTTTGATGTTGCGTCAAATGACGTCAGGTATTTTACCGGTTAAATGCCACAAAGTAATGAACAATGGCTAACCGTCTACCATAATAGAAATGTGACGGTTAGTTTGCCTTAAAAAAACCATCTGAAACGTTTTCCATCAATGCAGCCCACACGCCCGCCATTTTGGCCACCTATCTCAGGACTATCATTTTGCTGCCTTACCAGCAATCCGGAGGTTACACTTCCCTGGGGTGTCAATCCTGCAACAACCACAGACTACCAACAACTTCTAAATATAGTTTACAAATGTGGACACAGTAGAAACCTGTGTACCACTACAAACCGTTTCTTAATAAAAATAAACAACCACAAGGCATATACAACCCTCAATGGTCACTGCGACCAACTACTATTAGTGAATTTTAGTTTAAATTCAAATAAAATATTTAAAAAAAATTATTCCTCGCCACATGGTGATTTAAAATCCTTGATATGCCATGTGCCAAGGTTTTTACCGGAACTACAGCCTTCCAATTCATACACTAAGGGTGAAAGTTTTTTCCTAATTATACATCTCTCGTATTTAGGGGCTAATTTGGCCATAAAGAATTTGGAGGCGTCACTCTGGGGATACGTTTTCTTCCACACAGTGTCGCCTACCTCAAACTCCGCGTGCCTCCTACTACTATTATAATAACGTGCACTACGTTTATGTGATTTGACGAGCGCGTCCTTTACTTTATTGAAGATACCACCCAATGCCTCTAGCTGATTTGCATATGAACTGCGGGAAGCGCAAGCTAGAGTGGGCTGATCAACGGTATCATTGCCGAAGACATCACCACTACTAACTGCCTCTCTGCCATGTACTAGGAAGAACGGGGTGAAACGAGTAACTTCATTTGTGGAGGTGTTCATAGCGAATTGGATCTTTGAGATGTTAACATCCCAGGATCGATGATCATCCTCCACGAGAATTGATACCGCGGTCATTATGGTACGATTATAGCGTTCCACGGTATTCACGCTTGGGCAATAACGAGGTGTGAAGTGAACTTGAGGTATTTTGTACCTCTCCAGTAGTGAACGAATCTCATTACCCGTGAATTGCGTCCCGTTGTCTGCTATAACCGTACGGGGTATACCGTGTACGAGGAAAACGCCGTCTTCTAGTTTCTGTGCTATAGCCTTACCAACAGCTCTACGTAAAGGAAACAGTAAACAGTACTTCGTAAAACAGCACACGACAACTAAGAGATATGTGAATCCCGCTCTAGACCGTGGCAACGGACCTACCAAGTCAATGCTTATGGTTTCAAATGGCTTGGAACATTCTTTCGCGTCACCTAAGAGACCGGGAGGAGGTAACTGTGAGTGTTTATAAGCGGCACACGTATCACATTTACCAACGTAGCTAATCACATCCTTATACATGTTAGGCCAGTAGTATCGGAGTGCAAGTCGTTTATAAGTTTTAAACACCCCGAAATGTGGAGATAATTCGCCACTATGGTGACTCTTTAATAATTCTTGCCGATTGCCCTCCGGTACCACCTGCTTCCAATCATATTCACTAGCCACCCCGAATTTATTTTTCGAATAACGGTAAAGTTTATCCTCCTTAATAATAAAATTTGGACACGATCTGGGCGTGCTGACACATTTATCCCACAACCCTTTAAACCAAGTGTCAGTGTCAGACACTTTAATTTCCAGCACCGGAACGCCACGAGATAAGGCATCTGGAACCACATTGTCCCTACCCTTGCGGTGTTCAATGGTAAAGTTATAAGGTGATAACCGACAACCCCAACGGGCCAATCGACCAGAGGGATTGGTTAAATTAAAAAACCATTTTAAACTCGAGTGGTCGGTTATCACTTTGAACGCAGGGCCGCCTTCCACGTAAGGACGATAGTGTTCCACGGCGAAGACTACAGCGAGAGCCTCACGCTCCGTTGCTGAATAATTGCGTTCGGCCGGATTAAGCGAACGACTGCAGTAGGCTATTGGGTGCTCCTCTCCATTTATGACCTGAGTCAGAGTGCCCGCTATCCCAAAACTAGATGCGTCACAATGAATCTCGAAAGGTTGAGAGAAATCTGGACAAGCCAATACTGGAGCAGACACCAATGCCTCCTTCAAGGTTGTGAACGCGGTTTCTGTCTCAGCCGTCCACTTAAAAGGCGGCGCTTTTTTGCTAGTACTCGTTAGTGCGTTTAAAGGGGCCGCTATCGAGCTAAAGTTTTTAATAAAACGTCTATAGTATGAGGCCGTTCCAAGAAACATTTTCACTTCTTTACGGGTTGTAGGGGTTGGAAAGTCGATAATTGACTGAACTTTCGACGGATCAGTGTGTAAGCCATGCTCGTCCACTCTGTAACCTAGATATTTTAGTTCTCGTCGAAAGAAACAGGATTTAGGTAAATTAATTGTCAAATTAGCCTGCCTTAATTTGTCTAAAACCCGTTTAAGAAGTGAAATGTGCTCCTCGAAGGTTGATGAGCAAATAATGATGTCATCTAAATATACGAACACCTTATTACCAAACTCCGGGCCGAAAAGTCTGTCCATTAATCGCTGTTGGGTGGCTGGGGCTCCAGTCAACCCAAAACACATAACTTTAAATTGGAACAAACCTCGACCGGGAACCGTGAACGCGGTTTTTTCTTTGGATGAAGCGGAGTCCAACTCGATTTGCCAAAATGCAGATTTCAAATCAATCGATGAAAGGTATCGCGCGTCCCGTAACTGGTCTAAGATGTGAGAGACGTAGGGCAGTGGATACGCATCTTGCTTGCTGACTGCATTCAGCTTTCGGCTGTCCAGGCAAAAACGCCATTCCCCATTAGGTTTTGGAGCCAGTAAAACCGGGTTGTTCCACGCGCTACTGCTAGGTTCCACCACTCCCATCTCCAACATCTCATCCAGCTGACGATTAAGTTCCTTGAGGCGTTCAGGTGATAACGGATAATAACGCTGTTTAATAGGAGGAACGTCACCTGTGTCTATTTTATGACGCAACAGATGGGTGCGACCCAATCCTTTAGCCTCAAAGGAAACCTTTTTGAAATCTTTAATTAATAACTCCGCTTCATTCTTTTGATCCGATGTTAATTCTTCAAACGGTTGAAGGTGCCTAACCTCCGAGACGCATTTATGACCTCTATTGGTTCTTAAATATTGAAATGGCAATTTATTAAAAATTTTTGGTGCCAAATTAAAGGTCTTCCAAAAATCCACGCCGAAAATCAACGGTGTAGTAATGTCTGGAATAACATAGAATTTAATAACCTTAGTCACTCCCATAAGAATCACTGGTAAAAATAAATAACCCTCCACGGATGCCCGCGAGTCATTGGCAGTTACGATGTTGCCCAACTGTCTATCGGCGTGTAAAGTTGCACCATCTAGTACAGATAAAAAATCTTAATTGTAACAGTGGCCCCACGTTGGGCGCCACTGTTACAATTAAGATTTTTTATCTGTAGTGACAAACTAGTGGGTATGGTAATATGAAACAACAACTATCTCAAACACTGTTTATTAAAAAAAAACTGGTTAAGTAACATTACTAATGACTAAGTTTACTAAAAAATAACAAAATTGTTGCCAGCCAGCTAATAAGGAAATATAGAGAGCGAAGGTCGTGGGGGGTTGGAGATAAACCCTGTACTGTTCCGTTTGAAATGAGTACAAGTTAACAGTTAATAATTATTATAAAACTAAGGAGAAAGTAACCTTCCAGTTATTGTTTAATTTAAATCTATTAAATGGGCGCCAGGGACTTTGAGAGTCCCGGATCCCGGAGCCGACGAAGGTGTCCAATACTATTCTGGACGGGGTAGGATGTCGAACCCGAGATCCACAAATTAAATTGTGATGCAGGCCGGTTTCCAGTATCGAAAACCGGACCCAGACAATCAACTGGTTCCTACGGGAACCGTAATAAGGTATAATAAAAAGTTAAAGTAGGTAAAAGGAAAAAACCGTCCCGCCTGAGCGCTAACGCTAGACGGACTAGGCCGGCCGCAGTCGTCTCCACACGAGGCTTCGCTGTGCTCGAGGAACGGGTCTCGCGTCCAGGCCCCAGACGATCCTCTAGGTCCTGGCGGCGAGACGAATCGCTCGAGGTGCCTCTCGGTTGTCGTAGGGAGAAAGCACTTGACTGCAAGATTCTTGACCGGCTGGAAAACTGCCTGCGTATGCGCAAATAGGAATCCTTTTAGAACGTGTAACAAGTTTAGTGGAATCACTCAACGTGTCGTAGGGCCTCAAGATGCCAAGTGAGTCCCATGATGCTGTCACTGGCTCACAAACCGGAATTAGACGGAGCATTCCAAAAATCTCCCCGATTACGGGTAAAATAATATTAAATCACTGAAGATAAATAATACACCGAGATACTTAAATTCTAGAAAATCACTAACAACTGCACAACATGACGTTTATTCGCTGAAACAATAAGAGTCTTCATGATCCAGACCAACAAACAAATTATTTGTCGTTCCCAATACTAGAACTTGTCGGGATCGTGGAAAATCTCCTCGAAACTTAATTTGGCAAATTAAGAAAGTATTAGCTTGTCACATTACGTCAAAGAACATTCACAGATAAAAAATATATTAACTTGACACGAAGTTTCTAGAAAGAAGTCTATATTGAAAAAATGAATGATTTCCGTTTACGGTTATTTAGTTTATTATGACTTTTTTTGACTAAAAGCTGAAAATAATTGAGGATTGCTCCATACGATATTATTTCGATGGTTAGCAATCAATATGTTAAAATATCGATTTAAACTACAACTGTGAATCGGCGACCACCAGATGTCGCCTTTGACAGATAGAAACTGACGTTTGACTGAATGACATTTGGAATGTAAACAAACGCAACTAAATACAATTCAATATGTTTTAGGATTAAGAAAAGTGATTTATTGTGAGGAAGCCGATTGTAAAACTACAATGAAATGTGTTACTCGGAAACCTCGTAATGTACTACTTATGTTTTCAGGTAAATGCTACTTTACTAAACCAACCCGTTGTAGGTGCAAAAAAACAACGTAACAGCATTTATGACTTTCGGTAAAATAAATGTCGTGATTTTTGATAATAGACATTATGATTCTTAGGTATTATGAAATTCGGACTTTTGAAAATCGGAACATGGAAATTCGGAATAAAATATTTGGGAGTATTTGGGTGTTCCCATTAGTTGTGTATTGTTCCTATTTTTGTTACTAAAAAGTCGATCATTAGGTAGGTACATTAGGTAGGTTAGGTAGGCATTTAGAAAAGTATTCCACATTTTGAGCTGTGAAAACTTTTGATTTCTTAGTACGATGTCCTTCCGATTTCCTATTTAAAAATACCAATAATTTGGTGTATGTATGTATTATTTTAGTATTGTTTCATGCTTATTGTTGACCTGAACATCGACTAGATACACCATAGGCTACTTGGCTTCTTTATACATGATAAATGCTGGAAGTTAACAAAGCATTGGTTCAGATACAGACGTGACGCCTTTATCCATTTGTATAAATCGTTGTAAGCTTTCATGTACGATTCCTTGGACTTTTCTGGGAGTTGATTGTAGATTAAATCCGAAGCCATTGGCATTCCCGCCAATGGCTTCGGATTTAATCTACTCCGGAATCAAATCACTATTTTCACTCAACATTTTTTTGAGAATTTGTAATTTAATTTGTTCTTTCTAAGCAAAACGATTTGCAGTAAGTATTCCCGGTCTTTCTTTTTTAAATTGTGTTTAATTTTTCTTTTATTTGTGTCTTACTCGTCGTGGCCAGTTCATTTTTCGAACTATCTATTTTTTAGTGCAGGTGTCAATGGTATTGACTGTCTATTTTTTTAACATGCTTTGCAGGCACATCAGTAATTGTGTCTGCGTGTGTTTAGTTGCGGGAAAGGTTACCAAACCGTGCCTATGTTGAAAATTTATTAAAATACCTATATTATGTATATGAATTAACTATTTAAGACCCTTCTTTCAGAAACTCATTTAAATTTAAAGGCCCGTATTAATTGTTAGATCCAACGTAAAATGTATCTTTAAACTGACATATGATACTGTTTACTCCTTTTAATTTATCCTTTTTAATAAATGCGGGCTAGTACCTACGCATAATAGCTAGTAGATTAATTTCCTATCGGAAAGTACGCACTATCATAAGCTTGTGTACGTGTGATCCAGGTATGTGGGGTATAGGTAATTTAAATACGCATAATGAAAGTACAAAAACTGTTATAAATTAAAAATTTATTGAGTCATTTTAATAACTAGGAATTAATAAATAAGAAAAATGCAAAATATGGTTATTAACAGTGATTGAGAATAATTTGAATTAATAGATACACAATTTTGAAACATTGGGAATCAAAACAGTTTTATAACAGAAACAATTTAAAGTCGTAATCCTTTTCTTTGAGAAAGAAGTACCATCTATTCGAGGTTGGAACTTGGAACACATGTTATTACATCGTATGATTAGACGGCGCCGTTGGCATTGACAGCGGGGGCACCGCAACCTTCAGAGGGGGTGGCGGAGCACTCTCCAGCGTTGCAGTAGGGTAGAGTGGGGTCAGTGCAGGAGCGTTGCAGGCCACCAACCTTAGTGCACACCACCTTAGTGTTACAGTCTACGCAGGAGCTGCCGACGACGGTGCAAGGAACCCACTGGGGGTACCAGGGAGCGGCTGACACCCATGGTGGAATCCAAGGGTTGACGCCAGCGTTAGCCACACCTGCGCCTCCCCATCCACCAGCGCCTCCCCATCCACCAGCGCCACCCCAGGCGCCGATACCTGCACCGGCTTGGGCAGGAACTGATGACACTAATGCGACCTGTTAAAATTTTTACAAATTATTAATTCGTCATCTTGTGATAGTTTAGATATTTTTCTTGTTTACGTGGTTCACTACACTTGACTGTAAGCTTCGGTTTGACTACAGATGATAAATATTGAGATGATATTGTCAAAAAATCAGTAATATTATCGAGGCGCGAAATTTTCTTGGTCGGACTTATCAGCAACTGCTGTTTCAAATCAAGATCACTAACATACTTTCTTCAAATGAGTTAGTATGCTATGCTGTCACTGTCTGTGAAATATTAGACTAGTCACTTACCAATGCACAAATAACTAAAACGATTTTCGCAGACATATTTGAAGTATTATATTGTTCGTTATATTTCGAGTTCGTAATACAAGCAGGTTCACTTCGTTTCTATTGTTAATGAGCGAAACTATCTCCTTTTATACGTGTATTGTTTGTCTATTGGATTACATGTTACCACCTGTAGTGTATATTATATACACAGAGGTTTTCCCAAATGGAAAGAGTATGCAGTCATAAAGTAGATAAGATGTGTACAGTCAACAACAGCACTTGTTTATCTGAACAGCAGTAGGAGCGTAATAATGGGTAACATGTATCTTATCATACATGATGTTTTTACAGGAAAGTTTTAATTTGCTTGTTTGTTAGTGTCTTATTCAGTTGCGATGAGAACTTGCAAAGGCGACCGTAAAACTGGATAGACAACACAATTAACGCTAAGTATTCTAGTTCTGTTGCTATAAGTCTCCGACTTAGCTTAACATATGTATACCTACTATGTATATAAATATTAAATCAATCATTATTAAAAATAAATTGTTATTTATTATTATGTAAATTGATTAAAAATGGGTTGAAAGTGTGTATGGAAGTACGTTCTCAAAAAAAAATCACTCTAAGTCTATAATTCAAGGTTTTGAAGATGACCTACCTACATATATCTCAACCAATACAAAGGTCCGTTCCGCATTCGCCTCGCTCATATTTGGCCATAAAACGATGATGAAGATGTGTGTGATACACACACATCTTTATGGCCGTGTATGGGGCCAAACAAAGTTATAAAATCCCAATTCTGTGCAATAATTTCTGTTTGGAGAAGAGTAGTATTCAAGACCAACCTCCTAAGGTAAGAAGAGACTTGTGGGAAAAAACAGCACCAGGCACCACCCTACTTCGTTCAGCCCCAGGAGCATCTGCCACCCGCACATGACCTACAGTGGCCTAATAGGACACAATCGATCGACTGCGGACCCAAGTAGGCCGCTGCAAGCACAATCCAGAAAAAAAGGGGTTTATACCGATACCCAGTACGTATGCGGTGCTCTTGACCAAACCATGTGTCACATGTTGGAGTGTCTAAAGTGCCCATATACCTGCACTTCCGAGAATCTAGAAAACGCCACTGAAACCGCGATTGGCATGGCCACCTACTGGGCCTAACTCATTTACCATAATACATTTATTTACCATCGACTCGAAAAAAAAGAAGAAGGAGTAGAGTAGTTAAAAAGATAATATGCATCAAGATAATATGCTCTTACGTACTTGTTTTGTAAAATAGTACTTACCTCTTTGCTCTCTTATCCAACAATCAATACAGTTTATAAATATTAAGATTAGATTAAGAGCCAGCACTCGTATCATCAAACAAACATATAAAAAATTTCAGGGTAATCGAATAGTAATGTCTAGCGACAGCGAAAGTCGAACGGTTTCTCTATATTTGTTAGTGGAAAATAACAAAGATTACATTTAATCACTTCATACTGTAACTGACATGTTTTGTGGAAATTGTCTGTGTCGTAAGTTCGTTATCAAATAGTTGGTTTCATAAGGCCAACAAGCTGATTCATCTCGACGAATTACATTATTGTGTAAGCCATGTATCTCGCTGAAAACAAAATAGATTCAGTTAAAAATTATAGAGCACCAAAAAGTTAACCCCCTGGACACGTGGCAAGCATTACAGGAACTAAAATATGACTGATTAATATTTTATTAATAAAATATTCTAAGTATTTTTACTCAATCTATATATATAAAAATGAAACCCGTTTTCCGTTGTCACGACATAACATGAAAACGGCTGGACCGATTTCGATGAAATTTGGTATAGAGATAGTTTGAGTCCCGGGAAAGGACATAGGATAGTTTTTATCCCGATATTCCCACGGGATCGACATTTACGCGGGTGAAACCGCGGGGCGCAGCTAGTAGAAAATAAACGTTCAATAGGTATTATTAACAATCCCTGGAACATCGACAAATCTTCTTAGAGTATCGATGGCAAAAGCAATAAAAAATCTTTGGCCTTTTATTCAGGTGCGTGAATTCTGCTCACTGACGTAGTCATAAGCTAGATCATCAAGACAGTGCACAGGTGACAGGGCATGCGGGTGCAGGATGAAAGGTGGCCATTGTCTGTGGGGAGATGACGTATACGCTTTTGAGATCTGAGCCGACCGTGAACCTCAATTTGTGGAGATTGTCTTTGCTCTGGCCGTTTTGGGTTCGAAGTCTATTTAGTGATCTAGGTATAGGTCGGTGGAAGACTCTCAGATGGTTCGATAAAGTTGTCAGGGGTTTATTCAGTTCCCGTTAACATCAACAAATGATTATCATTCAGCGATGTTAAAAGGAAATTATTACGATTCCTATATCAACCTACGCTATACACGAGGACTGTAATAGGTTTTAAAAATATAAAATACGAATTTGAATACGTGTATGCATTGCTCATGGGGCAGGATGTGGGCAGCTAATTGAATCGCTTCGTTAGTCGGCAGTCCGCGTGGGTAGCGGATTACGTGCAGGTACTTCCGGAGCTGAATTAATTTTTTAACAGGACCTATACTGATACAACAGAATATTTCCCTGTTTTATTACAAATGCGATCCTTTTTAATATCTTTCAGACTCACATAGTCAACCTATAGTCTTTTGAAGTTTTAACCTATTGACTTCTTGGTTTTATATCAATTGCCGTGCCCCCAACGACCAGCTCATAAATCGATAAATATCTAACAATGAAATAAAAAACCGAACCCTATGTATCCCTATGATCCTATGTATTTTACTGTGTGTACTGTAAGAAATCAAACAACGTTATGATTTCTTTACATTTATTCCAAGCGAACGTCTTTACATCATTCCTGCTATAATATCAGTAGTCTTCCAAACAAAATAGTACATAATGATACATGTGTGCTATGTTGATCAATGCACACGCGTTTCATACGACGTTTTTCAACACACTTGCGAGGAAAAAAACAGACTTGTATTGTTAAATATTAACTTGTATGGATAATGGCGGGCTGGGTTTGTTTTTCCGCGCGCCGCGCTAGCGTGCGCGCGCAAGTTTACCCATAGAGTAAGTAATGGCGCGCGTTTATTTATTTAAAGGCACAGACAATACCGATAAACAGCCTATAGACAAAATATAGTAAACACAAAATAATGTTTAGACTGATCGTAGTGTTGTCGTATTACTATGTCAAATTGTAGTTTAGTTAATATGGAATTATAAAGTACTATTGGCATACAGAAATATACATTAATTCAGTGAGAATCCGCAATAATAGAACGCCAGTGGTCTTTTCCGTTTGGTTCCGCGAGGGACCACGGACAATTATTATAAGGTGCATCCACACAGAGCGAGGCATGCGCCGCAAGTGCTTTTTTTTGTATGTTAGATGCCTCAGCCTGAGGCCACCGTACATATAAAAAAATCATTTGCGTCGCATGCCTCGCTCTGTCTGGATGCACCCTAAGGTGAATGCTCAGTGGTAGACCGCGAAATTTAAAGTTTCTTAAATTTTTTGCAATTCGCAGGTCAGTATCATTTTGTATCTTGATCAAAATGTATATGTATATATATATAATAGATATGTATTTACAGAATTATAGTCATTAGAATCATTAATATAATATACCTATTTAAGTTAGATTTGTTCCCTAAGAACTTATCCATAAGAGCTTTGTTCTTATGGAACAAATCTAACTTAGAAAGATGTATTTAATGATTCTAATGATTATTATTCTGTAAATATATACCTGTTATAGTCGCGAATCATATTTTGATCAAGATACAACCTGACACTGACCTGAAAATTGCAAAAAACGTTAGAAAAATTGAATTTCGCGGGCTACAACTGCGCATTAATCTTAAGGTAAATACATTTTAGTTCATTTTGGGACCAAAGACAATTCAGACTATTAAAAAAAAATGAAATATGGCTCGCGGATTCCTTTTGGCATGAAGTCTCTTTGAAGAGATTAAAAAAAAAACGCACTTCTCCGACCTCCGACTAGTAAATTAAATAGTTATCTGTGGAAATAAAGCACAAGTACAAACGTAAAGAAAAAGCACGCGTTTGTAATACACTGCATTATGGTCCTAAAAGCGGTGCATTAAGAGCCATTTTACGAGCAAGTGTGTTGAAAACCTAATTAAAAAATTTGAAAGCTGATTCTGAACTGCTTGACTGTTCGAATGCAACCAGAGTTACTGATTTATTACCAGCCTGCACTACATAACATCGACTTTAGCAGACAACCTTTACAATACATATATAATAAAATATTTAAAGAAAGAATATCGAATAGATGCGGCACGGGCACGAAAACATTTTTCGTACTAAAATCCGACTGGGGCGGTCAATAGGTTATTGAAAGCTTACCAGTGCAGTGGATATTGAAATAAGTAGACCAACCATTGAAGAAAAGGCATTGAAATTTAAACAAACCTTTAAGTTCTAGGATTTGTTATGTTGGTAGAGTGAGTAAGAAAATAATGGGAACTTTTTCATAGCAACAGTTTATCCTGGAAAAAAAAAAAAAAACTTTCACAGGCTGGAGGCATAATAAAAATACATAACTGTAGAGAAAATAAACGGCCTAAGTCATGAATACTGTATTTCATGATAGGCACTTTAAGAACACGTTTATTTGTTTACGAATTAAACTCATGTGTTTCGTTAAGTAAACATTAGTTAGATATTAATGTATATTTAGCACAACAATATTCGCGTTGCTTTGTTTGCAAAGGTATAATGAATTTGTATGATTATGCTCTTGGAAAAAACTGCGAAAGGAAATCAAGTGCGAGTGGTATTTGAGAATCAAGGGTTCCACACATTTATCAAACTAGTTTTTGTTGACCGATACCTACACTTAGGGCAGGGCAAGGAATTAGAATTTATATAGAGACAGGGTGGATTTCCAATCGACAAAAAAACTTTCGTCCCCTATTTAACTCGTCAAGGGAATGAATTTACAAAAAAAAAAGTTTCTGTGCACTTACTTTAAGTAAAATAAAATATTTATACAATAATATTTTTATTATTATATTACCCAGTAACTGGGTTGTGGAGGCGAAATAGGCAGTCGCTCCATGTAAACTCTTTTTGTGAGGTTTTTTGAAGTCATGACTCTATGTCAACAAGTCTCAGACTCTTTTGAAGCCCTCAAAGAGAAAATCTGTCAAGAATGCGAGGACCTATCGCCGGAAGTTCTGACAAGAGTGATGGAAAATGCCATAAATCGGGCCCGAATGGTCATCAATTTTTAATTGAAAAAATAATTATTAAAACATCAAATAAACCTTATATCTAATTCAAAAGCAGAACCAAAGTTTTTCATTCTTATAAAAAATTACAGCCAATCAACATCGGGTGACAACTTTTGCGCCACCTTGTAGGTACCTACTTTTTTTTCGTTTGCCTATATTGTGTCCCACTGCTGGGCCAAGGCCTCCTCTTTTTCCTTCCAAACCTATGTCTTGAGCGATCTCTGGCCATGTTGCAACCTTGTACTAATTCAGTCCAAAAATTCAGGATCTAATTTAAGCTGTCTCCAGCACCATGTATTAAGAACTTCAAAATTGTTTGTTCTTTTGAGGAACCCTAAATAGTTCACTAAAACACGTGTTTAAAACGTATGTACCTATGTACTTACTTAAAGATTAAAATGCGTTATAGGGTTTTTTTTTGTTACCTACTTAAGTAGGTTTCTATCTACTACATTTTTTTATTGGTTTTAAACGTTCTTTCTTTTATAATGTAGGTAGTTGTTGTCTGCAATTTTGTTACCGGTTTTTTTGTTTTCTTAATCATGTACCGTCGTTGGTGTGCGCACGACAACATACCAAAGTTTTATCGTTATCGGATGAATGGCTTAGGAACACGTACGGGACAAAAAACATGCATTTTTATAAATCTAAATCCATCGGCCTAGCCTTTTCCCAACTATGGTGGGGTCGGCTTCCAGTCTAGTCGGATGTAGCTGTATACCAGTATTTTACATGAAGCGACTGCCTATCTGACCTCCACAACCAATGTTACTGGGTAACTCGATATCCCTTAGTAAGACTGGCTGTTAGAGTTTCGGGCTTCTGACGTCCCGTAACAACTGTTAACGATGAGTCGGACCGACGGCGTAACGTGCTTGCATGCATTTTTTATATTTAATTACTTTACTTGTCTAATAAAATCAAAGCATCGTTTTTGGGTGCGCCAAAGTTCTCCTAAATTTTCAACTCCGATAATTGGAAATCCGAAAATGTTCTTCCTAACATTTTTCATCCTAACAATCACAATTCCTAACTACTCTGTCTCTAATGTTTTAATTCCGAATCATTCAACTTCATAATGTCAGTAGCAATAAACATCTATTATACTTTTATTTGTTTTCCTATATTTTCTCAACATAACCATCTTTTACACTATTATTCAAAGTCATATCTTTTTTGTTTAGATCGTCAACATAGGATGCAAAAGCGAGCAAAGGGCACCCCGAGGTTCGGTTTGGTTAGGTTACTTTAAACCCTTTACACAGAAATAGGGGCCCCGCGAAGCGGGGCTCCGTCGACATAGGATGACATAGGATGAAAAAAAAGTATTTATCATATTAGACTAAATAGGTTTTATGTCTATTGAGTGGCATATCAAACGATTTTATATTAATTGTCTGTTATTCTTATAGAAATTAGTTTCATTAAAATTATATCAATCGTTTATTATATTAACTGATCATTATATCAAATAAAATTATAGGTTCAGTTGTTATATCTTGTAAATTTTAGAGGTTTTGTAATTATATCATATATTACTTACCCGTATAAACTCCCAGGCCATGAAAATATTATGGTAGTTATGTTTAGGGATAAAAGCGTTATGATAAAAAACAGTAGGAGTTTAAAATATTTACATTAATGATATTATTAATTACAATTTTCGGAAACATGAGTGTTATGAACATCGCCGGTAGCACTACAAATAGTATGAATGAAAACTTTAGGATGAAAAATTTTAGGAAGAGTGATCATTCGGATTACAAATCGTTAGGAAGAACAATTTCGGGTAAAGAACTTTAGTTGAGCCAATATGGACCCATCGTTTTTATGTTAAGGTACCAAATTGTCTAATTACCTGCGTAGGTATATTATTTTTTTATTGCATGAGTGATGATGCCAGCAGGCATACAACTGCAACACAATATTGCACTAAAGTTCGTTTTTTAATTCCAAATACTAATCTGACATTTAAGTGTTTTGTGTTTGCGTTTTTTTAGTATAAAAGTTTGACATTACACCTGTCAAAATAGTATCTGGGTTTAAAAATAGTAGATTGTACAACTAAGGCATAAAAGAAGCTATTTTACCCCAAGACGTTTATATCCACCCGAGCCGCAGGCGAGGGTGGATAAAAAAAAATAATAAAAAAAAAGATAATAAAAAAAAAATATATATATATATATAATACATATATGTATATGTATTATATATATTTTTCAACACACTTGCTCGTAAAATGGCTCTTAATGCACAGCTTTTAGATCCATAATGCAGTGTATTACAAACGCGTGCTTTTTCTTTACGTTACGGTACTTGTGCTTTATTTCCACAGATAACTATTTAATTTACTAGTCGGAGGTCAGAGAAGTGCGTTTTTTTTTTTAATATCTTCAAAGAGACTTCATGCCAAAAAGAATCCGCGAGCCATATTTTACTTTTTTTTTAAATAGTCTGAATTGTCCTTGGTCCCAAGATGAACTAAAATTTATTTACCTTAAGATGAATGCGCAGTTGTAGTCCACGAAATTAAATTTTTCTAACGTTTTTTGCAATTTTCAGGTCAGTGTCAGGTTGTATCTTGATCAAAATATGATTCGCGACTATAACAGATACGTATTTACAGAATTATAATCATTAGAATCATTAAATACATCTTTCTAAGTTAGATTTGTTCCATAAGAACAAATCTCTTATGGAAAAGTTCTTAGGGAACAAATGTAACTTAAATATAATATATTAATGATTCTAATGACTATAATTCTTTAAATACATATCTATTATATAAATTTTGATCAAGACACAACCTGATACTGACCTGCGAATTGTAAAAAACTTAAAAAAATACAAACATTCGAATTGAGAACCTCCTCCTTTTTGAGAAGTCGGTTAAAAATTAAATTTTGCGGTCTACCACTGCGCATTCACCTTAGGGTGCATCCACACATAGCGAGGCATGTGCCGCAAATGATTTTATTATATGTACGGTTGCCTCAGGCTGAGGCATCTAACATACAAAAAAAAAGCACTTGCGGCGCATGGCTCGCTCTGTCTGGATGCACCTTATAATTTTCCGTCGTCCCTCCCGTAGCCAAACGGAAAAGACCACTGGCGTTCTATTATTGCGGATTCTCACTGAATTAATGTATATTTCTCTATGCAAATAGTACTTTCTAATTCCATACTAACTAAACTACAATTTGACATATGACAACACTACGATCAGTCTAATCTAAACATTATTTTGTGTTTATTATATTTTTTCTATAGGCTGTTTATCGGTTTTGTATGTGCGGTTTTTTAAATGACCATTACTTACTCTATGGGTAAACCTGCGCGCGCACGCCAGCGCGGCGCGCGGAATGACAAATCCAGCCCGCCATTATCCATACAAGTTAATTTAACAATACAAGTCTGTTTTTTTCCTCGCAAGTGTGTTGAAAAACGTCGTATGATACGCGTGTGCATTGATAATTAAACTCTCGGCTACCTTATCGCGCTCGCCTACGGCTCGCGCGAATAATACCGCCTCGAGTTTAATGATCAACATAGCACATATGTATCATAATGTACTATTTCTTAATGTACTATTTCTTTTCATATTTAGATTCTTTTCGAAAAATAACGTTATACAAAATATCATTTTATAATACACTAGCTGCCCGGCGCGACTTCGTTCGCGTGGTGTCCTACTCCTTCCCCTACCCTACTCCTGCCCTAATCCTACCCCTACCCTACTCCTACCCCTACCCTACCCCTTCCCTGCTCCTACCCTACTCCTATTGTACCCCTCTCCTACCATACTCCTACCCTACCCCTTCCCTACTCCTACCCTACTCCTACCGTACCCCTCTCCTACCGTACCCCTCTCCTACCTTACTCCTACCATACCCCTTCCATATTCCTACCCTACTCCTACCGTACAGGGGTACGGTACCTACCCTACCCCTACTCCTACCTTACTCAGATACTCCTACTCTACTCCTACCGTACCCCTACCCTACTCCTACCCTACCTCGAACATACTCCTACCGATCCCCTACCCTACTCCTACCCTACCCCGACCCTACTCCTAACGTACCCCGACCCTACTCCTACCGTACCCCTACCCTACTCCTCTACTCTACTCCTACCCTTACTCCGTTCATCATCACCCTTACTCCAACTGTACCCCTACCCTACTCCTACTTTATCCCTACCCTACACGATCAATAGTTTTAAAATGAAATAGTTTACGTCCTATACTCAGACCTACTGAATATACACACAAAATTTCATAAGAATCGGTCAAGCCGTTTCGGAGGAGTTTTGTTACCAACACTGTGACACGAGAATTTTATCGCTGCGCTCTGCGTGGAGCCACACGTCGGCGTGTATTTTTTGTTTATTTTGACACATTTTTAATTTCGTAATATCTTTTGAATGGAATGTCCGATTTCAATAATTCAAAAAGTAATCAACAGGTATTGATACAGTCTTGGATAAGAAACAACTTATTTGGATAAGAATTAATACCAAGGTATGGATAACATGGTCTGATTTTGATCGGCATTTCTATCAACTTTTAAAATGTAAAAAAGTAGTTATAGTGACATAACTACAATAGTTGGACATATGGTCTTGGAAAGTTTTTTGTAGATATTGATATGTTCTATAATATTGGAAAACATTTTTTTGTTCTATCATCAATACTTTCCGCAGCGCATGCGATGAAAGACATTTTATGGCAAATTTTTTTACACCTTGGGTTGGTTTTAGTAGAAATTTCTAAGGATCTCTAATTTTTTCTAGTACTAAATATAACCTTTGTTACTCAGTGATAATGTAGCTATCTAACGGCAAAAGAATTTTTGAAATCGGTCCGGTTGTTTTTAAGTTTATTCGTTACATACAAAACTACAAATCTTTCCTCTTTTTAATATTATTATATATTATATTATTACCCCCTTATTCATAAAACTTATCAAACCTATTTTAGTTAAAATGGGGTTTGTCTCTTTCTTACACACAGAAATGACAACGTGACAGATAAAGACAAACTTTCTATAAACCTATTTTAGCTAAAATAGAGATAAAATAGGATTATGAATAAGAGGGTTAGTATTAGTATAGAAGTATAGACTAGCGACTGCATTAAAAACTGCATTAAAATCCGTTGCGTAGTTTAAAAGATCTAAGCTTACAGACAGCGGGAGTGACTTTGTTTTATACTATGTAAAGATTTTCTAAACCAGTCGCAAAGTGATCATTTATTTCCATTTGGGTCAAATAATTTTCGGGCAAGTATTTTTTTTCTATATAATTTAGTCATTTCTGGCACTCGCCGTCCGCTGCCGCGGCACCGCTCGCTTCGCTCGCTCGGCTCGTGCGTAGGGGGTCACAGTTTTAACCTAACCTAACCGAACCATTTTTTTTTTTTAAATAATTAACCTAATGTAACTAGTTCGGTTCCGGGTAGCCTACTAAAAATAATCTCTTTTTTGTCTTCTATTAGCGCAAGTCGTTTCTGGCACCCATATTTTGTGTAATAGTAATTTTTTTTTTAATACTAACTAGTCGTTTCTGGTATTCGCCGGCCGCTGCCGCGGCACCGCTCGCTTCGCTCGCTCGGCTCGTGCGCAGGGGTCACAGTTTTAACGTAACCTAACCTAACATTTTTTTTTTAAATAATTAACCTAATAACTAGTTCGGTTCCGGGTAGCCCAGTATAAATAATCTCTTTTTTTCTATTAGCGCAAGTCGATGAAAGAATGAATTTCATTTTTAGGAAATTGCGTAATGATAAGTCGCGTTTATTCCAAACGTTGTTTTATGAAATAAAATGAACAAAAAATTAATTGCTTGTTAAATAACACGTTATTAAACAAAAGTTTATCTGGTGATTATTTTGTAAAGTGAATTATTTGGCAAACTTGTTGTTGTATAATGATGAAATGACAAATCATGTTTTTGCCAATCGTTGTTTGTCAAGTAAAAATTTGTAAATTAATTTTTGGTGAACTGACAGGGCACCGATTTGATTTACCTTAAGACAACGTTTGTATCTTATGTTTTTTTCCATTTACAGACAAAGTTTAGACAGTTTTAAGTCAGTAATAATATAAATACCCAAATATAATCTATTGCTATTTACTTTCTGTAAAATAAACATAAATCTTGTTGCTATTAGCATCAATGATAGGTACACCAAAATCCTGCAATTACATAATTATGCATCCTGAAATGAAATGTTTGCATACGTTAAGGCACCTTTATAACCCCGTATGTGTGCATAAGTATTTAGTTCATAATGATGCTGCCTACGTCAACACATTTCTCTTTTCATTTTGTTGTTGTAAAAGAGACTTAGAAGATTACATTTGACGATGGCAACATATCCCTAGGTAAATCTTACAGCAATGCAATTTCATATCATCAATGTCTGGTTTTCCTATTTGAGCGATAAAATTATAGTAGTGAGTAAATTGAAAAAACGTTTCTCTAAGATCTGTTTTGACTATTTTGCTTGGAGCAGCTTCCCATATTAAAATCTTATGAAGTTCCCAAACACACTATGTTTTAAGCAAAGGAAATTGGCTGGGAAATCTTTAGGTTCCGTTGTTTCATAAACCAAAATAAATACAAGAATAATGAACATGACTAAATATAACGTTTTAAATAACGTTTCGATAATCACTGTGCGTAAAGCGTTGTTCTCTCTAATGCAGTCAGCGGGCTAATTGCGTAACACAGTATCAGTAGCAATGGGTTTCATTTTGACAGTTCAAAAACATTAATTGCGTTATTTACGTTGTTGAGCAGACACATTTTTCGAACATATGAAGCAATGGATTAGCAATATCCTTCAAAATTATTCAGATTGAGATTTATAGTGTGTGCAACTAGGGTGTAGGTCCACTCTCTAAGCACTAAATCCATAGTTTCGACCGAAGTTACAGGACAAAAGATTGGGTTAGTGCCACTGACCTGTTTTATTTATTAGACGTTAAAAATAAAAATATCGTTTTACATTCTCGATTCCCCACGAAATTAAAGAATTAAGTACAGTGAAGCGAGAAAGTGCAACAACCGAAATATTATTTTTAGGAACCAATTTTGAAGAATAACTACTTATGCTCAATGATAAGTAACTATGCACACCAAAATATAATTTAGAATTTTTTTTTAATTCAAATTTGTGGATTTTTTATAAGTATTCATTGATTTGTGTTTAAAATATGTATATTAATCTTATATTGTAATTAAATAATAATAATACTTATTAATAATCACTTAATACTTTTTTCTTTGATTGTGCCACCTTGATTTCGTCTGATAAAACGGATTAGGATAAAGTATAACTTTTCGGGTGGAAACAAGAACGGGGGCAATCAGCACTAACCCAAAATATTAGTTCGGAGTCCGAACTAAGAACGAATGACAACATGATTTGACAGTTGTCCTTAGGGAAGGTTCACATCTGACGGAAGATGCGTCGCGTATTATCGGTCGCGTAACGCCAGAACAGACAAATGTATAGAAAAACACTTGACCGTTCACACTCAACCGTTGATGCGTTACTGCGTCGAGCGAATAAATAGACGCAATCGAAGTTACGCCCGACGCATTTTCCGTCAGATGTGAACCTTCCCTAACTCGCAACAGTTCTCCTTAACAGTTAATTAATCGGGTGTAAGGTTCATTTCAAAGTATCGGACTACTTTTGGATGGGCCAGTATCTTCCGTGAAGGAATTAGAGAACAGGCACCAGTAACGATATAAATAGCACCAAGTGAGTTGCTCGTTAATACGTTTTTAAAACAAAACGTAACAGCAATCACAACAGTAAGTAGATTAGAAAAATATCTCAGTACCTATTCGAAAAATTCTGCGTATGGTCTTAGAATTTTAATACCCAATTACCGAGACTCATTTGGTGTACAATAAGCGAAGCATGCAAACAATGTAATCTCACAGATAAGTTTGGAGACACAGGCACGTGCACGACGTGCACGTTAGCTCATTGCGTAATTTTGTCCTAACTGACCCTGGCAATGAGGGCTTTTCATTAAACGAGGATTCAGCCTTCATTAATCGTACTTAAGCTTCGTGTAAATAGGTAGGGCCCTACTTTGTAAGCCATGAGAAGTAATAGTTAGGTAACTAATGCGGTAGTTGATTAATTATTTTTTCGACTGTTGTACCTTCTTCTCCTTTCTGCTACCCTGTTACGTACAATGGATGCTTAGTATAAGATTCAGTATGTCAGATTCAGTAATCACAAATCTTTGTGATGACAAGTCTTAGTAGCATCATTCTCCTGCCCTTACCCTATTTCCATGCAGTCGGAGCAGCGTGACTCCTTCTCCATACATCTCTTACCGACATTATCTCAGTGTTTACTAACTTTCTAGCCATATCATCTTTTATCATGTTTGAGAATCTGGCGATATGCTTGTACCGAAATGTTGAAAGCGTTTGCATCGTGAGACTGTCAGTATATACCTACATAGATAAAGTCGTTTCAAATTAATATTATTTCAAGTTAAACAAATATCAACTTTATTTAGATTGTAATAAAGTTGATTTCAGAGTGACTAGCACTATTGAAAAAGTTATAAAAATGTTTGAAGTTGTAGCGTAAACTAAACTTTATTGTGTAGGATTTAAAGTAATTTTTCCATAAACTCATATTTGTTAACATTTTTGGCAAATAAATCGCGAATGCAGATTACGTACATAAACTCACGCCTTTTTCCCATCGAGGCAGGCGGAGACTACAGAACGCCATCTACTACGATCTTTACATACTTACTCCTTTTGCTTCGTTTACGTTCATACATTTGGTCATACTCGCACGCCAGTTGCGAGTACTACGCACCTAAAATTTCTGAATAACATCACCAATAACGTTAGCATAGAGGATCATATAGGAGCTGCATACGTAATGATGACATAAAATTGGAACGACGATCTTCAAACGAAACCATGTCGTTTATCACTCTGGCCACATCTATGTCGCCACATGCGAACTACGCCTCACACTAACGTCACGCAAAAATCCTGCATCGTGCAAGCAGAGATTACTGCCCTGAAAATATGTTATGACAGTCGTGAACGATGGTCAGTAACTCAAAGCCGACTGATAGGTCAGTCGAACTTTATAATATCAGTTTTACGATAATAAACTGCAAGTAGGTACTGTATGTACCTACTGAGGTACAGTCATGAACATAAATATATTGCTATGGACAGCTCAGCAATAATATCTGATTTGATATACATATGTATATGTGATCATTTCTGTAAGGCATATACAAGTGGTAGCAGACATAATATCTGAATTCGAAAACTATCTTAATTGTCTTTTCTTTTAAATTTTTTTTTTTTAAAACTATCCGACGAGTCATGCGAGGATAAAATAATCCATGCTTCATCGGTTTCAAAAAGATTTGTCATCTCTTAGAATTCAATAATATCGGACATGTCTTGCTTTATAAATATCTGCCAACTCAGTTAAATTCAGTTCTCGTAATTTTAAGAACGTTCACAGTCTGATCTCAGTCTCAATCTGTCAAAAAATACGTCTAATTTCCCTACATTTTGACAAGTTTTTGACATTTGTTTGTCGCCGAGATGAGACTGCGACTAGATTTTGAACGTTTTAAATTACGAGAATTGGCCTATCACTTTGGCAGCATAACCTGACAGTCGACTGAATAATGTATCGAGATTTCTTCATAGCGCAATGACTGCCGCTCAAGTTGCAAAAAAATGTGACATCCCACTGGCTGGCAGGATAATTAATGTCTGACGGTGATGTTTGAAGGAATAAATGTCAATCATAAGCGATTTCTTTTCTTTTTTGCAACTGAGTCGATGCCGACTATTCTGCCAGTATCAATTGTATCTTAAAGTAGGTAAGTATCAATTTCGCACTTAAGGACACGGGACACAAGCTCAGTTCCCCAAAAGAAAAAAAAATCGCTTATTATTGACATTTATGCTCGTGACTACATTTTAGTGTCTCTATAAAGATTTGAAGTTTTATTTTAAATTAAAATATTAAGCTATTGTATTGCTACCTAAAATAAAATAGGTACTTATTAAGACATACATTCAAACAAAAAGAAAGCTGAAGGTTTTTACTGTATGTCGTCACTAACTCACAGTAGGTACCTACACCAAGCGTAGGAAGGCTTTTAAGAGGCAAGTACGATGTAACCTCATGATCATACTAGGGCTGGTTTATTGAAAGGTCTTGATATCCCTGATGTGCCAGAATCTGCTGAAAGTGCAAGAAAGCCCCGATAGGGCCAGGGTTTGAAGGGTCGTGAAAGTCTTGCGTAGCTGTTCTCATAGCCCCTCTATAGTGGCGCGAGCCCCAACATAACCACCCCGTCAACTCGATAGGTGGTTTGCGAACAGACATTTTATGTGTTTAAAAAAAAAAGGTATGACTTTATAAGTCAATGTTTTAAACCCATGTTGCAATTTGGATTTCGCTAATAGAAAAACCCAGTATGAATTTCTAATCTAATGTACAAACACGATGTCTTCAACGATGATAAATATTATTTCATCGGAGCAGTGTGCAACAAAATATTTTCTTAGGTATAATAACCATAATGTCTGCTTAGTAAGCTTACTATGAGTAGAAACTAGCAATAATAGGCGCCGTAACTATTCTGATGATTCTGTTATCTTTCCAGAAGAGGAGTTGTAGCAGAAGATTATTAACGGATGTCAGGCGTACAAAATTATTTATATATAAACCCATTTCCGTTTTGATTATTACGTTTTATTATATCAAACATCCGCTTGTTTGTTTATAACATTGAGTTAAGACTCTCTCCACTGCATTGATGAGATTGTCGCTATTAACATTATAACGTGTGTTTACTTTGAGTCAGACTGCGCGAAAACAGTTTGTTTGACCAAGGCTTTATTACGTACCAGTTACCTCAGTAGGAGCCATTATCTAACGTTATCTACGTTAATTGCTCTGCGAAGTATAAAAGGCCATGTCTACAAAATTCTAAACAAATTTAAACGAACGAGCTCATACGAAACACAAGTACACATACATTAAAGTGTGAAACGAACGAATTTCGCGGTAAATGAAAATTAATAATTTACAATAATAAACAACAATACCTGTTCAAAATGAGGATCATTTATTCACTACTTCTTGTAAGTATTATTATAAGATAAATATTTAAACTAACATTTATTAATTATATCCCTCGATCTCGCCTGGTGCAAGAAGATGGATGAGGTCTATGATACAATGAGTTATATTATATTAGTATTAATAAGCTAACACGTGTAAATTTTAATTGTTTTAGGTGTCCTTGTTTTGTCTGGTGAGCGCGAAATATCTGCCTAATGAAAGTCCTTCCGGGATTTTGCTACGGAAGCCAAGATCTGTATCAGATGAATCAAATGCATCACCAGAAAGTACTGAAGATGATGATTCCTGGGAGCGCAAATTTAATGAAGAGCAGCTTAAACTGCAAGAGAAAAGGGAAAAAGAGGAACGAAAACTTTTAGAAAAAGAACGGAAACTACGAGAAAAAGCAGAAAAAGAAGAGCGTAAGCTACAAGAACAACAGCGCAAATTAGAAGAAAAATTAGTAGAACAGCAACGCAAATTGCAAGAAAAACTTGAAAAAGAAGAACGTAAGCGACAGGAGAAGTTGGCTAAAGAAGAACGCAAGCGTCAAGAACAAGAACTCAAAAGACAAGCAAAACTGGCTGAAGAAGAACGCAAACGACAAGAAGAAATCCAAGAAAATTTAGAGGAGATTGAAAAGAAAACTCTTGAAGAAAACAACCTCGTTATTGACAACTCCTCCGAATCAACGGAAGAAAATGATTCAATGGACCTTGAAGACATTTGGAAAAACTATGTGTATACTAAGTACGCTTTGCCTGCTAACAGCAGCAAATTAGACAAACAAACTGCAGTGAACAGATATTTAGGAGAAGAACTGGGCCTTAATGTAAATAGTACTAAGACTGAATATCGTCAAGCTGTTTTACAACTAGTACAAAACAAATTGTTAAATGACTCTGCGTCGCAAGATAGTTTTAGTAACTATTTGGTCAGTCATGTGAATGCTGTGTATATTCAGCGGCTTAGTGCAGAGCTAGAAACCAAAATTGCTGAATTGGATAACGAGACAGTCTTGCTGCAAAATGTTAGTTTACCGTGGGTGACCCAGGCGCAGCAGTCTTTAGAACAAAAGAAATCTATTCTTCAAACTGTTGCTCAATTTTTGTTGAACGTACTCCCTAATTGGATAACTGGAGGACAAGCCGCTTCTCCCAACGTAAACGCAACTAATGTAGGCTCATCTGCTACTGACATTTCAGGTTCAACTTCCTCTAGTACGAGTGCCGTTAGTGTTCAGGGACCTGTAGGAGCTTCCACTGTCACTTCTTCCCTTGATACTGGTGCTTCAGTATCTGTCTCCGCTGTTCCCGCTCCCGTTGACGCTGGTGTCTCAGTAGCTGTCCCAGATGTTTTCGTCTCCGCTGATGGTGGCGTCTCAGTGGCTGTCCAAGCTGTTCCTGCTCCCGCTGACGGAATCTCAGTAGATGTTTCCTCTGCCGTCGCCCCAGCTCCCGCTGATGCCAGTGCCTCGGTAGATGTTTCATCTGCCACCGCCTCATCTGCTGCTGATGCCAGTGCTGTAGATGTTTCTTCTGCCGCAGCTCAAGCTCCTGTTGATGTCAGTGTCTCAGTAGATACTTCTTCCGGCGCGGCCTCCATTGATGCTAGTGCCCCAGTAAATGTTCCATCCGCCGTTGCCCCCGTTGAAGCTTCCAATGCAAACGCAGCTGAGCCCACTGCTGCTGTTGCCAGTGTCCCAGCAGATGCTTCCTCTGTCGCAGTCCCCGCTGAAGTCAGTGCCACAATAGATGCTTCATCCGTTGCTGCCCCCGTTGATGCTTCCGATGCAGTTGTAGCTGAACCCGCTGCTGCTGATGCCAGTTTCTCAGCAGACGCTTCGTCTGTCGCAGTCCCCGCTGAAGCCAGTGCCTCAGTAGATGCTTCATCCGTCGCTGCTCCCGTTGATGCTTCCGATGCAGTCGCAGCTGAGCCCGCTGCTGGTGATGCCAGTGTCTCAGTAGGTGCATCATCTGTCATAGTCCCCGCTGAAGCCAGTGCCCCAGTAGATGCTTCATCCGTCGCAGTCCCCGCTGAAGCCAGTGCCTCAGTAGATGCTTCATCCGTCGCTGCCCCCGTTGATGCTTCCGATGCAGTCGCAGCTGAGCCCGCTGCTGGTGATGCCAGTGCCTCAGTAGGTGCATCATCTGTCACAGTCCACGCTGAAACCAGTGCCTCAGTAGATGCTTCATCCGTCGCAGTCCCCGCTGAAGCCAGTGCCTCAGTAGATGCTTCATCAGCCGCTGCCCCCGTTGATGCTTCCGATGCAGTCGCAGCTGAGCCCGCTGCTGCTGATGCCCGTGTCCCAGCAGATGCTTCATCTGTCGCAGTCCCTGCTGAAGCCAGTGCCTCAGTAGACGCTTTATCCGTCGCTGCCCCCATTGATGTTTCTGATGCAGCCGTAGCTGAGCCCGCTGCTGCTGACGCCAGTATCTCAGCAGACGCTTCGTCTGTCGCAGTCCCCGCTGAAGCCAGTGCCTCAGTACACGCTTCGTCCGTCGCTGCCCCCGTTGATGCTTCCGATACAGTCGCAGCTGAGCCCGCTGCTGCTGATGCCAGTGTCCCAGCAGATACTTCGTCTGTCGCAGTCCCTGCTGAAGCCAGTGCCTCAGTAGACGCTTTATCCGTCGCTGCCCCCGTTGATGTTTCTGATGCAGCCGCAGCTGAGCCCACTGCTGCTGATGCCAGTGTCTCAGCAGACGTTTCGTCTGTCGCAGTCCCCGCTGAAGCCAGTGCCTCAGTAGATGCTTCATCTGTCGCAGTCCCCGCTGAAGCCAGTGCCTCAGTAGATGCTTCATCCGTCGCTGCCCCCGTTGATGCTTCCGATACAGTCGCAGCTGAGCCCGCTGCTGCTGATGCCAGTGTCCCAGCAGATGCTTCGTCTGTCGCAGTCCCTGCTGAAGCCAGTGCCTCAGTAGACGCTTTATCCGTCGCTGCCCCCGTTGATGTTTCTGATGCAGCCGCAGCTGAGCCCGCTGCTGCTGATGCCAGTGCCCCAGCAGATGCTTTGTCTGTCGCAGGCCCTGCTGGTGATGCCAGTGTCTCAGTAGATGCATTATCTGTCGCAGTCCCCGCTGAAGCCAGTGCCTCAGTAGACATTCCATCCGTCGCAGTCCCCGCTGAAGCCAGTGCCTCAGTAGATGCTTCATCCGTCGCTGCCCCCGTTGATGCTTCCGATGCAGTCGCAGCTGAGCCCGCTACTGGTGATGCCAGTATCCCAGCAGATGCTTCGTCTATCGCAGTCCCTGCTGAAGCCAGTGCCTCAGTAGACGCTTCATCCGTCGCTGCCCCCGTTGATGTTTCTGATGCAGCCGCAGCTGAGCCCACTGCTGCTGATGCCAGTGCCCCAGCAGATGCTTCGTCTGTCGCAGGCCCTGCTGAAGCCAGTGCCTCAGTAGACCCTTCATCCGTCACTGCCCCCGTTGATGTTTCTGATGCAGTCGCAGCTGAGCCCGCTGCTGCTGATTCCAGTGTCTCAGCAGACGCTTCGTCGGTCGCAGTCCCCGCTGAAGCCAGTGCTTCAGTAGATGCTTCATCCGTCGCGGCCCCCGCTGAAGTCAGTGTAGACGTTCCATCCGTCGCGGCCCCTGCTGATGCCAGTGTCTCAGCAGACGCTTCGTCTGTCACAGTTCCCGCTGAAGCCAGTGCCTCAGTAGATGCTTCATCCGTCGCTGCTCCCGTTGATGTTTCTGATGCAGTCGCAGCTGAGCCCGCTGCTGCTGATGCCATTGTCTCAGCAGACGCTTCGTCTGTCACAGTCCCTGAAGCCAGTGCTCCAGTGGACATTCCATCCATCGCGGCTCCCGCTGAAGCCAGTGCCTCAGTAGACGTTCCATCCGTTGCGGCCCCCGCTGAAGTCAGTGTAGACGTTTCATCCGTCGCGGCCCCTGCTGATGCCAGTGCCCTAGTAGATGTTTCATCCGTCACAGTCCCCACTGAAGCTAGTGCCTCAGTAGATGCTTCATCCATCGCTGCCCCCGCTGATGTTTCTGATGCAGTCGCAGCTGAGCCCGCTGCTGCTGATGCCAGTGTCGCAGCAGACGCTTCGTCTGTCACCGTCCCCGCTGAAGCCAGTGCCTCAGTAGATGCTTCATCCGTCACTGCCCCCGTTGATGCTTCCGATGGAGTCGCAGCTGAGCCCGCTGGTGGTAATGCCAGTGTCTCAGTAGATGTATCATCTGTTACAGTCCCCGCTGAAGCCAGTGCCCCAGTAGACATTCCATCCATCGCGGCTCCCGCTGAAGCCAGTGCCTTAGTAGAAGTTCCATCCGTCGCGGCCCCCGCTGAAGTCACTGTAGACGTTCCATCCGTCTCGACCCCTGCTGATGCCAGTGCCCCAGTAGATGTTTCATCCGTCGCAGTCCCCGCTGATGCCAGTGCCTCAGTAGACGCTTCTTCATCCATCGTAGCCCCCGTTGAAGCTTCCAATGCAAACGCAGCTGAGCCCACTGCTGCTGTTGCCAGTGTCCCAGCAGATGCTTCCTCTGTCGCAGTCCCTGCTGAAGTCAGTGCCTCAGTAGACGCTTTATCCGTTGCTGCCCCCGTTGATACTTCCGATGCAGTCGCAGCTGAGCCCACTGCTGCTGATGCCAGTGTCTCAGCAGACGCTTCATCTGTCGCAGTCCCCGCTGAAGCCAGTGCCTCAGTAGACGCTTCATCCGTCGCTGCCCCCGTTGATGTTTCTGATGCAGCCGCAGCTGAGCCCATAGCTGCTGATACCAATGTCTCAGCAGACGCTTCGTCTGTCGCAGTCCCTGCTGAAGCCAGTGCCTCAGTAGATGCTTCATCCGTCGCTACCCCCGTTGATGTTTCTGATGCAGCCGCAGCTGAGCCCGCAGCTGCTGATGCCAGTGTCTCAGCAGACGCTTTGTCTGTCGCTGTCCCCGCTGAAGCCAGTGCCTCAGTAGATGCTTCATCCGTCACTGCCCCCGTTGATGCTTCCGATGCAGTCGCAGCTGAGCCCGCTGCTGGTGATGCCAGTGTCTCCGTAGATGTATCATCTGTCGCAGTCCCCGCTGAAGCCAGTGCCTCAGCAGACGCTTCATCCGTCGCTGCCCCCGTTGATGTTTCTGATGCAGCCGCAGCTGAGCCCGCTGCTGCTGATGCCAGTGCCCCAGCAGATGCTTCGTCTGTCGCAGTCCCTGCTGAAGCCAGTGCCTCAGTGGACGCTTCATCCGTCACTGCCCCCGTTGATGTTTCTGATGCAGTCGCAGCTGAGCCCGCTGCTGCTGATCCCAGTGTCCCAGTAGACGCTTCGTCTCTCGCAGTCCCCGCTGAAGTCAGTGCTTCAGTCGATGCTTCATCCGTCGCGGCCCCCGCTGAAATCAGTGTAGACGTTCCATCCGTCGCGGCCCCTGCTGATACCACTGCCCCAGTAGATGTTTCATCCGTCGTGGCCCTTGCTGATGCCAGTGCCTCAGTAGACGCTTCTTCAGTCACTGCCCCTGTTGATGCTTCCAATGCTGTCGCAGCTGAGCCCGCTCCTGCTGATGCTAGTGTCTCAGTAGATGCTTCATCTGTCGCGGTCTCTGCTGATGCTGGACCCTCAGTAGCTGTCTCTGCTGATCCCGCTTCCCCTGACGCTGCCGCACCGGTTGCTACTCCATCTGAGGCAACACCCTCTGAAGGTGTTCCAGTTGCTGTTAGTACCGATGGACCTGTTGTAAATTCTACTGACGCTGTTCCCACCGACGTTACTAACGCACCTGTAAATGAAGCACCTGTCGCTGAATCAGTTTTACCAAGTTCGATTGATACGGCAAACATAAAAGATATTAAGACTGCAGTTGCACCTCAAGCTGCCCCAAAGACAAAAAACACCGCTACACCTAGTGCATTATTGAGAGAAAAATTAGCTCCAGTACCCATTGAAGCCGGTGCATCATTATTAGAAGTAACAACACAGTGATGAGAAATTTTATATTTGTACAACGTTAGTATTTAAGAATCGTTTTTTGATGTTTATTTAATTAAATAAGGTCTGGCATTTATTTTTATGTTTTAATTATAACTCACGTTTATACTTGTACATACTAAAAACAATTTAATAAATGAATGTTTTTATACTATTAATAAAACGAGTAAAAAAATATTTAACCCTTTATTATCTAATGACTCTCTTAGTAACAATTTACAAATGTTTGGTTTTATAATAGGTATCATTAAATGGAATGCAAAATAGAGGTAATTTCTCACAAAAGTTCCTTAAAATAGTAACTACACTAAAATATAATTTAAATAAAGTTAACGTAATATTTACTAAAACAAAAGTTTATAGTAACTAAGTATATCAAATCCAGTACTTGTTGGCAGTATTAGGTGGATTTGGATAGTTGTGTTGTGAGAGAGGATCAGAGACGTTCGGGAACGAATATGGATCATTCATATATTTATATTCACTGGACAGACCCGCGAGGCTCATGTTCAATGAGTTATGTGAAGGGCTCCAGTTGGAGGCAGCAGATGGATCTGCAGAAACTTTGGAGTAATCAGCAGGAACTTTTGGATATTCATTATTTGGTAACGCTTTGCTGTACTCATCACCAGTAGGTTTTTCAAAAGTGTCTTCCCTTGGTTCGATCACTTCATCACTGTTTACTTTGTCTTCCACTTCAGCCTCTTTTGGTAAATAATTGATAGGTTTGTTATATATTTCGCTACTAGGATATCGGGCGTAATCATTTCTTGGTATGCCGCTATCCAATAATTGGCTGTGGGGTGGGCCATTGGCGCCGGGCACTAAATGGCCGAAAGTGGACCCAGAAGTACTAGGGAAAGCGGCATTTTGGAAGGCCTGGTTTAAATGTTGGGATTGGGCCATGAGTTGGTTATAATTGGCATATTTTTGGTGGTGCCAAGCATCAGGATGCTGCGGATGGTGTTGGGACAAAGAAGGTATCTCTCCAGCAGGATAGGGACATGGTATCTGTGGCATGGGTATGGAAGAGTAGCCGCCAATACCCGGACTTGGATTTGATCCAGTATGCTTTCGTAGACGGGCGCGTCGGTTGGAGAACCAAACCTGGAAACCGAAAAGATAATCTTGTGATATGTCTCATTAAATATTTTTTTCATATAAGCAATTCTAATTGCTGTCATAAAAATAAGTGACAACTGTTATCTCAAAAGATCTGTTAGGAGTGAATAATATTTACTATAATCATGAAAGAAGGGAAAACAGCATGAATTCTGTAAACACGTTAAAAGTGACGGTGGTTACGTTTATCATTGTTGATGGTAGATAAAAACAACGTGTTGTTGCCGTCACAAACTATACATTATGTATTTGTTCCGTTGTGTAACTATTACCTGCAAATTCCATATTATCATTTCGTAAAATACTTGACCATAACATGAAACATATCATCACGCCTGTAATCCCCGAAGGGTTGACAGTTGCCTACCTATAGTACACCAACATTTCGCTAGAACATGTTTAGGTCGCATGTAATGGGGGCGCGCTTATTGCTATCTGGCGGGCACATATCCGTACTGCAGACTGCTACTGAGGAGTTCTCGATAGAATAACCCAGTAACACGAACCATGAACACTTAAAGGATAAAAACCTCTCAATCGCCACTACTCTAAACCACCACTTTTTTGCAAAAATCATAATGCTTGGAATATAATAGACATCATTGGCCGACAGGAGACTGCTGCTGGCTGTCCTATAAGTTTGGAATTTGCCGACCCCCCCCCCACCAAACATAGACGTGTTGTTATGTTTATACTGAATCAACAAACTTTGAACTATGTTTAGGGACTTCCTACATATTCCTTTCAAATACCAGAAAAAAGGTCTACAAAAAAAATGTTGCAGCAGCAATTTAGAAAATACTCTAGAACTTAATGAAATATACATACTTGTATCCTAGCTTCAGTAAGTCCGGTCTGCAGGGCTAGCTCCTCACGAGTGTATACGTCAGGGTACTGCGTCCGGTGGAAGGCTCTCTCCAAGGCGTCCAGCTGTTCTCCTGTGAACGTGGTGCGGGACCTTCGCTGTTTCCTTTTTAGCGTCAACCCTGGCTCAGAGTCTATGTCCGAAGAATCTGAACCTCGACCTGGAAAAATAAGAGTTTCCAAAATCGTTAATTTGTTCATGGTTTACTATTAATTAGTTTTATGTTGTGGCCCAGAAGTTAAACGATAAGTAAGTTTTTCTTTGCTAAACAGCATAGGACCTAGATAACTATAAATTATGAACATACTTTTGTTAAAAATATGAAGTATGAATTGTAGAAGGAATTTAGATCAACACTAACTGGCTTTTGTCTATCAGGATTTCTCTTGATATTCTTAATGATTAAATAGAACATGATAAACTATCACGTTCCTCGGGCAATCCTATAATTTATATGACATTATATAATATTAATATTACAGCAATTTGTCTTCATCTCTTTTTTTTCAAACACGCGTTATTTATTAACGGAACGTTTTTTGTGTAAACCCACATCATGTTTTAATTCGCCTAAATCAAGAACGGCGGGGCTCGCGGGTCGATCTCATTTATAAATCGGTAGCGGTATCCTACGGAAACTGATTAAAAAACACCCGCAACAATACACGGCTTTGGCCTTAAAACTGATTTTAAAAAATGCGGCTTATATTAATAGCCTTTTGAAAGAAGTCAAAATTGAATGAGATGAAAAAATAGGGGCTCAGCGTGGCGCGGAATAAGGAACACCCAGCGCGGCGGCCCCTTTGTCGGCGTCTTTGCTGTTCGGGTGACATTTTGGCACCATTCAATATTTTGGTGTCGCGAGCTGGATTTATGACATGTAAGGCGAAAGCACGGGTTTAATACGACACCCGCAGAATCAAATTGGTAGGTGCGTACAAACACACAAGCTAACAAGCAATTTATGTAGGCGTTGAGTAAGTAGGTTTACTGAATGTTTGAAGTAAGAATTAACATCAAGCTTCACATTATATTTGTTAGTATTGTCTCATAATCTAAATACCTACTAGCAACATAATTTACTTCAGTTTGTAACATTATTACTGGTTTGGTCTTAAAATGAAAATAATAGCGGGACAAACTTTTCTTATAAATAAGTAGTTATGCATTATTTTTTGTACTTTTTCCAGGAGTAATTGTTAAAGTTTAAAAAATAACTTCAAAGTGTTATGCCTTTAAGAAAGAAACTTTATTTCAAATGTTTTATTAGCAAACTTTAAGTAGGTACATCTACCTGCTTGATATATTGTTTTATTTTACTAATTTGTTTCCTCATAATGATGCATTGGTATAATTAAACGCACGAGGCAACGTCTCTAAGCACAAAGGCTGCGACAAATAAAAAACAACGCATTGTAATAAAATGATTTACATTGCTCAAATTCTCCGGCTGGCCGAGACAGGGACAGATTTATTTAGTCTTTTTTGTTACGAGTCCTGATCATAACGTATGAGGCTAAATACAAATCGAAAATACGAAATAATCGAGAGCGATTTAAAACTTTATGGCGTGGTCGTAAAGTCCACTCCGGTTGTTTTCATTGTGGAGAAGCACTAAAGCAAAACTATGAGGGATTTTATGTTCAAAGAAAGGCGAGAGGTTTATGGATGACTGGTACGTGGGAGAAGGCGAGAGAAACTTTGGCGATTGCCGAAATGTGACCCCGTGAAGAGGCGCGCGCGCGGCTCCGCTCAAAAGTCATAATTTGGGAGTTGAAAGAGCGGCGGCGAGGGTTTAACACCTTCATAATCTGGGTTCATTAAAACGGTCGGGTCGGCCTTTGTTTCAGCGGGTTGTTTCAATGTTAACAGATGGTCGGATTAGCACGTCTGCGTGTTGTGGGCGGCGACGCTTGTTCCTTCCCGCTTACCGCACGCTCGAGGGCTTCTTCATTTTGTTAGTGCTAAATTTTTTCTTCGCTATTAGTATATTTATCTTATTTTTTGTCAAGTTATTCAAGCACTGTAAAGTTTCAGATAGTATAGTGAATGACATATGAGTTGTTACTCTAACCTCTGCAGTTTTTGATATTAAATGGTCTTAGAATTTCAGTTCCTATCTTATTGATTCTTCATAGTCAGCCTATGATGTTCTAGAAACCCCTGGTGACGCGTACCTCGGATACGGACAGCACAACCCCCTCCTAACTAATACTAGACTAGGTGACATCGACTATGTACCAAAAAAAGACAGGAGTCGGCTGCTCAGCAAGCAAACCACCGCTCCACGTCCCCATAAATTGTAATTAGCTGTAAATAGGATAGGACAATATAGAACAACATTATTTTATATAAAGTTACTCTGTACACGTGTACACACTAACAAGCTCACAGCACACACTACACGACGCTTATATAGATCTCTTTCAGACAAACATAGGTAGACTGTAAGTAGCTGACGCACCCACAGGCCGAATACACCACCGACCTGTGGACATAATGTAACATATGAACCAGGGAAATAAACACCTTTCTATTCTATTCTATAATGTTCCCACTGCTGGGACACAGGCCTCCTCTCGGTGAGAGGGAGTGGGCCGTAATTCACCACACGGGCCCAGTGCGGGTTGGCAGATGTCATATGTCTTCGAAATTTTGGTTCTAGGACATGCCGGTTTCCTCACGATGTTTTCCTTCACCGTTTTGAGAGCAGTGGTGAAGAAATAATTTACACAAAGTAAAGCGCCTTTTTGGGTTCGAACCTACGACCTACAACTCGTAAGTCGCGGCCGTTACTACTT
The DNA here is from genome assembly GCA_945859645.1 of Amphipoea oculea. Lineage (NCBI taxonomy): Eukaryota > Metazoa > Arthropoda > Insecta > Lepidoptera > Noctuidae > Amphipoea > Amphipoea oculea. Next base: position 10,357,078 of record OX243880.1, read on the forward strand.
GGCCACCACTGCTCTCATCTTATTGATGAATGTTTACTAATTTAACTTATCCAATAAACGCTAATAACTGCTATTGACCTTTCGGTTGCGGGTTATTCAGGATGTTCGAACTACTCTAACAAGGGCACTTTCAACGCTTTGTTGTGGAGTTGCGGTCTACTGTAATTTGTGTCCACTTAGCACAAATTGTTCAACAAATATTTGTGAAAGGATTCCTTTATTTTGGGACACAAACGAATGGTGTTTGTGAAAATTAAAATGTTGACTATGAGGTAGTTCAAAGTATTCGCGCTAACTGATGCTAAAATATCTACTTGTTTATACGCACTACATGACGCAAATTGTATGACATATATCTATCATTACAAACACAAGTACAATAGATTTATTAAAATAAATTCTATAAGGTCGTAAAGGCACGCCATAAAGCTATGATGTAAGCTTGTTAATGCTCATTCAAAAGTACTCCGCCTCCTCTTTGTCGGCCGCTTTCGGCCACTTCCGGAGAGCTTCGTGTCTTTCTGGGAGGGCTCTCATTGAATAATGTGATGAGACAAAATTGTCTTGAATACAACGCGAGGTAATAAATGCCCACTAAATAATTGTGAGACGTGTTAGGCCTCGCGCGCGGTTTACATGGACGTCCTCAGTGAAAGTGCATGTCAACTGCTTCAGAATAAGACCAATTTAATGCTTCGAATTGCCTATAGAAATGCTGAATGTCATCATTTTTCAATCTTGTCACAAATTGAATTATACTTATGTGATAAGATTGAAAATCGTTGTACTGTTATTTGGCAGGCGTTTGAATGTCATTCGATGGACAAATCAATGTTCCTAATTTATTTTTTAGTGGCATCCATTGACTGTCAATTTAATCAATAATAAGTATTTAGATAATGAAATAAACGGTATACTTAAACAAACAAGACATAGCAGTTTGGGTGTTTCATCCATCATGTACAAAATTGTCAAGACAATAATGATAATAATGATTTGAATTTTTAATACTCTCTAAATCATTTAATGTGTTAAGTACCTACACTATTCCTATTGATGTAACATAATTCTCCTGACCTCTCGGGTTGGTTAACCCTACAAAAACAACTCCATAGAAACCGAAGTTAACCCAGTACAGATGTAGAGTGATTGCGTTAGTCTCAGTGGTGGTTCGACAATCGCCTCCGCGGCCGCAGCGACATTAGTTGATTCTAACGAGCGATGTTATTAAACAAATGCGAGATTTTATCGCCCTCCCGCACTATTTTGTGTTAGCCTTGATGCTCTGATGCGGCTGTGAAAGTAGATTGCTAGTACTATGTCGGTAGTGTTATACATCGAAGGTACTTCAGCAGAAATTTCTCGTGACTAATTTATAATTTTGAAACAACAAAAATCGTAGTTGTTTTTCTCGAAACTTTTTTTATGGTATTTAGAAATATAATTATTGAACCCTCCTATCTCTTTGTAAAAGTTGTAAACGGCTCGTAAGTTGATTTGCAATGCGGCAATATATTATGCACTAATGCAAATTAAGTGAATGCCATTGTGTGTGGCTCCATAATAATGATCATCTTTAATACCGCTGTATGTATCTCTTATTCCGTGGGAAAAGAATAATTAGAGGCTTTAAGTTATATTTAAGCCGTATTCTTAAGTTTATCGTACCTTTACGAGTAAGTACGATTTATACTGAATTTATTTTAATTTATTTATTTGAACATATTTTTACTTATAAATTCTGCGCACTAGTAGCTTTGTCTAAAATCTGATAAAATGCATTAGCTTACTAAGATTCATTATTTTCTATTTGCCTAAAATTTATTTTATTCAAATTAAATGATTTGGAAATTTTGCTTCACTGAAAGCGTGAGAAATCTTAGATCCAGCTGCAACTGCTATGAGCTGCGCCTGAGCTGCCTAGAGTTGTTGATTACATTTCAATGGGCCATAAATTTGTTATGAAGGCGTAATTATTGCTCTGATTGCATATTTCAACCGTTAAACTTTATCAAATACCTACTAACAGCACATAATCAAATGGTAAATAATATTTTCACGCTTCTTTGTGAGCTTCAGGGTGAGCTGATTTGAGTTACAAATGCAATGCAAAAAGCACAACAGTCTAAAATGTTTTCAAATAACATGTTGAGCTTCGATTCCTAGACTGTCATATAAAACAATTCATTTTGGATACAAAACAGGAATTCAAAAAACGTTCAAACTGCAATTTTATTATTATTCTTCGTGAGAAATAGTGGGTGTTTCATACACGTGGCGCACACCCACTCTTGAAATAATAAAATTATAGCTGAAAATCTGTAATAGTCTGTAATGGCTTTCTGAGAATTTTATAATTTTCATTATAGAAATGCAATTCGCGTGTCTCCGCTCTACATTTTTTCCTCTGAGCTTTTTTCAGGAACTAGTTTTTCATAGTTCTATTAATCGTCATAGTATCGGCATGTAACTGTATATCTCATTTATTTCCTCTACCGCTCTATCTACCCAATCTATTCAAATAGTAAACAGAATTAAGTGATGCAAATCGATCAATAAACTGAAAGTAGATACATTATGTTGGAATACCTACGTGATTGAAATAACCCTACTTCTGGCGCAATCAGGTAGGTAATTATTCTTTCAGTTAGCCTGCGATAATGATGAGTTTTGAATGAGTAGGTAAATAGATTTGGTGAACTGATATGCGTATTATTTTCAATGAAAAATTAAATAGAGATGGTTGCGGAAATCGATTCTGTATAAAAAGTTGTATTAGTAATACATATTGACATCGAGGTGGGCGGCACTTCTTTGGCCGGGAAGCCCCAAAGGCAACACAGGTACGTACGGCACTTTTAAAGAACAATTAAAACTTGGCGACAAAATATGTAGTACAACAATGACACTAGAACCAAAACATGTTACGTAGATTGTTCGTATTTCAGCACTATCGAGACGCGCGGCAGGCGACCGCGGTGCACTTTGTCGGTCACCTTTTTCATCCATTTGCCTCATTCGCAAAACGCCGCCCTTTGAAGCTTTGAGAACAAACTTCAATATTTCAAATGGCAACAATGACGACGTAAGATTTGTGTGCGGAAATTGATTTTTTGAACTCAACTCGTGAGAAAGCTTTGACAGGTTGCGGCATTAAAGTCGCAGAGTAACCTTTTGTGGCCGATGGGAAGTTGTGCAATGTTTGTTGGTCCGACAACATTTTTGTATATATAGGAAGTAAAATATTATAAGCTAATTAACGTTACGGAAAAGTTTGTGCTTTTGCCGCTGGACAGTTTGAGCGAACATGCGGCTGCACGTTTTCATTGAAAACATTTAACTCATTAAAAATCCGCTAGTGACACAATTGATTTTCTATTGTTTCGTGACCCATAGGTCACGCCCGGAGCTTGACCGATTGAAGTAGAGATTTATCCATTACAATAGAAAACAAATAATCGAAGCATTGTCTATTTTCAGGCATTGCTAATCCTAGAGCACTTTACTCTAATGAATATCGAGCAGAAGATTTTGAAAGCATAGGTACTTTTTATTGCCTCGTCACTCTTACATAATCACAAACATACCTCCAAGTATCCCATCGATGCTGTAGTCCTTCTTGCCGTCCGGGTCCCGCGCTCCGCCGCGCAGGAGCCGTGAGATGGACGAGATGCTGGGTGGGTCCGACACGCCCTCCTGTAACCAACGCGTTTGTCTCTCACTGCCTTATTACCAGTATAACGTATGAGATGATGAGTGTTTGGGCGTAAGACAAAGACGAGGTTGAAGACAGGTTGTGATACTTTTGGGCCATACCATGATTATTTGAAAGATAAATTTTTTCAAGGGGTTTGTTTATAAGCTATTGTTGTAAGTTTTACAATTCGTAATGAAAAGAATTCTTGCTTGAACTAATGACGTAGAATTATCCTAGCAAAATAATAAAAAAACATGTGTTTAAAAAGCTATTTTTGCCATCGGTTTTGCTTCTGCCCGATCTAAGTAAAAGCTGCTTTAACTTTATGTATCACTCAGTATTCTAAAAAAGGAAAAGTTTCTCCCTCCATTACTGAAGTGGGATTATCAAGCAGAATTAAAATGTATTGGAATCGAATGATTTCTAGGAAACTAGAATTAAAATTGAAAACTCATGTAGCGCGTGCACTACAAAAATAGATTGTTAATCCGTTTAGTGGGAAAACATATTAAAGTAATTTTTAATTTTCCAATGGATTCTGCTTGCAGAGAAGGTTTTGTTGAAGCTTAACTTCTATATCGAATATTGCTGGAATCATTTTAAAATGAATACATTAAATACAAATGAATTGTAGGTAATAGACAAATAATAATTCACAATTCAAACAGTGCATGGGGTGGGGGGTAGAGGGTGAAGGGGGGGGGGGGTTACGGGATCAGACCGGAATAAATAGAAAAAGTACTTAACCCCTTACTGCATAGCATGACATATCTGGCATCAAGGGTTTTTGTCACCTCATTTAAATTTGGTACATTTTCTTTTCTTCTTGCAACTCTTAACCCCTTACTGCAAAGCGTGACATATCGGATTTTGATTTAAGAGTTGCAAGAAGAAAAAGAAATGTACCAAATTTAAATGAGGTGACAAAAACCCTTGATGCCCGATATGTCACGCTATGCAGTAAGGGGTTAATTAAAAATGATACGTAGGTACCTTAATGAGTTTTTCCCGTATTTCCCAGGAAAAGATTCCAGGGTTCTGCCTCTTGAGCTCTTCGATCCTGGCCTCCACCTCTGGAGTGGCGACTCTTGGCTTGGACCCGCCAATCACGCCTGGTCTTATGGAACCCGTCTCCTAGGCGAAAGTTATCGTTGTTTTATTATAGGTAAGCTTAATTTTATAGCAAGATTTTTTCATTTATTTTAGGAAATTCTTCTATCTTTCTGTATGGGAAACGGAATTTTGGTTTGTAACAATAAACTTTTTAATATCAATAGAAGCCGAACTCTCTTTCTTATTCAAATATAGAGGACTGAGGTAGGTATCTAGCAGCTTGGCAACATCGTTAGTTATCATATATCATTAGTTATCCGGAAGAGGCTTCGTGACCCAAGAAGGCTAGACAAATTCAATTGATTTCTGTGAAGATTCGATAAGCACATTAAATAGTGAATTCATGATAAGACATAAACAGTAGTGCTTCCAATATTTCCTCAGCAAAAACGTCTCAACGTCTCAATTGGTATTTTTATTTGTTGATGTAAATGTCACAATCGTTTATTTGCCAAACAGATTATTATTGCTGAACAGGGTTCGGCATCTAGGCGGTATTTTTGCAAATCGTGCAGTGAAAACCTCGTACAGTAATATACAAATCACATTGTTTTTTTATACATAACAATTCGTAGTATTTTTTATTATTTATTTGGGGGTAGAAAACCCGTAACGCATATTTAGAACAAACGTGCACAGCTCTAAGATGTTGGTAATGCCTTCTATTGATGATAAGTAATAAGAACCTCGGGATGCGTCAATGAGGGCCATTTTTAACCGACTTCAAAAAAAGGAGGAGGTTCTCAATTCGTCGGAATCTTTTTTTTTATGTATGTTCCCCGATTTCTCGAAGACGCCTGGACCGATTTGGAATTTTTTTCTTTTGTTTGAAAGGGTATACTTTCCAAGTGGTCCCTTGATCATCAGGTCAGGATCTGATGATGGGATCCCAGGGAAATCGAGGGCAACCTTCAAATTTTATAGGCACATAGTACCATTTTCATATATTTTCTAAAGCTGTTCAAGTATTTGCATCTGATAATCATCATCTCAGGTGGATGAGCTAATGATGGAAGGTACAACTCCTCAACGGCTTGGAGTTAAAAGAAAATTCTTTCGAAATTATTTATAGTAACACTCGTGCATTTGCTCTCGGAAAGCACCATTTGGTGAAGTGGAACTGATGATGAAGACCACAGATGGCCACCGGAACTACTCAATAATATCTCCGTACTATTTCACGGGCTGCGATTCGATACTTTAACATGGTTGCTAAGCAATTTATGCTCGTCACAATGTGAATGGTGATATGGAGCTGATGGTGGACCAGGAGAACTCTTCAACAATTAACTTCCCTGCATCGGGAAAAGCAATATTTTGTAAAAGGCGATGAGAAAGTTGACACTAGTCGGTGGCAAAAAACTAAAATACAGATCCAAAGACACCGACTTCCGAAATTAAAGTTATTTTTCACTTTGTAGTGTTTTTTTGGAAGTCGGTTTTTTTTTTGTTAAAAAGTTTTTTGTAAGTAAATTTTTTATTATCCCCTGTAAAATAGCATTCATTGTAAACACGAGATTTTCACTGCATGGCGATGAAATATAAATAAAATTATGCTCAAATCTTGTATAAGTTAGTACCTACGGGTACTTTGTTTTAGATGTATGCAAGCAGGTAGTAGGTAGATGAGGCCGTTCCCTATACTCGCGGAGCGTGGCGAAACGCTTCCTGGGCGAAACAATCGCTATTATGTGCTATAGCGGCGTGCTATAGCGTCTATAGGAGCGGTGGTGAAAACGAACCTTCAGGCTCCGTTGCGCAGCAGATCAATGGCGATTGTTTGCCGCCTGACCAGTCGATATGCGTAGGCGGCGACTAGACCACCATTCATACTCGTATAATACTCTTATGTCTATAAAATGGGGAACGTTGTGTTTTGGACACAATCGTAAGTTATTGTTTCGATGTGTTTTATGTATATTCTTGAGCAGAGATCTTGGTTTATTAATATACTGTGCTAGAGAGAGCTTACATGTAGAATGGGTCGGTAGGTACAATTATATTTTAGGCACCGGAATTTCAGTTTTACGTAATGTAGGTATCTTGGAGTAAATTATGTCAGTCTGATTTACAAATAATATAACGTGATTTAGTAGTTTGGATAATAGTTGAAATAATCATCGTTAAGTTAAATCTCAGTTTCTAGCAAACTGCTTCAGTGTGTATTTTCAGTGTTATTGCGCTACAAACTTAACGGCTATTTTACATCCGACTTTATTTTCAAACAGTTACTTTAGTCGCTAATCTAGAACAATATTATTGAGAGTTCTTACACAATTTGTTTTGAAAGCAGGCTTCAAGTCTTCAGGCTGAAATAAATGGAATACAATGGGTAGTTTTTTGGATGTTTGTTGTAAGTTGTCACTCACCTGGTATCTGTTGAGTATCTTGGAGACGCAGCCGTGCGAGACGCGCAGCTGGCGCGAGATGACGCAGGGCCGCACTCCCGCCGCCGCCATCTCCACGATCTTCAGGCGTATGTGGTTCGGCAGCGGACGACCGTTGATGAACAAGCCACCCAATTGGTTGACTCGCCCTTGCCCTATCAAGACGGATGATTTTGAGAAAGGAACACTATTGCCGCCGAAAAATGTAACGATATAAGTTCCGTATTTTCTTTTCATTTTTCTTAGGATTTTCATGGCTCCTGTTTATGCTTGTCCCGACGGCTTTTTTGCATGCAAAGTTTAGGTTTACTTCAAGTAAATATTTGGAAATAAATTGAATTTATTACATTGTCTTATTTGAAGAATAGTTGTGTACCATCAAAAGTCAAATAAAATGAGGGCTAAATTAAGCTGTCTTATAAGATTTGTATGAAAAAGGTTTTTATCATTAAAGATAAGTTAAACACAATTTGGTTTAGCAAATTCTAAGGAAAATTTTGGTTCCCACCATTCGGTGATTATTAGACAGATTATTAAAATCTGGGTTACTGAGAGTAAACAAATAAAATTTTCATTGTTTGTATGTACGAACCTAAAGCAAACTCCGCGGCATCGATATTCGGCTCATCAACTTGACACATGAAATAGGTTTCGAGTTAGATTTTGACGAAGGTCCGTGGGAAGTTATAATAGATTCAACACTTTCAATTAAAACTTTGTTAATATCGAGGACCGAGGATGATTAAAAATATTAAGTTACAGAAAATTTTGTTAATAAAAAATAAAAAGCTTATAGACCCTTACCTACCCACACATCCATACCATTCTGGTGTCGTTCCATAATGGTATGAGATTCAGTATGTTCCATGAACAAACGCGAACACAAAGTTTATTACCACTGAATAAGTTCAAACATGTTACCGCCACACTAGTATCAGCTAGCTTCAACAAAAAACATCGCGCCGAGCTTTATATCATTTAAGCGTTAACACCATAAAAACGCCACGAATAATGATAAATATCTGTTTACATTAAATTAAGCGAACGAGATCAAAACACATAATTTAAATTGATTATCACCCATTTGTATTTACATAATTAAAACGACATGTTTAATTAATTACGATGTCATAAATATTGTGATCGAAATAAATGTCTGGGGTTTAGCGACGCGTTCGATGTTAGGCGTCAGTTGTACCCAACTATATTCATGAAGGCTATCTGGCGACGTTGTTTTTTGGATTTGGAAAAAGATCGATAGATCGCGTTATCTTTTTTTACTGCGCGTGAGTGCAGTAGAGGAGGTTGTGTAGTGAACTGAGAGTGCCTGTGTTCGTACGGACACGGGTCGCGTGGTGGTGTGCGTGCCGCGAGGAGGCTGTGTTGAGGGCCCCGTCGCTGTGTTAGTGAGTGCATGGAACACTCCCACTACAACAGTGTGAGGTTGTAGAGGAGCCATGCGGTGGGGGACGATAAATTTCAGGAAAAAATATACTTCAGAATTTGCAGCGAAGTCGTCGGAAAAACGAAACACTAAGCACAGATAAAAGCTCTTCTAGCCGATCTATTTTAGACATAATAAAGAAAGAAAAGCAACACGTTAAATATAAAGAAACTCAACACTCAAACACTGTTCTAACTATTTCGACAATTTGTTAACACAATATTTATTCAGTTTTCAAATCAGGTGAAAATGTTTGTCACCCGAGTGTGGTACCAAAACCGGCGCTTGCGTCGATGGAGGGGGCCGAGTTCTGCCCATTCACCGTAGAGTGACAGAAATATACTTGTCCTCTTCTAATAAACTATGCTCGGTATTTGAGAGGTTTTTTATTTCAGTATTGAATATTTGAGTGTAATGCTTATGGTTTCAGTTGGATTAGCTGTGATGAACACTTGTCAAATGAAACATGGAGGTAGATCAATTTTATGTGGATTTAAAAGTAATAATTAGTGTCGACTGTTTCAAAATATAATATAATATTTGTAATATCCAAGACCATACATAGTAAAACTAACTTAGCGAAGTTTTTACTTTTTAAAACAATGCTTAAAAAATCTTAAATGATTTCACTCTAGACACCTACTTGAAAAATTCTGATAAATATGTAATCATTAATCTCCTAAACGATGTTCTAGACAAACCCTGAAATATTTTCTTAACGAAGGCTTTTTGTTAAGTTTAAGTTACACCAACAGATGGCGTTATCTACCATCCTTCTGCAAGTTTTATATTGTATTGTTTTATGTAATCAGAGTAAATATTCTAATTATAATATTATAATATATATTTTGTATTTGACATATCTCGGGACCGAGGGGCCGAAAGCAACTCGCAGAGGTCCCTTAGACAATCAATGATGAGGACGCACCAACCGACTATTGTCCCTGTATGCACTATGCAAGTGCACCCAAGGACCTAAATATATTATTAAACATAGGTATATATATAGCCTAATGATATATTATAATAAATATTATAGGTAATTGGAGGGGCTTGTGGTTAAGTAATAACAGCCGCACGGGTCGATCGATCAGGTTAAGCTACGCTTGCCGCGGTTAGTCCGTGGATGGGTGACCAGATTCACATACCAACACCCCTCCGTGCCTTGGAAAGCACGTTAAGCCGTTGGTCACGGTTGTCATTCGTGGATCTTTGACAGTCGTTACGGGTCGTCAGTAGCCCGAAAGTCTGACAACCAGACTTACCTAGGGGTATCGTATTACGAAGTAACTGTATGGTGGAGGTCAGATAGGCAGTCGCTCCATGTAAAATATTATAATTATTGGTTTTGATCAAGAACCAGTTTGCCGGGGTGTATGACACAGGAAGTGAATAAGAGTTTATGCTGGAAGTAATAATACCTGCCTTGAATTTCCCCACAATAAGGTTAATTTACCTTCAGCGTCTTCTTAGACAGAGAAGGAACACGCCTTGCCCTTCCAAACCATCATCTTCAAATTTTGAAGTGAAATTTCTTTACGCACGCTTGACTTGGAGAGGAAGCTGGCAAACGCGTGACGTAAGCGTTACGAAAAGTGTGATCGGACGAGGCGAACGGGAGTTGAGTGGGGGATATAAGCAAGAGAAAGCACTGCGCGCGCACATTTTCTTTCTCTCATAGCCAAATACGTTTGAAGTTTTACTTCAGTCGTGTGGTCATAAGCACATTCGGTTTTTTTTATAAGGGGTTATGAAGAGGTGGTCGGCAAAAGAAATGCTATTTTATATTATGTCAGGTGGCCAGTTCAATTTTGCACCAGCGCATTTAATTCCAAATAAAAGTTCTTAGATTAAAGAATTGAAGCAGACTTGGAAACTAAGTATAGGTCGAAAGAAAAGAGGTATTAATTTCACCAGAATAGGTGAGAATTTCGAAGTGGAATAACTAAGAAATAGGTGTGGTGCACTTAAGGCACATCGAAGATTCAAGTTATAATTAATTACTTCAGCTAAGAAACGCAAGTCAGTTATCCCAGCAAAGTGCAAGTCAAACACTTACTTAAACGAGGAGGGTTCCGTTATACAGGGTGGTCAAAAAGTCGTGGATCAAAAGAAATAGGAAGATAAAGGAGGTCATTTCCAACGCTTTTAAAGTGAGAAATAATTTTTGGTACGCTTCAAATTTTTTGGAAAAAAACTATTTGCTCTTGAAATTTGGTACCCAGAGCCGCAATAGAACTTTTGTAGTGTTGATACATTATCTATCAATAAATAAATAATCTAGTAATAATACAACACCGTTTGTTTAATTGGTTTATATAACTTTTTTTTAATTAGTCTAATATTTATTCCTTAATTTTCATGATTGCACCTACCACTGTTTGTCTCTGCATCACCCAAAGGTTGACTGGTAGAAAATGCTTATGGCATTAAGTCCGCCTCTGTACATTTATGTGCTTGAAGTATTAAATAAATAAATAAATAATTGTAAAAGAACTCGGTATACAAAATATTCATAACTTTTAGGGCAATTGAATTATGGCCATGTTGTAGAAAGATTTTTTGTTGGAAATGACCCGCTTTATCTCCCTATTTAGTTTGATTCTCGACTTTTTGATCACCCTGTATAGATAAGCAATAACAGAAACCTACCTTACCTTCCCTTACCTTAAAAAACAGTGTTTATCAGTTGTTTAGGCTAAACACCTTTTGAACATGACATTATGTATTTTGTCGTAACACTGGCATTAGACACGCGTCGTGCAAATGTTTCAGTTTTAATGGTAAAAAACTTAAAAAAAAACTTACGGTTAATAATCATATCTGTAATTGAAAATGTGGCGATTATGTCTACTTGACAATAGTCCTTCGCATGCTTAGAAAGAAAGAAACAAAATACGTTTATTTGCGGTAAACATGACACAGCGGAAGAACACAAATACAAAAAAGATCAACTGGAGTGAAATATACGTCACATCCACGCAAAACGGCCATCATTTAGCACAATGCTACGTCCCAATGTGAGACAGAGTCCCAGCAGCGCTGCTTTTCAGCGACAGCCGGCGTTGACCAATAACAACTAACCAATCAATAGACAACTACTATTGCTGCTGCTTGATCCAACTAACAGAATCTTATCATTTTCATTGGCAACTGATACAAAGAAATCGATTTTTCATTTCTTTTTTTGTTCTTTTGTACACTGTGGGACGAATTATACAGAAGTTCGAAAAGTATAATCGGCCCCTATGTCTTGCCTTTGTGGACTATGAGAAAGCTTTTGACTATCGAGACATGGTCTGTTTTGGAGTCTCTGCAGCAATGCCAAGTCGACTGGCGATACATCCAAGAGCTGAGATGTCTTTATGAAAACGCGACAATGACCATCCAAACTCAGGACCAGCGAACTGAACATATCCCCCTGAATCGAGGGGTGACACAAGGGGACGTACATAATCAGCCTATAATGTTCCCACTGCTGGGACACAGGCCTCCTCTCGGTGAGAGGGAATGGGCCGTAATCCACCACGCGGGCCCAGTGCGGGTTGGCAGATGTCACATGTCTTCGAATTTTTGGTTCTAGGACATGCCGGTTTCCTCACGATGTTTTCCTTCACCGTTTTGAGAGCAGTGGCGACGAAATAATTTACACAAAGTAAAGCGCCTGTCTGGGTTCGAACCTACGACCTACAACTCGTAAGTCGCGGCCGTTACCACTTGGCCACCACTGCTCCCCAAGGGGACGTAATTTCCCCGAAATTGTTCTCTAACGCATTGGAGGATGTGTTTAAGACGCTGAACTGGGAAGGACGCTGCATTAACATCAACGGCGAGAACATCTAACACTTGAGATTGAAAAAAATGAAAAAAAAAATGAAAAAGTGTTTATTCACAAAAATAATTTTACACGTTACATATTACCTCTGCCAAACTGCAAAACAGTTTGTTGGCAGACGTAGCTCCTTTTTTTTGTACATTATTATTATCATGTTCTAATGTCACTTTTTCACATACAAGTTAACAAAACTATTCCTTTAACTATTTCTTAAATTTTAAAAACAGACATACAGATTTCTTTATTTTTTAGCTATTCTATTTGCAGATGACATCGTCATATTGGCTGAATTGGTGCAGGACTTGCAGTAGATGCTGGACGGCCTAGTTGATTCTTCTGTATGCATTGGTCTCCGGATAACTTGGGCAAAACCTAGGTTATGTTCAACGAACACGTTACACCGGGACCGATTGCTATCAATGGTGGTGCTCTCAAGGTTGTTCAAGAATACGTTTACATAACATAACATAATCAGCCTATAATGTACCCACTGCTAGGACACAGACCTCCTCTCAGTGAGAGGGAGAATACGTTTACCTCGGGCAAACTCTGCAGTTTGGTAAGTACAACTTTGAAAGGGAGGCTAACAGAAGAATTCAGCTGGGCTAGGCGCGTTTGGGAAGCTTCGTCGAGTCTTCTCGTCGCGTATTCCACAAAGCCTAAAGACTATGATCTTCAATCAGTGCGTCCTACCAGTTGTGACTTACGGAGCCGAAACGTGGACACTCACGGTACAGCTGGTTCATAAATTCAGGATCGCTCAGCGAGCTAAGGAAAGGGCTATGCTTGGAGTCTCTCTGGAGGATCGAATCCGCAACGAGTTGACCCGGCAGAGAACCAAAGTTGTCGACATAGCTCACAGAATAAGCAAGCTGAAGTGGCAATGGGCCGGCCATATTAGCCGTTGAACCGATGACCGTTGGAGTAGACATGTTCTTGAATGGAGACCGCGAATCGGTAAACGTAAGGAGCGACGATCTTGGCAGGATGGCTGATAGCAGCTATCTAGATCAGAGTTGCCGAAAATAGAGTTGAATGGCGTGCAATAGGGGAGGCCTATGTCCAGCAGTGAACAGCTATAGCCTGATGATGATGATGGTGACAAAGAAATTCTGAGGGTCTACACCCTAACTATAAAATCCGTAGTATCGGCCGAAATTACGTGTGTATCCTAGTCCGTGTCATATACGGACATAAGATTAGTTCGAGGTCCGAACTAAGAATGAAGACAATACAAGTTGGCAGTTGTCCCTAATCCCGATGTGTGTTTGCCCGATAGAAAAATTTAATTTTTAATTTAATTTAATTTGTCACTTGTATTGACGGATCAGCTAATTTCGGACGAGGCCGTATCTTCTTTGACGGCATAGAGACTAGAGCCCCTGACTTGTGACAGAAAAGTCAGGCCATAATCATAATCAGAGAATCACTGGTAACCCTTTGCATGGTATTCCAAAAAAATAAGTAGCTCCAAACAAAAACTCGTTGGTTCATGTTAAGATATTCATCTCAATAATAAAATTGTCATCGTTGATTCATTTTAAAATTCAGCGTAGTTTGAATGTACGGAAGACCTATCTAATTAATCTCGCCTGACGTCAGGATTATCAGCATAGACAGCGCACCCAAAAGCGAACACATGGTGTAAAGCGAGCCTGATTGATTAATCCGATACGAGACTAATAACGTTGTGACATTGTTAGGTTCGTATCGCTCACACTGTTTGATAACCCTAAGTGAAATGATTTTGTCGGTTAGTTGTGTCCGAAATTGCCTAAGTTTGGAATTTCACTACATTTCATAATCGGCCTATAATGTTCCCACGCACTGTTGGGACACAGGCCTCCTCTCGGTGAGAGGGAATGGGCCGTAATCCACCACACGGGCCCAGGGCGGGATGGTAGATGTCACTTGTCTTCGAATTTTTGGTTTTAGGATGCCGATATCCACAATGTTTTCCTTCACCGTTTAGAGAGCAGTGGTGATGAAATTATTTATACAGAGTAAAGCGTCTGTCTGGGTTTGAACCTACGACCTACAACTTGCAAGTTGGGGACGTTGCCACTGGGCGACCACTGCTCCTACATTCCTGCACTACATTTGCTAAGGTTTTTTTGTTTCAGAAAATTTTACGCACTCAATTTATACAAACCCCGCGACTCGTCCGCGTGAAATTTCACCCTGCCCCCATACTCCCTCTTAGGGATGGAATTTCGAAAAACCCTTTCTTAGTGGATACCTACTCTTCACAAAGAACACACTCAAAATTTCATGTCTCTAGGACCAGCGGTTTAGGCTGTGCGTTGATAAAATCAGTCGTCAGGGCTTTGAATTTTAGATATAAAAGATCAGAAAGAACTAAAGAAGTTCACATTGTGATGGGTATTGGATAGTAGTATATTATAGCTTAGTTATTTGACTCATTTGTATTTTTTTTTCAAGAATGGAAATTGACTTGATGTGTTTCCCGGGTAAGGCGAAGGGCTAGGTCTGACTCCTACCGACTGAATGGTTGCATATTAGAAAATCGAAACTTTCCTGAGCAAATTTCAAAAGAACTACGTACAAATCAAAAAAGTTTAAAATAATGATGGTCATTTGATCAAAAGTTCAGCTGACCAAAGTCTGGAATATCAGTGTTTAAATTATTTATTACACTATTGACCAAATCGTTTAAAGGTCAAAATGGATGGTTTGTTCATGGATTGTTGCCCGAAGCTTAAAATCCCGAAGTACAAAATCCCGAAATTGACACCGTTTCCGAGAAAACACATATTTCCAATTGTAAGAATATAGATGGCACAAAACCAACAATAGAGCCCCTATTTCTGTGTAAAGGGTTTAAAGTAACCTAACTAAACCGAACCTCGGGGTGCCCTTCGTTCGCTCTTGCATCCTAATGATAATGATGTTAATGATTTGATATTTTAAAATTACATCTAGCAACTTTTGATCAGTCGTTCATTTGATGTCACATACATTGGGATTTTTCTAAATAAAACATTTGGTCCTTTTTTATTTCCTTTATTGTTCTTTTGAAATTTGCTCGAGAAAGTTTTGATTTTCTAATATGCAACCGACTGAATGGTCCAACAAATGCGGAATCCACAGTTCTCAGCTCATTAAGAATTTTCGCATCATCTCTGGAACAGTACTTCTTGTGAGCTTCGCATTTTACAAGCATTTTGCTTACATGGGGACGATTCTGTCGAATTACAACAACAGCAGATTTTTAAACAACAAAAAAATAAGCTTGAAATCTGCTGCTAACTTGTACAAGTATAAAGGAAAACTTTAAATTACTTTATAATTTCGCGCTAGTCGTAAACGTCAGCTGTCAGAAAAGTAGGTCGATGTTTTACTTCAGTTGGTGATCGGCGCGATCGAGCACTGTATATATAATGTTGTTGGCTTATCAAATGATATCAAACTGTTCAAAAAGTTCTATCGCATTTATTAGGATTCTCAATTCGCTAAGACAAGACAAGGCTAGGATGCAGAAAATCTTTTGTCAAATCTGTTTATTCAAAAGTTATGATTATAATATATCGTTGCATTACAGTTAAAAGTTATGGTGCAGTCCGTCAGTTACTCAACTGAACCAAGCGCTCGGCGCATCCTGGACAGTCGCACCCAACACCTTATTTGACTGGCCAATTCTTCCCTTGCGGCGCGGTGGTAGGGCTAACGTCCACCTGGTTTGCTACCACCCTACTCCCACCGGAGTCCGGCGTCAAGCAGCCTGCTGTGTTTCGTCGATGCGTGGGAGTTCCAGTGCCTTAGGCATCTTCTGGGCACGCTCGTTCCATCATAGACCTCATCCATCGCTTTCCATCAGGCGTGATCGAGGTCAAGAGCGGGCACATTCAGCAATAAAAAAAAAAAAAGACGGGTTGCACTCCGGGAGTGCCGGCAGAAGTGAAAACTTGAATATTAACGTTGAAATAAATCAATTATTAATTTAATTAATATAACTCATTTTTTTTCACTATTTCTGCGTCACTTTTTTCTTTAATAGATACACTTTGTCCAATTTCCATATTTTAAACACCTTATATACACGAATTTTACGAATACACAGCAGTGTGACTACTACACAGACGGTCGAGCCATCAGCTGTCCATCCATCCATCCATCCACTTCCACTTCCACTTCGACTTCCACTTCCACTTCGACTTCCACTTCGACTTTGACTTCCACTTCGACTTCCACTTCGACATCCACTTCGACTTCCACTTCGACTACGACTTCCACTTCCACTTCGACTTCCACTTCGACTTCGACTTCCACTTCACCTTCCTCTTCCACTTCCACTTCCATCACCATCCATCCATCCATCCATCCATCCATCCATCCATTGTGTCCGTGTGTCACTTCACTTCGGTTGGCGACGCCGTAGAAAGAGAGGGGGGGGGGGAAATCTCTCCTGACGGTCACGTGTCCTGACGCGAGTTTAACATTTTTTACCCATTACTAAAAGTATGCAACGCCGCTAAAGAAGTTTACACTTCAAAAATTAAAGTAGTGGACTAGCGGTAACGGCCGCGACTTACGAGTTGTAGGTCTTAAGGTAAGTTCGAACCCAGACAGGCGCTTTACTTTGTATAAATTATTTCATCACCACTGCTCTCAAAACGGTGAAGGAAAACATCGTGAGGAAACCTGCATGTCTTAGAACCAAAAATCCGAAGACATGTGACATGTACCAACCCGCACTGTGCCCGCATTGTGGCCCGATTGCGGCCCACTCCCTAAGAACCAAGAGGGGGCCTGTGTCCCAGCAGTGAGAACATTATAGGCTGATTATGGTTAAAAGTTATTACAATCGGGATATCGTTGCTTTTTAACTGAAAAAGCTTATATCAAATTAACAGGGGGAAAACTATTTATCGCTACGCCACTTGTGGCATCCGTTTCAAACGGAAATCGTGTTACGTGTCAGATATTCTATCCTGTTAGTATAACTTTATCTACTGCAATAGTTTTTATAAACGTAGCTATAAACTGTAGATTTCCTTTGCCTTCACGCAAGGTAATAAACAGGTTTTGCTAAAACTTGTGAAAATATAATTCCGAAAATGATTGCAATCTTAGAAATAAATTACCTAAATATTCTTAGTTTAAGTTTCAGATGAATTTACATCGAAGACTAAAAATGAAGGGTACCCAAGGACACCTCTTTAAGAACCAGCAATTAACAAACCGCTCGTGGTTGCTACAGGCAATAATTACCCTCAACGACATCTTATTATAGAATGTGTAATTTTATGGTAGAAGATACCCTTCGATAATATTATACACGAGCCTGGTTTTATTATTTGGTCAGGACCGTTTTTTTAAAGCACAGGTGCGTTCCTGTATGGAGTATTGCAGCCACTTATGGAATGGCTTAGCAAAATACCAGCTTGCTTTACTTGACTCGGTGGAATGCAGAGCAAAAAGGCTTATGGGCGACGCGACGTTGGTGGCTAGGCTTCACAGCCTAGCTCATTGGCGTAAAGGTATGATTCCGATCTCGGCAGCACGGCAGCAATGCTGCGCGACATTGCTGCGTCACATTGCTGCCGTGCTCGGAATGTAATCTCGTATAAACCCGTAGAAAATGTATGAGGACCAGTAGTGCTGCGACCGCACTGCCGCGGCAGCACTGCTGCGTGCTGCCGAGATCGGAATCATACCTTAATGTTGCTTGCCTGATAAGCAGACAACATTACGCGGAGAGTGTGCGTAGGGGCTCCACAACCTGATCCTACCATCACCCTTTTACTACCGGACTGCCACACGTACTGCAGGGTACCATCTGCACTTGGTTGACATGCGAACCAGTCGTAATCAGCACTTGTCCTCCACTTTTTTTATGCGCACAGTTAAAGTGTGGAATTCTCTGCCAGCGTGTGTGTTCCCTTCCCCATTTAACCCGTCTGCCTTCAAAACAAGAGTAAACTGGCATCTTCTGTGTACGCTCGATCCATCATAGATCTCATCTGTTGCTTTCCATCAGGCGTCATCGAGATCAAGAGCAGGCCCATTCAGCAATAAAAAAAAAAAAAAAAATTTGTTCTATTTCATAAAAAACCATTAGTCATACTCTTCAGTATTCATACTCTTCCGTTCGTGATCTATTTTGTACGCAAATAGAAATCTTGTCGAGCTTTTTATTGAATAATTAAATGTTCACTATAAATAACTCACTCTTTGTGATAAGCAAGGCTGCGTCACTAAACGTAAAGGTACGTATCTTACCTTTACGTTTAGTGACGCATTAATAGATCTAAATTTACTCTGATTTGATTTGATTAATTTGCTAGACTAAAATGACAGCTGCGATCGACTTCATGACATTATTTCGTATACTCGTACATACATTAGTTGTCATTTCCGTCTAGCAAATTAAAAACCAGAGTTTAGATTGTTAAGACGTAAGCTAGGTACATAAATAAAGTAAAGGGACTGTGTGTACACTGTCGCTTTTAGTCTTCAAAAAAGTCTTGTCCTTGTATAAAGGTTTTCTGGTAGACAGCCACATTTGCGATAAGTCTATTGCAAAGTATCGCTTTTGTTAGAACGTTATAATTTTCTCTGTGTTCTGAGCTTACAATAGAGTAGCAATTATTTAATATTTGATTTCCGAGTCAACATTACAAATGAAACTTCGCATCCACAGTCAAACAAACAATGCCAAGCGACAGCAGTACAAAATTGTAATTTGAACGGTGTCGGCCGCTGGTAACGATGGAAAATCGACTTAAATTGCCATAATTAATTTATTCCAAACAGAATCCGCCTCACAAAGTGCCTTCAAAGCATTCAATTTTGCATTAAATTTGTAATTTTCACGGCACAATAATTTGTAACTGTAACACTTCGCTTTACTGTTTTTTTGCTTATAATCTAAGTACTCACTGAAAGTTCAGAGTAGAACGGTTTTCTCACGGTTTTGGAAAGTAAATAGTTAATCTAGCTTTCTTTTTTAGAGTTAAGAAAATTCTTTATAGCGTTAGGCAGGTACCTACACAGTGATCTTTTTACATTTTCCGCTTCAATTACTCTGAATGAATCAGCCAGGCACATTATATTTTGTTAGTACAATTTACTGTCTCTTTTTGCATTAATTTATATTCATTCCGATTACCGACGAGTGTAAATAAAACTGCCATTGGCGATATAAAACTGTCAGTGCAACTTTTTATTGCGCTTTCATTATTACAAGATTACGTTGTAACTTTTCCTTATGACTTGGTACATTTCTAAGTTACTCTCAGCTAGAAATCATATTCCTCTTGACGTTTGATGTTAACACTTTTTACATTATGGTTAGACCCGCGGGGTAATTGCGTAACACTAACAGTAGCAATGGCTCACATTTTGACAGTTCAACAACATTCATTGCGTTATTTACGTTTTTGAGCAGACTGAAGCAATGGATTAGCAATATTCTTTAAAATTATTCAGATTGTGATTGATCGTGTGTTACGTAATTAGGGTGCAGGGTCGGAATTAATTTTCTAATAGGTATTCACCTTATATAAATTAGTTCTCGACAATTTGACACTCTTTATAAAATAGGCATATAATTAAGTTCTCTCTCAATTATATGCCTATTTCATCAACACTGTTAGTAATAAGAAAATAAACTTTCATTTTTGTACAATGTTTGGGTTCTTGAAACGTTCTATCGGCACTATTCTGCTGTCGCTCGTGAGATAACCGTCCTGTAACACTGGTAGCATCAGACTTATCAATGGATTCCACGGAATGAAATGCTATTGTAAACGATCTTTCATTCCAAAACGAACCAGTGAATTCTTGGTCAAATGGAAAAATATCGCTCTTAACTCATTACGTTATGGGTGATGTTTGTGTGGCAGATGGATGGAGTTTTTGTGCAGTCCAACCTACGTCAGAGGCTATCAATGAAGTCCACTATGGTGTTTGTGTTAAGTCATCGCATTTTAATGAACCGTCGATGACATGCTATACGAGTAATAGACTCACGGCGTTATTCTTTTTAGCGCCGAATTTTTTAATCGTTCTTTTTGGGATGTGGAAACGAAAATAAAAAATGTCCGATCCGATGTTTTTTGGTGCGCGTTCCTGGGTAGGTGTCCTGTTTCGTTTTATTAGCTTCCTCGTTTTGATTAGTTCGTGCAATCATTAGTCATCATTAAGTTTGGCGAGTTGATTGCATGGTATATTTTTGTCGTAAGTATAATGTAGGTAATATTTTGCTAGATGTGGTTTCAGAGGTTATTGGGGTCCTACCAAGAAATAATATGAGTCTATTTCATCCTAATGTGCTATTTGATATCAAACTAATTAACAATTAAGCCACCCACGACTAATTTCTAAGAATTCTTCATACGTAAAAAATGATATCATTCGTCTGTCAAGTTGGTTAACCTCTGGGAGGTACGCATTAGGTATGCTACAGCAGGTGTAGTCTCTGCGATGTCCATTTCCCGGACCGGAAGCCCCACTATGATCACTGAAGCGAGTCGATCTCGTTACCGACCCTCATTCCACTCCTGACTCATTTCCTCAAAGTTTTTTCCAAAAAATTTAATCTTAACTGGAGTAGACGTTTCTCACAGTAACAAACTAAACGTAGATTTAAATATTTGGTGATAATAGGCAGCTCTCTTGGGAACCAATTATTTGTTGCTCGAAACAGACAGACTTGGAGGCTGCAATTAAGCAAATTATTTTTTACGATGACTACACGGTACACCGTAAACGTTTGCTTTCTGTAGGTTGTAGTGTGTTTTGTTACCTATTAATTTACACCTTTGAACTGAAAAATATGGTCTTTACATACCCAAAGTAAAAAGGAAGTATGTTTTCCGTTAGTTTCTTTTTTAACTTTTAAATATCAAATTATTCATCGCTTATCATGATTAGCTCATATTAGCATCTATACAGACATGTTTTGTACGAGTATGCCAATGTGAAAAATAGTCCTTTTTACCTTTTCATCTCTCATCTCTTCATCTTCTGAATAACTAATTTTCACTATACTCGTACAAAAAGTAGGTAAGTAACATTACTCGTAATTTTATTTGTACTTATTCATTTATAACCCAAGTGACGATTAACAGTTATATTATTTGAGTACGTAAGTAGCTGCAATGTGAAAGCAGTAACTGCCAACTGTTCAGTTAATCTCACGAAGGGCTGACGACAATCAAAGTGCTGAGACATTAATTGGATTTCATTCTTCCTTTATACGGAGAGCAGGTTTCGAAGATCGAATTGCACAAGTTCATTCAGAAGCTGACATAGTTTTGAGCTAATGGAACATTAGACTAGAGGATTTTACAATAGATATTGTTATGTTAGTCGTATATAGACGAATTTATTTCTGTGCGTAGGAAATTGAACCGGAAATTTAAACAAACCTGCAGCGAATGTCATAACTGTCATACTTATGACAGTACAGATACCAGAACATCAAGCTACTACAATCTGTCAAATTTATTTAATAGATTTTCAACTTTATCGCTAAAACATAAGGTTCAAGGTTGATTGGGAAAATTTGACAGTTTCGGGTAGCTTGATGTGCTGGCGTCTGTACATTCAAACACTATGTGACATAAACGACTTTTTAATCAATTCATTTAAATGAAATTAAATTTTTATCCTGTAAATAGGATATCGGAACCACTTTTTCATGTCATATTATAAAAAAAATTTGCTAATTGGAAACGACATTTCTTATCTGAACTTCTCTACCCCTGAGAGGAAACGGCGAAACAAACTCAAGGGTCAGTCTCCTTTAAAGTCCATACATAATCTTGGTTAGATCATGTTATGTGATATGATATGATCATGATCATTATAGCGATGTATTGTGTATAGAACAAGTAGTACTTATTTCATTTAGTAGTACTAACGGTAATAATAAACTGCACAAATAATTCCATCAAACCGCTGCTACGAAGCTAAGCAATTACCATCAATTAGATAGTAATAGCAACCAGGCATTAGTTAAAAACAGAGGATATTATGAAATTAACTATTCAAATAAAAAACCAATAAAGCATTCATCTCGACAGATTCTGAAGCGTCTGGCAACAAAATACGCGTTCAGTGAGCAAATATTACATAAGGAAAATAAGAGATTATAGATTTTTTAGCTATTATACTGATCCAATTGTACTGGCTTGAATAGTACCAGACGCTTATTAGATACAACGTTAAGTTTTTTATAGATACTTATATAACAATGGAAAAACGTTGATTTGAGATTTTATACTTATGTATTTCTTTTATTTGATGGCCTGAATGACTCCTCGACAGCCCCGAAGTGCGAAAAGACGAGTGTAGCAATTCAACACAGAATAGCTCATAGAGTAACGCTGTATTTATACTGGGTAATAATAATAATATGTTTTTGGTGTGGACACCAAACGTCACTGCGTAGAAGCCGCGTAGCCGTTGCGTAGCAGAATATAGACGCTGGGAAGCCTGTGCGTAGCAGATAATAAACGTTACTGATCACGAACGCCGTAGCAAGTGCGTAGCATGTTCGTAGGAGATCATAAGCGCCGCGTAGACGCAGCGTAGTAGTCCGTAGCAGATCATAAAAATCGTAATTTGTAAAGCCGCTACGCAGCGGATTTGTATATTATGATTGTAAACGCTGTGTAGCGGCTGCGAAACAGATCGCAAAAGCCGCGTAAACGCCTGCTCTGAGCATACGTTCAATAAACGCCAGTGGCTACGCCTGTAGGTATTCTGAGCTTAACTAAAAATGCACGTGCAAACTGCTGAAAGTGCATGTCGTAAAAGTTACTTTGTACTTACATAAAGGTACCGACCTACCTAAACTAGTTACTACCGTGGTCACAATACGGCAAACAACTGATTCTTACTTGATTGCTTGCAAGTCGTAACCGAATAATTTATAACGCAATAAGTAGATAAGAACGCAAATAAATACTTTGTAATGTTTCAGATCATTATTTCTTCAATTCTTACATTTGTTATAACAAGCAACTAGTTAGCCAATTATAAAAATGCAGTTATACTGTAAAATATATGCTTATTTTTATTGTAGAGCAATTTATTTCTGTACTTAATTGTGTCAATGTTTATATTTTTATAGTATTTTCTATCGGTAACAAGCTAGAATGAACTACTATATACAAATATAATTATGAATTTGTTTGTCGTTATTTATTTTACTCAAACATGAAGATACCACTTTACTTTTTATAGTCTAAAAATATTTTTCCTGTAAATAACCAATGTTAATTTATGTTTTTCAATAACATCTAAATTGTTTTTAAGATATTTTTTGAAGCACGTTGTTAGAAGTAAAACTCATGACTTCCCATAAAAATCAACCATCCACATCTCCAGATTTCGTTCGCCGCAGATACAACACTTTACACTGTTATAATTTATGATTGTCTGACATTTCAAACTTTTATCGGCTAATCTGACATTACAGTGACTTTGACAGTGTGGTTATAAAAGTAAGCCATTAAAGATATAATTGTGTCAACAATAAAGGTGTAAACGTCTGAGGAATGTTTCTCACTTCTCGTGACATTATTTGTCATAAAAAAGATAACGTTTTTTTACGTCATCCGTCTCAGGAATTTCTAATTTCCGGTCAGGTTTAATTGTTACGTTTCTTAGAATGATTTTGGTCACATCTTCAATAAAGATTCATTAAATGCGTTATGTTTTTTTTATAAACACCTTAACATATCACAGTGATTTTGGTATATGACACAAATTTACAAGGATCGCGAAAAATTCATGTCAAAAAACAACATGACAGACAAGTTAACATATCTATTATAAAGAACATAAAAGACAATAATGACAAAAAAGTCGTAACTTACTCATGTTTCTAGAAGTTCAAAATAGAGCTGTTTTCCGTACTACGAGGACGTAGACAACCACCACAACAGTGGAAGTTATATAATCGTCGAGAACCGTAAGATTACTACTACAAAGCAAAAAAAAAAAAATTTGTCTGTAAATATTTCAGGGTAAGTGATCTTTTATGAAAGGATATAGAAAGCTTTGCTTGGTACTGAAGCCACGGCAAAAGATCACAGCGTGTTACGAACAGAACCTAAAGATAGATACACATAGTGTAGTGTGTATATGTTTGGACGTAATAATATGTTTGTACACGCATAAAAAGTGCTCTATCGGTCGGTCCGTCCTTTGTTAAATAAATTAGTTTCGGTGTCTACCAAATTACGCCTCGAACCTATCTATATGTACAGCACATTGGATCTTGGCAGGAAAATATGCTCTACCTATTATCTGACTGTGAATAAATTAACATATTTGAGGCTCTGTAACAAAACGGGAGTTGAGACAATAGCAGATCATACATCATTGAAAAAAGCTTTTAGGAACACTAGTAGCCGAATACTATTTGTTTTCATTGATTTATTCATGGTCAGACTATAGATACAAGGCGCCGACAAACACGGTCCTTTTGAAATACAAACTTTTTCGAATTGGTAATGAGAGTTTGTGTGAAACGTTACAAAATAACAAGTCACGTACTGCCCTCTTCAAGTGAAACTGAATAATTGTTCAAAGGGATACAAGAATTTGGAAAACAAATAGCTCGCTAGGATTCCACTTGATTCTTTCATCTTGATGGAGTGCCCTGTGCACGTGTAGGTAGTTAGTTCGAATAATAGCTATTGTTTATTTAAGTTTCTTCTCATATAAAATTTATCAGTGCATTTTGTGATAAGGCCACATGTGATAAATTGCCTGTTTCATAAGGCGTTCATTAGAAGCGTGCAAAATGCACTCCGTTGCGCAGCGATAACTTCGCCGATAACGGTTTTATTGCCTCAAAATATTACCTATTTGCGTATCTAAAGTTGCTTTTTGTTTTCAAAATATCATAGTGACAATGGATAGATGAAGAAAATTTACGATTACAGTTTTGCTACATTTGCTATTTTGATTTATATTCATGGGCACGAGTAGAATTGATTAATGCCTACATGTTTTTTGATTTCGATTATTCAATATAGGTAATAATCATAAAATATAATTCGATAACAGTTGGTTACTTGATTTATCTGATTTGAGCGATGAGGTCAAGTTCTTGTGAGTAATTTAGATTTGTCAGAATGAATTAAAAGTTTGTAGAGCTAGTTTCCTATCGTACTGTTATGTCCTTTACATAGATCCATCTCGCAGTCACTGAGGCTGCCCGGCAACGTAGTGCAAAGCGTCGATATAAAACATAGAGTGATTCACACCCCCCAATAAATACTTTGTGTACTCACACACTATTGACGAGTCACTGCACCAAGAGCTTTAAATAACCCTGACCTTTGTTTCTCAGAACACCAAAAGAAACCTTTTGCACAATCTCAGCGGGTACAACATAAACAATCATTTTAACGGCTTCATCGAAATATCTACCTCTGAGCATATTAATTAATACACGTCGTACAATTTCCTTATACACTTTAATGATTAGCCATAAATGTTCATCACAAATGAATGATATAGAAATAATTGCTTGAAGTTGATGTGGATTCAAATAACGTGTTCGGAGGGTATTATCCGCTCTGAGGACATCCCGTACAATGACGAAGATTGCAGCTGACTTGCATTGCCGCATGTTATTCACTTCTTTAATTAACTATCAAACCGGAGGCACTCTCGATTATAAGACGCGGCTACTCGGCTTTGTGCCCGCTGTGCCTACCTGCCACTGAACTCTGCATTATAACATTTCATCAAAACAAACGAAAAATGACTCTATTACATGGTAATAAGGTCAACCGAACATATTTTGAGTTCCACTGGCGACTGGCTGTCTCGACTTTGATATTGTTTTTTGTATGTGGATATTAGGAGTTCGTTGTATGAGCATGATCATTAAAGTCAGATTTGGATGTGTAAAACGTTAAAATGTAGTTTGTCAGGTAAGTGCCTACATCCTCTCGCTTTTTAACATTGCAGATGGTTGGATGTGCGCAATTAGCCCAATAAAATATTTGCAGTTGCTTACGACGTTGTTCATCTTATGGTTGATGTGATGATCATATAATTGGTTGATGAAGTGTCAATTTCAAACTAGTAGAAAACCAAGTTACGTATAAGATTTATGCGTTATAACAATCGTGTTGTATTATTTTAAGAGAAGAGTTCATAATAATGTTTTAAGACGCATGGACTTACATATAACGTAAAAAAAATCACAAATTATGGTTTTCCATAGCAAGCTTGCATCGTTAGGTAACATTCCTCCAGTGACTATAATCGGAACACCATTGCAGCGTGTTGCTGAGGTGAAGTAACTAGGACATGTGGTCACTGAGGAGTTCTGTGATGATGTAGATTTGGTTAGGGAGCGTAGGGCGTTGGCGCTTCGGTGCAATATGTTAGCTCGCAGGTTTGCACGCTGTATTAGAGATGTGAAGGTGTATCTTTTTAAGGCCTACTGCCAAACCTTTTACACGTGCCGCTTGTGGGTGAAGTATACGTAGAAGGCCTACGACGTCCTACGCGTTCAGCATAATAATGGATTTAGGATGTTGCTGCGGCTTCCGTGCTTTTGCAGCGCTTCGCAGATGTTCGCGGAAGCCCGTGTTGATGATTTTCATGCCATTATGACAAAGAGGGCGACATCAATAATGGGTAGGTTGCGCGGAAGCTCCAATAGTATCCCAAAGACATTGTTTGACAAGGTGGACAGCCCCTTTATTAGGCACTGGGTGCAGAGGTACATACCAACGATCTATTTTATGTGTGAATAACGAAAAATATAATATTATAAGCAATAAAATATGAAACATAAGTAGCCAATAGCGCAGTTACAGGAACTGATTCAAGTATCGAAGAACCTGACAGGAAAGTGAGTCTTGTTATTGTTTCCATTTCACTTGAATGAATTTGTGAAAAGGAAGAACTTCATGTCACAATGTTCAACAGAATTCCTAGATATCTGAAACAATGGTTACGTTTTCTTTGAAATGTTTCAGCTTTTTAATAAATGTCTGAAAATAATATTGTTTGTTGAGCGTAGGTATAGAATAAAGTAGAAGCTAGGTTTTCAAATATACATTTAATTATTACTATTAGTTTGTAAATTATGTGTTTAAAGCATAATCAGTCGTTAATGTTCCCACTGCTAGGAGACAGGTCCCCCTCTCTGTGAGAGGGAGTGGGCCATAATCCACCACGCGGGCTCAGTGCGGGTTGGTGGATATGTGTATATATAAATTTCGTTGTAAATAAATAAAAGCTTCTGAATACTCTCCCAATCAACACTGTTAAATTATAGACAAAAAAACAACAAGGGTCGCCTTCCAGTTAACCATAATAACGTATTCAGATAATAACAAAAAGTACCTATCCATATATCAAAGGTGACAAATCAAAATAAACAAGACACGCATTCCGGTTCACCGCGGGCAAGAAGCACAGATCTGAGATCGACATTCAGTGCCTAATGTATATTAAATATGAGTAGACGCCTTACTACATGGCATTCAAGTGAAAAACAGTGCAAAAACAGAATGGAATTGCCATTATAGCTTATAACTCAATCAGTTGCGTCCTGCGGCGGGACGGCGGCATAGCAGCCACACCATGGCGGCATGGCTCGATAGGAATTTTATACTTTTTCATCCATTATCTGCATTCTTGTCGCGACAGATATGTCGCCCGGCAAACAGACACTTTGACAAGTGAGCGCCTTAGAAAATAGAGAAAATTGAACGCAATGAAGAAAATTCCGAGCATTCTTACATGGGATTTCTAATGGCGTTAAGATTTTATTGGTTCGCTTATGATGAGCCGTTTATCTGTTTGTAAAAATTGATGATGAGTTAATCAATGTTCAGCCATCGTACGATATATTTTCGGCCTTCTCTTTTATTTAAATAAGGGACCATGCCTAGCTAACCGTGATCACGTGTTAATCATTTTTATTTTTCTTTTGAAATTTTTGATAACATTCTTTGTCCGTAAGTGTATACACGATGGCAATGACACAGAATTAAGACACATTGGTTAAAAATAAAGTGAAAATAAGATATTTTAACCTCTAGACGATTTTGAGTATAAGGTGGAAAAAAGGAGTGTGATGATCACTACACTCAACTCAACAGACACCCAAAAAGTGACAAGTTTTCATTATGAAATATTAGTTTAAAATTTTGCAAAACCACGAAAGAAACTACGTAATAGGATAGTGGATGCTAATAGGTTACACTTTGCTGAAGGATAATGTTGCCCATTCGTATATACATATAGGCCACGTCAAGTCGTCTAGCCTTTCTGAGCTTTTCTTTTAAAGGAAAACCCTACTTGCTGAAAACGAAAACAAAATATTTCTCTGTATAAAAGAGAATTCCGTCGTTTTATTTATTTTACGCAAATTCCTGAAACGTTTGACAAAAATCCGATACGAGCTTACTAAACGGCATTTATTACTTACATCGCAAAACATGTGCTGAGAAAAGAATATGTTCAAAGGTCGAGAATTTAATACGAGACTGGTATGTCGCTAGCCTCCTGTAGTAATCTCCACATACACTACAAATAAACAACGAACACACAACACATAATTATGTAATTAATCATACAAGCTTCTGCATTTCTCTGTGATTACCATTGTGTTTCTCTCAATGGAGTACGCGTGGTGATGAGACAGCTCCCGATTTAATTTCGAATCACAATCATTGTCTTCTTATTTTCATTTTCTTATTACGACCGATTTAATGAGTGTTTTAGTTTAATGGAGAGAACTGAATAGTCCATCGAGCCATATAGTAACCAGAATAATAAACCCGAGTAATCAAGTTTCAAATCGCTTTTTGCACACTGTAACTATCATTACGTAATTTAGTTCATTCTGAATGCTTCCTTAATTAGACTGCTTTATATCGCATTTTAAAAAGAGGACTGATTTCATATCTCATTTCTCATTGTCGTGAGCACAACACATCAGCGCGAATTTTATCAGATGCGGCAAAAAGTACTTTGGGTGAAAAAGGTATTACCGACACACGCATGTAATATCCATGCGCGTACGCTGAGACAGTTTTGACGGCGTTGTGAAATGATGGACGGTCATTACGATGTCATTGACATCATTTGTTTTTCATAGTCCTTTTACTTTGAGTTTCAAGTTGAAAAAAAAAATGCAAGGATATTGTTGTGGCTGACTACTGCAGTGGTTATAATTTCCGTACGTGTTGATCTAGCTTTTAAGTTAATACTCGTACTATAGACTTAGCTCAATTAGTAATAATTAAGACTTCAAGACTTGAAAACTCAATTATTATTGATAAGATAATTTATGGTGCACAGTACATTACAATAATAGTATTCCACTACGTGAGAGGATCATTCGCACTTATTACCTACTATTATCTGAAAATCCGTAAGATATTTGTTGGATTACTTTTTGAGAGCATGCTGTCACTGTGTGCTTAATATAATGGAAGTGGATACTCATTTTGTACTTCTAATTGAAGTACATTGCGTTACGATACATACCACCAGATAAGGCAGATTTCATCAGTTAATCTATGAGTAAAGCGTTAGATTCGTCCAATTTCAGATCAGTTACTCGGCTTTGCTGCATCATCGGTGATCTAATCATGTATCAGTGGAGATTAAAACAGGCCGGCCGGATCGCATCAAAGGCGGTATCACACTGTTATTTTGACTGATTGATCTCTTCCAACAAAAAAGGTTGCATCGCTACCGAGATCGACAGTAGCCGAGAAAAAACAAATTAGTTGGCTAAACCTTTTCATAAAGCATTGTTATTATCACCACCTACCCCGTCCTGACCAGAACGTATTGTCGATCGAAAATGCGCTTCTTGTGCTAAGTATACTTTTTAAGGTTCAGAATTGTGCTGCGATCGATCCGTGACTTCTGATCGGCCCGCATGTAATCGCGGTTGTCGAAAGGCGAAAATCATGCTGCGTTTGCGACCTTGCGTTCGTTACAAAAAACGCGATTTATTTTTTGGAGAAATGTTTTTCGGTGTCAGATGTAGCGGCTCGAGCTTTGATTGTTGAGATTCTCATATTTAGTTTTAATTGGTGGCTTTATCGAGTTTACATTTTACGGTCGGAGTCGATGAGAGGTTAATAAGCGGCACTTTGAAAGGTATCTTCGTTTTTTAGAGTTCCGCGTTAATAGGTAGGTAATAGAAATATGACTGTGTCTGCATCGTCGTTGAGATTTTATTAGGGTTACGTGAGTTTATAATATAATGATTATCCCCGGAAAAGTATTGCTATTAATATTTTGTAATCGATTGAGTGCTGTAGTTCGAGTCATATTTATAGCTTTGGTATTGCGTGCGTTAATGCCATGTCCAGCAGCATAATTAAAAAATCAACATGCGGCATGGTAACAACGAGAGAGACGTTAATTTACAGAATCACATGAGTTCGCGATAGGAATGTTATAACAATTCTTTACGGAACCGTTCATGGAAAATAAGTGTAATGTGCTGTGCCCAATTTTTTATTGTTTAGGCAATAGTCGATATTGATTTCGGGTCTTTGATTCCGACGTATTATTGCTTGTTTTATTGGTACCCGGGAACATCGTAATTAACCATATCGGGCCTTTTTTCTCATGTTTCTGGATCCTTTCGTGTCTACGGACAATAATAATTCGATGCTCACCTTGAAAGGCGTACGCGCCGAAAATTGGTCTCATATTGTTCATCGAAGACGTAGTTCCTGTTGTGTAATCCATTTTGATGTTTTTAATTACGATTCTGTGTTCTTTCACTTCACTATCATTTTTTTAGATGGACGGAATATTATCTTAAAGAAATAATTTTATGTTACAATCACAATGTCTATACATAATATACAGTTTTTCCTTGTACGTGACTTTCATATACACAACACTTTACGATCTTATTTATTTATTTTAATATTGAAACTTTTATGGGACACTTTAAACACTGAATATGTTTGAATATTGCACGAGGGTACGAACTGAGGTGACGTACACATTTGTGCGAACGAACTTATGAAAGCTCGATGCGTGCGACATAAGTGAATCAATTACAAAGTCGATGGCGTTGTGTGCATTATCTTTCGGACCCTACTCATAGCGTGTATTACAATAGCATTTCGCTCCACCTCTTTGCTCCCCTACCACTTTTTATTTACTAGTAATAATAATAAATCACAAGGAACAGTCGTGTATGTGTTGCAGCGTCAAAGGACGCGCATAAAAGGGTGTTTATGTATAAATTCTTTATTGCCGTTCAGTATGTTAATGACGATTGTATGTATAGTGATCTTTACAGTTACATCTCCTTCACTAATATCGGTTTTCATGTCCTTTTTAGTTAGCAATTGATGTCTATTTCATCGTTGCCTGTGTTGTACTTATTGAAGCTTTATCATTGCAGCTTTTCACGATGTTTATTGCTGAACTCAAATATTTCGCATTTAGAAGATATTTCAATATTATTTTACCTAGTTTCAAAGTTCTGTAGGAGAAATTGCTTAGAGACTGAAAGTTGATGTTAAAAGCACATTTCACGGTAGTAAAGAGAGAACACCTTTGAAGCCGGAGTAGCTACGCATCACGGTAAAATGTAAAGTAAGTCTTCAGAGTATTTACAGCACGTTACATCTTACCCTTACTTACGATTCTGGTAGGTAAAGTTCACGTGAAACTTTCAGTTTTATCAACAAAACTTCTAATCTAAAATATATTCTGTCGTCAAGCGATCGTAGAACGTGCAGCTGCCAGCGGATTGTCGACAATAGTATCGATAAAAAGCCGTCATGCAAATTATCGACTATTGTATCGTGGTATTGTACGATGAGCGCTCAACGCATGCGACTGTCCTGCGGACGATGCGTGCGATTCGATTCGCGTTTCGTTTTTTGGGGAATCATAGTATTTTCAAAAGCAGCTGTAGGACTTGCATGATGTAATGTTTCATAAATGTATGATTTCAAAAGGTGCTTATAAATATACACGTCCGCATCAGAATAGTCATTGAAGCTCTTCCTGTTCCAAACCGCCTAGATCTAGGCAAGTGGAATTCAAACGACTTGTTTATGCACCTTCTGCTACATAGAAAAAAAGTGATTCTAAACTTGAATTTTGTACCAATTACTACAAAAGCGAAATCTGTTTTTATGAAGAATAATCAGTAGTTTGATTGCTATCGACACGCTAAGAAGAAGTAGTTTATTAATAAGCTATTAGGAACTTGATTCTAGAGGTTAAACTTGTAATCAAAATTCTAAGGATAATATTTTGAATTCCTCGACACCTCAAAAACTGCTGAGTCAGATTTAGTTATTATGAGCATTCATTCACACTTCAGTATGAAAAAACAAGTTGAATGAGCACTTTTAAACACGATTTGGTTTTTGTTAACGAAGTGATGTATCAGACGTTATGAAGTTCCAGTGGCAGCTAGGACCACAGGACTCCTTGTGAGTGACACGAGCTAGTGTGTCAAAACAAAATCGAGTGGCGTCTAGGGATTAGTCGATTATTCGAACGCGGAATCACCGACTGTGTCGGACAAAAGCAAGAAGTTGTTACTTAACACCGTTTTTGTAAGTTTTCTATTTTAGTTCGAGTATTTTTATCGGAATTTGATTGTCAATTTGGTCAATGAGAGACCTTTTCTGCTTTTAAATATGTAAAGAAATTGTTTCTTTTCGATCCTTTGACAATGTGA
This sequence comes from Amphipoea oculea, assembly GCA_945859645.1. Classification (NCBI taxonomy): domain Eukaryota; kingdom Metazoa; phylum Arthropoda; class Insecta; order Lepidoptera; family Noctuidae; genus Amphipoea; species Amphipoea oculea. The sequence goes on from OX243880.1 coordinate 10,390,252, forward strand.
TTGGACTGACAGAATTTAAATTTTCGGACAATGTCCGTTAAATTAGCTGTAATTTGTAAATCAAGTAAACGTTAGTGGGTATAGAAAGATGGTCTGCTCGGTTTAGAGTTGGCGTCGCCATTTAGAAAGAAATCAAATCAACCGCTACAATGAACCTAACTGTACATAGGAACATTAGTATGTAGGTGCGCGCTATGGTGGGCTCTCTACAAACAACCAGTTTCCATTGTTCTTCTACGTGGTGCGTTTGTCAAGGCACTTGAAAGCTGAGGACCACTTTCACCGGCTCACATGCAAATCGCCTGGACGTCGCCTGTATTACAGCTATTAAGCCTCGACGGACGCAACTATGCACACGAGTCTATTGAAAAAGGGTGGAATGTGAGGGCCATTCCATGTTGACGCTGTGTTATACATACATATGAAACTTAGGTGTTTTCTGTTCGACGTAATTGATATTAGCGTGTCTAATTTTAAGTATATTGATTTGACCATTGATGTTTTGATCGTCTTCTTTTTCTGTTCAGTTTATCGATGCTCTATGTTTTGTATCCTATTTATTATTAATAACATAAAAATAAGGAAATTAATCGTATAGTATAGCCGTCAAAACATATTTAATTGTTCATCTCGCGCGACCTTTCTCAGTTAAATGTCAGGTTTACAGAAAATTAATAAAATATGTGAATGTTAATTTTAGTCATTAGCCTTAGTCAAGTTGTGAGGACGCCGACGAATAAAAAATATGTTAAGAAATGTGTGATCGCGCCGCCGGCGCACGCCTCCGCCGCGAGACCGACTGTTTGTGGAAACAAGTCAAATGTGTTAAATATGGAACATCAGCTGCGTGGAACTGTTGTCGCCTGCGCTACTGGAAGCGACAAGATGCGACACCTTATTGTCTGTGTTAATATAGGCAATCATACAGAACTTTTCTTACTTATTTATTATACTGAACGCAGGTTTTTGGTATGTTAAAAAATAACATAAGGAAACATTGAATACACCAAAAAAGCTTTCAGAAACCATACACGAAGCTCTAAAATTGAGGAAGCCTTTAAATATGCAATACATCTGCCTAAAGATATAACCTGTTTGGCATAACAAAACGACGTGACTACGTCGTAAAACATATATTTTTTGTGTTATAAATAGTTTAAGAAATCGTTAATTGGTTTTGGTAAGTTTTTATTGACATTAGCCAATTATTCAATTACCTAAAGGCGTCGACGGAGTGTATGGAGAACAGGTAAGCTTGAAATTAACATTTATGTCGCTTCTATAGTTTTGTTTCTGTGTGCAGCCCATTAGCTTATTCAATTCACCCTGAGTGAATTGGATTTTCCTTCCTATAATGGACTCTAATCCGTCGGCACATGTCTTCAAGGGCGGTCTAATGCCCCTGTTGCATGAGACACTATTACTGTTTTTCGTAACGGACCATTACAATATCTCATCGTGACGTAGAAAAATTTTACATGTCATTTGGACATATTTTTACGAGTGTTTGTTTTTCACGTGGGGCGGGCCCATTTCACACGGTGTGTTATAATGCCGCTCCACGTTTCACTACATTTACTGTGACGTAGATTTCGATCTTTTACACTTTTAATGTCGCTAGTTAGTTTGTTGTGTAGGTCGTTTAGCTTTATGTTTATTTTTCAACTGCTGAAGAAAACATAAATTGCATGTTATGGACTTATAGTGGAATTTCCAGTCTTCAAATGGCAGTCCACTACAGGAACAACTTTTTCAGAATAAATATGTAAAGCTCATTTCTTAGGAAATTGTTTACACAATTCTTGTTGGAAATACTAATGCGTTTCGAGTAAGGGTAATCTAACAAGTTTAAGCATTGTCGTAGTTATTAGATAACAATAAATATACTTAAATCTTCAATTTATTTGATACTTGTAAAAGGCAACATTGATATCATTAGTGTGGCCTAATATGAAATATATTTGTAAGTCTATGAATTATATCCCCGGAACAGCGGCGGGCATGTCGAATGGAACTAATTACAGGCAGGCCACGGACCTGCTGTGACATGTGGCCTATATTACGACATACGACATATCATTCCGACTTATTAATGCGTTACGTTCATTTTGTACGACTATTTTTTATAAGGAAATAGTTAACTTTTTAAGGGGTGACTCATATCAATATAACTACATTTCGTGTTGTTATATAAGTTATCAAAAAGTGATATTAATCTATTTGATTGACACCTATTTGTTGGCTATCACATTAAAATAGACACTGCAGAAAGTGTTGCTGAAATCTTAATTAACCTTACTTCCTGTAACGTATGTGTCGTGCACTTTTTTGTGAGCAATTAGCAGATCGTCGCGTGGCGGTCGTCGCATCCGTGTGTTGTTAATTTATCACCGACCGACCACCGACCGCCCCTCATTAGCGAACTGTACAAAAACTGGCCGAGTTTTATTTATGTAGGTACGCAACGCACCATGACTCACTGCGAATCAAACACTCCCAGCCGCTAAACAATAGCCAACCAAATAATTTATCTGCACGTGTTCCCGCTTTGATAAGCTAAGACTGATTTGCTACACCAATTTCTAATTAGTGCTTTATGATCTCTGATTTCATGTGTATAAAAGCCATTTATCTAATCACTCTTGTTTCTCTTTCGGCTCAGAAATATCTCTAAGTGGATAATGCTGTGAAGTAAAACGAGCTTGTTGGGAACTCATGGGAAAGTGTTGGGTAACTCGTAAAATGGAGATTCATCGATGCTGGCTGGCAATTATCTAAAAGAAAAAATACACGCACAACCTTTAAAAATGGAATTGGGTTCTAAGTATACTCTGACTTTGTTTAAATTTTCCTACGAATCGACTCTCTTAAAAATGTATATATTTTATGATCGTTCCATTCCGGAAATTGAAAGTCATCTTCAATCTTACAGGAAAATCAACCTCACAAAAACTTCCAAAAAGTCATCTTAAAAGACATTTCTTATTCACAATAAAAAATCAAAAATATTTAGTACAAATAAACAGCACGCCTTCGTGGGCGGCCCATCAGCGCATAGTTTCAGCGGCATCTTTGGCGCGCAATGGGCCCTGAAGCGTATGCGCAACGATTTCAGCGCATTTCACGCCTTTTTTGTGCGCGCTGCGCAGGCGACGAGTCTCGTATGAAGATTGTTAATAACGCGTGAAGTGACAACTGTGGGTTTAATTGCGACTGTTAGTTATTAGTGTGAACTTATGTGCGCGAGAGATGGTGCTGAAGATTGTTTGTTGTGTGTCAACAGTTGACGACTACCTTTGAATTTTACTGTTTTTAGTCGGGTACATAAGTTAACAATACTGGCTCCATGGGTAGGCAAGTATACATATCGTTTATTTGCTAGGTACTGAATCAGTAAATGAATCTATGACGAAACCATGACAACATTTGTTACAAAGAATAAATTACACGCTGAGCAAACCTTTTATCGACTCGACATTCCAGCGTTTAACCCAAAAAGTATTTGGAACGACCTAGCTCTCCTTGAAGAGCACAAACATCCCAATTATTTAGCAATATTGGTGTTACCAGTTGGGAAAATAACATGAAAGCGAGTATTGTATCTGAGGTTAAACAGAGTAGCCTCTTGAAAGCTATTAATGTGCAAATAGGCCAGCCACAAATTAAGGGTTTTGTAAACCGCAAGCGCGATGAAGCGTTGGTTGGTTTTTAATTAAAGTTGGTAACTCTGCTCAAGGCTGTCGTGTTAATGAATCAACGATTTCTGTTCGTTTCGATATTGCATTGTTTCCTGTCTCATTTATTAAGGGCCTGTGTACATTTGCTTTGAGTTTTTACATTGTTCTGGTTTAAATTAGATTCGGTTATTGTGCCGAAATGTTACACGACTTAATCGTGTTCAAAAATATTGCAGTATTTAATACAATTGGGTTACATATATTATTTAAGTCGTCTCTTAGGTTCGTCAAAAAGTGTTGATTGTATTGGGATTACAATGGACAACTGAAAATAAACTCTTTTAAAACGTTAGTTAGTAGTCTAATGTCGAATTTAGTTTTCTGATAACTCATGATGAAAAAAACAAAAGCTAAAAAACAGAAAACAAAAGCTTGAAAAAGAAAACTGCGTCCTGTGGTGGGTGATCAAAAAAATTACCCAAAAGTGATACAGCCCATGGTGTGAAAAATAATTTTCAACCAATGCTGTGTGGTATGATGATGGGCAAGTTCAACTCTAAATTTGATTACCTACCTACTACTCAACAACAATGTTTGCCTCTGAATAAGGGTTTGATTTAGTACCTAAGAATTAGATATAGGCACTTCAAGAGGTGGATTTTCATTTGTTCTGGGCTACTATAAAAGGTCACTCCAATTTGCATTATAATTTATAATAATTTTACTTGCCTGTGGGTAAGAGATGATTCCAAAACTATCTGATGGCTCCAGTAACATCTTTTTGTGTCACTTGGCTTCCTGCAAAGTTCAAAAGCTCAATTGCTTTTGAACTTTTGGGAAGGAGATCTAATAATGAGATAACTTTAGTGAGAAGATTATCTTAAGTTTTTGAAACGAAGGTCCTTATCCGCACGAATATACGTATGTATAATATCTACTTGGCGAATGAGAGCTAAACCGAAAAAAATGTAACATTTTGACCGTCACGACATTTTTGCTGTAGTCTGATTGTGTGTTTAGGTACAAGAGTATACCCGTTATTTAAAACATAATATACAGTGAAAGGAAATTCGTTCTAACCGACCAAAGAGTCCCACGATACCTCTTGATATTTTTTTAATTGTATTGGTCATTAAAAAAAAATACTGATATCAAATATCATATATTTTGATACTCATACCAAAAATCAAAACATTCATATCCCATAAAAATATTTAAGCCATAATCCACACTGATTATATGAAGAAACGTCTATATTTAACCGTCCAATAAAACTAAGTGGACTTAACAAATAATCTATGCGAGTTCGCCTTTAGCGAAGCTTTGTTATGCTAAGTCGCATAGTGTGGAGGAAGGTTTACGTCGAGGTGCTTACGAAACTGCGGCCTTGTTGGCGTGCTAAATACCTGAGACAATAGTGTTTACCTACCAATGACACGTTCACTTAATTACTAGTAAACTTGCTCGTAATTACTGCTTTTTAATTAGGTAGGTACCTACTAAGTCTTGATTTCTTGTCCTAGGTTTACTTATTTTGTAGGTTTATTAATTTTGCTTAAATGGCTTTGTAAAAAAAAAAGAATATTTTTAAATGTGTACGTCAAAGACTTGAGAGATTTTAAAAATATTTTGGATTTAGCGTCCTAAAAAAAACAAAGAAAATATTTTTTTTTACAAATTAAACTATCTAGGTACCTTAAATAAAATAAATAATTAACATGTTTCAGGATAAGTCGTATTTAAACACCCTAAAAAGAGCTTTCTTTATCAAAACTTCTCTGTGATGAGCGCAGACCCACAACGTGGTACCTATCTGGATTTTTAGACAGCTATTTCAGACAAACCTAATATTGTTTTTAAGAAAAATATTAAAAATAACAAGTGTAATTTTGAAAAGAAATGTAAGAGTTAAAGGAACTTATGTGCCTATTATTTTTTTTAGAAAATGGTTTGTATTATCTCTTAAATGTCACCAATAACGCAATATTAAAGATGTAATTTTTTTATGTCAATCTCATTATCTTAATGCCATCGAGACGGAGTGTTGTATCATTTAAAAAAAAGTAGGTACTGAAAAATCATACACATTGAAACAAAATGTGTCCTGTACACGAACACAGATCGACATTGCAATTAACTCACACAAACGTGTAGTAACATTTTCTTGGTGTGCTTACAAACTCCGCCCCAAACAAAATTTGACCAATCCCCGATCGCTGTAGGCATAGATCGTTGTGGCAACACGCCTCGTATTTTTCGTCACGGAACAGCGACTCAGGCGCGACTCACACATTGTTAATGTAAGCGTTCTTCGCTTTGAAGATACCGGATCCGAGGCTTCGTGCTATCTCGTTTCCACACCGGTCTTTGGCCCAGTACGCCATCGATGGCTAAATCTAATCAAAAACTGTAATAAAAGGCTGGGATTTAGGTTTCAGGAAGTTTGGCTAGTATAATATTTGGTGAACTATCAGTATTATAAGTGCTTACAGCAGGATCGATACTTTTATTTAAAAGTTTCGGTACCGGTGACACGTTCGGCGATGAAAACAGTCGGCTGACAGAAAGAGACAAACGATCAGGTGGAGCGGTTTCGAAGGCTGCGGAGGCGGCCAGTTTGACCATTTTTTGTTGGTCCGTTGATTGTGAAAGATTACACTTGAGAGTCGAAATACATCTTTACATCACACGTCAGTGGGCACTGAGCTGTCTTCAAAGTAACACGGATTAGACACACGCAGTTTCCTTTACGTAATTATGTCTGCGTTCATGCTGTGATAGTGAAAGACTGAAATAGTGATCTTCTGGGACTTTTGCATGTGTTCGGACTAATTTGGTGTTTAGAGCTACTCTTCTTACTTACTTAGCTCTGAAATTATTTGCGTCCATGGCGGTATCAACACTGAACATGACACCGTACTTCACCGGATACTCTTTTCAAGGTAAGCCTTCAGCTTCTATGTAACAACTTCCTATAATATCGTAATTTATAATTGCTTTCAAATAATTATTAGCTTTTTTTTAAACTTTGGTAACTTTGCATAATTTGTTACCTACGTTACGAGCTACTCATGTGCACCGTTTAGCGTTCGATTTTCCTCATGAAAAAGTTTTATAACCGTTATTAATTAACTCTTTGATTTCATTTTTACTTACATTTCTATCATATATGTTTTAGTCACCAAAGTACCTACACATATGAGCTTTATTAAGTACACAATTCATAATTTTATTATTTTAATGTATATAAATTGCTAATTTCTTAGATGCTTCTTCTTCTTCCTCAATAATTTTATGTTCTTAAATGTCCATTTAACTTGTTGTCTCACTATCATCATCTCTCATCTCATCTTCCTTGATTACCTAAAAAACTGTTTGGTTCAAATCAATTATATCTCAAATTATGACTAAAACCACAACACGGCCAATAAATAAAACACGTTGCTTCACCCATGATTAGCTGACATTTAGCAGCTGATTATGTGTCGGTTATACCAGTTGGATTTAAATTATACCATAAACATTGACAACCACTTTTCGAACTAAAGGGCCCGAAACGATCATAAAACTATAAAAACACGAAGAAATTACAAAGTTCCTTTTACAGCTACCAATATAACAATATTTCATCTTCGCGCGTCGGGCACAAGACAGACGAATTAAGAATGGCCTGTTTTTTTCTTGTTTATAACAGAACCTTGTTTAGGCTACACTTTCTGGAATGGTCAAGGACCGTAAGCTATAGAAATTGATTTGTCTCTGTTTCAATAAAGCATTTCTGTCACGATTAAGCTATTGTCATATTCGACTCATTGTCCCAATGATCTTGATCTTAATTGAAGAAGAATAAAGGAGATATTTCATCATATTTTTGATATTACCTCATACTACCATCTAGTGATGCTCTTTGTTTTGAGCTTAGATCTAAAACAAGCTTTTAACTAACATAAGACTCAATAATAAATACTTGATTAGCTTCATTGTGGCCAAAAATGTCGTTAGATGAAGGAAATTCATGGCAAACACTTTCAATATAGATATAATACTCGTATTATATATTTTGTAAGGTTCTATAAATGTCACCGGGAAGTATTGGTTTAAAAGTTTTAAAATTTAAGAGAAATTATTACTCGTCGTAAAATTACTGAACAACTTTTGTTTTCTAAGCATCCTGTCGTTTCTCTGTATCGGCGCTTTATTACTGGCGACAGTTTTTTATGAGTATCTAAAGTTTCACGGACAACCGTTCGTAAATAGTACTTCTGTATACATTTCCATTTTTTGTTCCCACAACGACAGTTCCTTGTACTATTTTAGATGTCTTTCTAATTTTAAATCGATAAAAACTTCGATATTACCTAGACAGAGTAGAGAGGGCTGCTGTTACTATACACTTATAATTAGAATCATATATATTTTCCTAAATTATATTTCAAAAGGTTTTAAATTTTAATATTTCATTGTTTCCCTTGCGGCTGAACTTTTAAGATCATTTCAAAGGCTTACCGTGTATAAATAACAACGAATACTGCTCCGAAAAGCTCTCGCACTGACGGGTTTACACATAAATCATTACCATACGAAAACATTTCGACGGCATTGTTAAAAATGTCACTTCGACTTATGACCTGTTTCGTCTAAGGCAAATTAAAAAGAAAGAGATACATATATTTGAAAGGGTTGAGAGAGGAGAGCAATAACATTAAAGAATGCCGACGACATTGGTATGGATACCCTGTCACATTTTTTCTTATAAATTATAAATATGACTGAAATATTATATTTATGAAACTCGTTTTTGAACACATTCCCGTAGTTTTTTTTAACAACAGACTCGATTGGCTAATAAACTGAATTTAGAATTTATTTTGTTTAAGTTTGATGACCAAGTAGGAAATTATAATAAATACTGAGTCTTCTTCCTGCTTAATTGGCATCAATAAATCAACTTGGCCTATTGCAGTCCACTGCTGGACATATTGGTGTCTCCCATCCTGCGCCACAACACCCTGTCCTCCGCTTTCCGCATCCAGTCTGTCCCAGCCACTTCTTTAGGTTGTCCGTCCATCTAGCTGGGGGGCGTCCCACACTACGCTTGTCGATACGCGGTCTCCACTCCAGGAGTCGTCTGCTCCACCGGCAATCGGTCCTTCGACAAACATGGCCAGCCCACTGCCACTTCAGTTTGCTTACTCTTCAAGCTATGTCGGTAACTACGGTTCTTTTCCGGATAATTTTATTCTTGATTTTATCCTTTTATCCTTCAAAGAGACTCCGAGCATAGCTCGCTCCATAGCGCGCTGAGCGATCTTGAATTTGTGGACCAGCCCGACCCTCAGTGTCCACGTTTTGGCACCATATATCATATATTAATTGGCATACATATAATGAAATATAATGACAAGGAAGGCGCTAGACAATAGCGAAACAGCCTTCTAAAAATGTTCACTTACGTGCTTTTCTGACATGAGTCACGTTCGCCGTACGTAAGCGAGGCGGCGGGCGGCGCGAAGGCCTCTTTGAATTATTAAAAATGTCTCGATTTTTTAATTCGACTTCAAATTATATGAGTTTCTGAAGTACGAGTATAAATCGGGATTAGTGTCTGGTAAGTCCATCTGATGTGCCCGTGAACATCACAAAACGTTTGTTCAATGCTTTAAGATGAAAGATTATTTACAAATATGCAGCCATTTGTAATTTGTAGAAATTAATTTTGTTTTTGTTTTGAATCATGCAAAGCATGATTAATGTTATGCACCTTACAGGATATAAAACATTGAAGTATGATACCACAGATTAATCTTAAACAACATATATTGGAATTTTCTAATGCCAAGAGTTAGTGCATAATGATGCATTTGCGTAGAGTTTAAGTATGGAAGTTAATGTCGATATTAGTTGGCATAATATCTGCGATGAGTGGTGCGGCGCGATCAGATGCGCCCGCGGCTAGGTGACGGCGATGAAGCGCGATACCGATCGCCAACGCGTTGCACCTTGTAATTTTCTCTGCGAACGAGAGTGCATTTTTCATAATCCTTTATGCAATAACCATTTTATTGGTCTCCATACAAGATTTGCGACAGCAATAACGGTCTCCGTACAAGATTTGCGACAGCAATAACGTTTGTGGTTAATTACTTGGATCAGTCGTAAATTCTCCTCTCAATTAGAGTTAAAGAGTTTTCGATGGAGCCAATTATAAGAATGATACTACCTACATCACGGTGCATTGGATTTCTGACCTTTATGTGGAGTTCAGTACCGTAATCAAGGTTTAGTCACATTCATATCACGGGCCGACAAGCGGTGCACATCTCGCGCACACGCACACATCTCGGCGGCGCGCCCGCGCAGATCAAAGGCACCGACAGGCTCTTTTAGCCGCATAATATGACGCGCCCCCCGCCTCCGCCCGCGGCCGGCGAAATGCCTCGCCGCCCGATCAACCTCCGGGGCGCTTACTTGCCATTACTTATGCTGATCTATTAATAAACAAATTGATATAACGGATATTTGAAGCGGGACCTTTGATTTAACATCATGTTATATTAATCAAAATCAGTTTATTAGATAATTTGCTTATGAAATACCTGCCTAGTACATATGTACTTATTCCCTTTAAATACATTTGGTACCAATTAACCTTTGATGGCTAACGCATGACAATAATTACGACCAATTACCGACTCAAACAATGTATGAATAATAAATTATTTGTATGATTTGGCTAAAATTATTTCTGAGCAGGCTTATCCAATCTGATTATCAAAACCTTCAGTCATCGATACAGCGCGGGCGCACACTTGGGTGTTGAAACGTTTAAAGCGATTATCAGATTAACCGCGGCCCATGAGATGAGAATCTAAAGAGCCCAGGGCGAAGCTCGTCTTTGTCACAAAGGCAAAGGTAACACTACTTTTCTCTTGCACAATCATTCTTAGCTTTTAGTGATTACTTTCCAATTTCAATTTAACAAGTGTTTTTTGAAGTGAAAACTTCTTGAGGCGCGTTGGGCATTTTTTGAGATGGGAAAATACCATTGAATCGCGCCACTGTTACCGTAACCGACACCGCTTCGGATGTGTTCGGCTGTCCTCGGGATGTACTCGGTTTTAATGTATTTTCGATATGTCAGTGAGTGATGGCAAAGTATTCTGATTGTGTTTTGTTTATATGACGATTCAAAAAATACACACGTAATTGCTCAAGTTTTCACTTCTGTCGGCACTCCCGGAGTGCTACTTTTTTTTCTTTTTGATAATTTCAATGTATTTGTCTCTCGGGATGACAATTTTATTATAATATCACACACAATCAAAATCTCTGGTCGAACTAAAGCTTACAAAAGCATCGCAAAGTGTGTCTTTCTTTTGTTTGTAACTGTGACACACCATTAGGTAAGTACTTGACCATCAGTGAGTGTTGATAATTAACACACTATAAAATCATCACCCGAAAGTACCTAACTTTCACGTCCTATGAAACAAGCAAGTAAGAAACAAATCTCGGATTTTTACATCGTTTGTATGAAAGCTTCATGAATAAAATGCCATGCATATGTAGGTAATACATATATACCACACCAAACAGTTGATTGAGGCTCTAGGTTGGGTCACTGTAAACCAAGGAACCCTTGATATATTGACGTATTTAGGACCACGTAAAACATCGTGAGGAAACCGGCAAGTCCTAGAGTCAACAATTCGAAGATATGTGACATCTACCAACCCGTATTGGACCCGTGTGGTGGATTACGGCCCTTACCCTCTCACCGAGAGGAAGCCTGTGGCAACATTATAGGTTGATTATGCAATACAGGGCTAGATAATACAATTATGATTGACGATGATGATGCTAGGTATATTCTAAACAGTAATTCTGAAGAAGATCATGTGCTAGCTGCTAAATAAATTACCGTATTTTGTTAAATATTGCTTACAAATGAATTTCCATCCCACAAAATGTCCATGAATTATGTATTTTAAAATAATAAACGTGACTCATTGCTGAAGCAATGTTTTAGGTATGTAGAAGTTTTGTGTTTCTAAAAAGTTTGCCAGCAGCTACAATAGCAAGCAAACTTATTACTGCAACTTAATACCTATAAACCACCAATTTGCTTTCGATACCTATCATAGAATAGAATACTCTTTATTATGTACACCATATAAATAAAAACTGTAACCTTATTGTAGTAATCACAATCAGGATTGAGTGAAACAAACAACGCAATCAATTTAAGGTAATATTTTAAGGCAGCAAACAACTGCGGGTACATTTATTAGTTTCTTGAGCGAAATCCTTTGTCCAAGCGGCAAGTGACGACGTCAAAGAGTCCATTTCGTGCAAGAAAAGAAAAGAATCCGTCAAATTAGTACACAACGCGTTATGAATACGGAATGAGGTCAAACAGGGCACTCTCAAACATAGCCTATTATATTGAAATAAAATATTCAGTTCCATTCATTACCTACGAAGGTACGTACATTATATTCAGCTCTGACATGCCGAAAGGCGTTGCCTCAGTTTGAACAGTTGGCAACGCGCTCAATGGGGAGACTGGTGTTTTAACAAATTAGAAAAACTTTTTGTATTCCCTACAGCCGTATTTCTTTCCGCTTACCGGGATATGGAATAACAAATGATTTACAAAATTAGTATTCTCAAAATCTAGATTCTAAACTAGACGACCTACTTCTATTGAAATCTATTGTGACGATTTTTGCTGTCAAACTGGTGTGAGCCGGTAGCATGAATTGAATTTCATGCTATCAACATTCAAAGTAAATAATGGAATTTCCAAAAGCTATTACCCAAATGAGAATGAGCCGCCGTCTAAGCTGCTATGTAACTCGTATGAAAGTATAATAGAATTGATTTGATATTCGATTGCTACATTTAGTGGCTGGCGGAGCGGCCACGCGACCACGGGCCACACAGAATACTTTGAAGACTTGAAGAAGGCTTAATGGAATGACACAGCCTTTGTGAACGCCGCCCAATTCTAATGCCTATTCAGTTGGCATTTCACCTCTCTTTGTTGCTTGATTTCGGATAGTAATAGGTTATTTTATTAGCGTATAGATGATTTTTTAACGAGCAAGGAAATCTTGTGTCGATATAAATTGATAGGACATTGTTATTTTAGTTGCAAGGCATTGAAATGGATTACCTACGTTTTAATGTGGAGCATGTATTGTTGGAAACTTTAACTTGTTGATCGAATTAGATTTTGTATGCTCTATACACGCTTCAGTGATAATCTTTTTAAATCGCTCTACATATTACTATTATTCAATTTATTTTGCACTAACTCCTTTCTGCGATGTTTCTTCCAAGATATTTTGGAGCGACAATAGTCATTCTACTTCTACGACCGTTTGTATAGCTTTAGTAAAACAATCTGGCTCGCCATCAGCGCTGAAGGTGCCAGAAGGCACCTCTTCGCCGCTAATTCACGACATTCCTTCAGCGCTTAGCTATAGCTACAATGCAGGGTATTTAGTCGTTTGTGCCGCTCTCGAATTATTGTGTACAACAACGAAAACAGGTGCTCTCCAAGGCAAGACTAATGTGATGTGCTTGCTAAAATTATTTTGGTCCCTAACCTACGATAAAAAAAATATGTCTACCTAAATGCGATATGTAATTTTGTATAGTTTTATATTGCAACCTTTGAATATCCGTAAAATATGATAAGTCTGAAATAAACTTTCAAAGTTGACAAAGTAAAATAAAAAGAATTAGTCGTAGACATGTTTGATAAGGCTGTACCTGTTTCTTTTAAAACTTTCCATGTAAATTCAAACAATACTCATTGTCCATAGAATGATTTACAAAGTAATAACTTTTCATGCGTTAGAGTTAAGATTAGGTCGACTTCAAGATCTCTGAAGTAAACACGTATTTACATATATAAATAAAAATGTGCATGTATGTTCTTATACCTATACCTATTTATTAACAATACCTATGTATGAACAGTTTCTAATGTTATTAATGCACAGAACGCTGTGGTGTAGAGTGCGTTTAAAGCAAGTTGTAGCTTCATAATTTGCAATACGAAAGCAAAAACGCCACGAACATTAATTAGATTTCCTGAACTATGACCAGGTTTCGCAGAACCCACTCGTCGTACAGTTATCGTTGGTACAACTCATGTGGAAGGAAAGCGGCATGGCGTGTGACGCAAAGCCCCATATAAATTTTACTATAGGCACATTAATGTCGCTACGTGAAATTGATTTGCAAGCAGAAACATATTATGATTGTGAAAACGGGGTTTACGATTTATTTACACAATACGATATCGACTTCAAACATTATAAACTATCACTGTACCGTTGTTATCAAGTACAAGTAGATACTCGAGGCTGGTTCGCCTATTGTTTTTATCTACCCGCAAGTAATATATTCAAAGAACATTATGTGTCAACAGCTGCGTTTCATTGATTTGTAATCTATATTGAAACAAATGAATAACTGACACGAAGAAAAAGAGTGATATTTTATGTCCTCCATGAACTTGCAAGAGTTATTCTAATTTGTAAATAACTAATCCAGCTTGCTGTAAGTATATGTGGCCCAGGTGTAGTTGTGTGTGTACAGGTATGAGGTCGGGATATCTTTACGCCTTTTGCGCTCATAAGTTTTATTGGCTACCATTCCCGTGTAGAAACCACGGCTAGTGCAATAGTAATACCCCGAGATATCAAACGTTTCAACAATATAAAGTGCAACACAGTGGAAACAAAATGCACCATTTCAGTTTATATCGATTAGGTAGAGCAAATCAAAGTGCAACTTTATTCGCGGTCAGTTTAAATTAAGAAATTGAAGTTGTACAAACAGAAAATGAATTTCGTCATCGCAAAGATGGATGGTTAAGAAATTCAATCTCTATCCGACAATGGAAGTGATAACCCGAAAGTACTACGAAGGTTGATGAAAATGTGATTGTTAATTAAAGTTGACACAGAAATGCGAATGGTGAATTCAGAATCTTCATTTATTCGGTCACGGTTTGCCTCTTACGTTTAGCATTAAATGATTGACTCTGTTTCAATTTCGTCTAACACGAACGCAACGGTTGAACGAATCGGAACACGATTATGTGATTGTGAGAAAATTTTATACTTCAACGGTGCAACGGTGTCTATGTCTAACTTTAGTGTGTGATTATGTTTCAAGCAGACGAGACTTGCTTGCTATGAATAAAACGCGTGAGTAAAAAATATTGACAGCTAGGGTATTGAAACATTCAGCTACTGAGTGCGCAATATCGACCTAGTGACTGATATTTTTTTGCCAATTCAACCTTACTTTCAGTGCTTCACATTGACGTGCCACCCTCGTAGTTGTTATTGTTGCGTTTTACTTGTGCATGCTCCGAAAGCACTTCCGGACGATTACCTTCCAATGATTATTTGAATTTGTTGTTAACTTCACCTTCTTTTGCGTTAATAGCGTTACAATGTTTGCGAATTCTATTACGCATTGTGCACTTGAGATCCTCTTTGTGATTTTCATTGTGAAAACTTCATGAATTGCGTGTTTGACTGATCCTGTTAGTTCGGTTCGATGTAGAATAACGTTTACAATTTGTGTATATGGCGATCGAATTTATTATTATAGATATCGATTCATTCACATAATTTGCGTATTCCAATATCTGGTTTTTTATTTAAATTGTTATTTTAAGTTTCAAATGTAAAGTTTGATATTTTAATCGTCGTGAATTCCTACCTAATATATCATTTATGACCAAAAATCGTAGTAATAGAGCTATATATACGACGGTAATAAACTATCTCGCCAAATGAAAACTATATTATAATGAAGTGATACATTACCACAAAGCCACCCACATTTGTATAGCGGGGTTGTTATGGACACGTTATGCGTCATAAATATTTCGGGAACATAAAATTAACACTCAAAAACATGGGCTTTCGAGGCACCGCAACGTCTACGGCCTCCTACAAAAAATATGGGGATCGCTTGCAGAACCGCGGCGTGACTCCGGACACTACAAAAGCACTTCGGAACAAAAACAATAAGAAGTTTTATGTTCAACGAAAGAAGGTTCAATTTCCAATATTTATGAAAGCTTTCCTGCTAGTTTGGGAGGTTGTATTGATGGATACAGTTGTTAACCCTAAGTTGTTTGTGTTATGGTCCACTTTTGATTGTATGATTAATATCCGTCTCGGTTTCTTGTCTTATCAAAGGACATACTTGTTGACATGTTGTCTAATTGATTGGTGGTTCTCAGTAGGGGTCTATGCCATACATGAGGCGGAACCTTTGAGGAATTATTTGAAATTGATAATCTATGCCTCCACAAGTGGAACATGCCACTGTTATATATTTTTTACTACATATTAATATGCGGTCAAACTTTGATATACGATTGGAATTTAAGTTAATTACTTTTTTTTTCGTATTTTCGATGAAAATTATAATTATTGCAATGAATTAGCAAATAAATTGCCAACAATTGCAAGTATTTTAAAAATACGAAATATATATTTTTTCATTTGATTTGAATTCCTACCAAGATAAAACAAAAGTTATTAAAGACCATATTATAACCACTTGTTGTTGTTGTAAGTATAAATAATATAAAGAAACCAGCAGAGGAATTTTTTTATTTCTCCAATAACTATTTTGTCGAAGAGTGTTAAGTTCCTCTAGTAAATTATTAGTAATATTATTTTCTGTAGATTTAGCTTTTAAACAGAACTTATAGCCTAAATATTTTCTCCGTAAACACAGCGGGACTACACAGAGCTCACTTTCCATAACGTGAATAGGTGTAGTCTTAATAAAACCTCCTATAATTCTCAAAGCTTGATTTTGAATCTTATTAAATTTGTCTAGGTGACATTTTGCACTTACATCATATAGAAAACTGCTATAGTCTATGCGACTTCTAATCAACGCTATATAAATATGTCTCAAATGATATAGCTGCATTAGCTGCTGAATGTATTCTTTAACATCATCTCCTTCCCAATAGAAGTTAACATGCATGCACAAAGGCGTTGCAAAAATCGACGACCGGCGGCTCCCTTTGACGTTAGGTGGTCTGCCAACCACCGGCCGCACGAATGATGTGATTATAATAGCGACACTTTACGCACACATAACCACATTAATATATCCAGAAATAATACAATTTATATTCCAAGGGATTTTATTCGCAAACACCATTGAACCAGCCAACTTAATTACCGCTCACGATACTCATCGCTATAAAACATTAATTAAAATTTTGATGACTTTCTTTTCACTGTTCAACATCAAGAATGATTCATCAATCTCTCAGAATTCTCCACACAACAGCAAGATGGAGGCATTTCATTTAATCTAGGAATAACATATTTTTTTGTGAGAACAGAAGTCGATACTCGTAAAATGTAACAAGTCGATCCCAACAAAGGCCAGAAATAGTTTAAGTGTTATCGTTTCTGCTTGACCGCACTCGTGTAAAAGAAATTGGATACTCTTGCTTGAGAACACTGCCAATGAAACGTAAAATTACGAGGTGATCGAGGCCTACCGATGACGTAGGTACATATTATTGTAGAGCGTGTACGAGCGACCGACGTGCAACCGGGCCGCAGCTTTGTGATCATAATGTATTGTTGCTATTGATACTTTACGCATTATTTGAGTTTAATATAGCTACTGGTTGCCCTACTAATACAAATCCAATATAAAGGCGTGCCTCCTTTCGGGCGACAGGATCACAAAACATTTAACAATAATCTAATATATAGAAGAGTATATTTAGATCTATAGCAATGCGATTGTGCTGTAGAGAATCATGATCGTAAAGAATACTGGAACATATTCTTCATAAGTAGAATATACACAATCAGAGGGCTTAGCTTTTATAGCGAAGTCGATCGGCAACTGGTTTCCACACACGTACACAGCTTAATGTTCACGTTTGTGAGTTAGAAATGGCGGTGTGGGAAAATCGTTTAATATTGGAGAAGTTATTAAGATTGTTTTATTTCTGCAGGTCAGGGTCGTATGAACCAGTTGGGCGGTGTGTTCATCAACGGTCGTCCGCTGCCGAACCATATCCGCCTGAAGATCGTGGAGATGGCGGCGGCGGGAGTGCGGCCCTGCGTCATCTCGCGCCAGCTGCGCGTCTCGCACGGCTGCGTTTCCAAGATACTCAACAGATACCAGGTGAGGATCTTCACATACTTTCACGAACTCATTAAAACCTATTAGAATCAACTTTTTCATCCGATGAGAATATAACATTAAATTGTCTTTTTTGTTATCAGGAAACGGGCTCCATACGTCCCGGTGTGATCGGAGGATCCAAGCCAAGAGTTGCGACTCCAGAAGTTGAGAACAGGATCGAAGAGCTGAAGAGACAAAACCCAGGTATATTTTCCTGGGAAATTAGAGATAAACTAATTAAAGAAGGCATTTGTGATAAAAACACAGCGCCGTCTGTGAGTTCGATTTCGAGACTAATAAGAGGAGGCAAAAGGGATGAATCAGATCCTAGAAGAAATCACAGCATTGATGGTATTCTAGGTAAGTAATATACTTACCTCGGATTATTAAAACATTGCATTGCATGGGTCCAATTGATCCCTATTTGTAATAGGTTTTCAATAATAATTCACATGAGAATAATAACCTAGAAGTGACCTTAGGCACTCACACTGCAAGCATTTGCGGTATCAGTTGGTAGCATAGTTTGTAGGAGCACTTTACCGCTTGAAAAGTAATACCGCGTTGTGTGTTTGCATAAAACTTTATATTGCTCTAGTTGGTTGTTGTGCTCTCTTGATAAAGAATTAACTGTGCTGTGGTTTATTCTGAGTCTATTATTTTCCGCGTGCGAGGTCACCGGGTCGGCATTAAGAAGTATTTAGCAATATTTCAAAGTCCCTGACGGATTCAATTCAATTATTTAAAAAGTCTCTGACGAAACCTTCGACATAATGACGCGTAAATAACTCGCCGTGTCATCGTAGTCCTTAACGCTGATTCGAGACCATAATCACTTAATTTAGTTCAAAGCATACTATTATTATAAATTTATTCTTATAATGAGACTGTCGGAACGTTTGCAAACTTCACAAAATGGCGTATAAAGTTAATAATCCACGTAAAAGTGAAGCGGGCGCGGCGCGCGCGCACGCCACGGCAGCGCCCCTTGTGTCGGCTTCGAAATTGTAGGTTATAAAAATGAAATTAGTATCCAAAGGTGTTATTATCCCATCGCGTTTGGCCGCGGGGCTTGCATTACGACAATCTGTCCGTACTGCACGTCTTGTGCCGTATAGCTATCCAATATAAAATGGCGCTCCTAATATCCCGGTTCAGTGACGGAGCGCGGTTTTGCCGGCGAGATTCTGCGCACCGATAAGATTATGCATATTAAGTTGTGAGCGGCCAAAGTAATATCTACACTGGAAAAGCGGCCCCCTTTAGTGCTCGAGCTCGAGTATTGAAAATTTGCTGTTCGTGCCTGTCCTGTGACGGCGGGTAACGGTTCATTTTGGTCGCCAGTTTTTCGTGGAAATATTTGCATACGCGCGGACTATGGTAACATCGGCCGTTGATTATTATTTCAGAGTCCTCACTCGAACAAGTTTGCATATTGAAAATTTGCATACTCGGACATTCGTTTATTTTTTGTCTGAACCGCTTCAACAAAACATAATAAGTACAGAATAATTATATCGTTCTCAATTGTAAAAATCCAACAGCGTGGCTTACACAAAATAAGAACGCGATCAACTTCTCTTTAATCTAATTCCATTTTATTATCAGCTAGCACAAAGTAATATTTATTAAGGCCCCGAAGAATTCATTTGAGGCTACTAGAGGCGTAGTGTAATGTGGTTACGTTTAATTTAATCGAGGCCGCGTGTGGTCCGCGCGGTAGTCCAATATAATCGACGTAAAACAAAAACAAATGATCTTAGAAAGTCGCAATAAAAATGACCTATTACGACGACAAAATTCATATTAAGTATTTGAAGACTGTGACCATTTGGAATATGGCCACTATAATTTAAATAGCTTATAGCTACAAAATATAGCTTTACGAACATAGTTTTAAGTAAATTACTAAGCACATAGCACATTGCATCAACGAAGCTTTTCTTCATTTCTAAAGGTCCATCATCATGTGAAGACTCAGATACGGAGTCGGAGCCTGGTATCACCCTGAAGAGAAAACAAAGAAGGTCCAGGACTACGTTCTCCGGAGACCAGCTTGAAGCTTTGGAGCGAGCATTCACTAGGACCCAATACCCTGATGTTTATACGAGGGAGGAACTTGCGCAAAAAACTAAGCTCACAGAAGCTAGAGTTCAGGTAAGGACCATCCGAAATCTTATCACATAATAATGATTCTTTTTGAACAGTAACCCCCTATTGACCACTTCTCGAAATGTTAATAACGATTTATCGCCTCAAATTACAATAATTGACGATCGTCGAATATATACACAAAGTTGGACGTTACTGTCACCCTCCAGCCATAATTCTCTACTCACCTTTTTAACACTTACGTTAAAACAGAGGGACTTTGCCAGCAACGATACCGCCAACGAGTATCGGTAGCCAACTCAAAACAGGTTGGGTGTATCAATGATAGATGAACACAATCAAACAGTCCCATTGTTGGCCACACTCACTTCCCGCCCCTACAAAAGCGTGGCACTAAAAAAACATAATTACCTTTATAATTAATTACAACAATAGTAAGAGCTACCATATGTTGTTCATCGCTACCGATGTTTTATCAGTTTTTGTTAAATTAGTAGCCCCTCGTAATTCTAGGCCTCAATAAGATAGTAATGGACTTACCTCTATAATTATGTATTGATGAGTTAGGTATTATTAATATTTATAGCAGTATCAATCGCAAAATCTGTCAAAAGTGTAGACTTACATTAATTCGTATCAAAGTTTTTGTAGGACTTGCAAACGTAGCCTTATAAAGTGAAGACTTTGTAACAATAATAATTATAAACGCAATTAACTGATTGGATTCCTCGGTCAGATTGCATTGAGCAATCAGAAATGTTTAATTATTCTTAACAAGGACTTAATTAAAGTTTGTTTTATTTAGGTATGGTTTTCTAACCGAAGAGCTCGACTTCGTAAGCAACTGAACTCGCAGCAACTGAGCGCTTTCAACACCATGTCCCTGCAGTCGGCGTTCCCTTCGGTTCACCAACAATACGAGCCTCCGTCTTCCTTCAACGCACAATGTGCATCTTGGCAACAGTCGTACTCATCTGCGCTGGGCGGCAGCTCAGTTCTAAACTCTGCTCTAGCGCCTTCCCTCCATCAATCTGCGTTAAGTGCTCCTTCTGTATGCCAATCAGCGCTTGCAGCATCCTCTCTACATCCCCCAACTTCAAGTTCCTTCTCATCCGGTAACCTAACACCTCTGTCCCATTCCTCAGAACTTGCTACTCCCTTGCAAGCACCCACTGACGCTACCCCTCCGAGCTCGAGTCCTACTACGACGAGTCCTTCTGCGAACCAGAGCAGTGCACTCACTTACCAACATTCAACGTACGCGAATCCAAGTGAACCTCTCTCCCATCCGTACGGTTACGGAGACTACTCGAAGCAAGAGCACGCCATGTCCGCACACAACCACTGGACAACCAGGCAGTTGAGCGGACACGCGCAAAACAAACTCGCCGAAGTCAGCGCCTGGCCTGAAAACTATAGGTAAGTTTATTCCAGGTTCATTTAATATTCAACTTTAGATCATATAAAGCAAACATGGATTACATCTCAATAATTCCCGACGGCAACTAAGTAGCTCTATGAATTATTGATGTCGAGCTACTCATCTGGCTTGGCTTATGCGGATGAATATGCAATTACTATAAAGTGACCTTTGCTGACGATCATTTAAATAACTATCTATTATGTGAATACCAGATATGACTGTTACACTAATAGTAGGTTTAGGGCGCACGTTTGCAATGACATCATTTCGTGTTAGTCAATCGGTATCAGTATGGCGTATGACGCGTCTCGTCATCTCGTGCCGTGTGATCGTGCCGAGTTCTCGAGCGTGTCTACATAGGATGCGTGTAATGCCGCGTCCGGTGGCTATCGATCGGGCGTGGGCTCGATCGCAAATCGGGGTGCGTACGTTTTATTTCTTTTCACCTTCCTTTATCATTAGCCGAAGCGGCCGCTAATCAATTAAGAGTGTAAGAAGTCGGCCATTATACGCCGCGCGGGTGGTTATTACAGCGCGCGCCTCGTAATACGCCGATCCGATCGTGAATGCAATAGGGCTGCGAATTTTATAGTGATTTTGGATCGATTTTTAATTAAAGTTTTTCTTAGTTATTTAAAATTCTCTTGCGATGTTCGATATATCGTCTTCGGGATCTGGGTTTTATATAAAAGAAAGAAGGTCGTAGACAACATTTCACTCGTGCCTGTGTCGATGGTATGAGTATGTAACTACCAAAGTGAATTTGTCCAATGACAATGTGACAAATACATTGTCGCTTTGTACTGTATACGGCGACGACATTTATCTGTGTTATCGAGACAAAGCAAGTCTATAAACCTCACATTGGACCACACACAATATCTCACACAATGGAAGACAAACTATTATGGGTTAGCTACGTTTATGTGTCGGTGTGTCTTATCTAGTCCTTTACGCGCGCTTGATTGACGTAACACTTCGTTTCAACTCTATTTGTCTGCCAAAAATATGGTATTGTGTGCCGAAAGTGTGGCTAATAAGCGTTTCATATCTGTTTGAAGATGAGGATAATAGTAGAAAATCTCCTTTGATTATATCTTGTGTCGGCTCTACGCAATGTTGGCGCAGCCGGAAAAGCTATATCTTGTACAATGTCCATGAGTCATAATAAATCAGTAAACTGCCTATCTATTATAAGTGAGATACGTACGTATTGCTATAATTAACATGGACAGTCATTGGCCATAAATAGCGATTGTGATTGTCACCTCATATTTTATTTTATTTGCCGCACTGGTGGTTCTACGACACTTGTATTTACGTGAAATTATTTTATTAGTTAGAAATTATTGTATTTATTAGGTTCACAAGGAAAATCAATTTTTAATGCAGCGATATTAAAATGAGAATAGCGACCCTATTTTAAAGACTTCCAGAAGTCGATAAATCTACATAATAACGTATCGATACTCCAATTGTACCTGTAATTTCGACTCAGCACTGTAAACTATTTCTGTATTCGTCATATTTATTATTCAAAATTATTCAATTTAGTCAACCCAATATTACCACAGACGGGTTCGTGAAATTGCTGGTGTTCATCTCTTGTATTCTGCAACAGAATGTTTAATTAAAGGACATATTTCAGAGCTTGATTTATTAATACCTTCGCGTATAATTGACAAAAGTAAACACCAATCAATCTCCTCTGTTGTTCAATCAATTATTTTTTGCAATGCTTCAAGGTTCACTCTTATATACTCGGAAACAGAAACAACAAACCAGCTTTTGTTTAGGTTAATAGCTTCCAAGTAATACGGCTGCCGATCATTTATTGATTTTAGAAATCTACGCCGGCACAATACGTAGCATATAACAGATAAACACACGTTGCTTTGTGGCCGGCTCGGCAATTAATGAGAGGCCGAACGTGACATTAGTGCAGTGAACCTAAGCATTATGCTAACGCGAACCCGGTATTAAAACTTATCTGCAGCTATTTGCATTCGACTTCCTAAACTGCAGTAAGCCTCGCGTGCGGTGCGCGGAGCAACCACCTTGCCTCGAACACTCTCCTCCACAGAAACGCTCGCTCGGTTATTGTTTTCGCACGTGTTTCATTCTCATGTTAAAATGTTTATGCACATATTTACCATAAGGATAAAATGTGGTATTTGGGATGAAGTTAAGTAATAACTAATAGCCAATCGGCATAACCTGTCTAGCTAGCTCTTGGAACTGGCTAGAATAATGTACTCGGAGAAGAAAATATTTTTTATTGCCTTTCAAAGTAATTATGCATTATTCAGAGCAACAAAATGTAGGTTTTCATTGTGATCGTAATAGTTGAACCTGCGCAGCATTACATGCGGCCTTCGTAGTTTATGGGCGATGTACGACACTAATGTACCTTAATAATGTATTAGCCACTGTATTAACTATAAATTAAAATTTTATTGCACGCTCAGTCACGAAATGCTTCCGAAAATGCCTCGACTGCCTCAAGTGTGCATATAGAGACCTCAGCTAAATTATGTAGTTCGGTAGGCCGGTACAAGTCACAATTACAAGGCGGCATTAGAGCTTGCACACTGTGTTATTATTTAATTATTTTTAGTGTAATCGTTAGATGCTCGGTATAATGTTTAAAGACCGAACGGAACCTATGAAGCGATTAAATTGTGCAGTGGCCAGTATCCCACGCTTAGCCAAGTTATTGAGAGTAAAATTGAATGTAACACTGCTAAGTACTAAGTACCTGCATATATTAACAAGAGACAGGACGTGTCTCTGATATAAAAGTAACAGACCTCGAGTTTTATGCAGCCTTCGATCTATTGTTACGCGACGACGTTAGAAGCATCTATATATAGGTATTACCTATTGGAAATAGTGAGTTCCAATGTAAGAAGCTTAGATTCGCTCTTGCTATATAAAATATAAGATTCTTATGTCTTTTTTCCTTTGTTACAGCTCGTTCTTCGGCACTAATCCATCACACTACGCGTCGCACGCGCATTCTCCCACAGAGGCGAAGTCTGGCTATCCTTACTTAGGACAACTCGGCGGCATGGACATGGGCAGAGTACACTAGACCTAAATGCCTTCTAATTAAGCAATAGAATGCTATATCATAACTGTTTTACGTATACTTAAGATTCACAATAGATCCAGGACATATCGTAACGTGCCTTCATGATACAGAGTGTTTTAAATATTTCTACAGACGACAATATTTTGTATATTTACAGTTTCGCAATAAAGTAGGTTGTAGTCAGTCCATTGGAGATAGATATCTTGAGAGCCTTCACTGTAATATAGAGCTTTATTGTATAGTTCATAGATTCATAGTATGTTTTATATTGTAATATTTACGGTTCCTGTACTCGGATGTGCGCACTAAATACAAATTTTCCCGTAGGTTTTTATCTTTTTAGATATAGATCGTTGCTACATTTTATAAGTTGTTATATGTATATTGTATTTTAGATATAATCAATGTTAGTAAGCAATGTTGTAATAATGTTTAAAAATCAATAAACATAATAACCTTCCTAATAAAAAAAAATAATAGTTACTAAAAGGTAGAAAACTTTTCTGTCAACATACTGTCATGTGTACATACTTTAGTTGAGAAGTTGTTCTTTCTTTTTGTGACTATGTATACCCTAAAGATTGATCCTAAAATTGCCTTGAATGAAGTTGTGATTTTATATAAATAATGTATTTATTTATAGATATATTATCGTAGATTAATTAAGTATAGCAACTAAGCACTTTGTAAAATAACGGTTTACCCAGAATAAATGAATGCTAATGCAAATAATTCAAGGTTTTTAATTAAGAGCCCAACTATATTCACTTTATTTTCCGATATAAATCAGTGTTTATACAATCACAAAAGCAATTATCACCGAAGTTTTTTCGTATTTATTGTCTAGCCTGCGTGCATTGTTCTAGGCTTATCTAAGGCATGTCAACCACAGGTGGCATATCAGTTGAATAGTCAGGCAATACGTCGGTATGCCAAATCAACATGGCTTCCATAGCTTTGACATTCGTTAGTCCGATTATGAACGTCGACTACAGACTACCGAATTTCTCTTTGCCAATATACGGGTGTTCCCGTTAATGATGGAATAATTTGGACCGTTGATCCACGTATTACATGAATACTAGTAGGTATGGTATACTGGTATTCAGGTGCATTCGGATAGACTGGAATCTGAGCTGAACAGATGTGGGAGAAGGATAGGCAGATTGGTTGATGGAATAATTTGGAGGAAGGTAGGAAGCTGATTAAAAAAAAATGTCAGGGTGAACCTTCCTAGGTGTGTAGCCACAGAGAGAGTTTATTAATACTGTTATACCTTTTTAGTCACTTCTCTCAATAGCCAGCCAATTTGTCTTTCAGATTTTTTGTTGTTTGTTTGTTGTGTAAGGAATTTGAACGACAAATTGGTTGGCTGCAAACTTGTTCTGATACTAATTGCGCACGTTTATTTGTTTTCAAAGCTGTAGAATCAAGAAGATGCAGATCTATAGAACTACACCATATTTGGACGGAGTATCTAGAAGCATAGATACGCCATTTTAATTCTGTCTTCATTATGTATTTCTACATAGGAAGTAGGTCTTTATGGAAGCTGAAGTTATCAACATAGTTCTAGGTGATTATCGTAAAATTTCCAGCATTACTAAAATGAAGTTACTTAAAGCGACAGCAAATTAAAGTTGGCCAAGTATGCCTTCAAAATGGGCCTAAGTTTTCACATGCAAAGGAAAGTTTAGAATTGGCTTAAATGCTCAGACCAGAATAATTCAGAAAACTTACGAAGTGTGTAGGTATAAGTATAAAACAGCCGCTGGATTTTATTTTGTAGTTTATTCAGATTTACAGTTATTTTCCTGAAATTAATTCTACTGCTTTACACCTGAAACCATGTGACCATTTTACGGTTATGTATAGTTACAATGACCGTCATGAATGACAGGTTTTATGAACATGTTTTTATGTTCAGCACAAATTAAGCGGGTTAAAAAACGGGTTACAGAATAATGTAAATAGGTACTAATAACTTGCCTATCAAGAGGCATGTCTTATGTTTGGAAACACAAGCACTAAAGTAGGTAAAACTCGGCTCCGCAGTTTCACCAGCATAAGTCTTGATCCCAGAGGAATATCGCGATAAAAGTATCATGTCCTAATCTAGGTCATGGTCAACGGATATGTATGAAATTTGGCACATGGGTATGTGCCAAATTTCATACACATCCGTTCACCCCTTTTAGCGTGAAAGCGTAACAAAGAAAAAATCAAATCTTTTCTCTTTATTATATAAAAGTAGCCTATATGTTTATCCAGGGTGTCAGCTACCTCCATAAATTGTTTTATCAAAATTGGTCCAGCCGTTGGAGCGTGAAGAAGTAACAAACATATAAACACACACACACATACACACACTCACAAACCTTCGCCTTTATAATATTAGTGTGATAGTGATAGCAGTTAAGGTAATTCCATAAGTCCTATCCTAAATATTTAGAATAATATAACATAATATCACGCCTATCTTCTAAGGCTTGGCAGAGGAGTATACTGCACCCATTTTGCCAGTTATAATGTTAGCTATGTGAGATGGCTTATGGAAAACTTCAACGCATCTAGGCTTTGTAGAACGAATGCCTGAGTTCTTTGAATAGATTCCTATAACTAAACAAACAATCCTAGGCATACTGCCCAAGTGCCCATGCGTACCCACCTACGGAAAACTGCGTTATCTCTAACTGAATTAAAACTTGTGGATCTGAACGCCTTACAATAAGTTCTTTACATATTTTTACTTTTTATTCTTTATATCGATCGGATGGTTAAGCAGCTACTTAACACTGGATTGATGAAATTGCAACAGGTCACGGGAACAATCTGCGACTCCCGCATTTTCCTTAAACATTAAAACCATAAAACCATGATTAGACCTGCTGTCTTGTATGGATCAGAATGTTGGGCCACAAAAGCGATGAATGAAAGGCAATTGCACGCAGCAGAGATGAAAATGCTAAGAGGGATGTTACACTAATGGATAGAATAAGAAATGAGTACATAAGAGGAAGTTTGAAAGTGGCCCCGGTAACTGAAAAGTTGTATGGAAATCGGTTGTCATGGTATGGGCATGTGTTACGGAGAAATGAAGAAAATGTCGTCAGGAGAGTTTTGAGTATGAATGTCGATGGCTAGGGATGGGGATGTATGAGTAGGGGAAGACCAAAGAAACGATGGATGGAATGTGTGAATAATGATATGGTTAGAAAGGGGGTAACTACTGAGATAACGTCTAATAGAGAAGCATGGAAGAAAAAGACATGTTGCGCCGACCCCAAATAAATTGGGATAAGGGCGGAATGATGATGACTTTTTATTCTTTATAGACACTCGAAAGCGAAAAATGCAACACGAATATTCACAAATAACTGTACGTAGTTAAAACAGGCTACGCTAAACGTTGCAGCGTGGTTATATAATAAATGTTTCAGTTACACATAGCGTTTAACTAAGCCACAATAACGGGAATGCTACACATAGACAATGGCAGCGGCTGTCTTTCAGCACTGTATGGGCGTAATTAGGCAGTCAAATGCAAGCCACATGTAATTGGTGTAATTCTCTTGAGGATCCGTATCATAGCGCAGTTTGTGTGGGCGGATGAGCAGAGATAGAAATAACTTTAAAATATACTCAGAATTTGTTTTGTTAGAGTTGCATGCCTTGTTAAGCTTATATGTTGCGTTGATGTAAAAGCCTTGTGGGTGGTGTTTTCTACTTTGCATTTCACTTTGAAATGAAGAAGAATTTTATGATAAAAATGTGTCCTAGACCACAAAGTGAGGGTTGCTATTATTGTTGGCATTTCAAGCGTGTTTTGTATGTAATCGTTTTGATGTAGTTTCTAACGTTGTTAAGTGAAATATAGAGTCATGCAACCAAGTTATTATTAAAATATTTTTAATTTTTAGAGCATTTTTAATTGCTCAATGATAAAAGCATAATTATACCTACCTTATATTGGTCAGACCCCAAAAAAGACGAATAAAAGTATTCTAAGACATTTTGGCATACATATATTATGGCGGTGCTAGAAGTACATATATTCAAATGAAAGTAAGTATTTTTTTATCGATTTTGAAATGTAGAGGCTTATGAAATCTTTGATTAGTTTACCATAAATCCTTCGTTGTTTTGAAAATCGGAATCAAAACTTTCATGAAGAGCCATAATCGTGAACAGCTACAAAGCGTAATTCAAATTTGGAAGAGCTCTTGAAACTCGAACGCAAATACAAGTAGCTTTTAAATATTCATCGGAAATCCGATCTTTAGTTTTTCTAATCAATCTAAAATAACATAATTTGGTACAAAAAGTGGGTTTTGTAAATAACTTGATATTTAGAGAACACATCAAAATAATCGTAGGTTTATCTACTAAGTTATTATTTTCTTTTATGGAAATGGCGCTACATAACACACAATATAGCTCCAAGGTAACCCTTATCCGTTTATCCGGGTGTCACATAAAATGTAACCGTTTTTTAACCGGGTAGAAAATGATTATATCTATTTTTATACCTACTAGTTCAAAAGGATGGAATAAACGTATTGAATGTAGAAATTATAAATATTACCAGGATTATCTTAATCCAAGTTTTATCCGGTATACTCGTATCTATGGAAAAATGAACGTTAGACATTTTTTGCTTAGTACGAACACATCCTACTCAAATGAAAGGTTCTCTGCACATCTGTGGCTTCGGAAAATTTTGTGGAGGACTTGTTATTTGATCATTGTTAAATTATAAAAAAAATATATTTAAAGATGAGGCTTTTACATTCTTCACATTTTCCGAATAATCAGCTAAGAGGTATTTAATAATATTATAATAAAGCACTTATTCGGTAATACTATCATTTTTAAAATTTTTGAGTTTAACTCAAAATATAAAAACTATAAAAACAAAAAAATAACATATGAAATGTCTCTTAATTCGACGTGTCTATTGGCAAAGGCTTCCTCCAATGATTTCCACGTTTGATTCTTCCGTCAATTTTATTTCGTCACCTTGTGTCTTCCTCGTTTTTTTTGCAGTCCCATGGGTACTATTCTTTGACTCTCTTGCTCCACTTTATCACCATTTTATAACGCATCATATATGTCGAGGATTTAAAAAAAATATTGAATAGAGTTTGAAAACGGTGAAGGAAAACATCGTGAGGAAACCGGCATGTCCTAGAACCAAAAATTCGAAGACATGTGACATCCACCAACCCGCACTGGGCCCGCGTGGTGGCCCACTCCCTCTCACAGAGAGGAGGCCTGTGTCCCAGCAGTGGGAACGTTATAGGCTGATTATGTCATGTTATTATGAATAGAGTTGACAATTTTCCGAATGATCCACCAAAATTTTACAAACATCGCTGACTTATTTTTTATATTTGAAGTAGGTAAATAAAAATTTATTCTTAAACTGATAAACAGACAGATATTCCGTATGTTAATATGTAAGGAACTTTTCTAATAATGTTGTCGCTTTTCATAAAGCATTTTCGCCTCAGTGATTCTCAACTAAAACCTTATTGGAGCGCTGAAATGTTGAGAATTATACGGCCTAGTCACTCTAATTTAGAGAGGAACGTTTTAGAGATTTAATGAAAAGGGTTTTCAGGAATAGCTTATACAGTTGTTTATTAGGACGTAGGTAAGTAACTAACCTTAATTTCAGGAAAAAACTGAATACGATCATCATAATTATATGAATGCCAGCTAACTCATCTGAGACTATCTTCTATACATAGACACAAATAAATAAAATTGAAGTGTATGTTTCTTTGCAGCTTTTTACTAAACGCATATGAAAGTATATACGGTACTTATGGAAAAAAACTATTTAAAAAAATTTTGTGTTTCTGTCTGTTTGTTGCGGCTAATCTCCGATACGGCTGGACCGACTTTGACGGGACTTTCACTGAAAGATAACTCATGTTATAAGGAGTAACTTAGGCTTACTTTTATTTTAGAAAAATATATAATACCACAATACTAAACACAATTCTGCACTCCAAAACAAAGATAGCAGACGTGGCTCAAAAGGCTGCCCAACTTAAATGTCAAATGTTAAATGTTTTGACATGTCAGAACATGTCAAAAGCATTCCTACCTTTACAAGCACATGCACGGGTTTTATCCTCTCTTGTATCCCATTAAATTCCCACTGGGTTGCTTAAGTTTCAATTCTCTAGAGTCAGACGGTCCCGCGATCAGATGACTGTAATATTTTAAAATCTTAGAGGGATTATTGATGTTCCTAATCTGCATAATGAAATCTGCAATCTATTTGTCCCAGACATTTACTGTCGTGGCAGAAAACACCGCTTACTGGCTGTTCCAACTTGCCGAACTGTCGCACACTCCAAGTCACCTATTCTTCGGACATTAGCCGCTATTAACGCTCTCCTGAATTCAAACACAGATCTTGATATGTTTGCGAATGAATGGAAGACGATACTGTCAGAGTATTTGAATTTTTGTGAGAAGAATGCATGACTGTGTTAAATAAATTATATGTTTAAATAGTGTAATTGGCTTCGGTTGTTCTATTTAAAATAAATAAATGTCTGCCGCATTGAAAAACTGTCGGCCTAA
The DNA here is from genome assembly GCA_945859645.1 of Amphipoea oculea. Classification (NCBI taxonomy): domain Eukaryota; kingdom Metazoa; phylum Arthropoda; class Insecta; order Lepidoptera; family Noctuidae; genus Amphipoea; species Amphipoea oculea. The sequence continues at coordinate 10,421,369 of OX243880.1, forward strand.
ATAGCACAGAATTGGTGCCCTGAGACAGTGAGGCGGGGTCGCGGCAGACCACTAGGAGATGGCGGGACGAGTTGGATAGGTTCCGTCAAAACTGGAAGGAGAACGTGCGGGAAAGATGGAAAGAATGGAGGGAGGCCTTTGCCCAGGAGTGGGACAGCGTAGGCTAGTAAAAAAAAAGAAAAGAAAATCAAAAGGTATTTAATGTACCGCGAGCGAAGTCGCGGACAGCAGCAAGTATTTAATAATAAAGATAATTATGTTTTGTTTACTCAAGGTGTGGGCAGGCCCAAAGCAAACAAAATAGGCAGTTATTAGGTATATATTTTCAGTAAACGTTATGTTATACATAATGATGATTGGGGGTGTGAGTTGCCCATAATAAGTCGTGAGTTCGTGACGTATCTATATTACAATATTTATGTAGCTGCTTAATTGTAACATAATAATGTCATTAATTATTATGATTCGACGTAAAAAGTGTGTGTGGTTTATAGCTTACTCTATAATTTAGGACAAAACCAAATTAATAAAACCTTTCATGATTTTCAGTACCGGTTTACAGCTGACAAAATGCCTACGATTAGACGTACAGTAACGAGCATAGATATCTTGCAGTTACGGAAATATAAAAAGCGTTTTGACATAGACAGGCATTTTCTCAAAAAGACTTATGTCACAATAAATAGTCCTATACACCGAATTTTGGCAACGGCGGCTGTCCTCGGAGGAGACCGGCCATCTAAGCGGGAGATATTATGGTGCACCAGTGTGTGCGCAGATAGGGATGCACTCACTCTCCGACACGAACGGAAAGATATCAGGAGCTGGATCAACGGTTTAACGTGCTTTCCAAAGTACGGGAGTTTCATACCGCCAACTTTCAAACTCCGGGCTGTTACTGAGAAATTCCTAAAGGAAAAACTCAATAGCACTGCCCGACCTGGGAATCGGACCCAGGACCCCACACTCAGCAATCACGCTTGCGACCATGAGACCAACTGGGATAGTACGAGTATGTAATAAAAGTATAGTTTCGACAATAGGTACTATGCTATCAATATTTTCAAATCTTGCGTAGGTATGTGTAAAGTATTTATGCTCGTGACTGTACTTAGCTGGTTCGACCGGAAGCCGATCCCGTGCCCTTTCGGTATCGTGCTGGTCGGCGCAATGGAATTATCCACCTACTATTAGAAAATAAATTGTTAACTTCCTTGCTTATTGTTCATGTTATTATTTCCTCTTTGCCTTCGATCAACAAAGCTAGAAAACTACACACGAACTTTAGGTTAGATAGGTTACGTCCGCTATCCCGTGAAATTAAATTTTTTCTTATGTTTGTTTACAATTTGCAGGTCAGAGTCAGGTTGTATGTTGATCTAAATATGATTCGTGAAAAGTCATCAATACAACTCTCTAAATTTCTAAATTCATCATCATCTGCCTAGTCTTTTCCCAACTATGTTGGGGTCGGCTTCCAGTCTAGCCGGATGCAGCTAACTGGCAGTCGAACCAAAACTACTACACTAAACTACTACTATTACTACTACTATTACTACTAGTTACTGGGTAATACGATACCCCTTTGTAAGACTGGTTGCCAGATTTTCGGGCTTCTGATGACCCGTAATGGCTGTCAAAGATCCACGAATGACAGCCGGGACCAACGGCTTAACGAGCTTTCCAAGGCACGGAGGGGTATGTATGTAAAGATGGTCACCCATCCACGGACCAGCCGCGGCAAGTGTAGCTTAACCTGATCAACCGACCAGTGCGGCTGTAGAAACTAGGTGAAGCACGGGTCCGACCCCGTTATACTTAGGCACCAGCCCCTCAACTCTCTAAGTACTACATATTACCCTATCGAATGACTATTTCATAACCTAGCTTAAGGATTTGTATCGCTGATTCTAATGATTATAATTCTGTAAAGTCATATTTGTTACTGCTGCACTGCTCTCAAAACGGCGAAGAAAAACATCGTGAGGAAACCGGCACGTCTTCGAACCAAAAATTCGAAGACATGTGACATCTACCAACCCGCACTGGGCCCGCGTGGTGGATTACGGCCCACTCCCTCTCACAGAGAGGAGGCCTACGTCCCAGCAGTGGAAACATTATAGGCTGATTATGTTGTGTGTTGTATATTTGTTACGGTCGCGAATCAAATTTTAATTAAAATACAACCTAACACGGTCAGTATTAGGTTGTGTGTTAATTAAAATTCTTCGCATAGTGTTGAGAAGCTCATAAATTACAAAACAATTCGCAGGCTACATTAGCTCATCCCTCTTAAGGAGAACACAGTAAAAGTACATTTATCAACCAAGCTTTAAACTGAGATTTTCTTTATAAAAGTAAATGAAACGTGGTAAACAAACCTCGTTTCGGAACAATGATATACATAGCTTAATAGGTGCTTCAGATATAAAAGCTCCGAATATTTGTTCATGTCATTTTGTTTCCATCTAAACAAATCCCTGCCTTGGGGTTATGAATACGAATTGTTTGTCGAAAAGATTATTTTCGGTTGGTATATTTATCATAATGTACTTAAAATGGTTGAAAATAAGCGCTGAAATGATGAAATAAAAATAATGTGAAAGCACTTGGTGAAATAGGTCAACATAGAAAAATAAATGTTATTTATATAATTATCTTACTTTTTTAAATGGTGTCTTCTCCCTTGACATACAGATGACAATTATTATAGGGACTATTTATATCGCATTTTATTATAAATGGACACTTTTCTAGATACGGTGGTTACAAATTAGAATACTTATAAAAAAATAATTTCTGGCGAGCTGGCACTAGTGATTTCGGTAGCACATAATATTATATCAAAGGTGATCAAATTGTCAAAGCGCTCGGCGTCGCGACGTCAACTTGGTTCAATCAACGCGGAAGGCGTACCTACCTACTCGTACATAGTAAAGCTTTTGAATGGAAAACGTGATTTCAGTCAGGTTTTTACCACAAAAACGGATTGTTGAACGCAAAAAGTATTCGGTAAGGCACACGCGTGGGAACCGCGGTTGACTTGACGACGATATTCGTCTGTGTCGCGGAATCAACAACGATGGATAAGAAACTATGTGGCAGATTTTTTATAAAATTAACATTTCAGAAATATTTAGACACGCTTTACGAGGAGGTTACAAAAATAATAATATACATATGTGGTAGTTGCGCAGAATGAATTAGGTTTTACATTTGTACCTATATTGAGCTTTCAATCTATCATAAAGTAATTAGAACTTTAACGTAGGTAACGTTAAATTTCTAAAACACCGATAGGTTTTAACCTGCTGGTCGAACAAACATTTTTTTTAAGGCAATGGAACCTCTCACATTAATGGGAAGTCTAGAGTATAGAGCAACCGTAAAAGCTTGCTGCTCATAATTTCTATTTTTATAATGTTACTTACTTACGTAACTGAAGTTTACATGACATACTTATCTAACTACGTCCTACGTTGAATACTTGGTTATTTAATTTTGTAGGTACTGCGCTTGCATACCTACATTCTTACTAGTATTCTTCATAATGTTTGTACACGTGTAATTAATGAGTCGTTGCCAGGAAAACGCCTGTGTTTAAGTATGTTGAGGGTAGTCGTTTCGTTTATTTTATTTTACTTTCATGAGTTCCGAACTTATGCAGTTTCTCACATTTAAAGTTTAAGTGATATGTTTTTCAGTCATATTAAATGAATCATAAGTTTTCCATTTTATTTTTATAATTTAAAAGGTCAATTCTAGTAATTCAAAACGTTCAAAATCTAGTACTACTTGTCAAAAATGTAGGTAAATTAGAGGTATTTTTGACAGATTGGGACTGAGATAAGAATGCGAACATTCTTTTAAATAGGGAATTGATATGTGAAGCAAGTATTATTTTAATATAAATTAGGTGAATTCTCCTATTGATAAATGATTCCAAGACTAACATGGTCACTTCCTTATCCAAATCACAAGCTAATCCAAAAATCTACGATCGCCGATGAGAAAAATCGTGGCTCAGTTTTAATTGGACATGACGAATCAAGTTTGTCGGAAAAACTGGGCGGGGACTCTTTGTGGAGGCGGATGTGGGTTTTTGTGGCCTAAGCCTTCTTAATACATTCACTACTGTATGACAATGAGGACATGAATTTAAATAAGGATTAAAATCTTCTACACATCTTCGCATAGTGTTGAGAAGCTCATAGATATAAAAGTCAGAATGAAGTAGCGTAACATTGAGCTCATTCTTATGGCAATTTCTTGATCACCAAGCTCTAAAAAGTAATGTCAAAGTACATATTATTGACAATGTCAGCTACTAACAATTCATTCTCAATATCTTCGAACTTTTAAAACAATTGGTATCAATAATCGAATTAGCACCGTGGTACATAATAATAGTTATGTGAACTGCGTTTAGTTTCCGGTATGTTATAAATACATACCAATCTTGTATTTGCGTATCGGACAGCGGTAATCGTATCTAACGACTACTAAAACATGTAAAACTCTCTAGATGATTGTTCTCACACTACAGCGCGTGAGAACGAAAATCACAAAATTGAATTACGGGCTAACTGTTAAGCAATTAAACATTCAAAAATATCAGCGACAGTTATAGCGGGTCGGGAGTGTTCGCAGGTGGTTCGTGGGTCTCGGATTTGGGGGTGGTGGGGATCGTCACGTCACTAATCGGACGTCGGCTTTGCTTTTACGGAAAAATGTTATCGGTACTCGATCGATTTTCACAGCGGATAATTCACGCACGTGTCACGATCCGACCCGACAGGAATTGGACACACTGTCGCTACCTGATTGAGCTGTGTCCACTACCATCGCGACAGGTTGTTTGCTGAAAACTATCTCTTGAACCCTGGAGAATACGATACCTAATTAATTACATCGACGGTAATTAATTACATCGCGATTTTGTTGATGATTGCAAGTTTCTGTAGATTGTAGATGTCTCAATGAGTAAAATAATTGGATGGATGTTCTAGAAGGGTCAAATAAATGCCAGTTACAAGTGTCATTTGACTTGGGGAAATATTTTTGGATATTATTCGAATCTAATTTTAATTGGACAGTTTTTTTTTTAGATAATATAAAAGAAATTCAATCAATGCTTGACACAATTCTCAGGACTCTCAAATGAAGTGACATTTAACATTTGGTAGACATTTAAAATTGCTTCTCAAGAAAGCTATTTAGTAGCGTAACGAAAGCATTTGCTTAGCGAAAATTTACAATCACCCAAAAATATTTGTCGACGGCACTTGCCGCTGGTTGCCGTTCATCGGTTCTCACGAGAAATGATCCAGCGGCATTCCGCTGTCCACAGAGACTCGATCAAATGCGAAAGTCGTGCATGTCCACTGATCACTCGACCAAAAAAGTCAACACAGATTCCTAGTTTTTGTGGAATATTGACTAAAATAAAACATTTTTTTCACTTGCTAGCGCAACAAGGCGGAGTTTTATTTAATTTTACAAACGAGCGATTGAGCAATGAGTGTACTAGATGGCGATCTGTTTCTTTAGAAGTTTATGTACCTAGTTCTAATCTAAATCATAATCCATAGCTTTTATATTTTTGCTATAAAGCCTTTTTAATTTTGTTTCACTTTCTAAAAACCTTACCAAAACAGACAATATTGTTCTTACGTCTCAATTTTGAGCATATCCGTAACGGGGAAACTCACAAGTAATAATATATTATAAATAACGGCCTTCATTATCGTTTTAAGGCTCGCATCACAAAGGGAGGCATTCGTTCCATGTTTTGTCTAACATTTTGACAGTCCAGGAATTGAAACAGTACTAAATAATAGATGCGAGGGTGTCGACACGCCGTTTTGTTTTCTAATCAACAATGGAGTGAGTTTCGTGCGAGTTGGACGTCATACTGTGACCCTTTATCAAGAATATGGAACTATGGAGTCAAAGAGCGTGCCTTGTTTTGAACAAATTATGAGTCTGGTTTTAGCATAGAAGGGACAACAATCGCTCGTGATTCCTGTAAGCTCGGTGGAAGTCTTCGTAACAATGATATATTTATAGTTAGTGAGTCATCGGTAGCCATTAGGTGGGACATTGTCTTAGCTGGGCCATGCTGCTCCTCACAGCTGGAGCGCTTTGCGTGTTTACAAACATTTTATTGAGGTGTTGTATTTATGGCTCCTTTAGAAGGTGGTTTTGCTTTGTTTTGTTGACACTGATTGACTGATGTATTGATTGGAATAAAGTTTTACATACCTATTTAGCCTTGTGCCTTGTCTGTGCTTTCTGCCTTGTGTAGGTACGGTATGATCCGGTCCTTCGTGTGATCTTGTAGTAGGAAACATTACTAAGGATTAGAACACTTCTGTGGAAATTGAAACTTACTTTTTTTATTTTTTATTTATTCTCTAGAGAAATACAGTATTTTTTTCTTTTACAATATCACTCGCCAAACTTTCTGCAGTTAACATACGAAATAACTTTGATCACTCATAAGATTACATTCATCCAATAATAACTACTTACCTGTGTCAACATCATGCTTGTATACTAGTAAATTTTCAGATGACATGTAAATACAAGCAGCCAACCACTATAAACAAACAACACTTCACTTTTAACCACAGATTTAAAACCAACTCAACCCACGCCACGCACTCCATAAATAAAATCGAAGTCCATTATTCCATTTGGAGTATATCCAAACGAATTGTACACAGAAATTTAATTATCATTATTATTGAAGCACTAATTAATGTTAAATATTCCCGTTCGTTCAAACAATGTGGCATTTCAGGGAAATTTCAATGTAATTGTTAGCGAAATGTATAATTCCAGTCAATGCCACACAGCCAGCAGGTATTCAGGATTTTGCATTTTGGTTACCTCATTATTTGTTAATTATTCTGACTGCAAATTATAAGTAGGTAGATTGAAATGCGTTAATTAAATATCATTTGAAATGTGAATTTGTTTCTTTCGATAATATGTGATGAATAATAATGAATTCAATGGAATTATTACGTAGAGCCGAATTTAACTTAATGAACTAAATGACGATACTGATTTAACAATGCGTAAAACAAGAGAAAAATATTTCTTACTTAGAATGAGGACACTTTCTATCACAAGTCGAAAAACTTATCTATATTTATACAGGCTGATATCGACGCGAATTCAGCACATTATTCTAGACCCCTAGCCTATTTCCCGTTGGTTATTATCAAATCAGCCTGTATAAGTGGGAAATCAGGCAAGTAGGTACCTACTTTATTTCCCGTTGGTTATTATCAAATCAGCCTGTATAAGTGGGAAATCAGGCAAGTAGGTAACGTTTAGTATTAACAAAATTCAGTGTTGTCCAACGTCTTCATTTATCATTCAGAAACAATGGACGGCAGTTAGGGCCAATGTCACCGATTGTGACGGAACACAAAGGGACTAACAGTACAACAGGACATTTTATTGTTTTACTGCGCAGCTCCTACCGCCCGCAGGAGGTAGCACCCAAAAATATTGTAGAAAAACGTTTAAAGCTTTAAATACTGGCAATTAAATAGATTTACAACTTGCCGAGTTCCCGGAAAGGTGACAGAATTTGAACGGAGATCGTCATTTGTTTCCTTGATTGTTGAAATCGTCATAATTACTGTTTTGTATAGTGAGATTTTGTGATCATTTCAGATAGTTTCTCTTATTTTTTTGCAAAGTTAACTTTATAAATCGTTATATCAGAATGTTAAAAATAGATCTGTACAATATATGTATTGTTGCGTTCAGATTTTTTTTGTTAGTATACTTACGTTTGTATTTCATAGTATTTTGTGTTTTCTTGATAAAAAAATGGTATCAAGTAGAATCCATCTAATGTAGCGAGCTAGCTAGCTACGTATATGTAGGTAAGTGTCCATTAGCAAAGAGGATCTTGGCAATAAGCTTGGTGACAGTAGGGTGGAGAAGAAGAAAAGGCATTAGGTACGTTCAACAGTCTACAACACTATATGAGTACCTATCCAAGGAAAGACAGGGACTTCTTAAAATAGTTTCTTCGAGACGAACATTGAGTCTTTACAATTTAACTGGATAAAGCCATTGTAATCCATCATAAATTAAGTAATCCTTCATAAGATATTTAAATTCTTCTTTAGTTTTCTTAAAATAGTTGTTTAGTTTACGTTTAACTAGGTATAGCCTTTTCAATTGGATATTTGTGTATTTCAAATTGTGTGTGTTGACTATAGATTTTTACGCAACGTGTCATTGCCTTTGATTTCGAAACCATTATAAAGATTTAGAGTAAGTTTTATACCCCATAAGCGAGTATGAAAATAGTGTGCACATAAGATGATGACAGGTATTATGAACATGACATTATGGAGGAGTGGTAATTGAATGTTCCATATTTTATCATTGGTAAATGACAGAACATCTAGGTATGAGTATGTCAATGACTCAGTATTGGCTATAGTTAAGTAAATGTTTTTAGTCTATACTTCAATAAATAGATAGAACAGCTTTATAGGTTCAACTTACTGTTTCCAATAAAACCGCGTGTCGATGTCGTTAAAGAACCAATAAACCTTGTCTTCCAGTCAGTTTGCAGGCTCCTCGGGTTTTATTAACATTTACCGGTGCCACGATACCTCTTAATAAACCTAGTTCGAGAAATGCGTAAAACTAACCTATTGTCACCGCGAGAAAGCACGATAGTGTGAGTTCTATGCCATCGGGATAGAGATCGAAAAGTAAAATAAGATATTACTCAAAGATGGCGGTAAACATTTGATGACGCTGACTCCCTGCACGAAATTAAAACCTTACCAGTAAAACAACGTCCATTCAATTTGCCGCGCAATTGGGTCTTTATTTATCTCGGCTAGAGCCATCGTCAACACGAAATTGGTGTTGTTAATAACAAGTACTCCACTCCAATGTAAATTGTTTTGAGCACAAGGCTAGGCTACCCTTCTACGAACTGTTTAACAATCTGTATCGTTTGTATGTCTTAATTTGTGGTCCGTAACCAAATTCTTCGTCCAACCGCACAATTACGGACCACATGTTGAGATAAGAACAAAGAGTGTGGTACTACTGTTCGGTAGCCAGAGGCGACCCCCATGATGTTCACTGTGTTCAATCAGAAACCACAAACAAGACTATTCAGGCCAAAAACATGCCTCCGAACGGCCAAGCTTTGTCTTCAGAGGAGAGTACATTTAAGTGAAGTTCATTGTTGCAAACCAAACTATGATGCTACCGGTGGGTGGTGGGCCATTCTACTATGTAAAATGCAGTACTTACCTGATGACAGATCTACGGCGTTATTGATTGCTTCCTTGACAAATATGTGATTGTTAACTCTTGTGGTATTTATGTGTTGAAGTTACTCGGAAAAACAATAGGTGTTTGGTTTCCGGTATTACTTTTGTATTACATTACATTTGAAAAGGAAAAGAATTTTAATTTAAAAGGGAAAAGACACATTCTCAAGCAAAAACTTATTTTATTAAATCTTTCCCAATTCCTAAAAAATATAATTATAGAACTCCACATCGGCGATATTTTTAGATATCCCTATCAAATTGATGATACAAGATATTACACTAAGATACCAAAATAGAATCAGAAGACTTTAGCTAACGAGAGTTTTCAAAGTCTTACATTATTTGAACTTATCACATTAATCACGACTACAATACAAAATTTTCCAAAACATTAATGAATACCTAGGAACCTTAAATATTGAACAACAGTTCGACTTCCTACCTTGAACCACCCAAGTTCTGCCACACACAAGCATTGGGCGTAACTACTTTGTCACCTCATGAATGAGTTCAGATACCATCAAAAGTATTATGTATCTGTATAAAAGGACTGGCCGCCTAATTCGTGGCTAATACATCAAATACTGGCTGAAGAGAATGAAGGTTGTTCGATTTTTGAAAAAGCCGCTTTAGTTATTGACATTTATGCTGGTGTCATTGTGTGTGGCGTCAGGGACGTGAATGGAGCCGGGGTGCGTCGTAATAGGTGTGAAGTGTCGTACTATTGTTGTCTGTTTTTCAAGACAGGTATTCGAGATGCGCGAATAATGTGCGATGTGTGACGTTGGTTGTGGGATGTGAACGAAGTAAGTCGTAGTAATCAATCTTATCTCTTGTTTGTATTTGTGTATTGGGTATATTATTCGACTTAGCTTAAGTAACTATTCTATTTCTAGTATTCAAATAGATACTTTATAAGCCTAAACTATTGTAACAGTCGCATAAAAAGCAAGCCTTGACACATTAAAATACTATTTTCTGATTTCGTTTGTCTATAACTGCTTTTACAAAAAAAAAACTTGGATATAATATCTTTGTTGATATTGGCAGCTACAATAATTCAACTATACCTGCCTATTTTATTTGCTTAGAATAAAGACTGTATTCTGAGTTTATTTGCTGGTACACGACGATATTTCGGCTGAAACAAATGGCACGGAATTTTGTTCATGTTTGTATGGGTCGGAATGTTTTCGACATATGTCGCAATGTCACTAACGCCGAGTTCAATTTGCATAGCAAGATATCCAATTTGTATCTCTAAGACCCTTATGTCGATGTACCGAGAATATTGAACAAATGTCATTGAAAACCATTTTGCCATGAATAGAGTACCTACCTACCTATTCCCAGCGTTCTTTATTTTCTATGGGAATTTTCTAATAAGTTGTCAGTAATTTTGTTATTTGATGACTCCATGTTATTCGTTGCACCGTGTAAAATGTTATTGAGCATCACATAATTTGGAGATATGTAAATATCGTCGCTGAAGTCCGTTAAACTATAATTGCTTTTCATGGAAATTTCTTTGGGAATAATTACCTCTAGCATTTCAGTCGTTGTTAGGATAGAGTATGTTTCTATGAGTAATAAAAGTGAAGTGACGACTACTATGCAAATGTTCGATGACCATGTAAAGGGCTCTGGGAGTTGAAACGGGAATTGTTATTGAAATGTATTTATTTGTGGTCTCCCTTGAAACTTTTCTTACAATTTATACCGTTTGCTTTTGGTTTGGTTGAGGTGCGAGATGTTCTTTCTAAGTTATTCCAACGAAGACTGAAGGTAGACCACACATATTCACCTGTTGACCTTTACTACAGATAATAAAGGGTGGCAGGGAGAGCGACGCGCAACAAACACGTTGAAATTTTTTGTCAGTTATTAAAATAAAATTTAGCTATTCCGTACATTTTGACCGGCGTAGGTAGGTATTGCACTTTTCTTTGAAACAGCAGTTTTTTTTTTACTGGTTCCAGCTTCCGCTCGTTCATGGTTACAGTTTTCGCATCTATTTCTTGCCACCCTGTATAACCTACAAGCCTTTAATAAAACACTTTGAAAGTTCCATATAGGTATTATTGTGTCTTGTTAGAATTGCATACTAGAACGACTAATATTGTCAATTTAGGCATTCAAAACCTTTCCTTCTTTTTTTAGGAATTGCTCGAGTGCCATGTGTGTGTTAAGAAAACCTCTATGTCTCCAGTTAAAAGCTAACGAATAAGTACCTCTTTTCCTTTTCCTGCAAACGAAAGTTTAATCCAAAACTAAATTATAAATAAACATAGAGCATATAAATTCAAGCTTCTCTATTTACAGTTAGTCACTTTGCACTCTGAATTAAGTTTACAGGAAATGAGTTTCTGTCGCGCATGTTGAACGCTGAAACCTACATCTTTTCAACTTTTTCATACAAATTGCAAATAGCAATTCCATTTGCAGTTTTGTGGCACAATCTAGCAATTGAATGTTTCTTAGAAAACGTTAAATAGAAACTGATGTTTTCCATTTCCTACTGGTATATTTATGTTGCTACTGGAATTGTGAGCAGCATTGTAAGTGGGACTAAGAGCGACGGTACACTAAGCCATGCATAATAAGTTTTGACCCACGAAGATGCTTCACTGGACATTTTTTATGTCATGTGACGCAGCTATGAAGAGATACAGGCAGTTTGATCCGTAATTCTAATGTGCTGAAAGTAAATGGTATGTGTTATTTGTCATGGATACTATTCTCCTACACCCAAGATTTTGAGATGTAATGACGATATAAAGATAATCGTAGGATGGAAATGGTTCAATAAACTACGGGAGGAGGATAATTACCGTTCAGTCTCAGAAGATCCATTGGCCAGATCCATGATGGATCTAGTGACGATTGTTTTCTAATGTTTTCAGTGTCACAGCCAGCTTTCAAATGATAATGATTACGAAGCCCCAAATTGTGCAAAACAAAACATCTTGTTATCAAACGAAAGTTTTGATAGCTTATATCTATATAGGTATACAGGGTGAATTTTTCAAGTGGGCGTGGATGGCCAAATTCGAAACAATGAGGAATAGCGAAAAGTATTCAAAGGAACAAGACGTACCTATGTCTGTATGAGAACGTATGTCATTACTTCCCAGAATTTGATCCTTATTAGGGACACTATCGAATGGTGTAATAATACAGTGTGTTTTTTTAATCAAAATATACAGGTTCGATTCCTGGCTAGAAATACTGATTTTTCAAAAATTCAATGATGTACTTTTAGTTTTCATCAAAATTGAGCCCGAGACTCCTTTGAGTACTTTTCGGTATTCCTCATAGTTTCAGATGTGGCCATACACGTCCACTTGAAAAGTTCACTTTGTATAGTGACACGTTTCCAAACTCTACTATTCCACAAACTGTAGCTGAAAACTGTAGGTATACCAAATGAAAATGTTTGCAATACTAAAAAAACTTCCACCTACGCCGCTTTGTCCCAGCAAACTACTCCACACGCTCCGCTTAACTTTGTTTCATACACCATTGACGCGGTACCCGAACTAAATCCCAACAACCGTCGGGAACAATCGTCTTCTCACCCAATACCCTACTTTGCCAATGTCAATGCCAAGAGAGCTGCGTCGTTGGGAAAATCACTTAAACAACAAATTGGGGGAGGAAATTTACCCTCATCACATTGTTTGTGAGGGTAAAAGCTGCGGTAATTCAGTTGTCTGTCTAATGTTTGATGTTCAAGGCAATCAGCTTCGTCGAGTTTGAGATTTTGGAGGAGTTTATGTGTAATTGTCATTTAATTTTGTGTCTCGGATTCTAACTGCAAATGAAAAGAAAACAAATTCTCTTTGAGTATTTATTTCTAAATACTCCATTTTATTTTCATCCTCGATTAATTTCTGTAATCGAGTTTCGCTTTAAAACATTTAAAAGTTAGTCGATGTACAAACTCAATAAATCTTGCTTTGCAGTTGCAAAATGTTGGCAACAGTTTCAACTTTGTTGCACTAAATCCCCCGCTATTTTTGAATAACGTTCTTATTGTTATCGGTAGCGCTAGTAAAAAAAAAATATAATGAAATCAAAATGGCGTCATCAGTAATATAGGGGTGTATAAAATAATCAGGGCAGTAATGGTAGTCGTTTATTTACTTTTTGCGATTTATATTTAGCTGGGGTGATGTCGGGGTGGTTGAGAATTTATTCGACGGGGTTTTGTAATGGTAACGTCGTTCGGTTATGCCTCGTTGAGTAGGGGATGTTATTGTTCAGGGATCCCAGACTGGCTTTCACGCGGGGAATTTCACCCCGTTGTTTGTTGAGAAGTTTTAAATTATAAGAGCAATTTATCACTTGGCTTGGAGCTGCCGACCGTTAGAGCAACAAGAGGTTTAAAAAGTGTCAAAAAATATTAAATAAATATTTTTTAACTATTATGTTTAAATATATCTATGAATTTTGAAGCAAAATCCTCAGATTCTTAGCAAACTTAAGTCTCACTTACAAAAGCAATACTTGGAAGAAGAGTTTCGTGAAATATAACACTGGCTTAGCTGGCTCTGGTAACTTTGATTGCCACGTTTTCATAATTTTCCAGGACATTGTTGCCAAGTCTTGGAAGTTTTGAAGTCCTAACAGTTTTGCTAAAGTTTGTTTAATATACAAAACTACTTTAACTACCGCAGTTTATGTTTGTTAAGAACATTTCTCGTATTTCAAAACTAATTAGGTACTTATTTTATGTAATCCAGTTTCAGCCTGAAATGTTTACAAATTACTAGTATTAATTAATGCATAATTTAAGTGTTTGCCTATTTCGCCAATTTAATTCTATAACTGCATCGCTAGTATCAAGCAAAAGTTTGTTAAAATATTATTTTGTTAATTTTCCTTTGCACAATTAACAGTAACTTGGCCTTATTTAATTATACATTTTACGTTTGTGAATTCGCGCGTCGAGTCCTAAATTCAAGTGAAAAGCAATGACATTAACGTCAACAAAATGGCCGTGGGAGTACTGAAGGTTCCATTATTTTCGTTACGGAATTGTTAGTTGATCAAAATGCTGTCTTGGCACTAATTGATTCACATATAAAGTATGTGAAAAATATTTGGGAAAGTTTTACTGACAGCATTCTCGTCACGCGGAGCTCGACGTGAAAGAATTCGTTCGTTTACTTTTATGAATGAAACGTATATTGATTCAATAACGGCTAACGATAGTGGCTGTAGTTAAATGAACGTTGTCAATAAAACAATACAATGGAATGGGCGGCCTGTGCATTCCCACAATCACACCACACTATTAGGTATGGTTTAGCAACAGTGATAATAAAAATTGACATTAACGATGAACGCATACATAAATATGAATTATTCAACGTCTTCATGCTTGTATTTTATATGACTAAACGATGCATATAATTATCGAAAGCTCCGATGTTTGTGTTACATTCTTTTAATTATGATCGTCACAATAATGACGAGTTGCCCGTGAAACATCTATAAGATATTTAAAGAAAACTTTGAGATTTCAGCTATAACAAAAGAAAGTTGTTTCATTTCAACTGGAAAGTTATCGCTTTCAATGTACTCCTCATTAACGATTTACCAATAGCCTTTCTCTTAGTAAGAATCGAATTAATTTAGGTCGCCAGACGTAATTTAAAGTTAATACCTAATAATAATAAATTTCTTTATTGCCATAAAAAGCGGTTACAAAAAAATTTTAGAATATGCCTCCAGAACTAAGTTAGAGTACCTGTATACCTGTACTGAACTTTTCAAATATGTCAACACTAGCTGCGCCCCGCGGTTTCACCCGCGTAAATGTTGATCCCGTGGGAATATCGGGATAAAAAGTATCCTATGTCCTTTCCCGGGACTCAAGCTATCTCTGTACCAAATGTTACACAAATCGGTTCAGTAGTTTAGGCGTGAAGAAAAGACAGACAGACAGACAGAGTTACTTTCGCATTTATAATTAATATTAGTTTGGATGGATAATTAATAACCAAGTTATGGAAATATTCAAATATGTATAATGTTGGCCCAATGGTGGTAACAGCCACGACTTACGAGTTGTAGGTCGTAAGTTCGAACCCAGACAGGCGCTTTACTTTGTGTAAATTATTTCATCACTATTGCTCTCAAAACGGTGAAGGAAAACTTCGCGAGAAAACCGGCATATCCTAGAATCAACAATTAGAAGACATGTGACACGTACCGACCCGCACTGAGCCCGCGTGGTGGATTACGGCCCACACACATAGATGAGGCCTGTATCACAGCAGTGGGAATATTATACATAGGTTGATTATGCTACAACGTTCGTACAACATTGTCGTCCATAAAATATTTCATGTTGATAGTAAAACCAAAATATATTTAGCTTCTGACGGTACCTACTTATAATAATGTTAGGTTAGATGTAACTTAATTTAATGGTATCTAACAGTGAACTCGATTATGTGGAGCGTGTGCTGCATATCATATTACATGTGCTATCAAACATGTAGCTACTTATTTATTATCTACTAGCAAGCATATTAGTCTTAAATATGCAGTCTTGGTTATCTATTGTAGCGAAATGTAAAGGAAAGACAAGACACTTCACCGACAAACACGTATAATTTTGTATTTAAAAAAAAATTAACACACAAATAGAAAAATATAAAAAAGAAAACTAAATACGAAAACTTGTCACATGGGTTTGGATATTGAGAGACTTGTTAAACTATTACATACGTTTAGGTTTTAGTATCAAAAAAAAAAAAAAGATTCCGACGAATTGAGAACCTCCTCCTTTTTTTGAAGTCGGTTAAAAATAAATTTGAGTTTTTCAACGCGACGCGACGAGTCTAAATATCGATTGCAATCAACATTGATCCACGCCAACGTGGTTGAAAATAAGTCCACAAAAAGATACAAACCTGCTATAACGTTAAGGAAAAGGATACTGGGCCTATCAAAAACCTTTATTTTTTATAATAATTTTGAAATAATTTCTTTTACGTCAGATGAGATTTTTTCTTGGAAACATACTTCACTTCTCTGAATTTTGTCTTATACAACGGCTGAAATTATTGTTTATCGTGGAAGAAACACCAAAATTGATTGTTTGTTTAACCAATTTATAATATAGATATTTGATCGTGTTCATCACGTTATTTATTGTTTGACTCGGGGTTTCCCCACATGGTCGACGGAAGACTACAAAATGTTTAAAAACAGGAACAAAAAACATAATACTGATTACACACTGGACACTTCCCTCGGTCTCATTAGCGATAACATCGATGTCGCTCAGGAATTTGCAACTTTCTTTACCAATATCCCAATTAAAACTACAGAAACTTTAAATTCCTCGCCTGCACTAGCTATTGAATTATTAAGAGCGAATGTCTCAGCCTGTCCTGTGGAATTTAAATTCAAACATATAAACCCTACAGTCATTATAAAGGCATTTAAGCAACTTAAGATCAAAATTACCGAGGATCTGTGGGGCATGTCTACTAAAGTTTGTCAATCCATTATTGAGACAATTGCACCCTATTTAGCTTTAATATTTAATTTGTGTGTAGATCAAGGGGTTTTCCCGGATTTAATGAAGTTCAGTAAAGTTATTCCACTTTTCAAATCTGGGGACAGTAAAGACACTAATAATTATAGACCCGTATCGGTTTTGCCGGTTTTAAGTAAAGTTTTTGAAAAAGTAATGTTAAATCAAATGCTCAATCATTTTAATCGTAATAACATCCTACACGATCAACAGTATGGTTTCACCAAAGGACGTTGTACAACCGACGCCGGTGTCACCTTATTAAAACATATCTTTGACGCATGGGAAGAGGCACAAGATGCAATAGGCATTTTTTGCGACTTATCCAAAGCATTTGATTGCGTGAATTACGATACACTGCTCTTGAAACTTGAGCATTACGGACTCGGTAAACTTGCTCTTAGCTTAATGAAATCATATTTAAATGACAGATTTCAGCAAGTTCAAATTAACGGTGTGAATTCATCGGGTTTGAAAGTCAAAATGGGTGTACCGCAGGGCTCAATATTGGGGCCATTCCTATTTTTAGTATACATAAATGATTTACCTCATTTACTGATAAACCGATCACGAATGGTGTTATTTGCTGATGACACATCTCTGATTTTTAAAGTAAGCAGACGTGCACAGGAGCTTGACGACGTAAATAACGCTATGCTTTTGGTCCATAATTGGTTTACTGTAAATAATTTGGTATTAAATGAAAAAAAAACTAAATGCATTAGATTCACTTTACCAAATGTTAGAAGTAGTAAATGTCACGTTGTATTGAATAAGGAAATACTTGAATTCGTCGAAAATACGGTTTTCCTGGGGATTACGCTTGACTCAAAGCTGCAGTGGGGTCCGCACTTAACATCTCTTGCAGGGCGGCTAAGTTCAGCCGCTTACGCTGTTTGGAAAATCCGCCAATTAACAGACGTGGATACCGCGAGACTGGTCTATTTTAGTTACTTTCATAGCATCATGTCTTACGGTATTTTGTTGTGGGGACGGGCTGCAGATATTGATTCTATCTTCATCCTGCAGAAGAGGGCTGTCAGAGCCATATACAAGCTCAGCAGGCGTGATTCTCTAAGGGAACTGTTTAAAAAAATTAACATCATGACGGTTCCTTGTCAATATATATATGAAAACATTATGTACGTTCGAAAAAATCTACATCTTTTTAGTAAGATAAGTGACAGGCATAATTTTAACACAAGAAATAGGAACAAATTAGATCAACCGCGTTTCAGATTGTCTAAAGTAAAAACTTCTTTTATGGGTTACTGTGTAAAATGTTATAATAAAATACCACTCGATATTCTTCAACTAAATGAGAAGAAATTTAAAACATGCATTAAACGCACACTATGTAGACAAGCATATTATAAGTTGGATGATTATATTGCAGATAAAAATGCTTGGCTAAATGCTGGTCCTGCTCCACAGGCACTTGAGCTTACTAGTTAAAATTTCAATATTTGGAAGAGGTGCTTCCCTTTTTCTTTTTTAGTGTTTCTGACATTACGATCTTAATATTTGTTTTTATTTTATTCAATCATGTTTTAATTGCTAATGCTGCAATACTAAACACCTTTTCCTGTTTGGTATTAAAAATTTTATTCATCTCTTAAATAAATTGCAATCTATAGTTTTGTATAATATAGAAGCATTTTTTCAATTTTGTAAATGTAAGAACCATGGATCCGTTTATTATGATTTTTTGATGTTGACTTGAAAGAGCATGGCAGTTGAGAATGTGTCATGCTCACTTAAATGTCTCACTGATGGTGGCGCGTGTGTTGGATCATTCGGTTCCCTACAAAATGGTTGAGCTGGATGGTGCTGATCCATGCGTCATGTTCGTGAACGGACGCCGTCGGTTGAGACTGGTCATCTCTTAACTGCCAAGGCTTATTTTTAATCTTATTTCTTGTATTGTTTCTTCATTTGTGTTTTTTTACATTGTTCTCACATATAGAAGCAACAAGAATAATGTACCCAGGATTTTGTAATATCTTGATTTAAAAAGAGTGTCCATGGAGTTTCTTGCCCGTTCTTCTCCATAGAGATCTACGCTTTGGAATGGGCACCTAGCTTCAACTTTCTGACCAACTGACCGACTACTTAATTTTGACAATTCAAAAGTGCCTGTAATGGTTTAATTGAAATAAATGCTTTGAGTTTGAGTTTGAGTTTGAGTTTATATTTTTCTATTTGTGTGTTTATTTTATTTTAAATACAAAATTATACGTGTTTGTCGGTGAAGTGTCTTGTCTTTCCTTTACATTTCGCTACACTATGATACCACGGTTGGCAAAAATAACGTTGATCGCAGATTATATTTATTTTAGACAGATTAATCGCATCGTCCCGGCGCGGGCTGATAGCGGCCGGGCGGCCCTTTACAATAGAAAATCAATTGTGTCTCATTAGCGGTGATTAAGCGATTAGGACACCGACAGTATAAATAATTTGCATAGGTAGGTAGGTCCTTTTTAAGAACGTCTTATTGTAAAGCTTGAATATCCACGAAAAAATAAATTGTCGCACGTGTTAGTGGCGAAACCAAACCACCTCAAAAATTTCCTCGAATTTAAAGTCGAGGAAACTTTTCGCAGTTTAAACTGCGAAAAGTTTTCTTGTGACTACCTAAAAATCATCCCTTCTTAATAACACGTGTACATTTCTAAACTAAGCGACCTCACGTTTTTACCCCTAACGTAAAAATTTTCCTTTACTTAACCCCTCTAAATTTTAATGATTTCGAAACAATTTTCGTTTCTTAACAATACGCCCTTCTCACGTGGAGGTTTTGACAATAAACAGTCTCAAGTTTCCTCAAGTTTCAAACTCTTATAGGCATTCCCCTTATTGGCATTACCCCCATAATTTGGGACAAGCTATTTCGCATTTGTATGGTTTTGTCTTTGAGGGAGTTTCAGATAATTTCATTTTCAGTTTAATGCGAATTTCAGTCGTTATTTAGTTAGGTGAGTGATATGTCTCTGAAAAATCTACAATTTCAAGAACTTTTCCACAAATTCTAGACAAAAAATTAGTCAAAAGAAAAACTGATAATCTACATTATAATTATTTGTTACAGATATTTAAATACCATTTTACATAAATCTGTGGTTGCCAACAGTGCCTATTCAGGCTTACGTTTTAATTCAACTCTAGTGCAGGTAACAGCAGATTTCTACATAAGTCACGTAGAAGTAATCGAATGAATGCCTTGCTTCTAACTTAATTAACTACAGATTGTAGTCAACAAGAAAACTAAATTAATTAAGATGCATTGATTATGAATGCCCCCCCTCTCATCATAAATAATGAAGATGCCTCTTACGTTTATTAATAAGCATGGATTAACTTTATTAAACATAAGAGATTTTTTTCTAGAAATAAAGGTGACTTGCAGCTTACCGTAATCGTATTTTATTTTAGGTACAGCAATAACTAAAAATTGTAGCAAGTTAACTACAAGGTAAATATTTTTTCAGATTTTCCTTCTTAATATATGAAAAATTCTTTTAAAGAAAAGAAAGAAAAATATATTATTTGGGACATGCACAGGAAATACAAATAGTAAAAAGCTTTTTAAATTAACAAAGTTACATTAAAAACAACTAATAAATAAATAACCTAAAAAAAAAAGACCTGTACGAGGCCAAAAAGGCTAGTATCTCAGTATTAATGCTACGATATTTAAAAAATAAATACATACGCGCATGTATTCTGATTCTGGTATTGAAAAGTTAGACATTATTTTTATAGAATTTGCGGAATAGAATTATTATATTTTGATTTCAAATTTTATTCAGTGTTCAGGATTTAATAAAAGATAACCACCGAAAGCTAGACTGATTAGGTACTGTTAATCTTGTTCGTCGCCAAAACCACAGTCCAAACAATTCTAGGATAATAACGTAGCTCGTATGTTTTAAGTTATAACTTAATAACTTAAGCGTATGCTAGCTTATGCTAATATAGAGTAGTGACGGCTGCCAGTCCTGACTGACTTATTACCAAGTACCAAGTTATGACATATTTAAATATAAATCACGCATAATGAGATTATTGTAACTAGAATAGAATTTAGTTGGTATTCCGCTCACGAAATTCATTTTGTGCATTATCTGAGTATGAATAGGAGATTACTTATATTAAACATGAAGTAGGTATATAATAACATTGCTCGCTCTTTGTAGTTCTACAGTCTTTACATACAGAAAACATTTAATTATGTGTGCTCATACGACGACGCTTCGAATCGTTTTGGTGATTTAAAATTGTACTTTCAAAAGGAAAGTATTAGGTACGCTATAATCGTTTTCTTCAACGATAATGAGGGGAGATGTGGAAGGTGACTTAGTAAGTACATACATAAAATACCTAATAATATTATACCTCACAAAAATGTGAGATAGTTTCCACACACTGTAGGTACTGGGAACGAAAACTCGATATAGCGTGGAAAAGCTGAACATAATTAAAATTAATAAACTTGACGGTAGTTCACAGTAAGTATTTTAAGCGTACGTTCCACCTGCTAATATGTTTCACAAACTTATGTTCCCTTTAAGCCGTGTCAAATTAACATAGGGGATGAATTTTCACGCAAATGCTACGCATACCGGCGTATACGTACTACAAGTAAGACCCCACGGTCTTGCACGGTCAAGCGTGGTTACGAAAGCAAATTTCAAACGAATTTAATTTGTTACCTTACATTTGTTAAATTAAATTTTACAAACACGACAACTTGATACTATGTATACTAACGGTAAAATACTGAATGTTAATAACTTGTTGCCCAAATCAGAAAAATGTTGCTGAAATTATATTACCGCAACAAGTGCATTTTGTAATACTAAGTAAACAATTTGTAAGTATTAACATGCACGCGTTATTTCATTAGGCATACTTTCAGTCGGCGCGGCGTGCAGCTGCGCATAACATGATAGAACTACATACGGGCTACGCGTAAAATCAAATGTATAATGCCAAGATACGTGTAAAATTAAGTGTTAAAAATGAGTGTAGAAATGCTGATTAGATCCAGGTATTTAGTGGTTGTGGTGCACGATTGAGTGGTCACATCTCCTCATAGAGCACGGCCGACACGCATCTGACACGCCGTCATATCACAATGCCATGCCTCGTTTGTTCCATTGTGATACCCGTTGAATTCATGTCATATGCCTAATTATATTACACTAATTTTAAGTGTGCTCAATCGATAGTCTCGCCTTTAACCGGATTGGAACAAACATCTTTATAAAGCGGTACACGACATTTTTTTTTACTATATCCATGTTATTCGTCGAATATCTTTGTGTATTGTTCCGTGCGGGTGCGACCTTGTCTGGACAATGATGGATCTAGGTGCTCGCTGTGCTTCATTATAACTAAGAATTGACATTTAAAGAGGCCTCACGCCTTTGTTACTACAAGACTACTAGTATTACACATGGGAATCACCAATCAAACTTTGACGTTTCTGAGATCGTGGAAGTGGGAGCAATCAGTCTTTCTTCATTTGAGAACACTCAATATATTGTGGCTCGTCAATCATGCGGACTGGCTCCTGATGTTGGCTATTTCTCTTTTTTATTTCAATACTGGAAATAAATTAAAATTCTGCATATTTTTTACATTGAAGGATAACATTTGCAAAGTAGAAGTTATCGCTCAAGTACTGTTCGATTTTAATTCTGGCAAAGTTTGTCAGGAACATGGATATTTACACTATGTTTTATATGTTCCAGTTTGAATGTAAATGACTTTAGTATCGGGTCGCTGACTTGGCTTAGCGAGTAATACACATTTTAGTCTAAAGAAGGGATTTCGCCATACTTAGTTCGTGACGTTCATAAGAAGATAAAGCCTCATTTGTATAGGACTCGACAAAGGTCGTTGCCCTTGATTCGCTTTGTTCTGGATATTCTTTTAGATCCAGGATTATACGGGAGACAACTTTTGTGTAATATTATGTGTACAAGACCGATTAGGTAAAAATTAATTTTATTCATAATTCTTTATTATATTTTGAAAATATGCGATTATAATAGAATAAGTTTTTAAGTAAAATTACGTCAGTTATACTGGCAAACCTGAACGTATAATAAAGACCAACGCAACCAATATATCAGGATCATCAACGTCGTGACATAACAATAAAGAATTGAACGTAAAAATTAATTATTCGCTATCGGCACGCTATTCTAATAATCATAAATAACTACTGCAATCGGATCAAACGCGGTGGGTCCGTTTTGCTGACGAACAATGTGCGAAACATTAAAAATATCAACAAAGGAACTTTTGACTTTCATAGTACATACACCGAGACAAATTAATGAGATGAATGAGAAACACCGGTTTACCCGACTGTCGACCCTAATTTATTAGCCGTAAGGTACACAATTTTTGCCATAGAAAGCAAAGAGTACGTGGTTTATAGCTGTCGCTCGCGCCAGCTGGCGTACCGTGGAAAATCGATTTTCACGTGAGACCGACGGATGTCGCATCTGCGCGCGACTGTACGGCCGCCGCTTGTCTGCACCCAAAATACGCGCCGATCTGTGAAGGGAAATCATGTGAGAGCGACATTAAAAGCATACAGATATGTACGTACACACAATGGAGTAATTGGCTTTAATCGATACACGCAGGGTGCTTGCAACTCCGGTTAGAGGTAAAATCGTGAAGCCGTATTGCGTGCCTAGAATTAGTCGCGGCGGGTCAAAGAACTCGCGACTTTAAAAAGTTAACCTGTGTACAAGATATCAATTACTTTTACATCTGTAGGTGTCTATTGTGCCTAAAAATGTCAATTAAAATAGTTTAGTTTACAGTCGTATTTTCGGTCGTGGGAAATAAGGAAGCCGTTCCGTTTGATCACTCAAACGTCAAATTATTGACGGGCGAACTAATAACAAAAAGCAAACAAGTAATTATCCAAAACGAGCGCGGGACCACACAGGGACAGAAACATGGGCGAAATTCACGAAAGCTATCACCGTTACAAATCGTTTTAACGCAAACGTATAATCGGTCGTGAGCCGTTCTATTTGTTTTAAGTTGGCCGTAACCGGGATTTGGAATAAAAACATCAAAGGGGGGTGCGTAAGAGCAAACCCGAAGGAGTAATTATGATTTGTCTCGGTTAAGCGGAAATAGTTTGTGTCGCTATTAATCGCGCTTGTATTCCGGGAACGTCGCGCAAGCGCGCGCCGGGCGCGGCGCGGAGGTCCTGCGCCCGCGCAGACTCGCCGGCTGCTTGCCGACACAACGCTGCTCTATGCTAACAATGTAGGATTACCGTTACATAACATAATTACGTGTACCTATGTACAGTTTCGCAATAGTAGCCACCATTGCATTTGATTCACCGTCTTATGTAAACGGCGCAGATTAATTTTATTTCAGTAAATACTCATGGAAGCAAAACGAATTTACCTTTACGTGATGAAATCAGCAGAGATCTTATTGGTACCTATTCTTTTTGAGGATACCGGTACAGTGAGATGTCATAATATTTTTTAAGTTAAGCAACTATGAGTACCTAATTGCGTATGTACAAATAATGAAGCATCACCCTGAGCTTTCTAGACACAGCGATTTCTGAATATTCTTATTTCTATTTGATATATGAGTAATGATGTTTGTCTTATCATTTCATCGGTAATGAACATTCTACAAGACGTAAAATCACATTTAAAAATTTAAGTTTATCTGAGAAGACAACGCGAAGGCTTCACTGAGTGTCCTAGAATCTAGATAAACTTCAGTTGCTTCTTAAACTAAGTTTCTCACAACTTTGTCCACTTCATACAAACCTACATAAAGTTTGTAACAAGATCCTGGCAGAAGACAATGCAGTAAATCATGGCACGTTGGATGAATTTTAAAGCGTTAGAAGTCCCATGATAGTATTATCATCAGCTTACAGCAGTCGACTGCTGGACATAGGCCTCTCCATGATAATAGCATAGAAGTACTAATTTTCAAAGGAAGACAATTTGGACTCACAAGTAACTTGTTGAATGCAGACTTGCGGAGTCAACTCTACGTGTCCAAGTTGTAAGAGCTGTTTGGGTTTGAAATATTTGATTCACATGGTCCTGGTGCTAATGTACCGTTGCGGTCCTGGTATTACGAACAATAGTTTTGTTCAAGATGAATGAATTTGCTTGAATTTGAGTATGTCTCCAATAGACATCAACGCGGAGAAATATTTTTACAAATATTTAACCAAGTACCTATATATATTATAAATTAAAGTCGCTTTTCGTGTCTGTCTGTGTGACCGCGTTTTTCTTAGAAACTGCACAACAGATTTCGATGCAGTTTTCACCGTGATTTAGAGAATTTATTCCGAAAGGTTTAATAAAACAATAAAGAAATCTCGATATTTTGTCAAGTCATAAAAAACGTGCGAAGAAGAG
Source organism: Amphipoea oculea (assembly GCA_945859645.1). NCBI lineage: Eukaryota > Metazoa > Arthropoda > Insecta > Lepidoptera > Noctuidae > Amphipoea > Amphipoea oculea. The sequence continues at coordinate 10,446,697 of OX243880.1, forward strand.
GCAGGTCGCTAGTCATTATATAAATAAACCAGCATCAAAAAAATAAAAAGTTTTAGTCTAGTTTAAAATTTGACGCGGTTGAAGTCCGCGTGAAATTTCATCCTCCCATCATTCACCCTTTTAGGGGTGGAATTTCGAAAAACCTACTTAATGGATACCTACTCTCCACAAAGAACACACCCTCTAAATTTCATGTCTCTAGGACCAGCGGTTTAGGCTGTGCGTTGATATATCAGTGAGTCAGGACATTGAATTTTATAAAACTATCCTTTCTAAAAACAGACTTAACACAAAACAAAAAATTACGTTTTATTTAGCTAGACTAGCGTTCGTCCCACGTAAGCGGGTGCGAGCGAGTACGGACAGCAGCGGCCGGTGCGTGGATCACCGTGTCGCATCGCGATTTCCACGCATCCATCCGACGAGCCGGGCCTTTGTCACAAAGGAAATTAACTAGTTATACGTACCGTGTGTGTGTGCCGCTGTGTGCGTCGGTACGGTTCGCAGGGAAACATTTTAAATATTATAATTTTTTATTCAAAATATTCTTGGTTATATTTACAGTTTTCCTACACATTCCCTCCCTACATAAGCCTTGTGTTGCGGGCATTTTGTGACTAAGCTTTTTGCTGTACTTAGTTATCATAATTTTTATTGTTGGTGCACGTCCTGTTAAGCGATTATGCTTTGGGTGATAATCAGGTCGAAACCTAAAATATAAACCTTGTGAAATACAGACTGTGATTGTTATCTGTTGTAGTTGCCTTTTGAATAAATAAAACAATTTTACATTGGGTTCTCTATCAGTAAGTATTATGAGGGTAGTACAAAACTGATGGATACTACTGAAGGCACCAAATCGTAGCAAAATTCAAAACCGACCCAATTTAGGTTGCAATTTAGATTAGAATGAGATTGCTGGACAAAGTAGAAGACGTGGGTTAGTGTTGGTACTTTGGTAGTAGATAATTATTAGGTCCTTGACCCGTCAAAATTAAGTGATAAGGCCGCCCATTGTATGTTTTGTATTAATAATCGTATTTTGTTGTTATTTAAGTTCTGGTGTACAATATAATATATTATATAAATAAATAAATAACTAAAATTTTGGTTGCAGGGTTTGAGTAGGTAGTGCAGCAGTAAGTAAGCAATAAATTTATTAAGATATACAATTTAACTAAAAGATGCTCATAAATCAAGAACCAATAAAATAAATGTAATAACCCTATATTAGATGATAAACGATGTTTGCTAATTTTAAGAAGGTGTGTCTTCTGACGCCCACGAATTGAATGCATTAGCACCAATTTATATATGTGTTGTTGGTATTGACAGAGTGTCCAAGATATTCATTTTATTGAAATATAATTGAAATTAAATAATACTGTAACGCCATTTTCTTGCTGTCGGTACCTAAGCAGTAATCAAACGTCAGTGTGCCAATGAAGGAAGGGCTATTGTTATAGAGTTGAATGAAAACTTCTATTTAAGAAGACTGGGTGCTTTTTATATATTTTTAAAATTATTTTCAGCAGATGTTCTGGCTTGATGGATCGCATCCACGATACTAAAGAGCATTATTTCTAGGGAACTGTGAAATTGTCTTTTATGGCGTCGATAAGAGCTGTCGGATATGCCGTCAAAGTTTTATAATCACTCTTGTAATTATCACAGGTACGTGTCTATTCATTAGATGTGAAGTTCCTTATATCACGGAATACCTACCTTTTAATTACTTTCATAAATTAATTAACTTACGTTTGTAATCAGCATTTAAATCTTTGATTCGATAACTGTCAACGTTTAGCATTGTCTTTCTAAAAAATTAAATTGTAATGACTTAATTGGTAGTATTTAAACTAATCTAATATAACAGCGCTAGGCGGAAAACAAATATCTAGCAATTGTTAGCTAAGTGGAAAAAAAAAGCAACTCTAATAATCTTTGTGTTTAAGGTTCTGTACAACGCACATCCTGAATTATTCTTCCGTACATGCAACGTTTTAATTGGAATCCATGTGATTTTAGCCAGATTAATTATGGTATTTTATGAATCTACAAAAATCTTGAATTGCACCTAAATACCAAAATCATGACGCGGAAATAGGTTTTATTTTCGCAATCAACGCGTGGACCCCTAAAGATGAACATAGGATTTCTTATTGGCCAAAAATGATTGTTAATAATATTCTATTCGGTGGATCTATCGTTTTTCGAAACCGTGGGAAAGGTTCGTTGTTTATTTTTGTATGTTTCTGACAAATGACTGTTTTTTCTCTTTTGCAAATGACTGCTTCGGCTGACAGAGCAATCGGTTCTGCGATTCACGATCGTCGAAGATTATAAAATGGGTAGTAAAAAAATAATTACTAGCTTAGGATTTCGTATTTCGAGTAAGTAGTGCATATCATTTGCCAAATAGTTCTGTATGCAAAGATGAAACTTGCTCATTCACAGGCGACCCATAACATTTGGCAACATTTATTTAACGCTTGTTTACGATAAACGAAATTTTAGAATTAAATATTGAAGCAATAATGGCGGAAGCTAGCTATTTATTCTTGGTTGATAATGTTGACTTTTTTGGTCTAAAAGTTGCCTTGTATTTCTGCTTTTCATTTGAATACGAGTCAATGAACTCGCGAACTGAAATCAAACTGTTTTGCAGAATTAGCATTATTTATTTATGTTCAAAGTGCGATACATATTGGAAACAAATCCAATAAGAACTTTGCTAACATTCCTATCGGACTGCTATACAAAATTTAATAAACTGCAAACTGAAATTCCTTTACTAATGAAATCAACGTTTTATTAATTATTGAGCTAATCGTACAAACTGGATTTTATTGCCAAAGTTTCGACTAAATTAAAATGAAAACGAAACGTTGCTGCTGAAGTATTTTTCCCGATAAAATTGTTAGCAAAGCTTCATCAAACCTGAAGCGTACCTACTCGTATATTCGTATGAATCGGGAAAACTGTAACCTATGTATTTTCAGTTATAAAATTGATATTCGTAGCACGCACGGGCTTGCTTACAATAAGTTTCTATGGATACGATCCTTATATAATACGTAATAAAATATGTTGAGTTTTCTCCTAGACAACGGCGACGATTGTTGATCTGCTTCATCGTTTTGTCATGCCAAGCCTGAATATCTTTGATATTCGTACTGACAATTTATTGAGTTTTTACCGAGTTTCAAATTTCGACGATGTTAATTAAACGTTGTTAGGTTCTAACTTGTTATATTTACCGCTAAACTCAAAAAAACCCTATATTTGCACTTATTTCGTTAAATTAAATGTCGCAGTTCAGTAAATATGCTATTTTATTTCAGGCGTCGATTGCAAGTTGCAGTGTCATTGCATCCGTTTTTCTTAACAACCTTAACAAATGATGATCGCTGATCTTTTGTTTCCAAATAAACAAGTTGCTAGAAAAACTTTTGTCACTTGTTTTATTTTATACTAGCTGTGACCGCTACTCCGTCCGCGTGGAAGTCGAAAAAATATATAAAGCTTTCGTTAAAGTAAGTATTGTCTTTGTATAAAGTCATTGTTAACTATTTAATTTACCTACATTGAAGTTTATTTACGACCAGTTGCATATTGCCAGTTTCCAATACACGCATAACCAATACTCCAGAACGGTGTCAATTGCGAATAAATACTGCAATATGTTTGTAGGTTTTCTTTTCAATCTCAGCATTGAAAAATTTGAATAGACCGCATGCACGTATATTGGAAATATTCAATAAAACTTTATTTATTGGACATCCAGTAACGTATTCAAGCTTCTCTGTAACGTGTATATTGCGCAGCTCCGCAAACTGCGGCTCCTAACAGACTTACTTACTAATCATATGCAAAATACTCGCATTCATTTCATCTCGACGTTTACTTTTAATATATTGGCGAGTTTATGAGTTGCTGGGGTGGTCTGACATGGATGTGCCCTTTGAAAACGCCCAAATATCCACGAATAGGTGAAACAAATTTGTAAGCAGTCCCTCAATGTTTTATTGAGCACTGTTCGCTCGAAGTCAGTCAGGACTTTGGCAAGAAAAGGTAACAATGCATCTATAAAACTTATCGCCTCTCCGCGCGCTTGTTTGTGCAGGAAGAATGTTGCGTCAGGAATTTATGTAAAGCGCCTTTGGGTGTTGATGTGTAAGAGCTCAAAGGGAGAAAGGATATAAGTGCCTTTGTGACTGATGTGTGTTTTCTGTAAGTAGGTAAACGTTTCTTTGTAGGTACCTAATGAGCTGTTCATATAATCCTTTGTTTTGTAGGTTTAAGGAATGTCTTCAGCCATTTTCTTTTTGTTTTTTGAATAAAAACATGAATCCTCAAAGTGGCGTGTCCGATACCGTGATGAATATTCACTTAAGCACCAGATCGTGTCATCGCGGGCCTCGTGACAAAGCTAAAGTGAATATAATAATGTAATTGAAGGTAATAAGCTGTTATTTACTCCACGCCCGCCTTTTACCGGTTACGTGATGTATCCTGGCGGCTTTTAACGGTACACCACACTTTCAACAAGTCTAAGCTATGTAGGTGTATCATTTATTATAATGAACATTAAGTGTTTCTGTTGATTACCTGGTTTCTCTTGTCATACATGTACGATAACATGGCTTATGTAAGTCACAATATAATTACTGAAAGTTGTTGTTTTCGGTGTGGTTTTAGGCCACGTCCACATCAATGCGTTTAGTTGGCTGCCGACTGTGAGCATCCAGTACTAAATGTATGAAAAAACAACTTCTGCTGCCGTCCTTTTCATATATTTTTGAAGTGAAAACTTCTTTAGCGGCGTTGAACACTTTTTGTAATGGGTAAAAAATGTTAAACTCGCGTCAGGGCATCGCGTCAGGACACGTGACCGTCAGGAGAGATTTCCCCCCCCCCTCTCTTTCTACGGCGGCGGCGGCGCCAACCGAAGTGAACCAAGTTTAGTGACACACGACAATGGATGGATGGATGGATAGATGGATGGATGGAAGTGGAAGTGGAAGTGGAAGTCGAAGTCGAAGTCGAAGTGGAAGTGGAAGTCGAAGTGGAAGTGGAAGTGGAAGTGGAAGTCGAAGTGGAAGTCGAAATGGAAGTCGAAGTGGAAGTCGAAGTGGAAGTCGAAGTGGAAGTCGAAGTGGAAGTCGAAGTGGAAGTGGAAGTCGAAGTGGAAGTCGAAGTGGAAGTCGAAGTGGAAGTCGAAGTGAAAGTCGAAGTGGAAGTCGAAGTCGAAGTCGAAGTGGAAGTGGAAGTGGACGTGGACGTGGACACACTGCTGTTTATTCGTAACATTTGTGTATTCGTAACAAAGTGCATCTATTAATGAAAAAAGGGACGCAGAAATAGTGAAAAAAACAGAGTTATATTAATTCAATTAATAATTGATTTATTTCAACGTTAATATTCAAGTTTTCACTTCTACCGGCACTCCTGGAGTGCAACCCGTCTTTTTTTTTAATATACGCTTGGTGTGAACGCGGCTTTAAGAAAATATTTCAAGAATTGTTGTGTAACTAAGCAATAGCTCCTTATTTCTCTGCTCACTAAGTAAAGATACCTACCTTATAGACAGAGCAGCTACACTAAGCTACGTCACCACATGACACGTTCGATGTATAATATAGCAATACGAATATCATAACATCAATTCGATATAGAAAGAGGACGAACAAAAACACCCAGAATTCAATTAAAATCTCGAATTAAAACACCGAGAAATATTTGTCTCTCTCACACGACAAATTTTTTCTGACCTCAACATTTCCCGATACATCCTCCGTACATCCTCGGTAAAAAGAAAAAGATTGCTTCAATGTCTGTCGCTTGTCAATCGACGCTCTGAGGCCTCGCTCCACAAGTGGGTCAAGGCACATCCTTCGCCTTTAAAAATAAGCGCCCTTCGAGTGAATTTAATTATAAAAAGTCCTCCTATCGTATTAACTAGTGACGGGCTTATTAAATACGGAGAAAAGGTAGGAAGATTATGGGAATTAAATTACTTTTTTCAGTTATAGGTACTTTCTTGTCGTGATGTAAAAGAAAATTGGAAAAAGAGTTGGAAATCCTTGTAAAGTTGGTAATTTGAAGCTGGGGATAATAATTCATAAATCATTTCAAGATTAAACTTAAATTCAAAGCATTTATTTCAATTAAACAAAACTCAAATTCAAAGCATTTATTTCAATTAAACAAAACTCAAATTCAAAGCATTTATTTCAATTAAAACAATTATAGGCACTTTTGAAGTGTCAAGAAGTCGGTCAGGCAGAAATTGAAACTAGTTGCCCATTCCAAAGCGTAGTAGGTTCCTGTGGAGAAGAACGGGCAAGAAACTCTACGGACTTTCTTTTAAATTAAAATATTAGTTACATCATTCAAGTGCAATGGAAACATTACCTGTCAATGTCTAAAAGAAAAAGTGCTACAGAGGATGAAAATAGCAATTCTGTGGACATGTATTGCATTGTATTACTGCAGGAAACGTTACATGATAATTTCGCATCAGCTTGCCAAGGTACTCGTCATTATAGTCGTGGGTTTTCTAGCTAACTACAATGTTATGGGTAAAGCTTTGAGTGTCGTCATTTTCCGAGTATTTTGCGCTTTAGGTATATTGCTATTATGTATTTTCTTATTCATAGTTGGAAGCTGATACGTTTGTGTGACTAGAGACTCATGGTCTCTAGCTGTCTCTACAGGGTGTTACGGAAAGGGTATATCAATACAAACGGGTTGAAGAGTGTATCTGGTCTAGAATCTCTATACAAAATTTCAGCTCAAAAGCATTAACTTTGAAAATGCTTAATATTTTTTTTTCGACATCACGGCGCTGCACTGGCGCGCGGCGGCGTGATGTGCGTGTACTGGGCGCACAGACACACTACAGATAATGGATAATGACCCTCGTAGTGCGGTGACACGTTTGTTATGATTTCTATTTAATACACTATCGAAATAAAAAAATATTAAGCATTTTCAAAGTTACTGCTTTTGAGCTGAAATTTTTTACAGAGATTCTAGACCAGATACACTTTTCAATCCGTTTGTATTGATATACCGTTTCCGTGACACCCTGTATATCTTACTGATACACTATCACTTTTTTTTATTGTGTGGAAATCTTCATGGATGTCCACCACCCTGGGGTGGGTGGAGGGGTCTGTCAGACTCTTACTGACTCTTATTAAATAAGTTTTTGTGATAATAATTATTACCTTAGGCAATATAAATATAAATTTATCTAAACGTATAGTATTTTAAGAAAATAGGTACTTACTTTATATTGTTCTACTTATATATTCAGTTTTCATGTATAATTTTATTTTAATTTTAGTTTCTATGATTTAGATATTTAATTACTAAAGTATGTACCAAAAAATTTTTTTGCTGTGCCCTAACAGGGCCTACAACGGATCTTAGCTCTAAGCCTTTTGTAAACATCTTTTTACCTTGTGGAACGCAAAATAAATGAATATGAATATGACTAAAACCACACGGTGTCCTGCTGCTACCTTTTGCCGGGGTGCTGGAGTGCTTGCTCATTTCGTCACGCTCCCCCGGCCAGGTGTATTTTATTAGTCAGAGAAATAAGTTAGATGTTCTAGAACTACCAAATTTTTTTATAAAATTGCTACCAATATCAAACATGCAGCTCTATTGAATTAGATACCTATTAGATTATTATGATTATTGTGATTTGGTTATTAGATTTACCTCGTAACTTGAACACTGCTGACATATCCTTTAGATATTCTTCCCAAAAAATATAAGGCAAGATTAATAAAGAGGTAATAAAAAAGATATCATGCCGACGCCTCTATCTCATAATCGGGAAGTGGTATCATAAGGGCGATTGTGACAAAGCCCGCCGAATGACTTGCGATATTCGCCATTAGAATTACGAACTAGGGTTAATATAGTTAATGACAGTCGCCCATTACAAGTTGTTAGGCAAACGACACATAACGAACCGACGCCGAAACGTATTTGCCACGCTGCGTTTACGGGACCTCTGCTGTGACGTCAAACGTTTGGACCATTAGCGATAATCGGTGAGCTTAGGACGAAGCGTAAGTCACAATTTGCAATTTTTCGGGAGAATAAACTCATCAGTTTCCGAAAAAAGTTGAAGACCTTATTAGACCTCTTATCTCTGGATATTGGAGGAATGGGGTTTTAGCGCAGTTTTTTTATCAAGGCGCTATGAATTACGCGTGTTATAATTTTTGTCTCAAATTCAAGCAAATAATTCTTCATTACATGCTCATTATGATGTACGTAGCTAGGTACTTTTCTCGCACGAGCACCATCAGACCATCAACCACCACTACACTATACCGATATGTGTTTGGATGTTTGAAAATTGCAATATTTTGACATAGGTGGTGTTACAAACCAAACCTCGAGTCGTATGTAACGGGTTGCGAACGTGTTTCAATAGACATGGGTTAGGGATAAGTGGGTGATATAATATCTGATACATAAAACTATATTTAACGATATAGCTTTGGCAAAAAAATATGATACTTTTGGGTCATTTTGGCTAATTCCTATGAAATTGAATGGAGATTTATGCTAACGATGCCGTTTAGTTAATAGGTACGTTTGATATTTTCTGAAGTGGGAAAATTACTTTCATGCATGCACGAATTTTTCAAATATAAGAGTGATATTTAATAAAGAGTATAGGTACAGTACTCGTGAACTGTTCTAGCGTAGTGCGGAGTTTCAATGGAATAAGAAGCCAGGTTATACCTACAGTTTTTATTATCACTGACATGCCTATTGAACTAGGGTATTTTTAAAATTTGACTCCAGTGTTCACCCCGCACCAGTGTCTTCTTTTTCTTCGTGTCGCTGGCATGACTGTATTTCAGATCTTGTTGACCCAAAACTTTGCCACTTCCACGGCGTCGTTGGTGGCAGCGCAGAGGTAACGCTAACTGCATGTTTTGGAACACAGCGGGCAGGATAGGAGGTGGAGCATAGTTTGCGACATAGCTTCATATCCACACCCTACTGATGTTCTGTCGAGGTAGCCTCACTTTACCACGTTGAATTTACATCTTCTCACTTGTATCCGCACCTGTACCTATGCAGAGTACAGATAGAGTGAAAACGCGAAATACAGTCCAAAAGACGTAGTTACCAACTTCGTTAACTGTGCTACTAACGCCATCTTTTGCAATTATCGCGAATTGAATGATGACTTTTCACTTCTTGGTCTTAATAGTATCAGGGATAAGTTGTGCCCAACTTATTGTTACAGAGAGGAGGCCTTTGTCCCAGTAGTGGGAACATTATAGGCTGATTATGATTATGATATTCAGGTTTCCAGCGTCAGGCGCCAGAATACAACTTCGCAGTCGTTACCTAAATAAATTATGTACAAGATGCATGTGTACAAGTATATAATCAATTAAGACCCACTTATATCACCCAAGCTCATCAGCGACGTACCTTCATTAGCATGCATGTAGGTAACAATCTACCTAATTAATTGGCCAGTCCTGGCTCCGCTGAGGACGTAGATATATTTCACAGACCTGACAAATGCGTCCGTTCCATCACATCAGATAAAATATTATTAAAACAAACAAATGAACAAAAAATATAGCTTTTCGAAAGAGCCGAAATCAATGTGCGAGCTCTGCTACATTGCTGGATCTCAATTATCGAGCCTCAAACGTCATATATTTGTTGGAATTGCGTTTTGAATTTACGCTTTATGTTTTAGAAGTTACGGATGAATTTGATTTGTGGGCCGTGGAGATAATAAGTACGAAAGGTCGATCGGTTTCGTGGCCGTAATTTAATGTAACAGTTAATATGACAGCGGGCATGAGCGTGCCAGCGGGTCGCCTGTGTATTATATTTATGCACTCACACCTGGAGGTCTGCCGCTCTCAAGGGTATTTTATTTTGAGTTGTTGTCTTGATACGATAGAGAACACGGTATTTATGTTGAGCCCAATAAACATGGACTATTAATTACTGATTGTGTTACAGTTCTGTTAATTCATAGTGATTAATAGCCGCGCCTTTCATGTTAACAGGTTCGGACATACTTTGGCGTGTAGCCTGAGGTGTATAATACGTTTCATGTTTATTCTTTTGTGTTGCTACTCAATACACTTGTTGTTTTGTGTTCAATTTGTTAGATACGGTGCTTAGTGTTGTTTAACTTCGATAAAAAAGTCAACAGCTCTTACATCTGCTTCTTCAAGTCTTTACGTAAACCAGAAACAGATTAGCGTACCTGTTGCGAATCGACACAAATGATTTTGTCACACATTTATCGTTTAGGTCACTAATTCTTGACTCTATTTGTCGAAATGAAATCAATAAGGAAATTGCAGCATTGATTGGAAATCAAATTGCGAAAGTTTAAATTAACAACATTTGATGTTAATCTGTCAATCTAGTGTTAATACAAATTATTTGTACAAGTACTTTTTGCAAGAGTTAAAGATTGTTATATAGACTATACAAGATAAGGCATGTTTAAAGTAACAAACTGCATTAACGAACAATCAAACTCTAAATTGCAATTTAGCGTTGACAAATCAATATTGAGGTGAAAATAAAAACGGAAGCAAAAACTGCAATAGACGGAAGGGGAAAGTACGCTGAACGATTTAACTTCTTTACAAATAGTCCGAATATGTCTATTATTGAACTCATTCAATAACATCCTATTATAGATTGGTTATCGATTACGTTTTAAAGAGAGCCAATAAATTAAAACGGCAAATTGATTCTGAATTTCCACAGAATGATGACAATAAACATTATCAATTACCTAGTAGTTTCAGCATCGTCGAACTGTAAAGATATAATGTAATGTAGCTATATGCAAAAGATTTTTAAATTTGCGAATTAAAAAAATCAGCGGACTGAATTTTTAAACTGAAATTTTGTTAAAAAGCGTAAAAAAGCTATCCGCTTAAACTGTACCTAGGCAAGTAGCTCATTAGTAACACCTCTGGTTTTTTAAGAAATCTGCAGTGAGTATCTGGAGGAAAACGGTAAACCACCAACCTGTTGGTCGACCTCAGCGAAATGCTTGAATAATTGGTTGTCTACGGACGGCTAGTGCTGAATCCGCAGCTCCGATATCAGGGATCAGGTGTTAACATCCGTGGGGAAGTCGTGAGGAAAAAATTACGTTTTCCCCGCCATCTACCATACTTTCATGCAAAAAGAAAGTATTTGCCACTTTTTAATCATTTTAAAGGTAAAATATCGTGAGGTTATTAAGTCATCCACGGACAGAACAACGGAATATTCTGGTGGATTTTACGAGAACCATATTTTGACTTTTTGAGATATATTTTATTGATTGCCTAAAGCGAAGTTCGGAGAATACTAAATCCTGGTATTGCTTACTCGGCTGTGAATGTCCATCTGTTGCTGGAAGTTTTAGCGAACGTTATGAGTAAACACGTGTAATTTGAGATGAAATGTGAACCGATTGATGTCTTTGTTCAGGTTCGCGAACGTTTTATGGTCTGCCGAAGGGCTGCTGACTAAACTTGCGACTTACATTGTTCTGGTTCAAACGATCGTACAAAGGTCGAACTTGGAAGTGTCGAAGTTACGAGTAGGTGCATACATGTTTACACGTAATAATGGAAACCGGCGTCAAGGATTCTCATTGTGAATTGTATAATGTATATGATCGTTGACAAATTAACTGGTTGTTGGTACTTCGTTAGTTAAATGTTGTTTAATTCAAAGGTTTGTTAACAATCTGTGTATCAGAACAATACCTATAACATTCTTACCTATTTAAAGCAAGTAGGTAGGTAGGTATGCTTGTAATCCATACTAATCTATACTAATATTATAAATGCGAAAGTGTGTCTGTCCGATGAAGATGAAATTTGGTATAGAGATATTGTAAGTCCCGAGAAAGGACATAGGATAGTTTTTATCCCGATATTCCCATGGGAAACTTATGCGGGTGAAGCCGCGGGGCGCTGCTAGTCTTTAATATCATAGAATCAATACTACTACCTACGTCTCTGCACCTAATGCCCTTGTAAATAGGTAACGCGTGTTCCTATAAGAAGCTTATCTTCCTTTGTCGAAGAACCGTAAGATCTTCCTCGTGAACTAAAATACATACCTAGATGTTATGATATTAAAGTAGTATTTTACAAAGTTCAGGAAAATTCCCAGCATTAAGTACAGTAGTACCTAAGTATAAAAACTAAAACTAAATTATAGTAGAAATAATAATGACTTGAAAATCTCATTGTCCACAGTAAACGTCGAAGACCATAAGAAACGAGTGAGAAAGCTTTCAAATTTAAAATAAATACAAAATTCTATTTCATCCAACCTTTTCCGAACCTATTATGAAAGGCTTAAAATAAGCACCAACGAGGTTGCAAGCGCACGGGTTGTTTCTTCAGTTATTATTTCACTACCTTGTTACAGAAAGTGACTTTTATAAGAAGTCCTCTTTTGAGAGCGGTGCTGGCTCAGTGGTAACGGCCCCGGCAGTATTTTAGGTCGTGGGGTTGAAACTAGGTAGGCACTACTTTGCGTTACCTATTTAACTCATTAACGGTGCTCTCAAAGCAGTGAAGGAAACATCGTGAGGAAACATACATAATTATACTAGAACCAAAAAAATTAAAGACATGTGACTCAACCAACGCGTCTGTTTGTATAGGTAATGACTTGAGTCTAAGCAGTGGGAATTTTGTAGGTTGTTTATGAATATTATCAGCACTCTTAACAAAACCATAGGTGGCATGGTAACAAAAATTACAACAATGGGTTTAGTTAGTTTTCATAATTAAAATATGTATGTTTAGGTTAAGTTAAGGTATAGGTATCTATGGGCCTACGTCGCCTTAAATAAATGGATTATTATTTTTTATTATTATTTTATGTATCTAATTTCACATGTAAAGGATTAGCAGGGTAAACGTCTAGTTTTCGGATAAGCGCTGGTTGATGTGTTTGGGTGGTAATTAATTTTTGGGTGATATTCATGATTATTATAGCTCATTAATTCGGAATCACGCGGCATTATGTACAAAGGCGCCTGCCTATTGTATGATTAACCGTGGGGTACCATAGGGTGGGTAAGTGTAGGGTTTCAATTTCGCTATTTAATGTTGGGTAGTATTTAAACGAGTGACTGTAAATTAAAGTATTAAGTGACAAAAATAATTAATTTACGTTATAGTATTACTAAGTGAGCGAATGACTGCGAGTGACGCGAAATCAACAGAATAACAACTCACAAACATTAATTTGAGTTTCTTAAAATACACGATGCATGGTAAAGGTATTTGTATTGTCATTCGCTCGCTCTTGCATCCTATGTCGACGGAGCCCCGCTTCGTTTCTGTGTAAAGGGTTTAAAGTAACCTAACCAAACCTAACCTCGGGGTGCCCTCTCTGTATTTCTAGTCGCTCACTTAGTAATTTAGTCGCACGTTTTGTAGCAATTTTAATATCTGAAATGTATTATTGACAACCCCCTTTTTGTAAGCTCGTTCTGGATTTTATTAATTCGTCGTTAGTTTAGTTAATTTTTCTCTTAGTCAAATTCATACCGCTCAAGTTATCTTATAACTCCCATGTAACAAAGGGCTTGAAATTAACCGGGCATAACCTCAGACATAAAGCTTGTACTGAGTGTTGTAACAATATGTAAAACTCAATAACACTTTGCCAGACACACTTTATCAAACGTTCAGCAGACACGCTTGCGTCAGCTAGATCAACAGAGCAGTCAAACCTTTCATCTTACATAACATCACGCCGGTTTCCGCCGAAAGGTCAGGCAGAGATGTACCTTAGTACATTTCACCAGTTATGTTTAAGCCCCATGAAATAGGGGGCGAGCCTATTGCCATGAACCAGGCACAACGGGGCCCGGGCTGCTACTGAGAAATTCCACATGAAAAAAACCAAATTACACTTTGCCCAACCTGGGAGCAGAACCCAGGACTAGACCAACGAGGCAGTCAACAACTGTTCATCTTATTAACTCGAAATTAACTCTATTAGTAGTATTAGTTACTCTCTAGTATTCTTAAACTCTAGGCAAAGCTAAAGGGTTTTACGAGTATAATGCGGTAACAATATAACGAGCCGAGGTCGATTATAGTCGGTGTTTATATTTTTTATCCCATTACCGTAATAAAGACATCACACACATCATTAAAATGCTGCGCGTACGATCGTTACCATCCTTGTTTCATTATGATGGTAAAATAATTACATAGTTTGCGAAACTTTGGAGATCATTACCTACAGTCTCATTATCCAAAGTATTAACAAGCAATAAAAAAATAATCTGCAAAGAAAAATATTTTTTTAAATTTTCTTATTCTTTCTCTTAAATGTACGCTTTCCCATTGCTAGATAAATGTCTAGCCTTTCACAAGCCAGTTTATTTTTAACTTTATGCTAAACGAAGTTAAGTTCTAAGTACAAAATTCACAACTTAGAGTCGGTTTTAACGTCAGTTTTTGTAATTGGATCTTTAGTTTTGTCGGAATAAAACTCGAAATTCATAAACAGCTCGCTGGTTTAAACCTGGGTCTACAGCTAAACCTTGTTTTGTAATAAAGCAGTCTATGTTTCGTTTTCTAGCTGATTCTTCGAGTTTTTTTTTTTGTGTAGTCTGCGATATTCCACCACATAGTTTCTTTCTTCCTAGATTTTTAAATTCGAAGACATGTGACACATGTGACCCGCACTGGGCGTGGTGGATAATTACGGCCCACTCCCTCTCACAGAGAGGAGGCCTATGTCCCAGCAGTGGGAACATTATAGGATCATTATGCTTATGTTTAAATTGTTTCTTTCTTCTGAACTATTATTTCAATACTTTCCGAAATTTACCTACTTGTGGGTGGCACACATTTTATAGAAATCTAACTTTACTACATAAACTAACAGCTGGTCTAAAAATAAAGAGCGCTATGTGATAAATTGCTGTAGGATCGATGGGTCCCATATCGGATTGCATATTCATTGGCTAAATATATGGGCGCTTTGGGGATACCATACCATGCGTTAAAATACCCTCTCAATTTATTTGGAGAGAGTACCTAGTCTCCAGAATTTGGCTCACTAGTGGGGAATTTTAACAACGTCAGCAATGTCTGTATTCCCAAAAGGGTAGTGATATGAGATTTAATTTTTTTTTAAATTTGGAATGTTTTGCTCTTAACTCAAGGACTTGACTCTAGTCTAGGTCGGTCACAATGACCTAGACTAGAATTGATGTTGGGACGTTGCATATATGCTACTTGCGCGGTAAACTCTGCTTGCGATGCAGGATTTTGTGTGACGACAGTATGATGCGAAGTTCGTATGTGACGGTATGAATGCCACTACAAGGGTAAGGCAGGCCACCATTTTCGAATGTATAAAGGATTGCCATTAAATTGAACTTTCAGAAGTTTCTAAGGTACTTACCTATATATTTTACTAGCGACCCGCCCCTGCTTTGCACGGTTTTTAAGACTTGACAAAACATTGAGTTTGAGTTTTATAAGAAAGTTAAATCACATCAACCTTCTGAAATAAATTTTCTAAATGATGGTGAAAACCGTATCAAAACCTGTAGCGTAGTTCAGAATACTAACGTGGTCATACAGACAAACACGAAAACCGACTTTGTTTTATATACTATGTATAGATTTCTAGCAGTTTTTTTGACTCACCTGATACCTATAAATAGAAACCCGATACTACATGTTTATAACTGCAGTACGTTGTAGGTCACACACGTCTGCCTAGGACG
This sequence comes from Amphipoea oculea, assembly GCA_945859645.1. NCBI lineage: Eukaryota > Metazoa > Arthropoda > Insecta > Lepidoptera > Noctuidae > Amphipoea > Amphipoea oculea. The sequence goes on from OX243880.1 coordinate 10,462,499, forward strand.
TGACCTCTGCGCCGATGCATACTGCTCATGCAGCGATAAAGTTTGCAAATTTTGATGTGTCGGTAATATCATGGACGTATGAAGTCCTTCAATCCGGAACAAGGCATTACTGCTCGTCGTTAGAATTTGTTGCTTCCCCTGACGCAATCTTTCTAAAGCAACTTTATAATAACTATGTAATACACGTTTTTTTTGCCGTGAAAAACTACGGTTGATTCGCCGTGATTAGGTATGGTCGTCAGTGTTGTATGGATCACAATGGAAGTTTGTTGACAGACACAGCGGTACAACCGGTCGTTTGCTTTGTCATATACAAGCTCACATGATTATTCGACTGTAAAGAAACTGTGCCGTGTACAACGTGCCTTACTTGTAAAAGACACGTTTTTCACTGTAGGTAGGTACTGCTTACACCTGAAAACGAAATGCACAAAGTAAGAACGTCGCCTTCTTCGAGACTTCCACACGACTGCGTTTCCTAAGAGTGGTCTTTGACTGCGAACAAAATCTCAAAGTATAGAATATTACAGCAGATGCGATTACTGTTACCTAATCCTGCGTCAACAACTCCTTACAAACTTCGGCCTAATATTTTCCCTCTTTGATGTTACAAACAATGAGTCTATGAAGATAAATCTTCATGCCGAGAGACTATGACTGATTAAACTGTTCCTATATTTTTAGAATGTCCTAAAGTAAAAATAAAAATGTGTAATTACCGAACTTGTTTAAAAAAAAAAAAAAAGTTTAAAGTGAATGGGTAGTTGTAGCCCGCGAAATTCAATTTTTCTTACGTTTTTTACAATTTTCAGGTCAGTGTCAGGTTGTATCTTGATCAAAATATGATTCGCGACTAAGTATAACCGGTACGTATTTATAGAATTATAATAATTAGAATCATTAATACATCTTTCTAAGCTAGATTTCTACCGTTAAGAACAAATCTCGTATGGAAAAGTGTTTTCAACACACTTGCTCGTAAAATGGCTCTTAATGCACAGCTTTTAGATCCATAATGCAGTGTATTACAAACGCGTGCTTTTTCTTTACGTTACGGTACTTGTGCTTTATTTCCACAGATAACTATTTAATTTACTAGTCGGAGGTCGGAGAAGTGCGTTTTTTTTTTAATCTCTTCAAAGAGACTTCATGCCAAAAAGAATCCGCGAGCCATATTTTACTTTTTTTTTAAATAGTCTGAATTTTATTGTCCTTGGTCCCAAGATGAACTAAAATTTATTTACCTAAAGATGAATGTACAGTTGAGTTGTAGCCCACGAAATTAATCTTTTCTAACGTTTTTTGCAATTTTCAGGTCAGTGTCAGGTTGTATCTTGATCAAAATATGATTCGCGACTATAACAGATACGTATTTACAGAATTATAATCATTAGAATCATTAAATACATCTTTCTAAGTTAGATTTGTTCCATAAGAACAAATCTCTTATGGAAAAGTTCTTAGGGAACAAATCTAACTTAAATATATGTATATTAATGATTCTAATGACTATAATTCTTTAAATACATATCTATTATATAAATATACATTTTGATCAAGATACAACCTGATACTGACCTGCGAATTGTAAAAAACTTGAAAAAAATTAAATTTCGCGGTCTACCACTGCGCATTCACCTAAGGGTGCATCCACACATAGCGAGGCATGTGCCGCAAATGATTTTTTTATATGTATGGTTGCCTCAGGCTGAGGCATCTAACATACAAAAAAAAGCACTTGCGGCGCATGGCTCGCTCTGTCTGGATGCACCTTATAATTTTCCGTCGTCCCTCCCGTAACCAAACGGAAAAGACCACTGGCGTTCTATTATTGCGGATTCTCACTGAATTAATGTACCTATGTTTCTCTATGCAAATAGTACTTTCTAATTCCATACTAACTAAACTACAATTTGACATACGACAACACTACGATCAGTCTTAACATTATTTTGTGTTTATTATATTTTTTCTATAGGCTGTATATCGGTTTTCTTTGCCTTTAAGTAAATAAGCGCGCGCCGCGCTAGCAATGCGCGCGCAGGTGTAGGAATGACCATTACTTACTCTATGGGTAAACCTGCGCGCGCACGCCAGCGCGGCGCGCGGAATGTCAAACCAAGCCCGCCATTATCCATACAAGTTAATATTTAACAATACAAGTCTGTTTTTTTCCTCACAAGTGTGTTGAAAAACGTCGTATGATACGCGTGTGCATTGATAATTAAACTCTCGACTACCTTATCGCGCTCGCCTACGGCTCGCGCGAATAATACCGCCTCGAGTTTAATGATCAACATAACACACATGTATCATAATGTACTATTATGGTAGAAATCTAACTTAAAGAGATATATTAATGATTCTAATGACTATGATTCTGTAAATTTTATACATGTCTATTATAGTCGCGAATCATATTTGGATCAAGTAAGTATAACCTGACACTGATTTGCAAATTGCAAAAAACGTAAGAAAATTTAAATTTCGCGGTCTACCATGACACATTCACCTTAAATGGTAAACCCTCCATTTTGGTGCCCAAAATACAGGCTTGCCTAGTTTGGGGCTAATGTGGAATCTCTGTAATCTTTTTAGCAACAGTGTTCTTTTTTTTGTGTCCATTATTGTCTCACTGCTGGGCAAAGGCCTCCCTGCTTTCTTTCCACCTCTCTCTGTCCAGAACTGCCAAGGATTAAATTTAATGTTGAAGCAGCTTTAACTATTATAATTAATGTAAGAGTGCCAATGCACAGTATTTGATGATTTTAAATAGTGTTCAAGTGTTCACCTACAAATTATTTGATGAATTATGTTTGTGTTAATTTTTTTCTCTCGGAACGAACTACATATTGAAGAAACAGTCAGCAAGGTGATAGCGAGGCTGATTGCATTAGTAAGGTTAGGTTAGGTTAGGTTAGCAAACACTAATTATAGACGTAATGCATACTTTTCGAGAGCCAGTCGCAGTTTTAACGAAATTTGTTGTGACGAGGACATTGACCTTTTCTGCACCAATGCAAGCACACTAAGAAAGCTATTAGCAAAGCCATTTTTTGTAACACGAGGCACCAGCCAGCACTTGAAAGCGTTTGTAGTCCAGATTGGAATAAAATTATAACAAATTACATGGCATTTTTTTACGGAAATTAACCAACTTTGATGCAATTACTAATGGAAGATAGGATGTAACATGTAGACTAATTAATTTTAATTGTAATTTTGGTATCTATCTGTGGAGGCTTGTAATTAGCAATTTAAGTTATATATTATGTTGTTATAATGTTTTTAGTCTGTAAGCCTTCCGAAAATAATAAAAATAAATAAAAATAAATAATTGTCCGTATATTTAAATCATGACAGTCATAATTTGACAGTTTTATAAATTGGCTATAACACAGAAAATTGACATAGGGTATCTATTTGCTTAAAAATTAATTTCTCCTACTGTAGGTACCTTTATTATTGCAAGTATCACCGAGACAATGTTTGAATGCAGCCAAAATGTTATCAAACATTTAAATTGATAGTCAATTAAAAAAAAAAAAACAACTTTGTACTAATGGTAATTAAGTTAATTTCAGAGTGACAAACATTATTGAAAAAGTTAAAAATGTTTGAAGTTGTAGCGTAAACTGAGCTTTATTATGTGGTTGTTAAGTTGTTGTAAAGTTGTTATTTCATTAACTCATATTTGTTAGCATTTTTGGCGAATGAATCGCGAATGCAGATTAGGTACTATGGGATGGTCTCATGACGTTTGTGGGCCGATGCCGCTGAACGTAGTGGCTGTGGTTGTAGAAGCTATGGTTTTGTGGGTAATTATCATACTCTGTATTCAGATATGAAATCTTGACCTACAAAACCATGATTTCAGTCTTAGTTGTAACTTAGATTTAATTTTAGTAATTAGTCAAGCAGAAAGTCGTGCAAAATCCACGAGGACCTACTGCCGACAAATTGCTTTGCAGTTTGGCAGGTGTTATGTTAAAATAAAAGTGTAATATTATGGATTAAATAAATAAAAAAAAAAAAAAAATTAGAATATTTATGTACAAGTAATATAACTTTATATCATACATATGGTGGTACGGTGGGGCGTAAACGCAGTCATGCCTTGAGCAATTTATGCTAAATGTCGTGAAATAACTAAGTGAGCTCCTAAATTCAGAGTAATATAAAAGGTAATTAGTTCCTTTAAATTGTGTTATTCCAGAAGCTGGTGGCAATTTCAAACTTTATCATAAACTAAATACGTGTTATTATTTTTGAACGATGTAGAAAGGTACTTACAAAATACTTCGACGAAGGGCAAAAATACCAAAACATACAATTACACATAAACTTTCTTAAAAGCTTAAAATTTGCCATAAACAGTGGAGGTATTCCACTCAGAGCACTGATTTCAACAGCACCTGGCCGAACGGCACCTGAGCTATTCCATCGAATCACACTTATCAAAATTTTGATTCAGTGCGGTTAGTGAAACAGCTTAGGTGCCATTCGGTCAGGTGCCGTTGAAATTAGTGCTCTTAGTGGAATAGGTAACTTTACAGTCTGTTCCATAAGTATGCATATTCATTGCTGAAAATAAACTTTCTAAAGAAGGTTGTCCATAGTTATCTAGTATCTACCCTTGACATTCAGTACGCTTCGCGTGTTCCTTAGAAAATTAAACTTTTCTGGGCTTAAGCAAGTACGTTGCTTTGAGTTTAAATTTTCCCGTTCTAAATGGTGCTGAGCCGCTTGTCAAAGACTTGTTTGATCCCAAAGGCAATCAGATTTTGAAATGATTGAAATCATTTCATTGCTCATAGCGCGTTCCTATAAATTACTGACCGTTAAAAGCTTTGACATAGGAATTTAAGAAGTGAAGTCTCCCGTGACGTAGAAGGGTTTTCTTCTCCGCCCGTTATAAAGGGGCTTGTGGCTAAGTAATAAAGGATATTTTTTTAATATAATCAATATAAGTAATATATTTTTATGTGTTTTTTTTTATGTTAATGATAGGTATTTTATTATTCTATGTTTTAATATTTTACAGAGATTGTTGTGTTTTTATGTTCCACTGTCAATTTTTTTCTTTAATTATGTATTAAGTATTTAATTTGTTAGCTTAGTTGTTCGTTTTATTGTGCATGCTGTGGTCTCCAGTAATTGAAAGAGTACACCTACCAAACTATATAATGTTTAGTGTATATCTTTTGTTGGAGATCCTAAAATAAATAACAGCCGCACGGGTCGATCGATCAGCTTAAGCTACGCTTGCCGCGGTTGGTCCGTGGATTGGTGACCATCTTTACATACCAAGATCCCTCCATGCCTCGGATAGAACGTTAAGCCGTTGGTCCCGGCTGTCATTCATGGATCTTTGACAGTCGTTACAGGTCGACAGAAGCCCGAAAGTCTGACAAACAGTCTTACCAGTAACTGGGTTGTGCAGGTCAGATAGGCAATTGCTCCATGTATGTAAAATACTGGTGTTCAGCTGCATCCAGTTAGACAGGAAGGTGACCCCAATATAGTTAGGAAAAGGGGTAAGTACACTACATTAATACGAAAAACTTTATTCCGAAAGTCACAAATACGAATTTCAAAATACCGATTTTCATAATTCCGGATGGTTCAAAATTCCTTTTATAACAACTCCGATTTATCATTCATCCTATTTTAATAATTCCGAAATTTCAATATCCCTAACGTTTATAATTACTATTCTCAAAATACCGAGTTTCAATAAATCGAATCGAACAAAAAGTCCGACTTAATGATAATTCGAAACATCGAAATTCGGATGTTTGAAAATCGGAACATCGAAATTCGGAATAAAATATTTCGGAGTATTTGGGTGTTCCCTAGGAAAAGGTTAGGTATATGATCACGTATTGCTTGTCTATGCAGCTTGGTATTATCAAGCTATCGAAGTAGTTATTTAGAGCAGTGGTGGCCAAGTGGTATCGGCCGCGACTTACGAGTTGTAGGTCGTAGGTTCGAATCCAGATAGGCGCTTTACTTTGTGTAAATTATTTCATCACCACTGCTCTCAAAACGGTGAAGGAAAACATCGTGAGGAAACCGGCATGTCCTAGAACCAAAAATTCGAAGACGTGTGACATCTGCCAACCCGTACTGGGCCCGCGTGGTGGATTATGGCCCACTCCCTCTCACTGATAGGAGGCCTGTGTCCCAGCAGTTGGAACATTATAGGCGACTTGATTATGTTGATTTAGTTATTTTGTCTGTGAGCAAAAGAAAACATGTTTGGATTAGCCTTAGTTGTTTTTTCTTATTGCTGAATGGGTCTGCTCTTGATTTCGATCACGCCTGATGGAAAGCGACGGGTAATAAATCGAGATGGAGCTAGCGAGCCCTGAAGATGCCTGTTCACTCTTGCTTTGAAGGCAGACGGGTTAAATGTGGAAGGGAACACTCACGCTAGCAGAGAATAGAATAGTTCTTTATTTGCAAAGAATGTAGGTACCTACAAGTTACAGATGTTAACCTTAGCTGGGGCATGCAAACAGTTTGAGCTATGATAATAAAGAATCATTAATATACATTATTAACACATTCAATCAAATCAATATAAGATTACCATGTCATGATGAAATTAGTTAGTTGAGTTTAGTTTTTTTTTAACAATTTCCTTTCACTCTGCAACTAAATCCAATAATCCACACATAACGCGATGATTCACAAAATAATAAAAGACAAAAAGTTTAAGACAAGTAATGCCTATTACACACTAGTTATTAAATATCAACATTTTTTCTCACGAACTTACATAACAAACTATTGTATTCCCACAGGACTTAATTAGGTGCCAAAACCCGGACACGCGTAAACGGCGTCAATTAATGGGCAATTAACTCAATTAATGCCTAGACAAGCGTCAGCAGGATCAACATAATACCAGCGAAGTATCGGTGGGCAATAAAGAAATCAATCAGCGGATTAGGTATTTCAAATCAATAAAATCAGAAAAGGCCATAATATTGGTTGGACATTCATAGCGATGTACAAGTGCTGGAAGCGGCTATAAAACGGTGTTGTTAACAATGCTTTGGTGTTGTTATGAGTTGAAGATAGATTTTAAACAGTTAGGTACCTACTCATTTCTGGGATTAAGAACAAGCTACCGTGACGTGTGGAGTTTATTCAGAGGTTAATATGGTTGATTTCTTTCACTTTAACGTAGGTAGGTAACATAAAAACAAAAAAAAAACAAACATTGTAAACCACGGCCTATTTACGGTAAGACATTTTCAGTTGTACCTATTTCATTTAATGTGACAAATGAAAATAAGCACAGAAAATAAATCAGCTATCATAGTCGTTCCTGAACCACGCTCCAAAGTCACATCAACCAAGCTCACAGCACATCTAGTAAACTTAATACAAAACTTCGGTCGTTTTTTTTAGTTCTCATGGGAGTATAATATGCGAGGCGGCTCGTATGATACAGAGTGGGGGGGGGGTGCGGGTGGAGGGGGGCGTTGCGTTTGATGCCGACAGCACAGGTGTGATGCGCGCCCGATGCGGTCCCGCTGACCAAAGGCTGATAGCACCAAAGTGGTGACTATGGTTAGTTAATTAATCGTTAATTTTAATTGGGAGGTTGATGCTGTATGTGATATTGGAGTGAATGATAGCGTGACGGTTTATAGGTGACAATTGAGGAGGAAAACGTGTTGCGTCGACCCCAAGTAACACATGGGATAAGGGCAGGAAGATGATGATGACACTGTACGTGATATTAGAAGTCTGGTTAGAAAATGTTTACCGAGTATTAAGAGCTTATATTAACGATGGGCGATTCCGAGATGTTTTAACAATCGAAAGAATCGGAGTCGTTAAAATAAACCATCGAGTCAACCATCGACTCGCCGTTCTACAAAACAATCGAGATGTTTTTCGATTGTTTCGAGTCAATGGAATTGACCGCTAGTTTTCGACTGTTCGAATCAGTCATTCATCACTCTCACTCACCGAGTCTCGCTCGGTCACCGAAGTCAGTCGATTGCATGCATCAACCTGAGGTGCATGTTAGTTAGAGGTGAGAGCGTGCCACATTCGATGACTCGAGTCGACCGAGCCGTGCGTAATTTGTGAATGTTTACCTTTACTTACGACGACGATTACTTTGCACTGTTTTAATTTTAACTAGTTTTTTAATTCACTAAAATGCCACGAAGTTTTAAAAAATCAAGTGTGGGAGTTTAGTAGTGTCGAAACTAAACCATCGATGAACAACTCTCGAATGAACGCGCCATGCGCCAGTCGCAATACAGCTTAAACAGACCGAGTCGGACTCGAGTTCAAGTCGAAACAATCGAGAACCATCGAGATGTTCGAACAATCGAAACAATCGAATAAAACCTCTCGCCATCGCGCATCGCTAGCTTATATACATGACATGGTTAACTTTACAATATTATCGATCTCAACTTAAGTTTACGAGCGAATTACTGAAAGTGTTAATTCGAATATTATTTTTTGCTTAAATTTAGGTAAACAGCAAGTTAACAGTTACAGTTGCTTATAATATTAGTAGAGATCTTAGATGCGAATTCGCGTCATTAACTATGACCACTCGCTTTTTTTGCTGTATCTAGCATAACATGCTATAAAACTCCGAACTCATGTCAACAATATTTTTTCTTTTTATTAATAATTATCGAAGTACACACACACACATATTGTTATTTTTATTGCATCTTATGTAAAAATAAGGGGTCACGTATTGAAAATTTGCCAGTTAAACTAAAGTTAACCAATGCAACAACGGTGCAACCAACCCAATAAGGTTCCCGGGGTCAGATAATTATAATACCGAGCATATTTTGCTGTAGTTAGGCTGATACGTAAACGAATTGTTATTTTAATACCTAGTTCTTATCATATCACTCTGACTGGGACGTTTTATTCTTTAAACAATAGATAACTGAACTAGAGGTGACCGCGAAGGGTGATAAAAGAACTGTTATTATTTCTAGATAATTGTGAGATGCGATTATTCACTTAATTATTTAATTCGAGTAATAAACGAGGTTCGATTGTAATGGTCATATAGCACGAAATACGAACTTTGTGGCGTTCCATCGTTCCGAATCGTTCGGAATGGTTCCCGTTAATTTAATGGGATACCTTAATGTGTGGTCGACACGACTGGATTTTGGAACAATTTATGTGTTAATAGAATTCTCAACGTTATCTGACATCTAACGATCTAGTGTGAAGAAAGCACTTAAAATTATGAATGAATGTTCCTTAAGATGTTTGAGGATATTTCAGGAATAATTGAGTTATTAAAGTTGATTTACCTACACTGACACACAAGGATCCAGATTAATATAGTTAGGAACTAAGGGGTTTATTTATAAACGATGATTAAAGTTATGTGACGTTTAAACGTCAAAAAGCTACTTAACTTTAAGTAACGTTTAAAAATAAAGGGGTCTGTGTTTAACTCCAAGAGAGAATGAATGATACATAGTTACAGTAAAACCTCAAGATGATGATTTGATTGCGTGTATATTTACGTCATCATCTGCCTATCTACCCTTTTCTCAACTGTGTTGGGGTCGACTATTAGTCTAACTCATGGAGCTAACTGGATGCGGCCGAATACCGGTGTTTTAAGATACTGGGTATTATGATACGCCTTGGTAAGACTGGTTGTCTGACTTTCGGGCTTCTGATGACCCATAACGACTGCCACTAACATCATCCAGGAATGACAGCCGGGACCAACGCCTTAACGTACTTTCCGCGGCACGGAGGGGTCTTGATATGTAAAGATGGTCACCCACCCACGGGACGACCTCGGCAAGCGTTGCTTAACCTTGATGATAGCCCCGTACGGCTGTTATTACTTAGCCACAAGCCTCTCTATCTGTCTCAAGCGTGTCTATTTATGTATCTCACCTAATTAAAGTTATATAAAAAAATATCAATAGGCCTGTCAACCAAGAACGATGCTAAATGAAAAAAAAAAAAAAAAAAAATAACCAAGCATATTTTTTACGTAAGACCTCTTAAGATTTGCGCGCTGTACCGGAACGTGATCAAAAAAATAAACAAGCGAACTCACAAATCCTATTCCGAACCACTCGAGTGAAAGCAAAACCCGTGAAAACAACATGTATTGTGACGCTAACAGGATAATCCGGCTTAAAAGCATCATGTTGACATTCAAATTTTCGTTTTGGGGTGGTAAAATGAGATATCCATAGAAAAAGAAAGTGTTAACAAAGATATAGGGATGATAAGACCACCAATCGTGACACAAAATTGACAAAATATTTTGCAGATATTCCTGTTTGTTGTCAACTAAACTTTTCTTTCTTCATAAGGGATTAAACAGGTTTATTGTTGACACTGACAGTACTCAAAATCTCCAATGAAGGATTTTTTTATAGAAATGTTAGTGAGAGTTTCGAGTTCTACGAAATATTGTGTCCTTTGTAAAGGACCGTTTGATCCTCTTGACGGTTTCTATATTTCAATCATGTTTGAGGCTTCAATTAATCAACTCGGCCTATTGCAGTCCACTGCTGGACATATAGGCCTCTCCCAGGCTGCGCCACTACACCCTATCCTCCGCCTTCCGCATCCAGTCCATCCCAGCCACCTTCTTCGTTCGTCTATCTAGCTGGGGGGTGTCCAGTACTCGTCTGCTCCACCGGCCATCGGCCCTTCGACAAATATGGCCAGCCCAGTTTGAGGTTTGGCAAACAATATTACAGGAGATAGGTAAAGAGTACCTATTAAGAAGTTATTGATAATCCACTTTTTTTTAAATAAACATACACACATACACATAAACCCACGCCTTCTTCCCATAGGGCTAGGCAGAAATAACAGAACACCATCGGCTACAATCCTTACATACTCGCCTCCCTCCTTATGCACCTCTTTTTAAAATAAAGTATAATAATAAAGCCCATTCAATTATCATAGGCTCTTAACAAGAAAATAAACACAGTACTGTATTTAGGGTTGATTTTTCAATCATCTGATAACTTTATTCGAGGAATAATTTTGAAATTTTGACAGTGGTTTCATACAAAAACTGTCAAACGTCAGTTTTATTCCCCGAATAAAGTTATCTGGCGATGGAAAAATCAGCCCTTAAACGGACTTCTATTGTGTACTTCGTCTGTTACATTACCTATAGGTATATTTTGTTTGTATTGTTTCTGCAATTTTATTCTTTTGGCATCAAAATGCAGACTGTTAATTAAGCATAAGCATAATCAGCCTATAATGTACCCACTGCTGGGACACAGGCTAAAAATAATAGATGGAAATAAAATAATAATAAATAAAATAATAGACTGTTAATTAATTTTAATACAAATTATGACTAATGCAAAAAATACGCAAATAGCATCTTATCATCGTCAGGAAAAAGATGTTTTCAAGGGAGGATCACGTCTCTCAGTAATGAGGAGTACGACTTGAGGAGGAGGAGGAGCATCTTATCGATAGGGATTAAATATCACACTAATATTATAAATGCGAAAGTTTGTGAGTGTGTGTGTTTATATGTTTGTTACTTCTTCACGCTCAAACCGCTGAACCGATTTAGATGAAATTTGGTATAGAGATAGTTTGTGTCCCGGAAAAGGACATAGGATAGTTTTTATCCCGATATTCCCACGGGATCGACATTTACGCGGGTGAAACCGCGGGGCGCAGCTAGTTGTAACATATTTGTTCGATTAGTTTATAGACTCATAATCTTCTCTATAACTTCAGAGAGCTGTCTCCACCCCCCGATAATACCTACTTTTATCATATTTTATGACGACACTTAAGGAAATAGATGTGGTTATCGTAATCCTAATCAGCCGTGGAGTTAAGAAAATTGGCTATCTATGACTAAGCAAGAACTGGTCCTTAGAAGCTTTGAACAGAGAGAAGTGGAAAGAGAGTAGGGAGGCCTTTGCCCTGCAGTGGGACATCTCAGGCTAATAATATATAATATAATATTATGACTACGCATATGCATATACCTACTTAAAGGTGTTTAAGTTGTGTTTACGTGTCATGTAGGGGAAGCCAGCCTATTAAATTGCCTTTAAAGCTTCTATTGGCTGCCTCGTTAGTCGATTGGTCGCAAGCGCTACTGCTGAGCATGAGGTCCTGTGTTTGATTCCCAGGTTGAGCAAAGTGTTATTTGGTTTTTCTGTCTCGATTTTTTCAATAGGCTCGCCCCCTATTTTATGGGACTCCAACATAACTGCCGAAATATGGCTGTACTTATAGATACGGTGTACGTGCACTGACTGGGTCAGGTCCACTCAATCTGTGTGGTTCTTTCCTCAAAATACCATTTCAAGCATCAATCTACATGGTCTTCATAATGATCTGATCAAAATTATGTCTAGACTTTAAAAGAGATTGTGACCTCTGAGTTTATTTCGGCCTTTCTTCTCAGAGTAGTCAGATAGGAAACGCCGACCTCATCTAGTTTTTAAAACATGATGTAGAAATAAAATCATTTATCTATTCTGCATAATAACCCTAATGCAACTATGTAAGTACCTATCTGCTACGTTCTTAACTAATAATATAATAAAACATGAAAGAACAAGGCTCTCGTTATTTACAAAGACAGTGACGAGTGCAGGGTTCAATGAATGCGTGCTCATGCATGGAATAATTAATACATAGCCATCGGTAAAGTGTCAGGGCGAAACGGCGTCGAAAACAAATATATGAATATTAAATGAGACAATATATCTCCACGTCGAGATATTGTTGTCGTTATGTGAGGAATTTATCAGTTTTTCGATATTAATATCTATACCTATCGACTAGGATGTTTTGTTGAAATCAAATAAATAGCCTATGCAAAATTGTATAGGTACCTCGTTGTAATAATTATAGACAGTAGAAGATAAAACGATATTTAAAACCACTAATGAGTCCTTGATATTTTATAACAAAGGTACCTACATAATTCCCTGAAAAAAAAAAATGCAAGGTAATGCTGTGTAGAAAATTAAAATGAAAATATTCTCCTACTTTTATATGATCTTTATTAGTTGCCATTCTCTGGGAAACTGCAAAATGATTTTATGCTCCATTTGGCAGAGCGCTAATTCTTCACAGGTGTACTTGCAAGCGCTCGCAAATATTCCGCTTGTACAATGTCACTGCATATTTTAGTCCGCGCTGCAAGTATGGAACTTGCAGAACGTGTAGCCGACAGGGAAATGGAATTTTGGTAGCTGCTATCGCAATTTGTAACATTCATTTCGTCGTTAATGAATATTTCAGAAATTCATTTGTGGAAGTATACCTACCTATATATTTTCAGTGAAGTATTTTAGTAGACTAGCTATTGTTTGTACTGTCTACGTGACTTGCTGCAAGCAATAAAATAATGTTGTAGCATTTTATTTGTGTTGAAGGCGCTTGATTCTAAGAGATAAAAAGATCTGTCAAAATATTTTTTTCTCTATGTTTTTTTTGGCTTTTTACGAGATGTAGTAGTACTTCTTAATCTCTTATTTCTTAGGAAAGTAATCATTAAATTAGATTTGAGTAGATAACAAAAATAATAGGATAAGATCTTATCCTTCTAATTATTATAATGTTGTGGAAACTGCCTACGAAAAATACCCCACTGAATGCATAAAGGTTATCTAGCGATATGACTAAGAATGTCAATGTAAAGTGATGCTGTTTCCATCAATTACGGTATCTAAGGTAGTTGTATAACAAAAGAATAAACAACAACCTATAAATTAACAATAGCGATTTGGTTCAAAAGCTCTCATCTCATGCCTCGTGTAGACATCAGAACATACTCGTTTTAGGAGCTGTTTTAGGCGAGCAAGTAGCGAGTTAATATCGCGCCTCGGGCGTTGATCATTTTTTGCGGGAGCACCCGAATCAACCACCTTGGGCTCAACAAATGTGTGGGCAATCCGGTAATTTATTTTTTTAGCCAATAAATTACTCATACGTCAAAACTTCGGACGTGGCCGGGCGGCGCGAGCGCATCCGAGTGATATATTGGCCCTTGTCACAGCACTCTACCTTTTCCTAACAATTTTAATATGAGGCTCGATTAATAAATTGCTCATTTCGGATGGACCGTTTTACTAATGAGTCGGCGTAGACTTGAGAGTGAGACACCCGGCTCATTTGTTATTTTTGTGCCTATTTCAACAAAGGAATGTTTACCACTACTCCATTCTTTCTATACTTTTGGCCAGTTATGGTATGCACATCTGATTCTGGAAGCCTGATTGCTCGGATAACTAAAACTGTTGTTTTCAACATCAACAGTTTTACCAGCCAACTTTTTTTGAATCTAAAGTTGGCTCTATTAATTGTTTGAAAAAAAAAAAAACATCAACTAACCTTCAAAATCTGAAGGTCTGTCTCCCATTGACCTTTGTTTGGCACAATTCCAAACCCCGGGCTACTACTGTTGGGCCTCGTTCACTTTATAAAGCTCCACAAACGCCATTCCGCACTTCCAATCCTTTGTAACGAGTTCATGACACGTTGCAATATTTCACCGAGGCTTTTCTTCCGTTCTACACTTTATTGCATTTTCTGACGCTTTTAAACATTCTTCTTTTATGCAAAACTCATCAAATAACGACAAAAACCGACAAAGCGTTATATCTTCTTTAAGAGAACTAATATTATTGATCTATGACTGTAGGTATTTCCTTAAAGGTTAGACCGAGGTGTATCAATAGTGCCTGCACCTACATTTAACCAGTTTGTTACCTATAGGTGATCGGACGAGCCTTTAATCAGCCACAGATCCAGACGCCAGGAACAAAAAACGTCCTCAAGAAAAACCCCAATAACACTTTGCCTGACCCGGGATCGTACCTTGGACCCAACGCTCAGCATTTGCGCTTGCTATCACTAAACCAATGAGGCAATTACTTCTATATTACCTGCGAAAATTTTCAATAAAAAAATAATCTCCCCAATGTATTGCATTTTTTTGAACATTGGAACTAAAATATTGAGATAATAATTACAATCATTGTGTAAGTGATGTCATTTACGAAACAATGTCATATTTTCTCAATATTCTTGCGAAAATATGTGAAGCTACCGAAATATACTAGGTACCATCGGATAAAGCGTTTTTTAGTTATAGATCAAAAATACAGTCGTACCAAGGATACGTAGAAGAAGAAGTATTGTGAATTAGCAATGCCGAAACACAGGGAGGAGACGCCCGTGAAGGACATGTTGTACAGACGACAGCACATCAAGCTATCCAAAACTGTAAAATTTTCCCAATGAACTTTGAACCTTATTCTTTGGCGATAAGGTTGAAAGACAGATTGTAGTAGCTTGATGTGCTGGCGTCTGTACAGTGACCTTGTTGGTGATGTTCTTCAAAAGGATCAGGTGCGTAGTAATCACAACCGGTGTGCATGTATGCAAAAGGAGTAATAAGGATCGTAACAGGTGGTGTTTTGTCCTTTCTGTCTACCCCCATGGGAAGAAAGCGAAATTTTCTCTATGTGTATAAATTAGCAATGTTTGAAAGAAAGAAAGAAAGAAAGAAAAAGTATTTATTGTGACTCGTACAGGAAGATGACAAACTAAACTAAACACAGTAAAAATAAAAACCAAGTTATTTATAAAAAAATAAAGTAACAAAAAGAAAAATGAGACAGAAACTCCTATACGAGGCCAAAAGGCTCCTATCTCAACATGATGCTGTGACATTTAAAAAATAAATGTCGCAGCGCTGGTATTCTGATAGGGCCCGCCGCTGTGATGTCACGGGCAGTTACAGAAATAAATAAATAAATATTAAAATAGATTTAACCTGTAAAATATTAGCAAATAAAATTAAATCGCGCCAGACGTAACCTCATTACTTGTCTATGCCTTGAGTGTCACAGGCACTTTGGTGGTCTGTGGCATTGCTGTGACAAGTAAAAGGTCGCAGGCGCAGGCGCCGATCTTCCGACGTAAATAAATAAATACATTTTATAAAAATATGTACTGATTTGACTGCCTCCTTGGTCCAGTGGCCGCAAGTGCGACTACTGAGCATAAGGTCATAGATTCAGATCCCAAGACGGCCTTTTTCTCGTCTCTTCCGTATTTCAGTAAAAGCTTGGATATTTACCTCGTAGATGGCAATAGGCTCGCTCCCTGTTACATGGGGCTTAAAATATAACTTGTGTTTTCTGCAAAACACCTCTTCAAATCAAATTAAATAGCTATGTGCACTTGTGCAGGTATATGGTGTTACAACATTATGAAGTATGTAAAAGTATGTGTATGTATGTCCTGCCACGAAAATGGCAAAAACAAATACTTATTTAAAAAAATCGGAACAAAAAATAGTGAAAAAATGTTAAGTACATAAGGTAGGTACACTTTTCTCCTGTACACACAAACTGTGAGAATAGAATAGAACAGAATATAATACTCTTTATCATGTAGGTACTACACCATATGAGTCTTTGGTCTATGTATAAGAAATCAATTGCCGCATGTATGAAAGATCACCACTTGAAAACGGCACGATCGACTAGGCAGATTTGTTTTGTTGTCTTCGTAATTAAGTATCTGGACACGGGTTGTATGAAAGATTTTTTTGGAAAATCCAACGAATATAAAAATAATTTAAATAATAGACCACGAACAGCTAGTTACAGATATTTTAGAAATAATAATAATTTTGGGCAGCACATGCGGATTGTATCTGGTATTATTACTCTCTCAAAATGTTGCTGTGCCCGACAGGGTCCATATTGATCTTTCATATGGAATGCAATAAAGAATTGAGTATTGAGTATTATTTAGTTAGACACACTAGCAGCTTTTTAGCTGATGCGTGTGTATCGTATAGCTTGGAGATATTAATCTGTCCATTCGATTCTTGAAGCAGCTCAGTGTGGGAGCCGTCACAACATTTTCCGGAAGCCTATTCCATGCTGTTACAACTCGGTTAGACAAGAATTGCTTCAAGGGCTTTTTTTTTAATGAATTTTCCCATAGCTTTAGGGAATGCCCACGCATTCTTTGTGTAATGATCCTGAAGGCTGGGTACTTCGTAGTGTTCTGTAAGTATCTTGTACGTCTCAATGAGCCCACCTCTTTGTCTGCACTGTTCCAGTGTGATAAGGCCAAGGTCTTTGACGAGTTGTTCGTAAGGTGGATTACGCATGGTGCGAACCATCTTGGTTGCCCTTCTTTGTACATTATCAAGTAGAGTGATGTATTTTTTTAAACAAGGGTCCCAGATGACATTAGCGTACTCCAAGAGTGGTCTTATGTAGGTCTTGTACAACTTGACAAATGTCTTAGTGGTTTGTGCAAAATTGTCATGCATAATCCTGACCTAAGTAAGTATAGATGTAATCGTTAGTGCAGGTTGCTATGTATAGTCAGTAGACAACAATTGACACTAACTGAAAGTTCAATAAGGTTTAAACTAACTGTCACATGTCTATGTGACAGTTGTCTAAATTAGACCTTGTTATTTTATGGCATGCGAGTGACATTCAACCTTAAGGTGATAGCAAAAAATGACGTGGTCAACTTTACCTACCTATGTTCAAAAGAAGACATAAAAAATGCAAAAAGAAACATGCTGTTAATATAATTATTTTCATAGACCCACAGATTAGTGGAAGACTAATCTGTGGGTCTATGTTAACGTCATCCGACATAATAATATTACCTACTATTTAAATACAAATTACGATAATCCCAGAGAACCATTAATTAAAATTAATGTTTAAGCCAAATTGCAAAAACGTAGTGTTTTTTTTTTAATTAATGCAATCTATTAAGTATTATCTCCGAGATTTGGTGTTATTTCCTGACGGAGCAATCTTTAAGCCATTATTAAGCGGCATGGTTATTCAAGTGGTTTGTTTCAATTTACACTATTAATTAAAAAAGTATTATGTGAATTGGTAAAAGATCAGAATACTACCTACTATTAGTTTTTTTAATTGGTCAAACCACCTAAGTTTTATATAATTTACGTGTAAACATGTTTTGATTAGATTTCGATAAAAATTACGTATGTAGGTTTATTTAAGAAAAAAACAAATACCTACCTTATGTCAATTACATTATTGTCTTTAAAAGGGGGGGGGGAGGGGGTGCTGCTACGCTGGATCGAAATATTGGATCCTGGGCCTTGTGAGGTACCTAAAGATATTGTTCTGTTAAAGCTGAACTGGTGAACTGCCTCATGTCAGTAGGTGACTAATTAAAGAAAAAGTGATAAAGCAACCAGCAGATGACTTATTGCGAAAATAAATTTAAAACATATGTATGATACATATTTTATTTTTGTAATTTATCGATTGACTAATTATAGTACCAATAACATTTACTTCATCTGGAATCAAAACAGCCATATTTATGATAAATATCATACGATTTATATTGTGAAATCATTGTGTCCTAATATAACAAGTGAAATGAAGAAGCCACGGAATCGATGCTAACGTTGATTACATGGGTTTACAGCGGAAACATTAAGTAAATATCAAATCTATTAATAGATTCACTCATGGAAATTATGCTTACTGCAACACCTTCTCTTGTTGGAGAAACGTCATAGAAGACGTAATAATATTATCCATCGGAACAGAAGCAGATAAATACACGCATACGTACAAGAAACGTACTTACATGAATATTACATGGCTGAAGAAACTCATCACATGGCTTTATGATTTATTGGAATATGGTCTGAACACAATCTCGCCAGTTGGTTCTTCACCCAATTATGTTGTGGTTGGTTTCCAGTCTAATCGGATGCAGATGAACACCACTATTTTACATGACGCGAATGTCTATCGGACCTCCACAAATCAGTTAGGTCAGTACCTAACTGATTTGTGGAGGTCACCCAGTGATAACACTGGTTTTAAAACTTTAGTGCTTTCTACTACACATACCGACTGTCAAAGATTTTCGAATGACGACTGGGAACAACTGCATAACGTGCTTTCCGAGTCACGGAGGGGTACGCGGTATATGATGGATGGTTACCCATCCACGGACCGACCTCGCTACCGCTTACTGAATCCGGCACATGATCTAAAATGCGTAACGAGAGCGTCTTCAGGTGTTGGTCTAGGCTCTTGGCTATATCAATTTTATTTATGTCATTCATACCGAAAGAGTTAGTTAATTTAATACCTACTTGAGTATTTTCAAACATATTATACAAACAGACAAGAATAAAATAACAGAAAAATAGGTACAAAGGTGATGCTTATTTCTAAAAAAATCAATAATAGGTATAGGAAAAACAAAAAAAACTCTACCATCATGCTTGTATCTCGTCTGAAAAAACCCCCATTTTGCGTCCCATATAATAGGGATAACGACTCCAGGTTGCCACAACGAACATTATTATATACAACATAATTATATATAACATTATTTATTATTTACACAAAACATACTTATTAGACAGAATGAAAAAGATATTGATCTCTTATCGGCATTGTACGAATTGAATGAAAGTCGTTTGTTCGTCACCTACTGTCTAATTATCGTATTTTTACTACAACGTGTTCATTGATAACTGTAGTAATTAAATGGTGACCTGCGATAAAGGTGCGTATAAATATGTGGTGCAGTAGATGCATTGGCACTTGTGGACATGGCTCGTTTGGTGTTGTGTGTATTGGCTCTCCTAGCCACCGGGGTCCTCTCGGAACCCGTGAGGACAAATGTGTCGCAGAAAGCTGGTAAGCCCACTATTCAATTGATTTATTATTTTATGGGTTCCATACCTAACATGTATTTCTGTCTATGAAAGCAACAGTTTGCCATAAGTGTATGGTGAATAGGCAGCATTAATCTTCGAAGTAATAGAGAGTTACTCCGAATAAATCTGGTATTTTTATGAAAACCATGGCAAAGACTAAAAGCTTAGCTTAGTGGAATTAGCGAACTTGTAATTTATTGTTGGTCTGTTTTTTTAGGGTTTTTATTTATTTATTAAGGTACACCAACAACTTCTATATCACATGTCTCGGTCTTACACAGTCGCCAATGTTCTTATAACAAACATAATTTCACGTAAGAAATTAACATGTTTACTTATTGATAACATCATTAGATTACAATCGATAAGTAATATTCTTTTACCTATTACAATAACTATCCATAACGATCTCATGATCCTGGGAAGCTATGGTGTGTATGTATTACCATTTATATGTGTGTTTAATTTTTTGTAATAAGGAAAATGTCGTACGGGCTTCCAACGAAATAAACTTTTACACACGCCAGCACATCAAGCTACCCGAAACTGTAAAATTTTCTCAATAAACCTTGAACCTTATAGTTTAGCGATAAAGTTGAAAATCTATTACATAAATTTGACACATTGTATGTGCTGGCGTCTGTACCTAATTTACCTTAGTAATCGAATCTGCTTATCGTCGCCTTAGAGTGAAAACCTCGGGAATGCATTTACATAGTTTTTTGTATGAATACCTTGTAAGTAGCATTTTATGCATTTCGGTCAATCTTCGAGAATATGACTGTTCTGGATATGAAAGCGGGTTAAATTTACCTATAAATTAACAAACGAAACATAAAAGACGCCGTACAAAAATTGTACAGCACGCAGTGTATCTTCGTCCTGAAAAATTACTTCTTTTACACTTAAGAGGTTTTCACTCTAAGGCGTCGTTATGGAATAAAAATATCTTATGAGATAGAAACGGAAATCGGAAAAAAAAGCATTGTAGGTTTCATTAAGTTTGTTTCTAAAAAAGCATTGTAGGTTTCATTAAGTTCTATAGTTTTCTAATTAGAAGTAACATAAAGCTTTACGCTCGTGCAACGCAATCTTTCTGGGCTTGGAACTTAGAAAAGTGCATTCCAGGTCAAAGGTAACGCAGTACATAACATGCATTTTTTTTCTGACAGCTGACCCAGTATTCCTGCAACGCCAGTTGGATTTGATGTACTTGTACTTCCACCTTCATGAGCCGAATCATTCTGAATCTACCAAGACCATCTCTAAGACCTGGAGTCTCGAAAAGAACATTGAACACTTCAGTGTATGTACTTCCAGATTAATTTTTAAAGTCGTAGCTACATACCCGACTAATTTTGAAATTGGCTGCTGCTGTAAATAAAATTGTTTTTTGGTTTCAGAATGTGTCTTCTGTGACAACCTTAATTGCGTTGATGGAGCACCAGTGGATACTTCCTCGCGCTGTACCGTTCTCCATTCACGAAGCTGAGAACAAGTTTGAGGTAGAAACCCTTTACAATGTGCTGTACTCTGCTAAGGACTACGACACGTTCTACAAGACCGCCGTGTACGTGAGAGACCGCGTCAATGAAAACCTCTTCGCTTACGTGCTCAGTGTTGTCATTGTGAGTCGTCCAGATACGCAAGGAATCTACGTCCCCCGTCTGTATGAGATTTTCCCTTCATACTTCAACAATGGTGAAATTATGACAACCGCCCAGAGGATAAACACCCACGGTTCTCGCATGGTTGAGCACTACCCATCTACCTACAAATGGGACGAGAATGTAGTCATTAGGTGGAATGCTACGATCTGGCCTTACTACAACATTAAGAGCGTACCCATAGTCTACTTCACGCATGACTACGCCCTAAACACCTTCTACTACAACCATCACCTGTCTCAACCCACCTGGCTGCACAGCGAAGCTCTTCCAATAAACAAGCTCCGACGTGGAGAATGGTTCTGGTTCCTGCACAAGCAGATTATTGCTCGTTACTACATGGAGAGACTGTCTAATGGTCTCGGTGAAATTCCAGAACTTGGTCACGAGATTGTTAAAGAAGGTTACAACTCTGGTCTTTTGTACCACAATGGCGTTGCTTTCCCTGTTAGGCCAAACTACTTCCACCTCGACCAGCCTCAGTTCACTCAAGAAATCCAAGAAATCCTCGATTACGAACGTCGCATTCGTGACGCCATTGACCAGGGTTACTTGGTTAACGTAAGTGAACATTTATTTAAATTAATAATTAGTATCATAATTTTTCTCGACACTATTTGTAATATTTCATATATTGTAGAATCTTGGTGAACGCATCGACATCAGCGCTCCAGAGGCTATTGAGATCTTGGGTCGTGCCATTGAAGCTAACGTCGACTCTCCAAATGGGCAATATTATAAGGACTTCATCAGCGTCTGGAAGAAGGTTTTGGGCAATTCTCTTGTTCAAGAACACCAGTACTTCCACCAGTGAGTTAACAATCATTATATTGTACTAAATAGTTGAACATGAAAGTGTTTGTCATATACTAATGTTCGTAACTATTTCCAGCTATATTCCTTTGGTTGTCCCCTCGGTCTTGGAACACTACCAGACTGCTCTGCGTGACCCCGCTTTCTACATGATTTGGAAACGTGTCTTGGGACTGTTCCAATTGTGGCAGGAGAAACTTCCTACTTACAAGCGTGCTGAGCTTATCTTGCCCGAGGTGGCCATCCAGAAGGTTGAAGTTGACAAATTGACGACATACTTCGAATACAGCTATCTGAACGTCTCTTCTCATCTGCATATGAACGAGGAAGAAGGTATTATTCGATAAGTTATTTTTCTGCTTGAGTTTTCATAAAGTTCTTTCTGATTTTGTTTTATTGTTTTCTTAATAGCCAAGGAAGTGTACGACCAAGTCAGTGTATTAGTCCAAAAACCGAGGTTGAACCACAAGCAGTTCCAAATCCGCGTTAATGTCAAGAGCGAATGTGCCAAGACTGTTCTTGTCAAGTTCTTCTTGGCGCCCAAATACGATAGCCACGGCTATGAGATCCCTATCCACGTCAACACCCAGAACTTCATGCAGCTGGACGAGTTCGTCTATGACTGTAAGTTTTTATTTTTTACTTTTAACAATTTCTGCAAAGTACTCCTCTTCAATACAAATAAAACAGAACTAAAGGGTGGAATTAATAGGAGTGAGCGTTGTATTAAGCCCTACAATAAGAGCTTTCAAATATGTGAAGCCTTTATGCCTATGGCATTAAGGCAGCCTGTGTACATTTGTGTGCTTGGAGTATTAAATAAATATAAAGCGTTTCGACAGCAAATTCAACAGCTCACCTCAGAATAGCTGTGTAACAAAAGTGGTAGATTACTAACCGCATACTAATTCTATTTGCAGTGCCTCAGGGAGAATCCGTCATAATTCGAGACTCTCTTGCCAACACTGGCCAGGACTGGGCTTCTGCCAACCAAGTTTTAGAGACCGTTAAGAAGGCAGTGAACGGCAAGGAACAGCTCTACGTCAAGCAGGGCTTGGAAAATATGATTCAACACCTTCTGCTGCCTAAGGGTATGCTTTTTCATTTTTTAAACAGATCTAGGCTTCCTTCTTAGAAGTCATTAACTTCTGAATGAAATTGAAGATGATGGGAAAATCAATCAAACAGCGATTAGCTTTTGAGTTTCAGAATCATATTAGTTCTACCATTAGTAAAAAAAACTCATTACTTTTTCATTCTCACAGGTCGCATCGGCGGTATGCCTTTCGTCCTGATGGTCTACATCTCAGAGTACCGCGCACCCAAGGTTACTCACACTGGTGCTTCAGACATCACTTTATCTCTTGGTCTGGCTCCCAGCACTCGCCAGCTGACCGACCAGCCGTTCGGCTTTCCAGTCAACAGGCCTCTCTACCCATGGCAGGTGGAGGATGTCAAGAACTTGTACTTGCAGGATGTTCTAATTCACCACAAGCACACCCCTGAAATCGATGTTCCTCACAAGGAATAAGCGATTCAAGGAAAGTTTTTGACGTCAAGCGGAACAATGTTGTTTCTCTATGAACAAATTACTGAATTTATAGTATGACTAGGTACTGTAGTCTAGTGCAAATATTCCTATGCAGGTGATTAGAACTTCCAACAAAATTTTCAGACTTGTATAAAATCAAATTAGACTTAAAAGTCTGCCTAGCTACTTTCAATATCTGTGCAACTTGGCGTCAATAAAGTAATGTGCATTTATGTTATGTTTATATAGTATTTATTTATGTAGTGTATGTATTTATTGTTGTTGTATAGTATCTAATATTTATGTATTATGTATCAAAATATAGTATGATGATCAATGTAGTGATTGTTTATGTATTGCCCACCTAAAATGAAAACTGTTCATGTTCATAGAGCCTTATATAATTTTGTACTATTTACCAATCTATAATTTTGAAAATGTGACTCAGTTACTCTTTCAGTCAGCTAGATAGATCTCAGATTCACATACATATATTTATTTCATGTTATGTATTAAAAATAAAACAAATATGTTTAAAAACATGGCCATTTCATTTTTAATTACTCCCAATCCAATATTTTGTTATAATATAATGTTGATAATCAGTTGCAACGCACAAAAGTCAGATTTACATGAAATCACAAAAAGGAAAATAGTATCACATGAGTGTTTTAATACCTAATTATGTACAGTTGCATATAAGCCTTTATCTACACCCATGTTATGAATCCTCTATAAAAAGTTCTGAAACAGTTTTTTGCAATACTAATATCGAAGAAATATGGCGGCCGGCGGGATACGACGTGAATTCGAATAGGTAACCTGTAAGTTCTTTTTTAAAATTACGGCGTTGTGGTAGTGACACGCGCGTGCATGACAATGTTCTTTTTTTGAAAAGTGTTGCATAATGAAATTTAGTACAACATTATAACACTCGTTTGGATGTATTATGGTTACTATGACACTGGTTGTTTAAATGTTGGCATTAAGCTAACTGTTTCAGAAACTTTTATAGAGGACTAGCTTCTGCCCGCGACTTCGTCCGCGTAAAATTCGTACTTTCCTCTAAAAATTTCAAAAATGTATGTAGGTATGATTTAATCATTTATTTAGATAATTAGTAATAATAATTAGTATGATCTTAATAATTAGTATTCGGGCCAATTTTTAAGTTTATAGATTAAAAGAATCAGATTTTTCAAATAAACTGTATCCCCGCTTTTCACCCCCACAGGGATGGAATTTTGAAAAATCGTTCTTGATGTGTTCATAACTTGACTTAAAGAACCATACCCATTTTCGAGTTAATGGAAGCAAGCAGTAACATCCACCCCTTAAACTATATTACTTACCCTTTTCCACCTTGATAATAGTCGATTTTTGAAAAACCCTAAAACACATACTTAATATTTATTGTTTTAGTAGTACCGAGTTTCGAGTAATCCGACAGCGAGTTACATATTTTTCTAACCTATCAACTTTGTCACCCCGTCAATCCTCTGTGAGGGGTTTTTTTAAATCTAAAAGTGACTATCTTTATTATTTAATGACCCAAATATTGCCAAGTTTCACCAAATAAGTAAGATTTTTCATATAAACTGTATCCCCGCTTTTCACCTCCACCGTGGTGGAATTTCGTAAAATCGTTTCGGATGTGTTCATTAGTTGACTCAAAGATTATTTATACGAATTTTCGAGTTAATAAAACCACGCAGTAAAATCCTCCCCTGTAAAATTAACTACCCCTTTTCACCCCGTTAAGAGTAGATTTTCGAAAAACCCTGATACACTTTATTCTTTATTTATGGTCTTAAGCATAAATGCCGAGTTTCGAGTTAATCGGACCGCGCGTTAAAATTCTTCCATACAAATTTAGACGCCCCCAATCCCCCTTTAGGCGGTAGTTTAGAAAAACAAAAAATGCCAAACATCATAATTTACTTATATAAGTATTCGTGCCAAGTTTCATGTTTATTTACCAAATGAATAAGATTTTTCATATTATACACTGTATTCCCGCTTTTCACCCCATAGGGGTGGAATTTCGAAAAATTGTTTGGGATGTGTTCATTACTTGACTCAACGATTATTTATACGAATTGTTCAGTTAATCAAGCCACACGTTAAAATCCTCCCCTGTATAATTAACTACCCCTTTTCATCCCGTTAGGGGTAGATTTTCGGAAAACTTTGATACACGTTATTCTTTATTTTTGATCTTAAGTATAATAACCGAGTTTCGAGGTAATCGGACCACGCGTTAAAACTCTTCCATACAAATTTTGACACCCCCAATCCCAATCCTCCTTTAGGGGGTAGTTTATAAAAACAAAAAATGCTAAACGTTGTAATTTACTTAGATAAATATTCGTGCCAAGTTTCAAGTTTATTAACCAAATTAATAAGATTTTTCATATAAACTGTATTCCCGCTTTTCACCCCTACATGGGTGGAATTATGAAAAATCGTTTAAGACGTGTTCATAACTTGACTCAAAGATTATTCATGCCAATTTTCCAGCTAAACAAGCCACGCAGTAAAATATGACCTTGCAAAATTAACTACCCCTTTTCACACAGTTAGGGGTAGATTTTCGAAAAACCATGGTACACGTTATTCTTTATTTTTAGTCCTTAGTATAAATACTGAGTTTCGAGTTAATCGGACAGCGCGTTAAAATTTTTCCATAGAAATTTTGACAACCCCCAATACCTAACCCCCAATACCTCTTTAGGGGGTAGTTTAGAAAAACGAAAAAAGCCAAACTTCATAATTTACTTAGATAAATATTCGTGCCAAGTTTCAAGGTTATTAACTCAAGGAATAAGATTTTTCATACAAACAAAATCCCCCCTTTTTACCCCCTTTAAGGTTGAATTTCCAAAAACCCCTTCTTATTGGATACCTACTCTTCACAAAGAACACACCCTCCAAAATTCAAGTCCCTAGGACCAGCGGTTTAGGCTGTGCGTTGATATCTCAGTCCGGTCGTTCATCCCCCGTTAGGGGTGAAACTATTAAAAACGCTGAAACAAGTATAAATTAATTTTCAATCGTCAGCCTAAACACAAAATTTGAAGAACCTAACTTTTGAACTGACGGACTTTCATACACAACTTCATCCCCCTTTTTAACCCTTTGGGGGTGGAATCATCAAAAACGCTGAGACACGTATAAATTAATTTTCAATGGACAGCCTAAACACAATACATGAAGATCCTAACTTTAAAACTGACGGACTTTCATACAAAATTTCATCCCCTATTTAACTCCCTTAGGGGTTGAATTTCAAAAAATCCTTTCTTATTCCTGGTCTACATCATAAAAGGAACCATCGTGTAAAATTTCAGCTTTCTAGCTCCAAGGGTTTGGGCTGGGCGTTGATGAGTCAGTCAGTCAGTCAGTCAGGCCTTTTGTTTTTATTTATATATAGATAGATTTATAGCATGAGTGTACATAAACAGCTCTTAGGTACTAACTACAGCTGTAACGTACAATGATAAATTCTAAGATGATAAATTGGTAAAATTGTGCCAGGTAGAAAAGAAAAAGAACAAGTCCCGAATATTATAATAATGTGTGTTATCTAGTAATTCTAGTATGCAGTATTTTATGTTAAGTAGCAATACGGTACGGTAAATGTTAGGTACTACTTGCATAATCAA
The DNA here is from genome assembly GCA_945859645.1 of Amphipoea oculea. Classification (NCBI taxonomy): domain Eukaryota; kingdom Metazoa; phylum Arthropoda; class Insecta; order Lepidoptera; family Noctuidae; genus Amphipoea; species Amphipoea oculea. The sequence continues at coordinate 10,489,931 of OX243880.1, forward strand.
CTTATAACGTTCCCACCGCTGGGACACAGGCTCTGTGAGGGGGAGTGGGCCGTAATCCATCACTTGGCCCAGGGCGGGTTGGTAGATGTCACATGTCTACGAATTTTTGGTTCTAGAATATGCCGGTTTCCTCACGATGTTTTGTATTGTAGGTAGGTACGGTCAGCAGCAAAAGTCGATTAACACTTCAGTTTTTTTAATCTTAGTTATTGAGCAAAATATTTGTTCAAAATTGCAGCAGAACAAATTTTTTTTAGAATATAAACTCCTTGCTATTATGTGACAAGCTAAAAAGCAGTTTATTGAGAAAAAATGTTGTCAATTTGATAACATGTAAAAATGAAGGGTAAATCGACTTTTGATGCTGACTGTACTACTTGCTACGCCCAAAACAGGGTTATGTACTCATAAGTGTAGCCTAGTCATAACTAGACATGGCCTGTAACTTTGTGTTCATCTATACATAATATTAATTAAAGTCGCTTGTTGTGTCTCTCTGTGTGACCGCGTTGTTCTACTAAATTCCGCAATAGATTTCGGTGTGGAATTCACCATCATTTAGATAATTTCTTCCGGAAGGTGTACAATACATGTGACGTACCCACTGCAACAACTATAATTTATCGAATCCATTATTTTAGGACATCATAATAAAAAAAAAAAAAAAAACAAAAATGGCATAGATGCAAATATTAATAATAAATCAAAAGTTACAATCCAACAAAGATACAATAGGTCTCCGACAAACTTGCTATGTTAAAGTTACGAGTACATATACCTAATACAGAAATCTCGATTTTTTGGCAAGATTCTATCTATGTATAATATGTAATACAGGCATGTATAAAGCTGCCTTTCCATCAGAGATGAGCGAGGATGCGTAGCGAGGAATGTGTGTGAAACCAGCCAATAACATCGCTTCATTTTCATAGCTTGAAGTAAGTTAGCGTTTTATTTTGTAAATTCTAAGTAGAAATTGCTTTATTACTTTTGACAACAATTGCCACTCAATTGAAACTTAGCTAGATGGACAGACGACCTCAAAAAGGTGACTGGGATAAACCGGATGCGGAAGGCGGAGGATAGGATGCTGTGGCGCAGCATGGGAGAGGCCTATGTCCAGCAGTGGACTGCGATAGGCTGAGTTGACTGACACTATCACACTAATATTGTAAAGGCGAAAGTTTGTGTGTGTTTATATGTTTGTTACTTCTTCACGCTCAAACAGCTAGGTCAATTTTGATAAAATTTTGTATGGAGGTAGCTGACACCTTGAATTAACAATTATAGCCTACTTTTTGTCCCGATATTACCACGGGATCGAAACTTATGCAGATGAAACCGCGGGGCGCAGCTAGTTAATTAGAAAAGCTATTATACGAATGACTAAAATATCGGAATACTACCTACCTACTGTTCGTTTATTTAATGGTCAAACCACCTAAGTTTTATATAACTTACGTATATACATGTTTTGATTAGATATCGATAAGAAATCATATAGGTAGAGAAAAACAAAAACCTACCTTACGTCAATTATTATCTCCTTTATTAAACGTTGCTTAAAGTTAAGTAATGCTTAGCGACTGTTTAACCAAGCATTTTACCGTATACACGTCTCTTTGAGCAAAGTTTATAAATAAACTCAATTATCTTTAGGACAAGGGGTCGTCGCTAGATCGAAATACCTACTAGATCAATATAAATTAGCTGTACTATTCTGTTTAAACTGAACCTTAATGAAAACAACCACGGAGAAAGTGCATCATCTCAGTGCATGACTAATTAAACCAAAATAATTGTTAAGAAAAGAAAAATAAATTTAAAATTATAATATTTTATTTTTGTAATTTGGGAGTTACTATGTTACTTTTATCATAAACATTTAATATCATTGACATTTTCGTCAGTAAACACAACAGCCATGTTTATGATAAACATCATACGATTTCTATTTTGAAATATTATGACAAGTGAAATGAAAAAGCCACGGAATCGATGCTAACATTCATTGTCATGGGTTTACAGTCAAATCTATTAATAGATTTATTCATGGAAATTATGCTTACTGCAACACCTTATCTTGTTGGAGAAACGGCATAGATGACGTAATATGTAACATCGGAACAGAAGCAGATAATAAGTAAACAGAAACGTACTTACGTGAATCTTACATGACTGAAGAAACTCACCACGGTCACCATGGTCTAAACACAATCTCGCCAGCTGGTTCCTTTTCCAACTATGTTGGTGTCGGCTTCCAATCTAATCGGATAGCTGCATCATCATCTTCAGCTGTTCATACCAAAATTTTACATGGAGCAACTGCCTTTCGGACCTCCACAACCCAGTTACTCTGTAACACCATGGTTACTGGTTTTAAGACTCTCAGGCTTCTGACTACCCATAACGACTGCCAAAGATTTTTGAAAGACAATTGGGACCAACTGCTTAACGTGCTTTCTAAGGCACGAAGAGGTATCGGTATGTGATGGATGATCACCCATCCGCGGGTTGACCTCGGGAAGCGTTGCTTTACTCTGTTTATAGACCCGTGCGGCTGTTATTATTTAGCCACGAGCCCGAGTTGGTAACAACATTTGCGTCTTATTAGACGACTAGCTTCTGCCCGCGACTTCGTCCGCGTGAAACACCCTCCCCCCGGGGTGGAATTTCGGAAACCCTTTCTTAGTGGGTATCTACTCTTCACAAAGAACACACCCTCCAAATGTCATGTCTTTCAGCGGTTTAGGCTGTGCGTTGATAATATATATTAGTCTGTCAGGACTTTGAATTTAATATACATATATGTATAGATAATACTTAATGTACTACATAGTGGTATCGTATTAAGACTGCTACTCTCATTTAAAGATTGTTGTGCGAGGATATTTACATTATAGGAATAAGAATTGGTGGCTTATTCTGAATAGGCCAATTAGTGTCGCATACGAGTCGAAATAAAATTATTGTACGTGCCACAGCGAACAAGGATGGCATTCGAATAGTACTGGCATTCGAGTAGTACTGTACAATTTAGCTTTTGGCGAACTGTGGGGAAATATTCGTCTGATTGCATAGTGTTGTAACTTTCAGGAGTCACAGGTCTAGGGCCTAGCGCTATAGCTCATTTCGAAACTTGTTGAAAAACCTTGTTATGGACGATCATGGTAGTTCATAAACACGTACCTTATCTTTATTTTAATTGTTATTTATTTCTATTTTAATGTAATTTAATTATCATCACAAATTCGTCTGCATCGCTGTCAACAGTGTCAACACATAAAAGTGCCCAAAAGGCTGGCAACATTGCCACGTTGTATGGCAATGGTTATTGATTGGCCGAAAAAGAGGCCAGCTCTCTGGTCACGTGAAGAGACCTTCTCAATCAATTCTTTTTTTTTATCAACCGCTTGGCGAGGTCTCGAAAGAAATGTCTTTCTTTACTGAGTTTGTTTAGTGGTGAGTTTACCCTAATATTTGTATTGGATGTTTGACTGTGGAATACATTAGTTATAGGATATCTAGGTATTTTGTAAGGAGTTTTTTAGTTCAACACGGTCAACTAATTTATCGCAGGTCTAATTCATACAGGGTTATTGGAAAAACATCAACAACCTCTTATGAAGTCATTGTACATGAGTACAATGACTTCATAAGACATTCATGACATTATGAACAACTTTTACTATGGGACCAACGCTGAAATCGCGAAAAAAAAAAAACAACTGTTCCCTACATTTTGACGAGTTACGCGAACATAAATGAAGGGAACATCTGATTTTTTTTCGTAATTTCAGGTTTGGTTCAATAGTAAAAGTTGTTCATAATGATGAGTACAATCTTCCATTTCGATTTGTCGCATGTTTTTAATTTCACCCAGTATTTAAAACAGACAAGAATAAAAAAAAACAGTAATAGGTAGGTACAGGAAAATGAAAAAAAACTGTAACATCATGCTTGTATCTCATATAATAGGGACCAAGCCTATTGCCAACCAAACATGGGTAAAGACTCCAGGCGGCAGCCTGGAGTCTTTACCCATCTTTACTCTAACTTATTAGACACAGAATGAAAAACATATTGATCTCTTATCGGCATTGTAGGAATTGAATGAAAGTCGTTTGTTCGTCACCTACTGTCTAATTATCGTAATTTCACTACAACGCGTTCATTGATAACTGTAGTAATTAAATGGTGACCTGCGATAAAGCTGCTTATAAATATGTGGTGGATTAGATGCTTAGGCACTTGTGGATATGGCTCGTTTGGTGTTGTGTGTATTGGCTCTCCTAGCCGCCGGGGTCCTCTCGGAACCCGTGAGGACAAATGTGTCGCAGAAAGCTGGTAACCCCACTTTTCAATTGATTTATTATTTTATGGGTTCCATACCTAACACGTATTTCCGTCTATAAAAGCAACTGTTTGCCATAAGTGTATGGTGAATGGGCAGCATTGATCTGGCTACATAGAGAGTTACTGCGAATAAATCTGGTATTTTTATGGAAACCATGGCTAACACTAAAAGCTTAGCTTAGTAGAATTAACGATTTTGAAATTGTTGGTCTGTTCTAATACGAAACATTTGATTAAAATCAATAACTAATCTGATAAAAAAAAAATAAGAATCTTCCCAGGATAATAAGATTGTTCTGGTTAATTATTATTAACCAGAACGATCTTATTATCCTGGGAAGCTATGCAGTGTACGTTTCGCAGATGGATTGTCGAATCCGCTGTTTCACAAAACCGCTAGTGGTTTTACAAAACAGCTAATTTATGTAAAATAACTGAACAACGTTCAGCTGAATTGTCATTGCGTTACGTTTAACAAAACCAATTGGATTAGCTTAGGTTAGAACCGTGACCAATCTCGCGCGAGCTGAGCGAGCGTAGCGAGCGGTGCCGCGGCAGCGCGGCCGGCTAGCGAGCCCTACTTCCAAGTTGGTCGCAGTTACTTGGCTATTTAGTATTTTAGGACCGACTTCCATAAAACACTGATTACCTTATATTCAAATTGTCCTTAAAATCATATAATATGTCATATCCCTATGTATTTTGCTGTGTGTACATAAATAATCCCGCACCGCAGTACATAATATACCTAACTATCTCATCAAACATAATTATACCTAAATATCTTTTTTCTTACAGCTGACCCAGTCTTTCTGCAACGCCAGTTCGATTTGATGCTCTTGTACTTCCACCTTCATGAGCCGAATCATACTGAATCTACCAAGACCATCTCTAAGTCCTGGAGTCTCGAAAAGAACATTGAAAACTTCAGCGTATGTACCTACAGATTATTTTTAAAAGTCTTAAACTAACAACGTAGCTACATAAACGACTAGTTTTGAAATCGGCTGCTGTTGTAACCAAAATGCTTTTGGTTTCAGAATGTGACTTCTGTGACAACCTTAATTGCGTTGCTGGAGCGGCAATGGGTACTTCCTCGAGCTGTGCCGTTCTCCATCCACGAATCTGAGCACATGTCTGAGGTAGTCACCCTATACAATGTGCTGTACTCTGCTAAGGACTACGACACGTTCTACAAGACCGCCGTGTACGTGAGAGACCGCATCAACGAAAACCTTTTCGCTTACGTGCTCAGTGTTGTCATTGTGAGTCGTCCAGATACGCAAGGAATCTACATCCCCCGTCTGTATGAGGTTTTCCCTTCGTACTTCAACAATGGTGAAATTATGACAACCGCCCAGAGAATAAACACCCACGGTTCCCGCATGGTTGAGCACTACCCATCTACTTACAAATGGGACGAGAATGTAGTAATTAGGTGGAATGCTACGATCTGGCCTTATTACAATAGCCAGAGCACACCCATCGCCTACTTCACGCATGACTACGCCCTAAACACCTTCTACTACAACCATCACCTGTCTCAACCCACCTGGCTGCACAGCGAAGCTCTTCCAATAAACAAGCTCCGACGTGGAGAATGGTTCTGGTTCCTGCACAAGCAGATTATTGCTCGTTACTACATGGAGAGACTGTCTAATGGTCTCGGTGAAATTCCAGAACTTGGTAACGAGATTGTTAGAGAAGGTTACAACTCTGGTCTTTTGTACCACAATGGCGTTGCTTTCCCTGTTAGGCCAAACTACTTCCACCTCGACCAGCCTCAGTTTACTGATGAAATCCAAGAAATCTACGATTACGAACGTCGCATTCGTGACGCCATTGACCAGGGTTACTTGGTTAACGTAAGTGAACATTTATTTAAATTAATAATTAGTATCATAATTTTTATCGACACTATTTGTAATATTTCATATATTGTAGAATCTTGGTGAACGCATCGACATCAGCGCTCCAGAGGCTATTGAGATCTTGGGTCGTGCCATTGAAGCTAACGTCGACTCTCCAAATGGGCAATATTATAAGGACTTCATCAGCGTCTGGAAGAAGGTTTTGGGCAATTCTCTTGTTCAAGAACACCAGTACTTCCACCAGTGAGTTAACAATCATTATATTGTACTAAATAGTTGAGCATGAAAGTGTTTGTCATATACTAATGTTCGTAACTATTTCCAGCTATATTCCTTTGGTTGTCCCCTCGGTCTTGGAACACTACCAGACTGCTCTGCGTGACCCCGCTTTCTACATGATTTGGAAACGTGTCTTGGGACTGTTCCAATTGTGGCAGGAGAAACTTCCTACTTACAAGCGTGCTGACCTTATCTTGCCCGAGGTGGCCATCCAGAAGGTTGAAGTTGACAAATTGACGACATACTTCGAATACAGCTATCTGAACGTCTCTTCTCATCTGCATATGAACGAGGAAGAAGGTATTATTCGATAAGTTATTTTTCTGCTTGAGTTTTCATAAAGTTCATTTCTGATTTTGTTTTATTGTTTTCTTAATAGCCAAGGAAGTGTACGACCAAGTCAGTGTATTAGTCCAAAAACCGAGGTTGAACCACAAGCAGTTCCAAATCCGCGTTAATGTCAAGAGCGAATGTGCCAAGACTGTTCTTGTCAAGTTCTTCTTGGCGCCCAAATACGATAGCCACGGCTATGAGATCCCTATCCACGTCAACACCCAGAACTTCATGCAGCTGGACGAGTTCGTCTATGACTGTAAGTTTTTATTTTTTACTTTTAACAATTTCTGCAAACTACTCCTCTTCAATACAAATAAAACAGAACTAAAGGGTGGAATTAAAAGGAGTGAGCGTTGTATTAAGCCCTACAATAAGAGCTTTCAAATATGTGAAGCCTTTATGCCTATGGCATTAAGTCAGCCTGTGTACATTTGTGTGCTTGGAGTATTAAATAAATATAAAGCGTTTCGACAGCAAATTCAACAGCTCACCTCAGAATAGCTGTGTAACAAAAGTGGTAGATTACTAACCGCATACTAACTAATTCTATTTGCAGTGCCTCAGGGAGAATCCGTCATAATTCGAGACTCTCTTGCCAACACTGGCCAGGACTGGGCTTCTGCCAACCAAGTTTTAGAGACCGTTAAGAAGGCAGTGAACGGCAAGGAACAGCTCTACGTCAAGCAGGGCTTGGAGAATATGATTCAACACCTTCTGCTGCCTAAGGGTATGCTTTTTCATTTTTTAAACAGATCTAGGCTTCCTTCTTAGAAGTCATTAACTTCTGAATGAAATTGAAGATGATGGGAAAATCAATCAAACAGCGATTAGCTTTTGAGTTTCAGAATCATATTAGTTCTACCATTAGTAAAAAAAACTCATTACTTTTTCATTCTCACAGGTCGCATCGGCGGTATGCCTTTCGTCCTGATGGTCTACATCTCAGAGTACCGCGCACCCAAGGTTACTCACACTGGTGCTTCAGACATCACTTTATCTCTTGGTCTGGCTCCCAGCACTCGCCAGCTGACCGACCAGCCGTTCGGCTTTCCAGTCAACAGGCCTCTCTACCCATGGCAGGTGGAGGATGTCAAGAACTTGTACTTGCAGGATGTTCTAATTCACCACAAGCACACCCCTGAAATCGATGTTCCTCACAAGGAATAAGCGATTCAAGGAATGTTTTTGACGTCAAGCGGAACAATGTTGTTTCTCTATGAACAAATTACTGAGTTTATAGTATCACTAGGTACTGTAGTCTAGTGCAAATATTCCTATGCAGGTGATTAGAACTTCCAACAAAATTTTCAGACTTGTATAAAATCAAATTAGACTTAAAAGTCTGCCTAGCTACTTTCAATATCTGTGCAACTTGGCGTCAATAAAGTAATGTGCATTTATGTTATGTTTATATAGTATTTATTTATGTAGTGTATGTATTTATTGTTGTTGTATAGTATCTAATATTTATGTATTATGTATCAAAATATAGTATGATGATCAATGTAGTGATTGTTTATGTATTGCCCACCTAAAATGAAAACTGTTCATGTTCATAGAGCCTTATATAATTTTGTACTATTTACCAATCTATAATTTTGAAAATGTGACTCAGTTACTCTTTCAGTCAGCTAGATAGATCTCAGATTCACATACATATATTTATTTCATGTTATGTATTAAAAATAAATCAAATATGTTTAAAAACATGGCCATTTCATTTTTAATTACTCCTAATCCAATATTTTGTTATAATATAATGTTGATAATCAGTTGCAACGAACAAAAAGTCAGATTTACATGAAATCACAAACAGCAAAATAGTATCACATGAGTGTTTTAATACCTAATTATGTACAGTTGCATATAAGCCTTTATCTACACCCATGTTATGAATCCTCTATAAAAAGTTCTGAAACAGTTTTTTGCAATACTAATATCGAAGAAATATGGCGGCCGGCGGGATACGACGTGAATTCGAATAGGTAACCTTTAAGTTCTTTTTTAGGGTTCCGTAGTCAACTAGGAACCCTTATAGTTTCGCCATGTCTGTCTGTCCGTCCGTCCGTCCGTCTGTCCGTCCTCGCTTAATCTCTGTGACCGTTAGCACTAGAAAGCTGAAATTTGGTACCAATATGTATATCAATCACGCCGACAAAGTGGTAAAATAAAAATTGGAAAAAAATGTTTTATTAGGGTAGCCCCCCTATATGTAAGGTGGGAAGTGATTTTTTTTTAATTTCAACCCTAACGTGTGATATATTGTTGGAAAGGTATTTAAAAATGAATATGGGTTTACGCCAAACATTTTTTGATAATGTCAATAATTTCGGAAATAATCGCTCCAAAAGTAAAAAACAATGTGTCTCCCCCCCCCTCTAACTTTTGAACCATAAGTTTAGAAAATATGAAAAAAATCTGAAAAGTAGAACTTTATAAGGACTTTCTAGGAAAATTATTTTGAACTTGATAGAAACAACAGTTTTTGTACAAAAAAGACAAAAGTTGTACAAAATCATTTCTGGAGTAAGTTTGTAGTATAATCGTATATGCAAGCATTTTTTTTTAACTTCGTTTACATATTTTATTATCCTGAACGTATCTTTTTTCAAACAAAAAAAGAATGATTAAAATTGGTTCTCGCAATCCAAAATTACCACCGAAAACTTCTGGCACGTCTATGTACTAATTAGTAACCCAATTCCCCGAGAGATGGCGCTGTAGGTACTTATTACATTGGGTCGGGCATTATCGAATTGTACGTGGGAACACTTATTGTGACGGACGGGAAACTACGGAACCCTACACTGAGCGTGGCCCGACACGCTCTTGGCCGGTTTTTTAAATTACGGCGTTGTGGTAGTGACACGCGCGTGCATGACAATGTTCTTTTTTTGAAAAGGTGTTGCATCATGAAATTTAGTACAACATTATAACACTCGTTTGGATGATATTATGGTTACTATGACACTGGTTGTTTAAATGTTGGCATTAAGCTAACTGTTTCAGAAACTTTTATAGAGGATTTATAGGGTAAACAGCTCTTAGGTACTAACTACAGCTGTAACGTACAATGATAAATTGGTAAAATTGTGCCAGGTAGAAAAGAAAAAGAACAAGTCCCGAATATTATAATAATGTGTGTTATCTAGTAATTCTAGTACGCAGTATTTTATGTTACGTAGCAATACGGTAAATGTTAGGTACTACTTGAATAATCAACTTATAACGTTCCCACCGCTGGGACACAGGCCTCCTCTCTGTGAGGGGGAGTGGGCCGTAATCCATCACTTGGCCCAGGGCTGGTTGGTAGATGTCACATGTCTACGAATTTTTGGTTCTAGAATATGCCGGTTTCCTCACGATGTTTTGTATTGTAGGTAGGTACGGTCAGCAGCAAAAGTCGATTAACACTTCAGTTTTTTTAATCTTTGTTATTGACCAAAATATTTGTTCAAAATTGCAGCAGAAGAAATTTTTTTTAGAATATAAACTCTTTGCTATTATGTGACAAGCTAAAAAGCAGTTTATTGAGAAAAAATGTTGTCAAATTTGATAACATGTAAAAATGACAGTGTAAATCGACTTTTGATGCTGACTGTACTACTTGCTACGCCCAAAACAGGGTCATGTACTCATAAGTGTAGCCTAGTCATAACTAGACATGGCCTGTAACTTTGTGTTCATCTATACATAATATAAATTAAAGTCGCTATTTGTGTCTGCCTGTGTGACCGCGTTGTTCTATCAAATTCCGCAATAGATTTCGGTGTGGATTTCACCATCATTTAGATAATTTCTTCCGGAAGGTGTACAATACATGTGACGTACCCACTGCAACAACTATAATTTATCGAATCCATTATTTTAGGACATCATAATAATAAAAAAAAAAACAAAAATGGCATAGATGCAAGTATTAATAATAAAACAAAGATACAATACGTCTCCGACGAACTTGCTATGTTAAACTTACATATACCTAATACAGAAATCTCGATTTTTTGGCAAGATTCTATCTATGTATAATATGTAATACAGGCATGTATAAAGCTGCCTTTCCATCAGAGATGAGCGAGGATGCGTAGCGAGGAATGTGTGTGAAACCAGCCAATAACATCGCTTCATTTTTATGGCTTGAACTAAGTTAGCGTTTTATTTTGTAAATTCTAAGTAGAAATTGCTTTGTCACTTTTGACAACAATTGCCACTCAATTGAAACTTAGCTAAATGGACAGACGACCTCAAAAAGGTGACTGGGATAAACCGGATGCGAAAGGCGGAGGATAGGATGCTGTGGCGCAGCATGGGAGAGGCCTATGTCCAGCAGTGGACTGCGATAGGCTGAGTTGACTGACACTATCACACTAATATTGTAAAGGCGAAAGTTTGTAAGTGTGTGTGTTTATATGTTTGTTACTTCTTCACGCTCAAACGGCTGGACCAATTTTGATAAAATTTTGTATGGAGGTAGCTGACACCTTGGATTAACATATAAACTACTTTTGTCCCGATATTACCACGGGATCGAAAGTTATGCGGATGAAACCGCGGGGCGCAGCTAGTTAATTAAAAAAAACTATTATACGAATCACTAAAATATCGGAATACTACCTACCTACTGTTAGTTTATTTAATGGTTTAACTACTTAAGATTTATATAACTTAATGTTTTGATTAGATATCGATATGAAATCATATAGGAAGAGAAAAACAAAAACCTACCTTACGTCAATTATTTACTCCTTTATTGAACGTTGCTTAAAGTTAAGTAATGCTTAGCGACTGTTTAACCAAGCATTTTTACCGTAGACTTTGAGCAAAGTTTATAAATAAACTCCATTATCTTTAGGACAAGGGGTCGTCGCTAGATCGAAATACCTACTAGATCAATATAAATTAGCTGTACTATTCTGTTTAAACTGAACCTTAATGAAAACAACTACGGAGAAAGTGCATAATCTCAGTGCATGACTAATTAAATCAAAATAATTGTTAAGAAAAGAAAAATAAATTTAAAATTATAATATTTTATTTTTGTAATTTGGGAGTTACTATGTTACTTTTACCATAAACATTTAATATCATTGACATTTTCGTCGGTAAACACAACAACCATGTTTATGATAAACATTATACGATTTCTATTTTGAAATATTATGACAAGTGAAATGAAAAAGCCACAGAATCGATGCTAACATTCATTGTCATGGGTTTACAGCGGAAACATTAAGTAAATATCAAATCTATTAATAGATTTATTCATGGAAATTATGCTTACTGCAACAACTTATCTTGTTGGAGAAACGGCATAGATGACGTAATATGAAAAATCGGAACAGAAGCAGATAATAAGTAAACAGAAACGTACTTAAGTGAATCTTACATGACTGAAGAAACTCACCACGGTCACCATGGTCTAAACACAATCTCGCCAGCTGGTTCCTTTTCCAACTATGTTGGTGTCGGCTTCCAATCTAATCGGATAGCTGCATCATCATCTTCAGCTGTTCATACCAAAATTTTACATGGAGCAACTGCCTTTCGGACCTCCACAACCCAGTTACTCGGTAACACCATGGTTACTGGTTTTAAGACTCTCAGGCTGCTGACTACCCATAACGACTGCCAAAGATTTTTGAAAGACAATTGGGACCAACTGCTTAACGTGCTTTCTAAGGCACGAAGAGGTATCGGTATGTGATGGATGATCACCCATCCGCGGGTTGACCTCGGGAAGCGTTGCTTTACTCTGTTTATAGACCCGTGCGGCTGTTATTATTTAGCCACGAGCCCGAGTTGGTAACAACATTTGCGTCTTATTAGACGACTAGCTTCTGCCCGCGACTTCGTCCGCGTGAAACACCCTCCCCCCGGGGTGGAATTTCGGAAACCCTTTCTTAGTGGGTATCTACTCTTCACAAAGAACACACCCTCCAAATGTCATGTCTTTCAGCGGTTTAGGCTGTGCGTTGATAATATTATATATTAGTCAGTCAGGACTTTGAATTTAATATACATATATGTATAGTGTACTACATAGTGGTATCGTATTAAGACTGCTACTCTCATTTAAAGATTGTTGTGCGAGGATATTTACATTATAGGAATAAGAATTGGTGGCTTATTCTGAATAGGCCAATTAGTGTCGCATACGAGTCGAAACAAAATTATTGTACGTGCCATAGCGAACAAGGATGGCATTCGAATAGTACTGGCATTCGAGTACCTAGTACTGGCATTCGAATAGTACTGTACAATTTAGCTTTTGGCGAACTGTGGGGAAATATTCGTCTGATTGCATAGTGTTGTAACTTTCAGGAGTCACAGGTCTAGGGCCTAGCGCTATAGCTCATTTCGAAACTTGTTGAAAAACCTTGTTATGGACGATCATGGTAGTTCATAAACACGCACCTTATCTTTATTTTAATTGTTATTTATTTCTATTTTAATGTAATTTAATGATCATCACAAATTCGTCTGCATCGCTGTCAACAGTGTCAACACATAAAAATGCCCAAAAGGCTGGCAACATTGCCACGTTGTATGGCAATGGTTATTGATTGTCCGAAAAAGAGGCCAGCTCTCTGGTCACGTGAAGAGACCTTCTCAATCAATTCTTTTTTTTTATCAACCGCTTGGCGAGGTCTTGAAAGAAATGTCTTTCTTACTGAGTTTGTTTAGTGGTGAGTTTACCCTAATATTTGTCTTGGATGTTTGAGTGTGGAATACATTAGTTATAGGATATCTAGGTATTTTGTAAGGAGTTTTTTAGTTCAACACGGTCAACTAATTTATCGCAGGTCTAATTCATACAGGGTTTTTGGAAAAACATCAACAACCTCTTATGAAGTCATTGTACTCATCATTATGAACAACTTTTACTATGGGACCAACGCCGAAATCGCGAAAAAAAAAAACAACTGTTCCCTACATTTTGACGAGTTACGCGAACATAAATGAAGGGAACTGCTGATTTTTTTTCGCAATTTCAGGTTTGGTTCAATAGTAAAAGTTGTTCATAATGATGAGTACAATCTCCCATTTCGATTTGTCGCATGTTTTTAATTTCACCCAGTATTTAAAACAGACAAGAATAAAAAAAAACAGTAATAGGTAGGTACAGGAAAATGAAAAAAAAACTGTAACATCATGCTTGTATCTCATATAATAGGGACCAAGCCTATTGCCAACCAAACATGGGTAAAGACTCCAGGCGGCAGCCCAGAGTCTTTACCGATCTTTACTCTAATAAGTTTGTTTTGTCTGAGTCTGTTCGTTGTGATCTTTACTCTAATAAGTTTGTTTTGTCTGAGTCTGTTCGTTGAACAGACTCAGACATGAAAGTGAAAGATGAAAGTCGTTTGTTCGTCACCTACTGTCTAATTATCGTAATTTCACTACAACGCGTTCATTGATAACTGTAGTAATTAAATGGTGACCTGCGATAAAGCTGCTTATAAATATGTGGTGGAGTAGATGCTTAGGCACTTGTGGATATGGCTCGTTTGGTGTTGTGTGTATTGGCTCTCCTAGCCGCCGGGGTCCTCTCGGAACCCGTGAGGACAAATGTGTCGCAGAAAGCTGGTAACCCCACTTTTCAATTGATTTATTATTTTATGGGTTCCATACCTAACACGTATTTCCGTCTATAAAAGCAACTGTTTGCCATAAGTGTATGGTGAATGGGCAGCATTGATCTGGCTACATAGAGAGTTACTGCGAATAAATCTGGTATTTTTATGGAAACCATGGCTAAGGCTAAAAGCTTAGCTTAGTAGAATTAACGATTTTGAAATTGTTGGTCTGTTCTAATACGAAACATTCGATTAAAATCAATAACTAATCTGATAAAAAAAAATAAGAATCTTCCCAGGATAATAAGATTGTTCTGGTTAATTATTATTAACCAGAACGATCTTATTATCCTGGGAAGCTATGCAGTGTACATTTCGCAGATGGATTGTCGAATCCGCTGTTTCACAAAACCGCTAGTGGTTTTACAAAACAGCTCATTTATGTAAAATAACTGAACAACGTTCAGCTGAATTGTCATTGCGTTACGTTTAACAAAACCAATTGGATTAGCTTAGGTTAGAACCGTGACCAATCTCGCGCGAGCTGAGCGAGCGTAGCGAGCGGTGCCGCGGCAGCGGCCGGCTAGCGAGCCCTACTTCCAAGTTGGTCGCAGTTACTTGGCTATTTAGTATTTTAGGACCGACTTCCATAAAACACTGATTACCTTATATTCAAATTGTCCTTAAAATCAATTATGTCATATCCCTATGTATTTTGCTGTGTGTACATAAATAATCCCGCACCGCAGTACATAATATACCTAACTATCTCATCAAACATAATTATACCTAAATATCTTTTTTCTTACAGCTGACCCAGTCTTTCTGCAACGCCAGTTGGATTTGATGCTCTTGTACTTCCACCTTCATGAGCCGAATCATACTGAATCTACCAAGACCATCTCTAAGTCCTGGAGTCTCGAAAAGAACATTGAAAACTTCAGCGTATGTACCTACAGATTATATTTAAAAGTCTTAAACTAACAACGTAGCTACATACACGACTAGTTTTGAAATCGGCTGCTGTTGTAACCAAAATGCTTTTGGTTTCAGAATGTGACTTCTGTGACAACCTTAATTGCGTTGCTGGAGCGGCAATGGGTACTTCCTCGCGCTGTGCCGTTCTCCATCCACGAATCTGAGCACATGTCTGAGGTAGTCACCCTATACAATGTGCTGTACTCTGCTAAGGACTACGACACGTTCTACAAGACCGCCTTGTACGTGAGAGACCGCATCAACGAAAACCTTTTCGCTTACGTGCTCAGTGTTGTCATTGTGAGTCGTCCAGATACGCAAGGAATCTACATCCCCCGTCTGTATGAGGTTTTCCCTTCGTACTTCAACAATGGTGAAATTATGACAACCGCCCAGAGAATAAACACCCACGGTTCCCGCATGGTTGAGCACTACCCATCTACTTACAAATGGGACGAGAATGTAGTAATTAGGTGGAATGCTACGATCTGGCCTTATTACAATAGCCAGAGCACACCCATCGCCTACTTCACGCATGACTACGCCCTAAACACGTTCTACTACAACCATCACCTGTCTCAACCCACCTGGCTGCACAGCGAAGCTCTTCCAATAAACAAGCTCCGACGTGGAGAATGGTTCTGGTTCCTGCACAAGCAGATTATTGCTCGTTACTACATGGAGAGACTGTCTAATGGTCTCGGTGAAATTCCAGAACTTGGTAACGAGATTGTTAAAGAAGGTTACAACTCTGGTCTTTTGTACCACAATGGCGTTGCTTTCCCTGTTAGGCCAAACTACTTCCACCTCGACCAGCCTCAGTTTACTGATGAAATCCAAGAAATCTACGATTACGAACGTCGCATTCGTGACGCCATTGACCAGGGTTACTTGGTTAACGTAAGTGAACATTTATTTAAATTAATAATTAGTACCATAATTTTTATCGACACTATTTGTAATATTTCTTATATTGTAGAATCTTGGAGAACGCATCGACATCAGCGCTCCAGAGGCTATTGAGATCTTGGGTCGTGCCATTGAAGCTAACGTCGACTCTCCTAATGCGCAATATTATAAGGACTTCATCAGCGTCTGGAAGAAGGTTTTGGGCAATTCTCTTGTTCAAGAACACAAGTACTTCCACCAGTGAGTTAGCAATCATTATATTGTACTAAATAGTTGAACATGAAAGTGTTTGTCATATACTAATGTTCGTAACTATTTCCAGCTATATTCCTTTGGTTGTCCCCTCGGTCTTGGAACACTACCAGACTGCTCTGCGTGACCCCGCTTTCTACATGATTTGGAAGCGTGTCTTGGGACTGTTCCAATTGTGGCAGGAGAAACTTCCTCACTACAAGCGTGCAGAGCTTCTCTTGCCCGAGGTGGCCATCCAGAAGGTTGAAGTTGACAAACTGGTGACATACTTCAAATACAGCTATCTGAACGTCTCTTCTCATCTGCATATGAACGAGGAAGAAGGTATTATTCGATAAGTTATTTTTCAGCCTGAGTTTTCATAAAGTTCATTTCTGATTTTACTTTATTGTTTTGTTAACAGCCAAGGAAGTGTATGACCAAGTCAATGTATTAGTCCAAAAACCAAGGCTGAACCACAAGCAGTTCCAAATCCGCGTTAATGTCAAGAGCGAATGTGCCAAGACTGTTCTTGTCAAGTTCTTCTTGGCGCCCAAATACGATAGCCATGGCTATGAGATCCCTCTCCACGTCAACACCCAGAACTTTATGCAGATGGACGAGTTCGTCTATGACTGTAAGTTTATATTATTTACTTATAACAATTTCTGCAAACTGCTCTTCAATATAAATATGCAAATACGAAACAGAACTATAGAGTGGAATTTTGAACTATTTTTAAATGCACTAGGAACAAAATTAATGCCAGTGGGCGTTGTATTAAGCCCTGTGTTTTCAAATATGTGAAGCGTATCAAGGTACATCAAAATGCAATTTAACAGGCCACGTCCGAATAGCCACAGAACATATATACGAATAGTTCTGTAACAAAAGTGGTAGTGTACTAAAAGCATACCAACAAATTCTATTTCCAGTGCCTGAGGGAGAATCCGTTATCACTCGAGACTCTCTTGCCAACATTGGCCAGGACTGGGAATCTGCCAAACAAGTCTACGAGACCGTTGAGAAGGCGGTGCATGGCAAGGGACCGTTCTTCATCGAGCAGACTGATGGCATGGAGAAAATTGGTCAGCAAATTCTGCTGCCTAAGGGTACGTTTTTTCATTTTTTAAACAGGTTTATCCTTCCTTCTTTGAAGTAGTTAAGTTCTGAATGATTATTTAAGATGATGGAAAAATCACTCAAATAGCGGTTAGCTTTTGAGTTAGGGATAGGATCATGTTAGTTACCATTAGTACCTAAAGCAAAAATTCATTAAATTTTTTCATTCTCACAGGTCGCGTCGGCGGTATGCCTTTCGTCCTGATGGTCTACATCTCGGAGTACCGCGCACCCAAGGTTCCTTACAATAGTGCCTCAGACATCTCTTTATCTCTTGGTGTGGCTCCCATCATTCGCCACCGGACCGACGCACCGTTCGGCTTCCCAGTCAACAGGCCTCTCTACCCATGGCAGGTGGAGGGTGTCAAGAACATGTACTTCCAGAATGTTCTAATTCACCACAAGCACACCCCTGAAATCGATGTTCCTCACACGGAATAAGCTGTTAGTGTTCATAGAGCCTTATATAATTTTGTACCAATCTATAATTCTGAAAATCTGACTCAGTTACACTTTCAGTCAGCTAGATAGATAGATCTCAGATTCACATACATATTATATAAATGTATTACGTGTTATGTATTATAATTTAATAAAATATGTTTAAAAACATGGGCATTTTGCTATAAATTCCTACTCCAATATTTTGGTAGGTATAATGTATAATGTTGATAATTAGTTGAAACAAACAGAAAAAGAAAAGTCAGATTTACTTGAAATTGAAATCACAGTAGTTTTATAGTTGTTGAAAATAAAATCTTATATCATATTTATTTAAATCTTACGAGTATATTTGGGTTATTTGTGGGGCTTGCGATGAATAGGTCTAAAACCCAACTAATGACCAACAGCACCAAGCGTAGGGTCGAGATAGATGAGCAAGAAATAATTAATGTCGATGAGTATATCTACTTGGGCCAGTTGGTTTCTTTCGAAAACAGGCAGGAGAGGGAGATCGATCGCCGAATCGAAAACGCCTGGAAAAGCTACTGGTCCATGAAGATTCTAATGGAGATCTACCGATTTCCCTGAAGCGCAAACTCATCGACATGTGTATCCTGCCCGTCCTGACCTACGGTGCTCAGTGGTGATGATAAAATTACGTTAACCAGTGGGTATGGCATCGGTTATGGTAACCATTATTTTCTAACGCATTTCAAGGCCATCACTTTGTGAAACAACGATTTTTTTGGTTTGACGATAGTTAGCGCCATTTTTGACGTTTACGCGTGCGTCAAGTGGACGTGAAACAACCCGCCCTAACACAAGTCAATCAAATCACTAGACATGAGTTTGACAATCTCTAAGCTTACTTTTGCGTGTTTTGTGACTTCCATGTTTATTTTTGTTTATTTATGTAATTTGAGCTAGATACTACAATACACACACACACACACACACACAGAGGAGGCCTGTGTCCCAGCAGTGGGAACATTATAGGCTGATGATGACTACAATAAAGAATCAACAAAATTAAATAAGAACATTTTGAATTATCTATTAAACTAACTACCTATAATCTGGTTTACTTCTGATGAACTGTTGAAGAATCAAAAATTTAAAAAGTACAATAATAAAACTATTGTTTTCTTCCACGGCTGATAAACAAAAAAACTTTTTAAGAAAAAAAAAACCGACTTCCAAAAAAACACTACAAAGTGAAAAATAACTTTAATTTCGGAAGTCGGTGTCTTTGGATCTGTATTTTAGTTTTTTGCCACCGACTTCCGAAATTAAAGTTATTTTTCACTTTGTAGTGTTTTTTTGGAAGTCGGTTTTTTTTTTCTTAAAAAGTTTTTATTTCACGCTTTTTAGTGGGTCTGCTTATAATTTATCTAAGTTTCAAATCCCATCATCAAATCCTGACCTGATGTTTTTAGACTAGATGCTGATAATCCTGGCTGCAGCATCAGGCCAGACTTATGTCAACATTCAATGCAATGTTGACATAAGTCTGGCCTGGACTTAACATTTTGTCCTGTTAAAAATGAGCCCAAACACGACTACGGTGCTGTAATTTCAAGGTTGGTACTTTTTCTGATGCTCCTGGCTTCAGCATCAGGTCTTTATGTACTTCGGTGTTCCTCATTAGCAGTTCGTTTATCCACACATCGAGCCCTTTTCAGTGAGCCTAAACACGATATATCTGCTGTTAGTTGTCGAGGAGTTAGGTACTCTGCAGATTATCCTGACTGCAGCATCAGATCATGACTTGATGATCATGAGACCAAATGTGGCAAATGCCCTATCAAACATCAAAACAATTTACTAAAACAGTCCTTGCCTGTTCGAGTAGGTAACTTCTTACTGTTCAGGAGTTGTACCTTCCATCATCAGCCCAGGTACCAGAGATGGTGACAACCATACGCAAATACACAAGATACTTCATAAAATATGCGAAAAACAATAAGTGAGCCTATAAAATTTGAGAGTTGCCCTCGATTTCTCTAAGATCCCATCATCAGATCCTAACTTGGTGACAGTGGGATCACCTCAGAACTATCTACTTTGGAACAAAAAAAGAATTTTGAAAATCCGTCGACAATTGGCGGAGTATTCGATGAACAAACATACAAAAAAAAAAAAACATACAAACAGTCGACCATAGTACCTCCTCCTTTTTGTGAAGTCGGTAAAAATGACTACTATACCAATCTACCTACATCTTTATCGAGTGTTTTTCATAGGCCCACTTGCGCGATTAGTCGGGTTAAATTAATAAATTTAGTTTGCAAACTCGGAGTTAAGTCATTAACATTTTAACTTATACTCGTAAGTAAGACGTGTCCACTGTGTGTATGTGTGTGACCACTTAAAAGTAACACCGGGTTAGTTAATCAGATATTAGTGTATTTTGAGTTGGGAACAATGCAGGTCAATCGAAGATTGAAGATTTGTAATCCAACCAAAACTTAATGAACGAACACTGAACGGAAATTGTATAACCATCTCTTTTATTCCGCATTACGATACATAGTACTTTCTTGTCTTAGAATTTCATAACAAGACATTTAATTTTAATCGTATTGTACCTATGTGGTTTCCACGGAGATTTATTTTATTGATTGACGAAAACGTCAGATGGTAAATATGTTTTAAGTTTTTTATAATTTCACTTCCTTAATTAGGTAAATGAGTTTTATGAAAAGATAATTATATTGCCTGCTGATATAGTTCCGAATTTTGACTTATTACAACGTCGAACAATACAAAATAAGTTATCAGCGGTACCTCATAATGTCAATTTATTTTGACATTACTAACACTAACCCAGCATCGGTAGGTTTAATAACTCTAGGTTTACATGTAACTTTTGGTGGCGTAAGATGAATTATTTGATAAACCCTGAGTTAGCTGTTAACTCGGAGTTAGGTATATAGAATACGCCATGAACACGCATGTGGGCCTTACTGTAGGTACCTACTTAGCCAAATATGTACACGATTAATAAAATAATGTACGAAGTATTTCTCTAATATACCCAAACTTTAAACGCACGGATTTTGAAAAAGTATACATACGAGTCTTATTTATCTATATATATAAAAATGAAACCCGTTTTCCGTTGTCACGACATAACATGAAAACGGCTGGACCGATTTCGATGAAATTTGGTATAGAGATAGTTTGAGTCCCGGGAAAGGACACAGGATAGTTTTTATCCCGATATTCCCACGGGATCGACATTTACGCGGGTGAAACCGCGGGGCGCAGCTAGTAAAATATAATTATATTCTAACGCTTTACCTGCTCATATGAAAATAAATATAAAGTAAGTAAGCCTAGCACGTAGACGTAGTGTACCCTTCGTACCTACTCAAAACTAATATGTCGTATCTGTATCTATTTTTCTATTGTGTATACCTACATAAATAATAAATAAATAAGCTTGGTCTTTTTGACTGCCTTTTTGTTTTACGACATTAATAAATTAATGTTAAAATTATTATTATGAAAAGATGATTAAATAAGAGTGCGATTTTTAATCGACACCAAATATCACACACACACACCTGTATAACTATTAGTATTGAAAAATTATCAAAAATTACCTTTAACTTTTTATTTAATAAATTGCCGTCTCAATAATGTGAGTGGCTCCATCTAAACGTACGACTCAAAAAATTGTTACCACTGCTGAAGACAACGCCATCTGTGTTACAGAGGAGGTATAAATTGGAAGTATCAAACCAGACATCTCTAATATCAACAGAACAAGAAAGATGGCGCTTAAGTCTTGGTTTTTAATTATACGTATTTAGGTTGACCTTTTTTAGGATTATTGAGGAGCCATGGGTTAGTATGGTTAAGAGGAAACGCAGTCACGTGGTCGTTAGTGTTCATTCCAAACTAAAGTAGGTACATATTCATCTGTTATACATTATATCGTAAAAATATATTTCGATAATTAACCAGGGAGAAAACAGGAATACCTACGTTTATGGATCATATTACTCAGTTACTGGGTTGTGGAGGCCAAATAGGCAATCGCTTCATGTAAAATACTGGTATTTGGATTGGCTGCATCTGGTTAGACTAAACTGAAAGCTGACACAATATAATTGGGAAAAGGTTATGCAAATGTGTGTGTGTGACAAAAGGACCGTGTTTCCTCATAAGGTATTTATTTATTTTAAAGCTGAATTTGAAGAAAGAACGAAAACAAGAAGAAGGCGTATCATTGTCGTGGTGACTGTAAAAAGTTTCGATGCGAGTATTGCAATATTTACCGCGCGGCCGCAGAATCATTATTGATAGTATTTTATCACTCATTCTATGTGACCACCACAGAAAAAATAAAATAAAACGATTGGGGTTAGCACTGAAAGGTTGAAACAAGGCTAAAGACAATAGGTAGGTAATACCTCCTTTTGGATTTCGCCACAGTCGGGTAAAACATTAACATTTTTTTGGGCTTCGCCGCAGTCGGGTAAAAAGAGGGAAAAATTTTGTAACAAAATAATACTACTCCATTTACTATAGCAAACTCTAGGCAGCCTGTGTTGTCCGAAAAGGACTGTCGAAGTGTATAGGTCTGCGACCAGGCGCGGTCGCAGCCCAAGATTTTGGGGGGGGGGGGTCATCATGGGTGCCGAGGAATATTTTAAGGGAGGTACATCTTCTCGTTGGTCTAGTAGTCGCAAGCGTTACTGCTGAGAATGAGGGCCTAGCTGAGTTCAATTCCTAGGTCGAGTACAGTGTTAAAGGGTTTTTCCATCAAAAATTTCTCAGAAGCAGCTTGAAGTCTGGATTTGTGCCCGGTCGGCGGCAGTAGGCTCGCCCTCTATGACATTTCACTTAATAACTGGCGAAATGTGGGTGTAAGTACTATATGAAGGCACACCCCTGCCCAACCCTTTGGGGATTAAAGGCGTGATGATATGTTAAGGTTCATGTACATCTTCAGCTCCACATTACTTATGCTATTCAGAGACGCAGCTTTTACATAGGGGGGTGTTACTTAAATGCTGCCAAATTGGTCGTATTTATTAGAACGGTAGATTGTATAGAGTGGGGAGAGCGAGCGAAGCGAGCTCGAAAATTTTAACAATCCGCCTCTGTTGATTAGGTGTTTTGTTTTATATTTTCAAGTAAAAATAGGAGTTACACTGTCGACTTATGCAGGCAAGCTCAAGCAGCTATCAGAATCTAAAATGCAAGAGCGAGCGAAGCGACCTCGAAAATTTTGCACACTCTCTGATAGGTTCGATTTTCTTTCGATCATTCCAAAAGGACTAGGAATTACTTGCTTTGTCGAATTTTGAAGAAAAGCTCAAGAACCAATGTAAATTACAAGAACGAGCGTAGCGAGCCTGAAAATTTTAGCACCCCACCTTGAATAGTCTCGGTTTTCTTTTACCCATCATACAAAAAGAGAACTTACTTTGTCGAATTATGACGAAAAGCTTACACTCGTTTTACAGCAGTTTAGGTTTTCGAATCTAGCTTTACCTAAGCCTTTCAACCTTACGTACGAGCGGGGTGCCCAATATCCCGAGTTTGCTTCGCTCGCTCTTGAATCCTGGATTCTATATTTTTATAACAGGCTTTTTAAAGGAAAATATTTATTAGGCGCGTTAAAAAACCCAATGTCATTTTTTTTTTTTTTTTTTTTAATCTTTATTTAAAGAGCTTTTTCGCTAAATGCGAATATGACACTCTATAGGTTTACAAAAGGTTAAAATTAATTTACATTTGTGCATTTTACAGCTAGGTTCTGGGTCTGTTCTTCAAGGCGAACTTAACCATATTTATTATAGGGATTATATTATCCGATAACGGGTTTGATAGGTCTATGTTATGCGCGCCAATTTGTGTTCTGAGTGATTGGTTCCGGACACATCTCATCAAAATATGATACGTGTCCTCATCTTCGTTACACGTACTGCAAAAAGGTGATGTTAACTTTTTCATCATAAAGCCGAATTTGTTGAGAGGCATATGTCCTGAACGAAGTCTTAATAATATGGTTAGGTCCTCCCTGGTAACAAAACACTTATCAATCCAAGGTGAATATGAAGGTTGTGAATGGATTGTTCTATACCAAATGCCTTTTTCCCTGGAACGAAGATCAAAGTAGTCTTTCCAATTTTGTAGACATATCTTTTTAAGGGCAGGAATGTAGTCCATGAAATGTGAATTGTCTACAATGTCATTTTATGGCTTTAAGTTTTTACTTCAGTCGGCTGTCCCCATGTCTGCCGATGTTCTTAATATTTTTGAATATGCCAATCGGGGTTTTCGTGGCTCAAGTACAGTTTTAAGTTAGTAAGGCAAGTAAATCATTCAGACTCTCGACAGCTTGAATGATTTTGGGGAGGGTCATGACCCCCACGACACTCGGACCGCGCATGTCTGCGACGTCGTTGGTTTAGTTGTTTGCAGGCACGACTGCTTCGACTGGGGTTTTTGAGCTTGATCCCGGATCGGGCATAGAAATAATTATTAATTTATCACTCAAAAAACTGATCTTTGAGCTGACAATCTTGAAGTGGGCTGGTAATTAATTAGTGGCAGGTGTTAGTAAGTAAAATGGAAAGCAAATAAACCAAAAGCAAGAAAATAATAAGCATTGTCATACCCACCTACTGATATTATTTGCTTTCTGATTATTCCAAATTTGAAGTACGGTACGACCCCATCATAGTTGGACAAAGGCTACGCAGATGATGTATTCCAAATCTGAAGTATCAACTATCATCGACATATAAAGCTATACGGGCTGAAATTGAATTCATGGGCATCCTTTTAAAGGGTCATTGTAATCATCATTATGAACAACTTTTACTATGGGACAACTTAAAATCGCGAAAAAAAAAATTCAGCTGTTCCTTCCATTTATGTTCACATAACTCGTCAAAATGTAGGGAAGAGCTGATTTTTTGAAGTGAAAACTTCTTTAGCGGCGTTGCACACTTTTTGTAATGGGTAAAAAATGTTAAACTCGCGTCAGGACATCGCGTCAGGACACGTGACCGTCAGGAGAGATTCCCCCCCCCCCCCCCCTCTCTTTCTACGGCGGCGCCAACCGAAGTGAACCAAGTGACACACGACAATGGATGGATGGATGGATGTGGACGTGGACGTAAAATTAAAAAAGTGACGCACGCAGAAGTAGTGAAAAAAAAAATGAGTTATATTAATTAAATTAATAATTGATTTATTTCAACGTTAATATTCAAGTTTTCTCTTCTGCCGGCACTCCCGGAGTGCAACCCGTCTTTTTTTTCACGATTTCAGGTTTGGTCCCATAGTAAAAGTTGTTCAAAATGATGATTACAATGACCTCTTAAAAGGATGCCCATGAATTCAATTTCACCCTGTAGGTATATTTCCAGTTTTAGCTGACCTCGCATTGTATGGGCTTTTCGTACAATGCGAAGTAAACAGATACTGAAAAATATGTATCGCTTGATATGTCGCCGTGAGTACCTACCTAGATGGTGATAAATCAGCAAGTAAAATGTTAAAAAAAATTATGAGCATACGTAGATAATTTATCAGACCACCACTTCTCGTGTTTATTTGCGGTTTAAGTCGAGATGAGGTCTGGAATTTTACACAAATATAATCTTAAACCAGATGGATACAGCCTTGAACTTTACGGATAAGTTTCGACAGCTATTGCAAAAGATAAATAATTATTCTCAGTTAATTACTTGTTTATCATGACAGTACAAGTTATCACGACGCGTTTGAAAAGTAATCCGGCTAGGTATTTAAGACAAAATAAGACAATCATTCTGATTAAATGAGAATTCGTGTTTTTACTCTACGAATAAAAATTTAAAGTAATTTTGTATACTTTGTGCTTCCTTCGCAATATTTTCAGCTGAAATTGAACACTTTACCTCGATTCATTTTTAGTTGCAATAGATCGACCTATCTATACATATAATAAAATCGTAGGAAAGTCAAAACTGTACATTGATTTTTTTTTTAAAACAATACTTGGGGCGTGATCTACAATCGATATCGAAGCCAAAAATATAGTTTTTAAAATTTTTGCCTGTTTGTCTGTATGTATGTCCGGGATAAACTCAAAAAGTATGTACTGCATGGATTTACTTCAAATTTTGCATGAATATTACTAAGAGGTCGGGTCAACATATAGGCTACATATTATCACGCTATCACCTATGGGGGAGGAGCTGTGAATCTTTATTTTTCTTACGCATTCTGTGACAGCGTGTAATCTAACGACGCATATTTAAATGTTGTTTTTCAGTAAGCCATGCTATTATCTAGCTTTACACTATAAAAACTACGCCATTTAAGTAACTTGGGCAGAAAAAACATAGTTTAATGAATTTTAGTAGTATAAAGAAAATTTTGAAGCAGCGCCATCTATGAGATTTCATAAAAATCAAATCAAGTTACATGTTGACACTTTTTGGAAATTAATAATTTTTGGCGAGGTTAGTAGTTAGTTATTCTTAAAATTCATAGATGGCAATGTGCATTTTCTTCATAAAAGTTGTATCGCTTAGTTCGTTTTGACAAATTCAAGTTCCAACAAAACCCTTAAAATCTTGAGCAGAGTTGAGGACGACGATTAAAAAAAAATGCGGTGTTAAGTATTACAAAAAAGTTATGTTTCTACTGGAGACGAAGTCGGAGTAACTGATAAACGCGTGCTGAACACCTGTCTCAGTTCACTTCAAGATGTGGTCATTTCTATCGGCGGCAATCCACTGATCGAATATGGGTTACCAGCTCCCCAATCATCACCGCATCAAGACCGTGTAAATCGGGAGTATAACGCTGAGACAAATTACGATCCGGGCGAAATGACCATGTCGCTTTGTTCTCTTCAGAGCAAAAACAAATATATGACACCGTCCTTGAAAGCGTTGGGAAAAAACCAGGTTCAAATGTTTTTCTTGGAATGCGTCTGGTGGAACAGGAAAAACATTAGTTACCACTTGCATACTTGCAGAGGTCAGCAGGCAAGGCAAAATTGCTATTGCTGTAGCGTCGTCGGGAATCGCTGCCACACTGCTTCCGAGTGGCAAGACAGCACATGCCATGTTTAAAATTCCCATCGATTTAGAGAGCGCCGAAACGCCTGTTTGTGGTGTGTCACGTAACAGCGATAAGGGACACGTGCTCAAGGATCGCTCTTTGATCGTATGGAATGAGTGTACGATGGCCAATAGGAAGGCAGTTGAGGCCGTGGACGGAACCCTGCAGGACATCCGCAGGAACGAACATTTGATGCGTCTTGTCACAGCTGTTCTGTTCAGTAGCGATTTCCGGCAAACGCTTCCCGTGGTGACACGGGGATCGAGGGCTGACGAGGTGAATGCTTCGTTGAAACTATCTTCGTTGTGGTCACGAGTTCGAACGCTGCGCTTGACCATTAATATGAGAGCTCGGCTCGGCGGCAATGCACGTGCTCAAGAATTCTCCAATGTCCTTCTAAATCTTGGCGAAGGCACTCTACCAGAAGAGAGAGGTGGACAGGTGGTGCTTCCAGAGTCTTTCGGTCGAGTGGTATCCAGCTTAGAAGAACTCATTTGCTGTGTGTACGGGGACATCAGTCGTATACTGCACCTGCAGAATTCTTGGGTGTGTGAGCGGGCCATTGAGCTTGGGTGTGTGAGCGGATCAAAATGATCAGGCTGCAGCAATTAACGAATGCATTCTCTCGGAAATTGAGGGGAATGAAGTGGTCTACACCTCGATAAACACTGTTGTCGAGCAAGATGACGCCACACATTATCCCGTTGAATTTCTGAACTCCCTGTCAGCAAGTGGACTTCCAGCGCATACCATCAAGCTGAAGGTCGGTGTCCCGATTATGCTTATTCGGAACCTATCTCCTCTGAAGTTGTGTAACGGGACCCACCCTAAAGTCATTTCGCTCTACAGACACACCATTGAGGCGGAAATTCTTACGGGTTGTGGCGTTGGCGAGGCAGTATTTATACCACGCATTCCCCTCATACCTCATATCTTCCCGTTCCAGTTCAAGCGCGTACAGTTCCCCGTGAGTGTTTGCTTCGCGATAACCATCAATAGAGGCAGACACTGAGGGCAGCGGGTGTCGACCTCAGGACGAGTTGCTTTTCACACGGACAACTGTACGTCGCTTGCTCCCGCGTCACCAGTCCTGACTCTCTTTACATTTTGGCTCCTGGCAGCATAACTACCAACGTTGTTTATAGGGAAGTGTTTTAAGGTATGATGCCTTTGTACGTATTTTTACTCTTTTGTGTCCTGGAATGTATTCCTGCATTGTTTTCTCTATTTCCTTCAGTCACATCCCCCACACCACACTGAACTCAGCAGGACTCCCATATAACTCTCTTCACTTGCTTCGCTTGCAAAAAAAAACTTATATTTTAATGCTATTTTAAAAGTTGTTTACTTATAATGCTATAGCGACACTGGCATCTTAGGTATTTTTGGTGCTGTAGAGCCTTCAGGCAGACGACGTCGCGGGCAGCAGCTAGTTTAAAATAAAAAAACTTTTTTACAAAAAAAAAACAATACAAAATCAAAAAATCAATCAAAAGTCATTTATTCAAACTAGGCTGAGAATCAGCACTTTTCGAACGTCAAAATTACAAAAGACAGTCCCCCAAAACGCCCGCCCTTCGCCACTTCCTAGTGCTTTCGCTGGGGAGAAGAAGTGGCGGAACAAACTCCCCAGCAGCACAATACAATACAAAGTGATAAAAAGTTTAATTTCGGAAGTCGGTGTCGTTATTTTTGCATTTTCGTTTTTTGACACCGACTTCTGAAATTAATGTTATTTATCACTTTGTAGTGTTTTTTTTGAAGTCGGTTGTTTTTTTGTAAAAAAGTTTTTATTTTTCACTTTTTCGTTGTACCTATTCAATTAACACTAGTGCACTGAAGAATTGAAGACAACGACTAGAAGAATCATCAAAATTCGCATAGAAATGCCGGAGAGGCAGTACATTTATGCATATAACTTCGTACATAAGAATAATTACGTAATGTATTATATTCTAAAACCTTCCTGAAAGTATGTAGATCAAAATTGGTTCATTAGTTTTTGAGATAATCGCGGACATACAAACATACATACGTATATACAATATACATACATACATACATACGGGTCGAATACAGAACCTCCTTTTTTGAAGTCGGTTAATAAAATATGGCAAAAAATACTGTAACTCGACTCCATTATTGTTTTTCGTTCCTTATACCTAACTCTGCGAATATCTAAAGGAGTCCTTCGCTTGATAACACAGGAACTCCTGATAACGGAATGCACTGAGACAATCATAGTCGCAAACACTTTTATTGATAACTGACTGCCTCGTCGATCTAGTGGTCGCAAGCACTACTATTGAGCATGAGGCCCTGGGTTCGATTCCCGGGTCGGGCATAGTGTTATTGGGTTTTTCCGTCTAGAATTTCTCAGTAGCAGCCCGGAGTATGGATAAGTTCTTGATGGCAATAGGCTCGCCCCCTATTACATGGGACTATATTGCCCGAAGGGTTAGGCCCTAACCCGTCGGACAATACAGGCCTGATGTCATTTTATGCTGAAAGTCATGATGTATCCATGGAAACCGAGATGCTAAATGATAAATGATTTATTTTCTGTAAGTAGGTTTGTACAAACACTTTTACACGTATATTTTTTTTTAAGCTGGATGAGATTGGCGTTTCCTATCTGACTACTCTGAGAAGAAAGGCTGAAACAAACTACGAGGTCGCAGTCTCTTTTAAAGTCGAGACAAAATCGTGGTCAGTTCATGTGAAGGCCATGTAGATTGGTGTCCGAGGAAAGAACCACACAGATTGAGTGGACCTGTCCAGTCAGTGCACGCATTTGTCAAAAATCGTGCAGCTCAACTCAGAACTTGAGGAGCTCTACAATTGGACGAACAATACCAAAGAAAGGACATTTGGGTAGGCCGAGTAAATTACTCAAACTGCCAGATCATGATTAAAACTAACTAAGAAGGAAAACAGAAAAAAAGAAATACAGAGAATAGGAATGACCCACATAGTCCTCACATTCACAATAATCAAATAAAATAAAAATACTTTACAAAGTAAATATTCATGTCAAATCCTTGCATGGCTGAAATTGAACACTTTTTCTCGATTCAGTTATTTACAGCAAGCAATTCATTGGCCAGCTCAAAATAAATAAAATAACTATGGCAAAGAACTCCAACTTTCCTTCGCTCCTTATTGCAAATATGTAAAGTAGGCATCCGCTTGATAAAAGGATCATCTGATAACGGAATGCACTGTAAATAATTATGTTTAAGTATTAATTAATGAATTTATTGTAAATTAATTAATAACATTTGTGTTATAATAATGTGATAATCGGCAACATCTATCGAGGCTCTCGTTAGGGGTTGGATCAAGGACCTGATTCAGAAGGCAGTACTCCTCGATACGGCTCGCATTGTGAGGAGGTTCCTGTGTTTGGAGCCCTAACCACCGGTAGCTTGGACCCTGCTCCCGACACCGGCGGACTACTATTTTTTATATTTTTAAATGTTTTTTATACTTAATTTTTATATGTTAAGAAATATTTAAATATGTAATCGAATATGTACATAGGATAAATACCTAATGTGATAATACTGTAATAATAATGTACTAATAATATAATCTGCATGATAATTCACGCTTGCTTGCAGGCAAAATACAATGATTTTAAGGTTGTAAGAGCAGTGGTGGCCAAGTTGTAACGGCCGCAACTTAAGAGGAGTAGGTAGGAGTAGGTCGTAGGTTCGAACCCAGACAGGCACTTTACTTTGTGTAAATATTCATCACCACTGCTCTCAAAACGGTGAAGGAAAACATCGTGAGCAAATCGGCGTGTCCTAGAATAAAAAATTCGAAGACATGTGACATCTGACAACCCGCACTGGGCCCGCGTGGTAGATTACGGCCCACTCCCTCTCACTGAGAGAACCTGTGTCCCAGCAGTGGGAACATTATAGGCTGATTATGTTATGTGTTAAGGCTGTAAGATCTTCCCTTGTAAACTATTTTTATTTTCTTGCAAATAAACATTTTGAATTTGAACATCACTAATTAGCAGTGATCGGAATAGGTAGAGCTATTTAGGTTCATTGACCGCAAACATTGATGTTAATATGGATATTCCACGGGATTCCGACTGATACTACGGGATTTTTGTCATATAAATTCGCTTCACTAACATCAACAGATGTTGAACGCTCGTTTCCCATATATAAATGGGTGTTAGATGTAAAAAGAAATAGATTAAAATTAGATAATTTAGAAAAAATAATGGTGATTTATTTTAACTCTGGTCATACTCAGTCTTCTAGTGAAGCTGAAAACGAACCAGACCAATGACATTTTTTGTTTAAATAAGTGAATTATTGTTGAAGCGTATTGATTATTTTAATTAAGATTTTATTGTAAATACAAATTTTTCTATTTGATAATGTTTTGATTTTACTGAGGAACAAATAATTTGTATGGTAATATGTTTTTGTACAGACGCCAGCACATCAACCTACTACAATCTGTCAAATTTCTTTAATAGATTTTCAACTTTATCACTCAAGCTTAAGGTTCAAAGTTGATTGGCAAAATTTGACAGTTTCGGGTAGGTTGATGTGCTGGCGTCTGTACAACTTCAGAATAAAAATGTTTAAATTATTGTTGATTCTTGAATAAGAAATTGGTGGCGATTCTCTTGTATACCGAACGAACTAAACTATCACTAAAATTCCTTACTATTTGCTATGAGAATTTTACAGCTATTCTGCATAAAAAATATCTAAATTTAAAAATAATTTTGACACAACAAAAATCGAATTTGACAATCGCGACTCGTCGACACGTGGTACTTATTTTCCCTACCCCGTGAATTGTTTTTTAGAGCCGCAGGCGCGGAGGGGGCAGCCTTGACGTGTTTTTTAAGGAATTTTTCACTTTTTGTATGGAAAATATGAAAAATGATTACCTACATGTTGAGTTTTAGGAGTTTGTGTGGGTTTCATAAAGGGGGTCCAAATTTTCATTATTTTTTCGATAGGACACACCATTTTCGAGATATAAGCAAAAGAAAAAAAAAGATACAGACAGTACTGTTTTTGCACCTGAAGTCGAGGTGTTGGTGTGAATTTCTTTCATGACAACTAATTTTATTCCACACCTTTTTAATCGCGATTAAAAATAGTCAGATTTAGTTCGATTTAGTTAGACAATCAAATTTTTAGGTAAAAACGTGAAATGCAGAATAGCAAAATTGCCATCTTCAATAGATTAATAACTCAGTGCCATCTTAGTACTGTCAAACTAAAATATAGTTAAGTTGCGTCTTTAGTCAATTTCAGAATGGGAAATCGTCGCTTGACAGGAATAAATAAATTTTTAGTCTAGTTTAGAGGCATTTGTGACAAGAAAATCGGCACCATTGTTACGTAAAAAAATATATGTGGTTTAATGAATCAAGTGTAAGTATCTATTTATTATACTATCCTTAATCCCGTCCTTCTTATATTTACCCGTCAGAAAGGAAGTGTAATCTTTCATTAGTCCCGAAGGCGTGAATAGTTTTTATGATTTTACTACTTAAAAACCAAATCCCGGGACTCGGGGAATATCCATATTATTCTAACCAACCAATTATTCTCAGCAAGTACGTAAAACAGCTCTACCTATTCCGATCTATGCTAATTAGTGATGTTCAAATTCAAAATGTCAATTATGGGAAATAATAATGGTTCCGAAAAACAAATTAATCTCCAGCGATCTGTAGCCGACGAAACAAAATGGATCTTCGAGTAACAAAACTAAACTTCCGAATAAAATACTGAACCTCCGACAAAATTACTAAGTTACCGACAACAGAGGTTTTGTCAAAATAAATTATTAAATATATACGCTACGTCGACTTAGGATGCAAGAGTGAGCGAAGGGCACCCTGAGGTTCGGTTTGGTTAGGCTCCTATTTCTGTGTAAAGGGTTTAAAGTTTAAACCCTTTACACAGAAATAGGAGCCCCGCGAAACGGGGCTCCGTCGACATAAAGTGCATGGGCGAGCGAATGAGAATACAAATACCTTTACCTAGGAATATTTAAAACGTAATTTAAGCTGTTAGAAAAGTATTATAGCAATAAACAGTCATGTTTATTTTTCGAAGATTTCAGTATCTCATTCGGTCCTTTCGTCATTTTTATTTGGTCAAAAGTAGTCGGAATGTTAGTATTTTAGGCAGTAGACTTAATATGTATTTTGAGTAAGGACAATTCTTATTTTTTTGTCAGAACGTTTATTACTATCCATTAATTATTATTATTGATAACGTTGATGATTGTTTATTGTTGTCGGCATTTGCGGTCAAAAGGATGTTTAATAAAAATAAACATTGTCTCTTTGTCTTTATAAAAGAAGGGGTCTGTTAGAAGACTTAGTTCAATACTCCTGAGTGACTTTTGTGAATACAACAAACACAATATTCTCTTATCATCATCTGCCTAGCTTTTCCCAACTATTTTATGGTCGGCTAACCGGATGGCAGCTGAATGCCAGTATTTTACATGGAGCGACTACCTATCTGACCTCCACAACCACAACCGGTTAGTGGGTAGTCCGATACTCCTTGGTAAGACTGATACACATACAACAACATAATTCTCTTATTTAGTAAGTAACTCAGTGGTCCGAGCAATGACACGGTACGCTCGTTATCGCGGGTTCGAGTCCCACACGTGTAAATTGTTTACCAAATTACATTAAAATAATGTTTAACAAGGCCATAACATGTTTAATCATATAATTATTATATAAATGTCGCAGCCAACTGGTTGAATTAGCCGTTTAGTTAGCCGCCTAGCCTTTTAACTAAACGGCGGCCGTTCAACTAACGGCCTGGATTATATTCAATTATAGTTTAGGTTGGAACTGTAACCAATCACGCCTGAGCCGAATTTGGTCGCACTAACTAAGCCAGGGCACCCCGACCAAATGGGTTAGGTTAGGTTAGAACTGTGAGCGAAGCGAGGTGAGCACTCCTTCCAAAGGCCAGGCGGTTAACTAAACGGCTAATTTAACCAGTTGGCTGCAGCATAAATACTAACTTTCGAGATGATATTGAAATTATTGTTTTTATTTTTTTTTCCAGCTTATACGACTACGGCTACGAACCTTACGTACTCCTTTGAGAATCATGTTTGATTAAATTGACTAAAGGTCAGTTTTACGATAAGATGAAACGAGTCCTTTACATTATTACACGCCACACGGTTTGATGGATCAGGTTAAGCTACTCTTGTCGCGGTCGGTCCGTGGATGGGTGAGCTGTTTTTCCACCAGAGATGTGTTATGCACCTATGCTACGGAGATGTGAAAGCTAAGCTACGACTCTTTGCGACCGTTTCCACTAATGCTAAGCTGTGTAGCGGAGCGAGTAAGATGTGCTATGAAGATACGCCGCCGCGAGGGAACTGTGGGAGGAAGATGCGCAGCTCGAGCTATGCGATGCATCGATAGTAGGGAAGGCACGGGCAGTACTCTGCTCTGCACATAGCTACACCACTCGCGTATCCATAGGTTCCATCCATAGTACGCATCCTTCCATATAGAAAACATAGCTTTTTGCCCCCGTTTCCACCAGCTCGAGCTATGCGATGCATCGATAGTAGGGAAGGCACGGGCAGTACTCTGCTCTGCACATAGCTACACCACTCGCGTATCCATAGGTTCCATCCCTAGTACGCATCCTTCCATATAGAAAACATAGCTTTTTGCCCCCGTTTCCACCAGTGCTATTGATTGGTGTATATCAAACGCATCCATAGCAATGTAGCATAGCACATCTCTAGTGGAATAGCAGCCTTACATACCGAAACCCCTTCGTGGCTTAACTTTAGGCTGTTGGTCCCGGCTCTCATTCGTGGATCTTTGACATCGTTATGGGTCGTCAGAAACCCGAAAGTCTAACAACCAGTCTTACTAGTAGGGTTGTGGAGGTCAGATAGGCAGTCGGTACTCAGCTGCATCCGGTTAAATAAACTGGAAGCCGACCCCAAAAATTGTTGGGAAAAGGCTAGGCAGATGATGGCCGCTGTATTACTGAAATGGTTTGGTATTGGCAACTAATTAGATCACAATCATCGATCGTAGGCACCTACTGCCTATAACCGATTCAAAAACACGGGTATTTAGTTATTATATAGATTTATTTACATTTAATTAACAAGTAACAATGGACTAAAGAGCAGTGGTGGCCAAGTGGTAACGGCCGCGACTTACGAGTTGTAGGTCGTAGGTTCGAATCCAGACAGGCGCTTTACTTTGTGTAAATTATTTCATCACCACTGCTCTCAAAACGGTGAAGGAAAACATCGTGAGGAAACCGGCATGTCCTAGAACCAAAAATTCGAAGACATGTGACCCAGACGTGGGGCTCGCGTGGTGGATTACGGCCCACTCCCTCTCACCGAGAGGAGGCCTGTGTCCCAGGCGTGGGAACATTATAGGCTGATTTTGTAATGGACTGAAATATGTTATTAACAACCATGTTAGTTAACCTACACACTTAAACTAACACTGCCATATAGTTAATGAGAATCTCTGTCACAAGCTCAATACAGATGTGGAATGCTTGCAGCAGCAACAGCACGCAAGCAGTCCAGTCTGCTCGTGATACTCCGCAGTATAATCAAACCCCGGACACTCCATACAACGCTCGCAAAATAATTACCTACTACTACCACATTAAAAAATGACGTTTGTATACGTATGAATGTGTGCGTGAGGTACTTGCGTTTGCGAGCGCTCTTGTTAAAGAACTGCGACGAATACGCCGAAGTGCGGGGTGAGGTGCGGTAACTGATGTTAGTGCGGGGAAGGGAGTGGCCTTTCTGTACGTAGTACTTTAAGTATTCTGTGGTATAATGTTGGGGCTGGCCCGCACCCGGCGCACCAGGTGCATATTTTTCGCATCGAAGCGGAGAAGCAATCGACACGAGCTTCAGCAAACATCCCGGATGCGCTACAGAAGCGGAACAGCCCCATCAGCACCCGGAATGCCTAAATTATATTAAATGCGAAGGACGCTTTACGATTGTTAAGTGTTCTCATACTTAGCACATAGGTAATAATACCTATTAGGCTTATGTTTGCAAATAAAATGTCAGATACTATGTCTTCGTTATTTCAAAACTCTCAATAATCGCGCTACGTGTATTTTTCCTGAATAATGAGCATAAATGAACCGAGTGAATTTCAACAACTATGATTGTTACCTAATTTTGGTGGAAATTTTTGTTTTTGAATTTTTAATGAATATAAGAAGTTGATATGCAAGAAATACGTATCGTTAACTGGATACGTCACCAAAATTAGGTAACAATCATAGTTGTTGAAATTCACTCAACCAAATGATTGTTGTTAAGTTTGCCATTAATATGATGGCCTTAACACTTCGGCTATTTGAGTATAGTAATACGAATTCTCTACTTCAAACTGAAAGATTGATGGCATATCAAAGATCAGGGGAAATTGCGATCATTATCCATCTTTATTCGTAATTGACGTACGGTTGTTGTTATGTGTCAATCAAATATTCGGGTATGCATAAACAAAATTAGAGGGAAGAGGAATGGTTGATGGCTGTCGTGGCCTTTAATATGAAGACGAATCATTCATGAAACTGTATGTCAATTAAGCTGATGCCCTCATCAAATGTATTTCCCATTTTTAAACAAGCCTTTTGCGTAATGTCAAATGAAAGAGACGTAAATCAGTCTTTAACATGATAGGTACGTAATGTGCAGTAATTTTACTTTTATTTCTGAAAGTGAACTATAACAGGTTCTGAATATCTATAAACAGGTTCAGGATTGGCTGCTTGGGTTTAATTATGCTGAATCAAGAAACCTTTTATCATTCAACCATTAAAGTATTCATCATCATACACACTCATCACGCACACACATACATTTGGTTACCTTTTAGTCCTAACTTTAATTAATTATACTGAAACCGTTGCATTAGTTAAATTATCTTTTATAATCCATATTATCTGTCGAAAGACACTGGATCCTGCGACACAGGGTATCCTAGTGCGGGACCCAGTGTCATACCTAAATATTGTACCACTTGTATAAGAATCAATAAGCTTTATTATTATTATCATTATCTGAATATTAGTAATCGAGTAAGCAATATCCGTTCTAACCGGTTTTTTATTATTTATATTTATTTATATATACTTTATACTACTCTCTTTTTATTCTTATTTTTTTGTTCCTATGTTTATCAATCCATCGTTAGACCAAGCCATAATTTGTGCATTTCAAATCGTTTTAAAGACAGTTTTACCTGTAAATATTTCTGAAAAATGGAAGAGTAGAATGCTCAGAAACGATGTGAGTGATAACGATAATGACACTTAGAAAAAGAACCACATGAAGTTAAAGGTCACAACTGACAATGATACAGAAACGAAGTAGGTACCTATTGCGATAAAGAAAGCAAAATATTTTTATACAGATATCGATGCGTCCAGGAACGGGGTGCGACAGTAGTATATAAGCCGGGCCGGCCAACAGAATGGCACAGTTGACAGCAGTTGTGGCAACCATGAAGACTGTCTTATTCCTTGCGGGGCTCGTCGCCCTGGCGTTGGGCAGTGCCGTCCCTCCGAAACATGAGATCAAACTGAAGACTGGTGAGAACTACTTGAGATTGATTTTTATTTTTTTATTTTTGAACGCTTTGTCGGTTTAGTGTTTGCAATTGCGACAAGTAGCGTAGGGTTTTTCGTTCGATCCCCGGATGGAAAAGTGTTATTGAGTTTCTATTAGTAAATTCTGAAAAGCTGGCGTTGGACTCACCTTCAATGACTTGGTACTGGCGATATGTAAGTCATACTTCTGTGCCCTAACCGATATTCTGATAGGCATAAGACCAGTTGACAGATACCACACTTCTATACGTATCAGCCGCGTTATGTGTTTTGCAATGACCTCCAATCTGGTAACCCACACATTGGCTAACCGGTAGAAATAAATTATCCATGTAGCTTAACCACAATCCTCTGTTTCATAATAACAGCCAAAATGTATTGACCGTTTCTTGCATTTTCAGCCAGGTACGTTCATGGTAAAGGAAATTACTCATGAGATGTTTTGTTACAGTTGATGCTGATTTCGTTAAGTACCAAAAGAAAATTCTGGCGCTTTTCGAACACTCCGAACAACTGGACGTGCACTCCGAGTACTACACACTTGGCAAGGAATACAACATCGAAGCTAACATCGACAACTACACAGTAAGTGTTTTTGATAATTACTTCAACGTAGCTCCTGAAAATTCTTCAGAATATTTTAAATATTAACGCAATATATTTTTGCAGAACAAACATGCTGTCGAGGAATTCTTGATACTGTACAGAACCGGATTCTTGCCGAAATATCACAAGTTTTCCATCTTCTACGAAAGGATGAGGGATGAAGCCATTGCTCTTTTCCACGTCATGTACTACGCTAAGGACTTCGACACCTTCTACAAAACCGCGGCTTGGGCCAAGGTTTACCTGAACGAAGAACAGTTCTTATATGCCTACTACATTGCCGTAGTCCAACGGGCTGATACTACCGGCATCGTTCTGCCAGCACCTTATGAAGTGTACCCTCAGTTCTTCTTCAACAAGGAGGCTCTAATCAGGATGTACCGCACCAAGATGCAAAGTGGTTTGTTGGACGCTCAACTGGGTGCCCAATACGGTATCGTGAAAGAGAACGACTACTACGTATATTACACCAACTACTCCAGCTCCCTGACTTACCCCAACCAGGAACAGAAGCTGTCATACTTCACTGAAGATATTGGTTTGAACTCCTACTACTACTACTTCCACTCACACATGCCTTTCTGGTGGAAGTCCGAAAAACTTAATGTAATCAAAGAACGTCTGGGTGAACTTTTCTTCTACTACTACCAGCAACTTCTGGCTCGTTACTCCTTGGAGCGTCTTTCCAACGGCTTGGGCGACATTCCTGAATTCTCTTGGTATTCTAACTTCAAGACTGGATACTATCCCCAATTGACTGGAAACTACTTGCCTTTCGCTCAAAGGAGCAACGACTACAACATTCACACTGAGTGGAACTACGAAAACATTCGCTTCCTGGACACCTATGAGAAGACTTTCTTCCAATTCTTGCAGAAGGGCGAATTCAAGACTGTAAGTATAAATAGAGAATCTCTACTGTTTCACTTTCATGATGATAACTTTCACGAAAACTAACGCGTGACTGAATTATTTTTAGCCTGAGAAGGAAATGAACTACGTCGGCAACTACTGGCACAGTAACGAAGACCTGTACTCCGAGCACAGCAAGAAGGACTTACACCAGTACTCTTACGAAATCATCGCTCGCCAAGTACTCGGCGGGAGTCCCAAGCCTGTTGACAAGTGAGTTTTACCATGAACCTATCCTTAGCTTCTCAAGTCTTTTCTTATTAAAATTAGTAGTGCCAGAACTCTGCGACGAAAGACTATCTGTAATATTTGTTCCATTTGGGCTGGGTATTACTGAAATAAAAGGCCCGTTAGAAAAGTTTGTTCCGAAAGTTGGCTAAAAATCACGAATCCAATTAGTTTCCTTTCCTCAATTGGTCTGACTGACGGAAATATATATATTAGTAAAAAAAAAAGTTGATTGTCAAACAATAAAACCATTGCTTATTTTTTTCAGATATACTTTCATGCCGACCGCTCTTGATTTCTACCAGACTTCTATGCGTGACCCTGCATTCTACCAGCTCTACCAGAGAATCGTCGACTACATTGTTGCCTACAAAGACTACGTAAAACCCTACAATCACGATGATCTTCATTTCGTCGGTGTTAAGATCAACGACGTGAAAGTCAGCGAACTGGCCACTTACTTTGATTACTTCGACTTCAATGCCACAAGCAGCGTGTTCTTCAGCCAAGAAGAGCTCAAGTCTTACCCTACTGGTTTCATGATCCGCCAACCTCGCTTGAACCACAAACCATTCACTGTCTCTGTTGACGTTAAGTCAGATGTTGCGTCGGATGCTGTCTTCAAGGTCTTCATCGGACCTAAGTACGATTCCAACGGATACCCAGTTTCTATTGAGGAGGATTGGATGAAATTCTACGAACTGGACTGGTTCGTGCAGAAACTTGTCCCCGGTGAGAACAAGATTGAGCGCAAATCCAGCGAGTTCGTGTTCTTCAAGGATGACTCCATCCCCATCAACCAGATCTACCAGTGGTTAGACCAAGGAAAGGTACCTTATGATATGTCAACTGTGCCCGACAACATGCCTAGGAGACTGATGCTGCCTAAGGGTACCCCCGGTGGATATCCATTCCAAATGGTCGTGTTCGTATACCCATACAACGGCGTGAAGAAGGGAGAAGATGTGTTCGAGAGCTACATTTTGGACAACAAGCCCTTCGGTTATCCATTCGACCGCCCCGTGCGTGAGGCTTTCTTCAGGCAACCCAACATGTATTTCGAGGATGTCGAAATTAACCACAAGGACGCATATATGCCATACGAGCTGAACGTTCCTTCTTATTTCACCCAAAAGAAGCAGTAAGACGATAACTAGTTCTTAATTGTATTTTAGAATTATTTATCATAGATCGAAATGCACAAAGAATATGAGTGACATAAATATAAATATTTTTTCAACACACTTGCTCGTAAAATGGCTCTTAATGCACAGCTTTTAGATCCATAATGCAGTGTATTACAAACGCGTGCTTTTTCTTTACGTTAGGGTACTTGTGCTTTATTTCCACAGATAACTATTTAATTTACTAGTCGGAGGTCAGAGAAGTGCGTTTTTTTTTTAATATCTTCAAAGAGACTTCATGCCAAAAAGAATCCGCGAGCCATATTTTACTTTTTTTTTTAAATAGTCTGAATTGTCCTTGGTCCCAAGATGAACTAAAATTTATTTACCTTAAGATGAATGCGCAGTTGTAGTCCACGAAATTTATTTTTTCTAACGTTTTTTGCAATTTTCAGGTCAGTGTCAGGTTGTATCTTGATCAAAATATGATTCGCGACTATAACAGATACGTATTTACAGAATTATAATCATTAGAATCATTAAATACATCTTTCTAAGTTAGATTTGTTCCATAAGAAGAAATCTCTTATGGAAAAGTTCTTAGGGAACAAATGTAACTTAAATATACAGGGTGTTACAGAAAGGGTATATCAATACAAACGGGTTGAAGAGTGTATCTGGTCTAGAATCTCTGTACAAAATTTCAGCTCAAAAGCATTAACTTTGAAAATGCTTAATATTTTTTTATTTCGACATCACGGCGCTGCACTGGCGCGCGGCGGCGTGATTTGCGTGTACTAGGCGCACAGACACACTACAGATAATGGATAATGACCCTCGTAGTGCGGTGATACGTTTTTTATGATTTCAATTTAATAAACTATCGAAATAAAAAAATATTAAGCATTTTCAAAGTTACTGCTTTTGAGCTGAAATTTTGTACAGAGATTCTAGACCAGATACACTCTTCAACCTGTTTGTATTGATATACCCTTTCTGTAACACCCTGTATATATTAATGATTCTAATGACTATAATTCTTTAAATACATATCTATTATACAGGGTGAAATTGAACACATGCGACAAATCGAAATGGGAGACTGTACTCGTCATTATGAACAACTTTTACTATGGGACCAAACCTGTAATCGCGAAAAAAAAATCAGCTGTTCCCTACATTTATGTTCGCATAACTCGCCAAAATGTAGGGAACAGCTGATTTTTTTTTCGCGATTTCAGGTTTGGTCCCATAGTAAAAGTTGTTCATAATGATGAGTATAATCTCCCATTTCGATTTGTCGCATGTGTTCAATTTCACCCTGTATAAATTTTGATCAAGACACAACCTGATACTGACCTGCGAATTGTAAAAAACTTAAAAAAATACAAACATTCGAATTGAGAACGTCCTCCTTTTTGAGAAGTCGGTTAAAAATTAAATTTTGCGGTCTACCACTGCGCATACACCTTAGGGTGCATCCACACATAGCGAGGCATGTGCCGCAAATGATTTTATTATATGTACGGTTGCCTCAGGCTGAGGCATCTAACATACAAAAAAAAAGCACTTGCGGCGCATGGCTCGCTCTGTCTGGATGCACCTTATAATTTTCCGTCGTCCCTCCCGTAACCAAACGGAAAAGACCACTGGCGTTCTATTATTGCGGATTCTCACTGAATTAATGTATATTTCTCTATGCCAATAGTACTTTCTAATTCCATACTAACTAAACTACAATTTGACATACGACAACACTACGATCAGTCTAATCTAAACATTATTTTGTGTTTATTATATTTTTTCTATAGGCTGTTTATCGGTTTTTTATGTGCGGTTTTTTAAATGACCATTACTTACTCTATGGGTAAACCTGCGCGCGCACGCCAGCGCGGCGCGCGGAATGACAAATCCAGCCCGCCATTATCCATACAAGTTAATTTAACAATACAAGTCTGTTTTTTTCCTCGCAAGTGTGTTGAAAAACGTCGTATGATACGCGTGTGCATTGATAATTAAACTCTCGGCTACCTTATCGCGCTCGCCTACGGCTCGCGCGAATAATACCGCCTCGAGTTTAATGATCAACATAGCACACATGTATCATAATGTACTATTACACATCAATGATTTTAAATGAACCTCTTACATCCTATCCTTCCTACGTCCTACTGTAATATAGTATTACAGAACTTTGGATATTTCATAAATATTACACTCAAACTCAAAGCATTTATTTCAATTAAACCATGTACAGGCACTTTTGAATTGTCAAAATTAAAAAGTCGGTCAGTTAGTCAGAAAGTTGAAGCTATTAGATGCCCATTCCAAAACGTAGATCTCTATGGAGAAGAACGGGCAAGAAACTCCATGGACACTCTTTTAAATCAAGATATTACAAAATCCTGGGTACATTATTCTTGTTGCTTCTATATGTGAGAACAATGTAAAAAAAAAAACACACAAATGAAGAAATAATTAAAAAAAAAATAAGCTTAAAAATAAGCCTTGGCAGTTAAGAGATGACCAGTCTCAACTGACCGCGCCCGTTCACCAACATGACGCATGGATCAGCAACATCCAGCTCAACCATTTTGTGGGGAACCGAATGATCCAACACACGCGCCACCATCAGTGAGACATTTAAGTGAGCATGACACATTCTCAACTGCCATGCTCTTTCAAGTCAACATCTAAAAAGAATCATAATAAACGAATCCATGGTTTTTACATTTACAAAATTGAAAAAATGCTTCTAAATTATACAAAACTATAGATTGCAATTTATATAAGAGATGAATAAAATTTTTACTACCAAACAGGAAAATGTGTTTAGTAGGTATTGCAATATTAAACAATTAAAACTTGAGTGAATAAAAATAAAAGTAAACATTAAGATCGTATTGTCAGAAACACTAAAAAAGAAAAAGCGAAGCACCTCTTCCAAATATTGAAATTTTAACTAGTGAGCCCAAGTGCCTGTGGAGCAGGACCAGCATTTAGTTAAGCATTTTTATCTACGCTGTTTTTATCTATGCTTCACTACAATCAAAGTAATATTGAGTTTCTAAAAGAGGCCAACACTACAAGAAGACCTGACATATTATAGTTATTGCACAACAATTTATTAAACTTTGTTGCATGCTTTTTTACCGACGAAAAAACGGAGGAGGTTCTTAATTCGACGCGTATATATTTTTTTTATGTACGATCACGCATAACTTTTTACAGAGCAGTCCGATTTTGATATTTCTTTTTTTATTAGAAAGGGTATACCCCGAAATTGGTCCCATATAAATTTGAAAAGAAAAATTCCAACCACAACAATTGGAAAGTTATGCGTGGTCATACGACCACGCATAACTTTTTACAGAGTAGTCGGATTTTGATAATTCTTTTTTTATTG
Source organism: Amphipoea oculea (assembly GCA_945859645.1). Classification (NCBI taxonomy): domain Eukaryota; kingdom Metazoa; phylum Arthropoda; class Insecta; order Lepidoptera; family Noctuidae; genus Amphipoea; species Amphipoea oculea. Next base: position 10,534,052 of record OX243880.1, read on the forward strand.
GATAAATCATACCTCGAAGTTGGTTCCATGTAAGTTTGTAAATAAAAATCCTACCCTAAAAGTGGGAAAATAGGGGTGATTTATTGTTCATTCACATATTTTAATGCTGAGCTGTGTATTACAATTAAAATAAAAGGCCTATCTATGTTGGTATATAAAGCCTGTTTTATTAAGTATTTTACTATACAAAAAATACTAGTTAAAGTAGGATTATATAACAGTTAATACCTAAAGTAAGGTTGGTAGCTATTTTAAAAGTAATCAAAAATTAAACATGTAGTAATTAGTAAATTATAGCCTCAAAAAATGATAAAATAAAAACTTTTTAACAAAAAAATTAAACCTCCGAAAAAACTGAAAAGCAAAAAATAATAACCCTTTTTATTCAACCTTAATAAATAAGTTCTTAAACTAATGTAAGTATACCTTAGTAATTTCGAGTTGGCGCCAAACAATCAATGAACAAAGATCACTAAATTACCTCTTTAAAGAAATAACCAAATCAAATTAACAATGCAACGTGAAATCTCCAGCGATAAACATTAAAACATTCCAAACAAAAAATGCGCTCTCCGCGCGACCACTCGCAACGATATTAATTTGCTTGTTTGGCGCCGACTCAAAATTACTACTTGCATTAGTTTAAGAACTTATTTATTAAGGTGATATATCGACCAGCCGGCGAGAAATTTCCTTAAAAAGGAGACGCGCGCTCGGGCCCCATGACCCGAGCGCTTCGACCCCAAACGGCTCAAAGCTGTAGTTGCCCATAAGGTTACAGTATTTGCGCCGCTTGAGGGTCTCAGCTGCTGCAGCAGCGGCGCCAGCACAGCCCGCAGTGCTAGGAACATGAGATGGCGCAAGGGTATCGACACATGTTGCGTCCCACACCAAAGGCCTACCCACCTTCCAAGGCAACAACGTCATGCCGTCTGGTCTCTTCCCATCATCACGTACCAATCCGTTTGGTTGGTTTGGTAATATCGTTGATGCTGGCGTGCCGTGCTATGCGACCTGCGCTCCTGCAGCAGGACAGGCCATGGTGTCCGAGACTGTCAACAGCTTCACCGCAGTGACATCGATGCGGAGCAACACAAGGTGCACCCAAGCGGAGACACGTAGCGAGCCGAAACGATGAGTCATCCATCATTGTGCCTATGGTAGATGACGGGAGCGCCTGAAGCCACAAACCTGACTCCCATTCTCCCACAGCCAGCAGACGGGCACGCTCAACAGTATTACGTGACGTGTTTACAAGGGTATTCCGTATAATACTGCAGAGCGGCACGTCCCACCGTCTCTGGGAAGACGGGTTATCAGGCAAAACCGTATTGGGACAAGCCATTTTCCAAGCGTTCAACGCATCGGTCAAAAACGGCACTTCAAAATCGACCAGTGAGGAAGATAAAATGTTCCTGGTTAATTTATCGGTACTGTGGACCGAGGAGAGGAAGGCTGGTAAACAAATACTTGAAATTTTGCGGACATGACCAGAGGGCTGGGTCGTTCTTTGGCCAAAGAATTAGCATTGCCATTCAACGTGGCAATGCTGCCAGTCTTCTGGGCACGTTTCCGGATGACAGCGATGCGGATGAATACTTCGACGCCTAAGTGTCCTTTGTTTTTTTTATTTTTATATATTTGTATTGTAAGTTAGTTAGTCATTTATTAAGGTTAAATAAAAAAGGTTTATTATTTTTGGCTTTTCAGTTTTTTCGGAGGTTTAATGTTTTTGTTAAAAAGTTTTTATTGTAAAATGATTCGCCTTAAGGTTACCTTCTAATTAAATGTTTCTGAGTAGGGAACTTATGTCCATTAGTAAAACCTTTGTTCATTTGTAGACCTATCTTCAAATGCTGAAAATAATAATAGTAAAAAAAATTACATGAAAATTTTACTGAATCACCTTTGTTTCTGCGCAAAGCAATAATACAGATTTTTAGGTGTCTACCAGGGTATTTGATTTTAAAAGTTTGCTTTCTCAAAACTTCTCAAAATGTATGTTGTTTGTTGATCCAACATCTAAATGGGAGGGACTGACATTTTCAGGATAACGACACCCACCAAAAACATTTTCATGGAAAATTTTGTCAAGACGAGACCACATAATATATGGCTCGCACTTAACTCTACAAGCCCTAACTTCACAAACTCTACACCTTAGTCAAAATATGAGGCTCGGCCGTTTCGCTACCATCACATGGGCTAGGGCCAGGAAGTTATCAAGAAATGAAATGAAATATATTTGCAAGAATTGTAGTACATTACAGATGGTCGGGTTTTTTTTAAACAGTGTTTCTATAACAATTCGCTAAAACTAGCATTCAAAATTATTGATTACATGAATTAAATAAATGAAGCTAATAAAATTGGTACATAAATCATAGTTATTTGAATGTCAAGTATTTGTCAAATTATAATAATAACATGTCAGTGTGAATCTTTAAAGTCTAAATACTCCTTCACAAAATAGAATGATTTTTCTAATAAAACCAAACAATAACGCTGTTTTAAATCGATTGATTGGTAGTTCCTTATACGATTTTGGTAGTTTATTAAATATCCTTATAACCATTGGAAAGCAACTTCTATGATTATAAGTGGCTTTTCAATGAAGGAATAATTAATCTGTCAGGATATGTTGTCTTAAACATAACAGTGTCTCCAAGACGTTGAAATAAGTCGGAGTGCATTTTAACAAATTTACAGCATTCAAATATAATTAGGTATACATACCGGGGACAGTTAATATTTTTAGATTTTTAAACAGAGGTTTACATGAAGCCAATCGTGGCATATCACAAAGAGCAGAGATACATTGTTTTTACGATTTATCTTATTTGTGACCTTTAGGTAGTGAGGTTTCCAGCCATTGTCCACTGCTATATCAAGAAAAATGGCTTCGTGTGCTTCATTAAATGTTTGATCGGAATAAGTGATCATAAGGTCAGAAACAGATTTTCTATTGTAGAATTGAACGAAGGAGGTTTTATCAACGTTCACTTTTAGATTATTACTACTTAGCCATTTTATAAAAGTATTAACGGTTTCATTAAATTCATTATTATAATTAATCATTTTATTCTCCGTAATAACAACCACAATATCATCCGCAAACAGTGAGTAGAAATGTAAAATTTGGTAGGCCGTTATCTATCTATACATGGGTGGGTTTGTGTTTGCAAATTTATGTTTTGGTTTTCAACAACACGCTTCGCTTGCTTGGCTTGGTTTTGTTGACGCAAACCTACCTTGCCTCCTCCTTCAGAGGTGGCAGGGTGGCGTGGTCTTGAGGGAGAGCGCAACGGTCGTGTAGATCCTCAAGGCAAGTCTGGTGATGTTCCTTCTCGAGGTTGCTCCCCGTTATTGGTCTAATTCAATATGAATTAGACGTAACAGAAATCGCCGGGCGATTATCTCAGGGGTGGCGAGGTCATGCCCTTGGGTGTCCACCATCAAACAAAACTAGATGATGGATTGCAATGATCTCCCGCGTGTTTGTGCCGTGCGCGGGGACCCGTACGGAGGGATGAAGGAATCCTGGTGGTTGAGTGGAGCAGGTTGCACATAACACACCACTTTGGCCTGGATTTCCTCTTACACGGGAGGTAGTGGGGTAGCTACCCACTATCAATCGGCTGAGGTATCCCATAAGCGGGATGTCAAGCGAGGATCGGCGTAGTGGGGGGGGGGGGGCAGCCGGCGTGGCGTGGGGTCTCGGGATGAGTTGCGGCATAGTCTCGTGTCGTTTACAGTTCCCTGATCCTCCGTCGCGTGCGGGCTCGTCAACTTCCTACTGGGTTGATCCTATACCGAAGGAGTAGCTCTGGCGATTGCTCGTTGAACGAGTGACGTCCCCGACTGAGGGCTCCGTGGCGGGTGGAGAGCTCCGACGGTGAATCAAAAAAATCCAACCTATGGATAAAGAGACGTCAAATATAACAAAACCGCAAGCTGCGTCCCGCTCGTCGGATGCGCTTACCAAAACCAACCAACCAAAGGCTGGGTCTTCAGATGCGCCATCCACATTTAACGTGAGGGCTGCGTCCCAAGATGCGCCTAATAGGCAACTTTCTAAGATTGCATATAACAAACATAAACGCTCGGCTGCGTCCAAGGATGCGATGAGGAAGGCAACCGCAAAGGATGCGCCACAACAGGCTGCGTCCCCAGCGATCCCAACCTCATCTGCGTCCACGGATGCGCCTCCTTTTTTTTTTTTTTTTTTTTAACGTGGAAAAATGCTCATGCATTCTGCACTACCACGGGGAGATAGTGCAGTTATGTGGGACTCCAACCCACTAAAACTCCACGGTGTCCTCCTCTGCCGCTTACGGCGGGAACACGGGCACGCGTTAGCACTCATCCGTGAACCCGCCGCGGCTGTCCGTCACCGGACCCTCCTCTGGGGAGTATTCCCCATCACCGGCGCACCAGAACACATAGCACGCCGTGACCACCCCAGGGACCAAACCAAAACATGGGCGCCAGACGACCCCGTGTCTGGGCACCCTTGGTCCCCCTGCGACGGGTCAGGTCATTGGCCCCGCCGCCTGCCAATTTTCGGCCGCAGAGGATAGGGAGAGCGGCCAACGTCATACCAACACTCCTCTTCCTCTGCGGCCCCACCGCGTCCGCCATCGGACGGTGGCGACCCCGTCAAGGCCGCGGAAGGTAGGGACAGCGGCGCACCGCAATACCGGCACTCCTCTCCCACCGCGGCCTCCAACCCTCAGCCGCGATGCCTCCGACATCGCGGCCCGCCTCAGCTGCGATGTCGCTCAAGCGGCACCGCAACCTACTTATTGGCCGCTACGTCGTCGGCTTACCGGCAAAAGCCCTGACGAGCGGCCCCTCCTCGGGTTCCACTTCGCTTCACCGTGGGTGTCCAAGCCACGGCTACTGAGCCCCCCCGCCTCGACAATGCGGGAACCCACCGGGGGGGGACGGATGCGCCTCCTAACATAACTCTGACCGAAGGGCCCAGGACAGCACTCGCTCACGGCGACTCGAGGAGTACTGCAAATGTAGATGCGCCCAAAACACGGGCTGCGTCAACGGCTGCGGTCTCTGATAGGGACCTAACGAGTCTGGCTGAAGCCCCACTGGTAGGAGTACCAAACGCCAATAAATGGCAAACAGCCACCACGAAAAAGACGTCTCTCAAGGCGGTGTCGGTAACGGCTGAGATGCCAAAAGGCGAGGCTGCCACCGGCATTAAGCGCAAGCGCAGCGAGAGACCAAGAGGGAAAAAGAACCCAAATAAGACAAACACCGAACAACCGGCAAGGGCGCAGAAGCGTTCGCGCCCCGATGACTCCGTCACACCAACCGGGATAAGCAAGAAGAGCAAGCCTGCTCGCTCCCGTATGGTGGACGGAACTTTGGTGAGCTACGCCGAAGCGGCTGCGTCCTTCAGAAGCAACGAGCTGTGTGTTGCCGTCATGACCGAGCCTTTCCTCGAGATGACGCAGGAGCAAGCGGACGGGATCCGTCAGGTTATAGAAGACCAGCTCCGGGCTCTACTAAAGGCTCCTGAACCTGAAACAACAGAAAGTACCCAAAATACCGCGATCCATTTTAGAGGCCGGGCTCACTTTGCTGAAGGCGTCCTTAAGACTTGGTGTGAGGACGACTTCACAATGGCCTGGCTCAAAGGGGTCGTAAACAATGTACCATCTCCGATACCGGGGACCAAGCTCACCGTTCGGCCTCATGCGGACATACCAAAAAAGGTTGTGTGCATGCTGTTTGTCCCCGAGAACAGCGAGGACACAGCACAACTGCTCAGGATGTTGGCGAGGCAGAACCCGAACCTCAAAATGAACACCTGGACTCTGACACACGAAAGGGCTAGGCAGGAGCCCCCGGGCACTTGTCTTTTCTTTCGTGTGCCGGAGCCCATGGTCAAAACCATAAAAGACCAGCAACGGCGGGTATACTACCTTATGGGCAGTATATACATTCGCTTCCTGGAGGAGGGTGGTATCAGGGAGGATGCCGCCGTGCCAACAACAGGAACAGCCTCGAGTGCGCCTGAGAGGGAGCCTGGTCCGCCGCTTCCTGAGCGTTCTCCGTCGCCTCACGCGATGGAGACTGTTGGGGCAGCGGTGGAGTTGGCGACCTCCATGGCAGTGCTGGAGGTCTTATCAACAGCGGGTTCAACGAGGGATCTACCCTTGTCCGGTCTGATTTCGGACGAGGATTGCTTTCCGCCGGGGGAGAGTAGTGAGGGCGAGGACAGCAGCCTCTGCTCCTCTCCTTTGCGGGACTAGGATCCTACAGACCAACCTCCAGCACAGCCAATCTGCGTCGGCCACCTTGCGCAGAGTGCTGGAGAACCAACAAGGAAAGACCATCGCCCTTATCCAAGAGCCGTGGATTAGGGGTGGCAGAATATGCGGTCTTGGCAACATCGGGGGTAAGCTACTGCTGGACACCTCCGTCAGTAACCCACGTACCTGCATTTTTGTCCCAAAACATATACCTAACCTTTTAATTAACGAATTCTGTTCAAGGGACCTGACAGCAGTCAGGCTTTTCAGAACCGAACAAGAACTCCCAGACATTGTACTAGCCTCGGCATACCTGCCAGGCGATGAGGACGTACCTCTGCCAGAGCTCGCCTCATTGGTTGAGTACTGTGAAAAGGAGAAACTGGAACTAATCATCGCGACTGACTCCAACGCACATCACACGCTCTGGGGTAATGTCAAAACCAACAACCGAGGTGAGGAAATGCTTGATTTTATTCTTAGTAATAATCTTGTTTTACTTAACAAGGGCTCTGAACCTACCTTCATTAACGCGAGATCGCAAACAATAATAGACTTAACTTTAGCAACCATAGGTATATCCAACTCCATACAGGACTGGCATGTGTCCACCGAGATATCATGCTCAGACCACAGATGGATCCGCTATACCATTAACTTCAACTTAACCAAACCACAACCAAGGAGGATTCCTCGCAATACAGACCAAGTCAAGTTCACCAAACTCGTTGAGGCTGAACTAGGCAGACTACCCACCCTTCCGGCAGAAATACCAGTAACCAATTTAGACGAACATGTCAATAACATCACATCTATCCTTTTAACTAGCTATGAACAGTCTTGTCCCCTCACGGTACCTAGGCAGGGGGCTCGCCGTTCCTGGTGGAGTCCTGAATTGGAAAGACACCGACGTAGGCTGAGAAGACTGTTCAACAGAGCTAGGAACACACGGTCGCCAGAAGATTGGGACCGCTATACATCAGCTCGTAAAACATACAAAAAACTGATACGCCTCAGAGGAAAGAACAGCTGGAGGCGTTTCTGTACTAACATGGAAAGTAACAACCAGGCAATGAGGGTAAAGACCTGTCTTGCTAAAGAGACAGACCACTCAATAGGTTGCCTGAAAAAACCAGATAACACCTACACGACAAACGACGCTGAGACAAGCGAACTACTCCTAACCACCCACTTCCCAGGATGCCAGATTGCCACCCAGCAGAGCTGGGAACCATATGGGAAAGGGCCACGAGCAGCCTAGATTGGGAAGTGGCGTTAGAAGTAATCGACAAAGACAAAATAACGTGGGCAATCAACACCTTCCTACCTTTCAAGGCAGCAGGAATGGACGGTATTTTCCCGGCTCTGCTCAGGTGGAGCCGAGATTTATTGGCTGAATACCTCGTAGTGGTGTTTCGAGCCTGCCTGGCACACCGCTACATTCCCTTGAAATGGCGGGAAGTAAAAATAATCTTCATACCGAAACCTGGTAGGGGCGACTATACCCAGCCCAAATCTTTTAGACCTATAAGCCTTTCGTCGTCCTTCTTGAAAACACTGGAGAGGCTGGGGGATAGGAAGATTAGATCCCAAATCTCGGTACAAAGACCTTTATATCCCAATCAGCACGCCTACTGTGCAGGCAAATCAACTGAATCAGCACTCCATAGCGTAGTGTCACGCATAGGAAATGCTCTTAAAGCCAAAAACCCAACTTTAGGCGCTTTCATTGACCTAGAAGGTGCCTTTGACAAAACTAACTTCGCCAGCATCGAACGGGCGCTTGCCACGCACGGTGTTGCGCGAACACTTATAGAATGGATTAATAATATGCTAAAACACCGTGCTATTCAATTTACCTTAAATACCACCACACGAGGTATCGTGAGTAGAGGCTGCCCACAGGGTGGGGTGCTGTCACCACTGCTGTGGAATTTAGTCGTAAATGAGCTCATTGCAGAGCTCAACGCTAGCAGTCTATACTCGGTGGGATATGCGGACGATATAGCAATTCTGATTTCGGGGAAATTTGAGGGCATCCTATGCGATCTCATGAATAGGGCCTTCAAAATAATTGAGCGAACTATCGGTTAACCCCTCGAAAACGGAACTAATAATGTTCACCAACAAAAGAACCATTGGAACCCATAGGCTTCCAAAACTTTTCAACACAGAACTAACACTTAAAGACGAAGTCAAGTACCTGGGGGTGATCCTTGATAGCAAACTGCTCTGGAACAAGCATCTTGACTACAAACTTAATAAAAGCACAATTGTGTTCTACCAATGCAAAAGAATGCTAGGAAAAACATGGGGGCTCTCTCCGAAGATTACTCTGTGGTTATACAAAACGCTGATCAGGCCAATGTTGGCTTATGGCGCTCTGGTTTGGTGGACGAGGACCGAACTCTCGACCACCATTACCAGACTACAGCGTTTCCAACGACTGGCCTGTTCAGCTACCACTGGCTGTATGAGAACTACCCCAACAGCAGCCATGGAGATAGCCCTTCAACTAACTCCCCTTGACCTGTACATACAGCAGGAGGCAGCGCTAGCTGCCATCAGGCTAATGCATCTGGGCATATGGGGCAAAAACCTTACCAGTCCACACGCCAAAATCCTGGACCGGGCGATAGAGTACCAGCCTCTCATCGCTGCCCCGTGTAATAGAATACCAAACCAACCGATGTTCAACAAAAACTACTTTATACAAACAGTTCAGGAAGATAGGGACCAGTCAGGAGCCAATAAAGTGCGCATCTACACAGACGGCTCAAAAACACAAAACGGTTCAGGTGCTGGCGTTCACTCCCTTGACCTTAATATCAACTTTCACATACCACTAGGCACACACAGTTCGATATTTCAATGTGAATGTGTTGCCTTAACACAAGCCGCAATAGCAGTAAAGCGCTTAGGCATCCGGAACTACGGCATTAAATTCGTATCCGACAGCCTATCTGTACTCAAGGCTTTAGAGAGCAAACAAACCAACAACAAGCTAATTTATGAGTGCCATTTAGCCCTGGAGAGTCTATCGACGTTCAATCGAATTACCCTCCAGTGGGTCAAAGGGCATAGTGGATCCTTGGGCAATGATGCTGCAGATGAACTTGCGAAGAGAGGCTCTGACATGAAGGTGCTAGGCCCGTACCCACTTCTCCCTCTGCCTTTCTCACAATTTCGTGCATGGATTCGCCAAAGATCGACCGAACTCCATAACAACAGATGGTCACGGGTAACAGACTGCAGACAGTCAAAATTGGCTTTACCAATGATACACCCGCGATTAACTAAAAAACTTCTTAGCCTAAGTAGAAATAATCTTAGAATAATAATAGGTACAATTACGGGCCATAACCCTCTTAACAAACATCTTTTTAACATAGGCGCCACGGACAGCCCCCTTTGCAGGGGCTGCCTTGACGCCGAGGAATCAGCCGCCCACGTCATCCTGGAATGCGAGGCCGTGGCTTCCCAACGTAAAAAATCCTCGGAACAGTGAGGTCGCTCCGTGAAGCCTGCGAAGCTCCCAGGAAGCTTCTGTGCTTCTGGACGGAGCTAGGCTGGCTCTGTTAGCCAGAATCCCTACGCACAACGGACCAAATGGGAGTCTAGGTGCGGAAAAGGGAGCCCCATCATCATCATCATCTATCTATACATATAATAAAATCGTAGGAAAGTCAAAACTGTACATTGAATATTTTTTTAAAAGAATACTTGGGGCGTGATCTACAATCGATATCGAAGCCAAAAATATAGTTTTTAGAATTTTTGTCTGTTTGTCTGTATGTATGTCCGGGATAAACTCAAAAGCTACTGTATGGATTTACTTCAAATTTTGCATGAGTATTACTAAGAGGTCGGGTCAACATATAGGCTACATATTATCACGCTATCACCTACGGGGGAGGAGCTGTGAATCTTTATTTTTCTTACGCATTCTTTGACAGCGTGTAATCTAACGACGCATATATAAATGAAGTTTTTCAGTAAGCCATGCTATTATCTAGCTTTACACTATGAAAACTACGCCATTTAAGTAATTTGGGCCGAGAAACATAGTTTAATGAATGTTAGTAGTATAAAGAAAATTTTGAAGCAGCGCCCGCCATCTATGAGATTTCATTAAAATCAAATCTAGTTACATGTTGAAACTTTTTGGAAATTAATAATTTAAATTTGATCATGTTGGCGAGGTTAGTAGTTAGTTATTCTTAAAATTCATAGATGGCAATGTTCATTTTCTTCATAAAAGTTGTGTCGCATAGTTCGTTTTGATAAATTCGAGTTCCAACAAAACCCTCAAAATTAAAGAATTAGACAATTAAAAAAAACGCGGTGTTAAGTATTACAAAAAAAGTTATGTTCCTACTGGAGACGAAGTCGAAGTAACTGATGAACGCGTGCTGAACACCTGTCTCAGTTCACTTCAAGATGTGGTCATTTCTATCGGCGGCAATCCACTGATCTAATATGGGTTACCAGCTCCCCAATCATCACCGCATCAAGATTGTGGAAATCGGGAGTATAACGCTGAGACAAATTACGATCCGGGCGAAATGACCACCATACGAAATGACCATGTCGCTTTGTTCTCTTCAGAGTAAAAACAAATTTATGACACCGTCCTTGAAAGCGTTGGGCATAAACAGGGTAAAATGTTTTTCTTGGATGCTCCTGGTGGAACAGGAAAAACATTTTTTACCACTGACATACTTGCAGAGGTCAGGAGGCGAGGCAAAATTGCTATTGCTGTAGCGTCGTCGGGAATCGCTGCCACACTGCTTCCGGGTGGCAAAACAGCACATGCCATGTTTAAAATTCCCATCGATTTAGAAAGCGCCGAAACGCCTGTTTGTGGTGTGTCACGTAACAGCGATAAGGGACACGTGCTCAAGGATTGCTTTCTGATCGTATGGAATGAGTGTACGACGGCCAATAGGAAGGCAGTTGAGGCCGTGGACAGAACCCTGCAGAACATCCGCAGGTACGAACATTTGATGGGTGGTGTCACAGTTCTGTTCAGTGGCGATTTCCGGCAAACGCTTCCCGTGGTGACACAATCGAGGGCTGACGAGGTGAATGCTTTGTTGTGGTCACGAGTTCGTACGCCGCGCTTGACCATTAATATGAGAGCTCGGCTCGGCGGCAATGCACGTGCTCAAGAATTCTCCGATGTCCTTCTAAGTCTTGGCGAAGGCACTCTACCAAAAGAGGTGGTGCTTCCAGACTCTCTCGGTAGAGTGGTATCCAGCTTAGAAGAACTCATTCGCTGTGTGTACGGGGACATTAGTCGTATACCGCACCAGCAGAATTCTTGGGTGTGTGAGCGGGCCATTTTGACGCCCAAAAATGATCAGGCTGCAGCAAGTAACGAATGCATTCTCTCGGAAATTGAGGGGAATGAAGTGGTCTACACCTCGACAAACACTGTTGTCGAGCAAGATGACGCCACACATTATCCCGTGGAATTTCTGAACTCCCTGTCAGCAAGTGGACTTCCAGCGCATACCATCAAGCTGAAGGTCGGTGTCCCGATTATGCTTCTTCGGAACCTATCTCCTCCGAAGTTGTGTAACGGGACCCGCCTTGAAGTCATCTCGCTCCACAGACACCATTAAGGCGAAAATTCTTACGGCTTGTGGCCTCGGCGAGGCAGTATTTATACCACGCATTCCCCTCATACCTCATAACTTCCCGTTCCAGTTCGAGCGCATACAGTTCCCCGTGAGTGTTAGCTTCGCGATAACCATCAATAAGTCGCAGGGGCAGACACTGAGGGCAGCGGGTGTCGACCTCAGGACGAGTTGCTTCTCACACGGGCAACTGTACGTCGCTTGCTCCCGCGTCACCAGTCCTGACTCTCTTTACATTTTGGCACCTGGCAGCCTAACTACCAACGTAGTTTATAGGGAAGTGTTGTAAGGTACGTATGATACCTTTGTACGTATTTTTACTCTTTTGTGTACTGGAATGTATTCCTGAATTATTTTCTCTATTTCCTTCAGTCACATGTTATGACTGAACTCGGCAGGATTCCCATATAACTCTCTTCACTTGCTTCGCTTGCAAAAAAAAACTTATATTTTAATGCTATTTTAAAAGTTGTTTACTTATAATGCTATAGCGACACAGGCATCTTAGGTATTTTTGGTACTGTAGAGCCTTCACGCTGACGACGTCGCGGGCAGCAGCTAGTTATACATATAACAGAAAGAATAACGATCCTGTTACACTACTTTGCGGCACTCCTTACAAAGTATTTCTTCTTTATTTGGATTTATTTCGGTAATCCCTGTGTATTGAGTCCTATTTGAAAAATAACTTTGCAGCCACTTTAATGCCAGGCCGCAGAAACCGTACATTTCACATTTAGTTAGCAGAATATCGTGGTCAACAAAGTCGAAAGCTTGGCTCATATAAAAAAACACAGTGCAGGTTCGAGTATGTTTATCAACATCATCATCTGCCTAGCCTTTTCAAGTCTAACCGGATGCAGCTGAATACCAGTATTTTACTAATATTATTGTAATTATTGTTATGTTTGAAATTGCACACTTTTCATACCTTTTTACATGCTCCGGATCATAGCCGGTATCATGCAACCGGCGACAAAGTGTCCACTTAAGGCGACTACATGACCTAAAGCGCGGTCTTTGTCGGATTGCATAGAAAAGAAAGAGAAGTGCGATGACACAACTGGTAATTTATTGCAAAATATTAAGCAATTGTCTATTTACAGAAAATTTATTGTTTGGACTAAAAAATTAAAACACTAGTGCTTTAGTATGTTGCTTGTAGAATAATCTGATAAAAAATCATAATGATTGTATGTATATTAGTATGGTTTTTAAAAACATATGTACTGACTTGTGCAAATATGGTTTATCATCGCTACATATATGGATACGTTTTATGGAATGCATTCTTCACATAGCCTATAGACTGGATTTCAATACATGGGTTGCAAAAGGTGAAAACAAAGATTTGATGGAAAATAAAAAAAAAGCATTCAGAAAGCTTTTAAAAATCAAACAGGCCTTTTAATAGATGTTGTAAAGCAAGGACATGGAACTACTAATGACGGGAATACCGCTCGAAGATTTTTCTCAAATACAGAGATTGCTGCTGCAATTACTGGTGTCTAATAAAACGGTTTTCAATAATTTTAGAAACAATATCTTTAGGTCATATAATTGACACAGTGAAGTTTAATGAATATACGGAAGCCACCATAAAATTATACGTAGATTTATATGAGTGGTATCACATGCCCTCCAGTGTGCATAATGTTCTTGTTCATGGAGCAGCTATCATTGAAAACTTGGGATTAATTCCGATTGGAAAGTTATCGGAAGAAGCGGCTGAATCTAGAAATAAAGACTTTAGGCGATATCACCAACACCATTCAAGAAAATTCTGCAGAAGAGCTAATAATGAGGATATTTTGAATAATTTAATAATTAGTTCAGATCCTTATATATCATCAAAACGTCATAAAATGATACGGAAACACAAACCGTTTTCAGAAGAAGCGAAAGCCATGCTTCTGTTATCTCCAACATTTGAAGATGATGAGCGGGATAATATAGAATTTGTAAATGTGGAACATTTAGAGAACGAATCTGAATCAGAATCTGACGAAATTGTCTAAGTGATAATTTTGTGAGTGCGTTTGTGAGTAAGAGTGTGCGTATGAGTGGATTAGGCCTCCTGGGGACACCACTGATAAAAAAAATGCTCTTTGTTCTCTACCTCAAGTGTGGTGTGGAAAAGGGAATGAAAAACAATTTTCTCCAAAATCGAAGAAAATCGAAGCAAGTGATTTATCGGATAATTTGCCAAAAAAATAGCACAATCGAATACCGAAAGCCGTTTTTTGAGAACTCGTGAGAATTAAAAGGTATTCATATAAAATCAAATTTCTCCATACAAAACTTTTTAACAAAAATACAACCGACTTCCAAAAGAAACACTATAAAGTGAAAAATAACTTTAATTTCGGAAGTCGGTGTCTTTGGTTTTGTATTTACGTTTTTTGCCACCGACTTCCGAAATTAAAGTTATTTTTCACTTTGTAGTGTTTCTTTTGGAAGTCGGTTGTATTTTTGTTAAAAAGTTTTTATTTCACGCTTTTTAGTGGGTCTGCTTATAATTTATCTAAGTTACAATAGCCTATTGTCAACTTGCTCATCGCCTTTTACTAAATATTGCTTTTCCCGCTGCAGGGCAGTTAATTGCTGAGGAGTTCTCCTGATCCACCATCAGCTCCATATCACCATTCACATCGTGGCGAGCATAAATTGCTTAGTTACCATATTAAAGTAATCGAATCGCAACCCGTGAAATACTTAGATATTATTGAGTAGTTCCGGTGGCCATCTGTGGTCTTCATCATCAGTTCCACTTCACCAAATGGTGCTTTTCGAGAGTAAATGCACGAGTTACTATAAAAAATACCCAAATCGCTATAGGTGTGCCTATAATATTTGAAGAGTTCCTTCGATTTCTCCAGGATCCAATCATCAGATCCTGACTTGGTGACTATGGGACCACTTCAGAAGTATCTCCTTTCGAACAAAAAAATAATTTTGAAAATCGGTCCACAATTGGCGGTGTAATCGCGTCACAAACATACAAAAAAAAAAAAAACATACCGTCGAATTGAGAACCTCCTCCTTTTTTGAAGTCGGTTAAAAAATAAATTCAAATCGTTATAACTTTAGAAATATTAGGTATATACAAAAATCGCAGAAGAAAAATGTCTTGTATTTAGTGGTAGATCGCAAAGCCGTTATTTTTTTTTTTTTAAATTGCTCATCAGTTTTTGCGAATCCCTAAGTCTATGAAAGCTTGATTTCAGCCCACCGTGCGGCGCTTCCCTGACCTCGCCCTTCGCAGTCCTTCGTCATTCGTCGTTGTGATCTGTGCTTTTATCCGAGTTTCTATATTATTCCGATACAAATAACTACTTTGGCGTGTTTACTTGAGTGATTGTTTGCTTCTCGATTTGGATTTTGTTGACATGGAAAGACTTAATAGCTGTGTAGCTTGTAATCGATCGGTGTTACGTCGCAGAAATCACCCTCTTACTGGAGTTTTTCTCGAAATATATCGGGAACACGCCGTGCTATTACTACAAGAAATAATACCATACGAGGTAAGTTTTTGCGCTTTAAACTTGTTATCTAAAAGTATAAATAATTTATTTATATATTGTACAATATTATAATATAAGTAAACTACAACGCGAAACATATTGTGTGCTAGTTTAATGACGCCCAAATTGTTTATATTCTCTTTGTTACAAACTGCACACAGTATTTACCCGACTGCGCCAGAAGGAGGGTTATGTTTTTCGAGAGTATG
Source organism: Amphipoea oculea (assembly GCA_945859645.1). Lineage (NCBI taxonomy): Eukaryota > Metazoa > Arthropoda > Insecta > Lepidoptera > Noctuidae > Amphipoea > Amphipoea oculea. Next base: position 10,549,702 of record OX243880.1, read on the forward strand.
TATGTATGTTTGTATAATTGTTTGGCACGCTCTGTGGCCTGAATGGCTCGATGAATTTTAGCTTGAGAGGTGTCGTGAAAGTGACACTGGGTATATCAAAATAAAAAAAACCAAAATGGCGGATTCTTGGCGCCATATTATGTCTTCAAAAAATTTTTTTTCTTAAAACCTATCGAGTGGGGTATCAAAATAAAGGATTTTAAAAGGTGATTAAAAAAATGTATTCAACTTATATGGTTAAAAGTAATTCAAAGTGACAAATCATAAAAAACACGTATCAAAAACTAAATCGTCTGCGAAATCTTTCACATTTGTAAACTAAAAAGCTGGAAATAAAAAAGTAATTAAAAAAATTAATAACCCGACTGCAAATTTATACTAAAACTAGCTAAAAAGCTAAAAACAAGCGCATTTTAAATTAAATAAAAGTTAGAAGCAGGCGGGACCCATTTGAGTTTGAAACTATAATAATGGTATGGGCCCTGCCTGCTTCCAACTTTTATTTAATTTAAAATGAGCTTGTTTTTAGCTTTTCAGTTAGTTTTAGTATAAGGTTGTCTAGAATAATGATTATCTTCTACGGTGTTCAGATTTCTTTTTAAATGAGAGTGCCGTTAGAAGGGTATCTAGACTTTCCTAAAAGTCGTGTAAGAATCTATGTCTGGATTTTAAAATGAATTTAGGTATCTTCAGGCCAGTCTGCTCCACCATTTTTCGTATACTTAATATTTTTCCCTGGTGATTAATGTTAATGATTATTTTGACATTTTCAGGTTCCATTTGATGGCTCAAGGTCAATTTGCCATGCATGCTGGGTCAGACTGGGTCGTGATGTGCACCGTCAGCGAGATCAACAGGTTCAAGATCAACCACCCGAACAACCTGAAGTCCAGCCAAACCAAAAAGATCATGATCAAGGTCCATTAAACCAGCAAGGAGAACAGAAAGTATACAACGACGGCCAAGACGACAAGACCTGGCTTCATGTCTTTATAAGGATATTCACGTGCCTTCAATACCGCAAGAAGGTGCATATTTAACGGTTGCAGGGATACGTCTAGTCATCTAGTGCCCACGTATATAAGGTTCTACTTGCGTAATACGAATAAATATTATATACCTCAAATTGCTCGCGTTTGTCACCCGCACCTGGTGCGAAATGATTGGGAGGAGTTAAGTGCTCAGACGCCATTGCTGGATTTGAATAACGTTCATGTATTAGACATGTTCGAATTGTTTAAATGGGGGTTAGAACGAAGTCATCAATTAGATTTCGAACATATTGAAGAGATCGATGACAGTGAATTGCATTTTTGGACTGGAGTTCCGAAAGTTTAGTTCAACATGATAAGTCTAACTCCATCTTTACGTACCAGAACGGATAAGCCTGCAACCGCTTTAGGCATATACTTAACTAAAATAAGAACTGGTGAACCGGACAGACGATTAGCTACAAAATTCAAAATATCGAAAATTACGTTAGAGAGAAAGCTTCATATAGTTACAACATGTTTAACTGACGATTTCGTTCCACATTTTCTTGGCGTAGATCACATAAGTCGAGAAGAGTTTGTTTCCAGAAACCTTACCATTGCAGCTCATATTTTTGGAGGCAACCATGACGCAGGAATTCTTGTATTTGACGGCACATATCTTCATGTGCAAAACAGCGCTAACTTTTTATTTCAAAGAATAACATATCATCATCATCATTATCATCAGTCATCATCATTATAATGTTCCCACTGCTGGGACACAGGCCTCCTCTCTGTGAGAGGGAGTGGGCCGTAATCCACCACGCGGGCCCCGTGCGGGTTGGTAGATGTCACATGTCTTTGAATTTTTGGTTCTAGGACATGCCGGTTTCCTTCACCGTTTTGAGAGCAGTGGTGATGAAATAATTTACACAAAGTAAAGCGCCTGTCTGGGTTCGAACCCACGACCTACAACTCGTAAGTCGCGGTCGATACCACTGGGCCACCACTGCTCACAAAACAATAACATATAGTCTACATAAATTCCATATGCAGCAAGAACCTCAGATGCTACAATTATGCGCAGTATCATGCAAGAAAACTCAGTTTGGCATTGGTTTCTAAGGTCTAATGATGTATTCATATTGGACCGCGGATTTCGGGACTCTATTCCAACAATCGAAGGTTGTGGTTATAATCCACACAGCCACCTAGCAGACCCAGAGGAGAACAATTATCAACGGCCGAAGCTAACAAATCGAGATTGATAACATTGGTCCGATGGCCAGTAGAGACCATAATTGGCCGTTTTAAAAAAGACTTTAAAATATTTCGGCACACGTATTTTAATTTTGCGTTGCCTAATATGATGACGGACTTTAGGGTTACTGCTGCACTAGTTAATGCAACCCGACGTCCTTACGAAGATAGCGTCTACGTAGAGCAATTTATAAATATTATAAATGAGAATATAAATAGAGAGAATGAATTGGCACAATATGTACAAGAAAATAATATGAATAGGCAAAGAGTAGCCTACGTGCCTATTGATGGTAATGATCCATCTTTCGGTGATTTCCCTCAACTTACATATGAGGAATTGACTTTGTTTACATTGGGGAGTTATCACTTGAGATTAGCCAGATCATACTGCCACGAGCACATGCGACCAAATAGTCTGTATACATTAGAAGTATACAGACACCGCATGTTGGTGGACAACAAAATATTAATTAGAGGGATAATACAGTCTCGACATGTCAGGAGTAAACAATATTATACTTATGTTTTGGTGAATCCAACACGACATGGTCGAGAGAGTATCGAGGGATACTACTGTTCATGTATTCACGGCCGCCGCACTATAAGAAGTTGTGCCCATATTGCAAGCGTAGTATACTTTTTATCCTGGGCCAGACATCAAGAAAATATTGATAAACCTGCGGCTTTCTTGGACAATGTAATTTTAGATATTGATGAAGCTGAATAAACATTAAAAAAAAATTATTTTATTTTCTGCTCCCTAAAACCGCAAGTTATAAGTTAAGTAAGCATACTAGGTAGATTACATTTTTTTATTATTATTATTTCATGATCCCCATCAGCCACAGTAATGCGCCACTTACCATTGAAAAGTATAATCATTTGTCTTTGATTCCCACCATATTTCATTTCTGTATGCCGTAGGTATATTTTTCACATTAAATGGGCCATTACCGTATACGCACTTCGTAAAATAAAAATAAAAAACTAATAAAGAAATAGCATTAATGGTATACCACAGTCATGCATGTTCCGTATTGAGATTAAGGAAACTCTACAGACGCACAGAGAGCTTTTATAGAATTAGAAATAGAATAGACTAGAAAAAATGCATACGGTCAATTTATAGTCTTAAGTGGACTGATGTGCTGTAAACGTTTTTGAAATGTGTAAAATCGTTAGAAACCACCTATTTTTTGAGCAGGACGATAGGCCCAATTTAAAAGAAAAATAGTACAAAAACCGCTGGTAGTACATCGAAGCAGATTAAAGTAATGTAATAGAAACTGCTACATCATGGCGGTTAAAGTTTACAATGAATTACAGGAAAAAAGAAGAAAAATAAATAACTTAGAATTTAATAGAACTTTAAACAGTTGGCTTTGTGTGTCAGACTTGATGTTTAACTACTATACGAACGAACACTTATTTAGATTATAATTATTGACATTATTTATAAATCTTATCAATAAGTCGATGAACTGCCTTGACTGTGAGATAATTATTAGCTAATAAACTAATTTAATATATTTTATAATCGAATATATTTTTAAACAGATATCGATGTGTTCATAACGGGATGCGACGCCGGTAGTATATAAGCCGGGCCGGTCAACAGAATGGCACAGTTGACATCAGTTGTGGCAACCATGAAGACTGTCTTATTCCTTGCGGGGCTCGTCGCCCTGGTGTTGGGCAGTGTCGTCCCTCCGAAACATGAGATCAAACTGAAGACTGGTGAGAACTACTTGAGATTGTTTTTTTTTTTTTTAAACGCTTTGTCGGTTTAGTGTTTGCAATTGCGACCAGTAGCGTAGGGTTTTTCGTTCGATCCCCGGATGGTAAAGTGTTATTGAGTTTCTTTTAGTAAATTCTGAAAAGCTGCCGTTGGACTCACCTTTAATGACTTGGTACTGACGATATGTAAGTCATACTTCTGTGCCCTAACCGATATTCTGATAGGCGTAAGACCAGTTGACAGATACCACACTTCTATACGTACCAGCCGCGTTATGTGTTTTGCAATGACCTCCAATCTGGTAACCCACACATTGGCTAACTGGTAGAAATAAATTATCCATGTAGCTTAACCACAAACCTCTGTTTCATAATAACAGCCAAAATGTGTTGATCGTTTCTTGCATTTTCAGCAAAGCACGTTCATGGTAAAGGAAATTACTCATGAGATGTTTTGTTACAGTTGAAGCTGATTTCGTTAAGTACCAGAAGAAAATTCTGGCGCTTTTTGAACACTCCGAACAACTGGACGTGCACTCCGAGTACTACAAACTTGGCAAGGAATACAACATCGAAGCTAACATCGACAACTACACAGTAAGTGTTTTTGATAATTTACTTCAACGTAGCTCCTGAAAACTCTTCAGAATATTTTAAGTATTTACGCAATATATTTTTGCAGAATAAACATGCTGTCGAGGAATTCTTGATACTGTACAGAACCGGATTCTTGCCGAAATATCACAAGTTTTCCATCTTCTACGAAAGGATGAGGGATGAAGCCATTGCTCTTTTCCACGTCATGTACTACGCTAAGGACTTCGACACCTTCTACAAAACCGCGGCTTGGGCCAAGGTTTACCTGAACGAAGAACAGTTCTTATATGCCTACTACATTGCCATAGTCCAACGGGCTGATACCGATGGCATCGTTCTGCCAGCACCTTATGAAGTGTACCCTCAGTTCTTCTTCAACAAGGAGGCTCTGCTCAGGATGTACCGCACCAAGATGCAAAGTGGTTTGTTGGACGCTCAACTGGGTGCCCAATACGGTATCGTGAAAGAGAACGACTACTACGTATACTACACCAACTACTCCAGTTCCCTGACTTACCCCAACCAGGAACAGAAGCTGTCATACTTCACCGAAGATATTGGTTTGAACTCCTACTACTACTACTTCCACTCACACATGCCTTTCTGGTGGAAGTCCGAAAAACTTAATGTAATCAAAGAACGTCTGGGTGAACTTTTCTTCTACTACTACCAGCAACTTCTGGCTCGTTACTCCTTGGAGCGTCTTTCCAACGGCTTGGGCGACATTCCTGAATTCTCTTGGTATTCTAACTTCAAGACTGGATACTATCCCCAATTGACTGGAAACTACTTGCCTTTCGCTCAAAGGAGCAACGACTACAACATTCACACTGAGTGGAACTACGAAAACATTCGCTTCCTGGACACCTATGAGAAGACTTTCTTCCAATTCTTGCAGAAGGGCGAATTCAAGACTGTAAGTATAAATAGAGAATCTCTACTGTTTCACTTTCATGATGATAACTTTCACGAAAACTAACGCGTGACTGAATTATTTTTAGCCTGAGAAGGAAATGAACTACGTCGGCAACTACTGGCACAGTAACGAAGACCTCTACTCCGAGCACAGCAAGAAGGACTTACACCAGTACTCTTACGAAATCATCGCTCGCCAAGTACTCGGCGGGAGTCCCAAGCCTGTTGACAAGTGAGTTTTACAATGAACCTATCCGTAGCTACTCAAGTCTTTTCTTATTAAAATTAGTAGTGCCAGAACTCTGCGACGAAAGACTATCTGTAATATTTGTTCCATTTGGGCTGGGTATTACTGAAATAAAAGGCCCGTTAGAAAAGTTTGTTCCGAAAGTTGGCTACAAATCACGAAACCAATTAGTTACCTTTCCTTAATTGGTCTGACTGACTGAAATATAATTATTAGTAAAAAAATTGATTGTCAAACAATAAAACCATTGCTTATTTTTTTCAGATACACTTTCATGCCGACCGCTCTTGATTTCTACCAGACTTCTATGCGTGACCCTGCATTCTACCAGCTCTACCAGAGAGTCGTCGACTACATTGTTGCCTACAAAGACTCCGTAAAACCTTACAATCACGATGATCTTCATTTTGTCGGTGTTAAGATCAACGACGTGAAAGTCAGCGAACTGGCCACTTACTTCGATTACTTCGACTTCAATGCCACAAGCAGCGTGTTCTTCAGCCAAGAAGAGCTCAAGTCTTACCCTACTGGTTTCATGATCCGCCAACCTCGCTTGAACCACAAACCATTCACTGTCTCTGTTGACGTTAAGTCAGATGTTGCGTCGGATGCTGTCTTCAAGGTCTTCATCGGACCTAAGTACGATTCCAACGGATACCCAGTTTCTATTGAGGAGGATTGGATGAAATTCTACGAACTGGACTGGTTCGTGCAGAAACTTGTCCCCGGTGAGAACAAGATTGAGCGCAAATCCAGCGAGTTCGTGTTCTTCAAGGATGACTCCATCCCCATTAACCAGATCTACCAGTGGTTAGACCAAGGAAAGGTACCTTATGATATGTCAACTGTGCCCGACAACATGCCTAGGAGACTGATGCTGCCTAAGGGTACCCCCGGTGGATATCCATTCCAAATGGTCGTGTTCGTATACCCATACAACGGCGTGAAGAAGGGAGAAGATGTGTTCGAGAGCTACATTTTGGACAACAAGCCCTTCGGTTATCCATTCGACCGCCCCGTGCGTGAGGCTTTCTTCAGGCAACCCAACATGTACTTCGAGGATGTCGAAATTTACCACAAGGACGCATACATGCCATACGAGCTGAACGTTCCTTCTTATTTCACCCAAAAGAAACAGTAAGATGATAAGTAGTTCTTAATTGTATTTTAGAATTATTTATCATAGATCGAAATGCACAAAGAATACGAGTGAAATAAATATATGTATATTTTAACACATCAATGATTTTAAATGAACCTCTTACATCCTATCCTTCCTACGTCCTACTGTAGTATAGTATTGTAGAACTTTCTATATTTCATGAATATTAAACTCAAACTCAAAGCATTTATTTCAATTAAACGATTTACAGGCACTTTTGAATTGTCAAAATTAAATAGTCAGTCAGTTAGTCAGAAAGTTGAAGCTAGATGCCCATTCCAAAACGTAGATCTCTATGGAGAAGAACGGGCAAGAAACTCCATGGACACTCTTTTAAATCAAGATATTACAAAATCCTGGGTACATTATTCTTGTTGCTTCTATATTATGTGAGAACAATGTAAAAAGAAACACACAAATGAAGAAACAATTTAAAAAAATAAGATTAAAAATAAGCCTTGGCAGTTAAGAGATGACCAGTCTCAACTGACGGCGCCCGTTCACCAACATGACGCATGGATCAGCAACATCCAGCTCAACCATTTTGTGGGGAACCGAATGATCCAACACACGCGCCACCATCAGTGAGACATTTAAGTGAGCATGACACATTCTCAACTGCCATGCTCTTTCAAGTCAACATCAAAAAAAGAATCATAATAAACGGATCCATGGTTCTTACATTTACAAAATTGAAAAAATGCTTCTAAATTGTAAAAAAATATAGATTGCAATTTATTTAAGAGATGAATAAAATTTTTACTACCAAACAAGAAAATGTGTCTAGTAGGTATTGCAATATTCAACAATTAAAACTTGAGTGAATAAAAATAAAAGTAAACATTAAGATCGTATTGTCAGAAACACTAAAAAAGGAAAAGCGACCCTCTTCCAAATATTGAAATTTTAACTAGTGAGCCCAAGTGCCTGTGGAGCAGGACCAGCATTTAGTTAAGCATTTTTATCTACGCTGTTTTTATCTATGCTTCACTACAATCAAAGTAATATTGAGTTTCTAAAAGAGGCCAACACAATAAGAAGACTTGACATATTATAGTTATTGCACAACAATTTATTAAACTTTCTTGCATGCTTTTTGTAAAATGATTCGCCTTAAGGTTATCTTCTAATTAAATGTTTCTGAGTAGAGAACTTATGTCCATTAGTACAACCTTTGTTCATTTGTAGACCTACCTCCAAATGCTGAAAATAATAATAATAAAAAAAAAATTACATGAAAATTTTACTGAATGACCTTGGTTCCTGCACAAAGCAATGATACAGATTTGCAGGTGTCTACCAGGGTTACAGATTTTAAAGGTTTGCTTTCTCAAAACTTCTCAAAATGTATGTTGTTTGTTGATCCAACATCTAAATGGGAGGCACTGACAATTTTAGGATAACTACACCCACCAAAAAACATTTTCATGGAAAATTTTGCCAAGACGAGACCACATAATATATGGCTCGCACTTAACTCTACGAGCCCTAACTTCACAAACTCTACACCTTAGTCAAAATATGAGGCTCGGCGGTTTCGCTACCATCACATGGGCTAGGGCCAGGAAATTATCAAGAAATGAAATTAAATGTATTTGCAAGAATTGTAGTACATTACAGATGGTCGGGTTTTTTTTTAAACAGTGTTTCTAAAACAATTCTCTAAAACTAGCATTCAAAATTATTGATTACATGAATTAAATAAATATGAAGCTAATAAAATTGGTACAAAAATCATAGTTATTTGAATGTCAAGTATTTGTCAAATTATAATAATAACATGTCAGTGTGAATCTTTAAAGTCTAAATACTCCTTCAGAAAATAGAATGATTTTTCTATTACAACCAAACAATAACGCTGTTTTAAATCGATTGATTGGTAGTTCCCTATACGATTTTGGTAGTTTATTAAATATCCTTAAAACCATTGGAAAGCAACTTCTATGATTATAAGTGGCTTTTCAATGAAGGAATAATTAATCTGTCAGGATATGTTGTCTTAAACATAACAGTGTCTCCAAGACGTTGAAATAAGTCGTAGTGCATTTTAACAAATTTACAGCCTTCAAATATATACATACCGGGGACAGTTAATATTTTTAGATTTTTAAACAGAGGTTTACATGAAGCCAATGGTGGCATATCACAAAGAGCACAGATACATTGTTTTTGGGCTAACCATGATACGCTGAGAGGGCTGTTTTGAGGTTGGCTATTTTACAAAGTCTCCACAAGGCAAAAGCGAAACGATTTATCTTATTTGTGACCTTTAGGTAGTGAGGTTTCCATATGCAGCCATTGTCCACTGCTATATCAAGAAAAATGGCTTCGTGTGCTTCATTAAATCTTTGATCGGAATAAGTGATCATAAGGTCAGAAACAGATTTTCTATTGTAGAATTGAACGAAGGAGGTTTTATCAATGTTCACTTTTAGATTATTACTACTTAGCCATTTTATAATAGCATTAACGGTTTCATTAATTTCAGTATTATAATTAAGCATTTTATTCTCCGTAATAACAACCACAATATTATCCGCAAACAGTGAGTAGAAATGTAAAATTTGGTAGGCCGTTATTATACATATACATAACAGAAAGAATAACGACCCTGTTACACTACTTTGCGGCACTCCTGTATTTGTTGCTCCTAATGTTAGATTTACAAAGTATTTCTTCTTTATTTGGATTTATTTCGTTTATCCCTGTGTATTGAGTCCTATTTGTAAAATAACTTTGCAGCAACTTTAATGCCAGGCCGCATTTCACATTTAGTTAGCAGAATATCATGGTCAACAAAGTCGAAAGCTTTGCTCATATCAAAAACACAGTGCAGGTTCGAGTATGTTTATCAACATGATCATCTGCCTAGCCTTTTCCCAACTATGTTGGGGTCGGCTTCCAGTCTAACCGGATGCAGCTGAATACCAGTATTTTACTTGGAGCGACTGCCTATCAGACCTCCATAACCCAGTTAGTGGGGAATACGATACCCATTGGTAAGACTGGTTGTCAGATTTTCGGGCTTCTGACGAAACGACTGTCAAAGATCTACGAATGACAGCCGGGACCAACGGCTTAACGTGCTTTCCGAGGCACGGAGGGATCTTGATATGTAAAGATGGTCACCCATCCATAGACCACCCGCGGCCAGCGTAGCTTAACCTGATCGATTGACCCGTGCAGCTGATATTACTTAGCCACAAATTGTGTATGTTTATCAACATTTTCCTTCGATCAATAATAGTAGATTGTACAACGAAGGCATAAAAGAAGCTATTTTACCCCGAGCCGTTTATATCCACGCGAGCCGCAGGCGAGGGTGGATAGTTACGTCGAGGGGTAAAATGGCTCGTTTATGCCTGAGTTATACACTCTGCTTTTCACTTCGATTGCGAGAAAATGAAACAGGCATAAAGTATACAGTACATAATTAATCAAAAATGTTGCAAAGCATAGCTAATTCCCGCCACCACAGATAATACCGCCACGAAACTTTTATGTTTTTTTTTAAATTTCAACATATTATGTCATTCGACTTGGGTACTTCATACTGCCAAGTCATAAAAACGTTTCTTTGCGTTTTTAAATTTTAAATGACAACTATTTTACCTGATTTTATTAAATTAACGATAGAAAACACGGAAGTGGTATAAATTAAAGAAAATTAAATAAATCACGACTTTAATCTGCGAAGTTTTATTGTGCGTGTGGCTGTTGGGCCTGATTACCTTAGTCTCAGAAAAAAAAATTACTTTATGCACTAGAACATAAAAAGCGATTTTATGTCGCCTAAGCACAACATAAAGACGAACTTTTAGAGCATGAGAAGTGAAAAGGCACATTTTCTGTAATTTTTGACAACAGTTTAAAAGCTGCTAAAGTTGTTAATTTGTCTTTTTGGAATACATTTTGTTCGGATTTCAGTATTTCATGTTTAGTCAAGAATTGAGTCATACGAGAATGCATTATTTTCTCAAATACCTTAGATAAAACTGACATTAACCTTTGGCTTATGGTTAACTTATCACCAGATAAAGTAAAATATAACATCAAAAAACACTTTTTACTGCCAAAAATAGTAAATGACCAACAAAATTAAAACTCCATCTTATTGTAAAATACCTATGTAAAGGTATTTGTATTCTCATTTGCTCGCCCTTGTATCCTATGTTGACAGAGCTCCTATTCCTGTGTAAAGGGTTTAGAGTAACCTAACCTCGGGATGCCCAGCTAGAACTATTGTAATTTAAGACTTAATTTTTTGGTGGTCATTATATTTAACCTTTTAACCGCTTACGCGGATTAATCGATTATTTTCGTGTCCATTTTGCCAAGGTCGTATATTTACGACCAAATGCCACAGCTCGTTTAATCTGCTTTTTTATTTAATTGGGCTGTATTCTATCAAGTATTTATTTTTCGATTCACTGTGCCGGGCGCTGGGGGCACGACCACGGGTTTGAAGTCAGGCGGTTAAAAGGTAAAGGCAATTGGCATTGTTTATATCCGTTACGTCATCTTTTTTTAAAATCGGTTTAATTACTGAGGTTTTTAATTTATCCGGGAGTGTGCCCTGATATAATGACATATTATTAAGGTAGGTACGTTAATATTGGAGTAAGGTATTCTGTAAGTCATACCAGCCTTCGAAACGGCAAAAGAAGCTTCCTTAACTGTTTCAACCAGTATAGAACTGTAATGGGCGGACAATAATATCAATTAAGATACCAAATACTTCATTACCGTAAATCTGCACAGTAATTTATTATACTCAGCGATGTCAACCTTCGACATCGCTGAGCATCCTGGAGAGATGTCCGCTGTGTATCCAGGCACGGTTTTTTAAAGGTAAGCGGGGTTTGAATGTGCACATTGGAAAGGTGCACAGACCACCAAATGTGCTCATCTCAGACCCTGCCTCAACAACCACTCCTACAACTATATCCACTTTTGACCCGTTTTGGAAAACCCTGTCCAAATTCAAAAACTCTGTTCCTGTTTTAAAGCGAGTTCCCCGTGGCGCTAGACCTCTAGTGGCGCAACACCTAGCAGGTTGCGTTCGTCTTGCCGCCCGCGAGAACTCGTTAAGTGCTTGGGAACAACTACTCACCTTCCCTTACAGAATTCTACATGTTCAAAAGAATTTGGCAACAAAAAATACATTAACTGCACAAATTAAAGAAAACTGTAATATTTCGACTCATAATTTAGATTCTAAATTACAGACACAGAGATATACCTCATCAAGAGGTATATCCCATCTCGTAGAAACTAAGTTAGGGGAAGGTGACATCAGCGGAGCAGCCAGGATTCTATTTAGTAGTGATGTGGTGGCACCGTGTTCTCCAGAAACACTCGCAGCTCTGGAGAGCAAACACCCTGCCGCAGCGGATGGCCTTTCTTTTCCTGACCCTCCTGATCCTGATAACCACTCCCTCACCATTACAGGTCGAGAGTTGGTCACAGCCGTTTGCTCCTTCAGGAACGGCTCCGCTGGCGGCCTTGACGGCCTGAGCCCTCAGCACCTCAAGGACCTTATTTGTTCAGGCGCCGGAGCAGCTGGTGAGTTGCTCTTGAAGGAGCTTACGGCTTTGATTAACCTTATGCTCTCCGGCAAGGTGAACGAGGCCGTCATCGACGTTCTGTACGGGGCCAATTTATGCGCCCTGCGTAAGAGGGATGGCGGCATTCGGCCCATTGCCGTGGGCACTACTTACCGCCGTATAGCAGCCAAAATTTGCTGTAAATTTTATAGTGAGGTTGTATCGGAAAAATTTCAGCCCCTACAGCTAGGTTACGGCTCCAAAGGGGGCTGTGAGGCTGCCCGTACACGCCCTGTCGACCTACCTAAATTCTGGAAAAGGAGAGGTCATCCTGAAGGTTGACATAAAGAATGCCTTCAACTCTGTTAATAGGGACACCTTGCTGACAGAAACTAAAAAAGAAATACCACAAATTTATAGTTTCATTTGGCAATGTTACAGAAACCCTTCTAAATTACTGTATCGGGACAACCTTTTGGAATCTGCTGTTGGCTGTCAACAAGGTGACCCCCTCGGGCCAATGATTTTTAGTTTAGCCATTCACCCAATTATTCGACAGCTAAATTCCAAATTTAACGTTTGGTATCTCGATGATGGAACCTTGGGAGGCGATGCAGAAACTGTACTACACGACCTTCAATTTTTTAAAAATGAACTTCATTCCATTGGCCTTGATCTCAATCTTTCGAAATGTGAAATATACCTAGCGGACAGTACTGACAGACACTTGACACTTCCCAAATTTAACGCAATAGCTCCAGAAATCAAAATTATTGAAAAAAGCTCTCTTCGTCTTCTTGGGTCTCCAATCTTTGACAATTCCTTTCCCGTTTTTATTCAGGAAAAAATTCAAAATTTCAATGACGTTTCGGAAAGATTGTTAGAAATTAATATGCATTCGGCCATAACTTTAATCCGCTACTGCTGTTTCAGCCCTAAATTAACATATTTTCTTCGCGCTTCACATTTATGGAAGCACACTCACCTTTTAGACCAAATGGACCAAATTATCAGGCATACATTAACATCTATTTTAAATGTGGCCATGGACGACCGAGCTTAGGCACAAGCTACTCTTCCCATTCGTATGGGGGGCCTCGGCGTTCGCAAAATTTCTAGTATTAGTTTACCGGCTTTCATATCCTCGGTCCACGGCACTGATAAATTAATCAGGAAAATCTTAGCCTCCACACTGATTAATTCTGATGTGCCGTGTTTCACCGAGGCTATGGATGCCTGGAGACTCGCTTGCCCGAATACAGATCCACCCGACAATCCATCTTCCCAGAGACGGTGGGATGAGCCGCTCTGCAGAGTAGTACAGAACAATTTACTTGACTCGTCTGCTACTCCTGCGGAACGTGCGCGCCTGCTGGCTGTGGGTAGATGGGAGTCGGGACTTTGGCTTCATGCACTACCTTCGTCGAACATAGGCACTTTGTTCGACGACACTACTTTTCGCCTCGCTGCTTCCCTGCGACTAGGCACTCCTTGCTGTTCCCCTCATCGCTGTCACTGTGGCGAAGATGTCAACAGCCTCGGACACCACGGCCTGTCTTGCAGCCGAAGTCTGTTATTGTCTGTATTACTGCTTGCTTCCATTAACTCGAAAATGGCTATGGGTCTTTGAGTCAAGTTGTGAACACATCACGAACGATTTTTCAAAATTCCACCCTTGTGGAAAAGCGGGATTTAGTTTATTTGAAAAATGTGATTCCTTTGATCTATAAACTTAAAAATTGGCCCGAATACTTATTTATCTAAATAAATGATAAAACCATACCTACACACATTTTCGAAATTTTTAGAAGAAAGTACGAATTTCACGCGGACGAAGTCGCGGGCAGAAGCTAGTAACTAATAAAGAAACAGTATTATTGGTATATCACAGTCATGTATGTTCCGTATTGAGATATGAGATAATGAGATGGGGAAACTCTACAGACGCACAGAGAGCTTTTTATAGCCCAGAAAAAATGCATAAAGTCAATTTATAGTCTTAAAATCGACTGATGTGCTGACCAATATTCATTGATAAACGTTTACACTTCCATCCCTATATGTTTTTGAAATGTGTAAATTCGTTAGAAACCACGTATCATTTTTTGAGCAGGATGATAAGGCCTAATTTAAAAGAAAAATAGTACAAAAACCTCTGGTAGTACATCGAAACAGATTAAAGTTATGTAATAGAAACTGCTACATCATGGCGGTTAAAGTTTACAATGAATTACAGGAAAAAATACATAACTTAGAATTTAATAGAACTTTAAACAATGGGCTAATTGGCAATTAGCTTTGTGGCAGATGTTTTTATTCAATAGATGATTATTTAAATTTTAAACAGACATGATGTTCAACTATTATACGAACGAACACTTATTTAAATTATAATTATTGACATTATTTATAAATCTTATCAATAAGTCGATGAACTGCCTTGACTGTGAGATAATTATAAGCTAATAAACTAATTTAATATATTTTATAATGTAATGGGCCTAATTAATATTAAAGAAGCAAGACTGTTATTACGATGTGTATGACTAAAGACATTGATATAATTTCATGATATTATTATGTATTTGCACGACTGATAAGGCGAATATAGTGAGACTAAAATTATTTTACCATGTTATTATGTAAGTACGTATATTCTGGAAAATAAATAAAATTTCATTTCATTATGAACCTGCAAAAATTGCAAATACCTGGCACATATTAACGGCCCTCACAAGGTGGCCGATAACCTTGTGAAGGCCGCAGGAATTCGCTGGATGAGGGAAGCACAGAACCGGTCGAAATGACGGTGCTTGGGGGAGGCCTATGTCCAGCAGTGGACGTCTTTCGGCTGAAATGACGACCATGATGATTAACGGTTAAAGATTCGCTTGCATACAAATTCAGAAGTCAGTAAGTGTGTAATATTTATTTATTTACATGCACAACATTACGGAATTTAATCCCAAGGCGTCGTAAAGAGCAATTTACTAACTATGACAGATATACATACTTAAGCAGGTTAAATAATATACAATTAAAAAGAAAAAAAAATGTAAATATTTTAAAACAGATATCGATGTGTTCATAACGGGATGCGACGCCGGTAGTATATAAGCCGGGCCGGCCAACAGAATGGCACAGTTGACAGCAGTTGTGGCAACCATGAAGACTGTCTTATTCCTTGCGGGGCTCGTCGCCCTGGCGTTGGGCAGTGCCGTCCCTCCGAAACATGAGATCAAACTGAAGACTGGTAAGAACTACTTGAGATTATTTTTTTATTTTTGAACGCTTTGTCAGTTTAGTGTTTGCAATTGTGACAAGTAGCGTAGGGTTTTTCGTTCGATCCCCGGATGGAAAAGTGTTATTGAGTTTCTATTAGTAAATTCTGAATAGCTGCCGTTGAACTCACCTTCAATGACTTGGTACTGGCGATATGTAAGTAATACTTCTGTGCCCTAACCGATATTCTGATAGGCGTAAGACCAGTTGACAGATACCACATTTCTATATGTACCAGCCGTTACCGCGTTGTGTTTTGCAATGACCTCCAATCTGGTAACCCACACATTGGCTAACCGGTAGAAATAAATTATCCATGTAGCTTAACCACAAACCTCTGTTTCATAATAACAGCCAAAATGTGTTGATCGTTTCTTGCATTTTCAGCAAAGCAAGTTCATGGTAAAGGAAATTACTCATGACATGTTTTGTTACAGTTGAAGCTGATTTCGTTAAGTACCAGAAGAAAATTCTGGCGCTTTTTGAACACTCCGAACAACTGGACGTGCACTCCGAGTACTACAAACTTGGCAAGGAATACAACATCGAAGCTAACATCGACAACTACACAGTAAGTGTTTTTGATAATTACTTCAACGTAGCTCCTGAAAACTCTTTAGAATATTTTAAGTATTAACGCAATACATTTTTGCAGAACAAACATGCTGTCGAGGAATTCTTGATACTGTACAGAACCGGATTCTTGCCGAAATATCACAAGTTTTCCATCTTCTACGAAAGAATGAGGGATGAAGCCATTGCTCTTTTCCACGTCATGTACTACGCTAAGGACTTCGACACCTTCTACAAAACCGCAGCTTGGGCCAAGGTTTACCTGAACGAAGAACAGTTCTTATATGCCTACTACATTGCCGTAGTCCAACGGGCTGATACCGATGGCATCGTTCTGCCAGCACCTTATGAAGTGTACCCTCAGTTCTTCTTCAACAAGGAGGCTCTAATCAGGATGTACCGCACCAAGATGCAAAGTGGTTTGTTGGACGCTCAACTTGGTGCCCAATACGGTATCGTGAAAGAGAACGACTACTACGTATTCTACACCAACTACTCCAGCTCCCTGACTTACCCCAACCAGGAACAGAAGCTGTCATACTTCACCGAAGATATTGGTTTGAACTCCTACTACTACTACTTCCACTCTACCATGCCTTTCTGGTGGAAGTCCGAAAAACTTAATGTAATCAAAGATCGTCTGGGTGAACTTTTCTTCTCCTTCTACCAGCAACTTCTGGCTCGTTACTCCTTGGAGCGTCTTTCCAACGGCTTGGGCGACATTCCTCAATTCTCTTGGTATTCTAACTTCAAGACTGGATACTATCCCCAATTGACTGGAAACTACTTGCCTTTCGCTCAAAGGAGCAACGACTACAACATTCACACTGAGTGGAACTACGAAAACATTCGCTTCCTGGACACCTATGAGAAGACTTTCTTCCAATTCTTGCAGAAGGGCGAATTCAAGACTGTAAGTATAAATAGAGAATCTCTACTGTTTCACTTTCATGATGATAACTTTCACGAAAACTAACGCGTGACTGAATTATTTTTAGCCTGAGAAGGAAATGAACTACGTCGGCAACTACTGGCACAGTAACGAAGACCTGTACTCCGAGCACAGCAAGAAGGACTTACACCAGTACTCTTACGAAATCATCGCTCGCCAAGTACTCGGCGGGAGTCCCAAGCCTGTTGACAAGTGAGTTTTACAATGAACCTATCCGTAGCTACTCAAGTCTTTTCTTATTAAAATTAGTAGTGCCAGAACTCTGCGACGAAAGACTATCTGTAATATTTGTTCCATTTGGGCTGGGTATTACTGAAATAAAAGGCCCGTTAGAAAAGTTTGATCCGAAAGTTGGCTACAAATCACGAAACCAATTAGTTACCTTTCCTTAATTGGTCTGACTGACTGAAATATAATTATTAGTAAAAAAATTGATTGTCAAACAATAAAACCATTGCTTATTTTTTTCAGATACACTTTCATGCCGACCGCTCTTGATTTCTACCAGACTTCTATGCGTGACCCTGCATTCTACCAGCTCTACCAGAGAGTCGTCGACTACATTATTGCCTACAAAGACTCCGTAAAACCTTACAATCACGATGATCTTCATTTTGTCGGTGTTAAGATCAACGACGTGAAAGTCAGCGAACTGGCCACTTACTTCGATTACTTCGACTTCAATGCCACAAGCAGCGTGTTCTTCAGCCAAGAAGAGCTCAAGTCTTACCCTACTGGTTTCATGATCCGCCAACCTCGCTTGAACCACAAACCATTCACTGTCTCTGTTGACGTTAAGTCAGATGTTGCGTCGGATGCTGTCTTCAAGGTCTTCATCGGACCTAAGTACGATTCCAACGGATACCCAGTTTCTATTGAGGAGGATTGGATGAAATTCTACGAACTGGACTGGTTCGTGCAGAAACTTGTCCCCGGTGAGAACAAGATTGAGCGCAAATCCAGCGAGTTCGTGTTCTTCAAGGATGACTCCATCCCCATTAACCAGATCTACCAGTGGTTAGACCAAGGAAAGGTACCTTATGATATGTCAACTGTGCCCGACAACATGCCTAGGAGACTGATGCTGCCTAAGGGTACCCCCGGTGGATATCCATTCCAAATGGTCGTGTTCGTATACCCATACAACGGCGTGAAGAAGGGAGAAGATGTGTTCGAGAGCTACATTTTGGACAACAAGCCCTTCGGTTACCCATTCGACCGCCCCGTGCGTGAGGCTTTCTTCAGGCAACCCAACATGTACTTCGAGGATGTCGAAATTAACCACAAGGACGCATACTTGCCATACGAGCTGAACGTTCCTTCTTATTTCACACAAAAGAACCAGTAAGATGATAAGTAGTTCTTAATTGTATTTTAGAATTATTTATCATTAATGATCGAAATGTACAAAGAATACGAGTGAAATAAATTTAAATAATTTAACATATCAATGATTTTAAATGAACCTCTTACATCCTATCCTTCCTACCTCCTCCTGGAATATGGTATTATAGAAGTTTGGACATTTCTTAAATATTATGTGCTTTACTACAAGCAAAGTAATGTTGAGTTACTAAAAGAGGCCAACACGCTACTAAAAGTTTAGGTATCTGACATATAGTTATTGCACAACAATTTATTAAACTTAGTTGCATGCTTTTTGTAAACTAGATGAAGTCGGCGTTTCCTATCTGATTATTCTGAGAAGAAAGGCTGAAACAAACTCAGAGGTCACAGTCTCTTTTAAAGTCCAGACAAAATCTTGGTCAGATCATGTGAAGACCTTGTAGTCTGTTGTCTGAAATGGTATCTCGAGGAAAGAACCACACGTATTGAGCGGACCTGTCCAGTCAGTGCATGCATTTGTCAAAAATCGTGCAGCTCAACTCAAAACTTGAGGAGCTCAACGATTCGACGAACAATACAAAATAAAGGACATTTGGGTACGCCGCGTAAATTACTCAAACTGCCAGATCATGATTAAAACTAACTAAGAAGGAAAACAGAAAAAGAGTAGAGTAAGGGTTCTTTCTGAAAACTTCTCAAAATACATGTATGTTGATTGTTGATCCAACATAGGCCGCACTTGGTTATAAGGCCCGCCATGAAGAGGACTACATGACTTAAAGCGCGGTCACTGTCGGACTACATAGAAAAGAAAGAGAAGCGCGATGACACAACGCTGGTAATGTATTGCAAAATGTGAAGCAATTATCTATTTACGAAAAATCTATTGTTTGAACTAAAAAATTAAAACACTAGAGTTTTAATATGTTGCTTGTAGAATCATCTGACATCATAATGATTGTATGTATATTAGTATTGTTTTTATTGTAAAAAGAAAGTTTTTAGAGGTATCTTCATGATTTTTTTCTATCATACCAAATAATTTGTATTATGTTTTCAACACACTATTTACCTAGCACATATCCTGGAGAATATCATATATTTTTTTAACATTTTTTACTGTATTCGATCATATACTTTTATTGTTTCTAAAACATGCGATTTTTGCGTTTAGGTCCTGTAAGCCCCTGAATGACGGGATTGTACCAGTCGGGATTGCGCACGAATTTACAAGTATCTCACGGGTCCCCCACTCATGCCAATGTAAGGAGCCGGGGGTTTTAGTCAGTAGGAGTCCAACTTCACCTTCCATTCTCTCCAGACGGAGGGTATAGGATTTCAAAAAGAAATAAAAAAGGATAACTACTAACCTACTAAGGGCACTATGTCAAAACGCAGCTTAGTACGCCGCCAGCCATACGGACAAATTAGAACCGGCTATATGAACGATGGAAGATTAAGCGTTGTGATGTAGGTAACTAGAGCCAGGAAATTATCAAGGTATTCTGTAGGTCATGCCAGTCTTCGAAGCGGCAAAGGAAGCTTCCTTAACTGTTTCAACCAGTATAGAAATAATAGAAATGTAATGGGCTGACAATAATATCAATCAAGATACCAAATCCTTAATTGCCATAAATCTGCACAGTAGTTATTGTTATTTCTCTAATGGCACGCTTTTTATATCCGTTTTTTCATGCTCCGGATCATAGCCGGCACCAGCCTACCGGCGGCAAAGTCTCTACTTAAGGCCAGGTATTCCCAATTTTACATCACTTTGATTTAACAATAAACAAAGAAATCGTGATTTTTTAAATCGAAAAAAAAAACTTGTTCTAGTTTACTTTATGTATTTTGACAATTTGTGGTTCAAAACACGATATCGAAAACTTCACTCGATCAAAAAAAAATCCGAAAAACAGGCTTAATCGATATTTTTTTTATGTTTTTCTTGTTTTACTCATAGTTTATAAATGTTTTACTACTAAAAAATCATATCTAAAAAAAGGCAATAACGTAGAGAAAAGTAATTTGTGGTTGCATTTTACAAAATAGCTTAATTCTTTTAATAATAAATTATTATATAACACAGCGGCTCGCGTTCGTCAATATCCAGCTTTATACTTGAACCGCTCTGCCGCCCGGCCCCCGACAGGACCCCGATTCAGTATTTGTCAGTACCGCTTCGGCTATCAGACGGGGAACCCGTGTCACTTTGCTTGCGCTCAAAAGACCCGATTGACAACGTTTTATGTTCTGAAGAAATTATGTAATAAAGTAAAATGAAATATAGATGTAAAATATAAGGCCTCGTATTTTTATTTTTTCCAAATTTTGTAGTTTTCATTCATAAAATAATTTTTGAAATGGTTTAAAATCGTAATCTCATGTCAATGTCAAAACATTGTCAGAAATTTAGGGAGGTAAACGTACCTATTTTAGACAGTTCCCAATGTGTAATGGTGTTTTCAATATATTCAGCAAAACTATTTTTATAAATATTTTATCTATTTATTGATACAGGGTGTAAAAAGACTTATAGCCGTCGTACATCAAACTAAGTAACATTGCACAAAAGATCTGTGACAAAAGTAATTGCTGGAAATCGACTTTAATTTTTGGTGTGAAATTTTGCTGTATGCGCACTACCACAAACAGCAAATTTTGCACCCGCATGTAACTGTACAGGGGTCCTGGAGGTATTTAAAGTTGTGTTATAATATCAAAACTTGTTTTCGTAAAAAATATCGTTTATGCTCACTAGTTCCTTCGCGTAGTTCCTTTGAAGGAACTACTGAGAATTTTTGGATCAGTAGTTCCTTTGCAATAGCTGAAGGAACTACTGAGACTAGATATTTCCTTTAGCAGTTCCTTTGAAGGAACTACTGAGAACTTTTTGATCAGTAGTCCCTTTGCAAAAGCTGAAGGAACTACTGAGACTAAATAGTTCCTTTGAAGGAAATAAACATATATAATGCTGCCCGCTGCTGCCGCATGCAGGACCGTAGGTTCGGTAGGAAAAGAAAGAGAAGCGCGATGACACAACGGTGGTAATTTATTGCAAATATGAAGCTATTATCTATTTACAAAAACTATTTAATAAAAAATAATCCATCACTGAATGCATTTTGGCATCAGAAATTTAATGGTATATTTTTAATTATAATTAAAAATAAAATACTTTTACAAAGCATTAAAGTAAAAATACTTGCATACGAAATTGTTCCATAGACTCTTACCACACCTCGGACACTCCATACAACGCTCGCAAAATAATTACCTATTACTACTACATAAACAAATGAAAATGCGAAATCTTACAAACAGTTTATGTAAATACGAATTCGGAAAAGCATCACAATATCCAACCATCGTGATTAAAACTCAAATAAAACTTTTAAATCGCATAATTGTGTGTTCGTATCAGCAATACAGCGCTGCGGTTCGCGAGCGCCCTTGCTAAAGAGTCGGCGACGAATACCTCGAAGTGCGGGGTGAGGTGCGGTATAATACCCGGCACGTAAGTTGGCAAGATATTTTGTAGTGGGGGAAGTTCGCGCATGCACAATTTCATACATTTTTACATGCGCGAACTTCCCCCACTACGAAAAATGTTGCCAACTTACGTGCCGGTAACTGTATCTGATACGAGGTCGAGGAAGGGAGTGTCCTTTCTGTACGTAGTACTATTAAGTATTCTGTGCTCTTACTGATAAGAAGCATGATTGCATTTGCGAAAACAAACGCGGTTGTTGAACTATTTGAGTACCTACGTACTTGTGTCCGTACTTGGAAGCAAATACCTGGTGTAAAAACCCGGTCGCATAAATACGTACCTTCCCTACTCGCCCGATCACACGTTTCCGTAACGCGTTCGCCAGTTTACTCCCCAAGTCAAGCGCGCCTAAAGAAGTTTCACTTCAAAAAATTTTTGACAAAAAATACCGACTCCCAAAAATACTACAAAGTGAAAAATAACATTAATTTCGGATGTCGGTGTCTTTGGATTTGTATATTACTTTTTTGCCACCGACTTCCGAAATTAAAGTTATTTTTAGTTAAAAATCTTATATATCCAAAAAATGTATGTAATGTGCCGTCCATAAAACATGGAATAGAAAGTGAAACAACTACCATGGAACAACTAGCATCACAATTTAATATTAAAAAAATAGAGCCTTGTGGTCTTTTTATTGATAAAGAGTTACCTTTTCTAGGTGCAACTCCGGACGGAGTTGTGCAGGGAGAAGACACAATAGTAGAAATAAAGTGTCCAATTTCTGCATTCAGGACTTCGTTGGACGATGCAATAGATTAAAAAAAATAAGGTTTTGGAGGAAAACGAAAGATGGACTTTCCATAAATTTGAAACATCTTTGGTACATTCAGGTGCAGGGACAACTACACATAACTGGTAGAAAAACATGTATTTTTGGCGTATGATCGGGATGTAAAAATCATATCAAAACTGAAATTATACAGAAAGACGATCATTATTGGGCAAAATTCATGAGACCTAAATTAACAAATTTTTACTCATCCATCATACCTACATGTTGCCAGAGTTATGTGATACCAGACATACACGGAATGTGGAAATTAGGGATTTAAGGGAATTCACATAAATGTTCTTGCTTTCGTCATTCTCCTCCTCTTGATTCTTTTTTTTTTAATTTAAATGTTTTCATTAAAAATTTAAAATTTAAAAAACCCCCGACTCAAACAAAAACCTCTAAAAAGTAAAATAATAATATATATTAGCCCTTTAAGTTTAATATAAGTTGCACGAAATATTTTGATCCAAGCGTCCTCACGTCGGGGGACGGCTAATGAAAATTGGAAGTTAACAGCAGTTATGTTTCTACTAGATGTAGGCGCCGCCTTAAAAATTCTCGGCGGCGGCGCGCTGACCAATTTCAATCGGCGGCGGCGTTTCCTACTACCTCACAACTAAAACTCGCAATCTACTCCCTATGTTCTTTAAGCCGGCCGTATCGTTTTAGGCGGACGACAGGAAAATGTCAGTCCTATACAGTACAGTAAATACCTTGTCCAGATCAGGTCATCAGGTGCAAAAAAAAAACAGTTTTCTAAAGGGATACTTTAATAGCCTAGTAAACAATTTTTTAATATAAACACAGATAATAATAATTATAAATTATGTAAGATTGATAATCAATCTTACATCTTACATATTTTATAATTATCATGAATAAATATGATTTTAATACCCCGAATCGAGCTCAAGCGAGATCTTTTGGCCGTAACTGTTAGCCCAGCTACCGAGAATACCCTCTTACTCGGAGTGCTAGTGGCAGGTATACAGAGTAAAGCTCTAGCAAGAGCAGCAAGATGACTTGCTGCTCTTGCTAGAGCCTTACTCTATAAAAAAGAAGCATTTCCTGATGGAAATGCTTCTTTTTTATTATTCCAATAGGATAGTAAATCACCATTTTATGGTTCTGTAGGATCAGCACCAGCAATGTAACGCCAACATTCTTGCTCTATTGGATCACCTTGAATGCCTTGGTATGAACTCTTACTATGTTTCCTTGACAGTTTGTGCAATAATGATGTGTCAATTACATTGCTGGTGCTTGTACTTGCTGCGTTTTCGGCTAAAGCTTCTGGCTCGTTATTAATATTAATGATTTCCCTGATGTACGAGGAAAGGAATGACGTTCTGGTCATATTCCGGTTTTCAAGATATAAATCTATTTCTGATAGACTCATGACACACACACACACACACACACAGATACGTCAAACTTATAACACCCCGTCGTTTTTGCGTCGGGGGTTAAAAACAACTTATTTTAAAATTCGTTCTATTCCAAACCTCCGTTAAAGCCAAAATGTATGAAACTTTATAATTGACATCAGTCATTCCGATGACGTATTATTATGCGTTATAACCATTGCGTGCTCTTGACAGTGCTGGGTTGCCAGCTGTTTTAGAACCCAATGGCTCGCGACGATTGGAAAAGACCAGACAGATTGACCATAATGCCTTAGAAGTTAGGTCGGCCTTTGGTGTGTGATGCAACATGTATCGACTACCTTGCGCCACCCCATCTTCCTATTACGGTTGGCTGTGCTAGTGCGATTACTGCGGGTGCAGAAAACCTCAAACAGCGCAAATAGATACTCTAATCTTATTCCGACTTATATGTACCAGCCGTTTGGGGCTGATACACTAGGGCCATAAGGTCCGAGTGCCTACTTAATTTTTCGAGAAATCGCCAAGCTTGGTCGACTCTTCACGTGACCAGAGGACTAGCCTATTTTTTGGCCAAAGATTCAGCAAAAAGAAAGTAATTTTAAGGCTTTGTCATGGCAAAGGATTTTATTACTAATCAAGTTATTTTGAATCTTATTTCAATGAGTTTAGAATTCATGTTACTTTATTTCGATACCACGATGCCGGGAAATGACGCGACGTGCCGCGGGACGCTGCGGCATGACGCAACGCGCCAGGGATGCTGCGGCATGACGTGTCATGCCGTTTCATTCCACGTAATGCCGCGGCGCGCCATTGCATCCCGCGGGACGTGTGGGTCACGTTGTGTCGAGGAATTATGATTGCTAAGCTAGTTGAAATAAGATTGAAACTTGTGCTGCGGTCATTTCGGTTAATGGGACGCAGTCCGGTCTGTGCGGGCTTTTAGCAGGATGCCACGGAACGCCGCGGGATGCCGCAGCACAACCTGCCGTGGCACGCTGTCAGTGAGCTGAGCGCCGGCTCTATTTGGCTGTCGATGTCTTATGGTGACAAATATATGGCGATAGAGCAATGGTCTTTGGTCGGTCATAGAACACTAATGAAGTAGGTACTTATATTGCGGATTTCGATGTAAACTGTATTTGCTATGCGAATGATGAGTGTCTCATGTTTGTTTTGTTATACCTACTTATTATTTACCTGCCCATTTAAAAGAATTTTATATATACTGTACATAAAATGTGAATGTAATAAATTAATGTTAAGTTTAATCATTTTATTTCTTGACATCCTTCCAACAATAGTTCAGTTCACCCTAACTGAATCAGTATGTCAGTGCGAGTGGGATAGAATGATACATAGCGCGGGGAAGTGGGGACAAAATCTGAATTTTAGCTGAACTATTACCAGCCCTTAAATGAATACCAACTTTAGGGTATATACAATGATTAGCTAACTTACTATACAAAAAAATATAAAAACAAAGGACACTTAGGCGTCGAAGTACCGTACCGTATCGCTGTCATCCGGAAACGTGTCCAGAAGACTGGCAGCATTGCCACATTGAATGGCAATGCTAATTCTTTGGTCAAAGAACGACCCAGCCCTCTGGTCACGTGAAGTGTCGACCAGCCAACGAGAAATTTCCTTAAAAAGAGACGCGCTTCGGCCCCAAACGGCTCAAAGCTGTAGTTACCCATAAGGTATTTGAGCCGCTTGAGGGTCTCAGCCGCAACAGTGGCGCCAGCACAGCCCGCCGTGCTAGGAACTTGAGATGGCGCAAGGGTATCGACACACGTTGCGTCGCACACCAGAGGCCTATCCACCTTCTAAGGCAACAACGTCATGCCATCAGCAGGCCAATTCTCGTAATTTAAAACGTTCAAAATCTAGTCGCAGTCTCATCTCGGCGACAAACAAATGTCAAAAACTTGTTAAAATTGTAGGGAAATTAGAGGTATTTTTGACAGGTTGAGACTGAGATCAGACTGTGACCGTGCATCAAATTACGAGAATTACTCTCTGGTCTCTTCCCATCGTCAATACAGTAAAATCGTAAATCGTCGTAAGTACAATTGGTTTCAGAATTATTAGTACTTTTGAAAATGTCATCAATTATTTAGTTGTAGCGAAAACTGAATTTTATGTGTGGGTATTAAATTTGTTTTTTTAAAAACACATAATTATTTGTTTACTTGTTTGGAAAAAATCGCAAACCCAGTATATGTAAAAAATGGTTGAGAAGGGAAGTTTTCTAAGAGTCTAACTGAAAGGAATTGATTTATTTTATTATAATATTACAATTCTTCTTTTCTTAAATCCTTCTATTCTCTATCTAGCAGGCGTTGTGTATTTTTATGTATTTTCAAAGGATTTTCCTGAAATCTTTATCGGCTATCTACTTGATAAAAATATGAGTTACATCTTCATTGAAAGTGATAAAGATTATGATGAACCCCCTGGATAAGAGAGATGTATAAAAAGGTATTTCCTATAGATATTTTCATCAAATAGAAAATACATACGAACACACAATGTCTTGCATCCAAAACGTCCTGATATTTGCAATATTTATTAACATTATTGTAATCAGTTATTTTTAAACAAATCAATGTAGTGGATTAGAATGAGTGTTAAAATGATTTGGAATAAAAAGAAGAGGAAGACAGACAGAGAGTACTTTTAAGTTGGCTTCTAAACTATACATGTACCTAGGCTTACAAATTAACATAATTTTAGTTCATGTGGTGTTTACTTTTAAGTACCTAATTGTTACACAGTTCAAAGTTTTTTTGAAGTGAAAACTTCTTTAGCGGCGTTGTACACTTTTTTGTAATGGGTAAACAATGATAAACTCGCGTCAGGACACGTGACCGTCAGGACACGTGACCTGATCGAAAATTCGTAAGACGGATGGAGAGTAGACAGCCGGCGCGGCGTAGGAGAGGAAGTATCCTCCTCTCTTTCTACGGCGCGGCGAAAATGTATGCCTTATTTTTATGGATGGAAAATCATCAAATGACCCCTCCCGCTCTGGGTGGAGCGGAAGGGAGTGTCAGACTCTTACTGACTAAAACCCATCCGTGTTCCTTCCTTAGCCCTTTATTTTCCGGGGTAAAATGGGAAAAAAAAAATAAAAAAAAAAGGAATATGTATGCCTGCTGTTTCGTTTAGGCGGCGCAGGGCGCTTGCGCGAATGTTCGTGTGTGTTTATGTTACAGCGTGCCACGCGCAGCCATGGATGGTGACAGCTTATGGCTCGACCGTCTGTGTAGTGGCCAAACTGCTGTGTATTCGTAAAATTCGTGTATATGAAGTGTTTAAAATATGGAAATTGAACAAAGTGCATCTATTAATGAAAAAAGTGACGAAGAAATAGCGAAAGAAAATGTTAAAAAGTTATATTAATTCAATTAATAGTTAATTTATTTCAACGTTAATATTCAAGTTTTCAATTCTGCCGGCACTCCCGGAGTGCAACCCGTCTTTTTTTTAATGTTATTTTTATCAAGTTGTCAGTGTAAATAATTGTTAGTGAACCAAATAAATAAATCACAAAATCAGCCTATACCTAATGTTCCCACTGCTGGGACACAGGCCTTGTCTGTTCGAGAGGGAGAGGGCTGTAATCTACCCCGCGGGCCCAGTGCGGGTTGATAGAAAGTATTTTAATAAGTCTAATCTGTGAACAGGAACCCTCTCTTTGCGTAAGCTTTCAAGCATAATTACCTATAATGAATGTTTTGGACCATCGCATAACTAGGTAGTAGCTATTTTTTTTTTCTTTATCAAGACCTCCATTTATTTGTCCTTAGCCGTTATAAATGTAATTCTCAAGCAAAATCCGCACTCAGGCGTGAAGTTCCAGACATAAAACCCTTTATACAGTTTATACCAATAACAATTTATTGTAACTCTCGTTTTATCTCCACAGTGCATCTTTGCTGGAGCTCTCACCCAAGCATTCGATGCCGAAGATAGACCACCGCACATTCCGCCGCACATACCGATCCCCCATGAGGCACCACCGATAATCCTTGAGGCATCATCGATCCCCCATAGGCCACCGATCCCCCATGAGGCACCAACGGTCCCACATCGGCCAACATTGGTACCCTATAAAGCACCACAGATCCCCCATGAGGCACTACCAATCCTGATTGAGGCACCACCAATCCCACCTAAAGCACCATTGATCCACCATGGGGCACCATTGATCCCCCTTGAGGCACCTCCAATTCCGCATAAAGAACCACCGAACCCCCATGAGGCACCATTGATCCCTTTTGAAGTACCACTGATCCCCCATGATGCACCATCGATCCCGCATGAGGCACCATCGATCCCTTGAGCCACCACCGATCCCCCAAGACAAGCCTCACGACCATGGTATCCCCGATTGGATCGACATTGGCTCCGGCGTACATTGGAGCCCCTGTGACATCAACACAGGTCCTAGAACGCGGTGCAACGATTGCCATACAAGATCGATCTGCACATTACTCGGAGGATTGGTTCTAGATTGTCCCTACGAATTTTACTGCAACAATGGATTTTGTTCGCGCCTGCCTAGTGAAGAATGTGTTTAAGTGACAGTTACTGTGAACAGTTATATCCGGTTGTTAATTACATCGAGCTTTATAAAAAGTCCGGAATTGTACGGTCGAGGTAGGAAAACCTTAACTATATTTAGAACCTTGTAGACATGGTCATGGACAAGTTGGATGGGCCAGAGAAATGTGTTTATAAGTGATATTTTTACATAAATAAATAATAACATTAATCAATAATAAATACTAATTTGTAGACTTGCTTTCCTCTGGAAAATAGGTAATTAAGGTACGTTATAGGTAATTAAGTGCCTGAACCTATCCTCAGCAGTTACACTTGCAACGACTAGACAAGACAAATGCAACAACCTTATAGCGAAATGTAATATATTCTAGGCATCTTTCAGAATTACAAATTACAATGTTTCTCTTAAATTAGGTATTTAAATAGTTTAGTGACTACGGTAGGTAGACACAGTTTATTAGATGATGAGTATACTTGGTGCGATTTAATTGCCTGTGGCATGGGTACCATAAGTTGAAGTAACAATTAATTTTGCATCATCTAAATAAACAGTGTTTGAACGATGCAAGTCATTTGATGCTTCAATTTCATTGTATGCCACAGGCAAGAACGCTGCTGGGGGCACCTGTCCCACAGCCGATGATTAACGAGAAGCGAGTAGAGCTAGCATAGCAACTAGAAACGAGTTGGCGAGGAACGAGCAGCGTGTGTGTATTTCATACAGTTTTGTCGCTGGGCTATGAGCGAGTGCGCGAGTGCGACGAGTAGAATTACTGCCCAATCATTAGCTATGATGCATATGTACCAAGCGAGAGTATCTCAAAGAGTGTTCTGTTCGCCAAACGAGCATCTCTGAGCGAGCATTTTCTTTGATAGCTCTTGATCTCTTCTTTGATCTCTTTTACTGACACACGAACTACATCTTTTGTACATATCTTGAGCGAAAAAATGTCGCTAGCTAGTCGAAAGCACCTGCCTCACCGCTGAAGTCGACGATGGCGGTGCGTGGTCTGCTTAGACTAGTAGCCGATCCCATACTTGGGGAAACGCTGGCAGATATTGAAACAAAATAAAAAGCAGTGCCATGTTTAAAAGCGCTGTTAGTTGTTGCGTACCTACAGTAATATAGGTAATAATATTACTTGATAGGTCATATATTATTCAAGTTTACGTTGTCGAAATGATAACGATGTATTATCACAATTATGTAAATATTCGTGATTATATATGAATATTATCACTAGCGATGTTAACTCTTTAACTAACAATTAGGTTTTGTACTAGCCCGTTATCCCATTTCATCATAACAAAGACACAGTAAGAAGGAGGGACGAGCATAAATCACAGACCATCATAAGTTCTCTCACGATAGTAAACTAAGATAAGTACATTTCTGTAATGATTGAAAATGTGCATTCGTTGGTACAAGGTCATCAACCGAGAAAGGTCACTTCAATCCACAAAGCAACTGAATGCTTTGAAACAAATCGTCTTGAAGACCTGGACAAGAAGCGCCAAATATGCAAAAGTCGCCCAAGGCCATTACGTACCTACACATACAATGATGTTGATCAGCTCTTCTGTACACGGTGTGATCGGGTTTTCAAGATCAAAACTGGTTTTGCTACTCGTCAGAGAGCTCACGAAAGAAAAGAAAAGTAGTCAGGGTCGCTGTCGCCGGATACTGTGACCAGGACTATAATCTGGTGATTATAGTCCTGGTCACAGTAGTAGTAGTATTAGTAGTACTTTCACCAGAAAGTACTACTAATACTACTGTCAATATCATCGCCCTTCTTGCAAAGCCCCTCCCCATGTTTTCATTTTTTACACCACGAAGCTTTCCTTCTGCGAGACGACGGTTTCGCAGAAGGAAACCACCGCGTCCCAGGACTCCTCGCTGCCGACCATCGACTCGCCACGGCCGGCAGCAACAGGTCACTGCCTACTTCTGAGATGAGGGCAAGGCGCGGCTCCTCCCAAGCGGCACACTCTGCCAGCGTATGCCATGCCGTGTCCTCCCGGAAAGTTACCTTACCAAACCTAACCTCGGGGTGCCCTTCGCTCGCTCTTGTATCCTACTTCGCCTAAGAATTGGTTTGGCCTTGGCGAAACTAGTTTATCCTAAAATTGGGTTTGGCCGTTAACATTTCATTGATTATGATTTGCGACATAAAACAATGTTACAATAGTTTGTTATGTTTCAGAGAACAACAGTATATTGACAAACAATGGTATATTGATTTTAAACAAATATTTTCAAATGCTCTACAGTTACCTACTTTTATTTCTCTTGACAACATCTACCAATACAGTACCCTGATAAAGTCAACACCAAAATAAAGATTACGCAACAGATTTAGCTAAAACTGTTTTGATATACGAAAAAGATTGAATTCTGTCAAAGGTTAATACAGTGATAACGATTAATAAATTATAACATTACGATATATACAATATCCAACGATATCCAACTCGGTACTGGGAGACATTTATAGGTCGTGTAAAAAGTGGATCATCAAGCTGTAGGCATTGTCACAGTTGACAGCGGTTGTGACAACGATGAAGACTGTCTTAATCCTAGCGGGGCTCGTCACCCTGGTGATGGGCAGTGCCCTCCCTTACCACCAAAATATCAAGCTGAAGACTGGTAAGAACTTTGCATATTTGATTTGTGCTCCTATTTCTAGTGGGGTTATAATTGTCTCGATTTTTAAGGATCACAATATTGCGGGTTCAAAGTGTTCAAACCTTGAAAATTATGCTGTATGAGGTGGAACATAATATACTGCGTGGTAGTTACAGTCCAAAATTATTTTATGGCGGAAAAATCCAACAAGGTCGACTCAGCGAGACTTAACATTATGTTTCGTTAATCGCGTACGAGCAAAATAATATTCTGGCAAGAAGTTTCTGAATAACTTTTAATAATTTCAAGTTCATTGAAAACTCAACTGATGATAATTATGTTCGATTTACAGTTGAACCTGACTTCATTATACACCAGAAGAGAATTTTGGCGCTTTTCGAGCTCTCTGAACAACTGAACGCACACTCCGAGTACTACAAACTTGGCAAGGAATATAACATCAAAGCTAACATCGACAATTACACAGTGAGTATTTTTAATAATGACTTCAACATAGCTCCTGAAAATTCTTTAGGCTATTTTATGTGTTAACACAATGCATTTTTACAGAACAAAAATGCAGTTGAGGAATTCTTGATACGGTACAGAACCGGATTCCTGCCGAAATATCACAAGTTTTCCATCTTCCACGAAAGGATGCGAAGTGAAGCCATCGCTCTTTTCTACGTTATGTACTACGCTAAGGACTTTGACACCTTCTACAAAACCGCGGCTTGGGCCAAAGTTCACCGGAATGAAGAACAGTTCTTATACGCGTACTACATTGCCGTTGTCCAAAGGACTGATACTGATGGCATCGTTCTGCCGGCGCCTTATGAAGCGTACCCTCAGTTCTTCTATAACAAGGAAACTTTGACCAGAATGTACCGCATCAAGATGCAAAGTGGTTTGCACGACGCTGCACTTGGTGCCCAATACGGCATCGTGAAAGAGAACGACTACTACGTATACTACGCCAACTATTCCAACTCCCTGACTTACCCCAACCAGGAGCAGAAGCTGTCATACTTCACCGAAGATATTGGTTTGAACTCCTATTACTACTATTTACATTCACAAATGCCTTTCTGGTGGAATTCCACCAAATTAGGTGCATTCCAAGAGCGTCTGGGTGAATACTTCTTCTATTACTACCAGCAAATTCTGGCTCGTTACTATTTGGAGCGTCTAACTAACGGTTTGGGTGAAATTCTCGAGTTCTCTTGGTACTCTAAATTCAGGACTGGATACTATCCCCAACTAATAGGAAAATACTTACCTTTCGCTCAAAGAAGCAACGACTACGACATCCACACTGAGTGGAACTATGAAAACATTCGCTGTCTGGACACCTATGAGAAGACATTCGGCCAATTCTTGCGGAAGAGCCATTTCAAGGCTGTAAGTATCAATAGAGAAACCCTACTGTTTCAGTTTCGTGATGATAACTTTCACGAAAACTAACGTGGGGATGAATTATTTTCAGTACGAGAAGGAAATGAACTACATTGGCAATTACTGGCACATGAATCAAGACCTGTACTCCGAACACAGCAAGAAAGACATACACCAGTACTCTTATGAAATCATCGCTCGTCAAGTACTCGGCGCGAGTCCCAAGCCTAATGACAAGTAAGTGTTGTCTATACATATCACCACAAAATGATTAAGTAAATAAATCCAGACAGAACAAAAAGCGAAATTAAATTGCTTTTTTTATTAACTTTCAGATACGCCTTTATGCCGTCGGCTCTTGACTTCTACCAGACATCTATGCGTGACCCTGCATTCTACCAGCTCTACCAGAGAATCGTCGGCTACCTTATCGATTACAAGGAGTATGTGAAGCCTTATTCTTACAATGATCTTCGCTTTGTCGGTGTTAAGATCAACGATGTGAAAGTCAGCAAACTGGCCACTTACTTCGATTACTTCGACTTTAATGCCACGAGCAGCATGTTCTTCAGCCAGGAAGAGCTCAAGTCTTACCCTAGTGGTTTTATTATCCGCCAACCTCGCCTGAACCACATACCATTCACTGTATCTGTTGACGTTAAGTCAAATGTTGCGTCTAATGCCATCTTCAAGGTCTACATCGGTCCTAAGTATGATATTAATGGATACCCAATTAGCATTGAGGATGATTGGATGAAATTCTACGAACTGGACTGGTCCGTGCAGAAACTTGTTCCTGGTGAAAACAAGATCAAGCGCAAATCCAGCGAGTTTATGTTTTTCAAAGATGACTCCATCACCATTAACGAGATCTACCAATGGTTAGACCGAGGAAAGGTACCTTATGACATGTCTGTTAAGCCTGAAAGATTGCCTGGAAGACTGATGCTGCCTAAGGGTACCCCCGGTGGATATCCATTCCAGTTGTCCGTGTTCGTGTACCCATTCAACAGCGTTAAGAACGGAGATGACGCGTACCAGGCCTACATCGTGGACAACAAGCCCTTCGGATATCCATTCGACCGTCCCGTGCGTGAGGCATACAGTCTACCTAACATGATCTTCGAGGATGTACAAATCTACCACAAGGGCGCATACTTCCCTTACGAACTCAACGTTCCTTCTTACTTCCTAAGTCATAAAATATAGTAAGATATTTTAATTAGTTTAGCTTAATAGTATGTTTAAAAATCGTAATTGTGATCTATCTATTACATATAATAAAATTGTAGAAAAGTGATGTCTGTACAATGGAAATATATGTATAAAAAGAAGTAGCAGGGGTTGTTATTATATCGATGCCGAACCCGAAATTGTAATTAATTTTTTTTGTCTGTTTGTCGGTTTGTCTGTTTGTCTGTGGTTTGTGCACGCTAATATCAGAAACGGCTTATTCGATTTAGATGCGGTTTTCACTAATATATTGTAGTAAGCTTCACTTAACATTTAATGTTTATTTCACGTACGTCAATCGGTTCATAAATAAAAAGTTATGTCAATTTAAAGAATCACGGCGAACATTTGTTAAGGTATTCTATCAGAGTACGTACACGCCTCGCGCCTGCGCGTCCGTGGCTATATAAAGCGCGCTGAGAGCCGCGCCGCTGACCCCCCCCGACCCTTGCTCGATGAAGTGCCAGCCCGCGCCGCAGCTGAGCCTGTAGCTTTAAATTCCCGACTGTGACCTCTGAGTTTGTTTCGGCATTTCTTCTCAGAGCAGTCAGATAGGAAATGCCGGCCCCATCAAGCTTAAATACCTAATAAAAATCTGATCCAGCCTGTCCCATCTTGCTGCCCTCTCCAGCGACGCCCTAAGCCGAGGTTCGTACCCCACAGGGGGTGCCCTTAGCGTGTAGTCGCTTAATATAGTAGATATTCGCCCTGGCTGGAGGCTTTGAGTTTTCTTAAGGCAACCACAGGATAGTCCGGTTAAGTAGTCACGACCTCGCGCCGCTGCCATAAGGATTCAGTTATTCGTAGCGAACGCACGTATCCTGGAGATTATAGGCGATTAGTTGCATTCGATTATTGCGATTCACTTGAATACTGACTGTTTGCATATTTCATTTATTTTTCTCGCACGGTCAGTTGTATGTGGCTCTGTCACGGGTTAGCAATCCTAGGAGCCTGTATGCTTTCATCCCCGATGGCCATACGTCAAATATCGTATGCAGAGAAGCATTACTGTAAAGTAAATTTTTAGCTACCCAAACGACGGTATAAGTAATTCAAAATATGCTGCCCGAAAAGTCACTATTCCACGCGGACGAAGTCGCGGGCACAGCTAGTGAAATACTATAATAATTATTTAATTCAATGTTTGTGTTCTTACGGGAGTAATTACAATAGATTAAAACCCTCATACAACCACAAACCTCACAGACAACACCAACCCAAATATAAATCCAACAAGTTTAACATCATACAGGATAACAGAATCTATCGCTGGTATTGAAGACCTCATATCACTAAAACAAACATGATTGCTTAGCCATGTGTGTTTTAGTCAGAAGACTTTCGAAAACTCAAAATTTTAGTATGATTTCTAACACAGCGATTCTTGGTTGCCTTAATTGGCAAATATAAAATTCATTGACTTAGGGCACCCTCTTTACTTCAGCACCATCCATGCAAATGAAAGTAACACAAATAAAACGAAGTTTTATTTTAACAAAAACCTAACAGCTAGTTTACCTATTCTTAATATCTAAATATTAATATTAGATTAATCTAGCTCAGTCAAAAGACGAGATTTTCATTGATATTATTTAGTGCAAGTGGGGTGAAAAGTATCCATTTTTTGGAACATTATTTTTCTTATGATATACTGTAACATTGTAAAATTTATAATTTGGAGCATCATCATAGTAATCAACAGCTGGTCTATCGAAAGGAAAACCTATAGGTTTATTATCTATATCGTTCATTATTTCTGAAAAGAACTTGTTGGCTGCATAGAAATCATCCAAAAACTCATCTCCAGGAGTAATCATAATAAATAAAGTAAGGTTCAACCCTTTCTCAGTGCCTCTAGGTATTATTAAGTTTTCTGGAAACTTAAACAAATTGAAATTATTTGTTCTATCTTTCTGTGCAGCCAATCCTTCCATATTATAATACTCATCACTTGAAAATCTATTTGAAGTCTCTGGTGACCACGTTATGACATTTAATCCTTCATCAAAGGTGTAATTAAACTTATCAAGTTCAAAGAAATTGTTGTATTCTTCCCAGCAATTGTCAGAACACGGTGGTCCGAGGAACAACCTTACGATACTATTTTTAATGCCGTCACAATCTACTGTAAAATTAAACTCAAACTTAGAATGTTTCAACCTCTTTTGGCGTGCCGTTACAGTCAGTGGTGGTTTTCTTTGTGGGTTACCCTCTTTAATAATAGCTCTGTTAATATTAAACTGGTAATAGCTAAAATAAGTCGTAATTTTTGGAATATCGGCTTCCATGATTTCGCAGCGCTTTTGTACATACTTTTGTAGATTAACTGGTTCAATGGACTCTTTGTATTCAGTAAAGTAGTTAAGAACATACTGTATCATGTACCAGTACAAGGGATCTCTTAATGATGTTTGTGGGTGGTGCATTAGAGATGGCGCTGGATTGTATCTGTAACAAAACGATAGTAGTTCAAATGAGATGATTAACATTACTATTTTCTTTAATCAACCTATACTTTTCAAGTAATACATAATTATAGCCATGATCATTCTATGCCCCGCCTTTTCGCGACATGTTCGGGTCAGCTTCCAATCAACTAGATGCTACTGAATATCAGTATTTTACGTACAGCGAATGCCCCACATAATAAGCTAGGTACATTTAAATCAGTACGGTAATATGACAAGAAATATTTTTGAAACAAATCTGATTCATATTTTAATTTTTTATGCACTCTTTCTAGTAGGTATATTGTACTAGTAAAAATTTGGCCTTACTGGTGAAAGGGATATCCATTTCCACCGTATCCAAACAACGACCTAACGACTTTGGATATCCTCCCAACTTCAAAATTGCCTCGGAATAATCTCGTTAATAATTTGACGTAGTTCTCTTCTGTCAGTCTTATTGGAGATTTATTTTCCTGCAACGAAGACATTGTATTATTCTGTGAATAAAGTTTGCTGTTTTTTAGTACCGCATTGGAAAGTATGTATTTATACAGGAATACGTTGAGGAGTTCTTAAATAATAGATAACTATGTCCAATTTTCTTGGTTTGGTAAGTTCAATATCGGAATAAACATAAAGAGCTTTTTCCTCACTTTGCACCGAAGTGTTATTAGCATCCTAAGTACTTGGGTAGGAGCACTTACCATAACAATCAGTCCTCTAGACGTACACTCTCTAATAGCGATGTCTATTGCTTTAATCTTAGCTCTATCCTCACTCCAATGTCCTAGTGTACTTGATCGGCTAGGGAAAGGCAGTCCATTTTCATGAATAAGATACGGATGAAAATCACCAAAGTTATTTTTCTTTGTAGCATTTTCTTCACGTAAATGCTCTTTTTCAAGGCGAAAACGCGCCGCCAGCTGCTGATGAATATAATAGTAATGCTCATCATGTCTAGAATTCAATGCGTACAATCTGTGGCGGAACATCCAATATGGGTGTCTCAGGTGTACACCGTAGTAATAACTGTTTAAAGCTATGTCTTCTCTAAAGTAATTCAAAAGCTCTTCACCTCCATTTTCAGGTAGATTCCAACCCGAATAGTTAGTATTAATTGTGAGGGTTTCATAGGTCTTGAAATACTGATCTGCATGAGCTTCTTCAGTAATGTCTATGTTATTGTTAATGTAATTACTAAGTTTCAAAGCTTTTACTATTGTTTCACCGTTGACGAAAAAGTTAGGTTTTGTAATAAAGGGTGGTGGGAATGCAGTAATGTCAACGTGTTTGTCCCTGTATAGCCTATTTAGTTGGGTGGCATAAGTTACTAAGTCATCATTTAATTCGTCAAAATTGAATAACTTCTCTGCATTATAGCCTGCATCTTCTGCGCCGTGGAGAAGCTCAAATAAACTGCTGGCTGCTTCTTGCATATTTTCGTCATATACGTTAAATGTAAGACCTTTCTCAGTGGCACCTTTCTTCACAGAATGCTTAAAGATTTTAAAATCATCATTGTACTGAAAATGTTAATAGGTAATTCAATTAGTTTATAAAGATACAATTCTATTTATTATCATCATTACACAATAATAAGATGTAAATGATAATGATATCAATAAGAATACTAAGAGGAAGTAAGTAAGTTCTGAAGTAGAAATCTCATGTATAATTTTATTTACCTCCAGCAGCTCATAAAATTCATTCCCAGTTCTCTGTGACCCTTGAGCTTGGTACCCTCCAGGGACGATGCCCATGAGTGGACCATCATCACTCATAGATAACTCTGGAGGAATAATGTGTAGTAGTTGAGAAAAAACGTTAATATGGTTTAGATTCTAAGTAAGTACTATGAAATCAGACGACGTAGTAAAATAACAGTTTAGGTCACTTTATAAATCGTATTTCCCACACATATTTACTAATACGCAAAAACTCTCGTATAGGACTTAAATGCACATACACATAACACCCTCACACATTCACACACTACACTGCACACGAAATCCTACAATAATATTACACACCACAAATATTATACCACCTTTATTATAGATTTAAGTACCTCTCTATCCAAACTGTGTTCTAATAGTGAAAATACGTGTAAACTGAATCAAGATGCCGTTAAATATGTTAAATGTTTAAAGGGGTGTGAGCCTGGAGATCTGTCATACAGGTCCCGCACCTAGTTCAGACTCCAGCTCTCACAGAGGTTCTAGCATAACTAAGGCAAAATTGTATATACGACTACTGTAACAATGTACCTTTATGAGAGAAATAAATAAATAAAAATAAATGAAATAAATAAAGAAGGAGGTTTTCATGTTGTGTTAAGTAATGTTTCTGTTGAGAACTAAATCAAGTAAATCGGAAAGCTTTCATTTTCTATTGCACATAAGTATGAAGAAAGAGTATCCTATGTAGTATGTATGGGTGATAGAAACATCGACGTGCAACCTTTTACCATGGATTAAGTACATGTTTGTGAACCCTCGTGCGTTGAAATTTTTCGTCGGTTATTTAAAAACATAATTTGCTATCCCATACATTTTGACCGTGTGGCTATTGCACGTTTCTATGTAACAGTAGATTTTCTTTTTGATAACCGACGAAATATTTGGACGTTACTTGCTACGGGGGTCTAGAATCATGTGCTGAATTCCTGGTATCAGTTTGCGCGTTTATGTCCCTGTCACCCTGTATATTATGATGTCAATATTATGGCTCCCATTAATTAATTTTCCTTACTCCATTTATGATAAGTATCTTAGAATCAACTCACGTCGATCAACGCTACATATGTACACAACAATACAAAATAGAGTATGATCGGCCAATTTATTTCAAAATTCATTGCCAGCTGTGTACAAAGGCTATAAAACCATTACGCCAACCTTGGCACTAGAAACGTTAACTATATTTATAGGATCAGTTTATTTGCTATAAAACACAGTCACATACCTCCTTCGCTGACCAAGCCACGGAATTCGTCCGTGGGTACTGACATGGATATCCCCACAGAAAGTAGCCATAATAGAATGGCAGATCGAAACATCACAATAGCTAACACTGCAGCCAACTAGTGCCGTCAATAGTTAAACATGGCTTATATGCACGCGAGGATTCAAAACGGTATTTCTACTGATCCAATTGAGATCCTGAGGGTCGCTTTAATGGGTACAATTTTCATTGTACACTTGTGGTCACAGTGTTGAGGACTTCGCGCCTTGTATTTGTAATTACAATACACACAGAAAGAGAGTGATCTGATTTGATCTTCAGGTACACATGTGACCCTCAAGGGCTTAGGACGAGCACTGATAATGTACATTACCTTACACTAACTGGCACTCATAGTTTGCCCATGCTTATAATGTTTTGGTCAGAATTTGACCTGGCATTAAGAATCCCAGATCATAACAGTTGAGCTAAAAATAAGTTACTTGAGCTGCTTGTTTGCTAATTTTACCTAATCTGGCAATTTAGTTTTCGACCCTGAAATTCATTAACCATTAACATTTACATAAAGCCAATACTGGCCGACCCATTGGCTGTGATAAGTCTTATATTTTTTTTAATTAGATGATTTAAAGGCCTTTATTATGAAGATGACCAGCAGCTGTATCCAGTCTACTAGACTGGTTATAATATCATTCTGTGATCGCAAATCCATATGCTAGAAAACCAATTTACAGTAGTCGTAATCGTTAATGGGCTTTCGGATAAACAATATTGATACCCGCCACATGCCACCAATGGTATTTTGTAAACAGTTTCATATTTATAAGTAGGTAGAAGAAAATCAGCCGTTGGTTGTTATTCTGTCCTCAGTTGTACAGTACCCACAGGAAACAAAATGCAATTGGACAATTTTTCAATTGCGGGTCTTGGAACACGGCTAATTTTGGTCAAGAGGCAATTCTTCACTCTCGAACACAATTACCGTATAAAACAGAAATATAGAATGTGCCAGTGGAAATATTTATAACTATATGCTTACATAACAGCTGGTCGGGATGTATAAATCATAATAAATCACTAGACACTACCAGTGTGGTATTTCTGTTCCTTTTGATCAACAAGGCTAGTGTGCCCACAACAACGAGTGGTCGCGAACTAACACAAGTTTAGAAGGAATAATTAGGTCAAGGACGAAACAATACACCAATTGAAACAAGAGTAAAAGACTGTCGTTTTGTGTATTGATGTTATAATAATGAAGAAATTTAAAAAGAGTACTTTCAAAATAAAGTGCAATGCGTTATAAATATTAGCATATAATTGTTTGAGAACTCGTTAGGTGAATTATTCCGGAAATAATTCTTTGGAACGAACTCAATGATTCCTGGCCTACCCTTGTAGACTATTAATTATAATATTAAGTGCCTATCTATAAGATAGAGTAAAATGTGCAAATAATTAAACAACCATGCTAATACCGCATTTGGTTTTGTACTAGTGTCAAAGTCTTAACTTTTTAAATACAATAAAAATAGCATCTAAATTTAATAATACTATAATATAATAATGTCAGACGAATTGCTTAGTCTCCAGTCATCATCTCCATGAATTCTGAAACAAAACAGATAATGGTTAGCAACTGAAAAAACTTAAATTGATTAGGTTACGATTAAGGGAAACGTTTTAATTAAATACAGTAGACCAGTAAATGTTAAAGAATTATGAAGAAGCAGATAAATGTAAAAACATCTGAATAAATCAATTTATGATTAATACAAAGATGCCTTAATCCTTTATTAACCATCTTTGTGATTTAATGAATAAGTAAAAGAACTTTAATGTAAAATTACTTAAAAGATTTTTGTACAAAAGCCATTCCGTTAGATGCTTTGATCTCTAACCAAAACAAACGGAGAAGTACCAATGAATTAATATTGCAATAAGTGCGTGTACTAGACAGCATAAATTTTGACCGTCGCATACCACCCGCCTTGTCGGAGCGCTTGTAATGTTTCGGCATTAGTACGAGTGTTATGTGTTTATGTATGTTGCTATAGTTTATCTTCAAAAGCAGCTGTTGCGCCAACCAGTTAGTAATCGACTTAAAACGGGAATCTGTTTTAGTCTAACAGAAAATTTTAGTCGTTTTATAATATATTGCTGAAGTGACTAGCGTGGGTTGATACGTAGCCAAATTGTTATGTTCACGCTTTTGACACTTCTGTCGACGAAGTGACATCAGGTAACTGCGTGTTAACTGCGGAGGCCTGTCTTGGCGTCGAGACAAAATGTGGGCAGACCTCCAGCCGATAATCCAATAACATTGAAATAATAATTTGGAACATTAGAGTGATTTAGTCATGTTAAGAATGAATTTAGTTTAATACAAATCATGAATGCTAGAGTAAAAATATTTACCATCGAAGTCGACGGTTCCGGATCCGTCAGTGTCAATCTCAGCGATGATACCGTCCAAGTCGCTCGAGCTGAGCTTGTCGTCAAGGGCACCCAGGATCTCCTTTAGGGTGGAAGTGGTGATGTATCCGTTGCCTTCACGATCGTACAACCTGGAGATTAATTAAATAATGACATTTAACAAATTTCAGGTAGCATGACAATGTGTATTTGTAATAGTCTCAATGAGAGCCAACTGGCGTTCCATAATCAAACAAATGCTCACCTGAAAGCTTCTTTCAGTTCCTGTTGCATAGCCTCGGCGTCTTCCTCCTCCAAGAAGTGGGAAGCGATGTTGCAGAAGCCATCGAAGTTAATTTTGCCGGCTTCTAAAACGAAGTAAAAATAACAATTAATTCGAGACTAAAACCAGACCTGCTCTAAACCTTGAGCGCTCTATTTCTTTCATTGAAAACAGACTAGATAAATAAACTTTGGAAACAGAGACATGCATCTTTCAAAGGGACTGGAAGCTCGGATAGAACTACCGTACGGAAATAGCCTCATTAGTTCCCGCGACGAGTAAAAATATTCGAGAATATATTCGAAAAGGTGTCGTAGCCTCGGTACGTGTGAATTCTTGTTAGCGTATTCTGATGATGGATTACTTTTTAACAAGAGATGTTTCCAGCTGTTTATATGACTGCTGTTGTTGTTCCCATTTTTTTTTATCTCTACCACATTTGTACTTGGCATCTAGGATTTAAAAAAAAACCTTATGAAACATTTTTTCTCTGAGTCGTAGAGCTAACATAATGACCAATAATATAGTATAACAATAAAATTGAAGTACAGCTTAAAGTTTTTACATAAAATATCCATAAAATTGTTTAT
Organism: Amphipoea oculea; assembly: GCA_945859645.1. Lineage (NCBI taxonomy): Eukaryota > Metazoa > Arthropoda > Insecta > Lepidoptera > Noctuidae > Amphipoea > Amphipoea oculea. The sequence goes on from OX243880.1 coordinate 10,592,553, forward strand.
ATGGTAAACAAATTCGATGCTGATATAAATATTTACTTTTCTACGAAAGAATCCAGAATATGTACACAATGTACGAGTAAGTGAGCAAACTCTTATTGATGAATATGACATGCGTGAAGATTTATGGGTAATATAAGATTAAGCCTTGACATCAGATTGAAATACGTTCAACAATATAATTTTGTTTTATAGATTTGAAGAATATTGTCTAGAGTGATGAGATTCTTTTGTAAATGCCGTTTGGGTCGTTACTGGAAATATCTCCATTTCCAGTAGTAGGAATATTTGGAACGGATGACTTTGAATTTAAATAAGACCAAGCAACTACTGTGGTTGCATAATTAGATGAATAAATGTATCTGGAGAAATACTTACTTTCTGGGTCGTTTTCATCAATCAGAGCGTTCAGCTCAGAGTCATCGAAAAGCTGGCCCATGGTGTTGAGGATGGTTGAGATCTTCAGGACATCGATGTATCCCGACTTGGTGGTGTCAAACATCTGGAAAGCCTTGCGGAGCATGGCCATCTTCTGATCATCGTCAGTGTCCTAAGAAGAGAAGACCAATGTAAGAAATATGTCGTTTAGGTGTGTGGCAATTAGAAAGGAAAAGCGTTTTATTCAACCATGTGCTTAATTTTTTTAGTGATAGTAAAAAATGCACGTCTAAGAAAAGTATTGGATATTGAACATGTCAGTAAAATTGTTGAAAACCGTGAAAATGGTATCCTTTTCATAAATATGCAAATATCACTGCTTCGAAATTATGTAAGAATTTTTCAATAGAACGTTCCATATTCTAAATTTTTAAACACTTTCAAATTTGTCACAATTAACTGTCACATTCACGTCCAACGAACAGGAGATTTGAAATCCTTGGGATCCTCACCATGGTGTTTGTGTAGGGTTGGCAGTTGTAACAAGAACCGAATCCGAGTGCGAGTGTTGTTACACTAGATTTTACGTCGGTGTGGCACCCTTATTTATAGCATTCCTTCCTCCTCAGACTGGAATACAAAAATAAGTGAAAAAGCTTCTGTCTCACTCTCCACCGTACCCGTTCAGAATAGTGACGTGGTTATTGAGTTCTTCGTCAGCGTGAATTATATCTACGTCAGATGGTGGGAATGTTCAGCAAAACCTGAATTCTGCAGGAAGCGAGCTGTCAGATTTATATAAACTAATTGACATCGACTCACACGTAGGAACATGGATGATGCGTTCCATTTATAGAAATATGATAGTTGTTGACGAAGCTTCCGAATAGCATTATACCAGCAACGTTTTGCGTTTCAGAAACTATGACGTATTTGTTTATTACAATTATTTTAATTTATTAATGGAGGTTTACACGATTGTTACGTCTAAACTGAAAAACATATTTCCTGTTGCAGAAACAAAATTGAAAGTGTGAAAATTGTGCTCAATAAGCACAGTAGTTTTTTGGTTTATAGGTATGAGTAAATTGGCATTTGGCCTGATAGTTTGCAAGCATTGCGCTGGCACTATCCGTTAACAAGTGCATTTTCTAAAGCACATGTAGTATTTTATCAGTAGTACCTACAAAGTTTACTAAATAATGTCAGCTCTAAAGAAGGTAAAAATGGATATCCTATAAAAGGAGGGATGTTTTGTACATGGATTAGTCGTTCGAGTTCTCGGTTGCAACATGTGAAAATGAACAACTTCAACACGTCCACTTTAAAACGTAGCAGAAACTCTTGCGCATATAAAGCTGTTCCTTGATTAAGAGCAGGAAATTCCTTTGATGCGGCCGCCGATTCACAACAATCCCGACGAGAATATTACGCGTAGCGACGTCACTGTCAGGTGTCATCAACTGTGTTTTAATAGATTAGGTTTTATTTTTTATTAGTAATTGAGTTTTCGTTTGCTTATCATTCGATTTTTCGTAATTTATATTTAAAGTTCATTTAGAAGCGAAGCTCTTTACTAATAACAAATGACAACGCAATAATTGCTATGTGATTTTCAGTTTTATAGATACTAGGTACGCCATATTGTATCAAATTAAAGAATAATTATATTACGTTTTTTAATACAAAATGAGATAATGTACAATATTTGTTGGAATGCCACATAGCATAAACACATCATAAAAATGAAAAAAAAAAACACAATATGTAAATTCATATGATCAGAATTAAAATGCATGATGGATTTATGATGTTACAGTTAAATAGTAAGTTACGAAATAAGTACTATAATGATGTATAGCGCGGATGTAAATATTTGAATAATATTGTGAGTAAAATCCAACAGCTAATGTACGGCGTGCCGATGATTGGCGACCACTGGCGCGTGAAACGGGTTATACTGCGGCGCCGGGGCAGATATAGACTGCCGGTGATCGGCTATAATTTTTGTGTTCTCATGTGAATGCCACAATGAGAGAAACATCTAATCTGAGTCGCGCTTTACGAGTCGACCACGTGTAGTTTTAAAACAACAATACATGCCGAAATTAGGTCAGGTTACAAGTTTATTTTTAATCCACTTGGTATTATTGTGACGTTATTTCTGGTCAACGCATTCCTTAGAAAGCTGTAAAATCAATCGTTGACATTTTTGTTGAAATATGGCTCAGAATGTATAAGGTAGTTTTTATGAACACCATCATCAGAATAATGTCACGTTCGTTTTAAAGTTTTGTGAATATCCGTATCCGTTGTGTATCCGCTATTGAACTTTAATTGTTTACAAGTATCACGTTAATATTTTTACTTCAATGTAGTGAACCGTTAATTATTTTATTTTGTAAAACAATTACCCTCATAATGGCGATAACAGTCACCGGTCTTCAATATTTTATGAAACACTACACTCAGGTTATTTTCGTACTCAATCAAGTCATGTGTCTTTGTTACACTACGAAGTATTCGGAATAATGAAAACAAATGAGACAAGATAGTCATTGTGTTATGTGACGCGATTCATTTAATACATCGTTAAATAATTCACTTTGTCCATACGTTCATTTCACGGTAATTTTATTATTTCCTACACATTTTGTGACATTCCCTAGAATATTAGCAACAGCCTAAATAATATAAAGTATGTTTTGTCTTCCTATTGTTTGTATGTATAGGAATGGGGATAGAAACGATCAGGCCAACCTTGAATTCAGGCATCCTAAAACTATTTCTGAATTGTGAGGATTTATTTATATTGAGAGCTCATCCATCAATGTAATGATCATCTTGTTGGACTATAGCATCATTTTGTAAAGTATTTTGTTACGTCCGTCTTATACTAAATTGGAGCGATTTGCTTCGTTACCAAATTATTTTTTGTTAGTTAGAGTCCTTTTAAGAAATAATAGACAAGGATTTATGTAGGTAATTATTTTAAGTGTTTTCTTTCAAGAGATAAAGCTTATTAAATCACATTTAAACTCACATAATGTTACAATTAAGATCAGATTGACGTATAGTAAAACGACAGTACCTACATAAAACACGACAAAACACAGAACAGCAGGAAATGAGGTATCGTAAATAAATGCGCCAATAATTTTAATGCCGGCCGCAGTCAGATGCTGCGGCAGGGACTTATTAAATTTATTTGCCGATGCGTAACCGACATCTGACTAATTTACACTGACTTAACATTCCATAATCAAAATAATTGGTAATCATAGCCAAAAGTTTGGACAGAGTTGCCGGCACCGCACCCTGAATCATCAGCGTCAATGGAGTGGAAATATAACTTCATTTTGGCACAGAACACAGGATTTTCCTTGCAGAATTCACCGGCTGATATCTCAGAGCCAAATGTAAATAATTCTTGAAATAGTTCACAGGTAATGTGTCTTTGATTTGCATTTTTTGCGTTTTATTTGTCTTATATTTTGGACGGTAGTTTTTGAGACGTTTAGCGATTTGACTGCCAAGACAAACACTTCATCGTAGATCATTATATCAATCGTAGTATAATCCTTGAGATCTAGATATCCTTGAGACTAAATAATTTTGTGAAAGCCTAGGTCCCAATTGGGATGTTCTTAAGATAGATTCCAATAGTGTAAAATCAAGACCTGTGCTAACTGCGTGGTGCTCTAAAACAGCTTTTTGCTTACAACTTGTAAAAGGTGCACCCAAGGGAAAAAATCACTACTTTTAGAGACACAGAAAGAATCAGATACTTTTAGAGAGGCCATGGTGGAATGAATTTGACCTTGAATCTCGTTTCCCAGTGGGGCGACGACAATCTGGTCAAATTCAATGCTCTGAAAACACAGGCGTGTCTTTTACAAAATGGAGCCAGCTTCAGTTATCTTCCACTTTTCGAGGTGCATCTGTACCAGTTACAGACCGCCTAGAGCTTTTGGGCATGGAGTTGACGTCTGATTTCAACTTTGGCTCAACCATCGAGTCAAAAGTACACACTGTAGCCAAGAAGCTGGGCATCCTAAATAAGGTGAGGTGATACATCTGGACAGCTTTTAAGTCTGTACAAAGCACAGGTCTGTTCCTGTATGGAGTATTGCAGCCACTTATTAGATGGCTTAGCAAAATACCAGCTTGCTACACTTGACTTCGTGATTAAAAAGATCGGTCGGAGAAAGATCGGACATAACATATTATGACCTGGTCATACTCCTCGCTCTTCGCCAATGCTGTTCTCACAACTAGACAGTATTAGTACAACAAGGTTCCGCTTGTGCCTAAATTAAAGCTAAATATCCACTTTGCAACTTCTGCTGTCATTACTTTCCTCGAAGAATGTGTACTTTAACCGATATATCCTGTTCGGAAAAACTACAATTTTGAACTTTTTCTCGGGTTCTATTAGACCTACAGAGCAACTTGCAGCAATTTTGTATACTTTAAAATTGTAATGATGTTTTTCCGTAGGATGCACTTTTTAGAAGTTATACGTCAAAAACTGAAAGAAGTCCGAAAATGTCGAGGTTTTTCGAGCACCGCGCAGTTAGCACAGGGTTTTCGAAGTTGCAAACTTGGATCTTACACTATTGGTATCTGATCTATTCTGACATCATCCCAGAAAAGTCAGTACAGTGCAATTTTTGGCGACCTAACGCGATTTTTGTATCTACGGTAATTGGCCCTTAATCAAATTATGACAAGTAAGTCCGTTCAGTTTTAGAACCCTACTTACGGTCTCTATAAACTGATTTACATATTTTACTATAGGTACTATTGCAGCTTCTTTGAACGCGAAATAGAAAATAGAATTAAGCTTAGCAATGTACTCGTATAATTTTAATTTATGACAGCAATTCTTCCAATATAACGAGGAAATATGATTTGCAAGAATTTATGTATATGTTGTGCGTCGAGAAAATGTATGTACGCCGTTTGACTTTTACGATTTATCATAAAGTTTTGTTTGTGTTTACACCAAATGTAATCAATATTGTTTACCTGATGCTATCAAAATATTATAATACGATACAAGGTTCTGTGCTTCTATCTTAAAGTCAATGTCTGCCCGGATTTCAGTCTCAATACTTACCTGGAATTAATATTCCAGGAATTATTATTGGTTTATTGGTTATTGTATCGTGTTCTGCAGAGACTTTGTAATCGACTGTAAAAGTATTTTCTATTTGTATTCTAGCTGTTGTCACAGTAGTGACCGATGGTTTTTAAATTTTCCGCGATGAAAATAGGGAAAGCGTAACGTCGTTGTAAAATGTTTGGACCGTCTCCAAAAATAATGATAGAAAACCTCGCGAAATAGCAATAATGTGCATTCGTTCCCCTTGTTATATATACGTTTAGTCTGCTTTAATGATCAATGAAAATCAGCCACACGATGTGCCGCGATCAAAGAGTTTTATTGGTTTAATCGTAAATTTTATGTATTTTAATGTTATATATTTTAAAGTAACGTTCCCTCTTACAGGTGATTGTGTTTATTACCTGCCTCATTAACAATTTATTTGCTATTTTGTTAATGCTTTTATAATTTAGGTTTTACAATTTATACCTACATTAGTAACGTTTCAGGCAAACAAGGGTTTCGCAAGGAATAGTAAATAAAATGTTTCAGATAAAATAATTTGATTTATTTAATAAAAACAAAATAATAATGGTACTCGTCTTTGATAATCACAGTAAATTATTAATCTTTTTACAATTATTTAGATTTAATACATGCAATATTTGTTTTATTCATACACCTTAAGCTCAGGGCTATCTTCATACTCAAATGTGTGAAACAAAAAGTCATACACTGTAGGAGTGCGCTTCCTTCCATCAATAGAAAGTGGTTGTAAATCTATCAAATTATTTGCTACAATATTATTATTGAATTCAAATTCTTCGTTGTCATCTACATTTACGTCATTATCTCTAATTTCACTGAGTAAATCTAAATTATTAATATCCTTATCTAATTGAACCCTTGCTAATGCATCTTTAGATTTAGGCTTTGATATTATGGAAGCCGTGGTGACTTCTTCTTCTTTAGCTGTAACAGTACGATATTTGGTGTAGTCTCCCCTTTTTGCAGAATAATCTTTTTTATTAAATTGCGCTTTTTTAGCTTTGTAGTCAAATGGTTCTGTTTTTTTAGAGGAATAATCAAACTTTGAAGATTTTAGTAGACGTGGCGTATTGACAATTAAATTATCAACATCGTCATTGTCTACTGGGTATTCGTTCATCGGAGTTGTTTTTATAGATGTCGTGGTGACTTCTTCATCAGCTGGCGTTACGGTGCGATACTTACTATAATCTGCCCTTTTTGCAGAATAGTCTTTTTTATCAAACTGCGCTTTTTTTGCTTGGTAGTCAAATGCTTCCCTGCCTTTCGATTTAGAAGAGTAATCATAATTCGCTGCTTTTAGCAGACGAGGTGTATTTCCTATTAAGCTGTCTTGATTTTCAACATCAGAAGCAATTTCTTCGTATATAGTCATGGTAGGGATAGTGTCATCTTCTTTTGACGTTTTAAGATATTTTGAATAGTCATCCTTTTTGGCCCAATCATCTTTTTTCTGAATTTTTGCTTTATTCGCCTTGTAATCATAAGCGTCTTTATCAAATTTCATTGAATTTAATGAACGAACCGTTTGAACATCTGTGTTCTCGTCGAATACTGCAAAATTTTCTTTTAGAGGCATCACTGAGTCATAATTGAAGTATTTTTCTGTTGCAGTCGGAGATTCATTTAAAGTATCCACGTTATTACCGGAAGGTCCTTTTTTCGAGTTGTAATCATAAGATTTCTTATTATTTTGTGAATAATTTGGCCGAGAAGATGGATCGTAACTATTAGTACCGTACCATTGTTTAGTTACTCCAGGACCACCATAATTTTCTACTTTACTATCCCCTTTTTGCGTAACCGTGACATATCTGATCAACGCATTCGGTAACGCAAACAATTGTCTATCTTCTATCATCAAATCAAGCGGATAGCCAGGTGATAAAATTGCAGAATTCAATTCCATGTTATTTGAAGAATATACTGGACTAGCACTAGCTTTAGTAAATGGTGCAACAAAAACAAATATTTGAATAGGCAGACCTTGGGGTAAACCTTTGGGCAATATAAGTCTTGTGGGGTATCCAACTTGAGACTCTATCATTTTTAACGGTAAAGAATCTAACCCAAATTCAGCGTCTTCCATTTTCTTGCGAATAGTTTTGAGCGACATAAAGTCTGAAGCAAAGTGTTTCATATCGTCTGATGTTCTAGATATTATATTGGTCCCTAGTTTGAGATTAATCTCGAAAACATCAAGTAAAGTGAAAAGATTCTTTTTATTAGCGAGTTCGCCAGGCATAAGCTTTGGCCCCAAATAAATCTTAACCAAACCTTTTTTCGCGACTAAAGACGAGATGTTAACTTTGACTGTAAACGGCTTATGGTTTAGTCTTGGTTGGCCTATTTTAACGTTGAACGTCGACTTACTGTCGTCTAATTTTAGTGCGTCTGTAACATCGAACTCAAAGTAATCGTACGCTGTCATCATCTTTTTTACGTCAATATTTACGACCTCCACTCCAGGAAAGTACAGTTCGTCTCTTGAGTATGTAGGTAACAATTTAAGAGCACTGTCCACGAGGTCAACTATCTTTTTGTTTATCTTCCAAAACATCGGATCACGAAGAGAAGTCATGTAATGCTCTAGTACCGAAACGTGCCTGAAATAGTTATGTGTCATAAATATTGTGCAATTATTTATAAAGCCATCATCAAATACAAATTAATCAATGTGTAAATTACCTGTTGTTGGTAAGATCTCTGCCAAGGAGCTGGCGAGCCAATGTCTCATAACTCCTCTCTCCCGTGACAAGGATTTCCATTAAATGATTCAATATTTCTGTTTTATTATATCCACTCTGGCGCTGAAAGAATTGTTTCTTCAATTATTTATTTTACAAGCTTATTGTCCAAGACAATTATTACGATTTTAATAATTTACAAAAATAGTTATGTATTTTTGTAAAAATATATACATACCATGTGACTGACGACTGTTGCAACGTTATTTTCTATAGTTTGTAGTAATGCTACCTCTTCATTTACTGGAATTTCTAAAGACACAGTTCTGTGACTGAATTCATTTCCATCAGAGTAAACTAACTCAGGATCATATGGTATATCAGGTAATGAATTCCAGTTGAAGCTATCTAACTCCGGCAAGCCATTAGCGTATCTTTCTAAATTATATCTTGCCATAAATTGTTTCATCATCTGATACATATTTTCTCCGTATCTGCTATTAATGTCGTTGTTAAACCATGGCGACAACCTTAGCTTTCTTAAGAAATAATAGGAATTCAAGCCGATATCTTCACGGAAATAGGCTAATTTGGAGTCATCGTCGTTGTCGTAAAACATTGCAGTGTAATTGGCATCTAGATAGTAAGCATTTCCTTCATCGCGAATGCTATCTGTGGGAGTGATTTCTTGCCCAGCAAGAATAGACGAAGCTTTAACTAAAACCTCTTTGCGTACAAAGTAATTTGGTAATACCTCATACGGCGCTGGAATTGATAATCTTCCTGTGTCTCTCCTATTTTGAATGGCCATGTAGATGGCATTCACGTATAGTCCACAGTTTAAGTTTAGACGCGCCCACACAGCTGCTTGATAAAACGATTCAAAGTTTTTAGCGGAGGACAATAGTTCGTAGATTATTTTCAACTCCTTCATGTGTTCAGGATTATATTCACTGAAAATTTCTCCCTTGGGCAGCAAGCCAGCTGCGATGAGCTTCTCCAAATTAGTAACTGCGTCTGGTTTCTGTAATTAAAGCATAATGTTTGAAAAACGGATTGAAACATTTTGTCAAATGATTAAATTAAAAGTGGGAATAAATATTTACTTACCAAGAAATCTCCTGTTTTTATGGTAATTCCTTGAGATATTGGTAGATCTTTGTTTTCTTCGCAAACGTTTTCGAATAACGGAGTCAACAGTTTTTGAACCTGCAGCCATTGTACTGAAACTAAAATGAAATATGTATTATTTGGTACCTACTATTAAGCGTATAAATATGCAGCTGAATCTCTGAATAGTTTGGCATTCGATACCGTATCATACAAATGAAGGAGAAGACTAATGTGTAACATGGCATTGTAACTAAATGTGATGTCCGTATGAGCTAGCGATTGATATGATTCAATAAAATACTTTGCCATTACGGCTTTCACATACATAATTGCATTTACACGTCGCAGAGCATACATAACTCGCGCCTTCTTCCTATGGGGTTTGACAGAAACAACCTGACCTTTCTGGAGAACATCACCAATAAGGTCGCTATATCCACGGAGGCTAGAAGAACACTTTGCCAAGCTAGACTGTCTTGGTACGGCTTTCAGATACATATGCATTTACACAAAACATTATGGTGACTAAACCAAATATATAATACTAGCTGCGCCCCGCGGTTTCACCCGCATAAGTTTCGATCCCGTGGGAACATCGGAATTAAAAGTAGCCTATGTCCTTTCCCGGGACTCAAACTATCTCTATACCAAATTTCATCTAAATCGGTTCAGTGGTTTGAGCGTGAAGAAGTAACAAACATATAAACACACACACACACACACACACTCACAAACTTTCGCCTTTATAATATTAGTGTGATAATATATCAATAATACTAGCTTCTGCCCGCGACTTTGTCCGCGTGAAATTTCACCCTCCCCCCATTCATCCTCTTAGGGATGGAATTTCGAAAACCCTTTCTTAGTGGATACCTATATCTTCACAAAGAACACACCCTCCAAATTTCATGTCTTTAGGACCAGCGGCTTAGGCTGTGCGTTGTTATACATATATATCAGTCAGTAAGGACTTTGTTGAATCCACATTATTATTAATATTATAAATGCGAAAGTGTGTCTGTCTGTTACCTCTTCACACTTAAACCGCTGAACCGATTTAGATGAAATTTGGTATAGAGATAGTTTGAGTCTCGGGAAAGCACACAGGGTGGTTTTTATCCCAATATTCCCACGGGATCGACACTTATGAGGGTGAAACCGCGGAGCGCTGCTAGTTTTATATATATTTGTATATATATAGATACTACCTATCGTAACTGGAAAAGTGGTTCGTTATAGGGCTAAACGAATGCGAATGGTGGCTGAAACACAATTGGTTTAAGTCTCAAGTAATAGAAGGTGAGCATACTTCCATTAACCGGGTTAATACTAGCAGTTTCCAAATGGAACAGCCTAATAAAACTTTGCCATAACCGAACCCAGAACCCACCATTAGACCATCAAGGCAGGATAATTTATTATTATTCATATTGAAACTACATGAAGCACGACATCCAGGGTTCGATTCCCATGTCTGGTGAATTGATATTGGGTTTATTCATAAATAATTTTCAGTAGCAGCCCGGGGTCGGAATTTATGCTCGGTTGATGGCAATATGCTCGCTTCTCTTACATGGGACTCAAATATTATTCTCTTGGTACCTACACCTCTGTCTAACCCTTGAGAAATATAGGCGTAAGATTATTTTATGTTTAAACTACAATCATAACGTAGATACAACATTTAAGATGCTAAGATAACAGTTAGCCACCTATTATAATTATTGTCATGAGCCATTAACGTTTATTCACAAAATGTACGGTCGCCAAAAGAGATAAATAACCAGGGTGGTCGGATATAATTGAAGTTTAGTAAGAAACCGATAGATGTTTTGGAATTAAATTTAATTTGATAAATGAACTGTTTTTTTTTTCAATTAATTAAATAACATTTTATTCGCAAAAAAAATTCATGGGGTTCTTACTGAAGTTCAACTATATCCGACCGACGACCCTGGTGACTTATCTCTTTTGGTGACTAGGTGTACTATATGTATTGAGATGGTGGGATGAGCTGGAGTCCTTCAACAAGAACTGGTCCATAACAGCTTTGAACAGAGGGTAGTGGAAAGAGAGTAGGGAGGCCTTTGCCCTGCAGTGGGACATCACAGACTGAGAATAATAAGGTGTACTATAAATTGGTACATTTCTGCCTAACCCTTCGAGAAATACAGGCATGAGATTATATTATACTAGCAGCGTCCTGCGGTTTCACCCGTATAAGTTTCGATCCCGTGGGAACACCGAGATAAAAAGTATCCTATATCTTAATCCTGGTTATAAACTATCTGTTTGACAAATTTCATCCAAATCCGTTCAGTAGTTTTTGCGTGAAAGAGTAACAAACATCCGTCCATCTTCACAAACTTTCGCGTTTCTAATATTAGTAGGATTTAAACTATAATCATAATGAGCTGTAAAACATTTAAGATGCTACGATAATAGTTAGCCACCTTATTACATTTGACGTGGGCCATTAACGTTGAGGATGTATCGAGTGCCAAACATTTATCATAATGACTCTTTTAACTATCTCTCATTGCTCCGGACGAACACGAGATTAGTCATAATATTTTATACTAAATGGCTACCGTAAATTAAACTAAATCTTTTATATGATTATAATCTTTGTTTTTATTCATATGAAAACTATGTAGAAATGCACTGAAAACATACGCATCTTTAGAGAATTCTATGATTGCCAGTGGATTGTTATGGGCTATTTGATAGGTTTTTACCACTAAAATACAGGGTGAAATTGAAAACATGCGACAAATCGAAATGGGAGATTGTACTCATCATTATGAACAACTTTTACTATGGGACCAAACCTGAAATCGCGAAAAAAAAATCAGCTTTTCCCTACATTTTATGTTCGCATAACTCGTCAAAATGTAGGGAACAGCTGATTTTTTTTTCGCGATTTCAGGTTTGGTCTCATAGTAAAAGTTGTTCATAATAATGAGTACAATCTCCCATTTCGATTTGTCGCATGTGTTCAATTTCACCCTGTATAATTTAGTAAAGTTATAGAAGTAACAAAATGGTGTACCCTACTAACAGCCAGTATGATTGAGCTGTAGTATCGATCGGATGGGGCAGAGGCTTCATACTGTGCAAGATCAGGAACTATCATCTACCTATTGCTGAATGTCTCAGGACAGATAGCAATAAAAAGGAGAAAAAAGTCCCGATTGGTCACGCTACGGACTATACGGACAAGTTAGTAGTCAACTTGCTTAACAATTTATTACCCTGACTTTACAACCACGGCTCTATCAACAAGCTCCCATTGGTTCTAATTCTACTACTTATGATGATTATGTATTATCTGGGAGGTCCATATTTAACTACTACTCTCATAAAAGCCCAAGCTAAAACAGTAAATGACGAGTCGTTCCACTAAAATCCCCTAGACCAGTTCCCTAGGGGACTACACAGCGCTCAACGTTCCACTACGATCCCCTATGCTGGGGATTCTCTAAGTACTAATAAATGCTATTCCTTTATAATCCCTTCTAAATAAAAAAGCCACTTACAACATAACAATATGTGATACATATAATTAATGCAACACATTCTTTCAAGTCTAGTCACTCCTAGAAACCATTTGAATGCACCCCTTTAGTGGATACCCTCGTTTAAATAGAAAAAATCTTCATTTTCGTAGTTTCCAGCTGACGTATGCAATAAAATTGAAGCACCAATGAACGTATCATCTGAACACTGTTTAGACGGCGCAATTTTTATTATAGCTTCTACTTGTTGTATTCAACAGGAAATTAAATTGCACTGTGTGAATCAGTCTTTTGTCTTACCAAATTCCTTAGGCTGTTCTGAAGGTTCAGTTGGTACTTGTATCAAGTACCCCGAAATATGTATCACGAGCACAGTAATCACTAACACCGCTGTTAACGTCTTCATTTTGTCTAATTGACTGTGGTTTTGTGTACAAATCTCACCAATTTATAGTGAAAGAATTTTCAAAGTTCATAGACATTTTGTTCTGAGTTCTGATAAGAGTAGTTGAATGCACTAACAGTTATGACTCTTAATGCAAATTATGCTAATAACAAGTTCACAGTTCATTGGTCTAATGCCCTAAGTGAATGATTCAATGTATTCTTGTGCAATGTGTAATTCTTGACGGCTTTGTGCCGTTAAGAATTACATATTGCCCGGGCGTCATTGACATGATAAACTTATTTGTAATGCTACGGGTACATTGTCGCGATAATGCGAGCTACTCGTACATTTCGCTCGCTCTCTGTTGTATAGCGAGGCGTCGAGCGGTGTGTGACAGAGAGCGCGCGAAGTGTATGTCACATTATCGCGACAATGTAGCCGTAGCATAAAGCGGGAATACCTTTCTATCTTGTTCTTTCTTTCTATCTTTTCTTTCTTTTTAGGATAGGCCGTACTTCAAAAGGAAAAACGGGACCCTCATAAGATCACTTCGTTGTCCGTCTGTCTGTCCGTCAGTAAAAACCCTTTTTCTCAGGAACGCGTGGAGTTACCATGTTCAAATTAATATCAAATACTCAGAGCTGCAATCCCTTGAAGCAGTGAAAAAGTCAAACTTCTAAGTCCAAGCAATCAAAAGATACAGGCGTTTATGTTCCGAAATCAAAACCTATAGGGTATTTCCCGTTGACCTAGAATCATAAAATTTGGCAAGAAGCAATGTCATGTAGCACAATTAAAGGAAAAAATCCAAACCGTAAATATGTAGTTACATTAGAAAAAAAAAATTAAAACTATTTACAAATTTGTACGGAACCCTCGGTGCGCGAGTCCGACTCGCACTTGAACTGTTTTTTTTTAATTATTTTTCCCTTTTTTACCTGGTGAAATGTGGGTGTTCTACAGATACACCCCTACCTAACCCTTCGGTGATTACAGGCGTTATGTTATGTTGTTGGAATACCGTTTCACCAGTTTTCTTCTTCCATATACGAGTATCTTTGACTTGCGACGTAATTATAGCTTTTTCTGCGCAGTTGTAGCCCGCGAAATTAAATTTTCTTTGGATTATTCCACTTTGCCCCACCGGCCGCCCACTGGTGGGGCAAAGTGGAATGCCTAAAATTTTGCAGTGGAATCTGCCCCACTAAATCGAAGTAGTGGGGCAGCTTTCACTGCTTTAAAATTTTGTTGGATTCTGCCCCACTAGGGTTCTTACATTTTTTGCAATTTTCAGGTCAGTGTCAGGTTGTATCTTGATCAAAATAATTATGATTTGCGACTATAACAAGTAGGTACGTATTTACAGAATTATAATCAATAATACATCTTTCTAAGTTAGATTAGTTCCATAAAAACAAATCTCTTATGGAAAAGATTCTAATGACTATGATTCTGTAAATACATATTATTATCTATTACGGTCGCGAATCATATTTTGATCAAGATACAATCTGACACTGACCTGCAAATTGCAAAAAACGTAAGACAATTTGAATTTCACGGTCTAGTGTTTATTGTGACAGGTGTTTAGTATGAAAGGGTACCTAAAGGCTGATTCAATGGTAAGTACTCCTGTATGATATTTGACCAAATGCAGCTTTCAAAGTCTTTGATTAGCAACAAAATAAATAATATTATATAAGTTTAACATAACATCACGCCGGTAATCTACAAAGGGTTCGGCAGAGGTAAATCTCCGGAATCCAGGCTGCTACTGAGAAAAGTCTTAATTGTAGAGCCCAAAAACGACCGGGGAATCGAACTCAGGACGTCACGCTGCGCGAGGCGAGTATTATGTAAGGCTTGATAATGATGTTATCAAACGGTCTGCTTATTTTGTTTATCAACTCAATGTTATTATTATATTCTTATTAAATCATCTACACACAAATAATTTAGTCACTAGAAATTCAAGATTGGAACTTGGTAACTTTGGAACAAATCTTAATTTTACATGGTTGAAAACACAAAGATGCGATAGTCTTTGGAAGTGTATGATCTGGGGTTCGAAGCCACACTTAGCAGTCGAAGCTACTAGACCAACGACGAAAGTCCATCGTTAATCATAAAGTCAAAATTTTTACGTTGCTAAAAAAGGTCCTGCAGACCTATTCTGTAAAAATGTCACCGGGAAAACTTATGTGAAGTGAGTTTGAAGTGTGCTGTCAATAGTGTCAATCTCTAGCATCAGGTGAAATGACAGCTCACTTGAAGCTCACTTCACCTTAGTTAGTTCACGGTGAGATTTTTACAGAATAGCTCGGCAGTATAGTTGTCTCTCTCTTGCACTGGAACAATGATGGCTGTAACACGACATAATCGCCCTTGTCACGACTGTAATACGGACGCTGATCATTACAGATACGTTTCATGTCATGTGAGTTTTACCAGCAACACAGTCGCCTAAACACAGTAGGTACCTATCTACATTCCAAAGAGATAAGTCTTCGACAGTTAATTGGCCAGTTTCAATAGATCAGCTTGGTTTTGGCAGCTGCACCGTGCGTTGGCTCTGCATACCGACGTCATGGCTTAATATGTGAAAATTATCTTTGGGAAATGTTTTGTTTATACATTGTCGGCTTTTTATAGTCAATTGTTCAATGAGAATAGAAATAGAGAAAACACACGAAAAGTGTGCTACAGCTTTTAGACACCTGAAGGCCAATTCTCGTAATTTAAAACGTTCAAAATCTAGTCGCAGTCTCATCTCGGCGACAAACAAATGTCAAAAACTTGTCAAAAATTTAATTTTTGACAGATCGAGACAGAGATCAGACTGTGAACGTTCTTAAAATTACGAGAATGGCCCCTATTCCAACGCAAGTCTTATAAGCAGGCAACGTACATATTTCTACAATGACTTTGCGCCTATCCATACTGTTTCTAAAACCATACCTACCTTCTCACCCCCTATACATGTGACGTATAATACTCGTAAACAGCTGTCAATATGTGTGTGTGAGTAGTGGTGGCCTTACTTAAGGGTTGTAGGTCATGGGTTCGAACCCAGGTAGGTGCTTTACTCTGTGCAAATAATTTAATCATCACTGCTCTCAAAACGGTAAAGGAAAACATCGTTAGGAAACCAGGCATGTCCTAGAACCAAAAATTCGAAGACCTGTGACATCTACCAAACCGGACTGGGCCCGCGTCGTAGACTATACCCCACACCCTCTCAAAGAGAGGAGGCCTGTGTCCCAGCAGTGGGAACATTGTAGACTGATTATGCGAGTTATTCCGGTCCTAAACTCCCCTCCACATCCTCGATCCCCTGCTAGTTCGTTTTCTGTTCTAAGCTCTGTCTTATCCACTATAAACTTTCTCATTCCGGTCTGTGTACTAAAACCTGCCACACTGCCAACTCCTTCAAGCAATACTAACTAGTAAGAATATCTCAGGATAGGCAGTTACAAAATAAAAATAACACGTGATGTAATATTGCTTTTACCTCAAATAATTATCATAAATAAAAAACAACGTTATCAGTGCCCCCGATGGTTCACTGAACTGACCTAAGTCAAAGTCAAGTGGTCACGTTTTAATCCAGAGAATATTGTTTCATTTAGTTACGGAGCTTATCTACACATGGAGACACAATATTATTAAAAGAAATGGAAATTAAAAGTTACATAACATCGCGGCTGTAATCACCGAAGAGTCACACAGAGGTGTACCTATAATTTCACATTTCGCCAGTTCTATTTAAGGGGGCGACATGACCTAAAGCGCGGTCACTGTCGAACTGCTTAGAAAAGAAAGAGGAGCGCGATGACACAACCCTGGTAATTTACCTATTGCAAAATATGATGCAATTATCTATTTGCAAAAAATCTATTGTTTGAATAAAAAAATTAAAACACTAGTACTTTAGTATGTTGCTTGTAGAATAATCTGACAAAAAATCAGAATGATTGTTTGTATGTTTGTATGGTTTTTATTTTAAAAATAAAGTTTTTAGAGGTATCTTCATGATTTTTTTTCTATCGTATCAAATTAGTTGTATTATGTTTTCAACACACCAGTGTTGAAAACATAATACAACTAATAAGATACGATAGAAAAAAATAATCTTCAGGATATCTGCTAGTTACTTGGTAGTAACTAGCATATATCCTGAAGAATATCATATATTTTTCTGATTTTGTTTACTGTAGCCGATCATATACTTATATCAAATAAGTAGGTAGCAGCTATTTTCTTTGTCAAAACGTCCAAATTTAATTCTCACGCAAAATCCGTGCTCAGGCGTGGAGTTTTGAAAATAAACCCTAAAGTTTATACCAAAATCAATTATAATTCTCGATTTATCTCCACAGTGCTTTTTCGCTAAAGCTCTCACCCAAGCATCCAAACCCAAAGATAGGCCATACTTTTAGGCATTATGAAACTTGCGTTTTTTGCGTTTAGGTCCTGTAGTCCCCTTTAGTCTCATGTAATAGGTGGCGAGCCTATTGCCATCAACCGGGTACAAATCCAGACTCCGGGCTGCTACTGAGAAATTCTAATGGGAAAGCACAATATCCCGTAAATTTGTTCGACCTAGAAATCGAACCCAGAACCTGAACCTCATAATCAGCAGTAGCGTTAGCGACCACTAGACTAGGTTAGACGCTATCCAGACTCCGGGCTGCTACTGAGAAATTCTAATGGGAAAGCACAATATCCCGTAAATTTGTTCGACCTAGAAATCGAACCCAGAACCTGAACCTCATAATCAGCAGTAGCGTTAGCGACCACTAGACTAGGTTAGACTTATTCATTATTTATTATTCATCATCACCTGCCAACTATGTTGGGGTTGGCTTCCAGTCTAACCGTATTCAGCTGAATACCAGTATTTCACATGGAGCGACTGCCCATCTGACCTCCACAACACAGTTACTGGGTAATAATACCCCTTGGTAAGACTGGTTGTCAGACTTACGTCGGGAGGGAGTTACTATTATGATAATAATTAGGTACTTATAATGTTGTATCTCGAATTAGAGATTTTTTTTTATGTGATTGCTTTTCGTGGGACTTTGTTTCGAGCAAAGTACAGTCAACAGCACATCAGTAGTAACACTTGCATTACGAAAATCACCTTTACTCATATCATAATCAATCTTTAACGTCCCCACTGCAGGACACAAGCCTCCTCTCATTGAAAGGGCCGTAATCCACCACGCACACACATGTGGCATTTCTATTCGAAGAAATGAAAAGGAAAATTTTTGTTGTAGGACATGCCGGTCTCCTCACGATGTTTCCCTTCACCGTTTTGAGAGCAGTGGTGATCAAATGAAACACACAAACTCACAAAGTAAAGTGCTTGCCTGGGTTCGAACTTACGACCAACACTGCTCTCCACCCTTAATGTTACGCGCTGTCGGTTCGGTTGACTGTGCCTAATTTGAACTTTTCAATTAGGAACATATCAGTAGCATACAAGAGTTCTCTTCGTTTTTGTCTGGTGGTGGTGCTGTTTGTCTCTGCATCACCCAAAGGTTGACTGGTAGAAAATGCCTATGGCATTAAGTCCGCCTCTGTACATTTATGTGCATGAAGTATTAAATAAATAAATAATAAATAAACAGCAATAGTCTCGTACTAGCGGTATATGTATTTATTTTATTATTTATGTACACACAGTAAAATACATAAGGATATGTCATAATTACAATTTGAGTACAAAGGTGATTGTTATTTAATGTTTTTTCAAGTAAAGAAACGTAGGTTTGAAGATACTTTAGTTAGTTAAAATGTATCTCACGCGTTTGTTAATTCTGCAGGTCAAAAAAATACTCGTGGGGTCGAACCCGCAACACGAGTAGCACAGCCGTTAACCACTAAGCCACTGTCCCATCAGCGCTTGTTTCTGTGGAGACACGTATCGCCAATGTCATAAGTAGACAAGACAAAAATGTGAGGTCAGACGGAGTTAAAATAACAGTGATAACGTTCCCTGTTTACTTTTTAATATTTTTACGTAAGTTATTGCTGTATGAACTTTCTAGAAAATCTTTCTCGGTCTTTATAAATACACTAACTTCGGCCCGCGACTTCGTCCGTGTGAAATTTCTTGTTTCTCCAACCCACCTCAATTACGTACCACTAATAGGCTAGTTTCCTAAAAAATTCTAATTAGTCCGTCAGTTAGATTATCAAAAAATATTGGACCCTTATTTTTTCTTTTGTCAATTATATAAAAAATGATGAAGATATCGCCCGTTAAGGTTCCGCGTAACGTCACGCCGTGCGACACTTTTTAGCACGGCGTGACGTCACGACCCCCCACTCCCAAATTTTGACGCGCTTTATCTTTGTCATTTTTTGTTTGATTGGCAAAAGAAAAAATAAGGGTCCATTATTTTTCGATAATCTAACTGACGGACTAAATCTAATTATTATTTTTTTACCCAGGAAAATACCCTATTACTTACTACAGTACGGCCGACGAGAGAATGCGTTTCTGACACCTGTCAGTGCGACAACTCTAGTAGCTAATAAAGATCAAATTCGCAAAACACGTATTCGTTTGTATGAAACTGACAGATGTCAAGAACATACATATTCTCTCCACGGCCGGACTGTAGTTAATTCTGCAGGAAAAAAAAATGCTCGTGGTGATCGAACCCGCAACACGTAGCACAGCCGTCAACCACTAAGCCACTGTGCCAACAGTGTGATTCTGTGGATACGCGTATCGCGAAAGTAAACACGACGTCAGTCAGAGTTCAAATAACAGTGATAACGTTTTTCGTTTAGTTTTTAATCTGTTTACTTACGTAAGTTCATTAACTTACGTAAGTAAACAGATTTTCTAGAAAATTCGTACTGCATTCCGTATGAACTTTCTAGAAAATCTTTCTCGATGTTTAAAATACCTTTACATAAATAGGTGTTTAAAGGTATTTTAAAGATCGAGAAAGATTTTAAAAAGAGTAGGTACCCTTTTACATTCATGATCTCATGTTTTTATGTATAGGGGTAGGAAGGCAGAAAGCACAACAAACCATGACTACGCAAACATTTATTATTTTTGAAAAACATTTTTGTGCCTGACAGTACATTTGATCAAAAATTGCTTTGAATTAAATTAACCAAATCGGGAGCGTTTTTGGCCACAGGTACCTTGACCACTGGGGGCCTAAGCCACGGACCCAAAATTATCGCTATAATGTATTTCCATGGTTCATAGTGCAATATTTATATTTGCAACGTTTAGCCTGTGCACTAGCAAAAGGATTGGTGATCGTAGTTTTTTGTTATCAACAGTCAGGAAAAAGTTTATATTCAAAATTTCAAAAGGATTACTCGGATACTACTCATCATCGCTTTTAATAATGCACAAGCAGGCGGATAAATGTACCCATATTATTGCAGGGATTGTCATGATGGTTGCTTTCCGTTCACAGTTATTTACCTACCTACCTGTGATTTTTCGTCATTGTCCAAACCACAGTGATCTTTATGGACATTGTTATAAGGTTGCTGTTGAGTTGCTGCCACTAACAAGTCTGTCAAAATCATTGTGATCTTTATTTTCGTAAAAATAAGGTTGCTGTTAGGTAGCTGCTGAAAGAGGTAAAAAAAACTGAACGGACTGTATTCCCCCTTGTTCTTTCATTACACAGGACATAATATGAATTACTGCCATCTAGTTAGCATTTACTGAAACCTGGAAAACTGAGATAAGAGTCCTACTATTGAGTCAAGATTCGTCAAAAATGAATAAAGCACTGGTTAGGTTTTCCTTAAACTGACGTGCTAAAATAATTAAAAGCGACTACGACACCTAAGTTATTTATTTTCAGGAGATGAGTTTCCAGTGGTCCTATTTAAAAAGTCTCGAATCCTAACATTCAGTGCCACCTAGTGGCGCGTGCCTCAACCAATTGGACTGTTTGGAAACTGCAAGTAGATAATTTCAGTGTAGATGTCGCTACTTAAACATTTCACTATGATTTATTAAATTAGTAGTAGAAGCAGTAACAATTTAGACCATTTACCCCTTTATTCATAAACGTTGCTTAAAGTTTAAGTAGTAATTAGCAACTGCTTAACCATACATTTTTTACTTTTAAACGTCATTTAATTTTAATCATTGTTTTCATAACCGTTTCGAAACCGGCGAGATCCTCACAGGCTTATATTAAACGACTTGCCAAGACTGGCTAAATATAGTAAAATCTGTTTAGCCATGTGTATTCGGATATAGGTATGTACCTATAATAAAATCTGTTTAGCCATGTGTGTTCGGATATATGTATAATAAAATGTAAAAGTGATTTAAAAGATTTAGATAGTAGATTGTATAAAAAAGGAGCCCATGGCTAAATAATAACAGCCGCAAAGGTCGATCGATCAGGTTAAGCTACGCTTGCCGCGGTTGGTCTATGGATGGGTGACCGTCTTTACATATCGAGACCCCTTCCGTGCCTCGGAAAGCACGTTAAGCCGTTAGTGCGAGCTGTCATTCGTGGATCTTTGACAGTCGTTACGTCACGGGTAGTCAGAAGCCCGAAAGTCTGACAACCAGTCTTACCAAGCGGTGTCGTATTACCCAGTAAGTGGGTTGGGGAGGTCAGGTAGGCAGTTGCTCCATGTAAAATACTGGTATTCAGCTGCATCCGGTTAGACTGGAAGCCGACCCCAACATAGTTGGGAGAAGGCTAGGCAGATGATGATTGTATAAAAAAAAGGTTGAAAACCAACTAATAATTTTTACAGCATAAAATAATTTGTTGACAGGAATCATTTTGTAATGTAACCTATTTAAATATTTCCACGCTATGATGTAAGCAAAACATGTATGCTCTTGTACCTATTTTTAATAAAAACAACTTTAACCCTTCGTATGCTTAAACGTGGATCCACGTGAGACACAATGGCTTTTTAATTGTGTCTGTAATTACGGTACTCAACCGGTGAAATCCCATGTTTTATGTCAATAAATATTATTTCTATTTCTTTATATAAACCCCTGTATGGTCTATGGGGTAACTAATTAAGTACCTTAGTAAGATTCGGTAAGGATAATATTTTACCGATATTATTAAGCATAGCAGAAACACGTTCACCAGTTATCAACTTAATCAACTCAATCATTATCTGGGGCTCACTTAAATTAGCTCTCAATTTTGTTATTTGAGACTTCTGCTAAAACTTTTGTTACTTAGAAGGATTGATTACTCCAATTTATTTTCCAGATGGTTGAATCTCGATATTGTGTTAGAGGCCTTAGAATACTATTCAGTCTTATACATAGATAAATATACCTACCTAGGTAGCTACCTCAAACAAAGCTTTGTTTGAGACAACTGAAAAAAGATGATGATCAAAATAAAAAAGTAGGTAGGTTTTTCTAGTGCAGATAACTAATACCTATCTCGATACCTCGACCAAGATAAGCGTCCCACACTGCCCCGCATGATGCAGCGTAGCGCGTGTCGACGCACCTACGCGCGTTCCTGCGGGAGTGCAGATCTGCATCATCGTGCGGGTTTTTTGCGCACTCACGCGCGTAGGTGCGTTTTGTAGATTCACGCACGGCGGCTCTCATTTATTCGCCGTTCTCTGTGGTGGTCATGCAGTACTGAGCATCACGATAGTTTTGATAAAAATGGTTAATAGTGTGGAACTCATTCAGGACGCTGCCGTTATACTAACTGTTTGGTTTTTGTACGGTCAAATTAAAAGAAATCGTGTCTATAGAAGATACTGGGTACAACCTTATTTACAAACAAGATCTTAAATGGGTCATTTGTTCAAAATTATTGGGACCTTAGAAAATATGAAGAGAAATTCTTCAACTACACGCGTATGTCAACAACATCTTTTGATTATTTGCTCAGCAAAATTCGAACAGGTATTAGTGGAAGAGATACAAATTATCGTCTTTGTATTACGCCAGAAGAGAAGCTTTGGGTAACATTGAGGTAAGTAAATAATTTCAATTTTCTAAATACATATTAAGTTAACTATATCGATATTATTATAGTTAAACCCAGGCTATTATATAGGTACGAATAAAACTAGTGATTTTGATTTATTGTGCGTTTATTTATCAAAATTTGTACTGCAGTTACTGTTATGGAATATTAATTAGTACTTATCTAATACACATCAGTCTACTATTATAATCACAGCTTTCATTCTTGGAAGTGTTTAGATACTTACTTGCTAATCACAATTAGATAGAACCACTAAATAGATATTCTACTAATTTTTTATGACTCTACTAATCACAGCTTTAATTTCTAAAATCACAAATAACTACCTTCTTGCTAATCACAATTATGAACCCACGAGATAGCCATTCGACTTATTTTTAATGTATCTACTCTACTAATTACAGCTTTCATTCATGAAATCACGAATACAGTTCACAAAAAAAGTTCTTAGCATTTAAGTAAGCCAGTAATCGCAGTTACTATAATAATTAAGATCCCAGTAATATTTATTTTGTTAACTTTTTGTACCTTATATCTTAAGTTTTTTTTTTTTTGTAGCGTATTAGGTAGTTTTAATTTTCGAACAATGGTAAAAGTTCAGATTCCTCGGAATTTTGAGAATTTACGGACATTGGAGATATTTGATCTTCCATTGCCAATGTGGAGTTTTCCACAAGTGATTGCTGATTATTGGAAAAGTTTCTTTCAATATATTCTTCAGCTGGTAGATTAAAACTGGATGAGGAGGGCTGATTACTTGGACGCCTATTTTCCGTACATTCTCTGTGAGGTTTAGTGTAGTAACCACCATATTGATTTGAATAAGTGCCGTATTCATAATAATCGGCGCCTTGTACTTGTTGGAAATTGCCTTCCTCATTTTGTGCTTCCAAGATACATTTTATTATATTTATCTTTATCCTTGGCTTTAATCTTTGAGGCACCCTTTTAAAATCGTCAACCAATGACAACATAAATTGTCGATCACAATCTTCTTCATCAGTCTTTCGTTGCAACGTAGATTTTAAAACGTTCACAAGTTCACTACCAATTTTATCTGCTGGGTCACTGTTTTTGGTTTTCTTTGGTTTCGGTGGAATTATGTTACTACCATGTTGCTCTTCAACTGGGTCATTGTTTTCTTGATTTGCCATACTGTTGTGCGTTTTATTCATTGATACTACTGGTAAGAGAAACAAGAGTTGATTATAATATTTGTATTTTTTATGCGTAGCAGCTGATCCGCTTTTGGTAGTAGCTAGTTCCCGCCGTTGTTTAACAAAACCATCACGAAGCGTTCTCCACCTTTTTTGAAGTAATGTTCCTAAAACAAAATAAAAAAAAAAACTCTTATATTTCAGATACTTAGCAAGCGGTTGCTCGTTTACTGAGCTTCATTTCAGCCACAGATTAGGATTATCAACCATCAGAAAAATCGTGGAAGAAGTTTGCACAGCCATTTGGGACTTCATGAGAGCAGAATGTTTTCCTGAGCTCACGACTGAAGCGTGGTTAAGCATAGCTGAAGGTTTCCAACAACGGGCAAATTTTCCTCATGTGATTGGAGCTATTGATGGAAAACATGTCAGAGTTTACAAACCATCCTTAACAGGATCATTGTATTACAATTACAAACATTTTTTTTCAATATTGTTATTAGCCATTTGTGATTCTAATTATAAATTCATTTTCATCGATGTTGGTGCGTATGGTAAATGTAGCGATAGTACTGTTTTTCAGAATTCAATATTTTACAAAAAACTTAGGGAATTTAATCTTAATATACCAAAAGAATCGAATATTCCTGGAGTTCCCAATGATCTGCCATATTTTTTCATAGGCGATGAAGCTTTTAGCATTTCTGAACACATATTAAGGCCATATCCGGGGACCAACTTGAATTTTACTAAAAGAATATTTAACTATCGTTTGAGCCGAGCGCGCAGGTATATAGAATGTGCATTTGGAATTTTAACTCAGAAATGGCGAATATTTCAACGACCATTAGATGTTAACGTAAATTTAGCAATAAATATTATTAAAGCGTGCTGTTTGCTTCACAATTTCGTAAGAGAAAGGCATGGTGTTAATTTCAACGAAATAGTATTCAATGGTGATACAGAGGGTATGTGCTAAATTCCGAGGGCTAGAGTTCTATCAGGTACACGCGGAAGTGACGCAAGGAATAATTTTGCTGATTTTTTTGTTAATATTGACCCTTTGCCGTGGCAAAACAAATATGCTTAAACTAGCTGCAGCGTTCATAATTGTAATTTACCTATCATTAACTTGTAGTAAATAAAAAAATTAAAACAACTTACCGTTCTTTTTTTTTTCTTCAACCGATGCATTATTATCAGTAAACATATATTATTTATTACTTCCTCCCATTGTTTCACCTTCTGCGCTCTGTCACTGTATTCATCACATTTCATATTCCAGATAGCTGGGCGGTTTTCGATTTCGAATATAAATCGATCGATATCGAGATCCATTTTCAAACGCACACGTCACGCCCATTCAAAATCACGCGCGGCACTGCGGGATTCTTTGTGCCATACCTTGCGTCTCGCCCCGCACCTACGCGCGGGGGTGCATGTTTCTCCGCGTGTATGCGCGTGATCCGCATGAACGCGCGTGGATGCATTCTCTGTGTGTTAGACTGTGCGTGTTTTCCATACAAACGGAGATACTATACAAGCAACGGAAGAACACGCATCCACGCGCTACGCTGCATCATGCGGGGCAGTGTGCGAATCGCCTAAAGTCAGGTTTCTTTTATACAAGCTACCTAATTAATTATTAAGTATTTTTCTCGGCCAAATTTCAGGCTAGGGACAGGTCATCCCATTTCTTTTCGTGGGTACTAAAAAGGAATAGGTAGTGATTATGTGACTTTATTCATTAAGTACAGATCAGTTCTTGAATGGCTTCCTTCTATGAAAGTGTAATGCTTCCAAAGAAAGCTGCAGACCAGGATCAGGTGAGGACCATCCCGTATGGAGACGAAGGCAGGCAACTGCCTCGGTGTTTAGTCCGGAATGGGCCATCGCATTGCTTCCCTAGTCGCTACACCAATGGGGGACCATCTGAGTCGCAGTACCTTACCCTAGAGGACCGAGGAGCGAGGTCCGTAAGCATATAGAGATCACGGGCTGCTGCATACCATGAGGTTGTTGGGAACACAAGCGTTTCCTTTTCCTTTTATAGGAGGAGCACCAGCGCCCTAATTGCGTAACACACTATCGATCTCCATCTGAATCATTATGAAGGATATTGCTTCATTATGTTCAAAAAATTTGTATGCTCAACAACGCAAACAATGCAAAGAATGTTGTTTAATTGTTAAAATGAGACCTACCTATAGAGGTATGAGGAACCTGGTGTAAAGTTCACTCAACCTCCATAGAAAAGGGAGGATCCTCCGACCAGACGGGTGTTGTGTCTGGCGGGCAACTGCCCAATGATTCATGTCGGGCTGAGTATCTATGCTAGTTGCGCGGTAAACTCTACTTGCGCGATGCAGGATTTGCGTGACGTCAGTATGACGCGTTGTTCGCATGTGGCGTTGTTGATACCGCTACACACCCATTGCTATTGATAGTGTATTACGCAACGGCTAAATAAATGGTTTATCTATCTATCAACGGGGGCAGGTGAATTTAATTTATTTATATAAAGGTAATAAGCCAACAAAATACATACACAGCAAGTAACCGATTGATTAATGAGCTGCCCGGAGTCCCTGCATGCATAGTATATAACTCACAGTCCTGTGTTACTTAAAAGTAATGTGTTTTTTAAAATGAATTACATATTGTTGCAATTTTCAGTCTCTGTGAAAATTAACCCATGAATCATGAAATCGATGTAATAAATAATCTCTTTGTAGACAGTAGTAGGTGTTTATTTTTAGTTTGCAGATGTAAAATTGGAGCTGCACATGGTTGCATAATGGCATGATTTTATTGCTGTGGACAATCCTTTTTTACGGAAACCTTTGTTAATAACATTCATTCTGTAGTTTCTGCCTACCATCATGAGAAGGAGGCGTGAGTTTATGTATGTACTAGCTGCGCCCTCGGTTTCACCCGCATAAGTTTCGATCTCGTGGGAATATCGGGATAAAAACTACCTATCCTATGTCCTTTCCCGGGACTCAAACTATATCTATACCAAATTTCATCTAAATCGGTTCAGTGGTTTAGGTGTGAAAAGGTAACATACAGACAGACAGACAGAGTTATTTTCGAATTTACAATATTAGTATGGATTAAGGTCTTTTAATGTATGTTACTAATTGTTGGTATTTCAAGTTAAACAAATATCAATTTTATTTTCGTAGTAATTAAGTTGATTTCAGTGACTAACTCTATTTAAAACGTTATAAAAATGTTTGAAGTTGTAGCTTAAACTGAACTTTATTGTGTGGGTATTAAAGTTATTTTTCCAAATACTCATATTTGTTTTCATGTTTGGCAAATAAATCGCGAACGGTGATAAGATACCCTTAACTTTTGAGTGTCGCCGCAGTTGGGCAAAACTAAAAACCCCGACAGAGCCTCTAAACAAGTTTTTGGTAAGCTTCAGCCAGTAGTAGTACAGTAACTAAGCCATATTTATTAAGTTGTAGTTTACAGTTACTGATTAATATTAAAATATACGTGAATAACAATAAAAAATGTTTAAGAAAGAGAAAATTGGTGGCTCTTCTAGTCACTCATACTAGATAAGTGACTAGAAGAGCCATTATTTGTTTACCTAAACCATAAATATAAGTGGATTTAAAAAAATAAGAGAACGACATATAATTAAAAATAGTTCAATTTATTTTTTTTATGATTTTTTTAAATTGCTTCATAACAGTCGTTGTCATTGTTTAGTTCAGTCTTCATTCTACAGTTATACATTTACATATCAATAATGTTACGATCGCGGGTAACTTTATAGTCAAGGTCTGTGTCCACGAAGTACGTCGAATCGATGGGCGTCTTGTCCACCAAGTTGTAGTTCTTGAGCACCCAGCGGTTCCACCTGGTCTTCATGTCGCACGTCGTCTTCTTGTGGAAAATCTTTACATCCACACACTTCATGTTAGGTGTGAAGAAGTTTCCAACATCAATGCGACGATCGAAGGGGAAGCCAAGAGGCATCTTGTCCAGAAGGACGGTTGACCTGAAGTCGAGCATGAGATCTTTGCGGTTCATGTCCAAGATATTAATGTCAACGTTGTCGACCAGTTTCAATGGTGTCACAATGACGTAGAACATCATGTCCATACCTCCAGTGAAACCCTTAGGAAGAAGAAGCCTGGTAGGGAAACCGGTGTGGTAGTTTTTCAAGTCCTTGATCAAGAGGTCACGCATGTCGGTGATGGACTCAACCTTCTTCATCAAATCGCGGGTCATCATGCGGTCGTGGACAAGGTTATGCATGTCATAAGAGTTCCTGACGATTGTGTTCTTGCCAGTGGTCAGCTTGTATACGAAGGTATCTAGTTCAACGAAGTTAAGTCGGTTGATGTTGATGTCAATGAGACGGTTCCAGTTGTCCTTTTTCGGTCCGAGGAACATCCTTACAACACAGTCGACTGATTTGTCAGACAATACATCGAGGGTGACCTTAAACGGCTGGTGGTTGAGGCGGCGCTTGCGAACCATGAATTTCATGTCAGATTTGGTCTTCTTCATCTCCTCTTCGGTCAAGTATACGGCGTTGGTCATGTCCATTAGATAGTCATCAAAGTAAGTGACAAGCTTGTCAACCACTACATTGTCGATCTTCACTCCGGGGAAGTAGAGGTCCTCCTTAGTGTACATAGGCAGACGCAGCTTGAACAAGCACACTAAATCAATGATACGTTTCTGCAGCATGTAGAAAACTGGGTCACGGAGAGCCGTCTGGTATGTGTCCAGGATAGAAGGAACAACGAAGTACCTGTAACAAAAGGATGTAATTTTCACAGATGCCAAATACTATAGAACAATCCTGTACGATTAATGATTTATTAACTTACAGCACAAAGCTTAATTCTCAAAAACTCAGGAAACCAAAAAAAAAAGGTTACAAGCCTAGGGGAACAGCTTATAAAATTAAAAATCTCTGACATATTTTATTTGTGAACTATACTCTACTAAATAGTACCTACTATTTTACTTTTTATAATCTCTCTCTATGTAGTCGGTCTCTCATGTCTGAGGATCGTGGTCAGCTTCGGAGTTGCTTCTGGAGCGGATGATCCACCTCCACCAGTTTCTGTCCAGCGCATCTCTTACCACCGTGTAGAATTTAGAGGACGATGATTCCTTCACCTGATCGGTCCATGGTGTTGATGAACGACCGCGCGATCGTTTGCCTTCGGTGTTCCCAACCACAATCAGTTTTTCCAAACTTTCATCGCCTCTGCGTACTATGTGGCCGAAATAGGAGAGAATGCGTTGTTGACATATGGTCAACAATCGAGTCTTTATTCGAAGCTGGGTTAAGATCGATGCATTGATACGTTTGGCTGTCCATGGTCCACTTTTTATAATACCCTAAGCGCTTTGAGGATAACAGAGTCGTTAGCGATACTTACTTGTCAGAACGGAAGGTGTTAAGACCAAGAGCGGCCTTCATGACGATCAGCAGGTAGCGGTAAGAGTCAACGACCGTTTTGTCAATGTCAAGTTTGTCGATTTTACCAAAGATCAGTTTTCCTAGAACTTCCACGTCTTCAGTCTTGGTCAGTTCAAGTCTTATGCCGTTAATCTGAAAAAAGTATTTCGAATTTTTTAAATTTCTTAAAATTGCCAATATTTCACTATTAGTGGTAGTAGTTGTAAAGAGATTCTTATTCAATTTCCGAGAAAGAGACATTATTGGCATAGTAAGAATACTTACTTCGATGAATCCTTTGATAATAGCCTCCCTAATGATCTTCTCATACTCTTCGCACAAACGGACTACGTCATCGTTGGTGTCGCGAGTAATGACGTAGTTGTTGAACCTTACTGGGAACTCTACACCGGTGTGCAGTTTCAGCCAAGGCCAGTATCCCTTCTTGATGGGCTTGTACCAAGATAAGTCCTTAATCGGGCCTAATCCATTGGACAAACGCTCCATGTAGTATCTAGCAAGGATCTGTTGGTACATGTACACTGTCAGCTCAAAACGCCTCATCTTCAGTTTGTCCATGACTCGATCCTTCATCCAGAATGGATAGTCAATGTGGAAGTAGTAATAGTAAGTGTTAAGGTCGATATCCTCTGTGAAGTAGCGGAGTTTGTCTTCGTCGCTGAGGAACACACGTTTGTCATAAATGTTCTCGTCGATTATGTAAACATCCTTGTCTGTCTTCTTGATTCCGTAGAAGTCGCACAGTTTCGTGTCCAGAAGCCCCTTCTTCATTTTCAATAGGTATGCCTTTTGGATAACATCAGCGCGTACGAAGTAGTATGGGTAGATCTCATACGGAGGAGGCAGGATGATTCCCTTGCAGTCGTCGCGATGCCTGACTGCCACGGTGAGAGCGTAGACGAACATGCCTTCGTTGAGGTAAAGGCGCATCCAGCAGGCGGTCTTGATGAAGGTGGTGAAGTCCTTAGCATAGTACAGCATGTGGAACATGGTGACTACTTCCTTGAGCTGACGGTCAATGTGCAGGGTGAAGATCTCACCGCGTGGCAGAACTCCTACCTTGACCATTTTAATACAGTCCTTTACAACATCGGTTTTCTGAAAAAATAAATCATGTTTTAATAGAAGCACGAAATAATATAAAAATTAACATGTTTGTTGATTTGCACTTACGGTGAAAAGCTCTTTGTTGTCTTCGATTTTGAAGTTCTTGCCAATGTCTTCAAGGTCCTTGTACATCAAGGGATCCATCACATGGTTCAGCAATTTCAAGATGACCATTTGCCGTTGCTTGATGTCCATTGTCACTAGAAATTAAATACAATGTGTAGTACGTGAAACACTATAAAATTACTAACTGGAGTGTATTACATTCTATTCCAGTTAGAAAGCTGCCGACAGAGAATGCGTGGAGGGTTTAATACGGAACTTATCTCCCATAATATTCTAAGACGATAGTAGATAGTAAAGAAAAACTTACCTATAGTGGTATCGTCAACCTCAGGCCTAGCCATGGCCAAGGTGGCCAGGCTCACAATCACTAATAAGACAGCCCTCATCGTGGAGTCGACTCTGCGTGAGTTCAACTGTGCTCCTACTAAAACTGCATCCCCTTTTATACTAAAATCGGATGACAATATTATCTTCCAATATGTTATTCTTTAGTTCTTAATATCTACAATTTAAAGGGCATTACAATGTAAGGAAAGTGTAGGTTATCAACAGCAATATTATTTTTATGTTCGATACTGAGGTTTAATTACTTTAATGTGTTTTCGTATCGGGTCAAGATAGTGCATGACGCCAACAGACTTAAACAATTTCTCCATAGCCAATCTATTCTTTGTTTCCAATTGATGTTATTTCAAGTTAAACAGATCATCATTATCATCTGCCTAGCCTTTTCCCAACTATATTGGGGTCGGCTTCTAGTCTAACCGGATGCAACTGAAACCAACAAATATATAATATTAATATAATATATAAAAATAATAATTGAATACATAATAATAATAATACAAAGCGCCTACCGGTTTTCCGAACAAAAAGTGACATATGGACGTGACGCGACATAATTATGATTAGGCCGCGGCTTTGCTGTTAGTCTTTATTATTCCACTGCCGGGCAAAGGTCTCACTCCATAACTTCCAGCTCTAACGATCCAGGACTCGCGTGGACCACTGGACTTTTGTTTTGCCCAAACGTCGCGTCGTTTGTATTGTTTTGTTTTAAGCACACTAGAAAAAATTGCCTCAGAGACAGCTATCAGGGCTTTTTTTTGCTTTAATTAGGTAAGTATTTTTAGCTCTAAAATCATGAACAACATTGAACTTAAAATTATTAAGTTTGATTCTGGGAAAGTTTTACGAAAGGTTGAACGACTAAAGAATATAAAGTCGGAAAGATTTTTCTAAGAAATCTGTCTACCTAGTTTATCTATTGAAAGTTTGACTAGGATAAAAGTAAAATGTTTCGTCAGCGTTATTTCTAAAGACCACATAAACTGAATGAAGAAAAGTAATAAGGAAACAGTAATCTAACTACATTACCTTATTTCCTTTTAGAATCCCTACAGCTTTTAATCGTTACCATTGGGAGTTAAATGAGAGTGCTGTAGAATATCGAAACAGGGATTACTTTCATACATGTATGTAGTTATACACTACATAGCTACATACATACATGTATGAAAGTAATCCCTGTCTTGATTTAGGCCGCGTCCCACCGTCCCTTCTAACACTATTACCTAAGCTGGAAAGCATTCGCCTAACTTTGCCTCTTGGCAAGATTTCTTAGAGTACCTATTTCTTTTTGGTCGTCAAAGTTTGTAGGTAAAGAGTTATTTTCTAATTATCCAAATTAAATTAGTTGGAATGAAGGGTTTTATGATCTATGAATCTATTTTCCATTTAAGAAGACTTGACCAGTTTATGTTAATGATTTATGTTAGGCAAAATGTTTGTGACTTGGTCCGTCTGTACATACCTACCTTGTACAAACGGACCAAGCCACCACATCATATACCTTGTTCATAAGGTATCCATAAATACATACTCATACTATTGTATCTTTAATAAAACATATATTATGAGTTCGATCTGTTGTGTTGTGTTTTTTGTGTAACAATTCGTTAGGCATTCAGTGGATTTGGTACTTCGAAAAATAAAAATATAAATTTAATGATTGTGTAAATGACAGCAAAATGATTATAACAGACAACTAAATTGCGTTTTGGAAAAATATATTTTTATTTTTATCTCATTAATTTGTAGCCGGCGGCGGCGACACTGGCTCTGAAATTATTTAACAAGTTAACAAAAGATTGCATTTTACATTACACATAATTAAATTAGCTAGCTTTCTTATTCTTTTCTAAAGTAAAATTCTAATAGTGAAACCACTTTATTTCTTTAACTTAATTGCCTTTTCTTAAAAATGTTCGCAAATTAATTTGCGTAGAATCGCAAGCTAGCGGCACCAGTGTGAAATTATCTAAACCCACGTCATGCTTAAAAAAAGTCGAGATAAAAATTACTGTTGAATACATTGCACCCATTCAGAGATTCAAGTACCTACAGCATCTCCCACTATTATTACCAAAGAGAAGGCGAAAAGCGATTCCTGAAATCTTCATTAGTTGCACTAATCACTGTAGTTAGTATGCAGATTGCTAGTTTAGTGCACAGTGAGAGGGTGTTAGTCGAGCTTCTAATATAATCCTAGTGTCTACTGCACTAATTTGTAGCAAACACGAACAGTAATGAATCGCAAAGCAGTCTAAAGTAAACAGTACAGTTAGCGGGCTATGCTCGGAGTTTCTTTGATTTTATAATCAAACATAAAATTATCCGGAAAAGAACCGGAGTTCAGCCTGCAGAGTAAGCAAACTGAAGTGGCATTGGGCTGGCCATATGTGTCGAAGGACCAATGGCTGATGGAGAACATGAGTCCTGGAGTGAAGACCGCGTATAGGCTCACATTGCGTAGGACGCCCCCCGGCTAGATGGACCGCGACGACCTTAAGAAAGTGGCTGGGACAGACTGGATGCGGAAGGCGGAGGAGAGGGAGAGGCCTATGTCCAGCAGTGGACTGCGACAGGCTGAGTGGATTAATTGTTTGTTAGATAGTTCTACCAAGCACCATGGTAGAGTTTTTCCAGTTTACAAACGTGCATTTGACTTTTATGTCATTGAAATGTGGTTTAAATTGCAATGAGCACGTGCTCAGTCGTGCGCTTGTTACATGCAAATACTAGCTTTCAAAATGGTTTACATTTATGTAAAGATTATGCGAGACACAGAATTCACAGCCTATAACAAAAGTTAACAAGACTAGTCTTGTTAACTTTTGTTATAGACCATAGGCGCCTAGGCGCTTGACGCTTGCAGCATACTTGAGTTGATAGTTAGTGAACTAGTTCAAACGTAGAAAATCACGTAGGTACGTGCTTAATTTACAAATACTTGGTAAACTTTGAAGACTTTATCGTAGCTATAACACAGATAATACATATAATACTCTATAATAACCTCGTAACCTTTTCTGACTGCCTTGTTAGTATCATGGTTTTGTCGCAGCTGATGAGGTCCTGAGTTCGATTCCCAGGTTGGTTTAGTAGTTGACGGTGTGATACCCCCGTGCCTCAAAAGGCACGTTAAGACATTGGTCCTGGATCTCTCTCCGGTCGTGTCAGATTGCGTGCCGTCCCATCGCAGTATGAGAGCGAGGGAAGAGAGAGTGCACCTGTGTCTACGCAAACACTTGTGCACTATAATATCTCCTGCGCTGAAGGCTAGTCTCTGCTAAAATTGGTCACCATGGCCGACATTCGTTCTGGAGGACTATTATTATTACCTCTTTGTAGAATACAGATGCAAGGTTACATAAGATCTATACAACGTGCGAACATCCCTCTGACCTATCTAGTAACACTATGACATTCAATTACGTACGACGATCCTGCCTTCGACTGGATGGCTGCCCTGACCGCAGTAGGAATGACTAATTGATTCCACACATTTCATCGGGATTGAATTGCTTCTAAGACCACTGGAGCACGATGCTGCACTTCCTTTATGTAACATTGAGACATGGAAATAGATATTAGCCCCTGGCAGCAGATTTTAATCATCTTCAAGAAGATTTGCTTGTGTCGTTAGAAAAAAATGTTACGTTTTTTAACTTGTTAGTGAATTTTAGCCACGGGCCATTGATAGAGGATGTAAGTATTGTCGTTTTTATACACAGTAGGCACACCTAAAAACTACAATTGCAAACTCAAACCCAAGGCATTTATTTCAAATAAACCAATTACAGGCACTTTTGAATTGTCAAGGGGTCGGTCGGTCAGTCAGAAAGATGAAGCTAGTTACCCATTCCAAAGCGTAGTAGGTACCTATGGAGAAGAACGGGCAAGAACCTCCATGGAAACTTTCAAAATTATATGGTTACAAAGTCTTGGTTACATCATTCATGTTTAAAATTATGCATGTGAGAACGATGCAGAACGTTAAAAGCGTCCGTAATGAAAAGATAAAAAAAAAAAATTCAAATATAAACTATAATAATATGTACAATTATATGAAAAAATAAACAAAATAATCATAGGGCATCAAAGAATTTGTCTGCATCGTTGTCAACAGGGAGGAGGCCTGTGTCCCAGCAGTGGGAACATTATATGTAGGATGATTATGTTGTCAACAGGAACAGTTCCCAAAATATTCTAATATTAAATTAAATTAAAATAAGCTATGGCAGCAAAGAGATGACCAGTCCCTACTGACAGCGCCGGTTCACAAATATGACGCATTGATTAGCACCATTGAGCTGAACCATTTTGTAGGGAGTTAAATGATCCAACACATTATTGCATTAACTAGTATGGATGTTGGGTACACAATTATGTTTTGCAAGGTTCAATCTCGCGAATCGGGTATCTATTTAGTACTTCATTTTTCTTCTCGTTGTCTCTCACCAATAAGGAGTCTGGATTTGTGCGCCCTTAGCAATTGACTCGCCTTCTATTACGTCAAAATTGTCCCATCATAATTGTATCTTAGCTATTCAAATTAAAACATTTCTTTTGCGAGACATGCCCTTTATTATTTTCCCTCAGTTATTCCAACTAAAACAATGTTTTCATTCAACAATATTCTAAATAACTAACAATGTAATTTTAACTTTAATAAGCTTTTGCTTATTCACGCCATTGCAAGGAGGATTTGCAAATGTCTGGTCTTCATTAAAATTGTTTGTCCGTCCGTAGGGATAGTACTAAGTTTTATTTAAATTTATTTGAAATACGCTGTTGGTGAGGGTGCATACTTAAATAAAGTACTAGGATGTCTCATGGGCTGGCTAATATGATTTAATGGGTTAATATGAAGGGTTAAACTGTGCTTTTCAGCAGTATTATTCAATCTATATAATTATATAAAATTCAAAGTCCTGACTGCCTGATATATCAACGCACAGCCTAAACCGCTGGTCCAAGAGACATGGTGTGTTCTTTGTGAAGAGTAGGTATCCACTAAGAAAGGATTTTTCGAAATTCCACCCCTAAGAGGATGAATGAGGAGAGGGTGAAATTTCACGCGGACGAAGTTGCGGGCAGAAGCTAGTTTAATATAATAGAGTCCTTTCCTTGCTTTGAAGAAGTCGTTGGTTGTAAGTAGTAAGTATCTATATGAAATCTGTTGCCGGTAGTCAGAATCTTGGAAGTGTGACAGTCGCATCATAGGGTATCGGTAGTAGTACCAGACGATTGGGATGTGGAGCTTACATGGAAGTATCTCAGTGTTAAATAATTATATTCTGTAGGTAGTTCAGAAAAGGTGAAGCAGATGAAAGTAACATGAATGAAGAATTATGACTTAAAAATAACGCCCCGAAAGACGGTTTAAAATGTTAGAAATAAAGAGTTCTATGTTATAACCTTTTTGCAAGAATAATTCGTTTCACTGAGCAATGGAAAATATAAATACAGGGTGGCACGGATATCGTCGCGCAAACTGAAACCATGAATTCAGCACACGATTCTAGACTCCCAAGCGTAGAAACCGTCAAGTATCAAAAAAAAAATCTGCTGTTGCAAAGAAAAGTACAATACCTACGCGGTCAAAATGTATGGAATAGCTCTTTTTTTTATAACCGAAGAAAAATGTATATAGATAGATAGATAAACCATTTATTTGGCGCATACATAAGACAGCACAACACACAAAAGTACAATATTAGATGATAACCAATTACCTACATGAATATAATATAAAAAACAAGATGCCGATATAAAAACAAAAGGTAAAACATACATCACACTAATATTATAAAGGCGAAAGTTTGTGAGTGTGTGTGTGTGTGTGTTTATATGTTTGTTACCTCTTCACGCCTAAACCACTGAACCGATTTAGATGAAATTTGGTATAGAGATAGTTTGAGTCCCGGAAAAGGACATAGGATAGTTTTTATCCCGATATTCCCACGGGATCGAAACTTATGCGGGTGAAACCGCGGGGCGCAGCTAGTATCGAAATAAAAGTGACACTACGACGAATACTTAAAATGAAATTGATAACGAAACATGACATACACAGTGCGGTGTGCGTCTCAAGGTTGCAACAAATGGGAGTCCAGCTCAGCATGTGTCAGGCAAATGTACCTGATGCTGATATTCTGCTGGATCCCTGCAGTGACGCAATTTCTACGCTAGGGGTTCAGAATAACATACTGTATCCATGTTTGGTTGCGCTTCGATGTCCCTGCCACCCTAACTTTGATAAACTTTCATTAATCCTAGCGCTTAAATAATGTTTATTAACATTGTTTTATTTAGAACTAGCTGTGCCCCGCGGTTTCACCCGAATAAGTCTCGATCCCGTGGAAATATCGGGATAAAAACTATCCTATGTCCTTTTCCAGGACTCAAACTATCTCTATACCAAATTTCATCTAAATCGGTTCAGCGGTTTAGGCGTGAAAAGGCAACATACAGACAGACAGACAGACAGACTTTACTTTCGAATTTATAATAATTAGAATGAATAACACTCTATGATTCATGAAAGTTAAATAACTATATTATAAAACATCATTCTAATCTAATCTTTTCTTTTCTTCTCAGTAATTCCTGTTTTAATATTCCACGGCCTCTCAGGTAACACCGAAGAGAGACGAGTAAAAGCAGATTTTCTGATAACATTTGAAACTGTATCCCTACGATGCTGTAACTTTATCTGATCTTTCAAATCCGAGCGACAATAACCTAAGTGCTGGGGTGTAGGACTTAAGATCAAACCTTGCCTACCCACTCACATTTGACTTAGCTGTAGGTTCATACATCGTTGGAATGCTATGCAATATTAGACAGTGTGTGTGTATTCGTAAGTGAATTAGACTATTCTAACCTTTGGAAATAAATCTTGTATGGAAGCTGATGAAATAACTTAAAAGGTTTTTATTTATGAGGCAGATTTATTGTTAGAAAAATGCTCAACCGCCTCATTGTACTTAATAGGGTAAAAACCCTATTTTTGAAAGTTTTTCGGGGGAACAAACATATTTTATTAAGATCAAGTATGATCATGAAATAAAACGATTTGGTCCAAACTTTTATTTTTGTCTGCTCTTTCGTTTAGAATTTCTCATCTCAATGTTTTGTAATTTTTTTAAGACTTTAGGAAGATTATTATGCTACAAAAATCTTTGTTTATCTGGGGCTTACTGATATTATAGCGATTCTCTCGAATGGGTTGGCTACCGGTTCTTATCTGTACTTACCTACTCAATTTTATTTTCTTATCTTTATGGCCACACCTTCAATTCTGTACAATGGTTTTCTAAGAAAATTAAGCTATGGTACTGCTCTAGTGTTCATCCAGTTTCATCATTCTTTAGCGTGGATTTATGCCATATATAATATCAAGTAAATTGCTACCAATGTTTTCATAACCTGTGCTTTCTTCATTAATAAGTTCAAATACATAAGATAAAGTTATAAAAACAGTGAATGCAGTGATTAGCGCAGATAATATTAATGTCCTAGAGAGTTGGCATAAACATTGTTTTGCCTATACGGTCATTACATTGTAACGCCCTTTATTGAAAAAATAACAATGAACATATTCTTCCAGATTACTGTAATCAGAACGTATAAAAGGGGATGCAGTTTTAGTAGGAGTACAGTTGATCTCACACCGAGTCGACTCCACGATGAGGGCTGTCTTATTAGTGATTGTGAGCCTGGCCACTGTGGCCATGGCTAAGACAGATGTCGACGACACCACTATTGGTAAGTACTTTTACCTATTCATTCGTTGCTGTCTCTGATCATTTTCTGATAAAAATCCTGGCTAAACTGCTGGTCAAGTAGCAGCTTTTTTAGGCGTTCTGAAGAGTTAAATTTTTACGTCGCCCCTTTTGTCACCATTATAATATCATTTTATCAAAAACAGCAATTTTATTCGGCCCAACATCTCTCAAAATGATTTTGTGAAATATGGTTGTCTGATTCTTAGCTTTGAATGTCCTTTTTGCTTACTTTAAAAAAACTGACGTAGAAGGTGGTATTTCATGTCTTAAGTGTTTTTATAGTTCTCTTTTGGATTTCCAATTTTCAGAAACCCCATGGTAGATTTTATCGGTGCAATATGAAGGGTTCAAAAAAAAAACGTACTGCATTGTTTGAAATGTTCACTTATTATTATTATTCATTTTTCTATTTTAGTGACAATGGACATCAAGCA
The DNA here is from genome assembly GCA_945859645.1 of Amphipoea oculea. NCBI lineage: Eukaryota > Metazoa > Arthropoda > Insecta > Lepidoptera > Noctuidae > Amphipoea > Amphipoea oculea. The sequence continues at coordinate 10,632,150 of OX243880.1, forward strand.
ACGGCAACTCGTCATCTTGAAATTACTGAACCACGTGATGGAACCTCTGATGTACAAGGACCTTGAGGACCTTGGCAAGAACTTCAAAATTGAAGAAAACACAGACCTGTTCGTCGTAAGTAGAAAATAAGTTATTTTCGAATAATACAGAAAATCAAGCTAGTTCTATCTTTAACCGTATATTTTTTAAGTCCTTTACTGTGTTTATTTAGTTTCACGATCAGTTAAACTTGTTATACTGTAAAATGTCTATATTTGTTACAGAAAACCGATGTTGTCAAGACATGTGTCAAGATGATCAAGGTAGGAGTTCTGCCACGCGGTGAGATCTTTACCCTGCACGTTGACCGTCAGCTCAAAGAAGTAGTCACCATGTTCCACATGCTGTACTATGCTAAGGACTTCACCACCTTCATCAAGACCGCATGCTGGATGCGCCTTTACCTCAACGAAGGCATGTTCGTCTACGCTCTCACCGTGGCAGTCAGGCATCGCGACGACTGCAAGGGAATCATCCTGCCTCCTCCCTATGAGATCTACCCATACTACTTCGTACGCGCTGATGTTATCCAAAAGGCATACCTACTGAAAATGAAGAAGGGGCTTTTGGACACGAAACTGTGCGACTTCTACGGAATCAAGAAGACAGACAAGGATGTTTACATAATCGATGAGAACGTCTACGACAAACGTGTCTGCCTCAACGATGAAGACAAACTCCGCTACTTCACAGAGGATATCGACCTTAACACTTACTTCTATTACTTCCACATTGACTATCCATTCTGGATGAAGGGCAGATTAATGGACAAACTGAAGATGAGGCGTTTTGAGCTGACAGTGTACATGTACCAACAGATCCTTGCCAGGTACTACATGGAGCGTTTATCCAATGGATTAGGTAAGGTTAAGGACTTCTCGTGGAACAAAACTATTAAGAAGGGATACTGGCCTTGGATGAAACTGCACAACGGTGTAGAAATCCCAGTAAGGTTCGACAACTACGTTATTACTCGCGACACCAACCTTGACGTCATCCGTTTGTGCGACGAGTATGAGAAGATCATCAGAACGGCTATTATTAAGGGATTCATCGAAGTGAGTATTTTCAACAACTGCAAATGGGATATAAAATTCGTAAAAAGCAAGAAAAAATTGAGACTAACCAAAATAACTTTCATTTTTAGATCAACGGTTTGAGGCTTGAACTGACCAAGACTGAAGATATAGAAGTTCTAGGAAAACTCATCTTCGGTAAAATCGACAAGCTGGATATGGACAAGACCGTCGTTGACTCTTACCGCTACCTGCTGATCGTCATGAAGGCCGCTCTTGGTCTTGACACTATGTATTCTGACAAGTAAGTATCGACTTTATTTTACAAAATAGAGTGAAGTTTTTCTAGATTTACAAAATTAAAACTTTTTATTACTTTTTACAGGTACTTCGTTGTTCCTTCTATCCTGGACACATACCAGACGGCTCTCCGTGACCCAGTTTTCTACATGCTGCAGAAACGTATCATCGACTTGGTGTGCTTGTTCAAGCTGCGTCTGCCTGTGTACACTAAAGAGGACCTTTACTTCACCGGTATGAAGATCGACAATGTAGTGGTTGACAAGCTCGTCACTTACTTTGATGACTATCTGATGGACATGACCAACGCCGTGTTTATGACTGAAGAGGAAATTAAAAAGACCAAAACTGACATGAAATTCATGGTTCGCAAGCGCCGCCTCAATCACCAGCCGTTCAAGGTCACCATCGATGTAACATCTGACAAGACAGTCGACTGTGTCGTAAGGGTGTTCCTCGGACCGAAGAAGGACAAGATGGGCCGTCTTATTGATATCAACATCAACCGCCTTAACTTCGTTGAATTAGATACCTTCCTATACAAACTGACAACTGGCAAGAACACAATCGTCAGGAAGTCCAATGACATGCACAACCTTGTCAACGACCGCATGATGACCCGCGATTTGATGAAGAAGGTTGAGTCCATCACTGATGTGCGTGACTTATTAATTAAAGACTTGAGAAACTACCACACCGGTTTCCCTACCAGGCTTCTGCTTCCTAAGGGTTGGGTTGGAGGTATGGACATGATGGTCTACGTCATTGTGACACCATTGAAAATGGTCGACAACGTTGACATCAACATCTTAGACGTGAACCGCAAAGATCTTATGGTCGACTTCAGATCAACCGTCCTTCTGGACAAGATGCCTCTTGGCTTCCCCTTCGATCGTCGCATTGATGTTGGAAACTTCTTCACACCTAACATGAAGTTTGTGGATGTAAAGATTTTCCACAAGAAGACGACGTGCGACATGAAGACCAGATGGGACCGCTGGGTGCTGAAGAACTACAACTGGATGGAGTGGACGCCCATCGAGGCGGACACGTACTTCGTGGACACCGACCTTAACATGAAAGTTGACCGCGACATTAACCTGATTGATGTTTAAATGTTTAACTGACAACGGACCTAAATAGGCAAGATTCGCTGTAATTAATGCAATCAAAAAACAAAACAATATATAATTTTCAAGTATTTAAAATTTAACCTGTCTCTTATTTCTAACAATCCTGTTTCGACGATTCATACTACTCTTTAAAACTAACTTTCTACCAGTTACCGTTAGTGTACCTAATAGTTTATAAACTAAAAACAATACAATAGTCGCCTTTGCCTCTGGCAAAAAACTAACACGCCTGTGTAGTGGAAAATCAACCATCATGCTTCAATAATAAACTTTACGTAATATCATGGACGTGCTACCTTGGTTTATAAATAAACCCAGGAATATTTTGTTTTCATTAAAAAAACATCTAGGTATTCTAGACATCTGAAATCTCCACATTGCCTACTTTGCTATAACCTCTGGGGACCCAGTAGGTACCTACCCTTATTTAGTTTCGAGATCTTAATATGGCAAAATGGGAGTCCCAAAAGCTCAAGACAATTAAAGGGTCTTTATTTGTTTTTCGCCTCAAAAAATAAACTGTGTGTCTCGAGTTAAGCTGCTATTGTCAAGGGAAAATTTTTGGAGAGATATCTATACTAAAAAAGTTGAAGAGTTTGTTTTTTTTTGTTGTTTTGTTTGTTTGAAAGCATCTCTGGAATTGAAAAAAATATTTTTGCATTTGATAGGCCAATTTTTTGAGAAAAGTTCATAGGCTATTTGACAACACGCTAGAACCCTTAGGAGCCGAAGCAATAAGAAAGTCAGAAAGAACGCTAAGCGAAAACTAAGTAATAGTGCGGGCAAGCGATGCGATGCGACGGGGTGGATCGGAGGAACAAGCAGTATCACGCGGACGAAGTCGCGGTCAGAAGCTTGTTTAATTAAGATATTGCTCTACAACATCACGATTACATGGCCTATCACTACTGACTACTATCTGATTTTAACTTTAGTGTGAATCTTATGAACTTAATTAGTAATTAAATGATATTGAATTAAAACGAAAAATGAGCACGTGTGTTATTGTAATGATGCAAACTGTTTCATACTGAGCAGTGGTGGCCTAAATGAGAAAGCTTAGGTATAGTGGATAAAATAAAGTTTAAAACAGAAGACGAACTAGCAGGGGATCAAGGAGGGGGGAGGGGTGGAGGGGGGGGGGGGGGTTCAGGTATCAGACCGGGAATAACTCGTCTAGTGGTAACGGCCGCAACTTACGAGTTGTAGGTCGTAAGTTCGAATCCATACAGGCGCTTTACTTTGTGTAACTTATTTCACCACCACTTCTCAAAACGGTGAAGAAAACATTAAGGAAACCGGCATTTCCTGGAACCAAAAACTGGGAGACATGTGTCATCTACCAACCAGGACGGGGCCCGCGTGGTGGATTACGGCCTATATCTCACAGAGAGGAGGCCTGTTTCCCAGCAGTGGGAACATTATAGGCTGATCGTGCATACTATATCATAAACGCCATATTTCTTAAGCAGCAAACAAATTTGATTTGGTCGACTGGACCCGCGGGCCCAGTTCGAGTGGGTCCAGTTGACTAAAGACTCACATACATGTTTAGTTTTACAAAATTTTGGTGCTAAAACAAATTCTGTTAAAAAGCTTGAAATCTTAAATGTTTATAAACACGAGTTCAAACAGAATCGATAGAGATAACTGTCTTAGTATTAGAAAAGTGAAAACTACTCAGCTTCGATTCCATTTTCCTGGAAACCACAAGGCCACGTCCTAACCAAAGCGATCGTCACCGTCACACCACAGTCCGGTTCTCTTTGCTTGTTGACCGCGTGGTCGCGCTGACAGACGTAGCCTTCCGGTTTTCCGAACAAATGTGACACATAAACGCAACAATTACGTATTCGCGCGACCGCTCGCTTTAGTAAGGATGCAGGTTAACATTTCGCTTTGAAAAAAAAACAAGTTTGTTTGAATTAAATAATTAAAACAAAAGGTTTAAATAAATCTTTTGTTAAGATTTTGTAAAAGGATCATAACTTAGAAGATTCAATTTAAAAATTCTGAAACAGTGTTTTCTACTTAATAATGAATAACACTAAGTAATCCAACACTAACTTTCTCACAGAAAGCTTTCTTTGAAAATAAAGCTATTTTCCTGTTCTAAGCTATTTCTTTTGATGAATATTAAATACCACCATTACTTACTTGAAATGGGATTTTAATATTTTAGTCGTATTTAATACAGCCAGGCTGAACCGAGTGAGTGGACCGGTCATATCTCACGAATACACCCGAACAGATGGGCAAAGACCGTCACTCACTGGATACCTGAGGGAGGACATCGCCGCCGAGGTAGACCACGACGAAGGTCGTGATAACGTTTGCAGGGCCAATCATCATCTGCCTAGCCTTTTCCCAACTATGTTGGGGTTGGCTTCCAGTCTAACCGGATGCAGCTGAATACCAGTATTTATTTATTTTACCAGTTTGCAGGGCCAATATGGCTGGCGATTTCTGGAGATCACACAAGACGGGAGGTTTGGCAGAAAAAAGGAAGGCCTTTGGCCAGCAGTGGGACACAATACCTATAGGCTACCAAAAAAAAAGGCGTATTTATGCATTGATTAACAGCGTACACATAATGATTTCTATTTAAAATAGAATCTGTTGTTGACGTGTATCTGTTACAGCCAAACTAATAAATCCGGATATTATATTATCTAGCCATTATTTATAATGTCTACTCAATTTAGACAACGTGATAATTGACACAGTATTAATCACATTAACAAGCAATTTTATAAAATATCTTCGAAGACTTGGATAATGTAATAAAACACGTAGGTATAGGTAAAGATTATAAAATTATATTTCAATTTGCCTTAAACATACCTAACTATATGTGTCGCAATATTAACTGTTATTTGAAAAGTAATAATTATAATGTTTATTTTAAGAATTAAAATAACATTGTCATAGATAATGATTCTACGTTAATTAATATTGTTATAAAGTTAACTTTAATTTATAAGGTCAATTTAAAGCTCACTAGCCATAAAACAAAATTTATTGCAGGCCGGGAGGGGCAACAAGTCAGTTAGACCGTATTTATTACTTTGGCTAACTTTGACCCGCTATTATGAATAATATCCGGATAAAGTGATTAATTTATCACATTGTCTAGTCAATTTTGCTATTATATATAATGACCAGTGATTATGTATAATAGCTATTTAATCACTATGACTGTAACATATCCAAGTCGTTCAACTCAGTACCTACTTAATTTATTAGGTATTTTTTATTGTTACAATATCTACGTAAGCGATGATACTAAAACCTCGTAATGGCTGTCTGAACATTGTATTTATCATTAGGTATCAATATCTATAAATCAAAGGTCATAAGTGAATGCACTCTCAGGCTTATATCTAGAGAATGACATTCAGGTGACTATGTACTGTATTGGCCATTATAGGAATGGGCGCACGGGGAGGTGGGACCCGCTGAAGAACAGCGGGTCGAGGCCTGCTGGGGGAGCGGTGAATGCTCATGCGAATCCCGCACCCCCGGCCATAGGTAGAGGTGGAACACCGCGGTCCGAGTAAGAGTCCGGCATGCTCCTCTGTCACCCCCACGGTAGAGGAAGTCCATGAGGATTTCCACCGCGAGAAAAATCAGCCGTGTTTATGAACAAGTCGCGTTTGGTTTTGTTATGACTTATGCATCAAAACAAAAATATATGAAGTTGCACTGCAGTCTTTCCAAACTCTGTTCTGTGAGATTTAATAAAAATAAAAATAAAACAGAGGGTTGTGTTGATTTTAATCGTCATAATTATATAAATACATATTTGTTACGGTCGCGAATCATATTTTGTTCAACATACAAAGAGGGGCCTATGGCTAAATAATAACAGCCGCACAGGTTGATCGATCAGGTTAAGCTACGCTTGCCGCGGTTGGTCTGTGGATGGGTGGCCATCTTTATATACCGAGACCCCACCGTGCCTCGGAAAGCACTCTAAGCCGTTGGTCCCGGCTGTCATTCGTAAATCTTTGACAGTCGTTACGGGTAGTCAGAAGCCCGAAAGTCTAACAACCAGTCTTACCAAGGGTCTATTCCCGTTGTCCCCATTAACGGTGTCCCCATTATGGGGACAACGGGAAGTCATAAAATATCCTTCCCGTTGTCCCTGTAGCGGTATCTACAACGCCACATGAGAACAACGCGTCATACTGACGTCACGCAAATCCTGCATCGCGCAAGCAGAGTTTACCACGCAACTAGCATATATATAACAGCCCGACATGACTCATTGGGCAGTTGCCCGCCAGATACGACACCCGTCTGGTCGGAGGATCCTCCCTTTTCTATAGAGTATGAGTGAACTTTACACCCTGTTCCTCATACCTCTACACTGGTGACCCCGAACATGAACGTTAGCGCAGCCTTCGTGCAAATACTTCAGCGTGACGTCATAATCATCACTCCCGCAAGCTTTAGAGCGGCGAGTCACCCACCCAGCCAGCCAGCACCCACAGCTTCAACGGGTATCCTGACCACCAGCATGCAGCGACCGCGCATACCTGGTCATCACCCTCAGCCTCATCAGCAACCTTGGCACAGCACACTGCACTTTCGGCCGGTCTACAAGCAGAGCCCTCAATAAGCCTCTCCTGGTCGACGCCAGCAGTCAGCCTCAACCCGGCGCTGTACCACATCCGACGCACTGGAGCATAACGCAGCGCGACCCCGACTCACTGGGGACATCTTCGCAGACAGTTCCGACTCACCGTGAACTATGCGGCAACCGGTTCCGACTCACTGGAACCTCAGCTGGCCTGGCAAGCATCGCAAGATACAAGACTCAGCCCACTATCGACCTCCGGTCTCCGGGGGGGAGTGATGTAGCGGTATCTACAACGCCACATGAGAACAACGCGTCATACTGACGTCACGCAAATCCTGCATCGCGCAAGCAGAGTTTACCACGCAACTAGCATATATACAACAGCCCGACATGACTCATTGGGCAGTTGCCCGCCAGACACAACACCCGTCCGGTCGGAGGATCCTCCCTTTTCTATGGAGGTTGAGTGAACTTTACACCCTGTTCCTCATACCTCTATATCCCCATTGATGCTTTCAATCATGGGGACAACGGGAAGTCATAAAATATCCTTCCCGTTGTCCCCATCATTACCCAGTAACTGGGTTATGGGGGTCAGACATACAGTCACTCCATGTAAAATACTGGTATTCAGCTGCATCCGGTTAGACTGGAAGCTGACCCCAACATAGTTGGGAAAGGGCTAGGCAGATGATGATGATACAACCTGAAAGAAATTGAATTGAATTTAAAAAAAAAAAACTTAAGTAAATTTGAATTTCACGGATTTCCCTGTAGCTTCCCTCTCAATGACAGCAGAAAGCTTTCACATTTTATAAAAATTATTTTAGGTGAACTCATTAAAAGTTAATGTACATGGAAATGAGAATAATTAAGCATTAATTACGTTCACCAGGTCATGTAACAAGAGTTATTTACATAAAGGATAATTATGTGGCATAATTACGGCAGCCATTAAAGTACGACACTGGATACGTTTCGCGTCTTTTGCCCGCGTAATAAAATAACTTTTTAACTTCATCCAATGTAATGGCCTAGTTATTTTCAGACTTGTCTGGCAACTGGAAAATGTAAAGGAAACATGAGTCTCATTGTAATTACATCCAAGACCAGGTCTGGAAAGAGATTGGTTTCAAGCGGAATTTTAAGGTACAGACGCCAGCACATTAAGCTACCAGAAGCTGTCAAATTTTACCAATCAACTTTGAACCTTATGATTTAGTAATAAAGTTGAAAATCTATTAAAGAGAGAAGATAAGAGAGAAATTTGACAGATTCTAGTAGCTTGATGTGCTGGCGTCTGTACTTATTGTAAAATAAAGTGTTTTATTAACCGACTTCAAAAAAAGGAGGAGGTTCTCAATTCGTCGGAATCTTTTTTTTTTTTTTTTTTTTTTATGTATGTTCCCCGATTTCTCGAAGACGCCTGGACCGATTTGGAAATTTTTTCTTTTGTTTGAAAGGGTATACTTCCCAAGTGGTTGCATGATCATCAGGTCAGGATCTGATGATGGGATCCCAGGGAAATCGAGGGCAACCTTCAAATTTTATAGGCACATAGTACCATTTTCATATATTTTCTAAAGCTGTTTAAGTATTTGCATCTGATAATCATCATCTCAGGTGGATGAGCTGATGATGGAAGGTACAACTCCTCAACGGCTTGGAGTTAAAAGAAAATTCTTTCAAAATTATTTATAGCACTCAAAGCAACACTCGTGCATTTGCTCTCGGAAAGCACCATTTGGTGAAGTGGAACTGATGATGAAGACCACAGATGGCCACCGGAACTATTCAATAATATCTCCGTACTATTTCACGGGTTGCGATTCGATACTTTAACATGGTTGCTAAGCAATTTATGCTCGTCACAATGTGAATGGTGATATGGAGCTGATGGTGGACCAGGAGAACTCTTCAACAATTAACTTCCCTGCATCGGTAAAAGCAATATTTTGTAAAAGGCGATGAGAAAGTTGACACTAGGCTATTGTAACTGAGATAAATTATAAGCAGACCCACTAAAAAGCGTGAAATAAAAACTTTTTAACAAAAAAAAAAAACCGACTTCCAAAAAAACACTACAAAGTGAAAAATAACTTTAATTTCGGAAGTCGGTGGCAAAAAACTAAAATACAGATCCAAAGACACCGACTTCCGAAATTAAAGTTATTTTTCACTTTGTAGTGTTTTTTTGGAAGTCGGTTTTTTTTTTTGTTAAAAAGTTTTTTTTTAAGTCCAAGATCGGCACAAAAAACCGTTGTAGCTCAAAACATTATCCTCCAGGGGGCCCCAATTCTGTATTATTCCCCGTGAAATCTTACGTCATGCAAACCACGTCAATATCGTGTCTTGTTAAAGGCAAGGAATCGAAATGTCAACCGTACGGAAAATTTACAATTCAAACCACGCCATTTTCTCATAGAGAATACGTTAATAGCAGATGTCATGATTAACTAAGGAAATGACGTGGTTTCGAAGTAAAGAATTAGGACCCAGGAGTAATCGGATACAAATTCCGGAAATATCAGATAAGTAAACAGACTTTTGTCGAAGATTACCAATATTTTTGAATAAACAGAAGGTTTCTTGACCTCCTACTCCATCTTCTTTACGAACTTTAGTTCTGAATATATGATAATTTGACAAAAAACAACTACTGATTTGTATGGCTAAAAGCTTCTAGAAAAATATCGAGAAAAGACCTGTTTAACTCTTGCTTATTGTTGTGGTTGCCCATATTTTGTCTAATACGCGTCTAATGTGAGTTCTTAGTTGTTAATCTCACAAGTTTTATTACAAGCCCTGTTCCAAGAAGGAGGGTAGTTTTCAACAAGTAGCACCCTTATTTATTTTATTGGCCCTGGGGAAATCGGAATATGTCCTGGTAATAAAAATAAGATGGGAAAAGTCTAACGGAGTGAGCACTGAACTATTTCAAGTTTTAATTAAATTGCGTGTTTTTTTAATTACTTTAACGAATTTAGTCAGCCAATGCTGAATCTAGGCCTCTCCTTAGTAATTTTGGATAGTTCTAAGCTTCGTGCACGTAATAAGTACTAACCAACTTAACCAATAGCGCTCTAGTAGTGGACATACATAAATATTATAGGCACCACTACACCATATTAGCCGTACACAGTGTTTTTGAATGGGGACCGCGAACCGGCAATCGATACGTAGGACCCTCAGGCTAGGTAAAGCGATGATATTTGCAGAGCGGCTGGTAGCAGCTGGATGAGAGTCAGAGTAGCCGAGAATCAAACTGAATGGCGTGCAATTGGAGAGGCCTGTGTCCAGCATTGGACTGCTGTGTGTTGATGATAATGAGGCACCAGTAAGAAAGTTAAAAAAACAGCTTAAGAGCACCACTTCACGGCTACATTTTACCCAAGGTAATGACGATTTTATAATTTTCGATAAGCATTAAAATGATAAAGAAGATATACCGTATAGATGCTGGCGGGAAAAATTCCGAATCATTCCCGTCGAATACTTCGGAAGTATTCCGAAATATTCCGAAACTTTGGGAATATTTCCCATTGAATTATTCGGGCGAAATATTCGGCGGAAACATTCGATTGCGGGGTACGAATGTTTCTCGCGGGGCGCGGGGGGGAAAACTTCTCCAGGGAACATCTCCCCTCTTACCGCACCCTGCACCGCCACCGCCTGCACGCACGACTCGTGCAGCCGGGCGCGCGCGGCACGCACGACTCGTGCAGTCGGGCGCGCACAGAGGGACAGCGCGGCGGCGATCGACGATCGATGCAAAATACGATTTTTCAGCAAAAAAAATAAAAATCTTAATTAAATTCATTTTGAATAATTCTGATTTAAAGAAACTTTCCTAGAAGTATTCCGGAATTATTCAGAATTTTTCAGAAGTTTTGCAACTATAGATATACGAAATATTGAATATTATTATCGACAACACGAAACGCAAATCTACTATAGGCTGACCGCTTAACTGAGACGCTGCCTGAGGTAGCTGCGCGGTGCGGGAGGGGTGGTAGTTGTCACAAGTTTACGAATCACTGAGCTCTCGCGTCACGTCACCACACCTCTCCCGCACCGCGCTGTTATTTCAGGCAACGTCTCAGTTGAGCGGTCGGCCTATAATATACGTCATTGTGACGTCAATGCTTCAAACTGGCAACTGTCAATTGCAATAAACTGTAGGGATGGGAGAAATAAAACGTTTCATAAAAAGTTCTTTAGAATTTGTTTGTTATCATTTCATTGTCGAGGCAATGGCGTGCTCGTGACAGTTAAAGGAATGAGAAAAAGTTGGGTACTTGAGTACGGCATCGCAATTTAAACTACGAGAAAATTCAACGACTCGGTATTGCACGACTCATAATGCGAACTTGCAAAGCATTAGAATGCTTTACGATTGAATTTTTTTTTGCCTCCTTTCTGCAACTGTTTCTGTTGTTATTACTCCTGCTAGTATACAGAACCTACTTAATGTATATTCTGTACTTTTCAAAAAATTATTTAATATAGTAGAAACGAAAAAACATCAAAATATTTCTATAAAGATTCCCGTCAATCTAGTGTGAAACCTGAAAACAGTGTAGCTGGCGAAATAATCAATTAATGGAGTCTTTTTTTTTAATAATGTTGTTTCACACATAAAAAGAACCCTATTGAAAATGGCTCTTTTATTCTAGCTAATAAAGTGTGCATAGTATGTTTTCGAATATTCAGTAGGTAATATTTTTTGGGAAATCGTAAACGGTTTATACCTCAAGCACTTAACAGGGCAACGACTTCAGACTTCAAGTTAGCCCTGTTTTAAAAGGAAGGAAAACTTTATTAATTTGTTGAACCCAAATTAAAAACTTTCGAGGGTTTTCTAAGAAACTACGAAATGTACAAATAAGGAAATAAAACGAATTTATCATTAACATCATCGGTTTAGGAGGTGTGAACTATGAAAAGGACATAGTTAGACACTGGACGGAGATAGTAGGTGTATTATGAATAGCTTAATAAGTGTCGGTGGTCGGTTAGCCTGTAATTGCCTTGTTTAATTTAACCTAGATTTCAACATAAGTGTTCAATAATGCTCATACTTGACTATTATTGAGTGGAAGTTATGTGACCGAGGGTTGCATTACCAATAACTTGAGAGTATAAAAAGTAAAATGGAAGATAAAATAATTTACGGTAAGTGTACATGCTTTTAAAAGGTGGTATACTCTCACACTTTTCATGGGTTTTTTATAGGCCGATAATGTATTGAATATTGCGATGGGCGTGGTAAAAAGGACCGAATCCTTTTATAAGATCAGCCTCGATCGTTTCATTTTGTGTAATAATAAATACCTACGAGGTTCCTCTTTCTGGAGTTCTGACCGTCGCGTCGGTAGCTTGGATCCTGTTCCCGATACCGGTGAGCTACTAAGTATTTTTTATAATTTTTCTTTAGAAAAATATTTAAAAATGTAAGTTATAAGTATTTAAATAAATTAAATACCTACTTAGTTGAAATACGTTATTATATCTCTATCTGTGTCTTATCTTAGCGTTGATATACCTTACACAAAAGGTGTATTAGGACTACCCACGTTGTCGACATTCAAGAATTCCCCGGGAGTGCAAAATTAAATGGCGCGCAAAATCCTTCAAGTTTTGTAGCAAATTTACCTATTTGTACAACTTGTACAAACTTGGGTTAATGGCATGAACGCCTACGCTTGGGGAAATATTTGGGCATTAGACTCATAATGTTTCTGGATATAAAACAACGTTAAATGCTGTGTGAAATTGTGCGGGTTGGGTTCTACTGACCGTAAATGTTTCGCCTGCGGTGAAGTATAAACATTCCCGTTAGTAAAAAACAAACAGATTAGGTTCCTACAGGTTCCTACTGTTTGTTTTTCAATAACGGTAGTAGTAATTCCTAGAAATAACGCTTACGCGAATAAGAGAAACACAGTAACTGCAGTTCAGTAGAGTCAAATGAATAAATGGGTTTATATAACGTTTTCATTGTTATACAATTTTTTTTAAGGTGCTTATGGATAAATGATTACAGCCAAACAGGTGGTTTGAAGGTTAAGCTACGCTTGTACAGACGCCGGCACATCAAGTTACTACAATCTGTCAAATTTCTTTAATAGATTTTAAGCTTTATAACTAAAGCATAAGGTTCAAAGTTGATTGGGAAAATTTCACAGTTTCGGGAAGCTTGATGTGCTGGCGTCTGTACGTTGCTTCGGAAAGCACGTTAAATCACTGATCCCGGCTATCATTCGTAAATTTTTGACAGTCGTAACGGGTAGTCAGAAGCCCAAAAGTCTGACAACCAGTTTTACTTACGGATATCGTCGTGTTACCCTGTAACACCAGTCCGTGGCTGTGAAGGTTAGATAGGCAGTCGCTCCATATAAAATACTGCAATTCATCAGCATCTGATTAAACTTGAAGCTACGAGTATCTCCAACATAGTTTGGAAAAGGCTAGGAATATTTGTTGTACGCATCTTTAATACGCTTTTTTATGGTTGTTTTCACACTATTTTAAGTTCTAGAATAAAATAATTTATTCCACCAACAGATTAGGTGAAAATATTGTTTCAAAGTTGGTTAAGTTACTAAAATACTCGTAATTTAGAAAGAAAGGAATAAGTACTTGGCCACAATGGTATCATCATCATCATCATTTCAGCCTATGATTTCAGTCCGGAATCACCCCCCCTTTTCCCTTTCTTCTGCCTTATTTTCCGGTTCCGTGCATCTCTCATCCAGGTGTGTCCCACGACTTTGACGATATCATCAACCCAATGCTCTTTTGGACAGCCCTGGTTTCTTTGATCTAACCTTGGCCACCATTCGGTCATAGCTCTACTCCATCGGCCATCAGGAGATGGCCGATGGAGTAGAGCTATGAAGTGGAGTTGAAGTGGAGTGGACTTGAGGCGCATCGTCCTGACCCCGACGTCGTAAGCTTTCTCCCGGCGACGGATTTCGTTTGTAGCAGCTCATACTTACGTATGGTCATACACAATTTGGAGGAACGCAGACGGCCTTTCGTCATCGCGCGCCCGCGCATACTGAGCTAGCCGACCGGCCGTCCGTATCATCGCGCTCGCACGTCGAAGGGAGCGCGGCAGATTCTACCGTCATTCTAAATTGTGTTAGTTTTAAGTTTTATAGATGTACCCTTTATATTTTGATTTTCTCCAACTAGAATTGTATATAAGCAGCGCTTACCAATAAATCATACAGATCGTTATTCGCCTACTTATTCGCAACACACCCAACCTCCAAAGTGGTGACCCCGCGTTCAAAATGACTACGCCCGTAACAAAGGAAGACAAGACTACTACGCCTGAAGACGTCGAAGCAATCAGCGTCCAGTCACGCATCCCTAAATTCTGGTGCAACAGACCTAAGCTTTGGTTCGCCCAATTTGAGGTCATTATCTACAACCAGAAGCTCGGCGATGAAGGCAAGTTCGCACTGGTTGTGGCTCAGCTGGAGATCAAAGATGTGGACCAAATCAGCGATATCATCTTGTCACCGCCCAACTCCGGCCGATACGAAGCAGCGAAGAGAAGACTGTTGGAGGTTTACGAAGATAGCGAGGGTAGTCAGTTACAAAAACTACTGAATGAAATGGAGCTTGGCGATCAACGACCATCACAGTTGCTTCGCCGAATGAGAAACCTCGCTGGGAAAAAGATGCCAGATGACACCCTGAAAATGTTGTGGCAAGGCCACCTACCCGCTTCTACCCGCACTGTGTTAGCCGTGAGTGAAGAATCTAAGCTGGACTCGTTAGCTGCCATGGCAGACAGGATGCAAGAACAGCTGAAAGAGGTGAACGCCGTGTGTTCCTGCCAGTGTCAACCTTCCACGTCAAAGGCCCCAGCGACAGCGGCGCCAGCCGAAATAGCGGCGACATCTGAACCAGCAGACAAGAAGCTTTACAGCATGATTGAAGCCCTGACCAAGGAAGTTGCAGCGCTGAAAACGAATCGATCTCGCAAATTTCAACGCCGATCCCACAATTTCAGAAGCCGTTCCAGCTCGAAATCTCGGGACAGAAAAAACGCTGTGTGCTATTTTCATCAGAAATTCGGCAAGGCAGCATACCGATGTAGAAGTCCGTGCAGTTTTAAGGGAATTACGAGTGAGAAGCCGGAAAACTAAAGGAGACTCAAGCCGTGGCGGTGGCCGAAGTCGACGATTTATCCACCTACCGCCTATTTTTACACGACAAATCAACCGGAACAAAATTCCTAATCGACACGGGTGCGAATGTATCAGTATTACCCGCTACTGCACGTGATAAACAGCGAACTCCAACCAACTACTTGTATGCAGCAAATGGTACACAAATACCCACATATGGCGAGCGAACCATCGTGCTCAACATCGGACTGCGGCGTCCCTACAGTTGGCGATTTATGGTTGCAACAGTCAGTCGGCCGATATTAGGCGCTGATTTTTTACACCACCACGCACTTATGGTGGATCTCCACGGACGACGATTGGTAGATAAAAGTACCAATTTATCGGCACGAGGGTTCCTGTCACCCACAGCTGAAGGAAGCATCCGAACCATCGACGACAAGCTTCCATACCACGACCTGTTGGCCAAGTACCCAGACATCACGAGACCAAACTTAGAGAAACTGGGAAACAGTGAAGTCGAACACTACATTGAAACCACCGGCCCGCCGATATTTACAAAAGCGAGACCACTACCGCCACATAAATACAACGCCGCAAAACAAGAATTCCAACTCATGATGAGCCAAGGAATTTGTCGACCATCTAATAGCCCATGGGCTAGTCCATTACACATGGTTTTAAAAAAGGATGGTACCTACAGATCCTGTGGTGATTACCGTAGACTAAATTCAGTAACCACACCCGATCGATACCCGATACCACGACTTCATGACTTCACACATAACCTCCAAGGCAAGAAGGTTTTCTCAAAAATTGATCTGCAGAAAGCCTACTACCAGATCAAAAACAGAGAAGAAGACGTGAAGAAGACAGCCGTGATTACTCCTTTTGGATTGTACGAGTTCACTAGGATGTGTTTTGGTTTGATGAATGCAGGCCAGACATTTCAACGCCACATGGACAACGTGCTACGCGGCCTACCTGTTTTTCCATTCGTCGATGACGTTCTGGTAGCTTCTGAGAACGAAGAAGAACACAGAAGAGAGCTTCAAGAAGTGTTTAAGCGACTTAACGACAGCGGTTTAAAAATAAACGTCGCTAAGTGTATCTTCGGCCAGTCGAAACTTAATTTCCTGGGATACACGTTAAGCCCTGAAGGCATTACACCGACGGAAGATAAGGTGCAAGCAATCCAGTCCTATCCATTGCCAAATACGATCCAAGATCTACGCCGTTTCGTCGGAATGCTGAACTTTTATCGTTCAAGTATACCCCATGCGGCTGAAAATCAAAAAGAATTGAGCAAATACTTTCACAACGCCAAGAAAAACGATAAAACAAACATACAATGGACCGAGGAGGCAAAAGAAGCATTCAATCAATGTAAACAAGATATCAAGAACTGCGCATTATTGTCCTACCCATCACTGAGCGAACCTTTCGCACTGATGACAGATGCCTCAAACACATGTGCTGGTGCCGTTATACAACAAAAGATCAACGGCAGGTGGAGACCACTGGGATTTTTCTCAAAGAAGTTCAGTGACGCACAACAAAAATACAGCACGTACGACCGTGAGTTGCTATCAATCTACATGGCAATACGTCACTTCCGCCGTGTGTTTGAAGGACGAGAGTTAATTGTATACACGGACCACAAACCGCTGTGTAATGCAATAACTTCGAACAGCAAGTCTGAGACGCCCCGCCGAACAAGATACCTTGAATATATCGGACAGTTCACGTCGAATATTCAACACGTAATCGGCCAGGACAACAAAGTCGCAGATGCACTATCGCGAGTCGAAACAATAACATGCCCGACACCATTGGATTACACCGAGTTAGCAAGACAACAAGATCAAGACGAAGAATACAAAACGCTAGCAAACAAAGGGAAGTACATATTCAGGAAGATCGCTATGCCCAACTCAACCGCCAAACCTGTTACCTGCGAGATGTCATCAAACACTGCTCGTCCATACCTACCACCAGATTTTCGAAAAGCAGCTTTTCAAGCGATTCACGACCTTAGTCACCCCGGCATAAGGGCGACAAGGAAGCTAGTCACTGCCCGCTACTGGTGGCCCTCCATGAATAGTGACGTAAATGAGTGAACTCGAGCGTGCGACGCGTGCCAGCGCGCTAAGGTGCAACAACACACGAAGACACCTATTGCGAGTTTCGAACAAGCAAACAGACTAGAGCATGTACACATGGATATCGTTGGCCCGTTACCTATTTCTGACGGCTATCGTTATCTACTGACCATGATAGATAGGGCTACCAAATGGCCAGAAGCCTGCCCATTGGAAGACATAACCGCAGAAAAGGTTGCTAACGCATTCTACGAGGGTTGGATCGCGAGATTTGGTTGCCCAGTAACCATAACCACCGACCAAGGGAGGCAATTTGAGTCTGACCTGTTTCACAAATTGACGCAACGCATGGGAATTCACCGCACCCGCACCACTGCCTACCACCCGCAGTGTAACGGCGTGATAGAACGATGGCACCGCTCACTCAAGACGTCACTCACCGCAAGACTCAAATCTACAACATGGTCGCATGAGCTACCTACAGTGCTACTGGGACTGCGCGCTTCGATAAAAGAAGATGTCGGTGCCAGTACTGCTGAACTACTATATGGCCAAACGCTACGATTACCCGGAGAATTCTATGAAGAATCAACAAGACATCGCGATACGATATCAAACTTCATGAATAAGTTGAATGGAGCGTTAAAGAAGGCCCAGGCGCAACGGAAATCTAACCAATCGCGAGCGACATTTATTCATGATGACCTATATAAATGTACGCATGTATATCTACGCAATGACGCATCAAGAAAACCTCTGACGCCGACCTACACAGGCCCGTACAAAGTGATCAGTCGTAAGGACAAGTACTTCACTATCCAGTTACGCAATAGATGTTCCAACATCACTGTTGACAGACTAAAGCCTGCTTTCCGGATCAACACCGAGTCAGATGCACCAGTCACAGATACGTACGCATACGTCACAAAATCAGGAAGGACTTCGAAGCCCTGTGTACGTTTCACTAGCGGGGGAATGATGTAGCAGCTCATACTTACGTATGGTCATACACAATTTGGAGGAACGCAGACGGCCTTTCGTCATCGCGCGCCCGCGCATACTGAGCTAGCCGACCGGCCGTCCGTATCATCGCGCTCGCACGTCGAAGGGAGCGCGGCAGATTCTACCGTCATTCTAAATTGTGTTAGTTTTAAGTTTTATAGATGTACCCTTTATATTTTGATTTTCTCCAACTAGAATTGTATATAAGCAGCGCTTACCAATAAATCATACAGATCGTTATTCGCCTACTTATTCGCAACACACCCAACCTCTAAACGTTGTTGGGTACTCAGTATAGTAGGGTTTGCCAATTTTGCCACATTGGTATAATATTATCATTAATCACTACAGTAACCATACCAACCATACTATGCAAACATTAGATTTATTTATAGTACGGAGAGCGTCAGAGAAAAGGAACCCCCTTTGGTAATGAGTCGTTACCAAAGGGGGTTCCTTTTCTCTGACGCTGTCTGTACATCAGAAGAACATTGATAATGTTTTACAAGAAGCAATGTGTAAAGGATGACTTCATATATCTGTCGGAGCATTTGTAAAGTATGTTTCTATGCTCACTGCCTGTAATAAGTATTGGTGATTCTCATTAGTCTCTTTTGCCACTCACGGGAATGATATCCTTTCTCGTATACCTCAACTCAAACTCAAAGCATTTATTTCAAATAAACCATTACAGGCACTTTTGAATTGTCAAAATTAAGGCAATTACCAAAAGGCAATTCACTCCCTCGTATTGAACTTTGATGTAAATTGTAAATACCTACGCACAACCATTATAACAAAGTTTCATCCGCCAGGTATACATGACTTCAAGTAGGTATTCCGCACTAAGCACTAACAGGTTCTAAATTATACCAACTTTGTTTAAACTATGTATCCACGTTGCACGAGTATTTTATACTTAGCGCCTCAGATGGAATCTAATGCTCTAATTTTTCTTCATAATTAAGTTTAGAAAATGTGCTAAAAGGCTGGAGACAGTAATAAAGACCCGCTATTTAAGCTTCGGGTTGAGAATTTAAAACCTTACCAAGAATTAGACAAACCATGTCATCATCAATCATGTCATGTCATATTACGAGTACTTATCTTACAAAAATTATGACTTATGCGTCCTGCGGGAGTCGTATTACGTCCGTTACGCGTTACGTCCGTTTATGGCCCTATTGTATTCTTGAAGGTGACTTTTTCTTGAATCAGTCGCGTTACAGCCGTTCTACCTAAAAGTACACTCAACGTTAGAAGAAAATAACACACATACCATATTAACATTTTATGAATCATGGTACTACTAGGCGAGCACACTTATCAGAAGATACTTTTTGTCACCCACACAAACACGCACATTTTTAGGTATATTTATGTATGTTTATCCATGCATGTTTCCGAAACTATTCATCGGATCGGACGTAACGCGACTCCGTCGAAATTCTGAATTTATTGCGTTTGGAATTCCCTTGACACCGTGAGTATAGTGATCAATGTTTCTTCCTTCTTTACTTTGAAACTACACACATCAAAAGTGTCTAGGGATCAACATATATTTTTGCAATAACTTTTCTCCTGATTGATATTAATTAAAATTTTCTTTAAGGATTCATCAAATAAAGTGTTTTCGTTTGTCACACTACTATTATACTTTTAAATACAAACATAGATGATCATTATACTGTCTCAAAAATCCTACTTGATATTGATTGAAACTTCGTACTCAATACGAGTTAACGCAAACATTCTACCGATCAAATAAGTTCTCCCAAAACAACAGGTTTTCTTTACGAAAGATTTTTGTGTTCGTGTTAGTTGAAGACCTTTTAAGGCAGTAAGAAAGCGTTGAAGGACGGTAATTCAAAGTTTTTCTTGAGAAACGAACACTCAACTAAATCTTCGCATGTATAAAACAATTTTTTTTAAAGAAATCAGATTGGCTTTTCTGCCATTTGACGTTTTTACCACCTTTTTTGCCAAACCCACAAAAATGTAACTAATTTAAATTAAATGTTTTTTGAAGTGAAAACTTCTTTAGGCGCGTTGGGCATTTTTTGAGATGGGAAAAACCATTAAACTCGAGACACTGTCACCGACACCGCGCTACATTCGGATGTATTCGGCTGTCCTCGGTTTTAATGAATTTCCGATTGTTAGTGAGTGATGGCAAAGTATTCCGTTTGTGTTTTGTTTATATGACGATTCAAAAAATACACACGTAATTGTTCAAGTTTTCACTTCTGTTGGCACACCCGGAGTGCCACTGTTTTTTTTGCATTAACACGGTTTTAGAAAGATCCTAGCACATAATAGTCAACAAAACTGTAGACTACGCATAACACACGAGTGAGTAAATTGGCTCGGTAGAACGTTCACAATTTTGGCTCTACAAAGTACACTGCAACCCCCCGTGGTGCAGGTGCTAATACAAACACGAATCAAAAACAAAGCTGCAGACATTATACAAAATATCCGCAGCCTACTCATGGAAATATGGCTATGACTAAACGTTTTTTCGGTCTAAATAATTTCGTTGATAAATTCGTTGCTCGATCTTTAGATGCTTATATACAGGGTTAAATTAAATTCATGGGCATCCTTTTAAGGGGTAATTGTACTCACTCATCATTATGAACAACTTTTACTATGGGACTAAACCAAAAATCGCGAAAAAAAAAATCTGCGGTTCCTTGCATTTATGTTCACATAACTCGTCAAAATGTAGGGAAGAGCTGATTTTTTTTCGCGATTTCAGGTTTCGTCCCATAGTAAAAGTTGTTCATAATAATGATTACAATGACCCCTTAAAAAAAGATGCCTATGAATTAAATTTCACCCTGTATAGAAAGATAAACCATTTATTTAATGCACACAAAAGACATAGCAGAACACACAAAAGCACAATTAAATGATGATAAATTACATGAATATATAAAAACAAGGTATGCCAACATACAAAAAAAAAATTAAAGCATTGTTTTCATTTACAGCGCGAACAAAGCTAAGAGTAAACGCTGCTTAACAAAAACTGGCGCAGCGAATGTTTGCAAAGCCAATTCGCAAAGGGAATGCTCGTGGTGAGTACTATCCTTAACACACACGCCTACAGCTGACTAAAGCTGGGTATAAGTTAGGAACAAACCACATTGTTGAAAAGAAAGTAGGTATGCTATTCGAATAAAACAATAAGTCTTAGGGGCAATTGTACAGTCTGATCTCAGTCTCAATCTGTCAAAAATACCTTAAATTTCCCTATGATTTTCGCTGAGATGATTGCGACTAGATTGTGAACGTTTTTAATTACGAAAATTGGCCCTCAGATCGACAACGTAACATTGCTATATTGCATACTGTTCCTCAACATCATTGAAATACACACATCAAAAGTGTCTAGGGATCAACATATATTTTTGCAATAACTTTTCTCCTGATTGATATTAATTAAAATGTTCTTTAAGGATTCATCAAATAAAGTGTTTTCGTTTGTCACAGTAACGATAAACCAAGTCACCTTTGCATTAATAAAGAAATTTGCCATTTTCCTAATAAAGGGATTTTTGACATTTGAACCACTAACACAAAAGTTCGAAAAAAAGACTGAAATAACAGTTTTCTTTAAAATTTTATTGGGTAACTTAAACAATTAATAATCCGTGTTTCTACCGCGAACACTAACAACACAAGAACATCGGTTTGGCATACTCAAAATGAGTTCGTCCAAATCACGCTGTGGAATGGCCGCCCATGTTCGTTGCAACAACAAAAAAAGGTCTTCTTGCGACTGGATACCCTCCATATTCGGCAGAGCTCTTCTCTGTAGCATATCCCATGCATGCTCAATCGGGTTCAAGTCTGGCGACTGAGCAGGCCAGGGCAGGACATTGATGTTAGCTGCGGCGAGAGTCTGTCTTACAACTCTTGCGGTGTGCGGTCGTGCATTATCATGCATTAACTGAAATAAGGGACCGATTTGCACTTGTAGAGGAACGATGACGTCTGATACAATCGTCTCAGCATAAATTTGAGCGTTGAGGTTGCCTCTGATCCAAATCAACTCAGTTCTTCCGCCGATCCAAATACCCGCCCATACCATGATGGTTCCACCACTATAAGGATGGACTTCCTGGCAGGATTTTAATCGCTGTTGGCGTCCAGGGGTTCTCCAGTGTCGTATACGTCTTGTATCCGGTCTCATACCAAAACGAGACTCATCAGAAAAGCACACGAAACGCCATTGTTCTTCTGCCCAATTTCTGTGTTCAAGAGCCCATTGATATCGAATCCTACGATTGTGCATTGCTATAGGTGGTACCCGTAGCGGTCTTCGGGAATGAAGGTTCACTTCATGCAAGCGGTTTCTGACTGTTTGGTCGCTAATTAAGTTCCCTGAAGAGTGATGAAGCCTCACGGCTAACATCATGGCGGTTATTGTTGGAGCTCTTCGAGTTAAGATTTGAATGTATCGGTCTTGTCTCCGTGTGGTGCAGCGATACCGTCCTCCATGGCGCTCAGCCACGGTACCAGTGCTTCGGTAACGTGTCCAAAGTCGACTGATAACACTCCGACTTGTATTCAGAGCTAAAGCCACAGTACGTTGCCGGGAACCAGCTTCTATCATTCCCACGGCTCTGAGCATTTCTTCCCTGCTTAAATGACGTCGCCGCTCCATAATAACGTTGGTTTTAATCAGTAGTAGGGAAACAGTAGCACTAATAATGTCTTCAATGCGTTGTATGTTTTTATAGGGAAAATATTGACAGCTGATTTTCATCTTTTACTCGAATTTGATTCACAGTTCCTGATTCAAATTATGAAATGCACCAAAAAGGATCCATATAAATTTATAAAATCATAAATTTATTACAAAGCCACATCTCAATCTCAAGAAATCCGCATAAAAATGCTTGATCCCTAGACACTTTTGATGTGTGTATGTATTTCTTGTTTGTTTCAACAGAATCTGAAAAAAGGGTTGTGAGAAAATAATTTAGCCCCAAGATGGTGATTTATACTTTTTGGGTCAAAAACGCATGTAGGCGTAATGGTGGCTATTTATTAAACCAACTGACACTTTAGGGTAACCACGCAAGTTATAGAAAACATTGAAATTACAGCACTTAAAATATGTCCAGACTGCTAATTGATTAGGCCTTGGTTCTGAGAATTGTACAGATATGATAAATTATCATGAATAATAAAAAAAACCTCTCGAAAATAAGTAATTTTATTAACTGAATGAATGATGCTTTCGGTAGGTATATTCCTGTCTAATATTTTATCTTAGGTTTGTACCTATATTCCTGTTAATTTTATAATAAATGAATATTAGGTACGCTGCAAACTCGTTTGTCGACTGTACGTCAAGATCATTGAATTATCCTGCAGCACAGCCAAACAAAGCTTTAGCCAGTTTAACTATTTTTTTTTTATTAGAAATGGGTTTGCTCTTGACTCTAGTCTAGGTCAAAGGTGACAGAGACAATGTCGACGATGGAGCGAGCTTACCCAGCAGAAGCCTGTTCACTCTCACTTTAAAGAGATTCGAGTTGTATGCGCTCGGAAAAACAGACGCAGGTAGAGAGTTCCACTCTTTTGCTGTGTTCATTCCAACAATAGCAAAGCGCTTTAATTTGAACCGTAAAATCGTAGAACATCAAGTTTAATAACTCCTTATAGGGTAATACTGTAATAGTGATGCTTTCAGTTACAAACTTGTAGGTATGGTTTTGTTTCACTTCGGGGTCCCATTACAAACTTTTGCCATTGCCATTTGGGGCTTCTTGCGAGAAATGTGGGTAGACACTTACAGGATAGTGCTACTTAGGTATATTTCTGTTGTATGAGATCTGGTACTCTCGAGTTACCAAATGAGTACATACGTGTAGGAGATTAAGAAAATCTTATTTCGATGTTTCGTTGTCTTGCAACGGTAGATGAAATTATCCAAAGGTACTAATATTATAAATTCGAAAGTAACTCTGTCTGTCTGTCTGTATGTTACCTTTTCACGTCTAAACCGCTGAATCGATTTAGATGAAACTTGGCAGAGAGATAGATTGCATCCCGGGGTAGGAAATATGACAGTTTGTATCCCAGAAATTATCCTTTAAGGGGTTGAAAAGGGGGGTGAAAGTTTGTATGGGGAATCAATAACCGCTGAACCGATTTAGATGCAATTTGGTTTGGAGATAGTTTGAGTTGTGGGGAAGGATATAGAAAAGTTTTTATCCCCGAAATTATCCCTTAAGGGTGTAAAAAGGGGGTGGAGATTTGTAAAAGGAATCAATAAAAAAGGACTATAATAATTTTATCGCGGGTGAAACCGTGGGGCACAGCTAGTATAGTAGCTATAATATATTTAATTTAGATGTAGGTGCATCGTCCAGTCCGCGTGCTAGTGAAAAAATATTTTTATGTTCTTCGCATTGAACCGATGGTACACGTACAGTCGTAGACGTACCGTTTACGTATTGCCTAGCATATTACTTTTCACTCGTGAATTGAATATTTCGAAGCTATTGGCATACTCAAACATCATAAACCCCGATTACTGAAAAGGATGAAACAAGAAAGTACCTTCCCGTGGTCGCAATCCGCTGTACTAACATATTGTAAGCTATGGTAGCATGCAACCACGGGAAGGTACTTTCTTGTTTCATCCTTTTCAGTAGTCGGGTTTTAGTTTTTAAACTTATTTTTTATTTCATTATTTTGGGGCTTATCTCAGTAATATTTATATTTTTGAAATGTGCTAATTAAACCCATTCATTTTATACCCAACAAGGTAGCTTTAAATTTTTTTTTTAGATCATGCCTTTACGTCCGCTAGAGGGCGCCATATTCAATTTAATGTGACATCACATAGCCAGCGAACAATTAAGACGCTTCCAACGATACATCATTTGTCTAATTATGACAAGCAGTTTAAAAGTTATGAGGGAACTGATGAACATACGACGGCGCAGGATAGCTTATACCAGAAGTGGTTATAGTTTTAGTGGTTCAGGATCTTGGATATCATCAGGATTGTGCCAGGATATAGCAGTTCGTCGTGGACGTGGTACGGTAGGGGCTCCCATCACATTATCATCAGGAAACATCCGCCATGCAACCTCCGATGCGACGCTCTGCAAAATGACAGTAATCAGTCACTCTTATCCGACCTTTTCAGAGATTCTGGTAACTTCGTAACAAAACTAGAAGGTTCCACTTGTTACGCTTTCATATACACAAATACTCACTGATACCTTGTGGTTGTCTAAGTATGTACGATTTGCCCTAGATAATAAGTTTCTATTGAAGCTTGGATGCTCTTCAAACTCTGCCAAGTTTCGCCAAACTTTACCACAAGACATTATAAGACTATCCACATGCACCCAAGTTATTCGATAATCCAATACAAAGGTTTAATAGCTGCTTTCGCGTTGGAAATACGTTCCAGTAGAACTTTGAAATAAATGACATTAATGTGAATTTGTTTAACAAAAAAGCGGCCAAATGCCTCGCAAGTCTTTCGCACACAAAGGGTTCCATACCACTAGGCAGAAAAGGTCGAAGAAAACACGTTCTTGTGTGACCCAGTTTAACTTATAAGTATACTAGCCGTTGCCTGCGACTTCGATTGCAATCCAGGATGAAAAGAGTTTATGTCCTTCTCCAGGTCATGGGCTATCCATTTGCAAAATTTCATCTGAAATCCGTTCAGCCGTTTTAGCGTGAAAGCGTAACAAACAAACTTACTTTCGCATTTATAATATTAGTTAGAATTTTACTTGTTGTTATAGCGGCCATAGTAGTATACACTCTGTGAAAATGTCAAGTGTCTAACTATTACGGTTCAAAAGATATATATAGCCTTGGGTACGGAACGCTAAAAGTATTCTATGTTTTTGAGGTTCAGAATACCGGAATGAAGCCCCAATTAAGGCAAGAAACAAATTAATGCTTTCAGTTTGAAGCAGCTGTTGCATTGTTTTGTCAAGCCATAAGTATTTTGGAATAGTTCGTTTTTTGATAACCACCTTATAAGCACAGTTCATTCACAGTTATTTTACCTCTGATTTTGCATCACTGTCCAAATCGCAATGATCTTCATTCTCATTCTTATAAGGTTGCGGTTGGATTGCTGCCATTGACAAGTCTGTCACAATAAAGTTGCTGCTTACAAAGGTAAAATAACTGTGGACGGACTGTAGGTATTACATATTTTTATCAAAATACCGAAACATTGATTATGTACCCAAGCATCAAGTAGATATCGATCGGCTTCAGCACCCTCGAGAACCACGAAAAGGACACCCATGAAGAAAAATTTTAAAATTCTTACGGCCGTCATCTTGGATTTTCCTTTTGACCTCACTATCGGCTTCAGCATCCTCGAAAACGATGAAAACGAAACCGAAGAAAAAAAAAAAAAAATTTGCAGCCGCCATCTTAGATTTTCTTTTTGACATCGCTATTGGCTTCGGAATCTTCCACAACCATGAAAACTATCTCTCTGTCTCTCTTTCTATTATAAAAAAATATAAATAAAGAGTCACATAACGCCTTTTCGTTACGTGAAGATTTCTACCAGTTTACTCCTACCGCAAGCTCCATAAAAGAACTTCGTTATAAAAAAAAACAATCTAAGAAATCGCCATGCAACCAAAAACATCAACAAACAAAAACTTCAATACTGCAGAGTGCCAACGTAAAACTCCCTAACATTGAAAGTACGAGTATCAAATGACTACGGAATAAAAACGCGAGTCGTTCTCCACAAAGGGATCGTTTGCAAAGATTGGTCGGCCGATAAATGAGAGAGCTGGATAAAGGTCGCTCTCACTGAGACAACAGTAATTCTTTCAGATACAGATGTTGCGTAGGCGCCTAATCGCTGCCATAAAATATCATGATGAATCTCATGTTTTATCACGAAGAGAATTTGTTCAAAAATTATACCTATTAGTAAGGAGAATTTGTAGGTACATATATGTACTTAATCACTATATTGGTTGGACCTGCTATTTAAACATATTTATGTAATTTCCTGTGTTTTGCATTGCTGCGTAGGTTTTTTTAGGACTTTACTTATATATTAGTGATATGTACTACATCCTACAAGCCATCTGAAAAAGGTACCTACCTACTAACTACCAAGTATCCATGAAAATATTACGATATAAGAGGTTATATTATAGTAATCATGAACAGCACTCGTTCTTTTTGAAAAGTTAAAAAAATAAATGAGAAAAGTCGTCTGTAAAGGGAATTTCTTGACTTTATTAACACAAGTTCTCGTTGTTTGATGGAAGTGATGCTCTTGAGTGTTTAATTATTCTTTATAGACTTTTCGTTCTAAGATTTTGTTTTCTACTAAGATTTGTTTAGGTCGCAATATAATTTGCTGTAACATTGAAAGTCAAATAACCGTACAAAAATTGTAGTTAATAACACTTACATAATAGTATCACACGATTGTTTAAACATCGTGAGGAAACCGACATATCCTAGAACCAAAAATTCGAAGACATGTGTCATCTAACAACCCGCACTGGGCCCGCGTGGTTGATTACGGCCCACCCCCTGTCACAGAGGAGGCCTGTGTCCCAGCAGTGGGAACATTATAGGGTGAGTATATATGTATGTATTGTTTAATAGGTACCTAGTTATGAACAGTTTCATACAGTACACACACATATAAACAGACAGTATTTTATCAATACACAATAAATAATAACGTAAATATGGCGCCCAAACCCAAAATTATACCGTGGGGATAGGCCGCCACAGTAGCATCCACCGCACATGACACTAATGGCCTTAGCACACCTCCACCGCGAAAATAATGATGGGAACCTGCTCATTTATAGCCCTTAGGATGCATTTATTGTAGATACATTGACCATACCATCAATCAATCAATCAATCAACTCAGCCTATCGCAGTCCACTGCAGGGCATAAGCCTCTTCCAGACTGCGCCACAGCACCCTGTCCTCCGCCTTCCGCATCCAGTCTACCCCAACCACCTTCTTTAGGTCGTCCGTCTATCTAGCCATACCATACGACAGAACATATAATAGTACAATTACATACATGAAGCATTTTATTTCTATCCACAGATATGCAGATACATAATGCATACATAATGTTACTTTTATCTAGCTAGGTAGGTACTTTCAGCACTTCAAACGACCAATTGGAACCGTGCACCTAGCTTCTGACGTCTCATAAGTGCCCATGTAGGTTTATGTGAAATAAAATATTTTGATTTTGACCATACCTACAATCATACATAGGTATGTATATGTAGCTATATTCTCTGCAACGAAGGTCAAGGATTACGAAGAAGACATAACTTGCTCTTTAGCCGGCTAGCTTATTATCTAATCTCGTGAAAGCATATTCTTAACTAACTGAGCATTATGCAGAACTAAGTAAGCGTTGACTTTGTATGAATTTAAATTTCATTCTGAAAGCGGTGCATGTTGGAAAACCTGAATATTAAAGTCCGTTTTCAGCGCAAGAGTGCTGTAACTATGTATTTAAGTTTCGTCTTTGGATAAGATCAGCTTTTACGAGGAAAATGAATATGTACAAAAGGTTGTAGGTACGTAACGTCGGGAGAGTTAGAAACTGACTACCAACTTAATATGCAAACCACATTTGTCAATCTTTAACAGCTCAATGAAATTGCTATATGAAGGCGAATTGACGTAGGGAATCATCAATTAGCTAAACAATTATTTCCCTGACCGTACTTAGGATTTTTGATGCCAATGTTTGCCAGGTTGACTGGTTGAAAATGCCTATGGCATTAAGTCCGCCTTTGTACATTTATGTGCTTGAATTATTAAATAAATAAATGTCTTCACCTTAGGTGGAAATTAAAAAAAAATTCATTGCATAACGCTACACGAAGCACTAATCAACTTCCTTAAATGGCACTCAAAAGATACTGCAATGAATGTGACTAGCCTTTTCTTTAAACAGGGAAATGAGAATGCCGTTTTAAGTCAGTTACTACCACACGTAAGTCGTAGGGATTAACTGTACCGAATCGAGTTACAAGTTAACGTTATATAAACGTAACGTAGACGAGAAAGGAATAAGAAACCTGTCTCCTGTTTTTTCTATACTTTCTATACCTACGTGACTACAAGTTGCGCCATCTATTTTTACCCGACTACGGCGAAGCAAAAAGGAGGGTTATGATTCTGACCGGTATGTATGTACGTATGTTCATCTGTTCCCTCATAACTTCTAAACTACTTGTCATAATTGGACATATGAGGTATCGTTAGAAGCGTCTTGATCATCGGCTGGTGATAGGCTATGTGACGTCACATTAAATTGAACATGGCGCTCTCTAGCGGACATAAACTCATGATAAAAAAAAAAAAATTGTCATGCCGTGTTTGGTATCAAATGAAAGGGCTTAATTAGCACATTTCAAAAATATAAATATTACTGAAATAAACCCCAAAATAATAAAAAAAAATAAGTTTAAAAACTAAAACCCGACTACTGAAAAGGATGAAACAAGAAAGTACCTTCCCGTGGTCGCATGCTACCATAGCTTATAATATATTAGTACAGCGGCATGCGACCACGGGAAGGTACTTTCATGTTTCATCCTTTTCAGTAGTCGAGTTTTAGTTTTTTTAGGTTCATTATTTGCCTGATGGTGTCAAGTAGAGTATTTTTTCCAACATGTCTTATTAGGTGAACAATCATGATACGAAAATCACATGTTTCCGAATTAATCATGCAAAAGAAACACTGGGATCAGTATTATTTACCTACACGGATATCCATTTACACATAATTTCCTCTTGTGATCTCAGTACACTTAATTTGTTAACCAAATATCAAAGTAGGTACCCACAGACGTACCAAAAGAAGAATACGTTTTATAAACAGATTACCCTCCTTTGCGTCGCGCAGTCGGGTAATAAATAGATCATAATCAACGTTCAGGTAGGTAGTACTCGCAACCGACGTGGGTGAATGACCAGATGTATGAATGTAAACGAGGCAAAAGAAGTATACAGGGTGTGGCGTAAATAGTAGTCCACCGTTAAGGATTCGATATACCAGATAATTTACTATAACATAATTATTACAATTTTAACCATATTTACCCAAAGGTTCCGAAAATATACTATTTTGTTTTTTATTTACCTTTTGTTACAAATTTGGTTGTAGTTGGAACAAAAAACATTATTTTTTCATTTTGATTTCTGTTAATTATTGCTGAATATTAGACCTATCGTAATGGGGCAGAATCCAACAGGATTTTAATGCAGTGGAATCTGCCCCACTATTTCGATTTAGTGGGGCAGATTCCACTGCAAAATTTTTGACATTCCACTTTGCCCCACCAGTGGGGCGGCCGGTGGGGCAAAGTGGAATAATCCTGTAAAATTATGTTTATTTATGTAAATTTAGAGCTTTTGAAGAAAAAGTTAGTTCTTCTCTATTCTTTATATATTATTATCTTCATAATCGTGCCAATTTAAGAGCGATTTCTGTAAAAAAAATGGTACTACTAAAATTGTTAAAATTGTAATTATGTTAGAGTAAATTATCTGATGTATCGAATCCTTCACGGTGGAACACTATTTACGCCATACCCTGTATAAAGTTTGTAGCCTTCTGTAGGTTTTGCCTGCCTATTGGAAGTAGGTGTGGGTTTATGTATGTGTGTATGTATAATTGACGTTCGATGACCTGTCAAAACTTTCCGACAAAAATCAAGAGCTTTTCCCAATTTAGGTATATATTTTCCTTTGATTTGTATTGTACTTCGTCGTAATTAATTGATCAACGCAAATCGAGCAAATCGGCAGTCACCAAATAACGTTAGGGTGCTACTTCTGTATTTAATTACTGTACTCTCTAAGGGGTAATTTTATTTACTCGGTAGATATACTGCGGGTCGCTCTTGGTATTCGTTTTACCGACTTTCGCCTCAGTAGCTTTAAAAGGAGGTTCATTTGATTTCGTATAATTGTATTTCCTCGTACATCTTAAATTTTAGAGCTCATTAAATGCTCGCAGTCTCATTCTCGTGTTCTCAAGGAGGTCGGATATTAATTGATTTTATGAACGTCATTTAATTACTTATGTTTATTCATAGCTATTAAACAATTTTATTAGTGTAGCTATGTAGGTAGGTACCATTTTAATGAAGGTTTGGTAATCATTTGTCTTGTAAGTGAAATCTGTAACTTGGAACACGGCAAGTAACTTCGTGAAAATTTATAAGCAATTATTAGTTACTTGTTTGTTTAGTATAATTGAAATAAGTTTTTTGACTTTGATATTTTATCTCGGTTCAAATTTATTTTAGCCTTACCTTAGCCTTTACTTTCAGAAGTTACTACGTTATCGTAACTACTAAGTATTCTCACTTTTCTAACTATTCTGATGTTTAAAAAGTTGTGTACGAAAACGTTGTACTTACGAGCACCTAGTTTATCTTAGGAAAACGAACATTAACGCAAAGTTTAAGCAAACATGATTAAAAACACCTATCACCTCCCGCCACAGAGTAGGTTAGATGTATCTAAGCGAGTTAAGTTACTATAATAGTGCTTAAGGCGATAGCTTAGCCTTCTCTACTTAACTACTTATGCATCAAAGCGGCGTTTAATCCAACAAAAGTGGCTTGAGGCGAATGTGAGGAACAGTATCCTTGAGCTACACAATATATGCAATAACAGTATGTAGCTACGGTTTCTTTGGAAACTAGATGAAGTAGGTTAGGGTAGGGTAGGTGGGCACTATCTATATTATTTTTAATCGAGATTATCTATCTAAAATTATATTATAAAGAGAAAAGATTGGATTTTTTGTTTGTTACGTGTTCACGCAAAAACGGCTGAACGGATTTGGATGAAATTTGATAAATGGAGAAACGATGACCTGGTTTAGGATATAGAATATTTTTATCCCGATATGATAACGGGATCGGGACTTATGCGGGTGAAACCTCGGGGCGCAGCTAGTTGTCTATAAGTAAAGTAGTGAAACCCAAAGTAATCATTTTCAGTGCCATAAGGTATAGCTTAACCGGTCGAACGCCGTAATTACAGACACAATTAAAAAGCCATTGTGTCTCGCGTGGATCCGCGTTTAAGCATACGAAGGGTTAAAGTTTCACAGTTCACAGAATTTTCTTTCAATTAGGTTATACGTAGTTCTGAGAAGTTATTAGTGTTTAGTGGCGTCTTGTTAAGATTTGTGAAGACTACGCGGTCACTCAGGGACTCAGGTACAATGCAAAAAATGTGAGTTATTGGTATTCAAGGCGGGCACCAAATGTTACTCTAACGTGCCAGATGTGACCATAAACAATACTTCGTTATCTAGAGTAACATTTAAGTACCTGGGTCACTGGGTCACTCAAGACTTGAATGATGACCTGGACATAGAGAGGGAACGCAGGGCGATGGCTGTCCGAGGTAATATGCTGATCCGCAGATTTGCACGTTGTACGACGCAAGTCAAAATTACCCTTTTCAGAGCATACTGCCAGTCTTTTTACACGTTCAGTCTGTGGGTCAGGTATACGCTGAGGGCATACAACGCCCTGCGTGTCCAGTATAACAATGTATTCAGGATGCTGTTGGGTCTACCACGCTTTTGTAGCGCTTCCGGAATGTTCGCCGAGGCCAGGGTTGATGGTTTTCATGCCATTATACGGAAACGATGCGCTTCCATTCTCGGTAGATTGCGTGCTAGCTCCCACAGCATCTTGAGTGTACTGTGTGATAGGTGGGATAGTCCCATGCTGGCTCACTGGATACGGCTGCACACTTAGGTGTCAATCGTTTCAATTTGCATTTATCAATTTTGTGGTTTTTGTGTTTTTTACTAACGTTAGGTTAAGACTTTTACTAACAACATATGGATTTTTAATCTGAAATAAACGTGTTATTATTATTATTTCCTTTATTTCACTATATACATATAAATTATATTTTTTAAATATTAGAATATAAAAAAAATATATAAAAACATTTAAAAATATAAAAAATAGTAGCCCATTATTAAATAAGCAAAGATTCAAAAATATATTTAACATTTTTCTCAGTTAATCTTGTCAGATTTTACACCCACGAAAATCAAATTACACGTACCTGTAAATCAAAATAACGATCCATTTAACATACATACAGTTCACAAACAAGCATCCATTAAAAAAATACCTGAAAGAAACGTGATCGGCTTTTTCGCCGGTCCGGCTACGCTTTGGGTGTGGCAATAATGTCAATTACAGTCGGATTTCAGAGGGTAAAGGCATTGACCCATTGCCCGTCAGTGGCAAGTTAATAGGCTTACATTGTGCCGTTTCCCTAATTGAGAATAATTATTGGTTGTCTCAGCCGGTCAGTCGTTTCCAAACAATGTACCGTGCCCCGCCGCCGCCACTGAAATGGATGTGAACGACGCTATCTAAAATGTATTCATGGATTAAATATGATTAGCAACTTAAAGGTTTAGTTTAACTTGCACCTTATTGCTTTCCCGACTACATATCTATATATATAAAAATGAAACCCGTTTTCCGTTGTCACGACATAACATGAAAACGGCTGGACCGATTTCGATGAAATTTGGTATAGAGATAGTTTGAGTCCCGGGAAAGGACATAGGATAGTTTTTATCCCGATATTCCTACGGGATCGACATTTACGCGGGTGAAACCGCGGGGCGCAGCTAGTTGTCAATATTTTAAATGAAAATGACAGTTCGAAAAGGTGACATGCTTGTGGGAATAGAATTTGTTTTTCGCTCCTTGACGCACCTGCGGCAATGGATTAACATTTAAGGGCTCGTACACATATAAGTCCGTTTTTACCAGATCCGTTTTAACAGATCAGAATTGGCCGGAGTGACATGATTACTGAATCCAAAGTACTATTTTGTGTGTGAACTTGCTTATACAACTACATACGCCATTAAATAACGGACCTGTAAAACGGATCGCTATGTGTACGAGCCCTTAGATGTTCCAAGCAGCATGGCAGGGCTTTAAGTACGGGACCTTTAATTGTGATAAAATATTTCTTGCGATTTTGGACGAAACAACACTAGCGCGAGCTTTGTCTTTCTTGTGACAAAGGCAAACGTGACAAAAGTGCAGTAGCGTCCAGCAAAAATGGCGCTCAAGATTATGTTATAGTGTTGAGAAAACTAACCAAAGGCATGCAATGGAAACAACTCTTTTAGCGTTTTTTAAAACGTTTCTTCTTGTTCAATCTATTTTTAGTCACCTACGACTGGCTATGGTTTATCCGTAAATAAACGTATAGGTACAGACGCCAGCACATCAAGCTACTACAACCTGTCAAATTTATTTAATACATTTTCAACTTTATCGTTAAAGCATAAGGTTCAAAGTTGATTGGGAAAATTTGACAGTTTCGGGTAGCTTCATGTGCTGGCGTCTGTACTATAGCATAATCAGCATATAATGTTCCCACTGCTGGGATACAGACCTGCTCTCGGGAGGGAGTGGGCTGTCTACCACGCGGACCCAGTGCGGGTTAGTACTCGTAGATGTCACAAATGTCTTCGATTTTTTGGTTCTAGGACATGCCGTTTACTATGCTCATAATATAATAATATGTTGATTCTTTCATTGTTATAGAGTTCCATAAGTACCAGTAGTAGTAGTAGTAGTAGTAGTAGTAGTTACATAAGTAGTAAGTAGTAGTAAGTAAGTGGGGTAGCGTTAACTTTGACGGAGATTCAATTAGAACGGTACAAAATGAAATGAGTATAGGGCTGCTAAAACAAATTTGTATTGAGTTGTGTTACGTCCCTAAATTACGGGTACTTAAATAAGTTAGCGATATTACATGAGGAGGCATTTTAACTTAGGTTTCAAATTTTCTTGTTAACTTATTTAAAGTGCTAATTAGTCTCATTCGATACTTATGCAGATTACTGCAGACTAAAGACTAATAGAATGCTTGAATTTCTTGTAATAATTTATAACAAGCTTCTACTTAATAATAATAAAAAGCTGAGAGACAACGTACCGCCTAAACCTAAACATTTTGACACTTATAACGAGGGTTGAACACTTATAAGGACGGATTTTTGCAAACTCATCCCCTAAGCCACTTTAATAGGGGATTATAGTATTTATGGAAGTTCGTCACTTTTGCCGATGCGAAATCCCATTGGGCACACGGCTTGTAGATATGGCAATGGAATACTGAATAGGACGTACGTCAGTGAGGTCAGCTGATCCTTCTCAGGATTGAATTGCATAAAGACAGATATTTATAAGACAGGCATAGTACAGCTGTTGTCATGCTCGGAAAATTTACAGTAAATGCCTTTGTCCTTGACTGGACATATTAGCTCCTAGAAATAATAGATGGATGGATTTGATATTTTGGTGTTCTAGGCGGATTATATATGTATATGAATTCTTTTTTAAGGGATTTATTAATATAGGAATATATCAATACAATCTTAAACGATTAACTTTTTTCCGTCTTTAACATGATTGAAAAAAATAATAATATTTAATCTACTTAGGGCTGAATTTTCAATCGACAGTGTTGTGTAGGTTAGGGTTCAATTTGGTTTGGCGAGTAGACTCAGGGAAACAAGCGTCTGTCTTTGATGGTGTTTATTGGCAAGTAACTTAAAAAATATCCTTACATAATCATTAATACGGTCGGCGGCTAGCTACTTACTACATATAATTAAACGTGGACTGTATGTTTGTTTGTAACCTTTTGAAATGAGCTTCAACAGACAGATAATTTTTATTTGTGGAATAAATTTGACGCCTGACAGTTATTGTATGGAAGAATTATTGTCAAAAACTCAAAATTCTTCCTCCAATAAAATTATCTGGCGTTGGAAAAATCAGCCCTTAATAAAAATCTTAAATTCATTCACAGACAGATAACGCATGTGACTAAAAAAGAGATGAATATAAATGCGGATGAAAAGGGAGCGGAATGTCAAAGAAAATATGGATGGATTGTGCAAGGAATGATAATGAAAGAAAAGGGAGTGAATGATAACGTAACGGGATGGAGAAAACGTGTTGCGCCAGCCCCAAATAACATGGGTCAAGGGTAGGAAGGTGATGACGATGATGACAAGCGGACAACGTTACGCACAATGAGTCTGGAAGCATGAAATTTTACACAAGTTCTTAATATAAAAAAGGTACTAAACTAAGGAAGGATGGAATTTTGGGATGCATGAAGAAGCCTCCTCGTATAGCGCAGTTTGTTCCGCCAGTTATTCAACTGAACCGAGCACTCGGTGCATCCTGGACAGCCACACCCAACACCTTATTTGACTGGCCAATTCTTACCTTGCAGTGATAGGGCTAACGCCCGCCTGGTTTGCGACCCCCTCCCACCGGAGTCCGGCGTCAAGCAGCCTGCTGTGTTTCGAAAATGCGTGGGAGTTCCAGTGCCGTAGGCATCTTCTGAGCACGCTCGTTCCATCATAGACCTCATCCATCGCAATATATATATATTTTTTTTATAAATTAGACAACCCGAATAAAGGGAATTTAAATAAAAGGTCGGTGACAATGTATGTAGTTTACAGTAAAATGGCGTGAAGTAGCTGAATTACTAGCACTTTAAACTGGTTTCTATACATAGATTTACACTA
The DNA here is from genome assembly GCA_945859645.1 of Amphipoea oculea. Lineage (NCBI taxonomy): Eukaryota > Metazoa > Arthropoda > Insecta > Lepidoptera > Noctuidae > Amphipoea > Amphipoea oculea. Next base: position 10,669,130 of record OX243880.1, read on the forward strand.
TACACAGACTGTGCACTGGGTGCTTAATCACTATTCATAGTGTTTATCTCGCCCACAACAATGTGTTGAAAACCACGCAACTGTAACTAAAGGATTTGGCTAAAAGTTCATAGACAAAAAACCCAGAATCGCCAGCAACGAAATGTATAAAAATGGGTTCACTATAGTAAACCCAGTACGGTTTCAAAAATCAGCCTCCTAAACCATAGAGTATAAAAGTTATTATACTTTGTGTGTTTATGTTATTCATACTTACATTGATTACTCGACTTTTATTTTATCACAATCTCTTTAGTATAATTACGATAATATATTAAAATAATATAAAAACCGGCCAAGAGCGTGTCGGGCCACGCTCAGTGTAGGGTTCCGTAGTTTCCCGTCCGTCACAATAAGTGTTCCCACGTACAATTCGATAATACCCGACCCAATGTAATAAGTACCTACAGCGCCATCTCTCGGGGAATTGGGTTACTAATTAATACATAGACGTGCCAGAAGTTTTCGGTGGTAATTTTGGATTGCGAGAACCGATTTTAATAATTCTTTTTTGTTTGAAAAAAGATACGTTCAGGATAATAAAATATGTAAACGAAGTTAAAAAAAAAATGCTTGCATATACGATTATACTACGAACTTAGTCCAGAAATGATTTTGTACAACTTTTTGTCTTTTTTGTACAAAAACTGTTGTTTCTATCAAGTTCAAAATAATTTTCCTAGAAAGTCCTTATAAAGTTCTACTTTTCAGATTTTTTTCATATTTTCTAAACTTATGGTTCAAATGTTAGAGGGGGGGGGACACATTGTTTTTTACTTTTGGAGCGATTATTTCCGAAATTATTGACATTATCAAAAAATGATTTCAGTAAACCCCTATTCATTTTTAAATACCTTTCCAACAGTATATCACACGTTAGGGTCAAAATTAAAAAAAAAACACTTCCCACTTTACATATAGGGGGGCTACCCTAATAAAACACTTTTTTCCAATTTTTATTTTACCACTTTGTCGGCGTGATTGATATACATATTGGTACCAAATTTCAGCTTTCTAGTGCTAACGGTCACAGAGATTAAGCGAGGACGGACAGACGGACGGACGGACGGACGGACGGACAGACAGACATGGCGAAACTATAAGGGTTCCTAGTTGACTACGGAACCCTAAAAAATATACCCTTCAGCCCTTCATCTTTTAATACGTTTTATTATTAATAATCTTTATACAGGGTGATTTTTTTTTTTTTTTGTTATAAAAGAGCTCTTTGTTTTAGTTTGACGTATGTCATTACTTCCCAGAATTCGATCCTTATTAGCGACACTATCAAATGGTGTAATAATACAGTGTTTTTTTTTTTTCAAAATCAACAGGTTCGATTCCTGGCTAGAAATATTGATTTTTCAAAAATCCAATCATGCAGTTTTAGTTTTCATCAAAATCGAGCCCGCGACTCCTTTGAGTACTTTTCGCTAGTCCTCATAGTTTCGGTTTTGGCCATCCACGCCCACTTGAAAAATTCACCCTGTATATCTAGTATACCACGTCGTTTTTGCAGTATATTATTATATATTTTTGTTGTACATATTATGCCTATAAAAATGGCATATATGAAGTTTCTGGCGATTCTGGGTTTTTTTTAGCCATCTCCTTTGTTAGGTATACCAACTTCCTGCTGAAACAAATGCCTTTCTATGGCATTAACCTCTGTAACTCAAACATGGGACTAATTTGACCCTCCCCAACAGTTTGTGTTTAGTCTATTTACATTCATCCCCTTTCTCCAAAGCTTATCCCATCCGCAGATGTTCTATAGAAATCCCACAATTTTGCTAAGCCAGGCCTATATACCGTAAATGTAATCTAAAAAAAAACAGCTTTTAGTGTACGTACGGACGATGCCACTTCTATGTTCGTACATTACAGTTTTCTGACAGTATAGGTATTTGAAGTTGACGGAGTCTGTACGAGTCCTAACTTAACTTAATGAAAGGAACATGCGCAGTACGAACTTGGAGCAACTTTGGCGGTGGGATTTCGTCCAGTGGCTTGTCGGTACTTTTGACCACCGTACGTGTACTGAGCTGAGCGGAATCACGCTCGCACTTATTTCCCCAAGTAAAACCATCCGGTGTTTTATGTAAGCATTATTACAAACAGTAGAAAAGCATGTCTATGTGTGTTTAGAAAGTTCGAAATTCCCCTTGAAAATTAGGTGTACCTGTGATTTATTTGTAAAACGGTAAGTAATTAATTCCTGTAGTTTCCCTGTGATTTACTAATCACGCTTAATGAATGAATAGTTTGTTATTTGCATGACAAATTAACCTTCTCTACTATGTAACTTTGTCGTGTAAGAATTAGAATTGGTTTGTGTTGAAATCAATCAAAATGACTTTAAGATTCATGTTATGTGTGTTATAGTTTAAAACCGTTACGAAATATGAAAAGTTTTAAGTTGATGGAGGTAAGTACGACGACACTATTTATTATTTATTATTACTTTTAATGTATTCTATGGGAAAAGATCTGTTTTATATAATTCTTCTATGTTTGGATCACATTTTAATTTCAGTTGAAGGATTTTTAATACCAATGCGTTTTGGTTGCGTGAAACTTGTTTTTTAGGGTACCTATCTGTTTATGATTTAAGATTTTTTATTATTAATAAACATGGCACAAAAACCTCTTAAATAATTTTTAACAAAAATATTGTGTTAAAGTACGTTTATTTTGAACTTTTTACATTTCTTGATTCCGGATTCTAATAGATTATACTGATTGTAGAACAATAGCCTAGTGTCTATTACCTATTGTCTACTATTACAACTTTATTTTGGGCGGGTTGCGTTTCTATGACGCAAACCAAGCACAGGCATTAACGTGGGCGTTATTGGACAATAGGAATTATCGACATCTGTCAAACATTAATTATTAGCGCTAAAACCTAAATACAATAATTATGATAGGTCATCCTTTAATAAACATCTATACTTAGCGGCTTTTATGCAAAACGAGAAACTGATTACCAACCCGACCGACTGATTTATCTGGTGTAGGTACATAATATAGAGTATTCTATTATATTCTGGGTTCATTTTTCAGGTCTGGCATAGTATTATTGGGTTTTTCTATTAGACATTTTTCAGTAGCAGCCCGGAGTTTGGAATTGTGCACGGTTGATGGCAATAGGCTCGCAGCTCGCACCTTATTACATGGGACTTAAGCATCATAATCAGCCTATAATGTTCCCACTGCTGGGACACAGGCCTCCTCTCAGTGAGAGGAAGTGGACCGTAATCCACCACGCGGGCCCAGTGCGGGTTGGCAGATGTCACATGCCTTCGAATTTTAGGTTCTAAGACATGCCGGTTTCCTCACGATGTTTTCCTTCACCGTTTTGAGAGCAGTGATGATGAAATAATTTACACAAAGTAAAGCGCCTGTCTGAATTCAAACCTACGACCTACAAACTCGTAAGTCGCGGCCGTTACCACTTGGCCACCACTGCTCTCTTAAACATAACTGGCGAAATGTGGCTGTACCATAGGTACACCTCTGCCTAACCCTTTGAATATTACAGGCGTGATGTTATGTTGTTGAGATTGTCCCTCAGGTGTCCAGTTTTGTTACTAGATATCTGAGAAGCAATTCCCGATTTGTTAAGAATGGTCGCATCCTAATCGTCTCAATATATTAAAAAAACACCTCAGCCGGTGTGTTCTGTAGAAGTCTCACCGAGAAATCTTGGGTGAAGTGAGCTCGAAGTGAGATGTCATTCCACCCCATGCTAGGGATTGCTAGGGATTTACACTATTGACAGCTCACTGCACCTAAGTTTTCATGTTGATTGAGATTTTTACAAAATAGCTCTGCTGGTTTACCTCCATTTTTGACAAGTTTTCGATATTGATTGTCGCTGAGATGAGATTGCGACTAGATTTTGAACGTTTTGAAATACTGGAATCAGGCTTCTGATATTAGGCCTGTATTACTTTTGATTCAATATTCAAGCGTTACTTAATACTAGATTCAAGCCATTTGATTGATGATTGAGTATTGAGTGACATTCTGTAATACGGGACGTAGTCTTGTTGTTAAGGTAACGACATACAGATTATACTTAATCATTTTGGTATAATATAAATAGATTCTAGTACAGTAAAATCATACTTTAGAAAAAAGTGAGGTTTGGCTCAGTGTAAGTGGACGCCCGTCGAAGCCAATTTGCGTCATGACTTATAAATGAAACGGTTGCCAAGTGGAAACTGAAGAACTAATGATACCGACATCTTGAGACCCATACGATGCAGCTGTCTGTAAATTGATATACGAGTAGGCTGAATGTCGTGAATGAAATAAATAGGTTTTCTCTCTTTTTAGGGTTCCGTACCAAAAAGGTGCCAAAGAACCCTATTTATTACTATGGCTCCGCTGTCCGTCCGTCTGTCTGTCTGTCAGCAGGCTGTCTCATGAACCGTGATAGGTAGACAGTTCAAATTTTCACAAAGTGTGTATTTCTATTACCGGTATAACAAAAAAATAAATAAAGTTAATGATTTAACGGGGGTCCCCATACAAGAAACGTGTTTTTTATATGTAGTGTTAAATATTGTACGGTAGTAAGGATCCCTTCGCGTGTGAGTCACTCGCAATTGGTCGGTTTTTTCTGGATTGAAACTGATTTTCTAGGAACACGTTAACTGGTTTGCTACCAAAACAATAGTGGTGTTTTGGTAGCAAACCAGTATGAAGTGATTCGTGTTCTCAGAAATTGTCTCAGTATTAACTATTTGCTTCAGATTCAAAATTGGTTGATACATCTAGTCTTTTTATTTCTGCTTTCTATTAAAAACATAAATCGTTTAGTTTTTTTCTGATATTTTATAGAATTAGGTACCTACTTAACAAACCACCAACTACCAAACCAATCTACCTACTTAATAATAATAATCAGCCTGTGTTGTCCCACTGCAGGGCAAAGGCCTCCTTTTCCTTTTTCCAATCGATCCTGAGCCAATATGAACCAATCCCTCAAATTGGCTTCAAGTTCGTCCCGCCAACTACACTTGGGTCTTTCGCGATGCCGTTAGACGTTTTCAGGGATTCATGATGTGGTGGTCTTGGCCCACAATGCATCCGACGTGCCGCAAACGTGTCTGTTTCAGTCCCATTCAATTAGGTACTAAGGTATTAAAAATAAATTGTAATCTAAACCATGACTGGATTTGATGAAAATGTCACCGTTTAGAGACATTAAAACATTTCGTGTTTACTAAACATCGATTGACGTATTTTTAATTAACTCCAATAACCTTACCTTGAATCTAATTAAGACCAAATAACGATAATAATATTAATGCCTAGACTACGTTTCATAAATAATTAATTAATCCGTCATCATTCCTTAAACAAACAAATGTCGAATTTATACGAAGAAAATCCATTTGGAGTTTACTTATTATTTTGTTTCATTCAAGTATACTTTTTTACTACTACGCTCGATTCTTATCACACTAATATTATAAAGGCGAAAGTTTGTGAGTGTGTGTGTGTGTGTGTGTGTTTATATGTTTGTTACTTCTTCACGCTCAAACCGCTGAACCGGTTTAGATGAAATTTAGTATAGAGATAGTTTGAGGCCCGGGAAAGGACATAGGCTACTTTTTATCCCGATATTCCCACGGGATCGAAACTTATGCGGGTGAAACCGCGGGGCGCAGCTAGTTGAGACTAAAGTTAAGTCTTGACAATTCAAAAGTGCCTGTAAATGGTTTAATTGAAATAAATAAACTTTTATTTTTTTATTAACTTTTTGCTATGCCATCTGGAAACTTGAAGGACATAAACAAAATGAGATTTATGTGGGACCTTTTGTTTCCTCAATTTCATTTTTAACATGAAGTCTTGAATATTATGCTGAAAAAAAATAACGTATTCAGTTATTCACTATGGAATGATAAAGCCACACTACGATCGCGCCATGGTGTACAGTCACGTCCAAAAGTATGTATACACTTGGCAATTTTCAATTGCGATTTTTTCTTGAAATAACGAATGCAACGTTGAAATACGACACTTAACATAAACCTGTGGGTTCGAAAATATTATTTTCGTAATAACATAAAATTTCATTAAAAAATAAAGGAGAATATCGCCTTTGAATAAAGCCAAGTGTATACATACTTTTAGACGTGACTGTACCTACACCTATACGCCATATTACCTGAAAAACAATACATATATCACGATATGACATCACGCAATGCGTGAAGGGAGAGCAACATTTTCTTTTGAAATTGAATTTATACAATACTAGCTGCGCCCCGCGGTTTCACGCGCAGAAGTTTCGATCCCGTGGGAATATCGGGATAAAAACTATCCTATGTCCTTTCCCGGGATTCAAACTATCTCTATACCTTTCATCTAAATCAGTTCAGTGGTTTAGGCGTGAAAAGGTAACATACAAACAGACAGAGTTACTTTAGAATTTATAATATTAGTATGGATTCGTGAAAAACAGTTGAGTTCGGCGGTAATTCGATTTCCGAAATAACAAAGACAAACATACATAACTCATCCCTTCATCCCATGGGACCCTACAGAACCTTCAATACTCCTTTTGCTTCGTTTACGTTCATACATCTGTGGGGCAATTGCGTAACACGATTATACTCGTATCAGTTCAACAAAATTTATTGCGTTATTTACGTGTTGAGCAGACAAATTTTTCGAACTTATGAAGCATATTAGCAATTTACTTCAAAATAATTCAAATTCCGATTGATAGTGTGTTACGCAATTTGGGTGCTGGTCATACACGCACGCCTATTGCAAGTACTAAGCACCAGACTTTCCTGAAGAACATCACCTATAAAGTCACTATATGTCCTGTCCTGTAAATAATAAAAAAGATACATAATAAATCTGCACATAACGTTGTAAGTTAGGAGTTTCGTAATTTCCTTTGACGTCTCCCCTTCACTGAAGTACTTATTTAATTAAGTGAGGCTTTGTCCTTTCCAAGATGCCTAAAGTGTTTATATTTGCTTTGAAATATTATATTAATATAATATTAATAATTACTGTTGTCATATTAAAACCAGGATTTTTTTTTATAGCATATTAAAGACGATGCTGCTTTCAGATCGCTTCCTCTGGATTTCAGGCATTATAACGTCCATGATAAACACGTCCGTCTTCCATCATTTTTTTCGCGATTACGACGTTGATCCCATGGAGAAAGTTGTACAGTTTGATGGCCTGTACCACACCCTTAAATACTACACCTTTCTGATACATGATGTACAGACGCCAGCACATTAGGCTACTACAATGATCTGTCAAATATCTTACTTGTAAGAGACTGCCTTTCTTCTTCAATCAGGAAATGTATAGTGCATCCACTGCCATTCGTTTTTATCTTTATTAACCGGTCAAGCGTCGCGGTTCGTCGATCGGCGACGAAACAATAGATAATAAAAACGTTTTAACAAAAAAATGAAACCTCCGAAAAAACTGAAAAGCAAAAAATAAAAACCTTTTTTATTTTACCTTAACCCTTCGTATGCCGGAACGTAGATCTACACGAGACACAATGGCTTTTTAATTGTGTCTGTAATTACGGCATACAACCGGTTAATAAATAAGTTCTTAAACTAATGCAAGTATACCTAACTAATTTTAAGTCGGCGCCAAACAAGCATAATATCGTTGCGAGTGGTCGTGCGGAGAGCGCATTTTTTGTTTGGAATGTTAATATTTAGCGCTGGAGATTTCACGTTGCATTATTAATTTGATTTGGCTATTTCTATAAATTTAAGGTAATTTTGTGATCTTTGTTCTTTGATTGTTTGGCGCCGACTCAAAATTTTTTAGGTATACTTGCATTCGTTTAAGAACTTATTTATTAAGGTAAAATAAAAAAGGTTTTTATTTTTTGCTTTTCAGTTTTTTCGGAGGTTTCATTTTTTTGTTAAAAAGTTTTTATTTTATAATTTTTTGAGGCTATAATTTACTTATTACTGCATGCTTAATTTTTGATTACTTTTAAAATGGCTACCTACCTTACTTTAGATATTAACTGTTATATGTATAATCCTACTTTAACTATTATTTTTTGTATAGTAAAATACTTAAAAAAACAGGCTTTATATACCAACATAGATAGGCCTTTAATTTTAAATGTAATACACAGCTCAGCATTAAAATCTGTGAATGAACAACAAATCACCCCTATTTTCCCACCCTTAGGGTAGGATTTTTTTTCCAAATTTACATGGGGCCAACTTCAAGGTATGTTCTATCCATTAAAAAAAGAATTATCAAAATCGGACTACCCTGTAAAAAGTTATGCGTGGTCATACATTACAATCAGTGAGTGAACTATCAATCATCTGTTTTCCTACCCTTAGGGTTGGATTTTTTTTTCCAAATTTATATGGGACCACCTTCGGGGTATATCCTTTCTAATCAAAAAAGAATTATCAAAATCGGACTGCTCTGTAAAAAGTTATGCGTGATCATACATAAAAAAAAAAATATATACTCGTCGAATTGATAACCTCCTCCGTTTTTTCGTCGGTTAAAAACTTTTTTACAAAAAAAAAACAACCGACTTCAAAAAAAAACAATACAAATTGATAAATAACTTTAATTTCGGAAGTCGGTGCCGTTGGTTCCGCATTTTCGTTTTTTGACACCGACTTCCGAAATTAAAGTTATTTATCATATTGTAGTGTTTTTTTTTGAAGTCGGTTGTTTTTTTTTTTGTAAAAAAGTTTTAATTTTTCACTTTTTAGTTGTACTTACCCCTCAAAAAAGTAAACGAAAAGATCGTTAATGTAGACAATGTAGATAAATTTTTAGATTTTTGATGATTTTTCAAAAACCGTTTGTCCGATTTGGATAAAATTTTCATGGAACCATTAAGAAAGTATACTCTTTCCAACAAAAAAAAAATTTTCAAATCGGTTGGCAAGCGACGGAGTTATGCGCGAACAAACATAAAAAAAATACAAACATCCGAATTGAGAACCTTCTCCTTTTTAGAAATCGGTTAAAAATCAATTGTATCTCATTAGCGGCGCTTGACAGATTAAACAATATATTACACTTTGTCCGTTTTTATTAGGAATGTTTCGTATTGTTTGAATAGTTTGTAACAAAAATGTAATAGTTGGTTTATTTATTGGTATAATTTTGCAATTTCTGCCTTCATCTACGTAAAAATGTCAAAGTCAAAGCATTTATTTCAAATAGGCACATAAAAGGCACTTTTGAACGTCAAAAATTATCTTATAAAATAGAATTGATTCTAGTCGCCCAATGCGTTTCTTATCCCACGTAATTATTTTCCGCCAATGACAATTATTACCATTTTATTGATTACATACAAATAAGCACTAAAAATAAATGAAAACAATTGAATAATAACATTTTCTTCACGTTACATGTATGTCATTTTTATATGCTTTACATACAAAAGTATCTCGCAAGAGCATCTGAACTTTGTGTTAAGTACGATTAGAGATAAAAGGATTGCACTGTCGCTACGGCGTAGCTGATATGATAATATCACTGCTACGCCAACTGCTCTGTCGTAGCTCGTAGCTGATAAATCGATTCGCTACGCTGTTATTCTTTGAACATTATTGTTGAGCGTAGCCCGTATATGTTGTTTCTTCGTCATATTCTGAAAGCCTGATCTGGAAAATGACATTATGTTAGCTGATGTAATTGGGTAATAAAATTGCTAAATCCAATCTGACTATACATAGATCAAAATGAATAAGCTTTCAGTGGTACTACAAGCTCATCCTATTGATTTGACTATTTTAGGATAATAGCAGTGCTATTCAACGTTAAAATCAATTATTTATAGACAAACTCCTCCTTTAACAGGTATGCACTACATAAGATTTATCTTCACTCACCTTCTCGCTAATTCAATTAACCCTTCCATCAACGATACAGCTACTTAAGTTTACAAGTTTAATGCCTTCTACAATATGTTTGCCTGGTAGCTCATTAGCTGTGATGTGAAGCTGAAGTGGTTAATAATACAGCACTCAGCAGCATAAGTACGTACAGTCAACAAAAGAGATAAGTATGCAGGATCGTCGGATATAGTTGAAGTTTAGTAAGAAACCGATTTATGTTCTTGAATAAAATTGTATTTTATTAATAGAAAACAAACAGCTCATTTATCAAATTATATTTCAGTCGACAACATCCATCGGTTTCTTACTAAACATCAACTATATCCGACGATCCTGCATACTTATCTCTTTTGTTGACTGTACATTAGTGAGCAATGGGTACATGTATATATTAGTTGATTTACGGTCGAAATGTTTCATTTAGAGTTCGTAATATTTCTGATAGTAGAAGGGTAACGGGAACTTTGGTCTGATATTATTAAATGACGAAAACCTTGTTTTTTTTTAAAAATCATGTTTTTTGAAGACTTTTTATGGGTTCAATCAATCTACCTAGCCTTTTCCCAACTATGATAGGGTCGGCTTACAGTCTAACCGGATGCAGCTGAATACCAGTATTTTACATGGAGCGACTGCCTATCTGACCTTCACAACCCAGTTACTGGGTAACACGATACCTCTTAGTAAGACTGTTTGTCAGACTTACGGGCTTCTGACGACCCGTAACGACTGTCAAAGATCCAAGAATGACAGCCGGGACCAACGGCTTAACGTGCTTTCCAAGGCACGGAGCGATCTCGGTATGTAAAAATAGTCACCCATCCACGGACAGACCGTGGCATGCGTAGCTTAACCTGATCAATCGACTCGTGCGGCTGTTATGACTTAGCAACGAACCCCTTTAAAAATAAAAAATGTTTTAGTGTATTTTTTTTTTTTAATTTGGCCTGCAATAAAACTCGATATTTATATATTTTACATTTATTACTAGCTGCGCCCCGCGGTTTCACCCGCATAAGTGTCGAACCCGTGGGAATATCGGGATAAAAACTATCCTATGTCCTTCCCCGAGATGCAATCTATCTCTCTGCCAAATTTTATCGAAATCCGATCAGTGGTTGGTGGTGGCATGAAAAGGTAACATGACAGACAGACAGACAGACAGAGTTACTTAATAATATTAAATATTTTGCGATTCATCCGAAGGTTTGTTTATAATGTTTATGTTTATTTCACAATGTAGGAAGCTATATGTAGGTATGTATGCTGCTAAATGAACGAAACAACATCAACATAATTATAAACACAATAAATCAAATGTAACGCGTGATTGAATCAATTATTCATTCTAAAAAAAGAACGTAAATGCGTTTAAAATAAATTTTGTGTCGGGTTCGGGATTTTGTATTTTATTTTATCTCAAACGTGACTTAATTTATGTTACAGCTGGTAATGAAAATTTATGATACTGTCTTGTTAATTAATTAATATTGAAGAATAATTAGTTTGTTCTTTGTTGCACGGGGTTTAGCTCGACGAATAAATATTCTTTTTAAATGGTTATTATGATGAGACGAGACAGAGAGAATGAACCTACTAGGAGTATCAGGCTAATGATCTTTACCAGAAAAACCAGAAAAGGGAAGGTACCTCATCATCATTCTCCCATCGTTCCTTTGATCTTGCCCCAAGGGTAAATAGGATTTATGATATTTATTGTTTGAGTATTTAATGAACAATTAATATGTAACTAGAGCAACACTTAGGGGATCATCCTAATCGCATATTATGATCTATCTCACCTAATAAATTGCCTTCACTAAGCATTTGACCTGAATAGTGTTATGAGGGCTGTGCTAACAAGCAGTAACGTAGGAAAACGGGGTTACCGTAACTATGAAGAATTTTATAGAACGCATGTGTTCCCGGAAGGGATTGGCTAAGGTATGTTTCCGTACACCCTCATATCATAGGTGATATGAGGGTGTACGGAAACATACCTTAAGCGTTACTGGTGTTTTTATCAACTCTTTCTTGAATCGTTATAGGTATCGATTGATGTGTTCAAGAAAGAGTTCATTGTCCTTTCCAGAGTAAATGTTATTCATGAAAAAACACCTGTAACGCTGGCACCAAATTTTAATTGAATACAAGAGCGTTCGGAAGTTTTAGTTGGTAAAAATAGGCCAATAAACAAACTTTGCTGAAGGGAAATTAACCTAAGTTCTTCAAATTAAGTTAATTTTAGTAAGCCTATAAATGTCGTCCATTTCTGGGAAATGGTTTTCCTAATTTCTTCCTCACTTCTGTTTGATATAGAGAATAAGAGAAGAATAAGAATAATTTATTTGGAAAACATAGGTAATTTCATACAAAGATAGTGCAAGTGCTTTGCCAATATTGACATACAAATGATTAATGTTGATTAAAAACAATTAAATGAGTGGTTACTTTTAGATTACAATAATACATTTATTACAATATAATATTATAAGTATTTCAGTACCTAATTGTATTAACGCATGCATGTAAATTAAATTTTATAACAGTTCATTTCATGTCAGAATTTAATGTCAGTTCAATTCATGGATAATTCAAACTCCAACGATGCTTGATGGAAGGCCACCACATGCGGTACGATAACAGCATGATAATGAAGACCTTGACGTATCCTGAATCTGACAAAAGAGAAGAACGTCACTAATTGAGTGTGGGAATTCTGGGAATGCAAATTTTCGGAATTTGATTATGTAAACCAAATGTCCTTTAAGAGGAAGTTGTAATTATATCAGGAAGGTATGTACTGTGTGTGTCCACAGTAATGGCTGACGCACAATTTAGGGGGCGCGCCGCGTTTCAATAATCCTCCTACATCGTGAATCGCTTTCGTACATTTTGTATGAACCAACCCACTCTACAAAATCAAAAGTCATTCATTCAAATTAGGCTGAGAATCAGCACTTTTCGAACGTCAAAATTACATAAGACAGTCCCCCGAAATGCTCGCCCTTCACCACTTCCTAGTGCTTTTGCTGAAGTGGCGCAACAAATTCCCCATCAGCACAGGCGGACTGCACCGCCCTATTTTGGGCTACAGCCCGATATGGCTATAATATGCCTTAACCCTGTGTTTTTCTTAGCAGCAACATCATTTGTAATAATAATAATACCTACTTCTTTCAGTCTCTCTTCAAACCCCTTTCAAAGCGTGATTACTGTGATTCTGGGTATCAGCGGGGCAAAAACAAATGACTCTCAGTAACTTCGGTCCAGATTAATTGGAGACCGTTACTTGTTTGCTTGTTGGCTGAGAGTAATTTAGCCAATGAAGTAGACACATATATCTATCTATGACCTGGTATTTAACTCTGAAATAGTCTAGAATTTCCATGTTCAATGGTGACAAAAAGCGCCGGTCGTAAAAATGTGCAAATTTCAATACATGGGCTCCATTTTCAATTTTGAAATGTCACGTCTGAAAATTGACGGTATGTTAACAATGTCATCATCATCTGCCTAGGCTTTTCCCAACTATGTTGGGGTCGGCTTCCAGTCTAACAGGATGCAGCTGAATACCAGTATTTTACATGGAGCGACTGCCTATCTCCACATCCCAGTTACAGCATGGGTAATACGATACCTCTTGGTAAGACTGGTTGGTTGTGGACTGGTTGGTTGGGTGACAATGTGCAACTTTAATGCACATTATGAAAATAGTTTGTTCAGAATCGGCTACCGACTCGATTTCTGTCATTTTTAATATAGATACTTTTTTAACGCAAAATTTATCAAATCTACGTAAATTACAGTCACACTTCCGCTGTACAGTAAAAATAAACCAAAATGGACATAGTACCTACAGACGCTAGCAAATCAAGCTACTACAATCTGTCAAATTTGTTTAATAGATTTCAACTTTATCGCTGCAGCATAAGGTTCAATGTTGATTTGGAAAATTCGACAGTTTCGGGTAGCTTGATGTGCTGGTGTCTGTACCTACAACGCTAAACCCTTATACGTGTGCGACTGTGTGCGTGCGTAGATTTATAACGTGACCAAAATTTTCTTCCACAATCAGTATAACTAATTTAATAAATAAACAATGTTTTATACATAATAGTAAAAAATCTGTATATGTATTATGATTATAACATAATATTCTAACTGGGGTGCTTGAAAGTGTTATGTTGTATAAGAACTTTGCTTACCTTGACTGATATCGTGCCCCTAATGCAGAATTATATTATGCAAGTCTTGAAAAGGTAAAAGTTCTTCACTACAAAAGGATAAACTAAAAGCTAGAATACGAGTCGATCTCTATGCACGATTTATGTAATTCGACAATGACTTACTCGTACATGGCAATACCAATTTGTTTGCGCTCATAATAATAAAGCAGGGACGTGGAATGGTTTCGTAAGCCACCCGTATCTCCATGAATTTTCTAGCAGTTTACGCCGTTCAAGCAAACGTTCGCTTTTGTTGATGTTTTTCTTCGTATTCCTTGTTTTATAAACGGCTTTGCTTGAGATGCTTGTAATTAAATTGCTACAATAGGTCCCGATCGTATCTTGCGATTAACATGACATATCATTACGCTTGTAATCGCCGAAGGATAAGGCAGAGGTGTATCTATATACACCCACATTTCACCAGTTATGTTAGGTTCCATGTAATAGGAGGCGAGCCTATTGCCATCAACCGGACACAAATAGTCTGGATTTGTGCCCAGGCTGCAACTGAAAAATTACAGATGGAAAAACCCGATACCGTTTTGCCCAGCTTGGGAATAGAACCCAGGACCTCATGTGCAGCAGTAGCACTTGCGTGTTGCAACCACTGGAACAACGAGGCAGTCAATCTTGCGGTTACCTTTGAATATTTAGGTACCTACATTGTGCGCTTTTATAATTTCTAACGTGACGATATTATTGTGGACGTACGACCATGTCACGGCATAATGATAACGCAGGGAAGTAAAATCTATAGAAACATGAAGACGTTCCATTTTAAAGGACGTCAACGTCTGCGATAATATCGTCACGTTAGAAATGATATAAAACGCACAATGGTACTTTGTGAATATTGTTTAACGACTGGTCTGACCCTTATTTTATCATTATTTTAAATTTTATTGATTTGAGCAGAGTAAATAAAATGTAAAAGAACTAGCTGCGCCCCGCGGTTTCACCCGCATAAATCTCGATCCCGTGGGAATATCGAGATAAAAAGTATTCTATGTCCTTACCTGGGACTCAAGCTATCTGTATACCAAGTTTCATTTAAATCGGTTCAGCGGTTTAGGCGTGAAAAGGTAACATACAGACAGACAGAGTTACTTTCGAATTTATAATATTAGTATGGATTATAAAATTTTATCGATTCGTATTCTAAAAAATCTCAACCATTTGTGCAAAGGTGGGTCAGCTAATTGCTACCACTGACTGTACTTTAGGATACTTTGTTACTCAATTGAGTCATGATTTTATCTCGTTCGTGAATAATTTATAACCTAAGGTTGGAAAGCGAGCTACGAGCTTTAAAAAAATATGATTTTAACCAAGCAATTTTCTTTCACTAAACTTATAAAAAATGGATGTAATTTTCTTTTTAAATTTTTTGCAATTTTCGAGGTTCACTGAGCTGTACTCGTATAAAATATTTTGTTTAGTGCAGAGATGTAGGTTCCTTCTTTCACACCTTGCTACTCGATAACCGGTGCCAGTACCCGGTAAGCAAAGTATAGGTAAACCGGGCGAAGTGTCGAGGAATGTGTTTGAAAGCTTTCATACTTATCCTACACTTTCATACTATCCATAGCACGGATCGGAGTTTTCGGAAATCCAAATAGCGTCGTGTGTTTGACACTTAATTGATTTCGACGCTAAGGTTAAGCAAATGTTTGGGAAGGGGTTCCTGGCTAAATCATAACAGCCGCAAGGTTAGGTCAAAGGCTAAGCCACGTTTGCCGCGGTCTGTTTGTTGGTCCCGCCTGTCATTCGTAGGTCTTTGATAGTCGTTACGGGTAGTCAGAAACCCAAAAAAGTCTGACAAGGAAATGGTTTCATGAACTTGTATTTACCTTCCGGACTAGCTTCGAGTTGTACGAAAGCTGGCTATCGAAATACACCATGTACACCCATTTATTCATAGTAGAGGCATTGTAAAATCGTACACTTTTCTATATGATATTTCAATAAAAAATCTCTACCTACTTATGTACATAGAAATAAATAAAATTGAAGTGTCTGTTTGTAATGTCAAAACAACAACAAAAGCTTTTTACTAAATGCATATGAACGTATGTATATACGGTACTTATATGCCAACTTGTATGCAGAGTTATATTTGGTCTTTAAATTTTATGCAAATGCATACGGAACCACAAAACTACAATACGTAACAGAAATACCTCTAGTTTCGAGAAAAATAGCAGCGTTTCCATTAGAAAATCGAACGCCTACTCAACAAAAAAGTATTTTCGGATTCCAGAGTTCATACTGAAAATTGTTTATATTTATGGGTGCTTCCACACCCTAAAGAATTGCTTCACGGGGCGCCGATCGGGTGAAAAGGCAAACCTTTTATCGGGTAAACCATTCGAAACTCCGGGCTGTTGTAAAGAGTTTCTTAACTGAAAAAACTTAATAACACCTTTTGCTTGAACTAGGAAAAGAATGTAAGAACTTACCTGAATGAAACCTATTCAGAAATATTAAACGAAATATCGATGAATTTCAATAAATAGATACTGCGTATTAAGTGTTTTATATTATTACAAAAAAAAAACTCCATGACATGTGACATTACCAACCCGCACTGAGACCGCGTGATGGATTACGGCCCCCTTCTTCTCCCAGAGAGGAGACATGAGTCCCAGCTGATTATTTTAGACTGATTATAATATTCATATACTTTATTTTATTTATGTAAGGGAAAACAAACAGAAGTAGGTATATTAAAAATAAACAGATATAACTTAACGAATACACTACCCAATAAATTTTCCACAGATTACAACTTAAATATTTACAAACTAATTTCAAACGTAACCGTAGTCAAAGCAAAATTAATTATATGAACAAAATAAACTAAAAATAACAAAACAAACCTCTTGTTTGTGTACTGTATCCTGCGGGTCCTAAGTATACAGGGTTACTGGTAACTCGACGTTTTGAAATGGGCTTGCTCTTGACTCTAGCCTAGGTCAAAGGTGACAGAGACAAAGTCGACGATGGAGCGAGCTTACCCAGAAGAAGCCTGTTCACTCTCACTTTAAAGAGATTCGGGTTGTATGCGCTCGGAAAAACAGACGCAGGTAGAGAGTTCCACTCTTTTGCTGTGCGCATTATAACCTACCGGCCGCCCCCGGCCGGCCTAGCGGTACCTTCAGTTAAGCTGAACGGTATACCCCTTGTGAGGGTAGACCGATTTAAATATCTGGGTCACTTATTGACCACTGGCCTTAAAGACGATGAGGATATTGACAGGGAGCGGAGGGCGCTGTGTGTGAGAGCTAACATGATTGCCCGCAGATTCAGGCGTGCCTCCAAAGAGGTTAAGCGCACTATATTTAGTGCTTACTGTACATCTTTTTATACTTGCAGTCTGTGGGTTCATTATACTCAAAAATCATACGGCGCCCTTCGCGTCCAATACAATAATGCATTCAGGGTGTTGATGGGGTTGCCCCGGTACTGTAGCGCGTCAGGGATGTTCGCTGAAGCTCGCGTGGACTGTTTTTATACCGTGATGCGGAAGCGGTGCGCATCCTTAGTCCGTAGGGTACGGGGCAGCGCCAACAGCATCCTGTCTATGATAGCGAGCAGGCTTGATTGTGCGTTTGTGAACCACTGCTGCAGGGTTTCGGTTGGGCTTGTCACCGTGCAGCAGTGATGTCGCAATCTGTTTTCTGTGTTTTGTAAGTGTATTACTAACTTAGTTTGTAAGTATATTGTTACTAACACTATGAGTCTTTGTTGCTTGAAATTAAATTATTATTATTATTATTATAAACGACATTTGCAAACGCTTAGTGCGAATTGGTGGAACAGCAACCAGGTAGGGATGGTAACTTGCAGTGCGCCTGGATGTCCGAAGGTAGAAGGGGGCCGATGGAATGAGGTCGTGGAGTTCTTGGGCACACTCACCGAAGTACAGTCTGTAGAAGACCGACAGGCAGGCAACCTTGCGGCGATGAACCAAGCTGTGAAGCTTGGCACCCACCAGTTTTACGTCGCCAATGAGCCTCTTAGCTCTGCGTTCCACCGAGTCAAGCGCGGCAAGTTGGTATTTCGCTGAGCCATCCCAAAGGTGGCTGCAATACTCCATGCAGGATCGGACTTGTGCTTTGTATAGGGTTAAAAGACGTATTCCTTGCATGACGTCATAGTAGGGTGAAAATTTAACAAATTAAGCCACCAAATGTTCTACCGAAGTTCAGTAGTTTTTGAGTTAGTAAGATTTTTATTTTATGAAAAATCCCAGATTGAATCACTTGAAGCTAATAAAAATTATCTACGGAGCGACTGTACTTATGTTATTATCATAGTTGATGCCGTAGCCAATCTTTGTTAGTAATAAAAAGTTCAAAAATGCCTAAAACCTTGGCAAATATCACTAATCAAACATTGATTTTTTTGTAATTTTTGCCATTACTTCATACAAAATGTTGTCTTAGTAAAAGAAAAAAATACTACGCCAGATGTACAAATTATTAGTAAAATATCCTTGTCTTATCAGTTATTCGGGAAAGGTATAAGGAATACGTCGAATTACCAGTAACCCTGTATAAATAATGATAATTTGCTAAAGCA
This sequence comes from Amphipoea oculea, assembly GCA_945859645.1. Taxonomy (NCBI): domain Eukaryota; kingdom Metazoa; phylum Arthropoda; class Insecta; order Lepidoptera; family Noctuidae; genus Amphipoea; species Amphipoea oculea. The sequence continues at coordinate 10,687,887 of OX243880.1, forward strand.
TACGGACTCTACTGCTGATCATTCAGATTTTTTTAAACTATTATATTTCGTGCTATAAACTATGTGGTAATAAGGGGTTCTTGATATATCAGTATTAACGTCAATCCCTTTCTTTAGAAATTGTGAATAATGCACATTTCTAGGTAGTCTGTAAGCTTCGCCGTATCAGCAATGGATAATAAATAATACATATTCTTCTGGATAATAAATAGGTAATACATATTCTTCTATACTTAAAAGGCAGGTATAAGAGGTAGTAATAGACTTATTTTTCTAAGGCTTCGATTATAGTAGTAGATATTTATGATTTGTGCCATAATCTGGATTGAATATTCTTTCATATAATAATAATGTCATGTAAGTTTTGATAATTTTCTAATCATAGGAAAGTATTATTTTGAGGGGCCCGTGGCTAAATAATAACAGCCGCACAGGTCGATCGATCAGGTTAAGCTACGTTTACCGCGGTTGGTCTGTTGATGGGTGGCCATCTTTACATACCGAGACCCCTCCGTGCCTCGGAAAGCAGGTAAAGCCATTGGTCCCAGCTGTTATTCATAGATCTTTGAAAGTTGTTACGGGTAGCCAGAAGCCCAAAAGTTTGACAACCAGTCTTACCAAGGGGTATCGTATTATCCAGTAACTGGGTTGTGGAGATCAGATAGGCAGTCGCTCCATGTAAAATACAGGTATTCAGTTGCATCCTGTTAGACTAGAAGCCGACCCCAAAAAGTTTTATTTTGTTAAGGTAGTATTTAAGGAAGATGCGCTAAGTTAGGCGCTCCACACACTGCACCGCGCTCCGTCGCGGTGCGCAGATAACGCGCGCCCGCGCGTGATTTTCTACATGAAAAAAAAAATACACACACGTATCCACACATACATATAAAAAATCACGCGCGGGGTCGCGTTATCTGCTCACCGCGACGGAGCGCGGTGCAGTGTGTGGAGCACCTTAGCCCACGAAATTCAAAACTTAAGTTTTTTTGCAATTTATAGGTCAGTATCGGGTTGTATATTGATTAAATTATGATTCGCGACCGTAACAGTGAAACAAATACAAACAAACAACAAACATAAACACGCAACAAACATGGCTACATAGAATTATAATCATCAGAATCAGAAAATCATCTCCGTATGCTAGAATTGGCCTCCAATGGCATGGTTTCATGAAATTGTCATTCAATAGGGTAAAATTAACTAAGAGAAATAAAATAATGATGCTTTAAATAAATATTTGTTACGGCCGGGAATCTTATTTAGATCATCATACAACTTGATACCGAACTGCAAATTGCGAAAAACCTAAGAAGATTTAATATTTTGCGGGTTACCCTGACGCGTTCGCTTTTACTTAAGTAACATAAAAATTCAAATTAGAAAATACGAATCCTTTCTATACCTTACCTTATATTTACCAGCTTTTACTTATACCTCCATTAAAACACAGTCTTAGAAGCAAAGTTACAATGGAGCTGTAAAATGGATTCTCGCAGTTTTCTTCCGTAGGGAGAAGCAAATTGGAACTCAGCACCTAAACCTTGACATTTTATAAACACTTGCGGTATGATTTTCATGGAAATACAAATATCGGTCAAACCCCGCGCGTACTACATGTGGCACGATACAATAGAAAATCAATCGTGTCTCATTAGCGGGGATCAAGCGATTAAAAAGGCCAAAGCCTAAAATACATCTTTCTTATACATAAAAATCAAGTGACGTTCGTTAGTCTCGCAAAAATTCGAAAATGGCTCGACCGATTGGGATAAAACTTTGGTAAGATTTTTGTTGTTATGTGCGCGCCGGAGAAGGCCACTATAAAAAAGGGTATTGCAACGCGCAACGCAAGACGGTATCTAGTACCAAATAAATAATTATTTGTAAATTTTTATCCATAAAACAAAAGTATGTTTCTCATCATAGTTTAATGAACAGGTAGGTGTTCTAAATATACCTACCCTACTCTATGATATTTTATAAACAACAGAAGCAACCTGTGTGTACATACGCTGTTTTTCTTTCATTTGAAGATCGCCTCCAGAATATTCTGTACCTCACCTGAACCCCTCTTATAAAAGCATAAATAATAATTCAATACTTCAACGTCTATCGACACCGGGCTTGGGTAAAGCCTAACCTATAAATACCACTTTAGATGGGACCGCAAGATAAATAGATTAGGTACATAGGCAAAGCAAACTATTGAGGTAGTAGGTAGGACCTATAGGTCGAACACCCTTCGTAACCGCACAACCCGTGGGCAGTTAATTGATTTAGAGGCCAATCAAAATGATCCTTTGTCAATAAAAAATAATTACGTAAACGAACCCTTCGGTTTCATCAACGTTTTGGTAAAGACGAAGTTTGGTGGTAGATCCCGCAAAGAGTTTCAGCGGAAAGGTTAATTGCATAGATTCGTAATGGTATGGAAATAAATATTTCAATGTTGAGGAACAGTATGCAATATAGCAATGTTACGTTGTCGATCTGAGGGCCAATTCTCGTAATTAAAAACGTTCACAATCTAGTCGCAATCATCTCAGCGAAAATCAATGCCAAAAAATTTACAAAAATGTAGGGAAATTTGAGGTATTTTTGACAGATTGAGACTGAGATCAGACTGTACAATTGCCCCTAAGACTTATTGTTTTATTCGAATAGCATACCTACTTTCTTTTCAACAATGCGGTTTGTTCCTAACTTATACCCAGCTTTAGCTACTCACCACGAGCATTCCCTTTGCGAATTGGCTTTGCAAACATTCGCTGCGCCAGTTTTTGTTAAGCACGTTTTCTCTTAGTTTTGTACGCGCGGTAAATGAAAACAATGTTTTAATTTTTGTTTTTTTGTATGTTGGTATACCTTGTTTTTATATATTCATGTAATTTATTATCATTTAATTGTGCTTTTGTGTGTTGTGTTATGTATTTTGTGTGCACTAAATAAATGGTTTATCTATCTATAATATAAGCATATAAAGATCCAGCAACGAATTTATCAATAAGTACCTATTAATAACATTGTTTTGAGAAATTATTTAGACCGAAAAAACGTTCAGTCAGCCATATTTCCATGAGTAGCCTGCGGATATTTTGTACAACGTCTGCAGCTTTGTTTTTGATTCGTGTTTGTAATAGCATCTGCACCACGGGGAGTTGCAGTGTACTGTGTAGAGCCAAAATTGTGAAACGTTCTACCGAGCCAATTTACTCACTTGTGTGTTATGTGTAGTCTACAGTTTTGTTGACTATTATGTGCTAGGATCTTTCTAAAACAGTGTTAATGCAAAAAAAACAGTGGCACTCCGGGTGTGCCAACAGAAGTGAAAACTTGAACAATTACGTGTGTATTTTTTGAATCGTCATATAAACAAAACACAAACAGAATACTTCGCCATCACTCACTGACAATCGGAAATTCATTAAAACCGAGGACAGCCGAATACATCCGAATGTAGCGCGGTGTCGGTGACAGTGTCGCGAGTTTAATGGTTTTTCCCATCTCAAAAAATGCCCAACGCGCCTAAAGAAGTTTTCACTTCAAAAAGTTCAAAAAACATTTAATTTAAATTAGTTACATTTTTGTGGGTTTGGCAAAAAAAGGTGGTAAAAACGTCAAATGGCAGAAAAGCCAATCTGATTTCTTTAAAAAAAAATGTTTTATACATGCGAAGATTTAGTTGAGTGTTCGTTTCTCAAGAAAAACTTTGAATTACCGTCCTTCAACGCTTTCTTACTGCCTTAAAAGGTCTTCAACTAACACGAACACAAAAATCTTTCGTAAAGAAAACCTGTTGTTTTGGGAGAACTTATTTGATCGGTAGAATGTTTGCGTTAACTCGTATTGAGTACGAAGTTTCAATCAATATAAAGAAGTATTTTTGAGACAGTATAATGATCATCTATGTTTGTATTTAAAAGTATAATAGTAGTAATAGTAATAACGATATACCTATTCTGTATTAAGAAATCTTATTTGAAAAAGTCGAGAGATTACGTGGGATACCCGGTCGGAACTAAGTATCCTTCGCTGAAGGTACGCTTGATCAAGAAATCTCCTAGAGATCGGTAACAAAAGAAAAAGTAATAGTGTCTCATTAGTGACAGTTGAGCTAATATTATACTTGTATATTAAATAACAAGCACAATGAAAGAAATTAACAACGTTTGAGAGTAATGAAGTGAAAAAAATGACGGTCAATATGTTACCTACACGTATTCGGTCTGGCTCTCATTTGTCAAGTGTACAGAGATAACGTACGTACGATAAGGAACTTCATTCCAACTAGAAATAGGCATCAGAACTTAATAATGATGTACACATAACACATGGTCAGCCTATAATGTTCCCACTACTGGGACGCAGGCCTCCTCTCTGTGAGAGGGAGTGGTGGGGAGTGGAATAATGATGTACTAGATAAGTATTGCTACTATTTTCCTAAATTAGACCAAATCATTATAGGTAACTAAGGTAAAAACTACAATTGGCAAAGTTTACAACGCTACGGTCAGGAATAATAATTTTCATTCTGTACAAAATAAACTAAAACAGTAAAGTAATTAATTTAGGTCTAGGGTCGACAAACCTGCGTTTAATTAAATTAAAAATAATACTGTTTGTTCCACAAGTTTCCATTACCTACGAATGAATGTTAAATAAACATATAGTTTCATAATTAAATATATAACTTACAAACAGAAAAACGTACCTAGTAAGGAGGTACTACTTTCATTAAATTCGCTTAGCTTTGCCCCTGCTATGAAACATGATTTCGTTCTTCATTATATACTTACCTATGTTCTCCATAACATCTCCAATAAGGCACCTGGCCCACCGGCAACGAGGAAGCGACTATCTATCAACGATTTCCTCGTTCAAGAAACGTACGAAAGATTGTGGGTTCCCTGTAAGAAAAAGAGTTACAAATATTAATAGAATAGAATACTCAAAACACAAAACAAACAATACAAACAAACAAACACATAAAAAAACACACAAACAAACAAACAACAAACACAAACAAACAAACACAAAAACAAACACAAACAAACAAACAACACACACCAAACACGAAAAAAAAACAACACAAACAAACACAAAACCAACAAACACACACACAAACAAAAATTAACAAATACACACAAATACACAAGCAAACAAACAAAACACACACACAAACAAATAAAACACACACACAAATACACACAAACGAAAAAAAACAAACAACACACACAACGACAAATATTAATAGTTAATCGCGGACTATTCACACCGCAGGAGTACTCGTTTCTCGCAACGACAAGAGCTATCAAAGAGAGTACTTGCTCAGCGACCCTCGCTTGGCTGGCAGAGCACTCGCTGAGAGACACACTTGGTGGCATCGCCGCACACTTGCTGCCCGTTGCTCGCCAACTCGTATTGTTTTTAGTTAATAATTATAAATCTTTATTGATATAATAGGTTACAGAAACTTGATTGAAGCTCCTTACTCCTGAACTAGGTGTAGGTATCTGTATTTCAAGAGTCAGCGCCCTCTCCCGTTTTATTTGGCTTAGGTACTAATGTCCAAATAGGAATAAACAAACGTGTGTGCAACAAAATACGATTTTAAAAGAAGTAAAAACAAAATAAAATACAATAACAGAAATGAAAAGTATGAAAAAATATTAAAAAAAAAAAAAAATATTCTTAAATTATATATCGTGCTGTGTGTGTGTGGGAAACCAAAACGGGAACCCACCCACACACACAGGCGTGTGGGTGGGTTCCCGTTTTGGTTTTAATTGCTAGCTGTAATCATCATCAGCCTACATCATTTTCAGCCTAGTTGTCAGCCTATTTTTAGTTGGTAGCAGTGGGATAGTTGCCTTAGACGTAGTCAGATACGGATCTGCTTCATTTATAGCAATTATAGATCCTATGCTGAGCTGTAGGCAGCTTAGCGGGATCTACAGCTCGTTTTATAACACCGATCAGAATCAAACCCTTAATAAGAGAATTTATGTCGGAAACTATGTTACATTTTCCGAAATTATGCGACCTTAATTTCAAATTCTATATAAATAAATAGTAGATTGTACAACTAAGGCACCTTCCTGGATCGGCATGCTGTGCTGGCGCTGCTGCTGCGGCTGCGGAAAACCTCAAGCGGCGAAAATATAATAACCTTATCGGAAATTATATTTTCGAGCCGTTTGGGGTTGAAACCCTCGGGCCGTGGGGTCCGAGTGCTCATGGTCTTTTTACAGAAATTTCAAAACGGCTGGTTGACAATTCCCGTGACCCAAGGGCTGGCTTTTACCTTGGCCAAAGGCTAAGCATTGCCATACAACGTGGCAATGCCGCCAGTCTCTTGGGTACATTACCAGTCGACAGCGATGCGGATGAATTTTTCGACGCTATATTTTAGTTTTTGTATAGTTTTAGTTAAGTTAGTTTTTAATCTTGTTATTTTTGTTAATTAAGTTTTTAAATTCAAATAAAACACAGAAGATTGATAAACTAAGGCATAAAAGAAGCTATTTTACCCCGAGACGTTTATATCCACCCGAGCCGCAGGCGAGGGTGGATAGTTAAGTCGAGGGGTAAAATGGCTCGTTTATGCCTGAGTTATACACTCTGCTTTTCACTTCGATTGCGAGAAAATGAAACAGGCATAAAGTATACAGTACATAATTAATCAAAAATGTTGCATCCATAGCTAATTCCCGCCACCACAGATAATACCGCCACGAAACTTTTTAAAAGTTTTTTTTTTAATTTTCAACATTTGTCATTCGACTTGGGTACTTCATACTGCCAAAAAATGAAAACGTTTCTTTGCCTTTTTAATAATAAATGACAACTATTTTACCTGATTTTATTAAATTAACGATAGAAAACACGGAAGTGGTATAAATTAAAGAAAATGAAATAAATCACGACTTTAATCTGCGAAGTTTTATTGTGCGTGTGGCTGTTGGGCCTGATTACTTTAGTCTTAGAAAAAAAATTTACTTTATGCACTAGAACATAAAAAGCGATTTTATGTCGCCTAAGCACAACATAAAGACGGACTTTTAGAGCATGAGAAGTGAAAATGTAATTTATGGAAATGCAAAAATGTCAAATATTATTTTATAAAAACTGGGTTCAATATAGCTATTTATTTTTATGTACATTTAGTAGATATTATTTATGAAGAAATAATATTAATAGTACGGTATAAAAGTATTGTATTTTTTATTTACTGGGCATAAACTCAATGTAATTGCAATGATATCTTTCCAATTAATTTTTATGGCGACAAGCTACTCGTAAATCATTGAACTTTTATATCTGTATTATTATTTTTTATTTATAGCACTGTTTTATCAGTTGCAATGGAAATATTTTTATAGAAATAAAGATATATTTTATATTTTTGGCCGTTGGAACTGTTTTAACACCGATTTAATTCTTAAATCCGATAAACCTCGTTTTGATTCCTTTGAAAAAATATCGAGGGTTTTTCCTTTTATTATAAAATATCTGCTCTAAAATGCGAAGTACCCAATTATCCTAAGAGATTACTTGGAACTATTGGAAAATGCGGAATTAATGTGGGTTACTATAGCTACACATTGCTCGCAGAACAGATGGCCGATCGGGCCGAAAGGTTCTGGAGTGGTGACCGCGTACCGGAAGACGTAGCGTTGGAAGGCCTCCCACAAGGTGGACCTTGTGAAGGCCGTAGGAACTCGGTGGATACGAGAAGCACAAAACCAGCCGAAGCGGAGGTGCTTGGGGGAGGCCTATATCCAGCAGTGGACGTCTTTCGGCTGAAATGATGATGATAGCTACACTTCGGGGAATACACCTTACACTTCGGGGAATATAGGCGTGATGATGTTATTAAGGAAGGTTCCACCTGCACCCTAATTGCGTAACACACTATCAATCTTAATATGGATTTTGAAGGATATTACTCATCCACTGCTTCATATGTTGGAAAAATGTGTCTGCTCAATAACGTAAATAACGCAATGAATGCTGTTGAACTGTCAAAATGAAACCCATTGCTACTGATAGTGTGTGACGCAATTACCCCGCTGGACCATAGGGACGAGTCATTTATTCTTGTAATATAAGTAAACACATACCTGCCTAGACAGATGAAAGCGTTTTATATCTTTTACAGTATTTTTATCTTACGAAGCGACGCGCGCTTTACATGTAGTAATCAAGTGTAAAAACACGCTGTGTAGCTGTGTAGGCGTACAATGTCCTCCCATACCTATTAACACTGTAATTTGAAAACATTGTAAAAGCCAGTTTTTTTTAAATAACCTTTTATTGCCGGCTGTTCTCGATAGGAAACGACCAATTGGAACCGTGCATCTAGCTTCTGACGTTTCTAGGTTTATGTGAAATAAAATATTTTTATTTCGTTTTTTACTGCGTATTCAGCTGCATCCAGTTAGACTGGAAGCCGACCGCAACATAGTTGGGAAAAGGCTAGGCAGATGATGATGTTTTAGACTGCTCTGGCAGTCATCCCCGCTTATAACCGTGCTGACTGACCACAGCGCGAATTTTTCAATAAGCGTCAACCAGATTACAGATACAACTATGGTTCACTTTTATCACCAAGCTACAGATTGACCGAAACGTAAACCGATTTTTTTAGAGGCTTTGTTACTTTACGGATTGATGAATTGATTTTTATAGCTGAGGTTTCATTTCCCATTCGAATTACCACATAAATATTGAACTACATTGAATGAACGCGACGAATCTGTTACCTTTATATTATGTAGGTATATTCAATCACTTGGCAAAAGATTCGTCGCTGAAATATTTTTTCTCGTAGAATTCAGATTACAATATATTTTCGCATATTCTATCTTTCTCCTTTGAATAGAAAATCAAATCGAATACGCATAGAAATATTTTAGCCCAAGGTACAATATTTCGCCGCAAACAAAGTTTGGGAATGAAATTTGAGTAGGTACCTATAATTTAATTTTTGTTTCACAATATCCTCTCTACACAAAACAGAAAACCGAAACAAAAGTAAAATGTAGTAATTCGATTTTGTAGACTTCAAAGAAAACCTAGTGTGTACCTAATAAAAGATTCCTTGTAAGACCTTTTGGTTTGTTATGCATATTAGGGACAGTTTCGTTCATTTCGGTCTAAGTAAAATAAGCAAGTAATAAGGTAAAGTCAAACGGAAGGAAAGGTTGTATTTAAAAGATCGGTTTTAGCGATAAGACCGCCCATTGTGTCACCCCTTGTAAAATTTCTACATTTATTATCTGTAATTTTTATGGAGTACATAATAAAGAGTTTTCTATATATCTATTTAATTGACTTTCTAATATTCGAATCCTGCTTTCGTATTTGTGGGATGGGTGTGTGATATCCTGATATCCGATCGCTGTATAGGCCGACCGTTTAACTGAGAAGTTGCCTGAGGTAGCCGCGCGGTGCGGGAGGGGTGATAGTTGACACGACTCACTGAGCTCCCGCATTACGTCACCACTGTCACACATCTCCCACACCGCGCTGCTACCTCTGGCAACGTCTCAGTTATTCGGTCGGCCTATAGACATGTAAGATTATTGTACGAATGTATCCGAACTGATGGAATGTGGCTACACAAGATTCAAAGGAGAAAACAATTGAACGATAAAAAGAAAAGACCCCAATTGCGTAACACACTTTTAATCACGATCTGAATCATTTTGAAGGATATTGCTAATCAGAAAATAAATGGCAGAGGAGTCGCAAGAAACACACTCTTCACATGGTAACTGTCAACCCACATAGCTTTCCTAGCAAAATTCCTACCTATAATAACTACTTTATTGCCTGTTTATTTCAAATCCATACATTATCATTATCTTAGAAACATCAAATTCTTACTTTAGTGAACTTTAATCTGTGAACATAACACACATAATAGTTATTTATAACACTCATTTGATAATTCGAATTCACGTCGTATCCCGCCGGCCGCCATTTTTATTCGATATTAGTATTGCAACAAACTGTTTCAGAACCTTTATAGAGGATTCATGTCATGGGTGTAGATAAAGTATTGTGTCTTGTACATAATTAGGTATTAAATAAAACACTCATGGTTGACAAACCTACATTCGTGTTTTAATACCCGTTGTTATACAACAGTTGCATAAATAACTATTTTATTTAACCATGGATCAATAAAAACAAATGAGAATCTTAGTCACGTCCTTTGAGAAAACGTAGCGTTTCCAGACGGGCGGCGCGGGCGTTGTGCACATTGCAATATAGTGGAAGTAAATAACTAACATTGTTTTAACTCAATAGAATTTTAAACGGTTTCCTTCTGTCACAGGCAAACTGGGAATTGCGTTAGTCTCTAAAATTGTTTATTTTTTTCAGAAAATAGACAGAAGTTTCTTGGACAGGATGCGTTGTATTTTCATGTTGTCGTTTTGCTTTGCAGAAAAATGTATTCTTCTTTCTTTCTATATAAAAAAGTATTCTTCCTTGTAAAAAATATAGGTATATTTATTTATTAGTAGACAGTCTTCACATGTTATACCAAAAATACACTGCGATCACCAAAACTCAAATTCGTTAAGCAAACGAACGTGCTTGATTGTTTATTGTAGGTAAACTAAACATCGATATTGTTCAACTTTGACCCCAAATACCTAACCACAATAACACCACCACTTTAGTCAATGTTTAGCATGAGCAGGTTAATAGCGAGCTCGTAGTGATAAAAGTAAAAATTTATATCAGTATTTATGTAGTAAACCGCATAAAATTAAGGCTCAAGACAAACGGAAACAAACAGAAAGGTGTGCTGCTGGGGAGTTTAAAAAATAAATAAAATAAAGTTTATTTGGAACAACTTTTTTTTTTTCTTGGATGGTATTGGTCTAATTTAAATAAATGATTTTTATTTTGAACCTTTCTCATTTTACTTACTTATCTCTCAATTGAAGTTCGTGTTTAACAGCGGAAATTTAATAGCTCAAAAATTACGCGGAATATTCCTTAATTTTCTCTTATCAACTGTGACAAATGCCAATTAAAAGGTTCATCAACAAAGACAGATCATTTTAACTGTTGGATTTATAAGTAGCTCCTAATTAAACTCATTTGTGTAGCTAAAAACGTTTTACGAAGTAATTAAGGTGAATAAAATTAAAATTGTCTGAATTCCTCTGTGCTTTGTAGCTTTGAAGGAGCCAATTTAAATACTTTTGTTAACCTGAAACAGATTGTAAATAGGAATACAAAAGCTTCAGTGCTATTAATACACTTAAGTAGTATAATTCCTTACCTGGGACCTTTTACTTATAACTATGACAAGATAGACAAGTGGACAAGTCACAATGAGAGTTATTTTTTGTATTAAGATTGAATACAAAGACTTGACAGATAAGGAGATTTGAAATGAAATGAAAACTTCTTTAGGCACCCTTTATGGTCTTTCTGAACAGTGATCGAAAGTGAACCATCAAGCTTGGGTCGGAGATGCTAAATCAGGTATACTTCGCCACTTCGCCTTTGTCAACGTTTGATTGTGAACACAGTTAATTCAGCACCCTAATTGCGTAACACACTATCAAACGGAATCTGAATCATTTTGAAGCAAATTGCTAATCCATTGCTTCATAAGTTCGAAAAATTTGTCTGCTTAACACGTAAATAACGCAATGAATGTTGTTGAACTGTCAGAATTAAACCGATTCCGATTGATAATGTGTTACGCAATTGCCCCGCAGAATCTATCTTGCGCGATTAACTGTCAATAATTTGTGAACTGTACTATACTGCTCTGAATAGTGGCTATGGTTAGGCCAAAGAAACCCAGGGCCGTCCAAAAATGCGTTGGGTTGATGATATTGTTACGAGCTTGGGGTACGTGACAATAAAAACTGCCGATTTAAAAACCAAAAATAGACACTTTAATTAAAAACAGCAATTACAACTTTAACACACTAAGAATAAAACACAATCGCACTACAAGATCACTTGAAAGTCGCACTTGAAGATCGCTTCGATGTTTTCGCTTGTATCGCTTATCCAAGACTGAATGCCGGCTCGCAGGCACACCGGCCTTATATAGGCCTCGGATAGTTCCAGAACCTTCTACCGTAGAAACATCTAGAATGTTCGAGTACATACCGAACCCGACGGACCAGACGTCGATAGTTCTGGAAAGTTCTATCATCGAAGTTTCTAGAAGGGACCCGAATAATTATAAGTTCTGCTACTTGATACTAGATGGCGCTAGTGGTAGCTAATGTCGCCATCAATTGTGGCGCGCAACACTGCCCCCTCCTAAGACATGCTCGTCCCGAGCATTATTGGCCCCATAATAACGCGCCAGTCAATCCACATGGACGATCTTAGGAGTACCTCTTGCACCTTTCTGTATCCGGTAGGTTACGTCATTGATCTTTGTCACAATCCGGTACGGTCCGTCCCATTTAGCTTGAAGCTTAGGAGATTTCCCTTTGCTGCGGACTGGATTGTGCAACCACACTAGTGATCCTTCGTCGAACCCTTTATTGTTCATTTTGCGGTCATAACGGGTTTTCATCTTCTCAAACATTTGCTGGCCCGATTGTCTGACGTGCTCATAGATGTCATTCATTTTGTTCCGCAAGTCATTCGCATAATCGGTTATACTGCGTGGGGCGTCAGGTGGTATTCCGGTGATCAGGTCTGCAGGCAGCCGTAATTCCCTTCCAAAGTTTGCGAAAGCTGGTGTCACCGATGTACTTTCGTGAACAGCACTTCGATATGACAACAAGAACGGTTGTATGTGCTTATCCCAATCTCGTTGCCGATTTTCCACAACTTTTGCCAGGTATCTCTCCAATGTCTGATTAAATCGTTCCACCATTCCATCCGATTGTGGGTGGTAAGAAGTTGTTCTCGTTTTATGAGTACCCATAACTCGACAAGTTTCCTGGAATATTTGGGACTCAAAATTCCTTCCTTGATCACTGTGAATCTCTAAAGGTACTCCAAAACGGCAGAAGACTTCATGAACCAATTTATCTGCAACTGTTGAAGCTTCTTGGTTTGGAATGGCGAAGACTTCCGGCCACTTAGTGAAGTAATCCATTACAACCATGAAATACTTGTTACCACTTTCACTTTCCGGAAATGGTCCTGCAACATCCAGGGCTATCCTCTCCCATGGTGCACCAACATTGTATAATTTCAATGCACCTCTACTACGCGTCTGAGGTCCCTTTACAGCCGCACAACTTGTACATTTGCGACACCAGTCCTCGACATCGTCACGACAGTGGACCCAGTAAAACCGTTCTCGTATCTTCAGTAGGGTCCGTTTAACTCCCAAATGGCCTCCTGAACAACCATTATGGTACAGCTGTAGAACATCAGGTACTTTAGCTTTAGGGACAACCATTTGAAAATGACAGCTGTCTCCTCGAGCATTTTCCCATTTACGGCACAGGACTCCTTCCTGAATCACCAAGCTGTCCCATTGGGCCCAATAGCTTTTTGTGATCGAACTCATCGCTGAGACGTCGCTCCACGTGGGCTTAGGTGCACCGGCCTTTATCCACTCGAGAATCGGCTTGAGGTCTGAATCTTCCTGCTGGGCACGTTGTAGGGTTTCCTTCCACTCGTTGCTGAGGTCTGTCTTGAGCATCCTCACAGGTACGACTTCTTTACTTTCTTGCCTAGTACAATGCTTGCAGTCTTCAGGACAAGGTCTTCTTGACAATGCATCCGCGTTGCCATGAGATTTTCCGCTGCGATGTTCGACCACGAAGTCGTATTCCTGCAGTAGTTCAATCCATCTCGCAACTTGACCTTCTGGATTTTTGAACTGCAATAGCCATTTCAGTGCAGCATGGTCAGTTCGTAAGTGGAATTTCCGCCCCAGAAGATATTTGCTAAAATGCTGCAATGACTTTACCACAGCAAGCAATTCCCGTCTCGTGACACAATAGTTCCTTTCCGGCTTTGACAACGACTTGCTGAAGTACGCTATTACAACCTCTTGATCACCATTCCGTTGAGACAATACACCACCAAGTCCTATGTCACTTGCGTCTGTGTCAACTATAAATTCCTTGCCTGCATCAGGGTACCCCAAAATAGGTGTTTTGCACAGTCGGTCCTTTAACTCCTGGAATGCGATGTTGCAACTTTCATCCCAGCAGAAATGACGCTTCTCCTCGGTTAGCTTGTGCAGGGGTTTGGCTATATCCGCAAAGTTCTTAACAAATCGCCGATAATAAGAGCACAAACCCAAAAATGCTCTGACCTGCGTCTTATCTTTCGGAACTGGCCAATCCTTGACAGCGGCGATTTTCTCTGGATCCGTGCGGATACCTTCTTCCGACACTACATACCCCAAAAAGCTAACTTGTCGTTTGAATAGTGAACACTTCTTCGGACTTAACTTGAGGTTGGCACTCTGGATCTTCATGAGCACGCGTTCCAGGTTTTGAAGATGTTCTTCAAACGTGCGGCCTACGATGATGATGTCATCCAAGTAGACCAGACAGGCATCGCCAATTAGCCCGGTAAGTACAAGTTCCATCAACCTTTCAAACGTTGCCGGAGCATTGCACAATCCAAACGGCATAACTTTAAATTGCCAAAGACCCTTTCCTGTCGAGAACGCAGTTTTCTCCTTGTCCTTTGGATCGATTTCAACTTGCCAGTAGCCACTTTTCAGGTCTAGCGTGCTAAACCACTTTACTCCAGTAAGCATGTCCAGCGTGTCATCAATTCTTGGCAAAGGATAGCTGTCCTTCTTCGTAACGTCGTTCAGACGACGATAGTCAACACAAAACCGCATGCTGCCGTCCTTCTTCCTTACCAGCACTACAGGTGAACACCATGGACTAGATGAAGGTTCAATAACACCATCCTTCACCATTCCTTCGATCATGGTTTCCACTTCCTTTTCACGTGCTACCGGCAATCTCCTTGGCCGCTGACGGATAGGCAATTCTTCTCCTGTGTTTATCTTGTGTTGAACTAAGCCAGTCTTCCCAATGTCAGCATCGTTTGACGAGAAAACACCGGCGTACTTGAGTAACATCTTCTTAGCCTTGACTATTTCATCTTGGGACAGAGCGCTGCGGCAGTCTTCTAAAAGTGTGGACACTTTCGTTTGTGCATCCTTGCTGAGGGTCCCAGTCGCTAGATGTTGGCATCGACTCAACCAATCCACTTCCTCGCAAGTACCAACTAGTGTGCCTTTTTCTATAATCTGCTCCTGATCACAAAGGTTCAGCACACGTACCCCTGAGATGTCGGTGGCTCTGACCAAAGTTCGTGCCACTTTCCATGGAAGGTCATTGTCTACCCTTTCCACGAGTACACAACGATTAGTTTGCCCAGGATTCCGAGGAAGACTAACCGGCACAATCGTTTCTGATCTCGGCGGAAGAACAATCTTTTTAAGGCTGTACACATTCCCTGGTAATGCCCCTTCCATAAAAAGTTCCTCTTGTCCACATTTCAAAACACCTTGCTTGACGTCAATCTCGCAATAATTCTTCCTCATAAAGTCAAGACCCAAGATGCAATCGTCCATTATATCAGCCACGATGACATTATGCAGGTAGATTCTGTTGCCTAGCTTCAACTCCATCTTCTTCTCTCCATGGACGGGTATGCGCTGACCGGTGGCTGTTATCAAATTAATGCGTTCTCGGTTGTATGCGGAGTCCCCAAGGAACCGACTTAGAATTTGGGAACTGACGACCGTACGAGAGGCTCCAGTATCTATAGTCAACTTACACGGCGTTCCGTTGACCTCGCCCTTGATGATTAAGCTGTTCCCGTCAAGGGTTTGTGTGATCGAAATCCTTGGGGCTCTTTGAGCATCAGCCAGCACCCGCCCCGCAGTCCTGGCTATTACTCGTTTCCCTGCTGCTGTTGCTGGGCGGTGCTGTTAGCCGCACTACCCTCTGGAGCTCGGTCTTCACTTTCTGCAGTTCGCTTAGGGCAACTGGATCGAAGGTGGCCCCTTTCCCCACAGCCGTAGCACCTAGGGCTGTATCCTTTATTGCGGTCGCGAACTGAGCCGCTGCAACCTCCCTGACACGATGGGAACGATGATCCTGCCGCACAGCTTCCACCTCCAGTGCATGGGCCAAGGCGTCCTTAAGCGTCCCGTGGTGACCGAGCCTCACAGCAGCTCTAACTTCAAGGTCACGGATGCCGTCGATAAATACCTGCACCAAATTCCCATCAATAAGCGCAGGTACAGACTGGTATGCTTTCCGAACCAGCTTCTCAACTTCAAGGGCCCACTGCTGCAGGTTTTCGTTTTTGCGTTGCACGCGATCCTTGAGCTGCGCACGAAACACGTGTTCCAGGTGAGCGTCGCCATACCGAGCTTCCAATGCCTCAAGGAGCTGCTCGTAAGTCACTTCTTTGCTGAGAGCTTCCAGCACAGTTAAGGCCTGATCGCGCAGGCCTAGGGTGAGGGCAGTCATGGCCTGACTCTTATTCCACCCGTTCGCCTTCATGACAGCCTCAAACTGGATCTTGTAGGCCGACCAGGAAGAAGTTCCGTCGAACGGTGGCACTTTGAATCCCCGTAGCGAAGGTGTTGTAGCTACGACGGGGGCTGCGATTCCATCCTCAAGTTTGAGGTAATCCAGCGTTTTCTTCACGTCAGCCATTACGGTTTTCTTCACGTCAGCCATCACGTTGTCAACCCGATTATTCACTTGGTCGATTCGGGTTTCAGCTTCCAACAGGCGGTTGTCGTGTTGAGCAACCTTATCCTTCACCTCCTTTATGTCTTTCCCGAAGGTAGCGTGAAGTTCCTTCAGAAGGAGCATCTGCTCTTCCTGTCGGCGGGACTGCTCCTGCTGACGGCGGGCCTGTTCCTCCTTATCTTGCTGGAGCTGTTCTTCCAGCCGACGAGCCTGTTCCTCCTGTCGGCGGGCCTGTTCCTCCTTGTCCCGCTGGAGCTGTTCTTCCAACCGACGAGCCTGTTCCTCCTGTCGGCGGGCCTGTTCCTCCTTGTCCCGCTGGAGCTGTTCTTCCAACCGACGAGCCTGTTCCTCCTGTCGGCGGGCCTGTTCCTCCTGACGGCGAGACTGCTCCTGCAGCATCATCATCAGAGCAGCAAAATCTGGTGCTGATGATGCTGGAGCAGCTGTGGACGGGCCGGCCTCCGTGATTGGTAGTTGTCCCTCCGACGTCTGTGGCGTTGCTCCACCGAATCGCCTCTGGTCCGTCTCTTGCTGGCGTTGACTCCGGGTACGGATACCCTCCGTGTCGTCCTTCGGTAGAATCGGCATGATTTTAATCCTTGCTTCTGACACCAATTGTTACGAGCTTGGGGTTCGTGACAATAAAAACTGCCGATTTAAAAACCAAAAATAGACACTTTAATTAAAAACAGCAATTACAACTTTAACACACTAAGAATAAAACACAATCGCACTACAAGATCACTTGAAAGTCGCACTTGAAGATCGCTTCGATGTTTTCGCTTGTATCGCTTATCCAAGACTGAATGCCGGCTCGCAGGCACACCGGCCTTATATAGGCCTCGGATAGTTCCAGAACCTTCTACCGTAGAAACATCTAGAATGTTCGAGTACATACCGAACCCGACGGACCAGACGTCGATAGTTCTGGAAAGTTCTATCATCGAAGTTTCTAGAAGGGACCCGAATAATTATAAGTTCTGCTACTTGATACTAGATGGCGCTAGTGGTAGCTAATGTCGCCATCAATTGTGGCGCGCAACAATATCATCAATGTCGCGGGAAACATCTGGATAAGAGACGCACGGAACCGGGAAGTATGGCAGAAGAACGGCCTAAACCCAGCAGTGGGTGATTCTGAAATGATGACGATACTACTCACAATTAATGAAACGTATTAATTTTTCAATATTTATAGTCTCGGGAGATAGATTATAAACTAACGATGTTTATAATTATACGGTGAGATAAATATACAGGGTGAAATTAAATTCATGGGCATCCTTTTAAGAGGTCGTTGTACTCTTCATTATGGGACCAAACCTGAAATCGTGAAAAAAAAACTGCTGTTCCCTACATTTTGACGAGTTATGTGAACATAAATGCAAAGAACAGATGATTTTTTTTCCGCGATTTTAGGTTTAGTCTCATAGTAAAAGTTGTTCATATTGATGAGTACAATGACCTCTTAAAAGGGAGTATTCCCGATTGAGCACCTATTTTCAGAGCACCTTTTTTTAGAGCACCAAAGGTATTCCCATTAGAGCACCAATCAATATTTTACCGTGGTGCTCAAAAGGGAACAATAAAAAATATTCAACTTTATTCCCTTTTGAGCACCTACAGTAGCTTCTAGTGATGGGGTGTATAATAAAACATATCGATAATTAGTAGTCGGTTAAACATTGGCAGTTTCATTGCAGAATGATATCATTTAATAAAAACATACTTAATATCATCATTAACATAAAAGTTTACTCAATCTTTTATTGTTAATATTACAATAAGTTTCTTCAACTTTAATTTTATCTATCCCCAAACCAACCAACCAACTAATTGTAGGATGTAAATCTAACAAAAGAAATCGGTGTTTTCATAGAATAGATTAGAATGGCTTATGGCTAACTTATCACCAGATACAAACATACATACATACATACTCTCGAAAAACATAACCGTCCTTCTGGCGCAGTCGGGTAAAAAAACACTTTTTACTGCCAAAAATAGTAAATGATCACCAACATTAATTTTATTCTCATTTGCTCGCTCTTGCATCCTATGTCGACGGACTCGGGCTCCTATTTCTGTGTAAAGGGTTTAAAGTAACCTAACCAAACCTAACCTCGGAGTACCCAGCTAGAACTACTGTAATTTTAGACTTCATTTTTTGGTGTTCAATATATTTTTTTGGTGATCATTATATTTGACCCCGATTACAATATATATAAATATACTTATGAAGAGTATTTAAGGTCAGGTACGAGTAGAGCAAGTGAAGTAGGCATTTAATTACCCGGTCATATTCATTAGCAATATTCCAATCAAAATCACGAATAAGCATTGATGCTGCCAGTGTTTTCCGTTGACCTTTGGGACTGAGATTCGTCATTATCTTTTCGTTTACTCTTCAAGAGTAAGAACCTGTAACTCGCCATATTATGATCAAAATCGAACCGCTGCTTTTTTTAATTGCAGCTGAGACTATAACAACTTTATACCTGAGGACCATCCTGCTACCTTGTCAGCGGTGCGAGCTTAGATTAAATCGAGATCGTCATGAATATAACAACGTCTTTGATTATGTTTGTGCATAAGTACAAGAGTTTGATAACGTAATATTTGAATTACCCAGACCTCTAATCTATATTCTACTAGCTGCGCCCCGCGGTTTCACCCGCGTAAGTTTCGATCCCGTGGGAATATCGGGATAAAAACTGTCCTATGTCCTTTCCCGGGACTCAAACTATCTCTATACCAAATTTCATTGAAATCGGTTCAGTAGTTTAGGCGTGAAGAAAAGACAGACAGACAGACAGAGTTACTTTCGCATTTATTAGTTTGGATTACATAATTCACTATGTGTTTACTAAGTACTGCAGCAAGTATCCATTTACAGTTATTTTACAACTGATGAAAAGAAATTCATTGTATTCATTGTATTGTGGTGTTATAAGAGGTAATCTATTTTTCAGGTAATATTTGCATTATTTGCAGTGTAGTTTTCATTTTAAATGTCATTTTGACAGTTTGACAATAACTTTTTACTCAAGCTTGTCAGCATGGAATTAGTAAGTACCTTATAGGACCCACCCTGCTATGTTATGGTATAAGCAACTAGCATCGGGTCCGTGGCTTAGGCCCCCAGTGGTCGAGGTAACTGTGGCCGACGCCCCCGATGCGATTAATTTCATTCAAAGCAATTTTTGATCAAATGTACTGTGAGGCACAAACATTTTTTCACCAAGTCTATTTTTAACTATATTGTAATTATTTGGCACGAGCCCTTGCGAAGGACCTTCGCTCGTCATTGTGACTGAAAATCCTCATTCAAGTTTGAGAGGGATAGCCGCTGCACTTTCTGTGTCTCACGAGTCGAAGAAGAAGCTCTGTCTTGCTTTTTAGAATTTGTCTAGGAGAAGGATAACTCCAAAATTCATTTACACATTTTTACTTGACAAGCAACGATGGGCAAAAACATGATTTGTCATGTCATCATTATACAATAACATGTTTGCCAAATAATTCACTTAAAAAAATAATTACCCGATAAACTTTTTTTTAATAACGTATTATTTGACAAACAGTTTTTTTTTTTTGTATCTTATAATACAACGTTTGGAATAAAAACGTTATATTGACTTATTATTACGCAATTCCCAAAAATGAAACTCATTAAATAGGTATTAAGTTAGATAGTCATTTAATTTAGTACCTAATGTAAATAGTTAGTTGTGTTAAATATTGTAAAAGTTAACAACGCAAGGCATAAATAACGTTTGATAAAATGCATTGCTTGATAATTACTTACTTAATTTATTTGAGAAATTTTTCTAAGTGTCGGTTTCGGCGAGCTCGGGACTTATTATAAATACTGTATTTACTAGTTACATGTGGTTATAATTTAATAAGCATAGCGTTATTAATCTATTTTCGAGTTAAATGGTGATAATTTAAATTTTAGAAAAATATATATTTATTTTTAACATATTATTATTACTACTTCCAAAAGTTTCTATAACTGATATAACGTTCATATTTTTCGTTTCTAAAACAACTAAAAACTTTACTTGTATAATACATAAATATGTAAGTATTATTAAGAAATATTATTTAACTAAAAACAATAAGCGTAAAGACTATTGATGTTACGAGGAACCTGATTTCTTTTATTTATTTGTCTTAAGTGAGGTACCTAGAAAATAACATATAAAATCTTTACTTGTGTAATCCATATAATGTAAGTATTATTATTTAACTACTGATGTTACGAGGAATTTGATTTCTTTTATTTTATTTGTCTTAAGTAAGTCAGGTACCTAGAAAATAACATAAGGCTGATTGTGATATTAATAATAATTACTTAGTTTCCTAAAATTAATATGATAATAAAAGTACTGCCAATTTTTATCGATATGTATTATTATACACCCCATCACTAGAAGCAACCGCATCGTAGGTGCTCAAAAGGGAATAAAGTTGAATATTTTTTATTGTTCCCTTTTGAGCACCACGGTAAAATATTGATTGGTGCTCTAATGGGAATACCTTTGGTGCTCTAAAAAAAGGTGCTCTGAAAATAGGTGCTCAATCGGGAATACTCCCTTAAAAGGATGCCCATGAATTCAATTTCACCCTGTATATATTTTAAAATTAGAAAATCATATAATTTTTCACTTCTATCGTGTGTACTTCTATCATAAGCACGCACGCATTTTTTTGTTTGTATTTTTTTAACCCTTAGAAACTGAATAAGTAGATCTTCTACAGTAGATGGAAACCAATTTAGGAACATACTTGCAAAGCAGAGAAAAACAAATTGATAGACGTAGAATGTGAATTCTAATGATGAAATAATACTTGCCCTCTTTATGATATTTTCGTTTTCTTTACCGTTAACCCCTGGAGATACTAGGAACACAGAAACAATTATGTTCCACGATGATGAATGGATCTCTGAGTTTGTTCTGGCAGTGACACGGTTTTGATGGCTATCTAGATGGTAGAAGCGTTTCTTATATTATATACGTCGTACCAAACTAAAATATAGCGTCGAAAAATTCACCCGCATCGCTGTCGACTGGTAATGTACCCAAGAGACTGCCGGCATTACCACGTTGTATGGCAATGCTTAGCCTCAGGCCAAAGTAAATGCCAGCCCTTGGACCCTTGGGTCACGGGAAATGTCAAGCAGCCGTTTCGAAATTTCCTTAAAAAGACCATGAGCACTCAACTTTGGCATTTTTATATGGGACAAGCTTTTGCCATTTAGTACTTATCGAACAGAATTTGTTCCAAAATAAAAAAATAAACTACAAAATATTAAAGCTATAAAATTAAATCAAATGCAGATGTTATAAGGTGCAAAATATCTTGTTTTTTTTTTATAAAGACAATATATATTATCTAGTTTTTGTTTTCATCTCAACTGTGTACGGAGTACCTAATACTCAGGGCAAGGCTGTATTTTATGTTAATTCGCCTAGGTATTATGTTTGTTCGTCCAATTTGATGTGGTTTTTCATGTGGTCGACAGAAAGTGCCCTGTGGTTTCCAATCAGGATAAACCACACAACACACGTGTTTGTTTTAAGGAACTTTGGCATTTAATGCACTATGACATTAAAACTGCTGTCCAAATGTGGGCAGTAGTTTTTAATTTATTTAAAGGAAATTAAATTAAAATATACCTACGCTTTTAAAACGCAGAGTGCGTTTAAAAAACGTAGTTATGTTATTGAGAGCCATTCGCTTATTGATAAGTATAGAAAATTCATTCATGGTTTTTGCACATTGACACAAAAACAAACAGACATGCAAGTTAAATATAAAAAATAACTTGTAAAAAAACTATGCCATTATGGAGTTTAGGATTCCATGCTTGGAAGTTGATTATCAAAAATCATTAATATTTATTATTTATATATTGTCTACGCCTTCTTATCTGTCTGCATATCCATTTTTCTGTCTATAATAATAATAATTAGTCATCGGAAAGATTTTGCTCAGTACCTACAAGGGTAGCGAGAAATCGACGCGTAAACTGTAACCATGAATTCAGCACACATCATTTCTATTTACTAGACTAAAAAATAAATCAGCTGTTTCACAGAAAATTACAATATCTACGCGGTCAAAATGTATGAAACAGTATTTTTAGGGTTCCGTACCTCAAAAGGAAAACCCTTATAAGATCACTTCGTTGTCCGCCTGTCTGTCCGTCGGTCAAGACCATTTATCTCAGGAACACGTACAGTTATCAAGTTCAAATTAATATCAAATACTCAGGGCTGCAATCCCTTGAAGCAGCGAACGTTCAGAATCATTTACTGAATCCATGGCACTGACCTCTATTATTACCACTGGACTGGCGGCTGTCAAAGTGCTTTTGTGCCTAATTGATAATCGCCATTTTGGCGCTGTTAGCCGTAGCGAGTGTCTGTGATACTAAAACTAGTGATGTCGATATCAGCGAGCAAATATCGATAACTTTGATAATATTTTTACACTAATAAACGTATCATCATAATTACTACTTATATTAACAATTTACAGGGAATAATGAATAATAATAATGGAATAATGAATGTATTAAGTAACAGTCGAAAAGGTAAAATAAAACACGTTTTATATATTTAATTTATATTTTTAAAGTCAAAGTCAAAGCATTTATTATAAATAGTTCCCCGAGAGATTCGCGGCGACGTAGATTATAAATGGCTCTGACAGCTCTCTTTTGCAAAATAAAGATGGATTCAATGTCAGGAGCTCGACCCCATAGTAAAATGCCGTACGACATAATGCTGTGAAAGTAGCTAACATAGACTAAACGCGCGGTTTCTACATCTGTTAACTGCCTTATCTTCCTAACAGCATAAGCGATTTTAATTACTGACGTGCCCAAATTATTTGACGGGTTAAGAAATTTCGTATACTTTGACCTGTAATTGATAAAGAGTAACTTTTCGTTGTTGCAAAAATTCTAACATCGATATACAATTTGTTTAATTAATACATCATGATGACTATTTAAAGTTTCAAACATCATTGTTTCCAAAAAATGAACGCGTAGTTCTGGAAACAAAGTATTTGATTTTGGTAGAAATTCTTTTATAACTTTTGCTGTGAGAACTGCCGGAAATATTTTTTCCACCGACGGCTTCCCATTGGTCTTTTTGCATGCTTGTCGAAAAAGTGATTCCACTAACAAACATATAGAAACGATGCTTTGTGATGGAATAGTTAGTCCACCTCTATTTTTTTGAATAATTAGTGCGATACCGTTTCGTCGATTAGATATGGCATCGAACGGTATTGATTCACAAGCGCTCAAACAATCAATACATGTAATTTTGTTCTTGAGAGATCTAATCACAAAACCTGCTATGTATCCCACACATTGCTTCGATGTTTCGTTTACATTGTTTGGAACAGCCCAACCAAAATGTAATATATGTCAAAATTAGTTCTCTGGACACTCGCTAGTGGCGCTTCAAAAAGACACAAAAAAATTGCTGTCAAACGCTTGGAACAGCCTGTCCAGTGGTAATAATAGAGGTCAGTGATCCATGGTAATAAGTTGCGCGTCGGTGTTCCTGCCATCCTGTAAATTTTATGAGTCATCCCGTTCAAACTACCACACGCTGTGTGATGTCGAAGCATACATGCTGTCAATACCAAAAACATAAAGACCACACAGACATATTCTCCCACAGTCTCTTAGTTACCACTGGTACTCATATTACGTATTCTAAATTAGTTGACGAGCCCGAGTTCAAAGCTATAAGGCTAATGCACATAGTAATAAGATTACTTTATACAATTGCACTCGGTCCGACGACTGTCCTTAATTATTCCTCTACGGAACCACTTCCACGCTCCATAAAATTCTTAATGATAGTCTGGAGACACGCAGTGAATTGAGTTTTTTTTTCCTCGCTGCAGTTTATGCATTAATAGCTTGAGATTATTTAGGGAAAGAGTAATTTGCAATTACCTGCTTCAGGTAAATTAAAATACAGATGGATAAAATTGATGTAATGTAAAACGTTTTTAATAATTAATATAGACCAAATTTTTTTATACTAATAAAAACAGTGGTACTCCGGGAGTGCCGACAGAAGTGAAAACAGAATACTTTGCCATCACTCACTGAGATATTGGATATACATTAAACCGAGTACATCTCGAGGACAGCCGAACACATCCGAAGCGGTGTCGAAGAAGTTTCCAATTCAGTAAAGCTGAAGAGTTTGTTTGCATGTTTGAACCCCTGGAATGTTTCTTTGTTTGCATGTTTAATCCCTGGAACTACCAGTAGGTATTGAAACATTATTTTTGCATTTGAAAGTCCAACTCTTGAGGAAGACTCTAGGCCATTTCACATCACACCAGGACTCTTAGGGACCGAGCAAAAAAAAAGTATGATGGATCGCTAAGCAGAAACGAAGTAATAGCGCGGGCAGGTAGGGTGGATCGGGGAAATAATAAATTTCGCGGGAAGAAGTAAGTAATATCGAAATTCATTCATTTTCAAATAATGACAAACCGGGACTTTTTGTATGGATAACAATTTTGGTCACCTATCGGAACAGTAGGTACTTTGACTAGGTACACAAAAGCCATATTTGATTGCGCGGGAAACGCAAAAGCAAAGTGAGGTCGGCGCAATGCCTGAGTGGCATCAATTCATTACTTTTAAAAAGGTTTCGCTGTTAAAATATACTTTACTCTTTTATTTCGGTCCGTGAATATTCCTTGATGAAAATGGATTCCATAAACGGAACAACGCGGGATGATTAAAAATGTATTATTTTAATTCGTCCATGAAAGTCGGCTGGAGCACGGTCGGCAAGCAAAGTACAATTCGCAAGAGTTAACTTGAGACTTCGCTCGGATGACATAAGCACGTGGAACTGAGGCGTCGATGGCGAGAGCGGTAACAGCGCGGGGGTCGGGAAGGGCCGCTCGGGTAAGTTGATTAACACTAGCAGTGTTAATCAACTTATCGTCTTCTTTTTCACATCATCTAAATTGACAAAAAATTATTCACATTGTATTTCAGCATTTTATAGTATTCATTTTTTAAATCGTCATCGTGTCAATAATTAAGATTGATGTTGCAAACAGAGTATGTATGGATTGTAGCAGGTGGCGTTCTATAGTTTCTGCATTCACTCACGCCTTTTTCCAACGAGGGGGGGGGGGGGTCCATGGAAGTAAGTTGTGAGTTTAGTGCAATCAAGGTCTTAAAAGCTAGCCTAGATAGCTAGGGGTACTGACCGTAGTTTTGATCGTCAGACCGAAGTACAATTTTAAAAGTGGTATTCCCAGCAGTAACCAACCATACTACTATCCGAAAACTATGTGTGACAGTAATTTTTAATAAAATGTTGGGCCACAAACAGGATATAATGTGCGAATTGCATGCACCTAAGATGAAAAATTTAAGAGGGAGATGTGGTCTTAACCCGAGAATTACAGAAAAATACTTGGTTTAAAGAATATTCTTGTAATAAAAGTCCAAATTAAAACTTACTCCCAAGTCCATTCTAATAACGAAGAGCACCTATAGAAGGCGTAGTGAAACTAATGCTTATTTACCGCCCACGGGGTAGAAGGGTAGAATATATAGGGGGGGCTATTATGTGCCTTTTGTTATAGAAAAGGTATCATAATATTGTTGTAACATTTCTTGGTACATTGGGTGGGGATTTAAAATCAAGTTAATAAAAACGTAACGTGATAGAAAAGAGGACATATCGTGCCTGCTAATTTGGTGAGCAGTAAAACTAGACACTTTAAGTATATAATTTAAAACTGTTTTTTTACATAGCTAAGAAGCAAACAGAAAAGGAAGGATTGTGAATGAATTTCTAAGTCATGTTTAACGTGGGTAAGCCGTACCTGCCAAGTTAAACTGAAACTTTATTAAATTTTATCCTACTGTTGTTTTACCCAACTGAAAAGAAAGAATAAGAAAAATACTTTCTAAATCTTGATTGTTATAGTTTGTGGAAAAAACCTCTGAGAGTTATTTTGCTAAATTATATTATTATAATAAGCCTACCCACTGATATAATATTTAACTCATTTTCTTCTCTAGTAGGGAGTTACCTGTAAAGATAAATGAAACAAACTAATTTCGAGAAGTGGCATGGCCAGAACTTAGTTTTCATCTCTTTAGTAAGTACGCAACCCTCATGTAAATTTAAGCATACATAAGGTGTTCAAAAACGCCTCCAATATCTTTGCCAAAGCATTATTCAGATAGTGGCCAAAAGCTGCCAATTTCTGAAAGGCCCGGGGTCAGAGCGTTTTTTGTATTTTTGTTTGAGTTGCTTCGAAAGAGTTACGGTGTCCATTTGGCTGGGCCGGCAGTATCTTACATGACTAGATAAAAGGGAACGTAGCAAATGCTTTTAAAGTTTGCCTACGTTTTAATTTACAGAATTATCCAGTTTATCTGAACAAACGGCTCTTTAACCCTTTCACCCCGAAACGAGTAGTGGCAACTTTAAGATCGATGTTATCGATTAAATTTTAACCTTAAAGTTAGACTAGTCGGGTGGTTACAGGTGCTGTACAAATTTCATATCTGCCCTTTACTCTTTAAGAGTCATCGAGATACATAAAATTAAAGTTGGTGAATATATTTATGAATGAACACTCAATTAGGCTATTGGCTAATCTGTTGGTTTTGGTGCTAAAAGTGCAATTTTTTTGCGCTGTTTTCTCCAACTGCTGTCCGTAAAAATATCCTTGTTGTGAAAGATTGCCTCGTATGAAAAAAAGTATTTTAAAGCATTACAATCCCAAGGCTGATAGTAAGTGGTCTGAAAGCAACAATTGCGTAGAATTTACAGTAAAATAAACGTTGCGTTTTTATCTACTTCTTGGAAACTGCAGACATCTCCGAGCATTTATTTATAGTGTGATAAAATTCAAAAAAAGACAAAATAATGTTCAAAATGTTGTAGCGAAACTGTTAGTATTTGTACTGGGAAACTGCTCAAGAAAAATAGTAAATAGTGGTAGGTAATAGACATTTACCAAAGAGATATTTGAGTGGCATTGTTAATTATTTTATTGTGTTTTCTTTGCCGGATCAGTGAACAATTGAAGTCTTTCACTTCTTATTTTGAACACGGTATATTCAGTGGGTAGTGCTCGGGCATTAATTTATTTGAAACCGCGATGTAAATATTTCATAAGTAAACAAGTTTAAAAGACGCAACAAGAACAAACAAAATAATACCTATATACTTGCTGGTAAATAAAAGTTGTTTTCATTAATTTTACAATTACCGCTGCATTGTCAGGGCTTCAGTTATGCGGTTAAAATGAAAAAAAAAAACGAAAAATATGAAGCGGTCTAACAAAGGGTATAAAACTCTATAGCGAAAATGTTTATGAAAAACATACAAAACCTTTATATGCAAATACTGCGTAAACAAGGTTTTGTTTTCATTGAAAGATTTCCTGAATTCCAAGAAAGCCCTTGTGTGACGCAATTCAATACACGAAATAAAGTAACGTCCAAACCTTTTCTTTTTGCAAAGATGTTATACGAAATATCCGATAAATGATTCTTGAGACAGATGCGTAATTTGAATAATATTTCGGAATGGATTCAGTCGCAATGCCGCACATGTTATTACGCCGTTAGGCTAACAGTTATTAAGTCCTTTGTACACGGTACAGTTTCTTTACGATACGCTATGGTAGAAAAAACGTATTAAGTCATAAGTTATTTATTTTATAACAAAAACACATTGTGTTCAAAATATATCGCACCTTTAAAGTAAAACCGTTACTAAAAGAGATTATAAAATTTTACAGGAGAGCCAATATTAGAAGGAAGTCACTATTTTTTGTCAATAAAATCTGAGTGCAGGGTTCTTTAAGATATTTAATGAGGTCTTATTATAAATCTCTGTTAGTCATGTCATAGTTTATGTTGCAGTTTACGTATATTTTAAATAGATGGCATTGATAACTCAATTCATAAAAGTTGACGTTTAGTAACGGTTTTACTTTAAAGGTGCGATATTATGATAATAATAGTGATGATAAATAAAATAATAATAACCAACAAAAATAAAAAAAAGACGGGTTGCACTCCGGGAGTGCCGGCAGAAGTGAAAACTTGAATATTAACGTTGTGCATCTTTGATATTTTTCATTAATAGATGCACTATATTCAATTTCCATATTTTAAACACTTTATATACTTACACGAATTTTACGAATACAAAGCATTGTGGCCACTACACAGACGGTCAAGCCATCAGCTGTCACCATCCATGGATGCGCGTGGCACGCTGTAACATAAAGACACACGAACATTCGCGCAAGCGCCCTGCGCCGCCTAAACGAAACAGCAGGCATACATTTTTGCCGCGCCGCAGAAAGAGAGGGGGATACTTCCTCTCCTACGTCGCGCCGGCTGTCTACTCTCCATCCGTCTTACGAATTTTCGATCAGGTCACGTGTCCTGACGCGATGTCCTGACGCGAGTTTAACATTTTTTACCCATTACAAAAAAAGTGTACAACGCCGCTAAAGAAGTTTTCACTTCAAAAAAACATTAACTACGTTCATATTTAAAATTCAGTACGCAACAACAACAACATGCTTCCGTAGTGATCCATACAACACTGACGAGCCGTACTTACACACGGTGTATAAACCGTGCCGAAGAAAAAACGTGTCCATCAACAAGCTTCCATAGTGATCCTTAAAACACTCACGACCGTGCCTACATACCGCGAATAAACCGTAGTTTTTCACGGCAAGAAAAACGTGAGTATATAATATGAAAGGCCATAAGTGATTTGGCAGGACTCGGAACATTGTGATTTTTGTGAAATAAGTTCGTAAATTTTGTGCGTCATTAGTTTTTATTACTCAACTTCCTTGTGATATTGTACAAATTTTTTACAAGTCACGATGTAATTTTCCGTGATTGCTGTAAGTATTTGATTCTTATACAAAAGTGTGCCAGTGTGGACGCTGCTTTAGGCGGTAAGGCCGCCCTTGTACTTTCTTTGTCATTTCTTTTCAATGTTTTTTAAAGAGTATTGTAGCGACAATGCTTTGTATAACGGTTAGGCATATTATGTAAACATAATATAAAATACAAACAATAAACATTGAACAAACAAGCCTTTTTACCTCTTCGAAGTTTATCTCGGGTTTATAAAATATGTTAGATTTTATCAAGAAAAAAAAAAAACATACAGAAGAACATAGAACCTCCTCTTTTTTTGAAGTCGGTTAAATATACAAAATCTGTGGAATCATCTATTTGGGCCTAAGTCACATGTAAAGATTGTGTACTGAGGCTTTTATAAATTCATATAAACCCGAAAACTTCTACAGCTGATCATGAATTTTCCAACGTACGAGTATTATGTGTGGGGAAAATGACAATGTTCAAGCTTGTAATTATTATTATTATGGTGCAGCATGCGGTTTGGTATGTAACTAATAGCTCAGTACTACGATTAATTGTTAATCATAATCAGCTTATAATGTTCCCATTGCTGGGACACAGGGCTCCTCTCGGTGAGAGGGAGTGGGCCGTAATCCACCACGCGGGTCCAGTGCAGGTTGGCAGATGTCGCATGTCTTCGAATTTTTTGCTCTAGGACATGCCAGCTTCCCCACGATTTTTTCCTTCACCGTTTTGAAAGCACTGATGATGAAATAATTTACACAAAGTAAAGGACCTGTCTGGGTTCGAACCTACGACCCACAACTCGTAAGTCGCGGCCGTTACCACTTGACCACCGCTGCTCTAGGATTAATTGCGAATACGAAAATGTTTTACTTAATTTTATTTTATTGAATGGGTTCAACAAACAGCAAAATAAAAACATATTGTTTTTATTTTGCTGTTTGTTTGCAAAATAAAAACAATATTTATGGAACAAACAGAAAAAATACGAGTAGCGTAATATGTAATATGTAATGTAGCCCACAGCGCTGTTCACATAAACAAAACTTTTAAGTCTCTAGGACGTGAACTGTTCATGCATGACGGTTACACTATTATAAAAACAAAAATAAAAGTAAT
The DNA here is from genome assembly GCA_945859645.1 of Amphipoea oculea. Classification (NCBI taxonomy): domain Eukaryota; kingdom Metazoa; phylum Arthropoda; class Insecta; order Lepidoptera; family Noctuidae; genus Amphipoea; species Amphipoea oculea. The sequence continues at coordinate 10,718,664 of OX243880.1, forward strand.
TAGAACAACCACAAACAATTAGTCTGAGAGCTCAAGTGTCTCATACAAAAGGTTATGGTCAAAAGTTTTTCATAATTATTCGTTCTTTCACTAGTAAGAAAATTCCTTATAAGAATTATAATATAGGTCAAAGGTTTATTTGGTTTTCGTTTCTCACATTGCGACCGCGTGTAGTCGCACTTCACTCAATATGTAAAACATTTCAAAGAGAATTCATCTTCGTGGATCGCATCTGGTTTCTATTTTGTTTGTAGTTAATTTTAAAAAGGTCAGACCGGTGCGTAGTAGTAAAGTAATAAGAATTCATCTACTATGGACGAGTATAAAAAGGGATAAAATAAAAGAACCTATGTAGTGTTCGCCGATAAGTAATAAGGTATGGAAAAAGGGTGTGAATTTTAATGGTTCTAGTTTTTTTGTATTGAAAAAACTTTAAAAACAACAGACTTCCAAAAAAGATAGTGCAAAGTGAAAAATAAATTTAATTTCGGAAGTTGGTGTCGTTGGGTTCGCATTTTCGTTGTTTGTCACGTAGTATCAACCCTAGTATGAAAATTTGCATGTTCGTGGAACAAACATAAAAAGGCTTTTAGCTTGTACAAGTAGCATATTGTAGTTTCAATCATGTTTTAAATCAAATGGCGTAAAATCACCATAGATCATCATTATCATCATAATCGCTTGTCCTAAGACACGGCATGATTTAACAATGTATCTCAGACATACGATTAAAGGTATCATGGTTTTTATAATGTTGTTTTACCCCATGATTATGTATATGACCTACATTTAGGTAAACCTCGTGCATACACATAATGTAATTTCTTCCAGAAAAGCCGTTGTTACAACACGTACCTACGTATAAACTTAGGTCCCACCGTATATGCTTCAGTTAACCTCTTGATCTACAAAAATAGACGTAGCCCACTATTCAGATGGCTGCATTTAGATATCACCGGTTCTAGTGTTATTATAGCTATTGTTTTAGACTAGATTCAGGTTAAAGTGTCATATTCTGCCTTCTTCAACCTTAAAATGTTAAAATGCATTACGGTTCTTAAAACTTAGCGCGGTAGACTGTTTGTTATAACCAGAATTGTCATTTAAACGTCAACTGACAGCTGTCAAAACTCACATGTGTGTCGTATTATGTCTTACTCCCTCTCTGTATGTAATTTTATGAATAAATTATTGGTTGTGATGTAAATCTGTGTCTCATGCGCGTGTTTTTCGAAACATTACACAAAAACATCGAAACAAAAAGGCGTGGTCGTACACATCTCCCACATTTGTGTACGCAAACACGATGTTTTTGTTTTCCGAACTGCATGGAAAACATTCCCCGCGCGGGTGAAGTGATTGTTTCATTTTCAACCGCGGCGCGCATAACGTATATCTAATCAGATCACATCTGCACATCGGATCGTATATAAGTAAAATGATTCTTCAAAATCGGTTTCAGAAACACGAAAGAAATTGCCCAATCCAAACCAGTCATCAATCCGTAGCTCTTGGTAAATGTAAAAGTTTCGAAGTCATAAATAATCTGTTTTCTACGGTACTTGATATTGAGTTTATAGTTGCTTAAACTGATAGCAGGTCTTTCTCGTTGAAACTCATTACGACATCTACACAAAATGTGTTATTGATCCAAAAATATTTGAGTACGCAGGAGACAGCAGACCTATTCTGTAAAAATGTCACCGTGAAAACTTAGGTGAAGTGAGTTTTCAATAGTGTCGCTTACTAGCATCTCGTTAAATGACAGCTCACTTGAAGCTCACTTCACCTAAGTTTTCACGGTGAGATTTTTACAGAATAGCACCGCAGCTTGTGTATGAAAACAAATGTTTATGTGTAAGGTTTTTTGTGTAATGTTTTGAAAAAACATGCGCAGAAGACATGGCTTTAGTCAAATGAGATTTGCTAGATGTTGTCAAAATAAAATAAATGTTCTTTGTAATGTCCGAGTAATCTTTTGTATTTTCTCCATTTCTTTCGTTTCGTTTAGTTTTGTTATTGAAACCGAAATTTAACTAAGTTTTATTTTCCACAGGTATCATCAGATGTTTAGAGATGTTAAACCTATCACCATCGAGTTACCGCAACGTTGACGCGAGCGAACGGACGGTTAATACCAAGAAAGTGTACTCGCGGAGGCCTTGGTACGCTCCGCCGATAGACCCGGCGGAGATATTGAGATATACGCCAGGTAACATTCCTTTTTATTTTGTTAGTCCATACTGCCTCACTGCTGAGCATAGATCTCCCCCAAATCCTTCCAGGATTTTTTTTCCCGCGCTACCCCGGACCAGCCCTCGCAGTACGCGTCCGTCGTCTCGCAATCTCGTAATATTCTTTATATTACCGAAAATATTGTAGTAATTATATCTACCGGTTTTACAAAACAAAAAGGTTGGTACAAAACCTGTCGAAGTGGAGTTGCTTGGGGGAGGCCTATGTCCAGCAGTGGACGTCTTTCGGCTGAAATTGTGTAGTCAAAGGACTTATTTCAACATCTACAATTAACTTTCAATGAACTGACTTGACAGCTAATTTCAAGCAAATTCTGTTCTATTTTTTTATGTATCCTAATATTGGGTAATTGGCTATTTGGATATCGTGAAAAAAACACAGACAAAATAATCAATTTTGATATTGAACGAAAAAGTATTTACATATATCATTAATATTTTTCCTACTTTCCAAAGAACTTCTTACTCACACATTGCGTATTTTTAACCGACTTCTAAAAAAGGAGGAGGTTCTCAATTCGAATGTTTGTATGTTTTTTTTTTTTTTTTTTTTTTTGTGTTTGTTCGCGCCTAACTCCGTCGCTTGGCAACCGATTTGAAAAATTATTCTTTTGTTGGAAAGGGTATAGTTCCCAAATGGTCCCATGAAAATTTTATCGAAATCGGACAAGCGGTTTTTGAAAAATCAACAAAAATCTAAAAATTTATCTGCATTGTCCACATTAACGATTTTTTTGTTTCCTTTTTTGTGGGGTAGGTACAACTAAAAAGCGAAAAATAAAAACTTTTTTACAAAAAAAAAATAACCGACTTCAAAAAAAACACTACAAAGTGATAAATAACTTTAATTTCGGAAGTCGGTGTCAAAAAACGAAAATGCGAAACCAACGACACCGACTTCCGAAATTAAAGTTATTTATCACTTTGTAGTGTTTTTTTTGAAGTCGGTTATTTTTTTTTTCCTCCAACTTTTCTCTGCGTCATGTTTATCGTAAATAAACGTATTTTTTTTCTTTCATTTCACTTAAAATTACTCATTTATGGACACACCCTGTCTGTTAATTAACTTTTATTTTGTAATGTCTCATCAGCCAGTATTTTTAAAGGCAACCAATTATTGAACCCGAAATCAGCAGTCCTGCTTGGTCCCAGAAATAAATACGGTAGTACTTTCCTGCATGACCTATTTTACTAGTAGCTCTATTACATTACATTTCATTTTTGGTAAAGCCCTTTCATTTAAAAAGAAGAAAAAGCGCTACTATTCGTTTAATTTTGCTATAGTTGTAATAATCCCGGCTTTAAATCTCATCGCTGGGGCCCCAGGTTCTAATCCTAGTAGAATAAAAAATGTGATTGGTTTCAAAATTAAATTATTCGAGGGAAAAGTGGTGTATAGTGAAAAAAAACTATGCCTGTTTCTTTGATTGCTTTTTGCGAGCTCTTATTTAGTTCCACTGGTTTAACTATAAAATAGTTACATAGTATTTAGGTCCCTGTACCTAAGAAGGTTTAAAGTAATATTTAATTCAATTATATTCAAGATTATTGTTGCCAATGATGACCTATGGCACTGAAACGTGGTCGCTCACAATGGGCCTAATTAGAAGGCTAACAGTCAGCCAAAGGGCAATGGAGAGAGCTATGCTTGGACTTTCCCTACGTGATCGAATCAGAAATGAGGAGATCCGCAGGAGAACCAAGGTAGCCGACATAGACCGAGGAATTGCCAAACTTAAGTGGCAGTGGGCAGAGCACATTGCTCGCAGAACAGATGGCCGATGGGGCCGAAAGGTTCTGGAGTGGCGACCGCGTACCGGAAAATGTGTCGTGGATCGATGACCTCACGAAGGCCGCAGGAATCCGCTGGATGCAAGAAGCACAGAACTGGTCGAAGTAGCGGTGCTTCGGGGAGGCCTATGACCAGCAATGGCTGTCTGTCAGCTGAAATAATGATGATGATGATGATAATAATATCTTTATAAATTATGTAAATTATTAGACATACAACTACCTTCAGAATCTAACAGTCTTTCGTAGGTATCATTATGTAAACAAACAATAGCTATGTGGGAATAGAATAATTAGGACCGTCAATAACATACATTAACTAGACTCAGACAAGCGTTAGTAAGCGACATAGACACAACCGACTGACGTAATCCCTAATCCCTACATAGGGAATTGTTTATTACAATTTTGTACAGACTGTGCACATAAATTACCTATGAACAACTAATTCAAGTCCGCACAACGTAAAGGCGGAAACGGACTTATAACACACCACGTTTAATTACGCGACATCAATGAAGCTACTCATTGGCCACATTTTTCATCTCGTTGAGCTATTTGCGTCATTTGGCCAATAAGTAAGCGTGGGATGGCGTCCGGTGTTACAAGTGTGCTGCGGCCTTAACATCGTTACGTTCGCTCCACTCCTACCTAATTAACTACACGTAAGGCACAAATCGGTGCAATTAGAGATTACAAGTAAATGTTCAAGTACATAAACAAATTACAGGCTATTAAAACATCGCCTACAGGCTACACCACCACCACTACCTAAGCCTGTTTGTGACGTCGCAATTTTGGTACACCTACTGAAATTGTTACGTACCTACGTTGGTAGGCGCGTCATGAACGTGTGTATTCAAAAGGGCTTAATGTGAAACCAATTTTAGACAAACGAAGCTATTGTTCGCAGCGATGGAGTAGTTAATTGAGTGAAGCACTGAATATGCAAGGGCGTTAATTTGTGAAAATTGTCATCATCGAATGAGGGCTTGATAGTGGTGGCTATTTTAGACTAGTTTTAGTGTGATGGATAGTTCTAAATTACTTTTTGTTAGGTCTCACAAGTGTGGGTGCTTCAATAAAACTCTACAGTTTCTATCATTATGGCACGCGCCCGCTCGGCATGACACTTATCGGCGCGTCCGGAATGAGAAAGTTTATAGTGGACAGAGATTAAAACATAAGAATAACTAGCAGGGGATCCAGGGGGTGGGGTGGGGCTTCGGAGGTTCAGGGGATCAGACACGAATAACTCTGTTTGCCGATGAGTGTCATGAAAATATGATAATTATTAAATGGCTATATAGAGGGTCCCATTAAAATAGATGGAGAAATTTTAACACAGCGCTCAGTACGTCTAACCAAAGATATCCAAGCAAAAAAAAACACTGATTAAAGTGATTTTATTTTGACCTAAAATAACAAATTGCCGGCACATTAGTGTATTTTCGTTAGCTGATTATTTTTCTTGTATGTATCTAGTGCGTTTTTTTTTTAAATAATTTTTTACCATCGTTCTTATTTTGGTGGTCTGAATGATTTCTAAAAGTTTGTCCATCTATTTTAATGGGACCTTATATACATCATACTTTTGAAGATATTCAGAACAGGTCAATCAACCTAATCTATCGCAGTACACTGCCGGACATAGGTCTCTCTTAACTTGAGCAAACACTCCTGGTATGTACTTCCAGTCTGACCCAAGCACCTTTTTATGGTCGTAGGCCCATTTAGCTACTTATTATATCGTTATTAGCATTAACCTTTCTCCTCTCTGCTCGACAAAATTTTGACATTTGACACACCAGCTGACTCGACGGGGTGTTGCGAATTACGTCATGATAATCAGAAATTTACTTTAACTTTCAGCATTCGAATTTATTAAGAAAACTGTGTTACCGCGCCTATTTTGTAAAATAAGTTTGTGGCAAATATCTCTAACTATATGCTGAGGTCGGTAAAACCGCGTCATTCTACTGTGAAAGTTGTATAAAATAGATATTACTACACCTATCCAAAAGGTAGACACCTCAAAATCGCTGAAAATATGTACATAAACCATCTAATCTCTTGATGAAAATATGCAAAAGGGAAAAATAAAGATATTGTCATTCTCTCTGCATTCTTACTTTTACCATTTTTCATACATAAACTACATAAAAAACATGATCAAATCTTGATAAAAATTACTAAAAATTGTGTTACGACGTGACACCTCTTAGTGCTGACCATCCACCCAATTTTCTTATTCCGATTCAAAAATGTCATAAAGCCTAATCGATAATCGGTATTTAAAAAAAAATAAAAAAATTGTAGAGACTGAATAAAAACTCTTTGGTATATTTTATCATGAATTAATAGTTTTTTGAAATATAATCATTTTAATAAGTACAAACACGTACAGTGTGGATAGGGGTGTAACTTTTTATGGTTCCCTACGTCCGAATGAAAAAACGGAACCCTTATACCCTCACTCGTGTGTCTGTCTATAGGTTTGTTACAATCGATTTGTTTCGAATCTACTGGACCGATTAAGTTGAAATTTGGTACACATATAAATTTCTGTGACTCAAATACGGACATGTAACATGAATAAATTAATTATGAATATGGGGTCACTTTTTGGGGTCACATTAGATAAAAAAAATACCATTATTATAGTTTCAAACTCAAATGGGTCCCGCCTGCTTCCAAATTTTATTTAATTTAAAATGGGCTTGTTTTTAGCTTTTCAGTTAGTTTTAGTACAAGGATGCAGTCGGTTTTTTTTAATTTTTCTAATTACTTTTTTTTATTTCCAGCTTTTTAGTTTACAAATGTGAAAGATGTGTTTCGCAGACGATTTAGTTCTTGATACGTGTTTTTTACGATTTGTCACTTTGAATTATTTTTAACCATATAAGTTGTATATATTTTTGTAATCACCAAAAAAAAAAAAATGATTGAAGGCATAAGGCATATGGCGCCAAAAATCCGCCATTTTGTTTTTTTCTATTTTGATATGCCCAGTGTCACTCTCACAGTAAATACGAATCTAACGACACCTCTCAAACTAAAATCCATCGAGCCGTTCAGGCCGCAGAGCGTGCCAAACAATTATACATACTTACATACTCTCGAAAAACATAACCCTCCTTCTGGTGCAGTCGGGTAAATAGTAGATTGTTATACAAGGGTCGAAAGGAATCTATTCCCATACGAGGTATTTAGACTATAGTCCGAGTAGGAATTGATGACTTTCACCCGTGTTTCACTCTCCTTTTCATTTCGAATATAAGGAAAGTAAAAAATAGTGTTTTTTCTAAAATATTTATTGATAAGTATAACATGAATAATAGGTACCTATTTAAAATTAATTGAAATATTAGAACAATTTGTGTGCTATTTTAAATATGGAACACACCGCGTCACTGCCGCGGGCCGTCCCGCTTGAAAGGTATTTTTTTCACACGGGCTGTTTATACACTCACAAGACCGCAACATTTTTCTTAATTATGTAAAAATTTCGTAGCTGACTACTTCCAACCAATTTAGTTCTATTTTTTAATTCATTCCCGACCTAGAGAGGGAAGCAATTACTATGAGTCTTTCCCGCCTTAAGGTGGAAAGCAACGTCTTCCACCCGCTATTCGGATCAAACAAATACTACCTACTTTCCGAGTATGAGAAATGAAAAAGCTTTGCTTACTGTAAGTACCGTGTGATATATCAAATGAAAGGGTTTGTCGTGAGGGTCATAAACATATTTTTTAATAATTAAAAAAAAGTTATTTAGAAACAATATATCTGAAACCACAGCCTAAAATAAAAAAATAAATAACTACAAAATATAGTTCTGTGATTATTCTAGATTCCAAGAGATCCTATCAGACATCTGGTCTTCAAATAATATAGCAAATCTCTCATTCTATAGTGCGTACATACTTACACTTGGTCACAGTCAAAATATGTTCGGGACGTTATATCTAATTTAAAGTTGGTATTTTTAAATGTTATGCTTAAAACACTTGTTATAAGAAGTCGGTTAAAAATAAGATTTTTGGCATTTTCAATCTCAATAGTAAGAAATGCTCAAGATGTTATTCCCCATAAGAAAACAGTAGGACTTTTCTTTTCTGGCTGGCACTTTAATTTTTGACTTATGAATGATGGTTTTATGAAAAACAAACTTATTTTTGCAGTCGATCAAATGAACGATGATGTACATTGTGCATGCGTGAATATTCAACCCTAACGGAACCTTTCACTGTGCGTGGTCCGACATAAAAATGGAAAGATTTTTTTTAAATTTCGTTGGGAAACTACCACAAAAACAAACAATTACCTTTACTCAAGTAAACTAATAGAAACAAAAACTACCAAGCTCATAAAACTAACAACACATATTAAAATGTAAAGTGATTGCGGAATACGCAATTCATACAATTAATTTATCATTATTCCCAAACTTCTGCTCAGCCTACCTAAAAAATGTATACTGGGCATTCTGTAGCAAACTATTAGAAAAGTATCAAAAATAAATACTTAATTGTAAAATACATAAAAATAATTTTATACGGCGAGCGCATTCGAAGATAAATTCAAATATAGAAACAATTTGGCGCGAAATTCAATAAATGACTATGGTCTAAGGTCCTCAGCGTTATTGACTCAGTTCAATTGAATGTCCAAAAAACTATTAAAATTACATTAGAAAAGCATAAATCATTATTAAGTATAAACAATGCTTATTGTATTTAATGCTTAAAATAATTTTATTTCAATTTCTGAGTATCGATTTCCGATATTCGACATATTAATTACCCGAGTCAATCGAAATGAAAAAACAAAAATCGTTTTGCATAATCGCTTTCGCACATCATTACGATAAAAAAAACAATCATGGACGGCGATTTTGAACACAAATTGAGTAGTGGTAATGAATAATACGTGTTATTCGACCTGTGTTTCAATATTACGTTAAGATTTGGGCATTTTCGTGTTGTTAATAACATTTACAATAATATTTGTCACATTTTAAATCTTATCTACTTGTGTGTTTGTGATATTTATTTTGTGAAAAGTAAAAATGTAAACAGGCACGATTGGCGCGAAACTTCGACATTAGATATCAAAAAACTTCATTACCACTACTTATTTTAACTTGAACAACGGATGAATTCGTCAAATAATTAAATTATGTAGGTATTATTCACTGCCCCTGTGGTGGAGTTTGGATGTTCGAAATCCCCAATTTTTATGTTTTTTAGCCTCGACCACCACTGTCAACAAAATGGCGATTATCGCATTTACAGACTTGAATTTTATAAAGGTAAAGTAATAAGCTTGCGCGCTAAATATGAAATATTTAATGGCGTTAACATATGAGTTTTTATCCAACTCTCTTAATTAACGCACATTCATAAGATTTGATGGGTAGCTTAATAAATATTTACATAATCAATGTAGGGTGTCGTATGTCGCAATTCTTGGGTCCTAAAGGGGTCATTACCGAGCCGGCGGAGGTTTGTGTGTTCGGGTCCCAAAGGGGGCGCTACCGAACTATACGGTTAAATTATCAGTTGGTTGTGTACGTACCCTCACTGTTATTTAAAGAAAACAATGACTTACAGTAAAGGAAATTGAAGTGAGCTTGTTTACATAGCGGTCTTCAATTCTTGTTCTTCAAGTAGTTATTTTTCTGAACGCGATCTGATACGGGCTATAAACGCCTGATATTATAAGTATTCAATTTAATATTATCTTTTGGTATTGTTTTGTCTAAACTAATTATTATAAAGTGAAAGATTTGATTTTTTGTATTTTTGCTTATTACGGTACGCGGTGTGACGCTAAAATGGCTGAACGGATTTGGATGAAATTTGACATATAGAGAAGACCATGACCTGGATTAGCACATAGGTATTTTTTATCCCGATATTCCCACGGTATCGAGAATTATGTTCGAGAAACCGCGGAGCAGACCTAGTAAGTAAATAAGGTGGATCATTTAGTTTTTTAATATTACCTAGGTTTTAATTAGTTGGAAGCTTCAATATTGAGTAGAATTTTATCAAATGTGATATAAAAAATCAAGGGTTATATTCGTATTTTAACGATATTGTATGTCTCAGACAACTGGTTAAATTAGCCGTTTAGTTAACCGCCTGGCCTTTGGAAGTAGTGCTTGCCCCGCTTCGCTCTCTCGGCTCGCACGCGGCTGATCACAGTTCTAACCTAACCCGTTTGGTCGGGGTGCCCTGGCTTAGTTACTGCAACCAATTCGGCTCGCGCGTGATTGGTTACAGTTTCAACCTAAACTGTATTATACATAATTCTAGTAGAGTATAAAGTTTCTCCCCTCTTTAGTTGTAGCACATGTACTCTTTAGAGAATTGACTAACGAACACAAGTGTTCTCTTAGAATCACTACTTATATTGAACACCAAACTCTCTTGGCAGTGTTAATTTTGTGCTTCTGAATTGAGTTAGAAACTGAACTAAAAGTTGTCTGAAAAGGCGGTCTGAAAGCTTCGTAATTGCGTGTCTAGTTTGTTTACACCTAATCTCCACACAGTATACTCACGTTTAATGAATAGGGTAGACTGTTCAGAGTTTACGATCACAGAACCTTTTTTACTCAACCTCGTTTTTCTTGTGTTTCCGAGATCAATATTGACCTTTTTTCAAGAGCGATCCATCTTCTACCGAAATGAGAGACTTTCACCCGACTCCCGTGTTCAAAAATAAATAGAATTCATTATCAATAAATAATCTAGCATCCAGTAACACATACAAAAAAATTTACAAAAAAAAAAATGAAATAAATAAAATAATATAAAGTTATCCGTTAAAAAAATTAAATTAAATTAATTGGTCCGTTGAAAGGAACTGGTAGAAAATTATGAGTATTTACGCTGCTAAAGCATAAAAAGTATCTCCTGTTAAAACTTATACCTACGTTATGTTGTGACGTTGCAAAACTAATACTAGCGACACCTGTCGTGGAATAGCGATTGACATGGTGGTTTACGTTACGCAAAGACGGTTTTTTGTGTTTAGTAAATTAATTGCAGTTTAACAGTTAATTAAAACAAATAAACAAACATACATAATTCACCATATTTTTAATTAAAAACATAGTCGATTGTATTAAGGATAAAAATCGATAATAATCTTATATAGTCTGTGGAAGATTATTCGAGAAACTGTCAGATTGGTTTGGAAAAAAACGGTGTTCCGTGTCCGGTCTTTTACGACCAAGAACACGAGCCTGGGGGCTGTTTGAGAGGGACTTTATATCCTGAGAGGAACGGGATGTGCCCAAATAACCCGATGGGGTTTTAATATAATCCAGTAAGAGCAGAATCCTGTGAGTATTAAACCATTTGCTTTATTCTTGCTGGACAGCCTATAGCCCAGGTCTCTTGCATGTATGTTCTGACACGAGGACGTTGTTACAGGTCTGGCTTGTTATGCTAGCCTTCATTTTGATTGGTGCTATGCGCAGCTAAATTGATGCCTGGATGTTGCGCCGTTGTGTGATGATTTGGAATTCATCAGAGCGCAGGCGGCTTTAAGGTTATCCCTTGCGGTGTGGTCATCCGACGTTCAGGAAGGCCTTACTTAGCCGGTTCCCGGTTATGAGGGAAGTACGCCACTCCAGGTAACGAAAGCGTCACCATCTCGTCCGTAGGCCGCGTTCGCGTGTGCTCACAGGAACCTCCTGTGAGCGAAGCCAAGGACCGACGATCCGTCAACTGACTGAGATCAAAACTGAGAGGTTATTGTGTAAGAGTATAATTTAACCTATGAGAGAGTTAGGCCTTTTGTAAAAAGGCTAGGTGTTAAGACCAGTTGTTGTAAGATAGTGTCTCGGGTTTGCTTAGCATATTAGTTATTTTCCCCATATGAGCACAGTCCAAATAGGTCGACACATGTACGTGAGCTAGTAAGGTTATTGATCTGTTCCCTCGCGGACTCGCATAGCGACTCTGAGAAACTGCTATTGTCTCATGCAGGTTTTCACCCATACCACTAGGTACGGAGACTAGTTGTGTGGGTGAATGCCATAGTAGCAGGGAAAGAGGCATTATTTTAGTGGCTCGCCACTTTGTTTGTATGTGTGCCTTAATTTTGTATTAATTCCAATAAACTTGTATTGTGTAAGAAGGTACTTGTTTAATTGAATCTTTCCCTAGCAGAATATACCCTATAAATTTACTTTAGCACGGTGGTGAGTAGTATAGTTCAAATAGAAACCATCATCAGCTTGTTTCCAATTAATTTCTGTAAACTACGCACGGGCCAGTGTTACAATGTAGTTTATGTTTACCTAATAGTGATTTATTTCTTCTTCTTCTTAGCGTGTCGATGGCAATCTAAATGTAAGGAGCCTCCCCGAGTGACGTATCTACAGAACCACTATACGTCCGGCGCACCCTGGGCAATCAGCGAGTTACCCACGCTGATTGGCTAATCCTTTCACCACGATGGCAATCCAAAGTGATTTATTTAATACGAACTTAACAAAACATCACACCTGTAACCCAAGGGTTAGCGAGAAGTGTACCTATAGTACACCCACATTTCGCCTGTTATGTTTAAGTCCCATTTAACAGGGACGAGCCAATTGCCATCAACCGGCCATATACAGGGTGAATTTTCCAAGTGGGCGTACGTGGATGGCCAAATCTGAAACTATGAGGAATAGCGAAAAGTACTCAAAGAAGTCACGGGCTCGATTTTGATGAAAACTAAAACTAATAAATTGGATTTTTGAAAAATTAATATTTCTAGCCAGGAATCGAACCCGTTGATTTTGAAAAAAAAACACACACTTTATTATTACACCATTCGATAGTGTCCCTAATAAGGATCGAATTCTGGGAAGTAATGACACACGGCAAACTAAAGGAACTTTCCTCCTGCCCCTGGACTGGTCATGTGGTTGACACATGAAAAGTTTCTTAAGGCGAGGGCAATTTGATATTTGATTGAATCTTTTCTAAATTTGAGTTCTTCCAAAATCCACACATACACATGAAAGATTAAGCGAAATTTAATATTTTCTTCTAGCCGAGTTCGCATTTAAAAAAGTACTTACTGCCTTAGTTACCAGTGAACATGAATCAGCTGCTTAAAAAACAAAAACAGAAGAACGAACAACACCAAATACAACCGAAAATGTTGTATGAAATACATCCAGAAGTGAAATGGCTTCAACGTAAACTAAGGTCAATGTCAGAGTTAATAAATCTCGTACAAGTTAATCACTACCATTAGCTAATTAGAATTTCAACCGGATTCGTTTTGACCTTTCTATATTGAATATATATGAATTGTATTATACAGGTACATCCACACATTCCAATATTATTAATAGGCAGACTTATTCCTTAATTATTGTCTATAAATAATTAATAAACAGTATGATGGGGGTAAAGATGTGCTATCAAACTTTGCCCGTTGACAATCGTACTTAACAAAGTTTGAGAAGGTTCGAAAACGAGAAGCCTTATAAGCACGGCCTGGTAAATAGTCAAGACATCACGTATGAATTCATACTTGCGAGCTTTTTAAGATCAAATCAAATCAAAATCGTTTATTTGCATAAAAAGTGGTACAAAAGATGATAATAAAAGATTGTAGTGCAAAGACACATTCCGCCATGTAATGATGGCATGCAAATATTTAATACATGAAGTAGGTATTAAAAATACATGCAGTGACATAATAATAACGTACAGTTAATTAAATTAGCAAAGGCACATAAATAATTTAAAAAAATATTACAATGCATTTCTGAAGTGGTAGGACTGACAAGATTTTTTTTTTCAGAAATTCGCCGACAGAATAAAAACTATGCGATATCAACCACTTTTTCAAAACCACACAGAACTTTTTGTAAGGTAGTTCTGTTATTCAAGATAAAAAAGATCGCTTTAAAAAATATTATATTATCATCATAGTATTATAACGTCTATTGTCATCCAACTTACATACAATACTTAGATTTAATCATTTAAGTAACTTATTATTAATTTTTTCATGCCTCATCTTTCTCCCGCCCTTGTCTCAAATTCGTTGGAGTCGGTGCAATATGTCTTTTTCTTCCATATTTATTAGTAGCAGCGCTCCGCGGTTTCACCCACATAAGTGTTGATCCCGTGGGTATATCGGGATAAACTATCCTATGTCCTTTCCCGGGACTCAACTTCATCTATATCAATACCAAATTTCATCTAAATCAGTTTAGCGGTTTAAGCGTGAACAGACAGACAGACAGACACACTTTTGCATTTATAATATCAGTATTGATTAGTCTTCGTCTCGGTATTCACTCCCTTTCTAGCCATGACATCATCTTTCATCACACATTTTTCATTCCTATTAATGTTTAATCCTAACTTCTTAACAAATATTATGAATGTGAAAGTAAGTTTGTTTGTTACGCTTTCACGCTAAAACAACTGAATGAATTTGGATGACATTTAGCACACAGATAGACCATGACCTGGGTAAGGGAATACTAATCACATTATTTAAAGATGAAAGCCTTCATCATAAAGAAAAACAAATGTTATCTGTGGTCCAGTCGTTGGGGCGCTCTACTGACATCTGTCAATCATGTAGGCTACTTTCATCCTAGATCGCGGATGAAGTCGTGCAACAGCTAGTCCTCTATAACATCAGTAATTATGCGTGCCTGATTGGCCTATAGCGCCACATACATAGGTTGCTCTACAAACAGTAATTAATTAAATGACCCGATAGACTTGACCCGACTACCTCGACATTGATTTAATGAAGGGTAAAGTAATTAATGACTTTGTTCTCTTCTTGTTAACGGGGAAATGAGTCAAAAGCAGAAAGTAGAATTCATGAAATGGAATTTAATTTTCAATTAATTGTGTACACAACTCAATTAATTGAAAATCAACTTCCACTTCAAGAATTCTACTTTTGTTCTGTTAAATTCTTAAGTTTGTGATCAAACACTCAAATATATTTTTTTTTATTTCTGAATGGGCCTGCTCCTGACCTCGATCACGCCGGATAGAAAGCGATGGATGAGGTCTATGATGGAATGAGCGTGTCCAGAAGATGCCTAAGGCACTGGAACTCCCACGCATCGACGAAACACATGAGGTTAATATGAGGTTTAATATCGACGCAGATGGCGACTGAGATGTCATGAACTCGCCTATAATTATATATTCTCCATTAAACGATTACTCAATCATATTTGATTTATTTTGAGAGATTCACATAAATATTATTTATAGCAATGCACCATTTAAACACTCACATACCTACCTACGAGTATCTAAAATTAGGTAGTTCTAAGATACAAGTGCTATGCTGGTCAACGCTTTCACGTTTCTAGACCAACTGTGTCTCGCAACTATATTTAGCGTTAATAACAAGAAACTGAAATCCTACGAAACAGCAAGTAGTTACTCTCGGTCAGAGCAAACTGCGATAATTAAATTCTATGCTTATCCGGATAAGTATATTATGTAAGCCGAGAATATACAATGGCGTGCAAGTTTGTCATTTTGCCATAACAACTACTTACTTATTAGTGACAATGACATATCACCTCGTTGAATGACATTGTTTACGCAGGCATCTGTATTCGCAGCTTTAAGCTCACGTATTCGTCGATTGAGAACGTGAACGTGGAGGTTCCATATAATCACTAGAAAACAAAATATTGCCAAAGCCGTGAGAGCTTTGCGGTATATAATGACACCAAAATAACTTAACAGCGAAGGTTGTTTTATCTTTGAATATATTATGTGGTTTTTGCGAGCCGAATTACGTGTAGACAAACATACAGACGGCTTTCCCAACAAATCCGGCTGGATATATGGATATCCAGCCGGATTTGTTTAGATGTATGCAGAACCTATTTTTGTTGGGAAAGTATTTGTTTTTTTGTATAAAATATGGATTTCACATGAATCGACCTGAGCAGTGGTGGCCAAGTGGTAATGGTTGCGACTTACGAGTTGTAGGTCGTAGGTTCGAATCCAAACAGGCGCTTTACTTTGTGTAAATTATTTCATCACCACTGCTCTCGAAACGGTGAAGGAAAACATCGTGAGGAAACCGGCATGTCCTAGAACCAAAAATTCGAAGACATGTGACATCTACCAACCCGCACTGGGCCCGCGTGGTGGATTACGGCCCTCTCCCTCTCACTGAGAGGAGGCCTGTGTCCCAGCAGTGGGAACATTATAGGCTGATTATGTATGATGCGACCTCAAAAACTATCAGATATCGGTACTACAGATATACATAGATTAGATCAGTTGTTAAACCATGACAGCTTTTTAACATAACATCACGCCTGTAATCCCAGAAGGGGTTAGGCAGAATTGTACCAATACTACACCCACATTTAGTCGGCTACTATTTTAGGTCGCTTGTAATAGAGGGCGAGCCTACTGCCATCAACCGGGCATAAATCCAGTCTCCGGGCTGCTACTCAGAAATTCATGATGGAAAAACCCAATAATACTTTACCCGGTCTTTTTTTTTTTTGGATGGGAAATCATCCAATGACCGCTCCTGCTCTGGGTGGAGTGTCAGACTTTTACTGGCTAAAACCCATCCGTGTTCCTTCCTAGGGTTACCGCTACCCCGCAGCATAAAGGGCTACCTTTATGCTGCGGGGTAGCGGTAACCCCTTCGAACAATCCCGCACCCCCGGCAGGCTTCGGCCCTGACAGGCCCCTTCCTTTATGCTGACAACTTTAAGTACCCGGTCTAAGAATCAAAACCAGAACTTTATGCTCAGCAGTAGCGCTTTCTACCAGTAGCGCTTTCTACCAATAGATCAACTAGGCAGTTGTCAAAGCGTTTTTCCTACTCTTAAACACATTTACGAATCTCGTCATAATTATGTAGATATTTATATGGTTGGAAATGACATCTTATTTCTCATCAACAGATTACGACTCAGACTACGACCCGGACACAGTCGAGGAGCCGCAAGAGAAACAGAACGGTGACTACTATGACCGGCCAAGGGAGTATGAGGACCCAGTGACGTCACGCCACGTCGAAGGTCTGAGCCAGATCGAGACCGCTCCCCCGAAATCGAACAGCTTCGAACAGTCGCCAACCTCTGCTTCGGTATCGGAGTTCTCTATTGCGAATTCTGTAAATTTGAGAGGTTTGTTTTTCAATAGTAATTATGCACGTTATTTTGTGTTATTCTTAATTTTATGTTTTAATGTGTTATTATTCTTTTCACATTAATTAATTACATTTAAGTAAAAAAAAAAGACAGTATCGAATAATATATGCACCAGCAAAGACACATAATAAAAATTGTGGACTAGAATGTGAAATGAATTTAAATGGCGTCAACTTGAACGTATTTCACAATACACTACACAATTCAGTTCAGTTCCCTGTTTGAAAATTATCTAAACATAGTTTGAAGTTGTACTAAACAAAAATAATTCTAACGTCGAAAACTCGAAACTTGAGAATCCCTCAGCAAATTGGCAGTATCGTATGGCAAATGTTTGATTAGACGAAAACGTGTACCTACATAATATCCCATTTCTAGACAACGTCTATCGAAAATATTGGTAAACCGATACTATTACGCCAAGGTCAAAGCGGAATCTAATGTAAACTGAATGCTGATACAAAATTTATCGTATGCGAGAGGAAAACAGAGTAACACCCTCTGTAAATCTTCCGACGTAAATCGGATCAGGGAAATCGGACTGTAACCTACTTAGGTAGTGGGTTCGAAGGGTATCGGTAACTTTTCTCTGTTCACTTTATTGCAACCTTTAAACCGGATGGAGATCTATTTTGTTTTAAACAAGGTGTCGAGGTTTTTTGTATATGCCTTGACCTTCTGCCATTTGACCTCGTTTTTGACTGTTACCTTTAACTATTGACTTTAAATTTTAATAAGCACTGTTTAGTTTCTTTATGTATCTGGTTGTTGTATCAAATGAGCCAAAATTAGAAGATGTTACTGTACTACAAAGTTTGTGTGTCTTAATAGAATTTCAATTCAAAGTATATTACACGCTCATTCCCTATTAATTAGTTTAAGACAATGCTTCGTACAGTCAGCATCAAAAGTCGATTAACACTATCATTTTTACATGTTATTAAATTGACAACAACTTTTTTCAATAAACTGATTTTTAGCTTTTCACATAATAGACAATAGTTTATATTCTGAAAAAAAATCTTATGCTGCAATTTTGAACAAATATTTTGCTCAATAACTAAGATTAAAAAAACTGAAGTGTTAATCAACTTTTGATGCTGACCGTACAACTTTTAGATACAGTTTTGGAGAGTACACAAAAATGTAGATACCTCTTGAGGTAATTTTCCTTTGACATAGGAAAAGTACATCCAAAATTCTTGAAATAGTTTTTAAAAAATGGTTAAAATCCTTTTGTGTTGTTGTCAAACATTAATTGATTGGATTTAATAAGACAAATGGCGTTTTCTCAAGGATTTTAATTAAATTCTGAACTTAGACGTTCAATCAAGCCATCACAAAACACTGGATCTATTATTCACGCATCCATTTCTAAAAAGCCGAACGCTTGATGTGTGTATATTTTACCTATTTTATCCTTGTACTAGATTTTGGACCAAGCGAAAGTGTTATCCAAAAATCTAGATATAGTTATGTTTGTTCATATTTTTATGATTAATCTAGTTAAATCATCCCTCATGAGCGATTAAAGAATAGATCGTGTGACGTATCACGCGATGAAGTTTGCCAGTCTGCAAGGTGGAGGAGGTAATTGCCCATAGTATGCCATACGTACCTACTTAATTATCGTCAGTCGAGTTTCTTCGAATGCACTCCAATCCATACTATACTATACTTATATATACTTATACTTTTTATTAATATTATAAATTCGAAAGTAACTCTGTCTGTCTGTCTGTATGTTACCTTTTCACGCCTAAACCGCTGAACCGATTTAGATGAAATTTGGTATAGAGATAGCTTGAGTCCCGGGAAAGGATATGGGATACTTTTTTTCCCGATATTCCTACGGGATCGAGACTTATGCGGGTGACACCACGGGGCGCAGCTAGTACGTTATAAAATGCATTATTAAGTCGCAGAGGTTAAATGTCAAGTAGCATTTTAGAGTACCTACTTTAATGAGTTGGCTACTAAATAAAATTGTCTTGGATTAACTATAAGCCTAAGTCGAGTAAATAAGGCTTAAATTATGATCAATATAAACAAAATAAACACCGTTTTACTTTAATGTCTCCATCAACTTTATTACCTTTTTAATTAGTTTACCCAAAAGTAGCAAATGTTCCACAAAATTACCGTTCATTTTTATGTAGCACGTCTATTTCTAACGTTAACGACAGTATTATGTCCTTTTCATTGTTGTCACAGTTTATGTACCAACGTAATATACAACATAATGCTTACTTTAATGAGCCCTATAAAATTATTCATGGTTTCATATCATATTTTCTGGCGTACGCTGTAATATGCCCGAGTTCAACACCCACCAGTCGCACGTATTATGTTGGTATATGGAACAAAATATAGGGGAGCTGTCATTACGTGTTACTGTTGTGTTTCTTCAATATAAGCTAGCTTTAGCCCCTTGAGATATTCAAAACGTAAAAGTTCACGAATGACGTCAGACATAAACCTTTTAGATTTTCCTTCTGGTTATCTTTCTTTCCGGACATAACCTTAGGCCAAAAAATTATGTTTCAGAATTCAGTTTGTAAGAAACAAGACGACCAATTCGTGATTTACAAAATAATAATATTTTCAACACACTTTTTAGGACTTTGGATAAAACATGTTTTATTAATTTAACTTACCCTGAAGGCATTCTACTTTGGAACAAACATTCTAGGAACATACTTTTGAAAGTATTGTTTTAAATGTAGATTGTGTAAACAATTGTTGGCTAACCTAAATAAATAATTAAAACCAGTAACATAAAGCTGCTATGTAATACAATTACAGTCAAATTTTTGTTGTTATTTGTATTATTATTGTATTCAAATTTACGTTAAGACATAAGCTACGTTTTGGAACTTTCCAAAACGTAGCTTATGTCGTAGGAAAAATATTAGCTAGATAGTCAGGTGGTAACAGGGATAACTGCCCAGAGCGCACAGAACGTAAATTTGAATAAATTCGTCCCTAAATAATCAACTGATTATTTAGGGACGAATTTAATACTACTGGCGCAGTCTACCTCGAGCTAAGGTCAAGGGCCAATATAAGAGAAAAGGAGTAATATGTTTATCCTAATACTGTGTTTTATCCACAGAGGCAGCGTTGGTAGCGTTGGGCGGCGCGAGCGCAGCTCTAGTGTTGTTGATCGTGATGGCAGGCGTTTTCGTGGCGCGCAGACGCAAGAACAGCCCCTCCCCCGTGCCGTCCCCCCCGATCCTCGTGTACCCCCCTCATGATATCTCCGCGCCGTGCTATATGTAAGTACCTATTGTAAAAATGCTTTCAGCTTACTAAGATTTATTTAAATAGTTTTACTTTAACAGAAAACGGAAATCTGCCAGTAAACTAGAATCAATGACATAAAGCGTATTCAAGTGATGCAATGTGCCATTAAACTCGTTTTTAAATCTCTTAGAATTTGTGCTAAAGTCATAAATACGTGACGTGACACTGGGCATAAAGTATCTAGCACTTTTGTTTGTGATTGTCCTTACACTCCCTCATCATCATCATCATCAGCCTATAGCAGTCCACTGTTGGCCATAGACCTCTCCAATTGCGCGCCATTTAGCTCGATTCTCGGCAACTCTCATCCAGCTACCAGCCACCTTGTAAAGATCGTCCCTCTACCTAGCCAGAGGGCTACCTTACGTTTGCCGATTTGCGATTACACTCCTTACCTTATTCTATATCTATATATAAAATTCAAAGTCCTGACTGACTGATATATCAACGCACAGCCTAAACCGCTGGTTCTAGAGACGTGAAAGGAGGGTGTGTTCTTTGTGAAGAGTAGGTATCCAACTATCCACTAAGAAACGGTTTTTAGAAATTCCACCCCTAATGTGAATGGGGAGGGTGAAATTTCACACAGACGAAGTTGTGGGCAAAAGCTAGTAATATTATAATAAAGCAGAAGTTTTTTTTTAATCGACCTTAAATCGAAACATATCACCGACAAACGGATAAATAGAAAACTTAATTTTTTCTTCCGAAGAACTTATGAAGGACACTAACGTACTCGTAATGCTACTATTCCCATTAAGTATTCCCATGCGATAGCTCTTTCTGAATACACTTCCGTATAATCCTTTGAGAGTTCCATTGCTTCTCATAGAATAAAAACATGACGGATAATGCTATTGATACGAATACGTCCAAAAAAAATTAATAAAATTATAAAACAGATTATCGTGGTGTCCGTTGCCGACAGGCTATCAATCGTGATTTTGTCACCCGATACGCAACACGTGGTTTTGGATGATACCGATCTATTGTTGATTGATTGCTTCTCTTTTTACTAGAAAAATGATGGAAACACCTACATATATAAAATGTCCCGAAATAAACCTACCAATTTATTAAATAAAGTTATTTTTAACTGAAAGCAATGTTCGAATTGAGGTTGAAAATAGAACAATCGAAGCACATACGTAAATCCTAATAAGAGTTTTTTTGTTTGAAGTGAGCTGTATGCACCCTCCCACACACAGAAGCATTAACTCACTTTTTACCGACTTCACAAAAAGGAGGAGGTACTATGTTCGGCTGTTTGTATGTTTTTTATTATTATTTTGTATGTTTGTTCATCGAATACTCCGCCAATTGTCGATGGATTTTCAAAATTCTTTTTTTGTTCGAAAGTAGATAGTTCTGAGGTGGTCCCATTGTCACCAAGTTAGGATCTGATGATGGGATCTTAGAGAAATCGAGGGCAACCCTCAAATTTTATAGGCTCACTTATTGTTTTTCGCATATTTTATGAAGTACCTTGTTTATTTGCGTATGGTTGTCACCATCTCAGGTAGCTGGGCTGATGATGGAAGGTACAACTCCTTAACAGTAAGAAGTTACTCAAACAGGCAAGGACTGTTTTAGTAAATTGTTTTGATGTTTGATAGGGCATTTGTCACATTTGGTCTCATGATCATCAAGTCATGACCTGATGCTGCAGTCAGGATAGTCTGCAGAGTACCTAACTCCTCGACAACTAACAGCAGATTATCGTGTTTAGGCTCATTGAAAAGGGCTCGATGTGTGGATAAACGTACTGTTAATGAGGAACACCGAAGTACATAGAGACCTGATGCTGAAGCCAGGAGCATCATAAAAAGTACAAACCTTGAAATAACAGCACCGTAGTCGTGTTTGGGCTCATTTTAAACAGGACTAAATTTTAAGTTCAATGCAATGTTGACATAAGTCTGGCCTGATGCTGCAGCCAGGATTATCAGCTTCTAGTCTAAAAACATCAGGTCAGGATTTGATGATGGGGTCCTGGAGAAATCGAAGGAACTCTTCAAATATTATAGGCACACCTATAGCGATTTGGGTATTTTTTATAGTAACTCGTGCACTTGCTCTCGGAAAGCACCATTTGGTGAAGTGGAACTGATGATGAAGACCACAGATGGCCACCGGAACTACTCAATAATATCTAAGTATTTCACGGGTTGCGATTCGATTACTTTAATATGGTTGCTAAGCAATTCATGCTCGTCACAATGTGAATGGTGATATGGAGCTGATGGTGGACCTGGAGAACTCCTCAACAATTAACTTCCCTGCATCGGGAAAAGCAATATTTTGTTTGTAAAAGGCGATGATCACTAGGCTATTGTAACTTAGACAAATTATAAGCAGACCCACTAAAAAGCGTGAAATAAAAACTTTTTAAGAAAAAAAAAACCGACTTCCAAAAAAACACTACAAAGTGAAAAATAACTTTAATTTCGGAAGTCGGTGGCAAAAAACTAAAATACAGATCCAAAGACACCGACTTCCGAAATTAAAGTTATTTTTCACTTTGTAGTGTTTTTTTGGAAGTCGGTTTTTTTTTTCTTAAAAAGTTTTTTCCTAAAGTTAACCTTGTGGTCGGTAGGGTAGGAAGGAATTACAAAAACAGAACGGAAAATGGATTATAATGTATAGTGTAACGTTTTTGGAATATTCACGTAACCATCAAAAAAACTATGTACAGGGTGGCTGGGACATCTACGTGCAAACTATAACAATGAATTCTCCACGTGCTTTTTGACCCTTGACTTGAATATCGACACCTCCATGCAATAACATCGTAACTCACTTTTTGTGATTTTACAGGAGAGCGATTTTAAAGTTTGAAAACAAAACACCCCGTACAACTTTTGAAGTTGGCTCTATTTAATATAGTTTAGGCGGACTATAAATAGGTATCGTTAAGTTGTAAAAGAAAAATTGTTTTCATGGGTTTTCATATTGTTGACAAAAAACATTTTTTGGATTAGTTACAATACTTTGACGTTGGTTTATTTTAGAAATGAAAGGGAATAGAATTACAATGATAGTACAGAAAAAATGCATTATTTTTTTTACATAACAATGCCGTTGTAACTCAATTTTTGGAAAAAAGTGAGTTACGATGTTATTGCATGGAGGTGTCGATATTTTGACGGTTACCAATAAAAACAAAAAAATTCACCTGTTTCATAAAAAAGTGCAATACCTACGCGATCAAAATGTATGGAGCAGATTTTTTTGTTTAATAACCGGCGAAATATTTCAGACAGGGGTGTTCAGAATCATGCACTGAATCCAGGGTAACAGGTTGCGCGTCAATGTACCATTACCACCCTTTATATGCAACTAATGACTGTACCAACTTTGTCAAAAGTGTTTATTAGATTCAATTAAAGGATGATTTCCACCAAACGGCTCGCATAATTTAAATACAACATCTTAAAACTACCAAACAGAAAAACCCAATATTATAGTAAAAGTATCACAAAAAGAAAAGTCGAATTATTTTATAATAAAAATATTCCATTCTGCTAGTAGGTACCTACAAAACAAAGTTACTACCTACTGCAAAGCGCTTTTGGAAACCACAATATACTCTCAAAACCTGTGAAATGTCAATCAAGCGGAACAAACCGACTGACAATAGAATTGTGGAGGTACATAGACAATGGATGTCATTCATGTTCGGTTTCGTTGTTAATGATTTTCAACGGAGAGCCTTTATACAATAGTGCGATTGACTATACACATAGGCTGCTTATAGAAGTTGTTAGAAACTGTTGACATAACTTTCCATTGTAAAATTATAACGTCAATCAAAACTTTATGGCACCACAATATCAATCGGCCCAGCTTTTTCCAAACTATGTTGAGATAAGCTTCCAGTCTGACCGGATGCAGCTGAATACCAGCATTTTAAATGAAGCAACTGCCATACCTGACCTCCACAAGTTAAGTACTGTTTTATACTCCTCCCAGTTAAGTACTGTCTAATACACAGATATAGATAGACCTAGATAACGTAAGTATCACGATCACTATGAAAACCAAGCGTGCCATTTTTTTGACTACGTATTATGACGTCACTGACAAGCACTATTTAGTTTAAGGCGAATGGTTACGCCAAACTTCAAAGTAGACCTCTCTTTGAAGGCCTACTTGTCCCAAATGGATAGCCCAAATATAATAATAAAGATAATCATCAATTACTTAAAATCCTTGTAATATCCTTTATTCGTCAGATCCATAACAAAAGAAAACAGAAATCATAATTGAAACAATGAAATGAAACAATAAAAATAAGAAACATATTTTTCGCTGTCGGCTATTAAGTTACCTACACGAATGGAATAGAATAGAATAGAGTAGAATACTCTTCCCAAAAAACACAATACCAACCCACACAAAAAAAACCGGCCAAGTGCGAGTCGTACTCGCACACGAAGGGTTCCGTACGGTTTACGATTTATGACGTATTAAAAAAACTACTTTTCACCAAACCAATTTTCAGTGGAACTTTACAGGGTAACGTACATCATATATTTTTTTTAGTTTTATCATTATCTTATTTTAGAAGTTACGGGGGGGGGCACATTTTACCACTTTGGAAGTGTCTCTCGCGCAAACTGTTCAGTTTAGAAAAAAATGATTTTAGAAACCTCAATATCATTTTTGAAGACCTATTCATAGATACCCCACACGTATGGGTTTGGTGAAAAAAAATTGAGTTTCAGTTCTAAATATGGGAAACCCCCAAAGTTTATTGGTTTTTAATTTCTATTTTTTTGTGAAAATCTTAATGCAGTTCACAGAATACATTTACTTAGCAAGTTTCAATAGTTCTTATAGTTTCGGAGAAAAGTGGCTGTGATATACAGACAGACAGACATGAATCCATAAGGGTTCCGGTTTTTGCCATTTGGCTACGGAACCCTAAAAACACAAAAATCTACAGTACCCGGCGATAAATATTGCACATCGACCTTTGGAAAGAAACAATCGGCTAATTTCGGCTTCGTAGTGCGTTATCTCTGTCGCACACTACCTATGTGACGTTTTGTCAGTCGTTGTTCAATTGCGATAGAGTGCGGTCGCGTCCAGTTCAAAATATATATTTAGAGTTGTTAACACCCCCAAATTTAAATAATTTAAAGTTGTACTAATCTTTAGGAAAAGGAGGGGAACCTTTTTATTTTACCCCAACCTACAGCAATCATTTATAGAAAAATTGGTGTATTTTATACAAAGAATAAAAAGAATTATCAAAAGAAGCAAATCATAATGGTTTTAACAGCTCCTAATAGATACCGGACTGTTTGTATTTCGTGTGACAGAGATAACGCTCTACGAAGCCGAAATTAGCCGATTGTCTCTTTCCAAAGATCGATGTGCAATATTTATCGCCGGGTACTGTACACAAAATTGCTCTTTTTCTAATCAGGTAAGTACACAAAAATAGCTTGCGTGTCAAAATGATTGGCCTGTCAGCAAGATACCGTACCTAGTATTTAATTTAAAAGCAAAAAAAGCCTGTTACTCTCTCTTTTCTGACGAACAATATGTAGACGTTTATCATTTCATGCAAAATAATCTTTCGAATAAATATTCTTGCAACGAAGTTATCTTTCGTTGAATTTTAAAAGATAATTAATGTTATCAATGTAAATTAATGCAAAGCCGACTAAGATTAATGCTTTGTACACTGTGAAGGTTTGTTTTGGGACGGCTGGATAAAGGACGTGCCTCCTTTTGACGGGGCAGCGGAGGAAGCCCGAAATATAACACATTTATCTTATACTTGTCGTGTACAATCATGAAAACAACCATCTACGAGTTCACGATCACGAGTCTACGAGTTTTCATGGAATACGTTTCGTTTTCTTTTCGTATCTTGTCCTCAACATGGCGCTTCTGTTTTGTGACTCACTTCCTTACAAACACAAAGACGGAAGGCAAAGACATATTTCAATCTACCCGCAAAAAACAAATGACAGCACATCTATTATGCATAAATAATAATGAAATGAGCTTCGTTGGTGGCGCATTACTTTGGATCGGCTGAACCAATTTGGCTATTTTATGTTTTAAAATGTTCGTAATAGTCCGAATTAGATTTTTATAAAAAGAAAAATTTGAAAAAATCCCAGAAAATGCTTTTTTCTGAATGAACTATTGGGATAGGACATGTCTATCGGGTCAGCTAATAAGAAATAAAAAACTTAAGTACTTACCTACTTCCAAATTCAAACATGTTCAGCGTAGTTGTTAAGTACATATTATGCAAAACAATATTTCACATGCCTCAAAACTTTTGTCCTATCGTGTTGACGGTACTTAATTAAAATAATATGTCGCCAACTGGGTGACTTTGATTCATTAGACTAAATTATGTATGAATTTTAACTAATTGGTACACTACCCGGCACGTAAGTTGGCAAGATATTTTGTAGTGGGGGAAGTTCGCGCACGCACAATTCCATACATTTTTACATGTGCGAACTTCCCCCACTACGAAATATCTTGCCAACTTACGTGCCGGTAACTATACCCCGATTCGTATACGTAGGCACAAAATGTTTTCAATTGTACGCACATCAATGAAAGAGTGCCAATTGCGCTCGGTTTGTTACAAAGTAGTTAATAATACTATTTAAAAAAAACTGGTCAAGTGCGAGTCGAACTCGCGCACCGAGGGTTCCGTACAAAGTAGGTATGTAAGTACAAGTTTTTCCTTTACTTGTGCTACATGACATTGCTTCTTGCCAAATTTCATGATTCTAGGTCAACGGGCAGTACTTATAAATTTTGATTCCCTTGAGTGTCGAAATATACGTTTTTTGCTTCATAAACGGCCGTATCTTTTTGTTACGTTAACTTAGAAGTTTGATTTTTTCACAGTGTCAAGGCACTGTAAACTAGAGTACATGGTTTTAATTTCAACCCGATACCTCCACGCGTTCCCGAGATAAAGGTTATGACGGACAGAAAGACAGACAGACGGACAACAAAGTGATCCAGTAAGGTTCCGTCTTTTCCTTTTGAAATACGCAACCTTAAAGAGAAAAAAGCTCAAGATCGTATCAATTTATTTTATTATTTTTTTTTTTAGTTTATTTAGTCATATTTATCATTATCATCATCATTGGCAGACCAATGCTGAGTATAGGCCTCCTCCCTTTTGTGCAATAATTCCCAGGGCCGTGCGAGTCTCATCCAGGTCTTCCCCGCAATCTTTTGAAGGTCTTCCACCCACCTGGCTATTCGTCTGCCAACACTCCTTCCGCGGCTTTCTCAGCAACCATGCCGTTAGGCTTCTGCTTCACCTGCCATCACCACGTCTAGCCAAGTGTCCTGTCCATCTCAATTTCGGAGTCGCTAATGTTATTATTGAAGTGAAAACTTCTTTAGCGGCGTTGAACACTTTTTGTAATGGGTAAAAAATGTTAAACTCGCGTCAGGACACGTGACCGTCAGGAGAGATTTCCCCCCCCCCCCATCTCTTTCTACGGCGGCGCCAACCGAATTGAACCAAGTGAGACACGACAAAGATGGCCGAAGAAAATGACATTTGACGTACAAATGTTTGAAAAGTCAGTTTCACAGAGTACTTTTTGGTTTCCATGACGACCATGACGTTGTCGCGTCAAAACTGTTGAAACTGTAGACAATAAATTAGTTTTTCATACGTAATAATGTCTATGGACACAAATATTCGGTTCATAGACAGATATTCTCGTATGCCGATTTAATGTGTTGGCCAATTTGTTGGATGTCATTATAATGGCAACATTTAGAAGTTGTAGGACATTCTAGTTATAGAACGTTTATGAAGCGTTTATGAATACAACATTTTATCGAATGTTTTAAAGGCCTATTGAGCATTTTAACTAATGAATGGTTTAAACCTTCAATAGGCTTTTTTTATGAATAAGACCGAAAGTGTTTAAAATATGGAAATTGAACAAAGTGCATCTATTAATGAAAAAAGTGACGCAGAGATATTGAAAAAAAAATGAGTAATATTAATTAAATTAATAATTGATTTATTTCAACGTTAATATTCAAGTTTTCACTTCTGCCGGCACTCCCGGAGTGCAACCCGTCTTTTTTTTTCATCTAAAAACTATATAGAAGTTATGTAAAAAGCTCTAACACCATAACATGATTGTTGTCAAATGTAATGTCTAGACCACGGATATCGAACTACCTATTCACAATATAATAATGACGCAATGGAACTTGTCATAATATCTAAATGTTAATAGCCTCCCGACCGATTTCGGCGACGGTGGCCAATCTCAACGGAGATTAGCCAGGTACGCAGGAGATATAGTGCACAAGTGTGTACGCAAGCACAGGTGTACTCTCTGTTCCTTTACTGTCATAGTCCGATTGGACAGCAATTCGACACGACCGGGGAGAGATCAGGCGCAGGACCAACGGCTTAACGTGCTTTCCGAGGCACGGGGGTATTACACCGACAACTTCCAAACTCTGGGCCGTTACTAAGAAATTCCTAATGGAAAATCTCTGTAACACTTTGCCCGACCTGGGAATCGATCCCAGGACCCCTCAGCAGTCGCGCTTGCGACCACAAGACCAACGGGGCAGTTATTTCTAATTAAGAATGTGACTAAAGTTTCAAATATTTATAAAATAGATAAATATGTTTACCATGGGATGAAAGCCAAGCGTACACCTTTATTATACCTACTTACTTACCGAAATTAAAAAAGTTCATAAACATGTATTTTTTTTTTGCCTGATCCCATCATATTTGGAACTCACTCATACATTTTGTAAAAATACGTGTGGCACTCGGGGACTGCCGCGGTAAAGCTATTGCATAGCATTTTTTATCAACTTAACACGCATACGTCTAGTCGCACGCACACAAACACCGTGCCGAAGTCTCCAAACTGAAACGACGTTAGACGATGCACGGCTTTCAACGCCGCACCGCTGCACGCTGTGCCGGTCGGAGTGGGGGTGTTGGGTTTATTTTCGTTACGGAATTTCTTGATTCGGTCGCCGCGCTCAAAGCCCGCGATAAAAGCTATGCAATAGCTTAAAAATTAATTTACGTAATGTATGAACAAACTTTGCAAGCGTATATAATTATCACAAAATCTATAGGCACTTAACATTAAGGTGATTACAGTCTCATCACTCAAAAGCCTCACTAGCACTACTACGGAAATTGATAGTTAATTAAAAAATAAATTGCTCTAGTCAGGCGATAATCCAGTTTAACTTTTACCGATATTAGATCCCAGGAAGGTCTTAACTCAAAGGCTAATAATTAACTTAGATCTAGAGTTCTAGAAGAAACTACAGCAAGGTATGAGTGTTGTATCCCTGTTAAACTTTTCTTTTACTTCATTTCTTATTTACTGTGAAAAAGAGAAAAATTTTCTACTTCAGTGGTCGTATATACAGATGATGCTGTTTTCTTTTCATTCCATTGCTCATAATATTATTATGATTTCCCGGATTTTCAATCTAAAAATCTCGCTATGATTGTTTTATAAGTCTATATAAAAAGAGGGGCCCGTGGCTAAATTATAACAGCCGCACAGGTCGATCAATTAGGTTAAGCTACGGTTGCCGCGGTTGGTCGGTGGATGGGTGATCATCTTTACATACCGAGACCCCTCCGTGTCTCGGAAAGCACGTTAAGCCGATGGTCCGGGTTGTCATTTGTGGATCTTCGACAGTCGTTATGGGAAGTCAGAAGCCCGAAAGTCTGACAATCAGTCTTACCAAGTGGTATCGTATTATCCACTAACTGAGTTGTGGAGGTCGGATAGGCAGTCGCTCTATGTAAAATACTGGTATTCAGATGCATCCGGTTAGACTGGAAGCTGACCCCAACATAGTTGGGAAACTATGTTTTTGTGTGACATAAACACAAGTCTTACATAATTGAAAAAAAAAATGAAAATAAGGTTTTTTTTATTATTGGTAGAGAGATTTTGGTAGTGGGTCTAGAATCTTAAATCTTAAAATGGTCCGGACAAAGGCTTCTGACACCCTTATCGACTGTCTTCGGCAGTTGACATAAGTGTCATTAATTATAGCCCGTAAACCTCCGTAATTTGTCAACATGCGTAAATACCAGTTCTATCGTAACGCCTCAAGGTAATAATTGATATACGTATATATAACGTTCCAGAACATTTCAAATTAGGTACGTCATTAATAAATGCGGGAAAATTCGCAGAAAACCGCCATTACACAGTCATTTGTACTTCGAACGTTCCACCTTTATTTTTATGTCTTAATTCAAGAGCGAATCGTTCTCTACGTTTATGTGCAAAACGGCAACTTCTGTTCGAATAAAAAGGTTCCTTTGATACTAGACGCAATTCCACTCCACTCGTCAAAATTCTGGAGAATTTTCAAGCTGGTTTATTCTTTTGTTTGCGATTGTTTTGTTATAGGACGAAAGAGGTGAATTTTTCGCTTCCTACGCTCCGTTCGTCATCGCTCGGTGAACTTCGGGATGTCGTCAGTGTCAGCAGCCTTGGCAGTGACGTGCTATGCCCACCTGTACCCACGCAACTGCGATCAAACTCATTCAGTAAGTAACCCACACTTTTTTCTAGAAAGTTATGATTTATATAACTCTGATTTAGCTTAAGTAGATTGTATTGTTATTTGTGAGTAGTGAGGATATTGCGCCGCCACGAGAATTTTCTGATTGGACGAGGGACGTCATATAATTTTGGCTATTTTAACCGGCTTTTAGGCTATTAAGTTTAGTTCCGCCCCGACCCTTGCTCGAGCCAGCCCGAGCCGCTGAGCCTTAAATTCGTCCCCAATTAATACCGATCCAGCCTGTCCCTTGCTGCCTTCTCCCCGCGACGCCCTAAGCCGAGGTCCGAACCTCACAGGGGGTGCCCTTAGCGTGTAGTCGCTTAGTTTTTACGTATTTAAGCCCAGGCTGGAGGCCTTAACTTTTGAGGCATCCACAGGCAAGCCCGGTTAAGCAGACAACAACCTCATAGGTTGATCTGCGAGATGCACTCCCCAAAAATGAAAAAAAAAGTTTAGTTACGCAACTTTCACTTCTAAACATAGGTGTTAGCAATGTTTTTCAGTAAGTTACAGTAGTTTTGCATTACATGCTTTCTTTTAAGATAGTATACTGTATTTGGTTTAATCATATGCACATTTTGTGTTTGACCCGCCCGACTAGCGTGGGTTCGATCCCTTGGAGCCTTATTTGGCAGTTTAAATACGACCTTTTTGGATCTCTCTGAAGCTACGTACATCTTATATAAAATGTGAGAAAAGCCGCACCTATCCTTAATTTTATACCTACACATTTACGAAGCTGAAGATTTTCACGGGAAGATATTTTAAGTAAGCTCGTTGGATATAATATTTTAATATTACCACACATGTGACGAAATATTTTCATTTCACTGTTCAATAGCTGCAATACGCACACCTACATTTATTTCAAAGGTGCCTTACGCCTACGCCCAATCCTTACGTATCTAATTCAGTTACGAAATGTTAGAAATTTCGAGTCAATTTCACGTATGGCTGTATACCCAAAATGTACCTAATTCTATCTGGATAGGGTACTATGTCGACGCCGACGGTAAGAGAGATTGAGACCGTCGAGAACCTAACTTTGTTGTATTGAATTGTTGATCTTGTTAACTCAGCCCCAGATGTCGGTCAGCTGTTTTCGTAATGGCTTTTCACGTTTGTATAAACAGGCTATAAAGTTGGACTTGACATTTGGGCTTAAGTATTAACTTTAGTTAAGTGTTACTTGGGCCTACCACGCAATATAATTGTAGCGGTCTCTACAACGCGACATGTGAACTACGCGTATGAGACGGAAAATGTTGATGAAGCATACAACATATTTATGGAAAATTTTAGCTTGTTATATAATCTTTGCTTCCCCAACAAGTTTGTTACCATAAAATCGAATAAAAAAATAAAATGGATTTCTAGGGGTATACGCGTTTGTAGTAGGAAGCAGCGACATCTTTTATGGGAACGCAGGCGTAGACCTACAATTGAAAACAAAATAAAATTTAAAAATTACTCTCAGCGTTTTCGAAAAATAGTCAAGTTGACTCAAAAAGCTCAAAACAATTATTTTATCAAAACGTCACTTAACAAGTCAAGGGCATCATGGCAGGTTATTAATAATAAAATACGTATTAATGAGCCCATTTCCCAGATCAAAGTACACAATGCAATTATAAATAACCCCAAAGAAATTGCAGATGCATTCAACAACTATTTTATTGACCAAGTTGAAAAGTCTCCTAAAGCAATATTCGAAACAAGTGGTTTATTCGAAAACCCAAGCACAATGTTCATGCCTCCAGTAATCCACCATGACGTACTTAGGGCAATAAAAACATTGAAAAATAAAAACAGCGTAGGATATGATGAAATAGCAACGAAAGTAATTAAGTTTGTTGCCAATAATATCATCGGACATCTTAGCCACATTGTTAACTTAGCCATCAGCTCTGGCGTATTTCCGAACGGCTTAAAGACAATAATAGTCAAACCACTGCACAAAAAAAATTGCAGGAAAGATATAGCTAACTACAGACCGATAGCTTTAATTCCTGTTTTTTCTAAAGTAATAGAAAAGGTTATTTACGAATCAATTAACAATTTCATGACAAAACATAATATATTATGCAGCGAACAAGCAGGTTTTAGAAAGAATAAAAGCATAAATACAGCCGTATATGATTTATTACATGAAATATTGATAAACGTAGATAACAAAATACCCATTTGTGCCATTTTTTCAGACATGACCAAGGCTTTTGACTGCGTCAATCATAATATATTATTAAATAAACTCAACAAATACGGTATCAGAGGAAACGTGCTGAATCTCTTAGAATCTTACCTTAGTAACCGCACACAATACACAGAGATATCCAGCATTTGCTTTACAACAAAATGTGAAAAGAAATACCGATCTGAAGGCAAAATAGTTAGGTTCGGTGTACCACAGGGCAGCGTGTTAGGGCCGCCCCTATTTTTGCTGTATATAAACGATCTGCCACGTCAAATACAGCATCCTATGGTTTTATTTGCCGATGACTGTACAGCACTCGTTAAATGTCATGACATTACTTGTTATGAACGAGAGATTAATGGTACTTTAAAAAATATTATAAGCTGGCTTGATAAGAACAACCTAGTAATAAACTTACAAAAAACTAGTGTAATGCACTTCCACCAACGTACAATTCCACCAAAGGTAAACATACATTATGATGGGGAAGAGATAAATGTAGTCAAAGTTACGAAATTTTTGGGAATACTGATAGACGATGAATTAACTTGGAAACCTCAAGCCGAAGAAGTGTGCAAAAAGTTGAGTACTGCAGCATATGTCCTATGGAATTTGGCAAAAAAGGTTGACACAAAAACTGTTTTAATAGCTTACCATGGTTTGATCGCCTCGGTCTTGAGGTTTGGAATCATTTTTTGGGGTAACTGTAGCCTAAGAGATAAGGTGTTTAAAGCTCAAAAACGCTGTATAAGAGCGATGTGCGGTCTTAAACCCACAGATAGTTGCAAACCTTTGTTTAAGTCTCTAAAAATTCTTCCCTTTCCGTCATTATATATTATGGAAATGGCAATATTTGTAAAAACAAATGCGAAGTTATTTACTAAGGTCTCGGACACCAGAAAAGGCCCCGTGAGAAGCCAATATAAAAACCTTTTAAATGTCGGTGGCTATAAAACTGCACTATTAAAAAAAAGTGTCATTTGTATGGGACCAATCATATATAATAAATTACCAGATTATTTAAAAAATTACACATTTCAACATTTTAAACACAAACTTAAGGCTTTTCTAGTGGAAAAATGTTATTACTCCATTAATGATTTTCTAGATGACCGATTATTATAGACCTTGAATTTCCTTTTCTTTTTTTTTTTTTCTTTAAAAATAAATTGAATTTTGAATATTTGAAAGATTACGCCTAAAATGACTTTTTTATTGTATTGTGTTTGACATTTTAATTGTATTTTGATATTTTAATAGTATTTTGACATTTTAATAGTTTTTTGACATTTTAATAGTATTTTGACATTTTAATAGTATTTTGACATTTTAATAGTATTTTGACATTTTAATAGTATTTTGACATTTTAATAGTATTTTGACATTTAAATTGTACTTTGACATTTCAATTGCATTTTGACATTTTCAGTGTATTTTGACTATTATGTATTATTAATTGTATTGAACGGTTATTATTATTTTTATCTGATAATTGTATTTAAAATTTTCTTATTTTTATTAGTTACCTATCCATTCATTTAAATTTTGCATGTCGAATCTTGGGCAGAATGTATGGCTCAACTTCAATTCTTCACGACCTTATTTGTACTTACCTGCATTCTAGCAAATAAATAATTTGATTTGATTTGATGATTTGCGTTATACTGACGTCACGCAAAATCCTGCATCTCGCAAGCAGAGCTTTCCGCGAAACTAGCACATATACAACGGCCCGATATGAAACATTCGCCGTTTTCCAACTATGTCGGGGTCTGTTTCCAGTCTTACCGGTTGCAGCTGAATACCAGTTTTTTACACATAACGACTGCCTGTCTGATACCACAACCCAGTTACTGGGTAACACGATACCCCTTGGTAATACTGATTGTCAGACTTTTGGGATTCAGCTGCAACTGCTGCTGTGCAGAAGTAACATTAAAGAGCATAAAAGGTAATGCGGTCGAAAAAGTTTCATGAACAACTAAAATCAAAACCGCAGTGAGTTAAGCTCACAATGAAATAATAGTTTTGGTTATGAAACTTTTGATTGTGTAAACTAAAAAGTCAGTTTATTTTAAACACATTTGGCAGTTCAGATTTGGTAATTTGTACATGAATTGCAGATTACACATTTTGTAGAGGTGAGCAGAAGTTGCATGCTGGTTCTATAAGGCGAGATCGTAGAATGTTTACTGATGGTTTCAAATGGAAAATAGATTCATTTGCTTTCTGAGTAAATAAAGTGCTTATCTCGTATTTTGCAAAGATTTTCTAGGCTTTCAAATGACAAAAACGCCTTAAATGATACGCTATCCTGCTCGCGAATACGAAAAGATGGTACGAACTCTTTACCAATCGTTCAGGCCGTGGTAAAAATACATATAAGCCAATCAATGCGTTGTAACCAGTCTGATCTTCCAATGCCCAGTGTGCGTAGCTCTAAAAAATTAAGCTTTAATATTTACAAACATAAGAGTGTTACATTTAACCATTTTTTTAAAAGTAGTAAATTAATTTATTTCACACTTAAGACATTAACTGCCACCGCGGTCACACGGTGACCGCCAACAATAGTTTTTCTATTGTGTCTGTTTTCTGGGAGTCAACGTGTTAAAAAGTACAACAAAAATTTAATCTATGAAGTACTCGTAAAACTTATGAAGATGTTTGATGGTTGTACAATAGCACATAAGAGATGATCTACCAACTCCCAAACTAAGTCAAGCTTGTATTTTGGGAGTTATTTAGAATTGTCGGTAGGTTAAGTTCAGACGGATAATTCTCGTAATTTTAAGAATGTTCGCAGTCTGGTCTGTCTCAATCTGTCAAAAATACCCCTAAAATCCCTACATTTTTGACAAGTTTTTGACATTGTCGCTGAGATAAGTCTGCGATTTTGATTTTATACGATGATTTTTAACATTTTTAATTACCGGATTTGGCGTTCAGGTCACGACTGCATTAATAAGATTACAATTATTAATAATTAATAAACTTCCGACCAATTAATTACACCCACATCAATAATGAAAGCAGTGAGACGAAAATGGTTATCAGCCGCCCTCGATTATTATTATTATTATTGCCCGGTATTGTGTGTAAGGAAAATAGGTCTGGCGGGAATTGAAATATGAATAGATAGTGTCGGTCGATACGATAACTATTGGAAAGTTCCGTGTTAACATTTCCATTGAGACTAATATTCGTACACCAATACATTGCGTTTAGCCTGAAGCATACCTAAATTAATATAATTATAATAGGACGGTGTTAGTCATTGTTTCAGTGTTTGTTTAGAATACCTACATAGAACCATTTACATTGGGCAGGTTAAATATCTCCAAGCTATTTTAAACACACGTATCAGCTAATTAGCTGCTCATGTGTCTTACCAGATGCAGCGGTGGCCCAGTACTAACGGCCGCGACTTACGAGTTGTAGGTCGTAGGTTCGAACCCAGCCAGGTGCTTCACTTCATGTAAATTGTAATAATAATAAAATAATAAAAAAAATATTTCGGAACAATAACACAAGACTAATTACAGACGCCAGCACATCAAGCTACTACAAGTACTGTCAAATTTCTTTAATAGATTTTCAACTTTATCGCTAAAGCATAAGGTTCAAAGATCATTGGGAAAAATTGACAGTTTCGGGTAGCTTGAAGTGCTGGCATCTGTACAATAAGTAAAACGATGATAGCTGCAAAAGTATAAACTGTAGCGCAGCTAACAACGTCCTTCTCCAGATACAGAATGGAACTATGTTCCATGCAAAAAGTGCTTAAAAGGTAATTAAATTAATTTAGTTAATTAATAAGAAAAACAAAAAACCGGCCAAGTGCCAGTCGGACTCGCGCAACGAGGGTTCCGTACAAACCTGTTTAAAATATTTTTATTATATGATGTAACAAAAAATTTACGGTTTTCGCAATTTTTACTTTATCTGTGCTATAAGACGTTGCTTCATACCAAATTTCAAGATTCTGAGTTCACGGGAAGTACCCTATAGGTTTTGATTCCCTTGCGAGTGTCGAAAATTTGCGGCAAAAATGGCTGTATCTTTTGATTGCGTTGGCTTAGAAGTTTGATTTTTTCACAGCTCCAAGGGACAGTAGACCTGAGTATTTGATATAAATTCCAGCTTGATACCTCTACGGGTTTCTGATAAAAAGGACCTTGACAGACAGACGGAAGGTCGGACAACAAAGTGATCCTATAAAGGTTCCGTTTTTCCTTTCGAGGTACGGAGCCCTAAAAATAAGACAAGGGTAAGCAGTGCAGTACAGGACATATAATTTGGGATATATTTTGACGTTGCGTTAATGTGGTAAGTGTAGGGTGAATGGGTATGTGGGTGAGTGTTTATGAGGTGTGTGTGTGGTGTTTGTGGCATGTGTGTTGTGTGTGGTTATATATATAATTATTTCATTACCACTGCTTTCAAAACCATTACAGAAAACATCATGAGGAAACCGGAATGACCTACTTGAACCAAAAATTCGAAGACATGACATATCTACCAACCCGCACTGGGCCCACGTGGTGGATTACGCCCCACTCCCTCTCACCGAGAGGAGGCCTGTGTCCCAGCTGTGAGAATATTATAGGCTGATTATGCTTGTGTCTTATCAAATAAATAACAATTATTTGTTTACTGTGACAAGACAATCGAAAATGGTTAAAAGCGGATCATTAAAAGAGGATTAGCTACATGAACATTATTAGAAAGAATTGTGCACACCTCACTTTGTGTTTAATCATCCTAGCCAAAAATCGGAGATCTCTCATTAAATATTTAAATCAAAATTACCTTAAGTCAATTGTAGCCCATTATTATCATACCTTATTATCATAACAGAGTGCTTTGAAAACGAAGACTCACTTACGTATGTATGTATTAGGTTCAAGCTTTAGTCCTGAACAATCACGTAATACTGTGCTAAGCGAACTATCTGGGTAAATTAAGAAAAGCTGTTACAAAAAGGCTCATTTGCAATAAGATTACACGCCTTTTATTCTGGCATTTTATCCTACTGTCGTCTTTGGAAACAGTTTATTGGACGATCTTTATCAGCACGAAAATAAGAATTTTCTGTATTAAAACGCTTTTGATATACTTTAGAACCCTTCGAGGTGTCTTCATGATTCCTCAGGGCTCCTACATCAATATTCGGGTCGACCATGATCAATGACTATACAACCTCAATTCTCTTTGACCATGATTTTAGCTGGGCGGCAATTATTATTATTTATTTATTTATTCACTTCGGACTTCAATATAGTCCATTTTGTTAGTAAAATATCTTATAACTAATGTTAGTAGTACATAAAACAAGGAGCTATATCGAATATAATTTAGATAAATGTTCGAGAATAAGTCGTTCGATTTACCTCGAATTGTGCGGAGCCGACCAGAAAATGATTAAGCGAGGGTAGATGTCGAATAAAAATCGAATATCATCATCATCATCTGCCTAGCCTTTTCCCAACTATGTCGGGGTCGGCTATGAAAATCGAATATATTGTATAGTCATACATATGTAGATTCGTGTCGGCTTTGTTGTTCAACTTTGAATACCTACTGCCGAATCGCATGTGCTGACCCATACAATTGTCGCATCCCTAAGCCTACGTTTAACGCTTTTGTCATACATTGCCGGAAGTGAGAAGGTCATAGGTCATAATATGCATGGTTAAATTCACGACCTTTTGGTTATAGCGAAGCGGTTGTATATAACTCCGAAATTCCCTGCAGAGAACTCTGAGCTAAAGTAGTGTTTACCGCATTGGTTGGAATTCCCCTTTCGGTTCAAACTGTTTTTGCTAATAGTCTAATTGGTCGGGTTTCTGTGCTTTCAGAGGGTTCTTCCACTGCTTTTGATATTATACTGACAATGTGTGCTTTTATAATTTCTAACGTGACGATTATTATCGTGGATCTCCGTCCACGATCACGCCACGGCATCAGGGAAGTAATATGTTTGAAAATATATAACGCTTTTAAATTTTCATCCACGATAACGTTATGTACACGTATAACGTGCACGTCTCCGATAAAATCAACACCTTAGAAATTATAAAAGTACATAAATACTTAAGTGACCATGCGTCTTTTTCCCTTCTGTCATCTATACCAAGCTGTGTAGTGTGTAAGCGTGTTGTTGACCGTTTTACTTCGACTTCGTTTTACTGCTATACAGCAGTGCTGTTTAGTATCATCGAATTAAAACGGTTTTTTT
Organism: Amphipoea oculea; assembly: GCA_945859645.1. Lineage (NCBI taxonomy): Eukaryota > Metazoa > Arthropoda > Insecta > Lepidoptera > Noctuidae > Amphipoea > Amphipoea oculea. The sequence goes on from OX243880.1 coordinate 10,758,236, forward strand.
TCTCAAAACCCTCTTTTTTTCTCGAGGGAAAATCTGTCCGTTTCGGGATATTGGAGGTTCTGACAGTCTCCGACCGAGTAGAAACCTCAGGGTAAGAGATTTAGTCGCGTAAGTTTTCTGTATACCCAGGACTAGTTATCAAAATAGATGTTTTAAGTTTTTGTTGAGTTTGTGTTGTTTAGTCTATTAAAAAGGTTTCGCCATTTATATTTTGAAGTTAACAAAATACCTGAGCTTACGTACTTTTACTTGCTCGTAGGGATTGAAGTTTATGTCGAGCTTTTACTGAGGCATTGTTTCTACAATGTTCCTAAGTAATTTAACTGTAGTAAAACAGCCTTACACGAGAAACTTGTTAATGTTTTTAATGGATACAAAATGAGATTTTAAGGAGACAGGTCAACTCGTTTTCTAGGCGTGAGCTGCGTTGTAAATATAAGTTAAGGAGGATGCGCTGAGGTAGCCCGTTACATTCAAATTTACTTACATTTTTTGCAATTTACAGGACAGTATCGGGTTGTATGTTGATTAGAATATGATCCGCGACCGTAACAAATATGGCTTCAGAATTATATTATTTATCTATTTTTATTAATCTTATAACTTCCGAACTTCAGTGTGCGTATCATCTGTATGCAGATGACTTGCAGTTGTACTGTCAAGCGAAGGTTGATGAATTACCTGACGCTATCGATAAACTAAATAAGGACTTGATAGCCATAAAATCCTGGTCTGATAGATTTGGCTTAGCTGTAAACCCTACGAAGTGTCAGGCGATCATCATTGGCAGTTCTCGTAGTATTAGCAAAGTAGATGGTAGAACCTTGCCACCAGTTCTCTTCAATGGTACGATCGTTCCTTTTGGTACTGACGTGAAGGACCTAGGCTTGCACATTGATTGTACCCTGAACTGGCGGACTCAAGTTGCTAGGGTGAGCCAGAAGGTTACTGGAACGCTGCGGGCTCTGTACCGTTTGAAAAATTTATTACCATCAAGTACGAAGACAATGCTTGTGCAGTCCCTTATTTTCCCTATCATCGATTATGGTGATGTGTGCTACTATGACCTGAATGCAGATCTCCTCAACAAACTTGACCGTCTTCTCAATAACTGCATTCAATTCGTTTTCAATCTGCGTAAATATGATCATGTTTCTGCGCATCGGTCGCTTCTAAAGTGGTTGCCCATACGCCAACGTAGAGAACTAAGGGCGCTGACCACCTTGTTCTCATTTCTTGATTCTCCGTCTTCCCCTGGTTATCTAGCCCCCCATTTTCAGTACATTTGCGCCAACCACAATAGAAATCTTCGTTCATCACACAATCGTCTTCTTCAATGTCCCACTCACCGCACAGACTTCATTCACTCTTCCTTCTTCGTTCAGTCTATCTCTCTGTGGAATGCGCTCCCCCAGGAGATCAGGATGGCAACCAACCGATTATCCTTCAAAGTTAAGGTTCGCGAGCACATTCGCAAGAAGCTGGCAGTATCGTCACAACGGTAATATTTTCTCATTGCTTGTCAAATTTTTTTTTTTTTTTTAGTTAGTAAGTATATTCATGTATTTATGTATATTTATTTGTGCTTATATTTATATATAATTAGTTATATATTATATTCATAGTTTTAATAGGTTTATGCGTATCTTTATATTTAAAATATTTATTCCTTCATTTTCATGATTGCACCTACCGCTGTTTGTCTCTGCATCACCCAAAGGTTGACTGGTAGAAAATGCCTATGGCATTAAGTCCGCCTCTGTACATTTATGTGCTTGAAGTATTAAATAAATAAATAAATTATAATCTTTTGAATCTGCAATACAACTCCTCATGTTAAAATTGGCCTCATATCAAATGTCATGATTTCATGTAATCATGATGGAATAGAATAGAATACTCTTTATTATGTACACCATATAAATTACAGACATAAATATAGAAACTTTACAATGGGTGACACAATGGGCGGTATGCACTTAGATAGCTGTATTGATGATTTTTATGATTATAATAATTTTATAAATAAACATTTGTTACGTCCATTAATCATATTAAGATCAACATACAACCCTAACCTGCAAATTGCAAAAAACGTTAGATTTGAATTTCGCAGGCTATCCTGACACTTTCGCTTTAATTAAAATGCTCCTATACGTACCTATACGTTTACAATTTACAGATTAGGTATGTAGTTTCCTGTCTTTTTCTAACTTAGTATGTTTGTTTACAAAAGTCAAAGCAAAGCATTTATTCCAAATAGGCACATAAAAGGCACTTTTTAACGTCAAAAATTACATTAAAAAAGAATTGATTCTAGTCGCCCCTTCTAAAAAGTAGTTTTCGTATGGAGAAGAACGGGCAAGAAACTCCACTGTTACTCTTTTTACCAAACTTAGGGCTTCATTAAAACGAAATTAATAAAATAATTGGCCACAAAAAAAACTGAGCTATCAAAAAACCGACCTATTATACATTTCCATTTAAGTTGTTTTTAGGCTCTTTCATCGTGTTGTAATGTTTGTTCTGTTGTTGAATGGCTATTGTAAGTGCAAACGATTTGTACCGATCACGGGCACCATTCAAGGGCTGCCAAGTGTACAAGAATAGAAAACCGTTCTTCTTTGTTTTACACTGGCTTTTGTTTTACCGTATCTTTCCGGGAAAATAGACAATTAACAGCTGCTAGAGAATAATATTTTAAAAACGTTGAGAAATCTGAATCTTTTTTAATTAACTCTCCGAGATTATGCTGTGAAATTCTTTCGTAATCCCAAAAGGAAACTTATCTTGGTTTTTGTTGAAGATTCTAGACAAACTACGTTTTCGGTTTATGTAATTTATTTTATTTCAAAAAAACATTAAAATTTTTGAGTATATTTTACTAAACTCATCATCATCATCTACCAAGCCTATTCCCAACTATGTTGGGGTCAGCTTCCAGTGTAACTGGGTGCAGCTGAATACCAGTATTTTACATGAAACGACTGCCTATCTGACCTCCGCAACCCAGTTCATCATTATAATCATTTCAGCCGAAAGGTCCACTGCTGGACATAGGCCTCCCCCAAGCACCTCCACTTCGACTTGTTTTGTGCTTCTCGCATCCAACGAGATCCTGCGGCCTTCGTAAGGTCGTCGGTCCACCTTGTGGGAGGCCTTCCAATGCTATGTCTTCCGGTACGCGGTCGCCATTCCAGAATCTTTCGGCCCCATCGGCCATCTGCTCTGCGAGCAACCCAGTTACTGGGTTATAATACGATACCCTCGGTTAGACTGGTACATTTAGCTAAACCGTTATAATCTATCCTCGCATGAGTAATTTATATTTCATGACAGTTAATTCATGTGTGAGTTCACTCCTAAAAATACTTCATAATTATTCTGATTAAAGATATTATCAATAAATTCTACTGGTTTGGCCTTTAAATATTAAACTCTTCGCTTTATTAACCTATACCGAACATTTTATATGACCTACATAAGTGTTTAACTATACAACATTATATAATTTGTGTTATCGATCATTTTAGGCTAATAGCTAAATATAGATGTTAGGTCTCAACCCTGGAACGAGTGAATGCTTTGAACTGCGATCAAATCGATTTATCTCAACGGATAAATTCCCCTTTTGTTTTTTGTTGAGCCTAAGCCATTGTTATCTCATCTTAAGTACTTATTAAGCTACCTATTATTACATGTGTCAAGTAAAATGATCCACTGATATTTGGGTTAATTAATATGAATATATATTTTGTTATGTCTTACAACCGTATTCAGTATAATTCAGATACTTTTCTTTTTCTTTTGACTTATTTTATCCCACTTCTGGGCAAAGATCTCCCCCATCAGTCAAGAACGAGTCCAGGTCGTTGCGCTAGTATATCTTAGTCCTGCCTAGGTAACGACGCCCGTCTTCAGGCAGCCACCCACACAATTTTTAAGTTAAATAAATGTTAAATAAACAAAAAATTTAAGGTTCCCCTAGGACTAATGTCTCTCTGCTTATAAGGCAAATAGCAACATAAATCGTGACCCTACAAACTTATCTCACAATTTTCAGACCCTTGCCCTACCTAAGGATGAATTTGCAGTGAAAAATTACTGAACCCGCAAGCCTCCGTCTACAAAAACAAAACCTATGTGAAAAAACCTTAGGCACATATAAAAAAATCGTTGCCATCAATTAGGTAACTTTACTAGTGGTAATTCTATGACCATTATTTCTAGGAAATAACATGTTTTCGAATGACTCACAAGCCTCTGGGAGTCTGTGGCAATATGTCACGCCTAATTTATTGTAGTTTTCCTACATAATGAGAAACTTTATAGTGGATAAGACAGAGAATAAAACAGAAAAATAACAGAGGATCAGACCGGAATCCTACTATAATATTATACAGGGTGTTATGGAAAGGGTATATCAATACAAACGGGTTGAAGAGTGTACCTGGTCTAGAATCTCTGTACAAAATTTCAGCTCAAAAGCAGTAACTTTAAAAATGCTTAATATTTTTTTTATTTCGATAGTTTATTAAATTGAAATCATAACAAACGTGTCACCGCACTACGAGGGTCATTATCCATGATCTGTAGTGTGTCTGTGCGCCTAGTACACGCATATCATGCCGCCGCGCGCCAGTGCAGCGCCGTGATGTCGAAATAAAAAAATATTTAGCATTTTCAAAGTTTGTATTGATATACCCTTTCCGTAACACCCTGTAAATGTGAAAGTTTGTGAAGATGTTTGGATGTTTATTACTCAAACACGCAAAAACCACTAAACGGATTTGGATGAAATTTGGCACACATATAGATTATAGCCGGATTTAACATATATGATACTTTTTATTCCGATATTCTCAGGAGATCGACACCTACGCGGGTGAAACCGTGGGGCGCTGCTAGTAATTCATAAAACATAGTTAAACTATCCACTTCGACGAATATCATTAATGTAGTAGTTCAATTAAACGGCTAAATGTTTTACACATGATTCTTGTGTACATTGTTGCTGCCTAATAAAATATTACAATGTATTCTTGAAGCATTATATCGCGTTTTTACGCTCTACTCGTTTGACGTCAGTAAGCGTTTTACAAAGTGATGTATTCTTCGTTGTTACAAAAGACATAAATAACGTCGATGAGCTTGAAATATTCTTCAATTTATGGCGAGAAAAATCGGAGCGGAAAAATGATACATGTATTTTTTTGAGAGCGAAGAAAGGAACTACAATTTTTTAGCTTACGGAAGTCTGGATAATTTAAACAGACAGAGTTTCTAACAAATAGGTAAACTTTTCTTTGTTTATTGAAATATAATTTTGGTTCGTCATTTCATGTTTTTAAAGTACTTTTCGCTTTTGTTTCGACGAAAATCTCACGCGATTACGTTTAGATCGATACACAATAGAATACTAAACTTGATGTCGTAGTTTTTTATTTTCAAATAAATATAGTACCAAACCATTAAAACATAAAGTATCTAATACACAGAACCCGCGAGGTAATTGCGTTATACACATAACACAGCAGTCGATCACAATGCCTTTCTTTTTGACAGTCCAGCTACGTTCATTGCGTTATTTACGTTGTTGAGCAGACTAATTTTTAAAATCTATAAAGCAATGGATGACAAAATTAAAGGCATTGCGATCGGTCGCCATTTTATGTACTTTACGAAATTGCCTCGAAAGTTAAGTAGGTATTTTTGCATGGAATAAGTGCTGAAAGCATTCTTAGCATTGTTGTCTTCATAGCAACGTACATCCCTACTGTATTTAAGTAGGGTATTACTTTGCTTCTTTACGTTTAGTATTGTGAAAATGTCACAGAAAAGCGAATGTAGGTGGAGTTCAATTGTTTCAGTACATAAGTTAGACGCACGAATAGTCTGGAATCTAGCGTAGTTCTAGCCAGCGCTAATTGGCCTTGGCGAATAAAGTTTACTGATTATGTTCGTAGATTGAGGAGTACGTCGAAATGAGGCTAGAGGCACTTTTATTGTCAAAATTTTAATTGGATTATAATAGTTGGATAATTATAAGCAATTACTAAAGATATTTACTATAAAAATTTAATATCGGCGTATACATCTATCTTTTGCGTATCCTAATAAGTAAAATAATGATCACTATAATGTTCTAATTTCTCTACTTTCAACGCTATACAAGTATCCATACTATACCTAGATACTATCATTATAATATTATTATAAATGCGAAGATACTCTGACTCTCTGTAACCTTTTCACGATATAACGGGAGAACCGATTTGGTTTAATTTGGCAAACGGACAGACCATAACCTAGATTAGGGTATTATGATACTTTGTATTCCGGCAGTACGATCCCGTTGGATAATTTTCGGCCTCCACGCGGGCGAAGCCGCAGACAGAAGCTAGTAAGTAATTTATATTTTTTCTGAATAAATTCGGCATCAATATTATTATAACATAGGTACTACATAAAAAAAATGCAAACATTTTCGTTTTAAACTTTAATTTAGTAGATATTTATAAGCTAAATTGAAGTTTAAAACGAAAATGTGTCTATGAAAACTTCGTAATTTGATCACTGAGACCCGTGCACGTCAGTTTATTTTTAAACAAATAGAATATTTTAGGTACGTAATGGACGGCGTTAAGCCCACGCAATTCAAACCATTGACAAAATATTCTTTCAACTTAGCATTGTTGTGTAAAATCAACTTAGCATTAATTTTCAAATGGAATAATAAAAAAATGCTTGTTTTTTATGCACTTTATACCATAAACATCAATCGATCGTGCTTTTTCTATGTAGACAGCATGCATGTGCTATTTTAGAAGAGCCAGAATAAACTAAGCAACATACGTCAACGGATGCTTAAATAAAGCCTAGAATCGGTCTAGGTTTTATTTAAGTATGCAGCCGTCGTCGTCTATTGTTATACTTGTATCTGAATACTATTTCCATTCCGTCTTACCAAAATTGTAGGTAAGACTAGGAAATTCATTGTTTGTCAAACTGACAAGCAACTTAAATTGTCTATTTATTCAAATCACTGTCATTCTTTGACATTTGTTTGAAATGGCTAAACTCAGTAAATTGACGTAGTGTTTCAGCTTGATAAACAATAAATTTCTCGACCGTACCTACCCTATACGGATTCGTGCCAGACGATAATTGTAGAGAATATTAATTTCGACTGCACATAGACAGTTATATATATTACGAGGTTCTTTGCATGTTACGGAACTCTTTATAATACGGAAATTAACGAACGTATACGGCTACATTTTTTTGAGATGCATGAAGAAGCCTCCTCGTGTAGCACAGTTTGTTCCGCCAGTTACTCAACTGAACCAAGCGCTCGGCGCATCATGGACAGTCACACCCAACACCTTAGTTGACTGGCCAATTCTTCCCTTGCGGTGGTAGGGCTAACGCCCGCCTGGTTTGCGACCACCCTTCCACCGGAGTCCGGCGTCAAGCAGCCTGCTGTGTTTCGTCGATGCGTGGGAGTTCCAGTGCCTTAGGCATGTTCTGGGCACGCTCGTTCCATCATAGACCTCATCCATTGCTTTCCATCAGGCGTGATCGAGGTCAAGAGCGTGCCCATTAAGCAATCAAAAAAAAAAGATTTACGATGGCCAACGTAATTATTTTTGGAGTTTAATCCGCCATAACTCTTAATAACTACGAAGTTTTAATGAACGCAGATCGCACATAGAACATTGAAAGCAGATAGAAATACAATACAGTGGATGCAGTTATAGAAAATCAAGGCAGTAAAGCTAAGCTCGTATGTTTCAAAGGATTAGTACAGATGCGCCATCCACGAAGACGCGCCCCACACTTCTTCCTAATCGCTTAAAGTACAAGTGTGCAATATTCTGCTAGTCTTTTAGTTTTATCGATACACAGTAATTACTATTTAGTGGGTAATTAGTGTGTATCAAAAAATAAAAACACTAGCGGAATTATATAGCGATAACCACTAGTGATTATTAAGAAGAGTGGGGCGGGCGCGTCTTCGTGGATGCAACTATAACTCAAACAAAAAAAAAATATATAGCTGCTATTTAATAATGTCTCGACGTAAGCTTCTGTTGCAAATTAATAATTTTCACTCATCCATTGTTATTACAATATGTTGGACTTCTAACCATTTACTAGCACAAAGCTGTTTGCAGCGGTATTACTGGCTGTCATGTTTATATGAAATTACGTTTCGCTTCGTAGTAATTCTCGGCTTGTATTATATTCCCGCGTCATATGTACCTATTCTACAATGCAGGCGTTCTCACCATTTTACATGCATAGTTATGCTCTCCTAGTACTATGGCGTATGCCTTGTCAGCTAAGTCACGGTTAATTAAGTTTATAATGTGCAGTTAGTTAGCCCACGTTCGCACGGACTTAAAAATATCGCAGTAGGATTTTATCTCGTACAGGATTTTCAACCCTCGGTGTTTAGCCGAGCATTGAGAATCCAATAGAGCGCATCCCAGTGCGTCAAAGAAAACACACTGTTGAAATTTAAACTCTCGGCGGTAAGCAGTATGTTAAAAATAGAGTTCGCGAAAATAAATCGCGAACTTGCGAGTTTAGAGTTAGTGGCGTAATGAACTAGAATTTTATTGTTACCTTAAGGTTACCTTGTTGGTTGTTTTACAGTTTACCGTATAAAAAAGTCTTTGAAAATTATTATTGTAGCGCGATTTTTTTATTAAAATGATGACTCACGCCTCAGGATAGGTAAATAAATGATTCAGAATGTTTAAAAAGAATGGTAGTAGTGTTGTTAGCATTTTATCAGCCGTATTCACCCTAAGGGCGTTTTCGCATTACATCCGATCAGAATCCGAGAAATAGTCCATAGTACTATTTGTTCGGATCTAGTGCGCAACCCCTAATACAACAAATAGGACAATGGTCACTTCGGACCAGCATTTCTCGGATTCGGATCGGATGTAGTGCGCTCTAAGTGTGTTTGATCGTTTTGGATTTTCTTTTACCAAGCTTGAGAATGGCATCAAATAAAAGTAGGTACTTATTAGAAATGAAAAGCCTAAAAATCTTAAAAAATAAAGTTGAAAATCCACTGAAGTTGGTACTTTTGGTACTTCACGATCTTCTTTTACGTTTCCCCAACAGACTGAAGTTCGAAATCGTTTTATTAGAATCAAGCGTCTGTAATAAGAGAGGTTTAATCGTCAGACGCTATTCAATGATTCGGAAATTGGATTTTACGGAAGCAATGGAGAGAACTCCAATGTTTTCTTTATGAAAAAAAAAATGACTTTCTTTGGCGAACTTGCTTACGGGCGTCAGCGGGTTTGACGCATGAGGCGATAAATGTTCACTGCTTGTCTTACGGTATCATGTTGGTAAGCCTTAGTCAACAAAGTCCAAAATATATTGTATTTGTAACATAACATAACATCTCAGCTATAGTATTGCCGAGGGTTCGGTAGAGGTGTACCTATAGTAGGTACACCCATATTTTACCAGTTATTTTTGTGTGTTGTTATGTTTTTTGTTTGTAATAGGGGGCGATCCTATTGTTGTTGCAACCAGGCACGAATCCAGTCTCCGGGACAACTGAGAAATTCTAGATGAAAAATGCAATAACGCTTTTCCTGACCCGTAAATTGAACCCAGCTAAGACCTCATACAGTAGCGCCAGCGACCAGTAACCAACGACGTAGTCATTTACTGTATTTGTAAGTTTATAGTAAAATCAGATAGGCATTCAGTTTAGCTTTTTTCCATTAATTAGCTGGAAAAATACCACCTCATTACACTCGATACCAATACCGTCGTTGGTGTAAGTTTGCAATATGAACATTCTACAGTCAGTTTAAAAGCAGTCAGCTTCAATGATCCCCTACACTTTTCACATTTCTAACTATTCAGGAGAACTTTATCCAGTTCATTGACTGTGTTACACCTACTCCTAACATTAATTAAAAAGCAATCCGTGCGTTTTCAACATCGGTACTGGTACCAACCTGTAATTGTCCTACTTCTGAACAAAACCCTCTTTCCTTACCTATAGACAATTAAAGAGCATTGATGAACATCCTACGTATTGCGTGTTATGGCGCTCAACGATCAGTCATTGATATAATAGATTATCTTAGATAGTACGTAATTAATTTTCATCTTGCCCTTAATTAATTATCATACTTCCTGGCAACACCAGTCTTCAATTACGATTAGTCTAATTTGTCGGTCGGATCGGTGCAGCTCAATATATTTTTTTCTTCCATGTATGGAAAGATTATATGACTAGAAACGAGAATGTATACCGAGACAATACGGAGAGATGTATCTCTCCGTATTGTCTCGGTATACATTCTCGTTTCTAGTCATATAATCTTTTAAACACACTCAGAAAGTACATTAAAAGATAGAAAAATAACACACTAAAGAAAACAAAAAACAGTGAAAACCTTGTTGTATCTTGTAAATTGCATTCCTAAACGTACACTGCCTTGGCTTCGCCTGTATTCTTGAAAAATAAAGAAGGTTTAAGCTAAAAAGTTCAGCTATGCAGTCTTATTTTTCCACCATCATGAAAGATAATATATTTCCCGGCGTTAAGCGATAATATAAAACTGAAGAGCTTTTTACCTGCGCTATGTATCTAGGACATTGTTTGAACTTTTACGGACAAAATAGCATAACGCCTTGGTACCCCGAAAGGTTGGGTAGAGGTGTAGGTACTTATAGTACATCCAAATTTCGCCAGTCATGTTTAAATCCCATGTACTGCGGGTGAAGCCTATTGTCATAAACCGGAAAAAAGTGATAAAACAATTTTTAAGATAATTGCATGCATTAAACAATTTTGTCTTGCCTATTTTTATGATAAAACTTACCGTTTAGATGAAAAATGCGAAAAACCGATTTTTGCAACATTTGACCTCGAATATTTTTTTTGCACACGTCGGGTCGATGGGGACTTTTGACAATTTAGTTTTTATGGTGTTCCCAAGATTCGTACCAATTTTCAGCTTTATGCGAATTAATGTAACCTTGAATGTCTATTTTGACCGGGCTATTTACAGTCTTATATCTAGGTAAATAATATACAATTAGTGGTTACAGTTGCTATTTTTAAGCTTCTACAAAACCTTGAACCTAAAGTTAAAAAAGACACAAAAGAAAATTTAAGTCTGCTTAAATAAATAACTCAAGAGTAAAATTAAATGATCTAGAAGGTAATAATTATAAAGTAACAAAACAGAGAGTAGAAATATTTGTAAAAATACAAAAACAGACACCTGACGACAGAAAAAATAGGGCAACGATGTTCTAGAATACTAGAAGTAACGAGCAAATACCTAAAGACAATAACCTAGGTGTCACCTTATTAAGGCGCAGATATACGACTTCTAATGATTTTAAATTCAACATCACGTCTAATCGACCGGTCTGATTTCTTTGAAAAAAATAAATGTTTTACTAGACCATTTGCTTCGTAATTTAATATGTGAATATTTGCAATTATATTTTTTTAACATAGTGTAATTAATTTGTAAAGTAATGTCTACCGCGGACATAAAAACGATAATCACGCAAACACTATCGGGTGTATTTTCATAAAACTTTCACCATCTAAAAGACAATTTAATTCCCCGAATTTTAGTATACGGTTTTTATTTGTTTGTTGTTTGAGAGTTTTTGTAAATAGATAATTGCTTCATATTTGCAATAAATTACCACGGTTGTGTCATCGCGCTTCTCTTTCTTTTCTATGCAGTCCGACAGTGACCGCGCTTTAGGTCGTGTAGTCGCCTTAAGCTGTCAGTCCTTCGGTGTACTATGTACAGGTATTTGCTATCTCACGCACCATCGGTGCTACATCTGGAACAAACTGATCCTGACATAAGACGAATTGGGACAGTAATTTATTGAGAGGGGGCACTTGTAGGTGAGACGTCATTCTCAGGGTTTTAATTCTTATCTAACTTGACATTGAAGTTTTTTTTAGCAATCACCAGGAGGTTGCTAAAAATATCATGATGGAAACCAGTCATCCTCAACAACCTGCAACCTGATTGGGAGTTATAAGTATGTTTGAGCCGTTTGGGGTTGAAACACTAGGGCCATGGGGTCCGAGTGCCCACTTGGTTTTTAGAGATATCGCCAAGCGGTTAGTCGACTCTTCACATGACCAGAGGGCTGACCTATTTCTTGGCCAAAGAATTAGCATTGGCATACAACGTAAACGTATCAATGCTGCCAGCCTTTTGAGCACTGTTCCTGTTGACAGCGATGCGGATGAATTCTTTGATGCCCTATGATTATTTTGTTTATTTTTTCATACAAATGTACATATTATTATAGTTTATATGTTAGCTAATATTATGTAAGATTAAATCTTGTTATCCTCATAATTATCTATTACGTAACATAACGTTACGCCTATAATCCCCGGAGGGTTAGGCAGAGCTGAACTTACTGTACCCTACTTGTAATAGGGTAGTTTCCTGGGTAAAAAAATAATAATTCTAATTAGTCCGTCAGTTAGATTATCGAAAAATAATGGACCCATATTTTTTCTTTTGTCAATCAAACAAAAAATGACAAAGATAAAGCGCGTCAAAATTTGGGAGTTGGGGGTAGTGACGTCACGCCGTGCGACAATTTTTAGCACGGCGTGACGTCACGACCCCCCACTCCCAAATTTTGACGCGCTTTATCTTTGTCATTTTTTGTTTGATTGCCAAAAGAAAAAATATGGGTCCATTATTTTTCGATAATCTAACTGACGGACTAATTAGAATTTTTTAGGAAACTAGCCTATTGCGTAACACACTATAAATCACAATCTGAATCATTTTGAAGGATATTGCTAATCCATTGACTCATTTGTTCGAAAAATGTGTCTGTTCAATAACGTAAATAACGCAATGAATGATGTGTACCCACATTTCGCCAGTAAGGTCCCAAGTAATATGGCCTATCTGCAGCAAAATGTCTCGAGCAGTGGACGTCTTTCGGCTGAAATGATGATGATGTTGATGATATTTGAAAATCAAAGATTCATAAAAATCACTTTGTGAAATGGTGAAATCCGGAAACACATTTACACACATAGCATATCAGTTCTCCGAATAGGCTGTACAGTCACGTCTAAAAGTATGTATACACTTGACTTTATTCAAAGGCGATTTTCTCCTTTATTTTTGAATGAAATTTTATGTCATTACGAAAATAGTATTTTCGAACCCATGGGTTTATGTTGAGTGTCGTATTTCAACGTTGCATTCGTTATTACACGAAAAAATCGCAATTGAAAGTTGCCAAGTGTATTTTTGAAGTGAAACTTCTTTAGGCGCGCTTGACTTGGGGAGTAAACTGGCGAATGCGTTACGAAAACGTGTGATCGGGCGAGTAGGGAAGGTACGTAAAAAATAGCTGGAAATACCTGGTGTAAAAACCCGGTCCCGGTCGTATAAATATGCGACCGGGTTTTTACACCAGGTACCGATTTGCTTCCAAGTACGCACACCAGATACCGACTCAAAATACTTGCAAGACTATTAAGTATCTTATACGGCTACTCGCTCAAATACGTAGGTACTCAACCGCGTTAGTTTTCGCAAATGCGATCATGCTCCTTAACAGTAAGAGTCTACGGAACAATTTCGTATGCAAGTATTTTTGAAGGGAAACTTCTTTACGCGCGCTTGACTTGGGGAGTAAACTGGCGAACGCGTTACGAAAAGTGTGATCGGGCGAGGTGAACGGGAGTTGAGTGGGGGATATAAGCAAGACAAAGCAGTGCGCGCGCACGTTTTTGAAGTGAAACTTCTTTAGGCGCGCTTGACTTGGGGAGTAAACTGGCGAATGCGTTACGAAAACGTGTGATCGGGCGAGTAGGGAAGGTACGTATTTATGCGACCGGGTTTTTACACTGTATTTGCTTCCAAGTACGCACATCAGGTACCGACTCAAAATACTTGCAAGACTATAAAGTATCTTATACGACTACTCGCTCAAATACGTAGGTACTCAACCGCGTTAGTTTTCGCAAATGCGATCATGCTCCTTATCAGTAAGAGTCTACGGAACAATTTCGTATGCAAGTATTTTTGAAGGGAAACTTCTTTACGCGCGGTTGACTTGGGGAGTAAACTGGCGAACGCGTTACGAAAAGTGTGATCGGGCGAGGTGAACGGGAGTTTAGTGGGGGATATAAGCAAGAGAAAGCAGTGCGCGCGCACATTTTCTTTCTCTCTTCCTCTCATAACCAAATACGTTTGAAGTTTTTTTTTCTTTTGCTTATATCTCGAAAATGGTGCGTCCTATCGCAAAAATAATGAAAATTTCGACCCCCTTTATAAAACTCATAAACTCCTAAAACTCAACATGTAGGTAAGCATTTTTCATATTTTCCATACAAAAAGTGAAAAATTCCTTAAATAACACGCCAAGGCCGCCCACTCCGCGCCTGCGGCTCTAAAAAACAGTTCACGGGGTATCACGGGGTAGGGCAAATAAGTACCACGTGTCGACGAGTCGCGATTGTCAAATTCGATTTTTGTTGTGTCAAAATTATTGAAGTGAAACTTCTTCACGCACACTTGACTTGGAGAGTATGCTGGCGAACGCGTGACGTAAACGTTACGAAAACTGTGATCGGGCGAGTAGGGAAGGTACGTATTTACGCGACCAGGTTTTTACACCAGGTATTTGCTTCCAAGTACGCACACCAGGTACCGACTCAAAATACTTGCAAAACTATAAAGTATCTTATACGGCTACTCGCTCAAATACGTAGGTACTCAACCGCGTTAGTTTTCGCAAATGCGATCATGCTCGTTATCAGTAAGAGTCTACGGAACAATTTCGTATGCAAGTATTTTTTACTTTAATGGTTTGCAAGTATTTATTTGTAAACGCGATTTTGCTCCTTATTTATAGGAAGTCATTGATCAATTTCCTATGCAAGTAGTTTTACTCCCAACGGGGCTTTTGAATACGCGATTGTACTTCTTATCTGTATGAAGTTATGGATCAATTTTCTATGCAGATAGAAAATACTTGAAAGTATCTCGCTCCGTCGTGACTCGACGCTCGAGTACGTAGGTACTCAAATAGTTCAACAACCGCGTTTGATTTCACAAATGCGATCATACTCCTTATTAGTAAGAAAGCAGAATACTTAATAGTACTACGTACAGAAAGGACACTCCCTTCCTCGCCCTCATATCAGATACCACACCTCACCCCGCACTTCGAGGTATTCGTCGCCGACTCTTTAGCAAGGGCGCTCGCGAACCGCAGCGCTGTATTGCAGACACGAACACACAAATGCGATTTAAAAGTTTTAAGTATTTGAGTTTTAATCACGATGGTTGGATATTGTGATGCTTTTCCGAATTCGTATTTACATAAACTGTTTGTAAGATTTCGCATTTTTAATACCATGCGATTTAATAACCGATTATTTACAGATAAGTCATTTAAACTAAACTATTTTAGTGTTTTTATTTCATTACGAACCCGACTATATAAATAAATAATTGAATTACATGGTCACTTCATAATAATGCACACGTTCGGGCAGCGACGCCGACGACGTCGTTCGGTTCCCCGACACAAATTGCTTTCCGCGCCATTTTTTTTACGCTACTAGATTTCACGCACACATTTGCACGTATACAAACGTCATTTGTTTATGTAGTAGTAATAGGTAATTATTTTGCGAGCGTTGTATGGAGTGTCCGAGGTGTGGTAAGAGTCTACGGAACAATTCCGTATGCAAGTATTTTTACTTTAATGGTTTGTAAAAGAATTTATTTGTAAACGCGATTGTGCTCCTTATTTATAGGATTTCACGGGTCAATTTCCTATGCAAGTACTTTTTACTTCCAACAGCGCTTTTGTTTGATTACGCGATTGTACTTCTTATTTGTATGAAGTTATGGATCAATTTTCAATGCAGATAGAAAATACTTGAACGTATCTCGAGCCCTGGTTTTAGGCCCTGATTTCTTAAGGTGGACGTACTTGGAAGCCCTGGTACTCGATTTTGCAAGTACGACCCATGTCTACGGGCTACGGGCGAGGCGAACGGGAGTTGAGTGGGGGATATAAGCAAGAGAAAGCAGTGCGCGCGCACATTTTCTTTCTCTCTTCCTCTCATAGCCAAATACGTTTGAAGTTTCACTTCAGTCGTGTGGTCATAAGCACACTCGGTTTTTATTTTTCATTGTAACATAGTACGCATGTTGGGTTAACTAGAAAAAAGAAACTGACCAAGTGCGTGTCAGATTACGCACAATGAAGAGTTCCGTAGTTGGAATGCATTTATCCCAAGAATAAATTTAATAACTTTGTAGTTGAAAAAATGTTCTTCCATACATCGATTCACGTCACGGTCAATTCTTCAACTGCAAATGTAAGTTTTTCATCGCCTTTTTGAAGTGAAACTTCTTTAGGCGCGCTTGACTTGGGGAGTAAACTGGCGAATGCGTTACGAAAACGTGTGATCGGGCGAGTAGGGAAGGTACGTAAAAAATAGCTGGAAATACCTGGTGTAAAAACCCGGTCCCGGTCGCATAAATATGCGACCGGGTTTTTACACCAGGTATTTGCTTCCAAGTACGCACACCAGGTACTGACTCAAAATACTTGCAAGACTATTAAGTATCTTATACGGCTACTCGCTCAAATACGTAGGTACTCAACCGCGTTAGTTTTCGCAAATGCGATCATGCTCCTTATCAGTAAGAGTCTACGGAACAATTTCGTATGCAAGTATTTTTGAAGGGAAACTTATTTACGCGCGCTTGACTTGGGGAGTAAACTGGCGAACGCGTTACGAAAAGTGTGATCGGGCGAGGTGAACGGCAGTTGAGTGGGGGATATAAGCAAGACAAAGCAGTGCACGCGCACGTTTTCTTTCTCTCTTCCTCTCATAGCCAAATACGTATGAAGTTTTTTTTTCTTTTGCTTATAACTCGAAAATGGTGCGTCCTATCGCAAAAATAATGAAAATTTCGACCCCCTTTATGAAACCCATAAACTCCTAAAACTCAACATGTAGGTAATCATTTTTCATATTTTCCATACAAAAAGTGAAAAATTCCTTAAAAAACACGCCAAGGCCGCCCCGTCCGCGCCTGCGGCTCTAAAAAACAATACACGGGGTTAGGGCAAATAAGTACCTTGTCAAATTCGATTTTTGTTGTGTCAAAATTATTTACGTGAAACTTCTTTACGCACACTTGACTTGGAGAGTAAGCTGGCGAATGCGTGACGTAAGCGTTACGAAAAGTGTGATCGGGAGAGTAGGGAAGGTACGTATTTACTCGACCAGGTTTTTGCTTCCAAGTACGCACACCAGGTACCGACTCAAAATACTTGCAAGACTATAAAGTACCTTATACGGCTACTCGCTCAAATACGTAGGTACTCAACCGCGTTAGTTTTCGCAAATGCGATCATGCTCCTTATCAGTAAGAGTCTACGGAACAATTTCGTATGCAAGTATTTTTTACTTTAATGGTTTGCAAGTATTTATTTGTAAACGCGATTTTGCTCCTTATTTATAGGAAGTCATTGATCAATTTCCTATGCAAGTAGTTTTACTTCCAACGGGGCTTTTGAATACGCGATTGTATTTCTTATCTGTATGAAGTTATGGATAAATTTTCTATGCAGATAGAAAATACTTGAAAGTATCTCGCTCCGTCGTGCCTCGACGCTCGAGTACGTAGGTACTCAAATAGTTCAACAACCGCGTTTGTTTTCGCAAATGCGATCATGCTCCTTATCAGTAAGAGCACAGAATACTTAATAGTACTACGTACAGAAAGGACACTCCCTTCCTCGCCCTCATATCAGATACCGCACCTCACCCCGCACTTCGAGGTATTCGTCGCCGACTTTTTAGCAAGGGCGCTCGCGAACCGCAGCGCTGTATTGCTGACACGAACACACAATTATGCGATTTAAAAGTTTTATTTGAGTTTTAATCACGATGGTTGGATATTGTGATGCTTTTCCGAATTCGTATTTGCATAAACTGTTTGTAAGATTTCGCATTTTTAATAACATGCGATTTAATAACCGATTATTTACAGATAAGTCATTTAAACTAAACTATTTTAGTGTTTTTATTTCATTACGAACCCGACTATATAAATAAACAATTGAACTACATGGTCACTTCATAATAATGCACACGTTCGGGCAGCGCCGCCGCCGTCGTCGTTCGGTTCCCCGACACAAATTGCTTACCGCGCCATTTTTTTTACGCTACTAGATTTCACGCACACATTTGCACGTATACAAACGTCATTTGTTTATGTAGTAGTACTAGGTAATTATTTTGGAGTGTCCGAGGTGTGGTAAGAGTCTTACCACACCTCGGACACTCCATACAACTCCGCAAGAGTCTACGGAACAATTTCGTATGCAAGTATTTTTACTTGAATGGTTTGTAAAAGTATTTATTTGTAAACGCGATTGTGCTCCTTATTTGTAGGAATTCACGGGTCAATTTCCTATGCAAGTACTTTTTACTTCCAACAGGGCTTTTGTTTGATTACGCGATTGTACTTCTTATTTGTAGTATGTTTAGTAGTGTTACGGTATGTTTAGTTGTTTGTAGTGCTTAGTTATGGATCAATTTTCGATGCAGATAGAAAATACTTGAAAGTATCTCGAGCCCTGGTTTTAGGCCCTGGTTTCTTAAGGTGGACGTACTTGGAAGCCCTGGTACTCGATTTTGCAAGTACGACCCATGTCTACGGGCTACGGGCGAGGCGAACGGGAGTTGAGTGGGGGATATAAGCAAGAGAAATCAGTGCGCGCGCACATTTTCTTTCTCTCTTCTTCTCATAGCCAAATACGTTTGAAGTTTCACTTCAGTCGTGTGGTCATAAGCACACTCGTTTTTTTATGTAATTAAATTACAAATTAACGATTTTTGAACGTTTTCCGTTAGTTGTGCTGTGAGACCTTGCTTCTTGGCTTTCATGATTCTATATCAACGGTAAGTACGTTTTCAATTTATTTGCCAGTATCAGAATTTGTCGCATACATGACCGTATTTATGTATTACATACTACACAATTTACATGCCAATCTTGACACTAGCTCCTGCACTACAATGACATATTACTACAAATACTCCGCGGTGTCCTAACTGTGACAAATTAGTCACGCCATCCGACCCTAGTAACGTGACGAACAATCCCTGCATAGACACGAAGATTGATGGTCTTTGAAAATGAAAAGAAAGTGTTAGATGGAGAAAAATGGAACATCATCTGTTCATACCTGAAAAAGGAAGGGTAAATGATAGTGATAGTACCCTTCTTAGCAAAAATGCGGAAGATAAAGGAAGTAAAAGAGGGGTGCAGCTCCTCGCCTACGTTGTTATAATTTAGCCATTTCATGATAATAGTGGGTATAATAGTAGTTCTATCATCGTACCCACTTTTATACAATACTAGCTTCGCCCCGTGGTTTCACCCGCGTAAGTCTCGATTCCGTAGGAACATCGGGATAAAAAGCATCCTATGGATGATCCATCCCGGGACTCAAACTATTTCTTTACCAAATTTCATCTAAATCGGTTCAGCGGTTTAGGCGTGAAAAGGTAACATACAGACAGACAGACAGAGTTACTTTCGAATTTATAATATTATAGTATGGATAATACGATTATTCAATTATAAAAAAAGACGGGTTGCACTCCGGGAGTGCCGGCAGAAGTGAAAACTTGAATATTAACGTTGAAATAAATCAATTATTAATTGAATTAATATAACTCTTTTTTTTTTTCAATATTTCTGCGTCACTTTTTTCATTAATAGTTGCACTTTGTTCAATTTCCATATTTTAAACACTTTATATACACGAATTTTACGAATACACAGCAGTGTGGCTACTACACAGACGGTCGAGCCATCAGGTGTGCATCCATCCGTCCATCCACATCCACATCCACGTCCACGTCCACGTCCACGTCCACGTCCACGTCCACGTCCACGACCACGTCCACGTCCACGTCCACGTCCGTCCGTCCGTCCGTCCGTCCGTCCGTCCGTCCGTCCGTCCGTCCATCCATCCATCCATCCATCCATCCATCCACTGTCGTGTGTCACTTGGTTCACTTCGGTTGGCGCCGCCGTAGAAAGAGAGGGGGGGGGGGGGGAATCTCTCCTGACGGTCACGTGTCCTGACGCGAGTTTAACATTTTTTACCCATTACAAAAAGTGTGCAACGCCGCTAAAGAAGTTTTCACTTCAATAATATCGAACCAGCAATTTGTCGAAAATCGAGTTATATAATTCACTCCTAAACTTAAAATTCTATTTACTCAAAAGTAACAAAATGTTGGTTGGATCTTTTCTGCTTAACAGGGTTCAATTAAGTATGTGATATGCAATGGAAACGTAGAAAAAAACAAAAACAAAAGAAAAGCGTCATCCCATACGTCATTGTCGCGGGAAGGTTTACCTTTACACATTCTATTTTTTCTAATAAAGAATGTCAGCTGATACAAGCACAGAGCAGTAAATACGGTGGGAGTGTTACGTGGTATTGACATTATTTATATCTAAACTACGTCAAAATGTGCTTGCAAGATTTCATTGCCAACAAGTGAACGGGCAGATGATCTCATTCATTTGTCTTGTTCAAAAGAATATACAAAACATGGGCATAGGCATAGGGGCAACCACATCATTTTCACAGGTAGTTTAAATACCCAAATATCATCACCATTCAGATTGCCAATGAAATGACTATTTAGTACATTATAACAGATTTGCCAACAGATATTTCAGTGCTGATATTAATGTAAAGAGTAAAAGTTCTAGTGATAATCTGGAGTTCGTGCAAGTGCACTAAGTTATAATGGGTGCCAGTCATTAATTACACACAGTCAGCCCACGCTCTGGAAACTTTTAATTCATTTTACTTATTAATGAGGAAAATAACTGATCTAATCTGTCGGAAAAAAAGTTTTTATTGCACTTGTTTGTTATCGTACGTACAAAGTACTCGTACGTTGGGTTAAGCTCAGCTTTTACTTTTTTCGTTTTTATCAGTGCAGAATTACCAACCGCTCTGAGAGCTCCTTTGATACTCGCCGCTCGGTTTATCCACGTTTTTTTTGCTCTTAGGTAAATCCGTTGTTTCAACGTTTTTGAAGAGCTAGATATACACCAAGGGCAATCTAACTTGCAAATACGCGGTGAACTTTATTTCTTTTCAAAGTTTTGAATATGTTTTAGACTGAAGATAAAGTTGAAAGTTGTTGAGTTGTTGAAGTTTTCGATGCCGTATACGTATTTAATAAGTTTGTTGTGAAAACTCTTTGTCTTTAATCAAGAATCCAACATAAGTGAAAGAAAATAAATAAATATCTATCGATATACTTATAATAAAACTGAAAAGTTTATTTATTTTAAAGTGCTAATCTTTGGAAGTACTAGTCAGAGTTCTTACGGAAGGTTGAGAAAGGATATATAATATTACACGGCAAAAAAAGTCGTAAAGAACGTAACGAATGCGAATTAATAGCGTGGGTGGGCGATGCGATACGACGAGATGGGTCGGGGGAACAAGATATTTCACGCGGACGAAGTCGAGGGCAGGACCTATTCTATGATAAATAGGTGGCAATGCTCCTTCAGCATTTCCGCCAACTTGACGCTGAATACACTTTAAACAATTTCACAAATTAAGGTATTTATTCAATTATAGACAGATTAATCAAATAATCAAGAGGGGCTTGTGACTAAGTAATAACAGCCACACGGGTCGATCGATCAGGTTAAGCTAGTCTTACCAAGGGTTATCGTATTTTCCAGTAACTGGGTCGTGGCGGTAAGATAGGTAGTCACTCCATGTAAAATACTGGTATTCAGCTGCTTCCGGTTAGACTGGAAGCCGACCTTAACATAGTTGGGAAAAGGCTAGGCTGATGATGAGACAGATTAATCAATTTAGACCTCCTTTTTGAACCCTAAATGGATTATCCTAATAACGGCTGAGTACCGGATAATAAACATACGAGTAAATGCCAGGGTTCTTGAATGTTTAATTAAAATAATCAACGCCGACCTGTTCCCACGTAGAAACCGCAATAGGTTTACCAAAAGATCCAATTTAAAGATTTATCCACATTCCACCCACCCACCTTAGATTCTAATGAACAGAGGTGTTTAACCTTCTTGCTATGTGAAAGATTAACAGAGATTATTTATTTTTAATCTGTAATAAAGGTATAACAGAAAGTTGTGATAAAGATAAAGATCATTTATTTGTCAAACATGCGTTTACATAAACTGACTAATCAGACATGCAAGGTATTCAAGTAGAAGTTGTGTGCGTCCATATTTTGCCAATAAAGGCGTACAAATTTTGAAGGTATTAAAAAATTTTACATTTAATTGCATTTTACATAATTACAGTCATTCTAAATTTCATTACAAAATAAAAAACAAATATATTATAATTGATGTCAAGATATTATAGTCAAAATAAATTAAAATGATGTCAAGAATATACATTATTATGCAGATGATGTGAAGTCTATTTGTTTATGGATAGTGGTAGTATGTTGATTTATTTATTATTCAATCATATAAAACAAACTCGAGTTAGTTACACCATTTATAACTCAAGAATGGCTGGACCGATTTGAATGATCTTTCATTTGTTGGATTTGTCTTCGCCCCGAATAGCAAAATGACTATAAAAACATGGGAAAATTTCACGAAAAAAATAAAATAATGCAGATACCTAGGTAATTAATTTTCTCATACATTCGTTCTTATTGATTCGGTGGCGGTACGAAGTTCGCCGGGTCAACAAGTGAGTACATAAATACGCTGTTCGTGAATGCTTTTTTTTATTACCGATATAGTAATGAGAGCTGTAGTTTTTTAAATAATTTTACATAATTAAAAAAAAAAAAGATGAATTTATTGGGACTCGCACCGGAATACCACATAAACTATGCTAAACACATAAAAAATAAAACAAAAGTAAAATTAAAATAAAACGGAAAGTCCTATACGAGGCCAAAAGCCCCCTATCTCAGCATGATGCTGCGACATTTAAAAATAAGTGTCGCAGATCTGGTATTCTCCTAATTTTGTAAAAGATGTGTAAAGTAAAAGTTGAGTCTTCAAGCCTGTTAGATATCATACTATTGTTTTTGTTTTATTTAGAATAGGTATAATAAAATGGTAGATAAGTAACCATATTGAACAAAGAGATTTTTACCAATTACGTATTTTCCTGGCATGAAGCCTGTTTTTCAATGTGCATATTACTATTAATACTCGATATCTAAAAGTTGTTCAGTATTAAAATTAATGGGTCAAAGGTAAATCGTATGAAGAATTAATGCTATACGTCTGATTGAGTTCGAAGCCCGCTCGACAGCGGATTGAGTTTAAATTAACTGTCAAAACTATCGAATATTGGTGTCCATTCAACCACTGGTACGTTACTGGGTCGAAGGATATTACTTTCACATAGCTACGTTTACACGATTTATATATCTGTGTTCACACAACATTATGTCTTCAAAAATCTAGGTATTATATTTTTTTTTCATTCTAAACCATCTTGTGTTCAATTAGTGGATGCTTATCTTTTTACCAAGTGCATGAGTTTAATAAAGTTTATACTTAAATATGTATATTACTGAACAAAGTGATTACAGTTCATTTCAGCTTCCGCCTAAGCCAAACAATAAAAATCTATGTATTAATAATAAAGCTAAAGAGTTTGTTTGTTTGAATGCACTAATCTCTGGAACTGCCGGTTGGATTTGAAAAACTCATGTTGCATTTGATAGCCCAATGATCCCTCATTGTTATGTCATGCTCATTGCCTCATTGTTGTGTCAACATCACGCTGGGACCTTTAAGAGCCAATCACAAAGAAAAAGTTACAAGAAACGCGAAGCAAAGACGAAGTAATAGCACGGACAGGCGATGCGATGCCACGGGGTCGGCCGGGGTAACAAGATATTTCACGCGGACAAAATCGCAGGCATAAGCTATTATTACCAGCAGCGCCCCGCGGTTTCACCCCCATAAGTTTTGATCTCGTGGGAATATAGGGATAAAAACTATCCTATGTCCTTTCCCGGGACTCAAACTATCTCTATACCAAATTTCATCTAAATCGGTTCAGCGGTTTAAGCGTGTAGAGGTAACAGACAGACAAACACGCTTTCACATTTATAATATTACTAGCTGCGCCCCGCGGTTTCACCCGCGTAAATGTGGATTCCGTGGGAATATCGGGATAAAAACTATCCTATGTCCTTTCCTGGGACTCAAACTATCTCTATACCAAATTTCATCGAAATCGGTCCAGCCGTTTTCATGTTATGTCGTGACAAGGGAAAACGGGTTTCATTTTTATATATATAGATATAGTATGGATAACAAACAAAAGTATTATTTTAATTAATCTGAAGGTTATTTGACGGAAAGCCCAAGAAACGCTCTTATTACATACTTATTAAAAAAAAACATTCTCAAACATAACTCAAAACGCTCATCTTTAAAAATAAAGATTTCGACAGTTGGTTGTTTGCTGATGTCGAAAACAAAAGACTGTCCGCTCGTCAAAGTCAATAACGTTGTTTATAATGAAGATGGATAGCTTACGAAAATTAATATGTGTTTACTACAAACTGGTTATGTATTCAGTGGAATTACGTCGTCCTCACTAATGGGACCTGGCATGTTATCAACTATGATGGAGTTTAGTTAGTAATATAATATTTAGGAGGAACCTAATTGATTGTCGGCGAAGCAGTGGGGATTATAAAGATCAAACACGTGGGGATTTATTAATATTAGGTACCAGGCACCTGTTTAGTCTAGTGTGTGGTATATTTTTTTATTGCTGAATGGGCCACTCTTGACCTCGATCACGCCTAATGAAAAGCGATGGATGAGGTCTATGATGGAACGAGCGTGCCCAGAAGATGCCTAAGGCACTGGAACTCCCACGCATCGACGAAACACAGCAGGCTGCTTAACGCCGGACTCCGGTGAGAGGGTGGTCGCAAACCAGGCGGGCGTTAGCCCTACCACCGCAAGGGAAGAATTGGCCAGTCAAATAAAGGGTTAGGTGTGACTGTCCAGGATGCGCCTAGCGCTCGGTTCAGTTGAGTAACTGGCGGAATAAACTGCGCTACACGAGAAGGCTTCTTCGTGCATCCCAAAAATGGATAGAAAGGGGGAAACTACCGAGATCACGACTAATAGAGAAGTATGTAAGAAAAAGACATGTTGCGCCGACCCCAAATAAATTGGGATAAGGGCAGGAGAATGATATGTTCCTGTTTAAGTTAACACTTTGATATGACATCTTTGTCAATGAATGACAAAATTGTCACATTTTCACGACAAATCCCATTTCAAAAATCACTAAAACTACCCATTGATTCTTATACTTCTTATTATAGTTTATTGTAACGAACTATAAAAAGATAGGTCATGCCTCGTTAAAAATACAATCCAGTCTGTGTTGATCGCGTAGCTGCCTGCTCAGCCCGCGCCGGGTTAATTTTTCAGAAAATCTAAACTTGGAGGCTATGTTAAAACTGTAACTAAATCCGATTAAGTCTTCTGAAAATAAAAGATTCCTTCGATCTCTATTTTAGATTAAGCCAATTATTTCTAAATTACCATTCATTTCGATTAATATCCACAGTTCAATGAAATGTAGACCTAAATGCATTACAAGGATTCCTAATCACCTATCTCATAACTCCCCCCCCCCCTTTTCTCCTATCTAAGTAACTTCAAGGCATAATAAATTGCTCTTTATCTAATACACTTAAGAAGAGACACGAGACTTTTAAGAAGCATTAAGAATTGATGTTGCTAATGTATTTTCAGCGACACCCGCCTTGCGAGTGCCTCTAGGGAATGGTTCCGAACATTACTTCGGTTTGCTTTCTCAAGTTATTTACCTATACATCATTTACAGGCATATACGACAGTACTTAAATTACTTCATGTTCTCTGTATTAGTTTAGTATACCTACCTAAAAATACTGAACTAAAAATGTATTCACTAACACAATTAATAATTGTGACTTTTGATGTGATCGATCGATTCTTTTTGTTCACAGATTTTCTACTAAAGTGCTGCAGAATTTAGATTAAGCTCTGAATTATAAAGAATTAGTAGGCACAAAAAATGTTTTGACAACTTATTAATAAAACAAAACAAAAAAACTTGTTACACGTCAAACGTAAGATAAAATTCGCCACGAGTTGTTTTTTTTTCCGTTTTAATAAGAACTGAAGTTTTTAGTAATTGATCACAATCTAGCCTAATAGACTTATAAGCAATTTAACGCTAACTTAATATTTTACGAAATAGATTATATTATAAATAAGAATAGTGTCAATTTGCACTTTCTTAGGAGCGTGCCGATGTCACAGACATTAAATCTCTATTTATGAGATTCCATTATCTACATCGCAAAGGTAACGTTCCACGTGTCTACTGATACTATGAATGAGACTACCGCTCAAAGCTTATAAATTAATAATCTTTTTCTTTTACATATTTTTACCACTTAGACTTTCTATCCTCACCAATTCGTTCATAAATGATAAAACTTGCCGTTTTTATATCTTTTGAAAATAAAAATAGATCATTATCATCTGCCTAGCCTTTTCCCAAATATGTTGGGGTCGGCTTGCAGTCTAACCGGATGCAGCTGAATACCAGTATTTTACACGAAGCGACTGCCTATCTGACCTCCACAACCCAGTTACTGGGTAAAAGGATACCCATTTTAAAGTCTGGTTGTCAGACGACTGTCAAAGATCAATGAATGACAGTCGGGACCTGCTTTCCGAGGCACGGAGGAGTCTCGGTATGTAATGGAAGGGCAAACATCCACGGACTGACCTTGGCAAGCGTAGCTGAACTTTTGATCGACCCGTACGGCTGTTATTACTTAGCCGCGAGGTCTTCTGCAAATAAAAACAGATAATAAAATATATAAAGAGCCTTTATTGAAGTTTATGTACAGACGCCAGCACATCAATCTCAAAAATCAATCAACAATCAGTCAAATTTCTTTGATAGATTTTCAACTTTATCTCTAAAGATTTTAGGTTCAAAGTTCAATGGGAAAATTTGACAGTTTCGGGTAGCTTGATGTGCTGGCGTCTGTACAAAGGTTGACTTGATAAGTATTTATGTGGGTGTAATAATAAATTGGTAAAAAGCTTTCATTGGCTCTTGATAACATAAATGATATAAAGTAAACAGTTCCATTGACACAGCATGCATTTTCATGAGGTTTTCATTCAACCACTTAAGTTGTTTTAAATCCTTGTGAAGTTATTCGAATACAGGAACCAACGTACTTACTTACTTTAAATGAATTAAATATTATCATTATCTCTGACAAACATTGAAGAACTTTGTCTTTTGATCATCCTCGTTCAAAACGAGAAGTTGAAACCAACATGAACTTTCGCTCTGTAATAGAAAAAGCATAAAGTTAACAAACAAATGAATGTGACGTACATTTTTTTATGTCACATACCTTATTATGGAACTTTCTTATCGTATATTTCAGAGTTTTTTTTTTATTTCATTAAACATCTTAGTTTTTTTTTTTTAAAGAGTTTAGACTATTCAAATCGAATAAGCAAAGTCGCGTTGAATAAATGATGCTATAAATTGTTTGAATCAAAATAAATAAATTATCAAACAAAAAACGTTAAAATAAAACTTGGACGCTATATTATTTTCTGTATAGAGGTGACCTTAGTACAAAAGATAACTCAATAAACATATTCGAATAAAATAATAGAATTGCTTTAAAGAAAATACGTTATACCCTTTTTGATATAAAAATAGAACATGTAAATCGCCACGAAGCACCACACTATTCTTATTTTATTTTATTTATCGTTTAGGTTTACTACAATAACTATTTCTTATTTATTTATTATGGGACAATAAACAGCAGTAATATAAAATGTTTACAAATAACAATAATATAGGCTCATAAGTTGTATTTATAGGCCGACCGCTTAACTGAGAAGTTGCCTGAGGTAGCAGCGCGGTGCGGGAGGGGTGTGGTGACGTGATGTGAGAGCACAGTAATTAGTCAACTTGTGACAACGATCACCCCTCCCGCACCGCGTAGCTACCTCAGGCAACGTCTCAGTTAAGCGGTCGGCCTATAACGATATTGGAGTATTATTGTATTGTACATTTTTTTTGTATTGGTTGGTTTTATTTTTTGTTTTTTTTTGTTTTATGTTAATTTCTCTATTATAACAGCGAATACATATTTATGTTCCTAAGCCCTGATAAAGTTTTTAGAGCTGGCTAATATTTCTCTCTTATAATATTTATCCGCAAAACGTTTAGCGGGATTCTCAAAATCCCTGGCTTCCCGTATAATATTAAGTGTCACTTGCCAAAGCAAAAACATAAGTACTAAAATATTGTTCACACAATATAAATTACTCGTTCAGTATAGTGTCATTTTATCAAATTGCTTTTCCAAAAGCGATATTGTAAATCGAGAGCCC
This sequence comes from Amphipoea oculea, assembly GCA_945859645.1. Classification (NCBI taxonomy): domain Eukaryota; kingdom Metazoa; phylum Arthropoda; class Insecta; order Lepidoptera; family Noctuidae; genus Amphipoea; species Amphipoea oculea. Next base: position 10,786,810 of record OX243880.1, read on the forward strand.
TTAGAAAAATCGTAGACGTCGCCTACGCGCTACGCCGTAGTCTACACGCGCTACGCCGTAGACTGCGTCTACGTGACGAGACTTACATAAACTCGTGGGTGTCAAAGGATAAACCATTTCCCGCTACTATGATATGTGGGTTGATTGGTATTCATTAGAATTGGGATAAAAATATTGTGGAACCGAAATTTGACAAGCACAAAGGGCAGTTTTATTTAAATATCATTAGGTACTTGTTACAAAAAAAAGACGATTATTACGATCTGATAACGTTTGCAGGGCCAGACACACACAAAAAAGGTACTTGGTACATGTTAAATTATTTTCAAGGTTTTATTGACAAATAAACACTTTGATTATAAATCGAAAAATTATAAATCGGAGTCCCGTCAAGTCTCATAAATTCATTATTAAAACAATGAAGGCTTGTTATAAATTCAATCACAATGTAGGAATTTTTTGTGTAAAATGGAAACACGTGATTTAAGGTATTATAAAATATATATATTTATATATTGGAAAATATTACCTATGGTAGATATTCTCGTTGGTTTAGATAAAATATATGTGCCTAAAGCTAAACTAGAACTGAATATAAATGGTTAATTAATACGTTAAGAAGATTATTCGAGGTAAACTTAATTATGAATTCTTGTCTGTTTACGCAAAGATAATATAACATCTGGCTTTTAAATCTGAATGAGATTGGTAGTTCATAATGAATGTTCCCTTTCATAATGAAGTTAACAAAATTAGGGACTTATCAAAATGAATATTTAAACCACCTGAAGGGCAATTCTCTTAATTTTAAGAACGTTCACAGTCTGATCTTAGACTGGATCTGTCAAAAATACCTATAATTTCTATACACGTTGCGATATGTTGACATTGATTGTCACTGAAATGAGATTGCGACTTGATTTTTAACGTTTTTAACCGGTCAAGCGGCGCGCGTCGCCCATTGGTGACGAAATAATAGAAAATCAATTGTGTCTCATTAGCGGAGCTTGACAGATTAATTACGGGAATTGGACTACAAGTGGTTTTTATTCATTTTGTAAAGTCCGGGAAATGAATTGTTCATCAAATTGAGTACCAACTTAAATTGTACGTTTATTCAAATCGCAATTTTCATACTTTGACACTTAGTGCGTCAATTTGATGAACAATCATCATCCCAGACCCTACTCAATAGTCACCAATTTATAATTATTTTTTTTGCTACATAGCTTGTCATTTTTAATAGTTTAACTAAAATATGAGTAAAACGGTAAATTCTAAGAAACAATTTTTCTCATGTTTTAATATAGTAGTTTAAAATAAATTATAATTATGAAGTTATTTGGCACTTTGTATTAAAACTACTACCACCAAATTTCTGTATGAAAAGCTCGGTTCAATAATCAAAATATTGGCATTTTGTGACTTCTGGCCTTTGATGTCTATACAAACGTTTCCGGGGAGAATTGAATAAATGGTCCTGTATTGTGTTCTTGTAAATGCCAATCATGTGACAGCAGAGTTGAAATGTTTTGGAATATTTGTGAATATAGCCAATATTTCGTGTTGATGGTTTATGACAGATAAATTAAAAAAGAAAATTTAGTTTTGCAAAATTACATTTTCAGAGTTATTATTGCGTAGAGGGGCCCGTGGCTAAATAATTACAGCCGTGCAGGTCGGTCGATCAGGTCAAGCTACGCTTGCCGCGGTTGGTCTGTGGATGGGTGACCATCTTTACATACCGAGACCTCTCCGTGCCTCGGAAAGCACGTTAAGCCGTTGGTCCCGGCTGGCATTCGTGAATCTTTGACAATCGTTACGGGTCGTCAGAAGCCCGAAAGTCTGACAACCAGTCTTACCAAGAGGTATCGTAATACCCAGTAACTGGGTTGTGAAGGTCAGATAGGCAGTCACTTCATATAAAATACTGGTATTTAGCTGCATCCGGTTAGACTGGAAGCCGACCCCAATATAATTGGGTAAAGGCTACGCAGATGATGAAATTAAAAGAGAAAATCTGGTTTTGCTAAATTACATTTTTGAAGTGTAAACTTCATTAGCGGCGTTGCACACTTTTAGTAATGGGTAAAAAATGTTAAACTCGCGTCAGGACATGTGACCGTCAGGAGAGATTTCCCCCCCCTCTCTTTCTACGGCGGCGCCAACCGAAGTGAAGTGACACACGGACACAATGGATGGATGGATGGATGGATGGATGGATGGATGGATGGAAGTGGAAGTGGAAGTCGAAGTCGAAGTCGAAGTGGAAGTGGAAGTCGAAGTTGAAGTCGAAGTGGAAGTCGAAGTGGAAGTCGAAGTGGAAGTGGAAGTCGAAGTGGAAGTCGAAGTGGAAGTCGAAGTGGAAGTCGAAGTGGAAGTGGAAGTGGATGGATGGATGGACAGCTGATGGCTCGACTGTCTGTGTAGTAGCCACACTGCTGTGAATTCGTAAAATTCGTGTATATAAAGTGTTTAAAATATGGAAATTGAACAAAGTGCATCTATTAATGAAAAAAGTGACGCAGAAATAGTGAAAAAAAATGAGTTATATTAATTAAATGAATAATTGATTTATTTCAACGTTAATATTCAAGTTTTCACTTCTGCCGGCACTCCCGAAGTGCAACTCGTCTTTTTTATAGTTATAACTGCGTATTATACAGTATTGCCTTTTGACTCGTTAAGTTGATTCAATAAACCACAGTTATATTTATATTCATTCACAGTTCGTTACTTTTAATTAATTTTCGTAAAACTCTTTTAAAGGGGACTGGGCCAAAGTGCTCTATGGTCTAGATTTTAATGCTCCTTTGCACATATAGATGAGGTTTCTCTACACAAATATCAAGACCGCACCGCTATTCATCTATAAACCACTTCCCATATATATTCAAAAAGTCTCCTTTAAATACGATTTGTGTCTAGCCATCTAAATGATAAGATGATACATTATTTTACTTCTGTAAAATAGGTTTGTACAAACACGTCAATCATACATATTTTTTAAAGCTACATGAGGTTGGCGTTTTCTATCTGACTACTCTGAGAAGAAAGGCCGAAACAAACTCAGAGGTCACAGTCTCTTTTAAAGTCCACATATAAACTTGGTCAAATCATGTGAAGACCATGTAGATTGGTGTCTGAAATGGTCTTTTGAGGAAAAAACACACAGATTGAGTGGACTTGTCCAGTCAGTGCACGTATTTGTCAGTAATCATGCAGCTCAACTCAAAACTTAAGGAGCTCAACGATTCGACGAAGAATACCAAAGAAAGGACATTTGGGTAGGCCGCATAAATTACTCAAACTGCCAGACCACGACTAACTGAAGAAAAAACAGAAAAGACAAAAGAAAATTAACCCACATCTAGTATTCCATTTTTTTATTGTTATTAATTGGTTTTTGTCTAAGAAAAACTATGTTCTGTTAGTAATTCTAGATTCTTTAATTAAGATTTGTTTGCTAATAGAAGTTTTTTCTTTTCAAGTTCTTTTTAGAAAAATTATTATTCATTATAATTCTCTGTAGAAAATGTTCTTATTTTCTTTGGTAAGAGTTGGAGTTTCTCACTTGTTTGTAATTATCTAGCTATCTTACTAATAAAATGTACCTCCATCAACAATTCTCTTTTTCTGTATTAATTATTTATCTATGTATACTAGTATTAACGATTGAAATTTGAGGGGCCCGTGGCTACGTAATATCAGCCGCACGGGTCGATCGATCAGATTAAGCTACGCTTTCCGCGGTTGGTCTGTGGATGGGTGACCACCTTTACATACCAAGACCCCTCCGTGTCTCGGAAAGTACGTTAAGCCGTTGGTCCCGGCTGTCATCCGTGGATCTTTGACAGTCGTTACGGGTCCTCAGAAGCCCGAAAATCTGAGAAACAATCATATCTAGGGATATCGTATTGTCCAGTTACTGGGTTATGGAGGTCAGATAAGCAGTCGCTCCATGTAAAATAATGGTATTCAGCTGCATCCGGTTAGACTGGAAGCTGACCCCACATACATGGGAAAAGGCTAGGCAGATGAAGTAGGGATACTATTATTATAAAGAAGTAAAACTGAGATTGTATGTAGGAGGTAATCTTCAGAACTCCTGATCCGATTCCGAAAACTCATTCACTGATCGCAAGCTACAGTATTGCCGAATGTCAAAGAAAGAAAACATTGTTTATCCTGCACAAACATAACGCAAATTACAACAAAGAAAAAAACAAAATACATACATAAAAAAACTTTTTTACAAAAAAAACAACCGACTTCAAAAAAAAAAACACTACAAAGTGAAAAATAACTTTAATTTCGGAAGTCGGTGTCGTTGGTTCCGCATTTTCGTTTTTTGACACCGACTTCCGAAATTAAAGTTATTTTTCACTTTGTAGTGTTTTCTTCCCGTGACCCAAGGGCTGGCTTTTACCTTGGCCAAAGGCTAAGCATTGCCATACAACGTGGCAATGCCGCCAGTCTCTTGGGTACATTACCAGTCGACAGCGATGCGGATGAATTTTTCGACGCTATATTTTAGTTTTTAAGAATAGTTACCTAATAAATAAATAAATAAAATACATTTATTTCGAGCAACCAAGACTCATAACATGTAGAATGCACATACACAATAAATCACAATAACATAAGAAAAAGGATAATGTATTATATACTAAAACCTTCCTGAAAGTATGTAGATCACAGTAAGAATTATCAAAATCGGTTCAGTAGTTTTTGAGATAATCGCGGACATACATACATACGGGTCGAATACAGAACCTCCTTTTTTAAAGTCGGTTAAAAAGCAGCCAAAAGCCTCGTACTCGAGCAATTAAAGAAACACACAAAGAAAATAAAAACTCACAAAAGTGGTAGTAGTAATAAAAGGCTAACAACTTTGTTCATTGCTTGATGTCTGGGCCAGGGACCACAGACAATAAACATCAGCATTGCCAGAATGTAACTAAAAGGAGGAAGGAAACGGAAAGATAAATAAGAAAATAAAGAAAGAAAGGATATATTTTACGTTAAAACAAGAAATTTACCCGGTCGAAGTCAAAGAAGGTATAATATCCAAATAAATTTACAAACTTAACTTATATTTACCAGCCACAGTACAATTTTCTGTGATTGTATTTGTATTTGATTTATCTGATTCCGTAATCGATCTGATATTCCTTTGGAAATTGAAATGATGTTTACTCTCCATGAAATGTGTAAACGCTCGTGTTTTGCCGGCGTTCATCCAATTTTGTGAATTCTCGTTACACGGGTATTTGAAGGCTTGTCAACGGTATTCAACCTTCTTCAACTTGGGAGAGAGAGAGAATTGAAACATACCTATTTGGTATGTTTCAATTCAGTAAATACCTTTACTGTAAAAATACCTTTACAGTAAATACCTTTACTGTGTTGTAATGACTATTTTTAGAAAATCATTTTTTCCGTTGTTTGAAGCAAATATCTCTCCTTTTTAGGGTTCCGTAGCCAAATGGCAAAAAACGGAACCCTTATGGATTCGTCATGTCTGTCTGTCTGTCCGTCCGTCCGTATTTCACAGCCACTTTTTTCCGAAACTATAAGAACTATACTGTTGAAACTTGGTAAGTAGATGTATTCTGTGAACCGCAGTAAGATTTTCACACAAAAATAGAAAAAAAACAATAAATTTTGGGGTTCCCCATACTTACAACTGAAACTCCAAAAATGTTTTTTCATCAAACCTGTACGTGTGGGGTATCTATGGATAGGTCTTCAAAAATGATATTGAGGTTTCTAATATAATTTTTTTCTGAACTGAATAGTTTGCGCGAGAGACACTTCCAAAGTGGTAAAACGTGTGTCCCCCCCCCAATAAAAATAAGAGAATGATAAAATTAAAAAAATATACATAATGTACATTACCATGTAAACTTCCACCGAAAATTGGTTTGAACGAGATCTAGTAAGTAGTTTTTTTTTAATACGTCATAAATCGAAAACCGCAATTTACCTTTCACAAAGTTACAACGAACTACAAGAACTTTTATATTATGTTACTTGCTGCTACGGAACCCTTCATGGGCGAGTCCGACTCGCACTTGGCCGGTTTTTTAATGTTTTCGTTGTCTTCTTAAAATTAGAGTAGGTATCTAATTAATACGAAGTTCACAAGGGTAATTTTCTATGCAATTTCGAATATTATGACTGCATAATAAAAATTCTCTGTGTAAAGTTTTTTTTCTATAGAATCTACGAATAAGTAGTATATTGGTAAATCAACGGTTGACAACTTCAAATGTTCGATGAGAGACTGCATGTATGTTATTTATGGCCACTTAAATTACAACTTGTTTTCACTTTTCTAACTATACATAGTATACCTATATAAAGTCGCTTTTCGTGTCTGATGCCTGTGTGTGGGCGCGTTATTCTTCTACACTACGCAATAGATTTTAATGCGGTTTTCATTATCATTTAGAGAATTAATTCCTTCTTTCATAGATGCATGTGTATTTTTTTTCTTTTAATCTATGTTGTCCTACTGCTGGGCAAAGGTCACTCCCATATTTTTCCACTATTTTTGTACTGTTCTTGTCAAGTGGTATAAACGGTGGGATGCAGGGGCGGGTCGCTAGTACTTAATAAATCCGGACCCAGGTTGGCCGAAGCAAGGAAAACCTGTTCAGATGGAGATTCATAGGCGACTCCGCCTTGGAGTGTAAATGTAGTGCTGTTCCACAAACGATGGGACACTAAATACCGTGTCCTACATGTCCTGTAAGCTGCACGTTACAGGAACTGAAGGAAGCTGGTGATGGCGCCAAACAAGTAGCCCAATTCTGGGGCGAGTCCATTTAGATTGCTATCGACACTCTAAGAAGAAGAAGAATAAATAAAAGAATATTATGCTTTGCAACATGATCACATGACACAATTTATGGAAAAATATAATCTAACATGAAACGACCGGCAACCAGCGTAAAATTAAAGGGCTTATTATAAATTATGTTGCGTGGGTTATTATAAACTTGCTTTATTAATTAGAATTTCTAAGGAAAATAAAGTGAAATGAAATGCAATTTTCTCTCTATAAATACATACGGTGTAATTACATTTTGATGCACGACCACTGAACTTTACTACATTACACGTCGTCGTGCGCATTACATGTAGGTAGATGAATAGACTAGAACTTTTCTACTCGACAAATAGAAGCAGATATAAAACTTTCATAAATTATTACGATTCGTACGAATTTGAAGTAGGTTTATTTTCTTTGTGTATGTAACAAATACAAACAAAGAACCTGCTGGGACACAGGAATTCTTTCTTCGAGTGGGAGTGGGCTGTAATCTACCACATGGGCATAGTGAGGGTTGGTAGATGTTGGCTTCGAATTTTTGGTTCTAGAACATGCCGGGTTCCCTCACGATGTTTTCTTTCACCGTTTTTAGAGCAGTCGTAATGAAATTATTTACACAAAGTAAAGTGGCTGTCTGGGTTCGAACTCACGACCTACACTAGTAAGTCGGGGCCGTTACTTAGAAAATTATTTGACTTTTTATCCATTTCCTCAATATTTAAATCACGCAAGATGATTTGGGAGTACTTTGTTAATAAAATGAATCTGTTTCCACAGTAGGACACTCAATAATTCAATCGCTCATTCTCGTGTGTTATTGAATGGCTTCCCCGAATGATCACATTGAATATTTGATTAATAATTATCACAGCATCCGATATAAGTACGAACTTATAAGCTTTAGTTAATTGGATCGGAAGCTAAATCTTTTGGAAAAGCTCATTAGTGAACATTTAAATAACAACCAGGTGAATCAATATTAACTGGGAGGTTAAGCTGCGCTTACCGCGGCCTGTTCGTGGGTGGATAAACGTTTTTTTTACATCTAGTCTGTCAGCAAAGCCACAATATTTGATCAATGTCCACATATTAGGGTCATAATAATGTACACTGTGAACCGATTAGGTAGTAATTGCTTCAGAGAGCACGGACATCTGTTGTTCATATTTCTTATTATCTACTAGCTATGCCCACGACTTCGTTCGCATGCATGTCGATGTAATTTTTTGCACGGAACTCTAATTCTCTTTCTGAAATAAAAGCAGCCTATGTTACTCTTGATAACATCAACTATCTGCGAGTGAGAGTCCCGTCAAAATCAGTCCAGCCGTTTCGGAGATTAGGCGGACGGAACGGACAATATTTTTTTTTTTTGGTATTAATCCCGTATAATTAATACTGTACGGTGTCTTCACATTTCAAATACACTTCATGTTTATTTATTTGTATAGATGGCAATAGTTACGGGCATTCTGAAGCCGGAAAGTTTGACAATGAGTCTCGGCAAAGTACAGACGCCATCAAGCTACCCAAAACTGTCAATTTTTTCCAATCAACTTTGCACCTTATATATAAATCAGCTTATAATGTTCCCACTGCTGGGACACAGGCCTCCTCTCTGTGAGAGGGAGCGGGCCGTAATCTACCACGCGGGCCCAGTGCGGGTTGGTAGATGTCACATGTCTTCGAATTTTTGGTTCTAGGACATGCCGGTTTCCTCACGATGTTTTCCTTCACCGTTTTGAGAGCAGTGGTGATGAAATAATTTACACAAAGTAAAGCGCCTGTCTGGGTTCGAACCTACGACCTACAACTCGTAAGTCGTGACCGTTACCACTGGGCCACCACTGCTCTCATGCACCTTATGCTTTAGCGATAAAGTTGAAAATCTATTAAAGAAATTTGACAGATTGTATTAGCTTGATGTGCTGGCGTCTGTATATTGAATAGATAGAGATGTGATGACAGTATCTCATGTAAAATATTATCAACTGTGTCTTGTAAATAGACAACTAGTTAGAAAATAAATTGCGATTTATTGAACGATACTAATTTCTTTGTTACAGCAAACACGGCAGATCTAGGAGTACTGGACCCGTCCCTGTACAAGTCTGACTGTCTTGACGAAGATCTTATGTGGCCAGAAGGACACGTGGTAAGTAACCTTAATGAGGTTTATTCACAAACGTTGCTTTAAGTCAAGAGACATTTAAATGTCCAAAAATGTATGGTTAAACAGTCATTAACGACAGTTTTTACTCTTTATTTATGAACATTACTTATCCGTAAGTAACGTTTATAAATAAAGAGGTAGATTATTAAGTAGGTATTAGCCGTCAGTCGCGGGGATGAATTGGTGCGCATACTAACTGTACCACCCCGTGTGACCTTTAAGAAACATCTCAAATCAAAATTGGCCCACCAATAGTTTTTTGTGATTTAGGTAGAGTGATCAAAACTACATCTATCTCGTTTTTTACTTTTCAATATCTGTATGGGAAAAAAGAGATAGGACGTTTGAAACAATGCAATTCTTGTAATTTTCATGTTTCTATTTTCAGTAGCACTGCGTTGTCTGTCGGTCAAGTAGACACTGACGGAACCACTTTTCATAATAAAGATGAATATTTAGGATAAAAAGACCTCTCCGTACCTCAGGAAAAACGTTGAGCCGTTGGTCCCGGCCGTCATTCGTGGATCTTTGACAGTCGTTACGGGTCGTCAGACATCGAAAAACTGACAACAAGTCTTAACAGGGGGTACAGGTATTACATAGTAACTGGGTTGTGGAAGTCAGATAGGCAGTCGCTGCATGTAAAATAATTGTACTCAGCTGCATCTGGTTAGACTGGAAGCCGACCCCAACATAGTTGGGAAAAGGCTAGGCAGATGATGATATAGAATAGAAAGAAACTTTTTATAAACTTTTCTATGCAGTGCTGTGCACCAAAATAAAACAAAAGTCAATATTTTCGATTTCTTAAAATTTAGCTCAGAATTGGTGCAGTGGAGATTATAAGGAAAATCGTTTTCATTTTTTAGATGGAAAGGATTTTGATCTCATATAAAAGTAGATTGAACACTACATTAACCTTTTGATCTTAATGCGGAAATGTGAATCCTTTGATGAAAATGGTGTCCGCAACTTCACGTCAATGCGCGTATTTTGCGTACGGGTGGGAAAATCAATTATTTGATCCACCCCAGCTCCTCAAGGAAGACCAGCAACGCCTTGATGTTACTGACCGTCTCACGTAGATATTATGATAACTATGTGATGTTACTTTAATGATATTGACTTTGAGCGAATTCAGAATAATCTGAATCTCAAACCAAATACGCTAATTACATGCCAGAGCTTTTTTTATGACAAAACCGTGAACGCGGAAGCTAAGAATCGTGGCTTAATACTCGTACATACATACTACTCCGACTTAACTGTGCACTTCGCTGGAATGTGTTTATGCGCGAAATGTTTATATTGACCTATTATATTTATCATTACGATAAAAGCTATACCTATACATGTTGAAAAAAAAATCGTAATAATTATTTTTACGAAGTTAATTTTTTTTTTCAAACAGTACGACAGAGTAACGTCACAGCGCCAGGTGCACAGTTAAGTCGGACGGGTTGTACATTCACACCTTCCCATGGGGGTAGACAAAAACTACCTGCAACGATCCTTACATACTCCTTTTGTGTTTCTAGTCTCACCTACCTTGTACATATTTTTTTGGCAGTCGCCTTTCACTCAGCCCCACAACATGACCAAACCATCTAAGCATACTCTTTTAAATTTTTGACACTTCATCTTTGTCTATTTTCGTAAAAAAAAAACCGGGGACATTAACGAAAACAATAGCAAGGTTCAGCTTAGGTTATATGCAACGAAACGCCAAAATGAAAGCAAGATTATTCTAAAGCTTCTAATTCAATTCAATATTCAGTCTGCAACTCTAACAAGCGCTTCATTATAATCCCCTTTTCTCCGAGCCCTGTAATAAAAGCGTTCCCTTACTGCATTATACATTAATTAAGTATATTCAAGCCGGTCAGAAACGGGCGTCATTTGCCCAATCGTCCTCTATTTACCTCTTATAACCTGAACTACACTACAAACATTGACCAGTCTGTGTGTACAGTCACGTCTAAAAGTACATACTTTTAAAAATAAAATTCGTTATTTCACGAAAATATCGCAACTGAAAATTGCCAAGTGAATACATACTTTTAGACGTGACTGTACTGGTCAATGTTTGTAGTCTTGATATTGAAGTATAGATCTATAAATTCAAGCCGTGAAATGAGACGTGTTGGTTGAATCAATTTTAAAATTATTTCGATAGCGAGGACAGTAAATAAAAGCCTTTTTAAAAACTCTTTGTAAAGGAGCTTGTCCAGAAAAGACAACAAAGGCAACATACTTACCTATTTCTGCCACCAAACACCGTGTTCTAATTCGTTTGAAGATTAGTGGTTCTAGTACAGTTGCTGGGTCATTAGGCCCTCAGTAGAGCAATGGTGGCCCAGTGAGTAGTTGTGGCCCAAGGACTTACGAGTTGTAGGCCGTAAGTTCGAACCCAGGCAGGCATTTTACCTTGTGTATTTAATTTCATTACCACTGCTCTCAAAACGTTGGAGAAAAACATCGTGAAGAAACCGGCATGTCCTAGAACCAAAAAATTCGAAGACATGTGACATCCACCAACCCGTACTGGGCCCGCGTGGTGTTTTATGGTCCACTCTACTGTGATTGTTTTATTTGAAATAAATGCCTTGAACATTCTAATTTTGTACTTTAGAAGGCTACGGCCCTGTGATACCTACCTTTGAAGATGTCTGTAGGCGGTGGTGACAATGAATACCTTGAGGTTGGCCACCTTTCACAAAGACATTACAAAGACAACGTCATTGTTTTCATGTCTACTGTCGCCTACGATCTAAGAAAAATCTTAGAAAATATACCACATATTTCATAAATAATTATATCCATCGTACAATTCCTATCCCGCAGCAAAGACGTATCATAAAATACCATATAGTCTCCTTTATAACTCGGTGCAACTCCGCGGGGTGCCGTAGTCGCTAACTTTGTGAAATGCTGATTAGTTCGCCGCTAAATTATATTATCTACGTTATGCCTGGATTGTGAATACCGTGAATGAGGTAAATGAAAATAACAATCTCGCCGCTTTCACTGATTTACTACTTTTTGTTCATAGTTAATTTGCAAATACTTGCACGAAATTGCACTTATAATGAGCCATGCTTAGTGGTTAGGTCTACACGCGAAGCTATATACCCAGACTAGAAAATAGAGGATGGTATAATGTAGGTACCTGTTTTATCAATATATTATAAAACATTTTAATAGAGAAACGGCGGGGTCCTTGCCTATTCTTCTCCATACGAAACTACCTCTTGGAAGGGGCGACTAGATTCAATTCTATTTTAATGTAAATTTTGACGTTCAAAAGTGCCTTTTATGTGTACGTGCCTATTTGAAATAAATGCTTTGACTTTTAGAGTACAAAGTACATCTTCAAATAACAACATTTGCTTCAATTCTAAAGTAAGGAAAAAAGATGGTATCACAGTAGGTATCCCTATAAAAAAATCCTGCGGGTCCACCGTTTCGACTTTTAATAGAAAGTTCCATAAACCACAAATACCTAAGTGGTAAAAGTCAACGCCCCTTTCAGTTACTCGTGTATCATGAAAACTGATAATGGCATCAGTAAACCAAACTTCCGACATAATGCTATTCATAGAAAATTGCCATTTAAAACTTACAACACCGCTAATTATGGAAATCACGGAAGTATAAGTCGGTACAAACGCATAAAAATGTTAAAAAATACAGAATAACTTACAAATGACCTTTTAAGTAAACGTCTAACTTTGGACTTTGCAAAAAGTGTTCATAATAAGCGATCCATAATATTAGCAGTGCAAACGTTCCCCCGACCGCAGACGAAATCACAACTTTGCATGAATATTTATCTACTTCGCGTTCAACTTTTATTGTTGTTTTCGCCCCATTCTTATAGGAATAACATTAAAATTTATAGCCTTGGGCTATAAAGATTTACTACCTTTAAACGCGACAAGGGCTATAACGAAGTGATTTTTGTTCAACAAGAGGGATTTTACGTCAAATCTTATTATTTCACTTGAATATAGCTTTAACATCTCGATTAAGCCGTGGGCTGGGCATGATTGTATCTAATATTGTTAAGTATTATTGTCCTCTACATATATTACATTAGCTCTATAAACAGACTGAACTTACAGATAAATACATGACTAACCAATATTCTATTTGTACAACAAGACGAACCAACATTAATTAAATCTACTCAAATAATCTCTGTACTCGTAAATATAGCAACCTCGAGAATTCAAGGATTAGGCCATATTCTCAGAATTGAGTAGTGTTTCGTTCATCGGCATTAAAATTAAGGTGGATTATTTCGAAAGTGCTTAATAACCCTTAATGTAAAACCTAAATATACCTAATGCCAGCTTTTCTAAGGCCCTTCCCACACGTTCAGGCTATTGGCTAGCCGGATAAGTACCTATGGCCGCTTTTACACGTACGGGCAGATTTCAAATCAATTCAAATCTGCCCGTACGTTTACCCATTATATTCGTTGCGTAGGATGTGACAGCCTATACATGTGAGTCTTATATCTAATAAATAAAATAAATGTATTTCAACGTTGGTCGATAAGTATACGCCCACACGATTTAATTTCGCGTAAAAGTGACACGTTTTTACGACGACCCGTATTTGATAGCTTCGCGTGGAAAACGAAAATTGTATGTTACATACGGGTTCTATCGTCGGTAAACTTTTCTCATACGCCACCCCGAATTACTCGTCTCGATCCGAATGAAAGTTATTTCTTATCTTGTACAAAGTTTTGTTTAAGTACGGAGTTCTGTCAGCAGAAAACAATTTAATCTCATCAAAGAGAAAGGCTCTTCCATGTTGTTGAAAAAGTTAATTCAATTAAGGCTCTTCAAATGTTTTCAATAACTAATTAAATAGATTCAATCCCGACATGAGCACGAATTATCGCTTTTAATTAGTGCGTATTGAAAGTGTAGGGACAGTCGAACAAGCGATTTGGTATACAGGCAACTACTTTGCAACCACTTTTAAACATTGTTATGAGAGTGGTGTCTAGTTAATTCGTAACAAAACAATACTCTCTTTAGTGAGCTATAAGCTTAAAAATATATTACACATACAAAAATTAAAATTAGCAGAGTAGTGGAAAGATATTTTTTCCAAATGGCTTGTTCGACTGAACATCGTAAAATAAAAAAGTTAATCGACACGACGCTGAACGTCGCGTAAATCGCGAGACTCATAGATATTATGACGTGCTGCCATAACTGACCATCTATTTTAATTTCCCTAGGGTCGAGTATGGTTCACTCTGAAATACGAGGCGGGGACTGAAAGGCTACAGGTGCATATTATAAAAGCGAAGCACCTGCCTTCACGCACCCCCGCGTTGGCCAACGCATGCGACCCTTACATCAAGTAAGTGATTGTTACTAATGTAATTAAATGTAATTAATGTTACGCCCCACCAACGTTTTTAAACAACGCTGACATAAATGTATGGAGCTGATTTTTCAGTATTTAGTAAACAACAAAGCCTACATTTAAGGCACCCTAAAAACAGTAACTCCTACACAAATAGAGTCACACAGAAGTAAATTGCGACTGAATAATAAATTGATTAAACTCTGTAATAAAATCATTCAAATCACGTATCAGAAAGATTAACCGAACCGATATTTCAGCGTGGAATTTTTTTTAGCACCCATCATTCAGTTTCGGAATTCATGAATAATTTATTTTTTGTGTTATTTGAAGTCGACACTTATACATACAGGGATATTTTTTATCACCATCCAAATTTTTACAGGGTGTTCTACTCATGAATATGAACAACTTTCACTATGGGACCAACTCTGAAATCACGAAAAAAAAATCACCTGTTTCATACAAAAGTTCAATACCTATAACTTGACCAAAATGTATGAAACTGCTGATTTTTTTTTCGTGATTTCAGAGTTGGTCCCATAGTGAAAGTTGTTCATATTCATGGGTAGAACACCCTGTAAAAATTTTGATGGTGATAAAAAATCTTCCTGTATATTGTCGTTTATGAGTTTGTCAACTTAATTTAGGTCCTTGTTTTAAGTCAATAAGCTAACTAAAACTTGTTTAGCCGTTTGTTCGGACGGAGTTTATTGTTCTGGAGTTAATGCAAGTTAAACTCCTCAGGATCCAATTGATGCCAGACGAGAGGCGAGTGCTTCAGACCAAACAAAAGAAGAAGACTTGCAACCCCTTCTTTGACGAAACCTTTGTTTACCAAGTAAGTACTTACACCTACGTGTTAGGTATTGTGATCAACTTTCAGGCAAGTATTTTAAAAGGTTTCTTTTTATTTTACCCAACTGCTTTTTTACTCAATGCTTTGTTTTCAATCCACCTTTCATTAAATTGAGATTGAAAAGAAACGAAACAAAAGGCTCTTTATTGTAACATATTGTGAAAAAAAACATATTTTTTAGTTATTGTAGCTGTTATTATTAAAATACAGGTAACGTAACTTGCAGGTACTAAAATAAAATAAAAATTCCCTATTCTAAAAACTTTTTCATCAATTTGCAAAATTGAAATATTAAGTTAATTCATTGTTATAAAACAAACCACTAGGGTTTTTACTCTGTTACTTTATTTACTTTTCTTTTCACAACACACTTTTCTTTTCATAACACTGCTGGGTTCTACAACATACAAACTGTTACTGGTCTACAATATTACTGTTACTGTTAGCCCGCATCATCCCATTACTGGGTAAAAGCCTCTACCCATGTCTTCCAGCTCTTTCGATCCATGACTAAAGTGGACCACTGTGCACTGGTCGTTTATTTTCTCCAGCTTGTCCCGTCATCTACTACGGGATTTGCCGGCTCTGCCGCTACGCCTTCTGGCTGTGTATGGGCTTCACGTAGTATCAGGGGTCCACAATACATAATTTTACATAAAAGGGTATATTGTGTAACTCAACGCCTACATTATTTTATTCAATACACGGAACGGTACTTACGTACGGTATTTATTTAGGTTTCTGTGAATTTTTCTAACTACGCCCAAATGCCAGCAGAAATCTATCATCATCATCATCATCATAATCAGCCTATACCTAATGCTCCCACTGCTGGGACACAGGCCTCCTCTCGGTGAGAGGGAGTGGGCCGTAATCCACCACGCGGGCCCAGTGCGGGTTGGTATCAGAAATCTATACATACAAATAAATAAAATTGGAGTGTTTGTTTGTAATATTAAAGTAACCGCTTTTTACTAAATGCATATGGATGTATACACGGTACATATACCAAAATAACATTTTTTTACAATTTTTGTCTGTCTGTCTCTCTGTTTGTTCCAGCTAATCTCTGAAACGGCTAGGCCGATTTTAACGGGACTTTCACTGGCAGATAGCTGATGTAATAAGGAATAACTTAAGCTACTTTTATTTTAGAAAAATAATTATCGTTCTGCGCAAAAAAATTAAAACCTTTTCCGTCATGTTATATTCTAGTCATGTTGCTAGTCAATTATATTACCGTTTTGATAAATACAATCTGCTATTTGTGAAAGGATTGACTCACACACTTAATATCAGATATGCACAGTAGAATTTCAAACTCGAAATATATCAAATATCGCCTCACTTTAACGAGGATTTAATTACGTTAATGGAAATTTTAGTGATCGCTGGCTGGGAACGGCTATGTGGGGACAGGAAGCTTTTAACATGGGTTATAGGTTAGCTATGATATAGAAACACAATTATCTCTGCCGCTTTAGAAGCCATTGTAATTTCTCCTGTAAGAAAATCTCTATGCGTATATCTTTAGGTACTTATATTCCATTAAAATGGTATTGGTATTTAAAAAAAAGGTAAAGCTGTTTGACAAGGTACCTAATCTCTATAAATAGTGATCAGATTACAAAAAATCTTTCACCGATAGAAACCTACACTATTATCAAGTGACATAGGATATGTTTTATTGTGAAAAACTTGGATGAAACCGCGGGGCACAGACTAGTGTTAATATTGCGTCATTCGTTGTCATTTAATTCATTATCTAAAATTCCTCGTTCTTATGAGTATTCTTAACAAAAATTGAAGTTACAATAAACTGCCAACCAAAGCTATCAGAAGACCAGTTCTCGTAATTAAAAAAGGTTAAAAATCTAGTCGCAATTTCATCTCAGCGACAATCAATGTCAAAAACTTGTAAAAAAAGTACGAAAATTTGTTTTTTTTTGACAGATTAAGATCAGACTGTGAACGTTCTTAAAATTACGAGAATTGCCCTCTGTTTTGGGGCCAAACTATGAAAGTAGTAAAGTTCTAGAACTACTGGTGGCGTAAATAATAAATAATTTACGGCGACACGTTTTCAGCTTAAGCCAACGACAAACCAAACCCATCCGGTTCTCATGCGAACTTGTGAACTTCATCGAAAACTCGAAACTTTCTTCATTTATATTTAATTGTTGAAGAAGACGATGCGCTTTCTTGTTTCTGGATTGCTACAAATATATCTACACACACATACGCAACACGTCGCTGCTTAAATTCAAAAGAGCCACAAGTCGAAAAAAATTACAAATCCTTTTTAAAGCAACAATCGTATCAATTTCAAAAGGGCCATTACCTAGTCGAAAAAATTTGATTCGTATTGCAATTTTTTCGACTTGTGGCCCTTTTGAATTTAAGCAGCGACGTATACGGTTTGTTAAGATAAGCTTACCGGAGGGTAAGATATACCATAGGGTTTAACTGGTCTTTTTTCCTGACAGATCCCGCCTGGTAAGATTGAGAGCCTAACACTGAAACTGTCACTCCTGGACGTAGGCAGGGTCGGCAAGGGAAAGCAGTTGATTGGCCACATCATTCTGCCTCTGACTGAGCTGGATGGTGTTGCCCCTGATGAGGAGCCACAGTTGTATAAGCTTGATATTGAGAAGGTCAGTACTTTTTATTCTTATAATACAATGAACAGCTGCAAAATTGTTAACACTACTGTTAACCAAGTAGCAAAATTGTCTTATAATAAAATCTTTATCTCAAAAACATCCCGTAAGAATTGTATACAAATGTTATTGGTGACCTCCTGTTGTATAAAAGTTAAGCATGATGTTTTAGCTCTATAAGCTAATAGAACAGTCAAATCAAATATCCTTTAGTAAATAGAATTGCTACTTCTATTGTACGCTATTGAACGATAATAGTTTTCAAATACCTGCTGCTACACATGTTTTCAAGTAACTACTGAAGCTAAATGATTAAAACTTGCTAGTGGATTAGATGCCTTAGCCAATGTAGGTTCGTTATTCTTAAGTAAGAAGACAAGTAATCCTAAACCCACGTTCGCACTTCCTTAAAAATATTGCGGCGGGATTATATCGCGCACTGGATTTTGAACTCTTGGTGTTGTGCCGAACATTGAGAATCCAACAGAGCGCATCCTAAAAAAAAACCGGCCAAGAGCGTGTCGGGCCACGCTCAGTGTAGGGTTCCGTAGTTTCCCGCCCGTCACAATAAGTGTTCCCACGTACAATTCGATAATACCCGACCCAATGTAATAAGTACCTACAGCGCCATCTCTCGGGGAATTGGGTTACTAATTAATACATAGACGTGCCAGAAGTTTTCGGTGGTAATTTTGGATTGCGAGAACCGATTTTAATAATTCTTTTTTTGTTTGAAAAAAGATACGTTCAGGATAATAAAATATGTAAACGAAGTTAAAAAAAATGCTTGCATATACGATTATACTACGAACTCAGTCCAGAAATGATTTTGTACAACTTTTTGTCTTTTTTGTACAAAAACTGTTGTTTCTATCAAGTTCAAAATAATTTTCCTAGAAAGTCCTTATAAAGTTCTACTTTTCAGATTTTTTTCATATTTTCTAAACTTATGGTTCAAAAGTTAGAGGGGGGGGGACACATTGTTTTTTACTTTTGGAGCGATTATTTCCGAAATTATTGACATTATCAAAAAATGATTATAGTAAACCCCTATTGATTTTTAAATACCTTTCCAACAATATATCACAGGTTAGGGTTGAAATTTAAAAAAAAAATCACTTCCCACTTTACATATAGGGGGGCTACCCTAATAAAACATTTTTTTTCCAATTTTTATTTTACCACTTTGTCGGCGTGATTAATATACATATTGGTACCAAATTTCAGCTTTCTAGTGCTAACGGTCACAGAGATTAAGCGAGGACGGACAGACGGACGGACGGACGGACAGACAGACATGGCGAAACTATAAGGGTTCCTAGTTGACTACGGAACCCTAAAAATACACTGTTGGATTTTCAATTCTCGGCGCTAACCATTGCGTTGAACATCTAGTGCGTGAAAAAAAATCGCCGCGGGATAAACACCCGTGCCAACTTAGGCTAATGGCATCATATAATGCTAATAATATTAATAAAGACTAGTGAATATAGGCATGCATCTTATCTATGGGCATAAAAGCCTAATTCGCAATAAGAAAATGGAACGTGAACTATAGACATGTCACGTACGTCTGTCTATTGTTTTTTCCTTTCACAATATTTCTCAGAAATACTCGTATTATATTTATTATTCACGTGCGATCTTCTTTGTATGAAACGTGCCTTATTAATGGTGCAATTTTATTAACAAGGATGAAACAGATGATAGCACTTTATCTTTGTTATAGATAATATACTTGTTAATTAATTATTTCATAAGACTTTTACGCGTTTTATTTTATTATGCAAATTGACATAAATATGTTAGCTGCTTGGTGTTGGAAAATACTTGTTTTTCCCATAGCAGCGTTCAAACTAATTGAATAATCCGGTATAAAAAAATTCTAGCGATGTATTTTAAATACTAATTCCTGTAATCCAATATTATACCGGAGTATAGAATATAATATGTAGGTACCTTTTATGATTGTATGTAATTAATCTGCCATTTTCATTTGTATATTATCACCAAATGTGTTTGTAGGTAGATAAGACTTTTTGGACGTGAAACTCAACCACAGTATAATATTTTATTAAAATTAAGACTACCCAATTTGCGCAGTATGATCCAAGAGGTGTACTAAATATTCTGCATTAATGAAACGGGCTCTGTATAACTCACAAGGGACAGACATTAGCAAACAGAATAAGAACGACTGAGGCGAGGTGTCAGCAGAATGTTTATTTAAATATTCCTGGCTGGTTATTTTTAGTTCACCTCGTTTGCGCTCTAAATTTTAAAATATGAAGTGGGTCATTATTGTTGAACTCAAGTTTTGAAGATGACATTACAGTATTTATAGTTAACTGCTTCACCAGCTGATGGCCTCTAAATAGGTATCGATTTGAAACTCATTTTTGCCTGTAAATAGGCATCGATTTGGAAGTCCAGATTACATTGAAAAGTTAATTACCTACTCTAAAGTCCTAAATATCTAATACCTTTCATCCAATTACCCAAAGAGCTTACATTGGGCAAGCAAATGTCTACAACAGCCTAGATTTAATACCGTTTATATCACCATCATTCTCTTGCACTTATCCCATTTTATTTGGGGTCAGCAGCATAGTTATATTTCTTCATACTTCTCTATTTAATACCGTTAACGAAATCACTAATTCTTGATATTTTTCGCAGGATCTTCAAGAGCCAACATCAGATCTAGGCGAGATCCTGGTCTCGTTACTATACAATGAAAATCTACACAGACTTACAGTCACCGTAATAGAAGCTCGAGGACTGAAGGTAAGCCAGTCTATAACTAAATAGTGTAAAACACAGTTATTTTTCGTGTATGTCTGTTTGTTTGATAACTAATCACACATTCGATTTTGATGCAATTTTCACCATCATAAAGCATTTATTTCAGAAGGTTCATTTATTATATTATTTATGTAGGTACACACAGTAAAATGGATAAAGATACAACATATAGTATTGAGTACAAAAGTACTCCTTATTTCTTAAGAAATTTCTTCCCGCTGACCTGCGAAAGGAAAGATTATAATAAAAAAAAAAAATCGTTATTTAATTTTGTAAAACATGAAATTTTATTTTTTCTTGACTGTACAAAAAGAGTAAGGAGATCAGACCTAGATAAACTGGATAAGACAGAAGAACAACTAGCAGGGGATACTGGATCCCCCCCCTGGATCCCCCGCTAGGTATTCTTCTGTTTTGGGGTTTTTTGGGGGTCTTCTGTGTTGGGGATTCAGGGGATCAGACCGGAGTAAATCTTTATATGATATATTAACATTGACATTTAACTTATATATACAGGGTGTTACGGAAAGGGTATATCAACACAAACGGGTTGAAGAGTGTATCTGGTCTAGAATCTCTGTACAAAATTTCAGCTCAAAAGCATTAACTTTGAAAATGCGTAATATTTTTTTATTTCGACATCACGGCGCTGCACTGGCGCGCGGCGGCGTGATGTGCGTGTACTAGGCGCACAGACACACTACAGATAATGGATAATGACCCTAGTAGTGCGGTGACACGTTGTATATATATATAGCACAGATAACTCGATGTTTTGATATACTCGTATCATCATCGCACTCATGCAAAGCAGAAGTGAGTCGCTAGCTCAACTCACTCCTTTACTAAGAAACTAGGTCTGGTAGGTATATGCAAAACAGTTAGAACTACTCGTAGAATATGCAATTTTCAATGGGTATTCGAGCGTAGTTGAATAAGATAGCACTGCTCTCCGGACGGAAATACCAATTTGAATTTGAATTGGACTGAAGTCCGGTTTTCAAATGTGTAACGTGTTTACAATAAGTAGGTATTCTATTCGAGTGTTAGACTTTAGAGTTACGTAATCATTAAGTTGAATTTAAGTGTATCTCCTTTATTCCTAGTTTAAATTATGATAGCGTTCTGGACGTAAATATACAGGGTCAAATTAAATTATCTAGCAAAACTCTGTAGACGTGATGGGTGTCAATATCTAAACATGATTAAATTAAAATTAAAAAGATTTGATGTTTTTTTTTTTTGGGTTTAACGACCGCTGGTTTTGTTGTTACTTACTTGTAATATGAGTTGAGGAAATCTGTTTTCTTTTGTTTTATCGTGTATAGATATCAATACCCATCAAAGGGGCAATTCTCGTAATTTTAATAACGTTCACAGTCTGATCTCAGTCTCAATCTGTCAAATATACCTCCAATTTCCCTACATTTTTGACAAGTTTTTGACATTAATAAGTCGCTGAGATGAGATTGCGACTAGAGTTTGAGGCCAATTCCCGTAACGGCCTGAGGGCCTGTGAAGTTTCACAATAAAAAGCTAATTTTTAAACTCATATTTCATGTAACTACACTTACTGCGGTCGATAACCCCATAAAAAATCGTCAAATTTGTTTCTTTTTTGTTTTATCGTGTTTAGACATCGACACGCATCACCTCAGCGGAGTTTCGCTAGCTAATTTAATTTGACCCTATATTATGTGTATTCAGCTTTAACCGGATGAAAGCCGTAATTACAGACACAATTAAAAAGCCATTGTGTGTCGCATAGACCCACGTTTAAGCATACGAATTGTTAAATAAAGTTAACGTAGTTTTCAGATAGTTGATTGAATAAAATAATAAAATAACTGAAAGGTGTTGCAGGAATTTATTATGACAGTAATCTGCACAAAGCTTTTGTTTCATCGTAACTCTCTCAAATTCCTGGAAACTGTGGAACGCGCTGTCCACGATATTTTTATTTTTATACGAATTCCTGAAACCAGGGGTTGTATGAATAGAAACTAGTGAAGTGCTACTAACTTAGTTTTAAGCTATATTTAGTAACACAAGTTTAGTTTTATACTTTAGCCTCTTCACATAGCGTCTGTATAGTTACACCACGCTTTGTCTTCTTCTTTCGAAAGTCAAATTACTGACGACTGAAAGAGAGAAATCGGTATGTAACTATTCATCTGATATGATAAGTACGCTTATTAGTAAGGGGGTACTCGTATATATGTAACTTTGTAAGGTAGGTATAATATGTCTATGGGCCATTGTAGCCTGAAATAAATGTTTTATATAATAATTATTATATTAATCTACCCTCTGGTTGTCGAATCTTCTGGTTCTTGTAGTCTGGCTATCTGGCTTCTGGTTCATTGCAGTCGGGGGACGGCTATTTGGAACAGTTCTTTACAGGTCCCCTGACTTCGCTGAAATGATTGGTTTTCAGTTTTCCACTTTTGGGTACAATGGTGGTTTAAGTGCACAGTAAATATTATAACCTATTTAGTACTTACTTTGTGCCAATTCAACACTAAAATCATTTCACTTTTTGACAACGCGGCGTGTTTTTTTTTTTTTTTTTTAATAAAGCATTATTCCTTAGGCAATAGGGTTTAAATAATAGATAACCTAGAAACTTACGACAAACTTAAATGCAAGAATTCATCAGATCTTTTATTCCCAGTTGGATCCAACATCAAGCAAGAAAGAGATGGTGGTAAGAGTGACGCAAGAGCGTGCCTGTCGCGGTGTGCGCGCGCGCCGCACGGCCGCAGTCGACGTGGCTGACGACGGCAGTGCCTTCGTCTCCGAGTGCTTCCACTTCAGGCTGAGGGCTGATGAGCTGCACACCACCAGCGTCACGATACAGGCCTTGCAGCCGCACTCCGTTTATGCCAAAGGTGAGGGATGTTTTTTGTATATCATAATCATCACTATTTAAGATCCTAATACATAATCAGACATTTTGACATGCAAAGCATTAGAATGTACTTTATGTCCAATGGCATGCTTTAAATGATTTATTTTCGTTGGATCCCACTTTTGAATCCCATTTTTTAGGTATTAACGATGGGTCCCATTTGCTATTTCCGTTGAATCCCATTTTATTATAACAACATGTGTACTTTTCAGAAGAAAAGTGATTTACCTTTATCAAACATTTAAAAAGCAGCGCTAGTGTGTATTATTCATCAATTTTACAATACATATTCACGGATGTTAATGGAATCTCCGTAAGAGGCGCCTAAGAAAGCCATACACTGACCTAACTGGCTGACCTTCTCGGTGATGTCCTTCAAAAAGTTTGAATAGGCCAGCATTGTGCTCAGTTTTGGGCTAATTTTGAATTTGCTAGTTAAAATATTCTTTATTAGAGTTTCAATGAAATCCATTCAATCCTTTAGACATATCTCAGACAATGGCTCTAGACTTTATTAAAAAAGGCAATCGAGTGTCATCAATAATTCACGTGACCTTCTTTTTGTGGAATATGAATAGTCATGAAAAAACCCGTCTCAAGTATTTTATGGTATTTTTATTTTGGGGGCGAATACGTAATCTATAAGAGGAAATAAAGAAGTCTTATATAGGTCGTATACAATTTACGAATAATCAATAAAATATTAATCAAGATAAGTGGATATGACTTCACATAACCATGTCATGACCCAGACTTCGCTTAAGTGCCTTCGTTGGCTATCTGATGTAAAACTAAACGGAGTTTAAAGCTAATTATTGTTAAATTAAACGAAAAATAAAAAATAAAAAAAAAACAAAAGACTAACGTACCGCGTATACATTTACAGGAACCATCTCAGATTGATTATACGACCATTATACTTAGGAAGAAACAATTATAACTCGTTTCTTGTTACAGACCGACTGCTTGGCAAGTTCGTGTTAGGATCATACATGTTCGCAAGGGGACGCGCCTTACAACACTGGAACTCATCCCTCGCCGCGCCCATGGAACAAGTTAAACAATGGCACCCGCTGACCAATTAATGACGACCCGGCCAAACTGCGAACACCCGACGACCACCGACCCCACCTTGTTGTGAGTGTATCTCAATCCGGACGTATTATATCCCATAGGAACGTATTTATCAAGAACCCGTTCCTGACAACTGATTTATCCGTAATCTCGTTTTTATTCCCACAACGTACGAACCGTACCTTTTTGTGTATAAACTTAGGTTAGATATAATATAAGAAAATTATGAAAATATTCTATTTGTATTGAATATCATGAAAGTAATTTCGAAATATTATCTAAAATGAATTTAATCATATTTTTGTAACTCCAATTTACACTATCTTCCAAATATTATATGAAAGTTCTTGTTTCCTGTCACGCCGATTTACATAGTAATGTTTATTTGCAACAATATTAATAAATGGAGTTCAAATTATCATATTGCCTCTTTAAATTCAATGATAATGTCTTTTCAAATTTTCCCAAATTCGTGTCTCAAATACTTTCACTCTACCTAGATACTTACTGAAAACAATTTATTGCTCTGAATAGATAATAATTTTATAAAATAAGTGTATTGCATATTCAGCATATTTCAATATAAGCTACACCTTATACTATCAATATACTTATTTATAAATGTTTAATAATATAAAATATTGCCAATATACACGTATTGTAGTAGGATATAATTTTAACAAATGTGCAAAATCAATGAAATAAAATGATGTAACGCCAAATTGGCGAAAATTGTTGTATTTCATTTCTTAAATCCAATTTTCACATTCCCGTTGCCTGCATTCAACATACATGCAGGCATAAACTCACGCCTCTTTTTATGAGGATAGGCAGAAACTACAAAAAGGCACCTGCTACGATCCTTACATACTCCCAACTAGCAAAAAATATTGTAAAAACGTTGACCTACATAATATTTAATTTTGTATTTTTTTTTTTTTTGTTAGCCTAGTTTGTGTCCCACTGCTGGGCACAGGCCTCCCCTTTTTTCTTCCAAACCTTCCTGTCTTGTGCGATCTCTGGCCATGTTGGCCCTGCGAATGATATTAGATCGTCACGCCACCTTCGTCTTGGTCTACCTCGACGGCGATGTCCTGCCTCAGGCGTCCAGTGAGTGACGATCTTTGCCCATCTCTCCGGGTGCATTCCACGCTGCGCTCCATAACTCAAGTAGCGGATGTTGGAGAAAAAACAGCCCGGCTGAAGTGGGAATGGGCCGGACACGTCTCACGAATTTTGTATTACAGCACACAAAAAATTATTGAACGTTTAAAAATGTTTTGTGTAAATAATTATACAAAGTACTGAGTAAACAAGCACCTACTGTAATCATATGATTCATAATAATATATTCATATACATATTGACTACCCGCTAGGTAAAGGTGGGAGCGCTGACAGCACTCGTCATAACATAACTCTTCCATTTTCATTGTGTTGCAGCAGGTAAGAACGTAAGTACTAGTACAATTTAAACTTCAGTGCCAAGTCCCAGCGGAGCTAAAGTGTTCTGACTGCAATAAACTGTAACAATTTCTGATGCACGGGGACCATCGTAAAAGCACGGACTTTTACGATCATTAAACCGAGAATCCGACATTCATATTTCAAAGCCGTAAGTTTTAGAAACTTTAGGTAGGTATGCTTATATCAATAATATTATTTTATAACCCGTTTGAGTTAACTAGACATCTGGCGATGTGACGTCACTCGTACAATACTACGAGTGACCCATCATAATGGGGCCACCTTCCAGCGAGGTGAGGCCTAATTAAATCGCACGGTGCAGTGCTAGTACCTCTGCGGTTAAAACCTTTTTGTCCAAATAATGATTGGTCATTAATGGTTATTTAAACGGAATTCGTATTTCGTCGACATGACAAGCAAATATGATCAAAATTTTCTTTAGTTACTTGACAATTGTCCATCTGGTTTTACCTGAAATAATTTTAATATTCCTGGTAATCTATTCCCAAATTGCTGATATTGTACCTATAAGCATGCACGGATCCCCCCGCCAGCGTGCGATGTCTAAATTCTTGATGTTGAGTTTCGCATCTTAGGTTGACCACACTGACTGATATATGAAATTCTTCAAATCTGGTATGTATTTCTTATAATTTCTGGCCTTCTTCGCCCTCAGCAAACCTTTCCCTTTTTTCTCTGGTGTGATACCTTATTTTATTTGTCGTAGGTGTACAGCAAGTCAAAAAGGGCGCTTTCTTGACCCTCTTTACTCGGATACCGCATCATCTAACAGGCTTGCGAGTCCATGTTGTTGCATTCATCAACCTAACTGCTGCTGAACTTCGTGGCCACCTTCACCTGTGTCCAGGAAACTACGATCTCAAACTATGTTTGCGAACACTTAAGCACTCTGGCCTTTTTTATCTCAGGACAACTTAGCTAATGTATTTTAGATTGAATTCCTTTTAAAATCTGTGCATATTAGTTCTTACGAGCCTAAAATAAAAACCGATTGCAATCGATTCGATAGTTCGTGAACATAACATAATCAGCCTATAGATAATGTTCCCACTCTTGGGGCACAGGCCTCCTCTATGTGAGAGGGAGTGGGCCGTAATCCACCACACTGGCCCAGTGCGGACTTAGAAATTTTGGTTCTAGGACATGCCGGTTTCCTCACGATGTTTTACTTCACCGTTTTTTAGAGCAGTGGTGATGAAATAATTTACACAAAGTAAAGCCCCTATCTGGGTTCGAACCTACGACCTACAACTCAGTCGCGGCTGTTACCACCGGGCCACCACTGTGAAATTCGTTATAAAATTTTATCCTAAAAGATACTCTGAAATTGATACACTCTTCTGATTTCTCGTCTTCTTAGTAGTAGGGTAGTATATAAGTCTGAAATCGCCAACCCCTCTTGAGCAAGCGTGGTGATCAATGCACGTGTCTTTTATGTGTGAGAAGAGGCTTGCCCTATCAATGCTCGTGCCTACACTGTATGAGAAGAGGCTTTTGCCCTGCAGTGGGTCAAAGGCTGGTATTATTATTATAAACCAATATTTTAGGTTTTTATGCAAAACAGAAATCAACATGATTTCGTGAGCTGACTGAACATCGAATTCAAAAACATGGAATAACTATTCTACGCGCATATTCTGCCAAAAAAAAGGATGCCTATAGGTACTCGATACCAGTCTAAAAGTAGACAAACAAAACGGTAGGATTGGCTGAAAAATATAACGGGTATCTGGTGATATTCAAATAAAAACTAGTGTCGAAATAGGCTCTGAATATTTTTTGAGCCTTTCCAATTAAAAAGGTTTCGAATGAAAAAAGGTTAGCATCTCGTTTTTCATGTCGGTTGGCAAAATAAAAACGTATGGTAGACTTCTAAGTACATTTTAGCTAGACCTTGAACGATACTTAAACATACATCAGAATTATGTCTGGCATACCTGTACTGGGCAGTCAGCCCCTGAATGCTGTCTAAACTTTTATCACGGTCAAGGTAAGAGCAGTTTTATTACAACGCCTATTACAAAGGAAGTAGCAATAAAAGAGTAAGCTCAATCTATGGTCTATTCCAAAAGTATCTGATGAAAGTATATAATTATGTTACCCCTAATGTGCGTAAATCAGTTAGAGTGCAGATTAACTTGTTAATCTGCAGATTATCTGGTTGAGTCCGTTAAAGTGGAAAAAAATGTTTGCTACCGGCCAAACCCGGTTTTAGAATGAACTAGTTTTGCCTAGGGCCTTAGGTCAAACCAGTTCTCCCTACACGGGTTGCATGGTTGCGATCGGTCGATAGGTGACGTAGGATGCAAGAGCGAGCGAATGAGAACTTGGTTTGGCCTAGGCGATACTAGTTCATCCTAAAATCGGGTTTGGCCGGTAACATATTCACACTTTAACGGATTGTACCAGGTATTTGCAGATTACCTTGTTACTGCGCATATTAACACAACGTATTCCGTATTTTAACGGTAACATATAAACACACCGACTAAAGGAAATTCGTAACATATTCATCTGTATGAATGGAGGGTTCAGGTTGTTCCATGAAAGTTTTCCAAACATGAAACAGCAAACTTAACTTAGCCAGTACCTTTGGGAAAAGTGTCATATTATTATTTGCTAATTACTACAACCTACTATGTAATTCTAGTGAATTAATTTGTGGCGTCAAATTGCCAGTCTACAATTACTAATGGCTGTTTCATGTTTCTATAGGCCGACCGCTTAACTGAGGGGCTGTCTCCACGAGCGAGAGAATCGCGGCGATAATATCGTCGTGCCACGTATTTCTATACACTTTCTATGAACGCGTCTCCACACGGCAATGTTATCGCGAAGATGCGACGAGTGGCAATGTGCGCGCGAAACGTCGTCGTATCGCCGCGGTATCGTCGCTACTGGTGCCGCGCGCTCGCCGCAGAACGTGGCGCTCTCGCAGCGAGCGCGCGGCGGGCGCGCTGTCAAACGCAGCGTCATTTCAGCGTTGCCTCTCGCCAAGCAAGGACGTTAAGTATCGACAAGCTTTTTAAACAATATAAGTACAATGTTTAACATTGAAAAGTTTATTCGGCGATTCCGTTACGAGTCGTCGCGGGCATCCGGCGATTCCGTTACCAGTCGCGGCGATACGCTGGCGGAATAATCGTTCGTGGAGAATACCCGACGATAGAAGCGCGGATTGTTTTTTGTTCAAAATAAATATTATTGATAGAATAGAATACTCTTATTTGCATTCAATCATAGTACAATCATAATAATAAGACCTAAACCAACCGGGTGTTGTCCTTGGGTGCACTTATGCGTACAGGAACAGAAATAATCGTCTAACGTCTAAAAGCGTCTAACGAGCCTCTGCGAGTTAGCTTCGGCCCCTCGTACGCCTTCCTAAGGTCCGGGATCCCATGGTCCCAAGATATGTTAACATAAAAAATAATGAGAGTGTACAATAATAATAGGACTTATGATTTACCATGTCTCTTGTAGGTATATATCAAAGTTGAAGGTAGTTCAGTTGGAGTCAAATTATTTTGTCCTTGAAAAAAACTAGGCATCGCTCTTCAAAGGAATCGACCGCCCACAGGGCGACAGGTACATTTTGGTGTCATGTACAAGTCCGGATTCCTTTTTTGGAATTTGATACGTAAATTAAATAATAGGTAATCTTGATTACTATTCAGTCAAGGCTTAGGTTTTTGATAGCATTTCAATTGTCTTTCTTGTCTTATCTTTGATGGCAGTTACTTAAAGAAGTTGGGTCGGCCTTTCTTGAAAATGGTTCCCTATCCATTTGCATAAAATTTTAAGACCTAATATAACTTAGCATAATTTTGTTTGGCATAATTATATTTTCGCATAATATAATTACGCATAACTGCTTACGCATAATTTTTTTAAGCATAATTTCTCTAACCATAATAATGATTAAGCATAATATTGTAAAGCATAAATTTATTAAGCATAAAGTTCTAAAGCATAACTTTTTTAAGCATAATATCCTAAAGCATAAATTTATTTACGCATAATGATATTAAAACATATTTTTATTTTTTCGCTGTAGGAAGCATGAAGCAAGCAAGCATACAGCATGCAAGCAAGCATGCAGCAAACAAGCAAGCATGCAGCATGCAAGCAAGCATGCAGCATTCAAGCGCTCGCTCTTGCATCCTATGTCGACGGAGCCCCGCTTCGCGGGGCCCCTATTTCTGAGCAAAGGGTTTAAAGTAACCTAACCAAACCGAACCTCGGGGTGCCCTTCGCTCGTTCTTGCATCCTATGTCGACGGAGCCCCGCTTCGCGGGGCCCCTATTTCTGAGTAAAGGGTTTAAAGTAACCTAACCAAACCTAACCTCGGGGTGCCCTTCGCTCGTTCTTGCATCCTACGTCGTCTATTGCATTCGTTGAGTTCGGGTGCGGTAACGGTAACGGAAATAATTCGGAGTATTGAAAATCGGAATGTCGTTTTTTGGACCGCGAACCCATCGAGCATTTGATTCTTCGAATATATGAAAATCGGAAAACAAACAAAGTCGCATTTATGACTTTCAGTAAAATAAATTTCGTGATTTTTAATAATAGACATTATGATTCTTAGGTATTATGAAATTCGTACTTTTGAAAATCGGAACATCGAAATTCGGAATAAAATATTTCGAAGTATTTGGGTGTTCCCGTTTCAATCAGTTAACTTCTATCTGAGGAATAACCGCCATATTTATTTCTCATAATAGAAGTTAACTGATTGACATATTTTTTTATACAAAAACTGTCAAAACATCTAATAATATTATTCAGATAAAAGTTATCTCGCGATTGAAAAATCGTTTAAGTTACATAATGTTATGTATAAATTATATTAATTGTATGCCTAAATATTATTATGCTAATAGTCATTAGGCCGGTTCACTAATGTTTCACCAAAACTCCATTGACAAATTTTTAGTTTACAACCAACGTATCGTATACTATTTATTTCACAAACAACTCATTCCGCAAATGTTTTATTTTATAAACACTCGCTTTACAAACATTTATTTGGCGAATGCTTCTCTTTACAAATGTTACGGATGATATTTAGTCATTTATACATTTTTCATTTAATATTTAGATTCTTTTGGAAAAATAACGTTATACAAAATATAATTTTATAATACACTAGCGACTGCATTAAAAACTGCATTATAATCCGTTGCGTAGTTTAAAAGATCTAAGCTTACAGACAGCGGGAGTGACTTTGTTTTATACTATGTAAAGATTTTCTAAACCAGTCGCAAAGTGATCATTTATTTCCATTTGGGTCAAATAATTTAAAGGCAAGTATTTTTTTCTATATAATCTAGTCATTTCTGGCACTCGCCGGCCGCTGCCGCGGCACCGCTCGCTTCGCTCGCTCGGCTCGTGCGTAGGGGGTTACAGTTTTAACCTAACCTAACCGAACCATTTTTTTTTAAATAATTAACCTTATGTAACTAGTTCGGTTCCGGGTAGCCTACTAAAAATAATCTATTTTTACCTTCTATTAGCGCAAGTCGTTTCTGGCACCCATATTTTGTGTAATAGTATTTCTTTTTTAATAAAATGTAGTCGTTTCTGGCACTCGCCGGCCGCTGCCGCGGCACCGCTTGCTTCGCTCGCTCGGCTCATGCGCAGGGGTCACAGTTTTAACCTAACCTAACCTAACATTTTTTTTAAATAATTTACCTAATCTAACTAGTTCGGTTCCGGGTATCCCACTATAAATAAACTCTTTTTTTGTATTAGCGCAAGTCGATGAACGAATGAATTTCATTTTTAGGAAATTGCGTAATGATAAGTCAATATGCAAAACGTTTTTATTCCAAACGTTGTTTTATTAAATAAAATAAATAAAAAATGAATTGCTTTTTAAATAACACGTTATTAAACAAAAGTTTATCTGGTGATTATTTTGTAAAGTGAATTATTTGGCAAACTTGTTGTTGTATAATGATGAAATGACAAATCATGTTTTTGCCAATCGTTGTTTGTCAAGTAAAAATTTGTAAATTAATTTTTGGTGAACTGACAGGGCACCCATTAGGCCTACTAACGTTATGCTAATAGTCATTAGGCCTACTAACGTTATGCAAATCAAATTTATGCCAAAACAAATTAGTCTTTAAGATGATTATGCCAACATAAAATGTATGCCTAAAAAAATTATGCCGAAGTATTATTATGCCAAAACTAATCGTGCCAAAATCGTTATGCCGAAGTATATTAGGACAAAGAACATTATGCGAAAAGAAGGGATCCCCTTGAAAATAGGTCAAGCTGCTCGGTTTAAATTGCCAAAATGTTCATTATCATTTTCTTACAAAGAAGGCAGAAAAACAATTGAATGTGAATGTTAAAATAAACAAGTGCTTAGCCCGCGTTGGTGAGTGTTTCATGAATTGTGTAGTTGATATTGGTGCTTCCCACCTGTGGAAGGTTATAGAGTAAAACACTTTATTCTTGCTAAGACTTTTATACCGCACAACCACAGAATACTTAATGTACTACGTACAGAAAGGACACTCCCTTCCCCGCACTAACATCAGTTACCGCACCTCACCCCGCACTTCGGCGTATTCGTCGCAGTTCTTTAACAAGAGCGCTCGCAAACACAAGTACCTCACGCACACATTCATACGTATACAAACGTAATTTTTTAATGTAGTAGTAGTAGGTAATTATTTTGCGAGCGTTGTATGGAGTGTCCGGGTAACTTTAGTGTTTCACAATCAAACGACGACTGGTTTTGCACTACATTTTACCATTTTAAAATGACTTTTGCCCCACCCAGAAATAACGATAATATAAGGGTTGGCAAAGTAGAATAATACATTTAGCTGCGATTATGAAAATACATAGATACATCTAAAAGTTTGTTACGATATTAATCATTTTTACTTTGACAGCGCTGCCACTGTGGATATTATAATTCGGTATTAAAATATATTTAAAAAAAATCAAAGAAATCAGAACCAGGTGATTAATACAAAATAATTAAAAAAGGTAGGTACGCAAGCATATGAAGATTTTTACTATCAATACAATAGACAAATAGTAAAATCAATCAACAGTTCAACAGTCATAAAGAAGAAAGCGGGTCGTTAACAGGGGTTTTTTTATAACTATAACATGTGGGCATATTTTTCACATTCACTCACGAACCCTTTGTTTTATGACAAGTAGTAATTTTTAGTGTTTTACGATTGAACATAAAATTATGACAGCATATTATTTTTTGATGAAAAAAATATATGGGTTATTTTATTACTGTTACTGTCTGGTTAGGATTATCAAATAAAATATAATTTAACTAGCTTCTGCCCGCGACTTCTTCTGCGTGAAATTTCACCCTCCCCCATTCACCCTCTTAGAGGTGGAATTTCGAAAAACCCTTTCTTAGTGGATACCTACTTTTCAAAAAGAACTTTCCTTCGGTATTGCCAACAATAACCAGCTTTTCAAGGCTGCTATCTCCCCTTCGCATTATGTGGCCGAAATAGGATAGAATACGCTGTAGGTATATTGTCGACAATCGGGTCTTGACATCGAGTTGGGAAAGGATAGACACATTTGTGCGTTTGGCTGTCCATGGTATTCGGAGCATCCGCCTCCAGCACCACATTTCGAATGCATCTATCCTCTGTCTTTCTCTTGCTCGAATTGTCCACGTTTCAACTCCATAGAGGAAAATCGGGAAAACCAATGCTCTGACCAACCGGGCTTTAGTTTTAAAACTGATAGCACGCTTTTTCCAGATGTTCTGGAGGCGTGTCGTAGCATCTTTAGCCATGGCTATCCGTCTTTTTATTTCTGGGACGCAGCTGCCTTCATTATTAATTAATATTAGAGCCCAGATAAATGAAACTGTCCACAGTATCGATGCCCTGGATGTTATAGGCGCCCGATAGCTTTCCCGCACGATCTATTACCATAAGCTTGGTTTTCTGCCTATTTATAGCAAGCCCTAATTTGCCACTTTCCACCTCCAATCTATGCAGTATCTCCTTCATGTCGGCAAATGTTGTAGCAAGGAGAACGGTGTCGTCAGCGTAACGCAGATTGGAGATGCGTTTTCCACCAACAGCAAACCCCTTTTCCCAGCCCTCAAGAGTTTTACGAATGATATACTCTCCATACACATTGAAGAGCAGAGGTGAGAGGATGCATCCCTGTCTAACGCCTTTCTTGATGGAGAACACATTTGAACAGTCGGTGTCTATTTTGACGTAAGAGCGATTGTTGATGTACAGGCATCGGACTAAATCTATAAGATGTTGAGGCGCACCCATGTCTTTTAAAACCTCCCACAGCTTATCCCACTGCACACAATCAAAGGCTTTGGTGTAATCAATGAAACACAAAGAACACATCCTCCAAATTTCATGTCTCTAGGCCAACCAGTTTAGGCTGTGCGTTGATATATCAGTCACAGTCAGTCAGGACTTTGAATTTTATATGATGATACCTTATTGCATACCTTTTATCGCCTTTTTAGAAGGATAGCTACAATGATGTAGGCTCTGTTGTCGTGTCAATTGAACCTACTTTTGCATAAGTCTAAACAAAATGTGCAAATCGAACATAGTCATGATTCTGTAAAATTGTTTTATGATGCCGACTCTGCTTCGGTAATCTCCGTGGTGAACAACGCTTCTCGCAAAATAATAAATTAAATAAGGAATCAAATGAAACATAAATTTTTATTACTGTCATTTTTACGCAACGGGGTCGCTCGCGGATATGACCCGGAAAACGGTTTGGTGGTTATTATGCAAATTAGCTCAAAATGGAAAATAATTTGCACAGGAACAAACAATAAAATAATTGCATTTGACATTATTGTTTCGTCTAATTTGTGCAAAATAAACAATTTTTCTTTATTTTCTTTCCTTTAAGTACTTAAAAAGAATTATCAAAAGGTTCTTCTTTTAATGTAGTATTTTTATTTTAAAGTCAATAGAAAGCTATGCTATCGAAATTGGGATCTAAGCACTAGGTATAAACACGCGCGTGTGTGACTTTTATTAACAAAGTTGGAATGTATGAGTCATTAAAAATAATAAAACTTCATGCTAGTCTACATGCAAGTCTAGAACAAAGTTTCTTTCCGTTCCACGCTGGTTATATTCTTTTAATTCTATCTAGCCATTAATACTCTAACGTGAGAATTAACTTAAGGCTATTCTAACAACTTTCTATGTCACGTTTCAGTGTAAATGGTTGAAATAAGAGCATCGGGGCAGATCTGACGTCATGTTATAATATCATAGGTAAAATAAATAAATGATAAAAATAAAGAAAATTGTATTAAATAAACTAATAACCTTTTCAATTAAAAATATAATATCCTAACCTAACCAAAATATGGCGTCGAAAAATTCCTCCGCAGCGCTGTCGACTGGTAATGAACTCAAGAGACTGGTGCCATTGCCACGTTTTATGGCAATACTTAGCCTCTGGCCAAGGTAAAAGCTATCCCTTGGGTCACGGTTACATATTCTGTCAATATAATAATCTATATATCATTATGTTCACACGTTAGAAAACACTGGATCAATGAACAATGTAAGTAACTCCTTCTGAAGTGCGAATAAAATACTTTTGTACAAACCCACGTTGCAAAGCAGCATTTCAAAATGCTACTATACTGAAATGTTACCGCAGGGTTCGCTACCTAAGATTGAAGATAATGTTTTGAAATCACGAGACTCCCCGACATACGATGCGAGACCCTAGCTCTTCGCCTAGAAAATAAAATAGACTAATGACAGTTAAGCGTATTTTATAGCCGCAGCACCAATAATATAAAGAGATTTAATCTTGACTTTTACATTAACATTTATCGTCTCTCTGACCAAACTTTTACTTATTATTTTCCTTAAAAAACTTACATAAAAATAGGTACAAAAGACAATCTTTCAAAATCACAAGACTACGACATAGGTACGATGCGAGATCTAGATGTCGTATTTTTTTCACATCTATATCTTCTATACATTTATAATAAATAGTAACGAAGAATTTTTGTCCGTTTGGCGCAAAAATGGCTGAACGGATTTGGCTGAAATTTGACACACAGATGGAATTTTTACTTCCGGTAGTACGTTCCCGTAGGATATTTTCTGAACTCCATGCGGCAAAGATGCGGGCAAAAGGTAGTAGAAAATAAACTACATAGACTACTGAGTCAAGGTAGAAACGATATTATATTAGTAAGACAGTCTGACATTTACTTTAAAGTTTATCATCTCTCAGAGCGAACTTTATATTTTCCTTAGAAGGAAACTGACATAAAATAAAAATATACCTACCTATTTATTACACCGCATTAAGGAAGGTCCCTATTTTGGTTTTTGCTTTTATATTTTCGCCTATACTAACCGCCGCTGCTGCTGTAATAACATACGTATAAGCTATGGTAGCATGCGACCACGGGAAGGTACTTTCTTGTTTCACCCTTTTCAGTAGTCGGATTTTAGTTTTTAAACTTATTTTTTATTTAATTAATTTTAGGCTCATTTCAGTAATATTTATATTTTTGAAATGTGCTAATTAAGTCCTTTCATCAATTGATACCCAACAAGGCACCATCCCAAAATATATATTTTTAAATTCATTACCTTATGTACTCTAGAGAGCGCCATATTAAATATAGTGGGACGTCACATAGCCTATTACCAGCGGACGATCAAGACGCTTCTAAACATACCTCATTTGTCAAATTATAATAAGTACTTTTGAAGTTATGAGGGAACAGATGAACATACATGCATAAATATTTACATACCGGTTAACATCATAACCCTCCGTAGTCGGGTAAAAAGCGTATTTAACTTCTCCATTTTTGTAACGATTTTATTTATCTTTAGAAGAACGTTCTTTAGTAGCATCTTTAAACAAGTTTTAATTCGTGTATATTTTGATAGCAATCAAATACCCTATTTTTCCGTCGCCTCCACCCCGCTCGCCCACCGTACCTCGCCGCTCGGTTCTAGCCCGCAAGCTTAGAGAAAGCCCTTTGTTATAAAAAGGAAATATATGAGAATTTGGACCCGAATGAATAACATCACGTAACCGATTTGTTACGCTGTTATCATTCCTATTTATCCCAAGTTTTGCTATTTATCTACTTATTCAATACAGATACAATACGTTTCTTTATCTATCCAAATATCTATTAAAATATATAGCTGCAATAGACAAAGTTTGTTTAAAAACTTTGGTTGTTATTCATCCGAATGGGTCCGAATACCCTTTTTTGTTTGCGGAAATTTTTAATATCTTAGTTCTTTTTTTAGCACTTTCTTCAAAGAAAAGTCACCGTTCATTCTTGCCTCCAAAGGACGCTTTCAATGCTTTTCTTTCGTAAAGGTTTACACCATAGAGAACTCAAAATTGTAATGATAATAGTGATAATGATAATAGTGATAGTGATGATATATGATAATAATATGTTTATGCTAATAGTCGATACAAAACTATGTAATTAAATAAATACATTTCTTTAATAGGTAAATGTAGGTAAGTATCTAAATACATTCATACTAATATTATAAATGCGAAAGTGTGACTGTCTGTTACCTCATCACGCTTAAACCGCTGAACCGATTTAGATGAAATTTGGTATAGAGATATTTTAAGTCCCGGGAAAGGACATAAGTACTTTTCATTCCGATATTCCCACAGGATCGACACTTATGCGGGTGAAACCGCGGGGCGCTGCTAGTAGTTTATATACCTCATAATCAGCATACTATATTCCCACTGCTGAAACACAGGCCTCCTCTCGGTGAGAGGGAGTGGGCCGTAAAAATCGAATACACGTGGCAGATACCACGCGGGCCCAGTGCGGGTTGGTTCCCGTGGGAATATCGGAATAAAAAGTATCCCATGTCCTTTTCCACGACTCAAACTATATCTCTACAAAATTTCATCTAAATTTGTGTGACACACTTTCGCATTTATAATATTGTAGTATGGATTCCCATGACTGAGGCCGAGATCTATAAACTTAACTTCTACCACGTTACTACTGTCATACAACTGTCAAACTATAAGCGAAAGATAGAGATGAGAATATGTCTAAGTCTAAAATCTGGGCCCTTTTTTTTTTTTTTTTTTTATGGATGGGAAATCATCAAATGACCCCTCCCGCTCTGGGTGGAGCGAAGGGAGTGTCAGACTCTTACTGACTAAAACCCATCCGTGTTCCTTCCTTAGCCCTTTATGTTCCAGGGTAGCGGTAACCCTTTCGGACAATCCCGCAAAATCTGGGCCTGAGTGATTGACTGACTGTCTGACAATGCCCATTGCTGAAGGCAATAACGGATGTTCAATAAGTATAGAAGTTAGGTACTTAGAATCTGGCATCTCATAGCAGGGTCGAAAAACCACGACAGGAGTATAGATATCACCATAATTAAATATCAAAATCGAAGACAATTACCTGAACAAAACAGCAAGTTTATTGTATCCCTATCTCTAATATGTGTATTACTAAATATTTATGAGATCATAATAGTACCAGCTTTATAAAAACAAAATTTTAGATACCGTTTGCATAAGTAGCAATTCCAGTGTGTTTGAAATCCACAGATGTTGGCAAAATTGATTGAAAATATGTAAAAGGGCTTTGCTACGACGTGAACAGAATATTACGAATGTCCCTAGTTAGGTGTAGCAACTCATGGTTCCTTTGAATAGAACTGATGAGGTAGCAGAATTATAATAATTTTAACATTTAAAAGTAGAACTTTATTGAAATTGGCATCGGTGATAGTTTAACGCAGTAGACAGCACGTTCGTGGTAACTGTTTGACCTTGAACTGGCCTAGCGTGGTAAGGAGTTTCAACAGAATAAGAGGCCTGCATATGAAACTGCATCCTAATTGCCTAACACACTTTCAATCACAATCTGAATAATTTTGTAGGAAATTGCTAACCCATTGCTTCATATATTCGAAAAAGTTGTCTGCTCAACAACGTAAACAACGCAATGAATGTTGTTGAACTGTCAAGATTAAAGCCCTTGCTACTGCCCCGCTGTTTGTGTTTTTTTTTTATAACACCACGTTCAGATTAAAGGACGCTGTATACTGTACGGTGTTAGGACACCGACCTGTATACAGAGACCCTTAATCTCTTTATTGTAACACATTGGATTGTAATGCGACATTAGCTTATCTTCTGCCAGCAACTTCGTAGGTAATCCTTGCATTTGGCGATATGCGTCTTATATACTCTTACGTTTATTTGATCTCTCTAAGAGTATTGTCATGTGATTTCCAATTGTGTCTCAGAATAAAATAATTAAACTAACGCAACGCGCACACGTTTGCGTTTTCGTTTGCGCGCCAACGTTCAACCCCTGAAGGGGTGAACGTGGACAACATTTAGGGGTCCAACATGGCTGGGGTTAGAGAATGTGAGGGTTCAACATGGACTAAACCTTTGTAACGCCGCAATTCGACTTGGGTACTTCATACTGCCAAGTCATAAAAACGTTTCTTTGAGTTTTTAAATAATAAATGACAACCATTTTATCTAGTTTTATTAAATGAACTATAGAAAACACGGAAGTGATACAAATTAAAGAAAATAACGACTTTAATCTGCTACGTATTATTGTGCGTGTGGCTGTTAGGACTGATTGATTTTTGATAGTCTTAGAAAAAAAAACTTTATACACTAGCTAGAGTATAAAAAGCGACTTTATGTCGCCTACGCACAACTTAAAGACAAACTTTTAGAGCATGAGAAGTGAAAAATATATTATCAACCTGTTATTTTATCGTATGTATTTAATTGAATCTCAAATAATTCCCATTTTCTTTTATAAAAATATTATCGAACACTTTAATATAATGATTCCACCTATTTTTGTGAACCTCAAATAATTTCTTTAGGGTGCTAAAATACTAAATAGCCAAGTTTCTGTTTTCTGTTTCAGCTTCGTTGGTCACAGTTCTTACCTAATCTAACCTATTTGGCCGGGATAACCTAGCTTAATTACTGCGACCAACTATTAAAAAAGTGTTTATCATTAGATATCAATCAGTTTTTAGAGGATCAGTTAAATATTTCCCTTATTTTATAACATAATTTAATTATTTATTTAATTTGGGAAAACAGACAGTTATACAAACATCGTTATAGCAAGTAGTAAAAAAAAAGACATTACATGTGTAGCTCACGACCTTATCCACATCTTAAATACTACAAAATTATTATGGAACTATTTGCACACAAGTGAAACTTAATAGGTAAAATCTTAGGATAATTTTTAAATGAAAAGAAAAGATAAACACAAAGTCTGAATGCCAATGTTATAAATTATGATAACACGAATAATATGGCATAGATACGTTTTGTTTAATTAATAAAGGAATAATAGGCCACAACCACCACCACCACCAATACCACTCTAAACCCAACTACCTACCCGAAAAGGTCATCAATTATTACCCTCCCGAGAATAGAACAAAGATAAAGTTCCGTTAGAAAGACATTATTCTATATAATTCCCACTCACACAGAAATCGTAAAATCTATCTTGTCTAGAACCTAGTTTTATTCGTTGTGTAAAAGAACCATTTATTTCACGCAAGCTTTTTGTTGAATAAACCTTTATTAAAATTCCAAATATTTCTGTTTATTGGTGTTTAATGTTCTAAAAAGAAAATGAGAAGGGTAACACCGTATGTGCAAATTATTCCTTTTGTATTGCGTACCTTGCGTACCTTTTTGTGAGATAGGTCTTTTTCATACCTAAATTGTTTATTCTCTCTCTCTCTCTTCAAACCTGGTCAAACCAATGCTAAGTGTAGGTCTCCTCCATTTCAGTCCACTTTAACCGCGAGGTAATTGCGGAACACACTAACCCCCTTATTAATAAACGTTGTATAGCGTCTGTATAGTTACACAACGCTTCGTCTTATTCTTTCGAAAGTCAAATTACTGACGGCTGAAAGAGAAAAATCGGTAGGTATGTAACTATTCATCTGATATAATAAGTTTATTAGTAAGGGGGTTACAGTAGGAATGGCTTCCATTTTGGCAGTTCATCAACATTCATATATTATTTTCGTTATTGAGCAGACAAATTTTTGGAACATAAAAAGCAATGGATTAACAATATCCTTCAAAATGATTCAGATTGTGAAGGTGTAACCTTGTAACGTTCCATTTTTTTATACTTAATATATAAACATAGAATAACGATTAAAATATTAAAAACCAAATTGCTTACGTCTATTCAATGCAATGCGCGTGACCATGGGGTCGTCATGGGATCCCCTGTTCCCTCTCTCCTGTCTTACGCACACGCCAGAGACAAGGCACACCTCACACCTTCACATTCTGGCATGATGGGCTCACGTACATATTCGCGTCGCTCTCATTCAGCAGCGCGACATTCATGCATATTACATATGTCCCGGTCCTCAGCCACGGATTATCGCTATGCTATGCACGCTGTGCTATACAACTATGCTATGCACGTAATGCTATGCAGGCTCTGCTATGCATGCTGTGCTATGCATTCTATTCTATGCATGCAAAACAAGCGACTATCTAATCGCGAAAAGAAGCGACGCTCTAATCGCGAAAATAAGCGACCATCTAATCGCAAAAGGAAGCGACCTCCTAATCACCAAAAACAGCGACTACCAAATCCCCAAAAACAGCGATCATATAATCGCCAAAAAAAAGTGACCACGTAATCGTAAAAAGAAGCGACCTTGTAATCGTTCGTCTTGTGTTCGTCGACTTTCTAGCGACGTAAAATTTTGACGCCCGAACCTCCGCATCGCAACGCCTTCCCACGCTGTTACTGTCTTTTTGCTTAGCGATTTTTCTGACTACTTTTCTTTTTGTTCTGCTTCTAATGATGATAGCGACATGTTATATAACCTTCTTCAAGAATTCGGTTATCAAATGCAAAAGGATTATTTAAAATCCGTCTGGTACACAGTCCCAGAGCGCGTTCAAACAAAAAGACAAACTCTTCAGATATCGTTTTTATGGTCATCATGCCGCTACAAATAAATAAATAAAAATTTTACTCAAGTATACAGTAAGGTAAAAATATGGCTTACATTAATTACAACCAAGGAAAGTTAAATTCTAACTGTATTGTAGACCTGCCTGATCTAGGTTTATGAACCTGTGTTTCGGGCCATCAATTTACATCTAACATTTAAAAAGAAGACAACAATAAATGTATTGGAAGCTAAATCGAAAAGAAGGTATAATATTTTCAATGACTTAAACAGTTACCATTACTGGAAACTATTATTAACTAGGTAAAGGAAGAGACTTATACTAGAGTAGAGTATAGGTATAGGTAGGTAGTAGCAATATCTTCCTTTAATATCCGCCTTGTGTATTTGTTTCTCTATTCTTTCCTCTGCATTCTATAAGACGTCACGTATGACATGTCCAAGCCATTTCGAAAGTTCAAATCCTTTTATATTTCATACTGGCTTTTATGAAAGAATGAGCACAGCTTCGCCAAGGCGTAAAGGTGCTTGCTTCGATAATGGATTTACGTTATTTGGAAAATTATGTGGGGCTATATTTTTATCTGAAGTGTAATAGGAATGAAGTGGGGGTAACATTTTATGAGATAATCCAGCACTCCAATTGTGTAACACACTTTTTATCACAATCCGTGGGGGTTTGAAGGAAATTCCTAATCGATTGCTTTGTAGG
Organism: Amphipoea oculea; assembly: GCA_945859645.1. NCBI lineage: Eukaryota > Metazoa > Arthropoda > Insecta > Lepidoptera > Noctuidae > Amphipoea > Amphipoea oculea. The sequence continues at coordinate 10,829,733 of OX243880.1, forward strand.
TTTGAACAAATTAATCTGCTCAACAACGTAAATAACGCAATGAACTGTCAAAATGAAATGCAGCGGAATCGACTGCCATTGTATGAGTGCTACGCAATTGCCCCGTTCATCACATTAACTTTTAGTATAATTAGGTATTAATATGATAACTTATTAATAGTGTAATAATAGTGTATTATCAATAACTTTTTTACAAGAGTTTTCAAGGTAAGTTGATAACTAAAGACGTTGGAACTTAGTAGGTACCCTAATTACGTAACACGTGTTTAAGGTGTAATTATGGTGTAAAAGTGCGCATTAAACAAAATATATATCAACTTTATTTCAATAATTTGATATCAGAGTGACTGGCACTATTGAAAAAGTTATAAAAATGTTTGAAGTTGTAGCGTAAACCGAATTTGTGAAGGAATTAAGTTATTTTTCCATTAATTCGTTTATTTGTTACATTTTTGGCAAATAAATCGCGAACGCAGATTAGAAATATTGTTCTGGATACTAATACCGTGTTTTATTATACGATACCGTTAAGTTTCACAACCTTCCAACAAACTTCATTACTACTTAGTTAACTAACTACCTAATTGTTCACTAATTAACTAACAGAACGTATGATCGATTTGTACCCATTTCTCGGAAACTAAAAGCTGATTCATGTTCGACTCGTGTAGCTCAGAATAATATTACATAACAAAACATCACGACTGTATTCTCTCAAGGGTTATGCAGAGGTCTACCTATAGAACACCCACATTTCGCCAGATTGGTTTATGTCCCATAAATTGGGGGCGAGCTTTTTGCCACCAACCGGGCACAAATTGAGACTCTGGACTGCTACTGAGAAATTCCAGACAGAAAAATCCAATAACACTTTGTCTGACTCGGGATCGTACCCAGGACCGGCTAAGCAGTAGCGCTTGCGACAGCTAGATTAACGCGGCAGTAAACGAGGAGATAATATTATTATGTCGTTTATCGAAACATACTTAAGACGGAAAGTCCGCGTAAAATGATTTACAACAACAACTACAACACAATAACAATGATGATATCGCACACCCAGAACAACACTGTATTATGTCGAAAAATCTTAAAATCGAGGTTTTTATTTAATAAAATAGCCAAAAATTTTCCGCGTTGACCACGAAGACAGGCATATTTATATAATACTGATACGCATTGGATTCTTCATATGCAATATTCAGGACATTCGCAATAACTTTGACATAACATGAAATAATGGTTTTTCCGTCCATTCTGAAAAATGAGCTATTTTGACTTAGTGCAGTGTTGATCTGGGCGTGCGATATTATGCAACGTGGCAACGTTCTAGCTGTTTGGTCACTTTTCCTGTGTCAACTCTTCACGTGACTAGAGGGCTAGCTTCGTAAAATGATTTACAATAACAACACTACAACAATGATGATATTATATAACGTGGCAATGCTGCCAGCCGTTTGGGCACTTTTCCTGTGTCAACTCTTCACGTGACCAGAGGGCCGATTGATTTTTTGGCCAAAGAATCAGCTTCACTATACAATGTGGCAATGCTGGCAGCTAGCCTTTTGGGCACTATTCCTGTTGACAGCAATGCGGTCGAATTTTTTGATGCGCTTTGATTAGTACCCCTTCTTTTTATATACTTGTACATGTAGGTACATATTATTATTTTAAGCCTACTAGCATTTTAAACTATGTTTGTAATGGAACTATGTAATGGAATAGATATCGTTAAAAAATCACATTATAATTACACTACACTTTAATACGGTCAGGGAAATTAATTGGTTATCAAATTGACACACTTCGGCAATTTGCCGTGTTATAGCCATTCCATATAACTGTAAAAGAATGACTGGTGTGATTGACGGTCAATTTATGTTGGTAGTCTATTTGATAAACAATTAATTTCCTTAACTCGATTTTACTTTATTATCGTAAACTATTACAAGAAACTCTACGATCACTTTCAGAGCACTGAAATTCCCTGAAACTAAACTGTTGAGCTCTTTGAAATTATTACCATTGCAGAGAAAGTCAGGAGTCGTGAACCTGTTGCTTCAGTCTAATTGTCGCTCTCAAAAAGAAATATTTCAAGTAAAGAAAATAGAATTTCCTAATACCTACATTGGCAGTTGTCCCGCCGGCGGCGATGAACGAGTAACGAGTAGAACTAGCAACTGAAAACGAGTTGGCGAGCAGTGAGCAGCGTGTGTGTAGTTCCGATAGTTTTGTCGCTGGGCTACCAGCTAGTGTCCGTGTGCGACGGGCGATTACTCGCGATCCGCACTCTAGGTAGAAATGACCGCGTGTTGGTGTCTCGGCCTGAGCTCTGACCGCTAAGCGAGCATCGCTGAGCGAGTATTATCTTTGATAGCTTTTGTCGTTCAGCGATAAACCAGTGGAGCGAGTCCTCGCCGGGCGGCAGTGTGAACAATCAGCGATCGACTGTTAATATATTATTACGCATCTTTTTTGTTTACACGGAATGTATATCTATTGTACGTTGCTTGAGCGAGAAAATAGTCGACAGTTAGCCGATTTCTCGCCGGCGCGGCGGTGAGACAAGTACTGGAATTTCTATTTCGTTTTGTAAATGAGGTTGAAATCGAGAATGTAGTTACAGTTGTTTTTTAGATTGATTTGTGTAGTTGTATTCTGAGACAATATTCGAGTCGTGTAGACACGACTCGAATATTGTCTCAGAATATTTTGCTTTGATTAGTTACTTTAAAACTAAGTAAAATTGTTTACAGGTACTTACTCCATTGGTTTAGATAATTAACTAAAGGTAGACAAATCGTAAAAAGGGTTTTTATAGATGACACTTTCATGTTTAAAAAAACGTTTTAAATAAATTAAATTTATTTTAGATTTTTATCACATAGTTTTCATCTTTTACTAGTTTGTTAAAACTTCATCATTTATTCTTAAATTACTCTTCGTAGATGTAACTGATTGAGTACAATTTTTAGTTAGATTTATAATAATATAATGTTTTGTACTCTGTCTATTTTAAAGAGCCCAAAAACATAGGTTCCCTAAACCTTTAAAAGAATACAACGAATTTGATAACGTTGCTAAATTGAAGGGTACCTACAATTCTGTTAATCATGCTTCGTGTGAATAGGCTTTCCTTGGTTTGTTTTTGTTTACCTTTAGTTAACTATCTAAACCAACGGAGTATAGTTGTCGTTTTAAAAACTACCTCGTTGGTATTGTGGGTGCTAGCGCTACTGCTGAGCTTGGGTTCGATTCGAAGGTCGTAGTACAGCAAAGTGTTATTTGTGTCTGGTTGATGGCTATAGGCTCGGCCTCTATTACATGTATAGAGGTATGAGGAACAGGGTGTAAAATTCACTCATACTTCATAGAAAAGGGAGGATCCTCCAACCAGACGGGTGTAGTGTCTGGAGGGCAACTGCCCAATTATTCATGTCGGGCCGTTGTAGCTATGCTAGTTGCGCAGTAAACTCTACTTGCGAGATGCAGGATTTTGCGCGACGTCAGTATGACGCGTTGTTCATATGTGGCGTTGTAGATACCGCTACACATGGGAGTTAAACGTAATTGGCGAAGTGTGGGAGTACTACAAGTAAATCTTTGCCCAACCCTTCGGGCAAACAAAGCATGATGTTACGTTTTACAAAAAAAAATTGCAGTGTAAGACACCTTTCAGATAACTCCGTAAATTCGTCTTTGTGATGGCAACTTTCCTACATACCACTTTGGTAACCTGATTTTATCACTCAGTGGATTCTGTTAAATGAAACATGAATATTTTTCGAATACCTACAAGTACTTAGGGTACCGTACTCTCATTTGAAATATTAATCTAAGTACCATGCCCTTTTATTTGACAGTATACATATAAATACGAGCACATGTATCAAATAAACAAAAGAGACTACGTTCTAAGGGAGTCCTAAAACAATTTTAGATAAAAGCAAAAATTGGTATGACTATGTCAATCTAAGTGGCGTGTGTCTGTGAATTAGTTAATATTATTTAGTTTAGTCAAATAGAACTGTAATTACCTTGAAAACTCAATATAGATAATTACCTGAGTGAAATTAGCACACAATATTAAAGGTACGTTACGTTTTTTAACGCGGACGGGACGGGACGAGAATTTTTGGTAACATCGTTTAACCCTTCGTATGGCCGGAACGTAGATCTACACGAGACACAATGTCTTTTTAATTGTGTCTGTAATTACGGCATACAACCGGTTAATCGAAAATGTATACGAGACAGCATACGTTACGGATACACGTAGGACACGGCGACGCGACGCGGCTCCCGAGGGACGGGAAAAATATCTTCGGTGACAATGTTAAGAGCCTATACTACCTCAGCTAAAATTCCCTCTTTATCTCGCTCATACGATACTGCTCGCGGACTGAGTGAGAGCGAGACAGAGTGCGGTGCTGGGCGGCAGGCAGCGCTAACAGTTTAGGTATTTGCTTTTTACAGTGAAAATAATAGTAATTATAAAAAAGTAAATAACATAAGACCTGCTTTAAAGTAAGTTCAGTTAGTATGCAAAGTTTAATGATCTAATTTGAAGTATTTTTAATGCCAGCGGTTTATTGTTCGGGTTAGAGGTAACTTTGGATTTTTTTTCTATCGAGTAAATTTTATGGAATCGTGTTTTCGTCTAACATAAGACTTTGCATTAATCCTCAACTTTACCATAAGCTCTTAAGCACGTCCTGTCCCGCGCGCATCAGGTCCTAGTTGTGGTTCCGCTGCGTTTACACAGTCGCTCTGGTCGCCGTCCAGTCCATCTTTTCCTGTTTTGCAATCTAGCAGGTTAGTATCGCATCGCTGTTACGGTACACCCGTCCGTGTTTTTATAACACCACGTTCTGTCTCCGCTCCGTCCATATCCCAACGCCAACCAGTATGCAGCGTCCTTTACTCAGCAAGCAAAACTGTTTGAGATTTACATACCTAATTAATTAGCAGAGTGTGTTGCTTTGCCTAACTTACAAGATGTTCTACTTCTATACATCTATAAAATATTATAGTCCTTATACTTGTCTGTATGTGTGACCGCGTTATTCTCCTAAACTATGCAACGGAGTTTGATGCGGTTTTCACCATCATTAAAAGAATTGATTCCAGAAAGTTTATGTATAGGTAATACATTTACATTAAACTTACCTACTTAAAAAATAAATCTTGATATTTTGTCAAATCGTAAAAACCATGCTAAGCACGGGCGGCTCGCTAGTTATTATTAAAAACTTAACTTGCAAAATATAAATATGCGTAAAGTCCGAAGCGGATTTTACTCCTTTTAGGAAATTCACTTCAAAATTTATTTGCGAACGTGCGTTTTAAACAAAATGACTGATAACAGATAATATCGCTGTGAGAGTTTTAGTCCTCAGCGTCATTGGTAAAAACTCTTCTTTTTCTTCTTCGAAGAAAAACTCTCTGAAGCGCGCTTGAGGTGGTATGGCCATATAATGAGAAGGTCAGAAGAACACATGACTAAGCAAGTCCTCAACATGAATTCAAGTCCAAAGAAGCGAGGTAGACCCCTTTCCACTTAGATCTCTGTAGTCAACAACGACCTGAAGCAAGCCCACGTGAATGACTCGACAACCCAGAACCGAAACATTTGGCGAAGAATGACGAGGAGAGCCGACCCCAAATGAAATGGGATAAGGCTAGGCAAATAGAGAGAGCGTCAATGGTAAAATACAGAAAAAAACATCAACAACTGTTTACGTTGTGGTTGTTTATTGCAACAAAAATAGAATAGAATACTCTTTATTATGTACACCATATAAATTACTTCGCAAACAAAAATAACCTACATTTTAGTTTTCCCGCCTGTAAACTGAACTCTACACCCGAATAATTAACTTTTTCCGATGTGTAAAAACACATCAGAAGGCCAGGGAGGACATTTTCAGCGCGCCAATGTCACTTGCACGCGGTAATTGTGTGCAAATACATCGGAAGCTGTCAAGCGCTCATTTGCCGCTGAATAACGCTGGTTTACGCTGGAATAGGCTCTTATTTGACTGACGTACACCACCGGACGGCACATACTGACGTGTGGACATACAAAAAACATGGTCATCATTGTCGGAATATGTATGAATTTTCTAATATTATTTCGCAATACCCTTGAAGTTGGTTCAACTTTATGATTTGAAAATGATTAAAAGTTCAGTGTGGTTGATGGAATATTCAGAACCAGGCGTTGCTTTTAGGCTATACCTTTGAGTTCCGTGACCTTTGCATGCTCAAAGCGAGTGTTCATTATATTTGACATGCAGAATAGAGGATGTTTGGCATATATTCACGGTTAATTTGCAGAACTGTTTTGATAACATGTTGTTGTTTAGAAAAGGGAAATTGTGGGTAACTACAGAATAGTTCGGAATTCCGAAATAGCAGCATTTTGCATTGATTTCGGATTCTCTTTGATGTTACTAAGCCGTTTATGCACTTTCAATCACAAACATTGATCAAGAGCGTTCGGATCCTTTGTATGGACATATCTACCTATATTAGCGAATAGTATGCGGACATAGTTCAACCAGTATTCGTGAACAACCGCTTTATTACTGTAAGTGGCCATACTAGCCATAGCTTAGCCGTTAGAAGTGATTTGTTCGAACAGTGTTCAAAACTCTGTGAACACAACAAAACGATAAGATAGCCGTGAATAATTTCGATGAACAGTGCTTTATAAGACGATAAAATAATGCAAAGCCGACTTTCGAAACTGCTTACGCGTCTGTACCAAGCTTTAGCTACTTGCACACAAACCTGACCTTTGTATGTCTCCGTCGCATATCGCTTCGAGCGAATGCAATATACTTTATCTTTGTAGCAAAAAGAATTGTGTTCAATATGTAAGAGCAACGGAACCCGGTATGTAATGCACTATCAAAGCAAAGATTTTAAAGAATCTTGGGGAAAAATCCTCGTTTGTTTTCTATGCGCACTCACAATGGTTGGTATGTATTTCAAAGGAATAATCGTAAAGAAAGGTGCATAATATACTTCTTTCGGTACCTTCTTTAAATTCACTTCAAAAGAACTGCCTTAATTTTTAAAATGAAAGGATTATTTCTTATACAACAGAATAGAACCTTTCAGTCGGTGAAATCTAGAGGAAAACTTGAACAAGATGTACTTAATTGTTTAACTTTTTCCGAATCTAAATATTTTCAAATGTGACAAAGGAGTCGACAGAAAAGCCAACTACGTACATATATGAACTCACGCCTTTTCCCCATAGAAGGCAATTCTTCTAAATTAAATAACATTTGAAAACTCCACGGGAAAAAAACGGGTAAGGGAAAAATAACTTTAAATAGTTCCGAAGTAGTTCATTTTATGTTGTTTTTATATATTATTTTAGTACCTGCGGTAAATAAGAGCCGGCATAATTAAATCTTAAATATTGAAAAAAATGGGCGAATTTGAAATAAAAATCTGGAATATTATTGAACATTATTTATTTGAGATCTAAAAAAAATGCCTAAATGGCTAGGTTTTAAACATTTTGTGAACAAAAATAAACTTTAAAAAATCCTTTACTAAGGACCTTAATAAACTCAGGTAGTCTATTAAGGTCCGAGACAAAATTAAAAGAAACTAAGCTGATAAAACATAAAATAAATTGTTTTCCTCTATAACTCAACATAATTAATATTTTCAGACAAAATATTTAACAGATTACCATTAATCATATAAAAAAAACATAAATTGGTCCTTATAAAACTCAAAGAATAATTATTTTGTAACAAAAAGATGTTATTTATGTAAAATCAACAAATTTATATTATTTTTAGATAAAAACCTCTTAACCAGAAATATAGGTTTAACAAAAATTAAAAAATATATGCTTATTTTTTGCCCGGCTAATGCCCTGGCCCTTATTAAAATAATGAAATAGTAACAAGTACGTAAAATCTAAATAGAATTATGAGATCAACAAATATCAATGGTCGGTGGATTCGCAGTATTATCATTATTAATTATTAACATAGGTAATTAACTATTATCCAATGAGATCCTTAATTTTAACCTCAGTTTGGCCTGCCAACTAAAGGTATCGTTTAATTGCATTCGGGGCAAACGAAATTGATATCGTCTTTCGTTAGGCCAACACATTGGTCGTGGTACCATTTCTGACACACTTGACATTGATCTTGGATCCTTTCTGTATGACATGCGTAGCAATACCACGTATCATCAGGGTTCCCTTTGTTTTTTTTATTTTCTTTGTTCTTTTTGCCTCCTTTAGGAGTTTGCTGTCTCTTTTGTCTTTTCTTTTTTCCTCTCTTTCCAAAAATAAGTCTCTAGTAACCCGCTGGCCTTTGTAGTTAATTGCTTTCCGTCTTGGTTTATTTTGCTTCACCACCGCATAATTTGGAGTTGGTATTAGCTGTTGGAAAGGTGATTTCAAACTTTTATTCTGTTGTTTAAGGTTCTGTAATGGTATATTATCCTCTGAGTCCTCTGATGACGAACTATCAGGGGGCCTAAAAAGGCCACTTTGGCAGAATCATAAAAGGATAACATTATGAATCATAATAAACGTCATAAAATGGTCACAAAATGACAATTCATAATGTTATTTAACATTAAAGCAATTCATATTTTGTGGACCATTTTACGAATCTCCATACAAAACTGTCAAACAGATGAATTGCGTGATACGAAATTGTACCCAAATAATATTATGAATTGTCAGTTTGTGACAATTTTACGACGTTTATTATGATTCATAATGTAATCCTTTTATGATTCTGCCAAAGTGGCCTTTTTAGGCCCCCAGATCGTTGCCTTGCCACATTATGTATGTAACTACCGTGGCTGATTCCTTTTTCTGGCGTATATTCTTGCATCAATGGAAGAACTGCATTTTGGTCTTCTGATGGAGTGGGGCTGTATAAGTTTTGGCTATCTTGCCTATTGTGATAATTCGCTAAAAGAGATATAAGGTCTTCAACAGAAGTATCGGTATCTGAGCTGTAAACAATTGGTCGCCTTGTAATGTTATTTGTTTCTTCTAATTGAATAGGTGGTTCTTGTATAAGTAATACTGCCAGAATCTGATGAGCTGTAATGGACTAAACGATGACTCGTCGTTGTATTACAGTTGTACAAAACCGGCAATGAATAGTCTGCTTCTGTCAATAAAGATGGTGATGCTGAATATGAAGGAATCGAATCTTCTGCGTTTATTCGGTTCATTAAATGTTTTTTCAGGGTTCTTCTCGGTATCCCGTGCTGAATAGCTGCTGCACGCTCTGATAGTAGTCCATTTTGCACGGCTGCCATTGCAGCTGCCAGTTGGTTGACTGTCCAAAGTGCACGACGTTTCTTAACAGGAGGTTCCATTATTCCAGTCTGTAATCAATTATTTGTTGAAAAATATGTTTTATAAACAAGCTTTTATAAAACTCGTGTTTTGTACCGCATGCTGATCAAAATTTGCCAAAAACCATAAATCTGAATTCCGTTGTCTACCTACTGTCTCCATTATCAGATCAGCTCGTTGTTACTATAATATTGTATTTTCGTCGAAGCATGCAAAGTTGTAAATCGGGAACACACAAACCCACACACCATAGCAAGTTAAAAAGCTTGTAAAAGTGTTTCAAATACATAGATATAACATACAATAACATCAACGTTAATAAAAAGATACAGCTATTTATCTAAATGAAAAGAAAACAAAACAAAAAATAATATATTTAGACAGGCCAATAAGGGCCGGCCCTTATTCACTTCCTTCCAGGTGGCCCTTATTAGCATTGGCGTCACTTTTTTTTTTTTTTTTTTAAACTTGATTTGAAAGTTGGCAAATATCAACAAAATAAAAGAGCTTACCTTGATTCGACAGCTCTAATGTCCACTTTACAGTAATTAGGTGTTCACTTGTTGTAAAATACACTATTTTCTTTCTATTGAATGTTCTTGCATCGGCTTTTTTTTTTAAACTGTGACGTCGACCGTCCCCAGTGAGTTACTCGGGACTACTGACAAAATGGCGGCGCGCACGGCAACGCGCGCGCGTGAGATAGCAATACTATTGGTCCTTTTTACGTAAGCGAGAGATCTAACCTATAAAACTATTGAATGTGTGTAGTTTCTCTGATGGTCCTTAATAGCCGCTGGCCCTTATTTACCGCAGGTACTTATTGAAACAACATATTTATAAATATGGTATTATTTAACTTTAAATAAAAATAGGTTGGGTTAGGAAAACGCGCAGCGCAGCCCGCATGTCAAATGTCATATTGACAACGACGGTTTTTGATGTTCGGCACGTGGATATTCCTATGATATTCCTATTTCTTGCGATGAATGAATAGATACAAACTGCTGACTACTATGGATTTACCTAATAGTGATTTTTGTATAAAAAATAGTACACCAAAAAGCTAACAGATGGCATTAAAAAGTAAATTTCACAATAAAGTTATATTCATTGTTTTTCCCATGGAGTCTTTATTTGTGGTCGGGATGGGTCAGGTTATTGAACAGGCTTCCATTGAGGGTTAAACCTTTATATTGTTTGCTACACATTTCACAACATAAGGTGCCCAAGTCGGGGCGTCTTGGCATGTTCAAATCATAAGTGTCAATCTGTCACGTCAGTGACAGTCTATCACAGAGGTCTGATAGTATGGGTATATATGTTCTGTGGTTACATTTTTAAAAATCTTGATTGGTTTAATTTCAGATTATATTTTACCGTTTTGCGCGGTACCAAGGCATGTGGTATGACATTTTAAATTACTTACGGTGTTTTTAAACGGAAATACAGTTGCTGCATCTGTACCAAATTACCAAAATAAAGAACAGACCTCGAGTGTCCTCTGAGGCGGCCATTAAAAACAATGCAACGTTGCCGTTATTACGCCGGCTGCAAGGGCATCCAATTTCACCAAATGACGTCATTAAGTCCGCTCCAGCAAGACGACACGTGCAAGGTCGAGGATACATACGTCACTAAGTACGTATCATAGTTATAATAATTTACCTACACATAAATTATAGTTCTCGCAACCGGCAAACGTGTATGATCAGATGTATGAACGTAAACAATATAAAAAGAGCCTTCTACCCATGGAAATAGGGCGTGAATTTATATATGTTTGTATGTATCATTATATGAACTGCTGTAGCACTTCGGAAGTAAGTATGATAAAAGTTCTGCACTGAATGTCCGAGTGCCTTTGAATTTAAAAAAAAATATCAAAAATGGTCACTGCAGGACGTGGTAGGTTTCAGCTATTTAAAACAAGTTCGAAGCCCCCCGACCCGACCCGACCCGATGGAAGTCCCTGAACCGTCTCCAGATACAAGTGGGAACATGTAAGTCCAACTTGATAAAGGGCTACCACAATGGAACGGCAGTAGGGTGTGGTTGTGGAGTTATGTCGCAAAGCGTGCTCCATCTCCTATCCTGCCCTCTGTGTCCCAAACATGCAGTCAAAGTGACGTCTACGCTGCCCACCGACGTCGCGCACCGCCGTGGATGTGGCGCAGTTTTGGGCCAACAAGATCTAAAATACAGTCGTGCCAGCGATACGAAGAAGAAGTTAAATATAGCGTTATATACAGGATGTTCGGCAGAACGTTGAACTCACGAAAATGGCAGATAGGTGGGGTCATCTGCAACCTACCCAGCCCAAAAAAAAAAAATTAGGCTCCATAGCTTTTTTATTTTTTATAGCCGATTTTTTGCCTAAAATTTCTATCCACGCCCTGCCCAAGGGCGAAAAAAAAGGAAATTTTGCCATACAGAATTCTCTCCCATCCCATCTACACCTCACCTCGCCGCCCACCTTTATATGTATAGGGTGGCAGTTTAGTCAACCCATCAAGGGGGTGATTCTGACCGTCATTTTAACAATTTTCGCTAAGAAACTGTTACCTGATTCATGAAAAAAAAAAAACAAATTTAGGATTTTTTTTTTTACAACAGTAGACAGGTTTTTTTATTTTACAATTCGGGCACTATATGTTTAATTGCGAAAGTTGTTTAGAATGACGGGATCCAGGTGATTAAATCGGCTATTGTATCTCGTTATGTTGCTATTATATAAAGTTGGGAACATAATGTGTTTATAGTTAATTCTACCATATGAACAAAAACCAATTAGTTATTCTGTGCCAAAATTAACAACTTAGATCGACGTCCTGTGAGAGTCTAAAAAGGTTAGAATTATTTGCTACGATATTGAAGTGCCAACAAGAAGGCGAAATGCTTCAAATGCGATCTTCCTTTACCCTTTTAGAGCCAAACATTTAGGATGCCTGCTTGTTTGCTTTTTGTAATTTATATTTTAGACATGTTGTTTTTTTATAGAATTAGAGTCACCAATTATTTAAGTTTTAGTTATAAGTAGGTACACATTTTTGCATGACAAATGGTAGAATATGTATCTGGAACCAATCATTTTAATGCTTTCATTCTATGCAAATAAACATTTTCTATTCTATTCAATATTCTGTTCCATAATAATATAGTATATAGAATAGAAAATATTTATTAGATTTGAGTACGTTCCCAAAATATTTTGAAGAATAAGTACTTGAAAATATTTTGTAATTATTATTCTGAGAACAATATTAAAGCTAGAAATTTTTAAAACTTTTTGTTTGACATCTTATCATATAGAAAAACTACCATTCATCTTTATCCATCCTCGAAGTGTTCGCTATAAACTTTTGACATTACTGAAGAAACTTGGGTTATTTACGATATTGGCCACGAAACAAACATAGAGGATGCGATTGAGAAGAAAGTTATCGCTTACACATAAACTTTTCGCTCGATGACCTTTTTGACCTACAAACTGATCCGTGAAACTGATAAACTTTCCGCAGATTTTTACCAACCCAAGTCTACATTAGGGACTTTGAAAAGTGAGTGGGTTTGTTTTTATTAAAATACTAGCTTCTGCCCGCGACATCATTCGCGTGGAAATCGTAAGACACAATATACTCGTACTAAAATAATTGCCGTATTTTCATAAAATTGGTCTGTATACTACGTTTGTAGTTTTGATCTCAGCAGCCAAAATATGAAAATAGTCACGACTGGCGACGCGGGAGCAAGCGACGCGTACAGTTGTCTTAAATAAAAACTTAATAAATTGTCAAACATTTTGCCAATCTCTTGCTGGGAAAAAGCTTTTCTCTGAACTAAACCACGGTGTATTTATATACTTACCTGTCATTAGACAAAGCGCTATATCCTCATTTGTCACACACCTCTAGGCTCTACCACCAACCCGCACTGGGCCCGCGTGGTAGATTATGACCCACTCCCTCTCACAGAAAGAGGAGGCCTGTGTCCCAGTAGTGGGAAAATGAGGCTGATTATACACACCTCTGATCTCTCGACCCGCGGGGCAATTGCGTAACACATAATCAATCGGAATCGGTTTCATTTTGACAGTTCAACAACATTCATTGCGTTATTTACGTGTTGAACAGACAAATTTTTGAACTTATGAAGCAATGGATTAGCAATATGCTTCAAAATGATTCCGATTCCGATTGATAGTGTGTTACGCAATTAGGGTGCTGAACTGTCTTGTTCTACGAAATTATTCACCTCGAGTACAGAACTGTTGACTCAGCGGAGACGTATCAATTACCCGGAACTAACCCTTGCATCAATATTCATGAGGACACATCGTTGGGACCTAATTTAGAATGATGCGAGACCATTACTTGCAGTAGATAGTAGTAGTCTGCCTAAGCATCTACCTAACTTAATGGGAGTTTGGCCTGTTGTTACAGGGCCTAGAATTCACCAAGCTTTATTGGTTCGATGACTTTAGTAGTTGGCTGCCACTGTAGGTGAAGCTTAAAGGAATTGCAATGGTTGGGCGGTATGACGAGGTATAAACAATTTTTACTACTTTAACCAGCCTTTACTATTCCCACTGTTGGGACACAGGCCTCCTCTCTGTGAGAGGGAGAGCAGGCGATAATCCACCTCGCGCGGGCCCAGCGCGAATTTTTGGTTCTAGAACATGTCTGGTTTCCTCACGATATTTTTCGTCACCGTTTTGAGAGCAGTGGTGATGAAATTAAATACATAAAGTAAAGTGCCTGTCTGGGTTCGAACTCACGACTTACAATTCGTATGTCCAGGCCACCACTACTCTTCTTTATGAAGAGTTCACAAAATAATCTACATTCATAAAACGAAAATCTCTCCGACTATCTTTAGTTTTGGACTAACGACAAAGCCATCTATAGAATACACGTATGTTTACGAATTGCATTGCACTAAAGAAGAAAGTTATCAACTTACTACCTTATTACTAAGGGCATTGGGGTGAAAAAAGATCAACCGCCAACTTTTTCGAGGGTATCTATGTGTGACGTGTTTCCTTGTTGTGTTTCAGGTGTACACACCTACAACTGATGATAATGGTTTGAGATAGTGGGCTCATAAACAAAACCGCAAGACGTAAGAGCGAGAATGGTTACCAATATATCTTCGACATACGTGTGTGTTAAGATTATTTACACGCATAGATGGTGAAGTATATGAAAGATACTAAGGGCGGATGTTTTGGAAATTGTCTTATGTAATTTTGACGTCCAAAAAGTGCTAATTCTCAGCCTAATTTTAACAAATGACTTTTTGTAGCTATCGTACATACGGTTTCCAATCTCTTATTCCACTAGTAGTATATCCAGTTTTTTTTTATTTTTCATGTTGCTTTAATTTCTTAGCCATTAGTGGCTAGATGATACATAGTATAGTAGACCTCGTAATTTCTTTACCACTTTTGACAGCAATTCACAGTAATTTGAAACTTCAATAAGGTTGTAACTATCAAGCTGTCACACAGACAAATCAACCTTGTCGTCTTATGTCGTGCAAGTGAAATTCAACCTTAGGACCACCAGCTATTACGAGGTTTACTATGTGATCTACCTACTAGCAACTTATAAATCGTACCTACCAAAGTTTCAACTCCAGGAACTATCAGTTCGACCCTGTTATCCGGTAGATGTAACTTATTTATTACCCAGGAGGTTAAACATATCCGACGGCTAATAACAACGCTACATAATTATTCTTGACTTATGTAATTACAAGCGTAAAGTTTGCGAATACTTATCTATATTAATATAATCTTAATATCATGGTAGGTATCATGCAACGCTACTCTTGTGAAATAAACCTTCTCAAACTTTTATGAACATCAAAATAATTTGCAGGGATGGGCCAAATATTCGTTTATATTCGGTATTCGGCATATTCGACTATTTACTGACGGCCAATTATTTGGCAAACATGCCGAACATTTTGCCGAATAATATTGTATTAAAAAGTTGCATATATAAGTCTGTAAGCATATACGAAGTAGCACAATTACATATCATTTATTCTGCCTATGTAAAGAGATACATAGTAATAATCTTACAATGCTTCGATTATAAATAGTCTTGATCTAATAGAAGAAATAAAAGTTGTACATTTGTATTGTGAAAAAAAAAAATCGACCTCTTCCTTCCACTCATTAGCGCGCCAAATCCTGCCGAATATTCGTATATTATTTTACCGAACATTCAGCCGAATAAAAGTATTCGGTAAAACCCGTATTTGACCCATCACTACTTTCCATCGCCTACAAAACTTTAGATTATTACCAAGTAATTCTATAATTCTCTATTGTACCTACTCTCAGCACAGTTCAGACATTTTTCTTTTTTTCTGTGTTGTTGTGAAAATTTCCCACAGATTTTCGGACAAATCGTTTCGCACGTTCAGTAATAACTGTGACAAATTGTTCGCCTACCCGACTTAAAATTTAATGCGTTTTCAAATTGAGAGCTCACTGAATATTGTGACGTCATAGTGTAGCTACACACCTACACACAGCGTATGAATTGTAGGGATGTTTGGCACATGTCATACATACGCATGAACTACCTACGTGATATACGCGCGGCGTGCTATCGCCTGATCACAACCCTCTGTTCCCATTTCTCTGTTTCTGTACCAAATAGTTAGCTAGAAAACTCCACATTTTTGGAACGAAGTTCTTTAATGCGTTAAAGAACTTCGTTCGCTTGCGGTAGGAGTAAACTGGTAGAAATCGTCACGTAACCATGCGACTTACTTTCTCTGAGATCTCGAATAGTGGTAGTTTTCATGGTTTCAGAGGATGCTGAAGACAATAGTGAAGTACAAATTTATTAGAGCTTCTAAAAACTTACACTAGACTAGCTTCTGCCCGCGACTTCGTCCACGTGAAATTACACCTTCTCCCCATTCACTCTCTTAGGGGTGGAATTTCGAAAAACCCATTCTTAGTGGATACCTACTCTTCACAAAGAACACACCCTCCAAATTTCATGTCTCTAGGACCAGCGGTTTAGGCTGTGCGTTGATCAGTCAGTCAAAACTTTGAAGATTAAAAAAGAATGGCTCTGTATTAAAAATTTCTCTCTGTGTGTCTGTCTGTGAGAGTATCGCGTAAGGAACTTCGTTCCTGACGGGGGTGCCCTGACCGCACACGTTTTTTTTCATTAAACAAGTCTAACACAGGACGAT
The DNA here is from genome assembly GCA_945859645.1 of Amphipoea oculea. Lineage (NCBI taxonomy): Eukaryota > Metazoa > Arthropoda > Insecta > Lepidoptera > Noctuidae > Amphipoea > Amphipoea oculea. Next base: position 10,846,315 of record OX243880.1, read on the forward strand.
GCATAAATAATGCCTGTGAAAATACCCTTAACCAAGCCGAGTATAACTTGTTCTTCCCGTTATTGTGATAATGTTTTTGCACAGGACTATACTTGGGAACCTACTGGTTACTGTGATATTGATGGTCAAAGTTCCAACATTTATTGGTGTTTTTTTTTTTACGAAAACAAGTTTTAAATGTTATATCTTGACTTTAAATACTTCCACGATTCCTGTACAGTTGCATGCACCCATGTGCACAACACGTGCGTTACGTTGCGCACTATCGTAAACATATAATATGACTCCTTCGGAAAGGGTGTGTTGTTACAATCTGTATAGTTAAACCACTCTGCCAACCGCTTCGAAGTAAAAAAGGACAGTACCTACACTCGCTTGGCAAACTTCAATGCTTATTAACTTTTTTATTACCGATCAAAGTATAATTTTTTATAACCCTAAAATATTAAACACGCTCAAATAATTTAGCTTTGAATTTGTTCAAAAGTTTTTTAGTTAAAATTATTATAAGTATCAATTTTTCAAATAATAAAAAGTTTTCGTTCAATTTCATTAGTTCATTAAAGAAATCCTTTGAAACATAATTTAAATAATATCAAAAAGAGCTTTGAAGGTCCGTGGCATATACCTACCAGTCCGCCATTTTGATTTTTTTTTCAATCATCTAAGCAACAAGATGTACCTACTTACGCAAGTTCAAAAAAATATGGATGTCACATGATCAACTTTGAACGTTTATATCTCGGGAACGTGACGCTTTATGGGGTTTAATCCTATTAGGTATGTTTTCTTTTTTCATATGAATTAATATAGATAGATTTCATGCGTGACCGCCATTTTGAAAAAAAGTAAAATGGCGGACAGGTAGGTAGGTATACCAGGCTCCATATAAAAATCTTCCATCCCTTTTACAAGTAATTATTAACATCCTGATGATAACTCCTTTGAAGTCTGAAAAATGTCTGGAGATCTGAAAAAGTTAGAAAATAACAGAGAATTTATTGATTTTTATATAAATGAGTTTATAAATAATACATAATTAATCAAGTTATAGTAAAAAATAGCAACCATTTTGATACAAATACTTAGTAGCTACTAATGACAATATCACATGACCTCAAACTTAAAACATAACCAAAATTAAAATTATATTTACGTAAATACCAACGAATACATAATTAATGAATAAAGATAACAAAATCATATCCCAACTTATCTAAAAAAATTCACCAACTAAAATATAGCGTCGAAAAATTCATCGCTTTCGACATAATATAACATAACCCATATAAAATCAACATGGCATATATTAGAGCTATGGTGGCCCAGTGGTAACGGCCGCAAATTACGAGTTATAGGTTGTAGATTCGAACCCAGACAAGTGCTTCACTTTGTGTAAATTATTTCATCACCACTGCTCACAAAACGGTGAAGGAAAATATCGTGTGGAAACCGACAAGTCTTAGCACCAAAAATTCGGAGACATGTGATATCTGCCAACCCGCAGTGGGCCCGCGTGGTATCTGACACGCGAATTCGAATTTTACGGCCCACTCCCTCTCACTGAGAGGAGGCCTGTGTTTCAGGAGTGGAAATACAATAGGCTGATTATGAGGTATATAAATTATTACATAAGCACCTATAACCCGTACCAGACTGTGCGACTACACGCTATGGGAACCCCCTTAGCGTAAAGTCGCTTAGTTAATAAGTTTTGCACCCTGTCTGAAGGCTTTATTTATAAGGCATCCTCGGGATAGCCCGGGCAGCCGACAGCCTCATAGGTTGACCTACGAGATGCTGCTCCCAAAATAATAATAATATATAAGCACCTTTGTGATGATATGGCTAGAAGACATGTTGCGCCGTTCCCAAATAAATTGTTATAAAGGCAGGAGAATGATAATGCCCTTTGTGTATTACCTACTTAGCTCACAATATTTTTCCCAGCACCATCGTTCAGACAAAGGCATTTTGTGTCAATTACTCTCTGCATCGATAAAATCGTGTTAAACGTGCAACATGCTATAACTTCGTTACGCTGCAAATTGAGGGGATGTTTATACCGAGATTTTTTTTTTTTTTATAAATATTTTTTTATTAATGGTTTTGCGGCCATATTTTCATTTACAGTACAGTATTTATTACTTGAAGGTAAACTAGAAACAGCTTCGACATCATTTGCTTTAAAAATTACGTGAAATATAATATGAAAACCATGACAGTACAGTACTAGGGATATTGCTTTCTTAGACTTTCCTAAAAAGCCGAAAACCGGAAATTCTGAAATTATCCGGAAAAGAACCAGAGTTACTGACAGCTTGCAGAGTAAGCAACCCAGTGTACTGAGTAGTGGGCTGGCAGATGATCGGTGCAGCAGACAAGTCTTGGAGTTGAGACCGCGTATCGACAAGCGTAGTGTGGGACGCCCTACAGTTAGTGGACCGATGATTTTAAAAAAGGTGGCGGGTACAGACTAAATTCACAAGACGGAAGACAGATTGTTGTGACGCAACCTGGGTGAGGCCTATGTCCAGCAGCGGAATGCGTTAGGCCGAGTTCATTGAAACATTCTTAAAAAAGCAAAGTATCTACGGGTGTTTGCCAAACAACCGTAGATAATAATACTCTTGACGTTATTGTTGTATTCATCAGTCGAGCCGTTAGCGACAGTGCGCCGTCTGATGCAATAATTGCACGCCTATGTCAGTTTTTAAAGCCACTTTGGCAACCGGGCTAAGTATACAGAGAAGCCGTAAGTTTTTCGGAGCTCTCGCACGTTCGGTCGATCCTGTCCACCAGAACAGGAAATTACCAGTAAAAATAATATCCGGCAACAAATCAAGTAATTATTTACTTTTCTCATTCATTACGAAGAAGTGACAAAAGAAATTTCTTCCTTATACTTATTTCGTTTCTTTGTATTGACATAGAAAGAGGGATAATACTTCTGATCGCTCCGTGAAAGCCGACGGACACTTAATGTCCCCCAAGTTATTTAATTTAGAAGTTTTGTTTGAAATACTTCCCTACTAGCGGTGGCACGTTCTCTAGGTGATGTATTATGTCGCAGCGTCAACACTGATCCGTTTTATTTATTATTATTGGTAAGGTATCCGGAAATGTGAAGCAGTGCACCTGGGTGAGGTCAATATAGGAAAAAAACGTAACAAACTAAATAGTAACGGGCCCACTATGGATTTTGCCAATCTTTGAATTGCTATTGTGGCTATATTTGTTTGAATTCTTCTATGCAGAATGGGAATGTCGATGACGATGTTTTATTTAATGTCGTATTGAAACTGGGTAGACGGCTGACTTGTCAGTGGATATTTTTGAAGTTTGTGACCGTTAATGTTAGCTGACGGAGCTCATTTTTGGAGTCGAGACACATTTGCGAAAGGTTGTGTTGCCATCCTATGTTGAATTCACTGCGTTTCCATATTGTAAAGTGAATGCATCTGCCTAAGCAAGTGATATTTTTATAATAAGTGAACTTTAGTACATTTTATAGACGTCGGTGTTTTGATTATTATTTCGGTTTACTATCATATCCGACCGTTCTGATAGCGAAAAAACATTAAAAAAAATAACCGACTTCAAAAAAAACACTACAAAGTACTTTAATTTCGGAAGTCGGTATCGTTGGTTCCGCCTTTCATTTTTTGACACCGACTTACGAAATTAAAGTTATTTTTCACTTTGTAGTTGTACCTACCCCATACTAATTCAATTAATACTAGTGCATTGAAGAATTGATGATATCGACTAGAAGAATCATCAAAATTCGCATAGAAATGCCGGAGATGCAGTACATTTATGCATATAACTTCGTACATAAGAATAATTACCTAATCTACATCTACACTAATATTATAAAGAGGAAAACTTTGTTTGTATGTTTGTTTGTTTGTACTGAATAGGCTCAAAAACTACTGGACCGATTTTAAAAATTCTTTCACCATTCGAAAGCTACATTATCCACGAGTAACATAGGCTATATTTTATTTTGGAAAAAAATAGGGTTCCGTAAGATATTTGGGTTTTTCGGACACAAGGTGTAAAAAATCAACCAGAAAAGTTACTTATTTTGCGTACGCTGCCTAAACTATAAAAGATAGAACCATAAAATGTTCTAATTAATTGTAGATCTTATAAATATCTACAAAAAAGTCCGCGACACACTATACCCATCTATGTCGAGTGAGGCACAGCAACCATTTTTTTATTTAAAAATCTTGAATTTTTTTTGGACTACGTTTAAACGCGTTTATTTTACTCATGCTATTAATCCTTATCAAAATAAATGATTTCATCACTAAGAACAGTTTATGGAGATAATATTTGGTCTTTGAATGATTAAAATTGGACGTTTGGTTTTGAAGTTATGGCTTAAATTTGGGCACCGATTATGCGGTTACTTTGGATGAGTCTCTAGGCCAAATAGTCCATAATTTAGATAGTCTGATAGATGCTATATATCCTGACATCGAAAACTTACATCAAAATGATTTTCGTTGGCTGTGTTGTAGAGCAATAGTTTCTCCCAGGAATGAAACAGTCAACGAAATAAACAGTTTAATTATGCAGAAAGTACCGGGTGAAGTTAAGTGCTATAAATCCATAGACACCGTCACTAACATCGAGGACGCTGTGCACTACCCCCAGGAATTTTTAAATTCTCTGAACCCCGCTGGGCTACCACCTCATGAACTGTCGTTAAAAGTTGGCACGCCGATAATGCTTCTCAGAAATTTAAGCCCCCCCAACATGTGTAATGGCACGAGACTTCTTATAAAGGAGCTAAAAGATAATTTAATAGTAGCGAAGATTATCACCGGCCCTGCAGCTGGTGAATTAGCTCATATACCAAGAATACCCATGATCCCTACTGATTTGCCTATACCCTTCAAAAGGCTCCAATTTCCAGTACAAATTTCTTTCGCACTAACGATAAACAAATCCCAGGGCCAAACATTCAAATTAGTAGGAATTGATTTACGAAAAGAATGTTTTACGCATGGGCAACTTTACGTTGCCCTATCACGGGTCGGGGCTCCCGACCATCAGTATATTTTGTTACCTGAAAATAATTTAACGTCAAATGTTGTTTATGGAGAAGCTCTACAATAATCGCTTTAGTTATCTATCCTTAAACAACGGGTTGCGCTCCGGGACTGCCGGCAGAAGTGAAAACTTAGTATTAATTACATTTAAATATTTTCATCATTAACAACTTAACATACACAGAAAGACAATCTGTGCAGCCTGCGGATAATGACTGCGTCGTCAATGTTACTGTCGGTGTCTGTGAATTGACCTGGGAATCATTTTGCTGACCGTGTCTTTCCTGGGTAGGCTTTTTGCAGCGGTAACCGACATCCACGCGGGCGGAGCCGCGGGCGACCGCTAGTGTATTATATACTAAAACCTTCCTGAAAGTATGTAGATCACATTAGTGAAACAATTATCAAAATAAGTTCATTAATTTTTGAGAAAATTGCGGACATACAAATATACATATGAGTCGAATACACAACCTCCTTTTTTGAAGTCGGTTAGAAAATCGAAAACAAGGCGTTTTCGATTTTTTCGTTACCTTCAATTCTCAATTCTTTATTGCGTACCTTCGTTTCTAAACGTTTCCAAAGGTCAATCGTGTAAATAGTATCAGTGAGATTTGGTTTGAAATTGTATAAATAACATCAGAGTACCTAATGAATATGGGTAGCGTCTGTAGCCGGAATCTAATTAATTCTGTCTCGGATCAGATTATCCATCTAATGTAATCTCGAAAAAAATAAAATGATAATTCATAGGTTATGTTTTGCTTTCGTTATTTTCACTTCTTCTTTTATTGGTAATAACTTTTCTAAAAAATACCTTCTAAATTCGGCCTCTTTTAGCCTGGTTTATTTTACTAACATAATTATGAGTTAATGACTAACAATCATCCTCATCATCATCTGCGTAGCCTTTTCCCAACAATGTTGGGGTCGGCTTCCAGTCTAACCGGATGCAGCTGAATACCAGTATTTTACATGGAGCAACTGCCTATCTGAACTCCACAACCCAGTTACTGGGTAATACGATACCCCTTGGTAAGACTGGTTGTCAGATTTTCGGGCTTCTGACGTCGACCCGTAACGACTGTCAAAGACCCACGAATGACAGCCGGGACCAACGGCTTTACGTGCTTTCTGAAGCACGGAGGGGTCTTGGAATGGAAAGATGGTCACCCATCCACCGACCAACCGTGGCAAGCGTAGCTTAAGTTGATCGATCGACCCTTGCGGCTGATATTACTTAGCCACAAGCCCCATTAATGACTAACAATATTGTACCCAATTGGCCAATAATTCGGCTTGCGTGTTGGTATGACCAGATGTATGAATGTAAACAACAAAAGAATTATGTAAGGATCGATGCAGGTGGCGTTCTGTAGTCTCTGTCTACCCCATGGAGAGAAAGCGTGAGTTTATGTATGTACGAGTATGTAAGTAGTATTGTACCTACTTCGAACTTCAAACATACCGTGCCGATACTCGTTCTTTAAGGAACGTTTATATGTATGCAACCAGTGTTTCTCATTCTAAGTGAATAATAAAAATGTATTCTGTTTTTGAAAAACAAATTTATAGGTACCCCTTTACTAATAAACGTATTATATCAGATGAATAGTTACACACCGATTTCTCTCTTTCAGTCGTCAGTAATTTGACTTTAGAAAGAAAAAGACAAAGCGTTGTGTAACTATACAGACGCTATACAACGTTTATTGGTAAGGGGGAAATAGTATAACTATCACTAAACATTACTATACATAACTCAAACATTGACATCCCATTTCTCGCTCCGTTGCTCCTCGGTCTATGAATTAACATCACGTGCGAGAAATACCTCGAGTCTTCATAAAGCTATTAGTCACAATTATGTAAGCAATAACCATCTTTATTAACAAAGAATAACGGTCATTGTAGTGTGTGCGTATGTTATAATATTATTGCATAAATATTTTGGACGTATTTCTACCGAATTCCCTCGCATCACTTCGGTTTACCAATTCCGTTTGTAATAGGAGTTCCAATATCAGCGCACTTTCATGTGCTTACATTTACAAAAGTTATAACTTTCTATTTTCAATATTCATACAATATTTTGGTGACAAAAATATCGTAAGAGGATTTGCAAGAAAAAAATCCAGTTAAAAATAAACTTATCGAATGGCTGATTGTTTTTTTTTTTATTCGAAGAAACTGAGCGATGGCATTTGAAAAAAAAAAGCTTCAGTAATAAAGTAAAACTAAAGTTTTAATCAAACCACTGAATATAATATGAACTTACTCGACGGTTTGCTCATCTTACAGAAAATCAGATTATTAGCTAAGAATAGTAAAACTTAACCACATAATGATAACACATGTGCACATAAGAAATGAGATACTAAATCCAATTTGTTTCGCGAGGATAGTTCTAACGAGAGAAATATTTCTCACAGAGATAATGCAATAAGATATAGAAGATTATTGCACCTAACAATGAGAAGTTTTTTGAATACTTACTTATACTATTTATCCGTTACGTCTATAATTATTGCGAATTTAGTACTATAAAGTATATAGTACTCAATTCGCAATAATTTTATCACCTGACTGCGGCAAAGCCAAAGAAAGGTTATGATTTAACCGACTATGCATGTATGTTTATTTATTTATGTTCATATAATTGAGACATGAGAACTGTGTTATTTTTGGTTGATTTAGATTCATAGTACCTATCGTTAGTCGAAGTTTTATTGAAGCCAGACAATTTACAATTCAAAACAATGAAAACATTATTTAATTTGTATGCTTATCATTCTGAATGTTTGACCTATTCTCTGAATAATTTCGAAAACGGACCAAGTTTCTCACGGATTTATAGATTTCCGGAATTAGCCCGTTTAGTCCACTCTCGGCCCCTCGACCCTTAAAAAAGTATTTGCTTATTTGTTTCCTCTCGACCCTTAAACATAGTTCACACTCGACCCCCAGGGGGCGAGACTGAATTTTCATACAAAGGACAGGCATACCTCGTCCACTCTCGACCCCTAGTTCGGTAAGTACCTAAAATTTATATTTTGGTACAGTAAGGTACAAAAAGGTAAATCAACGAGCAATAAGTAATTCTTTATTACCCGACTGCGCCAGAAAGAAGGTTATGTTTTTCGAGTGTTTGTTCTTTGGCACGCTCTGTAGCCTAAACAGCTTGATCTATTTCAGCTTGAGAGGTGCCGTTAGATTCGTCTTAATTTTGAAAGTGACACTGGATATATCAAAATTGAAAAAAAATAAAATGGCCGATTTTTGGCGCCATATTAGGTCTTCAAAAAAGTTTTTTTTTCTTATTACCTATCGATTGGGGTATCAAAATAAAGAGTTTCATAAATAACTTGCAAAAATTTATGCAACTTGTAAGTTTACATGTAATTTGGAATGAAAAATGCTAAAATAATAATAAAAAAAAACAACATAAAATATTTAACGTTATAACAATAAACTAAAAAGTTAGAAATAAAAAAAGTTATCAAAAAACTAAAACACCCGACTGCGGTTAAAAATTTAAACAAAAAAGCAAAAAAAAAAATTGTTTTTTTTTACTTTTTTATGATCTGCAAAAATAAACGGACTTTCATTTTTCTAAACAAAGACTAACTGTATTTCTTTAGTAACAAACTTATTCAGAATATAACTAATGCGTTTGTTGTTGTCAATATCGTCTGATCATCGTTTAGATTGTGTTGAAGATATCATCTTAACAAGTTTTTGATAATTGGAATCATTTTCTATAATTTTCAAAAATTGTATAATGTTGGTGGTTTTTGTTAATTTTCTATTTACCATAGCATGCCAACATTTCAGTTTATTATAATTATATTTTAGTTAAATAGTATGCAATTATAGGGTAGACTGATGATTTATCATCGTAACTGTACTTTGGGGGTCGAGAGGAAACTAAAACTTGGCTGGAAAATAAAATCCACTCTCGACCCCCAAGGGTCGAGAGTAAACTATAGTTAGGGGTCCAGTGGACACATTATTTATCGGGGGTCGAGGGGCCGAGAGTGGACTAAACGAATTAGCCATTTTGACATGATGCTAATTAAAGAAGGGATCTGATAACGTTGGAACGTTGCTTTAAAAATGGATATGATAACAATAATATGATAGGTTAAGAAGATAATAGATATGACACTCGTAGGTAGACCGACACATGTTCATTTTATAAAAAAAAAACCGATGAAAACTAGGTAATCCCGCGACTAGGATGTTATCACAATATTTTTAAATATTATGACTGACCTTTACATTTAAAAATATTGTGACCACGCTGGCTTCAACCGATACAAAGCTGGCGAGTTTCAACATTTGCATTTTTGAAATGAACTTTTATGAACTAAATGCAGCCACGCATTTTTTATTTATATTTTGTAATCGATATAGCTAATCAATTATCAAAATGCAGTATTAGATGTACAGTCGGCGGCACATCAAGCTACCCGAAACTGTCAAATTTTCCTAATCAACCTTGAACCTTATGCTTTAGTTGGAAATCTATTAAAGTTTAACAGATTGTATGTAGTAGCTTGATGTGCTGGCGTCTGTACGTATTCGTTCTTACATTCTACTACACTCCATTTGTTTAGGTAATTAAATAAAGGTAAATAAAAAAAACCACGTGCCGTGGTTAACCAACTAAACGTAATACCAGTCTATTCAGTTGTCATGCAACGTAGCAACGTTATAATTCGTTAATAATGTTGCTAAATTGAAGAGTACAACTGTGACATAGCATGACAAGTGAAGTGAGTGATATTACGTTTAGTCGGCTAACTAAGTCACGTGGTTTTTTTGTTTACCTTTATTTAATTACCGAAACAAATGGAGTATAGCAAAGTTGAATATAGATAACTCTATAACTAGTAGGACGAAGGTAGTTTTTAAAGAAATATTATTTTCATATCGTTCAAATTATTAAATCAGAACAAAAGCGAAACAATTTTAATACAAACGTAGAATATAAATACCCGCGAAGCCATCCTGATATTTTTGAAATTCGGCTAGCTCGAGTAAATATTGAGCTAGTTAGTACCAACTAACTCAATATTTACTTATAATCTCTCTTTAGCTCTTTATTCATCTAATAATAACACATAGGTACAAACGTACTATTATTCTAGCTAATTAGTGAACTGCTTTGCTTGTATTCTATCGAAATATATGAAAATCTTCAATAACGATAAAAGGTTAGAGGTTTTGTTCTTTCTTAGGTACTTTGTTTCTGTGCTAAGGATGTTTATATATTTAATGATGAAAGTCAACAGCATATACATACTTTGTCCTGGCCACGACTGGTGTTGAAAATACCACGCATTTGTAAAGTCACAAGTGTAAAGTCGCGTGACCTTATACAAGTTCGTGGATTTAGTTTTGTCCGTTCTGAATTCAAAAGTCATCTCCACAGAGAAACTTTCTTGGTTTACAGGGAACGTATTAAACATTTTCTCAAAAACTAGTTTTTCAATTATTTTATTCATTTGAACAATAGCTGACCGAACTCGTGTAGAAAGCTATGCAAACAATAATAATACCTCTAATCTAATTAGATTTTCTATTGTTTTAATAGAAGGTACCTATTATATCACAGATTCAGTACAATATTACATACCTTTGTCATATTTCTATCATGTAAGTCTTTACGAGCTAATCAACACCACGGGTAGTCCCTAAAGTTATATTCATAGGATTATTACATTAGAGAGTAACCCCAGGGCTCAACGTAACATTTCTCGCGTAACTTCTAGGTAATATTGCATTGGGTATAATATAGAAATTTATTTTAATTATAAAATACACCATGTATTACAAATATGTGGTCATATTAAAAGGGTGTTACACAGACTATCAAATTGAACAACTCTCTTTGGTACTAACATCGTTATCGCGAAAAAATAATGTAAGTAGTTGATCCCAAGGAGAAAATTGTTCAGTTTAATGGTCAGTACCACACCTTTCTGGTATCTATATGCTGTATTTATCTTATTCCAAAAAAATATTGCTTACAAAATATTGTTTGCGGAGTGTGATAAAAGTTATGAATAAAAATTTTGTCATCTAGGCAACCAAACCAAAAGGTTTAAATTTTTATTTTTTATTAACGAAGAATATCAATAAATTCCCAAGCCGAAATAAACCCGGCTTGTTGTGTTGGAGGTATACTCGAATTCGAGGCTCCCATTTTGACAGTTACGACAAAAAGCCCATTAATTAATTTATAATTTCCATTTAATATCATTATGACTGGAGTATGTATCTGCAATCTTTTTAGTTGTTATTGTTGGCTGGTTATATGTAAACTGTTAACTCCCATTTGTTATAGGTCAAAAATATTAGACTACAAGGAGGTTAATACTCTGCCAGGATCGCGGGTTGTTCGAAAGTGTTACCGTGGCCCTGGCACAGGTAACTGAAGGAACACGGGTGGGTTTTAGTCAGTAAAAATCTGACACGCCCTCTCGCTCCGCCCAGAGCGGGAAAAGTTATTTGATAATTTCCCAACCAAAAAAAAGGAGGTTTATACTACCTGCATACTAATTTCATGTAAGGCGTAACCTACAATAAGTTTGCGCGATATTTATATTGTTCAATATTTATATCGCGCAATATGATTGAATTAGCCCTTGCACTTAGACGATCAATGATTTTCAAGCAATAACATTGACGGCCTATGAGTTTCAATGCTTTCGCGTGAGCAAGGCCTGCCAACAGTTTAGTAAAATACATACATACCGGTCAAAATCATTACCCTCCTTTTTGCTTCGCCGTAGTCGGGTAATAATGCGTAATACTGACCCTACATGGTGCAATGGAAAAAATATGGTACATTAAAAATTAAACTTACTCAAACTTTTGTTCAATCATTGCGCAATTTTCAATATGAACCCAAAACAGTCGAAATCATTGTGCAATTCGTGATATTGTGCAATATACCGGCGATCACTTTCAGATTCATTCGTTCCGGCATTTGCCACAAAAATACTTTTTTAGATTATATATTTTTTTCCTAACTAGATGGGAACTACTACATGAACTGAAGTCCCATGTGTAAAATCTCTACTTCAAAAACAGCTCTCCGCACCAACTGAATGCAAAAGCTAATCACAAAGTGTAGCAGCGGCACTATTTCCTGCTAGAGGAAGCCCGCCCGGAACGTACGGAACTATCTACAAACTATTAAAGTTTTATGTCACGGAAATTGACGTAACAACAGCGAAAATTCTCAAGCGAATACCCGAGTGGGAAGTGCTCTGTGTGGTATTGGATATATTTTTCTTATTGAAACTGGTTTTATGCCTCTGTGATTATAGACAAGGGAGCTATTCCAAAGACGAGACGTGGGTATTGAAATATTTTAACGGTTTCTGCCTTGATGTTTTTTACTTGACGTAGCAGCTGCTACGACAGTGCTACGCCGTAGCGGCCTGTGGAGTAAAATGTTGGATGGACTAAACAGATGTGCTTGTGTATTTTTGACTATTAAATGCTGATGTTACATTTTGCGGTAGTTAAGTACCGATCTTTGTACATAATCTGCCTATAATGTTCTCACTACTGAGACACAGGCTTCCTCTCAGTGAGAAGGAGTGGGCCGTAATCCACCACGCGGGCTCAGTGCGGGTTGGTGGATATCACATGTCTTCGAAATTTTGGTTCTAGGACATGCCGGCTTTCTCACGATGTTTTCCTTCACCGTTTTGAGAGCAGTGATGATGAAATCATTTGTAAGTCCCGGCTACTTAGCTAATGCAAATGTAAATTAAGCATTAATAAAAGTAAATCAAGCGTGGTGATCGGTGCTCGTGCCTTCTCTATATGAGAGACTTCTGCCCCGCAGTGGGACAATAATAATAAAACGTTTATTTCAGGTTGAACCCATAAAGCATGATAGTAATAAGGTAGTCAGCATACAAATACCAATATTAACAAAACAAAATAATTCAATAAAAAGCAGATACAATAGAAATTAAGATACATAACAATAATATAGATTAAATTAAATAAACAATGTCAATATTAGACATTATTAAAGTCAATCAATCAAAATAATAATATAATAGGCTGGTATTATTATTTTATAATTATAAAAGTAAATCTACTTGTGATAATAGGCCAAATTTACGACGCAATTATAATATTTGTTTAGCTGTGTTTACGTAAAACACGCGTAACTTGGTGCTCAAACACTGATACTGTCCTGGAAACCGGAATAAAAAGGATTAATTTTGTTTGTTTCTCATTTCTATTAATTCATCTTCATCTGCTTCACATAATTTAGGTATTCTAAAACTAAATTCTGCCTTGCTTGTAATTGGACCAAAATATTTATTAGTCATGTTCAAAAGTACTACAGAATAAGCACTATAACCGCGCTTATCATTTTTATGAGCTCATCAAACACAAGCATATTTTCAATTTCCAGCTAAACGTAGATTCGTTACATTATTACTCACTGGTTTATTTATGAGCCGCTAAAAGCCTCATTTACGCATACCATCGTAAAATTGTAGGTACCATCTGGAAATAATTTTGTTTAGACTTGCTAAATAGAGCTTTTGAGTATTGAATCTCTTAAGTAGGTCAGAGATATAATATGTTTCCAATCAAGAAATAAAACTGTGATCAGAAATTGTGAGATATTGTGATCGTGAAATCGTTGGACTGAGTACCTGTAGTGCCTTAATCTTTACGTTTTCATGTAGTCTACATACAAGAAAACGTAAAGATTCATCATCTGCCTAGATTTTTCCCAACTATGTTGGGGTCGGCTTCCAGTCTAACCGGATGCAGCTGAATACCAGTATTTTACATGGAGCGACTGCCTATCTGACCTCCACAACCCAGTTACTGGGTAATACGATACCCCTTGGTAAGACTGGTTATCAGAATTTCGGGCTTCTGACTACCCGTAACGACTGTCAAAGATCATGAGATGACAGCCGGGACCAACGGCTTAACGTGCTTTCCGAGGCACGGAGGGGTCTCGGTATGTAAAGATAGTCACCCATCCACAGACCAACCGCAAAAACGTAAAGATTAAGGAGCTTTATTATGTTGCTCTCAATTTGCCTAATAAATATTTATACTGTCAGTGTTTGCAGCAAAAAACAAAATTGCTTGGCGCTTTGTGTCATCACTGGCACCTTTTATGGGTGGTGCCTGAGAAAGGCTCATCCGTTCCGTGAAGACTTCTATTATGTTAAAGAACGTTATTGGAGAATTTTCATTATATTTAGCATTGTCCCAGTCCCTAATTCTCGAAGTCATAAAGAGACGTATGTGAACCATAATAACGACTTTCTCATTTTGTCCTGCGTTATATTTTATGCATGCAACATAGCAAACGTCTTACAGTAGCACAAAATAAAACAAGGTATTCCACTCAGAGCACTGATTTGAACCCACGTCTTTTGCATACCAAACAGACAGGCAATCGGAAATGATTAATAAGTAAATATTAAATATATTATATCCTCTTCCCAGAACCATTTCAAATATTCAAAGAGACTTTGACGTACATAAATTAATATTTCTTCTTCTTAACATTTACCATAAAAAGAGTCTCATTTCATAAGTATGTGTACTTGTCCGTTATATTTTTATGAGCAGACATTTGTATGCATAAGGAGACGACTGTTATTGCCCAAAATAGACCTCTTATGAAAAGGTCAACAATATTTCTTGATACAAACACTGTCACGAGAGAGGTATAATAATTTATGTTCAGTTGTAAATCAAAAGTTTTGTACACAAATCTCTTTGACACATAAATATTTCGGCGACATTATCTTACACGAAGCAACAAGTTGTGACAATAATAAATAAGAAACTCAAAATAATGTTGTGGAATAAAAATCAATGTTTGTATGTTTGTCCTCTATGCGTTCCGAAACCATTGGTCAGATTGTGATGAAACTTTGGTAGGGTGTTCTGGGGACGCCCGTGAGGGTTCCTAATTATTAAAACATGGGAAAAAATAACAAAAAAAAATCTGAGGCGGTACAAAGTTCGCCGGGTCACCTAGTGTTTTATAAAATATTATACTTTCACTGCTTGGTTGTATTTCACACGCAATCAATCAATTTAGCCTATGGCAGTCCACTGCTGCAAATGGGCGTCTCCAGGCTGCCCCACAACACCCTGGAGTACTTAGTTTTTTATTAGAGTAACAATAAGTATGATTTTCGGTCACACTCCTTACGAGAAGCCAGTAGCCAGTCTTACCAGCATAGAGTATTTACCCAGTAACTGGATTATGGAGGTCAAGGTACTATTCAAAGAAAGTCATCATCTGTCTAGCCTTTTCCCAACTATGTTGGAGTTGACTTGCGGCTGTTATTACTTAGCTACAAGCCCCTTTATTTAACAAAGTAAAGAAAATTCATTCATATAAAAAAACGTACCCTGGATTTTCTCTGCATGCATCGTCCACAAAGCTAAATGAATTTTATACAAGGAACCCTTATGAATTATTCAATTATTTCGTTACAAAACCGAACTAATCTAGGTAATTTGTAAGGTAGAAAACGTTTCCTTATTTCAAGGATCATCTTAATTAACTACGCAGGTATCTTTATACACTTTTCTCAAGCAAATATAAAACACGACGACGACGATAATGACGTCACGGATTAAGGTGCGTGCGAACGGAAAATGAAATACTGCTATCATAACAAAATCGAGAATCAAATATTGTAAACTCATTTAAATTAATTTTAAATAATAACAGTCACAACAACACGTCAAATAACACGCCCCTAATAAATCAAATAATCATCATCATGTCAGCCAAAAGACGTCCACTGCTGGACATAGGCCTCCCCCAAGCACCTCCACTTCGACCGGTTCTGTGCTTCTCACATCCAACAGGTTCCTGCGGCCTTCACAAGATCGTCGGTCCACCTTGTGGGAGGCCTTCCAACGCTACTACGTCTTCCGATACGCGGTCGCCACTCCAGAACCTTTCGGTCCATGTCCATGACTGTTATTTTTCGGCCATCTGTTCTGCGAACAATGTGCCCTGCCCACTGCCACTTAAGTTTGGCAATTCTTCGGGCTATGTCGGTTACCTTGGTTCTCCTGTGGATCTCCTCATTTCTGATTCAATCACGCAGGGAAACTCCAAGCATAGCCCTCTCCATTGCCCTTTGGGTGAATTTTAGAGTTCTAATAGGGCCCATTGTGAGCGACCACGTTTCAGTGATGTCATCACTGGCAACACGCACTGGTCAAAGACTTTCATCTTGAGACTCTGCGGTATGTGGGATGAGAAGATATCAAATAATATTTTCGGTAAAATACCATTCTATAACATGCCGCGATTATAACTTTGTTAGTAATCAATTAACTTTCGAGCTTGTTATCTGACTTCGAAATTCATGAAATTCTTTATCCAATTCTTTAATTACCAGTCACACATATGATTATTCCCCTCAGGCTAATTATGTACTTGTTGTAATAAATAATCAGACGTTTTGCCAAAGATGGTGTTCCAGTGTGAGCTGTGGTGGCCCAGTGCAGCAGTGGTAACAGACCCGCATTACGAGTTGTAGGTCGTGGGTTCACACTCAGACAGGCGCTTTGTGTAATTTATTTCATCCCATTGCTCTCAAAACGGTGAAGGAAAACATCGTGAGGAAACCGGCATGTCCTAGAGCCAAAATTCGAAGACATGTGACATCTACCAACCAGCACTGGGCCCGCGTTGTGGATTATGGTCCTCTCACAGAGAGGAGGCCTGTGTCCCAGCAGTGGGAACATGTGGTGTTCCAGTGCCTTGTAGGTAGTATAAGTGAGCCTATTGTTTTATCAGGCACGAACCCAAATCTCGGACTGTTATTAGGAATCTCGAGAAAGTTGGTCTGTTCTAATAAGAACAGACCAACAATCTGTTCGATGTAAATATTATTAAACAATTTTGTTACATTAAACAAATTAACTCACAGACAGCTTGGAAAGCATTTTTATTTCGACGTACGGAACCCAAAGAATGATTAACAAAATTACATATTCGCTGTAATTCGTATTACGAAACATCGTTCTCAACATTTAAATGTCACGTTAAATTATTACGGACTGCTGTCAACTCTGGAGATTTCGTATGTATCATTCTCCAATGAGTTCGTTTGATATGTAAATATAAAGATAATGCAATTAGGCTCCTGTTAAAATTTAGGTACGCCAAATTACTGTAACATTTCTGAATAATATAACCAATGTCTCATATTTGTTGTATATAAGGTGCTATAAAATTATCTATCTGCCACGGCTTCAATGGGAGACAGTATTCTGTACATAGATTACATTATAGTAAAGATACATTATTAATCTTATACCATAATTTTTTTCATAAAAAAAAATGTGCGTATAAATTTGAATTGATTTAGTTGCATGAAACCGTCCCATAGTAATTAGCTGTTGCCGCACCGTCATATCATTTCGCAAAATGTGACGAAGCAACACATCGCGCGTAGTTTGTGAACCACGTTATGCAGAATAGAGTAAATGTTTATTTAATTACTTTATTTTCTCAAATTGATTTAACTATTCCGGGGTACAAAATTTCTTCACTATTGTAATCTATACAGGGTTATTGGAAAAACACCAACAACCTCTTAAGAAGTCACTGTACTCATCATTATGAACAACTTTTACTAGAGGTTGTTGGTGTTTTTCCAATAACCCTGTAAGTATACAAAATACTGTTTCCCATTGACGCCGTAGCAGATATTTTTATAGCACCTTATATACAGAGTTAAATCAAATTAGCCATCGAAACTCCGCAGACATGCTGGGTAACGATATCTAAACATGATAAAACCAAAAATAATAATTTGATGTGTATTTGTGGGGTCATCGACCGCAGGTAGTGTAGCACATGAAATATCACTTTGAAAAAACATGTTTTTCGTGTAAACTTTAATGTCTAAACACTATAACCATAAAGAAAACAGATTTTCTCAACTCATACTTCAAGTATCAACACCAAAAGCGGTCGTTGACCCCCCAAATTAGAACTATTTTTTTATTATTCATGTTTAGATATCGATACCCATCACGTCTGCAGAGTTTCCGAAGCTAATTTAATTTGACCTTGTATAATATTCTTCGCCCAACAGTGCGGTTATAGAAATTGTAGAATTGAACCACCTATGTCAAATGCAAGCAGTAATTTCTGCACAGAATGTTACAAACTTACTAAACCTTGTTGGTCACGTCCACTGTACGTGCCCTACCATTGCACTATGCTCATCGCCCAGAGACAATTGTTCAAAAGTCTGAGGAGCTTCTTTTGTTGGAACATAGCACAGCTGCAAAACAGTAGAAATAGGATTTGTTTATGTTCTCAAATGTTTATTTGAGAACGTCACCACCAACCACCACCAGAAGAATTACTTCATCGAATCAATCGTTAAGGATTCGACGAAGTTATTCTATAGAAATCTCACCAGTAGATTTATCGAGTAGATAAACTCCGCTTTGAAATATTCGGAAATGAGGATCCGGGAAAAGTTCGAAACTACCTAATTTTATCTGGCAGTAGTTGCCAATAAGCTAAAATTATTTGCGCAAATATTCCTGTACATTTTTATCTTCGGCTTCCCTCGCCTCATCTTTTTTATGTACCGAACAAATAAAAGGTTTCCACTGTACCTCCCGCGTTTATTGTTTTCTTCTTTGTTATGTAACGGTTTATCTCCACTGTTAGTCGATATTTTATTCTCTGCTTTAGTCCCTGTACACAGATACATGTGCTTGATACAATAGTATTCCTAAATTAGACATAAAGGAATCCTAAGCAGTTGAGATAGTCTTACTAGTACGTGGGGAGGCCATAATATTGGTGCCGGGGGAATACAAATCTTATAAGAGGCTTGGAACACGCTAGATTGTCCTTAATACTAAGGTTAATGTCAGACAGAGGCATTGTTTTCTGTAAGTAGGTACGGATTGCCTCTTAAGCTTAGCAATTGTTCGGGCTTTGTCGGTTCCCCGGGTTTTCCTACGTATCTCTTTATTTCTGATTCGATCACGTAGGGAAACTTCAAGCTTAGGCCCCTCTCCATTGCCCTTTAGGTGACTCAGCTTTCAACCGAGGCCCATTCTGAATGACCACGTTTCAGTGCCATAGGTCATCAATGCCAACACGCACTGGACTAAGATTTTCGTCTTGAAATACTGTGGTATATAAGACGATAAGATACACATTGCTCGCAGAACAGATGGCCCATGGGGCCGAAAGGTTCTGCAGTGGCGACCGCGTATCTTATCGGAAGACGTAGCATTCCAGGCCTCCCACAAGATGGAACGATGACCTTGTGCAGGCTGCAGGAATCCGCTGAATACGAAAAGAATATAACCTCTCGAAGTGGCGGTTCTTGGGGAAGGCCTATGTCCAGCAGTGGACGTGTTTCGGCTAAAATGATGATACGAGGAGATTGAAATACAAAGTTTTCTCTTCGATTCACATTAATTTTATTCATATTATTTAAAATGTTACTGCAGAAGAATATTACTCCGGACCCGTAAGTGTATTTATAGAAACTAAAAACACACGGCTTTCTTGTAAATTGCCTTGCACTTTCATACCTCCACTTTCAGCGAATCCAATTTAAAATTCACTTCTTGCATAAGATTTTCCTTTGACGGATACGATATGGAGAACCACAAACTTTGACTTGCATTTTACCGGTTTTCTAGAGTTCCGTACTAATATATTAAACTTTTTTGGTGAGCTTTTAGAAGTAAACAAGAATGTAGTTCAATTTAGGGATTAATTTGCACTTTAAAAGCTAAACTTGAGCCAAATCAAGTTAAGGTTACAATACCCGATAATTTCAAACAAAGTTTCTTAACTGATTTTAGATTTTCCATCAAGCCTTAGAAACATTTTAACTACGTTTAAATAGAATTTCAATTTTCCGAGTAATCTCAGGCAATTTGATTGTTTTAGCTAGCGTCGAAAAGCTACAAATAATTGCATCGCTAAGTGGCGAGGAAGAGAAGGGTTAACGTCGTGACAGTCCCATCCCGGAAGAGATAAAGAAATTATAAGTTAGATAATTATGTTCGTTGACAGTAAATAAAGCTGCATTTCATGCAGAAAAGTATTTTTGAAGTGACAACTTCTTTAGGCGCGTTGGGCATTTTTTTAAATGGTAAAAAACCATTGAATTCGCGCCACTGTTACCGTAACCGATACCGCTTCGGATGTGTTCGGCTTTCCTCGGGATGTACTTGGTTTTAATGTATATCCGATATGTGAGTGAGTGATGGCACTGTTTGTGTTTTGTTTTCACTTCTGTCCGCACTCCTGGAGTACCACTGTTTTTTTTTAGATACTTTTATTTTTCTACCTCTTTTTAATTCTCATCGAGAATAAGCTCACAAACTATACCAGCCTCTTACTGCCCCATTGCAGGACAAAGGCGTCTTCTCATATACAGGGTGTTACGGAAAGTGTATATCAATACAAAAGGGTTGAAGAGTGTATCTGGTCTAGAATCTCTGTACAAAATTTCAGCTCAAAAGCAGTAACTTTGAAAATGCTTAATATTTTTTTATTTCGATAGTTTATTAAATTGAAATCATAACAAACGTGTCACCGCACTACGAGGGTCATTATCCATTATTTGTAGTGTGTCTGTGCGCCTAGTACACGCACATCACGCCGCCGCCGCGCGCCAGTGCAGCGCCGTGATGTCGAAATAAAAAAATATTAAGCATTTTCAAAGTTAGGTAATGCTTTTGAGCTGAAATTTTTTACAGAGGTTCTAGGTGAGCGTCAAAGTGACGGGATCAAGTCTCCAATTTAAAATGTATCACATTCAAATGTTTGTACTACATATGTACTAATTGTACCCTAAACAAGACATTTGTACCTCTAAAGGTAAAGGAAGTATGTGAAGATATCCCTGGTCCCGCCACTTTGACGTCAAAGTGGCGGTACCTTCTGGAAGCGCTACTCAGAGGTAGGTAATTCACACCCGAAGACTTAGTACTACATATGTACAGGTATATACTCAATGTTCAATACAATTATAAGTGCCAAATTCAAGTTATGTGATTAAAACATTGGTCCCGCCAATTTGATGATTGATGTTATCGCTGAATTCATATGAAAATCGTTCCAGCTCGTGCAAAATCAAATGTGGAAACTTAGTACGTCCTAAGTACATGAAAGTGTGTAATTTTCATATGCATAACATAAGTACATCAAAAGTTATCTATCATTCATCGTTATCTTTGAAATGGACACATCTATGCAGAAATGAAACAAGCCAAAATGGTTTTGATAATTATATATTGTATATTGATCCAACTATGTACTATTATAACTTTTGCCTTTAGTGTTCTAATGATAAGTTACTTATATAATAAAAAAGTAAGGGGTTTGAAGATTTTTCTATGGAGGGTGGCCCTAAGGTCAGCCGCCATTTTGATTTTTTTTCAGAATCGCGTTGCACAACAAAAGTTATATATTTAGATAGAGGACACTTATACAAACAAAAAATGTAATATAACATAATATCCTAAAGCGTCAGGTTTCGGAGTTATTCACCGAAATATAAGTCGAAAACAACAAGGATTTTTTTGTTTTTTTTTCCTCCAGGTAAGCATATTGAACTATTGAGGTAATAGAAACGTTATGAAACCTTTACGGACAAGAAACAAATGAAGAATAGACATTTTTTAAATAAATAATTAAACACGGCAATTTATAGTTCATTTTTTAATTCCAGAGACTAATCTGACATTTAAGTCTTTTGTGTTATCTAAATAAATGATAAAGATCATAAACATACATTTTCGAAATTTTTAGAGGAAAGTACGAAATATACCTACGCGGACGAAGTCGCGGGCAAAGTGCTAGTACACTTATAAACTGAGATACAAAACTACGTAATTAGGGTTCCCACTGATCAAAATATATATCAGAATTATTAAGACTGCTTGTTTCATTTCTGCATAGATGTGTCCATTTCAAAGATAAATGATACGATTAAACGATGAATGATAGATAACTTTTGATGTACTTATGTTATGCATATGAAAATTACACACTTTCATGTACTTAGGACGTACTAAGTTTCCACATTTGATTTTGCACGAGCTGGAACGATTTTCATATGAATTCAGCGATAACATCAATCATCAAATTGGCGGGACCAATGTTTTAATCACATAACTTGAATTTGGCACTTATAATTGTATTGAACATTGAGTATATACCTGTACATATGTAGTACTAAGTCTTCGGGTGTGAATTACCTACCTCTGAGTAGCGCTTCCAGAAGGTACCGCCACTTTGACGTCAAAGCGGCGGGACCAGGGATATCTTCACATACTTCCTTTACCTTTAGAGGTACAAATGTCTTGTTTAGGGTACAATTAGTACATATGTAGTACAAACATTTGAATGTGATACATTTTAAATTGGAGACTTGATCCCGTCACTTTGACGCTCACGGTTCTAGACCAGATACACTCTTCAACCCGTTTGTATTGATATACCCTTTCCGTAACACCGTGTCAAAAAACGAAAATGCGAAACTAACGACACCGACTTCCGAAATTAAAGTCATTTGTCACTTTGTAGTGTTTTTTTTTTAAGTCAGTTGTTTTTTTTTTTTTTTGTAAAAAAGTTTTTATTTTTCACTTTTTAGTTGTACTTACCCCACACTAATTCCATTAACAGTAGTGCATTGAAGAATTGAAGGCACCGACTAGAAAAATCATCAAAATTCGCAAAGAAATGCTGGAGATGCAGTACATTTATTCATATAACTTCGTAAATAAGAATAAATATCTAATATACACTAACCACTAAATACCTATTATATACTAAAACCTTCTTGAAAGTATGAAGATCACATTAGTGAAAGAATTATCAAAATTGGTCCATTAGTTTTTAAGACAATCGTGGACACACAAAGGTACATACATATATACGGGTCGAATACAGAACCTCCTTTTTTGAAGTCGGTTAAAAACTCAGGAAGTATATGAGAATTGAAAAAGTCATAGTTATGCTTGCTTGGTAAACTCATGCTGTAAATAAAAAAGTAGGCAATCAGTAAGCTGGTAGTGGACTACAGGGTGCGCCAGATGCATTAAGTATCTTATCGCCACTTGTAGAAATGTGAAGGCTACTTCAATTATACACCCCTACTTTAATTGATATAATGTACCCTACTTTTAACCCTTGAATACATGTTAATTAAAATTAATAGCTGTGTTTACGCCAATTACTGGACTTATTTGCATAAAATGGTATTTTAAAAATATAGGTCGGTTTTTATTTTGTCTCTTGGGGCATTGGGCTTTTATAAATGGCTGTTTTGATAAAAATACACAGCAGGCGGGCGACATAAACTCTTAATTAACCGTATAAAGTTTTTGCAAGCAAAAATCTTTGACGTAATTTGAAAAAAAAAATCTAGTCCGTACCCTATGGGTTGTAAAGTCGTAAATTTATTTAAATAAAGTTATTTTGATATCATAATTACCTGCATAATTTTAATATTATAAATTGCAATAGCTTCGTAGAGTAAGTACCGACTGTCAAGAAATACCTACTCGTAAATAACAATTATAGTTATTTTTTTTATGAAAATAGACCCTCCCGTGGCGGAAAATTTTCTGACAGCGTGCTGTAGCACATTTTAAATTTATCGCAGCACAAAGCTGAACATAAAACCAACTTTACATTTATTTTCTGACACGAATAAAAGAGCAATTCAAAGTCGCACACTTCGTGGCTAGTTCCATCATACAAGTTTTACTAAGCGGGTCGTTTCTCACATGAAACATGAACGCATCGAGAAACTGTTCGCAACAATATGTTAAAACTATGCACCGCTGCAATTCATCATGGAACTATTCAAGTATGCTTTGTTGATTTCCACTGGGACTAGCAACTACTCGACGTTTATTAAATATTTTATCACTGTTCGTTATTACTTAACTAGAATAATTAACACACAGTACCAATTCTAAAATTATTTTGTGAATTCTAAATAAGTTTAGGCTTAGTATTTCCAATCTTTATAAAGACTAACAAAGATTAGTACAGCCAGTCTTAAGTATGTTTGTGAAAGGCTACGTGAGAAACGACGATAATAAATTATTAACAAAGTTAAAATCCACAGCTAAATTAAATTCTCTCAAGTTAGTTGCCTGTTTGTTAGAGAGACACTTGTGTAAATGTCGCTCACAGCTTTGCTAGCTTTCTGTTTATTGTTCAGACTCGGCGCCTGGTGTAAGGTGAAGTAGCTTTAAGGCAAAAAAGGGGCCATAATATCTGAAATATGAATTGTAGCTATCTTCACTTGCGTGCTACTGCAGCATTCTACACTATCAACGAGTGTGCATATACAAATCATAATTCTCATGAACATAATACAGTAGTTTCTTAAGCTGGTTACAGACTAAAGTTAAGCAGTCTTAAAAACTCAAAAAACAACCTAGTAACATTACAGCAACCCTAATATTAATAAGGTTGAAAACAGTTGTTTTTCTCGACCACTTCTATCATGAAAACGTCTTATGCCATCCATAGCAATAACAATAAAAAAATATCGCTCTATACGCGGTATTTTTGTGAATTCGCTCAATCAATCAACTCGCAAACGCGTACTCGCGTGACGATCGCATTTGGTTAGGACGCGGGGATAGGCCCGCTTGCACCATAAATCACTAAATACGTATACCGCTAAACGAATTTCTATCATCTTTCTATTTCTGTCAGTCATTCGAAGACTACAGAGACAGATAGATGTTTCAAACCACTAAATGTTATCTATCTGTGCGTACATTGTGCAATAAATGAAGATAAAATTCATAACAATTTTTTTTACATTTGACTCTATTGTCCTGTAAAAGATTTCTCCTTGTACTGATGAAGTTAAAACCAGTATCCAGAGAGTAGCGAAGGGTTCAAGCTGACCCAACCTTGCTCCCCGAGGAGAATAGGTACTCTAGTTTTCGCACCTACTGCGAGGTAACAAATTGGTTCAAAAAACACTTACAAGTCAATATTAAATTATTTTTTCAACACTAGATGAGTTCGGTGTTTTTTAACTGACTAGTGTGAGAAGACAGACCAAAACAAACACGGAGGATAATGCAAGTTATCTTAAAAATCAATAACGGAATAATTTCTAAAACATTGAGAAAATTAATATTGATATTATTTGGAAAATTGTTAGGAAAAGGCTAGGCAGATGATGAAATAATGACATTATTTAGTTTTACCTTTCTTACGATCATGAACTGTGACATATGAGTGACGAAGGATTCGACTAATTCGGTAGCTCTATTATTCCAATTCAATTCACTGGTATTTGCCGAAACAACGTAGGGATCATTCAACTGATATAATCTAATCATTTCAAAAGGAATGTAAGCATCTACTCGTGTTTGATATTGCGCAAAGTATTATGTTTCGGCTGTTAATAGTAGATTATTCACTAAGGGGATCAAATCCGCAACACGTCTTTCAAATAATGCATATCAAACAAAGCCCTTATTTCACGAATCGCTTGCAAGCAGAATTTTCTTTTTATCTATTAAGAATAATTACCATAATAACTAGCTAGCTTGTCTGCGTCTTAGGTACAAACCGTAACAAAAACTGAAAAAATAGTTATAACAACATCAGCTCGTTCTTTAAAAAATAACGGCGAAGTGAAGCTTAGCAAAGACGACGGAGCTAATTGGACTTTTTAATCAAATAAGAAATTGTTTGATATTTTTCTTTCACTTGACTGATCCAATTAGACATAACAATAATAACAAATTTGCGTAATGTTTTCAATATGTACTGCCCTTTTGTTTATCTTGTCTGCGTTCTATGCATTTATTAATACCTATTCTGCATCTATTAGCTGTCGAGTTTTAGCATGGCAATAGCGGTCCTTAAATCACCTACATTTTCAAGCATTTTTTATTTCTAAAACAGAAATCAAGTCCGGAATCAAACTCAAACACAAACTCAAAGCATTTATTTCTTAAATATACGAGTATATAAAACAATATAATAATGTTAATGCGAGAGTAATGTCCAAAATGCGTAGTTATTACCAATTGACAAAATTGAAATCCAATTGAATTGTTGTTGTTTGATTAATTTATTTGCTTTTGTTTTGGGCGATCGTACAATAATGCATGAACGCTTTCTTACAGAAATACTTCTATTTACTGTTATTTAAGTTACCATTTTTTATTTCAGCTCTGAGGTTAATAATTACTAACAGATTTAATGTATTATCCATAATAATCCGTCTTTGAAAACTGACAGTTAATAATGGATACTAAGTGTTGTTACGATAATAAATTATGAACTATCTAAAAACGGCTTTCAATAGATTATTAAAACATAGCTTTATTCTACAGTTACTGTTTTATGCAAATATTTTTTCAATAAGTGATCTATCACGCAATAAATGAACAAACGTTGGATAAAGTTAACATACACAGTAATTTATTTTTATCGCTATTCTCGGTAAACATGACTTAAAAACACAAGTATTTAGTACATATGTTTTACATACATAATTATGTATTTCATGACTGTTCACGTTGATAGAGTACGCAAACGTTTTACCTACAAATCCCACATTATTAGTTTTATTTTACTTATTGTTTATTTTATGAATCTCATTCCAACACATATTTTATCAATTTTGTTCACTAAAACGTCTCAAATAAATTACAATTTATGAATTTAATAGAGTTATACAAATATGTTATATAAGTATATAATAGAATACTATAGTTTATTTTAAGCTTTTATTTTCACACATAATTTCTAATACTTACGTACCTATATTTAGTATAGTTTTGAGAAGAAAATATATAACAAATAACATCTCGGTTTAGAAATCCCTGGCATTGACGTATGTATAGCCCTTTTATAAAAAAATAAACGTTACATCCAACATCGGGATATATCAGCTCTATGAGAGTGAATGAGAGTAAACAGAATTTGGTGACATGGATTCAATTTATACAACATTACTTGAAAGCTTTTATGAAAGAAAATAGATCCAAAATGAGATTGGGATTTTGGGATTTCCTAAAAAAGTGTTATTCATACAGTAAACAAATATAATATGTTCTTAAGTGTACGTTGATTTATGGTTAGATTAATGGGTTTATTATTCATATTAATATGTTGCTACTTGAACTGTGCCCGATTTAGTTGGTAGGTAGGTAGGTCCTTCTCGGAAAAACACGTTTAGCTGTTTCAGCAGGATTATCTAAACTTTTGTTCCTATTAGCTGGGATGGATTTTCTTATGTTTTCCCTGTTATATTCTGACTGGACTGGACTGGACAAGATATCAACGTGAACGACGAATACATCTCACACCTTCGCTTTCCTGATAATATCGTCATGTAGGCAGCGACGCAGGAAAAATTAGACCAGCCTAAATGATGCTGCACAGCCTAAATGGAGCAGCTCGGCGTATCGGCCTCGGCATGAATTTGGACAAAACGAAAGTAATATAAAATTCACACGACTTGCCGTGTCCTTTTTTTTTTTTTTATGGATGGGAAATCATCAAATGACCCCTCCCGCTCTGGGTGGAGCGAAGGGAGTGTCAGACTCTTACTGACTAAAACCCATCCGTGTTCCTTCCTTAGCCCTTTATGTTCCGGGGTAGCGGTAACCCTTTCGGACAATCCCGCCGTGCTTGCCGTGTCCTGGAGTGGATATCACATATCGGCGAACGTAGTGTGGGACGCCCTCCAGCTAGATAGACAGGCGACCTTAAAAAGGTGTCTGGGACAGACTAGATGCGGTAGGCGGAGGACACGGAGCTGTTGCGCAGCCTGGGAGAGCACTATGCCCAACAGTGGATTGCGATAGGCTGAGTTGATTTGTTCTCCCTGGGATGTCATGACAATATACAGTAGACAAACGAAAATTTAATTCTGCGAATTGAGTTTTAAATTCGGTAGAAATATTCGAGAGAATTGTGTTTTTTGGTACCATTGTTAGTGTTAGCGCTTTAACAAAAACATCGTAATAACTAGGTATTTATAAACCCATTATTAAGGTTTATAAATACCTAGTTATTACGATGTTGTTTATTCGTGATTAGTAATATCTATACAGAATACATTCCTATTAGAAATTTAATTATCGTAATTTCACATCGTTAAACATCGCCTTACATATTATCTAGAAAATGTGTATGGTCATGTACATAATGCTGAAACGAAATTGTATTAAATTGGTGCAAAACTCAGTAAGCTTATTGTTTAAAATTTGTTATTTTTATGTAATCAGTTATTTAAATGTAGATTTCATTATTTGGTGAGTTACCTAACATAGGAGACTATGTTTTATGTTTCAATCAATATAAAAAAAATACTTAGGTACCCATTAAGTCCTTGTACTAGTGAGTAAATATTTTCGAATTAAATATTAAATTAACAGGACATATCCAACATGCTAAACATTGAAGGCTTGTTGACTCTTAAAGATTAATCAGTCTTTCGAACCTCACAAGAATTTATTTCTATACTTAATGAGTACCTACGTAGGTATAACTCAGAATTCTTCCATATAATAGGATCTCGAAAACGGCTTATAGCCTTTAAAACGTCTCGTTAATCTCATTATTTGTTAAATATTCATTCAAAGATGGTGAATAAGTACAAAGGTATACCTACTTATCTGAGTCAAGGCTTAGACAGACTTGTATAAGAGTTCTTGGTATCCTATTCAGCTATTCAGATAAAGATAATGTTACGTTTAATTTGAAATGAAAAGTTGTACCTACCTACCTTGGCTGGAAATCATGCTTCTTCTTTCTTTCTTTCTTGTATTCTATTCTTCTCTAGATATTCTTCATCGTGTACTTTACTTATGTAGAGAACCGCTGACGCACACAATTTGTAGTGGGTTAAAGTTACATATGGAGCGAGCTTCGGTTGAATAAATTTATTTTGATAAAGGTTAATATTTAAAAATATATATTTTCATTCAAACGTAAGTATATATGTGTCAAAAATACTTTATTTTGACAAAGGTTAATATTTAAAAATAAATATTTTCATCCAAACGTAGGTAACGTAATACTTTTTAATACATAAAAGAGATATTAAAAGATAAAATATAAAAGATAGTAATATGGTGTCGCGGACTTTTTTGTAGAATTATTTAAGGCGGACCAGATGGCCATACACTGTTTTTAACTATATAAAACTGTTTAGGCAGCGCATGCAAATAATTCTGATTTAAGAGGTATATCTTTCCGACTGGCTAGACAAAAGTTGTGATAGCTGAGCTAAAATGCAAAATATAAATATAATTTATAGCCTACAGCACTCAGAAATAATGAAGCTTGCTACCAGAGAATAAAAGAAGATAGAATTGGATCATTAGCTCCGGAGATTACCCCCCCCCCCCCCCCCCCTACTTACATATAAACAAACAAACATGCCTCTTTATAATATTAATATTATACAAGATATAGATAAATTAAAATAATTACTATGAATACCCTTGTTTCCTAGACTTTGTTGAGTAGTGTACAGACGCCAGCACATTAAGCTACCCAAAACTGTATTTCCCAATCAACTTTGAACCTTATTTTATAACGATAAAGTTGAAAATCTGTTAAAGAAATTTGACAGATTGTATTAGATTGATGTGCTGGCGTCTGTACAGAATTAATAAATACTAAAATAACTTTCCACGTTTTAATCCTCTCTATACACATTCGTAAACTTACTTAAAACTAAACCTCTAAAAATGGTGAGTAAAGCGGAACTTCGCTCATTATAATCAGCCTATAATGTTCTCACTGTTGGGAAACAGGCCTCATCTCTACGAGTAGGAGTGGGCTGTAATCTACCACGCGGGCCCAGTGCGGGTTGGTAGATGTCACACGTCTTCTTCCGTTTTGCGTGGATGTGACGCATGTTTCCCCCTACCTTTTTATTTTATTTTTTGTGTTTTTGTTCTTTTTGCGTCATTTTCACCGCAAATAAACGTATTTTCTTTCTTTCTTTCTTTCTTTCTAATTTGGTTCTAGGTTTCACGCTGTTTTCTTCCGCCGTTTTGAGAGCAGTGGTGATGAAATTATTTACACAAATTAAAACCCCTGCTTGGGTTCGGACTCGCGACCTACATCTCGTAAACTTTCCTCTGGGCTACCACGGCTTCGCTGGCCTTCGCTCACCATACACCAAATACCCGACTTTTTGATGAAATTTTTTTTTACTGTTCCAAACTTGTTCAAAAAGTAGGCAATGTCATAAAATTTGTTGAAAAGTTAACCGAGATTTATAATTACCTAACATTCTTTTACGACACAAAATCGCTAGAAAGCTGTACCGTCTACAAAGTTTATTTCAGTTATGGTAAACTTTTTTAAAGCAATTAGCCGCAAATTGCGATAAAAGAGAATAATTGATAGAACGGGAACAAACGCGTCCTGTCTGTGAACGCTGGGACCGTAACTCAATAACCATGACGAGGACCGAAGAAGGTATTATTCAGTTATAGAAGTACTACAATTGTCCCTAATCTTTTCAAATTACAAGTAAAGCGTAGGGTAAGCGATTTTGACCTTAAATAACCAGTTTGTTTTTTTTTTTCATAGTCAGGGCTCTCTTGCCAAGAAAAGAATAGAATGATACGAAAGAAAAGGCGGAAATGACGATGATGCTCTATTAAAAATCAACTTGAGAAATTAAGTAGAAACTTATTGGTATGTCTTCATATTTTCAGTTAGAAAGAACGTAGGTACTGTATACTGTTACAATCAATAACATCTTTCACGATTCGTTATCTTTATACGTATAACTTTACCTATTACCCTTAGGTAGCAAAATAAAACCATAAAAAGTAAGTTTCGCAAGTAACCCGTTACTTTGGAAAGTACCTATCTCAGGTGAGCTAACAACTTAGCTCAGTAACCTTTAAACTTAATGTCTTGACTGTATGCAAAGTGGTTCAACAAGGTGGAGTGCCTATTCGGAGCTGTCCGACCCTAAGTATGTATTTTAGAAATGGGGCACTGTTTCAGCATTTATTTGGTTACCTAATAATAGTAGTAACATTTCATGTTTAGATGGCAATTTTGAGTTACCTTTCGATTTCGATGTGTAGGTACAGTCAGCATCCAAAGTCGATTAACACTATCATTTTTACATGTTATTAAATTGACAACAACTTTTTTCAATAAACTGATTTTTAGCTTTTCACATAATAGACAAGAGTATATATTCTAAAAAAAATCTTATGCTGCAATTTTGAACAAATATTTTGCTCAATAACTAAGATTAAAAAAACTGAAGTGTTAATCAACTTTTGATGCTGACCGTACCTATAGGGAATCATGGCTAAGCCGCACGGGTAGATCGGAGCTGTGTTTCGGAAAACACGTTAAGCCGTTAGTCCCGGCTGTCATTCGTAGATCTTTGACAATCGTTACGAGTAGTCGGGAGCCCAAAAGTCGTAACAAGCAATATCTTACCAAAGGGATCGTGTTCCCCAGTAATTGGATTGTCGATAGGCAGTCGCTCCATGTAAATTACCGGTATTCAGCTGCGTCTAGTTAGACTGGAAGCTGACCCCAAAAAAGTTGGGAAAAAGCTAGGCAGATTGATTGATTTCGGTGTTGAAAAATTTTTCCAAAAGAAAAAAACGCACATTTTATAGAGTGAACTGTTCAGTATGTAAAATGTAAAGATATAATACACAACAACCTAAACTATCAGTAAATCCGTTTTAATGTACCCATGTGTTTAAAAATGCGTAGGTAACATTTTCATATTGTCAGTGTGCAAATAAACTAAAAACAGAATGAGCTTTTCAGACTTTGTAAGATTATCCTCTACCCATCCTACCAAAACTTCAATTGGTGCTGCGGCTATAAAATACGCTTAACTGTCATTATTACATTATCAAAACACAGATGGCGCTATTTAGCAGTATATCATTGCTGAAATAGCGCCATCTTAATGTATCGTGAATTTTGATGTAGAAAATGCGAAGTGGGTAAATAGGTAGACATCTCAGTACTTAGTTGGGTATTTTCATAAAATCGGCAGAGATGTCGTTGCTACAAACTTATCGGAACTCTGGTTTCTAACTGAAAGCGACTCGCGAATACGAGCGGTAGTAGGTATTGAGTATTGGGTACATGATTACGCGATCGTTTACGTGAAAAATTACGAAGGTACAGACGCCAACACATCAAGCTACTACAATCTGTCAAATTTCTTTGATAGATTTTCAACTTTATCGCTACAGTATAAGCTTCAAGGTTGATTGCGAAAATTTTACAATTTCGTGTAGCTTGATGTGCTGGCGTCTGTACATCAGCATAATCAGCCTATAACGTTCCTACGGCTGGGACACAGGCGTCCACTATGATAGTGGGAGTGGGCCGTTATCCACCACGCGGGCCCAGTGCGGATTGGTAGATGTCATGTGTTTGAATTTGGTTCTAGGACATGCCGGTTTCTTCACGATGTTTTCCTCCACCTTTTTGAGAGAAGTGGTGAAGAAATTATTTACACAAAGTAAAACGCCTGCATGAGTTCGAACCCACGACGGAACGGACGAAGGTACATACGTTACTTTATTGATCGCGCGAGTATTTCATAACCCGCGTACTAATCAAAATGATCATCCGCGTAAATATTACTTTTTGTTCAGTAAAACTCGATGGCGCCCTGTCACGGTGCGAACATGCGATAGGGTTCACCGATAAAAATTAACGCGACGGTTACGTGTTCACGAGACATCTCTTTAGTTAGGACGCGGCCATATTTATGTAAACGGGCGTACTATGGTACCACACACGGGCGACTATTACTTCCGGTTAGGACGCAACCTAACGTAAGGGTCAACTCACACCGAAAGAGCGGCGAAGGGCAACGAAGCGGAGCGCAGTTTCAGTTTCATATGAATTTCAACTTTATTATCATTATCATAATACTTATTATCGCATGAGAAACTCCGTTATGGAATTCCCCGGAATTCCTGCGGCGCCGCGGGCATCCGCGCGACTCGTTCGAGTTTCTCATGCGATAATAAGTATTATGATAATGATAATAAAGTTGAAATTCATATGAAACTGAAACTGCGCTCCGCTTCGTTGCCCTTCGCCGCTCTTTCGGTGTGAGTTGACCCTAAGCAACAAAGCGACACAACATTGTGTGTCTAATTTCCCTAGACACCCCTATATTATATCATCAATTTTTTTGTGGATGGGAAATCATCAAATGACCCCTCCCGCTCTGGGTAGAGCGGAAGGGAGTGTCAGACTTACTGACTAAAACCCACCCGTGTTCCTTCCTTAGTCCTTTATGTTCCGGGGTAGCCGTAACCCTTTCGGACAATCCCGCTACCCCGGAAAATCCCGCTACCCCGGACAATCCCGCTATCCCGGACAATCCCGCTATCCCGGATTATATCATCACTTAGGTTAACTTGATTTCGATTCCATTTTTCATCCAGTCCCTGTAAGAAAGGTCCTTCAAAGGATTTTGGAATAAAACTACAATATTTATTTAGTATTAACTATTCATATATTTCAATAGGTATCTTTTATAATTATAATCTATTTCCTCTAACGCTCCGCGCTCAATATTTGGTTTAAGTCTAAGTGAAGACGAATCAACAGTTGGTTTCAATCAACTTATAATAATCAACAGTCGAACAAAAATCTAAATGATTACATTTAATAGAAAAGTTTAAATGTAAACTTAGAAGTATTTTAGCGTGCTCCGTCAGTTGAAACGTTACAAATACTGGTTCACTTTAAGGTAATAATTATATAAAAACTCTAAACTATTTAGTGGGGAATGTTAACTTTGGTATAAAATATTAATTATAAACAACAAAACATTATTCAACCTCAATGCACTCGAGAAACGAAACTTATATCGAAGCATAAATTAAAAGAAATACTGTTTAATCAAATAGCCTAAGACCAGTTTAGAATATATTTACATTAACTGGCGAACTTAAATTTTTAAACTAATAAGGAATAGCCTTACTTACATCGCTCATACAGTAAGTAAAGTTACAGAAATATGTTTGTCTCTTTCTAAAATTCTAGATCGAACAGAGTAGACAAGGATGGCAGATTAGTAAACAGTTTTTATTAGAGTGATGAGTATAGTAAGGCTATCGATGTTATAAAGCGAATCGGAACTTAAAGATAGATAAAATTGCACTGTGCGGTAGAAACGCTACATACAAAATCAAACTGTACTGGGATATTTTTATACAAATTCAAATATCTAACGTATTATAAGAATCGTTTTATATTTTTTCTCTAATGCACCATAATTATGTATAGGCTTTCTACTAGATAATTCAAGGCTTAATTTAGTAGGTACCGTTATTTTTTCATCTAATTCCTAGTATGTAGAATTCCGTTTAATGTTGCTAAGAACATTGAAGAAATAATATTATATCAGTCTATGAATGCTCCTCAACTTAAATCAAAGTCGTTTGATTAATATTTTTATACAATAATCCCTTTGACTATGCATTCATTTATTAATCAAATGTGATGTAATTTAATCACATTAACTTATGATCAAAAATTAACTATAATTGTAACTTTTATTTAATCAAAGGGTTTTTAAGGGTTTCAAATAGAAGCACTCAAGACTGTGAACAAGATTCTAAGAGATATATCTCTACAATTATTTACTAATGGAAAAGTAAATAATGATTTTGCGCGAGAAACAATTCTCTAAAGAACACAAGCGGTATGCTCTACCCGAAATAAATACAGTCATGGAAATGCATTGTTTATCAAATTGACACACTACGTCAATTTAATATGTAATAGCCGAATGGCTATTACATATTAAATTTGACAGTTGTAAGTTTGACATTGACAGTTATATAGAATTATACAACTGTCAATGAATGACAGTTGTGATTTGAACACTCCTGCGCACAATTTGAGTTGGTAGTCAAATCGAGTTAGTAGCCAATTTGATTTGGTATTCAATTTGAGTTAGTAGACAATTTGAGAAAGAATGATTTCCCTGACTTTACATACATTTGTGTGAAACACAATAATATAAAATGGTTTTAGAACTATTTATGTCTCGAATAAGCTAGGTTATCACAACATTTACAAAAAGCGAGTAGCCTAACATTAGACATTAACAATTCAGTTTTGGTATAACAACATATAAAAAGATTCGAATCATATTCTCTCTAATTAACTATAGAATCGTTATATTATGTCGAAGTTTTAGCATTTCTCATTAATAGTCAGTCAAGCCACGACCTAAGAAGTAATTTAACATTACTAATATATGAAACTGGGACATCTATACGTAAATAAATATAAGGAATCGTTTTGCTACTATACATTATCAATATCTGTATTGCAAAGGACTGTCCAATTCCAAAACTGTGTAAGTAGCATTATTCAATACGAAGAATTGTCTACAGTAAAAATTTAACAATTAAACAATGCTGTTTACCGTATTTGAAATTGCACAGTCGTTTATATTAAGAACACAATATTGCACATAAATGGTTCTCGCTAAAATGTTTATAGTAAAGAGAGCAACATACATAAATATTGAGTAGCGACATTGAGTAACTACTACTAAAACATTCGTTTAGCAAAACCTCCTAATCCCAGATTACCTTACTTGGTCATTTCTAAAAATCAGATCTCTTCCACAGCAGTCATCAAACAGTTGCGTACACAAGTACAGGACCTTATTAAAAGGCCATAAAAGTTCAAGATACGTTAAAGCGGTGGAGTCATGTGAATGTCGTACGTGTGTACTTTAAATAGGACCTTATTACAATCCGATAGGATTTATTTTTAAGCGGTGGAATCATGTGTTGAAGGGTTGGGGATGGTGGTGACCTGTTGCTCCCGAAGCCTCCGCATTTCTCTGGACATAGAGTTCAGTTCTGCTTGTAGCGACATTTCCTTTTCACGTAGACATTTGATCTCGTTTTGCCATGTCTGTAAAATAATAATAATATTATGATCAGAAATGTTTTACATTTTTATCCGACAACAAGGTCAGTATCATTATTTGCTTAACATAAATAAATAATATGATAGAAAAATACTATGAAAATCCAGTTACTAATTAGATAGTTTTAACCGGTTGAATACCGTAATTACAGAAACATTTAAAAATCTATTGTGTCTCGCGTGGATCCACGTTCATCCACGAAGGGTTAATGGGTACTCAAGATCAATCACCATAGATGACCTCAAGATTGAATGTTAAGTGTTAAGATAGTGAAAATTAATTAAACTCTTGTATGTTAGCAATTAAATCCCAAGCGGTCCGACGAAGCCAGCTGGACCGATTGATATTGGTTACTAAAGCTCCGTATTTATGGTAAATAAGACTTTCGCAAAATTGTTTCAGAAACATCATTGTGTTGCCGGCAGCATGTTTTACACTCAACCCGAGACGCACTTCCCGCATCACAAAAATGTGGCTGCAACAATGTTGTGCAACTTTTGTTTCCCATGAATAAGGGGATTAAAGGTGAAGCACATACAATAGCAAAAACCAAGAGAACCAGATTACCCACATTACTAGATAAGATTGAGATCAAGTCTATGGATCCTTACAATATTCTGCTTGAGCAGGTCGAGCTTGTCGTTCTTGAGCCGGCACACTTCCTGCCGCAGCATCTCCGCGTCGCGCGGCGTGACCTCGCCGCGCCCCCCGCCGGCCGCGCACCCCCCGCACGCGGCCGCCTCGGCCGAGGACATGGACTCCAGCCCCGTGTCACTGTCCACGTACACTCCGCCTGGACACACAAAGGCTATTGTTAGTATTGTACTACACTGCTCGTCCTTACGCGTGTCAAAGTTAATTATAAACTTATAAATAAATTGGTAGATACTGTGTTTTTTGTTTATAGTAAAAAAATGTGCTTGAAAAATTAATAATTATGACGATTACTTTTTATTTTATTTATTTATATTTTAGCCTGTATTGAGAGATTATTAATTATTTTATTTATTTTTGCGAAACGAAATAGGTAATGTGCAAGAATGTAATTAAGAAAAATAAGCAGTGTAGTATTTTACAGAATTTTTACAAAATAACCAGAAAAGTAAAAACAAAATAAAAAACTACAAACGCAGGTAACGAACTATAACTAAATAACATTAAATTTATAATATAAGACATCCTTTGACTATAAAATATTTAAAAAATACACATAATATTTACTAACAAAAACCTATGAAAACAACAACATGCCTCTATAAAGACGACGGGTGAAATAAAAAAAAATTCACGTACAGTGCTACACTACAGGACTAACCTGTTGCACTTTTACCACAACTCAGCCAGTCCTTGTCGTCTAATTGGAAGAAATCACACTATTACTTCAACTATACCATAACTATAGTATGTCGATATGAGATGATGACGTCACCAACATGCTTTGTTTTGGGCATTTCATTGAAGGGACCTGGGGTTGCTTATGACGAGCGACTAATGGTTGTACGTATTTTATGTAAATTCTACATGAATAACGATAGTTATGATTACTTCCTACATGATATCATAACTGACAGTCTGGTCAGAATGGTCAATCAATGATAAACGCTATATAATGGTGATTAATAAAATTGCCTATTCCGAGGGTTTAACTTTACTGAAAATATGTGCCAATTTCATACAAAAATGTTGCGGTCTCAATCAAAAACAGAATCAACACTGAATATTATTAATAACATTTTCACAAAAATAATATTTACTTTTCTAAACTCGAGTTTTAAACTCACTCGAATAAAAAAGCTATTCGAACATGTAACAGGTATCACTCAAGTTCCAAAACAGACAAAGATACTTACACCCATCAAATTACAAAAGATAAAAGAATATTTTTTTATTATTAAATACCTACCTATTTGGCCATCAGTCATCCGTCCTCATCATCCGCCTAGCCTTTTCCCAACTATGTTGAAGTCGGTTTCCAGACTAACCGGATGCAACTGAATACCAGTATTTTACATGGATCGATTGCCTATCTGACCTCCACAACCCAGTTACTGGGTAATACGATATCCCTTGGTAAGACTGGTTGTCAGACTTTTGGACTTTTTTTTTATTCTTTTGGCCATCAGTACCAACTACAATTTTGCAACCTATTCATATAAATAACTCCTAAATTAACCTGTCAAGCGGTGAATAATGAAGAAAATTCATTATCTGTTGCGGGACACCGGAGAGCTAACGCGCATCAACGGATAAATAAGCTTGTAATAAAATAAATACTAACCTAGCGGATCCAAATCCACAGAGTTCAAACTGGAGTCATCACTGTGGTCGGTGAGAGGCGGGCGCGGTGGCGCGGCGCGTGACGTCACGTCGGGGCTGGACTCGCCCGACGCGTGGGACGCGCCCGAGCCGCCCGCCGAGCGCACCGACACTGCTGATGCGGAGGAGGACGCCACGGATGACTTGGAGCGGGCGCTCTGGAAGCGACAAGGTGACATACAATTAGTAAAGAGGAAAGATACTATTGACATTTTCTTTGGTCCAACGCTTCGTTGGTCTCGTAACAGTATCCGTAGTATGTATCCCCAGATAACGATGCTATATACCTATCATATTTTTTCCTTGAAAAAAAAATCACCCTATCATCACAATGAAATCTAAATTTTGTCTAGCAACTATTCCAGGAGCTCCTTAATGTGAGATTCAACAATACAACAATACAACTGATCAGCAGCTGGCTTCGTAAAATTTCAATAGATATTGTTTTAACTATTACTTCATTTTCAAGGTTTTCTTATGAGAGTACTTACATAGGAAAACCTTTCTTGAAGGCCACTTTGAAGATAATTATCCCAAAAAATACTACTACATTGATTTCTTTGATCCCAATTACTTCGACTTATTATCTTTGCGCCGCCAGTCCTATCAGATCAACATGATGGGTGGCTAAAATGTTTCCTAGTTCCTTTTAATTTCATAACTTTATTGTTGTATGCATAGATAACAGTTGCCATAACCGGTGAACACAGGTGGAAGTCCATTTAAGAACAGTCATGCTGCGTGATGCATAGAATTTTAAGCAGCACTTATGCGAAGCACATTGTCTCGCAATCATTATAATAATAATCAATGTTTTGATAGAAATATCAGCTTTCTTTGTGATGTCATCGGATGGAAGCAAAATATTATTGTAAGTAAAGGATATGAGGACTTACATTAGGAGTATGAGTTTCATTCGGAACAAACTTATTCTTATTTAGAGGATTCTTGTTGCTATCGCCTGAGAGATTCGTGTCTACACTTGGTGATCTGAAAAGGCAAGAAAATGAAACGTTATACTTACTTACTACAAAAAAAAAAGAAACAATTTGTTTCGAAGACGACTACCTACAGCTGCATTTTGTTTAACTTGAATTTTAATATCTGTTTGCAAAACTGTGTTTTCTTGACTTTGCAAAGTGTGTAATCTAACTACTATGACTATTTAGCTAGGAAAAAAGTAATAATATAATAATAATAATAATTTATTTATTTCTTAGACATCAGAGGTCCATGTGTTAGTTACAGAAAACTTATAAACTAATATAGCATTAAATCCTGTGGCCAAAACATACCTGACTTTAGAGATAAGGGCCTTTTTCACAGTATCAATAAACCGTGCCCCAGGTCCGTCTTGCTTCGGCGTACCATCAGGTTGCGGGGACACCGCACCAGGTTCCAATCTCACACCCGCTCCTAAGAACTCAGTAGTCTTCGTCTTCAAGTCATTCACCAAGTTCTGCAGCAATGACGCTCTGGTTCTTAACTCCAGTTGAGCAAACTTCTCTGCTTTGTAGCACGCGTTTTCGGCGTTTATGAGTTTCGTAAGGAGGAATTCTTTGAACTCTCGCCCCTTGCGGAACACGGACGGCTGAGGGAGAGTCGGCCCGAAGAATGGTACGTCATCACGAGCGGTGACGGCCACTTTGTACCTGGAAAGGGAATGGAAATATGGGTTAATTTATTTATTTAACCATTATGTTCAGTCATCATCATCATTATTTCAGACGGATGACGTCCACTGCTGGACATAGGCCTCCCCAAGCGTCGCCACATCGACAGGTCCTGCCTTCACAAGGTCATCGGTCCAACGATTATGTTTAGTACACACATAAGACAATGAAAATCACACACCTGTAAGATATTCTCTTGTGATCTTGAATGACATAACTCAAATAGGTCCTAAAACTAATTCACTGCTACTTGATACCTATCATCAAATAAGTAATTAAATCTAGTGTGGTTGAAAATAGATTAACCGCAATGAAGAAACTAGTTCATTCATTCGAATCGTGGGTACCTAGGTACCTACGAATATCAACTTAAGTGTGCTCTAATCAATCAATCTTTGATTAATCAAAGCAATCAATCTACATATTTTCATCCAATCTATAAAATCATTACTTGATTAAACTCCCACAAAAGATTCCTCAAGACCTTTATCACAGGCCACGACATCTGTACCTGACAGCTCCTTACCTACCCACAAGGTTTTATACTATTTGCCTTAATGAAGCTATTCCTAAGATTCCATTACATTTAACCTTTAACAAATCTGAGAAACATTAAGACGTTCACTGACTCGTCCAGCTAGTGTTTGTTCACATAAAAAGCTTCTAATTACAGAGTCTGGATTCGTTTGCATATAAATTACTGAGAAAATTTCCATTCTACTTTCCGAGCCATTTTCTCGACTTGCTATGCAAATAATGCCACTGTGCGTTGTCGAGAAACAACACAAACTTTATGTTAAACAAGTCACTTGACAAGTAGGAAAAAAGTTACACAAACTGAAGTTGGATTAAAAATAGAAGACATTCGACGGCATGAATAAAATTAAATAGAAATAAAGTTCTATAGACATTCGAGTGAATTTATATAACATGTTTGAATTTTATTTCTCAAAGGAACTGGCGCGTAGCTCTAAGACGAGAATAGACGCTTTGAGAGTGATACATGTCATGATGGTGGTCGATAAAATGCATAGACGTCTCGTAAAAGTTATGTTCATAGCCTTAATTGTCTCACATCATCGTAAAGAAACTAAAATAATGATTTCCTACGAAGGGAAATATCTGAGATTTATAGAACAAAACAATTGTAAGTTAAAGAATTTATAATTACCTGGTCTCCCCACCGACAGATTCCAAATGTGTGACCACGATAAACGCGTGGAGGAAGTGTGATGCTATCATGTCAGGCGTGAAAGGTGTTGCCTTCTCCTGTAAATGGAAGCAATTGGAACTTGTTAACTTAGCCACACTAAGTTTAGTTTCGTAGAGTAGACTACATATGCCGGCTTCCCAGTCTATTGAAACTCCATACCACGCTAGGCCAGCTCAAGGTGAAACTGTTATAACCGGCGACGTCCAGTCTACTCTACTAAAGAAGAATAAAAATAATTTATTCATATAGAACATAATCAGAATCTAGGTAATAATAATATTTTTTGTAAATTTAAATTATGTTTATTATTGTTCTCAAGTAATTGACATGTTATGTTTTCATTGAGAATAAAGTTTTTTTAAACCTAAACCTAATCGAGACTTAAACTGCGGAAAGTTTCGAACTCTGTTTTCGGGTTATAGGTACCTTAGAAACATCGGTTTGGCAATGTAAACATAAACAAATTGCAAATAGACTGACAGACAAACAACGTTTATAGGGCTATAGTCATAGAGATTATTGAAATGGAATAGATCTCATTGCATTGTGCAATAAAAGATTTAGCATCGGCCGTTTGTTAGTTTCTTGTAACTACTTACGCAAACTGTACCATAAAGTCGTTAAGTTATTGCAGTACTTCGCATAATACAGTCATAAATAATCTACAATGAAAAGCATTTCGGCATTTCTGTTATGTGGCCGAGTCCTGACTTCACAATAGAATAAGATATTTCGTATCCACGCAACTTACATTATTACGGTACTTAATTATATTATTTCGAAAAGAGGCATATCATAGATAAGATAATAATACAGATAGAGTGAGAGATGAAAAAGAGATAGAAACTGACAAAAGGGCTGATAGATGTATTCAAGAACAAGACGTGGGTATCGGTGCAGAAAACAGTTGGAGTAAGAACGGGAAGATGTTGACAGAGATGATATTGCCTTGAAAGTAATCATGACAGTATGCAGAAGTGTT
This sequence comes from Amphipoea oculea, assembly GCA_945859645.1. Classification (NCBI taxonomy): domain Eukaryota; kingdom Metazoa; phylum Arthropoda; class Insecta; order Lepidoptera; family Noctuidae; genus Amphipoea; species Amphipoea oculea. The sequence continues at coordinate 10,888,596 of OX243880.1, forward strand.
CATAATCTCAGACAACTCACATTCCATCCACTTTAAATTAGTTAAATGTATTCTAAGTTAATTTTTGAATGACCAGTGAAAAAGGTCCTAGTAAATTTTTGGTTGGAATGGAATTTGAACTTTGTTAAGTATGACATTCATTTCTCCCATCCATCTTCATTTCTTTACTCCTTTATTAGTCGTCATCTCGGCAGTCACCCCTTTTCTAACTATATCATCATTCACACATTTTACAATATTCTTACCTGAAAAACAATCGCCACGATATCGTTGCCGACGTGTCTCTTCCTTTGCAGTTGCTGAGCGTCGCCGGCAGTGTGTGGCAGTAAGGGCGCCACGTGGAACATGATCTCACGGTTATGGTACGTTTCGTAGACGGCTTCTGTTCCCGTGTGGCCGTTTATTATGTCCAGACCGCCCCGGTATCCTGGTGGAGAGATTTTTGGTTAGGGAATCAGGGTGTTGAAAGAAGTAGACTATTAGATAGGACCTTTGCTTTACTATTGATGAGGAAGGCCAATTAGACCTAAACTAATCATAGTTTAGGTGCGAGCTACGCTATGACATAGTAAAGCAAAAATATTCAGTCTGACACATAATAAATTAAACCTAAATTAATATAATGTTTCATTCAGATGTAAAACATTTCAAAATAACCAAATTAGATTAAACGTGAAACAACGCGCAATGCAGCTAGCTCCCTACATTTAAATATATGCATCCTCGAAATTCATATTATTTCCATCCAACTGGTATGGCCGCTCTTGGCATGGAATTAAGTCCGGAGCGCCGAAATCCTAGGGTTAGGATGTAGGCACGATGCCAGCGGATATACGCTAGGTCCAAAAATGCATTGCCAAAGAAAACTAACCTTTATGGTCCTTCAATTTGATCTTCTGACCAAGCATGTCTAGGAACTCCTCGAAGGCTGGTGATATTTCGTTGTTGCCGAACAGCTGTTCCTCTGTCGTCTGCCCATGAGTCTGGTATAGAACTCCAAACTTGAAGCAGTTCACTAAAACATGTTCGTCGTACGCCGCTATCAGGGATGACGCGTTGAGACACATGACCGCTGTGAAGTTGTCGATGTTTACTTGTTCGTTCAGCATTTTTGCCATTTTGAGAGGCGGTGGCATTAGTCCTGATCCTGGAAAAAATGGTGTTCAATTGTTTAGTCTGCGTAATTCAACTTTTCCGGACCAAACGAAAAAGTGGCAAACTCAGCAAAAAATATACCTTTTTTGCTTTTATAAGATTCTGGGCACTTAAATCCAGTCATCTTCAGCCATGCAATCATTCCCAGTTGTAATATTATATCGTAAAATGTTAACTCACTAGTGGTGGGTATAAGTCCGTGCATGGTTTCCGTGCGAAGCCTCAACAATATCCTAGTGTGGTCCTGACTAGCCATGTGCTCGTTCTTGAGGGACATCACTACTGGGCCGAGATTCTCGTCAGATCCAACCAAATTGATGTGTTCCTGTGAATAAACGAAATTAATATTTTAATATTGTAAAAGAGTTTCGTATAATTATCATGTCATGTTTCGAGTGATGCGCATTTATATAAAAGTGGAATATAATTGCATTGAATGGAATATAATATTCATCGGAAACCCTCGAACATAATCTTTCGTAGAATAACAGACATCATTGTGGCTTTACGTAAACACACACCAAGCATCGTTTGAAGCGAAATTAATTCAGACCATGAATACGAATTATTGTGTGTTTCTGGTAAATATCAAATAATGTGGGATTCAAACAAAGCCAACGTAGTAATAGGATTAAAACGAGTTTTGACAAACAAACGGAGTGAGTATATATGCTAAATATGATAATGCAACTGGGATAATATAACAGGAAAAGTATAGTTCATTAGGATAATAAATATATTCCATCACGCCTATATTTTTAAAAAGGGATAGGCAGATAATGTTTTTTTGTTGGTAACCTATATTTTACGGATACCTAACGGTAAAAGTACCTGTACAAGAGACGACAGAGCTAGCCATGACGTGCAGAAAATTGGCTATAACTAAGAATATTCTAACAGAAAACCTGAAAACATTGTGTCCGATCGACAGATTCCGAACTTCACCTTCCGAAGCAACGCTAGCAATAGTTTTATCAACGGGGTAGTCAAAAACGAATGTAATAACAAAACCAATAGCGGCTTTCAAATCATTACTAAAATAGCCATCCGTCACAACCGCACCCCATGGAATACTATAGAAAGGGAATGTTTATAGTAGTTATTTTAGGGGTAATGATTCGGCTCGTTAATGGATTTTTTATGTCCCTTTGTCAATATGTGATCAGAACTCAGAATGTTATTACTTCTATTATCTTGGATGTAAACTTTATCGAAGTAGTGCTAATGGACGTCTACATTTAGCACTAGTCGAGAAACTTAAGTAATTAATTACTTTAGTGTTTTAGAACGATCTTGAGTATCTCGACGACTGTAGGGAGATGCTTATAGAATGAGGTAAATACACTAGGTAGGTATCCAAACACAAATGTATGAAATATAAATATATACAATATAGAGATTACATAGGAGAAAAATACATTGTCAAAGGTATGAAAAGCAGCCACGAGGCTATACAAAGCAAAATAAAAATTGTATAAAGCAAACTATTTCTGTAACACGATATGCCACTTTATACATACTAGAAATGAATGAGTGTATGAGGTGTAGGTGATATAAATCGTGTTTATAAATGGAGGGCCCTAGTGACCTAATATACTCTTGATTGAGACGACACCGAAGACGAAGTTGATCTAATGACATCTGACTTGATGGTGCTCTCCGCAATTATTGGCTGAATCTGAGCATTTAGCGATGATGTCATGATCAACGTGCTATGAACTGATTTTCCACACCCACAAGGAAAGAAGAATGAGGTAGTTACACAAACAATGCATATATTAATAATTTTATAACCAGATTCCATGTAATATAAGTAAACAAATAGGTTTAAATTCAAAACAGACGATAACAGGTTATTGTAGGTAGCGTAATTAGTTCATGTTATTTGTTTGAATATTTTCGAATATAGGAAAATTTATAATAATGTCGTTTAATTAGTCCATATTGTGTGGTTACAGAACTTTTAATTAACATAACACGAGAAAGAATTGTAATGTACACATCACGCAACAATACTTTATAATGAAACTGAGAACTATAACAATGTAAACATAGAATTACAAAAGTTCACGCAACATAAAACACTATATTTAAACCGACGCAAGGTCTGAACAAAAGCTTCTTATTCCATGGGAGATGTTAATTAAACTACAATACAGTGTCACCATTAACCTTGTCAGACCCTATTTTTTATTCCCAAGCATACAACCTTTACGAAGGATAAACACCATTGTCAATAAAACAATGCTCTGTCTCAATGAAAACAGTGAAAAATACACAGTACTTTATATAAGTTACGACATAGATTGTATTAATTAAAGAAAAACTAGCCAACATAATAAGATTTAAAGAAAATCTTCTCATCGTGCAGTGTCCTTTGTTAAGTACAATTTCGTTATCAACGTCCTAAGTTTGGGGCAGACTGTAAATATGTTTCCAAAAGCAGTGGAAGATTTACGATAGCTGGATTAATCTTCTGAAACTAATTTTGGATTAAAAATAACTCCTAATTGCCAGCAGTCGCACACACTGCAATAGTTCAATGTAACACGTAAACAGCAGTCAAGGGACACAGATCATTGACTGGATCAACCGCTAGAAAGAAGTCTTCAATCATAATTATTATACTTTTTGCACGCAATTTTGAAAACACTTTTGGTAACCTTTTCAAATAAAAATGCAAAACGTTGTTTGATTACACGCCTCTGTGTGATTATAATAATCATTAAGCTCCCATCGTTCAAATGCGCGTTCGTCCATTTTTGAAATATCTCGAATTTATTGCATGGCCTTTTTCACGTTGCCACAAAGAAGCAAATTGAAAGCTAAAGATGGTAATTGAAGGGACGAGGGGTTAATGCCCCTTTTCGAACTCGCTGATGGATCACGTCATCTGAGATGGAATCTAACAGTTTTTTTTTTACTTCAATTTGTTGGAAAGTGTGCCTATTCACGGTTCGATTTTGCAGAGAAAAAATATTCTTAAATTGCAAGAGAACTAGCACAGTGATGAAAGGTTTGAAATAAATTACTTAATTTGAACTCTTGGCTCTTTTTGCCCTCACTTTTGAGCTTAGATTGACTTTAGCGTCGAGTTGTAAGGACTTATTAAACTATTTGTCATTATTCTTCGAATGCAGTGTATTCTTTGGCCAAATATAGGTACTCTATTTTTAACTAATTGATACTTACGTGTGTGTACTCAAATTCACAAGTAAATAAGTACAGAACATGTACTTAGTTTGCTTAAATGAACAAACCAAGTACATGTTATGTTGTTATGTTTGAATCATCAATGATTCAATCAAAAATAATCTTAAATAGGACTATTATGATGGGGGCTATTTATGATCTACCAATGAGTGTACCAAAATATTTACCAAGAAAGTATGTTTAAAAAGCCCACAACGAAATCTCTTCGTCTAGGAACCTATTATGCTCGCGCTTTTGTACTCGATTCTCACTGAATCAATTTCACATACCTAACAGATTTTCCCCGAAAATTTCCGAATCAATAAAATGTCCGTCCAGCTGTTCACCTCAACCGTACTAAAAAAAAGATCTTATATTTTTCATTTTCACCGTCTTTCAATTCGCACAGGGTACCTAACCTAGAACCGTAATAATTTTTTGTGCCCCATCATTTCTTCCCAGAATGAATAGTCCCCAAACCAATTTTGCGTTATGAAAGAAGACATTTGCTTATTGCTTCCATTTTTCTTTTGTCACGGGCATCTGTCATCGTCACTGATTTGAACGAATGGACTGGCGAGCAAATTATCATTTAACGATAATTATGTTATTAACGATTTCTTTTCCATTTTCTACTACCGTATTGGCAGTTAATATTAATCAAACATTTTACGTTAAACGTTTTATGCTAACAAAATTCTCCGAATTTTAAATCTAAGCCAGATTTCATTTGTCCTTGCCAAACTATGAATGTAAATATAATAACTGCTTCAATTCAATGAAAAGATGAATGCAAGTATTTTCGTGATCGATTTAAATTGTCTCTTCTTCCAGGAATGTTTTTTTTATATCTTCTATTAGGGTGGTTTAGCCATACGAAAATCTTTAAAATAATTTTGAAGCGTGTTTGTCGATTACGTTTTCACGATGGGCATAACATTTTATATTGCCGGTGTTAACCCTCTATAGGTTTTATAGCAGGACATGATGGTCCCTGGCAGGACGTATTTACACGTCAGCGTGGTAGGTACTGGTATCGGCTTAGTTATCGGAGCATCGCATTCATCTAGCCTAACCCTTGCGGTGTCACAATGGCCCATCAGCTTTGCCGGGTTGACGTGTAACGATTGCAATGTTTTATGCAAATTGTACGAGGTAGGTACGCACTTTGGCCCAAAGCTAAATTATGTTTAAGCGTTAAAGCGTATTTATTTAATACGTGTTGTAAATATTTTAATGTTTTAGCATCTAATGTAACTTTAAATATCTTAAATGTCACCGTGAGAGACAGCGATTTCATTGCAAAATACAACTTTAACGATACTGTTGCGTACCTGTGTTCGGAGTTACGGCCGTCACAATTGGGTTAGCTAGGTCTTTATCTATTTCGACTGTTAGTGACAATGAAAGTTGATTCAAACTGTGGGAACCAAGTAATTTGCAAGTTGCGTTATTTCCATTTTTCTTTGTATAATAAAAAAGTAACCCTAGCATTAACCAGAGCGCAATCTTATAAAAATCCTTAACCTGAATGTAAAGTATTAACTACATTAACGCTCCTTCTCCTAAGGCTACCAAGCAATAACTCAAGAAAGAATTCAAATTACTACATACATGGTAAACAACAAAACTGAGTTGGTGTCAGTACATAATTAAATTTAAATTAGGCATGTATAAAAGATAAGTCAAACGAATATTTTCAAAATTCTGTAACGAGACGTCCGGAAGATTCGTACGCATGATAAGGCCGCGTATACACGCGGGTTGAGACTTAAATTGCTCTACAATGCCGTAATCGGCGCAATCTACATGTAGCTGAGAACTTGGCTCACTGGGCGTGAAGCCAAACCGTTCCGCGTTGGTGAGCCCAGACGCTTTTTCCCACTATCGTTCGCAGGTTTTTTTAATGTAATGAGTGTGGTTGGACCCTTAATCGGTGGTTGGTGATGCATTTGTTTTTAATTGGTGTGGACATAGTTTTTCACTCTCATTTGCAGCATATTTTCTCTCACACATATATCATGGCTTCACCAGTTCTTACAGATGAATGAAAAACTTTTTATATTGAACAGCCAAGCGTTTCCACTTAGCTGATATAAACTTCATTGTAGTCTAGAAAGTTACATGCTTGACCAGTTGGTAATAGAAAGACGTCTTATATTATTTTATTAGACGTACTATTTTTAGTTTTATGAAGGTACTCGCATTGAAACATAAAATGTAGACCGTATTACGACTAATATATGTATTTCGAAATTTCTAAATGCATTACGTCTGCGATAAACTATCTCAGTAGAAATAAAACTTAGTTCACTTAGAGCGAGATAATTTCGCAAAATGCTGAAGTAACTGCATAGCTATCAAACAATTTTAAGAGAGTTTTATGCTAAGTATCGAAACAGAATAAAAATACGTTTAAACGCGCCAAGCTCCGCCATCTTTATTGTTTACATGTTTTGCAAAATTACGTGGCACCTACTATATAGGCGCTGTTAGTCATGTAACTACATGAGTAGACGAAGTGTCGCCTGTACCCATATCGGCTGTGGTCACCAACTTTCCCGACTAACATTATACACTTACACGATTTGCACTCTAATGTACTGCCTTGTTCTATCATACATTTATGTAAGTACATACTTATAGAGGCAGCCAATATACTTCGACATCAACGTCGGTTAGTCTCTTGCGGTTTCGTTTTTGCATGATTTTACTTGCAGAAAGTACCGACAAAATGTCGCCACATGTCAACTACCTTGGTTCGGTTGCATGTATTTATTTCCCATGCTGTTTACTAATGCCATCGTCCTATTCATATACCTACTGACTATTGGGTAAGCTGTAGGTACTGTGGTTTTACTAAGATATTGCAATTAGTCTTTTTGCATGTTCTGCCCAATCAAAATTAATTACACTTGTCACGACAGTAACTATAAGAGTTGTTTCATCTCTTCAAAGCCAAAAAGGAGTCGAAAAAATATGTACTGATGCCCATTATGGTTTTCAAGTGTGGGAAAAATACAGAAATAGAGATGAAAGCCAGGGACACATTATTGCGAAAAAAACTTGGCAATGAAGGCAAGATATCCATGGGAGAACTACAAAAGAGTAGGTATTGAAAAGACACAAAGGCTAATAATTATTTTATTGATCAAAAGAATATAAAACGAAAAGTGTCGCATGTTCGAAAGATAGCAATTATGAAGATTCAAAACGTTACAAAAAACAGTACAAAAAGTGAGCCTATGGGCGTGGGTATGGGAAAGTTCACACGTGGCAGTAACTGTACCGATGTGGTACGCGTTATGGTTTAGACTGCGGGTAGAGAGTGAAGAAGAGCGGATGAAAGATATTAGCAAATTTGATGAAGTTATTATTTTAATATCAGAAATGGACAACAAAAATGTGGTCAAGGGTGAAATATAAGAAAAAAAATATAAATACTTGGGCTGAAATATTATCAAGGTAATAATACTCGAAAACTAAAGCTATATCTAATTAATTCGATAAACGCACTAGAGCTTTTAAAAAACGGAAAAGTGTGTATTTAAACCTAGCGAGTAAATAAAAGATTGTTTTATAATGAACTTGCATGTAATATGACATTATTTACATAATTGGTAAGGTGTTAGTTACTTTTGTTTTAATACATACATACATAACATCACGCCTGAAATCCCCGTAGGGTTAGGCAGTGGTGTACCCTATAGTCTGTTCGTTTTCTATTTTTTTAATACTAGCGCATACTACGCTTTTCTAAATAATACGATACTTCTTACAAAAATGCCAATTAATTAAAAAAAAAACACGCGATCAAAAGGGCACAAGCTTTTATATGAAAACATGTCCGCAGCCTTAGTTGACATTGTACAGTCGTGCTGTGAAATATAGATCATTATGCTCGGCACGATGTAAAGCCTTTGATAACATTAGTACAGAATGAGAATGATTACAGCCGTGTGAAATAAAACTATTCTAACAATGGCGTAATTCGCTAAATGCATGAAGGGTATCTTGGAAAAAGGGCTCTATAGCTTTTTTCATTCAAATTCGATTACATCACTTAATCAGAATTGAACCAGCAAAAACTCAAAAAAATATATTAATAACTTGATACTAACAAACATTTTACGCTTGAATAATTCCGCGTTATTTCCTCTTACGTAATTACTGAGAGAGAAAATTATAATTAATATTTTGTTCCTGTCCGCACAAAGACCTTTCGAGAAAGGTCAAGGCATAAAAGGACATCGACATTGACGTGACAACAGCGATACTTATTTCATTTCATTTTCGATTTCAAGGGAAACGTGATCAAGTGGAAGCGAAGCGATGTTTTTAACAAACTATTTTTAACTTAAGTGCACCCGAATCGCGTTACACATGGTCCTTATACACGTTCCGGGAATTACAACAAAGTTCGCGGTGTCGAAATTGTAGTAGTTGCGAAAATTTATCTTTTTGGGGGATCTTAATGTCAAGAAGTCGTGATTACAAGCTTAAAATTGCTACCGATCCTAATCTGGTCCAGTTTTAGACGGAGATTGGGTTGAATACCGATGAGTTCGGTTTCATTTTAATAAATAGTTCAGCCAAAGTATGTAGGTATAGTACTCATCCAATTGGCACACACCAGTTGGCAACAAGCGCTGGTTTTATTTCCCTGGCCGCAGACAGCGTGGCGCGCAAATGTCAGATGGTCTGAATACACGTTTTGTAATGCCACTTTTATTTTCGTCCATTTGAACCACTCGAAGAAAGTACGCTCTGGTCACGAAAGCAATTAAATCGTGATTTGATTTGTGTATTTTTTACGTTGTATTGCAGCTTCTCGTCATGCCGTAACCTTTAGAACGTGACTTTGTGCACAAAGATCCCAGAGGTTGATGTGAGCATTCGTTTCAACTCAATGATATCCGATGCTCTTTACTTCTTGTTGTCATATAAATTCAAAGCCCATTCCGAGTCTTCTATAATTTTACAAGTGAATCGTGATGTTTTTAAATAATCTTCTCATACGAGATCTGTGCTAAAATGTAAACACTTCTAGCAAAAGCTTTTAGCTCATAGAAATTGAAGATGTAAGTGGACCAGAGCTTCCTTAACTTAATAATACGCTATTTTCTACAACAGCACTTAAGGAGATCGCCTTTTCTTGGTGTTGGCGTGAAGTGAAAAGTTCTTTAGGGACATAAGATAAGGTTTCAATTACCTTGCCAAGGAAGAATCGCCTGTAGTACTTGGCGGTGTCGTCGGTGTCGATGTTATGCCGCCTCGTGGCTTGTCGAGGGGTGCCTGGTTGCGCTCGAGGTTCGGCATCTTCTCCTTCGGGGGGTGTATCCTCCATTCCATCCACCCAGTAGCCGACCGGTGGTAAAACTATCGTAGGTGGAGTTCCTGTAAAGATACAAATATGGGTTAATTTTATGAATCAACATGTGAAACAAGGCTTGCTTACAGAAGACTTCAACGATTTAGGTATATGTTTAGTAAACGGAACGCCCGATTCTTTTTTTGCAACTTTTGACGCAGTCGATTGTATACTTTTAGCTGGAATATTTCTTCGTACGTTAAGGAAGTCACGACAAAGCCAATTATTTTTTTTAGATTAAGATCAGACGCTTTGAAAACTTTAAGAGGCCTTCAAGATCCAAATAGTGCTTATCCAAGGTTACAACTGTCACTGAATGCAAAGTATTTTAGTGTAACAAATTGTTCTAATTACCTCAACGGCTAATTCATATTTTTTTAGCACAAAGCCTTACATCGTTCGTGAGCATAAGTGATAAATTGAGGATGTTTTCATATTTTTTTGCTCGATACGAAACCAGTATTCATTAGTCATCGCGTCCGTTGTCCGTTGAATGTATTTCATCCGTATTTACAGCCATCAAATTAAGATTTTTTTAAGGAGTAATTTTATTTAGGTCCTTTCAACCTTTCCATCCAACCCGTAAAGTAAAGCTTATTTGCTAAACATTTATTTGTTTTATAAAATATTTATTTAAAAAAAATGTTTTAAGCAAATATGAAAGTCCGTGTACCACCCCTGCATGAAAGATCTACTACAGAAAATAAAAAGTTGGTACAGTTCGACACAACTTAGATGTAGCATCGGCAAAATTCGTAGAACCGATCACATCCGAACTAAGTGCGCCTTCAAAATCACCAAACTTTATTACTACTTTAGGAAAAATTGATAAATTTTCCTAAAGTAGTAATAAAGATTTACGAATACGAATTACGAATTACGAACGTTTTACGAATTTTGCCGATGCTACATCTAAGTTGTGTCGAACTGTATCTACAAATCACGCCAAATTGATACGACCATGACTAACGCAGAAATCACAAAAGATTGAACAAAACCTCAGCTATAAAGAGTTGTCAATATCAATGATTAGCTGCCTCGCAAATAAGAAAGGGTGGATTCCCCTCCAGTCCTAAGGACCGCATCTAATTTCAAACAAGCCATTCTGGTCTAGACCGCCTTTTGTCCAGCAGATTTTTTTTACATGACTCTCAATATAGTCCTGCGGGGCTTCATTGTTCCCACTGTCCTCTTTCAAAGGACGTCCCTATTACTGAGAGTTGTATGCGAAAACCTTCAGTTCTTACGGCACGGAATGATGTAAGGGAAAGTTTTTTGAAAAGGATTTTTAGGTTTTAAAAAGGAGATAAAATAAACACTGCAACTAGATACGGTTTTTATTGAAGTGAAACTTCTTTAGGCGCGCTTGACTTGGGGAGTAAACTGGCGAATGCGTTACGAAAACGTGTGATCGCGAGTAGGGAAGGTACGTAAAAAATAGCTGGAAATACCTGGTGTAAAAACCCGGTCCCGGTCGCATAAATATGCGACCGGGTTTTTACACCTTCCAAGTACGCACACCAGGTACCGACTCAAAATACTTGCAAGACTATTAAGTATCTTATAGGTACGGCTACTCGCTCAAATACGTAGGTACTCAACCGCGTTAGTTTTCGCAAATGCGATCATGCTCCTTTTGGAACAATTTCTATGCAAGTATTTTTTACCGACTTCACAAAAAGGAGGAGGTACTATGTTCGGCTGTTTGTATGTTTTTTTAAGTGAAACTTCTTTAGGCCGCGGCGCGCCTGACTTGGGGAGTAAACTGGCGAATGCGTTACGAAAACGTGTGATCGGGCGAGTAGGGAAGGTACGTATTTATGCGACCGGGTTTTTACACCAGGTATTTGTCTCTCTTCCTCTCATAGCCAAATACGTATGAAGTTTTTTTTTTCTTTTGCTTATATCTCGAAAATGGTGCGTCCCATCGCAAAAATAATGAAAATTTCGACCCCCTTTATAACACCCATAAACTCCTAAAACTCAACATGTAGGTAATAATTTTTCATATTTTCCATACAAAAAGTGAAAAATTCCCTCCGCGCCTGCGGCTCTAAAAAACAATACACGGGGTTAGGGCAAATAAGTACCACGTGTCGACGAGTCGCGATTGTCAAATTCGATTTTTGTTGTGTCAAAATTATTTACGTGAAACTTCTTTACGCACACTTGACTTGGAGAGTAAGCTGGCGAACGCGTGACGTAAGCGTTACGAAAAGTGTGATCGGGCGAGTAGGGAAGGTACGTATTTACTCGACCAGGTTTTTGCTTCCAAGTACACACACCAGGTACCGACTCAAAATACTTGCGAGACTATAAAGTACCTTATACTGCTACTCGCTCAAATACGTAGGTACTCAACCGCGTTAGTTTTCGCAAATGCGATCATGCTCCTTATCAGTAAGAGTCTACGGAACCATTTCGCATGCAAGTATTTTTTACTTTAATGGTTTGCAAGTATTTATTTGTAAACGCGATTTTGCTCCTTATTTATAGGAAGTCATTGATCAATTTCCTATGCAAGTAGTTTTACTTCCAACGGGGCTTTTGAATACGCGATTGTACTTCTTATCTGTATGAAGTTATGGATCAATTTTCTATGCAGATAGAAAATACTTGAAAGTATCTCGCTCCGTCGTGGCTCGACGCTCGAGTACGTAGGTACTCAAATAGTTCAACAACCGCCTTTGTTTTCGCAAATGCGATCATGCTTCTTATCAGTAAGAGCACAGAATACTTAATAGTACTACGTACAGAAAGGACACTCCCTTCCTCGCCCTCATATCAGATACAGCACCTCACCCCGCACTTCGAGGTATTCGTCGCCGACTCTTTAGCAAGGGCGCTCGCTAACCGCAGCGCTGTATTGCTGACACGAACACACGATTATGCGATTTAAAAGTTTTATTTGAGTTTTAATCACGATGGTTGGATACTGTGATGCTTTTCCGAATTCGTATTTACATAAACTGTTTGTAAGATTTCGCATTTTTAATAACATGCGATTTGATAACCGATTATTTACAGATAAGTCATTTAAACTAAACTATTTGATTGTTTTTATTTCATTACGAACCCGACTATATAAATAAAAATAAACAATTGAACTACATGGTCACTTCATAATAATGCACACGTTCGGGCAGCGCCGCCGCCGTCGTCGTTCGGTTCCCCGACACAAATTGCTTACCGCGCCATTTTTTTTACGCTACTAGATTTCACGCACACATTTGCACGTATACAAACGTCATTTGTTTATGTAGTAGTACTAGGTAATTATTTTGCGAGGGTTGTATGGAGTGTCCGAGGTGTGGTAAGACTCTTACCACACCTCGGACACTCCATACAACTCCGTAAGAGTCTACGGAACAATTTCGTATGCAAGTATTTTTACTTTATTGGTTTGTAAAAGTATTTATTTGTAAACGCGATTGTGCTCCTTATTTATAGGAATTCACGGGTCAATTTCCTATGCAAGTACTTTTTACTTCCAACAGGGCTTTTGTTTGATTACGCGATTGTACTTCTTATTTATATGAAGTTATGGATCAATTTTCCATGCAGATAGAAAATACTTGAAAGTATCTTGAGCCCTGGTTTTAGGCCCTGGCTTCTTAAGGTGGACGTACTTGGAAGCCCTGGTACTCGATTTTGCAAGTACGACCCATGTCTACGGGCTACGGGCGAGGCGAACGGGAGTTGAGTTGGGGATATAAGCAAGGGAAATCAGTGCGCGCGCACATTTTCTTTCTCTCTTCCTCTCATAGCCAAATACGTTTGAAGTTTCACTTCAGTCGTGTGGTCATAAGCACACTCGTTTTTTTTTATCTGAACTTGGTTAATTAGCAAAAGTACTTAGTGAAAATTAACTATATATAATTAACAAACTAAAACAAACTTCTCTAAAACGTATCCCAGTTTCGAATTGAATACGAAGTCACATTACATTTATCAGCGGAAATTACAGTCGTCACTGGAGCCGATTTTGAGTCGAGAGGCGAAACCGCAATTGGCCTGATTTCCCAAGATATAGCCCGTGCAGCACACTGCGCCATTTAATTTAATTAATGTTTTAATCAGCTAACTAGCGCTGGGAAACTATTTTTAAATTCAACGGAATTACGGCTTACCTTTGTCACTGTCGAAAAACAAAAGAGTTCTACTAAAACGTATTCGACGAAAATATCTCAAAAGCTTTTTGTTGGCACTCCATTATTGGAATTCATTAATTGACAAATATTTTCTATACAGAACTGGGAGAGATAAATGGTTTCCGATGTTCGTAAAGTAAAAACCTCCCAAATTAGAACAGACACTGGAACATTGTTAAAGCTTCAGATTTTGTTTTAACAAAGCAGAATTTTGGCAGAATAAACTCTCTTGAAACAAAACGTGTAATACTTAATCCTGTAACGAGTCGACATAAGCATTAGCACGTCTTGCCTTTAAATAATCAAGCAGTTAATCTTAAGCAGAATACTTTACTTTCACACCTCTGTTCTCAACATTTCCTTCACTTTCTCCAAACGGTTTGTAACAATGATGAAAGTTATTATGTATTACAAAAGGTTACATTGTAAATTCTCTTGTATTCTATGGCTTTTAAAAATGTCTTTGGAAATTAGAAACGGAAAATCAATCAACAATAATAAATTGTAACGATGTTTAGTGAATCACTTTTTAATTATGACGTATCTTTGTAGATACCTATGTCGTAAGTTACGTAGATATACCGTGACTTTGTTTATTTTTGTAAGAGTATCTTGCGGAATAGTCGTCAAATACTTATGTAACCGAACGATCCTAGCAATTTCTTCATCATAAATATATTTTCACCAACCACTCAAGTCGCCGTGAAACATCGTAACTGCATACAAATGCATCTGTTTTGTTGACTTTCCAAAACTTATTTGTATTCGTGAACGTAACCGCTTCCTACAACTTTGTTGTATCACAAACTAGTGCTTTGAATCAACTTTCTTTGACGTCTGTAGCACCCGCTGATAAGAACACCAACTAATTAAAAGTTTTGACGTACTTCATTACATTTTAAAGCTTAGTAACTAAAAACTCATTTTAATGGCGCGGCACAAAACGGGGTATCTGCAAGACGAAATTGCTGGAATTAACAGTGTGTTTTTAGAGCAATTTTACACAGAAGACCTCAAGTCGTGTAGCTAATTGCGTTATGACCGGGTCAACAGACCTTTTATATACATTATGTTCTTGAGAGAATTTTAATAATCGTCAAGAACCCAGTTAAATGAAAGAGATGCGCTAATTCCCTTAATTACAATGATATTTTAGAGGGTTGTTTCAAGTTACTTGTTGTTTCAACTTAGCACTTGCAAGCTTAGCTAGGTACTAAATACTTCGAGAGGTAGGTACCTACTTATGGATAATGGCTATTTTCATTACTTACAAAGTTATAACAAGTCTGGTGAGGGTATTTAGTTTCTACTCCTAGTTTTTGCTATGCATGGCTAATTTCTTTACTTTTATACTTCATTAAAGTATAAAGCTTACAAGCCTAAGTGCGTGGGAAAATCTTCGATCGGATCTTGTAAAACGAACGTTCTAGTGCCTACATTGTGGCATTTAGTTAAATCGGCCAGTAACTATCGGTCCAGCGAACGGAGCATTCAGTTTGAGAGAAAATCACTATGGTTCAGACACTTCAATGGTCAGTGTTCAGATGATCAGCCATTTAAAGGTCAGGCCTTTAGACTATTAGAAGGTACGACCTTTTGCTTTGTCTGTATGTAATCAGTAGAGCGATTCCTAAGTTGAAGGTTATTGATGGTTTCTACTTTGATGTAAATACATACTTAGTGTAATACGTGCAGCATTTAAATGAAGTTCAAAAAATATTTCTTTACAGGAGATAAATCAGATCTGCATTAAAAGTATCGTATCGTGTTTTGAGTGAGGAGAACCGACGGCCATGCTTGAAAATTCCTTTGAAAAATGACCAAAGCTCTGCATAGCCATATTTAGCAAGAGTTCTCTAAATAACTGGCGAGCCAGGAAGTGGCTATAAGTGTCGGCATTAGAGCAAGACACCGTCCGCTGTGTGACATAATTTGAAAGAAGATTTATAATTAACAAGGTGCCAGCAAGTTTATGATAGGCGGTGGTGGCGTGACGGCCTGTGTCGACGACAGTAGACTAAAAGGTATAATATTTATATGTACTTATATTAAACTTTTTGCTTCGAGTGGTAAGCCTTATAGGGCTAATCTAGTCTTTGTAAAAAGTAACTAATCGTGATGTTGTAGGAATCTTGGTTATTCTGTTGCTGATTGTTGAGAAATATTCAGGCATGTCTAATTAAAATTATAAGCAATACCTATATTGTGTAGTAGGTAGGTACATCGTCCGATGAAATTCAGCATGTAAAGTTGTAGTCTACATGTGCGGATTACCCATTTACCTGCTCATTTTATTTACTCGGTAATTTTACACAAAGCATGTAACCCGCGCAGATGCTGAACTTACACGCAAGTATAGTTAGCGCCACGAAAGATGAGACTTGACCCCGTCTCCCGCGCTCAGACCTTATACCGCTAAGGGTCAGCTCACACTGCGACGCGACGCGGTGCGCAGTTTTCAAGATAGCAATACAATTATAGACCTTACCCACTACACAAAAAGGCACAAAATTCTGTGTGTCTACTACGTCGAACTACGCGGCGCGGCGCCGCGCGGCCTTCCTCACTGATGTGTAGGTATATTTTTGTGTAGTAGATAAGGTCTATAATTATATTGCTATCTTGACCAAGAGACCTAAAATCGTGTACTGCGCAAGTCAAACCACGTGGTATTTCAAGTCTCATCTTTCGTGGCACGAATTGTAATATACACCGTGCACCGTGCACTACATACCTACCTAGGTAAAGTCAAGAAAAATAATTGTTAAGCGAATTGACTACCACTTCAAAATAATTATCCGTATATTCAAATCACCACTGTCAGTTTTATGAAGTCGCAATAACTTAAAAATTGATGTAGTGTGTTAATTGACTTTTCAACACACTTGCTCGTAAAATGGCTCTTAATGCACAGCTTTTAGATCCATAATGCAGTGTATTACAAACGCGTGCTTTTTCTTTACGTTACGGTACTTGTGCTTTATTTCCACAGATAACTATTTAATTTACCTACTAGTCGGAGGTCGGAGAAGTGAGTTTTTTTTTAATCTCTTCAAAGAGACTTCATGCTAAAAAGAATCCGCGAGCCAATTTTACTTTTTTTTTTAAATAGTCTGAATTGTCCTTGGTCCCAAGATGAGATGAATGCGCAGTTGTAGCCCACGAAATTAAATTTTTCTAACGTTTTTTTGCAATTTTCAGGTCAGTGTCAGGTTGTATCTTGATCAAAATATGATTCGCGACTATAACAGATACGTATTTACAGAATTATAATCATTAGAATAATTAAATACATTTTTCTAAGTTAGATTTGTTCCATAACAACAAATCTCTTATGGAAAAGTTCTTAGGGAACAAATCTAACTTAAATTTATATATTAATGATTCTAATGACTATAATTCTTTAAATACATATGTATTATATAAGCCATACGTGTGCCTCACACATCCTCGAATTATAGGCAGAACAGTTACATTGTGCGAGCAAGCAGAAATTTCAATGATATATGCAAGGAATATGATTTTGATCCATTCACAATAAGTGTGAATTCGGCCAGAAGGTGCTTAAGCCTCAAATTTTTCAAGTAGTGGTAGGTTATATTATTTGTTTTTGTTATTGTATTATTTATATTACTTGTTACTTTAATTTAGGCGGTGTTTTTATTGTTTTTGTGCTCACACCATAACTATTATAAGTCTATACGTGAGGATTTGTAATTGGCTTTCTGGTGACCATGGTTTTCTTTTTTGTTTGTTTTTATTAGCTGTAAGTCCTCCATGTACTAAAATAAATAAATAAATAAATAAATAAATAAATAAGTATACATTTTGATCAAGATACAACCTGATACTGACCTGCGAATTGTAAAAAACTTAAAAAAAAAAAAATTTCGCGGTCTACCACTGCGCATTCACCTAAGGGTGCATCCACACATAGCGAGGCATGTGCCGCAAATGATTTTTTTATATGTATGGTTGCCTCAGGCTGAGGCATCTAACATACAAAAAAAGCACTTGCGGCGCATGGCTCGCTCCGTCTGGATGCACCTTATAATTTTCCGTCGTCCCTCCCGTAACCAAACGGAAAAGACCACTGGCGTTCTATTATTGCGGATTCTCACTGAATTAATGTATATTTCTCTATGCAAATAGTAATTTCTAATTCCATACTAACTAAACTACAATTTGACATACGACAACACTACGATCAGTCTTAACATTATTTTGTGTTTATTATATTTTTTCTATAGGCTGTATATCGGTTTTGTGTTTGCCTTTAAGAAATAAAACGCGCGCCGCGCTAGCAATGCGCGCGCAGGTGTAGGAATGACCATTACCTCACCATTACTTACTCTATGGGTAAACCTGCGCGCGCACGTCAGCGCGGCGCGCGGAATGAATGACAAACCAAGCCCGCCATTTTCCATACAAGTTAATATTTAAGAATACAAATCTGTTTTTTTCCTCACAAGTGTGTTGAAAAACGTCGTATGATACGCGTGTGCATTGATAATTAAACTCTCGGCTACCTTATCGCGCTCGCCTACGGCTCGCGCGAATAATACCGCCTCGAGTTTAATGATCAACATAGCACACATGTATCATAATGTACTATAACAATTAATATGCTTAACTGTACCTACATCAGGTAAAACTAGCTAGTTAGCTGGCATATGGTCGTCTTGCTGACCATGGTTTTATTGTTGTTATTAGTAGTAATAACTTGTTTATTTATTTTACTTCGATGGTCCTAGTTTATCATTTGTGACTTCAAAGCAGGGACCGGCCGGATACTCGTTGAAAGGGTTTTTGAAGGGGTTTTTTTAAGCGCTTCGAAAAAAAACCCTATGATACATGTTACACCTTCGAACGGGTGTAGTTAACCCGTTACGAACGGGTTACCCTTTCAACACCCTGTAACACTGTAACAGGGTAAGCCATTCCAACTCAAGACATTGTAATATGCACTGTTTACAATCTATATTAGTTTGAAAATTGCATAACCACGACCGCACGTGACATCGTACCGCGCCCGGCGGTCCGCCAATCTTGCGTGTACCGACTTGCCGAGCGACTTGTAAGGCGCCGCACGGTTGCAAGTATTCCCCCACCTACATGCAGCTCAAGTTTATTAGGTAAATTCCAGGGTAACACGAAAAAAAGCTTTTCGAGAAGGTAACCTCTTCAAAGGCTTAAGTCATTGAAGGGGTTAACCCCTTCACGTGGTTACCTTAATAAAGGTGTTAACCATTTCGCTGGGTTTCGAGGATGTACTCGAACAAAAGGTAACACTGCGATATGAGTTACCCCATGTACGGGTTACCCTGTCCAAAGGCTTAACTCTTAAGCGGGGTTGTCCGGTCCCTGCTTCAAAGTGACAGCTATGTAAACAGAACCCAGCATTGCATATATATGTAAGCTGTCACGCCCTTTATACCTGGAGGCTTTTATTTGGTCAGTAAGTTTTTTTTTGTTTGGTTATAATATTTTTAATTTTTTTTTTTTTTTTTGCTTGATTACGTATAGTGTTTATTGTATTTGTTGGTATATTGGCGTGGCTAGTTAACCTATGGCAAATAATTTAATTTAAGGTCCTGTGTCCTGTAATGTTAATTACTTTGCATACCTACTTAGTATTGTATAAAATTAATTATTTTCTAACTGAACAGACAGCTGTGCTGCTGGGGAGTTTGTTCCGCCACTTCTTCTCCGCAGCGAAAGCACTAGGAAGTGGCGAAGGGCGGGCGTTTTGGGGGACTGTCTTTTGTAATTTTGACGTTCGAAAAGTGCTGATTCTCAGCCTAGTTTGAATAAATGACTTTTGATTTTGATTTTTGATTTTGATATGTAGATATAAGTAAGAACACTTGCCATTTTTAGCAAGAGTATCCTCCAAAAGGCGCCGGCTAGCGAGGCAGGCAGCAGCTACTTTCCGCTGCGCAGCCGCCGCGCCGGGAGAGGGCGGAGGCCCATGGGGCGCTGGGACTCGACCTTCGGCGTAGGAGTGCCGGTCGGCGAGGGTGGCAGTTCCAGCGCCACCAGCTGACACCGAGCGACATTTCTCTGGCCGCCCAACCTGTAAAGAAAGCAAAAATTAGTGCCTCGAGTTAAGATCGAACATAATTTTATTACACCCTCAATTTCCATCAGGAATTTTTCAGTAGCAGCCTGGTAGGCTCGACTTTTCGATCAACTACGTTCACCTTAAGAGGAGTAGCCAATTCATCTAGGTAAAATTCAAATTCGTTATTTCCTTTATATAATTCTCAGAATCCTCACTTTTATACCCGTGGCTATTATCCAGTATCTACTAGATAAATCATTACCTAACTAAATAAAATCACATTTATAGTTAAGCTCACTCGCGAACAAGTAATTACGCATAGAATTTCTATTTGCAAGCATTAACTTCTATCGACTAGCATCAGATTTTCGACGAACTGGTAATCAAACGAAGCATTTACCACCCGTATGCAGTTCAAAGGCATTTAATTGACTAGTTTGTTGAACACGTAATGTAAAACGGTAAATTGGTTTAGAATCGTGATTTCTGTTCACTGTTTAGATGAAGTAGTAAAGGCAGCGATAATTCTAATCTTGACGCTACGCAAGTAAGCGTGACGAACGCATCGTCCATTGAACTCACACCGTGGGATCCCGTCATTGTAGCTTTTCACGTTATCTGTTACGATCCGCATAATTTGCTTCGTGGTAGACCAATCCCAACTATTTGGGAACGCAGTGAGATCCCAGCGAGACCTAAGTACAATTTGTGAGACCACAAATTGATAAGATCAAAACGTGACAATCAAAACAGTTTCCAGAGCGGTTAGTAAATAAAAGAAACAGGTGTCTTCAGTGAACCGAATCGCATTCGTTCACGAAGTGTTCGAATTGATTCTGTAATATTGACGGGGGCATAAATTGTGCTACGCCCGTAAACACCATCAAAAGTTTATAATTGGAAGCCGACGGAAGCATTAGCTGAGCCGTTGACAGCAACTGGAAACAAGTAGCGTGGAAAATGCTCGGGCCATTTCCACTTTTGATCAAATTAATCTGACGTCACTGACGCCATGTTTCTCCCGCACGCAACCGCGAGAATCAAATATCTCAACTATTCTAACACCATAAATCTAAAAGTATAAACAATTTCCGTGCGAAAAACAAGTTTCGAAACCCGGGAATGTAGTGGAAATCGTTGAAAAATTCAGTCTCTTACGTGTCGATCGAACTCAACTGAATTTCCATGCTTTCTAATACCTACCACTTTTTATGTTCTTGGAAAACTCTATGCTGTTCTAAACTTTGTTAAAAGGGAGTTACAGAACCTAGTTATCGCAGAAATACTGCAATACTAATACTAGCACTAGCACGTTGTATTATTCATTCATATTTATTCAAAACGGAAACATGATATTTCGGTCTATTTCAATATTCTAGGCGACCTATAAACAGCGTTCTGCAAATAGTACCTATTTATTTTAGTTTTCATGCTGTGCTGCATGAATGAACTTTTACATTTATCTGTACAAATAAACATATCTACAATGAAAACGTACAGCAGTTATTTGGCCTAAATAATTTCGTAAAGCTGAATTTATACGAAATTGATGGATATAACTAGCTTATTAGGTACTATTTACTGAAACTATCCATCATTTTAAGCTAACGTAAGCCGTATCCAATTTCGATTGACGGTTAATTGCAATTAAAACTGTTTTTTTATGTTAATTGTTACAGTACAATGTCAGTCAATGTGGAACGGAAAGAAAACTAATGAAATCAAGTAAAAAATGGAATAATTACCTATTGGTGAAGACATGTACTGTACTAGTGCGGATTTTGTGTATCAGATATCCGCATTTGTTAGGTTTCTTTGTACCTTGGCTGGCGTAAAATCCTTTATAATTTTATGTCATTTAATTCTTTACGTAATATTTATTTGACTGTGGTTACTTTTGCAATGTCATAAATAATAGGTAGAAGAGAAAATAAATTTATCTATCATCGATTAAAAAGCAATATCGCAATATGTATGACAGATTACTTTATAAATAAAAAGCTCTCAAAGATTTCTGATTGAAGATAACTTTTCGCTCGACTTATTAAAAACGTCTTTGAAGTCTTTCAACAAATGCAACAATGAAACTATGTATCTCCTATTATAGGATCATTAGGCACCGCCACACTTAATTACAGCATCTATTACTGAACAAATGACACGAATAATTCTCTCTTGCGGCTCATTTAAACCGAGAGACGAACAGTACCGCAGCGGAAGATTATTTGGTAGCACAAACATTAACGTACTAAAGTTAGAATTTGGGGTGATTCTGTAACGAAAAGCATTAAGACTTTAGATACCCAGTATTTCTTTCTGTTTGTAGTAAGTTCATTCCTACTTTAAAATAATTTTATGGTGTAGGAAACAATTTAATTTATATTCCTACTCTACATTACCCCAAGAATTCCGTGCATAAAATGTTATGTCATACTGTAACAGCGCAAACATCCGTATACCATAATTTCATTAAGTAGATGTTCCAAGAAACATTTATTCGTTCTAATTACAGTCAAAATTCTGCGGAATAACAGTAAAACACCGTATTCACTCGGGTATGTGAATCCATTACCTCAGGAAGCTTCATAAAACAAACGAAATGTTTTCACACCTGAAACACATTTGAACATCGTTTTCTCGTAATTATTTTGTGTAGGAGACAGGGGTAAATGTACATTTAATTATGTTATCATTAACACCAGTGTTACAGAAAACTCGTAAGAAATGAGGCAACCGAAGTGCGGCCTGCCCGGCCGGTTGAAAAAATATTCATTGCGCGAAGTGGGGACAAAAAAACTAATTACGTTAGTAAAAGAAACTTGCTCTTACCGACTATACATATTTATTGCTGTATACTTAGGTTTACGCGTTCCGTGAAATGTGTAAATACAGGGGTGTATAACATTTTGAAGTAAAATTATGTTGGCGAGGTGCTAATTCACTGGCGAGTGAATAGCATCCATGTTGAAAGAAGAGTGGCGTACAAAAAGATAAGCTGATTTAAATATCGTGGCTGCGCTTCTGGCTTTTGAAAAGCGTAGTTTATTTACTTGTGTTGGCAATCCGTACATAAAATGCCTACAAGTATTTCTCGGATATTTATTTGTGTAGCGTGGAACAACAAAGATAATCTTCTGATACTGAAATGCTTCGCGCTAAATCCGTCCATCTAACCCGGGCGGACTGCATCCACAGGTTTAGATCGCTCGTAACATTTCGGTAAAGCACCTATATTTAGAAATCGGTTCTACATATTGGTTTATTTTTAAAATAACGGTCTTCGATTTTCTTCAGTTTTGCGTTGCATTAAAAATGTTGTACTTACCTACTGTATTGCATAGCATTTACGCATTACGCAAACCGCCTAAAAATAAATTTATTGTTTGCCACTTTATTATTTAGGAATGCTTATTATAATAAATTATTAATTTATATTTAAAATAATACTTTAATTGCAGTTTTCTTTTATTTTAACGGAGCAATAAATAATCTTTATTTCAGTACCACGTCAGGTTTCACTTCGGTACAAAAACTATGTGGCATGAAATGTGTTTAGAAACGCTATTTCTATGACGATATAAGAATGTCGTCCGCGAAAGGTACGAGACCATAAAGAAAAATTGTCACCTATTGGTTTTAGGAGCGACTGTTGCAACAAATATTTTATTTTTTCCATTATGGGTGAAATATCTATGACTCTAAAAATATCTATTTTCTTTATAACATTGCTTTATATCTAATTAGGGCACTACCAGTTACTTTAGTATCATAAGGATTTTCTTAAAAGAAAATACTTTTCCTTGATAAACATTCTCTGTGCATAATCTTATAAACTAAGTAGTAAGCGAATCAGTACGGTTAAATTTCAGTACTGAAAAAAATAAATTATAAAATTAGACGTACCCTTTGAGTATTATGAACTACTGCGGTAGGTACTTGCAAGTTTAATACTTTTGTTCGATCTATAGAACTGGAAAAGCAAAACCTTCCCATCATCAGTCACAAAATATCCTGACCTGTTTATTAAAGACTACACAAACTCGAAATTTGGCACATATGTTTCCCGTGGCTGGTGGATGCTCATTAAGAATTAACCCCTAAGGGAAATATCTGGTAATTTAAGTCCCATACGAGCGAAGTAGCGGGTGACTGACGTAACGATGTCCAAGTGAGATTGTCTGATTCATACGCTTTTATGACGGAACTACTTTATTGGTTTTATGAAATTGAGCAAAAAGTGGCGGGAACCTCGTGAAAGACAAGTAATAGGCTGTTTCTCATCGCGAAAAACGGATAGATTTTCACGCAGGCAAAGACACGGGCTTGAGCTTGTTAATCAAGGCACAAGAAATATTATACTTTAAAACCTTTAGGTGTTATGCCCATTTACACCAACACTAGGCAAAAGCTTAAAGCTCGCTGTTGGATTTTCAACACTCGGTTTAACGCGGAAAGTTGAAAATCCCACAGCGCGCTTAAATTTAGGCAATCAATTATGGTGTTGCCTATTTTTTGTGAAAACGGGCATTAGTATGCGATGCTAAACTAAATCACCGAAACGAAACATTGCACAAAGTAAGTACTTACCAAATTATAATACAGTTGAGCAAAACGTAACAGTTATGTTAGTAAAATCGCATTCACCGTTACCCATTATGTAGTAACATTAAACATTTGTGCTTTTTACTTAGATATTACTTCCTTCAGTCGGTATTGCGGCTACCGAGTACCTATACTATGGTTCTGAATTGACACCTTGACACCCTTATTACTGATAGCTACGGTTTCCTAGAAAAGCGGTGGCCGCCATATAACGGCCGCTGTCACGGCTGTCATGAAAATGATGGCAAACTTTACGGTGTCAAAACGCTCTCTAGGAAAACACACCAAGTTACTTTCATAAATAACGTTCGAGTCTTTCAGTAACGACATTTCATAGTAAATTGCGGACGCTATATGGCGGCTACCGCTCTTCTGGGAAACGTTTAATTTTATTAGTTGAATTGCTGTGACAGTTTAATTCAATTTTATTATATTAATTACGCTTACGGAATCATCGAGGAGATGGAAATAAGGAGAATATTGTTTTACTAGATTCATGAGTACTTATTACTGATAGCTACGGTTTCCTAGAAAAGCGGTGGCCGCCATATAACGGCCGCTGTCACGGCTGTCATGAAAATGATGGCAAACTTTACGATGTCAAAACGCTCTCTAGGAAAACACACCAAGTTACTTTCATAAATAACGTTCGAGTCTTTCAGTAACGTCATTTCATAGTAAATTGCGGACGCTATATGGCGGCTACCGCTCTTCTGGGAAACGTTTAATTTTATTAGTTGAATTGCTGTGACAGTTTAATTCAATTTTATTATATTAATTACGCTTACGGAATCATCGAGGAGATGGAAATAAGGAGAATATTGTTTTACTAGATTCATGAGTAGGTAAGTATGGTTGATTTCTTAAAAAATATACGGCGCCGACATGGAAATGAAATGCTATTACAGTCACAGAAGAAAAAATGTTACTCTGCTTATATCTACCTATACTGAAAAGTTTAATCGTTTTTTTGTTTGTTTGAACGCGCTAATCTCTGGAACTACCCGTCGGATTTCAAAAATTAATTTTGCATTAGATAGCCCATTCTTGAGAAAAGCTATAGGCTACCTATACCTATAACATCACGCTAGGGCCTTTGGGAGCCGAGCAAATGCAAAGTCAGAAAGAATTCCGTTGGCATTAAGTCCGCCTCTGTACTTACATTTATGTGCTTGAAGTATAAAATAAATAAATAATAAAGAATGCTGAGCGAAAACGAAGTAATAACGCAGACAGGCGATGCGATGCGACGGGGTGGGTCGGGGGAGCTGGTACATGGTATAAGTTAAAGTCGCTTTTCGTCTGTCTGTGTGACTGAACGCGAGGTTCTTTAAAAACTACGCAACGTATTGTGATGCGGTTTTCTCCACCATTCAGAGAATTTATTCCGGAAGGATAATGTAATAATTCACTATTAAAAACTTACATAATTATAATAAAGAAATCTTCATGTTTTTCAAGTCGTAAAAACCGTGGGAAGCAGAGGCGGGTCACTAATTTAATATAAAGTAAGCATAACATATTAGCATCATCAGCCTGCAATGTTCCCACAGCTGGGATACAGGCCTCCTCTCGGTGAGAGGGAGGGGGCCATAATCTACCACGCGGGCCCAGTGTGGGTTGGTAATATAAACTTGTTAGTATTAAGAGTAAATAGTATTTAAAATACTGCTTTTATCTTAGCTACAATATTAAATAGAAACAGAACAAACATCGGATTACAAAATTTCATTTGGTAAATGCAGCCTCCATTTAGTTATTGGAAAACTTTATGTAATTGTGTTCTCGTCACATAAATATTACGCTTTATTACTATCTATTCGTGAAATGGAAATATTGAATGACGTCACCCGTGACGTCACAGTGTTAATTTAGTTGGTTCGCTCTAATGGTTGTTTTATGTGTACTAAGTGATTAAATCATTATAGTCTGCTGATCATAATTTTATGACCACTTCAATCAGATTATTTCTGTTTAAAAAACAATGTTGTTGCGGCTGTTATTACTTAGCCACGCCACGAGCCCCAAAACAATGACAACGTAAGTGAAAAAGTTATCAGAAACTTATTAGTCGCCTTTTGTTATTTACAAAAACAATAACAAACTTATTTATCACAATAACAAAAGACAAATAAACCACGCCTATCAATAGAATAGGTACCTTCAGATACGTAAAAGCTTTAGAAGGAGAAAGAAAAAGGATGTTTACCTTTTAAAAGCCAACTGCGTATTTGTTGTGGGATGGGAGCACTATTTGAGTGTGTCGCTATAGCCCATGATTGGTTTGCGTTGGAAAGTAAATTGCTTCGATGTGGTCCTTGTTCGACACTACATTGTCGGGGCATGACATGACGGCAACAGCGGAAATTCTATTGAAGCAAGCCTGCAGCACAGCTTTATTGAAATGCTGACTAAACTGTGATGGAAAATCTGCCCGTATTTAATCCCGTGAAAGCACGAAAACAAAAGACGCAACAAACTGACAGCTATTTGAAAATAGAACGCGTTGAATTCAAAACTCACCAGCAATATTTTTTAATTTCACGAAAGAGGTTTGGTATTATAATTATTTATATTGATTATTTCTCTTACAAAAGAGGTTCGGTATTAAAATGATTCATATGTTGGTTTTAAGAGAATGCTGAGATAATATTTTATTGATGGATTTTCGTAGGTGCCTAATTAAAAGAAGTTTACCTACTGTTCTTCCTTACGTTCGTGATACGTCTTCATAAAACTAAGCTTAGACTGTATATTTACTTACTAGATACCTACTGCCCTGTCTTTTGGAGAAGAGAAAACAAAAAAGAAAAAGTGAACATTTCAATATTTTCAAAACAATGGTGATGTGCTAATGAGAGAATCATGTAACTGTTTCACCTGTTAACACGTGTCAGCACTAAAGCTGAACAGCATTATCTCATTTCAAACAATGATAACCAGATAAGCTTAACTGCATTCTCGAGCATTGTTGTCGAGACTCACTCCAATTCTAAGCGATATTATACGTCACAATAGCATTGTGGTTCTATCCTTGTGACGTCAGCAAATGATTATCGAAGGTCAACAACATCATAAACTGACCAATTATTGTTTTATCTTTTTGATTTAAGCGTATTAAGATATTATGCAAATTGTTTTATTTAGTTTAATTCCGATTCCGGTATCTTGACGTCATAAATCTTATGTCTCGTTGTTTTTCTTTTGCAATCATAATATGTAAGTAATTAATTTGGTTTTTACTTAAAATATTGAAATGCAAAATAGAAATGCGAGTTCCAAATACCTGAGATTGTAATGAATTTAATTAATTAATAAACATAAAACAAAAGCACGCAGGTAAAACTTTCATCTGTCGTCTGCCGTTTGGAATTACCACCCTTGTGAACTGAGATGTCGTTGACAACACTATGCGTAGCAAGCAATATTTGAAAATGGATCGTTGACACTTGACATGTTATTTGAAAGGCAAGGTTTGTTTCTCGTACAGCCTGTCAACGAAAACATCATTCAAAGAACCAAAGAGTTTGACAGGGAGGCGTTATCAACCTAGACAATGTAACGGGGATATCTCGTGTTCATTAAATAGCGAGGGGATGTCTACTGGTACCATTGTTCAGCGCGTGATACTAACGATATTGCTGTGCCATTTACTCGTTTCCGAGATAAAGGTGCCTCACACGGTTCCTATAATATCAAATGGAAACATTATTTAAACATTACGTTCACAGTGAATGACGGTTGCGGTGGTTTGAGAGAACGCAGTGTGTCTGAAGCCTTAAAGAGGTTCTATTCAGAATTTCATGAAAAGATAAAGGAGTACCTACTGTCTTGTCGGAGTAGCATTGTTTTGTTAACACGAGATTTTAAGCTTTGGTGTTAAAACAGAGACAGGCAACTTGTAATTGTTTGTTTTCCGTTAACGATGAGTACCTACGTAACTTTTTGTACAATTCTACGCTGTTTTTTAAAAAAATACAGATTATTATTTGAGGAGGCTAAAAACTCCATGTGTGAGTCAATAATTCCGCAATTATATACTAATATAAATAACCACATCAGCACTCAGTGATTTTCTCAGAAACTCGGAAATGCGGCGGGATCGTTCAGACCAATATGACCTCTATTAGGTATTCAGCAAACTTCACCTACCTACTATTTTCGTGAAAAGCAATCGTGACTATCATATTTATATCGGAAGTTTGATTACATACTCTTATGTGCGGATACACGTTCCGATAGCATCAGTTTATGGTTATTGGTTATTTGGCTTCGCTACTTTATGTAATAAAATTATTTAACGATTCGCTGAGAATTTGCTAAATCTTGTTGTGTAAGAATTCTTGATAAATCTATAAACACAATTTGTAGAAACGACATTTCAATTAGATTTTTCTATGCATTGTAAGAGAAAAGGAAAATTGCTATTGCGTGTGTAACAAAAACGTCAAAAATCTTCGATCAATAATAGCACCCAAAAATACAGTCTGTTATACCCTGGTACAGATTGGTGAAGAAATTTTACACAAATGATTCGTTCAAACTTACACATCATGTTGCATACATGAAATGTAACACAATAGCTATGCGAATTTGTTTCAATGTTTGTTACATTTCATGTTACGTTTCACTAATCTGTATCCGGGCATTACCTACTATCTTGGCTAAACCGACTTCTTCCTTTTAGAAAAGAAAACAATGTTGTCGACTTCTGCTTCGCTGTTTGTTCCACAAACAAAATGGGGTAATGAACTAGCCAAGAATATTCGGAAAATCAGATTTAAAAATTTCAAGTCACAGAAGGTAGCATTAAAAACGTGAATGAGAGCGAAAAGAGCTCTTCCTAGATCCCCAGCGAGTAATTGCGTTTATCGGAGCGTTAAATGAGCGTTGCAATCTTTAATCAGTTCGGTCCCCATTTTTTTTTTAAATTTCGTTTGACAGCACGAGCCTGGCTGTTTGTTTGAGAGTTGTTTTTTGTCTTAGTCTAAGGTTTGTTGTTGCAATAAGGCTTGTTGTCAACACTATTATCATAACAAAACGTCGCGGGAATTTTTTTTTTCTCGTGCTGTAATGTTTTCGCGAACTACGAAAACTTTCAGGGCCGTAATCTAGAATTATATTGAATCCAAAATCGTCATTAAAAAAATTATTTATATTTTTAATCGAGATTCATACTACGAACATGGCTCTACGTATAATATGGGAAAATAGAATAGAAGAATCATTCTTACGATTGTAATTTTCTCATCAGTATGCTGCTATGTAGTTTCGAAATTCACAATACGAATGGCGTGTGCTATCTTTATGTATAACAGATATTTCACGTTGCTCTATTATTAACATTGTTTACAAACCGGGCTAATAACGCGTTACTTGAAGATTGGCTATTGTTTTCAATTCTAAAGTGTAAGAAATACGCCCCATTCTGTCCCAAGGTAAGTAGGTGAAGCTCTGATACCATCAACGAAACTTTGTATCGTCTTTTAAATGCATATTTCATATGTGAATGGGATGCTTTGATAGCTTTGTATAGAGTTGGCTGGCAGAAAAACTATCCAGATGAAAAATATTTTTATGGCAATGAGAATCCACTGAGAGACTAGAACTACTAGAAGATAATAGACTATATAATTTTTTTTTATTTCTTCGCAAATCGCTAGCCATTTTTTTACACAGCTTCCACAAGGTCTTCATAGCTTTTTTGACAGCCGAGTGGGACAAAAATATCCACCTCCAAAAGGTATCATACTCACTAATTTCATGATAAATTCAAATGCTACAAAGTACTTAAATATTAACGTCTGCAGTGACGCAAGTGCGTACCTCGAATGCGTTTGTTATTTTTGCATTGTGTAACTTCTCGTGCGTACTGAATGGCACGTTAGTGACATATGAATAATAGATTACTGCTATTGTGATCGATACAGCTCTCAGTTTGCTGCTCGGCCTTCACTCTCCAATTATTGACACCGACACAGCTTTACCGTATGGATGTCATGTTCAGAAGCAGAAAAACAAAACACGTCTAGTGGAATGTATATATCATTAAAGCGAACGTCACGTAATGAACCACTTCGACGGACGTACACATGTCTACCAGCGAATATGGCTTTATTCAAAAAGTTCACAATCGTGAATGAGAGTATTTCCCTCACAAAGCGAATGCTGAGCTCTGGGATTGCATCATTGTGCTGCACAAAAATGCTGCAGTGCTAATTTCGCATGCACCGCGCTACTCGTGAATGCCATTATGAGCTTACGAAGCTCTAGACCTACTGTAATCAGTACCCAAATAACATTTGCATTACATACACGCAAATAAAAAACAACGACAACAAATACGTATTCCACGCTAAACTTATTAAAGAAATTAAAAAGTGCAAGGTAGTAAAAATCACTGGAACAAGCCACGCGACGTTGAAAAAATCAGAATGGAGAATTAAAAAGTTTGTAAATGGAATAGAACGTGTTCGAAATTCGAATTTTGTTGAATCGAAATAGAATTCCTGCAACTACTTCGGGAATTAGTTTTCGTTCTCTCGAGCTCGGCATTTAATTTTATAAAGTAGGACGAATCTATGCGGATATCTATTTTAAAAGTTTGAATCACAACTGTCAATAAAGTCATTATCGACTTGTGCTAAATGCTAACGTTTATCGTTTAACAAAACAGTGTGTAATTTGCATACACGCACGTAAAAGCAAAACAAAAAAAAAACATGGCTCGAGAGACTAACAGGTTGTCCACGACAGGTACAGTTACACGACACACATTGTTGGCCCAAAAGCTTTGTTTGTGAGAGAGTAATGTTTAAATAATCGTCCTAGATGAATGCTTTGGACTGACTCTCAGACTGCTTCTATAACGATGTACCTACCAGTACGTAATATAACTGTAACAGTAAAGCGATACCCAAGTATGACAATGCAGTACACGGTTGGTTAGCGTGTTAAAACGGAACAGGGTCCGGCAGGAGAAAGCGTGCAAGAAATGATGCGGCAAAACTCATCCAAGGTGTGCGGATGCGGGCAAACAGTACATCAACGGATAATTACGAAATAATAAGCACTCTCTGTGAGCAAACGCGTGC
Source organism: Amphipoea oculea (assembly GCA_945859645.1). NCBI lineage: Eukaryota > Metazoa > Arthropoda > Insecta > Lepidoptera > Noctuidae > Amphipoea > Amphipoea oculea. The sequence continues at coordinate 10,920,225 of OX243880.1, forward strand.
GTCGTCAGCCTAACTCATAATTAGCCGTTTAATCTGTGTGCAATGCGTGTTAAATAGGGATGCCACAGGCTCGCCCCTATTACATGGGACCTAAACATAACTGGCGAAATACTTATGGATGTAGGTACTATAGATGGACCTCTGCGTAACCCTTTGGGGAATACAGGCGTATTGTTATGTTCTGTCCTACAGAGATTGCTACCCTGTTCACTATTCAAATTTTTTTAAATATACTTTTCTCTTTTAAAAAACAAAAAATAAACTGCCAGTTTCTCGTTATTGAAAAAGTTCTTTCATATTGGTCGCGTGTTGGATTTGACATCCAATATGTGCCCAGGGATTTAAAAAAATATATACGTTTGCTATGAAAATTAATATTCACAGACTGAGCTCGTTGCTCATTGAAACTTCCTGTCTGTAATACACAATGTAATGGGTAACTCAATAACACTCCCATTTTAATAACGAAAAGGAACGTTCGTAATCATCTATAATTAAAATAATTTGATAGGAAGACAATTAAAAACTAAAAACCACTTTCCATGATGAAAGAAAGAAATAATTAGTAAGTATCGGGTCAAATGAAATTAGTTTTCGGAACTCCGCAGACGTGATAGGTTACGATATCTATAAAAAAAAAAAAAAATGATGATAGTCTTTTTTTTAATCAACGACTGTTGTTAGTTTAGGTACCTACTTCGAAGAACTGGCAGAGGATCCAGGGGGAGGGGGGTTCAAGTGATCAGACCGGAATAAATCGAAGTATGAATTACGAAAAACATTTTATTTAGGTATATCACATGCCTGTGAAAGTTAAACAAAAAAAAATAATTTTGAAACTGATATATCTTCCCAGGGGTATGGCCAGGGGTATGGTGGGTCCGGAGTGTCAAGTAAGTACAGACGCCAGCACATCAACCTACTACAATCTGTCAAATTTCTTTAATAGATTTTCAACTTTATCACTAAAATATAAGGTTCAAAGTTGATTGGGAAAATGTGACAGTTAGGTGTAGGTTGATGTGCTGGCGTCTGTACACAAGTTACGGTCGCTGATCTTAAAAAAAAAATGTATCATCATCACCAAATTTTTTTTTTCCCGTTTTATCGTGTTTAGATACCGATAATTCGATACCCATCACGTCTGCGGCGTTTCGCTAACTAATTTCATTTGACCCTGTATAAGCCTTCGTCTATTCTCATCGATTCGGTGGAATTGGTAGTTCCTATTGTTTTTTTTTCTATCTGTAATTTCTCAGTAGTAGCCAGGAGTCTGGAGTTGTGCCCGGTTGATGGCAATAGGCTTACTGGGGGCCTTAAATATAACTGGCGAAATGCGGGTGTACTATAGATACTCCTCTGCCAAACCCGGAAAACAAGACGTGATGACATGACAAGTCAAAAAAAAATGTGTCAAAATGTCGCGTATTCGGGTTAATAGCAAAGTAAGGCTGTAATGTAACAAGCAAGAAGCTCGATCATTTGTCACGGTTCGCGAAGCACGTATAAGTTACGAGTAGCTAGGGAATTTAATATATTCTAAAGACTGCTCCACCTTCACGCTACGCAACCACGCTATACGTCACTGCTTAACTTCTTAACGTACCAGTATTTATCTACCAAGATATTTAAGAGACATATCGCGGTATCAATAAATAAAAAGACACGTCCTTATTTATTTCTTGATACCGCGACGATACGACAGAAAATTATTTTGAAGTATATGAAGGTAAAATTTGTTTGTTTGTTAGTTTGTATGTAAGGAGTAAGGGGTAATCTCCGGAACTGCCAGTCGGATTTGACAAAATCTTTTTGATGTTGATAGCCCAATTCTCGAGGAAGGCTATATAACATCACACTAGGAAAAAGAAAAGTCAAGAAGAACGCTAAGCGAAAACGAAGCACTAGCGCGGTCAGGCGATGCGACGCGAAGGGGTGGGTGGGGGGGAAACAACAAATTTTGCGCAGACGAAGTTGCGACCAGAAACTAGTCATCAATAATTATCATATCATCATCATTTCAACCGAAAGACGTCCAATGCTGGACCCAAGCATCGCCACTTCGACCGGTTCTGTGCTTCTCGAATCCAGCGAAGATCATTATCTGCCTAGCCTTTTCCCAACTATGTTGGGGTCGGCTTCCAGTCTAACCGCAGCTGAATACCAATATTTTACATGGAGCGACTGCCTATCTGATCTCCATAACCCAGTTACTGGGTAATACAATACCCCTTGGTAAGACTGGTTGTCAGACTTTCGGGGTTGTGACTACCCGTAACGACTGTCAAAGATCCACGAATGACAGCCGGGACCAACGGCTTAGCGTGCATTCCGAGGCTTGGCGATGATAATAAGGTAATATTATATTATCAAGGCTTGTTAGTAGGTCAATACGGTTAGTAATAAATCATGTTGGTATTGATTTTCAGTAAACACAACAATAAACTGCAATATATTGCCTTGATCGCAAATTGGTATTCTGTCAATTGCACACATTCCGGCAACGAGGACTTCTATTTACCTAGCAGTTGAATTATAAGCATAATAACGAAACGTTTGTGTTAATTAATTAGCACAGTCAACTGCAGCAGCACCTCAGAGATAAGACTTACACTACGAAAATCGCCCTTACTGCTACAATATAAAGGCGCTGTCAAATTGATTGATGTGCGGTTCGACTGTACGAGAAAGGTGAATTTTGTCGCATCAAATCTATAGAAATCTATGGTTGTTGATCTTAAGTTACGAGCAAATAGTACCATTGCCAAATCTATAAAAGTGGTGTTCCAAATTCAATTCTAGTTTATGGTCGTTCTATGTTATCGCTATTGTGATTTAAATGAATAAAGTGTATATCGACGTTGCATTGCAAATTATCATAAATCTCGGATAGAGACTTTATTGGACACTTGAAATGAAATGTGATAATTTAGAGTTAGGTTGACATATCTACTAATTAATCTGAGATACTAGACAGCGAACGATTTGCAATTTAACTCAAAGACCATTGCTTAGTTAAATACGCCAAAAACTGTACCGTTTGAACCAAACAACAGTGGAAAATCCAGATCAAATGGAATAATTTTAAAGGTATACTGTATCCATTCAAAAACATATCATATTTGTGTGGGACTAGTAAGCCTAGCAAATATTGACAGACGACCGCGAAAAAAATAGAGCGATGCAGCTGTTGAAATTGAGTTTTTTTTTTGTTCAATCAATCAATTGATAAAATTCCGCGGTGTGTTCCAAACAAACCTAGCAAATGGATTCGCTATCAATCTGCTGTGAATTGTCCAAATCCAATCTAACGCCTGCGCCGCGTACACCTCGCTTTGTGAATAAAATATCATTGAAAATATGAAAGGTCCAGTTCGATAAAAGTGATTGTGATCACTCTTTTTTCTTTAAATTTCAATTGGAATGGAATTGAACATGATGCTGATGTAAACACTTTCTTTTAAAATGCTTTTGGTTTTGAAATGAATGCAGGAAAACAGATTAATTATCAAATTACCTTTACCACCATGATGCATCATAATTACAAAGAAAATTTAAAGAAAAGTAGTAACTACATTGTTGGCTAATAGTTCTATTTGCAAAGAAAAGCATTCCTAAAGAACTTGCATAATTCAGCGATAATCATAAACTCCCAGAAACAGTGAATCATTCTGTTTCAGTGAAAGAAATTATGTTAGAAACTGTAAATATTAGTATAATCGTAAAGATCGAGCATAGAATCAGATTTACTAACCGTGACGCAGTTTTCGTGAGAAACAATTTTATTATTCGCGGCAAGTGTGAAAATTGCTTCCATTCGCTAAATTCATTTACATTTTGGAATTATGCATGTAAAACACTTCGCTGTTGCGTTCCAAACGAATTTCCCATAGTTTTCTTTTCTTTGTTATCGAGTTTTGTTCCAATTTAAACGTCGTTTTATACTGTGTCGTGTTAAAAGTTACTCATGTTCTTGGGCATATATGTTTATCATAGAATCGCTTGCTCGTGTATGTTGGACGAAACATTTGAATTGTACCTAAAATGTGCTCCTACGTTTTACAGATAGTATCAACAACTCAATAATAAAACAAATAAACATCGCTCCTGTATTTGTATTACTGGCACAAAACAACTCCAATATTGCAGTAACTCGTCCAAACTTTGAAACTCCAAAATTAATCCAAACGAAGTCATTACTGCATTCAATAACATCTCCTTCGAGGTACGACACCAGCCACCAATGTAAATACAATATGCAATTCTAATCTTTAATAACATCGTTGTAATAGCTAATATTGCGTGTTCTCGGGGTAAATAATCTGCATTGCATTGCTCCCGGCGATGCGCAAGTATTGGAATCGTATTGCGGTTGGATCTAGGTCGTGGGATTGAACTTAGTCTTGGGACGACAATGGATTCAATCAAACGCCCGTTTCATTATGCGGGTATAGTGTTCTGATCTCCTCAATAACAAATTGGTTTCGTACTGTAAACAATTGCAAAGCGAAAATTTCTAACGCTCTAATTCACACTTTAAATTCTGATGTTCTATTGTTTGGTAGTACCTAGGCTTAAAATGGAGAAAGCATTTTAGCGATAAACTATGTCAATTACAAACAGGCAACTTAGACAATCTATCATTGATTGTTATCGTCAAAGTTTTAGCTATATAGTTTTGTTGGAAAGTTTGTGTTACAGCTTTATTACCATTCTACATTTACCTATCTATTATGATAATATTTCTATTTGCAAAGCTTTCAAACCCACAAAGTCTATTTTTGCTATCGTTCTTTGCCCTCAAGGGTTACCTTCAAAACTCTGTCAACGAAACGTCAATTATCTCCACCGGGGAACGAGTTAGCCGTTCGAGAGGACGTACAAAGCATTGCGGGACATTGTCTAGCCGCCAGCGAATCTTTGATCAAATCCACCAAGTTTCAACGAACAGTGACAGGTGAAGTTTCAGCGTTCAGTCATTAACAGTAAAGGCTTTATACACTGGCGATTTGCGAGCGTGTTTCCAGCGAGGCGTCAACGCACTCGCTGCGTGTGCGTAGCGAACACGCCACGTGTGCACAACAACAGTGATTGACGTGAGTGTACAAAAAAGAGAGAGACAAGCTAGTGAACAATTTTGTGAAAACGCGGAGAACACGTCGCGTAGTTGCGGCGAACTCGCTTTGCACCTGCAGGTTCACAAATCGCCTCGATGGTATCACGCTGGCAAATTGTCAGTGTGATAACGCTCTTACTAGCTTAAATACCGCCTCAAATACGCTTTTGTATTCGAATATCTTTGTGGATTAGTCTAGTGGCCTTGTGTGAATACGATATTAGCATGTGCTTGGTTGGTATTATAGAAGTGTTCGTGGAAATAATTACTGTCTGTGCGGAAGTCGTTTAACGTGGATAAATGAATTTTCATGGTTTATATTTTACCTAATTAGCATTGACGTCTGAAAATAACGTAGGTATTTATTTAATTGCTGCTATTTAAAAAAATGTATCTTGCAGGAATGTTCAAAATATGTAGTACCTACTTATAATAATTAGTCCAATAGTCCATTATTGCACGGCGTGAATTTAGCTTTGTTAAACGCCGTGCGATAATAGACTTACTAAAGTCACACGTATCGTATACTATTTTACAGCTTTAGTGACCTAAACCCGCACTTAAGTCACGCTTTTCTGCGTAAAATTGGACTACTTAAGCACAGTATAATAACTTAAGTCACAGAAAGGAGTGACTTAATAAGCGCGGGTTCAGGTCACACAGTGCTATAAATTAATTTTAAAAGTATTTCATGAAATGCATGTATTACTTATTACATTTTATATCATCATTTCTTATTTGCAAACTAAGCTAAATATTACACAACATCAATAGAGAAAGTCGTTCACGCAACCATTAGTAAACTTAACGATGACTTTTAAAAGTTTAAACTTGCAGTTCAAGTGACAAAACAAAATCTGCAACTAAACCTCGCTCTTCAATGTTAAACATCATACTGGCACTGTTTTGATCCGGACTTTCTTTTTCATTACTTGCATAAAAGCCTCCTTTGTCATCGCAGCCTAAAGTCTGGGCTAACGACTAGCGTTTGCAGGTAAGCGGAAGTTATTAGCGGGGTCTTTGACCTTACTGGGCGGCGCGCGCCCGCCCAAACATAGTCGATGTCTATTAAGTTTTTTTAAAGTTAAACTGGGAAAACTATGATGGATTTCTAGTAAAAATGAAAATATTATAAATATAAATTATGGTTTATTTATACATGTATGAATACATTTCTTGTGAGTTTCGTTACTTAAAAGATCTTCCAATTATGTTACTATCTTTAAAAGCTTATTTATTTTTATCAGAATAACATATTTTTCTCTGACATTGGCAATTGCTGTCGGTCAATTTCCATTTCTAAATAAAACGTTTTCTAAAGCCCGAGCAAAATTTTCCAAGCATCTAACTAAAAATAAAAAGAAAGGCATATGAAGTTTTAATGTGAGCAATAAATAGCTGACATTACAAGGAAATAAACTGCTCGTCTGGAACCGAGCAATTGAGTCAAGATTGTACTATAATTGCCCGTACGGAACCCACCAACGTCTCATTACAACTACATACACGATTACTAAGATTTAGTGTTCCGACCAACTAAGCACGTAGATTATTTCGTCTGTAAGTAAAGCACATCAGTAGGGCTGGCCCTGCAGTAATTAGATGGCATTTTAACTTTTTATTTAAATTGAGCACCTAAAACAATGTTCTAGATGCTAAAATTGGTACCCACCTAAACTCTTGAATAGGTCTATACGGAATAAATCTTCTGATCTGTGGCTGTATGCTTTTGAATTCGGTCCTTAATTTAGTATATCTATGTAAGCAGGATCAGTCCTCATAGGTGATCAAGATGGAAATTCTAGTCTTAAGGTTGCAAATATCTTTCATAATATACAAAATTAATTAGCTAAGTGAAGTGGAAACACAAGATACAAAACTTAGCATGAAGAAGCCCAACCCTAGCTCCGAGCTAGTAAACTTAGGCACTAGCGGGTTCGAGCGAGTGCTCGACTGCTCGACGTCGAGCCACGAGCCACGACGCACTAATTGACGACGTTATCGAGCACTCCAAGTTTCGAGCTCGAGCGAACTTCGGGCTTTCAAATTCCAACTTTAAACTAGAAATGAGCACGATAGGCGCCGAAGTAAAGTTTTATAATAACTTCGGGTTTTATGTACGCCTTGAGGGTATTATTTATGTTGCACAATAGTGCATTACTGCACTTTTTGTTTGTTCTCGTAACTTTGCAACTAGGGACCAGAAAGGGTCGCGCAGATTAGTTAAATACCTCAAACTCACGTTACAACCAGCTTTCAACAAAGTCCATGTATAAAAGTAGGTAATTTATAAGTTCGGAGTAGGTAATAGTCATCATATTTATTTGGTTAGTAGGTATAACCCTCATCATGTATCTGTTTAATAAGTTCTGATTTCAAACCCTCAAGAAACTTCGTTAAGTTTTCAAAACTAGGGGAGACTCTAATACCCCGAAATTAAGCAAATGGGCTCGAATGATGGTGCAATTACAAAGCCATGGATTTACACGACAATTCAGGTCAAGCCATTACACTTTTAGTGAAGCCAACTTTAACGGCCCAGTTATGCCGGCGGCGACCTGTGACATTAACGGAAGCTTTGGAGGGTAGCTAATATCGAGGCTATTTGCTACTGTTTCTAGCACAATGTATAATGGCACTGCAATGCCAGAAAATAACACAAAAGCTTGGCAAAACAATGCGGGACCTTGATATTTATTTGCCAGTATATTGAATCTGCTGCCTTTATTACCTATAACAAAATTTACATAAACGTGTATTTTGAGGGTTGTTATCAAACATGAAGCATTTACTAATTGAATCATTTACTTAATTCGTTTTGATCTAAGGTTATATTTTATACGATTTATGATTTGAAGTGCCCAAAGCTCGTCGAGTGCGATTTTATATTAGCATAGTTCAGACAGAATGTCCCTCAACATTTTACGAAAATTGCACAGTATATCAAGCGGTAGTAAAAGCGATACGATATGAAATATCTACGGAATTGCTATTTCCCATTTCATTTGACGCGACACCCGATGTTCAGACGAGTGAGCAAAGTGAACCAAAATATTCGAGTATGGAAAAACACGAATCAATCGATGCGGTCACAGCGGTTGTGGTGCAGTATTGAGGATATAAATTATTATTTTACACAAAGTGATGGTTTCAAGTCACCACATATTCGATTCATGATTCGCTATACTATGCCTAGACGATTGCCTCATTACCTGAGTACAAGATCCACTCAAGACCAACCCTTAACGGTCTAAGATATACGTGTCCTTGGTCAGGAACATCGGCTAGATAATATAATGTATATGCCGAGCACGATTTCAGGTTGCGAATGAAAAATGCAGTGCGGAGCGTCGAGGCACTGAATGAGAGAACGCTGCGCATAGCGATTTTTTTTTCACAGAGCACACAGGAAAGCGGTTACTTTGCCAAACAGAAAGAAACGCTTTACCATAAAGCGGCGGTTTTGTTAAATATTTTTGTATTTTTTACTAACAACACGCCTGTCATACGTCCGGACGCCTTTGAAATATTGAAATCGACCGCGTCACCAACAAAGCAAATTGCAGATATTGAGAAGAATATCTGTAGCAAGCTACAGTTTCATGTAACAAATGACGAGCTACGCGCCTGCTAGTTTTCTTTCAAAAACGACTTGAAAGTTCTCGAGCACGACCGGCTCAAGTTTCGCTCTTTTTATTATTTTTTTATTATCAGCCATTTCTGTCCCACTGCAGGGCAAAGGCCTCCCTTCCCTCCTTCCACTTATCCCTATCCAGTGCTGTTACACGCCAATCCTTGTGGAAAGAGTCGAGTTCGTCCCGCCATCTCATTCTGGGCCTGCCGCGTTGCCGTTTGCTGCTGTTAGGGACCCATTGTGTGGTTACTTTAGCCCACAGCTCCTCCGGCATGCGACAGATGTGACCAGCCCAGTTCCATTTTAGCTTGGCAGCCGTGTAACCTACATCGGCAATTTGAGTTTTAGAACGCAGTATCGAGTTCCTTATACGATCAGTAAGTTTAACTCCAAGGATACTGCGCTCCATTGCTCGCTGACAGACCCCGAGTGCGGACTTTTGACGATTAGTAAGTGACCATGTCTGCGCTCCATAGGTGAGGGTAGGAAGGATGCACATGTCCATGAGTTTTCTCTTTAGTGAGAGAGGGAGAGTTCCCTTCATTATTTGTTTCATCGACCAATAGCTCTTCCAGGCGTTCTCGGTGCGTCGAGCAACTTCTTTATCGTGTCTTGCCTGGAAGGAGACTATTTGGCCGAGGTATATGTACTCATGGACATATTCAATCCTCACACCCCCAATTCCTATGTTGCGCTTGGTGCTGTTGGTCATCACCTTGGTCTTCGCCATATTCATCGCGAGTCCGACCTCGAGGCTGGCACTACTCAGTTGGTCGAGCATTAGGTCTAACTCGGCTGCCGTGGAGGAGAAAAGAACAATATCGTCGGCGAATCGGAGATTTGTTAGTCTTCTATCGCCCACGATGATGCCCTTGTCCCTCCAATTGCTATTTAGTTTTCTAAAGACTTCTTCAAGCGTGCCTGTGAAGAGCTTTGGAGAAAGAGGGTCGCCCTGTTTGACCCCTTTTTGGATAGGGAATGATGGTCCTGTGGTGTTTATTTTTATGGCTGCTGTGCTATTTTGGTATATTTTTTGTAGTAACTTAATGTATGTAGGTTCGATGTCTTGGTTTTGCAGAGATTCAAATATGGCTTTGTGCGATAAACTGTCAAATGCTTTAGAGTAGTCGACAAATGCTAGGTATAAGGGTAGGTTGTATTCTAGATGTTTTTCTATAACTTGATTAAGGGATTGTAAATGGTCGGTAGTGGAGAGGCCACGACGGAACCCGGCTTGTTCGGGAGGTTGATGCTGATCTAATTGGCCAGAAATGCGATTTTCAATAATTTTAATAAATATTTTGTAAAGGTGTGAGATGAGGCTGATGGGGCGGTAATTGCCGATGTCAGTCTTATCACCTTTTTTATGGAGGAGGATAACATTTGAGTGGCAGAAACTACTTGGAAAAACACCTGTTTGTAATATAGAATTAAATAAGTTGCAGATGTATGGCAACAAGATAGGCTCCGCGGCTCGAAGTGATTCGGTTGTAATACCATCTTCGCCGGGACTTTTATTGTACTTCATGCCTCTGAGAGCCTGGTGTACTTCATATCCAGATATTAGTGGAACCTCCTCAGGACATGAATAGACTTCGGTTGTTTGTTGGGATGTTTGGTCGTTGGAATATAGAGATTTATAAAACTCGGTACTTATCCCAAGAATTTTTGCCCTATCTCCTTGCTTAACGCCATTTTTATCTTTTAAATGCGTGATTGAAGACCTGCCTACATCCATACCGCGCATAGCTGATCTTAAGGATCGGTTGTTTGTCAATGCAGCATGGACAAGTTGTGTGTTATGGTGCCTTAAGTCCTTTCTGATGCTCCTCTTTACTTTTCTGTCTAGATCCCTGTAGCCAGCAGATTGGTACGTTAAATTCTGTCGCTCTTCTATAAGACGTGTTGTGCTGTCAGTAAGTTTTGTTTTCTTTTTCTTGAGGCACACAACTTTTTGGCTGGCGACTTTAATAGCTTCCTTTATGTTTTTATACTGTATCTGTACGTCCTCTGAATCTGTATCTAATAAACTGAAGGTGTTTTTAATATTCATGCTAAACTGTTCTTTATTTGCAATTAGTGTACATCTATCTAAACGTTTGATTGTGCTTTGAATAAGTTTATTGCGATGTAATTTCAAATCAAAATTTGCTGTTATTCGTAATGGCCGGTGATCGGAGCTAAATTTTAATTTATTGAGTGCATTTACATTTTTAATAATACTTTTACTTGAGGATAGGCAAAAGTCGATTTCGTTCTTTGTGTGACCATCAGGAGAAAGCCACGTCCATCGACGTTGAGGGTGCTTAACAAAGAAGCTGTTGCTGACACTAAGATCCTGACCGAAAGCGAATTGTAGAAGGCGTTGGCCGCGTTCGTTTCTATGTCCTAAGCCGTGGGGTCCCAGAACATTGGTGTTGTCTGAAGATGTCCGTAGACCAATTTTAGCGTTGTAGTCGCCTATAACCAATGTCCAGGTACCTCGGTGTTCATCACAGGCTTTATTCAGTAGGTCGTAGAATTCCTCAACGTCATCATTGCTGTGTGAGGATGTTGGAGCATACACTTGAATTACTGTTAGTGTTTGGTTTTTGTTGATGGAAAATTTTAGTAAGGCAATTCTGTCTGAGTAGGCTACGAATTCGATTATGTTGTCCTTCCATCTTTTTGAAACAAGGAAGCCAACGCCATATCTTGTGTTTGTTTCTCCGTAATGGTAGAATATGTTTGTTTGCCTTTCGACTGTGTTTTCTCCTTCTCGTCGCACCTCGGCCAGACCAATAATATCCCATTTGATGTACTCTAGTGCATTTTCTAACTCTACTATACGCTCTTCAGTTCGTAAAGTACGAACATTGAAAGTTAAAATATTAAGATTGTCAGTGTCCTTTTGGCTTGCTTTGGTTGTTTGGCAGTAGACCGTCGCTCGGAGATTATGATCCCCAGCCCCAGGGTGCACCTGCGTACTGCCAATAGCCGTGCACTGACTGGAGCTGCCGAGCACTGGGGGATTGGCTTTAATTGTGTCGTTCATTTTTTGGGAAGGGGTTTAGACAAAATTAACCCACCACGCTTGTCTAATGCGGGTTGGTGGGTGCGCAGTAGACCGCCTAACTAGGTCTTTGGGCGCTGCCGTTGACGTGCGTGACGTTCATCCGCCACCGCCCTGAGTCGTCATCCTGCACTGATGCCGACTGTTCCATCCAGACCTCTAGGAAATACTTTTCCGAGCCCAAAGATGGTCTAGTGTGGTGTGGAGTTTTTGTTAGAGTACTCACACGAGTATAGGTGGGTGTAGGATGATAGTTATCAACCACCTACACCATCCCTTAGTCGGCTCTTACGACACCCACGGGAGGAGAGGGGTGGACTATTCTAGGCCGGAACCACACAGCACACTTGTTCTAAAAGAATGTTAACCAGATATCGGGCAATTCGGAAAAACTGTGACGATTTCATCCGGGCTCAGCTACTATTTGAATTTCAATGGCTGTTTGAAATTCAACGAGACTTTTATGATAATACGCCTCACGGTTTAAGTTTTCCTCACCACACCCCCTTACCGGTTTTTGACTGTCCCAAAATACCTGTAACAAAATGAGATCACTGGTTAGAAACAATATTTTCACCGTTTTTATAAAATTGTACAAACATTAAAAATACAGTTGCAGGTTATTAAGACCTAGGAATATTTTCTGCTCTTCCTTCGTCGTTATTACAACGCGTAATCCCACGGGTAAAAATTTCATGCAACACAAAAAGAAAAAAAAGTTCAAAGATGAAAACAAAGGAAAATTCGAAGGAATGCTAGGTACATTTCGGAAAAAAGGATATTCAAGAGTTATCATCGCGTGTGAAGAATTAAAGCGGTCCCAGAAGCGCAAAATAAAGGAGGATATTCAACAGTAATATTTTAATCTCAGACTCAAAGCAATAGACAGTGCGAGACGATAAGCTGGGTCTATCCAGATTACTGAAACGGCGAACGCAGACTATTTCAATACCTGCAACGTGTCTTAGGTAGTCAGAAACTTTACGCTATACTTTGAATGTGTTGTTAATAAAATATTTAATATATTCTCTTATACCACTCAGTACACAACAAACATTTATTTTGCTAGCAATGTAATAATTTTAAATTATAAGTACTTACTTTTTATTTCAAAGCACTATTTTAATAAATCTCTACAATCTCAGTATCTCCGTCGAGAAAAATTTATGCGGGGACATGAATAAATCGAAGATATGAAGGTAAGGTAGCTTATCTCAGGAGATATTGCCACTATAAAATATCTAAAGCGCGAAATACTCGCTATACGAGTACTGTTTCAGAAGATAAACAAGAAAATATTTATAAAAGTATATTTATAGCTTTACGCGAGAGAAATAAAAGGGTCTAGATGGGTGGTCTCGGAATACGATACGATAGTACTTTTCATATCCGCTTTTTTTTGCGTAGGAAGTAGTTAAGGATAGCCATTAAAATTACTTATTCGTGGAACATAAACACTTCATAACTGACGCCTGACATAACCATCGCATTAATTGTGAATGTAATGAATAGATGTTGTTGAACATAAACAACAATTTAAAATAAGAAAAATCATAAACCATACATATTTTCCTATCTTCTCCAACTTATGATATAACTTTCCTGGCAGTGATTTCATGAAAATATACTGTTATGCAAGTCTAAAATAGGACAATAAATATCGGAAATACGAAAGAGTATATTTGGAACTCGTTCAAAAACTTGTATGACGGTAAAATAGATTTAGAATGCTTTGGAAAGTTCGCCATTGGGACCCACAGGTGCAAGGCTAAGTTTTACGAAGCAATTTTCGCTGTGAAATTAGAAATTCATATTTTATAGACAGGAGTTGTAGAAGCAGCACTGGAGAGCCGATATGGATTACACTTGAAAGCGTATGAGGGGCACATTCGTTATTCCGTGAGGTAATATACAAAGTTTGCCACTCCATGCATCTTGAATTAAAGTTTCCACGAAACGTAACCACGTTATCGAACAAGTAGAATCCGCAGGCTTTCTTAATTTATTATTTTGATAAATGGAAAGCGCTAAGAGCGAAGATATCGATCTCCGTCTTTGAAGTTTTGGTCTTGGAACTTGAATCTGAGACTGCTGAGTAATTACTCCGTGCATTAAATCTATAAATACCTAATCTCTTGGCTTAAAGTGTAAACTAATTACAGAACCAGTTTTTATACTGACTTCATGATAGTCTTTAACTCGACATCTAAGTACAGGATTCCTAGTCTAGACTACTTTATAAACTGTCACAATAATGTTTGCTAAGAAATATTGGGTTTTAATATCGTACTTAAACAAAACAGCGTAGTAAATCAAATATTACGAAACATACTCGTATTACTGATACGTGACCGAATGCATTAATTTCTCCGAAGACAGCAAGATAACTAGTGAATAAACATGGTGTACTATCATTTCTGTGTTAATGTAGTTGTAGGTATGTATTTGTATTCTAATACGATACTGGACTGTTTGGCTTTCTGATAAAATGAACTGAATTCATTACCTGCTCATAAAGCCATCAGTGCCATATACAATTTTACAGCACTTGTTACTTCAATAATTGCTTAGGCTCTGTCGCGATTTTACGATCTCGCTAATCATTATATTACGTTTATTGCTCGTACATAGCTTGTGAAAATAGTTTCAGCGAATGTTAGAGCAACAAGTCAGCTGATAAACCATTGTCAGGTCAGACTGTACATGTAGTTCGAGAATTTATAGACTGAAAGTGAAATGCAAACAAACAATGCGTACATATCGATTACTGATAGTGAAAGTAACAACGACATAAATTATACACAATATGTTTCTTCTCTTAGTCTAGACATAAACATAAACAAACAAAAAGTGTCACACCACCCCCCGTCGTCTTTTGTCAAAGATAAAACTCAGTTACTGATACAATCGATTATTGGCATTAGAATCGCCCCTTGAGGCAAATCAGAGGCTAATCTTTCTGAATACGTTGAAAGTGGGACTCCCAATTACCGTGATAACATCGCGGAACCTTTTAATATAAATGGAGGGAAAAGATTTCGTTTCAACCAAATAGAAAGAGAAAAATCTTTTATGACTTTTGATTCAATAGTTGATAAAGAAAATATTTAAAGTAAGGATGGAAACAATTTAATATTAATAGGCATTTCTAATAGTGATGAGGACCAGAAAGTGAAAGCTTAGCAAAGAAGAATAGATAAAGAAAGCGATTTATTAGCCACGTTTGTGTTACGAAACGATCATTGCAGACCGAATGGCGCTGGCTATCCTTTTACGCATAATAAAAACAATTGAAGGCATGTGCCGCGCGATATCAAACGGCACGCGACCGCCAAATCCGATGACAATGGTTGTGTCGAATAGAATAACTGAATGAAACACTGCAAAGTTATGGTTTTCCACTATATGCAAACTATTGATTTTCGTTACTGTTGTTTAGTTTGAAAACGTTTTCGTTTATTCCAGTCAAGTATATGTCTATGTTTTTCATTGAAGTTCTGTTTGGGTACAGTCTGTTATAGCAATTAGCTGACCCCTTAAAAATGAAACGAATTTGAACCTTCTGCTTGTTAGCAAGTAAGCTTATCGAACTATGTAGAACAGTTCAACGTCTACGATTAATAAAACAGTTATTCGAATTTGATATTTAACACGCAGTGTTAAGGTAGGTATGATCTTGAATATTGTTCTAGCTTGTAATATATTATTGCTAATTTCAACGACAATCACCATGTTCGTGTGGTCTAGTGGTAGCTGCAGTGAGCTGACAAGAGCGTGGTTGCGAGTTCGAAACCAACATGTTTTCTGCTGCGCATTTTGTTTTATAATATTTTTTTTTAAGTTATAAATAATAAATTATAACTTTAGCAACAAAAAAAAAGCTGAACGAAAATAAAAAAACGATAATGATGGTAAAAACGATTTTATTTAAAAAAAAATTATATTATAAGAATAACGTAAATGATATAACAGTTACTAATAACGTTGTTACATACTTCACAGAGTTTAATCATGTAGTGAATCAACATGGTATAATATTTAGAAATATATAGGTATGTATTTCTATTTCATAACAATAACATCACCACATTAAATATCGTTGAACTAAATAAAATAGCATTATACGTTGATGTTTTACCTACTAGGTATACTATATATCAATTTGTTTTGTAAGTATGTAGTTATGTTTAGTTATAAATAAGGTTTTGACAAAAACTTCTCGTCGGTAAATATGACAACATAATCTTCCCAATTAAAATTGAGATATTCTTGGGCAAAGCGGACCCTTGCTTGGCGATGTGCAGCAGTCAGTTAAATTTTACGTGCTGGCTTGTATTGTTTCAGTCCAGCAACATGCAAATGTTTTCTGACCGTCTGAACAGAAACATTATACTGCATTGAGTAGGCAAAAATGGGTGTTCAGTATGCCTTCTAACAATTGCTTGATGATGTTTTGACACAGGAGTAACATTGCAGGTTTTGGTTCAGGACGATCCTTTTGAATATTCCCTGTCTCTTCAAAACGTCTTAGCCACAGTCTGACTGTATTTCTCTGAAACAACACAATAAGCATAATTTTAATAACCCGGTAATCATAATTTTTCGAATAAGTTTGCAAAAATACCTTTAGATAAACCACATTAGACCTATAAATGATCTCATAATGAAACAGTTAATTTTCTATTATTCTATACTCACGTTTTTAAGCCAACTAACGAATTAAGGAAGTATAAAAAAGAATACACTTACCGCTATATTAAGTTTCCTAGCAATCGCTTTAATACCAACATTCTCCTTATGCAAATACAATATTTTGTATTTTAAATAATCACTCAACTGAGACATGACGATTAAACTATCAAAACCGATAATAATAATTAATAAAAAGGCGTGGATTTTCGCAACTTAGTAAGGCAATATAAAAATGTTCGTGCGTATTCACTGCTATTTGTGCATAGAATGTCTTGTTCAATTTATTCTTCTACCCCATATTCCTAAAATCATTTCAATAGCAGTTTTTGTTGAATACTCATATTGACGTCGAACTACCCACTTATTGAAAAAGGTGAAACGTTTATCGTTTATCAACTTAATTGATATGCTTGTTCTTTACAATAATGCAAGAAATACTTACGAACAATTTATATATTGAAAACAAAATTAAACATGAGACTAGATTTGAACTCGCATCTTGCACGTCTCAGCCTTACGCATGAACCACGACACCAGATTAACTTGAGTAAGATAGATGAAATAAGGTATTAGTAGCAATGACACAAATTATCACAACATTAACCTAACCTTTAAGTCTTGCTGATTAAAAATGAAAATTGCGTAACAAATACCCATACATAGTAAATGACCTAACACCAACATCTTAAAGCTCAAATTTGCGTATCAAAATTATTTATTGTTTCTGTTCATCGAGTAGTGTTAGTCCGATTAACTCATACATATTGAATAACCTTTAATGTTATGAGAGGAGGGTGCAAAATCGAGTAATTTTTAGGGGGGTCAGCTAATTGCTATAACAGACTGTACGTTCATGTTGCATTTGACTTGAATCAAAACAGTGATTTTATAACAACAATCCTTACACTTTTGCTTCTTTATAATAGTAATGAACACTCATCTAATAAATCATAACATAAAACGAACAAGAACATAACTACAGTTATTACGATGAAAGAGACCTTTGAACTGTTACGATGTAAAGAGTTGAGACCTAGAAACGAGCGAATTTACGAGCATAATAAAACAAGTTCAGGCAAAAGGTGGCGTGAGCATTGATAAGCATAGTGCTGCACGGCAGACGTAGAGGCGCATTAATTAAAGAGTATGACTACAGACCAATTTGTAGATCCACAAGCGATAAACGGCTAAGAAAATGAATTTCGTTTCAGTACTCGGGCCTAATTAGCTAATGAAGACAGTAATGGCTAGAACTTTTTACACAGTAATATACTGCAGATGTCTCTTCTGATACATGAGCGTGTTAAAGAAGATGGTTCCACTAGTTTGGCAACGAATCAAATTTAAAAATATTGTGTCAGAAATTAACATAAATTGCTGTTACTGTGATGTTGTAATAGGTTCCTTCAAAGATCCCAAAATTCATTATACATGGAGTATGCAATCAATATCGAAATCGATGTCTTCATAATTCTAAATGGTCTCGTTCGCCAAGATGTCACAACTTAGAACATAGTTTACTACGACGACAAGGCCGGTAACGGTCGCCAGAAAAATGAAATCCCATTTTCACAGCGAGTGCACCTGACGACGGAAAATAAGAAAATTCTTTGCGGGTTTTACAATAAGCCGACTTATATCCGAACTGTCGTTAGATAAGAATTTTAGTAGTTGCGAATCAAATAGCATGGATTTTTGGGAAATCTTCTTATCTCTGTATCTTGGAAACCAAGTAGGTATAGGGACCTTTAAAGCCAATGTGTCACTGAGGATAATAAATATAAAATTTAATAGGAGACATGTTTTGGGCCGTTTTTAATTTCGTCGTGCTCCTGTGGTGTAAACTGTACCCATAACTTTGGATTAAAGCGTACCAGTTTTTCGTATACTTTAAAGATCAACTTGGAAATTTTCTTCATTTCGGTGTAAGACTATACGTTGTACTGGGCGGGCAGTGTCATATTGTAGCGCAGATATTACAAAAGTTTAATCACCTACGGAACCTTAAAAAGTGTTTCATAGAGAATACTTTCGTGTTCGTGAAATATTTGTACATACAGCAATTACCGGCGTGCCGTGCCAACATTAAGAGGGCGTAAAACGTTCGGTAGCAGAGGTAAAGGTAGGGAATGCGAAGCATAGGCACACGAGAGCATTCAGTGCAATCCCAGCGAACTGTACATTTACTAGTGAAAAAATGCCGGGGACTCGAAATAAAACATAATTTATTTTTGCACTCCTCTGCATAGCGTTTGTTGCTACTGCAACGTTAATTTTGATAAGAATTTCTATTCAGTTGACGCTTTTCATCTGTTTTGTTTGCAGCACATTTTTGACTGCAACGAATAAAACAAAAGACAGCTATCGTGTTAAAAATGAATGATACAATCATTTTGTTTTAACACAAAAGTTATTTTATTTATGTAAACTTCTACTCCAAAGTAAGTAGGTACGACGGTGGAGATCCAATTAGTTCCAATCAGTCTATTGAACCATTTTTTTTATAAATCCCCTCACTGGTCTGGTAAAATAAACTTTTTAGACCAAGACACCTACCATCCTACGATTTAATTTTCTTAGATTCTTGGTAGCTGTGAACTATGCATATTTACCAACCTACTAAATTCAGATCTAATTGAGTTTTTACTATAGTTAACTGTACTGTCGATGAACCACTTTTTTCTTTTAACTATCATATTTAATGTTACAACATTTTTCATCTACTTACAGAAACATTACACCATTTAGTATCCAGTCCACTCTGTAACGAAAGCAAGCCGTAACTTACTACGTCGCAGTCGAACGATCTCAAATACGCACGTAATTGCTGCAAGACACCGTTTTTACTGCCTTGTTACATACTTGTTAGGTGTTGTATTGATGGAAAGCCACTAGAACCGCAAACTTTGCATTCGATTAGAAACTTGTGCAAGAAAGTGGTAAAAAGATGGATCGTAACTAAAGTGAAGGACTGCAAAACTTATGTGGATGGTTTGTACGTATTTTTTTCTTTTAAATTTAAGACACTTCTAAGTGTTTTGTAGCGACCGAAATACTCTTAAATGTTAAGTGTCGTTTAAGTATTTGAGGGTAACTTTTATTGCTTACGTTGAAGTCCGACTGACGTTGAAATAAAGTCATGTACAAAATGTCTGCGTAAAGCAGTCACGTATTACTTACTTAGTGTCACGTATAAAGAAATGCCGAGTGTAGCCTGTGTAGTATTTAAACGCCAACGATATCCGACTAGTGTAGGTATCTACTTAACACGTTCAACGCGGCCCCCGGTATCAAATATACCAAGCTTGCCATGGGTAATGTACGTACGAATGCATCTTGCACTCATGGACTATCTTATACAAAAAAGAAAGAAAAAAAAAGCCCCGCCGCACTACGCGCTACAGTGAGAACTGCGATTTTAGGCGCCGCACCCAAGTCCAAAATAGCAGTGGCCTAGTGGTAACGGTCGCGAGCGCGACGTACCTACGAGTTGGAGGTCCTGGGTTCGAACCCAGACAGGCGCATTACTTTGTGTAAATTATTTTATCACCACCGCTCTCAAACGGTATGGGAAAACATCGTGAGGAAACCGGCATGTCCTAGAACCAAAAATTCGAAGAAAAGTGACATCTACCAAACCGCACTGGGCCCGCGTGGTGGATTACGACCCACTCCCTCTCGAAGAGAGGAGGCCTGCGTCCTAGCAGTAAGGACATTATAGGCTGATTATGCTACCTAAGTTCAACCTAGAAGAGTCGAGTATGGCCCTACAGTTCTTGATGCAGGGAACGTGTTAAACGAAGGCTGAATATTTATGTAGGTAGTTGAAAAAGACTTATACTTACACCGTTATTCAGCCATTCCATTAATCATGCCATTCAACACAATCCAACATTATCCGGATAACGAGGTGATCAAAAAAGGTAATTTACTAAAGTATTCTGTTCGAATGCCTCTCAATGGCCATGTGATAGGTATGTAACTTTAAATAGACTTGGATTGGAAACTGAACGGACACGTCATTCATGTTCACTCATCCGTAACTTGATTTACAACGTTTTAATCCTATTATGTATTTGAATACAAATCCTGATTAAATCTATGGAAATTGCCACTCGACTGTGGTCCCAAAACACTCCATTTGGACCATATCTTGGGGCCTGAATAGCAAGGGGCTGGCTGTGGCCCGGCGTTAGATAAAGCATTGCTTTGTATTCTCTCTGAAGCCATGATACCATTTTCAGCACGGAAGTTACTGAAATCCATTTACACTAGAGTTCTTATGTAATTATGAGTTTCGGTTAGATATTACAGACCTACCTTAATATGATGAACATTTGTAATAAGTAAGAATAATAATTAATATCCTCAAATTATTATCATTGCAGTTTCAAATGTAAATTGAATAGAATAACATAATCCCTTTCCTTATATCGACACCTCCATGCAATAACATCGTAACTCACTTTTTGTGATTTTACAGGAGAGCGATTTTAAAGTTTGAATAATTATAGCAAACTCAAAACACCCCGTACAATTTTTGAAGCTGGCTCTATTTAATATAGTTTAGCCGGACTATAAGTAGGTATGGTTAAGTTGTAAAGGAAAAATTGTTTTCATGGGTTTTCATGACTTACGTGAAAAACAAAACAGTGAAACGACATATACTTTGACGTTGGTTTATTTTAGAAACGAAAGGGAATAGAATTACAATGATAGTACAGAAAAAATGCATTATTTTTTTTACATAATAATGCCGTTGTAACTCAATTTTTGGAAAAAAGTGAGTTACGATGTTATTGCATGGAGGTGTCGATATGTTAATACTTAGTGGTATCAAAGTGCGTATGTAACCTCATGTGGAGCTATTGTATACATTAACGTTAAATGGATGAATCAAATAATAAAAACTTTCAACAATAAGACAAAAGGAATGAAAATTATTTTACTGTAATTATTATCTTCGGTCATAGATCTCATCTCGTTTCATTTTAAGAAACTCGGCAATTATTTATCAATTCATCGCTCGAATGGTCGCAGATTGCATGTAGTGATGTCATTTCACTGTACAATGACCGGAATCTTCTGTTCAAAGACTTTTCTAGTAATACCCACAATATAACTAATGGAAAAAAAAAATGAAAGTGTCTTCAAGAAATCCACGTATTAAATATAACGCAACAGTTTAAAATTGTTTCTTGATAGTAAAAAGATTTCCGATATTTTTCCTTGGTATTATTCTTGTACAAGGGCGGTATACAAAAATTTGGCAGCAGTGCAGGTAATGACGGAAAGGTAGAGAGAGACACGTCAATAGCGTTCCCTTTTCATCTTGTTAGAAGACCAATAAATTATTAAATAGAGAAAAATCGTACCGATTTTGTTCGACTCATTATATTTTTATAAATACGATACTTAAGTACTGCTTTCTCCTCCATTACCTCGAAGTAAATTATGCAAAACATCATTAAATTATTATCAAGATCAATTTCGCATAACTCGTGAATGCACTGGAAAGTTTTATGTAGAAGGAAAGCAGATTTCACAATAATAGACACGTTTCGTAATAATAATTAGGTACGATCTATAATCGATATCTATGTTCTGTTTCTATTCTTTCATTTCGTAACCCAAAGACATTGAAACAAACCGCAAACGCATACTTTTTTGGTTTATAACAACATAACATCATCCTTGTAGAGTAGAGAAGAGTTAGGCAGAGGTGCATACCTACCTAGTACACCCACATTTCTCGTTATGTTTAAGTCCCATGTAATAGGGGCCGGGCCTATTGCCATTAGGTAACCGGATACGAATCCAAACTCCGGGCTGCTACTGAGAAATTTCTGATGGAAAAACCAAATAACACTTTGCCCGACCTGAGAATCGAACCCAGGACCTCATGCTCAGCAGTAACGCTTCCGACCACTAGACCAACGAGGTTCATAACAATTTGATCATAAATGCGTAATAACTTTTTCTTTAAAATGATAAAAAAAACCAGTTCATGGAATAAATATAAGGAAATCGTGTACTTAAGCCGCAAAAGAAACCTAAGAAAAATATTACAACAATCATTCAACTCTTTTATAACGCAGATAAACTTAAAAACAATGGCTGTATAAGGTTTTCCTTGTTGAGAAATAAAGACCTCGTTCAAACTCCTCCAGTAGGTCACTACGCGAAGACTTTAGTTCGGTCGCGTCTAATCGACCGGGTGAATGCAGTTCCCACAAATATACAGAATGATATATACAAACGGAAGATTTGTAACTGTACAGTCATGTATTTGAAAACTAATGTAGTTTTATAACCTTATCACAACAAATATAAATTAAAAAGAAAAGCTTTTTCAAAAAACTATAATTTATGGTAACATAATAATATTAAAATCGCAGATCGATAAAGCAAAATACACTTACTTACTTACATTTGGAACTTCCAGTTTATCCATTATATTATTAAAAGTTTTATAACAATACCTAATATCTAATTAAACACACGTTCGCACATAATACACACGAATCATGACTGCTATAATACAAGGAAATGTCGAAAATATAGCGTGTTAAGTTTATTTTAAACGTTATTATATCATTAATAACTCAAATTATAGCAAATGTTTTAGAGAAGTTTACTTTGTAAAATTTTTTTAAGGTAAATATTTCATTTAACACTGGTAATAATGTTATAACAATACAAAAATATGTCTGCACTGCGCGAACGTTGATTGTACTGTTATGCTGATTGCCTCAATCAATCTGATACACTGACGTCGACTGTCAGACAAAACCCTGTTCCAGCGTCTACATCATTGTATTCGAATTTTTTTTTTGTCGATGACGTATTTTATCTGTAATTACTAAATTATTGAAGTGAAAACTTCTTTAGCGGCGTTGAACACTTTTTGTAATGGGTAAAAAATGTTAAACACGCGTCAGGGCATCGCGTCAGTCAGGACACGTGACCGTCAGGAGAGATTCCCCCCCCCCCCCATCTCTTTCTACGGCGCGGCGGCGGCGCCAACCGAAGTGAACAAAGTGAGACACGATAATGGATGGATGGATGGTGATGGTGATGGCGATAGTGATGGTGATGGCGATTGCGATAGTGATGTGATGGTGATGGCGATGGTGATTGCGATGGTGATGGCGATGGTGATGTGATGTGATGTGATGGTGATGGTGGACGCGGACGCGGTCGTGGATGGACAGCTGATGGCTCGACCGTCTGTGTAGTAGCCACACTGCTGTGTATTCGTAAAATTCGTGTATATAAAGTGTTTCAAAAAATGGAAATTGAACAAAGTGCATCGATTAATGATAAAAGTGACGCAGAAATAGTGAAAAAAACTTAGTTATATTAATTCAATTAATAATTGATTTATTTCAACGTTAATATTCAAGTTTTCACTTCTGCCGGCACTCCCGGAGTGCAACCCGTCTTTTTTTTTATACCTCAATTTCTATATTGGTAGCTCAATACATGTCTTAATAATAAAAGAAGGTACCTATTTTGTAAATTATGTCATACTAATTATATTATAATTAGTGCTACACACTTGCTCGGCCGTCGCGTCGGTCGGCTTGTTAGGCCGGGCGGCAAAATCGAATGTATACAGGATGGCAGGGACTTCGGCGTTCAGACTGTAACAATGAATTCAGTATATTTTATGGGTCTGACCCCTAGCTTTATATTTTATCAGTTTTTTTTTTTTAAATAAATAATGAAAAATTTCAACAGAATCATGAACTAAATTCATGGTTACAGTCTGGCGTCTAAGTACCTGCCAACCTGTATTTTGCCAAATCAGCCGATCCGAAAAGTGTGTAGCACGCCTTAAAGGTACCAATATTTTTATGATGTAAGTATAAAAAAATATAAAATGTTGATACCACGTATGTCTGCGACTAGGAGGCATAATAATATTACACATGAGTTTAGTCTGCTGGATTTACACAGGTGCATATTTTTAAAACCTGTTTACGTGAACTTTCATTCACGGCTACTACATAGGTATTTTAAAATTAATCCACTTAATATTTTGAAGAAAGAATTTAGTTTAACGTAAATATTGTTATGTAGCAGATACCAGACAATATTGAACAGATGTGGAGTTTTTCAAGAGCAGATATAGGTATGTAGATACTTATGTAAGCTCCACTTTCCTCAATTAAAAGTATTAACAATGGAAAATTGTTATAAAACATGTTCTTCAACAAGTTTTTCAAACCCTATAATAAAAAGAAAATGTAACATAACAACTCGTACAAAATAACAACTTCGTAGCGTTGAATAAAACGAAAGGCACTTAATTAATTTGCAAACAATATGAAATAAAACTTCAAAATAATGAGAAGGTGTCGAGCAGAAATTAACATTATGTCGAAATTATTTATTTTGACAGAACAATCTCACAGTACCTACTAGAAAAATCTGACACTTTAAACAAAAGGCAAATTACCACTTAATTTGCTTACTGATGGGAACAGGAACCAAAGCATTTGTCGAAACTGCAGTCGGATCAACGTGACAAGAAAACTGACAAAGCACTTTAGGCTCACAATATTTTAAACTAACAATTCTCTCAAATATAAGGAAGCCTATTAAAACGTGCTTAGAAAATGCCAGTAGAAAAAGTATTGCAAAGTCTCATTGCATATTCTATTTGCAAACGCCACTGTCTCAGGGTATTACACCATCGTGCGCCGATTTATTCAGACTGTTACGTGGGCTACAAACTTATTAGGCGTTAGATAAATAGTGGACAAACAAATCTGAACCCAATTGCTTTGTAATAAGATTGTGGGTGAGCTGTGTGATCGGTAAGATGATTGGTTTGGCCTCTTGGCAATGATACAATGAGACACCTATGAGTCAGAGCCGTGACTGGGGCAGACTTTACCTGCCCCTTGGGCCTCCTGTCGTGTTAACATTTGTTCTTTGCTGATCTCATTAATTTGTATCTCTAAGCAAACAAAATCTCATATTTTCGGGTAAATTCATCATTTTAAAATTTTATACGAACGCAACATAAAAATGTTGCGTTCGTTATCGTTCAAAATTTTACAAAAATACAAAGTTCAATTCAGAAACTTTGAAGCAACAGATTTGAATTTTAAAATATTTTTTTGAAAATGCAAAGTTGGTTCAAGAGTCTGCAAAACAAATTATTAATGAAAAAAAGAACGGCCTGAAACCAATGGCCCAATAAAGAGCAAAGTTTCTATCGTCTTAACCGCAAAGATCATTTACGTCAAAACTGGACGAGACAGGACCGTTTTAACGAAGGGAATCTTCGTTGAGTCATTATTGACTCACTCCTTTTAATATACAAATGAAATGGGTAAATACAAATAGAAAAGTACCAATTTAATTAGTTCCGTGTTTCATAAATTCATAATACAATGTTTAGAAATGCGTGAAGAACCGAAAGATAAAATGTGACGCATTTGTCGAATATAATATTGTAATGTATTTTTAAAGGAGAGAAAAACAAAATATTCTTTATTATAAAAAAGTGGCACATCAAACAAAATCAGATTAGATTAGATTACAGCAGTGAACTGCAGTGCACCCAAAATGATACCACCAATGCCAATGAAATTACACATTACGTCAATACATAAAAATACAGCGTCAAAAGCGCTTCAATCGGTCTTTACAAAGCTACCATTATAGAATCAAATCAACACACTGATTGGCAGTTGCTGCCCATTAGTACATTGACACCAAATTAATCGGTCCCATTCACGTGCAATGAAAGACTTGCGTTATTTATGATGCGTGGTTTTGCGTACACGGCTCTGTTAAATTATTTACTGATTTTTTTTTTTTTTTTTTTTTTCTGATATAGAGCGTGTTGAACGGTAGAATGACATTGGCAGAATGGTTGAGATTTCACTTAGATTATGACGATTAACTTAAAAGTTGGGGAAGACCAAAGAAACGATGGATAGGCTGTGCGACAGATGATATGGCTAGAAATGTGGTGACTACCGAGATGATGGCTAATAGAGAAGTATGGAAGAAAAAGACATATTACTTAGGATTTCAGGGCAGGAGGAAGATGATGATAATATGATAAATTAACCGCAATATTAGCTAGCCTATAGACAGCACCTCTCCCCTGGCTTAGTTGTAAAATTCGACTATGAGATTGTGTCAAGGTAAAACTAACTAATGAGCTATGCTGCTTCTATGTGCTAATGTCAACAAAGGTAGGTACTATGACCACTAATACGTTCGCAAAGCGTGTCGATTAGAAGTGTCTTATAAGTTCATAACCTTCTAAACGGTAAAGAATGATAATGGCGCCGATTCCCTTGTTCACAAACTAAACTAAATTTAAGTTCAGTGCATCTTTTTCTTTCTATTTCATTAAGAAAAGGACAGAACATAAATATTACTTAAGTCCTGTTAAATCAAGTAACTCCATAGACAAGTTTAGACGTGATTAAAAAATTGGCTACTAAAAATACGTCAATTTATGTCAGGCGCTGACTAATTTGACAAGACTAAACTAATATTTATGTTCTGTCAAGAATAAGATGCACTGAACTTTTGTGAACAAGGGAATCGGCGCCAATGCCTATGAAAGGCACAAAAGGCAAAATAATGCGTGCTATTGTAAAACTGCTGTGCGATTATTCAAGAATTTAAAGTGTTCGTAATTGAGACTTTATTTCCAGTAATATTAAGTCCACGCTTGCCATTTTGTGCTATGATATCATTCATATTTGCACATATTAAGGCGTAAAGCATGACCTTCTGAGGTAATCTGAAACGCGGTCGCAAAGTAAATAGAGACGAAAAAGAACATAATATTATTGTGTGTTCAGTGCATTGTGGAGATACTTTATGTACTTTGTAATAAATATTCAGACAT
Source organism: Amphipoea oculea (assembly GCA_945859645.1). Classification (NCBI taxonomy): domain Eukaryota; kingdom Metazoa; phylum Arthropoda; class Insecta; order Lepidoptera; family Noctuidae; genus Amphipoea; species Amphipoea oculea. The sequence continues at coordinate 10,947,607 of OX243880.1, forward strand.
GACCATTTATACAGGGTTATTTTAAATTGGCTAGCTAAACTCTACAGACGCGATGGATATCGCTACACGATAAAATAAAAAGATTTGTATTTTTTATTGGGAGGTCAATGACTACTTACCTACTGTTAGTGATGTTACTTGAAGAAGCATTCAGAAAAACTGTTTTCTTATGTTTAGATATCGATACCTATTGGCTATTATTACCCATCACTTCTGTGAACTTCACACAAAAAAGTAGAAATTTTCTAAACTGATATTTAAAGTCATGACTACAATCTCTGCGGTCGATGACCCCAAAAAATTTTTATAATTTTTTTGTTTTATCATCTTAAGACATCGATACCCATCGCGTTTGCGGGCTTTAGCCCAGCCAATCTATACTAATATTATAAAGAGGTAAAATTTGTTTGTAAGTTTGTTAGTAGGGGGTAATCTCTGGAACTACCAGACGGATTTGAAAAATTCTTCTTGCATTTGATAGCCCAATTCTTGAGGAAGGCTATAGGCTATTTAACATCACGCTATGACCCTTAGGAGCCGAACAAAAAGAAAAAAAGTAAAAAAGAACGTTAAGTGATAGCGCGGGCGGGTGATGCGATACGACGACGGGGTGGCTTGGGGGAAACAAGAAGTTTCACGCGAACGAAGTCGCGGGCTGAAGCTAGTTGTATAATAACCCTGTTGTAAAAATCAGCTGCAATCCGTCAACCGAAACAGGAAAAATACTTTGTAGGTCTAGGAAGGTTTTGTAAAATACTGCAGACCCAGACCAAACAGAACATTTTCAGGATGTATCTAAATACAGAATAAATAAACCGAAACGAACCTTATATGGAAGTTTAATTTGTCCAATAATTAATTAATACTAGGTTCGTTGTTATTCATGAAAACATCCTTAATGAAACAAATTAAATGAATGAGCTAAAATTAAATATAGACATGACAAAATCTGAAACTGTGATCACTTTCCTTAAAAACCCGACTGAGCAATTCTAGAAATAGGTATCTCGAACCAAAGACTGTTCAAAGAATAGAGCTCAAAAACAACCCTTTGTAGTTCACTGAAGTGAACCAAACATGGCTATACAATTCAATAACACGGAAACGTAATACACAGAATTTTATTTCTCTTAAATTCCTCTTCCAGACAGAATTCCCTTGGATGCTTAACATCGGCAGTGAGAATGCGATAAGCTTGTTGGAAATATCCTTAGCAGAGCACGATATATTCAGATATACTCCGGCTTATATGTACTCACATGCAGCATGGAAAGAAAATCGACTTTTCCGATCCCGTATGAGGCTTATGCCATTTCTTGTAGTTAGAAATGGGGAATAAAAATGCATTGGGTATGGAGCCTATAACAAATAGAACAAAATAATGGTATTGTAACGAAAAACATTTGCTGCTAGCTTCGGGGAAAATATGCAGAAAAATACTGTTAAATCAAATCCTCTGTAATAAAATCATAACATAAACAGGGTAAAATGTTCGCAAAATCACAGAATTATTTTTATATTCTGTGAGTATTTTCCTACCTATTGTTTCATACCTTTTTATACCACAACACAATACGAACGTAGTCCATATGGAAAACCCTGGACACAACATTGTTTGTTGCTGAAATCGGTACAATTGTTCTTGTTAGGTTAATTCCGAAAATAAATTTTGTATGGTAATGCTAATGATCTCCCTTAAAATACCTTTTCTAAACTATTATTAAAAACCATAATTCAGTATGAAAAATATGGTCCGCGAATGTGTGCCACGGTAAGGAAAAAGTCATTTAATTACAAATTTAATTTTAGCACTGTAAATATTTATTCAAACGAATTTCAGACGCTAAAGTGGGTTTCAGTTAAGTAATCAAACTATTCCGAGATTTACTGAATATCGTTTATTTCCAGAAAGAGGTAGGTAAGTACTTTATTATTTTATCGTATCCAATAAACTCAGTCAGAAAAAATCATATCGTATCCATAAATACATTCAGGAAAAATCAATACGGAAAAATTTTGAAGTTTTCACTCAGTCATTATTTTCGTATCTTTACCGGACATCTTTAAGCTGACCCTAATGTAGAAATATATGTAAGTACCTATCTAACTGCCCAACCCTTCAAAAACATGGCTTCAATTACCACGATGAGTCAGGCCCTGGCAGCAAAAGCCTCATATTGTACCTATTTATAGATAAGCAATAAGCAGCAACAGTCCGGCCCTTTGAGAGACTTCCCATTGTGTCCCTTGCACGTGAAATAGCCTACCTTAAGAAAAACAGACTATTTAAATTCCATTCAATGTAAATACTTTGAATCAACTAACTATTAATATTTCTCAAATAAAATTTGCTCACAATAAGTCGCCGATAATGTCATTGATTTATTTTAATCTTTTCAACAACTTTGCATGGGAATAATCGATTTGGATAATTTTAATGATCGTGATGATATTTCAGGGATATTTAATGAGATGTTCTTAGTATGACTGACGAGTTCTTAACACGTAAGAAGTAGAAGGAACGATGGTGGACTAAAAATGTCGAAGATTTTTATTTATTATTTCCTTATTGTTTACATTTAGGCCAAATGTCATGAGATTGTGGTGATAAAAGACAATTATATAGTTTTCTTAAAATTATTTGCTGGTAGTATTGACGGCAAGACTTTGAGTATACATTGAATAGGTACAGTCACGAGCCTAAATACCTTACATTTACGGAAGACTCAAAAGCAATTTCCTCCTAAAATATTGGTAGATATTCAATGGTGTTACGAACAATGGTGTTCTGGTCGAAACCATACTATTATGAAATATCAAAATTCATACTAAAAAAAATCATATTGTACAGACGCCAGCACATCAACCTACCCGAATCTGTCACATTTTCCCAATCAACTTTGAACCTTATGCTTTAGTGATAAAGTTGAAAATCGATTAAAGAAATTTGACTGATTGTAGTAGGTTGATGTGCTGGCGTCTGTACAAGAATAGATTGAACGGTGACCCCAAAATAGGCATTTGCCTGAAATTGCCTGTACCTTGACTTGGGGGTCGGAGTTGCGACATTTTCAGAGTAATAAAAATGAGATAAAGTGATTATTGGTTGATAGGAAAAACTAAATGTGGAATGCGATTGTGCATAATAAAGGACCGAAATTGTTTCGTAAATTTTCATAGTAGGGATTCTAGGGAATAACCAGAGGACTATTTTTTTTGTGTATCTGAAACATTTAGTACTACTCTTTACAACTATGTTAATTTTGGATACGGACAATTGTTTTATTTGATTAATTGTAAGAACTAAATCAATTAAATATATCATTGCTGAAAGTTTCCATGTTTATTCCACGAGAAAAACGCTTTGAATGTTGCGTAACAGCAAGGCATTAATGCTTGCGTTTGTATACCTATGTATAAAAATAATGTATGGTACATAAGCAAGGTTAGGTTCGTGTATTTTTTATACGTCGGTTATCGTAAAAGTGCCTATCGATAAAACTGGTAGTCATTTGTATTATAATGACTCATTATCGTCACGAACACTTTGTCTTGTCTGTTTTAGGTCGATGGCGGCTTCCACGACATGCTTATTTTTTACATTAGCTGAACCTACCTATTTATTACCTGCAGATTATTGTTAGAATTATTATGATAATTTTACGTAGTGTACGGTCACTAAAGGAGATAAATAACCAGGGTCGTTGGATATAGTTGAAGTTTAGTAAGAAACTGATAAGTAGATGTTTTCAAATAAAATTTAATTTAATTAATAGAATACAAACAATTGACATATCAAATTATTAATTCGAAGACATAGACTATTGATTTCTTAGTAAACTACAAATATATCCGACGACCCGGGTTACTTGTCTCCATTGGTGACTACACTCCGTGAAATTGTCATAATTCTACGAGTAGTACACTACGTAAAATTCTATTGGTGACTGTACAATGGCTTTCATTAAAATATCTCTTAGATACTTACATTGTACCTATGGATGTTATGTCAATGTTTTGAATAACATGTCAACAAGAAAAATAAATAAGTTGATAGGTCACGTTTTATCACTTCCGTTCACAACAAGTGACAACAACCAGGTAGTCTTCATTAATTAATGAGTTGAATATTTTGCAAGGTCCCATTATGCCTTGTGGTTCATTAAATTGCAAACGCTAATTAATAAATCATTAATATGTTGTTTACGGTCCGTTTGTGTGATAAGAAAACAATGTTTTAACTACCTACCATTAATTGACGTCATTTAATGTGCTTTAGCAGGATAATATCATAAAAATTCTAAACATAGGCTTTCCGATGATCTAATTCCGGTACAGGAATATTTTGATGTTTTTACAATTAAATATACAGGGTGAAATTGAAAACATGCGACAAATCGAAATGGGAGATTGTACTTATCATTATGAACAACTTTTACTATGGGACCAAACCTGAAATAGCGAAAAAAAATCAGCTGTTCCATACATTTGTGTTCGCATAACTCGTCAAAATGTAGGAAACAGCTGATTTTTTTTTCGCGAATTCGGGTTTGGTCCCATAGTAAAAGTTGTTCATAATGATGAGTACAATCTCCCATTTCGATTTGTCGTATGTTTTAAATTTCAACCTATATAAGTAGGTACGGTAGTCAAGCCGAAATTCAATCAAATTATACATGTTATAACATGTATAATTTGATTAATATGCATGTATACATGCATATTATATTAAGTGATATAAAATATTAATTATTATTTTATTCATTTCCATTCAAAATAATAATTTTGGATTATTTATTTTCTAATTTAATGTTATGTACATACGACGACATATCAAGAAATACATTTCCAGTTTTAGCTGACCTTGCATTGTTTGTATAGGCTTTTCGTACAATGAGCAGTCGGCTTATGCTGGAAATGTATGGCTTGATGTCATCGTGCGTACATGCCAATTACACCTATCTTGAACTGATGAAATCAACATTTTGTCCAAAAAAAGTCTGCTAATTAATTTAAAATAAGTATCCTAAAACAACTCAAACATAAAACATGAGTTCGAATCTTATCGGTCGCAACACGAAACCAAAATACTAAAATGGGGTGATACCGTATTATAGCCAATAACAGCTGTCTGCTGGCACCTGCGCGTGGGCAACTGTCGTTGTCGTTATAGCAACAATGACCAAGCCATATGGCCGGAACGTTATAGAGAAAGTAAAACGACTACGGTAAAGCCACTAGCATAATATATTACTAGTATGTCAAACTATTGTAAGAAGAGAATACACCGAGTGAAAGAAAGTACAAATATGTATGTTGAAGAAAAGAAAACTATCATGACTTTGTTGTTCATTGGTTACTGAGGCTAGCATAAAAATGCGAGTACAATTTTCAGGCGCATATTCTAGAACGGATTTAAAACTAGACTTGAGGACAGATGCGCATAATCAGTCTATAATGATCCCACTGTTGGGACACGGGCCCCCTCTCGGAAACAAGTAATTCGAAGACATGTGACATCTACCAACCCGCACTGGGCCCGCGTGGTGAATCACGGCCCACTCTCTCTCAGATAAGCATGAACTCCGCCAATTACTAACAGCGGGGTAATTGCGAAAAAGACTTACAGTAGCAATGATTTTTTGACAGTTCAAAAACATTAATTGCGTTATTTACGTTGTTGAGCAGACAATTTTTTCGAATATATGAAGCAATGGATTAGAAATATCCTCCAAAATCATCCAGATGGTTATTGACTGTGCGTTACGCAATATGGTGCAGAGATAATTGCTTGGGCATGGGCATCGTTCTCAGTATTAAGTACGAGTATCAAACTCAGACTCACACTTCACTCAGACTTCTGAATCTGTCTTCAGCTCAAAAAGTTCCTAAATCGTGCACCGTGAGAATGAGCACCTAATAATTCTTATTTCCCATAATCAAAACAATGTCAACGATTGATTATCTTGATAAAGTAATCAGTAATTGTTGCTGATGTTAATTGTCATCATTTTTCAAAATAAAAACAATTCAATCAGTCAACGTCAGGGCTGCCTCATAATAGAAATGAGTCAATATGAATTCTGACGCGCCGTTGTGTCTAGTTCAAGACCCGAGAGGATTTGTAATGGTAATAAAATGTCGCTGCTTGGAGTCAAGGTTACTTCAATTCATTTTCAACCATATTAATGTAGGTAGATCCTTTTTGTTAGACTTAAAATGCTTTGCACGCCTTCTGAAATACTGAAGGCGAAATCTACATTTTATTCAATTTATTTATCAATTTCCAATGCCTAAAAGACTTAATCAATTTCCATTTTTACTGGCTAATTTGCAGGGCTAACAAGGCCAGAGATCGCACAAGACGCGTATGCCCAGCAGTGGGACACAACAGGCAATCAAAAAAAAAAGTTTTAAGACGCCGTCGAGTCGTATAGTTTTTCATTTAATTGCGACCGATATATCTAGTCCATGGCAAGGTGAACACACATTTCCATTCACATGATGTCATCGTAACAGTTGTTGTGTTGACAATACCAATAGACATGTAAACGCAAAAGGATTAGAACTCCGGCACCCTTTATCGTACTTTAGTACAATCAACAAAATAAATAAGTTTACAGGCAGCTAAATTGTGAAGGTACTTTTATTCAAGAGGGTGTGTGGGCTAATTTGTCTAGAATTTGGCATTGCTCTTCTGAGTATCTTAAATTAAAAAGTGTGTATGCCCTTCACCATAGTCATCCTCCTGCTATTACACTTATTCCATGCAAAAAGAATAAATTCTGCTCTAATATCGGCTCATACAGATGTGTCTCTATGAGCCCTAATCTCAGTATTTACCTCCTTTCTAGCCACAAAATCCCTAATCTCAGTACCTATTTACTCCCTTTCTAGCCATATTATATATAAAATTTAAATGTCCTGACTGACTGATATATCAACGCACAGCCTAAACCGCTGGTCATGAAAGACATGAAATTTGGAGGGTATTTTCTTTGTGAAGATTAGGTATCCAGTAAGAAAGGATTTTTCGAAATTCCACCCCTAATCCATTCACTAGTCCATTCATATCACGGTTCATGGTTCTTCCCCTGATCTTATATAATTACTACCTACTCCACACCCAATGACAACGAAAATTTACTGCAATATGGTTCTTGCCTGTACAGTGAGTACACAGTAATGTGTACATACCATCGTAATGTACACCTAACTCTTAAGCCGACTGTACATTGAAAGCGCGAAGGTTGCCTGACCTTGTAATACATCAGCCGTATCGTATGGCGATGAACTCGACATTTTGACTCAGTGTATATCGATCGCACCTTAGGATATGTGCGTGTTCCATCACAGGTACTTTGATAACTTCGGAAACTTTTTCATTATTACTATCATGTACTTCTCTAGATTGTTCACTGAAAATTTGTTCTATTTTTATCTGTAGTCGATATTAATTTGAAACAGGAACGTTTCTGTGGGTGATGTAAAAAGGCTTATCGGTTGCTAATCCAATTTATGGCATGTGGAAAGCTCCCACAGACAGGAGTTACGCGAGTCTAGAACAATTTTTATAAAAAATTAATGGAAATTGTTCTTCCAGAATCGCGCCACATTGACGCGTTGCGCCTGTCTGCGAAAGCCTTAAATGTACCTCCTACCTCCTAATACGCTATTAAAGGGGAGAGTCATCGTGTGTATTGCTTATTAATTTGATAGGATAGATATTAGATAATAAAATTAATTATTTCAACCTATTAGATAAACGATGAAATGAACTCAAATAATATATTAGCTATGATAGTGGCTTGAAAAGATAAGTTTTTCATCTAACGTAACGGAACGCAACTGCAACACACAATACATAGGTACCTATGTGCGTCAATAGTTAAAATATTACGGAGTAGGTATTGTATTGCTATAGAGGCAGGTAAACAGCCTTGTACCAAAAAGTATTACGATTGTCTATACTTACCTATTGTGACCATAATTACTTCACATTTACTAATAATGTCACATTTAAGCCGACAAAAACCTTAATTCCTTTCCTAATATTAGAAGTGTACTTCTTCTTCTTCTTGTGTACTACAGTACACAAAGATTTCGTTAATTAACAATCTCGAAGTTTCATAATACTGTAAGCGAGATGGCAGTATTTTAACCTAATTTACGACAGTTTAAAAATGTATTGAGAATGCGATAAGCGTCGGAACCTTACTCGTTTTCGCAAGAGTTTGCATACAAATACGAACAAGTATCCGGTGTTTAGGAGTTACTCAATTAGATATACTCAAGTATACCTACTTTACAGGACGCGACTGAACATCGCAAAAAATAATACTTAGATTCTAAATCAAATTTGACAGCCCTGACGTAGTCTAACAGTCAAATTTTCGATGCGCGGGCGCCGCCAGTAAATAATGCTCTTGGCAGGTGGCCTCAACATCTGCCAAACCACTTATATTGATAAAGCGACATCTTAATTTAGTCGAGTAGTAGTTACAAAACAAACGTAAAACTGTTGGCGCTCTAGAGACCTTATTAAATTTAAATACCAATAACAAATGAATTTTATCTCATCAATGCCAATGCAGACTATTTCGTAACGTGATACTCAAATCATGAATGTAATCAGGCGTCGATAACATTGGCGATTTTCAAGGCCAAACGAACGTTTTTACGCATTATAATATTGATTATTGAAAACAAAAATAATAAAAAATAAATTACCTCGTCGGACAGAGGTGAGGCGAGTGGAGAATCCTTTGAGTCCCTTCTTTTTGATAGAACTTTCTCTACCAAAGTATTTAACGAAAGTCTTCTGCGCGTTGAAAACATTTTTCTCACAAACACAGAATAAAAAAACTATTGAAGTTCCATTGCTTTTTAAGGTTCAGTCAAATCACTTTCCTAAAAAAGTTCCAAATACACTGATTAAATAATCGCACTATCGAATTAAAACGTTCCTGAAACAATGCGTACGTTCAGACTGAATTGACAGAGGAAAATGGTGGCACGAAAACTGTGGCATAGTGTTGACGAGTATATAACTCGACCGATAGCAAATGCGTACCAGGAAAATAGGTGTGATAACGGGAACATTTACATATTATTATAGTACTTGCCTAGGTCGCTTCAGATATTTTTTAATTTAATTGTTCTATGAAATAATAGAAACTGGTGGTTTTATTAACCGCAAAAAAGTGTAATGCATATGCAAGCATACACGAATGAGGTTTGTACGGATCTCAAATTCCGGCTAAGACTGCAATTTATTATTATTTAATATACAAAACACAATAATTGCTTAGTACGTAATTTACTTCGTCCCGCTCTTCTTTCGTAAGCAAAAACAAAACACTCGAAAAATTACTTTGAATAAATCTTGTTCATAATAAACTTAAAACAATCTGGTGCCATCTAAATACAACCAGAGTACAATCACAAACATCGTAAAAAGAAAGTCCCTCATTATCTGTCCAATTTAAACCATCCTGGAACCGCTTTGAGAACGATCGCGTTGCAAAATAAACCACAGCTGAGTAAAAATTGAGTTCAGATTCAATCTAGGAATTTCGAGTAGAAAAGCTACACATGGATTTCCACTTGTCTACAGAAAAGTTAATGAATGAAGGAAAGTCCGACCACGAGGTTATTAGAAACAAAAGACAAACGTTTCAAGTTGAGAAATAAACAATGGTTGAGTGTTTCGTTTTGTACCAAATGACCTGTTTGGTGGAATGCGAACAAAAAATGTAAAGAGCAAACTGTTTGTGAAGAAGAAAGTGTCGGATTTTAAGTAGTAGGCACTGTGTGAAAAAAATGCGGACAACGCATTTGTAAACAGTAACATACAACATAGCAACAACGACGTTTCAAATCTTTCACTATGAGAAAATTGCTTTGAAAGCGTTTCTTAATCTGTTTGAGTATATGGAGCTTAGATGAAAGTGATGATACAAACGCGTAAATAAGCGTTAAAACGTAGAAATGCTTTTGAATTTGTCCTCAATTTGTTGAAGATACATGAGCTGTGAATGAAAAACTAGCACTGAACAATATGAAACTATTACGAAAATTCCATTCATATTATATGCCGTCCTTGTAATAAATGTGCCTTCACAAACTATGCCTGGAGACTGACAAAACCATGCATACTTAAGTCCTATAAAGATCTCATGTTTATATGGGTCAACGTACAGAATATGAAATAAAGAGGCACATACGGTGGAGTACTTTTATTTTATACCTTTCCCTTTCAATATTACAGGAAAAGTGATGAATAATATAATACATAGGCACCAAACTTATAGCATTTCATTATTTCCGTCCAAATTATAGTCCCACAGGATCTTGCGGAGATAGATCGAAGTTACCGTAAGTTGCTGCATATTATATTAGCCACAATACACAACACATGTGGGAATTCTATAAATTGTATTATGTGTTACTGGCATTCTCGATACAAAATACGTTAATTATTACTAGAACATTGCTCGTTCTTCGAAACAGAAGTAAAGACTAAAGTAAAACATTGCTGAACAAAGTTTCTTGTGAATAACTTTGCGAAATAATTGTGCATATGAATAATATACGATTCAAAATGGATTTCAAAGCATTGCATTGCACAAGTGTAAGAGGTCACTGCCTCCCAGACATATAAGTATCTAGGTATTATGTTTTATTTTAAATAATCTTTGAGTACTGAAAAGGCACATTTCGAAATTCAATGTATTAAAGTAAATTCTTTTATAAAATATTACAAAGTCAGCATCAAAATTCAGACTAGCGAGGGTCATTGGAACTACGTGTCCGAAACTCCGAAATAGTTCATCAGGCGTATGTACCTACTTAAATGTAAAATTTAATAATAAAGGTAAGTACACGAGCAAGATTTAATTTCAACTATGCTTAATTGGTCTGCGTATAGAGGATATTTCTATTGAATTTTACAATATCATGTAAAAATATGAATAAGTATAGTTTTGCGAAAAGTTTCGAAAAAAAATATATTTCAAAGTTCAGGTAAAGCTTTGTTTCTACATAGTCTGTTATTCGTGCAATTTGGTTACCAAAATAGGGAGGGAGGGAGTACAGAGTCTCAAAGGATAAACTTGCCCCACTGTAAAGTGGTCCGATTGAAAAGTTTGCCAAGCGGAAGCCCTTAGCCCAAGTGCTCCGATGCACTTGTTTTTTTTTTTCACATTTTGTACTTATTACTCTTTATCTTGGGACGAAATAGAATGAAGAGGACTGAGGCAAGTTTAAGTTTATTAATTTAGACATCTTCGTGGGCAAAGTCTGCTTAAGATACTTTGAAAGTATTTTCGTAAACGTTTTTTTGCAATATCAATTTCTTGTACTACAGTTTGTACATGTTTAAGTATTTTATTAGATTAATAATGAAGTATTTCGTAGTAAAAGAATTATAATTATTATAAAGAACGGTTTGAGGTGATTGGTAATTTTCCAAAAGGTTCTGACACCATTATTAATTTGTTGATTCTAACCAAGAAGTGGCGCCAGTAATATTTCCTGTTCTAGTGATTACAATAACTCAATTTGTTTGTTTGAATAACAAGCAAGCCGACTGTGTACACTAACAGAAAATAATAAATATCTCTGGAATTATTTATTTATCCTATTTACCATTGGTTATCAGTTTGGTTGGGTTAACGTTACTATTATTTAAGGCAATATTGAATTATATTGCTTTCTCAGCGTTATTTTATATACAAATAAATTCGGTAGCCATGCGAATTTATAATGAAGTACTTGTACTTATTCATATTTTATTTTTAAACATTAAAAAAGTCGTAAAATAATGATACGTAATCAATTAGTTGGTGTCGTGTTTCAAACAAGATAATACAACACGAACACCTACATTATTATTGGTCTATCCAAGCATAGTGAAGTGAATAAAATTACGTGGGTGGTAGTCTGGTTCAATAATTTACTAACCCTCGCTAAATGAACCAAGACCTTTTTAATAGTGTGAAGTTCAACCATGTAGATCTAATATAATCATAGACCAACATAGTAGAAACTTATCGACCTTTTCAAAGTATTCATAGACCTTGTCAATAATTTGCTTCAACGATTATAATATTGGTTAAAGATTCCAATAAATAGGAGAAAAGTATTCCAAGTTAGGTACCAGATTCAAATGATGACGCTTAGGCCAAAGTTGGCTCGCGTTCAAAAACTGATCTCTTGCTTCTGATTTGCGCAGTCTTTACACACCTACCCTGAAATATTGGATCGAACGTGGGTCGGTCCATAATTTAGATACTAGCTCATAAACAGTCGCCGTTTAGGGTAAAATTATTCGACGTCCTTACACGTACCTACATCGTACATAAACATAGTAATTGACTGAGTTATATCTCACAGCACGAAGTTATTGAATGGTTATTTTTTCAATAAATGTATCTCTTCTTCTTGCTCGCGTATTCATTACCGAAGGTCGTGTCCCTGAAAGGCCTTCGTGGCTTTATGCACGAATCACGATGTTCTTCCACTTCGTTCGATTCTCAGTTTCTCTCAGGGCGGTCGTAACAGAGAGTCCAGTGAGGGCGGTTACTTGGTCTGGTCAGCGTCCGCGCGGTCTTTTTCCATCTACCTTGCCCATCACCATCAACTTTTCCAGACTATCTGGTTCCCGACGGGCAATATGACCAAAATAACCGAGAATCCTTTGGTAACAAATCGTGGATAGTCTATCTCTTATGCGAAGCTGATCAAGGATAGATATGTTCATTCTCTTGGCGGTCCATGGTATGCGGAGCATTCTTCGCCAACACCACATCTCAAAAGCTTCTATCTTTTTCCGTTCTATTAAGGTCATAGCACACATCAACTCGGAAAGGGATCGTTACCGTATCGCCGCGGTTCGTGTGCTTGTCCCGAGGCGAGGCGATTACGCTACGATTCCGATTAGTGTGCGTTGCAGTAGGGAGTTTCATAGAAAGAATACTGAATGGTTCGAGTCGATACGGTGACGATCCCTTTCCGAGTTGATATGTGTGCTAATGACCTTTACTCGAATCGTCTACGACTCCGATCCGTACAGGAATATCGAGAATACCAATGTCCGGACTAGTCTCATCTTGGTGACATTGGAGACTTTTCTGTCCTGTCAAATACGTAAATAAATGAATAGATATTTACTATACGCTTATGATGTACCCACATTTCGCCAGTTATGTTTAGGTCCCATGTAACAGGTGACGAGCCTATTGCCATCAACCGGACACAAATATAGACTCGGGGCTGCGAAATGTGGCTGTACTAACTAGTGCACGTCTGCCTAAACCACCGGGGAATGCAGACGTGATTTTATGTTATATTTACTATACATACTGTTCAGTGTGAGAATAGAGGAAAAAACTGGCTTACACTAGCTCTATTTTACCTCGCAAGTACAAGTTTCATTTTGTCGTGCTCATCTTTGTTGACTGTTAACGCGTAACAAAAAAGTTGACGTATCTATTCAACGTTGTGTCATCTTAACTGATGTTTGAAGGTTATGTAAACGACGATGTCCAAGGTCCACTATACATTTAATTTTTTTACAAGACATGTTTAAATTATTGTTGTTGACAACATGCAGAAGTGATTTTAGAATCATTATCATCCGCCTAGCCTTTTCCCAACTATGTTGGGGTCGGCTTCCAGTCTAACCATTAAGTATATCTTCTAGATTTTAGAATATAGTTAGAAATAAATCACTTAAACTTATATTCTGTTGTCTATTGCCACTGACACTCATAAATAAATGGGACTGAGGTGCCTCTACCATGTTTATACCTCAAGAGACGTATAAGGGATTCCAGGATTTATGTAAGGTCTGATGCAAGCTAAAAATGAGTACAACACCATCTATTTTTCGACGGAACCCATTTGCTGACAAGGGTCAGTCATCTTATTGCCATCGGATCGCGCTCTGGTCCGAATTTCAGCACAATCTTTACTCAAGTCTCATACATATTAATGAGGGTCCAAGAACACAGAAGAATAGGACTGAACATTCCCAGATTTACGAAGATTATCCGAAAGTTACGCACCTTTCGGTGTCGGGTCGGTTGTGACGATTGGGGATATATGTTTATTCTTGTCGGGTTCCATATCTTCGATTCGATTAGACGCTCTATGTATTTATTTATTTTTTGCTTGAAACCATTTTTTTTTTGCTGTAGCAGTACCTAAGTGTCTCAATAAGACTCATTAAAAAAGACTAATTATTTGTCTAAGCGAAAAAATATACAAAGTAGAAAGTGTTTTCTTAATGAGCCACGTACTTCAATAAGAAACGAGTTCGCTGCAAACAGCGGGATATTATCCGCTTTTTTCTAACATTATTATGAGATCAAACGTTTGTAACAGAGCATGGCTAGCGGCCGACATACAGTTCATTATAAAGTCAATACTATTACTAATAGATACAGTTTAATGGTATCTAATGTACCGATAACTTGGCTGTTCAGTAATCAAGCATCGTAAAATACAATCGATTATGGAACCGGCAGCCTAATTGCGGAACGCCAAATCGTCAAATGATTCTGATCAGTTGGCTTCATTTCTATCACAATTGGCTTCATTTTACGATTTTCGAATTGCGAAACTCTAGTTTCTGCGCAGGGCCTTAACGTTCATAATTGGTTTCATAATAAACTAGAGTTTCGTAATTCGAAAATCGTAAAATGAAGCCAATTGTGATAGAAATGAAGCCAACTGATCAGAATCATTTGACGATTTGGCGTTCCGCAATTAGGCTGCTGTATTGACAACTCGACTTTAAAATATTAGGCGCTAACAGAACTATATTTTCTAATAAATCTGTCAGAAGATTTTAATTGTATCTCCATGATATTAATTAACATCGGCATCCAAAACAAAGTACCCTTTCCTTCAAATTCAATCACGCAGAAGTACAACGCTTGAATGAACTTTTATCGAGCGAGGGGCAGAAAGAAAGATCTCTTTCGCAACCGACCCAGTCTTTCGGACAACTGACTTCGTAAAATGAAACCGTGTACTTAATGTATTAAATCAAATAACTGATTTATTTACAGATGCTTCATTTAAAATAAGGTTCGAATGAATTGGGGTATTAAAAGTATTCAAAGTTGGAGAGTTTCAAAACTAGACTATATTCTCTTGAAGAATTTGGAAATGAAGCAAAGATTCAGCAGCAATTCTCTTTGTTCTACTCTCCCCTTTGACAGCACCGGTTCCAAGGATTTTATTTTTATGCATGTAGATAGGTGACATTTTCATCGTCACAGACTTTATGGATGTCAAAGGCCGAAATGTCATTCAGCTAGCGATGCTCGCAAAGTCATCCATTGATGGAGATACACACATTGTCTAGTCTAGTCAGTCACATTGTTTATTTTGCGTGTCCAAAGGTCCAAAGGTTCAACTTTTAGTATACAAATAGGCTCTGTTTAGCCGACAAAATGTTGACATTAATTATGAAGTTTTCCGACACTTACAATTTTATTCTCTTAAATGTTTCTGGCATAGGTACTTCTTAATTTTGAAATAATGATTACTCTTCTAAACAATCTTCTGTGTTACAGTCTACAAATCGGTAGCAATACTTGTAAATTATGGTCAAGTCATTGCAAGCCAATGTCTATAAGCAGATAACAATCCACTTGCTTCGATATTTACCATGTATGCTTTCTAATAACTATTTAAATTGCACTTTCGATGTTACCAACTGAGAGGAGAAAACATAGAAAATGGCGCGTTTTTGTTTGAAAATGCTACGTGACCGTACACATTATGTGTGATTATGTTAGAATGTGACCATGAAGAGCGGTCAGACCATAAAGCTTTCTAGTTATTATAATTACAGTAAGCGGAGTCGTTATTAAACAAATATAATTAACCTTTTTTTACATTTTCCTTTTTATCCCGCCATTTAATTAGATTGTTTGGCAGCCATGTTGTTTCCCGCTTACCTGAGCTGAGTTTTACAACTTACACAAGATGATACAATACAGCTGACACGATGTTTACCTGTCTCTCATCTCATCCCAATATCAATATAGGCAGGATGGAGAAATGTCGTTGCCTCGTAAAAACAAAGTGCTCAATGGATGACGTGTGATGTAAGATGAGATGTAAGTGTACTCTAGAATAGGGCGTGGGAGTGACTGTCCACGCGAAAATGTCTTCCAGAATTTTATCATTATTCGGAAACTTTGGGTTTCAACTTCAATTCATCTGCCATGTTTAGGAAAAACAGGAGTTTGGCCTTGATGGCAGGACAAACAGATAAACAATTTTAAACTTTTTATTTTGAATCTATGTTTGTGTAGTACTTCCCTGCATTATCTTTCTGTAGACCTCCCATTTATAATATTATAGAAACCTAATTACCTCTGTCATTAATAAGAAATAAAATCTCTTACAATCCAAACTCAAATAATTAAACATAATTGACATTGACATCGGAGGCTTTGAAGATTTCATAAAACCTGCCTATAATTAGCTGTCATGTGAAAATGAAATGTTTTAATTAATGAAATGAATAGCGAAATTGATCGAAAACGACTTGAAGCTCAAACAATATGCTTCACAGCGTTCAGCACTAAATATTTGCGTGAAAGAGAATTTATTACTATAATAAATCAGTGCAGTGATTTCATAATGGTTCTAACAGAAATCTATATCATTAAGAAGTGAAATATTGGGTTTCGTCTTTCGTAGAGGTTGTGTATTTGTGTGTGATGTTGTTATGAAATGCCTGTCTGTTGGTTTAATTATAAATATAAATATTTCCTTTGCCAATATTAGGTACTGCAGTTAAATATTATGGAACGCGTTATTTAAATAGAAAACGGGTGCCTCCAGAAGTTTATTCTTTTAATAACCTCTTCACTCTGTGAACTTTCTATAACTTCTGTCAGTCTTTTACCAAAACTTTTAAAATAATTACGTAAGTATTATATTTATTTTAAAGTTACCTCGCTAAAGAATCACTCTCTAAATATTCGAAGGACGAGATTATGCACTACATGAAAACATAATATTTTATTAAATTGATTTATTTTTTTGAGTAGATAGGCACCTATTGGATCAAATGTTATAAGTATTTATATTTTACATCAACCTTCTGGAGTTTAACTTATAATGTGACGTATAGATTGTAAATCTATACCATATTATAAATTAAAGTCCGTCTTGTACCACAAAAGTGTAATTTACGTGCCCAAAAAGGGTTTACGAAAGGTGAGAATAGAGAGAATAGTACATAAATAAAGTCATTCAGCAGACTAATTGGTTACACAAAGGGGACAGTTTTATGCACACGTCAGTTAAAATAAGACATAAAACCTAAAGACAGACAGACACATCAAGTTGACGTAATAGCTTCGACCTTCACCTAGCGAAGCTACATGACGGAAATAATTGCACGAACGTGGCAACATTTTTTGTTTTTTTTTTTCTCTAAGTTTTTGTTAAGTGAGCCCAGTAATTTTTTTTTTATTGTATGCTCTATCAACACATTGGATCTTCAGGAAATATCTTTTTTCCTATAGTTATGCAAGTAATTATGAATAAATAAATCACAATACAATAAAACGCAATTTACTGTAGCAATTTCTAGTGTTATCTTTATAAAGACACGCACGGAACTTGTAACCATTCAAAACAGTTTGGTATTTTTACTTGTTTTTTGCAGCAGTTTATCAAAAACTTATGTTTAACAACACTAATAAAGCATAGTTGTCATGAAAATTGCTCAGTAATTTCTAGATTGTAGCGAGTAATATGACTACTGAAGAAATTGCGTGTTTTTATGTGTGCACGTTATATCGCGTGTCTTACTGACCGGAATAGTGGTGTGTTCAGTCTTCGACAATATAACAGCATCTGAAGAGAAGCCATACAATTTTCAACGTTCCTACCATCGTTATAAAACCTATAATTGTACACAAGAAATAAACTACACAGGAATTTTTATATTTTAATAATTTAGAAAGCAAGTTTTAAGGAAATGTTATCAAGAAATTATAAAAAAAGGTTAATAATATTAAGGACTAACTGTGCCCGTGACTTCGTTTGCGTGCATGTCAAAACATGTGGAAAACAAATTGGATTTCATGGGTTTTAATTTTTTTACGTGGAACCCTAATTGTTTTTCCTAAAATTAAAGTAGCTTAAGTCACTCCTTAAGTCCTTATAACACCAGCTATCTGCCAGTAAAAGTCCTGTCAAATCGATCCAGCCGTTTCGGAGATTAGCCGGAACAAACAGACAGACAGACAAAAATTATAAAAATATTATTTTGATAAGTATAAATTACCGTATATACCTACTTTCATATAAATACATTTAGTAAAAAGCTGTGTTATTTTGACATTACAAACAGATACTTCAATTTTATTTAGTTGTATGTATATTAATGTATAGAGTATAGATTAACTTGTGTTGCATAAAACGATCCCCTGAACTCACGCTTTTACAAGAGGAGAAAGGGAAACTAGGAGAGATATAAGTTGGTTTCCCCCTTTACAATCTTTATGATCATATTTTTTTATGGAAATATTTCTTATCAGTGAAAAGGGGCGACGATATCTTTTGGCTTGAAATGGGTTACGACTTCGTAGGAGTAATCGAGATAAATGAAATAATGCTTAAATGTATGGAAATATTCGGAAAGAACGAGTTGACATAACCTTGAAGTCTTCAATGTTGACGTTTGTTGACAAATGAAAGAAACATACCTGAAACAAAAAAAAAAAACGTTTAAATTACAATTTTGTTGACGTTACAACGTTATTAGTAATAACTCATTTTAATGATGGATTTGAATGCTAACCTACGTTTTAGTATGACGTCATGACATGCCCATTTTAGATACCTATATCTCTGTCTGTACCTATAATCAGGTAAACCACAATAACCTATTTGCTACCACGGAAAGAGCCATACATATAACAATAGATAGAAATAAACTACAGCTATACTAAGAGAATCAACTCATTCCACAATATAAAATTACGAGAATTATTGCAAATATTATCCTGTGTAAATTCCAAACGACGTTCCTGGAACTTGGAAAGATTTCCTGTGAGAATCAACTTTTATGAAAATACTGTTCACAAATGCAGTTTCAGAATTATTATAACTGGAATATTGTACCTGCAGTAAAAAAACATCTGTATCGTTGTTTGAAATAAAAGAAATGCTGAAACATCTACCGAAATATATGTTTGAACATAAGTACATTTTTATGTAGACAATGTAATCCTAAAATTCTCTGCATTCATATGGTATTGTGAATAAAGAGAAATGGTTAAGCTTTTTCGTTATTTATATGGAAATACGTTTAAAACATACAGTAAAATAAATCCGAGAATAAAACAGAAAGTAGAACGACTGTAACAACAGTAATTTTTGTTTAGGCTCAGTTACAATTGAAGGATTTACTGATAAACAAGAACGAACGGGTATTACTGAAGTTTTATTAGTTTTTACGACGGCTTCGACAATGTTAAATTAAAATGGAGAAGTATATCGATATTGTTAACGTTCAATTTCAAATGGATCATTCCCAAAATTACATAAATACCTATATTATAAATATGAAAGTTTGTTTGTTTGTTACTCAATCACGCAAATACGGCTGGACGGATTTGGATAAAATTTGGCACACATACAGACCATGACCTGGCTTAGGACATAGGATACTTTTTATCCCGGTAGTATATTTCTTAGTTGGATAATTTCAACCGCGACGCGAGCGAAGCTGCGGGCAAAAGCTAGTAATTTATAAATCATAAAGAAGAAGGATCAAAATTCACCCACATCCTACAGCAAAGAGATTCGGAAGCATGCCATCTTTTTATACTCAATTTTATCATTATTTTGAGATACTTCTCTTTGCTGTAAGACTTGGATTAATTTTGTATGGACCGTGCCCCTTCTTTGTTTTCGACACATAACGAAAGATCACATAGATGAAACACTTAAGTTTCCCACCATAAAACTAACACTTGTACGCAAGCCTCATAATCTCGAGTCGTCCCACTTTCGTCATAAAAACAAACACACATCGTAAAGTAACCATAACAATATTATGGGACAATGTGGTGCCGTTGCGAAAGTGGAACTGAACCTACGGAACCACGTATTGTTTGGAGATGCATGACGAAAGTACATCTGTATTGCACTTGTTTATTTTGAACGGAACAGGATTTATTGTATGGAACCTATGGGAGTGAGCACTGGGTTTTATTTTTATTAAATTGTTTAGAGAAAATGTAGGATGCTTTTCTGTGATATTTTGTAGATGTAACTCCTAACTATATGTAGGTAAGGACGGGAAACTAAAGAAGAGACTTTGGCCTACTTATTTGTTAAATATATTCTCTAAAGCTATGAATCAAAATGTGATTACTAATATTTAACGGGTCTCTTGAGATGACATGCCTCAAAGCTGCAGACAACATAAAAGCATGTGCTGTTCGAAATAGAAAATGTGTTTTTTTTTCTTGTGTGTCATAATAATTATGTTCCAAATAGTTTTGATGCAGGTCACACAACTTCCTCCACATTCTAAACAAAAGACGGTTGAATAAAACGTAATCTTGTTCGATATAGTAGTCTAACCATTGATTTCATAGGTTCTCAAGAACGTAAGTAGAACAGGAGGTACTATTATTGATTCAAGACACGTCCTCAAGATCAACAGAAGACACTATTTCTGCGTAGTGACGTTTAATTCCGTTTCCACTTATATTTTCCTAAACAAGTAAGGCTTATCCCGCAAAGGTATGTGTTTCGCGTCAGTGAGCACCCCTGGCGCACTTTTATTAGCGTTAGCTGACTAAGCATGTTTTAGTGAGTTCGATGTAAGGTAAGTAGGCAGTGATGTTGGATCTTCAGTTTATTTGAAAAAGTGCGTGTTTTGTAATGATCACTGCAATGAAAAGTTTCAAGTTATGCGATAGCGCTCTATATTTCAAAATATGTACATTGTACAGGAAAACGTACATTGTTCAGTGTGTACAGCCGCAGACAATGGCGGTCGGCCACTTTTCACCCTTATGCCCTTGGTAATCAGGTTGAAAAGTGGTCCGCCGCCAGTGTCCGCGGTGGTACATTTTACAGGTACAGTAGGTACTATAAATTAAATAAGATGTGTCCAATAATTAATCAAAGTCCAGCCTATTAATACAACAACAGCTGGTCCTTAGGTCTCTCTCAAAAGCAGACCTCCTACCTCATTAAAATAAGTGGTATCACCTTGAATTCCAATAAGTATGATGATCATTAAGGTTCTAGATTCTACGCTTTAGAAGAAAATATTGATGATAAATTGTCTATTTTTAACAATGACTAACCTAATCACGACTACGTAACAGACTCGCTAAGACAAGTTCTCAATCAACTACAGCTGTAGCAGCTAATGGAGTAATGAATTTATTGTGAAACAGAATTGGAAATATCCATGCAGCTAGTCAATGAAATGTACTGATCAATAAAACTAAAGTATTTGTATTTACCAGTCCATATAATATGGCCCTACTTATTCACATGTTATTCGCTCGTCATTCAATTGAAGTTAGTTTCGAAATACAAGTAATTTTGAACACTGCGCCAAACCAAGTGTTTAACCACCGAACACTGTTAAATTGGACGTTTTCCAAAAGGTTTTTGAAGTGAATAGAGAGAGCTGTCAAACTTATAATGAGCAACTTCAAACTATGAATTTTGACCCTGGCTTTCGTGACCTTTTCTGAATTCAAACACCACGTTGATAGTCGTTATAGGATCTTTTTATAATGCCAAAAACTGAAGATGCACTGGCCTTGCAAGAAAGATTTAAACCCTGGATTTAAATGCTGGGTTAGAGACCAGACGTTATTATACGACCTATTGAATCCTTTAAGATGTATTAGGTTTAGTTTAATTTATAATGTAAGAAGATGCTCTACAGATCTTAGTGTTCGGAGTTCAATGTTCAGATAAATTTCTTGGATATTATTAGCAATTTTGAAGGGCGACGTTTCTTGAACTCAGATAATAATAATATACCTAAATAGACTACAAATGATACACCACATAAATTCATATATAATATTGCTAAAGGGATTCAATTATATATTGAACTCGACTGGTCTTCATTCTATTATTTTATATGACAGTACCTATTGCAAAAAAATAAATAGGGCCATCACAATATCAAAGAAAATTCAATCAATGATTGATTGAATTTTCTTTTTGTGTATGTATGTTGGTTTTCATGAAATCATGATGAAGTTTATTTATCAACTGGAAAATATCGTTTATTTGAAAACTTGTTAAATGGATACTTTCTGCTGCAATATCACAGACACACGGTGCAGTAATGCAAAACGAATCAAGTCCAATTTTTAACAATACGTCATGTACTGTACGCCCAGTTAAGTTTATGACGGCCAATTAAAATAGCTCATAAATCTTATACATATTGCACATGACAGTGTAATTACTCAATCAATACAACTTCTAATAAGTATTTTTACGATTTAACAATAGGTACTGCATAACAATACTTTTCAGAGCGTAACATAAAACATAAGCATAACATACAAAAATAAAGCACGCGGAGGATTCTGTCATGACAAGAGACGATCGCTTCTAAACCCAATTGTTATTTGAACAAAAAGCAAAGAACTATTGGAAAACAGAATCCCACGTCGTTTTTCTTTGTCGTGGCAAGACGTTAGCTCTCTAATTAGTTTTGCATGACTAAGGCGGCTATATAAAAACCACTGGGTTTCACATTCGAAAGCGCTGCATATGAAATAGCTGCTACAAAGGAAAACTTACAAAAATAACGTAACATCACGCTTGTTTTATCCGAAGGGTAAAGTAGAAGTGTACTCACATGGCACCCACATCTCGCAAGTTATATTTAAGTCGCATGTAATAGTGGGCGAGCCTATTTCCATCAACTGGGCACAAATCCAGTGCTACTGGGAAATTTCTGATAGAAATTTTTTTTGCCGACCTGGCACTCGAACCCAGGACCTCCTCCGACCTCCAGAACCCAGGCTCAGCACTTGCACTTGCGACCACTAGATTAACGCGGCAGTCAGAGAGGAACAAATCATATTGAAAATATATTTATAGTACATATTTATTATTTATATGACCTACATTATTACCACATAATGTTTTGTTAGATACTTCTATTATATTATAGGCGTTCTGATATCGAATGATTATTGATATATTTTGTAATCATTTTTTATCGTTCATTGACCTTTTAATCAACGACCCTTTCGATACGCGTATTTGAATAAAAATATTGGAAAAGCAATGGGATGTTACTGGGAGGGAAAGTTATTTTATAGTAAAACATTTAACGATAGAATAAGGATCCGTTTTATGTACAATATACCAATTGCATTGATTTTTCCCCGAGAGTTACCTATGCGGCATGCGTGACCAATTAAACGTAGGTACTTACGTATCTATCCATAGGTATATTGTATACTAAATTACTAATAATTATGTTTAAATGGTTTTCCTAAAACTTTTCCTTCAAGTCAGACAGACAGTACTTACATAGTTTTATATAGCGGTATCTACAACGCAACAGGGTGTAAAGTTCACTCTTACTCCTTAATATATGTTTTTTTTTTTTATTAAGGCCACTTATAAGTCAATTATTATAGCCTAAAAAATCAAAAGATAAAGTTTATTAATCGACGTGGGTATAAACAACACGTGGATCTGCAAGTTACTTATCGAGAATAATTAAGAAAAAAGAAAAATGGTATTGAAACCTTAATTGGGGAGACCATTAAATTCTCAAAGGCTTTTTCTACTTGCGTAACCGTTAACAAGATTTATGGAACATTATAAACTGAAGAGTTTTCACACCCAATTTTGATAAAAAATGGCCGCTCTGCATTTCTTTTTATTAAATTCTTGCTCATAATAACGCGGACTTAAGCTTTGTAACTCACAGAATGAAGATTAAAAGAAATTTGTTTATGCTTTAATTTGCGTTTCTGTTTACAAAGAAAATATATCAAAATATGGCATTATCATCTGATAAATTATTTTGATACTGTAGCTCAGAGACATTCTAGAGTTAGAGACATCCCGTAGTTACCTGAATCAATCAATCAAATCAAATCACTTTCTCGTAAAAATCAAAACTATGAAAAACGTTAAAATTATTTCTCATAAAATTAATCACGAACAAATAACAATTTGCTCACCATTCAAGTAATCAATGGAAACACGGCCTTCAAACGCTTGTCCGCAAACATTACCGAAGTCTTAAGGAATCAAAAACTTTCAAACAATCAGGGAACATCAAAAGTTGTGTAATACCATCTGAAAGCGTTGCTTTGTGACAGTACAAAGGAGGGAAAACTCGAGTACAAGGTAGTATTGCTTTTAGTTCAAAGTTTCTGCAAAATATCTTCGATAAGAGTGCTCAGCAACTTTGAGAGGTCCAAACGCCTATTAACTTACTTTAGACATTTTGTTGTTAGTTTATTTGGTACATGGTTGCACTTTGAGGTATAATTTTGTTGCGCTTAAAAATAGTTACCCTTTGAGGAATACCCATTTTTTAGGGTTTTGTTGATGTGGCTCTTTTAACTATTGTTATTTGTTAATTTTAAAACAAAGTTGTTGACAGAATAAGCAAGCTGAAGTAGCAATGGGCCGGACATATTAGCCACAGAACCGATGGCCATTGGGGTAAACGTGGTCTTGAGTGTAGACCGTGAATCCGCAAACGTAACGTATGACGCCCTCGGGCTAGGTGGAGCTACGATCTTCGCACGGTGGCTGGTAACAGCTGGATGAGAGTTGCCGAGAATCGAGCTGAATGGCGTGCAATTGGAGAGGCCTATGTCCAGCATTGGACTGCTGTAGGTTGATAATGATGATCTGTTGTTGAAAGTTTATTGGACGATGGTAAGAAAATTAGGTCAACATGTTATGTAGTTATCATGATATAGTGCAAAATAAGAATGACATCGACAGGGCAAACCACAATCACTGTTCTAATCTGCTACATGCTGTGTTAAAATGCTAATAATAATGTTATTAGCATTTAGTACGTCTAACCAAAGATATCCAAGCAAAAAAAAAACAATGATTAAAGTGATTTTATTTTCACTTAAAATAATAAATCACGCCACATTAGTGTATTTTCGTTAGCTGATTATTTGTCTTGTAAGTATCTAATGCGGTAATTTTTTTTTACCATCGTCCTTATTTTGATGGTCTGAATGATTTCTAAAAGTTTGTCCATCTATTTTAATGGGACCTTATACAGGGTGAAATTGAATTCATGGGCATCCTTTTAAGGGGTCATTGTTATCATCATTATGAACAACTTTCACTATGGGACCAAGACTGAAATCGCGAAAAAAAATCAGCTCTTCCATACATTTTGACGAGTTATGTGAACATAAATGAAAGGAACAGCTGATTTTTTTTCGCGATTTCGCGAAGCTTAGTCCTATAGTAAAAGTTGTTCATAACGATGAGTACAATGACCCCTTAAAAGGGTGCCTATGAATTTAATTTCACCCTGTATAGTCTGGACATAACTAAAATTAGTTGCATGGCTGATAAAACTGAACATAACATTGAGAGGTAAACCATCAAGCAATTGATAAAATGCAAAGCGTCAAAATGGAAAACAAACAATTACTGGATAAGCAACTAAAAATAACTTTAACACCAGGAAAATAATCTCATGTGTTAATTAATATCAACTGTTTACTTTAAAATTACATCATTAAATAATTCAAAATGTAGAAATTTAATTGAAAGCAACTTTATAAGTTCACAAGTCGTAATATTAATATTTGAAGTCTTAAATTCAAAAATTGTTATGAATTTTGTTTGAAATTCTAACAAAGATCACATAAAAGCCTTTATATTAAAACTCATAATAAAACAAGACATCAAAACGCAATTAACAAATGGGTATCATCTGAAGCAATACATGTAAAGAGGACACATTATAAAGAACAGGATACACGTGGTGCCTTACAAGTACAGTTAAGCCGACACGACATGTCCGTATTCAATGATTCAGTGTACACTCTGCACATAGCACGAAAGTCGTGACGACCAATAAATGCTTTCAGACTATCACATCCAACACATCGTCACAGAGTAGATAGGTTACAGAAGACCAGCTCTATACAACGAACGAAAACTGGCGCACGCAAACGTAGATCGTACGTACGGATATCGCAAACGAATGCCAGTCGCGAGTGCGCTTGCACTCTCTGTACGTGAAGCGTGTCTATGCGTGCGTGCGTTTTCGCTCATTTCATGAAGCCGAATCTTCTGTACCTACCTGTTTTGTAACACCGTTGTTGATACACTCGTTATGGACCATTTATTTGATATCAAGTGTATGTATGGTCTTACATACATTTTCATACGTAACGGATTTTAATTGTGCGTAGACAGTAAAATTTGATTAATTGTAAGGAAGTACACAATTAGAAGTTAAAATTGGGTACGTGCCTCCAATGCAGTGTAATGTGAAATTAATTGGCATACCTAGCTGATTCTACGTTTGCAGTCTTTAGGGAACATCATCATCCTGAACACTACCAGGTCCAGCATTGTTAGTTTTGTTTTGTTTTATAATTTTATATTATTTCACTATTTTTAATTGTAGCCCGGATGTTCATACACAAACCAAAATACCAATCAATATTTTTCTTCACCATTGTTCGATTTTTATCCAGAAACTATTATTGGATTAACACCGATAATCATTAATTATACATTATTACACCACGTGATTTTCAACCTTATTCACAAAAGTAAGAGCACCCACGACTCGTAAAACAAAATGGCTGGGAAGCGCGCTTGATTTACTGCCGAAAGATCATAAGACTGCGTCGTCAACTAAGAACCATTCATCATCTTACTGTCAATGCTATCTAAGAGTTTTTATTCCATTAAACGCCCGTTCGTTAACCTCCTTACATGAACTCCGATACGGATGACCGACCACACGTGCGGTAGGTACGTGAGGGTCTAAAGTTAAGTAATATGCTTCCATGACCTCATTATTTACATTGCATGCCAAATGGAGGAGCCGTGACAAATCCAAAAGAAATTCTCCACATTAACGCACCGTGAAAATGCGTACAAACTGTGTCGAAAGCTATTACGATTGTGAGAAACACTTCGATAACAATTCTTTGGTTTGTTAATATCTAACGTAATTTTGTTATTATTACGAGAATGTGCTGCTAAAATATCCGGGACTCTTTATTGAGGAAACATAACTCACCAGAAATCGGTATATAAAATTAATCAGCACAAACGCAGCGACTATAAACGTAGCTACGTTTAGCGGAATCGTTCTGTTTTGAACCTAATTTCTTCCTAGTTATAAACTTGATGAGTGGAATAAAGCTACTGACCGGGTCGACAACACAGGACAACTGCCGCAGAACAGTTGTCAACGTGCCAACTAAGGGTTTGGTCACATTACGCAACGATGCGCGGGCGCCGCTCCCTACAATAAACAGAGTTAAATGGACGGTAACGATAAGTGCTAGAGTACACGTACGAGATATACGTCATAATGATAATGGCTCTCTTTTGAAGAGCACAACGTACCTACTCATGAAAATTGCCTACTTCAAAATACATAGCCAATTTACGGAACATGCAACTCTAATCGATCCATTTGCCAAAAGAAAAAAGCCTTACCCATCCATTCCCGTGGGTACACTCCTGTAGTCTAGCAATCAAGCTTGCAATTGGGGATGTCATCTGCACGTTATACATTCGTGGCCTCGTGAGTTACACTGAAACCTAGATCTTCTAAATTATATCTGTAAAATTGGATCCCACGATTTGACCCACTTTAAAACTGCAGTCGTCATAATGCAGTGTCGGGGCAGTCGGGGCAATAATAAAACGGCCATTAAGCTGGCGTCGTGAACTAACTGAAAATGTCAGACTACCCTCTAACCAACTGACCTGGAGAGATACCAAGAATATGTTTCATATATCGTTCCTTTGTATCTGTTACCGGCCAAACTCGATTTCAGGACAAACTAGTTTAGCCTAGGCTAAACTAGTTCTTCCTATACGCGATAGGGGGTGCCCTTCGCTCGCCCTTGGATCTTATGTCGACGGAGCCCCGCTTCGCGGGGCCCCTATTTCTGTGTAAAGGGTTTAAAGTAACCTAACCAAACCGAACCTCGGGGTGCCCTTCGCTCGCCCTTGCATCCTATGTCGACGGAACTAGTTTAGCCTAGGCTAAACTAGTTTGTCCTGAAATCGGGTTTGGCCGGTAACATATCCATTATGACTTATAATAGGCACATATTTCATAGACTTGGCAATAACGAGCGGTAAATTACAATAGAATGTACTTAAATGTTATGTACTTGACTTTATTGTTGTTATGGTTGCAAACTATATTGCTATGAGGTAATGTCGTTAGTTATTTGTGTAATTCTTAATGAAGTAGTCGGACTCGTTTATATTGAAGCTAAGCTAAGTATAATGTCAAAATTGTGCACGTTTTATATGATATCAGAATACAAATGACTTTAATCTTAGTTTATAACGTAATAACGTGAACAAGTACAGTCAAAACTAGTCCTAATAATAAATGACAGACAAATGGAATTGTCACTCTAATTTTCTAAATATACAGCTGTATTCATGTACCAGTAACATAACGCTATTTCCTAAGCGGATGAAACAGCACGCACACAAAATAAATAAATGCGACAAGACTGCAGTTTATATAGGAACTGAAAGCATGCAATTTTTGTAAGAGGACGGAATGGAACGGTGAAAGATATTAGAGAAACGATTTGTTTAACCAAACTACTATCACATGCACATAATATACCAATAGACTTAATCAGTATAGAAGAGAAAACAAAGACAAAGCAAGAGCCAATTGCATAAATCGCACACAATTTTATATCGTTGGATACGGATACGATCGAACGCACACAAAATATTTACCAAGGACTAGACAAAATTACATCAGGATTTACCCCCTCACTATAATATCATGGTGTTTCTTAGAGAAATACACCATAAACGTCAGGCTTACTAATAAAAGGAGACACTTTGTATTATGCAAGCAAATCGTGGCGTGTGCTAAAGGATTTTGTGGAGGAAATCTCAGCTTGTGCTAACATAATTTCGTCTCGAATGTGTCAGTTGAGCCTCGTCACATCTATGGTAATAACTTGAGGGTTGACAGGCTTAGTGAAACTAGACAACATAAAATATTGTTCCAACAAAATATAAGAAAGTTCAATGGTGAAACTGTCGGTCATGTTGAAAATATCAGTTTCGCTTTACCGAAAACTCAGCTCGAAGAAAAACTGGCATTTTATTGTTTTTATGGTCTGCGTACAGCATTTTTTTTATAAAACAGTAATTTGTAAGGCTATGAACGAATTTTAATTATACATTGCAAGTTTTCGTACCTACATAAACCTTATACAAATTCAACTGAAACTAGCACGTGCAAAAAGGTAAGCGAAAACTAATAATTTCTACTACAACAGTTATCTTTGATTCATCAATGGAACATTAAATTATCTAAGTATGACGCAATCGCATTGTAATAGAAAGTGATGCCTTTATCTAACAAGAAAGTTATCTTGTTATACAGAAGCGACACTCATTTGTTATCAGACATCGTTACACTTGATTATACATGTCCCGACGAATATTGATTGGAGATTAGTAGGTACATACTTTTTTGTTTATCAGATTCATGTCTGATGAAGTGATGACTGTCGTGTCTGGCCTACTAATACTCGTATGTGACAAACAGTTGCCAGAAAAGAATATACCTACTAAATAAAAATTTGCCTTGTTTTCTTATTAAGTAAAATACTAAAACAAATTATTCCTCAGATACTCTAATTCTAAGTTGGGACACACCACACGTACACTTGAATGGGCAATACATATTAATTGCAAGCGGCATGAATGTACTTCTTTAATTAGAATCTTTTTTGTCTCTAGATGTACGTGATGACCCTAGTAATATCCTCAGTTGGAGTAATTGGAGTGAGCAGTGAGATATACTTAAAGAAATTTACCATCATATATTTGACAGGATATGTGATGAAGTTGGCGCGATTTTTCTTGCGGCCTCTTTTCATTAAATGCTGTGATGTCATGAGACTTTGATGTTTCAGGATCTGCATAATATATTAAGAAGGTATATCATGTTTTATCTTATTACTCAGAAATGGGTCAGACGAATTGTTTCCGAAAATTTGGTTTCGTGCGAAAATGGTAGGTTATTTATTTGTAGTTAAGTGGAGTACCTAATAATTATAAACAAGCATACTATAAATTAGAAGATTATATCCAAGATAAGAACGCTTGGAAACATGCTGGTCCTGCTCCATAGGACAACTAGAGTCTAGACAAAATCAAACTGGTTGCTAATTTAATTGTATTTTTTTTTTTATTCGTTTTGTCATTCATTACTCACACCCTGACTTATTACTTGTATTTATTTTTTTTATTTTTTTTTTATTAAAATCGTTTTGCTTGTACCATGTTTGTAAATATGTGAGCACCATGTATCTATCAGATAATTAATTTATATGTCATGGTTTCGTTTTTAATTATTTTACCTGTGGTATAGTAATTTTATTTTAGGTGCATCGTCCTCACATGTTATTATATAATTAATGTACCCATGCAAAATATTGTACCTAAAACATTTTAAAAGAGTAACGGTGGAGTTTCTTGCCCATTCTTCTCCATACGAAAACTACCTTTTGGAATGGGCGACTAGAATCAATTATTCTATTTTAAGATATTTTTTGACGTTCAAAAGTGCCTTTTACGTGCCTATTTGAAATAAATGCTTTGACTTTGACTTTGAATGACTAATAATGACACAATAATTTTGAGATAATGTTTGCGTATTAAGGTCATCAAATTCTCGTGCGTATATTTGCAGAAATAGGAGGATATATTTAACCTATTTCCACGCAAACCAACGACGGCTTCTTCTAGTAAATCTTTACACTATTCTGAAATCATTCCTATATTCCAAGAAAATCCTATTCCACGGCTCTCAATAATATATTTTTTCAGCGCTTCATTCGACGAAGTATCGAAGATTCGCGATTGCATATGTATAGAACTTAATCCGTATCCCATACATATACATAGTGAGATAAATAACACATACGTCGGCAGCATTGATTTCGCTCAATGGGTACTTGGAATCCAGTATTTGACTTGCATACTCAACTGAAGGCCAGTCAATGAATTGAAAGACGTGTGGATAAACAAATGAAGTTTTAATATACCTAGCTACTCTTTTAGCTAGCTTTTCCAAGGCAAGCTATCTCTCTCTATTAGTGATTAGTTACGACTATATTAAAGATTCTAAGAAAAGAAACGATAAGGACTAAGGAGTCACCGTTTTGTCACGATTAGTTTCGACTATCATTAAATTTGTTTGAGTTTTTTGAGTAATGTTGACTTTCTCATTAGTTTACGACGCCGACAAGTTAGTTTTAGAACATTTTTGTGGTGTTTTGCGTCTTTAAATTGCACAGGAATTAGATGCGTAAGCTACCTACCTACGTATTTAGATACTATTTAGGTTATCGCAGTTTATGTCAATTTTTTTTATACTTAGCTACTTAACTACCTAGTCACTAATTAAAAGCAAACAGCGGTTTCTTTATACATAAAAAGCTAGAGTTATTTTGAAACTAATGAAAAGGGAGGGACAAGAGTGTGGGAGGGACACTCTCCACAATCAACTCAAATTAAATCCTTAATTTCCCCTCGATTAGCTCCGTAACGCAATTTCCCAAAAAAGCAAATTGTTACAAGCAAAGTGGTTGTTCCGCTCAATAAATCTTCCCGCGGCCCATTCGCTTATTAAGTCTCAAGGAAGGCTGTAATTTTTCATTAGAAAACCCCTTTTGAGCCGACATCGAGGAAAATAAGGTACCCATACCTGGCAAGCTGTGCGATGTGGGATCCTACAGACCATAGGTTGGTAAGTATGTGCTTTAATAATAAATACTTCTATTACCGGGTTAAGTTAGCGTCCAGTCTGTTGGGATTAGCCATACTGGAATGGGAGATAGTTCTATTTGGAATCAACCCTAAAATAGTTCTGTTGTTCCCGGATATACAAAGTGTTAAAAAATTAACCCGACAAACTTTAAGAGGTGCTTGTTTAGACCATCGAACTGTAAATTTTTCACTATGGGACCAACTCTGATATCACGAATAAAAAATCAGCTGTTTCATAAATTTTGGTCAAGTAGGTATTTAACTTTTGTATTAAACAGCTGAATTTTTTTTTTCGTGATTTTAGAGTCAGTCCCATAGTGAAAGTTGTTCAGTTCGATGGTCTAAAGCTCCTCTTAAAGTTTGTCGGGTTAATTTTTTAACACCTTATAGAAAAACGTATTGGACACTAGTTAGTATGTATTTTTATATTTTGTTAGAACTTGAGTACATATTTGCCGATAAAACCTTAGTACAATGAGAAACATACCATAACAACGATGCTTTATCTAAGCTTATTGCATGTATGTTGTCTGTCCTCAATTGTCGCGAAAACAATAAATCATATTAAATAATCACTAATTAACGTAAAGGACACTGCGTATTAACAAATGAGGAAACATGCTGCAAATTAAAATTGGATTAAAGGATTTACCCGTAGTCTGCCAGACTACACCATACAAAAGTACATATTCTATATTTGCTATAGGTGACAAGATTAATTAATTATAATAAGCATTGATCGGAAAATGTGCATAACATATTTACTGAATAAGGTAATTCATTTAAAATTATTTTCTAAGTATACAGGATGACAACGAAATCTAAGCAAAAAACTGTCACGGATCTAAAAATAGGTTTAGGATAACCACAAACGCTGTAAGTAGGTATAAGAATACAATTACCTCAAAAAAAAAATGTAATCAATTCGACATTCAAAATCTGTTAAACATTGACCTAGTACACTTAGGATTGCGCAACGACACAACCGTTAGCCAAAAAGTGATGACACAAAAATACAAAATGGACACTTTTCACTAAGCCGATATTTTGGCAAAAAGACTTTTCGGACATGACCTAGACTATGTATTTTCACTATTCGTCACCTGTTTACATAATGTATGAGTGATTCATAAGACAACTTGCTTAACCAGTCAATTTAGTGTTAGTAATGTTTATCATCTTGTAAAAAATAACGTCATCAGCTGTCCGCGGAAAATAAATTGCAATATGGGAATACACTGTATTACGGCCTCATTAGTCACCTGATTTAATATAACTGGGGTTAAATAAAACCTAGTAGGTATGTGGGTATAATGGCTGATGATACAGCACCCTAGTTACGCAACTAGAGTGCTGTATCATCCATCATACACACTATCAATCAATCACAATCTGAATCATTTTGAAGGATATTGCTTATCCATTGCTTTATATGTTCGAAAAATTTGTCTGCTCAACAACGTAAATAACTCAATGAATGTTATTGAACTGTCAAAATGAAAGCCATTGCTACTGCCAGTGTGTTACGCAATTACCCCGCAGGTCAACACAATTTATTACCATAACAAATAACAAAATAAACAGCATGAATGAAACAATTCCACAAAACAACAACAAAGCAAAGCAAGCAACAAAAACCAACAACAACTAGTATTAGTTCTACTAATACCTGCTCAAGTACCTCCTCATACAACAAAGTTGCTGGATCCAAACACAAGTACCTTCGTTATCATAATTGTCTAGTTTCGTTACGGAGTCTAATCAAAGCAACTCCATGTAAAAGTTATCAACGCAACAAGGGGCCAATTACCTCAGAATCAACGACTGAAGTGATTTATTCGTGTAACAATCGTGTTTTACGACCAACATATACCTACACTGAAAATACTCGTAGCACCAAAGCCTATACAAAGATATCGTCGTTATCGAAACCCCTCAATCGAATAAGTTATTATTTGATTACAGGTTATACACAATAATACAACTATAATTTACAAAATGTTAGCCTACCCAAGATAACATCGCCAATGACGCAATGGTTTGTAATGGAGTGTCTTAACTGCTTATGTGTAATGTATTCACCTCTTTTTGTTCAGTAGGTGTGGCGGTCCTGACCCCTGTCAGGTCCTTCCACCGGAGCACCCCCATGACGGCGTGACGAACCCACGAGCCGCGTCTGCCAGTCCTCCCGTTAGAAAGTTCATCCACCACACCGCACAACACTGAGTTCACCACCAACTTCCCAGTTCCATCCTTATCACTCTTAAGCGCCACGTCGCTACTTATCGGCAACGACCTTCTTTCCCTCATAAAGCTAGAGAAATAAATCGCCGCCAGCTCTCTATTCAGGTTTCCCAAAACGCATCCTCACAAGACACTCACTATTAATCATCCTAAGATATCGTACTTCAAAGCCGATATAAATCTTCCAGTAAATCGTTTATTTTTATTACAGCTTTCGGGTCACCCAGCTGCGATCTTTCCCATAAGCGTCCGGAAGTTTTTCAATTATTCCTTTAGCTATAAAAGAAAACTCTTAAACGATCTTCTGCTGAACGAAATTGTCCCCTAAATGGCTTTGAGAGTCCAAACACAGCAGTCATGCACGAAAACAGTAGGCTTTAACTTTCACTTCGGATGCTTCTTCGTCGCCCTGGATGTAGGTTAGACGTCTTTCGCTGCTGGTTATCCACGAAAACGTCAACACTGTCGCAGTTTAATAAATTCATTCACAAATTCCTCAAGATGCAGTTCTTAAACTTTTTTTACACTTAGTACACAGTCCACAATTTTTATATCACGTCCGGTAACAATACAATAAATCAAACACTATCCCAAAATATCAGAAGTTCCGAATTTCGGAGTTGTCAAAACACGATCGTAGCGCGATTATTCAAATATCGAAGACAGCAAAACGTCCACACCGGTTTACGTTCGGAAACCGAATGGAGCGGCGCGTGCCACATGCTTATGCTGACAAAGGCGCGATGAAGAATTCTCGTCTCTTTCTTCGCTGCATAATTGCTATATTGTAGACAGGGACAAGTAGCGAAACCAACCTTCACACTCGATGCAATGGAGACAAAACAGGTGAATGTAACAGCCGGAGAAGACAACAAAAACTTTTCAAACGTTTCTAGTGCGATTTTCTATTGTGCCAATGCGACATTCAACTTGTAGAAAAATGGTACAGCAGTAACAGCACAAGATTAATGTGACGATAGAAAGTTACATAATTATATGATTTTTACGCAAATATTTGATATCTGAATTTATTGTCAAAATGTTTCAGTTTGAAAATGGATTGGAAACTACTATGATTAAGAAAAGTTAAATTACTAGGAAAAATTTGACTCACCCTAAATACATTCACATTGTAGGTTACGAGGAAATTATCATCAAATATTATCTTGATATCCTTATAATCAAACAATTATTAACAAACAATTAGGTATGTAAGTACTCCTGGTTTTCCCATTCCCATGAAAGTGCACGTTGCAAAAGTCCCATCGAATTTAGGCGTGGATGCGTTTGCGTGGGAACATCCGGCACCAACGGTCCACATCGAAGCCCCCTCCCCTCTTCAAACAAAGGACCAACAGGTGCTCCTTACACTTGGTCCTTCGTCACTTGCTTCCGAAGCCAAAGGCAAGGGCTTTCGAGACGGAAGCCGATGCCTTATTAATAGCTGTATCGGAAGTATGTGGTTTTGTCAATAGTATCAAATTTGAGTTTTCCAGTAAAAATTTATAAGGGAAAAAAATAGGGAACACAAATGTTGCAAATTTTTAAATGCTGTTTTTGCCTATAGCTTTTATTGACATGCTTGCTTTTAATACTTGCAATTCTGGTCCTTATAAGCCAAGGACTTTGAGGCGGAAGCAGATACCATATAAATAAAGGAAGGATGTGGTGTTGTCAGTCGAGTGATAGAAGCTCCCAAAATGTATGAATATTGGTTCTAGCTACATGAACCTTTGTATAGGAAGGAGACTTTTTGAACTTCTTTCTTCCGATAAGTTCACTTAGACAGAAAAAAAAGGAATCCGATACCTTTGATGGATGTTAGTTTGATCAATCGAAATCTCTATAAAGTCCCTCCTAAAAAAGGTCTATTTACTATGTTGTAAGTTGTGTGACTTTTAATAGGTAAACTCCTTGCATTTACTGTTAAAAATTAAGAATAAAATAAAGGAAACAATATTGGTCAATATTCTTTGATGCCCTATAATGATTTTTTATTTTTTCATATAATTGTACATATTATTATAGTTTATATGTTAGCTTATATTATGTAAATATTTAATTATAAATAAATCAAATATTGGTAAATCAAATCCCATATCTAGAGTTCTATGAAAAATATCCGCATAAACAATGTTTTATCGGTCCAATTAAATCGCGCATTTTTGCAACGAAAGGTATTTTTTCATGTAACAAAATTTCCACTTTCCGACATGAAAAAATATAGACGCAACATATATAACCCAGTATTTTATAATTCATAGATGTAGATTCGTTACATCACATAATTAATGTATGCAGTGCATGTCCGCATATATGTAGCGCAGTGGAAGACTCGATCATACATATATCAATCAGTAGAAAAAAAAGGTGAAAGAGTAACACTTACCTACTATCAGTAACTCCAGTGGAACACAATAAATCTGTCTTGAGTTAATAATTGTAACCTCAAATCAAACTACATGTGCAAAAATTGCGTTTCCATGTCACGTCATGTGGTCCTGTTTTAAACGTTTGGCTAACCGCGGGCAGTCCCAATGGATATACAAATATATTTTTCACACAAAAAAGGTCAAATTACTGTAGCGGGACATGAAAATAAAGTGTTTTTGGTAAAAACAGAGCAAAGTGGGAGGTCGTGACTGGGATCAACCACTTCATTTGATATTGATAAAACAATAGTCCCTGGGATAGGGTACTTGAACGTTCTGGCTCGCTTGATAACAGTGGTGGCCAAACAAATGGTGGCCATCGGGAATAATCGGTCTATAAATACTCATAATAAACAAATACAAATCGTGTTTTGTTGTTTCCGATTCGATGCTCAATAGAAACAAAAGAATACTAATTTAGTAATTACAGAAGCTAAACCCCATAACAGAATTTAACGAGTTGACGTACCTAAAATATCCAATAATTCTAGCACCATAACGATTTAATCCAACAAACTCCGTAGCGAAATCATTAGTAGCCAAACTGCGGCCATACATACTTCGTATATAAACATCAATTTATCATTAGGCGTGTTTTTCGACCATAAACATCATGCGAATATTCCATATCAGAATATTTTGTAAGAGAACCTAAAGTACTATGAATAGACGTGACTGATTGGGCCAGGGGAATCGGCTAGGGATGCGATTCTGCATACCCATACCGAAGATCACGTTTGAATAGTGCTGAGCTGCAATTTTATCGATGAAAAATTTTAAGCGGTTGAAGTGTTACGTTTTACTCTATGTTGTCTTTATCTTTGTTAGGTAACTGCAGTAGCGATAAGACTATATTGAAACAAGAGGTCTTCCAATAAATATGTAGGACCTTCCAATAAATATGTAAAATGCAATCTTTATCAGTCTATGTATTAACATGGTATAATACTGAAGTAATGTTATGTCATGGTGTTGCGAAACAAATTATATGAAACTACGTAGCTTGTTGAAGAGAAAAAACGAATATAATAAAGAAGGAATCATAACAAGAACTTATGTCACCTATTTCATCCTCATAACTTGACCAATGCCGTCATAAAGCCAGCTACAGAATAACTCTCAGAAGTCCATAACGCTTTTCATAAGTCGACTAAAAATAAACGCAGGTAACATAAGTCCATCACCACGCTGTAGTGATTACGTAAGCAGCGCATCACTTATGCAAGTGCATGCGCCTCATTTGACGGTCGTTAGAGCATAGCCCACGCAGACCTGAAATCAAGCCAGCCCGAAGGCACGGCTAAAACACTGCGATTTGATACACCTCACGATACTAAGGTACTGTGAAATCGACAAATATCGTGTGAAGTTTAGCCAAGAATATCGAGGGAAGGTAAGGAATAATAATAGACTTATATCCGAATAATAGCTGCTACGGTATGGTAAACCCTAGCACACGTGAAAATATTACGGTGGCATCAAAATCTTTGACGACTCCTTTGACAAGATCATCAATTCTGCCAATATATGCACAGTAAAATCTGTGATATATGTAAGTTGGCGTCAGTGCCTAATATAGAAAAAAAAAACCAATCACAGAGAACAAAAAGATCGTTAGCAAAGACAATTTCAGTTACTTTAGGTCTCAATGCACTCCGTTTTTATCTACAAGCTCCTTGAGTTAAGTAGAAAGCTCTTGAAAGAGCTTAATCTCGATATGTAATAAAGATATGACGAACATGAGTGCTACTAGTTATGTAATCTAATCGTCCAAATCTTGGGAATGTGAATGAATTTCTGACAAATACGTGTTAAATTAAATTGTACATTCTTTACTTTTTGATATGGTCTATACTTAATTCTACAATTTTATCTAATCTCCCATCATCGGCTGGAAAAAATAACAGTGTTTAAAATGTGCGTAACATTGTTTAAAAAGTTTATGGAGATTAGTTGTCAACATCGTCACCAGCAACTATGACTAAGTAGATGGATATAATGATGATTGCAGTATGTTTCTTTTTTCTGGAGGTAACTACTTTGAGTCTTTACATATTCGCCTGTTACGACACCCAAAGGGTAGCAAAGACAGCCTATTTCAGCACAGAGTAAGAATACAGTAATCAGATTTATGACACAATATTTCATTTTTATATCGAATGCATTCGAAATAGCTGGAAACCTTACTGGCTTTAGCATTTGTATTTGGCGCACGTACGCCACAAACTAGTTTGCTCACATAACCTTTTTAATCTGATAAACAGATCGGTAGTGGTTGCCAGCAGATAATTCACTACCTTCGTGCAAAAAATTCGAGTTGCTTCTGCCAACATTTTAACGCATAATGTTGGTGGATTTGGGGTAAGCCGCATTGTGTTATAATAACTGCTGTTGGACTAAATTTAGCATGTATTTAGAACATTTATTCATTTCATTTATTTATTTATGTAAATTGTTCCAAGCTGCTGCAGTCTCCCGATGGATATGTTATGCAGACAGGCCTAATCTCTTTTGGAGAATAAAATACCTTGATTACATAGGCCAAAAACAGAAATAGCAAAATATTGAGAGTCGTTTAAGTAGCTGAAAGAATAATATTGGACAGAGTAGAATAAAAACTGCAACACCGACATGTAGGAAAGTTTTGGATGGATAAATAATGTCTTTTGGGCGAATTGTTTGAAGCCTGATAATTTATCCATCATAACAATCTATTTTTATAGACATCGATCGTAGGCGGTAAAAACGACAATAAGCCTCTATTTCTGAACTTATTACTCCAACATAATTTACCACCTACGAGCATCCATTTTGGTTGCAACTTGAGACCGAAAATTCTCTAAACAATACAGCCTCAGCCTATTATGAGGTGCCCTTAACCGCGCCGAAAGTAAACATTGCTCCACATTGCTCCATCGAAATTCACGATTCTTCCATTAGGTATCAGGTCGGCTATAAAGCGGTTTGCTCATTGCTCCAGCATCCAAGGTCGCTCTTTATGTGACCGCAGCCGCTCACAACGCGTAGCCTTGTTACGACAAAGCTCTATGAACCGGTCAAATAATACATGGAAATTCTGCCCAGACGTATTGTATAGAAGGAATAATGGACAATTTGGAATTGGTCCTCTTTTTAGGAAGTCTGTAAAGGGAACTGGATAAAACCTAATTTGGACGAGACATGTTATGAGAGTTTTCAAATTATATCCAAAAAGTATCGAAAATGGAAATGCGTAATTTCGCTGGTCTTCGGGTTGGCCGTCTGAAACCCTAGTATTTTGAACATTTAAAGGCGGTGTTTTTGTAACATTCAGTATTGGAGCACTTTGTCTCAATCTGTCAAGTCTATTCCAAACTATGTAATGGTCGGCTTCCAGTCTAACCGGATGCAGCTGAATACCAGTATCGTTATCGTTAATAAAATATTAAAACTTAAATATCCACACCTCCTGAATCTATTTCAGGAATGTAATACATTTGAGTTAACCAAATTAATATTGTTGCTAGACAACCCATTTCAAAATGTCAACATGAGTGTATGTGGAACTTTGTTACTCACGTTATACAGGGTGAAATTGAACACATGCGACAAATCGAAATGGGAGATTATACTCATCATTATGAACAACTTTTACTATGGGACCAAACCTGAAATCGCGAAAAAAAAATCAGCTGTTCCCTACATTTTGGCGAGTTATGCGAACGTAAATGTAGGGAACAGCTGATTTTCTTTTCAGAGATTTCAGGTTTGGTCCAATAGTAAAAGTTGTTCATATTAACGAGTACAATCTCCCATTTCGATTTGTCGCATGTGTTCAACTTCATCCTGTAGAAATTCTACGCTACATTCGTTATACAGGCCAAATAAATGTCAAAGCAATTTGGGTTAGATATAAAACTGATATTCAGTAATGTTCTAATTTCATAGTTATAAAGTCATGTGCGTCATAGGTAAGGCATAATAATTATGATACGTACAATTCTACATTTAATATAACCCAACGATTTAAAAATAATCGATAAAATCTATTTCCGAAAAAATCGTTAATCGAAAGTAAAATCGAATGAGTTTATTTATGGCTTCCTTTTAACTTGAATAACTACAATCGACAATGCTATATATTTGAAACGTGATAGTAGGCAGGCGACGGAAATAGCCCCGACGAAAATAGAACAGCCTACTAAGAAATTTAGTATGCGGACTTGATAGAAAAAAATATCAAAGAACTAACATTCGTGTCCAAACATAAGAATATTTCGTTCATGTTGAAAATAAAAGCTGGAACTAAAAGAAAGTTAACTATCAACAAGCTTGTATAAGACGAAGAGTCATTATCTATCTAGCAATGCAAAGCACAATCTTGGATATATTGCTCTAATCAGCATACTGAGCAATTAATCGGATTGACCACTGTAGTTAGATGTAATCAGGCTACAGTTGAATGCTGGTGACTATGCACCTGATATCGCCGCGCCGGCGCAAAGGAATATACTATCGCCTTTGACTACTACCTACGTGCAAAAGTCATATCACTGAAATGCCATTCAAATCTGATGATAGCCAATATATTTAATTTATATAAAAGTAAAATAACAAATTTCAATTCTGAGTCATTTTTTCGTAATGTCCGTTCCGGTAAAAAGGATTCGGAGAATATAATCCTTTCATTGTATGAATATAAGCAGTGAAAAGACCTTCAAAATTCACAGCGTCGTCCGTTTATATTAACTTTAGTACTCTGAATTTTGTATTTTACCTTAAAATAATATGTGCTTTTCTTCCGAACTGTATATTCCTGTGAAGTTATTTACCTACCAATTTGGACGATCAATTATTCAACTTTTGATTCGATCGTCAGTGCGATAGTAATGAGGTCTAACTATACTAGTTTCAAACGTTGGCTAAGCTATTGTTCTATTAAACAGTAGTTCCGAATCAAGCTTGCCCATGAGTCCCTGACATAATTTAACTATTGCATTGAGGTTGCACTACGATCTAAGAAGTTTTCAATTTAACATGCATGCCTATTTCTGTGGGTAGTAACGAAGACATTGAATGTAAATGATCTTCAATGACTTCTGAAATTTGATTCCGAGTGAAGAAATATTAAGGCTCCTTCGGCTGGAAATTTCGAAGAAACCAAAACCAATGACTGCAATAACATGCCAAAGAATAATTAGGTAATGCATTAGTTTTCTTTATAGAAGTGCAGTTGTG
Source organism: Amphipoea oculea (assembly GCA_945859645.1). NCBI lineage: Eukaryota > Metazoa > Arthropoda > Insecta > Lepidoptera > Noctuidae > Amphipoea > Amphipoea oculea. The sequence goes on from OX243880.1 coordinate 10,989,564, forward strand.
AATTTGACCTGTGAAGAAATTGATGGAAATTCCATGTTTCTTAAAGATGTTGGCGTAGAAGTTTCAGTTATCTATCACATTGCGCAAGTATAAAGAATGAAGGCATATGACGTTGGTATTGTAAGAGCCACTATTGTACTCGTAAACGATCTGTTTGCAGTAGTCACTGCAACACTGCAATCTTTCAACCGCTATTGTTGTTCTAAGCCACGCTAAGAAGTCGATATCTTACAAATGAGTATATCCTCTTGCCTATTATCGGCAAGCAGTCTAGAACGCTTATTCATTTCTATAGGTTTTTCATACTGCTACAAGTTGTCTGCTTGCGTAATGGTTAAGAAATGTTTTATTTATGTATCGGTTTCCTTTACATCTCGCTCATCCTGCATTATGTTTGCATGTTTTCTTAATTTAATGTAGTGCATTTGTTGTATGAATGTATGCCAGGTTACGAGAGTCAAGTTAACGTTTATTTCCGTCATACCTACGTCATTGACCACGCCACTGATTGGAAATTTCTCGGAACTTAGAAGTTTATATCCTAGTCATTTGTATTATTAGTAATTTATGGACTACAAAGTATTTGAATCGATGATAACTTCAACTGTGTAATAAATTTAAATCCTACAGTAAATACAGGCTACTCAAAAGATAAAAACTCAAAAGTTAGAAGTTACGGTTGTCAAACTAAGTGAATGGCGGCTTCTTGAATATGAGAATTAATTTTTTACTAAAAAGTTTTGCTGAGAACACTGAACTGACTTTGCAAAAATATAGGTATTTTATGACAATGCTAATTTAAAACGAGTAGATACGTTTTTCCAAAGAGTTTAATAATTGCAGTCTGTGCTTCAAGGTAGACTAGAACTTCTACATTTACTCTGTTAAGTTGAAATAACTATGTATGTTGTGCAAAGAAATTAATAAATTGAAGCCTTGTCCAATCATTTGCTAATTTTGTAGGCACTATCAACATTTTGTCTATTTCAACATTTTGTCAGGTATTAAATGTACCATTCACCCTCATCCAAACTCCGGGCTGCTACTGAGAATCCTCATCGAAAAAAAAAACATGTTAATATTATAGCACCTTGCCCGACCTAGGACAAGATGGTCTAGGTCACCATGCTCGGGACTCGCGCTTGTCTTGTCTAATTAAGTCGCCATTCTAATTATTTTTATTAATAGAATCTACAATCTAGCACATGACTAATGACTATATCAATTAGTAAACAACTACTACTCGAGTAAATGTTTACTTCTCAATTATATTCTCACCATTCACCAGCCTTCCGTTACAATAAGAAATCAAGTCGTAAATATGACGTCATAAGTACATTAGATTCGTGTGATATTTTAAGATTTAGTTATTCCATCATATCTTGAGCAGAGGCTGTACAAAAACGAATGATACTAGTATATCCAAGTAAGAAAAATGAGATGACCCTGTTAAACTAGATATTATTTGGGAATGACTAAATCTGTAACAGAGATATACAAAAATATTTATAGGTAGGTATATCTTCGTTCAATCAGGAAATTGAAAAGCATCATCGCCAGAAAAAGCTTTTAGTCGCTTCATAAACAATCTCAGTATAAACTAGATGTTAAAACCATGTTCTCGGAACTAAAGACAAAGGATAGAAACTTATTTCTAAGCTAATGCGCATTTCCGCCCCGAAAACATTTTTATTGAAAGAAACAAACGTAAATACAGTATTTTGACAATATCACACGAGAATTACCATTAGTCGAATTAGTGTTGACTGAAAATACTTTATGGAACTTACGTAGATACATTGGCGTTGAAAGAGTGTAATAATTACAGCAAATGAGTTTTAATAGAAAAATTATATGAAAATAAAATTGAAGACTATGAATAATTTGAACTTAATAATAAAAATGATTTGAAGTAACATCATAACTTAATTCTGAAGAAAAAAATATTACAGAGGTGATTGATATTAAATCAGCGAATTGTTTTGATAACCTTGACCATTTTACTGCCATACTATCTACTGAACGCAACACTATGAGTCCGAGGCAATCAAAATTTAGTAATTTCTAAAGGGAACGCAAACTAATAATATTGAGTCGTTGGCGCCTGCATCTCGAACAAAAGCGATTGTAACTGGTAATGTTAGACAACAGAAGAGATATTGTCACTACGTACTTACGACACTCCAGCCTATAGTAAGAGTCTTTCTCCTCAAATATGTGTGTTAAAAAGGGTTTATGTAATGTGTAAGTAGAAACAGATTCCATTCTCAGTATTCATACTTGCGTAAAATATTAAATTAAAAAATCAGACAAGATATTTTTAAAAGTATAATTACCAGAAAATATTCAATATAATAGCCAACAGAAACGTTTGTTCTTCATGAATATGCAGTAGATGTTAATGTGAGGGGAAGAAAAATATTGAGACCGCTTTTGTTTTAATATTACTTGGTTAATTAAAATGTCGTAACAGATTAGCCTGACGGCCATGTTGACTGAAACATTTCAGATAAAGATTAGAATGTTTCGAATAATAATAATATGTAAATGTGACGGGGTAAGGGAAAAAGATGTGAAAGCTACATTTATTTTATTCTAACCGTGTGGGCAGGGTGTTTGGTTACGCAAAGCGGTTGTCAGTTGACTCAAGAATTTGGGGGAAAAGCACCAAGGACAAAAATAAGAATACTACTTATACTTAAATATCTAGTGCGCCAAAACCAATGACACGCCCCCCGAAATCAATCACAAGGCTACACGCGTTTGTCTAAAGCATTAAGTTCATCCCTATCAAATAGGTAATCGAGGTATTCTATATAAATTCTATATATACTCATTTAAAAAATATATAATTCAGTATATTGGATTCAATCTAAAACCCACTTTCGACAACTCTACAAGTTCGATAAATGACGATGATATGGCTAGAAGAAGAATCATTATCTTCTTAGCCTTTTCCCAACTACGAGTATGTTAGGGTCGGCTTCCAGTCTAACCGGATGCAGCTGAGTAGGTACCAGTATTTTACATATCTGACCTCCACAGCCCAGTTACTGGGTAATACTTATTACCTCTTGGTGGTGACTGGTTGTCAGTCTTTCGGGCTTCTGAACTCGTAACCTTTTTAATAAACTTAAAAGTAGGTAACTCACTTCTGGATTTCCAAATTGGGTGCTTTACAGTATTATTGAATTTCCTTTGAGCTTGTAACATAAAATACGAGTAGCTAGCTTTTGTCACGCAATAAAGTTTCCACTATTTTTATTTTTTCATAGTGGTATTATTATTTAAAAACGCAACTATTTTTATAGCACCGCGAGTAGGTTATAAAATTACACCCTTAAAATAGTCTTCTGTTTTCAATTTTTATGTTAATTACAATTACGCAATAAATACTATTAAAATTATGAATTATGCAACAGATTTATGATTCGTTTCATGATTTTCTGAAGTTTTTATGACGTCTATAAAAATCCAAGCCTGTACTTATGTTCCAGCATTTATGCTCAACATCATAATTAACACGCTATTCTAAAACCAAAGAACTCCACTTCCTTCCATACCAAAATCGCTACATCGCCTGTCTGTTAACTGTCTAGTTTGAATTCTGTTGGCCCATCTACCGGTCTATTCTGTAAAAATATCACCGAGAAAACTTAGCTGAAGTGAGCTTGAAGTGAGCTGTCATTCCACATGATGCTAGGAATTGACACTATTTTAACAGCTCACTTTACATAAGTTCTCACGGTGAGATTTTTGCAGAATAGACCTGCTGTACAGCAGTCTTTTGGATCCCTTCGTGTATATTTATTTATCTGAAACTAGCGACCCGCCATTCGCACAGTTTTTAGGAATTTTCATTATTATAATTATATAATTTCACTAATAATACCTGTATTATAACCATTGATGTATAAAATTTATACATCAATGATTATACCTAACATGTTAACCTTCCGGAATAAATTCTCGAAATGAGTCTGAAAACCGCATCTAAGTCTGTACGCATCAGACTTATATGTTGCTTAATTTCTTGTCTTTTTCATCAGAAATTTTATGTTTAGGTATACTCTTTCCCAAGGTTATCATCTGTTTGAGTGACACCTAAAGAAGACCGTTTTTTCATGGCAACTGTTTTTTTTTTACATTATCGCTTTCGCCTAACGTTTTTAAAAGGCATCCCCGACAAATGGGTTCGCGCTTCCCGTGAATTAAAAGAAATAATTAGGTATATGTTTTCATGCGAATCTTTTTTTGGTCAGGATCTAGTGTGCGTTATCTTTTAGTGGCCTTGTCGTGTATTTTCATTAAAGATGCCATATAAAATGATCTCTTGAGATAATATGTTCCCATTTGCCAATATTCTCTGAAAATAGCTTGTCTATCGTTCGGTGATATACGCTCCTTGCATTTAATTCGACACATCCCTAGTTCTTTCATTGTTCTGCTGGAAACAACTTTACCTTTTAATGTTTTATAAGATTGACCTGTGTTGCGTTTTATTTTCTTATCGTGTTTCCTAACGCGATTTTTTTTTTTTTGTAGATGGCCCGACCGCAATGGCGTCGTGGTCGGCTATTCGGTCAGTATCCGGATGAGTCGATACCTATATCACTGAACGTCGACGAATCCGCTGTTGTTTTTGGGAGTTCAAAATGTGGATCCAGAGCCCTGATTCACAGCCATACATAATCAGCCTATAACGTTCCCACTGCTGGGACACAGGCCTCCTCTCTGTGAGAGGGAGTGGGCCGTAATCCACCACGCGGGCCCAGTGCGGGTTGGTGGATGTCACATGTCTTCGAATTTTTGGTTCTAGGACATGCCGGTTTCCTCACGATGTTTTCCTTCACCGTTTTGAGAGCAGTGGTGATGAAATAATTTACACAAAGTAAAGCGCCTGTCGGGGTTAGAACCTACGACCTACAACTTGTAAGTCGCGGCTGATACCACTGGGCCACCACTGCCATACGACAGGCTATCGTATCGAAAACCTGACATTTCGATAACCTGATTTGACTTGCGCTCAACAGCAAATAGCTGTTGGAAGAATAGCGGGCATCTATTTGATTTAAGAGGCTTACTAGACCTAAGTGTCCTTGAAAAACGCATGCACACATATGCAGAATCGACGCAAACGCCATCTAACGACGACGCCCATCACAATTATGACATAAAGCATACATGAGATTTAGAAGTAACGGTTTTGTGAGATTACGCCCTAGTATTCTAATAGATGGCGCGGAAACGATGTGCAAATAAGAAACAAATTATGTAGTTATGTGTGACAACATAATCAATTTTATTCGTTTTGAGTGTGACTTGAAAAACTTAAGGATGTGGGTGATTTTGAAATAAAACTGATTCAATGAAATTTAAAACATTTTTAACCGACTTCAAAAAAGGAGGTTGTGTATTCGACCCGTATGTATGTATGTAATGTATGTATGTGTGTATGTTTGTATATATATTTGTAGATTTTCTAAAAAACTGATGAACCAATTTTGATCATTCTTTCACTAATGTGATCTACATACTTCCAGGAAGGTTTTAGTATATAATACATTAGGTAATTATTCTTATGTAGTATGTCCGAAGTTAATATGCATAAATGTACTGCATCTCCGGCATTTCTATGCGAATTTTGATGATTCTTCAATGCACTAGTGTTAATTGAATTTTTGTGGGGTAGGTACAATTAGAAAGAAAAAAAAAAACAACCGACTTCAAAAAAAGCACTACAGCGTGATAAATAACTATAATTTCGGAAGTCGGTGTCAAAAAACGAAAATGCGGAACCAGCGACACCGACTTCGGAAATAAAAATTATCACTTTGCAGTGTTTTTTTCTAAAACAATGAATTTTGGAAACATCTAAGAAAGTGCAGTCGGTATTTTCGACTTCACGTACAACTGTCACAGTGACGTATGTGGACGACGTGTAGATTTGTATTCGAGAGTCCCCGGGTTCGATTCCCAAGGTTACGAAATCGAATTTTCTATTTAAATGTCATTTTGAATTTTTAAATATATCTATTAAATATTTTTATAAATAACTAAAAAAAGTCTGCAGGAGAAAGAAAGTCGAAAATATCAACACGGAAGTTAGGTATTTCTAATGCGCAAGTACCTACACGTTATCTAAGCTATTACAAAAATAAAAAAAATTCTGACCTAATGTTTTTATTAACCGACCGCGACTTATTGATAATGGGCATAATGAAATAGGTAACAGATTCATCTGAAAATTGCGATGAAAATGATCAAAAGCAAGAAATTAGATTTAAAATTGATTTTGTTTATAATAAAAAGGAATCATAGTTTGTATATGAATGTTAGGTACCTAATCTTTGAGGCCGTTTACACATTATGCCGCAGCTGCAGCGGCACCGCCGTCGCTGCATCAGTCACCCTTGGATTTGTATGAACACACGGCGCCGCGGCGGCGCGCCGCAAGGGCTCATACAAATCCAAGAGAAACCAATACAGCGGCATCGCCACAGAATATAATAGTATGGCACCGCGGGCGGCGCACAGTGGTCTGAAAATCGAGCTCCATACTCATAGAAACTTAAAGTTCGGAAATAAAAAAACAAAAATTGTAATGGGTCTAGTATACCTCCCTTTACGTAATATTAACGTATGGATGGTATCAGTCGCTCCACGCGTGAGAAAAAAAGTTTTTTATTTTTTTTTGTATGGGAGAAAACACTTAATGTACATTTTTTTGAAACTGGATGGAACTGATAGGCTGGAGCTCGCACGAGCTATTGTACGATACACGGCCATCAAGATGACATACAATTCATGCACCGTTCGGCGCCGCTTTGCACGTAGCAAATTTTTGAAATTTTGAATTTTCGATACGTGATTTTTCAAATCTTTGACGAGGTTAAATTAACTTGCCGATCGATTTACTTATACTATCGTTAGTTGTAGCCTGCTTATGACCTTTGTGATGACAACAATTAAAAATTATATTGATTATATACGTTTTTTTTTTATTTCATTCCAAGAACTAACTCATTTAATCACCGTGATTATGGTTGAGTTATAATTATATACTAATGACATGAGCATCAACCAGCTCTAGCAGGGCCAAATGGGCCCTAGTCACAATAAAATTCTATTGTCTGTAATATTAAAGTCTGTAAAACCTAATTAAAGAATAGCGAACGATAATGAGGGTAGTTGTATAAAAACAGGACGTTTGAGCTTACTTTTATCAGTAGCTCTCAGTACTTGTGCGCGCTAACTTATTACGTTATTTTTTTAATTGTGCTGTGATGGAAGGTTGTGATACCAATTTGGACATTGTCATGTTTGTGACAAACAACAATTGTTTTTCACAGCCCAATGTTTTTTTTGAAGTTTTTGAGAATACTATTGATTTGTTAGAAAATGAAAAGAGGGTATTGAAACAATTCTGTCAGACTTATGTTTGTTCGTTGAGGAACAAATGGATCTCGTGTAATCTCACGAGACGTACATACATAACAAAGTATGAGACATGGCTGCAAGAGAACATAAAATGGCCTGAGATCATGAAAGGAAAGATGACCCCTTATTTAGTGTCAGTAGAGCAGCAAACCCGTTCCAGTTCTGACTTTGTTTTAAATGAGGGTGCATCAACATCCTACACACCGGAGACGTGCAGTGTTGGAACATCAACATCAGTTGTGAGGCCGAGAAAACCATTTAAAGAGCTAAGCCCGCTACAGAAGAGAAGGAGAGCGGAAGACCTCCTAACGTATAGCACTGAAAGCCTTGCTCATGCAACCGGTTTGAAAGCACATGACAAGAATATAGCAGATATCGTTAAACTAGTCTCGGAGCAAAGAGGCTACAAGGATAAATAAATTGTTAAAGCCCAAGGAAACTGTGCCTATATATTCCGCTGATAAAGCTTTATTTATTTTGACCTCATTGAAGCTTTCGAAGTGGCAGTACATAACATTAAGATCTTGTGCAAAAGAAGAAGGAGTACCACTGTGTCCTTCTTATACTGCCATCCTTGAGGCGAAGAAGGACTGCTGCCCTCCAAAAGTTACCATTGTACATCACGGAAGAAGAGGTAAAAGTAAAGCTAAATTTTGGATAAAACTGTGCAAAGCTTGGAAAATTCCTACGTGTGGAACCTTCGCTGGATGGCAAAGAGTTAACAATTATATGCAAGTATAGCTTTGATGGTGCTTCAGGGCAAAGTTTGTATAAGCAAACTATGGCAGACGAAGACGATTCCAGTATGTTTATGTGTTCTTTTGTGCCTCTGCGCTTAGTTTGTGGCGAAGAAAAGGTATGGGAGAATCCAAAGCCATCTTCCACAATGTTCTGCTGACCAATTTATTTTAAGTTTTCAAACGAAAACAAGTTGAACATCGTGGAAGAACAGGCTCTGATTGAGGCTCAGATTGAAGCAGTATCTAATTATAACTCAACCATAATCACGGTTGTAGAATCCTGTTGATTCCGTACTTATGTTAAACATATCACTTCACTGGCTCACTACCACACCAAGCGCCATCGTATATAGCCTGCTTCACTTTGTCTGTTTCCCGCCATTCCTCGTAACTGACAGATGACATAACATAACTGACAGCAGCTACCCCGCTTGTGTGAATGAGACAGTGTTTACATATCTATTTAATAGATACACTACAACGGTGATTAAATGAGTTAAGTAGTTCTTGGAATGAAATTAAAAAAAAACGTATAGGTACTTATAATCAACATAATTTTAAATTGTTGTCATCATAAAGGTCATAAGCAGGCTAAAAGTAACGATAGTATAAGTAAATCGATCAGCAAGTTCATTTATTCACGTCAAAGATTTGAAAAATCACATATCGAAAACACAAAATTTCAAAAATTTGCTACGTGCAAAGCGGCGCCTAACGGGCCATGAATTGTATGTCATCTTGATGGCCGTGTATGGTACAATAGCTCGTGTGAGCTCCAGCCTATCAGTTCCATTCTGTTTCAAAAAAATGTACATTAACCCCCTTATTCATAAAACTTATCAAACCTATTTTAGTTAAAATGGGGTTTGTCTCTTTCTTACACACAGAAATGACAACGTGACAGATAAAGACAAACGTTCTATAAACCTATTTTAGCTAAAATAGAGATAAAATAGGGTTATGAATAAGGGGGTTAGTGTTTTCTCCCATACAAAAAAAAAACAAAAAACTTTTTTTCTCACGCGTGGAGCGACTGATACCATCCATACGTTAATATTACGTAAAGGGAGGTATACTAGACCCATTACAATTTTTGTTTTTTTATTTCCGTACTTTAAGTTTCTATGAGTATGGAGCTCGATTTTCAGACCACTGTGCGGCGGCGACTTTTGATAGATCTTATCAAAACTCGTCGCCGCGCCGCACCGCCGGCGGCGCGGCGGCGCGGCGGCGCCGTGTGTTCATACAAATCCAAGGGTGACTGATGCAGCGGCGCCGCGGCGGCGGCGATGCCGCTGCAGCTTCGGCATGATGTGTAAACGGCCTCAAGGATTAGGTACTCGTACCTAACATTCATACATAATTATTATGATTTCTATTTATTATAAACACAATCAATAAAAATTAAACTCTTGCTTGTGATAATTTTCATCGCAATTTTCGGATGAATCTGTGATTTCTTTATGCATATTATCAATAAGTCGCGGTCTGTTAATAAATTTAGGTTTTTTTTATTGTTACAATGGCATAGAAAACGTGTAGGTACTTACGCATTAGAAGTAACTTCCGTGTTGATATTTTCGACTTTCTTTTTCCTGTGAAAGATAATTACATTGTAGACGTTTTTTTAGTTATTTATAAAAATATATTTAAAAATTCAAAATACATTTAAATAAAATTAAATCGATTTCGTATCACTGGGAATCGAACCCGGGGACCCTTGAACACGAACCTGCGCGTCGTCTACATAAGCCAATGTAACGATTGCGTACGTCGTCGAAAAAACTGAGCTTATGCGTAATAAGTGCATTTTCTTAAACTACCAAAATTCATAGCGAAAAAAAATATTCAGTAATAATAAAATGCTCTTACTTTTAATTTCGTTCATATGTTCGGCGTTTGTTTTATATGAACGTTTTGTAGTCCTCCTAAGGGAATGTTTCACTTTATTTCCCATATTTACAAATGATATAATTGATAGCAAATTATTACGCTATTTTAACTTAAAAGTATTTTATATTTACATTAAATAAAAATATTTACAGAAAGAAGATATGCAAATAGTAATAATAAACAATGAATGTATCTAGGTACAAATAAATAATGCGGCGAAAAGAGCGACGCGTCCGTATAGTATCAGGCCTCGGCCGGCATTATTGCTACACGCACGGGGGTTTACCGTTTACGTACACATGCGCACTTATTATGTTCGGAACTATGAATATTATGCTATTTACAATAAAACTATTGTTTGAACTAAAAAAATAAAACACTATTATTTTAGTATGTTGCTTGTAGAATGATCTGACAAAAAATCAGAATGATTGTATGTATATTAGTACGGTTTCTATTGTAAAAAGAGTTTTTAGAGGTATCTTCATGATTTTTTTCTATCGTACCAAATTAGTTGTATTATGTTTTCAAAACACTATCTATCTAAAAATTCAAAATACATTTAAATAAAATTTAAAAAGAAAGTACGATTTCGTAACTTTGGGAATCGAACCCGGGGACTCTCGAATACAAATCTACACGTCGTCCACATACGTCACTGTGACAGTTGTACGTGAAGTCGAAAATACCGACTGCACTTTCTTAGATGTTTCCAAAATTCATAGTTTTATTGCAAAAATAAAAATATTCAGTTAAAAATAAAATGCTCATACTTTTTACTTTCGTTCATATTATGTTCGGCTTTTGTTTTATATGAACGTTTTGTAGTCCTCCTAACGGAATGTTTCACTATATTTCCCATTTATTTACAAATTATTACCCTATTTTAACTTTGTTAGGTTACGCGGACCACTGCCGGTAGACACAAGTGAAACGCCCGGGAGTTGGGACTCGCCGTACAATAGATGGCGCGCGCCTTGCACCCATACATAACAAACTTAAAAGTATTTTATATTTACACGAAATAAAAATATTTACGGAAAGAAGATAATGCAAATAATAATAAACAATGAATTTACAAATAAAACTTAACAAAAACATAACAATTTTGACGGAAATAGTGCGGCGAAAAGAGCGACACGTCCGTATAGCATCAGGCCTCGGCCGGCACTGTCGCTACACGGGCGTTCACGCACACATGCGCACTTTTTATGTTCGGAACTATGAATATTCGATTTACAAAAAAACTATTGTTTTAAATAAAAAAATAAAACACTATCATTTTAGTATGTTACTTGTAGAATAATCTGACAAAAAATCAGAATGATTGTATGTATATTAGTATGGTTTTTATTGTAAAAAGAAAGTTTTTTAGAGGTATGTTCATGATTTTTGAAGTGAAACTTCTTTAGGCGCGCTTGACTTGGGGAGTAAACTGGCGAATGCGTTACGAAAACGTGTGATCGCGAGTAGGGAAGGTACGTAAAAAATAGCTGGAAATACCTCTGGTGTAAAAACCCGGTCCCGGTCGCATAAATATGCGACCGGGTTTTTACACCAGGTATTTGCTTCCAAGTACGCACACCGGGTACCGACTCAAAATACTTGCAAGACTATTAAGTATCTTATACGGCTACTCGCTCAAATACGTAGGTACTCAACCGCGTTAGTTTTCGCAAATGCGATCATGCTCCTTTTGGAACAATTTCGTATGCAAGTATTTTTTACCGACTTCACAAAAAGGAGGAGGTACTATGTTCGGCTGTTTGTATGTTTTTTTTTTGTATGTTTGTTCATCGAATACTCCGCCAATTGTCAAAGGATTTTCAAAATTATTTTTTTGTTCCAAAGTATCTACTTTGGAAAAAAAAAATAATTTTGAAAATTGGTTAGAGTTATGAGGTGGTCCCACTGTCACCAAGTTAGGATCTGATGATGGGATCTTAGAGTAATCGAGGGCAACCTTTAAATTTTATAGGCTCACTTATTGTTTTTCGCATATTTTACGAAGTATCTTGTGTATTTGCGTATGGTTGTCACCATCTCAGGTAGCTGGTCTGATGATGGAAGTTACAACTCCTTAACAGTAAGAAGTTCCTCGAACAGGCAAGGACTGTTTTAGTCAATTGTTTTGATGTTTGATAGGGCATTTGCCACATTTGGTCTCATGATCATCAAGTCATGACCTGATGCTGCAGTCAGGATAGTCTGCAGAGTACCTAACTCCTCGACAACTAACAGCAGATATATCGTGTTAAGGCTCATTGAAAAGGGCTCGATGTGTGGATAAACGTACTGTTAATGAGGAACACCGAAGTACATAAAGACCTGATGCTGAAGCCAGGAGCATTAGAAAAAGTACCAACCTTGAAATTACAGCACCGTAGTCGTGTTTGGGCTCATTTTAAACAGGACTAAATTTTAAGTTCAATGCAATGTTGACAAGTCTGGCCTGATGCTGCAGCCATGATTATCAGCATCTAGTCTAAAACATCAGGGCAGGATTTGATGATGGGATCCTGGAGAAATCGAAGGAACTCTTCAAATATTATAGGCACACCTATAGCGATTTGGGTATTTTTTATAGTAACTCGTGCATTTGCTCTCGGAAAGCACTATTTGGTGATGTGGAACTGATGATGAAGACCACAGATGGCCACCGGAACTACTCAATAATATCTAAGTATTTCACGGGTTGCGATTCGATTACTTTAATATGGTTGCTAAGCAATTTATGCTCGTCACAATGTGAATGGTGATACGGAGCTGATGGTGGATCTGGAGAACTCCTCAACAATTAACTTCCCTGTATCGGGAAAAGCAATATTTTGTTTGTAAAAGGCGATGATCAGGCTATTGTAACTTAGATAAATTATAAGCAGACCCACTAAAAAGCGTGAAATAAAAACTTTTAAGAAAAAAAAAAACCGACTTTCAAAAAAACACTACAAAGTGAAAAATAACTTTAATTTCGGAAGTCGGTGGCAAAAAACTAAAATAAATATCCAAAGACACCGACTTCCGAAATTAAAGTTATTTTTCACTTTGTAAAGTTTTTTTTGGAAGTCGGTTTTTTTTTCTTAAAAAGTTTTTTTTACTTTAACGGTTTGCAAGTATTTATTTGTAAACGCGATTTTGCTCCTTATTTATTCGAAGTCATTGATCAATTTCCTATGCAAGTAGTTTTACTTCCAACGGGGCTTTTGAATACGCGTTTGTATTTCTTATCTGTATGAAGTTATGGATCAGTTTTCTATGCAGATAGAAAATACTTGAAAGTATCTCGCTCCGTCGTGCCTCGACGCTCGAGTACGTAGGTACTCAAATAGTTCAACAACCGCGTTTGTTTTCGCAAATGCGATCATATTCCTTATCAGTAAGAGCACAGAATACTTAATAGTACTACGTACAGAAAGGACACTCCCTTCCTCGCCCTCATATCAGATACCGCACCTCACCCCGCACTTCGAGGTATTCGTCGCCGACTCTTTAGCAAGGGCGCTCGCGAACCGCAGCGCTGTATTGCTGACACACAATTATGCGATTTAAGGTAAATGGGTAGTTGTAGCCCGCGAAATTCAATTTTTCTTACGTTTATTGCAATTTTCAGGTCAGTGTCAGGTTGTATCTTGATCAAAATATGATTTGCGACTATAATAGACATGTATTTACAGAATTATAGTCATTAGAATCATTAATATATCTCTTTAAGTTAGATTTCTACCATCAACACTTTTCCATACGAGATTTGTTCTTAACGGTAGAAATCTAACTTAGAAAGATGTATTAATGATTCTAATTATTATAATTCTGTAAATACGTACCTGTTATTGTCGCGAATCATATTTTGATCAAGATACAACCTGACACTGACCTGAAAATTGCAAAAAACGTAAGAAAAATTTAATTTCGCGGGCTACAACTGCCCATTCACCTTAAAAGTTTTATTTGAGTTTTAATCACGATGGTTGGATATTGTGATGCTTTTCCGAATTCGTATTTACATATACTGTTTGTATGATTTCGCATTTTTAATAACATGCGATTTAATAACCCATTATTTACAGATAAGTCATTTAAACTAAACTATTTTAGTGTTTTTATTTCATTACGAACCCGACTATATAAATAAACAATTGAACTACATGGTCACTTCATAATAATGCACACGTTCGGGCAGCGCCGCCGCCGACGTCGTTCGGTTCCCCGACACAAATTGCTTTCCGCGCCATTTTTTTTACGCTACTAGATTTCACGCACACATTTGCACGTATACAAACGTCATTTGTTTATGTAGTAGTAATAGGTAATTATTTTGCGAGCGTTGTATGGAGTGTCCGAGGTGTGGTAAGAGTCTACGGAACAATTTCGTATGCAAGTATTTTTACTTTAATGGTTTGTAAAAGTATTTATTTGTAAACGCGATTGTGCTCCTTATTTATAGGAATTTACGGATCAATTTGCTATGCAAGTACTTTTTACTTCCAACAGGGCTTTTGTTTGATTACGCGATTGTACTTCTTATTTGTATGAAGTTATGGATCAGTTTTCGATGCAGATAGAAAATACTTGAAAGTATCACGAGCCCTGGTTTTAGGCCCTGGTTTCTTAAAGTGGACGTACTTGGAATTGGAAGCCCTGGTACTCGATTTTGCAAGTACGATCCATGTCTAAGGGCTACGGGCGAGGCGAACGGGAGTTGAGTGGGGGATATAAGCAAGAGAAAGCAGTGCGCGCGCACATTTTCTTTCTCCCTTCCTCTCATAGCCAAATACGTTTGAAGTTTCACTTCAGTCGTGTGGTCATAAGCACACTCGGTTTTTTTTCTATCGTACCAAATTAGTTGTATTGTGTTTTCAAAACACTATCTATCTAGCATATATCCTGAAGAATATCATATATTTTTCTGATTTTGTTTACTGTAGGCGATCATATACTTTTATTGTTTCGAAAACTACCGTTTTTTTGCGTTTAGCTCATGTAAGCGCCTTAAACTGACAAAATTTTCGGGTTTTGGACTTGTGAACAGCGTTTAGAAGACTCCTACGATAACAATGATTAATGTTCGATACGATACTCGCTGACAATACATATTAATTATAAATATTTTAATAACTAAAATATCCCATACCACACCACTGTTCTTTTAATAAATCAGAGCAAAACTAACTTGACTAGTGACCTAATAAAATAAGTCACTTTCTGTATCCATGAAGTCTGAGAGCGTCGTGTACATTTTAACATAACTCCTTATGTTTTTATAACGTCGCAACTTCGCAAGATTCATGCGAATCAAGAGGATGAAAAAGGACGCCACTTAGATTCGAGCCCGAACTAGCGAACATGACTTAATATGTGCTTTAGTCAGCCGATGTATTGATTTAAAATATTTAAATCAATGATTTTGGGAGAAAGAAAAAATAAACCAATTTTTTATTTATGTGCTTTAGTCCCACCCGTAGTTAATCTGCTATTCGGGGCGGAGACAAATCCAACAAATCAAAGATCATAAAAATTCGTTCCGGCTGTTCTTGATTTGTAAATGGTGTAAATAACCCAACTTTTGTTTTATTTATATAGATATAGATGACCACCAAGTGCACCTAAGCATTTGAGCTGTCCGAGTTCCAAAATTAAACTGTTAAAGGTTGTAAGGCAGAAGGACCAAAAAAAGAGAAAAGTATTCGAAAAAACAAAAACATTATTTCGACAAGTGTAGCTCATATCTTGGAGTCAAGATCCGTGACCCAGTGGTTTTTCTCCGACATGGTCTGCTTGCCACCCCAGCAAGGCATCCGGCTGCCCGCCTTCTCTTTATCGCTTCATAGTCTTGCTTCCGTCGATTATTTTCTTCGGTGTACGGAGGTAACGAACTGAGTGTCCACTGACCCTTAACATGTAATGGGTCTACGCTTTTTGACGTTATCGTGAACTTCATAAAATACTTTCTTTTTTTAAGAAATCTTTAAACTAATTTTTATGAAGTGTCTTTCTTTATATCCTGAAATGTCTTTAATAGAAATCTAGGCACCTAACTACCTTGCACAAATACGAGATCTTATAATATACAACGTTGTCAGTCTTCAGCCTAATTAATAAATAGGTAGGTACATAGATACTAACAATGTAGGTACATATTAACTTAGGTAGGTAATCGTATCTAATTAAATTATAATATCCCGCCAGAAAATGTAATATCGTGCAATCAGAATTTAGTACCTACAGTAAAAGAAGTGATGAATAATCTAAACTTCAGTAGGTAAATAGGCGCAGACCTACCTGAAAAACACGTATCTAATAGGTAAGTACGCACATTGTATACCTAAATACCTATGACATAATTGTCATGATATAAAAACCAAACCCTCCATATAAAGTTATTGTTTTACGCAATGGCTCATCAACTCGATGAGGATAAAGCATGCCACTTACCTGAGAAAAATACGGCGGCAGTACTGCCCTCTGGTCGTCTAACCGAGAACATTGTACTCGTTCCAACAACTCGAACAACTCGTGTTGAGCGCGAGTGCCCCCTGTCGAAGTTGCTGTGGAGCTCCATGGCGCCGACACGTGCTGCCGCCTGTTGGACAAACGGAGAACTATTACATCAAGTCGAGTTTGAATTAATTCACTTCGTTTGGATAGATGGCGTTGTAATCGTTTGAACAGAGATGGCGCTGTATGTTATGTGGATGTTAGGACCGATATTTTTAGTATTAAACTTAAAATTACGAGAATTGCCCCAATTCTCGTAATTTTAAAAACGTTCACAGTCTGATCTCAGTCTCAATCTGTCAAAAATACCTCTAATTTCCCTACATTTTGACAAGTTTTTGACATTAATGTTTGTCGCCGAGATGAGACTGCGACTAAATTTATAACGTTTTAAATTGGCCTTCTGGTATCTGCGAAGTAACTGCGAAAGGCAATCACTGAATAAAAAAAAATGTTTTTCTACAAATGCATACTTCAAAAATACCTCATTTGCAGCTGAAATTGTTTTTTTAATACTTACCAAATTAAAAAAATAAAATACATTTTTTTTTTATTTGAAGTAGGTAACTGTTTATGCATCATATTATACTAGGTGATGAATATATTTTAATGAAAATGAATGAACTCGCGAGTATTTCAAACAGACAAAACTTTTATTAAAAATGTTGTTTTTATACTTAGCATGTTATATCAGTAAGTAGGTATTTTAAAATAAGGATAATCAAAAATACGGTACATACGCATTTCTTTTTAAGCTGTGTTTTTTATAAGTAATTTATGTAAGTACCTACCTATACATATAAAATGGTCAAGTCGCTCTGTCTGACATTAATTGGGTAGGATTCTGTTTTGAGCCATTTTAATTCATTTATTCGCAATTAACATTCTGTTTATTAAAAAAAACAACCGACTTCAAAAAAAAACACTACTAAGTGATAAATAACCTTAATTTCGGAAGTTGGTGTCGTTGGTTCCGCATTTTCGTTTTTTGACACCGACTTCCGAAATTAAAGTTATTTATCACTTAGTAAGTAGTATTTTTTTTTGAAGTCGGTTTATTTTAAATGTTTTTATTTTTCACTTTTTAGTTGTACCTACCTACCCCACATAAAAACTTTTTTACAAAAAAAAACAACCGACTTAAAAAAAAAAACACTACAAAGTGATATATAACTTTAATTTCGGAAGTCGGTGTCGTTGGTTCCGCATTTTCGTAAAAGAATTTTTCAAATCGGTTGGCATGCAACGGAGTTATGCGCGAAAAAACATAAAAAAAAAAAATACAAACATTCGAATTGAGAACCTCCTCCTTTTTTAGAAGTCGGTTAAAAAGAGAAGTCGTGAGCAGTGCAGCGCAGTGCAGTGCAATGGTGTTAGTTTATTGCAACTGTTGCTAATGCAATGAGTCAATGACCTACCGACCAAGATTTAACACAGTAAGTAATTGAGTAAACGAGCTAATATTAAAGTTAAGTAGTAATAATACTTTATTTTTAAACTCAATAATGCTGATAATGATCGTTCACGTCAAGCGGCTCTTGAAGCTGATTGCTACAATTACTTCGTGTGAAGTGTTAAAAAAAACTTGAGTGCTGCCAATTTGAGTGGAACTCGTAGATAATAAAATTGTAGAGTATGTTGGGGTAAGTTCGGCGCTGGGATAAGACCGTACGATAGAAATTCCCGGATAATTAAGAAAAATTCTTGAATGCTGTCCGATTCGTACGGTATTATCCAAGCGCATAAACAGACAAGAAGGGAGTCAATATTAATCCCAAGACGCTATAAACTTAAAAAATAATCAAGCTTCCCTTTTTAAAAGCTTTCATGTTAATGTCCTCAATCAACATCAATCACTACTAGCCCTTTTAATTATTTTTTTTTGCGACGTTCTTATACATGTATGTTTGACTGCAACAAAGCCTATACGTACGCTATAATAGACTGCTCGACAATAGAGCTCGTTACTGCGGCCTCCCAACTCAAGATTAAGTTATGCAAAGATTTTCCTTTTTCTCTTTACAGAATAAACTTTGCTGAAGCGTGACGGGAAGGTATCATAAATCGCTACACTGAGAACGATGCTCAAATTCTTTTGCTTTTGTGAATAAGAAATAGAACAAATTTGATTACGTTGTGGTGATGTTCATGAATACATTTTGTCTTTTCATAATAAGATTACCGAGAGTCACAGCGTAACATTTTGTTCTCTGTTTACTGTTTTTTTAAATCTTTTAATAACAATTTCATCCATAATTTAGCCGACATAGGATTCCCCCAAGCACCGCCACTACGACCGTTTCTGTGCTTCTCGCATCCAGCTATTCTTCTCGCGGCCTGCGCCAGGTCAAAAATGTATTACAAAGATGATAAATCATGCTTGGCTATCTGCCCCTGTTATTTAAATTGAATAGTACTCTGATTACAGTCATTTAATGGCACGAGACTGAGAGGAATTTTATTTAAAAAATTCAATAGCGTGTAATATACGATGACAGCAAAACTTAAATTTTCGAGAGAACCGGTTATGCACAATTTACTGCTATCAAAATAATATAAACAAAAGTGCACGCGACAATGACCCCATCTGTTGTCCGACAACGGAACTCTGTGCAAGTAATAATGGATCGAGTCTGTGATTTATGCGTCAATTAACTGACCATTCTCTGCGCCCTTCTCGCGGCCCGCGCGTAACGTTATGACCAAGATAATGGTTTTCCAAATTAAATCTCCCCCTACATTAAATCGTTGATATAACCGGTATTCAGCGACTCAATCAAGGAATGTTTGTTTTTCGACTTAGCCTAATTTCGCTGTGTTGAAGGGTGGCATTGTTGTTCGCCTGTAATAAATTTGATTGGCAGATGTTTCCGACTGATAATAAATGTTTGTTGTTTTTCGATTTGCTGTCTTAAGTGAATATTTTTATGTTGCTGTAAGGGGTACCTACGGCATATGATAATATTTTTGGTCCTAAGTCCGCATCGGGTAGAAGTTCCATTCGGCTATTATTTTGTCAAGATATGAAAGAGTCAAAGAGAAAACAATTAAGCAAAAGCGACCTTGGAAAAATAACAGTAATCTTCACTGATCTTCCGGATTACAAGTTCTTAACTAAAATGACTAGATTGGCAGGCTAAAGACAACTTAAACCTCAAGGTATAAATATTGTAAGATTCAACTAGGTATAGGATTACCATAATTTTAATTACTTACCTGCATACAACTTGATACAACAGTCCTTGCAAAATATTCAATAGGATCAGGCATATTTTTGTATGTATGATTCATCCCATGGAAACACGTGTTCGCATACAGCAATTGTATTCAGTCAGGAATATTTTATGCGCGCCCGTTGCAGACATGTCGCTTATAAATACAATATTATGTATGTATGGTGATCTCGGGGGCGCGTCGGTATACCACCATAAATATACATGATATTGCATGTTTTTATAATAATTGCAATTGATTTTTGTAAGAGCCTTATTTCTTACCGACTGTGGTGAGGCCTAAAGTTGTTTTATGTTTGTTTATGTAGGTAAATTTGTGTCCCCATTGCTATCAATAAAGGCCCTATGATAGTATAATGGATATCAAAAAGTAAAATCATTATAGGTAAGTACCCCATATTTACAAATGTTGCTTAAAGTTAAGGTGAAAGCGCAGTTGATTCTAATTATTATAATTCTCTAAATCCGTACCTTTTATAGTCGCGAATCATATTTTGATCAAGATACAACTTGACCAGGACCTGCAAATTGCAAAAAACGTAAGAAAATTTGAATTTCGCGGTCTACCACCTGTAATGATTAGCGTCTGCTTAATAAATCATTTTTTGACGTTTAAACGTCTCTTAGCTTTTTTTTGAGTCTCGTGTCTAGAACAGAATTGTTCAATCTCAGTATTGACTACGATGTAATCAAGTGATGATAATAATGACGAATTAATATAATTAATAATCATTTTGTAATATTATGTGTAAGCATGCATAATTTACATATTAATTATCCGTAAATTATTTATCCATAGTACGGGTAAAGGTTACAATGAAGTTTTATAAGAAAGTTTGTTGTTTTTTTTTTTTTTTTAATTTGTGATTAAGGAATGATTTGTAATTTGTAATCTGGTTAAAGTCTATATGGGTGTATAATACCTGAAATAAAAATTATTTATTTATTTATTTAGGCAAGGTCTAAACAAGGGGGTATAATATCTGCGGCGTGTTTCTTCTTTGCTAACATAATCAACTGTACCTTAATTGCGTAACACATATTTAATCACAATCTGAATCATTTGCTAATCCATTGCTTCATGTGTTCGAAAAATTTGGCTGCTCAACAACGTAAATAATGCGATGAATGTTATTGAACTGTCAAAATGAACGCCATTGCTCTTGTTAGTGTGTTACGCTATTACCCCGCAGGTCTTTGGGTCCAAACTATGATACTTAATACCTACTGCGGTCTACAATATCAGTAAGCGTGCGGTCGCTCCGTCAGCCATTCGTCACTCACACTATTGAAACCGACATTAACTGTTTACTCGGAATCGCGCCTAGACATCCGCAACAATTAGGGTAACCAGGATTTTGCTGTCAGATCATCTTTATCGCAGTAATTTCTATCTTTCGTCGGCACAGAAACTATCACGCGAAAACAATAAATAACCTAATGGCCGACACGTTGCGTGTTTATAACGACGAGGTTATTGATGTTACTCTACAAACGGTGCAATACACTGTAAACAACTAAAACAACGCGAGACTGCCGTAATTTAGCGTTCGGTTCCTTCCGAGTCGGAGTTTATGAATCCAGGTATTGCTACGCTGCCCAGCTGGTGGTAGAAACGTATGATAATACGGTTTACTTTGCAATGGCAAGAATCGTTGCTGTTGTCAGTGAACTAAGCTACTTTCAAGTAGTTCACTGTATTTTAATATGAAGTTATAAAAAATTGTTACAGAAAAAAAAGCCAAGATCTCATAGATCAGTAGTTTATTTTCCGGAGTTTAAATGCATATGGTACACAATATTGTTTCCTAGGATATATTTATCAAACAGTCAGTACTGATCTAGTTCAAATAAACGAAACTTTCTCATGCGTGTAAAATAAAAAGTAGTAAAAGCAACGAGCGGGGACCGTGAAATAAGCAATATGTCATATCCGCAGTATAAATCAAGTTAACTGTATCAGAGCATACATCTGCCTCCTATGGGACGTGTGAATAATTGTTTGTATGTCTTATTGTTTCTTTCAATCGGATGAATCTATAGAGATAGTATATATGGCAGTGAACTTTATGGGAACTTCAAATCGAAAACAATTATTACGATGTGAATGTATGTTAATGCTCGGCCCGCGTCAACAGCAGAGGCAACTGCAACCGTCCATAGGCGTCGACGACCCTCCCTGACACGTCTACGGCGGATGCCGTCGACAACGTGCCGATCGTGTATTTTTGAGCACTGTCGACGCGTGCCGCTCATGTGCATCAGCACTTACATGTCTGTAAAAGGAACAGCCTATAGTTGCGTTTAAACGTACACTTTGTAAACAAGCATACTATAAATTGGAAGATTATATCCAAGATAAGAACGCTTGGAAACATGCTGGTCCTGCTCCATAGGACAATCTAGAGTCTAGACAAAGTCAAACTGGTTGCTAATTTAATTGTAAATTTTTTTATTCTTTTTTTTTACATTTATTACTCACACCCTGCCTTATTACTTGTATTTTGTTTTTTAATTAAAATCGTTTTGCTTGTACCATGTTTGTAAGTATGTGAGCACCATGTATCTATCAGATAATTAATTTATATGTCATGGTTTCGTTTTTAATTCTTTTACCTATTGTGGTATAGTAATTTTATTGTAGGTGCATCGTCCTCACATGTTATTATATAATTAATGTACCCATGCAAAATATTGTACCTAAACATTTTAAAAGAGTAACGGTGGAGTTTCTTGCCCGTTCTTCTCCATACGAAAACTACCTTTTGGAATGGGCGACTAGAATCAATTCTATTTTAAGATAATTTTTGACGTTCAAAAGTGCCTTTTATGTGCCTATTTGAAATAAATGCTTTGACTTTGACTTTGTTGCTCCATTTTTAAAATCAATATCGTAATCACAAAAATAAGTCACACCTTTAAGTACCTATCTGCAGAATTTTACTTGTAGAACCTAAGATACTTAAATCTATTTTTCTAGTTTTCTGACAAAACCCACCAAAAAAAACTCATTTCCTTTTTTTTCTTCACAAGAAAACTAAAATAACTTACTGGCGTTGTTACTTTGCTAGACAACTTCAATCTTCAGCTCAAAGGACCAGATTCAAAAAACATTAATCTACAAAATACAACTTCCAAGTTGAAACTTGAGAAAGATCCTTTCCTTTCCAATCATCGGGGGAAGTTTTTGTGACATGAAAGCTATTTAACGGGATGTCATCTGGAGAGATGAACACATGTTTCATGACACCGATGAGTCACAAATGTTTAAACACGTATAATGTTATCACTATCACCCAAGGGGATTTCTGTGTAAATGAATGCTAAATTATTCGTACATTAGTACCATTGATATATATGTTACACTAGATCAGTAATGACCGCGCCAAGGCGTTGCCACTTGTCATAAGGCCACAGCCGTATGCGTAGCTAATGTCACTTCAGTGCTCTGTGTGGCGCCAACCGAAGTGAACCAAGTGACACACGACAAAAATATCGCCAAAATGGGTAAATTCGTAGTGAAAGAGTGCGATTCAAGATCATAAAAACATAATAAATTAACCAGAATTACTTTCCACGCGTAATTTTATTGTTTCTGTGTTTATATCAACGTAAAATAAATAGATTGCAGAATTTTGTAAATTAGGTTCAGTGTTACCACTAAAAACATAGTTTTAGTTTCCCACATTTATGGGAGTTTTTAATTTATTGGAATAAGTGATTTTAAATATTTTTTAAATAATAACAACGTTGCTGGGTGCCTAAAGGTGCAGCACGCCGTGATAAATGGGTGGAAATAATCAGATTGCTGAGAAAAGAGACTAACTGAATAAATAAAAAATATTTAAAAAGAAAATGTCTTAATTATTGTCATTAGTTATAAACTTCTAATACACATCGAATAAGAAATACATAATTCAAATATTTTATAAATAATTTGGCCTAACGTTTTTTTTTGAATGTCGTTTATGGTTTAAAAAGTTGGGTAAAATTTTGCATGGGTAGGCAACCCCATCCCGCCATTGCATGTTTATATTGCGGTCTTTGTCTAATCTAAGTGACGGTATTATTCTTGCGACTTGTGTAAGTGAGACAGATATATGTTTACTTTTGAATGTTTAGTGGTTTCAAAGCTACGTCGTCACGTTTAAATAGTGGTTACAATTTTTTGACACATTTTATTGAGGTTTGCTTCTCTTGTTATTTAACTCAATGATTAGTACCTACTAATGTACGAATAAAAAACCTACATTATAGGTATGTTGTACCTACAACATACCTATAATGTAGGTTTTTCCGGACACAAAAAAAGAAAGCCTCGGAAAGCACGTTAAGCCGTTGGTTCCAGCTGTCATTTGTACATCTTTGACAGTTGTTACGTACGGGTAGTCTGAAGCCCAAAGTCTGAAAGCTAGTCTAACCAATAAGTTTGTTGTTACCCAGTAACTGGGTTTTGGAGGTCAGATAGGCAGTCGCTCCATGTACAACACTGGTATCCAGCTGCATCCAGTTTAGACTGGAAACTGACCCGAAAATAGTAGGCAGATTGACAAAGAAAATAAACTAAATAGGAAGCATTCGTTAATTTTATTCAGAAGTAACGAAGAACTTTCTTTCACCAAATAAATGAATTTTAAGGTGACAATAGTCAGGAACCTAAGTACTTTTTGTAATGATACCAACGAAGTGTAACATACAAGTTGTCAATCAATATTGTAATCAAAGTATAGTAGTAGTTTGTATCTATACAAATCCATACTAATAAGTATTCTAAATGCGAAAGTGTGTCTGTCTGTTACCTCTTCACGCTTAAACCGCTGAACCGATTTAGATGGGTATAGAGATAGTTTGAGTCCCGGGAAAGGACAGGATAGTTTTTATCCCGATATTCCCACGGGTTCAAAACTCATGCGGGTGAAACCGCGGGGCGCTGCTAGTAATGTATACTAACTTTACTATGTATGTCACTGACACGGATTCAAGAATCGCAAAACCTAGACCAAATGACAGCGGGAATATTTAACATGCGTGGGAAGTGACAGAAGCATTATCTCTTGTTATCTTTACAAAGAGATTTAATATTAATGACTGCCTCGTTAGCCGCTAGAGGTCGCAAGCGCGAGTCTGGATTTGTGCCCGGTTGATGGCAATTGGCTCGCTCTCTATTACATAGGACTTAGGGAGTGGTGGTGGCCCTATGGTAACAGCCGCGGCTTACCTACGAGTTGTGGGTTCGAACCCAGACAAGCGCTTTACTTTGTGTAAATTATTCATCACCACAGCTCTCAAAACGGTAAAGGATCGTGAGGAAACCAGCATGTCCTAGACCCAAAAAAATTCGAAGACATTTGACATCTACCAACCCGCATTGGGCCTGCTGCGTGGTGGATTAAAGCACACTCCCTCCCACCGAGAGAAGCCCTGTAACCCAGCAGTGGAAATATTATATTACATGGCGATATGTGGATGTTCCTACTAAGGTACACCTCTGTCTAACACTCCGAGGAAAAAAGGCATGATGTTATGTTTATGTAGGTTGAATAAAATGAAAATTAAGCACCCAACCATCCACCCAAGTACCATCTAATCAGATCTCTCGTACCACCCTTGGTTGACTGGTAGAGAATGCCAAAGGCATTAAGTCCGGCTTTGTACCTTTTTGTGCGAAAAGTTTAAATAAATAAAACATTCTGAAAGTGACCTAAAAATATTATTTGGTGACTTCAAAGGCACGTACAGACGACCTTTGACCTTGAGCTGGTCTAGCATAGTACGGAGATTCAACAGAATACGAGGCCAACTTACACTGGTTTGGTTACCACTGACTTGCGGCCTACTGAGCATTCTGTAAGTAACCTGAAAACATTATTTAGTGACTTTCAAAGCACGAATGTATATAAATAAATGTTAATTCATATTCATAGTCCAACGTGGTATTTCTTTGACGTTTTGAAGCATTGGGCACTAAAATCGTGTTGCCAACTTTAAGAGTGGTTAAAGTACAGTCTCGGAGACTCGAAAAAAAGACTGTAAATACTTCCCTAATTATATTCTGAGAGCTTGTTGGTTGAATAGTCTATAAACATAGTCTTTTGCGTTGACCTTGAGGTCATCGATGCGTTACCGACCTTGTGGGTCGTATGTAGAATACTGTGTCTTACATTACTTCATTGTTATGTACGATATTTATCAAGGTTAACAGAATTGTCTCATAGTCTCATCTCAGACTGTTATTACGTCGTATCGTAAGTTCCTAATATGCTGTAATTTGAAAGCTCGCTCGGCTGTATAAGTTCATTTTCAGGCTTTCACAGTATTGCAAAAGTATCAAAGTAATCCGATTTTATTTGATTACTATTCATTCATTATTATCATAGCAATCATTTGCAAAGACAAAACTCAAGGAGTCAGAATGTTAATCGAAATAGATAAAGTCATCAAGATACTTCACTTCAGATTAGTTAAGAATAATGAATCCTTAATTTTAAACAAGATTAACAACAGTGCTTGTGTAAATAAATTAAAGACGCAGATAGTTTTAATTGGTGTCAATTCTGCGTCTTCAAGCGAGATAAAACTGCCAAGGTGGCATCGGAAACGGATATGTTGACCTAGTATTCTCTTGAGACCAGATTATGAAGCTATAGAGGCATTGGAAGTGCCATAAAAGCTGATGCCTGCAGCAAATATAAAATAAGTCGGGATATAGGTTAAGTATATCGGAACACGAATGTAAGGCTCTACAGGTATTACCTACCTCTTTATTTATAAACGTTGCTTAAACTTCGGTAATGATTAGCGGCTGTTTAACGATACATTTTTGACGTTTATATGTCTCTAAACTTTAATCAACGTTTATAAATAAACCCTCAGATCTTTATCAAGTTGCGTATTTTAACTATTTGCTTCTATCACATAATTTTGGGAATATGTTTTTGGTATGACATCGTTTCGTACTTTTGCGTGCATAATGTAGGACACATGTATTATTAAGAAGATATGAACATTGTTATACACGCCATCCGTGCACAGATTCAGTTACGAGATCAATGTCGGTCACATGCGTTTGCACATGACAGATACATGACACTGGTGTCCTCGACTGTACCGACGCGTAATAAGGGCCAAAGCACACACGCTACTTTTTGCATCGGCGATCGGCGATTCAGCTGCTTTTTAGAAGCTAAATGCAGCGACAAAGCATTCCACACCGCACACTTAAAAACGCCGAACGCGGCGATTCAGTCGCTTTTCGGAAGCTCGATACAGCGGCTGAACGCTACACTCCGCACACATTCGGATGCCGGTCGCAGCGATTTGGCATTTGCTCCAGCATCGGAGCAGTCGCTAAAACGCGCGCTTCCGATACCACGTCCGAACGCAGAGAGTCGCCAAAACGCGATGCAGCAGCGGAGCAGTCGCTAAAACGCGCGATTCAGATGCCGCTTCCGGACGCAGAGAGTCGCCAAAACGCGATGCAGCATCGATACAGCCGCAAAATCGCCGATCGCCGATGCAAAAAGTAGCGTGTGTGCTTTGGTTCTAAGATGTTCCAGAAGTTTCACTCTTGTTTCATAAAGTTTTTAAAAACAAACACACACGTGCTTTGATTTTCGTCTTGCGTCCGAAACTGTGCTGTCGTTAAGGGTATTCAGAAGCTGACAACCAGTCCTACCAAGGGGTATCATGTTATCCAGTTACTGGGTTGTGGAAGTCAGATAGGCAGTCGCTCCATGTAAAATACTGGTATTCAGCTGCATCCGGTTATACTGGTAACCAACCCCAACGTAGTTGGGAAGAGACTAATTAGGAAACTGTGCTGTATTCTTTTGTTTCTCAAGAAGTTTGTTTCAAGTGACCCTTTTGCATAGCTTCATTGATTGATCAATTATCAATCCCTAAATACTTCAAAATATAAGTACTTCTACCCCCTGATATGAAGTGATGTGTAAATGATTGCGTGAGAAATGTCGCTCGCAAACAATTGTATAATCAATTACCCATAATCGATTTAAATACAAAATGAATAGAGATGAATATAAGTTTGTGATCAGTAAGCAATTATTGAGGTATGAATGCGTGCGATATTGAAGTCGATTATCGATTTGGGTCCAAGGAAAATCGATTTCTCGCTGATTTTCTTGTTATATGGTGATCGTTCAGATGTTTGACGCAGGATGGTCGGTGTTTAACGTGCAGAATTTACACATATAACTAAGGAAGCTGAATTACAAAAACCTACTCATGTTGTAGATGAAATAATGACGGAGTCAATATGAAAAAACTGACCAAAATCTTGATCGAAACTTGAAAAACCTTATGAATTCAACCTTATGATTTTTTTCCAAACCGAAGAAGTTTTGATAAAAACTTACCTACATAAAAGCCCGAAGCTATCTAGATGCCAGCAACGACCCACCACAAAGACGAGGTGTGAAGTAAAAAAAGTATCTACTTGGCACTGAAATAAAACGTCTGCCTACCTTCCGTACGCACTATATGCCACAAGTGACAGTAACACTTAAAAGCCTGACAAAAGCCTTTTAAAAAGTGTCTGGCGAACGTGTGAATCACAACAAAGAGTGGTTTCCTGATGCACACACTCCCCTTCACCCCCGGGGAGAGGCTGTGGGGTATTTTAGGGGAGACGTCTCCGTACATGAGATAATTTACCATGAAATGTTTTTGAAAGGATTTTCTGTCGTGAAATACCGTGAATCCGTTGGAGCTAAGTCTAACTTAAGTTGGGTTTAGGAATATTTTGTACCGCGAAATTGAGTTTAAAAGACGGCTCAATACAGGCCCTAAATCCAAGGATTGCCTTCAGTTTTCAAAGGCGAGAGATCAACCGATGCGCCGTGTTTGCTTTTTTTTTGTGATTCCCGTTCGAGAACTAATTGTCTGATTTTCAGAATAAAATCTAGTACTTATATCAATAAAAGGAAAATCAAATACCTACCCCATTGGGTTGAAAACAAAGTTTATCAACCTAAAGAAAACCCCCCAAACAGAAGTTATATTTTCTAATTTGCAAAAAAAAAAACACAATCATAAAACTTGGTCATTAGGATCCACGCCTTAAACTTTTAATTAAAATAATTACACATCAAAATGACTGAATAATTTTCGCCACACTTAGTCATCTTTGATGTATTCCGAGTTGACTTGGAACCAATCGTATCTCGATTCTCGACTCAATAAGAACTTGGGGCTATTTGCGTCGATGACACGAGATGACTGCTGAAGATTTCTTCTACGAATTCTTTGAATGACGTGCCTATTGTTAAGTAGAGACCTTTATCTCTGCAGATAATAAATCCAGTAGGTATGTTTCTAAGGTGGTATTTGCAAGGTCAAAAGATGCCAGCAGGATGCCATGCTCTGGGACACTAAATAGCCTGCCTTCTCTGAATGGGAAGTGGCCTATGGTATCTTCTCATACCGAGAAGGCACGAGCATAGATAGCCTTGCTTGCACACAGACGAGTTGGTGATTTCAGACTTTTATTACTTGAAATATAATTCCACATTTCATTACAAAATTCCACGTTTCATTAAAAAAAAAAAAGCTAGTTATCCGTGACTACAAGCTTTCTTCGAGCTCTAATATCGTACTACATTGCATTTAAAGCGATATGTAATGTCATTGATGCCACAGATAGTTCAAGAAAACAAATGACAGCGCATTTACTTCTCGTCACAACGCCATAAAACAAAAGAGGTCCTTCAGAACAGACCTAGATAGATAGATAGTAGAATTATAACTAGACGTCACGTAAACTAGGTCTAAATTTGAAACCGGTTCTAACTTTCCTGTTGTGTTCAAACTTTGCCGCAGTATTGGGTTAAGTTTCGTCTGCATGTAAACGACGCTTATTGGGGTAGCACTCGATATTATTAGCCGTAAGTTCAGCAAGTTACGAGTACCGAAATGCATTAATATCCTGAGCAATAATTCCTTTGATAATTATTGTTAATGCGTTACTATCCTTAGCACTACTTGCTTTGATAATAGTCCAAGAGCTACTAATCAGAGTGTAATTTTATATGAAAGTATAGACCGGATGAGATTTGAGGTTTTTAAGGTTTTTAATTTTACTTGTTCTTTCGTTTTGATAAAGAACTTATAAAAATTGTGAAGAAAAAGCAAATTTCAATAGGTCTGTCTGACTGACCCAATTATAATGTCAACCCAGTTCTCTGCAAAGACAGATTAACTTATTCGAATTCAACTTTCAAAACGAAAACTAACTGCATCGAAACAACCTAGTTATATGCAGACACTGCTATACTGCTGCTATTCTGTGTATACCCTGAAACGAGATTTTATCGAAGACTTGAACAATAAGTCCCAAGCACGAAAGTTAACTGAAACATTACCAGGCAAGTCAATAAGCTATATAGATATACCCTATGCGGTTTACCTGGGGAAACTTTGTGATGTCGGAAACTAGATTAAACTGCGATATCAGGTGATTGAGTATCATGATGAAATACTAGGAAATGTTAAGGTGACTCAATTTCAATTGCATTATCGGGGTTTTAAAATGTTTCAGGTGTTTTTAGGGGGTGCGATGTGAAAGCACGAACGGCTAAGGTTAATCATATGACAACAGCTCACTCATACACCACAAATAATGTGACTATTCCTAAAATATTCCCGATATAAAAGCACAAATTAAGCTTTGTTGAACAGACACAATGGGTACTCCAAAATAATTCTACAAATTCTTATATCTCAAAATACATAACCGGCACCGGGCGAAATGCAGCTAAAACCGTATCCGTATCCCACCTAGAGTCAGTTTAATCCGGAAGTGTGAAAAACGTAAGTAGAAAACAAACGAGTTCAACAAAGAGGCCTTTGAACAAAATGTACATCGAAATACGGCTTTACCCAGCACACATTTACCCCTTTGATCCCAAAAGCAACCATGGCCCCGTAACCGAGTTACCTACATTGTCCCACGTTCATGAGACCACCACACATACGCTAAAATTCTCGTTTCAGATTTTCGGACTGTCGAGGATTTTCCGAAAGCCTAATCCGTAAGCTTGTTTGATAATGATTTTATGAAAAACCCCTTTTGTTGTTATAAAAGATGAGGGAAACATAAGTTATTTCGCATAAGGCAATATGCAAACGTGTAGGTTTCAAATAAATTATTAATATTTTTCCCTTATGGGTAAACTTATATGGTTTGCGGTAAAACCCTAGAACGATTTGACATGAGACTGCGCTCCTACGCTCCTATTCTGACAAAAAAGTCCGCGGCAAAAAATCCGTCGTCTGCGCAGGCTATAAGACTAAGTCAAACATGAGTAGCTAATAGAGTACCTAATGTGATCTGAAATTCCTCTAGCCTCATTTTGACTTTAAAGCTGAAAGAGACAAGGCTATATACACACATAACATAACATTGTAACGTTGTGATATGGGTGATCCTATCGTACCTACCCGTAGGGATCACCCACACTTCGCCAGTTATGTTAAAGCCCCATGTAATAAGGGGCGAGCCTATTGCAATCAACCGAGCACAAAAATCCAGATTAGTAAGTACTCATTAAAATACCCACGCAAGCAAGTTATCACTCATTTCTCACTTAAATCGTATAAGTGTGAGCACCTAGCCGTTCTAAACATAAGTAAATACTCCATTTGAAAAGCGTTGAAAGCAATATTAAAACATCTTAACACTTTTTCTACGATTCGACGAGTCTTTTAGTAGAGAATGTTTGAAAAATTGCCACGACTTGATCCCTTGCCCTAAGAGATGTTTTTAAAGGATAATACTGAACTCGCAATATCGTTTTATTTTCCCACTTTATTTTTGTTTGAATTCCATCTCCGATAAGTTCTTTGAACAATATTATTATCAAAATGTGTTGGAGAGAAAGAAATGATTTTTATTGAACACTAGCAGCGCCCCGCGCTTTTACCCGCATAAGTTTCGATCCCGTGGGAATACCGGGATAAAAACTATCCTATGTCCTTTCCCGGGACTCAAACTATCTCTACATCTAAATCGGTTCAGCGGTTTAAGCGTGAAGAGGTAACAGAAAGACTTTCGTATTTATAATATTAGTATGGATTTTAACACAAACGAAGGGATAATCAATTCGGTTAATTAACGAATTTGTAAAGTGGGGCTACGTCGATGGAACGTAGTTGGGTGTGGATTTCGCAAAGTATGCTCCACCTCCTATTCTGCCATCTGTGTCCCCAAAACATGCAGTGACCCGGCGTCGTGGAAGTAGCGAAGTTTTGAACCAACATGATCTGAAATGCAGTCGTGCCAGCGACACGAAGAATAAGAAGATGGAAGAAAATCATGCTGCGTCAATCCCAAATAAATTAATATTATAGGCAGGCAGAAGGATGATGAATTATAAAATAGGGCATAAATTGAATACTTTCATAATATTTATAATTAAACATGTTTTTTATAGCTCGTTCCAGTTTGTATTTTTCTTCATCCTTTAGAGATTGCAAAACAAAACAAAATGTCCGACATACCCTAGAAACTAAAATCCTCCGGTATCAGGATCTTAACCCGTACTTTTCAAAGTTCCCTAACAAGAGAGAAACGATTCGTGACCGGATCATAACATAAGTCACCCAGGGCTTGCCATGGTGAAATTTAGTGTAATAGCCCCCTAGATTCCGTACACAGTTCGACAACGGGGTAATGGAAATGGAGAACGAATTGAGAATTAACCCCATATCTATTGCTATTTATTTGTTTGCAAAGGAACAAGTTCACAATTCAAGGGAGTGACCAAGAGAGCCATCAGGGGGATAGAAAAAAAAAATGATTAGTGAATAAAATTGTTTCCTACAGATTAGAAGTCGTACAGATTTTATCCAGATTGTCGCTTAGCAACATTCATTAATTATTTAAATAATAATAAGTCACCGTGAGATTTTATTATTGATCGTCAACATAAGCTTAAAAATCTTCAGTCACAGATACGACAAATACATAAAATATGACTAAGATATATTTCAATTTGTAGCCCTTATGTAATATAAAATATTGTACTTATGTGAGTATTTCAAATTATTGGGTTCATAACGTCAATTTAGCAGTAAAATCTAATAATGTATTAAAATTATAGCAGATAAAATTATACATCTGAATAAAATATCGATTTAAATCGGAATAAGACTGCATTTAAGTTTACATTACCTGTACATTCGGAATGCAATTATGGAAAATGTGTATTGCACAATAGAAATAATTTACAATAGAGATGTTATAGGCTTATAGGCCTATAGATTTCAAATTCCTATGAAATATGAATACCTGCTTGCTTATATTAATATTTCAAACTATCATTGTTCAACGCATTACCATTCAATCATACTCCATAATAGCTATTATTAAGCCCCCTATCTTCATTATTCGCTCTAAATACCTCGGCTTATATTAAAGACTAATTACGCATGCGTTAGAAAAAGTATAATAAAAATTGATCTTAATGACAAGCACGAGAGCATAAAAAAACATTCTATACTGTGAGAGCTATAATCATAATATTTCTAACACCATGTATTATGTGTATAATCGGCTATTATCGGATATAATCGGCTGTACGTAATCGCAGGTGCGCCGACGCCGTTACTCGATGGCATTTTGATGTGTGCACGCGCCAGCAACACATTGCAAATTGACGGTTTAAATCTATCTACACAGAAATGGGGATCACGTTTGTTTGTTTGTTTGGGATAACCTATGAAACCGCTAGATTGATTGCTATGTGGTATACGGTAGGATCCCGTTGATTAAAATATTGATTTTTAATTAGTGAAGTAGTATCTATAACTGGAATGGATATTGCAGTCTTACAGTGAGGGTGCTGATCAATCTTACAATATTATCTTAATTAGTGGGTGTGCATGGTTAAATAACATAGGAGTGCAATAAAAACTTTTGATAATAATATAAAGTTAATAGACAGCTGTTTCTAAGTTCTAGTAAGGTCAGGAATAATGCTATTTTTAATAACATAGTGCAAAACAAAGGACGCAATAATTATACAACCTTTCAATAGGTACCACAAGATCACGACACCGAATACCAAACAAAAAGACCTTTGTTGAAATTGATTGATTTATTATGCACAAATTGAGAAGTATCTATTTTGGATGCTGCAATAATTAAATAGTATTGCTAACAAGGTCATTATTAGCAGAATAGATGAAATTAATCAGCTTTGTCAGACCAACGATATATAAAAAAGTTGTTAAAATATTGATAAAATGCATATTTAGAATTTTTATATTGGAATTGGTCACGCAGTGCCCAGTGGACTCAAATGTTAACTACTTTGTCCTCCTTACACAGACCATAATATACCTTATAAGGTGTCGGACCTTGAGAATGCGTGAAGTCTTAACCATTTACAGTGTTTACCAACAAAGCTATTTCTCCACCACTATTAACCACACCTGAATGCTTTACGCCTTTAAGAGTAGCACGCAATTCATTATTTTAATTAGGCTATCCAATGTCTACATGTTTACTTCATTAGTAATAAATAATAATGTTATTTAGAACAATAACATTATGGCACAAATTTTTCCTGGTTGCACCGCCATTGTACGCATATAAAGTGATTTTAAGTGCGACGTGCGTCATTGTAAGCAAGTTAATTTTGAAGATGATGAGGGCATAAAAGCCACAGAGACAGCCTGTAACTTGCACAAAATATGCAAGTGACTTGCATGACCACCTCGCAGGTCTAGTGGTTGCAAGCGTTACCGTCGAGCAGGAGATCCTGGGTTCGATTACCAGGTCGAGTAAAGTGTTATTGGGTTTTTCTATCAAGAATTTCTCAGAAGCAGCCCGGATACTTGATTTGTGTCCGGTTTATGGCAATACTCTCGTCTTCTATTACATGGGACTTAAACATAACTGGCGATATGTGGGTGTAGGTACTATAGGTACACCTCTGCCTAACCCTTGAGGGATTACAGGCGTGATGTTTTATTGTAATGTAACTTTCATTTCAGGTGCCGTAACAAATTCTGATTACTTAGTAAATGTCACAATGCCATGCCAGCTGCATGCAAGCTACAGGCAAATGTGCTTATGGCAATACGTGCTTATGGTACGGTGATATACCACGGATATAAAGGCTTCATCTATCATGATGGAGTATCGGAATATAACGGGAGCCTAGCAGTACTTGTTGAACCACATTACTGTCATTGTGAAAGCGTGCTTCATAATGATCAGGAATGTATTGAACATCATATCTCATAGACGGTGTGTTCCGTTTGATGAGGAAATGGTTAAAATTGTAACAGGAAAAAGGTATAAAATAATGAACTGTTTTTAGGTAGGTGTCTACCAAAAAGTTTAAAATAACGAATTATTAAAGAAAAGGTAAGAGGGAACGCACATTTATGAAATGTACTTTAAATAACATTGTGTAAGAGACAAATAACAATATAGTTACAACAATAATATTTCTATCTGAAAATTAAACGACCTAAGTTATGAATATGTATGCTTTAAATTATGTTATTATATTAAATACCACCACCGAAAATATTTAGTAAAATGAAATGATTTGCGTGCTCGAAGTACACACGCAGTGTTATTTGCTATTGTTGTAATAATTAAAAACTAATCCCAGTACAATTTTGTTCAAAAATATTACGTCTTTTTATTAAAAGTAAAATATAAAAGCAGTCTTCATACGTACATTAGCTTCTTCATGTATCTTCTTCTCGCTGAGAGCAACGTGTAAGTTTCTTTCTGCCCGCCCGTGGGCCTATACTTTCCAACCTTCGACTTCATTCGACAAATTCCCACTCACAGTTCTAAACTATCGTAAAAATCTAATCGTCGATATGTTCACAATTTTCTTTTCACGTGTTTTTCTCGTCTTCGCCAAACCAAACTGCTCCTAAAATAGAGAAAGATGTTTGAAGGAATATATGTACAGTACAGGGAAGCGACTACTTCGCACCACAGCAAGCAACTAACAGGGAAGCCAACCAACAAAACACAGTTCAACTGGTTAACGAATGAATCATGCAATTAATAATTCACGTGCTAAAGTAAGGAAAATAAGCTTGTCGATAGACCCAAATAAGCATAATGAAACCACAGCACAAACAACATTGTTATGATAATATTAGGTCCTTACATATGAAATTGGCGTTTTGTATGGAAGGAACAAAAAGTCGAATATTTTTTAATATAATATATTTAATTAATCAAAGTATGAACCATTGTTTTCAATGCACTTTTGCCATCTTATAGGTAGTTCATTGATCCCTTTACTAAAAAAACCAGTCGGACGGGAATCAATAAAATCTTTGAAGGCGATTTGGACTGCCCCATCGGAGTTGAATTTTTTCCCTTGCAAAAAGTTATCCAAATTGCGAAAAAAATGGTAATCTGTTGGAGCAAGGTCCGGGGAGTACGGAGGATGTCTAAGACATTCCAATTCAAGCTCTTCTAATTTGGTAGCCGTCTGTTGCGCAGTGTGTGGTCTGGCGTTGTCGTGAAGCAGCAGTGGCGTGGAGCGATTGACCAGCCTTGGTTGTTTAGCCGCTAGCTTTTCCATCATGGTTTGTAATTGCTGACAATAGACATCAGCTGTAATAGTCTGGCCAGATTTGAGAAAACTGTAATGAACAATACCGGCACTAGTCCACCAAACGCTTACAAGTAACTTTTTTGGGGTTAATTTTCGCTTGGGGCAGGATTTGGCTGGCTGGCCAGGATCCAACCATTGCGCTGAGCGCTTCCGATTATCGTAAAGAATCCATTTTTCATCACAGGTAATGATTCGGTTTAAAATACCTTCATTGTTGTGCCGGTTCAGTAATGTAACGCAGCAGTCGACGCGCGTTTGCCGGTTTGCTTCAGTCAATTCGTGAGGTACCCACCTTTCAAGCTTTTTAATCTTCCCAATTTGCTTCAAGTGAATTAAAACAGTTTTATCACTAACATCGAAGCCTGCAGCTAACTCGGACGTGGTTTGCGATGGGTCCGCTTCCACAATAGCCTTCAATTCTCCATTATCAACTTGGGTCTCAGGCCGTCCACGGGGCTTGTTCTGCAGGTCGAAATTTCCAGAACGAAAACGTTGGAACCAAAAACGAACTGTGTTTTCTTTTGCAACATGACCGCCATACACATCATTCACCCTTCGAGTCGTTTCCGCAGCACTAGTGCCACGGCGGAACTCGTACTCGTAAATAATGCGATATTTTAAATTTTCCATTTTGTAAAATGAGTGACGCAAACAGAAAAAACAGAAGAAAAAAAACAAATGAATGACGGTCATCGAAGCACAAATACATGAGTAAATAGCTGTACAAATTTGAATTTGGAATTCCTTACCAAAGAGGAGAAATTCGTGATTAAAGTGGCCAGTACGAAAAACGCCAATTTCATATGTAAGGACCTAATATTATAATATAATGCAAAAGAAATAGTAACGAACGTTGATAAACTAGAATATATAACTAAGCATGATAATATTACAATAGAATATTTTTCCTAGTTTAATGTCATACATGCTTCCTTCCCACTTCCTTTAGTACGATCAGTTTATAGCATTATATTGTCATTCACGATAGCAATTGAAAACTACAGCGAATTTGATAAAATCCTGAACATAATTCATATATAGAATCTAATGGCCAAGCAAGAAATAAGGAGAAATTGCAAATCAAATGTGCAGATAACACATTTCGCTTTCCTTCATCGTAGCAAACCGTGCTTGTAGCGGATATAATACAGACGGTAACTTCCTTCAAAGAAGTATTGGTGCTTATGAAGTATTAATGAACGGTAAACCGATGCTATAATTAACTATCGTTACAAAGCACAATTCTCCTACTCGTAACGGTATGACTTTGATAATCTTAATCTAATCTAACTTCGTAGTTTTGGTTTCATACAAAGATTTCTAATTTGATCTCTCCTGCGAAGTGATTGTTTTTGTAGCTTTAGTTAATCAAGATTTTATTACTGGTTATTCTTTACAACCGTTGAACCTTACCAAACATTTGGATTTTTTCATTTCGAATAAATTAATAATTATGGAAGTTTTTGTCGGAAGCTTAAAGCGTGGAGCTAACACAATAAAGTTCAGATTTATTATCATTCTACTGTTATAAAACATGATATGAAAAGATAATCTCGTTCAAACAACGGAAGCCTAGGGGCGTTCATTATCCGTAGATACTTATTTTAATGTCCGTGAAAGATAACAATTAGAGTTAAATCATAAAGTTTGACTTGACGGCATCAACACTGAAAACTTTTACACTTAAACATTACAATTAATTCAGTTGTGTCTAAAGTCCAAGAATAATTTAATTAAATATGTTCCCAAAATGACAATAAAGTCATTGTTTTAATTTTAACGGTCGTAAAAAATCGAGTTGATATAGTTAGAAAAGAAAACGAGTGCAGAAGTGTAATATGAAGAGAAAATATGAATAATCTTACCATAGTTTTGAATGAATGGGATCAAAACAAAGACGTAGAGTTAATTTGTATGAGAATAAGGCGTGGTCGTAAAATATAACCGTTAGTACATACACAAAAAGAAAACAATATAAAAAGTATATTAAAGCCGTGAGAGGGGAAGCAAGTTGATGTACTTGTTAACTAGATTGATAAATTTTGTTAGGTATTTAGAATAATTTTATATTTCAATGTTCATAGTCATCAGTTGAATGACACCTATGTCACAATAGTAACACTTACATCAATATCTACAGAGTAATGCTAGTAATCAGTGTCAAGCAGAGTTAACAATAGAAACAGTAATTACTAAGTATATTCGTTACTAAAATATCAAAATTGTGAATGCAAAAACTTAACAACACTACAAGGATACAAAGAATGTGACTATAATTAAGCAAACAGTGATTGACAGGGGTTGTAATTATCATTTTAATAATAAAGCAGTCCTCTATAGAGATAATGCAATAGTCCAAGCAGTATTTCTAATCATATTATGAATAGATAGCAAAACTGTTGCAACTTCTAATGCCATTTTGCTTCAGGCTACCGATGCAATGTGTTCTCCTAACGACTTTATCGAAAATGGTAGCTATTGTTAAGCTTTCGTTAACACCTACACACAATAAAAACGTGATTAATGGCAGATCAAATGTTGGCTATTTGATAGACATTTTGAATTGAGATGTGGGTTATACAATTTAATATGAGGTCATCGACTACACTGTTGTTAACAATGGAGCTAAAACTGAGATTAAAATCAACTACAATGTTTGATTCGATAACATTACAAATGATGAAATTATTGGTATTGACCAACAAAAACTGAATAAAACAAAGATGTTTATTCGAATTTTTCCTGTTTGTGACGAAAGCAAACAAAGCAATGGTCGAATCTAATCATATTTTGAAAGAAAACGGTGATGCTAACAACATCAATAAGGAAGTTATTGTCTTTAATATAGCATTATAAAATCATTAGACTACCGACGATAAGACGTCAAGTTCAGTGTAACCGTAACAATAAAACGTGGGTAGATCATTCGTAAAGGCAAGATTAATTTGACTTTACAACATAACTATAAAAGGACATGC
Source organism: Amphipoea oculea (assembly GCA_945859645.1). Taxonomy (NCBI): domain Eukaryota; kingdom Metazoa; phylum Arthropoda; class Insecta; order Lepidoptera; family Noctuidae; genus Amphipoea; species Amphipoea oculea. Next base: position 11,028,959 of record OX243880.1, read on the forward strand.
TTGCTAATCTGTTACGAAACTCTCTTGTTAGCCTTTTAATGATAAAATCTAGCAGATTGAGTCAACGAATGTTGTCATACTCATGATAGCTTTACATTCTTGTGCAGATTTCTATGTTGATACTTGTTGTTTAAATACACATACTCCACGATGTTAGGGTGATGAAATTGTGGCGTACATTTAGCACCAAATAGTATGTCACTAAGGGGACTGGGCCGCGATTGATCCGGTGGACATTGGTCTTGTTCCTTATATGTATTTTCCTTTGCATGATTTTATTTGCCATGTTCGTGAACGGGCGCCGTCAGTAGGGACTGGTCATCTCTTTGCTGCCACGGCTTATTTTAATTTAATATTTGAATTGTTTTTTCTCATCTTCTCATTATGGACGCTTTTAACGTTCTGCATCGTTCTCACATGTATAATTTTTAACATAAATGATGTAACCAAGACTTTGTAACCATATTATTTTGATTTAAAAGAGTGTCCATGGAGTTTCTTGCCCGTTCTTCTCCATAGGTACCTACCTACTCTTTGGAATGGGCAACTAGCTTCATCTTTCTGACTGACCGACCCCTTGACAATTCAAAAGTGCCTGTAATTGGTTTAATTGAAATAAATGCTTTGAGTTTGAGTTTGCATTTTTTTTGCTTGTTTCTATGCAGAATTGAATACGATTAATAGGAGAGGTGTGACCAAATTAAAAATAACTAAATCTGGGAACTTTTTTAGTAGACAAATTGTAGATATTCCTATGATATGGGTAGAAAGTTGAATTCTTTAATTTTTAGACATCAAAAGTCGATAAAATTGTACCAAATCAAATGAAAGACATGACATGAAAGAGTCCTTGTACATTTCAAAAGTTAAGTATTTTTTTTACTTTCAAGTAATTAAAAGTCTCATCGGAATACGTTGCATATTTCATAAGCACATCTTGTGCAGGCGTTCAGTGCTCACAGAAACTTTTAAACAACAAACACCGCTGATGCAAATTCTGCTCAAACGTTAGCTAAGTGCAACGACTAGGGACTACTTTTAGGTACTGTTTACTTTACCTCTTCAGTACTCCTACTTTAGTCTGAAATATGTTACGTGTCGGATTACACAGTCCTATTGTTTTAAAAAAGCTTTGAAATAGTTTCAGTGTCTGCTTTGGCTTTGAAAGATCAATTCGGAAAACCAAGCACTGATTTTCTAATAGAATAATTACGGAACTAGAAGTTGTTAAATGACCACCATAGGGCACTAACTACCGGCTGCAAATTAACAATATGGATCGGCGCATTATATTTATTTATTACGTTTCCCTACGTCAATTATTCAACAAATGACGCCTGCACAGCTCTCCGTGGTAATCGGCCCTGTAACCATAACTCAGCTAGTTGTTCTAGTCTGACACACTTCTTGACGCCCCCAGGATTAGGTCATTAGAAAGCCCACGCCAAGGGTAGCGTAAAGTGGAAATGCTGTTTATGAGTTTTACAACGTAATCAGCAATAATTGGCCAAGCACAATCTACGGCATCTCGCCAATATAAATAGTTCTGAACAATATTCGCAATGGGAAATAATTCTCGTTTCGTAAATCCGTGGATTCGCATTTCTGAAATATATTACTCCATTCGGTGGAGTAAATACTAGTAGATTATATTTTCTGAGATAAAACATTCCCTATTCCAAAGTACCTTTTTGTCGGAAATAAAATTTGCTCGGTAATAAAGATTTGTCTGCTAGGGAATAGTTTCATGAAAGAGCATTATTATGGTAATCGACATGAAGAATTACGTCGTACCAACACAGCCGATTGCAAATAGTGCTGTTAAGTGCATCATAATTCACACAAAGTCATCGCTTCGGCGAAAGTTACGATTTAGAGCCAAGAACGTCTACTTTGCATTTTATTTGTTACTTTCTTTTCGTACTTTCTTAATAACTGCTCTACAAAAATTAACTTTATTATAATTGGAGCAATTTTGAAGTAATTAACCCATCAAAATAATAGTATGTTTATTGCCCAACTCGACATTCATAATATCATAATCTAACTCGGGCGTATGAAAACACATGTTTCATTATATAAGTACTCTCATAGAAATATGCACATAAAATTAGCATGCATAAAACCGAGATGAAATATGTACGAGTATCTGCAGAATAATTAAAATATTTATTAATTATTATAATTAATGCCTAAGCAGTAATTTTAACTGCGTCGGTTATAAATTGGATTAATTTAAAAAAAAAAGCCTATTTTCACTCTTGCAGTAACCGTCCTAGTTTGCATATAAACCAATAATCTTGAAAAATGACATTAAATTAGTGCCATCACAAAATTATACCAAATATTTAACAGCATCCATAAACAAACTTAGAACTTCATTACAGTCTACAATATTTAACCGGAGGAATAAATCTATCCCCTTCAAAGTAACGCTTAAGGGTTTGGCCTATAGAAAATTTATATTCAAAATGCTATCCATTATAATTTTCAATATGCCATTCGGTATTGATTACGATAAAAGAGGTAAGCTTACACCTTGTTGAAATTTATTGACAGCATAAATTGAATAACTTAATGCGTTATGAGCTGTTTGACACTTACCTCATAAAATACAATTTGGTATGTATATTGAATAATATAGGTAGACTGTATATATATTTATAGATTTGTTAATATGAACACGATTCGACTTGGTATTCGAAGATCAGAGAAACATGCATGAAACGGGTATCGTTGAATGGAAAAAAGCGTGTCGCGATTGCGTTGATAATTCAGAAGAACAACTTATACAGAAAGAAAAATTAAATTAAATGTACTAATCATAATTATATACACAATCGAACACCTAAAGCTACAAGAACAGTCATCCTTCAGACAGCTACAAGCTAATTCTGAATCAGAAGATATTTCATAAGGTACGTAGGATAACTACAATTGTTATAAATTGTTTGTCAAACGTGTCGGTTCATGGTTTTATTGACTAATTTATTATCCAAGTGGAATATATACAGGCACAAGGCTAACGGCTCCTACGCGAAGCGACCATCGTAAATCTAGGACTTGTCTAGACAGTATTCAACGACCGAACTTAGATAACCGTATTAAGTGCCAAAAACGACCCGTGGGTGCAGCGGCCAAAGACACTAATCGAAAATTATGAAACAGCCCAGCTATAAAAAGGATCGTATGACTTTGACCTAGGACATAAAAGGTAAACTTTGAATTTAAACAATGATGTCAATTCTGAAGGAAAAATTACTATCTAAAATCAAAAAGCTTCGTGCCATTTACGAGTATTACAAAGCTTAATAAGTTGCACCAAGCTTTTTACATATTTTGCAATAGATGCCAATCTTGGAAGACACAACAATCACATCAACAAGATTAGGTTTAATGTTTAACGACACCACTTCTTTTATTTTTTAAAGCGTTTAAGCTACATACCTTGAAAAAATAAATGTGTGTGTGCAATAGATCGTGTTTTGATAACACTATAATAACGATCATCGTACCACGAAATCTAATTAGGTTATCTTTGATATCATGTTTGCTGTCATGGTTCTTCGAAGCCACCTTAATCGTCCTTGAAATCAACCATCAGATATTGCTCTCACTTCTGGCCATTGCCCAATCTTCCGGGCCAATGCATCTGAAGCAAATGGCGCATATCAAAATCACACGTAATTGGACAAGACAACGTAACCAAATCAGTGTCACGTTTAGCATCGTTCAGAGCTAGTTTAGTCACAATCACTTACAGGTATATAGAAGTCCCACTATTAGCGTAGCGACTGTTTAGTAGTGTCGCTTCAACATCATTCGTGAGTTACAACAAAGTCTGAGGAAGGAGAGGTTTACGCTTTAATTTTATAATCAGTCATAGCCTTATTTGCAAGAACTTAGGACTATTTGAAGACATTATTTATTTAGTGATTCCTGGGCAGATTATAGCCTGGAGCCAGCAATCTGATAGCATCATGATAAGTGTTTCCTTTCCGGCTGTAGAACGTCATTGAAACGCATTTGCTGGCTATACCAGAGTCATTAACATTTTAATTAAACACAAATGGATGATATAGTGACGCTTTTATCCGTTTCTTAGGGCAATCAGATCACACTGAAACCTGTTCAACGAAACTAGTTGTTCATGTTACCAATTAGCGTCAATCAGGTTTAATATATGCTTATCAGGTGCGAATTTAATGTGATTTCTGTGGCACACACGAAGCGCTTCTAAATCGTTATTCTGTTTCAGATTCCTCGTGAATATTTAAATTTATAATCAGGACCGAATTATCAACAAAGTAAAAGGTCACATAACCCCTGATGGAAATGCCGTGTACGGCGATGTTAATGTAAGTGAAAACAGACAGAACATGGCAACCGAACAAACTAATTAATGAAACCCACATCAGAAGTTCATACATGTGGACTTATTAAAGCTCAAAAACAATGAATAATGTTTTGCTTTCACAGTAATTAAAACATAATTGCAATTTAGAGAGCTTGCGATTTCTACGGAAATAATATCACGTTAGTAATAAATTATTCAATTCCAATAAACTTTATCGTTTGTGGACCGAGGTTTTATAAATGAGTTGCGTCACTGAAACCACAATTATGACGGGTCATAATAATACAATTAAATAATTAGTGAAGTCAGCAATTTTACAGATTGTAATACATAGTAAGTGAAATGCGAGTAGTTTTAGTAACTAAAATGAGGAAAAACAGGAACTCATTTCATGGAACTTGTAAATTAAGTCTGTGGGAACTAAAATCTCCAATACTATGTTAAAATATTCAATTGATGTCTTTTATATATTATTAAACGTAGCCTTGGACTACGACGTAACTGCTCATCAAAACTACACATACACCTAAAGTATTTCAGACTCCCGTACCTCTAAGATACTGCACTTACACAGTTCCCAACTTGTAAGTCCAAGTTCTCAATGGGAGGCGAGTCAAGTGAAGCATTTCTAAGTTGAATAGTTTCACTGTAAATAATAACACTTGTAAATAGTTCCGCCGCATACTCGGACCGACTATTACCTGCCACCATTACGGCTTTTATGTTGGCTATTTAATATTTTCGAAGAACCGCCCAGAACGTGCTACTAAAGACTGCAAATTTTAAGGCCATTTGGCTACACTTTTCTTATTGCATGGTTAAGAATTCATAGGCAACAACGGAACATTATTTCTAGAATTATTCAACGTAATAAATGAAAGAAGCCATTAGCAAATTGTTGTATTGAGACAATAAACTGAGGTGTCCCTCAAGAGCCTGACGTTGTCAACCGAAATCCTTTATATTTTTTAAATCAATACTAGTTTCAAGTCTATCTAAAAGAAAATTTCCCTTGAAAACAACTTTCCTTGTCCGTTGCCAACTATTTTCTCCACCTATAAATCTCACTAAGCACCGACATCTAATCTGTAGCCCACCGGTAGAATAAAATCTATTGCTGGTGTTTATGTAGGACCAGGCAATTACTTCTTGGTTAAGCTACATTTAATTACTATTACACAACTGTTTGTAGTTTTAACGGCAATTAGTTTGAACAGTGTTGCCAGGGACGGTTTTCGGAATTGGATACAAATTACTAAAATATAATCGCGGGCGAAATTGAATCAACTTTGATATTGGGTATGGTTTGAAACCATCAATTTAATTGCATAATTTAATAATGAAATGCCTGCTACCATTTATTTATTATAGATTAATAAAAAGAAAAATCCACCACTTAAACACGAATTATACCTAATTTATAATTAGGTATTAAAAGTCGCATCCAAAATTAAGTATCCCATTTCATTATTAAATCATGGTATTAAATTGAAGATTTTCTTGATGCTACAAATATACTTAGAAGTGAAACTAAATACATACATATAAAACTAGATTTTTCTCATCACGTTCTAATTAAAAGAGAAAAGATCTCATTAAAGGAGTGATGATAAATCGTAATTTATTTGCATTACACATGGCAATAAAGCAAAACCAATTTAAAGCTTAAATGGAATTTATTTCCATTTAAGTAAGATTTACAACTAATAAACCCCGTTTAAACGCGTAGGATACACATTAATTGTATGACAAACGATTATATGTAAATTTTATTTAGATCATGATGCGGAACTTAGGCGCCTCCTGATAAACCGGTCCAGTTCAAATCAGACCATACATATGTCATAACATGCACCATACAAGGACATCAACCATTAGTAATTACAAGTAATTGTTTTGACTAAAGATGAATGATCACAATTAACTTGATTGAGACTTCCTGATCTGATTTTATCAACCAATTTGATTGCTTGACGTAACCGATATAAATATTTAATAGATCTTGCAAAAACTACTGATACATTTGACTACTAACGAGTAGGCAACACATATTAAAATGAATGGTAGTGATACTTTTGAGATAGTTAATAAAACGATTGACACGAATGATTTGTGTTGTAAGCTTATTGATTTGACATTCAAAGATGTTTAAAGTGAAGAAGAAGACAATGAATCTGTTGCTATCAATGATGTATAAAACTATAGATACGTTGTCCGCACTCTAAAATGGCAACATGAAATGAAGGCAATTGCCCACATTGCGTTCAGTCACGCACCAACCTGTCGCGCGACGCGCTAGTGTTTATTTTTAATTTATAAGTGTGAAAACCTGTGCAAAACATAAAGAAAACATGCCGTCGTGTGTTTTCAGAGGATGTACAAATTATACCCCAAAAGTTAAAGACAAAAATGTGTCATTTCACGCGTAAGTTTACAAAACTACATTATTTTATTTTATTTTGTACGACGCTGCGTCTAATGGCGGCCGGCGCATGAAGTTAGTAGTCACGTGACGTTAGGGGAGGTTGGGACACTATTATACAAGTTTTTTTTGGTTGTTAGAATTTATAATATTGTTTGAATATAATATGCACTTGTTATGTTATGAATATACATTATTGTTTTCCGTTTCATTTTAGATTGCCTACAGATGGGCTGATAAAAGAAAAGTGGCTTAACATAATAAGGGTTTAAAGACGTGAAAACGATTGGCTACCAACTCCCTATACTAAAATACTACCTACATTTAAAAGATATAATATTGGTATTACTTTATTGGTAAAGTAGGTAACACGGTACAATTATCAATTATTTTATTAACTCTAGAAAATCGAGTGTCCTTTTTTCCCCATATGCCTCTGATAGCTACGTCACTCATGCGCTCGACCAATGAGCATGTAATTTGACAATTACTTATCCTGTGACGTAACTGAAGATGTTTATTTATCTCCCTCTAGCATCAGGCATCCCGCCGTACCACAGAATACTTAAAGTACTGCGTACAGAAAGGCCACTCCCTTCCCCGCACTAACATCAGTTACCGCACCTCACCCCGCACTTCGATGTGTTCGTCGCCTGCTCTTTAACAATGGCGCTCGCATACACAAGAACCGCAGCGCTGTACCTACCTACTGCTGACACGAACACATTATTTTTTTAAAGTTTTATATTTTGTGTTAATCACGATGTTGTATATTGTGCATTATTTGGATGCTTATATTCATCGAGGAACGATAAAGACAGGAGTTTCTTTCGGTTCCCGAAACATGAAAGAAGGTAAGGAACAGCAACTCAAATATCCTTTAAACCCATAAAAAATAAAAGCTAGTATATTACAGACAAACAAGTTAAGCCAGTGTTGTGATAATTTATTTTCATAATTTTCTCTATTAATCATTTATTTTCCAAGTTTTCTTCGTTTTAGAACAATTAAAACTTCCGTAATATTAACATACCAAATTGCTCTCTCTCTTTATTGTCTTAGTTATGTCTCTTTCTTTCACGTTCTATTCGTTCTTCGACTTTAAAAGTACCTAGTACAATAGAATAGTTATTTGTTATACAAGAGTGCAAAGTTGCTTTTTAACCGCGTGTTTAATTTTGATGACCGAGCAAGCGAAGGATTCTAAAATTGAATCACGAGCGCAGCGAGTGATTCAAAATTAGAATCCTGAGCGTTAGCGAGGGAATCAAAAGAGCACGAGGTGAAAAATCTTTGCACCATAGATTAGTTGCACTCGAGTGCAACACGTAACTTTTCATTCCACCTCAGCGAGGAAATGACTAAATGCAAAAAAAAAAACGTTTACAATCACAAGATAGGTACACTTTTATTTCAGTTTAGGTATTAATTACTACATTATGACAGGTAAGTATTACAGAATAATCTTTAAATTATAACAAAATAATACTAAGGTATAATTAAGAAAATTTTTTAATTCACAAACTTAGTGCACACGATGTTCTAAATTCAATTTACTTTATCCTCTAGAGAATAAAAACGGCTTTTCCACTCAGATATTGAAGATTAAAAATACTCTTTCCGAGATGGTGGGATGAAAATGTTATTAATTAGATTTCTGTGAGTACCTAGTGTCGCGGCGCGCGGCGCCCCATTGTTGCATACGTTCGGGCAGCGCCGCCGCCTACGCAATACTGCGCCAGCCAGCCCTACTAGATTTCACGCACACATTTACACGTATACAAACGTCATTTGTCAATGTAGTGGTAGTAGGTAATTATTTTGCGAGCGTTGTATGGAGTGTCCGGGGTGTGGCCGTACGGTGTCATATTTTCTTTCCCTTTCTTTACGCGTATAAGTAGTTATCTAGTATTTTCGCCGTTTTTAAGCGCCGAGATGTTGGTTGATAACGTGTCTATATATAATACGTCATTGGTTGCTATGGTCAAAGATAACGGTCTGCCGAAACTTGAAAGAAATTAAGGTAATTTAATAAGTTGAGTAGACCATAACAACATTATAACCGTGGTCACTTAGGTAATGAATGACGTACCATGTAATGAGGAATAGTTTTTTTCGAGAATTGAGAACGAAAGGAGCGAATCGTATGAATATGTAGGTATGCGTTCCGCAGTTCACTTTCGTACAATTGCATGTATTTGCCTTGCTGGTGCACGCTACAGCTACTGTCAATATCTTAGATGAAATTATGAATGTTGTTTTATTGTTCACGACTCTAACCGATGTGGTGTAAACACAAAAGTGAGATCTAAAATAAGTAAAGAAAGAGTTGATTAAAACAGGAGTGCACAAGGAAGTTTTGGTCACAACAAGCCTTAGTTTGTGTTTGAATTAAGCTAAATTATTACTCGCTAACAACCATAACTTGTTGATATCCCCATAACTTTACAAAAATGGCGATACGAATCAGTGACATTCAATATTTATATTTACTTAGAATTTATTAACTTTAAGAACCGCAGAGGTCGGTGGTGGTCCGTGAAATTCTATATCCAATTATCCAAATATAAACGATCCACACTGTAAACAGTGTCTGTAAAGTCATAAATTCAAATCGATGAATCGATTAGAAAACACATCGATGACTCATAACGAAATATCGATTAATCGCGTGGGCCATGCTGTGAAATTGCAAAACTGCTTTAGTTAAACCCCGGAACTAATCACTTGTTCTGTACTAAAATGACGGATTTGTGGGCTGCTTAATGAACCGTAAAGGTATTACTTATTTATTTCTATGAAATACAACATGGAATCTGTATAAAAAGTCGTTACTAAATACAAATGTCTCTACACGTAATAACCTCATTAAGAATACATTTAAACGTTCTAATAGGTCTTGTGGAACTGTTTGCGTCAGAAAGTACAGTTGGACAAAGAAAAAGTAATATGGAACACTTCCTAAGTACATTCTTGTGACCAATCGGGTATCGTCTATTAAATGCTGGTTACAATATTTATTGCAGATAAATAAGGGAAGAGAAATAGGTGGTCTTTGGAGCTCCTGCGACCACTGCGATACAAGGTAGAACCAATGAATATTGAATGAGCATATTTGTCTGCGAAGTATGACGGTACTTTAGCCGCATGATATTTCAGGTTCCTATAAATCCCATATCAATAAATTACGTAACAGTGTTCTAGGCAAGTTGCTGTCAACGAAGATTTTATCTGAAATCCATTCAAATTCGCGGTTTTGAAAACAATAAAACTTCTATTGTGCTCCTTATGGGGAGGTGGGCAGGAATAGTTGAAGTGCCAACTGCTGGCTTCAGATACAATGGTTGATGCTTCGGTAAAATTCTTTGCGATCGAGGATGGTATTTAGATATTTCATGCTTCTCTTACGCCTCTAATAGGTATAGCCGAGAACTAAAATGAGGATTTTAAAGAATTCTGCATTGCTTTCATTGTAATGGAATTTTGTCGTTTTAATGGAACATAGTCATTGTCTACCTAGTCAATAGCTTTGGTAGGTATAAGAGTGTATCAACAGGTATTCGACTATCCAAATAAAGATACGAGAACAAATATTCCAATGTCCTTACTTTGATATCGGCTTTTACGCATATTACTACAATCTATCGTAATATAAGGAAATGTATGGAAACAAAACAAGACTGTTAAATTAAAGTTTTATCTACAAATTGTCTGTTTCGATATAAACTTATTAGACAAACAGGACAAAATGCAACAGGCTTTCGTATTAATAACGATAATTTTCTATGAAAATATATGGGCTAACATCGACTATAACTCGCCCACGTATACGTATCTCACTAAAACTAAGGCTGCAATATTGTTTCGTTTGTAAACAGAAGGTATGACAAACCGACACAAACGTGGTCGGTCATTCATCCAACTTACTGTACCTAAGTCCGGCCTTTTTGCCGACATTGAAAAACTTTTCTATTTCAAATCCAATTCCGATACTGGTTATTTTTTCGACTAGCCGAAGCAAACTTTTTACTCGAAACAACGGTATGAATATGAACGTTGTTTTTCTAAACTTTTGCTACTTTCTGAAGTTCATCTACTCGTCTAATATTGTGGCTAAAATATAAATAAAAACTTTATCTGACAGCACCGCACCCCTTTTACAAAACTTTTCCTTTTTTACCAGATTAAAAACAAAAAAAAAATACAGAAATTCCTGTTTCAAGTTTGTTTTGAAAGGAAGAACATAAATCATGGGGTAATAATAGTGGCTGATTAGCGATATAAAACTACAGGAAACGCCGTGGGGCGCAGTGTTAGTTACCGATATGTCATTGGGGCCGTAAAACGGTAATACAGCAGAGTTATAGGAGTGCAGATGGTCATCTTGTTTTATTAGATATATTTAATGTCGTTAAATGAGTGGCCATTTATTAGTTGCGCATGCCAGCTATTGCAAGTTTTCCATGTTATCCTACTTACATGATATTGTTTTCGATTTACGATAAAAATGAATAGGTACAGATAGGTACTTGTCTAGTGCCTCAAGCATGTTGTGATTAATGGTTAGGCAATTGTTTCAACTTCAGTTTTTATATGCTATTTTTTTGTTCGATTAAGCGTGTCTTTTGTTTTCGAAATGAATCTGTCAATGCTTTTGTCAGAATGATAATGGATAATATACATATTAATATTGAAACTAAAGAAAACATTTTTTTACTTTCTTTCAATCAATCAATCAAAGTATTTATTTGCTAGAATATGGTACATAAGGTGTTACAGTAAATTAGTTTCAGCATATCCTGCCCTAACATGGCGTGCAAATGTATTCACAATAAGCAATGTCAATTAGTCTAACTTACAAATTACGGATTCTATTGACTTGTCTTCTAAGTAGTCCTTAACGGTATAATATCTTTTAAATAATAGTAGTTTGAAAAGTATTTTTTTAAATATTGTCAGCGGTAGGTCTTGAAAACTATTTGGTAAATGATTGAAAATAATAATCGACATGCAGTATACATTTTTCTTAAATAATTTTAGTTTTATTGGTGGCAGCCGAAGTCTATCTTTATGCCGTGTTCGGCTATTTGGTCTGTCAGTGCTTGTTTCAAATAAATTGTAGTTTCTCCTAACGAAAACACATATTTCAAAAATATATAGACATGGCAAAGGTAGAATTTTAAGTTTTTCAAATAGTGGCTTACAGCTGTCTAAAAAATGAGCTCCACAAATTGCTCGGATACATTTTTTTTGGGCTTTAAAAACTCTGTCAAAATCTACTGAGTTGCCCCATATTACAATGCCGTATCTAAGTACGGATGACACGTAACCATGGTAAGCCAGCATTGCAGTTTCGTAGTTTACTGTTTGTCTAATTCGTTTCAGGACATATATAAAACGATCTATTTTTGCAAGAATCTTATCTATATGTGTTTTCCAATTGCAATTTTTATCTACCGTTATACCTAAGAATACACAATTATCGACAGTGGTCAAGTGAGAATCTTTATAATGAATGTCCAGTTTATCTACGTTTGAGTTGTATGTTTGAAATTGTATTATGTTTGTTTTAGTCATATTTATTTTTAAGTTATGTTTTTCTAGCCATACGATTGCATTATCCAGAGCTTGGACGGTTTCCTTTTCTAAGGTTTTGTTATTGTCGCTCTTAATCATTATTGTGGTGTCATCAGCGAATAGTATGCAATCTTTACCTATCGCCTCTGAAATGTCGTTGATGTAAACTAGAAAGAGTAGTGGGGATACAATACCTCCCTGTGGCGTGCCATAATTATTTTGTTTATATTCCGACCTATAGGTTTTTTTTTCCCTTTGACAGGTTTTAGTTATTTCCACACATTGTAATCTTTCAGAAAGATAACTTTTTATCCAGTCGTTGGCCTTACCCCGGATTCCATAATGCTCAAGCTTTGAGAGTAGCGTTTTATGGCAAACATAATCAAAAGCTTTTGTCATGTCTAGGAACACACAGCTTATCTTAGATTTTTGATTCAGACCTTCAGTTATGTATTTTACTAGGGCAAAACAAGCTAAAGTAGTGGAACTGCCCTTTCTAAAACCGAATTGTTCTTTTGTAAGAATATCACAAGTTGTTAAAAAGCTCTCTATTTTAATGCACATAACTTTCTCAAATATTTTGGATAGGATTGGGATTAAGGTTATTGGGCGATAATTGCTCATGTCAGTTTTTACACCTTTCTTATAAAGAGGTTTGACAATAGACCTTTTTAAACGTGTAGGAAATACTCCTTCTGTTAGAGACAGGTTTATAATATAGGTTAAGGGAGACACTAAACACCTTGCACATATTTTTAACACTTTAGTGCTCAGGTCGTCATATCCAGTAGAGTTGGTGTTTTTTAGACAGTGAATTATTTTATAAATGTCTGATTCATCTACTGGTGTAAGGAACATGCTTTTAGGATTTTGAGGTGTATTTATATTCATGTCACATTGCAGGGTTTTATGAGCATTATTGGTCGTTTTTGTTTGCGATATGTAATAGTCATTAAATAAGTCACATATTTGGTTTGGGTTGTCATACACTTTACCATTCGTATTAATTGCGTCAACTTCCGAGTTACTTGTCATATTATTATTTGTGTTTGTTTTAATCAAGTTCCATGCCGCTTTACTTACATTTTTGGCTTTATTAATATAGTCTAAGCTATTTATCTGCTGAGCCTTGTTTATGCATTTTTTCAGTATTTGTTAATAGTACTTGATTTAATTTTACGGAGAGCGAAACTGTCTAGGTTTTGACTCTCTTTCTTTATAAATTTAAACATATCCAATGGTAACTAGCAAGAATATTGTACAGGTGAGCCACATTCCGCCTTCATAGTCATCCATTTGTATTTTACTGGCCTACCGCAGTACTACAACTATCTAGACTAAAATGTCCATTGCACTGTTGTGCTTGAAAATATTATTATAAATCAGAATATTTTACGAGGGACACAATAAAGGTAAGAACAGAAATTTCACTACCACCAATACACTTGAAGATGCGTGACCTCTTCCAAACAAACTTGCTTAGTAGTTCTCGGCGAAAATACAATTGTTGAATTTGTCTAAGAAAGGCTCAAAAATGTCAGATGCCCTCTGTCACTTTCCGTTACTGGGCTTGCGAGGACTTTAATCATTCTAAAAGGCCTTCTAATGTCCCGTTTAAGCCTATGCGACATCTTTCAATCTAGAGAGTGAACCTTCGTTATTTTTAACCGACTTTAAAAAAGGAGGTTCTGTATTCGACCCGTATGTATGTATGTATGTATGTTTGTATGTCCGCGATTATCTCAAAAACTGCTGAACCGATTTTGATAATTCTTTCATTAGTGTGATCTACATACTTTCAGGAAGGTTTTAGTATATAATACATTAGGTAATTGTTCTTATGTACGAAGTTATATGCATAAATGTACTGCATCTCCGGCATTTCTATGGGAATTTTGATGATTCTTCGAGTCGTGTCTTCAATTCTTCAATGCACTAGTGTTAATTGAATTTGTGTGGGGTAGGTACAACTAAAAAGTGAAAAATAAAAACTTTTTTTACAAAAAAAACAACCGACTTCAAAAAAAATACACTACAAAGTGAAAAATAACTTTAATTTCGGAAGTCGGTGTTAAAAAACGAAAATTCGGAACCAACGACACCGACTTCCGAAATTAAAGTTATTTTTCACTTTGTAGTGTTTTTTTTTTGAAGTCGGTTGTTTTTTTTTCTTTTGTATTATGGTACCTAAGCCTACGCCGTTCCCATACAGAAGCACGGTAGGTAAGACCGAACTTCACAGGTCGTTCAGATGTCTAATGAATGGGACCATACGCAAAGGGTCTAAAATACAAAGCTGCTGTACTTCTCTTAATGTCATATTGCCGTACAGGCTAACCCACACGGTTCTGATGCAAAAGCAAGGTGGATAGGGCACAACTTTCCGGGTTGTACCTACGCAGAATGGACAATAAAATTATAGACACATTGCAGGGACAAAATAAAGAGGTTAGGTGTTGCGCTTCTGTAAAATTTTCCATAGCGGTTCAGTCAAACCCACACGGTTAGGCAGGCGGTTCCCATACAAAAGCACGGTGGGTAGGGCCCAACTTCCCGGGTCGTGGTCAGGGGGTCACCGATGCCTGATGGATGGGACCGTAACTACGCATTACAGATTGCGGAATTTGTAAAGCTGATTTTGTAATAGATAGGTTACTGTGAAAGAAACGTTATTGAATTACAGGTTTTTATATTTTAAGAAGGTGAATGTGAAGGCTTTATCAAATCAAAAGGCAAAAAAACATACATCCTCGATCTTGTACCTCATTCGAATGTTTTATGTTCCAATGCTTTATTTGTCGAAAAAACTATGAAATATCCATTCAAATCCCGGCTCGACGATAGCAAGATCGAGTCATTTCGTGTGTATCGTCATGATAACAACAATCTACATTGTATCTTCCCATTTAGCTCCGAGCTCCGCGAACGTTTCGATTTGTTTTGTAGACATATCGTTAGGAGTTGTTAGCACTTGCATTAAGCACGACTCGTCCAAAGGAGCTTGATCATTATAAGATTGAAGCCAGAAACCATTCTAAAGGTACTCACTCAACTTCCTGTAGCTCATTAGGCGCCTAGTCAGACTGATTCATTTCCGAATTGACAGGAGTATCATTGGAATTCCTCCCTGCATATCTTTGAAGGATTACTAGTTGAAATTTATCATAGATACATTTAACGATTTACCGTTGGGCTAGTTACTGAGTGCCAGACATTCTAAGTTTCTAACTGACTGACACGACCAGGAATTTATCTGCAGACATAAACTGGTCTCAGGAAAGCTTGACGGAACCTTCAAAGGAATTTCTTGTATTATCTTAACGGCAATATAAGCATTTAAAACATAATTAAAGGACACATGAAAGTCGTTGTTTAGACAGAGTAACTTCAAATCATTATTTATTGTTCGGAAGCTTGACACCCGATTCGCGCTGACCTTTCCGTTTCGATAAGATAGTGGCGTTACACAATTGTTACTTATAAATAAAATAGGTTAGTCAAAGTGAAAGAAAATAATTGATAACATCATAGTTTTGTGTTATTGTTCTACATTTCGTTGGTCCAGATGAACAGAACAAAAAAAAACAAAAACAACTCAAAAAAGTGATTTGTCAAATCGAATATTTCCATTTCTATAACAATAATTGGTTAAAATCACCTATATACATTTTACCTATAATATTTTTTTTTGAACAACAACGTTTTTGTTGTCATATCGTCATGCAATCACGTTCATTAGAAATATGTTTTTTAGTAGGATTATATTTTGTCAAAAATCAAGCGTAAATTTCGAGTTAATACCCTGTTCATCCAAATGAACGAATTGTTATGCAAGTTTCAACGGGTCTCTGTGATAATTTGAATGATCCCTGTATTATCTTTGACCTTGTTCCACATTTTCCGTATAAATATTATAAAAATAATAAAAACCGAATGCAATCAAGCGTGTAATGCAAATAAGCTATTATGAATTCCAAATAAAATCTAGTTCGTCAAACAATGGATTGTTAATCCGAAAGTTAATAAGAATTTTAGGGAATTACGTTACTCATTTAGCACCAGCCAGGGTTGATTACGAATCAATTAAATATCATTAGAGCACAAATAGCTGCGTCCGTATACATTACAATAAGGTTGAATTAGTATTTAGTGATGCGTAAACCGCTCGTGGCCCACCGTGCGGACAACAAACAAACTCCACGCGAAACACGATTACTTCCGATTAACTTGATTCGAATCGAATGAGACCGACGGTGTTTTTTTTTAAATTGATTTATAGCAATCCGATCATCTACCGTTAAAAAGATACCGTAAGCCCGAGGAATTCCGATTTATCGAAAATCTATAATTAGGGATGTTACTGTAAACAATGGCTTCGATCAACGTGCATCATGGGCAAATAGTTTCTTTGCTAGCAAAATTCCGATATGAAAACTTTCTTGAAAAGTCTACGGTGATGTCCAAGTAGCTATCTCGCATAAAAAACCATGAATTCACATACTTAAATATTTTTGAAGTGAAAACTTCTTTAGCGGCGTTGAACACTTTTTGTAATGGGTAAAAAATGTTAAACTCGCGTCAGGGCATCGCGTCAGGACACGTGACCGTCAGGAGAGATTTCCCCGCCCCCCCCCCCCCCCATCTCTTTCTACGGCGGCGCCAACCGAAGTGAACCAAGTGAGACACGACAAAGATGGCCGAAGAAAATGACATTTGACGTAATTGTACCATGATTTGACGTACAAATGTTTGAAAAGTCAGTTTCGTAAACAATAGTACTTCGAGGAGCCGCAGTTGTATTTAATTTATTTTGAACTTCTGTTTAACCAATTTAGTTTATTATTATATAGATACCTACCTACAATACAAAATAGAAGCGACGAAAAATATAACGTAGCACATTATAGCAACAAGAAATACTGTGGGACATTGCTGCTTTTGTGTGAAAACAATGCTTCCGTGTCGACCACGGAAGTTTACACCCTGCAGGGAGATGCTCCACTAGGGTGTGGCTGTGAAGCTATGTTGCAAAACATGCTCCACTTCCTATCCTGCCTTATTTGTCCTACCCAAAACATGCAGTCAAAGTGACCTCTGCGCTGCCACCGACGACAACGTGGAAGTAGCAATATTTTGAGCCAACAAGATCTAAAGTAAAAGAGAAGAAATGTAGGGAGTAGTTCATTAATAAAAAGCTTGTATACAAATATCAGTTTATTTTTATAATACTTGTACGCACCGGGACTTACAGCTTAGTACGGCTGTTATTCCAAATGCATACAGTGTGGCTAAGTTTGTAACAATTGAGCCTGGTATCTATGGTTACCTCACCCTACTGATTATAAACCTACAGCAACTACTTAACACCCTAGTTATCCTAACACCCTAACCTATCATACAAGCCTACGGGAGACCTACGGGAACAGACAGAATTTGGGTAGGAATAGGGGTTTGTGTACGTCGTGCAATGTGTACACAGGAAATAGTTTTGTCATTGCCGGTCCCACAGACTCATAGAACTGGTGATGGCTAAAGGTGTATTGGCCATAGTGAGAGGAATTATGGAAGATGAATCAAACTCTACTCCAGCTTGATGACTAATTTATTCATTTACTAATTACTAATTTATGTGGAACGAATGTATGTCGCTCTTGATGCTGACGCTGGCGTATGTAACTCTTGCCTGTTCACGGCTGAACAATACTCTAAACTCTAATTTGGCTTCTAAAACTTGTGCAACCAGAACAAAATTTTTAAAATGTTTGCTTTTCATTTGCCATCTGTGCCATCTCTTCTGTAGGCCGTTTCATTTTCTGCTATTCGTAGTGAAGCACCATCCTTACTAGTCCTATTGACCTGAAATACAAAACTAATGTTATAAATTCTTTCTCTTCATTATCTTATTTATACTGATTTAATTAATCAGTAGCGG
This sequence comes from Amphipoea oculea, assembly GCA_945859645.1. Classification (NCBI taxonomy): domain Eukaryota; kingdom Metazoa; phylum Arthropoda; class Insecta; order Lepidoptera; family Noctuidae; genus Amphipoea; species Amphipoea oculea. The sequence goes on from OX243880.1 coordinate 11,047,247, forward strand.
CATCAAAATAACAGTCATTATTATTCTTATGGCGGGTTTTTTTTTGTTACAATGAGTTTTGTACAGGCAAACGAAGTTCTTCGTAAAATTGTAAATTGGATAGACACCTAATTCGTAAATCATGCCAGGCTGCCCCTGTTTAGCGTTAGTGCTTGTGTCAGTGTTTTTATTTTCTATTATGGAGACCACTCCCTGACCAATTCTTCCAAAAAATGTAAGGATTAGAAGCAAAAGCAAGCATAAGTATAAGAAATTGAGAATGTTTACAAAACATAACTTACTTTGAACACATTTTAGCTGCAACAGTAGGTACACACCTTATCCTCGTCCAACCAATATTCAATTCTTTGCCCTTTATTGCAACTAGTCTCCGGTCTTAATTTCATTTATTTTAAATACAAAAAAAATATTCAAAAGTTTTTTAGTTTGACACATAGATACAATATCAAATTCATTCATTGACATACTTATTCATATTGTTTCCATGACGACCATGACGTTGTCGCGTCAAAACTGTTGAAACTGTAGACAATAAATTAGTTTTTCATACGTAATAATGTCTATGGACACAAATATTCGGTTCGTAGACAGATATTCTCGTATGCCGATTTAATGTGTTGGCCAATTTGTTGGATGACTTCATTATAATGGCAACATTTAGAAGTTGTAGGACATTCTAGTTATAGAACGTTTATTATGAAGCGTTTATGAATACAAAATTTTATCGAATGTTTTAAAGGCCTATTGAGCATTTTAACTAATGAATGGTTTAAACCTTCAATAGGCTTTTTTATGAATAAGACCGAAAGTGTTTAAAATATGGAAATTGAACAAAGTGCATCTATTAATGAAAAAAGTGACGCAGAAATATTGAAAAAAAATGAGTAATATTAATTAAATTAATAATTGATTTATTTCAACGTTAATATTCAAGTTTTCACTTCTGCCGGCACTCCCGGAGTGCAACCCGTCTTTTTTTTATATTAGGAATATTACTGACTTATGCTGAATATTATTATTCAGCATACATAGCTAGAATATTTATGAAAGCCGACCCCCGCATAGTTGGAAAAGGCTTGACAGATGATGGTGTTGCTGTATATTATTATACCTACTTTAGTAGGTGGACAAATTATTTCAATAATACCCTTAACAGTAACTAAGCCAACAAAAAATATTACCGAAGAAAAAAACAAACAAGCGACAACCCTACAGAACTATTACAACAACGCGAACGCATCGATCTAATCACAACAATAGGGCTGGCTGTCATTCCACATCGCGTCTCTCAATATCGGCCTAAAAACTTACGATTACAATCAGTATGATTTTTGTTATTCAGTCATGCAGCACGCGACTTACATCAGTTCTCAATTAAAAATGGAGTAGCTAATTAACGTTAAAAAACAATAACTTTGGTAGTAGCACGCTAAGATCAGAAAACACTTCGTTAGTTTAAGTATCTCTCATCGATGTTTTTTTGTTTCAAATAATTAATTCGCCGAGTCATTCGGGTACGCTCGGGTTTTAAACGATTGATTGCGATTGGAATAGAATATTTCGATAATTTTTAATAGATTGGAAAGTTTTTAATCATTTTTGTTTACATAGCGACAAATTAAAAATTTTGTTGGAGCTTTTAACATATTTTTAGCAAAAACATTGTCTGTTGCTTGAGTTTATCTCTGCACGTTTATTATTATTAAAAACGGATCCAAATCTTCCCTAACACCAAAAAATACTAAAACGTCCACAATAAAAACGAATGTTACTTTTTGTACAAAAAAAGAATACAAAGCGTCGTAAAAAGACACGATACACTCGATAATATTGTCATAATGTCCCTTTAGCTTCCGATGCGTCACAAAGAAGAGGTTGGCTCGGTCTATCGAGTCCAGATGACCGGAATGATCCGGTAACTACGGGTGACCACGGTACCCCACGTTATCACGAACAATGACCGCGTTCACAAAATAGCGGATTTCGTAAAAATATTCATAATTTTCCCCACAATGAAGTAATACGAGTCCCCTTACCTAATGAATAACAATAATATGATTGGTTTTGTTCATAGCAACAACCCCATAAAAATGTGTGTTCTATTATGCACGGGTCCTTATATGTATAATATTAATTGTATGCATAACTTATTTTGCTATCGACTGGACAGTTTGAATGAGCATAAAAAATGTGCATTTTTGTTGTGCTTTTGAAAATAAATATCTTATTTAATGTTATTTGTTCAACCTATAAACACCTTGTTAATTTAAATGTTCCTTAATATCATTGTTTACATTTAAAAAGTAATAAAAAAAGATAAATTATAGTGGTCCAAAAGTGATAATAGTAAGTTGTTTGACAAACGGCGGAAAAAAGTTTTTCAGTGGAAACTTGAAAATTAGCTGTAAGTTTCCCAAATAGAATAAAATAAATAAAATAAAATAAATTCAAAAAGATGGACATCAGTTTAAACTTATATGAATTATTAGAATTTATTTCTTTCAGATTAAATGAAGCGGAAAGCTGCGTTCCTGACTTACTACATAACGGTTCTGTTTTCGTGCTGAAGAATTAGTAGCATTAAAAATTAAGTTCGTCAACAAGGATACTCTATGTTGCGTTATCTAAAATTATTTGCTTGGAATTCTTAAAAAAATATAAAAGTTCAATTGTAATTTTCAAATACCTTTTTCGAAAATTCAATGCATCTTTTCCTATCCTAAATATCGCGAAGTAGGTTAAGCCAGTGAACATGTATGGTGTTCTCTGCTCGTTATATTTCTGTATAAGATGGGCACCTTACTCTGCAGTGGAATACAAGCTCATATCTTTATATTAAAATTAAAAATACATCTCCAATAACAATTTCAATAATTAGGTATTACAGATCAGAAACTGGTTAAACATAGGTACTGATATTTTCCAATCGGAATCATCTAGTTGTTTTTTGTAATTATACAGGTAGACACTACATAAATTGCATATTTAAATTCAGTATTACCAACTATTAAACGAGCACCGAGATTTTATAATTTTACATCAGGTTCGTTGCACTAATAGCAATACTTGTTCACATTATACAGGTTAAACACAGTCATGTAAGGGAGTAGCTAGTAATTAATTGCAAATGCTATTCCTATAATGTATCATCATCATTAATTAAAAGGAAGTTCCCGTCTGTCTGTCTGTCTGTATGCTAAACGAATCTGGACCAGCGAATTAATGGAATCTAATACCTACAGAATATTGCTTTAAATTAAAAGCCAACTTTAAACGGTAAAACTTTAAGGTCGTCTGGGTGTAGATAATACAAAAGAATGGGTAAAATGTAGTTTAAAAAATGAATAGCGTTGTTAAAACTTTCTTGCATGAAGTTTCTTGTAGACGATAAAAAATCATATAGGCCCCACGAGATGGTTGAAATTTTAAATGTAGATTTGCCCGCTTAAAGCCTTGTGCTGTACAGGAATTTCCCAACACCTGAACAGAACACCAGCAATGTTTGTGTGTATTATTTACTAATGAGTAATGAGAGATCCACCAACCCGCACTGGGCCCGCGTGGTGGATTACGACCCTTTCACAGAGAGGAGGCCGGTGTCCCAGCAGTGGGAACGTCATAGGCTGATTATGTATGTATTATGTGAGTACAAACTGCGCCTGTGAAGCTGCAAGCCGCTAAAATAACGTTTCTGTAATATCTAAAACTATTAGCAAAGATTTAAAGTAGGTCTTCCAATGAGAATCTAGCAGCAATCAATCATAAAATTGAATGAAAAACACTTATTAAAAGCGAAGTATAAAAGTTTATTGCAAGAAGCCTGGATAACCGTCTATGAAATAACGAGGAATCGAGACCATAACTAATCTCACAAATCATATAAAAATAGAGCAATCAATATTTTGAAGCGAACAAAGTGTAGTTTTTTTCAAAGCCAAGCAAAAACTTGCTGCTATTAATTTTATCTCGTGCCAGTCATCTTTAGAGCAAAAACGTAACCAAAATACAAATCGCCCGATACTTGTAATAAAAACGAAACACGTGGCCATTGTTATGCTATTCAATATTTTGGATTAATGGTAACTGTAAAAGGACATGAGGAGATATGCACGTTACTGAACCAAGATTAACAAAAGATAGATGTGGGCTGATGATAGTGATCTTGACAAATATGGCCCAGAACAGACAAGTGACACTTGCACACTAAAAACAAATTGTTTCGTCTACAAACGCGTTCTTTTGTTTCCTGTTTTTGTATACTGTAGCGATCTAGAAATTATAACAGACCAGCGGGGCAATTGCGTAACACATCATCAATCGGAATCGGTTTCATTATGACAGTTCAACAACATTCATTGAGTTATTAACGTGTTAAGCAGACAAATTTTTCGAACTTATGAAGCAACGAATTAGCAATTTGCTTCAGAATGATTCAGATTCCGATTGATAGAGTGTTACGCAATTAGGGTGCTGGGCTCTAATTCACTATGACCACTTAACGAATCCATACTTCGAAACTACGTCAATTCCTTAACCGGTCAAGCGGCGCGGTTCGCCGATCGGCGACGAAACAATAGAAAATCAATTGATTAATTAATTACGACATCTGCTATTAACGCATTCTCTATGACACAATGGCGTGGTGTGAACTGTCAAAGTACATGTTATCTAAGACACGATATTGGTGTGGTTTGCACGTTGAAGATTTCTCGGGGAATAATAGAGAATTGGGGCCATGCACGTTCATTCTCTTGGATTTTATGGCAAAACCTTATTTCATTAGCTGACTTCTATCGGCAATGATTGTAAATAATTTGAATTCCAATCTATCCCTTATCTGTTTTTATTTTTTTCTTAAGCTTCCATTAAACTTAAATAATTATGGAGTATAATGTAACTTTTATTGCACCCACTTCACGATCTTGGGATGTTCTGGTGAAGTATTGAAGCATCGAAAATGATGCATGGTCGCCGCATCCGGACGTAGCAATGAATCACATGTGTGATGTGATATATGGCCAGTGAACGTGTTTGGCGACTTTGTCGTCATATTAGACAGCACTTGCACCATATTGAAAATGGTTGTTACGAAACAATTTGAAAGATTTCCGTTCCAACCTTAACTTTTCAATATTATCATTTCTTCCAGAAATATTATCAAAACCACCAGTTGTTCATGTACGGTATATAATAGACATTCTTCTAATATTATTGAGAATCTATGATAGCAAAAATACTAGGGAATGCAATTGAAAGTGTCAAAATGTTCATAATGCATTTAATTAACGCAACGAAATTGCTTTCTTTGTATAACTCCACGTATTAAAACTTCGGCAACCCTAAGATTAACGAGCGACTAACAAAGGATACATTGACTGACAACCCGGGGACAGATCCCCTCTCATGACAAAATAAACTTACGTCGTAAACCGAACCCCTTATACCGATTTTAGTGCTCGACTAATAAATAAACTTATAGGATTGTGGGGAGAAATGTCCAACAAAAAAACGCTTTCAATAATAACTATATTACCATCGCGCGTGCGCAAAAATACTATTTATCGGTTCATATTTCCAATAATAATAGGAGAAATTTGTGCAATTGTGTACGGGAATACCAACGAGGCTAACCTACGATTATCGAGTGTAATGATTGAATCCCTCAATGACAGATGGTAACACAATGGGGCCTGTAGGATGCCTTATTGTTGAGCCAATTCCGATTGATCCTCGTATTGGGGGCATTTTTGCGTATTCATGTGGCGTTTGCGGAAATTCATAATATTTCATCACACAACGATGACATTTCCGGATTTACGTTGAATAGTGTTGATTATGACATGATTAATAAGGGTTTTGATGAAAATCCTAATAAAGATGTAGTAGTTGGTAAAGGGATCGCTAAACAAATAGACATTCAAATGGATACAAATAAAGACCAAACAAACGAGGATGCAAAAGCTAATAGTTGTATAATTTATCACGTGTATTCGGAACAAGACTATAACTAATGAATGTATCAAATAACAAATTACATTTAATTGCCACGTCTCACTATACCGCCGCACAAAGTATAACAGAGACGGCGTAGAAAGCATAACTATCTATTCTTAAGGTGAAATCAATGAGAATGAAGAAAATACCGACTCCACGGCAGCAGTGTTGCGTGATGGTCTGGTCTAAATGATGGGTTGTAGAGATAAATTGTTGATTAATTGTTCTACTTATAACAATGTAATGAAAAACAGTTAAACATTGAGTGAAAAGAAGTAATAAAGAAATTTTCGCTTAATAATTACAGGGATTGCGAACAATTATCGTACGGTATCGGTTTCGCTTGGCAACAGAGGTAATTAACGGATCTGATTGTAATAACAATCAATCCTGTAAACATTATCAATATGTACATCGATATAATTATCTTGCATTAGCTTTAGCATTTGATGTTTGAAGAACAACTGGTATTAAATTCACACGTAATGGAAACGACCATGCAAAACTGATACAATTTAACCAGAACACGTCCTTGTGATAAAATAATGATACGTTGATAACAAAAATTAAAACAATTACTACGCCTGAAGCTGCTGTTTAAATATCACCAATTTCTCAGGCTTACTGTAAGGAAATTCACTTCTAATGCCATGTCTTGCATGAAAAGGTGATGTCAATAGCTCTTGGATTACAAAATCGTTACGACCATTTAGTCACGATCATTCTTCGTTCACAGATCAAATAGCATAACACTAATTTCCATACAGTTAGCGTGATGACGATGCGTTACTTTCCCTTTAATTTTATGTTGGTTGAATAGTTATTGCATGCGGGACTAATATTTTACAAATATCTATTTTCAATGCTTATTCAGGTATGATTGATTTTATGCTTTGAATAGGGCTTTTTTATGAATTGATGTATGCTACATTGCATATTATGATCAATACAAATTATTGGAATTAACAATAAGCCTGAATTTTCCCACAGCAAAGGCCAATTGAAATTACCAAATTAACGTTAGAATTTTAATGTCAACAAGAAAATTAAATGAAGCTATTTGCTAAATTGCTGCAACCACATATGAAAAAGTTCTATCCCAGGGAGATAAGGCGTTAGTTAACTAAACAATTTAACCAGGAGTGCTGCTGAGAATACATACAATCATGATGACATAATTAACGACCTACATAACATAACACAATGGGCCTATAATGTTCCCACTGCTGGGACATGGGCCTCCTCTCTGAGAGTGTGAGTGGGCCATAATCTACCACGCTCGCGGGCTCAGTGTGGGCTGGCGGATGTCAAATTTTTGGTTCTAGGACAGCGGCTAGGATAGCGGCCTATTTGTATGAATTTAAATGCCAGCTTTTACTAGCATAGATACCACATAAACAAAGAACAAGATTATTGAAGAAAATAATAACAAAAATGATCTCATCAAATAAGATTGAAGAATGGCGGAAATACATTTCAACACAAATTAAGGCGATGACAATCACTATAATCTTGATGTTGTGGTAAATAAGTATGAGTGACGTTAAGCGAGTTTCTAAGTATCTTGCGGTAGACCGTGTTAAATTGTCGAAACAACGTCGATTCACTATGAAAGTGAAACCGGTACTTTCATCAGAATCCACTAGTGCGAGAATTTAATTTCGCTCATGTGCGAATTCTCGGATTTTAGTCAAACCGTTTTTAATTGGAATAGTCATTACAGCGTGCAAGAGAGAAAACTTAATATTCTAAAACCTCTCTTTATTCTTTAACAGACACCTTTTCAGCACGTTGCATAAAAAGGATTAAATAGAAATGTTACACAAGGGACCTAGGGTAGTGCAAGGTGATGACGGGTTATGAAATGTAAATTACTTATGCTAATTGGCGACAATTCTCAAAGTAGGACAGGCAACTTTCACTGGTGCAAATCCCTAAGGATGTTGAGTGAGAAACTCATTACGCGTGTGTGACCCAATTCCCGACAATTTTCTAATGCTAAACAGGATAGAGGAACCGGTATCCGTGCTAGTTGCAAACCTGTTGCACGAAGCGGTACCTCTTCCTTTTTTATACCATCTTGATGACATGGATGTCAGTACATTTTAACTATTAAGGAGATAGTAAGAGTTGTTAGAATTGACACATAATTTGTCAACTTGATTTGTGGAGTGATGTTGTCAGTATGAATCACAAACCAACAAGATTTCATCTCAAATATGCAAATACGAGGACGGTAGAAGATTAATGTCGGGTTGGATCTAGTATCGTTTGGCAGGAGTTGGGGGGTAAAAGGCGTAAAAGCTGGTATAGGGGATGGGTCCCCGATTATAACGCTACCACTCTTATTAAAAGGTAACGCATATTTTTCGAGAAATTAATAAAATGGGCAATTGACAACCAAATCTGTCCTAGCCTAGTATAATTTGTCCGTGGTGTAAAATGTCGTGCAAAATCGATAAAAAAATCGTCCGACTACGCCTATAACTTTTAAGTATTTTGAGGTTAGGTTATAATAATTTGTTTTTCTCAAGAAGCGTTACCTTTTCATGGCAGTGGTGCTTGGAGAAAGGGGGCACCCCCTCATTCATCTCCCCCTCCCCGCCCCCCTCCTCCTGCCAAACGATACTAATTTTTTACCGTTAATACAATTAACTCTGGATTCTACGTGGCAAAACATACGGGAGTATGAATTTGTTTCTCAATTTAATCAAGTCAAAATTCATCTCAAATCAAGTAGATGCAGTGAATGACCTCGGGTTTGAAGACATTCAGCAAAGACGAAATGATTCTTATGCTCGTGATGATAAGGTCTATAAGGCCAGAAGTCATTTATCGGTAAATGAGTTAGGAGCACTTTGAGAGGTAAATATGCCCGTGGGCGAGGACATGCTACGTGATTCATTGCACACTGACGTCCCACTCTCGATTAGTAGGGACAAAAAGCGCAATGATTTATTATTTTCTTAAAGTGGTAATTTTTCTTTGATCACTTTCTTCGCTTGAGAACAAGATTTTGGCTTGATTACAGTCCAGGAAAAAAATAATGTTATGGGAATTTTGACAAATTATACTCCATTTGCTTAAGCTTCAGAAGTTATGGATGCTCATGGCGTTATTTCAATGCAAGCAGTCATTATGCGTAAGTGGGGTTCGTTTCTAGAAAAAGTAAGACAAGACAACCATAAACAGAAGTTTAAAAAATTAAATGAGATGTTTTTGATGAGTAATTTTACTGTTTTCAGGTTAATGTTCAAACTTGAGAACGTTTTAATGGGCATTTATTTTATGTGTTCGCATTTCGCCTTGTTGGGTTTTACTGTTTTGTTTTTTTTTCCGTTCTCTACTCTTGTTATACCCACTTTTACTAACTTCTGCATTTCGCATATTTAATTTATTTGATATGATAATAGGTAACAGCTTTATTGTTCTAGACTTTCGCTGTGAGTTAATTGGTTGGTTTCATTGTAACCAATGTAAAGCTAACGATGTACTTTAACAACAGGCTGTTTACGATTGGATTCAGTTATCTACTGGTGAACATTTAAGTACTTACATAAACATAGATAGAATCGACTAGGTGTTGTCAAAACCATTACTTATCTATTGCTTAACGCCAAAGGATAAATCTAAATTACAACTTAAATTAATTTAATTTCTTATCTTCAAAGTCATTGCCAAAGTCGTGGCTTCTAAATGAGCAAAGACATTAGACGAAATCCCACACCGGTTCAGGCCAGCTACGAGTCACGAGTGCCTAATCAATCATCCACTTATTAATGTTTATATTGGCACACTAATGGCTGATATCTATGTCGTCGATACATCGCCCGATAGGCAAACACTCGGTGACGAGAGGGAACCACGATTATGCGTGGAAGTGCACAGCTGGCCGGACCATGCACATGCATATTCAAAGATCAGTCAGTTTCCATTTTGCGTGCGTAATCGGAAACGCATCGGAACGTTTGTTTCTCGTCTGCCAATCAAATTGAAGCTTTAAATTCGAACGCTGAACTTTTCAAATTGTTTAACAACAAAACATTGATAATGGTTTATTCATTTCTAAATTACTCTGGTGAGGAAGAGGTAGGCCGCAGTGTGGGGAGAAAAAATGCGCAAATTGAACATAGCACAGTATTGCAGGCGTCAGAGTATGACGGTGATACGGATTCGCTTTGCGGAAGAGCGTGATGGATGCATGTCACAAGACACGATACTGTCAGGTGCGCTTACGTAAATGTTGGTTACTGAGCTACCGTGTCGAATCGGGGAACGTTGATGACCCCTGGGAATAACGGGGTAGGTACGTGTTCGTGATATTATATATACCTATTTACTTACTTACGAATCTAACGATATCTACTTGCGAGAAGACAGTTTGTTTTCTTGGAAGACAACATCGATCACTAAAATAGTGATAGATGGAATGGAAGACAACTTTAAATTAGACGCGTACAGAATTGGCAAATATCAAATGAATCATTATTTACTAGGTACCGGGTTCGTGTGTGAGGTCATGGTCGTGATTACCAATATTTGGAATTCCAAAAAACCAGTTACGCATGACTGTCATAAAAAGTAAGAAAGGAACAAGGTCGACGCATAGGTTCACTTCATTAACTATTATTGTGATTGTTCACAAAATATACATCGATTTGACAGCTAATTAAGATTCGAATATTAGTTTGCATCGTTAAAATAAAACCTTTCTATCGATAGTAGGTACTTACAATAATCATATGTATTGTAAGTACTTATCTACAGTAATTCTAGGGTTCTACCTATGCGTGGGATTGGAGAATCGAATTCATTCCACACAACAAAGTGGGTAGGTAGTCGTGACTTAATGTTTCTATCAAATTGTTAGCTACTGCCGAGTACATACCAATCAATACATAATAAGATTACAGAGCTGATTGAGCGTGACGAAAAATGCATCGTCTTCCGGTACACATTGCCCATATTAAGACATAGGTAACTACCTAACTTATTAGCGTAATTTGTTGCACTTGACTAGAATCAAGACAACGCAACCACAGCGCTAAGATTTGTTATCAAGCAGACAGGTACGAACTTGCCTCTCGATATTAAAAACACACAAATTTAGGTCAATAATTAATTGAGATAAAAAAAAACAAAACCATGCCACCAATGATGTATAAAAGTACACATAATTTTAGCATAATGAAATCAAAACTTGAACTAACCTGTTAAAAACACTGACGATCACCATAGTAAACAATCCAGCAAACTTATATTTTCAACCGCAAATACTGTTAACAGTATTATCGTTTAAATCCATTAACACAAGACAGTCGCAATAGAAATCGAGCACATTTTCACTAAAATGCACAAATTATTTTCGAGTCAACATTCGGAATTTATAATTTTAAAATTGAGTTCGATGTTCGAACGGTCACATCACGAGCACCGACACTACCACACACGACGGGTGACGAATAGCAACTGAGGCGCTGATTGGTCGGCGGCCGTCGCATCAAACACTCGGCTGCGTTCGGCTCGTCGGAGATGCAGCGCAGCGCCACAGGCAGCGCGTGCGCATGCACCGAAACAAATGAAAATGAACACGAACGACCAACAAACAAATCTCGTTTGCTTTTACGGATGTGATTTTTGTTATACTTTTTGAAGTGAAACTTCTTTAGGCGCGCTTGACTTGGGGAGTAAACTGGCGAATGCGTTACGAAAACGTGTGATCGCGAGTAGGGAAGGTACGTTAAAAATAGCTGGAAATACCTGGTGGAAAAACCCGGTCCCGGTCGCATAAATATGCGACCAAATACTTGCAAGACTATTAAGTATCTTATACGGCTACTCGCTCAAATACGTAGGTACTCAACCGCGTTAGTTTTCGCAAATGCGATCATGCTCCTTATCAGTAAGAGTCTACGGAACAGTTTCGTATGCAAGTAATTTTTACCGACTTCACAAAAAGGAGGAGGTACTATGTTCGGCTGTTTGTATGTTTTTGAAGGAAAACTTCTTTACGCGCGCTTGACTTGGGGAGTAAACTGGCGAACGCGTTACGAAAAGTGTGATCGGGTGAGGTGAACGGGAGTTGAGTGGGGGATATAAGCAAGACAAAGCAGTGCGCGCGTACGTTTTCTTTCTCTCTTCCTCTCATAGCCAAATACGTATTAAGTTTTTTTTCTTTTGCTTATATCTCGAAAATGGTGCGTCCTATCGCAAAAATAATGAAAATTTCGACCCCCTTTATGAAACCCATAAACTCCTAAAACTCAACATGTAGGTAATCATTTTTCATATTTTCCATACGAAAAAGTGAAAAATTCCTTAAAAAACACGCCAAGGCCACAGTAGACAGATACGAACAGTACGGAAACTACGTACAAACGGTCGCAACGGCACACTCACACAGACGCGCGCATCTACGGTACTCCTAAGCGATGGTCGGGGTACTCTCAGTCACGGGTGCCGTGTTGGAACGAATAATCGTGTATTTAATTTATTCCTTGCGCCACGGATCGTCCATCTTTTTTATAAAAACTGTTTGAACTCGACTTCTTCAAAACCGGAGCTTTCCTTTTTTTGAAGTGAAACTTCTTTAGGCGCGCTTGACTTGGGGAGTAAACTGGCGAATGCGTTACGAAAACGTGTGATCGCGAGTAGGGAAGGTACGTTAAAAATAGCTGGAAATACCTGGTGGAAAAACCCGGTCCCGGTCGCATAAATATGCGACCAAATACTTGCAAGACTATTAAGTATCTTATACGGCTACTCGCTCAAATACGTAGGTACTCAACCGCGTTAGTTTTCGCAAATGCGATCATGCTCCTTATCAGTAAGAGTCTACGGAACAGTTTCGTATGCAAGTAATTTTTACCGACTTCACAAAAAGGAGGAGGTACTATGTTCGGCTGTTTGTATGTTTTTGAAGGAAAACTTCTTTACGCGCGCTTGACTTGGGGAGTAAACTGGCGAACGCGTTACGAAAAGTGTGATCGGGTGAGGTGAACGGGAGTTGAGTGGGGGATATAAGCAAGACAAAGCAGTGCGCGCGTACGTTTTCTTTCTCTCTTCCTCTCATAGCCAAATACGTATTAAGTTTTTGAAGTGAAACTTCTTTAGGCGCGCTTGACTTGGGGAGTAAACTGGCGAATGCGTTACGAAAACGTGTGATCGCGAGTAGGGAAGGTACGTAAAAAATAGCTGGAAATACCTGGTGTAAAAACCCGGTCCCGGTCGCATAAATATGCGACCGGGTTTTTACACCAGGTATTTGCTTCCAAGTACGCACACCGGGTACCGACTCAAAATACTTGCAAGACTATTAAGTATCTTATACGGCTACTCGCTCAAATACGTAGGTACTCAACCGCGTCAGTTTTCGCAAATGCGATCATGCTCCTTTTGGAACAATTTCGTATGCAAGTATTTTTTACCGACTTCACAAAAAGGAGGAGGTACTATGTTCGGCTGTTTGTATGTTTTTTTTTTTTTGAAGTGAAACTTCTTTAGGCGCGCTTGACTTGGGGAGTAAACTGGCGAATGCGTTACGAAAACGTGTGATCGCGAGTAGGGAAGGTACGTAAAAAATAGCTGGAAACCCCTGGTGTAAAAACCCGGTCCCGGTCGCATAAATATGCGACCGGGTTTTTACACCAGGTATTTGCTTCCAAGTACGCACACCGGGTAACGACTCAAAATACTTGCATGACGATTAAGTATCTTATACGGCTACTCGCTCAAATACGTAGGTACTCAACCGCGTTAGTTTTCGCAAATGCGATCATGCTCCTTATCAGTAAGAGTCTACGGAACAGTTTCGTATGCAAGTAATTTTTACCGACTTCACAAAAAGGAGGAGGTACTATGTTCGGCTGTTTGTATGTTTTTGAAGGAAAACTTCTTTACGCGCGCTTGACTTGGGGAGTAAACTGGCGAACGCGTTACGAAAAGTGTGATCGGGTGAGGTGAACGGGAGTTGAGTGGGGGATATAAGCAAGACAAAGCAGTGCGCGCGTACGTTTTCTTTCTCTCTTCCTCTCATAGCCAAATACGTATTAAGTTTTTTTTCTTTTGCTCATATCTCGAAAATGGTGCGTCCTATCGCAAAAATAATGAAAATTTCGACCCCCTTTATGAAACCCATAAACTCCTAAAACTCAACATGTAGGTAATCATTTTTCATATTTTCCATACAAAAAGTGAAAAATTCCTTAAAAAACACGCCAAGGCCGCCCCCTCCGCGCCTGCGGCTCTAAAAAACAATACACGGGGTTAGGGCAAATAAGTACAGACGCCAGCACATCAACCTACTACAATCTGTCAGATTTCTTTAATAGATTTTCAACTTTATTACTAAAGAATAAGGTTCAAAGTTGATTGGGAAAATTTGACAGTTTCGGGTAGGTTGACGTGCTGGCGTTTGTACCACGTGTCGGCGAGTCGCGATTGTCAAATTCGATTTTTGTTGTGTCAAAATTATTTACGTGAAACTTCTTTATGCACACTTGACTTGGAGAGTAAGCTGGCGAACGCGTGACGTAAGCGTTACGAAAAGTGTGATCGGGCAAGTAGAGAAGGTACGTATTTACTCGACCAGGTTTTTGCTTCCAAGTACGCACACCAGGTACCGACTCAAAATACTTGCAAGACTATAAAGTATCTTATACGGCTACTCGCTCAAATACGTAGGTACTCAACCGCGTTAGTTTTCGCAAATGCGATCATGCTCCTCATCAGTAAGAGTCTACGGAACAATTTCGTATGCAAGTATTTTTTACTTTAATGGTTTGCAAGTATTTATTTGTAAACGCGATTTTGCTCCTTATTTATAGGAAGTCATTGATCAATTTCCTATGCAAGTAGTTTTACTTCCAACGGGGCTTTTGAATACGCGATTGTACTTCTTATCTGTATGAAGTTATGGATCAATTTTCTATGCAGATAGAAAATACTTGAAAGTATCTCGCTCCGTCGTGCCTCGACGCTCGAGTACGTAGGTACTCAAATAGTTCAACAACCGCGTTTGTTTTCGCAAATGCGATCATGCTCCTTATCAGTAAGAGCACAGAATACTTAATAGTACTACGTACAGAAAGGACACTCCCTTCTTCGCCCTCATATCAGATACCGCACCTCACCCCGCACTTCGAGGTATTCGTCGCCGACTCTTTAGCAAGGGCGCTCGCGAACCGCAGCGCTGTATTGCTGACACGAAAAGTTTTATTTGAGTTTTAATAACGATGGTTGGATATTGTAATGCTTTTCCGAATTCGTATTTACATAAACTGTTTGTAAGATTTCGCATTTTTAATAACATGCGATTTAATAACCGATTATTTACAGACAAGTCATTTAAACTAAACTATTTTAGTGTTTTTATTTCATTACGAACCCGACTATATAAATAAACAATTGAACTATATGGTCACTTCATAATAATGCACACGTTCGGGCAGCGCCGCCGCCGTCGTCGTTCGGTTCCTCGACACAAATTGCTTACCGCGCCATTTTTTTTACGCTACTAGATTTCACGCACACATTTGCACGTATACAAACGTCATTTGTTTATGTAGTAGTACTAGGTAATTATTTTGCGAGCGTTGTATGGAGTGTCCGAGGTGTGGTAAGACTCTTACTACACCTCGGACACTCCATACAACTCCGTAAGAGTCTACGGAACAGTTTCGTATGCAAGTATTTTTACTTTAATGGTTTGTAAAAGTATTTATTTGTAAACGCGATTGTGCTCCTTATTTATAGGAATTCACGGGTCAATTTCCTATGCAAGTACTTTTTACTTCCAACAGGGCTTTTGTTTGATTACGCGATTGTACTTCTTATTTGTATGAAGTTATAGATCAATTTTTGATGCAGATAGAAAATACTTGAAAGTATCTCAAGCCCTGGTTTTAGGGCCTGGTTTCTTAAGGTGGACGTACTTGGAAGCCCTGGTACTCGATTTTGCAAGTACGACCCATGTCTACGGGCTACGGGCGAGGCGAAGGGGAGTTGAGTGGGGGATATAAGCAAGAGAAATCAGTGCGCGCGCACATTTTCTTTCTCTCTTCCTCTCATAGCCAAATACGTTTGAAGTTTCACTTCAGTCGTGTGGTCATAAGCACACTCGTTTTTTTTTTGAAGTGAAACTTCTTTAGGCGCGCTTGACTTGGGGAGTAAACTGGCGAATGCGTTACGAAAACGTGTGATCGCGAGTAGGGAAGGTACGTAAAAATAGCTGGAAACACCTGGTGTAAAAACCCGGTCCCGGTCGCATAAATATGCGACCGGGTTTTTACACCAGGTATTTGCTTCCAAGTACGCACACCGGGTACCGACTCAAAATACTTGCAAGACTATTAAGTATCTTATACGGCTACTCGCTCAAATACGTAGGTACTCAACCGCGTTAGTTTTCGCAAATGCGATCATGCTCCTTTTGGAACAATTTCGTATGCAAGTATTTTTTACCGACTTCACAAAAAGGAGGAGGTACTATGTTCGGCTGTTTGTATGTTTTTTTTGAAGTGAAACTTCTTTAGGCGCGCTTGACTTGGGGAGTAAACTGGCGAATGCGTTACGAAAACGTGTGATCGGGCGAGTAGTGAAGGTACGTAAAAAATAGCTGGAAATGGAAAAACCCGGTCGCATATTTATGCGACCGGGTTTTTACACCAGGTATTTGCTTCCAAGTACGCACACCAGGTACCGACTCAAAATACTTGCAAGACTATAAAGTATCATATACGGCTACTCGCTCAAATACGTAGGTACTCAACCGCGTTAGTTTTCGCAAATGCGATCATGCTCCTTATCAGTAAGAGTCTACGGAACAATTTCGTATGCAAGTATTTTTGAAGGGAAACTACGCGCGCTTGACTTGGGGAGTAAACTGGCGAACGCGTTACGAAAAGTGTGATCGGGCGAGGTAAACGGGAGTTGAGTGGGGGATATAAGCACATTTTCTTTCTCTCTTCCTCTCATAGCCAAATACGTTTGAAGTTTTTTTTCTTCTGCTTATATCTCGAAAGTGGTGCGTCCTATCGCAAAAATAATGAAAATTTCGACCCCCTTTATAAAAGCCATAAACTCCTAAAACTCAACATGTAGGTAATCATTTTTCATATTTTCCATACAAAAAGTAAAAAATTCCTTAAAAAACACGCCAAGGCCGCCCCCTCCGCGCCTGCAGCTCTAAAAAACAATACACGGGGGGTAGGGCAAATAAGTACCACGAGTCGCGATTGTCAAATTCGATTTTTGTGGTGTCAAAATTATTGACTTGGAGAGTAAGCTGGCGAACGCGTGACGTAAGCGTTACGAAAAGTGTGATCGGGCGAGTAGGGAAGGTACGTATTTACGCGACCAGGTTTTTACACCAGGTATTTGCTTCCAAGTACGCACACCAGGTACCGACTCAAAATACTTGCAAGACTATAAAGTATCTTATACGGCTACTCGCTCAAATACGTAGGTACTCAAGCGCGTTAGTGTTCGCAAATGCGATCATGCTCCTTATCAGTAAGAGTCTACGGAACAATTTCGTATGCAAGTATTTTTTACTTTAATGGTTTGCAAGTATTTATTTGTAATCGCGATTTTGCTCCTTATTTATAGGAAGTCATTGATCAATTTCCTATGCAAGTAGTTTTACTTCCAACGGCGCTTTTGAATACGCGATTGTACTTCTTATCTGTATGAAGTTATGGATAAATTTTCTATGCAGATAGAAAATACTTGAAAGTATCTCGCTCCGTCGTGCCTCGACGCTCAAGTACGTAGGTACTCAAATAGTTCAACAACCGCGTTTGTTTTCGCAAATGCGATCATGCTCCTTATCAGTGAGAGCACAGAATACTTAATAGTACTACGTACAGAAAGGACACTCCCTACCTCGCCCTCATATCAGATACCGCACCTCACCCCGCACTTCGAGGTATTCGTCGCCGACTCTTTAGCAAGGGCGCTCGCGAATCGCAGCGCTGTATTGCTGACATGAACACACAATTATGCGATTTAAAAGTTTTATTTGAGTTTTAATCACGATGGTTGAATATTGTGATGCTTTTCCGAATTCGTATTTACATAAACTGTTTGTAAGATTTCGCATTTTTAATAACATGCGATTTAATAACCGATTATTTACAGATAAGTCATTTAAATTAAACTATTTTAGTGTTTTTATTTCATTGCGAACCCGGCTATATAAATAAACAATTGAACTACATGATCACTTCATAATAATGCACACGTTCGGGCAGCGCCGCCGCCTTCGTCGTTCGGTTCCCCGACACAAATTGCTTACCGCGCCATTTTTTTTACGCTACTAGATTTCACGCACACATTTGCACGTATACAAACGTCATTTGTTTATGTAGTAATAGGTAATTATTTTGCGAGCGTTTTATGGAGTTTCCGAGGTGTGGTAAGAGTCTACGGAACAATTTCGTATGCAAGTATTTTTACTTTATGTTTTGTGAAAGTATTTATTTGTAAACGCGATTGTGCTCCTTATTTATTGGAATTCACGGGCCAATTTCCTATGCAAGTACTTTTTACTTCCAACAAGGCTTTTGTTTGATTACGCGATTGTACTTCTTATTTGTATGACGTTATGGATCAATTTTCGACGCAGATAGTAAATACTTGAAAGTATCTCGAGCCCTGGTTTCTTAAGGTGGACGTACTTGGAAGCCCTGGTACTTGATTCTGCAAGTACGACCCATGTCTACGGGCTACGGGCGAGGCGAACGGGAGTTGAGTGTGGGATATAAGCAAGAGAAAGCAGTGCGCGCGCACATTTTCTTTCTCTCTTCCTCTCATAGCCACGTTTGAAGTTTTTTGTATGTTTGTTCATCGAATACTCCGCCAATTGTCGACGGATTTTCAAAATTCTTTTTTTGTTCCAAAGTAGATAGTTTTGAGGTGGTCCCACTGTCACCAAGTTAGGATATGATGATGGGATCTTAGAGTAATCGAGGGCAACCTTAAAATTTTATAGGCTCACTTATTGTTTTTCGCATATTTTACGAAGTATCTTGTGTATGGTTGTCACCATCTCAGGTAGCTGGGCTGATGATGGAAGTTACAACTTCTTAACAGTAAGAAGTTACTCGAACAGGCAAGGACTGTTTTAGTCAATTGTTTTGATGTTTGATAGGGCATTTGCCACATTTGGTCTCATGATCATCAAGTCATGACCTGATGCTGCAGTCAGGATAGTCTGAAGAGTACCTAACTCCTCGACAACTAACAGCAGATATATCGTGTTAAGGCTCATTGAAAAGGGCTCGATGTGTGGATAAACGTACTGTTAATGAGGAACACCGAAGTACATAAAGACCTGATGCTGAAGCCAGGAGCATTAGAAAAAGTACCAACCTTGAAATTACAGCACCGTAGTCGTGTTTGGGCTCATTTTAAACAGGACTAAATTTTAAGTTCAATGCAATGTTGACAAGTCTGGCCTGATGCTGCAGCCAGGATTATCAGCATCTAGTCTAAAAACATCAGGGCAGGATTTGATGATGGGATCCTGGAGAAATCGAAGGAACTCTTCAAATATTATAGGCACACCTATAGCGATTTGGGTATTTTTTATAGTAACTCGTGCATTTGCTCTCGGAAAGCACTATTTGGTGATGTGGAACTGATGATGAAGACCACAGATGGCCACCGGAACTACTCAATAATATCTAAGTATTTCACGGGTTGCGATTCGATTACTTTAATATGGTTGCTAAGCAATTTATGCTCGTCACAATGTAAATGGTGATACGGAGCTGATGGTGGATCTGGAGAACTCCTCAACAATTAACTTCCCTGTATCGGGAAAAGCAATATTTTGTTTGTAAAAGGCGATGATCACTAGGCTATTGTAACTTAGATAAATTATAAGCAGACCCACTAAAAAGCGTGAAATAAAAACTTTTTAAGAAAAAAAAAAAACCGACTTTCAAAAAAACACTACAAAGTGAAAAATATCTTTAATTTCGGAAGTCGGTGGCAAAAAACTAAAATAAAGATCCAAAGACACCGACTTCCGAAATTAAAGTTATTTTTCATTTTGTAAAGTTTTTTTTGGAAGTCGGTTTTTTTTTCTTAAAAGTTTTTTTTACTTTAATGGTTTGCACTTATTTATTTGTAAACGCGATTTTGCTCCTTATTTATTCGAAGTCATTGATCAATTTCCTATGCAAGTAGTTTTACTTCCAACGGGGCTTTTGAATACGCGATTGTATTTCTTATCTGTATGAAGTTATGGATCAGTTTTCTATGCAGATAGAAAATACTTGAAAGTATCTCCCTCCGTCGTGCCTCGACGCTCGAGTACGTAGGTACTCAAATAGTTCAACAACCGCGTTTGTTTTCGCAAATGCGATCATACTCCTTATCAGTAAGAGCACAGAATACTTAATAGTACTACGTACAGAAAGGACACTCCCTTCCTCGCCCTCATATCAGATACCGCACCTCACCCCGCACTTCGAGGTATTCGTCGCCGACTCTTTAGCAAGGGCGCTCGCGAACCGCAGCGCTGTATTGCTGACACACAATTATGCGATTTAAAAGTTTTATTTGAGTTTTAATCACGATGGTTGGATATTGTGATGCTTTTCCGAATTCGTATTTACATATACTGTTTGTACGATTTCGCATTTTTAATAACATGCGATTTAATAACCCATTATTTACAGAAAAGTCATTTAAACTAAACTATTTTAGTGTTTTTATTTCATTACGAACCCGTCTATACAGGGAGTTTCGGAAAGGGTATATCAATACAAACGGGTTGAAGAGTGTATCTGGTCTAGAATCTCTGTACAAAATTTCAGCTCAAAAGCATTAACTTTGAAAATGCTTAATATTTTTTTATTTCGACATCACGGCGCTGCACTGGCGCGCGGCGGCGTGATGTGCGTGTACTAGGCGCAAAGACACACTACAGATAATGGATAATGACCCTCGTAGTGCGGTGACACGTTTGTTATGATTTCAATTTAATAAACTATCGAAATAATAAAATATTAAGATTTTCAAAGTTACTGCTTTTGAGCTGAAATTTTGTACAGAGATTCTAGACCAGATACACTCTTCAACCCATTTGTATTGATATACCCTTTCTGTAACATCCTGTATACATAAACAATTGAACTACTTGGTCACTTCATAATAATGCACACGTTCGGGCAGCGCCGCCGCCGACGTCGTTCGGTTCCCCGACACAAATTGCTTTCCGCGCCATTTTTTTTTACGCTACTAGATTTCACGCACACATTTGCACGTATACAAACGTCATTTGTTTATGTAGTAGTAATAGGTAATTATTTTGCGAGCGTTGTATGGAGTGTCCGAGGTGTGGTAAGAGTCTACGGAACAATTTCGTATGCAAGTATTTTTACTTTAATGGTTTGTAAAAGTATTTATTTGTAAACGCGATTGTGCTCCTTATTTATAGGAATTCACGGATCAATTTCCTATGCAAGTACTTTTTACTTCCAACAGGGCTTTTGTTTGATTACGCGATTGTACTTCTTATTTGTATGAAGTTATGGATCAGTTTTCGATGCAGATAGAAAATACTTGAAAGTATCTCGAGCCCTGGTTTTAGGCCCTGGTTTCTTAAGGTGGACGTACTTGGAAGCCCTGGTACTCGATTTTGCAAGTACGACCCATGTCTAAGGGCTACGGGCGAGGCGAACGGGAGTTGAGTGGGGGATATAAGCAAGAGAAAGCAGATTTCCTTTCTCTCTTCCTCTCATAGCCAAATACGTTTGAAGTTTCACTTCAGTCGTGTGGTCATAAGCACACTCGGTTTTTTTTTTATTTTTTTTTTGTAATTTTTTGGGATAGACAAGGATCAGTCGTTAGGAAGTTATTAAATAGGTACTGGCTAATGAGTAAATTGAGGTCTGATTACATAGTTATAAAACCATTTAATTTAAGTATACCTATACTAACAGACGGAACACAACTAATTTTAAGAAGACACTTTCAGCTTTTCTTTGCAAATATCGGAGCAATAGATAACACCCTCAGTACCTATTCATACAAATGCGACCAACACGAAAAGCTTTTACCCAGACATACTAAATAATGTATTCCAACTGTTCACATGAGCATCATTTTTCAGTGTGTTAGTCACCTGTGTCTTATGCTACAAGCCTCTTCACTCACGGGCTGCGACGCATACAAATGTAGCTTATCATCTATAGTCTATTCCAAAACTATCTGATGAAAATGTAACCAAAGGGATCAGAAAACGTAGGTCTGTGGATGCCAATTTGTGGTAGTGCCACTTATGCTGCTTAGATAATTATGATTACTTGAATACTTAAACCCGAAATACTAATTTAAAAACACTTATGGGGGAAGCGCTAAGGTAGCCAGCGGAATTCAAATTTTCTTACGTCTTTTGCAGTTTGCTGGCCAGTATTAAGTTGTACGTTGATTAAAATATGATTCGCGACCGTAACAAATATGTATTTACATAATTAGAATCAGTCAACGACCATACAGATGGTCGTTGGAATCAGTAGATAATACAACTTGTTAAGTTAGTATAATCCTAAAATGTCAAGATTTCATGAAATAATAATTCAGTAGGATTACTTGGTCTTAGAGAGTTGTTGATGACTTTAACGATTATAATTCTGTAAATACATGTTTGTTACGGTCGCGAATCATTGGTATTTTAATCAACTTAAAACTTAATACTGACCTTAAAACTGACCTTAAAACTTAAAACCGAGGTTATGCACTCACAATTTTCGTCAGGTTTTTTTTCAAACAGATTGTGATGAGAATGATGAGATGTACAGTTGAAACCTTCTTAATACAGATTAATGAGTTAGTAATTGCCTTTAGTCGAGTAGAATTTAACCTTAACAGGGTTTGTTTACACTTTTGTCAGATACTTTTGGAACATACCATACCTACGAGACGAATACATCACAGTGCATTTAGACATACAGCAATACAAATTGCAGGCAATATGTTTAGGTAATGCAAGGGCTTATGACAAAACGTTTGTAATTATTGCCAGAGTGGAAACGTGGTTGGAGTATCTAACTATTAATGTTGCCTAAACTGCTGTTACATTCGTGGCTTTATCATTATTATTCGTCATTGTGAGTAGATGGTTTAAACAAATCAGCAACGACTTTCCAATAGCGGTCTTTATCTTGTCCTATTTCATCTAAACGACAGATTGGATTACCTACTGAAAGATCTAATAAATCTCGAGGATCATATTGTCATAGTCCCGTAAGCATCGATATCTCAATCACTGGTTCACTGGCCTGCAGTTCATCTTAATTTGTGATGAAATTTTAACAGATTTTACGACTCACTCAAGAAATGTTGGGATGCTGGTGGGTCTTTACATCTGCAAGACCACACGGGTTACTTGCAGTGAAGTACAGTTTAATTGCAAAACGTAATGTTCATCCATAGATACTACAATACATTGTATTTATATAAATACCGATAGCATTTAGGCGTAAGTATTTAGCATGGTATCAAGTTTGCCTGAAAAATTAGGTAACTATAGCAGTGGGCTCACTAGGTAAGTAAATCATCACAATTTTTAAGCCCTGGCTGGAGCTTAATTTTTTGAGGCACCCACAGGCAAGTCCGGTTAAGCAGACGACAACCCCCTAGGTTGACTTGCGAGATGCCATTACCAAAAAAAAAAAATCATAACCGATTCTACACTCTGTCTATTTAGTAATCTGTGACTCTGTTGGCAACAAAATATTTACCGTTCAAAAAGCCAGTAGAAAAATCTTATCCCTTTCATTCTTTTGTTCTATGCAATTCTCGCTATGCTTGACAAAAGCTCTCGCAACATTTATTGCAGCAAGGCTTGTTCACGCCTTTATCGCGATCTCAGCTTCCTAATTTAGGAGAGAGATGGAGAGATTATCGACAATGAACGGGAGGGGACCCCGCAGTGGGAGAAACGGGGTCACTGTGCTAGTATGCAACCACCTGTAATAAACTAGGGAGTGGTTCGGGAACAAATATTGCTCCACGAGATAATTAAGCCATATGTAGGTACCGGTAAAATGAGGCTACTTTGCTCCGTGAAGTTAAATATGCACCAAATCTCTAATTTCGACCAAATCTCTAAAACTGCAAGGAAATTGAAATATTTTTAAACGCATCCGATAAATAATAAAATATAAATAGAAAAGTTCCTTTAATTTGTTCAAACCATATTAATAAGACGAGAAATAAAAAAATTGCTTCCTTATTATTATTTTTGAAGATTAGTAACAGCTGAGGCTGTTAACTTTGCCACTGTCTCAAAAATGTTCCTGTTTTAGTACAAGTTAAATGTAGGAGCAATGTTTCCGAAAGGGTGGGTAACATTGCTCCATTATTAAAATGAATGAAAATCAAAGTAAACAACTATTTTTGTCATTGAAATATTAGAGCCAGAATGTTATATAAGTTGTGGAAATATTGTCAAAAGCCATAACAAAGAAGCATTTTACGTCAGTCACACTTTTCAAAATTTGGAGCAAAAAACGGGGCAAAGTAGCCTCATTTTACGGTACTTTAAATCTTCTTTGATTACACAAAATGTGCGGATGCATAAGAGAGCTTCCACGAGACCACAAGTGACGCATACGTAATATTAATGATTGTCTAGCTCGCCCTTTACAGTCAGTCCCGCTTCCATAACTTACCGACTGGCTTATTTAATCAGTAGCTTACGTAGACACGATAAACGATCAAATTCTAATAAATATTAGAACTATCTATACTATTGCAACCGGTGTCGAAATTGGTCTTGACATGGTTAAATGCAGATGTCATAATGCAGTTGATGTAAGCATCGCAAAATCAAACAAGATTTTCTACTAAACAAAGCAAAGAAAACAACTTGATAAAATTATTCCTTAAATGTATTTTAAAATAGAAATGAAATGTCCACCATCATCTGAATTTCTTTAAATAGTATTCGTCATCGATGCACCTATAAAATGCATAAAACTTAACACGTAAAGTTGTAACAGACTGACATGATACGATGCCATGCGCGTACGCAAGGCTGACTCAGACGTCATCAGACATGCAACAGCGCGCGTGTCCGTGGAACAAGCCCTATGGGCTAGCTCCGGAAGATCACCAACTATGATAAACATGATGATCCATATATATCCGAAGATAATATCGAACGTGACGGACTTGTATATCAGATCAAAACAATAAAGACAGCCGATAAATACTTTGTATTGTTTGGTAGGCAAGTGTTTGTTACGCAAGTGTCCATAGAAGAAGCTTCGAGCCAATAGTGTTGCAAACTTTACTTTGACGTTGGTTGTTGTATATGTATTTCCTAAATCAAGTTTCATAAAGTTTAAAAGTTTTATTGCATTTATTATCTTTACTGTAATGTACAAACAAACTAAAGTGATTCGATAAAGTGTAATGAAGATAAGTGATAAAACTATAAAAGTTAACTACCATGTATCACTTCAAGTTCATAAACCTAAAAAGCAAATAATAAATGTATGCACTCAAAGACCATAAAATATGACGGTACTTACTTCTCGCGACACAAAATCCTCCTGTGAATAAGTTTAATATTCTTTGCCTGTCATTAGCAGAAGCCATCGACCTCGCTATGTTTCTTAAATAACCATTTAAAGTCCCTTTACAAAAGGTCCATTTCAAAGGGTCATGGTCCAGTCCAACCCATAATTAACTCACCATGGAACTTCAATCGTTTTCAAATACCCATTCGGATGTCGGCAACCGTTTAAAAGTACCGTTACGGGTCCTCTTGACATTCTAATATTTGTAAGGTTATGCCCATAACGTACCTAAAGGGCCAATTTCAAGTCAATTATTGCGTACTTACTGACACGAAGTAAGGAGATCTCAATAACAGCTTACCTGAAACGAGAAATGGCAATTAGAACGAATGAAGAAAAACTAGATTTGGCAATCTAGATGAAATGCTTATTTGAGCGTGACTGTTCCTAATTCATTCATTCGGCGTGGTGATCTTAAGTAAGATGGGGCTTGTAAAATTGAATGTGCAACAGATAGCTCGTATTTTACTATTTGTGAAGAAATACACTTACAAATATGTAAATCAAATCCATAGAATTGTGTATAACATACTACTATTGCCATAAAAATAATGACCGACTCACTTTAAAAAGACGCTGGTATTAGTTATGTATTCAAGTAAAATACATAAATTCGTATAAAATCTTATAAAATTTTGTACTATCTTCAAATGTACAAATTATTAGAATCTTCTAAACATTTTACGACCGTCCTGGGTTTGTGAACCTGAATCTCCATAAATCTTCGTTTTATGAGGTAGTAAACTAGTAAATTCAAGCATCAACAAGTAATAAAATGATCTCAAAAATTACTATCTCGTACAACCAAGCCATATGCAAAGGCATGACAAAGTTCCCAGTCCTTTGAGTTTCTAATGCAGCCGCCAGCATGACAATAATCATAAGAAATTATTCATACAGTATCAAGGTAGGTATGCATCAAGTTGCACAGCCGGTTTTTGCAAGAGGTCATCCCTCTAACACCTGTGATCTTCAATTGTTATCTCTGCAACTAGTTCCAAAATCTCGTTTCGGTTCATGATTCCGATGAGAGCGTGATCGAGTTTGACCTGAACGATTTTAATTTGCATCTGATTGCCATTTGGCGTTTGGAAAGTGGATTAAAAATTTTGGAGCAGGTCTGAGAAATTGAATAAATTGAACGACTGTGTGAATTACTTTTGTTGATATTGCAATATTTACTTATTATGATGGTGCAAATAACATTCTGCGTGTACAAACTGGAACTCTTCATGTAACTTAGCCGAAATCCCCTTCTTGTGCGTGTACAATAGCAACTTTGATAATGTGTTTATTTCAAATAAGTGGTTAGCATGATTCAAAAACGCAAGTTTACAGTTCAACATACGGCATACCGCACGAATAACCACCGAAGCTAATAACAATAAATCACATGATAAACTCTTGCATCGAACTTTCTAAAACCAATTTACGAAGTCACGTAAGTGGGCAATAATTTGGTGTAAGCCCTAAGCTGCCCTGAAGCTAAACAGCAATTTTGTATACGCCTCTCATGGAATGGAATGAGCCAATAAACGCAATAATTATACATTTAATAAATGCGCAATGGACGATACAGGAGAAAGTAAATGGCAGATCATACTGGCCGCAAGTAAAATTGGTAACAAAGAACTAGGAACTGAAGTAACAGATTGTATGGTTGATGCTTTTGATTTTCGGTCAAATTCTAGGGGTAAAGTAGGGCAAACATGGTTCGTTAACAATAGCTTATTCATGGTGAATGAACTCGACGAACTATTGATTTGTATCTATTTTCAGACTTTCCATGGGATATAAGATAATCAGGACAGTACAGTGGATGATATAAGTGGTAATAAATGATTCAGGTTCTAGAGCATTATGTCGTTGTATAGTCATGTTGCGAATAATTTGAATTTCAACAATTTGTTTACTCAAAAGTTTCTAGTTTACACATTATTATAAACAACATTATACTTACGTATAGGCAGAGGCGGATTAAGTGTCGAGAGCGCCCTAGGCAAGAAACTCATCGGCGCCTCTCTAGCGTCCATAATATAATTCTAAATATTTTTATAGTACCTAGTGGTAAACATTGATGACTACAGCCTCAATCTTCGAGTGCATCAGTAAAGTATAGCAAAGAAGTAGTAGCAATTACGTGATATAAACCCTAGACGTTTGAAACATGTGACAGTGAGTGAGTAAATGATAATGGAAGTTAAGCTGTGAGTCGAATTCAACCCCTAGAACCTCTAACTTCGTAAAAACGAGGAATTGTCTCATTGCATAGCTGGTAGTTGGTGATTGTAGTATTATTTATGTGAACGAGAGGACATCACTTGACAATTTGCTTTATTAAAGAGGAAGCGGTTTCGGAGACAGCCGGACACTCCAAGATTATAATATTAGTAGAGATAATCAGGTAGGCTAGTATACGTGTAGTCTTACGTTTCAGGCGTGAATGAAATATGTTATGAGAGTGAAGAAAGCAAGATGGACTGAACGAACATGGAAATCCATGATGCCTCTCTGGGAAACAGATCTGACTGTGGATGTTTGCTGACAGATGATGGTGTGTTATCACAATATGAAGCTGAATGTTTGATACTTAAATAAAAAATACGAGTGTGCTTATGACCACACGACTGAAGTGAAACTTCAAACGTATTTGGCTATGAGAGGAAGAGAGAAAGAAAATGTGCGCGCGCACTGCTTTCTCTTGCTTATATCCCCCACTCAACTCCCGTTCGCCTCGCCCGTAGCCCGTAGACATGGGTCGTACTTGCAAAATCGAGTACCAGGGCTTCCAAGTACGTCCACCTTAAGAAACCAGGGCCTAAAACCAGGGCTCGAGATACTTTCAAGTATTTTCTATCTGCATCGAAAATGGATCCATAACTTCATACAAATAAGAAGTACAATCGCGTAATGAAACAAAAGCCCTGTTGGAAGTAAAAAGTACTTGCATAGGAAATTGACCCGTGAATTCCTATAAATAAGGAGCACAATCGCGTTTACAAATAAATACTTTTACAAACCATTAAAGTAAAAATACTTGCATACGAAATTGTTCCGTAGACTCTTACGGAGTTGTATGGAGTGTCCGAGGTGTGGTAAGAGCACACCCCGGACACTCCATACAACGCTCGCAAAATAATTACCTAGTACTACTACATAAACAAATGACGTTTGTATACGTGCAAATGTGTGCGTGAAATCTAGTAGCGTAAAAAAAATGGCGCGGTAAGCAATTTGTGTCGGAGAACCGAACGACGACGGCGGCGGCGCTGCCCGAACGTGTGCATTATTATGAAGTGACCATGTAGTTCAATTGTTTATTTGTATAGTCGGTTTATTTGTATAGTCGGTAGTTCGTAATGAACTAAAAACACTAAAATAGTTTAGTTTAAATGACTTATCTGTAAATAATCGGTTATTAAATCGCATGTTTTTCTTTCTGTATTATTTGGCATGTAACTGTTTTTTGTCCCTAATAAATAAATAAATAAATGTTATTAAAAATGCGAAATCTTACAAACAGTTTATGTAAATACGAATTCGGAAAAGCATCACAATATCCAACCATCGTGATTAAAACTCAAATATAACTTTTAAATCGCATAATTGTGTGTTCGTGTCAGCAATACAGCGCTGCGGTTCGCGAGCGCCCTTGCTAAAGAGTCGGCGACGAATACCTCGAAGTGCGGGGTGAGGTGCGGTATCTGATATGAGGGCGAGGAAGGGAGTGTCCTTTCTGTACGTAGTACTATTATGTATTCTGTGCTCTTACTGATAAGGAGCATGATCGCATTTGCGAAAACAAACGCGGTTGTTGAACTATTTGAGTACCTACGTACTCGAGCGTCGAGGCACGACGGAGCGAGATACTTTCAAGTATTTTCTATCTGCATAGAAAATTGATCCATAACTTCATACAGATAAGAAGTACAATCGCGTATTCAAAAGCCCCGTTGGATGTAAAACTACTTGCATAGGAAATTGATCAATGACTTCCTATAAATAAGGAGCAAAATCGCGTTTACAAATAAATACTTGCAAACCATTAAAGTAAAAAATACTTGCATACGAAATTGTTCCGTAGACTGTTACTGATAAGGAGCATGATCGCATTTGCGAAAACTAACGCGGTTGAGTTTGAGCGAGTAGCCGTATAAGGTATGTACTTTATAGTCTTGCAAGTATTTTGAGTCGGTACCTGGTGTGCGTACTTGGAAGCAAAAACCTGGTCGAGTAAATACGTACCTTCCTTACTCGCCCGATCGCACTTTTCGTAACGCTTACGTCACGCGTTCGCCAGCTTACTCTCCAAGTCAAGTGTGCGTAAAGAAGTTTCACGTAAATAATTTTGACACAACAAAAATCGAATATGACAATCGCGACTCGTGGACACGTGGTACAGACGCCAGCACGTCAACTTTGAACCTTATTCTTTAGTAATAAAGTTGAAAATCTATTAAAGAAATCTGACAGTTTGTAGTAGGTTGATGTGCTGGCGTCTGTACTTATTTGCCCTAACCCCGTGTATTGTTTTTTAGAGCCGCAGGCGCGGAGGGGGCGGCCTTGGCGTGTTTTTTGAGGAATTTTTCACTTTTTGTATGGAAAATATGAAAAATGATTACCTACATGTTGAGTTTTAGGAGTTTCTGGGTTTCATAAAGGGGGTCGAAATTTTCATTATTTTTGCGATAGGACGCACCATTTTCGAGATATAAGCAAAAGAAAAAAAACTTCATACGTATTTGGCTATGAGAGGAAGAGAGAAAGAAAACATGCGCGCGCACTGCTTTGTCTTGCTTATATCCCCCACTCAACTCCCGTTCACCTCGCCCGATCACACTTTTCGTAACGCGTTCGCCAGTTTACTCCCCAAGTCAAGCGCGCGTTAAGAAGTTTCCCTTCAAAAATACTTGCATACGAAATTGTTCCGTAGACTCTTACTGATAAGGAACATGATCGTATTTGCGAAAACTAACGCGATTGAGTACCTACGTATTTGAGCGAGTTGTCGTATAAGGTACTTTATTGTCTTGCAAGTATTTTGAGTCGGTACCTGGTGTGCGTAATTGGAAGCAAATACCTACCTGATGTAAAAACCCGATCGCATAAATACGTACCTTCCCTACTCGCTCGATCACACGTTTTCGTAACGCATTCGCCAGTTTACTCCCCATGTCAAGCGCGCCTAAAGAAGTTTCACTTCAAAAAAAAATAATGTTATGAATTATTTATTTAAAAACCTCTTTCGAACAAAAAAAAATATTTTGCAAATCCGTCTATACTTATATTATGACGGAGTTATGCCCGAACATACATTAAAAAAATATTAAACATACGAATTGAGAACCTCGTCCTTTTTTGAAGTTGGTTAAAAATAGATACTAATCATATTGAGCAATATGTTTACTTAAAAACGGATCAAACTCCGCTATGAGTTCCAGCGTCATTAAATAATTTCCGTTATGAAGAGAGCCAAGTTTTTCGTCATGTCCCCTAAAAGATAAACCACGTGATGCTAAGGACTTTATGGTCCGGCTACACGCTCAGTCTTGCCTGCGCAGTCCGGTTTGTGCATTCATGACTGTGCAAAAAGACGCAACACCGTGTAGTGACCATACGGTGCAGGTAAGCTCGTGCAAACTAACTGTGCAGTCCGTAGTTGTGTTTTGTGTGCTCGTCAACGCACCATGTTACCAACGGAAGAGGGTTTTTTATTAGGAGCATTATTTTATTGTTTACTGATAAAGAATTAAGATTAAATGATATGCTTAATTTTTTTTGTTCCTGTCGGAATATTCTTTGCTTTTAATTTGCCATAAAGCCGGCAACGATTTGTACAGGTCTATGAACTGGGTTAAAAATTCTTTAGAATAATTTCTTACATCACTCATTTTTACGACGGCGACGTGTACCTACAATACCGAAAATAATTACGTCGGACTGTTGCGCGGCTTGAATAACCGGCCACACGTTCAAGTAAAACCGTGCAACTCAAGTTTGCGCAGTCCAAATCTTCAGCATGTCGACGATCGCACAAGCCGCGCTTTCAGAACTGCGCGAGCTACCGTCTCGTCGTCCACACACGCGCGCTTACCTGCGCAAACAGGTTTGTACAGGCATGCTCGCAGGCAAGACTGAGCGTGTAGCCGGGCCATTACAGTCGCAACCACTCGTTTCAAAACTTCACGACAATAAGTTAACTCTTCTAGAAATTGAGCGACAAGATCGTGATCGATACGACCGACAATGTTAGATCTACGTTGCAAGTTCAAAACACATGTTTTATGTTCACATGAGTTTTCATGGCTTTCTAATGTAATCGATGCGTTCTTCCAATCATTAAAACCAACATCTTGTTTTCCAAAACAAGTAGTTCCGACGACACTGAATAACAAACAAGGTCCACAATAAACTTTTCCTGTGCTTGAAGAGTAAATAAGCCATTTTCTTGGACGTTTTTCTCTATTTAACAACCTTCGTTCAGACATTGTTTTTGTCAAAAAACGCGAGATTTTATCTTCATAAATTCTCTTACTCGATGAAAAATCTGCGTTTATGTTTTGACTACAGCCATTCAGTGCAATATATTCTTGTGTTTCGTTATTGATATTCCACTTGACTGGGTCACAATCCACGATAACCAATTTATTTTGCGACTGTCTCACAACTTCTACCGCTGAAGAAGCTGGAGTAGGCGGTGTGAGCACAGACAAATCTTGCGGTTGTTGAGAACTAGTAGCAAGGAATATACTACTCTCAAGAATCTCGCATTGAATAGGGGCCGGTAGCAGACGCACTATGAATTGCGTTAGAAGAACAATCACTTTTTAATTTAGAAACAAAATTCTCAATGTTTTTCGTGTGCTTTATTACCTTTTGATGTTTTTCTTCTCTTTCCTTAGCCTTCCTTTTATATGCTGCACCACTAGGTTTTTTATTTAATTCACTCATTCTTTGAGCAATAAACTAAAACGTAATTATTGATATACTGCAGCGAGAACATAAACAACCATGCAGTCCGACAACAAATCTAAAACTCATGTCACTCGTTCGTCGGTCATTCGGCGCCAGCGCGGCCGCTTAGCTCACAAATTACTTTTCATAAAATAAATCTTTTGTTTCATAAAATAAAGAACAAAATAAAAACCTTTGGCCGGCCGCTTCGACTTTACAAGTCATAGAACAATAAATGTACCCGAAAAACAATGTTGTAAAACATGTGCGCAATATTGTATTGAGCAGACTGCAGTGCGGCGCTTTCAACATAAGTTTCGTTTCATGTCATTCAATTCGTTGTCGTCGTTTTTTATCAAGAATTAAACATTTCTATAGAATTAAATAATCTTTTATGTTGTGTGAGTAGGTGCATACTTACTAACACAATTAATTTCATGTTTGGCATTTATTTTTTCTTTGTTTAAAAATTCCGCGCGCGCGCCCCTTTGTAACCTAGCGCCTTAGGCACGTGCCTAGTTTGCCTTAGGGATAATCCGCCTCTGCGTATAGGTACATATAAGGATTTTGTAACCAGAATTTCAGATTTCGTGTCACGCTCATTAGCTATTATAAAGTCAATTTCCATTTAAACCACTAACCCGAAACTTTGCACCTACATTTCAGGTATAACAACAGTTTCAGCGATTTCCACAGTGTCTCGGCCTACATTAATACCGGGATATGGGACTATAACGTTCCTTCTAACGGCTCCTGGGTTACCTCAGGGCTTTGTGGCGGCTCTTAGTGCTATCTACTGACGTTGATTAAAACTAATCTCATTTAGTTGAAGCTTTTAGTTCGGTTGGTGGTACTGATTATTTGACTGCAGAGAATCTTTAGTAGATCGAGAACACGTATTTCGGTTAAGTAATTTGCTGGAAAAAATGGTCTGCCGGTTGGCAGATGATAGTTTTCGGTAGAAAAATGATATAAAGATAATATAAATTATTGGAATACATCATGGTTTTATGTGAAGCATGACTGCATGACATTAAACTTTTCTGTTCAAGTTTATTGCTCTAAGAAAAAGAGAAAGAAGAAGTCTAGCGGAATAAAAACAGAATTTTTCGAAGCGTTGCATACGGATTGAGAAAGTTTACGACTTTAACTTTACGCATACGATTAGGGACAAAAGAATAAATATTCAGAGAGAAACTGACCGTTTACCTTTTACGATGCAATTCGTACTCGTCTAATAAAAAGGGGTGCTTATTTGACTGCTTAATACGTTTTGGA
The DNA here is from genome assembly GCA_945859645.1 of Amphipoea oculea. NCBI lineage: Eukaryota > Metazoa > Arthropoda > Insecta > Lepidoptera > Noctuidae > Amphipoea > Amphipoea oculea. The sequence continues at coordinate 11,081,071 of OX243880.1, forward strand.
CAATATGGCCAACAATAGATCTTTTATTTTCATAAGGTGACCCAGTGGCATCAAGAATATATTCTCACAAAACGACAATGGAGTACAAAAGGATGCTGTTATTCACACAGTTAATTCTTTATATTAGAGATTAGATTATTTTACTGGTTAATGTGAGGACGACTATGCTACTTTGAAATTTAGGTACAGTGTGATGTTTTTCTAACATCATTTTGATTCCATTACTGCGAGTTCGAATGGTTGACAAAGTCTCTAACTCAATCAAAATAAACAGCGAAGATAAAAATGCAGTAGGTCAAGGTAATCCAATATTCAGCCGATTTGATTGCGAAAGCACCCGGGGATTGAGTTGGTTTATCCAATAAGAGAAAACAGACCTTGACATTGCGCGGATTTTTCCAAATTTGAAATACATATTGCATTAGTCGACAGACGGTAGGTTCTTTTCAAGTTTGCGAGAATATGGGAATAGGGCCACATCTCAAGTCTATTAATGCATTACACCGTGACATGACATAACCGTCACATATAGGAAAGGTATTCTCCTGGGAAGTTGCAGTGGCTTCATCGATCAATAATTCAGTGTACTTAGTCAATGTACCAACCTTCTATTAGACTATGAGCATAGTTCATCAAATATTTGTAGGCTAGGTATAGGTACATAGATATTCTACTAAATAAGCAACTGAGAAACAATTTTGTAACTCTGTGGAATTGTTGCAATTATTTCGACTCACACGCAAGGCAAAAGCAATACGGTTACTAGATCACCCTGTAGGTAATAAAATCTAGTTCACAAAGCAAGGTGGAACGACTTACAAGTGGGTAACAAAGCTTATAAAGGGACAAAGAGCTAAACAACGACGTGTGGAAATCACCCTTACGTCTCAGGTAGGTCAGTGACCCCGCTCTTATTCACCCCTTTGCTTGCTTCAGATTCTTTTCAGAACAATACCTCTGTGGTTTGAATATTGATGTTGGGACATCAATCTTGGCTATAATTTGGTTAAAGATAGTTAGTATTAGAATATTTTATCATCGCTTTTTATTTATTTTTTTATGGTAAGAAGGAATTTTTATACTTATCGCTTTTTATGATGAAGGACTACGTTTCTCTGTGTCGTTGACATTTTGTACATCGATTATAAAAACGTCTTTGAACAGTTGTGAAAAAAATAGGTAGTTATTATAATCACGAGTTTGTTTTTAGCGCCTCTGTCTAGGAATATTGTTTATTAGACTTTAAATAACATTATTTTTGCCTAGTGCAATTTTCTATCGACTTGCCTTATGGCATCAAAAGGGCACATCGGATATTTTGTTGCCAAAGGAAAGAGTTATTTTTACTCAAGGAATCTTGATTCTCAACTCCTTTGTTAGCAATCATATCGGTTGCTTCATTCTTTGTCGTGGTTGCCGTTAAATAGGTCTGGTGCACAAATAAATTTGACCCGAAGTCACGGCCCTAACATCTGTAAGCCATACATATATGTTTATCCTGATGCGTTTCGAATCGGCAACGCAAGCACACAAGGCGGACACTTGGAGCTGCGTCAATTGGGTTATTAAAACAATATACTCTACCCATAATAGAAAATCGTCTACGTAAAAGTGAGCAACTTACAAAGAATATAATTGTTTATCCTTTACTGTTTCTGGCATACCACAGGAGTCAGGACTTTTAGAAAATTGGTTCGCTATAAATAAGCAGTTTCTTCTTCGAATGCTTTACTTTTTAGGCCGACTCAATTTTGATACTTACGTTTCGTTAGCAATATTCGTATTTCACAGAAACGTGCAGTTAGTAATAAATGGTTTTCAATTTCATCTAAATCACCTACTTAGTCACAATAGCCGATCAAAAAAGCTTACAAGTTCACACAAAGATACAAGAGCCATCATAACTAAATCAATTACCTATAGCTTCATCTATCTGGTCCAAAGACTCTTGAAAGACATTCCTCGACCACAAAGAGAGGTGAAAATGGAAGGTATTAAACCAGACCAGACACGCTCCGACAATAGATCTTTTAAAGCCTTTGTCTGATCTGACTGCGCTGAGATGAATACGGATCTCTTAGGCCACGATATTTATTCGTTTTTCAATGATTTATGGTCATCCTGTTAAGAAATCCTATGTATTAACTCTCGTCTGCGAATGAATTAGAATAAATCTGAAATTGACGTAACGAAGGATACCTCTCCGAGACTTGGATGAGCTCTCGGATTAATGATCTAAATGAAAAGGAGCCGAGCATTTTCTGTATTAAAAATAAACCTTAAAGCTTCGAAGTAAATACAAATATTCTTGTTTCCTTCTGAAAATGTAAGCAAACAAAGTTCTAAGCGATTACCGAAGTGGAGTTTGTTGATGCCACTTAAATATTCGTGGAATGATATAAGGATGATATCCAATGGCGGATTTAAACATTTGCCGCCAGTAAGCTATTCAAATTTGCCGCCCCTACCGACCTCTACAATAATGTCCCATGTCTTTTGTATACTGCTTCGCCTTTTCTTCAAAATACTTACAATGTTCTCGTTCATCAGCTAAGAAAAACTTGCAAAGAGAGTTGTAAATATCGGCAACTGTGATAAAATCTACGGTAGAAGCCTGAATTTGAGCATTCGCTTTGTTTATTCTTTTTCCAAAAAACATGGTAGGTATATAAATATTAATATTTTTAATTTCAGTACCTAAGACATTTAAAAAAAATGTTAGCCCCAAATTTGCCGCCCCTAAAATCTGCCGCTCTAGGCTTCAGCCTACTCAGCCTATTGGTAAATCCGCCACTGATGATATCAACTTGATATTCAGAAAGGAAAAGCATTTTAGTGAAAAAATACAGAAACGAAATTATTTTTGGGCTGATATTCAAAACAACTTACGCGAAGTGATATTCCGAAAATGTTGTCAAAGGTTTCAAACGCACATCAAACCCTCATCTGTGCCCTCATTTCAAACCCATGTTGTTTGCAATTTGAATCAATCTCGACAATGTTACGCGAGTTTGACGCCTATAAATCAAATTCTGTTTCAAGTCTGATCCTCAGGTCAGGTTATTCTTGTTAGTCTCACCCAAAAAATGCATTGACAATCTACACTAAGTAGGTACTTACTTTAGCTAACCAAAAAAGCTTAGCTATAGTGGTCAAAAGACGCTTCTTATTTACTACCGTTACGACAATGAGACCGTTATAAAACTGGGTGATCTGATAACTATTGCAATATTTTATTTTTAAGTAAAGTATTTCACTTGTTGAAATATTTTTCTGTAGACATTGTTAGTATATTCAACTAACGGAAAGGTGATTGAATCTTTTCCCTCGAGGGAATGTGCACCGGTTTGATTCGATTCCCGAAATGCAGGTCAGGCCAAATTGCGCTGCCAAGCCAACTGAATTTCTTGATACGAATTTGGTGCAACGTTCTATATTCAAGTTTTTGAGTAACTTTTAATTGGAGCTGTTAATACTACAATCGGACGGTTTTATGTAAACAATACAGTAAAAATTTGCTGGTGTTTATTACAATCTAATGCTGAACTGAGAAATACCTGTAACATAGAGGGATAAAAAAGCAGACAGAGAGGCTCTACTAACTCTTCCAAAGATTATATAACTATTTAATTTATTTTCTCATTCAATTCAAAGAGGCAATATTATGAAGCTGTGTCTGTCAAATACGGATGAAAAGCTACTAACTATAATTTAAGTACTGTAGGATTTTTACTAAACTACCCGTAGAAAATACACTAAATACTATATTGTACAGCAAAATTAAAACAGCTCGTACCATCTATACTTCTAAGGGCAGGCTAAATTCGCAGAAAAACGTTCTACAGGGTCACTGATTCCAACCGCTAATACCATCACAGATTTACATATCATACGTTTTTATTAACGTTTTTATATTCTTGATAAAGTATTATGTTACACTGACCATCGCCAGTATCTACCTACCTTTCGAGGGCTCTTCAATCACAATAAGCATTAGAATTAGGGTTGCGCCCTATTCCATCCTTCGGTTCCAAAAAATGTACCACATCGCTTTATTATAAGTTAAAACCCGGATTACACGGGTTTAAGTATAAACTTGAAAAAAACCTTTGTTGAAATTATGCAACATGCAGAAATAGTATTTGCAATTGTAATGAGGTTTTAGACTTATTCTAATGCGTTATTTCGATCATCGCGTTACATGTTTTAGTGTCGGGGAGCAGGGTGTGATAAGTAAGGATAGGAATCTCGATGAAATAGATAATCAATATTAAAAATAGGTTTGTGTTTCTAGATATTGGCCTAATCAATTATTATCACCTAAATTAAAACATTGATTTAATTACATATTAACCACTCATGTTTTCACCGGCACTATGAGAATTTAGACCAATAGCCCTTCATTCTTTAGCAAAGACTTCAAAAGCCGGGATTGGCGTCAAGGAGAGTCCAGTGCAGTTATGTCTTATAAAATCAAATTTTGATTCTAATGATTGACTAGCGAATGAAGCAATAACGGATGATCCAAGCAAACACTATGAAAGCTTAATATGCAATAAATCACGCGAAGTAGGTAATTAAAATGCTGATTCAAAGGGGAGATAACGTTGATTTCCTAATGCAATTAGCATGTTGTTAGTAGGGTACAACCGAGAATTTATTATGCGCATCTCTGTGAAAACACACTTGAATTTGGTGGTATCTCGAAAGCATATTTGACAGGCTAGCTTTCTTTAGGAGTTATAAAATGCGTATGGTGTAATAAAAAGTTTTATGACATATTTAAGTAGTTGAATATTGGTAAATATTGTTTGTTACACCAACCTGCACTGGGCCCGCGTGATGGATTACAACAGTGGGACCATTATAATAGGCTGATTATTTTTTGTTACAGACGTGATAGATATCGGCATCTGATATCAATGAAAAAAAATCGCTTTTACAAACATTTTCTGTATTGTTTCACCAACATATTAATAATGCCCTGTATGGTATGCTTTCAAAAGGTATTAAGTAGTTGTTTTCTGCGCTTACAACACCATTAAGTGTTCACTATGGCAGCTGACAAAACAATACGCCTAACCCTTTAGTGCCTTCTAATGCTTCAAAAGTCAATTGCAAACCGTCAACGGAAAATTTTGCAACATACCATTGTCCGAATTGGAAACATTTGTTAATTCGAGATGTTATTACAAAAATTACCATAATCGAAGCAACCAGCCGTAAAGACATTGTGAACGGCCCAAGGGTGGCCAGCAATCAGTGTTTAGACGAAAACGAAACTAGAAACCAATTTTCTAACTTATCATAAAGCTGTAAAGTTCAGTTTTCTGTGTTATTTCCCGTGATATGTTGGTATTTTCGGGTATTGTAAATATGCAGAATTTAAAGGGTTAGTTCAATGACCCGATTGAAGTGTCGAGATAACGTTTTAAGGCGTTAATTTGTGTTAGTTGCTTTATCAGAAGGTTTGATCAATTTTTTTTAAAGTTCAAACAGTTCCCCTACCTTCACGTAGACCTCGTTAGACTTGTTTAATATTAGGGAGCTAAGGTACCGGATGTTCATAATGATTTTCTTAAAATTGAAATAGTAAACTTGATACTTGTAGACGTTTTAGGATTTAAGTGATCCTGTGATTTCAAAATGATCAAAAATAAAAATAAACGAGCGAAAAACATCCTGAGCTAACTTTAATTTGGTTATCTTTAGCCACGATGTCGAATTTTTACGATACTACATCATTGCTACACCTAGTTTGTATAGCCGTATTTATTTTATGGGACATAAAATAGTTTTAACATAAGCATCGTCCACAACCAGGAACAATTTCCCCTTTTGAGTACACTGACATTGCAAAAAACACACTTCTTCCTCATCGTAAAATAGCGGCCGAAATTGTGTGTGCCCTAGCAATAAAAATGGCAATAATTCTCCTGTACATATAATAAAACAACCGAGTCCAAATTGAAAGAGGGCGACATTTTTATAGAGCGATAAAATATGGTCGAAGTACTTACATCATAGGGATTCGAGGGCCATGCCATTAAGCTTCGCAGTTTTAAATTTTTAACAATCCATATCATATTGTCAGATAGTATACTCGAATGAATTAGTGTAGAAATAGATACTTTTACTTAATTGGTGAAACTTCATACTCGTAATGGGTAATATGGATATCTAATAAATGACGAAGCAATGAAAAAAAAGATGTTCTACTTATCATGTCTGTGAAGCTTTGTCAGTTATACTTATAATAATTTGACATCATAGGCAGAAGATATTGGCGTAAAGAAAACTTTCCTGGAACAAGAAACTGGTTTAAAATAAAGGCATGATGGAAATAAACGTTTTAAAAATAAAAACAGAAATGGATATAGAACCTGTCACGAAAGGAAAAGTTATGAAAGGTGTCAAGAGAAATGAAAGTAAAGAAGATAAAACAAACAACTGAAATGGATTTACCGATAAATATGCAAAGAGCACTATTTATTCTCAGATGATATTTAAATAACGAGAACCGGTAACAAAAGATGTCAGGTTCGTTATGAAATCAAAAAAGCTCATACAAACACAATAAAAGCTTCTCATCTCGCTAATTTTATTAAAAAAGCAAACCATACATTTGTGCATACCTAATGTCAACAAAATATTCGCGTTTATTTGTGTTATAGCTGACTGGTTCTATGGTTGTCAATGTCCAGGAATACCAGTTTTGCACAGAATCTGTTTGCACAATTCCTCATGTTTATTTTGTGTGCCTACACAAAAATTATTTTATTCAAGGGGTTCGTTATAGTAACACGAGAGTCCCACTTCAAATTTCGATTCATTATTTCATTGTCGTCATGGCTTTTATTATCTGCGACCTTTTTGCGATGTTAGAAAAACAAACTTTTTGTTTGTCTATCGTTAGCAAACTTGTCTGTTACACTTCTGTTGCAGCACCACCTGTATTGAGTTATTAAATTGTTTACCTTATGCGTTACATAATAGAGTTTAAAATTTAATGTTGCAGATGATCTTTGACATCGTTAGTAATTCAATATCCTTTGAAACAAAAAATACAGTCGCATTAACACACGCTTTGGGATCATTGGGAACAGATGGTAGTTTTACCATAAGTGGTTTATCTTATCGACTCGACGATTATATCATCGATGTACTAAAGCGCTAATTGATTCATTCATTAATGACCAATTTATTTAACACCAGTAATACCCTAAGCCCCCATCTGTTTCTTATCTGGGGACAGTTTACAATATTTATTTGGGAACATATTTCTTCCATTAACCTTCCTTTTTTTTCTTATTTTAGAGGTTTGGGTCGTAATAGAAATACATTCAATGTATCAGCTGTATCCCTGCATGTCGTTAAATCAATAGAAAAGGGTAGGTTGGTATAATATGAATCCTTTGCTAGTACCAGTCACTTTAAATACATATATGAAAGAAAATTATTTACTGTGACTCGCACAGGAAGATCACAAACTAAACTAAATACGAGGCATAAAAAACAACACCACCACCATAATTAATAAGAGAAGGACACGTGCGACAAGGATGGTTTCATCAAAGTGGAGAAGAAGAAGAAGAAGAAACCTCCTTGTCGGAACCAGTGCGGCACCGCGCTGACAGGACCCAACATGCTGCTGCGTCCAGCAATCTCGACGACGCAGCTGTACGTGTCCATACTGCACCACTCCACGAAGGTTGAGGAGATCGTGGAGTACTTGCGTGTGAAGACCAACTGGACTTTGAGGGTCGAGAACTTGGAGTCGCGTCACAACACGAACTTCAAGTCGTTCGTGGTGCGTGTTCCGACACACCATCTCGAGAAGTTCCTTAAGGAAGAGTTCTGGCCGAAGGGTGTTGTGTATCGCCGGTTTCGTGGCCGGCTACATGACACCAGTCAGCGAAACACGACGCCGTCACTTCGTGTTTAGTTAGTGTGTAATTACAATGATGGATTTATTTATAGTATTTTTAAGTTATATTAATATTGTATTTTATGTGTTTTATTTGGGCCTTGATGCCTGAAATAAATGGATAAATAAATAAATAAAATAATTATATCACATCATCGTATCAGCACCATATTATTATTGTATAATCATAAAAAATAACCATAATTATACCCTACAAAATAATAGTCCACTGCAATTGCTCTGAAAATAAACTTCAAACAAAATTGACCTGAAACTGCCACTAGGTATACAGTAATGCATTTTTTAGCAGTGGGTCGCCACTGGACAGCTTATCGATAGCTTTAAATTGAATTTCTACCTAGCAGTCAATATTCCTTGAATTTCTCTACTGGAGATTAATGTTTATTATCGTTTTTATAATTATTACTAAGTTCCCCTTTTCACGTCTTTTCATGTTTTAAGATTTTTAGTTACGAAGGAATGACAATCGTATTGCAATTGTTTATTATTTTTTACATATTTCTCCTTCTTAATACAGTAACACACAAAAATAAAAATTTGTCTGCCCTACTGTCAACTGTCAAGATTAAAGCCATTACTACTTAACAGTAGCAATGGCTTTAGTCTTGACAGTTTAACAACATTCATTGCGTTATTTACGTTCTAGGGCAGACAAATTTTTCGAACATTCATGAAGAAATGTATTAGCAATACCCTTAAATGATTCAGATTGTGATTGAAAGTGTCTAACGCCACTAGGGTGCTGGATTTGAGTGAAAGCAATAAAATAATCTATTATTAAGTTGGACCGGATGTCCATTTCTATTATCCATCAAAGCTCCACCTTTTCAACGATACAAATGTCATATAATATCCTAAGGTAGATCGAATAACACCAAAACTAGTTGAACCAACTCCATTATAAAAAAAAATAGACTATAAAATTGTTTCGATTCTTTCTTGGATTTGGCATAGCCATAAAAACTCCCATTTTTCTCAATTACATTGGTAACGAAAAAGTGAATTTACTTAAATGTTTTTTTAGCCTCATAAATAATGCTTTAGTAAGAGTTATAAACTTGAGGTTCGCTTTTATTTTCTTAAGATAAATGGGCCGTTTTTCATATTGTAACACTTACCTACCTTTAAAGTGGTACAGAGAAGGCAATAAAACTTTTTCATAAATCCATATTTATAATGTTTCCTCGTTGTAAGTTATAATGAGAATAATTAATGTGGCGTATAAAATTAATCTTGGAGTTCTAGCGTATTTATCAAGGAACTTGATACAATTTACGACTTAAAACATTACACAAAAAAAAAAATGACACAATTTAAAATAAATGTAGGTACCTACCTACCTAACAGGCACTCCAAAGTCCGAACAAGGCAAAATGATAATAAAAGGGAGAATGATAAAAGAAAAAAAAAGAACTTTTTCGGACGGAAACAATTAAGAAATGTTGAAAAATTCGTTACTGTTTAATTAAATCAGAACAAGAGTCAGACGTAACGAAGCGGAAAGTCACGCGCGGCGCTCAAACGAACCTTACTTTGGAACGTTATGACTATGTGTATAAACTAATCAATTTTGTGACCCATTTGGTTGAACTATATCATTATAATCATGCCGTAGATTTTTTTACTTAAGCAGACATGCGAGACTGGGGTCCAAAACTAATGAGCTAAGTAATAAGTATGTGATTTGATTTAAAGGATATTTTTGGGATATACACATACATATTCTGCGCATGCTGGATGGCATAGTTTTTATTGTTTAAAATTCAATCATAGCCGACTAAAGTTGGCCTATAAAAGAGCAAAAAGCAAGTACCTAATTGTAGAAAAAACTAAAACACATGCAAATAAATCAAAAGAACTTTTTTGCTAGTAATGTGAATCATCAGTGCTAAAAAAAGCACAACAAGTCTAGATTGTTGACCTACATATTTTATAAAGGTACAGCTAAAAATATCTTAGTCGCAGTAACTGACCTTCTATCTAAATCAAGGTGCCATACAGGTGATCATGTCACCCCTGCTAATCGATAGAAAAATGGAAATGAACTGTAAAATAGAGGTGGGACCAACAAGTCTAATGAATGACGGTGGAAGAATAGAATATTCCTATGATAGTATAAAATTTTCTGTGGGCGGGAATATAAATAGATGGGAGTGGATAACATGATAAAGGATTCTCTAGTAGAATATTTACTGGGTACTCTATTTATTTACTCTCGTCACCTGTGCTTTTTATACTAATGACGTTTCTAAGCTTTATATAATCAGCCAGAGGAGGGGTTTAGTTTTCGCTTTTTAGAGTTCCGTACCTCAATAGGAAAAATGGAACCCTTATAGAATCACTTCGTTGTTCGTATGTCTATCTGTCTGTCATATGTCAGTCTGTCAAGACCCTTTTTCTCGTCGTGGAGGTATCAAATGAATAGGAGGAATATTTATATTCAATATCTTCTTTACGAGAAATTAAGTCACTTTGTTCACGCACGTATAACCTTAAACTTACTTTAAAAATAAGCACTTTCATTTGCTTCCCTCTAAAGATCAAAGTCAAGGTAACGAGGTCGCCGAGCCCGTGAACAGAGTTCAGAGCTTTCAGCGTCGGTTTCATTAAGCCATTCAGATATAACTTTATCCATAGAATTGGCTACGGGGAGGCAAACATTTTAAATCAATAGATACATCTATACTTACCTACATACAAATAAATAAAATTGATGTGTCTGTTTGTAATTTCAACATAACAACTTTTTACTAAATTATAAATATATATTAAAAATATATTTTTGACAAAAAAAACAATTAGTTAAATATTGGGTCAGTGGGTCGTCTTATTGTCTATCTTTCTGATCTGTTCCGGCTAATCTCCGAAACGGCTGGACCGATTTTGATGAAATTTTGTATGAGGATACTCTAGGTAAGGAGCGCAGTCGCGGGCGGAATCTAGTTCTAAATAAATTGTAGATACTTGTTTCATTAGGATGAGGATATTATTCATTTAATTTTATTCATTCGAGTTACAAATACTCACAGACAATATACAAAATTCAATACGTCACAAAATAGATCAAACAATAAGTGCAATACAAAACAAAAACCACCGTACCATCAACTGGCCGACGACTGTAGGTGACGTGCAAGTCACTGCAGTGGCTCATGTATGGATAGTCGAGCCTGTTCGCTGTCATCATCAGCTCGCTGTTGGGGCTGCCGCGCACTTGTGCACCAGAGACGCGCTCCGCTTGCGCATCGTTGCATAGAAGCAATCGACACTGGCTTCGGCAAACATTCCCGAAGCACTACAGACAATAATAAGCTAATTTTAATTAAAACAAGCAACAACACAAAATGGTTGCCTATTACGTTCTGCATGGATATGGAAATAAAATTGTAAAACTTCATCCATTGCACCAACGTAGTGTACAATCAGGACGGTTGTAAATTGACATCACTAGAGCGTTCCTAAAGCATGTTTTCCAGCAACAAACACTGCAATATTTTGAAGCTGATTCTAGCTCTGATGCTGCACAGTGCAACAACTGAGCCGAACGTGTGTGCACTTCAAAACGACCACTAACAAAGCTACGCGACAATGCGGTCGACATGTCGCAATTTACGCTGTAGCGTCCCGTTCGCTTTGTGAAAAATATGGATGTATTTTTTACAGAGTGCACGATAAACTGCAAACGATGTAAATTGACGCCTTTGACGGTGTGAAGTGACTGCTACTGCTATCAGTTTCGTTACTTTAGAGAACGACCGACGTTTCCCACAAACCACTTAATTATTAGGTACTGCATACGCGTACGTGTGCCGAAAATCATTAAAAATTCAGGACACTAACGAATGCAGCATCCATACCAAATGGGCATCCTATACGAATACCCGTTAAACATGAAGTGATGTTAATTTCAAATCAGTCACAACCCGACATTTCAAAGATAATACAATTTATTGTATTGCAGATCTGATCACGCGTCCCGTAAAAAAGGTTCGAAATTAAAATGAAAACTCAGACCCTTTGTACTCATTACAATGGAGGTAAAAATTTCGAATTCAAGTATCTAAGTTCATTGACAAACACGAGTACGACAAAATTAATTAGTTCCATCAATCACTGGTTGAATGGTGTCAGTCTAACACCGGCCCACTGGATTGAAAAAGACCAACTATCGAAAAAAAATGTAACGTGATTCGACCATTGTGTGTCCTTTCTATTGCTGGGTTGATAAAAAGTTGTGACGCTTGTGTGGGGCTCGCTAGCGCCTGGGCGGAGATATACTGGGACAATATTTTGAATGCGTTGGAGATATGATAAGTGAAGATTTATTTTGGGACAACGTGCCATGCGATGCGTGTGATCTGGAATGCTGGTCGTATATTTACATAATTTTGATAACCAATTACGGGAAATGTAAACTTAAAGATTAGAGGTTTATTTACTACTATTGATGTTGCTAAGTAATTAAATGTGTAGTAACAGATATTTTGGTTCGTATATGTGGAGATAATTAATTATTATTATTTGTTTTCCTGTATGCTGGCGTCGTCAGTCGCCATCGTTGAGCTATGTGGATTTTGTGTGTTGGTTTTTTGTAACTTTGTTACGATTACGAAGATATCATGTGGATTTTTCAATCAAAACTTAACAGATTTAACATTCCCATCAATCATCATCAATAAAGTATTATTATATATCCATAGCTGATGAAAGCACAGCTAACGCCTTGACGTAATGACGTCCGTCCACTGACAGAGCTTAATGCATTGGCGCATTAAGTGATATTTGCTCATTATTTATTAACCATTAAGTAGCTTAAACTTCCACCCCTTTTTGATATCGATCAGTCATCATTCACCGAGTGAAGGGAGATGTAACATGTCAATCAACCGAGTCTTTGTGATCTATTTATTGTAAAAACACAATATGATATGATACCGGATTTGATAAACTCATAATTATTCTGCAAAAAATATCGGTAGAAATTCCATTTGGATATGACAAATTGTGTCTAAATAAAACGTTATTTTTTATTATTATTTTGCCAGGTTCGTGCCCTCTGAAATATATTTGTGACAATACGATACGAGACCGTCGGGAAGATAATTTACATATCTATAGGTGATACTTTGAATATGACAGCAATCTATCACGCGCGGTGACAATGTGCGCGCGCCCTCTGTCGACCTTTCGACGTATTTCGGAACAGTTCGGCGAAAACTTCAGGGTTGTCACGCAAGTATTATTATTTGCGAAATAAAATAATTTGTAACTGACACCTGACTTTGATATTTTTGTGGATTTACATGCTTCTTGATATTACCCGAATTATGCCAGTGATTTTAGACCATTTTATTTACACTTACCATGTTTTTAAATATAATAAAAAGATATATAAGTCCTTACTGAAGATATTATGATCTGCATGGTTTGTGGCATGCAACCTTTTTGGTAATTAAGTATAAGGTAAATGGTAATGGCATAAACATTAGGTATAAGATAAACGCCAATACGAATTGAGAAGGCAGAAAACAATACCGTCAGATTTGGCTGACAAGCCAAGTGAGAAGGAAAAAGAAAAACATGACACGATTCCGTAGTAATTACTTTGACTGAAATATATTGTTTTATTGATGAACAGACGCCAGCACATCAAGCTACTACAATAGTCAAGTTGTTTTAATAGATTTTTCAACTTTATCGCTACAGCATAAGGTTCAAGGTTGATTGGGAAAATTTGACAGGTTCGGGTAGCTTGATGTGCTGGCGTCTGTACATCTCCGCATTACCTAGTGATAGCAAAGACAGGTGAGTGACGTCTCGACCAATTATTTAGCCATAACCAAAACGAATCAAAAGGAGGTAACTACCTACTTACCTACATAAACATAACCGCCAAACACATTGAGAGAAATTTTCTATAGAAATATTCACCTAAACGCAATTGTTTTGGTAGTACATGAGTAATAGTGCCATAACGTAGGAATAACACAAACATTTTGTGGGCTCGACGTTCATTATCATTGTCATTTGGTGCCGCACGGGAACGCAATTGGCATAACAATGCCGAGTCGGCGCATCTTTTTTTCTAAGTAATAAAAATAACCTGATTTGCATTATGACATTTGTTGTTGTCAGTGACTGACAGCTAGTGTCAAAGTCAAAAGTATTATTTTTGTGTTTAATAATTTGCATTATAAAAGATTCAATGAAGGGTTGAATATTGATTGAGTATGGTATTATTTTATTTTAAATATTAATAATTTACACTACACTTTTGCCTACCTACGAGGGTGCAGAAACAGCTGTTCTCGAGGAACTATGAAATCAATGCTGTGTAGTTTCGTTTGGTCCAATAAGTTATTAATTACATATATTATCTTTAAAAGTCAACGTCGTTGTAGTGATTAAGACAAACCGTAATTTATTTATTCTTTAACTAGCTCAGCCCCGCGGTTTCACCCGCATAAGTGTCGATCCCGTGGAAATACCGGGATAAAAAGTAGCCTTTATGTTATCCAGGGTGTCAGCTACCTCCATACAAAATTTTATCAAAATTGGTCCCGCCGTTTGAGCGTGAAGAAGTAACAAACATATAAACACACACACTCAAAACTTTCGCCTCTATAATATTAGTGTAATGTAATACAAGTTTCAATTCAACCAACACTAGCAAAAGAATACTTAGCTATAGTCTTACAATTCGCTCATTATTATTCAGTCTTTATTCGTTCCACGAAAAATAAGTGATAAACAAAAGGCAAGAAACCCTTACAATCGACTTACTAACTTTTGTTTAGATTGTGAGAAAAAAATACCCCTAAATAAAAGGCCTTTATTAATTTGTCCTCATTTGCATTAATTTGAGGTGAAGGTTTTTTAACACTGTTTGTAATAGAAAGAAAAGTGTTACATGTTTTGTAATTATAAGCTGTGTGTTTTTGAAGCATCATGCTGTGTTTTTTGAGCAAACAATGCGGTGAAACGGGTATTTAGCAAGCTTTTATGGTTTGCATTTTGTTACACTGTGTCAACAATTAAACTTAATGGGTAAATTAAATGCCAGCTTAGTGGTAAAGACGCCAGCACATCAAGCTACCTACAATCTGTCAATTTTTTTAATAGATTTTCAACTTTATCGCTAAACTATAAGATTCATTCAAAGTTGATTGGGAAAATTTGACAGTTTCGGGTAGCTTGATATGCTGGCGTCTGTACATAATCTAAATGATTTTTTTCCGCCGCTCTGCAATGCGATTTTGTTTGTGCTATCTTTTCAATACTTAATCATTTATTGCATTCGACCAGCCACCTACAAAGCGTCTGCTAAAGATCAAGCCAGCACGCAAATTGCGTAACACATTTTCAATTGCAATCTGGATCATTTTGAAGGATATTGTTAATCCATTGCTTCATATGTTCGAGAAAATTGTCTGCTCAACAACGTAAGTAACGCAATGAATGTTGTTGCATTGTCATAATGAAAGCCATTCCTACTGTTAGTGCGTTAGGTACGCAAATACCCCGCTGCTATTGCTCGGATTTCATTCATGAACAATATTCTTATGAATCGGAAATAATTAAGTAATGAAATACAGCTATCACAGAGCTAAGCTAGTTTTGTTTCAATCCAAAACTCATCCCAGAGCTTCTGTTACTGGAAATATGGGTATTATACAGCCTAGAAACGTAAATAACAAATCTGTGCAGATAAATAAAAACTATTAAAACCGTACGGGACACTTTAGCCCCAGGTAAAACCAATAGAAACAATTCTATTATCTGCGGTCGCTAAATCTATTGATGTTCGCAAAAAACTTGTAAATTCATTTTTTTTTATCGCCGCCATCGAAAACTAGCCCCTTTTATGGATGGAGTACGTGAGCCGGCAAATCAAACAGAGCTCGGTTTAGCATTTATTTGTATTGTATTGTTTCGGTCCAAGTATTCCGCCAACGGATCGGATCGGAAAGAAGTTTAATGAAAAAAAAAAATGGCAACGCAAAAGTTAAAACATTACCTACTCCTAACACAACCTATTTATTGTGTATAGGTACCTATCTACAATTTTATACTGTAGAACTAGACTGAAACTTTACGATTGATTATCATTAAGTGTGTCTGTATTTTCCCTTAAAAGCTGTTGCCATAAATACAGCTTCACATTCATTAAGTATTCTCAAAAAAAAACAAGGAAAGAAAAACTACCTACCTCGAGTTACGCTAAGTAACTTAATACCATAAACCTAGTCCTTTGTTAATCTCAGTCCCCTTTGTTCATGTATGGGTCCACTAATTAAAAACTCTATGCAAAACATCTCCCTGTTATTTAGAGTCCAAAATAATGTTTGCTGTTTCTTGTTTGTACCGCACCCATGCATCTAATGAATAAATTGGGCTCATCCAATTTGCATACATTGTTACAATGTTGGTTCCGAATTTTTTTTAATAAGAAATTGCTTATGTAATATTTGTAATAACCACACACCTTTCTGTTACACCTTTGTGTTTTTACGTACTTAGCTATAAAACGAGCACGTAGCGAAATTAAAGCTAAAATCTGTTAGGTTAAGCATCGCTAGCTGAGGCCACGCCGTGAATGGGCAATTCCCTATACATCAGGGATGCACAGACTTATGAGACCATGGGCCACTTGGGCTGGTATTGAACTAATGGCGGGCACAAGCACAAATTATAAAAATAAAAATAGAGAGAAAAAAATAATATTATACTAGTTTGAAGCGTGGCACTGCATTGTGCTTATAATCTTTTTAACATTTGGCTTTTTAATTTTTAACTCTCTGTCTGTCTGTGCATCCCTGCTTATACATTGACATATACACTAGTCTGGTACCTCATTAAGAAACGTTCCTCAAGTTTGGGTGATCAGATTATTTTGACTATGGCATTCGCTCCATGTGAAATACTGATCTGACCTCTATCCAGTTTAACTAGAAGCCAACTCACATGGCATATACCTATAATTATATAATCATTGTTACCAGCGGGGTAATTGCATAACGCACTAATAGTAGGAATGTCTTTCATTTTGACAGTTCAACAACATTCATTGCGTTATTTACGTTTTTGAGCAGAAACATTTTTGGAACATATGAAGCAATGGTTTAGCAATATCCTTCAAAATGATTCAGATTGTGGTTGATAGTGTGTCATGCAATTAGGGTGCTGCAAAATCTGCTTATAATATCTAATGAAATTATTACGGTTGACCTTTCAATGCAATTGATATTCAATACCAACAACATGCCAATTATTTATAAACACACTAGCTGCGCCCCGCGGTTTCACCCGCATAAGTGTTGATCCCGTGGGAATATCGGGATAAAAACTATCCTATGTCCTTCCCCGGGACTCAAACTATCTCTATACCAAATTTCATCTAAATCGGTTCAGTAGTTTAGGCGTGAAGAAAAGACAGACAGACAGACAGAGTTACTTTCGCATTTATAATATTAGTTTGGATTTGGATTGGTTCCGCTTAAATTGACTGTTTAATACAGTGGTTGTGGTTCCGAATCTGGGGGTAATTACCCTCGCAGGGGTAACTCTTCTATTCTGGTGGGGGTAACAAAGAACCTAATAACTAAGACCTAATCTAATAAAATACCTAGCTAAAAAGGAAAAATTATAGATCGCCGCGCAGTAAGAACCGCACGTGGCATCTCTTTCTAGCTGTCGTCGCGGTCGCCTCGCCATGTCTGTTTTATGATTTTATCCTGTTAAAGCTAACAGAGCTTTAAAAATGCTTAATACCCTTTGCCACCACCTATAGATGTGAGAGTGGTTTTTGAAATTTGGTTACACTGAAAACAAAGGCCAGAAACCGTCTCAATGTGGAACACGACTTAAGATACGCTTTAAGCGAAACTAAACCTAACATTAAAAAAAAACTCGTGAATGCAAAACAATGCCACATCACATTAAATTATTTTTGCTTAATAAAATTCATTGTTTATTGCTAACATATTTTTAAGGTCGGGGTAAAATCAGTTTTTCTAATAGGTCCAGGGGTAACAATATTGAAAAGGTTAGTAACCACTGGTTTATTAGAATAGTGCAGTAAACGCAATCGACTGTTTCCTAGGTAACCTTAGATTATTGAAATCAACAAAAAAAGCACCAATTATGTACATGTATGTGCTGGAAGCGATAACCACAGAACCAATACCTATAAGTGGCGTTGCTTGGTGGCCAATGTGGCCATGTCCAGCAGTAGACGTACTTTCTGTTGAAATGATGATGATGAACATTACGATGATGAATTATGTAAGTACCTAGTACCTACTTACTATCGCAATGTACGGTAAGCGTACTACCTATGTATAAAGTTAGGTAAAGGTAGGTACTGGACTCGGTACTCGGACAGATTTTTTTATCAAGATTTGTACTGACAATTCATAATTACCTACCAAAAGAAAAATCCAAAAGTTAAAATAAAAGTACTTTATTATTTTTAAACATCCAAAATTTAATTTTCACTTCTCATGCTCTAAAAGTTCGTCTTTATGTTGTGCTTAGGCGACATAAAATCGCTTTTTATGTTCTAGTGCATAAAGTAGTTTTTTTTTCTGAGACTAAGGTAATCAGGCCCAACAGCCACACGCGCAATAAAACTTCGCAGATTTTCGTGATTTATTTCATTTTCTTTAATTTATACCACTTCCGTGTTTTCTATCGTTAATTTAATAAAATCAGGTAAAATAGTTGTCATTTATTATTTAAAAACGCAAAGAAACGTTTTTATGACTTGGCAGTATGAAGTACCCAAGTCGAATGACAAATGTTAAAATTAAAAAAAAAAACCGAGTGTGCTTATGACCACACGACTGAAGTGAAACTTCAGTCGTGTGGTCATAATGCTATGAGAGGAAGAGAGAAAGAAAATGTGCGCGCGCACTGCTTTCTCTTGCTTATATCCCCCACTCAACTCCCGTTCGCCTCGCCCGTAGCCCTTAGACATGAGTCGTACTTGCAAAATCGAGTACCAGGGCTTCCAAGTACGTCCACCTTAAGAAACCAGGGCTCGAGATACTTTCAAGTATTTTCTATCTGCATCGAAAACTGATCCATAACTTCATACAAATAAGAAGTACAATCGCGTAATCAAACAAAAGCCCTGTTGGAAGTAAAAAGTACTTGCATAGGAAATTGATCCGTGAATTCCTATAAATAAGGAGCACAATCGCGTTTACAAATAAATACTTTTACAAACCATTAAAGTAAAAATACTTGCATACGAAATTGTTCCGTAGACTCTTACCACACCTCGGACACTCCATACAACGCTCGCAAAATAATTACCTATTACTACTACATAAACAAATGACGTTTGTATACGTGCAAACGTGTGCGTGAAATCTAGTAGCATAAAAAAAAATGGCGCGGAAAGCAATTTGTGTCGGGGAACCGATCGACGTCGGCGGCGGCGCTGCCCGAACGTGTGCATTATTATGAAGTGACCAAGTAGTTCAATTGTTTATTTATATAGACGGGTTCGTAATGAAATAAAAACACTAAAATAGTTTAGTTTAAATGACTTTTCTGTAAATAATGGGTTATTAAATCGCATGTTATAAAAATGCGAAATCATACAAACAGTATATGTAAATACGAATTCGGAAAAGCATCACAATATCCAACCATCGTGATTAAAACTCAAATAAAACTTTTAAATCGCATAATTTTGTGTCAGCAATACAGCGCTGCGGTTCGCGAGCGCCCTTGCTAAAGAGTCGGCGACGAATACCTCGAAGTGCGGGGTGAGGTGCGGTATCTGATATGAGGGCGAGGAAGGGAGTGTCCTTTCTGTACGTAGTACATACTATTAAGTATTCTGTGCTCTTACTGATAAGGAGTATGATCGCATTTGCGAAAACAAACGCGGTTGTTGAACTATTTGAGTACCTACGTACTCGAGCGTCGAGGCACGACGGAGCGAGATACTTTCAAGTATTTTCTATCTGCATAGAAAACTGATCCATAACTTCATACAGATAAGAAATACAATCGCGTATTCAAAAGCCCCGTTGGAAGTAAAACTACTTGCATAGGAAATTGATCAATGACTTCGAATAAATAAGGAGCAAAATCGCGTTTACAAATAAATACTTGCAAACCATTAAAGTAAAAAAAACTTTTAAGAAAAAAAAACCGACTTCCAAAAAAAACTTTACAAAGTGAAAAATAACTTTAATTTCGGAAGTCGGTGTCTTTGGATCTTTATTTTAGTTTTTTGCCACCGACTTCCGAAATTAAAGATATTTTTCACTTTGTAGTGTTTTTTTGAAAGTCGGTTTTTTTTTTTCTTAAAAAGTTTTTATTTCACGCTTTTTAGTGGGTCTGCTTATAATTTATCTAAGTTACAATAGCCTAGTGATCATCGCCTTTTACAAACAAAATATTGCTTTTCCCGATACAGGGAAGTTAATTGTTGAGGAGTTCTCCAGATCCACCATCAGCTCCGTATCACCATTTACATTGTGACGAGCATAAATTGCTTAGCAACCATATTAAAGTAATCGAATCGCAACCCGTGAAATACTTAGATATTATTGAGTAGTTCCGGTGGCCATCTGTGGTCTTCATCATCAGTTCCACATCACCAAATAGTGCTTTCCGAGAGCAAATGCACGAGTTACTATAAAAAATATCCAAATCGCTATAGGTGTGCCTATAATATTTGAAGAGTTCCTTCGATTTCTCCAGGATCCCATCATCAAATCCTGCCCTGATGTTTTTAGACTAGATGCTGATAATCCTGGCTGCAGCATCAGGCCAGACTTGTCAACATTGCATTGAACTTAAAATTTAGTCCTGTTTAAAATGAGCCCAAACACGACTACGGTGCTGTAATTTCGAGGTTGGTACTTTTTCTAATGCTCCTGGCTTCAGCATCAGGCCTTTATGTACTTCGGTGTTCCTCATTAACAGTACGTTTATCCACACATCGAGCCCTTTTCAATGAGCCTTAACAAGATATATCTGCTGTTAGTTGTCGAGGAGTTAGGTACTCTGCAGACTATCCTGACTTGAGCATCAGGTCATGACTTGATGATCATGAGACCAAATGTGGCAAATGCCCTATCAAACATCAAAACAATTGACTAAAACAGTCCTTGCCTGTTCGAGTAACTTCTTACTGTTAAGGAGTTGTAACTTCCATCATCAGCCCAGCTCAGGTAGCTGGGCTGATGATGGAAGTTACAACTCCCATGGTGAGAACCATACGCAAATACACAAGATACTTCGTAAAATATGCGAAAAACAATAAGTGAGCCTATAAAATTTAAAGGTTGCCCTCGATTACTCTAAGATTCCATCATCAGATCCTAACTTGGTGACAGTGGGACCACCTCAAAACTATCTACTTTGGAACGAAAAAAGAATTTTGAAAATCCGTCGACAATTGGCGGAGTATTCGATGAACAAACATACAAAAAAAAAAAAAACATACAAACAGCCGAACATAGTACCTCCTCCTTTTTGTGAAGTCGGTAAAAAATACTTGCATACGAAATTGTTCCAAAAGGAGCATGATCGCATTTGCGAAAACTGACGCGGTTGAGTACCTACGCATTTGAGCGAGTAGCCGTATAAGATACTTAATAGTCTTGCAAGTATTTTGAGTCGGTACCCGGTGTGCGTACTTGGAAGCAAATACCTGGTGTAAAAACCCGGTCGCATATCTATGCGACCGGGACCGGGTTTTTACACCAGGTATTTCCAGCTATTTTTTACGTACCTTGCCTACTCGCGATCACACGTTTTCGTAACGCATTCGCCAGTTTACTCCCCAAGTCAAGCGCGCCTAAAGAAGTTTCACTTCAAAAAAAAAAAAAAAAAGTTTCGTGGCGGTATTATCTGTGGTGGCGGGAATTAGCTATGCTTTGCAACATTTTTGATTAATTATGTACTGTATACTTTATGCCTGTTTCATTTTCTCGCAATCGAAGTGAAAAGCAGAGTGTATAACTCAGGCATAAACGAGCCATTTTACCCCTCGACTTAACTATCCACCCTCGCCTGCGGCTCGCGTGGATATAAACGTCTCGGGGTAAAATAGCTTCTTTTATGCCTTAGTTGTACAATCTACTATTTCGAACACAATGCGCAGGAGCAGTTACGCTAACGCGATAAACCGATAGTAAAATATAAATGGTGCGTGAAAATTGTGCATTATCGTAAATAAAGAAACGGAATTGACAACAAAGGAGCTCTTCATTATAACAATAACATCGTGTTTTTTCAACCCTTTTTGGCTCTGAATTAAATGCAATAAATCTTGTTTCCAATCTGACGTGATTCTGCGGCTCTTCCGATGTTAAAACGATAAAAAGTTTCATCGTTAAAGTTGCGATAAAGTTTAATAAAAAAATAAATACTTATAAAAAGTTAACTAAACGCGTTGCGCATGCTCCATATAATTTTCCGGTTTATGGTGCAATTTCTATGAATGCTCGGAACTTTTTTATGGTTTTCTATTTTACTGAGAAATTCTGCTTTTGAAACACGGTTTTAAAATTTTTAACTGTATCTCAAACAACTGCTTCCAATCCAACTTTTGTATGATTGGAAATGGTAATAACTTTTTTTCAACACGTCTATCTTTTATTCTTTTCTATTAATTTTTGTAGGTACAGAAACGTAGAATCTGGGCTCCTTTTTCCGCTTCAAATCTTTATTCATAGCTTAGATATTGGCTGTTACATTTTTTACAATAACATTTCTAAAACGGTTCTTATTTTTTGGCAATTGTCAAAACTGGTTCGCATTTCCGTTCCAATAAAAATCATAAGAAATTGGATGCAATTATGAAAACGCGTTACTTATGAAACTTTAAACATCTGGCAGGGACTGGTTCTTCTAACTTAAACATAATTCACCGGCGCGGCGTACAATATTATTTAAAACAACAAAAACTTGTTATAACTACGTCACAGTACCTGAACACACACAATCGGACATCCGACACGCGCCTCCTTATTAAATTATAAAGAAAATAAACCGGTAAAGTTGACAACCCTACCATTTTAAAGAGCCCGTTTTTATCTATAGTATCTTATTTTATTGAAGCATTTCAAAATTGGTCGATTTATAGCTAGGGGAAGCTACCGGAAAGGGCCCGCCACGCGCCTAACCAGGTGGGTGTGATTTTTTTCTGTGCCCATATTGAAAAAGGAAATGACTTTTTAAGCCAATTTCTTTTAAGGGTCTTGGGAATGGGTAAATACTGGCCTAATTTAAAGGCGTTTGAAAAATTAAGCATGAGATAATGAGGTTCTTTTTTTAAACGGTTGTTTATTAAGGTCCGATTTGTAATGTAAAGTAATGTAGTATTGACACAATTTCTGGATTGGTTCAAATTGCCACTTACTCGTATCTAGCTAATTTCATAATGTAAGGAATGATTTATTTGCAAACGCTTGGGTTGTTGACTGGAGCAACAATAATTTTAATTACAGAACATAGAACGTAATTATCATTACTCATGAAAAAAAAACAACAAGGAAACAACTTTCACTAGTTGTACTTATTATTTCGTAAATTTAATTTCACGAAACAAATATCATGGTTGAAATAAATCAAAAATGTTTACGATGCCTGTTTAAATTTTGAATTGTGTTCCGACGTGTACTCTTGTCCTTGTAGGTAGTACGTAGTAACGTACTTAAGTTAGTAAAACAAAGATAGTTGGGGAAAAGAGCGTTTGTTCATTCAACCCTTGTTGTACCTATAATTGCATGTATGACAAATTGAAGGCTGCCATCCGTACCACCGAACCATCAATAATATTATTATAAGAAATTATAAGAAACAGTCGCGCAGATGTCAAGCTTCCTTAACAACCCGAAACCGTATCCATTCTAGTAACTAAATGAGCCATAACGTGTGAATTTCTTCGTTCCGTTACGTTGAAGTTAACGACTTGAGAATATTACCTACACCCGGTCAGTAGGTACTTACTTCAATGAAGTTAAAGTACCTTATAATTATGTATTGGGTCCTTCTCCAGAAATAGATTTTAGACGGAAGGTCGCATTCTAAGAAAGCATCTACAGGTTGTTACAGAAAGGGTATATCAATACAAACGGGTTGAAGAGTGTATCTGGTCTAGAATTTGTGTACAAAATTTCAGCTCAAAAGCATTACCTAACTTTGAAAATGCTTAATATTTTTTTTATTTCGACATCACGGCGCTGCACTGGCGCGCTGCTACTTTTGAGCTGAAATTTTTTACAGAGATTCTAGACCAGATACACTCTTCAACCCGTTTGTATTGATATACCCTTTCTGTAACACCCTGTATAGGCCGATCGCTTAACTGAGACGTTGCCTGAGGGAGCTGCGCGGTGCGGGAGGGAATAGCAATTGCTTTCATTTTGACAGTTCAACCAAAAATTCGAAGACATGTGACATCTCGGCCCACTCTCTTTCGCCGAGATGGCCTGTGTCCTGGCAGTGGGAACATTATAGGCTTATGATTATGCTGTCCACCCATTTTTACATGATTAAGTAACAAACAAACTCACTTTGCATTTATAATATAGGTACTTATATAGTTGGATAAAGCTGTCGGTTGTGAATTAGTGAAAAATCATCGTGAATATTATGTATACCTAATTAATAAAAACATTAAGTATGTGGCAAAACAACGTTAATTGAAACATGGTCTGTCAGTGTCAGTCTGGAAACAAATTGTTAACTAAGATAATTGAAAAACCTTTGAAAAAATTCTGACTTAAGTAAGTATATGGGTAGGTATGCCAAAGCGTAAGGGTAAATTAACATACTTTCTTCGGCTTATTTCCAGGCGCTCCATAATTTTATTCCCGGTGGCTCCAAATTAAAAAAAGCAATGGGAACAATTTTAGTAGGTAGGTATTTTAATATTTCAATAAAATTATGGAGCTCTTGGGAATCAATGTATAAAGTGAAATTGTTTGGAGCAATAGATTTGGAGCTCCTGGGAATAAGTCCTTTCTTCGTCTGCTTCAGAGCCTTTTCCCATCCCCTCTCAATCTAAACCATATAAGTACGATAAGGTTACCTAAAGCTTCATACAATATACGAGAAACGAATAAGGTTCAAGTCAGGGGTGTACTTAGTAGAACAGAGGGAAGTCACGTTAATTAATTAAAACGTTTCCCTCAGTCGACTGTTACGCTTGGGAGACAATACAGACACGAAGCTTTGAAGATTTTTTGTGTAGTTAAATAATATAGCATGTATTTACTTTGTTTCTTGAATAAAACGAGTACCTTCGTACGGCTGTCTACATTAGTAAAATTGAAAGGAAACAATTTTTTTACATAAAAGTTGCCGTTTTAGCCGACTTCGGAAAGGTTCCCTACAACTTCTGATGTTATTAAGTCCACGGTAAGGACCTAAGTACTAAGATTTTGAAAGTTAAACCCTGTTAAAGTGCTAGTCGATTTTATATTAGGTCCTTACATATGAAATTGGCGTTTTTCGTACTGGCCACTTTAATCACGAATTTCTCCTCTTTGGTAAGGAATTCCAAATTCAAATTTGTACAGCTATTTACTCATGTATTTGTGCTTCGATGACCGTCATTCATTTGTTTTTTTTCTTCTGTTTTTGAAGTGAAACTTCTTTAGGCGCGCTTGACATGGGGAGTAAACTGGCGAATGCGTTACGAAAACGTGTGATCGAGCGAGTAGGGAAGGTACGTATTTATGCGATCGGGTTTTTACATCAGGTAGGTATTTGCTTCCAATTACGCACACCAGGTACCGACTCAAAATACTTGCAAGACAATAAAGTACCTTATACGACAACTCGCTCAAATACGTAGGTACTCAATCGCGTTAGTTTTCGCAAATACGATCATGTTCCTTATCAGTAAGAGTCTACGGAACAATTTCGTATGCAAGTATTTTTGAAGGGAAACTTCTTAACGCGCGCTTGACTTGGGGAGTAAACTGGCGAACGCGTTACGAAAAGTGTGATCGGGCGAGGTGAACGGGAGTTGAGTGGGGGATATAAGCAAGACAAAGCAGTGCGCGCGCATGTTTTCTTTCTCTCTTCCTCTCATAGCCAAATACGTATGAAGTTTTTTTTCTTTTGCTTATATCTCGAAAATGGTGCGTCCTATCGCAAAAATAATGAAAATTTCGACCCCCTTTATGAAACCCAGAAACTCCTAAAACTCAACATGTAGGTAATCATTTTTCATATTTTCCATACAAAAAGTGAAAAATTCCTCAAAAAACACGCCAAGGCCGCCCCCTCCGCGCCTGCGGCTCTAAAAAACAATACACGGGGTTAGGGCAAATAAGTACAGACGCCAGCACATCAACCTACTACAAACTGTCAGATTTCTTTAATAGATTTTCAACTTTATTACTAAAGAATAAGGTTCAAAGTTGACGTGCTGGCGTCTGTACCACGTGTCCACGAGTCGCGATTGTCATATTCGATTTTTGTTGTGTCAAAATTATTTACGTGAAACTTCTTTACGCACACTTGACTTGGAGAGTAAGCTGGCGAACGCGTGACGTAAGCGTTACGAAAAGTGCGATCGGGCGAGTAAGGAAGGTACGTATTTACTCGACCAGGTTTTTGCTTCCAAGTACGCACACCAGGTACCGACTCAAAATACTTGCAAGACTATAAAGTACATACCTTATACGGCTACTCGCTCAAACTCAACCGCGTTAGTTTTCGCAAATGCGATCATGCTCCTTATCAGTAACAGTCTACGGAACAATTTCGTATGCAAGTATTTTTTACTTTAATGGTTTGCAAGTATTTATTTGTAAACGCGATTTTGCTCCTTATTTATAGGAAGTCATTGATCAATTTCCTATGCAAGTAGTTTTACATCCAACGGGGCTTTTGAATACGCGATTGTACTTCTTATCTGTATGAAGTTATGGATCAATTTTCTATGCAGATAGAAAATACTTGAAAGTATCTCGCTCCGTCGTGCCTCGACGCTCGAGTACGTAGGTACTCAAATAGTTCAACAACCGCGTTTGTTTTCGCAAATGCGATCATGCTCCTTATCAGTAAGAGCACAGAATACATAATAGTACTACGTACAGAAAGGACACTCCCTTCCTCGCCCTCATATCAGATACCGCACCTCACCCCGCACTTCGAGGTATTCGTCGCCGACTCTTTAGCAAGGGCGCTCGCGAACCGCAGCGCTGTATTGCTGACACGAACACACAATTATGCGATTTAAAAGTTATATTTGAGTTTTAATCACGATGGTTGGATATTGTGATGCTTTTCCGAATTCGTATTTACATAAACTGTTTGTAAGATTTCGCATTTTTAATAACATTTATTTATTTATTTATTAGGGACAAAAAACAGTTACATGCCAAATAATACAGAAAGAAAAACATGCGATTTAATAACCGATTATTTACAGATAAGTCATTTAAACTAAACTATTTTAGTGTTTTTAGTTCATTACGAACTACCGACTATACAAATAAACCGACTATACAAATAAACAATTGAACTACATGGTCACTTCATAATAATGCACACGTTCGGGCAGCGCCGCCGCCGTCGTCGTTCGGTTCTCCGACACAAATTGCTTACCGCGCCATTTTTTTTACGCTACTAGATTTCACGCACACATTTGCACGTATACAAACGTCATTTGTTTATGTAGTAGTACTAGGTAATTATTTTGCGAGCGTTGTATGGAGTGTCCGGGGTGTGCTCTTACCACACCTCGGACACTCCATACAACTCCGTAAGAGTCTACGGAACAATTTCGTATGCAAGTATTTTTACTTTAATGGTTTGTAAAAGTATTTATTTGTAAACGCGATTGTGCTCCTTATTTATAGGAATTCACGGGTCAATTTCCTATGCAAGTACTTTTTACTTCCAACAGGGCTTTTGTTTCATTACGCGATTGTACTTCTTATTTGTATGAAGTTATGGATCCATTTTCGATGCAGATAGAAAATACTTGAAAGTATCTCGAGCCCTGGTTTTAGGCCCTGGTTTCTTAAGGTGGACGTACTTGGAAGCCCTGGTACTCGATTTTGCAAGTACGACCCATGTCTACGGGCTACGGGCGAGGCGAACGGGAGTTGAGTGGGGGATATAAGCAAGAGAAAGCAGTGCGCGCGCACATTTTCTTTCTCTCTTCCTCTCATAGCCAAATACGTTTGAAGTTTCACTTCAGTCGTGTGGTCATAAGCACACTCGTATTTTTTTCTGTTTGCGTCACTCATTTTACAAAATGGAAAATTTAAAATATCGCATTATTTACGAGTACGAGTTCCGCCGTGGCACTAGTGCTGCGGAAACGACTCGAAGGGTGAATGATGTGTATGGCGGTCATGTTGCAAAAGAAAACACAGTTCGTTTTTGGTTCCAACGTTTTCGTTCTGGAAATTTCGACCTGCAGAACAAGCCCCGTGGACGGCCTGAGACCCAAGTTGATAATGGAGAATTGAAGGCTATTGTGGAAGCGGACCCATCGCAAACCACGTCCGAGTTAGCTGCAGGCTTCGATGTTAGTGATAAAACTGTTTTAATTCACTTGAAGCAAATTGGGAAGATTAAAAAGCTTGAAAGCACGACAACGCCAGACCACACACTGCGCAACAGACGGCTACCAAATTAGAAGAGCTTGAATTGGAATGTCTTAGACATCCTCCGTACTCCCCGGACCTTGCTCCAACAGATTACCATTTTTTTCGCAATTTGGATAACTTTTTGCAAGGGAAAAAATTCAACTCCGATGGGGCAGTCCAAATCGCCTTCAAAGATTTTATTGATTCCCGTCCGACTGGTTTTTTAGTAAAGGGATCAATGAACTACCTATAAGATGGCAAAAGTGCATTGAAAACAATGGTTCATACTTTGATTAATTAAATATATTAGGTATATTAAAAAATATTCGACTTTTTGTTCCTTCCATACAAAACGCCAATTTCATATGTAAGGACCTAATATAACTATCTCGCAAGGTAAATTACTAAGCCGCTAGATTGTAAGTACCTACCTAAATTTCAAAGCAGCAAAGTAGGTACTTAATGTCGCATAAATAACCCCAAGTAACCACGAGCATATCGTTTCACGCAAATCCACAAAACTCCGAGACAGAAACAAACTTTAGAGAATTATCCAAAGTCCCCATGTTGGTAATTAATCTAATGTTAGATACTACGTGGTAACTACGGCTCGGTTAAAGTGGGTTTAAGTTCAGTTTGTCAAAGGTAGCCTTATTTACACGAGCAATTACTTCGGAAGTGAATAAATTAACAATCTTTCAACATAAATAATAAATACCTATGGCGCCTACCCACCAATTCTGAAATAACTCCAATAACCTAATATTAATTTTGTAATAGCGCCATCTAGCGAAACCTATTCAAACTTTATGCTCCAACGTCGATTCTTTTGTAACTTTTACTAAACACGCTACTAGATGTAACACTACTATAGTGTACTTTAATTACCGGTAGATGGCATTGACTGAATATTGTTGGTGCTAAAAACGTGAACTAAAAAAAATTTCAGTGTGCAAAATGTGATTCCGAATAGGTATAATTATTATTATAGTTCTACTACTTATTAACATAAATTTATTCTGGTGGCTTATTCCAATTGGGATTTGACAGGCACTAATTTTAGCTAGAAACTCCAACGGGCGCTTACGGGGGCTCATCTTCGGGGATATCATGTAATTCACCCGGGAGGTTTTATAATAACTAGGCCAGGCACTGTTAGATGGCTGCACCTAATTCGGCGCCCGCCAAGCTGAGCTTATAACATGCTAATTTCATTTGTATTTAATTTTTGAGGCAATATAATCCATTTAGATTTAGCTGTGTCTAAAATTAGCTACGGCTACTTTCGGACTAATTCTCCTTTGTTTCAAACATTGGAGGTCTTTTATGTGATTCCGAATAAAAGTACCTAGTGTACCTACTAAGTGTTTTCTGTGTAAAAGGATCTATGACTGAGATAAATGTTGAACGTAGCATTATAGTACATAACATACATAATCAGCCTATAATTGTTCCCACTGCTGGGACACAGGCCTCCTCTCAGTGAGAGGGAGTGGGCCGTTGAGCATTATAGTATTGGGCTATAATTATTCGTACAGGTATCTAAATAACCAATAACGTTCCCAGCCAATCAAATACAAAGTATCAATATTAGTCACTATTTACCTAGCGATTGGCAATATTCATAGTCAGCCTATCAATAGTTACTATTTGGATAGTTTGAATATGAATTTATTTAGTTTGATATTTGAATTTAGGTATTTGGTGGTTTCAAAATACTCCTATGCACTAGTTTTGCCAGTGTTTTCATTAATTCTCATTTTGTTGGACTTTTGGAATCGATTTGTGTAGGTTAGGTACATTCCTAAATTAATAGGTACGAGTATTTATTTATCCACTAATAGTAGCTAAAACCCCTATTACACTACACGATATTTAGGGCCCGATATTTAGGTGATACGTTTTTTAATGCAGTGGTGGCCCAGTGATAACGACTGCGACTTACGAGTGGTAGGCCGTAGGTTCGAACCCAGACAGGCACTTTACTTTGTGCAAATTATTTCATCACCACTGCTCTCAAAACGGTGAAAGAAAACATCGTGAGGAAACCGGCATGTCCTAGAACCAAAAATTCGAAGACATGTGACATCTACCAATCCGCACTGGGCCCGCGTGGTAGATTACGGCCCATTCCCTCTTACCGAGAGGAGGCCTGCGTGCCAGCAGCGGGAACATTATAGGCTAATTACGAGTATGTATGATGTGATTATGTGTTTTTTAATAGGGACCCTTACTCCTTTATTCTTATTACGCCATCCCGATTTAGGGAAAGAAGGGTCCCTGAATATCGCGTAGTGTTATATGGCTTTAGGACTACACAGCCTATTTACGTATTTACCTACTAATTTAATTTAAGGATACAGGCTCTATTTCCTTTTATGGACAGAGTTCTATGAACACAAGCCCGCTTGTACAGTCGCGTCTATAAGTATGTATACACTTGGCTTTATTCAAAGGCGATTTTCTCCTTTTTTTTTTGAATGAAATTTTATGTTATTACGAACCTATGTTCGTAATATATAATATTTTCGAACCCATAGGTTTATGTTAAGTGTCGTATTTTAACGTTGCATTCGTTATTTCACGAAAATCGCAATTGAAAATTGCCAAGTGTTGACATATTGGTGCTCGTGACTGTACACGTCCGATTTTTTCACCGGATAATGGACCGTTTTTTTACCAGACTTGCGGTGGTGTTATGGTTGTACTATGGAAGTGTGTGACGTGATGTACCTTCATGCACCGGACCGGTGTTGAACTTGTATAAGTTGTTGTTGTTGTAAGTAAATTTGAAAAACACGGACCGTGGTCCTATGGAAAAATCGGGCGACTACAAGCGGTCTAAGACCCTTTGTACTGTGTGTTCGTTTTTCTTGCGTGAAAAGCTATGGCTTATTCGCCGTGTCTAGGCACGGTCGCCAGTGTTGTATGGATCACTATGGATGCTTGTTGACAGAGATGTTTTTATAAGGCGCGGTTTATACGCTGCCGTACCGTAAACAAACAGTGCCGTGTACAAAGGGCCTAACTGTCTGACCCAGAAGTAAGTTAGGTGTTCCTAGAACTCCGTCCATGACATTCATTAGAAACTAATCTACTGACAAACTGAGCTTTATCCAATAATTGAATTATCGTTGACTTCTATCAAAGCTAAAGTAAAGCGATCATTATGGAGATAGAAGTTAATTCAATAAACTCTTCAGAACTATTTGAAAGGGTGTATAGAGTGTGCAGTATACCTGGGTTAGTATGTCATCATCATAGACTATACACTTATAAACTGAGAGTCATCATCATTATTCACAGCCCGAATTCACCTAATGCAGAACATAGACATCTCAAACTAGACATGCCTTTGTAAAACGATTCTATGTCTATTTAGGACCCGATTTATATAATAAGCTCAATAGAATACTTAATATTTATAGTGCCAGTTACAAACATTGTAGTCTAAAGATACGCGAATATTTGGGTACACTTGATTACACAGACACAGAAAGACTTCTAGAAGTACCTACTTCAATAATGATGTAGGTAGTTATTAAATTGGTATTTTATTTTTATTGTATTTAGTAGGTACCTACTATAAATAGGATAGTATTATTTAAAAAAAATTAACTAACCATGGACAAATTATCAGCTAATCGCTTAGTATGGGGATGGCCTGAAACACAGGTTTTTATTAACCTAGCTCAGGCAGGTCGCCACAAGTTATTATGTTAGTACCAGCGCACTTTTCATAGGTAATTAAAAACCGGCCAAGAGCGTGTCGGGCCACGCTCAGTGTAGGGTTCCGTAGTTTCCCGTCCGTCACAATAAGTGTTCCCACGTACAATTCGATAATACCCGACCCAATGTAATAAGTACCTACAGCGCCATCTCTCGGGGAATTGGGTTACTAATTAATACATAGACGTGCCAGAAGTTTTCGGTGGTAATTTTGGATTGCGAGAACCGATTTTAATAATTTTTTTTTTGTTTGAAAAAAGATACGTTCAGGATAATAAAATATGTAAACGAAGTTAAAAAAAATGCTTGCATATACGATTATACTACGAACTTAGTCCAGAAATGATTTTGTACAACTTTTTGTCTTTTTTGTACAAAAACTTTTGTTTCTATCAAGTTCAAAATAATTTTCCTAGAAAGTCCTTATAAAGTTCTACTTTTCAGATTTTTTTCATATTTTCTAAACTTATGGTTCAAAAGTTAGAGGGGGGGGGACACATTGTTTTTTACTTTTGGAGCGATTATTTTCCGAAATTATTGACATTATCAAAAATGATTTTAGTAAACCCCTATTCATTTTTAAATACCTTTCCAACAATATATCACACGTTAGGGATGAAATTAAAAAAAAAATCACTTCCCACTTTACATATAGGGGGGCTACCCTAATAAAACATT
Source organism: Amphipoea oculea (assembly GCA_945859645.1). Classification (NCBI taxonomy): domain Eukaryota; kingdom Metazoa; phylum Arthropoda; class Insecta; order Lepidoptera; family Noctuidae; genus Amphipoea; species Amphipoea oculea. The sequence continues at coordinate 11,114,014 of OX243880.1, forward strand.
TTTTTCCAATTTTTATTTTACCACTTTGTCGGCGTGATTGATATACATATTAGTACCAAATTTCAGCTTTCTAGTGCTAACGGTCACAGAGATTAAGCGAGGACGGACAGACGGACGGACGGACGGACAAACAGACATGGCGAAACTATAAGGGTTCCTAGTTGACTGCGGAACCCTAAAAAACATGTAAATTAAACTAGCTTTTATATAAGTATTTAAGACCATCTGTTAAGAACTTGGTACCACTAAGTATTTTTAAGTTTATAAATGTATTACTTTGTAAAAGGACCAAAATAAAAAAAAATAAAAATTACAAAAAAAAAAAAAAATTAATAGGCTATTATGTATTCTGTGGCATAGGCCTCTCTCTTTTCATGTACCAATTCTCACGCTCCTGTGCCAGCCTATCCTATGTTGGGGTCGGCTTCTAGTCTAACCGGATGCCGCTGAATACCAGTATCTTACATGGAGCGACTGCCTATCTGACCTCCACAACCCAGTTACTGGGTAATACGATACCCCTTGGTAAGACTGGTTATCAGACTTTCGGGCTTCTGGCTACCCGTAACGACTGTCAAAGATCGACGAATGACAGCCGGGACCAACGGCTTAACGTGCTTTCCGAGGCACGGAGGGGTCTCGGTATGTAAAGATGGTCCCATCTACAGACCAACCGCGGTACGTAGCTTAACCTGATCGATTGACCTGTGCGGCTGTTATTATTTAGCCACGGGCCCCCTCCATCAATAAGTATATAAACTAAGTGGCCAAAATACTTATTGAAGTGAAACTTCTTTAGGCGCGCTTGACTTGGGGAGTAAACTGGCGAATGCGTTACGAAAACGTGTGATCGCGAGTAGGGAAGGTACGTAAAAAATAGCTGGAAACCCCTGGTGTAAAAACCCGGTCCCGGTCGCATAAATATGCGACCGGGTTTTTACACCAGGTATTTGCTTCCAAGTACGCACACCGGGTAACGACTCAAAATACTTGCATGACGATTAAGTATCTTATACGGCTACTCGCTCAAATACGTAGGTACTCAACCGCGTTAGTTTTCGCAAATGCGATCATGCTCCTTATCAGTAAGAGTCTACGGAACAGTTTCGTATGCAAGTAATTTTTACCGACTTCACAAAAAGGAGGAGGTACTATGTTCGGCTGTTTGTATGTTTTTGAAGGAAAACTTCTTTACGCGCGCTTGACTTGGGGAGTAAACTGGCGAACGCGTTACGAAAAGTGTGATCGGGTGAGGTGAACGGGAGTTGAGTGGGGGATATAAGCAAGACAAAGCAGTGCGCGCGTACGTTTTCTTTCTCTCTTCCTCTCATAGCCAAATACGTATTAAGTTTTTTTTCTTTTGCTCATATCTCGAAAATGGTGCGTCCTATCGCAAAAATAATGAAAATTTCGACCCCCTTTATGAAACCCATAAACTCCTAAAACTCAACATGTAGGTAATCATTTTTCATATTTTCCATACAAAAAGTGAAAAATTCCTTAAAAAACACGCCAAGGCCGCCCCCTCCGCGCCTGCGGCTCTAAAAAACAATACACGGGGTTAGGGCAAATAAGTACAGACGCCAGCACATCAACCTACTACAATCTGTCAGATTTCTTTAATAGATTTTCAACTTTATTACTAAAGAATAAGGTTCAAAGTTGATTGGGAAAATTTGACAGTTTCGGGTAGGTTGACGTGCTGGCGTTTGTACCACGTGTCGGCGAGTCGCGATTGTCAAATTCGATTTTTGTTGTGTCAAAATTATTTACGTGAAACTTCTTTATGCACACTTGACTTGGAGAGTAAGCTGGCGAACGCGTGACGTAAGCGTTACGAAAAGTGTGATCGGGCAAGTAGAGAAGGTACGTATTTACTCGACCAGGTTTTTGCTTCCAAGTACGCACACCAGGTACCGACTCAAAATACTTGCAAGACTATAAAGTATCTTATACGGCTACTCGCTCAAATACGTAGGTACTCAACCGCGTTAGTTTTCGCAAATGCGATCATGCTCCTCATCAGTAAGAGTCTACGGAACAATTTCGTATGCAAGTATTTTTTACTTTAATGGTTTGCAAGTATTTATTTGTAAACGCGATTTTGCTCCTTATTTATAGGAAGTCATTGATCAATTTCCTATGCAAGTAGTTTTACTTCCAACGGGGCTTTTGAATACGCGATTGTACTTCTTATCTGTATGAAGTTATGGATCAATTTTCTATGCAGATAGAAAATACTTGAAAGTATCTCGCTCCGTCGTGCCTCGACGCTCGAGTACGTAGGTACTCAAATAGTTCAACAACCGCGTTTGTTTTCGCAAATGCGATCATGCTCCTTATCAGTAAGAGCACAGAATACTTAATAGTACTACGTACAGAAAGGACACTCCCTTCTTCGCCCTCATATCAGATACCGCACCTCACCCCGCACTTCGAGGTATTCGTCGCCGACTCTTTAGCAAGGGCGCTCGCGAACCGCAGCGCTGTATTGCTGACACGAAAAGTTTTATTTGAGTTTTAATAACGATGGTTGGATATTGTAATGCTTTTCCGAATTCGTATTTACATAAACTGTTTGTAAGATTTCGCATTTTTAATAACATGCGATTTAATAACCGATTATTTACAGACAAGTCATTTAAACTAAACTATTTTAGTGTTTTTATTTCATTACGAACCCGACTATATAAATAAACAATTGAACTATATGGTCACTTCATAATAATGCACACGTTCGGGCAGCGCCGCCGCCGTCGTCGTTCGGTTCCTCGACACAAATTGCTTACCGCGCCATTTTTTTTACGCTACTAGATTTCACGCACACATTTGCACGTATACAAACGTCATTTGTTTATGTAGTAGTACTAGGTAATTATTTTGCGAGCGTTGTATGGAGTGTCCGAGGTGTGGTAAGACTCTTACTACACCTCGGACACTCCATACAACTCCGTAAGAGTCTACGGAACAGTTTCGTATGCAAGTATTTTTACTTTAATGGTTTGTAAAAGTATTTATTTGTAAACGCGATTGTGCTCCTTATTTATAGGAATTCACGGGTCAATTTCCTATGCAAGTACTTTTTACTTCCAACAGGGCTTTTGTTTGATTACGCGATTGTACTTCTTATTTGTATGAAGTTATAGATCAATTTTTGATGCAGATAGAAAATACTTGAAAGTATCTCAAGCCCTGGTTTTAGGGCCTGGTTTCTTAAGGTGGACGTACTTGGAAGCCCTGGTACTCGATTTTGCAAGTACGACCCATGTCTACGGGCTACGGGCGAGGCGAAGGGGAGTTGAGTGGGGGATATAAGCAAGAGAAATCAGTGCGCGCGCACATTTTCTTTCTCTCTTCCTCTCATAGCCAAATACGTTTGAAGTTTCACTTCAGTCGTGTGGTCATAAGCACACTCGTTTTTTATTATTATTGAAGCTAACTCAAAAACTCCAAAAGCAAAGGGGTTTGAAGATTTTTGTATGGAGGGTGGCTCTAAGGTCGGCCGCCATCTTGATTTTTTTTCAGAATCGCGGTGCACAACAAAAGTTATATATTTAGATAGAAGACACTTATACAAACAAAAATGTAATATAACATAATATCCTAAAGCGTCAGGTTTCGAAGTTATTCACCAAAATACTTATAAGTCGAAAACAACAAGGATTTTTTTGTTTTTTTTTCCATCCAGGTAAGCATATTGAACTATTGAGGTAATAGAAACGTTATGAAACCTTTATGGAGAAGAAATAAATGAAGAATAGACATTTTTTAAATAAATAATTAAACACGGCAATTTATAGTTCGTTTTTTAATCCCAGAGACTTAATCTGACATTTAAGTCTTTTGTGTTTTCGTTTTTTTTTAGTATAGAAGTTTGACATTACACTTGTCAGATTAGTCTCTGGGATTAAAAAACGAACTATAAATTGCGGTGTTTAATTATTTATTGAAAAAATGTGTATTCTTCTTTTGTTTCTTCTCCATAAAGGTTTCAAACGTTTCTATTACCTCAATAGTTCAATATGCTTACCTGGATGGAAAAAAAAAACAAAAAAATCCTAGTTGTTTTCGACTTATATTTTCGTGAATAACTCCGAAACCTGACGCTTTAGGATATTATGTTATGTAACATTTTTTGTTTGTATAATTGTCCTCTATCTAAATATATAACTTTTGTTGTGCACCGCGATTCTGAAAAAAAAATCAAAATGGCGGCTGATTTTAGGGCCAAAACCTTCAAACCCCTTTATAAAATTTATATGTATAGGACCACCTCTGAGGCATACCGTATCCATTAAAAAAATAATTTTTGAAATCGATTTACAATTGCCAGAGATTACGCGTAACAAACAAAAAAAAAAAAAAACTGTCGAATTGAGAACCTCCTCCTTTTTTGAAATCGGTTAAAAAGGCTAGGCTGATTGATTTCGTTACGAAATTTTCCTTTGATCTTTTATATCTCTACGGAAAGTTTCATCTGTACCTTGCTAGGCTTCCTACCTATGTATATCTAATTGTGATTTCGAGTATTTGTGGTCAAATAAATTGTTCCCAGTGCCTACATTTGTTTGTGTCCTCGATAGATTTGTGATCGTTGACCCTTACCTTTTAGTCTGAGGTTACGAGTGATCCAAATTAATGAAATTATATGGGTCGTCTCTAATGTAAAGTCGACTTCGTAATTGCTTTTCCACTTTCGACAACAATTCTCAGCAAATATAAACTTCATGAAGGTTGCAATTATCTAAATGTCGCATTGACAAATATACCTTGTTTTTTATCACGTGCGTTTCAACCTTAGGGTGGTAAGCCAATTTCGGGGGCGACCACACCTGCTTACCTATGTAAGTAGGTTTAGGAATGTACAGTCAACAAAAGAGATAAGTATGCAGGATCGTCGGATATAGTTGAAGTTTAGTAAGAAACCGATGGATGTTCTCGAATAAAATTTTATTTTATTTATAGAAAACAAACAGCTCATTTATCAAATTCAATTTCAGTCGATAACATCCATCGGTTTCTTACTAAACTTCACCTATATCCGACGACCCTGCATACTTATCTCTTTTGTTGACTGTACCTGCACGTAAATACGGGTAGGATTTTGTGATATTATGAAACCCGAACCTTTTGCCTTCATTTTCTGATATTGGAGCAATAATACGTTTTGACAGTGTTTGTAATATCCATGACATGGATATCCTTTTCCTGGTTTTATTAATCATACAAAATGGTACTGACAGGATAATGTCGGGCGCATTCGCGAATCTAAGCAGTGGGGGTCGAAGATATCAAGATGGAATCTGGTTAAGCATAGTTTTTTTTAATATTAAACTAAAATAAAAATAATTCTGCACCTGAGGGATCGAATCCGGAACGAGATGATCCGGCAAAGAATCAAAGTTGTCGACGTAGCTGACAGAATAAGAAAGCTGAAGTGACAATGGGCTACAATTAGCCATAAAAGTAGAACCGATGATCATTGGGGCAGACGACTGTTCTTGAGTGGAGACGCAAATCGGCGAACGTAAGATGGGACGACCTCAGGCTAGGTGGAGTGACGTTCTTCGTAGGGTAGCAGCTGGATGAGAGTAGCCAAGAATCGAACTGAATGGCGTACAATTCGAGAGGCCTATGTCCAGTAATGGACTTCTGCAGGCTAATGATGAAACAATTCTGGTAAAGAAAAATAATTAAAAAAACAAAAAAAACCTGAATGCGGTAAAAAACTTAAGTTAAAAAAAAACTGAAAAGCTAAAAACAAGCCCATTTTAAATTACATAAAAGTTGGAAGCAGGCGGGACCCATTTGAATTAGAAAATATAGTAAAAATGGTACCAGAGGAGGGTCCGGTGACGGGCAGCCGCGGCGGGTTCACGGATGAATGCTAACGCGTGCCCGTGTTCCCGCCGTAAGCGGCAGAGGAGGACACCGTGGTGTTTTAGTGGGTTTGAGTCCCACATAACTGCATGCCGCCATGGCCGAAATACGGTTTGGTACCTAAAAAAGTCTTAAAAATCTCTTTAAAAAGTATTTTATTAGCGGCTTTTGCAATCTGCAGTTTCATACAAATCGTAAAGACACGAAGCTATCACTAGGGTTGCGCAAATCGCACTTTTGTGTTTCATCAGTGAACATAACAAAATATAATAATTAAGAATCTTAACGAAAACACTATGCAATGTTTTGTAACCGCTATTACATTGAATAGCACTGTAAAAATAATCGTGTATTTCTTCACAATTATGTAATCAAGAACTTTCAAAGAGACAGGAATCGAAACCTTTCAATTCTCAGAAAAATCTAAGGTACAGACGTCAGCACATCAAGCTACTACAATCTGTCTTTCTTTAATAAATTTTCAACTTTATCGCTACAGTATAAGGTGCAAGGTTGGTTGGGATTTGACGGTTTAGGGTAGCTTGATGTGCTGGCGTCTGTACATAAGTATACATAATATGTAAGTATTTATAATAATATCAGCCTGTTATTGTCCCTGCAGGGCATTGAACATTGGTACTTGCCAGGATTTGAACCCAAAACATAGTGCATGAGAGACGAGGTCTTAATAACCACTAGGCCATCACGACGTACAGGGTAACCACGACTCCAGCACACGATTCTAAACCTACTAAAAAATCTGCTTTTTCATACAAAAGTGCAATTCCTACGCGGTCAAAATGTATGGAACAGCAATTTTTTTTTTACCGTGATTGTATCAACGCCAGGGTTCCAGGAGCATGTATTGAATCTATTGTAACAGGTTGCGCGTCGATTTCCTTGCCTCCCTCCATGACTGACTTATTCTTATCTTTGGATTTTAACAAAATTTATTTTTTCAACAAAAAGAAGGTCCAATTCGATACTGTAAGTCCTTGAAAAGTATTCGATATAGGTTAGGGGCTGTCTTTTGTAGGAACTTTTAATTAAAACCCCAAGTGCTGTAGACTTTTAACGAACTTGCGGCCAACTGCAACGTTGCTATTATTCACCAATGAGAAGAGTAGCTGATAGTTTTTCAACTGAATTTTTTTTGTTAAAAGCTAAAGTGAAAATTGTATACTCCCGGATTTGTATATGGGTCCGTTGTATAAAGTGATTTTTCTTTTGATATGTTCATTTTCAAAAGGAAAGAGGTCGAACAAAATTAGCATAGGTGGCCTAGAAATACTGAATAGCACAATTAGGGTTACCTATGGTAGGTACTTATTTCAACAAATCTGATTAACTCAGAGGTTTAAGCCCTTGGGAATTTTTTGGGCAAGGTTCCCTCGCAGTACATACCACCTACATTTAATTTAATAGCACATCTGTTTTAAGAACAAGCCCTCTAAGTTATCTCATGATATTCAATAGATTGATAAACTCATTTTGGTATAATAGGACCAGTATCACTTGAGCCATGTTGTCCCTGGAGGATTCATTTCTGGTAGGAATCCAAGTCCTATTCAGTTCAGAGGTCTAGTAAAATTGGTTGATTTAGGATATATTTTCTTGTAAGCGATATTTTCGACCTCCGCAGGAGGATAAAGTGACGCTGTAACGAGACGTTGGCTTTGACAGGTTATACCTTTGTCACAGGTGACAAAGGAAATTATAAGCGTGACGTAAAATATGGCGTTATGCCACTGTAGGATGTAAATAGAATGATCGGTTACTTACTTGGCTTTTGAGATCATAATTTTGTTAATACTATTCTAGACTTAATGAGGGGCTTGTGGTTAAGTAATATCAGCCGCACGGGTCGATCGATCAGGTTAAGCTACGCTTGCCGCGGTTGGTCTGTGGATGGGTGACCATCTTTACATACCAAAACCCCTCCGTGCCTCGGAAAGCACGTTAAGCCATTGGTCCCGGCTGTCATTCGTGGATCTTTGACAGTCGTTACGGGTCGTCAGAAGCCCGAAAATCTGACAACCAGTCTTACCCAGTAACTGGGTTGTGGAGGTCAGATAGGCAGTCGCTCCATGTAAAATACTGGTATTCAGCTGCATCCGGTTAGACTGGAAGCCGACTCCAACATAGTTGGGAAAAGGTTAGGCAGATAATAACTATTCTAGACTTAATTTTGGTTGCGTATTTACAAGTCAATCCAATTTACCTTACCCCGCCCATAATCTATCCCTGATTAATCATTACCTAAGGACCCACTTTTCTTTGTGTTTGTTACTTTAGTAAGATTTACTGAGGCAATTACGATAGTGGGTATATTCCGTTTGATGATAATTTCTACCAAACGCAGTGGCATTTTTATACTTATGATTGTGAATGTATGTGCTCTATTGGCTAAATATTGTCAGCTAACTCAGCTAGCATTATTAAGTCTCCTAAAGCTCCCTTCCCAAAGCTATGAACTGAGTGATACCTATTACACAGCTGGCCTTGCCAAAGATCTACACACTAAACTCCATCAACAAAGGATTATAGCGAGGTACTTCTACCTTGACCCCTCGTCATAGTTATTAAAACTTTCCCTAAACTAAGGCTTACTTTCGCCATCGTCGACAAACACGTTTGCATCATTTCGAAAGGATTAAGGCCTGATATCTCTCTAAGGTGTACCTTAGGGAGTACCCAACTTAAAATGAAAATACAGGAGGGCCACCTGTGCCCTACCCATGTTTGTTTTATATATTTTGTACCTGTAGCTGTATGATCTATCCACTCGTATAAAGGTACGCAGTGGTTTTTTATTAAGCCCTTGCTTTTGGTTTGTACATGGGAAAACAAAAGTTACGATTGAGTATTTTGCACCGTGGATTTATGGAATTATTTTTCGGGAAACCAGCCCTTATGAACAGTGGCCATGAGTTTTTGCAGACACATTCGGTAACTGATGATGAACACAAATGGATTGAATACTACTTTGAAAAAAGGTATTTTGAAGACCAGAGGGATTATTCTCAATAATTAATAAGAAACCTTACGGCGAATAGAACTTTATTAAATCAGTTACAAATGTAGTCAAATAGATAAAAATCTAGAATAATATTGATATTATATCAACCAACTAACAACTAGTGACCAGCGAAAGATTTTATTTGTAAAGAGGAATACCGTTGGTCGCAGATGGTCTTACTCAGCGGAAGGAGAGCACTTGGGAGCTCTGCAGAGCAATAGGGATACAACTGGGTCAAGGGCCGAGGAAGGTACGCTCGTCCGTTTAACTCGTTAACTCTGTATTGAAACGACGAGATTCGGAAAAATAGCTTGGAAATAAACATTGAATACAAATGAAGGCAGGTATTGTAGCCAACAATGCTACGTCTTATAAGTGCACAGCCCTGTAAGAATACAAAGTGGCTGTTTTCTACTGTCCAAAAGCACGGTCTTCGAGACTAATTAAAGAATGTACCTTACCGAATTTGCATGAGACAGATAAGTTAAACAGAACTAATCATAAGTAGTGAAACAGGCTGTATTTATATAGGTTAGGGGCTGTCTTTGTTCAAAACTTACAATGGTCTACCATATAACATAATCAGCCTATAATGTTCCCACTGCTGGGACACGTCCCTATTTTCTGTGAGAGGGAGTGGGCCGTAGCGGCCAAACCACGTGGGCCCATTGGGGGTTGGTAGATGTCACATGTCTTCGAATTTTTGGTTCTAGGACATGCCGGTTTAATCACGATGTTTTCCTTCACCGTTTTGAGGGCAGTGGTAATGAAATAATTTATACAAGTAAAACCTGGAATAATGGTCTACTTAAACAAAATATAATCTATCTATTCCGTAGTTACTTATGTACAAATTTTTGACTGCGACTTCGCCAGTTTATTAACAAGCTACATCGTTTCCCTATTACGACAAAAATGCACTAATTGACTACGGCAGCTAAGTACTATTAGTTATTCTGTACCTAACCTTATAACTATCCACATGTCTATTCAATCATATCAAGCCCCCACGACGGACAACGCCATCTGTCTAGTTAGATGTTAACTATCACTGGCATGTTCAAGCTTAGTGTACTATTCGAGATTCTCCGAGATGATTGGCACTGAATTGACAATCTCTGCTGCTAATTTGAAATGCAATATGGGGAGTTACGATACGGCTGTATGACCTACATCTGCAAGCAATCCTGATTTATGTGCAAACGTGCTGAGTTCGAGAAATATGCGAGTCAATCGACTTTTCAATGAGTGCTCATTTACCTATCTACTTTTTACTATGTATTTAGTCATGCTTCAAACGTAACCAAATAGCAACTCCGACCTCCAATCTACTTTAGTCACGAAATTTGCGTGGATCAAATAATTAAATATATAATGTTATAATTATAAATATTTAATCACACTAATATTATAAAGGCGAAAGTTTGTGAGTGTGTGTGTGTGTGCGTGTGTTTATATGTTTGTTACTTCTTCACGCTCAAACGGCTGAACCGATTTAGATGAAATTTGGTATAGAGATAGCTTGAGCCCCGGGAAAGGACATAGGATACTTTTTATCCCGATATTCCCACGGGATCGACATTTAAGCGGGTGAAACCGCGGGGCGCAGCTAGTACATAATAAATAGCACTGAAATCTTTTATCTTTAATGGAAGGTATCGCATGAACTCGGGTCAACATATTGTTTGCTATGGATTATTTGCATTTCTGCAACTGTACTTCGTACAAACCTCGGTATAGGCTCGGATCAGCTTTAGCATGCTGTATCATCTATCACCCTTTATCCTTTGTTCCATGTTGTACAAGTCAGTGGAGAGAAACATGGCCCATCCCAGTGTTTGCAGAGGACAGGTTAGCACACCGTCATTATTTGCACGCCATTGCAAACATGTGTATTGTGCATGTGTGTATCCTATGTTGAATCAGTATTTTGACTCAGTGACTATCAAATCGTGCGTTGATATCGTGCAGAAGTTGATTTGCTTTGCGTCACTATACATCCTACTCATTAACATTTTTATAGTCATTAAATACTATAGCGACTTCATCAAGTTTTTGATTTGTTTAAGTCATTCTTGCATTGCGAAATTTTTTCTACCACGAACTATCGTCGCAACTACTAAGTGGCAACCTCAGATGATATATGATTTGAGCTGGCAACACTCAAGTAGTCAGAATACTTAATCAATCAACGTTCAACAGATTTACCAAGAAATCAAAATTGCAATTCATACAGTTTATATGCTTGACATTCTCGCATGCTTCCCATCAACTTTCCTACATCAATTTATCAATTCACCTGTCTTAAAGAAAATTCTGATCGCAACAAAAACACTTATGTATGACAGTGCCCACTATCTAACAAGTTATTATTCTACAGTAATAGTTACAATATTACACCGTGTGAGAGAAAATGAAATAAAGCCAAAGCCATCAAGACCACGGCTTTTCCTTTCTCAGTTTCTCACCATTAGAAAACAGATTTCCCTCTATATTTACATTGTGGAAATCATTATGAAGCTTGTGTTTCTCACCGTTATTATGTAAGGTCCCTAACGTAAGTATATTTAGGGGTACAGCTGTACCCCGGGGTTCTGTTTTCAAGGGTCCATGTTTGGGATTAGTGTGGTAGATTTCAACGTTCATAAGCGCTCGGGCTGACTAAATTGAGTTCAGTTATGTTTGAAACTTTGAACTTTGTGTGGTATGTGTTTAGTGTTACTTACTTGGTTGTATCTTTTGGGAAGATATTATAACAAAGTTGTATAGTACGATCAGCAATATGTTTACCCTTTAATATACTATCTGCCCCGTCATATGATTAATGGCTATTGTGTCACTTTCGCGGCCAGTGAAACCATTGGGATCCTATTTTAATTGGAGCCAGTACCAGTGACGGTATCAGTCTCCATGTAAAATACTGGTACTACTACATACCGGCTAGAATGCAAGCCGACCCCAAAAAACTTGGGAAAAGGTAAGGCAGATGAAGGGTCCAGTAACCGGTGTCTCAATAGATATCAAACGATGAAGTAACAATATAACAACGCCTACTACAATAAAACAAATATTCGTGATCTCATATTGATACAATCATTGATCTCAATGCTGACATACCGAACGTTTTGTTTACACAACATCACCATATTTCTTTTATTTCACCGACATGACACGAGTAACCTATTGTTTGCTGACGTGCAATGACAATGAAGTAATGTAAATAACAACATTATTGTGTGCTTGACTTATTCTTAACTCGATTATCTATTATTTAATGATCGCAACAAAGTATTGAAAAACCTATTAAAATTAATAACAGTAGTAAAGACAAACTGTAATTACCAGACATTGTTCCTTTTTCATTTTAAATGCGTGTTCGCCTGTACAAAACATGAATTAAGGCTGAGTACACACCATGATCGCTTTTTCTAGCGTCATATTTCACGGCTCGTTGCCCTGAACGGAATATCGGTGGCACACCGTTGTGTAACAGCGGTAACTGTGAGCTAATTGCAAGCTGGTGTACAATCGACTTAATTGTGTGAATGGTATACCTGGTTTAATGAATCATTCGTCGATAGAAAATTGAAATCAATAGCCTTCGGCCTGAGTTCGACGTAACTGATATTGTGGTTGAGTGTTTCGCTTTACTTATAATGAGACTTTGCAAGGTCGGAGGGATTATGAATCTTGAAGGCTGAAATAATGTTTTGCGCGTTAGTCAGTTTAAATATTAGTAAAATTGGCACTCTAAGCTCAAATATGGAAACTATTCTAACAATAAAGCTGAAGATTTTGTTTGTTTTTTGTCTTTACATCATGCTAATACCCATAGGAGCCGAGCAAAAATACAGTATTTCCATAGTTTCTTTGGTATTTCCCTACTCGCATCCACATTCATACTCAAAACTTTCCTGACGACATTTTCCTCATTCCCCCGCATCACATTCAGGGGCAATTCTCGCTATTATAAGAACGTTCACAGTCTGATCTAAGTCTCAATCTGTCAAAAATACCTCTAATTTCCCTACATTTTAAGTTTTTGACATTGATTGTCGCTGAGATGAGATTACGAATAGATTTTGAACGTTTTTAATTACGGGAATTGGCCTTCAGATTTCCACACAACTTTTCAAAATAGAATTCTATGCACTTATTATTAAACATTATCACATCCTACAAAGATAATGTGAATTTAAATTTTTCACTTACCTTTCAATTTGACGTGCCAAACATACCCTTTTTTTCTCCGCAACTTGCACATTTGTTTACAACGCACTCAACACGAAACAGTCATTATATAGCGAATTAATGGATTTTTCTAACACTTGCATAAATTCACTTGAACATCGTTATCGTCCACAATATTCAACAATAAAATTACTAAGCTGTCAAATGATTCAATATCAAATGAAATTTCCATCTACCCGCAACAAATATTTTGTCAATATTTTTATAAATTAGTTCTAAATCTCGCAATCAAAGTTTTCTTCCGATTTGTATACATGAGCAACTTTTTTATTAATTTCACCAAGTGTCCGTGTATACTCAGGAAGCCAGTAAGGGGAGCTGGTTAAAGTTTCTCCTGTACTATGTCAATGGGCTTCTTTAGAAAGGCATTACTTATTAGTAAAAGGTATTCTAAAGGACATCCCGTTCATAGTACTCTCTCACACTGCGAAAGTCTGGCAATATTTATATTATATTTCTGCTGTGCGATAGCTGGACGCCTTACTGAGTATATGATTTGACACTTTTGAATTTAATTTTGTATTATTGTTTACGTAAATAAACTAAAACAACATTTAACCCCTTATGTAATTTTTTTTCACAAGTATATAATTTGTAATTGTTAGTTCTTCCGAATAAATACAATAAAAAAGTTTTATTTGAGGAAACAAAATAAAAACTACAATGAAAAAATAAACCAAAAACTAAAACACATTCTGAGTTCCGAATCCAAGACTGCTTGTTTACGCATTCGCACAAGTAATTTGGCACTTGCATCAAGATCTAATTTGTATTATAAAAGCTCATGGTTCGAATCAACAGCACTGATTTTGTTTCTTTTATCATTTTTAGATAAACCTTCACCATTTGATAAACCCATCAAATCATAATACTTACTTACTTTTATCTGACAACTAGCTAATGCGTTGCTTGCTTTTTTGAGTTAGGATCCATCTCCGGCGCGCACACAACAATTTACCAAAGTTTCATCACAATCGGTCAAGCCATTAATTTTTGCGAGACTAACGAAAGGCAATTGATTTTTACATAAGTATAAAAGAAGATGGAAAAGAACCTTTTGCCACAACAAACTGCTACAGGTATAGTTCTTCCCCTAAATATTAATATTCGTCACCTGAAAGTATTTCGGCCTCTCGCCATGGCTATATTATGGCTTTCCTTTTGTGGGAAAACACGGTACCAGTGTTTAGTCGAGTGCGTTATAACTTATAATCCCGAGGCCTTTCCCTCATGGTGGGGCCATAAAACATGATATTGAATTTGTTTTGTCCGACCGACGCGGGCGACACGGCGACGTCGCGTCGTCCTGTCGCCCGCCGCTATGTTTTCATTTAGTTTTTACGAGCGCAAACAATGTTTCCGCTCGCTTCTTGCTGTGAGGGCGTGGTTGAATTGAAAATGTATGTAGTGGAAGGTTCGGTTTCATATTTTGTGGCACCTAAAAATGGACTGTGTTCGTTTTTCAGACATTTCGGTGTGTCTGTGGCAGCGAAGTGCAACCAAAAAAAAAAACTGGTCGATACATTTTGATGTAAAAATAAAAGTGTAGACTGTAGTAGATACTACTTAACTCTTAAATAGCTAGCAATAGGAAATAAATGGATAAATAAATAAATAAAGGCGGACTTAGCCTGCATCGATGTGGCGACCAAGAGGAAAACGCTAATAATCTTGCTAAGAAGACGCTATGGTTAGATGACAGTCATGGATTTAGACTGGCTAACAACCAGTTAAAGAAGGCAGTGTTCAGCAGTTACTTAATGTAGGCTGAATATAATAAAAAGCAAGCTAGAGATTTTTATATAAGGTCCCATTAAAATATTTGGACAAACTTTTAGAAATCATTCAGACCACCAAAATAAGGACGATAGTAAAAAAAATATAAGAAAAACGCATTATATACTTACAAGAAAAATAATCAGCTAACGAAAATACACTAATGTGCCGGCAATTTATTATTTTAGGTCAAAATAAAATCACTTTAATCAGTGTTTTTTTTTTTGCTTGGATATCTTTGGTTAGACGTACTGAGCGCTGTGTTAAAATTTCTCCATCTATTTTAATGGGACCCTGTATATCAAAAGAACATCAGCCTTATACTTGAAATTGATTAACTCAAAGACGATAAATTAGGTGCTAGCCTTGCGAAAAAACCAACGGAGTTCGTTGGTTTTTTCGCAAGGCCAGAAACAAATCACTGCCCATGTAATAAGGAATTACCAACTATCTTTTACTGTTACTACGAAAACGCCTCTTATTAAAAATGTCCTCATATTCATAGTAAGTAGGCATAGTGTTATTAATTTGTTTGTCGTGTCCGCGACAAATTGTCGTCACAACCTGTCGGATGACCCGGTAGGAAACAACGATCTGTGATGTCCCAATAAAAAGTTATTTGCGAAATTATGCCGGCGCCACCGGGACGCTTATTTGGCTGGAAATCGATATCTTGATACCGTAGAAATAGAATGTAGGTGAATTGTACTGAATGGTGAAGCTACTCAAATTATTTAGTAGCTGGTTCGGGGTTGATTGCAGTTTGACGGAGTATTTCATTTGCCAAGGTTCATCAGAAATATTTGAGACGTACTTATGCTAACTGGCAATTCACGGATAAGCTGTTCTGTCTGTATCATCTTGGTTATCGTTGATGGTGATTAAACTTTTAGGTTGACTATGACTGCTATGAGTATTTCTGCGGTCACGTGGTGGATTACGGCCCACTCCCTCTCATTGAGAGGAGGCCTGTCCCAGCATTGGGAACATTATAGGCTGATTATGAAAGACTATACCCAGAAGTCCGTATGAAATTCACGCATTTATTACTATCAAGTAACAAAACCCCTCTTGTATTGTTCACCTTGATATCAACTTTACTGTTCTGTAGATTTTGGATTACTACCTAATCTTAAATTTTGAGCTGGCGCCAATGTTAACTCAGTACCATAATTGAATATTAATATTATAATCTACGGATTATATTGTGATGTTAAGCTATTGTTTCAAATTGGATAATGTTCTTATCGCAACTTCGTCCCTGAATAGACTAGTTTCTTCGTTTTTGTAGAACTCTTTAATTATAATTTAAACCTACCTTCTGTACCTATCTGTATAACGGTTGTGATTACGTACACGTACGAAATTGTAAGTAGGTACCTATAATTAAACGCCAGGTAGGCGTTCATCCCATTTTCAGAAGCATAATTTATTTCGGGTGAAATTTAATCTCACTTATATGGGTTATTGAATTACTTACACCTGACAGTATATTGATAAATTAGAGAGTCACAGTACACAGGTAGGCAGTATACACACTTACAGGCATGGATTTCACGATTTGCGAAAATAAGCAGCATTACAAATCGAGACCCGAGACAGACACGTCAAAGTTTTTGTCCAGATAACCGTAAGAATATCTGTGACGACGTTTACAGGGATTTGACGAAAACCTAAAAGTCTTTTAGTCTTTTCAGATGGCAGTTACTGATACAGACCGGTCCATGTCATGTGATAACGAATTCAGCGGAGGTCTGCGACCTGCACTAAGTCATCTTGGAGAGACATGTGTCTCTAGGTTTTTTAATGCTAGTCAAATAGAAATAATAGAATAATAGGTACTAATAAAACTCACCCATTCTGCTGCGGCTCCTGACTCTCATCAGCATCATTACTGACGATGGACTCTAACATTTGTATCTTCAACATTGTAGTGCGTCACATGACAGAGAACTCACTCTTTGGCACTTAAAACACTTAACAACACTTTGTAACATTCACTGATTTACTTGAATGACATTTAACACTCATTGGATCTCTTCTGGAGTTGTTTGTTGATGACCTGAAGCAAATGAAAAATATTTGTTAATTTTGCAACGAATGGTGCTGAGATAATCGCTATGATTGTAAAAGTAATCGAAGAGTTATTGGTTGTACGTCTTACTGGCACATCAAACACTAAAGAAACAGCAGCTAAAGATGTATGGAAGAAGAAGATGTGCTGTGCCGACACCAAACACGTTGAAGTAAAGGTAGGAGCATGATGCATAATCATAGCATAATCAGCCTATAATGTTCCCACTGCTGGGACACAGGCCTCCTTTACGTGAGAGGGGTGGGCTATTATCCACCGCGCGGGTCCAGTGCGGGTTGGTAGATGACACATGTCTTAAAATTTTTCTAGTTTGGTTTTTGGTGCAACCTGTATAAAAGTCTAATCAGTTTATCACAGGCGTCGGGGCAAAGACTTCGTAAGGTTCTTTATTTTTTTTATTCTTTGACATGCTAAAGTGTTAAGGCTAGATCAAGTGCTATTCTTTCAGGTCCCTTACGGGGTATAGTCTCAACGCCATAACGCCATCCTTTGAGCCAAGGACCTCTTCAGCCTAGGGTTCCTGCATTATGTGACACAGGCGACCGACAAAGCTCGTAGGGACCTTTAACTAACCTTCTACAGTATAAATAGTTTGAATACCTGGAGTGACCGCTTTCATTATAGTCTGCAAATTATCGCAATTACTTACACCGGTTATAGAGCACGTCAAACGGACGATGTTACGCGGAAGCCAACAATTATTTTTGTGACGGTAAAAGTTGATATTAATAACACGTCTTTGTAACTGTATCACGTGTTGAAAGTGACAATGTAATTGTCTTTAAACGCATTCAAGTGAGCATATTATTAGTCTGAACTTGGCTGATTTTAAAGAAATTATTGTGAGGAAATCTGCACCATAATTGCCCAAGACAACGTCAGACAGATATTTGAAAAATTCGTCTGCTCAACTACGTAAAGAACGCAATGAATGTTGTTGAATTGTCAAAATGAAAGGCATTGCAATTGTTAGTCTTACGCAATTACCCCGCTGGTCTAATATTCTGAAATCGTTTGCTATCGTTCCAATGTGTTCTCTTGTGGCTCATATTTCATCGTTGTCCATGGGGTGTTTCAGAAAGTGCCTCCTGAATTCAGCCTTTTTTCAGTAAGTGAATAGCTGAATAAAAGAAGACATAAAACTAACTTTATTAGTTAACAATGTTACCGACACGCTCTGCTGTAATTTGCTACTTAAAAAAGGCTTAGCAATAAAACAAATGATAAAAAAACAAATTTTAATGAACATAATATATCTACGTCACAGCTTGATTACTTGAGACGTTTGCATTGTATTTAGCGGGTATGCCAATCAAGCTAACACGTTGCAAAGGCAATTAGTATTTCACTCAGGACCCAGTTCTACCTGTATATTACCTACGTCTTTATATTGGTGTGTCCTAAATTCAATACGTAGGATTTTTTTGCCACTAGAAAATTCTTATATAGGGATAAGTTTTCTATTGCTTAAAATGTAAAGTAGGCTTAATTTCATCATTTAAAACGTGGTATTTTTCTGTTTGAAATATGTTTAAATTGATTCTTCAATAACACTGAAACTGTTATGTTCTTGTTTTGTTAGTTGTTACTGAAATAATACCAACTAGAATTATAGTTTCCTCAGAAGATTTCGTTTTTGTCAGTAATTTAGAATGTAGCTTATTTATGTTTAGCCTTTTACAGTCTTCCCAGGGATGTGCACAACGCCTGTTAGTGCGAAGAAAAACAAAAATTAGTTATTGTTAGTTTAATGTAGGACATTTTTTTTTCGAATTTATTTCCGAAAATATCTTCATTAAACTTTAGCATCGAATAATGATCGTGGAATTTAATTACTAATTTTATTGCTTTAAAACTTTATTTCTTTTCGTCAGAAGAGCTTTAGAAAAGTTTTTATAACTTTTAATTAGAGCCCGAATTTACGCTTTATTTTTAGCAATAAGTAGTTTGGTAGTACCTAACGCAATATTTTGTAAATTTTACGATTTTTATGTTGAATACACAATAATCGTAAAGTTTTATCATTAACTACAATATTATTATTGTTACCACTTCATTCGCATGCAGTGTTCAGGGGTTCCTGCACATCATCAGGCGGGAGGAGACGCCCGGGTGTCACCACTGTGAGGATCGCCCAGAGGACACGGTGGAGCATACGGTGGAGGTCTGCCCCGCATGGGCGGAGCACCGCCGTGCCCTCGTTGAGGCGATCGACAGCGGCGGCGACCTCTCGCGTCCGGCCCTGGTTCAAGCCATGGTCCGGGGCGAGAGGGAGTGGGAGGCGGTCACCTCCTTCTGCGAAGCAGTCATGCTAGCGAAGGAGGTGGCTGAACGGCTGAGGGAGAGAGCCTCACACCCCAGCCGCCGCGGGAGACGCTCCGGGCGTCGGGAGCCGCGTGACGACTCCCGGCCACCGTAGGCGCGGGCCTGCGGACGGAGAGTAATGGGTAGCTCACCGTCCGATCAGGACCAGGCAGGCAGGACGGCGCGTACGTGTTCCACGCGCGCCTCAAAGAGATGTCAGCATAAAGGAAGGGGCCTGCCAGGGCCGAAGCCTGCCGGGGGTGCGGGATTGTCCGAAAGGGTTACCGCTACCCCGGAACATAAAGGGCTAAGGAAGGAACACGGATGGGTTTTAGTCAGTAAGAGTCTGACACTCCCTTCGCTCCACCCAGAGCGGGAGGGGTCAATTGATGATTTCCCATCCATAAAAAAAAAAAAAAAACGGGTTTCTTCTCATGTTTGTATTATCTTTGTATTGGATTGGTTTGTTCGTTGTCTTGTCTGCCAGTCAAACTATCAATCATTACTTATCAATCAGTAACGGAACTACTTTTAACAATTTGAAAAAAAATCCTACAGATAGCGTGAGAAATGTGACGTCAGCGTCATCCCGTTTGGCGAACGTGGTTACGTCCATTTTTTTGGTCCCAAGTACCTGCTACCGCGCCGCCCTTTGTATACACAATATTCTCTGAACATTAGAAATTCTTAGAAATAGATTTTTTTTCTATGAAATCCTACAACTCGCAAGCAAAGTTTTTGGGGATTTGTGAATAGATAGAAATTTTGGCTGTAACATGCCGAGGAGTCCGTTTCTACGCGGTAAGTGTGTCCTTGGAAAAGGCACACGGCCCATTGGAATGACGTGAAGTACTAGAGTATGGAACGGTATCATCTAACGCTGACCGGCTGTGGCTGATAGGCTATGGCTGATTGTCAAGGGCTCGAAGCTTGTGATTCAAAGCCTCCATGAGGCTTTGGGTCCGTGTCTCGAAGCTTGTGACTCAAAGCCTCTATGAGGCTTTGAGTCCGTGGCTCGAAGCTTGTGGTTCAAAGCCTCCATGAGGCTTTGAGTCCGTGGCTTTAAGCCAGCGGCAAAACGGCCGTGGCGCAACAGCTGTAGCCGGGAAGCTTTGGATGTAGGAAGGGATGTGCGTAGCACTCAACACCACCGATGTAGACAATTTGACTTCTCTTTTAGATTAGGGATAGTTCGGCTGCTTCAACTTGATATCGAGTAAAAATAAAAATAAGCTATCGATTAAAGATTGAAATATTTTGTTTTTTTGTTGGTAGTTAGAATTTTCATGGAAGAAAATTACATAGTCAAGTAGAGATAAACCATTCTAATAATGCAC
Organism: Amphipoea oculea; assembly: GCA_945859645.1. NCBI lineage: Eukaryota > Metazoa > Arthropoda > Insecta > Lepidoptera > Noctuidae > Amphipoea > Amphipoea oculea. Next base: position 11,134,676 of record OX243880.1, read on the forward strand.
GCCCCTCCACTAAAACATTTGAAATGTGTATGCAACAAGCAGTGGAGCGGTGTTCATTTTGAAAATGGTTTAACTCTACAGAGTTATTCTTGAAAAAAAAATTCAAGTACATATATATGTTTTCGACGATAAAAACTGAGCTGATTTCAGGTAACTAGATTTCAATAAAGTTAAATGCATAGCCTGTCAAAATCATAAGTTCCTTTGGCTTTGCCGTGGACGGGCAAAAACAAGTACCTACATACATACATAATCAGCCTATAATGTTCCCACTGCTGGGACACAGGCCTCCGCTCAGTGAGAGGGATTTGTTCGAATCGACCCTGCTTCTTACAAGGATCAAAAAAACTCTATTGGACAACTCTATTTCCATTCTATGTAGGTATACATTGATGTAGCTAACTTGAAGCTTACTTAAAGAAAAGTAAAAGATAAACTTTAGACGTTTGTTTGTCGCAGGTGCGCACTTTAATAACACTTGAATAATACAACCACTCTTATCTGCCAAAAGTACGAACAAGATAAGGAATATTAAGAAATATCTTTGTTACGGTCCAGACTAGAAAACAAAACAGAGACTTTAGGTATATAGAGGTACTGTATATACCAAATGATTCGTTGATCTAGTGGTAGCAAGCGCTACGTAAACATGGGAACCTGAGATCCTGGGTTCGATTCCCGGGTCGGGCAAAGTGTTATTTGGGTTTTTTATCTGGAGTTTCTCAGTAGCAGCCCGGAGTCTGGATTTGATGTTGTTGGCAATAGGCTCGATTACATGGAACTTAAACATAACTGGCGAAATGTGGGTATACTATAGGTACTTCTCTACCTAACCCTTCGCGTAATACAAGCGTGATGATATGTTATAATCAATTATACAAGCTATCATACTTTGAACTTGCTGACTTTTTAGGGATCTTAATAGCGTGTGGTTTTTTGTATAGACAACTTTGAACCTTAAGCTTTAGCGACAAAGTAGAAAATCTATTAAAGACATTTGACAGATTGGAGTAGCTTGATGTGCTGGCGTCTGTACCCACTTAGGTAGGTACTTCTGTAATCAACATATTATGTTGAGTTGTAATAAGTAGTTCAAATAACATCTGAAACACGTAAGAATTCGCCACTCGTAAAGAATTTTGCAATTTTTTAGCTAATCCTAAGTATTAATTTCATAAAAGAGAACAAAATTATAATAGTATGTAGTATAAAAAATGTACCTACACCTTGTATAGGTACCTACTGTACCAAAATAGTGTATTACATAACTTGCACAATGTTACAAGGCCGTATGTTCTACGGTAAAGTTTTCAAATCATTGGTAAAAGTTTTGTATCCAACAAGTTTTAGCTGTGTCTTTGTGTGGCAATGAAAATAAGCATGAGTGCCTGCGTTAGTAGAAGATTTTATTAATACGAACCAAAAATAGAATAAAATCATCATCTGCCTAGCCTTTTCCCAACTATATTTAGGTCAGTTTCCAGTGTAACTGGATGCAGTTGAATGCTAGGTAAGTTGTTACATGGGCTTTGTGACCAACCCAGCTACCGGATAACACGCACCCCTTGGCAAGACTGTTGTAAAACTTTTGGGCTTCTGACTAGACGTGACGTAGCGACTGTTACAGGTTTACACTAAGGGTTTTCGGTACGTAATGGATGGTCATCTATACACGGACCGACCTCGGCAAATGGTTTGCCTTGAAGACCGACCTGAGCGGCTGTTAAAATTTAACCTCAAGCCCCACGAAAAAAGAATAAAAAAAAATTGATAACCGAAAGTATGTAGCTTTATCAAAAAGGTGTCAATGTCACTCTTCTGCGGTGGAGTTGAGAACAGAACACACTGAACTCCGGGCCACTGGGATCATGGAAGAGAGCCCGGCGCGTAACCTCTCCCACGGCCCCCTTAAATCTGCCGAGGCAGGAAACCTCTCAAAGTAAAGAACTGCGCGCAGGCACAGTTCTGGGGCTTTTCAGACACCATTGTCTCAAGTTACATTAAATGCAACTTCCCGAGAAGAGCTGGACACCCAACATACTTTATTATTCTTATCTATTTATGTTACAAAGCATCGAAAATGTTGATATCGCGATTTAAAACTTAACAAAAGTATAAAATTTTTATGAATGGTTGGATCCCATTCACGGTTAATTTTATATTCAATGAAAGTTTTGTTCCTAATTTACATCGATAAATATGATTTCCAAAGGACCGTTATGTGCGATAATGGTAAAATTAATCAAAAATAGAACATAAACGAGTCATGGCGACATCTATTATAAAACGTTTGAAATCAATTTTATATTAAATCTATTTGCGGGTAGTTGCAATTTTGTTGAGAGTTTGACATCTCATACTTATCTTGTTTACGTTGTTCATAGAACACAATACAATAGAAAACTAATAACGTTAAATGTTAAAACATTTTTGCTTTTACTCTTTGCAAACAGTGCCACAGTGGAAGTCTAAGAAATTATGTACTTACAGTTACAACGGAAAAGTACTTATGAAAATTGGTTGGAAGTATCTAATATTGTGTTACAAAGTGATATCCTTCTCTAAAGTGAAGTAGACAGTGTTTAATTCGTTAATAGCTTCTCTTCCCCGGTAATGTTATTGGTGTTTAATGAGAAATATACTCGCATTCGTACAGGAGCTTAATGTAACGAGAATTAGCTTTATTGTGTAGGTAAGGTTTCTAGTATCATCCTTCGTAAAAAAACGTTGATGTTTGGTGGCTGATATAATTTATCAATTATCACTAATGCAAATTCAATTATACTATTGTCATAATTAATGTGAAAATGTCAACTGAAATGTTATTTGGAATATTGTTTTACAGAGATATAAAAGATACTGGTGTTTTCAGTATTGGATAAATACATAAGAGCATGTACAAAGAAGTGGTAAAATTCTGCCAAAAGGAAAAAACTTTGACAAAGTTTAAACATTTTACAATACTGTTTTGCTGAAGTATGAGGTTATGCCAGTCAGGAGGTAATTATGAAAAAGATAAGAAATAAACCAGGATAAAAGAACAGTCTTTATAATTCAATAAAACGCGAAAATGGCGATTATATTAAAATTTTAAAGACAATGTACAGACGCCAGGACATCAAGCTACTACAATCTGTCAAATTTATTTAATAGATTTTCAACTTTATCGCTAAAGCATAAGGTTCAAAGTTGATTGGAAAAAATTGACAGTTTCGGGTAGCCTGATGTGTTGGCGTCTGTACCTGCAAGTACCTATACAATTCTTGAGATCAAACAAGGTCTTTTGTATCTGAAGAGAAAGGGTAATTACATTTTATATTATGACATGTATAAAATGTAATAACCCTTTTACTCCTAATCACCAAAATTAATAATGTTTGTAAAAGATTATGCAAATACAACAAGCCCCGAAACCCAGTTTAGTCCCGGCGCGTGGCGGCGGCGGCTCCTGCCTAGCCCCATTATCATTATAATGAGATTTATGCCGAGGTACTTAGTTTTACCTAGATAGGTACTCAGGTGACAACGGCCGGGTCTATTCTGTAAAAATATCACTGTGAAAACTTAGGTGAAGTGAGCTTGTACGAAGGGAGCTGACATTCCTCTTGACGACCAATTCTTCTAATTTAAAACGTTCAAAATCTAGTCGCAGTCTCATCTCGGCGACAAACAAATGTCAAAAACTTGTAAAAATTTAGGGAAATTAGAGGTATATTTGACAGATTGAGACTGAGACCTGCACTGCTATTCTGTAAAAATCTCACCGTGAAAACTTGGGTGAAGTGAGCTTACAGTGAGCTGTCAATAGTGTCAATCCCTAGCAACAGGTGGAATGACAGCTCACTTTAAGCTCACTTCACCTAAGTTATCGCGGTGATCTTTTTACAGAATAGCACCGCAGACTGTGAATTATTTTAAAATTACGAGAATCACCCTCTGATGCTAGAAATCTGACAGCTGATTAAAACGAAGCCTAAGCACGTTGACAGACAAATAATCATAACGAAGCTAGTCTGAATAAATATTAGTAAGTAGCTAGCTTTTGTCCGCGGCTTCGCCTGTATGGAGGTCAGAAATTATCCCACGGAAACGTACTACCGGGATAAAAAGTATCCTTTGTCCTAACCCAGGACATGGTCTACCCGTGTGCCAAACATCCAAATCCGTTCTGCCGTTTTAGTGTGAAAGCGTAACAAACAAACTCACTTTCAATTAGAAAGAATAAAAATATATAGTAGTAATAATTTCTAATAAGTAATTAACCTTATAAATATTTAATCAATTTTCAGATTGCTGACACTTTTAAATCATTGCCGTTGGGAGGAAAGAAAGAGAATTTCGTGCGTATATTGAATCGTTGGTCTATTGGACGCAAGCACTACTGCTAAGCATGGTGTCCTGCTGGAGTAAATGCGTAACACACTATCAGTAGCAATCGGTTTCATTTTGACAGTTCAACAACGTTCATTGCGTTTATTACACGTTGTTGATCAGACACATTTTTCGAACATATAAAGCAATGGATTAGCAATATCCTTCAAAATGATTCACATTGAGATCGATAGTGTGTTTCGCAATTAGGGTGCTGGGCTCAATTGCTGGGTAGGACAAAGTATTATTGGGATTTTCTATTAGTTCTCAGTAGGAACTCGGAGTCTGGATTTATGCCCGGATGGTGGCAATTGCAATAGGTTCTCCCAATTACCTGGGACTTAACATAACTGGCAAATTGCGGGGGAACTATAGGTAAGAACTAGGAACACCTCTGCCTAACCCTTTGGCATACAGTCGTCATGTTATGTAAGTATATATGAAAAAGCTCACATAAATAAGACGGACAATAAACCAACAGTACAAAATAATCTTAAACACTTTTAAAATTAAATTTAGGGTGATCCTAAAGAAGACCTTGTTCCTAACAAAGAATAGGGACACCCCTACCTACCGTTGGGTGACAGGATTAAGGCCCGGCGCTCACCAGCACCCTAATTCCGAAACACACTATCAATCACAATCTGAATCATTTTAAAGGAGTCTGTTGCTTCATATGTTCGAAAAAAATGTCTGCTCAGCAACGTAAATAACGCAATGAATGTTGTTGAACTGTCAAAATTAAAGCCATTCCTACTGTTAGTGTGCTAGGTAAGCGTAATTACTCCGTTGGTGGCACGGCGCGGGCGCGGCATGGCATGGCAAAGGATTTTCGTAAGCGGAAATGATTTTGAATCTTATTTTTATACTCTTAGCACTTAAATTTCATTGGTTTCGGCATCGGCCGGGCCATACAAATGTTTATGGTTTGCCGTGCCGCATCGTGCCGCTTAGTGAGCGCCCACCTTTATATTAAGAGGTCGGGGCAGAGCCCGGCAGAGGCGTCTTCCTGTCTACTAATAACAACATTATCGTGATCGATAAGCCGTCTGCCAAGCAGCTTCACTAGGACAGCGTTTGCTTATGACCAATCATACTTTGTAAGCGGGTCTTAGCTTAGTTAAATTTTTAACGTGTGATCTACGCTGATCTTACTAAAATAAAAGAAAGAGACTTTAAAATCATTAAACTGCTTTCCTGTAATGTTGTGCTTTTGCTGCAAGAGCAAGACTACTTATAGACAGCCTTTATGATGCAAATTATTTCTTTACATATTATATGGCTGTCAATATTCTTCCTGCTTACATTTAATTAAATTAATGTTAACTAACTGCTAAATATTGTAAATGGTATTTTGTTGTTTAATATTATTTGAATTTCAAGGGTATACTTGCTTGAAACACTTTTTTTTTTCAAGTAATACCATACTATTAGTTATTCTGTGGTAATACCTAAGTCCAAAAAAGGAGGTCATATTGTCTACCATGGTGAACAATGGTCAGGGATTTTTTTGTACATAGGTCCATTCGTATATGCTAGCAGGCCGTGCAATGTAGGCGGGTAGATTAAACTTAAACTATAAACTTGGTCCCCTCTATTATGTTCCCAAACCTCGCACTTTTGTGGAAGAATGAATGGTTTCGAGTGAAGGTGAGTTCCGACCGACTCGAGTCGGTGCGGCTCCCCAGGTAAACACGGACCTCCGATATAGTGACAAAGGTCCCTGTATTTATACAACTGTGCGCGAAAACTTTAATTTCGCGATGCAGGACTATTTTGTGTGATCTGTCAGTTGCGATATAAAGCGTCTTGCTCTTATAGTTTCGGAAGGACCAATAATAATAATATTGATTTTAAATTCTCAAATCTTTGTGTTTTTGAGAGTTATCTAGATTCCAGTAGGTTTTCATTTGATTCAAAAGCACAAAGTTGTTTAAAGTAAACGATAGATTTAACAATTATTTTAGTAAAATTGCCAGCGGTTCTTTTTGTCGACTAAAATTTTAATGGTAAAAACCTGACTTATTCATTAATCAATAATAGTTATGCAAAAATAATAAAGGCTTATTAACTTTATTTGTTATTGTGCAGAGATTTCATTGTAGATAGTTTATAGATAAAATTTGACAAATGCAAAAAGTTTTGCACGTCGTCGGGATCGAACCGGCGCCGGCGGCCCTTTGCAAAAGATCTCTGTATAATATTTACCGAGAGCTTTTAAGCAGGGTGCACAAATGAATGATTTTTTAACCGACTTCAAAAAAGGAGGTTCTCAATTCAACTGTATGTTTTTTTTGTGTGTTTGTTACGCGATATCTCCGGCAATAAAATTGTAAATCTATTCAAATAAAAAAAACCCTTTTTAATGGATAGGGTATGCCTCAGGGGTGGTCACATAAAATTTTTATTAACTTTGCTTAAGTAGTTTTTGAGTTAGCTTCAGTAACACGTATTTTTGCCACTTAGTTTATATTGATGATGTTATAATAACTTCTTGTTACTGATAAATTGGGTGGGGTAGTGAAAATAGTAGGTAAAGTGTTGTTTATTTATGACAAAAAAATATGGTCTTTCTAAATTTTAAATCACAGTACTGTTTGTTTAATTACCTATTCGTATTTATGTAACATTATAAAACAAAATGCAAAAAGTTTTGCTGGTCCTGAGAATCGATTCCTGTCACATAGCATCAAAGTTGCCCCATCCCGTAGCACGAGTTACGCAAAAAGAAAATTCTCATGAAGTAACATAGATAGACCGCTCACACTTCATTAATTGTTTTTGTAGTAAGATAAGTAGGTAACTAATTTATACAGGGTGCCCCTGGAAGTATGGATCAAATCGAATAGGGGCGTGGGTAAGGTCATTTCCAAACTTTTTAACCCTGAGAATGTCAGTGAATTTTTTTACGGTTCAAAAGTTATGACCGATTTTAATTTTTTTTCAATCACTTCGCTTAGTGCTCAAAGAAAGAAATTTTAATCTTTTTTTCTATGCAACGACAATCGCTGGATAGTACACTGAGTTGATATCAACGCAACACATCACATATTTATCAGGACAGACTGTAGTTAGTCCGTTTGACAAGCGTTTCTTTTATCACTGCTTGATGAGCGTTTGTTTTATCACTCCTATTGCACTGACAAGTCAGAAAACTAGCTAGAGCGTACTTGAAAAAGCTTTGCCGTCCTGAAAATCAATCATTACCTACCTCTGAAGTCTAAATCAAAAGCCTGCTGTTTCATAAAAGGTCATAGGCTATGCTGTTGATTTGTGAGCCCTTATCACGACCAAATAGGTAACGTTCCCATGTTGAATAAAAAACACGTTATTGCACAACACTTGAGTTAGAAAATTTGATTGTAACTTGTGCTTCGAATTTCTACTTATGACCTAATGACAAATCAAAAAATATCTGACCACGATTTCTAACACCAAAAAGGCGTCAAAAATTCTTCGTCATTGGTTTTAAGATCGTCTCGTACGCACTTAGTGCCAAGTACTAGACTTACATCTAAGAGGTAGTTCACTGGGAATTAAGCAGGATGGTTTGATAGCAGGACTTAGGTCAGCTCCTGCCAACTGATTCAATGCGGAGAAACGGACGCCCATAGAACGAGCTTTAAAGTTTGTATCTATCCAAAAACGTTTGAAAATGTTACTTGTGCGATGCAGTTCTATTACCTGCTAGTTTTTGGGACAATAGAATAGTTTTTGGGTTCACTTTTGTGTTCATATCGGTATCGATCCCTAACGGTATCTAACGGTATTGTCATCCATCACTTGCATTGTCGTTGTGACGTCAAACTTTTTAAAAACGGAACCACAAAAGTACATAGTTAACACTTTCAACTGATGATTCTGTATTATATTTAGTTTTAATTGAAATCTGATTTGATTTTAACTGAAACAAAGGTACCTAGTTAGTTTCAATTAAAATCGAAAATTAAACATGAAATTAAACACTTTACCTACCTTTGTACTTAAATAGAAAACAGGACTTTAAATTACAAAATATTAAACGCTTCTTACAGTTGCAATAAAATTTAGTTTCTATACAAAGGAAGAATGCGTTGCGTTGAAAAATTTATAACCATCATAACCGGGGTTATTGCCGACGTCAGCATTATTTTACCCGCAAGAACGGGAGCTGAGAAATAAAGGCCTTTAAGGCTAGAGCCAGTAATAACAAGGATAAGAGGTAAATTTGTTATTAACTCTTTTTAATCAGGTGATAATCATGATTCTATAAGGCGCTGAGTAGACGTGGACACTTATAGAACGTATGGAAATGTACCTACGCAATAACGCACACGTAGGACAAAAAGATTCCTTGGATTTTCATATGATTCCAAATTGTCCGCGGACAAAGTGTCTATCGTCTGCTCAGCGCTTAGTAGACTAGGACGCTGACGCTTACATGAAATTTCGTATAATTTTACATTTCTTTGGAATTATGTATTTACAAAGTAGAAATATACTCGAGCCCAGGTACAACTGTACCTGTACAATATCTTGTACAGTAACAATTATAAGTAATAGCAGAGCCAGAGTTAAGAAACATCTTTGAATTTAGTACCGAGTGGCGGTAAAGCCGATATCGGACGCTTTACTTTATCTTCATTTTTGCATTCCGTTGGGCAAATTTCACTCCAAGTGAAACGTCTGAACATAAAATTAATCGAAAGTGAAAAAGAAATTCATTAGCGAACCGATCCAACCATGCCTAACAAATAATCGAAAAATGAAATGAAAGGAGCAGATTATACTTAAACGTTCACTGCGTTATAATTTTTTCAATGTCTTGTGAACCTGGATTGAAACATAAACGAACCTTTACTGGAATAAAATGTCTGTCTGCGGTCGTTGTCAATCCATACGAATATTATAAATTCGAAAGTAAATCTGTCTGGCTGTCTGTCTGTATGTTACCTTTTCACACCTAAACCACTGAACCGATTTAGATGAAATTTGGTACAGATACAGTGTGAGTCCCGGGAAAGGACATAGGATAGTTTTTATCCCGATATTCCCACGGGATCGAACCTTATGCGGGTGAAACCGCGGGGCGCAGCTACTTTGTCATAAATTCATACCTTTCTTCGACGGTTATAAAATAGTTTTGCTTGCCGCAAACACAATTTATCACTCTCAAAATACAAGGCAGCCTTTTTAAAACCAACTACAATAACAAACATTACGTGTCATAATCACAGTTATTGGTCATGGCGAATATATTCACACCCACAAGCAGATCTGTTCCGGGATGAACAGAATTACACATGACATCATCAGAACAAATTAGGACTGAATTGCTTTAGTCTGCTGCTAAGAAATTGTTTGTATTGAGTCTATATTATCTCAATTTTGTGTCTTTGACTATTCACAAACCTGGACTTCATTTTAATAAGATGAATCGAGATGAATCATTTTGTCTCCTTTATCGTGTTTCTTAATTTATGAACAGTTACGTCTTTCTGTCACATTCTTTTGCTTTAAATAGGGCTTTATAAACATAAGATAGTGATCTAATCTAATAGAAAAACCAATAACAGCCCAGAGTTTGGAAATTGGTGGTGTGTTTCCGTATCTCGGAAAGCACGTTAAGTCGTTAAAAAAACCGTAAGCTTAAAAAAAGTCGTCGGTACACCAATGTTTACCGACGGATTTTTTAAAACTTGCGGTTTTCGAATTTCTCACCAATCGCGGTGGAAGGAAAAATTGCTACAAAATTGAGTTCAGAATACAATGTATAATTTAGGTACTGCGGCGACGAAGTTGACGGGGGAAGCAATTGTTTTGCTTTCACTTGAAAATAAATTAAAATTTTAATTTCGCTTCACCGTTATGTGAAGTTGTATGAAAGGGCTTTGTTTACCTGAGTTATCGAAATTCGTGGTATCATGTAGCTTTTCTTTGTGCTTAGTTCTAGCACGAAGGTGGAATAAACGTGCCACCATCTACTGGGCCAAAACAGTACAGCAACATAGATGTAAGTATGATTGTATATCTGTCGTGGCCAGATCATAGAATTGATCATTTCATGAAGTGTTCGGTCATTTCATGAAATGGTTGTATATCATGAAATGGCCAGCTAAGATTGACCATATCGTTTAAAAGTCAATGTTTAATGATATATCATTCGACGTTTGGCCATATCATGAATTAAGGGTTCGCGTAATACTAAACGACGTCAGGGGCACTCTGAAGTTCGGTTTGGTTAGGTTCCTGTAAACCCAGTAGACAGAAATAGGAGCCCCGCGCAGCGGAGCTCCTATTTCAAGAAATGCGACCATTTCATGAAATTCTCGAGCATTTCATGAAGAGAGCAAATTTAGGATATGGCCACGACATATCTGCTGCTATGTTGCTGTACAGTACAGACGCCAGCACATCAAGCTACCCGAAACTGTCAAATTTTCCCAATCAACTTTGAACCTAATAATTTAGCGATAGAGCTGAAAATCTATTAAAGAAATTTGACAGATTGTAGTAGCTTGATGTGCTGGCGTCTGTACTATCGAAACGACAAAAAGAAGAAGCATGAAGGTATTAATTAATTAACGTAATGAGCATCACACTCGCTCAAGACGAGCAATCGTGGTGCCCTCTCTGTATGAGAAGAGGCCTGCTCTGAAATGGGACAATAATAGGCTGCCATTAGTATTAAGGGCCCATTAAAACATACACCAGTAGTATACTTCCTGCTTACTTATGTTTCAGTGGACCAACCAAGCCTACCAAGGCACATCTACCGCGGGCTACGGGCAATAGGGGTTACATTTCTACGGTAATGGTGTTCCCCAAAATGTCAACAGCTGAGTTTAGGCCTTTGGGCTCCGCGGAGACCACTAAAAGCACAATGGCACCGAAATAGACAGTTAATTTGTATTATAATATATTATTGTATTTGTATCTGCATTAAATTGGTTTTCAGGTAACGTTTTGTGAACTGCACCCTAATTACATAACACACTTTCACAATCACAATCTGAATAATTTTGAAGGATATTGCTAATCCATTGCTTCGTATGTTCGAAAAATGTGTCTGCTTATCAACGTAAAGAATGCAATGAATGTTGTTGAACTGTCAAAATGAAAGCCATTGCTACTGTTAGTGCGTTACGCAATTACCCTACTGCTATCCTAGTTAGCAACTAGCTAACTAGGATAGCGGCAAAAAAAAAAAAAAGAATGGTAAAGGGAACGAGGATCACCAAGTTTACGGCAATATTTCGTCACGATTGCCTTCGAAGTGAGTACCAAGTACAGACGCCAGCACATCAAGCTACTACAATCTGTCAAATTTATTTAATAGATTTTCAACTTTATCGCTAAATAATAAGGTTCAAAGTTGATTGGGAGCATTTGACAGTTTCGGGTAGCTTGATGTGCTGGCGTCTGTACCTTGATAGTGTTATTACTCGGTGCACTAATCAATTAGCAATCAGATAATAATGCTATTAATTATGTTTGTGCGGCTTTAATTATAGATACACAGAACAAATTGAGTATGATTTCCCTTTGCCCGCTTGTGCACTGTACGGATTGTTTCTGTTCGGATGTGTAATCTTCATACATTTGCCGGTTGATCACTTGACATTTGTATGAAAATCGAACTGCCCGTGCACGGATCGTAAAATGCCGGAAAACATCGTGAGGAAACCGGCATGTCCTAGAAGCAAAAAATCAAGACATGTGAATGTGACATTGACCAACCCGCATTGAGCCCGCGTGGTGGATTACGGCTCATTCCTTCTCACTGAGAGGAGGCCTCCCTTAGGGTGCATAATCCATACTAATATCCATATCCATACTAATATTATGAATGCGAAAGTGTGTCTGTCTGTTACCTCTTCACGCTTAAACCGCTGAACCGATTTAGATGAAATGTGGTATAGAGATAGTTTGAGTCCCGAGAAAGGACATAGGATAGTTTTTATCCAGATATACCCACGGGATCGACACAAATGCGGGTGAAACCGCGGGGAGCTGCTAGGACAATATAAATCTACTAGTTACGCTAAATACAAAATGTCAAATTATTCCGGTCTGGTACTATAAAGTATTTGCTGAAATCTATTATGAAAGCGATTATAGTCAATGTCTAAGGAAGGTAACAAAGGTTCTCCAGCACAGAAGGACGCCATTTACGTCACGGAATACGGCAATTAATTCAAGGTAAATTACACCTTTGCACAAGACAGTTTTCACAAAAGACAGTTCGGTATTATATTTAGATTAAATCCTTAGTCCCTGACTAGGGTTAACGAGCGGTTAACGGCGGTTACCTACGTAAGTTCTCTTTACAAGTTTAAATATCTGGGGCCTGCAGCAAAATAATGTGCAATTCAATCTTCAGACTTACCCCCTTACTAATAAACGTATTATACCAGATGAATAGTTACACACCGATTTCTCTCTTTCAGTCGTCAGTAATTTGACTTTCGCAAGAAGAAGACAAAGCGTTGTGCATACAGACGCTATAGAACCTTTATTAATACGGGGTTTAGGCGTTTATTTGTTAACTAGCTTCTGCTCGCGACTTCGTCCGCGTGAAATTTCTCGTTCCCCCGACCCATCCCGTCGCATCGTATCACCTGCCCCGCCGCGCTATTACTTAGTTTTCGCTTAGCGTTCTTTCTGACTTTTTGCTCGGCTCCTAAGGGTCATAGCGTGATGTTAAACAGCCTATAGCCTTCTTTGTTCAAATCAGACTGGTTGTTCCAGGAATTACACCCTACATACAAACTTACAAACAAACAAATTTTACATTTATAATCCATACTAATATAAATGCGAAAGTGTGTCTATCAGTGTCTGTCTGTCTGTCTGTTACCACTTCACGCTTAAACCGCTTAACTGATTTAGATGAAATTTGGTATAGAGTAATTTGAGTCCCGGGAAAGTACATAGTATAGTTTTTATCCCGATATTCCCACAGGATAGACACTTATGCGGGTGAGACCGCGGGGCGCTGCTAGTATTAGTATTCAGGGTGGCTTGTAATTCGACGAATATCCGTCAGGAGCTGATAGGGGGCCAAAATGCAACAAATTGAACCCCCCCCGAAATTCAATATTTTTCAAGATACTTGAATTTTAAGGGTTTTACGATATAATTCCAAATAAGAAAGAAAACTACTTAATTCAACAAAATGATGAGCGATTTAAAAGGAATATATCCTAACAATATTTTCATTTTACGCTTCAAAAATGTTTCAAATATCTAATTAAGAATTTTTATCTGAATGTCATCGATAAATCCCTGAATTAGACAGCCTATGAGTAACTATTTCGTACACGACTTACCTGCGCAAACTGCCTACTACTGAGCTTGTCAAGTCTCATCTTTCGTGGCGCGTGTAGTTTACAACCCACTCCACAGAGAGGAGGCCTGTGTCCCAGCAGTGGGAACATTATAGGTTGATTATGCTTACTGTACAACATCATCATTATGTAACTTTAAGTAACTAGTTCGAGTTATTCCTGAAATTTTTCAGAAAAAATCTGCTATTTCATAGAAAACCTACTTAAAGTAAGTAGTAGCTATGTCTCTGTAATAAATCAATCAACAAACAATCAGTCTAATTGCTTCACCATCTGTGTACACAGTTTCTTCAGCACCAAGTTCTTAACTAGGGCTCTTCAGTTTACTTTCATAACTGAAATAAGCAGATTTATTTACATTACAGAGAGCGCCTTAGACGTATCATTTATGTTTTTTTTTTTTCATACAGTTTTTTATGGTATAAAATGGAGAGAATCTTTTAGTAGTGTTGTGTGATGGGGGCAAAAGGAGCAATTTTTACTTTACCCGCGGGATAATTGCGTATAACACATAACATGGCAATCGTTCGCAATGCCTTTCAAATTTGACATCCATCGCTTCATTGATTTGAAAAATTGGTCTCCTTAAAAATTTAGTAAAACAATTAAGATATTTTTTTTTTTTTAACAACAATTGCCGAGTATACATTATGTACCTACTTGTAGTGTAGGTACACAGAAACTCAATAAACCACCCATGCACAATTTTACAGCGCCAATCATGTACCTACTTTAAGCAGATAATGGGCAGTTTGTCAAGTTGTAACCACGGGAGCTGTTTAGTACAAGTAAAGTCCATTTAGTATGTTTTATAGCTGTTTAATAAAGCTACTTTTATATTGCACAACTATGTTGCGGCCAGGACCACACAAGTTGAAGATTAGTTTCAATCGACCGTGGGATTTTTAATTATCATTGCGGTCAGAATACTTATTACCAAGTATTAGGTATTATGTAAACGCATTATATTCGTTCACGAATAACCCGTCCACCTATCCGATAATGTGAACGTACCATTAGAAATATTGAAAATACTTTAAGGATTTTGAAGGCGATTCATAATCCATTGCTTCATATTATGTTTAAACAATTCGTCTGCTCGTAAACGTAAAATAAGGCAATACATATTTACCCTAAAATGTTTATACTGCTGGGACAGGCCTCCTCTCAGTGAGAGGGAGTGGGCCGTTATCCACCACACGGACCCAGTGCGGGTTGGTAGATGTCACATGTCTTCGAAATTTTGGTTCTAACCTTCTAGGTTTTCCTTCACCGTTTTGAGAGCATTTGTGATGAAATGATTTACACAAAGTAAAGCGCCTGTCTGGGTTAGAATCTACGACCTACAACTCTTAAGTCGCGGCCGGTACCACTGGGCCACTACAGTTCGAAAATAAGGCTATGAATATTGTTAGATTTTCAAAATTAATGGCGTTGGAATTGTGAGTGTGTTACGTAATTAAAAAATACAGTCGGCCGCACGTCGTTGGTGGTAAAACTGACTTTGAGCTGGCCCAGGGTGATACGGAGTTTAAATAGAACGAGAGGCCTGCTTATAATGGTTTTAGGCACCACTTTTGTGACCTCTGACTTGCGGGTGCCCCACTGTACCACATTGTCAACATAAGTACAGACGCCAGCACATCAAGCTACTACAATCTGTCAAATTTCTTTAATAGATTTTCAACTTTATCGCTCAAATTTGATTGGGAAAATTTTACAGTATCGGGTAGTTTGATGTGCTGGCGTCTGTACTTAAAGTTGTTTTATAACTGAGCAAAGTTCACGCTTGGCTACTGTCAGTGATTAAAAATGAAAACTCGATGCACCGGTGGTATACTGTACCGGTGTATACCTAGCGATCGGAACGGCGCCAGTGGCTCCATGCGAGGTTACTTCATAGATCATTCATAAATCACACGTGAATGATAGGTACACGGTTCGGTTTGATAATAATGTAAATATATTCGGTTCTTAGTTAAGTTCTAGAAAATCGAGGCTGTAATATCATGAATTATGTGATTGGTCTTGTTATACAAGGTGGAGACATAAGTCATATGTATGTAATATTAAATAGCTGTATTGGTGATACGAATAAATACTATTATTGTTATACTTAAGTATCTAACACGTAAAAAACGAACGAAAATTGTCCTTTTCGTTTGGGAGCTATGATGCCATAGAGATACACAGACAAAAATTACTCGAAATGAATAAGAGATACTTAAAATAATTTGAAACTGAAACCAAAAGACACATGACTGTAACGTATAACATACGACATAAAACTTATCTTTCAAGGTTTTTGTAAAGTCCCTCAGAAAACAAGGTGAAACTTTGCTTTTATTATCAAGTTGCAAACTCGAAAATCTTTTATCAGTTTTCGTCGAAGTATTCTTATGTCGTTGTTTGGGTTTTAACCCAAATCTATTTCAGGAGAAATAGTAGGTACATTACAGCAGCGGCCTGCAAAAGAGGTATTGATGGACCGAACGTAAAAGTGAGTCCATCAATATCTGGTTGCGGCCAAGGCTTGTATAGTACTTTTCTAAAATAATGCGCGGAAATTCAAACTAAGCAAATTAATCATAAATTCCAGAATCAATGACGAACATCAATAATAATTTTTCACGCTCCCATAATGTTCATTTGTTTGCAAACCAGTTCCAAATATAATAAGTTACCTCCTTGGTAGCGAAGTAAAAAGTTCGTTCTATTTTTAACCGACTTCAAAAAAGGAGGTTCTGTATTCGACCCGTATGTATGTAAGTATATATGTATGAATTTTTGTATGTCCACGATTTTCTTAAAAACTAATGAACTGATTTTGATAATTCTTTCATTAATGTGATAATGAAATCATCACATCAATGAATAGGTATTTATAATAGGTAATTATTCTTACGTACGAAGTTATATGCATTAATATACTGCATATCCGGCATTTCTATGCGAGTTGATGATTCTTCTAGTCGGTGTCTTCATTAAATTACACGATTCATTCATAGTCATTTATTTTGCCGCTAAACACGACAGTTATGGATTTTTATAAACATTGCCGGCCGCTGCTCGCATGTACCAGTACAAAATTTTCGATTTATCACGAAGAAGGCTGTCAAAATAATGCTCGAATTTCCAAGCATGTTTGAGAAAGCGTATACTGCTGTTCTGTATTATGCACAAAAAGCAATAGTTCATTCAAACGAAAACTAAATTTAAGATGGCAAACATTGAACTGGTTGCTGTCATCCTGCATCATCCCAATACTGGGCAAAGGCCTTCCCTTATAAATTTAAGCTATTTTGGTCCAGGGCTAGCGGGAACTATTTTTAAATATTTTATTGTTGTTTTGTCTAACTCGTCCTGCGACCTGCTATGTGGATTGCTGCGACACCTTCTGGCTGTGTCAGGGTTCCACATTATTGTTGGTTTGGCCCACGGCTCATTGGGTATGCGGCTGATATGAATGACAACCTTGCCTTATATAAAAGCTTGAACTAGTGGTAGGTAGGGATACTGATCCATATGCCTTCGTATTCTTGTTCAAAAGATGTGGCTTAACTTCGTCACTCAATAAATTTTAATAACGTTTCGTAAGATCCACGTATCTGTCTTGATCAATTTTTATGGAAATAAGTAGCAAACCGTGCAGGCAAGATTAATATGATTAATGTTCACCCTATTACAGTACCGAAATCAAAAAGAGGAATGATTTTCCTTTGCATATTAAAAGTGATGTATTACTTTATTACCACAAACATGGCAGTCTACGTTACTTCAGCAACGTCTTAATATAAACTACCCAGTGTTGTTTTGACTGATTGTCACTTATTATCCTTTATCATAAATTATACCCAATGTCATATCAATGACAATGGGTATATTATTATTATTGACATTATTATCATATCAATTACGTATTGAAATGTACTAGCTTCTGCCTGCGACATCGCCCGTGCGAAATTTCACCCTCTCCCCATTCACCCTCTTAGGGGTGGAAATTCGAAAAAACCCTTTCTTAGTGGATACCTACACAAAAAACACACCCTCCAAATTTCATGTCTCTAGGACCAGCTGTTTATGCTGTGCGTTGATATGTCAGACATTCAGGACTTTGAGTTTTATATAAGTATGTATAAGGTCCCATTAAAATGGACAAACTTTTAGAAATCATTCAGACCACCAAAATAAAGACGATGGTAAAAAAATATATAAGAAAAACGTATTAGATACTTACAAGAAAAATAATCGGCTAACGAAAATACATTAATGTGCCGGCAATTTATTAATTTAGGTCAAAATAAAATCACTTTAATCAGTGTTTTTTGAAGTGAAAACTTCTTTAGCGGCGTTGAACACTTTTTGTAATGGGTAAAAAATGTTAAACTCGCGTCAGGGCATCGCGTCAGGACACGTGACCGTCAGGAGAGATTCCCCGCCCCCATCTCTTTCTACGGCGGCGCCAACCGAAGTGAACCAAGTGAGACACGACAAAGATGGCCGAAGAAAATGACATTTGACGTACAAATGTTTGAAAAGTCAGTTTCGTAAACAATAGTACTTCGAGGAGCCGCAGTTGTATTTAATTTATTTTGAACTTCTGTTTAACCAATTTAGTTTATTATTATATACCTACCTACAATACAAAATAGAAGCGACGAAAAATATAACGAAGCACATTATAGCAACAAGAAATACTGTGGGACATTGCTGCTTTTGTGTGAAAACAATGCTTCCGTGTCGACCACGGAAGTTTACACCCTGCAGGGAGATGCTCCAGTAGGGTGTGGCTGTGAAGCTATGTTGCAAAACATGCTCCACGTCCTACCCTGCCTTATTTGTCCTGCCCAAAACATGCAGTCAAAGTGACCTCCGCGCTGCCACCGACGACAACGTGGAAGTGGCAATATTTTGAGCCAACAAGATCTAAAGTAAAAGTGAAGAAATTTAGGGAGTAGTTCATTAATAAAAAGCTTGTATACAAATATCAGTTTATTTTTATAATACTTGTACGCAGCGGGACTTACAGCTTAGTACGGCTGTTATTCCAAATGCATACAGTGTGGCTAAGTTTGTAACAATTGAGCCTGGTATCTATGGTTACCTCACCCTACTGATTATAAACCTACAGCAACTACTTAATACCCTAGTTATCCTAACACCCTAACCTATCATACAAGCCTACGGGAGACCTACGGGAACAGACAGAATTTGGGTAGGAATAGGGGTTCGTCGTGCAATGTGTACACAGGAAATAGTTTTGTCATTGCCGGTCCCACAGACTCATAGAACTGGTGATGGCTAAAGGTGCCTTGGCCATAGTGAGAGGAATTATGGAAGATGAATCAAACTCTACTCCAGCTTGATGACTAATTTATTCATTTACTAATTACTAATTTATGTGGAACGAATGTATGTCGCTCTTGATGCTGACGCTGGCGTATGTAACTCTTGCCTGTTCACGGCTGAACAATACTCTAAACTCTAATTTGGCTTCTAAAACTTGTGCAAGCAGAACAACATTTTTAAAATGTTTGCTTTTCATTTGCCATCTGTGCCATCTCTTCTGTAGGCCGTTTCATTTTCTGCTATTCGTAGAGAAGCACCATCTTTACTAGTCCTATTGACCTGAAATACAAAACTAATGTTATAAATTCTTTCTCTTCATTATCTTATTTATACTGATTTAATTAATCAGTAGCGGCATCAAAATAACAGTCATTATTATTCTTATGGCGGGTTTTTTTTTTGTTTCAATGAGTTTTGTACAGGCAAACGAAGTTCTTCGTAAAATTGTAAATTGGATAGGCACCTAATTCGTAAATCATGCCAGGCTGCCCCTGTTTAGCGTTAGTGCTTGTGTCAGTGTTTTTATTTTCTATTATGGAGACCTCTCCCTGACCAATTCTTCCAAAAAATCTAAGGATTAGAAGCAAAAGCAAGCATAAGTATAAGAAATTGAGAATGTTTACAAAACATAACTTAGGTACTTTGAACACATTTTAGCTGTAACAGTAGGTACACACCTTATCCTCCTCCAACCAATATTCAATTCTTTGCCCTTTATTGCAACTAGTCTCCGGTCTTAATTTCATTTATTTTAAATACAAAAAAAATATTCAAAAGTTTTTTAGTTTGACACATACAATATCAAATTCATTCATTGACATATTCATATTGTTTCCATGACGACTATGACGTTGTCGCGTCAAAACTGTTGAAACTGTAGACAATAAATTAGTTTTTCATACGTAATAATGTCTATGGACACAAATATTCGGTTCGTAGACAGATATTCTCGTATGCCGTTTTAATGTGTTGGCCAATTTGTTGGATGACTTCATTATAATGGCAACATTTAGAAGTTGTAGGACGTTCTAGTTATAGAACGTTTATGAAGCGTTTATGAATACATTTTATCGAATGTTTTAAAGGCCTATTGAGCATTTTAACTAATGAATGGTTTAAACCTTCAATAGGCTTCTTTTATGAATAAGACCGAAAGTGTTCAAAATATGGAAATTGAACAAAGTGCAAATTAATGAAAAAAGTGACGCAGAAATATTGAAAAAAAATGAGTAATATTAATTAAATTAATAATTGATTTATTTCAACGTTAATATTCAAGTTTTCACTTCTGCCGGCACTCCCGGAGTGCAACCCGCCTTTTTTTTTTTT
This sequence comes from Amphipoea oculea, assembly GCA_945859645.1. Taxonomy (NCBI): domain Eukaryota; kingdom Metazoa; phylum Arthropoda; class Insecta; order Lepidoptera; family Noctuidae; genus Amphipoea; species Amphipoea oculea. The sequence continues at coordinate 11,155,054 of OX243880.1, forward strand.
TGCTTGGATATCTTTGGTCAGACGTACTGAACGCTGTGTTAAAATTTTTCCATCTATTTTAATGGGACCCTGTATATAGATTCTGGCGTGCATGCGCGTGTATCATTTGTGTCTATAGGGAATCAATTAACTATCTATCATGAGTATATTCCCCTATGGATAGAGTGGTTGATATAATTATGTACATTTGTAGGTACCTACAATCTCCGTTTGTGCAGTAGGTTGATTAGGACCCTGAGTTGAACTAAGGCTATTTCAACGTCTTAATGGTGTAATAGAAAAACCCCAAAATTACAATCAAAATGTAGTCGGTACTTGAGAATCAAAACGAAGTAAAACCTTATTCTATTTATGTCAACCAAGGAATGAAAATTATTTCCTTCGAACGCCGGACGTGGACGGTTATAAAGCTAATAATGGAAATGACACGAAACGAGTTCTGCTTATTCCATAACCGTAAAGTAGCTCAAAGATAAAGAAGAAACACAATATTTAACTCGACAAACTATGTTAGCCTAGTTTCAAAGAAAAAAACACGGACCTTCTGTTAGTAGCCGCGGCACGTAGACAACTAAGTGCTTCGCAAGTCTATGGGCTAGTTTTAATCATAGCCTTCGCTTGGTTGTTTCAAATTCAATTAAGATGCACTGTTATTATTTTTCTAATCGATTAGGCGTTGACGGCTTACGTGTTTATTTATTGATTAATATGATGTTAAGGTGACACTACATACATCATTATTTATCTTTCCTCTTAGTGTTGTTCCACAGTGTATTTTCACTTACAAGTCTTATTTGGTAAATAAACGCGGTACGAAATCACATATTTTTGCACTGATTTAAGTTGTGTGAACGTCTCGATCGTTGGTTAAAACATGCTTTAAGTACATCAGAAACTGCTTCAAAAATCTTCAAGTTAAACCATTTAATAAAATTAAAAACACAATTTTCGATCACTCTCAGTAGAAACTTCATATTGGCCGGTATCGGACGGTAATCTTTCATTGCTTGTGTATTTTACTAAATACACAAGTAATGAAAGAAAAAACTACACACACAAGGGCAAAACACAAACTTAAATCTAATTTGAATTTTATAATCCATAAAAAATAATGGTTGTTTTATATAGACGTGAGACCATGAACTTGGAGCATAACACTGCCCCTGAAGGAATAATTTATTACGGTGTTGCAAAAGTTGTAAAATTGTTACGGGATGATCATAAAGAATTCATGGTTGGAACTTCTGCAGGAGTTTCTGATTCAATGTTGTATGATAAATCCATTTTGGAAAACAACTTTTGTTCATATTTTTCTTGAAAAACTTTTATAATATTTTTTCGTAACTTTGCCCCACATATCTTAAAGAACGTTTCAAGTTCCTTCATAACACACATAATATATAATATCTGAGGTCATCGGAAAACCTGAGACTAGAGATGCCGATGCATTCCATCAGTTTCTATGACAAATCTTTTACTGTTCAAGCAGTACGGTTATGGAATGACTTGCCAGTGTCGGTAAGGCATGCTCAAACTTTGTCCACTTTTAAAATTATGATTAAAAAGCACTTCCTCTCTCCTTAAACGTCATCATTAATTATTTTCTTTGGTCCTGTTTCATGTTTATTAATGTATATATTTATTTAGATTAGTATAGTATAATTTAGGTATGTATTTATTGTATTATGTAAAGGGTACACCACAGACTAACTACAGTATTGGTCTGTCCTTCCCTTTTTTAATCCATCCAAAGGTTGTCTTTAAAAGGTCGCTCTTAGCGATAAGACCGTTCATTGTTTCACCCATCGTAAAATTTCTATATTTATGTCTGTAATTTATATGGTGTGCATAATAATGAGTATTCTATTCTTTGCTTAGTATCCTAATGATACCAAAACGTTATTAATGGCTTCCTTATTTATGTTTATTTATACTTACAGTCTGCTGGTTGTTTGCTTGTGCTAGTTACTAAACGTAGTTCCTTCGTTCGTAAACTGATTGCCGCCTGACCTCTGCAAGGGAAACTTGGTTTTCTCCAAAGTAGGGTAATAAAATGTACCGGCGAACCTTCCTTCTTAACTGTCTAATGCTTTTGTTTTCTTTACCTTACCTATCTGACCCTATAGTAAACGACGTAAGTCAATCAATGGGAAAACTTATTTGTCTAGTGTACCTAAATCTAATAGGAAAATAACCCGATTTAAGTTCCTACCTTTTGACCAAATTCCAATAAGCCATAAATCGAATACTAACAGTATTTCCTGAACATTTCATTAGATCATCATTTCAGTCGAAAGACGTCCACTGCTGGACATAAGCCTCCCCCAAGTACCTTCACTTCGACCGGTTAAGTGCTTCTCGCATCCAACGGGTTTCTGCGGCATTCGCAAGGTCGTTTCATCAGATAACAAAAATTATTTCCATTTTATAAACCTCGAAAGTGGAAGGCCCCCGCAGACAGGCGCGACGCGACAGCGCGACCCAACTCTAGTAGAACAATTAAGTCCGCCTCTGTACATTTATGTGCTTGAAGTAATAAATAAATAAATAAATAAACAATTTCTATGAAAACTTCATGGAAATTGTTCGACCAGAGTCGCGTGGTACCGTGCCAATGTATATGTACGGTAGGCTGCAAAAGTGCATGGGTAGTGCAGAAACAAAATTGTATGAAGCGAGAAATGACGCCATCTAGCGTAACACCAGTTAACGACTAACAAAATTGAATTATGCTGTTATTAGATGGCGTTGCTTTGCTTTATATGATAAAATATTTTTGCAGTTTCTTTTTGTCTCTTCAAACATTCAAACAATTTATAATTAATAGTTTCTTTTAAAGAAAATTGTTCCTAATTATTAACCTACTATGTTAAAATTGAATATCAATTTATAAGTAGGTAGGTATCTGATTTTCTAAGTTTTAGTTTTCAAACTTGAGAGGGTAGGTTGAATATGGATTTATAAATAATTGGTAGGTGGTATGAATAATACTTAGATCGAAGATTTATGACAGCTCAATTGATCGTTCGCTAAGTTCATTTCAATTACCTCGTTCGAGTGCCTTTTGTTCAGTTTTTATTTATGATCAGGCGGATTACTTATTTTACCAAAACGAGCACGAGTTATAATATTGATTTCGTTACAAGAGCTCAAATAATTGCTTTGAATAATCAAGCCAAAAACTTGTCAGAAATAGCCAGAGACCGATGTAAACGTAAGTAGTTTTATTTTTACACTTTTATATTAAAAACTGCATTATTTTTTTGTTACTATCACACTAATATTATAAAGGCGAAAGTTTGTGAGTGTGTGTGTGTGTTTATATGTTTGTTACTTCTTCACGCCTAAATCACTGAACCGATTTAGATGAAATTTGGTATAGAGATAGTTTGAGTCTCGGAAAAGGACATAGGATAGTTTTTATCCCGATATTCCCACGGGATCGACATTTACGCGGGTGAAACCGCGGGGCGCAGCTAGTACTACATAATAATCATTATTGGGTATTATATATTTCTGTTTTATTGTTGCAGAGAAAAACAGTTGTTCTTCGAGTACGACGATTTGAAGAGGAGGGTTCTTTGAAACACCATCAAAGAACACTGGTAGACCACGACTTATAAAACACATTGCAGCATCAAACCATGATAAGGCAGTATGAAGAAAATGGATTTCTGCCGTTGAACCACTATGCTGGTTTATTTGACACAAGTTTTGACACGGAGCCGCATCAAAACTGTGCCGCGGAGGCATGCTGTGAAACCCTTGCTCACGGAAAACCATAAAAGGGCAAGATTACAGTTCGCTTTGGATCACATAAACTTCGATTGGAGTAATGTCATCTTTACAGATGAAAAAACTTTTAAGTGTAGTGAACACGGACGCTTATGTTTGTGGCGTCGAAATAATACGCGATACACAAGTGGTTACGTAGCTACGAGCTAAATAATTATACTTAGATAATATTATTTATATTGACTGGAGACCTGGTTATGTGTGTATAAACTATAACTTACGTATTTTTAATAATTTAACAAGTTATGAACACTTTAAGTTTAAACAACATAGTTTTTACTTTTTTATGTTGCCTACTAATTTGATATGTTTTTGTGCAATTTTATAGTTTTTAGCCTACTTATTTAGTATCCATTTAATCCGTTTGACCTTTGTAATAAAATAACCTGGTCTCCTGTTTGTTTTTATTGAGGTTACATAAGCTTCAATCCTCTTTCCGATTTTGGAAACGAATACTTAAGCTATCGCCTCAATAACTTTATAATATTATGTTATACCTATAATATTTAATAAACTGACTATTAAATTTGAATAATAAACTGTAAGAAATAAACCTCAATAATTTTTTATAGTGCCTTTTTTTGCGAGCCCACAAGGCGAGCCTGTTTACCTGCAATGAATCTGCTCTTTTTTCCTGTTGCTAAGTAACTACCTACCAATTCGAATATTAAATTAATTATTAAAATACCCACTCGTTAGCTTAATAAATATATTCCTATCGGTTTCTATTATTATTTTTATCATTTAAGCTACGTATGCTGGTAATTGTAATGTAACAATTAGATAAATGTATTAGCCTTGTAAATCCTTCGTTTCTTCCTAACTCCTTAATTACGTTTCGTAAATTAGTCATAGTTGTGAAGAAACCAACGCCATCTAGTTTATTTTCGCAAACTTGAATTCAAACGTTCACGGGAAAATAGACACTAAGGTACCCATGCAATTTTGCTGGCGACTGTACATATATAGTACCAAAAACTAAGTTAAGAAAGATAAAGTATTTATTGCGACTCGTACAGGAAGATCACAAACCAAACACAGTAAAAATAAAAAAAAAAAAACAAATAATATTTTTTTTTAAATTAACAAAAAGAAAAATGAAACAGAAAGTCCTATTAGGGGCCAAAAGGCTCCTATATCAACATGATGCTGCGACATTTAAAATTATATTAAATTTTAACTTGTTTATTAAAGGGTGTGTAGTATACCCGCAGGGTAAATATCTACGAGGTAGTAATATATGTAAATTATGTAGGTACATATATATGTACCTACATAATTTACACATATTGCGTATATACGCACGCACCCTAAGGCTCAAGTATGGTACCTACAAGTAACTGAGAATTATTAAGTTCGTGCTTAGAGCGTATATTAGGTGCTAAAAGGTACGGGGAGAATTCTCTCAGTTATTTTAGTAATTCCTGCGTCGCGCATCGTGAGGAAAGTTGAGTATGTGTCCATAATATGTGTGGAAAAGTAGAAGAGAAGACCATTGATGAGAGAGAAAGAAGTACTGAAGAAGACATGCTGCGTCAGCCCCAAATAAATTGGAGGAAGGGCAGGACAGTGATGTGTATCATTCCTACAATGATAAAATGCCAGTGCATTTTACAGTTATCCGTGCGTACACGCGAGCATACGTTCGTATTCGCGAGTTTATCTGAGTAGTCGCGAGCATACACGGAACACGATCGCCAAATTCCGAATAAACTATTTAACTAAGACTAAGATACACTATGAAGATACTTTGTCTCAGGAACAACAGTAGTAGGACAGCCTACTATGAAAACGAAAATTATCATAAAAAAATACAAAAACATGACCATGTTGGAAGGAAGCGAAACCTTTTTAATATGTATGCGGACCCACGCAGTCGTTCCATCCTTTTGTAGCTTCCTCGAAGTGAAAGTTGTCCTCGAAATTTTCTTCCAAGTCAAGGTCATCAGACGTGAAAATGTTTGACTCATAATGTTTACCCGACTGTGGCGAAGCCCAAAAGGAGAGTCATGTTTTAAGCCCCTGTGTATGCATTCCCGTTTTAATGGATCTCATCTCAAGGAGGGCTAAAAATATAAACGTATGAGGTATCATTTGGTTCATAAAAAAATTGTGGATTTTAGCCGCCATTTTGCGGTTTTATAATTTACTAGCTTCTACCCGCGACTTCGTCCGCGTAAAATTTCACCCTCTTAGGTGTGGAATTTCAAAAAACCTTTTCTTAGTGGATACCCATCTCTCCACAAAGAACACACCCTCCAAATTTCATGTCTCTAGGACCACCGGTTTAGGCTGTGCGTTGATATAACAGTCAGTCAGGACTTTGAATTTTATATATAATATAGATACTTATAGATAACGTGACGGTATTATCGTGGACGTCCAAGTCCACGTCAAGGCATCACGAATTCACGATAACACAGTTAAATAGAATGTATAGAAATATATGAAGACGCTTTTAAATTTCCGTCCACGGTAACGTTATAACGTATAGAATAGAATAGAACGACGTATCGGACGTATTTCCATACATTTTATGGACGTGGTGTGGACGTGAAGGAAAACGTTATAAGGTATCAGTATGCCCTAGGGCCTAGAACCAAAAATTAGAAGGCATGTGACATCCACCAACCCACACTGCCTGGGCCCGCATGATGGATTACGGTCCAATCCATTTCACATTAGACGATGCCTGTGTCCCAGCAGTGGGATCATTATAAGCTGATTAAGCTTATGCTCACAGTCGGCGGCCGACTATACCTACGCTTTGGTGTGAACACAGCCTATTTAAAAAACAAAGGCTAATAGAAAGAGTGTCAAAAAAATAACGCTAAAGTAAAAAAGAACTAGAAAAATTAATTCTTTTTCGCTATATCGGCGCGTTCACTGTCCTGTGAAAGCTTACATTTTATATTAAGCCACGAGTTTCGTGATTGCTATGAAATAGGCAATGAATTTCCAAATAGTCTCTTGTTTATTCAAAGCTTTAGGTATTTGTTGTTGGACAAGGCAGTCCTTGTTGATGTTAAAAAATATAAAACAAACGTTGAAAGTTTTATTTTATACAGGGAAAGATCTTATGGTGAACGTTGAATATAAGGTGCCTCGTTGACGCCAATAAGTACCTACCTACTTTCTTTTTTTCTATAAAGTACTTATACAAACAGGCGCCGAGACATTTCGGGACCGCTTCTGGTAGTGTACAAAAACTGTGTAGCGAAAAAACAGAACACGGGTTAGTTTTCGCGGGTCGTGGAAAGAATTTAAGTAGGTTTGGTGTATTTGTAGTAGGTAGGTATCATCTTCCAACCTCGCAAGATACTGCATGTTTTACTTTAGAAGACATTTAGGTACAGATTTTATAAGTAAAGGATTTAGTACAGTAGAAAAGAAAATGTGTTCCTATGACCACATTTTTTTTTAAATTTCGTATGGTTTCTAATTTACCTATTGTTTTTTGTTTTGGTATTATTCATTGGTATTTTTTTTTGGTATTTATTTAAGTACTGAATGGATTTTAAAGGTTGGTTTACGCTCACCCTCTTTCTATAAATTACTTTTCGAAAACATAAATAAAATAATTGATTAATACATTTTCCATTGCTCACACAGCCTTAATCCAGAAACGGGTAGCCATTGAAAATATTGTATTAATAAACGTATAGGCTATTTCAAACTTCGAACACGTAAGCACGTGCACGGTTAAAGTGCGCCTCTACACGTGAATTAATTATTCTTGAAAGCTGAACGTCATTCCGGGCGGATGGCTCTCTGGGGTGCTATGCTAGTTGGCTCTTTGATCGTCAGTCGTAAGGTATCACATGCGTGGTTTTAAAAGGGATAAAACGTAATAACGCACCTATTATATTGCGGGTTAATTTATGCCCCGGATGGGAAAATGATTATCCTTTTTTATTTTTTTATATTTGTAAGATCTCAGGATGGTACACGCTGAAGATGCCTCACTGCGATACCTTGTGATCGCGGTTTAGCTCACTACCTTGACGTCACCTTCATGTAAAACAAATGCATGCTATCATGCCGAAGGATACTTCACTGCGATAAATCGCGGGCTGCTTGCGGGCTTACCGAGGTAAGCCCGGAAGCCCTCACATGCCAGGCATCGAGATGTCTAGCATGTGAGTGCGTGTCTATTATAGTCCGCGCGGAACTAGTTGGCCGCTGAGGTGGGGACAGGGGTGAGGCGGCGCGGCGCGTGGCTGTTCGCAACGCACGTACTGAGTAATGCGCCCTCGCCCCTCCGTCCCACCGCTCACATACCTAAGGCGCGGCCAACTAGTTCCGCGCGGACTTATAGCACAGTAGACAGATACGAACAGTACGGAAACTACGTACAAACGGTCGCAACGGCACACTCACACAGACGCGCGCATCTACGGTACTCCTAAGCGATGGTCGGGGTACTCTCAGTCACGGGTGCCGTGTTGGAACGAATAATCGTGTATTTAATTTATTCCTTGCGCCACGGATCGTCCATCTTTTTAACCGACTTTAAAAAAGGAGGTTCTGTATTCGACCCGTATGTATGTATGTATGTATGTATGTATGTATGTATGTATGTATGTATGTTTGTATGTCCGCGATTATCTCAAAAACTACCGAATCGATTTTGATAATTCTTTCATGAGTGCGATCTACGTACTTTCAGGAAGGTTTTAGTATATAATACATTAGGTAATTATTCTTATGTACGAAGTTATATGCATAAATGTACTGCATCTCCGGCATTTTTATGTGAATTATGATGATTCTTCGAGTCGTGACTTCAATGTGTGGGGTAGGTACAACTAAAAAGTGAAAAATAAAAACTTTTTTACAAAAAAAACATCCGACTTCAAAAAAAAAACACCACTAAGTGAAAAATAACTTTAATTTCGGAAGTCGGTGTCAAAAAACGAAAATGCTGAAGCAACGACACCGACTTCCGAAATTAAAGTTATTTTTCACTTTGTAGTGTTTTTTTTTGAAGTCGGTTGTTTTTTTTGTAAAAAAGTTTTTTAATAAAAACTGTTTGATCTCGACTTCTTCAAAACCGGAGCTTTCCTTTTTTAAACTCCCTGCTGATCTTGAAAGGTAAGAATGATTTATTGTTATAATCGATATCGAATAATGGCTCGTGCGATCATGCACCGACGTGAATTTATTTGTAAATCAAAGATGGCGGCTGCTAACATTTTTTTCGTCATGGGTGTCGTAGGTAGTTAAAGAGGTTGCCAAAATCGTTAGTGAGGTCAAAATCTAAATCCAAGATGGCGGCTGTGAAATTTTTCTATTTATTTGTCATGGGTGTCGTTTTCATAGTTTTCGAGGGTGCTAAAGCCGATAGTGAGGTCAAAATCTAAATCCAAGATGGCGGCTGTGAAATTTTTCCATTTATTTGTCATGGGTGTCGTTTTCATAGTTTTCGAGGGTGCTAAAGCCGATAGTGAGGTCAAAATCTAAATCCAAGATGGCGGCTGTGAAATTTTTCCATATATTTGTCATGGGTGTCGTTTTCATAGTTTTCGAGGGTGCTGAAGCCGATAGTGAGGTCAAAATCTAAATCCAAGATGGCGGCTGTGAAATTTTTCCATTTATTTGTCATGGGTGTCGTTTTCATAGTTTTCGAGGGTGCTAAAGCCGATAGTGAGGTCAAAATCTAAATCCAAGATGGCGGCTGTGAAATTTTTCCATTTATTTGTCATGGGTGTCGTTTTCATAGTTTTCGAGGGTGCTAAAGCCGATAGTGAGGTCAAAATCTAAATCCAAGATGGCGGCTGTGAAATTTTTCCATTTATTTGTCATGGTTGTCGTTTTCATAGTTTTCGAGGGTGCTAAAGCCTATAGTGAAGTCAAAATCTAAATTCAAGATGGCGGCTGTGAAATTTTTCCATTTATTTGTCATGGTTGTCGTTTTCATAGTTTTCGAGGGTGCTAAAGCCGATAGTGAAGTCAAAATGCGCCTCGCTCGACCAATGCCTAGTTTAACCCTGCACCTTACCGTTTCAATTCGAGAATGGGTGTAATAGTAATTAAAGAAAACAATATTTAAAAAAATATATCTCTATTATTCGTAATTATAAATTATTTACTGAAAAATACTTTCGCCTGCTACATGTAAATTTTACAGTGTTCTCTTTTGTTCTCTTTTAAAACAAGAACGAAAAATTTCATCCAATACGCTCGACGCATTTTCAAAAAGTTGGACGGTCCGTGGTCTCTGTTTTATTAGTACAACTTTTATTGCGTTTTATTTGGTCTATAAAAAAATTATTAAAAAAGTCCGCAATGGTCTGCGGATCATCACCACATTGTTTACCATCTAAGTATATTAATTTGATTGATTTCGCTTTTTGGCACATTACACATTGTTTTACTAATAACGTTCCAAGTAGCCCTACATTTGTTATGAGCTGTATGGATAAAGTAATTATTCTGAGACTCTTTTGTCAGTTTTATAACACGTTGTAATCTACTCGCAAATTTTTTTAAATTGTTTGTTTTTAATGATATTTCGATTCTTACGATACTTCCATAATAATTGCTGTTTACGCATGCAGCATTTTTTTATTCCTTGTGTCTTCCACTTTGTTTTTGTTTAATACATTTATGAAGTCGCCACATAATATTATTTTCTTTTTACTGTAGCACTACTTCCCAAGTAGTCGGTTTAAAGTATCTAAAAATGTGATTTAACATAATTACGAAGAATAAAGATATTTTTTAAAAATATTGTTTTCTTTAATTACTATTACACCCATTCTCGAGTAGAAACGGTAAGGTGCAGGGTTAAACTAGGCATCGGTCGAGCGATGCGCATTTTGACTTCACTATCGGCTTTAGCACCCTCGAAAACTATGAAAAAGATATTCACGACGAAAATTTTGAATTTTTTCGCAGTCGCCATCTTGGATTTACGTTTTGACCAGAAGGAGGGAAAGATAATCAGTCAACTTCTAACCGCACACCACGTTAAAAACTTCGTTACAATAAAACACATCAATTTTACTGACATTAAGAGTGACAACCCTAACGCTCCAATGAGTCGTAGGTATTTATTTCAACAAATAGGCCTAGTTTCCATACTGTTCATATTTATACTGTGCTTATAGCATGCATTTTTTTTACATATAGGTGACGTCGAGGTAGCGAACTAAAGCGTGACCGCGAGATATCGCAGTAAGGCATGTGCGGAATGTAGATAATTACCCTTAGTGAGAAAGACGCTTAGTTAATTGGAAAGGTATAACAATTCTTTTTATTATTTATTTATAAAATGAAGCTTTTAATAAATATTTGGTACTGTAGATAAATAAAATGTTTTTAATCGTATTTCTGAGCACTCCTTGGTTCTTGTTTATTCTTTGAGGTTATTAAACAAAACAAATCTTTGTTAAAGAAATTGAAAACAAAAAATTCTTGAACCAGAATAGATATCGCTTTATCTTATTCAAATTCTGTTAAGAGCATTTTGCCTAATTGAAAAATCTTTTTACTCCATGCTTTTATAAAGGTACAAAGTAAATAGCGCGTTACAGAGTACTCTTCTAATTGTAAAAGTTCTAAGAAAACCAGATATATGACTTTACTTAGCTAAGTTAGGAATAAGTATCGAGACTTTTAGCTTTTAGCAGGTTGGTCTGACGGAATACATCTTACATAGTCTCTTAAGTTTACGTTGGGGATGTTCTAAGATATTAGCCGTGATTTCCCAAAAGGTGCTTTTGTTCTCCGTCAAAGTAGGTACCTACCGTTTACATTTACTGAGGAAACTAATTTTCGTTGTACTATTAATTCCACTTAGTTCTGGGTACAGAGATGGTTTACTTAAGATCCCTGTACTGTTAATGTAGTTTTTTTTTTCTTTTATCTAAGATATTTTATTCTCTTTCAGAAATTCTTTTAGTGGGTAAATAGGTAGCTACATTAATTTCTTGAAAGGACCGTTTTATGGCCATACGCTGAACTCATTTTTTTTTAGACGGTGATTCGCCCGTAAAGTTTTGATATGATTGGGTTCCCAGTTACGTCACGAATAAGTCATATATCCAAGTCCGCCGATAAAGTTTACCGAGCTACGCCAAAACATCATAATCAACAGAACATCACGACTTGTTTCTCCGAAGAGTTGGGCAGGGGTGTACCTTAAGTACAAGGTACATATGACCAGTTATGTTTAAGTCCCATGTGAAAGAGGGCGAGCCGATTATAATGAACCGGGCACAAATCCAGACTCCGGGTTGCTACCGAGAAATTCTAGATAGAAAAACCAAATAACACGTTGCCCAACTTGGGAATCGAACTCAAAACCTTCTGCTCAGCAGTAGCGTTTATGACCACTTGACTTCTCCTTAAAAAATATCTCGAAAAAGGATTCTCCTGATACCATGGATATTGGATAGCGACAAAGTTGCGCATATCGTGTACCCTAAAATGCCCCAAATAACGTTAAGTGCCTCTGGGTCATTTGCACAAACCCCCAAACGTTTCTTGGTTGGGCCTTAAGTGGAACCTTGCATGAAGCCCGGGGGTATGAGCGAAGAGCGAATAAATATACGCATGTATTTAGGTATCATGTAGGTATGTCTGAAACTTTTATGTGTATTTGTTCGAGTAGATACGATTCAAAGGAATTATTTGTCGATAATGTATACTGATATGTGAAAGAAAAAGGCAGGCTTTGTGAGTATTTAAATAGGCGAAAAAGCCCAGCTTTCCTTCTATAGAGAACAATGCGTGACACGAAAGATGAGACTTGACACATCACGTGGTTTGTCTTGCGCAGTACATAATTTTAGGTCTCTTTAGCGGTATGAGGTCTGAGCGCGGGACGGGACCGGGCGTCACAGGGACGGCGGAAAGAGCGCGGGAGGCGGGGTCAAGGCTCATCTTTCGTGGCGCGCACTGTACGTACATGTACCGTAAAGTTATATGTTCATGTTAGTTACTTACTTTCGAAGCTAGGATATGCTCGGTACAGAGTCAAATGAAATTAACGAGTAAAACTTCCCAGACGTAGGTATCGATATCAAACTGCAGTTACGCAGCTGTTAACTATGGTACCACTGCTACAAAAATATATGTGGGGCTGAGCAAAATCAAAATCATAAGTCATGTATTAAAATTAGGATCCGCATCAACGCTTTTTGAAAGTCATAATTACATATCACATCATCATCTGCCTAGCCTTTTCCGAACTATGTTGGGGTTGGCTTCCAGTCTAACTGGATGCAGCTGAATACCAGCATTTTACATGGAGCGACTGCCTATCTGACCTCCACAACCCAGTTACTGGGTAAGACCCCCCCCCCCCTTGGTAAGACTGGTAAATCAAAATTAGCTATTTGAATAGTTGGAACTTTCTATTCAGTATTTTTTAGTCTATAATGGGACACCATGATGACGCAATCATGGTTGCGCTGTCAACAAAAAATGAGTAGGTATATAAGAGGAAGTCGGAAAGGGGCACCGGCGATTGAAAAGTTGCGTGGAAATCGTTTGGACTCACGGTATGGGCATGTTATGCGGAGGAATGAGGAAAATATCGTGAGTAAAGCTTTGAGTATGAATATAGATGAAAATGAAATGTTGAGTAGGGGAAGACCAAAGAAACGCTGGATGAACTGTGTGTAAGGTGAAATGGCTAGAAAGGGGACACTACCGAGATGACGACTAATAGAGGAGTATGGTAGAAAAACACATGTTGCGCCGACCCGAAGTAAATTGGGATAAGGGCAGGAGAATTATGGTGATTGGATGAGTATCTCATCCGGCGGCGCCTGATTGGTTGCTGGGGAGTTGATTGCGCCACTTCTACTTCCTAGCTAAAACACTGGAAAGTTGTGAAGGGCGGTAATATTTTTTTTCATTGTCAAATGTAATTTTCATTTACCAGTCTTACCAAGGGGTATCGTATTACCCAGTAACTGGGTTGTGAAGGTGAGATAAGCAGTCGCTCCGTGTAAAATATTCAGATGCATTATCTAATAGACTCAGCCTGCGCACAGCCTTACATTTTTGTACAATTTGAGATCAAGGTACGATTTCAATATAATTATGTATAATACAAAGTTGTTGGAAACATAATAAACCTTCTTGGGCAAGTTTATATTTACTTCATTATTTATCGTTATGTAAACAGATTGTCCGGATAAGGAAAACAGCTGGAAAATTGGTCAGAAATATTCAGAATGATTGATGAGGTACAAATTGATGATTCATTATGCATTTGGACTAAATTGAATTAATGGAACATCGTTTGAATATTTTCTCTTTTCCTATAGGGACATCTGTAATAAATTTATTAAGAACGATTTTCTTTTTTCTTTAAAAGAAATTAATGTTGTTTATTTATGAATAAGTTTTAAAGTAAGTATTTAATTTCGATAATTAATTATATGGGCTTGATCACACGTATCGTTAGCGCCACGGAAGATGAGACTTGACCACCCTCCCGCGCTCTTTCCGCCGCCCCTATTACACCCGGTTCCGTCCCGCGCTCAGACCTCATACCGCTAGAGACCTAAAATCGTGTACTGCGCACGTCAAACCACGTGGTGTGTCAAGCCTCATCTTTCGTGCATTATACCACAAACACACAACATGCCAGGGGCAAAATGTCAATGGGCTAGTAAGTAGTGGTTTCGTGTGAATAGTATCGCTGCAGTTTTTTAGAGTTGCGTTATCGCTAATAGTTGCGATGTGCTACCACAACGCAGAATGAATGAGGGACCCACATTGTCGTTGCGTCGACACAATGTTGTGTTTGCGATGTGGTCGGCCGCTAGTGCGTGGTCTCGCTGGTGGTTGCCTGGTGGCTCGACGTGGACTTGATGTAGTCGGTATCACCTTAACGGTTGATTTTTTAAAGGTCAAATGTGATCCTTGTAAATGAACCATTCATTTTCATACCAATAAACACTCGTCTACGTGATGTCGTTGTGGTACCTACTACGTGTGTTCGGGCCCTTACTGCAACGTGACGATTATGAATCGTGTAGGTCTTCCCTATTGGATATAAATAATAATATTGTTCAAGTTCAATTCCGTTTGGCATAACAATGAGATCTGCTTTATTTCGGTTTTATGCCTAAAATTCATCACACAGTTTTTAACCCTCGGCGCTGAGCCGAATGTTGAAAATCCAACAGTGCACTGCAGGTTTTTCACTTTTTAGGCATTCATTTAAATGTCACCTAATGTTACTTATATTGTTTGTTATTTTTGCATTTTATAACGACACAAAATATCCTATCGTCTAAATTGACAAGTCACGTGCCATTAATTTGGATTGCTTTATTATTTCCATTATTTCATTGTCAATGATAATAATTCAAGAGGGATTTTATAGGATGTCCCCATTGTAGGACAGCCATTATTCAATTGTATACAAGGTTAAATCATAAAGGTTAAGGTTATTCATTGACTGTATTAATTTAGAGTTACGAGTGGCGATATTTATTTTATTGTGTCATTACGGGTGGTCGGAAGGAAATAGAGAAAAACATGCGGAATACTTGGGCCATTTATTGGTTCCTAAATTTTATGTTTAATGGTGACTCGGGCACTTTTATTGGCAGCTCCATAAATAATTATACAGATCGGACTAACTTACCTAGTGACGTCCGATCCTTAATTATGTGAAGTAATCCAATCCTCATTGTAATACTATGTAGTCGCACCATTTCGTGCGCACACGTCACAATATTTAAAGATGAAATTCAAATTTTTTCATCCTAAAGAAAAACAAATGTTGTCTGTGGTCCAGTCGTTGGCGCGGTCTCCTGACATCTGTCAATCATTCTTTCAAAGCATAAGAACGGGACTTCACGATGACCTACATGGGCATCGTATAGTCCCGGCATACAGCACAACACAACTTCTAGAAGGGGTTTAATAAGGCAATCCAATATACCTAAAGTATAGGATGATTATCTGGGAAGGGTTGGGATACAATGAGGATTGGATTACTTCACATAATTAAGGATCGGACGTCACTAGGTAAGTTAGTCCGATCTGTATAATTATGCTTCGTAATCCAATCCTCATTGTAATACTATGTAGATGTTCAAAGAATAAAGTTGTGTTGGTCATCATAGGTACATAAAATGAGCATTGTTCAATAATTGAACATTGTAACTTAACATGCTATTCTATGTTTGTTAGGTACTTACTAATTGTAATGCATTTCTATTAAGAATCAGTGTACCATTAAGGTAAATAGTTACCTAACTTAATTTATAATTCTCTAATTACTATTAGATTCTGGAAATATAATCAGTTTTGAATCAACTAGTTTAATTAATAATCCCATATGGCACACATCAATTTCTTATAATCAGACAATTAACATTGACATGTAATAAGTTCTATGTACAACCACTCTATAGAGCACACAGCTGGTGCAAAAGCATTAGAATCACTAATAAAAAGGTCTCTTATAAAACCGAGTAAGGGTTGAGAAATTTGTGGTCCAACCAGCATAATGACACCTTCTTCAGAGCCCTTTGAAGTAGAGGCATGTCTGTATATGTGAATTTAGAAATAATAATATCTATTCCACTCTTACTTGAAATTTGTTTTATCCATCTATTATTGGTTACAGTAGAGGTTGCATCATAAGGCTTTCTTATAGTTATAATTAATGATTTACAATTTTGTCTTATACTCTTACCTAGTAAAATCTAGATAGGACAATTTAGGGGTTGTGGCAGTACAGAAAGATAAATTATCTTTAAAAAATGGTAGAATCAAGTTGAGTTCGGATCTACCAGGTTTTAATTATATCTGGATTTTTATGTTAATATTGTCCTCATTATAAGAAGTGTACTAATGAGTGACCAGGTTTGAATTTTGTGTGCAGTTACAAGAGCTATTATCGTTACTAATTGTTTGGTTAGAAATTCTAAACCAAGGGTTTGATTGGGAAATAAATTAATCTGTCGAACTCCGCTAATGAGACACAATTGATTTTCCATTGTCTCGTCGCCAACAGGCGACGCGCGGTGCTTGGCCGGTTAAATAATGCAAAACGATACTAGGGTCCCACTAACTTCATATTTGGGATTCTTAGGTCTTAATATAAATATATCCGTGAGAAACCTTGTCGCTCTGTCATTTTTGTGTCAATGTGGCGGCCAAAAAACTACAGAATTTGCTGATTATTATATAGCTCACTCAATACCATTAGGATATCATACATCATTAAACTTAGTGGTAAAAATTATATGACTATCATGACTGAGCCTAGGGGTCAATGTCTTGTGTCTAACAGAAGAGAGTCTACTGATCTAGAGCAAAGCTAACACTATATTAATTGAGGGATCAGTCTTTCTCCTATCAGGAAAGCGTCCCTGATAATATGGCAGCAAACAGTGACTCCTGTGTATTGGGTGTCGAGATCCCTTTTGACAGTGAATAGATCTACAGAACATACTTGGATCAGGGAGCCATGATATGTTGATATTTAGTATTAGACCTGATTGTAAACAGGTCAATCGGGGGCTGGCCCAGTACAGCACACCGCCCCCCCCCCCCTGCTTGCATAGGTATATCTTTACTTAGAAGTTGGTCCCTATGTAGGGTTTCATAGTTGTACAAGTTGCTGCAATTTTTTTTTTTTTTTTTTTTTTTTTTTAGCAACAATTGACTTGTAGGCTATATCACATCACTTCCATTTAATTTCTATGTTAGGAAGCCTAGATTCAATTTCCCATACTGTTTTCTTTGGAACTAATATAAAATGCATAAACCCGTATTTGTCATTCCTTGCACCGTTGCAAAGATTGTTAAGCCAAGCTATTCAGATGAGTAAAATGAGTACCACCCATCTTACTGACACAGGATATGGCCGTTGTGATATCTTTTCTAAGTCCTCACAGTAACTGAGTTTGCTTGCAAATGTTTTGAGCCCCATAAATGCTGCTAATAGTTCAAGGTAAGGTAAGGAACTTTTCAACATTAACTGTCCGGTGCCTGTGGATGTTGATATTATTACATACCAGATCCCAGTCAGTTTGGGACAATATTTCGAGAACAAAATCAAATTGTTTAATTCTATTGTGGTTTGTTGAAATGTAAGGTAACCAACAATCTCTGCAAATAAATGATTTTTAATTTGTTTCTAGTTCTGTTGTATTTGTAAATCAGTGATTTTTAACCTAGTTTGGTATAAAGTTAACCATATTCATATACAGATGCAGCTACTAGAATACCTAGTAATTAGACACACTCTATTATTTATATCTCATTTCAGACTTAATATTCTTTATGGACTACAGGGTAAAGTCTATATTTTCCTGAGGAAGTGAAATGGCAAACTGGACTGAACCCAACTAATATCCTAGACATTGGCAGCACTGTCTGGGCACTCTTTTCAGTTTTAATAATAAATCCTAGATATTTAACACAGTTTGAGTATCAGACATATTTTCTAAACACTGCATATGGATCGGCAGGGCACAGAATATAATTGTCAAGATGTATGACAAAAAGCAACCCTAGTGACCTCCGGTGACAGACAACTGGCTTTATGATGTTTGTGAATACATAATATGGAGCGGTGCTAAGTCCAAATACGAGGCATGTAAACTGTTATAACTTATAACATATCTTGAAATAGAAACTGGGGATATCTCCTGACATATTTTCATATAGATAATTGATATGAATTTTTTAAATCAATGTAATATTGTAGGCAAAAAACTTATATACCTAGTAACATACTACATATTAAGTTTTTATTTAATATGTATCTCCAAGCACCATGCGATTTTGGTACAATTATACCAGATAAAATTACTTATTTGACAGGAGCACATGTTTCTATAGCACCTAATGTAAGAGATTATTCCATGGGGATAGATTGCTTTCTTTCTGAATGAAGTTGTTATTCAGAGGTTTGAATTGGAAACTCAGTAAAAGGTAGTTTATAACCCTTGATCCACTCAGGTATGGTTGGATTAGTAGTAATACCATACTTCAGAGAAATATTGCAATCTACCAGTCTGTACCTGAGCTAGTGATGATGCTGGTTCTGGCAACGGTTGTTGGCATTGGATTTATCTTGAAGCTTATAGATAGCTATTCTGAATTGGTGTGTAGAATAGGTATTTTGATATTGGTGTTTACTCACATCAATTCTTGAATTTCCTCATGGCTAGGTAGGATTAAGGATCTCAGATTATTGCAATTTTCATGATAAATTAATGTCACACTCAGTCTATCTCAGTAACTTAATGTTTCAATTTGATCCGCACTATACAAACGCTTGGGAGGCTATTAGACTGTTATGAACTTTTCCCAATGAATGTAATAGTGCGGCCACTGTAGTTCGCTGCCCCCTGATTGTGTGGTCCCATTTGATTCCACTTCCATTTACTGCTGTCACCCTTCCTTTTTAAATTTTGGTGGGTTCAATAGGCTACAAATTATGAATGGGACGTAGTTATGCAAAAACGTTTCATTCCACAGTAAACTGAATTTGAGATAAAAGCATTTACGCGTTTCAATGGTATTCTTTTTTATTCTAACTAGTAAAGGTCAATACTAAAGGTTTTATTGTTGAATTATATTGTGTTTAGATAATCATATGTTTAATTTTAGAATATTCACTTTACAATAAGAAAAAAAAATATTATTGGTATTGGAACATTTTAACATAATTAATATTTACATGAACATAGCTTCAAATTAATTTTGCACAAACGTTCCAGGTACTTTTTATCCATCTGTACCTTTTATGATCTAAATTTTACATCATCATTTTACATCTAAATTTTATTTTTTAATAAATAGATATGTAAAACCTGAACAACAAATAAAAGAACAATAATTGCTTATGATTTTTTTATTACTAGGTCACAATTTAAAAAACAGTATAAAATCTTGTGCTATTGGGGAGGCCTACGTCCAGCAGTGGACTGCTATGCTGCTGATGATGATAAAATCTTCATACATCATACTCATCATCCTCTTGCATTTCGAAATCTGGTTCCCCACCAAACCCATCGACATCATCTATGATTCCCTCCGTACTCTTTAGGTTTTTATGTCAACAACCTCGTGTGCTATGTCAAGACATTTAATTTGTTTCTCAGCTTTCACGAGGTTCCCGTCATGTGGAATGGTAACATCGACAATCATTGTGCGGCGCGCTAATCGATCTATCACCACTATATCAGGCTTATTGGCGACAATAGTCCTGTCAGTAATGATAGACCGATCCCAGTACAACGTGACATGGTCATTTTCAAGAACTGGGTCGGGCACATACTTGTAATACGGTACCTCAGAATCCACAAGTTTATATTTCAAAGCAAGTTGCTGGTGAATAATCCTGGCTACTTGGTTATGCCTGTGCAAGTACTCGCCGTTAGCCAGACGTGAACAACCAGAGATAATATGTCTGATAGACTCACCCGGACGATGGCATGCCCGACACACGTCAACTGTCCCGTACTTCATAATATGTCTCCGGTAGTTATTCGTCAAGATAACTTCGTCCATAATTGCACAGACGAAACCTTCGGTTTTCGAAAGAAGACTGATTAATACTTCCTCAGGCGACAAAAGAAGCATTCCTTCAACGATTGCTTCATGTCAGCATCGTTGATGCCTAACGCTTCCGACATACCCAAATACATATAGCTTTCGGATGAGGAGAGGGATCTAAGGTTTATGGAATCCGAGAGTTGAATTCCCTCGGAATCCATAATCTCCCCTCGCTTTACATGCATGACTGCACATTTGTCCATACCAAATGCCATCCTGATGGCGCTACTGAAAGTTTCAGTTACCTTCAGTAGCTCCATCAGACGCGATTTGTTGGGGGCAAAAAGTTTCAAATCGTCCATGTAGAGGAGGTGAGATATGACCTGACCACCTCTCCTCAACCGATAGCCTAGACTTGAATCCTCCAGTAGTCTGCTTAGAGGATTCAGGGCTAAGCAGAACCAAAGTAGACTCAAGCTGTCGCCCTGAAATATTCCCCGTTTAATCCATACAGGTTCATCATTCCCCTGGATTTGCCGATATCCTGGATAGCGAAGGACCGTCTTCCATTGCTCCATACACGACTCAAGGAAGGTGCGTAGAGTTGCATCTATCTTGTACAACTCCAGCACCCTCATAAGCCATGTATGTGGCACCGAGTCGTAGGCCTTCTTATAATCTATCCAACATGTCGACATATCCTTGCGGGATCGACGAACCTTTTGGCTAATGGCCATGTCTATGAGGAGTAGCTCCTTAGTGCCGCGGGAACCATTCCTACATCCATTTTGAGAGGCAGACATAATCGAGTTACTCTCAATGTGCGTATTAATTTGCGTTCTCAAAATGGATGTAAGAAGTTTATAAACCGTCGACAAACACGTGATCGGTCTATAATTCTTGGGTTCCGCGGGACTACCTAATTTATGGAGCAGGTGGGTAACGCCTGTTGTTAGAAACTGCGGTAGCTACCCAGACTCTAAAGATGACTGGAACTGAGATGCCAGGCAAGTGTGTGAACTAATTAGCCATTTCAACCAAAAGTTGTGCAGTCCGCCCGGTCCTGGCGATTTCCAATTCGGTAACGGACGGACCGCTCTGGCAACGTCTAATGGCGTAATTAGTACCGTTTTCATCTCTGGTACAGTCTCACACACTCGCTCGACATCCCGTATCCAGCCAGCCTCAGTGTGACAGACGGGCACCGACCAGATGTTGCGCCAAAATGCACTCGTGGCGGCATCATCCGGGCGGCATACATCTGTCACAATTTTTTCAGGTCGCTGCCAAGCTCTATACACCCACCTTTCATCGCTCTGGAACATGCGATTCTGCGTGTATCGATCAATATGCCGCTTATACCGCCGAATTCGGCTCGCCCATGCACAAATTTTCTGCTTCAGGAAGTCAATGCGCTCTGTGACTCGGGATATGTATTCTCGAGGGCTGATTCCAGTCCCCGAGAATGCCCGTCTCACAAAGTGCATCGCTCGTGGTCGTGTATTGCCCTCCCTGAAGCAGTATAGTTTGCCGATGAATACCCTGGTCCCATCGATACGACGCTCGATCCTGTGCTGCCAGGCTGGTAGGGCTGGTTTTGGTCGAGTAGCTCCGTCACAACTTGGAAACTTGACGTTAGCTAAACGACATGTCGCCACAGCCGCACAATACAGGATCGAGTGAGTATCAACGAGATCCTCGCTGCTCTCGAAGAAATTCTTGATCTGCGAATCCAAGGCACACACCAGCGCCCTATTTTTTTTGTGCATGGGTAATCGTGGTAATCGGGGTCTAAGCTCGGCCGGAGTGAATCTATACTCGAGAAACGCATCCTCCAGTGCGCTCCTCAGTCGGTCGTTGCACTGGCTACTTACTGTGTCAACCCTATCATCTTATTCTCCAGCATGATTGAACCGCGGCGGGATGGCATCAACAGTTGACGCTTCTGCCGCGGTTTGTGCCGGAGTCGAGACGATATAATTAATATATTATTATTGTCATTAGTATTCTTTTCTTTTGTCTATGATATTAAAAGTTTCAAGTAATATTTTTTTTGTAAATAACTTCAAAGAAAATAAACTTTTTCTTTACGTGTTATAAATATTAGGTCCTTACATATGAAATTGGCGTTTTGTATGGAAGGAACAAAAAGTCGAATATTTTTTAATATAATATATTTAATTAATCAAAGTATGAACCATTGTTTTCAATGCACTTTTGCCATCTTATAGGTAGTTCATTGATCCCTTTACTAAAAAAACCAGTCGGACGGGAATCAATAAAATCTTTGAAGGCGATTTGGACTGCCCCATCGGAGTTGAATTTTTTCCCTTGCAAAAAGTTATCCAAATTGCGAAAAAAATGGTAATCTGTTGGAGCAAGGTCCGGGGAGTACGGAGGATGTCTAAGACATTCCAATTCAAGCTCTTCTAATTTGGTAGCCGTCTGTTGCGCAGTGTGTGGTCTGGCGTTGTCGTGAAGCAGCAGTGGCGTGGAGCTTTTTAATCTTCCCAATTTGCTTGAAGTGAATTAAAACAGTTTTATCACTAACATCGAAGCCTGCAGCTAACTCGGACGTGGTTTGCGATGGGTCCGCTTCCACAATAGCCTTCAATTCTCCATTATCAACTTGGGTCTCAGGCCGTCCACGGGGCTTGTTCTGCAGGTCGAAATTTCCAGAACGAAAACGTTGGAACCAAAAACGAACTGTGTTTTCTTTTGCAACATGACCGCCATACACATCATTCACCCTTCGAGTCGTTTCCGCAGCACTAGTGCCACGGCGGAACTCGTACTCGTAAATAATGCGATATTTTAAATTTTCCATTTTGTAAAATGAGTGACGCAAACAGAAAAAACAGAAGAAAAAAAACAAATGAATGACGGTCATCGAAGCACAAATACATGAGTAAATAGCTGTACAAATTTGAATTTGGAATTCCTTACCAAAGAGGAGAAATTCGTGATTAAAGTGGCCAGTACGAAAAACGCCAATTTCATATGTAAGGACCTAATATTTATTTTTAGTGGTCGTGTATGCAAACAGTTAAGGATGAAGCTAATTAAAGCGTGTTAAAAATGAACCCTTTAAAGTTGAAACATTTTGTTTTCGAAACAGGTTTTTTATTTAGGTATATAATAGTACAAAATTCATGAAACCTTTTAAGTTTTCAAATTATGTTATTTAGGTCTGAAACATAACGTACCACAAGTTTTGGATCGTTTATGCCTCGCTTTTGTAATTTTGCAAAAACGTTCCAAATATATATGGAACATTTTTTACAAAATAAAATGGTTTAACATGGTTTTGCTAAAACGCTACAAGGTTGTTGTGGCGTTTTAACAAAATAAATATACTGTTTCGTAAAACATTAAATGTTCCTGTCCTCATAGTACGTTCTAGTTAATTTATACAAGTTACTATTTGATAAAGGTTGTGGGTTGGAACGTAAGTGAAAAAAATATTTTCTGATATAAGACTTAAAACTTGAAACCTTTTTGCTAATCTGACGCTAAGTGTCATAAAAGGTAGTTTGATCACATTATCTCGATTTCGAGTGACTTGTGGGTTGGAACGTTTCTGCATAACTACGTCTTATGTTTCATACTTCTTTTAAATGTTTAACTTCATCTCCACATTTAGTCCATTATCATAATTGACCACCGTGTGGCCAGACTGCCATGCAGTTCTACAGGTAAAGTAGCTAACTGTACCCCAGCATCTCACAAGTAGATTTTCAATACTTGAACTTAGGACTTCACGTTGGGTATGTATATTGTTCCACTCTCAGCCTCCTTTCGGCTGTATTTTAGTAGAATTGAAGTACTAACATAGCTTATATAAGTTAAATTGTATATTAACACCCTCACTGAGAGGAGGCCTGTGTCCCAGCAGTAGGAACATTATAGGCCGATTATGTGTTATGTATGTATATTAACATCTAGAATATAAAGTATTTTGGAATTAGATTATAATTAACGGCATTGAGTATGGGTATTCCCAATCCGGCTGCGTCGGCTTCGGTCACATAACACACAGTCCAACTGTAGTCTTCCATGGAAGAGGGCTCCGTACTCATCTACGAAGACTAATTAGAGTTAGGTCCCAGACTGCTTAGATCTAAATCCATGGCTAACCTCACGTGATAGCTCTAGGAATGCAGGAGGGATGTGTTTTTAACACTGGACGTATAGACTGGTTTATATCTGATTTTATTTGATTTAACCTGAAATAAATGGATTATTATTATAGAACATTGACTAACCTCTCGTGAGTCTGTGTGGAGTTGATGGCACAGTTGAATGTTCTCATGGTTCACCTCGCGTGAGAACACTTAGAGACGGCCAAAGATCCTCAGAACACTGAACGTATATACCATCGGCTACCATCGCGTGATAGCTCATGTGGTGTCGTTCTTATGTAAGTATACAGCACAGTTACGTTCTCATGGTTGACCTCACAGTGAAAACTAGAGACTGCTGTGTGTATTACGGCATCCTATGTCGGCCAAAGATCCTCCGAACACTGAACGTATATACCATCGGCTACCATCGCGTGGTAGCTCATGTGGTATCGTTCTTGTGTAAGTATACGGCACAGTTACGTTCTCATGGTTGACCTCACAGTGAAAACTCTAGAGACTGCTGTGCGTATAACGGCATCCCTTTAATAGGGAGCATGATTTCAATAGTCTTTGATTTCAATTGCCGACAACTGAGTTTCGATGACGGCTCCGCTTTGCTTTTTCAAGCGATTTTCCAGTTCTCGCAGGCGTACGGTCAGCTCCTACATTCCATCGTCTCGTTTTCTTCTGTTTTCCCATCTTGTTAAAACTTTTCTGAACTTTTATATACGAAAACGTGATCAGTGCGCGGCACAAAAAAGTACAATGATTGACAGATGTCAGGAGACCGCGCCAACGACTGGACCACAGACAACATTTGTTTTTCTTTAGGATGAAAAAATTTGAATTTCATCTTTAAATATTGTGACGTGTGCGCACGAAATGGTGCGACTACATAGTATTACAATGAGGATTGGATTACGAAGCATAATTGTAATTAGTTTTAGCAGGCAGTAAGAGTAGTTTGACGGGACTTCATGTATTATTCTATCAGATTCAGTACCATTACACAAATGCAAAAATGTGCTTGTGAAACTTCACAGACGACATGGGCATTGTAATCCCATTATAACAAAAAAAATCTTTTGTTCTTTTTACACGTAGTTTAAAACCAAGTAAATCTCGGAACTTAAATAAGAACTAGTAGTTAGTACCTATTAAAAAGTTAAACAAAATCGGCCGACCAAACAAAAACGGTATCATAAAAGAATACAGAGCTCACATGAAACAAATGAAGCAAGAAAACCGTCACCGTAAAGCGATTTCGTAAAAATATAGGTACCTAAAAAAGGTTTTAGGATGCGGTAAAAACACTTATCGTTTTCAGGAATCGACAATAACTTTTGAACAGATATTTGTCACTGAATATTTGCCTGTACCCTTAGGTAACGCGGATTGGGTAATATGTACCCGGAAATTACTTTTATGACCTTTCTCAAAAAGAAGCTGAAACCTTGCTGTTTTTTTTTCGTTTGTTTTGGCGTAGGATTTATCGAATGATGAGAACATTTTGTTCGTAACCCTGGGACAAATGGTTTGTGAGTAGAACAGTGATAAAATTTTCCATAAAGGTCTTAACATGAAAAATAACATATTTATTAAACAGCTGGAACATATATACATATATAACGTTACATATGAGGCGTAAGTTGTTAATAAAAATTTACAATTTTTGTTTTTCTTTTCCAGTGTACACTACTACTCTGGATACACAACTGGTAGCTGTTTATATCAGCTGGTATATAATAAATTAACCTGCACATTTACACAATACCTCATTACCACCTACAAACACCAGCTCACCTTGACATTTTTCAATTATAAGTTTCAAAGGAGCGCTTGTTTATTCGTTGACCTAGAAATTTACCATCGATACGTTTATAAAGGCTTCTTATACATAAACACTAGCCGTACCTGTGAATGTTTCGGGCGCAAAATAGATGAGCTCAGAAGGGAGGCTCCACATAATACATGAAATTGGGCATATGCACAAAGACACGTGCTTAGAGCGGTTATCTGATCCGATCTGTAGAGCAATATACGATGAACTGTACAATTCAAATGTGCATCGTAGTAATCGGAATGGATTGCATTTAGGCGTGGAGAACCTCTTACGGAGACCTTACACTGTTTTAAACGAATGCCAGTTGCGGGTGTGTTTGCACTCGTTCACTGTACGTGTAACGTGAAGAGTGTCTTTGCGTGCTTGCGTTTTAGTTCGTTGAATGGAGTCGGCTTTCTGGATCTATCTATTTTGTGTCCCGGGTCTAAGTGTCTATTGAGGGTACGGTGAGAGGAGATTTTGCAATTTCTCTAGCGTCCTCAAGGCGTCGCCGTCTATGGCCGGCAAAAGATTGGGTCTGCTATGAGGGATGAATTTTTTACCGGCCCTTTCTGAGAATTTATTCATAAAAATTCTATGAATGTTCTTATATTTTGGATTGCGGTGTCACCTCAAATACGACACATTGCTTGACAAATAGTTACTTTAAAGTATTGTATTGAATTTACTTGGCAGAATACAACAGACAAAACTTTGAATTGACCATTAGTTATGGCCATTGTTGATGGTAACTTTTTTATTGATTCAAATAAAATCTTTATGAAGATCGTTCTCTTTTCTAGTAAGAACAGGTGCAAAATTATCGACCGGTTCTGTGCACTGAACATAAAATCTACACTTACACGTTCAAATTAGAAAACAATAAAATGTCTTATATGCCCTTTTATTGGCACCACCTACTACATGCCATGTTTATTGGCGCATTTATTTTATTTCGCGATTGTTAAAATCTGATTTGAACTTCTGGCTGCTATTTGTGCTGTTTATGGTCATCGTAAAGGGCATCAATAAATTTCAGACAATCAATTTGGATTTAACTTTCGAACGGAATTTCACCTTTCACTCAACTTCGAAACGTATGTCATAGTACTGAGTTTTACTGCTAAGTACGTGTCTGCGAAAAACAAATTATGACTGTTTGGTGTCATATAAATTTAATAGAGTATATTGTGTAAAAAAACTTTTTAACAAAAAAATTAAACCTCCGAAAAAACTGAAAAGCAAAAAATAAAAACCTTTTTTATTTTACCTTAATAAATAAGTTCTTAAACTAATGCAAGTATACCTAAGTAATTTTGAGTCGGCGCCAAACAAGCAACTTAATATCGTTGCGAGTGGTCGTGCGGAGAGCGCATTTTTTGTTTGGAATGTTATACCTATTTATCGCTGGAGATTTCACGTTGCATTATTAATTTGATTTGGTTATTTCTTTAAATTTAAGGTAATTTAGTGATCATTGTTCATTGATTGTTTGGCGCCGACTCAAAATTTCTTAGGTATACTTGCATTAGTTTAAGAACTTATTTATTAAGGTAAAATAAAAAAGGTTTTTATTTTTTGCTTTTCAGTTTTTTCGGAGGTTTAATTTTTTTGTTAAAAAGTTTTTATTTTATAATTTTTTGAGGCAATAATTTACTAATTTAACCCCTATTTTTCCACCCTTAGGGTAGGATTTTTTTTCCAAATTTACATGGGACCAACTTCGAGGTATGTCCAATGAAATCAATCCAATAAAAAAAGAATTATTAAAATCGGACTACTCTGTAAAAAGTTATGCGTGGTCATACATTCACAATCAGTGAGTGAACAATCAATCATCCCCTGTTTTCCTACCCTTAGGGTTGGATTTTTTTTTCAAATTTATATGGGACCAACTTCGGGGTATATCCTTTCCAATAGAAAAAGAATTATCAAAATCGGACTGCTCTGTAAAAAGTGATGCGTGATCATACATAAAAAAAAAAAAAATATATGCGCGTTGAATATTCCACAAGTTACTACAATAACTGTGGTTGATGACCCAACAAAAAAGCATAAAATTAATTTCTTTATGATTTAACATGTTCAGCTATCCATTGTACCCATCGCGTCTGCAGAGCTTAGCTTGCTATTTAATTTAACCCTGTTGGCTTATTCTTCTTTAAGATTGAGAATCTCTACAATTAACAGCTATGATTAAGTTTGAATACCCAAAGTCAAAGTCAAAGTCAAGTCAAAGCATTTATTTCAAATAGGCACATAAAAGGCACTTTTGAACGTCAAAAATTATCTTAAAATAGAATTGATTCTAGTCGCCCATTCCAAAAGGTAGTTTTCGTATGGAGAAGAACGGGCAAGAAACTCCACCGTTACTCTTTTAAAATGTTTAGGTACAATATTTTGCATGGGTACATTAATTATATAATAACATGTGAGGACGATGCACCTACAATAAAATTACTATACCACAATAGGTAAAAGAATTAAAAACGAAACCATGACATATAAATTAATTATCTGATAGATACATGGTGCTCACATATTTACAAACATGGTACAAGCAAAACGATTTTAATTAAAAAACAAAATACAAGTAATAAGTCAGGGTGTGAGTAATAAATGTAAAAAAAAAAGAATAAAAAAATTTACAATTAAATTAGCAACCAGTTTGATTTTGTCTAGACTCTAGATTGTCCTATGGAGCAGGACCAGCATGTTTCCAAGCGTTCTTATCTTGGATATAATCTTCTAATTTATAGTATGCTTGTTTACAAAGTGTACGTTTAATGTGAGTTTTAAATTTTCTTTCATTTAATTGCAATATATCACAAGGTATTTTATTGTAACATTTAACACAGTACCCCATAAAAGATGTATGTACTTTGGCTAATCTGAAAAATGGTTGATGTATTTTATCTTTATTTCTTGTATTAAAGTTATGTCTATCGCTTATTTTGTTAAAAAGATGTAGATTTTTTCTTACATACATAATATTTTCATAAATGAATTGGCAAGGTACCGTCATAATATTAATCCTTTTAAATAGTTCCCTGAGAGATTCGCGGCGACGTAGATTATAAATGGCTCTGACAGCTCCCCAGAATCTAAATAAAAATTTAAATGATTGGAAATATTTAGAAAAAATCTATCTCTCAGATTCAAACGAACACACATTGCTTACAGATTTATTGAACGTAATCACTGAAGCGTAAAACATTATTGGAAAAGATTGATACCTATCGGCATTCAGCATAAAGTCTTATTGTCTCCTTTATCGTGCCTTCAAGGGACATTGACGAAGAAGATACTAATAAAAAGTTCCTAGTATAGGTATTTTTCTTCGACCTTTCTCGTCCATTTTCCATTATTACGAAATTCCTCAGACCAAGTCCCCTTTTGAAATGTTCGGAATCCTGATCGGCGCATAGGGTTTTATCATTTTAAAATTTTGTATAATGTTATAAAGGTATAATTGCTGAAACGATAGCTATAGGAAATGTGTATTTAGGTTCTGTCATTAACCAGTAGGTAATTCATTAATCACGCAATTTGTTTATGGTTAGGTTAAGACATAAAAAGTTTGTCAGTTTAGGGGATCCTGTTTAGACCCGGAATTTCTGCAGAATCTTGTTGGTACCTACAGGATCCCAAAAAGAATTCTGTGTCGGGACAATAAACAATCTATATTCCTTCAAAGTGATACACTACATAATGGCAATGATTGTCAACACAACAACGTACTGCTCCTAAAATTGTAGCCGATCACCGCCATTGTTGACATCGATGAATATTCTAACCGCGTGCGCATGACGTGTTAAAAGTTAAAATATTTTGATAGAAAGTCGCCAGGGTATTCTGTGTTCCCATTCACGGTGTCAGAGATAGTGGCCTTCACCATTACAGGTTCATTTGTTTTTGAGGTGAGAACTATGATTTGGTAGTAAAATGACGCATTGATGATTCGGACCGCGTACTGTTAGGCCGTGCATTTACGGAGGGTTTTAAAATAAGTAAACTGTTTTACTTAATGTATGTATATTAAAAATAACATACAAAATTAGGACTTAGGACGTGTGTGACTCTTTAGGATGACGGAGTGAGACTGTTGTAAGTGTCCTCAAAATTGGGCGACGGCGACAGGCCCTTAACGGTGATACTTGAGATTGGAATGCTGAGAAGTGCAGGATGCGCTTCTCTTAAATATTTATTTTTAATTTATTAGCGAGTCAGGGTTATAACAACCCCCTGCTTAAGTGGAAACTTACGCCCCTTAAAAGCGAAGTTTACAAAAAAAAATGGTTTCTAATTTGTTGTCAGACGCGGCGTATGACGTGTTAATTGAATTATGTTTTCGCCGGTCGGGTTATCGGTGTTGAAATTATTAATTTTAGATTCATCTATTATTTGACTGTGTTTAAATTTCTTGTAAAGAGCCATACATTTCCTATTACAGCAATGGTACAATAAAAACATGACAAAAATACATGTAAATATAAATGTATATATAACAATAGAGTATGATGGAAATACATTAGGTGTTTCATTAATGTTAAAGTTCTTAGCTATTTCTAGAATGTTAGCAATCCTATGGTTAATTATATCTAGGTTATCGGTATTCACATTAGGAATCTTCGGCAGATTCTGATTAGGTATAATTAAGTTGATTAAAATTAGACATATTACAACATGAATCATGGATTATGTTAAAATTGGAGTGAATATAATTAAGAATTGATCTAGGATATTTCATACTTATTAGTTTTATATTTTTTTTACAGTATCCTTTACAATTAGGTCTTAGTGTTAGTATACATGTGCCTAGGATAGTATATTCGGATATTTTGCTTTCACAAATGGGGTTATCTTGAGTACTAAGTTCTTTAATCTGTTTACAAATGTGTACAAGCTAGTAACAATTTTACAAACACTTAATTTATCTAGCGTTATAAACTTAGATCTATCTTTACATAAAGCTATGTATGTGGCTATGTGGAATATTAGTGCTTAGGATTTAGATACATTATGAGGTACACGCACAGGGACATTCTTATACAAACTATATTGGCTTATAAAAACTAAAGGAATACAAGCTTATCATCTAAAATATAACTTACAATTTCTGACAGATTTATTTAAGTGTTTAAGCCACTTAGCTCCGTTGGGAATTCTGTGTATTTAGGCAAGTTCTTAATATTTTCGACCAGGTCGTAATACAGATTTTTTTGGTGATAGAACTGACGGGTGTATCGAGTGTTCGAGTTTGCGAACAGGATGGAGTTAACAATATCTTCTAATTTATAGGAGAGGCTTAAAACGCTTGACTAGAGCACATTTAACGAGTTTTGTAGAGTGGCTTTAAGTGCTAAAACATTTGTAACGGCTGTGATATTATCAACGTGGGAAGAAAGGTTTTCTGTTACCGTGTTGAGGGCTTTCTAGTTTCTATTAATTTTATGATTGACTTATTTAAACTATAGATCGCGGATTTACAGATTAGAGTGTTTTCTCTGAGTTTGTTGTCATTCTCATATTAGTGCTTGAAATATTGATTATGCTCTGAGCGTTTGGCAAACCATAGCATAATGCTGTCATACTGTAAGAGAGTATTTATGCATATATAAGTCCTTAACTAATTTAACACTAAATAAAAGTAGAAAGATAGGATTACTTATAACCTAGGTGATATCTATACCTGTAGCTAATTTTACTTCATCGTAATGATGTTTGACATGTTTTCTATTGATTAGTAGAGAAAGTGTGTGGTTCCCATGGACTTTTACTACTTTGTAGGGACCTTTCCACACAGGTGACAATGCTTTCCGCATTCTTAAGTGGTTTTTTAAGTAAACCATATCACCAACCTTATAAGTGACAGGCCGGGACCGTTTGTCGTAATATTCTTTCGATGTCTCTTTGGATTTAGTTATATTTTCTATAGCTTTGTTATGGGACAGTTTCAAACGGTGACTTAACATTTTAATGTAGTCGTGGTAGGTGTTAGTAGGGTTTAGTTCATAGACTGAATCTGGTAAATTAGGTTTATGACCGAACAGTAGTTCATAGGGCGTGAATTGAGTAGTCGTATGGACGTTAGTGTTGTATGCAAGGATTCCTGTGTAAACATATTTATGCCAATCGGTTTGGTCATTGTTAACATATGATTTAAAATATTCCTTTAAAGTGGAATGACTTCTTTCTAAAGCTCCTTGTGTTTGGGGATGATAGGGTGTGGACCACAGTTGTTTTATTTTTAGGAATTCGCAGGTCTTTTTAAACAAATCAGCTGTGAAATTAGTACCTTGATCAGTCAATATAGTTTTAGGGATACCGAATAAGGAGATAAAGTGGACAAGGCATTCACAACATTCTTCGGCTGAAGTATTAGAGATGGGGTAAGCAAAGGAGAATTTTGTCAAGTCGTCCTGAAGGGTTAGTATGTATTTGAATTTGAATTCTCCAGCTTCAGGAAGCGGACCTACGATGTCGAGGCTAATGCGTTCAAAAGGCGCAGTTGATGTAGAAGTTATCTGCATAGGAGCTCGATTGGTTTGGCGAAGAGCTTTGTTGAGTTGGCATTGGGAACATTTCTTCACATAATTTTCTATGTCGCTTTTCATGTTTTTCCAATAGTATCGTTCTCTGATACGGTTGTACATGCGTGATTGACCTACATGTCCGGCTACGGGTAAGTCATGATTTTGTTTTAGGATTTTAGGAATTTCGCTTGGGACTGGAAAGATAATAGTATTTTTGTATATATTAATCTTAATATTCGTATTGTGGAATAGATAAGCTAGAATATTATATGTTTTAGCGTATGAAAGTTTGACGAAGGAATCTTTGAAATCTGAAATAGCAATTTCTTTGGGAGTTTCATCGCATCCTACTAATAATTCGTTTCTTAGGTTTTTCAACGATTTGAATAAATCTGGATATGGAAGGTCATCAAAGTGATGTACTTTAGTAAAAATTAAGTAATATGATTTACCTTTAGATTTGAGGTTTTGAAAGGAATACAGTGTTCTTTCTCTATTCATTAGATCAGAGGTGCCGCTATAGTTAGCAAGGATTTCTTCAATATAAGGATTCGACTCGTCAAGATCAATGGATGTAGGAATAATGATGACTTTTGAATTTGAAGATAGTAGAGGGTTTGTATACTCGTGTATTATAGTGTTGTAAGTATATTTTTTATTGGATGTAGCTTTCAGGAAATCGGAGTACGAATTTTCATACACATCAGGACTTGGTAGGTTTACGGGCGAGTTTTCAGAGTTTTCGAGGTTTTGTAAGTTATAACGGTCAGGATTAAATGAACTAGGCGGGAGCGGTGAATCTAAAGGTTTAGCACGTGAGGTGCCTGCTTTCGGGAAAGTAGGATTGTTAATATTTATGGGATTTGATACAGGAAGGACGGGAATGGATTCTAAATGTTCGGTTTTTATTGCATTTACAGGGGCTGATGTACATATTGGATATCTAGATAGTGCATCTGCAGCGGAGTTAAGTTTTCCCTTCTTATAAATAATTTCGTATTCGTATTCTTCTAGTTTTAATCTCCGTCTTTGTAATTTACTGGAGGGGTCTTTGTGATTAAAGAGCCATTTTAATGGACGGTGATCGGTAACGATTTGGAATTTGCGACCATACAGGTATGGCCTGAAGGTTTTACAACCAAAGAGGATTGCTAGTAATTCTTTTTCAGTGGTGTTGTAATTGATTTCACTTTTATTAAGGGTACGAGACGCGTAAGCTATAGGTCTCTCTTTACCATTTTCTCCTTGAGAGAGTATAGCACTTATCGCGTAGTTAGACGCGTCACACGTGAGTATGAATTGTTTAGAAAAGTCTGGATATGCTAGTAGAGGTGGGGATATGAGTCTAGTTTTTAAAGTTTCAAAAGCAAGTTGATGTTCATTTTGCCATACGAATGGGATGTCCTTTTTCAGGAGGGATGTTAATGGTTTAGCGAATTTAGAAAAGTCGGGTATAAATTTTCGGTAGTAGGACATGAGACCTAGGAATGATTTTATGTCTTTCGCGGATTTAGGTCTCGGGAAATTGGATACGGCTTTGATTTTTTCAGGATCGGGTTTTACACCGTCATCAGTAATTTGGTGACCGAGGTAGGAAACTTCTTTTCGAAGGAACTCGCATTTGTCGGGTTGCAGTTTAAGATTAAATTCCCTGATACGTTGGAACACTAATTCTAGATTTTTGATGTGGGAATCTAGGTCATAGGAGTAGATAACGATATCGTCGAGATAGACAAAGCATCGGATTCCTTGTAGTCCTGATAGGACGGAGTTCATGAGCCTCTGGAATGTTGACGGGGCGTTTTTCAGACCAAAGGGCATTCGCTCGAATTCGAAGTGTCCCTGTGGTACACTGAACGCAGTTTTAGCTGCGTCTTCAGGTAATATTTTGACCTGATGAAAGCCAGAAGCTAGATCTAGAGTTGAAAAGTATTTGGATTTTCCGAGTTGATCTAGTATTTCAGTGATGTTGGGAATAGGATAAGAATCTCCGATTGTGACATCGTTTAACTTCCTGTAGTCTATGACAACTCTCCATTTTCGTTGGCCGGAAGCATCTAATTTTTTTGGAACGACCCAAATGGGTGCGGACCATGGGGACATAGAAGGTTTAATGATGCCTTCGTTCAGCATTTTAGTAATTTGTTTTTGAACTTCTTGTTTATGGCATTCAGGAAATCTATAGGATTTAACGTGGATCGGTACGTTACTTGTTGTTTTGATTTCATGTTGTAGCGCACTCGTTGTCGTTAATGGGTCACCGGGTAGATGGAATATGTCTGAGTAATTAGAGCAGGTTTGATGAAGGACGTTAATTTCTTCGGAGTTTAAATGAGACGTTCTGAGTTGTTTAAGCACTTCTTTAGTGCGGGAATAGGTATTTTGAGGCGATATAGTATTGATAGGATATTCGTCACATTGAACGGATTCAGAGGGCATTTCGACTGGAATCAGAGTAAGATTCAAATTGGATTTAAGTGGTATAGGGGAGTCAGATATATTAGCAACAGTTATGTTGACTCTATTATTTTTCTTTGTTCTGACTAAGCAGTTTGATATCAATATGTTTTTGTGTTGCGCTTGATCGAGGATTAACCCTTCTTTTATTTCAGGATTGGAGACGGAGCATTCTATTACCATTTCAGATCTGGCTGGAATATAATAAATTGGTTCGTTAAATTGGACTGGTATTTGTAATTTATTAAATCTGATCTCTTGGCTAACATAATCGATGTTACCTCCGAAAGCGTTTAGCAAATCGCTTCCGATGATGCCATCATAAGGGAGATGTATTTTATCTACTACATGGAATTTGTGATTTACGAGCTTTCGAGGCGAGTCGGATAATTGTAACTTAAGTGGGAAATGACCTAAGGTTACCGTGGTTCCTTGGTCGGGCTCTATTCCTTTTAGGTTTATAGGTTCGGCTATGAGTTTGGGGATTTTATGCATACAGCTTTTCTTGATGAGACTAATTGCTGATCCAGAGTCTATTAAAAGGCATAATGGTAAATCTGAGACGGAAGTGTTGATAAGGAGATGCGGGAGTAAGGTTCTTCGTGGATCAGTGGTAATTTCAAATATTTCTTTAGGGTTTGCAGATTTTTTTTGTTTATCAGATTCGGTGTTTTTGGATTTAGTAAAATTAGGGATTTTAATGGATATAGTAGGTTCAGTGAGTTTAGTACATTCAGTAGGTTTAGTTGATACAGCGGATTTAGTAGATTCAGTGGATATAGTAGATTCAGTCGATTTAGTAGATACGGTGGATTTAGTAGATTCAGTGGATTTAGTAGATTCAGTGGATTTAGTAGATTCAGTGGATTTAGTAGATTTAGTAGATTCAGTGGATTTAGTAGATGCGGTGTCCAATGGATGTGGTATGTGGTGTCTCGCACGACACCGATACGAGCCACTTAATAGTTTTTTGGGTCATTGTCGGTTTCATCGTTGAATTCAGGGTCCTCTTGTTCGTTTGATTCCTCAACGAAATTTACTCGTTGTGGTGGTTTGTTACCGGAAGTAGAAGGTAGTTCATTATTACGGAAACGATTGTTATTATATTCGCGTTTACGGCAATTTTCGATTAAGTGCCCCGGGAATTTGCAGTATCGGCAGATATCGGATTTATTGGGTTGACTGTTATTACTAGATGGACGATGTTGTTGGGACAGAGGGACAGGTTTATTTGGTTTAGAAAACTTGTTTTCCGTAGGTTGAGTTCTCTTGAACATTGACTGTTGAATGCGCTCTTCGTTGATAGCGTAATTTACGGCCTCGTTTAGGGTTTGTGGAGACCTGCATCTCACCATGTTAGAGATACGCGGGAGTAGACCCATCGTGAAATGATGGAGAGCTAAATCTTCCATTGCCGCTGTACGGCCGGGAAGTTCTTTGGCTTTAGCAGTGGATAGTGACACTTCTGTAAGCAGACGTGAGAGGCATGTCTCGATTTTCAAAGCGAATTCGTTAACATTTTCATGCGGACTTTGTTTGCTCTCTTGGAGTTCAGTAAGAAGATGGGCATAGTGCTTCCTGTCACAAAATTGGGTTTTAAGAAATTCTTTTAATTGTTCCCAGGTACTGAACTCTTTTATTGAGCAAACAACTTCCGCTTTCCCTTCAAGTCGGCTTAGGATATATTTGAACAAAATAGGTTTTTGTGATTCTGAGGCAAGTTGATAAGCGTTATTGCAGTTGGTAATAAATGAATTGAGTGTTTCCCGGGTTCCGTCGTATGACTTGACGAATTTGAACAGGCTGTTGAGGTCCATTTCTGGAGTTAGTTTTTGCAGGGATTCCTGGATTTCTTCGGGTTTCAGAGCTTTGCGCATAATATTATGAGGTATTAGTGTGAAGATGCGGTGTAGCGTCGTTGTATAATATTTGAAGGACTCACGAAAGGCAGGCGAGCGCGAGGGCTAGCTGCATTCCTGCGTGCTGGGTGCTGGAATTGTTGATCGTGCCGTCTAGGTCATCTAAGTGACGGCTGGATGGATGTAGCACTTGTTTTATTTGCACTTATAATGGCACTTGCACTTTTCTCATGAGATTTTCACTGATTTTAGTTGATTTTCACTGATTTTCACAGGTTTTTCCGAGTGATTCTTCGGCGGGACGGAGACGGACCATGGGATTAACTTTTAAATCCCTTAAGCTGCCACCAATGTTAGGCCGTGCATTTACGGAGGGTTTTAAAATAAGTAAACTGTTTTACTTAATGTATGTATATTAAAAATAACATACAAAATTAGGACTTAGGACGTGTGTGACTCTTTAGGATGACGGAGTGAGACTGTTGTAAGTGTCCTCAAAATTGGGCGACGGCGACAGGCCCTTAACGGTGATACTTGAGATTGGAATGCTGAGAAGTGCAGGATGCGCTTCTCTTAAATATTTATTTTTAATTTATTAGCGAGTCAGGGTTATAACAGTACGCAAGTCTCGCTATTACTGGGAAGATTCTGATCGGTATTTTTGTGTCACGTGAAATGTTTTTATTTAATGGGATTTTTATTACTGTGATTAAAGGTTCATTCCGTGACACATTAAAAAATACTTGTAGAATTACAGATATTTACAGACAGACCTTTTTATAACAATGGGTTTGGCCCTTATAATAATTTATTCTACCACAGTTTCATCGAATCTGAGTTACGAGAATAATAAGCGGCTCTTCGTTCCATCAAACGCCGTTTGGCTGAACTCCAGCACTGAGGACGGGCTTGCAATAAAGACAGCCTTTAATATGCCTAATAGATTGTTATTGTCTGGTTTTGAAGGAGAATTTAAATGTAAGGCAGATTCAATCGTCTTCGACGTTCGAAACGGTTTCCCCGAAATATTGTCGGTCTTTACTTGGCTCCAACAGCACTATCAGTTTCTGTAATGTCAAGAACATCTACATGTATTAAACGACAAGGTTCAAGGACATTCGAGAGTAGTTTTATTCTGCCCGAAGGAGACCCGAAAAAATGTTCTATTGCTTTCCTTGGATGCTCTCTATTCTGCGATGGAAAGGCATGGAAGAGAGGTTTTTTAAATTTTAGTGTCTGTGATCGCATATTGCATGTTCATAATAAACTTGACGACGATCAGACATAACAGGCCCTTGCAGGTGTCAAGACGCCGGATAATTTAACCATAAAATTACGCAATAAAAAATCTGCACGGCCTACATCTTGTTCAAGACAATTTGTTTGGAGTCATCCGACAGTTACACAAGCGATACGGTAACTGTAACATTAACGTTTTGTTAACAAAACACCAGTCGTTAGTTGTTTTTTCACAATTCTCCCCATTGTTTTGTTTAAAAGTTGATTGAAATAATCGTTCTCACGTTCCACTAGATATGAGCCATTGTTGGAGTTCCAATGTCTCTGATATGTTGTGACGTGGCTGTGATATTAATTGATATACCTGTAGATACTTGTGAATTAACCTTATTAATTACTAGCAGCGCTCCGCGGTTTCACCCGCATAAGTTTCCCGTGGGAATATCGGGATGAAAACTATCCTATGTCCTTTTCCGGGACTCGAACTATCTCTATACCAAAATTTCATCTAAATCGGTTCAGCGGTTTAAGCGTGAAGAGGTAACAGACAGACACTTTCGCATTTATAATATTAGTATGGATGAGATTCTGGTAAAGTGGAGCTATTTCAACAAAATGGCTACAGGGTGCGATGTGAACATGTGCCATCTATCTTGCCCTTCGTGCCCCAAACCTGTAATCTAAGCGACTTCTGTCCTGCCACTGACAACGCAGTAGAAGTGGCAAAGGATTTGGTACTATCCATCATCATCATTCTCCTGCCTTTATCCCAATTTATTTGAGGTTGGCGCAACATGTCTTTTTCTTTCATAGTGGTTAGTCGTTTTGGGATGAATAAAGAAGCCTCCTCATGTAGCAGAGTTTGTTCCGCCAGTTACTCAACTGAACCGAGCGCTCGGCGCGTCCTGGACAGTCACACCCAACACCTTATTTGACTGGCGAATTCTTCCCTTGCGGTGGTAGGGCTAACGTCCGCCTGGTTTGCGAGCACCCTCCCACCGGAGTCCGGTGTCAAGCAGCCTGCTGTGTTTCGTCGATGCGTGGGAGTTTCAGTGCCTTAGGCATCTTCTGGGCATGCTCGTTCCATCATAGATCTCATCCATCGCTTTCCATCAGCCGTGATCGAGGTCAAGAGCGGGGCCCATTCAGCAATAAAAAATTATCTCGGTAGTCACCCCTTTTCTAAACCATATCGTCTTTTACACATTCCAGTACATCGTTTCTCATTCTTCCTTATCGTCGATTCGGTACCATCCATACGATGAAAAAGAACACTAAGATGTTGCGAGCAGTATCAATAAGTAAGGCAAAAGTTACACTGAGTAACTGGAAAAGAGCTACGGGCTGTCTAAGCGTTGCAAAATAAAATTAAAACTTATTTGAATTAAAGGAGCACATGAATGAGAACAATGTGAGCCAGTAGTAACTACCTCTAGAAACGATTCTTGTAAGTAAATATATCCTCTCATCAATGATTTTATTTCTCATTCCCAGTTTCTGTCTCTTCATTATTTAACATATTGATCCTTATAATCTTTTGATCTTTCTTATCTAGATCCATTATTTTTAACTTATTCATTATCTTCAGGTACCTATTAGATCATTTGTTTTCATCCCAAACACGCGTATGTTTATTGAAACAAAACTAATGGCGGAAAGGTTTGTAAACATAAAAAAAACATATTTAACATGAAAGAGAGAAATCGTTAAATTAATGGTGTAATCTCTGTTCATTTGCCTATTGTATTGTGTTTTCATCGATGAGAATTTCTATGACATCACGTTGTAAATGTCCGTATAATTTACATTCTTAAGGACACTTTTTTGTTCTATTCACGTGAAAACAATTTCCTCTTAATGTGGGTATTGTTTCATTATAATCATCATCGTCATTATTGACATTGAAAGCATATTATTTTTAAATCCTACTAATGTTTTGTTTATAATAATAAAATTAATTTAATTTATTTCAGGTTCAACATAACCCATATCAGAAAACATCTTTAAATTCAATTCAATTAAATGATTCAATATTAAATACAAAAACACATATCGATAAATATAAACGAATAAATACAATATAAATACAACATCAACACACAAATTAGTTAAA
Organism: Amphipoea oculea; assembly: GCA_945859645.1. Taxonomy (NCBI): domain Eukaryota; kingdom Metazoa; phylum Arthropoda; class Insecta; order Lepidoptera; family Noctuidae; genus Amphipoea; species Amphipoea oculea. The sequence continues at coordinate 11,195,490 of OX243880.1, forward strand.
TCAAATTAAAAATAATACAAATAATCTACTCATATTCACTACAGTTACGAGCGACACTATAATTATGTAACTTGCTTGTCACAGCAGTGTCGCACATAAGGGCAGTCCAACCTAATATGCTATCATACTCAGAATGGTATTGGAGCTGGCCCGCACTCTACGCACAAGAGACGCGCACAATGTCGCTCTATCTATAAGTTTCTATATTTATGTCTGTAATTTATATGGTATACAAAATAAAGAGTAAGTATTCTATTCTATCTATGTTTTGATTTGTATGCTCAATAATCTAAACTTCACATACAGACATACATAAACTCAAGCCTTCTTCCCTACCTACAAACATTACACAATTTTTGATAAATTCTTAGAAATTAATGTCCTCTGCGCAGATTTTAGTTCCAACAGTATAAGTACACTCGAGTGAAGCCAGGGGCACAGCTCATCGATCATCGATTTCATCTTCTTATACCTACTTATTTTGGCCTTCAAAATAAATTAGGAGCTCCAAATATATTTAAGAGCTTATATATAAAGTACTCCGAGTCCTAACCTCCGAGCATACTCTATTATTGAATCAAAATGAATATGTCAGGAGCAGGGCTTGCCTGCGACGCCTGTTAAAACAACTGAATATGTTGGTTACACAACATTCGATGACGTACATAGAATGTGTTACGTTTATTTTGTTGTATGATTAATTTAGGAAAATATGCTGTCTGAAAGTTTTGGCTTGTTACGTCATTAGAATTTTGGGATTGAATTTTATTGTTGTCGTTACGTCAGAATTGGTAACGTAGATTATGTAGTCGAAGTTTACGATAAAAAAAAGGAAAAAATACGAAATATACTGCAAATAGAAATACAATAGGTTACCTACTTAGTGTAGGGAACGACGATTCCAAACTAGAAAACACATTATAGGTTCGAGCGGTTCTTTACAATTCTACTACAACAGCAACCGATGACGAAAATCAAAAAGAAAATTTCCAAAAAATACCGTTAGAAATCTTCGCCTGATTAAAATTCACCTTTTCCATGTGCACATAAACAGATTTGCTCCTCTCGACGTGCCATTCGTTCGCATTGATCCTCGACCTACTTCCTTTATAGCCTCGTGTCCAGAATGATGGTAACTCATTGAAATCTCTCTTCAAACAGCCTACCTTTCCTTTGAACATACATTTTTATTGCGAATTTTTTTACTTTTGTACATTTCCTGCCAGATAGAGATAAAATATTAAATATTTCCGTTACTTGTTGTAATGTGCTATAATAAGAATATCAAGGGATGTTGAAAGAGGAAATGTCTGATGATTGTCCTTCTAATAGCTGTACAGAAAAGTCTGGCCCAAGAAAGTGTCAAGCGAAAACTACAACAACAAACTAAACTCTCTATCCTAAGAGGAAATTAAAGGACTCTGTAGTAGACGGCAATCATGTAGCGAAATTATCGTGCATAGATTTGTCATGAAAATAAATATAGAAATTCTGGAGTATTGACTCAAGAGACTCAAATATTTTATGAAGGAAAACAAACAAAAAGTACTTAGATATGCTATAATGGAACTAGATAATCTTGTTGGACACTCGACTGTAAAAATATACAAAGAGCTTATTTAGACGAAAACAGCTTCTTCGCAAAGATCAAACTAGATCAATTGGGACAAACACATTGAAGAACCTAGATACAAATACAAAGCAGGTTTATTTGGGGATAATGAAACCTTTTAGAAGTACCGAGTTTAACTTCGAAATTCAAACACCAAGTAGTTCCAAGAATTTTATTTGTAGAAGAAAAACTTACTGGAATTCAAATAATGCTCGATTCCATCTTTAAATAATGTTGCTCGAGTAATAAATTACATGAATTAAAAAAAAACTAGATTTTATTTGCATTCCCTTGCGAAATGATAAATGAAGGTAGTTCATAAAAATATTGTCATCAACGTGATGAAATCGACAAATGTATTTCTGCATTAATTTTCTCCATTTTTAATAAGATCAATGTTCTCACAAAAAATTCAACGAAAAAATTAAAAATTTCAATGAGATTTCGGACAGACTCTCCAAAATTAATTTACAATAATTTACATTCGGCATTCACCCTGATTAGATACTGTTGTTTTGGCCCAAATTTTATGTATTTTCTACGCTCTTCCCCCTTATGGAAGCAGCCACACCTCTTGAACAAAATTGACCAAATTATTCGCAGCACACTAACTTCCATTCTAAATGTGGCCTTGGACGACCGAGCGTGGCTTCAAGCCACACTACCCATCCGTTTTGGTGGCCTCGGCGTCCGCAAAATTACCAGTATTAGCTTACCGGCGTTCCTGTCTTCTGTCCACAGCACTGAAAAGTTGACCGGGAAAATTTTAACTCCCTGCCTGGTTGACTGTGAAGTGCCGTGCTTGACCGACGCGGTGAACGCCTGGAAAGCGGCTTGCCCGGATACAGATCGGCCCGTAAACCCATCTTCCCAGAGACAGTGGGATGAGCCGCTCTGCAGGTTGGTACGGAATAATCTTATCAATACGTCCACCAATTCTGCTGAGCGTGCCCGCCTGCTGGCTGTGGGTGAGTGGGAGTCGGGGCTGTGGCTTCAAGCACTCCCGTCACCCAACATAGGCACTATGCTGGGTGACACTACCTGGCGGCTGCTGCAGGTGCAGTAAACCTCAAACGGCGAAAATATTGCAACCTGTTTGGGACTTATATGTTCGAGCCGTTTGGGGTTGAAACACTAGGGCCATGGGGTCCGAGTGCCCACTTGGTATTTCGGGGTATCGCCAAGCGGTTAGTCGACTCTTCACGTGACCAGAGGGCTGGCCTATTTCTTGGCCAAAGAATTAGCATTGCCATAGAACGTGGCAATGCTGCCAGCCTTTTGGGCACTGTTCCTGTTGACAGCGATGCGGATGAATTCTTTGATGCCCTATAATGATTGTTTATTTTTTCATATAATTGTACATATTATTATAGTTTATATTTAATTTATATTATGTGAATATTTAATTTTTGGAGAAATAAAAAATCCCCATGTTCTCACATATTTTTGCTTAAAAATGACAACGTTTTGAGCAATAAATTAAGATTGTTATTATTTTATAACTACGTTGGCGAATAATTTACTCCTGATTTTATCGACGCAGCGCTTATTAAAATGAATGAACATTATAACATCATTTCGATATCGAAGTCACCGTCCAGTGTCAACTAGGTATAGATCTTCGTCTCAACAAGGCACTTGTAATTTCGTCAATCTCTAACGACTTCTTTTTGAAGTGAAAACTTCTTTAGCGGCGTTGAGCACTTTTTGTAATGGGTAAAAAATGTTAAACTCGCGTCAGGACACGTGACCGTCAGGAGAGATTTCCCCCCCCCCCGCCTCTCTTTCTACGGCGGCGCCAACCGAAGTGAACCAAGTTTAGTGACACACGACAATGGATGGATGGATGGATGGATGGATTGGATGGAGTGGAAGTGGAAGCGGAAGTGGAAGCGGAAGTGGAAGTGGAAGTCGAAGTCAAAGTCGAAGTCAAAGTCGAAGTCAAAGTCGAAGTCGAAGTCAAAGTCGGAGTCAAAGTCAAAGTCGAAGTCAAAGTCAAAGTCAAAGTCGAAGTCGAAGTCAAAGTCGGAGTCGAAGTCAAAGTCGAAAGTCGAAGTCAAAGTCAAAGTCGAAGTCAAAGTCAAAGTCAAAGTCAAAGTCGGAGTCGAAGTCGAAGTCGAAGTCGAAGTCGAAGTCGAAGTCGAAGTCAAAGTCAAAGTCAAAGTCAAAGTCAAAGTCAAAGTCAAAGTCAAAGTCAAAGTCAAAGTCAAAGTCAAAGTCAAAGTCGGAGTCGGAGTCGGAGTCGGAGTCGGAGTCGAAGTCGAAGTCGAAGTCGAAGTGGAAGTGGACGTGGACACACTGCTGTGTATTCGTAACATTCGTGTATATAAACCCCCTTATTCATAATCCTATTTTATCTCTATTTTAGCTAAAATAGGTTTATAGAACGTTTGTCTTTATCTGTCACGTTGTCATTTCTGTGTGTAAGAAAGAGACAAACCCCATTTTAACTAAAATAGGTTTGATAAGTTTTATGAATAAGGGGGTTAGTGTTTAAAATATGGAAATTGAACAAAGTGCATCTATTAATGAAAAAAGGGACGCAGAAATAGTGAAAAAAAATGAGTTATATTAATTCAATTAATAATTGATTTATTTCAACGTTAATATTCAAGTTTTCACTTCTGCCGGCACTCCCGGAGTGCAACCCGTCTTTTTTTTATACCTACTACGTTCCATTACCTTTCTGAGGACTGTGTAAGTGGGTTCAATTAAAACTCGAAGAGGACGCCATTCTTCATCCGTTAACCATGTAAAACTTCAGTCACCAACATTATAGAGAACCATCGCATTTTTAAAATAACTAAATTCGCCGCGACTTCGTCTGCATGTAATTTTTTCTTCCCCGACCCACAGCGTCGCGTCGCATCCGCCCACGCTGTAACTTCGTTTTCGCTTTGCTTTCTTTCTGACTTTTTTTTTCGTTTAGCCCGGCTCTTAAGAGTCCTAGATCCTACAAACATCCTCAAGAAACAAATGCAAAAAGATTTTTCCAAATCCGACTGGTAATTCCAGAGATTTAGCATGTTCAAACAAACAAACTCTTCAGCTTTATTATATTAGTATAGATTTATAAAGTGTGGATGTTCCAGTACAATAAACAGTAGAAACCGAAAGAAAATGAAGCAGAAAGAAAGAAAAACACGCAGGTACTACGGATATTTACATAAGTATGTTATTTCGAGAACAACGTCCAATTTGAATTCCCCGAGAACAACAGTTTTTTGTTTATTCATGATTCATTTCGGAAGCGATGTTGTACCACATTTACAATCTACATGTTGGATGTTTCAATAAATTAATTTTATTTATTTTCATTTAACATTTTTTGCTTTGATGTATCAATTCTGTGGTCAGTTACCACAGAGTTGTTACATCAAAGCGGCGGACAGATCTCGTGCAGACCAGGGAAGCATGGCACGAAAGGGAGGAGGCCTATAAATTATACTTTTTCCTTCATATATCGTATCGACACGAATAAAAATAAGGTAAAATACCAATACTCGTCGGGTTTTGAAATTCACTGACTTTGAAGAACTGCTGCGTGAAACAGTGGTTAGAACAACGCTGCCAATGATGATGATGATGATGAATCGTAGAGATCAGGGATGATTGGCATAACGGTAGAAGAGAAAGGTTACCCAGCAAAGGGTAGTTACAACTAAGGAGAATTATGCTTAACCTAAAGGTATATTAGGGAGACAAATTTAAACTGAGAAATGAGCACCAGTTGGATCTGGCTGGAAAGGTAAGTACCTGCACAAACGAAACGATGTGACCGATTAGCATTAATGCTCACGCAGACAGGCGCGCCGCGACGTGCGACGCGATTCTGGTAGAACAATTTCCATGAAGTTTTCATTTAAAAAAATCTACTAGAGTAGCGTCGCGCTGCCTCGCCGCGCCTGTGTCCGGGAGCCTTTAACAATTTGCTTCAAGTAGTAATTGCTACTCGCGGATTTTGATCCTTAACCCTTTGAGCCTTAACTACCATCGTCTTCACTTTGATACGAATAGGTTTTATAATTAAGCACGCAGGCACCTATGCTTTAAAACCTAAATTAGAATAGCAACATCTTCATCTTTTTCGTCTTAAGTATTTTGTTTCAAAGTTACTGAACTGTGAAAAGCTAATTATGAAAATCAACTAAGACCGTACCGTAAAGAAATATGTAGGTAGTATATAAATAATTTCATGTTGGATACTGCAGTCGTATAGTGAACTGGCTGTAGCTGGCTGTGTGTTTCATTGCGGAGAAGGCTTAGTAGGTCGGGAGTCGCGTCGATTTAACATCGAGTTAGGCTGAGTTCAGGAAGGCTTAAACTTATTTACTATTTAGTCTCCTTCTTCATCATAGCACTCTTGTCAGAGCGTCGTGGTCCTCATGTAGCTTCACCTCACGATTTTTACTATTTAGTTGGCAACTAGAATCTCTTCCCTTTTTGAAGGAGGAACACCATATTTTATTTGCATGGCAATACAAAGTATATTTAATTTCCTATTTATAATGGTCTACATTAACTTAAATGTAATTTAACCCGAATTATGAGTTTTTTTATCAGCGTCTGCATTATAAGTACAGACGCCAGCAAATCAACCTACCTGAAACTGTCAAATTTTCCCAATCAACTTTGAACCTTATATTTTAGCGATAAAGTTGAAAGTCTATTAAAGAAATTAGACAGATTGTAGTAGCATGTGCTGGCATCTGTACCTAGGTAGTACTTACTTAACAGATGCTGGTATAAAGTCATTATTCGGGTTAATCCATTTAAGTTTATTACAGTAGTATATTACAGTACAGCAGTGTAGTAATCAAACAGGCCTCTTCATATAATTGCGTAACGCACTAACAAAGCTATCATCATCAGTCATTCTGACAATTTAACAATATTCATTGCGTTATTTACGTTGTCGAGCAGACGAACTTTTCAAACATGCAATGCAATGGATTATGAATTCCCTTCAAATTCTTCCGGATTATGGTAGAAAGTGTGTTTCGCAATTACGGTGCTTGACTACATGGAAAGAATTGTGACCTTGCTTAATGCAGCTGACTACAAGTTGGGTTCAGTACCTATTTTCTATAAAAAAAATTGTATAAGTACTCCTTGACTTTTCAACAACAAAAAACGAGTAGGTACATAAATATACCCACGTACGAAGAGGTAGGCTTATACGAGTATGCCTTTATAGCGCTAAAATTGCATGGCGCCTTACAATCTCCGTGCCGTGTGCGGTGAACATGGCATTTCCATCCAAGTTGGTTCGTTATGACTGTTTATAGGGAAGCCTGCTACAGTAATGGACGTTTTCCCGCTGTCAGGGAAATAATTACTTGTGTTGCACGCTATCTCTGCTTACAGATAGTCTAGTTTTAAAGTTTTGTCAAGACTTAGGTATTCCTTAGTTTAAGGTGAATTTTGTTTGGCGCTGCAGCACCTAGGTACTAGACTGATACGTTTTTTTAAATAAATGTCCACGTTCATGTTGCGAATTAAGATAATAATTCCATTAGTAAACTGCACCATAAAATGTCCACCATCAGTGAATTACAAGAAAAATTCCACTGTACAAATCATATCATAATGTTTAATTTCAGGAAGTTTGTTTCTTTTTTGAGAACTTGTCCTGAAAATATAGAACATGTTGCATCATTGCAGCAAAGCCATGAAAACAGTCCGAGAAAATGCTACGTTCAAGAAAAAGATTCACCTCAGGTAGGAAATATTTTTATAAGCCACAGAATGAATTTCTTATTGCACTCGGGTCCAATCCGAACTCGGCTTTGTAAAAATATGAGTGGGCTTACGAGCGAATTGCCAGTAACACCAAGCATGGTGGGCGTTGGAAATTAAATTAAATAAACGGGTACCGAGCAGTGGTGGCCCAGTGGTATCAGCCGCGACTTACAAGTTGTAGGTCGTAGGTTCGAACCCCGACAGGCGCTTTACTTTGTGTAAATTATTTCATCACCACTGCTCTCAAAACGGTGAAGGAAAAACATCGTGAGGAAACCGGCATGTCCTAGAACCAAAAATTCGAAGACATGTGACATCTACCAACCCGCACTGGGCCCGCGTGGTGGATTACGGCCCACTCCCTCTCACAGAGAGGAGGCCTGTGTCCCAGCAGTGGGAACGTTATAGGCTGATTATGTGGGTACCTTGTAACACTGGCCCGTGCGTAGTTTACAGAAATTAATTGGAAACAAGCTGATGATGGTTTCTATTTGAACTATACTACTCACCACCGTGCTAAAGTAAATTTATAGGGTATATTCTGCTAGGGAAAGATTCAATTAAACAAGTACCTTCTTACACAATACAAGTTTATTGGAATTAATACAAAATTAAGGCACACATACAAACAAAGTGGCGAGCCACTAAAATAACGCCTCTTTCCCTGCTACTATGGCATTCACCCACACAACTAGTCTCCGTACCTAGTGGTATGGGTGAAAACCTGCATGAGACAATAACAGTTTCTCAGAGTCGCTATGCGACTCCGTGAGGAAATAGATCAATAACCTAGCTCATCGTACATGTGTCGACCTATTTGGACTGTGCTCATAAGGGGAAAATAACTAATATACTAATCTTACCCGAGACACAAGGTCTTACAACAACTGGTCTTAACACCTAGTTTTTTACAAAAGGCCTCTCTCTCTCATAGGTTAAATTATAATCTTACACGGATAACCTCTCAGTTTTGAACTCAGTTAATACCAATCAGTTAAAGTCTCTCAGTTGACCACATTCAGTTGACGGATCGTCGGTCCTTGGCTTCGCTCACAGGAGGTTCCTGTGAGCACACGCGAACGCGGCCTACGGACGAGATGGTGACGCTTTCGTTACCTGGAGTGGCGTACTTCCCTCATAACCGGGAACCGGCTAAGTAAGGCCTTCCTGAACGTCGGATGACCACACCGCAAGGGATAACCTTAAAGCCGCCTGCGCTCTGATGAATTCCAAATCATCACACAACGGCGCAACATCCAGGCATCAATTTAGCTGCGCATAGCACCAATCAAAAGAAGGCTAGCATAACAAGCCAGACCTGTAACAACGTCCTCGTGTCAGAACACACATGCAAGAGACCTGGGCTATAGGCTGTCCAGTAAGAATAAAGCAAATGGTTGAATACTCACAGGATTCTGCTTCTACTGGAATTTATATTAAAACCCCATCGGGTTATTTGTGCACATCCCGTTCCTCTCAGGATATAAAGTCCCTCTCAAACAGCCCCCAGGCTCGTGTTCTTGGTCGTAAAAGACCGGACACGGAACACCGTTTTTTCCAAACCAATCTGACAGTTTCTCGAATAATCTTCCACAGACTATATAAGATTATTATCGATTTTTATCTTTAATTAAATCAAATCAAAATCAAATCAAAAATGTTTTATCTCATTATTACACGTTTTACATCATACAGTTGGTGGCGTCTCCTTTTAAGCATATAAATGCCTGTGCCAGGAGGCGCCGCTCTTTCATTATGACATGTAATTAGTGTAACATGTAAACGAAACAAAGGTAACAAAAAATTAATTATACTTATTTATTAGCCTGTTGGTATATGAGTGTCTGTATGTTTAAGTGTGCTTGCGTGCGTATGTGTTTGTGTATGTATGTGAGTGTGGGGGTGTGTGAGTGTGTGCGTGTCTGTGAGTGTGTGTGTGTGTGTGTGTTGAGATATGGGTGAGTATGTGTGTATGTGTGTGTGTGGTTATTTTATACGGAATCGGTTTTACCTTGTATTTAGGAGAAGATTCTCTACTTCATCATAGCTTAACTTGTTTATCCACTTAATCAGCAATGATTTGCATTCTTGAAACGGTTTAGTGTGTATATCTATTTGTCTATTTATTTTATTATATAAGAAGGACGAACGTTTATCGTATTGAGTATTTGCAAATTCTGTTTTTACAAAAGAGGTGGAAGCAATATTGTGCTTCCTTCTTCTAGCTAGTACATTAGGGTCTAAGGGTAGGGTTTTATATTTTTTGAATACTATGTGTATAATATATAATTTTCTTACTGATAATAAATTACTTATTTGGTATAACTCATAGGTGGGAAAGGTCCTTTTTTTGAAGTACATTACTTTTATTAATGTTCGTTGCGCTCTTTCAACATCAAGGAAACGTGTTTTTCGCGCGCCCCCCCAGATGGAAATGCAATATATTATTACAGATTGAACTAGCGAGATATACACTTCATTTATAAGATTTCTTGATAAACCACTCCTTGGAAATATGTGTCGTAATGTTTTAAAAATCCAAATAAACTTTCGTATTCTCGCAGAAATTTGTTCAATTTGAGCGTACCAGGACAGGCATTGATCCAACATTATACCTAAGTACTTGACTTGGTTAACTTTACTGATGGTTGGACAATTGCAGTCGCAATTAACCGTCATCCTACACTCATGTATTTTAATGTTGAAATTAGATTCTGGTTGGACGTTTTTATATATAGAGAAGCATATATAATTAGTTTTGCTCGTGTTTAACGTAAGTAGATTTGTTTTTAGCCATGAAGCCACTATTAGCATACCTTCTTCTGCGTTGGTTTTGGTTTCAGCCCAGGTTGAGCCAGTGAAGACGATTGCGGTGTCGTCGGCATATGAAAATATTTTTCCTTTATTGATTGACATATTACATAAGTCGTAAAAATATATTAAAAATAGCGTAGGACCCAAAACGCTACCCTGGGGTACGCCGCATGTTACGTCAACGTCCTCGCTGACAACACCTTCTGCTTTCTATTTGTCAAGTAATCAGTAAAAATAGATAATTGTGCATCTCTAATACCAATTTTTTCTAATTTTTTAATCAGGATGGGAATCGAGACCGTGTCGAAGGCCTTTTTTAGGTCTATAAAAACCGATAAGCACCTAGTACCTTTGTCGAGTTCTTTTGTTAGTACTGTAGTTAAAGATGTGATAGCGTCTTCCGTAGAAATACCGCGTCTAAAGCCAAACTGAGATGGGGATAAAATGTTGTTGGTTTGAAGATAACTTAATAATCTAGAATTTAAAAGTTTTTCTAATATTTTTGCTAAAACAGGAATAACAGAAATTGGCCTATAGTTATTCAGATCGTCCACCTGCCCACTCTTGTATATGGGGGTTATTATTGATTTCTTTAAAGAGTTAGGGAAGGTGCCTTGTTTAAAACAAAGATTAGCTAGATGCGTTATAATTGGAATTATTTCATGTTTAACATGTTTAAGATACCTGGTGGAGATATTATCCCATCCTGGGGCACTGTCTGATTTTAGAGAGCTTATTATACTATTAATTTCATTGTCGTCTGTGTCCAGCAGTACAAAAGATTTAGGGAGACTAGGTAAGGAACTTAGATATATGTAGATTCAGGTCATTCTGGGTTACGGTTTGCTGAATGTCCTTTGCCAGTTGGGGTTTTAATACATTCGACATTGTTTTTTAATTTAAAAATATGGTGAATTATGAATGTTTGTTTATTTGTTTTAATTAACTGATAAACTGTAATTAATTTACTAAACACGAAAAACCGTCTTTGCGTTACGTAAACCACCATGACAAACGCCCGCTGCTATTCCACGACAGATGTCGCTACTATTTAGTTTTGCAACGTCACAACCTTCAGTTTGATTCCTTGCTTAGTTAATAATGAAGTGAGTGGTCAATAAACCTTATTTTCTCAGTAGGTATGGCGACTAAATCACGATCACATTATTTGTTTAATTGTATTTTTTTTAGCAGCCCAGTCTGGATTTGTGTCCGGTTGAAAGCAATAAGTTCGCCCCCTTACACATGGAACTTTAACACAACTACCCTTTCTGGGGAAACGAGCGTGAAAAAATAGGATGTGTATATCATTTCTGTCTATTTTTTCAAGGGGTATCGTGTTCCCAGTAACTGGGTTGTGGCCAGTCGCTTCATGTTAAATGTTCGTATTCAGCTGCAAAAATGGAAGCCGGCTCCAACGAAGTTGGGAAAATGTAAGGCAGATGATGATAATATCTAAACTCAGACTGAACTGTGTTTCGTTCCTATTAAAAGGAACTTAAGTACGACTAAACATCGCTGAAAATTACAGCTGATTTTAAAACATAGGAGATAACTCGATTGTTTATTGAAAACTAAACATAAAATGTGTGTAATTGATAGAACGCTCAATTACGAAAAAAGTATTGAATAATTAAAAATGTACTCACTATGGATAGGGATAAACTTTAATCGGTAATTCATTTAAAAAATGTTTTCAGCTGTATCTACTCTTATTATAAATTTAAATAATTATGTAGGTATAAAATATAAAATAATTGTGTAGCTAAAAAATATACTTTGCTGAAAGTAACTGAACAATTTATGTTACGAATAGAACTATAGACGCAAGCGCTTCTGTCTATAATACCTACCCTTACCTTACTATAGACACAAGCGCTTGCGCCTATACGTTTAAGGGAACCTTCCCTTCCAATACTATACAATGACAACCCAGCAAAGAAAATTCTCAATTTAAAAAAATCCCCTTATTTACAAGACCTATTCACAGATTAGATAATATCTAATATAAAACCTTAAGAAAAGAATAAAATGAAATTCACGAGAGTCGTGTAAAATGAAAAAGTATTCAACACTCTTTCAATTAAGCGATACTACATTATTAAAACATAGTAGTGACCTTCCATATTGTTATTAAAAATTCATAGAGCAGTGAAAAGCTTCTCATTTATTAATCATCTACTAAAAGTATTTCAAAAGCCTGAAAGTAAAAACAAAGCTTAGATTTTTAACACCTCTAGTTTATGAATTTGAAAGTAAATTCTTGGGATTCTAAGATTTTTAGGCACAAATAGTTGATTTTTTAAATCGCCTTCGACGTCGAAAGCCTTACAGACTTACCGTATGTAACAAACGTAACGTCACCTCAGATCATGTTCTTGGTACCAAATAGTTCAGAGCCCTGATTCACAACCATACGACAGGCTATCGTATCGAAAACCTGACATTTCGATAACCTGATTTGACTTCCCCTCAACAGCAAATAGCTGTTGGAAGAATAGCGGGCGTCTATTTGATTTAAACTGACAAAATTTTCGGGTTTTGAACTTGTGAACAGCATTGAGAAGACTCCTACGATAACAACGATTAATGTTCGATACGATACGGAAGCATATCGAGTGTTTGTGAATAAGGGGGCAGGTCAGATCTACTTTTCCTATCTATGAACATGAATCTACTCACTCTGTAGCACCTACCGTAGAAATATTAGATAATATTAATTCTGCAGTAGTTATTCCGAGCTGGACTCCTTTAATAAAGTTTGATCCTTGGCAGCTCTGGCCAGAGAGAGATGGAAAGAGAGTAGGGTGGCCTTTGCCCAGCAGTGGGACATTAATGGCTAATAAAAAAAGGTACTCCTAATCTATATAAATAGAAATGACATGCTGATCGTTTGGTAAGCATATTACTTTGGGCCACCAAGATACAGGCTGTGCCTAGGTTGGGGCCTACGGCTACTTCTACTAATGCACTCTTTTAACTATCATCATTGTTTCTGTTTGTATGTTTCCTAACTTGTGTGTTAATAAATTGATTATTATTATTACTATTACTTGAGAATGGCTGGACCGATTTGGTTAATTTTTGTTTTTAAGTAATTATAATTTATTGACCTTTTCGAATAGTTGACCTAAAGACTGCTGGTGTAAAAACTCTGACAATAAGCTTTAAAAAGCGTAATCTTTACTTGGTCTGTACACCGAGCAAATCTTCGTGCCAACATATTACCCCTGACCGCTAAAGCCCTGCGCTCCCTCTCAATGTCACCATGATCACTGAGGTCGTCGGTAAGAAAATGCCCAAGATATTTAAACATTGTGACTCTACGTATTGGCGTACCGTTTATGACAAGTTCGAGGGCATTTTCCCGGCGCTTACCAGCGACCCCAAAGACCATGTATTCACATTTTTTGGCATTATAGACCAGTCCATGTGCAGCAGCGTAGGTCTCACATACTTTGAGCAGCTCCACGATCGCCCCCGGCGACGGGCCCAGCAGCACCATGTCGTCCGCTTAACTGATGTTGTTACAATGAACACCATTTACCCTGCATCCGACACGCATGCTGCTGAGCTCGGCAATGAGGTCATTTACATATAGATTGAAGAGCCAGGGAGACGACAATCCACCCTGCCTCACCCCGCACTCCAACCCATATGATTCCGAGAGCGCATTAGACCATCTAACAAGGTTCGTCTGGCTACGATACCAAAACTGCAATACGCTGAGCAGTTCCTCCGGTATACCCCTACTCCTCAATTTGCTCCAAAGCACATCGTAAGAAACGAGATCGAAAGCCTTGGAGAGATCAAGGAAGTAGGCGTACACCGGCGTCTTACGGTCAGTGTAGTATTTGACAGTATGCTTGACACCCAGGATAGCACTTTCGGTAGACAGTCCAGGACAAAACCCAAACTGTGCATCGTGCAACTTTATATATTTTGCCAAATAAGAGTCAAGCACACTGTCCAACACCTTAGCCGCAACAGTGGCAAGAGAGATCGGGCGATAATTACCTATGTCCGAGATGTCTCCTGTCCTATTCTTCACGATGGGTACTACAATGGTCTTGATTAAGTCTGCCGGCAAATACGAATGGCTGAGACACATCAACGAATGAATGAACACAGCGGGTAAACTAAAAACGCTGATAAACTTTCGTTGCGGGTGCGGAGCACATGTCATCGTCTCCTGTCGTGTATGAACTCAACTTATGACACTTATCCAACGCCACCGAGCGTAATAAAAATATTAAAACCGTTTCAGAGCTTGATTAAAACGAATAAAAGCGATGAATGCGAATATTGCAAATATGCTATACGGAATAAATTGGTATTGTTGAAGCTTCAAATATAAAATTAAATTCTTGGGTCATCATCATCATTTCAGCCGAAAGACGTCCACTGCTGGACATAGGCCTCCCCCAAGCACCTCCACTTCGACCGATTTTGTGCTTGGGTGAATTAATAATATTATTGTTTTACAATGACCGTAGGGAAATCAAAACCACACAATTTGTTTGTTCTTCAAAGTTCTTTTCTACATTTGTATTTCTTGCCTTTTAGTAGAATTCTCTGAAACAATTTAGATATGGTTGGGAATCTATGGAGTCTAGGACCCTAATACACTAGTACTTAGGTAGATGCTACAACCTGTAAGTATCACAGTCACTATTCTTGAATTCAGAGGTCTCATACCGAAGCATGCTTTTCTTTGCAGCAGCATAGGTACAGCACCGGTAAGTTTTCGGAGCAACACCTGTCATCATTGGCAATAGTAGCACTGGCTTTATTTCCTAAAACTTCAACGTAATCACTCGTTACTAAGGGTCAGTTTCACAATTGAAGCTGAACACGATCAGCGCATCTAAACCGTGTTCAAGAGCTGTCACTGTCATTATTGTTGTGGAATATTGAGAGTGATAGCTTCTGAACGCGGTTTAGATGTGCTGATCACGTTCTGTTTCAATGGCGAAATTGGGCCTAAATGCTCAAAGGCAATGGCATTACCGTCGCATGCCGTCAAATACCATCACAAACCGTTACATTAGCGCTTACTACCGTAACGCACACAATATAATACAACACAACATATAGTTCAGATTGTTTCCACTTCCACGAATGTATTCCGTATAAAACGGAAGCGTAATTATATTTCTGTTAATTTACTTTCATGTCGTGAACATTAGGTACCTACCTACGCTATTTAATTTTATACTTAACTAGCTGCGCCCCGCGGTTTCACCCGCATAAATGTCGATCCCGTGGGAATATCGGGATAAAAAGTAGCCTATATGTTAATTCAGGGTGTCAGCTACCTCCATACAAAATTTTATTGAAATTGGTCCAGCCGTTTGATCGTGAAGAAGTAACAAGCATATAAATAAAATTTGAATCCCAGTTTAATATTTTTGGCGTTGGATCCCGCAAAACATTATTATGTATTTCCGTTGGATCCCGAATTTAAAAAATGCAAGATAATTACGTTTTATTGTCATTGAATCCCGAAAAGTATTTCCGTTGGATCCCGAATGCTTAAAAAAATCTGAATGCGGGTACTTTCAACAACAAAATTGTTTATAATGAAATGAGGGGTTCACTAATGTTTCACCAAAACTCCATTGACCAATTTTTAGTTTACAACCAACGTTTCGTATACTATTTATTTCACAAACAACTGATTTTCTATATAATTAAGTAGTTTCTGGCACACGCCGGCCGCTGCCGCGGCACCGCTCGCTTCGCTCGCTCGGCTCGTGCGTAGGGGTCACAGTTTTAACCTAACCTAACGTAACAATTTTTTTTAAATAATTCACCTAATCTAGTGTTTGATAAAGGTAAATCACTTTTCTTCTGAAATGTACACATGTTGTTATAATATGGGATTCAACGGAAATAGCAAACGGGATCCATCGTTAATACCTAAAAAATGGGATTCAAAAGTGGGATCCAACGAAAATAAATGCGCTCGAAGAGAGGAGGACAGTGTCCCAGCAGTGGGAACATTATAGGCTGATTAGATTATGCTACGAAAAATATGCGCATGGAGTTGCGGACACCAGCCCCGATTCCCCATTACCGTTATTATAATTGCTGCTAACATAAACGGAAAGTGTTCGAGAAATCGTCAATCGAACATAAAATTATTTTAATTATTTTCACGTAATTTATTATAGCTTTGATTAAAACATTATCTTTTAATGTAGGAAAAATAATCAGTGTTCTGTTCATATAATTTAATTAACTTTAATTAATTTCTTAGTAACGGTTCTGCTTTAATTAACATAGGGTACATAATATAACATCTACGTTATTCTTCGACTACAGACTCTTTGGGTATTGCGTGCGTCATATCAAGAGGATCCATCAACATAATAGTATTTATTCAATGAATATTCGAGAATACTGAGCCGACAGAAATATGCCCACGGAAATGTTATAATATTACACATTTATCTATGATGTGAAACGCAATTAATGTTCCAAAGCTAACGTAAACCTCTTCTTAATTAACCAAATTAATTAACAGCCTCTTTGCTTTAAATTACGCTTATTATTCTTCAATTTTATTTATTTGTACAGGTTTCATTCTTTCAATATTTTCTAACTTACACGATAATAATATATCCATAATTAACAAAAATAACAAAATTAAAACCTAACTTAACTAAAACTATACACGAACTAAAATATAGCGTCGAAAAATTCATCCGCATCGCTGTCGACTGGTAATGTACCCAAGAGACTGGCGGCATTACCACGTTGTATGGCAATGCTTAGCCTTTGCCGTTTATTATTGGTAGTGAAATTAAAACTAATTGGGTTCATATGAATGGTTAATCTTTTCAAGTGTTTATTTAATAATATTACTTACTATAAATTCTTTCAGTTAAAGAGTAGGTACCAATCGAGTAGGACGTTTCTGTTTTTTTGCGGTTTAGTGCAAACTTTTTCATCGTCTTTCTCTTTTTTACCGACTGCGGAGATTATGGGCCTAGTCGTGGGATTGTCTTGAAATATCGTAATTTGTTTTTCATTTTTATTTTCGAAGTACCAAGAAGTTTCAACTAGAGAATGACCCTGGACCGACCCGTGACTATAAATCGAGCCGAAAACATACCTATTTCACGGCACTAACTAAACAGATGGCCCCAATCTTCTTAATTGCCTTCCTGTACTTGCCTAAGGCTTAGAGTAAGTCTACCTCCATAAATTAGGCTACCTACTGGCCTAAACGTTGCTCTATCTTGACCTTGGCTAGTAATATTAAAGTTTCGAGATCGTACTGAACGATTTGAAGGTTGAATTTAATATTTTTTGGTACCTGATCACCGTAAACTTGCAGGACTGATCATGGCCTGCATTAAAGAAACAAAAACTTTTTAAGAAAAAAAAAACCGACTTCCAAAAAAACACTACAAAGTGAAAAATAACTTTAATTTCGGAAGTCGGTGTCTTTGGATCTGTATTTTAGTTTTTTGCCACCGACTTCCGAAATTAAAGTTATTTTTCACTTTGTAGTGTTTTTTTGGAAGTCGGTTTTTTTTTCTTAAAAAGTTTTTATTTCACGCTTTTTAGTGGGTCTGCTTATAATTTATCTAAGTTACAATAGCTTAGTGCTCATCGCCTTTTACAAACAAATTATTGCTTTTCCCGATGCAGGGAAGTTAATTGTTGAGGAGTTCTCCAGGTCCACCATCTGCTCCATATCACCATTCACATTGTGACGAGCATAAATTGCTTAGCAACCATATTAAAGTAATCGAATAGCAACCCGTGAAATATTTATATATTATTGAGTAGTTCCGGAGGCCATCTGTGGTCTTCATCATCAGTTCCACTTCACCAAATGGTGCTTTCCGAGAGCAAGTGCACGAGTTACTATAAAAAATACCCAAATCGCTATAGGTGTGCCTATAATATTTGAAGAGTTCCTTCGATTTCTCCAGGATCCCATCATCAAATCCTGACCTGATGTTTTTAGACTAGATGCTGATAATCCTGGCTGCAGCATCAGGCCAGACTTATGTCAACATTGCATTGAACTTAAAATTTAGTCCTGTTTAAAATGAGCCCAAACACGACTACTGTGCTGTAATTTCAAGGTTTGTACTTTTCTGATGCTCCTGGCTTCAGCATCAGGTCTCTATGTACTTCGGTGTTCCTCATTAACAGTACGTTTATCCACACATCGAGCCCTTTTTAATGAGCCTAAACACGATATATCTGCTGTTAGTTGTCGAGGAGTTAGGTACTCTGCAGACTATCCTGACTGCAGCATCAGGTCATGACTTGATGATCATGAGACCAAATGTGACAAATGCCCTATCAAACATCAAAACAATTAACTAAAATCAGCCCTTTCCTGTTCGAGTAACTTCTTACTGTTAAGGAGTTGTACCTTCCATCATCAGCCCAGCTACCTGAGATGGTGACAACCATACGCAAATACACAAGATACTTCATAAAATATGCGAAAAACAATAAGTGAGCCTATAAAATTTGAGGGTTGCCCTCGATTTCTCTAAGATCCCATCATCAGATATTGAAATGGTGACAATGGGACCACACGGGAAGCACTAGCTTTCAAATAAAAAAAAAAAAGAATCATGAAAATCGATTCACCCAGTCGCAAGTAATGAGGTAACAAACATAAAAAAAAAAAAAATACAGTCGAATTGATAACCTCCTCCTTTTTTTGAAGTCGGTTAAAAATTATGACAACCCCTCAAATATTTATTTCGTCTCTATAGAACGACTGATTCCCTTATTGTATGTAAGGAACGTGGTGTTCTATAATTTTTGCTTACCTCCATGGGAAAAAGACGTGAGTTTATATGTGTAGGACTGTAGATATGTACGCGTGACATTTCACCCCCCCATTCACACTCTTAGGGGTGGAAGTTCGAAAAACCCTTTCTTATTGGATTATACCTACTCTTCACAAAGAACACACCCTCCATGTCTCTAGGACCAGCGGTTTAGGCTGTGCGTTGATATATCAGTCAGTCAGGACTTTGAATGTTATATATACCTACCTATAGATGTCGAGTGCCTAAAGCACTAATAAGGGAAAGTGATTGCCTAATTACGGCAGTAAATACATTAACAAATGAGGGTGTGGTTCGACAAACCATTACATTATAGAAGCTTGTTCCATTGACAGCAGTTTGGAAGTAGTAAGGCCGTAGCACAAAACTTCGATTTCAAAATTAAAAATACAATATAAATTATATTTAGTTAGTTGTAAAACTTTGTACATAACTGTGGGTATTACAGGGTGGCAGGTAAAGATGCCAGCACATCAAGCTACTACAATCTGTCAAATTTCTTTCATAGATTTTCAACTTTATCGCTAAAGCATAAGGTTCAAAGTTGATTGGGAAAATTTTACAGTTTCGGGTAGCTTGATGTGCTGGCGTCTGTACATTTACGCATGTATAACCTATTACCATGGATTCAGCAGATGATGTTTCCCCCCAGGATTCAAAATTAAGATTCATAAATGCATTTATCCTGTAAACTCAAATTGTTCGTGCACAGAAATTGCTAGAGTGAGACTTACCAAATACCTAGATATTATGGTTAATCAACGATTATCTGGGCATTATCCCACGGAATTAATAATGAAGCGAATAAGGAAACTAATCTGGACTTTCAAGACATTACGTCATGTAACCTCGAAAAAATCCCTGCTACAGATTTACATCTCACTTGCTCAGTTCGTCCTGGCATTTTGTCTACCGGTCTGGGGAGATGCCACTAAAATTAAATTCTTAGACCTCGAGAGGGCTCAGAGAACCTTTACCAGACTGCAGATCTTCTGACCTTTAGAAAGCTTTACGTACTTAATGTAACTCTAACTAAGCATAGAACACTATCGTTCAACCTACAGAAGACAAAAGGCAGAAGAAAAAATACCGATGCTCCCACTCTCTCAGTAAAGTCTACTTTCGCAAAAAGGCAATATCCTAGCCAATCATCCCATTAATACAGTCTTCTTAATAAAGAACTTGACATATTATACCCACTAAACCTACCGCGAAAGCAAAAACGCTTTGTCTAAATGGCTTAAGTCAAAAAGGGTGTTCAAATAGATGACTCATTATCATTTTGTAACCATATAAACATACTTACCTCCCGACTGCGCAAATTGATATTTATCTTTAAGAATCTTCACCATGTGGCGGACACACAGGTGCTTAGACAAGTATATCTAGCTCTCTGCCAGTCAATTGCACAGTACTGTATAGTTACCTGGGGTGGGGCAGCAAAAACACATTTGTTAAAACTGGAACGTGCCCAAAGAGCGATCCTTAAAGTAGGTTGGTCCCTTCCTTATCAATTTCCTACCACCGAACTTTATAAAACCTGTAAGGTCCTATCTATTCGGAAATTGTTCATTCTAAATTTAATTCTAACAGTCCACTCCCGCAATTCATATAACCCCGAAAAGTTCGAAGCCTTGAGACGTAAGCATACAGTGTGTTCGTCCATTCCTGTTCACACAAAGCTAGCTCAACGATTCTTTTACTTCCTTGATCCCTATGTATATAATAAAGTTAACACAATCATACATATGTACTCATGGTTAAATATAAATGCAAAACTACTGTAAGGAACTGGCTGCTAGATATGGACTATGAAAGTACAGAAAGTATCATCCAAATCATTAAATAATTTTGAACGTATTTCCCACACATATTTACTAATACGCAAAAACTCTCGTATAGGACTTACATGCACATACACATAACACCCTCACACATTCACACACTACACTGCACACGAAATCCTACAAAAACATTACACACCACAAATATTATACCACCTTTATTATAGATTTAAGTACCTCTCTATCTAAGCTGTGTTCTAATAGTGAAAATACGTGTAAACTGAATCAAGATGCCGTTAAATATGTTAAATGTTTAAAGGGGTGTGAGCCTGGAGATCTGTCATACAGGTCCCGAACCTAGTTCAGACTCCAGCTCTCACAAAGGTTCTTGCATAACTAAGGCAAAATTGTATATACGACTACTGTAACAATGTACCTTTATGAGAGAAATAAATAAATAAATAAAAAAAAAAAAAGATTTATGACGAAGTGGAAAATATGGTGCAATCGATGAAACTATAATACACACATACCTAATATATTACGCCTTGATAACTATTTTTCCGCTAATCGAAGTTACTGTCGTACAGTATTTTCCTATCCCAAGACTAGTCGTAAGGTTAGCAAACTTAAAAAAATCTGCATTTTACCTCAAATTACAGTAAACAATTAATCTCCACCATGTTATACTGTGTAGGTACAGACGCCAGCACATCAAGCTACCTTAACTGTCAAATTTTCCTAATCAATTTTGAACCTATAATTTAGAGATAAAGTTGGAAATTCTATTAAAGTTTGACAGATTGTAGTAGCTTGATGTGCTGTCGTCTGTACAATCCTCCACTTCTACTCTACTCTCTCACTCCCACACTTACTCACACCCACTACTCACATACACATTCACCTCCACACCATCTCCTACTCATATAACACACATATCCCTAGCGCTTTTTTGCCTTTCATAAAAATAATGTTTTTCCATTTCATTCTTTTGTTCTTATTTGTATAAGTTTAAATTATCTTGAAAAGGCTTAATCACTTAATAACAATTATATAACCTGGGGAAGGGCGGAGCATCCTAACACAAGCAAACTAATTGCTTAAAAGGATTCTCCCCATTGTAACTAGAATAAGTTATTTAAGATGTTGCAATAAACATTTTTTTAAAGGAGAACGAGTAAGACCGTACCCAGAGACAAAGTTAATTGTAGCATTATGGACTATGTCGGTATTTGTTGACCTCATGGAGTAGTTTAATTAATCCTCAGACAACATGTCTGAATTCACTTGGAGAAAAAAGATATTTAAGGAAATTAAATTGGTTTTGAGAAGACCGTACCCAGAGACAAGGTTAATTGTAGCATTATGAACTATGTCGGTATTTGTTGACCTCATGGAGTAGTTTAATTAATCCTAAGACAGCATGTTTGAATTCACTTGGAGAAAAAAGATATTTAAGGAAGTTAAATTGGTTTTGAGATGATGGTACCTACCCAGAGACAAGGTTTATTGTAGCATTATGAACCATGTCGGAATGTGTTGACCTCATGGAGTAGTTTAATTAATCCTAAGACAGCATGTCTGAATTCACTTGGAGAAAAAAGATATTTAAGGAAGTTTAATTGTTTTAATAAAATAATAGGAAAGTTCATTATCTTTATTCAGGGTGTGTATCGGTTGATATAATCACAAAAAATCTAACGTTCACTTGACCTAATTTTAGTTAATATACTTTTGTTTATGTTTAATATAATGATTGGTTGAGCTAATGAATTGTTGATATAATTTCATTTTACCTAATTTATTATGATATAATGAACTTTTCCTGTAATGCTCATTTGACATAATATATATTTAGTATATTATTCATTAACTATAATATTCATAATCTCCAAGTAACTTTTAATATAATTTAAGTTTCTTTTTTTTCGCTTTATACCCTATACACCTGCCACCCTCAACTATTGTTACCAGGAGAAACTGAATGCAATCTTGACTTTAGGGCACCCCGACTCCGTGCGGTCCATGGCCCTATACGGGGCCCCGGTGTGGGCGCGTTCTCTGCGGCGGCGAGCCGCCCACTATCTGAACGCGCCCCAAAAGGTGGTAGCCGTAAGGCTGATCCGGGGGTACCGCACGATCTCGGGCGAGGCGGCAAGCCTCCTTGCCGGACTGCCGCCATGGGATCTGGAGGCGATAGTCCTAGCGCGCCTGTATGAGTGGCGCGCGGAGGCACTGAGCCGGGGGGAAACTCCGCTTCCGCGGCAAATCGCGGCGGAGCGGACAGACCTCCGGCGCGATCTCATGGTGGCATGGAAGGAGCGACTTTCGCAACCCAGCGCAGGGCACGCCACGATAGTGGCGATAAGACCCCTCTTTGAGGAGTGGCTAGAGAGGCGTCACGGCGTCCTCACCTATCGCCTGACGCAGGTCCTCACCGGACACGGATGTTTTGGGAGGTTCCTGCACATCATCAGGCGGGAGGAGACGCCCGGGTGTCACCACTGCGAGGATCGCCCAGAGGACACGGTGGAGCATACGGTGGAGGTCTGCCCCGCATGGGCGGAGCACCGCCGTGCCCTCGTAGAGGCGATCGACAGCGGCGGCGACCTCTTGCGTCCGGCCCTGGTTCAAGCCATGGTCCGGGGCGAGAGGGAGTGGGAGGCGGTCACCTCCTTCTGCGAAGCAGTCATGCTAGCGAAGGAGGTGGCGGAACGGCTGAGGGAGAGAGCCTCACACTCCAGCCGCCGCGGTAGACGCTCCGGGCGTCGGGAGCCGCGTGACGACTCCCGGCCACCGTAGGCGCGGGCCTGCGGACGGAGAGTAATGGGTAGCTCACCGTCCGATCAGGACCAGGCCCGTGCCGGACGGCGCGTACGTGTTCCACGCGCGCCTCAAAGAGATGTCAGCATAAAGGAAGGGGCCTGCCAGGGCCGAAGCCTGCCGGGGGTGCGGGATTGTCCGAAAGGGTTACCGCTACCCCGGAACATAAAGGGCTAAGGAAGGAACACGGATGGGTTTTAGTCAGTAAGAGTCTGACACTCCCTTCGCTCCACCCAGAGCGGGAGGGGTCATTTGATGATTTCCCATCCATAAAAAAAAAAAAAAAAAAAAAGGGCACCCCGACTCGGACAGGTTGGGTTAGAAGGGGATGGCGGGGTCGTGTGAGCGAGCGAAGCGAGCGAATAGACCCCGCCATCCCCTTCGTGGTTATTTTTTTATAAACCACCCAGAAGTAGGAGCCCCGCAAAGTGGGGCTCCGTCGATTAAGGCCACCCTCGACCATGCAAAGAATATTTTAAGGTTTGGTTTTGGTGCCATTTGAGTTAGGTTAGAAATGTGACCATTAAACATGCAAATTAGGCAAAATGAACGTTATATAAAAAGAATATTATATATATTGAAAATTATATAAAATGAACGTTAACTAAATGTTATTATATTAAAGGAATATTATATGATGTAAAACATTAGGTCATATGAGTTTAGGTTATTTGATATTATAGCATATAAAAATTATATTATATGAACGTTATTTCAAGTGAAATTAGTGCATTTGTTATTATACCAAACATTACACACCTCTTTATTCATTATTGTAATTACCATACTTATATTGGTTCTTATTCAACACTAGCTGACCTTTGTACTTCGACTGAACTTCGTACCGCCTTTGTTTTTTTTTTTTGTAATTTTTTCCCATGTTTTAGGGTGTGTAATGTTTGGTATAATAACAAATGCACTAATTTTTTGTTATTATATCAACCGATACACACCCTGAATAAATATAATGAACTTTCCTATTATTTTATTAAAACAATTAAACTTACTTAAATATCTTTTTTCTCCAAGTGAATTCAGACATGCTGTCTTAGGATTAATTAAACTACTCCATGAGGTCAACAAATTCCGACATAGTTCATAATGCTACTATTAACCTTGTCTCTGGGTAGGTACCGTCTTCTCAAAACCAATTTAACTTCCTTAAATATCTTTTTTCTCCAAGTGAATTCAGACATGCTGTCTTAGGATTAATTAAACTACTCCATGAGGTCAACAAATACCGACATAGTTCATAATGCTACAATTAACCTTGTCTCTCGGTACCGTCTTCTCAAAACCAATTTAACTTCCTTAAATATCTTTTTTCTTCAAGTGAATTCAGACATGCTGTCTTAGGATTAATTAAACTACTCCATGAGGTCAACAAATACCGACATAGTTCATAATGCTACAATTAACCTTGTCTCTGGGTACCGTCTTCTCAAAACCAATTTAACTTCCTTAAATATCTTTTTTCTCCAAGTGAATTCAGACATGCTGTCTTAGGATTAATTAAACTACTCCATGAGGGCAACGAATACCGATATAGCTCATAATGCTACAGTCATCATTTTTTTGGGTACGGGGCCCATACAACTTTACCCATTGTTCTTTATTCTAGACCTGCCTGCGTTGAAAGTTTTTGTCGGTTATTAGTCCCTGCCACCCTGTAAAATACTAATTGAGTTTGCCGCATAAGTACATCATCATCATTTCAGCCGAAAGACGTCCACTGCTGGACATAGGCCTCCCCCAAGTACCTCCACTTCGACCGGTTTTGTGCTTCTCGCATCCAACGAGTTCCAGCGGCCCTCACAAGGTCGCCAGTCCACCTTGTGGGAGGCCTTCCAACGCTACGGTTCTCGGTACGCGGTCGCCACTCCAGAACCATTCGACCCCATCGGCCATCTGTTCTGCGAGCAATGTGCCCTGCCCACTACCACTTAAGTTTGGCAATTCTCCGGCTTCTTGCCGCATGCATTCAAACCAAAATTCTTATTTGGTAGCGGGATTGTCCGAAAGGGCTACCGCTACCCCGGAACATAAAGAGCTAAGGAAGGAACACGGGTGGGTTTTAGTCAGTAAGAGTCTGACACTCCCTTCCGCTCCACTCGGAGCGGGGGGTCATTTGATGATCTTCCATCCATAAAAAAAAATACCAAAGAAATAAGGTTTTAAAAACAAAGTGTTCTGTATTAGTTAAGTTTTGTAATTTAAAGATTTCCAGATAATAAAGAAGATAATGTCAAATTTGATCTTTATCTGAAATTAAATTAAATTCAGTTTGTTTTCATTCAAATTAAAATTGGAATCTTTTATTCAGATCAGATAAAATTATGGAGCCATTTCTGCGAATCCGAAGGGCGTCCATCGCTTTTCAATATTCTTCAAGTAAATAGGTACTTACCTAACAAAGATTCTAAATATCAAGCTAGTAGGATTATATCAAAGCCCATTTAATTTCCATCCTAATTCCGAAATAAGTCATCATTGTTCAGTATAATTGAAATATCTATTTCGGGAGACTAAAACGTCCCGCTAATATTAAATGTGAAGGCCAAAGGGAACTTAGCAGACGTCTGACGATCACTGAACTGTAAATCTGAACAAGCTTTGTTCGCGTTTCAAAAGAAAGCCTCTCATTGAATACTCACTACGAATCTTACTCGTCTACTGAGCTCGCTGAACTTGGCAGCATGCCCCCATTCACTAAAGTGCCTGTGATCACGACTCCAGGGGTCACCCAACGACAAACTAACAACCAATCAGAACGCATTCTGAAGGGTCCTCACTATCTGAATTGGTCCAACTGGTCTCGGCAAACATCGGGACGCAATCAATTCGGGACTTGGCAAAGTAGTAAACATCATTAATTCGACAAGGCAACGTCGTTAATCGCAATTAAGGGTTACTTATAACAAGCAATATTTGGTCAATACCTGTATAAACATTTCGACTAATGTGCTTGTAATCTGAAATATTTCGAACATTACATTATGTACATACATAAAGTCGCAGTTTATTTATGTATCTACATTGTTGAACTGAAGTTTATAATGAAGCTGAATATTTGAAAGAAAATATACTTACGATTTCTTCATAAAGATAAGTAGATATCATTTACCTGAAAAAGAAAACAAATTATTAGTATGGAAAAAAGAAAAACGAATACCTAAACATCATATTTTAGAGCACATTTTCAATACAATCGGCAGCATTAAGACTCTACTTAACGAAACAAATATTTGAAAAGATTCATTGGATTATAATAGCTCCCGTGGAGTTTTTTCCACCAATTTTCACACAAGCTTATCGAAGCTATTTTGCTATATAAAATGTTGTATTGTGAGCTTTAGGAAAAAGAACATATACCGACAACATTTTCAATTACGAGTAAGAGTTCTCCCAATAGGACACAATACCATCCAATACAGTAATTCCTTCCCAAAATACTCCCCAGAGAGCCATCGACCATGACATATGAAGATGATACTGAGACATCGATATATACAAGGCATCTCGCATAAGTTACTATCATTTGAATTCAGAATCTCAAATAATTATCAAGTTTTGGAACAACAAACTCGATGTCGTGTACCTACGTTCAAATCCACTGCGACCAAAATTTCGTAACATTTTTAATACAAAATTTCGCGAGGAAACCTGGACGTGGTATAGGTCTGAGATTGCCAACCAGACTTGAGCAAGTCTGGTGATTGACGCTCATGCTTTCTCTGTATGAGATGAGGCCTTTGCAAACCAGTGGGACAATAAATGCTGGTATTATTTATTACAAATGGTCCTTTGCACGACAACATCCTGGTGCCACAAAGGCTGAAAAGCCGAAACAGTTTTTTAAAGTGTGTCGTCCCACTCACTGGCGAATCATCTCAAGAAAGACTGAAGCTGTGGCGAGACAGTGCTTCCTTACCCAATCCGTTCGTTTCACCCGCTGAAGACCTCCCACCTGGACATGACTTACCTTGGGTAACCTGGAAGCCTTTAAACAGACTCCGAACCCAGGTTGGCCGAAGCAAGGAAAACCTGTTCAGGTGGAGATTCATAGACGACTCCGCCTTGGAACGTAAATGTGGTGCTGTTCTACAAAAAATGGGACACTTAATATCGTGTCCTGCGTGTCCTGTCAGCTGCACGTTACAGGAACTGATGGACCCTGGTGATGGCATCAAACAAGTAGCTGAAGTCTGGGCCGAGTCCATTTAGATTCCTATCGACACGCTAAGAAGAAGACTCAAAAATCAACTAAGAATACATCAATCTAACGCCTAAGCCTAAGTAGACAGTAGAGTAAGTGATGATGGAATGTAAACTGTCTGAGATTATGAATTGAAGTTTATCAGTTTAGTAACTCTTGTCACGTCAATACTTAATGTAAGCAAAACGGTACAGCGGTTGATTGACAAGGGACTACATAAATCTCAAGGGCTTTATAAGGTACAGACGCCAGCACATCAAGCTACTGCAATCTATCAAATTTCTTTAATAGATTTTCAACTTTATCGCTAAAACATAAGGTTCAAAGTTGATTGGGAAAATTTTACGGTTTCGGGTAGCTTGATGTGCTGGCGTCTGTACTCTCTCGGCATTGTGCGTGAACAGTTAATCTTCACCTGGCTGTATTAATATTTTAGATGCATGTTTTTTAATCCACGCTGAAATATTTTCGAGGAACGTTTTGGGAGATTCTTGCGAGTTGTTTATATTAAGAAGCAGGGATTAATTACGTGAGATTACACTGGGGAATACCTGTTGGATAAAATTTGAAGAATAATTGATAATACCTAATAACATTATAATTTGAGTACATTTTTTGATAACATTATTAGCATCAAACAAGGTAGGGTTAAAGGTCCAAGTCTTAGGTTCTTGATCAACTTCAATCACTTTCAAGTGTCAGTTGTATAACAGTGAGCAAATCAGCGAGTTCAAAATCTAGTTGCAATCTCTTCTCAGCGACAATTTATTAATGTAAAAAATTATATTAGTAAAATTTTTAACAGATTGAGACAGAGATACCGTTCTTTATAAATTACAAGAATTGCCCTTCTGGAAGTTTAGACTATTTTTAGTTGGTAAGCTTTTATATCTATACTTAGGTATAATAAATCTGTAGAAGTGAAAATTCTGTACATTGAAAATATCAAAAAAATAAATGGCAGGGGGTGTTACTAGACCGACACCGAAACCAAAAATGTGATTAAAAAAAATTTGTCTGTCTGTCTGTCGGTCTGTCTGTCTGTCTGTTTGTTCAGGCATCACGCAAAAACTACCGGTTCGATTACGATGAAACTTGGTATAATTATTCTTTAATATCCTGGGCACCACACTGGGTACTTTTTATCCCGGAAAAGTATCACACTATCACACTAATATTATAAAGGCGAAAGTTTGTGAGTGTGTGTGTGTGTGTGTGTGTTTATATGTTTGTTACTTCTTCACGCCTAAACCACTGAACCGATTTAGATGAAATTTGGTATAGAGATAGTTTGAGTCCCGGAAAAGGACATAGGATAGTTTTATCCCGATATTCCCACGGGATCGACATTTACGCGGGTGAAACCGCGGGGCGCAGCGATGAAACTTGGTATAATTATTCTTTAATATCCTGGGCACCACACTGGGTACTTTTTATCCCGGAAAAGTATATACAATAAAAAACAAACTTAATTTTGCGGTTCGATCCCTAGACCCGATTACTGTACCAACCGCAAATAATAAGTTTGACGTAGGTTACGTGGAGAGTGTGTTCTTTGTGAAGAGTAGGTATCCACTAAGAAAGTGTTTTTCGAAATTCCTACCCTATGAGGGTGAATGGAGGGAGGGTGAAATTTCAAGCGGACGAAGTCGCGGGCAGAAGCTAGTAAATAAATAAACAACTATCCCTACTTAGATATGTATAATACATAAAAGTGCCTGTTTAATTCCTTCCAAACCACTGCACCATTCTTTTAAAAGTTTGCAGAATAATTTGTAACCAGTCATGTTCATAATATGCAAAAATTCTCTCCTGCTACAGTGTTGCGGCGTAGTAAACTTATTAATCTATTCTCTAGCTTTATAACCGACGAAATTCTTGGCAACAAACCCGCACACTCCATATTAACAAATCTTGCGTATTATTTAAATATTACACAGACGCGTTGGTTTTAATATAAATACTACTTCAAAGAAATTTCCTTAGTAACGTTTACAGTCTGATCTCAGTCTCAATTCGTCAAAAATACCTCTAATATCCCTAAATTTTGACATTTGTTTGTCGCCGAGATGAGACTGTGACTAGATTTTGAACGTTTTAAATTACGATACCCTTACATAGCCATTTAAAATTGATTCTAAAACAGGCAAATTTGGATAACCCCCCGAAATGATGGATGGGCTGTGAGAATGATGATATGGTTAGAAAGGGGGTGACTACCGAGATGACGACTAATAAAGAAGTATGGAAGAAAAAGACATGTTGCGCCGACCCCAAATAAATTGGGATAAGGGCAGGGCTCTCAAAACGGCGAAGGAAAACATCTTGAGGAAACCGGCATGTCCTAGAACCAATAATTCGAAGACATGTGACATCTACCAACCCGCACTGGGCCCGCGTGGTGGATTACAGCCCACTCCCTGTCACTGAGAGGAGGCCTGTTTCCCAGCAATGGGAACGTTATATTCTGATTATGTATGTATGTTATGTAAGGGCAGGAGAATTACGATGACAATCTGCTATACTGTAAAAACGAAACTCTTTGGTTCAATAATTTACAAATATAAAAAAATTTGGAAAATCCAAAAGTGCACGACTCATAATACTCATTTGATCGTATAAAAACCATAGATATATGTAGACTTTATATTAGTTAGTTTTTTATTAATTATAATTAAACTACTTTGAATAAAAGAGCCATTTTAAATAGGGTTCCTCCTATGGGTGAAACGAATCTATTAAAAAATAATTTGACTCAATCAATTGATTTTTTCGCAATCTACAATATTTTTAGGTTTCACACTTGATTGACGGGATTTTTTTTAGAAATGTTTTTGTTTTTTTACTTCTACTGCATTAAATCTATTTTTGAAGCACAGGATTAATCTCTATTAAATTATCTATACAATGTTATATAAATTAAGTAGGTTCTGTGTACTAGCAGGAGTATAACAATAGAAACAGTTGCAGAAAGGAGCCAAAAAAAATCGATCGTAAAGCACTCTCTAATGCTTCGCATTATGAGTCGTGCAAAACAACAGCACTCACATTATAATAATATACATTAACAATAGACGCGATATCACAAAAACTTCCGAGGCGGAAAGGATTCAAAGAGGATTTAAACAATATAAACTTTTTCCATCTCGGTCAAAATATAATTTCCTCTTTTAAACCGAGCTGAGGCGGTAACGCCGTGGCAGTAAATAAATTATTTAGAAAAAGTTATCTCACGAAGATAGGATTATGTAAATCTGGGACGTCGACGAGGTTACTGGATCAAGAGAAAAGCTTAAGACGTATTTGAAAATCTTACAATTTCTTTTGATATCAAATACACGTGTCTAATAATTGTTATTGTATCATTTGAAGGTTGTATCTTTTTTTAGATGTACCAAATCTGTTTTATTACCAAATGAATTTTAAGCGTTACATAGCGTAGCGTTTATTGGACATTACGAAGATGAAAGGGCTCTATTACCTACCTACATTTGCAAAAAATATAAAGTATAAATACATATAGTGACGGAATGTACTTGCCTTAAGAAACCACCATCAAATTACAGACCCCACCTAGTTAACAAAATTACGTGTAAAAGTGTTTCTTTAACCAATTTACGACGATAAAATCCTTTAATCTAAATAAATGATTACTCGGAATTTTTTACGCCAATGTCAATATTTTTAATCCACTATTATAATACCCATTGGCATTAAGGAAACAAACCACTATCTAAGAAATCACAATGATAATGTTTTCCCATTGTTTGTCTTATTTGTTTTAGTCTCGTGTATTCTTTTTTATTCTTATAAAGGGTTATTGGTAAAACATTAACAACTTCTCAGGACTATATTACTAACACCATAAAAAATAACTTTTGTTCTATGACTTTTATTAATCATCAGATTTTAATTCGTAAATTTCAGCGGAGGGGAGCGGGGGTTAGATAGAACAACGAAATCTTAAAGGTTTGTTTTTGGTAAATGAACTATGCTTTGTGAAAAGTCATAGAACAAAAGTTGTTGTTTATGATGTTGGTAATCCAGTCCTGCAAGGTTGTTAGTATTTAGCACAGTACGTAATTACATTAGGGGCACGTTGTCGACGACGGGCGTAGACGGGTGTCGACGGCTGCAGTTGCCTCTGCCATTGACGTGAATCGCTCGTGTGTATGCACTCTAAGAAAAAACATTATCTATAGAAAATATTCTATTACACATAGTAAGGAAAATATTTATTTCTAAGGTAATTGCTGCGGCATAATGCAAATGCCTGCGTTTGTAGCACCTTTGAACCTCATAGCTACCTAATTGCCGATGCAATATGGCATGAACGGTGAAGGTGTATTATTAGTTTTGGTCATAAAACCTTGATAACTTCGAAACAAAGTCTGTTTGATTACAAATAACACATTTACGGTCCAAGAACTCTAGATTGAGAATACAATGTAGCACTTCACATACTTAATTCCAATACATATTTCCTTTACCATCATTTTCTATACAATTAATGTCGGAATTAGTTGAAGTGAAGTGAAAAAAAAAGTGGCCAAGTGCGAGTCGAACTCGCACACGAGGAGTTCCGTACCAGTGTATGTACAATACTTAACATTACCTACTACTATTTTTTTGTTATAGCGGCCGTAGTCGTGCATACTCTGTGAACCTATTACGGTTCAAAAGACAGACCCCTGTGACAGACGGACGGACAGACGGACAGTTGAGCCTTAGTAATAAGCCCATTACTAAGGATCAACTATCTGTCTGTCCGTCGGTACCTTTAGGTACGAAATCCTAAAAATACGGTAACTCATCATCATAAAAAAGCTGTCGCCACCGTGCCAACAAATATTAAATTAGTCCTAATAATTGCTAGATATCTTATTCCTTAAGGCCACTTTCACACAACAAAACGTCTACTGACTATGCCCATTCAAATAATGCAGTAATATTGTTTTAGATTGCATCAAGGAATGTTTATTAATATTGTGCGTCATCGTAAAGTGGTTTTACTGCATCTGTATAATACATAAAGTAGGCAATATCCCTTACAAAGAAGCCATTCAGCTACTATCTGGTCATTTATAGCAAGAGATGAAACAAGGCGCTGTAGTGAGGGGCACGCACTCGATCTATCGATAAATGAGATTAGAAATAATGAAGCCGATAAGAGAATTATGTGAATTATTTGCGTTGATCGAGGATTTTAATTACATATTAAGCATTCAGATCGGGTAAAAGCTATCGAAGTTTTATTGAATGGAGCTTAAGATTATTTATACATTAGATAAATTAGAAGTAAGTAATATTTCATAAAATACCATATTATAAATAATGTTGTTATGAATTTTAATGAAAATAACCTTATAAATACGTAACATATCAGTAGCCAAGCTTGTACAAATTTTCCAATTCTAATATTACCACTCCCAGACAAATAACTGTTTATTTATTCATATCGTTTGCTTACTTATGGCTTATCAAGCTGTAACTACCGTTAATCTTTTGTCGAAGTTCTTAAACACAAAGTTTTAAACCACGGCTTGCAAGACGTTCCACATTGAAGATTCAAAAAAGTTTACAAGCGTAAAAAAGACGGAATAATTTATGTCGTTACATTTTCCACATTCACACATCCAAGCGCCGCTAACCACGTTAAGTCTTAATATGACTGGCGACGTGCTTACAACAAAATAAATCCGTTTTATCGATACCTAACGACATTATTCATCGATAAAACGTGCCTAGCGACATCACTCGTCGGTGCCGCAGTGTCGAAAGGGTGCAGTGCTTCAGCAGGCGACGAGCTGACATCTGACTCGAGAGGGGTCAACGACTTTCTTTTACATGTCCGTCAGCTTTAACACTGCGCCTTAAGTCTGTTATCAGATTTGAGTGAAGTGTGAATCGAACAGACCGAAACGACTGTCAAAACTTTATGTAATGATTTTTGTTGTTCAGAATTGGAGCGCTCTAGGGAAAACCTTTCCAGATTTGGTCTGAAGTTTTGTTTTATAAAATGACAATCTGGACACTAATGTAGTTTCTTCATTTTTGTTATTGATTAACTAAGAACACAAATTAAATACGTTGATCAGAATATAATCTCAATTCCCCTCAACCTCAAACCTAGGTACCTCTTATTGATTTCAGTCATGAATTTCATCATCTTGTTCGTTTCAGGTTTCAGTCTTCGGCTTCAGTTTCAAAGTAATATAAGTATTTATAATTACTTCAGACCTGTTGGTCCATCCGTCTCTGTCAGTCGTTGTA
The DNA here is from genome assembly GCA_945859645.1 of Amphipoea oculea. Classification (NCBI taxonomy): domain Eukaryota; kingdom Metazoa; phylum Arthropoda; class Insecta; order Lepidoptera; family Noctuidae; genus Amphipoea; species Amphipoea oculea. Next base: position 11,229,585 of record OX243880.1, read on the forward strand.
CGTCATCGCCTCATGGTTTTAATTATACACTGGCTTCCAGGAAATTTCATAAGATATTTTGTGCATACTCAAAGATAAAAGTTTATAATAAAAAAAGTTGAGAGCTTCATGCATTAATCATTAAATCTACAAGTCATATTGTTTGCGATCTCTTTCCCATACTTCGAGAAACGGGAAGGGAAGAAAAATGATTTTAGTAGTTTATTGTAGACGAAAATGGAAATTTTGAACGTTGGTTACCCAATGTGACGAGCCCAATGGAATCTTGAGCACCAAAGCAAGATTGATCTATTTAAAATTCACAACTGTATTTGCATTATTCTAATTGTATTAGCTTTATAATGCCTGATCCATCTTTGTATATTAGTTAATCTTGTCACGTAAAATGGGTCAAGTGATTCCCGTAATATAAATTTAATTTTCATCACAAAAGCTTTCGGTCCTTTGTATATTATTAAGTTGGAAGTGTATACAAATTGTATTTCTGTGTTCATTTGTTTTTTAAACTTGCGTTATTAAAATGTCATAAACTGAAATTGGTTGCGGGACTTCCGTTAATGTTCTTCTTCCTCGATTTAATTAGAAATTATTTTGCTTTGAATAGGAACATATACTAACCGGAGGGGCTCGTAAGTAATAACAACCGCACGTGTTGATCGATCAAGTTAAGCTACGCTTGCCGCGGTCGGTCCGTGGATGGGTGACCATCTTTACATACCGAGACCCCTCCGTTCCTCGGAAAGCACGTTAAACCGTTGGTCCCGGCTGTCATTCTTGGATCTTTGACAGCAGTTACTGGTCGTCAGAAGTCCGAAAGTCTGACAACCAGTCTTACCAAGGGGTATCGTATTACCCAGTGGCTGGGTTTGGAGGTCATATAGGCAGTCACTCCACGTAAAATACTGGTATTCAGCTGCACCCGGTTAGACTGGAAGCCGACCCCAACATAGAACTTGGGAAAAGGCTAGGCAGATAATGGGGAACACATACTAACCGTAGATATGTACTTTAATTTACTATAGTTTGTGTATGCTATTATCTTTGTTGATACTTACATTATTCTGTCAGAGATGTTGATGTCGATTCATCATCATCATCATTTCAGCTGAAAGACGTCCACTGCTGGACATAGGCCACCCGCAAGCACCTCCACTTCGACCGGTTTTGTGCTTCTCGCAACCAACAGGTTCCTGCGGCCTACGCAACGGGTTTTGATACGGTGCCGCACCATCACTTAGATAATTCATTCCGGAAGGTTTATGTTAATAATACATGAATGTTAAACCTACGTAGGTATAAAGAAATATCGATGTTTAAATGGAAAAGCTCAAATCCTTTTCACAATTGAAAGGTTTGAGCTGGGTAGAGCCTATGCGTTTTTGACAAATAATAATGAGACCACAACCATTTCAAACCCCAACTCTGATACCTACCAGTCCGCAGTGTTATAATTATTGAGGTGACAATATTATAAATATAAAACAAACAGATCATCAACCAAAATATCACACATTTTAAACCTTTGATGTACATAAATAGATATTTATTGAACATCAGTCATCGGTACCCACTAGAATATTATCCACTTATGATTGATAGGTTAAACAAATATGCTACTACTTATAATAAACGATAGATTCAAGGAAATAGATCGCTTGTGCATGTTCATGTCACAACGTAAAGCGATGCACAATCAGAAAGTTATTAAACTTCCCCTCTGTAGGTAATATTTTGTTCCGAAGGAAATCGAGGTTGTTTGAAAGACAAAAGTTTGTTCTATTATGTTGATAGAGGAAACACGATTTCTAATACTAATAATAATAATTTTAAGTTTTAATGGTTCTCTATAGGGGGTAATTGATCTTAATGAAGTTCAAATAAAAAATATTAAAATGCCACAAAAACAACTTTAGGTTTAGAGCCACACGACCGTTTCTGCTCAATATAAGTGTATTAATATTTGTTGCTCCGATTCAAATCGATTCGTAGCGTGAACCATAGTACTTAATGTAGGTATCAAACAAATTATAACATCAACGCAAATGCAACGTAATTAATTTTCTTTGCCTCACTTTAAGCGGCGTAAATTACGCTTCATCCTAAGCTCACTGCCCCACAACACTTTTCACATAGAGTTTCAAGCTCTAAGTATGTGGATGTAACATTTAACCAAAATCAATAATCCACCTTTATTCGATCAAACATGAGCTAAAATAACCAACATTTACCGAACTGCGTATGAAAATAACCCCTTCCGGTGATTTCCCGGGGGAAGCGCTTGCTGCTGACGGCAGCGACAGGTTGATTTTAGCTAAGCTTTGAGACCTGAGCTACAATACTGAGGTGACATCTCGTTGGCTCGTATAAACCTCTCCTGAGGCGATAATTTTGAAGTTTCACAGGTAAGTGTAAGACGGTGAATTTACAATTTAGCTTATATATTTAGGTTTCTTCAAAGATTTTCGGACCCTATTTTATACTGAGTGTAGGCCTTAGTACAATTTTTAAGTACTACTTATGAGTTGCTTACCTAATACGTTACATGATTTGACATATTATGAAAATAAAAACTTAAAAATAAAATAACTCAGTCACTAGTCATCATTGTTATCAGTTTCAAAAACATGCAGTTTTTTTTAATGTTATTGCTACTCTTTTATAGCTAGGACTGAATAAAAAAAGAGACACACTCTGATAACTACATTGAATTTACAAAAGATTTATAAAAATTAGAAAGTTTTCACACATAAAATAGACTACTAAAATGCTCAAATTTTCAGAAACTTTTTTTGGCGAAGTGTTAACCCGTGTCGTGTATCCATCTTAATAAGCAAATTCGATATTTCTCATGATTCAACATAAATGTTGCGAACTTTTGCCGAAAATAAAATGTGATTGACAAGTTCAAGGTGAACTTGTCTGCGGTAAAATTCTTTTAGCAACATGAGCTATTTGACAGGCATCCATAAAAAAACCTAGTCCGCTTTACTACGCAAGCTGCCATGTAGAATGTGTCGGGGACATGCATCTCAAAAAATGTTTTTAAAATATGTTCCGGGTACAAGTTGTGAAACATGTACCGTGATTCGTGCCGAGTGCGCACAAGTTCAAAAAGGTGAATTTTTGAGTTTAGTTGCGTAAAATATAAGTCTTGTATCAGGACATTAGTAAGTTCTGGCCCTGGGAACACACTACTGCAAGATGTTTTCGAAGCTTCGATGTACTTGAAATACTTGCAGCAATGAGCAACTTTAAGGTTAAGGGTTACAAACAGGTCCAGTAAAACATGTATAGCTTCAGCAAACATAGCTCAAGTTCCTAGCTAATTAGTTAAGTACAAGGTACTTTAGCAAATAATTTATTGGCCTAGGAAAGGTGCTGTGCAATTATGCGATTTACCGTGGCAAGTAAATAGAATTTGTAAAGAAAATGTAAAGATTTTTCTTTTACAAATCGTAAAAATACGCTAAACTACATTAAAAATTTTCTTCATTAAAAAAAAGACGTAACAGTAGGTATATATGTAGCGATAAAACACAGTAAACTCGTCCATGAAGTTTAGCACTATTCAACAATATTAAAACACAAAAATGCACGATATTTTCCTGCAAGCACCGAAATTGCACGATAAAACAGTGGAACGAATACTGGCAGTTATATCACCACCGTTTTGAGTTGCGTACTAAAGGAAAAGTGTGAACGGTACTCACCGTTCCACTCACGCAGGTTTTATTTCGCAGTTTCTGAAAATGCATAAAAAATACTGGCATTTTCCTCGCTTTTTATGTCCGGTAGTAAACATTCTTTATTCGAAACAGGTTCCAAAGTTTCGGAGATGCTGGCAGTGTTCAATGCGCGTTTAAAAATATATTTTCTATATTTTGGAAAAGGAATGCATTTCTTTCTCCACTGAAAAATATATTGGATTTTCTAGGTCTTGTGGAAGAACCCGGATTTCATACTGTGCCTATTGTGCTTATATCATGAAAAAAGACGTTTGCTGTAGGTACGTATTTTTCTGTCAATTTACATACCTATAAGTATTTTTCGAATCTGCCAATCACGATCAATCATTTTGAAAGTACCTTTCAGCTTCTTCGATAAACAGCAACGTCGGTTATGTCAATCACGTTGTTTGCTAAAACGTAAGTTATTTTAGCGTGAGACTAACAAAATTCGATGTATAATTAATATTCAGCTTTTACTCAGAGAACGCGTATTGCGATTATTTTACTTTGAGGGAATTATTAAGGCGTATAGTTCGGCCTCCGAGAGAATACGATATTGACACCTGTCAGTTTTTTTGTTTGATACAAACGAATACGTGTTTTGCGAATTTGATCTTTTTACTAGAATTGTCGCACTGACAGGTGTCAAGAACGCATTCTCTCAACGGTCGGACTGTAATGCGGTAATTGAACCCGTTAATGTCACTCATTAATTATAGTTTTTAAATGTCATTGAAATTCTTTTAAATGGTTAATAATTTATTAATATCGCACAATTTAAAAAAAAGCTTTTCCATTTTCCGTTTGTTGTTAAGAGCTATTCTTAATCATTTATACTTTTCTTAATATTCCAAATTGATAAACACATCCTCCGTCTCTTAGAATACACATAAACATACATAACATCACCGAAAGGTTAGGCAGAGGTGTAACTATAGTACACCCAATTAGAAAATATATATTGAAAAATATTTACTGCTTTTGTTTTTCACCGTTGCTTATGATGATACCCACTTACACGATCTCATTCGTTTACTAATTATAGCTACAACCTAAAATATCATTATTGATCTAATCTATTTTTCGGAATCTGACCTTTTATGAAATAATAGGTACAATACGCTTACATGAAACATCGCATACCAACTGCCTACCTTTTTTGGTATTCTTCCACCGTTCTTCTCAAATAGATAAATTCCCTTTATTCTCTGTTATTATTGTCGTCCGCGACAGTGTTTTATTTAATTATCTACATTAAGAAATCCTGCACGTATTTCATTCGTGATGTGTCGCCTCTCTCAAAAAATTTCTATATTGTTCATAATGAAATGTTGGACACTAATTAATTTCGACCGGACGCGAAATTGACCTATGTCAACTACGGACTCGCGTGATTCAACCCTAAGGACTACAATTCCACAATTGAATTTGAACTTTTCATTCTTGTAATAAAGTTTATTGTTGTGTAAGCTCGTTCTTATATTAATGTAGTTTATATTAGGGATGTGAAACAATAGTTACTTACATTAAGTGAGTGTACACTAAGGTCGGCACGTCCGGTGCGGGAACTGTCAGACGATAAATTAACGGCGGGAGATGATTTTATTACTCGAAGGAAATTATAGCAAAGAAGGATAAAGTCTAGTATTCACAGTTTACTTTTTTTCATTTTGGAACAGTATGTCTGTGAAATGATTAAAAAAAATATTATAAATGGAGAAATTAAGATGAGAGGTAAGTGCCAGCGCAATCTGTACGTCTTGTCGGTGTAGCAAGACGCAGAGCTGTCGTTTGCATTTGCGACTAGTCATTACGAAAAACGTGCAGGAATCGACCATTTTCCTTGAAAAATCCAAATATCGAATTTATTCAAGTTGAGATTCGCAATACAAACACACGGACATTTTCCTCAGCTGTCACAGCTAGACTGACACTGACCTGTCGCATGCAACTGTCGTCGTGTGTGCACGAGTACCGTGCGTCAAGTAGCATGTTGCATGCGACTCCACTAGCCTGTCGTTGCGACTCTGCAACTTGACGCAGGGCGCGGAGCTTTGAACACAATGTATATGAAAATTGTCGGCCGCAGCCTGTCGATGCGTCTAGTCGCCAAGCTGTCACAGTCGCATGTCTGTCGCATTGTGTGCGCCATATCTAAAGGTAACCAATGTAATGTAAGTACCTACCTCAACAACTAGGTATTTATTTGTATGATACCGTAGCGAATTAAATGATGAATTTGACGTAAGAACTTCGTAATGTGCCAAAGAAAAAATGGGTAGTTCTTCGTACAATGGACAAACGTAAATAGCATTTTAATGTCCAAGCCCATTTGTACTTTCAAAACAGGTCTCAGATTCACGACCAGCATTACATTCGAAATAGCAGATAGAAGCTCATTAATTTCGAGGCTAACCCCAATAAAAGCTAAAGTTAATCCTACTAAGTTTACTGCTCATTATTTATTCTACCTTCGCAAACAATTCGAAATGTAGAGCCTATCCTTACCCATTCATGTATATAGAATAGTGACGTTGATAAACTGTCATCGAGTGAGTCAGCATGTACAGTCAGAGAAATTAATTGTTAAGTAAATTGACACCGAATTTCAACGTAGCGTGTTGCAGCAATTTCACATAACTGTCAAAGAATGACAATGAATAGTTGTGAGTTGAATATACGGGCAATTTTTAAGTTGGTAGTAATTTAAAAAAATATTAAGATTTTTTTCACTTCTCATGCTCTAAAAGTTCGTCTTTATGTTGTGCTTAGGCGACATAAAATCGCTTTTTATGTTCTAGTGCATAAAGTAATTTTTTTTTCTGAGACTAAGGTAATCAGGCATATAAACTTCGCAGATTAAAGTCGTGATTTATATCATTTGCTTTAATTCATACCACTTCCGTGTTTTCTATCGTTAATTTAATAAAATCAGGTAAAATAGTTGTCATTTATCATTTGCTTTAATTCATACCACATCCGTGTTTTCTATCGTTAATTTAATAAAATCAGGTAAAATAGTTGTCATTTATTATTTAAAAACGCAAAGAAACGTTTTTATGGCTTGGCAGTATGAAGTACCCAAGTCGAATGACAAATGTTGAAATTAAAAAAAAAACTTTTAAAAAGTTTCGTGGCGGTATATCTGTGGTGGCGGGAATTAGCTATGCTTTGCAACATTTTTGATTAATTATGTACCATATACTTTATGCCTGTTTCATTTTCTCGCAATCGATGTGAAAAGCAGAGTGTATAACTCAGGCATAAACGAGCCATTTTACCCCTCGACTTAACTATCCACCCTCGCCTGCGGCTCGCGTGGATATAAACGTCTCGGGGTAAAAAAGCTTCTTTTATGCCTTAGTTGTACAATCTACTATTATTATCTAACAATTTTTTTTTTTCCTATATGGCATCTCGTAGTTGACCTATAGAGGTCGTGACTACTTAACCGGACTATCCTGTGGTTGCCTTAAGTAAACTCAAAGCCTCCAGCCAGGGGCGTAAAACTAGTATACTAAGCGACTACACGCTAAGGGCACCCCCTTTGGGGTACGAACCTCGGCTTAGGGCGTCGCTGGGGGAGGGCAGCAAGATGGGACAGGCTGGATCATAATAATATTATTTAAGCTTGATGAGGCCGGCATTTCCTATCTGACTGCTCTGAGAAGAAATGCCGAAACAAACTCAGAGGTCACAGTCGGGAATTTAAAGCTACAGGCTCAGCTGCGGCGCGGGCTGGCCGTTCTTCGAGCAAGGGTCGGGGGGAAGCATTTACTTGGGGACGTCGCGAGGGACCTCGGCGGCGAGGTCGGAATGACGGCGTTTTGTGTTTGTGCACTGTACTGGTCGATTTGTTTTTCTCCTGGAGGAGAGTTATGGGGTCGTCAGGTTCGAAGAGAGCATGCCTTGGACGGCGAAGTTTGCTGATATGGGATGGGGTGTATTTGGTGGCCTCGACAACCAGTGGGTTGCGATGTTTGGCGGCGGTATCAAAGAAACTCTTGGAAAGACGTTTCATGAATTGTTTGATGGTGGGGATTTTGAGGTCAAGATGGAGGATCTCATTTCGAACGAACCAAGGGGATCCCGTAGCCTTACGGAGGAAGCGGTTTTGGAGGGTCTGCATCCTGTGGATGTGGTGGGGTTTCGCGTGAGCGAAGACTACACAGGCGTAGGTCATTATGGGTCTAATGCACGCAGTGTAGATGCGCAATTTGCATCTTAGTGACAATTTGCTGCGTGCATTGAGAACGGAATGGAGTCTGCCGAGAGCGAAAGCGGCGCGCGAGCGAACCGTCTTTATGTGCTCTGCGAAGGAAAGGTGCCTGTCGAGAGTTACTCCTAGATATTTAGCTTGCTTTTCCCAAGGGATCGGCTTGCTGAACAGGGTGATAGGTCGGGGGGGGTTGGGTTTATGTCGCGGTTTGGAAAAGAGAACTGCTTGACTTTTGTCGGGATTGACCTCTATTCTCCACTTCCTAAACCAGTCAGCGAGTTTGTTGACAGCGGTTTGGAGTGTGAGTGAGATCTGGACTAGGCTGCGACCAGTGTAGAAAATGGCTGTGTCGTCAGCGAACAGGGCCAGCTGGGCCTTTTTATTCGTGGGGATATCGCTGGTGAACAGCGTGAAGATGAGTGGGGCAAGCACAGAGCCCTGGGGTACACCTGCTCGGATGGGGTGTGGGGAGGATATCGCTCCTTCAACTTTATAACGGAAGGTGCGGTTCAACAGAAAGTCCCGTATGATGAGTACGAGACGGTCAGGCACTTTGAGTTGGTATAGCTTATAGATTAAGCCATTGTGCCAGACCTTGTCGAAGGCTTTCGCTATATCGAAGAAGACTGCACCTGTCATATACCCGCGTAGGAAACCTGCGTGTATATGTTCGGTGATGCGGTGGACCTGCTGGACGCAGGAGTGTTGGGTCCGAAAACCGAATTGTTCATTAGGGATAAGGCCCTTTGTTTCGGCGTAGTCTCTGAGACGCTTGTAAATAAGCCTCTCGTAGACCTTACCGAGAACATTGAGCAGACTGATGGGGCGGTAACTCGAAGGTTCCGATTTGGGTTTGCCGGGCTTGGGAATGCCGATAACAGTGGCTTCTTTCCACGCTTGTGGGAAGATGTTGTTTCTCATGGCGCCATTGAAGATGGTGACCAATAGCATTATTATTTGGGCAGGGAAGAGTTGAATCACTCTGTTGGTGATACCGTCTGAGCCAGGGGCTTTTCTAGGTTTGAGGCGCTTGATGATATCCTGCACTTCGTCTGGAGTGACGGGTGGCAGAGGATTATCAGGGTCCTCGACAGGTGGGAGGGAGGCTTTGCGTTCGACTTCCGCGTCAACCTCAGAGAGATGGGCTTGGTCAACGGGTAGGGAGCTAGGTGTACACTGGGCTTCCAGACTGTCGGCCAGGCATTCGGCCTTGTCATTGTCGTCGAAGGCAATGGTTTTGTCAGGGCGGGTCAGTGGGGGCATGGAGACTATCTCTTGAGATCTGAGTCTCCTTTGAAGATTCCAGAATGCCTGATGTGTGGGTTCTAGATCGCTCAGCGTCTTATCCCATTTGACTTCACGCCACTCCGCTATGCGAGTCCTCACAGATCTCTGTAAGTAACGCATATGGGCTTTGTTCGCATCGCAGGGAAAGCTGCTGTAAGCACGGACAGCCGCGTTCTTCTCACACAGTAGTTCACGCAAGTCGTCAGGCAGTTTCCATTGATGGTCATCCATCGCTGGAATCTCCCTTGAACAGTCGTTCAGGACTGACTGTACGTGTTCCGTGAGCGAGTCGATCGCGGCCGACGTGTCCGCGATAGAGTTGAACTGATCAGGAATAGAGTCTAAGTGGGGGGATGTGGTGGATTTCAGGCGTTCGCTTACTTTCCTCCAGTCCGTTACCACTTTTGTCTGGGGGGGATGATTGGGGTCGGGGAGACCAATACGGGGGGCCATTCTGATGATGACTGGTCGGTGATCAGAGGATAGCTCTTGTACCACTTCTATATCGTTCAACCGTAGGTTGACGTTCTTTAGAAGTGCCACGTCGAGGACGTCTGGGGAATGACTGGGATTGTTCGGAAAGTGGGTGGGAGTCATCGGTCCGATGACGTCGAAGTTCAGAATGGGGGAGAGGTCAAATAGGATTTTGCCTCTGGTGGAGACCCTGGTGCTGTTCCAGGCGGGGTGTTTGGCGTTAAGGTCACCCGCTATAATTACGGAGTCGCTTAAGCCAAGAAGGGCTGAGAGGTCGTTTGACAGAGGTTGTGAGTACTCTGCAGAGGTCGTGGGAGGGATGTAAGCTGAAACTATTGTGATTGGTTGGTGTCCTGACATGCCTAGCCGACAGATGGACACTTCAAGTCGTGAAAGGGGGGGCGGATCCATTGGGATGCAGTAGAGTTCTTTTTTGTAGTAAATAAGAGTGCCGCCTGCGTGGCATCGCGATCTGTCGTTGCGAACTATACGATAGTTCGCGATTGACGGGTTGCGATGACTAGGCTTGAGGAAGGTCTCTTGAACGAGGAAGATGTCAATTTGATGGTCGCGGATGAAGGTGGCGATCTCATCTTTTTGACTTTGAATGCCATTGGCATTGAAATAGGCTATGTTGAGGGATCGGGGTTTGGTTCTAGATACAATTCCTCTATCCATTACTGGGTTTAGTGACGAAAGAGGTGAGAGCCTGAGTTATATCAGGGTAGGCGTTATAGATCGCCTGAATTTGGTAAAGGTCGCCGGAGTATCTGGCAGCGACGATTTCGCTTGCCATTTTCCTGGCGCGGGGGCTGACGAATGTCAGGAATGTGCTCGTGATCACATTGAAGGGATCAAGAGCGGGAGTAGCTGTGGTCGGGGGGGGCGCTGGGAGTGCGGCGGGAGCAGCCCTAGCAGCGGGTGCGGGTGTGGTGGGGGGCGCGGGGTTGGGCGCCGCGGAGCGGGTTATACGGGGGTCCAACCTAGTGTGGGCGGGAGGCGTGGGTGGCTTGGTAGCCGCGAGAGCTGGGAAAGCACTCTGGTGGTTTAGGAGGTTCCAGGGGCTGGGCCTTTGGGGGCTTAGCCGCTCGGGAAGGGCAGAAGGTCCTTGGGAGGGGGTCTCCCTAAGTTGACGGGCGCCTGCGCGCTTCGTCAATTTGGAGGAAGAGGACTTGGGGGCCTTGGGGCAGCCACGGTAGTTGGCTGGGTGACCGGACTCGCCGCATAGTACGCAGCTTGGAGGTTCCGTACACAGGGTACGGTCCTTGGGACGGGGGCAGTTTTCCGTGCCATGTTCACCCAGACACTTCACGCATCTAGGCTTAGCATGGCAGAAACTCTGAGAATGGCCATATAGCTGGCATCGGTGACACTGACCGACGATGCCAGACTTTTTAGGCTTCTCGATTGAGATGCCTGAGAGGTTGCAGATACTTTTGATCTGAAAAATCGGGTGATGGCCCTCAGTGGGAGGGCAGACAACGAGGACCATGTCGAAGGGGACTTGTCCTCGTGAACGGTGCATCCTGTGGACTTCTGCCACAGGGACCGATTGGAGTTCGAGGTCAGCCTTAATGTCGGCGACCGTGATCTCCTTTGGGATACGGCGAATCACCACTCGGATCTGGCGTTCTTCCGGCAGGGAGTACGTGTGGAAAGACACGTCCCTCTGGCGGAGAAGTAGGGTGAGGTCCCGGTAATCTCTCGATGTCGGGATGGACACCTTGATGCCCTGGAGGGTAGACCGGGCGTTTGTAAAATTAATTTTACGCTCGGCACACCATTTGGACACATCGGTCCATCGCCCCTTGTCTTGGATGAACACAGGGGGAGGGGGGGGTACCTTCTTCAGGGTAGAAGTGGTCGGGGTCGGTCCAGCACTGAGGCTGGGAGAGGCATCCTTTTGGGATGATGAGGGAGTCGGGGGGGGGGCAGTGGCTGAGGAAGTCACTGTGGTGGGGGAGGGGGAGGGTGCTGCTAGGGCCGGCTCGGTCGCCACCAGCTTGGACTTTTGGGCGGAAGAGAACTTCTTCCGCCTTTTGTTGCTCCTCCCTGACGCCAGCGTGAAGCCGTCGTCGTCGGAGGAGGGGGCGGGGGAGGAGAAGTGGAGGGACTCCACATCCGAAGGGGGGTCAAGGAGGCGCTTCGACGAGGCCTCCTCTGTGTCCATGAGGACGGGTGAGTGCACCGACTCTTCCGAGTCGGAAAAAGTCGGTGGGGAGGGGGGGGATTGCTGCATGGCAGCGAATTTCTCGCCATACTTGGCGACGAAGTCGGGGTCCTTGAAGAGGACTTCCTTGAAGAACGCCAATATAATGGCGTCCTGCATGGTCTTGGGGGGGGGGGGGGGGACTACGTACGTCTAGCGTACTGAAACCTAACACTAACTCCCCGGGTGGGTTGGCCCGGGGATGGGTAACCCTCCCTGCCGGGTTTAGGCAGGGAGGTGAGTACCTAGGGTGAGCCCTAAGTTTGTAAACCTACCGCCAATCTTAATGTGCGGTAGGGCCCTATGGGTCTTATTATCTAACAATAAATTGCTTTCATATATATAATTATTACACAACTAACTATACAATTAAATACGCACAAGACAGGACACTTAGGCGTCGAATACTCGTCCACATCGCTGTCATACGGAAACGTGCCCAGAAGACTGGCAGCATTGCCACGTTGAATGGCAATGCTAATTCTTTAGCCAAAGAACAAGCCAGCCCTCTGGTCACGTGAATTGGCGAGAAATTTCCTTAAAAAGGAGATTTGCACTCAGGCCCTGTGACGCGAACGTTTCGACTCTAAACGGCTCCAACTGTAGTCAATTTGCTTAACGATTAATTTTCCTGACTGAACGTGGTAACCATGACCTTTGACTGGTGCCCTTTGTAGTGTATCAGATTTGTGGCGAATTCATGGCTGATATATATCTTTGAAGACGGATCGAGGCCGACCCTTGCGCTTTTTACGGCTGATAAGCTGGTGATAAACCAAAACTTGTAACATCACGTTTGTTTGTTGGTCGTCGTAAAAGGAAAGTTGTGTGATAGCCTATCAGGGATGTTACGTAATGACACATATTTGAGTCAACAACACTGACTGTACTATGTTAGTTCAGCTAAAACAAACAGATCGGTTGTACCTATAACATTGTGGGCTTGTATCTAAATAATTCTAACTTTGGTTATTCTGTCCTCCAACAAAATTTTGCATGTCTCTCTAGTTAATTTCAAAACCAACTTATTTTCATGAATCTTTGAAACCGTCAAAAAACTTTGAAAAAGTTATATCTCTTCAAGATTCTTCTTGTTGCAATTTTTATCCCTTTACCTAGAATATTATGTAATCATTTTTACCACAAAAGGTGTTCATTAGAATGGAAGTTTTAATTAAAGTTGTTGTAGGTATAATAATTGTTATGAATACCAATAGCTCTAAGAGCGAGGCCATACGATGCGTTAACGGTACGGTGAGGCACCGCACCGCAATTACTTCGAGCTATAGGGTGCCACACGGGCGGTATGGCACCGCAGTAGAACCACAGATTACTAAATAGTTACTTCGTAACAGATACATCACTCTAGTACAAAAGCGAAAATACCTACGCTATAATAGCCTACAAAATCTTAATAATAATACCAGCTGTTTGCAGCGAGAAGAAATGTAACATAAGTACGCACACAGAGAGTCGAGATTGTTTTGCCCGCCACGCGACCCACGTGCGAGCGCGTCATCAAGCGAATATGCTGGGGTTGTACCTATAATGATTTTGGTAATAAAACGAATGTTGTAGAAAAACAATTATTTTTTATTTGTTAATCAAATATGTTTCAGTTTAATAAAATGGTAGATGCTTTTTTTCCCTTCCCTGAATTCCCGATTATTAAATTTTATTGTCGAAAATATTCGAAACCGCGTAAATAATTTCAATAAGTAATCAAAAGGGAAACAGGAGCAAAGCGGAGGAAAATCAATTGTTTTTAAAATTTCCAAGATGGTGCTGCCAGGTCGATCCATTATGACGTTGTCAAAACTATTTAAAAATGCTTTTTCTAATTCTTCGATATAATTATTAAAAAAAAATAACAAAAAAAAAATGACAAATTTTCATTTGTTTTTTGACTGTGACACCCATCCACTGCACAATAATTACGTGCTTTTGGCATTTTGATTTGATAGTCAGCGCGGTAAATTTGGCGAGCGAGCACTCAGGCGTGCGGCAACCGACTGTCGGTTGTATCGACGGCGATACGCGAAGCGGTAGGCATATAACGCGCGGCCTTGAGCGAGTGACGGACGCCTGGTAGAACGCTGTTTACCGTGGTGCGCGCCGCAGCGTATCACACCTCCCCGCCTCGTCTCGCAGGTCACAAGCGCGGCGCGCCTATGGTGCGACGCTGCACGGCGGCGGCCCAACGCATCGAATGACATGGCATAGTGATTTGTATGTAGGATGACGTTGCGGCACCGCTCCGGCGTCGTCGCACCGCACCGTTAACGCATCGTGTGGCCTCACTCTAATAATGACGCCCATGACGGTGTGGGTCCTTAGTCAATCCGTAACCAGTCTTATGACGTCAGACAAAACCGCAAACGATTTCATGATTCTTTCTCAGATGTCTAGCTTGGTTTGCGTTACAATAAAGATTTTCAGAAACCTGAACCTGAAATCCGTTGGAAGTTAGCCTTTAGGGAAATGGTTTTGTGACTCGCAAGTTTGAACGGAAATATTAGGATTACCTCGGGAGTAGTTACCTTGACCTTCCATTGTGAAGCTACGCTAATCTTCTAAGGGTACAGCAGTAAAATAAATTCTGTAGGATAAGCCTGAATGTATGGATACGCTTTTTAGGGTTCCGTAGCCAAATGGCAAAAACGGAACCCTTATGGATTCGTCATGTCTGTCTGTCTGTCCGTCCGTCCGTATGTCACAGCCACTTTTTTCCGAAACTATAAGAACTATACTGTTGAAACTTGGTAAGTAGATGTATTCTGTGAACCGCAGTAAGATTTTCACACAAAAATAGAAAAAAAACAATAAATTTTGGGGTTCCCCATACTTACAACTGAAACTCCAAAAATTTTTTTTCATCAAACCTGTACGTGTGGGGGTATCTATGGATAGGTCTTCAAAAATGATATTGAGGTTTCTAATATCATTTTTTTAACTGAATAGTTTGCGCGAGAGACACTTCCAAAGTGGTAAAATGTGTGTCCCCCCCCCCTCTAACTTCTAAAATAAGAGAATGATAAAATTAAAAAAATATATATAATGTACATTACCATGTAAACTTCCACCGAAAATTGGTTTGAACGAGATCTAGTAAGTAGTCTTTTTTAATACGTCATAAATCGAAAACCGCAATTTACCTTTCACAAAGTTACAACGAACTACAAGAACTTTTATATTATGTTACTTGCTGCTACGGAACCCTTCATGGGCGAGTCCGACTCGCACTTGGCCGGTTTTTGTACCTGGATGACTTTCAAGTTTCATTCATTCCGGATCGGTTTCTTTAAAAAAACACTCAAGTTAATCTCGTATGTTGGACATGCTTCCAAAAGTTGAATGCAGTTATTACTAACATAAATAATTTAGTAGAAACATTTCTTGAACGCCTGTTAGAAAATTCTTCTTTTCGTCACGATATTTTGTAAATTTTTTTTTGTAGGAGGTATTATTTTGTGAGCCGTTGTGCTATTTCTACTAATATTACTGCATGTTCTTATTACACACAACCGTCATGCCTTTATAAATAGCGTGTCAATAATGTGGCGACACTCCCCTATAAAAAATGCTCTCTTGTCTTAACAGATCCCATGACTGAACACTGACCCCCAAATTGTAAGATTGTGACTTTGAGTGTCTGTCATATTTTAATGTATAATTTATTCTAGAGACAAATAAGCGTTTTTATTTTATTTTTTATAATATTATGACTAAAAAGAATCTTAAATAAAAAGGTCTCCTTTTAAGAAAAAAAAGGCTTTTAACCTAATAGATTCACAAATTAGATGCAAGATCCTCTACGAAACGAAAAGTTTAATTAGACAAAACCTTTGTAATTATTATTCATGAGGTTACCCTTTAATAATTAACACCCTACGTATTGCAGCGTTACCTCTGCGGGTAAGCCTCTTAGGTTAAAACCTTTTTTTTTTCCAAATAATGACATTTTTTTAAAATTTTTTTTTTTTTCAAACGGATTTCTTTTTTTTTTGGCATGACAAGATGTATAGAATAGATTGGTATAGAACTTTTTTTCTTTGATTTAGTTGCTTGATAATCGTTGACCTGGTCTCACCTGATATAATTTGAAGATTCCTGATAATCTGTTCCCAAATTGTTGATATTATATGTATAATATCAACAATTTGGGAACAAATTATCAGGAATCTTCGGAAACATTGCATGCTGGCAGGAATCAGTGTATGGATGCCCATACACTGATTCCTGCCAGCATGCAATGTTTAAAGTCTTGCTGTCGAGCTTCGCATCATAAGCTGACCACATTCTCTGGTGTAACCTATTCTCCAAACCTGGTATGGTTTTTTCTTCTAATTCCCGGCCTTCATCATCCTCAGCAAACTTTTCTCCTTTTTTATCTGGTCTGACACCGTATTTTATTTGTAGTAGGTGTAGAGCCAGTGAAAAAGGGCGATTTGCTTTTTTCCCGGATACCGAATCATCTACTGGTTTGCGAGTCACAAGTTGTTGCATACTCCAATCTAGCTGCAGAGTATGCCTGTACTTCAAGTTCCGTGCGGTGATGGTTGCTGTACTTCGTGAACACCTTCGCCTGTGTCCAGGAAACTACGATCGAATACCATTTTTTCTTTTTAACATTTTTTTTAGAACTTTTAAAGGGGAACAATTCCGTCATACATAAAACGTATAATTTTGTGAACACCTTCGCCTGTGTCCAGGAAACTACGATCGAATACCATTTTTTCTTTTTAACATTTTTTTAGAACTTTTAAAGGGGAACAATTCCGTCACACATAAAACGTATAATTTTTAAACGTGAATAAAAAGTAAAAGAACAATAATATGTAAGCTTGAAGGCTTTAGCAGTTTATTTGCAGTTCGGTCACGTGGTGGCTTTTCTAGTGCTCACGTTTAGCTCCTGATGCGACTGTGACCTATTAAAAGATTGGATAGCAGCCGTCGGAAAATAGATTGTCACTCCAACGGCGTTTATGGTAGGTCTTCCTATTATTTTGTTAGGTTCTGCTTTGATCCGAAGCAAAAAGAAGAAAAAAATGAAAAGAGAATGGACACCAAACTATGGATTTCTTAAAGGCCCAATAACTATAAAATATATACCAAAAGAAAGAGCATTTCAAGGAGGAAATTTGCTATATGCAGGTCTTTTGCAAATTGTTAGTCGGTTCAGAGTTAATAACCTAAATAAGTGACTACTTGAGCACGGAAGTTAAGGAATTCTTGGCGCCCATAAACCATAATATGTACACCAATGACAAGAGCTTTTCAAGGAGAACCTTTGCTACTAACACAAAAAGAAAAAGATGGTTGAAAAGATTGAAAACAATATTTTTAAATATAACAGGAAACTGTGAACATTATTTTGTGAAATACTAGATTGATTGCTCGACCATTCAGTAATTACGCGTAGTTAGTAGTGATAAATATATTTTTGACATCATTGCGTTGCGTTTCAGCTGCCAATTGCATGAAATTGAAACAGACAGAATGACATTTTAATTATGTTTAGCGCTATTTGTATTTAGTTAGTCGTTGTGCAAGCAAGCTTTATGTATTTTATTGTGTGTGTTCTTTGCCTATTCATTTTATCACGCACAATTTTTAATAATTTTATTTTTTGATAATAATTATGTAACTAGAGAACAGTGGCGGAGAAGGCACAGCATAAAGAAAATTTAAAAACATGGGGGAGTCCTTTGCCCAGCGCTGGGACAATAGACATAGGATACCTGAAGAAAAAATTCTATAACAAAGAAAAATAATTCAGGTCAACAAACTCAAAGAGTCCGATCATAAAAATGTAAACCAGTTAAAAATACGTATTAGTTCCGTTGTTTTGTTTCACAACATCGTAAAATATTAGGTCTTATTTATTTTTTGTAACATAACATGCATAACACACATCTGTCTTCAGCAATGTAATTGTGTGCAACGGAACAATAAAAAAAACGCGATTTAATTGCACGTCTCGTCTTGAAAAGCCAATATGAAGTAGTTGTACAATAACACGCTAATGCTACTGAAATATTTGATTATGTTCCGAGGTTTTGGCATTGTTCCTCATTCTTCATAAGGCATTACGTGTGTTGAACTCGGATACATATTTCAAAAGAGATATCGTTTTTAGTAGTTAAATACAAAACAGTTACTATAATAGATTAGATTTTCTATTTGATTAATTAACTATTCATATTTCTGAATTAGCACATTTAAATTTTTTATTTAAATTGATAATTATTCATTCTGGCAGTAACCTAAACCTTTGTACATACAATATAATTATTTTTGTTTTCTGAGCTTTGCTTTTTCAAAAATAAGTATAATTCTGCTTTAATCGAATCAAACAGTAGGTAATCGGTATGAGATACTTTATGAGAAAAATACTTACAAACTTCTTAAAAAGAGCGAGCGTCACCTCAAAGTCACGAAGTGGAATAAACCAGACTCCACGCCGCCGCGCCGGAGACACGGCTGATCTTAGCCCGATGTAATAACAGGGGCAATATCGACATAACACTACTGATATAGTTACACAGTCCCTCCCTTGAAGTCCCGAGTAATCATATTGGTTTGTACTCAGTCGAGTGGTTTGGATTGTGGACGCTCATATTCACAGATAGAGTGCGCGTGACAAGATTTCATTCGCTATTGAGATCTTACTCATTCGACGAAGTTTCAATGTGTGTTTTGTCTTCAACAAAGTCTTCAACCTTCAAAGTTAATTTACGTACATCATTCTATAACACTATTTACGTAAATTAGCCCAGTATCAGCTGTCATACAAATATGTATGTATGACAGTTATTGGTAGTCAGATTCAAAACAGCAAAGTCCAGTACTTAAGTTGTAAAGATCAGATGGTAGTGGTTTCATGTAAATTATTGATAGTTAGCAGCAGCTTGTTTAACTTGAAGCAAACACCGACATTGTAGGTGAGTTAGGAAAAAGCTAGGAGCTAGCTAGTTAGCTAGCTAGCAAATGTCAAAAATAGAGTCCTGAAATAGCACTTTTGTGTATTTTCAGTCAGAAGAACACTAGGAATATTTCCCGTGGGTAACACTGCGGATGTACAGATAATAACTGCTGCGTCTAATACCGCTCGTTTATAGTTAACAGTTATTTTAGAGATAGATTTATGATGACAGGATGAGTGACGTAGTAATCGTGAGTTATGACTTGAATAGTTAACGGTTCACTGTTCAAAATTAAACATCAAACAAAGCAAGGAATGATTAAATAGCAAAGGTTGACTAGTAGAATGCCTCAGACATTGATTCCAGTAGGTACTAAATCCTGTACTTGAAACAGTATTTACTTTTACCTCTGAATAAAGTTTCATGTAAGTACAAATAAATATGTGAATTCTTTGCGTGAGCGGGTTATGCTCGGAGTTTCTTTGAAGGATAAAATCAGAAACGATGTTATCCGGAAAAGAACCTGAAAGTTGAAGTGGCAGTGGGCTGGCCATGTTTGTCGAAGGACCGATGGCCTCAAAAGGGTGGCTGTGGCGCAGCAAGGGTGAGGCCTATACCCAGTAGTGGACTGCGATAGGCTGAGTGGATTAGTTGATTAGCACGTGAATTCTGGAATACGGAAACACATTACAGACACAGTCACCTGCATGTCCTTGTTAACAAACAATGCCTTAATTTCGACAAGGCACAGTTAACTGTATCAACCAATTGGTCAAAAACTCTTTTCATGAGATCGAGATCTCGAAAAACAGATCGATCCAGCCCTTTTCTTCAATGACAATAATTTTACTATCCGTATCGAAAGAGATAGGAAGGCATTTCATCCCATGAGTAGCGATCTTCGAGATATTACTATCTATTCTATTCATATTCCTACATCAAAATGTAGGCTATGCATGTAAGTCGGTATTCTGTTACTTTATGGGGTATTGTTCACCTGAATGTATGATTTATTATGAGTTATGTTCTCTTATCTGTAATAAATGTTGTTTTGCTAGTAATACAGAACATATTTCCAAATGGCAAGGATGTAATGTATATAGGGTATTGGCGAGATTCAGATACTAGGTGGAGTCTAAACATCTCTTGTTATTTTGGAGGAACTACAAATTTAGCAATTCATTATCGTTATTATTTGAAATTTCTACTTATTTACGCTTTTCTTGTGAAATCATAGTACGAAACTTCCGTGCTGGGTTTTTTGTTTCTGTTAGGTTTTTTTATTTTAGTATGCCTACTATTATCTTATAATAATAACCACTATAAAAACAAAATCTGCGTCATCTGCATGTTCCTCATTTGATCTGACCAAGATTATGTCTGGACTTTAAAAGAGACTGTGACCTGTGGGTTTGTTTCGATCTTTCTTCTTAGAGTAGTCCGATAGGAAACTCATCTAGTTTTATAAAACACTAGCTGCGCCCCGCGGTTTCACCCGCGTAAATGTCGATCCCGTGGGAATATCGGGATAAAAACTATCCTATGTCCTTTTCCGGGACTCAAACTATCTCTATACCAAATTTCATCGAAATCGGTCCAGCCGTTTTCATGTTATGTCGTGACAACGGAAAACGGGTTTCATTTTTATATATATAGATGTGTAAAAGTATTTTTTGAACCTTTTTTACAGAAATTAATATAATTTCATCATATCATTTCATTTAATTTAAAACGCAATCGGTAACTAGGTACCTACGTAGAACTTACGATTAGACCACCTAAAATTCTTATCCACCCAAACTCAACTTCGATCAAACTTAAGTCATTATAACGAAACTATTCTGAACAGTTCTCAAGGAAGTGATAGCTCCAAGTTTATATCTTCGCTTCAGCGCATCTCATTGAACGTCTTTCAGTTCCCAAATGCCCGATAAGAATTGAAAAGCGGGCAAATATTTTCCATGGGTCGTGCTGGAATAGGCCTCATTATTGCTATTGGAAAACGCCAGTAACCTCATTCATTTCTTCTAGATAGTACTTATTGTGGGTGGAAAGAGAAATGGTGCAGTTTATTCTTTTGATTATTTTCTTAGGATGTAATCAGACTTCGCCGTTTTAAAAAAGTCTGAAATAAATTTAAATAAACGTTGAGTTTTATATTGTTAAAGCTTTTTTTTCTGCAACTATTTTGGAATCTGACTTCGTTTTTAACCTTTTGCTTTGAAAAAAAAAAGGAAAAATGTTTGCAGAAAAATTAAAAAAAAAATGTTCCTGCATATTTCTTGCTTGATCTTTAATTTTATTCCCTTTTCCGCCCTTCTAACTGACTTTTATTCACTTTTCCGCCCTTCTAACTGACTACTCAATAACCTTAGCTACGAACAGTCGAATCATAATATGATCGATTAGAGATGACCCATTTCTTGTTAGGCGAAATCCGATGGAGCTGAAATTTTGCACACACGTGTACACACGATGACAATACAATGCTATTGTGACAAAACTGTTCTGATGGTAAATGGACGGATGGTAAATTATTCGTAATCCATGATAATATCCAGTACATTAACCCTATTATTATAAAGTATCGGCTGTCGTCAAAGACGTGACGGGTATCATACGATTTCTAAAGTCATACGATAGATAGGTACGCCTGTATTTTGGGAATAGTGCTTTTAAAAAAACACATAATTTGATCGGGTACCTAATCCATCAATTTATTTATTTTTTGAATATTCGTTTAATTATTTATAATATTTTGTTATGTATTTTTGTGGTGTGCAATAAAGTATAAATACATTAATTAAAGTCTCTTTTCGTGTCTGTGGGTGTGACCGCGTTGTACTTCTAAACTGCACTACGGATTTTGATGCTGTTTTCGTTTTCACCATGATTTAGAGAAATTATTCCAGGAGGTGTGGCCTACAATACATTCATATTTAACTTACATAAATAATAAAGAAACGTCGATGTTTTTTCAGGTCGTAAAAAACGTGTGAAGCACGAGTTGGTTGTTTGGATACAAAGTTTATAGGTTAGTTCTTAGGTACTTGATACTATTTTTTCTTAAAAAGTACATACCACAAAACGCTACGAGAGCAATAAAAGCTATTAGTTATTACCCACTGTTATGCCCAATAAAACTTTATTTGCGTATTTTTTGTCTTCTTTTAATGGTTCCTTTTATTTGTCCAAGGAATAAAGTACTTAGTATTTTGTCGAATTTCGGTAAACAAAAAACTTACTGAGTAGCTTCCGTTTACGATCTATATATTTTATTTATACAGTCCACTGTTTAATATAATTATACTTTTCAATATTAATATATACCCCTTATATTGTTCTATTACTGGTCTGCTGCTTTTATTCTGTGGTTTTCGTGTATATTTTGTTGCTGATGATCCTTCAGGAATAAAAACAAAAGAAAAACTGGATGAGACCGGAATGACAAAGTTTATAGTGGATAAGACAGAGATTAAAACAGAAGAACAACTAGCAGGGGATCGAGGGGGTGGAGGGGGGCTGGGGGGTTTCAGGGGATCAAACCGAAATAACTCAAAAAAATTAAGGGCCTGAGACCCAGCAGTGGGAACATTATAGGCTGATTATGTTATGTTTGTTTTATGTACTGTTCAGGAACTTTAACCGTAAGTATATTGTAGTTGACTTTCATTTTTATGAATTTCAGCGAAATCAGGAACATATTTTCACTCGTAAATAGCTACAGAGCGTATAGAAGATACTGCTAATTAATAAAAAAAATTACATAAACCAAAAACCGTAGGTACGTTCACGCATAACATATTTTTCAGAGAAAACACGATACCAATAACGATTTATTTTTTATAAAGGTTCCGAAAAAATATACGAAAGCCACCACAGGTATCGGCTAGATGCCTATAGTGTGAATTGACGTCAATCATTCATCGTTTTCAATACTTGGTCCTTGTACCTATATATCTACTCAATATATCAATATCTCGTCAATATTTTATAC
This sequence comes from Amphipoea oculea, assembly GCA_945859645.1. NCBI lineage: Eukaryota > Metazoa > Arthropoda > Insecta > Lepidoptera > Noctuidae > Amphipoea > Amphipoea oculea. The sequence goes on from OX243880.1 coordinate 11,252,425, forward strand.
CCAACATGACAGGGAGGACGCTTTGTATTCCCCTGCTCAAGGTATTACGTGCGTAAGAGTTTATTATAAACGGATTTGCTTTTGAAAACTCCTAAACGAAGGTCGGGCATAGGTGCCTTGTTATATTGGTGTTACTGACACATTCAAATACCTAAAAAGCGACCGGGTGAGTTTATTTTAAAGGGTATTTCGTTAAATTGGATTATCTACCGCTAGAAATTTTTTTTTTAAGTGAATACTTCATTAGGCGCTTTGGGCATTTATTGACATGGGAAAAAACCGTTAAATTCACGCCACTGTTACCGTAAGCGACACCGCTTCGGATGTGTTCGGGATGTACTCGGTTTTAATGTATATCCGATATGTCAGTGAGTGATGGCAAAGTATTCTGTTTGTGTTTTGTTTTCACTTGTGTCGGCACTCTCGGAGTGCCACTGTTTTTTTTTTCCAACACGCATGGAAAAGCCATTTTTAAACAAAATATAACGTGAATGAAACGTAGTTGGGTAGCTGAAAGAACCGACCACAACATTATTTATTAAATTTAATGAGGCACCTGTCTATACTATAGTAATTGAAATATGAAATACCGTAATACAACTAGAGATAGGTAGATAAATTAAAACAACATAGTTTTGGTTACATATAATTTTTTCAGCGCCACTACAATCATCATTATACAAATTGCCCCAAAATTGATTTTCAGATAAAAGAGTTGCTTATTAAAAGGCTACCGTGGCGCTACAGTGCATCCGGGATGTTTGCAGAAGCCCACACGGACGGCTTCAAGGCCATAATTCGCATAAAATCGGCTTCTTTGCTGCAGCGTTTGCGGGGTGCTAAGAATGGCATTCTGAAAGTTATTGCTGCTCAATTTGACTGCCCCATTTAAAAACACTGGGTAAGGGTAGTGAATGGTTTATAGTAGTCTACATCTTTATGTAGACTTATCTTACTTATCTTTATAAGTACTAACATAATTGTAAGCTAATATTGTTGCTAATATATACTAACAAGATATGGATTTTAATTATCTGAAATAAATTATTCTATTCTATTATTTTCTCAATTTACAATGAAAATAATAATAAAATCGTGGTATTAATTTCCGCGGTCCTAATTTAAGTTAGCGCCCCTTCCATTAGGGCTAACTCCTCAGGGCAACTCCCCCAATAAGATTACCAAGATTGTTATGACTAAGTTAGTACTAAGAACTTGGACCGGTCTACCCACAGATAAAAATTTATCTTAGTAGGTATTTTATAACGTAAGTCTGGCAAATTACATAATTGTTAAGCAAATTGACCGTATATTCAAATTACAACAGCTGTCAATCTTTGCAAGTCGCATAGAAAGGCTTTAATAGTGCAAAATGACGTAGGGTGTAGTTTACTGACTGCAAGTACCTATTTTTGATGCCGATAACCAAGAAAAATAATGAAAACTTTGGTTTTACAATGAACTGAATGACTGATAACGCATAGCCTAACCGCTGGATCAGAATTTGCACAAGAGTTCCTTTTTGCATGCGGTTAGACTGGAAGCCGACCCCAACATATTTGGGAAAAGGTTAGGCAGATGATGATGATGAGTTCCTTTTGTAACGAACTTACGAAGGATTATTTAAAATACTTCTATAGAAAGTTTTGTCGCCCATTAAACAAGGGGTTTAATGGGGGACAAAACTTTCTATGGAAGTTCGACAGTGTGTCGGTTGGAAATGCCATCGGGCACACGGCTTATATATTATCATAAATTCATTGGAAAAAATGAAATACCAACGAATTTAAAGTTAGCCCGTATGTGTTGTCTTGGAAGCAAACTAGTGGTTCAATTTAGATAAGTGTGCTTGCAAAATCAATCTAATCAACCCCTTACTTAATAACTACTTTCAGTACGAGTATATTACATTCGGAAAATGTGAAGAAAAATCATTATTTTTTTCACATTTTATAGCCAGCTGGCCGGCCGGTTGGCTTCCAGTCCGGGCTACCGGGTGCAGCTGAATACCACTATTTTACATGGAGCGACTGCCTACTAACCTTCACAACCCAGTTATTGGGTAAAACGATACCTACCTCTTGGTAAGGCTGGTTGTCAAACTTTCGGGCTTATGACGACCCGTAACGACTGACATAGATCCACGTATGACAGCCAGGACCAACGGTTTAAAGTACTTTCCGAGACACGAAGGGGTATTGGTAAGTAAAGATGGTCACCCATCCACGAACCAACCGCGGCAAGAGTAGTTTAACCGGATCGATCGAACCGTGCGGATGTTATAAGTTAGCCACAAAGCCAATCAATGTAAAAAATTACATGTGAAAAGAATAAGACACGAAATAATATTTTAAGTTTTTCAAATACCAACATGAATGAAAACACTCAAAGTCAAATAGTAGCAATATCCTAACTAAATTTTAACACTATTTCGTTCAACTATTCACAATTTCTTCACGGCTAGGCGTAACGTTCCGCGTTCGTGAATTGCGTCGAAAGTGAACGTTGTATACTACAATTAAGATCTTGCATCTATTGTTTAGTTACGTCAATACAATTAGTCTCATTGAATGAAGTGATAACTTGCTAAACGTTACCGGAATTAGGTAATGGTAAAAGATAAATGGGCCTTATTAGAAGGCTGAAAGTGACCCAAAGGGCATTGGAGAGGGCTATGCTTGGAGTTTCCCTGCGTGATCGAATCAGAAATGAAGAGATCCGCAGGAGAACCAAGGTAATCGATATAGCCCGAAGAATTGCCAAACTTATGTGGCAGTGAGCAGGGCACATTGCTCGCAGAACAGATGGCCGATGGGGCCGAAAGGTTTGGGAGTGGCGACCGCATACCGGAAGACGTAGCGTTGGTAGGCCTCCCACAAGGTGGACCGACGACCTTGTGAAGGCCGCAGGAACTCGTTGGATGCGAGAAGCACAAAAACGGTCGAAGTGGAGGTGCTTGGGGAGGCCTATGTCCAGCAGTGGACGTCTTTCGGCTGAAACGATGATAATGATGATGTAAGGTAAATAAACATTGACCTTAATGCTTTGAGGCACAAAAATGAAAATGCGAATAAAGTTTCAGATAATGTTTTTATTATTTTTTATCTTAACACTCTCACATATAGGGTGGCAGGGACACCGACATGCATCCTGTTATTATAAATTCAGTACCTACATGATTCTGAACACCTCTGCGTTGAAATTTTTCGTAGGTTAATGAAAAAAAATTGCTGTTCCTTACATTTTGACCTCGTAGGTCTTTTCACACTTTTCTATGTAACAGCTGTTTTTTTTTTATAAACTACGTAAGATTTCTACGTCTAAAATCATGTGCTGAATAATTCATGGTTACAGTTTGCGTGACGCTGTCCCAGCCATCCTGTATTTAACACCTCATAATTTTAAATTAAAACTGAAAATATTTATTTCAGACCATTAAATATTTATTACACAGTAATTGATACAATATATGTTAGTAAAATTTAAAATAATAATTATTTTGGACATGCATGAGCGACCAATGCCTCAGGATTTGGATATCCACTCTGTGCGACACCACGCTCAAAAGCGTGTTGGTGCTACCCTTTACCCGAGACCACAGGGAGGCCGTTCTTTTGCGAAGCACCGCATGGAAGCCATTCGTGCTGTGGTCGGCGAACATGCCGGAGGCACTGCACCGTAATGGGAGCCCCAACAAACCCCTGAACGCGTTGTTATACTGGATGCGCAGAGCATTGCAGGCTTTTTAGTGTAATTGCCCCACAGGTTGCACGTGTATAACGTTTGGGTAAAGCCGAACCTAACAGTTTTTGAATAACAGGTTCCTAAGTAAGTAGGTAGTATTTTTATTTCATTTTCTTTTCAAAATATGATAATATAATATCACGCCTGTATGTAATGCCCGAAGGTTTATGCAGAGGTGATTTATTAGATAATATACCCACATTTTGACAGTTATGTTTAAGTCCCATGTAATAGCGGGCGAGCCGATTGCCATTAACCGGGCACGAATCAATCATCATTCATCATCAATTGATTCTATTCAGTAGTTAATTATTTATTAAGAACCTACGACAATCGCACTTAAAAAAATAATCGGCCTTAATTGGATAATCTTGGAAGCCTTTTTTTCTTTGTAAACAGTTACGTAATTTTTAATTAAATAGTATTCTTAAGTTGTAGGTATCCCCAGAAAGCAAGCTGATTCTGAGAAATTGCTTGGCTATTGTCAAATGCATAGATCGATTTAAACTGTTTAAGTTCGAGAACATTCAGTATTACACCTACCTACCTACGTAGTTATAGGTGCATTCATGTTAAGGCGGGTTCGGTTGGTTCCCTCTCACATATTTCAATTAAGAAAATTAGCACGTCGTCCGTACGTTTAAATAGAGTAAATGGAGCGATTTAAAACGTTAGTCAGGCATCCACTAACGCTTAACGTAAAATGCTTGTTCGTGAGTTAAACTGCACGCCTTTCGTGTCAGGTAGTGCAAATTACCGTATTATCATTTTTTAAATCATATTTCAATGGTACTTATGTATTAGTATAGGTAGTATTTTCATTTCTCCCGTGTCTGTCTTATTGCATAAGTTTGGAATAGTATTTCCTCCCGGGGGAGGTCACTGGCTCTTGTAATACCTACACGTTAACCACCTAGCATACGAGTAGTTTCACAATTTGTAACCCTTTCCTTATGTAATAAAGATTTATTGTAGATTATTATGTACGGCATTATATGTATGAAATCTTAGACCATTAGGTACAGGAATAACCTTTGTACAATTGGCTGGCTTCGATGTTCACATGTGGAATGGTCGTATATTGTTTGACGTAGGTAATCGCACGTGTGCGCCATTTAAAACTCTTGAATGAATATGATCAATGGCCATTGAATAATTTAATGATGATACAATAAAGGCATAACGCTGGTGAACTGTAAACATGATGGCTGTCGTCGCAATAGGTGTGTGTAGGTCAAATATTTAAATCATTAGATTCGGCCTACCGAGTCAAAACATGGTCGCGTTTTTGTTTCGTTTTGACAACTCAGATACACACAATAACAGTGACTTGTCATGGTAATGCCATTATTATTGAGTGAGCTCACTCTTCTGAGTATTGTCAATTTTTCGGGCGACCGTTCGGTGAATCGATCTAACGATTTAAGTTTTCGGTGTAGGTATAATATGTAATTATGCACACAGTCATATACCTAACATGGATAAAACTAATATAAAAGCTATGAAAATATTTGATTTATACTAAGCAGCATCAATATAACACATAATATATCTATAATAGAAACTGTAGATTTCTAGACTCTGCATTTTGCGGTTAATAATGTACCAACCGAACAGCGCGAAGGTTATGAAGATTACATAAACACTAATAAAATGGATAGGTATGTATCTACACTCAAAAGCAGTTCCTTTGTTCGTATGTATGTTCATTATTCCCCCAGAGGCCGACAATTAACATACTACTCCTAAAAGTTCATTGTGAGTTTGTAAACAGTTCAAGCTGATTGAGATTTGCAATGGGGCCTTAATGGAGTCCCATTACAATTTAAACTTTTAAATTACGTCATTCAATTTAATTATTTAAACATTGGCAGCACCTTCAGAATTAATGAGTATTCTCAGGATTACTAAGTTGACGGGAAAATGACAGAAATCTATATTATGAAAGAGAAAGAACGACGTACAAAAGATAAAAAAGTAGATTATGAATTATGAAGTCCAACGAAATATTAATGTAAAAAAATCACTTAAAAAAAGAACATGAATGCGGAAAGCGCAGCAAAGAAAAATTACAGCACATAATTTTTTTAACTTGACGAATATGAAATTGAGTAATTTTGCACACGACATAAATAACGTGCTAAGTCTCTAAGTACCTACAAACTATAAAGACAAAAACTAGCCAGAGACATGAACTAGTGTTACAAATGTGTACCGAGAACGGACCGTGACGGACGAATTATTTTATATAGCTACGGTATAAGTAGATGCCTGTAATGAGAGGTGAGTAAACTTACGCAGATTACTCAATGTTGTACTAGAATGCCGTTGGTGAATGAAACAATTCATTTTGATTAGGTACATCGACTCCGAGTCATGCCCAGAAGTACCGAAGAGGCTGTAAAAGCCGTTGATGATAATGCAAGCAGAATACTGATCTAAAACTTAAAGACATTACAAATTTAACTTAAAGACATTACAAAAACGACATAACCAAAGCAAATTATAACAGAAGTCAAAGTAAAGCATTAAGTCCGCCTTTGTACCTTTTTGTGTGCGAAAAGATTAAATAAATAAGTCATTACAAGATATTACAAATTCATGTTATTTAACTAACATAACCAAACGAAAATATAACAGAAGTTAAAGCTCACAACGGCAGCGCAGCGTGCTAAGTACAGCAACAGCAATAATGTGGTTACAAAACAAATAAATAAGAATATAACTGACCTATCCTACAAAAGCTTACAAGCGGCTAAGTGGAATAAATTGAACTGAATTGGTTCACTCAAACACGGCTAATATCTGACACCCTATAAATCTTCAGATGGCATCATAAATTGCAAACAAACCTACGCCACGGTAATGCGCATGAACCGAACATGTCAACGAACTGTACCACAATTATCTAAGTTATAACTGTTACATCTAAACACACAACATTGTAGGACGAGCCGTGAGGTTCGCTCATTCATAGACAAATGTAACAAGAGAACTGTTCAACTGGAATACGTGTGGCGAGTGGTCACGACCTGACGTGCAAATGACAATGGCAATTCGGACATATGTTCCAACAATTCGCTTGTTTACCTCCGCAACCAAATCTATTTGTTCCGACTCTCTGCTTAGTATGCAGTCCCCATTACCATAACTGTTAAAGTTACTTCGCCTTTAAACCAATATGAGAACTAAATTGCTATTATTTCACAAAGGCACGGCTACAATCGATCGTGTTCGATACGACACAATGGAGCGACAAAATTGACAAAGGAGAATACAATCGTGTTCGATTAAAAATAAAAATGGCAACACGCGAAATGACTTTATGGCGGCAATGCGGGGTCTGTGGTGCATTCACAATTTGTGGCAAGTGAAGTGAAACACAAACGAAATGCTCAGGTTGATTTGATTATCTCGACCTATTCGACGTTGTTTGTGGTCAAATTGTTTGTTTTCGTGCTCAGTCGTGTTTATTCTAATTTCAAAAGTTAATTCGAGAATGCACTGCGTAGCTAATCGATTCTATCGTCGCAATAGTGCAAAAGTCTAATTAAAAATTCTTACTTAGTGGATTATATTTTAATAGTGACTCCTTTAGAAAGAAAATCATATCAAAACGTAATTTGATACTATCAGGATTTCTGGAAAATGCAACGGTACATAATTATCTACAGAAAGACGTTTCGTAAACATAGGTACGCCATAATGTCACAGCGCAACAATTAGCAGCTGCAACTGAAAATACATATGACATTTAAATGTAAAACTTTATTTAAACATTGTCATCACTGAGCATTGTAATGTTAACAAGCAAAACTTGTTAAAACGGAACTGCGCAAACTAAAATAGCTCAGAATAACACGTGTTTTGCTGAAACTTACGTAAGTTTCAGCAAAACACGTGTTATTCTGAGCTGAAACCTGAAGGACAGTAGAAATTGTGTGCGAGGACGAAATGCATGACGCAAACAATGGAAACAGGTATAACAAGGATGTGGAAATGTTCGCAAACCATTGTGTGCTCAGATAAATATTTTTATTGTTTACTCTGTGTATCGTGTAGCCTGGCCAGGTGGAAAAGAAAAGAGATTTTCCTCTATTAATGGTGTTATAGCGAGGTGTGCTTTGTTCTACGTTTTATGGTTTCCTTCTGTGATCAAAGCCATGGCTTCATTGGATTGTTCTTACGGATAGGTACGGCACACCCCGGACACTCCATACAACGCTCGCAAAATAATTACCTACTACTACTACATTAAAAAATGACGTTTGTATACGTATGAATGTGTGCGTGAGGTACTTGTGTTTGCGAGCGCTCTTGTTAAAGAACTGCGACGAATACGCCGAAGTGCGGGGTGAGGTGTGGTAACTGATGTTAGTGCGGGGAAGGGAGTGGCCTTTCTGTACGTAGTACTTTAAGTATTCTGTGGGTACGGTAAGTTTTCGATACTCCCAATTTTGTCGGTGTTTGACGCTGTTTCTTTTGGTTTCAGTTTTCTTTGTCAGGTTAATTTTGTCGGAGTGAAACTTCCGTTTTCACTCACAATAGGCATTCATTTAGTTCGTTTTTAGTTAGTTTGTTTAGTCTTGTGTAAGTGAAACGTGCATAAAACTTTTAAAGGTGAAATCTTTCATTTTCATCTAGTGATGCAAGAGGTAGGTATAGCAGTATCCTTCCGCAGTTGATAATGAGCGCTGAAAATACTAGCTTAGCGCGATGAGTACGGCAATTTCCCCTTTGACGACTTCTTGCAGCGATCATAGTCGGGCTTATGTTTTTCAGTGGATATTAAGTAAAATGTCACAGTTTAGACCTCAGTTCATCTCAGACTGTAAAAGAGCGTTATATTGTTGCCGTTTACCCAGAACTTATTACGTTCAGGGACGGCAAAAGTTAAAGTTATATCGATATTTTGCCATCAAAAGAAATTGGCACGCACGTGTAAGATTTCTGAGTATTCAGATCACGTGTTGTGTTAAGGTTAAGAAAAATGATTTTATTGTCTTTGTGTCGGCAAATTGATTTTGTGGTAACTTGTTTCCAACCGAGAATTAAATTATGATAACAATTTTTATTAGTCATAGTTTCTTTTTTCGTTACTAACTTTGTCTTTTTCTATTTTGTTGTGATAAATAATTTTAATTCTATAAGTAGGTTTGTACAAACACTTTTACACGTCAATCATATATTAAGGACTAGGTGAGGTGGAATGCTGATTCTAATAATTATAATTCTGTAAAGCTATACCTCTTACGGTCGCGAATCATATTATATTCAACATACAACCTGTCACTGACCTGCAAAATACAAAAAACTTAAGTAAATTTGAATTTTGCGGACTACTTTATGGCATTCCCCTTAAGATAGATATTTTAATTAGAAAGATATATTTCCTGTTCCCTTATAAAATTTAATATTAGTACTTACCAGCATAAATACTTAATAACTAATAAATTTTAATCACCGTTCATTATCTCTTACGAGTTTAGAGAACGGAAGCCCTTTAGATTCAAGGAGCAATTTTCATTTGAATACCTCACGAATATTGCAAGCCATTTTTGTCCTAATCAAGTACTTAGTGCTTCTGATAAGACACGCTCCGACAATTTACGGGACGCAAATTTTTCGAGTACCCTTAAGCGTACTAAGTGATTGTTGATAGGTACTTCATGATACAGCCTTTTTATTTATAAAAGAATATTTGAAGGATTTTTCTTTTTGTTAAAGGTTTTTGTGTACAGTCACCAAAAGTGAGTAACAAGGATCGTCGGATATAGTTTAAGGTTTATAGTAAGAAACCGATGGATGTTGTAAAACAAACAGTTCATTTATCCAACTTTTCATTCGTAGACAACCATCGGTTTCTTACTATACTTCAACTATACTCGACGGCCATGCTTACTTATCTTTTGGTGACAAATCTGAAAAATCAAATTTGGTATCTGTGTTTTTTTTTTAATATTTATTATTTTCATACATACCGACATTTTAAAAATAATAATAAATTATATATTTTCAATGTTTTTATATTATAATACATAATTTAAAAAATTATAGGTAACTATGTATATAATGAAATAAAGGAAATGAATAATAAAATATAGTTATTTCCACGTCTTAATATAAAAATCACAAATACATAATTTCATCGATATCGGTAGTTACAATAAAATAACAAACATAAAGCATTAAACAACCATCACTGTACTTACTATAAAATTTAGTTGAAATTATCATAAAATGCTCTGAAAACCACAATTTGCGCGAAATAATATACAAGCAATTTGTTAGTTTTGTTCGCACTGTTTTAATTATACCTACATAATTAATTGCTGCGTCGTCAAAATAGTAGGTAGGTATAATGACAACAAACTATATTATCAGTTTCGCTCTAAAATAAACAGATTGAGTCAATAGATGGGTAAAGTTGGGGAAATTCATTGTTTATCAAATTGACTACCGACGACTGATAATCTTGATTGTGCGTAAATTCAAATCACAATTTGTCATTCTTTGACAGTTTTGTGAAATTGCTATAACCAGGCAGACTGACGTATTGTGTCAATTTCATAAACAATTTTTTTTTTGACTGGCTCTTCACTTTTAATGAAATATGGAGATAATTAATTTTTAACCGTTCTATGGTTTGTACACAGTTACTGGGTTGTGGAGGTTAGATAGGCAGTCGTTCCATTTAAATCAGCTGTATCCGGTTAGACTGGAAGCCGACCCCAACATAGTTAAGGCTCGGCAGACTGAAACAGTTAGTCTTGTCCAATACTTTGGTAAAACCATAAGTCTTTACGTAGGTAAAGACTAAGTGATGTATGAGTAGTCATACATCACTTCGCACCTTATCACTCATGACAATAATTAAATTATTCTACGTCCCACTTTCTCACCTGATATGGACTTATATTTCGATCTCCTTAATACCTACATTATAACATTACCTACTATAGTCTGGCTGTCGAGGGAATGCTTCGTCAGTGCGACAATTCTAGTAGCTATTAAAGATAGATTCGCGAAACACGTATTCGTTTGTGTGAAGCTGACAGGTGTCAAGAACGGGTCTACCCTGTATAGCAAAACTTTTTATCTCATAATATTATTTTGCATAACAGCGGATAGCATAAACCTCATTTCGCAGAAAATCGTGTTTGGCAAACACTCTTTTATCATACATTCAAAACTCATAATTTTGTAAGTCAGAATCATCTTTAGGCATAAATTTCTTGTCGATAGTCATTAAAAGGTAGAACTATCATATCTCAGAAAGTTTACAGTTAAAATCATCTTTTGGCATACATTTCATATTACACTATGCATGCAGCAAGCAAGCATCATGCAAATATGCAAACATGCATACACCATGCACCATGCAGGCTATGCTGAATGCTTGCTGCATTCAACATAGCCACCTGCTCATCAGCTCGCGGGCCGCCTCGCCCCTCAGCTCCGCGCCTACGTGGGCTTAAATTTCACTCTAAGGGTAGGGCAGACAAGATTACGTGGAGTCGGTTTTGCAGCGATGCGTTTCTGTCAATAACTTTTGTAGCACAACATATTGACTTATTAAGAAGCAGCATGAGCAGCCTATAATGTTCCAACTGCTGGGACACTGGCCTCCTCTCTGTGAGAGGGAGTGGGCCGTAATCCACCACGCGGGCCCAGTGAGAGTTGGTAGATGTTGTGACATCTACCAACTCGCATTGGGCCCGCGTGGTGGATTGAAAAATTCGAAGACATGTATGTCTTCGAATTTTTGGTTCTAGGACATGCCAGTTTCCTCACGATGTTTTCCTTCACCGTTTTAAGACAATATTTAAATTTAAGGTTAAAACTGCTGTTTTATAGAAATGGCAATATGCCTAATAAAATTATTCCAAATAAAATTCAGCCATCTTGTATACCATTGTAAATTCGGACAAATAAACATTCGACCAAATAAACATTCGGCAAAACAATAATAATAATTAAATCATTTTTATGCCTTAAAAATGTTCGTATAAAGAAGATTATGCCAAGTGTGTTATGCCAAATAAATTTCGGAGCATCAAGATTCTGCCAGCAGCCTAATTGCGGAACGCCAAATCGTCAAATGATTCTGATCAGTTGGCTTCATTTCTATCACAATTGGCTTCATTTTACGATTTTCGAATTGCGAAACTCTAGTTTATTATGAAACTAATTATGAACGTTAAGGCCCTGCGCAGAAACTAGAGTTTCGCAATTCGAAAATCGTAAAATGAAGCCAATTGTGATAGAAATGAAGCCAACTGATCAGAATCATTTGACGATTTGGCGTTCCGCAATTAGGCTGCAGATAGAGGGAACCCGTCAAGAACGCATTCTCTTGTCGGCCGCACTATATTTAGTACCTATTTGTAAGATGATTAGCGCCTCTTAACCTTACATTTTCTGACGTTTAATCGTGCTTTAACTTTAAGCAACGTTTATAAATAAAGAGTATAGTGCATTTACGTCTGAAACAGATTTATTAATCGCAGAGCTCGACTAGGCAATTTTAGTTGTGTCGTTATATACCCATCATCAGAAGTTGTGTTGTTGCAACAGCAGCATATAAAATGAAAATTGCGGTTAGTACAGACGCCAGCACATTAAGCTACTACAATCTGTCAAATTTCTTTAATAGATTTTCAACTTTATCGCTAAAACATAAAGTTCAAAGTTGATTGGGAAAATTTGACCGTTACGGGTAGCTTGGTATGCTGGCGTCTGTACGTCAGGACTGGGTAGTTTGATAGTGAAATTACTTTCTGTTTTATATTCAGAATGTTTTGTTGGTTGCCGTTTTTATTGTGGTTACATTGTTTTGAGTGAACAGTTTTGACGGTGGGTCTGCTCAAAATTAAGCATATTATCAAGATATCTGTAATTTCCATTTAAGAATTTTGATTGTGTACGACAGCTGAAGGGAATCGACAAACGGAAGGTAGGACAACCTCAGGCTAGGCGGGGCGACGATCTCCGCAGGGTGGCTGGTAGCAGCTGGATAAGAGTTACTGAAAATCGAGTTGAATGGCATAGAATAGGAGAGGCCAATGTCCAGCAGTGGACTGCTGTAAGCTGATTATGAAGGGATTCAATGAGATACTTAGTCACAGTTCATCCCTTTATGGATGACTGAAATGATTCCCCGCACATACCGGGGACCTGAATTGAGAATTTGAAGTTGAAAACTTGTCAAATTCTACTTTAGCATTACCCAAGGTGACTGTCGCAAAACACAACAAAAACGTATTTTTGTGGGTTAATTTGAAGGAATGAGGAACAGGGTGTAAAATTCACTCATATTCCATAGAAAAGGGAGTATCCTCCGACCAGATGGGTGTTGTGTCTGGCGGGCAACTACCCGATGATTCATGACGGGCCGTTGTATTTGTATCTACGAGTATGTTAGTTGCGCGGTAATCTCTGCTTGTGAGATGCAGCATTTTGCGTGACGTCAGTATGACGCGTTGTTTGCATGTGGCGTTGTAGATACCGCGACGGAATCATTTATTCTCAATACAGAAACAGGGGATGACCTTGTTTTGAGTCCGACTACCTATAGCTCTATGAAAACAATGATGGCGCGCACTCTTGCAACCATTTTTTTTGTTTTGGTAGACCAATTTGTTATGACAAACAAAAATGTTTTGACTGTGCTCACATTGTCTCAAAGTCTATGTTTCATTTATGTCTGCGTCTTTCTGAAGCTGGACATGGAACTGTAATAGAGAGCGTAAATCTATTAGCATAAGCAAAATTAGCCTATTATGTTCCCACTGCTGGGACTGTGGCCTTCTCTCTTCGAGAGGGAGTGGGCTGTAATCTACCACGCAGGCCCAGTGCGGGTTGGTAGATGTCACGTGTCTTCGATTTTGTTATTCTAGGACATGCCGATTTCCTCACGCTGTTTTCCTTCACCGTTTTGAAAGCAGTGGTGATGAAATTAATTACACAAAGTAAAGCGGCTGCTTGAGATCAAACCCACGACCTAAGTTGTACCTACTCATAAGTCGGGGTCTAAATCTACACTAAATCTATTAACTGCTTTTAAAATATTTACAGTACAAATTACTAGTTGCAGCACATCGCCCTATTTAACAAAGTAACGTATCTTGATTAATTAGGTACTTCGTTTATTAAACAAGCCGTAGAAACTGCCGAGCCACACAGAAATCAAAGGATTTACCAACCAATTAACTAGATCGTAATTACCAAATTAAACTGAGATTTGGGCGCTCATTTGAAGAGAAACGTTTCTCAAGTAGTAATAAAACCTTTCTGTAGGGATGTCTTGAGAGAAATTTTAACTAGACGAGCTTTGGAACGGTCGTTTGGCTTTGGATATTCTGGGACAGGGAAATGTCTAAATGGTTAAGTGCGAAAAAGATGGCATTATGCATACTCGGTGTATCTCTTTTGCACTGGAAGTGGAAACATGATGACTTTGGTACTTCCCTAAACTTTATACTCTTAGGGCTGATTTTTCAATCGACTGATAATTTTTGTTCGTGGAATAAAATTGACGTCTGACAGTTTTGGTATGAAAGAACTGTCAAACATTCATAATTAGTCTTCCGATAAAGTTATCTGACGTTGGAAAAATCAGCCCTTAGTGAACTATAGCAGAATAGCTTTTATGAGGTACCTACTCGTCGTTGGAACTAATACTGTTTGCTGTTAAAAGTACGACATCATAAATACGGCCTAAGCTTTTCCCAATATGTTGGGTTTCCCTTCTAGTGAACCAGATGCGGCTGAATATCAGTATTTTACACGCAGCGACTGCCATCGAACCTCCGACCTAGTGGACAATTTCGAAATACTAAGACCTATGTTGGGCTTTAATATTGCTTACAATAGCCTGAAGTATTAAAATACCTAGGTAAGTATCGCAATTATCTTTAGTCATCCGTAGTGTTAATTTTAAACTATTGTATTCAGCTACATCCAGTTAGATTACAAGCTGACCTTTACCCATAGTTGGGTAGCCTAGCCTTTAGGCTAGGTCAAATTTAAATTATTATGATGATGATAATGTATTTAAACATACCTATTTGCTGTAACTCCACTATTAGTTTAATTAATTTTGACGTGTAATAGTGTCTTTTTGAACCAATTTACAGAAATACCTACATATAATTTATCATTATCACACATTAACTTAAACAACCCTCTGTATAAAACTAGAAATACGAATAACTATATAAACGGTACACCTCTAGAGAACTAGATATACAAAAGGTTCCGTACCAAATAAAGGTAATTGATGAGCGGGCGCCCTCAGTCTCATGAAATTTAGATGAGGTCCAACCCGCACCTCTTGCCGTGACAAATCGGGTACGGTCTACGATGCATTACAGGTATAATTTAACTTGATCTCCGGTCACCATAAGAAGGGGCTTGTGGGCGGTGAAATTGGGGCCGTGTCGTCGCTCGAGTAGTCAGGCTCAAAGAGGTGGCACACAGTATGCGCGCCTTAATGGAAGGATGTGCGGTCGTGGGATCGGCCGCAATTGGTGATGGGGCTCGCTAGGCATGGCGGGCTGATACCAGTCGGGGGTGCGGCGTGTATCTCCCGGGCCCCCCACTCATGGTACTAGAAAGAACAGTGGGGTTTTAGTCTGTAGGAGTCCGACATAACTCCCCGTTCTTCCCAGACGAAAGGTATCCATAAGGATTTCTCCACGGAAAAAAAGAAGGTATTAATTAACACAAGCAAGGAACAATCGCACTGTAAGCCGAAAGCCTATTCTCCTAAAGAGAAAAGACAACTATTCGTCTCTATTTGTGTGCTCAATGCGTGATTTTAGTTACAAATCATTCAGGTTTCCTCTCGATATTTTTCGTGAAGTAAGTCAATGATGCCTTAAGTTAATCAAGCAGTTATCATCTGTAGCCTTTTCCCAACTATTTTGGGGTCGGCTTCCAGTCTAACTGGATGCAGCTGAATACAAGTATTTTACATGGAGCGACTGCCTATCTGACCTCCAGAACCCAGTTACTGGGTAATACAATACCCCTTGGTAAGACTGGTTGTCAGATTTTCGGGCTTCTGACGACCCGTAACGTCTGTCAAAGATCCACGAATGATAGCCGGGACCAACGGCTTAACATACTTTCCGAGGAATGGTGGGCTCTTGGTATATGAAGATAATCACCCATCCACGGACCAACCGCGGCAAGCGTAGCTTAACCTGATCGATCGACCCGTGCGGCTGTTACGAGGTTTATCCACAAGCCCCTCCAGAAGTTAATCAAGCAGTGCAGTTACATAATATTCTACTACTGGTAAATGTCAAGAATAAGTAAATATGTCAGTGATACGTGTGCTTTCAACATAACGTAACATCACGCCTGTAATCCCCTTAGGGTTAGGCAGAGGTTTACCTATAGTATACCCACATTTTGCCAGTTATTTTTAAGTCCTATGCAATAGGGGACGATCCTATTGCCATCAATCGGGGACAAATCCAGACTCCGGGTTGCTACTAAGAAATTCCAGATGAAAAAAAAAAACCTATAACACTTTGCCCGACATGGGAATCAAATCGAGGACCTCATGCTTAGCAGTATTGCTTACGGCCACTAGAGAGAGCAGAGCGTCCTTTCAAATGGAAATGAAAACGACTGTTGAGGAAATTAATCATACAAACAAAATGTTATAACAGCTACAACCATGAATATAGTATATTAAATGTTTTAATTTATTCATTTTTAGATTCAGGCATTTCCTTCATTTTCCTTTGGGACTGACAACATAACGTGATTAGCATAAGAGGTACGACTGTCCACCCATTGATTGGCAGAAGTGACGGGTGGTTGGTTATACGAGCTGCAAAACAAACAACCATGACAAATCTGTGACATCTTTACCGATATAATTTGGTTGTTAACTTTTTCATTAATGTTCAACAGATAAATACTACCAGTTCGATTGTAATAATTTGAAATTAGAGTAATTTGTTTTCTTTAAGTAAATAAAAATGATTGATACAAAAAAATTGAAATTTCAATAGAAAAAAAAAAAGATAGAAAGAAAAATGCCGAGCGCGATGAATGCCTTTAAAACTTTAATTAATGAGCTAACTTTCTAAGAAATTCAAAGAATCTAAACTGTTTCAATAAAGAATTTAAAAATTCCTGTTAAGTACTTGGTCTTAAAAAGCTTCATTAGCGATGATGTTGAATTCGAGACATGGTCCTTGAAACTCGCACAATTATTTTTATAGGTTCCTGAAAAACTGTGGCCTCTTACTTTCAAATCCTATTTCAACATCATTAAAAAGGAAAAAGTTCGCTAACAATCTAATTATAAATACACGTAAAAGTCAAAATTGTAACCCAAAAGTTTAATATGAAATGGTCCCAGTTATGCCAAAACATACCAACCCACGATCTCCAATAATTCAGAAGGCAAATAACTTTACTCTTATCCAATAGTATCTGGCAAAATCTATTTCATACAGAAATTATTGCAAAATCTATGCTAAGAAAAGATATAAATCATCATCATCATCATCTGCTACCTTCCAAGTATGTCAACAACTATGTTGGGGTGGGCTTGCAGTTTAAAAACGAATGCAGCTGACTTACCAGTATTTTACATGGAGCGACTGCCTATCTCACCTCCGCAACGTGGATAATACGATACCCCTTAGTAAGACTCATTGTCAAACTTTTGGGCTTACGACTGTCAAATATTTACAAATGACAGCCGAGACCAACGGTTTAACGTGCTTTCTGAGGTAAGGAAGGGTCTCGATATGTAAAGGATGGTCACCCATCCACGTATCGGCCTCGGCAAGCATAACTTAACCTTCGATCGACCTGTGCATCTGCTATTATTTCGTCACAAGCTCCTATATAAAATTAATCATCTGAAACAGTCCAAAAGCGTTAAAATTACTTCGGAAAATGGGAAAAAGATTGTTATGGGTTGGTATATTTTGGCATAACTTAGCCCATCATTCCTGACCTTGAATGTGTCTGTATAATGTTATTACGGAGAGTTAGTTCACTTCTACCTCTCATAGCATGTGTTATTATCACGTGAGTGAGCGCATACAGGTCGTGTGAAGTTGAGAACTTTTTAATCTCCTCTTGCAACAACATGACGTATTGCATTATTGTGTGAGCCTGTGAGGCGATATTTGTATACATCATGTGGGACAATGTTAACAGCGACATAGCGTGCAAACGAGCATCTCACGGTCTTAACTATTAAGAGACAGAGTTTGTCACGAAGGGATGCCTTGGAAAAATGTGGCTAGGTAAATAATGAATGCCAAAAAATAATAATAAGAGACGACTGTTTAGTGATTATTAACAGATCTATAAGAATATATATCACGGAAAAACAGCAACGTCAAAAAGTAGGTACAAAACTTAGTAGTGTCAGATAGATGAAGCAATCAATTAATCTGAAGAGACTTTTGCCCTTTACTTTAGCACTAAATGACTGCCCTCCTGACAGGCTCATGAAATGATAATGAAAGGGAAACTACTCACTGTATTCCAAATTGATTAGGTACCCTTTAAATTTGGCTGAATAGTTACGAAAATTAGCTAGTACGGCGCCTTTCGTAGAATTTAGAGCTGTCAAATTGACAGGAAGGGGCGTGAAATCGTTGACAAGGACCGTATAAACGTCAAAGGGTTTTGCAAGATTGATGCCCAAATTCCATTGTGGCTTTCTGCACCGGCTTGGCTGTCAATTTATTAGTTTGACTTTATGGGGTATTGTTGACTGACGTTTATTTATTTATGTTTACCAACGTTCGTATACACTACAGAAATTACAGGAAGTAACAGAAAATAAACACCGACACGTAATAATAGAGCATTTTCTTATTTTTACCTACTAGGTACTACTACTACTAGGAAAAATCTTATAGTAGATGATAGGAGATGATGGTGGCTGTATGTTTAAAATATATGTATTTATGTATATACAATACATGTGAATGTGTATATAAGAACTTATGTGAATAAGTAACGAAACGGAAATATCACTTAGGCACCGCGTTTTTTTTTTCAAGATATGTCGGAGATTTATTCCATCACATGTATTGTCAAAAAATTAATTAAAAATTATCATCGCACCGAAAATAGGGCTTCTGATAAACGATTCTTAGCTACAGCTGCAGTAGATATGTTATTAACGTAAGCACAAGACCGATACGACTCAGCTACGAACAAATTTCTAAAATAAACAAACCCTTTGCAGAAATCACTCAGTGTAAAATATAAGCTCTTTAACTCGGTTCCCATTAGCCCCGTTCACTTACTGCTTATTTAAAACAAATTGACGTGCAAATTGATAATTATTACGAAGCGTCGAATCGAATCTGAATATTTAATCAAACTTTCATATTCATAATTACCTATTTCAAGTTCATTACTCTTTTGGTTTCGTAAAATAAATTATGAATTTATTCATTTTCAGCACTTTATTTTCAAACAAGATAATATTTACATAATATAAGCTAACACATTTAAAATAATAATATGTACATGTATAAAAAAAAATAGGGGAAGAAACAAAAAAAAATTTGTCCGCATCGCTGTCAACGAGAAAAGTGCCCAAATGGCTGGCAGCATTGCCACGTTATATGACTATGCAGATTTTTTAGCCAAAAAAGAAATTAGCAGTTCAGTAATTTATACAAACTGTCAAAGTTGTTTCTTGCGTTCACGTAGTTAAGGATAAATTCGGTACAAAGCTACGTTGGAGATTGATGGCTAAACTAAATTGCTTTCAAGTTTAGATTTTGAGTTCTTAGTAAATTGTACCTGGTGTCTGGACTAAGTTTCCTAAAGTAGTTTAAAGTTGTGAAGTAGGTATGGATTAAGACGCAAAAGCTTGGTTAGAAGTGTAATTGGAGGTATTTGGGATCTAAAATTGACCAAGTTTTAAGTTTATACCTACTTTATGTAGATTGTGGTATACCTCTCCACTTCAATAAATTATTATGGTAGGTACAGAGATGTTAAATTATTTTATTATTGAAATACCTGCTTGAATACTTTATCCCTACATAGACCATTTACATACTAAAGCGAGCTCGACCTTGTTAGTGTAGACCATTATTTAGTATTCTAGCCTCTTGAAATTGCACTCTCTTTTGGTCCTATCCAACGATGGCACATGTCTACGAATAACACACGTCATAATAAAGCAAATTGTTAAAGAACCCAAACATTTATTTTGTGCCAATTCAAAATCAATTTACCTAGCGTTTTCCCATCTATATTGGGGTCGGCTTCCAGTCTAACCGGATGCAGCTGAATACCAGTCTTTTACATGGAGCGACTGCCTACCTCACCTCCACAAACCAGTTACTGGGTAAAATCAAAAGCATACCCCTTGGTAAGACTGGTTGTCAGACTTTTTGGATTCCGACTACCCGTAATGACTGTCAAAGATCTCAAATGACAGCTGGGACTAACAGTTTAACGTGCTTTCCGAGGCTTAGAGGAAGCCTCGATATAATGTAATGGATCGTCACCCATCCACCGACCAACCTCGGCTAGCGTAGCTTAACCTTCTATCAACCCGTGCGGCTGTTATTATAGCCCCTCATTTTGTGCCAACATAAGTATCTCGTCTAAATAAGTAGTCGGTAGCTGTTTTACTAATACATCTAGAGTCGAACCAAATAACTGTCAACTCTCCATAATAGGGTTTAACGAGCTACTTACGAACATCTAATGGTTAACGAGCCGTTATAAAATCGATATTTTTGGAATCTCCACCTTCTATACGCTCATTAGGTCCAAAATAAAATAAGAAAGAATTTTGTTCTAAATATCGCTAGAATATTTAAAGTAACGTCTTAGACTGTTATTTATGTGAAAACAGGCAAATAGAAACGTTATAATAAGCGGGGACGTTAAACAAGATTTATGGGTTTCAGTGAGCAAATATGAAACTCTTCGTTGAACGAAATATGTATAAAAATAAAACAAAAGGAAAACGAATGAAAGTATTGATAAATAATAAGCCTCTATTCTAAAACGTTTTCGGATAATGTCTATTTAAAATGTCAGATTTATTACTAACTAGCTGCGCCCCGCGGTTTATCTGCATAAGATTCGATCCCGTGGGAAAATCGGGATAAAAAGTACCGTATGTGTTAATGCTGGTTACAAACTATCTGTTTACCAAATTTCATTTAAATCCGTTCAGTAGTTCTTCCGTGAAGAAGTAACAAACATACAAACACTCACAAATTTTCGCCTTTATAATATTAGTGTGATTTAAACTCAAAGCTAGTTTAAAGTCCAGTTTCATGACTGAATTATATTGTAGGATACGGGCTTACGCGATTTAATTTTAAATCACGGTCTAACAAATGATGATGTTCATTTCATTACGAGCCTAAAAAGGTTTTATTCGTCCTTTTTTTCATCTCTGACTCTCGTTATAAGTACTAAATACGGTAAAAGAAAACATATTGAGGAAACCGGCTTAGCCTAGAACCAAAACTCCAAAGACATGTGACACCTAATAACCCGCACTGGGCTCGCGTGGTAGATTACAGCCCACTCCCCTCGAAGACAAGGGGCCTGCGTCCCAGCAGTGGGAACATTATAGACTGATTATGTATATCTACTAAATATAATTAAATTCATTAACCAGTATAACGTCACAGCAATGCATGATACATAATTATGTAGTATTAATTTACACAGCCAACATTAGTCGCGTTGCGAATAATAATGAGCTAAGAAACTCGAAGCAATCCTTCATCGCAGGATTACAATACCTTCGACCTTCGTTAAAGCTTCCATATTAAGTACTTTATTATAATTAATGAAATGGGAACACCATTTAAAGAATTGTTCGATATTACCATGCTTGGAAATCCATAAAAAAATCACGTAGGCATTTAAATCTGATTATATGGATAAACGTAAAAAAATAATAGATGGTTGAGTAATTGTCGAGCTCAATCTACTTTAGTCATTAGTTGATACGGTAATAAAAGCTAACGAGTGTATTTAAAGCCTTTGCAAGGTAATACAAAGCTACTGTTGATAACTAGAACGGATGATAGGAACTGACATTTATTTATTTATATACAGAGTGTTACAGAAAGGGTATATCAATACAAACGGGTTGAAGAGTGTATCTGGTCTAGAATCTCTGTACAAAATTTCAGCTCAAAAGCATTAACTTTGAAAATGCTTAATATTTTTTTATTTCGACATCACGGCGCTGCACTGGCGCGCGGCGGCGTGATGTGCGTGTACTAGGCGCACAGACACACTACAGATAATGGATAATGACCCTCGTAGTGCGGTGACATGTTTGTTATGATTTCAATTTAATAAACTATCGAAATAAAAAAATATTAAGCATTTTCAAAGTTACTGTTTTTGAGCTGAAATTTTGTACAGAGATTCCAGACCAGATACACTCTCTGTACATTTATGTGCTTGAAGTATTAAATAAATAAATAAATATGCATATGCTAGGTGACGACTGACATTTTATTTGACAGGTGTGCACCTGTCAACTAAAATGATGCACATACAAGTACTTAGTACAATTATACGAATCCAGTTGTGTCCAACTGAAACCAATTTGTATTACGAAAACCAATGTCGCCTGCAATTGTACGGTTAGCAGATACGGACATCAATCCCTTGGGATTGGACGACAAATTGGGCAGCACGAACTTATTTATTGCGTTCCATATGATAAATACATAGATCGGCTTTATCGAATGCACTAGAATCGAATCAAAACTGTTGATGAAATATCGAATTATCGAGTACATTCAGCGAGTTGCGATAAAATATATCGCTTTTGATATATCGCTCGAGGGGATGTGGTGAAAATTATCGCAACGTATGAAATGTTGCTCACAATTATTATAATTATCATGTTATTAAATATATATTGGCTTAAATTAGTGCGTGTTAATTATGCAATATGAATAGGTAAGTATGTAAATGTTCCGATATGTGTTACTGGTACTACAGTTATAATGATTTAAAGACATTCATTTAAAAATAAATAGATCACGTAAATATTTTGAAAATAGCAAGGGGACAAAAACAAAAAGGTGACGCTATTACAAAGCAACGCTGTAAGTTGTTAACGAGCATTTGATGCCGCGTGTTAATATCACTGATACTACCTACTTACTCAGAAGCCAAATAGTCTGACAACGAGTCTTACCAAGGGGTATCTTGTTACCTTGTAACTGGGTTGTAGAAGTCCGATAGGCTCCTTGTGAAATACTGTTTCAGTTACATCCGGCAAGGCAGATATCGCTCATTTGGAGAAACATCGACGTAAATGTATTTTGCCCCAAAAATGAGTTAAATATGCCAAAGCACTTAGAAAGTGTATTTACGTTAGGATAGTAAAGACTTTAAAAAAAGTAGCAGTCACGTCGATGTTTCTCCAAATGAGCGATATGATGACTATACATACTTGCTTACTACTTAAATAAATTCGAAAACGCTTTTCAATGCACACCCATATTTAATTTTGTTAAATTATAGATACATTATGTCTACTTTACCCCTAAAGTCAATCAATAAAAACTCACTGACTACAAAACGGAAAGAAACATATTTAAATTCAATCATTTATTCAACAGCTTCGATACAAAAAGTAATTGTTAATTCAACAACTCCGCTGAACAGGCAATTCAAGTTTGTATTTTCACTTAATTGTGTATGTCCAAAGAAAGTATTAGGAAATGTCTTTGTTTGTGTTTTAAGAGGAAGAATACCCGTAAAAGCGTAATTATTTTGGGTGGATAGGACAAACCTTTTAAATAGTGTAATGTCAGAAATAACGGTAGCATTATTTAAATATTCTAGCATAAATTAATCTCTTTTCTAGATTAATTGATAACGACTTGGGACAGCGTTTTCTATGTAAATGGTTGCAGAAGCCAAGGCCATAAAATTTATAATTAGTCGAAACTGTGTCTGCGTAAAAGCTATGCTTATTCTAAACGAAATATTTTATATTTTCTAAAATCCATCTTCTAAGCGTTATTAAGATAAATCTTTCGCTTACGTTAAAACACTTATAATATATAATAACTGTCAAAACATAAAGCCAAATTAATTATTATTACTTATATACTGCATAGCAACTGTTAATTCGGTTCGCCAAAAAAGTACAAAAAATAGTTAACCTTAGCAAAAACGTACACCCAAAATAAAGGATCATAAAATAATCTACATCGCCACGAAAACGAATCAAATTCATAGCATTTCCTTAACAAAAACATTTCTATCCGTTCGAAAGCTCTCTCCACGAAATGTACTATCTCGTATCTTAAATAGCAGTAGATAAACCATAAAAAGAAGAGTATATTCGTTTACCTTAACTCTGTATTCGAAGCACATGCTCTGCATAACCGTGAAAGGATCGCAGGGTGTGAAAGAAATTCCTTACGAACACTTATAAAAATATATAAGGAATCCCCATACCTAATGTACGGTTGAGAACAAGAAATTCTTAACGGAAAATACTTATCTTCGTCAACATTTTTCGTTATGATTAAAAGAATGTTATATACTATGACATCTGAAGAGCAAAATTAAACCTTGCCTTGTGTTTAACTTATCACCAGATAAAGTAAAATATGTATAACATTAAAAAAAACACTTTATACAAAAATAGTAAATGATCACCAAAATTAAAACTCCATTTTATTGTAAAATACCTAAGTAAAGGTATTTGTATTCTCATTTGGTCGGTCTTGCATCCTATATCGAAGGAGCCCCGATTCGCGGGTCTCCTATTTCTGTGTATAGGGTTTAAAGTAACCTAACCAAATCTAACCTCGGGGTGCCCAGCTAGAACTATTGTAATTTTAGACTTACTTTTTTGGTGTTTAGTATATTTTTTTGGTGGTCATTATATTTAGCCCCTTAAACCTTTATGAAAACTCTATGATCAAAAACGTGTCTTACCTACTTTCTTATACTATTTGAACGACAAAACTGTGCCACGTTGTGATATATCCTTAAATATATATATGATGACTGATCTTTGAACAGAATTTATACTCCCAATCAAGCACGAGCAACCAATCAGTGCTCAAAGTTTGTATTTGAATTTCGAAGATCTCTATGCCAGAGATGTCGAATAAGGATTTGCCCAACTAGGCATGTTTTGTCACGTCGTATATTCACGACATTCGGCATAAACAGACATGGTCGCGAATCGATCGATACGTATCTTTGCATCGGTACTTTTGCTACTCGATTATGTTTACTTTGGTACTCGCAATCGAGAACGCAATCGCAGTTGCGGAGTTTGCCCTAGTATTACGGAATACTACTTAGCTTGTGCCTGTATGAGGTATTAACATAGATGTCATCACGTCAATTAGGTGTCAGAACGCTTATAATACGTACAGTAAAGAACTTATTCCCAAAATAGCTAATAAGAGAGTAAACTATACGAATAGAATACTCTTTATTATATACACCATAGAAGAAATTTTACAAAGGGTGACACAATGGGCGGTCTCATCGCTAAGAGCTATCTTTTAAAGACAACCTTTGGATCGATTGAAACGGGAAGGAGAGACTGTAGGTAGTCTGTGGTGTAACATTAGTTATGTATGTAACATAAAGCATCTATACCTACTAATCTTAATTCGCGAAAATTTTACTTACTTACGTATTATAATATGTTCTCAACGTTTTAAATGTAAGCAAACATTTAGAGCTGCGATGAGACATCCTTTAAATTCAAAACAAAATTGAATTTAAAGCTTTGTAATCTTAAACATTGAATAAAGCTTCTTTGTAAGAATTATGTTATATAAATATCATACATGTTTAACAAAGACTTATATAACTTCGTGAATTGATGAATTTATAACGACACATTTTGCTTCGCCTCACGAGTTTTCTGTGTCTGAATATTTTAAAGGGATAATAATTCAACAGACTTTCTTATACGTTATCCAAGACTATGTATGACTTTTGTGATTTTATATCTTGGGAGGTAGTTGTTGTGATTTCTGAGTGTAGACGCGCCTTAAGTGCTCGTATTCCTAGGTATTTCATATGTTTCTTACGTTTTATGTATATGTCGAGGTTATTTGACACAGTATTGTTATGCTATATCTGAAGTTATCTTATAACAAAACTAGGTGGAATAAAAACTTAACGACTAGAAAAATTATATTATGGCAACTATCGGGTTAATTGCATAACACACTAACAGTAGGATTGGCTTTCATTTTGACAGTTCAACAACATTCATTGCGCTATTTACGTTGTTGAGTAGACACATTTTTCGAACATATGAAGCAATGGATTAGCAATATCCTTCAAAATGATTCAGGTTGAGATTGATAGTGTGTTACGCAATTAGGGTGCCGTTCTGTAGTATCCTGTGATAATTTCTACAGCAAACTTATTCCGTTGAGTTTAGTTATACCTACTGATTTGGATCAAAATTCTACATACAACATTGAGGATGCACAAATTATTAGCTCATGTTATAAAATTGCATGTGCATGGATTATTACTTCTCAGTGTAATGTGTGGTCCAACAAACTGGTTATATCAGGAGATTTGATGGCCAAGAATCAGCTCTGATTCGATCTTCTACATTGGAATGTAAAATTACGTCCAGCAAGCATTAAGCCGGTCATAAAAAACGGTACTGCAAATTTTTGAATGGCTGTGCATATACATGACATTTTTTGTACAATATTTTTCGTTCTTCGTTCACATTTCATTTCAAATAAGCGGGATTACAAGCCAAGTACCAGAATTTACAAAGTATTTGACATGTTTTTGACGGTGAATTCTGATATAAAAGTTCACAACATTCTGGCGCGATACAAACACGGAAAAATGCTCGAACAATTTACAAAAAAAAATTGTATACCTATACCTTACCTAGCAACATGAAAATGTGATACTTAACAGCAAAAGTAATGAATAAAAATGATAATATTTATAACAGTCGTTCAATAACGTTGTTACGTAAGACGAGGTGAATGCTACAACATTTACAACTGTAATAAAAATATATTATGTAGTATGCTTTGTTTCAGGTGGTGTACGAGTAGGTCGAATTTCGTATCGAAATAGAAACAAAACTCGATGAGAGCTCATTGATGTTAGTTAAAGAGTATAATAAAATGAACGGACAGACACTAAAAGTTGTTTATGGTTCAGGAAGTGAATCTAGATTTGTAACAGCTGTTATTTCCTCAGAAGTATTGAGACTAGAAACATTTGCTTTGTTTATACTTCTTGTTTTAACACTTTCTTCTAAATTAACTTCCACGAATCTAGATGTAGTAGGATTTTCTAAAATAATTTCGAATTCATCTCTGAAGTCGGATGTTAAATCCTTAACAACACAGAAACTAAAAGAACTTTTATTATTATATAGATAAAGGCTTTAAGATCGTTTTAAATCTACATTAATATTCCGAGAATTGGTTCTATAATGAAATCTGTTCCTCATTTTACGCCGGAACCTAGCAATATTAGCTCTGTGATAATATACCCGCGTCTTATTAATATTAAGAACAATAACTAATGAAAACATCCAATATCCGACGAGCTAGAGCAATCACAAAGATTTATGAAAATGGACTTCGGCTGTAACTACGTAACAAAAGTCGAAAAGTTAGATAACTACACAGAATTTTCTTCTGTACGTATCATAAAGGGAATATATTTATAAAGTTGGAATGGCAAAAAGGCGAAATATGTAGTAAGAAATACGAAGTCTGGGACACGATAAATATTTAATTTCATTAGGTATGTTACTTATTATAAGTTTAGGTTTTTCTATTGGAAAGATGTTTTTAATTACCCTTAGTGAAGTCAGCTTATTGAAGTTACACTACCATCCTTTGATGTAAACATAGAACCAGTAGATAGTAACGATACAGTTACTAGAGCGGCAGTAATTTAAGGAGTAAGTTTAGAACTCGGTTACGCGAGCACATGAAACCGATCGCAACTTAATTGTGGATGAGAAGACAATGGATGTCTAGTCTAATGCCCTAATGAATTGCCACCCCATAGCAAACACCATGGTAAATAGAGCCTTCCTCTCAATCGACTTACAATTGCACGGGAGAATAATGCCACGGGGACGCATTCGCTTTCTAAGCATAGAAATGATTGCGAGTTGGCGACCATTGTTTCCTTTTTAACCGACAACGACGGATGAAACCGTGTAGGATGGGTTAGTCGTAAAATTGTATATTTGCACAGATTTGTGTAAATAAATAATAATAAAACGGGTAGGTATTAGTCTTATAAAGATCCTTCAGTTGTAAATAAATAATCACAAGTATATATTAAAATAAATGACTAACTAACTTACAATACAAATAATATAAAAATTAAAAAAAAAAAAACAAATTTAGTATATAGTATATATAGTTAGTTACTTATTATGAAGCAATAAATATAGTATATATTTAAATTTAATATACATATAAATAATTTTTATTGCTATGGAAAAAATGGTCTAAATACAACAACACAATTTTAATCAAAGTTGTGAAACTTATTTTGTATTTAAGTTCGAGGAAGTTACTTTGACTAAATTATAATTATTTATTTGTCAAACGATGTAGAATATCCTTATTTATAATCAAAATCTATTCGAACGGGTGAAATTAATTCCTTAATCAGGAGTTCGTTATTTAGAACTGATGAGTGGAATCGCCCAATTTTAATTCAGGTAGAAGCTGCTAGGTATTTTTGGTTCCATCATTGTTAAAATTTTACAATAAATAAATAGACGCTGTTATCTCACACTTCAATGAATAATTTTAACTAGGTCGCTAGGACATCGGTACCAAGAAAAATATCTTCTATTTGCCCTCTTTGCCCCTGATCCTCCAATATCGAAAATTCTTGTGGATTTTCTTATTTGACGGTTAAAGTGCTCATAAATTGCGGTTTTGCGATTTTCCTTGAGTACTTTGTACCTATCAACGTCAAGCGTCGCCGTCGGATATATTATGATAAGTGCTGATTACTAGAAAGATCAGTTGGCTTTAGGAAAATATGTAGTACCTCTTCAAAACAGGCTAATAATTTCCTTTTCGGACTAAATTAAATGTAGCTTTATGGTGGCATCGACGCGCAAATTGTACCTAACCATGGATTCAGCACATGATAAATACAAATTTTGCGAAGGTTATTAAAAAAAACTGCTGTTTCAAAAAAAGTACAATACCTACGTTGTCAAAATGTATGGAACATCGGTTTTTTTTTTAAATAACCGACGAAAAATTTCTACCCAGAGACGTTCAGAATCATAGAAATGAATCCATGATAACAGGTTGCGCATCGATCTCCCTGCCACCACTATAGTAAAAGGTATAAAGGTCACTGGTGAAATATAATATTGTTAATTTTCATGGCTTTCGTGTTCTGTACAATTGCCCACCAGTGATACAGACGAATGAAAAAATTCTCATATTCTTATAAAAAGTTTCAATTTTTTTTTTTCAGGTCGTGCGGAGGATTGTTGTCACTGAAACAATGAAACTCTTCGAATGCGTCAATAAACATTGACAGACTAAGTACAACATTTTTCAGCAAAGAAGCATACAGATGGAGATGGATGGGATCTCTGCATGCGTAGTATGACTTCCGTTGAAACGGAGCAAACGAAACATAGAATGACAAATCATTGAACGATTTCTACTGCATCATAAACGAAGAAAACTTTAGTTTATTCTTCGTAGAGATTGATTGATCTTTCGGCTCGCTACCTGCCTGCGTTTGGGCTCTCCTTGCAAGGCTCCGCATCGCTGTCAGTGCTGTGAAGCTGTCGACTGCCTTGGACACCATGGCCTATCCTGCAGTAGGAGCGCAGGCCGGATAGCACGGCACGCCAGCATTAATGACATCACCCGTCGTGCTCTTGTCACCGCCTGGGTACCAGTTGTTTTAGAATCCAACGGCCTGGCCCGCGACGATGGAAAGAGACCAGACGGAATGACCATAATGCCCTGGAAGTTAGGCAGACCTTTGGTGTGGGATGCAACATGTGTCGACACCCTTGCGCCATCCCATCTTCCTAGCACGGTGGGCTGTGCTGGGGCGGCTGCTGCAGGTGCAGAAAACCTCAAGCGGCGAAAATATTGCAACCTGATTGAAACTTACATGTTCGAGCCGTTTGGGGTTGAAACACTAGGGCCATGGAGTCCGAGTGCCCACTTGGTATTTCGGGATATCGCCAAGCGGTTAGTCGACTCTTTACGTGACCAGAGGGCTGGCCTATTTCTTGGCCAAAGAATTAGCATTGCCATACAACGTGGCAATGCTGCCAGCCTTTTGGGCACTGTTCCTGTTGACAGCGATGCGGCTGAATTGTTTGATGTCCTATAATGATTGTTTATTTTTTCATATAATTGTACATATTATTATAGTTTATATGTTAGCTTATATTATGTAAATATTTAATTTTTGGAGAAATAAAAAGTCGAATGACAAATGTAGAGATTGAACTGGTATTCATGCTTGCTGAAACCGTGATCAAGCTCAAGCTATTGGTAGATTTAATTACTTATAATATAGGAACCGAAAGTTAAATGGCAGTTTACTCGAAGAGGACATCGCAAACAGAAGTATAAACTATCTAAATACCAATATTTTACATGGAGCGACTGCCTATCTGAACTCCTCAACCCAGTTACTGGGTAACACGATACCCCTTGGTAAGACTGGTTCTCGGACTTTTGGGCTTCTGACTAACGACTGTCAAAGATCTACGAATGACAGATGAGTTTAACGGCTTAACGTGCTTTTCGAAGCAAGAAGGGTCTCGATATGTATTGGATGGTCACCCATCCACGAACCGACCGCGGCAAGCGTAGTTTAACCTTCGATTGCCCCGGAAAAAGCGGGACAATATGTTTCATCATTGATTAACAATCATTGGCAATTTGGTAGCAACAATAGAACTGATCGTCTATTTATTGACTTTGATTGCTGTTCTTATTTTCGTTTGACACGAATGCTATTGTTAGAAGTATCACGCCATGACTGTTTGTTCTAGACCTTAATACATAGTCGCCTTATGATTCCAAGGACTTAGTTCTGCCAGCCTAAAGTTCTAATGTATTCATGCTAAACCTTAAACAGCTTAGTAACCAAATATTAACGTAAAAAAAATATTGTTAAGTAACAAGTAATAAAGAGGGTTTATTTATAAACGCTGCTTAAAGATAAGAGACGATTAACGTTATAAAATGTATGGCTAAGCAGACGTTAATCATTACTTAACTTTATGCAACGCTTATATCTATACCGAGCAGTATTCAGTGATACTACCAAGCTACTAGCTCACTGTTTAGCTTTCCTTCCTTTGATTTTGCCGGCGTTTTTGATTAGCGCGAGAATGGAAAACATTTCATATCACCCATCAACATCCATGTTTTTCTTTGAGCTATTAATGAGACGAAAGCATTCATTAAAATGTTGACAAATCAGCAGGCTGTGCTCGTGACTTAGCCTGCACCCTAATTGCGTAACACTGAACACACTAAACTTACAATCACAATCCGAAGGATTTTGAAGAAAATTCCTTATCCAATTGCTTCATATGTTTGAAAAATTCTTCGGCTTGACAAAGTAAAATACGCAATGAATGTTGTTGAACTGTCAATATGAATTGTATTGCCATTATAGTTGTGTTACACAGTACCCCGCTGGCTGAATGTAAAGCCACCCCCATATTGCTGTAGAAAGGATTGTCAACAGATCCGATCATCCAATCATTTATTTTTAATAGAAAAAAGAAGATGAACGAGAAGATTCTGAGAGGGTAAATGAATCTTGTATAACAGTATAATCTAAAAACTTTGGTAAAAGACTTTGATGGCGTCAGTGACATTAGGTATGTCAGCGACGATTTCCCTTGGTTTCCGTGCTTTCTAGTCCAGAACTAGAAGTATTTCTAGTTAGCAACTGGTACTTTCATCGTCGTATTTGGGGAGTGACTCATCTCTGATCCCGACTCGGTCGCTTCCGCTCGCGGACTCGTCAAGCAATTTCCGTCGCCAACATACGTACAAACATACGAACGTAAGTACGGATAAATACGGACGGAATGGCAACGCGTTGTGTGCGTTCTGTGTTTGAATGCATGTTTAGACATACAGGAAAATATTAGAGAATTTAAAAAATACTGGTAAGTAGGTACTTACTTCTCCAAGGGCTGATTTTTCAATCGTCGGATAACTGTCATCTTAAGAATAAATATGGCGGCTTAACAGCTTTTGTATAGAAAATATGCCAATATGCCATTTTTTCTTAAATTAAAAATTATCTGATTAATTAATTATGCACTATTTGATACCTCTACGCACACCAAACATTCCAAGTTAGAGTGATCGCGCACCTAAGTCGGAAAATTGCGCATTGGTTGTGGTTGTGACGATGAGCATTATAGCTTAGAAACATACTTAGAAAAATACCGTTTGGACACTCGTAGTTACATACCATTTTTGAGTATCCACCATTCCAACAATCACGTAAATAACTAGGATTTTACTGGCTCTTTTTTCCATTTTCAAACTTGGGCAAAGCTCTAGGATCCGTCTCATAGTTTCTTAAAACGCCCGACCAGATAACGCTCTCAGGACCGAGTGAAATCACCATTCGAATCATGCTTTGGAATACCGTTGGCTAGTAAAACATGCTTGCCCTTACAACTACTGATCGCTCAATACAATTTAAAAACCTTAGAAAAAGCACAACATGGATATCTGTTAATCAGTAAGTAAAAGAAAATGTATAGCCTGTTATCATGGATACTGATTAATTAAATATTTACATAATGGACACTAGGTCGATGTGTGACGTAGCTCTCTAGCTGAAGCGTGAATTGATCACACGTACAGTTTTAGAAAACAAATGAGAATCGCAATGAATATGATTGAAATCTCGGTTATAAATAACCTAGTATAATCGTCTGCAATGAAATATTTATTCAACAGTTAGCCTCGTTATTTTTTATATCATAGAAAATAATTTAATTAATCTCGTTTCGTAAGCTCATTAATTATTACAGTAACACAATATAATAAATCATTAAGTGAAACTGTCGAGCATGTCGATCGAAACAATCACGTGAGTTCACGTGTGGGAACAAACATTACCGGTTAAAACATTATTTTTTACAACGAAAACGAACAATTAAAATTAAAACATGGTACATTACCTGAAAAGCTGAAGTCAATGAACGCAAACAATTTTCACTAGTTTAAAAATCCCACTGAAAACACACACAACAAAAACAATAACTGAAAAATATGTTTTTCAAAACCACTTTTGCTTGCACTACGTCAACGGACACTAGGAATCCATAATTTGAGTCATTCAATTTTTTTAATGTTTCCAAATTCTTATTTTTAATTCGTTCCGTTTTGTTTACATTCGATTCGTAAATCGAATGTGAGTGGAGACGGCGCGCGCGTGCGGCCTCTTTGCATGTACGTTCGGAACTGGCGTAGCAGTGGGTACCCGAATAACCCGACCCGGAGCGATGAAAATTGTATTGTGGAAAATGCTTTCGTTATGTCCTAGACACGCGCGTTTAGGAGCTAGGACTCTTTTTTGTCTCGATCTCCTTATTGTTATTGCGTAGTTAATGATTGCGTGTTTGTTTTAATTATGATCTGAATCTGGCAGTTAACTGAACCGACACTTCTTTATGGAGCATCGATTGATTCATCTCAGCATTACCTACTTGAATTTAATTAAACAATGCAATATAGACAGACATATACTAAAAACGATACAGTTTTAGTGTTCTATTATATTTTTAGTTTTTACCGTTTTATTCTATCTAATCTCTGCTTTTATTTTCGTGACAAAAGCTCGTAATAAAAGTAATGATATTACTATCGAAGTTTAATAATCCGTGTAATAATAATGTCTTGGTAACGGTTAAGCGTTTACGAGAAACTTCATTATCATACTTACTACTAAAGATAAAGAAGGAAAATCTATGAAAACAAAAGATAAGTCTTTAAAGAATTAAGTTAGTGTCTTATCCAGTAGACAGTTTTATTGAGTTAATAATTGAATTCAATAGTGAAAATTGGTTTCACAATCATTCAATTTGATCTCTGCGCATTTCACTAAGTGACTTTTTCTTCTCAGCATAAATCACTTATCAAAAACAATGAACATGCTAGATTAATCATTCTTTTGCTTTCGTCGAATTTAGTATCTTTAGGGCCGATTTTTTATATGAGAAATAAATATAACGGTTTAAGGAAATAAGTATGTCAAGCCGCCGTATTTATTCTCCAAACAAAAGTTACCTGGTGATTGGAAAATCGGCCCTTTATCATGCTAGCCCAACTAAATGTGGACTTAATCGGATTAATTACAGTGTACCTTCTTAAGTACTTACTACCTAAGTACCTTCGCATTTCGGCGGTATTATTAAGGCACAGTCTGACAAGAATACTCTAAGGCTTCTTTGAAGAAACTCTACCCGTCTAAGTAATGTATCAGCTGATAGCAACGTGTCAGCCTTTGATGAGGCTTCGATATGAAGGAAAATTACGTTTGAAGAAATTGACTAGAGCAACAAGTAGGTTATCATTTTGTTGACTCGTGGATTGCGTTGATTGTATGCAGTGTGTGGGGAAATGTATGCACAATGTCTAGTAAGGGAAAGGAGAAAAGGAAAGTTACAGCGGCGCTGGAAAGTTCAAGGAAAATGCCTTTTACTGCCTGTTAGGCTAACAAACTATGATAATGCAGCGTTAATTAATGTGTTTAGCAAATGGCTATCAATTAAAAAATGTTTTCGAAATGTTACGGAAAAATTTTGGCTGAGGCATATTTATAAAAACTTCGTACGAAAATTGTTGCGGAAAAATGTTCCTTTTTTTTAATAAAGTTAATTTTTCTATAAGGCTACATTATTTCGTGCCCTTTAGTAAGGTAAATGAACCAAAGAATAAATTGAACGAAAGTTTCACTTTTGAAATATAGTATCCCGCGGGGTTTGCTTGCTAGAGAGGGCAACGAACGAGTGGGTTGCCAAAAGACAGTTTAATGTTTTGACTAACATGGTACTAGGCATTGTTATAAACTGTTTAGTGGCACTTTATTTATAGCCTGCAAGTGCAGCAGACTTTTATTATGGTCCGACAGCATACCCAATGCCTTTAAGATGGTAATTGCTAAACCACTAAAAGGTTTAATGCTCCTAATAACTTTACTTGCTGCATTAAAGCCCTTATTCGTAGAGGTTTTATTAGAAGTCTCAACCAAACTGTACTATGGTGTAAAACACTCTATTTATTGTCATGAAAGTTCAAGGCCACGTTTAGGCCATTACGTCTGTATTCTTCCTTGGGAGAGGCTAAGGTGAACAAGCACAGACGCACACACATAATATCTATTTGACAATATTTTTTTCATTTCGCACGTACATTTTGCCAATTATGTAAGCC
The DNA here is from genome assembly GCA_945859645.1 of Amphipoea oculea. Taxonomy (NCBI): domain Eukaryota; kingdom Metazoa; phylum Arthropoda; class Insecta; order Lepidoptera; family Noctuidae; genus Amphipoea; species Amphipoea oculea. Next base: position 11,287,647 of record OX243880.1, read on the forward strand.
TATATAATGTTTTTGATGTGCATGTTTATGTAAGTTTTTTTTTTACATATTGCTTCGTATTTAAGTATATTTTTTATATAAAAACCATTTTCATTTTTTTGTACCATTCGTTGGAATTCCTTCAATAAAAAAAAATATTTTACTCCTATTTAATAGGGGGCCAGCCTATAGCAATTGACCGGCCACAAATCTAGATTTCAAGCTACTACAAGCAAGCAAGTTGTGTTACAAGCTACTTCTTAGAATTTCCTTTTGGGAAACGCTAATGATACTTTGTTTTAAATTTTTAATGTTATAATAAATTATTAAGCTTTGGTTTTGCGTTACACTTCGCCTGACCAGGGAATGAATCCAACACCCCTTGCTTGAGCGCGCGCATGGTGCCATTCGCGCGCTTGCCAACACAAGACCAACTAGAAGTCAGTCTTTTATATCCCTGTAGTTTATTATATATTGTATTTACTGACTTATACCATAGTAATAAAACAGTCCTGTTGAACTGTTGTGTAGATACTTACACATTTGGAATGATGGTGATGTCTTGGGAAAAGGCTAGTTAGATGTTTCTGGCTAGCCTTTTCCCTCCTATGTTGGGGTCGGCTTTCAGTCTTACCAGATGCAGCTCAAGACCAGTATTTACACAACAATTACAGTATTTAAATTTAGTAATTACTTAACAATTATGTTTATTTTTTAATCTTATCTGCGCGCTCGTGCTTGCCGCTTACGGTATCGACGTGAGTCGCTTACGTAGCGGTAACAGTGTTTGAATAGGAGGAACATGATTATTTCGTGCGATCGACGATATGGTATAGTCTTTTCCAAAAGTGTCTGATGAAAATATAAACAAATTGATCAGACAATGTACCTGTGAAAGCCAATTTTTAGTGCCACTTATAAATTAGTGCTTTGATTTGATTATTTGAATACCATATAAACCCGAAATTGTAATTATAAATCACCTTAAAATTAAAAATGTTTTTCATTTCACAATTGAGGTTATTTTTACAACCTTTGTTTTTTCAAGGATTTTTCAATTATTTCAGAATTTAATCATGTTATTCGGACTATAATTGGTCGGAGAAGTGTTGAGATAAAGCTGAAAACTTCTTAATACAGATGAATGTGTTACCATTCTCTTTAATGAGTGATTGCGTTAGAATTTAACCTGAACATGGTTTATTTACACTTTTATCAGATACTTTTGGAGGAGACTAAAGGAGCAAGACGTTTTTTCTCAGTTGATTTGTCATTCGAGACAAATTGGTGTGGACTTTTACTTATTTACATGAACTTTAGCTAATTTTGTGATAATAATATCAGCAATTATAGTAAGTACAGCAGTCTGCAGCTCAGGACCTTTTTATATACTTAGTAAAGTCAGCCTCAAACTGGAAGAATACATCAACAAGAATTAATTTGACTGTCTACAAATTGTGTTCCATAATACTGTATGTATGTATAGCTACAATTAAGTGCCCAATTTATAATATGTTAAGTTACACATAGATACAATATAATGGAAAAAAGATTGTAGAAAATTAAATTAATTCGTTTCGATGTAGGTATATCTACATCATTTTCAGGCTGACTGCTATGCCTATGTCAATCAATTTATAGCCTATCGCAGTCCACTGTTGGGCATAGGCCTCTCCCAGAGCAGCGCCACAACACACTGCCATCCACCTTCCCCATCCAGTCTGTCCCAGCCACCCTCTTTAGGTCGTCGGTCCATCTAGCTGGGGGGCATCCCACGCTACGCTTGCCGATACGTGGTCTCCACTCCAGGTCTCGTGTGTTCAACCGGCCATCGGTCCTTCGACAAACATGGCCAGCCCACTGCCACTTCAGCTTGCTCTCTCTTTTGTGCCTATGTAAGTAGAATTTATGCCTACCTATGGTATGTGTCGTTGACCCTACACCAGTGTTTCTGCTATCATAAACAAACCTGACTTAAAATAATGATTAAGTAGAGCTCCTGCATTATTACTTCACCCTCAAAACCACGTTACACGAGACGTGTAGGCGCGCATTTTGTTTTAATTATTAATAATTAATTAGAAAAGCATCAAGAGGTCTCTCTGTGAAATGTAAATAACCTGTCACCCTCGCATGCATACGTGAGCCGAGGAGTTCACGCTATGAAAATTAAATTACCGAGTCGCGTGGCTTTACTGTCACAGAGATAGGGTTAACCCACGCTTTAGTGGAAATGTACGAGTCTCTCCTGACTTTAAGTAGGTAGGTATTTATTTTATCCGGAAATGGAACTATTTTTGAACTTGCTTCTTTTATTTACAAAAGTGTGCTGAAAATATGCTCTTCAGAAGCCCAATGTACGTAAGCGACACAACTAGCGAAAATTACGCGCTGGAAATTCCGCGCGCTTATGTTTTCGCTGGTGTCATTGTAATTACGATTTTAAAGCCTTCGTCCGTCTGAATGAAAATCATAAATTCTAACTCTGTCATCATCTGTCTAGCCTTTTCCCAACAATTTTTGGGGTCGGCTTCCAGTTTAACCGGATGCAGCTGAATACCAGTATTTTACATGGACCGACCTACCTGACCTCTACAACCCAGGAACTGGGTAAGACGATACCCCTTGGTAGGACTGGTTGTCAGACTTTTGGGCTTCTGACGACTCGCAACGATGTTAAGATCCACAAATGACAGCCGGGACCAACAGCTTAACGTGCTTTTCGAAACACGGAGGGGTTTCGATATGTAAAGCCCCATCCACGGACTGACCGCGGCAAGCGTAGCCTGCTCCCTGATCGATCGACCCTTGCGGCTGTTACTACTTAATTACGAGCCCCTCAATGCTAACAAATGCTCTCAATAGGTACCAAAAAATGCTAACTCTGTACATAACTACATAGGTAAACGTAATGCTGGTGAATGTGACAAAGGACTCTTCTTCATCAAAATTAAATTACTGGCATAGTCTCCTCAGTGAGCCTTCGCTATGATTCTTTAATGTCTTGTAGTCAAAAGAGTGATTCAACAACTTAGGAAAATGGATTTCTTTGTGTCACTAAATAGTGGGAGTTTTTTAATCATAGGTACTTTGCAGGTTTTTCACAGATGTGTACATATCCACCCATAACAACATACTGCTGAAAATGAGCCTGTTAAGAGGAGGCTCCCTAAATGTTACGTTAATTTGCATTAATATTCTGAAACAGTCACACATGCAATCAAAATGGAACTTTAGTATATGATTCATTGAATCTTTTTCTTTCCATGTACAAGACAGTTACGTAATTGTAACATTTTCGCTCGATTCATATTTTATTCAAAAATCATGTCTTTTTTAAAGATTATTACTTTTTTTTTCAAGATTGCTTGGCCTTTATGTCTAAAATAAATGTTAACAGTAAGAAAATATAGTTTACTATCCAGCCACAAGATATTTTTTCTCTAGATCAATTATTACTTTAGTTATAAACAAAATAAGAATTGAGACTTACGACATTTAGTTTCGAGCTCGAACGCGATCAAAGAGCGCACGCGGTATTCAACCTTATTACGGCTACGTTAGCGTCTTTCACCATAGCGGTCTAACCGATCTCTCATCTCTCTCTCTCATGCGTAGAAATTATTTTAGAGTGCCTGGTCTTAATGACCGCTAGATGAAAAATCGGTCAAAGGGAATTTGAATTATCAGTGACCTAAACCCGATGCGCGGTGCGATAGTGATAGCAATTTGTATGAAACCCAGTACTGTCTACTTTTCTTGTGAAGTCAGGACCACACGTTATTGTGTATAAGAATATCTCAGGACCTGGTAAAATAAATTAGTAAGGTGTAGAGAGGAGCTGACTATCTAGAGGGCTTCAGCTTTATTTGAATATTGTAAAAGTCGTATAATCTGTGAATATAAAGGAGAGACACCTTCCCTACACTACATTGGTCACAATAAGAACTACTGAAGGCATTAAGTAACAAATTAAAAAAAAAAAAACTCTTATGTAGTTACCTCATGATCGTCGGCCTGTTCACCTGAGCGGATCAATTGGATTTTGGTCGAGAATTTATTTCTGATTCCAAGGAAAAGGGCATTAAAGTACATTCCAATATTTTTTGTTCCCTTTTTCGGAATCAATTTAAAAAGCAATTAATTGATTTCAATGGTCCATTTCACTTTTGCAGTAGTTACAAGTAGAATTACATTACAATGATATTAAATTTTGTGAATAGCTAAGGTCGTTTCAATTTAAATTGAATTGACCTAAATATAGGTAATTATTGTGATATTAATTTTGTAAAGCACTGTTATTATAAAATATTTTAACAATTTATAACATAAATTTTGTCTGTGTGACCGCGTTGTTCTTCTAAACTACGAAAAGAATTTTGATACGGTTTTACCATCATTTAAAGAATTTATTCCGGCAGGTTTATGTGTATAATACATTTGTATTAAACTTATATCTCATACAGAAATTTCGGTTTATTGTCAAGTCGTAAAAACCGTGCGAAATAAGGGTGGGCTGCTTGTTTTAACAACGGGTGTAAAAAAGCCGAGAGTCCCTTGTACTTCCCGTTACCTGGTTGCTGGTTGGTTGCCAGGTATGGTCCAATTGGAATTTTGACCTTCAATATCTCCATATTGAATGTCAAAATTCCAACTTTTATTGACGTTTTTTTCACGAAACAAGTTTTAAATGTTATAATACAACTTTAAATACCCCCACGAGCTCTGTACCATTACATGCATCCATAAGTACATTTTTTTGCGGGTGTTACATTGCGCACTACCGCAAAGACATCACACCAAAATTAAAAGTCGTTTCCCAGCAATTATTTTCGTGCAATGTTACTTAGTTTAAAATGTACAGAATGCGTAGTTGACAGCTATGTACTTAATGGGTCTTTTTACACCCCGTATAAATGATTAATCTTCTGTGTAGTAATTGATTTAAAATGGTACCTTTATTAACTGGTAGGGTACACATAACACACACACATAATTTTGATTATGGCTACCAACATTCACAATGAAATGTTACAACACATTATAATTTTTATTTCAACCCAAAAAGCCTTTACTTAAGTTAAAATAAACCAGACCCTTGTAAGGCTTCCCTTGGGGTTGATTATATTCGTCAGAGGTGTCCCTAAGACAAAACAACATTATGTTTAAGTTTGTAGGTACAGCCAGCCGCGGACAATGGCGGTCGACCACTTTTCACCCTTATGTCCTTGGTAGTAAGGTTGAAAATTAGTCCACCGCCAGTGTCCGCGATGGTACCTACTTCTCACTCTTGGTAACCAGGCAAACACTATACCTACATACATATTGTATATAATTTACATACATTACTTTTGTAAAACTTGTGCTTTGTAAAACTTGTGCTTTGTAAAATACAGCACCTAAACACTGTGGTTGGGAGCCTGGAGATCCGTAACACAGGGTTTCCCTAGCACGGACTCCAGTCTCTCGCAAAAGACTCCAGTCTCTTGCATTTTCGCTCCAAAGTTTGAATCATTATTTCTAATCTCATAACGAATACTTGTATAGCATAATCAACCTATAAGATTCCCACTGCTGGGATATATAATAATAATAATAAAGGCCTCCTCTATATGAGAGGGAATGGACCGTAATCCACCACGCGGGCTCAGTGCGTGTTGGTAGATGTCACAACTCACATGTCTTTGAATTTTTGTTCCTAGGACATGTTAGTTTCCTCACGATGTTTTCCTTCACCGTTTTGAGAGCAGAGGTGATGAAATAAGTTATCACTGGGCCATGCTCTCAACTATGTATACATACATACATACATAATCAGCCTATAACGTTCCCACTGCTGGGACACAGGCCTCCTCTCTGTGAGAGGGAGTGGGTTATGTATACCTACTACTAAATATGTATAGGAACATACCAACGTACCAACCTACTACGCCATATTCGTAGAAATTGCAATTGCAATGATTACAAAATAATTGCACGATTATCGCTGGCTGCAAATTGGTCATTATCACTTTTAGTTCCCGTTTTCTACATGTTATGCTGGTTTTTATCTGTTGTATCTAAGAGTGGTGCTTATTATATCATTATCTAAACTGCCAACGGACAGGCTATACGGCATCCCTTACCATTGACATTACATCCTGGAGACGGAGTATCATCGTAGATAAAATACACTAAGGCTAACAATAAACTTGTATTTATAAAAGGTACTAGCGAGCCGCCCCTAGTACGCGTGGTGGATCACAACGAGGTTTGTGTAGCAGTGTGGGAACATAATAATATGCTGATTAGTATAAAAAGATAACTCACCGTTGTAGGTAGGCATATCTTTTCACCTATAATTGTAAATGAGTATTTTCGAAAAACGATCTCGACCTCAGTTCAACCTCACTAGAACCCAAAATCGTTCAATTTTGTTTGAATGAAGAATGCATTAAGTCAAGGACGGTGAGAGCAGTGGTGGCCAAGTGGTAACAGCCGCGACTTACGAGTTGTAGGTCGTAGGTTCGAACCCAGACAGGCGCTTTACTTTGTGTAAATTATTTCATCACCACTGCTCTCAAAACGGTAAAGGAAAACATCGTGAGGAAACCGGCATGTCCTAGAATCAAAAATTCGAAGACATGTGACATCTGCCAACCCGCACTGGGCCCGCGTGGTGGATTACGGCCCACTCCCTCTCACCGAGGAGGCCTGTGTCCCAGCAGTGGGAACATTATAGGCTGATTATGTATGTTATGTAAGGACAACTAAGAAGGTTCGCTTCAAAACTGACAATACTGTCGTCTTAAACGCCTGAAGCTACAGTTTCCTGCCCAAGATTCACCTAAGCGCGATGGAACGTATCGTGCTAAGTGAGTTAACCCTCCACCAATCAAAGGCGTCACAGATATGCGAGTACATGCTTATCCACCCCAGTTGAATTGGTAAACTTACCTACGCAGTAATGGCGGAAGCACAGAATATATGTATTAAACAGATTTTAGGGACTTTCCCCGACTGTCGGAAAATTAATATCCATCATGGCCTTGGTCGTATTTAAACTACATAAGTAGATATAGTCAAGAAGATATTCTTGTTACAAATAGGAATTTCGATTTGAAGAGTTATGTATGTATTTTGGACCAAAACTCAGTATCACTTTTTCTTTGAAATTTAATCATTAATCATTCGAGCTTCATGACAAAATTCTAAATTGGAAATTGATGTTGTTTTGTGTTTGTGGTTAACATTGTAAGTTACATTAAAATAAATTGTATTGTTTGGTACCTTTCGTAAGTATATTTACCCCTCTTAAGCCGGCTTTGGAGTACTTATGACGGGAAAACGGATCATACTCCCTGAGCTATATATGTATAACTCAAGGAAAAAGAAAAGTAATTCAGCGGTTGCTTCGTTTACGTAAACAAAGGTCCCTTGTTCTCTCCCAATTACGTAGGCCTGCGTTAATTACTACCCACAGAAAAGTTGACCGAGCTATTTCAATCTTGTTTATGAAGAACATGTTATCGGAAAGAAAAGGAGGTACGGTACATGAAGTTTGTTTTAAAGCCATGACTAAAATATGAAGTGAGTCCGTTGCTATTATAGAGGCATGAGGTACAGGGTGTAAAGTTCACTCAACCTCCATAGAAAAGGGAGGATCTTCCGACCAGACGGGTGTTGTGTCTGGCGGGCAACTGCCCAATGATTCATGTCGGGCCGTTGTATATATGCTAGTTGCGTGGTAAACTCTGCTTGCGCGATGCAGGATTTGCGTGACGTCAATATGACGCGTTGTTCGCATGTGGCGTTGTAGATACCGCTACACTATGACTTTTTCCCAAAACAACGAAATAGCCTGAAAATGTTATTTACACATACATAAATAAACTCAAGCCTTCTTTTGGATAGGCAAAAACAACACAATACGCCGCCTGCTACGATCCTTATATACCCCTTTTGCTTCGTTTACGTTCATTCACGACGCCGATGTCTGATGGCGAATAGTCTGCGTGCGTATATGACCTTTTTGACAGTCAGGTGCGTAGGCACCAGGTCAGAGAGGTCAGGCACCTAATTTTTTGGGCATTCACTATATTTTGGGGTTATCTTGTCTCTTCTTTTAGCAGACGCCAAAGGCACCTTAAAATGCCTAGATGGTCAGTTCTAACTTCAAATCAGCAGGGTTGTTGAATTTTGGCAAATCGACAACACTCATTGCTTTATTTACGTTGTTGAGCAGACCATTTTTCTAACATAAGAAGCAATGGATTAGCAATATCCTTCAAAAATGATAATGTTTGAGATTGATAGTGTGTTAGGGTTACGCAATTAGGGAGCCGAATGATGTGACCAAAAGCCGTAAACCTTCACCATATGGGCTCAAAATTAATCGCCTGTGGCGACGCCAACAAGCGACGCCGGAGCAATTGCTTACTACTTAGAATCGGTAATCGTATTTATAAGGTACTTAACAGTTTCATAGTTATGTGCGGTCCGTAGATATCCGAGTGCGGTCAGATTGAACTGGTGCAAATTGTTTTTTTCTAATGCTGTATTTAACACAAAGAATTAATATTGCCATTCTATCTGGCAATGCTGCCACGACGCATAAGTGTCCGTTGGTTTTCGTAATTATTTGTATATTTAGTCATTTAATTTAGTACCTACTGTAAATAGTTGTGCAGGTTGCGCTTTTTTTGGGCTTTTACTTAAAAACAGGTCCCTATGTAAGAATTACTGTAAAAGTTGTACTTTCTGCAATAAACTTTTTGTATTTTTTTGTAAATTGTTAAATATAGTGAGAGCAGAGGCGGCCCTGAGGCGCTGACCCCAACATACGAGTTAGAAGTCCTGGGTTCGTACCGAAACAGGTGTTTTGCTTCGTGTATTTTTATTTCATCACCACAGTTTTCAAAAACGGTGAAGGAAAATATCTTGAGAAAGCTGGAATATCCTAGAACCAAAAATTCGAAGACGTGACATCCACCAACCCGCGGGTTGGTGCGGGTTGATGGATATATACCCCACTGAATTATAGAATATAGAATACTAAATTAGCAGGTACTGAACTTAGGAGTCGTTTAAAATACCACCCTACATAACGAATGGCCTGTCGGTCTATTCTGTAAAAATCTTACTGTGGAAACAGGTGAAGCGAGCTATCAATAGTGTCAATCCCAAGCATCAAGTAGAATGACAGCACTCTTCAAGTTCACTCCACGTATGTTTTCACGGTGAAGATTTTATAGACTAGAACGGCTGTTATGTCAGTAAAAGGTGACCCCGATGAACTAGAAAATAATGAGCCATGAAAATTTTAGAATAAGTATGACCACTATTACCTAACTAGTTTTCCCAAGTAGTAAGCTCAATTTGGCCAAGGACACGTATCAACTTTACTTAACAATTCCTTAAGTAATAGGAAAAGTTTTATTACTTATTAGAAGTTAGGAACAAAAATATATGACGCTTAGACTTCATAAATGGAAACTTTAGGCCATAAACGATTAAATAACATTGTCCTTACAGAAATGCTTGGATGAATAATTAAAGTAAAAGCTCTAAAAATAAAAATAGTAATAAAAGTACCGTTTTTTGCTGTGCGCTATAAATTCAAACCCGATAAAATGTCGGCTAATACCAGTACAGACGCCAGCACATCAACCTAATACAATCTGTCAAATTTCTTTAATAGATTTTCAACTTTATCACTGAAACATAAGGTTCAAAGTTGATTGGGAAAATGTGACAGTTAGGTGTAGGTTGATGTGCTGGCGTCTGTACATCATTAAAGTAAAACTTCTCTTAAAGATTTTTATAAGAACCGACCAGGCTAGTCACACAGGCTAGCCACGTGCGTGTAATGGAAGCCTCAATGTGAATAATCAGTTTCTTCTCTTACCTGATAATGCACCATGACCAGATCATTGTACCCCTGAATGTGATGTGTTTGCGGATGAATGGATATGCAAGGGAGTGTAAAGTATGCAAGGGAGCGACAGAAGCGAGCTAGAAAACTGGAGAATCCTGACTTGGATAGGTTAAGCTGTTAATGTGATTTTACTAAAAGAATACAATAGCTTGTGAATTAGACAGTGCCTATAGCTTGAAACCTTTGTAAGCCATAAACAAATTAAGTTATTTTTATATTTTCACGAATTTCGGGCCTTTTTATTATCAATAAGAGCTTGAGGTTGTGGATAACATTTAACAAATTTTCGTTCACGGTTCACGGCCCAGAATGAGATGGCGGGACGAACTCGAATCTTTCCACAAGGATTGGCGTGTAACAGCACTGGATAGGGATAAGTGAAAGGAGGGAAGGGAGGCCTTTGCCCTGCAGTGGGACAGAAATGGCTGATAATAATAACAACAACTATTTATCAGTTTAAATGCAATCAATCTTTCCAAATACACATATCTTACACTACAGAAAGCTGCTATATTAAACACATGTCGTATCGTCCGAAAATTCTTACAATTAGATTTAGACAATAATTTCAATGCAGTACAAAACACCGAATCTACTCAGACTTAAAATCTCACCTTGGTTTACACCCGTGAGATTTTGATAAATACCAGGTTCTTGGAACCTGAGAAAATAAATTTTAAAAACAATAATAATAATCGTTCACGGGCCTACCGGGCGTACCTATAGTCCGGGGGCCCCGTATCATTTATAAGGCTGATACGGCAGTAGCTACATCCCTGCCAAAAGTCATGAGAACCACATCAGTATTAAAAACACGGGACTCTAGAATCCGTAGATTTGTCTCAAACGCAATGGTTAACTTCGACTACCTATGCGATCAACCAGCCATGAACTACTAGGGTCTTAGTTTAAAACCTGTTCTTCTATAGTTGCCAAAATATTTAGCAATGTAAATGTCACCTGGCGAAATGTTGATGTAGGTACTGGACCTGCAATATTTCTCCTATTCCTGCAAGGAATTTAGGTTTTATGTTAAGTTTACTGCACCCACTGCAACGTGCCTGAAGAATACAAAAAGCAATTTGAAGTAAACACGCAATAATTCACATTTACCATGATTGTCTATTAATTTTTCAAACACACTCAATCATTCGTATTGAATTGCCAATACCCGGGGGTCGGGCCCCTGCACTGCGGAACCAAATTATCCTATTAACCACAGGAATGGAGTGATCAACGCGCGAAAATGTGTTGCTTCCTCGCTACACGGTTGCTAACAGACAACCATTGTGCGGTAGGTTGCAATTAGCAACTGTTAATAGCGTTTTGTAAGGAAACTATAGTGATTTTCATAGAATTATGTGGTAGGTAGCGATAAGGTATACAAACTTAGCTGGTAAAAAGTAAAAGTTTACAAGGCTCGATCGATCAACCAGTAATATTAATAACGTTCACAAATCAATCAAAATCAAAAGTCATTTATTCAAACTAGGCTGAGAATCAGCACTCAGATTCCACTGCAAAATATTTGACATTCCACTTTGCCCCACCAGTGGGGCGGCCGGTGGGGCAAAGTGGAATAATCCCTTTTTGACCGTCAAAATTACATAAGACAGTCCCCCAAAACGTCCGCTCTTCACCACTTCTTAGTGCGGCTGGGAAGAAGTTGGTAAGAAGTAACGCAACAAACTCCCCAGCAGCACAGCTGTCTGTTCAGTTATAATAATATTACCTAAAGTGCTAAAGATTTCTTTGTTAGATCCAAACTACAGGGTCAAATTAAATTAGCTAGCGATACTTTGCAGACAATGATAGGTTTCAATATCGAATCATGATTAAACGAAAATAAAATTGATTTGATGATTTTTTTTTGGTTTCTATGACTGCAGTTTTTGTACTGACGGAGTTTGAAAAATCAGTTTTTTTTTTTGTTAACTTCCCATACATACAGGATGGGTTTCAATATTTAAATACGATAAAATAATGAAAATCAGATTTTCTAAACTCATACTAAAGCACTCGATGACTCAAAAAAAAATCTATTTATAATATTTTTTTTTTCGTTTTATCATGCTGTATAGGAATATAGATTTCTATTAGCCATGCTTTCTGTGTGTAGTCGTATCGTACAAGCGTGTTTCTATCTTACGTTCCACACTCCTGCGAAGTTTTGCCAACTAATTTAATTTGAACCTGTCTGTGATAAAAAATACAGTAACTATTCAGTATTTTTCACTCCAACCAACTACTAATTTCATACCTACTGGTATTCCAACTCCGTTAACGAGAGTCAACAACTGAAACAGAAATTCTTTCAAAACTCCCATTTGCCTTCAACCTTCAAAGCACTTTGATCCTAATTACATTTGTATAAAATAGTTGAGCCTGCAAGCTATTTATGGAACCCCTATGTCCGGTCAGAAGTGTGCCGGCCACAACTTTATTGCGCCGCAGTTGCGGACAGGACAGGGCAGGACAACTTGCAGATAGCGGACCCTCGCTGCGGAATTCCGGATCGGGATGCAATTGGTGTGTGCCACAACGTACAGACTTATTAGATTTTGTGAAACGTAGGTATATTTGTTGCCTGTGGGAATCCATCCCACAAAGCAGCACGACCTATTGTAGAGAAAACTATTTTTTGTTAAAATCGAATTCTTGGTACTATGCACCTGACCTTTCTGAAGAACATCACCGATGAGGTTACTATATTCTAGGGTGTGTCCCCCGGCCTCCCGAACGTAAACGAAGCAGGTGGCGTTCTGTTGTTTCTGATGGCGTAAGTTTATGAGTATATTTCTTGATATAAGGTTATTGTTGAACCTAGCCGAGAGCTAAGGTCATTCATAAAAAGCTACTTATTCGAATTACATTCATTACAAAAATGAGAAACGATAATACTAAAGCTTGATGAAGGAAATAGCGTGTGTCAAAATAGCCTTCAAATCTTCAAAGGGCTTTTGGGGGACTTAGGAATTCGACCAACAATGGCAATCCTGTCGGTAATAAATCCCTTAACCCAACCCTCTATAAGTCGATAAAACCTCATTGCATAAATTCCACTAACTTACACCACACCCTAACAGAAAATGCAGAAGCCAACTTGGAAATGCCAAATGTAATCTCGAATTCTGTTCGTAGTATAAAATTATTTCAAGCATTTTAAAGTTAAGTCCAGACTGGTCCTATCTGATTCAATTAATCGCAGATTCGGAGATTGGAACTATCTCAGTGGTACCTAATATCTGGAGACGTGTACAAATATGTTTGCAACAAAGTAACGTTAAGCTATGCGATAATAATGACCTTTTCGAGCCCAAGCAGGCTCTTTACTTTGTGTAAATTTATTCATCACTACTACTCTCAAAGCGGTGAAGGAAAACATCTTGAGGAGACCGGCATGTCCTAGAACCAAAACTTCGAAGACATGTTACATCCACTAACCAGCACTGGGCCCGCTTGGTGGATTATGGCCCATTCCCTCTCACAGAAAGAGGCCTGCGTCCCAGCAGTAGGAACATTCTAGGCTGACTATGCAATATTGCATCATGTCTAAGCAAGGACTGTCCTGAGATTGACACTTCAATATGAAGTTTAGGCCAGTCCTATTCCTGCCCTCTTAGGGGCGTTCGATGGTTTGTCCATACGAAAAGAGAGCAAAGTATGGAATTACGTACTTACCTACACATCCTTTCGCATCGACGACGCGACGAACGCGCTCCGGCGTAGTACCGTCAAACGGGGTGAATAGGGATGCAGGAGTGAATCGGGACAAAACTTTAAAGGGATTTTAACGTTAAAATAATATAGTTCCTGCTCCTTTTCAATCGGCAAAGTGCGAAAGGCCGTCGATCAATGTGTCCTGACCCTTATTGGCCTTATACTGTTTCAAAATATGTAGTTCTGTAGGTCGCGAAGCAGATCAATGTTTTGTGTTACTTTGGTGGATTTCCGAACTAAAGTAGAAAGAAGTTCGTTCGTTCATGGGTGTGACACCTCTGCCTAACAATTTGGGATAACACAGGTGCAATGTTATGTAATGTAAATTCGTGTCGTCTCACATCAATATGCTGCATTCGTTTTATGAGTTTTCTCCTTATCTTGATATCCTCGCTCGTCCTTAATATGATCATTAGGCATTCATATTCATTTATTTGCGTTCCACAAGGTAAAACAAGATGTTAACAAAAGGCTTAGAGCTAAGAGCCGTTGTAGGTAGTCCTAGTGTTGATTATTAATGATTTATTTCCGTTAATTTCTAAATTATATCGAGTGTTCAATAAAACAGGACTTCTTCTGTTGAAATAATGTATTTTACAGTTTCAAAAAATCAATAAAATATCTATTTAATTAATTGTTTTAATCCTAAGGATTACAAAAATAAGTATTCTTATCATACCAATTTAAAAAAATATTTTTTTTAATTACATAGCTTCAATTGCATCACCCAAACTTTAAAATGTTATTCATACTTACACTGTTGAATATTTACGTTTAATTTTACTATAAGAATATTTACAATGACGTTAAATACGTCTATAAATGGAAGACTTAAAATTAAATTGACTATTATAAATGAATTATATCATAAGTCTTAAATTATGTCATGTTTAGAGAAAGCTACCGATTAAGCCGTAACGTTTAGTACATGACAAACTAAACATACTAAAGTAACTATTAGTGGACTCTTGAATACATTTATTTTTACAATTACACTTAATAAATACAATTCAAATATTAAAATTTACATATATTTCGGTTTACTTATAAATGTCACTTAATTAGGTAACTACTCTGAGAACCAAAATGATTACGATATTAAATTTTCAATTTGTTCATTATTCCTACAGATTTTCTAAAATGCTGCCGAGCTTATTATTAAGTGTCCCGTTTCTTAATAGCTGGTGATATTAAAACAACATAAAAGCAAATTGTATTTGAATGTTACTGTAGTCCGCCGCAAACCAGATTGCAATCATCCCGAAAATATTGTAACCTGTTTCAAGATGATCATGATAAATTAAGGCAACATTTACGAATTAAAAAGGGATATCAATTTCTTCTGTTAGATGTTATTTTAATTTAATAACTATCTGCTTTTTGCAAACTATCCCAAAAAGAAATAAATTACTAGTAAGGTATTTCATAACATTTTAGTCCATACTTTCAAGCTTAGAGTTGAATGGTCATTTTGCTTCGACGGGGAAGCCTTTATCACAAATGGGGCAGGAAATTAGCATATTTTAGTGTTTGTTTATAATAAAACTGAAGATGATTAAATATCATGATCCAAACCAAAGAAAATAATCGTCGAAATTAATCTGGTAACACAATATTTTGGCATTCCGGTCACCCTGACGTATACTATAATAATGGTAATACTAAAGAAAAGATATTTGTATGACTTATATAAAGGAGACCAGTAAGATTGGCACAACATGTAGTCAACATAAATAAATATAGATTCAACCTTTTCTTACTATAAAGGGTTATATATTAGACATTTCACAATAAAATATCGAATTAGAATCGCGCTTTGCATGAAAAAGCTCTTACGACCATCCAAAGAGATAATCATGATTAAGTCAATAAATTGCATATCTTTCTAGCACAAATTCTCAGCTTTATTATAATTATTTATTTCTTATAATTGTTCCGAAATTTTCTAATGTTTCTGCACCATTCAGCACATGAATAAAACTTATACCATTTGTATTATTATAGGTACGTAACAGGCAAAAATAAGTACAAAAGTGATAGAACCAAAACTTGCTGTTGATATTGCACTACTATTGAAATGAATTAATAAGCAACGATGTATCTATTAAAAATAAAATAATAATAAATGTAATAGTTGAGAATTTAAAATAGATTATAATTTACGCTATTTACAATTCATAGTGCTATTCAGAGCATTCATAAAAATAGTTTAACTAATTTTGATAACGAAATCATTTTACAATGAGTTTCTTATTTATCGACTCCGTAAATCACTATCAGTTGGCGAGCAACTGGCAAGAGCTAACACCTAAATAATTAATGGCATTATTAACTTTCAACTGTCGTGGAACTAACGAAGCGAAGTGAGAAAACAGTTTACTTGTCACAATATACTAGCATGATGGAAACGCCATATTATCTATTCTTTATAATATTAAGTAAAATAATGGTTACGTACTGAATAATATTGGCTTTTCTAAGAATATAAATCTTTACGCATATACTGAAACCTATATAAAAATAAAGGTCCGCGTGCCTCGCTTTGATCATGCAAATTTACCGTAGTCGAGGCAATAATTACAAATGGAGTTAAATCTAGTTTGAATTCAGTACAGATAAGTCTGGTGTTTGTTACACATGCCCTCATACTAGTAGGTTTTCTCCTGTATTCGTTAACTCGACTAATTTAGAAGTTATTGTCCCATCCGGAGAGGTCGTCTGGTGGTGGTTCGTCACCATCGGGAGGATATTGGTCGAAGTTGTGAGTGTCGACTGGAGACTTCACTACAGGGGTGATAGGAGGTTCCAGAGAACGTTGTGCCAGGCCCTCCCAGTTGAATCCGTCGAACCACCTGAAAAGTGCATATAAAAGATAAATAATTGGTAGGTAGTTAAAAAAACATCATCAGCCTTATAGCAGTCCACTGCTGGATAAAAGCCTCTTCAATTAAATGGTAACAAAATTAAACAAAATAATGGTAGGATTATTGCCATTCGGCTTTAATGTCAGATTTATTGGGCCACTATTTTATTCCCTCTTTTTTTACGGCGCCGGCGTAGTTGTTGCAGTTACTCAGTAATAACTTTAGATAGACTGCTTTTTCTACCTCCTTCTTTATTATGTCTCTCATTGATCTACTTAGACTTAAGATTCAAACTTACTTGTGTTTCTGTATCTCCGTGATGCCACCTCGTTGGTAGCCAAGTCGCTCAGCAGGGTTATCTCTGCACAGCTTCTTAATGAGGTTAGCAGCATTCCTGGTGATGCAGCGAGGGAACTCCACGGCATCGATACCCTTGAGAATCTTGTTGTACGTTTTCATAGGATCGGTTCCGGTGAAAGGCGGAGAGCCGGTAAGCAACTCAAACATAAGAACTCCTGGAAAAATAAATATGTTGATGTTAGCAATGAAGTAAATGAAGATGACGGTAAAATTAACAATTCGAAACGGATTTGAGCATTTGATGATGATAATGTAATTAAAGGAAACGATGAAGCATTAGGTTATGGGGTAATGAATTCTTACAACAAACAAAATGTTAGAAAAATCAATGAATCTGGCTCGTTAATCAAAATTTAATTCGTTAATTTAAAATAGTTATAGAATGTTTTGAATTATAAGTAAAAACAAAATCATTCAAATCGTGCAATCGAAATTTACAATAATATAACAAAATATCTTACCTAATGACCAATAGTCTGCGCTAATATCATGACCTCGGTTCATGATAACTTCAGGAGCCACATACTCTGGCGTGCCGCAGAAGGTCCAGGTCTTACGGCTAGCTTGCAGCTTCTTAGAGAAACCGAAGTCAACTAGTTTCACGTAGCCTTTACCGTCTAATAGTAAATTCTCAGGTTTGAGATCCCTGGAAACAAAATAAAAGAAAATGATCTTAGATGTTCAACGAAATTGCTGAATATTCATGTTTAACAAAGATCACAGCTTTTCTTTGTAATAATGAATGACTTATTTACCTGTAAATAATATTCCGCGAATGAAGGTAATGGAAAGCTTCAACCACACAAGCCGTGTAGAATCTCGTTGTGGCATCGTCGAATTGCCCTGAAATCAAGCTAGTATTATAGCCAGGCTGTTCGAAATGTTTATAACATTAAAAGATTTTTTACAAGTTTTAGTTTATTTGTTCACCTCTATCTCTTAAAATAGTCCACAACTCTCCTCCCAGGCAAGTTTCCATCAGCATGTACAAGTATTTACGGTCTTTGAACGTCTTATACAACTTGACGATGAACTCGCAGTTCATCTCGGACATAATCTCCTTTTCTGACATGATATGCTGCTGCTGCCTGGTTTCAACGATCTGGGCTTTCTTCATCTGCTTCAAGGCAAAGCTCCTGCTTGAGTCGCTCTGGATCTGGACCAGTTCCACTCTGCCAAAGCCTCCAATACCCAGGGTCGCGATGATGCGGAGGTCTGAGAGACGCAAATTGGCGAATTCCTCGTTTAATCTGGAAAAGTAGATGGTCTATTAGAAATCTGACCTCGAATTCTATTTTTAACGGCTGCGGAACAAATTTGGAGCTTATGACAATGGATAGTCTCGAACAACGCGCGGTAAAGAATGGATTCAGGAGGTGGTCTTCCTTGGCCCCACAATAACACGAAAATATCTAAGTTGACAATATAATCGAAATTGAATAAGTACAAAAACATACACTTTTGAATAACTTTGATTTCTTTTTAAATTGTTAATAAAATGGGCAACTAGCTACTTCCTCACTCACAGTTGTCATAGCAAAACAATACATTATTGATACACGAGACATAATCAAAACCAGTAAACCAGGAGGCTTATTGATACCGATTATGTCAACATAAACACGTGTTGATATGACACGTAACTGATATCTGTGTGAAAAGGAGACACAAACAATTTGTCATATCAAAATCTTTTCAAACTACAAAGTATTGGCCCCAAAATGTCAGTTCATCAACACAATAACTTTCCTCTAGAGTTAATTGATATATCTTTTGTTTTTACTGCGATTCCATTACTAAGTCATCCAGATGCGCTCGCGCCTATTGTTTTCATTCGCACCTCACCATCTGTGCAACAAAAACGCGGGAAACGTAATTGTTATCGCTCAATGCCGTGGTAGACACATTTTCTACATCAAAGAGGAAAGTTAATAACCGATTTGCTTCCACTCTTTAATTAAATTCGACATTGATGAGTAGAAAGTTTTAGAATTACTTCAAAATTTTTATAACTTACCGTTCTTTCAAAATCCGCATTGTTTGCATCAAACAAAAAATAAAAATGATTATAGACAGTGAAATCAAGATACAAATCGTTATCATTTCTAGTCATATTCCAGTACCTATTGTTCGAGAGTCAAAAAAAGATTAATAGCCACACAATGGTTTATGCTGCTTGTGTGGAATATTTTGTGATGTTATCGTAGTCGGCTCAGTTTCGGATTGGTGTGAACTTGACATACGAAGAATTAATGGCTCCCAGGCATTAATGACTTCTTAATGAATGTTTAAATTTAAACATTCCATCAAAATACAATTTACTTTATATACTTATATTATCTTTATTGACTCGTGAAAAAAAACTTATTCATTAATTTATCTACAAACAACTTTACTGTAACATTGACTGAATCTTAAGAATAGCTCAGATTGTTAATATGTTCTAAAAATTACTTAAGCCGACTGTAACAATTTGTATGAGAACGGACTAGAAGTAAAATTGTAACAAACAGGACATGACGTGTATCATGTGAATTGTACTAATTATAACAGTGACTCATTTGAAAGGGTGACAAGGTCAAACTAGCAGAAGAAGATTTAGATCACGAACGAACAAATGAAGGTAAAAGTGATGACTTACCGCTGTCTGCTGTCTCCTTCATCCTTGTACTTAGTACGGATCTCGTCGAGAGCCGAGATGAGTTGGTTGAAGGTCTCCCGGTCGATGACGAGGCAAGTCGTGCCCTCCGGCGAGTCGCAGATAATGTTTGCCGTTCGAAGATCGTCCCTGGAATTTCAGAAAACAATGTTGTAATATTTGTCGCGTATCTAAAAAGAAGAAATAAAAGGTTGTCCTACAAGACATTAATGTCTGTTTATAAGTCATGATTCATGACTAAGCACAAAAAAATGACAATGACGCTAAATAACATTGTCTTCAACAGAACTAATTTCATGTTAAACAATCATACATTCATCGTTTGCACACACACCCACCCAGCACTTAAATGATTGTCATGTATTCACAATGAAAACGTGCATTTTTAATTATCAAGTAAAGCTTACCCTTGTAATGCCTTCTCTCCGAAGAAATCGCCTTTCGTGAGAGTTCTTATAAACTTCTCATCGTTGCTGTTTGGTGGTTTCTGAGTCACTTTCACCTGAAAATAGATAATGACATAAGCATCATTCAGCATTTAAAAAAATATAAGTAGTCCAGTGTGTAATTTCTTAATCTTCCCATTGTTGAAATATGGCATAATTAGTTTGACGTCAAAATTGCCTGACGTTTTTTAATAGCGTGGATGCTGAACATAATAACAGGTTAGGTGAGCTTATTACCGTTATTATAAAAACGTGAAACGGACGTTTAGACAACATCGAAAGTTGTCATTAAACTCCGATCCGGATGGACATGAAGTAAGGCACGCAGGGCTAACGGGCATTTATGTTCAGGCATCATAATATGCTCTGCAATTTAGTCACGAGCATGTAATTACCTGTTCCGCTATGTAAATTAGTAATTAGCCTCTGCTACTGATAAGGGAAACGATAAATTCTTTATATTTCTCAGGCCAGCTAAGTCAGTAAAAATTGGATCAACCAACAGTTACAAACAATCAGGCTGTATCGAAAAACTAAATCATGTATCTAACTGTTCATACAGATAATAGAACATAAATCATAAAATAAAACAGGAACCAAGCTAGTTTACAATAGAGCGAAACGTGGTGAATGCTCAATGGTGCATCAAAACTGTAATAGCCGAAACGTTCACACCTCACGACGAATTAAAAACTTAAATATAGACTGTTCTATTTTACGAACAGCTATTTCTACCTTTTGTTATACTACTCATAGATGCGTTTACACATGGCACGGTAATGTTATCTTTACCGTGCACATGGTAACAGTACAAGACCCTATAAACTGTTTGACGAAAGACAGGAGAGTAAACACTGCCCTATCTATATAACTTCCATCTATGTACACCGGAAACTGTTTTACAACCCAGTTAAATCAAATAAGAACGAAATTTGGAAAAAGAGTGTAAAAACTAAAAAGCATACAAACATTGATGAGATAACAACGGAAATAGAAGAGATAATGTAACTTTGAGTTAACAGACGACGACGATGAAGTCATCCGGATAATTTTATAAGATCAACAAATCGGGAACTGTTGTCACACCTCACTGGTTTATGAGGTGCTCGCTATAAAAGTGTTTATTTCTTAGAAGTGTAACAACTGATCTATCCAATCATTTGGTGTAACGAATGGTCTGTGGTCATTCAATCTTTTGGTTTGAAACAATCATAACTGAGTGGTATTCAATTTAATTCTTGTTTTCCTTGACAACCTAATGTCACCCCAGAATTTAGCTTTCAGTTCAGAATTTTCAGGACTAGCGTTCAGGTAAGGTGCAGTGCAAGTATCAAAGCATACAAAACACAAGTTATTATCACTATCCAATTTTATTTTTGCAGGTTCACCCAAACGTATACCAATTTTGAAAGTTGAAGAATATACTTCTTAAGTCCTTAGTAGTAGGAATCTTTTGCTCGCGCTTTACAATTATTGAAGCCATCATACATGTTAATTTAAGTTGACCTAATCCTAATCGGGACGTTCCACTAAAATCCCCTAGACCAGTCCCCTAGGGGACTACACAGCGCTCATCGTTCCACTACGATCCCCTATGCTGGGGATTCTCTAAGTACTAATAAATGCTATTCCTTTATAATCCCTTCTAAATAAAAAAGCCACTTACAACATAACAATATGTGATACATATAATTAAAAATCAACAGATGGGATAACAATAACGTAAATTAACTTATAGTCCAGATTCCAACTACGCCACCGAGTCGCTCGCGCTGCTCTGAGTGAACCTGCCAAAGCTTTTGGTACTTTTTTTCAAAATCTAACTTATTTTAGAAAAGTTAATTTACGTTATTGGTATCCCCTCTGTTGATTTTTAATTATATGTATCACATATTGTTATGTTGTAAGTGGCTTTTTTATTTAGAAGGGATTATAAAGGAATAGCATTTATTTGTACTTAGAGAATCCCCAGCATAGGGGATCGTAGTGGAACGTTGAGTGCTGTGTAGTCCCCTCGGGGACTGGTCTAGGGGATTTTAGTGGAACGACTCGACCTAATCAGTGTTTAGGTTCAGTTGCTTAAATGTTCATCTAACTAACCGGTAAGTAATGCTTTAGCAACACAAATGATCGCCGATCCGTAATGTTTGTTCTAAATAACATAATTTGCATATTGGTACAGACATAGGTACTTTAATCACGTAATGTAACTCTTTCACTCGACTTAGTTACCAAGTTGTAAGCCTCTATTGACTATGTGAATATACAACAGGTTACCAAATAAGATTACTTCAAAAATTGGGAACGATTCGGTCGTAATAATGAAACCATCAAAGTTTGAGAAGAATAAGGACATTACTTCATTCTTACGACTTTATTGTTACCTTTGGTATTTCGCAGATTTTAGAACAATGCTCTCAATGTTGAGACAACCTTGCGGATTTGCAACGCAGTGATAAATATTTTTTGTTCGAAAAAAAAGAAAATATTACTGGTGTTATTTTCCACTTGCGTTCCCATTGAG
This sequence comes from Amphipoea oculea, assembly GCA_945859645.1. Taxonomy (NCBI): domain Eukaryota; kingdom Metazoa; phylum Arthropoda; class Insecta; order Lepidoptera; family Noctuidae; genus Amphipoea; species Amphipoea oculea. The sequence continues at coordinate 11,310,115 of OX243880.1, forward strand.
GGACCACATTTGAATTTTGAGCCTTTGAATGCGTCAGCCTTTAGTAAAAGTTCTCAAACAATTGTAAATTCAGCCTTTAATTTGTAAAAGTAGCCACTCAAAAGTTACAATCGATTAAAGGTGGTCCCTCAGTCGTGACTGACAGGCATCCCTATCTCAAAACCTAGTTAAAATTTGCAACTGCTATAAATTACTACTCTTAGTAAAAGATTTGTAAAACTAATTTATCTGAATATCAACCCTTCCTGTTCAAGGAATAAAAAAGAACTAGCATGCGGAAGGTGGTCCCTCAACCGATCACCATATGTTCACCTTGAGTGGAGACCACAATGGAATTTGAAATTTACATATGGGTCTAGCGTTAGTAAAAGTACTTGAACGATTGTATATTCAACCTCTAGTTTGTAAAAGAAGCTATTCAAAAGTTACAATCGATTTAAGGTGGTCCCTCAATTGAAACGTTAATCATAAGAAAAATCAATTTACGTAGCATTCGGAGGTTAAATAGACGAATTCTACAGTCTATTCTTTAGTAGTATTTTTTTACTAAGGATTACTTTTCTAAACAGTATCAAAAAATTTACCGTTTTATTTCAAATAATAATCAAATTCCTGGGAAGAAATACTAAGATAGAGGTGACTACACAGCAGGATTTTTATTAAGTAAAAACTAGTGAGTGTTTGTTGATATTAATTTTTATTAATATTTGACATCACTTAGCTAAATAAAAACACAAAGAAAATAATGCTTATGATAATAAAAACGAAAAACAAAATTTTACCCTGCACTGAAAATGTAACTCTGAATTTTTTAACCGTCATCAAAAAAGGAGGTTCTGTATTCGACCCGTATGTATGTATGTGTGTTTGTATGTCCGCGATTTTCTCAAAAACTAAAACCGATTTTGATAATTCTTTTACTAAAGTGATCTACATACTTTCAGGAAGGTTTTAGTGTATAATACATTAGGTAATTATTCTTATGTACGAAGTTATATGCATAAATGCAGCATTTCTATGCGAATTTTGATTATTCTTCTAGTCGGTGTCTTCAATTCTTCAGTGCTTATTGAATTAATTGTGAGGGGTAGGTACAACTAAAAAGTGAAAAATAAAAACTTTTTAACAAAAAAAAAATAACCGACTTCAGAAAAATACACTACAAAGTGATAAATAACTTCAATTTCAGAAGTCGGTGTCAAAAAATGTAAATGCAGAACCAACGACACCGACTTCCGAAATTAAAGTTATTTATATAATATATAATAATATAATAATATTCCACAACTATCACACAACGCCATCTAGTCCCAAGCTAAGCAGAGCTTGTGTTATGGGTACTAGACAACTGATCACTTTGTAGTGTTTTTTTTTTTTTGAAGTCGGTTGTTTTTTTTTTTGTAAAAAGGTTTTTACATCAAACATTACTACTAATGAGACAGTAGCAAAGTGTATGTATAAAAATTTGTTCGTTTAGAGGACTGTCATCAAATTTAAAGCGTAAGTCGTCGTAAGAACGTATGCTCTCATTAAAGAAGTCGAGACATCTGTAATGGCCGAGCTCACTGGCGCTAGCTCCGGAAATAAATTCAATAGCCCCAACTAATTTGTAGAAATTTTGTTTGACTTTGATCGTTCGAGGTATTTCGCTAATCGGTCCTTTAGGTGTGTCGTTTAAATCGAAAGATATAAAATCTGTAAGCTCATATTCGTACGTCACTTGATTATTACACAATGTACATTCTTTAATTTCGTCACGAATTAAAATGGCTTCTTCCAAAATACTAATGCCAAATATTTTAATAAGCTGAATGTTCAAACTGATAAATGTATATCTTTTTAAAATGTTTTCTGTTTGACACCATGCATTGCTACACAGTTTGGAGAATTTGACACTAAAAAAAATCTTATTAATAACTTCTTCGAAAACGGTAGATACATTACATTCGCAACTGTAAGTAACGACGTCTCTGATTTTATTCTTTTTATTACAAGCTTGGGAAATTATTTGTGCTCTCAGGATGTAAATATCATCTATCTTGTAATTCTTGTCATTCAAGCCTTTAATATACATTAAAATTATGTCATCATCAACATTAGCCTCAAATATATTATGTAGATCGAAAATGTACATGTTTGTCAAATTTAAAGCAAAGTCATGTAACAGAAATAAAGGAAAAAATCCGAAAACCGTATATTTGTAGATATATTTATTTTAAAAAAAAACCGTGATAAACTATTTACATACGTACGGAATACTCGGTGCACGAGTCCGACTTATCCGGATTTTTTTAATTATTTGCGGCTTGAGTTACTAGTCATTGAACCAATGTTTTTTAAGTATGTTCACGTAGGTACGCGACGCGCATATTTTATTTTTATTAAAAATTATTATCGACAGTCACTAGAAAAACCCTGCTGTGTGGTCACCTCTATCTTAGTATTTCTTCCCAGGAATTTGATTATTATTTGAAATAAAACGGTACATTTTTTTGATACTGTTTAGAAAAGTAATCCTTAGTAAAAAAATACTACTAAAGGATAGACTGTAGCATTCGTCTATTTAACCTCCGAATGCTACGTAAATTGATTTTTCTTATGATTAACGTTTCAATTGAGGGACCACCTTAAATCGATTGTAACTTTTGAATAGCTTCTTTTACAAACTAGAGGTTGAATATACAATCGTTCAAGTACTTTTACTAACGCTAGACCCATATGTAAATTTCAAATTCCATTGTGGTCTCCACTCAAGGTGAACATATGGTGATCGGTTGAGGGACCACCTTCCGCATGCTAGTTCTTTTTTATTCCTTGAACAGGAAGGGTTGATATTCAGATAAATTAGTTTTACAAATCTTTTACTAAGAGTAGTAATTTATAGCAGTTGCAAATTTTAACTAGGTTTTGAGATAGGGATGCCTGTCAGTCACGACTGAGGGACCACCTTTAATCGATTGTAACTTTTGAGTGGCTACTTTTACAAATTAAAGGCTGAATTTACAATTGTTTGAGAACTTTTACTAAAGGCTGACACATTCAAAAGCTCAAAATTCAACTGTGGTCCCTCAATGGGAACGCAAGTTTATTTTCCTTGTAAAATTATTCTGTTTGGTTTTAAGTATAGAAAACAATTTTAGAAGAACTATAACGGTGTATTTTTCTGCGAATATTTAGGAGCATGTCTCACATAATATTGTCTAAATGTCATCAACAGTAATTCGTTTTATTTTATCTTAAAAAAACTAGGTAACAAAAATCTAAACGAGTTCCATAGACAACTAATAGAGTGGTTCCGCAATCAAATGTATTCACAGTTTATCTAGAAATATTTGTTAATTGAGTTGCGGTAAATTGCTTCATTCGCTACGATTTTTTTATGTAAGTAAATAAACTTATGCACAGAAATGGAAAAAGAGTTATTATAAAATACATTTGCACGAGGCAATACATGTATGTATTTGCACTCGCTACTCGTTTATGGAAATAACTTTCTCTCATCAAGTCGGATGTAAAATGAATGTACCTTTCTAACAAATATCTACAACGTAATATTTAAAATTTAAATAATCCGGTGCTCATTACCATGTACGGAAAACAAAGACCAAGATTATCCAAACAATAAGTTTGGAATGCCCAAATATTTCCCACAAAGCGTTCAAAAATCTGGCCTCAAAATGCCATACAATCCTCTCGCTTGTCCACAGTGCGCTGACCTTGGGGCCACACTACCACAATAGCCGGGCTTTTGGCCTTTACCACCTCCGTGTTATATAAAAATTGAGTCACACTGGTGATTGTTTAATGTCCAATGTTGCGATCGCAATGATTAGTCCTTTATAGATTATAACAACGTCATTACATGCCGATTACAATCTAATTCAGGCAGCTTTTATACGTTACTTGGTAAACTTAGTATTCCTGATTTCATAATTAGGTTCCTGTTCCGGTTATCCGTTCACTTCTACATGAACCTTTTTCAGCTGTGCATCTAATTTTGCATTTTCCTATTCATTTATACTTTCATATTAACAGTCGCTAGTGCTACAGATACAACTCTGAATAACCCATGTTTATTAGTCTGCACTGTATCCAATATCTTTAACTCTCTGAGCAAAAATATGGATAATGTGTGAAATCAAAATATTCCTGCATTTGCACTGGTCAGAAATAACAATCAGTGTTTGCAGAGTCGTAATTCTAAATGCCAAGGTGAACCTCTTGCACAGTCACCGTGTCGACTGCACGAAGCTTATACAATTTAGTGTCATGACAACATAAAGGAAATACATATTATTATGACTATCGAAACTTTGCCTTTTACAAACAAGTCTCAAAATGAAAATCATTAGGGAGTGTTTCACTATAACAGCGTCTAATTGTTAGATTCCATTTTTGGTTCAACGTGCAAAAAATCTGTTGACGATAACACTACTGACGAAAAAGCGATATCAAACATGGCTTCTGTTGACATTAGGAGCGTGTTTTTATTATTTATGTGCTTTATAAACACTCATGTTTTTTTAATGTAAACAAAGGTAGAAAGAAAAATATGACTAATAACAAAGATCAAGATACAAAAACATAATAATATTATAATAAAACCAGAGTTATGTCATCAGAAGTAATATTTAGAAAGCGAAACGATTATTACAGATAATCGAATTACGTAGTGCCGAAGACGGATATGTTTATAAAACACGGAGGCGTGGTCAAAGGTAAAAAAGTCACGTCGCTCCGGGCAGACGCTCGAAAGTTGGTCCAAACAACGAAAGTGAAATTTTCAAGCTTAGTGGACATCTTCATTTTATGTATGGAACAGATTTCTTTCCATGTCATCGTAATAAATGACCATAACATGACAAATACCCACTTACTCGAAAATATATTAGTAGATGACAAAGTGATTATCGAACTAATGTTCCTTCTGTGGTATGATGATAAACATCGAATTAGAAAGTCGTTAACACGTCAATAGCTGAAGAAGACCATTATTAAGTAATAGCGTCATAATTTCCATGAGTCCATTTTTGGTAGTGATTAGAATAAAAAATCGATAAGTATTGCAAAAACCAGTATTATTCATCGATGTTATAACTATGACTAATCGTGTCTATTTATAAACACATGTAACGACAAATAAATGATAATGCGTCTGCAAAATTAATTCTTGATTATAAATGATTATAATTATTCTAATTAACATTCTAACAAGATTATTCAAGTTTTCTTCAAGTTGCATTTGATATAAACATAACTATGTATTAATGATTAGTTACTTAATCTGTCAAGCTCCGCTAATGAGACACAATTGATTTTCTATTGTTTGGTCACCGATCGGTGTCCCGCGGTCCTTGAGCGGTAACAAAATGTTATGAAATTCTTTAACTATCTGTAGTGCCAATTGCAACAACGCAATAAAAATACTGTGCTAATTCGAAACATCTAAATATTAATTGGATAAACGAAGTTCCGGGATAACAGAATTAAATACTTAACTCCAAAAATGGTGTGAACGAAGTTACTCGGCCACGCCTATCTATGTATCCGGATAACGCTTTGGAACTACTTGATGGATTTCAAGCGATTGCGTCCATAGCTCAGATATTTTATTGTAAAAGGAACTGCTACAAGTCAACTTATATTTAAAACAGCCCGAGTGAAGCCGGGAAGAGTCACTATTGTAGTAATAAAACGAAATGAAGAAGACACTTGCCTGTCCTTTAGAAATGATGAAGAAGGTGTCACCACGGGCACCCTGCCTGATGATGTAATCGCCATTCTGGTAGTGAGTCTCTTCCAGTACATCAGAGATCTTGATCAGTGTGTCTTCAGGCAAGTCTTTGAAGATCGGCACGCTGTTGAAAAAAGAAGCAAAACCGTTAAAAACTGGACCACAGATTATGTCACCATAAAAAGTAGGCTTACTGTTACGATTACGCTGTAGGCTTACGTTTGAGAGGAGAAAGTGTTCGGCCGATGGCGTATTAAGGAATTTGTACGCTATAAAATAAACAAGTATGGTTTCAATGTTATTATGGTGTGTAACTTGTTTCTATAAAAACTATTTATGCTGTATCTTAGTTTTTTACTGTCTATATTTTTCACAATAGGTACAGTCAGCATCAAAAGTCGATTAACACTATCAATTTTACATGTTATTAAATTGACAACTACTTTTTTCAATAAACTGATTTTTAGCTTTTCACCTAATAGACAAGAGTATATATTCTAAAAAAAATTCTTCTGCTGCAATTTTGAACAAATATTTTTCTCAATAACTAAGATTAAAAAAACCGAAGTGTTAATCAACTTTTGATGCTGACAGTACCAAGATGCTTGTAAGACAAATCTTACATTTACGAAACTGGTCGTTTACTATCGACATTTTTAATAATTATAGTTGAATTGTGTGCTTATGTAACTTTATAAATCATGTAGTCAATTTACTTCTACCTAGTTGTGTGCATACTAAAATCAATTCAACAAGCTATTCGGTTGAAAGTGAACGCTAAAAGGTTGCTGGTCAACTTTTGCGAGGTTTCCTTGAGTGAGTCATGTAATGTAAACCTATAAGTTAGGCAGATAAGCCAAATATAGATTTGAGAATTAGATTTTGGTATTACTTATTTGCACAACGACGTGGGTAAGAAATGTAATTATTTAGGCGACTATATCTTTGTTATTTTCTTTTTTAATATTACGTTGACCTTGCTAGATCATTATAGATATGTGTATTATCTTCTACCTACTTTACAGTTATTTCTAGGCAATAGTAATTTATCGGCTGCTTCAGATATTATTAATTGATCAAACATTTTATCATGAACGGGTTATTGCAATAGATACAAACAGTTATATTGATTGAAATTTAATGTCTTTCTATACAGCTGCGCAATGGCAGTGCACCATTTATCACACAATTAAACCCACATAAAAGAGTAGTCAGCAGAACAGTACAATATTATTGTAACTGTGCGTCACAGTGAGTGCGAGTGAAAATTGCTTCAATCATATCATTTTTCACGGTCAATACTCTTCGGTCCAAAAGTATATTAAGTCAATATTTATTATGCTGGCTGGTAAAACCAAATACAGTTGCGTAATATCGAGCTACATTGAGAATTATTTATCATAGACAACATGGTTCTTGGAACATAATACATAAATGAATAAACAAGTTTGGAAGAATTGATAAATCCACCAAATAAGTCTTATTTAACGTTAGTATGTAATAGCACTGAAGATAAATACGTAAAAACAGAAATACAGATTTTTCTTTAAGTTGGCAGTTTCGACCTCAATGCAAGGTCTGACAGTGACCTCGCTCAATTTGACAGTGGTTTGTTCTGCAATGTTAGGCTATATCAAATCAAATTATACCATATTTGATCTGGTTGGACTTTTTGTTAAGCGTCTGCAGATATTTATTTCCTTATTTACTGAAAAAAGTTTAAGGAAAATTCAATATTAACTTGAACAGAAATAAGAAGTCGTCGAGACAGCTACTGACAATTGTTCAGAGGTTCCCTAAACAATGAGTAACAATAACATGAAGTAAATTGATATCTTGTTGCGTTGTTATATTGCAACATCGTGTAACTTGATGCTAATGCACAAGCGGGTAATTAACTAAAGTATGTCGAGGCAGAAGCTACTACTCCACGATCAGTATCTTGGACAGAGGAAAACTCGGTAGCATCATTAATGATTATCTACACGTATTACAAGATTAACGGAGCATTCAATATTTCATCAAAACGGTTTTCATCGCGTTCTTGGGATAACGTTTCTAAAACAATTTACATAATTATCTAATGATCGCTAACGTGCGCAACAATGAAAGTTTAGTGACAGAAGATACCACTTAAAAATGTGAAACAAACTAGGATACCGTGAGTAGATAAATGTGTATGTACAGACGCCAGCACATCAAGCTACCCTAAGCTGTCAAATTTTCCCAATCAATTTTGAACCTTATAATTTGGCGATAAAGTTGAAAATCTATTAAATAAATTTGACAGATTGTAGTAGTTTGATGTACTGGCGTCTATACATAAAAACCCATACTAAATATTTGAGTACTACACGAACAAATAAACACGATGAACGTTATCGACAATGTTTACTAAAGATCGTCACAAAAATCGTACAAATGACTGGTAAATAACAATGATATCAAACTGATGGCAAACAATACAGTTATATTTATCGTCACTCTGAAGAACAACTGAGTACATACCTATCCCTCGAATTTAATTGTCTGGAAAGATAAACAGGAAATAATCGTTTTAATGTGGCGTTGGAAGATGTTTATAAAGCAGCTGGGGTACGAATAAAAGAGTCTACTTCGTCAAATAGAAATAATTTGTAATAGAGTAAAATGGACTTTAAAATCTGAAATCCTATCATCTGATTTCTAATTCAGAGCCTGCATAGGCACACATTGTCACAAATATGATAAGCGATGCATTTGAAACCATAGATCCGCCATATTAGATTTTCAACATTCCTATTAAGTCAATGACAATGCATGCTGCAACAAAGATAATAAATTAGTCTAGAGGTTCAGACTAAAATATTAAGTGCAGTTTGGTCGCGTCCCTGTTGGGAAAAAATTATACATGTCTCATGTACCGGCTAGTTCTGCTTTCTCAGAATAGATTATTACATCTGAGCAGTGAAAGGATTGCAGTCTCAAAATGTCAACTTGCAAACGTGACGGCTAGTAAGTGAGTATTTCGTAAAGTGCGCGCGAGTGCTTGGGCAATGTTGCGTTGACACTGGTTTCGCCAACAATGCCTTTGTTTTATTGCCGGTTGATAGCTAGATGAATATAAACAGTCTGTGCGTAGATAATGAATTGTTTTCGTGCGTTCAATGCAAGCCAATCGTTGCGTGTTAGTTTGGCATAGCATCGGACGAAAGAATTGAATCAAATGCCAATAGCAAAAAAAGTGTTACAAAAATGTGACCCAAAATGCTTGTTCCAAAATAAAACTAGACTATGTCGAACCGGTTGTTTCCCAAATTGACAGCAGTCATAATATTTCATGTATTCTTTTTTCTTACTAGTCGAGAGACATCAACTATATTCTTAACATCAACCTGACAAGTTCTAAAATAAAGCAGCAAGCAACAACTTAGATTAACATCGCGATAGAGACATTAATCTTGAAGATGATGGCTGCAACTAAGATGGATCACCGTGCTATGAGCATGTACGGGTACTTCGTAGGATATAAAGCAACTGATGCTAAGCATTCTACAACACGATACCCTTGATTGTAAATGGAACGCTGTCTAGAGTTACACGATACCCGAGCCGAACACAAATAAAAGTTTTATTATGGCCATAGGGCACAGAAATGTTTTAATATTACAATGCGTATGTCGTCGCTGTAAAATTTTTACGATGTTTTCTATCTATGCATTTCTTAATTTTACATTCACATAAAATACTTTAATTGGGTTTTCTACAACGATTCAAGCATTTGGATGTCGGCTACCAATTAACGAGAATGTATTGATATTTTTAATTCTAGCAAAGATCGTTCCTATAACATCGTTCACGTTATTAAAAAATTAACATTCTTGCGTTACAATCTGTTCACATACGCAGCTCGTGTCAAGGCCCGCTCTGTAGACGGCATTGTAAGAGTGTGAGCCCGTCGAAAGCAGAAGAATGGGCCATTGCACGCCCATTGCATTTGCATAAGTGTCCTGAGGTCAATATCCTTCTCTGTCATCGGTAATGCTCTCAGAGGCAAGCCTGTATTGTTGTGCTCGGCTAATACAGATATATGGAAACCATTCAGAAGGTATAATGAAGACTTCCGTGTTGTATGGTATCACTAGTCTCGTGAACATGAATAATACATCATTGTTAGTCGATTTCATGCAAGTGAACGTAGAAACATACATTAAAATATTGTCTCTTTTCTCTGTCATCCTTTACGTATGAACTAAGGCGAATGTTTACCGATTCTAATCATTGTAGGTAATATCACAGCACGTTTTGTTAGAGACATACTTTTTATACGATACAAAGATATACATAATTTGAAATGTACACGTTATGTAACAAAGAACAAATGAAAGTAAGAGGAGTTAAAGAATGGACTAAAATGAAAAAGATGCAGTAAACGTAGATTGGAAGTTTCACTACGATTTAATCATTGAAATCAGTTGCTTTAAATGAAATCGTGATTACAGAACATAACTTTGAAGTTAGATTTACAAACAACAAGTGTTTAAATGGGAATTAGGGCGAGTGCTTGTTACTGAATCGTTGTTAGAACAAAATAATGTGAACATATTAAACATTTCGTTTGTCAGTGAAGTCAACACACTGCGGGGTTACTGGCCCCGATATCGTAAACAACAAGTCTTTTTAGGAAGGATAAGCCGAAATAGCTCATCTAAATAAAGCTGAAGCTCTTATAAAAAAAGTGAATATTAATATACAGACTTCTGTGCCAAGTGTCAATGATCCGCAATTTTATTTAAAGATATAGCTCAGACCATTCACACAACTTCTTCGTAAGTCATAGAAATATTGATGTCGCCATAAAACGAACATCATGGCAATATTATTGCAATTTATGAAGTGAACACGTCTATCTAGGTTTTATCTAAATTAAAAACAAATACATTGGAAAGTGAGATATTTCTATCCCAAGATTTCTACTTCTGATGTTGTTATAAGTTATCTGTATAGTAGAATGATACAGAAGTATTGGTTCTTTCTTATATGTTTGAAATAAATGATTGCGATTCCAACGAAATATTAGTTCTGTTTCCAAAGCATTAAAGTCAAGATAAAGTGAACATGGCGACATAAATATTTCGCTGTAAAATGATGTCAATTTAGAAACCTGAAGACAGAGACTTATGAGGCCAATATGGGCTATAAATGAGTAAGTAACGGCTTACTAGATGCCACCCACAGCTGTACGTCCAAATAAAGATGATTAAACTTTTGTCCAGTATCAGATAGAATATTAAAGCTATTAATGACACCCATTATGTAATTGAAGCATAAGGGGGCAATGAAGATGGCAGTTACTAATAAGCAGAAAAATATATTTGGTCCTTACCTCTTAAGGAAGTCAGTGTATTCGGCTTGGCGTATGAGCCCAGTGCGCATCATGATGGTCTGGAAGCACTGGCGTTCGATGGCCCATAGTCTGCAGTCCGTGGCCGCCTTGATGGTGGCCGTACGTTTGCAGTTGTAGAGGATGGCCAGCTCGCCGAACACCTTGCCAGGTGCCATCGTGCTGAGGTATTTGTTTTCCCGGGATACTTCCACGCGGCCCTCTGTAGGAGAAACGGACATTTTGAGAATCGGTCGAGAAAATACAACTACATCATATCACTAGTTTATGATATGTATGGTGTTTATGAGTTTTTTTTTTTTTTTTATGGATGGGAAATCATCAAATGACATGATCCCGCTCTGGGTGGAGCGAAGGGAGTGTCAGACTCTTACTGACTAAAACCCATCCGTGTTCCTTCCTTAGCCCTTTATGTTCCGGGGTAGCGGTAACCCTTTCGGACAATCCCGCACCCCCGGCAGGCTTCGGCCCTGGCAGGCCCCTTCCTTTATGCTGAAATCTCTTTGAGGCGCGCGTGGAACACGTACGCGCCGTCCGGCACGGGCCTGGTCCTGATCGGACGGTGAGCTACCCATTACTCTCCGTCCGCAGGCCCGCGCCTACGGTGGCCGGGAGTCGTCACGCGGCTCCCGACGCCCGGAGCGTCTCCCGCGGCGGCTGGGGTGTGAGGCTCTCTCCCTTAGCCGTTCCGCCACCTCCTTCGCTAGCATGACTGCTTCGCAGAAGGAGGTGACGGCCTCCCACTCCCTCTCGCCCCGGACCATGGCTTGAACCAGGGCCGGACGCGAGAGGTCGCCGCCGCTGTCGATCGCCTATACGAGGGCACGGCGGTGCTCCGCCCATGCGGGGCATACCTCCACCGTATGCTCCACCGTGTCCTCTGGGCGATCCTCGCAGTGGTGACACCCGGGCGTCTCCTCCCGCCTGATGATGTGCAGGAACCTCCCAAAACATCCGTGTCCGGTGAGAACCTGCGTCAGGCGATAGGTGAGGACGCCGTGACGCCTCTCTAGCCACTCCTCAAAGAGGGGTCTTACCGCCAGTGTTTATGAGTGCTATTCGAATTTATGAAGATACCTATTTTCTGAGCCTCATTTTGTGTAGCCGACTTTCATGGCATAATATACTAGAGGTGCAAACAAAAAACTCAATATGCCACGATACACTGATTTGCAGGTGAAAATCATAGAACAAACTAGCATGGGTAAGTCGCTGGACAGAATAACGTTCCCCAACTTGTGATAAAGAACTAGTCCAGAAATTATACCAATAAAGTCGAATAACTAGGTCTTTTAAATAAAATTCAAGTCAGTAGACTTACAAGTGCAATTCAATTGTTTGCTAAAACATAAATATGTAAACATAAAGCTGGATAGATATGAGTTATTGAGGCTAATGGCTTAAGACCTTAGGGCCAGTCGCCACACGACATACCCCGGTTAACAGTCGAATACTCTTTTGATACTCGATTTTCTGCTTTTTTTGGTTGACTAATCGATAAATTACTTATTAGTAAAGTCGGACGTGTACCTATACATATTTGAATATTTAACTGCAGTTTTTTTCCATCATAAACCAAACTGTTTTTGCGCACAAAAGTATGTCCGAGCCCTAGTTTAACTTGTTTGACTACAACATTTATTCCAATTGGAATATATTTAATTTCGATATCAAACAAATTAATAAATACTGTCAAGGTTGCCAAGATTGAAATTGTCGGTGGACATTGATGACTCATTGCAGTGAATGGTCTTCATTATACTAAAATAATTTGTGTAGTGGTAAACACTAACAATCGATTTTCATGACTCTTATCGTGAAGTGTGAAAGATTACAATTGTAAGCACCTGTTGTTATCGACCATGAGAAGATAAGTGTGAGAATAAATAGAGAGGCATGTGAAAATGCAGCTTGTTTAATGAATTAACGTGAGTGCATGTATGCCCGAAGTATTTTAACAAGATACGAAAACAAACGAAGAGGAATATCACATTAAAGAGGTAGATACTAATTTGAGAATGTGAAACGTTAATCACAGCATTCTGTTGTTTTTAGAATATAACTATACTGCTTTTTCCAAATAGCATTATTCTTAGAATTAGTGTTTGATTTTCGATGTTTTGCTGCATTAGTATAATATACATAGGTAAGCGAATAACAGCTGTATTTAGGTTTTTCATGTCCGTTTATTTTAACTTGAGTTTTCTTGAAAATCCAGAAATGCCTGTTTCCGACATTCATAGTCAATCTCACTCATATTGTTTTCCGTGTTCTTGTTAGTGACAATCCATTTCTTATGTTTAATTTAGTCTATTATTATGAGGATAGGTATTGGTTTTCATTTATAAATTAGTATATCTATCTCTTGTTGACTCAAAGCGTAATGTCGCATAGTACAAAACTTTGACATCTATTGACTGATGGATAGTCGTGCAATTGTTCATATATACTCGGCGTGAGTTGTTGAATAGTTGTCCTGCGTGACGTTGCCTATTGTCTATTCAAATGTTAGTCCCGTTATAATCGTTCACTAAACTGAAGTTAATTCTGAACACAATTTCCTATTAAGCCTTTTATTTGTATTCGATTGATCCTATTAACAATACATGGGTTAACCTAATAATTAAGATGGTACAGAATAGCTACACACTGTAATTTAAATTAAGTATAATTTAAGTGTGAATCAAACTCAAAGCATTTATTTCAAATAAACTAATTAAAGGCACTTTTGAATTGTCAAGGGGTCGGTCAGTCAGAATGATGAAGCTGTTGGCCATTCCAAAGCGCAATAGGTACCTATGGAGAAGAACAGGACAATCACGGACAATCTTTTAAATAAACGACTCAACTCTTTTGAATAACGGACGACCAAATAAATGCTAGATTGTTTGTGTAGAAGATGATATAGCATGAATGAGAAATGATTTTATTTTTGTAAGTAGGTTTTAGGAAAGGGTATATCGAGGTATCGAGGTGACGGTTGATAGAGACGTAGCCATGAAAAAAGAAAACACGCTGTGGATCCCAGATCAATTGGGGACAGGAAAAATAGTGGTTATTTCAATATAATCAATATTTATTTTAATCTGGTTGAAAGTCATCAAGTAACAGAAGCTACAAATATTTTCAGCTGTTGTACTATCATATCATAAACGAATATTTGCAAAGAGCTAACGAAGTCACGCGGCAAGGACATCAAGAGTTTAGCCTCAATTTTATTACAGTCATGATCAAATCTTTTTATGTAATCGTGATTTTGTAACACTATCTAGTTTAATGAGCTAATATTTGAAATAACGTTTAAACAATCATAATTATGAGCATTATGAGTCATTATTTTAATTTTAAACATAAGTATTTGAATTTTTATTTGACTTTGTTCGCAAGAAACGGTTTTGTATAATTATGTTCATTGTTTTTTTCTAAAAACCAATCGAAATCCGATTTTCAATACAAAAATGTACCATGAATTTAGCTAAACAATGCTACTTAGCACATATCTACAACTTTCGTTGGTAAAAATTACAAGTTTCTAAATCATGTGTGAAATGATTACAATGTAAAATGCTTCGGAAGTAATGTGCGGTAGATTGGGAAGTAACGTTTTATTACACTGATTTAAACTTCCTACCTGTAATTGAATATTTTTAACTCCCAACGTAAGAACTACACATTTATTCATATCCGTAACAGCACATTGTTTTGCTTGTATCAATAAAGCCACGTTTGATGTTTATAAACACCTTAAATAAATCAACAACAAGCTATCTTGAACAAAGTAAATGAGTATATACTTGCCAAAAAATCATGTGTCTTGACAAAAGAGGACATGTTGCACAGTGCCCTCAAAATTATTAAAACATACAGTCGACATTAAAATATACAGATTTCGTTCTAAGTCAAAACTTAGATTTTACACTAACTTAGATTTTGCTAAAGGAGTTTGACAAGCTAGAACAGATACAAAATGGAACCCAAACGACGGCAATTACAAATAAGCTGCAGAACATTTTGCAAATGTTATAATTATCGCCCAAATGTAAAATACTAGTTCACCAATCGGACATGCGAAATGCTGGTCAAGTCTTAGATGACGTAAATTAAATACTCAAAGAACGAAAGTGTTTCAAGGCGACTAGCAACATAATGCTTGGAATATAATGCCGGGGTCAGGAGTTCGGATACGTGTCCAGGCTTATGGCCGTTTTATTGTTCAACTATCTTACTTTGGAACATTAAGATTACCACACTGATACCGGCTTTCGAATAGGAGATGTGGTATTATTTTCAGACAAGGATCTTGTTTTTAACCGACTTCTAAAAAAGGAGGAGGTTCTCAATTCGAATGTTTGTATTTTTTTTTTTTTTTTTTTTTTTTTTTATGTTTGTTCGCGCATAACTCCGTCATTTGCCAACCGATTTGAAAAATTCTTTTTTTGTTAGAAAGGGTATACTTCCCAAATGGTCCCATGACAATTTTATCGAAATCGGATGAGCGGTTTTTGAAAAATCAACAAAAATCTAAAAATTTATCTACATTGTCTACATTAACGATCTTTTTGTTTACTTTTTTTGTGGGGTAGGTACAACTAAAAAGTGAAAAATAAAAACTTTTTTACAAAAAAAAAACAACCGACTTCAAAAAAAACACTACAAAGTGATAAATAACTTTAATTTCGGAAGTCGGTGTCAAAAAACGAAAATGCGGAATCAACGACACCGACTTCCGAAATTAAAGTTATTTATCACTTTGTAGTGTTTTTTTTGAAGTCGGTTGTTTTTTTTTTGTAAAAAAGTTTTTTTGCAAACATATTGTTCTTATTTGGTAAGTAGTTCTTAGTTATAATGAACATCATCTGTTGTATTACTATTATATTTTCTACGGTTGTTTAAGTTTTATGCTTGGAAGCCCCTTGAAAATTTGAGTTATTTTAAAATTACATACGTTCACATTCGTGTCATTTAATGCCAGGCTTGATTCACAAGGAAAAGCTAGGGGCACTCCTCCCTATTATGCATACGAATAGTCTTAATGAGAACCTATGAGCAATTGCCAGGTTCCTGTTATTTCTATTGTCCTTCAACCGCCATTAATGTATTTATGCTGAAATGCCTTTACCATAACCGTTAAACAAGGTCGATTTAAAATTTACAACCACAGTACACCGGTGGGCCATTGTCTTTTCAAGCAGTTATATCTTTAAACTCAAATACGTTAGTAACAACGTTTGAGACGGCTGTAATGTTTCTCGCTAACAATAAATTCAACCGAAATCGCCGAAATATTACTCTTCTCAGAATCAAATATTAAAATACCTACTAATATTACTACTGACAAGACGTATGACTTCCAAAAATATGAAATAATGCGTCGACGTAAGCGTGATAAATCAATTCACGTGGAATCGCCTGTTCTTTAATCACAACAAGCTGCTTTCAAGTTTTAAACTCAACCTGTGTATGTATGAAAAAATAATATTAGCAGCAATAATATAACACACCATTACAATAGAATTACCATTACTAATAACATTTTACACTTTAACCAATACCTGTGGAGATTACTTCACCTCTAATATTCTTTGCCGTAGAACTATACTTTTCAATCAATCATTCAACTTGCTGTATTAAAAGTAGGTAGCTATGTTAATTCTCATATTCGTGCCTGACTTTAACCAAAAGTAGGGCAATACGTAGCCAAGTTTAATTGATATGCCAGTCTCGGTGCGTTTAGCAAACTACCTATACATATGCCAAGGCGCTCAAAACCTCGATCGTAAATGGACTAAGCGTGGCGCAATGTCCTGTCCTCTTTAGATTTTGGCTTCATTTAATGTCATTTTTATAATCATAGTTATGATTAAAAGGAAAACCCGTCGAAGTCGCAATAAAGGAAATGTATTAATCAATTTGCCGTGTTGTCTCCGCTACTAATATAGACCGTCATTTCCCGTGTATGTTGTAAGAGTCAGCTTAGAGATTGTATCAAGAGAGTGGGCAGCATCGAAGTACTTACATACATCATTGCACTTTGGCCAGTAATCCGCTTGTTAAGCGTGATTAACGCAATAGACTATAAAGTCGTCTTATTTTGCAACAGTGTTCAGAATACAACATTTAATTTGTAGTGAGTTCTGGCGATTGATTACAAGGATGATTTCTATATCTTTGAAGTTATTGCTACATAAACAGCTACTAATACAAACAAAGCGTAGGCAACTTATACACAAGGAGGCAATAGATCCTTATGATGAAACACTGAGTCATGTGCGTAGGTATTTCACGGTTCCTATTACGTCATCGAAATTGTCATTCGTGAGACCTCGATGTTGTCCCGTCGCCATAACACGTTCATACATCGATCAACATCAGCACACATGAGATCAAAATAACTTTCCGATAACAACTACGATAACCGTTCGTAGTGAAGATAGATACTTACGTAACATAAAACTAAATTATATTATGTAAGGGTGTACTTATTGAAATTTACCTGTGTCTCCATTTCGGGGGTATTTGTCAACGGACTTGTTGTTCGGGTCCAGACGCGTCACGTCTAACAATATACCCGCATCCAATGACGATTCAGTAGCAGTACTGTCCCGCTGGCAGAGATTTCCCGTCCTCCTCTTTCTGGTTCCGTAAGTGTGCACCGGCACTATTAACTTAGGTCTAGGTATCGAGAAATCCGAGTCCGACCCACTAGACGAACTTTTCGCACTTCTAGAAAACACACTATTACTACTTGTGACACGTTCTTCACTAATACGATCTTTTTGTGTCCCAAAAGACATAATGTCATTGTATCTGTCATACCTATCATCACTTTTCACTCTAACTGTATTATATAGCTTTCCATACTTATCACGTTTGATTTGTTTTGCAACACCGTTTATAGTCCGATAGTCACTTTCTTTACTCAGATCAGTAGAGTGTAACCCATTAGCAATCGGCGGGACGGGTTGACTTTGACTTCCGTTAAACATTTCGTACTGCATTAACGTCAGCTGTTCGCTAGGTGACAAATTTCTTTTCGGTTGAGTGACAGTGACTCCATTATAAACCTCCTCAGGCTGGGCCGCGTCGAGATAAGCTCGAAGTGGCGCTCTTCCTTCGCTTTTTACTCTTAATGATTTAGAACGAAAGCTAGGTTTATTATCTTCGATGCGTCCGTTTCGTTCGTTTACCGGTTGCGTTGTGTGCTTAGGAAGTTGATCGCATGCAGATAACGACTGGTTAATAGGCTGCATGTACAAACCCAAATCTTCCGCTTCGCAATCCATATCGAGGCTCGGTTTTCCGTTCCTGGACTTTATTGGACTTAAGTCCAAAGTTGCCATAGAATTGATCAATTGGTACATAGTATTCGAATTTTGTTTTATAGGCTCGCTATGAGTAGGTTTATCTTTTTTCGTGTCCTTCTGCATCTGTTTTATCTTATCACTGTCGGTGTCATTATTCTGTTGACTTACTCTGGAGTAGTACTCGTAGTATGATTCAGACGAGGGATCTGGTGGGACCGCTCCGGGATCAGGTAACGGATAATAACTTTTTTTAGAGTCAGCTTTTCTTTGTCGATGTGCATATTTTAAAGAATCCTTACGTTGCGGAGGCACAGGTGGCTGTTTACTGTTAGATGCAAAGGCTTCAATATCCCATTCAGTAAAATTCCTACGTTTAACTCTTCTTAATGTCGACGGTTTATATCCATTTGGCATATCCTTAAAACTAAAACTATGTTTTAATTTATTCTGTGCGAGTAGATTATTATTCGCTCTCGCCTTCTCCTCTATATTTTGTTGGTACTTAGCTAATTGAGATATATTTTCATTAGGAACATCATTAGAATAACTATATTCATTATCTTCCAATGAATATGTTTTGCTATCATAATCTTTGTCGTTAGTACGACCAACGTCTCTGCACGACTTGCTTCTTGATATTGAATTGAATTTAACGCTGTTTGAATGGTCATCGTTTTCATTATATGAACTGAGATTCTTTGCACCAACCCAGTTAGCCGCGTACACAAGGTCCATAGTCCTGTCCGTGATGGACAGCCACGGGTCCTCCATGACCGCTTTTCCTGGATAATGCTTGATTTTCATAATGTTGTCGAATTGCTTAGTGTCGCTTCATTTACATCATTGTGGAGCCAAAACGTTTGCCTGTGAGGAGTCGTTCTTAATAATGTTAATTCCATTTTCCCGTTGAATGTATGTTATCGACCAGCTGTTAAAGGTTACGACGGTCGGACGTCATTAGACGGGAGATTAATGTGACGCACTCGCTGTTTTTGTTACTTCGTAATAATCAGGAACATAAATTACTCGAATCAATCTGTGGAAGTTCAGATTTGATGCTGCAGCAAAATTTTCAATATCTCAAGGCATAATTAAGTTTTTGCTAAAGTATAGCTAATTGGCTGAGTCAAAATTACTCAATTTTCCTACTAAATGATTGCGTTAAGAATGGCGCGTTCGATTGATAAATGTATAACAATGGAGGGATTTTGCAAGCACTGTTATACTTATCCGTGTCTAGAACTCGATTATTTTTCTTGAAATACAAAGCGAATGCACCTTCTCGACAGCTGCACAGTTAACCGCATTGCTAACGAAGTACCCACCTACCCACCAATCATGTGAAATTGAAATACATGAGAAAGAACTTTGAATGTTTTAAACTTTACCGCCTGTTGGTAACGCTTTTTCTTTTATGAATATTGCTGCTAATTTAAAGTTAAACTTTGAAAATAAAACAACAGCTGTGAGCTACACGATGGATGCGCACAGGCCACTGTTTCATAACTCTTTACACGTATATCTTTATTTATAAAAAAAATATAAGAGGCACCTGTATCATAATGCGTGGATCTCAGATTTTAATCAGGAATGAAGAGCAATGAAAAGTTCGTATTCTACATATGCACTTGAGATTTTACAATCTGTCCAATTCGACCTTTGCTTAAACTGCATACGTATATAATGAATGCGTTGTTTTTCGGTTAAGAGAGGGCTTACATTATACGACCTTCAAGTCTGTGCTTCATAGGTAATTTGGAAAAAAATGATCACCGACCAGTAAAGTTCGCAAGAGCGTCACGGGATGACGGGATGCAAGCACGATCATTGCACACAAGGTAGTTTGCTTCAATGCATCAACGAGGAAGCGCTAACTGGGCCTCAAGAGCCCATAAGGCGAATGCAAATGGAATTACATTACGTCATAATTATTAGATAATGGGGACTGAGTGAGTGCGAGTGGCAGCGGCGAAGCAACTGCCACATACGGCCAGTTTATTGTTATTAATACTGTCGCACTTTCACTGGGAAACGTAACAACACTACATAAATTTAAAGCAGATGTACACATCTAGATATACAATCGAAAGTCAGCCATGAACTAGAAATACAAAAAAATATAAAATAAAGATAATGTAATCAATAAAAACAGTGTAGGTGAAGAAAATAATAACAAACGATACGTGTAAAAAGTAGCAAATTAGCAGCAATCATTAAACGCCTGATCGAGTTAGTAGGAAACGATTTCTAAGACATCAGCCGATAGACGAGTTGAAACAAGTTCATTGGTCCACATATCCAGTCGGCTGGTCAGCGATGATACGTGAGAAACATATCCAGGAACTTGAGAAATTGTGGCCGATGCATGGTTAACTACTTTTCCATTAATAGATCAAATATTGCCAAGAGAAGTCACTACACTACCTTCAGCAGTAAAACTATCAAAGAAAGCAAAATATGGGCAAAAATACTCTTAACAGAAGCTTAATTATGAAGGATGATGTTGTCACCAGAAAATTTGCAAAGATTTTTCATAACAAATTCTAAGGCCATTATGCGATTAAATTCTTTACAGCGCCGCTTGCAAGGTTTCCTAGAATATCTTTGTGTACTACTGACAGTGCAATGACCAATCATCCACCTAAAATCTTTAAGATTTTTATGGTTTTATTTATTCAATATCTGTGACTGTATTTAGCTATTCAATTGCTGTTATCAGCACAACCGTTTACAATAGATAATGGTCAAAACAATGCAAATGACTCGTCATTCTATATTCAGTGCAATCTGCTTTTACATTGGCAAAAGCTACATCGAAAGCAGTAAAAACCATTGATGCATCAATGAAGTACAAAGTCATTGATAGAATTACAATATATTAGTCAGATGCGTAAATAGCACGCGCTGAATTTATTTAGAACTAACGGTAGGTTAGTCGAATCATAAACAATGGTAGCCCTTTCTCCTATTCAGCTAACTTACTATTCAAGTGTGACATTCGCGGCGCACTATTCTATAAGGATTATAGGTACTCGTATTAAATATTATACAAACAAGAGCAATTTGGAATCACACATTCAGCAATCAATCAAGCAATTTGTCTTGGTTCAGGTAAGCAATTATTATGATTATATATATTTTCATACATAATTCTATGTCGTAAAATACTACGACGGTGTTATAATCACCAACTGACGTTTCTATTTCGAAATATGTATTTGTATTGTACAAACACTTTTTACGGTCTGATGGTAATTTTAATAATCGGATTAGTTATTATTATGATAACATCATTTATGTGCACTATTGTTAACACGCAAGGGAGACAATCCTCTATGTGGTATGTGGGTACTATCTATCTATACTTTCTAATCTTTGTTTGAATACAAAAACGTGACAATGATTCGTACACGCATATTAAATCGATTCATATTACTCGATAAACAAGTTCCAAAGTGTGTTAGTGCAACAATGATTTCAATAAGTTAACGAGGCGTGAATTGATTCGTATTGCAATACTTGCAAGGTATATCATTAATTATGAAACCGGTACTTGATTGATTTAGTTCATAACATCAAACTTCACCAATTTATTATTCAACGAGGACGACTCTGAGGTGAATTAATGGTCAATGTTGCTGTAGCATTAAGACGAGGTCTAACAAGACAGTGATGTCATACTGTTTGGCCAAACACAGGCATAGAAAGCTCGAGGCTGCTCGGACATTAATATGCTAAAATATCTTCACTGTGAAGACAACGTTCCAAAATACTTTCACGCCACACGGGTAGTGCACGCAAATACGAGAGGCTTGCAATAACCTTGTAGTGCATGAGAGCCTCCGAAACTTTACTTTCAAATTGTGAATCGGACTAAAGGACACGATGTTTATAAAAATATGGTCATAAAATCCAATGACTTCGAAGTTTATAACTTTAATAAAGCTGTTTTTGCAATATCCTTGAACATATAAAATTTTGCTGCAGCATGATGTGAGTAACATGTTAATTTTAAATCCTTTTCGGTGTACGGATTTGAGTTTATCCGCCGAAATCTCTCTGCTTCAGCGACAGTTGCTGCTTCCGCGAAAATACACTTTATTTTAACACAACAACACTTCACACTATTTACCATAGTTCAATGGAATAAGTCTCCTCAATTCTGCTTAATTGAGAAACAAAAATTATAAACAAATCACATCGCTTGTTTCACAGTGAAGTCGATCGCGACTATTTTAAATTCGGAACGCGAGACATTGGGGACACAGCGACCAATCACGTCAGCGCCGCTCCGCTTACTGCTCTACTCCGATCCGATCAACTCCTGCGCAAACGCAGCCGGCTGACTGCGCGTGCGATTGAGACAGACTATGCAGCAGACAAAGACAAAACATATACTTAACTTACCTGAATAATAAAAGCTCCAAAGCTCACAAAAGGTGGACGAGGTGGTGAACCTTTTAATTTTGATCCTAGAGATACTGTAGAGCAGTAAGCTGTGACTAAAAAATTGTTCCTATGACGTGATGAACGCACTTTTTGGATTACTGCTTACAAACAACACGTGTTTTGTGTTTACGCATATAACGCTAAACACTTGTTAAAACATTGAAACAATCAAAGAAGGTGATCATGATAATGATGAAAGAACCTATATGATATTACAAATGTTGACACATATTCACATATAATATGTGACCATACTTTGAGCAGTAGCAAATTGTATGGATGTCAAAAGTTGGAGCAATAACACGTCAGAACCTAAGCATATAATAATATTAATTATGAGTGAATGCAAACGCTTATAATGAGTTGAATCGGCAAGGTATCGCCCATGACCGGATAGCTATCAAATGTTATTCGTTGAAGGTAGACCTTCAGATAGACACCGAAAAAGTCATTAGTCTATTTTAATAACCTTTAGCAATGTATAATAAATATCAACGAGTGCAGCAGTATTTCTGTTAAAAACACTGGTACCTACCATTATGGATTGAAAATATAAACTAAAGTAAACGGGCAGCTTTGGTATACATTGAGAGATGGTTTAGCAACTTTTTGTGAACATTTGTGAAGTCAGTGACACTTATTGCGAGAAGCTTCATAGTGGACTTTGCTGATACCTCAACCAATGGACCAAAATACTAAATAAATTGAGAAATAAGGTTAAGAAATAAGGTTCTTCTGATAAAGATAAATAATAAGCATATAATATCAATATACAACCAAGTTTCTGAATGAATGTGCAGATAGTGTTGCAAAAGAGAAAACAAAAGTTTAATTAATATTAATAGCGAACAAATAAAATCGAAAAGAAAGCGGTTAATAGATAAAATTGGTGAAACAAACAGGGAAAATTTACAATTACGATCTGCCATTGTGCCAATCAACGAAGCGTAAGAGAGCATGAAAATTTTGCAATCTAACAAGACAGAATCACTTAAGAACTAAAGTCTTCAAAAACCGACAAAACTACAGTAAGATGAAAGCTATCGCTGGATATAAATCATGTAACTCGTCTTCAAAACCTGTTATTATGATCTAAGATTTCAGAAGCGCAATATTTTTTAAAGAAATGAATTCTACGGTTAAATTTTCTTAGTATAACGTGCAGTAATGGGTGCAGAACATAACCGCTCCGTTGGTCATCACAAAGATATCATCATAAAAGTATTATACTTGTGAATTCGTGATCATAAAACCCGTTTTACAAGACATGTCGAAGTTATAAATTAGGTTTATACTTTATAATTTGTCTATTTTATCCGTTTCTTTTGTACCATGTACGGCCATTGCTGCTTTATCCACCAACTACTTTTCATATCGGAAAAGTTCATAATAATGTGTTGTGTATTACTGAATGATTCCTTAACGGTAAAACACCATGTAATTATGGTCGGCGTCGGCGAATCGAAAGTTCAAGTAAAAGTAGAAATGCTAATCGTGAAGATGTTCAGTCGGATTTCATTTGTGACGCAATTACTCCACGGTCAAGGCTGTGGGCTGTGGATAATGTTATGGTTTCACTTTTAGGTACTGCTGTTACCTTCACAGTTTTATAGGGGCACTTTAGACATTGGATGGAATATTTTAAACTGATACCCCTTTATTCATATAGTGATTAGCTATTGTTTAACTATACATTTTTGACGTTTAATTTTCACTTAACTTTTGTCTCTTGACCTCTTCTTTATCTAAAGTTGTTGTTTTTAATTAAAATAATATTTCTGGAAATCCCGTACCCTCTCTAAATTACGAGACTTAACGTCTAACCCATCTTTATCCTTAATGAGTATCTCCTAGACAATTTCTAATAATTCCTTGTTAAATTCAAAAGAAGTTCATGCCTTATTCATTTACAGTCATCCAAATGGAACGACTGAATAGATGCTCGTAGCATTACCTCCATTTGTTGCCTTGTCTAATTGAACAATGAAGACAGGCATGCAGCCAATTCTTTCCCCTCGTTTAAATAACGCACTTTCAATGAGTGACGTCATCGACCCGTATCTTATTTCATAGGGTATCCTTAAGGGCACCTCAATGAATACGTTCACATTTTTTTACATTAGGTATCAGAGCGAAATGAATGGCGTTCAATGTTGGCTGTGTAATGTCTGACATTCTTAAATACTAGTAATAACATAGATATGTTCTAAGGATTGATATAATAATTTATTCACACGTTTAGTGGCGTAGCTATCCAACCGTCTGTGGTTTGTAATTTAGCAATAAATTAAATTAATATTATATTATATTATTATATTATGTATATATATATTTTTTTTTTATTATATTATTGTTATTATATTTTATTATTATTTTATTATATTATTATTATTATATTATTTTTTTTATTATTAATTTAATTTGGCTATGTTATATAATCCTCAGAGAACACCATTGTACTTTACAATATGCGAAAATAATTTCACATATAAATTCTTGTGTCTGACTGCATTAAAATTGAATCTTTAGAGCAAATTAAGAATCTTGAAATTGGTAAAACTGAACTAGATCAAATATTATTAAAGCGACCACTAACAGTTAATAGTGATGCATATCTGATATCTCAAGCAAACTGAACTTATTACGCAACTAAATTATGTGTTAAGTAACAAAAGACAGTTCTAACAACTTTTAATAGAGCCAATATCAGAATTGGGTCACAACAACGAGCCAAAGCAAATGTTTATAACGAGAACTATTCAGATCGTTAAGAGAAATCGTCTGATACGGATGGTCACCCAGCTAGAATGCATGCGTAGAGACAAATGACTGGACCCGACAATGCACTTCTTGCTAATTAAATCTTGGAGAGTTTAGTAGGAGATCTTGTTATCTTATGCAACTAAGAATTTTTTTATAAATATATTGGAATCAGAATAAGTGTAAAATGTTTTGGGACTACCACTTATTGGGAAATCCCAAAACGACAAAATATAAGCAATTATAACATGTAAGTAACTAAAATACATACAAGACTCTCAAGGTAGACATAGACTATGCTTTATTATTGTGAACCTTAAAATTATCTGTCCTACGTATTATAACGTATTCATTTTTCTTCTTAGAGTTTTTTCTTTATTTTATGTCAGTAAACTCCATTTAGAGGTGCTCTGTGGTTTGTTTTAATATGAGTATTAATTGGGACTATGTGATATAGAGACGGCATTGGGAAACTGTTTTAAAGCAGTTGGCAATTCAATATTTACCAACATCACGGATGTTACAAAATGTTCTATACGCCATTTTATACCTACGTTGGCTCACAGAATGGTAACAACAGATAATTTGTCACATCCCAATGTAATTTAGGGTCACTATTACTAGGTGCGTGATTCTGAAGCTATTCGCACAATAGGCTCAAATGTTTCGAGGCATTAAGGTCGTGTTGGTCAACGACCAGACCTAAGCGAGTGGAACTTAAAGGAAAATTGCTTGTTGCGTCAGTTTGATGCGACTGGTGTCGTAAAATTTCGGAATAAGGCAATTTTACACGCACTCAATGTAAGCATATTTGTGATTGCAATTGAACGGGACAAGTTTTTACCCGACTGCGCGACGCAAAGGAGTGGTAATGTGTTTATCAGCCTATGTATGTATGTATGTTTGTATGTTCCTTTGAAGCACTATACAGACCAAACGTCTGGGCCGATTTTTATGATTCACACGTCAATCGATTCCTCTTAGTCCGGCGAGTGTCACTAAAGACATGACGTTAGTGAAAATTCAAATATGGCGACTACTAGACGCCATATTGTGAAAATGAAAAAAATGAAAGTCAAGAAACTATGTCAAGTAGGGTATCGTTGGATAGGTCTTTCAAAAATATCAGTGGTTTGGGAAGACCGTTTTTTTGATTAAGTAAACCGTTCGTGACTTATCAAGCTTTAAAGTACCAATTTTCGTTAGAATCAAGTGTGTTTCCCCCCTCTACCAACTAAACGCGGCAGTAGTACCTATATATTACGAAGTTTAAAGTATAGTCCGGTTAAGTAGTCACGACCTCTCAAGGTCAACTACGAGATGCCATTTCTAAAAAAAAAAAAAAAAGGAAACTATCACACTTAAGTGGGATTTACAACTCATAACTAAAAAGAATAAAATAAAAAAAATAAATTTAAAAAATCAAAAAACCCGACTGCGGTAAAAAACTTAAGTTAAAAAAAAAACTGAAAAGCTAAAAACAAGCCCATTTTAAATTAAATAAAAGTTGGAAGCAGGCGGGACCCATACCATTTTTCTATTTTCAAACTCAAATGGGTCCCGCCTGCTTCCAACTTTTATTTAATTTAAAATGGGCTTGTTTTTAGCTTTTCAGTTTTTTTTTTTAACTTAAGTTTTTTACCGCAGTCGGGTTTTTCGATTTTTTTTTTTTTTAACTAAATCATCAACGTCTTGATTCTGCGTTTGGTCATCGGGTAAGATAAATATATTGGCTTCTTTTCCTGTTTCTTTGTTCCTCTCCTTGACTTCTTTAACTAAAGGCATTCAAACGTTGTGCTTAAATTATATTCCAAAGGTCAAACCGTTATAAAAGTTATGTCAAACTCGTTTTAAAATATCAATTTATTTAGTTTGAAATCAAATCAAATGCAATAAGTTGCATCAATCGTTTTGTAAAATTAAATGTGTTCCTTTTTACCAATTTCAGCACGGAATAAAAAGAAGTGTAATAAACTATTATTTCGTAACTAATAGACGTAACCGCAGGTAGGCGAAATTTTAAGTGAAACTTAAATTTATTATCTCAGAAAATAGTTCCGACGGAAAAATTTCGTGATGCAATTACTTATAAGTTACTTATTACTTATTTCCTCTGAAGTTAGGCGTTCACTTTTCGACCACTTGCCTAACATATATTTTTAGAATATAAATATAATAAGTCAAGATACGGAATAGTTTGATAACATTCATCATCATCATAATCAGCCTATAATGTTCCCACTGCTGGGACACAAGCCTCCTCTCTGTGAGAAGGAGTGGGCCGTAATCCACCACGCGGGCCCAGTGCGGGTTGGTAAATGTCACATGTCTTCGAATTTTTGGTTCTAGAACATGCCGGTTTCCTCACGATGTTTTCCTTCACCGTTTTGAGAGCAGTGATGATGAAATAATTTACACAAAGTAAAGCGCCTGTCTGGGTTCGAACGACCTACAACTCCTAAGTCGCTGCCGATACCACTGGGCCACCACTGCTCTCATTGATAACATTAATGAACTATAATAATATAATGAGGGTCACATGGTGTATTATCACTTATCAGTTCAAAAGCTGTAGTTTAATTATTTAAGATGTATTAACTCAATACGCATTAGTTACGATAATATCAAAAGTCCAAAACAAAACGTCGTCGGTGTCATTGGTAAATATATGTTTTAGGTCGATTAGGTTGATAACAAATTGAATTTTGACCATATTTATTTATTTATTTAATTTTTTTGCACACAAAAAGGTACAAAGGCGGACTTAATGCCTTAGGCATTCTCTACCAGTCATGGTGAAGAGATTACCATATCCTTTTCCCATTTGAAAGAAATACTCTTTGAATTACTTGACCCATATTGTATTAATGTTACCGATAAGAATAACTTTAACATAATAATTACATTGTGCAATTATTATTGTATGACGCTTTTAAAGTTGGTATAAATAAATATCAAGTTCGGTTTCGTCAGAATTCATCTTTATCTCCCTATGAGAAGAGCCTTTGCCCTGCACAGTGGGACAATAATGGGCTGGTATTATTGTTATTATCTGGCTAGGCACTGCATAGACGCATCAGTAGACTAGGTACTGTACAAGGTACCAGCTGCATTGTTTGTTCGACGATTGGGCAATAGAAGTAAACGTGCTCTATAAGCATAAATGATCTCTGGCTATTATAGCACGTAGGTACAGCTCATATTGATACTATTAGAACGGGAATCAATTAATTGATTGCTTTTATTCCTTTGTGAAAGATGCTGCTAGGTACTGAAGATTCTCACAGGTCAAGTTTTATTTAACAATATTATTATTCTCTCGGATAAATCAATCGATGTGTATGAACCGTGGTATGAACAGAACACAATAGTCGGCGATGCTTTATCTTCATAAATATTTTTAATAAGAAGATGATACGTTACGGTTATGGTTATTATAATATTAATGAGTATTTAAATGAAAGATGCTAGGCCTGCTACATCTGATTTAATATGTTAGGAAAAAAAATTTTTTTGTTATTATTTTGAACTTAATAAATATTGATTATTCTGAATTTAATTGTTGGTATGTATTATTTATTAGTATTTAATTTAGTTATTATTGATTTATTTTAAATTATTTTTTATTGTTTTTGAGAATTGTGATAAGTATTTTATTGAATTTAGTTGACATTATTGATAGTTTTAAATTGTATTACACTATTTGCATACCCATGTGATGGTAAAATATGGAGAACTTTATTATAAGGGAAAAAATATCTATCTTACCCATGTTTGCAAATAAAATAAATGATTTATGATTTATTTATTTATGATTTACGGCTTTATTATTAATATCGTTATTTTCTTCTTGAACAGGACCGTCTATTCTAGTACAGTCGTACTTGAATCTATTATATCGGTTTAAATTGAATTGAAAGTTAAAAGTCATTCTGTATTCGAGTCGACATTCGTTAAGTCTTAAGCATCGTTCTAGAATATGGACCTTCGACAGTAATAAGATTGCCAGGGTCTTCAATATTGTCTGTTAACATCAATTCAACTTAAGTGGCTACAAGTACTGGTACAACTTGTCTACAAATACTTGCCAAGTCTCACTGCTTCATTTATGGTAAATCATACACGTTACTCGCTCTGTAATTCAGGGCTGTCACATATTGTCGTCAATAAAGCTTTCATTATGTTCATCAGTTCCAATAATTTAACATGTAAAGATTTTTACGCTAATCCTTGAGCTCGAAGGTTGTGTGTTAAAATTTTCTTTCGTAGCGCACAGCCACACCATCTACCTATTTGGAACATTTATCTTTTTTTCTTGGGTGTACCTGCAGTCTGTAGTCTACGTGAAGCATTGTTTTAGTCAGCCAGTGAAGGCAGCGTTTGCTGCGACAGTACAATGTTGGAAGCAACAACCTACAATTCTAGACTAATATTCATGTCAACGGGAAATTACGTTTCTAATCAGGAACTTAGGAAATCGTTATAACACTATACAATTGAAACTATCCAACGCAACACTGATTGTGAACCCTGCAATCCAGCTATCACCGTCGAGTTCTATCAACATCGCACAGCAAATAACACACGGACGCTCTTTACTTTCACTTAGAACACGACCAGTAGCCGGGGGGCTACAACGTCACCCATTAAGTCTTACAAAAAGTCGACAAGGTCTCGAATGTCGATCTCCGCCTCCCAAGGCCGCGGTCCGATCACGCATTGTCTGTACTGACAGAAGTTTTTGTACATTTCGTAATAGTACCAAGAGTCTTTTTGCCCTCTTTATCTAGTTTCCGTTCTGGAACGTTTTCTTTTGTTTTGTTATTGTTCTTGGAATAGTGACATTTATTTTAAAATTGACCTTTCTTAGTGCGCTTTATTTTTATCTTTACATTATTGAATATATAATGTGTTGTTTATTCATTCGGCATCTCAAAAATCTTCCTCGCTACTTTTGTAACTTGGGACGTGTATTTCCTATTGTTTTATATTTCCTTCGTGTTTCGTCAACAATAAAATATTATAACAAAGTCAGTGTTGTAACAAAATTTTATTTTATTATGAAGCTAATAAAGTTATAAACTCATTACGTATTCGGTGACATTAATTACCCCAAATCTAATGAATATTTATTACATGTTACCTTGTTTCGTCCGGCTTTCAATAACATTTTGGTACAAGTAACATTTAAGAGACTCCATCTTTAAAATGAAGTTAGTCTTAGTTTGTCATATAAATAATTTTTATAATGTCAGGGTTCTGAAATTACAGATATGTCCACAAAACTCGGTACCTAGGTACTTAATCAAGAGCATTATCTCTGAGCACGTTGGTACTTTTAATAGTGACTACGGTATTTCCCAAGAATTACATTATGACGCATTTAACTTAAGTTTGAATTCACCAGTGTGTAAACTTAGTATGAAAACAGTACATCTTGAATAGATTTTTTAAGCGTACAGACACGAGATTAAATATTCAATTATATTTAATTGCTAGAAGTTTATTTGTGAAGCCATCTAGGTGTGACTGCAAACTCAATGGGAGGAAAATATTTAGAAAAAGTCTTTATTCACCTTCATCATAATAAACAAGGTTTTATCATAACTATACATGAACCGGATCTGCTCAACCTTTTTTAA
The DNA here is from genome assembly GCA_945859645.1 of Amphipoea oculea. Taxonomy (NCBI): domain Eukaryota; kingdom Metazoa; phylum Arthropoda; class Insecta; order Lepidoptera; family Noctuidae; genus Amphipoea; species Amphipoea oculea. The sequence continues at coordinate 11,341,387 of OX243880.1, forward strand.
GGTAGGTGCCTAAGTTAGATTAGTATTGACAGTTAAAATTGACTACAGGTTGTCTGACACTTTCTCTCTCCTTAAAAACCGCAAAAGTGTCAGACTCAGAACCATTTAGAAAATGATTTAAAATTATAGAAAGACGTTGAATACACAGTCCGCAGTATCTGATGCACGGTTGAACACTCTGAGTGGTTTTCTGCTTAGGGTGCCTTCACATTTAGCGTTAATTGACGTCGCGGTGACGCCGCGTAGATGCCGTGCAAGCATCGCTCGTGTAGATGTGATTGCATAGAAACTACAGTCTTTTCACATTCATTATATACATCTGATATTGCATCACTATCTCTTATTGTCGTTAAAATAAGGTTACTGTTGAGTTGCTGCTCTCAGAGGAATAATAACTTTAAAAGGACCACGGAAAGGACTCTATGACGTTTGCTTTGACGTGGCTTTAGCGTTGCGTTTGCGCATTGTAGTTCGAACGCATTATAAACGGTGCCTTCGATGTCAATATTCGCGTGGTTGTCGCGTTGTTGTGTTCTCTCTCGGAGGTGATAATTATGATAAATACCCAGGTTTTTTTGCTTGAAAAAAACACATTTATTGCGTAATTGTTTACCGATGCATCGCCTCAAGCAAGGTGCCCGTATAATGGAATGAAAAAAAAAATACGCTTGAAATATTCAAAACATACAGAATTTAAATCATTTTTCCTCTAGAATGGTTACTAAGGCTTAGTTGGTTCTTTTATACAGGGTGTTATGGAAAGGGTATATCAATACAAACGGGTTGAAGAGTGTATCTGGTCTAGAATCTCTGTACCAAATTTCAGCTCAAAAGCTAAGTAGTAGCCAAGTAACTTTGAAAATGCTTAATTCTTTTTTTTATTTCGATAATTTATTAAATTGAAATCATAACAAACGTGTCACCGCACTACGAGGGTCATTATCCATTATCTGTAGTGTGTCTGTGCGCCTAGTACCTACACGCACATCACGCCGCCGCGCGCCAGTGCAGCGCCGTGATGTCGAAATAAAAAAATATGAAGCATTTTCAAAGTTACTGCTTTTGAGCTGAAATTTTGTACAGAGATTCTAGACCAGATACACCCTTCAACCCGTTTGTATTGATATACCATTTCCGTAACACCCTGTATAATAAAAACTGCACTTCCTACCTACATTTTCGTACCTACACGTGCAGGAAATTTCGCAAGCAAAATACCTGCCTAGGTGTACCTACCGAAATGATAATTTAATTGATTAATTCACATAACAAACCAAGAAATATTTACATAAATACATATAATGAAATATCGTTGTTACGTGTTGACATCCGCCCTCATTTGTTTGACCTTATGCTCCTGTTTATTAAGTTTCACTAAGTTACAGAAATGCGTTCCATTTATTTGACGAAGCATTTTTTGCTCATAAATTATCTAAAAAAAGTTTATTGTGTCTATTTGTAAACATTTTTTGTTCCTCTCACGTTTTGCGCTGAACGAGTAACAATAAAAAAATGTACCAACAATAGTTTATATTATTTATCATATACCTAAATATTATATTTCGGTACAGTTACGTACAGATAATTACCGTTATTAAATTTATGTAACGTAATTGCCAACATTATATTTTGATTACATAAAAATGTTACATATTAACATACGTATTTAATTATGAGATCGCATAAGCTGTTATTGAAACTTCATCATAATTAAAGGTAAAATTAACTGTATTTAAATATTTAGAAAGACTAAAAAAATATCTAACTACGTTTTTTGCTATTATAACTTAGCGTTAATATAACTTAGTAATAAGATCCTGTCGGGGATATGATGTGAATAGTGAATTGCTTGACCGCCAACAGCGTGACAAAGACGTCACGTTGCAAAGTCATTGGTCACCAAAAAACTTGCTGCAATTTTGTATGCTTTTTATGATTTCGATTAAGTTCCTATAGAAAAAAAATATAATTAAATGCGAAAGGAACAAATAATACAATGTTTATATAGATAATAGTGTGAGTTTAATACTGAATATTTTTTTATGAATTAACAACGTGGTTTGAGTTTTTCACGTTAGAAAACCGAGTAACGAAGGATAAAATATTTTTATTGAAAAAACAATAATGTGAAAGTTCAGCTGGTAGGTAAAGTCAGGGAAATTTGTCCGTATAAACAAATCATAACACATTGTCCTTCTTTGGCAGTTGTATGAAATGACTATACCACGTCAAATTGTGACGTAGGGTGAAAAAGTAGTGTCCATTTGCTTAAGAATTAATTTTCTTGACTGTGGACTTTGAAGCCAGTTCAAACTTCTAAAGTACTTAAGTATGCTTTTTTATCAATCGTCAATTACAGGAGATGCAATAACATAATTATTTTCAGGAAGGAAAAACGTTTGATTGTTTTGAAAACCGCATGGAATAAGTAGAAATAATAAGGAAAACTCAATTGCTAACTAAAAACTTCAGGTAATAACTATGTTTTTCAGATGTTTTCCTCATATTTTATTAATAACCAGGTAATTCATTTGTATTTTATTTTATATTAAAAAAAAAAAAACAATGAGGTACCATTTTTAATTTCAATTCATCTTCTTCGTGTCGATGGCACAACAGTTTGTTTGGTTGTAAAATGCAAATAAATTAATATCCACCCAAAGTTTTCTCTATTAGATGTTATGTCTAGAAACATAGAGAAAATGCATACGTAAGGTAGGTGGATATATTTATAGTACCTAACTTGTCTAGTTTTTTCTATCCTGTTAGCCCACAGATAGAAGTAGGTATGCAGTCGTATATGTAGGTAAGGTTAACCACTACTATCGAACTAAGACAACAGCCCTTATTGCAAAGAAGTAAAGGCTCTGTCAAAGTTATCATGGATGTGCGCTTGACTTTACTTGGCAGGAAAAGTCGCCGGTGTCACGGCAGCTGCTTTTCCGCTTTCTCGAACGCGCTTAGGGAAAGTATCCACTTCGCTTGAGCATAGTATCGCTATGAATATGACTATGTTTGTTTCTAAACACTATGAGATGTTGCTGTTTAGCAGATATCGCCGGATACTTGTTATAAACGAAGGATACTCGCGAATTAGACACATGCAAGGAAAATTATGTTTTGGAAAATTGCCGTGAAGTGAAATCTGTTGGTTGAAGATATCACTCAGATGTGTATTACTTTTGTTACTTGTTTGAGTTTACAATGGAAACTTTCGTGTTTATTTTTTAAATTTTTTGGAGTTTTAGACAGTCCAAGTTAGACCTATACGTACCCACTTGCATAGTTATTAATGATACCTACACAGCTTTGTATTTAACATATATCTAGCGTAACGTAAGAAACTTGAAGTATATTATTTAATACTTAATGTTTTTATACTTATTATGAGAATTTGTGTCACTAACTGTAATAGATATTTTTATGGACAGCCAATCTACAAATTTGATTCGAAAACATTACATTAAATAATAGATGGATCAAAGTCCTATTGCTTAATTATTATTACAAAAAACAAAAACCACAGGAACAGGATTGCCGTTTATTAGCGAGTAGAAACAATAATGAGCGCCATCTAGTGTGTAATTATATAACTATTGAGCGCCATCTGTTGTCGAATAGACACACCATACGTACAGCGCTATCTGTTGTCGAATAGACAAACCTACAAACAGCGCCATCTGTTGTTGAATAAACAAACCACATACACAGTGCCATCTGTTGTCGAATAGACAAACCCTACAGACAGCGTCACCTGTTGTCGAATAGACAAACCACATATACAGCGCCATCTATCATCATTTCTTAAAACCAATGAACAGTTTGTTAAAGTGTTTTAGCTATTCGTCGCTAGATGGTAAAAATAAATCGTCCCTACTTTAATAGTTGCTACTCGGCACAAGATGACAGTGATCACTTAAATTTATACATAATAAAATTTTAGCGGTATTCTGATATGCAAAGGGGCAGATGGTAATGTTACGAGCTTGGGGTTCGTGACAATAAAAACTGCCGATTTAATAACCAAAAATAGACACTTTAATTAAAACTTTCACACACTAACAATAAAACACAATCGCACTACTAATCACTTGAAAGTCGCACTTGAAGATCGCTTCGATGTTTTCGCTTGTATCGCTTATCCAACACTGAATGCCGGCTCGCAGGCACACCAGCCTTATATAGGCCTCGGATAGTTCCAGAACCTTCTACCGTAGAAACATCTAGAATGTTCGAGTACATACCGAACCCGACGGACCAGACGTCGATAGTTCTGGAAAGTTCTATCATCGAAGTTTCTAGAAGGGACCCGAATAATTATAAGTTCTGCTACTCGATACTAGATGGCGCTAGTGGTAGCTAATGTCGCCATCAATTGTGGCGCGCAACACTGCCCCCTCCTAAGACATGCTCGTCCCGAGCATTATTGGCCCCATAATAACGCGCCAGTCGATCCACATGGACGATCTTAGGAGTACCTCTTGCACCTTTCTGTATCCGGTAGGTTACGTCATTGATCTTTGTCACAATCCGGTACGGTCCGTCCCATTTAGCTTGAAGCTTAGGAGATTTCCCTTTGCTGCGGACTGGATTGTGCAACCACACTAGTGATCCTTCGTCGAACCCTTTATTGTTCATTTTGCGGTCAAAACGGGTTTTCATCTTCTCAGACATTTGCTGGCCCGATTGTCTGACGTGCTCATAAATGTCATTCATTTTGTTCCGCAAGTCATTCGCATAATCGGTTATACTGCGTGGGGCATCAGGTGGTATTCCAGTGATCAGGTCTGCAGGCAACCGTAATTCTCTTCCAAAGTTTGCGAAAGCTGGTGTCACCGATGTACTTTCGTGAACAGCACTTCGATATGACAACAAAAACGGTTGTATGTGCTTGTCCCAATCTCGTTGCCGATTTTCCACAACTTTTGCCAGGTATCTCTCCAATGTCTGATTAAATCGTTCCACCATTCCATCCGATTGTGGGTGGTAAGAAGTTGTTCTCGTTTTATGTGTACCCATTACTCGGCAAGTTTCCTGGAATATTTGGGACTCAAAATTCCTTCCCTGATCGCTGTGAATCTCCAAGGGTACTCCAAAACGGCAGAAGACTTCATGAACCAGTTTATCTGCAACTGTTGAAGCTTCTTGATTTGGAATGGCGAAGACTTCCGGCCACTTAGTGAAGTAATCCATTACAACCATGAAATACTTGTTACCACTTTCACTTTCCGGAAATGGTCCTGCAACATCCAGGGCTATCCTCTCCCATGGTGCACCAACATTGTATAATTTCAATGCACCTCTACTACGCGTCTGAGGTCCCTTTACAGCCGCACAACTTGTACATTTGCGACACCAGTCCTCGACATCGTCACGACAGTGGACCCAGTAAAACCGTTCTCGTATCTTCAGTAGGGTCCGTTTAACTCCCAAATGGCCTCCTGAACAACCATTATGGTACAGCTGTAGAACATCAGGTACTTTAGCTTTAGGGACAACCATTTGAAAATGACAGCTGTCTCCTCGAGCATTTTCCCATTTACGGCACAGGACTCCTTCCTGAATCACCAAGCTGTCCCATTGGGCCCAATAGCTTTTTGTGATCGAACTCATCGCTGAGACGTCGCTCCACGTGGGCTTAGGTGCACCGGCCTTTATCCACTCGAGAATCGGCTTGAGGTCTGAATCTTCCTGCTGGGCACGTTGTAGGGTTTCCTTCCACTCGTTGCTGAGGTCTGTCTTGAGCATCCTCACAGGTACGACTTCTTTACTTTCTTGCCTAGTACAATGCTTGCAGTCTTCAGGACAAGGTCTTCTTGACAATGCATCCGCGTTGCCATGAGATTTTCCGCTGCGATGTTCGACCACGAAGTCGTATTCCTGCAGTAGTTCAATCCATCTCGCAACTTGACCTTCTGGATTTTTGAACTGCAATAGCCATTTCAGTGCAGCATGGTCAGTTCGTAAGTGGAATTTCCGCCCCAGAAGATATTTGCTAAAATGCTGCAATGACTTTACCACAGCAAGCAATTCCCGTCTCGTGACACAATAGTTCCTTTCCGGCTTTGACAACGACTTGCTGAAGTACGCTATTACAACCTCTTGATCACCATTCCGTTGAGACAATACACCACCAAGTCCTATGTCACTTGCGTCTGTGTCAACTATAAATTCCTTGCCTGCATCAGGGTACCCCAAAATAGGTGTTTTGCACAGTCGGTCCTTTAACTCCTGGAATGCGATATTGCAACTTTCATCCCAGCAGAAATGTCGCTTCTCCTCGGTTAGCTTGTGCAGGGGTTTGGCTATATCCGCAAAGTTCTTAACAAATCGCCGATAATAAGAGCACAAACCCAAAAATGCTCTGACCTGCGTCTTATCTTTTGGAACTGGCCAATTCTTGACAGCGGCGATTTTCTCTGGATCCGTGCGGATACCTTCTTCCGACACTACATACCCCAAAAAGCTAACTTGTCGTTTGAATAGTGAACACTTCTTCGGACTTAACTTGAGGTTGGCACTCTGGATCTTCATGAGCACGCGTTCCAGATTTTGAAGATGTTCTTCAAATGTACGGCCTACGATGATGATGTCATCCAAGTAGACCAGACAGGCATCGCCAATTAGCCCGGTAAGTACAAGTTCCATCAACCTTTCAAACGTTGCCGGAGCATTGCACAATCCAAACGGCATAACTTTAAATTGCCAAAGACCCTTTCCTGTCGAGAATGCAGTTTTCTCCTTGTCCTTGGGATCAATTTCAACTTGCCAGTAGCCACTTTTCAGGTCTAGAGTGCTAAACCACTTTACTCCAGTAAGCATGTCCAGCGTGTCATCAATTCTTGGCAAAGGATAGCTGTCCTTCTTCGTAACGTCGTTCAGACGACGATAGTCAACACAAAACCGCATGCTGCCGTCCTTCTTCCTTACCAGCACTACAGGTGAACACCATGGACTAGATGAAGGTTCAATAACACCATCCTTCACCATTCCTTCGATCATGGTTTCCACTTCCTCTTCACGTGCTACCGGCAATCTCCTTGGCCGCTGACGGATAGGCAATTCTTCTCCTGTGTTTATTTTGTGTTGAACTAAGCCAGTCTTCCCAATGTCAGCATCGTTTGACGAGAAAACACCGGCGTACTTGAGTAACATCTTCTTCGCCTTGACCATTTCATTTTGGGACAGAGCGCTGCGGCAGTCTTCTAAAAGTGTGGACACTTTCGTTTGTGCATCCTTGCTGAGGGTCCCAGTCGATAGATATTGGCATCGACGTAACCAATCCACTTCCTCGCAAGTACCAACAAGTGTGCCTTTTTCTATAATCTGTTCCTGATCACAAAGGTTCAGCACACGTACCCCTGAGATGTCGGTGGCTCTGACCAAAGTTCGTGCCACTTTCCATGGAAGGTCATTGTCTACCCTTTCCACGAGTACACAACGATTAGTTTGCCCAGGATTCCGAGGAAGACTAACCGGCACAATCGTTTCTGATCTCGGCGGAAGAACAATCTTTTTAAGGCTGTACACATTCCCTGGTAATGCCCCTTCCATAAAAAGTTCCTCTTGTCCACATTTCAGAACACCTTGCTTGACGTCAATCTCGCAACAATTCTTCCTCATAAAGTCAAGGCCTAAGATGCAGTCGTCCATTATATCAGCCACGATGACATTATGCAGGTAGATTCTGTTGCCTAGCTTCAACTCCATCTTCTTCTCTCCATGGACGGGTATACGCTGACCGGTGGCTGTTACCAAATTAATGCGTTCTCGGTTGTATGCGGAGTCCCCAAGGAACCGACTTATAAGTTGGGAATTGACGACCGTACGAGAGGCTCCAGTATCTATGGTCAGCTTACACGGCGTTCCGTTGACCTCGCCCTTAATGATTAAGCTGTTCCCGTCATGGGTTTGAGTGATCGAAATCCTTGGGGCTCTTTGAGCATCAGCCAGCACCCGCCCCGCAGTCCTGGCTATTACTCGTTTCCCTGCTGCTGGTGCTGGGCGGTGCTGTTAGCCGCACTACCCTCTGGAGCTCGGTCTACTCTTTCTTCAGTTCGCTTAGGGCAACTAGATCGAAGGTGGCCCCTTTCCCCACAGCCATAGCACCTAGGGCTGTATCCTTTGTTGCGGTCGCGAACTGTAGCCGCTGCAACCTCCCTGACGCGATGGGAACGATGATCCTGCCGCACAGCTTCTACCTCCAGTGCATGGGCCAAGGCGTCCTTAAGGGTCCCGTGGTGACCGAGCCTCACAGCAGCTCTAACTTCAAGGTCACGGATGCCGTCGATAAATACCTGCACCAGGTTCCCATCAATAAGCGCAGGTACAGACTGGTATGCTTTCCGAACCAGCTTCTCAACTTCAAGGGCCCACTGCTGCAGGTTTTCATTATTGCGTTGCACGCGATCCTTGAGCTGCGCACGAAACACGTGTTCCAGGTGAGCGTCGCCATACCGAGCCTCCAATGCCTCAAGGAGCTGCTCGTAAGTCACTTCTTTTCCAAGAGCTTCCAGCACAGTTAAGGCCTGATCGCGCAGGCCTAGGGTGAGGGCAGTCATGGCCTGACTCTTACTCCACCCGTTCGCCTTCATGACAGCCTCAAACTGAATTTTGTAGGCCGACCAGGAAGAAGTTCCGTCGAACGGTGGCACTTTGAATCCCCGTAGCGAAGGTGTTGTAGCTACGGGGGCTGCGATTCCATCCTCAAGTTTAAGGTAATCCAGCGTTTTCTTCACGTCAGCCATTACGGTTTTCTTCACGTCAGCCATCACGTTGTCAACCCGATTATTCACTTGGTCGATTCGGGTTTCAGCTTCCAACAGGCGGTTGTCGTGTTGAGCAACCTTATCCTTCATCTCCTTCATGTCTTTCCCGAAGGTAGCGTGAAGGTCCTTCATAAGGAGCATCTGCTCTTCCTGGCGGCGCGCCTGCTCCTCCTTATCCCGCTGGAGCTGTTCTTCCAACCGACGAGCCTGTTCCTCCTGACGGTGGGCCTGTTCCTCCTGACGGCGGGCCTGTTCCTCCTGACGGCGGGCCTGTTCCTCCTTGTCCCGCTGGAGCTGTTCCTCCAACCGACGAGCCTGTTCCTCCTGTCGGCGGGCCTGTTCCTCCTGTCGGCGGGCCTGTTCCTCCTGACGGCGAGACTGCTCCTGCAGCATCATCATTAGAGCAGCAAAATCTGGTGCTGATGATGCTGGAGCAGCTGTGGACGGGCCGGCCTCCGTGATTGGTAGTTGGCCCTCCGACGTCTGTGGCGTTGCTCCACCGAATCGCCTCTGGTCCGTCTCTTGCTGGCGTTGACTCCGTGTACGGATACCCTCCGTGTCGTCCTTCGGTAGAATCGGCATGATTTTAATCCCACTTCTGACACCAATTGTTACGAGCTTGGGGTTCGTGACAATAAAAACTGCCGATTTAATAACCAAAAATAGACACTTTAATTAAAACTTTCACACACTAACAATAAAACACAATCGCACTACTAATCACTTGAAAGTCGCACTTGAAGATCGCTTCGATGTTTTCGCTTGTATCGCTTATCCAACACTGAATGCCGGCTCGCAGGCACACCAGCCTTATATAGGCCTCGGATAGTTCCAGAACCTTCTACCGTAGAAACATCTAGAATGTTCGAGTACATACCGAACCCGACGGACCAGACGTCGATAGTTCTGGAAAGTTCTATCATCGAAGTTTCTAGAAGGGACCCGAATAATTATAAGTTCTGCTACTCGATACTAGATGGCGCTAGTGGTAGCTAATGTCGCCATCAATTGTGGCGCGCAACAGTAATATAGTATGAACTTACCTTCCATAACATATACGATGCTGCCAACATCTCCTTCCTTGATGATGAGGCTGCCAGCTGCATATTCGACAGGATACATGCAGTCCACGATTTCGCGGATCTGCGTCATCTCAAGATTCTTCATGAAGTCATTGTCCAGTATTGCACCTTTGATCAGCTCCCGTGATCTGTAATGAGAAAATCACAATTTCATAACAATGGATTGAAAATTAAACGTTTCTGGTACCGTAGCCGTAGGTATTCATATCGTGTACTGTGTTTTTGTGGTACCTATTTGAATTTAAAGGATATTTTTTTTTTCATATCTTTTGCCTCCACCTCTTGCTTGAAAAGCTGATATTTTCATGAAATGGTTAGTTAATAACGTAATTTTAATTGGCTGATAGTAGAAATAGATTCTCACGAGCATATAACGTAATAACATCACGCCCCAAAGGGTTAGGCAGACGTGTACCGATGTTCCTACACATAAAATAACAAGAAATACTACTTAGTCCGGTTCCGATTTTAATTTTTATATAGATATATTTTTTTTTACAATGTTGTCAGCCTCTAAAAGATGTATAGTTGTTAACAGGAATTCATTTAACTGTCGTCAATGTTTGTTCCAAAATATTGTATTAATGTGTAGCCAAAGGTACATTGCGTATCTACTTACTTAATTGTAGCCACGCATATCTAGGTAAGTAGCTAAAATGTTATAGAACCCGATTGTATACTATCAAATGAATTCTTGACGATGTTTAAGTATATACATCTTTTTCAATCTGCCTATATCTTCCTAATGTCCAATGTTAGGTATTTTATTTTCAACATGACTTAGATCATACATGGGCAGTATAGCCAAATAAGAAAAATTAAAATACGTAGGTACTTAGTACTAGCACGTGCTTATTTAAAATTTTCTTATATTTTGATAAATTTATGTAGACTTTGATCAAAACAATATCTTAATTTTCTATATCATTGAAGATATTAACTACTTCCCGTACCTATGCACAAGGCAATTTCAAAGTGCCCTATCAACTTTAATGACAATAACCTTTAAATTATTACGTTAAATTAGTGTCATAAACCACGGCTTAGACCTGTCTATGATGAAACTAATGCCATTACTAGAGGAAGGAAGGACATGCATATTATCATTGTTTATGGTCTTTTGCTGAAAGGCACTTCCATAGTAGGTAATAATCTATGGTAGGTAAAAATCTTCTACATGATAGGACATTATAGTTGGTACTGTCACTAACATATCGCTGATTTGGAGAAACATCGACGTAACGTAAATACGCTTTCTAAGTGCTTTGGCATATTTAACTCATTTTTGGGAAGAATACATTTACGTCAATGTTTCTCCAAATGAGCGATATCATCATTTTGGTTTACCCTAAAGGCAGTGATTTATACCCACATTACCCACATTTTACATCTTAACCCCCTTACTAATAAACGTATTTCTACCTATCAGATGAATAGTTACACACCGATTTCTCTCTTTCAGTCGTCAGTAATTTGACTTTCGAAAGAAGAAGACAAGGCCTTGTGCAACTATACAGACGCTATACAACGTTTATTAGTAAGGGGGTAAGTATAAATCCTAGGTTGAGAGCGAGCTTTGTACGAAAAACCGTGAAGAAACCTAGGATTTCACGCTAAATAGATGCGCCTGAAACCACCAGACCACCAAATATATAAGATCACGCCTGTAATCTGTAGGGGTTGGGCAGAGGTGTATCTACAGTGCACCCGCATTTCGCCAGTTAAGTCCCAATTAGACGAGCCTAAAACAAACATCAGGCAGTTGCCCGTCAGACACAACAGCCGTCTGGTCGGAGGATCCTCCCTTTTCTATAGAGTATGAGTGAACTTTACAGCCAATCCCTCACACTTCTATATACAGGGTGAAATTGAATTCATGGGCATCCTTTTAACCGGTCAAGCGGCGCGCGTCGCCCATTGGCGACGAAACAATAGAAAATCAATTGTGTCTCATTAGCGGAGCTTGACAGATTAAGGGCTCATTGTAATCATTATTATGAACAACTTTTACTATGGGACCAAACCTGAAATCACGAAAAAAAAATAAGCTCTTCCCTACATTTTGACGAGTTATGTGAACATAAATGCAAGAAAATGATTTTTTTTCGCGATTTTAGGTTTATTCCCATAGTAAAAGTTGTTCATAATGATGAGTACAATGACCCCTTAAAAGGATGCCCATGAATTTAATTTCACACAATATAAGAATCCAATAGTGCTTTGTCCGACCTGGGTATGGAACCCAGGACCTCAAACTCAACGGTAGCGCTTGCGACAACTAGACCAACACAAAAGAAAAAAAAACAATATTTTGTTTGTGGATTTTATTTCCTTCAAGTACCTATATAGTTACCTATGATATGACCCGCATAGAGCGGTTCAACGAATGGTGAAATATGTTCATTTTGAACAGACGTTTATTCAAATTGCGTAAAAACCTCTTTCACAAGTTTCTACTTGTTTTTATTTAAATACAAACTAATTAACCTAACTACATAACAATAATATTATGTTGTTTGTTAATAGATAAATAACAGAATCACCTCGGCATCTAAATAGGTAAATAATAATAGGTGCCGACCTATTTATTACTGTCCCACTGCAGTCACCGCAGGGTAAAGGTCTATTCTTATAGAAAAAACAGACATTTATTTTGCAAATATGGGTAATACAATACCATATTTCACCATTCGGCTGCAAGATTTATATTATTAACACTAGCTGCGCCCCGCGGTTTTACCCACGTAAATGCCGATCCCGTGGGAATATCGGGATAGAAACTAGTATATACGTTAATCCAGGGTGTCAGTTACATCCATACAAAGTTTTATCAAAATTGGTCCAGCCGTTTAAGCGTGAAGAAGTAACAAACATATAAACACACACACACAAAAACACACCCCCACCCCTACAAACACACACACACACTCACAAACTTTCGCCTTTATAATATTACTTAGTGTGATTATTAGTGTGATGTGATTCACTTATGTTTTACAATTTCACAAAAGCCAGTAGGCCAGATCTATCAATCCAGAGCTATTCAGGCAATTCTTTTCTCTGATAAAAACTCAGTCACTTTGTAGTATCTACGTTTTATCTATCAAAAACTCACGCAGTTTACTCATCAGCACTGTTGTCAAGTCTTTCCAACCACTTGGCAATTTATCAATTTAGATAAAATTCATAGTCCTGACTGACTGATATATCAACGCACAGCCTAAACCGCTGGTCCTAGAGACATGAAATTTTTACCGTGGAGGGAAATTTAAAAGCGTCTTCATATATTTCCGTACATTCTATTTAACTATGTTATCGTGAATTCGTGATGCCTTGACGTGGACGTGGATGTCCTGGATGTCCACGATAATACCGTCACGTTATCTATAAGTATCTATATACTTATATAAAATTCAAAGTCCTGACTGACTGATATAGCACAGCCTAAACCGCTGGCCCTAGAGACATGAAATTTGGAGGGTGTGTCCTTTGTGATGAGTAGGTAAGAAAGGGTTTTTATAAATTCCACCCCTAAGAGGGTGAATGGGGGAGAGTGAAATTTCACGCAGACGAAGTCGCGGACAGAAGCTAGTAGTAAATAAGAGAAGGCACGAGCATTGATCACCACGCTTGCTCATGACGGGTTTTCGTTTTCAGACTTATACAGGGTGTTATAGAAAGGGTATATCAATACAAACGGGTTGAAGAGTGTATCTGGTCTAGAATCTCTGTACAAAATTTCTGCTCAAAAGCAGTAACTTTGAAAATGCTTAATATTTTTTTATTTCGATAGTTTATTAAATTGAAATCATAACAAACGTGTCACCGCACTACGAGGGTCATTATCCATTATCTGTAGTGTGTCTGTGCGCCTAGTACACGCACATCACGCCGCCGCGCGCCAGTGCAGCGCCGTGATGTCGAAATAAAAAAATATTAAGCATTTTCATAGTTAATACTTTTGAGCTGACATTTTGTACAGAGATTCTAGACCAGATACACTCTTCAACCCGTTTGTATTGATATACCCTTTCCGTAACACCCTGTATTAACTGTAAGTCCAGCGGGATAACTGTGTAACACACTAACAGTAGCAAGGGCAAAATGAAAGATTTTTGAGAGCCCAACAACATTCATTACGTTATTTACGTTGTTGAGCAAACATTTTTTTTCGAACATATGAAGCAATGGATTAGCAATATCCTTCAAAATTATTCAGAGCAATTAGGGTGCTGGTTTCCTCACGATGTTTTTTTTACCAATGTCAGTTCTCAGTAACATTCTAGATTTAGAAAATACATAATAATGAATTTAAAAATCACATTGGTACTTCAAATAGATATTTTACCTAAGTACTTAATTTATTATAAATTATTTATCGCTGTTATAAGTTAGTAGTGTGTTAATATTTTCGCTATTATGCGTAAATTACAAGGTTACAAGCTAATAAAAATAATGTTAAATAAATTATTGACCTATTTCAGTAATAAATGAGTAAAAGACCTGTTTTATTTATACGTTAAAGATAATTTATTGATTTACCCAATAAATCGACAGAAATGATTTAAGAATAACAATATATAATTTAATTGTGTTTTATAATGGAACTAATAGACCACAATTCATGTTAATCGTCTTTAGAATCCATTTAAGCATAGCTTACATATACATACGCTGTGTGCCGTCATCTCACGCAGAATCTTAGCATAGACGTCATAATACCATGTGCCCAGTCCATGCAGTTGTAGGAAACACTTTATTATTACACAACTTTACGACTTACAAGAAAGCTAAGTATAGCAGCTAGTGACGAAATGTTTTCATCTACTTTATAACCATCAACAGTTTGCGAAACGCGAACATTCCTTGAAATGGCGCGTGTTAAACTTTCACAGTACCCACCCAAAATCCAAACCATTTAATTCTCAAAAGATCTAATGTTGACAGAACCGTCGGCGAGGACAGTTGTCACATAAAGTTCGAACGTAATTATACCAAATGGGATCAACGAAGGCACACGAGCTAACACACGTCGACCTCGCCACGGTGCCTTGCGATGCCTGTACTGAGAAGAAATTCAATCACTACCTTGAATGATTGATCGATGACGTTAAGTGCCGATATACCCCTACAAATTGATCGAAGTGCCGATTTACAGAATGGTCAGCTGGTAGATCATTATTTCGAAGCACATTTCCATGATAAGATCGAACCAGTACAAGCATTTAAACATAAATAGGTACATAGTTTCTTCATCTGTCAGACAGGATGACACATCAAAATTTTCTGTATTTATATAATTTTAATGTATTTATTTTCAAAAGTTCATTGAGTCTCAAAGAATGTGCGCAATTTGGATGGAGTAGTGGAACTTTGGAGCTGACGCTGCCTGTGTGAGCGTGCGCGTTCCATCGCCGCCCGTTCGATGTCCACCGCGCACAGGATGGATGAAAACAGCACATGATATAATTTCTTGCTCCGTTGGTGTAATTGCTGTATGGCGTTCCAGTAGGAGGATAAATAAATAAATAAAGTTCAAATAAAGTTCAAATAAAAGCTTCCGTATCCATAAATCGTATAAAATTGTATGAAACAATGTGCGCGTATACAAATAAGAAACGATCTCTCGCAATGATGAAATCAAACTTTAAGTAGACGAGTTATATGAAAAAGAATTACATTAAAACATTGAAGCAGATTCAGTTGCAGATGATCCTAAAACTAAGTAAGGTCACAATGTCACGGTCTATGGTTAGACAAATGAGATTTGTCGACACAAAACGTGAGAGCATGGTAATGATGAAGAAACATTGATGTTACGACATAGTCGTTAAGTACTTATTCGTGACCAATAAACGGACTAAGATTAAAAAGGCAAATAGTATTTACAAAAGAAAACGTGAAAACGTGCGATTAGTATTCATGGGACGACGTTTGTTACCTAAAAATAATAACGGTGAAGCGATGATGTTCTGAAAGTTTATGTTATTTTTTGTTCAAAAGTAAAGTCCCACAAATGTTTCTTGATTCAAAAGACGACATGACTGTGTACCTATTTTATGTAAATCAGTTCTGTAGTTGGTGCGACTGACCTGTTAGTATTATATCTTTGGATTTTTTGCTAGCCTGAAGGCCAAGAACAATTTTTGTATCAGTAATATCGATCTTTGCAACAGGGTTCTTAAAGTAGCGATATGAAAAAAAATCTTAATCTGAACTATCATTGACATTGCCAGTACACTCATTAATATTATTACTATAATATCTATAACAAGTTATTTATTCTAGCACCGTATATGAGCAGCGTTGGAAACCGAATTTTACTGGTAACTGTAAGAAGTTTCATAAAACGCTCGAGCGAGCTTTTTGCAAGTGCACAAAATACTGGCTGGTGATAATTTACCAGCTAATGAAAAAACTCAATATTCTTCAAAATTGCACTTGCAACCACAAAACTTGTTTTTCTTTATAACATTGTTATTAATTTCAAGAAAATGAATAGTAAATTGTAAGCATTAATCACACTAATAGAATAACATTTAATTTTACTATGTAGTTTGAAAATTAAACTGCTAACGATGACATTGTTTTACAATTTTACATGGCGCAGTACTCACTTTTGAATTTTCGGTATTTTCACTAATTTCATTTCATAACCCTGTGACAGCGAAGACAGCGGCTCCGCGGAGATAGCTGTCCTCTTCAGTCTCGGTTCACCAACATGGTAGACTCTGGTATTCTCGATGCCCGGTGTCTTCATCACGAAGCTTTCTTCCTCGTTCTCTACGCCATTCCTGCGACTGTCTATCAACTGTCTCGTCAGAGGCTTCACGACTTGTCTAAACTTGTCTATTTCATTTTTGAGGTATCTTATGGTCCCATCTTTTTCGTCGATCTCATGTTCCAGCAACGCTATTATTTTATCTCTTCGTTTCAATTCTTCTGTCTTCTCCAACACCAAGCGTTTCATTTCCAAATACTTCTTCTCCATTTTGTAGTTGTGATCCAGTTGGCATTGTTTTGTGTGTGTTTGCGACATTTTTGACGCTGTTTTTCTCACTTTTACACTCTAAACTCTCTAAAAAGTTACTTTATAAAATTCCACATCGTATTATCGAATATTTATAATTTCCTATCGCATGACTTTGAACGGAACTGTTTAACTGCGTTGACGTGTTATCAATACCTATATCATTGGAAAGATAAAACATTTTATGTAGTAGATCTATGACTTGTTTAAATCCACCTTTGTCATTTATTTAATATAATTTTGTTAGCCAGTGTCAAACATAAATACTCGTACTTTACAACTACTATAGTGACGTCGATGTCAAGCGTTGCCATATAAATTATAGCGACGACTGATTGTCCGATTCCCAGGTGTGTCAGTCTGTCGGTGAGTCAACCTCTCAATGACTTGCACCACACAGTCATATTGAAATATGTTTCAGTAATGTGCATGCTGCCCGTCAGGCAGACTTAGCATTGATTGGTTTTCATTAAACATGATTAATAGTGCAGATTAGTAAGCATAAAGACCAAATTGATACACACACTGCCTCAAGCAAGGACATGGTGTAGTAAAAATTTGTGACATATAATCGTTATCTCCTTGAATTAAATTTATTGTTTCATTAGTGAAAGAGAAACAAGTTTTATTAATTGAGGTCTGACGCGAATTTCAATTATTCTTGTCACGTAATTGCGCTTAATTTTCGTACGCTTAGCATAGATAACATTTGTATTCACAGCAGCTATATTGACACGAAAGTAATTGGAATTTTATTTATAAATATAAGCTACATTTCATAGTTACACGCATGGAATATTAAATTCACACTTCTATCTAACTAAACCAAATATGCCACGAACTGTACTAAAAATTTGCAAAACATACTGAACATTATTTCTTTTGTAAGAAACATATTACAATTGAAATCCAAAATATTCTCGACCACTAATTGTAGTAAGACCACAAATGATAAATATTGACAAGTTGTTTAGACATGTGTTCGTGCATCTATTAATTTTAATGCTTGACATTTCTCACTCAGCCATTGTGTCGGCCTACTCATTAACACTTGAATGACCGAATGATTGAGCAACACAAGTGCACAATGTGGTAGTGGTAACATTGCGACAGTTGCTGTGTGTAGGTGATATATATCATGTATATTTTCGTAGGTAAAGGTCGTTCAACTAATCATGCCTTTCTAAGTACACATAAGGCCAATGCAGCAGCAGTGGAACTCCTGACTTCAAGTATTTGGACCATGACATCATTGTAACCATGTAAAGTTCTAATCGTGGTACACCTATTAGTATTTTGCCAAATGTTGTTAACTTACTCATCGATCAATGTATCAGGTCATATCGAGCGTGAGTTTATTTCAAGCTTACATCATTGAATAAAGAATTCGGAAGTGTTGAACAACTAGGGGTTAAAGAACGAACGTGTAAGAAATAGATTTTTTGGTCTTGGCATCGTTTGTCATCAACTGATATTCTATTGCCAAACACCTAATAATATTGGCTGCAATGGAGTTGAAAAAGAAAAGTGAAGTACCTAATGCTCAAAGCCTAAAAGCAGAAACAAATAAAACTGACAAGTGACACCATCTTTATCTGTCGGACATATCTACAGTTTTCATCGAACAGAAATCGCAATTCCTTTCTTAACGAAACATTTCTACAATTTACTTTTACCTACCTATATATGACTTTAACATCTTTATTGACTGATAAGATATCGTTATATCACCACATTACTTGTCCCACATCAATTTGTGTATTCTACTACTTAGTTTGTGTAAACATGCGACAGTATATAATTTTGGAGTACAAAAGTTGACCTAGACCCGTTTTCTTTGATTTTGGACGAAAGCCCAGTGCGTTCTGCTACATTAAGCCTAATATCAATAAATATTTTTGCAGCTACTCTTCATTTTAATTGTCCCTTATCATAATAACGTAAGTGGAACGAATACACCTGTTAATAACTTTATTATCATTCGTTTTATTAATAGATTCTGAACTTGTTAAGTATATTTTTAGAAGTTTGGTATTGAAATCTTAGTTGCGTATAATATTATGATCCATTTGTTAATCTAAAAACGGATTTTATATAAATTCAGGCACGTTATGGTAATCAGCGCGTAACCCTGGAACGAAGACATTTACACATAAACATCTGCCTCAGCTATGCTCGAATAAATAAATTACCTTATAACATTCTTGGCCAAGACATTTAACATCAATCACTAGTAAAAGCTTGACTGAGTGATAAATAAAGCAATATTTCAGGTTGTTTAGCAAAACACACACTGCACATATAATTATCATGATACACATTTCTTATAATGAATGAGCTGTTCATACTGATTTGCTTCTCCATCAATTTAATATCTTAATGTCCATCAAAGCTTCGTTTCTTTGACTGACAGAGCGATAAACGCAGCCCACACATAAAACTGGAAACGGGAAAAACATAAAGTATTCAAAACATATCGCAAGCATCGATTCTGTTTTTGCATACATTTTCCTTGGTCTAATAATAACTAACTTTACTATTAGCAAAAATATCATCGTTATAAATTAAATCGTTATAAAATAATTGAAATAATGATAAACAACGAAAATGCATGACTTCATGTAAAGAAGGAATTTGTAAAACTTGACCTCTCTTGAATGGCAATACTAAACTTAGTATTCAAAGCAGATCGAAGGTTGTCTAGATAAGAACGACCATTACAAGAAGCAGATGTACTACAGTTTTGATTTCAGCCATCACGAACAAGAATTATGGTTATTGATGCAAATGAGGTAACTATTCATATACTTAATGGAAATTCTAACGAGCGTCATTAGGTAAGAGTTATTTAATTTTATCTAAAGGCCGATAATCTTCATCAGAGCATTTACGTCACTACAGTCGGTTAGGGTTACCTATATTCAGATGAACCGCTGTGCTGGAAGCGCATTTGTGATAAAAGATGAAACGATTACTAAAAACAAGATCAGAGCAATAAGTTGGATAAAAATATGGTAATTGGAAAAATTTGTATGCAGATATCAGAATTTATAAGTAGCTTGAAAAACACGTCCAATAAAATACGTCTGTTGGGATGAACGTCTTCAGGTGACCCAATGTGTAGGTATGAATTCTTGCTTTCGCCCAAACAGTTTTTCCACCGAAAATCTATAGTGTGCCAAAACCCTTACGCATGTTCAGCTAAAGTTGACAAACTACAGGCTAATGCTATTTACGGTGGTTGACGTTATCGCGACAAGAGTTGAAACTACCGAAAGCATTAGATTAAGCGTGGCCTGATGGCGTAATTGCATAATGTTTATAGCATAACATCATGCGACATGGCGAACGATTTCTTTGTTGATTTTATGTTTATCATAATCTCGTCTAAACTCCTGCAAAATGCTTTAAGCTTGTTGACAGATTTAAGTCAGTGGTCAAATGCGTAAGAGTCGTTTGGAAAAATGAACTTCATTTTATGCAGTTTATGAAAAGTTGACAAAATAGTAGCGGATTTGTTCATCGAGCACTTAATGCCTATGTTTGAAATTGTCTCTATAGTCAATTCTGAGGTATCTATTATATACCGCAGAAATGAACAACGAATTAATCTTGAATTTACGTTTTTTTTTTAGTTCTTGGTGTGATAATGACTATCAGCAATTAATTTTGTCAACAAGGAAAGAGGAAATTTGCCAATTCTGTGTTTAATGATACAGTAAGAGATGATGGGATGAGTAATTTTCCTGACCTGTCTCGTTTCATCTTTGACCAAAGACTAAATCACCGCATGAAATATGGACTAACGTCAAAACTCAAGTTGAATTTAGACAACAAAATATTTCCACGTACAGGATCTCGGCTAAATCATATATCATGAGCAAACTCAGTTAAATTTCCAAAGAAAACACTAACAAATCTTTATGCTTCCTATATTTGGTTCAGTCTAAACAAATATTTATGAGAGCGATCTAGATGGAGGATTTGTGTCCGAAATAATGTAAGGTCAATCATGCAGTGTTTTAGTCACAAATATTGTGAAGTTTTAAAATAATATCTCTTAGTTATCCTCTCATTTAGTCGAGCCCAATTAAAAGAAATTGTAGAAGGAATTTGCGGGTCCTTGACACACATGCTTTGAGAACTTTTGCATGTGTCCCAATCGTTAAAAATTACCAGCTTTCAGGTTGGTGTCACGCCGGTGGAAAAATAGATGTGGGTTATTTTCGTATTCCAGACGTACCGATTTCAATGTTGATAGACACTGTCAAGGGACGCTTGCAGATATCCATTTTTCAATCACGGTAGCTAAAAATACCTTGTGACAAGGCATTTCAACTTTCTTTCTCTGTCGGTGCAAGTTTGGTCAGTGTTAATTATACTGTAATCTATACTTTCATGGCCTTTGGTAATAGGTTAGCTTTGCAAAAAGATACTTCAGATCTTACATAGAAAACGGAAGCTAGTCAAAACTCAAAAGCAGCGTTATCAATTGTGTGTAAAAATTTGAGTAAGTATTAATTCATTTTGAATATTGCCGATAGTTGGAAAACATAATGACGAATTGCGTTCTTTAACAGGAACATTTTTAGGAACACCTATAGGTGGATCTGTAGTATCATCCATTTGTATTGTTGATTCTCAGATCGGTTTCACTTGAGAGACTATTATTATCGCCACAATACTATTGAATGCAAATGAACCGGAAACCTTTGTGATTACCCTGTGCTCTTTGGATGGACACGTCTACTGCTTTTTAATGACGTATACTAAAATTTTACAACGCGATAAAATATAATAGAAATGACAATAAAAGGACTCAGAATAACCGTGAGAGTACTTCAGTGTTTATTAATAAGAATTATGTCTTTGGAAAAGTCGTAAAACTTGAACAAAAGGACGGATTTAGAGGAAAATCTTTGCGATCAGGAAGACGATATCGAAGGTTGGTCTCGTTGCAAATCGACCATGCATAAACGTACTACTCTACTAGATAAAGTAAACATTAAAACAAGTACTGAAATAGAAGTGATCATAGTAACAATAGGTGATAATTGGTCAATTGTATAGCATCATACGACTGGTCTCCAACTCGATACCTTTGCCTTTGATTTGACGTCAAAGGAAATATTATTTTCAAGTTTTTCTCTACAAAAAAGCTTTTATCGGAAGAATATCTAGCTTTAGTTATTTATTTTCGCTCACTACCATTATTATACTAGGATAAGATTTCTATCGCTGTGAATACTAAAACTAGATTGTGAAGTATTCATGTAAGAGTCTGAATTTTCTAGAAATTTACCATGACCAAATTGTAAATTTAACAGAACAACATTTATATTCTTGTTTAACTTCTGTTGCCTTCACTTCAACAAGATAACATACAGCTATTTAGACTAACTTCGTGTTCTGAATAGTTTTAGCAACATTTCAAGCTGTTTTTTTTCCTTTCCTTGTTTATTGTAGCTGTAACAGAATTCCTAAGAACTGTTTGTTACAGTATCTTATTCTTAGTCATTGCTATTATATTATATTTTTGTTTTTCATCTCTAGCTAAGTATTATTCTTAGTTCATTTATCTCTTTTATACTTAGTTTATTTTCATGAATTTTGATTGAAGACCAATGTTAGAATCGTTTACGTTATATATAACACTTAGCTATCGTATGACACACAATATATTTTGTTGTACAAGATCAAGAATATGACCATAAATACCCCGCGCCTTATTAGTCGTTACTGGTTTGTTATTGGGTGACACTAAGATTTTTATAAACAAATATGGTCGTTTCGCGTGAATATTAATCACATTTGAATTAAACTTGACTTTGTTTACACTTTTAAAATTAGACTCATTTATTCTTAAAACTGGAATGACACTGGCTAGCGTTTCGTAGAAATTTTAAACTAATGTCATAGAAAATATTTAAAATACTAAAATAAAATTCAAATAACATTTGATGTTCGATCAGCGTTCGATTTACGAAAATCACAGGCGCGTACTGACAGCTGGTAACGTTATACCGGCTTGAACGTCGCGTGGGTACTAGAGTTGAGATCGACCGACGCGTATTTCCACTTCAGCTTCGCAGAACGTTCACAATCGGTCTTCGCTCACTAACTACATTATCATTTTAAACATGATTGTCGCTGATGAATTCATTGACATAGAAATTGACCAGCTGTTTCGGACAATTGGGCTGTATGCTTGTGTATCTCTAATGCTCGTAGTACTTTAAGTATTCTGTGCTTTAAGTACATTTTAAGGATGAATATATTTAAGTTCGACGTGAACGAAGACGACCGCTTTTTCTCGGTAACTGATTGTTTTGTGTTGTTTCTGTATGACTGATTTTTGTGGGAAGTCTATGTCGAAGTATTAGATATCATAATGTGTTCCATTTTCATCGACTTTTTACAGACCGATTCTCTACGGTTGTGGGTATGCTCCCTTATTTGCAGATACAAGAAAAATAAATGAATGAATGAACGATATATTTGAGCTTTTTGTCGGTAGTTTTTTGTTAATTGTAAGCACGTTGAAGCAAAAAATTGTTCTATCTTGATGGTTACGCAATATGATTCAGAGGCTATTCAACTCTAACTTGGCAAAAGATTCATATTAAAAGATTCTTATTGATTTATGCTATCATCTGTCGTTATAAATAATATAAAGATATCAGTCGGTAAGTTTTTGAGTATCAGAACTAGTTTTCTTTTTACTCATAACACAAAAGTCCCGTTTTCGATACTTTTTAGTAAGAAAGCACCTAACATACTGTACCTATCATTAGTTCCGGTTCATGTACATATTCGCATGCTAAGAATCATCATGTGAATAAGGTCTAAGTCATAGTAGAGTCAACCGACACTGACAACAGTCATGGACAATTGGACATGGCTATAATTTATTATAGTTCTACCAATGTGTACAATGAAACAATGTGCTTTGATGTTATCTTTGACATCATCATGAGGGCAAATTGATACATTACACTGTGACGTGGTCATATTCTAAAAATAACTAAGTATAGCACTAGATTTAATTATGTAAGGAAAGTTACAAAAAAAAATATTGTATGCATTATGATTGTGACGACATCGAATTACATATCTCTTTGTTTCATCGCAAATTAACAAAAAAGATTTTTTTAATTGGATTGTATACTTTGGAGTACCAAATTTTTCATGTGAATTATTGATACGGGAGATAGTTACTTTTCGGCTGTGTGAACTTTGTTTAGGCTCAAATTCTTACATGATACCTATATATTTGACTGACAAGATTTGAGTATTATTTCAGCCCACTTCTTCGCCGAATATTCAGTTAAAATTAAATCTGCAAACTATTCAACTTGGACCACCTACGTAGAGTAGATATCCTTCTCCTTCACACATAGAATTTATACTAATATTTCTCACAGAGTAAGACAGAGATAAGTATAGGTATGTCTACATACATAAAAAAATAACCAATAGTACTAAAGACTTGGCTGCTGTGGACATTCCCAACATACAAAGTGATATATACGGAACTACAGACACACTTACTTTAAATAAAGTAGATACAAACACCATGAACATATGATACATTTAAATATTATTTTAGCAGCTGATTAACATTATACCAGTCACGACGATATTTCTGGTCACCAAAATTCTGTCAACGACCTTGCCAGAATAGATCCTCCTACGTGCGTACACTTTAAATGTCGCGATGCAATAGGTAAACCAGGTATTTTCCGGAGAGGTTTTATTCCGCTGGCATTTTAATAGGTATTCATTCCAACGCGCATTACTTTGACATTAAGCGAATTTATTCCTCATAGAAAATCCGCGACATAATATGTCAGGATATGACTGTTTAGCTTATGCATACGGTTGTGTTTACTCTAGATCTAAATTGTGAAGAGCGGGTATTTTGGGGGACAGTCTTAGGTAATTTTAACGTTCGAAAAGTTCAAAAATTCTCAGCCTAATTTGAATAAATTACTTTTGATTTTGATCCCAAATGTCCGTTCACCTGCACCCTTGGTGATCTGAACAACGCCTCCAACAGCCAACCAACGCGTCTAAACAGTATAAGCAACCTAAATCTACCACCGAAACGAAAAGAAAAAGAATTTTTTGAAATTACTGTAGTTGTTTTTTTTTTCTCTGTATCGTTATAGATATGCTATTCAAGTTGACCTTACAAAACTCTGTTTAAAGCTCTACCCCCTTATTCATAAAACTTATCAAACCTATTTTAGTAAAAAGGGGTTTGTCTCTTTCTTACACACAGAAATGACAACGTGACAGATAAAGACAAACGTTCTATAAACCTATTTTAGCTAAAATAGAGATAAAATAGGATTATGAATAAGGGGGCTAGTCTTTTAGAATCACCAAAACGGCCAAAACCTAATATGAAATAGGTGAAAATGGGCATCCTTAAAACATGGTGATACGTCTAGACTCTCTAGCTACCAGATGTCTAGACCAAAATGCACGGCTAAAGGCTATTGCCAGCCTATTATAGGTTAAGATAGGCAAGAAAGCCACGCTAGAGCATGAGGTATCCTAAGTAGCAGGTACTTTGAGGTATCCTAAGTAAAAGTGTCCTACGCAGCACAGTTGTAATGGCCATAGGTGCAGCATAAGATGGGCTATCTGCCAGCACCGTCACTGGCCAACGCAGTAAAAAAAATTACCATGACAAGAATTTGGCGATCGTTTTATTTATAGCCTTATTCAAAAGCAGCACATGTAATACATCAATGATAATTCATTAGTACCTATGCAAAGTAGGTACAGTCGACCGCGCGTCTGCGTTACCACTTTGACCTTGGGCTAGCTTTACGCTAAGCTAGCTCAAGGTCAAAGTGCTACCATATACGGAGTTTCAATATAATACTAGGCTAGGGTATGAAGGGGTAACAGGGTATGTGTAGTATATTGGAGTATGTTCAGCGCTGGGAGAAAACTGTACGAATCAAAGTTGGCCCCCCAGTCCGGTCGAGGTGGAATAAAATGGCGCAGAACAGAATGTTGTCAGCATCAACACAACATACCTAATCAACCTATAATGTTCCCACTGCTGGGACACACAGGCCTCCTCTCGGTGAGAGGGAGTGGGCCGTAATCCACCACGCGGGCCCAGTGCGGGTTGACAGATGTCACATGTCTTCAAATTTTTGGTTCTAGGACATGCCGGTTTCCTCATGATGTTTTCCTTCACAGTTTTGAGAGCAGTGGTGATGAAACAAGTTACACAAGGTAAAGCGTCTGTCAGGGTTCGAACCTACGACCTACAACTCGTAAGTCGGGGGCGATACCACAGGGCCACCACTGCATCTCATCAACATGTAGGTAATATTGCCAAATTTGCCGGGAATTTGATTCGTACGGTCTTATCCTAACGCTAAACTTACCCGAATATTCTCTTCTAGTTTCGTTACCACTGACGCTCGGCCGACTGTACTAGAATCACTAATGCTGTGCAATTTTTATGAACTTGTTGTTCAACCTTGCAAACTGTTTTGACTATAAAATTATAGGGTCAAAGCATTTTGTGGGAGAGCAGTAATTATGTGTTAGGATATTACTCAATATGCAAATTTTTATTGGCTCATACAAGTCATAATGTAATAATCAAAATGATTAATTATGTATATTGGCAATAAATGCATCACAGTAGGTAATGAGTACCTACGTAATAATATGTTCTGGTATGTGTATTAATGGGCACGTGCAGATATTTTAGGATTTTGTACCCAATGGGTGCCACCTCCATTGGGTACGGAACCGACGAACGGACGGACGGACAGCGGAGGGTAATAAGGTTATTTATTACCCTCCACTGTCCGTCCGTCCGTTCGTCGGCCGGTATCTCATAAACCATTATAATTTTATAATTTTATAATTTGTAATTTTATTTATTTATTATAGGTACACAATTGAAATTTCACAGTGTATATTTATATTGCCGCTATAATCAAAAATTAAATAAAGTGAAAAATTAAAGGGGTTCCTATATAAGAAACGTGTAGTGTTAAATATTGTACGGTGGTACGGAACCCTTCGCGTGCGAGTCCGACTCGCACTTGACCGGTTTCTTTTATATTACAAAGCTAGTGGGAAACTACACTGTCTTGTAAATAGTTAACATGTAGGTAGTAAAAGAGAGCTATTTTCTCCCCAGCAGCATTTGCCGTTCAAATTCCCAACTTCGCTGTTTGTTTTTATAGGTACTTACTTATTGGATAAAATATATTAGTAATTTCAATGAAATTGTAACGGAAATCAAATTGAACTTCAATAAAGATTATCGAAAATTGGCAATGTACAGACGCCAGCACGTCAACCTACCCGAAACTGTCAAAATTTCCCAATCAACTTTGAACCTTATTCTTTAGTAATAAATTTGAAAATCTATTAATGAAATCTGACAGATTGTAGTAGGTTGATGTGCTGGCGTCTATACATTCAGTTACCTGCCGTACCTAACAACAAAATGTAGGTAGGAATTATTACGTGCACATAAGAAGAAACGAATTTATCATTCTATTTAGCTATATCTAGGTCATTAGGTAATAGATCTGACGTACCTACCTACATATTATAATGGCGGATGTGAATCTGGGTCCAAAAAAATTACCTTGAACTGTGCAGTGCATCATGTCGCTCATTTGGAGAAACATCGACGTAGGTAAACGTATTTTTTCCCAAAAATGAGTTAAATATGTCAAAGCACTAAGAAAGCGTATTTACGTTAGGAAACCAGACTTAAAAAAAAAGTAGCAGTTACGTTGATGTTTCTCCAAATGAGCGATATATTAATAATAATAATATAAAATATCTAATTTATCATCATAGAGTCAGTCATGCGATAATAATGGCTACCTATTAAATTTTCGAGATGACTAATAGAAGCGAATTTTCAAGATCAGTAAAGGATTGCCAAGAAAAAATGAGCTCAAAGAAATGATAAATCTTCATAATGAAACATACTTTAAAGATTATTTATAATAATGAATTATTAATATTATCATTCAATTTACCCGTCCACCTCTGCATCCAGCGCTTCAATCATTTGAATGTCAAACCACTCGTAAAAGAAACTCGTATCTACATAAAGTAAAAAATTCACTCAATTTCAATTCAAAGTAATGAACAAATATCAATATAAGCTTTCACTTTTGTTTTGTTACTCTAATTAGGTAAGTATATTTGGTATCTATTTTAGGCGGTCGCGGTCGAATAATTCCTACTACCTACCTACCTAATAGATAAAAAACGTGCACGAGTGAGTCGACGTTTTGTGGTTTACCACTGTATTCAACAGCTTGAAAATTATTGAAAAATGATTTCAGTCATGTTTGTTCGAAACACAATTGAAATAATATTGTGAAAGATGGTTGGGTACCTACCTATTATATAGGTAGGTACATAGATAGGCACTAAAGTTTAGTAGTGAGGACCTACATCAGTATATAATTTAAAAAAAAAATATTTAAGAAAATAAATAGGTATACAACCAATTAACAGTGAAAATAAAAATTATTTTATTTTCGTGCTATCGTTTATTAACAGAATTTCAAAACAGCGCCATCTAGCTTCACAAATACAAACCATATTGGTGCGTACTACTCGACAACAGATGGCGCTGTCAAGCATCAAGACAAGAATATAGATGGCGCTAAATATTTACGAGCATAACTTCATACTTACATTAAATTTTGCGAATTATTTGTTTAATTAACTATAGGTAACTAATATTATAACATATTTTACTCACAACGCCGACGGTGCCTATACTTAATTTATAGACCAACATGAATGTGAGGAACGGGTCAAATTGATTGCGTAGTCGTTTATGATGAACAGTTCACAGTGAGTGCCTTGTGGCTTGTTGTGTGGTCTAAAAATAGAGTAGCCACTCAATGACAACTTATTGTGCTTTATCATTTGATCATCTTTAGAAGTTTCATGAATATTTCAATTGTAAAAGAGTCATGCGCTTCAATTGCTTTCGTTTAGTGGAGATTTGTGTTTTGTTAGTAATGCATCGAGCTAAATTTAGCGGCTGTCAAGCCAGTCGTCCTGCGTTCGACCCCTAGGTATAGAGAAGACAAGTAGGTACTACCTAATAGGTAAGTAGATAGGCTACATAGAAATAAAATGAACCTGGTAAAGCGGCATGAAGCTCACCACAAACCACAAAATAAATCAGCGATTAATGTACCTATGTAAAATGACGAGAATCATAATAATGAATTAATGATCGAAATAATGAGATAAAATTACTCTGTTTTACCCCCGTAGGTGAAACAGAGTTCAAAATTCGCAGAATATCATACACCAAAAAAATACTGAAACCTAGATAACTAAACCTAAGTAATAGAATGATGAATTCTGTTTTAATTTAAGAAAACCAAATCAGTTTCTTTAGCATAATATCCTTCTACTCGTAAAAGTCTGCATTTAGCAATCACCTACGCGACGTCGGTAATTGAAATACAATTTGCTCGAGTGCGAGCTTGAAACGTCTGAACGTCGACGGCTCGTCATTTCAACGAAACGTTACAGATGTTTTCCATTAGATCGTTTACACCCACTGCGCGAACCTAAAGAACCGTTCAGATTTTATTACTACTTGAATAACCATTTACAAGGCATTTTGTATTTGAGATTTGTAGTGGAATTGATTTCTTTGATGTGGTATAAAGGATCTATTTCAACATTCTTAAGACACTTGATTTATATCTTGATATATCCCAACCGTGTGATATTCAGCAAAGGACTGACGAAGAAAGGGTATAATAACACTGTAAATGAAATATGATATAATAATAATATGAAATATGAAGTAGAATTTTATTATTATAAGCTCTAAAATCAGATGCTTACATAAACAATTCCTATCACCTAAGAATATCTCCTCTACTATGAATTTTATAGACACGGCTTACGAGTTAAACTTGCATAAGCCCAAAAGCCGGTTTCAATCTATTCGTATGATAATCTCTACAAGCTCAAAATAGGCCTTGATAGCCATCTCGATGTATCCCAATAAATACATAACGTAACAAGACGCCTGTTTTTCGCGAAGGGTTAGGCAGAAGTGTATCCACATTTCGCCAGTTATCTTAAAGTCCCATGTAATAGGGAGCCTATTGCCATCAACACGAATTAGACTCCGGGTTGCTACCGAGTGATTCCATATGGAAAACCCATTGCCCGACCTGGGAATGGAACCCAGAACCTCATGTCAGCAGTAGCGCTTGCGACTACTAGAGCAACGAGACAGTCTCAACAAATTCTGTCTATATTAGGCTTAAGCATTATTGTGACGATATAAGGCTAACAACTAAGTTAAGATAGCGATAAACATCGCAGCCACGTAAAATACTTTACACTTTTTTGAAAGCATATAAGCGACGAACATAGTTGGAGCCCACCTTTACGGTGTAGCACAGAAATAAATATTAATAAAAGAAAAAATAAATAGCCATTCCAAGCAGGCTCAACAGGCTTATGAATAAGCTACAGTTACAATACTAAGACGTTACATAAAGCAAATGCTTTGGTTTAGAAATGTTGCCGTCTCTATCCTGCATTTCTTGTCTGACAGTTTTGCGATAGTGACAGGACTAACGCTTAGCCGAAGTCGTTTATACGTTTATAGATCTCGACCTAAGACTGTGCGCAGAGTGAGTAAAGACTGATTAGACGGACTAAAGTTGTAGCTACAAACTGCTACATGTCAAGCTATACATACAGTTTTAGCTGACCTCGCATTGTATAGGTTTTTTCGTACAATCGGAAGTCATGCTAATACTGGTTATGTATAGCTTGAGGGGTGTAGCCGTGCGTACAAGGAGCTTTTGATGCGTGGCCAATATCGGAACTAACGTAACGTTGCCATCTTGTTTTTCAATCCAATTTGATAACATTACCATGTTTTTAATTCATTTACAGTTATTTTATCTCTGACAATAGCCACTCAAAAGCTACCTTATTGTAACGATAGTAAAGATCACAGTGATTTTGACAGACCTGTCAGTGGCAGCAACCCAACAGCAACCTTATTAGAATGAGAATAAAGAAATCAGAAAAAAATCACTGTGATTTGGGCAGTGATGCAAAATCAGAGGTAAAATAACTGTGAAAGGATTGTACAGATGCCAGCACATAAAGCTACCCGAAACTGTCAAATTTTCCTAATCAACTTTGAACCTTATAATTTAGCGATAAAGTTAAAAATCTGTTAAAGAAATTTGACAGATTGTAGTAGCTTGATAAGCTGGCGTCTGTACCAACACTGTACTGTATAGCGCAATAAAACAAAAATGGAATGCGACAAAACAGTTGCATAGTCAAAGTTGTCAAAATATACCGAAAAACAAACGACATAAGACAATATACTTATTTTTTTTTGTAGCATGCGCACTGATTAATGCTATCAATAGCAAGGAATCGAATGGTACAAATCTATTGAGCTAATATGCCCTGGAGCAAAAAGAAACTACTTCCGACTCCCCTTGACTGATTGTCGAATAAGATATAATGTAAGATTTATTTATATCTAACGAAGTGTTAAACTAGGTGTCATACGAGTACTTGGCATCTTAAACCCCGGGTAAACAGCTCAGTAATTTATACGAACATAATTGCGTAAAATTATTTTGCGAACAATATTGCGCAATTGAGTATACATATTTGGAAACAATTGGGAGAAAACGTATGGTACAAATATGCTTTTGTCAATTGAAATTGATAGGTACTGATAATATAATTTAGTCTAAATAATAAAATACAATAAATATAAACTACATATCTGTAATATTTATGTTGTACATAATAAAGAATATTCTATTCTATATAAAAGTATTTGGCCAAAGAATCAACATCGTCATATACAACGGGGCAATGCTGCCAGCCTTTTGGGCACTTTTCCTGTTCTGACAGCGATGCGGACGTATTTCTTGATGCCCTATGATTCTTTTCCCCTTTTTCATATTTACATGTACATATTATTATTATTATTGTAAGTCTTTTAGCTATGTTATGTGGGAAAAAATACATAACCCATCATAAAAATTTCAAAAGAAAGAAACGTTCAAATCAACCGATACAAATCGTTTCCTTAATGCAGTCGTGCTATTCCTTAGCGCAGACTAGTTCCAAGCAGTTAAAGCCAACTTAATACAGTTAAGGCTACAGAAGAAATCCTTTCATGTTCAAAGTTAAAATGTTGTTAATG
This sequence comes from Amphipoea oculea, assembly GCA_945859645.1. Taxonomy (NCBI): domain Eukaryota; kingdom Metazoa; phylum Arthropoda; class Insecta; order Lepidoptera; family Noctuidae; genus Amphipoea; species Amphipoea oculea. The sequence continues at coordinate 11,373,514 of OX243880.1, forward strand.
AAAGATGAACATGAGATATAACATTAATGCTACACTCGAATAACTCATAATTACGACATGATTGTTTAATTGGTCAGTCGGATAAACTATTTTTCCTCGCTATATGGGGAAAAGTATAAAAAGGAACATTTTATTATCCCTTGTCATTCCACGTAGTTTGTAGGAGAACTAAGGGAATGCTGTAGAATGTCTTTGGGTGAAGAAAGACCGTACACCGGTTTTCTTCATTTGGTTTAGAAGACTATTAACATGCTTTTTAGTAGTTTTATAGTTACTTAGAAACTTGACGTTATTTTATGACGTTTCCTTCGATTTTTCTGTGACTGAGGTCTAAAACAATGAATCAAATTATATTATTATACATGATTTAAAGAAAGTATTATTTTATTGGCAGTCGACTGCCTTTTTTGAACATGGTGGCAACGTTTTTCATTGATAATTGTTACCTTTGGAAAAGCAAATTCCTCTACTGTCTCATATTAATTTTCAATCGCGTAATGAAAAATGTAAAACGAAATTTTCTTCAATATTTTCCATCACAACAATTATAAAATATTAGCATTCTCATAAAACGTTTCATGTATTCCAGCCCTAATATCGTGTCCAAACTGGCTGGACCAGACACTTTAGGCGCGTCGTAATCCGATTAAAGTATCGATAACACAACTCGTTGACACGTATATGTATTTGTATATCGAGAGCGTACGTAATGCGGGCCTTTAATACATCGTTAGGAACATATGGATCGATGTTTGTGCTAATTTTGAGGAAGTAGGTCCATTGATAAGTTTTGTTTTTTGCATGTTTATCAATGCAGGGTATTGACATTTTCAGAGTTTATCTTCTAAAAAGCAACGTCAACTAGATTAGACTTTTCATTATGTCTCTTGAGTGGCGTATTCTATGTTCTTGTTGGAATCTATTTCAAATAAACGCTTCTTGTAAAACCATTTATTTTTATTGCCAGTTTATCTCATAGTTATTAAGTACCTAGGTTCCAGCAAGTCGTACCTATTTCTTCCGCTTCTGTACTTAATAGGTGCGGATTTCACCAATGATACTGAACGCGATCAGCATTCCTAAACCCATGGAATTATTATGTACTACGTAGTACATAATAATTCCATGCCTAAACCATATTCAAGAGCTGTCAGTGTCAATATTCCACAACAATTTTGAAACTGATAGCTCTTGAACGCGGTTTAGATGTGGTGAACGTGTTAAGTTTCATTGGTGAAATTTGCCGTAAGTATCCAGCCCCCTTGCCGTCTGACAGCAAAACTGTAACAGCTAACAATAATCTATCATAATTATCAATACAATATATCCGCACTGTTTAATTAGGAAGTAATCATATCCGTATGTCGTTTGCAATGAAAATGACACGTAATCTGTCACATTAGTCAATTTAATTCGCAAACTAATCAACGAATGATAGTTGGAATTGGTTTTACTTGACATTTGCCATATATTAAAGTTAGTTAAAGAAGTTTCTACTTCTGTCAAGAATATTAATCTTTACACTAAATAACATCAAACTAATTAAATGTAGCAATGGCAAGATTGGAATATTAAATGAATGAGCTTATAGTGATGATTAATGATATCAATTATCTAACATATAGGACATTACAGTAAAAAATGAATGAATGCTATTACAGTACTCATACCTTGCTAGGTAAGTACTAATAATGCAGTACTCGTAGTAAAGGGCTGGGGTGAAAAAATTTAGATTGCTACCAATATTGAAATGCAATTTGAAAGTCTTCATGAAATAAATTCCTTACATATCTATATACATATACATACGTACAAATAATTAAAATTGAAGTGACTTTTGTATTGTTTTATATTGTTTTGTTTGTCTGTTTGTTCCGTCTTATCTCCGAAACGGCTAGACCGATTTTGATGAAATTTGGTATGGGAATACTTTGAACCCGGGGGCCTTCCCCATACATACATAGGCTACTGGTTTTTATCGACATACCACTACCACCGGAAGCTAGTATATAATAAGTATTACAATTTTGCCTTTCTAGACTTGACGTAATAAAAAAAACTAGAAGCCTTCAATCAATTAGGTTGACACCTCTAGTTTCCCTGAAAGGAGTCAATAAAATAACTTGAATAATGAGCAAGGAAACAGGTGTGATCTCAAGAATAGTGGCGTAAAGAACTCGGTGGCACTACCGCGGTGACAGTTTTATGTTTTGCTTCAACCGTGCTGCGACTAATCTTAGTAAAATCCTCCTCGTGTAGATCGAGGTTATTTTTTCTACATTAGAGCATCACTTTTTTCAGGTTGTCAGGTTTAACGAGAGACATACTCTAAGGGAGTGTAGTACTCATGATAATGAACCACTTTTGCTATGGGACCAACACTGAAATATACAGGGTGAATTTTCCAAGTGGGCGTGGATGGCCAAATTCTAAACTATGAGGAATAGCGAAAAGTACTCAAAGGAGTCGCGGGCTCGATTTTGATGAAAACTAAAACTGCATCATTGGATTTTTGAAAATTCAATATTTCTAGCCAGGAATCGAACCTGTTGATTTTGAAAAAAAAAAACACACACTGTATTATTACACACTTCGATAGTGTCCCTAATAAGGATCAAATTCTGGGAAGTAATGACATACGGCAAACTTAAGGAAAATGTTGAATTTTTAATAAACTGCTTCTTTTTTCATACCTCGTTCGAAATGATGCTCAATATTTTTACACCCGAAACACTCGTTGCGCAGTCACCTTCACAAAATTATGTTCTAAATTCAAATTTTAAATTGCAGTACAATCCTTGAGACGTCGAATCCAGCTATGTATTCAAAAACAAATTGTCATAATTTTGAACAATGAGGGTTTTCGATACTTTTTCTGCCGCCAGGCGGCGCTTCGTATGCGTCAGCTCCAAACAGCTGTCAGATAGCACAGATTCTTACCGAACGTATAATTATTTTAGTAAAATTTTATGTATTTGGAAGTGTTATTGATTTTATTATGGATTACGGCCAAAGAAAGGTTGCCGAACTAAAGATTGAGCTCAAAAAGAGAGGCGCAAAAGTTACTGGTACTAAAGAAAAGCTCATTGAAAGGTAAACATAATCTACTTCTATTTGTTTCCACAATTTGATTGTTTTTTCAACACAGGCCTGGCTGAAATAATAATTTAATAAATATAATGTTTTAATGAAGTAATTTTTGATAAGGCAAGTACTAAAAAACGTTTGCAGTACATCATTGAAGGTTAGTCGCGCAGAGACATAATCAAGGTGACTTAACTAAAGTTTATCATTATAAATAAGTACAAAATATTCTTACGTTTTTCTAATACTGAGTCCTTCGGTAGCTGGTAATCGTCCTCTGTGAAGTGGTTTTTGCAAACGAGGCTATTTTTCGTTGGAGTAAATTTATCTCTTCGAATGGCTACAAGCCACTGTTTTAATCGGCTTTTATCTTCTGTAGGGAACTTATGTCCTCCTTTTTTATTTGCACACATAGGCACTGCACAACACTGTGGCATTTTGGAAAACAATATTCCGTTTGTAACGTTTTTAAGAATAAATAAACCAAAAAAATGATCGAAAAATATAAATCGTGTATGTGTTTTGACAGGTAGTTGGACCTGACGTTACAGCGCTGCCATCTCACGGGGAACATTTCAGAAAACCCTCATTAATCAGTTAAGGTTTAATAGGTAGGTAGCATAAGAAAATAAAAAAGTATTTTGATAAAAATGAGCTCTTTCCTTTAGTTTGCCGTATGTCATTACTTCCCAGAATTATATCCTTATTAGCGACACTATCGAATGGTGTAATAATACAGCGTGTGTTTTTTTTTCAAAATCAACAGGTTCGATTCCTGGCCAGAAATATTGATTTTTCAAAAATCCAATGATGCAGTTTTAGTTTTCATCAAAATCGAGCCCGCGACTCCTTTGAGTACTTTTCGCTATTCCTCATAGTTTCGGATTTGGCCATCCACGCCCACTTGAAAAATTCACCCTGTATATTTTTTTAAACATTCTGTTCCCTTCAAAGTTCCATACACCTATGTCATCTCTGATGAGCTTTCAAACTCCATTGGTAGTCGAAGAGCTTTTGCATAAAAGAAGGAACTCACATTAGTCTTGTGTTGGACTTTTTTTTGACATTTTCCTTTGAAGGCAGTGCCGCTCTACGCTTCACTTCACTTCCAAGTGGCTTGACAAATGCACATAAATAAATATTGCATTACAAATTACGATTCCGTTTACCGATTACGTGAAACGCGGAATAAAATATGTAACAAACTTGAAGTGTTGACGTAACGGTAGCAATTACCATGTAAATTAAATTAGTTTTTTTTTTTGTAATTATAGGTATATAGCTTTTAATAAGGTGATTATCTGAATATATGAAGCAGGATATTGATTTGAATATAATTATATGGTAAGTAAGTACTTATCTAGCTGTACTACCTTCACTTTCAAAAGGTAATTGCAAGAGAGTTTGACCATCAGCTAAATGGCCTTGTTGGTGTAATGGTCGCTAGCGCTAGTGCTGAACGTGAGGACCTGGGTTCGTTTCCCGGGTCGAGAGTTGTTGGGTTTTCTATCTGGAATTTCTCAGTAGCAGCCAGGAGTCTGGATTTGTGCTCGATTGATGGCAATAGGCTCGCCCCCATTAACTACATGGGACATAAATATAACTGGCGAAACGTGGGTGTGCTATAGCACCTCTGCGTCGCCCTTCTACAAAGCAAGCATATTTAATGTTATGTTATTTGTCCGAAGAGCAAAAAATATTCCTGTAATTAGATATGAAAATAATAAAGAAAGACTGGAAAAGGTCTTCTTGTATGGTTCGAACAAATTGTTACTGATGATTACCTTTTAAGTTTACTCAATTAAGGTTACATCAGGGCAATTTTTCAAACAATCCCGTAATCACTTTAAATAACCTTTTAAAATTCCAAGGTGCACTTATTATTTTTGTTAAAATATCACCGCAACAAACGAGCCAGTTTTGGGCGTATCACAATAATTAAAGAATTCAATAAACCAGCTCTTAAGATTTGCAACTTCACTCGAGGTTTAACGTGACATTTTTTCCCGATAATTACATATAATTTTATTTATGCTTGCAGAGTAATCGTCCCACGGGGCACTTATTTGGTGGTCTGAAATTTTTATACGTTTTCCGAACAAAGGCCGGTTGACAACTCGATAATTTAACGATGCAATTATTTCTTTAACAATAAGAGTGAGTATTGTGCAACATCGTAAAACTTTGTGAGACCGAAATAAGATTGTCGATCGTAGATCATTATCAGTTTTATAAAGTTGTACAGCTTTGTCAGAAAGTGATTTATTTGTATACGGTACATATCGACGGAGCACGTTTATCTGTCAATGTAGCCGTGAAATTGATGAGGTGCGAAAGAAATTGGACTCAAACACTTGTGACATAAGCTTTCATTTTACTTGCGAGTTTTTCTCGCGGAACTGTGCCGCCCCTTTTTAAATGAACTTTAATTTGTCTTAATGTATCTTGCCCATTTTTCGGATATGTATTACGTGGGTTTTATAAAGAGAGTCAATTTATTATTTGTTCCGAATGTTTATCAAGTCTCTACGCTTTTGTCAACTAACAAAAGTAGCACACTGACCTGATTAAATTATTTCGAATCGTCAAATGCAATGAGGCGAATCGTTTTGGCGTTTTGACAATTTGGAATGAAAAGTTTTCAAGAAATTTCTCTACTGGTTGAAAAATCAGCTCCAAGAATTTTAAGAAACTGTTACTAAATATTACTTACTGAAGATGTCTTTATCATAACAAAATATAGGTAACGCTTCATGCAAACAGCAGAAGTCTATGTAGGTAACGAGTACTCAATGACAACTGCAACATACCTACTTGCATAAAATGCTGCAAAGGCATGCAACATAGCAGAAAGTTATTAGAAATCCATTACAAAGGTCATTGACACCATGTTCAATGTGCTGACCACAACGTCTGACTACGCTCTACATAGACCGCAACATAGGCACATTATGGATACTTCGAATAATCTTTAAATTTCACAAAATGGATATTTCTACTAACGGTCGTGAGGGAAATTGTTCTATTCACAATGCTTGGCAAACGGATCAGTGGTTGAGAGGCTATTGTGCTCTTGATATATTCCATGGGTTGCCTTTTACGGGCTAGAGAAGCTTATTTTACTCAAGATTAACATCCAGAAAGAATCTTTGCAAAGTAGTTTTGAAGAGAAAATAAGGATGTATAGAAAAACCAGCAGTTTGAACACATGGTAGCTATTTGGACATTACGTACAGAAACATGTAATAAAGAAAAAGAACAACTTATACCCTGTATTCCCTTAAGGGGGGCAGAAGTGTTCAGTAGGTAGGTACAGCATACTTCGCTAGTTATATTGTCTTATGGAATATAGGGCGAGCGTATCGCCATTAACCAAAACCAGACTCTGGGCTGCTATAGGGAAATTTGAAATAGATAAATCCAACAACATTGTGCTGGACCTGTTGATCGACACCAGAACCCCTTGACCCCATCAGCAGTCGCACTAACGACCCCTACACAAAAGAGGCAGTCGAAAATAAACTTTATTTTAAATGAGGTTGCGGAAAGTTTTAGATCTATCTACATCTATGCTCTAGCGTTGTAGAGGACGATATATGTGCCCAATTGGCTAACAATGGCGACCAGTGCAAGACTAGTATTTGCCTAACAATGGGACAAGTCACACCTAAAGATACACGGTAAATGCATTTGTGTGAAAAAGCAAACATAGCGCAGTGTTAATGGTTCTGACGCCTGCATGGTCTAGGGCTACCCTATGTGCCTTACAGGTGTTGCACGGGGGGGTTCCGGAATTGGTATTTTAAGAGGAACCGGGACCACCCCCATGTGCTGATGGTGATCACCGGGGTGGTTTTAGTGAGGTAAAAATCCCACATTCCCCGAACTCCCTTCCCGTAGGTCGGGTGCCTTTTGAAGGTTTCCCCCCGAAATCAAAAACAAAAAAAAGGGCTACCGTAAGGATCGATGAGCAAATTTCTTTAAGAATTTAATCAGGAGTCATAAAAGGAATTAATATAATATAGAAATAATAGTATTGATCTGGTTGGTAGAGAAGTGGTGGTCCAGTGGTAACGGCCGCGGCCCGAACGTTTCGAACCCAGGCAGGCGCTTTACTTTGAGTAAATAATTTCATCAGCGCTCAAACAGTGAAGGCGAAGGAAAACGTCGTGAATTGGTCCAACAAATTGAATTATTTGACAACATTTATAGAGGAATCAGTCGGTGTTTTCACAATAATTGGATGGAAAACACATCGCTCATTTGGAGAAACAACGACGTTACTGCTACTTTACTTTTTTTTTGTCTTTGTTTCTCCTAACGTAAATACGCTTTCTAAGTGCTTTGTCATATTTAACTTATTTTTGGGGAAAAAAACATTTACGTCGAAGTTTCTCCAAATGCGCGAAATAGTCCTGTGTCTAATAAAAAATAGGCCAAGGCCAAGATTTACTACTTAACAAGTTCTTCGGCTCATTATATAATTATGTTCCCGTCTCAGTCTTACATATTTTGTAGGTACTTTGAGAGTTGAGGAATAACGCTTAGTGTACTTACTTACTAAATAACGTTTACAGCTCTCGGGCTAAATTTACAACACAATAATAAAGTTGTCTATAGACAGATTGGCTTATTAACTCCTAAATAATGCTTATAAATCAGAGAGTTATTAGTCTATAAGTCATGCTTCATTAAGATCTTTTGTAATCGGCCGTAAATTGTGGCTAAGTGGGCACAAGTAGGTGTTCAAAGAAGTTTCTTAATCAAGCCACGTAAGTTATTTATATCAGTAAACAGTGATCAGAGTAATTTACATTTGAAGTAATGAATTACGTAATCTTTGATTACAGATACAGAATCACTAGCTGTATCTGTGCATGATCATTCCTGTCATTATGGGTCGTCACAATGTGCAGTGATTACGAAATGATTGATTACGAATGATTATGTTACATATTCTTACAATGGCAGTAGGTGGTTAAATTAAATATCGATATGTACTCCTCATCTTCCTGCCCTTGTCCTATGTTACTTGGGGTCGGCACAACACGTTTTCTTCGTCAACCGTCACGCTGTCCTATCAATCAATCCCTTTTCTTTCATATCATTCTTTACACACGTCATCCATTTCAATCCATGAACGTTTATTCATAACTTCTTTATTCTTTCTATCATTCCTCTTTTTTGTTCATGCGTTTCATCCCTCCTCGTCACATGCCCACCAAGCCAAATGATACCAAATATGTACTGCCTATTCGTGTATATCGTGTTTAGATATGAACGCCCGTCACGCCTGTAGAGTTTCGCTTGTATAGTAAAATATACTTCATAAAGAAGTTTCCCCCCATGAAGTATTTTTTTTTTCTATTTAAATTTTAATCTGGATAAACAAAAAGAGGTTTGAGCTTTATTTGAATAAAAAGTTACGATTGTTTTGCATTTAATTTTGGACAAAACAATACTTATAAACAACAGATAACATCAAACGTTCCAAAATTGCTTGACCTTATTAATTTTAATTTCAGCACGACTTTATCCTTGTTATGAGTATTTTGCTAACGATAAAATCATACTAAGATGTTCGTGATTTAGTTTATTTTTCTGCAGATTATTAACTACATCCGTCCGGTGCAAAATTGTATAAATTATCACTGAATATTTTAAAAAATAATTTACATGAGCACAACCACATATGTACATAGTTAATCCGTTCTTATAAGATACCAATAACATGAATATAATTTTAATATTTGTAGAATGTAGGTACCTACGGCGGAAAAAAACTAAGTACGTAAGTAACTCATTTTATTTTTGAAAGGTTTATTAATAAATAATAATAATAATATTTTATAGCTAAAGTGATAGTCAATGTCAGTTTGGTTCGAATTGGCAACAAAACCACTAAACCAATTATGAATTGAAGACATTTCACTCCGTCTAAGTGTGCATAACTACACACGAGCAACACGCGTCGACGACAGAGACGTCGACAACGTGTCGATCATTTATTTGAGTACGAGCGGCATGTCACCAACACGCGTCGACGGTTGCAGTTGCCTCTTTTGTCGACGCGTGTCGCTCGTGTGTATGCACACTAAGCACATTAATTTATAAAATTCTAAATGTGCTAAGGAACTTTTATGAAATGACTGATACCTACCCTGGAAAACGTAATATTTAATTGAATACCTTCACAGGAGATTTAAATTATATTTTAGAGAGGAGAGAGCTTTCAGATAGACCAGTCCAAAATTACATCTAGAAATTGGCTCCGAACTACAATTAATCAGTTAATCACATTTTCATTTGGATGTGAAATTGGCACGTGTGTGCCTCGCGTCCTACGAAATAATTTCAAAGAATAAGAAAATGACAAATCATTTAAATAATTATGTGCTTTTTGGAAACGTAAAGGGTCATCCCTTTACGTTTCTAAAAAGCACATAATTTTCAACGTCATCGTCAAGTGGATAAGCGTCACAGTGTCACACGGACGTCATAATCATAATTAACATCTACGGTCACCGATCTATCTCCCAACCATGGTCTTTACTGTCGTAATTTACCCGCTGACTGTCAGAAGTGGTAATCAGGGAGAATGGACCATGTACGCAAATTCACACGAGTGTGCGCTTGCCCCTCAATTCGATCTAGAGGAAATGATAAGGGACTTAAAGGGACCCAGTTCCCGTAAGCAAATACATGAGGCGTAGTGAAGACGGCCGCTTTCGTTCGTCCCCGCCATTGTCGGAAGTCGTCAGTTCTCGTCCACCGGAGCGCTTCCGTCACTTATTAAAGTTCCATTCGTCACGTCATATAGGGCTGTCCGAAAATTATGGGAAATCATTTGGACGTTTTTTTTATACCAGGATGCGTCTGATCTGATGGATCGAATTCACGATGATGGCGATTAAAAAAAAGCTTATTACTATGAAATTACCTATAGAAGATTGCAGGAGATTAAAATGTACGTATATTTGTAATAAAAAAAAAACCGAGTGTGCTTATGACCACACGACTGAAGTGAAACTTCAAACGTATTTGGCTATGAGAGGAAGAGAGAACGAAAATGTGCGCGCGCACTGCTTTCTCTTGCTTATATCCCCCACTCAACTCCCGTTCGCCTCGCCCGATCACACTTTTCGTAACGCTTACGTCACGCGTTCGCCAGCTTACTTCCCAAGTCAAGCGTGCGTAAAGAAGTTTCACTTCAAAAATAAGATCCTTAATTTTAAATTAATCCCTATTCACATAGAAATTGTAGGTATCTATTTAAACCCTTCATCTTTCCGTCATCGTCAGTGGCACAGATCACAGAATAACTAATGTACCTACTTAAGTACTTAGTTCAGTGGTAAAATTAATGGTATAATTATTGTGTTTATTTGTTTTATTTGCGAGGTTTACTGGACCCGGCGGCATAACGTTTAGGTACTTGCCGTATCAGTTAGGTTGATAAGTCTCATTTCAAAGAGACCTAGGTATAGTATAACATAAGTAGGTATGTATTCAAGGGCGCTCTAGTGTTGCGTATTACATAATTTATATTGCACTTCATGTGCGCTTATGTGTACGATAGTATCATCTTAAGCTGTAGGCATTCTTTTGAAATGACGTATCATCGACCAGTATCCGATAATTGTTGATTTAAAAATTTGAACCTAGTGATGTAAAAAACTGATACCAATACAAGCAAAACTTGTGAAATGATCTGTTTCTATAGCTACACGATCAGAATCTACGCCAAATCCTATTTACAAAAGTCTGACAAGAATTTTTATAGCGCAATCAAAATTTGTATGCGCTGAACAAGAAGTTAAATAGCACTCAATTATTTTTAATTATAAGCTGTTGAGTCGCGCGATTCACTAACAAAAGATGTTAACAAAACAGATCATTAATCCTTTCTTCCCATTGAATTTCAAACCTTAAGTATAGGTATTTAAGGATGTATTTTTAGATGACACGTATTCAAATATTTGTGTCGCGTCATCTTTAAAGAATAGTCGCAGATAAGATGCAGACTAATAAAATAAACTGTATAATAATGACCAAAAGTCATATGACATGAAATTATTATGCTGTTACTATTTGTAGAACATTTTGACTTACATCATTAATCGCAGACAAAAACGCATTAAAGAAAACATAAGCTGTATAAAATTAGGTATAGTAATTTTATTCATAGAAAAAAACGAACTCCGCCCTTCATGGGATTTCTATCGATACCGCGATATGTAGGTACGGTGTTGATAAAAATATTTTATATTTATATTAATTATTAATATTTTATATTTTTTTTTTTCTATTCAAGGGTAAATGGACTGTCTGACTAATAATGTGAACAATGAACCTAATCATTTAAAAGAAAATGCTTTTGGAGAGTTGGACAACCCTGCAGCTTTTATTGACATCTAATGCGAAAAAAATGGACTAGAAAATACTGTTCCATTTTTCCGTTAGTGAAAAATATCCTGAGAAAAATGTTTTTAATAATAAACAAATCACCGGGCTAGAATTTGCGAAAGTGAAATGGAAAAAGAACAGAAATTGATAAACTGACGTTCTCAGCAAGTACCAATATTACCATATCAGAAAACCATCAATAAATCCATCCTACAATTTCTTGCATGATAAATATCATTATATCGTACACGATTTCTTATATCTCATGCAAAGGAGAACAAAATACCATCAAGTGATAAATAAAACTACGTAGTTGTAAGGTGCAGCAGGTTGATCACTTTATCATCATTACTGACAAAGAAATTGCCATATTAAAGGTGTAATTCATCTCTTTTCATACACCGATCTCGGCTCCGTATTGGATGATGCATTATCAGATAAACATTCTTGAGGAAACATTCTGTTTATTGCATTTTTAGGGTTCCGTACCTCAAAAGGAAAAAACGGAACCCTTATAGGATCACTTTGTTGTCCGTCTGTCCGTCCGTCCGTCTGTCAAGACCCTTTTTCTCAGGAACGCGTGGAGGTATGAAGCTGAAATTTATATCAATTACTCAGGTCTACTGTCCCTTGAAGCTGTGAAAAAATCAAACTTCTAAGCCAACGCAATCAAAAGATACAGCCGTTTATGCCGCAAATTTCTGCAAATTTTCGAAACTCGCACGGGAATCAAAACCTACAGGGTACTTACCGTGAACTTAGAATCTTGAAATTTGGTACTAAGTAACGTCTTATAGTACAGATAAAGGAAAAATTGCGAAAACCGTAAATTTTTAGTTACATCATATAATAAAAAATATTTTTGAAAATTTTAAAGTTACTTCTTTTCTCATGAAAGCGTATAGGTATTAAATTGAAATTAATATCAAATACTCAGGTTTATAATACCTTGAAGCTGTAACAAAATGAAACTTCTATGTCAACGCAATCAAAAGAAACGGCAATTTAAGCCGCATATTTTCAAACTCGCAACTACTCGCAAGGGAATCAAAACCTAAAGGGTACTTCCAGTCGACCTAGAATCTTGAAATTTGGCATGAAGCAATGTTTTATAGCACACATAAAGGAAAAATTCCGAAAACCTTAAATTTTTATACGGAACCCTCGGTGCGCGAGTCCGACTCGCACTTGGCCGGTTTTTTCTTCGTGATGTTATTATTTTTATAGTGGGAAAACACCCGTATCTTTATTTTTATTCTTTTTCATCATTTATTTGTATAACTATATGCACTCGACGTAGTACCTATAATTAACTTAAATTTTATATCACTTTATTAAATAACATAATGATATCTTGAAATAGTTACATTGTTTTAAATAATATTGTAACTGGAAAAAGTGACTACAATAATAATACAATGTTACTATTGTGTTTTGTTATTTTCATTCCAAAGTTCCTGAACGAATTTGATGCTGAATTTGTGTTTATTTAAATAATCAATTATCTGCAGTTTAAAAGTATTTCTAATGGCAATGTAAACTTGGAAAAGGTAAAGAATCTTGTAAGATATTCCACTAAATAAAACGTCGAATTCATTAGAAAGAATGCTGTCATCACAAATAAGTGAGATACTTGAAATTAATTAATGAACCAAGTTTCTACGGATAAAGGTTGAGATAGGACACTTAAACGTAACGAGTTGAATTAAAATATACGTAAATGGTATGAAATGAGAAGTTTATACAACGCTTGACGGTGGTCGCGATCAGGAATAAATTGACACACTGCTCAGGAGACTTACCAACGCAGAACTTACATATCTAAATACAACATTGGCAGTATCAGAAGGAAAAGTACCAGAAAACCTTCGGGGGAAGTTTGATGAGGGGGGGGGGATCGTAAGATGAATAATTGGAGTAAGGTATGTAGGATGGAGACGAGGCGTAAAAGGTTCGGGATAAGAAAATCGAGAAATGAGAAAAAAAGTTATCACCAGAAAAACAAATGGCCTGTAGATGATACACGTAACCACAGAATATGAATGGACTAGATCAGATCTTAAGCCAATCTGTGGAGAAGGCATAGTACATCGAAAACTTAGCCTTAGCTCATCATTTAAAAGACGATGTGGAGTCAACACTAAAATCCCATAGTCACCTTCAGTGCTATCCCGGGAAAAACCAATAATTATGTATACAACGTGTAACGTTAAATGCGCAAAACCTGAAAATAGTTTGATCAGAATAACGAGCAGAATCAATTAAACCACTTTTTAATATAGGTCACATTTTTCAAAAAATCTTCATTAAAAACGTTGCCGTGTCTATTTATTAATAAGTCAAGCCATCACATGCGCAAACCCGCCAAAATAGGTAAACAAACACAAGTTGTTGTCGACCAATTTAAATTTTCCCATACGCGGGATAATAGTAGCTCTTATTTCAATGCAAATTGCAAATACGAATCTTCCGTACAGTAAGTACCATGAATAAGACAATTTGAAATAAACAATAATGCTATCTATCTTATTTTAACATAAACTTAACCTAAGGGTTAGAAAGAGAAATGAGGATCTGCACGGAGGCGGGGCGTGCGAAATACGTGACAGCGGCCGTGTTTACTTCAGTCTGAGCGGCGCCAGCACATGCGTCACAGGTGTAATTGTTCTATCCCGTTACCCCGGTGAGGCGGCGCGTGCGCCTGAATTTCGCAACGTTTTTGTACACAAACATTCAATATTGTGAAATGGTGAGAATGTTGGCGCATTGTAATGACAACGTTAATTTGGCCAAAGCCGGGAAAAGTGTGATGGAAACATTTAAATCACTGTTCAAAGATAACCTAAGTTTTTTAGGAGCTTAGATGGTAAATAATGCGCGGCGCAGCGCGGCGCGGCGGCGCAGCGGCCCGGTGACGACTCCTCCCTCAATAGAGCGTCGTCGCAGACGCAATAAACGATTAGAATTGCCAGTAAAACTAAAACAGCACATAAAACCTTTACAATTTTTTAAATGATTGTTTTTCTTTCTGAAATAGGTCAATTGAATTAAGAATCAGTTGGGGTGTCTGAGGTTTTGCGCATTTAACGTTACACGTTGTATAAGCAGAAATTCGTATAGAGTAGAATACTGAATTATGAATTTATTGCCAAGTTAGTAAATTACATTCAAACAATAGAACAACGTGCTATAGACAGATAGTCAGCACGTGTAACCTAATATGTTTTTTATGAAGATTGCTTTGTAATTAGTTCTTCGATGTGATCGTTTTGGACCTGATTCAAGATTTCAAATGAATTTCAAGTCAAATTACAACAAAAAGTAGCCATGCCAATAAATTGACAAGCACGCGATAATAACAAACTTAATTATGTATTTGTTTGTACTTCAACAATTGTTAGTTCGGTTACCAATAACGTGCCAATAACCTAGTGGTTATATATAGATATTTTAAAAGAAAATATTTTTTTTTTTTATGGGTTTTACAAACATCGCATTCAATGTTACAACAAGTTTCAGAATGGAACTATGCTTTACTTCTGATTAGGATTAATTAGGATCGCCTAATTAATCCTAATCAGAAGTAAAGCATAGTTCCATTCTGAATAAAAAGCAATATTTATAGTTGAACGCAACTAGTATAAAGATTGCTTTTTATTCAAAGGCTTCATCAGTACTTTTTGAACGTGAAAAGTTATAAAAGGTAGGAAAAAAATGCCTTCACCAGTTCCTGATGTTTATTTAAGCAGGGAAGAAGGTGCGCACGGTTTATTTGGTCGACGAATAAAAAAAACACACCAGACATAAACATCCCAAGTTGTCACTTAGTATGTAATCTGCACCTAGTGAGTTCTTACTGAAAATTGATGGAGCAATTAAAAGAGAACCGCACTGTTATCATTTGCAGTCAGTTGAAAATAAATTGGAACAAAAGTGACAGTTCCAGAAGTGAATTAACTTTCGTTTTCTTTTCTTTTTTTATTAATGCGTCTTGATAATTGTACACTTATCGGCCAGTGTTATCAGGTCGTAAGTTAATTCAGTGTTTCAGAGCTTTAGTGCCGATAAATCCTTGCATTTATTTACTGGTGGCTTCTCTGATACGGAGTCGTAAAAAATAATGGGCGGGGCGTGTGATCATTCTTTCTTGTTTCTTCATGATAAACGTCGATTCTGATTGTGGGTAATCTATTACATAAGTCTTTGATTTCCAAAATATTATTAATCTTGTGTCATTCAAGGTCATCGATAATAATGAAAGTGGAAAATGTTATGGGAGAAAATAACATTGAAATGTCTGCTTCTGTGTAGACAAAGAAGCAGGCATTTCAATTTTATTTTTAAACTGAATAGATGTTGTTACATACTAAAATAAATATTTCAAAGGAGACTCTTTAAAATATTTATAATTCAATTTGAACCTACAAGTCTCGGTTAGCAAAGGTTTGTTCTTAACATGTCTAACAACGTAAGTGTGACAGATAGAAATAAAACAGCAAGCTGCATCGTGTCTGAGCGTATGACAATCTAATATAGGTCATACCTCTAGTGGTCACGAGACGAGATCAACCCGTGCGCAACTGGTAGTAACCGCTGCCACAAAGAAATTAAAACTGGTTCGATGTTCTTGACTAAATAGCGTGCATTACATTCATTTGTTCCAAAGATACGGGTTAGGTCATAGAGTAGGTACTATTAAGTATTCTGTGGTCATAGACTACGTGTTTTAAAATACCAGTAAATCTACTATTATTTTAACTAAGATATAAATGTTGATGTATGTCATAAGGAATCTGTTGAACATGTGACTTTGTAGTTTAATCGTAGATCATGAGATGACGCTAAACTTAAAATTCATTTTGACGCTTATTTATGTGCTGAATATAATACACGAGCCGAAAATAAAAGTATTGACTACCCAATAAAAGCATGTTCAACATTTAATAAAGGTGCGTCAGAAAAAAGCGAATAAAAACGAAAAGTTATTGCTAAAGAATATTTTACGTTATACTTTAACGAAGGCGAACTTCTGAACTCGGAGCACCAGTTAATAGACATCCGCAACCTCGTAAAGTTGCGGTTACGTACAACAACCTTATACAGGGACTCGACTTTATATACAGTATACAATGACAACCAGACGACAGGTCTTTACGACATGGCGAAACTTCAGAATAAATTAGACAATGCGATCGAGGACACTACGAAGGTTCCCTCGCAATTCCATAAATAAACAAAACACTTAAATCAATGATCATATCGGATATCACGCCAAATAAACATACCAAAGCAATTCGCATAATAATAACCCAATAAAACATTTTAATCGTCAAGTGAATTCAAGAATTTTTGACTAATTAGGGTATTTTAAAACTCGATTAATTTATCACCGACCTAATTTAGCCACAATTAGCAATAATAAAGCATCTGTAATAAACACGTAATGCTGTTGATATCCTTACAATTTCATTAAAAGTTACAGCCATGATGTCCTTCTTCGGCACTCAGACAGTACCTACTTGAACAATAAAACGAAGTCAGATAGTCGTTGAATCACTTGACATACATTTGTGAGAAAAGAAATTCTTACGTGAAGCTTCAAAATATTTAAGCGGAAAGAATCCAATTATCAGAAAATCTAAAAAAAAAGCAGGCCACCGTATATTTTGAACTCATACAAAAAATTATTATTAATGATCTCAAACCGGGAAATATTCCTACACATAATGAACCAAATAATAATATGTAAGACAATTCTAGTAATATTTTGTTCAATGGAAAATTCGAATGCTGCAATGTTCTAGAGGCCTAAAATATATGGAGATGAGCTTAAATAGCACCAGTTCCTTTGCATATGCTGTATTATTGTATGTTCAAAAAACTATATTATGCACCAGCATTTTCGAATATGAAGATTTTGCTATCGCTACATTCGAGTTTTTTTTTTTTTGTCAGACATGTGATAGACAGGAATAGAATTATTCACTTAGAAAGTAATGACGATATAACTAATAGCTAAATGACACATGAAGATAAGAATAAAAATTTAGATTACATGCGTAAGTGAGAAGCCGATTACATTCACGTTAATTAATCTAAATATAAACTTGGGCATATTGTTTAATTAAAATGCTTTAACAATACACTATAAAGACCGCTTTGGGAAACGAGATTTCACGTCGCCATTTTTGGGTACAATAACTGGTCATATTTCGAGCAGAGTTTCCACCTCGTTGACTTTATTTGTTCTGGCTTTTCATGGTTCAGTTAAAAAGTTCAAAGGCAGAAATAAATTCTTTAGATTTGGTTAAAAAAATCTAACTACGTGAATATAAGTATTTACGTTTAGTTTATATTCACGTATTAGTCTTGTTGTTAGATCTATTTTAAGAAACAGCGTTACAGGTTTAAATTTGTATGATTGAAAAAATAGTGGATTCTTATAAGATCAACGATAGTTTAATTTACAAAGTCAATGCTTTTATTCATCTCCTTGACATTAAGCGTCAAAGAAATTACGTTCTTTATCGCATTCACTTGTATGCCAAGACGATTATAGTTCTCATCATAAACCAATTTTATCACGTGTTATCTCTATTTAATCTAATCTTTCATTATTTTAGACGTATTGCTGTTCAAACAGCAACAAATTTCCATGTTGGTATCATTGGATGTCAGATCTAAGTAATTTATTAACCCACTGACTGCATATGGACGCAAAATTCCAACAATCTGCATAAGACTTGACTGAGACAAGTGATACAGTAACATTATTTAGTATCCAGTGAACCGATAAGTATGTAAATGAAAAGACAGACAGTAGAGATAAATTGTGTACATAGATGTTTTAACCCACGTATTTCATCAAAAGAGGGCATAGAACCGAGTGATAATAAATTATTGTTAATTAGTATAGCAAGTTTCTTGTTCTACATTATTAATTGGAATAAGTCCCAACTTGGTGTATGAGGCCTCAACCTTGAATGGCTCAACCTTTTGAACACCATAGACTCAATTATCAAGCACAAACAAAACAAAGGCGTTAATAGACTTAAGCCTTGACATGATATCAATTAGAACAAGAGTATACGTGGCATTATGTAAAATATTTACAGGCATTTAATAAACTTCTATTGGAAGTTAAATGAAGCTTTTTCTTATTTTGGTATCCCATTACCATAGGTCACAATATATGATATGACAACATAAAATTAATTTTAACCCTACTAGCACATAGGTATAATTATTTTGATTCCTTTGCAGTTTTTCTCAGAACACCGAGTATACATTTATATTCTGTTAGCCCTTGTGGTCAATACAAATCTGTCACAGTAAATGTCAACTGTCATGGTAACTGTTTTACATTGAAAGGTTGAACTTTTACGTTCGTTTTAGAAGAGAAGAAATGTCGGTAATATGAAGAGTTTTATAAAAACAACAGAATATAGTCAAAACAAACTAATTTCAATAATGACATTGTGAAACACAACGTTTGAAGCATACGAGTGTGATGGGACAATGATAAGGACAATCAGAAAGGTTATCTAGTCTCCTTGAACCGCCACTTTTTGACTGTATTTTTAAACTGCTAATAAATGCTAATGAAAAACCCGTAGGATTTTATCTAGATCATCTGATACCTTATTCAAGTACACGGAAATCGTACGAGATTATAAAAGATCAAACCTGTCTGTAGCGGAAAACGATCTAAAAATAGAGCTAGATAACAATTTCCATTTGAAATCAAATAAAACTATAAACTTATTTGCAACGACTAAATTAAGAGCAGAAGGAGGGCTATAAAATGTCAAATTAATTAAAATAACTGCGATATTATGCGTAAATGCAATTTAATTTGCAGTTTGTTTTTGCAACATGGATGTTGTTAATGAAGGTAAACACGAAGGATACATGACACAAGCTATCGATTTCTTCCCACATGACATCGGAGAGAATACTAATGGGCATATTAAAATTCACGCTATCGTTCACACTATTATGTCTCATTTTGTTGCATTAATCAGTTAAACGGTGTCAGATTAAGAATACTGATTTTAAAATGAAACTGATATTGCTGACAACTCATTTGTGCGTGAAGTAATGGAATAAATGGCGAATAAGTACTGTTGTTTATAAAAACACTAAAAATTCAAAATCTTGCAATTGTATGTTAGTAGGTGTAATTATTTCAAGTATACTATAATGATGTGATTATACGTATATGTTTTGTCACACTGAATTGCGTTCTTGTCCACTTTTAGAAAATCCAACCCTTCGTTGAAAACTAACTAATTGCACTTCTTATGTAACTCTTATCAAGTCTCATCAATAATTTTTTTAGCATAATTAGGAGAATGTACTGAAGGCATTGCACATTCATTTGTTATCAACATTACTACAGTGTGGTTTGGTGGTATTATGTGGGGTTAATATAATTCTAATTTTGTATGATAAAGCATTAAGCAAACCAGAGGCATCATTAAAATGATTACCACCAGTAATTAAAACTAGCGATGCGCGATGGCGAGAGGTTTTATTCGATTGTTTCGATTGTTCGAACATCTCGATGGTTCTCGATTGTTTCGACTTGAACTCGAGTCCGACTCGGTCTGCTTAAGCTGTATTGCGACTGGCGCATGGCGCGTTCATTCGAGAGTTGTTCATCGATGGTTAGTTTCGCGAGTTCTTGACTTGCGTTATGATTGCGAATTCAAACTAATTCTTTCAACAAGAGCAATCGAAAATAATCAATACCGCGACGGTAATAAAATGTAAGTAGTTAAAATTAAAACAGTGCAAAGTAATCGTCGTCGTAAGTAAAGGTAAACATTCACAAATTACGCGCGGCTCGGTCGACTCGAGTCATCAAATGTGGCACGCTCTCACCTCTAACTAACATGCACCTCGGGTTGATGCATGCAATCGACTGACTTCGGCGACCGAGCGAGACTCGGTGAGTGAGAGTGATGAATGACTGATTCGAACAGTCGAAAACTAGCGGTCGATTCCATTGACTCGAGACAATCGAAAAACATCTCGATTGTTTTGTAGAACGGCGAGTCGATGGTTGACTCGATGGTTTATTTTAACGACTCCGATTCTTTCGATTGTTAAAACATCTCGTAATCGCCCATCATTAATTAAAACGTCAGCTGTTACCCAATTTAATCGTAACTTTTGTTGGGATTCTTCCTTATTCCATATTCAAATTTTCATTTATTATCTTATTTATTAAACTTAACGTGTTTTTAATGAGTCAAATTTAATGACCATGGGGACATTGTATGAGTATGTTTCACCTAATCTTTATGGTAACATTGGCGTATGTAAGGCATATATATTTTAGTCAAGTTACTCTTTAGCCTTGACGAAAAAAATATCCAATGGGCTTCAGGCAATATTTATTAAAGAAATATGTCAAAGTATTAACGTATGTATAATAAAGGTTATCATGTTGATTTCAGTGTAAATTCTATGTACAAATTTTGTATTGGATTGTCACGAATTGTCTATTAACGCCGTCGTCTGTACATATTGGTGACGAGACGACGCGAATTATCTCGTTTTGTATACATTTTATATTGTGATTCATTTCGAAATCATTGTTGATATTATATGCGTCACATTTACATATATGACATTATTGCGTTAACTTTGGAAGAATGGAAGTTTTATTACAATTTTATAGTATGAGGGGCCTCTAGTTTAGCATTTGGACTACGTGTTTGGCATTCTTTATTAGCGTTTGGTATTAAATATTTTATGTTTCTCTCTATAATTAGAGCCCTTTTGTCGTTTGCCCCATTTTAAGTGTTATTGACCTAAAATAACAAACTAAAATGGGTTAAACCCATTTTAAACATTAGTGTTTTTAATTTTATATGAACATCGCTAACTGATTTTCCCAGAAAGTACTACATATTTTTCCTTAGCATGTTCGTCGAAATTATTCCAATTATTTATATTGAACAAATAAGTTGTCATGTATGAGTTTAGTGCGCTTTCCTGTATTTGTATTATTTAGTGATCAATCTGCGATATAAAAGGACTGTCAGCAGTGGAATACTTCAATAGGGTTACCTACAATAATGAATTCTAGAATAGATCGGGTGATCTGTCAAGAGATTACGCAAGATTTTACGACTGCGTTGTACTTTATGTGAAGTATTATTTAAAGTATTGCTTTGCACGCAACAGGTGCAAGTTAATTAACACTCCGTATATCTCCGTTCACTCCCACCTGTCAGAAAAGGTATGAACTATTATCTGCCAACTCAAGAATTTTACTGACATAAACGACCAGCTGTCTAAAGTTTTCTGCTTCACTTACTACAAATGCATTATTAAAACATAATACAACTGTTACAAAAACGTTACCTAATTTATCTGATATCTCATGAATGTGAACTTGTTTATTTTATCGAGAATTGATAACATTATAGTAAGTACTTACATTTCGCTCTTGTCGAACGTTGGGAAAGTCTGGTGAGTCAAGTCCTGCAGCGATGAGCTGGTCTGTGGCTCGGCAGAGATACCCTGAGCTCTCTGCTTACGCGGAGCTCTCGAGCCTCGGGCATACTGCTGGTACGGGAACACGCTCTGCAACTTATCCAGTTGCGAGCGCAGTTCTAACATCTCCTGGTCCCGTTGCTTGAGCAACGCCTCCAGTTCACGTATCCTCTCTATGAGAGGCTGCATGTCGTTCGTCATTGTCGCATTAGCAACACAATTCTCTGAATCAGCGTTCATTGCGCTTGGAGTCCCCATTATACCATTTAATTCAATCTCTCTATACGTTTCGTTTAAAGCACGCCTATCGCCGTTCACTGTGGGCGCCACGGTAAGCGCTCCTCCACCTGTGTTCACTAGGGCCCTCGGCTCATCGTCAGCAGCTGTTCGCTGTGACGATCCAAAGCAGAGGGTGTCGAAACACACGCGCATTCACTCGGCCACCGAGCACTGAACGGAATCACTAGGGATTTCACTTGTTTATTGTTGTAATAGTATGTAAACGTTCACTGTCACTGTTTGTTCGTTTGGGTGGTCGAGCACGGGTCGGGGAGATGCAGGATGCGTGTGGGTCGTGCGAGCCGTGCGGCGCGGGCGCGGACGAGCGGAGTAGTGTAGATCAGATACGCGCGCGCCGCCTGTCCGCTGCCGTGGAGTCAGCCCCGCGTGCCTCGGCACCGCCCTGAAAAATATGGTTTTCTTGCTTTACTACCGTCATTACTTGTCAATCTTAATCATAACTTAAGTACCAAGACACGTAAGATCTTATGTTACAAGAAACAACTTCTTGACATAAAAATTAAAGTAAAAAAAGACTAAGATCATTATTGTGGAGAACAATACAGACTAATTTTTAATTAGCAATTATTTTATGAAGAAAATAATAATGTCGATAAAAACGAAATTAAAATCTAATCATCGATAAGACTTCGTATCATCACTATCTTAATACTGTTATCACCCATTTTTAGAAATACCAATTTTTAGTAAGAGTTTTTATGAATGAAAAATTTTTCTGACGCCTAACATTTTCTCGGAAAACACATTTGAACGGACGCCGCTCAGATGATGAATAGATTAACCAAAAGGAAAATTTTCCACACCTACCCACTTATAGGACGAACACCTTGCTTTATCAAAATATATTTTAACTCACTGCTTCTGAAGCGATTTTACAATAGGTACAATTGCTTATTGCGGGCTTATCAACATAGGTACCTAGTTTAAGGGGCGATAAACGCTGTATCTGTTTACATCTGGTAGGAAAGATCATTGATCACCTGATTGATACGCAACAATGCCACCACATGACAATATTGTATCTTATCGGAAGTCTTATTTGACACAACACGAAGACAATACATTTCTGATATGATTTTTTTTCCACTGCAGGGCAAAGGCCTTCCTTTTTTCTGTCTACTGCGATTACGAGTTAACCTTGTAGGAAGAAGTCCAACTAAATCCGCCATCTCTTTCTGAGCCTTCCATGTCCTATTGATATAGTTTAAAAAAATAATTACCGAATGAAATAGAAGTGTTCATTTTAGCGCGCAGCGAAACACTAAACGGATGTTTGATAGGAAACATACGTAGGTAGCGACGTTTGTTAATTGCCTCTTTGATAATATGCAAGAAAGTGTCATTGCTGACGCTGGCCTCAAAACTAATGGCTGTTTACGATACGAAGCACGTGGTATGACACAAATTTTCCGTAAGTCCGCCGAAGTATTATAATAAAATCAAGCTTAAATGGTAGATAATCCTAAATCTATAACAGCTCGAAAGGGATAAGAAACCGGTTAACTAAAATCACAAGTCATAAACATACATGTGTATCAAGCTAGATAAGTAAATTGAGCCAGTAACTGGACTTCTATATTAAGAAATATGTTGCAAGCTCGACACATGACATTTAAGAGATTAAAATGTAATAGTATTCAAGATAAACAAAAACTTAGACAGATAGGCGTCGTATCGTATAGAATATGGTAAATGTTTAGATAAATCATGTTGAATAACAAAAGGATAATATTATATATTTTTAGTTCTATTCAAAGAAAAGGAAGCTATGTTTAGACGAGGTTTTAAAAAGTAAGGCATACTCTCAACTGTATAAATAATACAGTGTTAGCAAAGAAAATAAGGAGGATGTGACAGACTTGGGGCAAGTCGCCAATACTAATGAATTTATCAAAATATCAAATTGAAATATACATAAATATTCAAAAGCTAATTGTGACCAAGCATACACCAAAGATGGGAAATGAATTTATAGTGAAAATGTTTACGTTTTGTATCATTTCTAACGCGCCATGCATTGTAATAATTCATAAAAATTTTGAATATAAAATCAGAGATTTTATGAACCAGTTGCATTCGTTGGTACCGCATTTAATCGGCAGACAAAATAAGACCTAAACGTTAACAACAGCCTGGCAACAACCGAGCTTCAGTGCACACCAGACACAAAAAGAAGGTCTATTGTAACGTACTTTTGCCATTAGTGTCATACACAGTAATATTTGATTCCTTTTCTTACAAATCAAGACCATTTCATTTATTTTCATTTGTACTTTCCTACATTTTTTTTCTTCTTATGTGTCATTAATAAAACCAGTAATGAATATAACAATTGCATTAGAAATTTCCGAAGCAACATTCTCAATATCCTTAAGGACGACCCAAGGCATTGACGTAATGTTAATCTTAAACGGCCTTACTCCGGTTTAGTTAGTAGGTGTTCTTGTTCCGTATTTAATTGTTCAGTTCCGGTGGGTGTACATAAAATATCATCACAGGTAAAGGGCGGCTCATATGCACACAATGTCGCTATGTTTCTGAATATAGTTCAAAATGCCACGCCCGTCATGGCAGCTATATTTATTGAAATGCCGTGGCATGGGTGTTCACTTACCGTAATCTGAATACTTTATTGTCTAGCTTTGTTTATCTTTATTACTAACTACTGCATTATAATGTTCTGGTTGTCTTACTTATTATGTTAATAATCTGTTGTTAGGGGAGCAATGGAACATATAACTTTGTTGACAAAGAAACAATTGCATACTTAATGGTGGAATAAATGAATAGCTGGTCTAAGAGTCAATGAATGCTATAAGAACAAACATACTTAGTAAGAAACAAACATCTGGAATAACGTTATAATTGGTGAATTACCAAAAAGAAACAAATAATTGACACGAGAAACTGCAGCCAGACAGTGAAAAATACGCCCCAGACATTGTCACCAATTTAAAGTCTCTAAGGATGTCTAGATAATCTCGTGAGATTGACATGCCCTTCGATATCTTCTTGCTGAACCCGTTTCAGCTGGTTACCAAGTTCCAAATAAAGTGTTTATTTGCGTATCTACTCGTTAAAATCTGTTTAACAAGCTTTATGTAAACATAAAACAATCTTTATCGAGTTCCACTGTAAGGTATTGCTTATTCATGTTGCGTGTGTTACTTAAAATCTTATTTATTTTCTTAGCCGTTAATTGAACTGGTTTAAAAATAAATGTTCGATTGGTAAATATTTACTTTTCTGCAATTTTCTCAATTATGGGTATAAGGAAAACCGTAAAAGGCACGTGAAAGATATACCTATTTATGCCACAACCGTAGTTTATCGTTCCTAATACTAGGTACACACTCAGCGTCAGCGACAACATCTGTGTGTGGACGTGAGATTTTGAAATTATCTGCGAGTCATCGGCGATTTAAGTCACTGTGTACCTAGCCTAAGTGATGCTCATAATTCCTTGATGGTTTTGCTATCACATTTCGCCATTAATAATTTCATTCATAATTATTATCATTTCAAATCTAGAGTGACCGTAGCCAACGTTTGCACGCCTGCTGTGTATGTTTTGGCTAATTTCAGTTGTAGCTCAGGAAACCGAGAAGTGCTATGATAGTTTATTTCTAGAAATTTCATCGCTATGATACTCCGCCCATTGGTTGCAGAATCAAACGTCTGGTTCCCGAATTTACCATAATCAACATATTGTACAATTGCAAATGTTTCTCGGTAACGTCGTCTTAATTTCTAACAATAACCAACAAGCCTGGTGAAGTGGTGACTCATGATCTTGTTCAAATCACTTTGAAAGGATTACTGCTGACTCCCGAGTTTGCAGAACGTAACACGCTCACTTGAGTCAATATAATATTTAAAACCTATATTTGTTCAACTTTATCTAGTCTACGATCAGTACGATCTACAAGTGGCTAGTTTTAAATACCAGTTTCTTAGTTTACTGAGTTTAAATCTAAACATAAATCACTTTTATATTACGTACAATTATGTAGGCAACCGCTTTCTGAGTAATATTTCATTGCTAGAAGTCGAAAGTGGCCTTTGCGGGTCAGTTATTAACGCCCGTCTTACCGCAAACGGCGTAAAAGCAACATTTTTAATAGCATGCGTCAGAGCTGCAGGTAAGCTCACTTATTTTCATGCTACATCCAGTCGTGTTGGTTGGTATCACTCAGTGGGCTTCCTTTGCTAGACATAGGTCTCATACAGAAATAGCTATAATATTATCATTCATGTATATTCATCTTGTCCAAACCATTTAAAACTTCAATGTGCTTCCAAGTTTCATCAAGATCTATATTAAATACATTAATGTCTATGTTGTAATAATATTTATATTCTTTATTTTAGAACTGTCATCATAATATACGATTATTACCATCGATATATATGTATAACTCTATGATTATTACATTAATATTTTTTCGCTCACATCCAACAGCTTTTTATAAAGTCGTTATAATTAATCAGACGGCTACGCTTTACTTTTAATTGAACATGTTCCACTCATAATTCTAATACAAAATTACAATATCGTGTTAATTAAAACCAGCGACCGCAAGATAGCAAATAATCTAGGTACTGCATGTTGTATATAGTATATGATAAAGTTATACCTAATATGCACTTACAAACATTTGCATCAACGATTGCATATCCAAGCACTTTGCTATGCAGTGCCTCAGATATAGATTACTCTACAAGGCAATGGCCGACCAGTCTTCGTCGTATGTTATTTACCAATTGAGATTCATAACGTAGGTGTAGGTAAATGTTAAGAATACTGATAAAGAAATCATGTCAGTGCTTTTAAACATTTCACCTTGTACAATTAATGTGAAATAACACTGCTAAGAAAACCTCTGTACAAGCTTTAACGAGCGTAATTCTTATTTGAACAACGTTTGTGTATAGAGTCAAGAATCAAACAAAAATAAAAAATGCTCTTCCTCAAGACAATGCACTCATAAGGGTCATCACGTTCCATCTACGTGATAGCCCTGTTAGTTTCAATCCCGAACTATTTTTAGAACGGAGTCAATTAAATTCAATTCTCCAGTGCTCGAGGGTTGTCACATGCACAATTATGTGATTTATGAATAACGAGGCGGCTGTGTGTGTGACGTGGCATTTAGTGAAATCGCGTTTATTTGGAATTAAGAATAATTGCTCTTCATCGTCTGGCGGGCTGTTAAGCAAAGTGTTTAATAACAGTTTAGTGGTCTTGTTTTGATCAGTTAATCGACAGGCTTTGTTGCTGTGAGGTTCTTTGTCTTCAATAACAACCACTTTAAGAGCTGAAACAACATTATTATTAACATGGTTCCCTACTTCATTTATCATATCCCTTTTACCAAGTCATCTTCAAACATAAATATCAAATCAAAATCTGGACTAAAATCTATTTTATTTAGAACACTTTCTTGATTAATACAAACGCTAACGGAGACTCAGCCATAAATATTTTCATATGCACCATTATAATCAATTAACAATATTCCGGACAATTTTTCCTCTTACACATTTTATTTAAGACACATCGCTATCCTATTTTTATTTGGACGATGTCTCGAGTCGGGTCACCGGCGGTGTGTCAATACGCCTGTTAGATTATATTCGTCAGAATAAGGGACTTCCGTACAAGCTACGTTATTAAATAATTGGCTCGCACAGGTTAGTAGGTATGTTGTGAGTTTGGACAGGAATTTAGTATGGGTTAGAATCTTAATGTTGCCTTTCTAGTAAGAATTTGTACTGGAGTATTGAATGAAAGCTTCCTTTTACTGTGAACTCCTTTAAGAATGTTTTTTATAAATTATATGTTTTTTGAATGAACATTACGTACCGTATCATGTCCTTCTTCAACGGTTCGGGTCATAGTATCAAACTTCACAGAACTGAGTGGATTCATTGCACTTAAAGTACAGCTTACCGATAAACGCATTTCCCACAAACAAATGGACGACACATTTTCAACCGAAAAACACAAAAAAAAAAATTCAACATTTTATAACCCTTCTCTCCCTTCGCCGTTATCGAGTAAAAGCGTCAGTAAATTAACGTCGATACCAAAGTAAAATGAAGCAAGAGTCGATACTGAATCGAGTTGTATCGAGTATATTGATCGAACGTTCAGCGCGCGCGCAGTAATCCATCTTAAATCAGTCGTCTCGTTCGTATCTACACGTAGACAAATTACGAACATATCAACACATTTTGGATTAATTACATCAATCATTTGCGTCTGTTAAGTGTTTTCATAACACGTGCTCAAATTAATGTGCCTATTACTAACTAATAACATTTATAGTTTTTAAATGGAGTTTCTTACTCATAGTTATTGATACGGAAAGTTCTAATGAACTACATAAGTCATTAGCGTGGACCACATTTTTATAATTGAAAAGCGATGTAAATTAGCATGCCATTATGAGGAAGAGAACAACGTCATTACAGGGTAGGTTACACGGAAACTCCAACAGTACCCTAATAAAAACATTATTTGACAAGGTGGAGCACCGATTTATAGGCACTGGGTACGCAGGCACGTGCCAACATGTGTTGGGTCTCGTTGTAATTGGTTGTAGGTAGTAGTCTAATACTATATGGATTGTGTGTGCCTGCATGTGTGGTCCAAAATAAAGAATATAATAATTATATATGCGCACACACAATGATAAATGTAATTTTACATGTTCTGCATTCGTTACTGGCAATTATTTGTAAATGATGAAGAGGTGATAGGTACATATATTCTATTTTCCGTTTGTATCTTGAATGCAAGTCATAGTGTGGCTGCTATTTATTATTGCATGCATGTTGGTTACGCTAGTCTCAACAATATTACATAAACATGACTAGGGTTTAATACAGCTGAGATGTTTAAATTGAACGTGTTAAGAAATGTACTTGATTGATTGATATGTATTAATTTATTGTTTTAGTTTCATGCTCTTTTAATCTCCTTTGTGTGATTCTTGTCTAGAATTGGTCACGTCATACTATTTTGAAAGAGATATGAGTGGATTTTATTTGAACTGCAGTGGATGCAATATAAACATCCATTGCATAAAATCCAGAACAAAAAATTTTCGCTGGTAGATCAGATGGTAGGGCGGATTATGGAATCTGATCTACCAGCCTAACCTATGGAGGTTATCTACTTATCTAAAATCTAGTTACATATTATACTTAACTAGGTCTAAAGAATTTGACGATGACGTATTCAAACGTTTGGTCTTATTGTGCTGCCGGAAGATCTTTAGTAAAATCAGGCTGTTCCTGTATAATATTTAAGAAATTCACCCAGTTAATAAAATATTTTAGTAACCTCACAGGACAACCTTACAGGACGTGCTAAATCCATATAGCTATAGTCATACAAGCTAAAGTTTGCATTCGCATACATGTCGATATCTGAAGCTCTCGCGTGCAAACAAAACACATTTATCACTGTTATTTAGGGCACATGTCGACTGTAACACAATGGATACAATGCTGTACTGTCAAAGCAAAGTGCATGAAATTGCGTGACCGCTGTTTAATTGAACTGTTCACTACTAGCTTTTGTCTGTGACTTCGTTTTTTTCTTTTATCGAATAAGCTCTCCTTTTAGCAGTCACCTCTCTGTTGTGTTATTAAGTAAGTGATTAATGATGATGTAGTACACGGCCTTTGCTATGAATTAAGGTGAATGCGTAGTTGAGGCCGCGAAATTCAATTTTTCTTACGTTTTTTGCAATTTTCAGATCAGTGTCAGGTTGTATCTTGATCAAAATATGATTCGCGACTATAACCGGTACGTATTTACAGAATTATAATAATTAAAATCATTAATGCATCTTTCTAAGTTAGATTTCTACCGTTAAGAACAAATCTCGTATGGAAAAGTGTTTATGGTTGAAATCCAACTTAAAGAGATATATTAATGATTCTAATGACTATGATTCTGTAAATACATGTCTATTATAGTCGCGAATCATATTTGGATCGAGATACAACCTGACACTGATCTGCAAATTACAAAAAACGTAAGAAAATTTAAATTTCGCGGTCTACCATGTCACATTCACCTTAACCTGTTTTTCACCTGCATAAACTGTTGCACTCTTTGACGTTTGCTTGAAAACAATCTATTCATCATGCACCTCTGCACTTCGTCACCACCATATTCCTGCTCTTGTCCTATATTACTTAGGGTCGGTGCACACGTTTTCTTCTTCAATTCTCCACTGTCAACCGTCACGCTATCATTCACTCCCTTTTGTCTTTCATATTATTCCTCACACAATCCATCCATCTTTTCTTCGGCCTTCGTCTCCCTCTCCATCCATCAACATTTGTCAATCAACTCAGCCTATCGCAGTCCACTGCTGGACATAGGCCTCTCCCAGACTGCGCCACAGCACCCTGTCCTCCGCCTTCCGCATCCAGCAACAACAACAACAACACAACAACAACAAAAAACATTTATATTCATCCCTATTTTAGTCATATGCGTTTTCCCCCGCCTCATCACATGCAAGACAAACGATTTTCTTACCTCTGCACCTAGTACGAGACATAATCATCATTTTCTTTTCAAGTAGTCATGACAGCGCGTTGTCTGCCATTCAGTCACTATTATTGCTTATTACGAACTATTCACTATTTAACCATGGCTACTTCTGCTTACATTCAATTTGTTGCTTTCAAAAAGCTGAATCAATTAATCATAGTGAATTACGATTATCAAACAGATTGGTATGTACCTAGTTATAGTTTTGGAGTTCATGGTTAGTACTTAACCTTCTCAATGGTATGCGCAATTCACATCTATTAAAAGTTTATTGTTTGATTGGGTATGCGGGTAGGTAATAATATTTACATGCATACTTTGTAAAGTGAATCTTTACAAGTGTAAAGTGAATTTACTGCACTTTATTTCTTTTCCCAAGTATGTGTGGTTTCACCAATAATTCAATATTTTTGATATTGGGAATTCTTTCCTAAATTAAGATTATTCATTATTAGATCATTAGAACCGAGTAGGTACAGTCAACCGCACACATAGCAATTTATCATGGATAGCGACTTTATGGCGTAGCAGTGGATGCGGACGATTTTCGAAGGGAAAGTGTCAACACTGATGTGCTGTTGACTGTACTACGTAAGCCGTATTTTAATTAAACAAATTCAATTACTCAGTAAGTACCTACTTATTGTTCCAGTAACCTTTAAACACACAATAGACAAACAGACATATACTCTATATTATGTATAGACGTATTTACCATGTCAGGTGTCTTGCTTCGTGTCGATCTGATGGCCGTTACATTTGAGTGATTTCAGATAAGTATCGATCGGAAGTGTCGGGATAAAAAGAGGTCATGCGCAGAATAAATTCACGCGCACTATTACGGAGAAAAATTCTTTGTCATATCTACTTCCGGATTTTTTTATAGCAGAATAATGTTTCATAGAAATAAGAACACGTACTTTGCCCTGAAAAAGTCACTACAAATGTAGGTACAGCTTTGTCAGTTGTGTTCTATTCGGAGATCTAGCCAACTAACACCGAAAGCAAAAAAAATCCAACACAAAATTTTCCAGCCTCTCTTCCAGGAAATTACTAGTATTAATCAAAAATGATGGATTTTACATTATTGACCAAAACATTTAATACCACCGATCCAACCAAGTTTAGATTCTTAGACAGAACCTCCGTGCCACAAACATGGACTGCTAAAATTAATTCTTCTTGTTTGGCAGACTCTCGACTAACTAGGAAATACTCTGCTAAAAATATTGTATCATTGCTTTTATTTCTTATTAGTAGGCTGACTATGAAATCTATATAAATAAAAACAAAAGGCCTGACTGACTGACTGACTGACTGACTCATCAACGCCGAGCCCAAACCCTTGGACCTACAAAGCTGAAATTTTACACGATGGTTCCTTTTATGATGTAGACCAGGAATAAGGAAGGATTTTTTGAAATTCAACCCCTAAGGGAGTTAAATAGGGGATGAAAGTTTGTATGAAAGTCCGTCAGTTTTAAAGTTAGGATCTTCAAATTTTGTGTTTCGGCTGACGATTGAAAATTAATTTATACGTGTCTCAGCGTTTTTGATAATTCTACCCCCAAAGGGTTAAAAAGGGGGATTAAGTTGTGTATGAAAGTATGTCAGTTTAAAAGTTAGGATCTTCAAATTTTGTATTTAGGCTAACGATTGAAAATTAATTTATACGTGTTTCAGCGTTTTTGATAATTTCACCCCTAACGGGGGATGAACGACCTGACTGACTCATCAACGCCCAGCCCAAACCCTTGGACCGAGAAAGCTGAAGTTTTACACGATGGTTCCTTTTATGATGTAGACCAGGAATAAGGAAGGATTTTTTGAAATTCAACCCCTAAAAGAGTTAAATAGGGGATGAAAGTTTGTATGAAAGTCCGTCAGTTTTAAAGTTAGGATCTTCAAATTTTGTGTTTCGGCTGACGATTGAAAATTAATTTATATGTGTCTCAGCGTTTTTGATAATTCTACCCCCAAAGGGTTAAAAAGGGGGATTAAGTTGTGTATGAAAGTATGTCAGTTTAAAAGTTAGGATCTTCAAATTTTGTATTTAGGCTAACGATTGAAAATTAATTTATACGTGTTTCAGCGTTTTTGATAATTTCACCCCTAACGGGGGATGAACGACCTGACTGACTCATCAACGCCCAGCCCAAACCCTTGGACCTAGAAAGCTGAAATTTTACACGATGGTTCCTTTTATGATGTAAACCAGGAATAGGGAAGGATTTTTTGAAATTCAACCCCTAAGAGAGTTAAATAGGGGATGAAAGTTTCTATGAAAGTCCGTCAGTTTTAAAGTTAGGATCTTCAAATTTTGTGTTTCGGCTGACGATTGAAAATTAATTTATACGTATCTCAGCGTTTTTGATAATTCTACCCCCAAAGGGTTAAAAAGGGGGATGAAGTTGTGTATGAAAGTCAGTCAGTTTAAAAGTTAGGATCTTCAAATTTTGTATTTAGGCTAACGATTGAAAATTAATTTACACGTGTTTCAGCGTTTTTGATAATTTCACCCTTAACGGGGGATGAACGACCTGACTGAGATATCAACGCACAGCCTAAACCGCTGGTGATAGGGACTTGAATTTTGGAGGATGTATTCTTTGTAAAGTATAAGTATCCAATAAGAAGGGGTTTTTGGAAATTCAACCTTAAAGGGGGTGAAAAGGGGGGATTTTGTTTGTATGAAAAATCTTATTCCTTGAGTTAAAAACCTTGAACCTTGGCACGAATACTTATCTAAGTAAATTATGAAGTTTGGCATTTTTCGTTTTTCTAAACTCATTTCAACCCTAAAGAGGTATTGGGGGGCGTCAAAATTTCTTTGGAAGAATTTCAACGCGCTTTCCGATTAACTCGAAACTCAGTCAGTATTAATACTAAGGACTAAAAATAAAGAATAACCTATATCAGGGTTTTTCGAAAATCTACCCATAACTGTGTGAAAAGGGGTTGTTAATTTTGCAAGGGCATATTTTACTGTGTGGCTTGATTAGCTGGAAAATTTTTCATAATTCGACCCATGTAGGGGTGAAAAGCGGGAATACGGTTTATATGAAAAATCTTATTCATTTGGTTAATAAACTTGAAACTTGGTACGAACATTTATCTAAATAAATTATAAAGTTTGGCATTTTTTGTTTTTATAAACTAGCCCTTAAAAGAGGATTGGGGTGGGGGGTGTCAAAATTTTAACGCGTGGTCCGATTACCTCGAAACTCGGTATTTATACTTAAGACCATAAATAAAGAATAACGTGTATCAGGGTTTTCCGAAAATCTACGCCTAATGGGGTGAAAAGGGGCAGTTAATTATACAGGGAAAGATTTTAATGCGTGGCTTGATTAACTTAAGAATTCGTATAAATAATCTTTAAGTCAAGTAATGAACACACCCCAAACAATTTTTCGAAATTCTACCCCTATAGGGTGAAAAGCGGGAATACAGTGTATATGAAAAATCTTACGGTACAAATACTTATACAAGTAAATTATGAAGTTTGGCATTTTTTGTTTTTCTAAACTACCCCTAACGGGGGATTGGGGGCGTCGGAATTTCTATGGAAGAATTTTAACGCGCGTTCCGATAACTCGAATCTCTGTATTTATACTTAAGACAAAAAATAAAGAATAACGTGCATCAGGGTTTTTCGAAAATCTACCCTTAACGGGGTGAAAAGGGGTATTTAGTTAATTATACAGGGGAGGATTTTACTGCGTGGTTTGATTAACTCAAAAATTGGTGTAAATAATCTTTGAGTCAAGTAATGAACACATCCCAAACGATTTTTGAAAATTCCACCCCTGTGGGGGTGAGAAGCGGGGATACAGTTTATTTGAAAAATCTGATTCCTTTGATCTATACACATAAAAATTTGCCCGAATACTTAGTTGTCTAAATAAATGATAAAGATCATACCTACATACATTTTCGAAATTTTTAGAGGAAAGTACGAATTTCACGCGGACGAAGTCGCGGGCAGAAGCTAGTATATTATATTTAACCTAATACCTACGCAGTTTGTATGACAAAAATTTATTGGAGATTCCAGTTTAAAAAAAAACGCGGTCAAGATATATTTGGATTTCCGAAAGCTATATTTTACTATCTATAAGATATATTGTGTCTTTGAATACCTATTTTAAAAGAAGTATTATTAAACATGGTGTCAGGGACATTAGCGCGCAAACTGTAACCATGAAGAAAGCACACGATTCTAGACCCCATTGCGTAGAAATTTTTCGTCAGTTATACAAAAGCTGTTACATACTAAGCGCAATACCTATGCGGACAAAATGTATGGAATAGCTATTTTCTTTTCATAACCAATGAAAAATTTCAACGCAAGGGGGCCGAATCATGTCGTAAATCGATAAACAGGTTGCGCGTCGGGGTACACCCTTTATAGCAGAACTTTTTATGTCATAATATTATTTTGCATAACAGCGGATAGCATAAACTTCATTTCGCAGAAAATCGTTTGACATACACTCATTTATCATGCATTCAAAACTCATAATTTTGTAAGTCAGAATCATCTTTAGGCATAAATTTCATATCCCTAATAATTAAAAAGTAGAACCATCATATCGCAGAAAGTTCACAGTCAGAATCGTCTTTTGGCATACATTTCATATCGATAATCATCAAAAGGCAGAAATATCATATCTCAAAAAGTAACGGACGTAGTGACGGACGGACAGACGGACGAAGTCGCATCATAAGGGTTCCTTTTTACATTATGGATGAACCGGATGAAACGGGCTTCTGTCAGCAGATCGACGGAGCCCCGCTGCGCGGGGCTCCTATTTCTGCCTGCAGGGTTTAAAGGAACCTAACCAACCGAACCTCGGGGTGCCCCTGACGTCGACCGTCTAGGATTAGGTTTTCTGTCAGCAGGTCGACGGTTCATCCAGAATTGGAAATTCTGCCATCTTCATAGTATGCCAAGTGAAATTATACCAAATAATCGCCGCTCTAAATAAACGTTATGCTAAACGAAATTATGCGTAATTTTAAATCTGCCAAAGGTAATTATACCAGATAAAATTCTGCCATCTTAAAAGTATGCCATCGTAAATTCGGACATATAAACATTCGGCCAAACAATAATTATGTTTAATAATTTTTATGCCTTAAAAATATTCGTTTAAAGAAGATTAGGCCAAGTGTGTTATGCCAAAAAAAATTCGGAGCATCAAGATTCTGCCAGATAGAGGGACCCCTGCGCGTCGACGTCGCTGCCACCCTGCATAAAATATGTCATAGATTATTATAACAAACTAGCTTCTGCCCGCGACTTCGTCCGCGGAAAATTTCTTGTTTTAACATAAGATAACACTCGATTGATATTACTGTATTTAATTTTATTAGTAAAATATTGTTTGGAATCAGATCAGTAACTTCAAAGATTACCTAAGTTCTCTTTTCTGCTCAAGGTAACTTAACCCTTGGTCGCCTTTTACTTATTTTATTTATTTAAGTTAGGTATCTATTTAATTTAAAGCTTCTCTATATACAATGTTTGAGGTTGTTTTATTTTCCGGTAACAGAATAATGCCAACCAAAGAGAATGTTTGTCCCTGGGACTTGTTAATAGTCAGGGCAAATGATGTTTTTATTGGAAACTCAGATAGACGCTGTGCACGTTCATCGCTGGATTCTCGAGCGCGGGCCTGCGATGTTATGGCATTTTGCCTAGCGAGCCGCTGCGAGCGCTCAGCGCTAGTCTCCCTATCCCTTGTTTCAGAGACATGCTGCCTTAAAACAGATAGACGCTGTGCACGTTCATCGCTGGATTCTCGAGCGCGGGCCTGTGATGTTATGGCATTTTGCCTAGCGAGCCGCTGCGAGCGCTCAGCGCCAGTCTCCCTATCCCTTGTCTCAGAGACATGCTGCCTTAACTCAGATAGACGCTGCGCACGTTCAGCGCTAGTTTCTCGAGCACGGGCCCGCGACGTCCTCACATTTTGGCTAGCGAGGCCCTGTGAGCGCTCGGAGCTAGATTCTCTAGCGCGTGCTTGCGAAATATTTTCTCTATTTCTCGAGAGGCGCTGCTCATTTTCAGGGGCAGATTCTTCCCTACGGCGTACTCGAGCGGCTCCTGTCTGTGATGTCTGCCGGGACAGTTGAGATTTCCTTTTAGGCATGCGCTCGACAAACTACGCACAGACTTGAAAACAATTACGAACAAAGGGAGAGCGACTCGAACACCGTCCGCCTTTACAAAACAAAACAATCGTAATATCGAATAACTCGTATCGATTATTACGATAGAACGAAGTACGAAACTACGAACATACAAAACAATGACAACAATCGTACAACGAAATTACGATATTTTCGAATATGAGAGGTATCTAATAGATACTATTGGATAATTTGGATACCTCATAATCTCCGTGCTCATAATCGATTTTAATCGAATCGTCGTTCGTATGGAACTCCAATCCAACTAACGACAACGTGGACATAAAAATTCCAGAGGGTCATCAATCCACGGAAAGTCTTAACACCGCGATTCAGAAAAATGACGTAATTGCAGAACGCCATCTATGGGCAATAAAACGTCTGCACAATGAAAGTTATGCTAGGGGCATTTTGCGTTTTAGTAATTTTATATTATCTCCGAAACTGTATGACCAATTGATATACTGTAAATGGCAAATCTTATCTGTATGATGTTCTTGTGATACTGAAATAATTTATTGTCATAAGAATTAATATTTTGTTGCTCAAATAATCAACCAAACGTAAGTATACCGAAAAAAAATTTTTTTAATGCAATAAAAGAAGTATAAAAGATAAAATATAAAAGATAGAGATATGGTATCGCGGACTTTTTTGTAGAAATAATGAAGACGAACCAGGTAGCCATACATTGTTTTTAATTTTAAGCAACTGTTTAGGCAGCGCACGCAAATAATTCTGTTTTATGTGGTATTTTTTTCCGACTTGCTAGACAAAAGTTGTGATAGCTCGGTTAATATACATGCTATAGAAACAATTTATAGCCTATAGCACTCAGGAATAATGTAGCTTTCTGCCAGTTAAAAAATTGTTAGAATTGGATTATGAGTTCCAGAGATTACCCACTACATACAAACTTACAAACTTACAAATTTTACCTCTTTATAATATTAGTATAGATAACCTAATGTATTAACAATTGCCTTTTTCAATAATGACTAACGATACAATTATTGAAAACTAGCAGCGCCCCGCGGTTTCACCCGCATAAGTTTCCCGTGGGAATATCGGGATAACAACTATCTTATGTCCTTTCCCGGGACTCTATTCCAAATTTCATCTAATTCGGTTCAGCGGTTTAAGCGCGAATAGATAACAGACAGACAGATACACTTTCGCATTTATAATCTTAATAATATGGATAATGTAAACGTTTTTTTGCCAAAGTAGTAGATACGTGTCGTACAGACACATTTTGATCTATGCATAGTCCTATAATGTTCCCACTGCTGGGCCACAGGCCTCCTTCCGGTGAGAGGGAGTTGGTCATAATAAAGGGTCCAGTGCGGGTTGTACATGTCACATGTCTTCGAATTTTTAGTTCTACGATATGCCAGTTTCCTTATGATGTTTTCCTTCACCGTTTTGAGAGCAGTGGCGATCAAATCATTTACAAAAAGTAAAGTGCCTGTCTGGGTTCGAACCTACGACCTACAACTCGTAAGTCGCGACCACTGGGCCACCACTGCACTTTATTACTTTTGGTCTATGCATCTATTAACAAATAGAAATCAATTTAACACAACAATCTAAAAGCTGTAAAGATATTATCAGACATTGAAAGCTCATAGTAAATCACTAAAGGCACAGTACCTAAACCAGATCAATCTTAACTTGTCAAAAATGGACACAGTACAGACACATCGACTAGATTACTAGACGATTCAAATAATTTTAGATAAAATAGAAATATCACCATATTATAGCTACATTTATAAACTGTTGGTGGTTTAACTTTATCCATACGAAGCTAAATGCAGAATTTTATTAAGAGCGTCGTTATGTATAGGTACTACAAGTGGCTTCTAATTTTATCCTAAACTACAATGTTATTATAACGTGACAATTTGGATATTTTTCATAACTAAAAAGGTCAAGGGCGAAGTTTGAATTAAAACCAGAACATAATGTATAACCAATGGTGGATTTTAAAGATTACAAACTCAAATATATAAGACAAAACAAGCCACAAGCGACTTGTGAACTTTTCCTGACATTTTACGTGAAATTTTAACGATTTAATTAGTAAAATAAAGTTTAAAAATAAAATTAAAGTAAACATTCTCTATATTATTAAACTGATACCGATTTTTGACATTTGCGGGTAATTTTAATGGCGCATTATGGCTGCATTTTAACGACTTTCACTGGATTATTTCGTGATTTATATAACTTTCGTGCTATTATTATTTAATCTGCTCGTGATTTTTTCAATATCTACCGTGTTTCCATTTTATATAAAAGGTGTTAATTTTATTTAAAAATATATAATTGTTTATTATAATTATTATAAAATTAACACCTTTATTTTTACAAAATAATAATTGTTTATATAAATCTTTTATCGTTGGAACAACCAGGTTTGTATCTGGTTTTTGTCGGCTCATATATTATTATTATGGAAAGGTTTCTCGGTTGATTGACAGTTTCATTCATCGAGGTGTCGGCAACACAGAGCGCGTGATCAAAAGGGCGTGGTCACGGTTTTAATAACTTGCACCAACCATACAGGTTGTAAAAATATTTAGGTAATTAGGCAAATTGATATGAGACTTTATACTGCAAATGACATTCTTACAATGTAGACTTTTATCCTTTAAAAATATAATTTTTAACCGACGAAAAAAAACGGAGGAGGTTCTCAATTCGACGCGTATATTTTTTTTTTTTTTTTTTTTTTTTTTTTTTTTTTTTTTTTTTTTTTTATGTATGATCACGCATAACTTTTTACAGAGCAGTCCGATTTTGATAATTCTTTTTTTATTAGAAAGGGTATACCCTGAAGTTGGTCCCATATAAATTTGGAAAAAAAATTCCAACCCTAAGGGTTAGAAAACAGGGGATGATTGATTGTTCACTCACTGATTGTAATGTATGACCACGCTTAACTTTTTACAGAGTAGTCAGATTTTGATCATTCTTCTTTTGTTGGATAGGACATACTTCGAAGTTGGTCCCATGTAAATTTGGAAAAAAAATACCTACCCTAAGGGTGGGAAAATAGGGGTGACTTATTGTTCATTCACAGATTTTAATGCTGAGCTGTGTATTACAATTAAAATAAAAGGCCTATCTATGTTGGTATATAAAGCCTGTTTTTTTTAAGTATTACATTATATTATTTAGTATTATATTACACAAAAAATAATAGTTAAAGTAGGATTATATAACAGTTAATGTCTAAAGTAAGGTAGGTATTTTAAAAGTAATCAAACATTAAGCATGTAGTAATTAGTAAATTATAGCCTCAAAAAATTATAAAATAAAAACTTTTTAACAAAAAATTAAACCTCCGAAAAAACTGAAAAGCAAAAAATAATAAACTTTTTTTATTTAACCTTAATAAATAAGTTCTTAAACTAATGCAAGTATAGCTAAGTAATTTTGAGTCGGCGCCAAACAATCAATGAACAAAGATTAATAAATTACCTTAAATTTAAAGAAATAAGCAACGTGAAATCTATAGCGATAAACATTAACATTTCAAACAAAAAATGCGCTCTCCGCACGACCACTCGCAACGAATTAATTTGCTTGTTTGGCGCCGACTCTAAATTACTTAGCTATACTTGCATTAGTTTAAGAACTTATTTATTAAGGTTAAATAAAAAAAGTTTATTATTTTTTGCTTTTCAGTTTTTTCGGAGGTTTAATTTTTTGTTAAAAAGTTTTTATCGTTTCATGTTTTAAAGAGATTCAAGTAGAATACACAGTAGGTATCTACCTACCAAGGTACTCCAAAATAAAAATGTTTTCTTATCAATCGATCGATCGTTCGGCGGATTTAAATTCAGGAGCAGAATCAAGATGCATCGATCGACGGTGACTCGATTAAAAAGAATCGAGTTCAACAAACGTGAATTGTTTTATTTCAGAAGAGACATGACGTACCTATTAATGTCGCTGGCCGTTCGTTTAGCGAGTCTGTAGTAATTGAAACCTCGTGATACCGATACATTACTTATATACATAACAATATACATAGTACATAAATCCTGTACGCTTTACTTTGTGACGGAAAATAGTATAATAATATTATTATGTAGGTGCTTATTATTCATAATGCGCACGCGCACGAAAGGAGAATTAGATCGGTGCTCTTTGAAGCCTACGCGATTGATAAGGACTTTAATATGGTTATAATTTTATTTTCATATACATTTATGTTAGAGGAAAAAATCATGAGTAAAATGTAAAATAAATACCTACGTAATGAGTAGTAATGAGTGATGGTCGAAACTACAAATTCTGTGGTCATTTCAAAATTTTACGCATGTTACACGGATAGGTTTGGGATAAACCTATCCGTTTTATGTATTATGTACCTAAGCGGAAACAATAAGTGGTTGGTACAATATTTTTAATTAGAAATCAATTAAGTAGACTTTAAAAAAGTATTAATTTAAAGTCTACTTACCTACCTATTTCTACTTCGAGTCTACTTTTTACTTAATAAAAAAAAATACAAAACTTTTTTTTTCGCATAATTAATATTCAATAGTATAAATCAATAAATCATACCTTTATTTACGAAACTATTAAGGAGATGATTGATTTCTGTAAATATACCCGCGGATCGTTACAGTCTTTATTTTTTGTATTCCTTCTTTTTTAGTTTTAACCTTTTAACCTTTTAGTTTTAACCAAACTAAAAGAAAAGAAGGAATAAAAAATAGCAAAAGACTTCATGTCCTACAATTTTCTTCGGTCCTATCGTGTAAATCTGGTAATTTAATTAGGTATTAATCAGAGAAGTTCGATAAACGTTAATTATTCGTTATATTTGTAAACAAATGTTATCTATCCACTATCCAGCAAATAAGGTGTACGTGAAGCCCTGGGTATCTAATCAAGAAGATAACGGTCATTGCACATAACTTTGAACTATCAGCTCAAAAATGTGAAGCATGTGACTCAACGTCATTCGTAATCGCATTAATTAATTGAAGGAAACTCAAAAAGATGGGAATGAAACTTATCTTTGAAACTGACTTTTCTTGCGTTTTGATGACATGATACAATAATTAGGTATTTGTGATTGGATTATCGTTAGCCTATATTGTGTGTCCCACCGCTGGACAAAGGCCTCCCCTTTTTCCTTCCAAACCTCCCAGTCTTGAGCGAACTCTGGCCATGTTGGCCCTGAAAACCTCGTCAAATCGTCACACCGCCACTAGGTAGGTACAACCGATTGCATTATATGTATTAAAGAAATATTTGAAAATTGGAGAGTAACTTGCGAAATTCCGGTAAAGAAATGCTTGAATTTTAGTTCCTCTGATGCACTTAAGTAGGTACCTATATGATGCTAATCTATCCAAATATATGCTGAATTGATTAATTTTTAATTTGTCTACATATATAATGTGATAGAAATCATTGTAATTATGGTTAAAGAAATTTTATTTCTCAATTAGAAATTACAAACATTACACTTACACACAAACACACACACACATTTTTAAAACTTAAGATTTGTTATAAAGAAAACTCAAACTCAAAGCATTAATTTCAATTAAACCTATTATTACTCATAAACATTTCGTTTCGTAATTCTAATTTATAAGCACAGGTGAAAATGAAATCTACAATCCAAGAACAATTAAAAATACTCCATATTCTTACGAAAATTGAACTACGAAAGCTCTCAAAACTGACACCTAATAAGAATTGTACGTCAATCAATATTTCAGCGGCTAAATTACTAAAGCATAGTAGGGGTTATCAGTTATCAAAGTGACTAGATGGAATTATCAAGAACCGCCAGCTGCAGAGCTAGATTCTAGAACAATTAAATGCAACGAGATCAAACTATGTTTGTAATTAATTGTATCTTATCAAAACATTTTTAAGGGCAATGTAATTGAAACTACTTAGGTGGGACAAAAACTGACCCAA
Organism: Amphipoea oculea; assembly: GCA_945859645.1. NCBI lineage: Eukaryota > Metazoa > Arthropoda > Insecta > Lepidoptera > Noctuidae > Amphipoea > Amphipoea oculea. The sequence goes on from OX243880.1 coordinate 11,416,544, forward strand.
CGGAGAACAAGGTTATAAGGAGTGTCAAGATGTTTATATCTAGACGAAGTTACCTTTTTTTTCTCATGAATATTTTTTTTTAACCAAAGGATATTTAAAACTTACAAAAAGTGTTATTGAAATAACTGAAAACCTGGAAAGGGATCTTTTTGTCGGATATGCGAAAATAAATGACTGCATTGACGCTAGGTTTGCATAGGTAATTTAAATGAAATATTTTGCTGTTAACGATCTTTTTTCTATTAGTATCTCTAGAATATCAAACTATTATTGAATTAACTTAGCTCTGTTAAGACAGTACAATCACTGCTAAGAACACTCCCAAAACTCCTTTTAAATGTACCTATAGCAAGGCATAATTTTTTTTTAAAGTAATTTGTTATTTATAAAACTAATATTTTATAGACAAGTTTTGCAGTTAAACACAATAAGGTACCTATCAGATGAATATAAAAGTAATTGCAAAAGCTCGTAAAGTTTAATATAAAATCGCTTAGTACAATTATACATAATTTATTAATAATTGCAATGACTAAGCTAACACTGTCATGTTAATATAAACGATTGTTTCTTAAGTGATCTCGTGATTTTATTTCTAATTATAGAACTATACATAATCAATTTATCACTTCATTAATAGTCCACGTTTTTGTGGCTAAGTAGGTACTTATGTTATTTAAATTAGTTATCTGTAAAAAGACAAGTGGCTCTTACCGTAACAGAGCTATCAAACAAATATTTTCCAAATCGTGATATAAAAACTAGAGCAAATAAAACACAAAGATTTTCATAAAAAAATGCAGTTCGAAAAGAAAAGCATCTTGCTCAATAATAAATTACGACAGCGTTAATGTCATAATTTGTCCGTTTTTTTTTTTTATTGAAATTTTCATAAAAATATTTAGCACCTTTAAGTGAAGGATTTCAAAAACATAAATCCTTCCCTATCCTGTTTACAATGTAACGGTACAAAAGTAACTGAATAAAATCTTACCAATAAATCTTGATAAAGTCAGTCTAAAAATAAAACTTCCGTTTTCACACTATCCACGCACTTGTTGCAATATTTTCTGACAGTTCAATTCACAGATTTAAAAAACGATAGCCAAACTAGCTCAAAGCTGACACTGATTTTAGATCTTTGAAAAAAAAAACCCGATAGAATATTTCGTTGTACGTAAGAGAGGAGCGTGCGAAGCCACGGAGGATAATAAATTTATATTAAGGCAAGTGCAGCCGGTCAGGTTTACTGGTTAGAACTACTCGGGACACAACGCAAATGTTGGAGGAGCCAGAGTCACTCAAAGGACGCCACGCCTACTCGCTAGTGGAAAACGGCAATTGACAACACTATTCCTAGCCTCGCAAACACACAACACTAGTCAGTGATTCGAATAATGGAATGTAACTGGCCAGTATTTCATTTATCAAGTGATTTGTTTATAATGTTATCTTATGTCATTTGGAGTATTTATGTTTGATAATGTGTAACATCTATCTATATCTATATACAGGGTGTCCCTGGAAGTATGGATCAAATCGAATAGGGGCGTGGGCAAGGTCATTTCCAAACTTTTTAATCCTGAGAATGTCAGTGAATTTTTTTACGGTTCAAAAGTTATGAGTATGACCGATTTTAATTTCTTTTTTCAATCACTTCTCTTAGTGTTCAAAGAAGTTAATTATAAAAAAAATAGATACTATAAGGGCTATCTAAAAAAAAAATTTTTAGCCCTGATAGATTTCACGAATTCGATCTTTCTTCTCTTTTGTTTTTAGTATTTTTTTAGTATTTCTTTTTTTTGCTAAAACGTTTGGAAATGACCTTGCCCACGTCTCTATTCGATTTGATCCATACTTCCAGGGACACCCTGTATATAGCACAAAGTCGGGTTAGTTACACCATTTATAACTCAAGAACGGCTTGACCGATTTTTATGATGTTTGATTTGTCTCCGCTCCGAACAGCAGAATAACTATTAAAACATGGGAAAAAATCACGAAAAAAAATGTAGATAATTCATTTTCTCATACATTTAGGCGGTACGAAGTTAGCTAGTAGTTTTATAAAATAACTTTCATATTATCTATTTTTAGAAAAGGTTCAGATTTTTTGTAAATCGAATGTTTTATTAGAAAGTACATAATGATAAATCGACTTGTTTTAGAATCTAAAGGCATCATGTCTGTACCTATTCAACTTTGTTGCTGAAATAAAATGAAAAACAAACCTACCTACTTACTTACGAAATAAAAATATACAAATAGGAAAAATAATGATTATGTTATTAATACCTCGCTACTTATTATAATCTTTTGGTGTTATTGTTTAAGAAAGTTTCCGTATTCAGCTTGAGTTTTAAATAAGTTAGTGTAACTTTGCACTGTCACGTCATCTGTCGATAGATTTTGTAAACGAAAGTTTATCGTATTTTATTAGTATCGCCAGTTCCTCTACAATAGTAAACTATTCCGTGATAGAAAAGGAACCTGTCTTCATTCCACTGCTGTTATTAATAATATTCACAAAAAACTTCACAATATATTCGCTGAAGCGTTGCGGTTTCCCGAGTCAATATTTAAATGGCCGAGCTCAACAACTGACGAATAATAGAAGAATACTTACTATTCATAATTTAAATTACATCAAAATTCAGGTATTAAATTGACATTAATTAACAGCTGTTTCTTGCTTGACTGACATTACATCTCAGTCCGTTGATTTTTTTAATCAACGAGTGATTGTGAGATCTTACGATAACGCCATCTAGTATCGAGTAGCAACACTAAAGTAGAAAGATTTTTTTCATTAGATAGATGGCGCTGTCATACAATATAAACATTTGGTCAGTTTTTTTACCAAAGAATATGATATGTTATATTATTTATTTTTATTGGTTGTTATAACATAAATATCAAAAATGATTGCCTTGCGCTGTTTTGATGTTACTCAATAAAATGTAGAAAAATAGCTCTATGTCATAATTCATCGCAAACAAAGACATCAAACATTTCAAATTGCTTCTCACGTGCGTGATTCTGAATTATATTGATTCTGGGTTTTTTAGACACATTCTATTTCACTTACATTATTTGTGGTTCAACGACCCCGTTAAATAGAAATATCCAACATTTTAGTATAAATAAAATATTTAGTAGTAATCAGCTAAATATTTTTTAATTAATTAGCTAATCTTAAATCGTCTGGTTGTAGATTCTTATTGGATGATTTGGCATGTTTTTATATCTTCTCTCTGTTACTAACTGCTCAGAATTTGAGGTAGGTCTATTGAAGCTTTAATTAGGTAGTTATACCCAGATATTTTGCTTATCTGGTGATGTTTTACCATTTGTGTCGCGAGATACAATATAAATATTAGTAGGCCGACAATTTTCAAAGAAATATTATTTTTAGGTATCTTACCCAATATTCACTGTGCATGATTTGTCAACCTACACTCATCAGATACATTTTATTGTAATTTGCCTACTTCACTCATACCTACAGGTAAAACTCAATCAAAAACAGGAAAAGAAACTACAAAAGATTTTCCTCAATTTTATTTCTCGATATCAAGTGTCTATTTTTAGGACGATTAAGTAATTATGCAAACATAACTTAAAAATATTGCCATCTACGATTTCATTACGCAATAATATTTATCATTTTTTCCGATATTAATCTTAAGTGATATCTACAGCACGACGCTTATAAGTAGCAAACAAAATAAGATAACAAAATATAGGAAGTATATTTTTCTTAAATATGTATTCCTAATACCTAGCCACATCGTGGTAAATCAAGAATCTAGGTTTATCTACAGTAGTCGACATATCCCACAGCATTAGTAAGCTACAGTGGCAATATGCCGGCCATATAGACTGGACATAATTATCTGTCGCATGTCGAAGCAGCAATATGCAAAAGCCAAGCACTCAGTGGAACCCCAATGGCAGGAAACGACTGCGCGGTAGGCCCAGAAAGAGATGGCGGGATTCGGCTTCTTAAAGCGGCTTCTTAAAGGATTGTCCAACAATCGCATTAGACTGGGAAAAGTGGAAAGAGGGAAGGGAGGCCTTTGCCCTGCAGTGGGACAACACAACACAGGCTTACCTATAATAAAAAATAAAAATGCATAGCCCAAGATTGAGTTACAATAGCGTGCGATTGGAGAGACCTATGTTCATGTTCAGCAGTCGATAAAATGCAATAGGCCAATGATAATGACGACGATAAAGAATCAAATAATTCTTCATGCAAATCTACGTCACACGCAAATATTTATATAAACTAAAAAGAATTACTGTTATCGCTCATTGTTATCGTTACGTCACTCTGACTAATGCTCAACAAATGTTTTGTATGTAATTTCGTTTTAAATGTTTGTGACACAGCCGTCATTTTCAGTAAATATCTGGTGCATATTCAGCACAATATGTCTTGAAAACTAACTATCACAATGCCGCGATTGGCGTGACCACTTACTAGGCCCATCTCGTCTAACATATTTTTTTTTTACTTTTGCCATCGACTCGAAAAGAACTAACTAACACGTAGAGAGACGTAAAGAACGGCACCCAAACTGTTACAAATCCAATCCGAAAGATTTTGTAAGAAATCCATGTTATTATGTAAACCTACCTATTTCATAGGTTTGAAAATTTCATCTGTTCGACAACATAAATAACGCAATGAATATTGTTGAATTGTCAAATTGAATTGTATTGTCATTGTAATTGTGTCTTACGTAATTAAGCTGATCTTCGTCAATTCTCTTATACCTAGTCATACCAGGCAAGTCGAAACAAACCTCAGTTTAGAGTAGATACTTACCATTGGTGTAGCATGGAAGATCGTTCTACTTCTTCTTACCATAATCACTATTGTCCTGGACCGCGTCTTAGGCCCCCAAATATTAAGAAAAAAAGTTACTGTTGTTTATCATTATTGGTTTCTTTGATTTTGATTTACATAAAATTACCCACTTACCTAGTTGACTTAGGGTTGAGACATTCAATACCATTGCTATTTTTACCCGACTGCGCCAGAAGGAGGGTTATGTTTTTCGAGAGTATGTATGTATAATTGTTTGGCACGCTCTGCAGCCTGAACGGCTTGATGGATTTTAGCTTGTGAGGTGTCATTAGATTCGTATTTACTGTGAGTGACACTGGGTATATCAAAATAAAAAAACAAAATGGCGGATTTTTGGCGCCATGTTACGCCTTCATAATTTTTTTTTTCTCAAAACCTATCGAGTGGGGTATCAAAATAAAGGGTTTTAAAAGGTAATTACAAAAATATATACAACTTATACGGTTAAAAGTAATTCAAAGTAACAAATCGTAAAAAACACGTACCAAGAACTAAATCGTCTACGAAATCTTTCACATTTGTAAACTAAAAAGCTGGAAATAAAAAAAGTAATTTAAAAAATTAAAAAACCCGACTGCAACCTTATACTAAAACTAACTGAAAAGCTAAAAACAAGCCCATTTTAAATTAAATAAAAGTTGGAAGCAGGCGGGACCCATACCATTATTATAGTTTCAAACTTAAATGGGTCCCGCCTGCTTCCAACTTTTATTTAATTTAAAATGGGCTTCTTTTTAGCTTTTCAGTTAGTTTTAGTATAAGGTTGCAGTCCGGTTTTTTAATTTTTTAAATTACTTTTTTTTCAGGAAGAAATACGCCTGATTTCATATTCCAAATCAGTGTTCAGCTCTTTGTTTTGCCCCGCCACAGTTGATTAAGTAACATCCTTTACGGCTGTTTAATTGGGTAACCTAATTAATTTACGACTGTACATTCCTTCCATAATCTTAGAACGTTTATGTGGCCATAAATCTGAAGTGAGATTAACTTTGATAGATACGGTTTTCGGTGCTCTAAATGCTGCTCCGTTAATTCGAAATAAGACATATTATTTCGTATTCATCCCTTAATTTAAAGACGTTTGTCAAAGGCAAGAATGAGAAAATTAATACATTACACAAATGCACAACTTAGCCAAAAAGAGTAGAAACAAAAATTTTGCCACTTTTGCTGACATAATAGGTATAAACTTAATAGTAAAAAATAAAAATTTGGTCCCAGTAAGATTTCAAGATGCTCATGCTTTGATAAAGTCAGGGAAATTAAATTCCCAGAGGACACGGTGGAGCACACAGTGGAGGTCTGCCCGGCTTGGGAGGAACACCGCCGTACCCTCGTAGAGGCGATCGGCAGCGGCGGCGACCTCTCGCGTCCGGCTCTGGTTCAAGCCATGGTCCGGGGCGAGAGGGAGTGGGAGGCAGTCACCTCCTTCTGCGAAGCAGTCATGCTAGCGAAGGAGGTGGCGGGATGGCTGAGAGAGAGAGCCTCACGTCCCAGCCGCCGCGGGAGACGCTCCGGGCGTCGGGGGCCGCGTGACGACTCCCGGCCACCGCAGCCGCGGGCCTGCGAACGGAAAGTAATGGGTAGCTCACCGTCCGATCAGGACCAGGCACGTGCCGGACGGCGCGTATGTGTTCCACGCGCGCCTCAAAGAGATGTCAGCAAAAAGGAAGGGGCCTGCCAGGGCCGAAGCCTGCTGGGGGTGCGGGATTGTCCGAAAGGGTTACCGCTACCCCGGAACATAAAGGGCTAAGGAAGGAAATTAAATTGTCCCTGTTTTCAAATCACAACTGTCATTCTTTGACAGTTGTATGAAATGGCTACAGCACGGCAAATTGACGTAGAGCGTCAATTTTCCTAACAATAAATTTCCCTAACTAACTTTATTTGTACGATTGTCAGCTGAACAAAATAACTGAATAGTTCCGTTTCTACACGTCGAAAAACGTGGACGGTGGACGTCAAACGGTAACGTTGTGCGAATACCGCACAATCCTTGGGCGATGGATAGAATAGAATAGAATAGAATAGAATTTTATTTTGCAAATATGGGTAATACATAATAGTTCTTAAGATAACATTTAGCTCAGCCACATTTTACCAATCGGCATGCAAACATTTGAAATTATTTATATCATTATTATTATACTTATTCAGACCAATTTATAAATTACTATTATAAAAATTTTAAATCATCAACTTAATTTAAAAATATATGATTGTATTAAAAGGAAAATATAAATTAGTATCATTAGATTATATATCATGTCATTATTATTACAAATATCATACCATTATCATTACATCATATAAAAATGTCAATAATCAAAATGTCAAAGATCAAAATGTCAAAAATAAAAAAAAATGTCATATAAAAATTTTTAAAAATCAAGATGTCATTAATTAACAAATATTTTTCTCCGATAGGAAGTCAGTTACACTGTAGTATGTTTTATCTACCAAAAAAGTCCGTAATCTGCTCTTAAATTGTGCTGTATTTAAAGCTTTCCAACTACTCGGTAATTTATTGTAAATAATTGGGGCCATGCAAGAAACGCTCTTACGCATTAAAGTGGTTCGACATGATACTTGACATAATTTGCTGTTGTCACGCCTATTCCTTGGGAATACAACAGCCAGGCGCTCAAAACGAGATGGATTTTGCTTGACAAACATAGCTACTTCGAAAATATAGATACAGGGAAGTGTCAAGATTTTATGTAACTTAAAATAAGGCGCGCAGCTGTCTGTCGATTTAAGTTTGAACAATGATCGGAGACATCTTTTCTGGGCCTTAAAAGCTATATCTCGATCAGTTGAGTTCCCCCAGAAAATGATACCGTAGCGCAAGTGCGATTCAACTATTCCGTAGTAAGCCGTAAGAAGTGTTTTGACATCTACTATTGAGGATAATTTATATAACACATATGCGGATGAACTCAGTTTTTTACACAAACTGTCTATATGTGCTTTCCAATTTAAGTTGCAATCTATTTGCAAACCTAAAAATTTGGTATCCTCTGCTTCCTCAATTTTATCATTTTTATAATGAATGTTGAGATTAGTTCCGCCGGGAGTACGTTGTCTAAAGTGCATTATCTTTGTTTTACCTAAATTAATATTTAAATTATTTTCGTCTAGCCATTTAATTAGTGCGTCAAGAGAATTATTTATGTCATTTTCGTATGTATTTGTACTTTTACATGGGATTGTTACAGTGCTATCGTCTGCAAACATAGTTATTGGAGATTCAAGGGATTTGGGCATATCATTAACATACGCTATAAATAAAAACGGGCCTATCACGGTTCCTTGTGGTACACCGTATGAGATTTTACGTTCTCGAGACCTTATAATATCTTCGTGTTTGGTAACTATGTTAATGTTGCTAACTTCGGTTATTTGTGTCCTGTTTTCCAGATAAGATTTTATAAGTTCGAGCACGTTACCTCTAATGCCATAGACTTCTAATTTATTAATTAATATATTATAATGGACATAATCGAACGCCTGGGTCATATCGCAAAATATAGCGCATATGGGGGTTCGTTTATCCATGCTACTAATAATAGGATTCAAAAAGTCATAAATTGCCATATTGATGGTTCTGTGCTGTCTGAATCCTTTTTGTTCTTCGCAAAGTATATTATATTTTTCCATATAATTATATAATTCCCTGCAAATGTATTTCTCAAAGATCTTCGAAATAACCGGTATGAGCGAAATAGGTCTGTAATTTTTCATCAACTCCTTATCCTCTTTCTTAAATAAGGGTTTTATTATAGATGTTTTTAAAGCATCTGGATATTTACCCGTACAAATAATAAGGTTCAGTATGTGGCTTAAATGTTCGCATATCGCGGTTGAGACAGACTTCAGTATCTTCGTGGCGATTCCATCAAAACCAACACTGTTAGTATTTTTTAGTGACATTATTATTTTATTCAAATCGTGTGGTGTGCTGGGTGCCATAAACATTGAGTTATGTTTTATGGATGAGATACATGTTTTCGGCTTACAGTCAACATCTATTTTCGGACGTATTTTGTCAACGAAAAAGTCATTAAAAGCACTAGCGATATCATAAGGTTTGTATAAAATTTGTTTACCAACTTTAAGTTTCTCAATTCGTTGTTTAGGGATATTGTACTTTGTCTGATTAATTACCTGCCATGTAGTCTTTGATTTATTTTGAGATTGCTGTATTTTGTGGGTATTTTGAGCTTTTTGTGTCAAGTTAATTATTTTATTATATAGTCTAGAATAGGTAGTGAATTTCTTTTTGTTTTCATGGCTGGGTTTCAACCTGGATCGCCACAGAAGTTCCCTTTTTTTCCTACTGCATATTTTAACGCCACGTGAAAGCCATTTTGGTTTATTGATTAGGTTTATTTTTATTTCTTTATACGGAAAACATAACTCGTAAAATAACTTGAATATGTCGATAAATTCATTGTAAGCTACGTTGGGATCGTCAGTGAGATATATCTCCGAAAATTTGAGGCTGCTTATACTATTTTTAAATTTCTCTATATTATCGTTACTGTAATCTCTTCTAGTTATATACCAGGATTTGATATTATATACATTGGGAACTGGACATGGATGAACGCCAGTGCGGCTTTATGTGTGTCAGTGACATTAAAATCTGAGCTATATTCGTCTGCCAAGTGTAAAGATTATTTCCATATAATTGTTTATTAAACTTAGTTTCGTGAACAGGAATCAACGATGTGGGTAGTAACTTATAAGTCTGCTAGGCTGAAGTGGGATTGGGCGAGCCCTGTATGTAGGAAGCATCGGGACAGATAGTCCAGAGTTGCCACGCAGTGGGTGCCAGAAGACGGGAAGGGAGGTCTAGGTAACGCTGGCTTGATATCCTAGATGCATAAACGGGAGATTGGCCGGAGAAAGCAACACACAAGGAACAGTGGAAAGCTATGGGGGAGACCATTGCCCAGCAGTAGGACAAAACCAGTTGAAAAAAGAAGTTTAAACGTTAGTTGTTAAACTTAGGATGGCCATAAAACAAAGATTGTGTGAAAGATGAAAATGGTTTGAAACGGTGTCAGTTTTTATAACGAATATTTAGTTACTTCAACTTTCAGATCTGGCTGTTGTGTGCTAGGTACTCCAATGCAGGCAAGGTTATCTGACGGTTTGTACCTAATCATTATAAACTTTTTCCGCCACTGAATCATGATTCGCCGTTAGCAAGGCTAATAGACTTTATTAACAGATTTTCCTGTAGTTCTTGAATCTGTTTAGAAATTCATGGTTTCTTAACACCGCATAATTTAAAGAAAAATAATTAAATTATCAGTTATGTTACCAATAATCTAAATTCTTTCTCCAATACAGTTACAGACGAGTTGTTAGAAATACTAGGTGTATGTTTATCTTTCACTATCAGTAGATTTCCGTTGAAAAAAATCCATTACGACGACGATCCGAATATGGCTTAAAATATAATTCTAATATGAACGAATGCTTCTCCCACCAAGGTTGTCGACACACTAACCCCCGAAAGACTAATCAAGTCGCTGATCAGGAAATCAGCTGTCAAATCTTACGTCAGCTGTTGAGGTTCTTAGACAGAACCAACAAGATCCAATCAAACCACTTGACAAGAGATAGACAATAGATATTGAGTCATAATCACAGAGTAATCAGATATTGAGTAGGCGTTCTGTATCCGGTACTGTTGGTTTGTCAAGTAACAGATTATTTGTATTCTAATAACAAAATGATAAAGTACTGACCAATCCTACGTATAAAACGTCATAGTGAAGTATCATTGTATGCATACTTCCATAATAATCTGAAAAATTCGGTCTGTTTATCTGTCACCTTTTCACATCTTAACGGCAAAACGGATTTGTATGAAGTTTAGCACACAGGTAGAGTCTGTGGTAGAGTGAGTATATTATTACCCAGGTAGGCGTTCCCGTGGAATATTTTCCAACCTCTACGCGGGCGAAGTTAGTGAAATCTAAAGAACAATACCAGTTATCAGACGGCTATTAAGCAGTGGACAAGTTTCAAAACTGGTCCGAATCTTCTAACCGAATATATTATGAACGTTCACCATATTCTACATAAAATAGATGAGAAAGCATAACATAGTGATTTGGGCGGAGTAGGCCTGCGGCTACAGAACCGGTCGCCGCACTTGCCACGTAACCATTGTTAATGATAATATTGATAACGCAAGGGATCATCGGCTAAGCCTTGCCGTCCATCAGCATATGGGAGATATGTAGCGGATTAAGCTCTGGTAGTAGGGATTATGGGAAGTTAGGAATGGATACATTTTTGTCTGAGTGAATGTACCTAAGCTTTTGGGACTGAATTCAGCTATAGACGCGATAGGAATGAAAATAGCATTTATATCAGCAAGTTTAACAAGGATCAAAATTATCAGGACGCCAGCTGATCAAGCCACTACAATCGGTCAAATTTCATTGATAGATTTTCAACTTTATCGCTAAATTAGAAGGTTCAAAGTTGATTGGGAAAATTTGACAGTGTCGGGTAGCTTGATGTGCTGGCGTCTGTACAATGCTAAACATAAGCCGTAACTAATCTATACACTAATAATAAAGCTGAAGTTTTTTGTTTGTTTGTTTGAACGCGCTTATCTCTGAAACTACCAGTCGAATTTGATAAATTCTTTTTGCATTTTATAGCCCAATTCTTAAGGAAAGCTATAGGCTATTTAACATCACGCAAGGCCCTTAGGAGCTGAACAAAAAGAAAAAGAGTCAGAAAGAACGCTAAGCAAAAGCGAAATAATAGCTCAGACAGGCGATGCGACGTGACGGGACGGGTCGGGGGAACAAGAAATTTCACGCAGACGAATTCGCGGGCAGAAGCTATAACGGTTAAATGGGGGAATATGTCCGAAGAGAAAATTGGAGATGGTAAAAAGTATTATGCTAATAATGTTATTGATATTCTTAAACAATTAGTCACCTATGTAGCTCTGTGGACTATATGTCTGGAACCACATAACAACAACACGTTTGATATTAAGTCCTCACTTGATAACACAGAGTTTTCTAGACTGTCTAGGGTTACACATGTTATAATTTATACAGTGGCGATAGCGATCGTTTATAGATTGCATATTGCATAGGTAAATAAATAGCTTCATTAATAGGCGATAGTGAATTAGTGACTAAAGCATGTGTGTTTTAAGAAATTGGTGAAGAAAGTGCAAACTTGTTATTTGAATTATACATATACGAGCCTTACAATGATATAGTATGATGATACATCTTGCCTTCTAAATAATACTTATTCAAACAAATTAACTACGGAGGGAACAAAGTACAACTCCAAATATGGATGGATGGACATTGGTCACGCAACTTCGTTCTAATCTTATGATCCTCTTATACAGCGACGGATGTATTAATCATCTGCTAAGCATTAATTAGCCTCATCATGGCTGCTTCCTATAATACTTGTGGTCATGTTAGCCCTTATTCTTAGCTAAGCAAGCGACTGACGAAACTGTCGATAAACATTATAATTATGAGTGGCTTTTTAGGAAACTTATGAAAAGAGACCGACAAGGACAATCGTAGCGCATTGAATGGCTCAAGATTAATACGAATGATTAATCTTCCGGAGAGGCATAGCCAGAATTAGCATTAAAAAAAGGGATTATGAAAATAAAAAGAAAAAAAGGGTAATAGAAGCTAGCTCAACGGCTACGTCATTATTGGGTACTACACGTATTCTAGTCCGATAAGAAGCTAAGCTATCTCCCTCGCACACTGCATCATGCGGTTTACGAGCGAATGAGATCGCTCGTAAACCCGCGGTTACAGTCAAATGAGACTTGATGTAGTGTGAATTCAAAAGGAACATTGTACTGCAATAAAATCTCTGCAAGTTGCCAAATATCTGGGTATGTTTGTTCCCCCGCATGTATGCGTTAAGCAAGGACCAGACAAAATGTAAATAAATTTTACGCCCAATTTCGGAGTATAGTTCAGGGGAATAATAAAAATCTTGATGATACTACTCTAAAGAAAAACTGTTATATAACCCAAATTATTTTATAATTTTAGTAATCGGTCTCGGAGTCATGAATTTTTCTACAGTAGATTAGGAACTGGATAGTCAATTGTCATGAATTCGATAAGTACAAAAATACACGTTGACAGCAAAATCAAAGATCAAATAGGTAGTCTTCCACCAGTCCGTACTAAAGTTACAAAATAAAAAGAATTTTGGTGCATTTGCGCGTTATGTTTTTATTCTTTTGCATATCCGTCATACTTGGCCCGCATCACGTACGTCATCGTATCGTTCGATGTTGCACTGGTGTCGATGGACGCGCGCCGTAAACCATGTTGACAGATGACTTTCGTGAAGCGCACTTTTAGTGAGTATTTTGAACTTGACGGTACAACCGACCGGTTTCTCATTGCCAAGGGCTTTATGTACGACTTTGTAAGTCAATTTTATTAGTTAAATATAAGGAAGAGAGACCCTTGAAATTGAGACGTTGTCGTTACTGATAATCGTATTGATTAAATTATCTTTAGATAAAGATGAATGATGCCTTCGGATGTTTCTTATGTAATGGCATGTGATACAATGATATTGTCTACTGTTTAGCTACTTCGTAACTATATAAAAGTTAACATATACGTGGTCATATTTTATTCGTCAAGCAATAAAATAATTCTCTACTTAGGTCTGACTTGTATTTGAGAATGTAAATAAGCCAACAATATTTATTCGCCTAAAACATTTTGAGTATCAAAAGCTAAGTATAAATTTTCTGCAACACCCCGTTACAAAGACATCTAACACTACAGTTACAAAATGCATAAACAGTACTACGTCATGTTCCACAAATCGAAATAAAGTTGTTCAATAAAACACCTCGATCCTCAATCACTCAGAAAAACATTTGGAACACCTACTCCAATATCCGCTAAAAACACGCAATAGTAGAAATTCGAATATATCTCAAAAGAAAATAGACATATTCGCGTCACACCCGACAGTTTCGCGAATATTCCTCATTTCATTTTGTTAATATACGGACCATAAATAAGTAGGTAAATGGTTCTACCCACGTAGATCTTGTAGCTTCATGTGCTTGGAAACGTGATGATGGAGAGCATTTTGCACTAAAAGATTATTCAGTTGAATTTAAATCTTAGTAATAGAAAGCAGACAGTGTGAAACCAATTGGCACTTTGGCAGTAATGCAATGTTGTTTGATTTATGTAGCCTTGAGTATTGTTTCTTCTCTAAGATAGATTCTCGATATAGTATACTTTGATTTCACAAGTCAGTAATCAAGAGTTCAATCGAAAGTGTATGCAATAGGTACTTTGATATTTTGTAGCACAACAGAGCTAGGTATGCGGCAATAGGCTGATGAAGAACGGCGGTAGTTATACATCCCTAAAGGGAATCCAAGCGATGACATTCTTGCTTATCAAATAATCAAGTTTGTAATTTGTCCCGGTGGGTTTAAAGATCACATTCGCTTAAAGCACGCATCTCATGCATGCATATAACACTATGTGGTACTGATATGGAAAGTAATGACCGCAAACAGCAACCAATAATAAATCTACAACTAACGATAATATGTTATTACGTACTGGCATCAACTGAGCAAAGTCCAATAAAGGATGCGACGATATTCAAAGAAATACAAGTACATAGTCAAATGCTTTAGTTTGGAAATGATCCTTGAACAACTGTACTTTGCGAGTGCTTTGTAATGTCGAAGTAATGAGATTTTCGTGTTTATCTGATGCCTTAAAGGGCATGTCGCGAAGTAAAGGCACACATGTTTTAGCAATACGAGTTTAGCATAAGGAGATATCTACAAGATTGTTTGATGGCCGTTCAGAATTGTGGTCACTATTCAGTTAACCACCTGAACATGTTACAGAATTTCGAAAAGGAATTTATTCCAAGGCAAGGCATACCTTTGGACCACTATTACAGTAACCGAAAATTAAGAAGTTATTAACAGTAAGTATAGTGAACTTAAATTTTGTTATTAACACAGGTAAGACATGGAAGCACTTTCTACAATTTCAGACGTGTCGTTTTATAGCAGGAGCATTGAGCGAAGCAAAATATCGAGGGTAATAAAACCAGCCAATCAAATCAAAATGCGTCAACAGATGCTACCTCAAGTAGTGACGAATCAATGAAATCAGTTGACAAGATTTAAACGGCATTTAAGTTAATAATATTCAGCGGCAGTTGGTGCATTGTTATGACTGCACATTTAAAAGCTGACCTCGGCAGTAAAGCCAAACAGGAGCAGAAACAACGCATAATGA
Source organism: Amphipoea oculea (assembly GCA_945859645.1). Taxonomy (NCBI): domain Eukaryota; kingdom Metazoa; phylum Arthropoda; class Insecta; order Lepidoptera; family Noctuidae; genus Amphipoea; species Amphipoea oculea. Next base: position 11,431,754 of record OX243880.1, read on the forward strand.
GCGAGAATAAAGTGACGAGGTTATAAAACTCGACAAAAATAATATAATTGAACATGCAATTCGCTCTTTTTCTCGGAACAAATCGCCCAACAGAACTCACTCCTACGATAAGCCTAAAATTCAAACAGATGATCCGCTCGTCGGATCAAGTGGGGTGACATTGTACCACAACTTTTATTCGAGTTTAACTGCCGGCCATCGTAACGCATCGCAATGTCTCTATGTAAATGGTCATGCATGACTAAACTGATCTAAAAATAGAACCCCGCCTGGGATGTGTGGCGATAACTGGACTAACTCGACCAAACTGGTCATATATTTATGCCATGTCGCTTCCAAATATAGCTCACACGGTATGGAAATAGTTACGGAATACGCTTAACATGCCTTTATGTTCAAACTCGTTGAAGTGATTATTTATATCTTCTTGCGTTCAAACTTTATGTGAACGAGTAGCTTGAAGTTTGTTATGGTCGATTTTATTCACTACGAGTCAGTGCAAAACTGCGATGCGAATGAGTCATGCGACTGAAAGGTAATTTCATATTTCGGGTTTTGGTTCCCAGTCGGCATGCTTATTACGTCATATAGTGCAATGGCTCTGCAGTTAATAGCTTCAATTAAAAGGGTATTTGCCTCAACTGGCAGCTGAGATATCAAAAAGCTTTTAGTTTTGCAATTCAGTTTATGATTTTATTTAATTAGTAAAATCATTATTACTCTGATTTGCAAGTGCGACTCGTTAAATAACAGGACTACAGTAACTAAATGGTTTTTGTCACACAGGTGACATTTTATATGTTTATAACTGTAATAAATTGGAAATTTGAGATTTCTATCTAAAAATATTGCTTAGTGCAATAATTACATATATATAAACTTAATGCCAGTTAATTTATTACAGAGGCTTTATTTCATTGCTAATTGAATTAACGCGATAATTAGATTAAATTGTTAATAATACCTACTCCTTCATTAACTCTGTTCGATACTACGATCCACACAATCTTGATTATAATAAAATTATAAACTCTCGGTCTCTCGTCTTTTTCCCATGGAGGTAGGCAAAAACTACAAAACGTCACCTGCTACGATCCCTACACGAAGTCCTTCTGTCTTGTCCACTTTCATATACCATATGGGGCTGACAATACGACAAAAATGAAAATACTGGCAATACTTATGAATCCCACCAAAACATTTTCATGTAAAATATTGCCAAGCCGAGACCACATGGCGAGCTCGCACTTTCAAAAAATTGTCAGATTTCATGTAGAGCCAAGCTTTTAACTCTACACGCCCTAACTCTACAAGCGCTAACTTCATAAACTCTACACCTTAGTCAAAATATGAGGCTTGGCCGTTTCGTTACTGTAAGAACTATTGTATAACAGAAAAGTAATGAACAGTGAATACATTTTTCACCTAACGCCCATGTGACGGTAGCGAAACGGCAAAGTTTTAGAATTTTTTTGTTGTTCGTGTAGGTACTTATACCTGCATACCAAATTACAGCTTTCTAGGACTTAAAGAAGTACCCTAAAACTTTTGATAATCATCAGTGAGTAAGTCAGTGACGAAATCAGGGTTTTTTAGATATCAATAAAATCTAAAGTATGTAAGAGCTATGCAATTGAAACTTTATGTTTAATAAGTCCACTCTTAACATCATATCCCGAGAATTTTGTTTATCTGGTATAATCCAAACCCAAGTTATAGGGGTTCAAAAAACGACGAAGCGCTTCGAGAACAGGTAGGTAGTGCCCTTGCACTTCGCTTGGCTCGTCTTGGCCCCCGGCACTACCGATTGCATGGCACCCCCAGATTTAGAATTAAGTAACATAGTATACCGTGCCCCCACATTTAGAATTAAGTAATATACATAGTTTGGCGAGTTTAGAATTAAGTAACACCTCTGTATTAAATGTTTATTATTATTATTTATAATATCATTAAATAAAAAAATTTGAAAGTTTCAAAAAACTCCTAACATCGAAATTAAAAAGTGATTTTTTCAAACCAACTAAATAGTAGTGTTGGGGCCTACTATGGATTTTTGATATGATTGATATGATGGGTATTGGATATATTTGGTTGAATTTTTGTAAGCAGACTGGGACCGTCATTTTCCACCTTCTATACCTATAATAATTATAGTGATTAAAAAACATCAAGACTTACAAGAAAAAACGGATAGAAGCTAACAAAAAGCGATGCTAGAAAATAATTTAACACGATATTATCATGTGTGGATATTTGCGAAGTGGGACAAAATTTAAATAGTTATCGCTTCGTTGTTGAACTTGTGGCTTCTGCTAACACTATGTGCTTACATGTTAATGTATAATAGAATATGCATATTGCATTAACTCGCTTTGTCCGTGCTTATAACTATCGGGTGTATGCTGTTGAGTGCCCTGGTGCTAAATGTCAACATATTTTAATGCTTAGCAGCACAAATAAATAGGAAACTTGGTAGTTTCTAAAACGCATTGTTTTGCATGTTTCTTGTTGGTTTGCGGAATACTCGGTTCGTTTAGTGTGTTGACTATGTTCAATCCTTGAGTTACCAGTTATTTGCTAAAAAGAGAAAATATTTCCTTAAAACAAACACTTGGTTTCGATCTAAACCCATTAGTTATTCTGTGTCTGAACATACCCTTTATTTATAAGCGTTGCTTAAAGTTCAGTACTGATTATAGACTGTTTTACCATACATTTTTGACGTTTTAACGTCTCTTTAAACCCCACAATCATTAACAACAGTGCAAGGAATATTTACGAGCAGGCCTCGTCTTTACCTATTAATTAATAGACAGTAAAGTTCAATTTGTAATGTTTTTACAAGCTACTTTGCCTCGTTTGATTCATATTTCGTTATTTGTGTAAAGAAATAGGTAAAAAAATGGTTTTACAGCAAAATAGCGGTTGTATCCATAGAATATCTATGGGTGTATCTATATAAGGTGTAAAAAAATTAACTGCAAGAACTTTAAGAGGTGCTTTATACCATCGAACTGAACAACTTTCACTATGGGACCAACTCTGAAATCACGAGAAAAAAATGAGTTGTTTCATCTTGCAGTTAATTTTTTTACACCTTATATAATATTTGAACCATGTTTCTTGAATTTATTGCAAATTGGGAAGTAAAAATTGATACTCGGATTTTTAACATGTTAAGAAAATTGGATTTTACTAGTCAGTACGTACGATATAATAATAACATAAAATATTGCCTGGATCAGGGTAAAAAAGGTACACCCAAATTTTGCTAGTTATGTTTTACCCCCTTGTAATAGGGGTGAGTACTGCCAGTTTTCATTATTCTTAGTGCAGTTTGACTAAAGCAAACCCATTGCAATTCTTCAATTTCATGACGTAACTCTTCATTTCGTTCCGTCACAAGTACAGCCAACTATCTATAGTATGACGGTGCTGATTATAGGAAAAATACCGCCCTGCCTCTAAATATAATGTATCAGATAAAACTGACGTGGATAAAGTTGGATAAACTTATCGCTGCTCAATAATTTGCAGCATACTTTTAAAAACGATATAAAAAAGAGCGCCTGTTACATGTTTATTACGGTATAACCATACATTGAAATAAGAAGATTCAATTATGAATATAAATCCTAAAAATGTAGCACTTTTATTACTATTTTATTGTAAATATAGTTACATTAAATCTTTTAATAAAATGGTGCAAATTAGGCACTCATCGTAAATCAAGCCGAAATGTGATGAATGCTTATTTACGAGTAAAGATTGTGGCGAGTTTTATGGGTTTTTACAGTATGAAGATTCGGCCAAGAGCTATGCAAATTATACATCTCCTCTTCTAATATATTGTGTGATAATAGTGATACGTAAAATCATGGAAAACTACGAAAATGTGTTACAAAAATAAACTTCTGGCATAAACCGAGGACCAAGTTCAGCGTTTATTCTCGCACAAAAACAGTTTTCATAAAGTAACGATTATTGAGTTGCTGATAGCCTCGAAAAGTCAGTATTCCATGTCATAATACCGGATTGAGAATATTTTTATTCCATGATGTTAATTATTTTTCTGATAACACGTAAGTACCTAAGTAAAATTATATGGCAAATAAATCTTTTCAGGCTTTTATTGCGCCTGTTTTAAAAAACGCCGAAAAACCTTCCTCTTTATTACGATAAACCGTAAAATGTTTTAGCACCACTCTAAAAGTTAACCGAAATAAATGAAGATATGCAATTTTATTATAAAACTGAGGTGAATGGCCGTGACGGTTCGAATTTAATTTTTGAATTGGGTGAAAGAAACAATTAATGTTTTTAAAATAAAACAAGTAAACTTTTGAATGGTAGTTTACTTCTCACCAAACAAAACTTTATTGGAAAATAAGATAAACATAATGAACGCGAATGAACATTTCTTTACTTTTCTGAAGTTAATCCTAACAATGTTGAATACAAAGATGATATTAGTAAGCAACCAATAAGAGAAAACTTCACAATAACGTAAAAATAATCAACCGTGAACGATGAGTGATGATTACTAAATGACTGCTAAAATTCGCCAACGTACGACCTACTGATTGGCACAGCTAATGCCACTTCAATTATAGCGCACACCGAAACAAAATAACGTCAATATTAATGACGTTCTTGAGAGTCTTAGCTGGCGTTAAATCTTAGAAATTAATAGAGTGATAGGAAGCGTTTCTGATGCGCAGCCAAGAGAAACAGGTAGATAAACTAAATGTTAATTGGCTTCGTGCCACTGATGCACGTGTATTGAGGCATGGCGATGCAAGATAAAATATGAAATCCATCGATAGATATTACAAATGATAATGATAACCGCAAGGCATTTTTTTTATTGATAACTGTGTATAGCTAAATTAGAGGTGGAGCAAGTTTCGTTCCAAGCAATGAAAGAGAAAAGACAACAAATGAAGGATATGTGATGTAAGTTTGAATGCAGATAACATCTGTCTTAGTTTCACTATGACAATGAAATGAATTTGGGAGTATATCTTTATGTAGGTTCTTATGAACCTTGGGAGTGGTAGTCGTAGTGAAAGACTGACATTCCTTGTTAATAACTGGCTTTCTGCATCATGCTTTATTAGCCTTACTCATAAGAGAACAATTTCCTGAGGTCACCAAGATTCATCTCTCGTATAAAAAAAATGCAAATGCGTTTTAAGGTTCACAGTTTCACACGTTTAATTGTGAAGCATAAAAAATCCGAAGAGCAATTTAAAGGATATAAAACCAGTAGAACGATTAATTGAAGCAATATAAAGTTGCGATTACGAAATGTCTGGTTTTGCAGGATGTTAATGTTACTCGCACATCAAACTACATTGTGGTCAGATATTCCTCTTCCCCCTAAAATATACATAGTTTCTTTAGTGTTTACGTTATTGAGATTTTTTGTAGCTAATACTTGAGTTGGTATCGAGCCAAGGACAATAAAAGATAAAATGTTTCCGTAACATTTTAATTGTTTTGCAGTCGTCAACTGTTTTATTTTTCGTAAAACTCTCCACTGCAATGAAACGCACTGAAATGGTTTGGTTGACCGCGTTATTCAATCGGTCTTTATATTTTTCTTCGAATTGTGTTTTTCGTCGTTACGTTTCACTGTTCATCTTGTATGTTTTCAGTTCGATTAAATTGAGGTAACATGCGTCTAAACCACCATACTTGTTTATTAAACATTAAACTATTTCAATCGGAAATTAGTAATTTGTATAATGTGATAATAGTGTTAATATCCAATAATATATATGTTCAATATTATCTTTTGCAAACTACACAATGACCGTTAAAACTACATTCTATGAAAGCGCCATGGCTAACAAAAGAACACTAAGTTAAGAAGCTAAACATACTATTAGTCCTAAGAAACGACCCATTCTATTCACATTGACGGTTTTTCCTGCGACAGTGTCTACATAACAAATATTTTCGAATTCCGCGATAGAATGTTAATTTCCCCTCTTTAAAATCAACCGTGACTAGTCGTCATGCGAAATTTGGTAGGGACGTGCACGAAATTTTGTGGTTGTGTAAGGCTAGACGAAAAAGGACTATAAAAGATCACATCAACGCGTACGTGTAGACACGTATTCGTGATCGCTATAAATTGAGAAACTGTTTTGATACGTGAGGTGATTACGTCCCTAACTTAAATCAAGTAGTGATTGGTACTGAGATCTTCAGCACCGTGTAGTCATAAATTGTCTTGACGATGATTTCTGTCCAAATTTAAACACTATTGTAAAAGGCGTAACAACATTTTTCGCCTGAAATTAATAAATAACTGATAATTTATTACACATCCTAGCTCTTAACTATTTTCCAGAATGTAATGAAGACACATCGTAAGCCATCGTGACGATGAGCTAAGAACGCGGAAGGACTAAAATGTTTCGGTCAAATGATCTTCTACAACAATATCGGAGTTGACAAGGTTCCGTTTCATTCACTATCAATTCATAGATTCTTACTACCGATATTGAAAATACTTCACTTGTATTGATAATGGGAAAAAAATAAAGTAGCCTTCCATCGATCATGATAAACGAGAAATCTTATTATTCAATAACGCACCGAATTTTCCTGTAACTCAAATCGATTTTGAAGATTCAACATGCAAAGTTTGGATATGGAGAAGACAAGACATCGATCTAGCAATAGTTTAGGGAATACCTACTTCATAATTGTGAAGAATGTCACGATGGATTTCTTTCTAACTCAATAGGTTTCACATTAACGTGACATTGGATTCCAGATGCGACCTTTCGCCGGCAGTCCTTGCTATTACTAGTACTTATGCAGACAATGACATATTTGGAAAATCTATCGAAGCACGTGTGCAACTGTGCATACATTGGATTCTTGATGTATACGATTATGTTTCGTTATTTATTATATTATTAGCTAAGTCGTTAGTGATTAATCGATATTACTTTGGTTATCTATGTGAACTGCAGCTAAAAATAGTCCACTTATCTCTTCCGTGCCGTAAATACGATTAGGACATTTTAAAACTAATTGTGCAGGAGCGGTCACCGGTTCTATAATACCGTGTTTTGTGCTGTGAAGAATCCACGAGTTTCTTTTCTTGCCCAAATTCAGGAAAAACATAATTTTGACGAATATGTACACCGTTTTCAAGCTTTCTCATTAGTTCATTGCTTACTATTTCGCAAGAATGACCATGTCTATCCATCCTACAGCTTTTGGAAATTCACTAGCCCTTCTTCCTTTCGAGTCGATGGTAAATTATATCAAATGAGTTGGGTCCCGTAGGTGGCCACGTCAATTGCGGCATCAGTGGCGTTTTTAAGGTCCTCAGAAATATTCGAAGTGCATGAACACTTTGGACATGCCAACAACAATCTATGGTTTGCACCGCATTCGCACTGGGTGTCGGTTGGGTAAATACTCCCCTATTTCGCTAGATTGTACTTGCCGCAGCCACAGTAAAGTTTGATTTAAAATCGCAATACCTACTATATAAACACACATGTATCAACTATGAACACCACGATAATCGATTTGCCTCACTCGATTATAATAACTTGGTGAAACGTCTAGCAACTGTTATTTGCATTTTTTTCAGTATATTATATGCTAATATTAAGCTAATATTGAGGATGATGTCGTTAGCAAACGCACTAAAGCTGACAATGAATGGTTCTATGCTTATATTATGAATCTATCCATAAAGCTCTCTCCCCTTTCTAGCACTATCATCTTTTACTCAATCCATCCTCGTCACACGTCTTCCTCTAATTTTACAGCTATCTACATTCATCCTTTTAATACTTCTCTCGAGACACGACAGTAATTGACTGGGCTCTGAATTTTAGATTTATTTTGTGTAGGTACCTGAAGCCAAAGCAGAATCAAAGAGGCCGTTGTCAAACACATTCAAAAATATTTTAGCAGTCTCGTTTGCTATGCCATCCACGGGCGTACCTCGAACGGCTGATATTTACCCGAGTCACGTGTTTTGACGAAGTAATACATTACATGGTTTGCATAGTTGCATTATTCATTCCATACCCCGACTTATGGGTACTACACGAAAGAAAAATTAGGTTGGTTTATTGCTTAGTAGACTATAAAACATTACATTGATGAATACTAAGTAAATGCTTAGCGTTTCTATGTCGTTTACTTACGCTCTTTATAATGTGCAAATTGAATTCTAGACACTTCGAATGCATACCTCGATGCCAATTGCTTCTACCATTTTACAGTAATTTTCTCAGGAATTTAAGCTTCGTTGGTTTATTGAAACAAGTATTGCACCGTACTTGTATTGGACGTACCGCTGAAGGTGGAATCACTGGTTAAATCCTTAGATGGGCAGAAGTGAAATTGGGTTTTTCTGATAAGCTATCCAAACGATTTACAAGTGATGAAAAGACTATGCCCAGCACGTTCGTATTAAGTAGATACTTCTATTTCTACACCGTTCAGGGTTCCAACCGCGCGAGACACCTATGAAACATAGGAAATAAGATTATAATGCAATACGATTATAATGCAGATTTTAAGCGAATGTCGTCGCGAGCCATATCAATGGAATTGCATTAAAAAGTGTTAAAAAGCACAAAACTGGCCAGTATACTTGTATAACTAGTTAGTTAGTCATAGAAACGACATTTCACGACTGTCTGGTTCATTTATTTCAAAATAGCAACGCTAGTTTTTGTCGGGTGCAGCTGAACTATAATTATACCTATAAGCAACTGATGATTTTGAGTTTGTGTTGCGGTCAAATACGGCCTTATGAGACAGTGTACTGACAGAATATAGTATTCATTCATTGAACATTTTACTACTTATATGTATATTCCTATTATAATTATAATACCTACACCATACCAACACTGAGACCAGTTTGTAAGAAGTACGTATCTGTTTAAGGTATTGGTATCATCGCCCCATCAACTCTGGTCATAATATTTACTGACCTTTGTCAATAATGTCAGCAATATTCATTATTGTAGATGATTCGCGTTTGACTGTGAGAGACTGTGCTATATCGTTGGTAAAGATGACCTTACAAAATAGAAAATTGATTTGAATATCCTCTTGAAAACATCATTTTATGACGCAGTTGCTATGGTGCAAGTTTTTCAACCTTCAACGGATAGAAGGTTGGAAGATTTCCGCTGTTTAACTTTGGGACATTTTAACCTTCCACTGGGGAATCACAGAAATGACTCAAGTTCGACGTTTAACTTAACAGTAGATTTATTAAGTTCAAATATTTAAGGAGTTCCGTTTCTTAGTGACGTAAGTTATTCAATTATTCATGATGAATTTGCTACTCAATATGTTTAAGTTATGCCTGTTATTTGTGTCGGTCGTAATACGAGACGTTATCAACGTCCTCAGAATGTTACACATACTTACTTAGTAATTATATTTAACTTGTTGGTTTCCTCGCGATATTTCCCTAAGTATAGTATTATAATTTTAAATCAGGTGATAATTATAGCTGGCTCTGTGTTTATTTTTAGAATGCAATAAAATTTTATGAGATAAGCTTTGAAGGAGAAAACTATAATTAACAATATAAATATAATATTGTTTTTAAGATTGATTAAACGGCTAGAAAGAGAGTGAGTATTGAGATGTCGGCTGTTAAGATATACCTATGGAAATATGGCGCCAGTCATAAATATATTGAGATGTATCATTGGATGAGGGCAAAAGGATTATGATGATGAATTTCAAGATCGAAAAAATGACCATAGATCTATATTTAGATATTAAACTTGAATTAATTTTACCGCATCACTAACTCGACCACAGACCTTGATAAGAGTTGAAAATACTCAACTATTTTTATAACCAGTATCAACGGTCAACGCAGTGAAGATGACCTTTTACAACAAATAGATTTATAAGCATTCATTTTAATTGGCCTTCTATTTAAATGAAACTCTGTGAAAATATAATTTATAACAGAAAAAAAGTTCGTTATTTTTTTTTTTATATTCCTTTTGCCTTGCTTCTCCTGCAAATATTTTGTCCCAGATTACTAGTATAATATGTGTATATGTAATGTACCTAACTACTGTTTTAGTTTAGTAACCTTGAACCGGCTGAAAGAATTATCATTGAAATTAAGTAATTAAATTCAGAGTCCGATTGCTATCGTGCAAATTAATATACAGGTTGTTCGAAGATTAATTTCAAGACAAGTCTACTGGCCTGTGTCTCAATTTTACAGACTATAATTATTATGTTTGATATAAATATAAACATTTCTGTACGGACAGTCGGACATGTTATTTTTCAAAAATATCAGAACCATGACTATTGTGTTGTGCCCATCGATCACTAAAGTGATCGATGGTTGTGCCTCTCTTTAAAATAACCTTACTTAGGCAGGTATCTTATACATTTATCTTCAAATATTTGTTATAAATATTTCATCGAATCAAATCACATAGCAGGTTTTTAAACAGGTTAACGTCTGTCTCTCAGAAAGAACACATCGCTCATTTGGAGAAACATCGACGTAAATGTATTTTTTTCCGTTTCGATGTTAACACCGATGAGATTATTAGGTACCTATCTAGACGAGCGACATGTATGCTTTTATATAAAAATACCTCAATATTCGAGCACCTTGCTCTCGCAATTTGAGCCCACAAAATATCAGGGCACGTAGAATCAGGTCAATATTTAAATGCTCAAAATAATACGTAGCTAAATAAATAGGTGGGATAAATTCTCGTATTCTCCCACAGATTGCGAAGTTACCTAAATTCTCACATTAGAATGCGCAATGCATTATATTCATACATCACTGACTACTGAGCAACACGAACGGTTCTAATTGAAATATTACATGCTTTTCAGTACAAGAAATTAGCACAGTTCATATAATAAGATTTAAATTGAAACAAAATAGTTAATTAGTATCAAAATAAACAATTATTATTTTTATCTAATTAATTGGTTTCATTATTTGGTTATTATTATAACACATAACAGTTTGCTTGGATTTAAAAGTTATGTATGAGTGACCCTCTAATGATTTCCCGGGAATGAAATCTAACACCACAAAATGTTTAAACACGATTTGATTTGACTTAAAAGTTTGACCCTCTTAAGATTGATTTGTATATTAATCCACAACTTGATCCCTTGGAATTTTCAACACTAGAATATGTTTCCGGTAATTTATACGAATTCCTAAAGCAGTTGCAAAACGTACAAATTGGCAGTGGTCTCTGTGAGCTGTGGTCAGTCGGCCTTGCTTTCATGTTATCTCTGCTTATTCTGCAGAAACTAATTCACAGTCACGTTCAAAACCGACTAATAAATTAAACATATCAAAATGATGATGAAAAGATTTATTTTTTTCAACGCTATCTTCATTTAATTAATGATGCGTGTTTATGGGTTTTTAACGTCTGTTTATACGACTACTTAATTTTCTTCTGGGTATGCATAATATTTATTTATTTTATATCTTTTACTTCACTCATATCAGCGCAGATTAATACGATAATAGTGCATGCTGTCTTAAAAATATTAGCTTGTTAGAAAGATAGTAGCGGGGTTGACAGGCCAGGGTCCGCAGTCGAAGGTTGTAGATGACTTTCTCTGAAAAGCAAATAATGATGTAGAAGTTGATGAAGGCATAGATACAGAAAGAGAAAGAAAAGATATACATCATTATGATTACCGTTTATGTGCATAAAGAAAAAGAAAAATTGGATGCGAGAAGAGGACAATTATTACCTACAAAATAAGATCAAAATAATATGGCCTGGCCATTCGGCTAAGTATACAATTGAAAACGAGATATTATAATAAGAGCGAAATTATAGATTCATCATAACCACCATAATCCGAAATCATTTGCGTCCCGTTGTTGGACCATAAGCTCTATACGCCATTCCTCCCTGAATTTTGTGAATCTAATAAACTTAGTAAGGAATAGAATACTCGATACATTTTCTGTTCTTCTTTTCTCTCATACGAATACGAATGAGCTGTAAAACGTAAGTGCTTTTCGTTTATGTTTATCACAAATTAAATTTAAAATGACGGCTTTCAAAAAGTCCGCCATCGAGATATACTCGTAATTTTATTCGGGGTTTTTAATGGGATCTTTGAAAGACATAAATGTTATTATCAGTATTTAAACTTGTAATATCAGTGATCTGATTGAAAGCAGTGAAATAAAGAAGCTTGAAATTACCATCTTGGTGTAAATAATATATCCTTTTTAAAGTTGGTATCAAAACTAAAGCAGCCATTACGTTCATGCCCTTATTCCAACTTCTATAAGTGCAACAAGTCTTCTTTCTTCAAACAACCCTATCAGCCGTAATTCCAGTGTTCACATTAATATCTACTAGCTTATCATCCACTTAGGCATAAAATGTCGTTCATAGATACTTTTTCTATTCCTGCAGCATCAAAGGATTTTACAACAGTTACAAACTTTTTTAATCATCTAGTATTAACCAAGTACCTACTACCTACTTAGCTAATGCGATAACTTTATTTGTAATCTCCATCAAGTCCTCCCGTGATAGGTTCATATCATCATCTGCCTAGCCTTTTCCCAAATATGTTGGGGTCGGCGTCCAGAATTCCAGATTAATTATTTTCAGATACTGGCTGATTTTATGCATAGGCATCCTCATTGCACAAATCTTGTAGTCCAGCTTCCTTCTATTATCTTCTGTTTTCTTTACACTCATAAAGTGCTAGCCTAACGTTAAAGGCTTGTACAGTCGTACTAGCGATGTTAAGACTAAATTTTCTTTGTGAAAGTAGGTACAGGTATGAGGTATCTTCATCCAATTTTTTTAGTTTCATCCAGTTTGGAATTTAGAACGAAAAAACAGCAGATATTGATGTCTGCAAGGCCCTGACACTTCTGATAGCCATTGCTGGCCATAATAAAAATCATTATATTAGATTAATTTTAATACGCGCTATTATCTAGCGTGTCTTTTATCTATTGGACATTATTTACGATTACATAGTCCTTGAATGTTTAGTTGTGTTACTCTTTTCGCTGATAATCCTACTATTGTATTAGGTTTTACGAGATTCGAGTCTCAATTTATATTTGAGGGTTTTTAGCAAGATGGTTCGACGAACTTAAGAATGTAAATGGACTGACTACTGTGATTTTGTCTTGCAGCAAACTGCGTTAGTTTTTGAATAAACAAATACCACAATTGTTTGTCTTCTGAATGTGGTTAAAAAAAATCTCCAAATAGGTGTTAGATTCCTAATTGTTAGAAAAATGCTACCTATTTTATTTATATCCTGTTAGGACAGTAGGTACACACATTTATTATGCTTGGCAGGTGCCAATTTTGTTATAGTAATAGTATCGATCAATCAATGTCACCGTTACAAGTTAACTTTTCGAAAGTTACAAATTCAGTTTTAACAGTTTCTAAACTGTGCAATCAGTTCAACAAACAATTTGCAAGTTAACAATTGACTCACTTATCGATGTTTATTTTTAAATTAAACTTATTTGCATAGTTATTATCCGACCTGAGTTTGTTTACGCTAACATGACTACCCAAGTTAGCACGGAATTAATGCATGATTGTTGTAGCGAACTACAGTAAACAAGAAACGTTATACCAAATACTAACACTAGGGTTTGAATCTAAGAGTAAACTGCTGATTAACCGCCATTACAGAACGAGCTATTTTTAGAATCCGCACAGAGATCACGTCTTTGTCTGCTGTAATGTAAATGACTATCAACCATTCCATGTCTCACAGAATCTGTTTGCGCCGCCGATCAAAACAAAACGTTACATAACCTAAAACTGACACAACAAAAAGTAACTCACCTAGTTCGTCTTTTAGAACCTTCGTCATTCTGCCAACTTTCATAATTATTGCACTAAAAAAAGTAATAAGATTCACAGTGAGGTTATAAACACGAATTGTCTGTTAACGTCACGTCATTTTGACAGGTGACGCGCGCTGTGACCGCCAGCTCGCGCGGCTAGGGATTCACGGGAGAGTTCCCCGAGCGGTGGTGTATTCTGTTGTCGAATGACATAGTTTAGGGAGTGAAGCAGTCGAAGGAGCGTAACTCGTCTTAGCTTCTCGCGGCCAATGAACGGCACGGCCCGATGCGCCAAGGTCACTGGAGGCAAAACCGGCAGCTCGCAGCTCCGGCAGAGGGCGGCACGCGGCGCGACTGAATAGGTACACGAGCAGCTTGGTTGCTGCCCGTATGGCAACTAAACAGAAACACTGTACGTATGGCCCGGCACGATGCGCCGATAAGCGGTATTATGGAATAAATAAAAACGCAACGCGTTCTGAATGTGAATGAATGTGCAGCCAACTTTACGTCATTTTATTCATTGTCTCTTTAATACCTACTTGGATGTAACATTGAGTACTTTCTATCGACATACAATGGCGCATGACAGCAAGTGAGCAAGTTATTCGTTAAATGCCTTCATTGAAGCACAATTTGTTTTCAAACAATGGATATAGGTACGAAAATAGCCCACAATGTTTGTCGACAGCGACACTGCTAATTACCGGCCGTATGTACCTACCTACTACTCTTAGTTTCACTAGTAGGTACTTCAAAGAGAAGTTGCCAGGACTTTGATACTAAATATCTGAAGCCGAAGGTTCGTCGCCTCGTCTCATACTTCACACAGCTACTTTTCCTAAAAATAGGCAATCGCTAACATACTTCAACTTTTTGATGTGGCGTTATTACTACCTAGCCATAGCTCTTAATTTATTTAAGACGTAGATGAAAAAGATAAAATCTTATCAAGGGACCATGGGTCTTATCAGTCTTTATAGCGTCGTATTTTTTTGGTCCAACACTGATCTTGGTTAACAAAATGCTCTTTGTGATTTTTTTTATAAAACGTAATAATAAACCTAATAAAATATCACAGCTAATAATTTTATTATACAATTTATTTATAGAGTACCATTGAAATCCGCTCGCTACTCGACGCTAGATGGCAGTAGTAACTTTAGAAAACCCCATTAAAGAAATTGAGGATCATCCCGTCTATCCTCAAAAAAAAAACAATTTTAATCTGATCAACCACAAACATCATTATCTTTTTTACCCGTATACTGTTAGCTAGGATTGCGACCTACCAAAAAAACCAAGATGCTTTTGACTAAAAGCTGTATTGAAGGGCACTTTGAGGACTATGTTATTGTTTATGTTAATATGAGATTTGCCATCGTCCTAACTGTACAACTTGCGTGCTGCACGCCCGGTATTAGCGATGCTTCTACCGACCATAAAATAACTAAAGATATATCCGTCGATACAATAGCAGAACAAAGTAAAGAACAAGCCAATAACATTTACACAAAGTACCATCCACAATATAAAGAATTAGAAACAGTCGTATGCGTCGGCGGAGTTAAAACGCGCGTAGGTGCGGTTTGAAAATGCTCTAATAATAGATAAACGGTATTCTGTCTGACCAAAACTAATTTATTGAAATAGGATTCACAATTATCTCGTCTGTCTACGGCTGTACATGGAATGTTGGTGGCGGTGTGTCTAGATGTGCTTTAACGGTAAAGTAACACGCTGAGGTAACATAACTAGGTAAGTATCGCAGGATCGGAAGTATGTCACAAAACGTATCATGACAAGTTTTCGCTACTTATTTCGGTCTTTTGGTTAGGCTAAGAAGCACCGCAAAACGGGGCTACTTTGACTTCCAGGGTTACTTTGACAGATTTTGTAGCTACTTTGACAGAGCGCCAAAATCGGTTTTCACGTGTGCTCAGCAAGTGTGCGTGACCTCGAGTAATATTGCGCGAGGCGCGGGGTGTGGGGGACGCGTCATAGCGTTGTGATCGGCCTGGTCAAAGTAGCCCCGCCTGTCAAAGTAGCCCCGTTTTACGGTAAAGTTAAAAGTTAACTTGACCAAAGCCAAAAACCCAAGCCGGAATTTATTGATAGGTGATGATCATGATCATTCAGGAACCTTGATGCTTGATATAAATCTGACAGATGTGATATTAATCTTGACTGTTCTTAGTCTTTTATTATCTAGCCTCGTTACCAATATATCCATTTCTTCTCTCGGGATTTTATAATGAGACTACCGAAATAATAATTGGCTTTTTCTTTGCCATGATGCACCACAAGAAGCAGTTTCAGATACTTCACTGCACAGATACTTTCGTCTTTGTATACTTACAAAGAAATTGGTAAAAAGGGTAAGTATCAGCAAAAGTAAAGCTGAATGTGTAAATTGTAATATACCATATACACTATACCATAGGGTTCTTCTTTTACAAAACTTGTTGCTGTTACTTACTGCACTTAGTTTGACATTACTCTCCTTCGCTTTGGTCTCATTATTTTCATAAGCAATCGAGAGTACCTACTTTCCATATAGCTTGCTTTGCAACCCTTTCAAAAAAACAATCACGTGGTAGTTGTGACTTTTCTAAGAATTATCAAAGCGAGGCTGAATATCATACTCGTGTGCCACGTGTAAAATAAGTACCTATCTAAAAGAAATGTGCAGGGATGCAGACAGGCCGTCAGCTCTATTGACTAGTTATGAGATATGCGTCGAACGGAATACTTCATGTATTATGATACGTGCAGTAATTTCAATTTAAACACGTGTCTGGCTGACTTTTTAACAGCCGTAATCCCACACATTTAAATCCACGTGGATCATTTATTAGAATCATCTGGCTACCCATAACAAGGAGTATCAAGTTAGTGAGATGAAGCAGACAAATAAATTGTGGGTTTAGAAAAATCGTATGCTACCCAGCAACCGAATTCTGGCCTCGACTGTCAAGTTTTCGGCGAAACGTGCTGTCAAGGAATAGAGATTTCTATTAGCCATACTTTCTGTATGTAATCGTATCGTACAAGCGTGTTTCTATCTTACGTTCCACACTCGTAAAATCCCTACAGTATCATCAAATGTGTATCTGCTGATTACATTTAGTATTCCGTGTTTTATAAGGGCGGTCCCAGAATTGACTCTTGTGGAATCTCAAAATGAATCTTGCTTCGATCATCTAATATATCTCGAATCGTTTGATCCCACAGCGCAAACGATACCTTGCGTATACGAATGCATTACCTACTTATTGCAAAGCAGACATTGAAGATACCCAATACGTTGGAACAGCTTGATCTTGAGCTTGATGATTATATAGCTGAAAAAATCTTTAAGCCCTGTGGGAAACAGTTAAGTAAATGTATGTAACTACTTACTTACATTTACTTACTTTGAAAGCGTCTGAAATTTAGATTTACAATACAAGTAATTATTGGTGGTTATTTTCATAGTACAATATATAATTAATAATCAGCGTATTTTTAGTTCATGGCAACCGTTACCGATTGCGTGAAGCACGAGATTGGCATTCTACAGCCTGATCATTATAATAATCATTACTTAGGCTAGTCTGCATATTGTAGACTGCGACTTGCCAGTTTATTTGTAGCGCCTTTTATTAGGCCCCTGGTACTCTAAAGTTAACATAAACTAATCATCAGTTTCATCAAACCTAATTTTCTCAGCATCATTTATTATATCGATCTCATGTGCGGTAACTCGTAATACAACAACTGACTCCAACATTCTCTTACTTGCTCAATGCTTTTCGTCGAAATCATTAGTAAATACTTATTTATTCACCTTGTTCGTTTTTAAGTCAAATAAATTGTCGTGCGAAACCAACAGTATCTCGGTAGACGGTAAAGCGTTACCATCACATGGATCAAGAATTTTCCGTAATCACACGGCAATTTCTCCGAAATCATGACGTAACGAGTTGCCTTACAGGACACCTTGATAACTTCAAAATTTGGTTTAAAACAGGTATCAGAAGCACGTTTATCCTGTTGCTCGGAACCTGTTGCTGTAAGTTTCCATGTGAAAAGGGAGGAGGTCTTTAAGATGTCAGGAACATTTTGCATCCAGCCTGAGGTAGTGATCGGGATATTATTATCACTTTATAATAAATCTTGAGTAGTCATTTTATATAAACAGCAACATTCTGCTGGGGGTATTCTCATTCCTTATCTCAGTATGCATGTCAGTTGTCATTCCCCAACAAAATCCCTTCTTTTATGGGGTTTTATTATCATCGAGTACTGTCATTATTTGTCTGATTTTGCAAATAGTAACAGCGAAACATTCACTATCGTTGACAATTTATTATAAATATTATTTTTTAACTTCGATCAATATTGATCGAAGTTTTTTAACCCGTCTATTAACAGTTAAATGGACTAATGCAATTGCCAAATAGAAATAGTTAAGATTTGGAGACACGAAATACAATGGGTAAATCAATTAATTAATTACTGAATATAGTCATTTATAGATTGCAAAATCAAAATAGCCTTGTTTGTGCGAAAGGCGTAGCAGATGCTATCTATACTTTAATGCAGTTATTGCGATACTGGAAAGAAAAATAAGAGAATATTACACCGGATGAAAAGGCGATAACGCAAAAGGATTCTATCCGAGTCTTTCCCAACATCGATTGCATAGGTATAATGCCACATAATAAAAGATTGCTAAGTGCGTTGTTGTGCAAACTTGGAAAAGTAAAGTGAGATACTAAAAAATAAACAAGATCAACATAGTTTTTGAAAATTTTATTTAAAAATAAATTATCGTAGTACAACTTGCACCAATAACAACAAAATTTTGGTTTGAACAACATGAAACCGTAACGTTCGCTCAAAGCATATCAACTTATTAATATTGCGCTCTAGAATTACAAAAATTATATACTACACGGTGCGATAGTTTGACCTAGGATTAAGTAATTACTTTTATACTATTTCATCGTGTAAAACTCACTATCATTCACAACATAAACGGAGATTCACCCCTCAGACAATGTTGAAGATACACCGACATAAGACTGTATAATGACATCACAAGTCATAGTTTGCTTCAATTCAGTGTAGCCCCAACATGAAAGCAACTCTGCACACAAAAGTAAGACAAAAAAAATAAAAAAGAACTTAGCAAGTAACAGAAATAGCATCTCGCAAGAGTAAAACATCGGTCGAAGGCACGGTATAAAGTACATGTATTTTCTTACCTCTATCTCGTGTATCTTTTACCTGATTGTACCGAAACTTATAAATTTGTTCACTATATTACATCATGACGTGATCAACTTCCTATATTGTCATTTATTTGGAATTCAGAAAAGCGACCTCTTGCAGCAATTAAATATTTGGCTATAAAGCGTATTTTCAATTAATTTTCCTGCACTAACTCACTTCTCTGAATTGGCAAAATTTATTAAATTTAGTTAAAATATTTGCCTATAATCTCATATCAGACACGCAATATAAAACAACAGTTAAGTATTTCGTGTGCTAATCATGACCGTTCTTCTAAGTTGTCTCACACTTACTACGATCTTGTGTCTAAGTACAATTGTAAAGTAAATCATATTGCTTACAATTTTACCTTATTCTATTTATTGTTTAAGATATTTTCTATAAAACTGAAATATCCCTGAAGTGAATACCATAAAATGTTTGCTACAGGCAATTCCGTTTTTGGTAACACTCGAGGGCTTACACTGTTGTTAAAATCCACTTTGGGAATTAAAAATACTGGATAAATTAAAATTTCTTGTTTCAAGTACCAAGTCAGCGTCATCAGTAAAATTGTCAGTATCTAGGTATCGATTTTCAAAATCGTATACCGATTGCCGAATAACTAACAGCGCATTCAGCGTAGCGTAAATTTCACTTAACACCGTAAAATCTCTTATCTAAAAATGAAAATGTATAATTAGGTGTCCGAATACGTTTTTCTTGAGGATTTATGTTAATTGACCGCAGAGGAAACTAGAGTTTCCGTTAATTTTATTGCCACAACAATATCGTGCATTTTCGACGGGATGGGGCAATCCGGAGTGGCGCGATTCGAGATTTTCGATTTTAAGTCGGTATTTCCACTCATTCTTAACACTACAACTCCAAACGACCCAACAGCCCATCTTGCCTTTTAATCTATTCAACTAACACTGCTTTCTGCACAGAACTTTTCCCTACATACTATTCAATTTGATTATATACAATGTCAATTCTACAGTTAATAATTTAAAGAATTTTCATAGAGTATTTTCATTATAAAAATGCGTGAAATCCAGTATTGTTGAAATTTAGCACAGTGTATATTTTAGCGTTTAGCGAAGTGAAATGACTAAAATTATAGCGAACACATTGTACTGTGATAGTATGCTATATAACAAAGTTGTGACGTTGTACATCACAGTTAGGAGTGACTTCATTGCTTCAATAAGTGGAACTGCAGTGACTAACATTGCTATTAATCATCTTAATGATGAGTCTATTTTTTATTGATTTCTTATTGACGTCATTGTTGATCTGGGCTAACTACTTGTTAAACTTGAAATAGAAACTGCAAATGATTTTAAAGACAAACTCGGTCAATATATTCAAGTTAACGTTCCAGCAGTTGATCCAATGTTTGTAAACTAAACGTTCAACGCTTCATAGCAATGAATTTCGAACTAAATGGTTTATTTCTTGAGTTATTATGGTTAGTAAAAATGAAATAGTACGCATTAAACCTTGGGTTAAACTAAGAAAACAAACAAGATAATAATGGATGACAAGGAGATTTAACTAAAGATTGATGTAGCACCGAATGTGTAGTAAAAATTTACTCGATTTAAAATCGAGTCGAACCGAGTCCAAAAGTATTCGCGTATAGCGTCATCGATTGCGCTAATTGGCACAACCGCCGCTGTATTATTTGGACCTATACCAACTTCCTTCACCTCATAATTCATTGTATTGTGTTTTTTGTTATTGAACTTGGCCGCTATCCAATTGGGAAGTAAGAGAGAACTGTTCTACACATTAGAAAATGAGTTAACATTCCTACCAACGCTTTGTTAGTCGTTAAGGATAAATTTCAGCGAATTTAAAGGGTAGACATTATCGTGTTTATGCGTAAGATTTTTATTTCTTGTAGGTTTTTCTGAATTTTGATATGATCATGTATTTAGTCAACATGGTTAGCCTCTATGAACCTTATTCAGTAAACTTAAAATAAATGGCTAAGTTAGTGCTTTAGATTATTTTCAACGATCAGCAATATTTTACAAGTGGTAAGTCCCAGCTATTTCTAAAAAAATCGATATTATAAAAAGCCGTTATGACTTTTATTAAAACCACCCATTGGTTTACACCCCACCCATCAAACTTATCAAAGCAACGAAGTCCTCAAGCCTCAATCACGTCATCGTACAGTCACGCACAAAAGTTTCGTTCACCATCTGAACGTATTCCCTACATTATAACGTGGGTCACTGTTATTCCAGGTGGTTGTACATGTCCTCTATCTGTGGTTTGAAGTAGCTCCTGATTTCTGGCCGTTTCGCCTTCATCGTTGGAGTCAGGAGGCCGTTTTGAACTGAGAAGGGGTCTGGGTGTAGGTAGATGTCTTTGACCTGGGGAACATAGAAAAGGATGATGTAGATATATTAAGATAATATTCTCTACTTATTGATGCTCTTATTGCCCACCGCGTCTCTCGCTGTCATTTGTAGATCTTTGAAAGTCGATACGGGTAGTCTGAAGCTCGAGTCTGACAACCAGTCTTACCAAAAGGGGTCGTAGTACCCAGCAACTGGGTTGTGGAGGCCAGATAGACAGTCATGTAAAATCAATATGTTCTATATGTGTATATAGTCTGAGTCTGAGTGGAGGTAGTGTGAGTGTGTGTCTGATTGGACTGAAAACCGACGCCAATATAGTTGGGACACGTTAAGGATCAAAGTTACCATAATGTATACTAACAATGTGTAGGTAAATGTTTCTATCTTTCACTTTTACTATCAGGCATAAATCCATCGACATTAAAGACTGACTTTATGTGTGATCGGGTTTAGTTTCCTCAATTCTCAGACCTATGGTATTTTCAAAAACCTTGGCATAGATACAGCCGATCCTAAATGTAATTAAAATCTTGTAAATGTGTTGCATAATTGATTTCCCAAATTGCTGTATTAAAAGTTTGTATATAAAAAATGGCAAGCCACATCCTAATCTGACCACTAAGACGTAATACCACTCAAATATCGAAACATCCTTGAACAGTTTATAAATATTATAATAAATTTTTATTTAAAGAACTAAAGTCACTAGATTATGACTGAAATAACCTACTATACCTGGTTATAAAAATAAATTAGTATTTTATTGTTACGCCATTTTCACGGATGTTATACAATGTTACCTTAACCATCGATTTAGGCTTATCGTGTTACTGAAATAGAATTCAGATAGTGTATTGATAATAAATAATCAGAGATAATAGATTTTTTTTGTTTTTGGCGACATATTTTGAATTTGTCAATGTCATAGCATCTACTTATTTTTATTTATAAAATGATAACGATAATATGAAATTCACTCCAAAAATACTCTCCGAATTTTTCTCGGAAAAATATTTTTAGTTCATACGAAAATGTTGATGTTATGTACCTATTTATCCTCCTTGTTAATCTTACAAGATGTATCTTCTCTTCTTTCACGTAACTGAGATTTATCTACACAGTTGTATGCTTTACGACCGCTAGTGCTACAAGATTATTATCATAATCGTAACATTTGGAATTTGGACTCGTGAAGCAACTGCCTAACTGACCTCCACAACGCAGTCACTGTACAATAACCTTTGGAAAGACTGGTTGTTAGATTTTTGGGCTTCATACTACCTATACCTTCCGCTTCTCATTATGTTGTTAAAAACGTCATTATTTCAGACTAAAGACGTCCATTGCTAGACATAGCCTCCCCAAAGCTTCGCGACATCAACTGAATCTGCTAGATACAAGAAGATACTTTTAAAATATAATTTCCACGCTCACCTGTTCAAAAGTCTTAAGTCCAGCATTGCGTCCCCACTGCAGCATGTCCTCGTGTATGATCTTCTTGACGCGCTCGTCCTCACACAGCGCCGAGAATGTTCCCTTGATGCCGTACTCTAGAGCCCAGCACTTTACTACGTCCACGTCTGGGACTACCACTGCTACTACACATGACTGGAAAGAAAAATAACGGTGTTATGAGAAGTTTAATGAAGACGCTCTGAGGTCGTATTTGGAAGGGTTAAGGTCATTTAAATCCAATCAAATAAATGTATTTATGTACACAAGTTATAGGTTGTTACAAATTATACCGGTATATCTGTGTCCTGCCACAGTAAGTGGGATACAAGTGAGTACAGTACCCGGCGATAAATATTGCACATCGACCTTTGGAAAGAAACAATCGGCTAATTTCGGCTTCGTAGTGCGTTATCTCTGTCGCACACTACCTATGTGACGTTAACTGACGTTTTGTCAGTCGTTGTTCAAGTGCGATAGAGTGCGGTCGCGTCCAGTTCAAAATATATATCTAGAGTTGTTAACACCCCCAAATTTAAATAATTTAAAGTTGTACTATGGCATCTTTAGGAAAAATAGGGGAACCTTTTTATTTTACCCCAACCTAAAGCAATCATTTATAGAAAAAATGGTGTGTTTTATACAAAGAATAAAAAGAATTATCAAAAGAAGCAAATCATAATTGTTTTAACAGCTCCTAATAGATACCGGACTGTTTGTATTTCGTGCGACAGAGATAACGCTCTACGAAGCCGAAATTAGCCGATTGTCTCTTTCCAAAGATCGATGTGCAATATTTATCGCCGGGTACTGTAAGTGTGTGAGTATTGCACGGTGACAAACAAAAATATTGAGTGCAATTAAGTTGCGAAAAAGAGATGGTGCTAATTGGTCCTGTAAAGCAACGTATCTTTCTCGCATTGGCACTATGATGGGAGGACTGTAACGTAATATGTAAACATCAACACTTCATATCAGTGAAAAGACGGCCAATACTCAATAGGCCTATAATAATTTGTTGTTCGGATAAAATAGTAGCTAAATTATTCAATTATATCAGCGTGCTATTTGAAACCCGGTTTCTGAAACCCCATTTAATTAAGTCTGTTGTTATTAATTCATGTTGACTTTAATAATTGGCGTAGGTACTTAAATATAATGGCCATTACCTACTTGATGAGATGGTGTCAACAAACCATGGCTCAGATTGTTTGCTTTGTACATTTTTAAAGGGAACTTGCTGGAACGTTACGCGGCATTCTTGGCACAACTGTGCTGAATTGCTGATGGTATGTCAAAAACACGTTCATTGGCATTAATATATCGATGTATGAGAATTTTATTCCTTCAAAACAGGAAATGAGCTTCCTGTTTTCGAATAACAAAATGGATACCTAATAAAGAATGAATCGATTAAAAACCCTGTTGTGTTTACCTTAAGAGACTCGCCATGTACGAAAACTTGCTCGACGTACTGACTTCTAATGTAAATGTTCTCAATTTTTTCAGGAACTATGTATTCGCCTTGTGATAGTTTGAAAATGTGTTTTCTTCTGTCGATGATTTTAAGGGTGCCGTTCTGAAAATAGAATAAAAGAATGCTTAAATTGTCATCGAAAACGAGAACGATGTGAGCTGTGCGATACTCCGAATATAAAGTAATAGCAATCACATGACGTTGAGAATAATATTGCTATTAATTAAATCGTTACTACCTCCGCAATAAACAAAAAGGGAGTACAATTTACAAAAATAACTTTGTAACCGAGACAATAAATAAATAATAAAAAAAATATTTGATATGTTGTTGGGTCCTTCTTCCAGATTCGTTTACCACTGGAATTTCCTTCATTACCTTTACTTTTTTGAAAGATTTCTAGAAGGATGTCTTTTCTAAGTAGGTACAGGCAACAAAAGAGAAGTGAAGTCGGATATAGTTGAAGTTTAGTAAGAAACCGATGGATGTTCTCGAATAAAATTTAATTTTAATAATAGAAAACAAACAGCTCAATTATCAAATTCAAGTTCAGACAAGATAATAGAAACACATTTGAGAATCATCATCGGCTAGCCTTTAGCAACAGTTGGGGTCGACTTCCTGCCTAACCTGATGTAGCTGAATAAAGACATTTCAGAATATAGAAGAAAAAATTAAACTCACCGGCAACCACTTGCCAACATCTCCCGTATGGTGCCACCCGTCCTGGTCGATGACCTCTTTGGTCTTCTCTGGCTCCTTGAAGTATCCCTTGAACACGTTGGCTCCTTGCACGCACACCTCACCTTGGCCTTGCGACGCGTAGTACTCCATTTCGGGCACGTCCACTAACTGGAAGGAAGAAGGTAGAGAGTTAAACTTGTTTGAGACTGAGTGCATAAAAGCACAATCACTGATTGTGCTTTTATGTGGGAACATTATAGGCTGATTGTCAATCAGCCTATAATGTTCCCACAGCTGGGACACAGGCCGCTTCTCGGTGAGAGACTTTGAGTAGAGTGCGCGAATTTCCAAAGGTAGGACGCCGCCCTTAAAAAAGCGACCGGGAATAACTGGTCGATGATATACCTATGTCAATTGTTAATAGAGATAAGCTGACTTGATTGATTGGTTGGGTAATAAAGGAATTAAATATTTAATCAGTTAAAAACTAGCAGCGCTTCGCCGTTTCACCCGCATAAGTCTCGATCCCTAGGGAATATCGAGATAAAAACTATTCTATGTCCTTTCCCGGGACTTAAACTATCTCTACCAAATTTCATCTAAATAGGTTCAGCGGTTTAAGCGTGAAGAGGTAACAGACAGAGACACACTTTCGCATTTATAATATTACTAGCTGTGCCTCGCAGTTTCACCCGCGTCAATGTCGATCCCGTGGGAATATCGGGATAAAAAGTAGCCTATGTCCCTTCCCGGGACTCAAACTATCTCTATACCAAATTTCATCTAAATCGGTTCAGCGGTTTGAGCGTGAAGAAGTAACAAACATATAAACACACACACACACACACACACACACACACACACACTAACAAACTTTCGCCTTTATAATATTAGTGTGATATATTAGAACGGATTTCCTTAGGAAATTTGACATAAACCAAATGTTTAAATACTTAAACTAAGGCCTAATGACAAGCCTGACAACGTACGAGTACATAACTGAATGATGGAAGAAAAACAACGAAAATGGCCAAGGAACGGGCTAGATAATGGCGCAGTCATTACTGCATCACCTCCGGAAATAACTGAATTAGATCCCAATAAAGATAGGTTAATGGCAACGATAAAATAAAATAGCCCCATTATATATCACAAAAGCGCCGCTAAGGTTTTATGTAGCCGTGACCTACGGTAATATAGATGGGGTTAGGGGAGAATCAATTACTATCGAGGGAGATTAACTCAATAGGTAATTTTTTTAATAGCATTTTATGATTTCTTCAAGTAAAACAAAACAACCCCATAAAAATTTTAATGGATTGCATTTGAGTGTTTGATAAAATAACACATTTAAGACCAGTTAATGCGTAATATCTCAAAGACTCATTGATGAAATAACACATTTAAGACCAGTTAATGCGTAATATCTCAAAGACTGAAAAATACAAGAACAGCAATAACTCAGTTGGCTAGAATAAAATACAGATTACAATTCCAACTATGAATAAATGTGGATGTCATCACGTTTATCACAGAGCACGAAGGTCGATCAGTGCGGTACTAAATTTCCCAGATATTTTTGATATAGAAATTCACAGACATACCTTGAATTGCGCAAAGGTATATAAATAAGCCGAAACCAGTGAGTAAACAGCTAAAATTTCCCGGGGCCACTTACTGAATCCTGGATTAGACGGCTGTTTGTCAAGCGTTTGAGTCAATGTTTTGGCAGGTGCCGATATCTGGGATAGGTGTTTAGTGTATCGATCGGTTGGTGGAGCGAATCAAATGTGTGCTATTATAATATTATATTCATTCATTGTTATGATTCAACCTAGGTATTGTCTATTCATAGCTGCTATCAACCTAAAGTTTCCTATAGATATTCCTTCTCTTCAACAACGATCATAAAATTCAAGTATCCACTACACATCTGCATTTTATTGTCTTATTGTCATGAAAGTTGTCTATCTGTATTCTGCCTCGCCTCTTCTGCTCTTTTCTCAATTTAAAAACTGGCGGCTATAAAAATTCATAATAATTCATTCAAATCAATCATTTGAAATTACCTTCACTTTGCAACAAGCGACGGGAGGTCCGACATGTTCAGGCACGTGATCGCCCTGAACTGTGAGAGTAACTGGCGCCGTGCACTCCGTCTGACCGTAGCCTTCCACGATCTGAGGAAAAAGGAAAATGATGAGTTTAGTGATAAAAATATGATAAGTATCATACACATATTAAAAGTATTAAACGAATCCAACTTGAAGATAGTCGCTAAATAAATAAGGAGCAACAAGCTTGTTTGCGTAGGTACTCATATAAAAGAAGACAGACACTCAACAACATAAGAACAATTCAAAGTGGATTAAGTATGTGGGTGGACATGAATGGGCAAAGAACACAGTTTTTAAATATTTTCTTAACATCTATCTTTCCTAACCGTTTATATGACACTGGAACTGGGCAATAAAAATAACAACTCCTAGAATAATAAAAAGCACTTAAATTTAAAAGGTCAAAATAAAAATTGTGACGTGAATCGTCCCGTTACAAAGTAATAAAGGCTTTTTAAATTAATTTCCTTCATTTGATGAAACAAAAGATTTGCAGCAACCTGAAACTGTACGGTCATTCACACTGCAGTTGTAGGTGTGGTTATTAAACCAAATCAAGAAACGCCTCTCACTGTGACTCATATGACAACAATAGATGTGAATGAAATGTTTAAAGAGACTCCGATGGTCTTGATAGATATAGCACAAACAGTTTTGCGTCTAATAATAATAGGAGCCGATGACATGAACATAATATCGGCGAAAAGAAAACAAACAGCACTGGCGCATATTATGGCCGTCAAAATAATATATGAACAAATTAACATAATCTCCACGGCTATCAAAATGTTATGATATAAAATAACAGCAAAACCGCTCTCAAAATAGCTAACAGGACTGTTGGCGGTATTCCATACGACTGGATAGTATTTGAGATATGCGTGAAGATGTAATTGATGTCAGAGACATTGTTAGAATGGTCTCTGAGGCGCCCAGACGATAATGTGGTGCTCTAAAATTAAACAGTTTTACTTTAGTGACAAGTATTTTCATTCTAGAACGTAAAACGTACGAATTACGTACTATCGAGAGTATTCTCCGATGATGTAAGCCAAAGTCGAGAAGGCGTTTTCAGCATTCGTGAACCTTATTCATCCGCGTGGCCGGCTTATTGCCAAGTAGTACTAGGTTTAATGGGAGCTATTAAATGCCCTCATTAGTAACCTGTCGTACCTTCTAGTTGGCCAATTTCTAATATTATACGACACGAATACCGTCATACCAAAATTCAAAGAACGTTGATTGAAAATGTACATATTTTTCACTCAAGCCAAACTATCACCTTATTCTCGCGTTTTCGTATGAAGATCAATTTTTGCAGCAGCGCAATCAACGTTACTTGAACTGTCATCAATATCCTAGTTATGGCTACGTACCAAGCATCCGAGCGCGCATCTCGCGAAGGTGAGTACATTGCCGGCGAGCGGGGCCGAGCCCACGACCATGATGCGCAGGCGACCGCCCATGCCTTCACGCACCTTGCGGAACACCAGCTTGTCCCAGACCGAGTCACTGCGTACTATACCCCTGCAAAGATAATTTATACATCATTATAAACTAAACTAAAAAAAAGTATCAAAAAATTAGATTTTATTATAAAAAACTACGGTTCTGTCACGCTCAATACTCCTGTCCAACATTTAATACAAAGGGGAACTCAAAGTAGAGCAACGAAAGATCCCATTTTGTAAAACGAAATTACATTACCACGCTTAGCCGAGTACCAACAAGCAAATACGTACCAAGGCTATAATCATGTTAAATTGACTCTTAATACCCCCCTCCGTTTCCGGTATATGAATAGCTACTATGCCATAAGTTACATTAATTAGATGAATTGCATTGCTTAATGTTTATGCACGACTGACGACACAAAGTAATTTGTATAATTACCTTTTTAACTCAGACTCCTTCGCCGATAGTGCCATATTGAACAGCAGCTTCTTTATCTTGGAGTTGGATATTTCAGCCTGAGCTTTGTCGTAGAGTCTGTTCAACAGTCTGGGTACCGCAGGCATCATGGTAGGCTTCAAGGCAGTCAAATCATCGCCTAATCTTCTAATGTCACCGCTGTAGAAACCCACGGCTCCTCCTACCATGTAGAGAGCATTCTATAAAGAGAAAAATGAATGGATATAAGACCAAACTATAGAATTGTTTAATCATAGTACAGGACCAAACGACGAAGAATGTGCGTGAGCGTAGTGAGTGATCTTAGCAGCATCAATTGTACATGATATTATCATTGCACTTGGCAAGTACAAAGATAATTTAATTGCAGAATGATGACATCTTACGATTACACAATTAGATCACTGTATGAAGGGCGGTCTGTAATTGATGGAACTAAAACATGTAACTCTGGATTCACTTTCGTGTTCATTCGTAGTTAATTACTGGGATGTTGACTGTCAATAAACATGTTTAATCTAATAATTTCATTTTAAAAAAGGCATAATAAATATATTTACTAATCCATTTAAATCAATCAAATCGATGGAAATATAAAGAGGTATTTCCCATCCATGGAAGGCGCGACGGACAATATCTGGCGGTTGTGTATTATTATTAATATATGTGTGAATTATTCATTTGTGAAATAATTGCTTAATACTGGAGTCTCTTTCTAGCAGATAATTTGTAAATCCTTACAACTTGATTATTCAATTACAATAATCTTGGTACTATTGTTTAACTTTTCACAAATAGCTTTTAGAAATTTATTTTTTCATTGTAATCATCCCTATTCCTCATTGAACGTACCTCGCAACACCGCTCCAACATATGTGCGAGGGGTAGGAAGGAGATCATGACGTCATGTTTCATGGGCCGGTGCTCGCCTAGCTGCATGATGACGCTGCACATGGATGCGACAACGTTCTCGTGCGTCAACATTACGCCTTTGGGCATCCCTGTGGTTCCTGATGTGTAGCAGATAGTGCATATACTTTCTGGTTTCGGTGGCTGGAAGAACAGACATAGAATTGTTAATCACTGACATCAGAGACAAACCTGTGAAAACCATGATCATTCACCAAGAGATTTTCGAATCTATGTAGTTCGAATTATGGCTTGAGTCTTACCAAATTGTAAATAACACATTGCATGACTTATGACTTATGATGAAGGCAGCATAGACCTAAAAATACGAACAACGTCGACGTTGAAAGTATTTTACACAAAACGAGAAATAAAAAAATACTTACATGGCAAGGGTGGTCCCTGTGAGCTCCTTGTACTTCAACATCGCTGAACTTAAGAATTTCAACGCCTCGGCTTCTCGCTCTTTGATGTGTGGAAGGCGAGACCTCCTTAATGGTGATCAGTTTCCTTAAACATCTCGGCGACTGGTCGAGGAGCAAATTGGCTTTTTTGTCGTCTTCACAAATAACTACAGTCATTTCGGCTGGAACGAACAAAGGAAATAGTTTGATTCCAATCTAGGACATTTCTCGAATACTTTGTCTTTTTCTAATAGCTTTCTGAGAAACAGAGAGAATAGGAATCTGAGTCCAATCGTCTAGACAAAAAAGCAATGTAAGAAATTCCGTAGACGTTATAACTTTTATCTGTATATATAGGTAATTGTATACTAAAGTTAATATCTTTTCAGCTTTAATTATAGCTTTAGGAAAACTACATATGCCTACTGCAAAATATTATAGTAAAAATTAATCAACATCTGTTTAATTATTTGTATTATATAAAAGTTACTTATACGTACTTTGATTTACAATGAAGGCACATGCATTTGCTCCAAGAGTATCATACAGTGGAACAATGACCATTGAATAACAGTAGGCAGCTTGTTCTGTCATCACCCATTCGGGGCAATTCTGTGAATATATACCTGGAAACACAAACCATGATTTAATATAAGGAAAATTATTCACGTCATTCTTGGAAGCTGGTCGGAAACTTACCCACAAATGTGTTCTGGCCAGGGACAAGCCCTTGGCATATAAGTCCTGAGCCGAAGTTTTTCGCTCGCAGTAGAGTTTCATTGTATGTCTGCCACACATATGGCTTATTTGGTCCCTCGCGCCAACCGAGGCAGTTGCCATTATCTGCAATAAGATTAACGTATTGTCATTTAACATTGTAGGTATTTATTATAGTCTTCATTTATCATATCTTCAATCTCATAAAGCTGTCTCAACTCGACCAGTAGTTAAGTGGCGGAATATTCCATACAATATAAACTCGCTTCAGTTTTCAAATGTTTTATTTTTATCGAGCCAATGAGTACAGAGCACCCGTGTATTGTGGTATAAAACTAAAAAACCTACTGTCCCGGCTACTCTAGTGGCACAAATTACGTTTAACTGTATCCTGTAAACCAGTTCGTGAATGATGTTAACAATATTCTGTAATAGTGGGGTATTATCGTATTTATCGTTAACGAGCGGAAATGTTGGAGGGAAATGAGGTGGGTCTTAGAATTGCGCCTTGGGGCACTCCCTACCTGTGCAATTGTATGCGGACCATTCTGTTGGTACGAGTGCAGGCAATTGGATATATAAACGTATAGGTAGGATATATAATACAACCAACACAACTTGCAAGTTGCAACTATCTTATCTTGCTAAATGGAATGAGAATCTCGGTTCGTTGAAAGGAATTCTATGAATACATTGAGCGTAAGGAAATTATATCAAAATAACACGTCACTTACTTGATTCTTTGACGCCCCGTCGGAAAGTTTCGTAAAGTGTGCGTGTGTCTTCGTGTAGGTAGCGGAGGAAACGACCGTTTTTCGCTTCTTTGTAGAATTTTGATACACGAACCATTTCGGGCCCCTGTAATGAAAGCAGAGATTATAATATGATTACATTGCTGAACGTACAAAGATTGGGACTTGACTACAACGATAATGGCGACCCTGAGCATTTTAACAAAACTGTCAACAGTTAGGTAAAAGTAACAAAAGAAAAGATAATGTACTGGATAATGATTTCATAATAAACGAAGCAAACAAGTTTAGTGTCATCGCACTGAATCCTTCCAACGTACGGGGAACTAATCAGCTGTAATCTTATTAACAAACTCGCAGTCATCGGATTATTACGACGACCCAGTAATGGCTAATGAGAAATACATATTTAAACATACAATTTAATATGACTTCACAGTTCAAGAATTTCTGTTGCAATTCAAGCTTGAAATTCAAATGGATTCAAAAAGCTTTGTATTATGTGTGAATTCATCGTAGAACAGAATTTGTGGGATGTTTTCATTATTATATTCTATACAAAATGCGTTTTAGATCTTATAAGTGAATAAACCGCAGTAAAGTACTTTGTCAAAGTTACTAAAATCATAATATGCAAATTCTTCTCCGTTAACCTAATGACATAGTTGGCCCACTAACTCCAAATCTCGACTCAGAACGTGGAGCACTCTTACGCGTTACGGTATATTATTATTACAGTATGCACAATGATAAATGGAACGATGAACGGGTCAAAGACACTTGTGGGAAAAGAAGAAAAAAACAATAATTTGGCGATAGAATCGGCAAACCATAAAATGTTATGTCATTACCGTAATGAACGGGTACGGCGCGAAATTTTTTGAAGGTTTTTTAGGTAATAAAGCTGGAACTAATAGCCTAAAAATCTTACATAACTTGAACTTCGGTGGTTAATGAATAAGAACTTTATAGCGTTGTTTCACTAAAGTGTAGGTACGTATATATAACTTATCGCCATGTCACACAAATCACAAAGTTGCTAGTGAAAGTTCACGAAGTATTATTATAAATATAGAATTTAAAGATTTTATTATGTTTTGACATTTCAAAGTCTCATTGTGTACTGGCTGTTTACTGAATGCATGAAAGCATGAATAAGTTGTAGATATAACATTGTTGTTATTCGAAAACAAAGTCGTTAAAAGAGGCCCCGGTCAGGAAATCCTCGATTAAATAAGAAGATGTTTTAAACCAACAGTAAAAAGATATTGCAGAAAATGATGATAAACGAGGTTGAAAAAGCAATGACGGATGTCAAACCATTTAAATAAAATTATGAAAAACAAAATGTGTGAGAGATCAAGCAACCTGATCTTGAATTTAGTATGCAAGGTCAAAAGGAAATTGGTCACGCGACGCCAACTGAAAAATGTGCCGGTTTTGTGACCGAGTATTTATAACAAAACTACGTGACACATACGACTCTTGTCCATGCTATTCTCAGTTCAGTCTCGTATGATGACAATTTTAGAAATAAGAATTGTCGTAATTCTACGTTGAAAACTCAATAATTGAACACTAAATATTATATCTTCAAAACCAAGATACTTTCCAGTATTGACTTCTAATGTTTGAGATTCATACAAGTTGTCATATTTCTTTTATCAAGACCAGCACAAACTCTAGAATTTCCTGCCAAAATGAATGAAAGCTTTCATTGAATTTGTGAATCTTAATTTTAACGCTAACATTGACACGAAGACTTCTCTTTAGTTTAACGTGACATTGACCAACGAAAAGCTTTGCATGGGCGAGAAAATTAATGTTACGCAATAAATTTCTATAAATACAATTAGGAAAGCCCTGAAGAGGGCGTAACGGGCTACTACCCGTGTTTTCTTGGCAAGTGGAATTATGATGTCTCCGAAATAGTTGACATTGTCGACGTGTTTAGCTGGCAGTCATTTCCGCGTGAATTCGTTAGCAGTTGTAAAGTTGTTAACACTCTAAGTGCAGTAAACGGGAAACCGGACATTGAGTAAAGGCTAATAGGTACAGACAGAGATGATTCTATTAACTTTACAACAGACAACAAAGTCTATGGGAGTTTTCCTTTTCAATATGTTAGATTATATAGCTACATCAAGCATATCAGTTACACATTCGGATATAGATTGCCCCTGTGAGGGTGACCAGGATATACTGATCAAACCCTCTATAAATTAACAAAGATAAAAAACGAACAAATGGATATACAAAAAGATCTTAACTCATTGAGCTTCGCTAATGACACACAATTGCTTTTCTATTGTATCGTCCTACCTACATAGGTTACGCGCGGAGCTTGACCGGAGTTTCTAAAAAGCACTAGAAACTTCAGATTAAATTTACTAAGCCATCTGTCTAAACCAAGGCCTTCAAATTCTCGTGTTTCCACCTTCATGACATGATTGTGAAACGTTACAACTGCTCTTTATGTTTGTCTCAGTTATATTTATCTACTAATTCACATATTTCAAAGTATGTCATTTGGTGCAAAGTAGTAAGTGCTAAATGTTATTGTTTGTAGAATTGTGAAAGTAAAACTGTAACAAATTTTAAATCTAGTCCATGGAATAGTGTGCACTTAGCGCGTCACCCACCTAATAATTCAGTACCTCGATACCTCGTATCGAGGCTCCTCAAACAATCGATATGTTGACTGTCATAAGCACACCGCAGTGCTTCGCTCTATGTTTTCGTTTTTTTAACGCATCAATACGTAAACAGCTATATCGGGCGTACATATTTGGCCTTCACTACAAACAGCCAACTTGGTGTTTGTCTGAGGATATTGCTTTTATTGCTTTCTTTTTAGTATTGTTTCTATGGATATTCTACATAAGACTTTGTCTAGTGTTAAGTTTTCTTTATCTTTTAGCGACACAGATGCTAAGATCAGCTGAAGACTAATTATCAATCAACAGGAATGTCACTCATTAGCAATGATGAGCGATAGAAAATGTTGGCACACGATCAAACTTGTCACGGGATAACGCCTTTCTGGGTACAATTACTTTAAAATATAATTAACTTATGAACAATATTGATGAAAAACTATATACTCTATCTATCCTAAAATAGTTTGTTCACATTTAATATTCAAAAACAATAGCAATGACTATTGTGAAATGTTTGAGTCAAAGGCTTCCAACAAGTCAATATAAGATGCAAGCTTTTAGACTATACGAGTACTATTTCAGTAATTCGTTCAGGTCTTACTGAGTTTATATTCACAAATCAAATTTTACTAGACCTCGTTTTCTGATTTCACGAAAAGACTTTTCTCGTAGCTAAGCTTAATTTATTGGCCAGTTACTTAAGCGGCCAAAGATAAACGTAATTCCTGAAAGTTGTGTTTCTTTGATGCAAAGATTATCTTTTAATAAATATTTTTTACAAAAAAAAAACGAACTGACTTCCAAAAAAGACACTACATAGTGAAAAAAAATAGCTTTAATTTCGGAAGTCGTTGTCGTTGGGTTCGCATTTTCGTTGTTTTGCACTGACTTCCGAAATTAAAGTTATTTTTCACTTTGTAGTGTCTTTTTTGGAAAACGGTTGTTTTTTTTTTGTAAAAGTGTTTTTATTTTCACTTTTAAGTTGTACTAACCACATAAATTCGGCTAACAATATTTGCTATGTAAATATCAGTAGCAGGAAGTTATTATAACATCATCAATATAAACTAAGTGGCAAAAATACGTATTATTAAAGCTAACTCAAAAACTTCACAAGCAAAGTTAAAAAAATATATAATTATGGGCCTACCCCTGAGGCATACCCAAATTAAAATAATTTTTGAAATCGGTTTACAATTGCCAGAGCTATCGCGTAACATAGGTACATACAAAAAAAAACCATGGGAATTGAGAACCTCCTCCTTTTGAAGTCGGTTACTTATGTAAAGATACGGCACTTATAGCCACAATGCATCCCATGACAGTTTTACTAAGCCACCATTGAAAAGTCATAGGAAAGCAAACGACGCAATTTCGTTTACCTACTTGATTTTTACCAGTAATTTTGGTTTAAAATCCAAACTAATGAACCGATTTTGATGAAATTTCTATGGGACCAATCTGAAAATATATCCTTTCATTCAAAAAAAATTTAACTAATCATCTTACAAATAAAGGAGTTCTGAAGCAACAAACTTAGAAGAAAAAAAAAAATTCAACCGAATTGATAACCTCCTCCTTTTTTTTGAAGTCGGTTGAAATAAAGTCTAAAAGCTATTCTTATTTTATTAGTGTAGATTACATGGTCATTAGTGATTCCTGTTTTTCAGAACATTTATAGTTCACTCAATTTTGTGATCTCATAGAGCGGTTCTTACTCCTACGCACTGGACATAGCAACGAAATTCTCTGGAAATGATAATTCAGTAGTTAATAATATCCCCATTGATATTTACGAAACTTGAATGGAATGTGTAGATGAACCTCGTATTACTGCATATCTTGTCGATGAATTACAATAGGCTGTTTCTCGATTTGTTGTTTGTTATTGTTGGATCAAAAAATGGAAGTAAGCTACAGCTGATGTAAAAGCTTGGATATCCAAGAATGAATAGATTGAGCAAAGGTCTTCTATATTAAAGTATAGACATGGAGTGGGCGGAACTGACGTTGATGCAACATTCAAAGAAAATTTTGAAATAATCGAGTTTATTTTTTCCTTTCTTTTTTTAATTTCTTTTTACGTTATTTATCTCTTCTATCAAACGCCAAAACATTGATTTCAAGTCATACTTCGATGGCATTATGACAGTTTACAAAGCTCGGTGTGGATAAACGTAACAATAGTTCCGTCTATATTCTCGATAGGTAGTGTCGCGACACTATCGAGAATATAGACGAACTATTGCTGCCGTGACTTGTCTGCATCGTTTGCCAAAATTCTACACAAAATAGTTCTCTCGTGACCAAACGACCCTTCATTAAAAATATTTATGTTTTGTTACTAGGCGTAGGAAATAAAATGTTTGAAAGTATGTATATTTAGAAAAAAGTATTAAAATAAAACTCAGTCTCAGAATAGTACATTAGTGATTTAAAAGAGAATATACATCTACAGAGAGAGTAGTGGTGGCACAATGGCAAAGGCCCAGACTTACGAGTTGTAGGTGGTGGGTTCGAATCCAGGCAGGCGCTTTAATTGTGTAAATAATATCGTCCCTACTGCTCTCAAAAAGGTGAAGGAAAACATCGTGAGGAAACCGGCATGTCGTAGAACCAAATATTCGAAGACATGTGACATCTACCAACCCGCACTGGGCTCGCAAGGTAGATTACAGCCCCCTCCCTTTCGAAGAGAGGAGGCCTGTGTCCCAGCAGTGGAAATATTCTAAGCTGATTAATTATGCTATACCTACATCTACACGATATCTCAGTTCCTTCGTGAATGGAACTAAACGTCAAGCCATTACTGTAACGGCTTGGGCACGCTAGAGATCTTCGAGCAATAATATAAATGGGGATCGTTTTATAGTGTTCATACATTTTAACATTAATAACGATGATTTTACACAGATGCACAAAGTAGGAACGATGGATGTACGTCAAAACCTCTTATTAAGAAGGTCTGTAGAACTGTAGATCACGTCTCTCTCACGTCTTTTGGACCAACCGAGGTTAGAGTACATGAAAAGCCCGATATTGCAAAAACTTTTCCCATACATCTTTTGTCTCAAAAATCCACGCTGCGCATATAATGATGCTGTCATAAAGGTTCAAGAAGCGTTAGGGGTGGATAATAGAAATTCACTTCAGATTGTTCTTCCAAATTTTTACCCTAAGTACAGTTAACAGAAGCTTCCGGCGAGTAACAGTATACTATACACTTAACTAAATTAAAGAAAAATCATATTACGTATTATTTTTAAATCAAAATAAACTTCCTCGTTTTAAATAATATTAAAATATAATTTACATTCTGCAATATGCCCAGGAATTGACCAACACTAATTTAATTATTGAGTAGACGTACGAGTTGTGTATCCTGGATGAATTCGTCTCTTTTAATGTACATCAGAATTACAATCATTTTCGAAATTTCTTTGCTACAACAGACTTATTGACGAATATCCACCCCTTCTGGGGTGGATAGATGAACACGTCTTTCCGACTATCCACACTAGGCTGTTTTAGGGTGATAAACAGAATAACCAAGCGATAGGACCTAGTTCTTGAAGAGATAATTGTACACGCAAAATTCCCTTTACTATATGAATCACTATCTAATTAGACTATTTCTAGCATTCGGTAAGTCCTAACAAGATAATTATGGTTAATGCCAGTATTTGACACAGCCGCCTCCACACCACCCGAGGTAAACATATTGTATATACCGTCATGTGCTCTACATTAAATTCTAACATCTGGTTGACGGAACACCTCACCTAATCTTTGTTTCTACCTATATCATAATAAAGAATAGTACTATAGTCTCTAGAGATAGTGATCATGTACCTGATAAACAGTTCTTTATAAAGGCCTGCGGAAGTTCCATAGTCGAGAAAGGTTTAGCGGCTGCTGGTAATACCGATGAAGTACCTATTCACCAACGGATATCCTTTATAACACTTCTAAAGTAATATAAAAGCACTAGGAGTACCATACAAATCCCCGACACATCAAAGAACTAGGAACGTCGCGACTTCCTCAAAATTTAATACATATATTATTCGGACCATTAGTAAAACTATTTGTAACACCTAAGGTCGCCTGTTTTATGTAAAGTGTCTACAAATTACTTCCCTGTATGTTCTACGTTTTATAGCTGCTATTTACTTTAATATTAGAGGATGTGCTCGTTAATCTACCGATTAGTATAAATATTTTGAAAAAAGTGTTGTTTTTATGTAAAACATAGTGCTTAATATATGCCTCCCACATTATTGTAAACTTCTTGAATAGATAACCGAGGTATATTGATATAGGGGATAAGGCAATACCTAAGAAATGAGTATTCCTTTCATCTAAAATGGCAACATGTAAACGGATTCATGTTCTGAATAAGAGAAACGATACATTATCATGTTTCATAAATCAATGATTTAGAAATGAATATTTAAAATACTTCAGTAGTGAATCATTGTTTGAGGCAATAACAACGAATGAGATATCCGTTCATCACAACCATTTTGTTTTGACTTAATATCTAAACAACACCCATTAACTGGGCCTATTCAGTATACAGACGGACAGGTTTATGATATTTTAAGTATTTAACCTACATAATAATAAGTATATTTTTTTAAGTGTTTTTTTTTTTATATAGGCATACTTAAATTACATAATGATAAAAATTCTTTGCTTAGCGCCATTTCCATTAATTAATGGTTATCAATTCAACTTAGCATCATTTGGCTTGATATTATGTTAAGGTAAGGAACATGACAGAAAAGGTGGAATTCTGTATTTTAACAGAATGATCGAGAAAGTCGACTTATTGCAGACTGATTCTGATTGAATTGGAATAGTTTTAGTTACTTTTAAGATCATCTGAAATGAATAATTTAGAATTAAATGTTGTTTCTATTTCTAATCAGAAGCACCATGTATCTTAGCCGGTGGGACTTTTAAATGATCTGAATCTAAATGTTACGGAGCTTTGCCAACAGTCGGGGCGTGAGCAATATCTAACAATGTTCCTACCTCTACGATACATATCAATTTTATCCAACACTTTGCTGATATAACAATATCATCCCACATCCTAGAATTTTATTCACTTCTTACAAGCATCCGTGTTGTTTCAATATTTTTTCTCGTCATTCAGACTTGTTAATCACCATTACGACGAACGTTGTGAATGTTGGTACCCATTTAATTTTATTTCCACAATATAAACGCTGATTATTTCGTAACAACTCTATTCATTACAAAATACTCATTAAGGATTGTTAATTAGAAGTCTCATTATTTTATATTACTTGATGAACGTTATTTCTTTTATTGCGTCTTCGAAGGTTTCTACGTTTATATCACTCACTCTAAGGGCATCCGATTGTTCGCTGACGCTTATCGGAGGTCGAATCGGAGGGACTCCAATGCAGCAATCACAGCACGCCATTTTTACAATTTAATTTTATCACACAACAAAATGCACCGTTTGTTTTGTTTTAATTAAACCGTTTTATATTGCGCAATCATTGCTAAATTAAACTGAGCGCGTTTCAACTATTCATTAGGTTCACTACACTTTTCAGAGTTCACACAATTGGTATCCTTGTGTGAATGGTCCGTCCCGTTTAATCGTTTTGGCCGAGACACTTTGGCGGAGTTTGCGAGTATCTCGTCACTTTCGCTAGAGACTTTTGGATACTGTCAGGAGAGCAACGGGCTGGGCTGCTCGTGGTACAATGAGTTAAAAATATCGCTCGAAGATGCGCTCTGCCAACTCGCGATCGCCGGCTGTTGGTATTAGGACAACTCGAACTTTGATACCGCAATAAAGAGGAATACCCTGTCGTCATAATTTTAAATGTATTTTTCCATTGGATTAAGAGAATTTTCTAAACGATATTTTTATCGATGTTAACATGTCTCCTATTTAATTTTAATTTATGTCGTTATCTTTAAATATATTTCGGCTTATTTAATACTACACGCAGGAAGAGTACGTTATATTTTATCATCTGCTTGTAGTAAGCCTTGTTTATCGATCATCGACCCCACTAATACGTGCATCGAAACAATAGTCAATGATAATAATATATGTATTGTAATCGTAACATTTTTTGTGGTTTCATGCTATACCTAATTTTAATTAGGATTGTATTACAGTTGACTTATACCCTTTATTTGGTTTAATTAATCAATTTTTGCAAACGGAACGTGTTTATTGCCTGTAGGTACATTTTGATACAGGCCATTTCTTTAATCATTGCATCATTGAAGATGCGTAAATTTAACCTTTAACCTTCTATAATTCAACAATAGTAGATTGTACAACTAAGGCATAAAAGAAGCTATTTTACCCCGAGACGTTTATATCCACCCGAGCCGCAGGCGAGGGTGGATAGTTAAGTCGAGGGGTAAAATGGCTCGTTTATGCCTGAGTTATACACTCTGCTTTTCTCTTCGATTGCGAGAAAATGAAACAGGCATAAAGTATACAGCACATAATTAATCAAAAATGTTGCATCCATAACTAATTCCCGCCACCACAGATAATACCGCCACGAAACTTTTTAAAAGTTTTTTTTTAATTTTCAACATTTGTCATTCGACTTGGGTACTTCATACTGGCAAAAAATGAAAACGTTTCTTTGCCTTTTTAAATAATAAATGACAACTATTTTACCTGATTTTATTAAATTAACGATAGAAAACACGGAAGTTGTATAAATTAAAGAAAATGAAATAAATCACGACTTTAATCTGCGATGTTTTATTGTGCGTGTGGCTGTTGGGCCTGATTACTTTAGTCTTAGAAAAAAAAAATACTTTATGCACTAGAACATAAAAAGCGATTTTATGTCGCCTAAGCACAACATAAAGACGGACTTTTAGAGCATAAGAAGTGAAAAGAATCTTATATTACTGTTAACGTTAACCAGTAAACTTCCAAATCTTTCTAATTGCTACTATATGTAATTTTTTCTCTCCACTCTGAATTTCACGTGATCTACGTTTGTCTTGGTTGTGAATCGTGATAATCTCTTATCAAATTGGTTCTTGGTTCATACTTACTGGCTCAAGCAGGCTCTGTTCGTGAAGTGTGACGAGAGGCTTCTCTGGCTTCGGCCTCGTGCTGAGGTAGAAGGCCGAGGCAGCTGCCACGCCAGTGAGCGCCAGCGCGCCCGCCGACCCGCCAACCATCCATAAATACTGGTCGATCTCGCTTACTGCACAAAAGAAAAGGTGGGACATTAGTTAGAAAAATAAATTGATATAGGAAGGTTCTTCTAGATTTTATGTATATTTATAATCCTGGGACATTTAGAAGCAATGTGGTATCGTATAGACAAAAATCTGCTGTCTAAACATGCTTTAAATAGCGAATGCTCATTAAATAGAGTCGTAAATAATACATGTCTGGAAAAAAGGTCATTAACAGGTATTTCTGTAGACTTGAACTAATGTTCCTGCTGGTTATTATTTTCTTTTCTAGGGTCCGCCTTGCTTATAATATGTATGAAGTCCTATCTCTAGGTAGGTACTCCGGAGATTTTGACCTAAGTATAATCCTTCAATAACGTCGTAGATAGTAGATGCCTACAGTGTACCGTGACAACCTTAAATTGCTGATTTATCTTTCAGATGTTAGATCATTTAAACATTCAGGAAGGTTATGCTGTCCTAATCTAATCAAGTAGGTAAGTATTTTCTTTTAAACACAAACAAAGTAGTAACTAAGTTATACGAAATGAAACGAAACCGAATGGTCCTGAATCCTATTGGGATATAACTTAACATAAAATCTAATAAAACTTGTCCTAATACAGAGATATACTCTGAAACTTTCGAAAATAAGTACGTACTAGGTAAGCTTTTTCTTCGAAATCATTACCTCAGAAACGGACGAGACGTTGACATAACGAGGTCAAATACTGAGAAAAAGTAGCTCAAGAATAATAAAGTAATACCTGCTGATAAGTCATAAGAAATACAATTTATAGATGCTCGATACATGAACAAACAATCTGTCAGGGCACCGATTAATAAATCGTTAAAGCCAAATATGGTGATATGATAATGACAACCCAATAAAACTTAACAAAAGAGCTATCTGAGCAACTGGTACTTTCGATAATGACCTGCCTACAAACGACCTTCCTTGTCAATCTCGACGCCGCTAATGAAGATTGAAGAATTCTTTAAGAAAAACGACTCCTTCTGGCGGAAAAAGAAGTACTTGAAGGACATCTTTAATTATAACCGTTGGACATTGCAGATATATTAATAACTTTATAAATTCCGCTGTATAAGTGGGAAGGTAAGTAAATTGATCGTTCTTAGATGATTGTTGGTGCAGCGGCTTCTTAGCATACGCCTGCGCCGGCATTATGATCCTCCGCATAAGGAAATGTCAATAAAACAACTTTCATGCGCCCGAGCGACTAGTAGTTCCTGAACTATAAACCGCGTGCGCAGTCTAGCCAGTTTAGAAAGTGGAAACTGGGGAGCGTGCACAGACGACGCATTAGCGCATAGATTTCTCGGGATTCTCTCGCGCTTTCCACTGACATACTTTTACGGTGATATTTACGACATTACTATAAATGCGTATATGTATGTTATCAAGACTTTTCACGTACTTAACTAAAATTATAAAGAATCGTCGCTGTTGTAGTGTTTAATATTT
Organism: Amphipoea oculea; assembly: GCA_945859645.1. NCBI lineage: Eukaryota > Metazoa > Arthropoda > Insecta > Lepidoptera > Noctuidae > Amphipoea > Amphipoea oculea. The sequence goes on from OX243880.1 coordinate 11,475,045, forward strand.
TCTAGCAAGCGAACGCAGTAGGAATATCGAAGTAAAAAATGTATTTTTTTGTTATCATTTTGTTTGGTACTATTGCAACTACCCTCGAAATAAAGCAAGACCAAATCCAAAAGTACAAAATTAGGGACAGGGTTATACAAATCGCAAAAGTCAATGTCGTAATCACCGTTTCAATCATTAGAAGGGCTCAAATTATTTGAAGGCAACGTTTAAGGTCACATTGTTGGCCTCGATACCTTGTCGCTTGTACAGCTAAATGTACTCGTCGATTTCAAAAGTTAGAACCTTGGTGATCTAATTTCCCCTCATTGAGCATTCAAAGGGCGTAACAAGCATGACGGCCCTTCGAGGGGCCCTTAGTCTTCCATTAATACAAACCGGTAATCACTGATTTCTATTGTTCTATTATGTACTTTTCCTTTGTTATATTTCTTTTCATTATTTCCATTCTCTGGTGTAAAAATTTTATAATCTTGGAAATCGTTTACAATTACATTATCGCAACAATCACCTAAATGAATAAATATTCACAAGATTAACCCAATAATCGCGATAATTGTCACTTTACATGTCTAGACGTATACTGATTTAATTCAGTAAGAATTGAATGATTACAATGTATTATAATAGCGCAAAAAAGTTAAAACATCAACTTCAACTTACAACTGTTGCATTGGTTCCACCAGATAGTTTTTTCTCGTGTATTTTCTTCAGTCTTCTTATTTTCAGTCTTCTTTAGTTTTTTCTGTATTTTTTGACACTTTTCCTTAACACTAAACTCAGTCTTTGGGGCTCCCATGTTCACTTTGTCCTTTTTAACTTGAAAACCGAACTTTCCGCTTCCCATCTTGATCAGTTTAGCACATAGCGTTCGATTCACATCAGCACAGTATGCACGTATAGGTACATTATCCTTTCCACTGACGCCTAGGGCATGGTCTGCGTCGGCTGAATTGTTTAAAATGTTAAAATTATGACTGTACTATATAAGTACACGTTCGCCACTCGAGTGTCGTAAAGATATTCGATATCGAATTATTTTGTTGCGGAATGAAACGGAATCCATAAAACTAAAAGGTTTTATAGAGTTATCTCGAGGAGGCTTTGGCCTTGCAGGGTTCATTAACACTATTTAGTCGATAACTGAAATATAATCAAGCAACTGATTCCGTCGGTTGCTTATCTAGTTTGATTCACTCCCGTTGAACCGTTGAAATTGAAATTAGTGGGGAATGATAATCAGGTGCGTTCGTTTGTGCATCGGTGATTCTAAATATCTAATAGACGAGATAAAGAACCATTTACGAATCCAATAATGTAAATTGACGATATTTTCCACATCAGTGAAGCGCGACCCTTATGCAAGACAGAGGTATTATCCAGTTGTAAATATCAATCTAGAGCTCGCCATTTAATTCTGTGATTGCAACTTCGTTGGGAGTACCAAATGCTCTGTTGTGGTCGTGATTGGATAGTTAGTGTAACTTCTGAGAATTGACTTAATAGGCACTCAGGCAAATGTAGGTTTAAAACAGTGCAACATTAACAGCACTGTGGTAATAAACAATTAATGTTTATTTGCATTCACGAATAATTGCTGAGTGATGCAGGCACACAGAATACGGAAGAGACCACTAAAGACCCTAAGATTGTATCTTTATTACAATAAATACATCGGTGCACTGTCGAACGAAATAATTGATAAGCAAAAACAAAGATAAAGCAAACGTCGCCTGACATAGCGTTTATGGGCTCAGTGCAGTTAATAAAAGCGGAAAAAATAACATCTCACATAATTAAACGTCATCTCTTTGAGTGGGTGCTCTCAGAATACGACCATGAATACTCCCATGGACATTAATGGCTTACGGTTCAATTACACATAAGGCCGTTTACACATTATGCCGTACGCCGCCACGGCGAGTTTTGATAGGTCTTATCAAAACTCGCTGCCGCCGCCGCCGCGGCGCCATGTGTATGGGTTCATGCAAATCCAAGGGTAACTAATAAAGCGGCACCGCGGCGGCGTCGGTGCCGCTGCAGCTACGGCATAATGTGTAAACGGCCTAAGACCAATGATAAATAAGCGGAGTGCTTTTAAAACTTTATGATCATTTAAATTAGCTTGCCGATTACTTCGAAATAGTATAATTGCTTTGATTATCCGCGAGATAATTATGGTGTGCACTTTAATGTTTTTAAGTTGAAATTATTAAAACGGACGTGTGATTATGAACCATATAAATATTACCGCTCTAATTTTTAAAACCTTAAAATTATGTTAATATTGGAGTGAAGTCAATAAAATCAATGTTATCCGTTGCAGTCTGTTTAAATTTTATGATGATGACAACCCTAAAAGTGTATTTGTTGTGATTTTACTCGGCAGAAGATTAACTTTTACAAGCTCGTGGAACGAAATTTTAATAAGCCATAAGCTGTATTTTTTCGTTACTGCTGCTTTTGTGGCTGTAATTTGCCAACAAAAAATCGATCACAATGAATACCGTAATGTTTCCTTGAAAACAGCTTTGATTATTGAGTACTGCAATGTTTTGCTCAGGCCACGACGAGCAAATAAATAGGACTTTGTACCTACATACACTAAGTCCTTTTGACGTTGTTAAATATTATAGATATGGTCGACCTCGTAAATGCTTTACCACCCTAAGGTTGAATGTCACTTGCACCACCCTGCACTCCAAACCCGACAAGGTATATTTTCAACTTTAGTGAAGTTTCAATTACCTAGGAATTGTTGCCAAAAGCAATTGCGAGACTATAACTACTTGTAAAAGTTCATGCCTAATCCTATGTATGCCGAACTTCAATTCGCGTGGGACAACAAGCTCCTAATCCATGCATTGGATGCAAGGAGCATGCTGACCTAATAACAGCGTCCATATTCGTAGATACCTAACGTATACTGAAGACCAGTCTTATTCTATTTGATTTAGTTTACTGTATTGAATATGTAGGAAGGTTTTCGAATTGTTTAGTGTCTTGAATTTTATCTTTCTGGCAACAAAGGCGGCAAACGACATTGCGGCAGGCCCAGACGGAGATGGCGGGACGAGCTGGACTCCTTTAATAAAGATTGGTCTTTGGCAGCTCTGGACAGAGAGAGGTGGAAAGAGAGTAGGGAGACCTTTGCCTAGCATTGGGACAATAATGGCTAGTAAAAATAAAACTCTACTTTGTCATTATTAAGAGTTTGAAAACTCCACACATATTTTCGACACAATAAAAATTTAATTGTTTACAATACCCCAATAGTCGTTATATTCGATCTCAGCTCCTTTCAACACATCGGTCACGAGTTTGGGCACGAGCTCGGTCAACACCGATAATACAGGAACAAAGCAGGCATTATAGTTATTAATTGGCCCGTTGTTACGTCCGCCTATAAGCCATATTTCATCTAACAACTGGCACTAACTAGTCGCACTAAAACTAGAAATAGTGAGCGTTTGGTTTATTCGCACAATTTGTCGGTATTTATATGCTTCATTTATGACGTGAATGTGACAGGAGTTTGGTAACAGTGCCCTGTTCTTGGTAAATTGTTAATTTATGTTGTGCTGAAATTATTATTTTCGTGCCTTTTTTCATTGAAAGCTCTGAGCTGCCTACATAAGATAACATACATAATCAGCCTATAATGTTCCCACTGCTGGGACACAGGCCTCCTCTCGGTGAGAGGGAGCTGCCTAAAAATATTATATAGGGTATTTTTTCAGATGGGACTCTAGGGTGACCATCCTGTAGACTGGGTGCCTTTTTTTACCTGCCTACCTAAAAAAATCATAATAATTAGACATCTCCATCTTTAGGAATCCCACCATACCGTGCGAAAACCGAAATGCTATAAAACATATACTTAGCGGGAACTTTTACATAATGGCTCATTGTCATTGCATAATAATTTACTTGGGAAATTCGAATCTTCTATCATTGTTATGACCAGTGATGCATCGTCCACGTATGCCAATAGTTCTCGGAATTGATATCAAATACTTACAGCAGATGGTATTCGTAGCTGTCATAATGATAGTTTAATGAATAAGTTAATTTAAATAAACAAACAAATATTACGAGTATTTATTATTGTTTGATATTAGGTTATGGTTTGAAAGTTCAATAGTTCAGTTCCAACATAGAATTTCTTTTAAAAGAAGTTTCGAGTCCCAGTTTCCTCAATTTCTGCATGGTCAGCCAGCTACCTTAAATACCTCATTACAGAAAACCATCAAGCCATTCAATAGGGACTAATAAAACTATCAAGTATTTCCGCTATCGGCACATTCACACCTAACGGTGACTCTGACATTTTGATCTGGTTCACGAAACAATAAAATTATATGCCTGTCATCGAAACTTGTTATACCGTAGGCCTATTCAAGTGTCATCACCCTCATTTATTTACAAGCTTAATAATCTGCATCGTTGCCATATACAGTAGTGCCACTCAGGCCAATGAACATAATCGGTATGTAGAATAGCGTTTGTGGTGTACACAATTGCAGTACAAATTCAACGACAATAATACAAATACTTCGATAGGAATTCCAAGTACTATTGTAGTATTAGATCGGCCAATAACAAAACGCGGGTTCAACGACCTGAGAGCGCAGCGTGTTTTGATAAGGTCGTCAATTCGCCATCCGCGATTTTTTTCCGAGAGAACCGCAGTTACAGTTAAAAAAGCGCTTAGCGGTCAAAAGCGGACCGTTTTAATTACTTCATAGTCATGTACTTGTAGTAAAATTTTACCGTTAATGGAAAGTGATATGACAAACCGGACGCTGTTCGATATTGGACCCACATTTTTTTTTTTTTGAGAATCGCGGTTTACCGTATAGTAGCAATCAGATACGCCATCATGCATTCTTTTAATTCACACAATTTTGAGTACCTAGTAACAGGCAAGTAGCCTTATTAAAAACAGTTTACCGATGCATTTACCAAATCAAAACAAACACATCCTCGTGGTGAAATACATAATTAAACCGATTAACATTTTTATTGCCGTCCGTATAACTTAATGTGTCGATCGGCACTGTTTAAATGCAAATCGAACTATCGCCATTCTATTCGCAGGTACTTTCGAGTCCAAAGTGTTTCAGGTAAAATATTCTAAAAATAAGACTTATTTTAAGTTAACAAAAGTTCAATAACCTATCAAGGAATATTAGTGGATAAATCGGCAATTCGAATCACATGTCGAGAAAAAAAATCGGAAAGAAACTTACAGTTTCGAATGATTGAATCTATCAATCCGGAACCATTGAAAAGTCAATGGCTGCATTTATTTTTATGGTTGTTAATCAATGTTCGTGTTTGGTTAGATAAACCTCTAGCTTAATTGAAATCAAATAAAACACGAAAAACTACGTAAGAGCCATTTTTAAATGTGCGCGGTCATTGAAACTTGAGATGCGTAATGTTGATGAAATCGTCAATAATTTAAAACAAATTAATATCATCAAAAATGATTTCGCACAGAACATTACGCAAGCAAGTACCAATGTACGAACACGAATGCACTTCCTAGGCGTTGCGCTTGCGCATACGAAATGAGACACCCACGGTAAGTGAGTCACGTCCACACGCGCCTCCGGCCCTACTTTACTATTGTACATACATTATGTACAAGAAAAGACAATAATGTTGTTTATTGTACAGACTTCATCGTTCAAATGACGATATTAAATGTCTACAGGATGTCTTTACTGTTTCTTAGAACGTTTAGGGCTAATATTAGCGCGACTAAAAATGTTGTTCCAACTTTGTATGGCATGGCTTCTTTATAACGTTTCACTCATCTTCACTTAGGTTTACGATAATGTGCAAAACGCTGTCAGAAGTACTAAAGGCCAATTCATTATAGAGACAGCTGCAGATAAAAAAGGTACAATATTTTGAAGGGTCCATCAAGCGAAGAACGTAATTCAACGTTTAAAAGTTTAAGGTCAGGGGCGAGCTTAAACGAGAAAAGGGTTTGATCTTTTTGTTGTGCGTTTACATGTACTAGTTCCCTTCAATTTGTATGAAGTAACCTTCGAATCTCGTACCGACAACAAGGTAACTTTAGATCATTTATCTTCGTTGTACAGGACGTGAGACGTCGTGTTGACTGAATACATTGCAATTTCTTTGGCAGTGCTCAAGGCCTATGACATGAATATAATTAGTAATAATAAGAACGGTTCACTCGCCAAGCCGTATTATTATTGAAGGAAGGAATTGAAGGGGAACGTGTAAGTCCAATGCTTTGGTTGTGTACAGTACAGAGTCATCGCACGTTGCAGATTTTTTTATTGACAGAAAGTTGGACTGGATTGTGACTAATAAATAATAAAAGGGATTGCAAGCATTCATTGGCTTATTAATTCATCATCTGCCTAGCCTTTTCCCAACTATGTTGGGGTCGGCTTCCAGTCTAGCCGGATGCAGCTGAATACCAGTATTTTACATGGACCGATGCCTATCTGACCTCCACAATCCAGTTAAGACTGGTTGTCAGACTTTCGGGCTTCTGACGACCCGTAACGACTGTCAAAGATCCACGAATGACATCAGCCAAATTAGATACTTAGATCGAGACCTAGCCAAATTCAGACATACTATAATGAGTGAGAAATAATAAACAATGTGTAGCTCTGCAAAAGCTAAGTAGAAACAAAATGTTTTCTAAACATATTGAAACACAAAGCAATCATTAAAATTACGCAAGAATAGACTATAAATTAATAGAAAATAAGATCTTTCATTCTATACTCGTTCAAAGTAATACAGTATGACTAATACAGAACCATGAATCAAGAACTCTCATTACTCACATGCCATCTTTAGACATGAAAACATGGGTCAGTTGCATTGTATTTATAATTCCCTTTTCCTCAAATAGAGCGGGAGTGGGTTTTATTCCTCGTTTTCCTCCTCGAGAAAGCAGGTGCGCGCTAACGAGCCGACCAGTACCATTTGGCCCTAATGTCGGATCAAACGACCTTTCCCATCTCGCTCAGACTCACACCCATTTTATGGAGAAACTACGACAACGATAGAAGTTTCGAGAAATCTAGATTAAAAATCAATTCGATCAAGTTCAGTGTCATTGTCAAGTGATATAACTGAAGCAATTTATATCTGTATAACAATGCCACTCGATATATGAGTGCAGGCAGTTAAGTTCAATTGACATTTTACGTCATTACTCGCGATGTGTTCCTCGAAGAGATTAAAGGTATTCGCGTTACGTCTCTAAATGCATGTGGGTATAGTTTATAGCGAGACAAAACAAAGATTCTCTTTAGAGCGCTGGTGACCCACAAACGCACAATGGCTATCGAATTTCTACCATAGCTAGAGCAAGTCGTGATCGCCTCAAGCACGACTGCATTAGATCGCTCTTTGCGTATTAAAATTAATCGCCAAAGCCTTATGGGCTTGGGTATTGCCTATTATGAATGTTTGCTGGCTTTGAATTGACTATGTTAGTAAAGTGAATAATACGATATCAATTCAAGCATTGGACTACGTTATCATTTGAAGTATTTTTAATCGTGTTATTTACAATGCTGTATCTAATAAGTAAGATACAATTAATTTTATAATTGAATTTTTGAATAAAAAGAATATTAATAATAAAGGTAAGGTACTATGATGTTAGATTGGATTCCGCAATCGAGCATAACGCAAAAAAATGCTATAATAAAAATATTAAAGTTAACGCAGATGTAATCAACCGCATGACGTCTTTAGTTGCAGTTAAAAACAATGATAAAATTAAACAACATGCAAAAAAGGAAAACACAAAACAGAAAACACGACAACAAACATTGCGACATTCGAGCGGCGACAACATACACTCTCCCGGCAAACTCGTACACTTTACCTATAAAATTTGTAAACACTCAAGAGTTTCGGTTATCGCGAATCGGTAATCGTCACTAGTATCGTATGGGTCGTTAAAGCTACCAGGCCGTTGAGGCGGTATCGCGGTAAGCGCGTGCGCAGGCTTATACGCGCGGCCGTTGCGCCAGCCGTCCGTTGCGACAATGCGCTTCCATGTTGCCGTGTGCTGCCTCCCCCAGTCTCACCAATTGCCTAGCCACCTCTCTCTTTTGAGTTGTCACGGGTCGGGCCAACGGTAAGCACTCAGGCCCGCACTTTGCTATCTTTCATCAGTGTTGAAAGCGACTGATGTATTTGCAAGGGTGTCATATAAATCTGAACATGGCTTTGATTAATATCCGAAATTAATAATGAAATATGAAACGAGGAGTCACGAAACACTTTATATGTATAGGCGTGTGGATCCTTTGTATTATAAAACAGCTATATTTCAAAATGAGTCAACATAAGACTTTAATAAGCAATATATTTCAGGCTTCCATTTGATCGCGTGTTTAGAATTATGTGAAATCCGAGGTGAAATAGAGCGGAATTCGTGTGCATAACATTATTGAGATGGATCGATTGAAATGTTAACCATGTTCACAAAAGAATAATAAAAACTGAATTATCGTCATTTATCATTATGACATATTGAATAAGGATATAATCAAATATATTGATACCATTTGTTGACTCCCTACCTAATCATAGATTGACAGTTTTGTTAGCTTCAATTGAATTTCAATTATTTTATTTCCCTATATCCCTCCATTGATTCATGGAATACCAACATGGTTTCCTGGATATAAAACGTCTACGATAGCATTCCCAGTTTACCTAGTTTTCCTACTATCAACAGCGAGTTGTACTATAAAGCCGCTGTGTAACCGCTTTGTTTGTTTAATTTAGACTAGCCAAACATCCATAACCGCTATTCTACTTCGTTATACTTGGCTAGCTTTAGGTATATTATATGAATTGTTATGCTTATGAGAAACACTTAAAAGATATTTATCTTTAAGTGTTTCTGAAGTGCAATTTGCGGTATCCTTGTATTCCTGTATTTATTAAATGTGAGCCGAGAAGATAACAAAATCTTATATCGCGTTGATAGACAGATAAGTATTGCATTAGTAACATGTCGTAGAACGAAGATGCATATCGATACGACCAATATCAAATCTTCGTCAGACGAGACGACCTATGGTTTCCATAACTAAAAAAAAATTCAAATGCAAACTTGTTACAAGCGTAAATGCTTCTTCATAAAGAAGCTGAAGCCAATTTTGTCTACAGAATACCTATCAAAGTTTTCCTATCTTAAACAAGGCTTCAATATTGGCAAAGTTATGAGAACATTAGTTTGAATCAATTGATGAGACATACGTAGGCATCGTGCAACAAACAATTAAACGTACAATAAAACAAACAAGAGTAGGAAGCTAATATCATACTTCATTCAATCATCATCATCAATTAATCATCATTGCAATTTGCAATCAGTAACCTGACGTCAGCAATTTGCCTTGTTACAATGACTTACGGGAATGGTCAATGTTCAGTGATAGACGGCGATATAATAATGTATACTATACAGAAGAGACAGATTTTGCAATTCTACACTTAAGAATGTTGTCCTTTCAAAGCAAAACAGGACTCCAATAAGTATAAGGAAACCATAGAATGGAGACCGCATAGTCCAGTGGCTCAGACTACAATAGCACATTAAAAATTATGGCTTAGCCCTGCCAACCACTGTCACTCAGAATCTTTAAACTGTTGCAGTTGGGAGAATCGACCTCTCTAAAGCGTTTTATACTACTGGAGTCACAACAGATATTAAATATTTGACAATTTCTTTTCAATAAAACAAATACAACCATGAATCAAAATCTTTTCTTCAAATAAGGATGAAAGATTCAGCTTTTTTGATCGTCAAAAGTTACAAAAGACAGCCGCCAAAAACCCACCCTTCACTACCTACTTCATAGTACTTGGGCTAGGAAGATGTTGCGCAAAATTCTTCCCTGCAACACGTCTCTGTCTTTTTCAGAACTCGATAGGTATTATTTATCGTATTTTTTTATTAAACCCAAAGGATTGTGGTAGATATGGTAAGGCGGATTACACACTACAACGCGTCATGCGGTGGGGCGCAGTTAACGCGCCCCCGCGCGTGATTTTTTACATAATAATTCAATAAGAAATCGGTTAAAAACGCGGGGAATTTGGCTTCGTTTCCCGCGACCCGTCGCGTGGCGCGTTGTTACATTGTGTGATCCGCCCAAACATTGTAGCTAACCTTTTTTGTTTAGTTAGATATTGACTTTAGTATCTATGAATTGCGCTTTTTTATTTGGCCTCGATTTTCGAGTTGAATCAACGATAACAATAAAGCAGATAATCCTTCCCACATTTACAAAATCGTATCTAAAGACGTGCCTATTTCAGATAGTATCTACATAAACATAATACCTAAGGACATCAAAGTTATTGACTGATACTTCCTTTGCGAACGTTAACATATACACGCAACTCTTACGAAATCCGTAATATAAACATTGACATAGGCATTAACCGTGTCAATGCAGTAAAACAAACAGACGTACAGTTCGCAAGGGCGTCGAAATAGACCGAACATATTGGCAGAATCGGTGCTAATTTGTATTTGAAATACATGAAAATGTTTAGACGAATATGTTAGGAACGTGATGTATGTCGCGTTCGGAGAACAGCTAGCATCATCGATGCAAAAGGACCGGCTTGGGTCATTGACCCGCTTTTCTACCGTAGTGACTACGGGCCTTAACATTTTATTTCAGAAAGGCCTATGTCCGGTAGTTCGGTAGAGCGAGTTGTGTACAAAGTTGAATTAAATCATGAGATTTGCTACGATGAATCTGGAATAGAGCCAGATTTACCAAGATGGTATTGAGGATCAATAAGCTGAAGTGACTGAGGGACAAGCATATCTATCGAAAGAAGACCAGCCTGATAGATTGACGGCCTAGTAAAGTTAACGCGATTACCTGGATGCACATTGCTAAAGGTAGAATCCTGAATTCCAGTGAGCTGGCTAAAAGAAGTCAACATTGGGAGGAAGACAGAGATGATGTAACACCCACATGATGACGATGATGATGATGTGTGCCTTCATTAGGAAATCTGCTGTTGGGAAACTCGCCTAGTGTCCCTTAGGTTGTTTCAATCTTACACAAAATCCTCATTGCACATATTTTCATCTCGGTCTTTACATGAAAAATATAAATGACAGCATGGCTTTCAAATACTTCCAATCATCAGAGCTATGATATTTTAGAAAGTACCAACATAGCTATTAACTAATTTCTTCACGTTTATATTTTCCAGCAACAGGCGAACAAGTAGAAATCTAGAGTTAAAACTTATTTGAAAAACAGATGAAACTAATATTGCTGCAGTTATTCTTGAGATTAATCCCGGTAAACCAATTCTTGATTATTTCAGTACAAAACAACCGAGAGATCATAGTATGCCATAAAATCTTCACAAAGGTGAATTGCCTCTATACATAAAAAAGACATTGCATTTTAAAAACATATTGTCTTGGAACTATATAGCGGAACTTCAGTGGTTTGCCAACGGCCTGCACCCTAATTGCGTAACACACTATCAATCGGAATCAGAATCATTTTGAAGCAAATTGCTAATCCATTGCTTGATAAGTTCGAAAAATTTGTCTGCTCAACCCGTAAATAACGCAATGAATGTTGTTCAACTGTCAAAATAAAACCGATTCCGATTGATAATGTGTTACGCAATTGCCCTGCCGGTACTCTTGGTAGGTATAATTTGACGTGCAATCTCTGTGATGTAGGCAAAATAAATAAGGCAAACAGCCAATGATATTGGTGAAAATGGAGAGACAGGCATCATTCAGAATTTTATTGACAGAGCTATCTTATTATGGTAACGTAATCGTATAAACAATAATGTAATACCAGAAGTGGTTCATCAAGAAAAAAGAAAAATAGAGTGGGATAAAATGATCTGGCTTTTAATAAAAGCTGTACCAATGGAACGCAAGATTCTCACAGAAATCGCATTTTGAGTTAAGTTACGCTGAGCTGAACCAAAACCTATAATTTTGTTTATAGTGCCAACATTCGGAACCCAAAATCTAATAGTACGACAAAAAAAGTCTCATCGTATGTACCTTTTAAGAAACGCCAGCCCTATTCGTGGTCGCTCAGACTAAACTCTGCAAATCTCGTGCTGTGTGTAAACAGTTTGGCGCAACGCCTAGACGGTGACTATCTAAATCGCAAGGCTAGCGTGAGCGGCGATTTTCAAAGACTCCACATAATTGTTGTCTCACGTTTTATAAGTAAATAGAACTGTTTTACATTTAAATTGTACCTTTAACTTTAGGGCCTCGATTTGGTTTTATATCTCTGTCACGCAACAATAAACTTCGGTGCTTATAATAGTAGGTAGATGTAAGGATACGACCGGATCCATCTCCAGTGAAGTTGAGGAAAAAGCTTAGTCCTTATTCACAATAAGTAACGAATAAATATCTCGCCTGTATTCGTAGAAGCCACAAGATAGCTTCAGATAATAATAGGGCAAGGCTCGGTCCTTGCAATTTATCGGCTCCAAATCCTCCTCAAGTCAACTCCGGATGATATGACAGTTTCCTCAAAGAAAAACGTGCCGAAAATCGAACACAGAAATTAACCAAATAGTTTAACCAATATTTTGGGTTCCGAAAATCGAACACAGAAAGTAACCAATCTATTATGTATATAAGGTCTGAAGTATCTGAAGGCCATTGTACTCATCATTACGAACAACTTTTACTATAGGGTCAAACCTGATTTCGCTCAAAAAAATCAGCTGTTCCCTACATTTTGACGAGAACATAAATATAGGGAACAGCTGATTTTTTTGAAGTGAAAACTTCTTTAGCGGCGTTGCACACTTTTTGTAATGGGTATAAAATGTTAAACTCGCGTCAGGGCATCGCGTCAGGACACGTGACCGTCAGGAGAGATTCCCCCCCCCCCCCTCTTTCTACGGCGGCGCCAAACGAAGTGAACCAAGTGAGACACGATAATGGATGGATGGTGATGGTGATGGGGATGGGGATGGTGATGGTGATGTGGATGGGGATGGTGATGGTGGTGGTGGTGGTGGTGCTGGTTGTGGTGCTGGTGGTGGTGGTGGTGGTGGTTGTGGTTGTGGTGGTGGTGGTGGTGGTGGTGGTGGTGGTGATGTGATGTGATATGATGTGAAAAAAACTTAGTTATATTAATTGAATTAATAATTGATTTATTTCAACGTTAATATTCAAGTTTTCACTTCTGCCGGCACTCCCGGAGTGCAACCCGTCTTTTTTAATAGATAGACCTTATGATATTATAAAGTCCCTTTTTGTATCTGTCTTTATGATCGCATCAATTAGAGAATTAATTCCGGAAGGTTTATGTGGTTGTATGTATGTAAATGTATTATAGGTATGAATTATAGATCGCAGGCGCGATTCTCTAAGGGAACGGTTTAAGGAAATTAACATCATGACGGTACCTTGTCAATATATCTATGAAAACATCATGTATGTAAGGAAAAATTTACATCTTTTTAGTAAAAGAGGTGAGAGACATAATTATAGTACTAGAAATAGGGACCTATTAGTTCAACCAGGTTTCAGACTAGCTAAAGTAGACTCATCTTTTATGGGGTACTGTTTAAAATGTTATAATAAAATACCTCCCCACATTCTTCAACTGAATGAGACAAAATTCAAGTCTTGTATTAAACGCACACTATGCAGGCAGGCATATTATAAGTTAGGGGATTACATCGCGGATAAAAATGCCTGGCTCAATGCTGGTCCTGCTCCACAACCACAACTAATTGATTAACACTTGAAAATACTGTTGGAGCTGCTGAAGATTGTAAGTCTATCTTTGCATTGTATAAATTCAATCTCCTAGTATTGTATAATTGCATAACACATGTGTGAGTACTATGTACACACTATAAAGCTACCATTTACTGGGTACGTCTTTCATTGACTTGAATGAGCTCTGGCGGCTGAGAGTTTGTCATGCTCACTCAAATGTCTCGCTGATGGTGGCGCATGTGTTGGATCATTTAGCTCCCTTCAAAATGGTTGAGCTGAATGGTGCTGATGCATGCGTCATGTTCGTGAACGGGCGCCGTCAGTAGGGACTGGTCATCTCTTTGCTGCCATGGCTTATTTTAATTTATTATTTGAATTGTTGTTTTTTCTCATCTTTTCATTATGGACGCTTTTAACGTTCTGCATCGTTCTCACATGTATAATTTTTAACATGAATGATGTAACCAAGACTTTGTAACCACATTATTTTGATTTAAAAGAGTGTCCATGGAGTTTCTTGCCCGTTCTTCTCCATAGGTACCTACGCTTTGGAATGGGCAACTAGCTTCACTTTTTCTGACTGACTGACTTCTTGACAATTCAAAAGTGCCTGTAAATGGTTTAATTGAAATAAATGCTTTGAGTTTGAGTTTGAGTTTGAGAAAGTTGTTTATAATGTATCAATATTAACGTAACAAAATAATAAAGGAATCTCTACGTTTTGTTAAATCATAAAAACCGTGCAAAGCAGTTGCGGGTTCGCTAGTGTAACACGAAAAAGCAAGTGGTCACCCTTAAATCTAGATAAACATTATTCGAGACACATACTTACGTGGATTCAAGTCACGTCTTTGTTTTTTCAAGTTCAGAAACACGGACCTACCTCAACTACCTACTCAAAATAATGCAGAACATTATTATAAACAGGAAGTCTATAATTATAAACACCTAATTGATATGACGACATATCATTTGCATACCCGAGAATATATTCTACTCTATCGATACTCGTAAAATTGAGAGCTTCCTTTTAGTAAATGGTTTTGCTGCAGTTTTTCAATATCGTTAAAGCAAATGAAGCTTATAATTAGACCTGTATTAATAGCACGGTATAAATAAGAACAATATTAAATGAGAACAACATAAAAGGCAGCAACATATCTGGTAAAAATATATAATATCGAAAAAGATCTGATAAAATGAAACTATATATTTTTATAAAAACTGCAAATGGTTTTCGAAACATTTCTTAATTTAGAACTGATTAACACAAGCCAAAATGCAGTTTGATAATTCTGTTAGATACTCTTTGTTCCGACGACTTTAAGCCTTTCACACACCAGAGCGGTCAGTCGTCAATTTACATGTGATTTCTAAATCAATGGACGATAAATTCAGTAGACCCGAGACTAGTTGGTAATGTAAAGGCTTTAAAAAAGGACAATAAAAAAAACCTCGGGTCAAACTACAAATCCTTTTCAGACTGCAATTTTCCTTAAGCCAATCACGATTTACCTGACGAATCACGATAAATGGCAAGGTGTATAGCCAGCTTTAAAGAAATGGCAATATTAAATTGTATAGAATCGAATTTTATTGGCAGGCTACCCACACACTTAGTTACACTGAAATTACAGTTCGGCTATAAACCCATACCGCGAGAAATAAGCATACCCGCAGGTGGTAGCAGAAAAATGAAAGACACGATTATAACTCCCCACAATAGTGTCATTAATCCTTTATGGGTTCCTCGACCCCGGTTCTCGAGTGATAGACAATGGTGGTAGTCGTGTTTGTGAGCTGAATTAATGCGTATGCACATGCAATGGGAAGCGGGACTCGACCAGCCTTGAACTTGTGCATGCACTTCTATGCAAGCGATGAATGCGAAAGCAGTCGCCATTTCTAGTCGGCACGTCATGTAACGCGTACGTAAAAGCCGACACGCGGCATTTTCCAACTAGCCGGACACAGAACGCACCTACGCGTCGCTCCCACTGCACTGGACTGAATGCACTCCGTGCTTTCATCTGTGTAAAACCGTGTGCGCAGGCCGATAACACTGAAATATGTTAATTAAGCGTTGACGACGCCGTATCTAAGTGCACTCGTCAGATAAATATAATCCTCTACTACTATTTTAATAATAGGTAGAACATAACTGTAGAATACCTCATAAAAATTAATTTAAATTCAAAAACGTGTTTTTGCACTTTTTATGATCATGGAGGGGCGCTTCTGGCTGGGTAATAATAGGTCGATCGAGCAGGTTAAGCTACGCTTGCCGCGGTTGGACCGTGGATGGGTGACCGTCTTTACAAATCAAGACCCTTTCGTGCCTCGGTAACCACGTTAAGCCGTTGGTCCCGGCCGTAAATCGTGGACGTACGTCGTTACGGGTCGTCAGAAGCCCGAAAGTCTGACAACCAGTCTTACCAAGGGGTATTCTATTACCCAGTAACTGAGTTGTGGAGGTCAGACAGGCAGTCGCTTCATGTAACATACTGGTATTCAGCTGCATCCGGTTAGACTGGAAGCCGACCCCAAAATTGTTGGAAAAAGGCTAGGCAGATGATATCTTATCCGACCAAAATGATACAACATGTTATAACGCTACAACATTTTATAACGCTAGTTAGTTATTGTCACGCTAGATTATAAAATATTTTAAAATAAATTGATTTTATATAACACTAGCTGACCCGACAGACGTTGTCCGTCCAAGTTTCAATAATTCATATAAAATACACTTTGTTTTTCTGAATTTTCCAATTTTGTACATACATACAACACATACAACTTTTCTTTCATACAAACCTTGTTCTGACAATTACAAACACAAAAAAAAGAATTAGCCAAATAGATGCAATCGTTCTGAAGTGATACGCGTGCATACATTTAGCTATTGATTTTTATTTAGGTATATACATGAGTAGGTAGCTGAAAATCTCTACGCATGTCTGTATCTAAACATAATAACATAACATAAAATCAAGCTTGTATTCTCCAAAGGATTAGGCAGACAAGTACCTATAGTACACCCACATTTCGCCATCTTGAAGTGAAATAGCGATTTCATCTTGCAAGTCCATCTAACAAATGGTAGGAGCCAAGCAGTTGGTAATAATAAAACTTATACACTTAAATACTCGTGTTTTATACTAATCTTAGTAAATACATAAATGTCAAAGTCATGGCAAGTTATAGTCGGTTTCAAAGATATTTTCACTAGTGCTTCTAAAGAAATGACGTTTAGCGATTTATGTTTATGCGTTTACATTTTTATATTCGTAAGCTATCGCGGTTTAACTATGAAATCGAACATGTTTATTTATTGGGGGTTCAGTATCTACATCATCATTAACATCTAATTACATGTCGACTAACATTAACAAAGCCTAAATTATTAGGTAGCAATATTTTTAAAGGAACTGTGGATTTAACGTGCTTATGTAGGTACATACAGTGCCCCCTCCAAAAAGTTAGTCGACATTTTTCCACTTCAGCTGCATTTTAATCTATATAAATAAAAACTAATCGCCGAAATGTATGTACGCGCATAGCTTCCGAACGACTGCACCAAATTGGATAATTATTTTTTGTTGTGTTCGTTATAGCCAGGACAAGGTAGGTTTGTATGAAACAAAATTTCGGAAATTCGAAAAAATAATCGCACCCGTGTGAAGCTGGGGCGGGCCGCTAGTTTAAAATATTTTTTGATTTTTGACTAAACCCCTTACCACAAATTTGCCCTTACTAATAAACGTATCATATCAGATGAATAGTTACACACCGATTTCTCTCTTTCAGCCGTCAGTTATATTTTGACTTTCTAAAGAAGAAGACAAAGCGTTGTGTAACTATACAGACGCTATACAACGTTTATTAGTAAGGGGGTTATTCATAAAAAAATAACTAGGACTCCCTGGTTATTTTTTGTTTATTTTAAATGATAATGCGGTATCACATCTGAATTGGAAAAATGTCAACTAACCTTTGGAGGGCACTGTAGGTAAGTAATACACTTCCCTCTTACTAATAAGCGTTGTACAGCGTCTGTATAGTTACACAACGCTTTGTCTTCTTCTTTCAAAAGTCAAATTACTGACGACTGAAAGAGAGACATGGGTGTGTAACTATTCATCTGATATAATACGTTTATTAGTAAGGGTGATACTCGGTAGCCATTAAATACACGGTATCGCGTTCTGAGAGTTAAGTAAAGGATAGTTTAGTAATTTTCCAACGATCTCGCGAATTGTACGGGGTAAACAGCCAGTAGGTTGCGGGGTCAACGACCCGCCAACCGGTCGGGCTTTAAGCTTTGCCGAGCGAACATAGTGAGACAAACTTGGCCCACATTTCAAAGCTATTACAACTGGTATAAATGTGTAGGTGAACTCGAGAGATCCTGGATTAACCATTGTCTGATTTCGGAAATGCTAAAGCTGCATCTAGGCATTGTTGTGCTACGATTTTTTTCAGCTAAAAAACAAAGGTGAAAAGTTCTAACAGCACCTCCGCCTCGCTACAGATAAAAAAAACAACGGCCTGTATGTATATTTGTCCCACTGCATTGGTAAAGGCTTTTCCTTATATCGGCACGAGGTTGTTACAGATCATTTCGATATGGAAATTCTAAAATATCTCATTTGTTTACTAAATAATATAGCGGTGTATTTCTTTACATCACATGAAAAGAAAATGAAATGCCAATCATTTTACATGCCATACTTGAATCTAAAAAGGATATTGAAAAACATCCAGTTTCTCTAGAACGTATCGTCTACGTCAAAAGTGACATTCAATTAAAATAGACCGCGAGTATCTACCATAAAACTATTTTCTTACTACCAGCAGGCTTATCACATACACTGACATGTGTCACAGTTTGTACGATTTTTAACAGACTTTGTATTTTATATCTATACGATTAACTGCGCCCCGCAGTTTCACCTGCATAAGTCTCGATCCCATGGGAATATCGGGATAAATGATAAATGATTTATTTTCTGTAAGTAGGTTTGTACAAACACTTTTACACGTCAATCATATTCTTTTTTAAGCTAGATGAGGTCGGCGTTTCCTATCTGACTACTCTGAGAAGAAAGGCCGAAACAAACTCAAGAGGTCACAGTCTCTTTTAATGTCCAGACAAAATCTTGGTCAGATCATGTGTAGATTGGTGTCTGAAATGGTCTTTTGAGGAAAGAACCACACAGATTGAGCGGACCTGTCTAGTCAGTGCACGCATTTGTCAAAAATCGTGCAGCTCAACTCAGAACTTGAGGAGCTCAACGATTCGACGAACAATACCAAAGAAAGGACATTTGGGTAGGCCGCCGGGAAAAAATTACCTTATGTAACCTACGTCCTAATCCAGGTCATGGTCTACCCATGTGCCAAATTTCATTCAATCCATTCAGAATTTTTATCGTGAAAGCGTAACAAACATAGATAAGTACAAAAAATCAAATCTAATTTTCTCTTTATAATATTAGTTTAGACTAGCTTTTGCCCGCGACCTAATCCGCGTGAAATATCTTGTTTTACTATCAAATAAATCCTATGATACTCGGCAATACTATAGCTTCCTATAAGTAAAAGAATTGTCGGAATCGGATCAGAAGTTCCGAAGATTACTCCAACATACAAATTGTCTTTTTTATTATTAGTATAAAGAAGTGTAGACAAAATCTGCCGTGACACATCTCTTCTCGCGACTTTTTGTATCGTCCTCGTAATAAATTCATTATTATAATAGAGGCAGCACTTTTCTCATTATTTCCTTGTTCGCTTCGTCATCGACTTTTATTAATTCGCAACATTGAAAAGCTTCCAACCACACTCCATAATCAATTTTAATGATATTATAACGGATTATGGTAGTACCAACCTTTTACGTGTCATTGGAGAATATATTCTCGTTAATAACTTTGTTAAGGATAATATATTGCAATAGTTTATTTCTCAGAAATAATTCGAGTTGGGTGAAAAAGTATGTAATTTTGCTGAAAGGTAGCAGGTAGGTTTAGTGACTCATTTTCAAAAATAAGTTTTTCTTTGAGGGGTTTTATATTAAGACATTATTATAAATTAATACTACGAGTATTAAAGTGTTTCTGACGACGTATAAGTAATCGTAGTAGGTGTCGATGTTAATGGTTTACGATGTGTAGGAGGTGCGTTAAATTCATTTAAAGTCTGGGGCTTAGGTATTACTGCCTCATTGATCTAGTGGTCGCAAGAGCTACTGCTGAGTATGAGGTCCTGGGTTCGATTCCCGGGTCGGGCAAATTGTTCGGTTTTTTCACCTGGAATTTCTCAGCAGCAGCCCGGGGTCTGGATTTGTACCCAATTGATGGCAATAGGCTCGCCCGTATTACATGGGACTTAAACATACAAGGCTAAATGTGGTTAGACTATAGGCACACCTCTGGCTAACCCTTCGGGGAATACAAGCGTTGTATTACGTTATGACTCTGGTATTACTGAAAAACGTTGTCCCGACAACATCGGACACGAAAACTAGAGTCATTTCATTAGCCGGGTTTTAGTTTTTAAACATTGTTTATTTATTTATTTTGGGGCTTATTTCAGTAATATTAACATTTTTGAAATGTGCTAATTAAGCCCTTTTTATTTGATACCCCACAAGGCACCATCCCAAAACATTTATTTTTAAATTCATTACTTTATGTCCTCTAGAGTGGACGGTCAACACGCTTCTAACGATACCTCATTTGTCAAATTATTATAAGTACTTTTGAAATTATGAGGGAATAGATGAACATACATACATACCGGTCAAAATCATAACCCTCCTTTTTGCTTCGCCGTAGTCGGGTAATTAGGCTGAGAATCAGCACTTTTCGAAAGTCAAAATTACATAACACAATCCCCCAAAACGCCCGCCCTTCACCAGTTCCTAGTGCTTTCGCTGGAAAGAAGAAGTGGCGATGGCGCAACAAACACCCCAGCAGCACAGTGCACAACTGTCTGTTCAGTTTAAAAAACAAACTTGCTTCTATACAATAGTGTAGTAGTGAGTTCTATAGTGCTTTGGAAAGCATTTTATATTTATAAAAAACAGCCTGAAAGATGTCTGATGATCTGGATAGGGGTCTGGAGGATAAGAAGGCGCTGGTGAATAAGAATTTTAAGGTAGGTACCTACAGTCATGTGTGAATGTATGTATAGGTAAATTACAAGGCAACATACAATGCAACGCAAAATTGTGCACAAACGCTGCCCATGCAATAACATTAAATTGCATATAGCGTGTGTTCCCAGCTTTATAATATTTGATGTTACCATAGCCAAATGCACAAAAGATATCACACGATATAATAAACTGTATCAATGTTTTTCTCCGAGCTATAAAATATTTTTAAAACTGTACATAAATAGTTCTCTAAATAGTTTTTTTTTTTTTATTATCTAATTATTCTGGGTGTAATAGGCAATTAAATCTGATTTAAAGGCCGATTAGGCCATTTAGACGTTTCAAATAAATTTTATGAACCATTAAGGACACCTGTAGGAGACCTATAAAAATAATGTAACGCAAAATATGCTAATACTCGTAGAAGAATGATAACTGCAATGCATTAGAACTCTTTATTTTATCATGCGGTTTTACTCTATTTAGCGATAAAGATAGGCTTGGCAGGCAACCCCTCGTGTTTGTGGCTGTTGCAAAACAGCTAGGTAATACCCGCTTTCAGTAAACAACTAATAACAGCTTTCAATAAACCCCCGGGATCGCCTACCTTGTGATTTTCCAACGAGGCGTTGCCAAATCCTAAATTTCTGTTACACCGTCGATTGAAACCGCCTACTTCCTGCAAATTAGCTACGCTATAAATTTAATATTACATGTCATGATGTTAGTTCATTTGCCTTTTACCTGTTTCCACTAACGCTAGGCGACACATAAATGAATGCCTAATTAAAATCTCGCTGGTGAGCTATCAACTTTCGGCGCCAAGCCTGATTATCTGGAACATATGCGTTTATTCTTAAAAAAAAATCCCATTAATCATTATGTTATTATCGTAGTAAACGCTACGCAAATCTCATAGCTCTACGAAACTAAATTGGAATTCCGCTACAATTATTTCCTCACATACAGGTAAAAACCAACTCAAAAGTTAGATCAACCGTTTAGAAAACAAGTAGATTTGTATCGTCGAGTTTCTCTAAAGTTTATTACTTTGTAGTCGGTTCAAAGACTTTGATATATACTTCTAGCTTAGTCGTCCGAAAGAGAAGAGATAATGTGCTAATTTCCCGGCGAAGCGTTTGTGCGTCGTAAACAGTTTTATTGTTATTGCATCAGCCTGAAAGCAAGGCTCTGTGAAGTCAACTATTTTCTAATTTACATGTGGAATTTAGCATGGGGTATGTGTTGTTAGAATAGATACCTATAAAAAGCACCCAGCAATCATTTTATTCTTTAAAAATTTATAAAAGAATAGTCCTGGCTGTTCCAATTGGAACAGTGACGAGTCGGCAATAACTCTTTGTATGGCTTGCACATTAGTAGTATTCCTGAAGGCGAGGTTGTTGTAGTTTTTAAGGTTATGAACGACTCTTACACGGCAGTCTGCGCCTAATAAGCTGGGCCAATGCCATTTTTTTATATTTCTTGTTAGCCATTATTGTCCCACTGCTAGGCAAAAGTCTCCCTAATCTCCTTCCACCTCTCTCTGCTATTGCCATTAAAGATGAAATTACCTGATAATTAAACATTATGACTAATATTGTCAATTTTGTTAACATTGCACAATTATTGAAACTACATAATATACCTACTGAAATATTTGTACCTATTTTATGCACCTACATACTTGTAATCTTAGTAATAGTACATCGCTACAAGTTTCTTTTGTTGTTTCGAAGGAAACGCATGTATGGAGATGGATATAAAATTACATGTATAGGCATTTCAATATATGCCTACTATGCCTGGTACTATCGGACCTGGTAGTCTAAGTCAATTAAAAGAGGAAACAACCGTACCAGAATTTCAGTATAATAATAATGCTTATGGATGTGCATATAGTTCATCTCTGTGCAAAATATAAAGCATAAATCCCCATAACTTTGCATAGGCAAAATACAAATTTTAAGAGCATGTCGAATTTTCAATATGGTGTGCCGCGTTGTTGAGCTTGATTTATTCACTTAACCATTCGTATATCGATATAGAAACCGAGCATAATATTGGCGGCCGCGGCCCTTTAAAAGTTTCGTTTCTTGCTCGACAAAGACAAAGAAAGCCAAGGCATGATTATAATCGTAGAGCTGCATATCTATCTTCGACCTATTTCGTGTCGGAATGGAACTATGAACCTTCGCAGCCGCCCTCTATGCGCCAGAGCAGACTGGTTACATTAATCTCCCGGTTTGCGGTTAGTGTGTCGAGTAACGGTACAACAGCAGATGGAGGCAACGCGCCTACACCGAAACATAGATCATCAGCCTTTGTAGAGGCGATGTACCTTGAACACGTGTTGCAAATGTATGAATAAGATCAAACTGTTCTTGGATAAAAGCACAGACTTATTATAAGTCTGTGGATAAACGGAATTGCGGACTTGAGCAAGAATTTTAGCTGGTAAGTTTATTTTCAAATGCAGGCAAGAACGGTTTTAACTATTAGCTTAATGTTGAGAAAGGACAAAACAGTTTCTGCACAAAACAAAACACAAACTATTTTGAAAATGTTTATTAAATTCACACTTCATATCGAAAATAGCTTTGTACCTTATTGCATGTCTGTAAAACATTAATAAAGTCTGTGTGCATACGCATTCTCTGCCAAAGTGTTGAACTTGCGCGGGAGTGTTGTGTCATGAGCAGTTATGTGATGCCTGTGACCCACTTCATTGTAAATCACACAAAAAACCTTATTGACCATTGTTCACACTGTCAGATTGGACTGACTTATAAATAATACTGTCTGGCAATATTTTATTGTTGCTGAACTTCGCTTTTATCTTTTATGCTATTAATTGTTAAATGGCGTCATCAACCAGTATAGGAGGTGTAAAGTTAATGACCGTCCTATCACATTAACAAAGATAAAATAAGATAGAAACACCTACCAGAAAACACGTTAGGATTTTAAAGTTTCACAAATTGTAAGTTATGGAATTAAAATAAATTCCAAAGTTTCTACTGAAAATAGTCGGAAATTATGTTATTTCCTTTCTTTTAGTGTTGAAACCATTAAAGTAATTGCACCGATCCGTTAGATGCCATTACTTTCATTAGTGCTGTATAATGGCGCTCACACCAATTTCGAAAATTGTGGTAAAAAAATATGAGTTTTCCCAGCAAAGTATTTCAAGATGAAATTGTTCAAAACCTCTACAACCTATAGTTTGCGCCCAATTCAATAGGATGACGTGTATTTCTCACTACACTACAAAAACGATCAACTATAAAATTACAATGTCCGACGTCACATATCCAAACAGTTACAAAGTATAAGAGACTCTATTTGCGGGCAAAAAAATGATCACGAATCAAATGCATAACCTAGATTTGGAAGTAATAAAAAATCTATACAGTTATCTATCGAATCATATCATCTGTGAGGCAGGACCGGAGAGCCGAGGTCGACGACCGCAGCATCAATGTTTTCGGTTTGACGCTTTGCTTTATAGAATTAAACTCGAAGTGGCAGAAAATAAATAATTCTGAAGAGAGAAATGATAAACTGGTTTTGTAAGACCCAATTGAATTCGTTACTTAACTTCTAAAATGACAAAGAAAAGGAGTACAATTAACATAGATAATATAATACTCTACACGATTATGTATAGTTACATGTAAAAATATGGTTCACAGCTTGGCCGAGGGTAACATTTATCATACACTGACAAAACCTAGTTTGATATATAAGATTAGAAAGTGGCACATTGTTCGATATGAGAAACGATTTCGCGAACAATTTTCATAGCAAACAATATACATATGAGATTGAGCGAAAGACAAATAGTGAGTTAATGAGACAAAGCTCAAGGTGGAACAGTGGAAGTGACTATTCAAATTCAATCACGTCATTGTAAGAACATGAGTACTGAGTACATTACGAATGAATGGAATTATGATGAAATTAATGAATCTGATTGATTTCATTAGTTTGTGAATTAAGTATTGAATTAAATTACTATTCGTCTACGAGAATCTACCTGAACCCGCTAAACTATACTTTGATAGATGTTGGATTATTATAATGGCAATCAAAGAAATACATGAGAGCGGTCACGTTCTCAACAGAATATAATAAAAACCAATGAAATATAAAATCTTGAAAAGATGCTAATGCGGGCAGGGATATCTTTAAATAACCAATTCAATTAATTATAAAAAAAAATAGAATTACAATTTTACAGAACAGGGAAATCTGTCGTGTTGTAAAATTTTCATAATATTGATAATTTGAAAGGAATTAATTAATTCAGCAGGCACACCAGCACTTTAACTACATAGCTAGTACGGAAAATAGTATTTTTGACAGTTTTTCTTTCCCCAACCAAAATTCTGACTATTTTACTCGTTAGAAGATAGCTGTATCGGCGACCTCGCTCATTTTTACCGTACTCAATTAAAATCACCTGCTACATCAATACATCGAGCGATTAACAATGATGTAGGTGGTATCGGAGGCTGCCAACTGCAGGTCCGGTTGCGCTGACACAGAAACCTGGTGCACGGTCCGTACTGACCGACAGAGCTCTCACTATAATTGCAGCGGGTGCAACGACCGGCAATCTTCGTCGACGATCGCGAAAACAAACAGTCCCCGAATTACTTCGTGCACGTTACGAAAGGGGAATTAGCTGGTGCTGAGTCAACTTTTGAGCCGTGGTTTACGGTTAAATGTAAAATTGTATCGGAGTTTCTTGCATACGTTTTTCTTCATTGTTAAGCGGTTACCTACAGCAGGTATTTTTATTCAGTACTAGCTGAGCCGGCAAACTTCGTACCGCCTCAGAATTAAATAATGTGACAAAGTTCAATAGACACGTGGCGCCATCTATTATCATAATAACGTTATTTTTGTTTTCCTCGGGAACAACACTTTTTTTTCGGGATGAAAGGTACCCCTGTGTCCATTTTTGTTTGACAACGTATATGCAAAATTTCAGGATGATCGGTTCAGTGGTTTAGGCTTGAAAAGGTAACAAACAAACTTAATTTCGCATTTATAATATTAATTTAGGATATAATAGGTACCTATATAGTTAGAATGGATACGGATGCTTTTGTTGACATTGATTCCCGAATTATTTCGGACACGTTTCAAAACGGGAATTAGTCGGTGCAGAGTCAACTTTAGCAGAGCCGTAGTTTATGGTTAAAAGAGGAATTGTATCGTGATTTCTTGCGTCAACTTTTGGCCACCGTTTCATGATTACAGTACTTTTATCCAGTACGGTGCTTTTCTAAATTGTTTTTGCCGTTTTAAAATGCTTATGATTTAAACTGAATAGAGCTGTTTTCTTTTGCTACAGCCGCTATTGTGTTATTATAAATAGTTTGAAAAGTTTTATATACTTAAATACATTCGCGACACAAAATGCATGTCAAATTATTTTTATCTTTCTTAAAGACATCCCTTGCTTAGGACACCTGATACTCATTTTGCTGCAAAAAACCGATAGTACGAATGCAAATTTTATCTCTTGTTTGAATTTCGTATGCCTTAACTGCGAGTATGAACAAGTAACATCAAATAAGCCATCAGCAAGTTTTTTTAATCATTAAGAACGCCCACCTTATTATGCATCTATTCATAAATTTATCTATGGTATAATAAAAACGTTCTATTGTAATAAAATAGAATTTTGTTTTGTATATATCTTCATTACGAATATTGAGAATATATTTTCGATACTACGCAAATAACTGTCAGCACAGCAGCGAAAAAAGCCATTTAAGTTTATTATCTTGTTTCCCTATCAAGAACTGAAATAACAACATTAAGTTAAGTGGCTTATTTATAAACGTTGCTTAAAGTTAAGCAATGATAAACGTCTGCTTAACCATATACAAATCGCAACGTTTATAAATAAGGGAATGGGGATTCCCCCTTATCTATAAATGTTTTATAATAGTTTAATCTACAGTTAAGTACGTATTTTTCAATTTGATGAACGATATGATTTTGTGACCTCTAGGATTTTGGATACTCCAATCCCTAAACCTACACCTACCAAATCAAAGTAACTGTGACTTATTGCAAAAATTGCTCTTGGCACGTTTTGTAAACAGAATCTATACGGTTTATTTCATCGGCCTGCCAATCCCAGTTGCTTTGATACATTGCACTGTTGGTAAATACGTACCTATCGGTAATAATACTAACATAATAGGTAGATGTCAACGTTTCCCCTTTCTCCGCAATCAAGGGGCTGTGTCCCCCACTTTCCGCACCTAAACATTAACTAAGTGGGGAGGGCGATAAACTTCGGAGCGGACCAAACCATGACTCAACATAGCCTTATTTTCTCTGCTTTGATTTTTTACAATTTAGTTTTGGGGTGAGCAGAAGTCAAAGTGATAATATTGAAGGTTGAATATATATTTTTGGCGTTATGTCTAAATTTCAATCAGTATTCGGGAGGGATTGATATATTCATTGTTATCCTTGTCTAATAATACGGAGGTCGTCGCCGAAGAAGACCTTAGGAAACGCTAGCGTTAGAGACATTATAGGAGATTCGCCGGAGAAGGCAACACACAGAGAACAGTGGAAAGCTGTGGGGAAGACCTTTGCCCAGCAGTGGGACCATCTATGTTCTATGTTATGGCTTTGGTTTCCGCACTTAGTCCTTCAAATGGACCATTGTGCGTGAGCAGCAGTAGGACTATACGGATTGATTAAAAAAATGCTATGAAAGAAAAGGCGCTGAATGATAGCGTTGACGGTTGACAGGAGAGAACAGAAGAAAAAAAAATTGCGCCGACACCAAGTAACATGGGAGTTCATGGGACAAGGGCCGGAAAATGTTGTCTATCTTATACAGGGTGTTACGGAAAGGGTATATCAATACAAACGGGTTGAAGAGTGTATGTGGTCTAGAATCTCTGTACAAAATTTCAGCTCAAAAGCATTAACTTTGAAAATGCTTAATATTTTTTTTATTTCGACATCACGGCGCTGCACTGGCGCGCGGCAGCGTGATGTGCGTGTACTAGGCGCACAGACACACTACAGATAATGGATAATGACCCTCGTAGTGCGGTAACACGTTTGTTATGATTTCAATTTAATAAACTATCGAAATAAAAAAATATTAATATTAAACATTTTCAAAGTTACTGCTTTTGAGCTGAAATTTTGTACAGAGATTCTAGACCAGATACACTCTTCAACCCGTTTGTATTGATATACCCTTTCCGTAAAACCCTGTAAGTATAGATAGACAGCATTACTACCAGTTTATAAAAGGTTCAGTTTCTATTCAATTCAACTGATTGATAAGAAGTATGTAAGGATCATAGCAGCTGGCGTTCTGTAGTTTCTATCTACCCCATGAGAAGACGTCGCGAGTTTATATATGTTGATCAACAGTTAATTTGATAATAAACAGAGGCCTGATTAGGCAATCG
Source organism: Amphipoea oculea (assembly GCA_945859645.1). Lineage (NCBI taxonomy): Eukaryota > Metazoa > Arthropoda > Insecta > Lepidoptera > Noctuidae > Amphipoea > Amphipoea oculea. Next base: position 11,503,462 of record OX243880.1, read on the forward strand.
GGTATCCGATACTTAGGGCTATTGGTATCAAATTACTAAAAACATGACCCCCCATAAATAAGTACTAAAGTTTTATTTTTGCTAGTGAAGTAGCATAATGAATGCAAAGCTAACTTAGTTCAATAGCCTATTCATGTAAAACAGAAACAAAGTAGTTAATCGAAAGCAGAGTCGCAGAGTCAGCAAATAATACAATGTTCTTTCTCTGCAGCCTCATATGAATGAAACCGATTGAAATCTCAATTCAAATCCGCAAATAGCCCGTGAGGTTGCCAACCTATCGTTCACGAATGCCATAATAACCCGTTTCTTGTAGTTGACTCTCGTAACTTACGTAGGACAATGAACTACTAATTATGTTATACTAGCTGCGCCCCGCGGTCTCACCCGCATAAGTGTCGATCCCGTGGGAATATCGGGATAAAAACTACCCTATGTCCTTTCCCGGGACTCAAACTATATCTATACCTTTCATATAAATCGCGCGAAAGGCGTGAAAAGATAACATGCAGAGTGCAGACAGACAGACAGAGTTACTTTCGAATTTATAATATTACTATGGATTGAAAATAACTAGTTTATTTATCGATTTATGTAAAACTTTCGAACTGATATAGGCAGCTTAGAGTGGCCAAATCAAGTTAATATTAATAAATACCTATATTTCAGTAATGAATAATTTAAGCTGCTGTTTCTCACCTAAAATCAGCAAATAACGGTATTAAGTAGATAATGATAGGTGACGGGCTTATTGAACTAATCCAAAGTCAAAATCCAACTTACATCGATTTTCTCGACCAAAAAATCGGACTTACGACTTCTCGGTATGCAGCGCGAGTTTGTCAGTGTGCGACCCTTCCAGTCACTTAGTAACAAGAACTTAGGACCTTTCGCTATATTGTTGTTTGTGGAGCTTTAAGTAAGAGAAATATTTGTGAAAAAGTGGGAGTGCTAACTCACCCTAAATTAAGTTAAACCTACCTACGTACAGTGAAGCTTTTTATAGCATCGTCAGTTTTCGTATTCTTTGCTTTATCAAGTCAGGATACATATGATTTTTGAAGCTACGGCCGGCACTGAGCAGACTATTGCATAGAAAACTGTATTATTTAATTTCTTGATAACAAAGATCAAAAAATAGTATAATATAAATAAGTCAATGTCAAAAAATCAATGTCGAGTTGACATCAACCAAAAACTATGACCAATTTTTTTGTTTCCTTTTAATTTCAACGTCTGTCAGTGTCACATTTTTAATTCGGTCTGACATGTAAAGAGATGACTGATTGTCATTATTAGGTATTGACATTACAACAGAATATTACAATGCTGAGTCGGGAAAGCAGAGTATATTTATCGTGCATCGAGCAGACAAAAATGGCCCTTAAGGTGACGAACTTATTTTGAAGGTGACTGTACATGCCAGACCAATGACCAGTTCTATTTTAAGTAAGTACATAATATTGTGAAATTGGGCCTGTTTTAAACCATTCTAGTATTATTACATTACCAATACGAATAACAACACAATAATTATACAGCGATGATATTTTTGCAAGTGCGGTAATTTCATGCTTCATAAACGTTGACCGTGAAATAATTATTATAATAGTTGGGCAGCGGTAGACAGTTGGTATTGTATAGCTAACCTCGTAATTGTTTACCACTTTTAACAATCAATCTCAGTAATTTGAAACTTAGCTTCTGACGTTAGCACCTAGCTTCTGACGTTTCATAAGTGACCAACAGCCCATATAGGTTTATGTGAAATAAAATAATTTTAATTCACTAATACCGGGTTCACACAGTTCGATTTCTATTAAACAACTTTTGTTGTTGAACAAAAAATACTTTGAATTTGAAATTTAATTTCATTCGTCAGAATCGTCTGCTGTACAGACGGTTTACTTAAATCGCTTTCAACTTAGTAGTTGATCAATTAGAATCGAACCGTGTGAACCCGGTATATGATTAAAACTATCTACCTAACTGTCATATCGACAATTAGACCTTATCATTTTATGAAGTACAAGAGACATCATTAAAGCTTAGGGTGGTAAACCGATTACGAGGTCGACTATACAATATCGACATTTCGCCCCAATGAGTTGCTCATTTATCATCGATCTGCTACTGTGGTATCCATTTTGTATCTACATTTGTTTCGCCCGAGGTCATCACTGACTAACGTATATTATGGATGCTAAATAAATAAAAAATAGAAAAGCAATTAGATTAGTGGTTTAGAATAATTGAAAGCTGTCAGTAACAGCTTGAGCTGTTTAAATAATGATGGAGAAATCTTTAAAACGTTCATCACGTTCAATTAAAGGTATGATTAACGAAGTTTTCAGATGGTCCAAAATTTTGGTAAATGGGAGGTGATGAGTGGAGCAGAATGGCATTGTTTGTAGGTGAATAGGATAGCTATTCATTTGATTGATTGAAAAGATTATAATACAACAACATAAAATAACGCTTGTATTCCCCAAAGAGTTAGGCAGAGGCGTATTCTACATATCGTACACCCACATTTTGTCAGTTATGTTTAAGTCCTATGTAATACGGAGCGAGCCTATTGCCACGGTATAATTTATTACACTGCGCAATACGACAGTATAATCAATAATAATATCAAAATTAATCCAACTAAAATTGATTTGATTTTTATCAAATGTTATAATTATAATTAATTGGTTGGTTGATCGGGCACAAATCCGGACTCCGGGCTGCTGCTGAGAAATGCCAGATGGAATATACAACAAGTCATGATAATTACAAAATCAATGAAAAAAAAATACCCAGGTACACAAACTCACACCTCATATCCCTGAGAGTACGCAGAAACTACAGAACGCCACCTGCTACGATCCTATACAGGATGTTACGGAAAGGGTATATCAATACAAACGGGTTGAAGAGTGTATCTGGTCTAGAATCTCTGTACAAAATTTCAGCTCAAAAGCATTAACTTTGAAAATGCTTAATATTTTTTTTATTTCGACATCACGGCGCTGCACTGGCGCGCGGCGGCGTGATGTGCGTGTACTAGGCGCACAGACACACTACAGATAATGGATAACGACCCTCGTAGTGCGGTGACACGTTTGTTATGATTTCAATTTAATAAACTATCGAAATAAAAAAATATTAAGCATTTTCAAAGTTACTGCTTTTGAGCTGAAATTTTGTACAGAGATTCTAGATCAGATACACTCTTCAACCCGTTTGTATTGATATACCCTTTCTGTAACACCCTGTAGATACTCATTATGCCTCGTTTACTTAACCTTAACTTTTTTTTCTTTACATTTTTAATATTTATAAACCAAATAACTAGAATAACGAGAGATTTATTAGTATAGTACTATCGGCACATTCAAAACAAGATGATAATTGTCTAAAGCAAATATTTAATATCTATCTATGTCCTCGTTGCCTATTTTACCGGATAACTCGCTTTATTGTGCAATCAACAATAACTATAATTATTATTTAAACATGACACTTCCTTACACAGTGATAAGAGTCATTATTCAAGTTATTTCTTAAGTAAATGAAGTCATTTCTTGGATAGTTATTGTTTGAAGGCGGGCCCTTATATTAGTGGAAGGGACAATCGGATTTTTTTTTAACAAATACCTACTCCTGCTATCCAACGCAAAAATTGGTATGAGGAATTCCACAAGCAACCTTGAATTATACGTTGAAATTCGAACAGATCATGAGTTCAGTAAAATCTTCTATCAAAGGTTAAAAAATACAGAGTGAAATTGAACACATGCGACAAATCGAAATGGGAGATTATACTCATCATTATGAACAACTTTTACTATGGGACCAAACCTGAAATCGCGAAAAAAAAATCAGCTGTTCCCTACATTTACGTTCGCATAACTCGCCAAAATGTAGGGAACAGCTGATTTTTTTTTCGCGATTTCAGGTTTGGTCCCATAGTAAAAGTTGTTCATAATGACGAGTACAGTCTCCCATTTCGATTTGTCGCATATGTTCAATTTCATCCTGTAGATTTACAGTGGGATTTGAAACCAAATTACCATGAAGTTAAAAAAAAAACTCACATTTCGACATCTTGCTGGACCGGATACAACTTATTCAACACGGAACCTGAAAACAAAAAGAAAAAAAAATCAAAACAAAATAAATAATATAACACATGAACCTATTATTTTCGTGTAATAATATTGTATTTACGACTGTTTCAGCGAACTGACCTGGTGCGTTTGATAATATTAATTCAACTAGTGAATAGTGTGAATACTGGATAGCATGCAGCGAAAATACTCGTAATTCGTATCTTGTTCAGTTCAAAATATGGGTGCCTATTGCGTAAACAGATGCTATCATTACTGATATAGATCAAGATAATTTAGAACTGTGTACCATTAGGTATTGTGCAGGAATGTTTTAAACGACTACAGTCAAAAGGGAACAAACTGATGGTTAAATTTATTCTGACACAGTTAAACGGTCTGTTTCCCTTATCAAGTTCTTATCATTATTAATTTATGATGCCAAAAAGGTATTTTGTTATTTTGATAACAGCGTCCCATATTAATCTCATTATGGCCGTTATTTCAAGACCAGTGTTATTATTTATATGCGTTTGTAGTTGCCTTTCACTAAGCAGTTAGATTATGAAACTGTCTTTAGTGTATTTAATAAATATGCTATGAAATCATAAGCGTCGTGAGTAAACTGGCACGCGTAGAACCAAAAATTCGAAGACATAACATCCACCAACCCGCACTGAGCCCACTTCCTCTCACAGAGAGAAGGCCTGTGTCCCAACAGTGGAAACATTTGCATTATAGGCTGATTATGCTAAGAAAACTAGGAGTTACTCGACATACTGCAATTAAGACTATGGAAGAAGAAAAATATGCTGACTCGATCCCAAACAAGTCGGGATAGAGGAGGAGGGTGAGAAGGATGAGGATGGTGACTCAGAGTCTGTCGTGAATGCGACAAAAAATATCTGCAACGCCATAAAAAATTATGGTTGTTTAGGCTGCCTAAACAACCATAATACTACTCCTACGACTGTCCCCAAATACGATTTGTTCTGCAAACTTAAACTTCTATATAACATGTCAAAACATCGAAATGATCTGAATTAATAATAATTTATAATACACAAATAATAAGACCAAGTCTTAAGTCGGTTGGAATGAAGAATCGACGACGACGAACGACGAATGTATTAAATAAATAACAGGCACTATGAAATAAATTAACAACGTTTGAGAGTAACTAAATCACAGAACTAAATGAATAAACAAAAGTGTCGTGACGGTCAAAATGTCGGTCTAGCTCTCATTCGTCAATACTGTGCAGAGAGTACATATAACGTACGTACTATAAGGAATTTCGTTTCAAAACGTTCCGAAATAATTATGGTGAAAACCGCATCTATCTATACAAATAAAACAAAGTCGGGTTAGTTACACCATTGATTATAATCAAGATTTTTATGATATTTGATTTATTGGATTCGTCTCCGCCCCGAATAGCAGAATAACAAGTTTAAGAAAAAAGAAATAATGATAATGATTGTCTCATACTAGTATCTAAATGATCGTGAAAATCTATTGTGCATCTACCTAGTTTAGAAGATCTTTATAGTGGTAGTAGCCCAGACACGACGCAAAAAGCGACTTTGTTATTAATATGTACACATAGAGACAACTAGCTATTGCCCGCGATTTCGTCTACGATCTAAGATGAAAAGTAGCCTATTTCCTTCTCCAGGTCATGGTCCACCCATGTGCCAAATTTCATCCAAATCCGTTAAGCCGTTTTAGTGTGAAAGCGTAACAAACAAACAAAGTTACTTTCGCAATTTATAATATTATATAAGTTACAATGTCATATTTGTATTAATATTCTATTTCTGTAATACTTTACAGGAGGTAGAGCCGTAGAGCTCAAAGGGTAGACTGTGAAGTTTCTATTCAAACTGTTCCCTCTGTATGTAAACAATTCATGTCTACCTTTGTCAAAGTTATCTTGTAAATGAACTTTCTAGTAGCTACTTAGGCAGGTATAAGATAACTACATACGAAATAGGTATAACAACTCTTAACATAGGTAATATTTTTCTGTACAACCAAAAAGTATGGCACATGCCATAGAGAAAGATATTTTTTTGTTATTGCAATACTTTATGCTATGAGTTGGGTATTGTGAGTACATCATTCTTACTTGTGTGAAAATTGTAACTCATGACAAGCATGACATTTAGAACCATGTCAAAGTATAATGCCGGTGAAGGAAAACATCGTGAGGAAACCGGCATCTCTTCGAACCAAAAATTCGAAGACATGTGACAATTGCCAATCCGCACTGGGCCCGCGTGGTAGATTCCAGCCCACTCCCTCTTGAAGAGAGGAGGCCTGTGTCTCGTGGAAACATTATAGGCTAATTATATGCTGAGTATAATTCAAATTGCTAAGTTACCCATGACTTCCTAAAGAAAATAACTCCGATGGAGACGTAGGGAATGTAATTTCATAATCGTTTTCGTGGGTCGTTGATAAACCAATGACGGCCAATTAATAATTCAGCAGTATTCCTTACTCTATCTAAGATTTTATTTAAATCTAAAATAATAGTTAATAATCTATAATGTTAGGCCTATGTCCAGCAGTGGACGTCTTTCGGCTGAAATTATGATCTAAAATTTTTCGACATTCCATCTACTTTTACTCCGCAAATACAGCAACTAATAATAGGTAAATGATATAAATACAAAGCATCAAAATGAGCTGACTATAAACTAGTAATGATTGTAAAACCATACTATAATTTTACCTTGAAATTGAAACCGATGTAACAAAATGTATTGCAGAACCCGCGAATTTTCACATTTATCTAGTCACTATTTTTGTTATAAGTAGAAATAATGTTCAGTTATCCATTATTAGAAGCAAATATTTTACAAATTAAATTATCATCAAACATCGTGAATGCATACATTTATTTTTATTTAATCATAATTTTGACATGAAGTGCAAAAAAATGCAACCAACATTATTTTTTAAAACATTTAAGTAGCACAAAAAAGAGGTTTGAACTTTAGTGTAAATACTTTTTTGAGAAAAACTTCATCGCTATATTTTTCAAGGCACTTTTTCACGTTTTTCTTTCTCAACTGAAATCATGGCGTATTTGCATAACCTGTGTTAATTAAATACTATCTATAATTTTACAAAACTGTTCACTTATATGAATAACTAGCCTCTGCCCGCGACTTCGTCCGCGTGAAATTTCTTGTTCCTCCGACCATCCCCGTCGCATCGCATCACCTACCCGCGCTATCACTTCGCTTTCGCTTAGCGTTCTTTCTGACTTTTTATTCTTTTCGCTCGGCTCCTAAGAGACATAGCGTGATGTTAAATAGCCTATAGCATTCCTCAAGAGTTGGGCTATCAAATGTAAAAAGAATTTTTCAAATCCGACTGGTAGTTCCAGAGATTACCCCCTACATACAAACTTACAAACTTACAAATTTTACCTCTTTATAATATTATAGTATAGATGTGTCAAGAGTAAAACCTATTCACGAAATCATTAAAATGCAATGAGGTTACTGTTACACCATGCTTTGTATCACGGTGCCATACAAAATTCACTGATAGTGAACGTATCGATCGGGCCGATTTTATTTAGTTCTGCAGAGTATCGAGATGTGGAGCACATCTTTGATATAAAAATAACGGTATTCATAATAAACAAAGCTAAGAAGGTCAGACGTATTCCAGCTTCGTACATGTTAATGGACTGGGTACACAGGTTATATTATTAGGTGCCACATTATTCCATCTGTCACTAAAAAAAGCAATTGTAGCACAATATACTCACCAAATGTAAACTTTGATTCTCTATGTCCAAACACACAGTCCCATTCCGAATAATTAATTCAGATTTAATGCAATTTCAGCTCAATTGATTTATAGCACTAATGTATATTAATAATTACTTACTATTCCTATATATTTTACCTACTTACGTACACTACAAGCAGTAAACTAATATTTATTTACAACATTCTAGTAAAAATTACAATAATGTACAATATCACTGCGCTATTTGCGCTACACACAGCATTTCCAGTGATGCGAGTCGCGGAAAACGAAACGAAAACGCACTGTCTAGCCAACATTTTTTTTTCTAAAAGGCTTCTTCCCGCGCATGCGTGTATATTTGGAGGTTATCTACTTTCCCTCTCACTTTCCTTATTGCGGGAAAGAGACAGGTGTTTACTAGAGCAACATGCGCAGTGTTATTGATGAAAATTTTGGCGGGAAAACACGCCATCTGAGGTGATCCTTTGGCGTCACGTGATTGGCTGAATGTTAGTAAGCAACGTCATGCATTTAGTTACCGCTTTTATGCGAGCGTTTTCGCTGAAGGATATAAAACAAGCAATGGATGATGTTGTACTGTACACGGATCTATTTATTGTATGGTGGTTAGTTACCATAATTTAAATCGATAACAAGTGTTACAGAGGAAAACAGGCGTGATGTTATGTTAACATCACGCCTGTTTTCCTCTAAAATTAAGCAGAGGTGGATTTATAACTATAGGTACCTTAGTACCTTTTTTGGGTTCCGTAGTAAACAAGGAACACTAAGAGCGGTTTCGCACTACGTCCGATCCAAATCCGAGAAATCAATCCGAATTTGAAATTGTTCTAAATTCAGACGGATAGAGTTGATGTAGTGCGCAACCCCTCATACAAATAGGACTACGGTCACTTCGGACCAGCATTTCTCGGATTCGGGTCGGACGTAGTGCGAAAAAAGATGCGTTTGTGAAATATTAAGCTAATTTTTGTTAGAGTCAAGTGTGTGTCCCCTTGCCAGCTAAATTGTTGCTTTTGGATAAGTAATGTGAAAAATTTATGGCAGTAAAAATTAAAAAGAATACTATCACATCTAAGTAGGCTTTACAAGTTTACGAATAATACTCGACCAACTTAAATTTGCAGTTGCAATGTATGGGAGAACGTGATTTTCAACTACAATGTTAAGTTTGTTCTTGGCATAAATTTATTCCAACTACGGAACCCTTCATTGTGCGTGGTCTGGTTTTTTTATTATCGATATTATGCAGCTAATGAATTGTTTTACTATTCCTTCCATAAAATCGGTTCTCAATCAATTACCCGATGCAGTTTAGCTTATCTTTACTATGACTTTCGTAAGAGTAAATGATAACAAGAATGGCGTCTGTTTATAATTAGCTGATATCTCTGACGAGTCTGACAGCACGGTTGGTGGCAGTGGCGTAGGGATTGGCTTCAGCGCTGCGTATAGGTAGCAAGGTTCTATTCCCGTGCGGAGTTGTGTTGTTAGCAGCATGAATTGTTCCGTTTTCATGGCAAAGAAAAGAACATCTCGAAACATCAAGGGTGGTCGCACATCCGATACATCTGACGGAAGATGCGTCGCGTATCGTCGGTCGCGTAACGCCAAAATAAGTTGGTACCTAATAAAACACCTTACACACTTATCCTAGTACGTCAAGCAAACTAAAGCTAATACAGTTTCCTTGAAGAGCGTTTCCGTCATCCTATAACGGACGTCATCAAATCTGTCATTTTCACCCGTATTTTATAATATTAAGGTGTCAAAAAGCTTGATATTCTGGCGGCTGTACTTGGACATTACGGCCGCATGTGGCGGTCACCACTCTTCTAGGTAACATTTTCGGGAAGTCCGGGATGCCCCTCTGTCACCCCCACGATGAAGGAAATCCAGAAGAAAAAAAAAACAATAAGACCATTAAACGGTCTAAGCCAGGTGTAGCGAAGGATGTGAGGTTTGTGTCGCAGGATAATTAGAAAAATGGAATCTTTGCAAAAATCCTAGAACTATACCTAATTGGAAGCTTGCTAAATATCCAGGCTCTCCGACGTGGCTTAGGGCGATTCAAAACTTGAATGCTGATTGGCTAAGAGTCCTTTCATAACATCTTTTTCAACAGACTTGCTCGTAAAAAAGCTGTTAATGAACCGCTTTTAGAACCATAATGCAGTGTATTAAAAACGTGTGTAGCGTACGAGCACTTAGTTTAGCTTTTCCACAAGAAAGGTAACCGCTGTTTCAGTGCAGTTGGTGCAGGGCAACAAAGGTCTCTCTCTCCTTTTTCAATAAGAGAAGAAAGGAATCAATATTGGTGATTTCAAATCCGGGTCCCAATAATAATCAGAAAGCAGGACCGCAAGGGTCAGTCCATCTAGTTATACTATACAATATAACAGAATGGACAAAAAAAGTCCTATTTGTTATAATGTTCAATATAAATTATTGGATTCGCAAAAAATAATAGAGGTTTGTCCATGTCCATACCTACCTAATTACGTTTTTTTTTTTTTGAAATATTAAAATGGAATTTCACAAGCTACTCGTAGGTATCAATTTTATCGGACTTGAGGATGAGGATAGTAAAACGATAAGCTTGGCCCCTTGGACGCACTTGGTTTGGAGATTCTAAAGTAGCGAATGAACCCCGTAGACGGAGATACTGAGTGCCGAAATATCAAAGTAGAGCGAAACTTCATAATCATCCTAATGATGCATTGACGGCGATAGAGTCGATGAACGTCAAAGTGGGAAGCGAGGTAGAAATTAAATTAAATTAAATTTTGATGTCGTACCTAACAGTTCGTGAAAAAGGCATACCTATATACACACATCAAAAGTGTCTAGGGATCAACATATATTTTTGCAATAACTTTTCTCCTGATTGATATTAATTAAAATTTTCTTTAAGGATTCATCAAATAAAGTGTTTTCGTTTGTCACAGTAACGATAAACCAAGTCACCTTTGCATTAATAAAGAAATTTGCCATTTTCCTAATAAAGGGATTTTTGACATTTGAACCACTAACACAAAAGTTCGAAAAAAAGACTGAAATAACAGTTTTCTTTAAATTTTTATTGGGTAACTTAAACAATTAATAATCCGTGTTTCTACCGCGAACACTAACAACACAAGAACATCGGTTTGGCATACTCAAAATGAGTTCATCCAAATCACGCTGTGGAATGGCCGCCCATGTTCGTTGCAACAACAAAAAAAGGTCTTCTTGCGACTGGATACCCTCCATATTCGGCAGAGCTCTTCTCTGTAGCATATCCCATGCATGCTCAATCGGGTTCAAGTCTGGCGACTGAGCAGGCCAGGGCAGGACATTGATGTTAGCTGCGGCGAGAGTCTGTCTTACAACTCTTGCGGTGTGCGGTCGTGCATTATCATGCATTAACTGAAATAAGGGACCGATTTGCACTTGTAGAGGAACGATGACGTCTGATACAATCGTCTCAGCATAAATTTGAGCGTTGAGGTTGCCTCTGATCCAAATCAACTCAGTTCTTCCGCCGATCCAAATACCCGCCCATACCATGATGGTTCCACCACTATAAGGATGGACTTCCTGGCAGGATTTTAATCGCTGTTGGCGTCCAGGGGTTCTCCAGTGTCGTATACGTCTTGTATCCGGTCTCATACCAAAACGAGACTCATCAGAAAAGCACACGAAACGCCATTGTTCTTCTGCCCAATTTCTGTGTTCAAGAGCCCATTGATATCGAATCCTACGATTGTGCATTGCTATAGGTGGTACCCGTAGCGGTCTTCGGGAATGAAGGTTCACTTCATGCAAGCGGTTTCTGACTGTTTGGTCGCTAATTAAGTTCCCTGAAGAGTGATGAAGCCTCACGGCTAACATCATGGCGGTTATTGTTGGAGCTCTTCGAGTTAAGATTTGAATGTATCGGTCTTGTCTCCGTGTGGTGCAGCGATACCGTCCTCCATGGCGCTCAGCCACGGTACCAGTGCTTCGGTAACGTGTCCAAAGTCGACTGATAACACTCTGACTTGTATTCAGAGCTAAAGCCACAGTACGTTGCCGGGAACCAGCTTCTATCATTCCCACGGCTCTGAGCATTTCTTCCCTGCTTAAATGACGTCGCCGCTCCATAATAACGTTGGTTTTAATCAGTAGTAGGGAAACAGTAGCACTAATAATGTCTTCAATGCGTTGTATGTTTTTATAGGGAAAATATTGACAGCTGATTTTCATCTTTTACTCGAATTTGATTCACAGTTCCTGATTCAAATTAAGAAATGCACCAAAAAGGATCCATATAAATTTATAAAATCATAAATTTATTACAAAGCCACATCTCAATCTCAAGAAATCCGCATAAAAATGCTTGATCCCTAGACACTTTTGATGTGTGTAGATATATAGATACCTACCTACAAAAATTTTAATCAGTAGGTACCTAAAAAAAATTCGTGGTCATTTAATATGTCCTAAAGACGAAAACATCACAATATCCTTACAAGTAAAAAGCAGGTAAGTACCTACTAACGGCCGAACCCAATTACATATCTATCACCAGTTTTAGCATACTGGAGGTAGAAGCACCTATAGAGATATGAGGAACAGGATGTAAAGTTCACTCATACTCTATAGAAAAGGGAGAATCCTCCGACCAGACGGGTGTTGTGTCTGGCGGGCAACTGCCCGATGATTCATGTCGGGCTGTTGTATCTATGCTAGTTGTGCGGTAAACTCTGCTTGCGCGATGCAGGATTTGCGTGACGTCAGTATGACGCGTTGTTCGCACGTGGCGTTGTAGATATCGCTACATAACTCCTCCCCGGAGACCGGAGGTCGATAGTGGGCTGAGTCTTGTATCTTGCGATGCTTGCCAGGCCAGCTGAGATTCCAGTGAGTCGGAACCGGTTGCCGCATAGTTCACAGTGAGTCGGAACTGTCTGCGAAGATGTCCCCAGTGAGTCGGGGTGGCGCTGCATTGTGCTCCAGTGCGTCGGATGTAGTACAGCGCCGGGTTGAGGCTGACTGCTGGCGTCGACCAGGAGAGGCTTATTAAGGGCTCTTCTTGTAGACCGGCCGAAAGTGCAGTGTGCTGTGCCGAGGTTGCTGATGAGGCTGAGGGTGATGACCAGGTATGCGCGGTCGCTGTATGCTGGTGGTCAAGATACCCGTTGACACCGTGGGTGCTGGCTGGCCGGGTGATTATTTTAACATTTTGCTTGCAATCCCGTAGATAATCTATTACTAATGCTAACGGATTTCCTCTTACCAAAGGATCATCATCCTTAGTTGTTTTTAAATTACATGTAAGTAACTCTTGAGCCTTTAAAAGATCTTGTAATATATAGATTCAAACTCGTTTCGCTCCTGTAGTTGACAAATGACGTCATAGACTAAACACTCCAATTTTAATTGAACCTCGTCAAATTGTACAAATAATTTTTTTATCTTACCCAAACGTAGTTGCAATTCACACACCAGCGGGGCAATTGCGTAACACATTATCAATCAGAATCGGTTTCATTTTGACAGTTCAACAACATTCATTGCGTTATTTACGCGTGAAGCAGACAAATTTTTCGAACTTGTAAAGCAAAGGATTAGCAATTTGCTTTAAAATTATTCAGATTCCGATTGATAGTGTGTTACTCAATTAGGGTGCTGAAGGCCAATTCTCGTAATCTAAAACGTTCAAAATCTAGTCGCAGTCTCATCTCGGCGACAAACAAATATAAAAAAATTATCAAAATGTATGGAACTTAGAGGAATTTTTGACAGATTGAGACTGAGATCAGACTGTGAACGTTCTTAAAATTACGAGAATTGCCCCTCTGGGATTCAACGAATCTTCCAAATCATTGAGATAATTAGAGAAAGCTGTCAAACGTCCCTTATAGCTTGCCCTTTTTAGGGTTCCGTAGTCAACTAGGAACCCTTATAGTTTCGCCATGTCTGTCTGTCCGTCCGTCCGTCTGTCCGTCCTCGCTTAATCTTTGTGACCGTTAGCACTAGAAAGCTGAAATTTGGTACCAATATGTATATCAATCACGCCGACAAAGTGGTAAAATAAAAATTGGAAAAACATGTTTTATTAGGGTAGCCCCCCTATATGTAAAGTGGGAAGTTATTTTTTTTTTAATTTCAACCCTAACGTGTGATATATTGTTGGAAAGGTATTTAAAAATGAATAGGGGTTTACTACAATCATTTTTTTATTATGTCAATAATTTCGGAAATAATCGCTCCAAAAGTAAAAAACAATGTGTCCCCCCCCCTCTAACTTTTGAACCATAAGTTTAGAAAATATGAAAAAAATCTGAAAAGTAGAACTTTATAAGGACTTTCTAGGAAAATTATTTTGAACTTGATAAAAACAACAGTTTTTGTACAAAAAAGACAAAAAGTTGTACAAAATCATTTCTGGACTAAGTTCGTAGTATAATCGTATATGCAAGCATTTTTTTTTAACTTCGTTTACATATTTTATTATCCTGAACGTATCTTTTTTCAAGCAAAAAAAGAATTATTAAAATCGGTTCTCGCAATCCAAAATTACCACCGAAAACTTCTGGCACGTCTATGTATTAATTAGTAACCCAATTCCCCGAGAGATGGCGCTGTAGGTACTTATTACATTGGATCGGGTATTATCGAATTGTACGTTGGAACACTTATTGTGACGGACGGGAAACTACGGAACCCTACACTGAGCGTGGCCCGACACGCTCTTGGCCGGTTTTTTCTATTAACTCCTTGTCAATTTTTTTTAAAAGTGCAAGAAACTATTTAACGCTTACTAAATCATTACGTATAATTTATAAGATTTTTTGTTATTTTGATCTTTAAGATAAATAGTATTTAAGTAAACTAGGTATAAAATAATGAATTAATTAAATTTTGTCATTATTTCAATACTTCTAATGTTAAATATTGTTAAGAATTTTTATTGTCCTACCATTAACATATAGTACCTATGCTCATGCCGCCTGTGATACAGGTTTATCCTAGTACAGGCATCTAACTTTATTATACCTATGTAATTAATTTCTAAGACTTTCGTAATAATTTTACCAATTTTAATACCGAATAAACATTATTATATATTATTATTATATAATCATTTTGAGACACCGGTATTACACTGAAATATACAAAAGTTACACTTAAATAACGTACAAATGCCTCACAATATGTCTTGCAGCAGCTGAAATACAAACAAGTTAAAGTACAATCATTTATTATAGTAATCTATCTAACAACTATATATATTGATATAATCACTTTATAAACAATACACCTAGTTTCAGCTTAGTTTAAAAAATGTAGGTACCTAATCACTTAACTGCAAATAAGTGAAATAAGTAAGTAAATTAATTATCTGGTTATAACAATCAAAGTAAAATAAAGTAGGTAGTACTACCTAACCTTAACAATTTTCGGAAACTTACGCGAAATATCACCATAAAACAAACCTATTTAAGAGATTATCAATAATATTATCCACTGAACACTTTTATCCACATCCAGCTATGCAATATCTCCAAATATAGCAAGATTTCCAAATCGACGTTCGCCTTGACTTTCGGACTCCGTGTACCGGGCTACTTCAATAATCTTCAATATTATAATTCCAGTATAATAGTTTTCTTATTTCCACAGTTTCCATTAAATCTTCATCGTTAGGACTATGTTGGGGTTTTATCCAGAATAATGATTATTAAAATAAAAGGCTGCCGATTACTTAAGAGCTGTATTCCGTGTAAAGACAATAGGAAGAAGAAAAAAAAAGAAAAAAAAATTATATTAAGTATGCTACAGCTAAGCGTTTATGCAGTAAGACGTCATCATCATCATCATTTCAGCCGAAAGACGTCCACTGCTGGACATAGGCCTCCCCCAAGCACCTCCACTTCGACCGATTTTGTGCTTCTCGCATCCAACGAGTTCCTGCGGCCTTCACAAGGTCGTCGGTCCACCTTGTGGGAGGCCTTCCAACGCTACGCCTTCCGGTAGTAAGACGTGCTTGTGCATAATTGCGAACTAAAATTGAGTAGGCGTTACAGATAAACCTTAGTATTCTAAACATTACTTTTAACAATAAAACCTATACCTATCTTTTTTTTTCAATAATAATACCTGTATCAATCAATAATACCTACCTGTAGCAAATCACGACTACACTTTAGTTGGGCAATGAAGGCGCTGTTTCATGAATTACTATAATAAGATCCACATTTTTCGAAGGTAGCGGCTTGCTCGTAATGATCTGGGTCGCGTGCCAACCCAACATGACTCCAGAAGGACTTTTGCAAGATCCAGTTTCACCATACTGCCTCCCCTGTCGTATTTTACTGTCACATATACGCCAACCATGGTCCCAAGTATTGCATTCCGGAAAATAGTACCTCTTCCCTGGTATAATCTTGTACCTCTTATTTAGATACTGCAGCCTACAAAATTCAGGCTTTGGTTCGTATAATATTC
Source organism: Amphipoea oculea (assembly GCA_945859645.1). Lineage (NCBI taxonomy): Eukaryota > Metazoa > Arthropoda > Insecta > Lepidoptera > Noctuidae > Amphipoea > Amphipoea oculea. The sequence goes on from OX243880.1 coordinate 11,519,826, forward strand.
TTTTGGTCTCTGGATCTACGGGGCGCATTAATGCATAAGGTGACAAGTCAGTGTCTGGTCGCGCTAGTCGAAGGGTCCTCTTCGGCGTCTCCTACTCCAAGGTTGATGAGTGAATTCTCATGTTGTATGTTCTCAATGCCTGGTATGGATTTTGCGTCGCGGATTGGTACTTTCCTCCTGTTGCGAACAGAAACAGCATGTCTCGAGTGATTGTAGCCATACCTTCGATCATGGTGTTCTTGATGACATCTTGCTCGTAAAAGTTAGTAGGTTCATTAGTGAGTGTGGCCGCCAACTGTATCTTTTCTGTATTTTTGCTATTCCAAAATGAACGCAAACGTTTCTCTTTCTCATACGCTTCGGTAAGATACAACATAATTTCCGGTTTGGTGATGTCCAGCTTCGCCATTCTGTGAGAGGGTTTTTATTATCTTTCCTAATGTAAAATATAAAGCAGAAACTCCTCGAAAATTGCGGAAGTAAGAAGTAATTTGCAGTCTTTGATTTATTTTGAAATGTTTCACAGTTTTGTTTTGGGGTTGGGTTGAGCCGAGTGGCTGTGGTTGTAATGTGCCCGTAAGGCAACACAACACGCCCCTTTTGGTCTGGATTTCAAGCGAAACGGTGGCTCTACGGCCCTACCCAATAGCCAGGGGTAGGGAAATGGCCATGGTGTCCCGTCAGAGGGCCACAGGCGAGGTGCATAGGGTCCGCTGAGGTCGTTCTTGGACGGCCAAAGCGGCATGCTGACGGTGTAAGTGAAGGTTGATCAGTTCGTAGGGGGTTTGGCCCTTTGAATCTTCCACGCCAACCCGATCGAGCGCCTGATGTCGCACTGTAAACCAGCCTTGCGCACCTATATCTCTCTGGTAATCCTAACGTACGAGCTTCTTTATAGTGAGACGCTCCCAGGTGCTGGCTCCATGGAGGGTGGGAAGCCAGAGAGATGAATTTTAAAGTAATTTTAACATGGACAAATTAAGGCCAGTTAAATTACATACTGGAGTGGAGGGGAAATCCAATGAGACTCCTAAGGGCGGTGCTTGCACTTCCCTTGCCCCTGGTGGCCTTGCAGCCAACGCTGCGGGTACCAGCGCGGGCGCTGGTCTGGCTGTGGCGAGAACCGCAGCCATGACCAAAAAACAAGTCCCTAAGCAAACAAAGGACGTCGGCGCTGACTAGGACCAGTACCGACCCTTCTAAAACCAAGGCCAAGACCAAGGCGACGATTAATACCACTGCCGGTCTGACCCTCTCTACACAGATCCCGGAGTTGGGTAACACCGACGCCGGGCTTCCTGATAAACACCCTCCTTCCTCCTTAACTCCTAAATCCACCTCCCATCAAGCGGCCATTACCGGTCAAACGGAGATAGTCGGAGGCACTGAGGACACGTTCACACGTGCTTGGCAGGTGCAAAAACGCAAGGGCAAGGGTAAAGGCACTCAACAAGCCCGATGCCCCCGCACTGACCCATGAGGTCCACCAGCTTCCTCATCACAGGGTAAGCAAAGGGAGAGAGTGACAATGAAGGAGCGACGTCAAGAACGCAGGCTGCTAGGAAAAGGCAGCCGTAATAAACAGGCCACTGCCGCTAGGACGGCTAAACCGACTAGCGGCCAGCTGAACTTCGCCGGCGGAAAGCAGTCGCAGGCAGGGACCGGCACTAGCTGATCTTCGCCCAGTCAACCGCCAACCAGCGTTCCGGAGAGACAGGCTGAAGGTAACTCTGATACACAGCGACCCAATTGGAAGGATCAGGTCGCGGCCAAGCGAACTCCCAACGAGACTTCAACATCTCAGGGAGAGCATAAGCGGCCGCGTCTTGATCAATCCAAACGGGTCCCTCAAAGAAGCTACGCCCAAGCTGCCAGCGCAACCCTGAACGTCGCGATCACTTGCGACCGCACAGGGATCCTCAGCAGGGAATTATCGGACCAGGTACTCGCTGCCATCCAGAGGCAGATCATCTTCGAGGCCTGCTCCCCCAAAAAAGACACTCCGGGGCCGACGTTCAACGCCAAGCCGATGATCGCCGGGGGAGTCGTGAAACTTTGGTGCGGAAACAACCACACCTTAGCCTGGCTAAGGATGACAGTCTCCGACCTTTCTCTTCCTACTAATTTATTTATTTATTCATTTATTTCAGGTCGTTGGTACCTAGTTAAGAGTCAGTCGGAAATCCAGAAACGCACACGATGTGGAATCGTGATCCCAGACGAGCAGGGGGTATATGGAGAGTCGACCAACATTGGGCGCGCTCTCAGCTACCAGAACCCCTGGGTCGACATTAAGAAGTGGGTGCTACTTTTTGCCGACAAACAATTCCACCGCTCCACCTGTTCATACAGCAGGAAGCGACGATGGCGGCAGTACCTCTTAACACACTAAATCTCTGGGGTAAGAGTGAAACACCACACACCACGCTGCTTGAGGGACTCCACAAGGCGTTCCCCATTACGAAAGCTATAAACGACCGGGGACCCAAACAACTTATCTTTGATAAAAAATACAAGATCCAGCTTCACGAGGATCGCCGATGCGAGGGGTTGCGCCCTGCAGAGCTGTGTATCTTCACGGATGGACACAAAACAGGTAGTGGCACTGGTGCTGGAATCTTTTTGGAGATCTTCAACATACATACCTAGCCACACCATTGGGGGTCTATAACAGTGTCCCAGGCCGAATGCATAGGCATTGCTCTAGCCGCTTCTGCCATTATGGCTAGGGAAGTAAAGGAGCACTCAACCCGCATACTGTCAGACAGCATGGCTGTTCTGCAAGCGCTGAACAGTTATACAATAGACTCTGGGCTAATATTTGAGTGTCACCAGCGCCTCAACAAGGTGGGTAACCTCAATAATATAACCATTCAATGGATCAAAGGACACAGCGGTTCGCTAGGCAACGATGCAGCCAACGAGCTTGCCAGAAGGGGATCGAGCATGGCACCAGTGGGACCTGAGCCCATCGCGCCACTCCCTACTCTGGTAAGGAAACGCACCAGAGACCAACATGAAAAACTATGGACGGACCAAGGCGAATGTAGGCAGGCTAGGGAAGCAATTCCCACATTGGATGGCCGCCTCACGAAACAGGTCCTCCGTCTAACCAAACAAAAGCTGCGCATAGTTACTGCAGCTTTAACTGGCCACGGGTCATTTAATAAACACCTCTTTGTCATAGGAGTAACAGACAGTCTGCTGTGCAGGGCCTGCATGGAGGACGACGAGACAGCGGCACATGTGCTTCTAAGCTGCCCGGTGGTCGCCACGTACAGGGCAAAGTACTTCGGTAACCCAGGTACCCTACGAGAGACGGTCAGTAATATCAAGGCGTTGCTGGCCTTCCATGAGGAGCTGGGGTGGATCGAATAATCGATTTTCCCACCAGTGCGCAAAATACGGGCAAGGACTTAAACAAATATTTTTGAGAATCTTATCAAAAAGGTTAAGAGGTACTTGGATACATGTAAAAGTTATGATTAAACGATTCTGAGATGTTGTGGGCAGCTAAATAGTAATTAACAACCTATACCAGGAACACCGCTCATTACCCTTGCATGCATAGTTAGGTAGAGATAAGCATATGTATGAAGGTTCTAATCCAGGATCTAATCCAGTACCCAGCAATAGAATAGAATACAGTAAAATATATTTATTTGCATTAAAACATAGTAAAGTATGTTATTCGGTCCTGGAAGAAGAACACAGATATTTGTTTTTTCGGGGGTAGGTGTAGAAAAGTTAACACGCAACTTTATAAATCTCTTTTAATTAAAATTATTTTTTAAGTATTTTATTTGCTTTTGAGTACTACATTTGTTGCATATACCGCTATAAGCAGTAGTTACATTGGTGAAACATTCCATGTAACCAAGCACTTACACTACACCACCTGCCAGTTTTCACTACTACTTCATAGCCACTGCAAGTTCTACACACTACACAATGTCATCTCAACTGGATGATATCCAATCGGGCCAGAAGAACCTCGAGGAGTGCTTCCTTAAGAAGATGGGTGAGCTTGAGGCACTGGACCAATGTGCGGGACCCGCAAAAGCCACCGTCGCAAAGATAGCAGAAGAGTTCCGGTCCTTTGGAGAACTAATATTCGGCGTGCTGGGTCTTCTCAGGAAGCAGATATTGGAGTGCTCTAGAGGGGTTGATGGATTGGAGGGCTCCACTGTACTTCCTCACCCGTTTATTCGAAGCTTCACAATTTTAATAGTTCTACATTTCGTTATGTTAAACACTTTCGCAAAATCCCGCATTGTGAAAACTTATAGTTTTTGAGAAAAAAAATCTTAAAGTTACGGAAAATGTATCATGTGTACATAAATGTAACATGTTTATGTTTTTTTTGTGTTCCCGATTACACTACACACTAAACCAACATGATATACAAAAATAACACATTTGTAATGACAACTTAGGATGCAAGAGCGAGCGAAGCGAGCTCGGGACTTGGGGCACCCCGACTCGGACAGGTTAGGTTAGAAGGGGATGGCGGGGTCTAGTGAGCGAGCGCAGCGAGCGAACAGACCCCGCCATCCCCTTCGTGGTTATTTTTTTTTAGACCATAGAGCCCCGCGAAGCGGGGCTCCTACTACGCCTTTTAAGCAACTTTTAAGTGTTTTGAGGTTAGGTTACAAAAATCATTGGAAAGTTTTTTTTCTCGGCCACTATGGTTTGGCGAACTTTTCGGTTTTCAAATTTACACTAAAAAGGGTCTATTCTATCTAAAAAAAAATAGTTACTATAAAAATCGCAGGTTTTCAGAAAAAAAAAAATCTTCGGAAATTTTTTTCTCGGCCCCTATGGATTTTCACAATTTGCGGTTTTCAAATTACACTAAAAAGGGTCTATTCTATCCAAAAAAAACTACCTACTATCAAAATGCGCCGGGTGAGGAAGTACAGTGGTTCCGATTGGAGACAGATCTCGTCAGAAAGCTCTCATCTTCACTGGGTTTTCTGAAGCGGATATTGGTCCCGCCATGTAAAAAGAATGCTGGAGTCTTCCTGCGCACTGAGCTATTTAACAATCAAATTGGTGGTAGAGGATTGTAAAGCCCTTGTGTTAGACGTTGTGAAGAACAAACTGGCATTGCCTGACGTCACTGCATCCTCCATCAAAACTTCTCACAGACTCGGAACATCCAGTAAACGTCCAACAACTGGCAGACCTATATTGGTAAGGTTCTCCAATGTTGACCTAAAGTCCACTGTTTGGAAGGCAAAGTCTGCATTAAAAGGCTCCACAGTCACAGTCAAGGAGTTCTTGACCCGGTCCAGGCAAACTGTATTCAGCAGAGCGCGAGTGCACTTCGGGATGCCGGCATGCTGGACTCAGGACTGCATCCTCCATCAAAACTTCTCACAGACTCGGAACATCCAGTAAACGTCCAACAACTGGCAGACCTATATTGGTAAGGTTCTCCAATGTTGACCTAAAGTCCACTGTTTGGAAGGCAAAGTCTGCATTAAAAGGCTCCACAGTCACAGTCAAGGAGTTCTTGACCCGGTCCAGGCAAACTGTATTCAGCAGAGCGCGAGTGCACTTCGGGATGCCGGCATGCTGGACTCAGGACGGGGTTATTGTCATCAGATCCCCCCGATGGAACACGGCACAAGATTTTGTTCTTTAGAGGAACTCAATCCCTTGTTGACTAAGTACCCTAAGAGTAAGAAGCCCGGGGAATCATCTGGTACCTACTGGAGGCAAGCCGGATAGTGGAGTACGTAAAGTATAATTCATTTATGTTTATGTGGTTTTCAAACTTATCAGTTTTTGTGCTTGTACGTATCTACCTGCTTACTATATCTTTTTTTCACCTCAAAACTACTCAAATCACTTTGTTTGTAATTTTCCTAAATTATTGTTTGTGTTAGTGAAATAATTGTGTTTCGTTATTAGTTGTCAGTTTGTCACTGTCACCTGTCCTGTCCTGTCAATCTTGAATTTAGAGTGCGTTTCAACCATGGAATTATTATGTACTACGTTGTACGTAGTACATAATAATTCCATGGTTTCAACAAATACTTCCTTTGCCGTTATGTTGGCAGCAATGTATACCACTGTAGCCCGCGAAATTCAATTTTTCTTACGTTTTTTGCAATTTTCAGGTCAGTGTCAGGTTGTAATATCTTGATCAAAATATGATTCGCGACAATAACAGGTACGTATTTACAGAATTATAATAATTAGAATCATTCATACATCTTTCTAAGTTAGATTTCTACGGTTAAGGTGAATGGGTAGTTGTAGCCCGCGAAAATCAATTTTTCTTACGTTTTTTGCAATTTTCAGGTCAGTGTCAGGTTGTATCTTGATCCAAATATGATTCGCGACTATAATAGACATGTATTTACAGAATTATAGTCATTAGAATCATTAATATATCTCTATAAGTTAGATTTCTACCACTAACACTTTTCCATACGAGAACGGTAGAAATCTAACTTAGAAAGATGTATTAATGATTCTAATTATTATAATTCTGTAAATACGTACCTGTTATTGTCGCGAATCATATTTTGATCAAGATACAACCTGACACTGACCTGAAAATTGCAAAAAACGTAAGAAAAATTGAAGTTCGCGGGCTACAACTACCCATTCACCTTAAGAACAAATCTCGTATGGAAAAGTGTTGATGGTAGAAATCTAACTTAAAAAGATATATTAATGATTCTAATGACTATAATTCTGTAAACACATGTCTGTTATAGTCGCAAATCATATTTTGATCAAGATACAACCTGACACTGACCTGAAAATTGCAAAAATCGTAAGAAAATTTGAATTTCGCGGGCTACAACTACCCATTCACCTTAATGTTTTGGGCATGGTTCTAACACGGAAACCTTATAAATCTTAAAAAAATCCGCAGAATCGAGTTCCCATATCTACTATCTTGACAGACATGGGCCCAAAACCACCCAAAACACATACTCCTGACGGAGGACAGGGGAGACAACATTATAACATAGAAACTATTTGTTGAAACGCACTATACCTAAATGACGTCCCATTTTCCCATAGACAATCTCAATGCATTTTCCTTGTGAACTACGTTTAGTTGTGCTGTGTTTTGCGTTCCGTTTCTGCTCATTTAACTTTGACATGTTTAGTTTTGTTCGTTGCTAGTTCATAATATTTTGTGTTAGTTTTGTGATGCTGTTTCCTATTTATATTGATGTTTGATTCTCGTTATTGTATCACTATTACTGTACAGTGTCATCTTATGGCGTTTGAATAACTGACGATAATGTGAAAAAGTCACTTTGGATCTGATTTAGGCCGCGCTCCAAAAGATCCATACTGTTGCTACTGGTGGATGGTGCACAGATAGTGGTGTTGCACCAAAAACAAAAGTAGTCGTCGTAGCTTTATTTTATTTGCTAATTAATTGGTCGTTATTTTTTTATATTATTTATTTTGTATTTTATGTTATCTGATGATGATTCGTTTTATTCTGCCATTGATTCCTCTAGCTCATCCGCTAATGCAAGTTTTAGCTCTTTGACTGAAACACTTGGTGACTTTGTGCGTCGGAGCTTCAGTCAACAGAAAGGTCATTTGTTTAATGTCTGCCATATAAATGCGCAAAGTGTCCCAAGTCACTACAGTGACCTGTTCGATACCTTTACTGACGGCAATTTCCATGCCGTTCTGGTTTCTGAGAGTTGGCTCAAACCTCATCTCCTGTCTACCACCTACTCTCTTCCAGGTTTCACTCTTATCCGCAATGATAGAATTTTGGAAAGGGAGGGGGTGGTGTAGCTATCTATCTTCGTTGCGATTTTCCTTTTAAAATCATTGCCTCATCTCCCTCACAATACCATGCTTCCGCTGAGTACCTCTTTTTGGAGATCTACGTCAAAGGCGTCAAGACCCTTCTTGGAACACCAAGAAATAGTCAACGTAGTAGTTTTTTCAACCTCGAAATGGCGCTTGAACCCGTAGGATCAGAGTATGCACATTGCGTCATCATGGGCGATTTCAACACTGACATTGCTCATCACACTCCCCGATCCCGTAAACTCCTTCACATCATTGAGTCCGTTAGTCTCCATAAACTTACACTGCAGCCTACCCATTTTAATATCTCTGGCGATGATACTTGGCTCGACTTAATCCTTACATCCGCTCCCTCCCTTGTTTTCTCTCATGGTCAGTGTCCCGCTCCTGGATTTTTCCATCATGACCTCATTTTCCTCTCGTATGTCCTAAAACCACCTAAACTTATCCCAAAAGTTCTGCACATGCGGTATTTTGGGCGTACGAACGTTGAGATGCCTCGTCAGGATGCGTCAGACCTCAGTTGGGACTTGGGAACACCTGGCAGCGGCGACGACTGTAGACGAGAAACTGCGCATTTTCAATCAGACGGTCCTTGCTCTCTACGACAAACACGCTCCTGTTAAGCGAATTAAACTTCGGCATCCTCCAGCTCCTTGGATGACGACAGGGGTTCGAATGGCGATGAGGCGCAGGGATCGGGCCTTTCGTAAATTTAAAAAGGATCGCAGTGAAGAAAATCGAAACATTTTCAAAGTTGCTAGAAATCGGTGTAATCAGATGATACGCAACGCTAAACGCCGCCATATTCTCGAGAACATATATTATCTTCTTCTTCACGTGCTGATATCTGGCAATTCCTTGGTACTCTTGGTATCGGCAGTCCACGACATGTGGATTTTCCTAATACAATTGGCCTTGATGATATCAATCGTCACTTCATAACCACTGGTCATTTGGATTTCTAAATGTTGTCCCAGACGGTCGATTTCATTACTGGCCTAGCGAGTCCTATCATAGAACCATTTCACTTCTCTCCGATGATCTTGGACGAAATCAAAAAGATCATCCTGTCCATAAAATCCAAGGCTGTGGGTTATGACGGTATCAGTCGTAATATGGTCGTTTGGATCCGTGATAGCCTACTCCCTCCGATTACCCATATCATTAACTTTTTTCTTGAATCTGGACAATTCCCATCCCTGTGGCGTATGGCCTGCGTCCGCCCACTTCCTAAAATATACAACCCCTCCCTACCTAGTCATTTTCGACCCATTTCCATTCTCCCATTCCTGTCTAAAGTGCTTGAGGCCTGCGTACACAAGCAGTTTACGGGGTTTGTTCATCGGAACAGGCGTTAGCTCCTTTCAGTCTGGGTTCAGGCCTGGGCACAGTGCAGCCTCCGCTCTCCTTAAAGTGACTGCTGACTTTAGAGAAGCGATGGAGGATACCAAAGTTACCATTTTGGTTTTAATTGATTTCTCCAATGCCTTTAACGCCGTCAGCCACGATATTCTCCTTTCTGTCCTCTCTCACCTTATGGTTTCGTCCGAGGCTCTGGAATGGTTCTCTTCTTATCTTCAGGGACGTCAGCAGTCGGTTCGCGTTGATGAGTTCGTCGAGTTGGCGTGACCTGGATACTGGTGTTCCACAAGGCAGTATTCTTTCTCCATTGTTATTCTCCATCTTCATTCATTTTATAACTCACTGTCTTCGATGTTCGTAGCATCTACATGCTTATGATCTTCAATTGTACACAGCTGAGCGGGTGGAAGGTTTGTCGGACGCTGTAGCAGATGTAAACCGAGACTTAGATGGTACAAAAAAGTGGTCTGATAGTTTCGGGGTGTCAGTAAACCCCTCGAAGTGTCAGGCCATTGTAATTGGAAGCTCACGCATGATGGGTGACGCTTAGCTCTCTTCCTCCTCTTATTTTCAATGGTACCGTCATACCTATTAACCCTACTGTGAAAGATTTCGGTTTGCATCTTGACTCTACACTTAGCTGGCAATACTAGGTCTCTCGTATTAGTCAAAGGGTCAACGGTACTCTGCGATCCCTGTGTCATCTGCGAAACTTTTTGCCTGCTAAGACGAAAACTATGCTTGAGCAGACTTTGATTTTCCCTATAATCGACTATGGTGACGTGTGCTACTTCGACTTGAATGCGGTTTTGCTGGATAAGCTCGACAGATTGCTCAACAATGGTATCCGGTTCATATTCAACCTCAGGAAATATGACCATGAGTCGAGCTATAGGTCTGAGCTCAAATGAATGTCCATTCGCCAAAGAAGAAGTTTGCGCTCTTTGACCACGCTTTTCTCCCTTCTCAACTCTCCCACTCCTTCTTCTTATCTCGTGTCTCACTTCCAATATCTATGTTCTTCTCATGCTAAGAATCTGCGTTCTTTTAACAATCTTCTCCTACTCTGTCCTTCTCATACTTCTGACTTTGTTCTCTTCCTTTCATATTCAGTCCATTCTTCTTTGGAATGCACTTCCTCTTGATAACAGGACGGCCACCAGTCGGTATGCATTTAAGCGGAAATTGCAGAGTTATTTTCAAAACAAATAGCGTAGAGCCATCTCAACATCTCTCTCCCTTGAATTTATATGTATATATATATATATTATAAGTATTTATTATAGTAAATAGTATGAATGTGTATATAACTTATTTGTGTATTTGTGTACCTATTTTTTTATTTTATCATTGTTCCTCTCAACCAAAGCACCTGCCATCTAATCTCTTCACCACCCTTGCTAGGTTGACTGGTAGAGAATGCCTAAGGCATTAAGTCCGCCTTTGTACCTTTTTGTGTGAAAATTTTAAATAAATAAATAAATATTTCACAGGTTTTTTATTTCAATGACTAAAAAGAAATGCAAAGAATTTTTTGAACTTTACACTCCAGTAACGTCTAAGGATAACTTTTCTGAGAAAATTAATGATTACAAAAACGTTACACAGTTAAAAACATTTCCTATAAGTCTTGTAAAGTCCTCTCGCGAACGCCCGCACATCGTAAGACATAGCACTTAACGATTAAAGTACACATAGAATACTCGAGATACCGACGTAGTCCCTCAGTCATACTTAACACAGACATAATTGCGTTTCAATAATAAACGAACATCATAATGGAATCATAATGCCAAGTTTCACGCAAACTCATAGTCACTTGTCAAATTTGGAGTAGTTGTTGGTTTTTTTGGGCGTAACTGTCAATGTTGCACGTTTAGTCTTAAATGTAACGGCGGGGAGATGGCCTGCTTTAGCCGTCCTTCTTCGGTGGAGTGAACCATCCATTCTTCTCGTGTATCTTCACGAGGTATTTGAAGCTCTCTTGCGCGTGCGGAAGACTGTACTGCGGCTGTGTCACGACTTTGGTGGCGTCGAACTGGATCCGCGCCTTGCCCTTGACCAGCGTGGCCGCGATCTGCATTATGACGGCCTCCACTGTGTAGGCGGACGACCAGCCCTGCTTGGTAAGGAGCTCCATGCAGATCGCGCCTCCCATTAGCACGTAGCCTTCTGATATAATCGGGTACACAACCCTAACGAACGGCGGTTCGAAGGGGTAGGCCTCTTTGAATATGATGTTGAGAAGTATCGAGTCCTTGCCCTCTTTCTCCTTGAGGACCAGGAGATCTTTGTGTAGCGGACTTTCGGGGTCCACTGAACGCAGCCTGATGTTCCACTCGTACAAGGAATCGTTTACTAACTCAATAGAATACATATTGTTTTTGAAGGAGCATGAGCGGTATATGTCCCGGAGCTCGTTCATGAGTCTGGTAGTAGCTTGTTGACTGCCGGACGCGCTGCCCAGTAGATAGTCTGCACGCTGGTTCTGTCGCAGCCGTTCCAGTGTGGCTAAGTGTTCTGTTTCCATGTCGTCTTTGTTGCTGCGAGCTCCTTCGTCGATCATTTCTAGTGGCAAGTCGTCTTCTCCCTCAGATTCATCTTCCTCCGCTGACATCTCTACATCCTCTTCTGTTCCCGACTCGGCGCCGTTCGACATTACACTTGGAACCCTCTGCTGTGGAGCTGGGTGCACTGGAAGAGACAATGCATCCAAATCTGGTGGCTCTGGTACGCCATGTACTTTGCATAGTTCTCGCAGCAGTATACCGACCTGGTTTATAACATGGTTATCTCTGCCCTGTGTATTGGTGAGGATCTGGACAGCATTTGTAACTATGGGATCCTCGCTGTCAGCAAACCATACAGGTGGTGTTGTGGGGTATGTCTCAGTAATATTGGCATGTATTTCATACTTCTTTCCGTTTTTGCCAACGAAACTGCAGGTCAGTTCGTCGACACTGGCTGACATTATTTGAAACCGTTCATGGCTTTTTGTAAACACTTGTTCTAAAGTTTTGATTTCTAACTTAAGTGTATTTAAGCAAGACATTATTGTTAATTGAGACACTAATTCTAAACTAAGATCTAACTAATAGTTATCCACGATAAAATACATGATAATAAATTTTACGTTCACTCCGCGACCGCCAAAATGGCGGAACGTAATCTTGGATCTTAAACGTTATTATAGAAAAACTTGCAGGTTACACATTGTTACACATACAGCATACTCATAATACTATGAAATGAGCGTCCGCCCATACGTCCGCCATTACACCAAAGAGTAAAGTAACTATTGCATTACACTCCATTGCACAGATGGCACAGAACATATCATAGACACTTAACCATAGAGTGTTACCAGAATATTTTATTGCTATTTTCACACAATAATGGTCTTTACGGTTATGATCTCATGTCTCGCCATGGTCTCGCATACAATTATAATTATTTTAAAGAAAGCAAGTTATAGCTATGCACCTAGCATCAATAATAACAGCCAGTCGTATACGACTGTATATATTATAATGGTATACGTTATACCTATTATTGCAATATTGAAATAAAAAAAAATATACGATGTTTATAAACAGTTATAAATCTAAGCAGTACCTACCTACCTATCTAAATAAATATTAGTAAAGCAGTAACAATATGTATCCACTTTTTTTTTCAAATACATTAAAATTTTATGCTATATAGGGTGAAAATAAACACATGCGACAAATCGAAATGGGAGATTGTACTCATTATTATGAACAACTTTTACTATGGGACCAAACCTGAAATCGCGAAAAAATTCAGTTATTCCCTACATTTTGATGAGTTATGCGAACATAAATGTTCCCTACATTTATGTTCGCACAGCAGATTTTTTTTTCGCGATTTCGGGTTTGATCCCATAGTAAAAGTTGTTCATAATAATGAGTACAATCTCCCATTTCGATTTGTCGCATGTGTTCAATTTCACCCTGTATAACGTATTACTTACCTATGAGGCATTTATGTAATTTAGATTTAAAATATTTCAGATGCAGTTAATATCTTTAGGGATATTGTAAAAAAAAATAACTGCTGTGATATGAAAATTTTTGATAGCATATCGTACTTTGGTGTGTGCCATTCCTAATCTTTTTGGGTCTCTACGGATATATTTGGAATTTATGTCGCATGCCATAAAAAAGGAGACGTTCAATAAATATATGGGGCTTGGTACTATAATAATTGAAAATTTAAACAGCCTTCTGAGCTATATAGGCTGAAAGAGGGTAATTATTTTGATGTCTTTGGGCATTTAATTTTTTTTATTAGCCGCCCGTTTTTTTAACTAGTGTTGAAAAATAAAATGCTTGCATCACTAACTACAAACGTTGTATAAATTTTAAGGTTGGCAGCCCTGTGGAAAATGACGGACGTTAGAGATGGGTTGTAACAGGTTAAACACGATATCTGTTATCACTGTTACTGTTACACAAAAATAACAGATCCAAATATCTGTTATTAAATAACAGCCTGTTATTTTTGTACCGACGATAAATACGTATTAAAATAACAATTGAGTATCTTCTTTATTTCTTTTCGTTTTAAGTCGAAAATCGTTTCCGAAGTATTGAATAGGAAGGAATGACGGGGTAATTTGAAATAATAGAATTACGTTTATTCATAAAATCATAACTTTTTTCAGACATCCGGTTAGTCTGGAAGTCAGAAAGAAAGAAGGATTTAAAAATTCAAAATTTCAAAAATGTCAATTAACAAACCAGCCAAATTACTTTCAATTGAATATCATCTTTTATATTAGTAAAGTCGTACGGTATACAACATTTTGCGACCAATCCCGTCAAGCCAAAGACAATGTAGATAAAAGGGGTCCGTACACGATCACTGTAATTTTTATGGTTGCATAAAAAATTGTTTTTATGTCAACAATAACAAACAAACCATGCAAATTACTCTCAATGAAATTCATTTATTGGTTTATCAAAAAATCGTAAATACCTGGAACATTTTGCGATGAATTCCGCCGAACTTATTATAGGCATTCGGAAACGATGAAACGGGTTGCATCACAAAGGACATTGCCATAAAGAAAAATATAATAAAAAAGTTTTTTTTTTTATAATGGTAATTGGCTAACAGATAACAGGTAGGTAACACGACCTAATTTACGAGTCACTTTTTCGAAAATGTTGGTTCTTGTTAGACCACCAACTGTATTCTACGGATAATAAATACTAGGAGCTTCTCTTTTTGGCGTAGTTTAACCGCTTTAGTAAGAGTGAGAAGTAAACATATTTCGGAATAAATAATAGGTGTTTCTCTTTTTAGCAAGCGTCATTCTTTAATGAGGAAGAGAGAGACCTTGTATGTATGTATAAAAGTAACAGCCGAGGTAACAGTCCATGAGCCTGTGTGGGACTGACTGATATATTGAATTATCAGTAACAGCCGTGGTAACAGTCTTTGAGGGTCTGTTATTTTAAGTAACAGATAAGTTATATTGGTAGGAACAACTGTTATTTGTTATTTTTAAATATCTGTTATTTCTATCTGTTACGATAAATATGCCTCACCCCTAACGGACGTGTCATTTACTCATTTCTTATTGTCAATAATAATTGACAAATTGATAATTATTATTATCATAGAAATAAGTGGCTAAAAACATACTTGTACTTTATAATAAGTACTTTAATACATTTGTTGACGTATTTTTCTACATATAAAACCACTCCGCCTCGCGGACTTGTAGTACCAGTGGTTATGGTGCAGGGGCGTGAAACTTAGAACTGTTGCGATTTTCGACCTTAATGACAGACTAGTGCTGCTATCTTTAAAAGTTTTGCAGAACTAAATGTCAATAAAACAGTTTCTAAGTGATTTTAGTCTCGCTAGATGGCGCCTTTTTGCTTGAGCAACTGTTTTATTGACGGAACTGTCACTGTTAGTTACTGTACTCTATGTTATGGTGTTTTTTTTATTTCAACGTCATTCTGACATTTACAGATTTGACCTTTTTTCGACACGTTTTGATATTGCATTGTAATGATAATCAATATTTTTTGTCTCAATTTCATAAAGCTACAGCTAAAATTATAATAAAATCTCAAAGTATTTAATAGAAACGGAAACTTTAGCCACATTTGAAATAATTATATTGCATAGAAATGAACAAAAAAAGGCTATGTGCGTTTTATTTGTACTGAAACATTTTTCACTTTTTTACAAAAACAGGCGCCTGAAAAAACCATATACAGGATGTTACGGAAAGGGTATATCAATACAAACGGGTTGAAGACTGTATCTGGTGTAGAATCTCTGTACAAAATTTCAGCTCAAAAGCAGTACCTTTGAGAATTTTTTTTATTTCGATAGTTTATTAAATGGAAGTCATAACAAACGTGTCACCGCACTACGAGGGTCATTATCCATTATCTGTAGTGTGTCTGTGCGCCTCGTACACGCACATCACGCCGCCGCGCGCCAGTGCAGCGCCGTGATGTCGAAATAATAAAAACTTTTTTACAAAAAAAAACAACCGACTTCAAAAAAAAACACTACAAAGTTATAAATAACTTTAATTTCGGAAGTCGGTGTCGTTGATTCCGCATTTTCGTTTTTTGACACCGACTTCCGAAATTAAAGTTATTTATCACTTTGTAGTGTTTTTTTTGAAGTCGGTTGTTTTTTTTTGTAAAAAAGTTTTTATTTTTCACTTTTTAGTTGTACCTACCCCACAAAAAAGTAAACAAAAAGATCGTTAATGTAGACAATGTAGATAAATTTTTAGATTTTTGTTGATTTTTCAAAAAACGCTCATCCGATTTCGATAAAATTTTCATGGGACTATTTGGGAAGTATACCCTTTCTAACAAAAAAAGATTTTTTCAAATCGGTTGGCAAACGACGGAGTTATGCGCTAACAAACACAAAAAAAAAAACATTCGAATTGAGAACCTCCTCCTTTTTAGAAGTCGGTTAAAACAAGACGGGTTGCACTCCGGGAGTGCCGGCAGAAGTGAAAACTTGAATATTAACGTTGAAATAAATCAATTATTAATTGAATTAATATAACTAAGTTTTTTTCACTATTTCTGCGTCACTTTTTTAATTAATCGATGCACTTTGTTCAATTTCCATTTTTTGAAACACTTTATATACACGAATTTTACGAATACACAGCAGTGTGGCTACTACACAGACGGTCGAGCCATCAGCTGTCCATCCACGTCCGCGTCCACCATCACATCACATCACCATCGCCATCACCATCGCCATCGCCATCACCATCACCATCACCATCCATCCATCCATCCATCCATTATCGTGTCTCACTTGGTTCACTTCGGTTGGCGCCGCCGTAGAAAGAGATGGGAGTGGGGAATCTCTCTTGACGGTCACGTGTCCTGACGCGATGCCCTGACGCGAGTTTAACATTTTTTACCCATTACAAAAAGTGTTCAACGCCGCTAAAGAAGTTTTCACTTCAAAAAATATTAAGCATTTTCAAAGTTACTGCTTTTGAGCTGAAATTTTGTACAGAGATTCTAGACCAGATACACTCTTCAATCCGTTTGTATTGATATACCCTTTCCGTAACAACCTGTATATAGTTATATTCATAATTGGAATCAGAAAAATTCGCTGATACCAATTATGTATATAACTCAATTTCGCAAAAAATGTCGCTTAAATCAAATAGCCGGGGAACCGTCGATATTATTTTTAGGACTCTATAGTCCTAAAATAACTTCTGCCATTGAATATTATATTCGTGTCGTTTACACACTGACGTGAGCGAGTATCTAGTCCCTACGTTTACAAGGATAGACTAAAGATGGCGTGTATTTAAAAAAAATTGTGCGAATTATTTGAGGTATAAAAGATCGTAAAAATAAATGAAAGTCGTTAATTATTTCAAAATTTGTTTAATCATAAATAAATAACATTTTTGTTTGGAACAAAACAACCTCCATATTATTCACACACCATACAACTCGTCATTTAGTGAATTACAATTATTAATTTTCTAATTACTTTCTAATAATACTTACAGCAATCTTAAAATTAATGTTGTACATAGTTTTATTACCACAATTAATTTGAGATTTTTTTCATGTAAATATCTAATGCTTATAGAGAGAATTACTCCAATTACAAAATATATATTTTTTTACTTTCCTTATGGAGGATTTGGTCATAATAATGTATGAAAGAAGAGTTCGATCCAAAATGTGAAGTAACAACTCGAAATTGTTTTGCTTCCAAATGTAAAGCATACATAGAGTTGAAAGTAATTTCTCAATCTTAAAAGTTTTACAACTTTGTACGTTAGAATGTTATCATTTATTAATTTTCAATATTTTAAAAACATTAAAAAGTACAAAAACGAATCCAAATTAAGACATGATCGTAGTCAAATTTAATAAAGACTAGAAGAACAACTACTAGCGAATGCCCATTTATATAAAAAAAAAACATGCAAAATATTGCAGTTGAATAAAAACTTGCGAAACGAAGTTAGCAGTTTCTTTATTATTTTAAAAAACGGACACGTTACTTAAAACAATATTCTGTTAGCTTTTATAATTGACACATTTGCTACAAAAACTTGATGGACAACACAAACAAAATCGATGCAAAAAAATCTATTTTAAATCGAAAATAATATTGGAATGGATCAGCGGGTGCCGTAACTGTCTTGAAAATAACTAATGCGAGGCCATGATTCCTATAAGCAGATATAGAACAAAATTATCCATGTATAATTAATAGAGAAAACCCGAATTTATAATAAGTACTTACCAAAATTACAACATGTTAGTATTAGGTACAGTATTTATAACATTCATTAATTATTTACAAAAATTAAGTTGTGCGACTGAAAATTATTAGTTGACATACACAAACGCAAGTGTCTATCATATTTTCCGCACACACACATACTCATAATCAGAGGTTTAATAATAGAATTTATGTTTTTTTTTTTACTTATGATATACATAAGTATGAAAAATATAATGATAAATCCGAAAACAATAAGAGTTTTAGTACAACAACTACATAAAAACTTTTTGGTATTTTGGTCATACAACTACGTCACGACAGTTAGGCCCTGTTTTGTTACACTTATTGCGGAAAGCGTGGGTTAGAGTATTTTAAAAAGTCGAAATATTTTTTTTTCTATGAGAAATTGAATATTTCATAAGCTGTAAAATGTATCTTAAATGATACCAAAACTATCGACACACACGAAACAATTTCATGTAATACGTAGTAGGAATAGACGAATGAGGTAAATTAAATCATTACATACCTTCTTGTAAATTTTTCTCTTAAGTATAGGTACTTAAAAATGTAAAGCTACATAATGAAGTGTATAAAAATAGTGCGGCGATGGTCATGACAACTTATCGATAAATTACGCCATGCGTTTAGATAAATTTCAAATTCGACTAAATCATCTATTTACTAAACGAATATCACACAGCTGTCAGTTGAAACCCGCGAACTGCATATTATTCACGTAATCATCCAACATTCCAAGCAGACCAATAGGACAATAATGATGTGACATATAAAGTAATGGACAGACACGCAATGACGAATAAATTGATTTTCTAAAATGCAATACAACTTACGAATCACAATTAAAACTTAGTGAAATTTCATTGTTAGTTGTGCTAGATACTTAGAAACTTAAAGTGTTCTAATCTTAACATCCTAAATGGACGATTTGGCTTCGCTATTGGCCTTTGAAACGTGGGAGCACTAACAAGCCGCTTATTCACTTTATCACATTGTCATAGTCTATAGAACTTTTAAAAGTCATTGAGTTGACAGAACTTGGCGTTGGGGTCTCTGAGAGTAAGGACGTTGTTGCACAGGAGGCCTACGACGGGGTTCTCGAGGTTTTCGTATTTGGAGTTGGTTTCTGAGGAGAGGCTGACAGCACCACTGCTGTCTCCCTCATACGTGTTCTCTGTGTCATCTACGTTCTGGGAACTGATGCTTGATTTGTCGTTTCTCTCTGGCAGTTCCTTGTCGAGTTGCCCGTAGTCGAACTTCTCGCCACTGTCGTTGTTGGAGAGGTCGATCCAGTGGCCGCGGTTGCTCTTCACTCGGTCGAGCATCGGCTGTAAGGCCGGGGACAGGACTGCGAACGCCTGGAAATAAAGCGAGAACAATGTTGATATCTCGTCAAAAATATTAAATAATTTTCTACTTTTTAACTATATTGGGGTCGGCTTCCAGTCTAACCGAGTGCAGCTAAATACCAGTATTCTATCTGACCTCCAATACCCAGTTACTAGGTACACAATAAATCTTGGTAAGACTGGTTGTCAGACTTATTAGGCTTTTAACCGTAACGGCTGCCAAAGATCGATGAAAGACAGCCGGGACCAACGGCTTAAAGTGCTTTCCGAGGCACGAAGGTCTCGATTTGTAATGGATAGTCGGTCACCCATCTACAAACCGACTGCGGCAAGACTAGCTTAAGCTTCAATCGACCAGAGCGGCTGTTATTATTTAGCCACTCGAGTACCTCAAGCGACAAACTTGCTATAAACTCAAATCCATACAAATATTATAAATTCGAAAGTAACTCTGACTGTCTGTATGTTACCTTTTCACGCCTAAACCACTCAACGGATTTCGATAAAAGGCAGAGAGATAGATTGCATCCCGGGGAAGGACATCGGATAGTTTTTATCTCGACATTCCCACGGAATCGAAACTTATGCGGGTGAAACCGCAGGGCGCAGCTAGTCATTTAATAAATTATTACCTCATATATGGGCAGGCAGATAGTATCGATGAATTTGACTTGCATAGCAGGGAGCTCATCTTCCTTATCTCTATTCATTATGTCCTGAAATAAAAGAAAACCAACTATAAATAAAATATCTAATTTACACATATAAGTCTGAAGCTATAACTTAAAAAGGTTGCATGGTTGTTGTAAACAGCATTAAGCCCGTTTTCACTAACACACGGAGATACCTAAACTAATACCTAAGTAAAAGTTGCTGACTGCGTTGTTGGATTGGCGCTAAACCGACCGTTGAAAATCCAACAGCGCGCCTATAATTACGTAGGCATTCATCTTGGTGTCACCTAGTGTTAGTGAAAACGACCAATCATTAATGCCCTAAATACATGTAAGCACAGTCAATCGTACATCAGTGCCATAATTGCACGACGAAAACCACTCTTATTGCTTACAACATAAAGGCGCTATAATGTCAAATTATCAGATTCAACCAAAGAGCACTTACAATAGGTGTCAAATTCAAGTTCTGCCTCTCCAGATCTCCTTGTCTGAAGAACTCCCCGGCAACCAGGGCTGCCACCCGTCGCTCAACGGGCCAAGGCTTGGTGATAGCGGCGAGATCGCAAGCTGTCATCAACATCGCCCGCAGCAGACCGCGGCGGTCCTCGCACTCGCCCCAGCTGGGCGTCACTTGTCGCTCCTCGCTGACCAGCTCAATGAAGCCTTTGCGTTTGCTGAAAGGTGAGGAAAAGATTGTTTTAAAACCTTGTTCTTATGAAGACTTTGAACCGATGATTATAGCTGAAGATAGGCTTTTTTTTTATGGATGGGAAATCATCAAATGACCCCTCCCGCTCTGGGTGGAGCGGAAGGGAGTGTCAGACTCTTACTGACTAAAACCCATCCGTGTTCCTTCCTTAGCCCTTTATGTTCCGGGGTAGCGGTAACCCTTTCGGACAATCCCGCACCCCCGGCAGGCTTCGGCCCTGACAGGCCCCTTCCTTTTTGCCGACATCTCTTTGAGGCGCGCGTGGAACACGTACGCACCGTCCGGCACGGGCCTGGTCCTGATCAGACGGTGAGCTACCCATTACTCTCCGTCCGCAGGCCCGCGCCTACGGTGGCCGGGAGTCGTCACGCGGCTCCCGACGCCCGGAGCGTCTCCCGCGGCGGCTGGGACGTGTGGCTCTCTCCCTCAGCCGTTCCGCCACCTCCTTCGCTAGCATGACTGCTTCGCAGAAGGAGGTGACTGCCTCAAGATAGGCTGTTCCCAATAAATGCCTTGCATGCTAAAGGTGACAGCAGTGGTGGTCCAGTGGTAACGGCCGCGACTTACGAGTTGTATGTCGTAGGTTCGAACCCCGACAGGCGCTTTATGTAAATTATTTCATCACCACTCCTCTCAAATCGGTGAAGGAAAACATCGTGAGGAAACCAGCATGTCCTACAACCAAAAATTTGCAGACTTGTGACATATCCCGCACTGAGCCCGCGTGGTGGATTACGGCCCACTTCCTCTCACCGTGAGGAGGCGTGTCCCAGCGGTGAAAACATAATAGGCTGATTACGCTATGCTATAGGTTTCGGAGGCTGTTATCATTTCAGTTTTAAATACACCGTAGGTGACTGTTATTTCTACAGATCTCTATTAGAATAACATAGAAGAGACAACTTAGCAGCTAGGTTTCATAAATAACCGAAATCAGCACAGGAAACCGCTGTCTTAAAAATAAAAGGCGTCTCTTGAAATTTGGACATTTATGCCATTAACATAAGGTTTAAATTACAATGATAGACGCACGCTGTAACATTTGTACACATTCCCTTTGATTAAAAATGTTATAACCAATTTTTTTTCTCTGTCAGGTTATGTGAAACAAAATCGTACCTAAAATAAACAGCCAAATCGGTGGACAGGATAGCATCCTCGAGCACTTTGACGACTTTCTCGTAGTCGTCTGAGGACAGGTTGAGCAGGATCTGGTTCCCGGGCGAGTTGAGGATCATCAGGCACTGGTCGAAGTGGTGGTGCTCCATCGTCGAGGTGGAGTACAGCTGTGCCAGAGGCGATGACGCCCTGGAATGAGGTTATAGGATGTGAGTATTTAGTAGTAAGATTTTGCAATGAAAATAGTCGTGGTTCTAATTGCAAAAGGTAATGTTGTAAAAGGCACAAAGGCTTAGAATAAGTTAGCACAACGACACACTAGCCGAAAATTACGCAACGGAAATACCGTGTTTTTCTATATAAAATATCTTAGTTTTTTATAATGCCACTGCATAGTTATTTTGTTCCTATCTTTTAAGGAAGTATGTAATGTAACTTACTTGATTTGGAAAGAGTTGTTGGTCCCCCGGTGGTCAAGGTCGTGACACAGGCAGCCGATGATCAGCGCCAGGCACTCCAGCTCTCCAAATATCTTCCACCACTGCGTCTCCTGAAGCAAGGCCAAATATTACTCGAGGTTGAGTTACCTTACTAGTTACAATTATTGACCAACTTCAAGGTTTTATGTACGGCCATTATGGCCAGAAGGGAAGAAAGAAAAGAAGGGAAGGAAATTAATATAAAGAAGGAAGAACGGATATATTATCTTGGCTGAGGTTCTTCTAGATTCTAGAAATAATGCAACCAATATTCCAAATGTTGTGATAATACGTGTAATCAGAATCTGAACTAATAGGGAATATGACCGTGATCCAATTAAGGGATATATTTTTTTATCAACTGTTTTACTTCAGAATTATGCTTCCATCAATGTTTTTGATTAGGTTATAATTTATTTTTGAGCAAGAAATTATTTAAAAAAAAAAATGCAATAAAACTGTAGGAAATTCAAATATTAGAAAAGCGACGCCATTAGTCAGAGCAAATCAATTAATGTCAATCTATTTTATGGGATTGTGTTTGCGATTCAGTCCGTTGTCAATGTTATGAACTATGACGTCACACCAAGCGCGCCAAAAGCAGGTGTCGGTTGACTACTTTTACCTTTTTTTTAAAGTACTTTTAATAGTTTTTTTGGCGTTGAATATTTTTTTTATATGGCGATGTAAACTATCGAATAAAAATATTTAAAAAAATACTTGCATATTCCCTAGTATGAAGTTTTGGAACAACAATCTCAATGTCACAGTAGTAGGTACTCGTAGTAAGTAGCAATTGAATGTGAATTATCCGAGATTATCAATTCAAGATCGAATCAAGGAAGGATCTTAGCATTTTTTATCAAAATCTTGGACAAGACACAAAATGGCAATCTATGTATGAAATACTAAAAACATTTCCTAAAAATCGCTCACCGTCAAAATAGCGAACATCATCTGCGCGACATTGAAAGCATGCCTCCAATTATGGTACGTTACATTGCGGTAGTTCTTCTTGACGCTCAGCAGCCACCGACAGAGGACGCTGTAATCTATGTGAAATCGCTCTACAAAGTCGAGGTCGAGGAACATACGGAGACAGGCTCGGAGAGTATCGTCGTCTGTCATTTCGATGTCGTCGAAAGCCAGCTCGTGGAGACTGAAGTGGGCGGATGAAGGTATCCTTAACGTCTGTGGAAGGAAAAAAGAATTGGTCAGTAATAATGCCGTATATTCATTCTTCTTCTTAGCGTATCTGAAAAGTTCATACAATGCATTTAGCCCATAATTCAGCAACACAAACTGCACTCACTGGCGCAGTCATGAGGTCATCAAGTGCAGGGGCATACTGTGCATAATATTCATTGAAGACTGATTTTTGCGGTGTGATAAATTGCCATGCCACAGGCAATTTAATCACACCAACCAACCATAAGTTGGAGCAAATATAGATTACACCGTTTATACAATGTTTAATCGATGCAAGTTATTTGTTGCACCACTTTCATTGCATGTTACTGCTTGCTGCATACACATTTCAAACGTTTATATAGAATTTTTGTAGGGGGTCGTGCAGTTTTAAATTAGACTATGTCTAACATAGGTAAGGTCGTTTGTCCGCCGCCTCGTCAACAGGATGTGAACGAGAACAAAATGACAGCGCCCGAAGTCGCTACTTCGGGCGCTATACATAGATTTAGTATGGCCGCGTGTCCACCGCACGCAATCACCGGGACGTCACGCTCGGTAGTGATTAAATAAATAAATAAATCTCGTTTCTCATTGACGTCCTGTTGACGGTGGCGGATGGACAAACGGTGTAAAGCCCCATCTACCCGATTCAAGTTTCTCGTTGCAGGTCGTTAATCGTTGCAATTCACAAGCGCGCGTCGTGTGACTTTATTGAAGTCTTATGCCAATGACATTAAAATTTAAATTAGAATGTTAATGCGCGCTCGTGAAACACCAACTGCTTCTTATACTCCTAAACTCAAAAGGTAATGATATTTTGCTTGCATCGAGTGTTTCTATTTTGCATATAATAACAGTAATAATAAACATAAAATATAAAAAATAGTAGTCAGCCGGTGTCGGGAGCTGGGTCCAAGCTACCGGTGGTTAGGGCTCCAGAGACCGGAACCTCCTCACAATGCGAGCCGTATAGAGGAGTACCTACTGCCTTCTGAATCAGGCTATTGATCCAACCGCCTAACGAGAGCCTCGATAGATGTTGATCGAGGCTTTCGGCCATAAGGCTATTGGCCGATATGACTATCGGCACAATGATAGCCGAGCTCACATTCCATGTCAACAACCTCGTGTTTTTTATATACTGATTTTTTATATTTTAAGAAATATTTAAAAATTAAATTACATACCTACGTAATAAATAGATAAATAAACGACATAATAATAATTGTGTTATGTACTACATATGTATAAGACTACTATTAATAAGATGTAACAACGTAAGTAGGTTAATAATTGAACAACAGCTGTGTAAAAATAAATTAACAGCTTTTAACGAAAACATTGCCATTAATAAAATATCCACGCAAACGAAATCACAAGCCACCGCTTGCTAATTGATTTAAACTCGTTATTCATTAGCACGGTAAACATAATTAACATTCACCCATTCAGAAAATTAATAGCCATTATCAATATAAATTGAGTAAATAATAAATACTTATGTGCATAATGCAGTGCAATATTAAATACTACACGCAACGTGACATCGCAAGGAATTTAATTACTCGCATTCAGTCTTCAGGTTATGAATTGAAATGGCTGAAACAATGTGGCTGAGTTAAATTACGAACTTCAAGCCATGCTAACTAGGTTCCCTGCGGTTTAATGTTTGAGGCGATTACATCGTTCAGTTTATAACATTGAAATTGTGTTACAACATATTTTTTTCTGGAAAATAATCTTGTTCGCAAAACATTTCATTTATTCTCATGGTCACAGAGGCTTTTATTTAAATAAGATTATAATCTAATTAATTCTAGAGAAGAAAATACATAATTGTTTTAGTCGACGTAATATTATGGTAGCATTTTGTAGAGGAATATCTTGAAGGCATAATAAAATATTTAATTTATTTTCATGGTCGTAGAAATTATTTTTATAAATTAATAATTATCCTAATTTAATTACATGGCCACAGGCAACAAACGCCGGTACCTACATAGATACTACCAACTTTCCGCGAGCAATCATGAGCCAAGTTAGGAAACAAACCTGTTAACGTAAACATGTTCATCTAATTACACTTTGAGTTTGTTAATTATATGACAGGCTGAAGCGTTTCGCTCGGAGCTACCAACTTTACAAACTACAACTTGCCAGAACATACGACCTGACACACATCGAACACTTCTGCAGTCATCTGGTTATAACTCGTAAACACAAGTCTAAACTCTATTACTACAGACGTTAAGTTTATAATTCCAAGAGTATGTAAAACAGATTACTGCATTCGTGCCCATTTGTGTTGTGAACTCACCCGTAACCGTTGAGCGTCGTCTAATGAAGCGGACGCGTGGTAACTTAGTACCTGCAATCATACAAATAACATATTTAGATCAAATGAGCTTTGGAGCACAAGCATTAGGAGAAAATGGCGACTTAACTCAGAAGTTAAGTTTCCCTCAATCAAGTTTTAGTGGAATATTATAATAATACGGTAAGCGAGGAGGTTGAATTTGGAATAGTGCCAGATACATGTAGGCGTTTCAGTATGGCACAATGGACAATTATATCTATTCGAAGGCTGTTGGCTTAAGTCCTATTTAGCTACTTGAAATAAAAGGCCACGACCTAGCTTAAAGTGGGGCACATCATAATTATTATTATATGTGAATCGAAATTCAAATTCTAGCGGGGTGATTACGTAACACACTAACAGTAGATATGGCTTTCATTTTGACACTTCGGCAATATTCATTGCGTTATTTACGTTGTTGAGCAGACAAATTTTTCGAACATATGAAGCAATGGTGATTGATAGCGTGTTACGCAATTAGGGTACTGGAAGATCACAGAACTATTTAGATGTTGATGATATCTATGTTCTTGATGATGATACTGAATTCAGGTGGACTAAAAGGACCAATAGGACTGAGATGACGACTAATAGAGATGTATGGAACATCAGACATGCTGCGTTGAAGACAAATAAGTAGGTATAAAGTGATGATGAAATTGATTAATATTGAAAGAGCGATATTGATGTCAAAGAATATGATACTGATCATCATCTGCCTAGCCTTTTCCCAACTATGTTGGGGTCGGCTTCCAGTCTAACCGAATGCAGCTGAATACTAGTATACATGGAGCGACTACCTAATCTGAACTCCTCAAGCCAGTTACTGGGTAATACGATACCCATTAGTAAGACTGGTCAGACTTTCGGGCTTCTGACTACCCGTAACGACAGTCAGAGATCTACAAATGACAGCCGGGACCAATGGTTTAACGTTCTTTCCGAGGCACGGAGAGGTCTCCAAATAAAATGGATGGTCCCCCATCCACAGACCAACCTCGGCAAGCGTTGCTTAACCTCCGATGGACCCGTGCGGCTGTTATTATTTAGCCACGACCCTTACTTAATAATACTACTTAATATTATACTGATATCAAAAAGTAAAACTCACGTCTAAAGTAACGCTCTGTTTCGCCATCGCAGTGATAGCCTTCTCGTACATGTGCGTATTGTGGATGCCCATGCCGCAGAATATCGCGAACGCCTCCACGAAGTTCTCGTCGTTCTTCGTGAAGAGAAGCTCGTCGAATTTGTTGACTAACTGGAAGTTAAACATGACATTTAAATAGAAGAAAAAATATGAACAAATAACCAGATTCATTAATGTTTTATGGGGCTATAGTCTTAAGATCCATCCAGACATAACGGGGCATGTGCTTCGAATGGTAAGCCACGCATGTGACGGCTGCCTCAGGCTGAGGCATGTAACATATAAAAAAATCATTTGTGGCGTATGTCTAGCTCTGTCTAGATGCACCTATAACAGAAACACGTATCTAAAGATATTGCATTTACTTTAAATATCCTTCATTTGATTTAAACCTAGGGGAAGCGTTCAAAATAGAGGTCTTTTTACAGTTGTTTTCAAGCCAAGGAGGCCTTTTCATGTGTTGCTAGGGTGATTATATCCCGGGCTGTGTAAGTCAGTTTTGACTTTCGTAAATTTTCGGATTTTCCACAGACGCGTCTAAAGAAACCAGCTGTTCATTAAACTTAGTAAGAAATTTTATAATAACGATACTCAAATTGATATAATTCGTTACATCAACAAACTTCATTAAGAACTGTTGTGTTAACAAAATTACGAAACAACTAAGTTTGTTAGCAGACGACACCCTCGGGGTGTACCTACTTCTTTAAGCTTCTTATTTCATTTTATTTTTAAATAAGCAACACCTGATTTTTAAGTGTAAGCTACAAGTTACGGACTTTTAATGTGTAAGTACGCTTCTTTATTCCAATCAGAAAATACTTATCGTACAAAAAAATAATGTCTCATATTTTTTTGTACGATGATGAGTATTTACAAAAATATTTAATTTAGGTACCCTTTGCATGACAAACGAAACAAACATGTTCATTTAGATCATGTTTCGAAATGAATATAAAATGTAACAAACAAACATTGTTCCGTATAAAAACATTTTTGAGTTAAGAGTTTATGTCATGAAATTTTCCTGTTTACGTTACAAACACAAATAAAAAGTTTACACTAAGCACCTCAATTAAGGTCCGAATGACGAACGAAAGGTAAACACAATTAAAAAGAATAATATTTGTGCATACTTTAAGCTTTCCACTCCACTCACTCTTCCTAAAAGTGAAATCTCCTTGGCAATTAGATTAAAAACGTTTTGAATGAAATTTCGTGTAACGTTATCAAAGCATATTGTAAGAAAAAGACTCAAAAATTATTGGAATGTACAGTCCAGCAAAAGAGATAAATATGCAGGATCGTCAGATATAGTTGAAGTTTAGTAAGAAACCGATGGAAGTTGTCGATTGAAATTTAATTTGATGATAAATAATCTGTAAGTTTTCTATTAAAAAAAAAAAGACGGGTTGCACTCCGGGAGTGCCGGCAGAAGTGAAAACTTGAATATTAACGTTGAAATAAATCAATTATTAATTGAATTAATATAACTAAGTTTTTTTCACTATTTCTGCGTCACTTTTTTCATTAATCGATGCACTTTGTTCAATTTCCATTTTTTGAAACACTATATACACGAATTTTACGAATACACAGCAGTGTGGCTACTACACAGACGGTCGAGCCATCAGCTGTCCATCCACGTCCGCGTCCACCATCACCATCACATCACATCACCATCACATCACATCACCATCACATCACATCACCATCACCATCGCCATAACATCGCCATCACCATCACCATCGCCATCGCCATCACCATCACCATCACCATCCATCCATCCATCCATCCATTATCGTGTATCACTTGGGTCACTTCGGTTGGCGCCGCCGTAGAAAGAGATGGGGGGGGGGATCTCGGAGGGGGAATAAAATTCGAGAATATCCTTTGGTTTCTTACTAGACTTCAACTATATCCGACGATCCTGCATACTTATCTCTTTTATTGACTGTACCTAGGAGGTTGCGCTAGGTAGCCGGCGAAATTCACTTATTTCTTTTGTATGTTGATTAAAATATGATTCGCGAGCGTAACAAATATGACTTCAATTATAATCATTAATATCATCAATACAACCCTCTAAGTTAATATAATCCTATTGAATTACTATTTCATAAAATTTATGACCTTCAAATTGCAAAAAACGTAAGAAAATATTAATTTTGCGGGCTGCCATAGCTCTTCACCCTCTTGAAAAACTCTTATACCGAGATATATACTCCCCGGAGCAAAACTCTTATACTGAGTACAATATTACGTATCAAAAATCCTTTGTAATGCTGCATGAAAGAATGTTTCCATATCAACAAGCATGACAGATAATACATACAAAGAACATTTCCACAAAGAGGAAACTGTACACAAGGCATGAGCCCCCACATTTTTGCTAATGAGTATTTATGTAAAAATAAATAAAAGAAAACCAGCTGCAGTTACAGTTACTCGATTAGACTGTACAAAAAAAAATAATAATTTGTCGCATTGCGGAAAATTTTAATGCGTTTCTACAGATTCACATTAACTCAGCAATAAACAGGATTTTATCATCCGCGTTTGCTATAAGTACCTATAATCCAGTATATTTTTATGTCATGTTTCTTCATTCTAGTTCCGTCCGTTTACAATATGTTTTATCTTCAATATTTTTGCTGTCAAGTTCTCTTAACGGTTGACACGTTTCCTTCGAGTAATTTATGCTCCCCCGTATAA
Source organism: Amphipoea oculea (assembly GCA_945859645.1). Classification (NCBI taxonomy): domain Eukaryota; kingdom Metazoa; phylum Arthropoda; class Insecta; order Lepidoptera; family Noctuidae; genus Amphipoea; species Amphipoea oculea. The sequence continues at coordinate 11,549,554 of OX243880.1, forward strand.
AGTTATTCGGAGCTTGTAATACTATATTATAGTAAATTCAACGGGAGACTTGTAAATCCAAAATCCAATATTTGATACGAACTGTCTATGTTCTCAATTGACAGGGAGTCAATAAGCAAAATCCACATCGTTGTGCCTTATCCCATCTCTTGTGTTGTTCCAATATGTATGTATTCAGTATTGTAGTGTCGCATATGACCGCAATGCGCTGTTTCTATAACAATTGTTACTTTAATCTTTTTGGAATTTTTTATTAATTCAACGTGACCAAGTTTTTAACCGACTTCAAAAAAAGGAGGAGGTTATCAATTCGACTGTATTTTTTTTTTTTTTTTTTATGTTTGTTACCTCATAACTTGCGACTGGGTGAACCGATTTTCATGATTCTTTTTTTATTTGAAAGCTGGTGCTTCCCGTGTGGTCCCATTGTCACCATTTCAATATCTGATGATGGGATCTTAGAGAAATCGAGGGCAACCCTCAAATTTTATAGGCTCACTTATTGTTTTTCGCATATTTTATGAAGTATCTTGTGTATTTGAGTATGGTTGTCACCATCTCAGGTAGCTGGGCTGATGATGGAAGGTACAACTCCTTAACAGTAAGAAGTTACTCGAACAGGCAAGGGCTGTTTTTATTAGTAAATTGTTTTGATGTTTGATAGGGCATTCGTCACATTTGGTCTCATGATCATCAAGTCATGACCTGATGCTGCAGTCAGGATAGTCTGCAGAGTACCTAACTCCTCGACAACTAACATCAGATATATCGTGTTTAGGCTCATTGAAAAGGGCTCGATGTGTGGATAAAAGTACTGTTAATGAGGAACACCGAAGTACATAGAGATCTGATGCTGAAGCCAGGAGCATCAGAAAAAGTACAAACCTTGAAATTACAGCACAGTAGTCGTGTTTGGGCTCATTTTAAACAGGACTAAATTTTAAGTTCAATGCAATGTTGACATAAGTCTGGCCTGATGCTGCAGCCAGGATTATCAGCATCTAGTCTAAAAACATCAGGTCAGGATTTGATGATGGGACCCTGGAGAAATCGAAGGAACTCTTCAAATATTATACGCACACCTATAGCGATTTGGGTATTTTTTATAGTAACTCGTGCACTTGCTCTCGGAAAGCACCATTTGGTGAAGTGGAACTGATGATGAAGACCACAGATGGCCTCCGGAACTACTCAATAATATATAAGTATTTCACGGGTTGCTATTCGATTACTTTAATATGGTTGCTAAGCAATTTATGCTCGTCACAATGTGAATGGTGATATGGAGCTAATGGTGGACCTGGAGAACTCCTCAACAATTAACTTCCCTGCATCGGGAAATGCAATAATTTGTTTGTAAAAGGCGATGAGCACTAAGCTATTGTAACTTAGATAAATTATAAGCAGACCCACTAAAAAGCGTGAAATAAAAACTTTTTAAGAAAAAAAAACCGACTGCCAAAAAAACACTACAAAGTGAAAAATAACTTTAATTTCGGAAGTCGGTGGCAAAAAACTAAATACAGATCCAAAGACACCGACTTCCGAAATTAAAGTTATTTTTCACTTTGTAGTGTTTTTTTGGAAGTCGGTTTTTTTTTCTTAAAAAGTTTTTGAACAGCACGTTTGCCGAGTAATTCCGGTTACTTTATAGAAACGCTTGACTATTTTTAAGCGACTTCTAAAAAAGGAGGAGGTTCTCAATTCGAATGTTTGTTTTTTTTTGTTTTTTTTTTTTATGTTTGTTCGCGCATAACTCCGTTGCTTGCCAACCGATTTTAAAAATTCTTTTTTTGTTAAAAAGGGTATACTTCCCAAATGGTCCCATGAAAATTTTATCGAAATTGGACAAGCGGTTTTTGAAAAATCAACAAAAATCTAAAAAAAATATGTACATTGTCTACATTAACGATCTTTTTGTTTACTTTTTTGTGGGGTAGGTACAGACGCCAGCACATCAACCTACCCGAAACTGTCACATTCCCCCAATCATCTTTGAACCTTATGGTTTAGTGATAAAGTTGAAAATCTATTAAAGAAATTTGACAGATTGTAGTAGGTTGATGTGCTGGCGTCTGTACAACTAAAAAGTGAAAAATAAAAACTTTTTTTTAAAAAAAAACAACCGACTTAATAAAAAAAACGTTTTTTTATGGATCCAATTATCATATTTTAACACGTTTTGGCAAACTTCGTAGATAATTAAGCTAATATTTAAAGGCTTCCCATGAGAATTTTAGAAACGTAATCTGATCATGTAACTAGCTTAAAATAACAAAATGTCTCTGAAATTTTTCCAACTTACCTGAATGACTCCGATAATCCTCCCCTCGGAGTTCTTAATGGCCATGCAAAGTATTGTGTTGTGTTTAAATCCGGTGCCTTCGTCGACGGACGGATCAAAACGGGGATCTAAATAGGCATCCGGAATGTTCACCGTCTGAAAATGTATAGAAAATGTTATTTCTACAGACACGATGTTAACAGACTATAATGTTCCCGCAAGGTCTCACTTAACCTTCTTCAGAATGAATACGCTCGCGACATACACGAGAATACGTGCTAAACCCCTCAGCGAGACAATTTTAATGAACCACATCGAATTAGTTGAAAAGCACTTAGGGAAAACTTGGAAATTGCTGCATATCTCTAAGCCGTTGACAATAAATTCCTTTGGAGCGACTTTAACTTGTAAGGTGCAGAGAAAAATGAGCTCTTATTCTTAATTTGAGTAAATTAAGTTATTTAGGAATATTAAGAGAAATGAGCTTTTTTCTTAATTAAGATAAATTAAGTTCTTAAGCAAAATATTTAACATCCGGCAAGCTTCATAATCCATGTACACCTTATCATAAACCCCAAGACTGAAACTTATCCCTTCCTTCCTCATTTAGTCCATACACTAAGCGCTTTAAAGTTCCAACTATAAGTCCATTAGCTTTAATACAGCCGTGGTCCCTCTTAATTCTTATCACAGTTATTAAGCTGACTTGGCTCTGTGGTCTAACAACCACTGGCGCGATGAAGTTGACTAAGGTCATTAGCTGGAGTGCTCTAGGAAAGTCACATCTAGTAGAAAGTGAAGCAAAAGGTTTTGTAAGACAAAACATTATAATCAAAAGAATGAACAATACTAGCAGAGACGTAAATGCTATCGCCAAATATAATATTAACGTTATGAATGGTAATAGCAATTCCAAAACTGCTCTAGAGCAAAGAGAAGTTAAAAGTTACGAATTCATTAAATAGAATTACAATATTGCGATTATACACACAAAGCTTGTTGGAGCAAAATTTAAGTATCAAATAGTGACCTTTTACAGCTAAAAACTTTATACCACAGACAATAACAGTAGGTATGCATCCTACGCGAGACGGGAGTTATAAAAGTCAGCTGACGGATACTATCACTGATAACTTTAAGCAAATATTTTATTTTACAACGAATTTTTGTTTTCTTCTTTATATATTAGGATCATTTCACTTTCATCTTTATTTTTGAGCTGCGCGATATTACCTTGTTTCAGGCTACCTCTTCCCAATTTTTTTTATACTATAATACAAAATGGTAGTCATTATTTGTTTTCTTATTTTTGCATTCATTCTTCAGTTAATTTTAGAATGCATCGTCAGAGGCCTACCATTCGCGCCTCTAGTTTTCAGCAATGGGCACCTAACTGTATGCTTTCCTATACCTACCTTTTCCAGTACCTACCTAGGTCCACTATCACTAAAGACAAAGTTATACAAATTAAATTAGGTCTTACCTCCCCCGTAGTAGCCACATATCCCGTGATACCAACGTTGATAGGGAACCGACTTTCGTAAGGTGAGGTCCTTAGTGCGTTTAAGTCGGTGTCATCGCCTGCTTCTAGGTCGAATACTCGGGAGAAACTACCCTTAGACGCCTCATGGACTAATAGTACCTGAAAATAGAAAGAGATCGGTAAATTTTATGGTAGACAATTGGGCGTTTTTGGGATGTAGAAAGTAAGGAAAATGCTCTAAAATTAATTTTTCTAATACTAAAATCAGACTTGTCTTTATGTCAAAATAGGTAAAAACACGATACATATTGAAATATTGTAAACACAAGAACTCCAAGTGCAAATCAGTGAGACAAAAAAACTTCTCCTAAGTGCATTCTCGGTGAAAGAACTGATACTAATTATTATGGCTGAAATAATTAATTATGGCAGCTCCTCACCTAATTACCGACCAAGCCGATATAACGGGCTCATCGAGGGCTGCACCAAACTTAGTAACGAGGTGCCTATAGATAACAGTATTTCTTTATTCTCTTCTTCTTAATTAAAACCTTATTTACATACTTCATTCAAATAGCCACACAGAATTAATTGTAAAAGTTTATGTAAATTACAAAGAGAATTTTAATTATGTGCAGTGTTTTCATAAATTTAATATGGGCAATCGTAGTCGAAATGGCATGCAGTCGCGCATTTCAATATGTTAAGCAGATTAAATATTGCAGGTACTCCTCAGGACTCCTTTATTTAAATGTAAATTAGATTTACATAATTTGGAACTTTACTATGAATTCGGTATCACTGCTATGCAAGAATCTTAAATAGACCACAAATTTTCACGCCCTTAGCTTTGCATTTTTAGCTCTTATTAACACGAAATGATAGCATTTTTAGCAACATTTTTCAAACAGGTCAAGCAAAACTTTTTGTAATCTCCAGCAAGTTTTCAAAAGTTTCCAGATATTTCATCGAAATACGCCAAATGGATGTTCAAGATTAGAATAGTTCTTACAAACAGACAGAGATAGCGACTTCCTTCTCGCCAAGATTGTTCGCGGACATACGAACTGGGCCCGAGGGTATTGTACCAATAAAACATTAAAGATGTCTGTCTGGCTGTGACTGAGAGCGATCAGTACCACAAAATAGACAGGTACAGAAGATCGACTCCATACAACGAGCGAAAACAGGCACACGCACACATAGACGCGTACGGACGGTGGGTGATGCGAGTGCGCTTGCACTCGTTGCATAATCAGTCTATAAAGTTGCCACTGCTGCAGCTGGGACATAGCCCTCCTCTGTGTAAGGGAGTGACCCAGTGCGGGTTGCCAGATGTCAAATATCTTCGAATTTTTGATTCTAGGACATGCCTCACGATGTTTTCCTTGACCGTTTTGAGAGCAGTGGTGATGAAATTAAATACACAAAGTAAGTGCCTGTCTGGGTTCGAACTCATGACCAAGTCGGGGCCGATACCACTGGGCCAACACTGCTCTGCTGCACTAGCTGCGCTGTACGTAAACATATGTGTATGTGTGTGCGCTTTTTAGCGCTTTCCATGGAGCTGACCTTCTGTACCCATCTATTTTGTGTCAGTACGCACGACGCGAAGGAATAGCCACACAAGTGCAATAAGAACACGGCTCCTATGATCGGTCCCGAGCCGACAGAACCGGCCGCGTTATGTGTTATTACTTCTCTAACTGACCATTAATGCTATACGATATTTTTACGACCAGCATGATGACTATTCAATGCCTAGTCTTTATATTATACGAGATTCGAAACGCTAAACATAAAATACTTGCAATAAGTTATAGATGATATTCGTTTATGATAAAACATTATTCGATTCGTTACTATACGCTTCCAAATTGTTTGCTGTAGCGGTTAAGCTAAGTATTTTAATTGGCATTTATCACAAGCGAAGCACAAAGTAACCAAAGCGATATTAAACTTCAATATTGTCTTGCAAACAGCGGTAATTGGGCGGCCAAAACAAAATTCGTTTCGGGCAAGTTTACACTGGCCGAATGGCCGGCCGGATTTAAAATTATTTTTGGGACTCCATTTGAATGCTAATTTTATTGTAGCCTATATCGTGGGAAATTGCCTATGTTAATATTGTCGAACAGAGCACACCTGTTCAATGTTCATTCAATTATGTTTTCAGAATGCGTAGTTAGTTGGTCATATACCACGATAAGGATTTACAGAAATTAACCTGCCGCTGTGCAAGAGCTTAGCTGGTTAGGTAAATCTACGAGTAAGTACTTAAATATCTGTACCGTAATTCTGTTTAGACTTAATAGCTTTAACTGAAGCATCTTCTTGTTACTTTAATGAATTTCCTCTGTCTCTAGATTTCTCCTAGATTCGCTAGGATTACTATAGTAATATAATTATACAAGTATAAAACAAAAGGGATGCTCGCTGCAATGCGCTTTGTTGTCCATACTTAGTTAAACTCTGTCTGACACCAGAGCGCTTAGTTCAAGGCAAAATGCCAGCAGATATTGTGTTGGATTTAATAAAACAATACTAACTGAATAGAGTTTCATAAACTTTGAAACGTACAAACAGAGAACGCAGCGATATTATTCACCCAGTATACGGAGACTCAATCCATCCCTCCAACTTTTCTATATACATTTACTCTTCCTGTACGGTCGCATAAAACGCCAGGTGTGCAATTGAAGCTAAACCAACAAACAGTTCTCTCCTAAAACTAATAACATCTAGACTAGCATCAGTAAATGCCTGAACGTATTATTTTCATCTTCGTGTAATTTCTATCAACGCCTTACTGGATCTTTGGGCTCCACTTTCATAAGAACAGGGGTTTGTTCTTATGAAAGTTCCTTCCATTAAAGGACTTCGTGTTATTTCGGCACATTGTTCGTTCATAATTGAGTTTTCCTTGGAAACGATCCAATAAAGTATTTACCCGAGGGACAGTGGGTTGTCGCGCAACATGATCGGATGTAGACGCACGTCATCGAGCCCCGATGATCTGCGATAATCTGGTGCTAAGCCATTCTGATAGTTACAGCTTATAGCGATGCTTTATCACGGGATATTTTTGGGGCATACATGCGTCAAACTTGTTTTGGTAGTTTTAATAGCAAAGGCTTCATTTGTTTCTCAAACTGAGTCATAGGTATTTCTATTTGCGAGTTCTCTTTCAAGGCATCAATGATTTTCCCAAAACGCTGCCGTCCAAATGTGTTAATTTACAAATAATAGCCCCTAGGAGAGACTAGTAAAAAAAATAACTTTTCTCCATTTTTATAACCTAAGTAACATTATTTAGACACCTATATATTATGAGGTGATCAATTCAAAGGTGATTACAGTTTAAGCCACCACAAAAATGTTAATCTAAGTGCTGTTAACGTGTCGTATAAACTTGATACTTGTCTGAAACCTTTTCAAGTCCCAAGAGTGAAGATTTTGCTCGCCAGCTTATCGTTTTCCATTCTCATTAGGGCTCATGACACGCTTTTATCTTGATCCTCTGGCCGGACCCAACTCTGGTTAACTTTATTTATTCTAAATGTTCGCCATTTTGTGCGAAATACGTACAGAATGGCTAATGTTTGTGTGCGATAGCATTTTTGTTCCCTTATCATTGTTCCGGTTAACATTTTTTGAAGAAAAATAAACGATAAAAATAAAAAAATAAAAATATTTCACCACTTACTGTTTTGTTTTCATGTTATTCGGAAAATCTAATAAATTATAGCTTTTAATAAAAATAATCCGATCCGATACCGGCCATTAGGTGGATTATAACAGAAATGTTAAGAGCTTTTGTCAACAAATTTTATCACTAAAAATATAACTGGCAAACACGAGAGCCTAATCCATCTATCAGGCCCAATAAGCCTTTAATACACTTCAAATCCTGTGGGTACAACTTTGTTCTTTACATCCATATATTGAAAAATAAGTAATCTTTCCAATAAAAAAATATAGTTGGCAGACATATTTTTTCTAATATTTCAAGGCACTCGAGGCTATCTCATTATGTGAGTGATGATATCAATCCATCAGTTTTTATAAGACACTTGGGAGTAAGCCGCGTGATTATTTCGGGTGGTCTATGTATAGCGCTAAAATGTTCGATAAAGAAAGATATTTTTTTATCTTTATAACAAGAAAAGAAATATTAAAGGTCGTAACGTAACTACCTAAGTTTTTTCATTGGTTACGTTTTCACTTATTACGTGAAAGGTAATGGGCTATTACCTATATTTTTTATGTTATAGCAGAAGTTAATGCAGATTATCTTTAAATTACTTTCTTCTGTCTTCATAAGCTCTTTTACGTACAAACAGTGTTTGTTAAGCATACGTTCAGCCTTCAGGCACTCTGGATACGGGCGTCATAGCTGAAGAAGAGTGCTTTTACAATGTACCTTTGCGCTCATACGCGAGTATTTGTTCAGGAGCGGCATTCGACGCAGTGTGGGAGTGATAAATGACATTCCATTATCCTTCTCCCACCCTGTAATCTAACTATGTGCTGAAGCATTTCGAAACGGCAAAAACGGTAGCGAACTTCCATTTTAACCTTTAGTGAAGCTTTGATGGAATAAAACTAAGGCATAGAGCTAATTTCTAAGAGTCATCTCCAATATCCTCTATCTACGGCCCTAGAACACGATTGTAGTGAAAGAAAACTGCATGATTACCTCATTGGTCTATTGGTCGCAAGCGCTACAGCTGAGCATAAAGTCCTGGGTTCGATTCCCGGGTCAGGCAGTGTTAGTGGGTTTTTCCACCTGGAATTTCTCAGTAGCAGCCCGGAATCTGGTGCCCCTATTACATGGGACTTGCTTAAACATAACTGGCAAAATGTGGGTATACTATAGGTACATCTCTGCCCAGCCCTTAGAGGAATGCAAGCGTTAAGTTTATGTTAAAGCTTTCCATACAACTCCTCGAATGACTGACAGATATAGTTGCTAGTTTTACTGCCTTCTCTATATTTTTACGATAGTGTGCTACATCATCCAAGTTAGGAAACGTTGGCTTTAGTCCAATACACTGATATATTGTTCAATAATACATAGAGTATGCCTAAACGAATGACAGCCAAACCAGTCTTATGGCTCATTTACACGAGGAGAGTTTCTCGCCAGTCGAGAGGGGAGAATGTCCATGCGAGACTCGTAGGCGATTACAGTAGTACCCAACTGATATGGCTTACCGATGTACCTGCGCAGAAGATGAATTTTCAAAGCGCGGGAAATGCTATTGACCAATCGGCACGCTCCACGCACCGCGCTTCTTCTTCCTGTACCGCTATTGGTCGGCAGCTGTCGCCATGTTAGCGCGCGCCGCGTGGCATGTTAGTCAACCGCAATACTTCTGATCGAGTGCACGCGCAGCAGGCAAAAGTACACTTAGTGGCAACAAAAGTGTTTTCTTTTTTATGGTTTAAAAAGAGGCCATCGACGATAGATTGGACCATTTTGTAATAAACACCAACGAAGACACATCATCCTCATCGGATAGTGCGAGTCGTGATAGTGGTGGTAATAGTAGCAACGCTCAGAGTGATATTGAGATAGCAGGAGTGCGGCATTTAGATTAAGTTTTTTCTATTGTTTACTAAATGAATACCTATTTGTTTATTAAATAAATCGTACATTTTAAATAACCTGTATTTTTAATTAAATATATATTTGATGAAAATTGGAGGCCCGATAAAATTGGCACAAAGTGTAATTATGCGGAGGGGCGTGACTTGCGAGTGAGACGGAACTAACAGCTACAGTGTATTATGAACCTTATAATAGTGACCTAAGGTTGATTGTAAGTTTTAAGCATTCTTTCGTTAATCTTCGGGGCCATACTTTCTTTTCTGCGCGAACGAAGATTCACGACGCGCCTTATCAGTTGGGTACCACTGTACGTATTTTTCTTCAAGTGAAAACCAATGTCCGAAGAAACGAGGATCGTCTAAAAGCGCGCTGGGTTGACAATATCGTCAAAGTCGCGGGAAACACCTGGATGAGAGACACACGGAACCGGGAAGTATGGCAGAAGAAAGGGGAGGCCCTTTACCAGCAGTGGGTGATTCCAGGCTGAAATGATGATGATGAAAACCAATGTATCGTCTACGATAATGACATACGAGACGAAACTCGTCAAAAAGTTTTTCTGGAACTGTGACGTGAACTGTGTGTTGACGAATGCTTCGAATTTTAAAGGGGCGATTCTCTGCCCGCGACTGCCACTATGACACGAATCAACAATAATATCTCATTTCCATAATCGCTAATAAAAGGTGCGAGAAAGTCTCCTCATGTAAATGAGCCTTTAAGGGATAAGTGCCAAATCCGTTTACGTAAAGACATTAACTTTTTATTTTGTATGGAGATAAGGATGAAGACACTCTTGACTGGACTACTTTATGTAAAAGGTTTTTTGTTAAGTTGATATCTCGACCGCAAATGTTACATAGTTCTTATGAATATCTATCTCCATCGCAAACCACGAAAACGAAACCAATTTCGCGTTTCAATGGCGCGTCTCTTTTTTGTGAGCACAATACCAGCTTTCTTGTGCGCTAGTTACTTAGTTAGTTTTAGATCCATCTCTCTCAACTATTGATTAATTACTTTAATACGCCCAAGTAATGAAACTGGCCTTCTATCTAAATTAAATATTACAAAGAAAAAAGATTTGATTTTTTTATGTTTGTTTGGTTCCGGTTTCACGCTAAGACGACTAAACGGATTTAGATGAAATTTGGCACATGGGTAGACCGTGACTTGAATTAGTGACGTGAATTAGTAGGACATAGGATACTTTTTATCTCGATATTTCCACGGAATCGAGACTTATGCGAGTGAAACCGCGGGGCGCAGCTAAGTAGTATATAATAACCTAATCAGCCTATGGATAAAATGTTCTCACTGCTGGGAGATAAACCCACCTCTAAGCAAAAGGGAGTGAGTGGGTCGTACGGTCAGCATCAAAAGTTGATTAACACTTCAGTTTTTTTAATCCTAGTTATTGAGCAAAACATTTGTTCAACATTGCAGCAGAAGATATTTTTTTAGAATATATACTCTTGTCTATTATGTGAAAAGCTAAAAAAACAGTTTATTGAAAAAAGTTGTTGTCAATTTAATAACATGTAAAAATGATAGTGTTAATCGACTTTTGATGCTGACTGTACCCGTACCTAATCGACAACGCGGCTTGTTCTGGTTGGTGGACGCCACAACACAGACATGTCTTTTTATTTCATACTTAAAATTAAATATGTTTATTATTTCCCACATAACAATAAAAGTTAAAATAAGGGACCCAATTCCAGGTTAGTGCGCAATAATAACTTAATTCACCGTTAACAAAAGTAACTATCCACACAATTATTGTGGCGGACGTAAATTTTGACATTTGGAAACTAGGACTGGCAACATTACAGTTATGGCCATAGTAAAACCACAGTATTCGAGCTTTTGACCGTTAGTAGTAAAAACTTGAGGACAATTTAAAAGGGCCACCTCTGTCTTTCTAAATACCGTAATATTCCCGATACTACTATTCCCAGAGTTTGTTTTTGAATATCGAAAATGTTTGTTTTTAAATCCAAGTCCTAAATAATTACGCAAGTTAATACATTAGGTACTGTGGAGGTTTTAGCCTGCATGGCTTCCCCATGCAACCTCCACGAGTATTTTTACCCGACTACGGCGAAGCAAAAAGGAGGGTCTTATGATTTTTATAATTTACATTTAAGCAAAATTACTGTACTAAATTTCATGCCTTATAAATAGTTATAGTTTTTGAATAAATATATTATTATAATAATATATTATAAGGATATGCTTAAAGAAAAAAGTAAAAAAAAATAATTGTGATGTTTGATGAAGAGCCTAATAATAAATAAGATTTAAAAAAGATTAGAGGATCAACTTGACGGGCTGACATAGGGCGTCATAATTTATAATGAGTAGCATTAATCCTAGGAATATTATGGTACATAAATTAATACTAAATACGAATTTTATTTATTCATCGCGGTCATGTAAGCGCGTAGCGAGCTCACAGTACCTCTAACCATTTAAAAATAATCTGTTTACAGAAAGTATTTATAAAAAAATATGGAGCGTTTTATGTCATGGAACGACCGACGTCCAGAAAATTAATATCACCGAGCTACCATACAAGAGTTATTAAATGTTTTTGTCTCGTACCCGAGGCATTGCGGTCAAAATTTAATAAACACTACATCACTTGACTTTAGCACTATGCGGCACTGCGTTGTTGTGGCTGCTTCCACACTGCAGTGTACTTGCCAGGGATAATATTCTTAGGCCAACAATGGGAAGGTGGAAAATTGCAAGTTAAAATATAAATAAATTTCTTTATTACCATAAAAACAGGTCACAGAAAAATGTGAGACCCTGACTCCAGCTAGGTTAGAGTACCTGTATTTCAGAAACTAGTGAAATAGATCCATTCATAAACTCACGCCTTCTTCCTATGATGGGTAGGCACAAACTACAGGTAACGCCACCTGCTACAATCTTTACATACTACTTTGCTTCGTTTACGTTCATAGATCAGTGGTGTAATTACGTAACAGAACACACTATCAATGGCTTTCATTTTGACAGTACAATAACATTCATTGCATAATTTACGTTGTTGAGCAGACAAATTTTTCGAACATTATGCAGCAATGGATTAGCAACATACTTCAATATGATTCAGATTGTGATTGATAGTCTGTTACGCAATTACGTCAATTTAGATACGGCCAAAAAAGAACATAATTTTATGTAAAAAGTAAGCACACACCACACTGTGTCTGTCATTGTAATATCAAAATGGGTCCCATAGTATCCGTGACATTAAAAAAAAATACTTTTCCGAACAGGATTTATGAAAACGTTTTTGCAGTCGTTAAATCTGCAAACAACAAAGTAATAGGAACATATGTACAGTCGCCAGCAAAATTGCATGGGTACCTTAGTGTCTATTTTCCCGTGAACGTTTGAATTCAAGTTTTCGAAAATAAACTAGATGGCGTTGGTTTCTTCACAACTATGACTAATTTACGAAACGTAAGTAAGGAGTTAGGAAGAAACGAAGGAATTACAAGGCTAATACATTTATCTAATTATTACATTACAATTACCAGCATACGTAGCTTAAATGACAAAAATAATAATAGAAACCGATAGGAATATATTTAAAGCTAACGAGTGGGTATTTTAATAATTAATTTAATATTCGAATTGGTAGGTAGTTACTTAGCAACAGGAAAAAAGAGCAGATTCATCGCAGGTAAACAGGCTCGCCTTGTGGGCTCGCAAAAAAAGGCACTATAAAAAATTATAGAGGTTTATTTCTTACAGTTTATTATTCAAATTTAATAGTCAGTTTATTAAATATTATAGGTATAATATTATGAAGTTATTGAGGCGATAGCTTAAGTATTCGTTTCCAAAATCGGAAAGAGGATTGAAGCTTATGTAACCTCAATAAAAACAAACAGGAGACCAGGTTATTTTATTACAAAGGTCAAACGCATTAAATGGATACTAAATAAGTAGGCTAAAAACTACAAAATTGCACAAAAACATATCAAATGGTTAGTAGGCAACATAAAAAACTAAAAACTATGTTGTTTAAACTTAAAGTGTTCATAACTTTTTAAATTATTAAAAATACGTAAGTTATAGTTTATACACACATAACCAGGTCTCCAGTAATATTTATAATAATATTATTATCTAAGTATAATTATTTAGCTCGTAGCTACGTAACCACTTGTGTATCGCGTATTATTTCGACGCCACAAACATAAGCGTCCGTGTTCACTGGACTTAAAAGTTTTTTCATCTGTAAAGATGACATTACTCCAATCGAAGTTTATGTGATCCAAAGCGAACTGTAATCTTGCCCTTTTACGGTACAAGTTTTGACGCGGCTCCGTGTCAAAATTTGTGTCAAATAAACCAGCATAGTGGTTCGGCGGCAGAAATCCATTTTCTTCATACTGCCTTATCACGGTTTGATGCTGCAATGTGTTTTATAAGTCGTGGTCTACCAGTTCTTTGATGGTGTTTCAAAGAACCCTCCTCTTCAAATCGTCGTACTCAAAGAACAACTGTTTTTCTCTGCAACAATAAAACAGAAATATATAATACCCAATAATGATTATTATGTAGTATAGTAACAAAAAAATAATGCAGTTTTTAATATAAAAGTGTAAAAATACAACTACTTACGTTTACACCGGTCTCTGGCTATTTCTGACAAGTTTTTGGCTTGATTATTCAAAGCAATTATTAAATTTGAGTTCTTGTAACGAAATCAATATTATAACTCGTGCTCGTTTTGGTGAAATAAGTAATCCGCCTGATTATAAATAAAAACTGAACAAAAGGCACTCGAACGAGGTAATCGAAATGAACTTAGCGAACGATCAATTGAGCTGTCATAAATCTTCGATCTAAGTATTATTCATACCACCTACCAATTATTTATAAATCCATATTTAACCTACCCTCTCAAGTTTGAAAACTAAAACTTAGAAAATCAGATACCTACCTACTCATAAATTGATATTCAATTTTAACATAGTAGGTTAATAATTACAATCAATTTTCTTTAAAAGAAACTATTAATTATAAATTGTTTGAATGTTTGAAGAGACAAAAAGAAACTGCAAAAATATGTTATCATATAAAGCAAAGCAACGCCATCTAATAACAGCATAATTCAATTTTGTTAGTCGTTAACTGGTTTTACGCTAGATGGCGTCATTTCTCGCTTCATACGATTTTGTTTCTGTACTACCCATGCACTTTTGCAGCCTACCGTACATAGGCCCTTTAGGGCTAAGGCTTTCAACCCTTCCGATCAAGTTGCTTCTCTAGTTTTTATTGGCGTACAGTCAAGCGCAGAAATATATAAAATGTAAGTAATCATATTTGAAAAACTGCGAAGGCTTCCTTTCTCTGTCAACATAACTAACATAACTCACGCCTGCAATCCCGAAGGATTGTGCAGAGGTGTACGTATATGTTACTGATAAATTCCTGATGGAAACAACCCAATACTTTGCCCGGCCTTGGTATCAAATTCAAAAACTTTAATTCGAGGGAAGACTCATATAAGGTTAGTAACATTGTCCTTATAACTAAGTGTCTGTAAACAACACGATACGATGGCACCATGGAATTATTATGTACTACGTACAACTGGAAGGCTTACTGGTAAAATCCTGTCAAATAAAATTGAACTCTATTTGTAAAACGACATCGTTGTTTTTAGAATATCCAAATAAACAGTAAAAAACGGGCTCGAGAGAGAACAATTTAAGCTTCGTTGTGTCTCTTTCGCACGATTGCCATGTAAAATATTTAATTCCTTTAGTAGAATAAGATTGTGTAAGAAACGAAAATTAAAACGTATTATTTGCATAATATGATAAACTTATGTGAGGTACCGCATATGTACTAAAACGAATTACCTAATATCGCTTACAGGTTTACTTATTCAGAACAAAAATATTTCTCACAATAGCACCGTAGGTAATTAGTAAATATTATAAATTTATTACTAGCAATACCGGTAAATATGGTTGTCATGTCAGCTGATGTAATTTAGTGGCGTCTTGTTCGTTGTTGTAAGTGTTTTATTTTTATGCTTTTGATGCGATTTCAGAATCGATGCGACTGTTGTTTTTTTTAAAATGGTGAATACTTTCTGTGGTGTGAGTGGGTGTCATAAATAATTTTACCCTGGTTGTGGAATATCCTTTCACAGGTGAGTTGTTTTTGTAATAAATAGGGTGAACATACTAAATGTAAAATCAGAACCTAACAAAACAGTTTTTTTTCTAGATTGCCTTCGAATGCCGAAATAAGAAGAAAGTGGTTAGAGCTTATTCCTGGAAAGCTGACTGATAACTCTGTAATATGTAGCTTGCATTTCAAACCCGAAGATTACCTGACAGATGCTCGGAAAAAATTAAACAAGCTAATTTACTGCTCGCTGCCATTCGATATTTGGGAGATATAAATATAAACGTTAGGTCTCTAACATGTGATGGCACTATCACAAATTTGAAGTCCTACGAACTTTTGGGTTGTAATTTTTCATTACAAAACATGAAAACATAAGTATATCGAACATCCTCAGAAAAATTATAAAGTATATTGTCTATTAGACCCACCTAAATATATTGTCTATTATTTTATTTGAAAACGTACAAACATCCTTGCAACCTCGCACCGACAACAAAACATGTTCCTAACATCTATCTAACGCAATCAAACCCTCAAAGAGTGATAGACATAGATAGCTGTTTATAACATGTTTTGTTGCCGGCGCGAACCTGGGGTTAGATACTATAGGTAGTTGGGCCCATCGCCTATCGCACTGAGACGATCATCGCGTTCATCGCTATGGGTAGGGGCCTCCGTTAGAAAGAAACACGTCACGGCATGAATTATACTTAATAGGGGTAGAGAGAAGCACTTACTAGCATGTTTTGAATTATTTCTCATATTCCCACCGACAAATCACCCTTGGGATTTAATGATTTTTTTTTCCTAAAATCCCCACCACGACTTATATCAAATTTCAAGGGATTTCAGGAATATAACATGAAAAATCCCCACTGGATAATAATGTTAAATTAAACCCCACCAAGGGTGATTTGTCGGTGGGGATAATTCAAAACATGCTAGTAAGTACTTCTGTCTACCTCTATTAAGTATAATTTATGACGATGAAAGACAAAATGGAAAATGATGACGTGAGTGGTCACTGTAATTTTAAAAATATACCTAGTGCCTACGATTGAAAATGTCATGCTACTAGGTGCTGATGAAAAGGCATGTAACATAAAGAACATCAAGAATCGACGAGCGTGTATAGAGTAATTATAATTATAAGGTGGCCTAGTAAAATCCGATGTACCTACCTATTACATAAAATATGGTTACCCTACTTTGACAAGGACGGGTGAAGTTTTGAAACCTCTCTTTCGGCTCGCGTTTATAATCTGAGTGAACCTTCCAGTTGTACGTAGTACATAATAATTCCATGGATGGCACATGTAACTGACAGCAATGAATCAAAAATAAAATAATAATAAAAAAAAACAAAATCCAAATCGATCCGATCGCCAAATGTTTTGGAATTTTCGAACTTTAATTCGAATGCGTTGACACGTTGACATTATAATGTAGGTACTTATGCAATATTACAGAACTACAACCGATTCTAAAATGGAATTGGTTATGGAAGCGGGGCCAAGTACTTAGACTGCTGCCGATTTTGGGGATTATGCTGTCGGTAATAGCATGACTTGCGAATAGTGGACCGGCCACCCCGTTGTAAAATTTTATCACTGCACTGCACACGGTATCACTGCAGCAATTTAGTTAAGTCCGTCTTATATACAACCATTGTAAAATTATTCAATAAGTAAATGCATTGTTGAAATAATTGATTTAATGTATTAGATACATTTATACGATAATTTATTCGAAATATAAGCAACTTTTAAATACAAAAACAAAAGGACACTTAGGCGTCGAAATACCTACTCGTCCACATCGCTATCATCCGGAAACGAGCCCAGAAGACTGGCAGAATTTCCACGTTGAATGGCAATAAATAATAAATTAGATTGTGTGGGTTCTTGTCTGTAACTAGAGAGTGCTTCTAGTTTTCTTTTTTTTGGATTAGGTACTATCGCACAAGTTGTCTGTAACTAGAGAGTGCTTCTAGTTTTCTTTTTTTAGGATTAGGTACTATCGCACAAGTTGTCTGTAACTAGAGAGTGCTTCTAGTTTTCTTTTTTTAGGATTAGGTACTATCGCACAAGTTGTCTGTAACTAGAGAGTGCTTCTAGTTTTCTTTTTTTAGGATTAGGTACTATCGCACAAGTTGTCTGTAACTAGAGAGTGCTTCTAGTTTTCTTTTTTTAGGATTAGGTACTATCGCACAAGTTGTCTGTAACTAGAGAGTGCTTCTAGTTTTCTTTTTTTAGGATTAGGTACTATCGCACAAGTTGTCTGTAACTAGTGAGTGCTTCTAGTTTACTTTTTTTAGGATTAGGTACTATCGCACAAGTTGTCTGTAACTAGAGAGTGCTTCTAGTTTTCTTTTTTTAGGATTAGGTACTATCGCACAAGTTGTCTGTAACTAGAGAGTGCTTCTAGTTTACTTTTTTTAGGATTAGGTACTACCGCACAAGTTGTCTGTAACTAGAGAGTGCTTCTAGTTTACTTTTTTTAGGATTAGGTACTATCGCACAAGTTGTCTATAACTAGAGAGTGCTTCTAGTTTACTTTTTTTAGGATTAGGTACTATCGCACAAGTTGTCTGTAACTAGAGAGTGCTTCTAGTTTACTTTTTTTAGGATTAGGTACTATCGCACAAGTTGTCTGTAACTAGAGAGTGCTTCTAGTTTACTTTTTTTAGGATTAGGTACTATCGCACAAGTTGTCTGTAACTAGAGAGTGCTTCTAGTTTACTTTTTTTAGGATTAGGTACTATCGCACAAGTTGTCTGTAACTAGAGAGTGCTTCTAGTTTACTTTTTTTAGGATTAGGTACTATCGCACAAGTTGTCTGTAACTAGAGAGTGCTTCTAGTTTACTGTTTGGCGGTTGAAAGGAGAAAGGGGAGGCGTTTTCCTAGCTGTGGGGCACAATGTAGGCTAGCAAAAAAAAAAGGATTATTATAATACAGCAAATAGATAAGTACTAAAAGTGGGTTGCGCATTGCTAGTAGCTAAATTAAATTACCCTACTAAGCTAAATATGCTTGTTCTAGGAGTCAGTTTACGTGCAACAGGTAGAGATCGAAATCACGACCTCCCTCACTCAATAGCCCAATGGTTGAGGCCCCCCCGCCTAAATCGTTGTGCTATTGCCGCTTGTTGAAAATTCTAAAATTTTACAATTACATATTCGCAAATTGCAATGACTGATCGTCTAAATTCTGATCTGAGATAATTCTCAATTAGTATTCCACCGTTTGCGTAGATGACCGCGATAGCGCCTGGCGCCACCTAGTGGCGACGTTTCAATCATCATTAGATAGTACGATTATGTACCGCTTAGGGTATTAATAAGATCAGCTATGACAGCCAGACAGATTATATCTAAGCAATTTTGAAGGGTTACTTTACTAAGCTCACGGGGGGTGACTACCAAAATGACGACTAATAGAGAGAAGTATAGAAGAAAAAGACATGCTGCGCCGACCCCAAATAAATTGGGATAAGGGCAGGATAAATTATGACATTACTAAGCTAACGCAAAATTTGTTTTGTAGGTGCATGCAATATTTGATATTTTACAGTGGTTAAATTATCACTTTTGATATTATTTACACAAAGGTCTAATAGGAAACTATTAGACCTTTGAGTAAATAATTTCAAAGCTCTCCAAAATCTCTTTATCCTAGTGTCTCCTTCAAGCTGTTTCTTTTTTAAATACATTTAACACTCAATTAAAAGTTGTTACATAATTATTGTTCACAGAACGTGCCAGTAGTTTGCTTTAGCTACCAAAAAAGATGTGGAAACTCTATGTCTCATTCATACTCTAAGAAGTTCGCACAGTTTAGTGGCGACAGTCAGGCGGAAGATTTATGGCGGCCCTGCATAAATCTATCATACTAAATTGACATAACAGTTTTCTACGTTTTAAAACGCTCTCATCAATTTTCGTCATTACTGCAGCCGTCAGTAAAACCCACACACACGGCTACACATAAATCTATACATAACCAGCCAGCCAGCCAGTATAAGCTGACTTCTGATTGTACGAAAAACCCAACGCGAGCTCGGCTAAAACTAGAAATGTATAACTTGATGTGTAAGCCATGTGTACAGTCGTAGCGAAATCTCTTTCGCGAAAAATAAATTTAACTACAAATTACTTTTCTTTAATTTAAATGAGTTTACCCTAAAAAATTTAAATTAATTTAGGTTTCATTTCAGGTTTCGATACCGTCTAAAGGTACTAATATTAATTAATTTTCGAAATATCGCGGTACACCTGTTAAAATCTCAAATAAATTTTCGACTGAAAATTAAATACCTATTGACCTAGCACACGTCATTTATTTGCCGCACACACTATCTCCCTTACTAATAAACTTTGTATAGTGTCTGTATAGTTATACAACGCTTTGTCTTCTTCTTTCGAAAGTTAAATTACTGATGACTGAAAGAGATAAATTGGTGTCTAACTATTCATCTGATAGGTATAATAGGTTTATTAGTAAAGGGGTTTATGTTGATAAATGATACATGATTGTACATACTTCTGTAAGCAGGTTTGTATTAAACATTTTTACATGTCTATCATATTTTGGAAACTAGATAAGGTCAGGTCTATTTTAAAGTGCAGACACTTGGTCCCTGGTCAGATCATACCTACCACTTGTTAACTCTCTAATTAGGTAAGTATGTACATTTAAAATCCGAAACATATTTCCAGAATCGTCATGCTTGGCAGACGGTATATACGAAAAGAACAGGCTTTATTCCGCATAGTAATTTCCGTAGGATATGAGAGAATTGTCTTTAGTCTAGGTTCTTTCCTATTCCAACAGGTGTAATAAAACCTTGCTATCTACACGCGATTACGTCGCAAATACCCATGACATCGTACCTATGAATGTTCCTATGCACTTGTGAGACCTTAAGCATTTACATATCGATCATAAAACAATTGACGGTCATAGCCTTGCAAAGCTACAATACAAAGTAAGTTGGTAGGTAATAAAACAGTTTGAAGAAAACTATCTGAATCAAATTCAAAAGCAATAAGGTATCAAGGAGGAACAAAGAACTGGCAACTAAAACAAAATACAATTCAAATTGTGAATCCGAGCCGAAAAATTCCGATCTAATTTCGGAATTCAGAAAAATGACTACACTTAGTTGCCGACTGTACCTACTCAAAGCCTGGCAACTAAATTGTTTTGATATTAAAATAATATCAACTTCATGAATAATTCCGAAGTTCCGAGCCCTTTGTGTAGGCCTTGGTCAAGGCTAGCCTGGTACTGGTTACCCGTCAACGCTACAATGAATAATGGTCATATAAATATCTGAACATTGTGTTACTGGCGTAATTGTGTTTTTTTATTAAAAAAAGTACTAAAGGCTGTAAATATTTTGTACGCGTTTTGAATTTTAATGAATAAAATGTTAATGTTGGGTAAACTGCGAGGTAATTGCGTAACACACTTACCCCCTTACTAATAAACGTTGTATAGCGTCTGCATACTTACACAATGCTTTGTCTTCTTCTTTCGAAAGTCAAATTACTGACGACTGAAAGAGAAAAATCGTTGTGTAACTATTCATCTGATATAATACGTTTATTAGTAAGGGGGTAACAATTGCCTTTCATTTCGAAAATTCGACAACATTCATTGCAAGATTTACGCTGTCGAGAATACGAATTTTTATACACATGAAGCAATGGATTAGGAAAGTGTGTTACGCAATTGGGGTACTGGTCACAAAAATGCGAGTACAACTTTCATTACAATGATCGTAATTTTCACTACCCTATATAGTTAAGACGAAAATAATAAAATCGGTGTGTAAAACGTTTTATTTTTACTTCCCTAAACCCTAGAACAAAGTTTATTATTCATTTCGATGGGAACAATCCCTTTTAGAGCTCAGGAGCACTAAACATTCAGCGAGGGTGCTCATTTACATCATCATCTGCCTAGCCTTTTCCAAACTAGGTATGTTGGGGTCGGCTTTATTCATTTACATGTTTTACTTTATCAAATAATTATGAGATTAAACGAACTTACCTGTACCTAAGTGAAGTTCTATCTCAATTATACGAAGCTCCTTGTCCGAGACGGTTTAACAGTGTAGTCTACGACTTGTGCTCCGGCGTCGCCACAATATTTAAAGGTCCCATCCAAAACAAAAAACTCTCTTCCTGTTTCCGAACGAACCTGTCAACTTCATTTTGTTTAAAGCACATTTTCATGAACAACAAAGGTGTACTAGGGAGGATAAAAAATAACATTGGGAGGGAGTCCCGTCTCGGACAAGGAGCTTCGTATAATTGAGATAGAACTTCACTTACAGGTAAGTTCGTTTAATCTCATAATTATACTCTCTCCTTGTCCGAGACGGTTTAACAGTGTAGATGTTTAAAGATAAGTTGTGAATGAAAGGCTGTTGTAATCAAAGAAAGATAATTATTATTTGGGATTACAAAACATTATAAGTAGCCTAAGGAATGAACACATGACTCACAAAAATAATATTAGGTACTAGGTTCTGTTTACAGTACTGCAAATAGCATTACTAAAAGCTAGGGGGTCTTCTATTACTGGTCGATTATAAAACCTAGCGAAAGTTGAGGATGTTCCTGACCATCCTGCCGTCTTCCTAATGAGATCTATGCTAAGACCGGCCCTACTTGCCGCTGAAGTAGAAGCATGCCTAGTGCTGTGTGCAGTAGGGTGAGATGTCCAACAGTGAACCAGTGGTACACATTGAGCCACCCTTCCTACTTTGTAAACGCGACGTTGCCAAACCGTGTAGTGGACACGAAAGTACTCAGTTGTAACCGCGCCGCCCGCTCCCCAGTCGCAAGCGAGCTAGCGCCAAAGACGCCCGCGTGGCGGACTGCATTATACTTTTCGGCGACAAAACAAAATAAAACGTAAGTACTATCTTTTCTTATTACTTTTGTTATGTATGGTTTTTCTGTGTGATATTTATTATACTTATTATAGTGTTTATTGGGGTATCGTATAAAACTGAAATTACTACGGTAACTCTTTTTGTTTGTTTTTAACATAACCTTAAATATTGAATGGTGGGTGAAGTACACGGTGAACCACGAACGTAGATTGAACAGTGAACCGGTTCACTGTGTACCACCTCTATATTGCTACTTTATGTGGGTAGGTTTTGAATTTTATACATGATTTATATTGAGTTGAAACATTAGGAACATTAGGTATATTGTATTATGATGTTATTGTTTCAGCATGGGGCGAATTAAATCAGCGCAAAGGAAAATTGGAGGTCATACAAAAGAAGAAATGTTATTATATTATATTATTTTATTTATATTATTTTATCACACATTTTGTGAGCCTATAGAGCCAGATATTGCAATGGTTACAAAAAATGATATCAAATATATATTACCGAACCCCAAGGTAGACGGCAGCAGTCGCCGAACAGCAACATTCAAATTTCCAATTAACCTATCTCTTTTGAACTTCCCTTTTTGATTTTTAGATGCTTTTTCTTTTGAATTTTTGTTTTTTGTGTTTTGTATTTAAGTTTTTCTTTCGTAAGAATAACAATTGTAATTATTAAGACTGATTAGCTAGTACAAAGTCGACTGAGCAATTATTATTGATCTCTGTAAGCCTAAGATATTTGTTAAATTTTTTATAACAATAAATATTTTAAACACATTGTTAAAAATATTTAGGTTTAATAAAGTTGATTATTTGGTAACACATACAAGACGTTTTATTGCTTTACCTTTAGTTTTGTAGCTTTAATATGATGGTTCACTGTGTACATGTTAGGATGGTTCACTGTGTACATGTTGGTTCACTGTTGACCTAGCCCCCGGTTCAGAGTGTCCCACGAGGTGGACTCAGTGAGCCATTTCCCATCTTTAAAAAAAAATTTAATATATCCTATCCTGTTACGTTTGGGTCTAAAATTAATATGCTAAATTGAAGTCAGATACATGAGAAGTACTTTAGTAAAAAAAAATCTTTATTATGTTTAGAAACACCTCAGCTTTGAATGTGCAACTTTTTCATGGTTCACTGTTGGACACCTCACCCTAAATAAAGAAGTATCTAAACCCGCCTCGCTCAATGTCATTTTGATCCATCTACTTAGAGATTGAGAAGAGGCACTATGGTATGGTTTTTTGTAGGTAATTATTAGGTTATCTATTTCTTTTCTAATATTTTTAGTAGCATTTAAATAAGACCTTATTGTGTGTACAGGGCAAATTTCAAGTTTACTAGTATAGCATTTTAAATGTAAACAGGGTTGAAGTGAACTTTTACTTGAAGTTTTAATATTATCAGGTACTTTTATTTGTACTTCATCAGCTGAAAATTTAATATTTTTAATTTTTAATAGTGATAGGGTCTGAACTCTATGCCCTGATGTTAATGCCAGAATTGTTACTAGTTTTTTTGTTAAAATATCTAGTGATAGACTCTCATTTGGGTACTTGGATGCTAAATAATCCAACACTATGCCCGGATCCCAAGTAACACTATATTTCGGGTTGGGAGGCTTCAGCCTGAATACCCCTTTGAAAAACCTTTTTAATCTGTCATCTGAAGTAATTTTTGGCCCCATTAAAATAGAGAGAGCAGATCTAGTGGTATGTAATGAACCATAAGACATTCCCTTATGAAAGTTATCGCTAAGAAATTTTAATACAAAAGGTATAGATCCTTGATAAGGTTCGATGTTATGAGTGTTACAGAACTTCCACCATGACTTAAGAGAACAGTTGTATTGTTTGATTGTGTTGTTTGAAAGGGAATTTAACATTATCTCAAGTGCAGAGTTCGGAGTTCCACGTCTTATAAATGCTTCGCTGATAGCAGCCCTGCAGCCAGGGTAAGATGCTGGTGCAGGGGATGTGGTTCTCTGTAAGGGGAAGTCAAAAGAAACTTGTTAGGTGAGAAAATAAGTAAATCTTTGACTAGAAGTGGTTCAATGAGCGGAAACCACGGCTGAGAAGGCCAATATGGGAAGACTAAGATGCCTACGGCTCTATCTGTTATTATTTTATTGACACTCTTTAAGATTAGAGAAAAAGGTGGGAAAGCATAAAAGAAAAAATGTTTCCAGTCCAAAGTGAATGCATCAACTGCTATAGCTTCTGGGTCTCTCCTCCATGAAACAAATCTTTCACATTTGCTATTTATTCTAGACGCGAATAGATCAATTTCAGGCTCCCCTAAGGTTTCTCTGATTTTATCAAAACATGTCAGGGACAACTCCCATTCAATATTTAATTTCCTAGACTCCGCATCTGCTTCAAAGTTGTCTTTAGTATTAATATATGATGCGAAAATCCAAATGTTTCTTTTCTCACACCATTGCCATAGCTCCCTTGTAATATCATTAAGATGTTTAAACTGAACACCCCCCATCTTGTTAATATAAGCTACAGCTGTTGTATTATCCACTCTGAGTAATATTTCACAATTTTGAGAATCCTTAGCGAAGCACTGAAGCCCTAGAAAAGCAGCCTTTAATTCCAAATAGTTTATGTGAAACTCCAACTCTCTGGAGGACCAGGACCCCGAAGCCTTTTTTCCTTCACATACAGCACCCCAGCCAGTACGAGATGCGTCAGTATGAATTTCTAGTTTGAATGTGTACTGTTTAATTAAGTTCTTTCTGTCTATATTTTCTATCCACCATTGTAACTCAGGATAAACATTTTTTATAAGCGACATTTTGTCATCGTAATTTTCATTGGAATCTTGCAATGCTAAGTACTTTTCTCTTTCTATCAACTTTGTGTATACCCAGCCGTAAGGGACAGCAGGACATATTGAAGTTAGGGAACCTAAGAGTTGGGAAAATTCTCTGATTTTACAAACACTTTTTAATTTGAAGTTGTGCAATTTTTTAAGAATGGAAATTTGTTTTTCTTTAGGTACTGAAACTGATGGGTCCCTGGAATCTAGAGTAAATCCTAAGTAATCACATACTTGACTAGGGTTTAACATACTTTTTTCATAATTTACAACAAATCCTAAGTTCTGAAATAATTTGCATGCTGAGTAAACATTTTTTACACATGTATGTTTGCAATTGTTAATGTATAAACTGTCATCTAAATAATATGTCATTATTATATCTTTGTCTCTTAAGTATGTTACAATGGGTTTCATAATTTTAGTGAATACTAATGGAGCGGTACATAATCCAAAGGGTAAGCAATTGAATTGGTATAATTTGCCTTCAAAGTTAAATCTAAGATATTTTTTGGAAAGGTCAGAAATGGGGATAGAGAAATAAGCATCTTTTAAATCAATTTTTGTCATGTAGCTATTTCTTGAAATTAGCTTGCATGCTGTTCTAGAATCCTCTAATTTAAAATGTTGGGTGTTTATGTACTTATTGAGGCCTTTTAGATTAAGTATAAACCTGTGTGTACCATTCGGTTTAGGTATAACAAAAATTGGGGATACATATTGATTATTTGTATTTGAACATTCAGAAATTGCACCTAATGCCAAAAGTTTCTTAATTTCTTCCTGAATAACGAGTCTATCGTTTGCTGACCAATTTTGCACATGGGCTTCATTTGGAGGTGGAATAGAAGCAAAAGGTATTTTGTAACCATTAATCCACTGCAAGATAATTGGATCATTTGTAATTTTTGTCCAGTTCAAATGAAAAAATCTAGTTTTGCCTGCATGTACCTCTAATTGTGACGCTGTTTGCGTGGTGGAGACCGCTTCCTCTGCTGTGTCTGCCTCTTCTTGTATGGTCTCGGGTACTGCTTTGCTGGCTGACGGTACTGGTACTGCCCGCTGCGAGGTTTTTGTTGAGACGGCAGCGGGCTTCTGAAGTTTTTCTGTTTTTCTTTTATTTGGGCTCCAGTTCTCTGAATTGTTTGAGCCAATTTAATTTTTTCAGAACAAGCACTTCCGAATAGCATCTCGTCTGACTTTTCGTTTTTAATGGCGTCTTTGACCAGTGAACTGGTGCCTGCTAATGCAAAGTATTTTCTTGACATCGAATCTTGATGGTATATGTCTGTAGTGATTTTTGCTGCATCACTGAGGTATTCTATTAATTGCTTCGAGTTAAAGTTTCCCTTCATGACACTTGTCATAGCTTTTCCTATGGCTGATAAAACTTTCCCAGTTTGCCTTTGTCTTGCTACAAGCCTATTGTCTCTTTTTATAGAGATTTCAGACATGATTGCCTTGATTTCAGGATTTAAGGAAGGTGCTGCTGTATTGAAATTTTCTGGGTCAGGATACTTTTTATTGATTTCTTCTTTGGTTTCCTTTTTTAAACCTTCTCTCATAATGTTTTTCCATCTTGATGCTAACTGCGGATGTATTGGCTCACTTATCTCATTGGTATCCGCACCTTCAGGACCCAAGGCTAGGAGAAGTTCTTCAGCCACTTCGTCGTTGACTTGTTCATCGTCTGGAAGTTTAATATGCAGTGTAAGCCAAAAAAACAAATAGACTCCAGCCCAATACATGTATTTTTGTTAAAATGAAAAGTAAAATATGTTACTAAGTATGTCTATCCTCCATGTGATAGCGCTCAATTTTGTTAGTTGGTCTATCCTCTAAGTGATAGCTCTTAAGTGTAACAATGAATGATGCAAAATAGTATGTCTATCCTCTGCATGTGATAGCTCACTACCTACTTGAATTGAGTAATGTCTACCCGCTATAGTGGTAGCTCTTAGGCCAGGTTTTTTGGTGTAGTGAATAGATACCCATATTACGACCACCCATGCGTTTGAAGCTAAATACCTATTTCAATATTAGGTATGATTATATACCTGAGATCGCCAAAGGCATGTCCACGTTCGATGTTGAGGGTTCCATAGAGACTGCCCTCTCTCTAGGAGGGGAACCCGTTGGTGTAACACATCCATCTTCTTTCATTTCTTCATTCTTCTTTAATCGTTTCTGCCATTTCTTCAGTTTCTGTCTGATTTTTTCAGCTTCTTCCTCTTTGTTTTTTCGTTTTCCCATTGTAGATAAGTTTCCACACGCGATTTTACGTTATTTGTAACGAAACAAGTAAGTAAAAGAAGAAACTCGTCGAAACGTGTCTGTTGAGTTGAAATTTTCAAAGAAAAGTTTTCACTTTGACACTTTGATTGACAGACAAAAACGCGCGGGTAGCATATCCGGTGCCGATTTTGAACGAACGGAAAGAACGGAAACAAATAAACGTGAACATGTACCTCAAGGCATCCTCAAGGTTTGTTTTATAGACTGATTCTAGACTAGACTTCTATCTAGTATTTATCTTCTCCGTTTATATAAATTAATAACTTACCGGAATTTCCAAACAATGATATTGTTTTTGTTGGAAATAATGATGACACGAACGTTCACCTCACTTACCAAATACACTTTTTGCGACTTTTTCGTCTTGTGAATACTATTTTACTCGGCTGTAAAGTTGAATATGCTAATTTAATCACTGTAAAAATCATTTTTACTGCTAAAACTTACTTAATTACACAAAAAACTATTTTTAGTTGCGGAGGCGCAGTGACAGCGCCGTGCACAAAAACCGTAATGGAGTTGACAGGTTCGTTCGGAAACAGGAAGAGAGTTTTTTGTTTTGGATGGGACCTTTAAATATTGTGGCGACGCCGGAGCACAAGTCGTAGACTACACTGTTAAACCGTCTCGGACAAGGAGAGAGTATAATATTATGAAGTTGAGGGGATCCGTTTCTAGTGCAGATAGGTGACATAAACACTTGCTGTTTGTCTTGAAAGGGTGTATTTACACGAAACACACATGTTCATGTTACAACTTGGTATAGACAGATGAAAAATGTAGTATTACACCATTTAGCAGGTTATCAGAATCAGATAGCAGGGACAAATCGAAAATGCACACCTCTGGTGTCAGTCCATAGAGTAGAGTCCTATTTTTTTTATCCCAAGCCGGAAGCGTAGACTATACATAATTATTTTACATTTCTTCCCGGCTTGGAATTGTGGCTTTTCGCCACATCACCCCCCTACGGAGAGAATAAGGTCATCCGTAAAACAAAATACAAAACAAACACTTAAGATTAAAAACTAAAAAAAAACTTTGCTAAAATGGGGGAGCCACAATTTTTAATAATGAATAAAATCAAACTTAAACATCAACCGGAACTTTAAATTGAACTTTCCTGCCCGAACGTGTGGTATAGTTCGGTCTATGAGACTCAGGCCTTGCAGTACTAACTGGATCAGGAGTATTGGATTCAAGGTCAGTTGCAGCAGCTGGTCTGGAGGGTGCTTCAGACGCGGCGGGAAGAACAGGTGCTGAAGCTGGGGCTCGACACGTCGATGAGGAGGTTTCGTCTAAAACGTACGCCGGTTTGACCCGATCTAGGCTCACCTGTACATGCTTTTCATTGATAGAGATGGTAATTGTTTTATCATGACGTGCGACCACCTTATGTGGTCCTGAGTATGGTGGTTTAAGCGAGGGCCTGACAGAGTCGTCTCGTAAGAAAACGTGCGACGTTGAATCGAGGTCCTTGAACACAAAGGTCGACCGTTGCCCATGACGCGATGGTTGAGTAGGTCTCAAATGAGCCATATGACTTCGTAGTTGTGTGGCGA
Organism: Amphipoea oculea; assembly: GCA_945859645.1. Taxonomy (NCBI): domain Eukaryota; kingdom Metazoa; phylum Arthropoda; class Insecta; order Lepidoptera; family Noctuidae; genus Amphipoea; species Amphipoea oculea. The sequence continues at coordinate 11,578,716 of OX243880.1, forward strand.
AGTTGTGGTCTTCGATGCTAACCGATGGCGAAGATGGAGTCATGAATTCGCCTGGCAAGTACAGGGGTTCCCCGTACACCAGCTCGGCCGAAGAAGCTTGCAGGTCATCTTTGAGGCAAGAGCGCATTCCCAGGAGTACGACGGGCAGGGCTCTGTGCCAAGTGTCTTCGTGACACATCAAGGCAGCTTTTAGTTGTCTGTGCATGCGTTCCACCAGACCATTCGCACACGGATGGTAACTGGTAGTGCGCACGCGTTTAATTCCGCAGTGCTGCAGGAGGCTCTGAAACAAGGCGGACTCAAATTGACGTCCTTGGTCCGTTGTTAAGAGAGAGGGGACGCCAAAGCGAGAAATCCATTCCCTAAAAAACGTTTCAGCGCATTCTTCCGCCGTCATGGTGATCATCGGCCAGGCCTCCGGCCAGCGAGTGAATCTATCGACAGCCGTCAGACAGTATTGAAAACCTCTGCTGTGTGGAAGAGGACCGATGATATCGATGTGGACGTGGCGGAAACGGTTCGTCGGAGTGGGGAAATTTCCACGGGGCGTGACTGTGTGCCTGGAGATTTTGCTGCGCTGGCACTTCAAGCAGGATCGAGCCCAGTTTCGGCAATCTTTATTCATACCAGGCCACACAAATCGTTCAGACACCAGGCGCACGGATGCTCGCGCACCAGGGTGACTAAGGTTGTGTAGCTTGTCAAAGTATATACGACGAAAAGATGGTGTCAAGTAAGGTCTTGATCTTCCCGTAGCTGTGTCACATATAATAGATATGTCTGTCCCTGGAACAGTAACTTTCTCCAGTTTCAAAGACGAATTAGACTGCATCTTGCCCAGCTCTTCGTCGGTCGCCTGTTCTTCGGCGAGGGCGGCGAAGTTGTCTTCGAGACTAAGTGCCTCGACTCGAGACAAGGTGTCTGCGACTACATTGTCCTTCCCGCTGATATGGACTATGTCCGTGGTAAATTGAGAGATGAAGGACAAGTGGTTAAGTTGAACAGGGGCCAACTTTTCTCGCCGTTGCGTGAAAGCGAAGATCAGAGGCTTGTGATCCGTGTAAATTGTTGCGTGTTGAGCCTCTAACACGTGGCGGAAATGCTGTACGGCGTCATAAATAGCAAGTAATTCCCGGTGGTAAGCTGGCCAAGTGGAATGCTTCGGTGTCAGCTTCTTACTGAAGAAAGCAAGCGGTTGCCAATGGCCTTTGATATTTTGTTGCAGGCAAGCTCCGATGTGACTGGACGATGCATCAGTGAAGAGTCCCAATGGAGCATCAGGAATGGGATGAGCTAGGAGCGTAGCAGTGGAAAGGTGTTCCTTGCAGCTGTTGAACGCAAGCTCCAGCTCTGGCGTCCAGGGCATAGGTTTGGGGCCTTTCAGCTTGGTGGCAGCCAAAGCGTCAATAAGCGGTGCTTGAAGTTTCGCTGCTTTTGGAAGGAATTGGCGGTAGAAGTTTACCATGCCTAGGAATCTGCGAAGACCTTCGACCGTATTAGGCAGAGGGAAATTCTTTAGGGCTTCGATTCTCTTCAGGGGTGGGCTGGAACCGTCTTTGTTGATCCGGTAGCCGAGAAAAATCACCTCTTGAGCAGCGAGCACGCATTTTGATGGGTTTACGACGACGCCATACTCTTGCAGCCTCCGGAACAGGACACGCAGATGTTCGGCGTGTTCTACCGGAGTGCGGGAGTACACCAAGATGTCATCGATGTACGGGTAGCAGAAGTCGAGCCCCCGCAAGACTTCGTCCATAAAGCGCTGGAAAGACTGTCCAGCGTTGCGAAGACCAAAGGTCATGAAGGGAAACTCGAATAGCCCGAAAGGTGTCGTGATGGCAGTCTTGCAAATATCTTCGTCGTTTACCGGGATCTGCTGGTAGGCCTTCACCAGATCGATGGTGCTGAAGATAGTAGCACCAGCCAGGTTATGTGCGAAGTTAGCTATGTGGCGGACGGGGTAGCGGTCAGGAACTGTTCGTGCGTTTAACGCTCGATAGTCCCCACAAGGACGCCATCCGTATTCACCCTTACGAGCCAGGTGCAGCGGTGATGCCCAGGGACTGCTGGAGGGTCGACATGTTCCACAGCTGATCATCTCCTCGAACTCTTTCTTCGCGATCTGGAGTTTCTGCGGTGCGAGTCTGCGTGGGCGGCACGCAACCGGTGGACCATCAGTAGTAATAATGTAGTGCAGTGTTGCATGTTTCACGACGCGTGGCAACCCAGGTGGTCGCGTTATGTCAGGAAACTCCAACAGCAGGTTGGCGAAAGGAGACTCTGCTACTACTGTCTTGACGCTAGTTTGATTGCTCTTCCCAAATATTGCAGCAATAAAGAGTTTGGTGCGGCCATCTAGCAGTCGCTGGTTGCGGCAGTCCGGCATCAGGTGGTATTCAGCCAAAAAATCGGAGCCAATGATGGGCGTGCCAACGTCTGCAATGATAAAATTCCATTTAAATTCCCTGCGAAGTCCGAGATTTAAGCGCAAAAGAATGGTGCCATAGGTCTTGATAGAGCTCCCATTTGCGGCGCGGACGTCAAAAGTGGTGGGTGTGTATCGTCCTTTGAGCAGGTGACGTGGGAAACAGCTAATGTCTGAGCCAGTGTCAATAAGGTAGTTATGACCAGACTCAGAATCCGTCACAAACAGCCGGCGGCCAGGGTTTGAGCAATCAGATGCCGCCTCTACTGACTGCTGGGCAGGTTTCCCTTTTTCTGGGGTTTCCACGAGCAGGGTGTAATGCACTTGCTGGCCTTCTCCCGAAAACGTCTGTGGTACCAGCACATTTGGTCACCAGTTTTGCTAGATGACCGTGAAGCAGACTGGGAGCGAGTGGTGGAGCGAGAGCGGTCAGAGCCGAGTGCTTCGACTTTCCTTGAAAGCTCATCAAGGCGGTCCATTATGCAAGCCAACTCAGGTGTAAAAGATGAGCTGGTAGCATGGACAGCTGTAGGACAAGGAGGAGTGGTCTCCGCAATAGCATCTGCGATTTCGGCCACCTTGTCAAGTTTTAAGTCCTTTTGGGCAATGAGAATCCTCTGTACCTCCCTGGGTAAACGGCGCATCCACAATTCCCGTAGAATGCTGTCGTCTCCCATCTCAGAACCAGCCAAGGAGCGGAGGTGACGGAGAAAAGCAGAAGGTTTTCGGTCTCCCAGTTCCTCGTCACTGAGCAATTGTCTAATCTGCTGTGTTCTGGAAATTGACAATTTTGATATTAGTTGATTTTTAAGGTGGTCATATTTCCCTTCAGTAGGGGGATCCGTTATTGCCTCGTCTACTTCGGCTGCTATTGTAGTGTCTAACATAGACAGGACATATCCAAATTTTGTGGCATCTTGTTTAATGCCGAAGATATCGAACTGGGCCTCAGCTTGTGCGAACCATAGCTTCGGCTTGTCCGACCAGAACGAGGGAAGCTTAACCTTCACCTCGTTCACCTGAGCACTTGAAGGCGTGAGGCTTGCTACCTGCGCCTGAAGCTGCCTCAGTTGTGACAAAAGCTCTGCATCAGCCATGGTCAATATTGCAATAGCACAAGGAATTATTTAATATTTTTAAATTAAATTTTGTTTGTGGCACCCCCAAGTTAGTCCGGACAATTATAAATTTATAACACCACCAGAAAAACAATGTCAACAAGAGAAAAAAAATTAAATACACATCCAGCAAATTAAAAACAAACAAAAGTGTACAAATGTAGCAGATACTTCAAAAATAAAGTTATAAAGCTATTATTTTCCAATTACAATGTAATGAAGATGGCCTTACAACTATTAACAAGTTTCTTGTACAGTAGTAAATCGTTTGCAGGGTAAATATTTCGTCACTGGATCATTATTTATAGAAATGTTCAAAAACTTACAGTTTCCAATGTAAACATTAACATGTCATACGAACTTAGAACTTCACTGAAGTTGACACATAGGTTTCCGTAACTGTCCGTCGAATATTGTAGGTAGGTCGGGCGCTCGCGCATGTACTGTGCCGGAACTCTGCTTTTCGTGGCGTTGCGTAGGTAGTTATGCGAACCCCGCGAACCCGATGAAAATAAAATGGCGGTGCGGCAGTACGAAAATTTTACGTGAAATGATGGATGATGAATGGCACTTATCACATTGCACTACGTAGGTATCCCAACATTTTGCTGTTATTTTACAAGAATTTGAAGCGGAGAGTAGCCAAATGCGAACGGGGCGGGAGCGGACGCAATTCCTCTGGAAGTTAATGCCGGCCGGCTCACAATCGTTCCCGTACGTAGCGATTCTTCCACTGCTGCGGGAACAGGTCGAAGGCGCGTAAGAAGGCGCCCGATGTCCAAAGCTTACTCCAAATACAACGGAGACGGGGTCACCATTGAGGGGATCCGTTTCTAGTGCAGATAGGTGACATAAACACTTGCTGTTTGTCTTGAAAGGGTGTATTTACACGAAACACACATGTTCATGTTACAACTTGGTATAGACAGATGAAAAATGTAGTATTACACCATTTAGCAGGTTATCAGAATCAGATAGCAGGGACAAATCGAAAATGCACACCTCTGGTGTCAGTCCATAGAGTAGAGTCCTATTTTTTTTATCCCAAGCCGGAAGCGTAGACTATACATAATTATTTTACATTTCTTCCCGGCTTGGAATTGTGGCTTTTCGCCACAAAGTGTAATACTGTAATCGTTGATGGGTGAACAATGAAACTCTATAAACAGAGGGAAAGCCAAACTTTAAGGCGGTACCCAGACCAAAACCGTGTTTTTCTTCGTTATTCAGAGGCTATTAATTAACTCAATAATTATGTGAAATAAACTACATCTGAAAGCACAGTATTAATGTTCGATATCCTATTATCATTTCAGCCTAATGCTGGCTATGTTCACTGCTGGTCATAGGCCTCCCCCAAGCACCGCCATTTTGACCGGTTCTGTTCTTCCCGCATCCAAATCATTAAGAAACAAAACAAATGACAGCGATACTGCAAAGTTGTTTCCAAAACTGCTGGGAAAATGAAACGGAACCTCACAACGCCAATTCTAATACAAAATTAAACTATCGTAATGTAATAAACCAAAATGGACACTATAGCCTCATTCTTAGGCGATAAGGAAAACATAACCAGAATCTCTTATGAAGAAATGACGAATTAAGACTCCCACAGACTAGCGCGACGCGACTTAAGTAGAACAATTTCTATGTTAAAAACTTTATTGAAATTGTTCTGCCAGATTCGTCGTCTGTGAGAGCCTTTAAAGGGGTACATTACATCTATCCTATTACGTCATGTTAGGTTAGTTAGTATTAGCTATGGATATAGATGTGTGACCTGCGTGTCATGCGCGTACGCCTCTAAGAACCAGTGCAAATAAACAGCTTGTCACCGAAGGCCGTGTCTTATTTAACAGTGGCGACGAGTTACGGTTACCCACGCACGCTCAGAAAAATATCATGGCGAATTTTATCGGATCAGTGCCTATTTTTGAGCTCGGCCAGGACTGGAACATCTTTAAAGAAAGGCTTTCTCAATGGTTAACAGCGAATACGTTGTTAATAAAAACAGAAGGAAAGGAAGATGATCAGCGAAAGGCGGTACTTCTAAGCGCACTCAACAATGATGCGTATAAGTTGGTACGCGAGGTAATTGCGCCCAAGACAGTTGAGGAAATATCTTATAAAGAGTTAACTACAGAGTTAGATAAGCACTTCGTGCCAAAAAAATCAGTGTTAGCTGAAAGATATTTATTTCATACGGCGGCGCAAGATGCAGGCGAAGATTTGACGCAGTGGGCGGCCCGGGTGCGGCGCCTGGCAGTGGACTGCAAGTTCGGAACAGCCATGGACGAAATGTTGCGGGATCGGTTCATCATCGGGATGATGCCAGGGCCGGAACGGGACAAATTGTTCATGGACGAAAAGGCTTCTATTACATTGCCCAAGGCGTTGGAAATTGCAGTGGCTGTGAATAGTGCAAAACGGGCAGCGCGACAGTCATCTACGGCAGCAGCATCGACAGCGACCAGCACGGACGTGTTCAAGATAGCGGCAAGACCGGCAAAATCGTCGGCAAAGTGTAGTGTGTGCGGCTATAACAATCATACAACGGACAAGTGTCGGTTTGCAACATATAAATGTAAAAAATGTGGAGAGAAAGGTCATTTAAAAAAAATGTGCAAAAAAAAACGTGAACAAGTTAATTGCTTACAATCGTCGAATGACGAAAGTGATGACGACGGTAAGAATATTTTAGTTTGTAATATACGTAGTTTCCGCGGCGAGCCTATGACGCTGTCTGTCGACGTAAACGGCCAATTAATATCTTTCGAAGTAGACAGTGGGTCTTGTGCCACTGCCATTCCATTGAATACTTACCAGAAATATTTTAGTAACGTGTTATTAGAGCATCCTAAGTCGGTATTAAAAGCATACTCGGGTGAGAAATTAGACGTAGTAGGAGTAATGAAGGTCCCGATTTTGTATGAGCGTGAAAAAAAAAATATTGAAATATATGTCATAAAAGGGGCCGGGCCAGCATTGTTAGGTAGAAATTTTTTATCGTTGTATAATTTACAATTATCTAAAGTTAATCATTGTCTAGAGTTGACGGAACTTGACTACTATCAAAACAAATATCCAACATTGTTTTCCAATACTTTAGGTAAATTTAACAAACACAAAATAAAACTTACCTTAAAACCGGGCAGTAAACCAAGGTTTTTTCGGGCTAGAACAGTTCCTTTTTCATTAAAGAGTAAGGTGGAGAAGGAATTGAATAGACTGGTTGAAACCGGTGTATTAATTCCGGTCGAACATTCAGAATTTGCGACCCCGATAGTTCCTATACTAAAGAAAGACGGTGAGATTCGTTTGTGTGCTGATTTTTCCGTGTCATTAAATAAATGTTTACACATTGATAAGTATCCACTACCAAGAACAGAAGAACTATTTTCAAAATTACACGGGGGCATACAATTCTCACAGTTAGATTTAAGTAGTGCGTATTTACAACTTATGTTAGATGAGGATTCACAAATTTATATACCACAATAAATACACACAAGGGTTTATTTAAGTTTACGCGGTTGGTTTTCGGATTAGCCAATGCTCCAGCTATTTTCCAAAAAACCATGGAAAATTTGCTAAACGGTATTGAGGGGGTACTTTGTCTATTGGATGACGTCCTAATAACGGGAAATACAAAAACGGTACATACGGAACGGTTACAACAAGTTTTCCACCGTTTACAAGAAGCGGGGTTGGTTCTAAATAAAAATAAATGTAAGTTATTTCAAGATTCGGTGACTTATTTAGGATTTGTCATTGACAAAAAAGGGATTCACACATCACTGGACAAGGTAACAGCAATGACTAACACCAAAGCCCCAAATAATGTGCAGGAATTAAAATCATTTTTAGGCTTTGTTAATTATTACAGAATGTTCATTCCGAATGCATCGTCTATACTTAGTCCGCTAAACGATTTACTAAAAAAAGACGTTGACTGGTCTTGGTCAGAGATTCATAAGGTTGCTTTCGATCAAATTAAGAAGGAACTGACATCGGCTCGAACACTAGCACATTTTGACCCTTCTTACAAGTTGGTTCTGACAGTGGATGCATCTCCAACAGGGTTAGGTGCAGTATTAGCTCAAATAGAAGCCAATGGGGTGGAACGTCCCATCGCATATGCGTCGCGGTCCCTCAGCATTGCTGAAAAAAATTATAGCCAAATCCAAAGGGAGGCAACAGCAATAATTTTTGGCATTCGTCGATTTCACCAATATTTATACGGTGTTGCAAATCCGTTTATATTGCGCACCGATCACAAACCGCTAACGTACATATTTCATCCCGACAAAGGCATACCAGAAGTGTCCGCTAACCGGTTACAGCGATATGCTTTATTTTTGACTAGCTATAATTATGAAATACAATACGTTCCCAGTGCTAGTAATTGTGCCGACTACTTCAGTCGGGCTGTCAGCAGTATGTGGCCGATCACTGATAACAGCGACAACGGACCATTCTCGGAAGAAGGTCAAGTAGGGTTTTTTACGAATGACTCATATGTTTACAATAATAAGTTAGACGATAAGGCGACGTACATTAATTTCGTCGCAGATGGGCATTTACCTGTATGTTTAGATGAAGTTCGTTTAGAGACAAGTAAAGATAGCATATTACAGCAGGTATTAAAATATGTTCAACAAGGTTGGCCTAAAATAAAATTTGATGACAATAACTTGTTACCGTTCTATAAATGTCGATATGATTTAACTAAGGAAGGTGATTGCCTGATTAGGGGACACAAATTAATAATACCGAAGTCATTGCGGAACAAAATATTAAACGAATTACATAGACCACATTTAGGTATGTTAAAAACAAAGGTTGAGGCAAGATCTAGATTCTGGTGGCCTCAGATAGATAGGGATATAGAAAATAAGGTAGCCAACTGCGGAGTATGTTTAAGCTTACGGCCCACACCGCCACGGGCTCCGTTGACACCTTGGCCTTTTCCAGAGCGTCCGTGGCACCGAGTACATTTAGATTTTTTTGGTCCATGGCAAGGAGAAATGTACTTAATCATTATCGATGCATATACAAAATGGGTAGAATGTTTTTCCCTCAGCAGTGATTACTCGACAGCTGCAGTAATAGCGAAACTACAAGAAACTATGGCTAGATTTGGAACATTACATACGATTGTCACCGATAATGGAACCTCGTTCACTAGCAAAACATTTAAAGATTTCTGCGGTCTAAATGGTATAAAACACATTACTTCGCCGACTTATTCGCCATCTAGTAACGGTCAAGCAGAAATATATGTAAAAATAATTAAAAAGTTTTTAAAAGGATTAGTAGCACAAGGCACCCCCAAAAACAAAATTAAGGCACACCTTTCAGAATTTTTATTCAGATATAGGAATTCTAAACATACGACGACAGACAGCTCGCCGGCCGAACTAATGCTCGGACGTAAATTGCGTTGCAGGTTTGATTTATTAGACACCTCGGTGGCGGCGCCCGCGGTTGAGATGTCAGCGTCGTCCTCATTATTGTCAAAAGACTTACAAACTAAAGTGCGCGAGAAACAATCCGTACAAGCCAAATATTATAAAGGCAGTAGAAACATTCAACTACAAATAAATGATGCAGTATTGTTAAAAGGAAGTAACAATAACAAGTGGATACGGGGCAGAGTTCAAAATAAAATTGGTAAAAGTATATACGACGTGTATATACCAGAGAAAAACATTACAATTAAAAAGCATAAAAACCAATTATATAAATTAAAAACGCACGAGGCACAGCAAGACAATGACATGGATTGGGCTCTCACGGACTCCAAGACGGATGGAGAACAACCCTCGCCACAAAGTGCAGATACTTTAGATCAGCAACACTGTGTTTCACCGGGGGAAGAGGAAGAGTGGAGCGAGGCAAGCTCAGAGCTTAGAGAACTCATCAGAGAGCCAGCAGCTGAAACAATAGCTGAGCCAACAGCTGAGCATGGATCTGAGGCAGCTGCTCCTAAGCCTGATTTCCGAACGAATACGGAAGTTCGTCCAAAATTAAGGAATATTCCTAGAGCCAATTATCGGAAATTCTTCTAGTTATGTAACATTTTAGTTTAGAATATATGGTGGAGGGATGTTAGGTTAGTTAGTATTAGCTATGGATATAGATGTGTGACCTGCGTGTCATGCGCGTACGCCTCTAAGAACCAGTGCAAATAAACAGCTTGTCACCGAAGGCCGTGTCTTATTTAACACGTCACAATATGAACATAACAGCACATTGTTCTATCACAAATTGATAACATTACGAGCAGTGTTCACCCGCGCTTATTTAGTCCCTATTTGATAACAATAGCAAAGCCTCCTTTGATACAGTAAATTGATTTACAAAACAAACAATAGTCTTCGAACAATTGATATTGAGTTAGTTATGATTGGGTTTCCCAGTATGTAATATTGATTAGTCATAGTTCAATACCAAATATCTTGTGTGCCTTATTAGGAACGGTTTATTAACTGTAACGCCCTTAGTCCGTGGGTTATAGTCCTTAGATGCAGATGGTAATACCTTCACTATTGAATATAACATTAAAGATATCGATCACTTTGTTGACGATAACAATAGTTGTTCTAAGACACGAACGTCGCCATTTAAAGGCCTGAGTTTCAATCGTAACTTGTATCCAACTCGCAGCTATAATTTTCCCATTTAATCAACTCAGCCTATCGCAGTTCACTGCTGGGCATAGGCCTCTCCCAGGCTGCGCCATAACAATCTGTCCTCCACCTTCCCCATCCAGTCCGCCCCAGCCAACTTTTTAAGGTCGTTAGTCCATCTAACTCTGAGGCGTACCACACTATGCTAGCCGACTCAGGACTCGTCTGCTCCACCGGTCATCGGTCCATTGACAAAGATGGCTAGCCCACTGCCACTTCAGGTTGTTTCCTCTGCAAGCTATGTCGGTAACTTCGGTTCTTTTCCGGATAATTTAATTTCTGATTTTCCCATTAGAAAACATGAAACCCGAATCACATGTTTCCCAAGCCCGGAAATCATAAAGAATCCCTTGTTTATTATCACAGACGGCGAGGCGTTATTAATAGCTGGGCAGTCTGTAAATAAATTATATTTTTTACAACATTTACCTACAATATGTTTTTATTTATTTATTTTTATTCATTAACATTTGTTTTAACAGGTAAAACCCAAGCTAACAAAAGAAGTCATGAATTGCTAATTGTCCAGTCCCAAGTAACGGGTCTGGGTAAAAGCACAAGTTACACAGTGGACAATATACTAAGTGTCACCCTCTGGAATTCCGATATGAATTATATATGAATATTATATAAAATATATGAATTTTGATATGATACGCGTGGCTGAGCTAAAAGCAATTTAATCTGTCGACAAAGTTGTACATAGTACTTAAAAAGCTGTTAACGTTTTTTCTAGAGACGTAAACAGGGCTTAAAGGAATAAAGTTAAGTACTTACCTATTTTATTTGTTCATGGACGGATAGTAGGAGAAAATCAGGATAAATATTTTAAATATAGCTTCGTACATACGTATTATGTTAAGAGTAGCTCAGATACTGTCCAGCAAAAATTTACTTTAAAAGGGAAAGTGATACCTATTCTAAAAATATTAATGTTCACATGAACAATTATAATGGCCGTAACATTATACTCCACAACATGTATTGTTCCCTTACCATTCAAACATCAAATCGCAATCCATTAACTAATAAACAAAATTGGAATATTCGACCAACCGGTGAATAATAAACAAAAGATATGAATGTTAATTATTATTACTCTGATGTAAATTTAACACCTTTCACCCCATTTTGTCGTTTATTCACAAAGCTGCTCAATTCATTGGACTCGAAAGGGGATTAATTTCCATTCATACAATACATTATTGTGATATTTGAACAAAATTTCCAATTAAAACGGTAAGACCTAGACTCTGTTAAATTAAACACGGTTGAATAAACATGCAGAATATTCGTATGCTTTTTCAGATAACTTGATAGTTGGAATTCTATAATTAAAGTGCAAAGTTCAAACACAGCAGATACTTACTACGAACCCAAGTACATCATCATCATCATCATCATCATCAGCCTATAATGTTCCCACTGCTGGGACACAGGCCTCCTCTCTGTGAGAGGGAGTGGGCCGTAATCTACCACGCGGGCCCAGTGCGGGTTGGTAGATGTCACATGTCTTTGAATTTTTGGTTCTAGGACATGCCGGTTTCCTCACGATGTTTTCCTTCACCGTTTTGAGAGCAGTGGTGATGAAATAATTTACACAATGTAAAGAGCCTACTTGGGTTCGAAATAATAACATCTCCAACTTCTAATGCAATATGAAAGCACTTTAACAACCCCTGGCTATAACACTAATGGTAAACAAAACGCCTCAAACGTTTCATTAGGAAAACAGGCAAAATTAATTTTCTCGACTCAAAGCATTTCGAATTGAATTGAAATTGATATTAAAAGTGAGTCGGCCCAAATTGTTCGTTGATTGAATGAATCAATTTATCAAAACTTATTTCGATATTGAAATTCGATTTAAATCATAGAATAAGGAGCGCTATGGAGATATTAGATACCACTAAGAAATTGATGACAAGCTATCTTCAAAGGGATAATTAAATTCAATATATTCAAAGAACGTTATTGAAATACAAAAGTATGATGTCTTTGAGGGTTTAAGTGGAAGCAATGAAGAGTATGAAGACTTTTAAAAGGAATCGCTGCATGTGTGGCCTTTTGCGCTGGAAGAACGAATACTGGAACGTTTTATTTAGATTTCCAATAAACAAACATTTAAATAGTTGCGTTAATTCGGGATCGTACACCGGGTCGCTTTAGCCGAGTTCGTTTGGATTACTAACTTTTTTCGGATTGCGAGATACGTACCTCTTCCAAGTTTCTGTTTGGGCTAACAAGATAAATAACATTTGGAAGTTTCATCATGTAATGTCTGGTACGTTACCTGGGGCGTGTGCAAGTGAACTTGACTTTGACTTAGGTACGTAAAAACAGATTCGGAAAGAGGAGTTAACAGATAAGATCTTGCAGACGGAACGAACGGCAACATGATTATTTACAACGTAGATGACACAAAATTACAAACCAAAACTCAATAAAGTCGAGTGGATGAGTACTTAAGGAAGATTTAGGGAGACAATAATTGGAATAATTTAAAACCTGCACTTAAGAAATGGAAGGTAATATCATTGATGATATTATTACTTAGTGATATTACAATGTCTCAATTTCTAATGTAAATGGCCATTATGTAGATGATCCTGGTGCTATTGAATCAATACTTGATGAACCAATAAACGTGTTTCAATCGCCTAAATCACCTGTAATAAGTAGTAATATTAAAATCATTGCACTAAGCCACTAACCTGTACTCGCTGGCATCTAATGAGGCTCTGCGTATGCGTAAGTATCCTTAACACCATGTGTTCTATAGTACTCTGTTCTTCAAACACCATCCTGGCGAGGTCCAAGAGAACCTGATTCCTCTTGACTTCTAACTGGGATCTTTCGTAAAGCTGTGCGTTCCGAAGACCGATGCCACAGAACTGGAGGTAGGATGAGAAGACTTTCTCATCATAGGACGTAAAAGGACCGTCGCTCTGTTTGTTTATAACCTAAAAAATATGGTGAATTAGTAAAATATAAGTTTTCTATTCAAAATAGTAGTGGATAGAAAAATATTCGATTCTCTTCAGTAATGTGGTAAAGATGAAGAATAATTCAATATTGTTTTCAAGCAAATTGAGAGAAACAATTTCTATAATTTGAGAAAAATTTATAGCTTCAAAACAGTAAACAAATTCTTTAATCCAATACAAAAGAAAAATGTTACCTACAAAAACAGTTACAATATTTGACGCTCGTTCATCAAAAGGAAATTTATGTGCAAAAACAAAATATGTTAGATTAAAAAAATATCGTTCTTCGTATTTCAATATATTATTCGGAAGTGACGTTGAAATTCACTTTTTACTGGGAAATTGTTAACAGGCAGACGCCATGAGATAATACAAAGTTAGCCAACATTCGCCAAGCAATTTCAATTCCACGTCGGAATATTTATAACTTATACGCTTAGGACGTTGCAAACTTTTCTGATTTCATCTTTTTCTTCGCTGAGCCTTTCCCAGATGTTTTTGAAACAATATTTCAAATGTAAACAGGCCGAAAATGTCTTTAAGCAAACAAGATTTATGGTAATAAATGACATAAAAGAAATCTTGTTATTGAAAGCGGTGTAATGAAAGTTTAATGGATAATATCGTGGTATTCATTTAATTTAAACCGGTTACATACCTGAGCAACACCGATGACCTCTCCATTAATGTCCTTAATGGGCATACAGAGAAGTGACCTGGTTTTATAACCCGTCTGCTGGTCAATGTCGTGGTTAAACCTTTCATCCTGGAACAAAGAAAAACAAAATATAAATACACTGATACTGATATGATACTGATACCTGAAAATCTCCATTGAGTAGGTATCTCGTTCTATCAAAAAGACATTGGCATGACGACGATGTTCATTGCATAATCATAATCAGCCTATAACGTTCCCACTGCTGGGACACTGACCTCCTCTCTGTGAGACCCCATGTACTGTTATCCACCACGCGAGCCCAGTGTTGGTTGGTAGATGTCACATGTCTTCGTATTTTTGGTCCTAGGTCATGTCGGTTTCCTCTCGATGTTTTCTTTCACCATTTTGAGAGCAGTGGTGATGAAATAAATTAGACAAAGTAAAGCGCCTGCCTTGGTTCGAACCCACGTGACCTACAAATCGTAAGTCGGGGCCGTTACCACTAGGTCACCACTGCTCTGATGTTCATTTATTTATTTAGCTAGTCTTTAATTGAACTATTATTAATCGTCTGAATGGGGCTACTTCCAAATCGAGTGTTATAATAGGAACTGGGCCGAGTAATCAGAGCCGTGGTAGTGACCGCAGACCGCAGCCGTCCTTCGAGGCGCAGGCGCCTTTTAGTACTCTCAATATTATTACTTCTTCTGCAACTTATCCTACGAACAACTACGGAAATAACTCCCATTTATCAGTTCATTCATCGTTTGCGTTTGCATGTTACTATTTGAAAATACAAAACCGAGAATTTCAATTAAATATATGTATTTTATAGCTGGGAATATATTCCATATTCTACTGAAAAAAAATTGTACGGCTTGGGCGAAATGAATACATTCCTCTTATTCGCAATATCGTAACAACCACGTACCTTCAGTTGTAAATATGAGTGGGAAGTTGAAATTTTACTCAAAAGTGGCTTCACAGACTGAGGCTTCAGTAATCGGCATAAATATTCACGTTGTGTTTCGTCAACCTTGATAGCGTTGCAAGTCTGAATCAAATATTCTAATTATTCCTCAAGGAAGAGTTCTGGCCGAAGGGTGTTGTGTACCGCCGGTTTCGTGGCCGGCTACATGACACCAGTCAGCAAAACACGACGCAGACACTTCGTGTTTAGTTAGTTTCTTAGTGTGATTATAATTTTGTATGTATTTATAGTATTTTTAAGTTATAATAATATTGTATTTTATGTGTTTTATATGGGCCTCGATGCCTCAAATAAATGGATAAATAATTAGGTATACAAAATTGTGTACAACAACTTTTGGTATCATTGTAGAGCTCATCTCACTCATAATCATCCAGGTGTTGTGTCTTAGGCAACAGATCGTTTAATCTTATTTATCGTCATACTCACGCGAAAGGCATCACGCGCGCCAATTCGCGGGCGCTAGTTTCGTATAATTTATTCTAGCAAACACCTTAAATCTGTCGCCAGTGAAGAATGCGATTTGAGGAATCCGTTGTATCGGCGAATTTACGACTCGAATGACTGGATGTACCGGTGCCACAATGCAGTGCGAACACGAACATTTGTTGAACCACATTCCAACGTATGGAGCGAAGCCAAAAGGGGAGGTATATTGCGAGCCACCGTTCATTACCAACGCCTGTCAGCCGGCCAGATTGGGTTTAAACCATCCATTGAGCATACATATAACACTTTCGGTAAAGCCGAGCGAATATTTTGGAGTTTAAGGCCGTTTGTCAAACGTCTGACCGATATAAATCTGTCCACGAAATTGGAAATTGAACCAATAAAACCTTTTGGCAACATAAATTCTTGATATGCATATTAATAGTTGGCGAGATAACGCTCGCGTCTTTCATTTGGATTTGCAAAATTGTTGAAGGATAAGTTTTAACTTGAAGTCAAATTCTTCAGCAAGAGAGTGTGCTCACATTTTAATAAAGGTAAACATTAGCTTGATGCCCCATTCCTTCACACAATAAACTAAATCTTCTAAAGATAACAATGTTGACAAATCTCAAAACTTGAACAGCCAATCTTCGCCAAACATCGCATTATTCTGGTTGGCTCGTTCGTAATGAGAATGTAATGTTAAGCGATACCGAAGTAGTGACTAAGACAGATTGCGGCATTCGTGTAGCAATTCCGTCCGCCATTACTGCTTGAGACATTCGGTAATTTAATATTGATTCCGACTAGATACCTACTATGCACGTGTATCGTTAATTTTGAGAGATATTCAGAGTTCCAACCATGTTAATAAATTCGACAATCAGACAAGCAAATCAAATTGTCACCTCACCATTAAATTAATTAAATTATTATGCAGTGTTAGAAATTCTGTCCAATTAGATGCTGAAATATCACTGTGGTATTAATTTTCTTATGGAATATTTGGCTCGGGATCAAAAATTGTTCCGCATAATCAGCTTCTCCAAAGTTAGAGCTCTCCTAGCGCAGCATGACCGGCTATCAAATTTTGTTAAAATAAAAAACTAACTCTTGCCAACTCAATAGCTTTAAATCGAATACGCAAGATTCAATTCGGAATTTCGGATAGGTACAAGTTTCCCCGAGGAAGGATTTTATATCTTCGTGGGGAAGTGTACTATCTCAGGGAGTTTTTAGTCCAAATAAGAGTTCACAGAAATCAAAACCTGACATCAAAATAAAACGTCAGCGATCGAAGTTTCCATTTACGATTCTGATCTTGGACGGATCGTAAAAGTAATAGTAGCAATTGGACGTTCAGGAATGCTAAATTCTTTCGAGCTACTGACTGCGACAGTGTTAATATTGAAGATCACAGAAATAAAAGCCCTTTGATACGTTTCATCGCAAATTCTCTTTGTGCCAGACAAAATATTCATATTCAATCTCGTGTCACACGAAATGTTCACTCACACAAGCAGAACATTCAGACGATTTTTTATATTTATTATATTTGTTTTTATATTTATTATATTTGTTTTTATATTTACGAGTATTATATTTGTTTTCTGTCATAATATCTACAGGATCAGCAGAACTCTCGGTACGTCATTCACACCATTTTGCTGGCAATACATTGTCAGGAAGTAATTTAAATTATATCGTTTTCGAAGCGGTGTTGATAGTGTGACAGTCCATTGTTTCTCCCTTTTTAACGTCAGCACTAGAGCGAAAAAGAGTGCAATATGGTTGCTTTGACCAGATTACACAATAAATGTGGTTGTAATGTTTTTCAAAACATGGCAAAGAAAGATTCATGTATAGTCCATTTACTATAGCATTAGACAGAAGTTAAAAAAGGCTCTTTTAGGGGCACACTTTGTAATAAAAGAACAAAAAACATTATTACAGTCAAGATTGATGTCGAGTTAAATATAATCAATTTAAATAACAGCAGTCACACTTAATTGTACTGATTTAACCTATATACCTTCTGAAATTACAAGACTTTCATCTAATATTATTTAGTTTTTACATAAAATATTGTAGTGTCAATGCTTAAAATCTAAAAGAAGCAGGGGCGGACAGTACCGGGAATGTTTTTCATGTCACTATAACTCTACCAAATCTAGAATGTTACTTATTCCCTTCATAAGTTATGGCAGCAAGTGTTATTTTTATTTTGTCGGTTTATGAAGTCCATCCGTCAAATTGCGTAAAATATAATCTGCAAACTGGAGTTGTCATTCACTTGTGGATACTTGTGAATGCGACGCCTTTTCTCGTTGTTATTGCTGAATTTTCGTGGTTTAGTTGTTATTTGTTACTGTTTTTCTGTTGTTATTGTTTTGTTGTTGTTTTGTTATCGTTATTAGTGTTAGTTTTGTGTTGTTCGTACAAAGCGGTACGTTTTGTTGAACTATGGAGAGGGATGATCCCGGTGCAGGCCCGAGTGGCTTGCAAGCGCAACATGTACGCTCTGAAACTGCTGGTAGCGCTGATCAGTGTCAACAGCGTAAAAAACGTGGCCCCAACATTGATCACGAGGTTAAAATATTTTCTCCCAAGAAAAATAGAATAAAGCAAACACCGCTTCGTTCTACAGAAAAAAGAACAGTGATAAATATTTATAAAGATGTTAAAGGGTCCTGGCCCGAAGGTACTCCTGCTTATAGAACGCATTTAATTAACAAAACTGCAGAAATTGCAGGTAAGGATCATAAAATTATTACTATAAAAAAATAAATGTATTTGAAAGTAACATGCATTGTGAAGTAACATACTAATCTTATTTTATAGGCATATCACGTGCAACAGTCTATAATGTTCTCAAAGAGTATAATACAAAAGGTCGCCTGCTATCGCCCCCTTCTCGCCAACGGAAATACTCAAAATCTGATGATTACGATGATATTACGCTAAGTGGAATACGAAGAAAAATTCATTCTTTTTTCTTTGATAATGAGTTACCAACGTTGGACAAGATTCTGGAAGCCGTTAATAGCGATGAGTCTCTACCTAATTTCAAAAGAAGCACTTTATACAAACTAATCAAGAACAAATTAAAATTTACCTATATTAAAAGAAGTAGAAAAAGTGCCCTAATTGATAAACAAGAGATTGTATTGTGGAGGGTAAAATATCTCCATGAAATTAAGAGATTAAGGAACGAAGGAAAAAAAATATATTATTTAGATGAGACTTGGCTAAATGAAGGTACAGTGCTGCTAATATTTATAAAGTCTTTTTTTGCATGAAGGGGGTTTTACATAACTTGGTAAGCTATGTAAAACCTCCTTTATGCCAAACAATACAGTGAAGTATTATTAGTTCAACATAAGTCGGTATAATATTGAATTTACATCTATAACTTTTATTATACATACAGGACACACGAAAAGCAAGGTATGGCAGGACAACACTATTAAGTCTTCAAAGGAAGCACACCGGGCAGGATTATCAACTGGTTTAAAGAGCCCAACCGGAAAAGGAAAACGGCTTATCATTGGCCATATTGGTAAATGTATTTCTTTTGAGATTACTTTACAATTGTCACATTACCAAATCATGAATAAAATGATCACTCCGTTGTCAGTGAAAACTGGTTCAGTCTTAATGCCTCCCCTCGGAGAAAGATGTTTATGGTTGTAGATTAACCTATTCAAGGACAGTAATGATGCAGTCAATTTCGGTTTCTATTTAAAGGTTATTCTCTTTATTTCCAGCAGTCAAGTAATCTATGCCCCTGGTATACAAATATTGATTTGCTTTTATTTCATTTCACAGGATCAACAGAAGGGTTTTTAATGGATGGTGAATTAATATTTGAAGCCAAAAAGGGTGATGGAGACTACCATTCTGAAATGGATGCACACAATTTTGAAAAGTGGTTCAAATTAATATTGTCAAAAATCGAGAGTGGAGCTGTTATTGTTATGGATAATGCGCCATATCATTCAAGGAAAGTGGAGAAGCTGCCAACTACAGCCACACGAAAGGCAGATATTCAAAAGTGGCTAAAAAACAAAAATATTCCTTTTGAGGAAAAAGACATTAGGGCCACTTTATTAGAAAAAGTGAAACAAATAAAACATTTGTACCAAAAGTTTGCTGTAGATGAGATGGCTAAAGAAAAAGATATATTAGTATTGCGCCTCCCACCTTACCACTGCGAGCTCAACCCAATAGAGTTAGTATGGGCTCAAATGAAGAGGTATGTAGCCCAAAACAATAAAAGTTTTAAATTAGAAGAAGTGAAGCGGTTGCTCCCTCAAGCACTCATAAACATAACTGCAGAGAAATGGCAATCTTGCATTGCTCATACAATTAAAGAAGAGGAAAGGTTTTGCCAACTTGATGGTATAATGGATGATGTTATAGAAAGATTTATTATTAACGTTGGTGAAACTTCATCATCATCATCATCATCAGAGGATGATGAATAATTAATTAGGATTGAAACATCTATTATCTCCATTATATCATTAAGGTGGCAAAACCTTTTCTCTTCTTTAATAGCAACAAATCTCATCTCACACTTCTATGTCTCTGGAAAATGTTTTTATTGTTGGTATTTAGCTTGCGAAAGTGTATTTTTGTTAATAATTTTAACTGTAATAATTTTGAATGCCTAATGCCATAATAAATAAATGATTTGACTTTGAGCAATGGCTAAATTGTTAAGTGGTGTTTTGTGTTGTATTTGTTTGGTTTGTTGAAAACAGTCCATGCCATTGTGATAAAGTTATTTTTAATAAACTGATTCTTACTAAAAATTGTTTCATTTCATGTATCTATCCAAGCATCGTGACGAGTAGATAGATAGAATATGCTAAATTGTATGCCATACATTGTTACTTACAAAAAAGTACATACATTATTTATTAAAATTGTTTGAACTTAACTTGAAAATAAAAGGTTTCATACTTCTGCTTCTGCGAGCCTCTTTTTTCTAATGTTATAATAAATGGACTATAGGTTGGTAGAGATAATACGCATGAAAAAAAACAATTCGGTTTCTCTATTTTATAAATTCTAAACGACCTCAAGCTTATGATTGAGGCAGGCTTGAGGAGTTTGCTCACTTCGTTTTCATTTCATTAGATCTAAAATCTCGGAAATCCTTAAACCACGAACAAAGGATAGAACTTTTTATTTCGCCATGTAACAGATTCGTGGCCGGCTTAGCGTAAAAGTGCTAATGTTAGGCTTTTCTTCTAAAGGCTCCATTATCTCCTTAGTAACGCACAGCGAATATTGTCTACAAACTACTTGGAACAACTTCGCAAATAATAGAACTAACATTTTACGCTACCTAAATAAACGTTCAGGTTTTTTTAACAAATAGAATTGTTTTATAGAGCTTTCGCGTTAGGAATTAGGATAGCTTAGGTCTTCAGGAAGCAAATAATTCGGGTAAGACCAATTCAATGACGCAGTTTCCACCTGTAACCTCTCTCCTCTATCACTATGTAGATTTTCCGATTTCGATGGGCTCATGTCTCAGCAGCAGACGCCTGAGGGCTGATACATGTATGAAACTCACGGACGGATAGTCCAAAAAGAACTTGGAAAAGTAGTCTGATTAGAAGGGTCAAACCCTGTTCAAAATGCAATTCCTACCCAACTAACTTGACCCTAGAGAGAGCGATAGGAACCACCATCAAGCTCCACTTAACGTATATAAAACGGACAAACATTTCATTTTTACAACAGCACTGTTCAAGTAGTAAGCATTCGTATGTGTAATTTTCCTTGGAGTATTATCGTTGGGAAATAAATACACATTACTGCGGTACGTAAAAGGCAACTTCCTGTAACCTTCGAGCTTCAATATTGTTATGGTAATTTACGTGTCTTTATTGTGCCTACCCTACCTCAATATACCTTTTGGCATTTAAGATTATCAGCTGATTTACAAGTGGCCTGAATGTTGTAAAATAAATATTTATGCAATAATCCGTTTTATCGCTCCATAGATTATTATTTAAGAACAGATTTAGTATTGAATCTGTTTTAAGAAGGAAAGATAATTATAAGAATAAACACAAATAACATTAAAAAGGAGTACAAAGGGAAAACCGTTGTTTTACGTCTTCCTAATATGTTCAAAGATTGTTACGCTGAGAAGCCGCGACCGAGGGGGTGTTTAATTACATAACGAGGACGGGTGTCAAGTAACGAAGAAACCGAATGACGGAGTTTAATTATCACAAAATTAATTTACTTCAAGGTCACAATGAGGTAGGAGTACACGAATGGGTGCGTTTTGGCGGTTTAAATTACAAAATCAAAGGAAATTAAATAATCCTCCATGAAATTTCAACAATGTTCTCATAACAAGGTTAGGTCTAAGATAATATATCAGAAATGAAAGAGATATGGAACATATGATGTGGCAGAACATTAGATGTTCTTTATAAAGCAATCACACAATGTAACGGAGCATGAAATAGAAAACGTTGTGACACTAAATGACAATTTTCCAGTCAAGTTGACAAACATAGCCGCACTTTGTCACATAATAACGAAGTTTGTCAGCTTCAAACATAATCCTATGACTATCGAAGTAGAACAAAATAAATGTAGTGTAGCGATATTGTATGCAATCTGTTTAGTTCGATCTTTCAGAGGCATTTGTATGCAAATCGTTTTCATAAACAGTGGATACGTGAGCACGCATGAACTGCCAATCTTGGCAAGGTCAGGGGCTTGGAGGCGGGCCAGGATGGGAGGCCATAGTCATCCCAAGATACCATCTAGTTAAGACCGAGAATTAATCTGCAAAGGGATCGGCCTTCAAGAGAACAAAAGGCTTTGAAAGAAACCAAATAATAATAGCAGAAAACACAAAACGTCTAAAAAGAAAACTCCTACTCGTTGGATGCCAGTATAGCAGTATGCTAAAGATGAATGAATCACGTTCATAATTCAAACGAGCTCAGAGCCTAAAGAAAACAAATTATTCTGCTATAATATTCATGACCGGAGTCGTATGTTTCATACACAAAATACTCATAATACCGTACTAAACGTACATTTATAAGTCCCACGTAGGTACGAGACACATCAAATTTTTATATATTCGGAATATTTTTCTGGCCTTTTGGTTCCAATGTCGTGGTTTTTAAGTTTATAATTGAGTAATTAATTGGCCATTTGACTAAGATATTCGTAGATATTTTGCTAGCTGAATCATTTATTTATTATCACCGTTCATTTGTCGTCTATCAGCCGAAACACGTGAAACATTATTATTTGCCTTGCTATCTTTAAAGAAAACACCCACATATTTATGTCTCCCACCATCTGCAGACGAATAAACTAAAGATAGTATTTGGAAGTTTGTTTATGTGAGGTTGTTGGTAAATCCAGCTGGGTCGACATCAGCGAATTCATGAAGTGACTAAAGAGGGATAGCATTTTTAAGCGCGCAATTTATCCAGTAGTGGATCGTGTCGCTGGGAATAATTTATGTGCACTCGTACTGTTCTGACGAATCTCAGCGAGGCGGTGTGCCCGCTCCACGGATTACATGAAATGCTGGAATTTCTTCACAGGGAGAGATACAAATCTGGACGCTTACGTTTTGTCGCTGTTTTGGCCAGAATGTTTTCTTTCTGCAATTTTACTTTAATGTTGCGCTGTTTTAAAGTAAAAGAAAGATGGATGTTTAAAATAAATGCCAAGTATTCACCGTTCTATTTATTTATGTAGATGAATTATCTTACTTCTCCTTAAAACAGAAAAAAACCCTACAGAAAGGTAATAAATATTCAGACTCCAGTACCGCACTCAATTTATATATTCTGCTACATTGCCTAACCTTACGAACTCTTACACACACCCCACAACAACAAAAGCCACTGCTACTATTGTCTCGTCCGAAATTACGAATTCACAAATAAAATCGTGCGGGAGAAAACCGAACAAGAAAAACCGCTTACATAAGTAAAATTACCTCTAGAGAGATTCTCCGAAGACCTTGATGAATGAGATTCGCTTGATCCTTGCGGGGCAGAATGAAAAATTGACATCGATGAATAAAACTCAAGCTTGAACGCTGGCAACGTTCTACGAACAAGCCCCGTCCTCGACAAAGTACAGTGGACATTTGTTCCCATAAATCAGGGCATGTCCAACGAAGATATATTACAATACTTGGATTAAGTGATTGTCAATGGATAAGAAACAATCGATAACAGATTTATTGAGAATATTAATAGAGCAACATAAATATAAAACTGGAGGACATTTAACGCGTCACATTTTCTTTTCGTTTGCGATTGAATTAAATGCGGTGTGATTAATTTTATTTTGCATAAACATTAATAACACGTTCAACAAGATGTCTAAATTTTAACAGCTTTTTATTAAATTGTAGATTTATTTGTGTATTTTATTTAGATACATTTATCATTGAGAAGTGACCCTATCAAGAGAGTGATGACCCTATTCTATTGCACCTGCTAACTAATGTGTCTGCTGTCAAATTTCATGCTGCCATTGGTAGACCAAGATTACTACAATCAGTACTTAATGGCGATTCGAGCATAGATCCAGTTGAAAAAGCCTCTCTGCAATCGGAGGGTAGACATTCATGATGCCTAGGGAGAGTATGCCATATCCCGTTTTTCAGCATCGGAAAACCACTTACAGAGCGCTGTACATTTCACAACGCAGTCATCTTGAGCAAGCCAAGAATTGCTTATTGAATGTTTGCACTCTGCAACTTCCGAAATTGATACCGAGTAAACCGATACCACTTTAACATCATAAAGCGCTTTAAATCGCAAAGAAAAATTGTAAATGGACTTCGCACATAATATTCCAAAATGTTATGAGAAAACTGAAAACCATTTTAGACTTTGCTTGTTTTATTTTTAAACACAAGTTTACTTAGGTTAGTTTACAAGTTTCGAGTTTCGTCACGAAAATAAACACGGAAACACGTGAAATATTAACATGAAGACAGAGCACATAAAAAACTTAAGCGTGTAACATCAGTAGTAGGTATATTGAATATTTTATGTAGGTATTTTTAGCCTTCTTATTCCTCTCTCCCAGGTCGGTCTTTAAAGGACTTTTCTTTATTAAGAAAATATTATCTAGAAAATATATTCCTATGTATGTATATGGATATGAAACATTTCTGTGTTAATAAAGGAAAAATATAACGTAGATTCGTGTAAAGGTAGATGTCGAAGACAAATAAAAATAGCTTTTTATTATTGACTAGCTGTGCCTGCGACTTCGTTCGCGCGCATGACGAAAAACGTTTTAATTTTTTTGTGCGGAACCCTAATTCTTTTTCTAAAATAATAAATTCTTTATAAATTCTTTATTTGACCAAAAGCCATCACAAAACAAGAAACAAAAACTAAGTACATATAAGGCTTATAACAAGGACACCATCATTTTAATTCCCTGACTCCTAAACTAGGTGTATGTGCCTGTGTCTTAGGAGTCAGTGATTCTCCATATCAATCAAGACAAAGCCATAGAAAATAAAAACGGGTCGTTACAACAATAAGCAAATGGTCTAAAAGAAAAAAGGATAATTATAATCTAATTAAAGAAAAACACAAAAAGAAAACCTTTTAACTGTGTGGTGAGGTGAATAAATGTAGGGTCCGAGTGTGTGTGTGTGTGTGTGTATGTGTATGTAATGAGTAAGTGTAGGATGTGCGTGAGAGTGTGTATGTGGTGTGTAGGTGTAGGGTATGTGTAGTGAAAGAGAATGGTTTGTAACCAGTACACATCATTGTGTTTATATTTGGACTTATATGTTATTTATATGTTTTATGTATATTACATTATCATTTTAAATTACCTAGCAGAAGATCCTCAGTGTCATCATAATTTAGTGTTTGGAGATAATCTCTAAGTAAGTTTTTGCATTTATACTTAGGGCACGAATAAATTTTTAACTTTTTATTTAGATGGTTGTACATATTAGTGCTATTAACGTAGAATTGGCGTTTGGCAAAGGCAGTTCTATGGCGTTCGTGGGGAAAAACGTTATACTTAAGCCTGCCAGTCGGTTCCTTTGGAGGGCGGGCAGAGTGTTTGCGTAGGGTCGAAAGGAGCACATAAAGTTGCCTGACTGTGAGTACCTTGCAATCGGAATAGAGCTGCACAGTAGGATACCTACGTGGGAGAGAGAGCATTACCTTAAGGACAGCTCTCTGGGCTCTCTCAAGGCGGATAAATACATTTTTGGTAGCACCACCCCAGACTGGCAAGCAGTACGTTAGGACAGATCGGCATAGGGCAAAATATACTAATTTAAGCGTATCATTATCAGCAGAGTTTCGTAACTTCTTGAAAACGTATATTAGCTTACGTATGCGGGACGTGACTTTGGCTATATGGGGGTGCCAGTTGAGATGCTGATCAATGAGTACTCCTAGATACCTTACACAAGTGGATTTGGTGAGGAAGAGGCAGCTACACTGTGCTAAGGATCCGCAAGCATGCGCTTTTATGGAATAGGAGTTTGAGGGACACAGGTTTGACCGAAAGGCGAATGGAACATATACCGATTTATCAACATTTAAGGTGAGCAAGTTGTCGGTCAAACATTTCATCACGGTGGACAGCGCAGCCTCGGCGTTTTGGTATGCCTGAAGCCAGTCAGCACCATCTACAACAAGGGCAGTGTCATCCGCATACGTAAATATCTTACAATTGTTGAGAGGCAGTTTGCAGAGTTCATTTATATAAATGAGAAAGAGAGTAGGCCCAAGAATGCTGCCTTGCGGAACGCCGTATGTGACTGAAAGCACATCACTTTCGTGTGGGCCGATTTTAACTATTTGGGTACGATCTCTGAGATAATCTGCGAAGATTTTCAAAGGGTGTCCACGTATACCGATGCTTTCCATTTTACTCAATAAGGTTTGGGCAGAAACGGTGTCAAATGCCTTTGACAGATCAAGGAAAATTCCTAGGCACTTGTTTTTCCTGTCTAGCGCTCTAGCCACGTGACTAGTCAAATCCATGACTGCATCTTCGGTGCTAAATCCATTTCTGAAACCATATTGGTTATTCGCTAGGATGTTGTTTGCGTCGAGAAAACTGGTCAGGTTCTTATTCAGTATACGTTCTAGGATCTTTGACATCGCTGTTAGAATCGAGATTGGACGGTAGTTATTGACGTCATCTCTGCGCCCAGATTTATGAATGGGATGAACTACTGCTTTTTTAAACGCCGTTGGAAAGACACCTGCCACTATAGACAAATTACAGATATGTGTGATAACTGGAACTAATACGCATCTCGAGGCCTTTATTATTTTCGACGGTATACAGTCTAACCCAGTAGCACAATCAGACCTAAGACCCAAAATGACAGAGTTAACATCGTCTTCGGTTACCTCGAAGAGGGCCATTGAGCTACACGAATTTGAATTCGACACAAAATTGGGCACTATTGAGGGTGATTTAAATTTCGACGCCAAGTTACTGCCTACATTAGCAAAAAACTTGTTGACATGATTAAGCGAGGTAAAATAAAAGTAGCTTAAGTTACTCCTTATTACATCAGCTATCTGCCTGTGAAAGTCCCGTCAAAATCGGCCCAGCCGTTTCAGAGATTAGCCGGAACAAACAGACAGACAAACAAAAATTGTAAAAAATGTTATTTTGGTATATGTACCGTGTATACATCTAAATGCATTTACCTAGTAAAAAGTGGTTATTATAATATTACAAACAGACACTCCAATTTTATTTATTTGTATAGATTTCTAGTGGAACCCATCTGCTTTCTACTTACTTAGACATAGACGATATTAAATAATTGAAGCGTCACGTTAATGTTATATTTCACGTAGGTATACGCATGTTACAGCAGTTTTACTACAACGAAGTTTATGACGTCATAATTACACGTCAAACGCATACATTGCCAGAATCATCTGCTTCAATGAAGTTCTAAAATTAAAGGCTGATTTAGACAGGGTAAGTAACTGACTCCAAACTCGAGACAAGTCAGTGCTGACTGACCCGATATTTACCTAGTGTAAATTGAATTTGGAGTCGATAGTACTGACTCCACTGACACCGAATTCAATTAACACTAGGTAAATATCGGGTCAGCACTGACTTGTCTCGAGTTTGGAGTCAGTTACTTACCCTGTCTAAATCAGCCTTTACAAATTATTTC
The DNA here is from genome assembly GCA_945859645.1 of Amphipoea oculea. Classification (NCBI taxonomy): domain Eukaryota; kingdom Metazoa; phylum Arthropoda; class Insecta; order Lepidoptera; family Noctuidae; genus Amphipoea; species Amphipoea oculea. Next base: position 11,606,233 of record OX243880.1, read on the forward strand.
GTTTACCTACTAAACCATCGCAATAATTTACGAAACAACCTCACTCAACCATCCATACGGTCCGAAAATAACTCAAAGATGTAGGTACTTTGAATCCAAATTCTAAGTTTAGTTTTAATTTATTCTAAACTAGGTTTTGCCCGCGGCTTCGTCTGAATGGAGGTAGGAAATTATACAATGCCAACCTACAACTGGGATAAAAAAGTATCCAATGTCCTAAGATCATGAAATATTTATTCGTTATTGAGTGTTATTCCGACATCTTCAACAATCATCGTAATTTTTCAGCCAATTTACACAAAAAACCTTAATAAATTACTTAAATCTTACTTATAAATCACTCCGTCCATTAGTGAAAACCGTGTGGATATCCGTTCGGTAGTTTTTGAGTTTATCGCGTTCAGACAGACAGACAGACGGGGTGGGGAAGGCTTCGTTTTAATAATATAAATAACAATAGCGGCCCGCCCCAGCTTCGCACGGAGGCAATTTTGTTTTCGAATTTTTGAAATTTTCTGTCATACAAACCTTGTCCTGGCAATACCGAACACAAGTTTTGACAGGTGCGAGGCATAAATTGATCTATGAGAGCCGTTTCTAGACACTCTCTTAATTTATACTGTGCTAAAAATACAAGCGGGCAAATATCCATTGTTATATTTTTATTAATATTTAACTTGCTTTTACCGTTCGAACCACTTAGGCGTGTTTCAGTTCTTTTGTGATAAACATTTTTTGCTCCCGCGTTTTTGTATTTTTTACACAATAGCCCTGCGTTGGCGTTCGCATGAAAAGTTTAAATTGGGTGAAAAATCACCCTGCGCAATGCTGCTAGTACTGCAGCTATTCACAACCAATCAATACGCTTCCATACCCAATCGAACATCAGTCAATGTCATCGAAGGAGTCTTCTAAACGCTGTTCACAAATCCAAAACCCAAAATAGTTGTTTAAATCAAATAGACGACCGCTGTTCTTCCGACAGATGTTTGCTGCCGGGGACTAGCCAAGTCAGGTTATCGAAATGTGTCATTTTCGACACGATAGCCTGTGGAATGGCTATGAATAAATATGCAGAACGCACTTCCAAAATGCATCATAATTCGTTAAAAATTTCGAACTCTTATAGGGAGAAATAGAGATTAACTTTCGCATTTATTACATGCATTAACAAGGCATAAATAGGCAAGGTATATATATAAATTAACAAGTAGTACTATAAAAAACCTAGGTAAATGATAGATAGATTAGCTACAAGACATTAAACTGTCGTGATAACATGCCTCGATTAGCAATTACGAGGACATAAATATTTAAATCTGTTTTTAATCGTCTTTTACAAGAACCGCGATTTTATCCTATTAAATGTTTAATGGATTAAAAATGGTCTTCATTAAATTAAAAGAAATAATAAATAAGAAGACCCACTTCAGCAGAATTCTTCGTTAATTTATTTGCCTACGTTAATGGCAATGATTATGGACCCACTTAATTCCATAATTCCAGAGATCCTCTATCTAAATCATTGGAAATGTCAAAATTGTTGACAGTTCATTTTAGGTTAAATGGAAATAGAAAATTCTTATTAAATAAATATGGACGAACTAAGTCGTAATAAAATATTAATAGTTAATTAAATTGAATGAGCATTTCGGGTAAAATTATTTTAATGGATTTTTTCCAATTACAAGAATTAATACGACAACCGTTTCCCGGAAGACTGAATAGAGCTTTCATAAAGTATGTTTTCCTTTGAACGGCAACTATGGGCGTCTACGCCAACAATGTGTCAGGTATAAAAATTGCAACAGTGTTTGAATAATGGAAGTTTGCTACTCCGACGCCTGTGGGCGTACATCACATGAAATTGCATTGAAGCCTTTCTAGTAAACTGTGGGTGGATCCGAATCTTTTGAAAAAGCAAGGTATATTAACATTTTACTGAGAATTCGTACATTATTAACTCTATTAAAGTCTCTGTAGCGAGCGTTCGAACATCATACGTCAAATGTTACGTTTTCATATCTATACACCGGTAATACATTTTTCTTTCACCTTGAACGTTTTCCTAACATAAATCTTTTAAATGTAAGAGCTTAACGCTTAGGAGCAGCATAAGTGGATTGTATACAAATTCGGTGCGAAGAGTGTTCAAACTAAAATCCTTTTATCCATAGCATCTTTGACGGATAAAATAGCTTTACCGGTTTACTTCACCGGTAACTCGAGTGTTAAAGATAATTTTGACTTTGAAGAAACGTCTCGGAAAGCCACGTTTTTGCCAGATTGACTTGTCGCGCTAGCGGGTTGTAGATTATATTTCCATTTCACTGTATTAATATTGGCTTGTGAGATTTGTGTCGTATCTATAGGTACAGTCAGCATCAAAAGTCGATTAACACTATCATTTTTACATGTTATTAAATTGACAACAACTTTTTTTAATAAACTGATTTTTAGCTTTTCACATAATAGACAAGACTATATATTCTAAAAAAATTTCTTCTGCTGCAATTTTGAACAACTATTTTGCTCAATAACTAAGATTAAAAAAAACTGAAGTGTTAATCAACTTTTGATGCTGACCGTACATGCTAATAATAAAGCTGAAGAGTTTTTTTTTGTTCTAACGGGTTAATCTCTGGAACCACCCAACGGTCGGATTAGAAAAAATTTGTATTTAACATGACGCCAAAGTACATACATCTTTTATGGGGTACTGTGTCAAATGTTACAATAAAATACCTTGTGATATATTGGAATTAAATGAAAGAAAATTTAAAACTCACATTAAACGTACACTTTGTAAACAAGCATACTATAAATTAGAAGATTATATCCAAGATAAGAACGCTTGGAAACATGCTGGTCCTGCTCCATAGGACAATCTAGAGTCTAGACAAAATCAAACTGGTTGCTAATTTAATTGTTATTTTTTTTTATTCGTTTTGTCATTCATTACTCACACCCTGACTTATTACTTGTATTTTTTTTTATTAAAATTGTTTTGCTTGTACCATGTTTGTAAATATGTGAGCACCATGTATCTATCAGATAATTAATTTATATGTCATGGTTTCGTTTTTAATTCTTTTACCTGTGGTATAGTAATTTTATTTTAGGTGCATCGTCCTCACATGTTATTATTTAATTAATGTACCCATGCAAAATATTGTACCTAAAACATTTTAAAAGAGTAACGGTGGAGTTTCTTGCCCATTCTTCTCCATACGAAAACTACCTTTGGGAATGGGCGACTAGAATCAATTCTATTTTAAGATATTTTTTGACGTTCAAAAGTGCCTTTTATGTGCCTATTTGAAATAAATGCTTTGACTTTGACTTTTGCTAGGGTCCTTAGGATGCTGGGGGTGCGGATTTGTCCGAAAGGGTTACCACTACCCCGGAACATAAAGGGCTAAGGAAGGAACACGGATGGGTTTTAGTCAGTAAGAGTCTGACACTCCCTTCCGCTCCACCCAGAGCGGGAGGAGTCATTTGATGATTTTCCATCCATAAAAGAAAAGGGTCCTTAGGAGCCTTGCAAAAAACAAAAAAAGTCAGAAAGAACACTGAGTGAAAACGATGTAATAGCGCGAGCAGGCGATGCGATACGACGGGGTGGGTCGGGAGAACAAGAAATTTCACGCGGACGAAGTCGCGGGCAGAAGCTAGTACATAGTATAAAGCACTCCTTTTGGTCTTAAGTCAGAATTTTATTTTTTTAAACTAAACTTGTCCTTTTTTGTCTGCGTCTCAAACAAAGTCCTAAAAACTCGTTACGCCTAACTCAATGATCAATGAGACAGTTAGGAAGGAATGCCATGTAAAAGTAAAATTACAAAAGCCAGGCAGCTAAAAATGCCACATTAACTTGAACGCGATCATTTGACAGAACCCAGACGCGAACAAGAAATACGAATGTGCGTAGATAAAAATGTCCAGGTGATAAAACGCAGACCTAATGACAGTCTGTTGAAAAATGCTCGACTGTAGTTTATATTCGTGTGTCACGAAGTTAGGGAAAATACGGCTTGTTTTTGTTTTGAAAAGATATTTTAGGTACTTTTTCTTGCAATGAGAAACTGCATTTTTTTATAGAAGAGTAATTCTACATTATGGTTGTAGGTAAATAAAAAAATCATTTATTTTCATAATAAGAATAATAATAATCGGCCTGTATTATCTCAACTGGGGGCAAAGGCCTCCCTTTCCTTATACAGGGTTATTGGAAAAACACCAACAACCTCTTAAGAGGTCATTGTACTCATCATTATGAACAACTTTTACTATGGCACCAAACCTGAAATCGCGAAAAAAAAATCAGCTGTTCCATACATTTTGACGAGTTCTACGAACATAAATGTAGGGAACAGCTGATTTTTTTTTCGCGATTTCAGGTTTGGTCCCATAGTAAAAGTTGTTTATAATGATGAGTACAATGACCTCTTAAGAGGTTGTTGGTGTTTTTCAAATAACCCTGTATATCCATTCAACTCGATCCTGAGCCAATACCTATATATTTTCATACAATTATAATACTGACTGCTTCGTTGTTGCAAGAGCTACTGCTGAGCCTGGGCACTGGGTTCGATTTCCAGGACGGGCACTGTTATTTGGTTTTTCTATCTGCAATTTCCTGGTAGCAGCCCAGAGTCTGGATTTGTGCCCGGTCCATGGCAAAAGGCTCGCCTCCTACTACTTAGGACAATTAGGACAACGACCATATGGTCGTTGACTTAGGACTTTAACATAAATGGCGAAAAGTGGGTGTACTATAGACACACCTCTGCCCAACCCTTCAGGGAAACAAAGCGTGATGTTATGTGTAAAGTCTATTCAAACTTATGTTTCAAATTAATATTATTTCAAGTTAAACAAATATCAACTTTATTTTAATGGTGATTAAGTTGATTTCAGAGTGACTAGCATTAATGAAAAAGTTATAAAAATGTTTGAAGTTGTAGCGTAAACTGAACTTTATTGTGGGATTTAAAGTTATTTTTCCATAAACTCATATTTGTTTACAATTTTGGCCAATAAATCACGAATGCAGATTATGTCTAAATATATTTCCGATCGGTTCTTAATAACCGATCAGACTCAGCACTCACAGTTTAAAATAGCACTTTCAAATCATCGCAGATAGTAAATCCTTCATTGCTCAACATACGACATCCATTCATTCCTTTAGAAGTAAAAGGCAAGTATAAATTATAGGTACACTTCTTAAGAAAAGGTCTAACAGACTTAAACAATTTATAAGCCCTAAAAGATACTTCATCTTAAGTCGATTAAGCTCATTAGTGTCGGGGTAAAAAGCTAAATAATTAATCTTTTATAAACGATACTCTGTGATTAGGGCTATATACCTGTAAGTGTTTTCATTAATCAAAAGAGTATTTATCTTTATTCCCGTAATAAATATTAGTGACAAATCAAAGGAAATTATTGATTTATTAAAAAACGCGCCATATACCTATTTATAACTAAAGGGGCATCATGCCATTAATACAGAATTAAACATGAGATGCCTACTTACTGTACATCTGGGTGTACTAATTCTACATGTTAGAAGACAGGGTAGTCAAAAATTATCAAGCACATATACCTACTACTTACATACTAACTTTATATATGACTAGCTTTTAGCTGAGGCTTCGCCCGAGTGGATGTCGGAAAATATCCCAGGGGAACGTACTACCGGGATTTAAAGTACCCTACGTGTTAATCCAGGTTATAAACTATCTGTGACCCAAAATTCATCTATATCCGTTCAGCCGTTTTTGTGCCAATCCGGAACAATACGTCCAGACAAACGGACAAAAATTGTAAAATCTTTTCGTTCTCTAAAAAAATATTTTCAGCATCAGGCTTGTTCCCACACCTCATAGAAGTTTTGACTTCGTTACATTTTATTATATCTATAGAAGATGGTTTAAATTACCTACCAAAACTGTAACATCAAACTGAAGCTGTGAAGTTAGGAAAAGAGTTAGGAATTCAGACAAAAAAAAATTCTCCTCTAGTCCATCTATCGTCATCGTCGTCTATCGTCGTCGTTGTTCGTCTATCTTCTCTAATTCTCTAGTTGTATATTAAGCAAAGTGTTTGTATGTAAGGTCCGGCCGCGCTAAATTTGCCAAAGATGTAAACAACAATGGCCGCTCGAAATTGAATAAAATCGATATCGAGAAAAAAGTCTAAATCTCCGAGCTAACTAGACAGAAATAAACATTACTCAAGATAAATGTTCTTGTATATAGATTTTATTCAATTTCGAGCGGCCATTGTTGTTTACATCTTTGGCAAATATAGCGCGGCCGGACTTTACATACAAACACATTGCCTAATATACAGAGAACTATATAAGTCCTGCTACTGTCAGTGTTTAATGACCAGTCGTAAACGGATATTACTGTAACATTTTTTTTTTATTTTGCCTCTCATATATTTCATGAGACCCTGAGTCGGGTCGCTGGGAACAAAATATTATTGTGCGTCATTAACTTATGTCGTTTTAAACGCAGTCATTTATTTAAGGGACTACATGACCTAAAGCGCGGTCACTGTCAGACTGCATAGAAAAGAAAGAGAAGCGCGATGACACAACGAATATGAAGCAATTATCTAGTTACAAAAATATATTGTTTGGACTAAGAAATTACAACACTAGTGCTTTAGTATGTTGCTTGTAGAATAATCTGACAAAAATCTGAATGATTGTATGTATATTAATATTAGTATGGTTTTTATTGTAAAAATAAAGTTTTTAAAGTTATCTTCATGATTTTTTTCTATCGCATACAATTAATTGTATTATGTTTTCAACACACTATCTACCTAGCATAATATAATATATCCTGAAGAATATCGTACAATTTTCTGATTTGTTTACTGTCGTCGATCATATACTTTTATTGCTTCTAAAACTTACGTTTTTTGCGTTTAGGTCCTGTAATCCCCATAAGGGTCTTGATATACTGCGGGGATGACCACCCGCGTAAGATACACAAAATGGCTTTCATTTTGATAGTTCAGCCACGTCCGTTGCGTTATTTACGTGGTCGACCAAACAATTTTTTTTTCAAACGTATAAAACAATGCATTAGCTATTTCCTTCAAAATTCATCGATTTGTGATTGAAAATGTTTTACGGAATTGGGGTGTAGGTCTTATCAGTAAATGCGATCAAACACAAAGTATAAAAAAATCTAATAAAGTATAGACACCAACTGGCTAAGTAGTCAATCAAATCTCAAAAATTGATGAACGGAATCTTTCTTTCTAGAATTTTATCACTTGCGAGAAAATATTTTAAAAATATTCACTGGTATGAAATTAAATGAAATTAATTAATTTCGTGATAAAGGATTCTCAGAAACAATACATTTTCGGCAATGAGCTTCTAGTAAAATTTTCGAAACTGGAAAATTCAAGGAAATTGTTATCTACTACTTTACTAGATAAGACCATGTCATTTGTAACTTTATGTCGCATCGCATACTTTGTACTTAACAGTGTTTATTATTTTTGCGAATAGCTAACATTTTCCATTGGACTTCAGTCCTGCGTCAATCCCTGTACGAACTCAGGAAATATCTTAATGTGGAGCGAACGTGGCATTTCTACTCCGATGACGTTAATCCAATTAAAAAAATGTCGGCTGACTTATTCGGGGACGTAATAAAGTAAAAAAAAAAAATGCAAATGTATTATGAGATGAAATTGCTATTTGTGTCGAGTTCTCCAAACATTCTTAAAATGCGGGTTTTCATTACTGAGGTTATTTTTGGAATCAAGTGGGACGTAAAATGAGGTAGCTTTCAGTCGAGGCGTGTTTACCTCTTTTCATTACTCGTCTTAGGTCTTACTTACTTTTCGTAAGAAACTCCTTCGTGAAATTTTTGTTAATTATCTAAGTGTTCGTTAGGTAAAGTAGGTAGTCGGGATTTTCATTTAGAAATCCGATGATTTTTCCTTCCAATTACCTCACCTTTCTTACTTGATAAGATTAGCTTTACTTCGATTACTTTGAGCCTATCGTAATGGTCACGTGGACGAAGTGGAAAATATTTCTAGGAATTCATCCCGTTTCATGAACAATTACTATTTTTCACTCGGCGAAAATTATTTTTTAATTTTGATAAACAAAATAATTTCGTCAATTTCCAATAATAAAGAGCCGACAGACGAAAATTGTGACATTGAGTATTACGAGAACGTTCTCCGAGACATTTCAGTGTCACAGAATAATTTATATCGCAGTTGTCATAAAAATATAATTAGTTCAAAGCTTGGCTGAATTAAAACATTTTTTTTTTCAGTAAGACTCTTTTCTCTTCCGTTATCATCAACAGAGATTTCTTTCATCATGCATGTTTTTACGAACCTTATACGCATCAGGTATGTTGACGGGCTCGCCGCTCTCGGCAACATAGCCGACGATGCCGCTGCCCCACGGTATCCGGATCTCATCGAGCGTTTCCATCTGTTCCGGTGTTGACTTCGAGCAGACATCGAACAACTTCGACACCAAACACCTGAAAACAACAACATTTAACAACATGTATGAAAATAAAATAACAAATATTTTGAAAAGTTGAAAATGAATAACGTGTAGTTAGAAAACTAAAATTGGTTCTGGCTGAAAAATATTTTGAATAGACACAGAAATAAAATGTTGGAGTTATCACATAGATATTGACCGTGCGCGGCACCAGACTTTTCAAATAGAATAAATACGACTATTGAAAATCGCAATATCAAATTCTATAGAGGTACAAATATTTTCGCGTTCCATTTATTCCGAAAAACGCGAAGCTCTATTTGTGTTTGAATAAAAACAATTGGCGTAAATTTTTCGATACCCGTATAGGCTTTATTAGCATTAAGTCGGATTTACAAATGGAAACGTGAACAATGAAGCCAGTAGTAGCTTCATTGCTCGGCTATTTTTATCAAACAGACACACTAGAGAGGCATACGAGTCATACGACAGGCATAATCGAATTCCCAGTCCCTCCCTGGGAATTTTCCAATCGGCAAATAGGAAGAAGAATCCGTTTAATAAAACCTCGAGAGCCATGTGTCGGTGGCGCATGTGGTCGCCGCCTCCGTATAAGTAAAACTCGATACACGTGACATTTCAAACTATTACAAATTATCTTCACGATTCTAATTGAAGATTTATTTCCATGAGATTATCTTGTGGTGGCATTGTCTATGATATCTAGGTACTTCATGATTTATGCTCGATGATCGTTGATATGGCCACTCCCTTGCAAGATAATTACTGTGATTATGTTAATCAGGTCTACTTAATGTTTGTTTACATAAGAGAATAAAACCGACTTCACCATTATGAATGCAACATTACCTCCACATAGACTCCTATATCGGTACTTATATTGTATGCCACAAATTAAGCTACAAACATAATTCTACCCCAAATCTCAAGGAGAAACACTTCCATTCAAATTCGAAACCCCCTTCCCTAACCGTTCTTTCACAGTAGAACAAACTTACAACGATACATACATACATACATCACACAATGCCATTACGTCAGCGAATCTTGGACTCCCCAGGAAGCCTCCTCTTTAAGAGCGCACTCAAACTCAATAAACCCTCAGACGGAGCCTTAAGTGGCGACTACACATGTAACTTCATTTTCGTTCAGTCAAATTGAATAATTGGATAAGCTTTATAAGAGAAACACGTTGACGGCTTTCGTACGCTTAAATGTGGAAGGATATATGTAGTTAGTATTAAGTTAATGATGAAAGGATTCGTGCTGACTACTGATGCATATTTGATTAATTATACGCCAAAATACATGAAGTTACTCTCTTCTGAAAGATTTAGGTAGGTATACTAAGGACTTTTTATCAGTTAAGTCTCTTTTGACTTTCCTAAAAGAGCGGCGACCGCCATATAACGGCCGCAGTGGCAGATATCATGAAAATTATGGCAGCTGGCAGCGGTGTCAAAAAACGCTCTTCAGGAAAACACACCAACTCTTGCATAAATAACGTTTCAGTGGCGTCATTTGCCGGTAAATTGTAGACGCCATGAAGCGGCCACCGTTCTTCTAGGAAACCGCGTAGCTTTACAGTACCCGTTTATTGTTAACATTATCCTGTCCTAGATTGTTGTTTGTCATTGTCACCAAAAAGTGTAGGTACCACCTCCAGCTATACTTGTTATCAATTTAATCATTTACCCAACTGAAAATTGTTCCTTTGAGGCGCCTAACGGTTTTATTACGAAATACATCACACAAAGGACAACCAAGGACGTAATACCACCGAAAGGTTATGAAATAACCTTATCTGGATGTAAAACATTAAGGTAAATGGTAACATGTTAAAATTAATTAATTTTGCCTCATAAATTGAACCAATCAACTCTAGTGCCAAGTAAATTTTGTTGTTGGTATTTAAACATATTTTTACGACACTATTAAACTTAACAAAACCAAGTTCTATTTTATTAGAAAAAAAAACAGAACCCAGGCTTACATTTAAAAATCGACTAAAAAAAAAAAAACTTAAGGTAATATAAACGAATTAACCTTAAGATGATTTGGATAAAATTCGGAAAGGATATAGTTGGCATCCTGGGGAAAGACATAGGCTACTTTTTGTCCCGGTAGCACGTTCCCGTGGGATCCATTCCGACATCCGCGGACAGAAGCTAGTTTAACTATATTATTGCGATTTGCGACACCATAACAAGCTCTATTTTATTACAAAAAAAAACAGAACCCAGGCTTACATTTCAAAATCGACTAACAAAAATGCAAAGCAATATTTTTGATCACCAAGAGATACGATATAAGGGCAATAACATAAGTAAGGCAATAAAATCCTTGTTCCGATGACAAATATAAGTATGAGTACATACGAGACAGGATATTATAACCCTCCAAACTTCATCGGTTGTTACATTCCGTTATGATTTCCGCGTATGGGGTCCCGTTTGACCTTGACCTTTGAAGAGATGGCAACTGTTACAACCTACCTGCGACTCTGGGGAACTTTTAACTGACACTCTTCATTTATTATTCAGCCGGTGTATATGTTTGACGGTATTACGTTTTTTTTGTCGCATGCTTTTGGAAATAAGGAAACGTACTACTTTAAAGGACTTGACACTTTATTTTATTACGAAAATGTAGACTATCAAGAGGGCACTGGATAATTTTTCTCTTTAATGAAAGACGGGGAGACAGTTGTTTAGATGTTAACTAACAAACAGTACCTAGGAGTTTTTGGTTATTCTATTATTATGTTTTTGGATCTTACAATCAGTCGTGCGAAAATTATTTCTATAACAGTTGCTTTCTAAAATAAAGTAGCATTGCTTATGAAAAATAAATATTCAAACAGGAAAGTAATAAAATATAGTCAAAATATTTAACGATTTTCGCGGTTAATATATCATAAATGACCTTGACAATGTCCGTTGTAATCTGTATCGCATCTGTCCGTTTAACATATTCATCAAAGGTCAGTTCAGCCATAAATAATATTTACAAATATGAAAATGGTTCACCATATAAATAACAACAAAAGAAGGATATTATACGAGTATATCGTATGTACGTATCATGCTTTATACATTCATCTTCATCAAAATAATGTAAATGCATTTATGGAGAAATAAAGATTTATTATTATTTATACAGGGTGTCCCAAAACTCAACGTCAAGCCGAAACGGGGTGACAGGATTGATCATAACCATCACGAGAAAAATCTGAAAAAAAATCTATCCCATGCAGTTTGAAAATTATGGGCATTTTAAGAAAAACCTAGAAATTTGATCAAACTGTACCATTTTTCGGTTATTGTGGTTATTATTTTTTATTTTTGTTCATTTGAACTTTAGAAACGTAATCCTAAATAACATTTCTAGAATCCCAATAAAAAATAATGACACAATTGCCTTAAGTTCCCGAGAATTGAGACTATTTGTTAAACTACGAATTTAAAATTTTCAAGATTCGTCGACTTTGACAGGCCCTCCTATAAAAAAAATGTACTAGAGTGCCTTGGCAAGTAGCATTAAAAGTTGGCGCATTTAATCAGAATTCTAAAATGGTACAATACTTGTTAGTTCCATACAATAGAAAAGAGTAAAAAAATTAAAACCTCAAGTAACCCGATTTTTGCTATCAGATTTTACTCAGTTAAAATGTTTTTAATTCGCACAAGCTCTAGGTAGGTTCTTAATTTTAAGGCAAAATGATGAGAGAGATGGATAATGGGTATGTTTGCCATGAGTGAGCGAGACAGATAGTGACGCCACGCATTGAGACGGAGATGCGTCGTTTAAACGAGTGCGAATGAAACAGATAGATGCTATGGCATCTATCTGTTTCATTCGCACTAGTTTCAGCCAAGCAAATGGCTACGCTACCAGTCCGACACCAACCAGTGAGTACGTTTCGCTCATTCGTCTACTGCGCACGTTCGTATTCGCTTGTGTTGATTTAGTACTGACAACTTTGGCTTCTCTTTTTGGACTTGAATCTTTGTGAATTGGACTTGTTGATAACATACCGGCAACTTTGGCTTCTCTCTGGACTTTTGTGTTGGCATCCTTTTTATCTACCATGCCTACGCGCTACACTTCACAAGAATATGCGAACATGCACCTCATTTATGGGGAATGCAGATGCAACGCAAGTGCTGCCGCTAGACTTTATCGTGAAAGATATCCAAATTTAGAGCGCTACCCGGATCACCGCGTGTTTGTTAATGTGCACCGTTCACTCACAGAGGGCGGCCATTTCCCGAATCAAATACAGGCTGGAGGTAGACCTGTGTTTCCTTTCCAGGAAGAAGTATTGCAAGAGGTCGCACGTGACCGAAGTATTTCCGTACGTGGAATTGAAGAAAGAACGGGAATACCGAAAAGCACTGCTCATCGTATTTTACAAAGAGCCGAAATGCATCCGTTTCACGTACAACGAGTTCAAAGTCTTCTACCTCGAGATTATCAGGAAAGGATTTCTTTTTGTAGAACAATGCTACAGAGGCATAATGAGAATCCCCAATTCATCCAAAAAATTCTCTGGTCAGATGAATCGACATTGAAAAAAGATGGTTACATGAACTTGCACAATTATCACGAGTGGCATGTGGAGAATCCACATTTAATGCGAGAAGATAGATCCCAGTATCGTTTTAAAGTAAACCTGTGGACCGGAATTTTAAACGGTAAAATTATTGGGCCTATTGAACTGCCTGAGAACTTGAATGGAACTAATTACCTACATTTTTTAAGAGAAGATTTACCAACCCTGTTAGAGGACGTACCACTAGCAGATCTTCGCGACATGTGGTTTCAACAAGATGGCTGCCCAGCGCATTTCGCAGTGCAAGTAAGAGATTTCCTTGACCAGGAATATCCGGGAAGGTGGATTGGACGTTCGGGCACTATCTCGTGGCCCGCCCGTTCACCAGATTTAAATCCCCTGGATTTTTTCTATTGGGGAGTTCTCAAAGAAAAAGTTTACTCAAAGCCCATTGAGAACGTAGCCGACCTGCGTGAACGCATTTCTCAAGCAGCTGAGGCGATCAACTCTCGAAGATATGCCCGACTAATAAGTAGATCTTTTTTAAGAAGATGTAGGGCTTGTATTGAGGCTGATGGTAAACAATTTGAACATTTATTGTAATAAAAAACGTTATTTCTCTATCATCAGACTTTTATTCCAACAAACCTAATTATTTTACTAATTTTACTAACTTTTTTTCACTTTGGTAAAAGTGGCGTCACTATCTGTCTCGCTCACTCATGGCGAACATACCCATTATCCATCTCTCTCATCATTTTGTCTTAAAATTAAGAACCTACCTAGAGCTTGTGTGAATTAAAAACATTTTAACTGAGTAAAATGAGATAGCAAAAATCGGGTTACTTGAGGTTTTAATTTTTTTACTCTTTTCTATTGTATGGAACTAACAAGTATTGTACCATTTTAGAATTCTGATTAAATGCGCCAACTTTTAATGCCACTTGCCAAGGCACTCTAGTACATTTTTTTTATAGGAGGGCCTGTCAAAGTCGACGAATCTTGAAAATTTTAAATTCGTAGTTTAACAAATAGTCTCGATTCTCGGAAACTTGAGGCAATTGTGTCATTATTTTTTATTGGGATTCTAGAAATGTTATTTAGGATTACGTTTCCAAAGTTCAAATGAACAAAAATAAAAAAGAATAACCACAATAACCGAAAAATGGTACAGTTTGATCAAATTTCTAGGTTTTTCTTAAAATGCCCATAATTTTTAAACTGCATGGGATAGATTTTTTTTCAGATTTTTCTCGTGATGGTTATGATCAATCCTGTCACCCCGTTTCGGCTTGACGTTGAGTTTTGGGACAGCCTGTATATTATATTTATTTTCTGTCCATACTTATAATAAAAATGTGTCTGTTTGTTACATTTTGACGACTGTACTGCTTAACCGATTTTCATGAAGCTCGATTAGCTGGAAACCTAAGGAAAGATAAAGGGATACTTTGAAAAAACAAAACAGCACCCAAAGGGTGAAATATAATGTCGAAGTTTGAATGGGATCAAGTCAAGGCAAACTGCTAGTAGGTTATAAATCATTCCACACCAAGAATTTGTTATCAAGATATTTTAATCTAAGATAAGAAAGGCGGAAGTCGTTTAGCATATCATAATCAATAATGTATCGTTTGACTTCTGTTTCACATTTCCGATCTTGCGTCATTTAGATTTCCACATGATTAGCCACAGTAATATACTTGTATTTACGACGACGAAGTAGCTATTATAAATGTGTAATATCTTTACAGTCCCTACACCTTCTAATCCTTAGGCAATTTAAAGTAAGAATATATCGACCAACATTTCTTTCAAGGACTTAAGTTAGGCACATTTTTCCCTCAATAGATTCCACAGGTAGCATTATTAATCCTCTGAACGGCAGACTTTTACCTTTTTACACATAGATGGGAATCCATACAAATATTATAAATTCGAAAGTAACTCTGTCTGTCAGTCTGTATGTTACCTTTTCACGCCTAAACCGCTGAACCGATTTAGATGAAATTTAGTATAGAGATAGCTTGAGTCCCGGGAAAGGATATAGGATAGTTTTTATCCCAATATTCCCACGGGATCGAGACTTATGCGGGTGAAACCGCGGGGCGCAGCTAGTAAAATAGATTAAAAAGACAATTATATTTGTGGAATTCAGAGGAATAATTGTACGATCGTTAGTACCTACCTAGTAGGTAGACCACTAATTAATTAGTCCCACTACGACTGGCCACAACCACATATATCGCACAAAGCGATCGAACGAAGAGCTATTGCCAAATAAGCTTGTATTGTATGGCCCTTTATTCAAAATGCGTTTATAACATAAAATATAAATAACCGTATTGCGTATTGGATTGACGCCAAAAGCTATATAACCATGGACGCTAAAATTCACAACCGGCTTTGTTCTTCTAAATATTACATGCGATTTATGCAATATAGGACCGGACATTATAGATCGTAAAGAGATGGAGATGGTAGTGCCTTAATTTTGTATCAAAATCGATTGACGGCACTGTCTTGCCCGATTTCAAGAACAAATCGAGCTAATTCACAGTATTTTACTATAAATTCTGCGATCACGTGCGTGCAAGAACTCCAGAAAAACAAGATGTTTATGACATAATCTTTTAATCGTCTTAGGGCGAATTCGGGCAAACTTTTATGAATAGTAGTCGATCCTGCAATTAAATTTTGAATTTTTGACAGTTTTTCTTTACAAAAACTGTCAGACATAAATTGTATTCCACAAATAAAATATGTCTGACTTTGGTAAAATCAGCCCTAGCTAAGCATGCCACTATTATAAGTAAAGGCTTTGTGGGTACAACTTATAGTAGACGTGGGCCCTTGCAGGCCTTGATTATTTTAAGCATCTTCGACGAAATTAAATTGGAAACGTGCGATCGAATATTACGTTATTGAAATAACATTAAACCGCCGCCTACAAATCAATTAGCGCCACTCTTATAAAGGCTCTATGGGTACAACCCTATAGTAGACGTGGGCCCTTGCAGGCCTTGATTATTTTAAGCACAAGAGCATCTTCGACGAAATTAAATTGGAAACGTGCGATCGAATATTACGTTATTGAAATAACATGAAACCGCCGCCTACAAATCAATTAGGAAAATTACATGTAACCTTTGAAATTACTGTAAATACTCCTTCGATAAACTTAAAAGGGGAAGATACGTTACGCTCTTACATCGCAATCACGGTGCACAACTACATGCAATGAATCTCACACATCATTGATCACAGTTGCATGCTTACAATTACCGATAGACAAGTACAGAGATAGGACCCGACACAGTGCGAACGCAATCGCGTTAGCCGCCGAATGTTTACGATTATGTACTTTAATAGTATGTCCCTAATCGTATCGCGTGAGAGTTGCGAGATGCGTCGCACCGTGTTTCTCACGCATGTTTCGTATCTGACTACCCCTGATAAGAAATGCCGAAACAAACCCAGTCGTCGAAGTCTCTTTTTAAAGTCCAGGCATAACTCTTCTAACAGTTAACCACAAAAAATGGTCGATATTGAATGGTCTTCATACTTACCTAAACCACAGAATACTTAAAGTACTACGTACAGAAAGGACACTCCCTTCCCCGCACTAACATCAGTTACCGCACCTCACCCCGCACTTCGGCGTATTCGTCGCAGTTATTTAACAAGAGCGCTCGCAAACACAAGTACCTCACGCACACATTCATACGTATACAAACGTCATTTTTTAATGTAGTAGTAGTAGGTAATTATTTTGCGAGCGTTGTATGGAGTGTCCAGGGTGTGCCTAAACCTAACATTTACAGTGCTATGAAAATCTTTAGCCTCTGAAATATTTTATGCTTGTTGCATGTATATATCTGCAAGCAGACAGGGCCAGTAAAGCCCTAATTTACGGTTACCACAACATTCATTGCACCACAAGACAACATATATAATGTTCACAGTCGTGAGTCGAGAACAAGATACAAATAGAATAATAGCACAGAGATCGGTAACCTAGCAGCCCGTCTCTTTGAACCACAGAAACTTATTTCCTCAAGTTTGTTTTTTTTACTTTTATAAGTATCTAGGCACTGTAGTTAACTTGCTTTGTGTATCTTTTGCCCGGAGATAGTAGATAATTAATAAGTATAGCTATGTGAAATTAATTAAAATTAAGACATCGCATCGTAAAAAAAATTACTTATTTTCTAACGCCCAAATATTTTACCGCATACCTACTTTCATGTAATCGACACTATAAAACAATATAACGGCTTCTGATAGTTCCGAAAACCTTAATTATATCAGAATTTAATTAGATTTCGATCGCATACCGTTACAGAATATTTTAAAACAAGGCGTAGTCGGCACGTCGTTAACCCGAACTACATGAAAATCGCGGCGACCGGACATTCCCTCGGGCTTTCGGCTACTTCCGATACCCCGCATTTTAACGGTTATGCGCAAGATCTTAAATATTCACTGGCAGATATTGGCTCAACGGTCTCTAAATTATCAGTTTTTTTGGTTTGTGTTCTTCCTTTACGTCGTTACCAGACGACGAACAGTAGCGCACAGAAATTGAGCGTAATTTCCTTCCTTTATCCATCGCTTCATAAAACGACGAAGGCCAGGCCTTTACTGCTTCAGAAGAATTTAAGACTCATACGCAGATCGCATTAAAGGATTAATCAGCAGCGGTTACCTTATTGGTTTCTTTTTACTTGTTTTTGTGGGATGCTCTACCATGTTTTTTATAATTATTACTGCTCGATAGACTCCAATAAGTCGAGCAAGAACAATCAAGTAAACCATTCACCAAATATTCCAACAATCAAGGGACAACGTTCAAACATTTGAAACGTTCTATCTCCGCTGTCAAAATAAATTGCACGCCAACGCCTCAGAGGGTCTATGAAAACAAAGGCCCCTAGTGGCTTGTCGCGTGACAGCGAGATATATAAGGGATGTTAGAGCCTTTGCAGACATGCTTCTTTTACAACGGCGATCAGCGATTTACTCGCTTTAAGCTCGATCCATCAGCCGATCGCTAAACGATGGCCAGGTACCTGTAGAAAACTCGCAATTACACAGCACTAACACAGCGAGTCGCCAAAACGCGTTGCAGCATCGAAACAATCGCTGAAGCGTGTGATTATGTTATCGCGAAAACAGAATCGCCAATACGTGATGCAGCATTGATGTAGTAACTAAATCGATTCTTAAAGTTGCACGTCTGCTAAAGCCCTAATACATATCTTACTCGGCAACACACTGGGGAATCGACCACTTTGTTCACGAACCGAGAACGAACAAATGTAACGCCAAGACTGTAACTGCAGCCGAGATATGACGGCAGATGTAAACGGTTCGGGAAATGTGCTCTTCGGGTAGTGGCATGTTATATTCATTGGCTTTGAAAGCTTTAGTATTGTTGAGTTGGTGATTTGAGCTGTTTTTGTCGCAGCTGTGATTCATACACTCCTATTTTGACTTGTGTTACCCAGACATGCGAGGTACGTAAAGTCAGGATAAGTAATTATTCATCAAATTGACTACCAACTTAAATTGCCTGTCTATCCAAATCCTTTAACAGTTGTATAGAACAGCTATAACACGGAAATTTGACTAAGTACTTTGATAAACAATTGATTTCCCTGATGTACCTATTCCTTGTAAAGGAATTAATTTCTTCAAGATGTTTTGTATGTACATATTTTCAATGTTACAGACTGATGTTTTTTTTTACCATCTGGGGCCTGTGCAAATGTGCAAGTGACCATATTTTCAATTACTTGTTTCAGCATTACCAAAACAAACACTTCGATTCCCAAAGCACCGTATTAAACTCTTTATAACGTTGTAAAATGACTAATACCTGACAAAATGAAGTCAGTCTGACCGTATAACGGTTGGGTAACCCTAATTGCATCCTAAGCGTGTCTTCTTCATCACTTTAACAGTTACTTGTGCAACTTACTGTACATATAGCTACATATATTGAACGTGTAATGCCGGCACGTGGATTAAAAGATTGGCTCGCTGTACATGTAAGAGAAAATTAAACTGTAACCACGAGGGCATGTAGTACCTATAGATTTTTCTTTTTCTCACGTAGGAGTTAGATTGTTGTCAATTTGTGCGACAAAGTCAACTCAATTATAGGTGGACGTGAGAGGATATTTTTCTGCTTTTTTGGTCTTGTTGAATTGACATATGCCGTCGGGCGTTTCATAGAACCTCCCACGACGCATCCTACGCGAAAAGCAGCATAAAAGCGAAATGAAAATATGAAACAAGGACTTCTTAACTAGAAATGTGGAATTACATAGCATGTGAAATATTAACAAAGGACTTCAAAATTAAAAAAAATTACAACAAATAAGGTACAAAAGAAAAATTCGTTTTTCTAACTCATTATAATTCCAAAAGCCGCCTTATCAGATTTAAATGATAATGGAATATTAACATAATTATATTTATGTTTTCATTAAGGACAATAATAACCATCCGATATGCTAATAGGCGCATGTTATTTGGGCTTTGGGCGACTGTTCTCGTAGAACATGGTGAATAATTCGCTCTCAACTTTGTAATGTTAATGAAAACCACGATCTTTAATTAAAACTTTCCACGTTACTTATTTGTCGGCATTTACAATTAGAAGGCCGACTAGTTTACTTTTAATGGTGACTAGAGGAGTTGCGCTGGACTCGTGAAAATACGTTTTACTGCGGGGACGAAGTTTAAAAGCCCCTTTAACGTGACAGAGGGCCTTTTTGGCAGGTATTAGGTAGTGACACGTTTCCGCTATCCTTCCAGCCTTTTTCATAATGGCTGCCAAACTGAGTTACCTTTAATTTCCTTGAAGTGTTAATGCGACAGTTAGTAGTTGTTACACTAATATTACACGACATTTTAGCTTCTCATTGCTTTTCGTTTGTCTTTAGAACAAAGAATTTTTCGTTGGAGAGACAGTAGAGCAATGGTAGCCACTTAGCCAGTTCTAACGGCCTCGACTTACGAGTTGTAAATTGTGGGTTCGAACCCCGGCTTTAGTTTGTGTAATTTATTTCATTACCACCGCTCTCAAACGGTGAAGGAAAACATCGATAGGAAGTCGGCATGTTCCCGAACTAAAAAAAAAAAGACATGTGACATCTACCAACCCGCAATGGGCCCGCGTGGTGGATTACGGCCATTTCCCTCTCACAGAGAAGAGACCTGTGTTCCAGCAGTGGGAACGTTATGGTTGATTATGCGTTGGAGAAACAAAATTAAAATGGGTACAATAATATTTACGGCATTACTGCTGCATTCTTCGCTGCACTGCGCTGAAATCGTATGAACTCGAATCGGCGCTAATGAGATAATAATGGCAAAAGCTCGTTATGTAGATACGTATTAATTGCTCTTTAAACTTTAAGAATTACGTGCAAAATCCTTTTATTTTGTTCGGAAATAAAATGGTTTCTTTTCGTGTGGTTTGTTGTATATGACCAGGTATGTTTTAATTTTTATTATAATAATCGTACTGGTGCCCTGAGACAGTGAGGCAGGGTCGCGGCAGACCACGTAGGAGATGGCGGGACGAGCTGGATAGGTTCCGTCAAAACTGGAAGTAGGACACGCAGGTTCGCGAAAGTTGGAAGGAGTGGAGGGAGGCCTTTACCCAGGAGTGGGACAGAGTAGGCTAGTAAACAAAATCGTATATTTTTTAATGTTGTCGTAAAGCCACACATTGTATGCCTATATAAATTTAACTGACAAAAGATGGGGTGTGTTGCGTATGTAACCTACCCTCTACACACTTCTGCCTACGCCTCCGGATAATACAGTCGTGATGTATGCTAAGCATGTCGAGTCCAAAGAAGACATAATTTATAGGTGTGTATGTGATTACGAGTATTAATTCTTGGATCGAGGGCGCATTTGCGCCTAGAGAACGGTAATTCACATTAACTGAGGCTTACCATGGGGGTATGATTTATCTTTCCAGCAGATAACCACTATGTGGGCTTTTCCCTATGACCACTGGTGTATAATTATATGGTTTTTATTACACTTACATGCGTAGTAAGCACCCTAGAACATGCGATGTCGTGGATCTTGGGCAAACTAAAAATGAATGCTCAGAAGTTAGGCACATACACCTACATATTTCTTTCGGAATAGCTTAAATGATTTTCTCTATCATAGGAATGACCTAACCTGGTGAAAGACGTGGGAATCCGCTGGATGCGAGAAATAATGGAGCGATCGGTGTAGTAGACCCACGACATCTTTCAGCTGGATAATAATGATGATCAAATAAATAAAAATATTTTAATTTTCGTTGTGAAGGCTGCAGGAATCCGCTAGATGCTTGAAGCTCAGAACCAGTCGAAGTGGCAGTGCTTGGGGAAGGCCTATGTCTAGCAGTGGACGTCTTTCGGCTAAAATTATGAAGATGATGATGATTTCAATTGTCATAAATCAAGAATTTAGCACAGGTAGGTACAGCTATCCTCCTATAGGTTATGGCTCAAATTTAAAATCGTCATAGTATTTGAAACTTACACAAATCGTGTTAAACAACCTAGAATCAAGTTTTGATACAGATATCCGAACTGTGGACTGTAGTTTATAAGAAGGGACAGTTTATACCAAACTTGAGATAAAACTAGCAGACGATCACTGACTTAAATTCATGCATGAAAAATTAAAATGTCTGAGATGAATAAGCGTGGGTAAGTCGTCGCGATCCTGGACTTTTGGACTATTTCTGTAGAAATTAAAATATTATTATAACGACGAAATTGTTAAAAACTCACAAAAAATTACGTTAGAATTTTTCCGATCGAATGAAACCAAAAACATTTCTACGTAAAATATGTACTTATTCAGAATCAATTTCGGCTATTTTAGTCCCGAAACAGAGGTGGGCGAGTAAGAGAAGTATCTACCGCATGTAGGTAATACAAACGGCACTTCAACCAAATACATTTATTTGCTGTAAAAAAAATGCAATCCAATGAGACGAAAGGACGGGAACGAGGAACGAGACTTCAAACCTCTAAAACATTAAATGTTTTAAAAACAAATGAGCGACAAAGCAAAAACATTACAGATAATGCGAAGGAAAATTGTTTTTCCGGCTTCATAACGCGATAAGATGAAATTACTTCCTGCCCATTTATTTTGTTTTTATTAAATTAATGTAAGTACTGCGACCGTGGTATGAACAAAGAAGGGCCCCTGGCTAAATAATAACAGCCGCACAGGTCGATCGATCAGGTTAAGCTACGCTTGGTGCGATTGATCTGTGGATGGGTGACCATCTTTACATACCGAGACCCCTCGTTGCCTCGGAAAGCACGTTAAGCCGTTGGTCCCGGCTGTCATTCGCGGATCTTTGACAGTTTTTACAGAAGCCCGAAAGTCTGACAACCAGTCTTACCAAGGCCTAGCCTTTTCCCAACTATGTTGGGGTCGGCTTCCAGTCTAACCGGATGCAGCTGAATACCAGTTTTACATGGAGCGACTGCCTACCTGACCTCCACAACCCAGTTACTGGGTAATACCCTTGAAGGGTAATACCCTTGAAGGGTATTACCCAGTTACTGGGTAATACCCTTGAAGGGTAATACCCTTGAAGGGTATTACCCAGTAACTGGGTTGTGGAGGTCAGGTAGGCAGTCGCTCCATGTAAAACTGGTATTCAGCTGCATCCGGTTAGACTGGAAGCCGACCCCAACATAGTTGGGAAAAGGCTAGGCAGATGATGACCGGCGGTATGAACAAAATAAACGATACCTTTGGAAAAGAGACTTGCTCTTTAGGGTCCAAAGGGTGCCAACGGAACCCTATTACTAAGGCTCCACTGTCCGTCCGTTCGTCTATCACAGGTCTGTATATTTTAAACCGTAATAGGTAGACACTTGAAATGATTACTAAGTGTGTAGGTACTACTATGGCCGCTATAACAACAAATAAAAAAAGTAAAAATTAAAGGGGGTTCCCTTACAAGAATCTTCTTAAAGAAATGTCTGTAAGCTCCGCGCGTAACCTTTGTAGTACGATACAATAGAAAATCAATTGTGTCTCATTAGCGGAGCTCATTGAGGTAAATATTGTACGGTAGTACGGAACCCTTCGTGTGCGTGTCCGACTCACACACTTGCCCGCTTTTTTAATTTTGTTCAACGTATAAAACGTCAGGAATTCAGGATGAAGTCAAAAAAGAATTAGACAGAAACCACAGCGGTCTCTAATGGTAAAGCACCTTTACTGCGCGCTTCCAAATGAATTTCCATGCGAAATTCCATTTTAGAGAAACCTCAAAGGGGTTAGAGCCGTTGAAACTCAGAGAAAAAATTATACGAATGTACAAACCGGGAAAACGCTGAAAATATTTTATGAACGCTTCTGTACTCAGCTCGGTATAGAGACCGTAGGAGGAAAGTACATGTGCCAGCCACGTATGAAGCAATTTTTTGCTTTTAACGCCTACGATACGCCTAAACGTGGATGAGCACATAAAAATAAGAGTTCGTGAGTGTAATAAAAGCAGCAGGTCTTTATTATACTTTCACACCCTTCTTACAAAACAAGGTTATTCTAAACCACCGAGCCTGTTGTTGAATTAAGAACCTAACTGTTACAGAAATGCTGTTCTTAATACAAAAATGACAGCTTAGTTCGGTGCTAAGTTGTCATTTTAGTATGAAGAACTTTGCCTAAATCGAAATAAAGTGCGAAATAAAAATCCTGGCTCAAAGGTTTAGGCTAGAGCTAAAGTTAGATTTCGTTTTTAATAAATATGAGTTATGTTTTAACTGAATCACTTATATCAGTGAGCAAAATAAAATATGGTAACAAATAAAAATATATATAATCCGGATCTATGGAGTGGACCGGAATAGGTACAAACATCCGTCGTCTCTCAGAATAAACAAGATTCCATAATCAATACAAGGATAATACATTTGCAATACATAATGCATTGTATTCATGTTTGTTATGAACTTTGTCAATATGTTAAGTGCATCCGTTGGTCGGAGCCACGTAGAATACAAACTACTACAAAATTGCGTTAGCTCCCAGACCAATATGGTATATGCAAGTGGTTTCCATATGACACAACTATGCACAGTCACGATATTAATTTAACTTTCAGACAGTTGGCAATTCTTTGCGAAGCTTAGTCTTTGTTCAAGAAAGTATGTGGGAACATGCGAATTTGAAAATTCTATTTCGAAGCAATGTCTTGGAGAAAATGTGTTAAATTAGAAAACTTTTAACATTTATCTTGTAAAATCAAAGCTGCATGCTATTATTAAAAGAGTGTGAAAATCTGTTGTTTAAAACAAACAAAAAATGCACAGTTTTTTAATATTTTGAATTCCTTAGATGACAACCTTATAAGAATCTAAAAACATGCAGCCGTTAATATTCATATAACAAAAAAACACTACAAAGTGAAAAATAACTTTAATTTCGGAAGTCGGTGTCTTTGGATCTGTATTTTAGTTTTTTGCCACCGACTTCCGAAATTAAAGTTATTTTTCACTTTGTAGTGTTTTTTTGGAAGTCGGTTTTTTTTTTCTTAAAAAGTTTTTATTTCACGCTTTTTAGTGGGTCTGCTTATAATTTATCTAAGTTAAAATAGCCTAGTGATCATCGCCTTTTACAAACAAAATACTGCTTTTCCCGATGCAGGGAAGTTAATTGTTGAGGAGTTCTCCAGGTCCACCATCAGCTCCATATCACCATTCACATTGTGACGAGCATGAATTGCTTAGCAACCATATTAAAGTAATCGAATCGCAACCCGTGAAATACTTAGATATTATTGAGTAGTTCCGGTGGCCATCTGTGGTCTTCATCATCAGTTTCACTTCACCAAATGGTGCTTTCCGAGAGCAAGTGCACGAGTTACTATAAAAAATACCCAAATCGCTATAGGTGTGCCTATAATATTTGAAGAGTTCCTTCGATTTCTCCAGGATCCCATCATCAAATCCTGACCTGATGTTTTTAGACTAGAAGCTGATAATCCTGGCTGCAGCATCAGGCCAGACTTATGTCAACATTGCATTGAACTTAAAATTTAGTCCTGTTTAAAATGAGCCCAAACACGACTACGGTGCTGTTATTTCAAGGTTTGTACTTTTTCTGATGCTCCTGGCTTCAGCATCAGGTCTCTATGTACTTCGGTGTTCCTCATTAACAGTACGTTTATCCACACATCGAGCCCTTTTCAATGAGCCTAAACACGATATATCTGCTGTTAGTTGTTGAGGAGTTAGGTACTCTGCAGACTATCCTGACTGCAGCATCAGGTCATGACTTGATGATCATGAGACCAAATGTGACAAATGCCCTATCAAACATCCAAACAATTTACTAAAACAGTCCTTGCCTGTTTGAGTAACTTCTTACTGTTAAGGAGTTGTACCTTCCATCATCTACCAGAGATGGTGACAACCATACGCAAATAAACAAGATCACACTAATATTATAACTAGGCGAAAGTTTGTGAGTGTGTGTGTGTTTATATGTTTGTTACTTCTTCACGCCTAAACCACTGAACCGATTTAGATGAAATTTGGTATAGAGATAGCTAGAGTCCCGGAAAAGGACATAGGATAGTTTTTATCCCGATATTCCCACGGGATCGACATTTACGCGGGTGAAACCGCGGGGCGCAGCTAGTACTTCATAAAATATGCGAAAAACAATAAGTGAGCCTATAAAATTTGAGGGTTGCCCTCGATTTCTCTAAGATCCCATCATCAGATCCTAACTTGGTGACAATGGGACCACCTCAGAACTACGAGTATCTACTTTCGAACAAAAAAAGAATTTTGAAAATCCATTCGATGAACAAACATACAAAATAATAATATAAAAAAAACATACAAACAGCCGAACATAGTACCTCCTCCTTTTTGTGAAGTCGGTAAAAAAGAATATAAAACAAGAAATCAGACGGCATAACCTTTGATTTATAACTGCTACAAAACAGTTGACTTAACTAACATTCAATTCATGAACTCTCCACTCCTCATTAGCGTAATCATTATTTTCTGAATATTAAACCTGCCATAAAGTTTACACCGCATGCATTGTGCACTCGATGGTCCGTCAGTGTCGTCCAAAGGTTCAATCCCTGAAGGTCGTCGACGGGAGACGTCAGGCTATTAATTTTCCTAATTAAATTTGACTGTTCAGACAGCGAAATTCACTTTGATGTCTAGACGTAGGTAATTATCTCTTAAGCAGTTTCCTTGCAATTCCATCACCTTTAGATCCTATTACATTTGCCCAACCACATTACAGAAAGCTATTAGAATTAGCGAAAGGTGGAATGATTAAACTTACAAGTACATTAAAGACGTCTATATGTAGGATTTTTCGGTATGACGTCAAAATGAGATTGTGTGGGCACATACAAGTAATCCTGGCACTGAAATCAGGGCAAGGCTGAACAGAATAATAGACTTGAAGTATGCAGACTTTTATATAAATTTTACAAAACCGAATGAAAACGCAAATTATGGACGTACATTCAAACAAGACGAAATAAATATTTAAATGTATAAAAAGTCTGAGTGAAGTTATAAGAAATTCAAACATGATATGTGTTCTCTTATGATAATTTGATGAGTTCTTGTAAAGGGGAATGCATACAAAGAAAGTTTCATGCACGTCTAGACTTTAGACAAGTCATGTTTTTATTGGTCGAAGAATAAAACCATTAGAACTCGTATAGATTTTATACCCATCCATTTTTCATTAGAAATGGTTTCATTAGCTATGAATCAAGTGCCTCATAAATGTCTACATAGACAGTAAAATCACTCAAGCGGATGGAAATACAGCTGTCGTGGATCTAGAAAGCCACAATCATATATATATTGGCTTGGCGGATTCATGTAAGTGTCCATGAGAGATGTATTATGTTCCACGGCCAAATTGTTCTTTCTTTTTCGTCGAAGTCGCATTTCGTACAAAGAAAAGAGACGAATATAGTGATGTGTAGCAACTTGAAACGTCTGTAGAATTATACAGGCATCCATCTCAGCACTGCAGTAGCACAAACTCGTTCTTGAAGCTATAAATTCTGATTACGAACGGGTGACTTGCATTCAAGTGCAAATTCTCATTTCGATTTTCTACTTCTTATTGGAAATGTTTTTGTGTCCATTGTGTTACGCCTTTCTAATCAATACCGTTCCAATTAATTCATACAAAAGGTGTACTTATTTCCTTGTTTCATATTCGCCATGCGTCAATTTTGCTGACAACATTGAAACCAAGATTTTAGTGGTTAAGCTTACATCTCCATCGTTGAAACATTAACTATGCAGAAGCACATAGTTCACAATTTGGATCGCGTGTGATTGGCTGTTTGGTGTAGTACTCTTTAAAAACTCTGTGTAACATTCAGATGATTTAAGCCGGCACCTCAAACTGCAGTAGGAACTGTCTTCAACTTTACTGTTGCTAAATCAAAGTTTGTTCAATCTTTGTGGCTGCTGAAGCAACCGCGTGGGAAGCCCACGAGACATGCTCTATTCAAAATGTCAATCGATTCCATTGGCTATTCGGATCCAAGTGGCCAGGTAGCGACTGACCTCAACTTTAAGATCGGTAAAAGAAAGACGATCTCTAGGGACATTTATAAGACAGGCAAAAGTGGTCGTACAAGAAAACAGGAAGGAAAATTCAAACTTAAATGGATTCGATAACATACCTTTGCATATAGAAAGAATGCTATTATAGATAAAATAAAAACATAGCAACGAAGCTACGATATGAAAAGCAAGAAGATTGCGTATGAATAGATAAAGACGGTTAGTGCTTATTCGTAACCTAATCTTAGCAAACAAAATTCAAGAGGCACTAAAGAATATTTGCGAAGTAAAAACTCAATAAACATCGGCCACTAAAGCGTACAATAACATTAAGAGATAAACGCATGTCCATCATATTTTACCGTCCAACTATCATCCAGCTATCTACATAGTATAATCAGCCTTTAATGTTCCCAATGCTGGGACACAGACCTCAATGCTGGGACACAGACCTCCTCTCGGTGAGAGAGAGTGGGCCGTAATCCATCACGCGGGCCCAGTGCGGGTTGGTGGATGTCACATGTCTTTAATTTTTGGTTCTAGGACATGTCGGTTTCCTCACGATGTTTTCTTTACCATTTTGAGAGCAGTGGTGATGAAATAATTTACACAAAGTAAAAAGCCTGTCTGGGTTCAAACATGCGACCTACAACTCGTAAGTCGCGACCGTTACCACTTGGCCACCACTGCTCCTATCTAAATGGGACGCAACACTTGTTATGAAAACTTATCATTTTCTGTACTGACCTTCCATTTTGAGGGTTAGGTGACGCCCTCTCTCCTTGCACCAAGAACAAGGACCCTCGATCAGCATCCAACAGAATTGATACATTTTGAAGGATCTTGTGACACAGCACCCGTACTTCTAGCTCGTTGCAGATGTCTTTCACCTACGGCAAAAAGAAAGGAGATTTATTAGTATCAATATTGAAGTAAACAAAGTCTGTAGAGTAACATATTCATTCGGTAACGTGTGTGTGGGATATGTCGCTGTGGTCAGTGATGTGCCACAGGCAATTTTTCATCTTCAGGGGAAGCAAGATACACCTAGCAGTAGGACTTGCTAAGTCACAATCAGTCTGGTCAAGATGTTGCAATGAGCAAACACAAGGACGCTGCTGAAGCCATCAAACTCAAACTCAAAACTCAAAGCATTTATTTCAATTAAACCAATTACAGGCACTTTTGAATTGTCAAGGGGTCGGTCAGTCAGAAAGATGAAGCTAGTTGCCCATTCCAAAGCGTAGGTACCTATGGAGAAGAACGGGCAAGAAACTCCATGGACACTCTTTTAAATCAGAATAATATGGTTACAAAGTCTTGGTTACATCATTCATGCTAAAAATTATACATGTGAGAACGATGCAGAACGTTAAAAGCGTCCATAATGAAAAGATGAGAAAAAAAAAACAATTAAAAAATTAAATTAAAATAAGCCGTGGCAGCAAAGAGATGACCAGTTCCTACTGACGGCGCCCGTTCACGAACATGATGACATCCTTCCTTATCCATCAGTCAGTCGCTTTTTATAACACTGTATTTTTTGCTGCAACCAAACGTAACTAATCCCATATACTCACAACTTATTACATAAACTCCTTGGATCCGTAGCAGGATAAAAGTGAAATAAAACAAGAAACTAGTTTAAAGTGCAAACCCAGTTTCATATCAATGAATAAAACAACACGAACTACCGGGACTTGGCGCATAAAATTTTGGAATACAACCACTGCAGAAGTCAGTTCGAAACTTTATCTAGAGCATTAGAAGGAGACAGATCACTCTTGTGAAGCCAATAAAGTACTGGAAGTAGAAAAAAGTTTAGACAACTTTCTACCTTAATACGGTTTATGTGACTTTTCTATCACTGCTGAAGTTAGGCTGCTGGTCGTAATACGTTGTTAACAATGGAGCCGTAGCGAACTTCCAAGACCAGACATGAAAAATAAACTAGCGTCTGCCCGCGACTTCGTCCCCGTGAAATTTCGGTTACCGACCCAACGCGTCGCTGCGCATCGCCCGTCCGCGCTTTTACTTCATTATCGCTTCGC
Organism: Amphipoea oculea; assembly: GCA_945859645.1. Taxonomy (NCBI): domain Eukaryota; kingdom Metazoa; phylum Arthropoda; class Insecta; order Lepidoptera; family Noctuidae; genus Amphipoea; species Amphipoea oculea. Next base: position 11,635,993 of record OX243880.1, read on the forward strand.
GTTATTTCTGACTTTTTCTGTTTTTACTATGGGTAAATTAGAGTAGACACCTAAGGGTCGTAGCATGATGTTAAAGCCTATAACGTTCCTCAAGAATTCGGCTATCAAATGCAAAAAGAATTTCAAAACCGACAGGTACTTCCAGAGATTAGCGCGCTAAGGCAGACAGGTAGACGCGGTGGGGATACTTTGTTTTATAATAATGTAGTGATAGTGATAGATAGACGGTAACAGAAAATTGTATAGGTAATAATAGAAGTAGTTTTAGCCACTTTTGCAAAAGTGATCAATGACCGAGAAGAATGGGCAGGAAATATAGTAAAGATTTCAGCAACAACCTCCCCAATACAACCAACACAACGTTCGATACTAACAAGTTTTGAAATCCGAAACTTCTATCGATTATTTTGTGTCACAAAAAGGATATAAGTTTTCGTCGAGGGACGTCTGACCGACGTCAGCCTGCAATGGAGGGATGTCAACAAACGCTATCCACACACGTAACATCCCAACCGGAGTGTTTCGTTAAAACTAGACGTCGAATATGATTTCCGAACTAATTTCCTCCATGTTTCTACCAGGGTCGTCTATTTACTGAATACACTAATACATTTTGTAAATATGTTTCATTTATAGTGGACCCGCTCCTACTTCGCACGGTTTTCAGCGACTCAAACTGTAGCCGTAATAAGTGTTTTTAACACTGTTTTAAAATAAAAAACACTTTTAAATGTAACAGATACAATAATGTTACAGAATCAAAGTGTAACCTTTTATATTGTGTTAATATGTGCCCAGTCGGGATTACGGCTACTTTGGCAACGCCGCGTTTACCGGTTACACTTATTAACACTGTTAACACTTTCATATCTGTTACAGATAAGTATATTACGGTTACACTTTTGTAAGTGTTTTGGGTTAACACATTAAAAAACACATACAAAAGTGTTACATATTTGATTCTGTTATCAATTCAATATGTAACACTTATAATTCTGTAACCTTTATGAAGGTGTTTTTAAGTCCTTGACGGTTTTACGACTTGACAAAACATCAAGATTTCTTTATAATACCTAAGCTGAATTTATAATGTGCACCATTATAAATTCAGCTGGATGCGGGAAGCACAGAACCGGTCAAAGTGGGGGTGCTTGGGGAAGGCCTCTGTCCACCAGTGGGCGTCTTTCGGCTAAAATGATGATGATGCACAATATGCACATAAAACTTCCTGAAGAAAAAATCTCTGTGATGGTGAAAACCGCATCAAAATCAAACATACGCTGAAGGTATAATAAAGGATACACGAAAAGCGACTATATGAAATATAGCGAATTATGTTGGTTTTGTCAATATACAATGTAGGTACTATATGTAGGTACATTGGGGATAATGGTTTATAGGTATTATGGCAAGGTCCTCGTGTCCTGTTCCCATTAATTTCATCACATTATGTTAACCTACTTTTAGAACTTCACCTTGAACAAATTATACCGTAATTAATTTTCTGAGCAAAATGCAGGTCATCTGTTTGATGGGATTTACATTGCTTTATAAATGTTTGTTTACAATATTTTTAAACAATTCTGAATCATGTCTAGTTACGACCTTGACACGGATCTAAAACTCAGAAAAGGCGAAATTTTCCCCCATAACAGACTCGCCGTTTAAATCAGACACGTTTTTTCAGAGCAGTTCTAATTTCATATTTGGTGTAGATATAGACCCGCTCGATCTTGCTGTCTCAATTAATACGAACACGAAATGATTAATTATAGTCAATTTGGGTCGAACGTGACGCTCTAGTAATCCAAGACCCCAGCAACCAAACATTTAGGTAGGACAGGAACTTCGTTTAATAACTCGGTCGAGAGAGAAGCTCTGAATAGAAGGTATTTGCACTGTGTAGGCGTAAGTTTACGTCCGAGAAAGGTTACTTTTTCTTCGTAAATAGACCATTTTTAGAAGAATAAGCGGTTAATAAGAACACATTGTCTGATCTTCGATTGAAGCGGAAAATATTAGGACTTCATTCAAAAGTAAGACTGCTTATTATTATTTGTTCATCACAAGTTGTCTCATTTTCTCAGATTTGAAAATGTAATAAGTTTTTACATTTTTTTTTTCGATATCGGGACATTCGGGACACGTTTTACTCACCTCGGTACCTTCTGAAAAGAAGGACTGTAATACACGGTAGCAAAACCGAGATTTAACCAGTTCGAAACTGTGTGATCCGAACACTGTCGAAGATTAGCCGAACGATGAAAGGTTACGAAAGTACCTACTTACTTATCTATAGCTGGAAGATAAACGTCTCCTGAGTAGACGTCAGCCATCATCAATGAATGCGCTATGAATATTCACGGTCGCCCACGCGCACACGCGAGCCAGTGTACAGAGGTGTTTATCTAGCGGTCCAGTTAAGGGCCTAGTCTTCTAGTGCACAATATAAGAATCGCGTTCGGCCAGTCCACGCACCGAGCGTCTGTACCCGGACTCCCCGCAGTCCCCGCATTCATCCTACCTAGCGTAATATTATTTAATAATTTTGACACGGTCGGAAAGTTGCTCTACTAAGTATTATTCAATATTAGTTTATGAAACTGTTGCATAATGAAGGGTATTAAACATGGCTCGGTTTTTAACCGACTTCTAAAAAAGGACGAGGTTCTCAATTCGGATGTTTGTTTTTTTTATGTTTGTTCGGTCATAATTCCGTCCCTTGTCAACCAATTTGAAAAATTCTTTTTTCGTTGGAAAAGGTATACTTTCCTAATGGTCCCATAGTCACCAAGTCGGGATCTGATGATGGAATCTTGGCGAAGTTGAGGGAACTCTTCAAATTTCATAGGAAAAAGTTGAGCGATTTTGGTATTTTCTACAACAAGTGAAGCATTTGCGTTCAATAAGAAACATTCTACCATCAGATCTGATGATGAAGCCAAGAGACAGGCACCGGAACTCCATAATAAGACAATGTATCCTAGCCGTGTTTGGGCTTGTTGGAATTGTAACAGTATGCAATTTCCAGGTATACCACTGATAATTTAAAAAATAGAAAACTTTAACACATAATATACAAAACTTATACTGTCACTTACGGGATATCTTCCGTGATTGTTCATTATTTTGAGCTCCCGATATTTCGACGCTGTTGCAAGCGCCATGATCGCGGGTTGACTGGAGAATGCGGGTGGATGGAAAATAAATTAAAGCAAAGGAAATAAGAAAACACAAAAATTTCAATCGAGAGGATTTCGGAGGAGGCTTCAAATTGTCAAGTACGTGGAATCCAGTTTTGAGTAAGCACAAAAGTAGCAGCCGGCATCGTAATAATGACTCCACAAAACCTCCTGATACTGTGAGTGTGTTTTGCCGTGAGTGACAGTATAAGTTTAGTTGTAAACCGTGAAAGCTTAAAACATAATATACTATTAAAAGATTATTTTGTAAGAAAAAAAAGTGTTATAATATTATTCTGTTTTTAAATTTCGGTATTGTGTTCTTATAGTATGTCAATATAAACTCGATTTGAAGTTCATAATTTGAATTTTACGGTATGAGAATAGATAATATAGATGTCTGGGTGTTAGCTATCCGTGTTTTTGTGTGTTCTGTAACCCCCCGACATAGAAAACTATAGTGGGGGGAGCCTATGAATGTGAGTACGAAGCGTTATTTTTAAGGTTAAAAGAATACATACGCCATATTTTTATGTAAAGCAAGTTTATTATAATGCTCTAAGTAGTTACTAAACACAAAATTATTGTTTATTTTTTCCTTTCTTTGTTTTGCAAAATATACGTAATTCTATGTGACGAATTACTTTTCCTGAACGGCAGCGTCTGCAGCAGAAGACGTGGACGCTTTCTTATTTCTTTTTACTTTATTCTCAATAGCTTGAATGATATATGGCGGGTCTTTTATTGACATGGAGCGTTCAAGGCGGGAATCAATTAGCTCAGGAAGCAGACAATGCAAATAAAATTTAGACAATGGGCCTACCATTTTGTCGTGCCAGAACGTAGGGTCTCTTTTTATGTATTCGACTTTCATCAAGTACTCATCTCCAGTCCATACGGCAAATAAGCACATATCCATCTCCGTAATGTTTAATTGACCCTGAATTTGGAAATAATAATCGTGGTTTTTGTCAATTACAAATGTATTTTTCCTCGTGTTATATTTCCAAAATTTTATTTTTTTTGCTTTTATAGCCTCTTCAGCTAGCATATTTTTTGCAGAAAATGGGCATTTCACTTCTACCAGTCCTGTTTTTCCATCTTTGTCTTTATAAACACCATCGGGACTGGCTCCTAAATATTGGAATGTCTTGTGAATATAAAGACCGCAACGGGCAATTGTGACATTTTTATTTTTTGTTATTACGTTTATGATCCATATTGAAATCAAATCTTTTCAAAACTATTAGGTACTAAACAAATATTTACAAAACACTCGAAAAATTATATACATAAAATAATAAAGTAAAGCCACTTTCGATTCACAACGGTGCGCAACCTACGCTACGTTAGAGCGAGAGGGAACAATCTAAATTCGTCGTGGACCACACGTCTGAACGCTCCGGCCGTGCAGTGGCCACTAAGGAATTTCCCTTGCAATTCTTGATTTTATACTCGTTTTTTGTAGGTCTTTTGAGATTATTGTTATTGTAAGAATAACGTGATTTAGGTGCATTTTTTTTTTTTGTATTTGCTTTATTGAACCCTTGACATCAAAATAATCTAATTATTACATACTTACGATGCATAGTTTTTATGAAATAACCCGTTTATTAAGAGATAAAAACAGAGAATTTTGATGAAATTGTGACCTCTGAATTAAGAAAATGAAAGATAATTAGAAAAAACTAATCAGCGCATTTCGAAGACGAGAATGTTGAGCTTATTATGCGCTGAACAGATTTGTAAATTCATTCTTTATTGCCATAAACTAAGCGCACAAACACAACTCGAAATGAATTTGGGCACGTAAGAGTTGTATTTAACGCTTGATTTACCTAACATAATCCAATTAAATGAACTTAAAAAAAATAACTAGCTATTACTTATATTATGGTTATTTATGTGCAATAATAATATTTCGTGTTATTTCATTAGTTTGTCTAAAAAAAATATACAAAGTTGCGCAAATAATTCGCAGCGAGTGAATTTTGCAAGACTGCAGCCTCTGCTTTTATACGAGACACGTCAAAAGAACGTAAAGCGTAACACAAGGAAGATATTCCCAGGTTATTTTTGACGCAATATAAAGGAAGGAGAGTAATTCCTGAAGGTCGAGTTGATATTACGGATTACGAGGGTAATGCAAGATTGAGGATAAACACAATTTCCTCGTTTATGTTGCACTTGAATGTGTTATGTGCAGGTTTATGATGTCAGAATGACGCCATATTTATGTTAAAATCATAACATGATACGCTAATTAGTTTAGTCAGCACACTAGGCTTAAATGGCCATTAAAATTAATAAATACAGGATAATTTTCAGTATTCAGTTACATTAAAATGTCGCTTGTTAAAGACGCATTCGGTGCACGTGTACCGGCGCGGCGCGGCGGCGGCATGAATGCCGCCCGTTTATCAAATGCGGGCGAACCGTCGGCAACCCAGCCAGAACGCAGAAACAATGTTACTGGAAGCGAAGTGCGACCGCTTTTACGAAAACCAGACGTGGTCTGCATAATTCAGGTGTTGGTAACGAATAATAATGTTAACTTGATTGACGAAAGAAAGGTACGTGATTATTTTATTTACGAGTACCCGATAAGACGGTGACAAGACTGCTTGGCGGGAAAGGCGGAATCTTGAGTGGACGCGATAACAACTCCAATCTCATTCAAGTATGATTACTATCCTATTGAGACATGTTTTTGCGCATTTCACGTGTTTGATACAATTCTATTGAAACAATAATAATAACAAACTGCCACCAGGTGTTTCATTTTATCCTCCATAATCTACCATCTTATAAACATGATACACGTGCGTAAAGATAAGCAGCAGATTCATTGCGCAATTTTCAACCTCCTCATGAAAAAATCGTTAAAATGAATCGAAATATGATGTCCTTTCCATTGAGCTATGGGTGTGTGGGGTCAAGCGGTGTGTTTACATGTAATTATCAAGCCAGCCCGCTGTTTTATCGGAGCTGACCTCTGTGCTTGTCAGCGTCGAGCCGACAGAGGCCTAATTTAGGTAAGTACTTACACATGTAAAACGACACCCGATTGTTTCTTAAAATAACTTTTAATTAACGTCACACCAGGTTATTGGTGTTCTGAAATTTTGGCTGTAACAACTGTGTATATTGTACATATAGAAGTTTCCATATCTCTAGACTGAGAGAACTCGAATTCGTACATAATTTCAGGTCTGACTCTGCAATATGCCCGCCTAAAGTTTCAATTAAAATTCGAGACCAAGCAAAAGCTATCGCAGCCCAGAGTACGATTTAAATGCCGTAAGAGCGGTTCTGCATTACATCCGATCCGAATGCGAGAAATGCCGGTTCGAAGTGACCATAGTCCTATGTATGTGTATGAGGGGTTGCACACTAGATCCGAACACTATCCGTTCAAATTTAGAACATTCCCAATTCGGATTGAAGTCGGATCTTTAATTCGGATCGGATGTAGTGCAGAACCGCTATAACGTCTTGTTTATAAAATCAAATTGTTATTAAAGGGGAAGCACCAGGGTAGCCCACAAAATTACAATTTTCTTATGTGAGTAACCGTAAAAGTTAATATAACCCCAATGACAGATATTTCATGAAATAGTCATTCAATACGGATGAACTGAACAGGGTTGTACTGATGATTTTAATTCAGTAAATACATACTTGTTACAGTCGCAATCATCTTTTGTTCAACATAAAACCTGACACTGACCACAAATTGCAAAAAACGTAAGAAAATTTGAATTTCGCGAGCTACCCTAGCGCTTCCCCTTTAAGATAATTCATTTTATAAATCACTTTAAGCGTCGAGCCCAAAAAATACATCTCGAAGCTAAAGTTTTATAAATTCTAAGAAATCCAGAAAAAAAATCCAGAGACATCATAAATCAATTTGTAGAAAGCGTCCCTTCAAAATAGTATTAACTTACTGAAATTTAATTTGATAAATGAGCTGTTTGTTTTCTATTTAGAAAATAAAGTTTTTTCCGAGAACATCCATCGGTTTCTTACTAAACTTCAACTATATCCGAAGATCCTGCATACTTATCTCTTTTATTGACTGTACAAACAAATAAACGTCAAATTAAAATTAACGGGCTAGCTTAATAAGTAACCTTTCTTAATTTGTTAAAGCGGATTTTCAGAGGGAAAACGCGATTTCCATTGAAAGCTTGAGTTGAATAATTTGATATTACAATTACAATGTTTCTTTCTGTAAATTAAATTAACTTTAAAACCTTTGCCGTTAAATAACCTTTTTATTTTGTTGATTATTTAACAAACGGCAAATAAGGAGGCGGACAGACAGCCTATCCGATGGTCAACGCACCTCCTCCTATATCCATTTGAAATACCAGTGACATCGTAGGTGCATCATTGCTTTAGAGATAAAGCTGCGGGGTAATTGCGTAACACATCATCAGTAGCAATGGCTGTCATTTGACAGTTCAACTACATTAATTGCGTTATTTACATTGTTGAGCAGACATTTTCGAATATATAAAGCAATGGATTAGCAAGATTCATTATGATTCAGTTTGTGATTGATAGTGTGTTACGCAATTAGGCTGCCTTTCCACCGGAGATGAGCGAGGATGCGTACTGAGCGAGGCATGTGTGTGAAACCAACCAATAACAAAGCTTCATTTTTATAGCTTGAACCAAGTTAGCGTTGGTATTGGTTAGTTTTACACACATCCCTCGCTACGCATCCTCGCTTATCTCTGGTGGACAGGCAGCCTTAGGGTGCTAAAAACGTGTCATGTGCCTGCAATAATACTGGCACCCATACTTCATGCCCCAGTATCGCAGCAGGGCTAGTCCCATACCCTGCAAACCGTAATACAGCATCACTGCTTGGCGATAGAAAGAGGTAATATTCGTACAAGCCCACGTACGCACTGACGTAATATCGCGGCGAGATTTTGTCGCGCACTGGGTTTTCAACCCTCGAGCCGTTTTCAACAGTTTTCAAATGTTGAGCCGAGCAAGCATTGAGAAGTGCATCAGCGCATCTGAGCGCATCCCAGCCCATAAAAAAATCTTGAGTCCCGATTGAGCACATTCACTTTTGGATTTTCAACCCTTTTTTTATTTTTATGGATGGGAAATCATCAAATGACTCCTCCCGCTCTGTGTGGAGCAGAAGGGAGTGTCAGACTCTTACTGACTAAAACCCATCCGTGTTCCTTCCTTAGCCCTTTATGTTCTGGGGTAGCGGTAACCCTTTCGGACAATCCCGCACCCCCGGCAGGCTTCGGCCCTGGCAGGCCCCTTCCTTTATGCTGACATCTCTTTGAGGCGCGCGTGGAACACGTACGCGCCGTCCGGCACGGGAGATTTTCAACCCTAAGCAGTGCATTGAAAATACAGTGCGCGAAAAAAAATTGCCGCGGGAAAGAATTGCCGCGCGAAAAAATCAGCGCGGGAAAAAATGTTCCCGTGCTGCCTGAGCTTACATCACCGGACGAGCTCTTTCACAAATAAAGCTCTACTACTTCTAAATTAAATACCTGTCTGTTTATGCCTACGTAAATTGTAAAGCTGGGCAGTTCATTATTTATTTCGAGAGGCCAAACAAACGCTGTGCTTACAAACTGCATACACAAGTAGTCTCTGCGAAGAGAATGAGTTTTTCATTAAGTTAATTTTTCATCAAACGCCGCACGTGTTTCAACTTAATATTGTTTACGTAGCTATTTTTATTAACGGAAAACCTACAGTATTAAACGAATTCCAGACAACAGGAATAAAACGGTAGATTTTCAACAATAAAATTATAAGCGGTACTCATTGACGCGACTCGTATTGTTAAGTGACGCCTTTCATTGAAACGTGCATAACTCATACCATGGACGAGATGTGGTTTAATTTGAAATATATTTAAGGTACAGTCCAATAAAAAGTTTGGTATAGTGTTATAGAGGTATGAGGAACAGGGTGTAAAGTTCACTCATACTCTATAGAAAAGGGAGGATCCTCTGACCAGATGGGTGTTGTGTCTGGCGGGCAACTGCCCTATGATTCATGTCGAGCTGTTGTATATATGCTAGTTGCGCGGTAAAGGGTGCTTTTATAATTTGCCGTTTCACGGCACGGCACGATATTACCGTGGACGAGTTAGAAGTTTTGTGGCAGTGGACGGCATGCCGTGCCGTAGGGTGATTTTATAATTCGCCGTGAAATTATTACGCTTTGCGCGTCTTCAAAGTGCAGACATGTTCTCGAAGAGACAGCGACTACTTATGCTCTATTTGTTATATTTAAGACGCAAAAAAAGACATATTACTAGAAAGTATTGGCAACATCCGCTTTTAAAAGTAAAATATTTAGAAGGGTCATACTACACGCTATTTGATAAGCTCAAGGAAGACCCTAATAAGTTTTTCAATTATTTTCGGATGTCAACAAAATCGTTTTATGACATACTTTCTCATCTGAGTAATGATTTAAAAGCTCGCCGAACACACGTATCGCTACCTCCTGAAGAAGCACTAGCCGCACGCACGCACACATACAAATTTCTTGTACGCACACACTACACTCTCAACAATGCCGCGACGATTTGATAGGGAGCGCCGTATGCTACGGTAACGGCACGGTAGATCGTTGCTGTTCACGGCGTGCCGTTGCCGTGGACGGTAAATTAAAAGCGTTTGCATACAAATGCATACATTTTGCTTTCCTACTTTACCGTGACGATAAAAACGTGCCGTACCGTGCCGTGTCACGGTAAATTATAAAAGCACCCAATCTCTGCTTGCGCGATGCAGGATTTGCGTGACGTCAGTATGACGCGTTGTTCGCATGTGGCGTTGTAGATACCGCTACAGTATCAATCAATTTGCCTAGACTTTTCTCAACTATGTTGGAGTCGTGTTCCAGACTCACCGGACGCAGCTAAATACCAGTATTTGAGTTTAGTACCTATTAGTATACGGGCAAAAATATTAAAATTAATATTCCCGTTACAGTGTCGTGGTCCACTTTAGCATTGGATCGAAAGAGCTGGAAATCATGGGGAGATACTTTTGCCCAGCAGTGGGATGATGCAGGCTAATAATTGTAAATGTAAGATAGATGGATAGAATATGCTTTATTAGACACAAACAATTTAGCAAACCTCATTTCAAGATATCCATAGCGAGCAAATATCACAACTGGACATGGGGGAAAATTTTAGTAGCCCCAAGTTCCCAAGCCTACTAAATAGCCGTGTTCGTTCCATTGACGAAGATACAGGCCTGTCCGAAAATAGTTGAAACTAGGTCTCATATTCACTTTTCGGACGGGCAAATGTTGAAATCTGTTGTAGGGACTACGGTCAAATAGTACTTATTGTCCCTTATTCTTAGTTCGGGACACGAGCTAATCATATTTCCGTATATGTCCATAACTTCGGCGAAAACTACGGATTTCGTGGTTAGAAAGAAGACCCGCAGCATAGGCACTCGTGAAGTGTTATCAAAAGTGACGTTGCCAAAAAAAACGACACAATTCGCAAATCGGAAAAGAATAAATAAATTGATTGGTTGTCATCTCTAACAGTCAACATTTCCGCACTGAATAAATACTTCAACAGACAGTAGAGAGGGGTAATCGTTGTCACCCATCCGTTGGGTAAAGCAAAGGGTTACCCACCAAATCTCCAACAAGGGCCGGGGGTGCGGTGCGGTATTCCGTCGCACGTAAAACCTCCGGCAGGTCTTGGACCTTAGCAGATGGCTAAATTATCACCCTCACGAGCTTTTACCGCTAAAGCTTGTGGCAACATCTTTGCCGCAACATACGAACTATAAACTGACATATCCTACATCGCAGAATTAGAGTTAATCCCTCGAGTAATATAAGACAGAAAACCCGACAACAACCGTCAGGCCCACAAGACACTCGTCTGCTCGGAGGATCCCCCTTTTCAATGAAGGATGAGAAACTTTTCACCTCAGTTCCTTATGCCTTTTGAAGCTTAACTGCCTGTATGATACAAAGAAACCGAGTACCTACTGTGTTATGTCTCCAGTATATTAAAAATTATTCAAGTCTACTCACTAATTCAAATATAAGTTCCTTTTCGTCCAGCTGTCTGAGCTCATGCCGTGACCTCCGCTGCGGCCGCGAGGGTGTGGCGTGAGGGGGCTGGTCTCCGAGGAAGGTGGGTGTGCCGTCGACCGTCGTCACCAACGGCTTCAAGAGACCGCCACGCTCAAATTCATGCGCTGAGATCTTCCTGTCGAATGAGATGGGTGTTTTAGTTGTTGGCAGTTGTAAAACTAGGGGGTGGTACTTTCAGGCGAATAGTCATGAACTGATAACCATGTCAGTCATGGCGATGTATGAACGTAAACGGGCGGCACTATTTGTGAAGGTAAAGGCAAAAACATATTATGGTTCAATTCATTTAGGCCTGCTTGGACCACAAATGCGTTAAGCATTAAACATACTTATTAAAACCTCGTTCTGTTTCTGTCAATCGCTTAAAGACGAGAGAATAGAATGATGTTTTAAATACGTTTAGCGCTTAACGCATTCAGTTATTTGTAGTGCAAGCTGCCAGCGGGCTTAAAAATCTAATGGCGTGGCTGAATTTTAGATCTATATCCGTGTCCGTTTGTGTGTCAGCTTGCTTATATTCCTTTTAAACCATATTGTGTGCCAAATCTTTGACACTAGTCTGAGTGTGTCTTCATGCAAAAATCTTTTGCTTACTGAATATTATGATACCTTTTAAATTACGGGGTTTAGGTATTCATAAACGTTGCTTAAAGTTAAGACACGTTTAAACTGAAAAAATGTAAGTATAGTTAATGAGTAGTTAAGTAGTGATTTAACTTTAAGCAACACTTAGTACCTAGTAGTGACCGAGTAGTGATTTAGCTTTAAGTTAGTAACAAGCTACGTTAGTTAGTAGCTAACATACATCCGCTCAGTATCGACATCAGAATAATCAATTTCATCATGTAGACTTTAACAGTATCTAATTATAGACAAACGTGGCAAGTACAGCCTAAGATAATACTGAGAACAATCATCCTTCCACGAATTCATATCCAATTTTCCCTGAAATATGTATTAAGTACGCAGACACTCAGATCAGTAATGAAACTAGAAGAGCTTAAGTATACAAGAACATAATCATAGTTCTCCTTTATTAGTTGTTTGGTTATAAGAACTGTTGGTTATTTTGAAACATTTTTTTTATTTTTTTTTTTATTATTGTTGAATGGGCCCGCTCTTGACCTCAATCACGCCTGATGGAAAGCGACGGATGAGGTCTATGATAGAACGAGCATGACCAGAAGATGCCTAAGGCACTGGAACCACACATCGACGAAACACAGCAGGCTGCTTGACGCAGCAAACCAGGCGGGCGTTAGCCCTACCACCGCAAGGGCAGAATTGGCCAGTCAAATAAGGTGTTGGGTGAGACTGTCCAGGATTCGTAAAATTGTATCCTAAAAAATATCCTGAATTTGAAAAACTCTGCTAATTCCTCGTTTTTTTTTAATATTTTTACATCAACAATAATTGTCAAGTAACAAACTTCCGTGTTTTGTATTTAGATTTCTTTTATACATTTTATGTTTGAATTTTATTAACCAAAAATTATACATTTTATTTTCGCCACGATACATATATAAACTAACGCCTTTTCCCATGGGTCACACACTACAGAGCGCTACCCGCTACGATCCTAGTACAGCCTCATTTAAATATAAAAATTACTTATCAGAACGTTATTACTTCTTACGTATTATTTTAGTATTTAAACGAAGAACGAGCTAGATATGTTCAGCAATTAGTGAACTGGACAACCGCCAAGTGGATGTAGCAGATATCATAAAACTGGATATTTCAGGAGGACCTTTGACTAATATTACTAATTGTATAAAATACCTACATTCAAAAATTCATGTCTTTTTCCCATCATCGTAATTATTATTATAATAAAGTTTGCATTGTTAATATAGTTTTTGGTCTAGAGAATATCAATAGACTACCGATTTTTTTTTATATAAGTACTTATAATTATTTTTATAATAATTTCGGGTCTTCAGCTAAAAATAAATGCGCTTAAAGACCGGTCTTTTGCTTGCTACCATCCCACAGTTCTTAGCTGTGAACAAACTTTGGATAGAATTCCAAGTTTGAAGACAATGAAGGGAGAAAACTTTGAGTTAGTTCTTCATATTTTTTGCCTACTTATCTGGTAATTTCAAATAACATAAATCTTAAAGAATTATTTTAACATTTTAACCACCATTTATCTTGCGCAAAACTGTTTCTACCAGTGTCCCGAGAATATTATCTTGGCAATGAAAAAAAAAATATCCGACTAAAAACATTTTCAAGATCCTTGCTTTACAAATGGACCAGGATGTCTATAATGCCATAATTTTTCCAGTGTGAGAGAGAAACGGAGCGATAAAAAGCCGATAGCACCATCTTTTTTTTGCAATGGAATAATTATGTAATTAATTAACCTTTTAACCGCCCGACTTTATATCAGTTGTCGTGCCCCCAGCGCCCGAAAAAAAAAAAAACGAAAAATAAATACCGATGAAACGAGCTGTGATGATATAATAATACAGATAAACGAGCTGTGTTATTTGGTCGTATATATACGACTCTGGCGGAATGGACACGAAAATATTTGTCGGATTAATCCGACGTAAGCGGTTAAAAGGTTAATACTTCATAATACAGCCCCAGTTACAAGAAGTAGGTATTACACAATTCCCATCTCGAATTTCTCATCTTCCCCAAAATTTTACTATGCAAATACCTCATCATAATGCATGTAGGTTAGCGTTCAGAAAAGTCCTCCTAATCTACGGAGGGTGGTTAAACACTGGCAGATAAAGACGAGATGACAATGACGTAAGATTGATGGCGACTAGCAGCAAGGATTTCCAAGACAAGAGACGGGAATTTATTTTCTGTTCTACATATACTTCTTATGGATATGGTGATACTGGTTAAGCCACTAATATTTATCTTCATCTTGTGACGCCTTTTTGGCAATGGGGAAAATGGGGAAGGCAGAAACAATAGAAAGCTACATATACCGATTTAGTCCTAAATATGAAAGACCTAAGATAATTCATTATCATCACAGTGTAAACGTTATCTCCAGTGTTATTAAAAATTACGGACAGGATTTGTATCTTCGATCCTACGTGTTTTCAAAAGACTAGCTTTACGAAATCGATAGGTCAAGCAAGCCCTTTACTTCTCGTAACATTGAAAACAGAAAAGTCGCGTCTCGAATGGCAGATTCGAGGAATTATGCAGAAAACAGTAGGAAGATGCTCAAGAATATGGCAGGTATTGTTATACGGTTTCTGTTTTCTAAGCCAGAATTGACCATGGATATATCGCAGATGGATTGTCGAATCCGTAGTTTTACAAAACAGCTCAGTTATGGAAAACAACTGAACAACATTCAGCTACATTGCCATTGCGCTACCGAGCGACGATTAGACGTAATGCAGAACGTCATAACTGCAGTCACAGGGCGGTTTCGCACGTTTATTACCGTTGGATCCCGTTTTTTGATCCCGTTTTTTAGGTATTACCGATGGATCCCGTTTGCTATTTCCGTTGAATCCCATATTATGACAACATGTGTACATTTCAGAAGTAAAGTGATTTACCTTTATCAAACACTAAAAAGAGATTATTTTTAGTGGGTTACCCGGAACCGAACTAGTTAGATTAGGTTAATTATTAAAAAAAAAAAACAATGTTAGGTTAGGTTAGGTTAAAACTGTGACCCCTACGCACGAGCCGAGCGAGCGAAGCGAGCGGTGCCGCGGCAGCGGCCGGCGAGTGCCAGAAACGACTAGATTATATAGAAAATGAGTTGTTTGTGAAATAAATAGTATACGAAACGTTGGTTGTAAACTAAAAATTTGTCAATGGAGTTTTGGTGAAACATTAGTGAACCCCTCATTTTATTATAAACAATTTTGTTGTTGAAAGTACCCGCATTCATATTTTTTTAAGCATTCGGGATCCAACGGAAATACTTTTCGGGATTCAACGACAATAAAACGTAATTATCTTGCATTTTTTAAATTCGGGATCCAACGGAAATACATAATAATGTTTTGCGGGATCCAACGCCAAAAATATTAAAATGGGATTCAAAAACGGGATCCAACGGTAATAAATCGTTTCGCACTACGTCCGATCCGAATCCGAGAAATAGTCCATAGTCATATTTTTTTGGAACTAGTGCGCAACCCCTCATACAAATAGGACAATGGTCACTTCGGACCGGCATTTCTCGGATTCGGATCGGATGTAGTGCGAAACCGCTTTAAGCGTTTGGTGTGACTTCTAAAGCAGAATTGGTCGCAGTAACTAAGCTAGGGCACCCTGACCAATTGGTTTAGGTTAGGTTAGAATTGCGTTTTACTTTAATTGAGCTGTTTTGTAAAACAGCTAGCGGTTATGTAAAACAGCGGATTCGACAATCCATCTGCGTCAGATACATTGCTTCCTTACGAAGCACCATATTATGTTCCAGATGAT
Organism: Amphipoea oculea; assembly: GCA_945859645.1. Lineage (NCBI taxonomy): Eukaryota > Metazoa > Arthropoda > Insecta > Lepidoptera > Noctuidae > Amphipoea > Amphipoea oculea. Next base: position 11,651,730 of record OX243880.1, read on the forward strand.
GGCGGAGTTTTTGTCTACGTGTATTTTCTGTAAATTTGTTTTTTTAATAAAAATATTCAGAACAAAAAGTAGCCTAATGTACCAGGCTACCTTTCTGTCAAATTGCAAAAACTCGGTTCAGTGGTTTGGGCGTGAAACCGTAACAGACAGACAGAACACTTAGTGGGACACTAAACGCCCCCAGACGTAATAACAATAAAACTACGATTCTGTCTCGTTCAATGCCCTTCAACCGATTAATCACTATTAAAATTATGTATTTAAAAAATGTTTTGTGAACAAAAGAAATATCTCTGACGACTTTAATATTAATTTCCACTTATCAGAATTGTTTATGCACATCAATAATTTATCATAACTAGTTAGCTGTTGACTCTGCAAGCGTGTTTGCGTCTCCTAAACCAACGGATCGGATTTTTCACAGCTGTGAACATAGTATATTTATTTAGGACTAGTAAACTTGAAAGTGCTGGCTACACATTCATTAATTAGACTTAAGACACCGTTTATCGTGTCCAAGTATCGAATTGGTACTGTTTTATATACAAACAGTACCAATTTTCAGATTACTACTGATTTTGACCAAAACGATATTATTAAGATTTTATTTATTTTAGTACATGGAGGACTTACAGTTAATAAAAACAAACACAAAAGGAAACCACAGTCACCCGAAAGCCAATAACAAATCCTCACGTATAGACTTATAATAATTTATGGTGTGAGCACAAAACTTTTAATTTTTGAAAATGGAACTAAAAGCGGCGATCTCTTCAGTAGAATGCGTGCATTGCGTTGCGGCTACAGAAGAAATTAATGACTTTGGAGCGAAATCTTTAGAATATTTTACTACAGTGAAAATTGAATTTCACCAATTCAATTTGCAATTAGAAAAATATTCCGTAATTTATTTTACTACAGTGAAAATGTCTTCATGTAGTAAGAATGGAGACCCTAATTTGCAAATGGAGGAGAAAGGAAAAGAAACAAATTTGATATCATCCAGCGTATCACGGAACGCATCAATATTCTCCCAATTAGCTCACGACCATCGACATCAAGGGATGAGTCAACTCAGCTGATTCTTTATTCAGAACTGTCGAACGAGGGGCCTCAAACCTGGAACTACGTGTATCTCCCACGTTTACCCCACAGACAACTCAACCTTCATCTTCATGGCGCCAAACAAGTTGCCGAATTCTGGGCAGAGTCCATTTAGATTGCTATCGACACGCTCACGCTAAGAAGAAGAAGGCAGAGGAAAAACATCTCGTTAAATATTCAGAATTGTACATTTAATTTTTAATAAAGTAAACTATTTAATATTGTATTGGATTATTTTATTTTTTCGCAATCGTAGTGAAAAGTAGAGTGTTATAATGTGTTATAACTCGGTTTCTATTTACTCCCTCGATAAAGCTCGGGAGTATAACTACCTCGTATAATGGGTCATTTTAGCTCCTTGTATAACAATCTAGTATTTCAAATTCGACTGGCAACAAACAAACAAACACTTCAGCTTTATTACTAGTATAGATTACAACAATAACATAAACGTTTAGCTAAGAATGTTATTTGTTGTTGTTCTTGTATATAAGCAGGAGTTTATAATAATAAACTCCTGCAAACAAACATAATAATTCAATAGTTATCTCAAAAAACTTATTTCTACACGTGTAATAATTGTGCGTGACGTGTTTTCCGAGACAAACATATAGAAAAAATAAAACAGCATTGGTGAAAATAAGACACTGGAATGATTTGTTTGTAAGCAGATGAAATAAATACTGATACCTATGGTTTATGGCTATTTTCTTCCTAGGACTCTGATACGATTAATTATAATTCATCGGATAGAAAAACACAATACCCATTTGACCTACAAGTAAAAATGTTCTAAGAAAGTAAGACAATAAAGGACAGCTAATTAATACCATAAAATGTTTCAGTAATTTCAGCGAACAAACAAAGCCGGGCCAAGACTTTCGATATCGGTCACTGTCATATGAACATCATAATCCTTTTGGCGTTTTCCTTATTTATATTATATCCATTAACCACTACAAGGGTTAGGCGGGTCACGCAATGTTATAGGGTAACCCTTTTGGAAATATTACATAATTAAGTATATTCTTTTTTCTTTCGTTACAAAATGAGATGTTACATATTTGAGAAGTTCAATCTACACAAATAAATAAAATTGAAGTGTTTGTTAGTAATGTCAAAATAACAGCTTTTTACTAAATGTACACATACGGTACTTATAACATTTTTTTTTTGTCGGTTTGTTCCAGTAATCTCGACTTACTTTAGAAAAAGAATGAGGGTCCCGCGTATTAAAAAAAACCCATGAAACCCACATCTACCCGGGCGAAGCCGCGGGCAGAAACTAGCAAACCATACACGGATTAGAAATGAAGCTGGCCGTAGCTTACGCCCCCAAACACTAAGCGTAATTCTGAACGCGTACGGAGCAGGACTGCCGCATCTTTACAAAAATTATCATTTAATTGGTATGCCTAAAGCCCCATTTACGTTTATACAACGCAAGTTTCTTGCCTGTGACAAACAGTCAAATTGAAACAAATAAATCCAATTGCATCGTCTCAACACATTGTACAACTTTTATTGTTACTTCGACTAATGGTATACCACAGGTAATTAAATAGCACCATGTAAATCAGGCTTTAATCAAGCTAGACAAAATTGTTGGTTGATATTTTGCAGAGGCCATATTATTATCTATTATATCATCATCTTCCTGCCCTTCTCCCATATTACTTGGGGACGCAACACGAAGTCCCAATAAATATTGTCCATGATATTACCTGACAGGTGTGGTGGCCCCGGAGCCGGAGCCAGCGCGCGACGGCGACGCAAGCTCGGCACTCGGCGGCGTCGCGTGCGACACTAACCACGCGTCCACCACTTGCCGCGTCGCCTTCCTGCCGACAATTGCCGTTTACCTTATTAAATACTTCCAAGACTCCAACAACTTCAAGACTTCCAAGAATGACTGTTTAGTGCGCGTGATTATGAGATTTAAACGTTAACTCGTCAACAATGCGCTGGCGCATCTTTGCGATGTTACGCGTTCTTTGTGTGCATGAGCAATTGAAACAGTTATGAAGATCAGATTAACAAATAAGTAACAAATCATAGACATTGGTGTTTACAAATACATTCGATGATACAATCCTCAACAAAAATATTCTATCCCTATCTTACATCATAAACTAGAGCAGGACAAAGCTATCATCCTAATAGAAACATACGTATGAACACAAACGTAATTGTAACGGAAACTTTGATAACAATAGTATTCATATAAACTAGTTGACGCTAACTAGCATCATTGACAATGTTTGTATAGGACGAGAATATCTCTGCACTGGAAACTAAGTGTAAAGTAAATATGGCTAGTAGAATAATACGAATATTTGCATTCTACTGATAGTTGACGTATTGCGTTTGGGAGCTGTGACGTTTTTAATAGGCATGTTATTCGGTAGCAAACAAACAGCGGCTTTACAGGTGCCTTGCCATCCGAGAGTCAAAGCTATAATATCTCATGGGCCCGTTATTACGCTTCAAGACTATTAGAATTCAACAATTTATGCATGACATAATGTAGGTCCACAGTTTAAACCCTCGTTCCGACAATGATTAGGAACATCATTAAATGTAGATTTAAAATAATAATCTTCTTGTTTTAGAGCCCCAACAAATGTCGAGTCAGTGTTCAATTAGTAAATCTACATAAAAATTACACGAACAGTACCACGTTTCCTTTGTTTTCCAAATTATAATGAGTTAAATTGAAGAGACAAAAGTACTCGGGGATAATAAGGTTAGCCCTACCAGGCCTTTCAAGTATTAATGTTATTATAATCATTTCCATGTTTATTTAAAACAGAAGAAAGTTTTTTCAGCGTCGCCTTTATTTGTCAGGATGACAAGTTTACCAAGGTAGTAAAATTATTAACGGATATTTCAAGAGTTGCAGCACAGTATTGCAGCAAGTTCAAACTTCAGCTTTGCACAAACAGACTAAGAAGACTTAGTTTTAGCATACCTGCATTATTAAATATCAATGTACTCCGAACTGCGACCGCAATGAAATCCCGCGAGAAGCTCTAGAAACTCTAGCAGGATGTTGTGAAAGCCGATATCAAAACTTGCAAACTAGGTACTGAAGCTTCTTAGTAGGAAGGAAAGCGGATCTCTGCAGTAGACTGAAATAGTGTAGCAGAAAAGACAAAGACAAAGTAGTACCAAATTATTTTCGTTACTTTAACAAACTTGTGACAAACACAGACAATAAAGAGAGACAAGCAACAGCAAATGAAGCTGTATACAAAATAAGTACAAAGACGGACATATTAAACTAATAAATATTCAGCATGTTCATTCCATACGGTAGAATAGCACTGACATCCTCCTTCCCATTTTCCGGGCGTCGAACCAAAGAACAAATGGAAATTCTCCAATGTGACAATTTGTATACCGGAGTAGAGTTCAACAATAACATACGGTCCGTATATTTTCAAATTTATTTCAGTGAGTCTGCGAAACTTGAAATGCGCTTGAGATAGTTAACAATTTTATAAGCTGACACTAAAATGCTTATGCAGCGTACCGCATTTTACATTCAATGAGATTCGATAAAACTACATATAACGTATTCGAGACATTAACATTACGTGCTGGAGAATTTATATTAGGTTTTATTGCTCACACGTCTCGGTAATCCTAGAGTGTTCATTTGAGATAAGTGCAATAAGAATCCTACGGCGAATATTGATGAGAATGACCAGAGGAGAGGGGCAATTCTCGTAATTTTAAGAACGTCACAGTCTGAGCTCAGTCTCAATCTGTTAAAAAAATACCTGTAATTTCCTTAAATTTTTTAAGTTTTTGACATCGATTGTCGCTGAGATGAGATTGCGACTAGATTTTGAACGTTTTTAATTACGAGAATTAACATTTTGATATATTTTGCGCAGTGCATTCTACAAAAGTTTTAATACACCCAACACATTAACAACAAGCCCATTTCTTTGAATAGGCCCAATTGCCTCATTATAATTCATACTACTGCGTGCCACCCACCATCGTAATTATTAAAACCAATTCATCCATTCATAAAAGTAATCAGTGTGTTTATATCTTAAACGTTTTATGGCCCATTCAAGACCGACAGAAGTATTGTCATTATAAACTTCAATAAAAATAATAACTTCCAGAATAAGTTGGTTTATGTCAGGTTTTACTGCATGAAATACTTTACTGGTTGAAAACTAGTGTCACTGCTATAATGGCCGTTAATATTTTATGGTAAATATGAGGCTACTGGAATGCAAGAGAGTCTTAGAGAAATCTTATTTTTTAACACTTCAAAAAAGGAGAAGTTACTTTTTTTTTACTCAGCCTACACTGCTGAGCAAAGGCTTCGCCCAAATCCTTTCAGGCATCTTTTTCTAGAGCCACCTCGATCCATTCCTGACTGATTTTTACGGATTCTACACCTATTTTTGCTACAGCCAAAAGACTAGGTACTGCTTGACACGATAAGAAGATGCTCCGACCGGCCTCATGGCCAGAACTGATTAAGACCGTGACAGAAACGAGGTTTACCCAGTGTCTGAATGATGATGTAGATTGAGTTCATGAACACATAATCATGTATAAAGCGATTATGTTATCACAACAAGTATAATAGTTTGATGCTAATAAAACACGTCTGGACGCTGTCAGCTCATTGTCTCCAACACCCACGAGAAGTGCAATTGTGGTTTATTCGCACAAAGCACAGAAACATGCCAAGTACAAACAGATAAAAAGCGGTTTACTTATATTGTTCTTATTAACTTTATAACAGGAGTTATACGACTGGTCAGTACTTAACGAGAATCAGTCAATTTCCTTATATATCCAAGTTTCCTTAATGCCCAGTCTCCGGTTATATGTTTTATCTGACGGAAGTATTTTTAACAGTAAAACCAGTGAATTTATTACCGAAAAAGCGGCATTAATTTTATAATTTACGATCTCACGCTCCTTGGATAGTGAAAATGTCTAATTTAAAAAAAATATGGCGTCAATTTAAGTAAATGTTTTACGTGACGTCATTAGTGGATGATATAATGCTATTTTCTAGTCAAAAGAATTAATTTACATAAAATAGCTTTTGGCACTTCAAATTATATTGAAGAAAATTGAATTTCCATTATACATAGTTTAGACAACGAGCCTAAATGAATAACTTAAGCAAGCAAGAATGCGTTTCAGATAGATATGACAATTTGTTGTTTGTATGGGTCATGGACAGTCATATCTTTATAATAAACTGTGATAACTTATCAGATTTAAACATACACAATAAGACGACTTTATTTATTTAGTTATAGAAAATACTCCTGTTTTCTTCACAAAAATTTTCTTCTAGTCAAGCAATATCTTTCTGCCATTGTGACAGGAAAGTTAAGGTAAAATTTATGTCGATGGCGGTTGGCTATATTTTACAGAAGTAACAAGCCACAGAATGAATTTACAAAGATGCATGCATAATCAGCCTATAATGTTCCCATTGCTGGGAACATCATGGCTTTCTCTCGGTGAGAGGAAGTGGGCCGTAATCCACCTCGCAGGCCGAGTGCGGGTTGGTAGATGCATAATATATACCCAACCGTAAACAAGACGAATTTATCCGTAAAGAATTTTCAAATAGAAATGTGTTCAAGCTCGAGAATGTTATATAACAAAAAAAAAAACCGGCCAAGTGCGAGTCGTACTCGCCCATGAAGGGTTCCGTAGCAGCAAGTAACATAATATAAAAGTTCTTGTAGTTCGTTGTAACTTTGTAAAAGGTAAATTGCGGTTTTCGATTTATGACGTATTAAAAAAAAACTACTTACTAGATCTCGTTCAAACCAATTTTCGGTGGAAGTTTACATGGTAATGTACATTATATATATTTTTTTAATTTTATCATTCTCTTATTTTAGAAGTTAGTGGAAAAAGTGGTAAAATGTGTGTGTCCCCCCCACACACATTTTACCACTTTGGAAGTGTCTCTCGCGCTAACTATTCAGTTCAGAAAAAATGATATTAGAAACCTCAATATCATTTTTGAAGACCTATCCATAGATACCCCACACGTACAGGTTTGATGAAACAAAATTTTTGGAGTTTCAGTTGTAAGTATGGGGAACCCCAAAATTTATTGTTTTTTTTTTCTATTTTTGTGTGAAAATCTTACTGCGGTTCACAGAATACATCTACTTACCAAGTTTCAACAGTATAGTTCTTATAGTTTCGGAAAAAAGTGGCTGTGACATACGGACGGACGGACAGACATGACGAATCCATAAGGGTTCCGTTTTTTGCCATTTGGCTACGGAACCCTAAAAAATAAAGTGTACCTACATAATGAGCCACCCTTCTTATTAAACTCTTATTATTTCCGATTTTGTATTTTTTATAAGTATGAAATATCTTTGCGGAGATTTCTTGGTCTGATTGTGCAATGTGAAAATTCGATTCTGCTCAAATGATGAATCATGCAGTACAAAACTCAAATAAACATCCACCTAACAATATGCAATCGTTACATAGATTAACAGAATTTCCCTTAAACAAACACAAATCTCATTATACAAACACCTTAAAATGGAAGCACACTATCTACTTCAGACACAAAAGGAAACAGTGGTTCAAAGACCCGTGGCAAGCGCTATAAACCAGGCTTGTGCCCATAAATTAATCTACATAACGCTAATTTTAATTAAAGTCGAAATTGTTGAACAGCCTGAACAAACCAAAAGTTAAGTGACAAAGCTAGAGGGTATCAACAACTGGGACACAGTAATTAAGAGACCTAAACAAAACTATTAAGACTTGTGGCCTTCTGCTAATAAATCTTAATTTATGTTACGCTATGTTAAGTCCAGGGCTGTAACTGCTTATATATTTCTTGTAAATTATTCAGAAAGTGTCACTCTGAAAAATTAGTACCTACTGTTTTCGACCATTTTACCGCTTCGTTTCCCTGAATTCATACAACAATGCAAAAAAAAAAAAACTGATTAAAAAATGACGAAAAAATGATTAAATACATATTTGTATTTTGATCGCAAACAATTGTTTTTTTTTTTTAATGAAAATAGTTGTGTTTAGAATATTGACCAACTGTACCTGTTACAGGCTCTGGGAACTGATAATAGTTTTGTAAATAATATTACGGAAAAGTTTTAATGAAAAATATCATAACAATATGTTGGATTCGGGATCATAGTCTAAGATCTTCAATGTAAAGTCAGAGAAATTAATTGTTAAGCAAATTGACTAAAAGCTTAAATTGTCCGCACAAATGTAATTTTTTGACAGTTGTTAGTAATGTGTATAACAATTCAAACTGACGTAGATTGATAATTTGCTTAACAATAATGACTAAACAAGACAGACTGCAGGTACTCTGAAGAAACCAAACCAATGCTAAAACCTAGACAAACGCGAAAGCCTCATACGAAAATTCTGTAAAAGCTTATCTAGAAAATAAAAGCAACAATGTTACAATAAAGTTAAGACAAGAGTCTGTGACATTAATGACGTTAGACAAAACTAGCAAATCAAGTTTATAAAGTTAGTACTTAACGAGTGGGTTGCTAACTTGATGTACTACAGTAACAGTTGCCAACAGTAACTGAATCAGATAATGGACTTAAATATAGTTGTACAATCGCTACCAATTATCTGTCAAGACTATAGTTGGTCTTTTAACTGTATAGGACGCTAGAAACTTTAACAAGTTTTGCTGGTAAGGTCAGATGTAGACAACGGTGACTTTGTATAAAATACAAATATTCAGTAGCTTCTCGTTAGGCTGAGTAGTGACCCTAACTCAGTTGAGAAGTTGTTGAAGTTCACAAAGATGAAGAAGGGAAAGCTTCTTGGAACCCTTTTCGAAATCCTTCAAACAGACTATACCAGTTAGGAAACTTATTTGTTTGTCTAGTTAGATAAGTTGCGTTAAGGGGGAAGCGTTCATATACCCTACTGAAAGACTATTTCATGAAATATCGATCAATAGGGTTATATAGGTATGCACTTAGAGGGTTGTCTTGATGATTTGAATGATTATAAATATTGCTGTAATTACATACTTGTTACGGTCGCGAATCATATTTTGTTCAACATAGTCATACAACCTGACACTGGTCTGTAAATTACAAAAAAAAACGTAAATTTGAATTCCGCGGGGTATCCTGGCACTTCCTCCTTAAGTAAGATTAGTCACATCATACAAGATCTTCTAATCAAAATCTTTCGACGGCCAACAATGTAAAATAGGCTAACGATACAATCGACCTTGTCCATCCAAACAAACCGCTAGTTCACATTAAAGCCAAAGAATTTCTATTGTTCTACATTTTGGTGACAATTTGATTATGACACAATGGAACAATTAAAACTTCAAAACAAAAACTTAATTCGATTGTTTAAAAAACAAACAAGACTTTGAATACGCATTGCATTGAGATAAGTCTTTGAAAATTAATTGAGATTCAACAAAACGGTTCAGAAATTCTTTGAAACCGCCCATTCAGTAATCAAAGATTTATGATTAAGTGAAAGCAAATTTAATTTATGAAGCCTGTAATCTTTCCTGAGAACAATGAAGGCTGTAGATGAATTTCTAATTTTTATCGGCAAAGAAACAGAACATATGAATACGAAAATCTTAACTACATGAGTTTTCAAGGCTGTAGCGATCAATTGCAATAGACCATATGAAATGACACTATAAATTATGAAAGTAATAAATTGTTTTCATTAGTGCATGGAAAACCTGCTATTGATAATGTTTTACCTCCTGCAGTGCAGTGTTGTCATATGCAATTTTCTGCCAACCTCTTAATAAGCCATGAATACCTCTACCGACTGGGTTAACGTAATATGACCAGTTAACGAGCTATGACTTCAATTAAGGCACATTTGTTCCATTATTGTATATTTGTTTTTGCATTCGTATTCTTCTCCTTTTAAAGTAATACATGCGCATTCATTATTCTCTTTCAATATTTAATGAATTTAGTTCAACCCAATCGCTACGACAAAAACTTTTATCTTCGATTAAGAGCTACAAAATGTTTTAAAGTTCAAATATAATTGAAAATACTTTTGATTTCTCTAAAGCATTTTGTTAAATGTTTGGAGTTAATTAAGCCTTTGTCAAGTTCAGTTTTACAACCTAGTTTTTTCCATAAAACCTAGTTTTTCCTTTGCCCTGGTGGTTTCATGATAATACGCTGGTCTATTTACATTGGACATATTTTTCGGGTGTATCTACAAAAATCCTCTGTCTACCCTTTTGAGAGCTATAATTTGCGTGATGATGGTTGTCAAAGGCCTCAGTGAAATTTTTGCGTCAACTTGTCGAATAAAATGACCTACATGGCAGGGATGTAAATTGAGAGTGAACAGGTGTAACTAGAGCGGCCAAGAAAATCATATAAAAACGGTGTCTGTTGTCATCGACCTAGTTTTTTGCAGATCTAGTGTTATGTAGGACGTGTCAAGCCTAGACTCATCTGTCAAGCGGCTAACTGGGTGTCCTGTCTGGATATTTTCTAGTTAGCATCGCTGTTCTGTCTGCAGCTTTTCACTAGTCAGTGATTGACGGGAGTAGAACTTGTTATCCCGCTGAATGATGTTTTAAGAAAAGCTTTCCATTACTTTCGTTAGTTGAATTTCAGAGTTTTGCTAAAAGCGGACGGTGAGCGCTGTGAAATAAGGTTCCGCGAATCTTATTATGACAGAGATATTGCACCAGACATTTAAATTGAAGTTGGAAAGCTGCTAGGTTTTAACAAAGACAAATTAATAATTAGTCGAAAGGTATTCGAAAAAATAAAAACCCCAACCCAGTAATCATTAAACAATCGAACGAAACAACCACACGTTAGGTTCGGTTAGTAACAAATCAGGTAGGAACGGAATCAGGAGATTCTCTGATACAACTCCCTTTCTCTTCAGAATAATTAACTATCCCGTTTTCATTATTGACACAAGTTATTGGTCCACAAACGCCCAACGGACATACGGTACGGGATTAACCGAAAGCTTTTGATGATAAACAGAATTATGTCTGTGTTGTGCACGTACGATGAGATAAAACCGTTTAAGCCCATGAATACGAGCCGAGCGACGATTTATTTGTACAGTAAATTAGTAGTTTCGAAAAAAAATCTGAATCGAAAATAGATCGCTTGTACAACAGGTCAGGATGCGTGGGTATTCGTCAATGGCTCAAATATAAAATTTTGAAAGAGTTTTTATTCATAGTTCGAACATTTTTAGATCGTTGTATTCTGTGGCGAACCACTCTCATTATGATAACGGGATCGTGCCAAGATATCAAGATGTGTATGTCATTATCATATTACTGTCACTTGCTCGGATTTGTATTATGATTATTAAGACGTCGATGTCTTGGGAATGACTCAGATATTCTGAGATCCAATTAAATGAGTGTCATTCATATTAGTGTGTAACGAATTAATTTATATTCCACGCAGGTCTTGAAATAAACCCAATTTTTTAATTAATATTAGAAGCAAATCTCTTAAAGCCAGTTTTCAGTGGTAATTCGCATTTCATCCGCCGGCAACCAGGCATTTTGAATTAGCCATTGTATACGAATCCGTATGACCTGAATAGAACACATTCGGGCAACGTTTTCATCAAATGCCCCGCATGTAGAGAGCGCGTAAATTATTGTGGATGCCTTTTGTAATGATAATGTTTACAATAGGCTTGTACCTTAATCAAAACAGTGATCGTTGGGGTAAAGGATGACTGTATAATGAGGCATTACATCATCCCATTCAGACATTTGAATCAAATTGAATGGGGGATTCAAATTAGAATCAATGAACAGGTTTTCTTGTTACACTGCGTCCTAATCCTAAATTCGTATCAGGTATTGAACATTGTTTAGGCCAGATCAATGCAAAGCGCATTGGATTTGTCGAGTCATTGGTTCGATTTCCACATCAAGACACAAATGATACGCCTACATATTTATGCCTGTCCCTATACTTAATTGTCCCAACACCGTTAAACGCTTGTTTTACTTAACAGGATTAGGACCAACTATTAGGTAACCTGTGCTTTTAGTGCCACCGCTAATTGCGTCGGCACCGCTAAGCTTAGTTCGGCAAGCGCCGCACTTTAGGTCCTAACAGCAACTATGTTGGTACATTATTACAATGTTGCAAGTTGTTTCAACATTCGACATTAATGAGAAGACATTTTAGCTCCGTCTCATGATAAATCGTGCGGAAACCGACGTATAACCTAGAGCAAAAACTTGGAATGAATCCACATGTAGGTGACATCTGCCAATCCGCGATGGTCGTGCGTGGCAGATAGCGGTCCACTCCCTCTCGCAAAGAGGAGTTTCAGCAGCAAGATAATTCTGTGCTGCTTATGTATAATGGCCGATTCTCTTCCAAAGACATGATGCGTTGGTGATCGCAGAGCTTTGGAGTCACTGGTGTTGACTACGCCATCTTCCCCGCCGCCATGATGATCGAATTCGTTTCCTTCAGCTGGCACTTACAACTTACGCATGTATATTAGCAGCACGCGTAGGTTGTAAGAGTCGGCTTACAGAGACTTTGCTTCTTTCCCTGAAAATGGTATCAAAACAGTCGGAGTTCCTAAAAAAATACACACATAAAATAATACAATATTCCAAATAGATTACAAGTTTGCAACTGCTAAAACACTGCTCTTAGAAAGAGAAGAAGTTGATTATCAGCAAATCATATTCTAAATTTAATTTTCACTTAGGCCAGTAGTACGTTAGAAAGAGATGAATATATTTACCTCAAGAAGTAGTCATGCACGAACTCCTGGTTCTCGTCGAGCCAGGCTTCGGTGCGCGCGCATTCAGCATCATAGCAGGTAGGCGCGGGCATGCCGCCGCCCGCGCCTCCCGCCGGCTCTTCTATGCTCCGCAACTGTAGGCCTGCGACAATACAGAATGGCGCTCAGTCATGGACTTAATGGAATTAATAAGTTCAGTTTTGCACTTAACGGGACCTAAAATGACCTACATATTCGCATGCATTGATAATATCTGGGAGCCCCGGCTAAGTTAAGGATTCGCTCCTTAAGGTAAGAGATATTTTCGATGGGGACTCAATTTATCAGAAATTTGGTGAATTATTTTGCAGATGATTTCGAAAGAAGATTACATTAGACATGAAAAGTTTAGTAGGCATTATTAAGCCAATGGAAATGGTATTAAAAAAGCATGAAATCCAAAAACAAGACCTATTGCAATAAGTGCCCGAGCACACGTAGGTACCGCAACCACAACATAACGATAACACGTGGATGGGCGCAAATTATATGAAAATGAATAGTTTATACACACGGACCGCATTTGGCCGTCAAAACCAGTGTGGGCGATATCGATCACATCAAGATTATGTCTCAGCCACAACCCAACCACCAGCAAAACCGGGCACTAGCGGCCGGCCACATAGCAAACCCAACGTTGCGTTCGTTGAGTCAAAGCGTGCTTCCTCTAAGAAAGCCGGAGCCGATCTCTCTTTCCGCAAACACTATAGTAACCACATCGCAACTACTAGCGACTACGCAACCACATCAAAATTGTGTAGCTACGAGTACCACAACGAAGAATAAAATCAGGAATGATATTATCCGGAAAAGAACCGTTTACCGGAGTTACCGACATAGCTTGCAGAGTAAGCAAACTGAAGTGGCAGTGGGCTGGCCATTTTGTCGAAGGTCCGATGGCCGGTGGAACTGACAACTGACGAGTCCTGGAGTGGAGACCGCATATCGGCAAGCGTAGTGTGGGACACTCCCCAGCTAGATGGACGGACGACCTAAAGAAGGTGGCTGGGACAGACTGGATGCGGGCGGAGGACAGGGTGTTTTGGCGCAGCCTGGGAGAGGCCTATGTATGAGTTGATTGAACGGCAAGAAGCTGCAGTGACACTATTTACACGTAACCACTGCTTACTCACATTTTATCGCTGCGATGTGTTGTGATCGGGACCTAGGTATTTATTCTATTTAGAATAAATAAAGATCATGAACAACAGATCTATTTCTGTATTTCCGATTGCAACCTTATAGTCTTAATAGCTATATAATAACCACTTGAAAGCTTTTCTATAAACGTACCTCTACTTATACAAGAATAGTTTCAAGTATTCCCGACCGATGTTAAAGAAGCTCTTCTGGGAATAATAATGAATCCTATTCCAAGCGCTTATTTGCATCAAGGCATAAACACGAGGTAAATGTTACAGCCCACGAGACTCGTGAAAAAATATAAGATTGGAAAAAATGAGACTTTGATTACAAAACCGATGCTTGGAAAATACATGGCAAATACTGATGAATAAACACCGCAGTCGAGATCGCAAACGGTGCAAACAAAGTACTAGAATTTGGCAACAAAAATGTTAAAAACCGATACATCAGTTATCAGTGTTGCTCGTACCTGGGATTGAGATACTCTGATGTTTATCTTTCCACGGACATATAAATTTACAACATTTTAAACAAATCGACATTATACAACATGTACAAATAATTCAAATTGAGTTTTCTTTGGTGAAGGTATCCGCATTGCAATGAACGTCAAACTTTCAATATGACATTTTATACGTCATTGTCAATGGAGTTTCGATACCTTTATGACATTCAGCCAAAAAGTTAAAACTCATCTCATTTATCGGGACAAAATAGGTCCTACTATACATAGATGAAATTGTTTAACTTAAAACAACAGAAGATCTCATATTCATTTCTTAAATTCTCTAGCGCCAAGAAAGAGAATTCAGTTTATTACTAATTACTACCCACACTACTTCAGCTACAGCTGCTCTCGACAAATGGGCAGTGGAAGTAACATGTCCGATTGAAAAATAACCTAATTGAATAGAAATAGTATAACTAACATTGCAAATAATTACTTTATTGTACCAGCTAATGGAAAAACGTTAGGTGTAGTGGCAAAACGCTTCAGAATACTGAAATATTTTGGAATCCCAATTCCCAAATAGAACCGCTGAAATGGAATTTTAGAGATAAGATTTTTTCCAGAGTACTAGGTATTTCAAATGAAGACTGAAAAATAGTTAGGATTAAGGTAGGACTTAATCAAGAACCGTGGGTTTCCCTTTAGACATATATTTCCGCTACGGATTACTTAATAATGACTCGTAGAGACAAAAGTTAACACAGTCTATTTCTAAAATAGAAATCTGCTTTTATAATACCATAGCCAACGTTGTTATTTCTAGTAGAGCATTTTACTATTTCTGTTATAGACTTGCGATTATCCCTGTACGCACAATGCAAGTGAACCCAAGGACAATCCCGGTTGGTGTAGGACTATTGCTATTGTACCTGCGCCAGCAGCTTTTATCTTTACGTTTAATTCCAGCAGCTCCAATTATTCTAAGCACACATTAAACTTAGGTACACGTTCCTAATTTGTTAGACTGCGCCACCACAATATTTCAGAGAGTAACATCTCTTTCTCGAGCAACAATACATACCTCAATAATTACTTTAAGACCTCGTTCTTCAGTAATATCGTTATCAATTGTATATACTGTGACTCTGTGACCTTTACTCGTTTCCTACTGGGATCGAACGTGACATACATTACTTTTGGTTGCTATACGTGCTTCGGAATCACCCGTCCGGCGTTCACCTGTTGATTGTTCATTTAAGGTCAGAGGACCTTCTATTAAATGCAAGCTATTATACTTATTATGAATTCAATATAACTGTTGTTGGCATTGAGAAACAAATGTGACATCCTTGTTATTGTTATTGAATTTGGTAAGGAAGAAGCGGTAAGTAAAACTTTAATAGGTCAGAAGACTATTCTCGTAATTTAAAACGTTCAATATCTAATCGCAGTCTTATCTCGGTGACAAACAAAATTTAAAAAAAATGTCAAAAATGTAATTAGAGGTAATTTTTAACAGGTTGAGACTGAGATCAGACACTGTGAACGTTCTTAAAATTACGAGAATTGCCCCTCTGTTTCAATGTCTTGTGTGTAATACCATGTAGAATGAAGACAATATTAATATTTTCAAAAGCATCGAGTTATGAAATAATTATTTCCTTAGTGTACCTACAGAAACTTTACCCTAAGTTGAATGTCGGGGAAACAGCTACATCGGTAACAGTACCTATTCCGCATAGCCATTTATCTTTGGTCACCTAAATAATGTCTGGACTAACCCGAGGGCTACACTTACTCGAAACAGCTTCGGCGAAGATTCATGCTGTAGCAAAACGTATGGCCAATATAATTTCTCAAATATCGTACACACTGTCAAATGTTTGGACTATAACTATAGCAATAATTTGTCTCCCTACTCCGGGGTAACAGTTCGCCGAAGACAATAATTTCTAAGTAAACTAAGTAGCGGTAATAGTCACAATGATACATTAACTGCAATAGAATGGGACTGTCGTATAGACTGTGTTATATCAAACGCGTTGTTAATATTGAGCTAGCGAGGATAAACATTTGCTTTTGCCTAATTGAAATTGACACATGGTAGCATGGCGATTTGCGTCGTAATTGAAGATGGCAGATATAATTGGATGGTAGGTAGGTATTACGTTTTATTTAGGTAATAAAAAACTTGTAATGTTAGCTAACGTCTTATTATATTGCAGACGTAATTAATAATGTTATTGTGGCAAAAACCCTCTATTAGGTACATGGGACTTACATATAAATGGGGAAATGTGGGTTTACAGTTTTCTCTTGCCTACCCTGTTTGGGAACTATACCTAAACATATACATATAGGCATGATGTTAAGATGGTCTGAAAAGAGCGTCTAGACATGGTGTTTAGCACTTACGCCTTTGGCCTAAGTCTTGGTTTCGCTCACACGGCTCACACTCGTTTCGTAACCCCTCACTCAGGCGTAGTGCTTTTGTTTTAAAGTTATTGCCGAAAGTCGCTACGCACGTAGCGCTGCGGTTATGGGCATGTCACTCCAGTACTACGACTTTTTTTTTTCGTAGGCGGCAAGCTACGCTACGCAGAAAGACTTGATAAGTCCTCTGCTTCATGCAATGGTAAAATTATTTAACATTAAAGCCTGAATCAACATGTTTTTGTATTCTCCTTTTATCAATCAAGATTTACTAGATTTAGATTCAGTATTATCAGTTTAGTTGTTTGTGTTTTTTTTGAAGTGAAAACTTCTTTAGCGGCGTTGAACACTTTTTGTACTGGGGAAAAAATGTTAAACTCGCGTCAGGACACGTGACCGTCAGGAGAGATTTCCCCCCCCCCCACCCCTCCCCCCCACCCCTCTTTCTACGGCGGCGCCAACCGAAGTGAACCAAGTGAGACACGATAATGGATGGGTGGATGGATAGATGGATGGACGGACGGACGGACGGACGGTGACGGTGAGGGTGACGGTGACGGTGACGGTGACGGTGACGGTGACGGTGTCGGTGACGGTGACGGTGACGGTGTCGGTACGGTGACGGTGACGGTGACGGTGTCGGTGACGGTGTCGGTGACGGTGACGGTGTTGGTGACGGTGACGGTGACGGTGACGGCGACGGTGACGGTGTCGGTGACGGTGTCGGCGACGGTGACGGTGACGGTGTGACGGTGATGACGGTGACGGAGACGGTGACTGTGTCGGTGACGGTGACGGTGACGGTGTCGGTGACGGTGTCGGTGACGGTGACGGCGACGGTGACGGTGATGGTGTGACGGTGATGACGGTGACGGTGACGGTGACGGGTGACGGTGACGGTGACGGTGACGGTGATGGTGATGGAGACGGTGACGGTAACGGTGTCGGTGTCGGTGACGGTGACGGTGTCGATGACGGTGACGGCGACGGTGACGGTGACGGTGACGGTGACGGTGACGGTGACGGTGACGGTGACGGTGACGGTGACGGTGATGGTGGACGTGGATGTGGATGGATGGATGGACAGCTGATGGCTCGACCGTGTGTGTAGCTACACTGCTGTGTATTCGTAAAATTCGTGAATATAAAGTGTTTCAAATATGGAAATTGAACAAAGTGCATCGATTTATAAAAAAAGTGACGCAGAAATAGTGGAAAAAAATTAGTTATATTAATTCAATTCATAATTGATTTATTTCAACGTTAATATTCATGTTTTCACTTCTGCCGGCACTCCCGGAGTGCAACCCGTCTTTTTTTTTTTATTTATGTATTTTTGTGGTGTGGTGTGGGTGGGTGTGTGGTAAATAAATACTGGTTGATTGGAATACCGACTAGTAAAAATATGGTAAAAAATCCAACATTAAACAAACTATTTTAAACCGGATGTTTGTTTCAATTTATCACGATTCTATTCCTAAATAAATATGGCTTCCAACAATAAACTATGTTTACAATAAAACACTGTCCGCTGGCGTGGGAAAATAGTGTACATTTATATTAATTAATGAATATAATCAGCGTTAATTACTTATGCAGATTACGGCAGATATAGGCAATTTAGATAGCCAGCTTAGCAACGGAGTAAATGTGTTGGCAATTTAATTAGTTTCTAATTAGCTTCAACATAATTGAAAATTCTAATGAGGCTGAAAAGTGTTTATATAAAAGCAATTAATAAAACTTCTGTCTGGTGGAGTTAACTGTATTTGAGGACTGAGTCACAGAATTATCATCATTCTCCTGTCCTTGACCCAATTTATTTGGGGTCGGCGCGCAACATGTTTTTTTTCTTCCATACTTCTCTATTAGACGACTAAGAGCGGTTTCGCACTACATCCGATACGAATCCGAGAAATGCCGGACCGAAGTGATCTAAGTCCTATTTGTATGAGGGGTTGCGCACTAGATTCAAACAAATAGGACGATGGACTATTTCTCGGATTCGGATCGGACGTAGTGCGTAACCGCCCTAATAGAGAAGTATGGAAGAAATCTCGGTAGTTTCCTTGAGTCACAGAATTTTATAGAATCAAAATATCTATTGAAACTATGTTAAAACAGAACACTTTATATACCTCGTAAAGCTCAAAATGGCTGCCAGCAAATCATTTGGGGTATCTTAACTTTTACACAATCTTCATGCACAACTTGTGCATGCACAAGCCAATCCCCAAAGATAGAAAAAGCATCTTAGACGGAATCAAATCTTCTGCTCATTGTGCACGTGATAGAAATACAGAAATACATCGCAAGAGCCATCCACGTGTATCTTCACTTGGGAACACGGGGAGATTTTCCTGTTACACATAACAAAACCAGTTATCCACATAAGTAAATGGATAATGTTATATCAATGTAAAGGTATATTTACTGCTAATAACACCAAAATAGTTCTAGGCCCGAAAATTAGGTTACGAAAAGGAAATTTTCTATAAGAAATAATTATATATTCCGGTCTGAATCCGTGAGCCCCCCCTCTACCCCCGCTCCTCGATCCCCTGCTAGTTGAAAGAAAGAAAGAAAAAGAAAGAAAAAGTATTTATTGCGACTCGTACAGGAAGATCACAAACTAAACTAAAAACAGTAAAAAATTAAAACAAAGTTATATAAAAAAAAAACAAAAGTAACAAAGAAAAATGAGACAGAAACTCCTATACGAGGCCAAAAGGCTCCTATCTCAGCATGATGCTGCGACATTTAAAAAATAAATGTCGCAGAGCTGGTATTCTGATAGGGCGTAGTTCGCGTCTAACAATATGTCGTTGTAGAACCTGTCAAGGGATCCGGAGAAGAACTAATTCTTCTTAGCGTGTCGATAGCAATCTAAATGGACTCGGCCCAGAATTCGGCTACTAGTTTAATTAGAAGAACTTACTACCTTAACAATTTAAGCCGAGAAACTTTTGCGAGGCAAACGATAACGATGTCGAAGTGGCCGAATTCTGGCTAATAAAAAAAGGAAGTAATGGTATAAATGGAATTATCGACACGAAAAAGAAGAAGTCTTCAAACTAGATTAGGTACTTTACCGGTTTTTGAGGTATGACCGGTATTATGCGGCTGGATAGCATTAGTCTAGGCGTGACATAAGCATAATTAGCCTACAGTGTTCTCACTGCTGGGACACAGGCCTCCTCTCTTCCAGAGAGAGTGGGCTGCACGCGGGCCCAGTGCGGGTTGGTAGATGTCACATGTCTTCGAAATGTTGGTTCTAGGACATGCCGGTTTCCTCACGATCTTCTCCTTCACCGTTTCGAGAGCAGCGGTGAAGAAATTATTTACTAAAAGTAAAGCATCTGGCTGGGTTTGAACCCACGACCTACATCTTGTAAGTCGGAGCCGTTACCTCCAGGCCACTGTTCTCTGAGATATAAACGAACTGAGAAATGTAAACTAAAGCGTTGCCAACCTTCGAAAGGGAAACCCTTTTCTATGATTTATTCGGGTCTGATCCCCTCTTTCAATTCAATAGCATAGGTTCGTTTAACTAATATAAAAAACATTGCTACTGTAGTCTGTACCTAGAGTAGAACCTTGAATAAATATTGGTATCTTTACGAATTTCATGTAGGTACAGACGCCAGCACATCAACCTACTACAATCTGTCAAATTTCTTTAATAGATTTTCAACTTTATCACTGAAGCATAAGGTTCAAAGTTGATTGGGAAAATGTGACAGTTAGGTGTAGGTTGATGTGCTGGCGTCTGTACTATGTCATGTTACTATCTCTCCGCCCAAAGGTCCACTTATTGTCTGCGGCCAAACCTATAAATCAACGAAACACTATCGCGGTATGATACATAATTTAAAAGCAAATCCCACGGGACTGCTTTTAATATTTATTAAAATTTCCATATTCCAAACTATTTTCAAGCTTTTACGGCGTCGTTGTTGTTTGCATATTTATTGAATTTATTTAAAATAGAGCTTGGGTCCAATTAATCCCGGATTAATTACTGGTGCCGCATTATTATAATATCGATATAAATCTAAATGTTTCGTTTTCATATTCAGGCGGCTGCCATATGTGACCGCTTTCAGGCTAAACAGATGCGCTTGAATATCAAAATTTTATACACAGCTTTCTAATAATTCCATTAAGTACAGTCAAGAAAAGAGATAGTATGTAGGATCGTCGGATATAGTTGATGTTTAGTAAGAAACCGATGGATGTTCTCGAATAAAATTGAATTTTATTAATAGAAAACAAACTGCTCATTTATCAATTAATTTGATAAATGAGCGATTTCAGTCGTCAACATCCATCGGTTTGTTACTAAACTTCAATTAAGTATATCTGACGATCCTACATAATTATCTCTTTTTACCGACTTCACAAAAAGGAGGAGGTACTATGTTCGGCTGTTTGTATGTTTTTTATTATTATGTTGACTGTAGGTACATACAGTGCACTCCAAAAGTTACGTGTCATTTTTCCATTTATTTGGTGCCAAATTATGATTTAAAATACATAAAAAAATACCTTTGCCTTTGCTGGGATTACCTGATTATTTTATGATAAGTCATAGGTAGTTGAATTAGTCAATAAAAAAACGTTATAGGGTACAGTTCAAACATTTGAAACTAGAATTTTAAAGCTGTTGCATCACAGCTGAAGTCGCAAAATGTCAACTAACTTTAGGAGGGCACTGTATTATAAGCTTGCTTACCTGATTCTAATATAAAGTACATGTTTAGGTCGGTGATATATACTATTACTATTTCTTAGAATAAATCAATGCTGGAAAATGATACAAGAATGACATAATACCTTTGGATGGCAACATGTCTGACTCATCATATTTATATAATACATATCTTATTACAGTTACTAAGCAAAAGGGAGATACACCATACATGTACAGGTATAGTTATAGCGACACAAGTCCCCCTGCGAAGGGGAAACAACCCTTCACAATTTAGTAGACATGTCTGGCACGACTGAGATTTTACAAACAGGAAATATCGATTATGCATAGAGGAACATGGAACCAGTCTCATTCTTGAACAAGCATGGAACATCCTTACCGGTAATATAAATCTGAATGTGAGTGTTTTTGTTTATTTGATACTTCTTGACGCCTTTTGGCACAGATTGCACGATCCGTTGAAGAACAAAGGATACTTTTTATCCGGGACCTAACACACGACGTAGTACACCAAGGTTGAGAAAGAAACTACGGACAAAAGCTTAAACTATAATATATGTAAAAGAAATACATACCTACGTATAATACGTATGTGTAAGCAACAACAGCAATATAGCCGATTAAGCAATTAATTATGCTTTAAAAGAAACAATATGTTCACAAGATTGCATACACAGCTCTGACGTAATCTCGCATCCCGTACTTGTTCAATCCAACATTGCTTCCATTAGCTTGGTAATGAAAAACGCAGGATACTACAAGCGCTAACAAAGTGTTGTTATCGGGTATATACTGGGAAACAAAGCAATCGCTGCATCTTGCGAAGCGGAGATCTTGCTTTCCGAGAAAACAACGGGTTTCACTTAAAACATAAACACAGGAAAGGCCACTCCAATGAACTCTAGTTTGTGTTCTAGTAGAAGGAGTTTCCAGTGATCTTTGTAATCTTGGGAATTTCTGGTTTTAAAGTGAGCCTTTAGTTATCGCTATAGCTCCATGCATGATTCATGAGAAATATGAATGATTAAATTAATGAAAATGTAAACGGCGAAACCCGAGCGAGGTTCTCTAGAGGTTGGCAGGAAAAGTCAATTCACTTAATTCTGGTTAATTGGTCTACTGAAAGGAGATTCCAGGGATATTTGTAATCTTGGGAATATCTGGCCTTTATAAGGAAGAGGAGTTTTTTGTATAAACGCCTTGTAAAGTACGATGATTCACGAGAAAATTAATTAGTAAACGAGAATGTTTGCAGCGAAAACCCGGCCAGGTTTTCCGCGTGTTTTTTAAGTGTTAGGGAAGTCAGAAGTGACTTCCCAACTTCGCGATAAACAAGAAATTCGTTAATAAGACTGAATAGACTAATTACTAACCGCCGAGCTCACAAACAGTTCTTTTAACGAAAGTAAATTGTAACTTTAGGCTGATAAAAAAGGCAATAAGAAGTTCTTAGAAGACTTTCTAATGATAAGGACTACCGATGTAGGCGTTGTAACTAGCTAATTTAAGTTCTGTTTATCTTTAAGTCTCATCGTAGACACTAAGTCGTAATTTAAACTCGGCTTTGATGAAGGAGATAGTTGGATTAGGACCCATTACATCCCCCCCGGTGGGTTCCCGCATTGTCGAGGCGGGGGGGCTCAGTAGCCGTGGCTTGGACACCGACGGTGAAGCGAAGAGGAACCCGAGGAGGGGCCGCTCGTCAGGGCTTTTGCCGGTAAGCCGACGACGTAGCGGCCAAGAAGTAGGTTGCGGTGCCGCTTGAGCGACATCGCAGCTGAGGCGGGCCGCGATGTCGTATCGGAGGCATCGCGGCTGAGGGTTGGAGGCCGCGGCGGGAGAGGAGTGCCGGTATTGTGGTGCGCCGCTCTCCCTACCTTCCGCGGCCTTGACGGGGTCGCCACCGTCTGATGGCGGACGCGGTGGGGCCGCAGAGGAAGAGGAGTGTTGGTATGACGTTGGCCGCTCTCCCTATCCTCTGCGACCGAAAATTGGCAGGCGGCGGGGCCAATGACCTGACCCGTCGCAGGGGGACCAAGGGTGCCCAGACACGGGGTCGTCTGGCGCCCATGTGCTGGTTTGGTCCCTGGGGTGGTCACGGCGTGCTATGTGTTCTGGTGCGCCGGTGATGGGGAATACTCCCCAGAGGAGGGTCCGGTGACGGACAGCCGCGGCGGGTTCACGGATGAGTGCTAACGCGTGCCCGTGTTCCCGCCCTAAGCGGCAGAGGAGGACACCGTGGAGTTTTAGTGGGTTGGAGTCCCACATAACTGCACTATCTCCCCGTGGTAGTGCAGAATGCATGAGCATTTCTCCAAGTGAAAAAAAAAAAAAAAAAAGGACCCATTACATGGGACTTAAACATAACAGGAGAAATGTGAGTGTATTATACGTACCACCTTTGCCTAAGCCTTCAAGGATGACAGGCGTGATGTTATGTTGGTGTTGGATCAGGAATGAAGCGTGAATAGAGATTGTTAGACGACAGCTCGCGATCCACCCAAATCGTGTATCGTGGCCAATTTTGAATTGGCCTATTTTATAGTGTTACTACTTCTGTCCGCGACTTCGTCCGCGTGAAATGTCTTGTTCCCCCAACCCCATCGCATTGCCTTCTCGCGCTATTAATCTGTCAAGCTTCGCTAATGAGACACAATTGATTTTCTATTGTTTCGTCGCCGATCGGCGAACCGCGCCGCTTGACCGGTTAAGTACTTCGTTTTCGCTCCACGTTCTTTCTGACTTTTTTTGTATTTGTGCGGCTCTTAAGGCTCGCGTACTCGTTAGGTTGTCCGCGGGTTCTAGCGTGATGTTAAGTAGTCTTCCTCCAGAAATGGACTATCAAATGCAAAAGAACTTTTCAAATCCGACCGGTAGTTCCAGAGATTAACGCGTTCAAACAAACTCTTCAGCATTATTATATCAATAGGTATATCTCCCCACTTTTGTGGCGTTATACTAAACAATAATTTTGTATGACTTCTAAGCTCTTTGTATTACAAAAAAGATTACAGAATAATTTTACAATTTATTCTCAGTTACGTCTGATCATTTCTGAGATAGCACGCTATGATTCATAATCCCTCAACAATCTCAAGACAACGAAGAAATCACATTTACATAATCATTTTAGATACAGAGATTACTGATAACTCAATATCGACTCCCACATGTCTTCTATATGTAAGGGTAGTATTATTTTATTTACACAGAAACAAAGTCTTCATGTCCTAACCTTTCCCCAACCTATGTTTGGGTCGGCATCCAGTCTAATCGGATGCAGCTGAATACCAGTATTTTACATGTAGCGACTGCATAACTGATCTCCACAACCCAGTTACTGCCCAACTACTGACTTAGTTACTGACCTCCACAATCCCGTATCACGATAACCCCTTGGAAAGACTGGTTGTCAGATTTTCAGGGTTCTGACCACCCGTCACGACTGTCATAGATCCACGAATGGCAGCCGGGACCAACAGCTTAACGTGCTTTCCGAGATACGGGATGGTATGAAAAGATGGTAACCCATCCAACTGCGGTAAGCGAAGCTTAACCAAAAGGCCATTTCTCGTAATTCAAAACATTCAGAATCCAGTCGCAGTCTCATCTCGGCGACAAACATATCGCTGATTTGGAGAAACATTGACGTAACAGTTACTTTTTTTTATTAAATCTGCTTTTCTAATGTAGGTAAATACGCTAAGTGCTTTGACATAACTCATTTTCGGGACAAAATACATTTACGTCGATGTTTCTCCAAATGAGCGACATGTCAAAAACTTGTCTAAAATGGAAAAATTAGAGGTATTTTTGACAAATTTAGACTGAGATCAGACCGAGAATTGCCCCTCTGATCGATCGACCCGTGCGGCTGTTATTACTTAGCCACAAGCCCTCACAGAACCAAACCAGTACCAGAATAAATTATATGATTATATCTAACAAGTTTGAGAAAGTATTTATCCTTTGATTTTTCATCCGTCCTTTGTATATTAATAGAAAATAAATTACTTTCCCCGGCTTACGCACCCATCTTTGTTATGAAGTCTGTAATACGATCTCCGAAGCTATTACAGAATAGAGTAGCTATATTCCTCTAACCCGCTGGTCTGTTATTTAGACAGCTGAAAGCCTCCCTTCTTCTTTTGATCTTTCAATATGGCTACAGTTTTTTTAACCTTTACATTATGAGAAAGTTATAAAGTTGCGGTAATGGCTTCGGTCGATTTTGTTACAGAAATATCAGATATCGTTTAAAAGTGATTGTAACATCTTGTTAAGAAAATCCAGGAAATTGCTTTTTTTTAAGTTCTTTATACTGCTTGTACCTATAAAGTAATACTTACAGCGATTTAGATTTATGAAAGAAAGGAAGAAAGAATAACGTTTATTTGGACACAGTTCGAGAAACACAAAATACAAATAACAAAATAAAAAAGTCTAAATAATGTTAATTATAAATTCCAGCTTTGGTCAAGGTTCGTCTTTTATAAAGCCAATAAGTATAAGGTAGTGGAAGTAGGTAGGTTTGATATGTTCGCAACTACAGTTGCTAAAACAAGATAAGTACGAACATAAAGAAAATATAAAATCTAAGAAATAATCCACCTCTTGCTGTAGAGTAGTAAGTCTTGTTGCTAGTTTAAGAGCTAGAAACCACCTGTGGAAATAATGGACTCTATTTTAAGTGTTTTAGAGTACTCTCTATTTTTATACTATTTAACAGAAAGTCGGCATGAACAAGGTTTCACTGAGCGGTCGGAATTAACTTTGTACTAAGCCTCTAGGCAAAGATTGATCATCAACGGTTCGTACCTAAGTAAAGCATTCTGTGTATTGTTTCCAAGATCAACAACAACAATGTTTACTGTTTTGAACAACATGATACGTTGATGTTGGAAAAGACAGAAATGTGTAGAAAAGAGACAGGGAGGTCTTTGCCCTGCAGTGGGCTAATACAGGCTAGTTAAATTAGATCAGATACGTTGAATATACTACGTCTTTACTATGGTGGAGGAATCACGAACGAACGAAACAAATTAAGTATTCGGAGAGACAAGGAGTAGGTACGTGTGTCATTTCAACATGGTGTTAACCCGTAAACCTACTTACTGTATTACCTATTTTCTATATTTTTTTACAGTTGAGAAGAAAATTACTCGATGTTTGTTGAAAGGCGAGAGCAAAGAGGATCTTAACCACAAAGAACCTTAGTTGTTGATGCAGCAGATTTTTTTTTAAGAATTTCATGTATGTTTGTAGATAGGAGCAAAACCTTTTCTCTAGGCGCCACCGCAACCGTCAAAGCAATTAATACAACATAACATTCTCATGCATGTTCTCATGCTTCAAATTCCTTCTTTGACACATTTAACCTCTTTCGGTGAAACAAATGAATTACAAACATTTGAAATTAGAGAGAGAGACACAGGATCAAAGTCCTAGCAACATTGCCTGCATACATAAAATTGTTGGTCGAAGTTTCCAGATGTTTGCGCCCTTACGCCCTTTGGATATGAGGAGGGCAATTGTGAACATTTATATAACTAGCAAGGGAAGGCATTTTAACTGAACGTATGTGGAAATTCTTGGTAACTTACGCAGTTTCTGTCAAACTATGGGTACTGCGCGTGTCAGCTTTTACGAGTAAGTATATAAACTTATAAGATTGTTGATCGATATGATTTTATTTTAGGAATGGGCTCGAGCAAGTATGTGCAAATTCATAAACTAACCCCCTTATTATGAAACAAGGTTTTACTTTAGATCAGAGAGGCAATTCTCGTGGGCAATTTTAAGAACGTTCAGTCTGATCTCAGTCTCAATCTGTCGCTGAGAAGCGATTGCGACTAGATTTTGAACATTTTTAATTACGAGAATTGACCTTCTGGTTTAAACCACCGCGCCAATTATTGAATTAAGAACCTATCTGTTATTTATAGAAACGCAGTTCTTAATACAAAAATGAGAGCTTAGTTCGGTGCTAAGTGGTATTGAACTTTGCCTAAATCGAAATAAAGTTCAAAATACAAATAGGTACTGTCTCAAAGTTTTAGGCTAGAACTAAAGTAAGATTTCGTTTTGTATGTATAAGACGGATTGAGTTTAGAAATTTTACAACAACAATATCGATACGAAGATCTCTATGCAATAACGCAAATACAATCAATGCTACTGCAAAAGTGCGTTTAGATGTCTGATAAATGAACTACAACTAATACTCAAGATGTTGAAAATATTTGACGCGTTTAGTTTGGAAGCAATAATGTTTATTGCGGAAGTTTGAAATAAAAATACAGAATGAAACATGCTTTGGTTATTTTAAAATTCGAGATAAACAGTTCAGTTATATAAAATTGAATATACGCGATATTCGTTCCGTTTTATGCAGAGAAAGAAAATACTGCTCATATTTTCGGAACATAAATGTTTTGCAGCATCTTCGGTTGAGCATAGCTTTTTATATGTATAGTCGTTAACGTAGCATTAATGTTCAATAGTACGTACTTGCTTGATGAGCAGTAAGGGAAATAATTTTTGACATATTGTCATCATAGCAATTTCATACAACTAAGTATCAAAGAATGGCAGTTGCGGTTTGAATATACGGACAATTTATGTTGGTATTCAATTTTCTTAGTTTGTTAATCGGTTTGAGACATGATATTATATTGATATTTTATACCAGTTTCTTAGATAATTTAGTTTAAAAAGTTTATCCGTTATATTTTTTAATATTTGCTGTACAATTACTTTAATTTATTTATAGGTAAACGTAAAAACACCCTCAAATGTTTATCACAGTTATTTAGTGAAACTCAAAGGGTGGTAACATGACTTCTTACTCCATCTTCACCGTAATATAAGCCTGTTTGCCTTGTTAAAATATGTAAGGCTCTTTCACTCAATATTGGATAATGTTCACACGTACATAATCTTGTTAACTTACTTATTGTTTGCTTATGTAACACAAGGAGCTCTTGTGCGAAGGTTTTTTACTTTGTTAGAAAACACGTTGGTATTATAAAAGAATAAGCTATGGTAATCCACGAAAAAAAAATCCTTTTTTGGATAAAAGGACACAAACTGTTCGGTATCCTAGCTAAACCACGTTCAGCAAAAAGTATGCAAACAAAAACCAGGGTTTAAACAATGCCGCAAATACGAGACCAAGAAACTTTGTCGCAATGTTTCCAACGTTCATGGAACCATTTACAGAATTAGTACAAGATAAATTTACACTAAAACTTTAGCCGTCCCAAAAATTAACACGAACAAAGTTGCGGACAAAAGCTAGTTAGCAATTTCTTAAGTTAACCACAAACTTACAAGTTGGTTTTACTTAACCCAACCGGATGCGAGTAAGCGACGGTCAAAAGTAGGAGAAAACGGGAAATTTACATTGTAACGTTGGAAATGCTTATAGTCTTTAGGAGTATTAAAAAAAAATGCGCGTAGATGCATAATTTCCTCGTTGAAATTGAATACTATTCGTTGGTTGGTATAAAAAACAATTAATTGATAAAGATAGTTCGTTTTCTCTTCTACATTATTGTAATAAAGCGATTTTATTACTTTATCTATTTATTTAGCAATAATCGTTCTCCTGATGCATGTTTAGGCAAAATCTCATAGAGAGCCGATTTGAGAGCTCTAATTTGCAGGTTCTGTTGAATATAATGCGTCAAAACAATTTTCTCATATAGAACAAACGACTGGACCGTATTCAATTTTTTACTGGAAACAAGTCTGAATATCTCCGAGGTTCTACATAATTTTCACGTAGTATTTATATCAAAATACTCTCCAATAATTGCTTAAACAATATCAACTTAAACAAAATTGATACTTTGATTTTTTATTAAATAGAATAAAAGTACCTACTATTCACTACACAGGCGATGTGCGATCGCCCTGGCTGGAGGCCTTAATTTCTTGAGGCATTTACGGGCAAGCCCGGTTAAGGAGACGACAACCTCATAGGTTGAACTAAGAGATGCCATTTATATATTTAAAAAGATGCTCGCTCAGTACCGAAATGTAAGAGGGCTCTTAATGCAAGCAAAACTGGAACAAAGTTAATTTACAGCCATTGATTACCGAAAAGTAGGTACGTTAAGAATTTTCTATGATTCCCAAGAGAAACAGAGAAAATTGGTACGTAGTTTTATTTAATTAAGTCTCATATTCTGGCACTATAGAATAACTGAATTTAATTATAATAAGAACAGTCCTACTTTCCACAACGAACAGCGGGCCTTATTTTGACAAACAATTAATTATTTCATAAGTCCATATTGACCAAAGTCGCCGAAATAATTGTTTCTTTTCTCGTTTTCTTTTTGTTTCAGTAATTAGTTTTTAACGAAACTTGGTTGGAAATGAAATTATATTTCTTACTATTTATGGGAAAAAATAAAACGAAAAGTTATCCTTATTTGTATGTCACTGATTAATTTAAAAGCTGAAGCAAAAGTCCTGTGCAAAAAAGTGAGAATAAAAATGCAAAACGCTAGAGATATTAATAAATTCAAATTATTTGATTTCTGTAAGTAGGTTTGTACAAACACTTTTACACAGCGTTTCCTATCTGAGTACCTACTCTGAGAAAAAAGGCCAAAACAAACTCGGAGATCAGTCTCTTTTAAAGTCCAGACGTATTTTCCCGTTACATCATTACTACCCATGAATACATCACTCATCACATCAATTATAACAGTGAGAACATTTACAGCCTCGAAGTGTCAGTTTTCATACTACTTGTTCTCTATCTGATCTTATGGACTTGACATAAATACTGTTAGGACATGACGATGACGCGAGTCTGACTCCCACATATTGACGTAGTACTTGCTATTTAGATCCTTATCTTTAGTGTGATCGGGCTTAGTAATAATGGACTTTGCTATATGAGTGTGGGAGAAGAAAATGTAGTTCTTTTTGCGGTTGCCAGGTTTCTCTATTGTGAAATAAGGAGATTCTAACTCCCTTGTGACAATGATGGACTTTAATTAAACAACAATAATATTATGATGAGTTAGTTTTATTGCTGATATGTAAGAAAAATGCTTACTAAAAATACAATAAAAGAGAAACTTTTATTGACAGATAAACTTAATCAATCGTCTTAAGTGGAGATATTCAATTCACATTATTATTTGAGTAAGAAACGTCTTTCAACTGTCTGATCGCAAATATTGTAACCTACTGTCAATTTCAATAAAAGTGAAAGAATGAATTTAATGAGTTAAAAGTTAGAAACATTTTAGTAAAGTATACTGAACTGGAACCAAGTTGTGGCACATTATGTGAATTGAAACGCTATGGAACGAATAAACTTTCTGACTTCAAGTAAACTTTGATTTGTGACAGAAGAAACTGTAGTTTTTTCATTCATGAATATTTTGATACATTATAATTTCAAATTGCAGCTTTAGTAGAGCAATTTTATGCGCCAATTTCGACTTGAGATTTGAGAGCCATTTAATTCTCAGTCTGCATGATAAAATAACCGTTTTAAAAAGTCTACACAGCGCCAACATTAGTTCTAATACAAAAAAAAAAACCTTGCAACTAATGGTTTATAAGAAGTTTAATAATACCGTCATGATCTAGATATAATTATAGACTTCATAATAATGTGCACATACCTACTCGTCAATATATTCAGATGGAACTTTTTGTTTCGTTAATTACAAGTCAACAAGTTGCAGCATCTTATCCAAGAACTAAGGAAAACCCCCAGTAGGTTGTAGTGGAATTTTTCTGTCAGAGAATTAAAGCGTTGCATAAGAAACATATAAATAATCGGTACCTATTTCCATGAGAACCTCGAAGCTCAACGCAGCCACACGCATGAGCGACGTCAGTACGACTAGTACGACACGGACAAAGTTGTCGAAAACGTTATTACATTTGTTTGACGTCGTTATAAAAGCGTAAACTTTGATTTTATCGATTCGCAAAAAGGTAATATCGACTGATAACCCCCATGCCGAAATATATTGCATCGTAAAACGAGGCTTGTTTTTATTCATCATAGGTATCATAAAACGGCTTTCAATAGAGGAAATTAAGCTGACCATAAAATGCGTATCTCGAGCGATGTACGAGGAGTCCCACATGGATATTTTTAAGCCCGCTTTTAAGGTGGTAAGAAAGAAAAATATTGCCTCGTAAAAGTATAGGAGCCTGTTTAACAATGTGTCGTTAGAGAAGTTAGCAGTAATGTTTGTTTAAAATCAATGGTGTAACCAATATGCTTCGTGTTAAGGCCAATGACCACTTTGTATGCGGTGTTAGTCGCTCTGCCCATATCAGTGCTAAGTTAGAGCAGCATTTTCGTTTGCGGCCGATGTGTTGCATAACTGCGTACAATAACTATCATAGCGAGCGGCATTGTGTACTACAGCTATTAGTGTATACCAAAATTGTTGTTATGAGTGTGCTAATCAGATTTTATGCTATCGTACTTATTGGTTTAATCTGTATTTACGTTTGCCTTGAGTTGGGTTAGATTAACGTCCCAGACCCTTTCAAATAAATATCTTTCTAAATCTTCAAGCTTAGCTTTGCGCGATAAGCAGCAGAAATATAACAATTTTACATATTTATCGTGTTACATTGTTACTTATAAGTTATAATAACACACTCAACACCGTCTCTCGCAAGCACACAGAGAGGTTTTTTATCAAGAGCCGTGCAATCTTAACCAAGCTCGTAATTCAAAGTTAAGGGTGTTCAGAGTACTGCAGTTTTCTGTAATTTAATTCTGTGTGAGTGCACTGTAAAAATGAAGTTTGTTTTACTTGAGTGCAATGGAAACGTTGATCGTGTGGCTTGCAGACCAAATAAAATTTGTTATAACATTTGGAAGCGCCCGAGGAAAATTCCTTAATAAAAGTTTATTAACAAATATGATATGGCTGAATGTTGGGAATGTTTTTGAGGAAATTGGATTTTATTTGAGTTACGTAAAACGTTACTTTGGTGTTACAGTTTGGCGTAAGTTTTTGAATGAGTTTTTGTTTTGTTGGGAATTTATGTATCTACTTATTCTGGTTCTAAACACTATATGGCAGGAGAAAGTTAGTAGTCCACAAAGGTTTTAAATGTAATAATAGAGCTATTTAACGATTTAACACTTAACGCTAGACTAAAATTGAGGAGCAATCATTCAAATAGTGTTTTGTCCATGAATTAACGAAATACAACTGAGTATGGAGAAATCATAATAATAGGTTGGGGAAAAAGTTTCTTCGCATTTTTTAAGAAAATTCAAAACATTTTTTAATAAAGTCAAAGTCAAAGCATTTATTTCAAATAGGCACATAAAAGGCACTTTTGAACGTCAAAAATTATCTTAAAATAGAATTGATTCTAGTCGCCCATTCCAAAAGGTAGTTTTCGTATGGAGAAGAACGGGCAAGAAACTCCACCGTTACTCTTTTAAAATGTTTAGGTACAATATTTTGCATGGGTACATTAATTATATAATAACATGTGAGGACGATGCACCTACAATAAAATTACTATACCACAATAGGTAAAAGAATTAAAAACGAAACCATGACATATAAATTAATTATCTGATAGATACATGGTGCTCACATATTTACAAACATGGTACAAGCAAAACGATTTTAATTAAAAAACAAAATACAAGTAATAAGTCAGGGTGTGAGTAATAAATATAAAAAAAAGAATAAAAAAATTTACAATTAAATTAGCAACCAGTTTGATTTTGTCTAGACTCTAGATTGTCCTATGGAGCAGGACCAGCATGTTTCCAAGCGTTCTTATCTTGGATATAATCTTCTAATTTATAGTATGCTTGTTTACAAAGTGTACGTTTAATGTGAGTTTTAAATTTTCTTTCATTTAATTGCAATATATCACAAGGTATTTTATTGTAACATTTAACACAGTACCCCATAAAAGATGTATGTACTTTGGCTAATCTGAAAAATGGTTGATGTATTTTATCTTTGTTTCTTGTATTAAAGTTATGTCTATCGCTTATTTTATTAAAAAGATGTAGATTTTTTCTTACATACATAATATTTTCATAAATGAATTGGCAAGGTACCGTCATAATATTAATCCTTTTAAATAGTTCCCTGAGAGATTCGCGGCGACGTAGATTATAAATGGCTCTGACAGCTCTCTTTTGCAAAATAAAGATGGATTCAATGTCAGCAGCTCGACCCCATAGTAAAATGCCGTACGACATAATGCTGTGAAAGTAGCTAAAATAGACTAAACGCGCGGTTTCTACATCTGTTAACTGTCTTATCTTCCTAACAGCATAAGCGGCCGAGCTAAGCCGCCCCGCAAGAGATGTTATGTGAGGTCCCCATTGTAATTTCTCGTCTAGCGTGATTCCCAGGAAAACCGTATGATCAACAAATTCTAGTTTTTCTCCATTCAGTATGATGTCACATTCGCTACTTCTAACATTTGGTAATTTAAATCTAATGCATTTGGTTTTCTTTTCATTTAGTACCAAATTATTTACCGTAAACCAATCTTGGACCTGAAGAATAGAGTTATTCACGTCGTCAAGATTTTGTGCCCGTCTGCCTATCTTAAAGATCAATGATGTGTCATCTGCAAATAACACCATCTTCGGTTGATTTTGAAGTAATTGTGGTAAATCATTAATGTAAACTAAAAAGAGGAATGGACCCAATATCGAACCTTGAGGAACGCCCATTGCCATTTCAGACCCCAATGAGTTTACGCCGTTTACTTGAACTTTAAGCTTTCTATCTTTTAGATACGACTTTAGTAAATCAAGAGCTAAATTCCTAATCCCATAGTGCTCAAGTTTCAGCAGAAGTGTCTCATGGTTGACGCAATCGAACGCCTTTGAGAGGTCGCAAAAGATTCCAATGGCATCTTGCGCTTCTTCCCAGGCGTTAAAAATGTTCTTTATTAGGGTGACACCGGCGTCAGTGGTACAACGCCCTTTGGTGAAACCGTACTGTTGTTCATGAAAGATGGAATTTTTATTAAAGTGGCGTAACATTTGATTGAGCATCAACTTTTCAAACACCTTACTGAGAACTGGCAGAATTGACACAGGCCTATAATTGTTGGGTTCTTTACTATCACCGGCTTTGAATAAAGGAACTACTTTACTGTGTTTCATGAGATCCGGAAAGACTCCTTGGTCTATACTGATGTTAAATATGAAAGCTAAATAGGGCGCAATCGTTTCAATGATAGATCTACAAACTTTAACAGACATTCCCCAGAGATCTTCTGTTGATTTAATTTTAAGATCTTTAAAAGCTTTTATAACAGCCTGGGGGTTCGTATGTTGAAAACTAAACTCCGAGGGGCATGCCTTAACATTCTTTCTAAGTAAATCAACAGAACGCGCGGGTGAGGAATTTAAAGCTTCAGTAGTTTTAATGGGAATATTAGCAAAAAAGTTTTCAAATTCCTGAGCAATTTCTACATCTGAGTTTATGGGGCCATGTGCAGTTTCTAAATTAAATTCAGTATTACGCTGTTTTTTCCTACCTGTTTCATTATTTATTATTTGCCAGGTAGTTTTTATTTTATCATCGGCTGATTTTATTTTATTGCTAATATAAAGAGCTTTAGCTATTTTGCATACACTTTTAAAAGTCTTAGAATATGTAGCAACATACTGATGAAAGCTTGTGTTATTCATATGTTGCTTTAGGCCATAAAGTTCAAAAAGGTTTTCCCTGCTTTTACGAATACCTGGAGTCGCCCAATCACTAAATAAGAACTTTGTGTAAATACTTTTAGTCTTTAGTGGGAAAGTGTCATTAAATTGCGTGTTTAATAGTGAAAAGAACTCGGCGTAGAACTCATTCGGGTCACATAAATTATTAAAACTCTGAACACATAATTTACTTGCTAAAGAATTATTTAATTTCTCTAAATTTTTAGATGTAATTGGCCTAAACCTTATTAGAGTTTTTTGTAAAGGCATGTAGGAGCAAAATGTTATTGTTTGTCCGCTGTGATCAGATGGCAACTTATTTACAATTTGTTTGTGTAAATAATCACAGTTACAGAAAATATTATCTATACAAGTGGCAGAGGAAGCTGTCACTCGGGTGGGTTCAATAAAAACATTTGACAAGTCAAATGACCTAAAAAGACTTAATAATCTCATAGTATTTGAGTTATTTTCTAATAAATTTATATTAAAATCGCCACATATGATTATTGACTTACTACTAGCAGAAAGTTTCTTTAGCACATCTTCCATTACAGAATCAAACACAGATAGATTCTGGTAACTTGGAGGTCTGTATACGCATACTATTACATGCTTATCAAGCTCAACACAGGACAATTCAATGGTGTGTTCAACAGACAGCCCGACGATGTCTTTTCGTTCCTTTGATTTAACAGAATTTTTAACTAATATTAATGATCCACCATGTATCATACATGTTCGGCTGAAATGGCTAACTACACAATAATTTTCATAGTTAATTGACATTACTTGATGAGCTTTTAACCAATGTTCTGTTAAACAAATGACATCAAACTTGGTTTTTTCTAAAAACAATTCTATTTCCAGTAATTTAGAAGAGCAACCTTGAATATTTTGGTTAAATAATTTTAAAACATGTTGCCCTCCCTTTGGTTTTTTATTATTCTGAGTAATATTGCCAGAAGATACCTTTTTATTATTCTCTAATAGTAATAGGTTATTTGAAGGGGTAACTTCTGTTGTCTTACTGACTAGTTTAAAGAGTTATCCGGAGAGACCTCCACAACTACGACTGAAGTGTCTAGGAAGCCCGTATGAGTTCCAGCAGGAAGAGAATACCCTATCTGACTGGTAGTGGCCTCCAAAGATGTTGGTATTGTAGGTGGACCCTCCTTCGTACAACATGAAGATTCATAATTAGTCATCACTATGTTGTTAGTATGACTAGACAACACAGACTCGTCCCTAATACTAGAATTTGTTATATTAGCTATAACACCGTTAATATTATATGCTATCTAATATAATATAGTTTATTTACATTTAACTAAAGTATGTAGGTACCATTTTGTTCGATAACTTTTTGCCATCTTGTAGGTAGGGACATGATCCCATTGCTATAGAAATTTTGGGACTTCTGATCAAAATACCGCGACAAGTGGTTTTGGCAGTCCTCTCGTGATGTTAACCTGACACTGCCTAAAGAATTCTGAAGAGACCGAAACAGGTAGAAATCTGAAGGTGCAAGGTCAGGACTGTACGGCGGATGCATTAACACCTCCCAGCCAAACTCTCTTAATTTTTGCTGAGTGGCTAAAGATGTGTGAGATCTAGCGTTATCATGATAAAAAACCACACCCCTTCTGTTGATTAATTCCGGCCGCTTTCTCTCAACTTCTTGCTTTAATCTCATCAGTTGTTCGCAGTAGAGTTCAGAATCGATGGTCCTGCCTGGTGGTAACAGCTCATAATGAATAATGCCCTTCCAATCCCACCACACACACAGCATCACCTTGTTGCGAGTTAACCCGGGTTTCGCCACAGTCTGTGAAGCCTGACCGGCCTTTGACCACGACCTTTTTCGCACGTTCTTGTCGTACATGATCCACTTTTCATCACCAGTTATCAGCTTCTTCAAAAATGGTTCGGTTTCATTACGTCGTAATAAAGAATCACAAATGAGTACACGGTTCACTAGGTTTCTTTCAGTGAGCTCGTGAGGTACCCAAATATCGAGCTTTTTTGTGTACCCAGTTTTTTTCAAATGCGCCAAAACTGTTTTGTGGTCAATTCCCAGTTCTTCAGCTACGTCGTAATTACTGATATGCCGATCTTGCTCCACTTTTTAAAAAATGGCATCCATTTTATCCGTAATAGGGCGACCAGAGCGACGTGCATCTTTGACATCAAAATTTCCGGATTGAAAACGCTTAAACCAAATTTGTGCTACTCTCACAGACACTGCACTAGGTCCATAAACATCGCAAATTTTTTTCGCGGCTTGCGTTGCATTTTTACCTTTTTTGTAGTAAAATTTTAAAATGTATCGAATTTCGTCATTAGATTCACTCATCTTGACAGTACGAAAAACAAATGAAAATCACATATTTTCCTAATTTGAATTTGGAATAATGTTCTTTAAAATTTAAACTTTCAATGATACCAAAACCAGCCAGATACAAATAGTATAGCCAAAGAGATTTTATTACAAGTTCATACATACTATAATGCGAAAAGACTTTTTCCCCAACCTAATATGATCGTAATTATGATTTCTCCATACTCAGTTGTATTTCGTTAATTTATGGACAAAACACTAATTGAATGATTGCTCCTCAATTATCTTCTCTATTGGTTTGAAAGTCCACTAAATACGCTCGACATCCTGATCCTGATTAGTAGTATTAACAGCCCTTCATGAACGTTCAAATAAATAGAGCTATCTGATAATTTTATTATTACGTCAACTTACCTATTGAATGAGCACACTGAATGAATACCCTGTTTCTTTTCATAGTCAAAAGCACACAACATCGCATAATCGTATTAATTTCATCAAATTCAACATTTATGAAAGAGAATGAATATTCAAAAATGTTACAATAGAAAGTCTCATAGTCCTTCATATCCATCAAAAGAATCAATTGATATAACTTCGATACATACCTATTATAAATTAGTCTTTTTTTGTCAGTGTGAACCCGTTGTTCTCCTAAACTACGCCACGGATTTTGATGCGGTTTCACCATCATTTAGAGTATTTATTCCGAAAGTATAATACATTGATATTCAACTTACATATAAAATACTAGCTGCGCCCCGCGGTTTCACCCACAGAGCAGTTAAAACCTCTTTTATCTGTTCTGTGGTTTTACCCGCATAAGTCTCGATCCCGTGAAAATATCGGGATAAAAAGTATCGTATATCCTAATCCAGGTCATGGTCTCCCCTTGTGCTAAATTTCATTCAAATCTGTTCAGCCATTTTAGTGTAAAAGCGTAACAAACAAACATACAAAAAACAAATCTTTTCCCTTTATAAGATTACTCTTCTTTACTCTTTACAAGAAATCTCAGTGTTTTTTCAAGTCGTAAGCATCGTGCGAAGTAGGGAGCGGGTTGCTAGTTATTTTATAACTGAGACCACCTACAGTCTGTTGTATTCACCGGAATCGTTAACATATCAAGTTAGCAACTAGCCACCAGTATCAAGTTGCAGTCGCTACTCGGAACTGTCTCCGTTATTTCAAATAGTTGACAGTAACAATAACATTATGACTGTGTTATGACCTGGCAAGAACAATAACTAATGTTTTTGCGAATTGAATAAGATACTTTGTTGTAAGGTCAGGAATATTGATAAGGCTAGAAATTTTCATATCATTTTTATCCTCCTAATTTATAATTATAATTCAAGTAGGTACCTATTATCTCGCAATTTTTGTTCCATTTTCTTAATAAATAAATAAAACAAGTTTTTAAAGGATAAGATTACGTAGAGATGAATAATATGAGTACAGAATAAAAAACAGTATTCATAATACTCATCTCTGCGCAACCTTTTCAATTTGTAAGTTTTTCTTTCCGTTTCGTGGTCGTCAATAGGTACACAGGGTAAGTTGTAGGGTTGTTGTTGTTGTTGTTGGTTGAATATACAGGAGTATATTCAGCGGTTTTGACCTAAAACGTCTTAGATGCTAAAAGCTTTCTTGTCTTTTTAAGCAAATAAATAATGGCCCAACTACCACAAACCTTGGATTCTATTTAAAAGAAAAACGCAAATCTCCTAAATTCAACTTTTATCCGTAGTGTTAAAATCTCAACGAATAGCCGTTGGGCTTTAGATAAAGATTTAACAACGGCGATTTGTCCCTGAGTAATTTGACAAAACCTTTTTGTCCGTTCAACTTTTTAAGAAAATAGACTCCAGCTTTGTCAAGAGACAAATTTCTTCTCAGAAAAAACTGGCCTCAAATACTCTTGCGAATTGAAGCGAAATTTCATCAGATGCCTCGTATCGCAAATGAGCTTAGCTTAAGTAATAAAACATCTCTTTAGTATCTGGATCAGGTCAATCAGAGCGGTACAGGCAAAATACTTCAAGCATTCTATTCTTATATTGAATGTACTGATGAGGCCAAGAGGCGGCGAAATCCCAGATTGCCACATGTTTTCTTGAATTCAAATCACGGTCGGACTCGGACTTCGTAGGAAACCAGCGAACCAAACCAGAGCTATTCGTTCTTCAAGTTTAAATTGCTTTGTGGCAACGTAACTGTCCCAGGCCAGGTGACGGCCACTCGTATCTACCCTACTCGCTACCCATTATGGCTTTCCAATTCCATTAATTCCACTAATGAGTCACACGGCTTTAATAACCCTCAACTGTTCTAATTGACTCCAGGTTTGTTAGAAAGTTGGACCGCTTGCGGCATTCGACGATCGTTACTCAGCAAAGGCGTTAAAACTGCTTTGATAACTTTGTAGCGAACCTCGGGGTTAATAAGATACAAAACTTTGCAATATTTAGATAAGTTTTTAGTATGGGTTGTCGGAAATGGGCACAATATAAATTCAGAAACCAACTAATATCTAATGAAATTATGTGGGTAGGTTAGATGGTCAATATTTCAATAAGATATTAATGATGTTCTTTCTTTTTTGTACTTAGTATTTTATTCATCTCTCAGATATATTGCAAACTATATAATATGCAATATATAATTCAGAAGCATTTTTTCAATTTTGTGAATGTGAATACCATGGATCCGTTTATTATGTTATTATGATGTATGTAGATTTGAAAGAGCATGGCAGTTGAGAGTATGTCAATGTCTCACTCATGGTGGCGCGTGTGTTGGATCATTCGGTTCTCTACAATATGGTTGAGCTGGATGGTACTGATCCACGTGTCATGTTCGTAAACGGCCGTCGGTTGCCAGTGTTGAGACTGGTCATCTCTTAACTGCCAGGGCTCATTATTAATCTTATATTTTAAATTGTTTCTTCTTTTTTTTACATTGTTCTCACATATAGGATTTTGTAATATCTTGATTTAAATGATTGTCCTTGGAGTTACTTCCCCGTTCTTCTCCATAGAGATCTACGTTTTGGAATGGGCAATTAGCTTCAACTTTCCGACGGTACCTATGACTTTTGGACAATTCAAAAGTGCCTATAAATGGTTTTATTGAAATAAATGCTTTGAGTGTGATGTTGAAAATAATTATCACTTGATAATCCCGTTGCTTTCCCGAGTACTAAAATATAAACTTTTACCATCAGTTTACAAAGTTACACAAAGAACTGTTGTAAAATTCCCGCCAACGCGCAATGTAATAAAAGACTTGGCCATGTATGTATATGGAGACAAAGTAAGAATCCAGAAAACTGTATAAGGATTGAAATGCACTTGATTCTCTTTACAACCACGTCACATCCTTTCGTGGCGGACAAAGAGACCAGCTGATGTGACTCATGTCAAATGTGGACATTATATGGAAAATGGGCGACTAGAATGAATTCTATTTAAGATAACTTTTGACGTTCAAAAGTGCCTTTTATGTGCCTATTTGAAATACCTAAATGCTTTGACTTTAAAAATTCTCTACATATTTTCACCCATTTTTAGCAACAGCACATCAAAATAGACACCAGAAAAGTTCGCTGTTTCGGTTTCACTTGAATGGAAAACGCAAACGTTCTGAA
Source organism: Amphipoea oculea (assembly GCA_945859645.1). Taxonomy (NCBI): domain Eukaryota; kingdom Metazoa; phylum Arthropoda; class Insecta; order Lepidoptera; family Noctuidae; genus Amphipoea; species Amphipoea oculea. The sequence goes on from OX243880.1 coordinate 11,693,102, forward strand.
TACAAATAGAGACCTAAAAGAACAGCTATTGTTGGAAAAAAGGACAAACTAGAAAAATGGGATGGAGTAAAATTAAAAGATAAAAACGAGAGCGGAAAACTGGAGGGTCGAAATGAAACTTTGATGTTTGATCTATGTTTGATACAATAATTTTCCAGCATGGTTGAAATACGTAGTAGATGAATCATATTAATTGATGAATCATACCATAGCGGACTAAAAGTTAAAGCGAGATGAAATTTCTGATAAAATACTTAAATAAGCAAGCATGAAAATTATCATGAACATCGCCTATCAGCACCTATCAATAGTCCATGTTTATACAGAAAAATAAAATGTCAATGCGAAATTTAATTGACAACCGTGAAAGCAAAATCCCACTGAATTCAGTTACAATTTCGGCATCCAAAAAAAAATACAAATGAACAAAAACCAATATTTTAAAGGCTCGACGCTTCAATGGAACCAATAAATATTTCCAATTCAGGAAGTCAGCCCACTCGCAACTACGGTAGGCAATATACTCTTCCGATTATCGGTTACGTGTTACAGCGCAGTAAACTATCGGGCCACGAGCTATCATTTCTGTTCAGGGTAATACCACGAATCATGACTCTGCGACTGAATACAAATCACCTCTGAATTCATCAACTCAGATTATATTCTCCTCTATAGTAACCTACTCTTTCCAAAAGCCCCTCTGAAACGTGGCAACGTGACTTTTTGACAAATTTTAGTTGTTCAGTATAAGGCCGATCACACATAGAACGCGCCACGCGACGGGGCGCGGTTTTCCGCGCCCCGTCGCGTGGCGCTAAACGTAAAACGTTCTTCCACGCGAGGAATTGGGCTCCGTTTTCGGAGCCAAATTCCTCGCGTGGAAGAACGTTTTTATTTAATTTGTATGTACAATATTACGCGCCGGCGCGTTATCTGCGCCCCGTCGCGTGGCGCGTTGCAGTGTGTGATCCGCCTAAGCTGCCGTTTAAATACTCGATCTTCCTTGTCTAGTAGGTATACTGCACTCACCATCACTTTCATCTGAAACTAATATAACATCGACCAAACTGACTGGTATTTCTAGGAATGTATCATCATTGGTTTGTTTATTTCTAGTTCAGGTAGAATCCAATCATTTCTTACCTACCTCTAGTTTAAGGCCCTATTTTGTAAATATTTATGAAAATCAATTATTTCAATAAAAAATTTCAATTTAATTTCAATTGACCACTTTACTCAACCAACAGCGCATGGATCCAAAGCTGAAATCGATCCCTCTGTCTATCACAGAGGGATCGATTTCAACTTTGGATTTTGGTTGTTTGCGGTCTGGTTACAGATAAACTGATAGGTATTAACACCAAGGGAGGATACTGTTACCCGTTGTATACAGGTTGGTCCAAAAGTCGTGGATCAAACGAAATAGGGAGATGAAGGAGGACATTTCCAACAAAAAATCTTTCTACAGTATGGTCATAATTCAATTGCCCTAAAAGTTATGAATATTTGTGTATACCGAGTTCTTTTACAATTAGACAAGTTTAAAAATAATGTGATATAAAACAATAAAACAAACGGTGTTGTATTACTACTAGATAATGTATCAGCACTACAAAGTTCTATTAGGGCTGTGAGTATCAAATTTCAAGAGCAATTTATTTTTTTCCAAAAATTTCGTAACGTTACCAAAAATTATTTCTCACTTTAAAAGCGTTGGAAATGACCTCCTTTATCCCCCTACTTCGTTTGATCCACGACTTTTGAACTATCCTGTATATAGGGTGACAGGAACATGGACGCGCAAACTGTAACCATGAATTCAGCACATGATTCTTAAATGTCAACGCAGGGGGGGTTCCAGAATCATGTACTGAATCTATGGTAACAAGCTTCGCGTCGATGTCCTTGCCACCCTGCACCCTAATTGCGTAACACACTATCTATCTCAATCTGTATCATTTTGAAGGAAACTAATCCATTGCTTCATTATGTTCGAAAAATGTGTCTGCTCAACAACGCAATGAATCTTGTTGAACTGTCAAAATTAAACCCATTGCTACTGATAGTGTGTTACGCAATTACCCCGCTATATTTATTCAGAGAAAATCTTTCATTAATGAGAAACAACATTATTCTTCTCATTCTTTCGACATCTGTCGGCTCGTCGGCTAATTAGCATCGACAGTGCTTCTCATTCTTAATTAAATTTCGCCTCGGTTTCATCTTCAATATCATGAATTCAGTGAGTTTTCTTTCAATTGAAAAACACCAATAGGCACTACAAAATGTAAGCAATTTCAGATCTAATGAAAAGATGTTTTAAATTAATGTAGATTTATTTCCAATATATTTAAAGACACACTCAAACAAATAAATCAGAGTTAATGTGAAGCGAAAACCGCAAAAATCTCAAATCGTATAGAAACAACGAATTCGCGTGTAGGTGTGAACGTTTGTAAAAATATCATCGTCAAAGGTTTGTTGTTATTTTATGTAAATATGATGAGGCCGAGCCTTTTAAACAGTCGAGTTGGAGCTGATCATAAATTTTATTCGTCCATTGTTATCTTAGTAGGCATCTCGGTAAGAATCCTAAAAGGATTCAGTAACAATAGAAAGTGTAATACAAGCTACCATCTGTCTTCAAATGTCAGCGATAGATAAAGCATCTCAGGGTCTGCAGAATAGAATCTAACTGGGGTCTTCTTTGTTGATATCACAAATTAGGAGTCATTTATAGATGGCATAGATTCTTAACCATGAAATAATGGACACTAAACAAAGGATGCCAACTATAGTCGTATTACTCAGCTACATACACACAGTGAAAAGGAATCAATTTCTTTAAGTTTAATGCAGTGGAGCAATTTTATTTTCTTTAGAAATTTAGAATGCATATACAGGGTGTTACGGAAAGGGTATATCAATACAAACGGGTTGAAGAGTGTATCTGGTCTAGAATCTATGTACAAAATTTCAGCTCAAAAGCATTAAGTTTGAAAATGCTTAATATTTTTTTATTTCGACATCACGGCGCTGCACTGGCGCGCGGCGGCGTGAAGTGCGTGTACTAGGCGCACAGGCACACTACAGATAATGGATAATGACCCTCGTAGTGCGGTGACACGTTTGTTATGATTTCAATTTAATAAACTATGGAAATAAAAAAATATTAAGCATTTTCAAAGTTACTGCTTTTGAGCTGAAATTTTGTAGAGATTCTAGACCAGATACACTCTTCAACCCGTTTGTAATGATATACCCTGTGGACATACCCTTTCCGTAACACCCTGTACATATGTATTAAGATTCAAATAAAAGACTCCTATAATTTCGCGTAATAGCTCTTTTGCTTACAAGTCTAGCTTGGCGAGCAAAACAAGCCTTTATAATAGAGTTGAATTTTGATCAAAATAATCAATCACAGTAGCTGGTCTTACAATTAAACGGATATTTGTAAGGTCTTTCTATGATCCTTGTGATTAGTTACTTCTATTGGAACCAACTTATAATATTCCTCAAACATATGCTCCCAACAAAAAAAAAACTGATTTAAGCACAAAAGACCACCGCCTAACATCCTGAAAGCTACTCCTCATACACTTGAAGTTCCCTACATGATTAATGATGCACTACTTACGGTACATCAAACATGAATAATACACCCCCCTCTTTGAAACCACTTATGATAAATCAATAGCAGCTCTTTCAGGAACTGTATGTTGAATACTCGTACTTTTTTGAGCTACGGTTTCCTAAAAGGCCGGTGGCCGTCGTATTGTAATGGCTGTCATGAAAATCTGGCTTTTTCGCGGTGTCAAAAAACGCTCTGTATTTGGACAGCCATTATTCTGTGACCGTTCAGCGCTTGTTTAGGAAGCCAAACCTTTGCTATAGTAGCAGTTCTCAACAACGAACAATTATTAAGCGAGTAAAGAAATAAGGAATATTAAATACAATGAAATAATAAATTAATAGATAGACCTGCATATAAAATATTAATAGAATAAGTAAATAAATGGAAATATAAATACATAGATAATAGAATGTAAAATATTTTTTATAGTTAAATTCAATAATAATTATGAATAACAGATATATATTAATAAGTAAAATAACACAAATAAATGATAACATAACACTAATTAATTATACTACATTAGAATAAAGAAAAAAGCAAAGAAATAAAGAAATGATATGATATGATGATGAGTAAAGAAATGAGCAATATTAAATATAATATATATAATAAGGAAATTTAATAAAGCGCTCTTCCTCTCTCTTACCCATATAAAAAATTGCTGTGCCCGACAGGGTCCATAATTGTTTCCATTATTTTTATTTACCACCATTGTACATTATGGATTGCAATAAACGATTTGAGATTTGAGATTCTATCTACGTTCGCGTAATCTGTCTTGCACTTGACAGCTTAAGAGGAAAACATGTTTCCAATTTCGTGTGTTTTCCTTCAGTGGTCTAAGTTGTCCGTTATCAGAGGTTATTTCAGTCACAGAGTGATTAAAAAAGGTACAGGTTCCTAGAACAGCGGTGACTGCCATATAGCGTCCGCCATTTACATGCAAATGACGATGATTATCTATGAATCATCAACATACTTTCATAGAATAGAATACTCTTTATTATGTACACCATATAAATTACAGATTTAAATATAGAGACTTATTTCCAAGGGTGACACAATGGGCGGGCTCTCTAGGGAAACTTCGTTTTTTTTCACGGCCGTTATCTGGCGGCCACCGCTCTTCTAGCAAACCGTAGCGTTACAAATGAGAACGTTGCGGCCTATAGGTGGTAATGTGTCTCCTTGTGGTGGCTATCAGAGGAGCGTTTTATTGATGTACTGCTTACGGTAAATCAAATACGAATAATACATCCCTCTCTTTGAAACCACTTATGATAAATCAATAGCAGCTCCTTCAGAAACGAAAAGAGGTGACCGCTATATAGCGTCCGCCATTTACATGCGAAGGACGTCACTGAAACGTTATCTATGAAAGTAAGTTGGTGCGTTTCCCTAGAGAGCGTTTTTGTCACCGCTAAGTCAAACCCTTTTTTTTTTTTTATGGATGGGAAATCATCAAATGACCCCTCCCGCTCTGGGTGGAGCGAAGGGAGTGTCAGACTCTTACTGACTAAAACCCATCCGTGTTCCTTCCTTAGCCCTTTATGTTCCGGGGTAGCGGTAACCCTTTCGGACAATCCCGCACCCCCGGCAGGCTTCGGCCCTGGCAGGCCCCTTCCTTTATGCTGACATCTCTTTGTGGCGCGCGTGGAACACGTACGCGCCGTCCGGCACGGGCCTGGTCCTGATCGGACGGTGAGCTACCCATTACTCTCCGTCCGCAGGCCCGCGCCTACGGTGGCCGGGAGTCGTCACGCGGCTCCCGACGCCCGGAGCGTCTCCCGCGGCGGCTGGGGTGTGAGGCTCTCTCCCTCAGCCGTTCCGCCACCTCCTTCGCTAGCATGACTGCTTCGCAGAAGGAGGTGACCGCCCCCCACTCCCTCTCGCCCCGGACCATGGCTTGAACCAGGGCCGGACGCGAGAGGTCGCCGCCGCTGTCGATCGCCTCTACGAGGGCACGGCGGTGCTCCGCCCATGCGGGGCAGACCTCCACCGTATGCTCCACCGTGTCCTCTGGGCGATCCTCGCAGTGGTGACACCCGGGCGTCTCCTCCCGCCTGATGATGAGCAGGAACCTCCCAGCTAAGTCAAACCCTATGCCATCATTTTCATGACAGCCGTCGCTGCGGCCGTTACGTGCCGGCCACCGCTCTTCTAGCAAACCATAGCGTTACAAATGAGAACGTTGCGGCCTATAGGTGGTAATGTGTCTCCTTGTGGTGGCTATCAGAGGAGCGTTTTCTGACACTGTTATTAGCCAGGGATGACCAGCAATAAGTATTGAACGAAACATTTTGGTAACCAGTCTCAAAGTTTATAAATAGAAATCGTTTCTGCTCTTTGAATAAACACTGAATACTTTCCAGTGCTCATATCGCACGAGAACAAACCGTCTGGTTGGGGTCGGATTCAACAGACTACAAAAACTTATTTAGAAATCTATAATTCTAGCTAGGGCGCTCATATGCATGACTAGTAACCACGGAGATCTAGAAACTTATAAAATATAAATTGACTGTCATTAAAAATAAGTTAGCACACTAATATTATAAAGGCAAAATTTTGCGAGTGTGTTTGTATGTTTGTTACTACTTCACGCAAAAACGACTGAACGGATTTGGATGAAATTTGGCACACAGATAGTTTATAACCAGGATTAACACATGTAATACTTTTTATCCCGACATTCCCACGGGATCTAAATTTATGCGAGTGAAACCGCGAAATTATTTTATGACTTATCATAAAAAATAATCAAGTAATCCCTCAGGATAACCAAATTATATATATATATATATTTAAATCCTAATGTGGATTCACAGCTGGAGTGGAAAAATGTCAACTAACTTTTGGAGGCCACAGTACATGTGACCCATTCGAATTAAATTTGCAGTATGCATAAACATGCAAAAAAATTAGGTGAGCACTATGTTAATTTTATTTAAAATAATTACTTATTGTCATAGCGGTAAATGTACGAACATTCATACAAAGAATAGGCGGCCCCTAAAGGTGGCGCCTGTCTGCGAGAGCCATTACGCGTCTATGTGACACTTCACAATGAAAAACTGTCACAATTGGACTGAAGTTTGGACACATAACTTCTTGAACTAAACTCGCTAATTAAATAATGCAATTAATGTAAATCAGCCATATTATTAGCTCAAATTCCTAATTTGCCAAACATTATGGAAGGTCATGAATCATTTACCTAATTGTCCTTAGAACGTATCAACGATTTTATTTAAAACCGTAATAGTATTCTATCATCGTATGAAGGTGAACAGAATCGTGGCTGGACTACTAGCACAGATTAGTATATCTATAATTAAAGGCAATGAATCGCAAGCAATATAATTACCACATAGTTGCGAATGATATTGTCATCCAACTTCAACATATAAATATACACAAATGAAGGTACAGATATAACCGATTGTACACATTTTACATTAGGATACATAAAATGTTACAGTAATGGTCTTATCAGAGTCAATGACCTTACGCTCAAATGACAATAATATACGCACATTGTTTCTATACGTAATTGCGCGAAAATAAACAGACAGAAAAGATTGCGAACAATTCGTGAGTGAAATGAGTTGTATAGTGGCACTAACTTATCTGACCCGGTGGTAGAAAGGGGGACTATAGAAATCTGTATGAAATGTGACAAGGTCTAAGATTTTTGGTCAGCGCCGCTGTTAGGGCCAGTCTATTCTGTAAAAATCTAACTGTGAAAACTTAGTCGAAGTGAGCCTGAAATGAACTGCCAATTTTGTCTATCTCTAGCATCAGGTAGAATGACAGCTCACTTTACCTATAGTAAAAGTGCGCAGTGCTGCACACCCTCACCCTATTTCAAGTTAAACAAATATCAATTTTATTTCAATGACGATTAAGTTGATCTCAGAGTGACTAGCACTATTCAAAAAGGTATAAAAATGTTTGAAGTTGTAGCGTAAACTGAACTTTATTTTGAAGGAATTAAAGTTATTTTTCCATTAATGCATATTTGTTTACATTTTTGGCAAATAAATCGCGAACGCAGATTACGTTTTTACAGTGTGACTGTACATCCTAATCTGTGCATAAAACCGTAGGAAACGGTAGAACCATTTTATGAGATTTTGTACATACATACCAACTAGAACAAAATAAAGCCACGTACAAAAACTAAATAGTTTTTAACGTAAAAAGAGGCCAGAATTGTACACAATAATCGTTATACAGCCGTTTAAGGCTGCGTAATATTATAGCCTTGGCCTCAGCTCGAATGGAAGATTCCTTTCAGTGGATTACTTTGCAGCAGATATAAATTATTTAATAGACCTACTGACCACACCGCCCGATGACAGACAGGTTCAATACGATTACGTAATATCGTTACGATATCATTTTAAATTGCATATGTATGTTGATTGATTTTCATTCGTGATACAGTTAGTTTGAATACATTAAGTACTTAAATACATTTGAATTTTGAATTGTATTGAGGTCTTTTTTTTCACATTGCGGTCGTGTGTCGTTGAGGTCAGCGACATTGCTTAGGTACCTACTTACATGAAAAGAAAAACTTTCTTCAAGTATTCGGAATACTTAACATTAGAATATCGATGACCAATTTCGAACACGACCTACAGCATAGCAATGCCGTAGGTCGTGTTCGAAAAACAATAAATTATACCCATTTAATGACAATCCTTTACCTTGACAATAAATTACTACAGCCTCCTTGAAAAAGGAAATAAAAATGGTAATGCGCATCTAGTTTAAAATGGGTAGGTATTGTCAGAATTTTCTAAACTCATCATAAACTCATCAAACAATGGATTGATCAATAACAAAACAGGTTACAATAATCAGTCAGATTTTTCCACAATAACTATCTACTAGAACCGTCCAATACTAAACACTGGCCTTGCTTGAACAAGGCCGCGACGAATTATTCTAGTTGTACCCATTATACGGATTATACCGTAATAATCACAACGCTTGGTCTACCAATTAGTGATAAATTGAGGCTTGAGTTCTAGCAGTAGGAATATTACAGGCTTTTTGTATTAAAATCAAGCAATCGCTTAGTACTGGGGTGTTTTGTGATGGCCATTTTTGTTTTGCAATGGGCCTTTATCAAACCTTTAAAAAAAATGTAATATACCGAGTTATGTTGTTAGTTAGCGGTTATAAATCTGATCCTCTGGTGCATCAATTTATTTTGCTATTGGTGGATCAGATGAGAACACAGTAAATCAAGAGCAACTATCAAAGATAGATAGAAAAAACCTTGCAGTCTTTGACGAAAAATTCTACCTTATCTAAATACGTACTTTTCTTGTGGTGCAGACATGATCCGTGGAGGCGGCACATGCTCGCCGTTTGCCCCATGCGGGCGCTACCTTGCTCTAGTCGCCATCCTCGCGCCACCTGACGCTTCCAGTCCAGTCTACATCTCGATCCTTATCGTCACTCCATAACACTTCACTGGTATAACACTATTCGTCACACTTAACATCTTTTGTACACTAAAAACACCGCAGTTGATTTAGTATACTGGCTGTTTTTGTTTACTTTTTTTAGGCTGTGGAAATCCCGTTAATTACACGTGCAGAGTAACAAATTGATCTGAGATGACCTTCTTGCTGTGTGATAATCTGATAATATAATAAAATAATTAGGTTTGTCATCGATCAATCAGATTTAAGGATAAGTGTATGTGAACGGTATGATTAAAGACGCTCTATTGATTTGATTTGATTATCGATGATCGATATCGGTAGACAATATATGATTGTGTTGACATTATGGTAAAATGTAGATTATGGTATTCTTATGGTACTTAGAATTTCATGAGTATTACACACCAAGATGACGTCATTGTATAATAAGACGTTTTAATCAGGCGTAATCCGGCTAATTATTTATTGACTTCATGCTGAACTGCTGAATCTATTTAGCAAACTTCGCTTGTAAAACCCACATTTATTAAGAAACTCGATCTACGTAACTAGAGGAAAACTACCTACTTTAAAGGCGTAATTTACACTTCTAAAAATAAATCTAGAAATATGAATTTCTTGAAAAAGGTTTACCACGCTTATGTTTTTAATTTAGTAAAAGGCTTTCAAGCGAATGCTGTTTTATGTTTCTTTGAAAGGAAATATTTAAATAGACGGGAAACCAACAAAATTCAGCACAGATTGTTTGCCTACTTCAGTATGTCGACGAAACAACAAAGACATCAGTTATGCAGATTTTAATCTTCTTAAAAGCGGGGGCGTACGGCGCAGTGTATCGTCTTTAAGTCTTTAACTTTAATGTTGCTGAGCTAGCGAGCTAAACGCCTATTAACACGGTATTTACCTTTTAAACACATTTAAAAGATTAAACTATTTGTTCAAGATTGTGTTAGCCTTGCTTTTATGCTAGCCGAAAGACTAAAACTTTAGTTGCAGTAAAGACAACAACAGATTAATATCTATCTTAGAAAAAATTGCATTTTGCAGCCACCATCTTGGATTTTCATTTTGACCTCACTATCGGCTTCAGCACCCTCGAAAACAATCAGATACGACACCCAAAACGAAACTTTTTATAATTTTTGCAGCCACTAAAACTTTTGTTGCAGTAAAGACAACAACAGATTAATATCTATCTTAGAAAAAATTGCATTTTGCAGCCGCCATATTGGATTTTCATTTTGACCTCACTATCGGCTTCAGCACCCTCGAAAATAATCAGATACGACACCCAAGACGAAACTTTTTATAATTTTTGCAGCCGCCCTCTTAGATTTTCATTTTGACCTCCTGTCCCGTTGACTTCAGCACCCTCGAAAACCATGAAACCTATCTCTCTTTCTATTACATAATAAAAAGTCGCATGGAAGGGGGTAATTCGCTTTTCGTTACGTGACGATATCTACCAGTTTACCGCAAGCTCCGTTAAAGAACTTCGTTCCAAAATCTAACCAGTTCCTAACAGAAGCATAGACAAAGCAAAACAAAAGAAGTCCAACGATATAAAACAGGTGCGAATCGTGACAGAGACAAAATACACATCATAAGTTTAGTGGCTAAAGGTGAAACGTTTTTACAAAATAAATGGGTGAATACCGTCGAAAGGAGAGAGTATACCCCGAAAACAAATGACAACACCAAACAACAGTTGTCATTGAAGAATCGTAGACGAGTCGAACGGAATGTCATTCATGAATGCCCCCCGCCCTACCTTACCTTCCGAACGGATGAGGAACACACTGGACAATCATACTAAAACTATATGGGGGAAAGTTTTGGCTGGTATCACAGGGTTCAGTGCGACAATAGTTTTTCCATTGATGACACAATGCAATGTAAGCATCCTAAGATTTCCGGTGAAATTTTCATTTATTTTCGGTTCGTTCGATATAACCGGTTTTGATTGAGTAAAGGTCGTAGGTATTTATTATCACAACTTCCGTTTGACATTTATAAGCTTTCAAACACGTGTTTATTTCGATTAGACACGTGATTGAAACCCCAAACGTGATCAAATATTCTACAATTATTTATGTACCTACTAGCTGCGCCCCGCGGTCTCACTCGCGTAAATGTCGAGCCCGTGGGAATTTCGGGATAAAAGTAGCCTATATGTTAATCCAGGGTTTCAGCTACCTCCATACAAATTTTATCAAAATTGGTCCAGCCGTTTGAGCGTGAAGAAGTAACAAACATATAAACACACACGCACTCACAAACTTTCGCCTTTATAATATTAGTGTGATGTGTGTGATGTGATTCAAATTATTATTCGCATTAAATTGAAAATGAGTAACTTTATGAACAATTAAATGTTGTTACACAATCACAATAAAAACAATGGCTCCGAATTGAGTTACATCCTATATTTTATTCAAAAGACCTACTCATTATACATTTGGGAATAATAAAAGTATCTTAACTAACACTCAACAATTAAAAGCTACCGCAGACAGGCGCGAAGCAACGGTACGACGCGATTCTGGTAGAATAATTTCCATAAGGTTTTCATAGACATTGTTCTACTCGAGTCGCGTCGCGCCTGTTTGCGGCCTTAATTAAATACAGGGTTACAAAGATGAACTTTAACAACTTCTGGAGATACCAAGTTAAGGATTTATTTATGGTAATGAAAGTCTTCCAGAGTTTATGATTCTGTTAAAAGTATAGGTAGGTTAGGTCAGTAGAGAGGCCACTGCAAATTGCCACCACTGCGGAGGCAGCTTGGATTCCGCACAACACACGCTCGAGGAGTGCCCTGCGTGGGCCTCCGAGCGGCGGGTCCTGGTTGCCAAGATCGGACGAGACCTGTCTCTGCAGTAGTGAGGGCTATGCTGGCAGAGACAGAGAATTGGACGGTAGTAGCCTCCTGTGAGACTGTGATGGTCAAGAATGAGGCCGCCGAGCGGGACCGGGAGAGGGCTGATGAGGGCTGATCCTGCTCGGAGAAAGAGGCGTCGGGGCGGGACCTTTGGAGTCGCGGGCGCACAGAGTGGGGACTCTGTCCTCCCACCAAGTGACCCTAGGGAAGCCGGTGGCACAGTGGTCACGTGCTGCCGTGCATAGCGAGGCTTGGGGGGGGGGGGCATCACCAGTCTCCCCAGGATGTGCCTTAATGGAGTTGAACGGGAGGGTTCCGGAATTGGTATTTTAAGAGGAACCGGGACCACCCTTATATGATGATGGTGATCACTGGCGTGGTTTTGGTGAGGTGAAAAGCCCACACTCCCCGACCTCCCCTCTCCCCGGAGGTCAGGTGCCTTTTGGAAGTTTCCCCCAGAAATTAAAAAAAAAAGAGTAGGTTAGGTAGTCAACCCGATTATTATCCGTTATCAATTTATCAAATATCCTAAATAAAATTTAAGTAACACTTAAAATTTAAGATAACGCATTATGCAACTCAGGCCTCCAAGATACAGGCACTGATCACTGTTCAAATAAATATGTTAATAATTATTCCAGTTACAGTAACCATACAAATAATTATTTTTATAAATTTATTTTATAAAAATGGACCAATAAATTGTTCTTATTCATATTCCTATTATTTTATAAACGGTCTCTTAATTTTATTTAACTGTTGTTCTCAAGATAATTTGTAGATTAATGTAATAAATTATATAGAAAATTTTATTATTAAATACTCTAGGTACGGTTATTTTAAACTTCTATTGTATATTTAATACGACTGAAATAAATAAGACTTTCCTTGCAATCAAACAATATCAATATTTTTTTTGTAACTGCAAATAATGTTCGTGACTAATAATAATGATTAATGTCAATGCAGCCTGGGTCAATGGAAAAATAAAAATTATGAGTCATGAATTTATTATTCATAACGTTTCACTTATAAGATTTTTTCGATGAGTTAAAACTCAAACAAATTGTGCTTTAGCTTTACGTTTTTAACGAAATCTAGACGTTTACTACGTTTGGCGTTTATAATGTTAGATTTTGTTCGACCTCTTTTCTCCCTTTGCTGGGCAAAGGTCTCCCCACAGCTCTCCACACTGTATTCTTATTTAATAAAATAATGAATAAAATCAGCCTGTATTACCTAAATAGAGTATAGGCAATAATGTAATACACCTACATTTCGACAGTTCCATTTTATAGCGGGGTAAGCACTCTTATCAATAACCGGGTACTAAACAAAGTCGAGAGGTGTCGTGGGACACCCGGTTAGAACGAAGTTCCTTTCACTGTATATTACGTATTAAATAACAAGCACAATGGAATAAATTACCAATTTATGAGAGTAAATATTTGGAGTATTCCCGTTTGAGCACCTATTTTCAGAGCACCGTTTGAGCACCTATTTTCAGAGCACCTTTTTTTAGAGCACCAAAGGTATTCCCATTAGAGCACCAATCAATATTTTACCGTGGTGCTCAAAGGGGAACAATAAAAAAATATTCAACTTTGTTCCCTTTTGAGCACCTACGATGCGGTAGCTTCTAGTGATGGGGTGTATAATAATACATATCGATAAAAATTGGCAGTACTTTTATTATCATATGAATTTTAGGAAACTAAGTAATTATTATTAATATCACAATCAGCCTTATGTTATTTTCTAGGTACCTGACTTACTTAAGACAAATTAAGTAAAAGAAATCGAATTCCTCGTAACATCAGTAGTTTTTTGTTTATTGTTTTAGTTAAATAATAATACTTACATTATATGGATTACACAAGTAAATATTTTATATGTTATTTTCTAGATACCTCACTTTAGACGAGTAAATAAAAGAAATCAGGTTCCTCGTAACATCAATAGTCTTTACGCTTTAAATTGTTTTTAGTTAAATAATATTTCTTAATAATACTTACATATTTATGTATTATACAAGTTAAGTTTTTAGTTGTTTTAGAAACGAAAAATATGAACGTTATATCAGTTATAGAAACTTTTGGAAGTAGTAATAATAATATGTTAAAAATAAATACATATTTTTCTAAAATTTAAATTATCACCACTTAACTCGAAAATAGATTAATAACGCTATGCTTATTAAATTAAAGCCACATGAAACTAGTAAATACAGTATTTCTAATATGTCCCGAGCTCGCAAACCGACACTTAGAAAAATTTCTCAAATAAAATAAGTAAGTAATTATCAAGCAATGCACTTTATCAAACGTTATTTATGCCTTGCCTTGTTAACTTTTACAATATTTAACACAACTAACTATTTACATTTGGTACTAAATTAAATGACTATCTAACTTAATGCCTATTTAATGAGTTTCATTTTTAGGAAATTGCGTAATAAAAAGTCAATATAACGTTTTTATTCCAAACGTTGTTTTATGAGATACAATGAAAAAAAAATTTTTTTCAAATAATAAGTTATTAAAAAAAAGTTTATCAGGTAATTATTTTTTTAAGTGAATTATTTGGCAAACATGTTATTGTATAATGATAATATGACAAATCATGTTTTTGCCCATCGTTGCTGGTCAAGTAAAAATTTGTAAATTGAATTTTGGAGTTATCCTTCTCCTAGACAACTTCTAAAAAGCAAGACAGAGCTTCTTCGTTTTAGTATAAGGTTGCAGTCGGGTTTTTCAATTACTTTTTTTTTGATGTTATATTTTACTTTATCTGGTGATAAGTTAGCTATAAGCCATTCTAATCTATTTTATGAAAACACCGATTTCTTTTGTTAGTGTTACATCCTACAATTGGTTTGGGGATAGATAAAATTAAAGTTGAGGAAACTTATTGTAATATTAACAATAAAAGATTAAGTAAACTTTTATGTTACTGATGATATTAAGTATGTTTTTATTAAATGATAACATTCTGCAATGAAACTGCCAATTTTTAACCGACTACTAATTATCGATATGTTTTATTATACACCCCATCACTAGAAGCTACTGTAGGTGCTCTAAAGGGAATAAAGTTGAATATTTTTTATTGTTCCCCTTTGAGCACCACGGCAAAATATTGATTGGTGCTCTAATGGGAATACCTTTGGTGCTCTAAAAAAAGGTGCTCTGAAAATAGGTGCTCAAACGGGAATACTCCAAAATGAAGAAATAAAATTTGTGACGGTCAAAATGTTACACTTTTTTCGCTCTAGCTCTCATTCGCAAAGTATAACATCCGATTAGGAAATTTATCCCAATAGTTTGGGATGACCGTGTTCATTGGAGGACTATGCTTCTTTCCAATAATCGGGTAAAAAACGATTTCGCTTTGTTACTGATTACTAATTAAAATATTAACATAAGTAGTATTACACACGGAAGTGTATCTGCTGTCTAATTGCTTAATTTAAACACTTAACCTCAACAGCTTTGAATACCGTTGTAATTAAGAACATTATTTATAGCGTTAGTCTAGCTGTCGAAACATGAGCACGTATTCATAATAAGACAAATTATGATTGCGCAAAAATTGACTTTTACTAAGACGGTTTCAAAGTTTAATTTTAGTATAAGTTAACCAACTTGACACGATAATGCAAGAACGTGATTTCTTCCTATTTTTCAAGGACCATATTTATGTACCGATGTAATTAACTTCACAAAGATTACGAGAAACTGGCTAATTTTATTCGTCAGTA
The DNA here is from genome assembly GCA_945859645.1 of Amphipoea oculea. Lineage (NCBI taxonomy): Eukaryota > Metazoa > Arthropoda > Insecta > Lepidoptera > Noctuidae > Amphipoea > Amphipoea oculea. Next base: position 11,708,848 of record OX243880.1, read on the forward strand.
TTCATTGTTGACGTTTTTCATTGGCAAATGACCAAAACCCTCAGATTTCCAGAAAACGGGCGAAATATTGTCTTTGCCCTTTGTCTGCTTTTTTATAATCAGCCTATAACGTTCCCACTGCTGGGACACAGGCCTCCTCTCTGCGAGAGGGAGTGGTCTTAGGTAATTCATCTTTCGGGAGTAAAAAAGAGAAAGGAAATTAGAAGACCAAGATTAATCGAAGTCTCGATTATAATAAGAAAGTTAATTCATCTGACCGTTTTACGAGTCTTAAAAGCAATCAATTACCTAGTTGATATATATCACAATCATTTTCATTTGAGAATGTCACAAGTCCACGTAAGCGCTTGATTCCGATACAAAATTATTCCACACTAGCTTCTGCCCGCAACTTCGTTTGCGTAAAATTTATTATTCCGCGACCCACCCCGAATCAGACCGGAATAAATCTTTGCATCGCATCGCCTACCCGTACCTACTTCTACATGTACCTACTTCGATTTCGCTTAGCGTTCTTTCTGACTTTTTTTCTTTTTGCTCGGCTCTTTTTCCTGGCGTGGTGTTAAATAATCTATTAGCCTTTCTAAAAAATAGGGCTATAAAATGCAGAACGAATTTTCCAAATCCGACTGGTAGTTCCAGAGATTAGCGCACTCAAAGAAACAAATTCTTCTTCTTCATATAATATAATTTGGATTCGTTTTACAAATCTCGGTTAGGCTTTTCAAACCCTTTGAGTAAAAAGCTATCTGTCATGGAATGGCTTTGAGAAACCTAGCCTAATTATGAAAATTTATTTAAACCACGACATTAATTGCTCGGACTTGACATAAATTGTTATCTGTCTTGATTTATTCGTATTTATTCGCCAACGAACAACTTAAACGACATGTAGGCTTTGCAAAAAAATCTATGCATAGATCATAATAAATTACCTTTCAAAGAAAACAATTTCATTCACTATTGTTCGAAACAAATGATAAACGCATGTCTCTGTAAAGAATTTTTCAATTAATTACCAGCTGATGTCTGCAATTTAAACTTTAATCAAGTTCTAAATTGCCTATCCCACATCAGTATAACATTAAATTACGTTTAACGATAAATAGTTCGTGACTATTAACTTGAGCGCCTACTAGTTTTAAAGTGGGAATTTCATCGCGAAATTATACCAGGATTATAGTAAAATACGGGAGGTTGAAACTTGAAATATCTTGGTAATCCGTAACAGTGAGTCAGGTCCATACTTCCATAGTACGGCGGAGGCGGCGCGCAGGCCTGGACACTGCAAACTGCGATATAAACGTCGTCAGGTCGGGGATTATGTATTCAGAATACAGCTTACAGTCAGCTCTTTGCGAAAAACCTGGAATAACTTTATAATTCAAGATTTTTTATTATTTTTAGAAAATGCTTCAGACCGCTTACCGGATTTTAAACATATAGCCCGTACTTTAAATCTAGTACGTGAAGATTATAATATCAAAATATACGTAGGAGAGCTTCAGCGCAGTCATTTGACATAGATTTAAATAAAACCGAAAAGTACACCATTGGTTCAGTCGTTGGTCTCATCTAACTTGATTATCGATACGAGTTAACAGTTTTATTTATAAGCAGATAAAAATTTTAATATATTTCGAAATAAATATGCACACCTATTATATACTAAAATAGATATTATCACCACTGATACTGATCCTAATATTTACCTGTATTTTTTTCCTTTTATACCAGTTTCAAAACATTTCCTCTCATAATTTCACAATTACCTCATGCAGCAATAAATACATAGTATAAACACACGGCGCCTCTGAAAGCCGCAGACCACAGTTAGGTACTTACGTAAAAATGATTAGAGCTCTGTAACCACCACACAATTTGTTTACCCCATTTCACTCACGGAAGGAATGGAGATACAGTTTATGTTTTCATTACGGCCATCGGTATGTGAGAACGTTCTTCCTCTTCTCATGGTAAACTTCTTTAATCATCGTTTTTCACCTATTATAACAGATGTACTCTCTGTATGAGAGTGAGGGAAGAGAGAGTGCACCCGTGTGTGCCCACACGCTAGTGTACTCCAATATCTCCCGCGCCGAAGGCTAGTCTCCGCTGAGATTGGCCGCTATGGCCGAAATACGGTCTGGAGCACTATAGGTAATATAAATATTATATTACAACAGATATTCAATGCCTTGTCAAGAAGAGAATTGCTCCTACATTTTTTATTTTTTTTAGCCTAATGTCTTTCCACCTCTCTCTCTCTCTGTCCAGAGCTACCAAGGACCAATCTTTATTAATGCAGTCCAGCTCATCCCGCCATCTGTCTGAGCCTGCCGCGATGTCGTTTGCTATTAAGCGGGACTGCGGGACGCATTTAGTCGTAAGTTTGGCCCATTGATCGTCTGACATGCGGCAGATGTGTCCAATCCAATTCCATTTCCTACTACATTTGGTGCGAACAATTATTTTGAAATACATTGTGTAACTCATTAAGATTACGATTTCTTTTATGCACTTAAGCTGCAGACTATAGCACTCTCAAGGTTGTAACTACTGACTCGAATGTCTGGCCAAGTCATCTCGCCTTTGCGCAAATTCTCTACAGTTAATACTAATCATACAAAATAAACAAAACACAATCGAATTCGAATCGCAACACGGAGTAATTACGCAATGTGTGTTGTCTTTGATCTCGGTTGACCATTAAATTGTGACCTGTCCAATTAAGCAATAGATAAAATTGTCAAACTTTAAAGTTTTATTTGTTGAATACGAGGCTTTTGGCTTCTTTTTTTAGAAGCCTGTGTTGTCCCTTCAATCCTTTAAGAATCAGTCCAGGTCATCCCACCATCTCTTTTTGGGCCTACCACGTAGTCGTTTCCTGCTATTTGGGATCCACGAGTTGTGGTTTTTGTGTATTACTGCTCCGACATGCGACATATAAGACCAGCCCAGCTCCACTTTAGTCCAGCTGTTGTGCGGCCAACGTCCGATGTATGTATTTTATAAACAATAAACTATTTTTCTATTCCCTTTATCATGTCTATTGACGGCTAGGGCATTTAGGACAATGTGCGTTTAGTAAAACGCGTGGGCTAAGGTCTACAGTGCCACTACAAAATGTCTGTTAGACAATTGTAATTAATGACTTATTTAGAGGTTGCGACAGCTGCTATGTCCCGACGACCTACGCTGCTCACCACGTGTTTCGTTTGAAGTTTTCATTCAATCATAATTAAGTCGAAGAAAGTGTTGATAAAGAATTAGGGTTCCGCGCAAAAAAAAAAACCGGATCAATTATTTTTATTTAAATACACTTTTTAAAATGTTTTATTCCGTAAAAAGTAAACCAGTGTTAGCAGATTCTCTTGAGCGTGGATCTCTATGCCTAATACTATCAGTAACTTAAACTATATTGATATATTTGGACAGGTTTCATAAGTCATAAGCCAAGAAAGGGGCAGCATCCATTAATTTCGGTAGGTACGTATCGTATCAGTTTGTAAGTGATACTGTTGGGATAACGGACCCGTAAAGTTCAACCCAATAGTATCTATTACGTGTTCCTAGCATAGAACTTAACATTTATCTGACATTAAAAATTCGTTTTCTATTACATAAGTCGGCGAAATCATAGTATTGTTTCATCAGTACTAATATTATAAAGAGGTAAAATTTGTGAGTTTGTATTTTGGGTGTAATCTTCGCAACTACTGATCCGATTCCGAAAATTCTTTCAGATATTCCCATTTTTTAAAGAATTTTCGGAATCGGATTCGTCTACAGTATTGTGTATGTGTACCTAATGTCATAAGAAATATTTAATGTTAAAACATAAACTTTCACGAGAACAAAGTCGCGAACGGAAGCTATCATTTACAAAAGGCTATGTATACAGAAATTTGTACAAACAAAATCCAAGGAATCTGTAAAAATTCAAAAGGATTTTTGTACAAGAATTTATCGTCGGACTAACTCTATGAAAATCATGCATAATTCAGAAATCGGATCCGAAACCAGATTCTTATGCATGAGCAGATTGCACGCCCTCACGTTCTTCTGCTTTTGAAAATGTCTTGAAAGATATTCAGGAATTTAATCTCAAACACAATCCTAAATGAAATATTGAATGAAAGTTCATGACTAATATAATAATAAGGTTTGACTTCAAAGAGACAAGTACAGATTAAAATTAAATATTATAAGACATTAAGGGCTGATTTCACCAAAGTCAGATATCTTTTATCCGTGGAATAAAAGTAACGTCTGACAGTTCTAGAACGGAAAAACTGACCAAATTTATTCTCAGAATAAGACTTATTTTAGGTATAAAAGTTTGGTGAAATTCACCCTAAGCAGTATTCTTCTATATTCCCTACAAAGGCGGTCATGAAACAACCATCTTAAATTCCACATCGAAAAACTTGCAATCAATTGTAGCAGACCTAACCCGCATTGATAAATAAATTGATTTATTGATTGATTGATAGCATGATTGCACTAGGTCTCAATTCACTGTCGAGCAAAGGTCTTCAGTAATCAACCTGTATTGTAAACTACTTATTCTGGAGACGACAAACAATCTTTATTTAGCACTAGCTTTTGCCCGTGTCGGAAAAGATCACACGGGAACGAACTACTGGGATTCAGAAAAAGTCCATCGTATGCCCTGAACCAGGTCATGTTCTACCTGTGTGCCCATCGAAATCGGTTCAGCCGTTTTAAGGCGTGAAGACAGACAGAGTTACTAGGTATGGATTGTTAGGCATGTATTCGATTTCTTGTCGAATCGATAGTGTTTTTTTATATTGCTTGAGCCTGCCACAGAGGATACGTTTCAGAAGCTTTGGGTCCTCAAAAGTGTAGATATACAGACACATGGGACACTAGCAACTGGGACATAGTTTGGCCAGGAGCACCACAGCGGGTCGAGGCCTGTCGGGGAGCGGTGAATGCTGTTGCGAATCCCGCACCCCCGGCTACAGGTAGAGGTGGAACACCGCGGTGGTTTTAGCCGGTAAGAGTCCGGCATGCCCCTCTGTCACCCCCACGATAGAGGAAGTCCATGAGGATTTCCACCGCGAGAAAAAAGAAAAAAAAAAAGGAGCACCGCACTCGCAATGGATGGACAGATCTATGATTCTCTATTTTGTCAAAATGTAATCAATAAGTAGGATTATACCTACAGTACGAAATCAGTCTTCTTAGTTTCAGGATCAAGATTGGTTTTGGACTGTCGTTTCCACTTCTAACACACATTTATAATCAAACTAACCTCGGTTAAGACCGGCTTCAAGTTTAACTAAGTACTGACTTCAGATGGATTGGTATTGGGAAACTTTGTACTGTAATTATTATTTATCACCAGCTAGGTATTTGAAATACCTATTAATGATAATATAAAATATGCATGGACTTTTTACGACTTTGTAAAACCTTTTATCAATGCGAAAATGAGTCACTCTATCTTTTGATCTACTGAACCCATTTTGAAGACCGACTTAGAACTCAGTACCTAAAGAAAGGTTTTTTTTTTAACCCGGTAAACAAATGACCACATAATTATTGCGGATGGACGTGAGCTCTACTGTACGTAGGTAAAACTATGTGAAGCAAAAATCTATCCAACCATGGCAGTAACTACATAGTTCACATACCTAATCAACCAACACAATTATTTGCTATCAACTGGGTACTGATAAGCCGAGGTGCATATTTCAAAGTCGGCAGTATTTCACCGGCCCCTTGCAATATGCCACGAGACAAGGTAACGCAATCTGAGACTACCTACAGAGGTGAATACTAAGCGACCGTAATGTATTCATCTTGGATAAATCGTGGTCGCGAACCCTCTCCTGAATGTATCATCGAAAATATGATATGACACTTATTGTGGACCATTGTACACACGGCTACACATCAAGCTATACATAACCAGTATAAGCTGACTTCTAATTATACGAAAAACCTATACAATGCGAGGTCAGCGAAAACTGGAAATGTATAGCTTGATGTGTAGCCGTGTGTACAAATTCTGGGGTTTATACGTTAAAGGTGGAATTGTGACAGCAGAATTCCCAGGGTCAGAATACTGTGATTCAAATGTAACATAACAATACATAACGTAACGTATAACACGAGCCCTTTAAACTCCGGTGCCGCGGAGACCGTAATTCTATCCTCCACCAATATTTCTCCGAGCAAGTAAAGCTGGTGTTTTTATAATGACATAGATTTGCAGACATTATAATAAAATTATGAGCTGTAAGTACGAGTATGATAGCTGTGCGTGTTGAGCATACAGAATTGCCCTCAGTTTTCGTAAGATAGAACTTTGGAAAAGTGAGGGCAAAAGGAGGCTTGAGCATAAATGTAAGAATCACTAAAACCGAGAGCTATTTATAAAAAGATTTGTCTAAATCGTTTAAGATAGGAAGGCAGCACTTAAAATAAAAACGTCAGGATTTATTCGTCTATGGTCAGGATAAAGTCATACCAAAATAGCTGACAACGCCTCTTGGGCATTTATAAAAAGACTTCTTGGTGTTAATCTATCCAGAGCTCTAGGAAAACTTGAAATAAAAAAAGGCGGGTTGCACTCCGGGAGTGCCGGCAGAAGTGAAAACTTGAATATTAACGTTGAAATAAATCAATTATTATTATTTTTTTATTTTTATAGAATCATTATTTTAATATAATACATACATATAGCTTAAAAAGCTAACAATCTTAAAATAATAATATGTACAAGTATATAAAAAGGGAGGGAAAATAATCAAAGGGCATCAAAAAATTCGTCCGCATCACTGTCAACGGGAAACGTGCCCAAAAGGCTGTCAGCATTGCCACTTTGTATGGCAATGCTGATTCTTTGGCCAAAAAATAGGCCAGCCCTCTGGTCACGTGATGAGTCGACCTACCGCTTGGCGATGTCTCGGAATACTAAGTGGGTACTCGGGCCCCATGGCCCTAGTGTTTCAACCCCAAACGGCTCAAATATGTAAGTTCCAAAGAGATTGGAGTATTTGCGCCGTTTGAGGTTTTCCGCACCTGCAGCAGCCGCCCCAGCACAGCTTACCGTGCTTGAAAGATGGGATGGCGCAAGGGTGTCGACACACGTTGCATCCCACACCAAAGGCCTACCTACCTTCCAAGGCATTATGGACATCCCGTCTGGTCTCTTACCATCGTCGCGTGCCAAACCTTTGGGTTCTAAAACAGCTGGCACCCCAGCGGTGACAAGAGCACGACGGACGATGTCATTGATGCTGGCATGCCGTGCTATCGGGCCTGCGCTTTTACTGCAGGATAAGCAGGATTATTATTTGAATTAATATAACTCATTATTTTTCATTATTTCTGCGTCCCTTTTTTCATTAATATATGCACTTTGTTCAATTTCCATATTTTAAACACTAACCCCCTTATTCATAAAACTTATCAAACCTATTTTAGTTAAAATGGGGTTTGTCTCTTTCTTACTCACAGAAATGACAACGTGACAGATAAAGACAAACGTTCTATAAACCTATTTTAGCTAAAATAGAGATACAATAGGATTATGAATAAGGGGGTTTATATACACGAATGTTACGAATACACAGCAGTGTCCACGTCCACGTCCACGTCCACTTCCACTTCCACTTCCACTTCGACTTCCACTTTGACTTCCACTTAGACTTCGACTTCCACTTCGACTTCCACTTCCACTTCGACTTCCACTTCGACTTCCACTTCGACTTCCACTTCGACTTACACTTCGACTTCCACTTCGACTTCCACTTCACTTCCACTTCGACTTCTACTTCGACTTCCACTTCGACTTCCACTTCGACTTCCACTTCCACTTCCACTTCCACTTCGACTTTCACTTCGACTTCCACTTCCACTTCCACTCCATCCATCCATCCATCCATTGTCGTGTGTCACTTGGTTCACTTCGGTTGGCGCCGCCGTAGAAAGAGAGGGAGGGGGGGGAAATCTCTCCTGACGGTCACGTGTCCTGACGCGATGTCCTGACGCGAGTTTAACATTTTTTACCCATTACAAAAAAGTGTGCAACGCCGCTAAAGAAGTTTTCACTTCAAAAATACCAATACAAATCTAATCATATTATGACGACATTCCTCTGAATCGAAAACGGTTTTAGCAAAAAGAACCTCAAAGATTGACGTGAATGACCGATTATCCGTTTTATTTACCTGAAAGGTTCTAAAAATATCGATACGCGACTATTTACGTCTATTTTTAACATCAAAATGAGTTTATGAAAGATTTACAGTACTAGGACGTTATTTTAATCAACTGTTGCATGTAGGAGCGAGGGCACTGCGATTTTAATGTCGTGTATGCTTGTGTGTCGTCTTGTACCATCAGAAACGGATGTCGCATTTAATGCACGATTGACTAATTTGTCGACCGTGTGTATCTGACTATCTGTATGGAGGACGAATCAGAAGACAGAAAGACTATACTTCGGTTGAGCGTAGATTATACTTACACAACTATCAGTTGATATGTAGTCGATATTTTTTAGTTAGGAATACAAGACAGGCTCTAAGTACCTAAATAGCAAGGTAACGAACCTTTCGAGCTATATTTTAGTTTGATTTATATGCGTAACCTAATATTTGGTCAGGTACCTAATAAATATGCCTATCAAGTTATTAAGTACTTATTCAAAATTATTTATTTCAAAGACCATTCGGCAAGTCGTCTTTCAAAAAGAAAAAAAAAAAAAAAGACGGGTTGCACTCCGGGAGTGCCGGCAGAAGTGAAAACTTGAATATTAACGTTGAAATAAATCAATTATTAATTGAATTAATATAACTAAGTTTTTTTCACTATTTCTGCGTCACTTTTTAGGGTTCCGTAGCCAAATGGCAAAAAACGGAACCCTTATGGATTCGTCATGTCTGTCTGTCTGTCTGTCTGTCTGTCCGTCCGTCCGTATGTCACAGCCACTTTTTTCCGAAACTATAAGAACTATACTGTTGAAACTTGGTAAGTAGATGTATTCTGTGAACCGCAGTAAGATTTTCACACAAAAATAGAAAAAAAACAATAAATTTTGGGGTTCCCCATACTTACAACTGAAACTCCAAAAATTTTTTTCATCAAACCTGTACGTGTGGGGTATCTATGGATAGGTCTTCAAAAATGATATTGAGGTTTCTAATATCATTTTTTCTAAACTGAACAGTTTGCGCGAGAGACACTTCCAAAGTGGTAAAATGTGTGTGTCCCCCCCCTCTAACTTCTAAAATAAGAGAATGATAAAATTAAAAAATATATATATAATGTACATTACCATGTAAACTTCCACCGAAAATTGGTTTGAACGAGATCTAGTAAGTAGTTTTTTTTTAATACGTCATAAATCGAAAACCGCAATTTACCTTTCACAAAGTTACAACGAACTACAAGGACTTTTATATTATGTTACTTGCTGCTACGGAACCCTTCATGGGCGAGTCCGACTCGCACTTGGCCGGTTTTTTTTCATTAATCGATGCACTTTGTTCAATTTCCATTTTTTGAAACACTTTATATGTATACACGAATTTTACGAATACAAAGTAGTGTGGCTACTACACAGACGGTCGAGCCATCAGCTGTCCATCCACGTCCGCGTCCGTGTCCACCATCACCACCACATCACATCACATCCCCATCACCATCGCCATCACCATCGCCGTCACCATCGCCATCACCATCACCATCGCCATCACCATCCATCCATCCATTATCGTGTCTCACTTGGTTCACTTCGGTTGGCGCCGCCGTAGAAAGAGATGGGGGGGGGGGAATCTCTCCTGACGGTCACGTGTCCTGACGCGATGCCCTGATGCGAGTTTAACATTTTTTACCCATTACAAAAAGTGTTCAACGCCGCTAAAGAAGTTTTCACTTCAAAAAAAAATCCAATTTTTTACTAACTTGATTAAAAACAAAAAGAAGTTTTTTGTTTTAGGTTCCTATACCTAATAGACCATAAGCGGCGTATCTTGCTCCTTAGCTAGCAGTTCTTTTTATTAAAGATATAAAATAATTATTTTCACTTTGCTTAATAAAATTTGGGCCTGAAAAAGCTAATATTGCAGTAAGAGCAACGGTTAATAACGTGATATGTCACCCGTTCTTGTATGTAACTAGTGCATTTAAGAAATAAATAGGTGTTTAAATTATAAATAAACAAAACTTAAAGTAATTTAAATTCCATATAACTGCTTTTACTTCCCAACCACATTCGTTTTATACTCCAACTATAACTTTGAAATTGTGTTTAAAGTTTTTTCAAATGTAATTTTTATTCCCACAAACGACATAAAGTTTTTTAAAATAGTGGTATTCCTGCATTTTGCTTGGAAGAAATACACAGTGTCGGCAAATTGCGTTCAGTAGTAAATCCCTGGAGATACCACTCTTGGCGCCGAGGGCAATAAATTTTGCAAGCGAAAACATTAAAATCTCGTTAAAATGCTTTCCAGTATTGGCAATGGCACAAGTAGTTACAGCCAGTAGCCATATAAGTCAGTTGAATACCGGAAATATAAATTGGAAAGAAGACTGAGTGGTTTTAATAGTCAAGGCACGTAGATTGTAATTGTGTTTGAGAATTAGAGAAGGGAGTGAAAAGTTCGTGAAATGTCCGGGTTTTGTTCAAGTCCGGACTTTGTGAATCCGAGACTAGATTTGATTAAGGCTGTGGTTACGTCTCATCAGGTATGCGGTGAATGTAATTGAGAACAAGCTGCAGATGGACTCGCCACACGGTGGCATTATTGGCGAAGCAACAAGTGTATTCGCCCGACTAATCTCGCGACAAGTCAATAAACAACACTGAGATCACATGGGGTTCCGCACAGATTTTTTCATTGGTACGAGTAAGTCTAAGTAATGACTCGGAAAAAACTTATATGTATTTGAATTAGATTGAGAATTTCAAAAACAAAACTTGTATCTAGTATCACCAACTAATTAAATAAGTATTTTCACAGGAAGGTACAAACAAATGGTGGGTACTTACATTTTTTCAGTAACTTCATGTTGACTGGCCAAAGTATGAAATTATACTAGCGAAAATACAAGACACAGTGGACGGCTAGAACTTTTTTAAACAAATTAAAAGGTCAAATGACATTTAAAAAGGTCTAATTACCCCCATCGGTATACCGATCAGACATAAAAGTACGAAATTATGTAATAAAAATTAATTACAAAATGGAACTTATGTGTAGGTCGTAGCGCGACTGAAATAAATTAGGTACAAAATATAATCGACTAGGGAACTGAAGAACATTACGAACATGAAACACAAAAAGGCACCTGCGCAGTAATATCGAATTTTTATGACAATCCATTCCCACAATGTGAACATTAATTAATTAGTTAATAACAAAAAAAACATGGTAGGTATATTATATATCATGTGTCAACAGTCCAATTACGTTAAAATATTTTTTATTCACATGCGGGACTCTAAAAATCGAATGAGTCATGTATGTTACAAACGCAATTCCAGTTTTTGTTTGCGGGGCCACGGTCGCTTCGTACGGAAAGGCTGATACATCGCTCGACTAGTCAACATCATACAGACGAACTTGATTCTTGAAACGTTTCCTTGGCACTGAACTTCCCTGAAGAAATAAAACGAACGGTGTCATTGTCTTCATACAGTACTTGAAACAATGAGCAATGATTACCGTTTTGAGAGTTCGTTGTAATTATGTTCGCGAACGTTCTACGATAAACACACCGGTAATGGTCGATGTGTGTGTCCTAATTTGAAAAAGCTAATTACAGTTAGGGTACAGGTCATTAAAACTATAATAAATAATTGATTTGTAGCTAAGTATGACTGGTAGTGTCTTATTGTGACTTTATTTCCCTAAAACGTCTGTAACGTCGTACCTACTGATCATACAAATTTTGGCCACGTCACAATTTCTTTGAAAAAAAAAGTTAATATACCTACGACTTGGTTGGTACTTGTATTGATAAACAAGGCCAATAATATATAATATTACTTTCATAAAGCCTAGCTTTCACCGAAAAAGATGTCAAACTTTTTGCTCTAGTGGTTAATAGGGACAAGATTATTTTGAAAGTTATTGAACTAGCCACCGATTGACAACAACTCGACTTAATTGGCTATTTGACAGTTGTAACGATAAAATATATAATATGTTAGATATAGTAGCATATAGGTTCACAATAATCATACAATAGGTTTTATGCATTAAAATAAATTGTAAATATTTTATTTTTGAAAAATAAATTAGAGATTTTTTATCTGTGGATTACAAAAACTGAAACGCGAACGGCCATGATCGAGCATCGTATGACGTCACATCACAATAAATAAAACGTTGTGTGTTACTGTGTTTTATCATCGTTGGCAGTTTGCTGATTTTCCACACAAAATATACTTTTTATGCAACTTTTTATGCAAACTTTCCACACAAAATATGTTTAAGAGTTGAAGCGTCGTAGTTAGCTTTACTTAGTTTATTGAAATGTGACGTCACAGCCATAAATGTCACGTTGGCTGTTTCCGCGCGAATTTCAAAATACGGAATGAAAAAAAACATTTTGTTTTCGAATAAACAACGCTTTTTTAAGAAAAAAATAATTGTAAGAGGTATAAAATAAACCTACGTATATTTAAAAATATCTTTTCGAAAACTGTCAAATAGCCAATTATATAGAAATTGTTATATGGGTTTATGCGTATCTTTATTCATACTAATAATAAAGCTGAAGAGATTGTTTGACCGGGCTAATTTCTGGAACTGCCAGTCAGATTTCGAAAATTATTTTTGCTTTTGGTAGCCAATTTCCTGAGGAAGGGTTTAGGCTATTTAACATCACGCCCCTAGGAGCCGAGCAAAAAGAAGAGTCAGAAAAACGTTAACAAAAACGAACTATTAGCGCAGGCAGGCGATGCGATGCGACGGAGTGGGTCGGGAGAACAAGAAATTTCACGCGGACGAAATCGCGTGCTGAAGCAAGTAGGTATTCAAAAAGTTGTTTTTTTGTCAAAAAAGAAAAAGCTTTTATAATATTAGCCTAAGTAGGAACATTATATGGATTATTCCACTTTGCCCCACCAGCCGCCCCACTGGTGGGGCAAAGCGAAGGTCAATTCCAGTACTATTGTCGAAGGCAAAGTAAATGGCCCAGCAAACTGCAAGTACGCACTAACACCACTGCAATCTAAGCTCAGCACTGTTATAGCCGTATACGGCCTCCATCCACAGCTAAATTCCTACCTATCCCGTAATGAGATAGAGCAATATTGCAATACGGTCATTAGCCCGGCACTTAGTTTAGTTTAAAGCATAATATTCAGTGGTGCCAATGCGCTACATACAATATATGTACAATGTAAGTATCTATTGCAAGAAAATGCACCAATAAATGAAAAGCATAAATTATTGAATGACAAAATCTTAAACAACCCCATCATACAAAGTGATTTTGACGAAATTTTTGTGGGGTCAATTAGTTAGCTCATCATCATTTTTAGGCAAAATGCACAAGGATTTTGATTTGAAGCGCAATTTCTTTTTGGTCTATCGACGAAGCCCTATCAGACGTGTTTGCAGTTCAAAGCACTGTCGACGAATACAGCTTGAAGAAATATCTAGATATTGTAGATGTAAATCTTCAGCTCCTCTTATGGTACTTCTCGTAGTTGCGACAAGTCGAGTTAAACGTCGATCGGGCGGTCGGGACGCGCCGGAATGCCGCCACAAGGTCGAGTACGATCATCGGCCGTAGATCGTCCGAGATTTACGCTACACACATCATTGGACTTTATAGATACATGTAACAGTATGTCGAATGATTAAATATTGAAGCTAAAATGACATTATATAATGTATGTATATGTATGTCTACGAAACACGTGGCTAAACGACAACAGCCGCATGGGTCGACCGAAGGTTAAGTTACACTTGCCGCAGTCAGCGTTCTTGGATGGGTGACCATCCATTACATATTGAGACGACCCCTCTGTGTATCGGAAAGCACGTTAAGCAGTTGGTGGCGATGCCGTAGATCTTTGACATTCGTTAAGGGTAATCAGAAGCTTAAGTCTGACAACCAGTTTTATAAGGCAGTATCGTGTTACCCAGTATCTGGGTTGTGGCGGTCAGATAGGCAGTCGCTCCATGTAAAATACTGGTATTCAGCTGCATCCAATTAAGACTAGAAGCCACCCTAACATAGGAAAAGGCTAGTACATTGATTGTATGTTTACGGGCTAAAGACCTAAAGACATGCTGACTCGATCAAGGTTCGGACATTGGAACCAAATGTACGGTGTCCTCAAAAACCACGTCGTGGTTTACCGCCGCAAAGTGATAACGCCGAATATTACATTTTTACGTAACTATGTATAAAAATAGGCTAAAGAAACAATATAGGTACTTTTAATTTTATTGCTGTCACATGCCGCAGCTGAATTACGTAAAGAAACGTAAACAGAGTGATAATGGTCATTACAAGTCAGTAGAAACGTAAAATAAAACTATTATTATGGACATTGTTAACTGCAGTTTGTGATGCGGAAAGTGCTGCGCAAAAAAGTTAGTCTATTGTTATGAAAATACAGTTGTTTTAAGCTAAGAACATTGACCTCTCTTACTAGTTTAGATATTAAAGTTGAATAATCAAGGTAGCGGGGGATCTTTGCATATCAAAAGAAACCCCTCCGTGCCTCAGAAAGCACGCTAAAAGCAGTCGGTCCCGGCTGTCATTCGTGGATCTTTGGCAGTCGTTACGGGTAGTCAGAAGCCCGAAGTTCTGACAACCAGTCTTACCCAGTAACTGGGTTGTGGAGATCAGATAGGCAGTCGCTTCATATAAAATACTGGTATTCAGCTGCACCCGGTTAGACTGGAAGCCGACGCCAACATAGTGAGGAAAAGGCTAGGCAGATAATGATAAACTCATTATTTGATTCTAATCCCCTCTACTGAAATATCCCCTAGTAATTTTCGTTTACTAGATGTTGATAATCGAATTGTTTTACCTACAAATAATCAAATACGAATGATTGTAACAGCTACAGAAATAATTCACTCCTGAACTATCCCATCACATAAGAAGTTAGGCGAGAATTCGCTTTACATTTTTCAATTTCTTTCTCATTATCAAAAGAAAATTGATCGGATAAACTATTCCCAGTAAGCAAACTCGAGACCAAAATGAAACAATTTTTAATGGACGCAAAACCAACATTGACTTCCAAACTGGACAATCCCAGCGACTTTCAAAAGTACAAAAAGTGTTGCCAAAAAAAAGTAAAAAAACAATGAAATTCTGTGACTGTCTATTCGCTCTAAAAACGATGCTATTTGTTTTTAAAGTTGATTGCACCAAACATACCGATGCTCTATATTGAAAATTGTATGAAACGCAATTCAACGAACATTCGAGTGTTCAACAACTATTTACATTAATATTTAGTGTATTGCGTCCGTCTCTAGAAAGAAGTCCCGCGGCAATCATCATCATCATTTCAGCCGAAAGACGTCCGCTGCTGGACAAAGGCCTCCCCCAAGCACCTCCACTTCGATCGATTCTGTGCTCCTCGAATCCAACGGTTTCTGCGGCCTTCACAAGGTCGCCTCCGTCGTCGACGTCTTCCGATACGCGGTCGCCACTCCAAAACCTTTCGGCCCCAGCGGCCATCTGTTCTACGAACAATGTGCCCTGCCCACTGCCACTTAAGTTTGGCAATTCTTCGGGCTATGTCGGTTACCTTGGACCTCCTGCGGATCTCTTCATTTCTGATCGATCACGCAGGGAAACTCCAAGCATATAAGCAATCCCGCAGCAATTAGTGGAACTAATTTATTATTATATAGTTAGCAACATTCTACATCAACCCTCCTACCTCAGACACCATTATCTATTTAAGATTGTGCATTTTACTAAGCAGTGCCTGTAACATGATGTTGAGATAAATAAATAGATAAACATATTATTTATGATTCCGTCGCATGCCTGCAGCGCCACGTCTGCGAGACTTCTTTCGTGAGATGCGACTCTACACTAAAGCATTGTCCATGCTGGTGGAACACGTAAAACTTTACTTGGACATGCATTTTCATGGAATCCAACAACGACATCATCATGATAATGAACATAGTAGATGCTTTTAGGGGTAATTTTATAATTCCACTACATTACCTCAGTGTAAGTACGTACATTACTGCAAGATTACACGCAGTGCAACAAAGTACGAGCAATAACATTGGGCAAATCAATTTAAACAGAATTCATAAAATTTAACGAGAAGATTATTTAATCACCCAGACTGAATGCAAGAACTGCAAAAAACTGTTTTATGAACTTGTTGGGAAACATGAACCTCTTGCAAAGAATAATAAAATATTCAGTACAATGACCGGTTAAAAGAAATGCAAATATTAAACAACCAGTACTCGTACTGGACGTTCTTGATGTTCTTAAATAATTAATTAGTTCATTCGTCATTGATTTTGATTGATCAGAAATGTTATACGACGGATATTTTAGTGATACAGAAGAAGAAAAACTGAAATTACTACTCCCACTCAACATCGGTAAAACTGTAATCCAAGAGATCGGTATCAATCGAACTTTCTAACCCTTAATGGCAGAATCCATCCGCGAAGAGGCCAAGCAAAACTTTTACCCATTTAGCGCCAACTTCGAACATTGATCCTTCATCATTGATCATTTTTGATAAAAACCATTACACGAGAATTTTATTAAACTTCCAAACTCTCCACCAAACTGTTCAACTGTCGTCAAACTGTAGGCCAAGCATTATCAAATGATCGATTTCTATCCGATAACGTTTATCTCGGACTATCAGAAACATAGATAAAACAGCACTTCATGGTTCATATCAAATCATTATAGATTCATTACAAACCCATTCCGTATTATTACGTTCATAGACTATTTTAGTGCCTGCTTACTGTTTTATTATTTGCATTCAAGCTTGTTTAACACCTTGTTATCATAGGTATCAATTTTACTGAATTCAATTCAGTTAATTTATGAAGCAATTATGTGCACTTTAAATTCATCGATTACAATCTTGACCTCATTAAAATGAGTTAGTTCACCTACACCAACGCCAAAGGTTTAATCAGAAAATAAAATAAAATGAAAAATAAATACCGTACCAAAACATTTTCTAACGAGTGGGCAATTCATCAAGTACTTCCAGGGCGTGTGCGGAGCCGGTTTTTTCTTCTTACAGCCCCTATGCGAGTGGGGATGGTGGCACCGCTCAGCGGGCTTGCCGTGCTTCGTGAACATTCCGAGTAAACCCTGACGCTTCCATAGACTGTCACATCACTGGCACCACTGGCATAACACTAACCACACTGGCCTGGCTTTAGCCGCCGACAAGCACTCGCTGCCAATCACTCACTGGCACCAATCACAAAAACAACCACTAAATCAAGGTCATCCGTAGCCATCACCGTCCGAGTGAAAGACTACATGGGAGAGGCCCCGCACAAATGTAACTGAAAAGAAAAAAAAAGAAAAAATGTAGTTTTGAACCCCTCCCATAGGCAAAAAAAAACAAAAATAAATGGGGACATGAAATTGCATGTTCTCTCTTGTCTCCAAAGTGGGACGAAGACATATTGAATAGTTCTATCTCTGAGTTCTCCATAATGTACGGTTGTATTCGCTGTGGCATGTCAAGACAGAGTGAAACAAAAAAGCCATTTGAGGGGCGACTCAGCGTTTTTGTGCCGTTACATTTGAAAGTGGAAGTCTGCGTCAATGTTGTTTGATCATTACGTCGCCAGGACTAGTTTGATTCCTATCAGACAAATCTCTTAAGTAGTAAAAACACGAGTGGCAATGGCTGTTCGTAGAAACGAAATCGAGGACATAATGACGTGTACACAACTGGTCTAACACGACATTAACTTGTAAATGTACCTTTTATAACAATAAAATAAACCGGATGACTGTGGATATAAGAACTAATTTGAGCGTTTTAATACGAAACAGATGTTTATAAGGGCTCTGAATTCGTGGCGTGGTCATGGCAAAGAAACACAATTTTTTTTTATTTCGTTTGTTCACCAGCCCTGGACACAGATGTCTGAAACAAAAGTCGCAAAAATGTTATGTGCTTATTGTTTTATTCATGATGCGTCCATGGTTCTCAAAGAGCTTTGATTTTATTCTCGTTTTTTTTTTTTATGCGTGTTTTTATTTAATGTCAGGGATAGTAATGAAATGTGTAATTTTGAATATGCCATACATACATTAGCAAACTTTTTTTTTCTATACTTCGCGGTTCACAAAAGCTGAATTAAAATAAAATTATGATTAACGAATACCGGTTTGGTTCTTATCAATTTTTAATAAATAACGTTTTATTGCGATATAGCAAACACTGGACGTATTTATCAAAAAGTCAAGGTTATCGTGGGTTTTTAGAAAATGTTACTACGCTACTCGAAGTGACTATGCAAATATATTTTAATACAGTATGTGAACATTGTAATGAGGATTAAGAATATCTGGGGTTCAAGGTCAAAAGTCAACTTAGAAATGTCGAAGCTTGAACTAAGGAGGTTGATTTTGGTAATGGTAGTAGTTCCAAAAGAGATTTTACAAGCGGTAGAGTCTAGCCTACAGTAAAAGAGATTAAAGATAGAGAGGATTTTTGTAGCGACACTGAAATCATCGGTCTGTCTCATAATACCCAAAGAGCTGTTAACGAAATCATTCGGTGGGCTCGTTTAGCGTGCGTCCACCGGCCACGGAAGGTCAAAGCGCGCTCTCACATACATACACGCAATATAATCCACATATGCATACACAGGCACGTATCTAAACAAGGACAACCTTATCGCTCTTCCGTTTACTTTATAAAAGCAACGTGTGTATTGAAGAGGATATTCTCAATACGGGAAAAGAGACAATAGTGTGCATTGTGCATCAATTATGTCATCGCTTAACTTAACTTTTGATGTTTTTATGAATAGTGGCATACCTAATATAAATTAATGGCTTATCAGTCGATTCGCGCGAATTTAATCACCTGAAACGAGCGGGTCGTCATTATTTTTTCTATAGGCGACTCGCACGAATTGGCACATTTTGAATTTTATGCAATGAAGTTAAGAAAAAAGTACACGTTTTATAATATTTAATTCTTATCACCCCTGTGCTTCAGTGCTCTTTTTCTATACTTACTTTGAAAAAATCGAGAGAAGTTTCGAGCAAGTAAATTCGTGCGAATCGACTAATAAGCCAGATTAATTTATCAAATAACGTCATATTTCTGGTTTCCAAATAGTTTAATAAAACATTTCTGCTATTCCCAGATTTCTTAGAAACATATTAACGACCAGTGAAATGTTCATAGAATCTCTAAATAACCCAAGTTATCGATAGCCATCGAAACATCTATTTACTTTGTTACCAGCCATTCCTAGTCGAAGAGTTTATCGTCCGCTTATTTCATAGAATTACATGTTCTGCACTAGCTAAGAATCGTCAAGGTATGGCTTCCACGAAGTCGTTTCCATTTTAGGGAGACACCACGTCATCGTGCCCTGAGCGCTAGTGTGGGCAGTTTTTGCTCCAACCTTAGTTAAGACGAAGTTTCTGCTTAATGAACAAACTTATCTCCTTGTAATAAAGAAAGATGAATAGGCGGATTTAAGAACATTCTACTCAACAAAAAAGAGGCTTCTGTTGTAAGAAACAATGAAAAAGTTCATGAACGCGAAAATAAATAAGTAGGTATAAGGTTCTTTTATTTGTTCGCTTTAATGCTTATTCATAATAGCTTTAAAAAATCCTATAGAAAACGTTTAATAGGCAAAAGTGAATGTTAATAACAAAAAAAAACTAGTAAAAATGAATAGAATATAAAGACTGAGTGAAAAATTACATGCAATAATTGATCTATTCGCATCTGACAAATGGATAAAATATACGAGGTTGCCGAACGTTCATCTATCAACATTTCTTCTCATACGAGTATACATATATTAGGTATATATCGATTTAGATTCTCCTTAGAACGGCCTCGATATGGGAACAGTTAACGTGAGTCCGTGCACACTCGGATGACTCACCGTAAACCAAATATGGAACTTGACCAAGACCCTTGGGCGTTGTTGCACCGAGAAACGGAGCCGGATTCACCATACTACTCGACTCTACTATTATTTTCTATTCAAGTACATGTTGAACATTTCTTTGTTCAGGTATCGCTGTTTCTAGGACGTATGCTAGCATAATAGCAGATAATATAACCTTACCAGTAAATGCACTGCACATTTTACAGGATCAAGCAGATTCTTTAAATAAAAACTTTTGTATTTATGCCGTTTAACCAGTTCTGTAATGATAGCGTTATTTCTACAAAATACATAGTCTTAAATGATATTCCGATGAATTGATATTAAACCGACAATATATCAATAATTTAAATACGAGTTTCGATTAAATAAATACCTTTACCCAATTGGCAACCTACGCAGGAATCTAAAAGCCGATAATACTGCGTTCGTCGAAAGATTATCATAACAAATGTTTCACAAATTCCAGTTCCCCAAATCTTTCCCAGAATATTACGTATTACGTGAAAAGTGTGGAAACATCGACGGTTTCTACGTAAAAGTCGTTTCGACTCAACGACAGATGTTTTGACTGCAATAACGGTGCTCATCGCTAGCAAGCTGACCGTCAGGCGGTGGGGGGTGGGGGGCAATGGGGCTGGGGTGGATGTTCATTCATCTGAGGCGTGACGTCACGCGCGAGGTCGTGCCCTCGCGTGCCCACACCGCCAAGAGAATAAACGACGAAAAAAACTCGCTGAATATCAACATGACCTTTGGCTACACTTTTACATTTCAAAAAATCATCAAATTACCGTCGATCTAGCGTAAACCGACACTTGTCCTTAATTAAAGTTCGTAGACACTGATTGATTAGACACGCTTTAGTTAATAGATGGTCATTTCTTCTTATTACGGCGAGGAATTTTTAGGACTCGCAATTACTCTTGATAATATGAATCAGTTTTACTTTGGGTCGTATTTCGTTTAAACTAAAAGTACTAAAACCAATGTCGTAGGATTTTAACCCACATATGCCCAGAACTTTTTTTATCACCGATTTTTTTAATTTTTACATAAGTTAAGTATATGTGGTCAATATGCATTAACAGTGACGGCGTAATTTTGGCCGTTATCGACCCTATGGGCATATATGGGTTAAAAAGCTGTTCAAAACGTTAGCGTGTGTGTGAACCAGAAACGTGGTGTGTTACATGATTTTATAAGGCTAATGCATTTATAATGCCCTTTGAACGCAGCTGTTGTCTGAGTAGACAAACACTTGGAAGCTGCGCCGCTCTAAGAAAGAATATACATTTCAAAATGAAATTGAAACAAATGGTTCTGAGCCCGATGTAAAAGGACTCACGAATCCGATCGAGCACGTTTTATAGACAATAGAATGGACGAAAAACATAAAACGTATCGGCGCTGCGCGGCGGTCGCTATTGACAATCATAAAACAAGCGACGCATACGAGAAGCCGGTTCTGAGTATGGATGTCCACGGCGAGATAAAGCGTCTGAACTCAACCGGTTTGCACGGCAATAAAGTAGTGCTATAGCGTTACTAACATAATGTTTTAGTGAGGGCGTATCGATTGCATTAATGAGATGTGGCCGCACGTGGGGTCCGTGTGTAGAATTGTGGATGCGATTGCAAATGGCCGGGTTATCGATATAAGGACGCTTTATGGCCCCTTTATGATTTAAGAACAATAGTAAGCGATCTTTTGTAACGCTTTATGACCGCTATTACTGATTGTGTGGCAAAATAGTTATAAATGTTGTGCAGTTTTGGACAGTCAAATTTTTAGACTTGACTCATAAAGGGTGGAAAAAGTATTGAGCCTCGATAACGGGTCAGAGACGGGCAGGGTTTAAACCCGACAGTGTTGATAGGACCGTTGTCCTCGCTGATCCCTCAGGAGATTTAGCGACGCAGGTAAATAGGGCTGTCAAGGATACAAATCCCTGCCTTGTGAGAAGAATCTATATTCCTGAATGGTTAGGTTATCTTGGGAAAGGTACTCTTATGCCTGTCAAAGGGTAAGAATGAGATAAGGGAATAATATAACTTCCCTACCAACGATATTAGTAAAAAGTGGGTAAACACTTCGATATGCATGAACCTAAAAGGTACCTCTACCTAATAGAACAATCAAACATTCTGAATTCGCGGATTAAAAATTAACAAGTAGCAACTTTTGTTGCCAGTTAGAACTCAATTTTTACAGATTCGCAGTAATCGAGCGGCAATCAAAGTTGGGAAAAATCACTTTAGGCCGGCAGAGCTTAAAATTTTTCATCCATTTATTATGAACTAAAGTTTGCCTCTACGCTCCTTTTACTGGCACTAGGCGTTAATATAAAATGAGTAAAATTGTCACTGCATTTTTAACAGGATTCAGAAAGTTAAAATTGTGTATTCTTTTCTTTTTGTAAAAATGTTAAGTTAGCCGCTATAAAAACTTGGGTAACGAAGTAATACATAATTTAAGCAGCTAGCTAGGGGTATATGTTAGACAACATTCTTTTAAGTTTTGTGCCAGAAAAAAGTGTAATCCTTTTTATGACTCAACTTTCCATAAAATAAGCAAAATGTGACACTACCACCTTGTCAAGTATTCTGTACCTACCTGAATGTAGCTTTTACAACAATTCTGGGACCCTTATAGACCATTGCAATTAAAGTCGCCTTTCGCGCCAGCCTGGTGAAGATAAGGCCAGCCAAGTGGGCGTTTTGCGCTTGTTCGAGTCCAAGCACCCTACAAGAGTTATTTTAATCCATCGTCCCTGACACTTATACAGGGTGAAATTGAATACATGCGACAAATCGAAATGGGAGATTGTATTCATCATTATGAACAACTTTTACTATGGGACCAAACCTGAAATCGCGAAAAAAAAATCAGCTGTTTCCTACATTTTGACGAGTTATTCGCATAAATGTAGAGAACAGCTGATTTATTTTTCTCGATTTCAGGTTTGCTCCCATAGTAAAAGTTGTTCATAATGATGAGTAGAATCTCCCATTTCGATTTGTCGCATGTGTTCCATTTCACCCTGTATAAAACCCAATATTACGAAGGATAACATAATAAATAATAACAAAAAGCCAACAGCTAGCGATACGTCACAGCCAGCGATAAGCGATGACTTGGAAGATGACGGAGGCTTGTCGCGATAACACGAGGTCAGACAGCCAATAAACCGTTCTGTTGTACAATAACGACGCCTGTATTCGTGAATATGATTTACCTACTCGTGCAGACTTTAAAACGACCTCTTTCTTCCATATATACTTGTTTCCTCGTGACATAATTTATGACTGATAAGAACACCTCATGATCGACGTTGGAACTCGAAATGGAACGGACGGTAACGGTAAAGGAGAATGATCCATCAGCCGATATTGCATCGAAGTTATGAAAAATGATTCGGAATCTTCATAAAACAATAAAACAGGATGTCTTTAAGTTTTTGAAGATAATTGAATTTAGGAAGTTGTTCAATATTATAAAAACTCTGGGCGAAACATTAAACAAACATTGTCTTAATTCACACAAAGATTAGATAAGCGAATTTATAATTTGTCTACCTGAGGGTTAATTCTAGTAACTTTAAGAACGTTCATATTCTGATCTCAGTCTCAATCTGTCAAAAATACCTACCTCTATTTTCCATACATTTTTGACAAATTTTTGACATTGATTGTCGCTGAGATGAGATTGCGACTAGATTTTGAACGTTTTTAATTACGGGAATAGGCCTTCTGATGTCGGCAGCTAATGTAACCCAAAACCCGTAAAAAGAAAAAAACAAGAGAAACGGTGGAAAATCAATATGCTTAGTCTTAGATGGTAAAAAAACCTACAAGAATTCCCTACTAGTTGTAATTTTGTAAACTACTACAAATATGTTGTGTACTACATATGTTTTCTTAGATCTCGAGAAACTCGATAGCGGAAAGGCTGTGACAACTTTATATCAACCGGATCACATGTAAGACTTTATGGCGGTCGCTTTTAGTTCCATCTGAGGGCTCTCCATTACGATATTTGGGCGAAGCTAAAGGAAAAATTGGGAATGAAACTAGACCGAGACCGACCATAACATAAACAAAAAGATTAGGAACAGGTAACGCAAGATAGGCATTTCAGAAACACGTAAAAATCACAATTTTGGATAGTAAATGCACTCCAGATGATCAAATTTAATTTGTCATGACCGACGATGAATCCTTTCAAACCTGATACGTGATTAATGAGATGGTTTTTGATGATTCCCCAGACAAGGATAAGATTGCATTAATAAATCAGATGTAATGACTTAAACCTGCATAATGATTCATAATACTAAGAACCTGCTTTTTAAAGCCAGTTAAGCGATGAATTTCCTTCACTACATCACTTTATTTGACCGTTGACACGAAGTAGAGTAACATAGTAGTTTTCAAAGCAACAATAATAATTACTATTCCAGACGAGACGTCTTCGAGAACGACGAAGGTTATTCACCCGTTAAAGAATTAATGGCACGACTTACTAATGCCTTAGTGGTACTTAATCTTGGTTTCCTCAAGGGGAGTCGCGTAAACAATATTAAAATATTCACTTTCGTTATAGGTTGTCTGTTTTGTACATGCGTCTTAAAACGGCCGGAGATGGTTGAAAAGTTCTGCAATATGGCCTGAAATGACGATGCAGTATTTTGTTTTGGTCATGAAAATAATGCATAGAGATGTTTTCAAACAAGTTGATGATATGTAATGCAACGGTTTGGCACTGTATCAATGCAATTTCCCAAGCCAAACTCGCGCTATCTCATAAGCAGACACTAGATATGTAAGTATAACATTAAGAGACATGTGAAGAGGAGGAACAAGTGTATTTTAATGTTAATATTATTCCAAATACACGTGATTCCGTCTCCACTTCAACTGAATCAGGTGACTTCGACGAAAACTGGCTTTATAACTCTATTATCATTGTAAATTAATCCGCCCGCCGCCGCGTTATATTTTCCCGTTGCGGTGGCAAAACCGTGGCTACCCAACACGTGTTTAGCGTTGCCTTATGTGTGTGCAACATACATTAGATATTGCGTATCTGAGTAGTCGAGCGGACGGGGGGCGGGACGCCGCACGCGAACTGATAATAATTATTAGTCTGAAGCAATTAAGAGGCGCCAGATATACGCCATGGATGAGATAGCGGCAGACTTTATAGAGTGTAGAGGCCGGTAGACCCACCTCGACACAGATCTGGACGGAAATCCGGTTGATGCGAAACTAGTATTACTTTACTGACATCGCAAGTTTGACATAATTATATGCAAAATCTTAACTACATACATAATACTGATCCTTGAAAGATCATTTAACTGAGCATCAATGAACGATTAGTGAGTTTGAAGGCTAGTATTATTTGGCACAGATCAAAGGTATTTTTTTTTTAATAAAAACGATGAATGTATACCAATATAATCAAAGTTGCCATTTGGGACCTGCCATCTTCCCAATATCCTGGAAAAATTGTAAACCAAAATAATCACATGATATGTATCTCCGTCACTTCTATTATTCAATATCAAGCCATCACAAAAATATTACACAGTAGAATTACTTGGTGTAACTTATACCTATCGATTACCGGTTCCTCTTGGGAATGTATCGAAACTGATACGAATATCGATGGATACACGGATCCACGTACAACGCATTAAGATCTGTAGGTATCATAATACTTCATAGAAACGCGCAATATTATCCTTAAGGGATCGGATATAACAGGAAGTTTCTAAGTACTTGTTAAACTTAAACGATAACTGGCTCTGCTCGCGGCTCTACCCAAGTGCAAACTTCTTAATTTTGTGAGATTCGGAGTCCCATACGCGGTAATCCAGGATATATTTTACTTCTGTCTCAAGTTTCATCAAAATCCGTGCTGCTGTTATGGTGAAATTGAGTTTCAAACAAATCAACAGGAAATGAAAAGAAAATCAGAAGCATATACTCGCTAAGACTGAGGATATTGGTAGAAAGCCTTCGCAATCAGCTTCCACAAAAGAATCAGTTGTAAAAGACTTGCCAGTCCCATGTAAAACAAAAAAAAAAAACACTCTTAAACGGCTCAATTTTTTTCCGTCTGCCAGTTCTTTTAGATTCATTAGTCCGAGTGCTCGTGAGACTACTGTTTCACGAATAAGTAAACAATTTTCTCACTGTGGAAAATTTACTACGAAGTATTGTTAACAGTTACATGGGTTTGCGTGACTTAGAACATTACATGTGCGATGTTGGTATGTATATCATTTGCGTTTTTCTGTATTATTAAATAGAAAACGGTTTGACAGCACATGCTTGCACTAACGAAGGGAAAGTTTTGTAGTCGTTGAAGAATGATTGTTTTCATCTTAATTAAAATCTCTTTCTCGGTATCGTAGTTGGCAAGTAGGGACTCATTACTGGAAATGGGATAAAAGACGGTAGACTTTCAATTATCTTCAGGACACCGGAACTTATTTGTTTCAGAATTACCAGATGTTATTACTCCACGTGTTTTAAAATGACATAACATCACAAACACTGATAATGGCTTGAATAAAAGCACAAGTCATACTCAGGCCCTATCGTTTAAATTGTCAACATCACGACAAAACAAAGAATATGTGCAACGTAAAACTGGAACAATTTTCTCAACCATCTGTTTGTTTAACCTAAGCAATATTCGTTTAGGAGGCGATTAAACAAATAATCGAAGCCTTCAAACGCTACACTGCCATCAAAAATCACTTAGGGCCAATAGAAAGATAATCAAGCAACATTTGCCTCGAAACTCGCGAATAATAATATCTTTGTCAATATTTACCGAGATGTTCATAGTAATAAAAGTTAATCGTTCAGTCAATTAAACCGGAGTCTGAGCCAAATCGTCAATTATCATTTACATTACATTGTCTTGAATGGTTCTAAGACTCACCAGGGGCCGATCCGTCCTTAATTGCTTCTCGACTAAATTCCTATTGGAGTTTCTACGATGACCGTTCATAAAGTGTCATATTGTTTGAATGGACACTTTGTGATGGTCCTTGAATTAATTTGTATTGTTTTTGTTTAAGTGCTTCCGCACTAAGAAGCGGCTTTTAGGAACATGTTTTGGCTTTCGAAATCTTCTTCATTCAAACCGCAGTGCATTATTTGCTACTACTTAAAAGATTTTGTTCATATTTAAAACAGGCTGTTTCTGTCTCATATGTAAAATTGAACATCCTAAGCATTGATATTCATTCATTTAAAATATTCAGTTACTCCATAAAAACTCATTCTAAAATTCAGCAGGCCATTACAATCTTTTATGTAATTGTGTCTTCGAGTTGATACACCAATTTCCAAAATGCTTCTGTATTATGTAAACTGTAAAGGTCTCATCGATAGCCATTGATTGGTCTGCGGACTCTCCGGTACAGGAGTAAACACAGGCTGAACCAAACCAATTTGAGATTACAATAGCCATTCCCAAACACTCAGTCACAGGGCCAGCCAACAATGTAGGCCTAATGAAATAGAGTCCTTCATTTCAGGTAACTCCATTTACGTAGTTACGTCAAGTATATTTTTCATAATAATAATGCGATCATTCATCTTCGTTCCTCGCAAAATCGTCTAGAAATAGAACTGCGAACAATGTTCGTGATTACGAATCCCCTAACCCGACTTCTGATTAATCCTTATTGATATGAAAATGGATCAAGAGACGAATCGAAATTCTCGTAATGTGCCAAATTAGTGAGCATCGAGATAAGGAACATCTCGTATATATTTTATCTTGGTGTGCTGTGGCGTATGTTTGTCTTATGAATAATTCAGATAGATTAGTACGTTTAGGTTACCGTTTTAAATACCTATTTGATATTTAAAACGACGACTTAGGCCTTTTAGCTACTACAAATTTGTGAGGAACTGCGGAATTCGCTACATGCGTGTCTAATGTCCCAGTTCATTGTAACGAAGATTTTTTTAAAGATGAGGAAGGTAAGGTTGCTGTTATTCACTGCCTTCGTATACTAATAATAGCCGTTGCGTCATTTCAGCACTAGGCTATCCGAATGTTTTTCTACTTTCGACTACTGTCTTTAAAGTAAATCCGTCAGCTGTTCTAGATAGAAGCAATAGCTAGATCACATGAGTGTGCGTGTGTTAGCTACACATTAGTAAAGATATACACAAGCTTCTAACTAGTTTCTAAAATTGTCTTACTAATGATTAATAGTCTAAGAGATCAAAGCGTACAGGTTTATCGTGTACTCTGTTGTACTCAGAACACGATTTCTCTGTACCAGTACCAGTAAATTTGATTACAATTGCTTCGAATTTGGCTAAGTCGTATAATCTTGTGCTTTGTATGACAATGTAATATTTGGTAGTTGGAATTTCAAGATGGTAACGAACAGTGAAAATCGCATAAATCTATGAGGCAATTATGTAGATTCAGACGTGTGGAAGTTGTGATAAAACTAGCGACCCGCCCCTGCTTCACACGGTTGTTATGACTTGACGAAATGTCGAGATTTCATTAATAATATGTAAGTGTGTTATATACATAAACCTTCTCGAATAAGTTCTCTAAATGATGGTGAAAACCCCATCAAAATCCGTTTCGGAGTTTAGAAGAACAGCGCGGTTACAGGCAGACACGAAAAGCGACTTTAATTTTTATTATGTTTAGATACTGTTTTTTTTTTTTAATCTGTGGTGGTTATAAAGATAGGTTAGGTCAGGTTATTTAGAAATATTTCATGAAGTTTTTCGGTAGAATCTTATGGTTTTAGCGTTATCATTTTTATCATCATCATTGCAGCCCGGAATCACCCACTGCTGGGTATAATAAGCCCTCCCTTTCTTCTGAAATACTTCCTGGTTCCTTGCGTCTCCCATCCAGGTATTTTCCCCGACTTTGATAATATCGTCTGTCACAAAAATCTTTTTTTTTTATTGCTGAATGCAATAAAAAATAAAAAACCGGCCAAGAGCGTGTCGGGCCACGCTCAGTGTATGGTTCCGTAGTTTCCCGTCCGTCACAATAAGTGTTCCCACTTATGAGTTTAAAGGTTTTAATAATTCTATTTTTGTTTGAAAAAAGATACGTTCAGGATAATAAAATATGTAAGCGAAATTAAAAAAAAATGCTTGCATATACGATTATACTACAAACTTAGTCTAGAAATTATTTTGTAGAACTTTTTGTCTTTTTTGTACAAAAACTGTTGTTTCCCTCAAGTTCAAAATAATTTTCCTAGAAAGTCCTTATAAAGTTCTACTTTTCAGATTTTTTTCATATTTTCTAAACTTATGGTTCAAAAGTTAGAGGGGGGGACACATTGTTTTTTACTTTTGGAGCGATTATTTCCGAAATTATTGACATTATCAAAAAATGATTCCAGTAAACCCCTATTCATTTTTAAATACCTTTCCAAAAATATATCACACGTTAGGGTTGAAATTAAAAAAAAAAATCACTTCCCACTTTACATATAGGGGGGCTACCCTAATAAAACATTTTTTTCCACTTTGTCGGCGTGATTGATATACATATTGGTACCAAATTTCAGCTTTCTAGTGCTAACGGTTACAGAGATTAAGCGAGGACGGACAGACGGACGGACAGACAGACATGGCGAAACTATAAGGGTTCCTAGTTGACTACGGAACCCTAAAAAAAAGATTGCTGAATGGACCCGCTATTAACCTCGATTACGCCTGATGGAAAGCGATGCATGAGGTCTATGAAGGAACGAGCGTGCCCAGAAGATGCCTAAGGAACTTGAACTCCCACGCATCGACGGAACACACCAGGCTGCCTGACTCCGGTGGGAGGGAGGTCGCAAACCAGGCGGAAGTTAGCCCTACCACCACAAGGGAAGAATTGGCCAGTCAAATAGTGGTGGGTATGACTGGCTAGGATGCGTCGATCGCTCGGTTCAGTCGAGTAACTGGCGGAACAAACTGCGCTACACGAGGAGGCTTCTTCACGTATCCCAAAATAGTAATTTTCATAGTAAAAGATGCTCTAAAAAACCAAGTAAGTAATCTATATGCCTTCTTGACGTATTTTAACTTAATAGTTTGCATTTTTATCTCTGTCTTGTGATACTATAGAATACACGTGAGTGATAAACGCAATTAATTGCATTTTTGAGTAATCATTATCGATAAATCGATCAAGTACTTACAAACAAGACTAACAATAAGATAGGCTGCGCCGACGCACGCCAAAGCATATCCGATGATGTTTAATAAACGTATAGGACTTTCTTAAAGATATACTAATTCATGATAACAATAATTAATGATTAATAATATGCCCATTTACTGAGAATTTCGAAAAAAACCTACCAATAAGCGTGGTCCATACAAAACAATAAATTGTTAATACTTGTCCATGGGTATGCTACATATGCACCTCGTATATTAAATCCTTATATTGCACCTTAATGTTTACCTACACAAACTTCATTGAGAAGCATAGACAATATCTTTGACACGGATGACCTCTAAGGGGTGGGAGTGGGAGGGTCCATCCGAGACGTGTAACGTGTAAACGACTCTCAATCTAATCTATGCGTGTGCGCATGCTATGCGTGTGTTTGAACTTGTGTAATGTGTATTGATAAACCGCAAAACACTACGCGTTAGAATGGAATTGTTTGGGTTACTACATAGGTACCTACATATTAGCATAATATTTAGATAGTACAATGGATAGCGTCACCCGCTTATACGATAATACATATACCATGTACTCATGTGCCTACTGTGTATATAATATTCTATACTTAGGTATATTTTAGTTATTAGTGCACGCTTCTTGTATACATACAAATGATTTATTGTGAAAGGTTTTGATATAAAATGAATAAGTACCTTACAACAGTAAATGGGAGGAACTTTTGCCTTTGATAAAAGAAACTTGTTTATCACGTAACAATAAAAAAAAACAGTTTTGTAATATGAAGCCAAATAAGTTCACAATAGGGAAAAGTTCTAAAACGTTATTCGTCTGTTTTTGTGCCAATAACTTGAAAACCACTGAACCTATTTTCTTGTGGTTTTAGCATTAATTACGCAAGTATGTTCGTTTTATTAGATGTATTTACTGGTTTTGTAGATGACGATAGTCGATGAATTTAGCTAGTATTTCTAAAAACGTGAGGATGACTCTAGAATCATAAAACTACGTGTTACGTTACGTGAGCTTGTTACTAAGAAAAATCCTCTTTAAAAACCTTTTCCATTATCCTACACATTACGTTTTATATAACTCCATAAAAAGGGACATGTTTTAGGACTAGGTTTAGTGCTAAACTAACATTGTGTAGAAGAGTCTTAAAAGTTCTATGTACGGTCACCAAAGGAGATAAGTAACCAGGGTCGTCGGATATAGTTGAAGTGTAGTAAGACCGATTGATGTTTTCTAATGAAATTTAATTTGATAAATGAACTGTTTGTTTTCTATTAATTACATTAAATTTTATTCGAAAACATCCATCGGTTTCTTATTAAACTTCAACTATATCCGATGATCCTGGTTACCTATCTCCTTTGGTGACTGTACTTACAGAAATAAACATTTCATTAAGTATACTGTAAGAAATAGAGTTCTTTGTGAGGTCTGAATTTCAGGCGAGTTTTTCAGTGTTTCATTTCAGCCAGTTCGGTTTCTTTTGTTTTACTCGACAAATAATTGTGACAAAAAAAAATGTCGATAAGGAAATGCTTATTAAAATTTTATCTCATTTTATGTTTTTAAAACCTTGGCCTATACATGAAGAACAAGTTAGAACAAAAAAATATAAGTAATTAATTCCGAAGAATAGTTATGTAAAAAAAACGAATTTTCGAAAGGTTCGGGTCGCCAAAACCGGTTAACCCATTTTAGCAATGGACCGGTGTATCGGTATTTAAGGCACATTCAAAAATTATTATTATTTTATAAAATCATTTTACACTATTATAGAATTTTGAAAGTGTCTTGAAAACCGCTACAAGTTTTTTGGCGATCAGTAAATATTGCACGCATTCACGTGTTTCGTTAATTATCTTACTAATAAAAAAAACGTGTCAACTCTCTGAATTTTTGAATTAAAATAACCTGCTAAACCTTTCCATCCATCGTCTCCAAAAACAAGCTGTATATAAAATAGGACTATGTTCTCTGGTCCCAAATCAAATGATTGAAAAAGTAATCTTCGACCTAAAACGAGAATGTCGCGCGTATCATTGTCAATCAATCGTAAAAGACGAATAAGGGAAAAGGGTTCCGTTGATGCTCGTAACCATCGAGTTTACAACTGTCACACAGTGCATTAAAGAAAGCGCTTTAAAGCCATCCATGTACCGGCAAAATTGTTGCTTCAATCTTTGCTTAGGTGGGCCAGGAGTTGGTAGCTACGGTTGCTACCCCAAATAATAGAACAAATTGGCCACCCCACATTACTTTAAGTCATTACATCTGTTATCTTGCTCACCCCGTGGATTCAATGTTGGCTTCTGTTTGGATAGGCTCACAGACCTCCGAAAGTCAACAATTAGTAAGCAAAATTAATTTTATTTTAATCATGTTTGTAGGAGAACTACTTCTATTTTGTTTTCAAGTCTGCTTTTATTTATATTCAGAAAAAAACCCGGATCTATGTAGATTATCATAACTTTGTTTATATGATTTGTTAAACATTAGCGTAGATACCTATTTGACTAATTTAAATATGAACGAGCCTACAATTCAATTAACCAAGTTGACACAACACGAATAATAAAAACAAAACGCTGTCGAAGAAGTGTGTTAAAAAGATAAACGTCCGTACAGTGTCAGTCTCGCTTGACCAAACAACTATGAATCATGTATCATTGTGATAGAGGGGAAGCGTAAGTGAACTAGACGTGGAATCAAACTCGTCAGAATCAGTCCTTATTCCCTAACACTATTCTAATTAGAAGAAGCCCTTCACTCAATACAGGCAGTGCATGCAATAATGCATAAAGGCTCACGTAATAATGCTTTATTATGCTTGTACTAAAATGCACGTAGTGAACGCCAACACTATGGACTGTGTGTGTATGTTTGTGTGCACACATACTTGTATATACCTACTCACACACCACATGTATGCGCGTCTATATGAATGTCGCTTGTTTTTTTTTTGCTAACAACATTTTACTCTGTTTTGGGTAATTAACAGCCACAATTCCATATAAAACTTAATATTAAATAAACAACATTGCTTTTTTTACTTATTGCTACAGTTTAGAATTAAAACACAGCCTAGCTAGTATCGTAAATCAACCGGGGTCATACTTACAGATAACGTTTGTCGGATAAAACTGTGGAGGTTAACAACAAAAATCCATCAACAAAAACACAAGAGACGTGATGCAGGCGTGCTGCACACAGCGGACGTTAACCCGGCTCCGGCGGGCTGCGTTTCGAAAACTTCGCCGTCAAGCGTTTAGAGAAAATTCAAAAATAGACCGACCGACTCGTATAAACACGCAACAATGATCGCTAGCACGTTTTACTTTACGACGCGACTCGAAATTCGAAACGAAAGCGATCCGCGGCCATCGGATCCGTCCGGAATCGCTTTGAAAAGTTTCCAGTGCACAAAGTTATTGGGATCGCGAACTAGGGTTCTACGCGACAAGAACGCGGCAGCCCCGTGGCGCTCAGAAGTGAACTGGCGCCGCCGACCGACCGCGCTCCGCCGTCCGCCGCGCCTCGCGCCGACACAGGAACACCCACACCGACGCGACGCCGCACAACACACATACGCGGCCGCATCATAAACACAGTCGCACTACTCGCACGGCTCACACACACTCAATCCGAAACTGATAACCAGCATAAAAACACAACATCACTCTGCAACTGCACATATAAATATTTCACGTTTTCCTGCTTTTGTGTGTTTGACACTGGAGCAGAAACATGCGATATCGAATAGAAATCATCCATTAAACGCGATGAAAACTCGGTGACAAATCTGAATGACACAGGCCCGAAGATAAAGACGTAGCGACAGGTATGTAAAGTTATAACAGGTTTCCACTGACGATTGAATGGCGAGTGTTTAGCAGAAAACTCGAATATATTCGCACTGTGCGCAACGGAACATTGTACACAAACGGAGCAGGAAAACACGGACAATAAACAGAGAGGTCGAATAGCGATTGGCGAGACGCAACACGCACTCACTCTTTGACATACGAGTAGGTACGTGAGCCGCGTGTCGTATAGAGACAGTTATCAACAGTAGACGCGATAGGAGACGAGCACGGGGACTAATGAATGAAGTCCGGAGATGCTGCTG
The DNA here is from genome assembly GCA_945859645.1 of Amphipoea oculea. Taxonomy (NCBI): domain Eukaryota; kingdom Metazoa; phylum Arthropoda; class Insecta; order Lepidoptera; family Noctuidae; genus Amphipoea; species Amphipoea oculea. The sequence goes on from OX243880.1 coordinate 11,743,328, forward strand.
TATTCAACAATACGCAAGGGTTTAATCTATGCGACGAGTTGTAGATACTTGCTCGGGAACTTTCGTATTTCAGAATGACAGACAAATACCCAAAAGAATAAACATCACTCCAAATGCTAATAAACATTTCAACATTATTTATTCAACGTTTGTCCGGACACTGGGTTTACTGCGTAATAATTACCACAACTCTGATAAGAATGATAACAGTGATCGTGATAACGATTTGAAGCTATTGTGTAACTTTATTAAATGTTATGACACCATTCATTAAAAAATAAATAAATACAAACCTTTCATTAACAATAACAATGTACTGCGCATGATAGATATTAGTGATGTTTTGCATGATGATCAAGATGCAATAAGATTTATAATCAGAAATAATACTTACGGAAATAGAATCCATCTGATTGGTCGTATGTACGGAAATTACCTGAAATTACAACAGAAACTTATCAACTTTTAGAAAGACAGACTCATTCAAATTGTATTGAAATTGCTTTTTGATATTCTTCATTCATATTTTTCTTTGTCAATTGGCACTGTATATTTTTTAACAATACCCCAAACTTGTATTGTAATCTCCAACATGACATGGCGTGTGATTTCTATATTCGTGAAACTTTTCCACGACAGCCTTTTAGAAAATGTTTCTATCTTTAACTTGAACGAAGTGGGGTCAACGTATGAGATGCCAATCTTTGCTTCTATTGTGATCTTTATGCCTACTGATTTCTGGAGGAACATACGTTGGAACAATAATACATGGTTATTGGTTCCATTCTATATTCATTTTTGAAGTGAAAACTTCTTTAGCGGCGTTGCACACTTTTTGTAATGGGGAAAAAATGTTAAACTCGCGTCAGGACATCGCGTCAGGACACGTGACCGTCAGGAGAGATTTCCCCCTCCCCCCTCTTTCTACGGCGGCGCCAACCGAAGTGAACCAAGTGAGACACGATAATGGATGGATGGATGGACGGACGGTGTCGGTGACGGTGACGGTGACAGTGACGGTGACGGTGACGGTGGCGGTGGCGGTGACGGTGACGGTGACGGTGACGGTGACGGGGACGGGGACGGGGACGGGGACGGGGACGGTGACGGTGACGGTGACGGTGACGGTGACGGTAACGGTGACGGTGATGGTGGACGTGGATGTGGATGGATGGATGGACAGCTGATGGCTCGACCGTCTGTGTAGTAGCCACACTGCTGTGTATTCGTAAAATTCGTGTAAGTATACATATAAAGAGTTTAAAATATGGAAATTGAACAAAGTGCATCGATTAATGAAAAAAGGGACGCAGAAATAGTGAAAAAAAAATAGTTATATTAATTCAATTCATAATTGATTTATTTCAACGTTAATATTTAAGTTTTCACTTCTGCCGGCACTCCCGGAGTGCAACCCGTCTTTTTTTATTAAACGGCAAGCAAAGCCGATGTCGAATAATGTGAATGCAATTTTCTCTAATTCTAATTGTTTATCAAAGAGTACTTCAAATGTTCCTTCTAAAAGGTTAAGCCTTTATTCCCTTTTCTTTTTCAGTGTTTTAGAAATTCTCAAAGTTTTTCTCTATTAAAATCTATTGAAAACTACTATTTATTTCTTGAATCTACTACTTTTGTGAACTATTTCTTGTAACTTGATCTCTGAAAGGATAATCATGTTCATGTCAATTTTGTCACTTTGTTTCGAAAATAGCTCGAAAACAATTGAAGCGTCACCTATTTTATTTACAAGGTATTTTCTCGAAACGGTCCTATTTACGATGTCGCCTTCAGAAATTGAATTTCAGCTTTCGTGAAATTCTATTTCGTGTTTCGACACACGTCTAGAGATAAAAAAATCTTTGGAAATTGATTTATCTGTAGCTCTCATATTATTGTCAACTGCATTTCGAATTGTAATGAAAAACGTTTTGATTGGCATAATTATTACATTTTTATCCATATTGTAATGTCGGGTCGGGTCATATGTAGTTGGCAAAGGGGATTAGCATGACAAGAAAAAACTGAAGGCCACACTTTTGAAAAAAAAAAACATAGTTTATAAAATGATTATACAATAAATACATAACAGTTGTCATGGCAACAACACATCAAAACACGCAAAAATCTTCAACCTGTTCATTATTCAATGGACGTGCTATCATTTGACATTGAATAGTTGAAACATCCGTTTATTGTCGTTGGATCCCACTTTTGAATCCCATTTTTTAGGTATTAACGATGGATCCCGTTTGCTATTTCCGTTGAATCCCATATTATAACAACATGTGTACATTTCAGAAGAAAAGTGATTTACCTTTATCAAACAATAAAAATAGATTATTTTTAGCGGGGTACCTGGAACCGAACTAGTTAGATTAGGTTAATTATTTAAAAAAAAAACAATGTTAGGTTAGGTTAGGTTAAAACTGTGACCCCTACGCACGAGCCGAGCGAGCGAAGCGAGCGGTGCCGCGGTAGCGGCCGGCGAGTGCCAGAATCGACTAGATTATATAGAAAATGAGTTTTTTGTGAAATAAATAGTATACGAAACGTTGGTTGTAAACTAATTTGTCAATGGAGTTTTGGTGAAACATTAGTGAACCCCTCATTTTATTATAAACAATTTTGTTGTTGAAAGTACCCGCATTCAGATTTTTTTAAGCATTCGGGATCCAACGGAAATACTTTTCGGGATTCAACGACAATAAAACGTAATTATCTTGCATTTTTTAAATTCGGGATCCAACGGAAATACATAATAATGTTTTGCGGGATCCAACGCCAAAAATATTAAAATGGGATTCAAAAACGGGATCCAACGGAAATAAATCGAAACATCGTGACATACGAAAGGGAAAGTTATAATAAATGGTGGGAATAATTCCTGATTTCTTATTATATTACTGTTTAATTGTGGCTTAATATATTATTTATACCCTTTAATCACATTTTAAAGATAAACTGAGCGTAATACGTAAAAGTCGACACAAGTAAAAAAAACCGGCCAAGTGCGAGTCGGACTCGCCCATGAAGGGTTCCGTACCAGCAAGTAACATAATATAAAAGTTCTTGTAGTTCGTTGTAACTTTGTGAAAGGTAAATTGCGGTTTTCGATTTATGACGTATTAAAAAAAAACTACTTACTAGATCTCGTTCAAACCAATTTTCGGTGGAAGTTTACATGGTAATGTACATTATATATATTTTTTTAATTTTATCATTCTCTTATTTTAGAAGTTAGAGGGGGGGGGACACACATTTTACCACTTTGGAAGTGTCTCTCGCGCAAACTATTCAGTTCAGAAAAAAATGATATTAGAAACCTCAATATCATTTTTGAAGACCTATCCATAGATACCCCACACGTACAGGTTTGATGAAAAAACATTTTTGGAGTTTCAGTTGTAAGTATGGGGAACCCCAAAATTTATTGTTTTTTTTCTATTTTTGTGTGAAAATCTTACTGCGGTTCACAGAATACATCTACTTACCAAGTTTCAACAGTATAGTTCTTATAGTTTCGGAAAAAAGTGGCTGTGACATACGGACGGACGGACAGACAGACAGACAGACAGACAGACATGACGAATCCATAAGGGTTCCGTTTTTGCCATTTGGCTACGGAACCCTAAAAAGATACTATTGAACGCAGAAATTCATGAATAGAGTTGAGTTGGACTTGAATGGTTCACAAAACAGTGCAATTCATTTTAAGCTTTCCAACGATGATTAGGCAGAAATAGAAAGCCCGTACCGTGGCTTGCCGTATTTAGGATGTAAATATCGTATATATCCATAAAGGACCAGAAATATTGCTTCCTTACAATTTCAGAAAATAAACTTTCAAGTCACCCTTATACTGTCACACAGGTACAGCGTAACGATATTTTGTCAAGATTCCTTGGCATTGAAATTGGCATTGGAAAGTAGCACCGCAACACGACTCTAAACTAATATTGCGAGTATATTATAGAATTGATTTTTTTTTGTATGTTTGTTTGTTACGCTTTCACGATAAACCGGCTAAACGGATTTGGATGAAATTTAGCATATGGGTATATCATGACCTGGATTAGAACATAGGATACTTTTATACCGATATTCCAACAAGATCGACACTTTTGCGTGTGAAACCGCGGAGCGCAGCTAGTACATCATCAAATAGGAAATCGGATTTGTAAACAAAACACTGACAGCTGCTGATTTTAATTCCATACGAACATGTGAATAAAAGTATTTTGTATCTCTGCTACTGCTACTGTTTAGTACCCATAATACGCATATATTAGGTCCTTACATATGAAATTGGCGTTTTTCGTACTGGCCACTTTAATCACGAATTTCTCCTCTTTGGTAAGGAATTCCAAATTCAAATTTGTACAGCTATTTACTCATGTATTTGTGCTTCGATGACCGTCATTCATTTGTTTTTTTTCTTCTGTTTTTTCTGTTTGCGTCACTCATTTTACAAAATGGAAAATTTAAAATATCGCATTATTTACGAGTACGAGTTCCGCCGTGGCACTAGTGCTGCGGAAACGACTCGAAGGGTGAATGATGTGTATGGCGGTCATGTTGCAAAAGAAAACACAGTTCGTTTTTGGTTCCAACGTTTTCGTTCTGGAAATTTCGACCTGCAGAACAAGCCCCGTGGACGGCCTGAGACCCAAGTTGATAATGGAGAATTGAAGGCTATTGTGGAAGCGGACCCATCGCAAACCACGTCCGAGTTAGCTGCAGGCTTCGATGTTAGTGATAAAACTGTTTTAATTCACTTGAAGCAAATTGGGAAGATTAAAAAGCTTGAAAGGTGGGTACCTCACGAATTGACTGAACAGAAACAGACGGCTACCAAATTAGAAGAGCTTGAATTGGAATGTCTTAGACATCCTCCGTACTCCCCGGACCTTGCTCCAACAGATTACCATTTTTTTCGCAATTTGGATAACTTTTTGCAAGGGAAAAAATTCAACTCCGATGGGGCAGTCCAAATCGCCTTCAAAGATTTTATTGATTCCCGTCCGACTGGTTTTTTTAGTAAAGGGATCAATGAACTACCTATAAGATGGCAAAAGTGCATTGAAAACAATGGTTCATACTTTGATTAATTAAATATATTATATTAAAAAATATTCGACTTTTTGTTCCTTCCATACAAAACGCCAATTTCATATGTAAGGACCTAATATTTTCTTTTAGTGCTAATAAGCACTAAAAGAACATATATGCAAGGACGTAGACAAGATCTCGGACGTTTCTGTATATCTTGCAGTCTCAAGATCAGTGCCTCTTTCCAATAAAAACGCGTTAACTGGTGTTTTTCGTCCAATAAAAACTAATGGTCCTGTAGACGGGAGGTTCTACGAAAAGGACAAAACATTTAATACTCCAACGTTTAAAATGATTGTGCATTTCAACAAAAGCTCCACTCAACCCAACAAAGGATTCAGAAAAACGGAATATCAAAACAATTGCAAATAATTTTTCGTATCTTTTTCACAGTACACAGATTCTCTTCTGAAATAGAAACAGTTGAAACTAAACAACGCCATCGTGATTATTATTTTGTGAATAAAAAGCAATGAAACCCAAAACCCCTTTAATGTTGCACTTTTAACTACAAAAAAGACAAGACTACAAAGAGTACCTAGGCTGTGACATTGAGTCTAAATATTTAACTTTAGACAATATTATGTATACAGGGTGGCAGGGTCACCGACCCGCAACCTGTTACCATGAATTCAGTACATGATTCTGAACCCTCCTGCGTTGAAATTTTTCGTCAGTTATTTAAAAAAAAAAAGACATTTTCATAGAAAAGTGCAATACCTACGCAGTCAAAATGTCATCATCATTTGCCTAGCCTTTTCCCAACTATGTTGAGGTCGGCTTCCAGTCTAACCGGATGCAGCTGAATACCAGTATTTTTACATGAGCTACTGCCTATCTGACCTCCACAACCCTGTTACTGGGCAGGTAATACGATACCCCTTGGTAAGACTGGTTGTCAGACTTTCGGGCTTCTGACTACCCGTAACGACTGTCAAAGATCCACGAATGACAACCGGGACCAACGGCTTAACGTGCTTTCCGAGGCACGGAGGGGTCTCTGTATGTAAAGATGGTCACCCATCCACAGAACAACCGCGGCAAGCGTAGTTTAACCCGATAGATCGAAATGTGCAGCTGTTATTATTTAGTCACGGGCGGGCCATTCCGCTCAATTAGGCCGACTTTTGTTTGGAAATGGTAAGGACATTTGGCGCGTGTTGATTGCAATAATAAATTAAATAAAGGTGTTTTACTTTTTTAGATAGCGGCGCCATACGTAAAAACATGTAAGAAATGTCATATAAAGTAAAAAAAGAATGCAGCTATGATATTTAATTTATTATTAGCATATATTCGCCGTTAGTGGATTTCCGCGGAATGACCCGGGCCCCTCCAAGCAGTCAAAATGTAGGAACAATTTTTTTTGAAGTGAAAACTTCTTTAGCGGCGTTGCACACTTTTTGTAATGGGGAAAAAATGTTAAAGTCGCGTCAGGACATCGCGTCAGGAGTTCAGGACACGTGACCGTCAGAAGAGATTCCCCCCCCCCCCCCTCTTTCTACGGCGGCGCCAACCGAAGTGAACCAAGTGAGACACGATAATGGACGGGGACGGTGACGGTGACGGTGACGGTCACGGTCACGGTGACGGTGACGGCGACGGGACGGTGACGGTGACGGTGACGGTGACGGTCACGGTGACGGTGACGGTGACGGTGACGGTGACGGGGACGGCGACGGGACGGTGACGGTGACGGTCACGGTGACGGTGACGGTGACGGTGACGGTGACGGTGACGGTGACGGTGACGGGGACGGGACGGTGACGGTGACGGTCACGGTGACGGTGACGGTAACGGGGATGGCGACGGGTCGGTGACGGTGACGGTGACGGGGACAGTGACGGTGACGGTGACGGGGACGGCGACGGGACGGTGACGGTGACGGTGACGGTGACGGTGACGGTGACGGTGGACGTGGACGTGGATGGATGGATGGATGGACAGCTGATGGCTCGACCGTCTGTGTAGTAGCCACACTGCTGTGTATTCGTAAAATTCGTGTATATAAAGTGTTTAAAATATGGAAATTGAACAAAGTGCATCGATTAATGAAAAAAGTGACGCAGAAATAGTGAAAAAAAATTAGTTACATTAATTCAATTCATAATTGATTTATTTCAACGTTAATATTCAAGTTTTCACTTCTGCCGGCACTCCCGGAGTGCAACCCATCTTTTTTTTTTTTTAAATAACCGACAAAAAGTTTCGACGCTTACGTTACATCGAGATGAGACGTCTAGATCTAGAATCAAGTGCTGAATTTATGGTTACAGTTTGCGCGTCAATGTCCTTGCTAGCCTGTATTACAATGAAAATATGAAGAAAAATGTAAATTATTTATTTTATTGTCAAAAACTATCGTAGGTAAAAAAAACTATTGTAAGCTACTGCTAAGCTACCAAACCATTAATCTGATATTTTGAAAGGCATCTAAAACGTCATAAGTGTAACATACAAAATTCATTGCTGTAAATTCAAGAAACAACATTAACTGAATGAAATAACAATATATTTAAGTTTTGCCAGTTTTTGGCAAGGAACTGACTCAGAATCAGTATTATCGGGTTACATATTTGGGTCAATGCAAAATTCTAAAGAAAATATAAGTAAGAATTTTACTTTTTTTTAATAAATTTTATTGTGGTAGAAATGCCAATGGTTGTGCCAAGTGCGAAACAAACGCAGGTTCTTTAGATGTTGGCAGTGCTTACGTCATTTATCATTCGCCCGCAGAACAGAGCCAAGCATGCTCCCGATCCTTATCTAAAATAAATTACAGTACAACACGAATATATAGGCGTAATAAAACTACATGTACAACCGCGTAATGCGGCGCCTTTTCATGTACAAAATTACCGCTCCCAAACCAGAAGTTTATATTTTACGTGACTATCTTTGGAGATGTCCCTGAAATCAGAGGCCTTCGTTAGCCCATAATAATACTTGACACTTTTCAACAAGATTTCTTAATAAATTCTGAAGTAGACGCCCAACAAAGATATTTAATAAGGGTCCAAAATAAATAACGACTATCCAGTCTATTCATTTTACAAAAGGGATCTTGAAAAGAGACGCCTTTGGAAATAATATCGTTTTAATAAATTAGAGTCATTTATCCGAGTTCTAGGACATGCGTCTTGGTTGGGACTTTAATAAATTATCGACGATATTTTCTCGAGTTACATTATTTAAAGTAAGGGACAGTTTTGATCGACTGCTGAAGTTTCTACACAGACTGTAATTAGCCACTGGGATAACAGCTTCGAAGTTTCCCCTTTAAAATTCTTCGCCTAATTGGATTCATCGCTTTTATTTTCATTACATTGAGGCAACAATTACATTGTCATTATTATTAGTTCGTTATCTCGTTGAATAAAAGAGAAAATTCTGAAGGATATCCAGCGATATTTAAAAAGGGGTCTATCCTTTATACACAAACCCGTCTATTAGTTATATTACATAAACAAACCCTGAAAAATATATTTACATTTCATTGCTTGTTTATAATTATGTATTTCAGGGGCATGTTTGCGCGTCGGTAAGAGGTTCAAAGAGTATGAAAATGTTTATTCTTTGTACCTAACCTACATGAATGAGCTTCACCGAGGTATTCGCCGTGACAACACATTCTACAGCTATCACACGTCACCGAGTGTAAATTAACGTGAAATAAATTTCCGCGCGCCAGACATCTCGAATTTCACTTCATTGTAATATATTTCACGTAGCTCCAGTGTCAGGACTGACACTAAAACACCACGCGAAGTGTTCCGAAAATAGAGTGAGCTTACACGTTATGTGCACGCCCTTACATTTGAGGAACGTGCGACACAGGCTGAAGATTAAGTACCCCATCATGACAGGCGAACGGTTCCGTGCAAATTACCGGGATTTGCGGTCCTGCCGACACTGAAATTACTCAGATATACCAAGCTATTTATCACAGTGTGATGCTTTAAATAAAAAAACCAGTCAAGTGCGTGTCGGACTCGCGCACCGTGGGTTCCGTACAAATTTGTAGGTATGTAACTAAAAATTTACGGTTTTTGGGATTTTTTCCTTTGCTTTTGCTACTTGACATTGCTTCTTGCCAAATTTCATGATTCTAGGTCAACGGGAAGTACCCTATAGGTTTTGACTTCCTTAACATAATCAGCCTATAACGTTCCCACTGCTGGGACACAGGCCTCCTCTCTGTGAGAGGGAGTGGGCCGTAATCCACTTCGCGGGCCCAGTGCGGGTTGGTGGATGTCACATGTCTTCGAATTTTTGGTTCTAGGACATGCCGGTTTCATCACGATGTTTTCCTTAACCGTTTTGAGAGCAGTGGTGATGAAATAATTTACACAAAGTAAAGCGCTTGTCGGGGTTCGAACCTACGACCTACAACTTGTAAGTCGCGGCTGATACCACTGGGCCACCACTGCATTTTGACTTCCTTGCGAGTGTCAAAATATGCGGCATAAACAAAACATAAGCGCCTGTATCTTTTGATTGCGTTGACTTAGAAGTTTGATTTTTTCACTGCTTCAAGGGATTGCAGCCCTGAGTATTTGATAACTCCAGGCGCTCCTGAGAAGAAGGGTCTTGACAGACGGACAACGAAGTGATCTTATAATGGTTCTGTCATTTTGAGGTACGGAACCCTAAAAATGTAGGTTTTGAAATGTGATGATAGTTCAAATTGAATGACGGCTGAAATTGCAAGTATCGTGAAGTATTTAGCTTTTCATTTCATGTATTGAATATCAAGCCTTTTGTTATTCACATTTGGCTTATCTAATTTCGAAGGCATGAGTATGAACAAAAAAAATTCCTGACCTACCCTCCATGATATCTAGAACCCTTGCTCCAGTTCCACTCGAATAAAGTCCATTTTTGCGTGACGCTATCGGAAGGTTTCCAGGCGGTCGCCGGATGTGAAATTTTCCACAGCAGCTTCAGGATTGCTCGGAAAAGGCGGGATTCGTTCATTCACTAATGTATTTTTGGCTTGCCGTTCGTATCGGAATGGTGTCATCGCCACGCATGTGATGTGGGATTGTGGGTAGGCGACCCCTGTAGGGCAATGCAAACAAACAGCTGATCGATATCGCTACTGCGATGAAATCGTGTTCCAACAAGTAAAAGCTGAGTAGTCACACGATCGTTGACACTGATACACGAACACTGTTGCCAGTGAACCCGACAGTATACTTACACGAAAACGTGTCCTAATATGATACCGCTAAAGCTTACATTGTGATGAGACATTTAAGGTACAAAGTGAGGCGACCTACGCCAACGATTAGACGTTTTTCATCCTATAAAAACTACGCGTACAGATTGTCATGGATCATCTACATCTCAAAATATTTGTACAAAACTTTCTTACTCACTATGTTGGATTTATGTTCTCGAACCTTGACTACAAAAGGGCTCCAAAAATACAGGTGTTTGATACCGGTAACTCTTGATCGCATGAACATCTGCTCACGAATCCATAGAAATACATCCATAGGTATATTAAGCTACATATTTATGTAGTCCAATACAGCTTTGCCCGACAGTCCCGACACGGAGGGGGTACGCAGCCGGTGTTTTATATTCAAGGAATATAACAACAATACACCGACTTAAATGGATAATACTTTTTGAATGAACAATGTACGAATGGGTAATTTGAAAGATATAACGTTATGTATAATACCGGTTATACAAGACGTGACAAAGATGTTTAATATGACACGTAGTTATATTCAAGTGACTTAGTTATAAAAATTAACAATAACGTATACTAACCACGAATCCATACTTATATACTTATATCATATACTTATCACACTAATATTATAAAGGCGAAAGCTTGTGAGTGTGTGTGTGTGTGTGTGTTTATATGTTTGTTACCTCTTCACGCCTAAACCACTGAACCGATTTAGATGAAATTTGGTATAGAGATAGTTTGAGTCCCGGGAAAGGACATAGGATACTTTTTATCCCGATATTTCCACGGGATCAAGACTTATGCGAGTGAAGCCGCGGGGCGCAGCTAGTTACATATGTATGTAGGTACATACAATATGAATCGAATTGATGACAAAGTTTATTTTCGGGAAGACTTCGACAACATCGAAACAAAGCGGGACAGAATGGCGTATGAGGGAGGAAGCTCATGTCAAGCAGGGATATAAAAAAACTTTTTTACAAAAAAAAAACAACCGACTTCAAAAAAAACACTACAAAGTGATAAATAACTTTAATTTCGGAAGTCGGTGTCGTTGGTTCCGCATTTTCGTTTTTTGACACCGACTTCCGAAATTAAAGTTATTTATCACTTTGTAGTGTTTTTTTTTTGAAGTCGGTTGTTTTTTTTTTGTAAAAAAGTTTTTATTTTTCACTTTTTAGTTGTACCTACCCCACAAAAAAGTAAACAAAAAAATCGTTAATGTGGACAATGTAGATAAATTTTTACATTTTTGTTGATTTTTCAAAAACCGCTTGTCAGATTTCGATAAAATTTTCATGGGACCATTTGGGAACTATACCCTTTCCAACAAAAAAAGAATTTTTCAAATCGGTTGGCAAGCGATGGAGTTATGCGCGAACAAACACAAAAAAAAAAAAAAAAAAAAAACATACAAACATTCGAATTGAGAACCTCCTCCTTTTTTAGAAGTCGGTTAAAAATGGACGTGGATGATAATGATGATTGCTGATAAAAAGTCAAGTAAAAACCTAAGAATATTCACAAGGTTGTAAAGCATGTAACGTAAAGCAATGTCTAAGACAGCTTTCAACGGATTAATCACGAAATACCTCTGTATTTTACCTATACAATGTACCTTAGTCGTAGATGGGTTAGTAACCGAATAGACTTCCCTCCGTAAGATAGGGTTACAGTAATGGCTTTGGCTGGCACTTGGATTGTGCCAGGGTTAAATGTTTGGTTGGTATTTCGGTAATTTTAGGAGATAGACACGTTTGCCTATGTTAGGTTTTCCTTTTCTGTATTTTAAATAAACTAAAGTGAACTTAGTGTTTAAAAGAGGGAAGCGAAGAACATCTACAAACATACTCTAGACATATTTTGTTAAGTAAGCCACATAAACACTGCAACTGCACCAGACATGAATGCTCCCAATTTTAAATCCATTATAAATGCGAAAGTGTGTCTGTCTGTCTGTTACCTCGAACCGATTTAGATGAAATTTAATATAGAGATAGTTTGAGTCCCGGGAAAGGACATAGGATAGTTTTATCCCGATATTCCCACGGGATCAAACCTTATGCGGGTGAAACCACGAGGCGCTGCTAGTTAAAAATAAATATCGGATATTTCCGAACTAACAACCGATCTTTCCGGATGATCACCAAATGTGTACTAAACGGAGTATTTACGGTATTTATATACTCGTATGAAAGTATAGAAGCGTGTATTTGGTTTGGATGCGTCGCCGGTTATTAACCACGTCACTGGAATAAGCCGTAACAAACACAAACAGGGCCCTCCTGTGAGCCACGAGGGGCGCACGTGCTCATCCTCATATTTCGTAACAATTTATGAAAGATTATGAATCAATTGAATCATACACTATCATTATATTGAGTTTCTTTGCTGATTCATAATACTTTATCTTACAGTTTGTTTGTTTATTCTTTTTTGTAGCCGGATACACTTCGGATATTGTAGTGCCTATAAAATCCAATCAAAGTCCAATAATTAATTTCAATTAGAATCCATTCCACAAACAGTTTCCTCTGATGACCGAACTGGATAAAAACCGTCGTTTCAAAAACACTTCTAAAAATTGTAATACATAATAATACTAGCTGCGCCTCGCAGTCGCGCTTTTACGAGCGTAAATGTAGATCCCCTGGGAATATCGGGATAAAAAGGATCATATATGTTAATCCAGGGTATCAGCTACCTCCATACAAAATTTTATCAAAATTGGTCCAGCCGTCTGAGCGTGAAGAAGTAACAAACATATAAACACACACACACACACACACACTCACAAACTTTCGCCTTTATGATATTAGTGTGATTATTTTTGCTGAATGAAATTCAGTTCATACCATGCAGCCGGACATTAATTCCTATTATTTATAAACGTTGCACGTTAGTACTATTAGTTATTCTGTACGCGCGTTGACGTCAAAAATGTAGGTATGGTTAAACAGACGCTAATCATTACTTAACTTTAAGCAACGTTTATAAATAAGAGGAAATAAGTTGCGGTATTGACTACAATGTAATGCACTTTGGTGAACTTTGGTTACTTTGTAGCACAAAAATATAACGGGAAGCGGTAAAATTCCATTATGTATTTCGTTAGGTAAGTAATACATAACAATGTAATACAATAACAAGTTATGGGTATCGTTGAAGGAAATTCGTCACAGTGTTCAGATTCAGATACACGTGGAAACGAAACTGGCAAACCGCGATAAATTGCGGTTTATAGTTGTTTGTAAAATAGCGTAGTCACGAGTAAGGCCTTTACATAATCCATACTTCCATACTAGGTAATATTATAAATGCGAAAGTGTGTCTGTCTGTTACCTCTTCACACTTAAACTGCTGAACCGATTTAGATGAAATTTGGTATTCAGATAGTTTGAGTCCCAGGAAAGGACATAAGATAGTTTTTATCCCGATATTCCCACGGGATCGAAACTTACGCGGGTAAAACCGCGGGGCGCTGCTAGTACGAATATATGAAACAATGTTTGTTATTTAACACCATTTTAGGTACAGTTTGAAACAATGTTTCCTCATAAGATGAACAGTTTCAGAAACAAAATGGAATTATACGAACACTAGCTTCTGCCCGCGAATTCGTTCGCGTGAAATTTTTTGTTCCCTCTACTGACTACCCACCAATATACCCTGTCGCATCGCATCATATCACCTGCCCGCGCTATCACTTCGTTTTCGCTTCCTGTTCTTTCTGACTTTTTTTCTTTTTGCTCGGCTCGGCCTTCCTCAAGAATTGGGCTATCAAATTCAAAAATAATGTCAAATCCGACTGGGAGTTCCAAAGATTACCCTCTACATACAAACTTGCAAACAAACTAATTTGACCTCTTCATAATATCCGTATACAGGGTGTTACGGAAAGGGTATATCAATACAAACGGGTTGAAGAGTGTATCTGGTCTAGAATCTCTGTACAAAATTTCAGCTCAAAAGCATTAACTTTGAAAATGCTTAATATTTATTTATTTCGACATCACGGCGCTGCACTGGCGCGCGGCGGCGTGATGTGTGTGTACTAGGCGCACAGACACACTACAGATAATGGATAATGACCCTCGTAGTGCGGTGACACGTTTGTTATGATTTTAATTTAATACACTATCAAAAAATAAAATATTAAGCATTTTCAAAGTTACTGCTTTTGAGCTGAAATTTTGTACAGAGATTCTAGACCAGATACACTCTTCAACCCGTTTGTATTGATATACCCTTTCCGTAACACCCTGTATATGAAACCTACACGAGAAAACTTATAAACGCCTGTTCAAGAAGATAATCTACATTTCAAAACTGTCAAAACAAATTCTTGATGGCTTTAGGACCTTGTGGATTAGCAAACTCAATGCGGCAAACTTGATCTTAGTATTAACTCGTAAATTCTATGAACATTGCGTCAAAAAAGGGGTATCAAAATAAATCTACATATAAGTAAGAACTATTGTACAACCTACATGATCAGAACGTGTAAAGATGCGGTTCAGTAAATATCAGACCTTATCGAGAAAATCGAATAAAAATATGTGACCTATATACCTGCTTATCCAATATTTGGCCAGCTCGCATGACTCTCAAATTGTATGTGGCTTTAACCCATAGAAAAAAAAAAAACAGAAAAAGGTGGAGAAACAAGTGCTATCTACGTTGAATATCAAATAACATAGACCTCTCATTGAAAATGGGGTAACCTTCGTCAAATCCATGTCAGTTTAACACCTGTAATGTGACATGGAATGATGAAAATATCACCGAATTATGGAAATACGACCCTCATTAATAAGTTGATGTCGATAAGGATTTTCAGACGAAATTTCGTCGGATTTCAACGTGTCTTTCGATTATTATTCTACATAGACTGTATTTAGTACACTAAATACAGCATAGACCTCTTTGTTAAGACGCTGTAGGTATCATGACAGACAAAGTTTTATAGTTGTGTATAAGAATTTGAAGATAGCCTCAAAAAGATGTTATATCGATAGAAAAGAATTCATTGGATTGTATACAATCTGTCATGCTCAAATACTTCTATTTTGTTTGTCACTGAAATTATCCGTCTTGTGACGAAACATTGTTTAAAACTGGACTTAAAGAGGGACCAAATTGAATATCAAACACTATTTCGTATTATGTATGTAATCTGACTGTACAGAAATGTATGATTAATATGAAGGATGATCAAAACTAAATTTAAGGAAATGAAACTTATCATTAGTCATCTTAGGTACATTTTTATTTCGATTCCTGTTTTTGAAATTTTATTGCGCAAATATATCTCATGAGACTTCTCAACCAACTTTACTTTCATCTCTGCTCAGCAGAAAAGATGAAGTAACGTCGACTGTTTAATGTCTTACAAGAATATAAACAGAAACTCTTCAACTGAAAGTTTCATTGCAATAAACTTTCTCCACGTATATCTTGGGTACATAATTTCACAGTACAAAGGCCACAGTCAGTGGTTGGCTGACGGGAATTATTAGCGTGCCAACCAAACAATAAGTTTGTAACTTTGCAAGTAATTTGAATTTCTCCAGTATGCTGTATTCCAAGCTAATGCTCGTTTGTTCATTGCCCTCGAAATGAATTAACAAACAATATATTATAATAATAGACTTACTTAATTATTAAAAGAAAAAACTCAAACAAAAAAACTGTTGAAACTTTTTCAGCATTCTTGCGGAAAACGTCGCTTATATCTACCGATGCGAAAGGGGGTTGGAAAAAAAGTTAGAAGACTGTGTCTCTATGTTGGAAAACTTAGTGTGTATATTGGTCTGTCTGTGTCATCGTAGCTCCCAAACGGATGGACCAATTTCAATATAATAAGACAATTGAACGGAAAACTTTTTGATCGCTCATTTGGAGAAACATCGACGTAATATATTCGAGCGATATATTTAGCTAAAATGAAGAAAGTAACATGCTTAAATATAATTTACTTAAAATCAAGATTTAAGATTTTTAAAGTCAACACAAAAACAGACACGTTATTGCAGTTCAAAATACTCCTCAATGTGCGGTAGTTACCTAGGTTTATATCAAAATGAAAACTTTTTTTTTCTAGTTAATTAAAATCTTAAATTGCATTTATAACATTAAAAAATCGTTTAGTTTTATGGTATTTGCTCACGGATGTGTGCACTTGAGAAAGGTTTTATTATTGAAGTGAAAACTTCTTTAGCGGCGTTGAACACTTTTTGTAATGGGTAAAAAATGTTAAACTCGCGTCAGGGCATCGCGTCAGGACACGTGACCGTCAGGAGAGATTTCCCCCCCCCACCTCCCATCTCTTTCTACGGCGGCGCCAACCGAAGTGAACCAAGTGAGACACGACAAAGATGGCCGAAGAAAATGACATTTGACGTACAAATGTTTGAAAAGTCAGTTTCGTAAACAATAGTACTTCGAGGAGCCACAGTTGTATTTAATTTATTTTGAACTTCTGTTTAACCAATTTAGTTTATTATTATATACCTACCTACAATACAAAATAGAAGCGACGAGAAATATAACGAAGCACATTATAGCAACAAGAAATACTGTGGGACATTGCTGCTTTTATGTGAAAACAATGCTTCCGTGTCGACCACGGAAGTTTACACCCTGCAGGGAGATGCTCCAGTAGGGTGTGGCTGTGAAGCTATGTTGCAAAACATGCTCCACGTCCTATCCTGCCTTATTTGTCCTACCCAAAACATGCAGTCAAAGTGACCTCTGCGCTGCCACCGACGACAACGTGGAAGTGGCAATATTTTGAGCCAACAAGATCTAAAGTAAAAGAGAAGAAATTTAGGGAGTAGTTCATTAATAAAAAGCTTGTATACAAATATCAGTTTATTTTTATAATACTTGTACGCACCGGGACTTACAGCTTAGTACGGCTGTTATTCCAAATGCATACAGTGTGGCTAAGTTTGTAACAATTGAGCCTGGTATCTATGGTTACCTCACCCTACTGATTATAAACCTACAGCAACTACTTAACACCCTAGTTATCCTAACACCCTAACCTACCATACAAGCCTACGGGAGACCTACGGGAACAGACAGAATTTGGGTAGGAATAGGGGTTTGTGTACGTCGTGCAATGTGTACACAGGAAATAGTTTTGTTATTGCCGGTCCCACAGACTCATAGAACTGGTGATGGCTAAAGGTGTCTTGGCCATAGTGAGAGGAATTATGGAAGATGAATCAAACTCTACTCCAGCTTGATGACTAATTTATTCATTTACTAATTACTAATTTATGTGGAACGGATGTATGTCGCTCTTGATGCTGACGCTGGCGTATGTAACTCTTGCCTGTTCACGGCTGAACAATACTCTAAACTCTAATTTGGCTTCTAAAACTTGTGCAAGCAGAACAACATTTTTAAAATGTTTGCTTTTCATTTGCCATCTGTGCCATCTCTTCTGTAAGCCGTTTCATTTTCGTTGTCATTCGTAGTGAAGCACCATCCTTACTAGTCCTATTGACCTGAAATACAAAACTAATGTTATAAATTCTTTCTCTTCATTATCTCATTTATACTGATTTAATTAATCAGTAGCGGCATCAAAATAACAGTCATTATTATTCTTATGGCGGGTTTTTTTGAAGTGAAAACTTCTTTAGCGGCGTTGAACACTTTTTGTAATGGGTAAAAAATGTTATACTCGCGTCAGGACACGTGACCGTCAGGAGAGATTCCCCCCCCCCCATCTCTTTCTACGGCGGCGCCAGCCGAACTGAACCAAGTGAGACACGATAATGGATGGATGGATGGATGGTGATGGCGATGGTGATGGTGATGGCGATGGTGATGGCGATGGTGGTGGCGATGGTGATGGCGATGGCGATGGTGATGGTGATGGTGATGTGATGTGATGGTGACGGTGGACGCGGACGCGGACGCGGATGTGGATGGACAGCTGATGGCTCGACCGTCTGTGTTGTAGCCACACTGATGTGTATTCATATAAAGTGTTTCAAAAAATGAAAATTGAACAAAGTGCATCGATTAATGAAAAAAGTGACGCAGAAATAGTGAAAAAAACTTAGTTATATTAATTCAATTAATAATTGATTTATTTCAACGTTAATATTCAAGTTTTCACTTCTGCCGGCACTCCCGGAGTGCAACCCGTCTTTTTTTTTTGTTACAATGAGTTTTGTACAGGCAAACGAAGTTCTTCGTAAAATTGTAAATTGGATAGGCACCTAATTCGTAAATCATGCCAGGCTGCCCCTGTTTAGCGTTAGTGCTTGTGTCAGTGTTTTTATTTTCTATTATGGAGACCTCTCCCTAACCAATTCTTCCAAAAAATCTAAGGATTAGAAGCAAAAGCAAGCATAAGTATAAGAAATTGAGAATGTTTACAAAACATAACTTACTTTGAACACATCTTAGCTGTAACAGTAGGTACACACCTTATCCTCCTCCAACCAATATTCAATTCTTTGCCCTTTATTGCAACTAGTCTCCGGTTTTAATTTCATTTATTTTAAATACAAAAAAAATATTCAAAAGTTTTTTTAGTTTGACACATACAATATCAAATTCATTCATTGACATATTCATATTGTTTCCATGACGACCATGACGTTGTCGCGTCAAAACTGTTGAAACTGTAGACAATAAATTAGTTTTTCATACGTAATAATGTCTATGGACACAAATATTCGGTTCGTAGACAGATATTCTCGTATGCCGATTTAATGTGTTGGCCAATTTGTTGGATGACTTCATTATAATGGCAACATTTAGAAGTTGTAGAACATTCTAGTTATAGAACGTTTATGAAGCGTTTATGAATACAAAATTTTATCGAATGTTTTAAAGGCCTATTGAGCATTTTAACTAATGAATGGTTTAAACCTTCAATAGGCTTTTTTTATGAATAAGACCGAAAGTGTTTAAAATATGGAAATTGAACAAAGTGCATCTATTAATGAAAAAAGTGACGCAGAAATATTGAAAAAAAAAATGAGTAATATTAATTAAATTAATAATTGATTTATTTCAACGTTAATATTCAAGTTTTCACTTCTGCCGGCACTCCCGGAGTGCAACCCGTCTTTTTTTTTTAGTTCGTTAAGAAACTGCGTCTAGACATGTTTTTATTTAAGACACTCGGTTATATGATTGTATTATTTGGAAATAAACCATTTACAGTGATAGTTACGGTTGAAGGTGCATTTTAACTAAAGTGGTCCAAAAAAAAATGACATCAATTAAAAACATTGGTTTTCTGATCTACAAATTTCTGACACTATCTGTATTTATTGACACTCAAAAGTGAGTGCAACTAAGGCAATACAATATACAGGGTCCAACTAAAATAGTTAGCGAAACTCTACAGACGTGATGGGTATCGAATCGATACCTAAACATAATAACACAAAAAATAAAATAACTTGATGAGTTTATTTTTGGGGTCATCGACAGCATGTATTGTAGACTTGAAATTTCAGTTTTTGTTTCGTGTAAACTTGACGGCATGGGTATCGATATCAAAACGATAAAACAAAAAAAAAAAGATTGTTTCAACTAAACTCAAATAACAACAGCCTACCAACCAGCGGTCATTGACCCTAAAAAAACTCATCAATTTAATTTGACTCTGTAATATCCATCAGAGCAGTTTTCAGAACACAGTAGCTGTATAATGTAAACCTATCGACGATTTCCAATATATTCGACTCTCTTCCAAATTGCGAAAGAGTTTTTTTTAGTATCCACATAATTGGTTTTCCGCCAATTACATCGCGTAACGCCATCGATGACTTTGATGAGGGCACACACGCTGTGATAAAATTTTATAGCTTTATCTGATAATAGCTTTTGCAAGTAGGTTGTGGACCTATTTGTATTTCCACATACATTTCGTAACTATATGGAAATACAAAATGCCACCGTGTGTACCGTCAGTAACATATATGCAATAAATACATAAAGCATATACTTATCTATACATATCTATACAACACCACGAAAACAAATAAAAAAAAAAAGACGGGTTGCACTCCGGGAGTGCCGGCAGAAGTGAAAACTTGAATATTAACGTTGAAATAAATCAATTATTAATTGAATTAATATAACTCATTTTTGAAGTGAAAACTTCTTTAGCGGCGTTGAACACTTTTTGTAATGGGTAAAAAATGTTAAACTCGCGTCAGGGCATCGCGTCAGGACACGTGACCGTCAGGAGAGATTCCCCCCCCCCCCCCATCTCTTTCTACGGCGGCGCCAACTGAATTGAACCAAGTGAGACACGACAAAGATGGCCGAAGAAAATGACATTTGACGTACAAATGTTTGAAAAGTCAGTTTCACAGAGTACTTTTTGGTTTCCATGACGACCATGACGTTGTCGCGTCAAAACTGTTGAAACTGTAGACAATAAATTAGTTTTTCATACGTAATAATGTCTATGGACACAAATATTCGGTTCATAGCACTGGTTCATAGACAGATATTCTCGTATGCCGATTTAATGTGTTGGCCAATTTGTTGGATGACTTCATTATAATGGCAACATTTAGAAGTTGTAGGACATTCTAGTTATAGAACGTTTATGAAGCGTTTATGAATACAAAATTTTATCGAATGTTTTAAAGGCCTATTGAGCATTTTAACTAATGAATGGTTTAAACCTTCAATAGGCTTTTTTTATGAATAAGACCGAAAGTGTTTAAAATATGGAAATTGAACAAAGTGCATCTATTAATGAAAAAAGTGGCGCAGAAATATTGAAAAAAAATGAGTAATATTAATTAAATTAATAATTGATTTATTTCAACGTTAATATTCAAGTTTTCACTTCTGCCGGCACTCCCGGAGTGCAACCCGTCTTTTTTTTCACTATTTCTGCGTCCCTTTTTTCATTAATAGATGCACTTTGTTCAATTTCCATATTTTAAACACTTTATATACACGAATGTTACGAATACACAGCAGTGTGTCCACGTCCACTTCCACTTCGACTTTGACTTTGACTTTGACTTTGACTTCGACTTCGACTTCGACTTTGACTTCGACGTTGACTTCGATTCCGACTTCGACTTCGACTCCGACATCTACTTCGACTTCGACTCCGACTTCGATTTCGACTTCGACTTCGACTTTGACTTTGACTTCGACTTCGACTTTGACTTTGACTTCAACTTCCACTTCCACTTCCACTCCATCCAATCCATCCAATCCATCCATCCATCCATTGTCGTGTGTCACTAAACTTGGTTCACTTCGGTTGGCGCCGCCGTAGAAAGAGAGGCGGGGGGGGGAATCTCTCCTGACGGTCACGTGTCCTGACGCGAGTTTAACATTTTTTACCCATTACAAAAAGTGTTCAACGCCGCTAAAGAAGTTTTCACTTCAAAAATCAAATATACAAAAATTATAATGAAACAAGAGCAAAGGACTATAAAATAATCCTGAAGGTTGGTTGTTGGGTCATGTATGTGAGAAAATATTTTGCAACCTTACTCCGGCTAAAATACAGAACCTATTTGTGTCCTGGGATTTGCCTCTATCCAGAATGTGTCACCAATGTGTCACAAGAAAGTCAATATGGTCGACGTTCCAGCGTCCGCCATATTGAATGTCCATCATGATGCGATTATTCGTAGTTGGGCTGAAGTTTTTCTAAAAAATAAATTTTTCAGCTTTCTTCCCTAAACATTCCAAAATGTGTGACATCTACCAACCCGCACTGGGCCCGCGTCCGCCCTTACTAATAAACGTTGTATAGCGTCTGACCGTCTGTATAGTTAGACAACGTCTTCTTCTTTCGAAAGTCAAATTACTGACGACTGAAGGAGAGAAATCGGTGTGTAACTATTCATCTGATATAATACGTTTATTAGTAAGGGGGTAAGAATTCCCATTACAAACTTCCGAAATTCCTTTTTCGAAACATAATCAACTAATCATTGACGCTATTATAACAAAGTTAAAAGTGAAAATGGACCGCATCGAACTTTCAAATTAATTGAATTTGTGACCGTCTCACATAATTTAGTGAAACAATGTGTTAGCCGCGGTTTTGCCTAATTCACATAGTTCGCACGATACGAGCCATTAACGAAACCGCGAATTATAGCACCCACAACAAATAAAACATAGTAAAACAAAAATCTGGGGCGCTGATTCTGTTCCTCGACAACTAAAACAAAAGTAGAAAAGATTGAGTTCATCAAATGGATGGGAAATCATCAAATGACCCCTCCCGCTCTGGGTGGAGGGGAAGGGAGTGTCAGACTGTTACTTACTGACTAAAACCCACCCGTGTTCCTTCCTTAGCCCTTTATGTTCCGGGGTAGCAGGGTAACCCTTTCGGACAATCCCGCTTTTTTCGGACAATCCCGCTAAGCAGCACCACCCCTGAGTCTGGCTTTTTGTCCAGTTGACGGCAATAGGCTCACCCCCTATTACATGGGCCTTATACATAACTGGCGAAATGTGGGTGTAACTCTGCGTAACCCTTCGGGGCTTATAGTGGGATTATTGGGATTATTTTAACACTAGCTGCGTCCCGCGGTTTCACCCGCATAAGTCTCGATCCCGTTCGAATATCGGGATAAAAAGTATCCTATGTCCTTTTCCGGGACTCCAGCTATCTCTATACCAAATTTCATCTAAATCGGTCCAGCCGTTTGAGCGTGAAGAAGTAACAAACATATAAACACACACACACACACACACACACTCACAAACTTTCGCCTTTATAATATTAGTGTGATATTATGTGTAACAAATTAAACATAATAAAAGTTACATCTATAGGTACAGGGGCGCCGATTCTCTTATTCAGCGACAAAATGAAATTAGAGGTAAACTCAATGAAGTTTAGTTCGTGCCGGGGAATTAGCACGTGTGCCCCTAATTTATGAAGTGAACGAAGAATCTAAAAGTTTCAGATACTCTATCGGTCTAGTTTCTTAGTTTTGTGAATTAGGTTCAGTTGATTATACCCCACCTTTAGACCAGCACGAAATGCTACCATTCGTACAGGTGTCCCGGTCTGAAGAGATGGTGCTATCGAACGACGAACTACCGCCTCAGAAACAGAAATCAGTGTTGTGTAAGGTCAGGTTTAAAAAAAGCAAAAAATCAGAGAGGTAGAAAAGAGAAAACTTGGTTTAATCTAAAACATATTTTAAATAAAGCAATATTTCTAGGTTCATAATTAAAAAATCTTTTCTCTTTTCATCGATAAAAAATGCAAATATGGGTGCTATAAAACAAAAAAGCCATACAATTATGAAACTCTATAGACACAATATAATAAACTTTATTATACTGTGCTATAGACTCTGCAACATTTCTAGCAATTTTGAATATTATGTTAAATAAAAGTTCACACTTTCACGACTATATTACTTTCGTGCCACCATTATATGGTAACTAATGATAAAATATGGTTTAATTCAGTCCAACAAAAGCCAGTATTTCCACTGAGTGGCGAGGTTTCAGTCGAATTAATTTATATTCCTTTGCTGCAGTGGCGGGTAGTTGCCAGTAAAAACGACATAAACGTGAATTTCTCCAGTGTGACCTCGCTGTGGCCCGATAAGATGGAAAGATGCTATTAAACCATCCTCCGCATAACCCAAATATTCTGTCACGCAATGTTTTTGAAGAAAGCTTGAATACCTAACGTGTGCTATAGAATAATTTAATACCTTGTCTTCAGAAGAATTATTATTTAAACATCACTCCGTACGAACACTGTTGAGTTGTGAATCCGCGATGATGCTCTTTTGTGAGTAAGGCGTTCAAATGAACTTTAAATACAGAATATAGCACCTAACAGTTGGTGTCTGGGAAAAGTGGTGACCCAGTAGTATCGCCCCCGACTGACGAATTTTAGATCGTGACTTCGAACCCAGGCAGGCACTTTACATTGTGTATTTAATTTCAGCACCACTGCTTTCAAAACGGTGAAGAAAAACATTGTGAGGAAACCGGCATGTCCTAGAACCAAAAAATTCGAAGACATGTGGTAGCCACCAACCCGCATTGGGCCCGCGTGGTGCATTATGGCCAACTCCCTCTCACAGAAAGGAGGCCTGTGTCCCAGCAGTGGGAATATTAAAGGTTGATTATGGTAGGTGTTTCGAAAGAAGAGTCTCAGTGTATCTAGAAAAGAAAAACAAGATTTCCGTGAAAAATAATCCTGCCCTCAAGAAATATGAACTAACTTATCTGACCTGTGGACATGAAAATTTACTTACAACAACTTACAAAGTAGAAACTATGTTAGTTTTAAATTCAACGTGGTCTAGCTAGCTTAATATTCTTGAAGAGGGCAAGACGGCTACAACATAAGGACTATGTTGTAGCCGTCTAAGGATAGCTGAAGCATAGAATAAGAAGACCACAGAAACGAAACGTGTGTTTCTTCCAGTGACTGAGCCGATTATGTCGAAATATCCACCCGAAGCGCTTCGGGTAGTTATTTCGACCTATCACCTAGCTAGGCGCGTTTAGGCAATGAATGACCTTTAGATTATCGCAGTCCACAGCTGGACAACAGGCACTCCTATGTTGCACCACCCGTCACCTTATCCAATCCAGTCTGTCCAAGGGTGCGTCCCGCGCTTGCCGATACGCGGTCTCCACTCGAGGACTCGTCTGCTGCAATGCCCATTTCTTCCTTCGACTGACAGAGATAGCCCACGACCCGTCCGGTTGCTACCGGCGCTGATAACCAGGCTAAAACATTCCCACTGTCGGGACACAGGCCTCGTCTCTGTGAGAGGAAGCCGGTGCTCGCTCAAGCTAAAATGTCAATGATATCTTATATCCCGAAACTCTTAAAGTTTCGCTTGTAGGTACAGTTTCATATTCTATGGCTAAAGTCAGTACCGCCTGTCATATTACGACGAGAAGTACCGGCGATACGTGCCTATGTCAAGGGGTTAGTTTTATGAGGTTAACTGAATATACCAGACAAAGTGAACTAAAAAAAACTTGAATCAAGTTTATAGTGATAGTCGAAATCGGGAGTTCCGTAGAAAAAACGTGTTTGTCAACTAGCTTTCATAGTGATCCATACAACATTTTCGAACCGACCCTACATACGGCGAATAAGCCGTAGTTTTTCACGGCAAGAAAAACATGTGTACAAATACAAAACGGCCTTTTTAGTAAAATATTAAGAACTAGCTTCTGCCCGCGACTTCGTCCGCGGAAAATTTCTTGTTTTAACATAAGATAACACTCGATTGATATTACTGTATTTAATTTTATTAGTAAAATATTGTTTGGAATCAGATCAGTAACTTCAAAGATTACCTAAGTTCTCTTTTCTGCTCAAGGTAACTTAACCCTTGGTCGCCTTTTACTTATTTTATTTATTTAAGTTAGGTATCTATTTAATTTAAAGCTTCTCTTTAAACAATGTTTGAGGTTGTTTTATTTTCCGGTAACAGAATAATCTGCTTTTCGGATGATCCCACTCTTGATAGACCAACATATAATTGCCCATGGGAAAAACATTCTTTTCGTAGCCAACCAAAGAGAATGTTTGTCACTGGGACTTGTTAATAGTCAGGGCAAATGATGTTTTTATTGGAAACTCAGATAGACGCTGTGCACGTTCATCGCTGGATTCTCGAGCGCGGGCCTGCGATGTTATGGCATTTTGCCTAGCGAGCCACTGCGAGCGCTCAGCGCTAGTCTCCCTATCCCTTGTTTCAGAGACATGCTGCCTTAAAACAGATAGACGCTGTGCACGTTCATCGCTGGATTCTCGAGCGCGGGCCTGCGATGTTATGGCATTTTGCCTAGCGAGCCGCTGCGAGCGCTCAGCGCTAGTCTCCCTATCCCTCGTTTCAGAGACATGCTGCCTTAAAACAGATAGACGCTGTGCACGTTCATCGCTGGATTCTCGAGCGCGGGCCTGTGATGTTATGGCATTTTGCCTAGCGAGCCGCTGCGAGCGCTCAGCGCTAGTCTCCCTATCCCTTGTCTCAGAGACATGCTGCCTTAACTCAGATAGACGCTGCGCACGTTCAGCGCTAGATTCTCGAGCACGGGCCCGCGACGTCCTCACATTTTGGCTAGCGAGGCCCTGTGAGCGCTCGGAGCTAGATTCTCTAGCGCGTGCTTGCGAAATATTTTCTCTATTTCTCGAGAGGCGCTGCTCATTTTCAGGGGCAGATTCTTCCGTACGGCGTACTCGAGCGGCTCTTGTCTGTGATGTCTGCCGGGACAGTTGAGATTTCCTTTTAGGCATGCTCTCGACAAACTACGCACAGACTTGAAAACAATTACGAACAAAGGGAGAGCGACTCGAACACCGTCCGCCTTTACAAAACAAAACAATCGTAATATCGAATAACTTTAACTCGTATCGATTATTACGATAGAACGAAGTACGAAACTACGAACATACAAAACAATGAAAACAAACGTACAACCATGGTATAACAATACATGGTATTCTCTTCCCGTGACAGCTGGGTCACGTGATTGGCCCGGTAATACGTCATCAGTTGCGAAGCGGTTCTCAAACTTTTTTAGTGGGGAAAAGATAAAAATAATACCCGGCCCTTGAGTAGTTTACAGAAATTAATTGGAAACAAGCTGATGATGGTTTCTATTTGAACTATACTATTACTACTGAACTCAGTCAGTTGACGGATCTTCGGTCCTTGGCTTCGCTCACAGGAGAGCACACGCGAACGCGGCCTACGGACTAGATGATCGCTTTCGTTACCTGGAGTGGCGAACTTCCCTCATCACCGGGATTCGGCTAAGTACGGCCTTCCTGAACGTCGGATGATCACACTGCAAGGGATAACCAGAACAAATTTAGAAAAATGGCTATTGATTTACTTTCTGGTCATCCTTAACGATGACTGCTTCTTGCTGACGTTATGGTGTGATCTGATTGGTGACTACGAACTAAATCTGGACGGGGAGCGCTGTCTTGAGTTGGTTTGTGTGACTTTTCAGATTTTTGTTTATTTTTTTACTGTACCTTTCTGTATACGTCCGTTTCCTTATTTCTTTTAAAATCGATATGATTCCGTGGACAATAGTGTGGATTGTGCGTTTGTTTAATATTATACCTAAGCTAACTATTTATGTTGTAACGCATAACTGTTTTTTGTCCCAAATAAATAAAATAAAAAATAAAATAACCTTACAGCCCCCTGCGCTCTGATGAATTCCAAATCATCACACAACGGCGCCACACCAAGCATCAATTTAACCGCGCATAGCACCAATCATATAGAAGGCTAGCATAACAAGCCAGACCTGTAACAACGTCCTCGTGTCAGAACACACATGCAAGAGACCCAGGCTATAGGCTATCCAGCAAGAATAAAGCAAATGGTTGAATACTCACAGGATTCTGCCTCTACTGGACTTATATTAAAAACTCCATCGGGTTATTTGGGCACATCCCGATCCTCTCAGGATAAAGTCCCTCTCAATCCGCCGTTATATTAGGCTAGTGTGCTTGATCGTAAAAGACCCGGACACGGGACACCGATTTTGTCCAAACCAATCTAACGGTTTCTCGAACAATCTTCCACAGACCACACAGATTCCTTATCGATTTTTATCTTTAATCTATTAGACATTGTTTATGAATTTAAATATGGTGAATTATACTTATATGTTTGTTTATTTGTTTTAATTAACTAATAAACCTGTAATTAATTTACTAAACACAAAGACACCAACGCCATCTTGCGTCGCGTAAACCACCATGACGTTAGCCCGTTGATATTCCCACGACAGATGTCGCTACTATTTACTTTTGCAACGTCACAATTTGTGACGTTGCAAAATGATAAAAATTGAGTAACCATTTGTGACTCACAAATGGGTACTCAATTTTTATCATTTTTAATAAATCGACATATTTGATACTTTTTGTATTTTTTTACTTTGCTTCTTTTTTAAATGATTGCATATTATGGTTTTATTTAGTTCCCTTACTCGTAGATAGGTCCTCGTTCGAACTAAACAGAGTACTACTTCATAATCAATTTGTGGATACAAGTCCTTACTTCTGTTTTTACAGTTTAGTATGGAACAATTAACAATTTTTTTTCTTGCGTATCTTTCAAAGGTTACACTGGTTTCCTTTTCACAGTAAACAATGTTTGGGAACCACAGTATTTTGCTTACCGAGCGAAACAACGCTATAGGTATGAGCGACACGACGATAGCGATGAAATGGTGAGCTGACAGTATGACACTTGTCAATTCGATGTGTGGCCACTGTGTGTAATTGAATTACCTTAGCAAAATGCATTTTTTAACTTAACAAAGCAATTATCAACTAATAATTCAATAGTTTAATCAATTTAAAACTAAATAGATGAATCACACGAGTTACTACATAGTTAAGCTAGTTAGTAATTTATTTTATTTTTATTAAATAAATGAGAAAGTCCCTAAATTTACTGAAAAGGACAATCAATGGCAACACTTATCGTGACGTAGACGAAGGCCATCGTGGGAAGAGAATACCAGGCGAAGTATATAATTGTACCATGCGTACAACGAAATTACGATATTTTCGAATATGAGGTATCTAATAGATACCTCATAATCTCCGTGCTCATAATCGAATCGTCGTTCGTATGGAACTCCAATCCAACTAACGTGGGCATAAAAATTCGAGAGGGTCATCAATCCACGGAAAGTCTTAACACCGCGATTCAGAAAAATGACGTAATTGCAGAACGCCATCTATGGGCAAATAGGTAAAACGTCTGCACAATGAAAGTTATGCTAGGGGCATTTTGCGTTTTAGTAATTTTATATTATCTCCGAAACTGTATGACCAATTGATATACTGTAAATGGCAAATCTTACCTGTATGATGTTCTTGTGATACTGAAATAATTTATTGTCATAAGAATTAATATTTTGTTGCTCAAATAATCAACCAAACGTAAGTATACCGAAAAAAAAATTTTTTAATGCAATAAAAGAAGTATAAAAGATAAAATATAAAAGATAGAGATATGGTATCGCGGACTTTTTTGTAGAAATAATGAAGACGAACCAGGTAGCCATACATTGTTTTTAATTTTAAGCAACTGTTTAGGCAGCGCACGCAAATAATTCTGTTTTATGTGGTATTTTTTTCCGACTTGCTAGACAAAAGTTGTGATAGCTCGGTTAATATACATGCTATAGAAACAATTTATAGCCTATAGCACTCAGGAATAATGTAGCTTTCTGTCAGTTAAAAAATTGTTAGAATTGGATTATGAGTTCCAGAGATTACCCATTACATACAAACTTACAAACTTACAAATTTTACCTCTTTATAATATTAGTATAGATAAAATATCTTAATAAAATCAATTTGATGAAAGGCAATATTTGCTATAATGTAGCTATGAATATAAAATACAACGGTATTATGTAAACCATCAAACTACTCAGAATTTTAATATTACATTATCTTTAAGTGCTACTTAACTATGAGCAGATGAGTTATAAACACAATAAAAGCTTGTAATAATGTCAAAATATGTTATAGCCATGTCAGATGATAACTACATAACACTAACTTTTATTGACCACAAAACAACAGCCAAACATGATTTTATGGTACCATTTTCATAAAATTCGTTGACAATTTGACGATACGTTTTAAAGCAGAAGGTTAAAAGATAATTTTAAAAAGCATCTTGTTTTATTACGCTAAAAGATCTCAATTTTTATTCAACAATTTTTACTGCATATAGTTCTTGAAAGATGTTTTCAAAGCTTTCGTGGCGAAGCCTTATCACGTTTCTGATCAGTTAATTAATCTCATGTTAGCTGTAATAGTTCGTTTAATGGGTAAATAATTTCTTCCATCTAAGGTACTGGATGGACTGGTACCTATTTCAATAATATTAGTGCATGATCAACACAATTATCATTTAGTTAATCCGTTGTTGCTAAATGTACATACCTCTTTTTTTTTATAAACAGGAGTTAAAGGTTTATGCCAAAACCAGCGCTTAGCAAACCGCTAGGGTGACCTAAGCATAATGATGACACTTAAACCTTTTGCTTCCGGTATTATAGTTTAGTGTATGTACCCCCGCTAGCTGTAGTGTAGCTATCCGAAACTGTCAAAGGGTTTAGCCGTCCTTCCATAAGCAAACTGCCCCCGATAGGAACCTATATCGTAACCTATGTTATATTGTAGAGGGTACTAATAGTAGTTCATCGCGTAGATATTAGCTCTATATCTTAGGTAATTGAGGAGCTATTTGAAAAAAAGTGTCCGGAGCCGACTTTTTTTCAAAGTGATATATCTCTGTTGATTTCAAAGCTAGAAAAATAAAACCAATTCCAGTGTTTATGGTACACTTTACAGTTTATTTTATATAAATTTTCATGAGCCAAGCTTAAATAAAAATATAAAAAAAATGCAAATAATTTTTTTTTTTATTGATTTCTATCAGATCGAATTGAATTACCACTTTGAAAAAAATATATAGGTAATAATTGTCTATACCTTGCCTAACAGCATGCTAAGTTTCATTAAAATCCATAAGGTGCAACATGATGAAAAAAAATAATAAAAGTAAGTGGACCACCTTATGACCACTTTGTTGACGCTTTTAACTTTAAATTTTTCAATAATCTAGTATTTAATTAAATCGTATTGCATATTTGATTTTTCAATACTGGGCATGAAAGGTTTAAAAGAAAATGGAAGGATTTTTTCTCAGTAACAGTTAAATCCATATTAATAAAAAATAGCTTTTATTAGTCATCGTCACTATTTTCATTAAGGCGATTATAGCCTCGAATGTCCTTGAGCGTTTGGGCGGAGCATAGGCGAACCCAGTGCCTCACCCCGCGCGCCCGCTTACCTCCCCAATGTCAAAGAGTGTCGTACTCGTACGTAGCGCATTCAGATGCGGCATGGGACGCATTTTGTCTTACGCAGTTTTATGACGCCACCTACTGAGTGTAGATGGATTGAGAATACGTAAAATATTTATGTTGTGAGTATGAATGCTATTGTACAATAAAAACACTGCTTTCTTAGAGACAAATAAAAAATAATAATAATATCAATAAAAACGTTTATTCAGTATACAGTTCGTTTTTTCACGTATACAGATTATAAAAAAATACAATTACAAAAAAACAAAACATGATTAATACCGCTTTTAACAGTGGTAGTTTTAAGGGTTCCGTACCCAAAGGGTAAAAACGGGACCTTATTACTAAGACTCCTCTGTCCGTCTGTCTGTCTGTCACCGGGCTGTATCTCACGAACCGTGATTGCCAGAAGAATACCATTATTATAGTTTCAAACTCAAATGAATCCCGCCTGCTTCCAAATTTTATTTGATTTAAAATGGGCTTGTTTTTAGCTTTTCAGTTAGTTTTAGTATAAGGTTTCAGTCGGGTTTTTTAATTTTTTAATTTCCTGCTTTTTAGTTAACAAATGTGAAAGATTTCGCAGACGATTTAGTTCTTGGTAGGTGTTTTTTACAATTTGTCACTTTGAATTAGTTTTTACCATAATTATTATAAGTAAGTCGTATATATTTTTGTAATCACCTTTTAAAACCTTTTATTTTGATACCCCACTCGACAGAAAAAAAATTTTTTTAAGAAATAATATTGCGCCAAAAATCCGCCGTTTTGTATTTTTTATTTGGATATATACAGTGTCACTTTCACAGTACATACGAATCTAACGACACCTCTCAAGCTAAAATCCATCGAGCCGTTGAGGCCGCAGAGCGTGCCAAACAATTATACATACATACATAATATGTGTTTATGTATGTATAATGGTTTTTCGAGAGTATATATTATACAGGGTGTTACAGAAAGGGTATATCAATACCAACGGGTTGAAGAGTGTATCTGGTCTAGAATCTCTGTACAAAATTTCAGCTCAAAAGCATTAACTTTTAAAATGCTTTTAATATTTTTTTATTTCGACATCACGGCGCTGCACTGGCGCGCGGCGGCGTGATGTGCGTGTACTAGGCGCACAGGCACACTACAGATAATGGATAATGACCCTCGTAGTGCGGTGACACGTTTTTTATGATTTCAATTTAATAAACTATCGAAATAAAAAAATATTAAGCATTTTCAAAGTTACTGCTTTTGAGCTGAAATTTTGTACAGAGATTCTAGACCAGATACACTCTTCGACCTGTTTGTATTGATATACCCTTTCTGTAACACCCTGTATACTCTCGAAAAACATAACCCTTCTTCTGGCTATCACGGTTCGTGAGATACAGCCTGGTGACAGACAGACAGACGGAGAGAGGAGTCTTAGTAATAAGGTTGCGTTTTTACCCTTTGGGTACGGAACCATAAAAACTACCACTGTTAAGAGCGGTATTAGTCATAAGTTAGTTTTAATTTTTTTTTGTAATTGTATTTTTTTATAAACTGCATACGTGAATAAACGAACTGTATACTGAATAAACGTGTTTTATTGATATTATTATTATATTAGTATTCAATAGACAATAATATAGCGTCCAATCGCAAACAAACTATCACTACTACTAATACTATCAACGTCCAAGCGTAAACGAACAGTCCCAGTGTACTATCTGCGCTATTTAGTCTTTGCCACAAAAATGCAGATCGGAGCGAGCCGACATGCGACACAACCTCCCCGTGCGAACGATACAGCGAGACTGACCGGGCGGCTGCAGCCCGCGCCCGTATAGGTAAAACCATGGTGTTATTGATTTTTTTCCACTTAAATAATAATTATTAAAAAAAACAAACTTAATTTTTATAAACCATTAAATTTGCTTTAATTTGGTGAAAGAATCATCAAAATCGCTTCAGGCGTTTGAAAGTAGAAAGAAAATTCTTGCGTAAAATAAGAGGATGGAAATGATTTTTTTATTGTTAAAACTAACAGTAATATTAAAAAAATCAAACTTAAATTATATTTGTAAACATATGTCACATATCATATATTTTTTTAAATATATTTGGGCTATCCATTTGGGAGAAGTAGGCCTTCAAAGAGAGGTCTACTTTGAAGTTTGGCGTAACCATTCGCCTTAATTACAGCGTGATCTTTATTTATAGAAAAAACACTGGATAATATTTTGCTGGGCGAACTATATGCGATTTATATCTTGCATTTGATAAATAATATAAAATTGCTGCCACGTGAGAGCAACACCCAACTGTTCGATTTCCATTTGCACAGTTACAGCAATAACGCCGAATATCTTCGCGGCTTTTTCCATTGGGGTTGTAGTCAATGTAACATCTATAAGTTTTGCTATTAATGTGTCGCAATTGTACTTGCACTTTTAAGAGCTCTTACACACGAGCGGCATGTTCCCAACGGCAGAGGTAACTGCAGCCGTCGACGCGCGTCGGCGGCAACCGTCGACGCGTCGTCGCTCTTTCTTTTAGTTTGCCGTATGTCATTACTTCCCAGAATTTGATCCTTATTAGGGACACTATCGAATGTTGTAATAATACAGTATGTGTTTTTTTTTTCAAAATCAACAGGTTCCTGGCTAGAAATATTGATTTTTCAAAAATCCAATGATGCAGTTTTAGTTTTCATCAAAATCGAGCCCGCGACTCCTTTCAGTACTTTTCGCTATTCCTCATAGTTTAGAATTTGGCCATCCACGCCCACTTGGAAAATTCACCCTGTATATATTTTTAAACATGAAGAAACAATACGTCCCTGAATTAGGAATTTGTAAAACTGCGCAAATAATAACAGCGAAAGCGTACCACGACTATTCACTGTGATCATGTAGGAACATGCACGCGCGAGTACTTTGATAATCTAGTCACTATAAAAGTAGATCGACAAAATATTGTGATAGGCTAATGACATCACCAATCGTTAATGTACTTCTTATAAATGCTGTCAAAACGCTACTTTGTTAAAGATTATTAGAGGGGCCTTTTCCCGCTTGCCAAGGCTTGGCAAGCGTCAACAAAGTGGTCATAAGGTGGTCCACTTACTTTTTTTTTTTTCATCATGTTGCACCTTATGGATTTTAGTGAAACTTGGCATGCTGTTAGGCAAAGTATAGACAATTATTATATATTTTTTTCAAAGTGGTATTTTTCAAAGTGGTAACTCGATCTTATAGAAATCAATAAAAAAAAAATATTTGTATTTTTTTTTAATATTTTTATTTAAGCTTGGCTCATGAAAATTTATATAAAATAAACTGTAAAGTGTACCATAAACACTGGAATTGGTTTTATTTTTCTAGCTTTGAAATCAACAGAGATATATCACTTTGAAAAAAAGTCGGCTCCGGACACTTTTTTTCAAATAGCTCCTCAATTACCTAAGATATAGAGCTAATATCTACGCGATGAACTACTATTAGTACCCTCTACAATATAACATAGGTTACGATATAGGTTCCTATCGGGGGCAGTTTGCTTATGGAAGGACGGCTAAACCCTTTTCCCTATCAACCTTGAACCTAATGACAATAGCAATAAGGTTGAAAATCTATTAAAGAAATTTGACAGATTGTAGTAGCTTGATGTTGATGTTTATTCTAAATCTTCCTTTAACCATAATTCAAATATGGGGGAACCCTATTTGAAACTTTTGATCTCTCATTTGCCATTACTCCATTATGGACTTTAGCCGTTAGAATATTGTGTGCATTTATCAAATTTATAACAGTATTAGGATTTAGTATAGGTAAACCAATTCCGAATAAAATGTGCTCTGTTACGTAAGGATACAAATTTATCTATCAATCAGACTGCTCTACATATAAAAAGCCTCGGAAGCATCCTCAAAAGAACATTATTCATGACATGACAGGGATTCAGACATTACGAACTTGACCTTCAAGGCAACCTTGACCCGTACAAAAATAGTAAAAGTTCACAGATGATGAATTGGAGCGAGATTATCATAATACCGCGTCGCACTCAATTCCCCAAGGAACAAAACGCCGCCGGGCCATTGTGCGTACGATATGGATAATTTATTATCCTAGCTAGTTTTCCTCCCCGCCTTGTGGCGAACGATTAATCATAACAGCCTAAGAAATTAATTATAAACGTTTTCCTGAAAACAAATGCCTGATGATTTTGTGAGAATAACTTCGAGGAAAATCTAGGATCCGGGATGCATATTTATGTAAATGTTACTCATTGCTTCGAATAACTGTAATATAAATATCCTATAGGAAAAAATATTGTATACACTACCGCGCAAAAGTAAATGGAACACTGTTTGGCAAGGCGTCGGCACAAAGCGTTCCAGAAATCTAAAGTAGATACTCTAGGTACCCTGCAGTCATTACCTACATAGTATGGACTAATTGAATTTAATAATGTTTGCTCATGCATAAGAAAGCGCTCATATTATTTTTATTTTAACCTTACTTTGAATCGGTAGTGCTAAAATGTAATTTTAAATTAACTTCAAGAAAATAAAAACACAATTCGGATTCACTAGAGCAAAAATAAAATTCTGAAATTAGTTTCTCTACGCTTTAGAACAATGTCGGTATCGAAGTAATGCATTTAAACGAATTAACCTAAATGTAGCTGCTTAAATGACTGTCCTTCAGTGAATTTACAGTGCCTATATATTTTCAGCAAAACAATTAAAGAAAATGCTTCTTTAAATTAAATTCCCTAAGCAAACGATCTGAGGAAAGGGCTTCATTTACTTATCCAGGATTCCGCTAAGATTTGTAGACCTTACCTCTGCCTGAGTTTTTATTTACCTGTCTTCCTTCAAGTGTTATCTAAGGGCTTGTACACAAAACTGCGAATCGGCGCGATGCGAATTAGCAACGTAGAAAGGTTATATAGGCACAGAATAAATAGATATAGGTTAGAACTAGAAAGAGCTCGTAGATTTCTACGATGCGACGTCGCATCGCAGTTTTGTGTACAAGCCCTAACGTCGCGCAGTATATAAAACGACACCTTTATAATGATAACGGATGCAGCTGAATACCAGTATTTTACATGGAGCGACTGCCTAACTGACCTCTACAACCCAGTTACTGGGTAATACGATACCCGAAAGTCTGACAACCAGTCTTACTATCTGAAGGCCAATTCTCGTAATTTAAAACGTTCAAAATCTAGTCGCAGTCTCATCTCGGCGACAAATAAATGTCAAAAACTTGTCAAAATGTAGGGAAATTAGAGGTATTTTTGACAAATTGAGACTGAGATCAGACTGTGAACGTTCTTAAAATTACGAGAATTGCCCCTCTGGTATGGACCAGATAGTAAGACTGGTTGTCTGACTTTCGGGCTCGTGACGACCCGTAACGACTGTCAAAGATCCAAGAATTTAGTCGGGACCAACGGTTTAACGTGCTTTCCCAGGCCCGGGGTGCCTGGGAAAGCACTTTAAGGTTCCGGTATGTAAAGACGGTCACCCATCCACGGAACGACCGCGACAAGGTGCGGCTGTTATTACTTATCCACGAGCACTTCCCTGTTATTACTTAGCCTCGAGCACTTATATTATCTAATAATAGTTTAAATTCAATCGGTTGGAGTATTTTTCAGTCAACGTTGCCAACGTTTACCGCAAAAAAACTTCGACTTTTGTAGCTAACGTTAGTCTTGTGACAGAAAATTAAACAACAACAATTGTGCCTTTAAAATATTTAATCACCACTTTGTGGAGTTTCCATTTAGTTTAAAACGTTTCCCACAAACTTAGTACAGCTTATTTTCATTTCATTTTCACGGCCAAATCTTCCGCATCGTTTAATACAAGGCACTCGCGCCCGGACTATGAACAATCTTGCTACTATTTAAAAATTAAACCTGCGCAGTGTACAGGGAACTTTGGCGTCGGAATTAAAAATGAATTTCAATTTCAGCTTCCAGCAATCCAAATAATTCAAGTGACTTACAATATGAAGTGAAGCGACAAGTAATTAAATTGCGTCGGAGTCGAGGGCCTCCTAAGCGTTTTGGGAAAACAAATTTATCAGGGCACCCGTCAAGTTTATGCTAAGTCACACAAATTGGGAATATCGAAAACACTTCGGAAGACCTTAAAAGGAAAATTACTATCATGCAATGGTTTCTAGTATCGCCACATAATGACCTCGGGGAAAACTTCACCAACACACAAATATAATTACGAGATGTTATCTCGAAGATGGAAGACCATTTACGTTTATTAGATATTCAAAGGGTACGTTTACGTAGGGTGGATGGCAATTAATAACACCATCAATTTAACTAGTTTGCCCTGTTGATTACTAGTTGACCGTATGCATAGTGTATGTATGAAAATAATTGGTTCGACTATTACAGCTAGAAATAGTTTAGGAGACCTCACATGTGACTATTTTGGATACTCACATGATGCGACTCAAGAACTCGGTCAACAATATATTTTGCAACTTAACTGACCCATATTTCTAATCTATTCTATTCAAATTAACACTCATTTTTATAGTCATACTTTCAGACATACACACAATTTCATAATTTCAGACATAACGTTTTCTGAATCTGCTTTATATTTGTCAAGATGAAATAGTATTTTCTACGAATCAGATGGCACGAGGAGAGTTGTATATGTTTGCAAGCTCTGGTAGTTTGACACTTATAGTAAACAGGCGAATTAATTATTTGCATCTAATTATAGCATTTAGCCGCATCTCGCTAAACCGCAGCCAACACGTGGGAAAAGCTAGAGTGATTCATAAACCAATTATTGTCCCATAATTAAACACTTCGACAGACTGACAAGAGGTTTAACTCATGTAGAAGCTTGTTCAAATTTTAGTGGTTGCATAAACCTGTCCCAATAACTCAAGTTTTCTAGACTAACAATAAACATATTTACACCACCTCTCAGATGCATTCCCAGTCATCAAATCGCATAATAATCTGCTACGATAAATAAAGGATTTTATGAATCATGAAACAGTTCTCGAGGAAATCGTCTGTGGGTTTTATGAGCATATTTATCACATCATCGTTTCACGGGAATCGTAAAATGAATCAGTTTTACAACATGGGAAAGGTTAAAATAATGGTTGTAAAAGAAAAATGTAAACTTTCCGTCGTATTCTATGTCCTACGACGCCATTAATATGAGTAGTTTCCATGTGTCATTGACATTTGTTACAGACTGGATAAAAGCACTACGACTAAAGTTCGTGAGTGATTCGTCTTCGTTATGCTCGAAACAGAGATGAGAAACCATATAAATAATATTATGCATATGTAGGCCCAGCAATGCAGAGTATGATTCATCTAGCTGCCAAGTTTCATTGAATTAGTACAGGTGTTTGGCCTACCATGTAGTACACACATAAACATAAACACAGTTTCTGTATATATTTCTGGACTGATGTTTTTGAAAATGCTCTATCAATGTTTAGTCGGATTCTATTTTTAGTTCACCAATATTTTTGTCTTCGACAGGTATCTACCATTTCAGTTGGATAGATCTCTTTAGATACATAGATACAAGAAACGATGCCAGAAAAATAGGTCAACGGAGATTTGATCATTGACACGATCAAGAAATATTGCAGTGTTATAATCTAATACGTAGATAGGTACATTGTAGTGTAGTCGTATAAATTTTATTGCCTTTGGAGTGTTATTTACACATCTATCATCAGTTGTTTATAGCTGTCTGCATACTTGGATAATGTCTGTAGATCTTGGATGTAGATCTTGGATGTTGATTTGATCTACAAAGTTTGTGAACTGTGTAGTGGGGAACTGCCTGACACAGATTTTCGTTCAATGATCAAGTACATTGATGAATCGAGTTCATTACTTTTGTTCCAAAAATGATGACACAGTGAATTATTAGACTTTAAAAAAGATTTTTCTCATTATTTTCAGGTAAAATTCTGAATGACTGAAAAGTAACTTACTTTTTAAGGGTTTCCGGGATCATACCCCGGAGGCCCTTAATTTCGGTTTTTTTAGGCCATCGCCGATACCTGGCAGTGTTTGTTTAATGGTAAAACTCTGGTTTTTGGTACAGTCAAATCCCTTAAAGCTTGCCATTATGGACTGTCTCCAGTCACAGGTATCCATAATGTCTATTGTAATGAATTTCATGTCATGTTACCTGGCTTTCTCCGCATTCGCCACTGCACCGGCGGCGGCGCCGGGCTGCCCGAGCCCGACGATGCCAGCTTGATGCCGTCACCTGAAAACAAAACATCTTTCTATAGTACTGTATTATGAATGACTGATATGTGTAGAATGTACTTATTATTGTTATGGCTATGTCTTCATCCTGGACTATACTCAACAGAGATTGTGTTGGGGTAGAGCAAGAATCTATCGTGATACGATTGAGATATTAGTTAGACCTTTATTAATTATAAATACTAAAAATTAATAAATTCTGGTTCGTGAAATATTTCCGAACTTCTAAATCTAAATCATCATAGGCGAGAAGAGAGGACGTAAATCATGGAATTATTATGTACTAGTTGTACGTAGTACATAATAATTCCATGACGTAAATCAATTAAATCTTAACTTTATTTCCATCCAACGACATCTATTGCTAACAGGTCCAACTAAGCAAGCACGGAGCAAGCGACACGGCGTGACGGTGGACAGCTGAACTAGTTCCAAGCTTGGCTTCCAACGGTTTGAAGTAGTAAACACGGACACCGCTAGATGGCGCCAGTCAAACCTCCACGAGAACAAAGATATCCTACTTGTTTCTCTAAATAAATATAAAATAATATTCAGCAGTTGAATCATTTTTGTTTCGTAACTACTTTGTATGGTCACAGGAACAACTTGCGACCCACGGATGCCCCTTACGTTAAAGAGGAAAATTTATAAGTCTGTGATACGGCCTGTCGTACTGTATGGGTCTGAATGCTGGGCTGTGAAGAAGACGGATGAAAAAAGATTGCATGCAGCGGAGATGAGAATGTTGAGATGGATGTGTGGAGTGACGAGAATGGATAAAGTAAGAAATGAGTATATAAGAGGAAGTTTGAAAGTGGCGCCAGTGACAGAAAAGTTGAAAGGAAATCGTTTGGCTTGGTATGGGCATGTGATGAGAAGGGACGAAACGCATGTGACTAAAAGAGTGATGAATATACATGTTGATGGATGGAGAGGGAGAGGAAGGCCGAAGAAAAGATGGATGGATTGTGTGAGGAATGATATGAAAGAGAAGGGAGTGAATGATAGCGTGACGGTTGACAGGGGAGAATGGAAGAAGAAAACGTGTTGCGCCGACCCCAAGTAACATGGGATAAGGGCAGGAAGAAGAAGAACTATTTTGTATATTCGTTAATAAAACATTAAAAAAATATCCTGACTTGTTTTGTTCAATGTTTAATTTGTCAAGGATTATAATCATCAGCAGAAAAAACTGTAAGGAGGCTTGAAAACGAACGTGTTTTGAATAAGAAATATAAAGAAACACACTTTTCAGCTGCCATGAACATAAATGGAAACATTAAAAACGTAACAATGGCGGGCTGTAACTGCCGTATTGAAATTTCTGGCACGTCAGGACGTAAAATGCGTAAACAATAAAGATGATGAAAAGGCATAAAAGTTTAGAACCGTTTTATCATGGAGTCGATACAGTGAAATGCTTCTAATAGCTCGATAAACAGTAAACATAGGATGAATTTGAAATTCAAATACGCTCTGGACCACTTTCCGCAGACTCCAGTAGGTACGGAGCAGGTAGGATTATCTGGAACAGGTAGGTGCGCTGGTTCATCTTTACTGTTAGATCCATTTAATTGTCTTTCGTGTAAAAAGTAGTATTTTCTGTTGTATTTAAACTTTTCAATAAATTAGCTAACATCTTTTTTTTTGTCTCGTTTGATTTAAACTACGGTTTACGAGAAGTTTCATTATTTATATAAGCCCAAGTTCCAATATCGTGAAATTAAGTCGTGTAATAAAACAGATCAAAATAAAACATCACACATAATCAGTAAGAATGGTGGCAGATTCGAAAGTTTGTTTGTTTTTTAAGCAAAATCGTGGAAAGAAGCAATTTAATGTTAGTTTTTCTAAATCTAACTAAACATTCTGTATAAATAACAAAATGCCTACTTTACGATACATTGTAATTCCTAATACATACGATAATGACGTCAACATGTCCAATATGCCCATACTCAATAGAAAACCAATTCGCCACTCAGACACAGAATGACATCAGAACTTGTGTCCAAATGACAAAATGCTATTGACGTGGTTGGGTCAATCCGCGGAAATCCACTAACGGCGAATATATGCTAATAATAAATTAAATATCATAGCTGCATTCTTTTTTTACTTTATATGACATTTCTTACATGTTTTTACGTATGGCGCCGCTATCTAAAAAAGTATAACACCTTTATTTAATTTATTATTGCAATCAACACGCACCAAATGTCCTTACCATTTGCAAATAAAAGTCGGCCTAATTGAGCGGAATGGCCCGGTTAATACAATTGACTGATCGTTATCTTGACGAACGTTTTTGGCTAGTTACTTTAATAACTAACTAGCTTTTGTCCGAAGTTTCGCCCGCGTGTACGTCCGAAATTATCCCACGGGAATGTACTACCAGGATAAAAAGTATCCTATATGTATATTAATCCAGAAGGTCAATTCTCGTATTTAAAAACGTTCAAAATCTAGTCGCAACATCTCGGCGACAATCAATGCCAAAAACTTGTCAAAAATGTAGAGAAATTACAGGTATTTTTGACAGATTGTGACTGAGATTAGAATTAGAACGTTCTTAAAATTACGGGAATTACCCCTCAGGTTATCACTTTCTTGTCCCAAATTTCATCCAAATCCGTTCAGGCGTTTTTACGTGATTGAGTTACAAACATACAAACTGTCACATCTATAATATACGTAGGTTCAACTTATTATGGGGTATTCGGTCTATCTCAATACATACCTACCTTTATCTGATGGCAACGAGGGCAGCCATTTCTGTTGTTAAAGTACGTTCGTAATTAAGTGTCACGAAGTATTACATTTTGTGACACTTTCGATGTCGGTAGGCTCTTAATAGAGTGTCGAGCATTTCTCCTTTTAATCAATATTTCCGTGTTGTTGTGCTCTTTCACAAAGTGATTAGTTTAATTATACTCGGCAAACTGTAATCATCGGCTACAGTAACAAAACTACCGAGTTGCTACCTACATTATCTTTATTATGTTCTATTGAGGACGAGTGAACTTTACACCCTATGTATAAAATTCAAAGTCCTGACTGACTGATGTATCAACGCACAGCCTAAACTGCAAGTCCTAGAGACATGAAATTTGGAGGGTGTGTTCTTTGT
This sequence comes from Amphipoea oculea, assembly GCA_945859645.1. NCBI lineage: Eukaryota > Metazoa > Arthropoda > Insecta > Lepidoptera > Noctuidae > Amphipoea > Amphipoea oculea. Next base: position 11,785,948 of record OX243880.1, read on the forward strand.
GTAGAATAGGTATCCAATAAGAAAGGGTTTCTCGAAATTCTACCCCTAAGAGAGTGAATGGGGGGAGGGTGAAATTTCACGCAGACGAAGTCGCGGACAGAAGCCAGTTTCTTATACCTACAAAACGTCATTTTCATAATACGTAACGACATCAGTTCAAGAAAAATTTCAATTTCCGCACGAGGAAACTTTGCGAATTTCTTGACCCTTTTTTCAAACAAAAGAATTTCATTAATTTCGCTCAAATGATAGTTTGTGATTCTATAATGTCTCATTTTGATCTTGAGTAAGCCCAGGCTGTGGCCCAGGTACGCACGGGCTTGTACTTCCCGCGGGGGGGTTTTTTTCGCACACTGGATTTTCATCTTAAAAATCCAACAGTGTCTTTTTTGCGCTGGAATGCGCTCTGTTGGATTCTCAATGCTCGGCTCAACACCGAGAGTTGAAAATCCAATGCGCGATAAAATTCAGCCGCAATATTTTTAAGTACGTCTGTGCGAACAAGGGCTAACGCCTCTATATCGACGAACTCTCTCCCCGCTGGGCTGTTTTAACGAAAAATATAAAATAGCACTTCGGTCTCTTAAAGGAAAATTTGGCCATTCGCAAAGGGAGCCAATATCCGTTAACCTTACATCTTGGAAGATTATATTTTTTAATCGACGTAAGAGCATCGCTCCGTTTAATTGTGTTAAGTCGACCGTAATAAGGGACTAACCGTAGATTAAACGCAGATTAAATAAGTGATGTCCAACATTCGTCTGTGAGACGAGTGGTACGAGGGTCCGTTAATTGGGGCACTTCGAATAATAACGGTTCAAACAAAATTAACTGAAGATATTGCTTCCGAATTTTTGATTAGGTGTCCATTAACAAGTCAATTGCCGCATTTATGTATGAAATAATTTTGAAAGTGGCACCGGTAACTGAAAAGTTATGTGGAAATCGGTTGTCATGGTATGGGCATCTTATACGGAGGTATGAGGAAAATGTCGAGAGGAAATTGAGTATGAATGTCGATGTCTATAAGAGTAGGGCAAGACCAAAGAAACGATGGATACTCAGTGTGAAAGATTATATGGTTAGAAAGGGGGTGACTACCGAGATGACGACAAATGAGAAGTATGGAAGAAAAAGACATGTTGCGCCGACCCCGAGTAAATTGGGATAAGGGCAGGAGATTGATGATGATGAATGATGATGTATGAGAGATCATCACTTGAGAGCTGCTCAAACGATTTCGCTGTTTTTATTTTTTTTGTGTTTGTAAGCATCAGGACCAGGTTTTATGTTTTTTGAAGTGAAAACTTCTTTAGCGGCGTTGCACACTTTTAGTAATGGGTAAAAAATGTTAAACTCGCGTCAGGACATCGCGTCAGGACACGTGACCGTCAGGAGAGATTTCCCCCCCCTCCCCTCTCTTTCTACGGCGGCGCCAACCGAAGTGAACCAAGTGACACACGACAATGGATGGATGGATGGAAGTGGAAGTCGAAGTCGAAGTGGAAGTGGAAGTGGACGTGGACGTGGACGTGGACCCACGTCCACGTCCACGTCCACTTCCGTCCACGTCCATCCATCCATCCATCCATCCACGTCCACACGTGGATGGATGGATGGATGGACAACTGATGGCTCGACCGTCTGTGTAGTACTCGTAGCCACACTGCTGTGTATTCGTAAAATTCGTGTATATAAAGTGTTTAAAATATTGAAATTGAACAAAGTGCATCTATTAAGTAATGAAAAAAGTGACGCAGAAATAGTGAAAAAAAAAATGAGTTATATTAATTAAATTAATAATTGATTTATTTCAACGTTAATATTCAAGTTTTCACTTCTGCCGGCACTCCCTGAGTGCAACCCGTCTTTTTTTTTTTGGAAATCCACCAGTAATATCATGGTATTTATGCATAAAAGAATTACCCAGGCGATGCAGGGCACGAACAGCTAGTTTATGATAAAATACGGATTTTATGAGTATCCGATTTGGCAATGGCACTGGCACTAACCCGAGTAATGACACCCGTAGTAAATGCATTATAAGTTTTAATTACAAACACGAGGCAAATTAAACATTTACACAACAGCATGATTGCAAGCCTCTTGTAGCACTACAAAACAGAAATATAATTGAGTGCATGTACTTAAGTAATTACTAATTTAATCAGCGCTTGAAAATTTAACCCTTATTTATTTATTAAAACTTTATGCAAAAGTAAAAATTGTACAAAGCGGACTTAATGCCTTGGGCATTTTCTACCAGTCTACCTTAGGGTGATGCAGAGACAATACACAGTAGGTTATTCGATGTATTCCTAATTTTACGTAGTTATATTATTATTATTTAAACGAATCAGTCTAGGATTCATGAATGATGCATGTATTTCCCATATCAGAAGGGGTCTGATATGGTTCGATTTTATTTAAGACAATAATTATTTAATGAAGGCATAAATCCCAGAATCTCATCGCGAGTTTACAAAGGATATCACAAATTAAAAAAATTAAAGTCCTCTTTATGATTAACTAGCTTCTGTCCGCGGCTTCACCCGCGTCATCATCATCATTTCAGCCAAAAGACATCCACTGCTGGACATAGGCCTCCCCCAAGCACCACCACTTCGACCAGTTTTGTGCTTCTCGCATCCAACGAGTTCCTGCGGTCTTCACAAGGTCCTCGGTCCACCTTGTGGGAGGCCTTCCAACGCTACGTCTTCCGGTATGCGGTCGCCACCCCAGAACCTTTCGGCCCCATCGGCCATCTGTTCTGCGAGCAATGTGCCCTGCCCACTGCCACTTAAGTTTGCAATGCTTCGGGCTATGTCGGTTACCTAGGTTCTCCTGCGGATCTCTTCATTTCTGATTCGATCACTTCACCCGCGTGGATTTCGGTAATTACCCCACGGGAACGTGCTACCAGGACAAAAAGTCTATGTCCTTCCCCAGGATGCCCAGGATTCCCCAGGATGCCCAGGATTCCCCAGGATGCTGCATCCTTGCCAAATTTTATCGAAATTCGTTCAGTGGTTTAGGCGTGAAAAGGTAACATACAGAGAGAGTTAATTTCGAAATTATAATATTATACAATATGGATTAGGTTAGAACATAGTTCCGTATCCTAGATCTAATCTCAGTCGTCATGAATTCCGATTTAAAACTTGAGCCGAGATTAATATCAAATCTGTCAGTTATAGATCTCGATCTAATCTCGACTGCAGTCGATCTTGAGACCTCTTGACTAACCAGACAATTGATACCTTCCCTTCCAAATGACTTGATAAAAAAAAAATCATAAAAAAATGTCGTAGAGAGACGGTCTCTCAGATTGTAGGTAATACCTGATTGACTCGGTCACTATCAATCTCGATTATTTCTAACATTTTCCCATCAATACTTAAGTTGATAAATCGGCAGAGGTTGAAAAGTAGTTCCATTTCTTTTCGCGTTTTAATACATCAGTCTGTTAGGAAAAACTGCAGCAAAAAGGACTAAGTTGTTGACCCAGTGCAGTGGTAGGATTAAGTAGGTATCTGTAGTTTTTCCATTCAGGAAAATTAAAACAACTTTTGCGGGAAGCTCGAATAGCCACGGGTGCAGTTAATTTTAAATAATTAGTATAATATATTGCGCGGGACTCTAGATTCGCTGTAGTAGTTTGTTACTTCATGAGCGGTAATAACTTCACGCTATCGCTATAGGCAGAAATCGTCGCTCGCCTGACTAAAAGTCCTATCTAATTTTTTAGCTGATTTGAGTTAGGACAATTACATTTTTCTATTCGTGATTCTTTACATTTTGTTGCCTTGCAAGATGGTAAATATTTTGAGATCCAAACAACATAGAGATACGACGGTTAGTGAAAAATGTAAAGAGTCACGAATTGAAAAATGTAGTTGTCCTAACTCAAATCAGCTAAAAAATGAGATAGGACTTTTAGTCATCATACATACATAATCAGCCTATAACGTTCCCACTGCTGGGACACAGGTCTCCTCTCTGTGAGAGGGAGTGGGCCGTAATCCACCACGCGGGCCCAGTGCGGGTTGGTGGATAACTTTTAGTCATATGAGCGACGAAATATCGCATTACCCATGAATGAAGTGGTTATTATAGGCACATAGAATGCTATTCCTAGCCTACGGGTCAGATTAATCCCTACATCCGGTTATGACAATTAAATCGATATGTGATGGCGTAGGTTTGCACACAGAGTGGTAGCAGAGCGGAAAGCGAGGCGGAATGTGCAATTGTGCATATACGAAGTTTTCCACATGTCTGACTAAAGACTGGAGAGAGAGAGAAAACGAAGAATAGTAGCGAGTGCACATACCTATGATAATCGACAAAAAAAAAACTGTCCATCAATCATCCAACATCCGGTTGGAACGAAGTTCCTTTCGCATTTGCACACTTGGCATATTGCAAATTGTGCAGAGTATGACGTGCAATAAGGTACTTCGTTCCAAAAAGTAAATTGAAAATAAAATTAACTTCCCTTCTTATCCTCTGCCAGGAACTAGCGTAATAACTTTGATTGATATGAACTCATGCGGTTTCTTTTCCTCGTCCCCACCTCAATTTCCTCACCCCGCTGTCCCTATGCTCCTAAGTTAAAGGAAATATGGGCGATTTGAGCACTCTACACCGCGATGCAGGAACAACATGGGTAGGTACCGTTGGGCAACGCTTAAATATTGCTCTGCGATTTTCGCTCCGTAAATTGCCCGGACGTACGTTGAGGGGCAGAAAAGCTTCGTCTTTAGTGTCGAATCTTACGATAGTTATTTGATGTAAAGATCGAGACGGTTCATCAAAAACGATTTCAACACGTGAATAGAGCTTTCGGTACTACTGTGAACTGCAAAAAGGAGGCTCCAAATATCTGTAAAACAACTTCAACGTTGGCTTTATAATAGGTTAAGCACTCAGAAGCTAACTAAGTTTATTAGAGGTGACCGAAACCGTTCTTCGGCCATTTCGTTAATTACAAAGTTAGCTTCAAAGCAAAGTGGATGGGCCCTAAATATCCCGAAACAGCGGTTTTAACAACGAACTTTCCCGGGCTTTTAATTTATTTCTTTGTCGAATAAATTGACATCTATTGTTAACGCCATAGTTTGTATATGTTTTCACGCCTTATTACTGGCCACTCACAGTATCTGTGTAATTTCCTTCCATTTTCCCTCTCTCTTCCGCAACCCCTACAATGCCTGAGCGAGAGGAGAAAAGGAGATTTTTAAAATCAGAAACATCCCGCACTGACATAAAAAACAAAGTCAGTTTTCTGCTCGAACGCTCCATGAGCACCGCCTAAAAATATAATAAACTAAAGGAATGAAGACATTAAAATTTTGTGCAAGTGCGTGATTGTGTTGTGTCATCTGGAACCTGCCGCCGCCACGTGGCTGAAGAAAACATAGCAGCGTGTCTCCATATCTCGCCAGGCAGGTACAATATTTCCCATACCCAACACCCACTTCTAGAACCGCTCCTTACAGTCCACTTCAAATTTAATTCCGGCTTTAAGCCGCCGCATCATCTATTTTTGCCCTGTTTTTAATGAACTTGAATTTTCATAGGAGAGTTATGAAATGTCACACAAAGGGTCTTTATAATCTTCCGTCCCTTCGCCCAAGCGTTTCCTAGCTTTATGCGGTCGTCTGCTCGCGCAGGAACTGCCTCCTTAGACTACCTAGATGAAAATATTCTTTCGCCAAGGAGTAGGCATAAGGCAGGAGCACTAATTAAATTAATATTATCTTTGATTGCCAATGGCCTATAATATTTTATATAAAATGTACATACAAAATATTGTAAAACATTAAAAAAAAATATAACGGTGGAGTTTCATCCCCATTCTTCTCCATTCGTATGAATAACTAAACTTTTTGGAAGGGGCGACTAGAATCACGGAGAATCAATTCTATTTTTTTATTGTAATTTTTGACGTTGAAAAGTACCTTTAACGTGCTCATAATAATAATAAACGCTTTGACTATGAACCTGATTAGGCTTATCCAAATTGCAACTTTCTTTCTAGGACATTGTTAATTCCAATCCATTTCATTGACATTCATATTCTTTGGCGATAGAAATCATCGCCTTATTAAAGAGAGCTCGTATGCCCTTTGACGCAAAGTCAAAAAGTCAAAGCATTTATTTCAAATAGGCACATGAAAGTCAAAAATTACATTAAAATAGAATTGATTCTAGTAGCCCCTTCCAAAAGGTAGTTTTCGTATGGAGAAGAATGGGCAAGAAACTCCACCGTTACTCTTTTAAAATGTTTTACAATATTTGGCATAGGTACATTCATTATATAATGACGCACGACCTGCAGCCTAATTGCGGAACGCCAAATCGTCAAATGATTCTGATCAGTTGGCTTCATTTCTATCACAATTGGCTTCATTTTACGATTTTCGAATTGCGAAACTCTAGTTTCTGCGCAGGGCCTTAACGTTCATAATTGGTTTCATAATAAACTAGAGTTTCGCAATTCGAAAATCGTAAAATGAAGCCAATTGTGATAGAAATGAAGCCAACTGATCAGAATCATTTGACGATTTGGTGTTCCGCAATTAGGCTGCTGATCCTCTATGCGCAAAATGAATTTTCATCCGAGTTGTCTGAAAGTAATTAGATAAGTATGTACTTTACCATACAGAGATTTGAAACGTGACTTTATGTGCGAACGTATGATAATAATAGAATGAGAACTATATGGAGGAAGTAAAAGAGGGTGTTTCTAATGAAAGAAGGCGACAACCGAGACACTTTTTCACATTTCCCAGGTGTAATACACCCCTATCAACCATTCCACGTCATAAAAGTCGTTACATTTTATTGAAAACGTGAAAGTTCAAGGTGCTTTTCCTTCGGTTTGAATATGTGAATTTTTATATATTATATTGTATGTTTCGAGATCTATTTCAAAGTTATTATTCTTTCTTTTCTTTTTTTTATTGCAAAATGGGCCAGCACTTGACCTCGATTCCTTTTCATAATTCCAAAACATTAAAATTCAAGATTTGAAAAACTACAAGACGGATGAAATAAAAATGTGGGAAGTTTAGCCTGAAAAAGAAAAGTACAAAAAATATTTCGTTTCTATTTACTTCATCTCGATCACAGTACCTACTCTTCCAAGTTAGATACATGAAGGATTCGAAGACAGACAATCTCCTCATCCCTGTGAACTTACGACATTGTTGTTTATTTAGCGAGTATTCGAATAATTCCGGCATCGAGACTGTCGACGAACGGGAAATTAAACGGGACGCAAATGTGAACACAGCGAATTGACGGGGAACCGGAAAAATATTTGTTTTGCTCGTGCAAGTTCAGCGTTGTTCGGAAAACCGGAATGTTCCCGATGGTTGACTTTTAAATGGTAAGCTTGAACGTTTGAATAAGCAATAGGGGTTTAACAGTGGGAATGGAATTGGTGAGTTTTGTTGATGGCAATGATACCTACGTTAACGTGGTCCACGTTTACGTAAACACACCATATAAATTTAAAAAAGGTAGATAAGAGCAAAATCTTAAAAAAAAAGTTTTCAAAACATAATGTAACAATAAATAGTCAATAATAGCGTCTCTATCTACAAGTAATAAAATAAATAAACAAATCGATGAATATGCCAAACGAAAACCGTGTCTCCATAAGCAGACCATAAACCATAAAACATTATATTATTTTCACTCTTCTCATCACTCAAATAACCATTTAGCATATCATAATGAACTATAAGCCTATTTTTGTTGCCTTCCCGCAATAAAACGTTCCATAAAAGACAGATTCCATCCAAATATTGTCCCTACAATCTCGTCGTGAAACCCCATATACTACCTAGTATATTACAGAATAAAGGCGAAACATGTGTACCAACATCTGCCTCGCAAACCTTACATTCTACGCAGACATTGTCGTAAAAATAACATGTGCTGGGTTTCGTAAAATAAAATCTTCCTTGATCCACCGCAAAATTAAAATGACACAAGTATTGCATTATTCATAAGAGCCTATGAATACGTTATTAGGTAAAAGGAGAATGCCATGGGACCGTACGAACTTGCGAGGGAGCGGGTCACTACCAAATGTAGTTCATAAAATTACTCCTATTTAAAAAAAATTAGATTTAAGTTTTTGTTATGAAAATGATTCCCGGATTTCGGACATAAAAAATAAAAGTATTTTTATTTACTTTTGTACGTATTTTCTCTTATGTCACTGCCATTGTACTTCATTTCCCAATGTTGCTAGTACGTAAAAATATAGATACTTACCAACAAACATTTAAATAAAGAAGATAATTTGTAATTACCTACCGACACCGATTTACTATAATTTTAGGTAAGTATATTTTTATGTGTCAAAAAATCTTGAGATCTCGCGTTGCGTTAGTCGTATCAATTTAAATTATTATTTTGGAATACATTTTAAGCAATTAAAGCAAAGAAGATCGGTACAAAAAAAGTTTTTCATATTTTATACGATTGATAAAAATATTCGTTTCACAAAAACGAAACTTTCCAATGAATGAAAACAAGTAAGCTTCAAATTTTGAAACAACAGATTTCATCGTTTTGTTAGAAACCCAAACAATTACTATTTTTTTCTTAAGCTTCTAAAAGCGTCATGTTGAACTGCAAAAACTTTTAACAGCCTAAGTGGCACTAATGAAGAAGAGAAATAACTTCAGTCCCATATCATAAGAGAAATATTAATGGAAGGTGAACAGCAAACCAAATGAAGATAAGGCACAAGATGTAAGAACATTAAATACCTACATGCCTTTTTTTGGATAAAATAGATTTGGTAGTTTTCGGACAAAATCCTATCCACAGTAACGTCAAACGTTATATTTTTTGCAAAAAAGAAGAATGATGTATCCGTCATAGATAGAATAGTTTATAAATTCTAATTTGTCAAACTAACTAACATATACGCCACTGTAAAGGTTTGTGGTGGAGAGTACGGGCGCATGAAGTCTACCGACTGGCTGCCTCACTCAAATTCATAATTCATGGTTTTAATTAAACCGTACTTTGACGGGAATGTAAGCGTACGCAAATACTAGAAATAGCTCCGCGCTACTATGAATAACTGAGGCAATGGTGCAAATGGGAAACCATTATAACACCAGCTTAGCTGATGGATTTGATGTGAAACTACTTACCGTGCTATTTGTAAGCCCATTGTTGAACAGATATCATAAACATCAGTTATAGAATAAAAAAAGGTATCATGAATGAAAAAAGATGAAGACTAAAACGATGAAGAACCTAATGGCAATTCTAATTTCTAAACGTAACTCTAAGTAATTTCAAGATAGTGGATATCTTCGAAACATTTGCATAGAGCGGTTAAAATACACATAAAAAGTGATAGCAGTATCTATTGCCGGATGCAATATCCATGAAGATATGGACTATGTAGATAAAATTGCTTCCAGACATTAGTTTAAACATAGTACTCGTAGTTGTAGATAATATTAGTCACATTCCTTCCTAAGAGACGACCGCGAATCTTTCAGAGTTGCATTCATTCATATTATGCATGCATGAAAATGAGTTTTTTGAAGTGAAAACTTCTTTAGCGGCGTTGAACACTTTTTGTAATGGGTAAAAAATGTTAAACTCGCGTCAGGGCATCGCGTCAGGACACGTGACCGTCAGGAGAGATTCCCCCCCCCCATCTCTTTCTACGGCGGCGCCAACCGAAGTGAACCAAGTGAGACACGATAATGGATGGATGGATGGTGATGGTGATGGCGATGACGATGGTTATGGCGATGTTGATGGTGATTGTCATGGCGATGGTGATGGCGATGGTGATGCAATGGCGATGTCGATGTGAAGGTGATGGTGATGGTGGACGCGGACGTGGATGGACAGCTGATGGCTCGACCGTCTGTGTAGTAGCCACACTGCTGTGTATTCGTAAAATTCGTGTATATAAAGTGTTTAAAAAAATGGAAATTGAACAAAGAGCATCGATTAATGAAAAAAGTGACGCAGAAATAGTGAAAAAAACTTAGTTAAATTAATTCAATTAATAATTGATTTATTTCAACGTTTATATTCAAGTTTTCACTTCTGCCGGCACTCCCGGAGTGCAACCCGTCTTTTTTTTTATTACAAGCGGATATCGCCTTATCTTACAATAAATTACGCTTGAACAGTAGTCAAAGCAGAAATTTAAAATGCCTACTGCCGATAAGGAGGATTTTTCCACCCAAATGATTGGATTAAAGAACCGATCTTTAGTCTTTATTGTTTACCAATATCTACTGGCGGACGGGGGCCATGTTGAATATTCAGGATCTGATGATGGGATCCCAGGGAAATCGAGGGCAACCTTCAAATTTTATAGGCACATAGTACCATTTTCATATATTTTCTAAAGCTGTTTAAGTATTTGCATCTGATAATCATCATCTCAGGTGGATGAGCTGATGATGGAAGGTACAACTCCTCAACGGCTTGGAGTTAAAAGAAAATTCTTTCAAAATTATTTATAGTAACAATCGTGCATTTGCTCTCGGAAAGCACCATTTGGTGAAGTGGAACTGATGATGAAGACCACAGATGGCCACCGGAACTACTCAATAATATCTCCGTACTATTTCACGGGTTGCGATTCGATACTTTAACATGGTTGCTAAGCAATTTATGCTCGTCACAATGTGAATAGTGATATGGAGCTGATGGTGGACCAGGAGAACTCTTCAACAATTAACTTCCCTGCATCGGTAAAAGCAATATTTTGTAAAAGGCGATGAGAAAGTTGACACTAGGCTATTGTAACTGAGATAAATTATAAGCAGACCCACTCTAAAAAGCGTGAAATAAAAACTTTTTAACAAAAAAAAAACCGACTTCCAAAAAAACACTACAAAGTGAAAAATAACTTTAATTTCGGAAGTCGGTGGCAAAAAACTAAAATACAGATCCAAAGACACCGACTTCCGAAATTAAAGTTATTTTTCACTTTGTAGTGTTTTTTTGGAAGTCGGTTTTTTTTTTGTTAAAAAGTTTTATTTGTTCATTAAAACGGCGAAGGTGGCGTGACGATCTGATAAGTTTTGCAGGGCCAACATGGCCAGAGATCGCACAAGACCTCCCGGTTTGGAAAGATAAAGGGGAGGCCTTTGACCAGCAGTGGGACAAAAATAAGAAAAAACTTTCGTTCGGTCTTTTGTCTTTATGTCTAGGGTTTTCATCTTACTTAACTGTTTTAAGAACAATAATGATAGTTTGTGAATCGACTTACGAAAAGTACCTCATAATGAGATTTAACTTTCAGAAAGGAAACATTTCTCAAATCATTTTACTGTGCGACAAATTGATCTTGTTCACGACGGCTAAATTGCTTATCGAAGGAATCCATTTGGTTTTTTCCAGATTTATTTGCGAAGAAAATGGTGTCAACCTTATAAAGAGTATTACGACTTGCGATAACTTCCAACTTTCTCGTCGCGAAAAGTTCAAAATGATATCATTTGTTGTTGTCATTCTGATCTTAAATGAAAGAAAAACAAAGTAACATCTGTCCTACGCCGTATCTGCCGGAGAAGAAATTAAGAAAAATGGGTCGGTTTTTCTACTCGAGACGGGTTTCGTCCCTACGTGTTCGCCTTTGAGCGCTTAGGGATTATTTACGAGTATATCCCAAAAACTTAGTGGGGTTTTTCTCGACTGAATAGAAAAAAGGCACGAAAGGTAAACGAACCACCTGTAATTCCCAAAGGAGTTTCTCGAAAGGTTTGGGCAAACGTTTGATATCATACGACCGTAGTATTACCCACATTTCTAAATATCACACTTTTTTACAAATAAAGGATTAGCATAATAAAGTAGTCAAGGGATATCCTCAGGTTTAAATAAAATAAGAGTAAAATCGAGGGTCTTCAGCATCATTTTGCATTACCGTCAGTGGATTAGACTTAACAAGGCGTTTTTAATTAAATTTTGAAGGAATAGTTCTAGCAGCTAACTTCCGTCCGCAAGCACTAATCACGGCAAAGTTGTTTGACAGCACGTGCTTACTTCAAGCAAGTTTGGGACGTAATGAGGCAGATGGGCTAGAATGGGGTCAGCTTCAAATTACTGGATCTGACCTTAAGACACTTCCGATTGACATCTTATCTTATCAGGGTCGACAGACAGATAGTGAAATTCTGAATTGACGCTCAAATTATTTACAGTCGAGATTTGCAGACAGTGCAAACACAGTTGTACATAATAATATATAGTACAGTTAAATCGTCGAAATAATAACGTTGCAGTCAGGGGCGTGCCTTTTATTAAAGCCGAAAAGCCTGGCTTTCAATCAAACGCGAGCCTAATAATAAAAAAAAATACACAAGTAAACTTATAAAATCATGTCGCAAGAATTGATAAGAATAATAAAAAATAAACTCCGCGCGTCCCGGCCGGGCCGCCCGCGATAGTAAGTACGATGCAAGGTTGCCAGGTTTACATACATACTCAATGAATAATTTCAAATTCCGCGCACTTTTCATCACGCGCATCGTTGCCAAACATCTCCAATGCCGCTTAGCGAAAGCGCAACGACAAAAATCGACCCGTCTCGCTCGCACGAGTTGGCTTCAAATCGGGCTTCTAGACCTCTGACTATTTGTATAGAAATTGTTCACGTTGTTGATAACATTAGTATGTACTTATTCCCCAAATTGTACTGATTTTTAAGCCTGGCTTTTGATTTTTTATGAATGAAACGTATAACGACGCGCGTGTGTGTGTAAATAGTAAGATCGCGAGACATTGCGCGAGTCTATTAATTCAAAGTTTTGATCGGTTACTGGTGCATTTTTTATGTTTTGTTTTTTTTTTTCATTTTCTGTGAAGTGTTTAGTTTTTGCGGTAATTACCTTTGTTTTAATGTGATTAAAAAGTTTCTTGTCATTAAAATGAATTCATCAATCATTGTGAATTGTTCCTTGTGATGGATTAAAACGTGTGCAACCGTTACTCGGAAAGGTAAATATTTTGAGTTTTACAGACAAATTGATTTGAGTGGTATTTCTCAGAAATCTAAATCACGTAATAGGCATTTTAGTCGATCAGCATACAATACTCATTGGGATTATAGGCTGCTCTCATATCAACAAATTATTCTGTTAGTGTTGCATATTTTTCTCAAAAGAAAATACCGCTTGGAATATCAGGTTACGATGATTTAAATAACTTCGTTGGTGCCAGTAAAAGACATCAGAATTCTCAAAAGCACATGAATGCTGTTGTTTCATTCTGTACTTTTTGTAAAAAACGAATCGAAACTTCTTTATCTCGTCAATTATGTGCTTGACGACATTTCTAAATACAATACGCGTGTCGATCACAATCGCGCTGTTTTTCGGCCAGAGGGTCTTAGGGGCGGATTTTAAAGGTTAGTTGATGTTGTGTGTCATTTAGCACAACAAGAACTTCCTTTCCGAGGTCACGACGAGTCTAAAACCTCATTAAATAGAGGCAACTGCTCAGCGCTTGTATCTTTGCTTCATGTCTTCCGTGTGCTTTGATGTTCGTCATCTGTCTGTGGTAAAGAAGCGAAGAATGAAGAGTTATGGCTGTTCACATTGTGAGTAAATCAAGTTAAGTATAAATATTATCAACAATCAACATCGTAAACAATAATGTGTAGTTAGAAATCAATCAATTATTTGTGCGCCATCTAGTGGCCACTCGGCCAGATTGTAATATTTTTTGCAAAGCGACTGTTGAGGGAGAGTGAAATATGAACTAACTCAAAGAGCTCTGTTGTGCCAATAATGTACCTACAATAATAGATGACTCTTACACGTCTTATCATATTTTACGCGAAACTGATACTTCGAAAATAAAAAAGTTACGATTTTGTAAAGGATTACCAATACCTACTCTTAGTATTTAATTTATATAAGAAACAAATGGTGCTATTAAAAAACATTCATTTTAATAGCTATTAGCAAACACCTACAATTATGAAATACGAATATTAGTAAGAACTAAAACGACTCGGTCAGAGTCACAACGTTGACAAGCGATATGGTAGGTTTTTTTTTTAAGTGTATTGGCTTGCCCTAAGTTTGACCCCTAGGCACGCCACTGGTTGCAGTGTTTACATTTCGTGAACATAGCTTTTACACCTGTGCAACCCATTTACAGAGCGCTGCAAACATGAAAAATTCACTATTCCATTTTCTGCAAATGTTTTTTGGTTACGCGTGGCTGTTACTGTTTTAATTAATAACTAGCATGAAACGGAATTCATTCTGAAAAATAACCGACTATTTATGTTTTATTCTTATAAAAAACGGCCTTCGGCAACCATTTCAGTAAAAGCAGCGAGATTCAAATACGGAAATAAATCGGATTAGTCTTCAATACTTTTGTGAGGAAACGAAGCGAATGAATACGCATTTTCCAAACAGAAAAAGCAATACGAACTCTTTGAAAAGCGTTTGTATTGAACAGTAAAGAGGCGTGATATAGCGGTCAATAAAATGGGAGAGGGATATCAGGTCGTTAGGTAGAAGTAGATAGGAAGATAGAGGCAGGCAATTTGCCGCCGGCGAATGAAATTGTGCATCTGCACGAAAACGCTTTTACACGAACCCGTATTTTCCCTTTTCTCTGTAAACGTTGAAGGCACAATCTAATTTAGATTTAATTACAAGTTTCTCTTCCCAGTTTATTAAGGTTCGATGGAGGCGAAATCGAATGGGAATTACTTTCAAGTCTTGCATTTTAGATTAGCGATTTTAAAGCGGAAAATAACGAAATCTTTTGGGAGTTAGTTCTGTGGAATTTTAGATTATCCTATACTGTAAATAAAAACCACAAAGGATATCAGAAATCAAATCATATATACTACAAAGTTTTGAAAGCAGACTAAAAGAAAGTAGTGTTGCTAGCACGTTACCTTCATATTGTAAAGAAGATATAATTATGTAAAAAGAAAATGTTATTTTATTTATGAAGCGTTTACCGAAAAGGGATAGTCTATCGGTTATACCTAGCGTAATGTTTGATAGCTTATAGGATCCGGGTTGTCACAAGGGATAAATTCAGGATAAGCATCGACATGGATAAACTCCCTGTCCTATCTTTAATAGTGACCAAGATTTCAGGAACTTTTATTACTTTTCTGAAGAACAATTATTATTTTATGAAGAAACTAGCCCCGCGGTATCACCTGCATAAGTTTCCCGTGGGAATATATATAAAAAGTATCCTATGTGTTAATCCAGGGTTTCAGCTACCTCCATACCAAAGCCGTTTGTGCGTGAAGAAGTAACAAACATACAAAGACACTCACAAACATTCGCCTTTATAATATTAGTGATAATAATGATGTTGTTTTCATGATCGTAGACATCCCAAACATTTATGTCGCAGCTCTGGAATTGAATACCTAAAATGGGCCGGCGAAAGAGCCTTTATTACCTTTAAGACTATCCTGAGTTTAAGATGTTTTAGGAAATAGATATCCCGAATAATTGGGTGTCGGAGGTTCAGGTGACAGTAGCTCCAAAGGGTAGGCCTGTAGTAAACCCGAATTCTTATAGCCGTTTGAGAAAATAAAAAACAAAACTTTATCTCGTGTAACCTGATCGTTACTTTACAATGTCTTGCTCTAGATTAGAAGGAGACTAAACTAGTGCCTCTGACCTAATTAAAGAATTCGTTGTGACAATTTATGGAACTCAATTCCACGACGCAGTTCTTAATGAACTGATAGTTATAAAAACGCCTTATAAATAGCATTGTTAAAAAAAAAACTACTGACGATAATTCTGTAATACATTTACTTGGTAATAGTCCACCGTTGAAACTTCTTTACACGTGATAAACGTATTATTTTTGAGCTGTCTCAAGGCCGTTGTATTTTTTTAAACCACCAACCAACAGTCTGAAACTTACCTAAAATAATAGTTGTAGTACAGACATCATTCGGCATGATGTCTCTGCCAGATGGCATATGCCAGGCATGGAAATAAAAAAACAGCAATGGTACCAGGGTTTCAAGAACCAGTGAAAGAGACTAATGGCTTTAGGTACGGAATTCGAATAACCTATAGATATATGGATGCTGATAAACATAAACAACAGCAAACTCTTCATAAAGTCTTTCTTGTAGACGTTCTTTTTAAAATTCAGTTAGCGTCTCTGGCGGCTCAGTTGAATGCAAATAACAATGCTTTTAAGCTCAAACGTTTGTCCCACTCATCACATTTCCATTGGTCTCATAATGTTATGCCACATTATGAAAGAATGAACAAGAAAAAGCATTTTATCGTCATTTTGCGCTTTCCATTTATTCTTTTTTTTTTTTCATAACAGGCGAAATACCATGTCATATGAAACCAAATTACTGTGATTCAACATGAAAACGCTCCCCTGTGATCATCTATGGAAACATTTGCAACTGGGACATAAATTATAGAAGCACCGTAAACGCGTTTGGGGATACAGATACTGGAGAACCACCTGATAGAATTGGGGAATCATTAAGATACTTAGCTACCTAAGTATCTTAATGATTCTCCAATTCTATCACTTTGTCGTGTTGTATTAAATTAGTCTCTAGTTACTTAAATGTTCGTCCAACATACTCTTTACCTTCTTTATTATATTCACTACTGCTATATGAGCTATTCGATATGAGATATGATACGAGAGAAGGAATATTGCTCCTTGCTCCATAGGTGGCCATGTAAATCGCGTCAACTTTAGCCTCGTTGAGGTCGCCTTTGATGCAGCTGAACGAGCATTAGGGGCACTCGAGCAGAAAATAACGGAAATCGGAATGAGATTATTGGTACCTCTAATAAGATTAACAATTAAAAAGGTTTGATGTTCAAATGGAAAGAACTTCTTCTTATTTGGAGAAAGACGAGCTTTTCTTACAACAGTAGAAAAAGGAGTGGTAAAAGATTGAACTGACGCCGCGATTGCTAGTGAAGCTCACTGCTCAGAGGCTTCACTCGTCAGTGCTAGGGATGAAAAATAAGACACATATTTCCGTTAACACTTACGGTATTTTCCGTTCTAGAAAATCTGGCTGCACCAGCAAGTCACGTTGAATTTATACATCAACTAGTTTCCACACGCAATCTAAGTCGCGTGCAAAACTAAGTTGATCAGTAGGTACTTAGCAGTTAGTACACACTGTACACAAACAATATTATTACTGAAACTACACGAGGTTTCAATGGCGGGTCACACTTTAGGTATTTACCATTTGAATTTGTTAGCATGACTTATTTTGTATGAAGGCCATTCGTTTCTTAGAGATCTCGTATTCATTATAATGGTAATAGATGAGGAAGTAGATTCTAGATGAAATTCTAGGTAGCAAACCGGTATTTTGATTCGTAATAATGAGCTTGAATATTCAAGTAAACCGTGACCGTGGGTGAGGAAACCGAAATTAATGTCCTACAATCAAAAGTTTTAAGACATGTACCATCTATCAACCCGCTTTGGGCCCGCGTGGTAGATTACAGCCCTCTCCTTCTCGAAGAGAGAAGGCCTGCCTGTACCCCAGCAGTGGTGGGGGGACGTTATAGGCTGAATATGCTTAAATGCTAGTCAAGTAAATATTTTGCCGTTAATTTAATTCAAATCGAAGATCTCAATTCCATTGATAAAATTGTCTTTCGACACAAGTCCCAAGAGACTTGTGTTGAAAGACAATCTCATTATCTTTACCAAGGTAAAGAAAATTTTCAAATTACAATTAGGCAGATATTAATTTATTCAAGATGATTGAAAATGTTTCTTAGAAAACGGAAGGAACAAAAGATAACGAAAATGTCAAAGCCTTTCAATTATTAATCAAGGGACAAACTTCTGCCTTTGTCTTTTAAAATAAGTACCTATGAAAATTTATCGAACTATAAACAATTACGTTTCGTTTCCTAAGATAAAAGAAACAATAACTAAAAGAGGTATGTTTTTCTTCGTTATATCGACCTTGAACTGCCTTAACAAATGAAGACTCTTTACAATCTAAGTAGAATTAACAAAAAATCTTTTGAATACCTATATCATTAAAGTAAGTACATACCTACCTACTGGACTTTGTGTACATTCTAAAAAAAGTAGGCAGTTAAAATACTTTATTTATTTTGTAGGTTCAAATCCATTCAAGTCCAAAACCCCGTTCCCGTCCGTTATTGCCTATTTCCCAAATAAAAGCTATATTACAATACAATGCAATCCCGGGATTCATGAGTCAAAACCAAAGTCAAATTATTTATTTCAAGTAGAACATTGGACCACACACAAATGCATAACAATATTCACCTTTAAACTTCAAATACAACAAGAAAATAGAATTGATTTTAGATCCCTTCCAAAATATAGTTTCAATTTAGAATGGAGAAGAATGGGTAAGAAACTCCATAGTAACTGTTTTAAAATGTTTTGTATACATTTATTACCTAGGTATATAATTAGGTATATTATGAAGACGATGTGGTATGGTAAATAAATGAAACACTCTATCAGCCTCTGGAATGTATAATTTTCAGGACAAAGTCTGACTTAGCTCTCACAAACACTACAGCGTTATATAAACACGTATTGTTCTAATTACTCTTCATAATGACCAATTTATCATCACACTTACTCCAGCTGACATTTGTAATCAAGCACCCAGGGAATAGAGGGTGATGGATTGGGAACAAAATTGGATTTACACTAAGCTTACATTATTATCAATAATGGTTTTGTTTGACATAATTCACTCAGCTGCCAAATAAAATACGAGTATGTTGATAGATAAATATTCTGACAATAATAATTTATGATCTGTCGATTAGTGTTAGGTTAAAATACATGTTTAATTAAAACGGGAATCAAATATTTGCCTAAAGTTCCGAATAACAAAGTCACAATGTCAATATTTAGTGGAAAAGCAAGGTCACCGAAGGTTAAGCTACGCTTGGCGAGGTCGGCCCGCGGATGGGTGACTATTCACAACATCAAGACCCCTTTGTGCTTCGGAAAGCGCGTTTAACAGTTTTTACGGGTTGTCAGAAGCCCGAAAGTCTGACAACCAGTCCTTCCAAGGGGTATCGTGTTACCCGGTAACTGGGTTGTGTAATTCAGATAGGCAGTAGCTCCGTATAAAATACTGGTATTCAGCTGCAATTAGACTGGTCCGGGTCCAGATCCGGGATCCGGTTGCTCAGTTTAAAAAACACAAAGAATAAATAATATGTCAGAAAAATTGGATTCAATGGAAATAGCAAATTGTACCCATCGTTAATACTTAAAAAACCGGCCAAGTGCGAGTCGGACTCGCCCATGAAGGGTTCCGTAGCAGCAAGTAACATAATATAAAAGTTCTTGTAGTTCGTTGTAACTTTGTGAAAGGTAAATTGCGGTTTTCGATTTATGACGTATTAAAAAAAAACTACTTACTAGATCTCGTTCAAACCAATTTTCGGTGGAAGTTTACGTGGTAATGTACATTATATATATTTTTTTTATTTTATCATACTCTTATTTTAGAAGTTAGAGGGGGGGGGGGGGGGACACACATTTTACCACTTTGGAAGTGTCTCTCGCGCAAACTATTCAGTTCAGAAAAAAATGATATTAGAAACCTCAATATCATTTTTGAAGACCTATCCATAGATACCCCACACGTACAGGTTTGATGAAAAAAAATTTTTGGAGTTTCAGTTGTAAGTATGGGGAACCCCAAAATTTATTGTTTTTTTTCTATTTTTGTGTGAAAATCTTACTGCGGTTCACAGAATACATCTACTTACCAAGTTTCAACAGTATAGTTCTTATAGTTTCGGAAAAAAGTGGCTGTGACATACGGACGGACGGACAGACAGACAGACATGACGAATCCATAAGGGTTCCGTTTTTTGCCATTTGGCTACGGAACCCTAAAAATGGGATCCTAAACTGGGATCCAACGAAAATAAATCAAAATACGTGTAAGCATCAGAACACAATATGAAAACAGGAAAATTATGTCATTCCACAATCCTCGGAATAGTAAATCGAAGTGACGATAATCGGAAATCGTAAGACACGTCTCACGTTTATAGTGTTAGTAAATAAGCAGTCAGAATATATACCGATATCCAATACCAGCCGGAGTAATGCTACTATAACGTTTCCTCTGCTGGGACACAGGCTTCCTCTCTTCAAGAGGGAGTGGGCTGTAATCTACCACGTGGGCCCAGTGCGAGTTGGTAGATATCACATGTCTTCGAATTTTTGGTTCTATCTGTTCCCTCACGATGTTTTCCTTCACCCTTTGAACACCTATAACTACCTACTTACTGCGTAACACACATAAAATGGCAATCGTTGACAGTTCTATCATGTTCATTGCGTTATTTACGTTGTTGAGCAAACGAATTTTTCAAAGTTATGAATCAATAGATGTCAAAATAAAAGGCATTGCTATTGATTGCCTTTTAATGATTTCTCTGCATGAGGTATAATATGTACCTAAAATATACTCGGTAATATCTACGGATGTAAAAACAAAAATAGTTTCAGCACTTAGTTCGTTGGGAATGTTTAAACAGCTGCAAGTCTGAAAACTTTTCAACACGAGA
Organism: Amphipoea oculea; assembly: GCA_945859645.1. Taxonomy (NCBI): domain Eukaryota; kingdom Metazoa; phylum Arthropoda; class Insecta; order Lepidoptera; family Noctuidae; genus Amphipoea; species Amphipoea oculea. The sequence continues at coordinate 11,806,557 of OX243880.1, forward strand.
ATCCCATTTAAACTATCATAGAAACTAACTTGCATAGAAATTATAATAGGTCCTTAGCAGTCTTATCTTAGCGTAGCCTCAAATCCAAGGTTTGAGGCTACTTCATTATACAGAATTTCCAAGCGAAAGGCGGAAAATTTAGCGAAGCCTTACATGACCAGCGGTAAGATTTGCTATCGTGCTTTCAAATATTCGTTGCCAACCCGTCCACACAAGTGTTATCTACAAACGTGGCAAACGATTCCTTAAAAAAGAAACCAAATCGTTGAACTGAAAAATTATGCTCATAAGCGGAGCTTGGCAGATTTATTAATAGTTATAATTTAGTTTAATTATCTCAGAAAGATTGTTCGGAAATCAAGCAGATACTATTTCATCTATAACATAGCTTCGTCAAGGTTGAAATTATGTCAGCACATCAAAAAACGCCTACCGAATGACGTCAATCAGTAACCAGTGTTTGTGTCAACCGAATGTTTTTGGTTTTATAATAAAAAAAAAGACGGGTTGCACTCCGGGAGTGCCGGCAGAAGTGAAAACTTGAATATTAACGTTGAAATAAATCAATTATGAATTGAATTAATATAACAATTTTTTTTTCACTATTTCTGCGTCACTTTTATCATTAATCGATGCACTTTGTTCAATTTCCATATTTTAAACACTTTATATACACGAATTTTACGAATACACAGCAGTGTGGCTACTACACAGACGGTCGAGCCATCAGCTGTCCATCCATCCATCCACGTCCACGTCCACCATCACCGTCACCGTCCCCGTCCCCGTACCCGTCCCCGTCCCTGTCCCCGTCTCCGTCACCGTCACCGTCACCGTCACCGTCACCGTCACCGTCATCACCGTCACCGTCACCGTCACCGTCACCGCATTATAGTGTCTCACTTGGTTCACTTCGGTTGGCGCCGCCGTAGAAAGAGGGGGGGGGGGGGGCGAAATCTCTCCTGACGGTCACGTGTCCTGACGCGAGTTTAACATTTTTTCCCCATTACAAAAAGTGTGCAACGCCGCTAAAGAAGTTTTCACTTCAAAAACTAGCTTCTGCCCGCGAATACGTCCGCGTGAAATTTCACCCTCATAGGGGTGGAATTTCGAAAAACCCTTTCTTAGTGGATACCTTTTCCTCACAAAGAACACACCCTCCAAATTTAATGTCTCTAGTACCAGCGGATTAGGCTGTACTTTGATATATAATAAATCAGTCAGTAAGGACTTTGAATTTTATATAAGAGATACAGATAAACTAGCGACCCGCGTCTGCTTTGCACGGTTTTTACAACTAGACAAAACATCGAGATTTCTTTAATCATGTAAGTTCAATATTAATATATAATTATAAAACACAAAACCTTCCGGGCTAAATTCACTAAATAATGATGAAAACCGCAACAGAACCACGCGGTCATACAGACAGACACGAAAAGCGACTATTAAGGCTGATTTTAGAGTCGCGCTGACCATCGGCGCTGACAGCTCAGCGCGTAGCTTGTCAGCGCGAAACGTTGACCAACCCACGCGCTGATAGCTACGCGTTATTCTAAAACGCTTCCTAGAAGTTCATACGTTTCGGCAGTCAGCGCCGACGGTCAGCGTGCGGTCAGCGCGAAGCCTTATAGATATAAAGGTAACAGGTAACATAGATTATGACATCATTCCTGCAGTTATCGAATAACACTGTCGTATTATCCTGGTTTAGTTAATCCGAGATAGCGAATCCAAACAGGCCATCAATGAGCGTAACATAAAACTAACATCACGTCTGTTTTTTTCTTGAAGGGTTAAACAGAGATGTATCTACAGTACACCCACATTTCGATTTCACCAGTTATATTTAAATCCCATGTAACATGAGGCGAGCCTATTACCACCAACCGGGCACAAATCCAAACAGAAATCAATGCTTGTGTTTTGTGCAAAAGCGCATTGGATATACATTATAAAAAAACCAACGGTTCAATCAATAGTCATAAAAATCTAAGATTAGTATCGCGTTTTCTTCAAATCAAACTGTTGCATGAAAAATCAATAACATGCGCGTGCGGCGTATATGTGTGAATACGTTGGCGTTATTATTTTAGTAATCGCTCGTTTTACATGTGCGAAAATGCTGATCATTTTTGGACTTTGTCACATTAAACTCGTTTATCATTTGATCTAAAGTCAGAGGAATTAATTGTTTGACAAATGGGCACTACGTCAATTTGCCATGATCTAGCCATGTCATACAACTGTCAAAGTTGTGTTACTAGTCAATTTGCTTAACAACTTTATGTGCATCGTATGATATGATGACGTTCTAGTATGGTTAAGGTCTTCATTAGTCGACCATACGTACCTACTTGGTACCTACACTATACATTTTGATTTTATTACAGCTAACCCAGAATACGTATCTGATAGTAATACAAAACAGATTAATGATTTATTGATTTTGACGCACAGGAGTTCAAGCGCCAGATGTTTTCCTGGAAACCTGTTGCTAAAAAAGTACCTTCTATGAAATCAATAACAATATAAGTAAATGGTCATTACATAATCAGCCTATAATGTTCCCACTGCTGGGACACAGGCCTCCTCTCAGCGAGAGGGAATGGACCTTAATCCAACACGCGGGCCCAGTGCGGGTTGGCAGATGTCACATGTCTTCGAATTTTTGGTTCTAGGACATGCCTGTTTCCTCACGATGTTTTCCTTCACCGTTTTGAGAGCAGTGGTGATGAAATAATTTACACAAAGTAAAGCGCCTGTCTGGGTTCGAACCTACGACCTACTCCTCGTAAGTCGCGGCCGTTACCACTTGGCCACCACTGCTCAATGGTCATTATAATTAATGAAACCACAAGTAATAGGTAGCTTATTAATTCAGAGTATCGAAGACACTAACTTGCAACAGAACAGACTAAGCCCTTTAATGCAGAACATTTGCGTTGTGGTCTTTTCAGTAACAGTATACAGAATGTCTCTTAGTTCAGTGTACGTCTTGGCAAAGGCCTCCTTTAACAACTTCCACTGTTTCATATCTTTTGCCAACCTTCTCCAATTTGAACCCGCTGTGAGCTTCAATTTGTACCCGCTGTGAGCTTTAATTCGTCTCTCCGTCTTTTGTATTGTCTTTCCCTGTTCCTTTCCGAATTCCAGACACGTAACTTACAGTAAAGTGCAAAAAAGTAGTAAGTTTAGTAAAAGATGACAAAGTAAAACATCCAGTCCCTGAAAACAACATCTAGTCCCATCTAATAGTCTAGGCATTGAAAACTGAAACAAAAAGTGAGAAAATTGCCCGCGCGCTTTTACCGTACTTAAAACCCCATCAACCTCCTTTCCTGTCCTCCTAAAATAGGACATTTACAACCACTAAGTAAATAGTTATTTAGAGCGGATGGTGGTGAATTTCCTCAATTTTTGGGTCATTACGCTAAAACACGGTCCTGGCCCACTCTGACGTCATCCCCGAAGGAGAGCGAAGTGGTTAACATTGAGTTTGTGTAAATACAATATGTACAGTTTGCGACAATAGTACATTATGATACATGTGTGCTATGTTGATCATTAAACTCGAGGCGGCATTATTCGCGCGAGCCGCAGGCGAGCGCGATAAGGAAGCCGAGAGTTTCATGATCAATGCACACGCGTATCATACGACGTTTTTCAACACATTTGCGAGGAAAAAAACAGACTTGTATTGTTAAACATTAACTTGTATGGATAATGGCGGGCTGGGTTTGTTTTTCCGCGCGCCGCGCTAGCGTGCGCGCGCAGGTTTACCCATAGAGTAAGTAATGGTCATTCCTAAAGGCACATACAAAACCGATATACAGCCTTAGAGTCTGGCAAACGAAAGTAGACACTCGAATTATTTGCAGACTTTTTATATGGCAATGTTAGACAAAATGTCAAATTAAATTTTTCAAAACAATTGTACATGCTCTGTGAAGATGGCGTGTTGTTGTGATCTTGTTGAGCATTTTTCTAGCTCAAAAGTCTCTAAGTCAAGCAGTAGTGTACAAATAATACCGTTTTTCATCAAAACAAATTATTATAAAGTATCAAATTAGGTTATTCCAGGTATGTCATACTAATTTTAGGGTTGCAATACTGATATTTTTTAAATTTGCCGCGCTTTTTCAGTCTCTACTTTCGTTTGCCAGACTCTAGAAAAAATATAATAAACACAAAATAATGTTTAGACTGATCGTAGTGTTGTCGTATGTCAAATTGTAGTTTAGTTAGTATGGAATTAGAAAGTACTATTGGCGTAGAGAAATATACATTAATTCAGTGAGAATCCGCAATAATAGAACGCCAGTGGTCTTTCCCGTTTGGTTACGGGAGGGACGACGGAAAATTGTAAGGTGCATCCAGACAGAGCGAGGCATGCGCCGCAAGTGCTTTTTTTTGTGTGAGATGCCTCAGCCTGAGGCAACCGTACATATAAAAAAAAATCATTTGCGGCACATGCCTCGCTATGTCTGGATGCACCCTAAGGTGAATGCGCAGTGGTAGACCGCGAAATTTAAATTTTCTTAAGTTTTTTGCAATTCGCAGGTCAGTATCAGGTTGTATCTTGATCAAAATGTATATTTATATAATAGATATGTATTTACAGAATTATAGTCATTAGAATCATTAATATCTAAGAACTTTTCCATAAGAGATTTGTTCTTAAGGAACAAATCTAACTTAGAAAGATGTAATTAATGATTCTAATTCTGTAAATACGTAAGTACCTGTTATAGTCGCGAATCATATTTTGATCAAGATACAACCTGACACTGACCTGAAAATTGCAAAAAACGTTAGAAAAATTGAATTTCGCGGGCTACAACTGCGCATTAATCAGGTAAATACATTTTAGTTCATTTTGGGACCAAAGACAATTCAGACTATTAAAAAAAAAGTGAAATATGGCTCGCGGAATCCTTTTGGCATGAAGTCTCTATGAAGAGATTAAAAAAAAAACGCACTTCTCCGTCCTCCGACTAGTAAATTAAATAGTTATCTGTGGAAATAAAGCACAAGTACCGTAACGTAAAGAAAAAGCACGCGTTTGTAATACACTGCATTATGGTCCTAAAAGCGGTGCATTAAGAGCCATTTTACGAGCAAGTGTGTTGAAAAATTATGTTACACTTCGTGGAAATTCAAAAATGATTTTCTCCTTAATTACTGTTGAGATTACGACATGCGTAGTTTGTGGTATGCAACCTTTTCTAGTAATCCTATCCAGTAGGATAGGAGAATAGTAGGAAGTATATCCTACTATCCTACTAATATTATAAACGAGAAAGTTTGTGAGTATTGAAGGATGGATGGATGGATGTTTTCACGCAAACGGATTTGAATGAAATTTGGCACACAGATAGTTTATAACCAGGATTAACACATAATGTTACTTTTTATCCCGAAATTCCCACGTGATCGAAACTTATGCGGGTGAAACCGCGGGGCGCCGCTAGTAATATTATAAACGCGAATATTTGTGAGGATGGTTAGATGGATGAATGGATGTTTGTTACGCTTTCACGTAAAATCACGTAAAAACTACTGAACGGATTTTGATGAAATCCAACAGTAATATAACTTATAACCGCGGGCAAAAGCTAGTTACCTATAGAATAATGGCATAAAGTTATTAGATAAACGCCAATACGAATTTAGAAGGCAGGAAAAAAATTGGGGTCAGATTAGCTGAAATGCGATGTCATTATATAAAATGTAAAATTATTTCATTATTATTTAAATAAATTACGAGTTGAATTCTAAACAAGTCTTTTATTGATCCCAACCGGTAGATTAAGAACGAGGAGTATTTATTGATTTAATTTATGAGGTGTTCTGCATAATCCAGCATCTTCGCATCACAAATCCGTTCGTAAATTATGTAATTGAACGAACTTAACGACTAGTTAGTATGTGTAGATATAACATATTGTTGTCCTTGACTATACAACGGTGCTAACGTACACACCTACTGTTGTAGTTTGTATAAACTTTACAATTGTTAGGACAGATTGTGTCCGCGTATAACTGAATTAATGCAAACTATGAAAGTAGTTTGTTCAGAATCGTTTACTAATAATCCTTTAGGTTTTTTTTTCACAAAAATAATAATTAAAAAGTACCTACGTACATTACAGTCACACTTCCGCTGTACAATCAAAACAATCCAAAATGGACGAAGTACCTAGTTACCTACCGATAGACCCTTTTATTACGTATGTGTGCGAATGCGTGTGTGCGTAGATTTGTAATGTGACCACAATTTTCTCCCAGAATCAGAATATGTAATTTAATAAATACATTGTTTATAAACAATGTTTTATAAATAATAGTAAAAATTCAGTATTGTATTATGATCATAACATAATATTCTAGTTGGGGTGTTTGGTGGTGTGCGTTAATTCCGGAACATGTTGTATAGGTATGCGTAGGTAAATAATGTAAAACTTTGCAAATAAAAGCAATGTGTAAATTATTACGGAGATCGATAGAAAATTAAAGTAAGAATGTATGAATTTAGTAAGTTTCTGTGTTTTTTCTACTGATCTGATGATTCAGCAGGCACGTAGTACATTACCTTGTATTATTTATTATTACGTGACTTCGAGTTTCCCATTTGCTTTTGTCATTTTCTAATATGATCAGTGACGTCATACCTTGACACATGAATATTAAAAATACGTCTTCCTTTTCAGAATTTCCTTTAGTACAAGGAACGGTAAAGTCAGTTCCATATACTCTAACAATATTAGCATAATTATTTAGCATTTATTTACAATATAATGTGAAATGTAGATAGATCTAATGACGAACTGTTTTACTTAGATGTAGGTATTATGTAAATTAGTTGTTGATAAAGACAGCGCTCGTTTTCACGTGATTATGTACTTAAGGTACTTACATAATCACAGGTTTAAAGTACAATTTAATTACTCTTACAGTATAAGAAATATTTTTAGAGCTGTTTATTCTTATTTCCTAGTCAAGTCTTTATCAAGACTACGAATAATTGCAACTGCGTATAATCGACACCTCTGGGCTCATAGGGCGTAGACAGGTATGTCAAAATACCCAAAATGCTATACGCCCTTTGAGCCCAGAGGTATCGGTATGTGTTTATGGTTTAAGTCTCTCCCAAGTTGCGCTATTCCCAAATTCCTGTATTCAGTATCCAGTCTAACCCAGTTTTAACTTTATCGAGAGCGTCATAAGCTTGAGAATCTGCACTTGTGATAACAAGATGGAACTCCCATACACACCTTGGGGCTTGGACAGAACTTATACTGCGATTTTTCTATGAGTTTCTATTGCATCGAACTGTTTCGATTTGTAGGTATTCAGTTTCAGCTAAGTACAAACATATTACATGTTTTGCACTAGACATTATTATAGCAAAGTAGCTCGTCCTGGGTTCGATTCCTGGGTTGGGCAAAGTGCTATTGGGTTTTTTCATCAGAAATTCTCAGTAGCAGCACGGAGTCTATAGGCTGACCGCTTAACTAAGACGTTGCCTGAGGAAGCTGCGCGATGCGGGAGGGATGATAATTGTCACAAGCTGACGAATCACTGATCTCTCGCATCACATCACCATACCCCTCCTGCATCGCGCTGCTTCTACTTCAGGCAACATCGGCCTATAAATCTGTGCCCGGTTGGTTGTTGTGCCGGTTGCTTTCTCCCTATTACATATGGGTGTACTATGGTACACCTCTGCCTAACCTTTCGGGGAAAACGGGCGTGACGTCATGTTATAAGTAGCAAAGAGGCTTGTCGATCTATTCTGTAAGAATCTCACCGTGAAAACTTAGGTGAAATAAGCTGTCGTTCCACCTGATGCTAGGGATTGGTAGTGTTGACAGCTCACTTCACCTTAGTTTTACGGTGATTTCTTTTTACAGAATAGCACTACTGGATTCTGCCAAAGACGTGGTCCGATGACTTTATAGCCAATAAATTAATTCATCACGGCTCTACGATCCTAAAAAATCTCCGTCCTATCGTTTGCATCGGTGGATATTTCTAGTTTAGTCTAGTACAGCAATGTGCCTAACAGTTCTACTTCTAACAAATGAGCACCCATCCATCAAATTAGTATTTACTTATCGAGAACACCCGAACAGAACTGCTAGCATCTCCGAAAATAGCACGGCAGACCAAATTAGGCACCGTCCTATCGTGTTATCCAAACAATCTAGCCTAGCCTTTTCGCAACTGCCGCAAATGTGTTGAGGTCGACTTCCAGTCTAAACTGTAAGTCGACCTCAACACATCCGGTTAGCCGGATGCAGCAGAATACCATTAGTTTTACATGAAGTGACTGCCTATCTGACCTCCACAACCCAGTTACTGGGTAGCACAATACTCCTTCTTGGTAAGACTGGTTGTCCGACTTTCGGGCTTCTGACTACCCGTAACGACTGTCAAAGACCTACAAATGCAACCGGGACTAACGGCCTAATGTGCTTTACGAGGCAAAGAAGGATATTGGTAAGTAATGGGTGGTCACCCATCCATGGACCGACCTCGGCAAGCGAAGCTTAACCTTCGATCGACCCATGAATACAAATACAATAATCAATAATAAAGTTTTACATAACAAAGTATTAATAGTAATCCTGGTTCTCACAACACGTATTCGTAGGTGCTGTTCTGTAGGTAGTGTGGTTTTAACCTAAATATAGCAAATGATCCTATTTTAACTTATGATGGAATTTTCCGGATGACAATAACGAAGCTAAATAATATTAGGTATTTTGTGGTGCAATTTAAATGTGTGTTTTAGCAGTGCAATTTGTGTACAATGCCGATTTACCTACATAATATGGTGCTACTCTACTAACATCTTGAAGGAAAGGGTCTGTAAGCAATGAGAGCAATTATTTCACAATTGTCCCAAAAAAAGGAATATGTTAGGTAAGGCTCGTAGCAGGTGGAGTTCTGTAGTGTCTACCTATCCCCATGGGATGAAGACGTGAGTTTATGTTTATGTATGCCCAAAAAAAGAAGTGTTACTATGTTTTCTTTCACAAAATCAAATCAAGTACTCGTAATTTATTCAAACTAGACTAAGAATTAGAACGTTTTGAACGTGAACATGACAAAAGACAGCCCCCAAAGCGCCCGCCCTTCACCACTTCCTAATGCTTTAGATGGGAAGAAAGGCGCAGCAAACTTACAACAAGAAGACCAAGTAACTTTCGTTACTTTTCCAGCGACGAAGATTTCAGTTTAAGTACTTGATACTTCGCTTAGGGATAACTCCTAACTTCATGATCGAAAACCAATATTATCTTTACTCCATCGTTTAGCAAATTAGCACACGAATGTAGGCGGGTCGCTGATAATAGGTCTCATAAACCAAGTAAACACATTAGCAGTAACTGTACCTAACTCATAGTTTTGCTAATTATATCTGTAGTCTGTACATACATACGTAAAAAAGACGGTAGGAGAAGCATTGTTAGCAGACCGATAGCCAGATTGCATTAGTGTCCTACAAAGGACCGCGGGTAAGGCATAAATGGGACTCGGACATACCAGGGAAGCATGGCACAAAAGGGAGGACGCCTTGCCTAAACAGTGTGTGCAATAAAGCTACAAATGATGATGACGAAACACGTGAACGAATCTTACTGTCGTGTATTTCAGGAGATGCTCGGATGTTTATGGGTCTCGAAAGAAAGCGTTCTCATGGGCTACACCGTATCTCCATTTCTAGCTAGAGCATTTCTGGTCTACACAAGAACATGAAAGTTCTAAGTTATTTATCACCGTTTAAATTGTTTCGCACGTTCAATTCGTCTTTGAAACTGGTGATAAAATGAACTCCTGCACCGAATGTTTACTAAACACATTGTTAGTTTGTTACGGCCATGGAACTGCGAACATCGCAGCTCTGTTTAATGTCGGCGATGCAGTGTTTGAAATGGACGACTTTTACGAACTGTTTCGCGTTTTATAGTTTTTCGGTTCGTTACTAAAAGTTAAAACGAAACTGTAAGGATTTTTTAGGGTTGGATATAAGAAACGAAAATGTCCGTGGTCTCATCACTCATGTCATGCACATGCACAAATCCACATCAGATAAAACAAGTTTGATAATTACTTACATTGAAATGTTTTCCAAAATGGACGGTGTCCGTAATCAAGTCACAAGTTAAATTAAAATGCAATTCAACGTTAATGCATTCACTTGTTGCATTTGCATTTTCAACATTTAAAGTAATTATTACTTGAAACTCTGACATTAGTACGAACAGCACCCTACGGAAATTATAAATAACTCAAATGGAAATAATAAGCAAAGAAGGAATTTGAATAAATTTCAACCTCAAAGCGTTGTATTTTGAAAAGAATCTATTACCATTCTTGGGGCAGACGTTCCCGACGCATCGAGCAGACTGAAATTTATATGAAATGGAGGCAACCTGGTGGGTATGCTAAACACGACAGCTATTTTGATTTACAAATAGGATAACGTAACCCACGGACCCACAGAAATTGCTGGACCAGACATACGGACGAGTTGTAGAACTTGTAGATAACATTTGAAAAGTATCTTTAGTTGCGGAATGACAAAAACATTTTCATTAATTTGATGTACCTATTGAAACAATAAAATATTTTTGCGTGTAAAACGAAACAAGCATGGTCTTAATGAGAGTATAATCTGAATTTCGACGAAATAAATCAAACTTAATTTTGAGACTCATACGAGACAACAAAATGGCCTCCGATCGGTATGCTAGCAATCTCTTCAGTGGAGTAATTAAGAGCGTTAACGAGACAAACTGACTTTGATAAAAAATAAACACGACACAAGAGCCTTTAAGGAAAAACCGTCAGCTTTTGTAATTGTTTCTTTGCGTTTTAATTAGATTATATAAGCGGCTTAATTTGTGCGTCAACAACTGTGTTTGTCTTAACTTTTTTTACTGGGTTTGTTACTCAATAAATACGAGTACCTACTCATTAGTACCAAGACAGGCTTTCAAATGCAAAAATCTTTTCGCATTTGACAGCCTAATTCTTGAGGGAGTCTATAGCATTCTATAGCCTATTTAACATCACGCTAGGACCAATAGGAGCCGAGCAAAAAGAAAAAAGGACAGAAAGAACGCTAAGCAAAAACGAAGTAATAGCGACGGGGAGTTTTAAAAAACGTGGCTGTTATTTTAGGGTAAGCATTGTGTTTCTTACGACTTCCACGCGAACGAAGTCGCGGGCAGAAGCTAGTTAATAATAAAATCAAGGAGATTTCTGGAAAACCAGCCTCGAAATACAATACGACATTAAAGCAACCGTAAATGGTACAGAAAACAAACTGAAAGGGTACGCACAGGGGAAATTACATCGTAGCCGGACGGGTGTTGTGTTACCCTTAATTGAAAAACAGCCATGGCATTTTGTACGAGCTCCCGCCAATAAAAGGAGACTGTTCAAACTGCCATCCCAACCAATCATTAAACCCCTAGACACTGTGGTATTCCAATTTCCTCGATATGTACACATTGGCTTTTTGAATAAAACAGGAACTGCCGAGGGAGTTTCAATAAAGATAATTTCGTATGCATGGCAGCATTTGCTCTGATCAATAGAACGGGAAAAATGTAAATTTTATCGACAGCAGTACCTAGTCATAGAATGAAGTTAATTTGAAGTCATTGAAATTCTAACAGTTTTTCCATCGTATTCTGAATAGCATTTAATTTTGCTCCTACATAATACTGGAAGGTTAAAAAAAACTTTTTTTTAAGTATTGCACCAAAAGCAGTTCCTTGTAGCATTCCATGAAAAATGTGTTCTTTTATCCACACATAGCAGCCTAATTTAATTTTTTTTTAAATATGACAACATTCGGATGGTAAACATTTTAGTACAACATAGCATAATCAGCCTATGATGTTCCCACAGTTGGGACACAGGCCTCTCTCTATGTGAGGGAGCGGGCCGTAATTCACCACGCGGGCCAAGTGCGTGTACCTACATGTCACGTCTTTTTTATTCTAGGACATGCCGGTTTCCTCACGATGTTTTCCTTCACCGTTTTGATAGCAGTGGTGATGAAATAATTTACTCAAAGTAAAACGCCTTACTGAGTTCGAGCCTACGACTGGGCCACCACTGCTTCTTTTTTCCTCATAAAAATTCGATTGTTCCATAACGCCAAGAAAATTAAACAAAAGGAAAAACGATTTATCTACAAAAAGATTTCGATTCACCTGATCTCATTAAAGCTTTGTTTGTGAAACAAACAAGAAAAAGCCCACGCTCTGAGTAAATAATACTGCTTTAGTAACAACCCTTGCTTTAAATCAAAGATTGGTGTACCAAAAACGTGTGACCTTTAGGCCTAAGGAAATGCTGGGGTCGAAACCAGTTTCTGAATACTTAAACGAAGTGCTCAAATTGCAGCTGACGTACAAACTTTACCTTTGTACCTACGCCAGCAGCCTCACCATTGTCCCGCGTTCTGGCTTTGACTCACATGCATACCTCGTTTACTTCTGCAGCCAGCTTTCAAGCTTATATCTTTACTTTTGCTGCCTCTGCATTTCAAAGGTCATATCGGCTGTGCTTCCGCCAGAGCTGTCATAAAAACGAATTAGGTAAAAATATTGTTAAAGGATGGGGAACGTTCCGCTCATTAATTTATAAAACAAGTTTTCTTCAAACTCACGTTTTGCATAGGTACTTTATAATGTATTAAATTACCTACCTAGGTGCTTCATAGAAAAAATATATACATTCCATTGTGTCACGTCGACTAACAATATTGTAGGAGTTTTCGATTAGTACTGAGAAGTACAAAAAAAATGTTGTAGGTAATTAATCAATAAGTCACAATTATAATGTCGTAAATCTCTATCGAGCGACTGTTAATTAGCATTAATTAAATGACCTGTCTCACTGGCTCCGCTAATTAATTAATATCACGCCTTCATCAACCATGGCTTGACTCTCCCAAGACTCATAGATACTATCAACTATGGGTGAAGACAATGAAGCGAACGGGATAAGTTGAATCAAAGAACAAAGTTTGCCGATGACAGATCACGGCTAAGCTATTCAAAGTAACATTTCTCTGTAGAAGTCACTTTTGTATCCGCTCTGTCTATTGTCACTAGGTGAGGCTATAGGAAGGAACTTTAGCACTGCTGTTGACAAGGCTGAACTGAAACCAAAGTCTACTCTATCACTAACTATCTTTAAGCGGCCTTACGACTTTTTGAATCACGATTCATATAATATGGATCTCATGTCACTGTCGGGTTGGTCCACAAATTCAAGGTCGCTCAACGCGCTACAGAGCGGACTATGCTCGCGGGAGTTGCTCTAAGGGATAAAATCAAAATTAAATCATCAGACATAGCTTGCAGAGAAAGAAAACTGAAGTGGCAGTGAACTGGACATGTTTGTCGAAGGACCGATGGTCGGTGGAGCAAACGAGTACTGGAGTGGAGACCGCAAGAGTAGTGTGGGACTCACCCCAGCTAGATGGACCGACGACCTTAGAAAGGTGGCTGGGACAGACTGGATGCAGAAGGCGGAGTACAGGATGTTGTGGCGTAGCCTGGGAGAGGTTTATGTCCAAAAGTGGATACCGAGGCTGTATTGATGGATTTATATGGGTGTCATCATAGGGCGAGCTATTCAAATGATCGGTAGAATCACCACCTTATCGAATTACTAAACCGGTAACTAAATCAACAGCGTGTATAATCTGAGGTTCATATAAAAAAAATTGGATCGGAAACTTAGTACAAATTGTAAAGCAGCACAAGCAACAGCCCGCCACATTACGGTAAGTAATATTAGACTCGTTAATGTCTGCCTACACTGTTGTCTGCGGTTGATCAGACCATTATTGCGTGCCAAAACCACCGCACCGGGGAATATAAGTATGTCTATAACTGCCTTATTCCCGCGAGCTAGTCTGCCCAGTTTTGTTGTAGTTTCTGCCTTTCCGATGAAAGTTGGTGTTTGCATTCATAACTTTTTGCTGGCAAAGTTAAATGAAAATGTTTTTATGTATTTTATTTAAGCGAAAGGTTAGGTACGGTAACTTTTCGTGTTATCGATAAGTTTCATATTATAAAAGAAGAAACGCTGTACTAAATGGTAGTTGAGAAACGTGATAGTAGCCTTGTTAACGCTCTAAATATCAAGGACGATAAAATACCAAATCAAAATGAGTAAGCTTGTAATGATATAGATTCGCAAACTGCGTCGCTATCACCCGGAAAAAATCAAATAATAAATTATGTTATCATACTTATCACTCACGCCTACGTATCAGAGTAACACCTCAGATAAGATTTGAGTACGAGAGTAAAGTAAGTAAGTACGAGTACAAACAAGTTAATCTGACATCGCGATTTAGATAAGCTTTTAATCGAGGGCCCGACGTTGATGCAGAGGCTTTATCTAAAAAGCCTTTTTGCAAAATCGACCTAATTTCCGACTGACAGTAAAGTATGAAATTAGTGGAACGTTGATTAAACTGTCATCGGCCATTAAGTCGCTAATCGATTTTTGACAAGCCACTGTTTTATCTAACAGTTTGTTGCGTCAATTTACATCAATTAAATAATTGGGGCAATAACGATTTAACGCTGTTTACAGTCACAGCAGAGACTACTGACCACTTACAAAATAAAACCTGAAGAAAAAACTACAAAAAGATTTTTTTTTATTTCATCATCATCATCATAATCAGCCTATAATGTTCCCACTGCTGGGATACAGGCCTCCTCTTTGTGAGAGGGAGTGGGCCGTAATCCACCACGCGGGCCCAGAGCGGGTTGGTAGATGTCACATGTCTTCAAATTTTTGGTTCTAGGACATGCCGGTTTCCTCACGATGTTTTCCTTCATCGTTTTGAGAGCAGTGGTGATGAAATAATTTACACAAAGTAAAGCGCCTGTCTGGGTTCGAACCTACGACCTACATACAACTCGTAAGTCGCGGCCGATACCACTGGGCCACCACTGCTCTTTTTTTATTTACCTCCAACAAAAGATGTACACATTAAATAAAGGGCAACATCACTTAGCACTTGACACTGATAGGAGATAACAGCATGCACAAGAAAATTAATAACAATAGTAAATAGGTAACATTTGGAAAGGCATTCATGACATATATTTGCTCTGATCATACCCTCTAACAAGAAACGAGGACAAACTACTTATAAAACCTGTTTTAGCCGAAAGGAAATAAATATAAGAAGCTGTTTGGACGCAAGACGATAAAACCGACCCCTGTCTTCACTCGGCTTTGACGAGGATTGATATACAAGTAATTGGGCTGTCTGCCGTAGGTCTGAAACTTAATAATCGTTACTATAAATAAATAAAAATATTATCTATTTTAACCGACTTCAAAAAAAGGAGGAGGTTATATTTTCAGCGGCTCGTTACTTTTTTATATTCGCTAACCGTAGTATGACGAAATGTATATGTATGTATGAACGTGCACGAAACTGAAGAAGGGTAAGTAAAGGATAAAAAAACGTAGGGTTCTGTAGTTTTTACCTTCCAGCATACGAAAGTATTTGTGTTATAATAATATGTATAGTAGGTATTTATGCTACACTATGACCAAACCCCGGACACTCCATATAACGCTCGCAAAATAATTACCTACTACTACTACATTAAAAAAACCGGCCAAGTGCGAGTCGGACTCGCCCATGAAGGGTTCCGTAGCAGCAAGTAACATAATATAAAAGTTCTTGTAGTTCGTTGTAACTTTGTGAAAGGTAAATTGCGGTTTCCGATTTATGACGTATTAAAAAAAAACTACTTACTAGATCTCGTTCAAACCAATTTTCGGTGGAAGTTTACATGGTAATGTACATTATATATATTTTTTTAATTTTATCATTCTCTTATTTTAGAAGTTAGAGGGGGGGGGGGACACACATTTTTCCACTTTGGAAGTGTCTCTCGCGCAAACTATTCAGTTCAGAAAAAAATGATATTAGAAACCTCAATATCATTTTTGAAGACCTATCCATAGATACCCCACACGTACAGGTTTGATGAAAAAAAAAATTTGTAGTTTCAGTTGTAAGTATGGGGAACCCCAAAATTTATTGTTTTTTTTCTATTTTTGTGCGAAAATCTTACTGCGGTTCACAGAATACATCTACTTACCAAGTTTCAACAGTATAGTTCTTATAGTTTCGGAAAAAAGTGGCTGTGACATACGGACGGACGGACAGACAGACATGACGAATCCATAAGGGTTCCGTTTTTTGCCATTTGGCTACGGAACCCTAAAAATGACGTCTGTATACGTATGAATGTGTGCGTGCGTTGGTACTTGTGTTTGCGAGCGCTCGCTCTTGTTAAAGAACTGCGACGAATACGCCGAAGTGCGGGGTGAGGTGCGGTAACTGATGTTAGTGCGGGGAAGGGAGTGGCCTTTCTGTACGTAGTACTTTAAGGTATTCTGTGCTATGTATGACACAGGATATTATTATAGACCTATAGGCCGTCCGCTTAACTGAGACGTTGCCTGAGGTAGCTGCGCGGTGCGGGAGGGGTGATAGTTGTCACAAGTTGACGAATCACTTAGCTCTCACATCACGTCACCACACCACTCCCGCACCACGCTGCTCTCAGGCAACGTCTCAGTTAAGCGGTCGGCCTATAGCTGATTCAAGTACGGTTTCAATTTAACGAGTCGATCAGTCTTAGCTTAATTAACTGAAAGGAATCCACCAGTAATCCCAAATGTGGCTAAATAAATCTAAATTATATTTTTGTACGTGGCAAATACTATGAGTTCATGACTAGACTTGCGTCTAATTTCTTCCTATTTCACAGTCACATTTATTTTGTAGTTATCAAATTGTTTGTATAACTACAAAATATATCAATCATGTTCCTCAATTATGGTCCATCTTCCATCATGTTCCTGTCTATCTTCCGACAGATATCGGATACTATAAAAGTCTGACACCAGCTATACAATATGTCGGATTGACGGGAAGACAGCACAGTTGCTTCCGCAGCTCACCTCCTTTAATTAGTGGGCGGAAATTATCCACCGACTTCATCGACATCAATCGATATTTCAGTACGGTCCTCTAATTTCATTAAGGTTAGTTTTACAGGCAATCCCACGCAACAAGTCGTCGGCAAACAAACAACTAACCTTAGAAGGTCAAGAAAACAGAGCAAAGAGGCGGCTAGATGAAAACAAATGTCTGCAGGAAAAAGCTTGGGATCACTTAAAGTATTTACCCCACATTGGGTCCGTGCGCCGTAAATAAAGACCACACTTGTTTATGACCGAGAGAGTACCGGCTTCTTATGGCGAATATCATGTTTTTTATTGAGGTAGAATTGTAGGAAGTATGGTATTACACGACGACATATCAAGCTAAATGTTACCAGTTTTAGCTGACCTCGCATTGTACAGGATTTTCGTACAACGAAAAGTCGGCTTAGGTATACTGGAAATGTATACCATTATTTGTCGTCGTGCGTACCTTCTCTAAAACTTTGGGCTTTTTAAACAAGGTATTATTAATCTGACAATGTGCGTACGATGGTTGCTGATGGTAAAAGTATTGTTAGCAGGCTACCAGCATAGGTGGATGACTTACAAAGGACCGAGGGCAAAACCTGGATGAGACTTGCACAGACCTGTGTAGCATTGCACTAAGGGGGAAAGCCTTTACTTAGCAGTGAGTGGAACATAGCTGTTGTCCAAAAGAAAAACTCATGGCATCCACGTTTGGTACCATAGTTTAATTCAACACCCGTAACGAATAACGAACCCGAAAAAAAATTCACTGATCCAGTTCCGTAATTTAGAAAAAAGTCGTTAGCAATCGTACTCACGAAGCGGAAAGAAACAAAAACATCGTGAACCGAATTCAAATGAAGTTTTTAAATGGAATCAAGTCATCAATAAGGTGTGGTGAATAAAAATCAGGAGACGAATTTCCTGGGTACCTTAATCGAATGCTAAACATTCGACGTTGGGAGGCGGCACCGGATGGGGGGCCGCCGTACCGCAGATGGCTGTTTTAGGGGTCTTGTAGACGTAAACAAAACATCGGCCTGCTATACGTAGGTACTAGGTAGCATTGAGGAAAATCATAATTCACATCAACGACGACGTCACGACAGCAAATGCATATTACATTTTTCTGCTTATCAGGTACAGGAAAAATCTTGACAGAACTTATTAAACGAAAGATATTTTTTTTTTGTGTGGCTAGAGGGCTAGATAATTTTTTGGCCAAAGAACCAGAATTGCCATTCAATGTGGCAATGCAATGTGGCATGTGCAATGCATAACATTATTAAAGTCTGTAAGTTAAATATGATATCACTATCACTCAGAAAAAGTACTCTTAAGAAAAGGATTACATGCCGTGAAAGTTGGTCCCTCGTGATGAGTCATATTCATTGAGTATCGATGCTACGATTAGTCGTAGACACGGAGGATACACCCAGCTGTTTATTATTCCTCGCATGCCTTAGTCATATCATAATAAAGTTTTTATAACGGGATGTCTACTTAGGACTTAGTGCATCATTCATAATGAACGGCAGTGTTCACTAGAGGCATGAGTGTGATATAATCTCTTCATGAATTCTTTTGATGTACTAGACATTCTTTTCGTCTCGTCCTTCATTTGCCCTGACTCTACCGACACACAGAAAACCGGACACAAAAGGGAAAGGCAGTGAGACATAGAAGTTTTATGAAATCTGGGAAACAAACTCTTTTCGTTTAGAAAATAATATCAGTTGTCGGGGTATTTCATTTTAAAATCATCATAGCGAATGAGCTATCAGAAAATAACCCGAATAACGTAGAAACTAAAAGATTCCATAATTGCTTTTCATATTTGGATAGGATCTATTGTTCCGTAAAAGTTTCATTCACTACATGATACAGCTAAAGAAACCTCCCCAAATATTACAAGGGTTTTATTTTCAATTTCGCTGTTCTGTTGTTTTCTCTTAGTTCTAAACTTACTTTCTTTTTCAGAATTTTCCCTGGGAGGTAGTGGCCGTCTATTGACTGGCCATTAGCATAGCAGTGGTGCGTTCTACCGGACATCCCAGAGCCCTTCCACACGTACTGAGGATAGTTTAGGCGGTAGAAGTCAAAATAACCGCTTTACTAGAAGCCATAAGAAGGGGGTATCCATAAGGATTCCCAATAGCCGTAGCTACTGCACCAAGTATACAGCCGGTAGCAATATCGTAACTGCTGACTTTGGGCGTCAAGCGTTTTTGGCAAGTCAGATTAAGAAACTGGTTACTCCGCAATCTTTATGATTTTGTCGGTCCAATAACGTCTAGACATTTGCCTACGTGATAGGTAAAACTTACATGGACAAAAGCTCTGTTATCACGACAAATTAAACATAACGGCAAAATGAGATCATCTGTGTTGGGTAAATACCAAACAGTGAGATGAAACCATGTGACTCTAATATTATCCGATTACATGGCTGACCTTCGAAGCTTTATTGCAATATATATGTGTGCAAATGACTCATTTTAGTGAAGAGCTGCGTAATTGTCTACATACTCATAAAATATTTCATTATATGTCACATCATTTTCACTAACCATTTAGCATTGAGTTGGTCGTTAGTATAATATAATTGGTCGTATCTCATAACAATTGGGGAGCAGTTGAAAGGATCAGTCAAAATAGTTATGATATGAGATTTTCGACCAAGTCAAGCCATGGGCCAACTGTAATACAATTTTGTACGAAGGATTTATCATGATTAACTGTGTTTCCTTTCTCATTTAACCAGTCTGCTTTGAAAGCAAGAGTGAACAGACATCGTCTGGGCACGCTCGTTTCATCATAGACCTCATCCATCGCTTTCCATCAGGCGTGATCAAGAGCAGGCCCATTTACCAATAAAAAAAAAAACACATACTCAAAACATGATATATAGGAACCTTCAACATCCAGTCAACAAGATAGTCTATTTCCCTATAATTCATTTAAACCTTGCGTGCAGCAGTGGAAATAAATTAATGAGATAAACTATTACGTGAAGACCTATGAAATGGCTAGATGCAGCCGTGACAAAAAGCTCGCCCACACATATTCTTCGTACATTCCGAGTCTTTGAAAGACGAATCCCGAGCAACTGCAGAAACGTAGTGTTTCAAGCACGTCCCTAATTCGTCGTACGTGAACGAGAAACTCGATGCAGAAATAATGATTATTACAATAGCTGTCCCACTTGGTTTTGACTTAAGATAGTGCTGCATCGTGCCGGGTTAGGTTATGTTACTTATAGGACAAAAGTTCTTAAGACGTGTGACTGTGCATATGAATCAAGTGCAGTTGTTTAGTTTTGTTTGAAGGATGCGATTGCCCTTCTGATATGCACATGTGCTATATTATAGCCATAAGGATATTGACAAAAACAATACCTATATCAGGACTTGAAATGATACAATTTTACCTCTTATTATCAATTTTATTATGAAAAGAGCTCTAGATCAACCGTCGGATAAATATGACAACGTGTTTTTTATCAATAACAGCTGGCATCTTAGAGGAAAACAGTTATTAAATCCATATCATAATAATTGCGTGCACAATACTCTGTGATAAGATCTTAATTAAAAACAAATTCTTGGATAATATTTTGATAGCTAAATTAACAGAGATAAATTCTTTTTGTATTTGCGTGTACCTACCATAAAGGACGCATTGCTTAAAATGCGGAAGCAAATAATTATGAGGTTTTTCATACTCTGTCTTTCTACCAATTTCAAAACTTAAATGAATAGCGAATAGAAAAAAAAAACATCGATTCAAAATCGGAACTAAAAATCTGGTAGTAAAGCCAGGCCTACAGGTCAGTCAACCTCTCTTAGAGCAACCTCCATCTTAGGCAAGGCAACAAGCGAACATAGTAAAACCAGTTATCAGTAGCATGCTTGCGATACAAACAATGATTACCATCGATGACATTAAACATCGTGTACGAACTATCAAACACCGTGTACAAATCGTTATGGACAAACGGAAGGACGGTCAAGGAGGTTCACCTAGTTGGAAAACAAATCACTTGTCACCTTCAAGGTGAATAGACTTTGTTTTTGGAACATTTTGAAGATCTAATAACAATAAGGACATTACATCGTTGTTTCTTTGTAATTTAATTTGGCGGTCTCGCACCTCGCTGGTCGCTAAAGCCTTGTTTACTCGATACGATGTAATTGCCCGAGGCATACTATAAGTTGAAGCAGTAATAAAAGATACTCCGTCTTCTAAACACTATTAGACGATTCAAGTCGTTGCTTCAATTTTGTAGCCTGTAGGTATGCCACTGATAAGCATACCTAAGCTTCAGAAGACATGTTTCACAGACACAGTATTAACGCCTTAAAGCCTTAGATGTGTGATACCTGTGACTTGGTGTAGCGAAGTCAACACAACAACCATCATTTTGAAGAATATTGCTAATCCATTGCTTCATATATTAGGTTCGAAATATTATTGTCAGCTCAACAACGTAAACAACCCAATGAAGTTTTTTCAACTGTCAAAATGAAACCCATTGCTACTGATAGTGTGTTACGCAATTAACCTGCGGATTACGAATAAAACATTATTCATTTGAAGCACGAAGAAGATACTTGAACGCAGAATATATTATATTCTGTTGAACTACTTATATTTTCAACTAATTCCGTAGACTACGGCGAGGTTGTACTATTCGTATCTCTGTAATAGTCTCCGTGTGTCGGTCATTACTTGTTTATATTCATCATCATCATCATTCTCCTGCCCTTATCCCAATTCATTTGAGGTCGGCGCAACATGTCTTTTGTTCCATACTTCTCTATTAGTCCTCATCTCGGTAGTCACCTTCTTCCTATCCATATCATCATTCGCACAGTCCATCCATCGTTTCTTTGTTACTTACTACTTTTGTCATTACTTGTTTACATAAAGAATGTTATAACTACTATCAGAACAAAATAATAAAGGCTCCCGCAAACAGGCGCGGCGCGACGGTGCAAAGCAATTTTGGTAGAACAATTTCCTTGAAGCTTTCATAGAAATTGTTCTACTAGTCGGGTCGCGCCTGTCTGCAGGAGCCTTAAGTTTTGTCTTGGAGGAGTCTCTATTCCATTAATTTAATAGAATACCGTAAAAAAATGCAATTAGTCGTGGTTAAACAGTACGTAAAGTATGTTCTTTACGTACCTACAAGTTTCTGAAACTTGTTGTCACACGAGGCGATTATAATGTTAGAGTCGCCTCCTGTTACAAGTTGCAAAAACTTGTTGCTTTTACCTCATTACCAGACCCGTGGATTGTGTAATTGTTTTCGAACTCGTCACCTTGCTTGTTAGCCTCGTGCAAGCACTAATTAGAACAAGCAACTCTGCGAATTTCTTTGTATTCACCATTCACCTCAGCTATGTAAATAAGTATTGACACACATAAACATAACATTACGCCTGTACGTGTACACCCCGAAGGCAGACGTACACCTATAGTACACGCACTTTTCGCCCGTTCCGTGTAACAGGGAGTGAGTCTATTGCCATCAACCGGGCACGAATTCTCAGAATGGCCAAACTCCGAGGGTGCTACTGAGAAATTTCTAAAGGAAAAACCCAATAACATTTTGCCCGACACGGTGATCGAACCCAGGACTTCACGCTAAGCAGTAGCGCTGGCGACCACTACGCAAAGAGGCAGTCAATAAGTAATGACTTTGTAAACAATATTAACCTGTTAAATTATTAATTCAAATCTCCATTCAATCTCGAGTTGGCAAGAAGATAGATTAATAATCACAGATCATCTGGAACCTATCTAAATGAGTTTACCAGACGAATAGGAACACCTAGTGAACTCGATTTCTGTCCCAATGTTTAGAGAAATTGGAGTTTCCTTTAACCTACTCGTAGCGACAGCGTTAAATACGCAAACACTAACAAAGTAAAAAATATGTTTTCATTTGCACACAGAAAAAAATTCTGTGTGCAAATGAAAACATATTTTTAGGGTTCCGTAGCCAAATGGCAAAAAACGGAACCCTTATGGATTCGTCATGTCTGTCTGTCTGTCCGTCCGTCCGTATGTCACAGCCACTTTTTTCCGAAACTACATATAAGAACTATACTGTTGAAACTTGGTAAGTAGATGTATTCTGTGAACCGCAGTAAGATTTTCACACAAAAATAGAAAAAAAACAATAAATTTTGGGGATCCCCATACTTACAACTGAAACTCCAAAAATTTTTTTTCATCAAACCTGTACGTGTGGGGTATCTATGGATAGGTCTTCAAAAATGATATTGAGGTTTCTAATATAATTTTTTTGTGAACTGAATAGTTTGCGCGAGAGACAATTCCAAAGTAGTAAAATGTGTGTCCCCCCCCCCTCTAACTTCTAAAATAAGAGAATGATAAAATTAAAAAAATATACATAATGTACATTACCATGTAAATTTCCACCGAAAATTGGTTTGAACGAGATCTAGTAAGTAGTTTTTTTTTTAATACGTCATAAATCGAAAACCGCAATTTACCTTTCACAAAGTTACAACGAACTACAAGAACTTTTATATTATGTTACTTGCTGCTACGGAACCCTTCATGGGCGAGTCCGAGTCGCACTTGGCCGGTTTTTTTTTATATGAATGTGGATGGCTTCGGCTGTATGAATAGGGGAAGTCCAAAAAAGCGATGGATGGACTGTGTGGAAGGTGATATGGGCCAGCTTTATGAGAGCTTCTAAAAACTTATACTAGCTGACTATGTATTAAAAACGCGTATTAAATTCTCACTTTCTCTCTATTTCTAAAGGATACGAGTGTGTGTGCGTGCGAGTATCGCGTAAGGAACTTCGTTCCTGACCCACGACGACCGTATATGTTTTTTTAAATTAGCTTTTTGGCATGTCTTCTTTATGTTCCAATTTGCCAAGCATTGTTCGTCGCTAACACGAACACGATGGTTGTAACTTTGTAAGGAGCATTTAGTTACAATTCCGAATACGTAGTTAAATAGGCTCACGGGCCTAATTTGAATAATATCGCCGTCAGCCATTGGCACGGTCTTCCATGTTTGCATTAAATTAGCATTTACTTAAGACATTGTACTGAATCTAAATTCTCTTTTAAAATGAATTTTAAATATGAAATGAATGCGAATGTTTATCTGTTGTTTCATTATTATCAAACACCGGCGCGACGTTGCTCTGGTCGTAAGATCTTTAACACAGCGTTTGGGTGTTCTCACCATTATGTTTATCGAACTCTTCATTTTGTATCAAATCAGGTAGACACCGTCGTCTTCCCCTATACCGCACGACAATACAGCAGACTGGATTAGCAATTCGTATCATTTTATTCAAATTCGTCCGATGACGCGCGGACCGCAGAAAAATCCCGAGTGTCGAGCGTTGAGACTTTTACAATAATGTGTACGTCTCCAGAATCTTTTCGTTTCTTTTTCAAATGCTCGGTTTTCTGAAATCTTGGCGAACTAGATGATAAATCTAATCCTCCTGCCCTTTTTCCAATTCCTTTGAGATCGGCGCAGCAAGTCTTCTTCGTCGAT
The DNA here is from genome assembly GCA_945859645.1 of Amphipoea oculea. Taxonomy (NCBI): domain Eukaryota; kingdom Metazoa; phylum Arthropoda; class Insecta; order Lepidoptera; family Noctuidae; genus Amphipoea; species Amphipoea oculea. The sequence goes on from OX243880.1 coordinate 11,831,172, forward strand.
ATCCACCCTTATCTTAGAATTAACCTCCTTTCTAGCCACATCACGTTTCACGCAATCCGAAAGTAAAACATAGTTAGTGTTTCTTGAATTACTGAAGGTTTGGCTATCTCTTCTATTCACTTTCTCCTTGTCCTTTGCAAGCTGATGAACTGAGCTCTCCGACGCATTCGCGAATGTTCCTAAAAAGCTCCATATTTTCGTAACTCACTTTCTGTCACAATTTGAAAGATTTGCAAGAAATTCGTCCTTCATGTTTGAAAAGTTCGTCTGCTCGACCACATAAGTAATGCAATGAATTTAGTCGAAATGTCAAAATTAAAGGCATTGCAAATGTTATTGTAATACGCAATTACCCCGCAGGATATTTTCTTCAGCCTATATAGTAAGACAGAGTTCTAAATGGTCAGACCCTACACATAACAATAAATTAATCATATGGCCAGTCATTGTTGAACACCAAAGGAGGAACACACAGAGTCTAGCCTTAAGAGCCCGCAGGTGGTCCTCTTCCAATAGAATTTTCCTCTTTATCTGAAATAATGAGATCTTGGATGATACGAGCAGGTTACCTTATCGGAATAACTTGTAGAATGTATTGACATTGAATGTACTGCTAGTTCAATTATATATATAATAGTTTAATTATCTATTCTGTGATACTGCCCTTTTCTTTCGGATTCCTTTTCTGAACATGGCGATTGGGTGTCACAAAATAATAGCTAAGTCTGGGTAATGCTAGAGAGCTCAAATTCTCATGCTAAGATTTAGTTAGCCGATTTATAAGACACACTAAGCTTCATTTGCCAAGCCGTACATTTTGACCAGGATGAAAGGTTTTTAGAGTTAAGCCTTGTAGAGTGGCTCTTGACTCTACATTAGATCTGATAACTTTTTAACAATGAAAGCGTTATGTGAGTCCTGGCAACCTACTTTACATGAAATTTTTTGGTGGGTTACTTATTTTCTTCCTCAGTATGCATGTTACCTTAAACTGTCATACAAGATATTGTACAATTATTTTAACCAATAGACTGGATAATAATTGTTTGATTGGAATAATAATTGTTTGTGAATATTTTTTGAGACAATCTGCGGTTTCAATCATAAACGCACATGTCAATCAATTCAATTATGAAGAAACATACGACTGTAACAAATCAATTATCGTTTATTGTGACTAATTGATTAAAACGAGCCAATCATATATCCTACAGAAGAACATTAACGATTTAATAAATGTGTTCATTTTAGAACAAAGTCCACTTATTCATTATGTAGTTATTACATAATTATTATACATTATTGTTGTTGCGTAATACTTTAGGTAATAATAATTGTTGACCCCATCGCCGTATCTCTACGTTGACGTCGTGGTGGGGCTTGCGCGCTCCGAACTCTAGGCCTGTGCCGGAAGAGTTTACTTTGCCGGAACAGGTAGGGTGAGGAGCCAGACCAAGAGAGATACAGAAATCCGCAGGGCAGCATGTGGCGAGCTGTTGGGCAGTAGCGACCACACAGACCCTATCTCCCGGGAGAAGTCTTGTTCCTCACCTCTGGCTTGCCTTTATTGGCCGGCTGGAGTGAACAATGACGAGGAACAGAGCTCCCACCTTATTCTTGCCTTTATTGGCCGGCTTGAGTGGAGATTCGCAAGAGCAAACGTGCTCGGAGGAAGGAAGTATTTCAGTAAGATGCTGGTAGGGATCTTGACCGTACTTCCGGGATTGTCCTGATAGCCGTGGAATAAATCTCCACCCTCATAAGCACTTCAGGACATGTTGCCCCCTTTTCGCTACGTTTCCGGGGGCCCATTATTGAGTGTGCAAGTCACCCCCTGCTATTTTACCCGTGTATATATAATAATAAAACATTGATTAGGCAGGGGTCATAGTTCTTCCATAGTTATTGGTAACCAGTCTATTTTAGCCACCCAAACCCATAGTCCAAATTTTTATTTTTCAATATCCTGCAATAGTCCTACACCAACCGGGGGTTGTCCTTGGGTGCACTTGCATAGTGCATACAGGGATAATCGTCGGTTGGTGCCACATTTCATTAAAATTTCCTAAGGGGCTTCTGCGAGTTGGCTTCGGCCCCTCGTACGCCTTCCAAAGGACCTGGACCCCATGGTCCCGAGATATGTAATATGTACATAATCAGCCTATAATGATCCCACTGCTGGGACACGGGCCTCTTGGAGAGGGAATGGGATATTTTCGAATTTCTGGTTCTAGGACATGCCGGTTTCCTCACGATGTTTGTCTTCACGGTTCTGAGGCATGTACCTACCTACTGGAAATTCTTTAGAACATAATCGTTACATGCATGTAGGAAAATAAAAGTCCTTATTATGCAGTAGGTAAGTATCTAGTATCTACGCTTTTATCATCACTAGGTATAACATTAAGGCTTATCAAAATACAATTCATATTATTGTGAATTATTAGACGATTTCCTAGCTCCTTTTAAATTTTTTGATAATTGTTGTTGTTTTACTAAAAATGAGCAGCTTCTCTTCAAAAACATAATTTAGGTATCTAAAATAATAAAACTAAATTGAAGTTCCTGTAGTTAATTTAGCAAATAAATACAATAAACAAGATGTTTAAATTAAGTAGTGCAATAAACTATTCGGAGTAATCTTATGAACCCTTCAGTTCAAACGTCAGAATCCAATTTCCTGCTGAAGAGCAGTGCACTCTTCCACCTATAAGTTTATCTTTCAAGGCAGTCCTCGGGCAAATATTACGTGACATTGCAGATTGCATTGAAAAAACAAAATACAAGTATTGGTGTTAAGAATTTCAGACAAGATTTGGCAAGGTTATCCTCCTTCATAATCACGTTATTAGTGACTAAATGAACAATTAATTAGTATTATAGTGATCCAAGAACAGGATATTTTCTAGAACAGAGCCGGATCCACATTTGGCACATGCATGATTATTGATTAGGTAAACACCGTTATTTGATTAAGTAACTTGTATAGACATTACGAGTAATTCTTTCAAAATATTTCACAATATTGTGACCGTTAATCATAGAGTTTATAAAATCAAAGAAAATTACTTACCTGTTATTTTTATCTAGTATGTAGGATACCTATCGACCTATAGAGATCATCATCATCATGTGTCAAAAATAATGGTTTTCTCCATACGAAACCACCTTTTGGGGAGTCTTTGGGGGTAAGTATGTAAAAATTACAAGAAAAAATTGATTGTAACTAGATTTAGATTGATTGATTGATGATTCTGACTAGAGAAAAGTTCCTTTTATGTGCCTAATTGAAATAACTGATGTGCCTTTGACCATAAAATATAGATACCTAAGTAAATGACTATTAATTAAATTGTACACGTGTAAACTAAGCCATCGTTTGTTTACAATTGATAATGAACTCAATGACACAAAATATTATCATTCATAAGTAGGTATCAACCAGGAACTGATTGCGAGCGTAATTTACGAATCCAATGTTTATTATGAACGTGACGATCGCCAAAACAAACTACTTTTTGTGTAAACGATTTGATTACTTTGGCGTAGGCGCAAGATATTATCTTCGGTCATTTAATTCTCGTTATCGCACTCGTCTGATGGTGGACTTAAAATCCGAAAGAGAATTTAAACTGTTATAAAGATGAAGGTTTGAGGACCATGACAAAAAATATCAAAAACTTATCAACTAAGACTAAAGCCCCATTTACATGATGCAAGTTTCTTGCCTACAGCACACAATTAAATAGGCTTGTGGTTAAGTAATAACAGTCGCACGGGTCGTGCCGCGGTTGGTCCGGGAAAAACACGCTAAGCCGTTGGTCCCGGCTGTCATTTGTGGATCTTTGACAGTCGTTACGGGTCGTCAGAAGCCCAAAAGTTTGACAACCAGTCTTACCAAGTGGTATCGTGTTACCCAGTAACTGGGTTGTGGAGTTTAGATAGGCAGTCGCTCCATGTAAAATACTGGTAGTCAGCCCATCCGGTTAGACTGGAAGCCGACCCCAACTTAGTTGGGAAAAGGCTAGGCAGATGATGAAATACCTTGCATCGTCTAAACACTGTCTAGCTGGTGCAAATTTTATTGGTCTGGTTCAACTTGTGCTATGCCCCAGGCAATAATAATAGCACCGTGTAAACCAGGCTTTAAAAAATTCTTATCTTGACAAAACCGCTTCTGAAACAGTACCAAGGCTGTTTGATTTTAATCTCACGGATCGTTTGACAAGATAATCTTAAAACATTACAATACGAACGATTCGATGATTGTATTGACGTTACGCTAACACGTGATTTTTCAAAAACCAAACGACAGACACGTAGAACCTTACTGCTATAATATTTGTATGTCACGAAACTACCCGCGTTTTACTCGTGGTTTACAAGTGTACAAACACACTGTGAATGTGTTTGTGTAAGCGCAGGAGCTCTCGATACCTACCGAGATAATCGTGAAGTCGGAATTGTGTGTGTATGATATTATGTTCTGACGTGAATGTGTATACACTTGGTTACCACAAGTAAAACGCGCGTCGCTTCGTGAGATAAAAATACTGTACTAGCAAAAGCAGTATGTATGCGTGCGTTGATGACTACATTCAACGCAAACGATGTTGTAGAGAAACGGAATCCATTTTAGTAATCTGTGTAGAAGCTTTAGCTTGAAAACCCAGTATAAACTCTAAAATACGAACAATACTGTCGTTAGTACGAAGGACAAGTAGTTCTAGTATTGTACTTGAACTCTTGAAGTGCCTTCGTTATGTGCAATTGTAGAAACTTTGCATCCTTGAAATGCAAAATTTGCACTACAATAACTATCGGGCTTCTAAGAAAATGTTTTGTTTTTATTTGACTTGCATTAGTGTACATAATGTTTTGTATTATAATGTACAAACTCGGTTTTCTCATACCATAACCTTGGCCAAGCCTGGCTGAGTAAGTCCGTGTAAAGTAGATTTATTTTAGTCCCAATTATCACTAGTTAGAGCCAAGCATCAACAAATATTGATTGATAAAATCAGTAGCATCTAAAAATATTGGAAAAATTGGGTGTGGGAATGAAAACTAACTGTTTGGGTACCTTCTATAATAGGTGAGTTCATTTTTTGCTATCATTTTTGCGAAATTAAATACCAGTCTCCATTTACTTTCGTAGTTCGCCTCTATTTTGATTCTCAATATTATTTCATAATACAATTTTTATCGTTCACTAAATCGAAACAGTAGTGATTTTCTCGACATCTATTTGATACCCTAAATATTAGTAGATAAAAGTTGAAGATACCGAACAATACCACCGATCGTAAAAGTGTGAGATAGGCCTAAATTACCTTATAATTTAGTGCCCTCCAAAAGTGATTTGACATTTTTCCTCTTCAGCTGTTATGCTGATGATACGTTATGATTTAAAATTATAGTTTCAAATGTTTTAACTTTACACTATACCATTTTTTACTCACTAATTCAACTACCTATGACTTATCATAAAAAATAATCAGGTAATCCCTTAAGACAACTGATTATTTTTTTGTTTTATATCATAATGTTCAGCTAAAGTGGAAACATATCAACTATCTCTTGGAGGGCACTGTATATTGAAGAAAGTAACACATTGTATTGTTCAATACATAGTCTTAAACAAAGAATTCTATTGAACTAGAGTCTAGACAAGCCCAGACAGCAAATCTCCGTTCCATTCATACATAAGATTAGATACACGGCATGTACTGTTCGCCGATTTATGTAGTCTAAGGAGCGGGTAAGCAGGTGGTCTGCAGTTTCGCGCTGCGGAGCAAGCCCCTTTACTTCATTGATCCTTCCACATTCATGGCTCTCATTTATGTGCACGGATTGCAACAATCTAATAGACTATTTCTGGGAGTCAGAATTCTGAGTATCCCATGCAATTATATCCTCATACTTCAATGTCTGCGGGGTAATTTCGTAACACACTAACTGTAGCAATGGCTTTCATTTTGACAGTTCAACAACATTCATAGCGTTATTTATGTTGTTGAGCAGAATTTTTTTTCAAACATATTATGAAGCAATGAATTAGCAATATCCCTATAATATAATAGGTTGCTGGTGTATTGTCACTGTGCCAGTCTTCTCTTCGCACTACTATTTTCAAAATATTTTGCAGACTATAAAACATCTTGGATGAACATCGGCGACAATAATTCAAAATATAATAACTAAAATATGGATAGAGTATTTTTTATAGAAAATACAACACATTATAATTCTGACTGCGCACGCAAATTCAAATGTTTTGCCGATTATGAAATCAGTATCATGGAAGTCATAGTAGATGATAAGGTTGATTATGATTACATGCATGTACTGTACCTACATCGAGTTTATAATCCGCAACGGCAAGCCGTTAAAATACCTATTACATAATATAATAATTATCATTACGTATTGATGAGTAATTCATTATGTAAGGCAGCATCATAGAAAATTCCACATTTTCCTTTATTACGCGCTAGTAATTAAGGAAAAATGTGGAATAAATGAAAACGATATGACCATAACAGTAGATTATCCAATAAGGGGAAGTGTCTTATAAGACACGAGCGCTATATTGAATCCCGGACGTAACGAAGGATTCTAGGGCACGTGAGACCAAGCTCTGAGTTAACTCCTGAGCAAACAATAGGCACTTTAGTTCAATTTTTTTTTGGTGTAGTAAAAGTTTTTACACGAGTTTTTTTTTAATTGAGGTTCATAATTCAAATCACATTATGCACCAGCGGGTTTTAATGAAATTCAGTACAATATTATTGCCTAACTAGAGTCTGTGCCTTCCTGTAACAATACTTACTAACCATACGGGTTTTGCCCATATTCCGAAATTGATTTCACGGCCTTCAATACAACATATATGTAGATGGCACCCAAAGGGTATGTAAAACAAAAGATTGCGATTCGAAACACATCGCATTATACCTTTTATAATGTAGATTTAGGGAAAAGATCTTAATGGAAAAATAACCTGGGCCGGGTTACCTACTGGTCCAAACTACATATTTATAAGCAACTAGCTGACTCGGCGAACTTCGTACCGCCTCAGAATCAATACTGTTGAAATGAATGATCTTTATTTTATTTTTCTCGTGAATTTTTCCTTTTTTTAATAGTTTTTCTGCTATTCGGGGCGGAGACAAGTCCAAGAAATCAAAGATCATAATAATCAGTCCAACTGCTTTTGAGTTATGAATGGTTACGTATATAGTAGATTTGAGGCCTAAATGTACAGCGGGTTTTGGATATTTTGGTCATGTACATGACCAAACGATCCAAAACCTGCTTCTTGCCAAACTTTTAGACAATAATTATTTTGGAAGCATTTTCAGGAAAAGTTGCGTTGAAAACCTAGACTAAGTAAGCTAAAAGGAATGTCCAATACGAATTCAAATTCTTATTCTTTGATCTAAGCGTAAATGGTCCCCAACAACGGAATACATCAAAAAAGCTTCCACAAGGCCTGCGTTATTTTCGAAGTAGTTCATGAATGGACTTAAGTAGTATTAGATCATCGTAAAATGTGGCCTAGAATGGCAGTCCGGTGTACAAAAAACTTTAATGATCTAATGCTCTTTAACTATAATTGTATGCTTTATTGCTGACATGGGTTTAAGATGATTAATTGGACTAACGGTTTTATACCGAGGTGACGGCTAATAGAGATGGTAATTTAAGGTGAATGGGTAGTTGTAGCCCGCGAAATTCAATTTTTCTTACGTTTTTTGCAATTTTCAGGTCAGTGTCAGGTTGTATCTTGATCAAAATATGATTCGCGACAATAACAGGTACGTATTTACAGAATTATAATAATTAGAATCATTAATACATCTTTCTAAGTTAGATTTCTACCGTTAAGAACAAATCTCGTATGGAAAAGTGTTGGTGGTAGAAATCTAACTTAAACAGATGTATTAATGATTCTGATGATTATAATTCTGTGAATACGTACCTGTTATAGTCGCGAATCAAATTTTCATCAAGATACAACCTGACACTGACCTGAAAATTGCAAAAAACGTAAGAAAAATTGAATTTCGCGGGCTACAACTACCCATTCGCCTTAATTGAAGAAGACATACAACGCTGACCCCAAAATAATTTGGGATAAGGGCAGACGGATGGTGACGTTGGACTAAATGTTGAGCACTATTACATTATTCCTTTGATTTCGTACAGTTCGATGTCGTACAGTCACGAGCATTTAAGTATGTATACACTTGGTTTTATTCAAAGGCGATTTTCTCCTTTATTTTGGAATGAAATTTTATGTTATTGCGAACATAGTATTTTCGAACCCATTGGCTTATGTAAAGTGCCGTATTTCAACGATGCATTCGTTATTTCACGAAAAAATCGCAATTGAAAGTTGCCAAGTGTTGACATATTAGTGCTCGTGACTGTACACACTGCGCCAACGAAACAGGTTTGATTTGTTATCGTTCGTTCCCCTGTTATGCTTGAAAACAGCGAACGCCTACATGCCAATAAATGGAAGATCCGGTCCGGTGTTTAGCCACGAACAGGATTAGCATTAGCCGAACCTTACACAAAACATTTAGAAAAACGTAGAAAATTTTTAACCTTTAATTAAACAGGATGTGAAAACTGAGATGACAGCAGAAAGAGATGCAGGAAGAAGTGGTGCGCCGATCCCGAATAATCTTGAATAAGGGTAGGGGGACGATGGTAATGAAATCAGCTTTCAATGATTACCGATGATGACTCAATCTGTAGGACATTCAGAACAATATTACGAACAGATACGCATAAAGAGGAGTAAGTGTCCATAACCGATACTGTCGCTGAAAGTACCTTAAGTAACAAAAGACGTTTTATTATCTAAGCAAGGCGTTGGCGGCCATTACGAGGACCATAACTAGTTAAGGAGTGCTTTGGGCTATTTGTAGAAGGTTATTGACGTGGGGGTCGGTGGATTAATTTACGACTACTATCCCTTGAATAACAGTTCTTATTCTGCTGTGTGATTACGTCCGGGTTCCGTAAAAATACCCTAATGTGTTTCTGTTCAATGAAATCGAATACGTCTAGTCCTACTATCCTACTAATATTTTAGGTACTTAAATGTGAAAGTTTGTATGTTTGTTACTCAATCACGCAATAACGGCTAAACGCATGTGGATGAAAGAACAATGTCAGATTTCGGCTCACACAACTTTTAAAACTAAATTCACACGGACACGAAGTTTTTACCTACAACAATTTAAATATAAAATTCCAACTTATAAAAAAATATTTATTTCTTTTCGAGAACTGTTCGAAAAGAAAATCATTTTAATAAGTAATCATTTTACTAATCATGTTCTTGAATTCCAGGTTTTACTTTTTTTAAATAAAAGTGTCAGGTAGTTACCTATTCTGCCACTGTAATCGATTATTCTAAATAATTAAAGCGATTTACTCTTTAGTTTTCATTAACCACCTCACAATTGTCTTTTATTATTAATATTTTTTATCTAAATAATACGTTCGTCGTGTTTATTAAAATACATTTATTATTTTTTAAAGAATATTAGAACGAAATTCAAGAAATCGATTTTCCTGATCTGTATTCGATAACTTAATCGCCTTGTAATGGCAACCAGCAGTTCGCCATTAAAAAAAAAAAATTGCAGTTCTGTCAAAATCGCGAGCGCCAGTTCAAACATGTTGTTGTTGTCGGTGTTTTTCTATGTGATTGTGTACGTTTGGTTCCTTCTCGAATTCATCTGCGTTTGCTTTATAGACTTATTGTGTTTAAATATATTCATACCACACATTTTGTGACAGTGTACCATCAACTACGTTGTATTAATTGTGGTATAAATGTGTTCCGGATGGAACGGCATTTACTTGAATCTGACGATGTCCATTCATTGTTACGGCAATGGACTTCACTTTCTGAGGTAAAGTACGATTTTTATTAATAGAATGTCAACTGTTTTAACTAAGCTAAATGTTAATTTGCAACACAACCGTATTTTGTTGGTTTTAAATTCCAAATGTCAGTGTTGTTTGTCATTACTGTTGGTTATTTATTAAACAAACAAGTAATCCAACAAGTAGCAATGCGCCAACTGAATCAATTGTGCATCGAAATCTTTGTATTGGTTGCGGTCATTCATTGCATCGTGTAAAGTCTCACGCCTTAAATAACAGTTCAGAAAGAGAAGATGCTATCAGACGCGTGATAGAGCAACAATAACCTCCAATTTAAAATGTCTGAATAACTTCTTCTATAGAAGTTCAGTGTAAAAGTGGATATTACAGAAAAGCTTTTCACATTAAACTACACAAAAAAACGTAAGAATTTTCACTGTCCATGACAAATTAATATTGAGCCAAAGTTACTATGGACATCTGACATTGTTCTTTGTCACGCCGATAGTTTGTAACCAGGACTAACACATAGGATACTTTTTATCCCGGTAAGTTAAATCCACGCGGACGAAGATGCGGGCAAAAGTTAGTATAGAATAGACTCAATTAAGGCTTCATCTCATTTCATCTTGCGAAATTCACAGGCTGAAAATGTGCCTCTTGCTTGATAGATATCGGTCACTGGTGATGATACAATTCATCATGGCTGAGCATATCGATAACAACCGTGATTTGAGCTTGACATTTTCCGATTTCCGCCCCGAAACTAAACAAAGAGGTATATATATTATCTATCTTCCTTACAGTCCAATTCAATATTTATTCATCCTGTAAGCAACCAAGCTTAAAGGTTAGTAGACCACTCATATTATTTGCTTTCTATTCATTGTAAATGTGAGGACTACTTATGTGGGTCAGTTTTTTTTTTCCATCTCAGTTAGTTTTAATGATTGTGGTCAGGCAGTTTGAATACTTCATGCGGCCTGTCCAAATTTTCTTTCTTTAGTTATTGTTCGTAGAGACGTTGAGCTCCTTAAGTTCTTTATTTATTTATTCAGGATCTCCAACAAAAGATATACGCAATACATGACACATAAATAAAGGGCAACATCAGAGGGGCAATTCTAGTCATTTTAAGAACGTTCACAGTATTTCTTCTCTGAAGCCCTTTCATTTTTGACAAGTTTTTGACATTGATTGTCGCTGAGATAAGATTGCGACTAGATTTTGAACGTTTTTACTTACGGGAATTGGCCTTCAGATATTAAGTAGCTACTCCTTCACGTAAAGGGGGCCACAGCATGCATAATAAAGTTAACAACTATACTAACAACGTTAAAATAGTTAGAGTTGAGCTACACGATTGCTGACAAATGCTTGGACTGACTGGACAGGTTCACTGAAATCTGTGTGGTTGTTTTCTCAAAGGCCATTTCAGACACTAATTAATGGTCTCTCATGATCTGAATCCAAGATTATGTCTGAACTTTAAAAGAGACTTTGACCCCTGAGTTTGTTATGCCATTTCTTCTCAGGGGTAGACAGATATGAAATGTCTATTCCACCTAGCATTTTTTTTATTAATATATATAATGTCGTGTGAAAGTAATTCCGATATAATAATATATCGTCGTTGTCAAACCAAAATCTGCTATGTGCCGTTTTTTGAGATTTCAAGATTTTGACCAAAATCAAACATCAATCAATCAATCAATCAAATCTTGAAATCTCAAAAAAACGGCACATAGCAGATTTTGGTTTGACAACGACGATATGCTATTTATAGAGTAAACAATTTCAGTGCAAAATATGTAGCTGTTAACTCTCCGATTACTTTAGCATCGTATACCAAGTCTATTTTGGCTCGCACCCAACATACAATTCTTGAACAATCATGCATACCATTTGTCAGGATTCTGCTGTAGTTATTGTCAGGATTCTGCTGTAGTTATTATAAGTTATTTAACTTCTAACAAGTAACAAGGTTCGACGACTGACCTACCAATATTGAATCGATTACCTTTCAATCTGGGATAACATAAAAGAAAAGGCACTTGATGAAATGATAATTCAACTCCAACCTTAGCAGCAGAATATTAAATATTCTGCGACGAATTTTATTTGCTAGAACCACCAGAAACACTAAGAAAAGTATATTCTAATCAGAATCCCAAACAGAACCAAGCCTTACCTTAATTTGAGGTAACAAATAACACCAAAGAAGTTTGCAGGTGGAAGAGAAGTAGAGCGACGTGGGCTGATGAGCAAAAAACCGGTTTCAAGTGAGAGTCGAACTCGCGCACCGAGGGTTCCGTACAAATTTGTAGGTATGAACTACAACGGTTTTTCGATATTTTCCTTTACTTGTGCTACATGACATCGCTTCTTGCCAAATTTCATGATTCTAGGTCTACGGGAAATACCCTATATGTTTAGATTCCCTCTTGCGAGTGTCAAAATATGCGGCATAAACAGAACATAAACACCCGTATCTTTTGATTGCATTGACTTAGAAGTTTCATCTTTTTACTGCTTCAAGGGATTGCAGTCCTGAGTATATAATATTAATTTCAACTTGATCATTCCACGCGTTCCTGAGAAAAAGGGACAACGAAGTGATCTTATAAGGGTTCCGTTTTTCCTTTTAAGGTACGGAACCCTAAAAACTACGAATCAAGAGCGAGATTCATCTATATCTTCAAAACTTCGTTATTATTATGACATTCAGACATTATATTATTTATATTTTTTTTATTATTGTATGATACGCTTCGACGCTAAAACGGTTGAACGGATTTTGATAAAATTTGACACATGGGTAGAACATAACCTGGAGAAGGATAAAGGCTACTTTTGATTGTGTATCACAGAAATAGTCGTGGGCAACAGCTAGTAGTATAATATTATTATAGCGCAAATAATCTATCTAATAATTAAATACATAAAAAAATGTTGACAGTGCAACACGTGTCAATTAAAAGGAAGTGACCTCGTAAACAAGCTAACATAATATTTTGATCTGCAACTTTATGACTGGTTATTAGTCATTCTCGACAGCGTCAATTTGCAACAATTTATCATGTTTATTATCTCTTTGATAAGTAATGCGTAGCACAGAATGGTACAACACTGCAGGACCACGGTTTTCTGCCACTCATCCTGACATCATAACATCACGTCCTTATGTCCTTTTCGGGTAACCACTGAAAATCGGTGCTGTGCTGTAGGACCCTTGAAACCTTGCCACAGTCATGACGTGCAGCTGTAGACTATTTCTGTTTTGTGCTCGTGATTATTATCAATTTTGTGTTTATTTTTCTTTATTATTCGAGATAATTATCTTTTGTATGCACGTGATTCTGTGACAAATAAACCAATTCTTTCTTCTTTCCTTATTTCTGTCTGCAATCGACCGACGAAGTTTTAGGCAAAGGTGTACCTATAGTATACCCACATTTCACCTGTTATCCTACTGTTTATCCTGATACTAATCAGGATGAGCCAATCACTAGATTAGCTTAATTAGGACGTTGAACAGCAAATTCAAAGTGATATTTGTTCAATGTCTATCGTCATTCTTCCTTAAAACTACATACTTATATCAATATATCAATCAATATTGTGGAACTCTCAAGCTGAACGGTGTTGAAATTGCTCGAGTGTTACGCAATTAGGTTGCAGGGCTCCGGTACAAATTGAACCGAAGCTGCATCAAACCCGAAGACGAAACATGACCACACAATCTGTCGCCAATAGATATTCCAAAAATATATGAATATGTCGTCCACGTGTAGACGACTAAAATTGTTAGTGTTCGTTTGCATTTCAAACGCCAATTTGGCAAGCGAATTCTGAGCCAAACGACTGTAAATAATTACCACCAATTTTGACTTTTTTGTTGGTTTAAAAACCTAAAATTCCAAACGCAATAATTAAACATTAAAAAATGTTGAAAACTAACCAGCAAGACATTGTTGTAACTATACGTGAGAACATGCTAATCGCATTACAATTACATAGACCGTAAGTAGCAATACTAGTTCCAGACTAATTGGACCTTGATCGTGAACTCAGTCCAACAGAACAAGGTAATCGATCATGTTACAGACAAAACCTGTTAGATTTCGAACCTTGACGGTCATGGATTATTATCAACAGTGGTGCAACGACGGGATGCTATGGCGTCATTACTTTCTATTCGTATTACAATAGGCAATCAGGCGACTTTCTGCAGGATTTCTTCGCGTTAGTTAAACAATTGTGTTACATTCATTTCTACGTACTTAATGTGGTAGTTGCACATGTGCTTCGTAAGATAATATGCAATGAGCTGCATCCTAATATTGCAAAAGGCAGGATCGCAAACTCGCAAGCAGCTGGGCTATTGTCGGTTTATGTAGGACAGTCGTTGCATTAATTTACGAGTTTATAGTTTGCCACAGAACATCGTGACGGTTTTGTATAGTGCACACTGCATATCCATAGAGCATAGTGGGACGCTCAAAACAAATAATACGATCTAGCCAATCGAGGAAATTAGGTATGGCAGATAACAATCTCATTATTATGGCCTCTATTATAAGGTGTTAATATGTAGTTAGAGTGTCGTTGCTTTCATCCACATTCAATTTTAATCAGTATACGTGCCGAAGACATTATCACATAGTCTTGAATAACAATAGTAGCATACATCAGACAAAACATTTTATTTGAGTATCAGTATCTTCTAGTATCACAATAAACAACACATCACCAACGATTTGTCAACAAAAATGTTAAAGATGACCAGTGCTGATCAAATCAACAATTTCATCGTACCCGTGCTTTGATGTTCAATATTGTCGATCTAATGGAAAATTTCATCCAACGTTAAGTATAACGGGCGAGGATTACTACAAATTGTTCGGACGGCGTCGAAAAGCAATCAAGGAAGTGGCTGGGAAGGACGTAATGAGGGGCTTAGGGCTTCTAAGCTCTATGAACTGAGCCTTCACTTGTCAATAGTCGAGGTAAATAAAAACAAAAACTGGTGAAAAATATTCAGGTACTTTGACAGGAAGCGGAATAATTTGTGCTATTTCCCGATTATTTTATTTTGCCGCGTGGGCGCGAGTCGTAGGGAGTGTCTACCCACTTCCTTACATCATTTATGCATGAAAAATGTTATGACGGTTGACGTGTCGAGGTTTCGTAGACACCGATCCGCTTGATCAATGTCTATGATCCAACAATCGATACTGAATGGTTTTCATTCTACCACATACAATTTTTTCTAGTCTTCAGTACCATCGCCTACTTCTTTACTTTTGAATACTTTCTTCACTCGGTCTTCCATTGCAATACTAGTAGCTAATACACCAATCATCCATCCTAAATGTTTCCTATTATGCTGGGGCCAGACTATCGCGATAACGCGAAGATTTGCGCGATAAGTTGATGCTCATTGGCTGGACCTACGATGTCAGCCAATGAGAAACAACTTATCGCGATTTTCCCGTATAGTGTGGCCCCGGCATTAGCGTAACGTTAATTCAAGTAATTTCCATCACTCGGTTCGTTTAATGTCTACGCGGCACGGCTGTGAGCATTATCTTAATCGATTTCCTTCAGTTGCCCCTTTCAGCTTGTATGTTCAAGATGATAAGCAGACCTCGTGACTATGTTATATGTTTTTAATGGATCATGATATTGCGTATTTCGCCATTATTACTGAGTCAATCGCAGCATACATGATAGATTTCTAACTAATTACAGCTTTACAACCAGTCTCCTAAAGGGAGAAGCAATACGTACTTGTTCGTGTTGTTGTTGTTGTTGTATGTCGCCTATACATACATACCTATATTTATTCCTATAGAAAACGTGCGCCCGCGCCTCGTCGCCTCGTCGACGTCGACGTCGACTCTAGCTCGTGTGGGCGACGCGCCTTACGCTCGCAAATCATACTTTGTTCAACATGAAAGAAAAATGAAAGAAAATTTTAATTTCGCGGGCTGCCTAGCGCATGCTTCCATCCTGCCTAATAATTGGAGTGTCATACATTATTGTTTGTACTCGTATCATGAAGATTGAAGTTGCAGGTTTTTATGACAAGCGTCAAAGGAAAACGTCGTGCGCTCGTGAAGATCCACGTGATCGCAATAATATCTAGCATGTGTGACGTGCGGTACGACCACAGTCACAGATACGATACGACTTTATAGCTGTAGGCGCTGTAGCTTTGTAGATGCCATTACCTACCTGCGAGGCAGTTTCAGGATCATTAGAATTTGTATACGTATAAAACAAGCGCGTGTTTTTCGAACATTGTGGTACTTATGAATTGTTTTAATGTGTATTTCAAATAGGAATAGGTACTTTTTAAGTCTTACCAAGTCTCCTTGGGTCTTTGGAAATTATGGCTCTATGAACTGTACTTCTACCTAGCTAGCTAGAACAACGTTATTATCTTCTGTTGGATTTCACCGCCTCTTTACCGACTCTTTTTGTAATGGTCGGCCATTTAGCCGGGACGACTTATTACATAGTCCGAAATATTATGATGCCTTCTCAAGTTCTCAACCCCAAGGGAACATAAACTTGAAAAGTACGCAGTTCGAAACTCCATTATCTTAACAGTTAAATATTTAGAACATTTTTATCATATTATGTTAATGACATTGTGGGAATGGTGCGATGACCTTTTGGTATGAAAAACCTTGGTACATCATTGGTCAAGACTGCATCAATACACGTCACACGATGTAGTGATAACGGGTGTAAAGTCCGCAATGGTGCACTCGTGGCTTTGATAACTGTCAGATTACTCCGAGATGACAAACCATTCCTTTGAGAAAGGCCTAGGTAGAGGCTGCATTATGATGATGCAATATTGGGAAAATGCCATTTTTAAACTATGCGAAGAGCTGGGAGCAAATTTTCCCGTGTTCAACTTGTTCACCACTTGACATTTTTAATACGTAAGTTGTGACAAAAACGTTCGCGGCCCGGTTTAATTAGTTTTGTAATTAACGTTTTTGTAAGTCAGTTTGTGACCTTGTTTGTTAATGTTTGTAGAAAGAAAATTGAGAGCAACTTTAAAAGTAGGTAAGTAACAAAAGGTAGTCTGACGCAATATAAACTCATGGAAGGTTCACTTTTTTGGCAATATTTAGTATGATTTACCATGGTGTGTTGACTAAAAATGGTATGATATTTCCCTGAACCCTGGAGGAAACCTGGACTTGTAGTTAATATAGTCTGAGTTCGCCGACCCGTCTTGAGTAAGCGTAGTGATCATCAATGCTGATGCCTTCTCTGTATGAGAAGAAGCCTTTGCCCTGCAGTGGGACAGTATCATCATCTGCCTTGCCTTTTCCCAACTATGTTGGGGTTGGCTTCCAGTCTAACCGGATGCAGCTGAATACCAGTATTTTGCAGTGGGACAATAATGGGCTGGTATTATTTTTATTATTTATTTATACCTACATAGTTTGACAACACCTAATCAAGTGACTCAATCACTCAAGGCCCTTGTCTCTGCAATGATCTGGATTTGCAACTTACATTTTTAAGACAAACTTATCCTCATTAAATTCAGGTAGATTAAACCGTTTTAATATTAAAAAATCAAATAAAATTCTCGTCTTTCATTTCAACACCGTTTTATTATTAAATCAATGACCTTTAACTCCACTCAAGTTATTAAGCAATGGTCGCGTATGTTATCAATAACAAATTACTTATAATATACAATGTGTGTGCTTATGTTGATACTGTGTAGATTAAACTTTATCGTATGATTAAAATTTGTAATGATGGATAATGATTTATATGTATTACTGTATTGTAAACCAGAATATATATTTAAGACTACAAAACATAATATTATAACGGGCGATGTAAAGGGTAAAAGGAATAATACCTACCTGTTGGGCCGAGTTTATGAAAAGTGTTACCTATGACCCATTTTTGGTTAGGATTTTTTTAGAGTACGTACAGGCTGTGTAGACTTTTAGATGGACACAAAGGTTGCTAACGGGACCCTATTACTAAGACTCCGCTCTCCGTCCGTCTTTTACAGGGCTGTACTGTACCTGTCTCTTAAATCGTAATAGGTAGACATTGAAATTTTCACGCAAGTGTGTGCTACTAGCCGCTATAGCAACAAATAATAAAAATACAATAAAGCTAAAAATTAAAGGGGTCCTTAATAAGAAAAGAGTTTTTTTTACTAAAGTAGGTATTACTATAAAAAAAATGTTCAGTGTGAAATGTACGGTGGTACGGATTACAGAACCCTTCGTGTGCGAGTCCGATTCGTACTTGGCCGTTTTTTTATTTTGACGTTATCAAAATCTGTCCCGGCATGCGGCAGGTTTCGGGAATGTTTTGACTTAATTCTTCGATATTTAGGTACCTATGTAGGTCTTAATGTGTGCAGAATAAATAATTTATATTTCTTTCTTCAATTTCTTTGTACCTAATCACAATTTTTCAAAACCTTTTTGTTAACATAAGGATAAGAATGGAACTCGTCGAATTGCAAAACGAAGATTATTGTCATTGTCAAACGAAGATTATTGCCAAAAGCCACATGCTTGGCAAGCGAATTTATGATCGCTGAGTGATATTTTAGCGCAAACTGCGAAGTGAAATGAGTACCTAGCTATTTGCACGAAATAATTACCTAGATCGGAATAGGTAGGCCAAATGTGGCAAAGAACATAATTTTTTTGTAGATTCACTAATATTTTAAGAGGGATAGGGGTACCCAGGACTTAGCTTAGGTAATGTAGACAGTTTGAAAGCCTGAAAAGTCGTAAAGGTATTCCGTAAGATTTAGATGGGGGCTCGGTCGGTAGGTACTTACGCTATCGCGCTTTGGAAAAAAAAATCACAAATATGTCTAGGTAAATAGTTGTGCGGACACGGACCATGCATGTAGATGTTTAGTAAATAATATGTTTTAATCTGGTACCTA
The DNA here is from genome assembly GCA_945859645.1 of Amphipoea oculea. Taxonomy (NCBI): domain Eukaryota; kingdom Metazoa; phylum Arthropoda; class Insecta; order Lepidoptera; family Noctuidae; genus Amphipoea; species Amphipoea oculea. The sequence goes on from OX243880.1 coordinate 11,850,046, forward strand.
CCAAGTTGCACAATGATAAATGAATTTTATTTCTGTAAGTAGGTTTGTACAAACACTTTAACACTCATATTTTGAATACTAGATGAGGTCAGCGTTTCCTATCCGACTAGTCTAAGAAGAAAGGCCGTAACAAAGAGTTCACAGTCTCTTTTAGAGTCCAGACATAATCTTGGTCAGATCATGTGAAGACCATGTAGACTGATGGCTGAAATGGTATTTTGAGGACCACTCAGATTGAGAGGACCTGTCCAGTCAGTGCACGACTCAGAACAAGTTCAAGGACTGCACATTCCTTCTAAAATTGCCTATCAGTCTAATTTTAATAATAATTAGGTACTAGAAACTAGACGGACACTCATACGTGTTGAGTCTTCTAATTAAATTCTTAGCCGCCGCGTTTAATTCCTATTAGCCTACATTTGAGTCAATAACGTCTAAAATATTCGATCAGGTAGAAAACCACAAACAATAGGTATGAATGGACTTACGACCACTTCGAAACAAGTTTTACGATCGCGATCCTACGTGTAACGCGTGTATTATACAAAAATGTAGAGCGAAAACCTAAAACCTATAATATGATTCTATATCAAATTGTATGTTTGTATGTATTTTATGTAGAATCAAACTATTAGGTTTTTCACTACTTCTTAAATATGACTGCGCATTACATTGTAATTTAGACACGCATTCATTCTACAGTAAACATTACATAAAAGTAACTTTAACGTTTCGTCTGTCGAAAGATACATCAATGGTCAATAAATAACAAAAATAAGTACATAATTACGACGATTCTTACCACAAAGACGGGTTCGAAGCAACAAGTTCACGGCCAAAACACAAAAACTGCAAACTGAACACAACACCAAGAGACAAACAACTTTGTAAACACTGGTTGCACACGCGGTAGAACAATAACTAAAAAGTTTTAATTAAACTCTTGTTCACTCTTACAACGAATAATAGAAGTTCAAAACTAATGAGAAACCTGCCGAGTGAAAGTTTTTGCGATAACCACGAAGAGGTTATGTTATTGTTGTGATGTAACGGAAGCGTCGACACAGTACGAACTCCGCGCTATTACTGAACGAACTGAACTGAAGTGAATTGCGGACCGCAAAACGGTTGGCGAGAGAATGGAATGACGCACTTGACTATACTATTTTCACGGCACGCGGTTTTGTTAATTTTATGTTTGTTTGCACTTTGCAAAGACTGTAATATTATTGTAGGAAGAACTTTGTATGTAATTCAGAAGGCAAAAATATTTACCCGCATACATTTCTCATTTTCTTAAAATGTGGAAAGTATTAGAATCGTTACGACAGAAGCAAACATTAGATCGGTACCTATTGTAACGAACAGGTGGATAAATGGAAAACTACCTAACAAAAACAAACAACCAGTCCTAATTATAAAAGATTAAGTTTAGTATCCGGGAAAGAACCAGAATATCTTTAATTATAGGGAGGATATATTTGTTTATATCCAACAGAATACCTAAGTACTTAGGGAAATAAAAAAAACCGGTCAAGTGCGAGTCGAGCTACAAACAGTGAAGGGCTCCGGTTAGTTGGGATGAATATTTAGGTACGCATGCACAGTAGGTTTCAATAGATTTTATCGACCTGAAAAATAAGTTTGCGCTTCATAGTATTTAAAAAAATCTATGAAATACAACGTTATATTTGCGGTTGTAACCGAAAATATCCAAATAACAAGGTCACTAAGAAACATCATTATCTCTTCATTATGGGATCGAACAATACCCCACATAGTTTTATACATCATTGACCCCACACGCTTATGTGCCGATGGATGCCTAACCCGCAAAAGAAATTATAAAGGTGTAGTACCTATTTTTTTATAGTTTTCATCATAAAATGTTATTTTTTTTTACAATAACATAACAGTCTTAAGTACCTATTGGGCTAGTTGTAACTTTAAAAATTTATATTTCGCAAACGGATCCGTTAATTGAAAAAATGTTCATTACACACCTACCTCCAATATTTTTAAAAGAACTACGATACCCCACACAATAAAATAGACAAGTAAAAAAGAAACCATCCCCCTTTACGTGTACCTACGGCAAGTCCAAAAAAAAAAATTAACCACGGTCAGACAGACAGACTGCGAAACTAAAACTACTACGGAACCTTAAAAAACAACGGGAGCGCTATCTGTTATGCAATTACCAAAACATAGTTATTGAGAGAAAGCACTCGCGGTAGGTAAGCCGGTAACGCATTGTTCTTGTTCAGATTCAGACATGATTCAGACAGAAACCGGCGGGCCGTCTGACAGTAATTTTTAACCGACTTTAAAAAAGGAGGTTCTTTGTATTGTCATAGTGAAATTTTATTACTTACTGTCTCAGACGAAATAAAAAACCAAGACAGAGGGCTGTCAACAGTAACGTGAAGCCGGTTTCATAAACATGTGTGCACTTATAGAGGTGTAGTTTGATTGTAAATGGTTGTAAATGTGTGCGTGTGAGCGTATATGCACAGAACGGAGGTGTAATTTTGGCATACCTCACCGTATTGTTCGCAGAGCTATGTCTTGACTTTTTATTTGACCCAAGCCATAGAAATGTAAAAATCTATGATCCGAACTTACTGTCAAACTATAGGCGCCACCCATGCCGCCATCTGTCCCACGTCCCACCTCACTGACAAGTATGGTCTGGCCAAGCACAGTCCAAGGAACTTAAATATTCAAGTCTGTCCTCTGTCATGGGTCGTGGTATCTAGTTTACATTGAATATTTTTATTATAATAACCTTGGAAAAATTCTAAAATAAGTACTAGAATTTTATGAGCGGTTGTAGATGCGCACTACTTTAGACGATCAATCTGGAATTAGTTCAATTTGAATGTTACTTACCAGATTGATCGTGTAACGGCTTGGCCACGACCTTGCTGCTATCAGCGGCAGCTTAGCGCGGGGCAGAGAGCGGCAAAAACAAATATACAAAAATGTATGAACTATGCCACGAGACGTACCGCTCGCAGCGTCAACGCTAGACAAAAGAAACCGCGCCTCTTGCCGCTAAGCCAAAAGTCGTGGCCGGGTGGTAATGGTAGATTGCCGCAAAATATCCAAAAAAATATCTTGTACTGTGAGATTGACATTAACCCATGGAATTAGTACGTACTACATAGAGTACATAGTACAATCGTTTCCGGACACAAGTGGGAAGATGTAACTCGAGTCCAACCTGGTAAAGTAGGACTACCTCAACGGAACGGCAGCAGTAGGCTGTGAGCCTGTGATTGTGGAGCTATGTCACAAACCATGCTCCACCTCCTATCCTGCTCTGTGAGTCCCAAAACATGCAGTCAAAGTGACCACTGCGCCGCCACCGACGACGCCGTGGGAGTGGCAAAGTTTTGAATTTTGGGCCAACAAGATAAAGATAATATACAGTGTGCCAGCGACACGAAGAAGAAGAACAACTGGAATGCTTGACTGCAAAAGTTGACCAAACATTTACTAAAAAAGTAGGTCACGATGGAAAAGTCAGGAATAATTATGATGTTATAGACCTAATATACTAAGTATTATTAAGTAAGAAGTGAAAAACCGAGTGTGCTTATGACCACACGACTGAAGTGAAATTCTTTCGCTCCATCCAGAGAAAGAAAATGTGCCCGCGCACTGCTTTCTCTTGCTTATATCCCCCACTTAACTCCCGTTCGCCTCGCCCGATCACACTTTTCGTAACGCTTACGTCACGCGTTCGTCAGCTTACTCTCCAAGTCAAGCGTGCGTAAAGAAGTTTCACTTCAAAAGTCTTTTAATTTTCAACCAAGTAAATAGGAAATATTGTAACAATATCGCAAGCCTATTTCGTGATATTCATCCACAACCTGCGGGGCAATTGCGTAACACATTATCAGTCGGAATTGGTTTCATTTTGACAGTTCAGCAACATTCATTGCGTTATTTACATGTAGAGCAGACAAATTCTAAAATAAACCAATTGATTGCGTGTTACGCAATTAGGGTGCTGCCCGCTTACGCTCAAGCTAACAAGCACTCACAACATAAGAAGTCACCATATTGGCTAGAAATTCCGATGATATAAGCTAAAATAATATCTTTAAAAATACCAAAATGAAAGACAAAGACGTCAAATTCAAACAAAGTGTGTTCTTTCGTGATGCGGACTTTTATTGTGCGAGAGAGACACACTATATTACAAAGTAGTGGTCTCCTTTTCAAGACCATTCTTTATGTACGTTCATTGGTAAAGCAAAAGAAACTTTATGCCTGTCGCTTACATTTTTTTTCTATTTACAATTTTAAAGACTGTAAGCACTTCAGATTTATAAGCTGCATTGAACTAATGCCATATTGATTGTCTACGGTCCCCCAGTTGGTTCCGAAAAAAACCGGTAATTTGTATCCGAAATGTGGATATCCGAACGTGCATGTTTTTCATCTGGCAATTTTAAGCATATCTGTCAGTGTCAACTCATACGGTTGAAAATTCAAAACGTTGTATACAAACGGAACGGAAATTCATACAAAATTTAAAGTAGTTAAAAAATACTTCTTGACTTAATACTGTTTGCTTGTGACAAAGATTTTAATTAATTTAAGTCAATATGATTAAAACCAAGCCATGGACCGGTGGTACTGACGAAGAATACGAAACTCAACATTTCGGTTTTGGGGCCCAACGCCTTAAAATAGCGGTGCGACAAATGGTTGAACAAAAAATAACAAACGGTGTCAAAGATATGGAATCTTATTTGCAACAATCGTTGGATCTCAATGAAACTGATAAACTGACACTAACAAGATCTTGTGATAAGTTGATTCGTTTGTATTGTGAGCGTGCGGGACCGTCTTTGGGGGCTATTGATGAAGAGATAGAACGCATGTTAAAAATCCCACAGAATGTTTTGTTGCCTGAAGATGAAGTTCAACTTGAGCAAGCATCGGATTCAGATTTTGAAAAGTTAAAAGAGGAGGTCGCTTCACTAAGAAGGAGAGTAGAAAGAGGTGCGTTAATGGAAGCCCTACTGTCGGCGGAGGAAGAGGAGCTTGCTTCAGTTGAAAAAGTATGTGAAACAGCGAAGAAGGACATGGAAGCAATTGATTTACTTTGTAAGAGTGTTGATAATGGTGACAGTTTGAAAGTTGTGCAAAGTGAAACACAGTTCTTGTGTGCGAGTGCTCCGTTTTTGAAAAATCAAACAGACTTGTTTGATTTATGAATTTTTTAGTGTGACTTTTTATGTTGCTGGACACACATGAATCTTCTACTTATTTGTACATTAAAGTATCATGAAATCATTAAGAAATTGTTATTTCTGATGGATTTTAGATAAGAATGAACAAATTTGTTTAAATGTAACATTATTTTATGTAACTACTTCACAGAGAAAAGTGTTAGCTTTCCTTTTTTTTTTATGAAAAGCTTAATTGTATTTATTGCCTGGTGAGTGTCAACAGTTCACTTTATTGACCAAAAGCACCTCACTTTCAGATGTTTTGATAAAAAGCTACTGTGGTATTAGCAGGGAAACTGGTTAATTTATCAAGTACATACTTTCAAAACAAAGCAATGTGTCATACACTCACAGACCCATAAACCAAGCCACCCTGCACTTTTTGTATAGAAGTCTTTAACTTTTTAAATACACATAAATTCTAATTTGGAACAATGACAACACCAAAATGATGGCCAGTATGACAGCATCAAAACTTTTTGACTCATCATTTTGATGTTTTAGGCCTTTATACTTCGCATGGAATTGTGTGGTGATTCAATTTAGGCATCCAGGAGTGGATTATCATTTAACCAAATAAATCTTTGCACCTATTTAGATATTTTTTATTTGTTTGGGAAAACAAACAGTAGTATAAATGCATTAATAAAACATCACAAACAGTCATTTTTATTTTAATGTACAAACAGAACCTCTTACATAAAATTCGCCTACAAACGAGTATCATAGATTAACAATACTTATTACATCAATTCTAATATAACACCCATGTTACATTATGTTTACTATTTAATGTTTTTAATCTCCAAAAAAACTATACAAAAATTGATACATTTAATTTTTATATTCACTTTAAAAATTTATAACTTGGCACATAGAACATGAAATAGTTAATTCTAAAGAGATTCAAAGAGTAAAATTATATTCAAGAAAATAAAATTAAATGTTATATTGTACTAGTTTAGTTGTATCACATTTAAAACTTAAGCTACGGGCACACCTATAAATGAAGAGTTTTACTCTGCTGAATAATACATAGCTAAAACGATTTTGATTTTCATTCAAAACCTTAATTGTTGTCTGGGCGAACCCATATTACAATGATTTCAAGCATCACTATCTTGTAAATTGTTCTCTCATGTAATTATTACATTATAGATTCTGTGATCGTGAGGAAACCCGCATGTCCTAGAACCAAAAATTTGAAGACATGCAACATCTGCCAACCCGCACTGGGGCCGCGTGTTGGATTATGGGCCAGTCCTTCTCACAGAGTGGAGGCTTGTGTCCCAGCATTGGGAACATTATAGGCTGATAATCGTTGGTTAGATTCTGTGATATATTATGTAATATTACAGTATATACACAATTCATGAGTAGAACACATTATTTATGTAGTTCAGAATTTAGTTATTTTAATCCTAGATCATTGATTTTCTCGATTTATGCGTTGATCAAAACAAATAACAGTAAACAATTGTATAGTTGGTATAGAAGACCTAAATATTTGTTTACAAAATTGTTTTTAAATACTTCAAAAAATGTGAAGAATAATGAAACTAATCAAACCATTGCCAAACATTATTGTAACTTCTCTTCCTCTGTTATAAAATAAATATCATATCAGCATTTTACCTATATTGTATTCTTGCACTTTCCTATTTGGTTGACTCGCTATTTTACGCTATCTTTCAAATCAGCTTAGAAACTGGAGCTTGAAAAATATTCTATACACACTGAACGCAGTAAGTTATTACCTACGTCAAAATAATGATAGGATAGCCAACTAGCGTCAAAAAAATAAACATTAACTATTCTAAGTATAATTAGAAAGTGAAGACGAAAGATTACGCTCTGCGCAGATGAAGTAGGAGTAGAGCAAAAGATTTTCTGATGACTTTGAATAATACACTTTATTGTTAGTGGTCTAATGTGCAAAGTTGTATGGACGCAGACAAGAAACTGCTCCTGGGAAGTCTGGCGCGGTTGTTTGGACTTTACCATGCTTGAAATAAGGTTCACTATTCAAATTGTAAAAAATCCTCTGCTCTGCGCTTCTCTTAGGTCTAAGCCGAGCTATAGAAATCAATGTATACACATTTTCTCTATAGTACTTACGATATTTTTATCTCATGCAATGCAATAAATATATAAAATGATATCATGGTGTATGAATCTTTATAACATTGTTTAGGCGATTGGCACACTGCTGCGTTTCACGCAGCGGTGTGCGGGATACGGAGTCAAATTCCACGCGCGTGAGTGCGTTTTTATTGAATTTGTATGTAAAAAATCACGCGCGTGGGTGCGTTATCTGCGCCCCGCTGCATCATGCGGGGCAGTGTGAGAATCGCCTTATGAGTTAAAAAACTTTCATGCTGTATGAATCTTTATAACATCGTTTATGAGTTAAAAAAACTGGTTTTGTGCATAGCAATACTGTAACAAGTTTCTCTTTTTTTTTAAAGATTAAATTTGTTCACATAATAATCTAAGCACTCAAATCAAAATCAAACACTTGTTATAAAGATTCTTACAACCTGTGTAATATGACACAACATTCATAATTGATTAATACTGCTTATCACAGATGGTAAATGAAAAAAAAACAACAATTAATACCTAATGAGTTTATGTACAACACTTTAGAATTTATGCTTTATCTTGATTCATATTTACAATTTGTTTTACGCCTAAAACTATACAAATGGATTATGATGTATGTACGTACCTAGTTTACAACACATAATTGATAACAAGTGTTACGTTTTTAAAATCAAACTTAATAATTAAGTTTTAATCTAAATTAAATAAGACTTTCTTTAGTTTTATAATTCCGTATGACTTATGAAATTAAATTTTTCCAAACTTTTATTTCTTATTGTCTGTCCTAAGGATGAACACCCAGTGCCCAACATTTATATGTATAACTACGAATATATTACAAATAATAAATCATTTTATGTTCACTTTTTTCATACATTAATTTACTTGACTTATGGCTGATTTTTCAATCGAGAGATAATTTTTATTTGCGGAATAAAATTGACGTCTGACAGATTTTGTATGGAAGAACTGTGAAAAATTCAAAATTATTCTCCGGATAAAATTATCTGGCGTTGGAAAAATCAGCCGTTAATCGATTTGGTAACATTACCACAGAAATAACATTTAAAAAATAACACTTTAGATACTATTACTAATTCATAGCATAATTCTAAATTAATATTTGGAATGTGTACAATAATACATTGTATGGAAGATATAACTAGAACAAGCGATATAAATAATAACAAGTCTTACAAGAACACAGTTGTCTGTAGTTGTCGACAACTACATAATTTTGTCTTTTGGTGGCACACTTTGTACTAAAGATGTTAAGGTGAATGCGTAGTTGTAGCCCGCGAAATTCAATTTTTCTTACGTTTTTTGCAGTTTTCAGGTCAGTGTCAGGTTGTATCTTGATGAAAATTTGATTCGCGACTATAACAGGTACGTATTCACAGAATTATAATCATCAGAATCATTAATACATCTGTTTAAGTTAGATTTCTACCACCAACACTTTTCCATACGAGATTTGTTCTTAACGGTAGAAATCTAACTTAGAAAGATGTATTAATGATTCTAATTATTATAATTCTGTAAATACGTACCTGTTATTGTCGCGAATCATATTTTGATCAAGATACAACCTGACACTGACCTGAAAATTGCAAAAAACGTAAGAAAAATTGAATTTCGCGGGCTACAACTACCCATTCGCCTTAAATTGATTATTACAAATATTTCTTTGGTATAAGTTACAAATAGTATATCTACCTGAGCTGAGTTATGACTAATGAGTATTTAACGGTAATCAGTATTGACCACTAGCCTTTTCTACAGCCATGTAATAAATACAAATGTGTCATCGAGAACATAAGGATTGCTATTTCGATATTATTTTATGAAGTATCCTATCTAAGAATTAACAGTAATGTTTCATCATCATTTGAAAATATAAATAGTTACAGTAGAATATAAAAACACACTGCAAAGAAATATATGTTTTGAGACAAACAACACGTTTAACTACATAATCAATACAGTGGTACATTTTCTTTGATGTTAACAGAGTATAACCCGAGTTGATGTATGGTAACTCGGGACATCATAACATCAAAAGCCGCGCCTATTTCAGTAAAGATATGGATTAACTGTATAATAAAAAAGTTCCTTAGCCACTAAAACATGCAAATGAAAGTCTGATCACTGAACTGAGCGTGTGTATAACAAAGCAACGGATTCTGTGTGACGTCACACGTAGGCCGGCGGGCGCGCATCGACGGTTGTGGTGACACGCTTGGCCGCCGGCCCGGGCCACGACCAGCCACTATCGCTCAGTGCTACCAGTCACACTGGTCCACTCCATTCTGTGTTGTCCTGGAAAGAAGTTGGCTATTAGTATTTGGTATAAAGCACTTCTTTCCTTTCTGTCGTATCTGCACGAACTTCACTATGTCGTAGTAAAATTACTAGCCAGACACCTACATGTACGCCGCGCGTATGTAAGTGTCGCCAATCGTGAAGGCTACTTTAATACACCCCAAAATATCAAGTCCTTCAAGATGCTCTAGCTGCATATACGAGTATGGCTATCATAAAACATTTATGAATGCAAGGAAAAAGCCAAGATGATAATGGTTACGAGCCGGAGTTATTGGCGCGAGAGGACTACTTTAGTGGCCACCAATCCGTTTAACGAAAATGAAAACTTGGCCTTTTGTTTCCCGCGAGAGTTAAGTCTGAGCGAGTCGACGCTTCGAACTTGGTCGTGGGCGTGGTTTAAACACATGCTATCTCGTCCAGCTTAAGTTATAGATGATTTTAATTTACTTGTGAAATATTAACAGTCTTTGGGTGTATAGGGCTCTGCGGCGCGTTGGAGTTGGCGTTAGTAGTGAAGTAGCCGCCTGGCCGCGGTCGCAGGTGGCGGTTGTGCATCTCCATCTGCACTATCTTCATGAACTCGATCTGGGCAGCTAGCTTTTGAACTTCTTCCTGCAATTTGGGAAACAAAATATAAGAAGGGGTACAACAATATCTGTACAGCGGTTTTGGTTTTGGACGGTGTCAAGTCCAACTTTCCAAGGATATATGAACCTTGTTGAAATCAAGATCCCCGAGAGGAAATCCTCTTCGACGAGCAAGCGGTATTGATATCGATAGCATTGACAACAGTCAGTAATTATATATTCTGGAATCCAGAATTTAGAATCTTGACTTGTCTTCCTGCTCAAGAATCTCAGCAGGATATGCATGAAGGTGACGCCAGTCTACTGCATGGATAGACTTCTTGAGTGTTTTTAAAAAGTACTATTTCCCTTAAAATATTAGCAGCAAAACAGCAACTAGTGACCGACCGAAACATGATTTTTCAGCTGAAACTGTAACCGACCCTTCGGCTCCTCTTCTAGTTTCGGCCGAAACCGAAACTTATAAAGATAAGAAAAAGTTAGTTCATTGAATGACATTATGCTGCCATAATGTCATTCATATAACTAACTTTTTCGCCGAAAACTGATTTTTTGGCCGAAACCGAACCTTCGGTTGGTCACTAACAGCAACATTACAGACTATAAACACGGTAATTTTTTTATTTTTATAAGGCAAAGATATTTAAGATACTTTAAAGAGGCTTTCAGAAGAAATTTCATAGAATAGGTGTGATCTCATCAGCATAATATACAATAATATAACAAAGTTACAAGATCAAAAAAAAAAGAAATTACAAGATTTTCAAGTGATTTTCCACAAAAAAATTGCATAAATGTCACTGACAAATGTTTACAAACAACGCCCTCTTCAATGTCATGCAGGCACCAAAAAATCCTTGTAGCACTCATAGTATGTACCTTTAGCTCCTCGTTCTCCTGGTAGAGGTCGGGCGGCTCGTCAGGCACGAGGCCGATACCGTTGAGTGAAGACGAGGCAGGTACGCCACGCGCGCGCGCTCGACTGTCCCACGTGTCGCCCGTGCCACGGACCACGCGCAAGACCTGGAGATATCAACACTAATTAAAATTAAGTATTGTATTTATTTACTTTTATTGTTTCCATTTTGTACGTCCAGAGAGGAACGACCTGGGGCCAGCCGCCAGACTGATAATGCGACATATTTGTCAAAAAAAAAAAAACCTGTTTAAAAAAAACCGGTCAAGAGCGAGTCGGACTCGCGCACCGAGGGTTCCGTACCATCATAATTATGTTTTTAAATTTTCATTGGCGAGGCATATATTTTTTTTAATTTGCAAAATAGTTAGGCAAACGTCATCTAAAACTATTCCAAATTTCAAGTTTATAGCATTAGTAGTTCTTGAGATATCCAGCTGTGACAGACGGACAGACAGACAGACTGAGTCGCACCATAGGGGTTCTTTTTTACCATTTTAGTTCGGAACCCTAAAAACAAACGTTAAGTTGTCGAAGTGTCAGATTGACGCCTGTCGGTTAAATTAAATAGGCTGTTGGCCTGGGGTGGCTTCCTGTACTCTGCCCTTTACTTTTAGGCAGTGAGCAGAACCTTAGTAGTTGGGGGAACATCATGGGGTTAATTGGACATAACTATTTTCATTGTTTGATTGATAACATTCATTTTATTTACTCTTATTAAATACTTACCCCCTTATTCATAATCCTATTTTATCTCTATTTTAGCTAAAATAGGTTTATAGAACGTTTGTCTTTATCTGTCACGTTGTCATTTCTGTGTGTAAGAAAGAGACAAACCCCATTTTAACTAAAATAGGTTTGATAAGTTTTATGAATAAGGGGGTTAAAATACTACTCACCTTAGGTAAAAACACTAGCAGTACTGTAGTTGACGTAGATAACTGAGTTCTTATAAACCCAAGAAGATATTTTATATCTGGTCCTGCTTGAGGCAATATTAGTAAACTGTAAAAAAATAGAATGTTGAATAAGCAGAACTTTATGTTGACAAGATTGCAGAATTTGTAGCTTTTCTGGGATATGCAAGGGTGGGCAATGCCCACTCTAGAAACTTCTTTGCCCACCCTAGAAAAATTAACAGTATTGAAATACAGTTTAAAGGCATTTTCTACCAGTCAACCTTTAAGTGACGCAGAGACAAACAGTGGTAGGTGCAATCTTGAAAATTGACACTTATAGGTCGTACATTTTGACCAAGATGTAAGGTTTGTGTTGAGCTCTCATTTACTTCTCTAGACAAAATCCCTAGCCACGCCGATGGACATGGCGTAAGCAATAAATAGAAGAAAAAGGTGTCCTTCACCACAATCTTCACCTTTGAAAATTTCATGAAAATCAATTTTGAGAACGCCAAAAAATAGTCATAATAGTCACCAAGGTCAAAAAAATAGTCGCATTATGATTCCGAAGTTATACCTATAAGTTGGTGAGGATTGTGTGGTTAATGTCCCCACACAATCCTCACCTCTAGTTAACCAAACGGCTGGGAGTATCGACTTGGTTTCTATTCCAATAAATAGTCAAGAAATAGTCGTAACGCTATGCCAAATTTCGAAAATAGTCATTACGTGATTCCAGAGAAATACACAGTGCCGAGGATGTTATGCTAAAATATTTGTATGGAAAGTACAATACGGCCTATGAACCATAGCCGGTCCGAACTTTGAGCAGAAGGCTGCGCAATTACATTTTTTAGGCATCACTGGTATTCCGTTTTTACTTTCATTCATTCACTGCCGTCCCCGACATTCTGTGGAAAAGGTTAAGCAGATGATGAGGAATCAAATGGGGCGCGAGTGTGACTGAGTGTATAGTAAAAGTGTGCTGCAAACCCCCACCCTATTTCAAGTTAAACAAATATCAACTTTATTCCAATCATAATTAAGTTGATTTCAGAGTGACTAACACTATTAAAAAAGTTATAAAAATGTTTAAAGCTGAACTTTATTGTGTAGGAATTAAAGTTATTTTTCCATTAATTCATATTTGTTTATTTTCGGCAAATAAATCGCGAACGCAGTTTACATGCGCGAAAGTTCGGAGAGCCTGGGTTCAGAACGGCTATGATTCATCGGCCCTATTGTAATATACTTTCTTTACTTACTTAATTTTGACAAAATATTATAATACTTACTGGAAAGCTATCATGAGGGAGTTGACGGTGAATATATTGTAGATGGCTATGGAGATGAGTCGCGCCTCGTTGTACAGACTCTCAGCGTGACGGACGCGGTAACATACGCGCACGCCCCATAGTAGGAACAGGATTTCACCTGGAAAACATAAATAGTTGCTGAACTGATGGAATAATCAAATATAGGAAAGTTAAAAGTATTTTAACTTCTGAACTGACAAATATATACATTCAGCTGCATCCTGTTAGACTGGAAGCCGACCCCAACATAGTTGGGAAAAGGCTAGGTAGATGAACTGACGAAAAGCTATTGGATTTTAACTGTCATCACTAATGCTATTGGCTTTTTTACAGCAGAGGTTAACAGGCTGAATATATGATGAACCTATAAACAAACTAGCAATTATAATTAACTAGCAGCGCCTCGCGGTGTCACCCGCATAAGTTTCCCGTGGAAATATTGGGATAAAAACTATCCTATGTAAGGACATAGGATAGTTTTTATCCCAATATTCGGTATAGAGATAATTTGAGTCCCGGGAAAGGTCCCGGGACTCAAATTATCTCTATACCAAATTTCATCTAAATCGGTTTAAGCGTGAAGAGGCAACAGAGAGACATACTTTCGCATTTATTATATTAAGTATGGATTACGGTTAGTTGAAATACATTTACTTATTTAAGTACCAATTACCTATTGCTAAACTGTGATCCCACCAATTATAAGTACACTGTTTGAATTTCAGTCCTTTATTATCGGTTATCTGTAAACAAATAATAATATTAATCAAATTTCTTGAAATCCAAATTGAATTGAAAAGAAAAAACAAAAAGCAAATCTTGTCATCATTTGATTAACAGAACAAAAGAACTGGCAGAAATTGATTTTCTATCACAGATTTTTCTGCTGGATTCCTTAATACTTACAACTTCAGCATCAGGTGGTGCAGACAAAGTCCAGGTTCCTAAGTAGACTAGCATGATGAGTAATATCGGTGCCATCCACTGCAGCAACTGCTTGTCAGTCAGCTTTAGTTTGTGAGCTGACTTCACTCGGTATGTTAGAGATACTCTGCAAGTTTGAATCATAATCATAATAACTTAACTAGACAAAATCAAACTAAAAACAAGAATACTACAGTAATTCATTTCTTAGAGCTTTGGTTATATTTAGGTGGAGCCGAATTTTGTCTTGTTAGATGAGAGTTATATCATTGTGTTTTTGAAAAGTGAGCAATGTTTTAATTTAGCTATATAATATATTTTTTAAACAATAATTGGAATAATTCCCAATCTGTCTTGAACAGAGGAGGCTTGAGTTCCAGATGTTCCCACTGGTGGGGCACAGGCCTCCTATCTGGTAGATGTCACATGACTTCGAATTTTTGTTTCTAGGACATGCTGGTATCCTTACGTTTTCCTTTACTGTTTTGAGAGCAGTGTTTTTAGTTATTTAAATTATATTGTGTAACTCATGCAGACAATCGGAGATATTCAGTATTTACCTCCATGTTTTCATCAGAAGTGCAGTATAAGTGATACAGAATCCCATGTGCCGAGTCCATTTTGTGGCAATACATGAGTATCTATCCAACACTGGGAATATAGCTGCCATCTAGAAATAAAAAAATCATAGTTTTAGTTCATATTTTAATCACATTTAGCACAATGCCTAAGCATTTTGCTTATAATTAATGGAAGAAAGTTTTGCATCTTGAAATAATCATAAGTAGGCTATCTATGAACCTCCTAAACATGGATTTGTCAGACAAGTTTTTAGTCTTTGCCTACCAATGAATTTAATATCATAAAACAAATAAACAGCTAAAAGTAAACTTGCAATTAAACCCACACAAACAACATACTCACTTCCATATACATGATAGCGCATCCGAGAAGTGTGATGGATAGGAACACGGGACTGGCTACACGAAACACCTTCACTCTGCGGTGGTGACGAGTGTAGATGGTCAAGCAGACTGTCATAACGGCACAGCTTACCGATATCACCAGTAACGATATCCTGAAGAGTTAAAAATAATGAGATAAAGTAAATGATAAATAATGACAATCAATTGAAGACATGTTTAATTTATATAGCTATTCAATGAATAGTATTCAGTATATAAGGCTACAGTAAGGTAGGACGCCCTCAGGTTAGTCAGAGCGACAATCTTCGCAGGGTAGCTGGTAGCAGCTGGATGAGAGTTGCCGAGAATCAAGCTAAATGGCGTGCAATTGGAGAAGCCTATGTGCAGCAGTGAACTGCCGTAGGCGGATTATGATATAAGGGTAGTCCAGGTGTTGCCGAAATAACATTCTGGCAAATGACAATTTCATACGAAACAGTTGTCCAATTCATTTGTTTCAATAACATTTCCACACCCCAGATAGAGCAGTGTTACTTGGCAGTAGAAATAAGAAATTCTAGTGCAATTTATATCTTCAGTCGTCACGCGAAGATCACCTTCATAAGGAAGGGGTCTTCGACTAACTATTGCTCTTCTACTCTTTGGTATTCTTACCGGAATGGCCAGTTGTAAGTGGCAAGACATGGCTCCGGTCCATGACACGATTCGCAGCCCGGCTGACATTTCAAACACTCGTATGGCTCGCTCCAGTTTTCTAAATTGTTTTCTTCGTATTCTTGGTATGCAACTGGAAGAATGCAATCAATAAAATAAGTTTTACCAAAAAAAAAAGTTTATACGTGCCTACAATTTTGACAACACATGTAAATCATTTGCTGGCGCCAGCTTACCCTACACCTTAATACAGTCAGAGGGTCATCTTCACATACACATTTATAATAAACAAAACAAATAAAAGTTTTATAAAAGTAAACAAATGAAGAAAACAAAACAACAGCGGCAAAGCGCGCCGGTTCTTTTTCTTCTGTCAAATCGATAATTGACATTTTGACACTTGCAAATGCTCTATGCTGCCACGCCTGCCACAAACGTCAAATCATAACAAAAGCAAAAGAAAAAAAATGCATGGTCGATCCTTGATAGATATAATTTCAATTTGTATAAATCCCAAAATAAAATACACTTTCTTATTGTGTATTTGTGTTGCCAACATGCCGATGACGTTTTTCCGAAATGTAAAAATTCGGGAATTTTCCACGAACATATATTTTATTTATGTACTTATAAAGAAAAAAACGCAGTGTGTTTGTGTTACCTTCAACAAGGGATCCATTATATCCTTCACGATGAAGTAACGAGTAGTAGCCGGGGCGGCATCGGCAAATATACGATCCTCTCGCCCAACCAGCGTGCCGTACACTCATCTCTCTGTTTGGCCTGTATTCACACTAGACAAACAAAATAATCAAACGATTTCAATGTTCTAGATAGATAGCTATTCCGTTTTAATAAATAAATTAAATTCAAGGTCTAGGTACTCACGTAAGTGGTTTCGTTAGGGCATTTGTGTGTCCCGTGAAAGGAATATATTTGGTTATCATTATCATCTTCAGTATCCGCCTCGCACTGATTTATTTCCAAGCTAGATATGTCTATGTCGAGCGAGACGATACCTTTCAATCTGTAAGAGGGAAATATATTTACGGTCACGTTAGGTATATTGAGAATTGAGATGGTTATTCCAATGCGGGCCAAATAGGGTAGGCCAAACTAATGTAAAAGTCAGGATTTTGGTTTATTATCTCATGGCTTTCCTATATCTCGCTAGTCGGTTCTGGAGGTACCTAGTTGATTTATGTTAATTTTATTATTAATTATGTTCAGAAGGATTTGGGTGAGAAAAGGCAAGACAGTAGGTATGCATGATGATTCCAGTAGGTAGGTAGCCTGATATTTTAGGTAGGTACTCGAAACTTTGCTGGTAGAATGTGCCTAGAGGGTGTAGGAATGGTCTTTCAGTAACAGAATGTAGTTTTGGGATGTGGTAGTCCAAAGGAAAAAGAAACTGATTGTTTGAAGCGAATTGGAGTAAGGAACGTAGAGTTTACAGTCCCTAAATCTTTAACACGAAGAAAATAGGCAACAAAAGATAAATTTATATCAAGATTTTTAGTTAGGTACTTACCCACGAATAGTAGAGACAGGCACAGTGTAAGATAACAACCATCGTTTTGCTTCGCAGCTGTAGTAGGGGTATGTCCACCAGCCTTCCATAGTGGCACCAGGCGGGGATGGCATAAACTTTGGGGACCGTAGCGTTTCACTGTCATGTGCTGACACATACCTGAAATCGAAGATACTTATTTTTACAATTTTCATCAAGTTAGGTTTATATTACTATAAACCTCATTCATTAATGGTCAACGAGAGAAAACTTTGTCAGTTCATAGCCTGAATTATTAATCCACATTGTCCACAATATAAAGTAGATAAGTATTAGGTAATTATTTGAAGGCAAAAGACTACCTGTTCATGCCGTCAGATTAAGTAAGGTGTGTTCCTACCATGGGTATTCAGCATCGGGCTGTTTCTCCAGCTGCGGAGACACAACGGCGACAGGATCCGCGGTGCCGTATCTCTCCCAGGCTACGGCACTGTTGACCACGCCGTCTGCCCGCAAGGCCAGCGCTCGTGCCGCCACCGCCCGCTCCGATGGACTCGCGCCTAGCACCAGGCCTTGGGACACCGCCATTAGGACTTCTGTGGGTAACAAACAGCAAATCATGATTTATTTATTTTCGTCAGAAACTGTGAGCACTTTGGTTTGACAAAGTAACTGTTCAAAGATATTATGGTTAATCTTGCAAGGCAATTTTATCAGACACGTAAAAGCATAAAATATTGAGTCAGCGATCGTTCAAGTCCCAAGTTTGTTTGTGACCGCATCAGTTTGTTTGTGACCCCTACACTTTTTTTTTCATTAAATGGCGCATGGACCCCGCAGTTTCTCTGGTTTTGGGTATCAGGCAGGAGTTAGGTTTTTATTCGGTACAAGTCCGACACTGTTCTGGCTACCCCAAAGTGATCGTCCAGAAGAAATTTCCGATTCCGCCAAAAAGAAAAAACAGAAATCGAGTAGGCGTCTTGAAACGTTTAAGTTTGGATTTCTCCTAAAACATTTATAATTTTGATTCGTTTGTTTGATTTCTGGGGTCGTCAATTAATTTATCGGCGGCGCAGAATCAAATCAAACAAAATTGTTTAGGTCCGAGGCGCCGCCGCCGCGGCGGTCCCTTTCGCCCTTCGTTGAACGCTTGTTTATCGAGACTTGATCGTACACCAAATTTTGGCTTTTGTGAGAATATCAACGGGAACAGCCAGAAAACTTTTAATTTTGGTATCCTTTATTATTATTATTACTTCGCTATTCCGGAAGCGGTGCTTTGCTCTCCAGTAAGTATGTACGACAATTACAGTCTAAAGTTCAGGAAGCCAACGTATAAATTCAAGGTCAAGGTACTTTACTGCAAGAATTTTACTCCCATCACGCAGGGTTCAGTGGTCTATCTCGATGATGGTCAAAAATTGACGCACGACGTTACCACGCTCCTGTTACACCACTGGCTACTGCGTGCAAAAGTCCCAGCGTTGCTTCTAGAAGCGAGTAATGCTTTCAGCAGGTAAGCACTGCTCGTATTTTACAGTCCCAGCTGTTGGACCAGGTAAGCTTAGCGGTCCCCCCCGGTGGGTTCCTGCATTGTCGAGGCGGGGGAGCTCGGTAGCCGTGGCTTGGACACCCACGGTGAAGCGAAGAGGAACCCGAGGAGGGGCCGCTCGTCAGGGCTTTTGCCGGTAAGCCGACGACGTAGCGGCCAACAAGTAGGTTGCGGTGCCGCTTGAGCGACATCGCAGCTGAGGCGGGCCGCGATGTCGTATCGGAGGCATCGCGGCTGAGGGTTGGAGGCCGCGGCGGGAGAGGAGTGCCGGTATTGCGGTGCGCCGCTCTCCCTAAATTCCGCGGCCTTGACGGGGTCGCCACCGTCTGATGGCGGACGCGGTGGGGCCGCAGAGGAAGAGGAGTGTTGGTATGACGTTGGCCGCTCTCCCTATACTCTGCGGCCGAAAATTGGCAGGCGGCGGGGCCAATGACCTGACCCGTCGCAGGGGGACCAAGGGTGCCCAGACACGGGGTCGTCTGGCGCTCATGTGCTGGTTTGGTCCCTGGGGTGGTCACGGCGTGCTATGTGTTCTGGTGCGCCGGTGATGGGGAATACTCCCCAGAGGAGGGTCCGGTGACGGACAGCCGCGGCGGGTTCACGGATGAGTGCTAACGCGTGCCCGTGTTCCCGCCGTAAGCGGCAGAGGAGGACACCGTGGAGTTTTAGTGGGTTGGAGTCCCACATAACTGCACTATCTCCCCGTGGTAGTGCAGAATGCATGAGCATTTCTCCACGTTTAAAAAAAAAAAAAAAGGTTAGCTTAGCGGTGAGGTTTGCCCTGGCTCTGGCATAGTCCTATCGTGCGGCGTGGAGCGGTGCCTATAGCGGCCCATACCGGTGTGTGAAACACAATGCTCCTGTGGCACCAGTAGCTACTGCGTGCACTAGACCAAGTGATGATTCTAAATGTTCTGTAAGCATTACCCGCATTTTCAAGTCCTAGCTGGTGGAGCAGGTTAGCCGCAAGGTCTGCTCTGGCTCTAGCAGTGTCCCATCTTGCAGCGTGGAGTGGTGCCTTTAGCCGCCCATACCGGAGTGTGACGCATAGCGCTCCTGTTGCACCAGTGGCTACTGCGTGCACCAGACGTAGTGACGATTCTACATCTTCCTGTAAGAGAAATTCATTCCAGTAAAAATAAACGTGAAGTTTTTCCATTAATTAAAATAGCCTAAGCACTGCTTGAATTTCCCGAAACGTGATATTTCCGTCCAAGGAAACAAAGAAACCTACTTATTCTGGGAATATCACACCGCAGTCAAAGCCCGAGTTTTCCCTATCCTTACGTACAGACGCCAGCACATCAACCTACCCGAAACTGTCAGATTTTCCCAATCAACTTTGAACCTTATGATTTAGTGATAAAGTTGAAAATCTATTAAAGAAATTTGACAGATTGTAGTAGGTTGATGTGCTGGCGTCTGTACTGTACCTTTGAACTACTTTGACAAGCGTGTGATCGGTGCGATTTTCAAGAGATTTAAGTGTGATTTTCCTGCCCTCTGCTTACAAAATCTCACAAAGAAGAGAAACGGCTGAAAATACCTAAATATTATTGTAGTAGACGCCTTGCTTTTCAAGTAAATTAACGAGTATTGATTTGTTACAAAATTTCCCTTCAGAAATGTTGAGCTTCAAAAATAACAAGAACTTTTACTGTTGCCACGCCGAACAAATAACTCACGGCAAGGATTTGTACCTTTGAAGTGAAATGTTAAAGAAGCAAGAGAAGGGTCGTGGATCGTTAATACATTTAGGTACCTTAAACCCTTATTTTCGACATGCTACAAATGAGGGTGTGAAGGAAACATTCAACGTTCTGGAAGCTTAAGAACTTGCAATAATTTTGTGAGAAAGAGTAAGTTAATCCATACTAGGTAATATTATAAATTCGAAAGTAACCCTGTCTGTCTGTCTGTATGTTACTTTTCACGCCTAAACCGCTGAACCGATTTAGATGAAATTTGGATAGAGATAGTTTGAGTCCCGGGAAAGGACGTAGGATACTTTTTATCCCGATATTCCCACGGGATCAAGACTTATGCGGGTGAAACCGCGAGGCGCAGCTAGTAATAATATAAAGAAGCGATCTAGGACACATTCGATGCAAACAAACACGTAAAAAATTCTAAGTTACTGCCATAACCATAACATCGCAATCGCAAGTCATACAGAAGGCAACTTAATGTTTCAACACCACTTTGAATCACCCTAAACCACAAAAACAACATTCGCAAGAATACTTTAATCCACCTTTCATTCAAATTCCAAACAAAAAATCCAAATCATCAAATCAAATTCATCAAAAATCATCAAAAATTTCATTTAAATTCCATTCCAAACATGTTTAACATATCCTAAAAGATGAGCACGAAACTTTACAAAATTGAATTCAACTTGTTGAATGTTTTTGTGGGAAGCTTTTGGTTAATAAAACATAGCACAATATTAATGTCGCCGGCAGCAGAAAGGGTTATATTTGCAACAGCGGGACTTGTAATTAAGAAAAGAGATGGGACAAAGGCGATAAGATTTATGTCCGTTGTAATTTCAACAATAACACACGAGACAAACATATTTTACCGTTTTCCGCCTTCCTGTAGGATTAGGTCGACACGACTCTAATCTCATTTCGGGATCACCCATAACATTGGAAGTACGGAGCAACAAATAATGTAATTATTTTTCTATTACTGATATGAGAGGTTTTGTACCGCCACATCGAATCAATCTTCAATAACTACAATGCGAGTATTTTTAGGATTGCGCCCATTGACTTTGACCAATACTTAAAGTACTACGCTTCGACGGAGAAAAGTAAATGAATGCTGAAAGACTAGAAAATAATTAATGAAAATATATTCAAATAACAAACGTTTCTTATCATAAAACAAAAATGGATTCCATAAACTTGAATTAGAGTAGGAACTACTGGCACTTCTTGGTCTTAGCCGGTTGAGCAAAGCCTTTGTTAGGAAAATATCCACTTAGTGGGCAGAATCATATCAGCTCTCGCCAGCCAGATGCAACCGCATTGATGACACTTAGGTAGGTTCCTACGTATTAGTGGGGAAGTAAGTACTACATTTGTGATTGAAGGACAAGCGACAGTACCTAGCTATAGGATGGCAGGGACATCGATGCGCAAACTGTAACCCTGAATGCAGCACATGATTCAACCCTAGCAAAAAAAAAAATCGTAGGTTGTGAAAAAAATCTGGTGTTTCATAGAAAAGTGCAATACCTACGCAGTCAAAATGTATGGAGCAGCATTTTTATAAAATAATCGACGAAATATTTCAACGCATTGGAGTTCAGAATCATGTACTCAATCTCTGTTTACCTCTTCAAAGACACAAAAACTTACGGCAACATGGAAGATAAACATATCAATAGTAATATTTTCTAACTACCTAATTAAATAGAGTAAGTATCATTAATCAATATAAAAAAGTTTCCATCGACACATAGAACACTGTTTCATTAGTAAGTACCTATTATTATAACAATAAAGCCACTAAGAAATTACACGATCGAGTTTCCTGAAGGTAAGCTTTCCAATTATTACGTCACTGTTCTATCAAAGGCACGTGTCTAGTTAATTAAGTATAACATTATGTAAGTGTTAGTTCAAATTGGGATGCCACATTTGTTTCTAACGAGATTTCAAGGATCTACAAAGTCTTCGCTTCTTATTTAATTAAGCATCCCTAGTTTTGGGGGAATATTGTTCCTTGTTTTGGGGATGTTATATGGTTAGTATTGTTTCGTTTTTTATTTTTATCTATTATTGGGCATCATCTGCCTTGCCTATTTCTAACTATTTTTGGAGTAGGCTTCCAGTCTAACCGGATGCAGCTGAAACCAATATTTTACGTGGAGCGACTGTTTATCTGACCTCTACAAACCAGTTACTTCGTAACACCATACCCCTTGGTAAGACTGGCTATCAGACTTTCGGGCCTGACGACACGTAACGACTGTCAAAAATCCACGAATGACAGCCGGGACCAACAGCTTAACGCGCTTTCCAAGGCACGGAGGGATTTCGGTATGTAAAGATGACACCCATCCACGGATCGACCGCGGCAAGCGTAGCTTAGCCTGATCGATCGACCCACCCCTCCTCCCTTTTTTACCTATATCGGTACCTGTTTGAAACTACCTAAAAATGCTTGAAATGTTAGCTCTCTCTAGAGACCTCATTAAACGATATTGATGTGTGCGTACTTACCTACTATTAATTAAATTAGATTTTTTTTTAAATTTCGGGCTAACCTTTTGTTTATTATTAACGTTGTGTTTAAAACATCCGTGGTTTAAACCTATTTGCTTGTGTTTTGTGCTAAATGAGTATTACTTTAATAGGGTTTTTCTTCAAGTGACCTCTGCAATGCCACTGACAACGTCGTGGAAGCGCGGAATAAATAGTGGAAGTGGCTATGTTTGGGCCAACAAGATCTAAAATACAGTCGTGCCAGCGACACGAAGAAGAAGAGTGTTTTATACCTACATTGACCTGAGATTTTTATCATCCAGCTGTTACAGCGTTAAGAAAAAGATCTCATTTTAAAACTCTGCAAATTAATTCCCTACCTAATAAAAGTGCTGCATTTTGTGACGTAAATGATTTAAAGCAGTGCGTTCTCTCCTCTAAACTCTAAGCAAAACATGTTAAAGAATTTAATTCGAAACGGTCGGCCGTCATGTTCTCAATTTAATTTAAAACCGTCCACGAAGGAAGCTGCTATCGGGCATCGTGAAAGCCATTGAGAAGCCGTACATACCTACTTCATGTAGAGAGGAAGATTGCAGCGCTATAGCGCTTCAACTGTTAGGTATTGTGCAATATTTTATACTTAATTCACCTAGTATGACAATGGGGTCTATTACATGAGACTTAAACATAATTGGGGAAGTGTGGGTGCACAATAGCTACACCTCTGCCTAACCCTTTAGAGAATACAGGTGTGATGTTATCTTATGTTAAGTTCACCTAAGCTTACTACTTCCTACTGGTACCTCCTAGTACCTAGTAGTTTACTCTTGTTAGTACTGTAATCACAAAGGCATGACGACAAAACTTATGTATCTAAATCTTTTCGCCGTGTTCTATTAATACTGTCGGACCTGCAAAAAAGCAACTTCAGTAGGTGAGTTTGTGAATGTGGATAAAACGGTAGCGCAAAATCAGTTTGATTAAGATATTAATCCACCTATAAAATCAGAGCGTCTTGCCTGTAAAGTGTTTTAGATTTTACAACGAAGGGGTTTCCTTCAAATGCCGCGTTCTACATTTTAGAAATTCAACTTGGTAAAACCATGGATAATAAAAACGTCCGGTTCACCCACCATACACCAAAATATCCAAATGAAACGTACTGTTAAATCGGATGCTTCCACCGAATATTTGGTTACACAAACCTCTGAGAAGCCAGATAATTGGCAAGCTACATAATAACGTATCGAATTTACTGGCATAATTATATCTACCAGCTATAATTGGGTGTTAAGGTGCTCCTTCACCTGGAGCGTTCGCCTGTAATGTAACATTTCAGATTCGATTTTGGGCATTAGCTACTTTACAATACTGCCTCCCCGACTGACGAGCATTCGCCTGTAATGTAACATTAGATTCGATTTTGAGCATTTAGTTGTTTCCACAATGTCAGACGAAGCAGTCGCTGTGCTGAGGGCGGCAAAATTAATTCAACATTGTTATTAAAGAAAAAAACACAAGAAACGATATTGGTGCCATGAATTATTTCAAAACCGATGAAATACAGGCAGTTTGGATATTGTACAAAGAATCAACCAACCCATAAGTAAACTTAAAATGTTTATAAGAGCGTAATGCACGAATCTGTAACAATACAGGTTGCGCACTGTAATGCTCGTTTCTCCTCCCTCACTGATGTATTGCTCGACTCTGTAACGTTACATTACAGGCGAATGCTCCAAGTGATCCCGGGAGCACCTTAAGGTACCCCCTTAGGGTCCTATCAAAATAAGTGCTATTACTCCGTTCAGCTCAGTAGTATAACCAGAGATAGGGATGTAAAATTTTGGATATCCTGCACCCCGATTGCGTAACACATTTTCCTAATCCATAGCTTCATTACGTTTAAAAAATACGTCTGCTCGATAACGTAAATAACGCAATGAATGTTGTCGATTTGTCAAAATGAAAGGCATATTGCTATTGTTAGTGTGCTACGTAATTATCCTGCTGGACTCCTTTGATGTAAAAAGTTCAGCACTTACATATTTTGGAGCCGTATAAAATTTTTTTATTGATACAAAATATCATAGGTAGGTACCGTAACATTTACCCAGACTAAAGCCAAGATCTATAAACGTTACTTATTTCATTCTATAGCTAAGAAGAGTACTTACTGTCACTGTCGCACAATTGCCAAACTACAATAACAGACGGGAAAATGTCTAAGTCAAAGCTCGTGCTAAGTAACGTTTATAAATCTCGGCCTGAAACTATTACAAGAGCTGCTCTCTGGTAGATGAGATCTGCCGGAGTGCTGACATTTGTCCATACATAACGCTACTTGTTCACTATAGTTGATGTACTTCAGATGTTTTTGCTAGAAACTGCTGTAGCTATGTATAGTTTCTGCTTCCTAGAAGATAGTTATAGCAATATATTGTGTCTAGCAACACTTGTTGTAAGTGCTTCAGATCATTAGAGTTTATTATTATCGTAAGTTCTGTCTATCCCTCTGAGATCGCCTTAGCTAGAGCTTACCTAGAAAGGCGAAGCACAGAATGTTTACAAACAACTATTTCTTAAAATGATAAGGTGAGGTATTATTATATACTCCTTTCGTGCCTTCAGATCACCATAAAACAAGTACAACGATTCCTGAACAAGGTAGGTACCTGCGTGTTTTTATCTACTAAAACAAATCTGTCCTTTTGTAGAATTTACATAAAACGTATTTAAGAAAGATGTTGACATAAAAATAGCCCAGCTCTCCGCAGGTTTCAGGGAGCTTTATAAAAACCCTTTTATGCCTATTTTGATGTACCTACGCAGACGCACCCCTCGGGCAGTGATAATTATTGACGTAAACCCGATGAACCATTGGAGGCAGGAGATATATAATTATACCTACGCAACGCCAGCCTCATTGGGAAGGGGCGATCGTTAGCATTTCAGAGTCGCAATGGTTTGCGTCAGTATGTAATATCTGTTGCATTTGTATGAATTTTGCAGTTGCCGTCCGTGTGATTAATTGTTCAACTGATTGGATGGGATGTTTGTTTGCGTTTCATTTTAGGTTGGCAGTTAATTAATTGATTAGTCATTTAGGCTTTATAATGAATATTTAAATTAAAAGCATAAAAATAGCCCTATATTCTGTCTAGCAATGATTTTTTTGGTGATCCTCATCTAAAAATAAACCGGGCGTCATCAGGATTAACAGTTTTTGTTTTTAATCACTATCAAATAAAAATTACTCGATGGTAATTTAAAAATACCCAACACAATACCGATTTTAATCGCATCAATTCCCTCGCTTCATTTAAAAATCAAAATAGTTTGTTAATGAACGTTCGCACCTACCTATATTCTAACCCTTTCAGTAAATATAATGGCTTTATAATTAAAACATCGATAGGGTGCAATACAGCTTGCCACGTCGTCGTACGGCTATAACCCAATTTTATGCACTAACGAAAGAACACGGCTTTTATTACGATGCAGGTGTGAAAATGGCCCCAAAAGCTTTATCAGTTTCATGCAGAATTTCGTACTGAAAACTTCATTTACAGGATCGGACCGTAAATAGAGCACATCGAGTTTTAGTCGACTTTTTAGGGCGTGATATCTGTCAATGATGGTTTGACTCCAGCACGCGTAGCATGACCACAATAGCAAAGGGTTTTGTCGACGGAAAAATAGACAAAATTACAGATTGTAGAAAGATTTCTACCGTCTTAAGTATGGAGATGAAGAGAAGAAATTTTTCTATTCTTCAGTCGACAAAAGTCTAAAATGTCAAGCATGACGACCAATTTTTCTTATGACACTTGGGGGTAGAAATATTTCTTCTCAACAAGTGTCAAATACCTAGTCTACATCACATTGGACTTAGACGAGGATCTATATTGATTTTAAAATTTGCTCTGCGTTGCTATTGAAAGAATAAATATCTTTGTCTTCATAGGAACGCGAGTCTACGGGTCGCCACGTGCTCGGGTAGAAGAGATGTTGAGTTGGATAGACAGAACTTTGTCTATTCTTGGTAGAATAGAGATAGAATTGTTCATGCTACACGAGCTGTATAGTAACTTAGGTAACTCCCGCTTTGGACTAGTGGATGGGACTTTACAGTGCAATACATTTGACAATAGGATTCAACTTCGGTATTATTTATATGTGACGTGACGTAGTACTCTGACGTGAAATACAGAGAGTTTCTTAGATAATAGTACAATTCAAAGTCTAAGTTTAAACGTAGCTACGTTATAGTGAAACCAAGTGTAAGTTACAGCCAACATGTGCCACACAGTATGCGACCAACGGCTTGGATACATCCAAATCGTTGGTTGCATATTGGGTTGGTTTCACATAAATACCCTCACAGACTACGGTGCGTTATTGCTGAAACTTACAACACCTAAGAATAATTTCGTGTGGCCGTTGTCCACAATGTCATTTTCAACACACTTGCTCGTAAAATGGCTCTTAATGCACAGCTTTTAGATCCATAATGCAGTGTATTACAAACGCGTGCTTTTTCTTTACGTTACGGTACTTGTGCTTTATTTCCACAGATAACTATTTAATTTACTAGTCGGAGGTCGGAGAAGTGCGTTTTTTTTTAAATCTCTTCAAAGAGACTTCATGCCAAAAAGAATCCGCGAGCCAATTTTACTTTTTTTTTTTAAATAGTCTGAATTGTCCTTGGTCCCAAGATGAACTAAAATGTATTTACCTTGATGAATGCGCAGTTGTAGCCCACGAAATTAAATTTTTCTAACGTTTTTTGCAATTTTCAGGTCATTGTCAGGTTGTATCTTGATCAAAATATGATTCGCGACTATAACAGATACGTATTTACAGAATTATAATCATTAGAATCATTAAATACATCTTTCTAAGTTAGATTTGTTCCATAACAACAAATCTCTTATGGAAAAGTTCTTAGGGAATAAATCTAACTTAAATTTATATATTAATGATTCTAATGACTATAATTCTTTAAATACATATCTATTATATAAATATACATTTTGATCAAGATACAACCTGATACTGACCTGCGAATTGTAAAAAACTTAAAAAAAAAAATTTCGCGGTCTACCACTGCGCATTCACCTAAGGGTGCATCCACACATAGCGAGGCATGTGCCGCAAATGATTTTTTTATATGTATGGTTGCCTCAGGCTGAGGCATCTAACATACAAAAATAAGCACTTGCGGCGCATGGCTCGCTCTGTCTGGATGCACCTTATAAATTTTCCGTCGTCCCTCCCGTAACCAAACGGAAAAGACCACTGGCGTTCTATTATTGCGGATTCTCACTGAATTAATGTATATTTCTCTATGCAAATAGTACTTTCTAATTCCATACTAACTAAACTACAATTTGACATACGACAACACTACGATCAGTCTTAACATTATTTTGTGTTTATTATATTTTTTCTATAGGCTGTATATCGGTTTTGTGTTTGCCTTTAAGAAAAAAAACGCGCGCCGCGCTAGCAATGCGCGCGCAGGTGTAGGAATGACCATTACTTACTCTATGGGTAAACCTGCGCGCGCACGTCAGCACGGCGCGCGGATTCGCGGAATGACAAACCAAGCCCGCCATTTTCCATACAAGTTAATATTTAAGAATACAAGTCTGTTTTTTTCCTCACAAGTGTGTTGAAAAACGTCGTATGATACGCGTGTGCATTGATAATTAAACTCTCGGCTACCTTATCGCGCTCGCCTACGGCTCGCGCGAATAATACCGCCTCGAGTTTAATGATCAACATAGCACACATGTATCATAATGTACTATTATTGCGTAGTAAGTTACTAAGGTATAGGTGACTTTTATGTTGAGTTAGTAGAGCCGTTTGTGAAGGAGCTTGTCCGGGGAAGTAGCGTCCACAACAATACCTATTTCTGCCACCAAGCAGTGTTTCTGTGCTCCGGTTTGGAGTGTACCTGTCTCTGAGATGGCCCTGGTAATGGTTCCCATTTCAGATGTCATGAAGAAAGTATTAGCGTACCCGGTAGGTGGTAGTGTTTGCAGCTTCCGTGGGTGGCAGGGACAACAGCGCGAAGGGCAGCAGCAGCGCACTGGACATGCGCCGCGGCCCCCCCATCACTGCCCACCATTCGCGCGCGCACGCGCCTTCCTGTAACAAAGCATTGAGGTTTGAGGTGGTATACATCTATTTATGGACCAAGACCCGGGGTTCCGCATAAAAGCAAAACAAAAGTTTCATACGCCTCGCTCCTTTCAGAATCGACCGATCGAACCGAAGCGATAACGCCTTATTGTTATAGTAAAATCACAAAATACTAGAAGAGTAAAATTATCTTGTTTTTCCTACGATTTCCAACGATTGAGCCTAAGGCACTTTGGTCAAACATTCTTCTGCTGATCATCAAGAAAAAAACCGGTCAAGTGCCAGTCGGACTCGCGCACCGAGGGTTCCGTACAAATTTACGCTTTTCGGATTTTTCCTTTACTTGTTGAAATTGCTTCTTGCCAAATTTCATGATTCTAGGTCAATGGGAAGAACCCTATAGGTTTCGATTCCATTGCGAGTGTCAAAATATGCGGCATAAACGGAACATAAACGCCCGTATCTTTTGATTGTGTTGACTTAGAAGTTTGGTTTTTTCAATGCTTCAAGGAATTGCAGCCCTGAGTATTTGATATTAATTTTAACTTGATAACTCCACGCGTTCCTGAGAAAAAGGGTCTTGACAGACGGACAACAAGTGATCTTATAAGGGTTCCGTTTTGCCTTTTGAGGCACGGGACCCTAAAAACAGTTCGTAAACACGTCACGTGACACGCCTGTAGTTATTTTATTCATTCTTTTTGTATCTTTTAATTTACATCGATTTTCATAAAGAGAGACACAGTCGGAAGGTACACTCTCTTTTTTAGGTTTAGAACCTAAAACGCAATAGATAAAACCTCTTATCTGTTCTGTGGAACGTATTATGCGCATTATAATCGGAGATCATCAACATAATTATACTTCCGTCACAAATATATAATTATACCCATCAAATAAACAACCTCCCTTTTCGGCTTTTTGTGTACGATCATCAACAGTTTGCGTTGCTGAAAGATATATATTTCATCCAGCGCTATTTATCACGGTGACGGTTGGCACATAAAATAAATGGCCGCTGCGACGCATTTCAGGTGGCGAACACGCGATGGCGAAATTTTGAATGTGGAAAAAGACAATCTGTTTCTTGTGATATTTACTTTTATTGTTAAAACAAGCTTGGCCTATCCTTTTAGTTAAAAACTAGCTGCGCCCCGCGGTTTCACCCGCGTAAATGTCGATCCCGTGGGAATATCGGGATAAAAACTATCCTATGTCCTTTCCCGGGACTCAAACTATCTCTATACCAAATTTCATCGAAATCGGTCCAGCCGTTTTCATGTTATGTCGTGACAACGGAAAACGGGTTTCATTTTTATATATATAGATTATGAAGGGCCTACCTGTTTATGTGACTAGTTATAGAAGGTACCAGCTACGATTACTGTGCAATGTACATTGTACAGACATCAGCACATCAAGCTACTACAATCTGTCAAAGATTTTCAACTTTATGGCTAAAGTATAAGGTTCAAAGTTGATTGGGAAAATTTGACAGTTTCGGGTAGCTTGATGTGCAGGCGTCTGTACTACTCTCTAGATTAAACTTAAATTTTTTAAATCAAACGCAGGTGCGGATTGAAAATGGTAGAAAGAATCCTCCCGTAATGTTTCAAACATACCAACGTCACAGCCAAAGATTGTTCCATTATTCTCATACATTTTATTATTATTTCCTCAAAGAAAATGTGTCAATCACCCGCAAATATCTTATTCTCCAACAGTTATACGTGGGCGTTGTTTCCCAAACAGAGGTCCCAAGTTTATTACGAGTGGCTCCATTTCACTTTCGTGACAGCCGATGAAGTTTTGCTCGGGACTTGTTTACTACTTTGGTATAGGAGTGTGGGTTTGACTATAGTCGCGTAACTCGCGGGTAACTATTTATGGTATTTCAAAGCTTATAGTATGGCTAGTTATGTTGTTTTGAAATAAGCGATGCTGAAAACATGGAACGGTGGAAACCCCAGAGAGAAACAACTCGTCCTCAGTGGAGCAATATAGCTACAGAACTTGGTAACTAATTTAACATAGACTAGAACAGGCTAAAGAGATAGTAGAGTATATCTATCTGGTATTTATATAGAGTAATTAGGGGCTTGTGGCTAAGAAATAACAGCCGCATGCCACGGTTGGTGCGCGGGTGGGTAACCCTCTTTACATATTAAGACCGGGCCGTGCCTCGAAAAGCACGGTAAGCCGTTGGTCCCGGCTGTCATACGTAGATCTTTGACAGTTGTTACGGGTCGTCAGAAGCCCGAAAGTCTGACAACCAGTCTTACCAAGGGGTATCGTATTACTCAATAAGTGGGTTGTGGAGGTCAGATAGGCTGTTACTCCATGTAAAATACTGGTATTCAGCTGCATCTGGTTAGACTGGAAGCCGACCTCAACATAGTTGGGAAAAGGTTAGGCAGATGATGATTTATATAGAGTAATAAGTTGTTCGGGCTCTTTATTATCACAACTATTCATAAAAACTTACGTAACTACAACATAATCATAATCGCTAGTAAATCCATCATAAATCAAAGCATTTAAATGTTATGTTAGTTACATACACAAGTTTGCTTTCAAACTTCGAGGTTCGGCCATTAAGCTAGGCTGATGTTGTATCAAATTACCCAGATCAACAAATCTTGAACCCCAAAATCCTTTAATGGGATCAGATTTATCGTTATCCTAAAATATCAAATTATATAATTCGCAGTAACCTGCTTCAAAGGGCTCATTTTGTTTGTAACATAATTAATGTCCGGAAATTTTTTACATATATTTTAATCACTACCGGCCGTTCTTTTTAGGCATGGGTAAAAGCATAATAAGTAAATAAGTATTGTTTTGTATTGTTTAAAGGGCCTGGTATCCGCGTCTCCCCGGCCAAGGGCGTATTTTGCGTACGTAAATTTTATTTTATTTTTATTCAAAAGTAAAAGATGTCGTTCACTCGCATAATTATTTATTTTAAAAATTGAATCATCATCATCCACAGTCCGACTTCTCCCTCTATCAGACATAGGCCTCTCTGCTTATGCCAAACTCCACGCTCCTGTGCTGAGCACATTATCAATCACAATCTGAATCATTTTGAAGGATATTGCTAATCCATTGCTTCATATGTTCGAAAAATTTGACGAAAAAACAACGTAAATAACGCAATGAATGCTGTTAAACTGTCAAAATGAATGCCAGTACTATTGCTAGTGTATTACGCAATGACCCCGTTGTTCTCATCGATTTTACGAGCTAAATCAAAA
Organism: Amphipoea oculea; assembly: GCA_945859645.1. Classification (NCBI taxonomy): domain Eukaryota; kingdom Metazoa; phylum Arthropoda; class Insecta; order Lepidoptera; family Noctuidae; genus Amphipoea; species Amphipoea oculea. The sequence continues at coordinate 11,882,640 of OX243880.1, forward strand.
TGTAAAAGTGAAGAGGATATTGAAAGCAATCCAACGAGCACAAATATAGACTAAAACCCTTCCATGGATAGTATATAGCCGATTGTGTTTCAAAGACCCAGCCAATAGGTACACACGTCAGTTGGAAAATCAGAGCTTCCACAAGTTGTTCCATAAAACGCGCCATTAGATAACATTGTACGAGGTGCTGTGGTAAATTAAAAAGGGGAAATGGCTCCAGGTGATCGTCGGGTGGTTTGGTATCCAGGTCAGCTGTGTTACGGCCGACCACTGCCTCGGGCGCTTCCGTCTAAAGCCGACCTCTCTTCACGACAGTTTGTGAGAGAATTATTTTTGAACCGCTTAAACCTTGTCATTTATATATCGCAGCGGAAAGGTCGGTTTTTGGGTAGTAATGTATATTTTATTTCTGATTTTTATCCCTTATTATTTTGACCCTTCCCGAGGTCAATGAATTCATGTGGGATTCATTCGTCCTGGGACGAAATGTACTCGTAATTTAGTAATTCGGAGTGGTTAGGACTACACTTAAAAACACTTATCTACCTGTTACGTAAACGCTATTTAGAATTTTTTTTGCGTAGATGTGATGCATGTTTTCTCCCAAATTGTTATTTTGCTTGTATGTTTTTTTATGCGTCATGTTTGCCGCAAATAAACGTATTTTCTTTCTTCTTTCTAAATAATTTATGCTCTGCTTTTTGTCTTCTTGATCTTTTGTTATTTTCTGTGAGAAATCTCTATAAAAAATATAATCACATTTTGACCTTTCGATAATATCACTTGGTTCTGAAATTGCCAACCGAACGAACCGTAAACAAAAGTAAAGTGCGCCTCCAGGCGTAGATAAATGGCCAACACTATTTGCCAGTTTCCTGGCAATATCATTATCGCCCAAACCACACGGTATTTGCAGTAACATTATTCAAAAGTTGAATCTCGTATGAAACGGAATCTCTTGATACTGAGCCAAGTCACATGACAGAAATAATAATTGCACTACTGGATACATTCATGACAGTATTTAGTAAAAGGCAATTATTACATTACAGTTCTTAAAAAAACTACTGTGAACTAAAAAAACATAACTCGCGTAGTACGTAAAAATTTAAGCGTAGCGTTCGTAGCACATCGTAGCGCAGTGCTACGCCGGCTACGCCTATATTTTTCCTTTTTTTTCCATCCTCTTATCGATACCCGCGGGTGTTATTACCATATTAATATTTTTTTATAGTATCTGTTTGGCATTACAGTCAACTCCAAATATTTACTACTATATTATAATACGAGTACTGTAGGAAATATTTGCAGTTGACTGTAATGTCGCTGTGGCTGTGTGTGGCTCATATTGAAGTTTGTACTCTAAAGTACATAATTCATACACTACTTACATAGAGAGAAACTGATGTCTAAGATAATTTTAAATTCATTGCAAGAGACTCTCAAGTTCTTAACAAAATGAGGATTTGTGTCACTTTCTGCACGGAGCTTTAAATAGCTTCTCAGAAGCTGGGGTTCTTGTTAAAAGAAACAAACAACAGTGAATTGCTTCCTTTGAAGGAACTATCTTGCGTACAAAGATACAACTATTTAGTATTAGATCGTAAATCTCTTTAAAAAGACAGAGAACTGAGTCTGCCCAAAAATGCAATAAAAGGAGATTGATCGATAGTCTGTACGAATCTTCATTCCGGAATGTGCAGGCCTACATTTCGGAATAAAGATTCTTCACAAAAGAATCAATGTGAACACTAAACCATTAAGAGGAGGCATACCAGAAGAGATGATGCAAAGTGAAATAAGACATTATTTAAGTAATGAGGATGACAACGGACTCGTCATTGTGGACTTGTGGAGTGAGGGTGTGCTAAACCGTGAGTTTCTTGTCGGCTCTTCTCCATTGGAAACGACCAATTGGATCCGTGCACCTAGCTTCTGACGTTTCATAGTGCCCATGCCAATGTATTATAATAGGTTTAAGTATGTGAAATAAAATATATTGATTTTGATTTTAATTATTGTATCCCATTGTATATTACTCCTAGTCTTATGGGCAAATAGCTTAAGAATGATATTTTTCATCTAGGTATTGTTTTCTTGTCGGAATGAAAACCAACTAAGGTTATTAAAAATCAAACATGTTGTAACCTCCAGAGACGTCATAAAGAAAGGTAATAAAATAGGAGCTGTATAGTGTATTTTTATTTACTTTTCATTATTCGTAAACCATGTGGCGCATTCTGAGACATTTCATTTTAAGAGTTTTTTTTTAATCTGTGTAAAATGCGCGTTTTGGACGTCGAGTTGCGGACAACAGCCAGATATTGGCGATATTTAATAAAATACATATAAAGCATTACCGTGAGTTTCTTTTCTTCTAAAGATGATAAGATTCAAGTGTGATTGATGCGAAGAACTTTGACGATTTCGTTTGTTGACTTGAAAGAAAAAATAGACTGTAATGAAAGCCAGGCGTCAAAATATGTCTATGTCTATGTCTTTCAGTCCCAAAATTAATTTCGCTCTTAAATTCGGAAGTATGTCGAATATTCTGAATTATTTTCATTGAAAGGTGGAAGTATGAATTATTCAACAACATTTTCATGTTATTGAATTTTGCTCTTGCAAAAGGCGTCACGTTCAGTGTTACAAAGGTAATGTGATTTTACACGGTAATAAGCTACTTGATTGTAAAGGTTTTATGCATCCAACCAGCAGACAAGAAGCCTTTTACGGTGACACACGTCACTAATTTTCACAGAATTTTTTCTCTTTCACATTTATTTTAACTCTGACAGCAGCAACCAAATTTCAACCTTATTGCAAAGAAAATAATTATTATCATTGTGATTTTGACAGACTTGGCAATAGCAGCAACCAAATAGCAACCTTATTGCCACGACAATAAATATCACTGTTATTTTGACAGTGATGCAAAATCAGAGGTAAAATAACTGTGCAGAACGGACTGTAAGGGACATTCTATAAATCCGCTGGTAATGTTTTGACATTGCTACATCCATAAGAACTTCCAAAAAACCGCTTAGCGAATTGAGTGGCAACACAATAAGTTAAAAAGTGATAAGTACTTTACGTTGCTATTTTATTGTGGTTGATTTTTAAAACGTACTAAAAACCCCTTTGGTGCTATTTTTTTTATTATCATATCGTTCAAAGTAAAAAAAAACTGAAATCAGCAATCGAATATTCGACTATTAACATTATTTGTCACAGAAACAATTGCATTACAAAAAGATAAGTTAACTCGAATGATAACGAAGAAAATAAATGTTTAAATTAAAACAAACAAAATAGATTTACGAGCACATAAAAGAAATAGGCGGCCAGCTGCACGTCATGAAAATGACAAGAAGGCTTCCGCTCAGCATGATGCTGTGCTATAGGGGACCCACAGCACAGCGCTGACTTTCAATGCAAGTAGCAACGTAAGATTAAAGTATAAACCAAGTTAGGGGTAGCATTTCAACTAATCATCCCGAAAACATCGATTGCTAATAAAAGAATTAGACATTCTAATAGGACGATTATTCTGAGCTATGCAACCGTATTAGCCGTTAAGCCATCCAATATTTACGTGAGAACCCCGTCGAATGTACCAGGGATACAGAATCCGCAGTGACCGAGGTGAGGGCAGATGAAATCTATTGAACGGGCGCACATTAGGTAATTACACAGCATAGTATTGATCGTCGGTAATGATAACAGAACAAAGACTGGTTTGGTAATTGAGTATCTGTATTTATAGTATGCGTTATTAGGACTTATACGCATAATGCATAACAAGCCTATAATGTTCCCACTGCTGGAACACAGGCCTCCTCTCGGTGAGAGGGCGAGAGCCGTAATCCACCACGCGGACTCAGTGCGGGTTGGTAGATGTGACATGTCTTCAAATTTTTAGTTCTATAGGACATACCGGTTTCCTCACGATGTTTTCCTTCACCGTTTTGAGAGCAGTGGCGATGAAATAATTTATACAAATGAAGGCGAACCTGCCACCTACCTACAACTCGTAAGTCGCGACCCCTGGGCCACCACTGCTCTTAGATTTATTTAGTAATTACTTATTATACATAATTAAGTAATATTAGCCTGTAGCTGCCAATTTCTAGGGCTAAGGCACAGGTTTTGGCCTTTCTCATACAGAAAAGGCACTGATCTCGCTTCTGATTTTTTTGCTATGCTGTACAATTTTAAGTTTCCTTAACGTCATGTCATTTTATCCGTAAAAGTCAGTGATGAAATGACAAGATTTAAGTCTTATTTATGCACCGGAAAAGTTGTATTGGTTTTGTGGTAGAGTGATGTCGAAAAAAAGGCATATAATTTATTAGATATAGGTTATTTGGGTTCAAACAATTTGGCTATCACCCCTTCCCTTTCCCGGGCCACAGTAAAAGCGAAATTCACATTGCGTTCCAAAATCCAAATTAATTTATCGTGTTGTTAAACCATTAAATTCCGTACAAACTTTTAATTTCATTGCGAACCCTTTCATGAATAACTTAGCTCTCAAACAGTTGGGCATTGTTAGCGAAATTGTTAAATCCTCAGTTTAAGTGCCCCAGACTACACATTATCAACACGGGACTTTCTAATTACTCAATTATAGTGTTAATACTGTAAAATAGTTGCGGCGTTCGCAACTTTGGTGTCGCGCCGCGGGCAGCGTTCCAACGAACTTCTGTAAGAGATGGATATATCTGACTTTCTGTCCCACTAACTAAATGCAGCGCTTTAGCGCTTTCGTTGGACTGTCCAAAGTTTTAACGGTACCTTTGTGATTTACTTTTAATGCATATCTTTAATCTTCTTGGGAAACTTCCTGACTTTTCAGTTGGTAAGTTTTTTGCACAGTTCTACGCCATTTATGGAAATTCTTTGGGTAAAAAGTTCAAGGATTTGTAGAATATTCTGTTATTTTATGACAGCTGCAGACTCAACAGATGTCTCGTATAGTCAATATCTATCACAAATAAATTAAATTGGAGTGTCTGTTTGTAATGTCAAAACAACAGGCTTTTACTAAATGCATATAAAAGTATACTCGTATACGGTACTTATAACAAAAAAAAACAGTTACATTTTTTGTCTGTTTGTCTGTTTGTTTTGGCCGAAACCGTTAGACAGATTTTGACGGGACTTCACTGGTAGTTCACTATACAGATAGCTGATGTTATAAGGAGTAACGTAGGCTATTTTTAACCGACTTCAAAAAAGGAGGTGGTTCTCAATGTGGTTGTTTTTCATGTTTGTTATCTCAGAACTCCGTTATTTATAAGCCGATTTGCAAAATTCTTTTTTTTTTTTGATAGGATATAGGTACTTTTAGATTGGTCCCATAGAAATTTTATCAAAATCGGTTCAATAGTTTGATTTTTAAAACAAAATTACTGGTAAAAATTCAAATAAACGAAATTGCGTTATTTGCTTTCCTAACACTTTTCAGTGGTGGCCCGTGGCCGGCTTAGTGGAATTGTCATGGGATGCATTGTGGCTTTAAGTATGTGCCGTATCTTTAAAATTAACCGACTTTTAAAAGGCCCGGTCCCGAGTTCCATATAAATTTTATTAATTTTGCTGGGGTAGTTTTTGATTTAGCTTCAATAATACGTATTTTTGCCACTTAGGTTATGTTGATGATGTTAAATAAAAAATAAATACGTTTTTACAAAAAAAAAAAACAACCGACTTCTAAAAAAGATACTACAAAGTGAAATATAACTTTAATTTCGGAGGTCGGTGGCAAACAATTAAAATGCGAACCCAACAACACCGACTTCCGAAATTTAAGTTATTTTTCACTTTGTAATGTCTTTTTTGGAAGTCGATGGTTTTTTTTTTTGTAAAAAAGATTTTTGTTTAAGAAAAATAATTAAGGTTCTTTGCAAAAAGAATAAAATGGACATCCACACGGGCGAAGCCGCGGCCAGAAGCTAGTATTCATTAATTTAAAACATCAACTCGACCATAATGGGCTAACAAATGGTCATTTCTAGATAGGAACTGTTTGACCTCACTCCATCCGTTGATTTCCGCTGCCGCGACACCCGCCACAAATCGAAATTCCATTCTCACCATTCAAATAGGTGGCGGTCCAAAACTGCACGTTTTAAACGCCACTTTTGCCACGTACTACTAAATCTTGCAACGACCTTGCATCAGCTCTTTCTCCCGAACACTGACGAGATGGGGGTGTTAAAACGGAGCAAACGCAAAAAGTAGCAAAAATAACAATTATTTGTCTTTTGGGGTTTAAAACTTGATCTGCAATTCGACAAAGGTTTACGATTGGAGAAATTGACTGATGTACTTTTTTCTTTTATTTCCATGTAACATCGATTTTTAGTCAAACTCTTTGAAGCCTGAGAAAAGTCCAATGACGGAAAAGAAAAACTTCCTCCATTAAAACTCCTGTCCTACAGAAGAAGAACTGAGCGTACACATTCACAAATTACAGGAGAAAAACAAGGACCTTCCCAAATTAATATTTCAATCTAACGTGGTTATCGAACCTTAATATCCCGCGTATTACGCATAGCCTCGAAAAATGATGAGATGCTCGGTTTCATCCAGGCTTCATAACACATAATCTTGTTAATACAAATAAGATCTGGGAATACATAATAGGATTCCGTATATTTGCTATGGTATTTCCTCTTGTTTCGTTTATTCTTGACGCTTTCATTTTGATGATATGCGAAAGGGAATGGATTCCATAAGAGTGTCAAATTTTACCGAGATCGCGTTTGTCTCCGATTTTCTGCTTTGATATTTTCCTGTCGGGATGAGCCTTAGTTTTATTTTGTTGAGCGTCAGACTTATCTATTCATACATAAGTAACGAAATCAAAACTGTATAAATATTTTTGAAAAAAAAAAGGAAGCTATTAGTTTTTTCAAAAATATTCAACGCTGTGGGAACGAGTCTGATGCCGAAAATATAGTTTTCAGATTTTTGGTCCGATTGTTTGTTTATCTCGATGTATGTTCCGGATTGGCGCAAAAACGGCGGAACGGATTTAAATGAAATTTTGCACACAGATAGTTTATAACCTGGATAAACACATGAGATACTTTTAATCCCGGTATTGCGTTCCTGTGTGATATTTTCCGACATTTACGCGGGCAAAGCCGTGGGCAAAAGCTACATTGTTATTATTATAATACCGCGGGCTAATTGCGTAACACTATCAGTACTGTAGCAATGGGTTTCATTTTGACAGTTCAACAACATACATTGCGTTGTTTACGTTGTTCAGCGGACACATTTTTAGAACATATGAAGTACCTAATGGATTATCAATATTCTTCAAAATGATTCAGATTTAGACTAATGGTTTTTTAAGGAAGAATGTATTGAAGTACCCTATGACCTTTTTTTTCCTTACGTTAAAAATACCAGCTGTGAACATTAAACAAGCTGAAGAAGACTTTTCGCAGCTATTATGGCTAGTAGAAATTCAGAATACTCTCATGAAAATTGCCCTTACCTTTGACATTCGCAGTACCTGATGGTAATAAAAAAACTGTTTGGTTTCCTTTCCAGTCCTGCTCGCCGGCAGTCATAAAAATAGAGAGATTAGAGAACGCTTAACGATTATTAAAAAAAGACGGGTTGCACTCCGGGAGTGCCGGCAGAAGTGAAAACTTGAATATTAACGTTGAAATAAATCAATTATTAATTGAATTAATATAACTCATTTTTTTTCACTATTTCTGCGTCCCTTTTTTCATTAATAGATGCACTTTGTTCAATTTCCATATTTTAAACACTTTATATACACGAATGTTACGAATACACAGCAGTGTGTCCACGTCCACTTCGACTTCGACTTCGACTTCGACTTCGACTTCGACTTTGACTTTGACTTTGACTTCGACTTCGACTTCGACTTCGACTTCGACTTCGACTTCGACTTCGACTTTGACTTTGACTTCGACTTTGACTTTGACTTTGACTCCGACTTTGACCTTGACTTTGACTTCGACTTTGACTTCGACTTCGACTTTGACTTCGACTTCGACTTCCACTTCCACTTCCACTTCCGCTTCCACTTCCGCTTCCACTTCCACTTCCACTCCATCCAATCCATCCATCCATTGTCGTAAACTTGGCTCACTTCGGTTGGCGCCGCCGTAGAAAGAGAGGCGGGGGGGGGGGGGGGGGGTAAATCTCTCCTGACGGTCACGTGTCCTGACGCGAGTTTAACATTTTTTACCCATTACAAAAAGTGTTCAACGCCGCTAAAGAAGTTTACACTTCAAAAAAATCTTTGTAAGTTCGTTTACATAATACATTTTTCTCCCAAGGGATCTGCTAATTATCATCTAAATTAATTACCACATGTGTTCAGGTTACTGTAAAAAGATGGATGCTTTCCTGGCGTAAGCGAAAAGGTTTTGCCGTGGGGTGAATCAATCATTCTGAAGTACCTTCTTACTGTGAAAGAGTACGGTAAAATAACAAAAGGTGCTAATTACTGAAGGGCGAGCTTATTAGACGCAAGGAAGATACTAATTAGATAAAAGCAAAATTAATAATAAAGTATCAACGGGTTTTTCGATCAGTCAAAGTAAGAATCTAAACAATTTAATATTCTGACCATTTGTGACAAAATACTAACATAACGCCTGACATTTTGCGTTTCTGACGTTCTTCGCCCAAACCACTTATCGACATGGAATCTGCGAGTGTAGGTAATATTATTCAAAGTTGAGTTAGTTATACCATTTATAACCCGAGAACAGCTCAGCCGATTTTAATGATCTTTGATTTGTGGGATACTATAAAACATGGGTAAAATTCACGAATAAAAAAAAATGAAGATAATTAATTTTCTCATACATTTTTTATGGAACGGCTTATTGATTCTAAGGCGGTATGTAGTTTGACGGGTCGGGTTTTCCGATCAGTCAAAATATGAATCTACAAAATAGAATACCTAATCGACGTGGAATTATTCACATACTTAAATAAAAAAACATTTGCTTGAGTGTAGTTTTCACTGTATCTGAATTAAAACAGTTTATTTTAATGTTCTGTGTCTCGTAATGTTAAGTACTTTGCAACCTCCTATTGTATAGAATCAAGTTTTCCTAACTGAACAGGCAGCTCTGCTGGGGTGTCTGTTGCGCCACTTCTTCTTCCCAGCAAGAGCACAAGAACGTGGTGAAGTTTGGGCGTATTGAGGTACTGTTTTATGTAATTTTGACGTTCGAGAAGTGCTGATTTGAATATATGGCTTTGGAATAAAAACTATTCCAAATGAAAAAATGCCTGTACGTACCATTGCTGAAAAAAAATAGCTATAAGGAAAATGGTTGTTATTCTCTAGCAAAAAAAAAGTAACGGTCCTCTAGAATTTCCTAGGAATTTAATCAAAGGTGAGAGCATTATTGTTTATTGTTTGGTCCTTGTTAAAAATGTATTACATAAATAATATGAAAGCGGTTAACCCATTTCGTTACGTATTCATTCATTCAAACGAATTTTTAAATGAGTGAAATTCTCGTCAGCGAAATCACAGCTTGTGGGCTCGTGAGCTTTTTGTTCATTGGTGACATTTATTTTTTTTCATTATTGAGTAAAATGTGTGTGAGAACTGTAGTTTTTAATGTTGTACATATGTAGTTCATGTTCATAATTCGGGGTGTTACCTTTTTACAATTTCCAAGATAGCTTTTTTCATGTGATGGGAGGCTACAATCCTATCATAGTAATTTTACCAGTGACAGCAGCAACCTTATCATAACAAAATCAAAAGTCATTTATTCAAACTAAGCTGAGAATCAGCACTTTTCGAACGTCAAAATTACAAAAGACAGTCCCCCAAAACGCCCGCCCTTCAGGAGAATTCTAACGAGAATAAAAATCATTATGATTTTGACTGACTTGTCAGTAGCAGCAAACCAATAGCAACTTTATTACATGTAATATAAAGACCACTGTGATTTTGACAGTGATGCAAAATCAGAGGTAAAATAACTGCAAATGGATTAAAATAATCAACTGTCACTCACTAAACTTTATTCAGGATCAGGATCACTTGCGGTAAGCAGTAATGAAAATGTTTTTGAAGTGAAACTTCTTTAGGCGCGCTTGACTTGGGGAGTAAACTGGCGAATGCGTTACGAAAACGTGTGATCGCGAGTAGGGAAGGTACGTAAAAAATAGCTGGAAATACCTGGTGTAAAAACCCGGTCCCGGTCGCATAAATATGCGACCGGGTTTTTACACCAGGTGTTTGTTTCCAAGTACGCACACCGGGTACCGACTCAAAATACTTGCAAGACTATTAAGTATCTTATACGGCTACTCGCTCAAATACGTAGGTACTCAACCGCGTCAGTTTTCGCAAATGCGATCATGCTCCTTTTGGAACAATTTCGTATGCAGCAAGTATTTTTTACCGACTTCACAAAAAGGAGGAGGTACTATGTTCGGCTGTTTGTATGTCTTTTTTTTTTTTGTATGTTTGTTCATCGAATACTCCGCCAATTGTCGACGGATTTTCAAAATTCTTTTTTTGTTCTAAAGTAGATAGTTTTGAGGTGGTCCCACTGTCACCAAGTTAGGATCTGATGATGGGATCTTAGAGTAATTGAGGGCAACCTTTAAATTGTATAGGCTCACTTATTGTTTTTCGCATATTTTACGAAGTATCTTGTGTATTTGCGTATGGTTGTCACCATACCGCCTAATTCGTGGTACCCATTTCAATTCCTCCTTACTGCAGTACATCTCCTTTAACATCCCACTAGCCATTAGACACACACTTCGCCCTCGCCGACGCCCTCTATTCAAAATACCTCAAACCGATACCATAACCCTTAAGACCAGTCCATTATACCTAGCTCTCACCCATATCAACAACATTCTGTTATATGACGAGTCCTCAGATGTCTTCGCGAGTACTGAACTGAGTTTCCTGAACACTGCCACTCGATACCTGGAGTCCATTGCCACTCCCAGTACAATCTCCTTGGAGTAAATAAATAAATTAATTTTATATTAATTTATTATATTAATTAAATTTATATTAAATAGTTATATGTTATTAATAATTCTATTCCAATTTATTCTAATTTCTATATAATTTTGTCTAATTCAATTTCAATTGTCCAATTTATGCTAATTTCTATATAATTTTGTCTAATTTTATCTAATTTTTATCTAGTTTTGTCCAATTTTGTTTCACCTTATTTCATTTCATCTTTTTATTATGTGATTTAACCTAATTTTATGATTGTATGACTTATCTAATTACTAACATTGACCAATAACTTGTATGTGTGGTGCAAACTGTCAATATAAGTTGGTTATTAATAAATAAATAAATAAAATAAATAAACCATCTCAGGTAGCTGGGCTGATGATGGAAGTTACAACTCCTTAACAGTAAGAAGTTACTTGAACAGGCAAGGACTGTTTTAGTCAATTGTTTTGATGTTTGATAGGGCATTTGCCACATTTGGTCTCATGATCATCAAGTCATGACCTGATGCTGCAGTCAGGATAGTCTGCAGAGTACCTAACTCCTCGACAACTAACAGCAGATATATCGTGTTAAGGCTCATTGAAAAGGGCTCGATGTGTGGATAAACGTACTGTTAATGAGGAACACCGAAGTACATAAAGACCTGATGCTGAAGTCAGGAGCATTAGAAAAAGTACCAACCTTGAAATTACAGCACCGTAGTCGTGTTTGGGCTCATTTTAAACAGGACTAAATTTTAAGTTCAATGCAATGTTGACAAGTCTGGCCTGATGCTGCAGCCAGGATTATCAGCATCTAGTCTAAAAACATCAGGGCAGGATTTGATGATGGGATCCTGGAGAAATCGAAGGAACTCTTCAAATATTATAGGCACACCTATAGCGATTTGGGTATTTTTTATAGTAACTCGTGCATTTGCTCTCGGAAAGCACTATTTGGTGATGTGGAACTGATGATGAAGACCACAGATGGCCACCGGAACTACTCAATAATATCTAAGTATTTCACGGGTTGCGATTCGATTACTTTAATATGGTTGCTAAGCAATTTATGCTCGTCACAATGTGAATGGTGATACGGAGCTGATGGTGGATCTGGAGAACTCCTCAACAATTAACTTCCCTGTATCGGGAAAAGCAATATTTTGTTTGTAAAAGGCGATGATCACTAGGCTATTGTAACTTAGATAAATTATAAGCAGACCCACTAAAAAGCGTGAAATAAAAACTTTTTAAGAAAAAAAAAAACCGACTTTCAAAAAAACACTACAAAGTGAAAAATATCTTTAATTTCGGAAGTCGGTGGCAAAAAACTAAAATAAAGATCCAAAGACACCGACTTCCGAAATTAAAGTTATTTTTCACTTTGTAAAGTTTTTTTTGGAAGTCGGTTTTTTTTTCTTAAAAAGTTTTTTGAAGTGAAACTTCTTTAGGCGCGCTTGACTTGGGGAGTAAACTGGCGAATGCGTTACGAAAACGTGTGATCGCGAGTAGGGAAGGTACGTAAAAAATAGATGGAAATACCTGGTGTAAAAACCCGGTCCCGGTCGCATAAATATGCGACCGGGTTTTTACACCAGGTATTTGCTTCCAAGTACGCACATCGGGTAAATTCGGGTACCGACTCAAAATACTTGCAACGGCTACTCGCTTTTTTTCGGATCCGTCCTGTCCGACGTTATCTTTAGTTTTCGCAAATGCGATCATGCTCCTTTTGGAACAATTTCGTATGCAAGTATTTTTTACCGACTTCACAAAAAGGAGGAGGTACTATGTTCGGCTGTTTGTATGTTTTTTTTTTTTTTTGTATGTTTGTTCATCGAATACTCCGCCAATTGTCGACGGATTTTCAAAATTCTTTTTTTGTTCCGAAGTAGATAGTTTTGAGGTGGTCCCACTGTTACCAAGTTAGGATCTGATGATGGGATCTTAGAGAAATCGAGGGCGACCCTCAAATTTTATAGGCTCATTTATTGTTTTTCGCATGTTTTACGAAGTATCTTGTGTATTTGCGTATGGTTGTCACCATCTCAGGTAGCTGGGCTGATGATGGAAGGTACAACTCCTTAACAGTAAGAAGTTACTCGAACAGGCAAGGACTGTTTTAGTCAATTGTTTTGATGTTTGATAGGGCATTTGCCACATTTGGTCTCATGATCATCAAGTCATGACCTGATGCTGCAGTCAGGATAGTCTGCAGAGTACCTAACTCCTCGACAACTAACAGCAGATATATCGTGTTTAGGCTCATTGAAAAGGGCTCGATGTGTGGATAAACGTACTGTTAATGAGAAACACCGAAGTACCTACATAAAGACCTGATGCTGAAGCCAGGAGCATTAGAAAAAGTACCAACCTTGAAATTACAGCACCATAGTCGTGTTTGGGCTCATATTAAACAGGACTAAATTTTAAGTTCAATGCAATGTTGACAAGTCTGGCCTGATGCTGCAGCCAGGATTATCAGCATCTAGTCTAAAAACATCAGGGCAGGATTTGATGATCGGATCCTGGAGAAATCGAAGGAACTCTTCAAATATTATAGGCACACCTATAGCGATTTGGGTATTTTTTATAGTAACTCGTGCATTTGCTCTTGGAAAGCACTATTTGGTGATGTGGAACTGATGATGAAGACCACAGATGGCCACCGGAACTACTCAATAATATCTAAGTATTTCACGGGTTGCGATTCGATTACTTTAATATGGTTGCTAAGCAATTTATGCTCGTCACAATGTGAATGGTGATACGGACCTGATGGTGGATCTGGAGAACTCCTCAACAATTAACTTCCCTGTATCGGGAAAAGCAATATTTTGTTTGTAAAAGGCGATGATCACTAGGCTATTGTAACTTAGATAAATTATAAGTAGACCCACTAAAAAGCGTGAAATAAAAACTTAAAAATAAAACCGGCTTTCAAAAAAACACTACAAAGTGAAAAATATCTTTAATTTCGGAAGTCGGTGGCAAAAAACTAAAATAAAGATCCAAAGACACCGACTTCCGAAATTAAAGTTATTTTTCACTTTGTAAAGATTTTTTTGGAAGTCGGTTTTTTTTTTCTTAAAAAGTTTTTTTTTACTTTAATGGTTTGCAAGTAATTATTTGTAAACGCGATTTTGCTCCTTATTTATTCGAAGTCATTGATCAATTTCCTATGCAAGTAGTTTTACTTCCAACGGGGCTTTTGAATACGCGATTGTATTTCTTATCTGTATGAAGTTATGGATCAGTTTTCTATGCAGATAGAAAATACTTGAAAGTATCTCGCTCCGTCGTGCCTCGACGCTCGAGTACGTAGGTACTCAAATAGTTCAACAACCGCGTTTGTTTTCGCAAATGCGATCATACTCCTTATCAGTAAGAGCAAAGAATACTTAATAGTACTCCGTACAGAAAGGACACTCCCTTCCTCGCCCTCATATCAGATACCGCACCTCACCCCGCACTTCGAGGTATTCGTCGCCGACTCTTTAGCAAGGGCGCTCGCGAACCGCAGCGCTGTATTGCTGACACACAATTATGCGATTTAAAAGTTTTATTTGAGTTTTAATCACGATGGTTGGATATTGTGATGCTTTTCCGAATTCGTATTTACATATCGGGTGGTGAGGATAATAGGTACGACATTAATTGAAACCACATACTGGGCATCGCGTTAGTAGTACGTATACCAAAAATTATCAAATTATAATCAAGGGTATAGTCGCAGGATTTTTTTTTTAATTTGACAATTTTAACACATGATGTGAATACCACGCAAGTTCATTCACATCAAAACAATTTCATTTACCTACTTGCGTAACCAAAATTGGTGATTGAATTTAGACCTAATAACCATGACCATAAAATTCCTATTATCATAAGCAAACAAAGATTGCCGAGGGCCATTTCCTTTTGTAAACAAAAGAAAGCGACGTTGCCAATTCGACGTTTTTGTTTAAACAAAGTAAGTGTAGGGCAACAATAGTTCACTTCTGCATTCAAAAGATTTATTGTGCAAGAAAAGGAAAGAAATACATCTAGGGTTTTTCCTGGAATTTGCTCCTGGCCCACTATCTAGTACGTGACGTGCCTACCCTTGTGAAAGCATGTTTTTGTTTTAATTTCGATGCGTAAGAGTGGTTTAGCGCATTATTAATAATTTTGTGTAAAACTGAAAATTGTTTTGTTGCAATTTCATACAGTGCAACTGTTGTGTTATTGATAGATAATGCGATTGTGTAATTTCGTAGGTTACGGTCATACCTAATGTGTAAACAATAGTGTGATAGTTACTTTGTGTTATTTGGTTGTAAGTTATAAGATCAGAATGCCTCGTTTCAATTACAGTGCTATGGAGTATACCGATATGGTATTGATTTATGGTGAGTGTCAACGAAACGCGGCCCTAGCTTTAAGAACATATCGTCAAAGATATGGTGACTCGCGTAGATGGTACCAGTTAGACGAAACACCTGCACATTCTGTGGTGAGAGCCAGAGAATGCCTCACTGATAAATATGTTTGCACAGCAGTGGATTGGCCGATATGGACCTCGCCGACGACGGCCAGCAAGATCACCGGACCTAACTCCACTGGTTTTTTTTTATGGGGATTTAAATGGTTGACAATTTCAGCAATTAAAAATTTAAAAGTGTATTAAAA
The DNA here is from genome assembly GCA_945859645.1 of Amphipoea oculea. Classification (NCBI taxonomy): domain Eukaryota; kingdom Metazoa; phylum Arthropoda; class Insecta; order Lepidoptera; family Noctuidae; genus Amphipoea; species Amphipoea oculea. Next base: position 11,898,312 of record OX243880.1, read on the forward strand.
GTTTAATTGTGTTTATAAATCGTGAACCTACTGGTAGAAAAGTCGCGCGGGAGGCAGCAGGCGGTGAGCGAAGCGGGGATAGATGCCGCGTGCCATTTTTTTTAGATTTGTACCTACATGAATGAAACTACCCCTCGGGAGTGACGTTGCCGCTCTTACGTACAGTCCCTACAAGGTCAGATGAGGTTAGTAGACAATATTATAAAGGATGTTGTTTTAAATTTTGATTATTTTCGCATTTAGTTTGTTTGAAAAATTAGATTTTTGAATTTTCATGTAATACTTAATTTGATAATTTTAAAGTGTTTAGGTTAACTAGTGGGGGTCGTATTTTCATTAAATGTCGTTATGTCGTCAGTTCGTCACCACACTGTATACTGTTTGTAAGATTTCGCATTTTTAATAACATGCGATTTAATAACCGATTATTTACAGATAAGTCATTTAAACTAAACTATTTCAGTGTTTTTATTTCATTACGAACCCGACTATATAAATAAACAATTGAACTACATGGTCACTTCATAATAATGCACACGTTCGGGCAGCGCCGCGCGCCGCCGCCGACGTCGTTCGGTTCCCCGACACAAATTGCTTTCCGCGCCATTTTTTTTTATGCTACTAGATTTCACGCACACATTTGCACGTATACAAACGTCATTTGTTTATGTAGTAGTAATAGGTAATTATTTTGCGAGCGTTGTATGAAGTGTCCGAGGTGTGGTAAGAGTCTACGGAACAATTCCGTATGCAAGTATTTTTACTTTAATGGTTTGTAAAAGTATTTATTTGTAAACGCGATTGTGCTTATTTATGATTGTACTTCTTATTTGTATGAAGTTATGGATCAGTTTTCGATGCAGATAGAAAATACTTGAAAGTATCTCGAGCCCTGGTTTTAGGCCCTGGTTTCTTAAGGTGGACGTACTTGGAAGCCCTGGTACTCGATTTTGCAAGTACGACCCATGTCTAAGGGCTACGGGCGAGGCGAACGGGAGTTGAGTGGGGGATATAAGCAAGAGAAAGCAGTGCGCGCGCACATTTTCTTTCTCTCTTCCTCTCAAAGCCAAATACGTTTGAAGTTTCACTTCAGTCGTGTGGTCATAAGCACACTCGGTTTTTTTTTTTTAATTGATACGCTGCAAATGACAAGTGAAAAGTTGTTTGTCAAAGTTTTATTTACATAATTAATGAAGTTTTATTTAAAACGGTACAGATTCTATTGGCGCGTGACCAATTTCAGAACTAACGCGGTTATCTTGTTCTTTCAATACAATTTCTGTGACAGTTTCACAAATGTTTAGCAAAAACACCTCCCTATCAACATATGAGTAGCTATCAAAGTCATTCAGGCGCCAAAAGATCCTACTTGCACTCTAAATGTATTATTTGTAGTTCATGTTTAGCCAAAGTCCAGTAAACCCAGCGCCATAAAGTCTGCAACTTCATGATATTTAAAATGGCGATTTACCGAGTCTCATTGTAAGGTTAAATATTTGCGGTTTTAGTATGAGCTTAAAACAAACCGCTCGATCAAAGTCAAGCTAATGTATTTTATATTTGTGCAGTAGAATCAATAGTTAACCAATGAATAGGGCGCTTATCGCATCGCAGCTCCCGCGCGAGCGTTTTAGATTCAGTTCAAGAGTCGGATAAAATAAAGTTAGTTTTTGTTAGTTGGCTAAGTTTACAACAGCCGCACGGGTCGATCGATCTGGTTAAGCTATGCTTGCCGCGGTTGGTCCGTGGATGGGTGACCATCTTTACATACCGAGACCCCTCCGTGCCTCGGAAAGCACGTTAAGCCGTTGATCTCGGCTGTCATTCGTGAATCTTTGACAGTCATTACGGGTCGACAGAAGCCCGAAATTCTGAGAACCAGTCTTACCAAGGAGTATCGTATTACCTACCTAGTTCTTGAGTTGTGTAGGTCAGATATGTTGTCGTTCAATGTAAAATGCTGGTATTCAGTTGCATCTGGTTAGACTGGAAGTCGACCCCAACATAGTTGTGAAAAGGCAAGGTAGTTGAGATGATTTTAAATTGATATTGACTTAGTGATAGACATTTTTTTTCGTCTTAACATAAAGACAAGGAATATTAGAATTTTCATCAAACTTTTCACTAAACTTTTGGTTATAAATTGATTCCTCTGCACTCCTTCTTCAAAGTGAAATGAGAGCGACAGCTAATCAGAATTCGAAGGGAATCGCGGAGATAACTGAATCAGGAAGTAACTCCAATATCGTAAGGCCTGGCTGTGGTGTTGACTGCAATATTACTTAGATAGTATGTTATATAAGTGGAAACTTGTAATTGGCTTTCTTGTACATATTACCTCTGTTCACTCGAATGTATTAGCTGTAAGTTTTCTTAAAAGAAATAAAATAAAATGTACGAGCATGTAGAAATCTCAACGACGATGTCGCACGGAATAACATTTCGTCTTGTATATCTATGCTGCCTCATAACAGTATCGACGATATTATTGTATACTGACTATAATAATATTATCACAAGGGTAACGTGTCAAATGTACCTACACGTTGTATATTTTTAGTAAACGAAACGAAGATGCTTGCTTTCATATGAAATATGAAAATATTAACATAAGCAGTTATAACGGAGATATTATTACAGTTGCTACAAACATGTAGACAGTATGTATTTTAGATATAATAAAACAGCTATTTATTCCGCAAAGAGTGTACCTGTATTAAAGTAGTTTTGAAGAGTATATACTCGTAGGTATGAGTGCAGATGTTATTAAAAGCAGAGATTATTTTCTGTTTTGTCTCTGGAATGGCAAGACACTAGCGATGCCTCTTGTATTGTAGATCTTCCAGAGGTGAAGATCACTTAGGTATCATCGGCATCTTTTCTAAAAAATAACATTAAACAAACCGGCCAAGTGCGAGTCGGACTCGCACAAGAAGGGTTCCCTTACCACAAGAAAAAAACAGGTTTCTTGTAATGGAGACCCTTTAATTTTTATTAACTTTATTTAATATTTATTATTTGTTGTTATAGCGGCAATAGAAATACACACTCTGTGGAAATTTCAACTAGCTACCTATTACGGTCCATTAGATAGGTACAGCCCGCTGACAGTCAGACGGACGGACGGACGACCGAGGTTTAGTAATAGGGTTCCGTAGGCACCCTTTGCGTACAGAACCGTACAAACAATAAAGGTTCAGGCCAGAATAGTAATCCCAATTGCTCTCCCCCGGATGTACGATATACAGAAATACAGAAATAATCCTTCACCCGATTGTCGTTTCATATGAACTGTCATTCAATGAATCCAGTTATTGGTAAAGGGTAAATTCGTAGAAGCGACTACTGATGGACTCGAAGGCTCACTATTCAATGGGCAAACAACAGAATGGTTATATGGAATACTATTCTGAGTTCATGAGGGTTTGTAGAGCGTGTTCCCGGTCATCACGGTTGGCGAATGGTTGGATGATCGAAGTGTTATAAGCAGACAGATGTTTTCTTTTTTAAGACATCTAATATCGGAGAGGAACAGATTCATTCTACCCGGTACGGGACTGTGGATATGCAAGGATTCATCATCAGCCAACAGTAGGCCACTAAATGTTCAATGGAAGGATAAGAGTGGCCGAGGTTTGAGTTTAATCGTCAAGGCTTTTGTGGACATACATAGCAAGAACAAACAAAGACACATTCTCCCAAGTCCCATGACTCCCGAACAAACTAATGTGATTTCATTACCCCACACGATGGGTAGAAACCTAATTAATTATGATTCTGTTACATCAGATTTGTATTTAGTGAGAGCGGAATTAATGGCTCTCCTGATTTAATCCCCGGCGATAGTGTGGTCGCAAAAGGGGTATTTAATTTATTGGGTGTGACAGTGCAGTAATGGTTTCTGTTATCTGGTTTTGGTTTCCGTTGAGGGTTGAGGGCAGAGCTATGGGTGAAGTGTTATTTTTAAAGGTATAAGTATGTAGAGTACAGCATCTGGTAAAGTAAATAGTGATAGGTGAACTGTCTGTGGAAAACAAAACGCTAACTTAGCTTGGTCGTAGTTGCGCAAAATGCCAAATAACGCGTTTTTTTTTTTTGAAGAAGAAGAACGAGAGGAAAGACGTGTTTCCTGGTCAGAAGCAATTCAAATAGATACACATCGTGCACAATAAGTATTTCAAAACTTGTCAAAGAAACACACACACGCGCAGTTTCCTTAGTTTTGCAGGACCAGGCGGCAGTAACCCTAGCCCAACAAACCTGTGCGACAGTGGGACTGTAGTATTCGAGACCAAAGAGATCTATGATTACGATTTCCAGCAAAGGTCGTGTCGTAACGGGATTTCAAAGCCACAGCCAATGTATAAAAGTGAATAGGTTCACTAACAATGTTACGTTTTGTTTGGGTTGGACACAATACTCCTCGAACTAGAGTTGCCTTCAGTCCACCAACAGGTGGGTTTTAGTAGGTCACGTCACTCAAAAACGTCAGCATTTTGGTTGAATATCGTAATGTTATAGTGGAGGAAGCTTGTGGTTAAGTAATAACAGCCGCACGGGTCGATCAATCAGGTAAAGCTACGTTTGGCTACGGTTGGTCCGTCGACGGGCGACTATCTTTACCACCCACTCCGTGCTTCGGAAAGCATGTTAAGCCGTTGGTCCCGGCTATCATTCGTGGATTTTTGACAGTCGTTACGGGTCTTCGGAAGCCCGGACGTCTGACAACCAGTCTTACCAAGGGATATCAAATTATCCAGTAACTGGGTATAGGCAATCGCTCCATGTAACATACTGGTATTCAGCTGCATCTGGTTACACTGGAATACGACCCCAACATAGTTGGAAAGGGCTAGGCAGACTGATCGCTATGTTATATTCATCACAATCTGCGCCTGAAAGAAGAGATTGTTTTGACCAAAAATCAACATGATTTTTTTCTTATCCCAATTTATTTGGGGTCAGCGCCGCATGTCGGCTTCATCCATAGTCATCGTTTTGACTGAAAATAATGTAGCCTATAAGATTGCTATCCGGTCAGTCCTTTTAATTCTTTAATTTAGGTACATGCAGGTAGGTAGTCCAAAGTTATCTGCCTGAAAATATTTAATTTAATAGAATCGATTAATAGCGTAGTTTTATTTAATATAATACATATTACTTTAGTATAGAGGTATGAGGAACAGGGTGTAAAGTTCACTCATACTCTATAGAAAAGGGAGAATCCTCCGACCAGACGGGTTCATGTCGGGCCGTTGTATATATGTATGCTAGTTGCGCGGTCAACTCTACTTGCGAGATGCAGGATTTTGCGTGACGTCAGTATGACGCGTTGTTCGCATGTGGCATTGTAGATACCGCTACACCTGACCCGGCAAACTTCGTATTGCCTCAGAATCAATAAATACAAAATATATGAGGAAATGAATTATCTTCATTATTTTTTTTCGTGATTTTTTCCCATGTTTTAATAGTTATTCTACTAATCAGGGAGGAGACAAATCCAACAAATCAGAGATCATAAAAATGGAAATGGGTCCAGCCGTTCTTGAGTTGTAAATTGTGTAACTAACCCGACTTTGTTTTATAAATAGATTATCAATATTGGATCAACATTTGCAGTTGAAATCCAAGAAAATAATTTGCAAGGACTAAACGCAGATCCCTAAACAGCAAACAAATATTATTTACCTGAATCTCGATTCTCGAGTATTTGTTCGTCCTTGTATCGTTGGTTTTACTACAAGCCGTTTATTATAAATAACTGAGGTGCCAAGAGATTATTCCCTAAGGGGACGATCAAACAATTCTGTGAACTTCAGTCTCATTTTTTTCTCATTGGATTGTTAAGTAATCATTTATAGTGCTTTGTATTTATATTTAAATTGCGTGTGTATAAAATATTCAACACAATGTAAATTGTTTTATGAATAAATGAAAAAAAAAATTCTAACGAACGAGCGATTCGAACTATTTACTAGCGCCCAGGCCCGGCTTCGCAAGGAAAGCTTATAAGAACCTACACTTCTATTTACTGTTATTGCGCCTTTATTCTACGAAATGTTTTTACTATTGGAGCAGTTATTTTTTGTTTGTTACATAACATTTATTGTTGTTTTCAGTATTTTATTATTTTGTTCGACATTCAATTGATTATCATGGTTGTCATAATAATATTTCGAACACGACTTATTCATGTCATTTTCATTTTAATAAATAATTTTTCTTTCTTTGGAATCGTATTTTGTTGGAGTACCTACCTATACCAAAAACAAATCGATCCTACTTCAACACTAGTCTTTCTCATTCTAACTCATAAGTATTATTTTTAGGGTTCCATACCTCAAAAGGAAAAACGGAACCCTTATAAGATCACTTCGTTGTCCGTATATCTGTCCGTAAGTCAAGACCCTTTTTCTCAGGAACGCGTGGAGTTATCAAGTTGAAATTAATATCATATACTCAAGGCTGCAATCCCTTGAAGCGGTGAAAAAAAAAAACAAAATTCTAAGTCAACGCAATCAAATGATACAGGCGTATATGTTCCGCAATCAAAACTTATAGGGTACTTCCCGTTGACCTAGAATCATTAAAGGCAAGAAGCAATGTCATGTAGCATAACGATACCTTAATCCGCAAACCAGCCAACTCCATTTTGCTATAGTTTACAGGAGACACTTAAAACTTTCTAGTTTTTATTTTGACTAAAAAACGACATCATAATATTTTTTTTAATAAAAATGGAGTTGGCTGGTTTGCGGATTAAGGTATCGATAAGTAAAGGAGAAAACCCGAAAACCGTACATTTGTAGCTACATTACAAAAAAAAAGACGGGTTGCACTCCGGGAGTGCCGGCAGAAGTGAAAACTTGAATATTAACGTTGAAATAAATCAATTATTAATTGAATATATATAACTCATTTTTTTTCACTATTTCTGCGTCACTTTTTTCATTAATAGATGCACTTTGTTCAATTTCCTTATTTTAAACACTTATATACACGAATTTTACGAATACACAGCAGTGTGGCTACTACACAGACGGTCGAGCCATCAGTTGTCCATCCATCCATCCACATCCACATCCACATCCACGTCCATCCATCCATCCACATCCACATCCACGTCCATCCATCCATCCATACATCATTTGTCGTGTGTCACTTGGTTCACTTCGTTTGGCGCCGCCGTAGAAAGAGAGGGGGATACTTAGTAGTTAGGAGTAGTAGTTCTCCCCTGTGTAGTCTCTCCTGACGGTCACGTGTCCTGACGCGATGTCCTGACGCGAGTTTAACATTTTTTACCCATTACAAAAAAGTGTGCAACGCCGCTAAAGAAGTTTTCACTTCAAATTAACTATTTACATACCTACAAATTTGTACGGAGCCCTCGGTGCGCGCGTCCGAGTCGCACTTGACCGGTGTTTTACTACCCGAGCCCGCCCTTACCACTTACTGAAATCCTTATTTTCTCATACTGACTGTACTATTCTTTTAGCCTTATGTGGGATCTCAAATCACACGTCTCACGTAATCCAACATACCACGTCCGTCCTACACCTTCCAATATATAAATAAAAGGATAGTAAACGTATTATTGAAATCCTTAGAACTTTCCTTTGGTGTTCCCTTTAAAGCTCTAACATTTTCAAATTGAATAGCACTTTTTTTCGTAGCTGCGTAGTAGTTTCGTAGCGTACTGCTACGGTACCAGTTGATTCACATAAATAAATCATAAAACATCGAACTAGCCGTACATTCAGCTTCAGCTCACGTATACTAAGGAAAAGTTTGCCCTTTCGCCTCAGTTTTACTATAGCCTGCTTAAGAGCATTTAAATCAGCCAACACAAAGTTCTTTAACAAAGTTATAGTTACCCTGTTACTTATTAAACAGTGGCTTGGGCGGCGAAATTACTGTTGCATAGAACAATAGATATTCGAGGTTTAAATTATAATTGTTGTAAATCAGGAGAACGCGTTATGACTTTTAAGTCTTCAATGTAAGGTTTAAACTGCTATGATTGACGTTCGCTTCTAAAATGCAATAATTATCGAAGTCGAGACTTTGATGACTGCACCTACACAAATTGCAGTTCGCAGTAATAGCTTCGAGGAAATTGCACGATAACTGTGATTTCCAAACTTCATGGAGCGACTTCATGAGTGTATTCAAACCTAAGTCGCATTTGTATTATGTCGCCACCTGGATCTCAATGCAAGTCAGGGTTTCTACTCATAAGCAATTATTCAGCGATATATTAAAACCGTACCAGTTAATTAGCTATAAGTAATGACTAAACTGTAACCACAGAAACCTCATTGACCACATGTAGTGTAACGCGAGCTATACAGTTTGATCTCTATGCGTTTATAAATAAAAAATAAAAAAACACTCCGGGAGTGCCTACAGAAGTGAAAACAAAACACAAACAGAATACTTTGCCATCATTCACTAACATATTGGATATACGTTTAAACCGAGTACATCCCGAGGACAGCCGAACACTTCCGAAGCGGTGTCGGTTACGGTAACAATGGTGCGAATTCAATGGTTTTTTCCCATCTCAAAAAATGTCCAACGCGCCTAAAGAAGTTTTCATTTCAATAATATCAGCCTATTATTGACCCACTGCAGCCCTCTTCTCATAGAAAGCACCGCCGCCCGTGACCACAACACTTGCTCAAGCGTTAATAGATAAACTAAGTTGGTTGCCTGATTATTTCACAGCCGCATCTATTAGGTACGCTTAGAAGACCCTTCTATAAACTTGAAAAGCTTGGTTTAGTGTCCGATGATGCCTTTGACGATATCTCGTTTTGATTTATTCACATACATTTTACGGGCTTTATTCGGTAATGCCTTTTGACTCTTTAAAGGACAATGCGACATAAAAAATCCTTCTTCAGATTTACAGCTATTTTTTATCTACATAATCCTGCACGCAACCGTCTATTTTTAGTCGTCACTGCTCGACTATTTTCCCATGAATTCATGGAATATAAACCCTTTGAGCGGCGGAAAGCATCCGCTATGGGCAAAGGCATTCGATTACACGTAATTGAGTCTCCGTTGAGACCTAAAATTCTGCTTACTTCACAGGGCTTGCGAGAACAGATTACCTAAAGACTTCCTTTGTTTAATCATTATTTTTGTTATTCCCACCATTTTTAGTAAAATCGTAGCTTTAAGCTTTTGTTTTAGTTATTAGTACCCCTTTTGTGAGATTTTCAGGAACTGTAATGGTCAATACTTAATCATAACTCGACTGAATAAAATGTTCAATAGTAAAAAGTTTTAATTGATTTGTCATACTTACCTATTGAAACTTTCATAAAAATTTAGTCACGGGAGGTAAAGGTATAATGTGCACAATAAGCTCACACAACAAGTTTTTCGCAGAAAATGAGACCACAGTCAACTGTTTTTCCTATTCTAACAAAGTAATATAATATTACTAGAATTTAAATAATATTTTGAGTGACGAGCTTCCGTATCTATGTACCTACCTGTGCAGGTTCGATCATTTTGTACAAATAATAAAAAAGCCCCCAATCAATCAACTCAGCCTACAGCAGTCCACTGTTGGACATAGGCCTCTCCCAGGCTGCGGCAGAACACCTTGTCCTCAGCCTTTCGCATCCAGTTTGTCTGAGCCAGTTATTTAAGATCGTCGGTACATCTAGCTTGCCACACACTACGCTTGATGATACGCGGTCTCAACTCCAGGACTTGTCTGCTCCATCGCCCATCGATCCTTCGACAAACATGGCCAGTCCACTGCCACTTCAGCTTGCTTACTTTGCAAGCTATGTCGGTAACTCCACCAAAGCCCTATTGTACTACAAAATTCCGAAATGTTAACATACTTTTGAAATGGTTAACCTCCATATAACGCCAGCTTTACTCAAAAGGCGGATTCACTGTGTTGTGTTGTGTCGTGACGCCGTTTGACGCCGTGTTAACCAGTCAAAACTCGTGATTTGACGTAGTCCTGAACAGATTCGTTTGATTGGTGTATCCCGAGACATCAGACATTACACGGTAATGTGTCTGTGGCTAAAGTCATTTCTCTTTTATTTAACAGTTTAGTCTAAACGCAACAGAATGTTACCTGAAACTAGCCCTAACGTCTTTTATATCTAGTTAACGACTGTGTTGACTAGTTCTGTGCCGTGCTATGTGACTTTCACGGCGCAATAACTGCTTGCCGACTATTTACGACACTTGCACACACGTTTGCTTTTATGGGAAAGCCAAATTACGTGTTAAATGTGAACAAAATCTTGGACTCTTGGTTTCATTAAAATAACCTTCGAATGGATGGATCACTCTTAGTGCTTGGCCAGCCATTTGAGCGTCCTAGTGGGCACGCGGGCGCGGTGAGCGCGTGGGCAAATCACGCCATAGCTCGTTCATACAAGTGGCCGCAGTGAGTGCGTGGGCAGTCCGCGCTGTGACCAGGGTTCTCAAAACTAGTTCGAGCTTTTTTCCAGTGAAAATAAATCTTCATCCATATTATGTTTTACAAACACTCGACACGACAACACTCAGAACGAAGCCACGCTCGACTGCGGACAGGCAGATCGCGGCTGTGTGTGCATACACACGAGCGGTACGTGACTACGGCAGTCACCGACGCGTCGACGGCGGTCGTCAACGAGTGTGGACGGTTGCAGTTGCCTCTGCCGCCGCGTGCCGCTTGAGTCTATGCACACTTACCTACTACTAAAATAGGCTAGTTATCTAGTTGGCTCCATGATGCTAAGCAGGAAATAAAGAAAATTTGTTTAAATGGGTTCTTTGAGTAATTAATGGTGTAGTAAAGATGATAAAATCGCCATTTCATCCACAAGCGCGTTGCGAAAATATTTTATAGTGTCCCGGTTTTTTATCTTTTTACCTTATCTTTCCATGAAATATTATTGTGCGACTGCCTGTAGGGGCTGTAGGACTCTTTGTTTTATGTTCATCTTTATGTTTGTGTGACATTATTAATGGTTAATATTATACCTTAATTAATCAAGCTGGATACCAGTATTTTACATAGAGCGACTGCCTATCTCCTCAACCCTGTTACTGGATTATAAGATATTCCTTGGTAAGACTGGTGTCAGACTTTTAGGCTTCTGACCACCTGTGACGACTGTCAAAGATCTACGTAACTATTGTACCTACCTATTATACCTACTTAACGGTAATTATCACTAGCCAATAAGTTATATATCTGACCTCTTTTCCTATCAAAATAATAATCCATTTTCCAACCGCATCGGAATAAACCGAACGCGTACAATGCACGTTTATTTGCTTCAACAGCATTGATATTTACACAGTCAACTTGGAATTAAACCTGTCAATTTGGTGGAAGATAAATACGAACTGACTACAAGCGAGACATTTCATCTGATAACGAGTTTTGACGGCGGTTGATACAAGTACCTACCGCGTCCCGACAGTTTCAAGCAACGTCAGACTATTTATCCAGGATTTTAGACTAGTTTTAACAGGCTTTGGTAAGTAAATCTAGATATTTATCGTAGATCTTTGGAACATTATAATATAATTTTCATGTATAAAATATTAGAGCATAAATATGACACATGGAACTTTAGTAGAAAGAGCTTTGACCGCTTTGTTCGTCTAGTGGTCGCGCGTTACTGCGGACTATGACGTCCTGGGTTTGATTTCCAGGTCAGGCAAAGTGTTATTTGGTTTTCCATCAGGAATTTCTCAGTAGCAGCCTGAAGTCTGGGTTTGTGTCCGGTTGATGGCAATAGGCTCGCACTCTATTACATGGGACTTAACCATAACTGGAGAAATGTGGGTGTACCACTGCATAACCCTTTGGGGATTACAAGTGTGATGTTATGTTATGAGCTTTAGAACAAACTGTTACACAGAATTGATAAAAACGATTACGCACTACAAAGTCGAAATTTCACTTAAACTCGATATCATGTGCCATTTTTATGGCCAAATAGGCACAGGAAGGTACAGTACAATGATTGGATACCTTGTGTCATTTGATGTATCGTCTGTGTAGGTACAGTCAACAAAAGAGATAAATGCAGGATCGTCGGATATAGTTGAAGTTTAGTACGAAACCGATTAATGTTCTCGAATAAAATTTAATTTAATTAATAGAAAAACAAACAGCTCATTTATCAAATTAAACTTCAGTCGACAACATCCATCGGTTTCTTACTAGACTTCAACCATATCCGACGATCCTGCATACTTATCTCTTTTGTTGACCGTACACTAAGGACATACAGCTGCTGTTCGTATGTGAGCTTATAACTCGAGAATTAGCTCTCTTAGGACTGACGTGATTCCTTTTTAACACATAACGTTACGTCGGGGAATACTCCCCTATTTTTTTTTTTTTGGAATAAAATAAAACGGGTTGGGCAGAGGTGCGCCTTTTACACCTACATTTCACCAGTTATGTTTAAGTCCCATGTAGGGGGCGAGCCTATTGCCATAAACCGGCTTCTGATCCAGACTTCGGACTTCTCTTTAATTCATATACATTATTAGCAACGCCCCGCGGTTTCACCCGCGTAAGTTTCGATCCCGTGAGAATATCGGGATAAAAACTATTCTATGTCCTTGCCCGGGACTCAAACTATCTCTATACCAAATTTCATTGAAATCGGTTCAGCGGTTTAAGCGTGAAAAGGTAACAAACAGACAGACAGAGTTACTTTCGAATTTATAATATTATTAATAAAAAAGTATGGATTATCTGTAGCTGGGTTTTAGTATCTACTACAGCTATATCAGACATAAAAAGAAGATTCAGGCGGCTACACGTTTAAGCTTTCAGTTGTCGAGCACTGAAACAGGCCATAAAACTAAAGCTTTCGAATATGTCCTTATTTGAAAAATATAGGTCATAAAAGTACATAAGTAAGTATAACTGGAGAGTTAAAAATGTGAGGTGCTAGCATAAAGTGGATAGGACAAAGTTTAAAAGAGAAGACGAACTAGCCGGGGGGGGGGGGTGGAGGGGGGGCTCAGGGGATCATACCGGAATAAATCGCACCATCTTTTTGAGAACGTTCGCATTTCAATGTCAATCTGTCAATTTTATAAAGCTTTTGATTTTCGCTGTGATGAGATTGCGACCAGGTTTTGGACTTTCTTCATTTGGACGGGAATTGGCCTTCTGTTGTCAAATATCATGTCAAGTAATGATTTGGTATAATTTTGTCAAAGAAAGAAAGAAAATACGTTTGTTTGCGGCAAACATGACGCAGAGAAAAAATACAAAATTGAAAAAAGAACAAGTTGGAGGAAAATATGCGTCACATCCACGCAAAACTGCCATCGCTCAGCATAATGCTACGACCCTATGCGAGACAGAGCCCTTGCGCTGATTTTCAGCGACAGCCGTTGACGTGATGACGTCAACATGATGAGATATAAATAGCACAATAAGAAATAAAAACAAAATAAATCGACAATACCTACCTTTATTTATAATAACATAATATTTATGAAATGGTAACATTCCGGGCAACGACTCACGCGCCGCCTTTAGTAATCTGTAAATGTTAACGACATTACTTACACCAAACATTTTCAATACCTACTAGCGACATTCACAATGATTTTTATCTATACATTATATAATTGTAATAGGCTATGTTTTAATCGGCAGATAGCGTCGTGACACACAATGAATTACTCTCCCAAAACAAATTTAATAAAAAAAAAAAAAACAAGAAATCTCTGTCTTTCTTCCTACATAAACTGCGTTGTACACCATTAAAGTTACGTGACCACTTTACAAACACCTTAGGACGTTATACGGTTTTATTACGGACCCAATTCGACTTTAGTAACAACTTTACGACGGAATTGTGGATAGAGTGCTATCGGTTACGTACGGGTCGTAGCCACGGCATTTAATAAAAGATTTTTTCCACTGGCTCTCGGACTATTGAGGAATTCTGTTCCCCTGGTATTTTTAGTCTTTTGATCCCCTTACAGGCAGTGGATAAAAATCCGGCCGAAAATAGCATCGAGTTTAAGAAAAATTTTGTCTTGTCCGTTGTCTCTGTCATACTCATTCTAAAACTTGTGTGATGTGTCAAATTAACGTTCCGAGTACGTCAGTTTGACACATGACACAAACATAAATCTCAGTAGGTACCGGAGGTCGTTTGGGTGCTGTAGATCTTTTGTTTTAGGGTACCTACCACCGTGCGTGCGATTACGGGTTTTTGCTGTGTACAGTCACGTCTATAAGTATGTATACACTTGGCTTTATTCAAAGGCGATTTTCTCCTTTATTTTTTAATGAAATTTTATGTTATTACGAACATAGTATTTTCGAACCCATAGGTTTATGTAAAGTGTCGTATTTCAACGTTGCATTCGTTATTTCACGAAAATATCGCAATTGAAAGTTGTCGTGTTGACATATTATTGCTCGTGACTGTACATACAGGATGTGTAAGTAGTTGTGTCAACTTGTGTCAACTGACCCTGATTTAAGGTATACAGGGTGAATTTTCCAAGTGGGCGTAGATGGCCAAATCCGAAACTGTGAGGAATAGCGAAAAGTACGCAAAGGAGTCACGGGTTCGATCTTGATGAAAACTAAAACTACATCATTGGATTTTTGAAAAATCAATATTTCCAGCCAAGAACGAACCCTTTGATTTTGAGAAAAAAAAAACATACACTGTATTATTACACCATTCGATAGTGTTGCTAATAAGGATTGAATTCTGGGAAGTAATGACATACGACAAACTAAAGAAAAGAGCCAATTTTTAACCAGCCGTCGAGAACATGTCGCTCTTGTATTTGAGCACCGCGTACTCAAATATACGAGTGGCAAGTGGTCGACGGCAGTTGCAGTTGCCTCTAGTGTCGCGGCTTTTATTTTGACAGTTCAACTACATTCATTGCGTAATTTACGTTGTTGAGCAGACAAATTTTTCGAACATATGAAGCAATGGATTAACAATATTCTTCAAAATGATACAGATTATGAGTGACAGTGTGTTACGCAATTAGGGTGTTGGGATATCAATCAATTTCATCAATCCTAGTCACCATTATATGTATGAAGGAAAACTTTCTTAATTGTTTGTAGCAAGGGACTGCTTATCTATTACATGAAGACTTCCATATAGGAAAATCCTGTAAAGGTGCTCCCACACCGGGAGCATTCGCCTGTAACGTAACAATACGAGATTCCACTGGCTTGGGCTTTGCAAGTAGACTGCGCAGGCAGACAACTGCTAGGTAGTGTTGAGAGATAATTGAAGCCAACAGGATAGGTATATACACATTAGTAGCTTCTGCCCGCGACTTCGTGTACGTGTTTCCACTTTCCTCGATCCACCCCGTCACATCGCATCACCTGCCCGCGCTATTACCTTTTCGCTTAGCGTTCTTTCTGACTTGTTTTCTTTTTGCTCGGCTCCTAAGGGCCCTAGCGTGATGTTAAATAGCCTTCCTCAAGAATTGGGCTATCAAATGCAAAAAGTTTTTTCAAATTCGACTGGTAGTTCCAGAGATTAGTGCCTTCAAACAAACAAACTCTTCACCTTTATTATTAGTATACAGGAAGATTTTTTTACCCCCATCCAAATTTATACAGGATGTTCTACCCATGAATATGAACAACTTTCACTATGGGACCAACTCTACAATCACGAAAAAAAAATCTGCTGTTTCATACAAAAGTTCAATACCTACTTGACCGAAATGTATGAAACAGCTGATTTTTTTTTTCGTGATTTCAGAATTGGTCAGTGAAAGTTGTTCATATTCATGGGTAGAACACCCTGTAAAAATTTGGATGGTGATAACAAAATATTCCTGTAGATAGATTAGGTAGACGTAACACGGTTAGATCGCAGATAAAGGTAATATAGGCGAATGCTCTCGGTGTGAGAGCGTCTGTAAGAGAATCCACTTTCAGAGGAAAAAGTTACTCAAGTTCTTCATGCATTATTGCGATCCTTCTAATACTGATTTCTTTATTTTCTTGTCGAGTACGAGATAACTTTTTATAAGGAAAATCATTCAGAGTGTAATTTATATGAGGAAGGTTTTTCCTCGAAATATTTTTATGTAGAAATGTAATCACATTTCTGTATGGCACAATGTCAAGTTTACAGAATGATAATAAAACCGGCTTAATAAGACAAATGACTCTTATTTTGAAAGTACAGACGCCAGCACACCAAGCTACTACAGTCTGTCAAATTTCTTTAATAGATTTTCAACTTTATTACTAAAGGATAACGTTCAAAGTTGATTGGGAAAATTTGAAAGTTTCGGGTAGCTTGATGTGCTGGCGTCTGTACAAGAAATTACTCACAAGGATTGGTCGTTCGTTGATTTAGGGGTCGCAAGCGCTACTGCTGAGCAAGGCCCTGGGTTCGATTACCGGCTTGGGCAAAGTGTTATTGGGTTTTTCCATCTGGAATTTGTCAGTAGCAGTCCGGAGGCTGGATTTGTGCTCGATTGATGGCAATAGGCTCGCCGCCTGTTACATAGGACTTAACCATATAGCAAAAGAGATGTGGGTATTCTATAGGTACACCTCTGCCTAACCCTTGGGGTAATACGGGCGTGATGTTATGTTATGGATGATTACATAGTATCTTAGCAAATTAGACTTTAAAAAAATGTCCTTGTTTCCCTACGATACACGATATTTTCCTTTATCATTAAGGATCATAATCCTATGAAAACGAAGTAAAATCTAATAAGATCCCAGAAACATATATGTTGGAATTCTGTGCCAAGTTTCATCCAAATTCCTTTAGCGGTTGGGCGTGATCGAGTTAAAAATATATCTCTCTACATTTATATTCAAACATCTGAACTTTCACATTTAAATTCTAGGAACGTGTGGTAGCAATTACTTTTGACTAATCTACGTTCCTGTGTAGGTAGTTCTAAATGTTCCGGGATCAGTCGTCCATATTCAGTAAGTATACCTGTGAAAGACCATCCACTCTAAAAAAATTCATCACTTAGGTGGATCACACGCTACAAAAACCGGCCCGCGTCGGGGCGCAGATGACGCGACCCCGCGCGTGGTATTTTACATACATCTATATATATAAAAATGAAACCCGTTTTCCGTTGTCACGACATAACATGAAAACGGCTGGACCGATTTCGATGAAATTTGGTATAGAGATAGTTTGAGTCCCGGGAAAGGACATAGGGTAGTTTTATCCCGATATTCCCACGGGATCGACATTTACGCGGGTGAAACCGCGGGGCGCAGCTAGTATTCAATAAATATATGCTACGGCTCGGGCAATTTGGCTCCGTTTCCCGCGCCCCGTTGCGTGGCGCGTTGTAGTGTATGATGCGCCTAGCGATTTTGCAGTTTAGCCTAACAAAGTAACAGAGAAGGGTTTTCATATTTACCCATTACATTATACTTAGTGGTATACATAGAATTACTTAGTTAAGGCGGAGGTTTCAGAAAACGGCCAAAAAGTTGTTTTTTTAAAGCAAGTGTACTTACCTACCTCTTAAACCGTAAATAATTTTGACCAAAAAAAATATATGATATTTTCAAGTCTTATTTTAATACAGTGATGGAACTCAAATCATAATTAAATATACATTAAAGCATCAAAAAAATTTTCTAATACACTTCTTCATAGTCTTTAAAAGCAGTTTATCTCTACATTAACAATTTTAATTATAATTAAAAATATACCTTTAAATTTCTAATGCCAAACTGCATTCAGTGATGGATTATTTTTTATTAAATAGTTTTTGTAAATAGATAATTGCTTCATATTTGCAATAAATTACCACCGTTGCTTGTGTCATCGCGCTTCTCTTTCTTTTCTATGCAGTCCGACAAAGACCGCGATTTAGGCCATGTAGTCGCCTTAAAACCTGCCAAGAGTAGCTACTTTCATTCAATATGAAAAAAAAAAAATCTCTACAAAAAGTAGAAAAATAGAAGTTTTTTTTTACCACTTCATAAAGCACCCAAAGCGTAAAAAATATTAAACATTCATTCACTACTTTTCCCGGAAATATTTTATTATGAAAGTGAGTATTTTCTTAATTATATTGCAAATTAGTTTCTTTATCCTTCAGTGTTTTCCTGCTTTTGCAGTACAAAGATAAAATTAAACAAATTCCACGCATAATACGAGGCCATAATAAAGTGAGGAATTTATTTCATCTCTATGAAAACGGTTGAATATCATATAACATGGATTCCTTGACTAAGACCTTCGGATTCAAGGTTAGAATTTAGTGTTAAAATATCACTAAAACAAATTATTATGCATCGCGGTATGTGTTCGTATGGTTGTATAAAATAATAATGTTTGAAATATCGTTGCAAGCTTCTAACTAGTTCTCGTCCGTATGTTTGTCCGTCTGTCTATGTCCTTTAATCTGTCGAGCTCCGCTAATGAGACACAATTGATTTTCTATTGTTTCGTCGCTAATAGGCGACGCGCGGTGCTTGACCGGTATCTAGTTCTGTTTAAGATTTAATTAAAAACTTTAAAAAAATTAGTTATTTTATTAATAACAGGTTCAACAATAAAGCCACATATCAATCTCAATCTGAATCATTTTTAAGGATATTGCTAATGTATTCTTCATAGGTACTTAGGTATGTTCCAAAAATTTGTCTGCTCAACAACGTAAATAACGCAATGAATGTTGTTGAACTGTGAAAATGAAACCCATTGCTACTGATAGTGTGTTACGCAATTACCCCGCTGATTACACGGTGAGATGTATTTGCCTGTACCAGATCGACGCTAGAAAGGCAAAATTGACTAAGCGACATCGACATAGGGCTAACTTTACAGGAGAACTAATCATATAAATTCTTGTAATTATCCTACAGGCGTAATTCGTACTGTTTTTGAAATCTTATTTTATAATCTGAATTTATAATGATTTTTTCCTGAAAAGTTTCCTTTAAACTGTTCTCCTGTAAAGTTAACCCTATGTCGCTTAGTCAGTTTTGCTTTTCAAGCGTCGATATGATGCAGCAGTGTACTGCAGCACAGTGACTGCTTAGACGATGCAAGTAATTTGTTGCTTCAACAAGCTTCCACAGTGACCCATACAACACTGACGAACCGTGCCAACACACGGCGTATGAACCGTAGTTTTTTTACGACAAATAAACGTGGGCCTCAGGGAATTATTTTCTGTACTTTAACAATAGCTGGAATCGCTCAACACAGCGTTTATAACAAGGCTTAAAAAAGCTTCTAAGTAATAAACCCACAAAGGAAAATAAACAATATTAATAAGGAAAATGGACAAGAAAGAGCTATCCAATAAATTGCTCGTTACTCGCAGGCGCAACCGGGGTTTCTTCTAGTAACGAGACATAAATTGCTCCGTTCAAAGTCTGGGAGCATATTAATAGCTCGGATACAACACATTAATCTATATTCTGAGTATGTCATATCCGTAAATGTTAGTCTTATGCGATTTGCATCGTTTAAATAGTATGATAGGAATATAATTATACTATAGTCGTTTCATTGACATTCAACATAGATAGAAGAAAAATAAGTAGGTACTTACTTTAAAATATTATAACCTAGCAATCATCGCAAAGCATCGGGCAAGCATCGGGCAAATCCCGATGATTCGCCCGCGTGACGTCAGAAATTATCCCATGGGAACATACTAACCGGGACAAAAAGTATCCTATGTGTTAATCAAGGTTATCAGAATAGAAAACTATTGTTTCAGACAGCAGTCCATAGGGTTAGTAACAATTTTACTTAACTTTCTTTTCTTTTTCTTAGCTTAACATTAATAACTAAGTAATATGTGGGCCAAATATCATCCAAATCCTTACAACCGTTTTTGCGTGATTGAGTAACAAACATGCAACCTTTTTCATTCTCTATAATGGTAGAAGGATCTTTGTAGGAAGAAGATTTCGTTTTATTAATAGAAATAAATAGACGTGAATTAAAAATGACTTTTTTGAAATATCATGCAGCAATCTAACAGCACAAAAAAAAAAACGAATTTGTCGTGAGTTATGTTATTGAGAAAGAATGTTTATTTCTTCTAATATTTATAAAAAATTTAAGAAGCCTTATTTTTCTTCACTTCACACTGCTGGCCAAAGGCCTCCCTTTTTCCTCCCGTATGTATAAAAGTATTAGGTATAGTATAGTATATTCCCTTCATGTGGCTTGGCAACGATACGCCCTATATAGTTCCGAATTATAATGTGTCTGTTCCAACACTTGAGTAGGAGTTTGCTCATTCGGCCATTTTACTTTTCCTTGGTACTTACGTAAGTTGAAAGTGGAAACCATTTCCGAGGGCCCTGTATTAATTAACTGAAAAAAGAACGAGCTCCGTAGTATTTCTTTGTATTTCGTAGTTTTTAGGATTCTATGAAGTTGGCTATTGTTAATTAAAATTGGTAAACATAACTTTTATTTGATTGTTTTTTTTTATTTTTCATAACATCGCGCCTGCATTCCCCGAAGGGTTGGGCAGAAGTGTGCTTATTTGTTTATTAATGGCAAGATCTACATTCACACACCTAGAATATTTAAGGAGGCATATATACCTAAACACCACAGCGAAAAGCCAGAATTTGGTTATATAGTTTCATGTAAAGAAAACCCGCAAGGAAATACATATTTCGACGAAAAAAGTCTTAATATTCACTACCGTTTTAATATTCGTCTCCCGCACTACAATGTTCAAAAATCCGTTGAATAAATAGTCTATTTTGCACTGTTCACTTAGCAACGTTAGCCCTTCCCTGGTACAATAGGCCCGGAGGTAGCAATAACCTTATTTCCTTTGTCTGTCTTTACTCCCCAGTCTGTTTTTGTTATCTCTATACAAAGCTATTTATTATTCTGGTATCGAATTTCTATTTGATTCTTGAATATTTTGAGGACCTTTCCTGTAATGAGATTTTGGTTGGGTGATTTTGAAGTGATTTATTTATAAATGAAAGGTATAATCAGATAACTTTGCACTTATATCTACACTTCAAAATCTACAATTTAATTGCCTAAAACTCTCTCACATTCACACTCATCAATCACATTCTGAATAATTTTGAAGGGTGTTACTAATCCATTGCTTCATATGTTTGAAAAAATTGTCTAAGGTACAACATAAATAACCCAATGAATGTTGTTCAACTGTCGAAATGAAAGGCATTCCTAATGTTACTGTGTTCCGCGATAACCCCGCTGGTAGGTATAATGTCTGCAATAGTGCGTGCTTATGTCAAGCCACTGTTTTCTGAAATAAATTTTCTTATTTCCCAACAGTGACTTTTTCCGATGGGTTGCGGCCCACTCCCTCTCACAGAGAGGAGGCCTGTTTGCAGTGCAAACCTTATAGGCTGATTATGCTTATGTTATCTTATTCAGGTTGACTCCCACCCTAAAGCCGGCACTTAATAGATAGGTACATGTGAAGGTGCCTAGAATAACATTAGGTACCCTAAAATTCCAGTTCTGTGTCTTTCTACGCTTTATAGAATATACTAGCTGTGCCCGCGACTTAGTTCGCGTGTATGTCGGAAAACAAATTGGATTTTATGGGTTTTAATTTTTTGCACGGGACCCTAATTATTTTTGTAAAATAAAAGTAGTCTGAGTTACTCCGTCTTATAACATCAGCTATCTGCCAGTGAAAGTCCCGTCAAAATCGGTCTAGTCGTTTCGGAGATTAGCCGGAACAGACAGACAGACAAACAACAGACGGAAAAAATAATGTTTTTTTGTTCTAAGTATTTAGTAAAAAGCTGTTATTTTGACATTACATACAGACACTTCAATTTTATTTATTTGTGTAGATGTATTACGCAAGTCTTAAATATAAATTTAACCAAATCCAGGCACTTAATTACAGAAATCAACTATTCAACAACAATATTTTAATTCCGAATTAAATCCACTGATTAATTTCACAAAGATTCATTCATTGTCTGAATCTTTTACAAAGATACCTACGCAAGTAATTAAAATAATAACAAGTTAAACACAGACTTTAAATTAGTTCAACACAATCTCATTACCTAGGTACTATTACCTCCACAAATCTTCCACATTAAAATATTATTTAGATACATTTATAAAAGCCATGCCACTAAAGAGGCGGAAACTAGTTAGTAAGAAACGAAGTAGCTACCTACTTCCTTCCCAGTTCTCAATATCACAGAACAAGAGAAAGGCGATTTCCCCACAAAGAGGGAACGAACTCAAAGTGTTTTTACTCACCCTCACACTGAGGGCCTTCGACGACGGCTAGAATCTCATTTTATGATAAACAAAAAAATCGTTATCAACTTCTTGCGAACCGGCAGCCTTATTTTATGAGATACTCAATTTGAAAGACGCTATTGTGCGGTTACTTTAAGTACGCATAACAACATTATTATAATATACCTGTAACATGAGGGGCCTGTGACTCAGTAATAACAGCCACACTTCAGGGTTAAGCAACGCTTCGACGAGGTCGGTTCGTGGATGGGTGACCATCCATAACATACTGAGACTACTCCGTGCCTCGGAAAGCACGTTAAGCAGTTGGTCCCGGCTTCATTCGTAGATCTTTAACAGTCGTTACGGGTGGTCAAAAGCCCAAAAGTCTGACCACCCGTCTTGCCAAAGGGTTTCGTGTTATCCAGTCGCTCAATGTAAAATACTGGTATCGTATCCAGCTGCCTCCGGTTAGACTGGAAGCTGACCTCAACATAGAATAAGGCTAGGAAGGCTAGGCAGATATAAATTCCCTATGTACCTGTAACTTGTATCATAGAGGTTACAAGGAAGCATATGTAACGGTCCTTGAATTTCAGTAGATCTGTTTCCAAGGAAATCAATCGTGCGTTAATGACATAAGATCATAATATAATTTCTGTCTGTTGGTCAGGCACTTATTTGTCTGGCATTTTTGCTGAACTGGGCCTTTTTGGCGCCGCCGTGAGGCACACTCTTCTGCTAATGTCTTATTACACCGCAGTTTACACTTTTTATTTTACCTATGAAATTGCCGTTTTACATAGAAAAAAAAAAAATTAAGAATATTTTCGTTAATCGAAGTATTGGTCATTATTGAAGATGTACTTTGCCATTTTGGTCGAAGTTCGTTGATGACTCTGCTATAAAAACCCTGGCGACGGGAATCGATGAACTCTTTAGAAGATTTTTCACCGCTTTGTTGGATTTTAATTTTTTTCCCCCTGTATAAAGTTATCCAAATTCTGAATAAAAATGGGTTGGAGCAAGGTATGGTGAGTATGTTGGGTGACGGAGTTTCCAGTCGTAACTCCTATAGTTTTGAGACGGCCGGTTATGCAGTTGTGCAGCTTCATCGATTTCTTCTGCCTTCTGCGATTTTGTTGTTGTGTTCAGCGAGTTCAAATGGTACCCACCTTCCGAGCTTTTTTATCTTTTCAATTCGAAGTAAATTAATCAGTATCAATTTATCACTTACGTTGAAGGCTGCTGCAATTTCCAACATAGTTTGAGATTAATCTGTTTCCACTATGGCTTTCAATTCATCGTTGTTCCGGTCGGCCGAGGGGCTCATTGTTATATTGCATACTGTCTGTGCTGCGTTGATTCCCCAGACGGGACTCGTATTTGAAAATAACGCGCAAATTATATTTTTCCGTGGTTACAGAAACAGCGATATTTAAAAACAATCGAACGCGAACGGCGAGAAAACAAATGAACCACTACCACTGATTTTGAAAAACAAAATGTCATACTAATTATATAAAAAAAAACCATTTTGAAATTCTAAATATAATGAAAGATATCGATCTTTACCATATCTGCACAATAGCCAGTATCAAAAATCGGCAATTTCATGGGTAGGTAAGGACCTAATAATTTCATTCTTTCTTTGGTAATGTAATTAATTGTAACAATTTTAAGATTCATTCATAATTATTTTTTTTTTTTTTTTTTTACTTTTAAGGACTTTTTCCTCGTGTTACAGTAAAAAATATGAAAATACTTATAGGTACAATAAGTATTTTCACAACAATAGTTGAATGATCTTGTATAATCTTCCTACAAAAAGCAATTTTCCAACAAAAGTTCAGCTCGACTCACCTCGATTGTTCAAATCATGCCTGAATCTGAAAAAAAAAGAAACAGCTCGTTAGTTTCAATTTTACAATGCAATGCAGAATAAAATTCGCCATTTTGATTTGTTGCAGACGGAGTTGCATTTCTTCCAACAAAGTAGTCCCCAATAATTCATGAAGCAATTAAGCAAATTGCAATTTGCATAATGGTGACCATCGCCATGGAAAATTAATAGTGTCTTTTATTAACAGTGGCTGAGCTACGAGGCGCCTCCGGTTTTATTTCAGGGAACTAATTAATAAAACATTTCGTGTGAAGCTGCCTTTACGACGTGTGTGTGTTTTTAAGGTGCGTTTACACTGATTATTATCAAAATCGATAACCACTCTATTTGATATCTATCATAAGTTAGGACACATCCTGGGAAGAAAATGTGTGGAAATAAACGTTTTTATCTCAAGCAACTCAGTAACTCAGTGCAATGCATTAATGAACTCTAAAATTAGCTGAAAGTCTAGCTGGCTTAGAAAAATGGTACAAAATGTTATTTTCGTAGCGTGTCTTGATGGCCATATAAAAAAGTTAAAAAGTTTTAACTATACTAGACTGTAGTGAAACAAGATACTCCAATTTATAGGCATTTTTTAGTATTTCGGCAAAATTTTTTGAAGATGTGTCTTCAAGCTCCTAATTTCAAAATCTTTATAGATTGATATTTTTTCGTAGACAAATATTTGCTCGAAGTTGGTTCGTTAATACATAGTATCCTCGTCGTAAAAGCATGTTATGTTATTGCTCTGAGGTCGGGCTATACTCCTGTTCGTTATAACTGAACGCATCTTCAGATCATTAAAGTTCCGCGAAGTTCTTAATGGGTGCACCGTACCATACACTAATATGAAATTATCGGCGCTGAGAGGGTTTATAGCATAGATATACATTTCTATGGTTTATAGAGTTTCGAGGAAATATTTCCTTATAAAGTTTTTGATTTATTTCAGTCTGATTCTGTTTTCATTATTTTTCTCAAAATGTATACCTCCATCACTACGTATTATAAAACGAAGTCCACGTCACGTCAAAGGCCACGTCTGTCTGACTGAACGAGATAAACTCAAAAACTACCGAACGGATTTTTATACAGTTTTCACCAATGGGTGGAGTGATTCATAAGGACGGATTAGGTGTGTAGGTTTTGTGTAAATTTGCTGAAATATGACGTTGATTGTTATGTCGGAAAAAATCATGCCGAGTAGAAGCTTTACTGGCCGTGCGCCGCGTAAACATTGGATGAAATCTGGCACACAGATAGTTTGTAACCTGGATTAACACATAGGGTACTTTAAATCCCGGTAGTCCGTTCCTGTGGGATATTTTCCGACATAAACGCGGGTTATACAGGGTGAAATTGAATAGATGCGACAAATTTAAATATACAATAATACGTGTTGTCAAGAAAATGTAGAACATATCAAATGTAAAATTAAAAAATAATTGATCAGTGTTACGAAAAGCGTTAAAATAATTAAAGTATCAAAGAATTTCGCGTACTACCGTTTTCGTGTAGCACGATTTAGGTACATTATCGCTATGAATGAATCGCGCCGCCCCCGTCCGCCCGCGCATCTCTTTCCCGCGCGCACGATTAAATAAAAGTTTTGTGAAACCAAATTTTCCTTCATACTTTTGTCGGCTTAGGACGATCAAAAATACAATAAAAGTAATAGTGAAAAAATGTTTTAGTATGAGGTATAACCTGAATAATGTTTGTTACAACAACAACAAATCAATTATCGTATTTTTGGCGTATTTAAAAAGTTGAAATCACAGTATTTACAATAATTATTATGAAATCAGTACACTTACGTGTATTTTAGTAATTGTTCAAAATGTCCACCTCCGTTTTGTAAACACAATTGAGCACGGCGCCGCAAAAAGTCTTGTGATTTTACAGTTTCGAATGCACTAATGATTTTGTTTTTTAGTTCGTCTAAAGTTTCGGATTCGCGTTCGTTTAATTTCTCCCCACAAATAAAAGTCCAACGGTGTTACGTTAATAGAATCTTCGCTGCGTTTCACGTAGATTTCTTACGGTGTTGTACCACACGACAATATCGAGATACTGCGACTATTTCGTCTCGTCCTAGGCATTGTTATGACACAAACACAAGACAACAACACAAATTATTCGCAATACGTAAAGTAGGATTTGCGGAATGCGCGCGCGACCATGACCTACAAACGTTTTAGGACGACTTATGAACGAAGGAAGGGTGGTGGGCGGCGCCGGCGGGGCGGTCGCCGGGAATTTCCTTAGTCTGAGCCGGGAAGGAATGTCATGCGAGGTTTGGCAACGTCGCGGATACTTACACTAGAAAATAGGCAAAATTAGGTAAATGACCGCTATGAACGGCAACGTTTAATGACATGAGTACTCCACGACGATTATTGAGCACTGCGATGAGATTTTTTGATACTTTAATTTTTCTTATTTATTTTGCATATTAATTATTTTGCTGGAATACCGATAATTCGTATTTAAATAAAGATAATAACATCAGTGGACCTTTTGAAAACGATAATCACGTAATTTTTTTTAACGATTTAGATTGTAGAAAAAACAGTTTATAATTACTATGTTACTGTAACTGAATCTCCCATTTCTTTTTGTCGCATTAATTCAAATTCACCCTGTATAATCCCTCCACTCTCAGCCGGAGAGCGTAGAGAAGAGGAATCCTTCCATACCCCAGATATAATTTACGTCCGAGATACCCCTTCACGAACAGATATAATCGTTCTCCCATTGCCAAACGATCAAGGACACAGACGATGAAGGAAGACCGGGAGTTACAGGCTGTGTCCGGGAATGAACAACTCCCACTAAATAATAATATAATGAGTGTCCGACCCTCCGATAGTAATTATACTGGCGTTCGCATATCAATACCTATACTGGGCTGGTTCAATAAGTAAGCCTTTTTTTCTGACGTCCAGTCAATCATGAATTCATGAGCAATCTATTGACCGTTGTCAGGAATGAATTGATTTGGTTTTGTTTAACATATTTACATTATATACGGTAACAGACATAAAATAATAATTATGTACATGTATATGAAAAAGAAGCAAAAATTTTGTCCGTATCGCTGTCAACAGGAACAGTGCCAAAAAGGCTGGCAGCATTGCCAAGTTGTATGGCGATGCTGATTCTTTGGATAAGAAAAAGGCCAGCCCTCTGGTCAAGTGAAGAGTCGACAAACCGCTTGGCGATATCTCGAAAAACCAAGTGGGCACTTGCACCCCATGGCCCTAAGGTTTCAACACCAAACGGCTCGAACAAATAATTTCAGATCATGATGGAATATTTTCGCCGTTTGAGGTTTTCTGCACCTGTAGCAGCCGCCCCAGCACAGC
The DNA here is from genome assembly GCA_945859645.1 of Amphipoea oculea. Lineage (NCBI taxonomy): Eukaryota > Metazoa > Arthropoda > Insecta > Lepidoptera > Noctuidae > Amphipoea > Amphipoea oculea. Next base: position 11,925,809 of record OX243880.1, read on the forward strand.
CCTCCATGATTCATTTGGTTTTTAAATCACATTGTTAATCTCACCTAAAATAAAATGCAAATCTTTATTATACGTATTCTTGTTTCAATATAAACGTAGGGCGTCCTGCTGTTTTTGACATCCGCGTCGGGAACATTGGCAACAAGTTAAATATTAAATTCATTTAATTATTCCGCCGGTGAGCGAGCGGGCTTCCGTTTTAGTCACATTTATATTTAACTTTTATCCTTCTATCCGAAGTGATAATCTTGTTCAATGCCTACACCATAAACTTTTTTATACAGTGGATTAAAATAAAAGCCACACGGATAGATCAATCAGGTTAAGTTACACTTGCCGCGGTTAGTCCGTGGATGGGTGACTATCCTCAAATACCAAGATGAGGGGTCTTGCCGCCTTGCGTGCCTCGGAAAGCAAGTTAAGCCGTTAGTCCCGGCTGTCATTCGTAGATCTTTGACAGTCGTTACGGGTCGTCAGAAGCCCGTAAGTCTGACAACAAGTCTTACTAAAGAGTGCCTATCTTAGGCGCAGAATGCCCACTTCTCAAAATGGCAACTGAGTCTTTAATGGACTAATTCTCAAAATGCCTAATTTTATAAATGACGAATTCGCAAAACGGCCACTTCTATAAATACCTATAGTCATTTATAGAATTAGCCATTTCGAGAATGGGTTGTTCCACTGCGCTCCAAAACCCATTGTTCTGATAATTTTAATGTTCATGCATTGATTCCACTGCGCTCCAAGAAATGTTGAGTAGAGTTAGCAAAAAAATTAATTAAGCATGAAACGTTATATTAAATATCATAAAAAAAGAAAAAAATGCATATCAAATATATTTATTCAGTCACACTAAGGACATAAAGTGCGAAAGCGCCTAAATCTCTACTGGATTGTGGAGGTTAGATAGGCAGTCCCACCACGTAAAATACCGGTACTCAGCTGCATCCAGCTAGACTGGAAGCCGACCTCAACATAGTTGGGAAAAGGCTAGGCAGATGATGATATCTAGGCACGTCTGCACGCTGTGTAGCCCAAATAATGTAGCATAGATAAAATACAGCCGTTTCGCATAGAGTACCAGCACAGGCTAAGATAAATTAGTCTATAACGTTCCCACTGCTGGGACAAAGGCCTCCTGTCGGCGAGAGAGAATGGGCTGTAATCCACCAAGCAGGCCCAACACGGGTTGGTAGATGACACGTTCGAATTTTTGGTCCTAAGACATGCCGGTTTCCTCACGATGTTTTCCTTCATCGGCTTTGAGAGCAATGGTGATGAAATACATTACACAAAGTAAATAGACACAATATTCTTTCTGCTGACTTCATAACATTAAAGTGAATTTACTGCGTCCTTCTGCTTACAAATGGCGATCACGAGTCGCTGGTTCACTCTGCGGAGTAACATCTGTTTAATACTTCTGCAGCAATTTATTCCCAGTGACAAATTGCTTTTACAGCCCATCCTCTATTTTTAAAAAGCATTTTTTGTTCAAAAATATATACGAGTAATTTCATAAAAATAACTTTTTATTTATTAACTTTGCTCGACGTTATTATTTTCAATTAACATTTCCTTTAAAAGGGATTTGGCTAGCTGTCGGGGTCGGCTCCCAATCCAACCGGATGCAACTGTGGAGCGACTGCCTATCTGACCTCCACAACCCAGTTAACCCTATACGCCTAGGTAAGACTGGTTGTCAGACTTTTAGCTTCTGACTACCCGTAATAACTGTCAATGATCTACGACTGACAGTAAGAACAACGGCTTAACTTACTTTACAAGGCACGGAGGGGTCTCGACACTCTTGAAGAACCGACCACGGCAAGCCTAGATCTTCGAACAACCCGTGCAGCTGTTATCATTTAACCACGAGCTCAATTTTTCCTTCATTTTCGATGCTATATTTAATAAAATAAAAAAGATTGAATACCAAGTCACTTATCTCCCCAATTTTACATCGAGCTACCTACGTTCCAAAGTATCTTTTAACAGCTTGTAAAATGAAAACAAACATTTAACCAACTAATTTCAAATTGCTACATTACCTAGTTCCAACCCATTTGCCTTATAAACACAATTCTCCGACAATAGCTTTATCAAAGCAGGAGTTTTGTTTGCAAAGCGAACTAAGTAACGTAACTAGGACAGTAACGCAAGAACTAAGAACAACTATGGTATGTAAATGAACTTAAGGCTCCCGCAGGCAGGCGTGTCGCGACGGTTCGACGGGACTCTAGTAGAACCATTTCCACGAAGTATTCATAGAAAATATTTCACTAGAGGCGCGTCGCGTCTGTCCGCGGGAGCCTTTATGACTCGGCGGTACAGCGTCTACATTTTAGGGTTGACCCAGACATTCCCGCGTTCCATTTTGTTCCGTTATGAAATAAGAATGTTTTGTCCGGATCATGAAAGGATTACTTGTTTGAGTGTTTGTCACATTTATGTACAAATGCCAGCACATGAAGCTACCCGAAACTGTCAAATTTTCCTAATCAACCTTGAACTTAATACTTTAGCGATTAAGTTGAAAATTGTAGTTGTAAATCTCACACTCGTAAAGGGAATTGCTATGATTTCTAAACTATGTTGTTGCGGGAAATGTACAGTAATTCGCCAGCTGTCGTACAGTATTTTGTCACTTCCTACAATTTACTCTCTGGCTCTTTTACTTTACATATTTAATTAAAAATCTTCCGTGTAGAAATAACTGTAAAGCCTCAAATGCTTTGTTTCATAAATATTCATTTTTGTTGCTTTTACACTTTGATTTCCAAAATGTATTTTCTGTTACAGAATGATACCGTTATTCACAAAATTATTGTAGGTAGGTATAGTCTATAGGTAATAATAATCTGAAAGTAAAAACTTATAATACCTATATCTATGTATACTTGTGTCCCAGCAGTGGGAACATTATAGGCTGATTACTTTAGTAGGTTAGTATACCTACTTACACACATAACATAAAGAATAGTTACTGTGATAATGTCATCACTATACATACAAAACTATACGACCTATAAAATCCTCTCTATAGTTCTACCTAAGTATAAAATCCTCTGAAATAGCTATTCCATATATGTACTTACGTTCAAATAGTGACAGGATGCAAGACGTACCATGAAAGCATTTCAATTTATTCAATATCCTATTTACCCTGTGCTTGTACAGACGCCAGCACATCAAGCTACTACAATCTATCAAACTTTAATAGATTTTCAACTTTATCGCTGAATTATAAGGTTCAAAGTTTATTGGGAAAATTTGACAGTTTCGGGTAGCTTGATGTGCGGGCGTCTGTACAATAACGCGCTCTTCAGACGAACGTGAATTGCCTAGCAGTCTAGTCTCGACAGCGTTAGGTTATTCACACGGATGATTTACGGTGAAATTTTTAGACGCTTCGATGTTTTGGTAACGTAGAATTATTTTCTTTTCACAATATTTTAATATTTTTTTAGAACAAGTTGTTCCGTGCCTCGGAAAGCTCTTTAAGCCGTTGTTTCCGGCTGTCATTTGTGGATCTTTGACACAAATATCGAAAATATATATTTATATAGGTGTTAGAAACTTTCTGAAATGTTCCTATAAAACCATTTTGTTCATTTCTTTGCGCCTTGATTTATGTCGGCAGCGCTTTTTTTGCGGCGAAATCATCTTACCTTGCAAAAGCGTCTTATGCTCGGGTAACACAAGGATACTTTTCAAGCTAGGATAGCAAGATAGTGCTAGTAAGCTAGCAATCTAGTGAGTCTAGATTCCGGTTTAAGAGAAAACTTGCCTCGTGTGACCCGGGCATAAGGTAATTCAGTGTCAAGAAATTAGAAGCATCAAATGGCGTTAATTAATATCCTTGAAAATTACGTACGGTTGCGTTTGAGTAACTATACCATCACAGAACCGATCAATCGGAACGTTAACGATGCTATTATTAGAGTATTCAAATAGATTGCTTATTTTCCTTGTTTGGTACGTAGGTAATGGCAATTGTTATGCCTCTGCGCATGTTGCGATAAATCAATTTCTGGGTGTATTCTGACATCTCAGTTTTGTCTGTATTGGAATTCTACGTTTTGGATTTAAGAAAAGAATATTGGTAGAGAAACGAGAATATTATTGAATCAATTAGTTCATCTGTAAGAAACATTATACAGGACGGCGGGGTATCGACCCGCAAACTGTGACCATGGATTCAGTAGGTAGGTACATGATTCTGGCCCCTCATGCGGTGAGTTTATCGTTGATAAAAAAAAGAATTACTGTTCTATACATTTTGACCGCGTAGGTATTCTTCACTTTTCTTTTTCTATGAAACAGGTAATTTTTTTTTTCATAAACGTTAAAACATTTCTGCGCAAGATCATGAACTTGAGGAGAACAAGAAGCAGGTAATTTATGGTTGCAGTTTGCTCGTCGATGTCCCTGCCACGCTGTATACAGAATCTGTTGGTAAACCTTCGATAAAAGTACCGATAAAAAAATACCGATAAACCTTCGATAAAAAAATATCAGTCTAAACGTCACACAAAGTAGCTCAAAGGGAAATGTATTTCAAACGTGTAGGCACCTACGTGACAGTTGATTGTCATTTCCCCCCACACAATGACATGTGACCTCAGTGAATACAACCCGAAAACTATCCACAGACGTATGTCAGCGAAATTATAAATTCGAAAGTAACTCTGTCTGTCTGTATGTTACCTTTTCACGCCTAAACCACTGAACCGATTTAGATGAAATTTGGTATAGAGATAGCTTGAGTTCCGGGAAAGGACATTTGATACTTTTTATCCCGATATTCCTACGGGATCGAGACTTATACGGGTGAAACCGCGGGGCGCAGCTAGTGATAATTATAAAAACACAAAGCACAATTGGACAACGGATGGAAAAGCTGTACAAAGGACTTCTACGCATCATCAGACAAACGGACGTATTCAAAGACAATTGGAATGTGGCCCACTGTGACGCATTTTAATAGGACTTTGTGCAAAGTGTGCGGTTCAATAGTTTTGTGCGGGATTTCCTTATTACGTCATTTCTTTGAGTTCGTTGTGTTTAACTAAATTAAATTATTGTTTGTTTACAAGAATCTATTGCGGTGTTTGCGGTTTAAAATATTGATAATTTGAAATAGTTCGATGTTCAACTTGGGCTGATTTTTCCAACGCCAGATAATTTTATCGGTGGAATAATTTTGAATTTTTGACAGTTCTTCCATACAAGAACTGTCAGACGCACGAATAAAAATTATCTGTCGATTGAAAAATCAGCTCTTAATATACTTAATAATAGTGCAGTTTTGGGTATAACCATAACATAACATCACGAGGCGTGATGTTATGATATGGTAGGTTAATCCCCGATGGGTTAAGCAGAGGTGTACGTAAACGACAGTTATGTTTACACAATGTATGTGGGTACAAATTCAGGCTCCGGGCGTTCCAGGCTAAGGACGTTTTGCTTTTGTGATTTTTATTCAAATTCGAAATCAAAACGTCTTTAGAAAGATTACGTAAAATTATTAACTTGAATCGATCTCATATCGATCTTGTTCGTAGATGAAAGGATGATAAAAAAATGGATGGAAGTCGGCGAGTTCGTCCGCGTGAAATTTCGGCCCCCGATTCACCGCGTTGCATCGCATCGCCCGTCCGCGCTAGGCTTTTTTTCTTTTTTCTCGGTTCCTAAAGGTTGTAGCGTGGTGTTAAATAGCATATAACCTTCTTCAAGAAATGGGCTATCAAATTCAAAAAGAATTTTTCAATTCCGACTGATAGTTCTAGAGGGTGACATCGCGTTCATACAAACAAAAAGATAAACAAACTCTCTTTATTTTATTAGTATAGATTTAATAGTAGAGGTATAAGACAATCTATTGAAAAGCTTTCAGGATACCTAGTGAAACTATACTTACAATGAACTTAAGTCACATAGTTATAAGATAACAGTGTTCCGAGAAGAGGTATCATAATAAGCTTATGATCGGAGAGAAAAGCCAATTTCGAGCCGAAGGTAACACGACTACTTAGGTTTGAAACTTGTATGTCAATTTCATCAACATCTGCCTAAACTTTTCCCAACTATTTTGGGGTCGGCTTCCAGTCTAACCGGATACAGCTGAATAACAGTATTTTACATGGAGCGATTGCATATTTCACCTCCACAACCAAGTTACTGGGTAATACGATAACGCTTGGTAAGACTGTTTGTCAGAGTAACGGACTTCTGGCGACCCATAACGACTGTCAAAGATCCACGAATGACAGCCGGGAGCATTGGCTTAACGTGGTCTTTTATGTCAATGTAGGCTCCAAAGCTGATGTATGCCTGAAAATGCAAATTGTATAAGTAGGTATAGAATTATGAAATGATATGTGTCTTGTGTACTGATGTTTAGAAAATTTTCTTTTAAAAGAAATAAGCCGATGTCCTAACCTATTGCTGTCTATAATTAATTCAATGTAGGCTCTATTCTGCACAGTAGCAAAGCAGTGGATCCAAATGTTTATTTTCATGAAAAATACTGTAATGAAAATAAACAGACATAAAACAGGTGCAGCAAACTTAAACTTTCCCTTCGTATGACCTAGATTTCCTGTAGATCATGTCAACAAGTCCAGAGATAGGGGTGACATGTTCGAACTTCAGTCGAAGACTCCGGTCGTTAGGACGTGTCAGCGAAGTAAGACGTTTACGACATTTGCAAATTGGAAACGAGACCTCGTTCTTCAGTAGGGATCATTAAAATCGGCCTTACATTCTATAAATATGTTTTTGTTTTCAAAGAAAAGTTCTTTAAAAAAGATTGTTTACTACCAAGACAAAGATATCAGGTAGCCATCATTGTCTTGCCCTAATCCCAATTGATTTGAAGTCGGCGCAACATGTCTTGTTCGTTCCATACTTCTCTATCAGTCGTCATCCCGGTAGTCACCCCCTTTCTACCCTTATCATCTATCACACAGTCCATCCATCGTTTCTTTGTTTCAAAGGTTATCTTTAAAATATCGTTTTTGGCGATAAGGCTGCCCATTGTATCGCTTCGATGGTGTACGTAATAAAGAGTATTCCAATCTATTCTTTGGGTTTCTACTGCTCTTAATAGCCTGGCTCGCTCTATGAGTGGGGAAGACCAACCGTACCTACTGAAAACTTTCTTCACGACATTTTTCGTGTATCTACCTAGTGTTGTATATAAAAGGAATGGAATCAGCAATATCAGCAGCGCAGGAGGTGAGCGGTAGCTAAATCCCTTTACCCCGAAAATCTGCGGCATTCCCAGTCAGAGCCGCAGCCAGATATCAGGGCAAAAACCGCAGCCAAATATCAAGGTAAAACAAAAAACAAGCTGTGACAATTCTAGTCGGATTGCTGCAGCCGCATGCTATCTGGGTAGTTCTTCAGGGACAAAATTTTCGATGTCTATGGGTATATTTCTGTAACCAAGTAACAAAACGGCATGTAATTTTTTTTTGTACAGTTTAGCTTTATGCCTTACTAGGAAAAATTATATTATTTAAATAATTGCTGTCTAGGTACAAAATAAAAATATTTGAAGTTCGTTCTTCTGATTCATATAACGCGTCCGCTTGCCATTTTCCGGAACAAAATGGTCGATGTCGCATTTTCCCTTTGATACATCAATATAAATCTATATATATAAAAGGAGAAACTGACTGACTGACTGACTGACTGACATATCAACGCACAGCCGAAACTACTGGGACTAGGAATGTGAAATTTTGCACACAGCTTCCTTTTATAATGTAGGGGAGCACTAAGAAGGGGTTTTTGGAAATTCAACCTTTAAAGGGGTGAAAAGGGGGGATTTTGTTTGTATGAAAAATCTTATTCCTTGAGTTAATAAACTTGAAACTTGGTACGAATATTTATCTTAGTAAATTATGAAAGTTGACATTTTTTGTTTTTCTAAACTACCCCCTAAACGGGGATTGGGGGGTGTCAAAATTTGTATGGAAGAATTTTAACGCGCGGTCCGATTACCTTGAAACTTGGCACGAATACTTATCTAAGTAAATTATGAAGGTTGGCATTTTTTGTTTTTCTAAACTACCCCCTAAAGGGGGATTGGGGGGTGTCAAAATTTGTATGGAAGAATTTTAACGCGTGGTCCGATTCACTCGAAACTCAGTATTTATACTTAAAACCAAAAATAAAGAATAATGTGTATCTGGATTTTTCGAAAATCTACCCCTAACTGCGTGAAAAGGGGTAGTTAATTTTACAGGAGAGGATTTTACTGCGTGACTTGATTAACTCGAAAGTTGGTATAAATAATCTTTGAGTCAAGTAATGAACACATCCCAAACGATTTTTATAAATTCCACCCCTGTGGGGGTGAAAAATGGGGTACAGTTTATATGAAAAATCTTATACATTTAATTAATAAACTTGATACTTGGCAAGAATACTTGCCTAAGCAACTAATAAAGTTTATCATTATTCGTTTATTAAAACTACCCCTCAAAGGGGGTTTAGAGGTGTTAAAGTTTCTGTGAAAGAATTTTAACGCGTGGTTTGATTAACTCGAAACTCAGTATTAATACATTTGACGGAAAATAATCTATATATACAGGGTGACTGGAAATTAGTGGCGGAGCCGTTAAGGGGAGGTAGTCTAGGGTTATTCCGACAGATATCACTATGAGACCTACCGTCCTTACTTAACCCTTTCCAAGATATTCCTACTTTTTGTTTAGCAGTTTTTGCATAAAATAATGACAGTAGCGGAAATTTTACAATTAATATTACTTATTTAGAATATCTTTGTTGCAAAACAAAAAAAAGTAGGCCAAAATCACTTTTTTTTAGGATTTATTACTATCTCTTTAAGTAGGAATATCTTGGAAAGGGTTAAGTAAGGACGGTAGGTCTCATAGTGATATCTGTCGGAAAAACCCTAGACTACCTCCCCTTAACGGCTCCGCCACTAATTTCCAGTCACCCTGTATAAAACGAGAAACTGACTGACTGACTGACATATCAACGCACAGCCGAAAGGGGTTTTTGGAAATTCAACCTTTAAAGGGGTGAAAAGGGGGGATTTTGTTATTCCTTGACTTTTTAAACTTGAAACTTGGCACGAATACTTATCTAAGTAAATTATGAAGTTTGGCATTTTTTGTTTTACCAAATTATCTAAAAATGGTACTAATAAAAACATTTGTATTTAAAAATTTTACAGCGCGGTCCGATTAACTCGAAACTTAGTATTTTGACTTGAAAGGGTGGAAAGATATTATCATCTAAGATATTCATTTTAATGGTATGCTCTGCATGAAATGCACAAAAGATCTAAGCTTACAGACAGCGGGGGCGATTTTGTTTTATACTATGTAAAGATGAAAGATTTAGATACATGCAATTGGCCCAAAATGGTAATAACAAATAGATGTCTACATAAAATGCTTACATAAAATGGTACTAACAAATAGATGTCTACATAAAATACATAATATTGTTACAATTTAATAATAGTCATATTTGGTTTTTGTTTCTTAGCAATCATCTAATCCAGTCAAACGATATGCGAATTTAAAGTTTTCAAAGTGTATCGTTTATTAGTTCAGTAGTCGTGATTATGATGGCGCTACCTACCATCACGATCCTAATCAACTTTATCTATATGTATAAAACATTAGAATAAAAAATATGTATATGAATTAATTTTAAGTGCTTTTCAGAAGTCTACGTAGCCTACATAGTGTTTGTAGGAACGAATTTCCATTCATAATATTTTGACAGTTTAACTACGTGATTGATAGATGGCGTTGTACTGTGACGTCATTTTTCTGAATCGCGGTGTCTAGATTTTCCACGGAAGAATGACCCTCGCTGAATTATTTTAATATTTGTCGTTTGTTAGGTGTCTTGTCCAAGGTCTGTCAGTGTTGTCTTCGTTCGTTCGGTTCGGTTCGTTTCGTCCTCGCTATTGGATTTATTGAATTGATGTGTGGTTATTCAAAACTTGACTAAAAATTATAATTTGTAATTTTTAGTCGAGTTTTCAGTTTTGTAAACTCGGTCAATATTGTAAGTAAAGACCACATTCGTATTGTTTTTTGGGTAGAGTCCTACACAATATTTATTCGTATTCTTTTTTATTATTGCACTGACAAAAAAATGAAAGTGGAAACGATAAAAATTGACGGAGAAATGGTGCAACAAGTCGTTGTACCCATTATTGGGGACGGGGCTTGCCTGTTTCGATCACTTTCGTTTTTGATGTATGGCAATCAAGAAAAGGCTTTTGTCGTACGTCAAGAAGTTGTCAATTACATCTTAGATCGTTGGGATGAATTTTCTATCATGTCACATGATTGCAATGGTGACAACTACAGTACAGCAGACCATTATTATGCGGAGATGATTCAACCTTCAACATACGGTGGATTATGTGAATTGGTCGCAGCAGGAAGGGTTTATAATTTCTTTTTTGAAGTTTATCGCAACGGTGAGTTGTATGTAGATGCAGGTACTCGAGGTTATCCGATAAAACGGCTTCGCTTTACACAAAATTTGTCAAATGGACATTTCGACGCTTACCTTCCTTATAAGGAACTAAATCCTATAGTGGTAAATTCAAACCAACAAAAGGTCCCCGCGAAAAAAATTAAACAGGCTGTCGTAAAGGCAAGTGCATTACCTGAAATTGTATCTCTGTGTGAGAACAGAGGTACAATTTTAGGTAATGCGCTTGAAATTGAACCTCTGTGTTCTTCTGAATCAGATTCTGCAATTTCTGCAGATATTTCTCTACAGACGACGGGATCCCAAAAAAAAGGAAAGAAACGTAGGGCCAGATTTACAAACAAAACTAGGAAGATACAAGTCAGACGAGCCCAAAAAAAATATTCAGAAAATAACCCTATGCCACACCGGAAGGCTGTATGCAAATATCAAAAAAACAACACCAAAATACACAGGAAAGCCGTTTCAGATTACCAGAAAGCAAATCCTGAAGAACACAGAAAAGCTGCTGCCGAGTACCAGCAAGCGCATCCTGAAGTACACAGGAAAGCTGCTGCCGAGTACCAGCAAGCGCATCCTGAAGTACACAGGAAAGCGGCGTCTGACTACCAGCAGTTAAATCCCGAAGTTCACAGAGCCGCTCAATCTCGTTTTAACATGCGTGTAATTACACGGCCATGGAAGACTAAGTATCTTTCGGGAATGTCGTATGAGCATGAAATAGATTACGAACGTGATAACGTTGCAACAATTGGTGATATGAGTCATAAGTGTCAATGGTGCAATGCACTTAAATGGAAGGATGAAACTCCTGGTATGTGTTGTAGCAGCGGTAAAGTACAACTCGAATCATTGCGTAAACCTCCCGAGCCACTTTATAGTTTGATCATGGATCTCCACCCTGATCACAAGCATTTTATTTCCAATATCCGGAAATACAACAGTTGCTTTCAGATGACGTCATTTGGCGGGAAAAAAGTTGGCGGAGATGGATTCATGCCAACCTTTAAGGTACAGGGGCAGGTCTATCATTTGATTGGCAGTTTATTACCACAACCTGGCCAACAAGCTCAGTTTTTACAGATCTATTTTGTCGGTGAAGATGAAAGAGAAGCAAATTTAAGATGTGCTAATTGCCCGCAATTAAAACCAAACTTAATAAAGCAACTACAAAAAATGTTACACGAAGTCAATCCTTACATCAGAGACTTAAAGAGTACCATTGATAAGATTCCTTCCTCCTGCAATACATTCAAAGTAGTCATACATGCCGAAAAAAAACCACCAGGAACTCACAGGGGCCGTTACAATAATCCTACTACAAATGAAGTTGCTTTGGTGTTGTTAGACCAACAGTTTGAGCATCGGGATATAATATTAGAAAGCCGCAGTAGTAATTTACAAAGAATTAGTGAAATACATAGATCGTACGATGCTTTACAGTATCCTTTATTGTTTAGTCACGGAGAAGATGGTTATTCAATTGCTATACCACAGCGAGACCCGAAAACAAAATTACCTTTGAAAAAGACAGTGTCAGCGTCGAACTTTTATTCGTTTTATATTATGATCAGAGAAAAGGAGGACAATTACCTACTTTACTTTTGTGCTCTTTTCAGCCAATATTTGGTGGATCAGTACGCTAAAATAGAGACAGAGAGACTCAATTTCATAAGAAATAATCAAGCAAAATTACGCGCTGACAGCTATATTCACCTTAAGGACGCGATCGGCAGACAAGATGTAGAAGCTGATCAGTTGGGTCAAATGATAGTACTGCCGTCCTCCTTCACCGGTGGGCCAAGATACATGCACGAGCGAACCCAAGACGCTATGACTTATGTACGTCACTATGGTCGTCCAGACTTATTCGTCACCTTCACATGCAACCCCCGGTGGGAAGATATTAAAGAACAATTATTTCTAGGGCAAAAATCACACGATCGCCATGATATCATCGCAAGGATATTTCGCATCAAGGTAAAAAAGATTATGGACCTGATAACCAAGGGAAAAATATTCGGGGAAGTCCGGTGCCACATGTATTCAGTAGAATACCAAAAGCGGGGTCTTCCACATATTCATATTTTGGTGTGGCTAACAAACCACATTTCTTCTGACAAAATTGACAATTTTATTTGTGCAGAAATACCCGATCCTGATCTTGATCCAAAGCTTTATGAGATAGTTAAATCTAATATGATACATGGCCCGTGTGGAAATTTCAACTACAACTCGCCGTGCATGAAAGAGAAGCTTTGCTCTAAACGGTTTCCTCGAACCTTACTTCGGGAAACACAGACTGGTGATGACGGCTATCCAAATTACAGGAGACGTCCTCCAAATGAAGGCGGATTTACTGTAAACATAAATGGAGTAGAGCTTGACAACCGTTGGGTAGTTCCTTTTAATCCAGTCCTTTTACGAACATTTAACGCCCACATCAATGTGGAATACTGTAACTCAGTAAAGTCAATCAAATATGTCTGCAAATATGTAAATAAGGGTACCGACCAAGCTACTGTTTCACTGGGAGATTTAAAAGATGAAGTGAAAATGTACGAAAGTGGAAGGTATATAAGTAGTTCAGAGGCAGTATGGCGAATTCTTGGGTTTCCTGTACATGAGCGTTTTCCTACGGTGTTTCATCTCGCTGTGCACTTAGAAAATGGTCAAAGAGTGTACTTCAATCCAGAAAACTTAGCTGATAAGGTATCCTGTCCACCAAAAACGACACTCATGTCTTTTTTCGAATTATGTCAAGTAGATGACTTTGCAAAAACCCTCCTATATTGCGAAGTACCTGCATACTATGTTTGGAACAATAATCGGTTCGAAAGGAGGAAAAGAGGTGTAGATGTAGCTGGATGGCCAGGCATTAAAAGAGACCATGCTTTAGGCAGAGTATACACGGTACATCCAAATAATGTTGAGTGCTACCACCTTCGTTTGCTTTTACATGAAATCCGGGGTCCATTATCTTTTGAAGCATTAAAAACAGTCAACGGTGTGGTACTACCGACTTTCAAATCAGCTTGCAAGACTTTAGGGTTACTTGAAGATGATGAACATTGGCGTACATCACTACATGAGGCAGCCCTGTGTCAATCTCCGCACATGATGAGAGAGCTTTTTACGATCATGTTAGTTTTTTGTCAACTGGCAGATCCGTTCAGTCTATGGGATGAATTTAAAGAATACCTTTCGGAAGACTTTAAGCGACAGCTTGAGAGGCAGGTAAAAAGCGGAGTAGAACACCTCAAGGATGAGATTTTGAGTAAGTGTCTATTGGAAATAGAAAGAGCATGTTTGGCACTTGGTGGATGTGCTCTAGAAGAATACGGTTTACCAAAACCGAGTAGATCAGAAGCGTTGCAAAGTGAATTAGGTGCGTATATTAATGAAGTTAACTACGATGTGTTTGCCTTAGAATCATTTGTCAATATCAATGAGAATTCACTAACTGATGAACAAAAGTTAGTGTACAATGAAATTATTTCAAGTACACATGAAAATGAGGGAAGAATTTTCTTTTTGGATGCCCCAGGTGGGACTGGTAAGACTTACCTCATCAATTTACTCTTGGCAAAGATTAGAAGTACTCGCGGAATTGCCTTAGCAGTCGCGTCTTCCGGCATCGCCGCTACGTTATTGGAAGGAGGTCGAACGGCGCATTCTGCTTTGAAATTACCCCTTAATTTGTCTAATGTAGAGACTCCAATGTGTAACATTTCAAAGCAAAGCAATCTTGCTGAGGTATTGCGTAAAGCAAAAATAATAGTATGGGATGAAAGCACTATGGCGCACAAAAGAGCTATTGAAGCTTTAAATAGGACTCTACAGGATATAAGAAACAACAATTCTTTAATGGGTGGTATGACAGTGTTGTTAGCTGGAGATTTTCGTCAAACATTACCGGTAATACCAAAAGGAACGCGCGCTGATGAAATTAAAGCATGCTTTAAAAGATCTTATTTATGGCCCTCTACTAAAATTCTAAAAGTGACTAAAAATATGAGAGTGCATCTGAGGGGGGACGTCTCTGCAGGCCATTTTTCAGACCTTCTACTTAAAATAGGAAACGGCATGTATCCAGAAATAGACGGGTTGATAGCTGTAACAGAAGAATTATGTAGTGTAGTAACAACAGTCGAAGATCTTATAGAAAAAATTTATCCAGATGTGGCTCAAATAAAAGACAAGCCTTTGGAATGGCTACGTGAAAGAGCTATAATGACACCTAAAAATGACCAAGCAGCAGTAATTAATGATATTTTGCTGAAATCATTTGACGGTACAGAAATGGTGTATAATTCAATAGACACGGTGGTAAATACAGACGAAGCAGTCCATTATCCGGTTGAGTTTCTGAACACTATTAATCCAGCCGGACTTCCATATCATAAACTAACACTGCGCGTGGGCACACCTGTAATGTTACTTAGAAATTTGAAACCTCCAAAACTATGTAACGGTACTAGGCTGCAAGTAAAAGCTTTGCATAGGAATATTGTTGAAGCTACTATTTTAACTGGGTCTGCCCAGGGAGAAACAGTCTTTATTCCACGTATTCCATTAATCCCGAACGATCTACCTTTCGAATTCAAAAGACTTCAGTTCCCTTTAAAAGTTTGCTTTGCGATGACAATAAATAAATCGCAGGGCCAAACCCTTAAATTTGCAGGAGTTGACTTGCGACAGCCCTGTTTCTCTCATGGTCAGTTCTACGTAGCATGCTCTCGTGTGAGCTCATCTTGTAGCCTGGTTATTTTGGTAGCACCCTCCAGAACGACCAAGAATGTAGTATACAAAGAAATATTATAAAAACTTAATTATTTTGTTCGAAAATGGGTATTAATAATCTTTAATTCATAAAATGGAAACGTACCAAACTTTTTTAAAAACAAGCCCTGTCGTGGTGAAAAGAGACCGCACAGTTTATTTGAAAAGTCTTATTCCTTTGATCTATTCCTAAACTTAAAAATTGGCAAAATTGGCCCGAATCTAAATAAATGATAAAGATCTTAAACATACATTTTCGAAATTTTTAGAGGAAAGTACGAATTACACGCGGACGAAGTCGCGGGCAAAGTGCTAGTTATAATAATATCGAAAGGAAATGAGTTGTCCTCTTACAAAAAAAATGTGTTTTGGTTATAACTACGTTAGTTTGTTTATAAATAAATAAATAAGGAGTGTCCGGCGTATAATATTGATTAATGTGGCGTAAGCTTCACTTGACCGTACTTGGTCGGGTAATAATAATGAGAGTCTGAACTACCCATCTAATGGATGTAAAAGACTATTTTTAAAAGCTTTTGGAGGACAAGGAATACAAACTACGCAGCTGCAGCTTATTTTCGCTTGTTTTTGTAGTTTTCGTAACCGCTAAGAAAATACCTCGATTGAGTCACGATTGTTGTTGGATTTTGAATCATTCAATATAGTAGCCTTTTCCCAACCATGTTGGGGTCGGCTTCCTTTCTAACTCGATGCAGCTGAATACCAATATTTTAAGTGAAGAGACTGCCTATCTGACCACCGCAACCCAGTTACTGGGTAACACTAAACCCTTGAAGACTGGTTGTCAGACTTTTGGGCTTCTGACTACACGTAGCGACTGTCAAAGATCTATGAATGACAGCCGGGACCAACGGCTTAATGCGCTTTCCGAGCCACAAGAGGGGTCTCTATATGTAATGAATGGCACCCATCCACGAACCGACCGCGGCAAGCGTAGCTTAACCTTTAATCGACCAGTGCGGCCATTATTATTTTGCCACGAGCCCCTCTGTTAGAGTCTGACTATAAACTGATAAGTACTTTAGTTTGCTCGATCTCTTATGTTTCAACCTTAACTTTATAATTTAATTTTCTCTTTTGTGTTTATGTGCCTTTAATTACTGTTATTAGTTTTTAACCGTTTTAATTAGTGGTAACGGCCCCTACTTACGAGGTTTATGTCGTGGGTTCGAACCCAGGCAGGAGCTTTACGTTATATAAATAAATTCATGACCACTGCTCTCAAAACGGTGAAGAAAAACATCGTGAGGAAACTGGCATGTCATAGAATCAAAAATTCGAAGACATTTGACATCTACCAACCCGCACTGGGCCCGCGTCACCCGCGTGGTGGATTACGGCCCACTCCCTCTCACAAAGCGGAGGCCTATGTCCCAGCAGTAGGAGCAATATAGGCTGATAATGCTTTATGCTTATGCTAAATAAATCTCAAACGGTACAACAAACTTGTATTCATTTCAGTAAATAAAATGCCCTTTTTCAGTGTAGCACGGAAACCATGTATTTACATAATAATGGCCATTGAATTATGCATACAGGGAGATGAGGTTCAAGAGTACTACGATGGTACAAAGTAAAGAGGGACTTGTCAAAAAGTTTTGTATATTTAAAAGTTAAAGTGATTTTGAAATGGAAAACTTGAAATGAGACAGTCATTTTGTTTGTTTTTATAGTTGCTGATTCATATTTATTAGACTTTGGCCATCTTGTTTTGGTGTATTATTATTTCCTTTATTTCACTATATACATATAAATTATATTTTTAAATATTAGTATAAAAAATATATAAAAACATTTAAAAATATAAAAAAAAAAAAAAAAAAAAAAAAAAAAATAGTAGCCCACCGGCATCGGGAACAGGGTCCAAGCTACCGGCGGTCAGGGCTCCAGAGAGAGGAACCTCCTGACAATGCGAGCCGTGTCCAGAAGTACCGCTTTCTGAATCAAGCCCTTGATCCAGCTGCCCAACGAGAGCCTCCTTAGGTGTTGGTCGAGGCTCTTGGCTATCAAACCATTGGCTGTAACGACTATCGGCACAATGATCGCTGAGTCCACATCCCACATGTCGACAACCTCGCGAGCCAAGTCAAGATACTTAATTTGTTTATCTTTCTCAGCTTTCACGAGGTTCTCATCATGCGGGACAGTTATGTCAACAATCATTGCGCGCCGCTCTGATCGATCCACCACCACTATATCAGGCTTATTGGCAACAATAGTCCTGTCAGTGATGATGGATCGATCCCAGTACAATGTGATACTACCATTTTCGAGAACTGGGTCGGGCACATACCTATAGTATGGCACCTCCGATTCTACAAGGTTGTATTTCAAAGCAAGCTGCTGATGGATTATCCTGGCTACAAGGTTGTGTCTATGCAAGTATTCTCCGTTAGCTAGACGAGAACACCCGGAGATAATATGCCTGATTGATTCTCCCGGCCGGTGGCATGCCCGACAGATATCAACCGTGCCGTCTTTCACAATATATCTCCGGTAGTTGTTTGTCATCATAACTTCGTCCATAATTGCACAAACAAAACCTTCGGTTTCTCCAAAGAGATCACCGCAACGTAGCCAGGCTACGGACGCTAGTAGGTCTACATCGGGTCCATGAAGGGCCCGAAGAAAGCGTCCGTGAAGCTCCTTACTCTGCCATACCTCCATGCGATCATTAGTGTCAAGCACTACTGGTTTGCGCCAGTTCTCTTTAGCCAAGGAGAGCGGGGTGAGGCCCTTGTCCACTATGACTACATCTCGATGCATCCCCACGTCGGTTTCTTGGAAGTATTCCCTGAGATTGCATATCTCGCGATTGTGGAGGGTCTTAGCGTTTAAAAACCCTCGACCTCCACACTTTCGCGGGATATACAACCTCATTACCGATGACCGTGGGTGATGCATTCGATTTGCAGTCAGCAGCGTACGGACCCTCCTATCCAGGGCGTCGAGTTCGGTTTGAGTCCATTTGAGTATGCCAAAAGAGTACATCAAAACCGGCATGACCCAACCGTTGAAGGCACGCACCTTGTTTCCGCCTGATAGAAGACTATTAAGCACTTTTTTCAGGCGGCCAAAGAAGCGCTCCTTTAACGATTGCTTCATGTCAGTAACATTGATGCCTAACGCTTCCGATATACCCAAATACTTATAGGTTTCGGATGCGGAGAGGGCTCTAAGGTTTGTGGAATCCGAGAGTTGAGTTCCCACGGATTCCACAATCTCCCCTCGTTTTACATGCATGACCGCACATTTGTCCACACCAAATTCCATCCTAATAGCGTTACTGAAAGTTTGAGTTACTTTCAGTAGCTCCATCAGTTGCAAATTGTTGGGGGCAAAGAGTTTTAGGTCATCCATGTAGAGGAGGTGCGATATAACCTGACCACCTCTCCTCAACCGATAGCCTAGACCTGAATCCTCCAGCAGTGTGCTAAGAGGATTCAAGGCTAAGTAGAACCAAAGCGGACTCAAACTATCACCCTGAAATATGCCTCGCTCGATCCTTATCGGTTCGCTATTCCTCTGAATATTTCGACATCCTGGATAGCGAAGGACCGTCCTCCATTGCCCCATACACGACATCAGGAAGGTGCGCAGAGTTGTATCTACTTTATACAATTCCAACACCCTCATGAGCCATGTATGTGGCACCGAGTCATAGGCCTTCTTATAATCTATCCAACATGTCGACAGATCCTTTCGGAAGCGACGAACCTGTTGGCTGATGGCCATATCAATGAGGAGTAGCTCCTTAGTACCGCGGGATCCATTCCTACATCCATTCTGAGAGGTAGACATGATGGCGTTGGTGTCTATATGTTTGTTAATTTTAGCTCTCAAAATGGATGTAAGAACTTTATAAACCGTCGGTAAACACGTGATCGGCCTATAATTCTTGGGTTCCGCGGTGCTACCTGATTTATGGAACAGGTGGGTAATTCCTGTCGTTAGGAACTGGGGTAGCGAACCAGATTCCAAAGCGACCTGGAACTGAGATGCCAAGCGAGCGTGCGACCTTGAAAACCATTTTATCCAAAAGTTCTGCAGCCCGTCCGGCCCTGGAGACTTCCAGTTGGGCAGTGGACGGACTGCACGAGCTACATCTTGGGGGCAGATGGTTATAGGCCCCATTTCTGGTATTGGATCGCAGGCTCGCTCGACCTCTCGAGCCCAATCACCTTCGGTGTGACTGACAGGCACCGACCAGATACTGCGCCAGAAGGAACACATGGCATCATCATCCGGCAGTTGCGTGTCAGCCACACCTTGGTCCGGTATATTACCTTGGTGTATTTATTATTATGGGTTTTGTGTACCAACTTAAAGTCCAGCGGGTTGATGACGATATGTCGGTATTTTTTCCTTTTTCTTCTTTTTACCCGAAGTGGGAAAAATTTGTACGATTTTTCAATTAAGTGCAATTTAATCATGTAATTCAAACCATAATTGTTCCAAAAAGCAGTGGTGACTGGTTAGCTATAAAATTGAAACCTTTTAAATACAGATGAATATAATATGTTCGGTAGGTACAAATTCCCTATAATGAATGATTGCGTAAGAATTTAACCTAAACAGGGTTTGTTTACACGGTCTCCACTCCAGGACTCGTCTGCTCCACCGGCCATCGGTCCTTCGATAGACATGGCCAGCCCACTGCCATTTCAGTTTGCTTACTCTGAAAGCTATAAGCTCGGCAAGCGTAGTGTGGGACGTCGCCCAGCTAGAATGGACGGACGACCTAAAGAAGGTAGCTGGGGTATACTGGATGCGGAAGGCTGAGGATAGGGTGCTGTGGCGCAGCCTGGGAGAGGCCTATGTCCAGCAGCGGACTGCGATAGGCTGACTTGATTGTTTGAGGGTTTGTTTACGTTTTATCAGATACTTTTGGAACAGACTCTACAAAACTCAACACCTTTTTTTTTTTTTTTTACGGATGGGAAATCATCAAATGACCCCTACCGCTCTGGGTGGAGCGGAAGGGAGTGTCAGACTCTTACTGACTAAAACCCATCCGTGTTCCTTCCTTAGCCCTTTATGTTCCGGGGTAGCGGTAACCCTTTCGGACAATCCAAACTCAACACCTATCTGCATTTTCCAAGACCGTATGCGAAAAGATTTCTTTATCTCGTATCGGTACAAACTAAATAAGACCGTGTGAAAATATCAGGCAGCCAGCAAAGCAAAAGTACCAAGCTCACTAATTAGAGCGTAGCAAAAAAAAAAAGCAGAAATGGACTGCAAATCACGTTTTCCAATTTTACGTCCCGGATCGCAGTGTAGCGATTTGATTTCGTATTCGATTTCAGTTACCAGTACCTATGTATCGAGTCAGTGCGACTACGAATACTCAAGTTTATGAAATGGAGCTTGTATTGTCCCGTAGCTCTCTTCTGTTTTGTATTCCGTTCGTCGTTCCGTTCTTTAAGAACGTTTCAACTTTATTCTGGTGCTGGAACAGCGTTTACGTAGAAATCGAATGAAAATGTTCTACTGTTTGGTAAGTACTAGTCGTGTCTTTCATGTTCTAAGAAGTTTCTATCGATTAGATATTCTTCATAGTTTATACCTAAATACTTTCGAGAATATGAGTGCTAGAACATTGTTCGGGTCAATCAGCGAACAATAATAAACATGTCAGCACACCGCGCTCTATGCCTTGAATATTTAATGTATTACCTAAGTAAAACAGTCAGTACATTTTTGGATAGCATATCGGGCGCGACCCAATCTCATCTCATTCACTTCATTAATTTTAATCGTTATCCCATTTGTACTGAAATATTGCTATCTTTATAATCTCACCCGAACCCCGAACACACATACTCATATCGAATCCATTAATGTCGATACTATGGTTTTTCGAGGATGCTGTATTGCGGGTTAGAGAAAATAACTCATAGAGATGATTTTTCAATCGACCGATAATTTTTATTCGTGGAATAAAATTGACGTTTGATAGTTTTTGTATGGAAGAACTGTCAAAAATTCAAAATTATTCTACCAATAAAGTTATCTGGCGTTGGAAAAATCAGCCCTTAGTTACATATATCCTCTTTTTCTGCCTGACTGCCTCATTGGTCTAGTGGTCGCAAATCGCAAGTGCTACTGCTGAACATGAGGTCCACGGTTCGGTTCGTTTTTAGGTATTTCCATTAGGAGTTTCTATGTAGCAGCCCGGAGTCTGGATTTGTGCTTGGTAGATGGGTGATTTTCAAAATTTCTGTACATTTTGTTGTATTAAAACGTCCAAGTGAATATTATCCAAAAAACATGCAATGAAGTGATCAAACTGGTATTATTATCTTAGAGCAACATTTTTTCCAGATGGTTTTTAACATTTCAGATCATAATAAAAGGTAATTAAGAAAAAAAAAGATATTTACTTCTTCAGTCTCATAATATTTTCATATAGCAACCTAGTGTCCTTAAGCAGAAGTGCGTTACAAAAAATAACATAAAGAAGAAACTACTCACATATTTACATGTTTTAATTGCACAATGTCTGTATGACTCTAATTGTGATGTAAATTATATATAAAAGATTAATAAATAACCTAATGCAAAATAATAATAAATAAGTTTCAATTTGTGTCTTCCATTTCGTTCATTTTTGTTATTCCTTTTTGTAACACCAATATAAGTAGATATTCGGGGTTTTCAACTGGCAACACTCTCCATTTAAAATCGTCCAATCAGATGACAACAGAAAGTCTATCCACCATTTTGACAACGGGTGCCACCATCAAGAAAAGTGTGTTTGTTCCTGTGCAGTGTTTTTTCAACAATAAATCTTTCATTTTGGTTGTTCAGCTATAAAAACAACGGTAAGGTTATCTCCTATTAATTTTGCGTAAAAAGGAATAATTTTGACCATGTAAAAAGAATCTGGATTATAAATTCACTAATATTCTTTCTAACCTCCAAAGTTTAAGGTTGTAATAATTCAACTCATGGTTGATTTCATTTTTATAACGATTTGTTACGTTTTTTTGTTGCGTAACAAAAATGATGTAACAATAATGAAGTAAAGCCGATTTCATACAGAATGTTATTATTATTGTAATAATTATGTAATATATTGAAATAATGACGGACAATGCTTCGTTAATTCATTTTAATTACACATTGTTTTTTTTTAATATTTTAAAAATAATATAAGTAATAAGATATTCAAAAAAATAAATGATTAAAAAGCGATTTCGTTGTTTTAATTATCTTCTGTGAAATAGCCCTAATATTTCCTTTTTGTTATTTTTTTGTGACATTGTTCATTTTTGTAACGGTATTCGTTTTTGTTTCATTTTTGTAACTGTACAAAAATTTTGAAAATCACCCAGATAGCAATAGGCTCGCCCCCTATTACATGGGACTAAAACAATAACTAGCGAAATGTGCAGGATGTACAGACGCCAGCACATCAAGCTACTACAATCTGTCAAATTTCTTTAATAGATTTTCAACTTTATCGTGAAACTATAAGGTTTAAAGTTGATTGGGAAAATTTGACAGTTTCGGGTAGCTTGATGTGCTGGCGTCTGTACTATAGGTACACCTGTGTCTAACCCTTCGAGAATTACATGCGTGATGTTATGTTATGTTATGTATTATGTTCCATATCCTTAGTTATTGTAATTCACAATGCAATGCATATGCAAGTGCAAAATGTGCTAATAAATATGGATTGATAGAGTTAAATAAATAAATAAATAAACTTTATTGCATAAAAGGTGTTGCAGTAAATACAATAAAAACAGTTGCATTTTACAGTTATCTTATTTGTAAACGTGCAAGACAAATATGTACCTAAAACATAAATGTTTTCAAAATTTGCTGTAAGAATGAGTCATAATGAAAGGTAAAGCAGGAGGCGGCATCAAAAACCACCTCAATTATAAGTTTAGAATTAATGAATATGTAGGTCAAAATCTGCGAAGCCTTTTCCCAACGATCCCGGAAAAATAAAAATAAATAAATTATTATTACGAAGGTAGGTTACGATAATATAGATTTAAAAGAAATAAGTCTTTAGATAAAACAGAAATAATAAAGTAATACAGAAGCAATATCCGATATAATAAAATCTAACGGTTATGCTGTCTCTACTCTGTAAAAAGTTTTCGTTCAAGAATGTACTCTTTAATGGAATTTCCCGCGAAAAAAGCACATTTTCAAACTTGGCAGAATTTAAAAGTATGCAATAAATAACTTGACCGGAAGCTAATGGTGATTTAATTCAATTGCTTTTAAGAGCTTTTGTGTTATTTATAAAAAGTATGACAAAGAGCGAATTTCATTTCGAGTTTTGTTTGCGTATTTTTTTGTAATGAATGGAATGTGGATACAGTGTGATTTGAATACGTGTGTGTTCGTTATTATTTTCGTACGTGACGTTTTTTCAACTCCACGTTTCTGTTTTTTAGGGTTGCGTATTCAAAGGGTGCCAAGGGGGCCCTATTACTAAGGCTCCGCTGTTTCTTTGTCCGTCCGTATATCACGGGGCTGTATCTTTTGACCTGTAATAGGTAGACCCTTGTAATTTTCACAGAATGCGTACTACTATGGCCGCTAATAGTGATAAATAAAATAAGTAAAAAATTAATGGTGTCTCCTGGTATATTCAAGAAACGTACGTAGTCCGACTCGTAGGTACTTGGTACACTTTTTTCTAAATAAAAAGTCGGAAAATTATGCAGAAAAGTTTACGTGTATAAAACCAACGTACCAAAGATAAGGGAAGCTTGGAGTGAAAGTAATTGCAAGTAATGCATAGAACTTCAGAAAGTTCAACAATAGCTTGATCTAAGATAGGTAAAGAAGAGCTGGGAAAGTGGAGGACATTTTAAAAATTGCATCAAGAGAAGTGCACTTCCTGAAGTAAGCTATTGCAAGGTTCTCCGACCATTTTTAAAATAGCTGATACAAGTTAATGGAATTCAAGTTATTAATAAATTC
Organism: Amphipoea oculea; assembly: GCA_945859645.1. Taxonomy (NCBI): domain Eukaryota; kingdom Metazoa; phylum Arthropoda; class Insecta; order Lepidoptera; family Noctuidae; genus Amphipoea; species Amphipoea oculea. The sequence continues at coordinate 11,950,070 of OX243880.1, forward strand.
TGCCGCCTATTGTATGTTTTGTTGTGAAATTTATTTTTTTGTTATGTATTTTCTGGTGTACAATAAAGTATAAGATATTGTGCATTAATAGACGTCTGTACTTAGTGTTTTGACTACTCGTATTATTACGGTTATCCATCATGTCCGACCATTATGATAACAAAGAAATCGAAATGCCTTCGTTATTATAAATAATGAAATAATGAGTGGTGTTTATATAATTTGGTATTTGTGTGAAATCAGAAATCAGTCAGACACTGATATACGAGTACATACCTTCATGAAACTCAACATCATCATCAACCCTTATTCCAATTTGAAACACACATAGCCATGTAGTATTGTGAATTGATACGTTAGTTCACTGTGTGGTTCTCGTCTAATTTGCCACTCCATACAGATGAGGCTAGGGGCGGCCCTTTGTCGCTCGTTTCAATACCCTTGAGAAAACTCTTCTGGATATTGCAACACGACTGACTATGGGTCGATAGGTATGAAATTCCCTTGTCAATATAAAATATGTTTTATGTATGTACTTTCTGAGTTTATCTTGGACATTACTGATATTGGTTAAGGAAAAATATCGTAAGGAAACCTGGACTTTATAGGCAATATAAGTCTGAAATTGCCAACCCATTTTGAACAAGCGTGGTGATCAATGCATGGTTTTCTGTGTGAGAAGAGGTCTTTATATATTTTCTATTATTTATTCATTCAAAATTACGGACGACAAACTGCATAACAGTTTGTCGTCGGTTGTTCTCGTCCAACAATAGATTACTTTGCTACTACATTCCTTCTTGATTGGTACTACATATCTTCTTCTTACCAAAGCAGCAAAAGTAGCCGGTATTCTTCATAAAAATACTCACATAATATTCCATGAATATGCCTTCTGTAACGTTTATACATAGTGTTATCTGCACCTCGTGTACTTAATGTGTGATCAATGGCCTCCATGAAATTAATGCGTTGTATTTCTTTTTCTCCCCGTGGAAATGGTAATAACTGTCGGAACAGCTTTATTTCTGACCTTCACAGTTAGAGATTAGCGCTTCCATCCTAGTACAGTACAAATGTGATATTAATATCTCACTGACGTATCTTGCCTTCTACATTTTCATAATGTAGGAAGCCTTCTTTGATCGTGTTATGTTACTTGTCACTTATGTTCTCCTGATCTCCCCAGCCCCTTGCCTTATCATATTCGCATCGTACATTTGTTTCGTAATTATACTCCTTCCTATGGTTATCATTAAACATGTACGAACCAATGAAGCGCGTCTTTTCTAATTTTTCGATGTACAGTTTATGAACCTACCTTTCTGCTTTTGGATATAAAAATCAGGCGACGATATTCTTGTCTCTATTAAGAAGTTTGATCATGAATTTCTTTATAAAGATCAACATGGGAATTTTTCAGAGCTTAGGTACCATTGACACAATATGTGAATCTCAACAGAAATAGGTATGTCATTTAAAGCAGCCATCATACAGCCAATATTGTCTTATGGTTGATGTAAGAAACCTAGAAGCAACTGGGCTAACTTTATAAATTTAAAACATTTTTTTTGGATCCTTTTATACTCTTCCATAGTACATCGTCCTCTGAGTTCTGTCTCAATCAGTATAAAGCTATAAGAGCAACAAACCTCTATAGCAAGTATAGAAATACTCCGAGACTACGCCCGATTTATGGCAGCAAAACAAAAACGATGTCTTAACGCCAATGCATCGCGTATTCGTTCGGAGACAGGCTCGGGAATGCTCGGGGCTACCAGCGCAGCGGCAGACAGTTCGACCGTGAAATTGCTGTATTCGACAAAAATTTCGTCCGACTCAATCCCATGCCTGAATTGATGCAATGGTTAGATAGCTCGAAGATACTAATCGTGTTCAAACCACTTGTTTTGATAACTTTTCACCAAACGGCGCTGTTGAATGAAAAGACTTGGGAAGAAAAGTGGAGAATTCATCTGATATAATAGTCACTGTAAAGAAGCTGTTCGCCGGTGATGTTCTTTCAAAAAGATGTGAAGTATTTGCAGCCAGCGCGAAATTTACGACTAGATTTATAATGTGGATGAAGCTAAAGCTGTATGGAAGAATCGTAGCATGTGGTGTTCTTTAGTTTATTCATATACATAGGGAAAAGGGCTTAAATTATGTCTTACTAGCTGTGCCCCGCGGTTTCACCCGCGATAAAAGTACTATTATAGTCGTTTTTTATTGATTCCTATTACAAATCTCCACCCCCCCCTTTCACCCCCTTAAAGGATGATTTCTGGGATAAAAACTATCCTATATCCTTCCCCGGGATGCAATCTATCTCTCTGTCAAATTTCATCTACATCCGTTCAGTGGTTTAGGCGTGAAAAGGTAACATACAGAAGACAGACAGACAGACAGAGTTACTTTCGAATTTATAATATTAGTATGGATAGTTAGATATACGGCGAGTTCGTTTATCAAATAAAATATCCAGGTAAACAAACACAAACATAAAAATGGCGAAATTGCGATTCGTGAACCGTAAAATCGAAAACAATGCAGCCACGTATGCAATTTCGGGCGCGTACCAAAAATTTTATACAATTACAATATCTGTAACAGTTTTTGTTGTTTTGTCTAAAATTTTAATATCGTGAAACCTCTACCTACATACACAATTTTAAATTAACGTTTATTTTTGTTTTATTATAAGCAAACCTCAAGCATACTACACAATCATACAATATACATGACTTAGACACGCCAAGAAGATACCATATAAGGATTTAGTTATGTGAGTAAGACGGATTTATCATTATACAATTCCATAACAAGGCAAACCACAGTGGAATAGGAACTATTGAAAGTCTTAACCCCTTCGATGCTTATATTACAAGCTACTACTGTTTTCATCTCCCCAAGATCAGCAAAAAATTAAAAGCTCTTTTCAAATAACACTGTATCTTCGAAACTGGGTTAATAGAGCAACCGTACAGTTCGTAGCACGGCCGTCAGTTGCGGTGTAATGTTTTTAATCGGTGTTTTTACAGCACTCAAATACCACACGGTGAAAATAATGGAGTGTTTTATCTGGAGGTAGTTTCGATATGTGAAAGGCACATAAATTAAGATTTGGCACTTAAAATATTTACATAATACTTTACATTATTATCCTAAGTGAACTACACATACATACCTACATACTAACAAAATAAAAAAGAATAACAGTACCTACAAATTAAAACTACATACAAAGACACACTTAAGCATTAAAGGACTCATCCATATCGCCGTCATCTGGAATAATGAACTTAAATCCGTAGATTTATATTCATCCATTTTTTTTAGTCCCTTTCAGAAAAAGTGCAGTTCAGTAAAATATAATAATCAAGTTTTGTATCATATGTATTATTGATCATTGACATATTCATTTCAATAACACACCATTATCTATAACATAAGAAGATCCTGTTATACTCTTTGCTTTATCACTAGCTAAAAACAGCACCAGATCTGCAACTTCTTCTGATTCGGCAATTTTACTAAGTGCAGAATTTTTCTTTAGATCTGCCCAGATTTTTTCTTGCTCTCCTTTGTCCATTGTCACCTTTTCTATGAAATCAGTTTTCACTGGACCCGGATTTATACAGTTCACGCGAACCCCTCTTGGTGCTAGTTCCAATGCAACACTTCGGGTGAAATGATCTAAGCCGGCCTTTGACGTACAGTACGCGAAATTTTGCGGCCCAAATGTTCCCATAGCGGCGGCACTGGATATGTTTATAATATTCCCTTTACTTTCAATGAGATGGGGTGCCGCTAGATGGGTTAAATATACACCTGATCGAAGATTGGTTGCCAAGATTTTATCAAACTTTTCAATAGCATGTGGATCGAGGATACTCACAAGGTTAAACATCCCCGCGTTGTTCACTAACACATCCAATTTCCCAAAGTGTTCTATTGTGTCACTAATTATTTTCTTCACGTCTTCCTCATTAGTCACATCGGCTATAATCATTAACGGTTTACTTCCATTTTGCTCACATATTTTCGAAACGTTTTTAAGTTTGGTCGCGTTTCTGCCGACTATTGTTATTTTCGCTCGTTGTTTCGACAATTTTATCGCGGTGGCAGCTCCTATGCCAGAACTGCTACCGGTAACTATAATGACTTTGTTCTCGAAACTCATTGTTTCTTTTTATGTTAAGAATTTAACACAAGACACTACTAGATTTTAATAAGAAGCAAGTGCAACCGAATACAGTTGATATTGAAATGAACGTAACACGAATGCACCAGGTCTGTTAAATAGGTAAGTAGGTAGGTAGTGGTAAATGAGGTAGGATTGAAACCAGTTTTTTGAGTAAGTAGGTAATCAACACAGTCTCACATTTATTATAAACTTGCTTATACAATTAAATTATAATTTTTTAACTACTTTAATTATAAAACCGGCCCACTTTTCTCACAAAACGCGGCATGCCATTTTGTGATGTTATCAGATACAATTTCTCACGTTTTTTATTTATAAAATTTTTTGTTGAGGTATCCGATAAACTATGTATTTAGTCAAAATACGCTATTCCGACCGAAATTAGACACGTTAATGAAAGAAACGGACATCCCAAATAGATGTACTTTTCTTTCATTAACTTACCATTAACCTTCAATATTAGATAAACAAATTCGTCACTTGTCCAATGTCCAGGGGCGTAGCTACCGCCGTATCTGCCGTATCAATTATACGGGGCCCCCGGGCCACAGGGGCCCCCAACGTGCGTAATTTTTTTTTCACATGACAAAAGTAAAAAAAAAGGAAATCAGCTATAAATGATTTATTAAATCAGTTTGCCGAAAAAAAGGCAAGGAGAGTGTATATTTGAATTATTTGTAAAAAAATTTGGAAAAAGTGACACCTAGATAATTATGATGAATAAATATGTCTTTTAATTTTATGCAAACATTTTTTTTTCTTTTGTGAGAAATCTTTACCTTTCCTAAGGGCCCCTAAACAAGTTTTTATACGGGGCCCTGCCAAGGCACGCTACGCCACTGCCAATGTCTTTATATTTTATTACCTTCGTGAGTTTAACAAATGTGCCAAGTATACCATAGTAATGGCGATGGCTATAACAGAAGTGGAAGTGATAAACGATGACAGGTGAACTATTTACTGGTAATCACAATAGAGACATAAAGAGACGGCTCTTTGGTGCCATTTTGCAGACGGAAATTACCAACGCGCATATCTTCAAACTATAACATAATTAACATAGAAATAGAATACTCTATTGATAACATCACTTGCATTATGAGCCTTGTAATCATGCAAGAGATGGCGGGATGAGCTGGACTCCTTCTTAAAGGATTGGCCCACAATCGCGGTAGACCGGGAAACGTGGAAAGAGGGAAGGGAGGCCTTTGCCCTGCAGTGGGACAATACATGCTTATAATAATCTATATGTCGGATCAGGAGTAGGTTATTGGCATCTCGTTATCATCGGGCATATTTGATTAATTACTGTGGGCATACTGTGGGTAGTGTTGGTTATTGCGCAATAGAAAAACCGTTTGCAGTTCAAATCAAATTATAATATCACGAACAAATTAATCACACTAGCAAATCACACACTGTAGGTACACGACACAACTAGATACACAGTAAAATAATTATGTACAGTAACAAAGTAATTGCGAACAAATCGTAGGATCGATTACTGTTCGTATAGTGACAGAGCCACCCAAGTAAACCGACAGGTTTGTCGGGAGCTAGTGCTCTGTCAGGAGTCGAGTCCGAACACCGACTCAGCCTCACTAACTGTCACTGACTGTGACTGACTGTCACTGACTGTCACGTCTGACTGTCCAGCACAAACGAGTGCGCTCAGTTATAAAGGTTTGTCCCCACTACGCACTCGCCCCACAACAACTCTGTCCAAATGGCGTACGGAAATACGTCATCGTGTTTACTTGATACCAAATACTAAAATGGCTTAATCTAATAAGACTTGCATTAAAGTAATCGAATAATACAACAAGAATAATTGTCTTTAATAAACAATAGTGATTTCACAAAGTAAATCATTTTAAAATCAAAGTAACATGTCATCAATTGTTTTGAACAAAACCATCGGTTACAACTATCAAAATAAGTTGCTAAAATCAATTAGCGCGTACACTGAGTAGAGTACTCAATAAATTATGTTCCGAATTAATAGACAATAATTGATAGTAAAATCACTTAAATTAATAATAAGAAAACAAATCATAACGAATTCTGTTGACTATCCCTCAAATTTAATTGACAACTGTCTCCGACATATATATATAAAAATGAAACCCGTTTTCCGTTCTCACGACATAACATGAAAACGGCTGGACCGATTTCGATGAAATTTGGTATAGAGATAGTTTGAGTCCCGGGAAAGGACATAGGATAGTTTTTATCCCGATATTCCCACGGAATCGACATTTACGCGGGTGAAACCGCGGGGCGCAGCTAGTAATAATAATAATAATCGTGCCATTGTATTGTTTGTTTCCATGTCTGAAAGTTAATAATATAAAAATCTCTAGCAATATTTTTACGATAGTCATCAATATAGAACACATTATATGTATCTCTTCAATTGTATCTGTACCCATTGATGTTCCTCCAGTTTCTCTGTCATATACACATTCTTCATGTATAACTTCAAGAGATGCCTCTGTAACCGCAACATTATGCAAACAAGGATCCAAAGATCTTGTTAGTTTAATGTGCCTTTGATCAAAGCTTAAATTTCTTGATCACGGTCCAAGTGTTTAGTTGAAGTTTCCGAAATTGGATTAGTCTGTTGTTACACTGAGATGTATTCTGCAATCCTTTTCTTTGTAATGATAACTTTGAAGTTGTCTTAACAAAGGTCTGAAAACTTTTGTAATAACCCTACAAGTTGGTTAGTTTTGATACATTGATATATATTTACCCGGATCGCATTAGATCAGTTCCGTTCTGATGAATAATTTATTTTATAGCAACCTTGAAGGGCGATAGCTCTATAGCCAGTTTATACTCTGGGGCTGATTCAATTAATATTTCGCACTTGTCCTGATAATCGTTGTGTAGGTAATGTTATAGCTCCTCTAGAACTCAAACTCAAAGCATTTATTTCAATTAAACCAAGAACAATAGGCACTTTTGAATTGTCAAAGAGTCGGCCAATCAGACAGATAAAGCTAGTTGCCCATTCCAAAGCGTAAGCGTTGGTACCTATGGTGAAGAACGAGCAAGAAACTCCATGGATATTCTTTTAAATCAAAATATTCAAAGTGGAAAAGATCACCACCACTTTGAATCACATTGTCCACTAGTCCAGGCGTGAATCTTTTTGAATGTAAAATATTAATATGGGGTTGTTGCGAAGTTGTGTTATGTTATTCAATCACGCCATTTTAGGCACGGAAGACATGGGGCAGATTTTTTTATGGAAATTGGTACATTACCTACTATTTATACCAGAAACTTTTCTTTTAGGCGAAGTCTATTGATGATTGCTTTCTTGCTTCATATACGCAATGTTTATTTTCTATAATACCTCTATTATTATTACGTCACGCTACTATCATAACAAAATGATCGTTTATCTTGAAACTCGTAAGTTGGGTAGATAATGGACTGGGTGGACATCCATTGTGGAAGTTTAGGAACACATCCCTCATCTTAAATGACGTATTATAGTCTTTAGAAATTATACTTTGAAGGGACCGTCTAAGTTTGGTAGCTTTGTTCTGAAATCGAGAGACGTATCAAAGACTCTGAGTTAAATATAGCAACTGCAATATAGTACCGAGATACAATCTGATCAACTGTCAAACATGATGATTAATGCGGAACCTTTTTCATGGTTGTCAAATTCGATGGACAAGAGTATTTAAATTTTACCTTTGTTCCATGAAAATATACCCATGCCAGGTTTATTGTTGTTTGTTGTTGTATTGTTGCGAATCAATACTTTGCGATCTACGTATAAATTATTTGAGGGGGTTCTTTAGACCAAGGTTGCCAAGCGTTTGTGGCGGCATCTACAACGTATGCATGTCTGGTCGGAGGAGCCTCCCTTTTCTATGGAGGATGAGACACCACCCAGTGCCTTATGTCTATTTCAAGGGAAATTTCATCTTCCTATCGAAGAACTCTACCTATGCTACGAAATCGAGGAATATTTGAAATTCGCTGGTTTCTTAGGTTTTGACATCGTATTGATTTTGGCATTCGGAGTATAAAACAAAGCTATGCCGGTGGTGGTGACTGGTGGCGCTGTTGTTTATATTGCATCCCAAAACGAAACAGCAACAAAACTCTACGAGTAAAGCAGCAAACGGTTTAATTTTGTTCTCTGTTTATTTATCCGACCCTTCTGCCAGGAGTTGTTTGAGACCTTATTTGGCGTACCCTTAATGGCGTTGATGTGTATTGTGTGGCGAAAGAAAAACAAAATAAACATGTTTTTACTTATCTAGCGGTTGGTAAGAATAACATGTTTTATGGCTTTGAGATACTGTCAGTTTTTGAAATACAGTGGCCTCCAAAAGTCAGTTGACATTTTTCCACTTCAGGTTTAACACACTGTATTATTGATTTAAAATTCTAGCGATCCAAAGGTTTGCACGGCTATAACGTTTTTATCGACTAATTCAACTCATTCCGGTCTGATTCCCTAATTTTTTTGGTTTTATTCATGACGGATCGTCAGCAACAAAATATACGTATAGGGTTTATTGAAATACATACGTTCGCGATTTTTAGGTATATCCTAAAAACGTCACCCTCACCACGACCCTTTTTATAGCGAAAAAGTCTTTATTAACCTCGTAAATCCCATAATAAAATAAACAAATCTAATATCTTGAACTGGCTTGTAAATAAGGTGCAAATTAGATCACAACCTTTCGAAGCTAGTTTGTAGCGAAATTGTAGAAAATTTAATTCGTTATAGCATGCCTGCGGCTTACCTGGAAATGGATCAGTCGGAACTTTTCTGTTAGCTTTGTAAATTGCGTATTTTAATATGTTTATTTAGAAGAGCTTATACATAGTAGACTCTGTTTATGTTTTGTTTGCTGAAAGCCAAATTATCGACAAAAAATATGTGAAGGTAGCATGAACGGGAGTGGTCAGAAACATTTTGTAACTACTGAGCCAACAACATATACTGAGGCTTTCAGAACACGAGGGTTCTATGTTCTATGTTATGGGTTTGGTTTCCGCACTAAGTACTTCTAATGGACCATTGTGCGTGGGGAACACGAGGGTCAAAGTTCCTCCCTCCGTTTTTAAAAAACCCTCTGTTTTTTAAAAGCCTTAAACTTTGCTAAGAAAACTGAACTGAAACATGTTGAAGCTATTGTTACAGACTATTCTGTTTAGACAAAATTACGCTTTCATAAATCTAGGAAGAACTACTGCTAGCCTGCATCATCCCACTGCTGGTCAAAAACCTCTCCCCATGACTTCCAGCTCTTTCGATCCAGGGCTAAAGTGGACCACTGGTCGTTTGTTTTGTCCAGCTCATCCCGCCTTCTTCTACGGGGCCCGCCGCGACGGCTTCTAGCTGTGTCAGGGCTCCATGTAGTGGTTATTTTGGCCCACAGCTCATTGGGTATACGGCACACGTGGCCAGCACAGTCCCACTTCAGCTTAGCGGCGTCTTAATCTAGGAAGAAAATGTATTTAAAAACTAAGTAGATACTTAATTAGAAATCCGAAAATATATATATTTTTCAGATTTTTGGTACCCAAACTTGTAAATTGAATAGTATGAAAGGAGTGATGGCGTGGCGGTTGACAGGGGAGGTTGGAAGGGCAGGGAGATGATGATGATGATACCGAAACTAGCAAAAGCAATCCTGTGACATACGAAATAACGGACCAACATACAGAACAAATAGGTTTCCACGTGTAACAACGGAATCCTAAAATCCGTTATTTTATGAAAACAAAAAACGCTTCTCCATTACCTTGGGAGAATTTAATCAGTTTGCTTACTTTGAACTGGAAACTCAAATTGTGCTCACGGTAAACAAAATCGTTCCTCGGAAAACAATTACTGGATAGCCCGTTAGATGAGGATAAAGTGTAGCGCGCTATAGTAGTGGTGTTAATAGATATTAGCTTTTATCTTATCTACGATCCTGTTTTGTTTTTTCAGCGAGTTAGGTTGTGTGCAGACTGAGTCAAGACTTTCTATTGGAAAAAATATAGCTCTATGAAACGCAATCACGCAATCAACAAACAAAACACTCGCAGAAAATCCAGTTTTATCGCAAAGTAAAACAGTTTTGTACATAATTGACAACACTATAGTGTGCGCACTGCCTTAGGTACTATGACCATTACTTTTTTATCGTGAAGATATGCTCATGCATTCCGCACTACCACTGGGACATAAATTCGACAAATTCGAACATATAATGAAGCAATGGATTAGCGATATATTCAGATTGTAATTGAAAGTTTGTTACGTAATAAGGTGCAGGAGGCAGTATTGAATGCTACGAAAGACAGATTATCAAAACAAATGTACATACTTACAGTGCAATGAACGTTGTTAAACTGATTGTCGAAATTAAAGCTTACAAATAATACAATTGTATTGTGAATACAAGACACAATACAATTGTATTATTTATAAGCTTTAATTATATACACAATTGAGAGGGCGTCAATCTACATTTGCGGTCAAATGCATTGAGCAGCCATTACAGTATCTATTTAGTAGTGATGCTGCATGCTGTAATAATCAAAGATCTCATTGAGATCTGTTAACAGATGAAAGGATTTTGTATGTTAGAACATAGAGCGTTAGAACTTCTTCAGAAGTATTGTGAAAGAGGTTCATGATGTATACTATAGAGATTATGACATGCATAGTTTGCGGCATGCATAGCATGCAACTTTTTCTAGTAATTATAAGGTAGATAATGGTATACAATTAAGAGATAGAATTAACAGCCAGTTTAGCTGACAAGCGAAGCTATGAATAATAATAATAAACCTTTATTTTCAGACCACAGAGAATCCATACGTTAATAAAGAAAACTTAAAACTCATGTTACCTATAGATACCTAGAGCATTTCAGTCAATGTGGAAATCAGATAATTAAATATTATACTTAATGAACGGTCGATGATGGAACACATCGTGATGAAACCTGGACAAGTCTGGAATCGCCATCACGCATGACTTGTAAGTGTGAGAGGAGGCCTTTGCCCTGTATTGGAACAATAATGGGACAGTATTATCTATTATCCCAAACGGCTGGTTGACACTTTCCATGACAAAGGCATCACACTGAGAGGAGGCTTGTGTCCCAGCAGTGGGAACATTATAGGCTGATTATGTATGACAAAGGCTAGCTTTTACCTTGGCCAGAGACTTAACATTGCCATACAACGTGGTAATGCCGCCAGTCTCTTGGGAACATTATCAGTCGACAGCGATGCGGAGGAATTTTTCGACGTCATATTTTACATAGATTGTTAAGGTTGTTATATTTTAATTGTTTATTTGTTAATTTAGTATAAGAAGTCTATCCAGTGTACTTATATATTTTTATCCTAATATAATGTACTTATATATTTTTATAATAAAGTTAATAATTTTACATTCTGAAACTGTATAGTTCGTGACAGTGGCGAAGGGTGAATTTATGACAGAGGTAAGCCGGAGCAAAAAAAAATTCAATTATGAATTGACTATAATGTGGTTATGTTCTGAAGTTTCGAAGGGAAGGCGGTGGGAATCGAGTTGTATGGTACTTTCGCCACTGGTTCGTGATGTCATCACGAAGTTCGTACCGTCCTCGACTACAAATGGATCATCAATCCGCTATAAGAGGATTACTCATCAAGATTCGGTAGCAATCAATTCACTAAGCTTAGTTTATGTCATTGTTGTGTGCGATTTACAGAAGATTATCTAGATAATCAACACCTATGTGATATGACAATAATCGGTATCTATTAGTAATTTATGTTACGACACCCATTTAAGTACTTAGGTCATGTAGGGTCTCAATAGTTACACAGGTATTTAATTGGCACAAAAAATATGCCTTGACTTTTCCCAACTATTTTAGGTCGGCTACCATTCTAACTGGAAACAGCTGAATATCAGTATTTTACATGGAGCGACTGCCTATCTGACCTCCACAACACAATTACATGATACCCTTTGGTAAGACTTGTTGTCAGATTTTTGGGCTTCTGACTACATGTGACGACTGTCAAAGATCTCGAATGACAGCCGGGACCAACGGCTTAACGTGCTTTCCGAGGCAGTTGTCTCAGGTTAAAAAAAGTCGAACTTTTTCTAAGATTCGATGTACTTACCTTCATGAACAAAAAAGAGTGTGTAAACATGATTTGGTGTTTTGTCAGAAGAAAGATTAAAAGGAAAAAAATAGGTTTACGAGTATTTGTCACAGAGACACGTGCATACAAAAATAATAAGAAAAATAAAAGCAAAATAGATCTATAGTCACGACTCACGAATACAAAACAAAAATAGTCGGCAGCTGAACGTCGTGACTGAGATAAGAAGACTTCCATTCAGTATGATGCTGTGCCCCACAGACCCTCGAAAATGACGTACGAAAACCAAGTTCAATTCATAGTTTGAAATACAAAATTAACTACGAATAACCCTGATCATTTCAGTGCTAATGTTAAGTGATGAAGGAACGATGGACCTACCTTATGATTTGTACGCCACTTTAATCTTGCATAATGTATATTAAACGTGATACAAAGATTCCAAGATTCATATAGATAGTACATACCGAACTTAGGTAGACTAGGTAGTCTAACGCCTGGTTTACACAGTGCGATTTGATTGCTTTTGGCATACTGTAAGTGTAGTTTTTTGTTTTTTTTTTGTTTAGTTTTTATTAGTTCTGTTTTTTTTGCCGTTCAATCGGACTATGAGAGTGAGGGAAGAGGGAGTGCACCTGTGTCTGAGCGCACACTTGTGCACTATAATATCTCTAATATGTCCCGCGCCGAAGGCTAGTGTACGTTGAGATTGGCCGCCGTGACCGAAATACGGTCTGGAAGACTTTACTTTTTATAAGTTTAAGCAACTATAAAAGTTACACCGTCGTCTAAACAGTGTTTAGACGATGCAAAGTTATTTGTTGCTTCAATTTTATTGCATGCCATAGGCAGGATAATTGTGTCGTGTAAATGGGGCTTTAGGTGCACTTACGACCAAGTTGTGTTCTTAAGCGCCCCAGGAGCAACAAAAACGCGGAAAAACAATGTCATTTAAGAACGTAACCTCTTGCCGCTTTATTGAATTTTAATGCCGTTCTAACAACATTCTTACACCGGTTTTCTCACTTATGAGTAGACGAGAAAAGCATTTCTTAACATTTTGAAGTATTGAAATCCAACGTAGGTAGACAAAAATGTATGTGGGAAATATGCTTTGTAGGGTTCCGTAGCTAAAAAGGAAAAACGGTCTGTCCGTTTGGCAAGGGGTTTTTTCTCAGGAACGACCCGCGCCTATGTTATTATTTAGCCACGAGCTCCGCACGAGCTCCTCACGTATTAAGAAATCTAGCAGTTTTCAATCGAGTTCCATGCTCGAGTTGTAGAAATACTAGGATAAATACGTTTAGAAATATAATACGTTTTTTAGATTAATTTACGTTCCAAAGCCATACTTATTATTCATTTCGAGCCGTGTTATTTGCGGTTTTCCTCTTTATTCGCTTGTTTTAGTCACACACTTGCTCATGCTTTATTTTGCCCAAGCTTAGATGTTCGTTGGAGCGTGTCTTATCTAATTAGTAGGTCGGTTAGCTCTCCTACCTGACTATAAAACATTGCTCAGGGAAGCATGTACCTATTGGTCCCGCTACGGATTTAGGACGATGGACGTAGTTGCCAGTATTATTGGTTTTAGGGCCGAACTGAAGTAGTTGGGTCTATTTCTCTCTCATCAATGAGATTAATGGTTAAAGATGAATAGTAAATGTCTTATTACTGTGTGTTGTTGGTTTTGAGTGTTTGTCGTCATCGATATGGAAATGATTAATAATACGGTTAGAAATGGTGTTTAGTGGGAAGCTTTGCTGACAAAAACGGTGTGAGGGTAAATTCTAGACTCGGAAGCCTTAAGCACTTAAGTCAAATCTTTTTGCATGCGAAAATGACTTAAGATCTTATGGCTTGCATATAAGTCAAATCTTTTTGGATACCAAAAATATTTGACTTAAGTGCTTATGGCTTCCGAGTCTAGAATTATTCTACTACTACTGCTGCTTTAAAATCAAGAGGCCTTACATGCGCCTCGTGCGTGTAAACAATAAAGGGGTTTGTTATCTTTCAGCTGCTAACTTAGTTGACAACATAATATCTCTCAAACAAGGTCATACTTGCTTGCGTTATCTTTTTTCGTCGGCAAATAATGCACACCAAACAACCATCTGTAAGTCACACAATATTTGTTCCAAATATAAAGTCCGCAAACCCGTAGTGAAGAAAACAATCCAGGGGTAATCAACAGTCGTATCTAAATCAAAAGTCATGTACTTAGAGCTGTAAAGTCTTTATTTTTTAAATTTACCCCCTTATTCATAATCCTATTTTATCTCTATTTTAGCTAAAATAGGTTTATAGAACGTTTGTCTTTATCTGTCACGTTGTCATTTCTGTGTGTAAGAAAGAGACAAACCCCATTTTAACTAAAATAGATTTGATAAGTTTTATGAATAAGGGGGTAAATATATTACATGAACTTTAGTGGTCCAGCAACTGAGGTCTGACCCCTTTCTAATTCAGTATGATGGGTCACTGAGTGCACGCAACAAGAAAATACCGCAAGTCTTGCAAGATAGCAAAGATAAGCACACTTATTTTTAACATACCTACATACAATTCAATAATACGTACTAATATTAGGCGTAACGTCGAATTAGTAAAGACAGAACCAAAAAATATACCCTACAATCTACATTGATACATTTATGTTTTGTTAGCACAGAGACACACACAAATGCCATTGATGCCGCAGCCCGCAATTAACGTGGCCACCAAAAACAACAAGGAAAAGTACCATCAACACGAAAAGAAGCACATAGACGCGATGCAAAAAAAACTCTCATAGCCACACATTTTGATTTGTTTTCCTAAATAATTGGGAAGCTGGCAATTCGTTTTCGGGTTTCGCAAACCGATTACATGAGCCGCAAATCCTTGGATAAGACCAGAACAGACATGACAGCCGATAATGCTATTTCGCCTCAGTTGGATCCACATTCTGTCACGAATATCAATGCGAAGGATTTCATCGACAGAAGGCTTCCGCTGACAGAGATGAACGACTGGTCACGTTTTAGTATTGTTGCGATTCAATTCTAAAACGGAATTCGGAAACGGATTTGTCAATGGTTTAAATTGTTTCGTTTCTATTTTGATACAACTAAGCTGCAGAGATTTAAGAACATTTTAGTAAATTAAAATCTTCGTTCCTACCTATTCGTTTCCTCAGATTTAAGTCTTTGTGAATACCATCTTTGTAAAAGACATCGTTATTTCGATATGAGCGTCAAATTATTTTACGATATCCATACTTCCATACTAATATTATAAATTCGAAAGTAACTCTGTCTGTCTGTCTGTATGTTACCTTTTCACGCCTAAACCACTGAACCAATTTAGATGAAATTTGGTATAGAGATAGTTTGAGTTCCGGGGAAGGATATAGGATAGTTTTTATCCCGATATTCCCACGGGATCGACACTTATGCGAGTGAAACCGCGGGGCGCAGCTAGTACATTATATACGAAAAAAATCTAGAGACCATAAAGATTGGTCCTTGGCAGCTCTGGACAGAGAGAGGTGGAAAGAGAGAAGGGAGGCCTTTGCCCAGCAGTGGGACATTAATGTCTAATAAGAAACTAAAATTAAACTCTAAATGTAGTACCTACTTTAAAAAATATAATACAGCGTTATAAATCAACAGTTATATAATAAATGGAGAATGTACAGGTGATCAAGTAGGATAGTTAAAACGCCATTTATCATACAACTAGCTGCGCCCCGCGGTTTCACCCGCGTAAATGTCGATCCCGTGGGAATATCGGGATAAAAACTATCCTATGTCCTTTTCCGCGACTCTATCTATCTCTATACCAAATTTCATCTAAATCGGTTCAGTGGTTTAGGCGTGAAGAAGTAACAAACATATAAACACACACACACACTCACAAACTTTCGCCTTTATAATATTAGTGTGAAGTGTGATTTATAAGCGAGTGACATGGCCTCATACTGACGATGTAGACACATGTTTTGCCGAGAGACCCTAACTAGCTACTAATCATCGATTTACATAAAGCAACACATGTTCGGTTATATGCTATACATATACCACGGGTGGCCAACTTGGTTAGACCCATGATCTACTGCTCACTGACAGAACCCTGTGCGATCTACCAATTACATACTTCTTGAAATCTTAAATTAAACACACAAATATGTAGTATTTTTTATTTTACTAAGAGAGAAAATACAAGATGATGCATGCAGCAGTTAGTGATTATTAGTTACGTTGCGCAGTTTGTTAGTACATATTTATATTGTTTGCCTTGCCACGATCGACTGGACTAATAGTCGCGATCGACCGGTTGGCCACCCCTGCTATATACGATACGCTCGTTCCAGAATAAACAAGAAACTTCAAAGCAAGCAATGATACGTTGAATAAAAAAATTGCGAGTATACTTACATCATTTTCATCCGCACTTAACACTTATTCACAATCCCAATAATTGGCTTATTTATTTCGAGTGCTCGACGTCCGTATGTTACTGCTGGGATCCAGTAGAATATCAGCGTCAGGTATATTTGCCCGACACATGCTGAGCTGGACTCCCATCGTTCTTTGATAATTATAGTGTTACTTTATTTCATTAAAATATGTATTTTTTATATTAATTTATTACCTTGTATTTTCTTCATATTCATGTAATAAATTACATCATCATCATTTAATTTTGCGTTTGTGTGTTGTACTATTTTTTGTGTGCATTTAATAAATAATCTATTTACCAACTGTTCTAAATAAATATGTACTCTGTGACTATGCTGTGCGCTCCTGGAGACAAATATGTCATGCATGTAGATTCATAGTAATTGTGTAATCTGCAAGTCCTCTGGGAAATTCGCTAAGCAAACACAAAATTAAAACATGAGCTCAAAACTGTTATACTCAATATTTTTACTCTCTGTGTTTAAATGTCTTTCCTGCATTGGACTTGTTATAACAGGAGATGATGTCAGCGTGTATACCTAGTCATCATATTAATGATCATGAAATAGTTATACTCGTAGCTCGGCACCATGACGTTATTATGGAGATAGGTACCTAAGGCCGGAAACCTATAACAATGGATTTCATCGGGGTTTATGGTTAGGTACTCTAAGATTTTGGCATACTAAGTAAGTAGGTATATCAAATGAGTTAGGTACTTACGTTAACAGAGATAGGTTTCTCCTAAAAAGGACAACTTAACCAATCACACTAATATTATAAAGGCGAAAGTTTGTGAGTGTGTGTGTGTTTATATGTTTGTTACTTCTTCACGCTCAAACGGCTGGACCAATTTTGATAAAATTTTGTATGGATGTAGCTGACACCCTGAATTAACATATAGGCTACTTTTTATCCCTATATTCCCACGGCATAGACATTTACGTGGGTGAAACCGCGGGGCGCAGCCAATGTATCCATAATGTACGCTGGCATAAGCATAATCAGCCTATAATGTTCCCACTGCTGGGACACAAGCGCCTTCTCTGTTGAGGGAGCGGTTTGTAATCCACCAAGCGGGCCAGTGCGGGTTGGTAGATGTCTGTTTTTCTTCGAATATTTGGTTCTAGGACATGCTGATTTCCTCACGATGGTTTTCTTCACAGTTTGAGAGCGTGGTGATGAAATTATTTAAACGAAACAAAGCGCCTGCCTGAGTTCGAACCCAAACCCACAAGTCCTATGTCGGGGCCACACTGCGCAAACGGAATACTACGGGTTAAGTTGTCATCAGGAGATAGCAGTAAAAAAAAAATAACGGCCGTAATGCTCGATCCTCGGCCTCTCCCATCCATATATTTTCATTCACCTTACCCTTCCACGGACCCAGATGCCCTCAAAATTGGCGAGCATATACGATATTATAATACCGTAAAAGGGCTTGGAGAGCAGCGTTAACCCAGTGGCAAAGGCCGCGACTTACCGAGTTGCAGGTCGTAGGTTCGAACCCTGACAGGCGCCTTACTTTGTGTGATATTTTTTCATCACCACTGCTTTCAAAAGCGGTGAAGGGAAACATCGTGAGGAAACCGATATGTCCTAGACCCAAAAATTCGAAGACATGTGAGATCTACCAACCTGAACTGGACCCGCGTGATGGATTACGGCCAAATACCTCTCACAGAAAGGAGGCATGTGTCCCAGCAGTGGGTACGGTATAGGCTGATTAATAATATCCTGTAGAAGGGTGACAAAAGTCCGAAATACACGAAATATTGTTCTAATATATATATTATTCTACCCTTTTCTGGCAAGCGCAACAACTTCTCATAGCAACTATATCACAATACTACACAATTATTACAAATACCAATAAAGATGTCAGTTCGCAGTACACATGTACAATATAACTAGGTACTTTAACTAGTGAAGTAGTGATTCATTCATTCAATCTTGCAAATTGATTTGAACTTGGCAGTTGTAATATTAATTGGCATCAATAAATGGCATGCACTTGTATGCCATGCAGTCTATACGATCAATAGTTTGTATGGAGGGATAGAAGGCGTACTGTCGTATCATACATAATCTATCTATCGTCGTCACTTTTACATTACTTTCTTCTTCTTCTTTATGAGTCTTTGTTCATCCAACGCCTGGTGTAGGCCTCGTCCTCTACATACCATTCTTTTTGGTCTTAAGAGCGTTTACGACGTACGGCATTTCATACAAACTTTCAAGCCCTTGTTTACGCTTTTTTTTGGAAATGAATGAACCAATTTTACTTTGCCCTTGTTTTTCGAAATAAATGAACCATTTTTAATGAAACGTCATACGCATAAGCAGGATACAAAGGTCTAAAAAGTTAGTAAATAACATTTTCGAAATGTCTCATTTAAAAAAAGATTGAAATCTCTGTTTCTATTCAAAATTTAAAATCGGTCTAATTTGGCTGTACCACACTGTTTTTCGAAAATGTTCTTAACTATTTTTTTTTGACTTTTGTATCTTGCTTATGCGTACGAAGTTTCATTAAAATCGGTTCATTCATTTTGAAAAACTAGGGCTTTAAAGTCGTTTATGCTCACGTTTGTATGAAATGCCCTACTTAGTAAAGCATTATTTATGCGACGCGTCGTCAGCTTATTTAGGTGGCTGATGATTGGTAATTCTTCACCACTGGGTTATCGCCCTAGTATAGCACGATCGTTAATATAGCTCATCGAGTTTTATCAATGTTCGACTTTTTATAGCATCGTGTCTCATACTTGTGTGACAATCTCTTTCTAGAGTTAGATGTGTCTTATTTAAACCAGCACCCTGATTGCGTAACACACTATCCATCTCAATCTGAATAGTTTTGAAGGATATTGCTAATCCATTGCTTTATATGTTCGAAAAATTTGTCTACTCAACAACGTAAATAACGCAATGAATTTTGTTGAACTGTCAAAATGAAAGCCCCAGCGCGGTAATGGCGATAATACTGACTGAACCTTCCCGACCCACCTGTCATCAATTCCGTGTTTTAAAAACGCAGTGGCCAAGGGTGGTCTAAACGAGGCATCGTCACGGGTCGAGGCGATTTTAATAAACCTCGAGCACACGGAGCGCCCTGTAGATCTTCCCCGTATCTTTGAATTTATTTCGATAGCGTATTGTTGAAGTATTTCTTTCTTTTATTTCTTTCAAACTTCGAATTCCTACATTGCATACGGTGAGTGCCTTTGCCACCGAGTTTTCTTACGAAGGAGGTAATATATACTTATGTAAATTCAAATCTTCACAAAGTTCTTGCGCCCTTTGAAAATCAATACCCACTGTTAAACTTCGGCACTTCGAAATGGATAAGAATTTGAAGTTCCCTTGCCACAATGTAAAGTAGATTCCATATTTGTAACTATTAATTTTGTGTGGCTGCTGTAGGATGTTTTAACAGTGTGATGGTTCGATAGCATTTGAAAAATCTGAGGTGATAGGTATCTAGACGCAGACGGAGATGGCAGGATGAGCTGGACTCTTTTAATTAAGATTTGTTCTTGGCAGCTCTAGACAGAGAGAGTAGGGAGACCTTTGCCCAGCAGTGGGACTTTTATGGCTAATAATAAATAATAATACAAATAGGTATCAGTAGAGCGACACATACCAGCTGTTAAACTCTATTGAATAGTTGTATGTGTATCATTATTTTAATTGACATCACCATTATATTTTCAGTTATTAGTTTTAAACAAATGATGACAAATCTTACAAATACGTTAGGTTGTCCGTCACAAATATGTTGACCTAAGTACGATTTGTGGTTTCAGATTCCCAGTTAAAATATGGAAAGTTATATTGTTTTATTTGCTTTTGAATAATACTGTATTATATATCCTTAATTAGTTTCCCGTTGACAGTGATGCGGACGAATTTTTTGATGCCCTTTGATTATTTTTCCTCCCTTTTTATATACTTGTACATATTATTATTTTAAGATTGTTAGTTTCTTAAATTATGTAAATATACAAAGAATAAATTAAAAAATAACAAGGAAAATTAATAAAGTTCTCTTCCTCTCTCAACTTTTTTACAAATTTGCTGTGCCCGACAGGGTTCATAATTGTTTCTATTATTTTTTTTTATTTACCTCCTGTAATTGTACATTATGGATTGCAATAATCCTTAATTAACAAAAACATTACAATTAAAACCTAACTTAACTAAAACTATATTCATACTAAAATATAGCGTCGAAAAATTCATCCGCATCGCTGTCGACTGGTAATGTGGAAATAATTTAATTTTAAATGGATAGTTATATTTTGTAGTAAATACCTACTTCGTTCTCAATAAATAAACATCCAGAGTAATAATTAAATGAAATTCTAATTTAATTCTAGTCTTTCCCAACTATGTTAGGATCGGCTTCCAGTCTAACCGGATGCAGCTGAATACCATTATTTTACATGGAGCGACTGCCTATCTGACCTCCACAACAGAGTACTAATGGGTAATACGATACCCCTTGGTAAGACTGATGGTCAAACTTTCGGGATTCTGACGACCCGTAAAGACTGTCAAAGATCCACGAATGACAGCCAAGACCAATGACTTAACGTGCTTTTCGAGGCACGGCCCCTCACCCATCCACGGACCAACCGTGGCAAGTTCAAAGTTCCTCCCTCCGTTTTTAAAAAACCCTCTGTTTTTTAAAAGCCTTAAACTTTGCTAAGAAAACTGAACTGAAACATGTTGAAGCTATTGTTACAGACTATTCTGTTTAGACAAAATTACGCTTTCATAAATCTAGGAAGAACTACTGCTAGCCTGCATCATCCCACTGCTGGTCAAAAACCTCTCCCCATGACTTCCAGCTCTTTCGATCCAGGGCTAAAGTGGACCACTGGTCGTTTGTTTTGTCCAGCTCATCCCGCCTTCTTCTACGGGGCCCGCCGCGACGGCTTCTAGCTGTGTCAGGGCTCCATGTAGTGGTTATTTTGGCCCACAGCTCATTGGGTATACGGCACACGTGGCCAGCACAGTCCCACTTCAGCTTAGCGGCGTCTTAATCTAGGAAGAAAATGTATTTAAAAACTAAGTAGATACTTAATTAGAAATCCGAAAATATATATATTTTTCAGATTTTTGGTACCCAAACTTGTAAATTGAATAGTATGAAAGGAGTGATGGCGTGGCGGTTGACAGGGGAGGTTGGAAGGGCAGGGAGATGATGATGATGATACCGAAACTAGCAAAAGCAATCCTGTGACATACGAAATAACGGACCAACATACAGAACAAATAGGTTTCCACGTGTAACAACGGAATCCTAAAATCCGTTATTTTATGAAAACAAAAAACGCTTCTCCATTACCTTGGGAGAATTTAATCAGTTTGCTTACTTTGAACTGGAAACTCAAATTGTGCTCACGGTAAACAAAATCGTTCCTCGGAAAACAATTACTGGATAGCCCGTTAGATGAGGATAAAGTGTAGCGCGCTATAGTAGTGGTGTTAATAGATATTAGCTTTTATCTTATCTACGATCCTGTTTTGTTTTTTCAGCGAGTTAGGTTGTGTGCAGACTGAGTCAAGACTTTCTATTGGAAAAAATATAGCTCTATGAAACGCAATCACGCAATCAACAAACAAAACACTCGCAGAAAATCCAGTTTTATCGCAAAGTAAAACAGTTTTGTACATAATTGACAACACTATAGTGTGCGCACTGCCTTAGGTACTATGACCATTACTTTTTTATCGTGAAGATATGCTCATGCATTCCGCACTACCACTGGGACATAAATTCGACAAATTCGAACATATAATGAAGCAATGGATTAGCGATATATTCAGATTGTAATTGAAAGTTTGTTACGTAATAAGGTGCAGGAGGCAGTATTGAATGCTACGAAAGACAGATTATCAAAACAAATGTACATACTTACAGTGCAATGAACGTTGTTAAACTGATTGTCGAAATTAAAGCTTACAAATAATACAATTGTATTGTGAATACAAGACACAATACAATTGTATTATTTATAAGCTTTAATTATATACACAATTGAGAGGGCGTCAATCTACATTTGCGGTCAAATGCATTGAGCAGCCATTACAGTATCTATTTAGTAGTGATGCTGCATGCTGTAATAATCAAAGATCTCATTGAGATCTGTTAACAGATGAAAGGATTTTGTATGTTAGAACATAGAGCGTTAGAACTTCTTCAGAAGTATTGTGAAAGAGGTTCATGATGTATACTATAGAGATTATGACATGCATAGTTTGCGGCATGCATAGCATGCAACTTTTTCTAGTAATTATAAGGTAGATAATGGTATACAATTAAGAGATAGAATTAACAGCCAGTTTAGCTGACAAGCGAAGCTATGAATAATAATAATAAACCTTTATTTTCAGACCACAGAGAATCCATACGTTAATAAAGAAAACTTAAAACTCATGTTACCTATAGATACCTAGAGCATTTCAGTCAATGTGGAAATCAGATAATTAAATATTATACTTAATGAACGGTCGATGATGGAACACATCGTGATGAAACCTGGACAAGTCTGGAATCGCCATCACGCATGACTTGTAAGTGTGAGAGGAGGCCTTTGCCCTGTATTGGAACAATAATGGGACAGTATTATCTATTATCCCAAACGGCTGGTTGACACTTTCCATGACAAAGGCATCACACTGAGAGGAGGCTTGTGTCCCAGCAGTGGGAACATTATAGGCTGATTATGTATGACAAAGGCTAGCTTTTACCTTGGCCAGAGACTTAACATTGCCATACAACGTGGTAATGCCGCCAGTCTCTTGGGAACATTATCAGTCGACAGCGATGCGGAGGAATTTTTCGACGTCATATTTTACATAGATTGTTAAGGTTGTTATATTTTAATTGTTTATTTGTTAATTTAGTATAAGAAGTCTATCCAGTGTACTTATATATTTTTATCCTAATATAATGTACTTATATATTTTTATAATAAAGTTAATAATTTTACATTCTGAAACTGTATAGTTCGTGACAGTGGCGAAGGGTGAATTTATGACAGAGGTAAGCCGGAGCAAAAAAAAATTCAATTATGAATTGACTATAATGTGGTTATGTTCTGAAGTTTCGAAGGGAAGGCGGTGGGAATCGAGTTGTATGGTACTTTCGCCACTGGTTCGTGATGTCATCACGAAGTTCGTACCGTCCTCGACTACAAATGGATCATCAATCCGCTATAAGAGGATTACTCATCAAGATTCGGTAGCAATCAATTCACTAAGCTTAGTTTATGTCATTGTTGTGTGCGATTTACAGAAGATTATCTAGATAATCAACACCTATGTGATATGACAATAATCGGTATCTATTAGTAATTTATGTTACGACACCCATTTAAGTACTTAGGTCATGTAGGGTCTCAATAGTTACACAGGTATTTAATTGGCACAAAAAATATGCCTTGACTTTTCCCAACTATTTTAGGTCGGCTACCATTCTAACTGGAAACAGCTGAATATCAGTATTTTACATGGAGCGACTGCCTATCTGACCTCCACAACACAATTACATGATACCCTTTGGTAAGACTTGTTGTCAGATTTTTGGGCTTCTGACTACATGTGACGACTGTCAAAGATCTCGAATGACAGCCGGGACCAACGGCTTAACGTGCTTTCCGAGGCAGTTGTCTCAGGTTAAAAAAAGTCGAACTTTTTCTAAGATTCGATGTACTTACCTTCATGAACAAAAAAGAGTGTGTAAACATGATTTGGTGTTTTGTCAGAAGAAAGATTAAAAGGAAAAAAATAGGTTTACGAGTATTTGTCACAGAGACACGTGCATACAAAAATAATAAGAAAAATAAAAGCAAAATAGATCTATAGTCACGACTCACGAATACAAAACAAAAATAGTCGGCAGCTGAACGTCGTGACTGAGATAAGAAGACTTCCATTCAGTATGATGCTGTGCCCCACAGACCCTCGAAAATGACGTACGAAAACCAAGTTCAATTCATAGTTTGAAATACAAAATTAACTACGAATAACCCTGATCATTTCAGTGCTAATGTTAAGTGATGAAGGAACGATGGACCTACCTTATGATTTGTACGCCACTTTAATCTTGCATAATGTATATTAAACGTGATACAAAGATTCCAAGATTCATATAGATAGTACATACCGAACTTAGGTAGACTAGGTAGTCTAACGCCTGGTTTACACAGTGCGATTTGATTGCTTTTGGCATACTGTAAGTGTAGTTTTTTGTTTTTTTTTTGTTTAGTTTTTATTAGTTCTGTTTTTTTTGCCGTTCAATCGGACTATGAGAGTGAGGGAAGAGGGAGTGCACCTGTGTCTGAGCGCACACTTGTGCACTATAATATCTCTAATATGTCCCGCGCCGAAGGCTAGTGTACGTTGAGATTGGCCGCCGTGACCGAAATACGGTCTGGAAGACTTTACTTTTTATAAGTTTAAGCAACTATAAAAGTTACACCGTCGTCTAAACAGTGTTTAGACGATGCAAAGTTATTTGTTGCTTCAATTTTATTGCATGCCATAGGCAGGATAATTGTGTCGTGTAAATGGGGCTTTAGGTGCACTTACGACCAAGTTGTGTTCTTAAGCGCCCCAGGAGCAACAAAAACGCGGAAAAACAATGTCATTTAAGAACGTAACCTCTTGCCGCTTTATTGAATTTTAATGCCGTTCTAACAACATTCTTACACCGGTTTTCTCACTTATGAGTAGACGAGAAAAGCATTTCTTAACATTTTGAAGTATTGAAATCCAACGTAGGTAGACAAAAATGTATGTGGGAAATATGCTTTGTAGGGTTCCGTAGCTAAAAAGGAAAAACGGTCTGTCCGTTTGGCAAGGGGTTTTTTCTCAGGAACGACCCGCGCCTATGTTATTATTTAGCCACGAGCTCCGCACGAGCTCCTCACGTATTAAGAAATCTAGCAGTTTTCAATCGAGTTCCATGCTCGAGTTGTAGAAATACTAGGATAAATACGTTTAGAAATATAATACGTTTTTTAGATTAATTTACGTTCCAAAGCCATACTTATTATTCATTTCGAGCCGTGTTATTTGCGGTTTTCCTCTTTATTCGCTTGTTTTAGTCACACACTTGCTCATGCTTTATTTTGCCCAAGCTTAGATGTTCGTTGGAGCGTGTCTTATCTAATTAGTAGGTCGGTTAGCTCTCCTACCTGACTATAAAACATTGCTCAGGGAAGCATGTACCTATTGGTCCCGCTACGGATTTAGGACGATGGACGTAGTTGCCAGTATTATTGGTTTTAGGGCCGAACTGAAGTAGTTGGGTCTATTTCTCTCTCATCAATGAGATTAATGGTTAAAGATGAATAGTAAATGTCTTATTACTGTGTGTTGTTGGTTTTGAGTGTTTGTCGTCATCGATATGGAAATGATTAATAATACGGTTAGAAATGGTGTTTAGTGGGAAGCTTTGCTGACAAAAACGGTGTGAGGGTAAATTCTAGACTCGGAAGCCTTAAGCACTTAAGTCAAATCTTTTTGCATGCGAAAATGACTTAAGATCTTATGGCTTGCATATAAGTCAAATCTTTTTGGATACCAAAAATATTTGACTTAAGTGCTTATGGCTTCCGAGTCTAGAATTATTCTACTACTACTGCTGCTTTAAAATCAAGAGGCCTTACATGCGCCTCGTGCGTGTAAACAATAAAGGGGTTTGTTATCTTTCAGCTGCTAACTTAGTTGACAACATAATATCTCTCAAACAAGGTCATACTTGCTTGCGTTATCTTTTTTCGTCGGCAAATAATGCACACCAAACAACCATCTGTAAGTCACACAATATTTGTTCCAAATATAAAGTCCGCAAACCCGTAGTGAAGAAAACAATCCAGGGGTAATCAACAGTCGTATCTAAATCAAAAGTCATGTACTTAGAGCTGTAAAGTCTTTATTTTTTAAATTTACCCCCTTATTCATAATCCTATTTTATCTCTATTTTAGCTAAAATAGGTTTATAGAACGTTTGTCTTTATCTGTCACGTTGTCATTTCTGTGTGTAAGAAAGAGACAAACCCCATTTTAACTAAAATAGATTTGATAAGTTTTATGAATAAGGGGGTAAATATATTACATGAACTTTAGTGGTCCAGCAACTGAGGTCTGACCCCTTTCTAATTCAGTATGATGGGTCACTGAGTGCACGCAACAAGAAAATACCGCAAGTCTTGCAAGATAGCAAAGATAAGCACACTTATTTTTAACATACCTACATACAATTCAATAATACGTACTAATATTAGGCGTAACGTCGAATTAGTAAAGACAGAACCAAAAAATATACCCTACAATCTACATTGATACATTTATGTTTTGTTAGCACAGAGACACACACAAATGCCATTGATGCCGCAGCCCGCAATTAACGTGGCCACCAAAAACAACAAGGAAAAGTACCATCAACACGAAAAGAAGCACATAGACGCGATGCAAAAAAAACTCTCATAGCCACACATTTTGATTTGTTTTCCTAAATAATTGGGAAGCTGGCAATTCGTTTTCGGGTTTCGCAAACCGATTACATGAGCCGCAAATCCTTGGATAAGACCAGAACAGACATGACAGCCGATAATGCTATTTCGCCTCAGTTGGATCCACATTCTGTCACGAATATCAATGCGAAGGATTTCATCGACAGAAGGCTTCCGCTGACAGAGATGAACGACTGGTCACGTTTTAGTATTGTTGCGATTCAATTCTAAAACGGAATTCGGAAACGGATTTGTCAATGGTTTAAATTGTTTCGTTTCTATTTTGATACAACTAAGC
The DNA here is from genome assembly GCA_945859645.1 of Amphipoea oculea. Classification (NCBI taxonomy): domain Eukaryota; kingdom Metazoa; phylum Arthropoda; class Insecta; order Lepidoptera; family Noctuidae; genus Amphipoea; species Amphipoea oculea. Next base: position 11,977,694 of record OX243880.1, read on the forward strand.
TGCAGAGATTTAAGAACATTTTAGTAAATTAAAATCTTCGTTCCTACCTATTCGTTTCCTCAGATTTAAGTCTTTGTGAATACCATCTTTGTAAAAGACATCGTTATTTCGATATGAGCGTCAAATTATTTTACGATATCCATACTTCCATACTAATATTATAAATTCGAAAGTAACTCTGTCTGTCTGTCTGTATGTTACCTTTTCACGCCTAAACCACTGAACCAATTTAGATGAAATTTGGTATAGAGATAGTTTGAGTTCCGGGGAAGGATATAGGATAGTTTTTATCCCGATATTCCCACGGGATCGACACTTATGCGAGTGAAACCGCGGGGCGCAGCTAGTACATTATATACGAAAAAAATCTAGAGACCATAAAGATTGGTCCTTGGCAGCTCTGGACAGAGAGAGGTGGAAAGAGAGAAGGGAGGCCTTTGCCCAGCAGTGGGACATTAATGTCTAATAAGAAACTAAAATTAAACTCTAAATGTAGTACCTACTTTAAAAAATATAATACAGCGTTATAAATCAACAGTTATATAATAAATGGAGAATGTACAGGTGATCAAGTAGGATAGTTAAAACGCCATTTATCATACAACTAGCTGCGCCCCGCGGTTTCACCCGCGTAAATGTCGATCCCGTGGGAATATCGGGATAAAAACTATCCTATGTCCTTTTCCGCGACTCTATCTATCTCTATACCAAATTTCATCTAAATCGGTTCAGTGGTTTAGGCGTGAAGAAGTAACAAACATATAAACACACACACACACTCACAAACTTTCGCCTTTATAATATTAGTGTGAAGTGTGATTTATAAGCGAGTGACATGGCCTCATACTGACGATGTAGACACATGTTTTGCCGAGAGACCCTAACTAGCTACTAATCATCGATTTACATAAAGCAACACATGTTCGGTTATATGCTATACATATACCACGGGTGGCCAACTTGGTTAGACCCATGATCTACTGCTCACTGACAGAACCCTGTGCGATCTACCAATTACATACTTCTTGAAATCTTAAATTAAACACACAAATATGTAGTATTTTTTATTTTACTAAGAGAGAAAATACAAGATGATGCATGCAGCAGTTAGTGATTATTAGTTACGTTGCGCAGTTTGTTAGTACATATTTATATTGTTTGCCTTGCCACGATCGACTGGACTAATAGTCGCGATCGACCGGTTGGCCACCCCTGCTATATACGATACGCTCGTTCCAGAATAAACAAGAAACTTCAAAGCAAGCAATGATACGTTGAATAAAAAAATTGCGAGTATACTTACATCATTTTCATCCGCACTTAACACTTATTCACAATCCCAATAATTGGCTTATTTATTTCGAGTGCTCGACGTCCGTATGTTACTGCTGGGATCCAGTAGAATATCAGCGTCAGGTATATTTGCCCGACACATGCTGAGCTGGACTCCCATCGTTCTTTGATAATTATAGTGTTACTTTATTTCATTAAAATATGTATTTTTTATATTAATTTATTACCTTGTATTTTCTTCATATTCATGTAATAAATTACATCATCATCATTTAATTTTGCGTTTGTGTGTTGTACTATTTTTTGTGTGCATTTAATAAATAATCTATTTACCAACTGTTCTAAATAAATATGTACTCTGTGACTATGCTGTGCGCTCCTGGAGACAAATATGTCATGCATGTAGATTCATAGTAATTGTGTAATCTGCAAGTCCTCTGGGAAATTCGCTAAGCAAACACAAAATTAAAACATGAGCTCAAAACTGTTATACTCAATATTTTTACTCTCTGTGTTTAAATGTCTTTCCTGCATTGGACTTGTTATAACAGGAGATGATGTCAGCGTGTATACCTAGTCATCATATTAATGATCATGAAATAGTTATACTCGTAGCTCGGCACCATGACGTTATTATGGAGATAGGTACCTAAGGCCGGAAACCTATAACAATGGATTTCATCGGGGTTTATGGTTAGGTACTCTAAGATTTTGGCATACTAAGTAAGTAGGTATATCAAATGAGTTAGGTACTTACGTTAACAGAGATAGGTTTCTCCTAAAAAGGACAACTTAACCAATCACACTAATATTATAAAGGCGAAAGTTTGTGAGTGTGTGTGTGTTTATATGTTTGTTACTTCTTCACGCTCAAACGGCTGGACCAATTTTGATAAAATTTTGTATGGATGTAGCTGACACCCTGAATTAACATATAGGCTACTTTTTATCCCTATATTCCCACGGCATAGACATTTACGTGGGTGAAACCGCGGGGCGCAGCCAATGTATCCATAATGTACGCTGGCATAAGCATAATCAGCCTATAATGTTCCCACTGCTGGGACACAAGCGCCTTCTCTGTTGAGGGAGCGGTTTGTAATCCACCAAGCGGGCCAGTGCGGGTTGGTAGATGTCTGTTTTTCTTCGAATATTTGGTTCTAGGACATGCTGATTTCCTCACGATGGTTTTCTTCACAGTTTGAGAGCGTGGTGATGAAATTATTTAAACGAAACAAAGCGCCTGCCTGAGTTCGAACCCAAACCCACAAGTCCTATGTCGGGGCCACACTGCGCAAACGGAATACTACGGGTTAAGTTGTCATCAGGAGATAGCAGTAAAAAAAAAATAACGGCCGTAATGCTCGATCCTCGGCCTCTCCCATCCATATATTTTCATTCACCTTACCCTTCCACGGACCCAGATGCCCTCAAAATTGGCGAGCATATACGATATTATAATACCGTAAAAGGGCTTGGAGAGCAGCGTTAACCCAGTGGCAAAGGCCGCGACTTACCGAGTTGCAGGTCGTAGGTTCGAACCCTGACAGGCGCCTTACTTTGTGTGATATTTTTTCATCACCACTGCTTTCAAAAGCGGTGAAGGGAAACATCGTGAGGAAACCGATATGTCCTAGACCCAAAAATTCGAAGACATGTGAGATCTACCAACCTGAACTGGACCCGCGTGATGGATTACGGCCAAATACCTCTCACAGAAAGGAGGCATGTGTCCCAGCAGTGGGTACGGTATAGGCTGATTAATAATATCCTGTAGAAGGGTGACAAAAGTCCGAAATACACGAAATATTGTTCTAATATATATATTATTCTACCCTTTTCTGGCAAGCGCAACAACTTCTCATAGCAACTATATCACAATACTACACAATTATTACAAATACCAATAAAGATGTCAGTTCGCAGTACACATGTACAATATAACTAGGTACTTTAACTAGTGAAGTAGTGATTCATTCATTCAATCTTGCAAATTGATTTGAACTTGGCAGTTGTAATATTAATTGGCATCAATAAATGGCATGCACTTGTATGCCATGCAGTCTATACGATCAATAGTTTGTATGGAGGGATAGAAGGCGTACTGTCGTATCATACATAATCTATCTATCGTCGTCACTTTTACATTACTTTCTTCTTCTTCTTTATGAGTCTTTGTTCATCCAACGCCTGGTGTAGGCCTCGTCCTCTACATACCATTCTTTTTGGTCTTAAGAGCGTTTACGACGTACGGCATTTCATACAAACTTTCAAGCCCTTGTTTACGCTTTTTTTTGGAAATGAATGAACCAATTTTACTTTGCCCTTGTTTTTCGAAATAAATGAACCATTTTTAATGAAACGTCATACGCATAAGCAGGATACAAAGGTCTAAAAAGTTAGTAAATAACATTTTCGAAATGTCTCATTTAAAAAAAGATTGAAATCTCTGTTTCTATTCAAAATTTAAAATCGGTCTAATTTGGCTGTACCACACTGTTTTTCGAAAATGTTCTTAACTATTTTTTTTTGACTTTTGTATCTTGCTTATGCGTACGAAGTTTCATTAAAATCGGTTCATTCATTTTGAAAAACTAGGGCTTTAAAGTCGTTTATGCTCACGTTTGTATGAAATGCCCTACTTAGTAAAGCATTATTTATGCGACGCGTCGTCAGCTTATTTAGGTGGCTGATGATTGGTAATTCTTCACCACTGGGTTATCGCCCTAGTATAGCACGATCGTTAATATAGCTCATCGAGTTTTATCAATGTTCGACTTTTTATAGCATCGTGTCTCATACTTGTGTGACAATCTCTTTCTAGAGTTAGATGTGTCTTATTTAAACCAGCACCCTGATTGCGTAACACACTATCCATCTCAATCTGAATAGTTTTGAAGGATATTGCTAATCCATTGCTTTATATGTTCGAAAAATTTGTCTACTCAACAACGTAAATAACGCAATGAATTTTGTTGAACTGTCAAAATGAAAGCCCCAGCGCGGTAATGGCGATAATACTGACTGAACCTTCCCGACCCACCTGTCATCAATTCCGTGTTTTAAAAACGCAGTGGCCAAGGGTGGTCTAAACGAGGCATCGTCACGGGTCGAGGCGATTTTAATAAACCTCGAGCACACGGAGCGCCCTGTAGATCTTCCCCGTATCTTTGAATTTATTTCGATAGCGTATTGTTGAAGTATTTCTTTCTTTTATTTCTTTCAAACTTCGAATTCCTACATTGCATACGGTGAGTGCCTTTGCCACCGAGTTTTCTTACGAAGGAGGTAATATATACTTATGTAAATTCAAATCTTCACAAAGTTCTTGCGCCCTTTGAAAATCAATACCCACTGTTAAACTTCGGCACTTCGAAATGGATAAGAATTTGAAGTTCCCTTGCCACAATGTAAAGTAGATTCCATATTTGTAACTATTAATTTTGTGTGGCTGCTGTAGGATGTTTTAACAGTGTGATGGTTCGATAGCATTTGAAAAATCTGAGGTGATAGGTATCTAGACGCAGACGGAGATGGCAGGATGAGCTGGACTCTTTTAATTAAGATTTGTTCTTGGCAGCTCTAGACAGAGAGAGTAGGGAGACCTTTGCCCAGCAGTGGGACTTTTATGGCTAATAATAAATAATAATACAAATAGGTATCAGTAGAGCGACACATACCAGCTGTTAAACTCTATTGAATAGTTGTATGTGTATCATTATTTTAATTGACATCACCATTATATTTTCAGTTATTAGTTTTAAACAAATGATGACAAATCTTACAAATACGTTAGGTTGTCCGTCACAAATATGTTGACCTAAGTACGATTTGTGGTTTCAGATTCCCAGTTAAAATATGGAAAGTTATATTGTTTTATTTGCTTTTGAATAATACTGTATTATATATCCTTAATTAGTTTCCCGTTGACAGTGATGCGGACGAATTTTTTGATGCCCTTTGATTATTTTTCCTCCCTTTTTATATACTTGTACATATTATTATTTTAAGATTGTTAGTTTCTTAAATTATGTAAATATACAAAGAATAAATTAAAAAATAACAAGGAAAATTAATAAAGTTCTCTTCCTCTCTCAACTTTTTTACAAATTTGCTGTGCCCGACAGGGTTCATAATTGTTTCTATTATTTTTTTTTATTTACCTCCTGTAATTGTACATTATGGATTGCAATAATCCTTAATTAACAAAAACATTACAATTAAAACCTAACTTAACTAAAACTATATTCATACTAAAATATAGCGTCGAAAAATTCATCCGCATCGCTGTCGACTGGTAATGTGGAAATAATTTAATTTTAAATGGATAGTTATATTTTGTAGTAAATACCTACTTCGTTCTCAATAAATAAACATCCAGAGTAATAATTAAATGAAATTCTAATTTAATTCTAGTCTTTCCCAACTATGTTAGGATCGGCTTCCAGTCTAACCGGATGCAGCTGAATACCATTATTTTACATGGAGCGACTGCCTATCTGACCTCCACAACAGAGTACTAATGGGTAATACGATACCCCTTGGTAAGACTGATGGTCAAACTTTCGGGATTCTGACGACCCGTAAAGACTGTCAAAGATCCACGAATGACAGCCAAGACCAATGACTTAACGTGCTTTTCGAGGCACGGCCCCTCACCCATCCACGGACCAACCTGACCGATCGACCCGTGCGGCTGTTATTACTTAGCCACAATCCCCCTGACTATATTATCATTTCTAATTAAATCAAGCTTGACAGAGTCGAGTCGGAGTCAGCGTTTTAATTTCGCACGTTTTAGTCATGAAACCCGAATACATTTAGAGGCGTATCAAAATCACTGAAAGTGCTACATATACTTACAAAGGAAAGTCTTGAGAAAAAATGTACAAGCACTAACTGTTTACCCCTATAGGATCCTTGTTTTCCGAATAGATTCGTCAAAGTGGATCGATTTTATTAACGGACCTTCAGCCTTGGGCGTGTCTTCAGACAATAAATTTCTAAACTCTTGGTAGAGTTTTCTCTATTTTGAAAAGAATAGAAAATGTTCGTGAAAGTTTTCGTTGGTTATCAAAAAAAAATCTGACGTGTCATAGGAAAGTGCAATGCCTACGCGGCCAAAATGTATGAAACAGCAATTTATTATAGGGTTCCGTACCTCGAATGGAAAACGGAACCCTTATAAGATTACTTTGTGGTTCGTCTGTTTGTCCATCAGTCAAGACCCTTTTTCTCAGGAATGCGTGGAGTTATTAAGTTGAAATTAATATCACATACTCAGGGCTGCAAACCCTTGAAGCAGTAAAAAAAATCAAACTTGTAAGTCAACGTAAACAAAAGGTACGGGCGTTTATGTTCCGGAATCAAAACCTGTAGAGTACTTCCCGTTAGAATCATGAAATCCGAAAACCATACATTTTTAGTTACCTACATATGTACCAACCCTCCTCGGTGCGCGAGTCCAACTCGTACTAGACCGGTATTTTTTAAATAACCGACGAAATGTTTTTTTGCGCTAAAATCATGTGGTGTTTTCATGGTAACAGGTTGCGCGTCGATGCCACCCTGTATTAGGTATCCTCTCCCCACTTTAATTCGTAAGCTTACATCTTAATCAAATCGTCATTCTGCCTGTAATCTGTCAAGCTCCGCTAATGAGACACAATTGATTTTAAAATTGGAACTGTCATTTCTATCAGCCGTTATCTCAATATTTACCCCACGTGAACGATGAAGAAAGACGAGTTGAAGTACACGTGAACATGAAGATGAGTTGAAGTACGCGTGAACGATGAAGACGAGTTGAAGCACGCGTGAACGATGAGGACGAGTTGAAGTACACGTTAACGAAGAAGACGAGTTGAAGTACACGTGAACGATGAAGACGAGTTGAAGTACACGTGAACGATGAAGATGAGTTGAAGTACACGTGAACGATGAAGACGAGTTGAAGTACACGTGAACGATGAAGATGAGTTGAAGTACACGTAAACGATGAAGATGAGTTGAAGTACACGTGAACGATGAAGACGAGTTGAAGTACACGTGAACGATGAAGACGAGTTGAAGTACACGTGAACGATGAAGATGAGTTGAAGTACACGTGAGGAAACCTAGACTTGCCTGTATTGATAAACGGGATGACTTGGTATTGGCTTCCCGTTAGAAATAGACAACTTTTAATTCAGACAGAGTCTATTATAGGGTTAGTAATAGTAAAGGTTCAGATTTTTGTTGTTTTAGCTTCCATGCTGTAATACATAAATATACAGGGTCCCATTAAAATATATGGACAAATTTTAACACAGCGCTCAGTACGTCTAACCAAACATATCCAAGCAAAAAAAAAACACTGATTAAAGTGATTTTATTTTTACCTAAAATAATAAATTGCCGGCACATTAGTGTATTTTCGTTAGCTGATTTATTTTTCTTGTAAGTATCTAATGAGTTTTTCTTATATATTTTTTTTACCATCGTCCTTATTTTGGTGGTCTGAATGATTCCTAAAAGTTTGTCCATCTATTTTAATGGGACCTTATACAGGGTGTTACAGAAAGGGTATATCAATACAAACGGGTTGAAGAGTGTATCTGGTCTAGAATCTCTGTACAAAATTTCAGCTCAAAAGCTAAAAAAAAACTTTGAAAATGCTTAATATTTTTTTATTTCGACATCACGGCGCTGCACTGGCGCGCGGCGGCGTGATGTGCGTGTACTAGGCGCACAGACACACTACAGATAATGGACAATGACCCTCGTAGTGCGGTGACACGTTTTTTATGATATCAATGTAATAAACTATCGAAATAAAAAAATATCAAGCACTTTCAAAGTTACTGCTTTTGAGCTGAAATTTTGTACAGAGATTCTAGACCAGATACACTCTTCAACCTGTTTGTATTGATATACCCTTTCTGTAACACCCTGTATATACGCAAGTCTGAAAGTGGTGATCATCATGCTCATACCTTCTCTGCTTGTCTCAATTGTTATCTGTTGCTTTATCATAACCGAATTCGTTTTTCATCATTTCTTCAGAGATAATGCTGTAAAAGTTTTATGATGATTCAGGCTATAAAGTTTAATTTAATAAAGGTACACCTATGATAGCGTTGGGTAACGTTAAGTTTAATTATAGTAAAGGTCCTCGTCTAAAGAGCTCGGCCAGAGTCGTAGTTTTTATTTCATTTTTTATGGCAACACTTAGAAAAGTACTGGTAGGTAGGTTATAGGTACTGCTGTCTTTTCTTTCATGCCAGTCTAATTAGCATCACTGGAGTCTTCCAGTTTAAAACTAGTGTAACTCACACTACTTAGTTTTAAACTGGAAGACTCCAGGTATGTGCGAGTTCCAAAAGAGTTCTTTAACTATCTCGCCTGCATTCGCGATTTATTTGCCAAAAATGTGAACAAATATGAGTTTATGGAAAAATAACCTTAAATCCTACACGATAAAGTTCAGCTTACGCTACAACTTCAAACATTTTTTGAACGTTTTCAATAGTGCTAGTCACTCTGAAATCAACTTAATTAGTTTGAAAATAAAGTTTATATTTGTTTAACTTGAAACAATATTAATTTAAAATATAAGTTTGAATAGACGATACATATAACTCACGCTTTCTTCCCATGCTTCCCATGGGGTAGGCAGAAACTACAGAACGCCACCTGCACTTACTTTTTCATCCATTTCCTATCAAAAACGTGCGCCTTATTGTTTGTTTTTAACAAGATTGGTTTTCGATAGCTTAATAGTTAACGTTATTTACCTAAAAATCGACAAATTCACAACAGTATGGCCAAGTAATTAGCTAAGTTTCCCGCCCCTGCCCCAAATTGGTTCTTCTTGCGACAAAAATAATTTCGAAGGAGCAAAGTAAATTCCATTATCATAATGAATTTTTAGGCAAAAATTGCCAGAACTTTTTTGACGATTAGGTACGCGGTTTTTTTGGATTCCAGTACCTTCGGGTTTTGTTGTATGGGACTTTATAAAAAGGTGGGCCAATGTAATTCAGCAATTCCCTAAAAAAAGCTTAGGTTTCTATGGGGTGGAAAGAAAGGAACTATTGTTTATGTTGAGTAGGTACCCAGTTACCTACCTTTAAAAAAACCAGTTCCGAAATAGGTATGATTTATTTCCGTTGGATCCCGCTTTTGAATCCCATTTTAATATTTTTGGCGTTGGATCCCGCAAAACATTATTATGTATTTCCGTTGGATCCCGAATTTAAAAAATGCAAGACAGCTACAAGCAAAACTCTATTAGGTGTATTTTATGGTGATCAATCATTTTCTTTCTGTAATGTTAATAGGTATATTTAGGTAGGTAACATCATTATGTTTGTCCACAGATTATAATTACCTAGGTAGGTATTTTCTTAATTGCAGTTTTAACTGATTTATAAGGACAATTTAATTAGTTTAGGTTTTCCTGTGTAGGTAATGTTCTTGCCGTGAATTTGTGTTATGTTCTATTATAGTTATTGCTTAATTACTGCACTTACCTAAACCTTTATCAAATAAATGATTAAATAAGTACCAACTTCTGGCTATGCCCGCATTTTAATATAAATATCACGAATAAAACTTCTTCAATTTAAATGTAACATAAAGAGCTTCTCTATGATAAGCCCCTATTTTTCCAAAGGGGTAGTTAGATAACGTCACAGGCTCCCTCCCTCCAGAGCCTCCACGGAGCAGGGGTCGTAACCTTTAGCATGCTTACGTCCTTCGTCAAAACAAATCAAACGCAGATCAATATACCTAAGTGCAACAATAAAAACAAAAAATAATACTTACGGCGCCTAAATTTGTTAATTCCCGTTCACAAGGACGGTAATACGACCTCGTTCTGTCACCACCAATTGTTCCCTGGGAGCTCTCAATTTTATCAATTAATCAACACTTGAAACACAACAATTCACGTATTATCATTAGCATCACTCAGTTACACAAAGCATCGCAATGGTTACTTAATCATTCCACATGAAACTGTTGTACCGGTTTGAAGTTCGGGGGAAATGTGGAAGTCCCACCGCGACTTTCAGAGGACTGAAGGTTCGGGCCTACGGGAAAATATCAAGCCTCGACCGGGATTCGAATGAAAATATACAAGTTGGGGAGAGGCGACGCACGTGTGCTTGCTCACTCTGAGCGTTGACTCAGCTATGAGTCAGACAAGGCAGGCATATAGCGAGCGTTTCCTTCGCTACGAAGCTCAGTGGCCGGCCCGATGTTCGCCGAAGAGGGGCGAGGACAGCCGAGAGAGGAACCGCTGAAAGCTCAATGAGCAACTATAATTCATTATGAAAAGGACATTTTCCACTTTCCTTTATCTCATTCGTTTGATGTAAGGGCCAAAGGTTTCTTTGACATTTTAAATTCGCGAGAATAGATTTATTGAATGAATAGAAAGATAGCCTTAATTTGTTTTTTTTTTTTACCTATTCTATGCGCAAAGCTGTGAATAATTAAGAAAATGATAGGAAGCTGCAGGCTATTTTGAATGCTAGCTATTTGGAAAAAAATAAGTTTACCGTTCAAAACAAAGACTTGGCTTGGTAATTAGGTAGCTATCTACATATAGGTGGTATATTAGGTTTGTATAGGTAATAGGTAGGTATATTCCCTAACGACTCATTCATTAGGTGTTATTAGTAGGCTAATATTCAACAGTGGAGATTCTAATTACCTAATTAATACCTATAATAAGATCTTGTAGGTGTTAATTAAGTATGTTTAAACATGAAGGATACGAAAACCTGTCAAGTGCTAGTCGGAATCGCGTATTAAGGGTTTAGTAGATATTACCACTACATATACATACATACATAAGTACCCAGTTATTTGAAGTGGTTGAGGTCTTCTGGTTAAACAGAAGACAGACAACGTTAGGTTCGAAATAGGGGCCCGTTTTCACCCTATAGGGTACCAACCTACCAACGGAATCCTTAAAATGAAATGAAGAGTGAGAATCTTCTTCAACGCTAAGCTAACTGCGTGGCAATTGCGTAACACTTTATCAATCGGAATCGGTTTCATTTTGACAGTTCAACAACATTCATTGCGTTATTTACGCGTTGACCAGAAAATTTTTTCGAACTTATGAAGCAATGGATTAGCAATTGGCTTCGAAATGATTCTGATTCCGATTGATAGTGTGTTACGCAATTAGGGTGCCGTTTTGTCAAATATTTCTTGTTTCTACGCGTCAAAATCGTCATGAGATTCCACAACTAATCTTCTTGATTGAGACTTAATACATTTGACTCCTAAACTCCATTTAAGAAATCAATTAATCTTACTTAACAGGAATTTAGTTTGAGTGACGGCATCATTGTAGGTAGATACCACTGTCCCTGTCCCATTGTAGTCTCGGCATAGGTCTCGGTGACGAACGGTATGAACGAATCCCGGACGATAGACCAAACATTAATTTGTCATCTTAATTGAGATTTTTGGTAATATACTCGTAGCTTAGGCCGGAATCTTTAAACGTTTATTTGCACGTGTTTTGACTAAGACATGCTCCCATCTCTACAGGGTGAAATTGAATTCATGGGCATCCTTTTAAAGGGTCATTGTAATCATCATTATGAACAACTTTTACTATGGGACTAGACCTAAAATCACGAAAAAAAAACATCAGCTGTTCCTTTCATTTATGTTCACATAACTCGTCACAAATGTAGGGAAGAGCTGATTTTTTTCACGATTTCAGGTTTGGTCCCATAGTAAAAGTTGTTCAAAATGATGATTACAATGACCCCTTAAAAGGATGCCCATGAATTCAATTTCTCCTTGTATCTTATACTTGTAGTTTGACAGTTGTGTTGTGTTTATAGATCTCGGTCTTAGTCTTGCGATTACATAGTTTAGTGATAACAAAATGCGGCCTCAATTATAGAGGGTATTCGTTCCATGCGAGAAGTAGGTACAGACGCTAGCACATCAATCTACTACAATCTGTCAAATTTCTTTAACAGATTTTCAACTTTATCACTAAATTATAAGGTTCAAAGTTGATTGGAAAAATTTTACTCTTTCGGGTAGCTTGATGTGCTGGCGTCTGTACTTACAAGACCGGTTGATCTGCTTGAGGGAGGCCCACAGAATAGAGAATGATAAAGATGAATTTCTCGATAGCAGCTCTGTGTCTAGATTTGTGGCCAGTTGATGCCTATGGGCTCCCCTATTACATGGCACTTGCGAAATGTGCGTGTGCACTTTTGCTTGACCCTAAAAACTGGCGCAGCGCCGGATTAAAACACCTAAGCAAATTAAGCAATTGCTTAGGGCATCACGTTTCGGGGGGCACCATAAACTAGCCGCGGTCCCAGGGGTCCCAGACTGTGTAACTGCCACCCTGTGGCAGGGCCATCGATGCGCAAACTGTAACTATGAATTCAGCACATGATAACCGGTGACTACTACGTACAGAACTACAGATGCTTGAACTCATACAAAGGAACCTGACCGCCGTAACTTGGGTCAGTACGAAAATACTTAGTAACATCGTTTTTGATGTGAAAACTTCTTTAGGCGCATTGGGCATTTTTGAAATGGGAGAAAACCATTGAATTCGCGCCAATGTTGAAGTGAAACTTCTTTACGCACGCTTGACTTGGGGAGTAAGCTGGCGAACGCGTGACGTAAGCGTTACGAAAAGTGTGATCGGGCGAGGCGAACGGGAGTTGAGTGGGGGATATAAGCAAGAGAAAGCAGTGCACGCGCACATTTTCTTTCTCTCTTCCTCTCATAGCCAAATACGTTTGAAGGTTCACTTCTGTCGTGTGGTCATAAGCACACTCGGTTTTTTTTTTTATATAACACCGTTATTGAATATTGTTGATTGAACAAGTGTAGTTTATTTACCTAGCGTAAGTAGGTATAAATAAAAACTCCTTGGCTTGGGAGTTGAACATACCTGGTGAAAATGTAGGTCTACTATAAACAGGTAAATAGGTTAGATAGGTACGTACTGCACTGTCGAAGTACACCTCTTCGAACCATATTATTTTGATTTATAAGAGTGTCGGAGGAGTTCCTTGCCCGTTCTCCTCCATAGGTGCCTAGTATTCTTACTACGCTTTGGATTGGATAACTAGCTTCATCTTTTTGACTGACCGACCCCTTAACAATTCAAAAGTGCCTGTAAGAATTGGTTTATTTGAAATTCTTTGAGTTTGATCTTAACGTTACAAAAAATATCCGTGTCTTCGTGCCAAGGTAACTGAGTGAACATGACCGCGACAATGAACGCGGTCACACATATTTGCACAATAGGTACTCGTAGGTACACGTTACGCTTGACAAACGAATTGTTACTCCTATCAGATTCCCTTATATAATGATAGCTACCTATCTAATGAAGGAAAGGTCTTTGAGAGTCGTTACGGGTCCTTCCACAGTTATTTTTACCTCTGACAGCAGCAACCCAAAAGCAACCATATGGTAGCGGGAATAAAGATCACTGTGATATTGACAGACTTTCCAGTGCCAGTCACACAACAGCAACCTTATTTTAACTAGAATAAGGATCACTGTGATTTTGACAGTAATGCAAAATCAGTGGTAAAATACCTTTGAAAAGACCGTAGTCAAAAGTGGACGGTTCCGGCTGAAATTCGTAGATCTTTGACAGTCATTACGTGTAGCCTGAACTCAAAAAGTCTGTCGACCAGTCTTACCAAGGGCAATCGTGTTACCCAGTAACTGGCCTGTGGTGGTCAGATAGGCAGTCACTCCATATAAAATACTTACCAGTTTAATGGAACGACAGTCAGCTGCATCCGGTTAGACTGGAAACCGACCCCAAACTTGGTGGCGAAAAGGCTAGGCAGATTGATTGACCTATTTATCTAGTAGATGCGGATTGATATGGAGTTGGTGCTTTGGACTCAATCCTTGCGTAAACATCACGTCATCAGCCTGTAGAAGTTTACAGCTGGACATAGGCCCCGCTAATAGCATATCATTTAACTCAATCCTCAAATACCCAGCTGCTAGAAGATAGATATTAAGTAATTCCACAGTTGGTGATTTGCGGCAAGGGCCCAGCGGTAACGTTCTAGATAGGCACGGCCTACGTAGCTTGCAATTTGTATGATGGCTAGAACCGCTTCATGTTTATGTCATGGACGAGATACGAAGGAGTTTTTATCTCTTGATTAGGTATGTAAAGTGCTTAATTAGTATTATTAATAACTAAATAAAAATATAAAATAGAATATAATAGTACCTATAGAATTATTAATTAGTATAGATATTATGTGGAATTTGATTAATTATTATTATTTATTATAGGTACCGACATAGCCCGAAGAATTGCCAAACTTAAGTGGCAGTGGGCAGATGGCCGATGGGGCCGAATAGGTTCTGGAGTGGCGACCGCGTACCGGAATACGTAGCGTTGGAAGGTCTCCCACAAGGTGGACCGTAGACCTTGTGAAGGCCGCAGGAACTCATTGGATGCGAGAAGCACAAAACCGGTCGAAGTGGAGGTGCTTGGGGGAGGCATATGTCCAGCAGTATAGGTACCTACAATAAATAGCAGCACTTTACATACCTAATCAAGAGTACGTAGGTATTAAACACGTCAATAAATAATATAATTTTAAAATTAAACAAATAATGATTATAAAATGTTAAAGATTTTACTGAATCGAATAAAAACATCTTGTGGTGTTGGTACAAAAACATTATAAGGCACCTACCTAATAATTTTCATAAATCACTTGCACTGCATTATATTTCAACGTTTCTCTTCAACAATGTACCGTTATCGGTAATGTAAGCCGATCCCGTAATGGCTCTTGCTTTGTCGCTAGCCAGGAACAGCACCAAGTCGCCTATTTCTGCAGGATCCGAAATCCTGCCTAAAGCAGTCATTTTCTCCAACCTTTTCCAAAAGCTGCCCAAGTCAGCTTTTTCCACACCCATACTTTGTAGAATGTCAGTTTTTACGGGCCCAGGATTCACATTGTTAACCCTGACGCCTTTGGACGCAAAGTCAAGAGCTATAGACCTCATGAAATGGTCCATTCCAGCTTTTGAAGTGCAGTAAGCGAAGTGTTCAGATGAAATAACATCTACGGCGGCAACACTAGAAATGTTGATAATGTTACCTCTAGATTGGATCAAGTGAGGAGCAGCAAGGTTGGTCAAGTAGACTACGGAGCGCAGATTAGTCGACATGACTTTGTCGAAGACCTCCATCGCATTCTCATCCCAGATTGCCGCCTTCCCAGCTATTCCAGCATTGTTCACTAACACATCGATTTTTTCAAACTGGGCGATGGTGTTAGGTATTATTTTCTTGACATCTTCGTTTTTAGTGACGTCAGCGATAATCATGATGGTTTTCGCGCCGTGTTCTTTACATTTTGCGTCAACTTCTTTCAGCTTGGCTTGGTTTCGCGCCACAAGAACCACTTTAGCACCTTCTTCCGCGAATTTAATGGCTGTAGCAGCACCGATGCCTGAACTGGCCCCCGTCACAATAACCACTTTGTCGTTAAAACTCATTTTAATCTGGTAGACAAGTTATATCAAACGGTGAACAGAAAATACGGTGATGGTAATGATTTTACAATTTATATACGTTTGTTTATCAAACACCACTTACTTATTTTATCATTAGTGCCCACTTCTACCTGAGTGTAGGTAACGTGTGATATAACAACAACTCGGACGATTGACTTCCGGGGTTTTCAGTTTAAGTACTGCAGTATTATATTTTCCATGCAGATAATAGGTTTGTACCTACTTAATTAGGTATCTAGGTACAACGCTTACCTATTGCATATAAAACAGCAGTTGTATTGTGTGTGTTGATAACCGATGAAAAATTTTAACACAGTGGGGTCCAGAATCATGTATTTACTTACTGAATCCATGGTACTATGGATTCAGGGACTTGATAGTAATAAAAACCTGTTGTTATAGGTTTGAGGTAGAAGTAAACCCTAATAAGTGTCAGACGATCATCATCGGTAATTTTCGGAGTATGAGTCAGGTGGATGGATGATACAACGTTGCCACCAGTTCTCTTCAATAGTAGGTACGAACGTTCCATTTGTCATAGGCTTGCACACTGTTAGTTCTTTAATTGAACTGGCGTGGTCAGCCAGAAAGTTACTGGAACGCTGCGGGCTCTGTACCGACTGAAAAATTTATTACTTAACAATGAGTACGAAAACAATGCTTATGCGGTCCTTAATTGTTCCTAACATCGATTATGGTAACGTGTGTAACTAGGTTTGACCTGGATGTCCTCAACAAACTTGACCGTCTCCTCAATGACTGCATACGATTTGTTTTTAATCTGCGTAAGTATGTGAAGGCCAATTCCCGTAATTAGTCGTAATCTCATCGCAGCGACAATTACCTAGGTACTTAATGTCAAAAACTTAAAAAAAATGTAGGTAGGGAAATTGGAGGTATTTTTGACAGATTGAGACTGAGATCAGACTGTGAACTTTCTTAATCTGTCAAGCTCCGCTAATGAGACACAATTGATTTTCTATTGTTTCGTCGCCAATGGGCGACGCGCGCCGCTTGGCCGGTTAAAATTACGAGAATTATCCCCCTGATCTCTGCGCACCTGTCGCTTCTAATGTGGTTACCATACGCCAGAACAGAGAGCAAAGGGCGTTGACCACCTTGTTTTCATCTCTTGACTCTCCCACTTCTCTTAGTTATCTAGCCCTATCTAGCTACTTTCAGTAAATTTTTACCAACCACAATAAAAATCTCCGTTCATCAAATAATCGCCATCTTCAATGAAATCATGATGGCAATCAACCGATCATCCTTTAAACTAAAAGTTCACGAGCACATTCGTAAGAAGCTGACAGTATCATCACAACGTTTTTCCCATTGTTTGTCTAATTTTTTGGAAAGGACCAGCAGTAGCGCTTGCGACCACTAGACCAACGAAGCAGTCAGGTGTTAAATTTTGTGGGGGAAAATATGAAATCTACGCGGAAGAACTGCTAGTAAAAAAAAAAACTACTTAGGTCGAGCTTCTTTACATTGAGGGAGGGCCCATCCCTTGAATTTGCCACGGGCCCCAAACGGTATAGTTACACCACTCCGTGATGGTAATGATTTTACAATTCATATAGGTACCTACGTTTATATTTTCCAAGCAAATTATAGGTTTGTACCTACTTAGGTACACCACTTATTTTGCATATAAAACAGCAGTTGTATTGTGCAACGATAAATTATATTCATGGTTGAAGAGTTTCTGATTGATACCTAATTAAACTGCAGAGCATACGAGTAATTGTTTCGTCATAAAGGTCACGTTTTAGCTAGGTACTCGGGATTAAGTCGAGTCGATTAACGTGCAGTATGTACTTATAGCGTAGGTCGTAAAAAATTGCACTGTAGGTACTGATTTTATGGGATGTTGTCGGATAGATACCAGTGCTAACTGCTTGGTATTCGAAAAACCTCATTTTCGGGCTTGTTTCAGTTTTTGACATATGACTTCTAAAAGGTACATAGATACTACGTATAAATCATCCAGTACTATTTTTAGAGTACCTATAAAAATATCGTTGCAATTTGAGCGCAGCCGTAACTCTGTAGGTCTAACCTATAAACCGCACTTCAAACATAGGTACGTAGGTAATTTTCGTCCTCACCTATCGCCTGACGCAGGTTCTTACCGGACACGGATGTTTCGGGAGGTTCCTGCTCATAATCAGGCGGGAGGAGACGCCCGGGTGTCACCATTGCGAGGATCGCCCAGAGGACACGGTAGAGCGTACGGTGGAGGTCTGCCCCGCTTGGGCGGAGCACCGCCGTGCCCTCGTAGAGGCGATCGGCAGCGGTAGCGACCTCTTGCGTCCGGCTCTGCTTCAAGCCAAAGGCAGTCACCTCCTTCTGCGAAGCAGTCATGCTAGCGAAGGAGGTGGCGGGATGGCAGAGGAAGAGAGCCTCACGTCCCATCCGCCGCGGGAGACGCTCCGGGCGTCGGGAGCCGCGTGACGACTCTCGGCCATCGTAGGCGCGGGCCTGCAGACGGAGACTAATGGGTAGCTCACCGTCCGATCAGGACCAGGCCCGTGCCGGACGGCGCGTACGTGTTACACGCGCGCCTCAGAGATGTCAGCAAAAAGGAAGGGGCCTGCTAGGGCCGAAGCCTGCCGGGGGTGCGGGATTGTCCAAAAGGGTTACCGCTACCCCGGAACATATAGGGCTAAGGAAGGAACACGGATGGGTTTTACTCAATAAGAGTCTGACACTCCCTTCCGCTCCACCCAGAGCGGGAGGGGTCATTTGATGATTTCCCATCCACAAAAAAAAAGTACTAAGTATTATTAGTGCCTACAAGGCTGCACTAAAAGTATCGGGAATGGAATATTTCCACTGTTCTTGTCATATTAAAATCTTTTTAATCGAAAACTCCTTGGTTTTAAAAATCGAATACCATTTATTTATTTAAAAAAAGATTCTCGGTCTTGTCACAAGGTTTTGTCAAACTTGTTTAGTCGTTGAGAAAATGGAATTGACTCGAGAAAATTCAAGAGCGATCATTGACATATATATATTGAGAGCGATGATTTATTATGACTTTCGAAGTGGTTTAACACAAAAACAGTGTGTTGACCGGATGATTTCTGCATTTGGTGATGAAGCCCCATCCAAAACCACAATTTATCGCTGGTTTGCTGAATTTCAACGTGGACGTGTCAAGCTCAGTGATAATCCCCGTCAAGGTCGTCCAAAAACTGCAGTCACCCAAGAAAACGTTGATGCTGTGCGTAAGCTGATTGAGGAAGATCGACATGTGATATCCCGCGAAATTCAGGCAACTTTAGACATTGGCATGAGTCAAATACAAATAATCTTGCATGAACAGTTAGGTGTAAAAAAGTTGTTTTCCCGATGGATACCGCATTCGCTCTGTGAAGAGCAAAAAGCGACTCGCGTTACTTGGTGCGTCAGAACTCTCGAAAGATTCCACGCAGGATCCTCAAATGCTGTATACAACATCGTATCAGGTGGCGAATCCTGGATATACGCGTACGAACCCGCAACAAAAAAACCAGTCACGAGTTTGGGTGTTCGAAAATGAGTTAAAGCCAACAAAAATTGTACGTTCACGGAGTGTTGCAAAAAAAAAATGTGGCCACGTTTGTCTCCAAAACCGGCCATGTTACGAGTATTCCTCTTGAGGGACAAAGAACGGTTAATGCAGAATGGTATGCTAGCATTTGTTTGCCACAGGTCGTTTCTGAACTCCGTAAAGCGAACTGCCGCATCATCCTCCATCACGACAATGCGAGTTCTCACACCGCGCACAGAACAAAAGAGTTTTTAGAGCAAGAAAACATAGAATTATTAGACCATCGGCCGTACAGCCCCGACCTAAGCCCTAATGATTTCTATACTTAGGGATGAACGAAAATAAACAATAAATTGGACAGAGATTTTCATCACCTGAAGAAGCTGTGGACGCCTACAAAACGGCCATTTTGGAGACCCCAACTTCCGAATGGAATGGTTGCTTCAATGATTGGTTCCATCGTATGGAAAAATGTGTCAAATTTCGCGGAGAATACTTCGAAAAGCAATAAATACATTTTTAAATAGTAATGTTGTGTCTTCCTTGATTCCCGAAATTTTCAGTGCCGCCCTCGTATAAAAATATTGTTGCAATTTGAGCGCAGCCGTAACTCTAGGTCTAATGAAAGCTATAAACCGCACTTCAAACATAAGTAGGTAATTTTTCCAAAAAGTTCTAAATTAGTAATGTAGTTTTAGCTGTCTTCCGAGCAGAGTATCGGCCAAAACACCCATCGTACGAGGAATGTCATGAAAGACGAAAGTGTAAAGCAGTTATTTAGGATCGTTGAAGTTGATGTGATTAGTATAAATAACCCGAGTTATTCTACTAGAAATTATTGTATGCCAGGATCAACCTACAGACGAATAGTGGCATCAAGAGGTAACAGAAAATGCCTTTAATCCTAAAACCAACATTAAGTACTGTATTTGTAAAGATATGGTAGCCTTGGTAACTACTTCCTAAAAAAACAAAGAAATCAATGTATAACATTATTTATTGTTATCAGTCAGTTGAAGTGGCGTTGAACACAAAATTATCGTTCAATTACATGCACAAGTACCTATGTTTATAGTTTTCAACATGCTTTGTTAAACAGTTTTGAGGTAACAAAGATATCCTTCAACATTTCAATCTATGTATATTGTTCTTTGTTCCTGACCAATTTTTAAACTTGACACTGTATTATCATACATTTAGTATCTAATTGAATTCAATTAACATTCATCTCTTAGTTGCTAGTCTACAAAAAGTATGAGATTCACATTAATATAATATCTAGAGGAATTCTTATAATCAAAGTTCAGTTTGGACGGATATTATTAGTCTTAAGTTAAAATTACATTGTGCTTTCGAGCACAGAATGTACAAAGCAAAATAGAATCTGTTTAAAAAAAATACATTACTTAGATTAAAAAATAGTAGATTGTACAACTAGTGCATAAAAGAAGCCATGTTAGCCATGTTAGGGGTAGAATGGCTCGTTTATGCCCGAGTTAAACACTCTGCTTTTCACTTCGATTGCGAGAAAATGAAACAGGTTACAGGCATAAAGTATATAACAGTATTTTCGCAGTTCAAAAATTTCGCAAAATTGAAGAAGAGAATAGCCAATTCCCGCCACAAAACTTTTAGTTTTTTTTTAAATTTCAACATGATTGTGTCATTCGACTTGGGTACCTACTTAATACTGCCAAGTCATAAAAATGTTTCTATGCGTTTTTAAATAATAAATGACAACTATTTTATCTGGTTTTATTAAATTAACGATAGAAAACACGAAAGTGATACACATATAAATTAAAGCCAATGAAATAAGATAACGACTTTAATCTGCGAAATTTTATTGTGCGTGTGTGGCTGTTGGGCCTGATTATCTTAGTCTTAGAAAAAAAAAATACTTTATGCACTAGAACATAAAAAGCGACTTTATGTCGCCTACGCACAACATAAAGACGAACATTTAGAGCATGAGAAGTGAAAATATATTTAAATGCGAAAAAAGGGTCATTTAGGCCATGTATTGGGTGACGTAGGTAACAATATAAATTTCAGCTGCCTTTTATAATAAAAAAAATCTGGTCAAGTGCGAGTCGAACTCGCGCACCGAGGGCTCCGTAGGTATGTAAATAGTTTTAAAATTACATATGATTTTTGTAATAACTACGAATTTACGGTTTTCGGATTTTTTCCTTTACTTGTGCTACATGTCATTGCTTCTTGCCTTACATGATTCTAAGTCAACCGGAAGTACCCTATAGGTTTTCATTTCGGCACATAAACGTCCGTATCTTTTGATTGCATTGACTTAGAAGTTTGATTTTTTCACTGCTTCAAGGGATTACAGCCCTGAGTATTTGATATGAATTTCTACTTGATAGTTCCACGCATTCCTGAGAAAAAGGCTCTTGACTGACAGACAGACGGACAACAAAGTGATCTTATAAGGGTTTCGTTTATCCTTTTGAGGTACGGAACCCTAAAAAGATAATAAAGTTACAGTTAAACAGATGAATAGCTGCTATGCAGTTGTATCAATACATCATGATATAGATTCATTTTATCATGTGATAAGTATTAAGCTAAATAAAGTAAAATGTTAGCTGCCATTTTGCACTCATAAATTGTATGAAAGTATATTTGTTTATGAATACTTTACTATTACCAGTATAAAGTGGTGGTAAAATGTGAAAAAGGAGACAATATAACCACAAGAAGTTACCACAACATAAGCTTTCCATAAATTGTATCATAAGGACATGATTAAATCATATCACTATAATATAAGTCTGTAGATTTTTATATATCGCACCTTCGGTGCAACAAAGTCACAAATAGCCAAAACTGCAAAATTGAGGTAAGTATGCCAAATCGTCTCTGAACCGTGCCTATACTATTAAAAGTCCTCTCCTGTAAAATAAAAAAATGAGCTGTTGTGACTTTGTTGCACCAAAGGTATATATATCCCATAACAAAAAATAAGTAATATATAATTTTAGTGTGGCAAAAACCATAGTGTAAAAAGTTATCATTAAGGCACATGGTTAAAAATAATTAGAACTACCTATAACAAGTTGTGCAAGATGAAAACAGTTGCAATAGTAGCCAGAATAAGTGTAACAGATGATGTGACAAATGAGGAACTGTTGCACTCGTCAGCAGAACAGTAACACTCCTCCCAGTAGACTCCATTTTCATACACACCCCAGTTGCATACACCGGTGACTCCAGTCTCGGCCACCGATGCACAGCGTCTAATAACTTGACGCCATCTACCATCCCCTGGAAATGTGTTAAGAATTTGCATTAATACTTTAAAAGGAACACTAAATACTTACGAATTAAAAAAATTAATTATTTTAAATATCAATGTTCCATCGTATTTATGGGGAAATATAAGGTACACCCGAATGACAGGTGAATGGAATCGGAAAGTGTGGCAGACAAAAAGGAGGGCCTGTACCCAGCTGTGGGTGGTTAGGTGATTACGAACTGAAATGATCATGACGATAGTATGGCACATCCACAACCTAATAGAAAGTGATTTAAAGGTGAAAATCTCTTTCCTATAAAACTTATGCAGTGCACACATAATATCACATGTAACCTACCTATTTACAAATGTTATAATGACTTGTTCCAATTTACATAGCTACTTTAAGTACATGAATTGTTTGTTTTAAGAATTTGTTTGCTTTGTTTTACAAGAAGTTATGAAAACAACATTTGAAATAAGTTGAACTCACATATAAATCCTTTGGGCCCCTGTTGAGTCAGCTTCATGCAGAAAGATCCAGGCATATGAGATTCATCACTGAAACACTCAACAGCAATGTGGCTTTCTTTATTGAATCTCTTGTAGGCGCCACAGTTATCTTCACCTTTATTATCTTGAGAAGATGCACATTGGTAACATCTTACACAAAATACTGAAATAAAATGAGAAAACTACATTCAAACACTGTACAAAACATTACAAACGTTGTTTCAAATAATAAAATTAAGTACTTACCGGTTGGCAAGATGCACAGAAACGTAACGATGAGCGTCTTTAATAACATTTTGATATTATTCAGTCATAAAAAGTGATTAAAATAATAATAAAATCACAAAATAACGAACTGCACACACCCAACCCAAACTATGATTAGAGCTGAGCAAAACCGGTAAATTGGTACGTCATTTTTGAATTGATTTATAACCGTAACTATAACTTGTCAAATTTTTCAATGGATTGTGATACCGAAATTTTTCCGTGCGCTAATAGTACTAAATTGTAATGCGCTCGCTGACATTAGCTAACATTATTCGGTTTCTCATTTTGACGAGTTATGCGAACATAAAACGTAGGGAACAGCTGATTTTTTTTTCGCGATTTCAGGTTTGGTCCCATAGTAAAAGATGTTCATAATGATGATTACAATCTCCCATTTCGATTTGTCGCATGTTTTCCATTTTTCACATTATATTATATTATTCTTATTATAACGCTTTTTCGCTGACGATTTTTCTCATTTTACTCCTACCGTAAACTTCGTAAAAGAACTTCGTTCCAATAAATCTGACACCTAGGGAACACTAGGTGTTAGCACTGTTAGCCTAGGTAGTCGGCATTCACAAGGCATGGTGGCAAACCTGTTTCTGGACTTATTTAATTCCTTTTTAGCCGCTTTCTAAAATATACTAGCCAGTCTTCACAAAAAAACCGGTATCTTTATAATCGATGTATTCCTTACTCTATTTCCAACTGTCAAATTGAACGTCACACTTGCTTGGTCCGTCCAATCAAAAGGTTACATGCTCTGTGGTCTAATGGTAAATAATTTGTAACTGAAATATTTTTTTGTTTATTGCGGCGATTTTAACATTCATCAATAAAGAATACAATTGATTATCGACATGTGTACCAGTATAAGATATTTCATATATATGTGCATCGTACTAAACGTCGTGCCTTACGGTAAGTGATGTTTTTCATTCATAATCAATGGTCACGCCCTAGCTGTCCCGAAATAACACTTGTTGATGTTAGTTTTCAGTATCAAATGCTGGAATTGTCGGTCAAGTAATGACCCGAAATGTGCTGATCCTTTCGACAACAGTACGGTGCCAATAACCGACTGTAAACAAGAGAAGGGGTTATCTCATTTACCGGGAGTACGACCTTCTATGTGCCGCAAGATCAGACAAAAAGGTTTGTACTCCTAACGACATACAGTATCGTAATAATTATAATCTACTACCTTTACATGCTTGTGCTATCATTGAGTAATAATCAGAGGTCGCAGAAGGTAGATTGATTTAAGGTCGTTGACGTCAAACGTATAGGATAATATGGATATGCCTTATTGTGATATTTGTTCCGGAATTTTGAAATTAGCACGAATTTGTGTTTAAGGTGAAAAACGTATTAATAATATCAATCTACACTGCCAGTGTTAGCTAATGGTGAAAGAAATCAGTATTTTATTTTATACAAAAATACCTTGGAATAGTTACACTGTATTTTGTCCCTTACTGTTGAATTAGAAATGACGCTTGACAGTATTAACATTGAAAGCCAAAATATGGAAATTGTATCCGATGAGGATTAAAAATAATTTATTTATGTTTTTGTTTAATTAAAAATAATGGTTCATTAAATTCATATAATAAACGATTTTGTTAGCCTATCTGTATGTTTTTTATTTTATTTTATTCCATAATTCCAATCCCGGAACTTTTTCCGGTACTTCCAGCACATTATGGATAAAATGGCATGTCCATATTATAATATCTTGACGCGAGTATATAAAATCAATCTACCTATTCCGACCTCTGGTAATAATTTAAGAGATATATAATTACATCTCATTTTTGTTGCCTATCGAATTTGTTGAGCGGGATGTTTTTTTCCCATAACTAACTAATATATTGAATAGAAAAGAACATGACTAATTAAACCTCGTCAGAGTCATTTTTGGGGCCTCAATTCTTCAAGGTTCTATAAGTTTCCTTCATGTTAAACTAGCTGACCTGGAAAAATTTGTTCTCAGAATCAATAAGCTGTTTCATACAAATTTATGATAAAATGAATTATCCTCATTATTGTTTTCTTGAATTTATCCCATGTTTGAATAGTTATTTTGCTATTCAGGGCGGGGACAAATCCAACAAATCAAACAACATAAAAATTGGTCCAGCCTTTCTTGAGTTATAAATGGTGTAACTAACCCGACTTTGTTTTATTTAATGTGTTAATAGAGCATTTCACAGGGCAAATGAAATGGTTTGCATGTACTCTTAACAACACTTATAATAATACTCCTTATTATTCACTTTCAGTTAATGGAGAATGGCGCTACTTCAGAGACTGTGCATACTTGGGAGACGTTGGAATCCAAGGAGATGAGAGATTCTGTCTCATGAGAACCGGTACATACAACATCTTCATAGAATACTGCACGTGCAACAGTAAAGACGGATGTAATTCATCTTCAATGTTTGGCCCATTACCTTTATTCGTTTTTATACTTTCCTCTGGTGTTCTTAAATGGTTATCGTAATTTTGATGTTGTTCCAAGAAATTGGACCATATTTATATGTATATTTTTACCTACTTTATGTTTTCACTATCAAAAACTTAAACACAAAATGAAGAATAAATTTAAATATCACCCTCCTTCTGGGGCAATCTGTTAAAAAGGAAAATGATTAGTTTTGTTGAAAAAACCAGTAGATAGTATTAATTGAATATTTTTGTATTAAGTCCAGTCGAAAGACCTAATGTACCAGTACCAGTTGTTTCGTATTCTGTCTGTTTCTTTTCAAATGATTGTTTTTTTAATTCATAAAATGCTCATAAGTGCTTATTACTTAAGGGGAGACACAGTCACATAATTGCTGGCGTTATTCCATACTAACATTCCTCAAATTAATATAGTTATGATAATAAACAAAACATAGGGATGTGTTAGTGGTAGGTATACATCATATCGTAATAAAATACTTGAACTAGTATAACCAGTTGGAAAACAGAGGAATAAGTTAGTATGGTGTGAGCGCCACAAACCATGTAAATGTGTTTCCTCTTAAAATCTGTTGCATTTTTATGCATTTCAATTAGTGGTAGCTATGATTTAAACAAATAGAAAGACTTGGAGGATTATAATCTCTAATTAAATATAAGAAATGTGTATAATTTTATCTATTGTGTAATTGCACAAAATGCTATAATTAATTCCGTCCAAGAAATGAAATCAAAGCATTGTAGTGTATAAATATAAAATAGTGTCTATAGTTAAATGCTATGCAGCTTTTAAGAATGAATTAAGGGAACTATTAAATGGTTGAAGAGTGCACAAGTAGACATAGTTGATGCATTTATATGACTTAGGTACATAAAGTTTGTCCTCTTTAAGACTTGTACAATAAGTAAGTACTTTTGTAAAATCACTTGAATTTAACTTGTATGTGCCAGCAGCCAAGGGGCATATTATGTTAGGACGCAAGTTAATGTGGTACCACATTATCATTCCATAGCGATTGCTTAAAAACGGTTAAGGGAGATAACTACTAGGTTATCACTCTTAACCATTTAACACATTAGGTAGGTATGAAGGCTAATCTATAGGCCTACTGTCACCCAGCCTAGGTTCGTACGGGCTTTTGTTTAACGCGAGGATTTTTAATCGTGCACTGGATTTTCAGATTTCGGCCCTAAGCAGTGCATTGAAAATGTATGCGCGATAAAAAATCGCCCGTAGGCACGTGGGCTTACTGTGAAAACGTCTGAAGTACAGCGGATTCGAACTTTATAGCGGCTCGGAACATGAGGCGAGTCGCTGCGCAGTAACAAATTCACGTGTCAGCGGGGTTCAGGGGTGAGGTACTGCGCAGCGAGTAACGCAATTCAGAGGCGACATAAAGTTTGAATCGGGCTGTAACTCGGTGCGGGACGAGTAGACGCCCGAATGATTGAGCACTCACGACACGTCAACACTCACATCCCGCACCGCACAGCTATCTCAGCTAAGCGGTAGGCCTGTACTTAATACGACAAGAGTAGCATAAGATTAACACGATGGCGGATAGTAACGTCTCCAGTCGTCTAGGTAGCTAAAAGTCATACGAAAGCACGCCTGTCGTCGTCTGAGTTTTTACTTGCATAAAGTCAGTACGCCACACGACGACCGATTTTCCATACTATCATAAAGAACGGTCTTCGAGACGTTCGTTCGGTTCGTTCGAGACGTTAATGTCCGCCAGCAACGTGTTGAGTACTCACAGCGCTATACAAATTGACCTCTTAACTCCCAGACTGCGTGAGTTGACTTGATTAAATGAAAGCTACGTTTAAGCTAAATAAGTTTGGCGAAAGTTGTGTAAGCCAATACAGTCTACTTGTGGCTCTACTTTGAATGTTTATAAACAACATCGTTATGTAATAGAGAAAACAATTTTGTATTCTACGACATACTTGATAAATATATTTTTTTATACAACATTGTTTTGCTTGTATAGGAGCTTGTTTTGTAAGTTGCATACAAGTAATTTAGATTTATAAGACTGAATCTCGTCCATGTATTGTATAAATCATCCCTTTTATAATGTTGACTTAAATAGACAAATATCTTTTATAGTTAATGGTTTAATTTGACATTTTGAATCTGCACCCTAATTGCGTAATTAATATGTAGATTTTTCAATCAAAATCTGAATCCATTGCTTCATATGTATGAAAAATTTGTCTGCTCAACAACGTAAATAACGCAATGAATGTTGTTGATCTGTCAAAATGAAAGCCATTGCTACTGTTAGTGTGTTACGCACTTACCCCGCAGGCAACGACACAGCGCCATCTCATCTGCACCTACTATCTCCTGTAGATTGAGAAAATAACAACACTTATTTACTTACGATAAAATTTATTAAAACAACATTAGCATTTACTTCGTGGTTTGCATAGATTTTGAGATTTAATGCTGTCAACCTTAAATGATTAACAATAATATTTTTTTCTATGTTATTTTTCACAAATAAGGCACCTATCGGAATTAGGGCTAAGCAGAAGATTATGTTAAATACATAATATATTATTTCATATACTTATTATTAACTTAAATATTAATGTACTGTAGACATTGTAAGTTAGAGGCGAACCTAAAATATTTACAGGTACCTACATAAAATAACTCCTTAACCAGCAAGTGAGAACAAACTATATTAATACGGTGACAATCACAAGTTATATTTTATTGCAAGAAGTATTAGAAAAAAAGAAATGGTAAGTATTTAGTCACTTTTAAGCTTTCTACAGACATTATTGCATAATTATTCACAAAACACTAAAGAAACTATTCCTATTCGTATATTATAATAAAAATAAAAATAATTTACAACATTTCGATGTGATACAAACAAGTTTTAAAACTGTTGCGGTGGGCACCTGGGTACACGGGGAATTATCTCGGCATGGTCCCACGGTAGACAATAAAATAAATCTGTAATCTATTTGTACTATGTATTGGTATGTTTGTTATGTTGGTTACTTGAAGAGAAGGAGGGTGAGTGGTGCAGCTAGGAGGGCGATTGTTTTGCTGATGGTGGCAGCGCCGTTGCAGCCGTCATATTCACAGGTTTCGCAGAAGTTGGTAACTTCATTCGGTCCATTGGAGGAGCTGGGGCATGAATTACTGTAGTCGTCCTGACGCTTCCACGTGCAACCACGGCTGACAACCAGCTGGCCGTTGACTGTAAACAAGGAAAGCAAATTATTATTCACTGTATGGATACTTTGGCTATCATAACACCATGCCTCGAAAAAGAAGGTGTAGGTATTATACCCGCGTTTTTTAAGTTCCATGGGGCGAGCCACTTACAGGGTTAAAGTACTTCGGTAATCCACCTGGGTAACCTCCGTGAGACTCAGTACCTAACACCAGCTGGAGTGGATCGAATAATCGATTTTCCCACCCGTGCGCAAAATACGCGCCTTGACTTGGAGTTGCGGACATCAGTCCGTATTACCTAATAGGGGACGAGCACTTTGCAATAAACTATTAGGAATTTCTTAGTACAGCCCGATTCAATCTTTATGGCGGCTCTGAAGTGCGCTACTCACTGCGCAGTAGGTACCTCACCTCACCTGCTGACAGGTGAATTTGTTACTGCGTAGCAACTCACCTCATGTTCCGAGCCGCCATAAAGTTTAAATAGGGCTACAGCCCTATTTGTTGGATACATCCAACTCAGAAATTTCTAATGAAATCATCCATTACCTAACACGCGATTCATGAGGGGAACCCCATGCTTGGCAGTCACATTTGCGACCACTTCACCAACGAGGCAGTTCGGCTGATAGATTAATAAAATCGATTCGATGAATGTCGAATTTAACACAAGTATCACCAAAATGTATTGTCATTCACAGTAGTCATTCATCACCATTTGTCCGACATCACAAAGGTTTCGACAATTGCAGTATACAGCTTTGTAAAAGTACCTATTACCTACATACTTCGCTCTTAATCAGATTAATTTTAACCTTTGGCGTTGAAATTAATCTGATTTGTCTATGAAGTGGATAACTACGGTCGTGCGTGACCTAATTTGTAGAGGTCTTAATGCCCTGAGTAATTAAAATTACCCTTTGTATTACACGAAGCGTAGGATAACGATGTTCATTGACTTTATTTGTAGTTTGTAGTCACATCGGTATTGTACTGGAACAAGTATGTAGGTAGGTATGTGCTTAGTAGAGCGGCACCAGCTATGTTCCTAGGTACTTTGGACGGTTGTGATTATTAACTACCTACGTTGTTTGGCAGGTCGACAGAAAAAACTAATTAGGTAGGTAGGTACACCATATAGGTCAGTAATAAATGATATCATTTTAATAAATACCTATGGCTTACGTCATACATAATATATGGCCTTGTCATGCCCGTTTTTCCGGAAAGAGAATCCTACAAATATAAATGTGAAAGTTTGGATGTTTGTAAAATAAGTACCTACACAAAACACACTTAATATTAAAGGCGAAAGTTCGTGAGTGTGTGTGTGTGTTTATACAGGATGAAATTGAAAACATGCGAAAAATCGAAATGGGAGATTGTACTCATCATTATGAACAACTTATAGGACCAAACCTGAAATTGCAACTGAAAAAATCAGCTGTTCCCTACATTTATGTTCGCATAACTCGTCAAAATGTAGGGAACAGCTAATTTCTTTTTTGCGATTTCAGGTTTGGTTCCATAGTAAAAGTTGTTCATAATAATGAGTCCAATCTCCCATTTCGATTTGTCGCATGTTTTCAATTTCAACCTGTATGTTTGCTACTTCACGCTCTAACGGCTGGACCAATTTTGATAAAATTTTGTATAGAGGTAGCCGACACCTTGGATTAACATAATTATAGGCTACTTTTTATCCCGATATTCCCACGGGATCGACACTTATGCGGGTGAAACCGCGGGGCGCAGCTAGTACTTAATAAATATGGCTCATATGGCGTTGTCACGCCCGTTTTCCCGAAGGTAGGGAATTAGAACCGAAACAAATGACATCAGAAATTAGCAACTATTATAATGAACAATAGAAGTAGTACCTAGCTATTCACACAGGTAGGTAGTAGGTATAATTAAAGGGCACTTGACATTGAAATGAGAAAATGTCACAAATTGCCTTCCTGCTTGTAGCTTCCTACCTACCCAGCGTATTATGTGACAAAAGCTGATTATTTTTGACAAGACTAAAGAGCCAATTTCTAGTTGAATAGTTTAAGATATTTTTAAGATAGGGTGGACTTGCGTTAGTTGCGTTTTGCCGAAGGTACCTAGCTGTAAGGTTCCCGGTTTCGGATCAAAACTGCATAGAGAAATCGCACACCAGAGCCTATCGTCTATAGTTACGGCTACAAAGTCATTACTTAAACACAGACCAAATAAAAAGCCAAGACAGAGGGCTTGAGGGAGGGGCAGAGGGGAAGCCGGTTTCGTAAACTTGTGTGCATTTAGTGAGGTGTAGTTTGATTGTAAATGTGTGCGTGTGAGCGTGTATGCACAGAGCGGAGGTGTAGTTTTGGCATGCTTCACTGTATTGTTCGTAGCGCTATGACTTTTTATTTGGTCTGAGTACCTACTTAAACTATACCTTGCTCGTCCAGTAAACAAAATGCCATAGGATTCACGACGTTTGTTTTGCGTCCGTTTCGCGAACAATGAAAGTGTTTAGGTAGGTACTGGGTAGGTGTATGTCGGAGTGATTCGTCATCTCGTCCTACATGCCTACAGCCCATTTGAGACGACTTGACGAAAATCAAAATAAATTTCGTCAAGTCGTCCCAAACGGGCCGTAGGCATATACTTAGAACGAGTTGACGAATCACTCGTACCTATGTCGGCGCATCATCTCCGTCGTTGTCGGAGTTAGACATATTATTGATTTTCACCAATACATCACTAAAATACAATAGAAAATTACAGGAAAATGTTTAAAAGAGTACAAAGAAAATACCTCACTTCAATTCAGGGTGCTTATTGTTTATTCTACGAGCAGCGAACCAAGAATGTCTTTCCATTACTTACAACAGTTTCTATACACAAAATTACCGCCAAAACTTGCCGCCAAACTTTATCGCGAAACTTTGTTGCCAAAATAGAATTTAGCATCATGCGGATGTGTCAAGATAAATCCTTAATAATTATTATCTTTAGAGGAAATAATTCAAGCGGATGTGCAAGAACATAGAAACAATATGAAGTGAACTGGAACCCACAATATTTTAAATACTTATATCAAAATAACATGGAAGTCAGATCAAGTCCAAAACACTAAAAACAAGCGTAAAATTAAATGGTTTGGCACCCATATTATGTACAGACGCCAGCACATCAAGCTACCCGAAACTGTCAAATTTTCCCAATCAACTTTGAACCTTATGTTTTAGCGATAAAGTTGAAAATCTATTAAAGAAATTTGACAGATTGTAGTAGCTTGATGTGCTGGCGTCTGTACCTATTACGTCTATCTCATGATTGCTATGATTAGGACAGCTGGCGTAAAAGATATTACCTATATTCCATGTCTTGTGTTGAGATCATTCATACCTACCAAAGATTTTAACATCACGCCCGTGTTTTTAAAAGGCATAGGCAAAGGTGTTTAGTACTCATATGTAGTTACCTCTCCAATTTGTGTAATTGGATTTGCTCATAGGACTTATCATCAAACCCAGACTGCAGTCTGCAAATCACAAACCTTTACTGGAAAAACCCAGTAGGTACCTACGTAACACTGCCCAACAGAGGCTCGAACCGGATACCCCTATAACCAGCAGTCGCGTTTGCGACCACTGAACCAGCGAGACAATATTCAACCATCTTTTTAAATGGAATTACTTAGATTGACCCTTTTTTAATCGACTTCAAAAAAGGAGGTCCTGTATTCGACCCGTATGTATGAATGTATGGTATGTCCGTGATTTTCTCAAGAACTATACTTATAACCAATTTTTTCAAATAATGCTGAATTTATACATCAAGAGAATTTAATTTATACCTATTGCACACGCAAAACTTTTCTATGTAGGACAATGATTATGCCCATGGTGCTACTGCAATGGGGTCAAGTAACGGTAGTAACGGTTATCAAATGTAAACTGGTCGCGTAGGGCCTGCTTTAAAAAGTTACCAACCGTAACTGCTGGGCTCTGCTCTGAGTTCTTACACACTGGGAAACATTTTTTCTTCTTCTTTCGCAACTGAGCCAATGCAGTCGACTATTCTGCTGGCGTCATGTGGTGACTGCGGGGCAGCGAGGTGAGCCGTCATTACTCATTTGAACGATATCGGTTTTTGTCTACTCAGCGATACCTAGGTACTAGCGGTTTTGGAAAGGACTTAGAAGCGAAACCTACAGCCCGTAGGTATGGAAGGTTAAAGTGCTGAGAATACGTAGGTACGTGATAACCAGAGCCGTTTTAAATCCTAGAGCCCCTGATTGGGAGGCCCTGGGCACTTTAGTATATAGGGAATATATAATAAAGTGTACTCAAACTCAAAGAATCTAGGATGTAAGAGCGAGCAAAGGTTGCTCGAAATTTGTTGCAATTGCACCCTGCCTCTGATAGCTCCTAGCTAGGACGCTGGCAGGAAATACAGGGCCCCTGAACTGCGGGGCCCTGGTTACTTGGCCAGAGTAGCCAATGAAAAAGAAGGCCCTGATGGTAACATCATCATCCATCGTACATACGGCCAATATAAGTTGAGGCTTGGCGCAGTTTAGTCCTTCGCTTTTAATGTCTACCGTGCTTCAGCCATACCAACCTACACTGCGGGCAGGTCTAAATACCTATTTTTGAAAACTTCTTCCGCATTGTGTATCAATGGCCCGAATTTTATAATTATTAGTAAACGTTGCCAGCTTTGTCTGGTTAAATATTTATAAATGCGCATTGGCCGCCCACTACCGGAATGTACCGCCGCCGGCATAACAATCTCATATTTTGTTACAAAATGGGCCATTTCTTTCTAGAATATTCACACGTTTATAATTATAACTGCATTGAATGCGTGACTTCACGTGGCCTACATAATTTTACTGGGAAAACAGTCGTAACCCTTCATGCTTAAAATGGACAGATTAAGCTTCTGCAAAGCACTAGAGGCAAAGGAGATGGCCCAAATCCCAAACAAAAAAAAAAACCCAGGCCCGGCGCAAAAGTTTTGTACCTCAAATTTTAGAGGATTTAAAAATAATACTTTATACTATAATAAATAAATATTTTGTTCAATAAATTACTTTTTAATAAGAAAGCCTCCAAAAATTCATGAGCAAAAAAAAGAATAAGTATGTTATCCTACAGAGATAGTGATCGTTTTTAAATATTAAGTATTTTTAATATCCTCTAAAATCTGAGATACATAACTTTTGCGCTGGGCCTGGGTTATTTTTTGGCTATAGCCTTTGTCACGGTGTTTATTCAGCCGTGACTACCGTGTTTGGCAATAAACTCTCTTAGTTAACTGTAGAACTTATGTCGTGTCGTTAACATTATTAAGTATGTCAAGACAATAGACCTTCTTTTCCATTTTCATCGTGGTTTGTAACTGTTGAACTTACAGCACCTTCCACGAATGACCACGAAAATTCATTGGATGTTTATCTATTTACTTAGGATCTACAACAAAATATATATCCGTCAGAATAGAAAACAAAAGAAGATCGGGCAGATCGATTGAAAAGCCGGATACTGGTGATCACCCTTGCCGTGCAGTGAGTTGATTGATTTGCGCTCGCACCTCACGTAGGTACTCGGTTGCATGTCGTTTACATAATTGTTAATTATATTATAATGTGATCAGAGACTTGTGAATATTCAGAATTGTATTGACTTTTATTTACTTACATCTCCTCGCATACCTACGCAAAAGAGATATAAGAAGATAATCTTTCTGATAAAGACGACGCGACGTGTTGTCTTTAGTGTACAGGGTGGCCGGGACGTAGCTCACCGTCCGATCAGGACCAGACCCGTGCCGGACGGCGCGTACGTGTTCCACCCGCGCCTCAAAGAGATGTCAGCATAAAGGAAGGGGCCTGCCAGGGCCGAAGCCTGCCGGGGGTGCGTGATTGTCCGAAAGGGTTACCGCTACCCCGGAACATAAAGGGCTAAGGAAGGAACACGGATAGGTTTTAGTCAGTAAGAGTCTGACACTCCCTTCCGCTCCACCCAGAGCGGGAGGGGTCATTTGATGATTTCCCATCCATAAAAAAAAAAAGGTTGGCTAGGAAATCGACGCGCAACCTGCACCTTAATTGCGTAACACACTATCAATCTGAATGAGAACCATTTTGAAGCAAATTGCTAATCTATTGCTTCATAAGTTCGAAAAATTAGTCTCAACACGTAAATAACGCAATGAATGTTGTTGAACTGTCAAAATGAAACCGATTCCGATTGATAATGTGTTACGCAATTGCCCCGCTGACCATGGATTCAGTACATAATTCTGAACACCCCTGCGTTGAAAATTTTCGTCGGTTATTAAAAAAGAAATTGCTGTTCCATACATTTTGACTGCGTAGGTATAGTACTTTTCTATGAAACCGCTGAATATTTCCACGCTAGGGCTTCTAGAATCATGTGCTGAATTCATGACTACGTTAGTTTGCACGTTGATGTCCGTGCCACCCTGTATGTTTGTCATAGCGTCAACGAGTATTATTCGCAAAATTATTATTTTTTTATTTGAGGGATGTGTCATTTCGGATACTAAACCTCGGTGATGATAATTCTTTGCGGCGAATTTGGGCGCTTAAACGCGTCACATCTATTTTTACTTTTCACCACAACAATGTCGCGAAGAACTACCTATCGTTATTTTTAAGAACACTTTGGTATGTGTATGCGCAGCAGGTATGTCGAAGTTTAGCTCAAAACGGCTCGATAGTTTACAAACCCGTCCAATCATGTAGATAGAATACGGTTTATGTTTTGTTTTAAACAAAACACTGTTAAACTGCATTCTAGCCAGTATCCTGCCATGCCTCAGACCACTTCCGTTCCTTTTAAGGAATGTAAGAAGTTGTGGTTGATAACTTGATACCAGTATCTACCAGGCAGTTACCGACTCAGGAAAGGACTTCCTGAGCAACTTTCTATGCAGTCAATAAAATAGAAAATGCTGAATAAATTCTTTCAACCGTGTTGTGTTTAGGGCCTTTCGAAGAGATGCCCGAATACTGTGGTACAGTAACCAGCATTAGCCTGTACTTCAACCAGGGATTTTTTGTAAAAACAAAAGCTAGGGGTAGGTGTTAGGGTTGGCAACCAAACGTTTCAATTAAAATGCACTGCACGTATAAAACGTAACGTGAGTAAGTAAGTAGTTAGGCGAGTTCACACTGTCACAGTAGGCATATTAGTATTAACTATACAGGATTTGTGAGCAGTGCTGGCCCAGTTGTAACGGCCCCGACTTACGAGTTGTAGCTGGTGGGTTCGAACGTTTGGTTGACAACCCTAACACCCACCGTGTTATACCATCAACTGCCTCGGTGATTCAGTGACCGCAAGCGCGACGGCTGAGCATGGTTTCCTGTGTTTTAACCTCCAGGGTCAAGTTTAAAAAAATACGATACACTTACTGTATTTCCTCATTTTCTTGCAAGCAGACTTGGATGCCGTCAGGTACGGGTAAGTGGCCCCAGCATTGGAGTCGCAGTTCTCCAGACGGAACAGGTATGAGTTGTCTGATCTTCCAGCGAGGAAGGGGTCGTTGCACAGCGGGTTCAGGTCAGAGGAACACGTCCAGCAACGCACAGGTTCTCCTGAAATTGAAAAGAGAACAGTTACGATTGTGTTTTGTTTATTGTAAACTGAAGGCCAATTCTCGTAATTTAAAACGTTCAAAATCTAGTCGCAGTCTCATCTCGGCGACAAACAAATGTCAAAAACTTGTCAAAATGTAGGGAAATTAGAGGTATTTTTGACAGATCGAGACTGAGATCGGACTGTGAACGTTCTTAACATTACGAGAATTGCCCCTCTGAAATGTCGAGTAATGAGACGCAACTATTATATTTTTTGCGTCCCCTTGGTCACTTGTTACTTATGTGAATTCATTTTATTCCTACAAAGTGATATTGTTAATTGCATGACCAATTAAAATGCAAAAACATAACAAAAAGAATCACTTTCTGACATCTTTCGGAGAGAACTCACGCGCACGAATTCGAGAGTAGCTGGGTAGTAATATTCGAATATTGCTTATCGATTGAATACCTTTTCCTTGTTTACCGGGTTAGTCATTCAAGAACAGTCGTGAGTTCGTGACTACAATAGTCGAGAACTCATTGCGCCACTATAAAAACAGTATCAATGAATGCTAAATAAATTTTCTCCCATTGTTAACGTCGTTAACGGGACCTAATTATGTTATTTTCTGCATTATTCGTAAGTAACTACGTGGTTTCTTAGTACCTAAACAGTAAACGAGCTGCAGTCATCTAAGCCCACGACGTAAAAATATCGCGGTGGGATTTTATCGTGCACTGGGTTTTCAACTCTCTGTGTTGAGCCGAGCGTATAGAATCCAACAGAGCGCATTCCCGGACGTATTATTGTATGGTTGTACAGTCAACAGCAAAAGTAGAC
Organism: Amphipoea oculea; assembly: GCA_945859645.1. Classification (NCBI taxonomy): domain Eukaryota; kingdom Metazoa; phylum Arthropoda; class Insecta; order Lepidoptera; family Noctuidae; genus Amphipoea; species Amphipoea oculea. The sequence goes on from OX243880.1 coordinate 12,015,220, forward strand.
GATGAAAATCAGAAATTCAATACTAATGAACGGAGTTCGCGTCAGAACTGTGTGGCGTCGAAGTGATTCAAAAGTATGTGATTGTAAATTATACCAAACATTTACTACAAGTACAGCTGCCATATATGAGGCGAACTCCGTTCATTAGTAGGTATTGAATTTCTGATTTTCATCATCTACTTTTGCTGATGACTGTACTTAACATCACTTGAAATAAATGTTCTTGTATATCGATTTTATTCAATTTCGAGCGGCCATTGTTGTTTACATCTTTGTCAAATTTAGCGCGGCTGGACCTGTGTCTCTCGATTCTTGAGCAATCGTGGATCGATCAATATTCGATGTTAAAATCGAATGCATATCAAGCTCTTAATATTTTGATGGCACGAGTTCCAGGCATCTGAAATCGCCAGCCCGTCTTGAGCAAACGCGGTAATCAATGCTCGTGGCTTCACCGTATGAAAAGAGGCTTTTGCCCTGCAGTGGGACAATTGTAGGCTGTTTTTTTATTGGTTCACCAATGGCATCAATCGATAACGCTCCTGATAAAATATGTACCTACCCATCTGCTCACTATATTCCCCACAATCATAACGTTAACACGTTCACTGCGGATCACACAAAATCGGCCCGCCACGGTGTTTAGCGCTGGTGCGCACGGTCAAAACTGTATCTTTCTCGCTGGTGCGGAACGATTATCTTCGGTATTTGTAGGAGTTCGACAGGGACAAATATATATTTCGGCTCGTGGTTACAAATGTAGGTATTTGGCATTAAAACATTGTGGCGGGCCCTTTTCGACCACCATCGCACTGACGGTGAAAAACACCCGCTCCCTGCGGCGGCGGGCCTATTTTGGTATATGACCGATGCCGACCTGTTGCCGCACGGAGCGCGCGCGCAAGGGTCGAGCCGCCAGTCAGTGTTGTGCTCTCTATAAGCAAAGAGTAAAATAATATAGAGGCTATAAGACAGTACGTGTGCGTGTCGTTACTTTATCGACAGGTGTAAAAGTATGGCGCAACGTAGATGTAAAAGAAAAATAACGCTGAACAGTGATAGTGAAGATGGTTTGGATGAAAATGCACAAACATTTCCACCTGTAAAAATAAAACAAATGCCGTCGACCAGCAAAATTTCTATTTTAGAAAACAAGTTGATTCACCCCGCAAATAATGTCCCAAAGTATTACAGTGACAGTGATAGTGAAGAAATTTTTCCAAGGATAAAAAACAAAGATTGCGAAACCCCTATAGAAATAAAACGTCATGCTCCAAAACCAAACACAATCGGTAAGTTTACACACATCAAAAATTTGGAAATTTACGAATAAAAAAAGTACACGTACCGAAGCCGTACCGTAGTGTCACAGTAGTGTACCAGTATACATGTGTGTGTATGTGTGTAATGTATGTATACTTAGGTATAAGGTCCTAAGAGAAGAAACTGTGCACGGTGTTATGAAAAGCTACGAGAGACACTAGAGTGCAAACAAGCAAAAAAGAAAGTAAAAAAAATTAAAACGTTCTGCAACAAATGCAGTCAATCTCTTTGCGTGCAGTGCTATAAAGAGAAACATGTACATTAGTTTAGTGTTCCTGTCTGGCTAATTCGATTTATTAAATACACACTTTTTTATTTCTTATAATTCTGTTTTATTTTCGATAACCCTATATTTTTGTCTGTCCCATCACTATAAAAAAGTACTTTCTAGTGCGGTATCGGTCGTTATCGGCCTGACACTTTCCTTGGTTGATTTCTCGTTTCCTGTTTGGCAGATCCAGGGGCGAAACGAACGTAAAGAAACTGGGTTCAGGACCATTTTAACAGTATAAAAAAAAACAGTGTACACCATGTTTTCGCGAAGTTATAGCGCTTTAATCTATCCTAGCGGTGTCAGGTCGAAAAGGACTGATACGCACTGTCTGAAAGGTCGATGGATGGTGCATTTCGACCGCCACCGCACCAGATGAAAGTTTATGATTTTTTTGCCGCAGCTAAGGTGTTAAGAGCCAGCGCGCACGAGCGACTTTTTGTTGACCGATAGTTTGATCGTTCAGGGAATCAGTATGGAGCTATATTGAAGTACACGCATTTGGCGATTAAAAATCGGCTGATCAAACGCGTGCAATTCTATTGAAGTTCCATACTAGTTCCCTGATCTAACTATCGGTTAACAAAAAGTCGCTAGTCCGCGCTGGCTCTAAACGTAGATATAATTACCTAACTACATTAAAACATCAAATATAAAGTTTTTTTTTAGAACAGCTAAGCATGTTTTAAAAGGAAAACTGACTCTTTTGGTTTTAGATAACGTTTCTAGGGTAAACCTAACACTTTCCACATATGACTTATCGTTATTTTTATAGGGCAAGTGAAATTCCAAGTTATCGTTTAACTTAAAAGACGTCATACACAGTCGTTATGTGTTTGAATCACGAGGATGATTCTACCGTACTTAAGATTGTCTTTGCGTGCAAGTAATTTATTAAGACAAGTTATGCGGTCGTTGCACACGCAAGAGGTACTGAGGTAAAAAATGTTAACTTAGACAAACTGATGGATGTCAGATTAAAAACCCCTTTGACTTGCATACTCAGCCTATACTGTTCCTACTGCTGGGACACAAGCCTTCTCTCTGTGAGAGGCAGTGGCCATAATTCACCACGCGGGCCCGGTGCGTGTTGGTGGATGTCACAAGTCTTAGAATTTTTTGGTTCTAGGACATGCTGGTTTCCTCACGATGTTTTCCTTCAATATTTTGGAACGGTAGTGATATATTTAATGAATACACAAAGTAAAGTGCCTGCCTCTGTTCGAACTCACGACCTACAACTCGCAAGTCGCGGCCAATACCACTGGGCCACCGCTGCTCTACTGTCTTTGACTTGACTAGTGGAATATGGGAAGTGAACTATTCAATATTTGCACTATTCCAGCAAGGGGCTGCAATAGTGCCAGGATTTTTTTAATGTTACTATTTGGTCATTGCAGCAGCATTTTGTTTGCTTCGCTTCTGTCAGTGTGGGACTGTGGGTACATTCTTTAGTTGAGAATATGTAGATATCTATAGAATGGCTGTTCTGTTGTGTTTCTGTATAGATAAGTGCCTACACATTAAGACAAGATGTCCAGCGGAAAATACATATGACACGAAGTAAATTAGTCGCCTTTTTGCTGAATACATAATAATACCTACATAATTTTTTAAATATTTCTTCTTATTACAAAGCAAAGCAATTGCAACATAGTTGCTTTTTCCAATTTAATCATAAAATTCTCAGATGTACGATACGTAGATAGCGATACACAGCTACACATTAAGCTATAGGTACATTTCCAGTTTTAGCTGACCATTGTATAGGTTTTTAGTACAATCAGAAGGCAGCTTATATAAGGTCCCATTAAAATAGGTGGACAAACTTTTAGAAATCATTCAGACCACCAAATTATTGACGATGCTAAAAAAATATAATAAGAAAAACGCATTAGTTACTTACAAGAAAAATAATCAGCTAATGAAAATGCACTAATGTGCCGGCAATTTATTATTTAAGGTCAAAATAAAATCATATTAATTATTGTTTTTTTTGCTTGGATATCGTTGGTTAGACGTACTGAGCGCTGTGTTAAAATTTGTCCATCTATTTTAATGGGACCCTGTATATTGGTTGTGCGTACCTAGTGCAGACACTGCATTATCAAAGGAATGTCAACTCATTTACTTCCTAAATTGAAGAAAATGCATTCAAATCTGTGACATAAATAGATCGTTGGATTCTTCAAAGTTTTTATCTGTTTTTACAGTTTCTTTCATTGTGTTTTGCACAAAAACCGTAACCGTGGAAGAGATAATTTTTTCGACGCTTCGGAACGTGTCAACCTTCGAGTTGAATGTTAATAAAAAAATTAATGGTCACCTATCAAGGTTTCCGCGGTCTGTGAATCAGTGTTTATATTACTATTTTTTCCCTCAGTAACGCTATGACCACGAATTTAATCTTTGTGCACTTGACTCCCATGTTTTTTTATTTTTTTTTCTCTTCATTCTTCAAGGCGGGAGAGCATACATAAGTTCTCTCAGCTCGGGTAGAACCATTTCCATTAAGTTTTTATAGACACTATACTAGTACACTAGTTTTTATCCACTAGAGTCGGGTCGCGGCTGTCTGCGCGAGCCTTTATTTTGAATACCTACCTATTTTTTGTCACCATCAATCTCAATTTAATCAATTTCAACGTTAAATTTTGAATGATATTGCAATCCATTGCTTCATATGTTCGAAAAATTTGTCTGCTGAACAACGTAAATAACGCAATGAATGTAGTTGAACTGTCATAATGAAAGCCACTGCTACTGTCAGTGTGTTACGCAATTACCCCGCGACAGGACGCTTTTAATCCTGGTACGCGGTATTAAGTTCTCCATAAAAAATAGTTCGCAAACTTATGTCTTTCGTAGCCAGAAACAGAAATAATAAAAATGATTTCCCACTCAGTTATTTATACGAGTATCTATATCATGTCAACAAAGCTGTGTTGTGTTGATTGTTAGTTTATGTACAGACGCCAGCACATCAACCTACTACAATCTGTCAGATTTCTTAAATAGATTTTCAACTTTATCGCTAAAACATAGGGTTCAAAGTTGATTGGGAAAATTTGACAGTTTCGGGTAGGTTGATGTGCTGGCGTCTGTACCTACATAATTATACATGTTTTTACAACCTTGAAATAAGATGGTTTTGACTTTATAGAAAGAATAATATTTTATTTGGAACACGCTCAGGGAAGTTAAAAAACTAACAAAATAAACATTAAAAACATACAAGCAAAAAAACAGAATTGTGCAAGGCCAACAAAAAGGCTCCTATCTTAGCATAATGCTGCGATATTTTGTAGGGATTTGTAGTAGGTGGGTATTTTGGTAGACTTCTTTAACTACCTAATTTGAACTTTACATTCTTCATTGGTAGAAGTTCCGATTCCAGGTAGTCATTATTACAAGCAGAGTCCAACGTAAAGATTCTTTAATGATTTGGCTAATGCAATTACCTACAACACTTTTTATTCGTAACCAAGCAAATGTTTAATGAAGTACTATAATCAAGATTGAAATAATCACGCCTGTCGATGATTCCGTATTGAGAAAAAAAAAACAATGGTCAGATTTTCCGATTTAAGATTTTCTACTTAATTGGGCAGTCAAAAAAAAAACGATTAACTTTCTGAAGGACGAATAAAAGAAACAGCAAGGAAAATCGTTTGTATTGATTTCTTGCTCAGTTTACACGAGTAAATAGATCATGTAAACAAATCTACTTTGCATGCAGATCATGTCGTTACGTACCTAAATGTATATGTATAAGACAATGCCTTCGTGGTACTATTGTATATTATTATGGCGTTTGTAAGGACATACGCCCTTTCAATTGTCATTGTAACTGCGTAAGAGGAAAATTACTTTGTTGTGACGATCAATCTAGAATAAAATCGTGTTGTATGACAAGTAGATACTTAAATAAGTTACGGCACTGTATTAAGTGTCATAGTTGCTGTATAAAATTATAGTGTAGGTACTAATGTAACTAATCAACTGCTGACTTATTTACACATGGAAGGACAACTTAAAACAGGACATGAAGTACTTCGACAAGGGAATCAATTTTAGGATAGATACGGTGGAAGGCAGAAATAAGATGAAGAATGCTAATCTATACTTACCTAAGTATAATAAATCTGTAGAAGTGAAAATTCTGTACATTAAAAATATAAAAAAAATAAATGGCAGGGGGTGTTACTAGACCGACACCGAACCCAAAAATGTTTTTATACCGGAAAAGTATATACAATAAAAAACAAACTTAATTTTGCGGTTCGATCCCTAGACCCGATTACTGTACCAACCGCAAATAATAAGTTTGTCGTAGGTTACGTGGAGGGTGTGTTCTTTGTGAAGAGTAGGTATCCACTAAGAAAGTGTTTTTCGAAATTCCAACCCTAGGAAGGTGAATGGAGGGAGGGTGAAATTTCACGCGGACGAAGTCGCGGGCAGAAGCTAGTAATTAATAATTTCAAATAATATTGATTTGCTACTTAGCCCTCTTCCTCTCTCATAATTTGGCTGTGCCCGACAGAGTCCATATTGATCTTTTACTTTGTTATACATATGGAATGCAATAAAAAATTGAGTATGCTGCTAGTGTGATTTACAAAAAACCGGAAACGGATAGTAGCGAAACCTGGGCTGTTAATTTATTACGTAATAAGACTTGAGGGGGTCCGAACAAGTCTTATTTTTGCTTACGTGGGGGTGGGAGGGGTCTAGATTGTACTTAGGTACGTAAGATCACAAAGTAAGCAAAAATTCTAACATTTTATAATTTTTTGAATTCTTTTTCTTTGCAATTTTGGTAGAATACTGATCTTAAATAAGATTGAAGGAGGGGGAGGGGGTTTGTCCAAGTCTTATTTTTTCTTACGTAGGGAGCGGAGGGGGTCAGAAAGTGGTCAAAATTGTCTTACGTAATAAATGAACAGCCCCTGACGATGTCATTGAAAACAGCAACATCTGACACAACATAACACAGCAGAGCAATGACATAGAAAAGAGCTGAGAAAGCAGTAGAACCCCGCCAAAAGATTCACCTATGAAACTCGACCTGAACCAACCTGGCGGCCATCTTCTCCACTAGCCCAATGCTTACTCTAGGATGCATATCCGGTATGGCTCTTAAATCCTTCCCTATCCGACGGGCACGTCTTCTCTATCATTACCGCGCCCCCGGTCTACTCCTTGGTATGCAATGGTCGCTGTAGCTCCATGAAATTGAGGCTACAGGAGCTAGTGCGAATCTTGGGGTTCATTCGATTTATCGAGTCTGGTCAAACCACGCTAGAGTCGGTGCATTTCATACATTCATTCATAAACGAAGGTGAAAACCGCATCACAATCCGTTGTGCAGTTTAGAAGAACAACGGTGCCACACAGACAGACACGAAATGCGACTTTATTGTATATTATGCATAGATATAGTGTATTTACAGTAACTGGAGACTATACGTTCCCCTTCAAATGTTCATTAAAAAGTCAAAGTTCTTATCCAAACTAATATTATAAATGCGAAAGTAACTCTGTCTGTCTGTCTTTTTTCACGCCTAAACTACTGAACTGATTTCGATGAAATTTGGTATAGAGATAGTTTGAGTCCCGGGAAAGGACATAGGATAGTTTTTATCCCGATATTCCCACGGGATCGAAAGTTACGCGGGTGAAACCGCGGGGCGCAGCTATTAATGAAATATTTGCATTTCAAGTAACCTAGCCCAAAGGTATCTATGAGACAAAAATGATTTCTCTCAGGAGTATTATTTTATCTTAGAAATAACATCTATAGGAGGATAATCTTTTTTGACCTAAGCGATTATGTATCGTTTGAGCAATAGGTAGGTATTTATGGCCACTCGATGGAAGGGTAATTCGTAAAACAGGTTTATAAAATATTTAAATAAATGTGAAGTTTTCGGTTGATAACGCCAAAATATTAAACAATGATCTCATCCGGAATTCCAGACACGATACAAAACAGCCACCACACACCACATATAAATGCAAAAAAAATAACAGAAAAATAAATGTGCGAAATTAGTTTACACATCCTCCATTGAATTTGATGATTTGACTGTCTGCACATTGGCGAAAACCCTTACAAGGGAGCCGGCTCATTCATGTCCCGAAGAAAGAGAAGTGGTTCAGACTAGCATAGGGGGGACAGTACTTACAGGGTGCTAGGAATATCGAGGCGAAAACTGTTCCTAACCATGAATTCAGTAAGTACATGATTCTGAAGACAAAAATAATTAAGTACCTAGCTGTTCCATACATTTTGAACGCGTAGGTATTCCTATGCACTATGAAGCAGCATCGTTCCCGCCATCCTGTATAAGTATTATTGACATTCTTTGACGGCGGTGATTAGCTACTTTTATGAAGTATCTTGGCACCGTTTTCCAGTCTAACAAGTATGACTATACCGAGACCTACCTATACAGGGTGTTACGGAAAGGGTATATCAATACAAACGGGTTGAAGATTGTATCTGGTCTAGAATCACTGTACAAAATTTCAGCTCAAAAGCAGTAACTTTGAAAATGCTTAATATTTTTTTATTTCGATAGTTTATTATATTGAAATCATAACAAACGTGTCACCGCACTAGGAGGGTCATTATCCATTATCTGTAGTGTGTCTGTGCGCCTAGTACACGCACATCACGCCGCCGCGCGCCAGTGCAGCGCCGTGATGTCGAAATAAAAAAATATTAAGTATTTTCAAAGTTAATGCTTTTGAGCTGAAATTTTGTACAGAGATTCTAGACCAGATACATTCTTCAACCCGTTTGTATTGATATACCCTTTCCGTAACACCCTGTATACCTACTAATCATAAGTATGTAAAACTTTTTCTTCGACTTCACTCGGACAAAACGAAGAACCTAGGTATAGGCTATCTTAAACTTTATATCTTAACTATTACTCTGTTTTATAACTTTGCGCAGTACTGATCGCAGTTCAATCTTCAAATATGGATGACGTGTCCTACATACTTACGTGTACCATACGTAAATAATCACTCATTAACTACTATGTAACGCATGACCTTCGGAAACCTCATAAGTAAGTGGTGCCTCATTGATTAACAGACCTCAACTGGTTCAGTACCGCGAAGCTTGAACGTACTAGGTATGTGCCCTTCTAACTAGTGATGGGCAAATGTTACATATCAACCGGAAAATTCGAATGATTATGTTTGAAAGTTTCCGAATTCATCCAACGTGCGAATAAATTGATATCTAATTTTCGAATCTTTGTACAAATATTTTTATGCCACCAATTGTTATTTCTTGTTTATTTTCGTATCGAATTGTGCAATGTTAGCTCTTTGCTAATTTTCATCAGTAAGTAGGTCAAAAATACTGATACACATTGACAAAAAACATGTGTTAGATAAACATAATTAGTAGGTATTGCAAAAGTTTTATTTATTAATCATCCTTATGAAGTATTTTACTGTAGAATATTCGTGCCTAAGAATCGGTTTGGTATAAATGATGCGCCTGTGCTTGCAAAAATCTACTCATAAGTACTTACAAGAAACTCAAAAGTATAACTAGTTACTTATAAAACTTACAAACTATATAGCTTCTAATCGAATAAAATATTCGATGGAAAAACTCGATCAAACCCATCTCTACACCTACACCTAACGCAGTTCCCTTGACTCAAATAGTTTGCACCTACCTACACAGGCCTACACTACGTTTCGCTGTACAGCCTCCGATTGGCTGTCCTTGTCTTTCATACGCTAAAAGACGAGATGGAGCATTGTATTGATAAACAAGAGTTTCGCAATTGAAAAACCTGTTGGCTGTTACGTCGTTTTACCTAAAGGGAATTGGTCACGCATGTTTGTATTGTTAAAAGAAAAGTATTATTGATTGTTTTCTTAGTGGTTTATAGAAGGCTGTAACAAATTGATATACCTAATTTCCTTTTCGGGGTTAGCTTAGAGATTTTCATTGTAATTTTTTTATAACCTCGAAATGAGATTGAGGTTATGACTTGAAAGGTATTTATGGTGATGGTAGACAAATTGGTTTAGCAGCTGACGGAGACTCCCAAATGCTTCTTTCATCATTAGCTACGACACGGCAGTCCACTACTGGACATAGGTCACTCCAATTGCACGCCATTCAGCTCTAGGTATTCTCAGCAACTCTCATCCAGCTGCTTCCAGCCACCTCGCGAAGATCGCTCCACTTAGCTCTGGGGGCATCCTACCTTACGTTTGCCGATTAGCGGTCTATGGGTAATATGGCCGGCCCATTGCCACTTCAGCTGGCTTATTCTGTGAGTTATGTCGACATCTTTGATTCTCTGCCGGATTACCTCGTTCTGGATTCTATCCCTCAGAGAGATTCTAAGCATAGCTCGTTCCATAGCTCGCTGAGCGACCTTAAATTTATGGACGAGTCGTGACGTGAGTGTCCACGTTTCGGTTGCGTAATTCTTCGCAAATGATCCTCCCAAGTGCTTCTTTTACAAAATTGAACTTTAGATTCTATCCATAGGGAGAATTTCAGATTTCAGATGGTCATGCCAGGCAGGCAGCTTTGAAAGGCGGAAACTAAGATACCTTAGTCAGACGCAGTCTAACGGAAGGATTCAGTAATTATTTGGCTATGCTAAATTGCGTAGTCATTAACTACACTTTTTTATTCGTAATCAAGTAAATGATTAATTAAGTACCAACTTTTATAAAGAGAATGAAATATTCAAGCCTATCGAGCATTCCGTATTAAAAAAAGTGCAATTAATTTTCAGCGAGGTTTTCCGATTGAAGATAAATTAGGCAGTCAAAAAAACAAACAGTTGCGCAAATTTTAAAAGTAAATAGTGTTGTTCATTTATTTTATGTCACTTACTAGGTAACTGACATAACCTACATGGATATTGCGAAAATTGTCGAATATTGTTTCCCAACACTTTTTCTGGGTCAAAGTTAGTACCGTCGAGTACCGATTGCCCCATTGTTGTTTAGATTGGGCTCGACTTCGAAATTATTAATGACTTGCACACAATAAGGCTCCGTGTATTTTAAACACTATTGATATTTTTCTATAAGGACCCGTGAACTACGTATTTGGGAATTGGGTCACCGACATACTTCTTCAGTGAGTTGTGCTTATGTTTGACAAGCCCCGAACATTTGTATGGATTCATGATAAAATTTTACATATTATAGGTAAGTTATCACGTTTGTGAGATGTTAAATCGTGTTTTAATAAAAACCAGCGGGGTAATTGCGTAACACAGTCATCATCATCATCTGCCTAGCCTTTTCCAACTATGTTGGGGTCGGCTTCAAGTCTATCCGGATGCAGCTGAATACCAGTATTTTTTTTAATTGCGTAACTCACTGTCAGTAGCAATGCCTTTCATTCTGACAGTTCAACAACATTCATTGAGTTATTTACGTTGTTGAGCAGACAAATGTTTCAAACATATGAAGCAAAACGAAGCTGCTCTCAAAACGGTGAAGGAAAACATCGTGAGGAAACCGGCATGTCCTAGAACCAAAAATTCAAAGACATGTGACATCTACCAATCCGCACTGGGCCCGCGTGGTAGATTACGGCCCACTCCCTCTCACAGAGAGGAGGCCTGTGTCCCAGCAGTGGGAACATTATAGGCTGATGATGATGATGATGATATGAAGCAATGGATTCGCAATATCCTTCAAAATGATTCAGAGTGTGAGTGATAGTGTGTTTAAGCAATTATCCCGCAGAATCTTTAAAGAATACTTAGATATCTATACTCCATTTACTATAGCATTAGACAGAAGTTAAAAAAGGCTTTTTTAGGGGCACACTTTGTAATAAAAGTACAACAAATATTATTACAGTCAAAATTGATGTGGAGTTAAATTTAATCAATTTAAATAACAGCAGTCACATTTAATTGTACTTATTTAACCTATCTACTTTCTGAAATTACAAGGCTTTCATTTAATATTATTTAGTTTTTACATAAAATATATTCGTGTCAATGTTTAAAATCTAAAAGAAGCAGGGGCGGGACAGTACCGGGAACGTTTTTCATGTCACTATAACTGTACTAAATCTATAATCTTACCTATTCCCTTCATAAGTTGTGGCAGCACGTGTTTTTTTATTTTGTCGGTTTATGATTCTATTCTATTGTAATTTTTGACGTTTAAAAGTGCCTTTAATGTGCCTATTAGAAATAAATGATTTGACTTTGACTTTGAGCAGTGACTAAATTGTTAAGTGGTGTTTTGTGTCGTATTTGTTTGGTTTGTTGAAAACATAAACATGCAATTGTGATAAAGTTGTTTTTAATAAACCGATTGTTACTAAAAATTGATTCATTGCATGGATCTGTCCAAGCATCGTGACGAGTAGATAGATAGAATAAGCTTTATTGTATGCCATACATTGTTACTTACAAAAAAAGCACATACCTACATTATTTATTAAAATTGTTTGAACTTAACTTGAAAATAAAAGGTTTCGTACTCCTGCTTCTGCAAGCCACTTTTTCTAATGTTATAATAAATGGAGTATAGGTTTCTTTGAACATTTAAACCCAGATCGTAATGGACTTGTTTGATTCAAATCAAATAATTTACCGAAATTCAAACCTCAATCTACGTCAGTATAACTAATAGGCTTTAGCGTAATGAAAGCACAAAGAATAAAATACTTTCATATTTCTATTATGTAATATAGAAAATTAGAAACAGCAGCACAATGATTGCGTTGCATCATCTCATCGTAGATTCTCATACCTACGTACCGACATGAGCTACCTACCTTTGTGATCTGTGGCACCGACTGCCACCATTGTCATTAAGTACTAGTTTATTATTCATTACTCTAGCTTACTTATCCTAGTAGTGCATAAAGTAGTGTTTTAATCTGTCAAGCTCCGCTAATGAGACACAATTGATTTTCTATTGTTTCGTCGCCGATAGGCGACGCGCGGTGCTTGACCGATATAAATGCGTGTTTTTGTTGGTGGGTTAGTTTGTCCTTCAGATCCACGGGATTTTAAGCGTAAGAATAGTGTGTTACCGGAAAATGACGTAGGCTACTTTTTATCCCGAAAAAATGCAAGTTTATGTCAAAATCAAACTCAAAGCATTTATTTCGATTTTTCCCACGCTAGATAATTGTATCGGCGAAATAATTTAGAATTTTTTACAATTCTTCCATGCAAAAACTGTCAGACTTTAATTTTATTCCACGAATAAAAAATATCTGTCGATTACTTACCTACTTACTACCTTACAGTCATTTTTGAACCGTCAAAGAGCTTACGGCCGAACGCAATACTTAACCTATTGACAGATAGCTGCTGATGGTAGTCAGTATAATTATAACTGGCAGCTGTGCAGACAGTATATTATAATCATACAGATCGCTACTGATATAGATTATTGGGAAGTTAAACCCAGAGACAGATAGGTTTTTCTACCTCCAGTGTGCCAAAACTGGTGATAGGATAGGTAATTGGGTTTGGCCGTTAGTCTGAAAGTTGAAGCTAGTTACCCATTCCAAAACGTAGATCTCTATGAAGAAGAACGGGCAAGAAACTCCAAGGACATTCTTTTAAATCAAGATATTACAAAATCCTGGGTTGTGGGGGGCAAAGACACGATCAAAAGCTATAGGGCATAATATTATGTACCTATGCCTTAGTCACATCCCGAGTGAAACTTGAGTCCAGTATTAACAAGGATGTGAAGACACTTAAGGGGCTTCATCGTTTTTAAATTAAGGACGTTCGTTCTATATTAATTCCTCACGATCAGGGGTCATTAATGTGATTATGGATTATCCTACCCGTAACAGAAAGGACTGAATTTTAAGTCTTGAATAACCGTTTAGTGCTAAAAAGCTGCTGTGTTATAACATCGTTATTTTAGCTTTAAAGAATATATATAACGTTATAAAAAAAAGATTTAGCCTGAAAGTATAGCAAGCAGTTTTACCTTGTTGGGAACGGTAACTGGGTAGTGGGTTGCAGAGATCAGATGCACCTTACTTAGATAGAAAGTTAGAAGAATTCAAGGAGATGACCCAAACCAATTAAGAAAACGTCTTAGCCTAAATATTATACTGAATATAAATGATTTGCAGATTGAATTGCGTGATGGATAAGTTTATTGCCCTTACGAGGCAAACGAGTTTAGCTTAGGCCGTCGTACAAAGGTTGAAATGTTCTTTTTACGTATAAAGGTTCAACGAGGTACGAGGTAGTAAACGTATGCAAGATTATACCAAGTATATTTAATAAGAAATATTAAAAACTTCATGCTATTTTTGTTACATAAACATAATTTTCGAATGACTGAAGCAATGTATCTTTTTATTGCTGTCGACATCAATACATTTAAGCCAAAAAAGCAATCTTATGTGTCGTAGGTATTTTGAAATCTTTTTCGCTGAGTAAGTGGCATCTGGCAAGTGGCAACTAAGTTAAATGGACTTTAAATATTTGTAGGTTACATGCAAGTTACATGGGACTCAAACACAACTGCAGCGAAATGTGGGGGTACTCGTACTATAGGTGCCTACACCTCTGCCCAAACCTTCGGCACCCTTCGGGGAATACACGCGTGCTGTTGTGTTCTAATATTTAACTCCTGAAAAATAATAAAACTCTTCGTCCTCATTGTCCATAAATTCTAAATAAAGTTCTAGGTACCTTTATGCTTTTACCTTCTAAGCTAATTATCCAGAAACATAATGTGCAAAGAAATCGAACCTGTAGAATAGAATACTCTTTACTATGTACTTACCGACACCATAAAAATTACAGATATAAAAGTAGAAAAACATGGCATGACACAATAGGCAGCCTTAACGCTAAAAGCTATATTTGGGTTATTCCCGCTCGGTAACACCCTGTCGTCAACACTGTTGACGATCGGGAAAAAAAAGTTTCGTTCGTTCACAGTGTTGACGAACGCTGCTTATTATTTCGGGTAATTCCCGTTCGGTAACACCTTTCGGTCCTGTCGTCAACACTGTTGACGATCGGGAAAAAAAAGTTTCGTTCGTTCGCAGTGTCCATGAATGCTGGTTTTTTTTTTTAAATATGGAAATAAAAATAAAACATGTCATGGATTTTTAAAATGTTTTAATGGATTATGTTAAATCTTTTAAAACACAATTAACTAGAAAATAAAAAAAAATGGCCTTATCATGTGCATAATAACCATTTTACACTTTGATAAGTAATAAAATTGTGACACTGATTTAACATAATCAAATATAGTTGAGAAAGTGACTAAATGAAAACTAAGTACACTATTATGTATCACAGATAATCATCTAATTTTCACTACTCTCACTCACTCAACTATATTTCACTATATGTCACTTTCTCAACTATATTTGATTATGTTAAATCAGTGTCACAATTTTATTACTTATCAAAGTGTAAAATGGTTATTATGCACATGATAAGGCCATTTTCTTATTTTCTAGTTAATTGTGTTTTAAAAGATCTAACATAATCCATTAAAACATTTAAAAAATCCATGACATGTTTTATTTTTATTTCCATATTTAAAAAAAAAACCAGCATTCATGGACACTGCGAACGAACGAAACTTTTTTTTCCCGATCGTCAACAGTGTTGACGACTGGAACGAAAGGTGTTACCGAACGGGAATTACCCGAAATAATAAGTAGCGTTCGTCAACACTGTGAACGAACGAAACTTTTTTTTCCCGATCGTCAACAGTGTTGACGACAGGGTGTTACCGAGCGGGAATAACCCCTATATTTTAAAGACAACCTTTGGATGGATTAAGATAAAAGGAGAGACAATACTGCAGGTACTCTGTGGTGTAACATCTACATATACAGTACACACATATAGGTATGGTATATACATTACACATATAGTTATCTATATGAATCGCACTATCGAATAGAGGAACTCTGTTTAATAATACCTCAGAAACCGGAATAAGGCATCGCTGAAAATATTGAGGTCATGTCATTATTAGTTTTGGCGTTAACCCAATTTTTTATGAGTTTTACCCTATAATTACATTAATTACTCATGGGCCATAGGCAATCTGGCTATGAGAAGATTTACGAATCCGTCATTATGCGTTTAAATGACGCCTGAGCCCTTTTTAGAAAGCTCCCCATCTATTAATAGGTACATAAGTATTTATTTAAGTATGTAACGTGCGCTTTTATAATTCCTAACGTGACGATATCAATGTGGACGTCCACGTCCATAAAATGGGTGGAAATACGCGCACGTTATAACGTTATCGTGGAAGGTTCATATAATGTTCCATACATTTTACTTCCCTGTGTTATCGTGATGCTGTGGACGTCCATGTCCACAAACGTGCGCATAATTAATTATATTATTTTTTCTATAATAGACAGAGACATTGCATATGAATCGGTCGCTATAGATATTCTACATTCTAACAGAAAAAATACTTTCATTAAATGTAAATTTTTTTGGCTCTCACAGGCTGTTCAGAGGATTTTTTTGTTTGATTGCTTCTTGCAACCTCAGTTATGAAGAAGATATATGGTAGGTAAATCGGTGACGTGAATAGACTGTTTATGAAGGCAAACAATTATTTATAATATAGGATACCTACAGTGTTTTAAATACGTAGGTACCTATTCTATTCCATTCACGCATTCTTGTCGGCACCCATTAGTATAATTTCATTGTTCATTCTTTCATATATCTACGGTTCATACAAATGAAACCTACGACATATTAATGAAGACAGGATTTATGATAGGTACAGTACTACATAAATCTAAATAATTATTTTGATTTCTGTGGTACCTACCTAGGTACAGAAAATTATGCTTCGTTATTTTTTTAAATATAGTAGAAGGCGTCTTCCCCATCTATTTTACAATAACAAAGAATACATTAAGAAAATATTCCACACAAAATACTACAAGGAGACCTAAGAAAAAAAAATATTATTTAAATTAAAATTGTTTTTTTTTTTTTTAAATTCCATAATGTAAAATCTCCTGGTTTAATCACTCCTACGTTATACAAAAACATGAAAGTTAGTAGCTTTTGTTTATTTTCCATAATTGACTCGGCCCTACGAGTTTGGTGAATCGAGCTAACTTTCACTTAATACATTAGGCAGGTTTACTGTCGAAAAAATATTTGCTTAGGGCTGGCACAATACCGTTAGTAGGCCCTGAAACGACAACTTTACATGCGTTTTAGTCGACAGACTGACCTAGTGACCGTGTTACCATTGAATGTGTTGCGTAGGAGTGCCGCCTTTGCGACCATACAGACATTTATAGTAATAAGTTTTTAGCACATTTGATATACATACATGCTGGGTAAAAAGTCTTTTTTGACTAGGTTAAAAATGACGGTGGTATTTTGTAAGCTTTGTTGGCACTGAAAAAAAAAGCATTTAATTTTGCTGCGTACAGCAAATGTTTTTTTTTAAAAGGCCGTTTAACTACATTTTTGGCGTTACGTTTTTTTTTCTAAATTACCTGTAAGATTACTTAAAAGGTTTATACAAATTCATTCATGAAATTCAAGGCTCTCAAATTACAAAGACGTAAAGCTAATCACCCTTAAATGAACTAAAACTCGTGTCTATTTAAGTAGGTAAGTACTTCCGAAAACCTATAAAAATAAACTGCTTACTCCTCAAACTACAGCATGTACTTAAAACAACAAGGACGTTAAAATAAGTGACACAAACAGCCATCACCTTGTTCTTTTAACCGTCAATTATAACGTGATTCATGTCCAAGAGGCCATTAATAGGCCCCCTTATTGTTCCGGGCCCCCATCTACTTGACTATTATGACGTCACGTTATAAAACTAGGAATAATAATCTAACAAACATAATTGCCCCTGACAATGGGGAAAGTCACATAATAGCCACGATGAAATTAATCAAATCATGATATTAATCTAATCTTGATAGATTACTTACTACAGAAAATAATAATCAATTAATTTATGAATGCATATTTGGGAGCGGCACTTCAAAAAAAAAAAATTCTTGTAAATAAAAAATATTGTTTAAAATACATAAAAATGTGAAATCGCTGATGTGGAATAAGTATTTCATCCTTGTGCATACGACATCTAATAAAAATACCTACATTCGAAAATAAACTGAGGTTATAAATAACTATTTTATATATAACTTACTCTTATTCCCACGGCTCTCAACAGTAGTAGGTATCTATGCTAGGTCTAGTGACCCATGACCTGACTTCATTGCCCTCATATCATATCTTAAGGTCGGGGCTCTTAATGTGTCTAAAGACCACTTGTGTTTAATTCCAACCGGTTGGTGTTTCATCTATATAAATAAAAACAAAAGGCCTGACTGACTGACTGACTGACTGACTCATCAACGCCCAGCCCAAACCCTTGGACCTAGAAAGCTAAAATTTTACACGATGGTTCCTTTTATGATGTAGACCAGGAATAAGAAAAGATTTTTTGAAATTCAACCCCTAAGGGAGTTAAATAGGGGATGAAAGTTTGTATGAAAGTCCGTCAGTTTTAAAGTTAGGATCTTCAAGTTTTGTGTTTAGGCTGACGATTGAAAATTAATTTATACGTGTCTGAGCGTTTTTGATAATTCCATCCCCAAAGAGTTAAAAAGGGGGATGAAGTTGTGTATGAAAGTCCGTCAGTTTAAAAGTTAGGATCTTCAAATGTTGTGTTTAGGCTGACGATTGAAAATTAATTTATACGTGTTTCAGCGTTTTTGATAATTTCACCCCTAACGGGGGATGAACGACCTGACTGAGATATCAACGCACAGCCTAAACCGCTGGTCCTAGGGACTTAAATTTTGGAAGGTGTGTTCTTTGTAAAGAGTAGGTATCCAATAAGAAAGGGTTTTTGGAAATTCAACCTTAAAGAGGGTGAAAAGGGGGGATTTTGTTTGTATGAAAAATCTTATTCCTTGAGTTAATAACCTTGAAACTTGGAACGAATACTTATCTAAGTAAATTATGAAGTTTGGCATTTTTCGTTTTTCTAAACTACCCCCTAAAGAGGTATTGGGGGGTGTCAACATTTGTATGGAAGAATTTTATCGCGCTGTCCGATTGACTTGAAACTCAGTATTTATACTAAGGACTAAAAATAAAGAATAACGTGTATCAGGGTTTTTCGAAAATCTACCCCTAACTATGTGAAAAGGGGTAGTTAATTTTGCAAGGTCATATTTTACAGCGTAGCTTGATTAGCTGGAAAAATGGCATGAATAATCTTTGAGTCAAGTTATGAACACATCTTAAACGATTTTTCATAATTCCACCCATGTAGGGGTGAAAAGCGGGAATACAGTTTATATGAAAAATCTTATTAATTTGGTTAATAAACTTGAAACTTGGCACGAATATTTATCTAAATAAATTATGAACTTTGGCATTTTTTATTTCTATAAACTAACCCCTAAAGGAGGATTGGGGTGGGGGGTGTCAAAATTTGTATAGAAGAATTTGAACGCGTGGTCCGATTACCTCGAAACTCGGTATTTATACTTAAGACTAAAAATATAGAATAACGTGTATCAGGGTTTTCCGAAAAACTACCCCTAATGGGGTGAAAAGTGGCAGTTAATTATACAGGGGAAGATTTTATGCGTGGCTTGATTAACTCAACAATTCGTATAAATAATCTTTAAGTCAAGTAATGAACACACCCCAAACAATTTTTCGAAATTCTACCCCTATGGGGGTGAAAAGCGGGAATACAGTGTATATGAAAAATCTTATGGCACGAATACTTATATAAGTAAATTATGAAATTTGGCATTTTTTGTTTTTCTAAACTACCCTTCATCCACTGAACTTGAACAGATGCTCCAAGAACTTAGCAATGCAAGCCTTGAGGTTGGACTGAAGATGAATATGTCTAAGACCAAAGTCATGTGCAATGAAACACCTAGAAGCATAAAAGTAGACGGGGAGATAATACAACATGTCCAGGAATACCTTTACTTGGGTCAAGTAGTCTCTTTCCAGGCGAGGCAAGATAAAGAAATCTCAAGACGAACGGAAAACGCCTGGAAGAGCTACTGGTCCTTGAAGGAACTATTTAAGAGTGAGTTGCCTATGGCACTGAAACGCAGGCTCATGGACATGTGTATTCTTCCCGTCTTAACCTACGGTGCACAAACTTGGTCTTTGACTAACATCCAGAAGTCCAAACTCAAGGTCTGCCAACAAGTAATGGAGCGCAGTATACTAGGCGTTAAATTAACGGATCGTGTTCGAAACACAATACTGCGCTACAAAACGAAGATAGTTGACGTGGCTGAAAAGGCTGCTCAACTTAAATGGGACTGGACAGGACATGTCTGCCGCATGCCGGACTAACTGTGGGCCCAAATAGTGCAGAATTGGTGCCCTGAGACAGTGAGGCGGGGTCGCGGCAAGCCACGTATGAGATGGCGGGACGAGCTGGATAGGTTCCGTTAAAATCGGAGGGAGGACGCGCGGGCACGCGAAAAATGGAAGGAGTGGAGGGAGGCCTTTGCCCAGGAGTGGGACAGGGCAGGCCAGACAAAAAAAAAAAAACTACCCCCTAACGGGGGATTGGGGGCGTCAGAAATTCTATGGAAGAATTTTAACGCGCGGTCCGATTAACTCGAAATTCTGAATTTATACTTAAGAGCAAAAATAAAGAATAACGTGTATCAGGGTTTTTCGAAAATCTACCCTTAACCGGGTGAAAAGGGGTAATTAATTTTACAGGGGAGGATTTTACTGCGTGGTTTGATTAACTCGAAAATTGGTATAAATAATCTTTGAGTCACGTTATGAACACATCACGAACGATTTTTCAAAATTCCATACCTGTGGGGGTGAAAAGCGGGAATGCAGTTTATTTGAAAAATCTGATTCCTTTGATCTATAAACTTAAAAATTGGCCCGAATACTTATTTATCTAAATAAATGATAAAGATCATACCTACATATATTTTCGAAATTTTTAGAGGACAGTACGAATTTCACGCGGACGAAGTCGCGGGCAGAAGCTAGTCTTTTATGTAACAACGTTTAGTTATTGCTAAATCCATACCAATAACAAAGGAGAAGAGTTTCTGTTTGTTTGTTTGAACGCGCTAATCTCCAGAATCGCCAGAATCATCTACTCATCTACTGAATCCATGGTGACAGGTTGTGCGTTAATGTCCCTACCACCCTGTATACACATAATTAATTAGAGTATGTTGGGGTAAGTTCGGCGCTGGGGTAAGACCGTACGAATCAAATTTCCAGATAATTTAGCAATATTTATCCAAGTTTATCGCAACTACCTTTAAAAGGTAGTTGCCGTAAACTTGCCACGTTGTATAGCAATGCTGATTCTTTGGCCAAAAAGTAGGCCAGCCCTCTGGTGAAGAGTCGACCAACCGCTTGGTGATGTCTCGGAATACTAAGTGGGCACTCGGGCCCTATGGCCAACCCTAATCGGCTCAAACATATAAGTTCCAAAAAGATTGGAGTATTTGCTTCGTTTGAGGTTTTCCGCACCTGCAGCAGCCGCCCCAACACAGCTCACCGTGCTTGTATGATGGGATGGCGCTAGGGTCATCTTGTTATCGTCAGAAAAGGCGATAACAAGTATTTGGTTTAATTTATTGCACATTATGTGGTTTCCATACTGTATACATTATTTGTAGAGGTGATAGGCAAGTTTGTACCTAATTAATGTTATACGAAATTAAATCCATACTTAATATTATAAATGCGAAAGTGTGTCTGTCTGTTACCTGTTCACGCTTAAACCGCTGAACCGATTTAGATGAAATTTGGTATAGAGATAGTTTAAGTCCCGGGAAAGGACGTAGTAGAATAGTTTTTATCTAGATATTCCCACGGGATCGACACTTATGCGGGTAAAACCGCGGGGCGCTGCTAGTTACATAATAATAACTTTAATGTCCAAGAGCCTCGACCAATACCTGAGGAGGCTCTCGTTGGGCAGCTGGTCAAGGGCTTGATTCAGAAAGCAGTACTTCTGGACAAAGCTCGCATTGCCAGGAGGTTCCTCTCTCTGGAGCCCTGACCGCCGCCGGTAGCTTGGACCCTGTTCCCGATACCGATGGGCTACTATTTTTTATATTTTTAAATGTTTTTATATTTCTTTTATATTCTAATATTTAAAAATATAATTTATGTGTAAATAGATAAATAAACTTTAATGTAATGTTTTCCTCATAATTTTCTTTGTTCTTGTTCTTAAATGACCAATTGTATTTAAATGAATTTGTTATTACGCCAGGTTTTGTTATAATACGTAATTAATATGACTCCAACTTGTTTTGCTATCATTTTCAAGCGGATGTAGGTACCTAATGTTGATAATTTTATAATTTGTTATGCCTACATAAAATTGCTATTGTGAAACTGTTTTTTTTTTAACCTAATTGTAATATGTTGATTTGAAAAAAGCGCGCCTTCATTACTTATTTTGAGAAAAAAAAAACCGGGCAAATAAAGTTTTTATTTATTTATTTAGGGTCAGGATACATTGATCGATGGCGTTCGTGTCCATACAAAAAGAGAGCAAAGTATGGAACGACGCGCGACGTACGCATCCTTTCGCATCGACGCGGCAAAGTGCGAAAGGCCGTCGATCAATGTATCCTGACCCTTATTGGATCGCCAACAGAGGCTTCACAGGGGACAAATACAAGTGTTAATACAAGTAGGTATGCAAATGTATAAAAGTTCATTCCAAAATGATTTTATTTCAATATAATCAAAGATGCCATTCTGCTACTTGTGACTACATAAAATCACTGGATTATCATTGCATAATATCTATTCTTTCAAAGTGTTATTGGAGTTTTCTATCTGGAATTTCACAGTAGCAGCCCGGAGCGGCTTGCCCCTAATATTAGTATAGATAAAGATTATTTGATAATAATTCAAACTAAAGCCAACAAAATCATGAGGGTAACCTCTTACGAAGGGATAATTTGCACTTTAATACAATAATTGACAACTTCTTACGACTTCAATAGGAAATTAATTGTCAATAGCATCTATTAATTCTGACCAATGGTGTGATTTGCCGCCATTGTGATCACAATAGACCGGTCACGCTTGGTGGTGAGGTCATGGCTTTTTTATTGAATGAATCCATTTGGGTTTATGCGGGCAGGGACATAAATCTAACGGATATAAATTATTTTACAAAACAGCTTTTCCTTTTTTGTTACTTCCTTATTCCGTGGATTTTGTTTATTTTTATTTATTAAAAACTTTAGGCACAATTAAAAAAATACTGTACAAAGGTGGACTTAATGCCTGAGGTATTTTCTCCCAGTCAACCTTAGTGTGATGCAGAGCCAAAACATGGCAGATGACACATACGGGGTAGATAGCTCGGAAATAACTATAATATACAAGAATAAATACAACTTGATACATAGATAATTATACCTAGACACATACATATTATCTATATACAAAATAAACTTTATCAGGAGAAATAAGAATTGGTAGAGCAGACCGTAAAGTGAACCTAAAGAAGTTTTCACATCAAAAATAATTTATTATGATATTCAGTTGCATCTAATAAGACTCACAATCAATTTAAAAACAAGTTGACAGAAGGCTACATGGATGACTGTGCCCGCGTAATAAAAAGATCTCATATCGGATGAATCATACTGATTATCTAGGATAAAGTATAGCTAAGTCCTTGACCCATTATCCAATAATGAGTCAATTCTTCATTGAGGCGGTTTTTAGTTTACAAAACAAGGCATTGGCGCCGATTGTTTTGTTCACAAACTAAACTAAACTTAAGTTCAGTGCATCTTTTTCTTTCTATTTCATTAAGAAAAGGACAGAAGATTAGTTTAGACCTGTCAAGTTAGTCGGTGCCTGACGTAAATTGACGTATTTTTAAATGCCAATTTTTTAATCACGTCTAAATTGTCTATGGACTATCTTAATTTGACAGGACTAAACTAATATTTATCTCCTGTCCATTTCTTAATGAAATATAAAGAAAAAGATGCACTGAAATTAAATTTAGTTTAGTTTTTGAACAAGGGAATCGGCGCCAGTACCTATGTCTTTTGAAATGAACCAACGACTTGAATGAAAGATTCTAAATGAACGTTTTGATGGAGTTTAATTTAGTTGAGGATATCGAAGGAATTAATTTAATAAGAGTATCTAACCATAACTTTTAACGTTTCAAATTATCATTATGATCTGTAAACTTTGAATAGAAAAGACATGGCCAATACTACGTAGGTTTAGAAAGAAGATAAATGAAGTAAAATAATTGTGGTCCTGGACTTTATTCCCGGGTCGGGCAAAGTGTTATTGGGTTTTTAACCGACTTCTAAAAAGGAGGAGGTTCTCAATTCGGATGTTTGTATTTTTTTTAATTTTTTTTTATGTTTGTTCGCGCATAACTCCGTCGCTTGCCAACCGATTTGAAAACTTCTTTTTTTGTTGGAATGGGTATACTTCCCAAATGGTCCCATGAAAATTTTATCGAAATCGGACAAGCGGTTTTGGAAAAATGAACAAAAATCTAAAAATTTATCTACATTGTCTACATTAACGATCTTTTCGTTTACATTTTTGTGGGGTAGGTACAACTAAAAAGTGGAAAATAAAAACTTTTTCACAAAAAAAAAAAACAACCGACTTCAAAAAAAAAACACTACAAAGTGATAAATAACTTTAATTTCGGAAGTCGGTGTCAAAAAACGAAAATGCGGAACCAACGACACCGACTTCCGAAATTAAAGTTATTTATCACTTTGTAGTGTTTTTTTTTTGAAGTCGGTTGTTTTTTTTTGTGAAAAAGTTTTTTCAGTAGCAGCCCGGAGTCTGGATTTGTGCTTTAAGGAAAGGCAATAGGTTCGCCCCCTACTACAAAGGACCCAGTAGTCGTAAAGTTTTGATGCTAATATTATTCAGAATCCAAAACTTACGACTACTGGGTCCTTTTGATGAGTAATAGTACTTTGACGACTATTGGTACAAATCGCTCTTCTTATACATTTGCTTAAATAAGTACCTACATAATTATTATCACTCAACTTTAAATAACGAATCTTTTTTTTTTCTATTTCGTCATGCAAAAAGTACCCGACGAGTATTGGTACGTTTACCTTATCTATATTCCTTTAACCTTCGACTATCCAAGTTATTTTTAGCTTCACTACTATTACTACGAAGGAAACAGTGACGTCATTTATCTCTGTGACCTCATAATTGTGGAACTGCGCCAGTAAACTGCGGTTTATGATTTAGTTTAAAATTACTAGTTCGTTTAATATCTTTAGTAGGCGTGTTTCCGTTGAACATCAGCCGGTATATTAAAAATAGGATTAGTTTTCAAAGACCAGCCAAATTGAACAATTTTGTCAATGGTCGAGTAGGTATTATATGAGACAATAAAATTGATACATTTTTCGCGATTACGATATTGTCCCATGGAGAAAGTTGATCAGTTTGATGGTCTGTACCACACCCTTAAATTTGGCTAGTCTTTGAAAATAAACCCTGTATAAAAATCTCACCGTGAAAACTTGGGTGAAGTGAGCTTGAAGCGAGTTGGAATCTGAATAATTTTGAAGGATATTGCTAATCCATTGCTTCATATGTTCGGAAAATTTGTCTTCTTAACAACGTAAAAAATGCAATGAATGTTGTTGAGCTGTCAAAATGAAAACCCATTCCTACTTTTAGTGTGCAATTACCCCGCTGGCACCTGTATTTGTAAACAAGTCACGCTACAGACCACACCTATTATGTCAATTCCATTTAGTACCGGAAACGATGATTAGATATCAATGGGCAATGAAAATATGGAGTTTATTTTATGGAGATGGAGCTTCGACCTAGATTCACTTTTGTAGTGTCCTTACGGACTTTATTGCTGCACTTTGAATTGATTAGCCGTGGGTACTTATTCTGCTGTTGTATCTTTTTGTACCTATTATCTACTAATTAAATGACTTGTTGAATATACGAAATTTTGCAATCAACATCGTAAAAGCAAACAAATACACAAAGATTTAGGAAACTAATTTTTACAAACGTCAACAAATCTTAGCAATAATTTTGGAACAAACGGAATGGAACTAGATACTGGCGTATAGTTTTATTCAATAACTAACATAATAAATAGGTACTAACACTTTCACTAACATGTAAAACCACCAAGTAAAAAAATACAGCAGTTCAAGTTTTCTAATTCACAACTAATACCAAATTGATAATTTCATTCTCATTTTAAAATACACAATGTTTAAAACAGAAAGTTTTCTCCCACATTTTCACTCATTTCCGGGCCACCAAACAAAAAAACATCACGATAAAATCGTGAATTCATACATTAATCTTGTGGCTATAGAAAGTCCCTTCACCGCATATTTTTCTACGGCGCCGCGCGGCGAAGGGCTAAGTATGTCAAACAAATGGCGATGTGATAACACAAGTGAAAGCGACCGTAACCATAGTACATTGAAATGTACTATTAAGTGTACTACTGGTACTTAAAGTACCGGTACTATAGTACCATGGATGTTGCTCGTTTATGTGTCGTGTTAAATATTTATGGACTGCGTAACAATCTTGGTACTTTTTTCGCTGTTGCGTCGTCAACCGTCATATGAATGAAAGTAGAAGTAAAGTCTGTTTCAGAAGTATCTGGTTAAATTGTAAACAAATCCTTGTTTACACTTTAATCTGTTTCAGGTTCAGGTTAAAATCTTACGCAATCACTTGCTAAAGGGAATTCGTAACACATTCATCTGTATTTAGAAAGTTTTAACTTTCTATCTAACTACTCTATCCAACCAATATTATTAAATTGTAATCGAAAAATAATCGTAGAACATTGAGGTTATGAAATGAAAAACTTCTTAAGGATTCAAAGTTAAAATTTCTGGGTTTTAAGTGTTCGAATAGTTAAATCAAAGCACTCAATTTGCAAGTGGCTATTTTTAATGCCACCTCCATAGGTATGTTTTCTGTTCCATTTGGTGCCATTTTCATCACATAATAACGGACACACTCTTCCCTACGTGTTTGTTATTTTAGCGTACGGCACTCGTGGGTTGCAGCTGAAAATCAGCGTCAGGTAGTACACCTTGTGTTGTCATCTGACATTATGCTGAGCCGAGTCTCTTTTGGCATTATAATATTTGTTTTCTGTTTTTATAGTTTCATGGTGTAGGTATTTTGTTTGCTGTAAAGTGTAATGCATTTTTCATTCTTACTTTACATAGTTAGCTTGTATACTCGTATGTTTGCATAGTCTATGGTACTAAAATAAAAATGGAGAACCCTTTCTTGGATATATCAAAATGACAATGGAAATAGGAAACCCTTGTTTAATAAAATAAGTTTTCCCTGTGTTTGGCTGACTGACCCATGTATTTTTCTGGTGCCGCCTGCAGTTTTTAACCGACGAAAAAAAAGGAGGAGTTTCTTGTTTAAACCTCCTGAAAACACCTGAGTACCTACCTAGTATAGCTAAGGTGAAGACATGACTCGCTTGTACAGGGGCTGATTCGGCTCATTATCTATGAGACAAAGTAGGTACTGATGTCATTTTTCCATTTTGAACTCTTTAATATCTCGTGTGGGAGTAAGTTTGTAAATTGTTCTAGTGCATCCTTTTTAGCACAGATCTCGGATTTCCGTCGGCAACCTTGATAAAGAATAATCTAACATTACGTGGACGAGTTTTTCCACTCCTAGTGTCCTTTTGCTTGTGTTTTCGTATTTATTTATATAGTTAGGTACTTAGTCATATAATATTACATAATCGTCCTGCAATGTTCCCATGGCTGGGACTCGGACCTCTTCTCTTTGAGATCAACTCAATCTTCCATCCATACAATACAAATAAATAAAATTGAAGTGACTGTTTGTAATGTTAAAACAGCTTTTTACTAAACGCATATGAAAGTGTAGCGTTACCTAGAACGTCACATACGAACAACGCGTCATACTGACGTAACACAAAATCCTGCATCTCGCTAGCAGAGTTTAGCGCGCAACTAGCATATATGCAACTAATGCAACGGCTCGACATGAATCATCGGGCAGTTGCTCGCCAGACACAACACCCGTCTGGTCGGAGGATCCTCCCTTATCTATAGAGTATGAGTGAACTTTACACCCTGTTCCTCATACCTCTATAAAAGTATATTTAAACGGCACTTAGAAAAAAAAATGGTTTGTATGTCTGTTTGTTTGTTTCGGCTAATCTCCGAAACCGCTAGACCGATTTGACGGGACTTGCACTGGAAGATAGCCGATGTTAAAAGGAGTAACTTAGGCTACTTTTATTTTAGAAACAGAATTAAGGTTCCGCAAAAAAATTAAAACCCATGACATGCAATTTGTTTTCCGACATGCACGCGAACTAAGTCGCGGGCATGGCTAGTTTACCTACTATGAAAATTCAAACAGTGTAGGTTTTATTTTTATTCTTCAGTTGCTTCACGTTAGGTTAAACAAAAAATATAGTTGTTTCAGGAAAGTGAGTCGTGAGCAGTTATTGACATTTGACAGCATTCGTTGCACATCAATTCAAAGAAAGCCCTTAAAAGGACATTCGGACTATCGGATTCATTCTAAAAACACTTCCCCCGCGACTACGTTCGCGTGCTGAATTTCGTATTTTCTCCTACAAATTCCAACACGCATTCCACCACAATAAAATGAAAATTTATGATCATAATCTTAATTATAGGTCGATATTTTGACGCATCGCCCGCCCGCGCTCTTGCTTCGTTTTTACTTAGCTTTCTTTCTGACTTTTTTCGTTTCGCTCACCTCCTATGGGTCGTAGCGCGAAACAAAAACACAAAGTCTTCAGCTTTATTATATTAAAAAAAATACAGATGGTTCAACGCACTATCAAATGATTCATATAATTTCGACGCATTTGTGACAAACACTTTTATGTATGTTTGTGTAGCTGTGGTTTTGTGTTATATAAACTAACGGTTGAGTAAATATAATGAATAAAGGTTTTTTGATTATTTTAAAGAACCTTCTTTTGGCGCTTTTGTTTAATTGTTATAAAGGCTGAAAAGAAAAAAATAATAGATTTTTTAATATTTATAAGCTATTTTATGATTTACTTAATTCATCTGTACTTATAACGGTTTTATTTTGTTTTGACAAAATCTATTTTATGATTTCATTTATAATACAAACTTTCTATAAGAACGGTAAAATGCAAAATAATATAAAACCATTCAAATCCTACGTAACAGAATGAAATCAGGACGGCAACCAGTCGGTTATCTTTTAAAGTGAAGGCACGTGAACATATTCGGCAGAAGTTGGCCGTAACATCCCAGCGCTGATTTGCTGGATTCGTTTTCTCCTCTACCAATCATTTTTCCCCTGAGAGTTCATTTGGTTTATATGTATGTATTTATGTATTTGTGTATATATTGTATTTTATATTCATTTCCTAGCTAGTTCTCCTGTATGTTGCACCTGCCATGTTTTGTCTCTGCATCACCCTAAGGTTGAATGGTAGAAAATGCCTCAGGCATTAAGTCCGCCTTTGTACAGTATTTTTTTTTTTTTTTTACTTGTGCATAAAGTTTTAATAAATAAATAAATAAATATTTCTTTTTCCATAAACGAGTGTAAAAACAAAGTTTCATTTCGATCCGGTCTAACCGGTTGCAAGTGGGCTCGCTCACCTCGATTTATGTAACATATGAGTTGTAAATAACATTTGTTAAATCTGCACACATTTAAGTTTTAGTCCACCTAAATTGTGATTTTTAACAAAGAAATATTTACTTAGAACACAACTTTTATGAAAACATATTCCATAATATAGTTAACTAAGGAGATCGGCTATTCAATAAAAAAGTCAAAAAAGTATCCACTATTATAACTGAAATGTAATTGTTAATTCTGTAAATATCGAAATCACTTTCGAAAAGTCATGAAAAATAAATAAGCTAGATGGCTTCGGCATTTCCTATCTGATTACCATAATCATCTGTCTAGTCTTTACTCAATCCATTTGTTAGGGTCGGCTTCCAGTCTTACCAAATGCAGCTGACTACTACTATTATTATTATTTTGACTATTTTATATGGGGCGATTGCCTGTTGGACCTTCACAACCCAGTTACTGGGTAACACGGCACCCACTTGTGCAGCACAAGAAAAAAATATCAGTCAGCCAGGTCAAGGGAAAATTTATTTTCTATGGGTACCATTACCTATCTGATTACCCCTGAAAAGAAACGGCGAAATAAACTCAGAGGTAAAAAAGTTCTCTTTCTCTTTCTAATTCGTGTGAACTACCCCGTCTACACCACGCGCTACGCGCCCTTTGCTACGCACCCTTTGCTACGAAACGCATAGTACTCCACACATCCATTTAGCCGCTACGGCGTAGGCAAATAAACATAATTCTAAAATGTTGCTTGTATAATCTTGCGACTAATATTCCAGTTTCCGAAGCACTTCTAACCGCAATTAGTTGATAGCTGGTTTCTATTGGTTCGATTTTATGATTCATGACTAAGTAAGTATCTGTTTTTATTTGTATAGGTAGTCATTTAACTTGGTATCTGGTGTAAATAGTTAGTTGTTTATTAATAAATAAATTAAATTAATTTGCCATACAACGTGGTAATGCCGCCAGTCTCTTGGGTACATTACCAGTCGACAGCGACGCGGATGAATTAATTATTCGAAGCTATATTTTAGTTTGTGTATAGTTTTAGTTAAGTTAGGATTTAATATTGTTATTTTTATTAATCAATTAGGTATTAGTTATTATTTGCTTACTTATTATTTTAATTTACAACATTAAATTATTTATTAATTGTATTTACCTATACCTTTTATTCTTTATCTATATAAATTAAAAGATAGAACTGTATCTATATGACCAAGCATGTTTCTAGGCACTAGCTTTGAGAGTTATTAAAAAAAAAATATCTTGAAGAAATATCGTCATGATGTCGGCACACTTAGCATTTAGCACTTAGAAATAAACTGCTGTCATCATAGTTATCAACGACTTTAATAATAATAATACAACTTAACTATAGCGTTATTATCACAAGGAAGACGCTGCTGTCATTGTAATTTCAGTTGTTGTCTTGAATTATTTTAATTGCGCTTAGATTTTTGTCATTAAAATAAAATAATTGATGGGTTACCTCGTCTCTTTATAAGATTAACTAGCTTCTGCCCGCGACTTCGTCCGCGTGAAATTTCTTGTTCCCTCGATCCACCCCGTTTCTTTGCGTCGTCTGTCCGCGCTATTATTTCTTCGCATAACTTCCTTTCCGACTTTCGTTATTTTTGCTCGGCTCCTAAGGGTCCTAGCATGATGTTAAATAACCTATAGCCTTCCTCAAGAATTGGGCTATCAAATGCAAAAAGATTTTTTCAAATCCGACTAGCAGTTCCAGAGATTAGCGCGTTCAAACAAACAAACTCTTCAGCTTTATTATTAGTATACAGGGTGTTACAGAAAGGGTATATAATACAAACGGGTTGAAGAGTGTATCTGGTCTAGAATCTCTGTACAAATTTTCAGCTCAAAAGCATTAACTTTGAAAATGCTTAATATTTTTTTATTTCGACATCAAGGCGCTGCACTGGCGCGCGGCGGCGTGATGTGCATGTACTAGGCGCACAGACACACTACAGATAATGGATAATGACATTCGTAGTGCGGTGACACGTTTGTTATGATTTCAATTTAATAAACTACTGCTTTTGAGCTGAAATTTTGTACAGAGATTCTAGACCAGATACACTCTTCAACCCGTTTGTATTGACATACCCTTTCTGTAACACCCTGTATAGATATTGATAGATATAATGCTACTGTCCCACCCACTTAGTTGCTTTTAAATAAACCTATGGAAAAAGTGTACCTACTAAGTATAAGTTCCCTGACCAGTCCCATTCCGATGGCATTGGCAATGGTCGAAAGTACTACGAGTTTTCAGCTCTCAAGGCAACCAGAGCTCGCTAGTAAATGTGTTTATAAATAACGGGTGACGCGGTCGACTTGTGTCGTCTTTATCTTACGTACACATGAATAAACACCATACGGTGGCAATGACTGATATAATTATAAGCTTCCACGTAATTTACCTAGTTAATTTCTATTCGAAAAATGCACTCTGGCGGGTAAATGCGTAACACACTATCAGTAGCAATGGGTTTCATTTTGACAGTTCAACGACATACATTGCGCTATTTGCGTTGTTGAGCAGACACATTTTTCGAACTTATGAAGCAATGGTTTAGCAATATCTTTCAAAATGATTCAGATTGAGATTGATAATGTGTTACGCAGTTAGGGTGCTGATTGCGTAACACACAATCTCAATCTGATTCATTTTGAAGGATATTGCTAATCCATTGCTTCATATATTCGATAAAATTGTCTGCTCAACAACGTAAATAATGCAATGAATGCTGTTGAAAAGTCAAAATAAAAGCCATTGGTATTGTTAGTGTGTTCTATCTACATATAAAACTACCAATTGAGTTACCTATAACAAATTCGGTACTTTCTATTCTAGGACCTACCATCAACCTACACAGTACAATCGCGAACAATGGCGGCAAACTTTTCACCCTTACGCCCTTAGTACCTAATAAAGTGAAACGTGGTCCACCGCCAGTGTCCGCGATGGTACATCTACCTAATTTCAGTAGACTGGAGATATGTAGGTCGAAGGTAATTCAGAAGTTAAATATTGTTGCCATTTGAGTGACTGCAACTTGTTGCAGTAACTGTGGTAGGTCTGTACGAAGTTATAAAACTCACTGTGCCGTCAATTGTCATGTATTGTCCCCCTATACTTAACCTTTTGAACGCCATTGTCACATATATGTGTCAAACGAAATCTTACCCTGAACGCGAACGTCACAAATATATGACAAAATACACGTCGGTCGTCGTCGTCGGATATTATGAAATAAACATTGATATATATATCAATGGAAATAAACCATTTAATCTTTACTTTTGTGTGTTTTAATTTATATAATTTAAAAGTTTAAGCTTCCATCTATATTGTATTGCATGAAACTAATATAAATAAACCACCAATATCGAGAAATTTGTTGTTTTAAGTGTGTGTGTGTTGTTGTGTTGTTAAAGTGGCCTGGGGTCAGGCGTACGGCGATACGTTTATACTCTGGTGTTCAAAAGGTTAAAATTTTTTGTTGATTAGGTTATCAGCACGTATTCTGCATTACGTATTTTAAACATACATAATTATCATTCTAGCCGTGGGACCTTTTTTTCGTTTTAGTATTTAACAACATGAAACTGAATTTGTGATTTTTTGCTAACAATCTTACTATCAAAGGTAACTTATTATTAAAGGTTATTATGCCAATTTTTAAGCTATTTATTTTGTTTGAAAAATTCAGTTTTTTTAGTAAAATTGATTCTTTTATTATTTTAATAGACTACTGTGTTCGCAATGTGATAATCTAACCACCAATCAATAGAGTTAAAAAAAAATTGTATCCAAGAAATAGGTAGTAATTTTATCAACGGGCTGTGAGTCAAAGTCAATTGCCTAATTTACATAAAAGACACTTACCTACACATATAATTAAAGAAAAAAACATCCAAAACTCGACACGCATTTAAAAAAAAAAACAACATAATTAGGGGCGACGTGATTTAAAAATAAAACTTACCTTCTTTTATGAATAAAGCCAGGAGTAGTACGGGCACAAGTACGCTGAGGTTTGTCATTGTTATGGTAGAAAGTCACGCGGCACTACTTACGAAATAACAACACAAAAACGAATAAATACGTTCGTCTCGTTTCTCATTCGGCGAGCGAATGGCGCGGGAACATAAGAATGAAACTGCAGTGGCCCTCCTGCTGTGGCTTACAAACTGGCGCGATGGCGTTTGAAACGCGGCCGGCAAAACGCTGAGGTCGATTTTTATTCTGGTGAACGTTTTTTTACAGATTAACTTTAATTATTTCCCGTAACTTGTTATTTTTTTGTGTTTGTGTTCTTTCTCTGCGTCATGTACTGCAAATAATCCATATAAACGTATTTTCTTTCTTTCTTTTCTTTGATTGATTCATTCTTTATATTCCTGATAATTATTTGTATATAGCTGTCATGCGGTACAAACGCAGCGTTTTGAACGCTATTGTGTAGCAATCCTAAAGCTGGTTTAGCTGGCGCGAATACGGTAGATACGGCGTACTACGTGTCCAAAGATCAATAAGCCTACAGACAGGACACTAACCTGCATTTTATTAGACTAGTGTCTGTTAAACCGGTCGAAGTGGAGGTGCTTGGGGGAGGCCTATGTCCAGCAGTGGACGTCTTTCGGCTGAAATGATGATGATGATGATGAGTATCTGTTACTCTGACGCACCCTATACAATGTGGCAAGGACATCGGCGCGCATCCCGCGGGGCAATTGCGTAACATTTTGACAGTTCAACAACATTCATTGCGTTATTTATGTGTTGAGCAGACAAATTTTTCGAACTTATGACGCAATGGATTAGCAATTTGCTTCAAAATGATTCAAGTTCCGATTGATAGTGTGTTACGCAATTAGTATGCTGGTTACCATGGATTGAGTACATACATGATTCTAAAACCCCTGCGCTGAAATTTTTCGTCGGTTAATTTAAAAAAAATTACAAAAGTTCAATACCTACGCGATCAAAATCTATGGAACAGCAAATTTTTTCTCAAGGGGATCCAGAATCATGTATTGAATCCATGGTAACAGGTTGTGGGTCGATGTCCCTGCTACCCTGTTATAGTACATGCTAATTCCATGGACGCACCTGTTTGATAATGGTTTAATTAAAGACAAACCTAAAGAAATGTGGGTATCCTAAAGGTACATTCTTACTCTGCCAAATACTTCGAGGAATATAGGCGTGGTGTTGTTATTGTTGCTAAAATTGAGAATAGTTTGGAACTTTGAAGGTGGAATCTGAGATTAGACTCTAATTGAACATTGCTTATGGCGCTCCCATCATCTGCCTAGCCTTTTCCCAACTATGTTGGGGTCGGCTTCCAGTCTAACCGGATGCAGCATATTTTACATGGAGCGACTGTAACACGATACCCCTTTCTAAAAATGGCGGTCCAACTTTCGGGCTTCTGACGACCCGTAGTGACTGTCAAAGATCCACAATTGACAGTCGGGAATCCCGACTAAAGTAAGAAAATAAGTTAAACCGTTGATCCCGACTCGGGATCAACGGTTTGACTTATTTTCCGACGCACGGAGGGGTCTGGGTATGTAAAGATGATCACCCATCCACGGATCAACCGCGGCAAGCGTAGCTTAACCTAATCGATCAATCCTCGCGGCTGTTACCTAAATTGCTTATAGTGCTAAAATTGCTAAAAAGGTAAGTGAAAAATAAAAAGAACTTTTTAACAAAAAAAAAATAACAGACTTCTTAGTAGGCATAGGCACCAACTTATTAGAAACGAGTGACCATTTTCTGTTAAACGTTGTTTAATCTAGTCTTTGGTGCATTCGTCCCAAACGTGTGTTGCGAAACAGTGTCGCTGACTTGGGATATTTTCGTTTCGTAACGAGTTTTAATTTCTACGAGCTGACTTCGGATGTTTCAACATGTCTTGTAATCTTACGGAGACTGCAGAACTGCATGTATCTACATGTAGTTCTGCAGTCTCCGTAAGATTACTTAATTATGTAACTTTAGCTTTTACTTGGACTTCTTTGGCGTGAGATTTTACCACCACTTATTCTTCTGTACGGGGACGGCAGCAGGGTGTGGATGTGGAGCTGTGTTACAAACTATGCTCCACCTTCTATCCTGCCCTCTGTGCCCCAAAACATGCAGCCAAAGTGACCTCTGCGCTGCCGCGTCTTTACTAAATGTACCTTGTGGGGATCCAGTGACGTCACGGACCTCGCAGACGTCGGGTATGGGTCAGTTCACACCGCGACGCGACGCGGCGCGCAGTTTTCAAGATAGCAATACAATTATAGACCTTACCTTCTACACAAAAAGGTACACAATTCTGTGTGCCTACTACGTCGAGCTACGCCGCGCGGCCCTCCTCACTGATGTGTACCTTTTTGTGTAGTAGATAAGGTCTATAATTGTATTGCTATCTTGAAAACTGCGCGCCGCGTCGCGTCGCGGTGTGAACTGACCCTAATTAGGAGATCACATTTTTGATTGACTACTGCTAAATGTACCTTACTAAGACACCGCTACTCGGGTATATTTAGTAGCGCCTGTTTAAAATGAATCATTACTAAATATACCCTATTTCAATAATGGCGAAATTGGTGAATAGTGCGAGTATTTAGGGTGGGGAATATCACGTGGCGGGTCTAAGTTGGTTTACAAGCAATAATAATAAGATGTAGTCGACGGAGCCTCGCTTCGCGGGGCCCTTATTTCTGTCTACATCTTAAAGTTAAGGTTTAAAGGAACCTAACACGAAGGAGATGATGGGGGCTCGTTCGCTCGCTTTGCTCGCTCACTTGAGCCCCCGTCATCCCCTTCGAACCTAACCTGTCCGAGTCGGAGTGCCCCAAGTCCTGAGCTCGCTTCGCTCGCTCTTGCATCCTATGTTCTCATTGCGTTTTACTATGTCGAGATAGATGACACAGACGTACAGAATATCACACTATCACACTAATATTATAAAGGCGAAAGTTTGTGAGTGTGTGTGTGTGTTTATATGTTTGTTACTTCTTCACGCCTAAACCACTGAACCGATTTAGATGAAATTTGGTATAGAGATAGTTTGAGTCCCGGAAAAGGACATAGGATAGTTTTTATCCCGATATTCCCTCGGATCGAGAGTTATGCAGGTGAAACCGCGGGGCGCAGCTAGTTAAAAATATATTTAGCATGGTAACATTAGGTACCGCACCAGAACGCGTAATGTTTCGGTTTTCACAACCCTGCTAAATCCTTTGTTCTGCACTCGTACGTAGTTTGCTTTGGAAAATGCCTGTGTTGAAATACATTTTGCACTTTAGTGTAACGAGCACAAAAGCGGTCCAGCACAGATTATGGATATATATTTAGTAGTACGTAATCACGCAACGCTAGGTCATAATAATTATACCCGATTAAGATACTCCAACTCGGGTATCCGCACTCTGGATTTTCAACTTGCTATTGAGCCGAGAAGTGAGAATCCAACAGCGCTCATCCCAGTGCGTCAAAAAACAGACTGTTGAATTTTCAACTCTAGGCGCTAAACAGTACGGTGAAAATACAGTGCGCGAAAAAAAATCGCGGCTATAAAAAATCGCTCGTGCGTACCTGGGCTAAAAGTCTCTAACACTGGACGACATTTGGACAGAATTAGACAAAATTCCTTTCCTTACTGTATCATTGAGTCTTTGGCTGACTTAAATATCCATTTTAATCGCAGAATGTTTGTCAATCAACAACTTCCCACATTCTTCAGAACAGTTTCGGTCACAATCGGAACTATTTATGTAAGTATATAAAACCGCATGTGTACCGAAATAGATTATGACACTAATTTACAAAAATAGTTCGTTTCCTTCCTTATACTCACCTATATATTTCGAAGTGGGACGAGTTGCCCCCTAACCTGCACGCTAATTGCGTAACACACTATCAATCGGAATTTGAATAATTTTAAAGCAAATTGCTAATCCATTGCTTCTTAAGTTCGAATAATTTGTCTGCTCAACACGTAAATAACGCAATGAATGTTGTTGAACTGTCAAAATGAAACCGATTCCGATTGATAATATGTTACGCAATTGCCCCGGTGTTTTGAAAGTGTAAAAGATTTTTTTGATAAAAAAGTAACGTAGAGTTTTCAATAAATTACTTTATGTATGTAAAGAACAACTTCCCACATTCTTCAGAACAGTTTCGGTCACAGTCGGAACTATTTATGTAAGTATATAAAGCCGCATGTGTACGGAAATAGATTATGACAGTAATTTACAAAAATAGTTCGTTTCCTTCCTTATGCTCACCTATATGTATCGAAGTGGGACGAGGTGCCCCCTAACCTGCACGCTAATTGCGTAACACACTATCAATCGGAATTTGAATCATTTTAAAGCAAATTGCTAATCCATTGCTTCTTAAGTTCGAATAATTTGTCTGCTCAATACGTAAATAACGCAATGAATGTTGTTGAACTGTCAAAATGAAACCGATTCCGATTGATAATGTGTTACGCAATTGCCCCGGTGTTTTGAAAGTGTAAAAGATTTTTTTTATAAAAAAATAATGTAGAGTTTTCAATAAAATACTTTATGTATGTATTACTGTTAAGATTTCAAATAGAAACAAAACCATAATAACCAATGTTATTATAATTGTAATTTTTACAAATTAATGTGTAATAAATGGCGAGATGACCTGGACGCGTACCGCGAGGGCTGCTGGTTCGAGGTGACGCAGGAAAAGAGTTCCTGCAAGGATTTGGGGGAGGCCTTTGCTAAGCAGTAAGGACTAACAAAAAAAAATGTGTAAGTATTAATTTGGAAAACATGTTTAAATAGTTGTATGCCAGTCTATGGCGAAACATGTAAAATCATAACTCTAATAAGACTTTCATGTACCATGCATAATCAGTCTATAATATTCCCACTGCTGGGACACAGGCCTCCTCTCTTCGAGAGGGGTAATCTACCACGCAGGCCCAGTACGGGTTGGTAGATGTCACATATCTTTGAATTTTTGGTTCTATTATAGGACATGCCGGTTTCCTCACGATGTTTTCCTTCACTGTTTTGAGAGCAGTGGTGATTAAAATGACACAAAGTAAAGCCCCTGCCTGGGTTGGAACCCACGACCTCCAACTCGTAAGTCGGAGCCGTTACCACTATCAAAACAAAATAAATTCTTCTTTAAAACGAAACATTTATAAGGTCTAAGAATTTATGAATTAGTATCTAAAAATCGTGACACAGTTTATTAATTATGCTAAAACAGTAAAAAAAATAAAACTAAATGCACACAAATGTTACATGTACAGACGCCAGCACATCAAGCTACCCGCAACTGTAAAATTTTCCCAATCAACTTTGAACCTTATATTTTATAGCGATAAAGTTGATCAACGTCTATTTCAGTGAGCGGGAAGATTATTGAAACTTATAAGCCTACTGTACCTATTGTGACTGTGGAAGCATCGTAATAGAGTAGGTCTGGGGCATGTCCCAAATGAGTAACGTTAGTAGGTATTCAAGAGAGAGAAAGATCCCGATTGTTAGTAAAAGCACGGCATAGGCCAAATCCCGTGATTAAAAACGTTCAAAATCTAGTCGCAATTTCAATTCAGCGACAATCAAATTGAGAATCAGCTCAGACAGACGGAATTGACCCTCTGATAAATGAGCATCTGTTATGTGGCATGCATCCATCGCATAACGGAGAGTTTTAACCCTTCGTATGCTTAAACGTGGATCCACGCGAGACACAATGGCTTTTTAATTGTGTCTGTAATTACCGCATTCAACCGGTTAAAACAGCCAAGCAAACTTCTAAATAAATTCTGCGCACTTTACCTTTATTTTTGCCTAACCCTTTAATCCATTTGTAATGTACGATGCGTTCGCTATAGTAGTGACATCTATCTTTAAGTAATTTGTGAACGAAGTACCTTATTCCTTTTCTGAAACTAGATGGCACTCTGACTAGTTATAGCATAAAAGGATAGATGTCGCTACTGTTGCTGAAAGTATTATTATTAATGTGTATTAGTAATAATGTATATAATTATTATTTATGTATATAGCATGTTTAGTTATATTTATTTTAAATTGCTTAATAAATCCCTAAATCACACTAATATTATAAAGGCGAAAGTTTGTGAATGTGTGTGTGGGGGTGTGTTTATGTTTGTTACTTCTTCACGCTCAAACGACTAGACCAATTTTGATTACATTTTTTTTTTTGGAGGTAGCTGACACCCTGGACTTACAACATATAGGCTACTTTTTATCCCGATATTCCCACGGAATCGACATTAATGCAGGTGAAACCGCGGGGCGCAGCTAGTTTATAATAAAACACTAATTAGAAATTACGACTGCCACCTTGGGTAAACTACGAGTATTTCATCTAGGTACCCTTTCTGGCTATCGTGCATTCGAGACCCGATGTGCATTCTATACAGTATATATGTACAAGTTATCGTGTTGCTGGTAATATTTTATGACTTCCCGTTGTCCCCATAATGGGGACACCGTTAATGGGGACAACGGGAATAGACCGTATTATAGATCTGGCATGACTCTCCGCTTTTTGAATGTCATGTGGAATAACAATAAAAAGGTGGGTATTATAAAACAGGTGAAATAAATATGAAACTACTATTTATATTGAACATCGCTTTAATTGATAATACAAACTGGATATTCTAAGCAAACTGACTTGAGACCTGTGTGTATAATTTACAAAAATTCTTCCATACTTGACAAAATAACCAATAAGTATTATGAGAGAGCATATTTTCCAACTAAAGGTGTTATTATTACGAAGAGTATTGCAGCCGCGAAATTCGGAAGAGATCGGAAAACTCCGTTGGTGTTGCACTTGTCTCCGTCGCATTCTGAACAGTGTAACATTTTGACTAATCTCGCGTTTGCGTTTTCGTGAGCTCTTGTTATGTCGGCACATGATCCTCGCTCCGAAGCGCAGCCGCGAATGTACCATGACTTCTCCATTTCTGAAAGATTACAAGAAAACCAAAAAAAAAAAGATTAATAGGTAGGTACGTAAGATGTGTCCGGATTAAGGAGCCAATTTATGTCTCATATTTAAACACGGGTTCAACCAGTAGATTCTACAGTTACTAGTAGTATCTAAATAAGCTGATTTTGTAGGCACAATCCTGGAATTTGTAGTAAACCGGTGGTCCTCAATTAAAAATGGTTGATTCTACCTTCAGATTGTCCAAATTACGCATTAAGTTCAGTCGGTCAGGTAATTAATGATGAGAAGCAAATCGTTAATCGTACTATGATTTTATTGCAGTCTACTGCTAGACATAGGCCTCTCCCAAGCTGTGCTACAATTCTCTGTCCTCCGTCTTCTGCATCTAGAGTGTCCCAGCCACCTTTTTAAGGTCTTCGGTCTGTCTAGCAGGGAGACGACCTACACTACGCTTGCTGATTCGATTATTCTCATCGAATACGCATTCGGTCACTCTAGATGCGGAAGGCAGGACAGGGTATTGTGGCACAGCTTGGGAGAGGCATATGTCCAGCAGTGGACTGCAATAGGCTGAGTTGATTGAATGAATCGAATCCGAATCAGATTCGTCAGTTATGATTACTTAATCACGCATCAATGGCTGAACAGGAGGAATGTGGAACACAATGATTATGTCCTAGATGTGATTGTTTAATTTTAGGTACATGAAGTAGGTAGTTTCCTTATAATGTTACTAAATTCAAAGGCCGCAGTACAATAACAATAATAAAAATTTTACATCGTATTTTTGGGGTGTTCCTCGGAAGGCACCAACTTTGAAACGCACCAAATAAAACGTCTATCGACATCATTTATTACGAATCCTTCATGCTCTTCTGTATGTTTCATCGTTGATGTATTTCGAGGAATAAAATTACAATATTTTTATTAATATTTAATTTTTTTCGAGGATTTCTTTTGGTGCGTTTCAAGGAATAACCCCCGTATTTTACCCAACCTACCGACTTAAGTATGTATAAGCAACTTTTTAGTTTGTAAATTACTCTGAACAACGCCTTGGTACTATATTCTGTAATGTTGTGCAGGTAAACTTAAATATATACTAATAATAAAGCTGAAGAGTTTGTTTGTTTGAACGCGCTAATCTCAGGAACTCCCAGTGGGATTTAAAAAAATACTTTTGCATTTGGTAGTCCAATTCTTGAGGAAGTTTATAGGCTACTTAACATCATGCTAAGACCCTAAGGAGATGAGCAAAAGGAAATAATATAAATAGTCATAGAAATAATAGCACCTGCGGGATGGGATGCAACGCGGTGGGTCGGGGGCTGAAATTTCACGCGGACAAAGTCGCGGGCAGAAGCTAGTAAATAAATAAAATACCGAACATCGAAGAGACGTCGTCTTGTTATTCAGAGTATAATTTACAGATGTTGTGGTGATTGTTTCTTCTCGGGTAGATCGTGATTCAGATTGACAAACAACGAGAGGTGTCATGCGTAGCAGTCTGTGGGCTGTTTATGATGATG
Source organism: Amphipoea oculea (assembly GCA_945859645.1). NCBI lineage: Eukaryota > Metazoa > Arthropoda > Insecta > Lepidoptera > Noctuidae > Amphipoea > Amphipoea oculea. The sequence goes on from OX243880.1 coordinate 12,057,070, forward strand.
ATTTGTATCGGCCGAATCAAATTTTTCTAATATCAGTCTAAAAAGGGTTTAAATTAAAAAGACAATTTTAACGAAACCGAGGGTCACTTGTTCCCCAGTCATTGTAATTTTTTTTTTACTGGACCATAACTGACCTTTTGGTTACGGAGATAATGAAGGTCAAAATTAAAAAAATTCCTGCCGTTTTATTACGAAAACAAGTTTTTAATGTTATAACATAACTTTAAAATAATAATCCCACGACCCCTGTACCGTATCTTCATATCACTCCCGTTGCAGGCACTCTGTAAGCACAATGTTTTGCGTGCGTCAGGGCTGCTTCGCACTTCGTCCGATCCGAATCTGAGAAATGCCGGTCCGGTTCGTGGTAGTGCGCAAACAGTAAATTTTCACACCAAAAATAAAAGTCGTTTCCCAAAAATTATTTTTGTGGTTGCGTGGATGAGGGCTGTGTGACGTGTCTTTAAACACCCTCTAAAGTGTATAAATTATGCCATCCTTATTGTGAAGCCCACTTTCACAATAAGGATGGATGGTTGTTCCCAATGCACAAGAATACCAAGGAATCAAGTTTGTGTGTTTACTCATTATTTTCAATTGACTCTTGAGTCTTACAAGTGATAACGATGAATGGAAGAATGTTTCAAATAACATTTTCGCTAAAGTACCGAAGCATATTAATTGTATCATTTTCTTTTCAAAAACATGACTCAAAGTTTACCACTTGAATAGATAGTAACTACCTTTGTACTGATTACTGGTTATACAGATATTATTACTAAAGTACCTACTGAGCTCTATGGCTTATTAGTCGATTCGCGCGAATTTACTCGCCCGAAACGTGCGAATCGTTACCTACTTTTAAATAGATTTATCTTTTCTATAGACGACTCACACGAAGTACTGCTACTCGTACGGCGGGGTGATTTCGTAACACAGTCATCATCTGCCTAGCTTTTTCCCAACTATAGTATTAATAACATAGTTGCGAAAAGCTCTGTTCTAGTCTAACCGGATGAAGCTAAAATACTAGTACAAATTTTACATGGAGTGTCTGCCTACCTAACCTCCACAACCCAGTTACTTGATAATACGATACCGTTTGTTAAGACTGGTTGTCAGGGTTTCGGGCTTCTGACGACCCGTAACGACTGTCAAAGATCCACGAATGACAGCCGGGACCAAAGGCTTATCGTGCTCTCCGAGCCACGAGGGGTCTTGGTAACCGCGGCAAGCGTAGCTTTATTTAATCGATCGACCCGTGTGGCTGTTCTTACGTAGTCACAAGCCCCTGGCTGTAATAAAAATCTAGGACGGTGACATGATGTTGTTATTGGCATTGTAATACTCACGATTGTATTTTTCAGTGTAGACAACACACTTGTTATTTTTAGTATGGTCATTGGTGTACGGGCAGAACTTAGAAGTGGTGTTAGCCAAGACCTTCGGGCAGTCTGTACAGGCATAGCATTCGACCAGCCGAATCTGGTTCGGTGGGTAGGGTGGCCGAAACCGGTTACTGACGGACGCATATGCCTGCGCTGACGCTGACCGATCGACTTCTTCTGGATCCGTTTCCAAGTTATCTGATTCGTCTCTTCGACTCAGCTGTGATTCTGATTCGTCTGTAAAATAAAAATTTTGAAGTCATTGTAAAGATTTAGACATGCAGGGTTGGAGGGACACCGGCGCGCAAACTGTAGGTAACCATTAATTCAGCACATGAATCTGAACCCCTAAAATATATGGAACCGAAGTATGTTTTTTAAAGTAACCGACAAACAATTTCAGGTTCAGAATCATGTGCTAAATCTATGTTAACAGGTTGCACATCGATGTCCAGCCAACCTGCATTTTTTTTCGTTTCTACCACAAACTAGTCAAGTTTGTGGTAAAAACGAAAAATAAAATATAAATGTGTTAGAAACGAAAAAAAATATAAACTACAGAGGAAAAACCAATAGAATATAATGAATTGCACTCCAGGAAGACGCGTGGGGTAGGTACACCGGTACCTTACACAAATACACATGCCAGGCCTTTAGTACATCTCGTGTCGTTTCTCAAAACGTCCTGGCTGTGCACGGCACTACCTGAGGGACAATTCTCGTAATTTTAAGAACGTTCACAGTCTGATATCAGTCTCAATCTGTTATAAATACCTACCTACCTCTAATTTCCCTACATTTTTGACCATTGTTTGACGTTGATTGTCGCTGAAGTTAGATTGCGACTAGATTTTGAACGTTTTTAATTACGGGAATTGGTATTATGATCACTTCGTTCTAATCCAATTAAGAAACAAATGATTTACCTAATGGTTCTGCAAGACATCTGACACTAATTGTGGCAGTAAATACTGCTAAAATTATCACAGCTAGTCTGGACATTTTCCGTTGCAAATGAATAAAGTGAGATGTGACATTTTCAATATTAATCCTTTTATAGAACAAGTTATCTTTACAATGGATGGATTCTGTATGCGCCAATGAGCTTGAAGGCACGCAATAGTTGAAGTGAATCAACGTGATTATGATGCACATTCAGATTGGAGGACAGATAGAAATTTAACGTTCTATATTATGCGTTTTTTTTTCTTATTTAATACTTTTTTTTTCATTATTTACATAAAACATATATTTTTAAATTAGAATATAAAAACATAAAAAATAAATAAAAAATAGTAGCCCACCGGTATCGGGAACAGGGTCCAAGGAACTGGCGGTCAGGGTTCCAGAGTGGGGAACCTTCTAACAATGCGGACCGTGTCCAGAAGTACCGCTTTCTGAATCAAACCCTTGATCCAGCTGCCCAACGAGAGCCTCCTTAGGTGTTGGTCGAGGCTCTTGGTTGTCACGACTCAGCACAATGATCGCTGAGTCCACATCCCACATGTCGACAACCTCGCGAGCCAAGGCAAGATACTTGATTTGTTTATCTTTCACGGCTTTCACGAGGTTTTCATCATACGGGACGGTTATGTCAACAACCATTGCGCGCCACTCTGATCGATTACATCAGACCACTATATCAGGCTTATTGGCAACAATAAGCCTTATTTAATACTTTTATTGTTAATATATTCGATAATTAATTACACATAAATACTTTAGCAAATTACACTTATTTAGCCGGTCAAGGACCGCGGTCCGCCCATTGGCGACGAAACAATAGAAAACCAATTATGTCTCATTAGCGGAGCTTGACAGATTAATTAATTTAATATAAATATCCTTACATAACTAAAACTATGTATTAAAATTTCTTTCGCATCGTTGTCGACTGGTATGTAATGTACCCAAGAGACTGATGGCATTGCCACGTAATTTTATGAGAAATGTAGTAACTTACTTTATCTCTTTCTTTGTTTCGGGTTTGTGCTTAAAATGTGGGCACCTGAACACCATCTATTGTGAACACAATAAATCCTCCACTGCTGAACATAGGCCTCCTACTAACATCGCATCGATCTGTCCTTGGTTTTTTGCATCCAGTAGATTCCCGCCACTTTCACCAAGCTCGAAAGTCTGACAACCAGTCTAACCGGGTAGTCTAAAAGGGGTTCTACCCAGTAACTGGGCTGCGGAGGTCATAATTGACAAAATGTAACATACTTTACCTTTTAGTTTAATGTAATTTACAAATTTTGAGTCGGCGTCAAACAAACAAAAAGGCTCCAAGTAAAGTGATGGCAGCTTGATTGATCTTCGTTGATTGTTCATTAGTAATTTAAATGAATTTAAGAGCTTATTTAAACTGAAAGTTTTTTTTGAAGTGAAAACTTCTTTAGCGGCGTTGAACACTTTTTGTAATGGGTAAAAAATGTTAAACTCGCGTCAGGGCATCGCGTCAGGACACGTGACCGTCAGGAGAGATTTCACCCCGCCCCCCCACCTCTTTCTACGGCGGCGCCAACCGAAGTGAACCAAGTGAGACACGACAAAGATGGCCGAAGAAAATGACATTTGACGTACAAATGTTTGAAAAGTCAGTTTCGTAACTTCGAGGAGCCGCAGTTGTATTTAATTTATTTTGAACTTCTGTTTAACCAATTTAGTTTATTATTATATACCTACCTACAATACAAAATAGAAGTGACGAAAAATATAACGAAGCACATTATAGCAACAAGAAATACTGTGGGACATTGCTGCTTTTGTGTGAAAACAATGCTTCCGTGTCGACCACGGAAGTTTACACCCTGCAGGGAGATGCTCCAGTAGGGTGTGGCTGTGAAGCTATGTTGCAAAACTTGCTCCACGTCCTATCCTGCCTTATTTGTCCTACCCAAAACATGCAGTCAAAGTGACCTCTGCGCTGCCACCGACGACAACGTGGAAGTGGCAATATTTTTTGAGCCAACAAGATCTAAAGTAAAAGAGAAGAAATTTAGGGAGTAGTTCATTAATAAAAAGCTTGTATACAAATATCAGTTTATTTTTATAATACTTGTACGCACCGGGACTTACAGCTTAGTACGGCTGTTATTCCAAATGCATACAGTGTGGCTAAGTTTGTAACAATTGAGCCTGGTATCTATGGTTACCTCACCCTACTGATTATAAACCTACAGCAACTACTTAACACCCTAGTTATCCTAACACCCTAACCTATCATACAAGCCTACGGGAGACCTACGGGAACAGACAGAATTTGGGTAGGAATAGGGGTTTGTGTACGTCGTGCAATGTGTACACAGGAAATAGTTTTGTCATTGCCGGTCCCACAGACTCATAGAACTGGTGATGGCTAAAGGTGTCTTGGCCATAGTGAGAGAAATTATGGAAGATGAATCAAACTCTACTCCAGCTTGATGACTAATTTATTCATTTACTAATTACTAATTTATGTGGAACGAATGTATGTCGCTCTTGATGCTGACGCTGGCGTATGTAACTCTTGCCTGTTCACGGCTGAACAATACTCTAAACTCTAATTTGGCTTCTAAAACTTGTGCAAGCAGAATAACATTTTTAAAATGTTTGCTTTTCATTTGCCATCTGTGCCATCTCTTCTGTAGGCCGTTTCATTTTCTGCTATTCGTAGTGAAGCACCATCCTTACTAGTCCTATTGACCTGAAATATAAAACGAATGTTATAAATTCTTTCTCTTCATTATCTTATTTATACTGATTTAATTAATCAGTAGCGGCATCAAAATAACAGTCATTATTATTCTTATGGCGGGTTTTTTTTTTGTTACAATGAATTTTGTACAGGCAAACGAAGTTCTTCGTAAAATTGTAAATTGGATAGGCACCTAATTCGTAAATCATGCCAGGCTGCCCCTGTTTAGCGTTAGTGCTTGTGTCAGTGTTTTTATTTTCTATTATGGAGACCTCTCCCTGACCAATTCTTCCAAAAAATCTAAGGATTAGAAGGAAAAGCAAGCATAAGTATAAGAAATTGAGAATGTTTACAAAACATAACTTACTTTGAACACATTTTAGCTGTAACAGTAGGTACACACCTTATCCTCCTCCAACCAATATTCAATTCTTTGCCCTTTATTGCAACTAGTCTCCGGTCTTAATTTCATTTATTTTCAATACAAAAAAAATATTCAATAGTTTTTTAGTTTGACACATACAATATCAAATTCATTCATTGACATATTCATATTGTTTCCATGACGACCATGAGCATGACGTTGTCGCGTCAAAACTGTTGAAACTGTAGACAATAAATTTGTTTTTCATACGTAATAATGTCTATGGACACAAATATTCGGTTCGTAGACAGATATTCTCGTATGCCGATTTAATGTGTTGGCCAATTTGTTGGATGACTTCATTATAATGGCAACATTTAGAAGTTGTAGGACATTCTAGTTATAGAACGTTTATGAAGCGTTTATGAATACAAAATTTTATCGAATGTTTTAAAGGCCTATTGAGCATTTTAACTAATGAATGGTTTAAACCTTCAATAGGCTTTTTTTATGAATAAGGCCGAAAGTGTTTAAAATATGGAAATTGAACAAAGTGCATCTATTAATGAAAAAAGTGACGCAGAAATATTGAAAAAAATGAATAATATTAATTAAATTAATAATTGATTTATTTCAACGTTAATATTCAAGTTTTCACTTCTGCCGGCACTCCCGGGGTGCAACCCGTCTTTTTTTTTATCTTTTTCGTCGGTTTAAAACTTTTCCAAAAATGTTATATTTTTTGTAGTCCAGAGAGGTAGTTGCTTAACACACCCGCACCCCCGGCAGGCTTCGGCCCTGGCAGACCCCTTCCTTTATGCTGACATCTCTTTGAGGCGAGCGTGGAACACGTACGCGCCGTCCGGCACGGGCCTGGTCCTGATCGGACGGTGAGCTACCCATTACTCTCCGTCCGCAGGCCCGCGCCTACGGTGGCCGGGAGTCGTCACGCGGCTCTCGACGCCCGGAGCGTCTCCCGCGGCGGCTGGGGCGTGAGGCTCTCTCCCTCAGCCATTCCGCCACCTCCTTCGCTAGCATGACTGCTTCGCAGAAGGAGGTGACCGCCTCCCACTCCCTCTCGCCCCGGACCATGGCTTGAACCAGGGCCGGCTCCGCTAATGAGACACAATTGATTTTCTATTGTTTCGTCACCGATCGGTAACGCGCGGGGTTTGACCGGTTAAATGTTACAAAATATTAGTTTTAGAGATTTATTCCGGTCTGATCCCCTGAGCCCCCCCTCCGTCCCCCCTCCTCGATCCCCTGCTAGTTCCTCTTCTGTTTTAAACTCTGGCTTAGCCACTTTATGCTAGATTGTTTTAGAATAGAATACTCTTTATTATGTACACCATATAAATTACAGACATAAATATAGAAACTTTACAAAGGATGACACAATGGGGTTTTATTTTATTTAAGTACTTGTAGGTCCAGTAGGATGGATTCAAATTCAAATTCACATTTATTAAATTGTTCACATTCTTAGGTGTAATGTAGTGGTACATGATAGTATAAAATTAAAAAAATATATTGCGTCACCATGTGCTGTCTTGCAAGGCGTACATACAAATAATGCTTACACATTAGTTAATGGGTGTACAGGCAGGCTTATATAATTATAAGAAAATACTTATTAATTATCGATGAAATATAAACAACCAAATTAATATCGTAGCCGTGCAAAGAACGCATTTTTTGTTTGGAATGTTATGTTTATCGCTCGAGATTTCACGTTGCATTGTTAATTTGATTTGGTTATTTTCTTTAAAGTTAAGGTAATTTAGTGATCTTTGTTCATTGATTGTTTGGCGCCGAGTCAAAATTACTTAGGTATACTTACATTAGTTTAAGAACTTATTTATTAAGGTTAAATAAAAAAGGTTTATTATTTTTTGCTTTTCAGTTTTTTCGGAGGTTTAATTTTTTTGTTAAAAAGTTTTTATTTTAAAATTTTTTGTGGCTATAATTTAGTAATTATTACATGCTTAATTTTTGATTACTTTTAAAATAGCTACCTACCTTACTTTAGCTATTAATTGTTATATAATCCTACTTTAACTATTATTTGCTGTACAATAAAACACTGAAAAAAAAAGACGGGTTGCACTCCGGGAGTGCCGTCAGAAGTGAAAACTTGAATATTAACGTTGAAATAAATCAATTATTAATTGAATTAATATAACTATTTTTTTTTCACTATTTCTGCGTCAGTTTTTTCATTAATCGATGCACTTTGTTCAATGTCCATATTTTAAACACTTTATATACACGAATTTTACGAATACACAGTAGTGTGGCTACTACACAGACGGTCGAGCCATCAGCTGTCCATCCATCCATCCATCCACATCCACGTCCACGTCCACGTCCACCATCACATCGCATCACATCACCGTCACCGTCACCGTCACCGTCATCGTCACCGTCACCGTCACCGTCCGTGTCCGTCCGTCCGTCCGTCCGTCCATCCATCCATCCGTCCGTCCATCCATCCATCCATCCATCCATCCATCCATCCATCCATCCATCCATCCATCCATCCATCCATCCATCCATCCATCCATCCATCCATTGTCGTGTGTCACTTGGTGCACTTCGGTTGGCGCCGCCGTAGAAAGAGAGGGGGGGGGGAGGAATCTCTCCTGACGGTCACGTGTCCTGACGCGATGTCCTGACGCGAGTTTAACATTTTTTACCCATTACAAAAAAGTGTGCAACGCCGCTAAAGAAGTTTACACTTCAAAAAACAGGCTTTATATACCAACATGGGTAGGCCTTTTTATATTATTTTTTTATTGTAATACACAGCTCAGGATTAAAATCTGTGAATGAACAATAAATCACCCCTATTTTCCCACCCTTAGGGTAGGATTTTTTTCCCAAATTTATATGGGACCAATTTCGAGGTATAAAAAGAATTATCAAAATCGGACTAATTTGTAAAAAGTTATGCGTGGTCATACATTACAATCAGTGAGTCAACAATTAATCATCCCTTTTTTTTCTACCCTTAGGGTTGGATTTTTTTTTCAAATTTATATGGGACCAACTTCGGGATATACCCTTTCCAATAAAAAAAGAATTATCAAAATCGAACTGCTCTGTAAAAAGTTATGCTTGATCATACATAAAAAAAAAAAAATACGCGGTCATCGACCGAAGGTAGCGTAGTCACTTGAAATATCAGTTTAAAATACTGTTTTTTCTGTGTAAACTTCGCAAACGTGATGGGTATCAACATCTCAACATAAACACACCAACACACCCCCTCACAAACTTTCACCTTTATAATATTAGTGTGATTACTCGGATATCTATGGTGATTACCCTTAGAATATGGGCGATAGTCCACCTGTGTGTCAAATATTCAAATCCGTTCAAGACTAAGAAACACACACAACTGCAAAGCCACAAATTAATACTCAATCACATTTATTTTCATTATAAGAAGAAAACCAAAGAAAAAACACACTTGGAACTAAACAAACATGAGAAAAGGTTATTTTTTATTCGTTGACACATCAATAATAGACATGAAAATCTCCACAAATATGGCAACTTTTTAAAATAATATTAAGTAATGCGTTTTATTTTTACTTTACAGATTCAGAGGCTCAATATTATACATTATAAATAAACAAAGCAAGTTCAATTTGATTACTCGTAGAAAAGTAAACAAGTTTTTCGTCATTATAGATTATTATATAAGACAAAAATCAAACTAAACTTAAAAAAAAACTAAGCTTATAAGCTGAATTTATAATATCCGCACTGGGCCCGCGTGGTGGATTACGGCCCACTCCCTCTCACAGAGAGGAGGCCTGTCTCCCAGCAGTGAAAACATTATGTACATAAATAAAAAATATAAATAGTATGTTGTCTAAATTAGAAATCTATGGACTATCATGCCCGCTCTCACTGAGCCCGCGTGGCGGTGGGTTGCAACCCGCTCCCTTTCACAAAGACGGAAGTCTTTCTTCCAGCGGTAGCAAAATTACAGGCAGATTATGCTAAAGATGATTAAGTAAGGTGGGGTCAGAGAAATGGTCTTTGTTGCTTTCCCCGAAGTAAAGCACACTTGCACAGTACCTTGATACAAACGTTACATTTCATAACGGTTCCGCTGTACCCAATTACATATGCTGCGAAATTGGTTCGAAGTTAGAGATTGTGGTTGAGCTTGTGCCATCAGTGGAAGTGTTTGTGAGTTCGGTGGTTGTGCTTGTGCCTTCGGTGCTTGTGGTTGTTCCATCAGTGGTTATTGATGTACTGTAAGGTAAGTGGTTGAGCTTGTGCCATCAGTGGAACTGCTTGAGACTTCGGTGGTTGTGCTTGTGCCTTCGGTGCTTGTGCTTGTTCCATCAGTGGTTATTGTTGTGCTGTCAGTGGTTGAACTTGTGCCATCAGTGGAAGTGCTTGTCCCTTCGGTGCTTGTGATTGTTCCATCAGTGGTAACTGTTGTGCTGTCAGTGGAAGTGCTTGTAAGTTCAGTGGTTGTGCTTGGGCCTTGGGTGCTTGTGCTTGTTCCATCAATGGTTATGGTTGTGCTATCAGTGGTTAAACTTGTGCCATCAGTGGAAGTGCTTGTGCCTTTGGTGCTTGTGCTTGTTCCATCAGTGGTTATTGTTGTGCTGTCAGTGGTTGAACTTGTGCCATCAGTGGAAGTGCTTGTCCCTTCGGTGCTTGTGATTGTTCCATCAGTGGTAACTGTTGTGCTGTCAGTGGTTGAGCTTGTGCCATCAGTCGAAGTGCTTGTGAGTTCAGTGGTTGTGCTTGGGCCTTCGGTGATTGTGCTTGTTACATCAGTGGTTACTGTTGTGCAGTCAGTGGTTGAACTTGTGCCATCAGTCGAAGTGCTTGTGAGTTCGGTGGTTGTGCTTGTGCCTTCGGTGCTTGTGATTGTTCGATCAGTGGTTATTGTTGTGCCATCAGTCGAAGTGATTGTGAGTTCGGTGGTTGTGCTTGAGCCTTCGGTGCTTGTGATAGTTCCATCAGTGGTTATTGTTGTGCTATCAGTAGTTGAGCTTGTGCCATCAGTGGTTGAGCTTGTGCCTTCAGTGAAAGTGCTTGTGCCTTCGGTGCTTGTGCTTGTTCCATCAGTGGTTATTGTTATGCTGTCAGTGGTTGAGCTTGTGCCTTCAGTGGAAGTGCTTGTGCCTTCGGTGCTTGTGCTTGTTCCTTCAGTAGTTATTGTTGTGCTGTCAGTAGTCGAGCTTGTGCCATCAGTAGTTGAGTTTGTGCCTTCAGTGGAAGTTCTTGTGCCTTCGGTGCTTGTGCTTGTTCCATCAGTGGTTATTGTTGTGCTGTCAGTGGTTGAACTTGTGCCATCAGTGGAAGTGCTTGTGAATTCGGTGGTTGTGCTTGTGCCTTCGGTGCTTGTGCTTGTTCCATCCGTGGTTATTGTTGTGCTATCAGTGGTTGAACTTGTGCCATCAGTGGTTGAGCTTGTGCCTTCGGTGCTAGTGCTTGTTCCATCAGTGGAAGTGCTTGTGCCTTCGGTGCTTGTGCTTGTTCCATCAGTAGTTATTGTTGTGCTGTCAGTAGTTGAGCTTGTGCCATCAGTGGTTGAGCTTGTGCCTTCAGTTGAAGTGCTTGTGCCTTCGGTGCTTGTGCTTGTTACATCAGTGGTTATTGTTATGCTGTCAGTGGTTGAGCTTGTGCCTTCAGTGGAAGTGCTTGTGCCTTCGGTGCTTGTGCTTGTTCCATCAGTGGTTATTGTTGTGCTATCAGTGATTGAGCTTGTGCCATCAGTGATTGAGCTTGTGCCTTCAGTGGAAGTGCTTGTGAATTCGGTGGTTGTGCTTGTGCCTTCGGTGCTTGTGCTTGTTCCATCAGTGGTTATTGTTGTGCTGTCAGTGGTTGAACTTGTGCCATCAGTGGAAGTGCTTGTGAATTCGGTGGTTGTGCTTGTGCCTTCGGTGCTTGTGCTTAATCCATCCGTGGTTATTGTTGTGCTGTCAGTGGTTGAGCTTGTGCCTTCAGTGGAAGTGCTTGTGAATTCGGTGGTTGTGCTTGTGCCTTCGGTGCTTGTGCTTGTTCCATCAGTGGTTATTGTTGTGCTATCAGTGGTTGAACTTGTGCCATCAGTGGAAGTGCTTGTGAGTTCGGTGGTTGTGCTTGGGCCTTCGGTGCTTGTGCTAGTTCCATCAGTGGTTACTGTTGTGCTGTCAGTGGTTGAGCTTGTGCCATCAGTGGTTAAGCTTATGCCTTCAGTGGAAGTGCTTGTGCCTTCGGTGCTTGTGCTTGTTCCATCAGTGGTTACTGTTGTGCTGTCAGTGGTTGAGCTTGTGCCATCAGTCGAAGTGCTTGTGAGTTCGGTGGTTGTGCTTGTGCCTTCGGTGCTTGTGCTTGTTCCATCAGTGGTTATTGTTGTGCTATCAGTGGTTGAATTTGTGCCATCAGTGGAAGTGCTTGTCCCTTCGGTGCTTGTGATTGTTCCATCAGTGGTTACTGTTGTGCTGTCAGTGGTTGAGCTTGTTCCATCAGTCGAAGTGCTTGTGAATTCGGTGGTTGTGCTTGAGCCTTCGGTGCTTGTGCTTGTTCCATCATTGGTTATTGTTGTGCTGTCAGTGGTTGAGCTCGTGCCATCAGTGGTTGAGCTTGTGCCTTCAGTGGAAGTGCTTGTGCCTTCGGTGCTTGTGCTTGTTCCACCAGTGGTTATTGTTGTGCTATCAATGGTTGAACTTGTGCCATCAGTCGAAGTGCTTGTGAGTTCGGTGGTTGTGCTTGTGCCTTCGGTGCTTGTGCTTGTTCCATCAGTGGTTATTGTTGTGCTATCAATGGTTGAACTTGTGCCATCAGTCGAAGTGCTTGTGAGTTCGGTGGTTGTGCTTGTGCCTTCGGTGCTTGTGCTTGTTCCATCAGTGGTTATTGTTGTGCTGCCAGTGGTTGAGCTTGTGCCATCAGTGGTTGAGCTTGTGCCTTCGGTGCTAGTGCTTGTTCCATCAGTGGAAGTGCTTGTGCCTTCGGTGCTTGTGCTTGTTCCATCAGTAGTTATTGTTGTGCTGTCAGTGGTTGAGCTTGTGCCATCAGTGGTTAAGCTTATGCCTTCAGTGGAAGTGCTTGTGCCTTCGGTGCTTGTGCTTGTTCCACCAGTGGTTATTGTTGTGCTATCAATGGTTGAACTTGTGCCATCAGTCGAAGTGCTTGTGAGTTCGGTGGTTGTGCTTGTGCCTTCGGTGCTTGTGCTTGTTCCATCAGTGGTAAATGTTGTGCTATCAGTGGTTGAACTTGTGCCATCAGTGGAAGTGCTTGTCCCTTCGGTGCTTGTGATTGTTCCATCAGTGGTTACTGTTGTCCTGTCAGTGGTTGAGCTTGTGCCATCAGTCGAAGTGCTTGTGAGTTCGGTGGTTGAACTTGTGCCATCAGTGGAAGTGCTTGTGAGTTCGGTGGTTGAATTTGTGCCATCAGTGGAAAAGCTTGTCCCTTCGGTGCTTGTGCTAGTTCCATCAGTGGTTATTATTGTGCTGTCAGTGATTGAGCTTGTTCCATCAGTCGAAGTGCTTGTGAATTCGGTGGTTGTGCTTCTGCCTTCGGTGCTTGTGCTTGTTCCATCAGTGGTTATTGTTGTGCTGCCAGTGGTTGAGCTTGTGCCATCAGTGGTTGAGCTTGTGCCTTCGGTGCTAGTGCTTGTTCCATCAGTGGAAGTGCTTGTGCGTTCGGTGCTTGTGCTTGTTCCATCAGTAGTTATTGTTGTGCTGTCAGTGGTTGAGCTTGTGCCATCAGTGGTTAAGCTTATGCCTTCAGTGGAAGTGCTTGTGCCTTCGGTGCTTGTGCTTGTTCCATCAGTGGTTACTGTTGTGCTGTCAGTGGTTGAGCTTGTGCCATCAGTCGAAGTGCTTGTGAGTTCGGTGGTTGTGCTTGTGCCTTCGGTGCTTGTGCTTGTTCCATCAGTGGTTATTGTTGTGCTATGAGTGGTTGAATTTGTGCCATCAGTGGAAGTGCTTGTCCCTTCGGTGCTTGTGATTGTTCCATCAGTGGTTACTGTTGTGCTGTCAGTGGTTGAGCTTGTTCCATCAGTCGAAGTGCTTGTGAATTCGGTGGTTGTGCTTGAGCCTTCGGTGCTTGTGCTTGTTCCATCATTGGTTATTGTTGTGCTGTCAGTGGTTGAGCTTGTGCCATCAGTGGTTGAGCTTGTGCCTTCAGTGGAAGTGCTTGTGCCTTCGGTGCTTGTGCTTGTTCCACCAGTGGTTATTGTTGTGCTATCAATGGTTGAACTTGTGCCATCAGTCGAAGTGCTTGTGAGATCGGTGGTTGTGCTTGTGCCTTCGGTGCTTGTGCTTGTTCCATCAGTGGTAAATGTTGTGCTATCAGTGGTTGAACTTGTGCCATCAGTCGAAGTGCTTGTCCCTTCGGTGCTTGTGATTGTTCCATCAGTGGTTTCTGTTGCCCTGTCAGTGGTTGAGCTTGTGCCATCAGTCGAAGTGCTTGTGAGTTCGGTGGTTGAACTTGTGCCATCAGTGGAAGTGCTTGTCCCTTCGGTGCTTGTGCTAGTTCCATCAGTGGTTATTATTGTGCTGTCAGTGGTTGAGCTTGTTCCATCAGTCGAAGTGCTTGTGAATTCGGTGGTTGTGCTTGTGCCTTCGGTGCTTGTGCTTGTTCCATCAGTGGTTATTGTTGTGCTATCAATGGTTGAACTTGTGCCATCAGTCGAAGTGCTTGTGAATTCGGTGGTTGTGCTTGTGCCTTCGGTGCTTGTGCTTGTTCCATCAGTAGTTATTGTTGTGCTGTCAGTGGTTGAGCTCGTGCCATCAGTGGTTGAGCTTGTGCCTTCAGTGAAAGTGCTTGTGCCTTCGGTGCTTGTGCTTGTTCCACCAGTGGTTATTGTTGTGCTATCAATGGTTGAACTTGTGCCATCAGTCGAAGTGCTTGTGAGTTCGGTGGTTGTGCTTGTGCCTTCGGTGCTTGTGCTTGTTCCATCAGTGGTAAATGTTGTGCTATCAGTGGTTGAACTTGTGCCATCAGTCGAAGTGCTTGTGAATTCGGTGGTTGTGCTTGTGCCTTCGGTGCTTGTGCTTGTTCCATCAGTGGTAAATGTTGTGCTATCAGTGGTTGAACTTGTGCCATCAGTCGAAGTGCTTGTCCCTTCGGTGCTTGTGGTTGTTCCATCAGTGGTTTCTGTTGCCCTGTCAGTGGTTCAGCTAGTGCCATCAGTCGAAGTGCTTGTGAGTTCGGTGGTTGAACTTGTGCCATCAGTGGAAGTGCTTGTCCCTTCGGTGCTTGTGCTAGTTCCATCAGTGGTTATTATTGTGCTGTCAGTGGTTGAGCTTGTTCCATCAGTCGAAGTGCTTGTGAATTCGGTGGTTGTGCTTGTGCCTTCGGTGCTTGTGCTTGTTCCATCAGTGGTTATTGTTGTGCTATCAATGGTTGAACTTGTGCCATCAGTCGAAGTGCTTGTGAATTCGGTGGTTGTGCTTGTGCCTTCGGTGCTTGTGCTTGTTCCATCAGTAGTTATTGTTGTGCTGTCAGTGGTTGAGCTCGTGCCATCAGTGGTTGAGCTTGTGCCTTCAGTCGAAGTGCTTGTGAGTTCGGTGGTTGTGCTTGTGCCTTCGGTGCTTGTGCTTGTTCCATCAGTGGTAAATGTTGTGCTATCAGTGGTTGAACTTGTGCCATCAGTCGAAGTGCTTGTGAATTCGGTGGTTGTGCTTGTGCCTTCGGTGCTTGTGCTTGTTCCATCAGTAGTTATTGTTGTGCTGTCAGTGGTTGAGCTCGTGCCATCAGTGGTTGAACTTGTGCCATCAGTGGAAGTGCTTGTCCCTTCGGTGCTTGTGATTGTTCCATCAGTGGTTACTGTTGTGCTGTCAGTGGTTGAGCTTGTTCCATAAGTCGAAGTGCTTGTGAATTCGGTGGTTGTGCTTGAGCCTTCGGTGCTTGTGCTTGTTCCGACATTGGTTATTGTTGTGCTGTCAGTGGTTGAGCTCGTGCCATCAGTGGTTGAGCTTGTGCCTTCAGTGGAAGTGCTTGTGCCTTCGGTGCTTGTGCTTGTTCCACCAGTGGTTATTGTTGTGCTATCAATGGTTGAACTTGTGCCATCAGTCCAAGTGCTTGTGAGTTCGGTGGTTGTGCTTGAGCCTTCGGTGCTTGTGCTTGTTCCGACATTGGTTATTGTTGTGCTGTCAGTGGTTGAGCTCGTGCCATCAGTGGTTGAGCTTGTGCCTTCAGTGGAAGTGCTTGTGCCTTCGGTGCTTGTGCTTGTTCCACCAGTGGTTATTGTTGTGCTATCAATGGTTGAACTTGTGCCATCAGTCCAAGTGCTTGTGAGTTCGGTGGTTGTGCTTGTGCCTTCGGTGCTTGTGATTGTTCGATCAGTGGTTATTGTTGTGCCATCAGTCGAAGTGATTGTGAGTTCGGTGGTTGTGCTTGAGCCTTCGGTGCTTGTGATAGTTCCATCAGTGGTTATTGTTGTGCTATCAGTAGTTGAGCTTGTGCCATCAGTGGTTGAGCTTGTGCCTTCAGTGAAAGTGCTTGTGCCTTCGGTGCTTGTGCTTGTTCCATCAGTGGTTATTGTTATGCTGTCAGTGGTTGAGCTTGTGCCTTCAGTGGAAGTGCTTGTGCCTTCGGTGCTTGTGCTTGTTCCTTCAGTAGTTATTGTTGTGCTGTCAGTAGTCGAGCTTGTGCCATCAGTAGTTGAGTTTGTGCCTTCAGTGGAAGTTCTTGTGCCTTCGGTGCTTGTGCTTGTTCCATCAGTGGTTATTGTTGTGCTGTCAGTGGTTGAACTTGTGCCATCAGTGGAAGTGCTTGTGAATTCGGTGGTTGTGCTTGTGCCTTCGGTGCTTGTGCTTGTTCCATCCGTGGTTATTGTTGTGCTATCAGTGGTTGAACTTGTGCCATCAGTGGTTGAGCTTGTGCCTTCGGTGCTAGTGCTTGTTCCATCAGTGGAAGTGCTTGTGCCTTCGGTGCTTGTGCTTGTTCCATCAGTAGTTATTGTTGTGCTGTCAGTGGTTGAGCTTGTTCCATAAGTCGAAGTGCTTGTGAATTCGGTGGTTGTGCTTGAGCCTTCGGTGCTTGTGCTTGTTCCGACATTGGTTATTGTTGTGCTGTCAGTGGTTGAGCTCGTGCCATCAGTGGTTGAGCTTGTGCCTTCAGTGGAAGTGCTTGTGCCTTCGGTGCTTGTGCTTGTTCCACCAGTGGTAATTGTTGTGCTATCAATGGTTGAACTTGTGCCATCAGTCCAAGTGCTTGTGAGTTCGGTGGTTGTGCTTGAGCCTTCGGTGCTTGTGCTTGTTCCGACATTGGTTATTGTTGTGCTGTCAGTGGTTGAGCTCGTGCCATCAGTGGTTGAGCTTGTGCCTTCAGTGGAAGTGCTTGTGCCTTCGGTGCTTGTGCTTGTTCCACCAGTGGTTATTGTTGTGCTATCAATGGTTGAACTTGTGCCATCAGTCCAAGTGCTTGTGAGTTCGGTGGTTGTGCTTGTGCCTTCGGTGCTTGTGATTGTTCGATCAGTGGTTATTGTTGTGCCATCAGTCGAAGTGATTGTGAGTTCGGTGGTTGTGCTTGAGCCTTCGGTGCTTGTGATAGTTCCATCAGTGGTTATTGTTGTGCTATCAGTAGTTGAGCTTGTGCCATCAGTGGTTGAGCTTGTGCCTTCAGTGAAAGTGCTTGTGCCTTCGGTGCTTGTGCTTGTTCCATCAGTGGTTATTGTTATGCTGTCAGTGGTTGAGCTTGTGCCTTCAGTGGAAGTGCTTGTGCCTTCGGTGCTTGTGCTTGTTCCTTCAGTAGTTATTGTTGTGCTGTCAGTAGTCGAGCTTGTGCCATCAGTAGTTGAGTTTGTGCCTTCAGTGGAAGTTCTTGTGCCTTCGGTGCTTGTGCTTGTTCCATCAGTGGTTATTGTTGTGCTGTCAGTGGTTGAACTTGTGCCATCAGTGGAAGTGCTTGTGAATTCGGTGGTTGTGCTTGTGCCTTCGGTGCTTGTGCTTGTTCCATCCGTGGTTATTGTTGTGCTATCAGTGGTTGAACTTGTGCCATCAGTGGTTGAGCTTGTGCCTTCGGTGCTAGTGCTTGTTCCATCAGTGGAAGTGCTTGTGCCTTCGGTGCTTGTGCTTGTTCCATCAGTAGTTATTGTTGTGCTGTCAGTAGTTGAGCTTGTGCCATCAGTGGTTGAGCTTGTGCCTTCAGTTGAAGTGCTTGTGCCTTCGGTGCTTGTGCTTGTTACATCAGTGGTTATTGTTATGCTGTCAGTGGTTGAGCTTGTGCCTTCAGTGGAAGTGCTTGTGCCTTCGGTGCTTGTGCTTGTTCCATCAGTGGTTATTGTTGTGCTATCAGTGATTGAGCTTGTGCCATCAGTGATTGAGCTTGTGCCTTCAGTGGAAGTGCTTGTGAATTCGGTGGTTGTGCTTGTGCCTTCGGTGCTTGTGCTTGTTCCATCAGTGGTTATTGTTGTGCTGTCAGTGGTTGAACTTGTGCCATCAGTGGAAGTGCTTGTGAATTCGGTGGTTGTGCTTGTGCCTTCGGTGCTTGTGCTTAATCCATCCGTGGTTATTGTTGTGCTGTCAGTGGTTGAGCTTGTGCCTTCAGTGGAAGTGCTTGTGAATTCGGTGGTTGTGCTTGTGCCTTCGGTGCTTGTGCTTGTTCCATCAGTGGTTATTGTTGTGCTATCAGTGGTTGAACTTGTGCCATCAGTGGAAGTGCTTGTGAGTTCGGTGGTTGTGCTTGGGCCTTCGGTGCTTGTGCTAGTTCCATCAGTGGTTACTGTTGTGCTGTCAGTGGTTGAGCTTGTGCCATCAGTGGTTAAGCTTATGCCTTCAGTGGAAGTGCTTGTGCCTTCGGTGCTTGTGCTTGTTCCATCAGTGGTTACTGTTGTGCTGTCAGTGGTTGAGCTTGTGCCATCAGTCGAAGTGCTTGTGAGTTCGGTGGTTGTGCTTGTGCCTTCGGTGCTTGTGCTTGTTCCATCAGTGGTTATTGTTGTGCTATCAGTGGTTGAATTTGTGCCATCAGTGGAAGTGCTTGTCCCTTCGGTGCTTGTGATTGTTCCATCAGTGGTTACTGTTGTGCTGTCAGTGGTTGAGCTTGTTCCATCAGTCGAAGTGCTTGTGAATTCGGTGGTTGTGCTTGAGCCTTCGGTGCTTGTGCTTGTTCCATCATTGGTTATTGTTGTGCTGTCAGTGGTTGAGCTCGTGCCATCAGTGGTTGAGCTTGTGCCTTCAGTGGAAGTGCTTGTGCCTTCGGTGCTTGTGCTTGTTCCACCAGTGGTTATTGTTGTGCTATCAATGGTTGAACTTGTGCCATCAGTCGAAGTGCTTGTGAGTTCGGTGGTTGTGCTTGTGCCTTCGGTGCTTGTGCTTGTTCCATCAGTGGTTATTGTTGTGCTATCAATGGTTGAACTTGTGCCATCAGTCGAAGTGCTTGTGAGTTCGGTGGTTGTGCTTGTGCCTTCGGTGCTTGTGCTTGTTCCATCAGTGGTTATTGTTGTGCTGCCAGTGGTTGAGCTTGTGCCATCAGTGGTTGAGCTTGTGCCTTCGGTGCTAGTGCTTGTTCCATCAGTGGAAGTGCTTGTGCCTTCGGTGCTTGTGCTTGTTCCATCAGTAGTTATTGTTGTGCTGTCAGTGGTTGAGCTTGTGCCATCAGTGGTTAAGCTTATGCCTTCAGTGGAAGTGCTTGTGCCTTCGGTGCTTGTGCTTGTTCCACCAGTGGTTATTGTTGTGCTATCAATGGTTGAACTTGTGCCATCAGTCGAAGTGCTTGTGAGTTCGGTGGTTGTGCTTGTGCCTTCGGTGCTTGTGCTTGTTCCATCAGTGGTAAATGTTGTGCTATCAGTGGTTGAACTTGTGCCATCAGTGGAAGTGCTTGTCCCTTCGGTGCTTGTGATTGTTCCATCAGTGGTTACTGTTGTCCTGTCAGTGGTTGAGCTTGTGCCATCAGTCGAAGTGCTTGTGAGTTCGGTGGTTGAACTTGTGCCATCAGTGGAAGTGCTTGTGAGTTCGGTGGTTGAATTTGTGCCATCAGTGGAAGTGCTTGTCCCTTCGGTGCTTGTGCTAGTTCCATCAGTGGTTATTATTGTGCTGTCAGTGGTTGAGCTTGTTCCATCAGTCGAAGTGCTTGTGAATTCGGTGGTTGTGCTTCTGCCTTCGGTGCTTGTGCTTGTTCCATCAGTGGTTATTGTTGTGCTGCCAGTGGTTGAGCTTGTGCCATCAGTGGTTGAGCTTGTGCCTTCGGTGCTAGTGCTTGTTCCATCAGTGGAAGTGCTTGTGCGTTCGGTGCTTGTGCTTGTTCCATCAGTAGTTATTGTTGTGCTGTCAGTGGTTGAGCTTGTGCCATCAGTGGTTAAGCTTATGCCTTCAGTGGAAGTGCTTGTGCCTTCGGTGCTTGTGCTTGTTCCATCAGTGGTTACTGTTGTGCTGTCAGTGGTTGAGCTTGTGCCATCAGTCGAAGTGCTTGTGAGTTCGGTGGTTGTGCTTGTGCCTTCGGTGCTTGTGCTTGTTCCATCAGTGGTTATTGTTGTGCTATGAGTGGTTGAATTTGTGCCATCAGTGGAAGTGCTTGTCCCTTCGGTGCTTGTGATTGTTCCATCAGTGGTTACTGTTGTGCTGTCAGTGGTTGAGCTTGTTCCATCAGTCGAAGTGCTTGTGAATTCGGTGGTTGTGCTTGAGCCTTCGGTGCTTGTGCTTGTTCCATCATTGGTTATTGTTGTGCTGTCAGTGGTTGAGCTTGTGCCATCAGTGGTTGAGCTTGTGCCTTCAGTGGAAGTGCTTGTGCCTTCGGTGCTTGTGCTTGTTCCACCAGTGGTTATTGTTGTGCTATCAATGGTTGAACTTGTGCCATCAGTCGAAGTGCTTGTGAGATCGGTGGTTGTGCTTGTGCCTTCGGTGCTTGTGCTTGTTCCATCAGTGGTAAATGTTGTGCTATCAGTGGTTGAACTTGTGCCATCAGTCGAAGTGCTTGTCCCTTCGGTGCTTGTGATTGTTCCATCAGTGGTTTCTGTTGCCCTGTCAGTGGTTGAGCTTGTGCCATCAGTCGAAGTGCTTGTGAGTTCGGTGGTTGAACTTGTGCCATCAGTGGAAGTGCTTGTCCCTTCGGTGCTTGTGCTAGTTCCATCAGTGGTTATTATTGTGCTGTCAGTGGTTGAGCTTGTTCCATCAGTCGAAGTGCTTGTGAATTCGGTGGTTGTGCTTGTGCCTTCGGTGCTTGTGCTTGTTCCATCAGTGGTTATTGTTGTGCTGTCAGTGGTTGAACTTGTGCCATCAGTGGAAGTGCTTGTGAATTCGGTGGTTGTGCTTGTGCCTTCGGTGCTTGTGCTTAATCCATCCGTGGTTATTGTTGTGCTGTCAGTGGTTGAGCTTGTGCCTTCAGTGGAAGTGCTTGTGAATTCGGTGGTTGTGCTTGTGCCTTCGGTGCTTGTGCTTGTTCCATCAGTGGTTATTGTTGTGCTATCAGTGGTTGAACTTGTGCCATCAGTGGAAGTGCTTGTGAGTTCGGTGGTTGTGCTTGGGCCTTCGGTGCTTGTGCTAGTTCCATCAGTGGTTACTGTTGTGCTGTCAGT
Source organism: Amphipoea oculea (assembly GCA_945859645.1). Lineage (NCBI taxonomy): Eukaryota > Metazoa > Arthropoda > Insecta > Lepidoptera > Noctuidae > Amphipoea > Amphipoea oculea. The sequence goes on from OX243880.1 coordinate 12,077,976, forward strand.
GGTTGAGCTTGTGCCATCAGTGGTTAAGCTTATGCCTTCAGTGGAAGTGCTTGTGCCTTCGGTGCTTGTGCTTGTTCCATCAGTGGTTACTGTTGTGCTGTCAGTGGTTGAGCTTGTGCCATCAGTCGAAGTGCTTGTGAGTTCGGTGGTTGTGCTTGTGCCTTCGGTGCTTGTGCTTGTTCCATCAGTGGTTATTGTTGTGCTATCAGTGGTTGAATTTGTGCCATCAGTGGAAGTGCTTGTCCCTTCGGTGCTTGTGATTGTTCCATCAGTGGTTACTGTTGTGCTGTCAGTGGTTGAGCTTGTTCCATCAGTCGAAGTGCTTGTGAATTCGGTGGTTGTGCTTGAGCCTTCGGTGCTTGTGCTTGTTCCATCATTGGTTATTGTTGTGCTGTCAGTGGTTGAGCTCGTGCCATCAGTGGTTGAGCTTGTGCCTTCAGTGGAAGTGCTTGTGCCTTCGGTGCTTGTGCTTGTTCCACCAGTGGTTATTGTTGTGCTATCAATGGTTGAACTTGTGCCATCAGTCGAAGTGCTTGTGAGTTCGGTGGTTGTGCTTGTGCCTTCGGTGCTTGTGCTTGTTCCATCAGTGGTTATTGTTGTGCTATCAATGGTTGAACTTGTGCCATCAGTCGAAGTGCTTGTGAGTTCGGTGGTTGTGCTTGTGCCTTCGGTGCTTGTGCTTGTTCCATCAGTGGTTATTGTTGTGCTGCCAGTGGTTGAGCTTGTGCCATCAGTGGTTGAGCTTGTGCCTTCGGTGCTAGTGCTTGTTCCATCAGTGGAAGTGCTTGTGCCTTCGGTGCTTGTGCTTGTTCCATCAGTAGTTATTGTTGTGCTGTCAGTGGTTGAGCTTGTGCCATCAGTGGTTAAGCTTATGCCTTCAGTGGAAGTGCTTGTGCCTTCGGTGCTTGTGCTTGTTCCACCAGTGGTTATTGTTGTGCTATCAATGGTCGAACTTGTGCCATCAGTCGAAGTGCTTGTGAGTTCGGTGGTTGTGCTTGTGCCTTCGGTGCTTGTGCTTGTTCCATCAGTGGTAAATGTTGTGCTATCAGTGGTTGAACTTGTGCCATCAGTGGAAGTGCTTGTCCCTTCGGTGCTTGTGATTGTTCCATCAGTGGTTACTGTTGTCCTGTCAGTGGTTGAGCTTGTGCCATCAGTCGAAGTGCTTGTGAGTTCGGTGGTTGAACTTGTGCCATCAGTGGAAGTGCTTGTGAGTTCGGTGGTTGAATTTGTGCCATCAGTGGAAGTGCTTGTCCCTTCGGTGCTTGTGCTAGTTCCATCAGTGGTTATTATTGTGCTGTCAGTGGTTGAGCTTGTTCCATCAGTCGAAGTGCTTGTGAATTCGGTGGTTGTGCTTCTGCCTTCGGTGCTTGTGCTTGTTCCATCAGTGGTTATTGTTGTGCTGCCAGTGGTTGAGCTTGTGCCATCAGTGGTTGAGCTTGTGCCTTCGGTGCTAGTGCTTGTTCCATCAGTGGAAGTGCTTGTGCGTTCGGTGCTTGTGCTTGTTCCATCAGTAGTTATTGTTGTGCTGTCAGTGGTTGAGCTTGTGCCATCAGTGGTTAAGCTTATGCCTTCAGTGGAAGTGCTTGTGCCTTCGGTGCTTGTGCTTGTTCCATCAGTGGTTACTGTTGTGCTGTCAGTGGTTGAGCTTGTGCCATCAGTCGAAGTGCTTGTGAGTTCGGTGGTTGTGCTTGTGCCTTCGGTGCTTGTGCTTGTTCCATCAGTGGTTATTGTTGTGCTATGAGTGGTTGAATTTGTGCCATCAGTGGAAGTGCTTGTCCCTTCGGTGCTTGTGATTGTTCCATCAGTGGTTACTGTTGTGCTGTCAGTGGTTGAGCTTGTTCCATCAGTCGAAGTGCTTGTGAATTCGGTGGTTGTGCTTGAGCCTTCGGTGCTTGTGCTTGTTCCATCATTGGTTATTGTTGTGCTGTCAGTGGTTGAGCTTGTGCCATCAGTGGTTGAGCTTGTGCCTTCAGTGGAAGTGCTTGTGCCTTCGGTGCTTGTGCTTGTTCCACCAGTGGTTATTGTTGTGCTATCAATGGTTGAACTTGTGCCATCAGTCGAAGTGCTTGTGAGATCGGTGGTTGTGCTTGTGCCTTCGGTGCTTGTGCTTGTTCCATCAGTGGTAAATGTTGTGCTATCAGTGGTTGAACTTGTGCCATCAGTCGAAGTGCTTGTCCCTTCGGTGCTTGTGATTGTTCCATCAGTGGTTTCTGTTGCCCTGTCAGTGGTTGAGCTTGTGCCATCAGTCGAAGTGCTTGTGAGTTCGGTGGTTGAACTTGTGCCATCAGTGGAAGTGCTTGTCCCTTCGGTGCTTGTGCTAGTTCCATCAGTGGTTATTATTGTGCTGTCAGTGGTTGAGCTTGTTCCATCAGTCGAAGTGCTTGTGAATTCGGTGGTTGTGCTTGTGCCTTCGGTGCTTGTGCTTGTTCCATCAGTGGTTATTGTTGTGCTGTCAGTGGTTGAACTTGTGCCATCAGTGGAAGTGCTTGTGAATTCGGTGGTTGTGCTTGTGCCTTCGGTGCTTGTGCTTAATCCATCCGTGGTTATTGTTGTGCTGTCAGTGGTTGAGCTTGTGCCTTCAGTGGAAGTGCTTGTGAATTCGGTGGTTGTGCTTGTGCCTTCGGTGCTTGTGCTTGTTCCATCAGTGGTTATTGTTGTGCTATCAGTGGTTGAACTTGTGCCATCAGTGGAAGTGCTTGTGAGTTCGGTGGTTGTGCTTGGGCCTTCGGTGCTTGTGCTAGTTCCATCAGTGGTTACTGTTGTGCTGTCAGTGGTTGAGCTTGTGCCATCAGTGGTTAAGCTTATGCCTTCAGTGGAAGTGCTTGTGCCTTCGGTGCTTGTGCTTGTTCCATCAGTGGTTACTGTTGTGCTGTCAGTGGTTGAGCTTGTGCCATCAGTCGAAGTGCTTGTGAGTTCGGTGGTTGTGCTTGTGCCTTCGGTGCTTGTGCTTGTTCCATCAGTGGTTATTGTTGTGCTATCAGTGGTTGAATTTGTGCCATCAGTGGAAGTGCTTGTCCCTTCGGTGCTTGTGATTGTTCCATCAGTGGTTACTGTTGTGCTGTCAGTGGTTGAGCTTGTTCCATCAGTCGAAGTGCTTGTGAATTCGGTGGTTGTGCTTGAGCCTTCGGTGCTTGTGCTTGTTCCATCATTGGTTATTGTTGTGCTGTCAGTGGTTGAGCTCGTGCCATCAGTGGTTGAGCTTGTGCCTTCAGTGGAAGTGCTTGTGCCTTCGGTGCTTGTGCTTGTTCCACCAGTGGTTATTGTTGTGCTATCAATGGTTGAACTTGTGCCATCAGTCGAAGTGCTTGTGAGTTCGGTGGTTGTGCTTGTGCCTTCGGTGCTTGTGCTTGTTCCATCAGTGGTTATTGTTGTGCTATCAATGGTTGAACTTGTGCCATCAGTCGAAGTGCTTGTGAGTTCGGTGGTTGTGCTTGTGCCTTCGGTGCTTGTGCTTGTTCCATCAGTGGTTATTGTTGTGCTGCCAGTGGTTGAGCTTGTGCCATCAGTGGTTGAGCTTGTGCCTTCGGTGCTAGTGCTTGTTCCATCAGTGGAAGTGCTTGTGCCTTCGGTGCTTGTGCTTGTTCCATCAGTAGTTATTGTTGTGCTGTCAGTGGTTGAGCTTGTGCCATCAGTGGTTAAGCTTATGCCTTCAGTGGAAGTGCTTGTGCCTTCGGTGCTTGTGCTTGTTCCACCAGTGGTTATTGTTGTGCTATCAATGGTTGAACTTGTGCCATCAGTCGAAGTGCTTGTGAGTTCGGTGGTTGTGCTTGTGCCTTCGGTGCTTGTGCTTGTTCCATCAGTGGTAAATGTTGTGCTATCAGTGGTTGAACTTGTGCCATCAGTGGAAGTGCTTGTCCCTTCGGTGCTTGTGATTGTTCCATCAGTGGTTACTGTTGTCCTGTCAGTGGTTGAGCTTGTGCCATCAGTCGAAGTGCTTGTGAGTTCGGTGGTTGAACTTGTGCCATCAGTGGAAGTGCTTGTGAGTTCGGTGGTTGAATTTGTGCCATCAGTGGAAGTGCTTGTCCCTTCGGTGCTTGTGCTAGTTCCATCAGTGGTTATTATTGTGCTGTCAGTGGTTGAGCTTGTTCCATCAGTCGAAGTGCTTGTGAATTCGGTGGTTGTGCTTCTGCCTTCGGTGCTTGTGCTTGTTCCATCAGTGGTTATTGTTGTGCTGCCAGTGGTTGAGCTTGTGCCATCAGTGGTTGAGCTTGTGCCTTCGGTGCTAGTGCTTGTTCCATCAGTGGAAGTGCTTGTGCGTTCGGTGCTTGTGCTTGTTCCATCAGTAGTTATTGTTGTGCTGTCAGTGGTTGAGCTTGTGCCATCAGTGGTTAAGCTTATGCCTTCAGTGGAAGTGCTTGTGCCTTCGGTGCTTGTGCTTGTTCCATCAGTGGTTACTGTTGTGCTGTCAGTGGTTGAGCTTGTGCCATCAGTCGAAGTGCTTGTGAGTTCGGTGGTTGTGCTTGTGCCTTCGGTGCTTGTGCTTGTTCCATCAGTGGTTATTGTTGTGCTATGAGTGGTTGAATTTGTGCCATCAGTGGAAGTGCTTGTCCCTTCGTTGCTTGTGATTGTTCCATCAGTGGTTACTGTTGTGCTGTCAGTGGTTGAGCTTGTTCCATCAGTCGAAGTGCTTGTGAATTCGGTGGTTGTGCTTGAGCCTTCGGTGCTTGTGCTTGTTCCATCATTGGTTATTGTTGTGCTGTCAGTGGTTGAGCTTGTGCCATCAGTGGTTGAGCTTGTGCCTTCAGTGGAAGTGCTTGTGCCTTCGGTGCTTGTGCTTGTTCCACCAGTGGTTATTGTTGTGCTATCAATGGTTGAACTTGTGCCATCAGTCGAAGTGCTTGTGAGATCGGTGGTTGTGCTTGTGCCTTCGGTGCTTGTGCTTGTTCCATCAGTGGTAAATGTTGTGCTATCAGTGGTTGAACTTGTGCCATCAGTCGAAGTGCTTGTGAATTCGGTGGTTGTGCTTGTGCCTTCGGTGCTTGTGCTTGTTCCATCAGTAGTTATTGTTGTGCTGTCAGTGGTTGAGCTCGTGCCATCAGTGGTTGAACTTGTGCCATCAGTGGAAGTGCTTGTCCCTTCGGTGCTTGTGCTAGTTCCATCAGTGGTTATTATTGTGCTGTCAGTGGTTGAGCTTGTTCCATCAGTCGAAGTGCTTGTGAATTCGGTGGTTGTGCTTGTGCCTTCGGTGCTTGTGCTTGTTCCATCAGTGGTTATTGTTGTGCTATCAATGGTTGAACTTGTGCCATCAGTCGAAGTGCTTGTGAATTCGGTGGTTGTGCTTGTGCCTTCGGTGCTTGTGCTTGTTCCATCAGTAGTTATTGTTGTGCTGTCAGTGGTTGAGCTCGTGCCATCAGTGGTTGAGCTTGTGCCTTCAGTGAAAGTGCTTGTGCCTTCGGTGCTTGTGCTTGTTCCACCAGTGGTTATTGTTGTGCTATCAATGGTTGAACTTGTGCCATCAGTCGAAGTGCTTGTGAGTTCGGTGGTTGTGCTTGTGCCTTCGGTGCTTGTGCTTGTTCCATCAGTGGTAAATGTTGTGCTATCAGTGGTTGAACTTGTGCCATCAGTCGAAGTGCTTGTGAATTCGGTGGTTGTGCTTGTGCCTTCGGTGCTTGTGCTTGTTCCATCAGTGGTAAATGTTGTGCTATCAGTGGTTGAACTTGTGCCATCAGTCGAAGTGCTTGTCCCTTCGGTGCTTGTGATTGTTCCATCAGTGGTTTCTGTTTCCCTGTCAGTGGTTGAGCTAGTGCCATCAGTCGAAGTGCTTGTGAGTTCGGTGGTTGAACTTGTGCCATCAGTGGAAGTGCTTGTCCCTTCGGTGCTTGTGCTAGTTCCATCAGTGGTTATTATTGTGCTGTCAGTGGTTGAGCTTGTTCCATCAGTCGAAGTGCTTGTGAATTCGGTGGTTGTGCTTGTGCCTTCGGTGCTTGTGCTTGTTCCATCAGTGGTTATTGTTGTGCTATCAATGGTTGAACTTGTGCCATCAGTCGAAGTGCTTGTGAATTCGGTGGTTGTGCTTGTGCCTTCGGTGCTTGTGCTTGTTCCATCAGTAGTTATTGTTGTGCTGTCAGTGGTTGAGCTCGTGCCATCAGTGGTTGAGCTTGTGCCTTCAGTCGAAGTGCTTGTGAGTTCGGTGGTTGTGCTTGTGCCTTCGGTGCTTGTGCTTGTTCCATCAGTGGTAAATGTTGTGCTATCAGTGGTTGAACTTGTGCCATCAGTCGAAGTGCTTGTGAATTCGGTGGTTGTGCTTGTGCCTTCGGTGCTTGTGCTTGTTCCATCAGTAGTTATTGTTGTGCTGTCAGTGGTTGAGCTCGTGCCATCAGTGGTTGAACTTGTGCCATCAGTGGAAGTGCTTGTCCCTTCGGTGCTTGTGATTGTTCCATCAGTGGTTACTGTTGTGCTGTCAGTGGTTGAGCTTGTTCCATAAGTCGAAGTGCTTGTGAATTCGGTGGTTGTGCTTGAGCCTTCGGTGCTTGTGCTTGTTCCGACATTGGTTATTGTTGTGCTGTCAGTGGTTGAGCTCGTGCCATCAGTGGTTGAACTTGTGCCATCAGTGGAAGTGCTTGTCCCTTCGGTGCTTGTGATTGTTCCATCAGTGGTTACTGTTGTGCTGTCAGTGGTTGAGCTTGTTCCATAAGTCGAAGTGCTTGTGAATTCGGTGGTTGTGCTTGAGCCTTCGGTGCTTGTGCTTGTTCCACCAGTGGTTATTGTTGTGCTATCAATGGTTGAACTTGTGCCATCAGTCCAAGTGCTTGTGAGTTCGGTGGTTGTGCTTGTGCCTTCGGTGCTTGTGCTTGTTCCATCAGTGGTTATTGTTGTGCTATCAGTGGTTGAACTTGTGCCATCAGTCGAAGTGCTTGTGAGTTCGGTGGTTGAACTTGTGCCATCAGTGGAAGTGCTTGTCCCTTCGGTGCCTGTGATTGTTCCATCAGTGGTTACTGTTGTGCTATCAGTGGTTGAACTTGTGCCATCAGTCGAAGTGCTTGTGAGTTCGGTGGTTGAACTTGTGCCATCAGTGGAAGTACTTGTCCTTTCGGTGCTTGTGATTGTTCCATCAGTGGTTACTGTTGTCCTGTCAGTGGTTGAGCTTGTGCCATCAGTCGAAGTGCTTGTGAATTCGGTGGTTGTGCTTGAGCCTTCGGTGCTTGTGCTTGTTCCATCATTAGTTATTGTTGCGCTGTCAGTGGTTGAGCTCGTGCCATCAGTGGAAGTGCTTGTGAGTTCGGTGGTTGTGGTTTGGCCTTCGGTGCTTGTGCTTGTTCCATCAGTGGTTATTGTTGTGCTATCAGTGGTTGAACTTGTGCCATCAGTCGAAGTGCTTGTGAGTTCGGTGGTTGAACTTGTGCCATCAGTGGAAGTGCTTGTCCCTTCGGTGCTTGTGATTGTTCCAGCAGTGGTTACTGTTGTGCTGTCAGTGGTTGAGCTTGTTCCATCAGTCGAAGTGCTTGTGAATTCGGTGGTTGTGCTTGAGCCTTCGGTGCTTGTGCTTGTTCCATCATTGGTTATTGTTGTGCTGTCAGTGGTTGAGATCGTGCCATCAGTGGTTGAGCTTGTGCCTTCAGTGGAAGTGCTTGTGCCTTCAGTGCTTGTGCTTGTTCCGTCAGTGGTTATTGTTGTGCTATCAGTGGTTGAACTTGTGCCATCAGTCGAAGTGCTTGTGAGTTCGGTGGTTGAACTTGTGCCATCAGTGGAAGTGCTTGTCCCTTCGGTGCTTGTGATAGTCCCATCAGTGGTTATTATTGTGCTGTCAGTGGTTGAGCTTGTTCCATCAGTCGAAGTGCTTGTGAATTCGGTGGTTGTGCTTGAGCCTTCGGTGCTTGTGCTTGTTCCATCATTGGTTATTGTTGTGCTGTCAGTGGTTGAGATCGTGCCATCAGTGGTTGAGCTTGTGCCTTCAGTGGAAGTGCTTGTGCCTTCGGTGCTTGTGGTTGTTCCACCAGTGGTTACTGTTGTGCTGTCAGTGGTTGAGCTTGTGCCATCAGTCGAAGTGCTTGTGAGTTCGGTGGTTGTGCTTGTGCCTTCGGTGCTTGTGCTTGTTCCATCAGTGGTTATTGTTGTGCTATCAGTGGTTGAATTTGTGCCATCAGTGGAAGTGCTTGTCCCTTCGGTGCTTGTGATTGTTCCATCAGTGGTTACTGTTGTGCTGTCAGTGGTTGAGCTTGTTCCATCAGTCGAAGTGCTTGTGAATTCGGTGGTTGTGCTTGAGCCTTCGGTGCTTGTGCTTGTTCCATCATTGGTTATTGTTGTGCTGTCAGTGGTTGAGCTCGTGCCATCAGTGGTTGAGCTTGTGCCTTCAGTGGAAGTGCTTGTGCCTTCGGTGCTTGTGCTTGTTCCACCAGTGGTTATTGTTGTGCTATCAATGGTTGAACTTGTGCCATCAGTCGAAGTGCTTGTGAGTTCGGTGGTTGTGCTTGTGCCTTCGGTGCTTGTGCTTGTTCCATCAGTGGTTATTGTTGTGCTATCAATGGTTGAACTTGTGCCATCAGTCGAAGTGCTTGTGAGTTCGGTGGTTGTGCTTGTGCCTTCGGTGCTTGTGCTTGTTCCATCAGTGGTTATTGTTGTGCTGCCAGTGGTTGAGCTTGTGCCATCAGTGGTTGAGCTTGTGCCTTCGGTGCTAGTGCTTGTTCCATCAGTGGAAGTGCTTGTGCCTTCGGTGCTTGTGCTTGTTCCATCAGTAGTTATTGTTGTGCTGTCAGTGGTTGAGCTTGTGCCATCAGTGGTTAAGCTTATGCCTTCAGTGGAAGTGCTTGTGCCTTCGGTGCTTGTGCTTGTTCCACCAGTGGTTATTGTTGTGCTATCAATGGTTGAACTTGTGCCATCAGTCGAAGTGCTTGTGAGTTCGGTGGTTGTGCTTGTGCCTTCGGTGCTTGTGCTTGTTCCATCAGTGGTAAATGTTGTGCTATCAGTGGTTGAACTTGTGCCATCAGTGGAAGTGCTTGTCCCTTCGGTGCTTGTGATTGTTCCATCAGTGGTTACTGTTGTCCTGTCAGTGGTTGAGCTTGTGCCATCAGTCGAAGTGCTTGTGAGTTCGGTGGTTGAACTTGTGCCATCAGTGGAAGTGCTTGTGAGTTCGGTGGTTGAATTTGTGCCATCAGTGGAAGTGCTTGTCCCTTCGGTGCTTGTGCTAGTTCCATCAGTGGTTATTATTGTGCTGTCAGTGGTTGAGCTTGTTCCATCAGTCGAAGTGCTTGTGAATTCGGTGGTTGTGCTTCTGCCTTCGGTGCTTGTGCTTGTTCCATCAGTGGTTATTGTTGTGCTGCCAGTGGTTGAGCTTGTGCCATCAGTGGTTGAGCTTGTGCCTTCGGTGCTAGTGCTTGTTCCATCAGTGGAAGTGCTTGTGCGTTCGGTGCTTGTGCTTGTTCCATCAGTAGTTATTGTTGTGCTGTCAGTGGTTGAGCTTGTGCCATCAGTGGTTAAGCTTATGCCTTCAGTGGAAGTGCTTGTGCCTTCGGTGCTTGTGCTTGTTCCATCAGTGGTTACTGTTGTGCTGTCAGTGGTTGAGCTTGTGCCATCAGTCGAAGTGCTTGTGAGTTCGGTGGTTGTGCCTGTGCCTTCGGTGCTTGTGCTTGTTCCATCAGTGGTTATTGTTGTGCTATGAGTGGTTGAATTTGTGCCATCAGTGGAAGTGCTTGTCCCTTCGGTGCTTGTGATTGTTCCATCAGTGGTTACTGTTGTGCTGTCAGTGGTTGAGCTTGTTCCATCAGTCGAAGTGCTTGTGAATTCGGTGGTTGTGCTTGAGCCTTCGGTGCTTGTGCTTGTTCCATCATTGGTTATTGTTGTGCTGTCAGTGGTTGAGCTTGTGCCATCAGTGGTTGAGCTTGTGCCTTCAGTGGAAGTGCTTGTGCCTTCGGTGCTTGTGCTTGTTCCACCAGTGGTTATTGTTGTGCTATCAATGGTTGAACTTGTGCCATCAGTCGAAGTGCTTGTGAGATCGGTGGTTGTGCTTGTGCCTTCGGTGCTTGTGCTTGTTCCATCAGTGGTAAATGTTGTGCTATCAGTGGTTGAACTTGTGCCATCAGTCGAAGTGCTTGTCCCTTCGGTGCTTGTGATTGTTCCATCAGTGGTTTCTGTTGCCCTGTCAGTGGTTGAGCTTGTGCCATCAGTCGAAGTGCTTGTGAGTTCGGTGGTTGAACTTGTGCCATCAGTGGAAGTGCTTGTCCCTTCGGTGCTTGTGCTAGTTCCATCAGTGGTTATTATTGTGCTGTCAGTGGTTGAGCTTGTTCCATCAGTCGAAGTGCTTGTGAATTCGGTGGTTGTGCTTGTGCCTTCGGTGCTTGTGCTTGTTCCATCAGTGGTTATTGTTGTGCTATCAATGGTTGAACTTGTGCCATCAGTCGAAGTGCTTGTGAATTCGGTGGTTGTGCTTGTGCCTTCGGTGCTTGTGCTTGTTCCATCAGTAGTTATTGTTGTGCTGTCAGTGGTTGAGCTCGTGCCATCAGTGGTTGAGCTTGTGCCTTCAGTGAAAGTGCTTGTGCCTTCGGTGCTTGTGCTTGTTCCACCAGTGGTTATTGTTGTGCTATCAATGGTTGAACTTGTGCCATCAGTCGAAGTGCTTGTGAGTTCGGTGGTTGTGCTTGTCCCTTCGGTGCTTGTGCTTGTTCCATCAGTGGTAAATGTTGTGCTATCAGTGGTTGAACTTGTGCCATCAGTCGAAGTGCTTGTGAATTCGGTGGTTGTGCTTGTGCCTTCGGTGCTTGTGCTTGTTCCATCAGTGGTAAATGTTGTGCTATCAGTGGTTGAACTTGTGCCATCAGTCGAAGTGCTTGTCCCTTCGGTGCTTGTGATTGTTCCATCAGTGGTTTCTGTTGCCCTGTCAGTGGTTGAGCTAGTGCCATCAGTCGAAGTGCTTGTGAGTTCGGTGGTTGAACTTGTGCCATCAGTGGAAGTGCTTGTCCCTTCGGTGCTTGTGCTAGTTCCATCAGTGGTTATTATTGTGCTGTCAGTGGTTGAGCTTGTTCCATCAGTCGAAGTGCTTGTGAATTCGGTGGTTGTGCTTGTGCCTTCGGTGCTTGTGCTTGTTCCATCAGTGGTTATTGTTGTGCTATCAATGGTTGAACTTGTGCCATCAGTCGAAGTGCTTGTGAATTCGGTGGTTGTGCTTGTGCCTTCGGTGCTTGTGCTTGTTCCATCAGTAGTTATTGTTGTGCTGTCAGTGGTTGAGCTCGTGCCATCAGTGGTTGAGCTTGTGCCTTCAGTCGAAGTGCTTGTGAGTTCGGTGGTTGTGCTTGTGCCTTCGGTGCTTGTGCTTGTTCCATCAGTGGTAAATGTTGTGCTATCAGTGGTTGAACTTGTGCCATCAGTCGAAGTGCTTGTGAATTCGGTGGTTGTGCTTGTGCCTTCGGTGCTTGTGCTTGTTCCATCAGTAGTTATTGTTGTGCTGTCAGTGGTTGAGCTCGTGCCATCAGTGGTTGAACTTGTGCCATCAGTGGAAGTGCTTGTCCCTTCGGTGCTTGTGATTGTTCCATCAGTGGTTACTGTTGTGCTGTCAGTGGTTGAGCTTGTTCCATAAGTCGAAGTGCTTGTGAATTCGGTGGTTGTGCTTGAGCCTTCGGTGCTTGTGCTTGTTCCGACATTGGTTATTGTTGTGCTGTCAGTGGTTGAGCTCGTGCCATCAGTGGTTGAGCTTGTGCCTTCAGTGGAAGTGCTTGTGCCTTCGGTGCTTGTGCTTGTTCCACCAGTGGTTATTGTTGTGCTATCAATGGTTGAACTTGTGCCATCAGTCCAAGTGCTTGTGAGTTCGGTGGTTGTGCTTGTGCCTTCGGTGCTTGTGCTTGTTCCATCAGTGGTTATTGTTGTGCTATCAGTGGTTGAACTTGTGCCATCAGTCGAAGTGCTTGTGAGTTCGGTGGTTGAACTTGTGCCATCAGTGGAAGTGCTTGTCCCTTCGGTGCCTGTGATTGTTCCATCAGTGGTTACTGTTGTGCTATCAGTGGTTGAACTTGTGCCATCAGTCGAAGTGCTTGTGAGTTCGGTGGTTGAACTTGTGCCATCAGTGGAAGTACTTGTCCTTTCGGTGCTTGTGATTGTTCCATCAGTGGTTACTGTTGTCCTGTCAGTGGTTGAGCTTGTGCCATCAGTCGAAGTGCTTGTGAATTCGGTGGTTGTGCTTGAGCCTTCGGTGCTTGTGCTTGTTCCATCATTAGTTATTGTTGCGCTGTCAGTGGTTGAGCTCGTGCCATCAGTGGAAGTGCTTGTGAGTTCGGTGGTTGTGGTTTGGCCTTCGGTGCTTGTGCTTGTTCCATCAGTGGTTATTGTTGTGCTATCAGTGGTTGAACTTGTGCCATCAGTCGAAGTGCTTGTGAGTTCGGTGGTTGAACTTGTGCCATCAGTGGAAGTGCTTGTCCCTTCGGTGCTTGTGATTGTTCCAGCAGTGGTTACTGTTGTGCTGTCAGTGGTTGAGCTTGTTCCATCAGTCGAAGTGCTTGTGAATTCGGTGGTTGTGCTTGAGCCTTCGGTGCTTGTGCTTGTTCCATCATTGGTTATTGTTGTGCTGTCAGTGGTTGAGATCGTGCCATCAGTGGTTGAGCTTGTGCCTTCAGTGGAAGTGCTTGTGCCTTCAGTGCTTGTGCTTGTTCCGTCAGTGGTTATTGTTGTGCTATCAGTGGTTGAACTTGTGCCATCAGTCGAAGTGCTTGTGAGTTCGGTGGTTGAACTTGTGCCATCAGTGGAAGTGCTTGTCCCTTCGGTGCTTGTGATAGTCCCATCAGTGGTTATTATTGTGCTGTCAGTGGTTGAGCTTGTTCCATCAGTCGAAGTGCTTGTGAATTCGGTGGTTGTGCTTGAGCCTTCGGTGCTTGTGCTTGTTCCATCATTGGTTATTGTTGTGCTGTCAGTGGTTGAGATCGTGCCATCAGTGGTTGAGCTTGTGCCTTCAGTGGAAGTGCTTGTGCCTTCGGTGCTTGTGGTTGTTCCACCAGTGGTTATTGTTGTGCTATCAATGGTTGAACTTGTGCCATCAGTCAAAGTGCTTGTGAGTTCGGTGGTTGTGCTTGTGCCTTCAGTGCTTGTGCTTGTTCCATCAGTGGTTATTGTTGTGCTATCAGTGGTTAAACTTGTGCCATTAGTCGAAGTGCTTGTGAGTTCGGCGGTTGTGCTTGAGCCTTCGGTGCTTGTGCTTGTTCCATCATTGGTTATTGTTGTGCTGTCAGTGGTTGAGCTCGTGCCATCAGTGCTTGAGCTTGCGCCTTCAGTGGAAGTGCTTGTGCCTTCGGTGCTTGTGATTGTTCCATCAGTGGTTACTGTTGTGCTGTCAGTGGTTGAGCTTATGCCTTCAGTGGAAGTGCTTGTGCCTTCGGTGCTTATGACTGTTCCATCAGTGGAAGTGCTTGTGAGTTCGGTGGTTGTGCTTGGGCCTTCGGTGCTTGTGCTAATTCCATCAGTGGTTATTGTTGTCCTGTCAGTGGTTGAGCTCGTGCCATCAGTGGTTGAGCTTGTGCCTTCAATGGAAGTGCTTGTGCCTTCGGTGCTTGTGCTTGTTCCATCAGTGGTTATTGTTGTGCTATCAGTGGTTGAACTTGTGCCATCAGTCGAAGTGCTTGTGAATTCGGTGGTTGTGCTTGTGCCTTCGGTGCTTGTGCTTGTTCCATCAGTGGTTATTGTCGTGCCATCAGTGGTTGAGCTTGTGCCTTCAATGGAAGTGCTTGTGCCTTCGGTGCTTGTGCTTGTTCCATCAGTGGTTATTGTTGTGCTATCAGTGGTTGAACTTGTGCCATCAGTCGAAGTGCTTGTGAATTCGGTGGTTGTGCTTGTGCCTTCGGTGCTTGTGCTTGTTCCATCAGTGGTTATTGTTGTGCCATCAGTGGTTGAGCTTGTGCCTTCAGTGGAAGTGCTTGTCCCTTCGGTGCTTGTGATTGTTCCATCAGTGGTTACTGTTGTGCTGTCAGTGGTTGAGCTTATGCCTTCAGTGGAATCGCTTGTGCCTTCGGTGCTTATGACTGTTCCATCAGTGGAAGTGCTTGTGAGTTCGGTGGTTGTGCTTGGGCCTTCGGTGCTTGTGCTAATTCCATCAGTGGTTATTGTTGTACTGTCAGTGGTTGAGCTCGTGCCATCAGTGGTTGAGCTTGTGCCTTCAATGGAAGTGCTTGTGCCTTCGGTGCTTGTGCTTGTTCCACCAGTGGTTATTGTTGTGCTATCAATGGTTGAACTTGTGCCATCAGTCGAAGTGCTTGTGAGTTCGGTGGTTGTGCTTGTGCCTTCGGTGCTTGTGCTTGTTCCATCAGTGGTTATTGTTGTGCTATCAGTGGTTGAACTTGTGCCATCAGTCGAAGTGCTTGTGAGTTCGGTGGTTGTGCTTGTGCCTTCGGTGCTTGTGCTTGTTCCATCAGTGGTTATTGTTGTGCTATCAATGGTTGAACTTGTGCCTTCAGTGGAAGTGCTTGTCCCTTCGGTGCTTGTGCTTGTTCCATCAGTGGTTACTGTTGCCCTGTCAGTGGTTGAGCTTGTGCCATCAGTCGAAGTGCTTGTGAGTTCGGTGGTTGAACTTGTGCCATCAGTGGAAGTGCTTGTCCCTTCGGTGCTTGTGCTAGTTCCATCAGTGGTTATTATTGTGCTGTCAGTGGTTGAGCTTGTTCCATCAGTCGAAGTGCTTGTGAATTCGGTGGTTGTGCTTGTGCCTTCGGTGCTTGTGCTTGTTCCATCAGTGGTTATTGTTGTGCTATCAATGGTTGAACTTGTGCCATCAGTCGAAGTGCTTGTGAATTCGGTGGTTGTGCTTGTGCCTTCGGTGCTTGTGCTTGTTTCATCAGTAGTTATTGTTGTGCTGTCAGTGGTTGAGCTCGTGCCATCAGTGGTTGAGCTTGTGCCTTCAGTGAAAGTGCTTGTGCCTTCGGTGCTTGTGCTTGTTCCACCAGTGGTTATTGTTGTGCTATCAATGGTTGAACTTGTGCCATCAGTCGAAGTGCTTGTGAGTTCGGTGGTTGTGCTTGTGCCTTCGTTGCTTGTGCTTGTTCCATCAGTGGTAAATGTTGTGCTATCAGTGGTTGAACTTGTGCCATCAGTCGAAGTGCTTGTGAATTCGGTGGTTGTGCTTGTGCCTTCGGTGCTTGTGCTTGTTCCATCAGTAGTTATTGTTGTGCTGTCAGTGGTTGAGCTCGTGCCATCAGTGGTTGAACTTGTGCCATCAGTGGAAGTGCTTGTCCCTTCGGTGCTTGTGATTGTTCCATCAGTGGTTACTGTTGTGCTGTCAGTGGTTGAGCTTGTTCCATAAGTCGAAGTGCTTGTGAATTCGGTGGTTGTGCTTGAGCCTTCGGTGCTTGTGCTTGTTCCGACATTGGTTATTGTTGTGCTGTCAGTGGTTGAGCTCGTGCCATCAGTGGTTGAGCTTGTGCCTTCAGTGGAAGTGCTTGTGCCTTCGGTGCTTGTGCTTGTTCCACCAGTGGTTATTGTTGTGCTATCAATGGTTGAACTTGTGCCATCAGTCCAAGTGCTTGTGAGTTCGGTGGTTGTGCTTGTGCCTTCGGTGCTTGTGCTTGTTCCATCCGTGGTTATTGTTGTGCTATCAGTGGTTGAACTTGTGCCATCAGTGGTTGAGCTTGTGCCTTCGGTGCTAGTGCTTGTTCCATCAGTGGAAGTGCTTGTGCCTTCGGTGCTTGTGCTTGTTCCATCAGTAGTTATTGTTGTGCTGTCAGTAGTTGAGCTTGTGCCATCAGTGGTTGAGCTTGTGCCTTCAGTTGAAGTGCTTGTGCCTTCGGTGTTTGTGCTTGTTACATCAGTGGTTATTGTTATGCTGTCAGTGGTTGAGCTTGTGCCTTCAGTGGAAGTGCTTGTGCCTTCGGTGCTTGTGCTTGTTCCATCAGTGGTTATTGTTGTGCTATCAGTGATTGAGCTTGTGCCATCAGTGATTGAGCTTGTGCCTTCAGTGGAAGTGCTTGTGAATTCGGTGGTTGTGCTTGTGCCTTCGGTGCTTGTGCTTGTTCCATCAGTGGTTATTGTTGTGCTATCAGTGGTTGAACTTGTGCCATCAGTGGAAGTGCTTGTGAATTCGGTGGTTGTGCTTGTGCCTTCGGTGCTTGTGCTTGTTCCATCCGTGGTTATTGTTGTGCTGTCAGTGGTTGAACTTGTGCCATCAGTGGAAGTGCTTGTGAGTTCGGTGGTTGTGCTTGGGCCTTCGGTGCTTGTGCTAGTTCCATCAGTGGTTACTGTTGTGCTGTCAGTGGTTGAGCTTGTGCCATCAGTGGTTAAGCTTATGCCTTCAGTGGAAGTGCTTGTGCCTTCGGTGCTTGTGCTTGTTCCATCAGTGGTTACTGTTGTGCTGTCAGTGGTTGAGCTTGTGCCATCAGTCGAAGTGCTTGTGAGTTCGGTGGTTGTGCTTGTGCCTTCGGTGCTTGTGCTTGTTCCATCAGTGGTTATTGTTGTGCTATCAGTGGTTGAATTTGTGCCATCAGTGGAAGTGCTTGTCCCTTCGGTGCTTGTGATTGTTCCATCAGTGGTTACTGTTGTGCTGTCAGTGGTTGAGCTTGTTCCATCAGTCGAAGTGCTTGTGAATTCGGTGGTTGTGCTTGAGCCTTCGGTGCTTGTGCTTGTTCCATCATTGGTTATTGTTGTGCTGTCAGTGGTTGAGCTCGTGCCATCAGTGGTTGAGCTTGTGCCTTCACTGGAAGTGCTTGTGCCTTCGGTGCTTGTGCTTGTTCCACCAGTGGTTATTGTTGTGCTATCAATGGTTGAACTTGTGCCATCAGTCGAAGTGCTTGTGAGTTCGGTGGTTGTGCTTGTGCCTTCGGTGCTTGTGCTTGTTCCATCAGTGGTTATTGTTGTGCTATCAATGGTTGAACTTGTGCTATCAGTCGAAGTGCTTGTGATTTCGGTGGTTGTGCTTGTGCCTTCGGTGCTTGTGCTTGTTCCATCAGTGGTTATTGTTGTGCTGCCAGTGGTTGAGCTTGTGCCATCAGTGGTTGAGCTTGTGCCTTCGGTGCTAGTGCTTGTTCCATCAGTGGAAGTGCTTGTGCCTTCGGTGCTTGTGCTTGTTCCATCAGTAGTTATTGTTGTGCTGTCAGTGGTTGAGCTTGTGCCATCAGTGGTTAAGCTTATGCCTTCAGTGGAAGTGCTTGTGCCTTCGGTGCTTGTGCTTGTTCCACCAGTGGTTATTGTTGTGCTATCAATGGTTGAACTTGTGCCATCAGTCGAAGTGCTTGTGAGTTCGGTGGTTGTGCTTGTGCCTTCGGTGCTTGTGCTTGTTCCATCAGTGGTAAATGTTGTGCTATCAGTGGTTGAACTTGTGCCATCAGTGGAAGTGCTTGTCCCTTCGGTGCTTGTGATTGTTCCATCAGTGGTTACTGTTGTCCTGTCAGTGGTTGAGCTTGTGCCATCAGTCGAAGTGCTTGTGAGTTCGGTGGTTGAACTTGTGCCATCAGTGGAAGTGCTTGTGAGTTCGGTGGTTGAATTTGTGCCATCAGTGGAAGTGCTTGTCCCTTCGGTGCTTGTGCTAGTTCCATCAGTGGTTATTATTGTGCTGTCAGTGGTTGAGCTTGTTCCATTAGTCGAAGTGCTTGTGAATTCGGTGGTTGTGCTTCTGCCTTCGGTGCTTGTGCTTGTTCCATCAGTGGTTATTGTTGTGCTGCCAGTGGTTGAGCTTGTGCCATCAGTGGTTGAGCTTGTGCCTTCGGTGCTAGTGCTTGTTCCATCAGTGGAAGTGCTTGTGCCTTCGGTGCTTGTGCTTGTTCCATCAGTAGTTATTGTTGTGCTGTCAGTGGTTGAGCTTGTGCCATCAGTGGTTAAGCTTATGCCTTCAGTGGAAGTGCTTGTGCCTTCGGTGCTTGTGCTTGTTCCATCAGTGGTTACTGTTGTGCTGTCAGTGGTTGAGCTTGTGCCATCAGTCGAAGTGCTTGTGAGTTCGGTGGTTGTGCTTGTGCCTTCGGTGCTTGTGCTTGTTCCATCAGTGGTTATTGTTGTGCTATGAGTGGTTGAATTTGTGCCATCAGTGGAAGTGCTTGTCCCTTCGTTGCTTGTGATTGTTCCATCAGTGGTTACTGTTGTGCTGTCAGTGGTTGAGCTTGTTCCATCAGTCGAAGTGCTTGTGAATTCGGTGGTTGTGCTTGAGCCTTCGGTGCTTGTGCTTGTTCCATCATTGGTTATTGTTGTGCTGTCAGTGGTTGAGCTTGTGCCATCAGTGGTTGAGCTTGTGCCTTCAGTGGAAGTGCTTGTGCCTTCGGTGCTTGTGCTTGTTCCACCAGTGGTTATTGTTGTGCTATCAATGGTTGAACTTGTGCCATCAGTCGAAGTGCTTGTGAGATCGGTGGTTGTGCTTGTGCCTTCGGTGCTTGTGCTTGTTCCATCAGTGGTAAATGTTGTGCTATCAGTGGTTGAACTTGTGCCATCAGTCGAAGTGCTTGTGAATTCGGTGGTTGTGCTTGTGCCTTCGGTGCTTGTGCTTGTTCCATCAGTAGTTATTGTTGTGCTGTCAGTGGTTGAGCTCGTGCCATCAGTGGTTGAACTTGTGCCATCAGTGGAAGTGCTTGTCCCTTCGGTGCTTGTGATTGTTCCATCAGTGGTTACTGTTGTGCTGTCAGTGGTTGAGCTTGTTCCATAAGTCGAAGTGCTTGTGAATTCGGTGGTTGTGCTTGAGCCTTCGGTGCTTGTGCTTGTTCCGACATTGGTTATTGTTGTGCTGTCAGTGGTTGAGCTCGTGCCATCAGTGGTTGAGCTTGTGCCTTCAGTGGAAGTGCTTGTGCCTTCGGTGCTTGTGCTTGTTCCACCAGTGGTTATTGTTGTGCTATCAATGGTTGAACTTGTGCCATCAGTCCAAGTGCTTGTGAGTTCGGTGGTTGTGCTTGTGCCTTCGGTGCTTGTGCTTGTTCCATCAGTGGTTATTGTTGTGCTATCAATGGTTGAACTTGTGCCATCAGTCGAAGTGCTTGTGAGTTCGGTGGTTGTGCTTGTGCCTTCGGTGCTTGTGCTTGTTCCATCAGTGGTAAATGTTGTGCTATCAGTGGTTGAACTTGTGCCATCAGTCGAAGTGCTTGTGAATTCGGTGGTTGTGCTTGTGCCTTCGGTGCTTGTGCTTGTTCCATCAGTAGTTATTGTTGTGCTGTCAGTGGTTGAGCTCGTGCCATCAGTGGTTGAACTTGTGCCATCAGTGGAAGTGCTTGTCCCTTCGGTGCTTGTGATTGTTCCATCAGTGGTTACTGTTGTGCTGTCAGTGGTTGAGCTTGTTCCATAAGTCGAAGTGCTTGTGAATTCGGTGGTTGTGCTTGAGCCTTCGGTGCTTGTGCTTGTTCCGACATTGGTTATTGTTGTGCTGTCAGTGGTTGAGCTCGTGCCTTCAGTGGTTGAGCTTGTGCCTTCAGTGGAAGTGCTTGTGCCTTCGGTGCTTGTGCTTGTTCCACCAGTGGTTATTGTTGTGCTATCAATGGTTGAACTTGTGCCATCAGTCCAAGTGCTTGTGAGTTCGATGGTTGTGCTTGTGCCTTCGGTGCTTGTGCTTGTTCCATCAGTGGTTATTGTTGTGCTATCAGTGGTTGAACTTGTGCCATCAGTCGAAGTGCTTGTGAGTTCGGTGGTTGAACTTGTGCCATCAGTGGAAGTGCTTGTCCCTTCGGTGCTTGTGATTGTTCCATCAGTGGTTACTGTTGTGCTATCAGTGGTTGAACTTGTGCCATCAGTCGAAGTGCTTGTGAGTTCGGTGGTTGAACTTGTGCCATCAGTGGAAGTGCTTGTCCCTTCGGTGCTTGTGATTGTTCCATCAGTGCTTACTGTTGTCCTGTCAGTGGTTGAGCTTGTGCCATCAGTCGAAGTGCTTGTGAATTCGGTGGTTGTGCTTGAGCCTTCGGTGCTTGTGCTTGTTCCATCATTAGTTATTGTTGCGCTGTCAGTGGTTGAGCTCGTGCCATCAGTGGAAGTGCTTGTGAGTTCGGTGGTTGTGGTTTGGCCTTCGGTGCTTGTGCTTGTTCCATCAGTGGTTATTGTTGTGATATCAGTGGTTGAACTTGTGCCATCAGTCGAAGTGCTTGTGAGTTCGGTGGTTGAACTTGTGCCATCAGTGGAAGTGCTTGTCCCTTCGGTGCTTGTGATTGTTCCAGCAGTGGTTACTGTTGTGCTGTCAGTGGTTGAGCTTGTTCCATCAGTCGAAGTGCTTGTGAATTCGGTGGTTGTGCTTGAGCCTTCGGTGCTTGTGCTTGTTCCATCATTGGTTATTGTTGTGCTGTCAGTGGTTGAGATCGTGCCATCAGTGGTTGAGCTTGTGCCTTCAGTGGAAGTGCTTGTGCCTTCAGTGCTTGTGCTTGTTCCGTCAGTGGTTATTGTTGTGCTATCAGTGGTTGAACTTGTGCCATCAGTCGAAGTGCTTGTGAGTTCGGTGGTTGTGCTTGTTCCATCAGTGGTTATTGTTGTGCTATCATTGGTTGAACTTGTGCCATCAGTCGAAGTGCTTGTGAATTCGGTGGTTGTGCTTGTGCCTTCGGTGCTTGTGCTTGTTCCATCAGTGGTTATTGTTGTGCCATCAGTGGTTGAGCTTGTGCCTTCAGTGGAAGTGCTTGTCCCTTCGGTGCTTGTGCTTGTTCCACCAGTGGTTATTGTTGTGCTATCAATGGTTGAACTTGTGCCATCAGTCGAAGTGCTTGTGAGTTCGGTGGTTGTGCTTGTGCCTTCGGTGCTTGTGCTTGTTCCACCAGTGGTTACTGTTGTCCTGTCAGTGGTTGAGCTTGTGCCATCAGTCGAAGTGCTTGTGAATTCGGTGGTTGTGCTTGAGCCTTCGGTGCTTGTGCTTGTTCCATCATTGGTTATTGTTGTGCTGTCAGTGGTTGAGCTCGTGCCATCAGTGGAAGTGCTTGTGAGTTCGGTGGTTGTGGTTTGGCCTTCGGTGCTTGTGCTTGTTCCACCAGTGGTTATTGTTGTGCTATCAATGGTTGAACTTGTGCCATCAGTCGAAGTGCTTGTGAGTTCGGTGGTTGAACTTGTGCCATCAGTGGAAGTGCTTGTCCCTTCGGTGCTTGTGCTTGTTCCACCAGTGGTTATTGTTGTGCTATCAATGGTTGAACTTGTGCCATCAGTCGAAGTGCTTGTGAGTTCGGTGGTTGAACTTGTGCCATCAGTGGAAGTGCTTGTCCCTTCGGTGCTTGTAATTGTTCCATCAGTGGTTACTGTTGTCCTGTCAGTGGTTGAGCTTGTGCCATCAGTCGAAGTGCTTGTGAGTTCGGTGGTTGTGCTTGTGCCATCGGTGCTTGTGCTTGTTCCATCAGTAGTTATTGTTGTGCTGTCAGTGGTTGAGCTCGTGCCATCAGTGGTTGAGCTTGTGAGTTCGGTGGTTGTGCTTGTGCCTTCGGTGCTTGTGCTTGTTCCATCAGTAGTTATTGTTGTGCTGTCAGTGGTTGAGCTCGTGCCATCAGTGGTTGAGCTTGTGCCTTCAGTGGAAGTGCTTGTGCCTTCGGTGCTTGTGCTTGTTCCACCAGTCGTTATTGTTTTGCTATCAATGGTTGAACTTGTGCCATCAGTCGAAGTGCTTGTGAGTTCGGTGGTTGAACTTGTGCCATCAGTGGAAGTGCTTGTCCCTTCGGTGCTTGTGATTGTTCCATCAGTGGTTACTGTTGTCCTGTCAGTGGTTGAGCTTGTGCCATCAGTCGAAGTGCTTGTGAGTTCGGTGGTTGTGCTTGAGCCTTCGGTGCTTGTGCTTGTTCCATCATTGGTTATTGTTGTGCTGTCAGTGGTTGAGCTCGTGCCATCAGTGCTTGAGCTTGTGCCTTCAGTGGAAGTGCTTGTGCCTTCGGTGCTTGTGATTGTTCCATCAGTGGTTACTGTTGTGCTGTCAGTGGTTGAGCTTATGCCTTCAGTGGAAGTGCTTGTGAGTTCGGTGGTTGTGCTTGGGCCTTCGGTGCTTGTGCTAATTCCATCAGTGGTTATTGTTGTCCTGTCAGTGGTTGAGCTCGTGCCATCAGTGGTTGAGCTTGTGCCTTCAATGGAAGTGCTTGTGCCTTCGGTGCTTGTGCTTGTTCCACCAGTGGTTATTGTTGTGCTATCAATGGTTGAACTTGTGCCATCAGTCGAAGTGCTTGTGAATTCGGTGGTTGTGCTTGTGCCTTCGGTGCTTGTGCTTGTTCCATCAGTGGTTATAGTTGTACTATCAGTGGTTGAACTTGTGCCATCAGTCGAAGTGCTTGTGAATTCGGTGGTTGTGCTTGTGCCTTCGGTGCTTGTGCTTGTTCCATCAGTGGTTATTGTTGTGCTGTCAGTGGTTGAGCTCATGCCATCAGTGGAAGTGCTTGTGAGTTCGGTTGTTGTGGGTTGGCCTTCGGTGCTTGTGCTTGTTCCATCAGTGGTTATTGTTGTGCTGTCAGTGGTTGAGCTTGTGCCATCAGTGGAAGTGCTTGTGAGTTCGGTGGTTGAATTTGTGCCTTCAGTGGAAGTGCTTGTGCCTTCGGTGCTTGTGCTTGTTCCACCAGTGGTTATTGTTGTGCTATCAATGGTTGAACTTGTGCCATCAGTCGAAGTGCTTCTGAGTTCGGTGGTTGAACTTGTGCCATCAGTGGAAGTGCTTGTCCCTTCGGTGCTTGTGATTGTTCCATCAGTGGTTACTGTTGTCCTGTCAGTGGTTGAGCTTGTGCCATCAGTCGAAGTGCTTGTGAATTCGGTGGTTGTGCTTGAGCCTTCGGTGCTTGTGCTTGTTCCATCATTGGTTATTGTTGTGCTATCAGTGGTTGAACTTGTGCCATCAGTGGAAGTGTTTGTGCCTTCGGTGCTTGTGCTTGTTCTACCAGTGGTTATTGTTGTGCTATCAAGGGTTGAACTTGTGCCATCAGTCGAGGTGCTTGTGAGTTCGGTGGTTGAACTTGTGCCATCAGTGGAAGTGCTTGTCCCTTCGGTGCTTGTGATTGTTCCGTCAGTAGTTACTGTTGTGCTGTCAGTGGTTGAGCTTGTTCCATCAGTCGAAGTGCTTGTGAATTCGGTGGTTGTGCTTGAGCCTTCGGTGCTTGTGCTTGTTCCGACATTGGTTATTGTTGTGCTGTCAGTGGTTAAGCTCGTGCCATCAGTGGTTGAGCTTGTGCCTTCAGTGGCAGTGCTTGTGCCTTCGGTGCTTGTGCTTGTTCCACCAGTGGTTATTGTTGTGCTTTCAATGGTTGAACTTGTGCCATCAGTCGAAGTGCTTGTGAGTTCGGTGGTTGTGCTTGTGCCTTCGGTGCTTGTGCTTGTTCCGGTTGAACTTGTGCCATCAGTCGAAGTGCTTGTGAGTTCGGTGGTTGTGCTTGTGCCTTCGGTGCTTGTGCTTGTTCCATCAGTGGTTATTGTTGTGCTATCAGTGGTTGAACTTGTGCTATCAGTCGAAGTGCTTGTGAGTTCGATGGTTGAACTTGTGCCATCAGTGGAAGTGCTTGTCCCTTCGGTGCTTGTGATTGTTCCATCAGTGGTTACTGTTGTGCTGTCAGTGGTTGAGCTTGTTCCATCAGTCGAAGTGCTTGTGAATTCGGTGGTTGTGCTTGAGCCTTCGGTGCTTGTGCTTGTTCCATCATTGGTTATTGTTGTGCTGTCAGTGGTTGAGATCTTGCCTTCAGTGGAAGTGCTTGTGCCTTCGGTGCTTGTGCTTGTTCCACCAGTGGTTATTGTTGTGCTATCAATGGTTGAACTTGTGCCATCAGTCGAAGTGCTTGTGAGTTCGGTGGTTGTGCTTGTGCCTTCAGTGCTTGTGCTTGTTCCATCAGTAGTTATTGTTGTGCTATCAGTGGTTGAACTTGTGCCATCAGTCGAAGTGCTTGTGAGTTCGGTGGTTGAACTTGTGCCATCAGTGGAAGTGGTTGTCCCTTCGGTGCTTGTGCTAGTCCCATCAGTGGTTATTATTGTGCTGTCAGTGGTTGAGCTTGTTCCATCAGTCGAAGTGCTTGTGAATTCGGTGGTTGTGCTTGAGCCTTCGGTGCTTGTGCTTGTTCCATCATTGGTTATTGTTATGCTATCAATGGTTGAACTTGTGCCATCAGTCGAAGTGCTTGTGAGTTCGGTGGTTGAACTTGTGCCATCAGTGGAAGTGCTTGTCCCTTCGGTGCTTGTGATTGTTCCATCAGTGGTTACTGTTGTCCTGTCAGTGGTTGAGCTTGTGCCATCAGTCGAAGTGCTTGTGAGTTCGGTGGTTGTGCTTGTGCCATCGGTGCTTGTGCTTGTTCCATCAGTAGTTATTGTTGTGCTGTCAGTGGTTGAGCTCGTGCCATCAGTGGTTGAGCTTGTGCCTTCAGTGGAAGTGCTTGTGCCTTCGGTGCTTGTGCTTGTTCCACCAGTGGTTATTGTTGTGCTATCAATGGTTGAACTTGTGCCATCAGTCGAAGTGCTTGTGAGTTCGGTGGTTGAACTTGTGCCATCAGTGGAAGTGCTTGTCCCTTCGGTGCTTGTGATTGTTCCATCAGTGGTTACTGTTGTCCTGTCAGTGGTTGAGCTTGTGCCATCAGTCGAAGTGCTTGTGAGTTCGGTGGTTGTGCTTGTGCCTTCGGTGCTTGTGCTTGTTCCATCAGTAGTTATTGTTGTGCTGTCAGTGGTTGAGCTCGTGCCATCAGTGGTTGAGCTTGTGCCTTCAGTGGAAGTGCTTGTGCCTTCGGTGCTTGTGCTTGTTCCACCAGTGGTTATTGTTGTGCTATCAATGGTTGAACTTGTGCCATCAGTCGAAGTGCTTGTGAGTTCGGTGGTTGAACTTGTGCCATCAGTGGAAGTGCTTGTCCCTTCGGTGCTTGTGATTGTGCCATCAGTGGTTACTGTTGTGCTGTCAGTGGTTGAGCTTGTGCCATCAATGGTTGAACTTGTGCCATCAGTCGAAGTGCTTGTGAGTTCGGTGGTTGAACTTGTGCCATCAGTGGAAGTGCTTGTCCCTTCGGTGCTTGCGATTGCTCCATCAGTGGTTACTGTTGTGCTATCAGTGGTTGAACTTGTGCCATCAGTCGAAGTGCTTGTGAGTTCGGTGGTTGAACTTGTGCCATCAGTGGAAGTGCTTGTCCTTTCGGTGCTTGTGATTGTGCCATCAGTGGTTACTGTTGTGCTGTCAGTGGTTGAGCTTGTTCCATCAGTCGAAGTGCTTGTGAATTCGGTGGTTGTGCTTGAGCCTTCGGTGCTTGTGCTTGTTCCATCAGTAACTATTGTTGTGCTGTCAGTGGTTGAGCTCGTGCCATCAGTAGTTGAGCTTGTGCCTTCAGTGGAAGCGCTTGTGCCTTCGGTGCTTGTGCTTGTTCCACCAGTGGTTATTGTTGTGCTATCAATGGTTAAACTTGTGCCATCAGCCGAAGTGCTGGTGAGTTCGGTGGTTGTGCTTGTGAGTTCGGTGCTTGTGCTTGTTCCATCAGTGGTTATTGTTGTGCTATCAGTGGTTGTACTTGTGCCATCAGTGGAAGTGCTTGTGAGTTCGGTTTTTGTGCTTGGGCCTTCGGTGCTTGTGCTAGTTCCATCAGTGGTTACTGTTGTGCTGTCAGTAGTTGAGCTTGTGCCTTCAGTGGAAGTGCTTGTGAATTCGGTGGTTGTGCTTTGGCCTTCGGTGCTTGTGCTTGTTCCATCAGTGGTTATTATTGTACTATCAGTGGTTGAGCTCGTGCCATCAGTGGTTGAGCTTGTGAGTTCGGTGGTTGTGCTTGTGCCTTCGGTGCTTGTGCTTGTTCCATCAGTGGTTATTGTTGTGCTATCAGTGGTTGAACTTGTGCCATCAGTCGAAGTGCTTGTGAGTTCGGTGGTTGAACTTGTGCCATCAGTGGAAGTGCTTGTCCCTTCGGTGCTTGTGATTGTGCCATCAGTGGTTACTGTTGTGCTGTCAGTGGTTGAGCTTGTTCCATCAGTCGAAGTGCTTGTGAATTCGGTGGTTGTGCTTGAGCCTTCGGTGCTTGTGCTTGTTCCATCAGTGGTTATTGTTGTGCTGTCAGTGGTTGAGCTCGTGCCATCAGTGGTTGAACTTGTGCCATCAGTGGAAGTGCTTGTCCCTTCGGTGCTTGCGATTGCTCCATCAGTGGTTACTGTTGTGCTATCAGTGGTTGAACTTGTGCCATCAGTCGAAGTGCTTGTGAGTTCGGTGGTTGAACTTGTGCCATCAGTGGAAGTGCTTGTCCCTTCGGTGCTTGTGATTGTGCCATCAGTGGTTACTGTTGTGCTGTCAGTGGTTGAGCTTGTTCCATCAGTCGAAGTGCTTGTGAATTCGTTGGTTGTGCTTGAGCCTTCGGTGCTTGTGCTTGTTCCATCAGTGGTTATTGTTGTGCTGTCAGTGGTTGAGCTCGTGCCATCAGTGGTTGAGCTTGTGCCTTTAGTGGAAGTGCTTGTGCCTTCGGTGCTTGTGCTTGTTCCACCAGTGGTTATTGTTGTGCTATCAATGGTTGAACTTGTGCCATCAGTCGAAGTGCTTGTGAGTTCGGTGGTTGAACTTGTGCCATCAGTGGAAGTGCTTGTCCCTTCGGTGCTTGCGATTGCTCCATCAGTGGTTACTGTTGTGCTATCAGTGGTTGAACTTGTGCCATCAGTCGAAGTGCTTGTGAGTTCGGTGGTTGAGCTCGTGCCATCAGTGGTTGAGCTTGTGCCTTCAGTGGAAGTGCTTGTGCCTTCGGTGCTTGTGCTTGTTCCATCAGTGGTTATTGTTGTGCTATCAGTGGTTGAACTTGTGCCATCAGTGGAAGTGCTTGTGAGTTTGGTGGTTGTGCTTGTGCCTTTGGTGTTTGTGCTTGTTTCATCAGTGGTTATTGTTGTGCTATCAGTGGTTGAACTTGTGCCATCAGTCGAAGTGCTTGTAAGTTCGGTGGTTGAACTTGTGCCATCAGTGGAAGTGCTTGTCCCTTCGGTGCTTGTGATTGCTCCATCAGTGGGTACTGTTGTGCTGTCAGTGGTTGAGCTTGTGCCATCAGTCGAAGTGCTTGTGAGTTCGGTGGTTGAGCTTGTGCCTTCGGTGCTTGTGCTTGTTCCATCAGTGGTGATTGTTGTGCTGTCAGTGGTTGAGCTCGTGCCATCAGTGGTTGAGCTTGTGCCTTCAGTGGAAGTGCTTGTGCCTTCGGTGCTTGTGCTTGTTCCATCAGTGGTTATTGTTGTGCTGTCAGTGGTTGAGCTCGTGCCATCAGTGGTTGAGCTTGTGAGTTCGGTGGTTGTGCTTGTGCCTTCGGTGCTTGTGCTAGTTCCATCAGTGGTTATTGTTGTGCTATCAGTGGTTGAGCTTGTGCCATCAGTCGAAGTGCTTGTGAATTCGGTGGTTGTGCTTGTGCCTTCGGTGCTTGTGCTTGTGCCTTCAGTGGTTGAGCTTGTGCCATCAGTGGAAGTGCTTGTACCTTCGGTGCTTGTGATTGTTCCATCAGTGGTTACTGTTGTGCTATCAGTGGTTACTGTTGTGCTATCAGTGGTTATTGTTGTACTATCAGTGGTTGAGCTCGTGCCATCAGTGGTTGAGCTTGTGAGTTCGGTGGTTGTGCTTGTGCCTTCGGTGCTTGTGCTTGTTCCATCAGTGGTTATTGTTGTGCTATCAGTGGTTGAACTTGTGCCATCAGTCGAAGTGCTTGTGAGTTCGGTGGTTGAACTTGTGCCATCAGTGGAAGTGCTTGTCCCTTCGGTGCTTGTGATTGTGCCATCAGTGGTTACTGTTGTGCTGTCAGTGGTTGAGCTTGTTCCATCAGTCGAAGTGCTTGTGAATTCGGTGGTTGTGCTTGTACCTTCGGTGCTTGTGATTGTTCCATCAGTGGTTACTGTTGTGCTATCAGTGGTTGAACTTGTGCCATCAGTGGAAGTGCTTGTGAGTTCGGTGGTTGTGCTTGGGCCTTCGGTGTTTGTGCTAGTTCCATCAGTGGTTACTGTTGTGCTGTCAGTGGTCGAGTTTGTGCCTTCAGTGGAAGTGCTTGTGAATTCGGTGGTTGTGCTTGTGCCTTCGGTGCTTGTGCTTGTTCCATCAGTGGTTATTGTTGTGCTATCAGTGGTTGAACTTGTGCCATCAGTGGAAGTGCTTGTGAGTTCGGTGGTTGTGCTTGTGAGTTCGGTGCTTGTGATTGTTCCATCAGTGGTTAATGTTGTGCTGTCAGTAGTTGAGCTTGTGCCATCAGTCGAAGTGCTTGTGAGTTCGGTGCTTGTGCTTGTTTCATCAGTGGTTATTGTTGTGCTATCAGTGGTTGAACTTGTGCCATCAGTGGAAGTGCTTGTGAGTTCGGTGGTTGTGCTTGGGCCTTCGGTGCTTGTGCTAGTTCCATCAGTGGTTACTGTTGTGCTGTCAGTAGTTGAGCTTGTGCCTTCAGTGGAAGTGCTTGTGAATTTGGTGGTTGTGCTTTGGCCTTCGGTGCTTGTGCTAGTTCCATCAGTGGTTATTGTTGTGCTGTCAGTGGTTGAGCTCGTGCCATCAGTGGTTGAGCTTGTGCCTTCAGTGGAAGTGCTTGTGCCTTCGGTGCTTGTGCTTGTTCCATCAGTGGTTAATGTTGTGCTGTCAGTAGTTGAGCTTGTGCCATCAGTCGAAGTGCTTGTGAGTTCGGCGCTTGTGCTTGTTTCATCAGTGGTTATTGTTGTGCTATCAGTGGTTGAACTTGTGCCATCAGTGGAAGTGCTTGTGAGTTCGGTGGTTGTGCTTGGGCCTTCGGTGCTTGTGCTAGTTCCATCAGTGGTTACTGTTGTGCTGTCAGTAGTTGAGCTTGTGCCTTCAGTGGAAGTGCTTGTGAATTTGGTGGTTGTGCTTTGGCCTTCGGTGCTTGTGCTAGTTCCATCAGTGGTTATTGTTGTGCTGTCAGTGGTTGAGCTCGTGCCATCAGTGGTTGAGCTTGTGCCTTCAGTGGAAGTGCTTGTGCCTTCGGTGCTTGTGCTTGTTCCATCAGTGGTTATTACTGTGCTTGTTGGTGTTAGTCTCGTCGGTGCATCAGTTACTGTGCTTGTTGGCGTTACTCTCGTTGGTGCATCAGTTACTGTGCTTGTTGGCGTTACTGTCGTCGGTGCATCAGTTTCTGTGCTTGTTGGCGTTACTGTCGTCGGTGCATCAGTTTCTGTGCTTGTTGGCGTTACCCTCGTCGGTGCATCAGTTACTGTGCTTGTTGGCGTTAGTCTCGTCGGTGCATCAGTTACTGTGCTTGTTGGCGTTACTCTCGTCGGTGCATCAGTTACTGTGCTTGTTGGCGTTACTGTCGTCGGTGCATCAGTTTCTGTGCTTGTTGGCGTTACTGTCGTCGGTGCATCAGTTTCTGTGCTTGTTGGCGTTACTGTCGTCGGTGCATCAGTTTCTGGGCTTGTTGGCGTTACTGTCGTCGGTGCATCAGTTACTGTGCTTGTTGGCGTTACTGTCGTCGGTGCATCAGTTTCTGTGCTTGTTGGCGTTACTGTCGTCGGTGCATCAGTTTCCGTGCTTGTTGGCGTTACTCTCGTCGGTGCATCAGTTACTGTGCTTGTTGGCGTTACTGTCGTCGGTGCATCAGTTTCTGTGCTTGTTGGCGTTACTGTCGTCGGTGCATCAGTTTCCGTGCTTGTTGGCGTTACTGTCGTCGGTGCATCAGTTTCTGTGCTTGTTGGCGTTACTGTCGTCGGTGCATCGGTTACTGTGCTTGTTGGCGTTACTGTCGTCGGTGTATCAGTTACTGTGCTTGTTGGCGTTACTGTCGTCGGTGCATCAGTTACTGTGCTTGTTGGCGTTACCCTCGTCGGTGCATCGGTTACTGTGCTTGTTGGCGTTGCTGTCGTCGGTGCATCAGTTACTGTGCTTGTTGGCGTTACTCTCGTTGGTGCATCAGTTACTGTGCTTGTTGGCGTTACTGTCGTCGGTGCATCAGTTTCTGTGCTTGTTGGCGTTACCCTCGTCGGTGCATCAGTTACTGTGCTTGTTGGCGTTAGTCTCGTCGGTGCATCAGTTACTGTGCTTGTTGGCGTTACTCTCGTCGGTGCATCAGTTACTGTGCTTGTTGGCGTTACTGTCGTCGGTGCATCAGTTTCTGTGCTTGTTGGCGTTACTGTCGTCGGTGCATCAGTTTCTGTGCTTGTTGGCGTTACTGTCGTCGGTGCATCAGTTTCTGGGCTTGTTGGCGTTACTGTCGTCGGTGCATCAGTTTTCGTGCTTGTTGGCGTTACTGTCGTTGGTGCATCAGTTTCTGTGCTTGTTGGCGTTACTCTCGTCGGTGCATCAGTTACTGTGCTTGTTGGCGTTACTGTCGTCGGTGCATCAGTTTCTGTGCTTGTTGGCGTTACTGTCGTCGGTGCATCAGTTTCCGTGCTTGTTGGCGTTACTGTCGTCGGTGCATCAGTTTCTGTGCTTGTTGGCGTTACTGTCCTCGGTGCATCGGTTACTGTGCTTGTTGGCGTTACTGTCGTCGGTGCATCAGTTTCTGGGCTTGTTGGCGTTACTGTCGTCGGTGCATCAGTTTTCGTGCTTGTTGGCGTTACTGTCGTTGGTGCATCAGTTTCTGTGCTTGTTGGCGTTACTCTCGTCGGTGCATCAGTTACTGTGCTTGTTGGCGTTACTGTCGTCGGTGCATCAGTTTCTGTGCTTGTTGGCGTTACTGTCGTCGGTGCATCAGTTTCCGTGCTTGTTGGCGTTACTGTCGTCGGTGCATCAGTTTCTGTGCTTGTTGGCGTTACTGTCCTCGGTGCATCGGTGCCTGTGCTTGTTGGCGTTACTGTCGTCGGTGTATCAGTTACTGTGCTTGTTGGCGTTACTGTCGTCGGTGCATCAGTTACTGTGCTTGTTGGCGTTACCCTCGTCGGTGCATCGGTTACTGTGCTTGTTGGCGTTACTGTCGTCGGTGCATCAGTTACTGTGCTTGTTGGCGTTACTCTCGTTGGTGCATCAGTTTCTGTGCTTGTTGGCGTTACTGTCGTCGGTGTATCAGTTACTGTGCTTGTTGGCGTTACTGTCGTCGGTGCATCAGTTACTGTGCTTGTTGGCGTTACCCTCGTCGGTGCATCGGTTACTGTGCTTGTTGGCGTTACTGTCGTCGGTGCATCAGTTACTGTGCTTGTTGGCGTTACTCTCGTCGGTGCATCAGTTACTGTGCTTGTTGGCGTTACTGTCGTCGGTGCATCAGTTACTGTGCTTGTTGGCGTTACTGTCGTCGGTGCATCAGTTTCTGTGCTTGATGGCGTTACTGTCGTCGGTGCATCGGTTTCTGTGCTTGTTGGCGTTACCCTCGTCGGTGCATCAGTTTCTGTGCTTGTTGGCGTTACCCTCGTCGGTGCATCAGTTTCTGTGCTTGTTGGCGTTAGTCTCGTCGGTGCATCAGTGCTTGTTGGCGTTACTCTCGTCGGTGCATTGGTTACTGTGCTTGTTGGCGTTACTGTCGTCGGTGCATCAGTTTCTGTGCTTGTTGGCGTTACTGTCGTCGGTGCATCAGTTACTGTGCTTGTTGGCGTTACTCTCGTCGGTGCATCAGTTACTGTACTTGTTGGCGTTACTGTCGTCGGTGCATCAGTTTCTGTGCTTGTTGGCGTTACTGTCGTCGGTGCATCGGTTACTGTGCTTGTTGGCGTTACTGTCGTCGGTGTATCAGTTACTGTGCTTGTTGGCGTTACTGTCGTCGGTGCATCAGTTTCTGTGCTTGTTGGCGTTACTGTCGTCGGTGCATCAGTTTCTGTGCTTGTTGGCGTTACTGTCGTCGGTGCATCAGTTTCTGGGCTTGTTGGCGTTACTGTCGTCGGTGCATCAGTTTCCGTGCTTGTTGGCGTTACTGTCGTTGGTGCATCAGTTTCTGTGCTTGTTGGCGTTACTCTCGTCGGTGCATCAGTTACTGTGCTTGTTGGCGTTACTGTCGTCGGTGCATCAGTTTCTGTGCTTGTTGGCGTTACTGTCGTCGGTGTATCAGTTACTGTGCTTGTTGGCGTTACTGTCGTCGGTGCATCAGTTACTGTGCTTGTTGGCGTTACCCTCGTCGGTGCATCGGTTACTGTGCTTGTTGGCGTTACTGTCGTCGGTGCATCAGTTACTGTGCTTGTTGGCGTTACTCTCGTCGGTGCATCAGTTACTGTGCTTGTTGGCGTTACTGTCGTCGGTGCATCAGTTACTGTGCTTGTTGGCGTTACTGTCGTCGGTGCATCAGTTTCTGTGCTTGATGGCGTTACTGTCGTCGGTGCATCAGTTTCTGTGCTTGTTGGCGTTACCCTCGTCGGTGCATCAGTTTCTGTGCTTGTTGGCGTTACCCTCGTCGGTGCATCAGTTTCTGTGCTTGTTGGCGTTAGTCTCGTCGGTGCATCAGTTACTGTGCTTGTTGGCGTTACTCTCGTCGGTGCATTGGTTACTGTGCTTGTTGGCGTTACTGTCGTCGGTGCATCAGTTTCTGTGCTTGTTGGCGTTACTGTCGTCGGTGCATCAGTTACTGTGCTTGTTGGCGTTACTCTCGTCGGTGCATCAGTTACTGTACTTGTTGGCGTTACTGTCGTCGGTGCATCAGTTTCTGTGCTTGTTGGCGTTACTGTCGTCGGTGCATCGGTTACTGTGCTTGTTGGCGTTACTGTCGTCGGTGCATCAGTTTCTGTGCTTGTTGGCGTTACTCTCGTCGGTGCATCAGTTACTGTGCTTGTTGGCGTTACTGTCGTCGGTGCATCAGTTTCTGTGCTTGTTGGCGTTACTGTCGTCGGTGCATCAGTTTCCGTGCTTGTTGGCGTTACTGTCGTCGGTGCATCAGTTTCTGTGCTTGTTGGCGTTACTGTCGTCGGTGCATCGGTTACTGTGCTTGTTGGCGTTGCTGTCGTCGGTGCATCGGTTACTGTGCTTGTTGGCGTTACTGTCGTCGGTGCATCAGTTACTGTGCTTGTTGGCGTTACCCTCGTCGGTGCATCGGTTACTGTGCTTGTTGGCGTTACTGTCGTCGGTGCATCAGTTACTGTGCTTGTTGGCGTTACTCTCGTTGGTGCATCAGTTTCTGTGCTTGTTGGCGTTACTGTCGTCGGTGTATCAGTTACTGTGCTTGTTGGCGTTACTGTCGTCGGTGCATCAGTTACTGTGCTTGTTGGCGTTACCCTCGTCGGTGCATCGGTTACTGTGCTTGTTGGCGTTACTGTCGTCGGTGCATCAGTTACTGTGCTTGTTGGCGTTACTCTCGTCGGTGCATCAGTTACTGTGCTTGTTGGCGTTACTGTCGTCGGTGCATCAGTTACTGTGCTTGCTGGCGTTACTGTCGTCGGTGCATCAGTTTCTGTGCTTGATGGCGTTACTGTCGTCGGTGCATCAGTTTCTGTGCTTGTTGGCGTTACCCTCGTCGGTGCATCAGTTTCTGTGCTTGTTGGCGTTACCCTCGTCGGTGCATCAGTTTCTGTGCTTGTTGGCGTTAGTCTCGTCGGTGCATCAGTTACTGTGCTTGTTGGCGTTACTCTCGTCGGTGCATTGGTTACTGTGCTTGTTGGCGTTACTGTCGTCGGTGCATCAGTTTCTGTGCTTGTTGGCGTTACCCTCGTCGGTGCATCAGTTACTGTGCTTGTTGGCGTTACTCTCGTCGGTGCATCAGTTACTGTGCTTGTTGGCGTTACTGTCGTCGGTGCATCAGTTTCTGTGCTTGTTGGCGTTACTGTCGTCGGTGCATCGGTTACTGTGCTTGTTGGCGTTACTGTCGTCGGTGTATCAGTTACTGTGCTTGTTGGCGTTACTGTCGTCGGTGCATCAGTTACTGTGCTTGTTGGCGTTACCCTCGTCGGTGCATCGGTTACTGTGCTTGTTGGCGTTACTGTCGTCGGTGCATCAGTTTCTGTGCTTGTTGGCGTTACCCTCGTCGGTGCATCAGTTTCTGTGCTTGTTGGCGTTAGTCTCGTCGGTGCATCAGTTTCTGTGCTTGTTGGCGTTAGTCTCGTCGGTGCATCGGTTACTGTGCTTGTTGGCGTTACTGTCGTCGGTGCATCAGTTTCTGTGCTTGTTGGCGTTACTGTCGTCGGTGCATCAGTTTCTGTGCTTGTTGGCGTTACTGTCGTCGGTGCATCAGTTTCTGGGCTTGTTGGCGTTACTGTCGTCGGTGCATCAGTTTCCGTGCTTGTTGGCGTTACTGTCGTTAGTGCATCAGTTTCTGTGCTTGTTGGCGTTACTCTCGTCGGTGCATCAGTTACTGTGCTTGTTGGCGTTACTGTCGTCGGTGCATCAGTTTCTGTGCTTGTTGGCGTTACTGTCGTCGGTGTATCAGTTACTGTGCTTGTTGGCGTTACTGTCGTCGGTGCATCAGTTACTGTGCTTGTTGGCGTTACCCTCGTCGGTGCATCAGTTTCTGTGCTTGTTGGCGTTAGTCTCGTCGGTGCATCAGTTACTGTGCTTGTTGGCGTTACTCTCGTCGGTGCATTGGTTACTGTGCTTGTTGGCGTTACTGTCGTCGGTGCATCAGTTTCTGTGCTTGTTGGCGTTACCCTCGTCGGTGCATCAGTTACTGTGCTTGTTGGCGTTACTCTCGTCGGTGCATCAGTTACTGTGCTTGTTGGCGTTACTGTCGTCGGTGCATCAGTTTCTGTGCTTGTTGGCGTTACTGTCGTCGGTGCATCGGTTACTGTGCTTGTTGGCGTTACTGTCGTCGGTGTATCAGTTACTGTGCTTGTTGGCGTTACTGTCGTCGGTGCATCAGTTACTGTGCTTGTTGGCGTTACCCTCGTCGGTGCATCGGTTACTGTGCTTGTTGGCGTTACTGTCGTCGGTGCATCAGTTTCTGTGCTTGTTGGCGTTAGTCTCGTCGGTGCATCAGTTACTGTGCTTGTTGGCGTTACTGTCGTCGGTGCATCAGTTACTGTGCTTGTTGGCGTTACCCTCGTCGGTGCATCGGTTACTGTGCTTGTTGGCGTTACTGTCGCCGGTGCATCAGTTACTGTGCTTGTTGGCGTTACTCTCGTTGGTGCATTAGTTTCTGTGCTTGTTGGCGTTACTGTCATCGGTGTATCAGTCAGTGTGCTTGTTGGCGTTACTCTCGTCGGTGCATTGGTTACTGTGCTTGTTGGCGTTACTGTCGTCGGTGCATCAGTTTCTGTGCTTGTTAGCGTTACTGTCGTCGGTGCATCAGTTTCCGTGCTTGTTGGCGTTACTGTCGTCGGTGCATCAGTTTCTGTGCTTGTTGGCGTAAATGTCGTCGGTGCATCGGTTACTGTGCTTGTTGGCGTTACTGTCGTCGGTGTATCAGTTACTGTGCTTGTTGGCGTTACTGTCGTCGGTGCATCAGTTACTGTGCTTGTTGGCGTTACCCTCGTCGGTGCATCGGTTACTGTGCTTGTTGGCGTTACTGTCGTCGGTGCATCAGTTACTGTGCTTGTTGGCGTTACTCTCGTTGGTGCATCAGTTTCTGTGCTTGTTGGCGTTACTGTCGTCGGTGTATCAGTTACTGTGCTTGTTGGCGTTACTGTCGTCGGTGCATCAGTTACTGTGCTTGTTGGCGTTACCCTCGTCGGTGCATCGGTTACTGTGCTTGTTGGCGTTACTGTCGTCGGTGCATCAGTTACTGTGCTTGTTGGCGTTACTCTCGTCGGTGCATCAGTTACTGTGCTTGTTGGCGTTACTGTCGTCGGTGCAACAGTTACTGTGCTTGCTGGCGTTACTGTCGTCGGTGCATCAGTTTCTGTGCTTGATGGCGTTACTGTCGTCGGTGCATCAGTTTCTGTGCTTGTTGGCGTTACCCTCGTCGGTGCATCAGTTTCTGTGCTTGTTGGCGTTACCCTCGTCGGTGCATCAGTTTCTGTGCTTGTTGGCGTTAGTCTCGTCGGTGCATCAGTTACTGTGCTTGTTGGCGTTACTCTCGTCGGTGCATTGGTTACTGTGCATGTTGGCGTTACTGTCGTCGGTGCATCAGTTTCTGTGCTTGTTGGCGTTACCCTCGTCGGTGCATCAGTTACTGTGCTTGTTGGCGTTACTCTCGTCGGTGCATCAGTTACTGTGCTTGTTGGCGTTACTCTCGTCGGTGCATCAGTTTCTGTGCTTGTTGGCGTTACTGTCGTCGGTGCATCGGTTACTGTGCTTGTTGGCGTTACTGTCGTCGGTGTATCAGTTACTGTGCTTGTTGGCGTTACTGTCGTCGGTGCATCAGTTACTGTGCTTGTTGGCGTTACCCTCGTCGGTGCATCGGTTACTGTGCTTGTTGGCGTTACTGTCGTCGGTGCATCAGTTTCTGTGCTTGTTGGCGTTACCCTCGTCGGTGCATCAGTTACTGTGCTTGTTGGCGTTACTCTCGTCGGTGCATCAGTTACTGTGCTTGTTGGCGTTACTGTCGTCGGTGCATCAGTTTCTGTGCTTGTTGGCGTTACTGTCGTCGGTGCATCAGTTTCCGTGCTTGTTGGCGTTACTGTCGTCGGTGCATCAGTTTCTGTGCTTGTTGGCGTTACTGTCGTCGGTGCATCGGTTACTGTGCTTGTTGGCGTTACTGTCGTCGGTGTATCAGTTACTGTGCTTGTTGGCGTTACTGTAGTCGGTGCATCAGTTACTGTGCTTGTTGGCGTTACCCTCGTCGGTGCATCGGTTACTGTGCTTGTTGGCGTTACTGTCGTCGGTGCATCAGTTACTGTGCTTGTTGGCGTTACTCTCGTTGGTGCATCAGTTTCTGTGCTTGTTGGCGTTACTGTTGTCGGTGTATCAGTCAGTGTGCTTGTTGGCGTTACTCTCGTCGGTGCATTGGTTACTGTGCTTGTTGGCGTTACTGTCGTCGGTGCATCAGATTCTGTGCTTGTTGGCGTTACCCTCGTCGGTGCATCAGTTACTGTGCTTGTTGGCGTTACTCTCGTCGGTGCATCAGTTACTGTGCTTGTTGGCGTTACTGTCGTCGGTGCATCAGTTTCTGTGCTTGTTGGCGTTACTGTCGTCGGTGCATCGGTTACTGTGCTTGTTGGCGTTACTGTCGTCGGTGTATCAGTTACTGTGCTTGTTGGCGTTACTGTCGTCGGTGCATCAGTTACTGTGCTTGTTGGCGTTACCCTCGTCGGTGCATCGGTTACTGTGCTTGTTGGCGTTACTGTCGTCGGTGCATCAGTTTCTGTGCTTGTTGGCGTTACCCTCGTCGGTGCATCAGTTTCTGTGCTTGTTGGCGTTAGTCTCGTCGGTGCATCGGTTACTGTGCTTGTTGGCGTTACTGTCGTCGGTGCATCAGTTTCTGTGCTTGTTGGCGTTACTGTCGTCGGTGCATCAGTTTCTGTGCTTGTTAGCGTTACCCTCGTCGGTGCATCAGTTTCTGTGCTTGTTGGCGTTACCCTCGTCGGTGCATCAGTTTCTGTGCTTGTTGGCGTTAGTCTCGTCGGTGCATCAGTTTCTGTGCTTGTTGGCGTTACCCTCGTCGGTGCATCAGTTTCTGTGCTTGTTGGCGTTAGTCTCGTCGGTGCATCAGTTACTGTGCTTGTTGGCGTTACTGTCGTCGGTGCATCAGTTACTGTGCTTGTTGGCGTTACCCTCGTCGGTGCATCGGTTACTGTGCTTGTTGGCGTTACTGTCGCCGGTGCATCAGTTACTGTGCTTGTTGGCGTTACTCTCGTTGGTGCATTAGTTTCTGTGCTTGTTGGCGTTACTGTCATCGGTGTATCAGTCAGTGTGCTTGTTGGCGTTACTCTCGTCGGTGCATTGGTTACTGTGCTTGTTGGCGTTACTGTCGTCGGTGCATCAGTTTCTGTGCTTGTTGGCGTTACCCTCGTCGGTACATCAGTTTCTGTGCTTGTTGGCGTTACTGTCGTCGGTGCATCGGTTACTGTGCTTGTTGGCGTTACTGTCGTCGGTGTATCAGTTACTGTGCTTGTTGGCGTTACTGTCGTCGGTGCATCAGTTTCTGTGCTTGTTGGCGTTACTGTCGTCGGTGCATCGGTTACTGTGCTTGTAAGCGTTACTGTCGTCGGTGTATCAGTTACTGTGCTTGTTGGCGTTACTGTCGTCGGTGCATCAGTTTCTGTGCTTGTTGGCGTTAGTCTCGTCGGTGCATCAGTTACTGTGCTTGTTGGCGTTACTGTCGTCGGTGCATCAGTTACTGTGCTTGTTGGCGTTACCCTCGTCGGTGCATCGGTTACTGTGCTTGTTGGCGTTACTGTCGCCGGTGCATCAGTTACTGTGCTTGTTGGCGTTACTCTCGTTGGTGCATTAGTTTCTGTGCTTGTTGGCGTTACTGTCATCGGTGTATCAGTCAGTGTGCTTGTTGGCGTTACTCTCGTCGGTGCATTGGTTACTGTGCTTGTTGGCGTTACTGTCGTCGGTGCATCAGTTTCTGTGCTTGTTGGCGTTACCCTCGTCGGTACATCAGTTTCTGTGCTTGTTGGCGTTACTGTCGTCGGTGCATCGGTTACTGTGCTTGTTGGCGTTACTGTCGTCGGTGTATCAGTTACTGTGCTTGTTGGCGTTACTGTCGTCGGTGCATCAGTTTCTGTGCTTGTTGGCGTTACTGTCGTCGGTGCATCGGTTACTGTGCTTGTAAGCGTTACTGTCGTCGGTGTATCAGTTACTGTGCTTGTTGGCGTTACTGTCGTCGGTGCATCAGTTACTGTGCTTGTTGGCGTTACCCTCGTCGGTGCATCGGTTACTGTGCTTGTTGGCGTTACTGTCGTCGGTGCATCAGTTTCTGTGCTTGTTGGCGTTCCCCTCGTCGGTGCATCAGTTTCTGTGCTTGTTGGCGTTACTGTCGTCGGTGCATCAGTTACTGTGCTTGTTGGCGTTACCCTCGTCGGTGCATCGGTTACTGTGCTTGTTGGCGTTACTGTCGTCGGTGCATCAGTTTCTGTGCTTGTTGGCGTTCCCCTCGTCGGTGCATCAGTTTCTGTGCTTGTTGGCGTTACTGTCGTCGGTGCATCAGTTTCTGTGCTTGTTGGCGTTACTGTCGTCGGTGCATCGGTTACTGTGCTTGTTGGTGTTACTCTCGTAGGTGTATCTGTTACTGTGCTTGTTAGCGTTACTGTCGTCGGTGCATCAGTTTCTGTGCTTGTTGGCGTTACTGTCGTCGGTGCATCGGTTACTGTGCTTGTTGGCGTTACTGTCGTCGGTGTATCAGTTACTGTGCTTGTTGGCGTTACTGTCGTCGGTGCATCAGTTACTGTGCTTGTTGGCGTTACCCTCGTCGGTGCATCGGTTACTGTGCTTGTTGGCGTTACTGTCGTCGGTGCATCAGTTTCTGTGCTTGTTGGCGTTCCCCTCGTCGGTGCATCAGTTTCTGTGCTTGTTGGCGTTACTGTCGTCGGTGCATCAGTTTCTGTGCTTGTTGGCGTTACTGTCGTCGGTGCATCGGTTACTGTGCTTGTTGGTGTTACTCTCGTAGGTGTATCTGTTACTGTGCTTGTTAGCGTTACTGTCGTCAGTGCAACAGTTTCTGTGCTTGTTGGCGTAACTGTCATCGGTGCATCAGTTTCCGTGCTTGTTGGCGTTACTGTCGTCGGTGCATCAGTTTCTGTACTTGTTGTTGTTACTGTCGTCGGTGCATCAGTTTCTGTGCTTGTTGGCGTTACCCTCGTCGGTGCATCAGTTTCTGTGCTTGTTGGCGTTAGTCTCGTCGGTGCATCAGTTACTGTGCTTGTTGGCGTTACCCTCGTCGGTGCATCAGTTTCTGTGCTTGTTGGCGTTACTGTCGTCGGTGCATCAGTTTCTGTGCTTGTTGGCGTTACTCTCGCCGGTGCATCAGTTACTGTGCTTGTTGGCGTTACCCTCGTCGGTGCATCAGTTACTGTGCTTGTTGGCGTTACTCTCGTCGGTGCATCAGTTACTGTGCTTGTTGGCGTTACTGTCGTCGGTGCATCAGTTACTGTGCTTGTTGGCGTTACCCTCGTCGGTGCATCGGTTACTGTGCTTGTTGGCGTTACTGTCGCCGGTGCATCAGTTACAGTGCTTGTTGGCGTTACTCTCGTTGGTGTATCAGTCAGTGTGCTTGTTGGCGTTACTCTCGTCGGTGCATTGGTTACTGTGCTTGTTGGCGTTACTGTCGTCGGTGCATCAGTTTCTGTGCTTGTTGGCGTTACCCTCGTCGGTGCATCAGTTACTGTGCTTGTTGGCGTTACTCTCGTCGGTGCATCAGTTACTGTGCTTGTTGGCGTTACTGTCGTCGGTGCATCAGTTTCTGTGCTTGTTGGCGTTACTGTCGTCGGTGCATCGGTTACTGTGCTTGTTGGCGTTACTGTCGTCGGTGCATCAGTTTCTGTGCTTGTTGGCGTTACCCTTGTCGGTGCATCAGTTTCTGTGCTTGTTGGCGTTACTGTCGTCGGTGCATCAGTTTCTGTGCTTGTTGGCGTTACTGTCGTCGGTGCATCGGTTACTGTGCTTGTTGGTGTTACTCTCGTAGGTGCATCTGTTACTGTGCTTGTTAGCGTTACTGTCGTCAGTGCAACAGTTTCTGTGCTTGTTGGCGTAACTGTCATCGGTGCATCAGTTTCCGTGCTTGTTGGCGTTACTGTCGTCGGTGCATCAGTTTCTGTACTTGTTGGCGTTACTGTCGTCGGTGCATCAGTTTCTGTGCTTGTTGGCGTTA
The DNA here is from genome assembly GCA_945859645.1 of Amphipoea oculea. NCBI lineage: Eukaryota > Metazoa > Arthropoda > Insecta > Lepidoptera > Noctuidae > Amphipoea > Amphipoea oculea. Next base: position 12,118,202 of record OX243880.1, read on the forward strand.
CTGTCGTCGGTGAATCAGTTTCTGTGCTTGTTGGCGTTAGCCTCGTCGGTGCATCAGTTTCTGTGCTTGTTGGCGTTACTCTCGTCGGTGCATCAGTTACTGTGCTTGTTGGCGTTACCCTTGTCGGTGCATCGGTTACTGTGCTTGTTGGCGTTACTCTCGTTGGTGTATCAGTTTCTGTGCTTGTTGGCGTTACTGTCGTCGGTGCATCAGTTTCTGTGCTTGTTGGCGTTACTGTCGTCGGTGCATCAGTTACTGTGCTTGTTGGCGTTACCCTTGTCGGTGCATCGGTTACTGTGCTTGTTGGCGTTACTTTCGTTGATGCATCAGTTTCTGTGCTAGTTGGCGCTTCTGATGTTGGCTCGTCAGTTATTTGTGCTTTGTTGCTTGTGGTAGTTTGCCCTGATGTGCTTGTGCTGATTGGACGTCTTGTACTTGTGCTTGTTATTGTTGTTGGGAAAGGTGTGGTTGTACTTGGTTTTCTTGTGGGACATGTTGTTACGTATGTTGAGTTTACTCTTCGACAGCCCTGACACACGAAACATTGTAGTGCGTTAGCTAAAAATAATTTAACATGTTAATTGAATATTAATAATTCTTTTGTATTTTGTAGATTTTGTTTTATTAACATTATATTATAACAATTTAATGTCGGCTTCTTTTGTGAGGCGAGATCCCAATAACGATTTTTGTTTCTATTATGTTAGAATTGTTTAAGATCTTGCTATAATTTAATTGCGCAATACTGACCAATTATAGTTGTGTATTCGAGTTCACGACAACACCGAGCAAGTAACTGTGATGCCAAGATTGTTGCTATTAAAATTGCTATCCAATTTATGTGATCGATATTGAGCAACTTAACAAAGTTCGCTCCGCTTATTGCTTCACTACCTCCGCCTATAAGGAATATGCAGGTAAGTCAAAACTTAAAAATGCGTTATTAAATATCTTATACTATTCATTATTTTATATTGCGTTTTTTTGGTGAACGGAATGAACTCTTCAAATGCGTCTTCTTGGAAAATGACATAAAAAGCCATGTGAATAAATATTTATTCTTAGCAAACTGCTTGACATAAATTTCTAGGTAAGTGCGATTTCTGTGGATGGGGGATAATGTGCGGGGATATAAGATGTACAGACGCCAGCACATCAACCTACCCGAAACTGTCAGATTTTCCCAATCAACTTTGAACCTTATAATTTAGTGATAAAGTTGAAAATCTAATAAAGAAATTTGACAGATTGTAGTAGGTTGATGTGCTGGCGTCTGTACGTGATCGGGGCCCCAGTGTTCCTAATGCAATATTCACACGCACACACACTCGTTTATAACAGAAACAGACAGCGAGAGAGAGAGAGAGAAAGTGTGAATTTATTACACGTTTTTAATACAGAGCCATCTAGTTTCAGTTTTTAGAAGCTCTCATAAAGGTGTCGCCATCTTGAATTTTTATTTATATACTTTAGCGGGTACATATTTCGATGTCGAACATTAAAATACCTACTTGTAAAATGTCAACGTTCAAAACATCGAAAATTTAAATATCGGTTATATCGTAATATCGAAAATTGTTATACCTAAGCATAAAATGTCTAACATTGAAATGCCGAGTTATAAAAATATCTAATGACTAAAAACATCGATAATCATTATACCTAAGTTCAAAATGTCAACATTCAATACACTTTAGTTCATTATATTTACGTTAAAAATACCTACTAGTTAAAATATCGAACTTGCAGGCAGGCATGGTTGCAGGATGCAAGAGAGAGCGAAGGGCATCCCGGTGTTAGGTTAGGTCAGGTTACTTTAAACCCTTTACACAGAAATAGGGGCCCCGCATAGCGGGGCTCCGTCGACATAAGATGCAAGAGCGGGCGCGGCCTACAAATCGATACCGGAAATATGAAATAACGTAAGGGACAAAACTAAGGTTTACAGGAGAGCAAAAATAAGATATGTTTTTACAAAAACTGACTATAACTTTTTAACTATATGTTTTATGTAAAAAGTGTCTAGGACAAAGTTTCTTAGATTTCTTTATTCTTTTAAGCTAAAATAGCAAACATTGATTAAAACCTATAGTTTTAAAGATAGCATGTCCCTTACGTTAAATAATAATGAATACGGGTGACATACGTTACCAAAATTTGAGATGTAAATGAACAGCATTGATGTAAGGGACATTATAGGAAATAAACAAATATTTTTTTTTGATGTAAGGGACATTATACGAAATAAACATTTAGTGATTTCCAAAGTAAAGGTCTCTTCATGGTGTTCTCTATATTGTTAATATGCTGTTAATAAATTAAAAAAATAGAATTTATTACATTCATGACCTACTGCGCCTATCAATATAGTTTAAACCTACTTGCTGACATAAAAGGATAAAAAATAAATGAATAAAATAGATTAAAACTTTTATTTGTACTCACTAATCCTCTTTTAAAAACGCAAATAACTCGCATAAATTATGCTAAGTACAACATAATTGCTCGATAAGCAAGAGGACTTTTTCTGGCTGATTCCATAAATGATGGCCACTGGAAAGGTCCCCAAACCATCAGTTTTTTAATCTCCCTTTGAATGATAACATGCATGCTGTCTATTCATCCTGCGTTAACTGCTTAATAAGTTATAATTTTTACATGACCTACTTACTACACACAATTATATAATAATTATCTATAATATGTATGTATTTAGAAATATATAAGTATGTTTATCAGTTGTCTAGTACCCATAACACAAGCTCTGCTTAGCTTGGGACTAGATGGCGTTGTGTGATAGTTGTGGAATATTATTATTATTGTTATATATCATACTTACCAATATTTTACCTAATGGAAGGTATGTTTTTATTAGGATTCGAATTATTCTATCTCAATCAATCAACTCAGCCTATTACAGTCCACTGCTGAACATAGACCTCTCCCAGGCTGCGTCACAACACCCTGACCTCCGCCTTCGGCATCCTGTCCGTTCCAGCCACCTTTTTTAGGTCGTCCGTCCATCTAGCTAGGGGGCGTCCCACACTACGCTTGCCGATACGCGGTCTTCACTCAGGACTCGGCTGCTCCACCGGCCATCGGTCCTTCGATAAACATGGCCAGCCCACTGCCACTTCAACTGAAGTGCCCCAACCCACTGTGTGTGTGTGGCTGGTGGGGTGGCAACTGTTTACTCTGCAAGCTATGTCGGTAACTCCGGTTCTTTTCCGGAAAATTTCAATCCTGATTTTATCTTTCAAAGAGACTCCGAGCATAGCTCGGTCCATAGCGCGTTGAGCGACCTTGAATTTGTGGACCAGCCCGACCGTCAGTGTCCACGTTTCGGCACCATATATCATGACGGGCAGAACGCACTGGTTGAAGATCTTAGTCTTCAAACACTGCGGGATAGGCGACGAGAAGACTTGACGGCTTCTTCTGTCGGCTTCTTTCTCAAAGTTGTGTCTATCGAGCTGGATTATTTGCCCTAGGTAGACATAATCCTTCACAACTTCGAGAAGCGACCCTTCGATGTAGTTTGGACTCGGCAAGACGTGCGAATTGTACATGACTTTCGTCTTGTCCAAATTCATGCCGAGGCCAACCCGCCGAGGAGCTACATTTAGGGTGTGCAGCATTTGGTTTAGCTGTTCCAGCGTCTCTGCCATTATGACGATGTCATCGGCAAGTCGAAGATCTGAAATGTACTCGCCGTTCACGTTGATAGTCCAGTTCAATCCAGCGTCTTGAAGACGTCCTCCAACGCATTTGTAAACAATTTAGGGGATATAATATCCCCCTTTCTCACCACTCTGAGCAGTTGGATGGGGCTGGTTTTCTGATCCTGGTTCTGGACAGTCATCGTGGCAGTGTCATACAAACATTTCAACACTTCGATGTAGCGCCAGTCAATTCGACATCATTGCAGAGAGGCCAGAACTGCCCATATTTCGATGAAGTCGAAGGCTTTCTCGTAGTCCACAAATGCCATACACAGCGTCTGATTGTACTCCTCGGTCTTCTGTTCAATTTGCATAAGAGTATGGATGTGGTTTACGGTGCTGAAGCCTTTTCGAAAACCGGCTTGTTTTCGCGGCTGGAACTCGTCAAGTATCCTGTCAAGACGGTTTGTGACGACCTTCGAGAACAGCTTGTATACGTGGCTCAGAAGTGAGATGGGTCTATAGTTCTTCAGCAAGGATTTAAGGTTTTATTAACTCTTAACTCAATTTATGACGAAACAATAATTTACCAAAAGTAGTAAGAAATAATTACGTGTTTACGTGATTCCTATAATGTTCATAAATTTTTGCCTGCGGGCTAGAGAAGTGAAGATAACTTTTCATCACTCATGTTTAGAATCCATATAAAACTTTCAGTAGGTACTTGTAGTTAGATCAATGAAAACGATGATGTATTACTTAAATGATGATGTGTAATGTCACAAACAGTGTTACGAAATACTAAGTAAGGGTCACGACCGCACAGGTAAAATCAAACACAAAATCCGTATTGCTATCTAGCTCAGACATGTTGCACTGTTTTGCGTGTGACAGAGACGTATAATAATATTCGTTAAGATAAGTTTTAGATCAATTATTTTATAATTATTTTCGATGCTGACAAATTAACGTATGGGTCAATATGATTACGATAATTCAAGCCACAATTTAACGTAAGGGACATGGTATTTGCACCTACTCAGGGGACACTAACGTATAAGACCTGTTGTAAAATGTCCTCGTTTTTTTTTAATGTAAATACCAAATACTGTGAGTAAAGAGACTTACATTAGTTTTTATAAAAATATTAATTTAAAACGTCCTATACAGCCAGTTTTTATAAAAAAATGGTCTAGACCTGTGGAAAATATGTAATGTAAGGGACATTTTTTTTGAGATATTGAGATTTTAAATATACCAATCGATAGAGCAAGAAATTCCGAATCCAATGATATATATAACTCATTTTCGACAAAATGTCCCTTACGTTATTTCATATTTCCGGTATCGAAATGTGTTATTTTTTTTAAGTTATTTATTATGTGAAAATAATATTACTTAAGCATGCAGAGTGCAAGCGAGCATGCATCATGCAGCAGGCATGATTTCTGTCACGGCTCCAGCGCTGCGGGGCTTCGGCGGTCTCACGCGAGCTTATCATCGTCTATGGTTTTAACGCTCACCACCGCGAGCTGAGGCGGCGGCGGGCGTTAAAGCCACCTCCGCCTCAGCTCGCGGGTCGCCTCGCCCTTCTGCGCCTACGCGGGCTTAAATTACACTCTAGGGGTAGGGCAGACAAGACCACGTGGAGTCGGTTTTGCAGCGATTTGTTTCTGTCACTAATTTTATTTTTGTAGCACAACATATAAATAAATATCGATATTTAGGACATTCGATACTCTGTACTTCGATATTTACGTCATTAGATAATCTGTACTTCGATAATTAAGCCTTTCGATGTCATGTTTGTCGATAATTAGATTTTAGATATATTGGACGTAGGTTATCTAACCATTCGACAATATAAACCTACGTTATTTTAATTTTCGGTTTTATGGTCGTTCGATATTTAAATTTTCGATGTTTTGAACATTGCCATTTTAACCGTAGATATTTAAATTTTCGAAATTCAAATATGTACCCAATTTAGCACCCCAAAAACCACGAATAAAAAATTTAAAGTTTTCGCAGCCGACATCTTGGATTTTCATTTTGACGTTTTCGTTACTACTTGACGATTTTTGCTAGTCAACATCTACCGCAAGCCGCATTAAAGAACTTCGTTCCATAATTTGGGACTAAAAAAGGGAAGAATCGCGGGTACGTCATCATGGTCATCATCTTCCAATGCGTTTAAAATTAGATTTTACTAGCTGCGCCCCGCGGTTTCACCCGCATAATTTTCGATCCCGCGGGAATATCGGGATAAAAACTATCCTATGTCCTTTTCTGGGACTCAAACTATCTCTATACCATATTTCATCTAAATCGGTTCAGTGGTTTAGGCGTGAAAAGGTAACATACAGACAGACAGAGTTACTTTCGAATTTATAATATTAGTATGGATTACGCCTGACGGGTGCGCGCCGGTATGTGACAACTGGGGACGCTGGGCGTCGGCCACCAACAAGACGGTGAAAAAGTCTGTATTTTTTAACCGGCTGGTAGAAGAACCGACTAAAACAAACTTAAAACATCGACTTCCAAAACAATTGTTATTGAGGAGCTAAGTATTAATGATCATTTATTCCAGCATGTCAATAAGTCATCTAAACTATGAATTCTATTTTCACTTGTATTATGTGTCCATCTCCAAATCCGTACCTTGACATTATGTCTCATTTTCGTTCGGCTACAGGGAAACGGGGAAGGCCTTCCGCTATTCTTGAGACTGAGCACTAACGCTTCCTTATATTTTTTTAAATAAGATATCGATCATCGGTGAAGAAAGCCTGATCAGAATTTGTGTGAACTTGTTTTGCTGATGAAATTAAAAAGTCAAAATCACTACTATAAATATTTGAATCGTTACCGGCTGATAAACGAAAACCCGTTCGTAAAGGACAAGGAAAGATTTTGATTACATTCAATCACTTAGATATATCTGTACTTCTTAAAAAAAATATTCTGTTGTGAGAAGAAGTTAACCAGATTAAAACCTCATATGTTTCACTGGAACAGTTAGAAGTACTTAGGCAGTAGGTACAGTCCAGAAGCAGAACATTAATGTTAACACTAGAAGAGGTGCGAATAGACAGGATAGAAATGTGGATACGACGTTGTTGGTTGATTCAGATATATCCAATTCGCCCGACATAAACTGCTTTTATTCACCTCAGGGTGATGAAGAACAAAATTTGCAAAGTCATCAACAATTGGCTATGTGAGGGTTCTTTTGTACAGTCTCAACTCGCATGTGCTATCGGAGTTGCACCACAGTTAGATAGTACCGTTGTAACATGTACTTAAGCGCTGACGCCATTTCAAATCATTATATATACTATAAACAAGAATGGACCCAGTATTGAGCCTTGCGGTACACCTAACTGAACTGGTAGCCCTAAAGATTTAACATCTACATATTGCGACACATAAAGCGGCCCGGGTGTCTGTAGTTATTGTGAGTGTTATATACGATACGTTATGGTCGGACCACTATCCGCTTGTTTTAGAATGTTTATTTGACAATGTTTGTTTAAATATAAACAACTAGCTTTTGCCCGCGACTTCGTCCACGTAAAATTTCACCCTCCCCCCATTCACCCTCTTAGGGGTGGAATTTCGAAAAACCCTTTCTTAATGGATACCTACTCTTCATAAAGAACACACCCTCCAAATTTCATGTCTCTTGGACCAGCGGTTGAAGCTGTGCGTTGATATATCAGTCAGTCAGTCAGGACTTTGAATTTTATATATTTAGATGTTATTTTAATTATGTGGAAAATTTTGTTGTTTGAGATATTATATAGATAAAGATGCGCCTTCCTGGTGCGCCGGGTGCGGGCCAGCCCCAACATTATACTGCGGAGTAGCAGTCCAGTCTGCACGCGATACACGAACACACGTGAATCGCTGCTGCAAGCATTCCGCATCGGTGTTGAGCTTGTAGCAGGGATTCTCATTAACTATAGGGCAGTGTTAGATTATGTGTATAGGTTAAGTTTACTAACATAATATGTAGTGGTGTTTTTTTAAATGTTTTAAGTACTTCAAAAATTATCTAAAAATAAGTTTCGACGTGTATCAAACAAGAAAAAAAGGAAACTTACCCCTGAATACTGCAAAAAACGTCACAAGCACTAGAACGAACAAAATCTTCCCCATTTGTACCTTTCTATTAATAGGTTTGACTTTCTCGTATTTCTATTACATGTAGGATAACTGTTTTTGTTCCCAAAAAATAAAATTGATGTTAATGATATGAGCACTACTGATAAAATGACGATCTTTGTGTTCCGAATACTTGTAATGCGCGTCATTATTATGAATAATAGATTTTCATATTAATTATACAGCATGTTGTATCCAATCAGATTTTTAATGTACTTATATACCCGCTCGTCCAACCCCCTTCGCATGTGCTGAGGACTGTCAACTAGGTGGAGACGGTATGAATCCGCCAAAAAAAAAGTAAAAATTCTTAAATAAACTGTAGCTGGGTTGTGGAGGTCAGGTAGGCAGTCGCTCCATGTAAAATACTGGTATTCAGCTGCATCCGGTTAGACTGGAAGCCGACCTCAACATACTTGGGAATAGACTAAGCAGATTGATTGACTTAAATAAATAACTTTTCACCATTTCCAGGGCGGTAGGTATCCATGGAGAATTCCCTGTGATAAAAGAAGATTCTTCACCCATTACTGAGAAGTTCGAGATTTATTAGGTATAGCTGCAACCCCGCGGCCTCACCCGCATAAGTGTCATTCCTTGTGAATTCACTCAGAGAACAACAGAAAAAGTCCGTCCCACTCGCTATGAGGTTGAGCGTGCAGAGTACACGCGTCAGGGGCTGGTCAGAGCGCGCGGTTCCACTAGCAGTAGCGGCTGCTGTATGTTATGTGTAGGCTGAACTATTCCAAGAGTGTGAACACTACATAATCATACATAATCACCCTGTAATGTTCCCACTGCTAGGACACAGGCCTCCTCTCAGTAAGAGGGAGTGGGCCGTAATCCACCACGCGGGCCCAGTGCGGGTTGGCAGATGTCACATGTCTTCGAATTTTTGGTTCTAAGACATATCGGTTTCCTCGCGATGTTTTCCTTCACCGTTTTGAGAGCAGTGGTGATGAAATAATTTACACAAAGGAAAGCGCCTGTCTGGATTCGAACCTACGACCTACAACTCGTAAGTCGCGGCCGTTACCACTTGGCCACCACTGCTCTCCCAATGAACACTAATCCAATAGTTATTACAGTTATCTGTTATCGTACTATGATTTTAGCTGCATGTATAATGGCCGATGAATTATGGCCGGTCTGAACATAGGCTCTCCGAACTATCGCGCATATTCTCTCACTCACACTCTCACCTCATGTCACCATTTGGTTCCTAATAGTAGATTGTACAACTAATTCATAAAAGAAGCTATTTTACCCCGAGACGTTTATATCCAACTGAGCCGCAGGCGAGGGTGGTTAGTTAAGTCTAGGGGTGAAATGGCTCGTTTATGCCTTTTTTTTATGGATGGGAAATCATCAAATGACCCCTCCCGCTCTGAGTGGAGCGGAAGGGAGTGTCAGACTCTTACTGACTAAAACCCATCCGTGTTCCTTCCTTAGCCCTTTATGTCCCGGGGTAGCGGTAACCCTTTCGGACAATCCCGCACCCCCGGCAGGCTTCGGCCCTGGCAGGCCCCTTCCTTTATGCTGACATCTCTTTGAGGCGCGCGTGGAACACGTACGCGCCGTCCGGCACAAGCCTAGTCCTGATCGGACGGTGAGCTACCCATTACTCTCCGTCCGCAGGCCCGCGCCTACGGTGGCCGGGAGTCGTCACGCGGCTCCCGACGCCCGGAGCGTCTCCCGCGGCGGCTGGGACGTGAGGCTCTCTCCCTCAGCCGGTGGCTCGTTTATGCCTGAGTTATACACTCTGCTTTTCACTTCGATTGCGAGAAAATGAAATAGGCATAAAGTATACAGTACATAATTAATCAAAAATGTTGCAAAGCATAGCTAATTCCCGCCACCACACATAATACCGTAACGAAACTTTTTAAAAGTTTTTTTATTTTTATTTTCTACATTTGTCATTCGACTTGGGTACTTCATACTGCCAAGTCATAAAAACGTTTCTTTCTATTTTAAAATAATAAATGACAACTATTTTCATTTGTTAAATTAACGATAGAAAACACGGAAGTGGTATAAATTAAAGAAAATGAAATAAATCACGACTAATCTGCGAAGTTTTATTGTGCGTGTGGCTGTTTGCCCTGATTACCTTAGTCTTAGAAAAAAAAATTTACTTTATGCACTAAAACACAAAAAGCGATTTTATGTCGCCTAAGCACAACATAAAGACGAACTTTTAGAGCATGAGAAGTGAAATAGTAGATTGTACAACTAAGGCATAAAAGAAGCTATTTTACCCCGAGACGTTTATATCCACGCGAGCCGCAGGCGAGAGTGGATAGTCGAGGGGTAAAATGGCTCGTTTATGCCTGAGTTATACACTCTGCTTTTCACTTCGATTGCGAGAAAATGAAACAGGCATAAAGTATACAGTACATAATTAATCAAAAATGTTGCAAAGCATAGCTAATTCCCGCCACCACAGATAATACCGCCACAAAACTTTTTAATTTTTTTATTTCAACATTTGTCATTCGACTTGGGTACTTTATACTGCCAAGTCATAAAAACGTTTCTTTGCGTTTTTAAATAATAAATGACAACTATTTTACCTGATTTTATTAAATTAACGATAGAAAACGCGGAAGTGGTATAAATTAAAGAAAATGAAATAAATCACGACTAATCTGCGAAGTTTTATTGTGCGTGTGGCTGTTGGGCCTGATTACCTTAGTCTCAGAAAAAAAAAATTACTTTATGCACTAGAACATAAAAAGCGATTTTATGTCGCCTAGGCACAACATAAAGACGAACTTTTAGAGCATGAGAAGTGAAAATAACGTTATTGCGCAGCCTTTTGCGCCACGTTCGGACAGGCCATCAACCTTATTGTACTATTGAAAGGGTAATAAAAATTTTTGAACAAGATAGAAATACCTACTTCGGAATAAGTTAATAACAATGTTTTTTATTCGAATTCAATGTTTAACAATTAATTTGAATTAACAAAAATAGCAAAATTAAAACCTAACTTAACTAAAACTATACACAAACTAAAATATAGCGTCGAAAAATTCATCCGCATCGCTGTCGACTGGTAATGTACCCAAGAGACTGGCGGAATAAGTTGCTAAAAAAACTAGAAATAAACAACATAATGTAGGTATGTTAATACAACAAATATTTTAATTGCTCGCTTTTTAAACACCATGTGTGCAATAAACTTCTCGAACCTAACACTCGAAAATTTATCTTCGAGTACATTGATACGTACGTATAGTTCTACATAATAATATTATGTTGATAAAAATAAAAACCCTTCTTCACAGATAAACAGGATAAGGAAACACCTAAAGTAAAGGCTTGATGCTCGTATTTCACCTACACTAGATGACATCTAAATAAAAGCGCACAGTGTGATTTGAACCCTCGACTTAGCGCCGAGAGTTGAAATTCTAACAGCGCAATAACATTAAGGCAATAATTAAGGTGACACTAAGGCGCGGCGCCCACTATCGGTGGGCACCGGTGCGGCTCGGTACAGCTCGGGCGCCTTACGGCAGCTTCGGGCGCTTGAGGGCTCCTTTGGGCGGCTTCGGGCACCTGAGAGCTGCCTCGGCCGTCGTAAGCATACCTGAGGACGCCGAGGCTGGTTTCGAGTAGCTTCGGCAAAACCGTTTAGCAAGAACAGTCATTAGAGGTGTAGCGGCATCTACACCACCACATGCGCATTATACGCCTGAAATGACGTCACGCAAAATCTTGCATTGCGCAAGGAGAGTTTATCACTCAACTAGCATAATTATACAACGTCCTGACATCAATCGTCAGGCACGACACCCGTCTGGTCGGAGGATCCTCTCTTTTCTATGGAGGATGACTGTACTTATTCCCTGTTCCTCATACCTCCAAACTGGTGACCCCGAAAATAGACATTTCCGCAGTGAATTTATATATTAGGTCCTTACATATGAAATTGGCGTTTTTCGTACTGGCCACTTTAATCACGAATTTCTCCTCTTTGGTAAGGAATTCCAAATTCAAATTTGTACAGCTATTTACTCATGTATTTGTGCTTCGATGACCGTCATTCATTTGTTTTTTTTCTTCTGTTTTTTCTGTTTGCGTCACTCATTTTACAAAATGGAAAATTTAAAATATCGCATTATTTACGAGTACGAGTTCCGCCGTGGCACTAGTGCTGCGGAAACGACTCGAAGGGTGAATGATGTGTATGGCGGTCATGTTGCAAAAGAAAACACAGTTCGTTTTTGGTTCCAACGTTTTCGTTCTGGAAATTTCGACCTGCAGAACAAGCCCCGTGGACGGCCTGAGACCCAAGTTGATAATGGAGAATTGAAGGCTATTGTGGAAGCGGACCCATCGCAAACCACGTCCGAGTTAGCTGCAGGCTTCGATGTTAGTGATAAAACTGTTTTAATTCACTTGAAGCAAATTGGGAAGATTAAAAAGCTTGAAAGCACGACAACGCCAGACCACACACTGCGCAACAGACGGCTACCAAATTAGAAGAGCTTGAATTGGAATGTCTTAGACATCCTCCGTACTCCCCGGACCTTGCTCCAACAGATTACCATTTTTTTCGCAATTTGGATAACTTTTTGCAAGGGAAAAAATTCAACTCCGATGGGGCAGTCCAAATCGCCTTCAAAGATTTTATTGATTCCCGTCCGACTGGTTTTTTTAGTAAAGGGATCAATGAACTACCTATAAGATGGCAAAAGTGCATTGAAAACAATGGTTCATACTTTGATTAATTAAATATATTATATTAAAAAATATTCGACTTTTTGTTCCTTCCATACAAAACGCCAATTTCATATGTAAGGACCTAATATTCATAAATAATTCACATTGTGGTTGAACATTACATACCTAATATTATTATTATTGCATGTGTATCCTATTGTCTATATCAGGCTTACTTACGGTTTAATTCAGGAAACAGGATTGTACTAATTTTATTACTTACATAAGTATTTTAGAGGCTACAACTTGCTGCCCGTTAATAATTGTCCGTTATTTTTTTTTAACTGATCATAATAACCTCCCTAATGTTTAAATAACAGTTGTCAAAATGGTTACCCATTTAAACGTTCCATTTTTTTCTCTCAAATTTACACCCTAATGATATAGTTAGTTAGTTGTAGGTATTAGACGTATTGCTGAATATCATTCAGGCCGCTAGTAGAACAGTTAGTAAAACTAGGCAGTTAACTGAAAGGCTAATTAAGCTAGTTGACTGCGACAATATACATGTGTTCTTATAAAATATTGATCGGCTCGAAAAATCTATCCTTTGGGCATTCACACTATCACGTAAGCACACTGTACTTTTCACTGTTCCGGTTTTTAGTTTCACGTGAAAGTCGGGAAATGGCAAACATCAACATATTTGCCATCAAAAGTCCATCTTGAATCAATGCTACTAAGCTTTACTAAAGAAACAAAAATGAAAATACATTTTTCACTTCTCATGCTCTAAAAGTTCGTCTTTATGTTGTGCTTAGGCGACATAAAATCGCTTTTTATGTTCTAGTGCATAAAGTAATATTTTTTTCTGAGACTAAGGTAATCAGGCCCAACAGCCACACGCGCAATAAAACTTCGCAGATTAAAGTCGTGATTTATTTCATTTTCTTTAATTTATACCACTTCCGTGTTTTCTATCGTTAATTTAATAAAATCAGGTAAAATAGTTGTCATTTATTATTTAAAAACGCAAAGAAACGTTTTTATGACTTGGCAGTATGAAGTACCCAAGTCGAATGACAAATGTTGAAATAAAAAAATTAAAAAGTTTTGTGGCGGTATTATCTGTGGTGGCGGGAATTAGCTATGCTTTGCAACATTTTTGATTAATTATGTACTGTATACTTTATGCCTGTTTCATTTTCTCGCAATCGAAGTGAAAAGCAGAGTGTATAACTCAGGCATAAACGAGCCATTTTACCCCTCGACTATCCACTCTCGCCTGCGGCTCGCGTGGATATAAACGTCTCGGGGTAAAATAGCTTCTTTTATGCCTTAGTTGTACAATCTACTATTTCACTTCTCATGCTCTAAAAGTTCGTCTTTATGTTGTGCTTAGGCGACATAAATTATGTACTGTATACTTTATGCCTGGTTCATTTTCTCGCAATAGAAGTGAAAAGCAGAGTGTATAACTCAGGCATAAACGAGCCATTTTACCCCTCGACTTAACTATCCACCCTCGCCTGCGGCTCGCGTGGATATAAACGTCTCGGGGTAAATAGCTTATTTTATGCCTTAGTTGTACAATCTACTATATTTAGCACAGACTAAAAGGCACACAATACACCAGATACGTTCATCAGATAAAAACATAAAAGATCAAAATACAAAAAGTATTAAGTCCGATGTAAGAAATTAGCAGGAAGGTGTGCCTCACGGCTGCGCCAAAAAGGCCCAGTTCAGCAAAAATGCTAGGCAACTAGTGCCTGACGCTGGTTTTCAACTGGATCTGATGTGTGAGGTGACGGATGTAAATCAGTTTTATATTGCATCGTAACGTGTGTTTGTACTTAAATAAATAAATAAAATAAATTTGCGTCAGAAGGGTCAGAAGAGGAATCTAAAGGGGAATACACTCTTACAGCAGGTCAATAGAAGATGTATGTAAGTGGAGTGTCATGCGATTTTGTTCCATGGGTGCACCAACTGTAAACTATCACCTTGAACTTTATCATACCAATGGTTATGGTAGACCCTACACCTACATATCACGTCATCATAAATCGCTAATTCACACCGTTGTTTGGCAGTGTGATGCGTTCCGAGCTATGCGGTATCACGCCATGGCTCGGAGCGCTCGTTAAGCCGTTGGTCCTGCGCCTGATCTCTCACCGATCGTGTCGGATTTCGTGCTATTCCATCGGCCTATGAAAGTGAGAGAACAGGTAATGCACCTGTGTCAACACTATACATTTGTGCATTATAATATCTCCCGCGCCGATGGCTAGTCTCGGTTGAGATTAGCCGCCTTGGCCGAAATACGGTTGTCCGTATGTTCGCATAGAATATAAAAAAGATCGAACACCAATCGGGCAAGACCAACGTCGAGCAAATGCACAGAGCATCTGCTCGCTCACCGTTGACGTCGTTTTCACTGAATGAATCAATCGTTCACCGAGTCCAACCGATCATCACTGAACAAACGCTTGCTCGCTCATGACTGCTCAGAACGCTTAGTGAAAACGCAGCTTTACAGTTACATTCTGAGCCTTAAACCGGCGCCAGATACCATTATTATTTAGACAGTATTGATGGGTGGCATGGGTATGGGAAGTTTGAACACATTATTTTGCACTTTGTTATTCCGACTTGCAAAGCGCACTTGAAACAAACATGACATGTTCAAACCTTGAAGCCTTCACAGCATGTTAGGGTTAAACTTATTAAAAGTATGTCAGTTATTCGTTTGATGATTCAGGACGCCAGCGCCAAGCGGCGTTCAACAGAACCAGTCCGGGGCAGTGGTCCAACTGTTCTGTCCAACTAGTTGGACCATGCGTCTTTACTACGGGCAGTTGTCCAACTTTAAAAATAGTTGGACCACAGCACCTTTTGAGAGTTCCGTGGTCCAATTCATTTTAAAACTAACTTGCCAATTCTAAAAACTCAACCGCATCTTTATGTGTGTATGGTACCTACTGGTTTACGGTTATATTGAACCTCTAGCTTGGGTTCGTGGGAGTCGACGAGGGCGCTAGAACAACACTGGAGCGGTCTTCTTGACCATTAAACATGTACGGACAACATGAGCGCAGAAACTGTTATGCGCTACGTATGTAGTTGTGTCGTGTACAGTGTGTGATTCACTAGTGTGATTAATTAGTTCGTGAAATTATAATTGGGGTTAAATATAATGATCACCAAAAAAATATATTGAACACCAAAAAATGAAGTCTAAAATTAAAATAGTTCTAGCTGGGTACCCCGAGGTTAGGTTTGGTTAGGTTAGTTTAAACCCTTTAGACAGAAATACCATAAGACATAAGATGCAAGAGCGAGCAAATGAGAATACAAATACCTTTACCTAGGTATTTTACAATAAAATGGAGTTTTAATTTTGGTGATCATTTACTATTTTTGGCAGTAAACACTGTTTTTTTGATGTTATATTTTACTTTATCTGGTGATAAGTTAAACATAAGCCATTATAATTTAATTACAACTGTAAACGGGTATTCTATTGCCCAATAACCAACACTGCCCATAGTACGCCCACAGCAGTTAAAATATGGCAAATGATAATGTGAGATCCGTAAAACCGTCAAGTATTAAGGGGCCGGCGAACTACGCATGCTAATGCGTTGTTCATACAAAGATAATACCAAAATAATTTGTAAATCAAACATATTCTTAAGGTAGTGTGTATTTATTCCGATTGGATTACAGCTTTGTAGTTTTCCAAAATATATTTTGAAAGGACTCTGATATAAAGACGAGATATGAGGAATTTCAAATTTCTATAGAAAACTTATTTTTCTCATAGCTCGTCTTTGAATCAGTGTCCATTCAAAATATATATTGCTATATGCTTCGCCGGCCTCTTAAAAAAATGTTTTATTATATATACGTAAGATAGGTACTAAATAATAAAAACATTGACGAAAAAAAAGAATCACATTTATTTAGCAAAAAATCGTGTAAGCAGTACACAGAAACGAAAATGAAAACTGAAATGATTTACAAACATAATAATATTATGCGGCTGCGCCAAAAAAGTTTTTATCAGCCATAGATATCCAAATTGCACCAAATTTCAGCAGTAATGCCAGACAGGTGGCTTTGAATTTTAAAGTACAGAAAGATCTGGATTACTACTCTTTTACAATTTAATTCTTTGCTGTTTCACTATTATTTTAAACAAGGCTAAAACACTACGCTTATTATGTATTACTTATATAATTACTTATATAAAAATAAAAAGTAAGTCCAACTTAAAAATCTATTGATTAATTTAATCAGCCTATTTCATTAATTCACTATAGTAAAAAAAAAATAGGAACATTAAAAGGTAATATTTAAGTCGTTTCATTTATTTAAAACGATTAAAATTACCTATTTTTTTGAAGAACTCTGATAAGGATATTAAATGCAGTAGCTTTGTTTTAAATCTTAAAACGCTAGCTGGATAGATAGCCAAATCACTGTTTAAAGTAGAAAAAAGTTGAAATTATGCCGGCTATGATCAGAGAAATGGTCGTTGTTGGTTTCGCTGAAGCATTGCATAAGTCTTTGGTACATATGTTACATTTATTGATGGTTCCACTTAACCCAACTATGTCGCGACATTGGTCCATAGATTCTTCTGCTTCTTCTGGAGCGTAGTAGCAGTCCCGGTAAAAGTTCGTTACACCATTTTCTAAAAACCAATAGGAATAAATGATATAATAGGAATAAATGAAATTATGTTAAGTAGGTAAATGCATGCTTGGTCAGAGGACTGCTAGATGAATGATAAGCCATTCTTCTAGCAGCTACTGCCAAAAAAATCGTAATTTCAGTAACTCTGTTTTTTTTTTTAAACGATTGATTTTTAAAGATTACCATCATAAACTATTTCGATACACTGAGGTTCTGATTCTGACTCTTCATCTGCTCTAAACTGCAGCAACGATCGTTTTCCACGGTAAGTTGTCTGAAAAAAAGAGACGGTCATTTTACATAAACATTTTAGTTTATAAGTCCTTATTAACCGCAAAAAACTTTTTTTTTTTTTGCGTCAACATAGTAAAATATGGTGCGACTTCGTCTGCCTTTCGGTCAAAGCTGCTCATTTCAGGGTCGTCTAACTACTATACTTTCAACTTGAAATTGGGAATCATTTTAAATAAAGTTCCAACACTATTACATACATCTTTGTAATGAAAATATCAATACATAGTATAATACAAAGTCACTCTTCGAGTCTGTGTATGTGACCGCTTAGATAATTTAATCGTGTTTGACATGTCGTCCATCACATCAGTACACTGGATATGTGCGAAGCAAGGGAGGATTGCTAGTATTAAATAATTTTCATTGCAACTGAAGCCATATAATAAGAGTCGAAATAGGGTCGATAACTCGATAAGCTACAAGGTCAAATGGGGTATCTGGAAGGGCTTAAATTGCACATTATATAATATATTTTAAGTTAATGAATAAAAGCACTATTTGCACTTGAGTGACGATTTGCTGCGGGCGGTCAATATAAAGTGGAGCCTACCGAGATCGAAAGCAGAGCGCGGTCGAGCCGCCTTTATGTGCTCCCTGAAGCTAAGCTAGTAGTCAAGGATCACACCTAGGTGTTGGCTTGCTTCTCCCAAGGGATCGGCTTGCCATACATAGTGATCGGAATTGACATTATAAAACATTATTTCATTTTCATTCATACCTCTGGTTCAGGGCTCGAGCTAGGCGTCGATGAATCAGGGCTCCAGCTAGGCGTCGATGGTTCAGGGCTCGAGCTAGGCGTCGATGGATCAGGGCTCGAGCTAGGCGACGATGGTTCAGGGCTCGAGCCAGGCGTCGATGGATCAGGAGTCGAGCTAGACGCCGATGGTTCAGGGCTCGAGCTAGGCGTCGATGGATCAGGGGTCGAGCTAGGCGCCGATGGTTTAGGGCTCGAGCTAGGCGTCGATGGATCAGGGGTCGAGCTAGGCGCCGATGGTTCAGGGCTCGAGCTAGGCGCAGATGGATCAGGAGTCGAGCTAGGCGCCGATGGTTCAGGGCTCGAGCTAGGCGCAGATAGATCAGGAGTCGAGCTAGGCGCCGATGGTTCAGGGCTCGAGCTAGGCGCAGATGGATCAGGAGTCGAGCTAGGCGCCGATGGTTCAGGGCTCGAGCTAGGCGCTGATGGATCAGGAGTCGAGCTAGGCGCCGATGGATCAGGAGTCGAGCTAGGTGCCGATGGTCCAGGGCTCAAGCTAGGCGTTGATGGATCAGGGCTCGAGCTAGGCGTCGATGGTTCAGGACTCGAGCTAGGCGTCGATAGATCAGGGCTTGAGCTAAGCGTCGATGGTTCAGGGCGCGAGCTAGGCGTCGATAAATCAGGGCTCAAGCTAGGCGTTGATAAATCAGGGCTCAAGCTAGGCGTCGATAGATCAGGGTTCGAACTAGGCGTCGGTGGATCAGGGCTCGAGCTAGGCGTCGATGGATCAGGGCTTGAGTTGGGCGTCGACGGATCAGGGCTCGAGCTAGGCGTCGATGGTTCAGGGCTCGAGCTAGACGTCGATGGTTCAGGGCTCGAGTTAGGCGTCGATGGATCAGGGCTCGAGCTAGTCGTCGATGGTTCAGCGCTCGAGCTAGGCGTCGATGGTTCAGAGCTTGAGCTAGGCGTCGATGGTTCAGTACTCGAGCTAGGTGTCGATGGTTCAGTACTTGAGCTAGGCGTCGATGATTCAGAGCTCGAGCTAGGCGTGGATGGTTTAGGTGATGTTAAACTAGAATTTGTAATTGGGTTGGTGCTAGGACATGTTGATACGTAGCTTGAGTTCGCATTAGGACAGTCCTTACACACGTAACATTTTCGCGCCTTAGCTGAAAATAATTAGAAGTTTAAAATAAATAATTTTGCCGCTAGCCTCACCTTAATATATTTGTTAAATTATAAATAGTGTAGTTAAATATTTATTTGATTATAATTATTTACATGTAAACACACAAACTAAAATATATATCGATGCCTTAGTTCACAATTGTACTAACTGCAAAATTTTCAATTTTTACTTTTTTGGTGCCAAATATATTAAATGTTGTGCTCTTTCGTTTGCGCGTATCGAAATACCAATAATCCGTCTCTTTCTTCCAAAAAACCTAGTTCACAGTTAAGAATCAAGAAAGTTTGATGTACAAGTGTGTTAAGTAGTACATTAAGGGCTTTAGGGGTTTTTTTTTACTTTCTGGAGAACCTCCTCCAGTACAGTAAAAGTAAAAAGTAAAAGTACCTACCTACTTTTACTTTAAGGAGCCTATTTTTTAAGAAATTTAAATGTTTCTCAGTAAATAGTTAGTAATTGATTATTGTTACCAAACTGAAGACTGGTTAATAAATTCTAATTTGTAATTATTAAGAAACCAAAAAAAAAATGGTTTAGCCCTCTTAAAATTTTGATTGCGAGTTAGAAAAAATATTTTATGATTGTAGTTTGAAAAACTGTTGTTTTATAGAATAAAATAAACATTATGAATATGAATCACTGGTTTATTCTTAGTTGTTGGACCTAGAACCAGTTTGTTAAAGCTGTTAAATATTTTTAGTTTTTCACTTAATGCACATCAACATAATCAATCTTAGTGCACAAATGTATTAAACGGGGGGTTTGTACAACATTACATAGCTATTTTTAAAATGTTATGGTTATACTAATATTACAATATTGAGATATGATGGAGTTAAAGGACTAGTCTTGTGAATAGATGCATAATTGTTTTATTATTTTAGGTACTTTGTTTTCATATTGTACATGTCTAAACTTTAAAACACTCTCCTCAAAATTGACAATTTTGTAGTTAGTGCAATTGTGAACTAAGGCATCGATATATACTATATACAAATAAAAATAAAAAAGAAGACAAGCTCATTGGGCATCAAAAAATTCGTCCGCATCGCTGTCAATAGGATAAGTGCCCAAAAGGCTGGCAGCATTACCACGTTGGATGGCAATGCTTATTCTTTGGGCTAAAAATAGGCCAGCCCTCTGGTCACGCGAAGAGTCAACCAAACGCTTGGCGATATCTCGAAATATTCGATGAGCACTCGGACCCCAAGGCCCTAAAGTTTCAACCCCAAACGGCTCAAACATATAGCTCCCAATAAGGTTGTTATATTTACGCCGTTTGAGGTTTTCTGCTCCTGCAGCAGCCGCTCCAGCACCGCCCGCCGTGCTAGGAAGATGGGATGGCGCGAGTGTGTCGACACAGGTTGCATCCCACACCAAAGGCCTACCCAACTAGTGTAGTTGTTACTAAAATATACAAATAGTCATTAAAAATTAAGGATTTTCAATCCATGGATAAGTTTAGAGTTTGACAGTCGTTACGGGTAGTCAGAAGCCTGAACAACCAGTTTTAACAACGGGTATCGTGTAACTGGGTTGAAGAGGTTAGATAGGCAGTCGCTTAATGTACAATTCAATTGCTTCCAGGTAGACTGGAAGCCGACCCCAATGCAGAAATATTTTGTAAAAAAATCTTCCTGTATAGTTGGCATGTGGCTGGGCAAATGATGAGCATGTTTAGAGTTTACAAACATCAAGTGATTGCACGAAGATTTATAAATATTTGTCAAAACGTGATGCAATGCAATAAGGATAATAAATAGGGATGAGCGATAATCATAATGGTATACCTATTTAACAGAGATAATGATTCCTGTAATGTACTGCACGTTATCTGTTAAGTACATGGGTACTTAACAGATAACGTGCAGTACATGGGTACTGTAAGTAGATTTATTACAAAAACTGACAATAGGCTGCTTATGGTTTAAAGGCTTATCTCAGAAGAATAACAAAACATAACAAAACATAACGCCTACATTCCCCGAAGGGTTAGGCAGATGTATTTATAGTAGGTACACCTATAACTCGCCAGTTAGATAGGAAGGCAGATGCCAGGGTACAAGACCCGACTACAATATACTACGGAAAAGTTGCTTACCAGAATATTAGGTAAGTACCGGTACTTAGGTAGTAATATTCTTCCAGTCCATGGTCGGAAGTGAGAGTGCGTGGGACGCTGTCGCCTCCTAGTGATGTTCGCAAAGGAGGCGGCGGAAAGGGGGATAAAACCTCCCGTCCAATCCGTAGTAGACGCACCGGGCGCCGGAGGACGCGGAACGATCTCCAGCCGCCTTAGGGTGAGGCCTGCAGGCAACAGACTTCGGGAGTTTGTTGCCTGAACAGTGAAAGGCCCGGGACGGCGGCGCGCCGTGTTCCGCGCGCGCCTCTCTCTAGAGGAATGGTGGCCGTGTGTGGCCGCTGAGGGTGACGGAGTCCGCATGGATTCATGCGGGCCAACACCAGGCTAGGGGAGCGTGACGAAGTGTGCAAGTACTGCAGCACCCCGGCTAAAGGTAGCAGCAGGACACCGTGTGGTTTTAGTCAGTAAGAGTCTGACAGACCCCTCCACCCACCCCAGGGTGGTGGACATCCATGAGGATTTCCACACGATAAAAAAAGGTAGTAATATTCTTTTATAAATATACAACTTGTAAAATTGAAAGTTCTATAGAATGACCCGTTTGAGCTCACCTTAAGTTATTTTCTTCCAGTTTTCCAAGGTGCATTTGCGCAGTACCTTTTTATACCTATGTAAGAAATCTGAAATGTAGGTACTTATGTAAGGACTGCTACTGGTTGCTTTCAAAGCTATGTATCTTTACCAGTCTTTATTAATAACACCAGTTACCAATACTTCTTAATAGGGTACTTCTTACTTCTTCTATTACTTCTACTTGTACGGGTAAGGTACAAAAGAAAGCACCAAAACCCAGAATTTATAAATGACGAGACGCGGCGAATGAGTCCTTTTACTTTTACCCAAACGATGCTAAACGACTACTGACCGAGGTATTTAATTAATTCGCTGCGAAGGCAGCAAAAAATTTATAGAATGCATATGTACGGGTTTACTCATACAAGTATCATCGGACTATCGGTGTTTGAACTAGAAAATATGAGTGCCATAGGTACAGTCAGCAGAAAAATAGGTCGATAACTTTCAAAGGTTTCAGAAGATACAAGTTATGAATCAAAGTAAAAAAGCGCTGGTCGGATGGCACGATACGCCAGCATTAATTTTTTTTAATTTTTTATTTTGTATTAAACAAAACAAGAACAGTTTACAAATATTTGTAGAACACTTAAACATACCACACAAATCATCGTGACAATGAACAAAACAAACAAAACAAAACCAATGACATCATCCGTCGGGCTCTTGTCACCGCCGGGGTGCCGAGTCTTTGGTCAACCCAGCTGTTTTAGAACCCAATGGCTTGGCACGTGACGATGGGAATAGGCCAGATGGAATGGCCATAATTCCTTCGAAGTTGGGTAGGCCTTTGGTGTGGGATGCAACCTGGGTCGACACCCTCGCGCCATCGCATCTTCCTAGCACGGCGGGCTGTGCAGGAGCAGAAAACCTCAAACGGCGCAAATATAACGGAGCAAATATAACCTTATTGGGAGCCATATGTTTGAGCCGTTTGGGGTTGAAACTCTAGGGCCTTGGGGTCCGAGTGCTTATCGTTCGAGACATCGCCAAGCGGTTGGTTGACTCTTCGCGTGACCAGAGGGCTGGCCTATTTTTAGCCCAAAGAATAAGCATCGCAATCTAACGTGGTAAATATATATATTAGATTGTAAAATAGGTTAAGTGTGTTAGAAATAAATAAGGACCTACTTAAAAAACAAAGTTATAAATGAAATCTTTCAAATTATTAGTTCTTTCTGACAAATAATTAATATATTTTTTTTTTTTTTTTATCGTAAAGAGTAAAATTAATAAAGTTTTTTTTTATATAAATGTACATGAAACTAGGTCCGAAAGACCTAAAATTATAGTATGAAAAATTAACTAGCACCACAACAACCAGGCGTAAATAGAGCAATCCCTCCCCCCACCGTTGTGGAAGTCTCCACAACGGTGTTTACACAATTTGTGTAGTCACACACACGGTGGGTGCCTGAGGATGAACGGTGCCATCGAGGCCGGCCCAGAAAGAGGTGGCGAGACGACCTAGAAGCATACTACCAGGGATAGATCGAGGTGGCTCTAGAAAGGAATGCCTGGAAGGATTTGGGGGAGGCCTTTGCTCAGCACTGAGACAGTGTAGGTTAAATAAAAAAATAGACAAACCGAGCTTTATCAAAACCTCACTAAACATAAAATTAGAAATTGACTTATCAAAACAGACATACAATTAATAGACACAAAAATTATGACTTTCGACCGCATTTGTTGGTTTTTTTTTTAACACTTGTATCATAGTAAAGCACTCAAATAAAATCAAACGAAATGCCTAATTTGTAAAAAGACAGATAAGTAATAAGAAACCATACCTGTGATAAAAGCACAAAAAATCACCAACGAAAAGATATAGAATACTTTAGCCATTTTATAATATTCTGGTTATAATGTTCTGAACGTCTACTACAAGTGCTGACTATCAGTATTATGATTACTTTTATATCAAATGAGACACACAATGATACTATTATACAGGTGGTTGTGACAAAGAACTGGGCTAAACATACGCTTGCAGTACTTCCCAGACTAATTAAACCTCACTCTATTACTAATAACTACAAAATTTTGCAAGATAATACAAAATGTTTACTCAGTCATGTTTAACTTCAGCTTGAGAAAATGCGAGGGCTAATAAAATTATGTCATGCGTGCTTCTTAACCATCATCATCATCATAAGTTCAATCAAATCTGGAATCACCCTCTGCTGGATCTATACCCAGCAGAGGGTGATTCCAGATTTAAGGAGACCCTATGGTCTCCCTTCCTCTTCGCCATAATTCTCGGTCCAACGACTTTGTCGATATCGTCAGTGCAACGCACTTTTGTATTCTCTTCCCCGGGTTTCTTTAGCATTTATTGCCTCGTTGGTCCAGAGGCTGCAAGTGCGACTATTAACAGTTTCCTGAATTCTAAGCCTAAATCCGGAAAAGTGGTGTTTAATTTTCACTAGCAGGTTGAATTCTGTAATCCGGTCGATGACATACTACTCGCTCCCTATTACATGGGAATGAAATACAGGCGTGATGATTGTTTATAATTATTATGAGTTAGTATTAAAATCAAATCGATAAACTTTTCAAACACCATATACATAATTACAAGTGTCCAATAGAGTCCAACTTAAACATTATCATTGAGTTCTTGATGTTGGTGATTCACAACAGCGATGAACGTAATCTATAAATCAGAATATGTATTTTTTTTTATCTCTTTGACATATCTCGAGACCTAGACTACGGGGCCTGATCAATGTTTTATATATACACTAGCTTCTGCCCGCGACTTCGTCCGCGTGAAATTCGTACTTTCCTTTAAAAATTTCGAAAATGTATGTAGTTATGATCTTTATCATTTATTTTGATAAATAAGTATTCGCGCCCATTTTTAAGTTTATAGATCAAAGGAATCAGATTTAACAAATAAACTGTATCCCCGCTTTTCACCACCACAGGGGTGGAATTATGAAAAATCGTGCGTGATGTGTTCATAACTTGACTCAAACACCCATACCCATTTCCAAGTTAATGGAAGCAAGCATCAATATCCACCCCTTAAACTTTATTACTTACCCTTTTCCACCTTGGTAGGAGTCGATTTTTGAAAAACCCTAAAACACATACTTGTTTTATTTTTTGTTTTAGTAGTACCAAGTTTCGAGTTGCTATCAACTTTGTCACCCCCTAAATCCTCTGTAAGGGGTTTTTCGTAAGCTAAAAGTGACAATCTTTATTGTTTACTGACCCAAATATTGCCAAGTTTCATGTTTACCAACGAAATAAGATTTTCCATATAAACTCTGTCCCGCTTTTCACCCCCACGGGGTTGGAATATCGTAAAATCGTTTGGGATGTGTTCATTACTTGACTCAAATATTATTTATACCAATTTTTGATTTAATCAAACCACGCAGTAAAATCCTCCCCTGTAAAATTAACTACCCCTTTTAATTAACTACCCGTTTTCACACAGGGGTAGATTTTCGAAAAACCCTGATACACGTTATTCTTTATTTTTAGTCCTTAGTGAGTTTCGAGTTAATCGGACAGCGCGTTAAAATTCTTCCATACTTTTGACACCCCCCGATACCTCTTTAGTTGGCAGTTTAGAAAAACGAAAAATGACAAACTTCATAATTTACATAGATAAGTATTGGTGTCAAGTTTCAAGGTTATTAACTCAAGGAATATATTTTTTAATACAAACAAAATCCGCCCTTTTCACCACCTTAAAGGTTGAATTTCCAAAAACCCCTTCTTATTGGATACCTACTCTTCACAAAGAACACACCCTCCAAAATTCATGTCCATAGGACCAGCGGTTTAGGCTGTACGTTGATATCTCAGTCAGGTCGTTCATCCCCCTTTGGGGGTGAAATTATCAAAAACGCTGAGACACATATAAATTAATTTTGAATCGTCAGCCTAAACACAAAATTTGGAGATCCTAACTTTTAAGCTGACGGACTTTCATACACAACTTCATCCGCCTTTTTAACCTTTTGGGGGTGGAAATATCAAAAACACTGTGACACGTGTAATTTAAGACTAAATGTCACTTCCAGATACGGAGTATGACTATATTTCCATTCCCTTAAATCTCTTGAAAATAGTTACACAAAAATGTCAATATTACATGTGAATTTTAAAATCATCCCCTATTTTACCCTCTTGAGGGATGATTGTAGAAAAACGATGAAATACGTAATTTATTATTTGTTACCAAAAGCATACATATTTCATATCCCTAACTTAAGAAATAACAGGTTTCAAACAAACTTTCATCCCCTATATCCCCCCTTTAGGGATATTTTTGAGACAAATGCCTATCTCCTTCCCCGGGATGCAATCTATCTCTCTGCCAAATTAGATCGAAATACGTTTAGTGGTTTAGGCGTGAAAATGTAACATACAGACAGACAGATAGAAAGACAGAGTTACTTTCGAATTTATAATATTAAAGTATGGATGGATAAAATGGTAGGTGGTGACTTGTACACCCAATAATGGGCCCCCCAAAACCATCCTAGCTCGTAGTGACGTAGCGACATGGGGGCAACATATCCTCAGGTGCTTAAGGAGTGGAGAGGTATTCCATGGCTATCAGGACAATCCCAGAGGTCAAGAGGTCAAGATCCCTAGCAGCATCTAACTGAAATACTTCCTTCCTCCGAGCACGTTTGCTCAAGCAAATATCCACTCAAGCCGGCCAATTATAAAGGGAACAAAGAGGTGGAAGCTCTGTTCCTCGTCAGAGTTCACTCCAACCGGCCAATAAAGTCAAGCAAGAGATAAGGAACAAGACTTCTCCAGCTCTCCGCTTAATGCAGGACCACGTTGTTGAATCGAGCTGTGTCGTAGCATCCCAGAACGATGATAAGATTCTCAATTTACCGGGTCTGGGAATCGAACCCAGGACCGCGCTTACAACCAGTAGACCAACGAGGCATTAGTTTATGTCCTGTAGAATTTCCAGGGTCGTGAGAAGCAGGATCAGGTTGTGTTTGTTGGTACGGGCCTATATGTATTGTGCTGTGCCTTTACATCATCACGACACCAACCATCCCTATCTGGTTAAATTTGATGGTATCGTAATCATTATCAGCCTATAGCAGTCCACTGCTGGACATAGTCCTCTCCAATTGCACTCTATTGAACTCGATCCTCAGCAGATGATGGAATGTCTCACAGAAAAGTTCATGTTTAGCAATAGTGGACCTTAGCCTCACCTTAATATTAGTCTATTATTAATAATACCTTCTGTTTGCCAAGCATGACTACTTAAACCACAAGACCAGCACCCTAATTACGTAGCACACTTTCTTTCACAATTCGAACGATTTTTAAGGAAATTCTTAATCCATTCCTTTATACGTTTGAAAAATTCGTCAGCTCGACAACGTAAATGACGCAATGAATGTTGTCAACTTGTCAAAATGAAAGACATTGCAATAATTGACAGTGTGTTACGTAATTACCCCGCAGGCAGAGTAATCATTAGTTAGTTCCTTGTCTGCAAAAGAAGGGCCCACATGCATCTGGGTCCTATATTCGACTCAAAGAAAATGGGATTGGGTTAAAAAATTCAGTTATTTTCAGTGATTATATCTAAAACAGTTATGTAATGACGACGTTTGGTTCTTAAATAACAGAAAAACATGTTTTTCTTTAATTTTATTAAAAATACATACATATACGTTAAAAGGATGGCCTTTAACTATACATAAATACATAAATGCTTAAACAATGTCTCGTTAACAATGTGTGAATTGATCACATAAAACTTTAAGCTATACATTTAATAACCGTTGTAGCTTCAAAATTGTATTAACAATAATATGTGTCATGCAATAAAAGTTTTTTTTCCACAATAGTGTTTGCTATATTTAATACACGAGGTGATCTTTATAAATAAATACACCATCTTTTAAAAACACGTGTCTTATTTTATAGTTTCTTTTAAAATTTGTTAATCTACTTAACAATTCCCAGGTACAGATTATTTCTATTGCTATCAACACTAACAATATATTGGTTACATAATTACTTTTGGTACTTAACGGTGCCAGTATTAATTTATAAAACACAACGTGTTTGAGACACGTTATATACCCTATCTTATATAAAACACTAAATAAACAAACAAAGCAAATAAACAATCAATTGGACGGTCCGATGTTAATTTTAAAGGCATTTTCGGCTTGACCAATGAACAGACACTGCTTATGGAGTGTAAAAAATACTGTAAACGTTGAAATCGAGATTGTTTTGGCACTCCATTTTTAAAAATTGCAAGCGGTACACTCAAGGCGCCTAAGCTAGACCAAATTGTTCACTTGCTTTGAAGTCTGATAGGTATTATTGCTTGCAGAACAAGTATGAAGCGATGAGAGCTAAAGTGGCGAGTGGGAGAGAGAAGGACAGCGATGTGGCTGCGTTGCAGCTGTCCTTGTCGCACACGCTGCAGTGCTTGATCTTCCTGCTGACGTCGGAGTTGGGCAGTTTGGAAGAGCTGTTCTCCAGGGAGCGACAAGTGTGGTTGATGTCGGCGGGGTTGGCATCCAGGCACGTGCGGACTACGGCTCCAGTCTCTGTAATAGTGGAAAAGACACCGCATTAGCCGATCGTTATGACGTAGACAACGTCGCAAATTGCTTTCAAACTCATCGAGACTAGGAACCAGACAGACAAATGTTATTCGTAAATGGAAACCTAACAAAATTCATTTCTGCTTGTTGTGAACAGACCTAACGTTGTACCGTCAACTGAAACGGCTCCTCTGTTGACCGATTTCACACGTTCACATCGCTGGGACGGACGTACGGGTTAGTCATCATAGTTAGCAAGAACGTGTAAATAGCCGTGGGCCATGCACTATGGGAAATGGCGTGAATTCTCGGGAGACAACTGCCGTGTTATATTTTATCGCCTTCTGAATACCATGGCTTTAGTCGACCATTAGTCCCGAAAAATCGACTATCCACACTCTATCCAAGGCTAGACGTTAGTAAAAAAACAGAAATGTAGGTAAATTATAAGACACTTACGCATCACGATTTTGTGACAATATCTGGGTGCACCGACCACGCTGCCGAACACTTCACCCGGGAGTACACTGCGAAGGTACAGCGTGTTGTAGTTGATCGAATCTTGGGTCATGCAGTCCTAGAACAGATACAATAGAAACGGTTAATCAAACAACACAGGCACGACTTATACTTAGGATAACATACTATGTTAGTTTTAGGTTTAAAGATATTTATTATCTAAAAAGACACAAAGTCACTTACATGAGAACAATGCTTAAAGTAAATTATATAAAGTTCGTCACAGACGTCACGGTAGCAATATTATGCCATTATGATACACCCATCTAATGTATTCAGCTTTTAGGAAAGGTGTTATTTGTTATTAAATATGCAGCTAATTGAGTTTTGAATGCATTGAATGAGTGCAACTTTTTTATACATGAGGGTAGTTTTATCGCCACTATGGGACAGACTAACAAAGACTTTGGTATACAGGCATAAATATAATTTATGTATCCATTACAATGGCCATATAAATTTTACCCATGAACGAATGATGTCATGTACTCGAATTCTCAGCACACTCAAAATATTGTAACATAAAGTAATTGCAAGTTAAATCTCTATGTCCGGCTGTACACGCTTGCATAACATCAATGTTACTTTTATGGTGAAGTATAGCTTTCTGCCTTTCTATCAATTTATTTGGGACAAGTACTTACAATCAAACAATATTCTATCTAGGTATTTATAATCCACTGGAAGTGGCTCGCCGAGAAACGATTTTTTTTTTACCATTTCTTCAAGGTGTAGCTAATTTTGATTGACTGTTACTTGTTAATCTGTCAAGCTCCGCTAATGAGACAAAATTGATTTTCTATTGTTTCGTCGCCAATGGGCGGACCACGGTCCTTGACCGGCTAAGCTAGTTTTATTACCTACGTGTATTTCATTGGGCCCTGGTAAGAACTACGGTGCCATTGTTGTCTTGCTAAAAAGAGATTTATTTATCTAATATCGTAATGTTATAATAAATGAAGTATTTACTTAGGATTTTATATAAAATCATTTAACTTCCACATAATTTACATTGAAGAATGCCCAAGATATAAAAATGTTGTTCATGTATATATCGAGTTTGGTAGTCGTAGTCGTCTCGCCGGGCTAGCTTACACTTATTATAATTTAGATCACCTCGTCCGTCTCGCCCAATTGAATCACGACTATTCTTAGTCCTGCTCGATAATTCAACAGTAAAGTAACAGTTTTGGATTCGATTACCTTGTATTTGCAAAGTCTTGTAGGTTCCTTTGCCAAATAAAACACTAATCACACTGTCACACTATCACACTAATATTATAAAGGCGAAAGTTTGTGAGTGTGTGTGTGTGTTTATATGTTTGTTACTTCTTCACGCTCAAACGGCTGGACCGATTTAGATGAAATTTGGTATAGAGATAGCTTGAGTCCCGGGAAAGGACATAGGATACTTTTTATCTCGATATTCCCACGGGATCAACATTTAAGCGGGTGAAACCGCGGGGCGCAGCTAGTTTCATATAAAACACAAACACTAATTTAATTTAGTTATATTAATATTGTATTGTATGTGTTTTATATGGGCCTTGATGCCTGAAATAAATAAATAAATTATAACCATAATATTTTATGGATTTGTTAATGTTAAAATTAAGAAGTAAATAAATAAATCAGCCTGTGTTGTCCCGCTGTAGGGCAAAGGCCTCCGTTTTCTTTTTCAAATTTTAAAATAGTTAATAAATATAGTTTAATTTTCAAAAGTAAAAAAGGATGGAATGGAATTTCATATAACACGCCCTGTATTCTCCGAAAAGGTAGATACTATCGGTATATCGAGGTGTAGTTACGCCAGTTTTATAGCTAAGTAAGCGGTGAGCCTAATGACAGTAGACGGGCGCAAGCCAAGACTCCGGGCTGCTGCAAAAAAGATATTGATAGCAAATCCTAATAACGCTTTGCAATACAACCCAGGTCTCAGCACATTCAGCAGTAGCGCTTGCAACCAATAGACTAACAAGACAGGCTATGGTGACAGATACATCGACGCGCAAACTGTGACCATGAATTCAGCACATGAACCACCGTATACCGTAGGGTATCAAAAGAAAATCATCTGTTTCGGATTATTCCACTGTTTCATATATATAAAAGTTCAATACCTACGAGACTGGTCATCTCTTAACTACCAGGACTTATTTTTAATTTTATATTTTGAATTGTTTCTTCATTTGTTTTTTTTTACATTGTTCTCACCTAAAGAAGTAACAAGAATAATGTACCCAGGATTTTGTAATATCTTGATTTAAAAGAGTGTCCTTGGAGTTTCTTGCCCGTTCTTCTCCATAGAGATCTACGATCTACGTTTTGGAATGAGCAACTAGCTTCAACTTTCTGACTAACTGACCGACTATTTAATTATTTAACTTACCACCAAATGCCTTGTGCTTTTGAAGGGATCGCCGCAAGCTGGGTCTTGCTCGGAATTACATTGGTAACAATGTAAGCAGGATCCTGAAAAGAAAAGAACAAATTTGTTAAAATGACAGTAAACATCATCTGCCTAGCCTTTTCTTATAACTCAATTACGTAGGTACCGTACATCGTTTATTATAGGTAATTACAAAATCTTATGAAACAACATAAAGCATGAGTAGTTCCATAGAAATAATGATTACTAATGCTGGATCGTAAAATAACTAGTCAACGGTAATAAATGAAGATTATCATGGTCCCCGCTCGATGCGGCAGTCATAATAGTTATTTATGCAACTGTTGTATATTAAGGGATATCAAAACACGGATGCGGCAATAGCATCACATGAGTGTTTTAGTACCTAATTATGTGCAGTTGCATGCAAGACTTTATCTTCTACACCCATGATATGAATCCTCTATAGAAGGTTCTGAAACCATAGGATGTTGTAAGAACTCTATGTAAATTCATGGAAAGTTTAATTGCTGAGTATCAAAGCTTGCAACACTCATTTTTTTAAACAACAATATAATACATTTTTGCAATACTAATATCTAACAAAAATGGCGGGATACGATGTGAATTCGAATAACATATAAGTTTTTTTTTTTTATTACGGCGCTGTGGTAGTGAAACGCGCGTGCATGACAACGTTCTTTTTTTTGAAATTCTTAAATATACCACGAAATGAGTAGTAAGAATGTGGTTGTGTTATTTATATGGTGTACATAATAAAGATTATTCTATTCTATTCTTGTTTGGTAAGGAAGGGATGGAAAAGCAAAGAGTTGCATAATTAAATTGTGGGGTAGATTGATGGGTGTAGATAAAATGCGTTATGCCATATTGTGTATGAATAGAAAATCTCCTCCAATCTGCTAATATTAAGTCAAGAATAACAACCATCTGCGATCATCAAGCGATTGTGGCAATTTTCCCTTGAGTTTTCATTATAGCTGACATAGGACTATGTTTAGCATTAATCTGCCAAGATCCACTAATGAGACACAACTGATTTTCTATTGTTTCGTCGCCAATGGGCGGACCGCGGTCCTTGACCGGGAATGCAATATATGGTCCTATCTTCAGATCCGTATGATCTACCGTAATTGTCTCAAGATAGATCAACTATGACGGCGAGAGCGATTACTACTTGAAGCAAATTGTTAAGACTTAAACTATTTCTTCATTTCGTATCAGAAGAGAGATATAGAAAGAGAGACACACCCAAGTCTAAGAACCAATATTCTAGAAATAAAAGTAACACTGCAATTACTCCTCCTATCAACCGTGATGATTAAGCCAGAAGTCACTGTAGTGGAACAACGGCACAAGTACTGGATTCGACATTCATAAGCTTGTAAGGGGCTCATAAAATTGATCTAGTACCTATAGGACAAAACAGGGGAGCGAAGGGAAAACTTTTTATTGCTGTGATATGAAAACTTATCTATTCTATTGAACGAGACAAACAGATCAATAAGCCAATGTTAGTTTTATATTATTTGGTATCTACAGATATTCCTACGCGTGATGTATCTAGTCCCAAATGTATTGAGGTCAGCTTCTAGACTAGCTGAACTAACTAGATGCGGATAAATGTCAACGGTTTAGGCGAAGTGACTGTCAATTCAGACATAACCCAATTTCTAGGAGATGACCCATATCCTTTTAGTCTGTTTCACGTAATTAGTTTTATAAATGTCTTATGAAATCCGTACAATTATTTGAAAAAAAAAAAAACAAAAAAAATCAAAGCCATTTATAGTTATGAAACAAGTTGTGTTATTTATCCAGGTCTGTTCACTTGAAGAAAAAATCATTAGGTTACTACCGCTCCATAGAATTTTTTTGTGTACGGATCGTGTATATGTGGCGAGGCGCCCCGTGGCGCGCCAAAAAAAATGTTGTGGGACATTCTAGGCGATGTCGGTGCGGGGCATGTCAGTGGATAGTGTTAATATAAGTCGGAAATCACCAAACCGTCTTAAACAAATGTGGTGATCAATGCTCGTGTTTTCTTTGTATGAGAAGAGGCCTTTGCACTAAAGTGAGATATGTAATAATAGGTATTATATATACTTTTCATTTCTCATTCTCGGAAAGTAGTGTTTGTTTGATCCAAATAGCGGGTGGGAGACGCTGCTTCCCACCACAGGGCGGGAAAGACTCATAGTAATTACTTCCCTCTTTAGGGTGGGAATGAATTTTAAAAATAGAACTGTAGTCAGCTACGAAATTTTTTACATAAATTAAGAAAAATGCTGCAGTCTTGTGAGTGTATAAACAGCCAGTGTGAATTTAAAAAAAAACCTATTTAGCGGGACAGCCTGCGGCGATGACGCGGTGTGTTCCATATTTAAAATAAAAAAAAAGACAATAGTATTATTTGGTGGGATACTAACATTACTAACCTTGTAAGCTGTACCGAAATTCAAAAACTTGATTTTATGTTATTATCAATAAATATTTTAGAAAAACTACTACTTTTTACTTTCCTTATATTCGAAATGAAAAGTAGAGTGTTTAACACGGGTGAAAGTCATCAATTCCTTTCGACCCTTGCATAACAATCTACTATATCAGCTGTTTGAGGCACTCGTGTATCAATAATGGCTGTCATTTGTGTTGCAATAGTTGTATCAGTAAACGTACGATTCACGAAAATATGATAATTAACGAGAGCTTATCTTAATTTTAAAGGATCTTGTACTAGCTCTTTTAAAGACACAACATTGAACCTTTAAGTTTTTATTGATTTTAACGATGCACAAATTGCCTTAGTTTTGTTCTACATCAGAATATTATAACTCCTTGCTGTAATCGCCGCACGGGCAGTAAAAAATGTAGTAGGTGCATATCAGACCCTGTTATCGATTCCAATATGGGCCACCTAACAAATTACTTCCTTGCGTGTGCCAATCATGATTAGCAATTAAAGAATTTCATCACTTTCGTTACTGTGCTTTCGTGCTGTGAGTTGAACGCCGATAATTAGGGCGAGGTTGCTATTAATAGTCGTTCTATTTAACAAAGCATACGTAACGGTTATTTTTGTTACGCTTGTGTCAAACAAGAGGTTAGATATGTTGCTGCTGAAGAAAATCATGTTTTATTTGTAAAAAATCACGGTTACTTATTGGAAATTATTTCGATTATAACTTCTGTGAATCATTTTTTTTTTCTTTTTGAGTTTAAACATTTATTTCTCTACAATGGCCTTCTTCCCTCAGAAGCAAAATGGACGTTGCAAATTAAAAACAAGCGTGGGCATAATATTATTGAAACAAGTCATTGTACTAGGGTTTAGAAGTATTTCAAAACATGTGCATAATCACAAAGGTTTGTTTGATGTGTTTTGTATGCGTCTATGCTACTACGAACTTCCTTTGTGTACTTTTACACTAGGTATTTACTATTCAGGAATATGAGACTTCACGGTGCAATTTCATGTACGCAATTTCGAAGACATATAAAAACAACCTATACTCGATCCGCAGGTTCTGTATTTCAACTGCAGCTCTTCTATAAAAGCAGTAATGCCTTTTGAGAATCACATTCGATATTCGAATCATTCAGTCAACAAAATACATATAGCACCTAATACATTTCTTAAAACTTACCAACTGCGCTCTACGTCATTCGCGCCAAAAGATCCTGATAGCAGTGTACATAGCTAATAGCTATCAGAATCTTTATCAATCTACTATCTGACAGGGGGCGCTATTGGTAAATATTTGTGCAATTGTTTTGAGAAATGTATAGAAATAACAAGATGGCAGCATCAGTTCCGATTTTGGGCACGCTTCAAAAGATCCTTGTACAG
This sequence comes from Amphipoea oculea, assembly GCA_945859645.1. Classification (NCBI taxonomy): domain Eukaryota; kingdom Metazoa; phylum Arthropoda; class Insecta; order Lepidoptera; family Noctuidae; genus Amphipoea; species Amphipoea oculea. The sequence continues at coordinate 12,153,647 of OX243880.1, forward strand.
CTACAGTTTCGGGTTGCCAATTATCGAAAATCGAGGATCAAAATGGCGCAGCACTTTACAGGATTCAATTTATTCGGCCAACAATACATAAGAGTAGCCTGTGTGAGAACTAGGTATGTGCGTCAGTTTTAAACTATTCAGTTCAGTGGCTGGAATAATATCGTCGCGATTGTCTGAGGTTAAGAGGGCATCCGTTAGTCACCACTCACGTCCAAGAGATTAGTTAAACAGCAAATTGGATTCATTTACGGTGGTTAGTGCGTTCACACCCACCTAGAGAGCAATGTGCTTGTGACTTGCTGGACGCATTGGACCACCTACCTTACATTGTACAGACGCCAGCACATCAAGCTACCCGAAATTGTCAAATTTTCCCAATCAACTTTGAACGTTATGCTTTAGCGATAAAGTTGAAAATCTATTAAAGAAAATTTAAAGATTGTAGTAGCATGATGTGCTCGCGTCTGTACCTAGTCATACTTCTGTCGTTGCCCTATCAACTTTGTAGTAGATTAATTTAATCATAGCTAGCATAGCTAACAAAGGACAGGTTCTCTGGGCTATTTATTTGAGCTAACAAATGAATACGCAGTCTAAGAGATACAGAAATTAATCAAACAATTATATTTCCGTTTTTCACATTCGTCTTTCCACTGGTAGGTTTTTTTTTGGCTGCGAATGGAAAAATGCCCAGTAACCGGGTTGCGGAGGTCAGATAAACAGGTAAGTATTCAGCTGCATCAGGTAGACTGGAAATCGACCCCAACTAATTGGGAAAAGGCTAGGTAGATGATGATGAATGGAAAAATACCAATGGATTAGTTTCAATTGTTTTATAATTACTAATCGAGGCAGTAAATACCTATAGGTGGTCGTTAAGATCATACAAAATACACTTATAAAGCGACGATACTATTTTCCTAATTTACGAGGTAACACTATCAATACCTAATGGAATGTGAACAGTGTTTTATTTTCAAAAAAACTTTTTATGCCGGGGCCATATCAACGGGAAATGCGATAATTATCGCGATAATTTGTGGCTGCACGTACGATTAACGCCCATCCCGGTTTCCCGTTGGTGTGGCCCGAGCATTACAGAGCTTCTAGAATCACGGGTTTTCGTATCAGAAACACTCTTGATCCACGTACGCTTGGACGTAAAATATCGTGCACTGGATTTTCAACCCTCGGTATTAAGCCGAGCATTGAGAACCCAACAGCGGGCATCAAGCGCGTCAAAAAAATACAATGTGGGATTTTCCTCTCTAGGTGCTAAGCAGTGTGTTAAAAATCGAATGCGCAAAAAAAAATCGCACGGAAAAGCTCGCCCGTGCGTACCTGGCCTTATACAATTGGTATTGCCTAACACAGGATATGAATTAAATCAAAATCTGCATCGAATTAACCATAAGCATATTAAACTTTCACTATCGCAAACTCAGTATGCAATGTTTGTTTACCAAAAAAGCACGCGTAAAAAAACACACTTTACAGTGTAATATCACTATATTTACAAGCAAACTAGAAAATGTGGTAACTACTAGTACCTACATACTAGGTACCATTCATTCTGGTGATGTCATACAACGCCATTTATATAATAAGGCCATGAGCACACGGTTCACCTTGGGAAAAACGAGTTTTTTGTTCTCGAAGGCAAAACGATACTTTTTTACACATTTGTTTGCAAACAATGGTTTTAGTTGATGAAAACTGGGAGTTATACCTACCTACTCAGCGGAAGTAGTATTTTTAGTTTGTATTTTAAGTAAAAAATATAAAATTCTTGCTCATATTATTATTAACAAGCTCAAATGTGTGTAGCTTTAAAAAGCTGAATGTCACATTTGCAATATCTATTTGTAGCGCATCCAGTTTTAGAAATAGATCGGCTTTGCCCACCTACTTAGTGGGAGTAGTATTTTAAATAGAAAATATTCAAATACTTGCTCATATTATTATTTACAAGGTTTAAACCAGTGTGATGTTAGGTAGTCTAACAGCCTTCCTCAAAGGGGGCTATGAGATGCAAAATGAATTCTTCAAATCCGACTGGTAGTACTAGTCCAGAGATTAGCGCGTTCAAGAAAAAACTCTTCAGCATTAGTATTAGTAGTATATAGACAAATTCATTCTTTGGAAATTAATCTTTTACTACGGTGTTTTTTAATTGAATTAAACATGTCAAAAGTTCTTATATTTACCTATAAAAGCTTTGATTGTATAGTATAACAACTGATTGTTTTTCTGCTCTAACTAATTTTAATTACATAAATTGGATTGCAAGATTTCATGTTTCGGAAATCTATTTTTGGTCAGTATAAATAGATCTCCCTTTTTATAGGTTCAAAGATTTTAAAGTAAGTAGCTACCAAATGTTTGTTAAATAGGTAGGTAATAAAATTGATCATGTTCAACACCTAAAATCATGGTGTACGTTGCAGAAACACCAATTTATGTACACAATAGGAGGAATCTGTCTTCATCATTTGAAACCAGATCAACAAAGCCATTCACTTGCCTTATAGACAGCTTATTAGACCAATACACTTATGTACTGATACTTATTTGGAAACAAAGTTAAAGTAAAGTCACTTTAGTCGCAATAACAGTACAAAGTCATAGAAACCGCTTTTTCAACAAAATAAAGCAAAGAACTTTACAAAATAAAGTCCTCATTCATCTGTATGGAGTTACATTATTCGTAAATTAGCAGTCACTAGGACACATTGCGCATTTTTACGACATTTTGGAGACTGTCCAAATTTTTAAGTGCATTAATATGTTTATCACCAGACATGGTGATAATAATGACACTTTATGGCTACCAACTAATAGAAGACAATTTTTCAGTCAATGAACGACGGCCTTTTTAATATGATGGATGTTCTGCTTTTAAGAACACTAATTGGTCAGACGCCCAAAAAGGCGCACTAAAGTCGAGGCTAAGTGGAGCGACGATCTTCGCAGAGTGGCTGGTAGCATCTGGATGAGAGTTGCCGAGAATCGAACTAAATGACGTGCAATTGGAGAGGTCTATGTCTATCACTGGACTGCTGTAGGCAGATGATGATGATGAATTGGTCATACCAGAGATAATAAACTAGACATTATTTATTAGTGTTTGGTTGCCTTGAAACCCAATTTGGGAGAGTCTGGCTGCAATAGAGGACGTGTTGATTGAAGTAATTGGTTGATGGCCTAATACTCAATAGTTGGTTTTGATAACCATGCAAACAGCTCCAAAATTTAACGGAAAACTTCTTGATGAATTAATGAGTCTTGTAAGGAATTAATTGAACTTCTAGTTGTGTATGCTTAGCAATGACAAACTATGGTTTATACCTAAGATAAATAGGTGATTGGATAGGTAAATGTTGGGATCCCTTCTTTTCGCATAATGTTCTTTGTCCTAATATACTTCGGCATAACGATTTTGGCACAATTTGTTTTGGCATAATAATACTTCGGCATAATTTTTTTAGGCATACATTTTATGTTGGCATAATCATCTTAAAGACTAATTTGTTTTGGCATAAATTTGATTCGCATAATACTTAACGACGTCAGGGGCACCCCGAGGTTCGGTTTGGTTAGGTTCCTTTAAACCCTGCAGACAGAAATAGGCGACCTGAATAAACGACCTGACGTCGTTAGAAATAAAACGGTCATGCTAAATTTTATTCTTTAGAATGTTATGCTTAATCATTATTATGATTAGAGAAATTATGCTTTAAAAAATTATGCGTAAGCTGTTATGCGTAATTATATTATGCGAAAATATAATTATGCCAAACAAAATTATGCTAAGTTATATTAGGTCTTAAAATTTTATGCAAATGGATAGGGAACCGTAAATGTTTTACTTCGAGCAGCGTTGTCACAAAGTAAAGAACATATTTACATTCCCTCATACGACAAACTTTTAGAATAGAGTAAAGCTTTAGTTTTCTGCGAGCAGTGGTGGCCAAGCGGTAACGGCCGCGACTTACGAGGTGTAGGTTGTAGGTTCGAACCCAGACAGGCGCTTTACTTTGTGTAAATTATTTCATCACCACTGCTCTCAAAACGGTGAAGGAATACATCGTGAGGGTCCTAGAACCAAAAAATTCTAAGACATGTGACGTCTGCCAACCCGCACTGGGCCTGCGTGGTGGATTACGACCCACTTCCTCTCACCGAGAGGAGGCCTGTGTCCCAGCAGTGGGAACATTATAGGCTGATTATGTATGTATGTTAGTTTCCTAGAAAAGCTGTACCGTCATATTAGAGCGGACGTACTGGTTGTATACTGCTAAAAATCTTCATGACAGCCTTTGACATTATGGTGTCATAAAATCCAGACTAATATTATAAATTCGAAAGTAAGTAACTCTGTCAGTCTGTCTGCATGTTACCTTTTCACGCCTAAACCGCTCAACCGATTTAGATGAAATTTGGTATAGAGATAGCTTGAGTCCCGGGAAAGGACATAGGATACTTTTTATCCCGATATTCCCACGGGATCGAGACTTATGTGGGTGAAACCGCGGGGCGCAGCTAGTGCTCTATATTTGGACAGCCATTATTGTGTAACCGTTCACCGCTTTTCTTAGAAAATCAAAGCTTAAGCAACCAGCTTACAAGTGGCCATAATTCAGGAGCCCTCTTATTGAGTACAATCAAAGAATAATGCTGCAAATACCAAGGGGTACTTGCAGCATTACTCATAATCCATCATCAACACAATGCAAAAAAAAATGAAATAAATGGCTCTCTGCAACGTTTCAGCTAGGTATTCGTTTTAGTTTTTAAAAAGCAGAATAATATCTTCTTTATAAACAGTTAACCAGATCTTTCTTTGCAAATCTAAGGTACATATAGGTACTAATATAATAAAACTGAAAAGCTTCTTTGTTTGAACGAGCTGATCTCTGAAACTTACAGTCGGATTTGAAAATGTATTTTTGCATTTGATAGCCCAATTCTTGAAGAAGAGTAAGCCATTTAATCTATCTATGCATCACGCTACGACTCTTAGGAGCCGAGCAAAAAGAGAAAAAGTCAGAAACAACGCTAAGCGAAAACGAAGTAATAGCGCTGGCGGGCGATGCGATACGATGTGACGCGATGAGCCGAAGAAGTTTTATAAAAATGCGGTTTTTTTTTCAGCATGTTGTGTATCATACGACTTTCACGCGAACGAAGTCGCGGGCAGAAGCTAGTCTAGCTACAATACTAGGGCCTATTGGTGGAAAAATAGTGTTCTTTAGTTTCTCAAAGGTGCAGGACACTAAACAGAAGCGGTAGGACATTTTGTACAAACAACCAATTCTATTGCTACAAAGTATAAGTGATATTTAGATAATCTATTTGTGACGATGACTATGTGAGTCACCACACATCCAAGGCCATGTCATTAACTAGGAATCCATGTTCAAGTACTTACTAGTAAACGTATGTATTTACGAAACACGTTTCTATACACTATGCCAGGTACACACAGCGACACACTAAGCTATACATTTCCACTTTTAGCTGAACTCGCATTGGTTCTTCGTACAATCAGAAGTCAGTGTATATTGATTCTGTATAGTTTGATGTAGCCGTGCGTACTAAGAGCACTTTTATTATTTTAAATAAGGTAATTTTCTTAGTATTTAGAACATCTTTATGAATCACAAGCACTTGTAACATTTTAGTCTCTGGGAAAGTGCCCACTTACAATCAAGTGGTCCACCTCATATCTAACAAAACGGATTAGCAATTTTGGCTCAAATACTGTAATATTTATGAGAAACCAGCAGCGCCCCACGGTTTCACCCGCGTAAGTGTCTATCCCTGGGGAATACCGATATAAAAAGTATCCTATGTGTTAATCCAGGAAATGGTCTATCTATATGCCAATTTTCATCCAAATCTATTCAACGGTTTACGCGTGATTGAGTAACAAACATCCAAACATTACATTTATAATATTAGTAGGATATGATTATTATTATTTATTATTATAGCTTGTATTGTCCCACTGCAGGGCAAAGGCCTCCCTTCCCTCTTTCCACTTTTCCCGGTCTACCGCGATTGTGGGCCAATCCTTGAAGAAGGAGTCCAGCTCATCCCGCCATCTCTTTTTGGGCCTGCCGCGCAGTCGTTTCCTGCCATTGGGGATCCACTGAGTGGTGGCTTTTGCGTATTCGCAAATGGATATGATTAGTATGATTTTTAGGAGACACAATCAACATTGACATTAGAGGATTGTCTTTTTAGTAACGCCTAGAATTGTACCACACATCTTGTAGCATCTAAATTCAAACATAAATATCTGCATACCTACTATAGGTACAGTGCAAGTCCCGGCGGGAAAATTGGACCCTCTAACCGGAAAAACGGACAATACAAAAATCAACTGGAGCCAACTGGCTGGAATTGGTAAAAAAAAAAACAAACACGGTCATGGCTCTGACTATTTGGATCGTCGAAGTCAAAACATACATTTAAAACACTGTTATGATGTTATGTTATTTCACTATGTTCTAGCTTACATTTGCTTAAATTGACAAGGGGCCGTATTACGAAGTATAAATGCCATCATGATTCCAGTCCGAAAAAAGGATGGTGCTATCGGTCATGTATAGCCCCGTCTCTCTTACAGTGGAATCATGATGCCATTAAACCGTCATAATACGGCACAAGGTCACTGTTTATTAGAGTTCTAGCTAGTTGCTAATTTTCGTAACAGGATTTTTAAAATAAGTACTGCTTAGTAATGTATGATTGTGTTTGAATTGTTTTAAGAGTCGTGTTGCAATTCATAGCCCTTGGCTTGTATGAACATAGTATTGTAGCTTTGTCCCCATTGTTTTAGCTAGTACTTAGCAATAATGCTTATGTACCCCACAGCACCTACAACCATACTGCTCAGTTGATAGTAGCCGGTAATAATATTGGTTTAGTTACGCTTACTGAACATATATGATGCTAAAATAATTTCAATCTTATTCCCACATAATCTCGGCTCACTTCTCTCTGGTTTATGTTGTATGCAACGTCAACTGCCATAAAAGGCTATCACAAATAACTATTTTATTTATTCCCGAGATTCAGATCAAAACAGTGAGATATATCAAGGAAAGTCGTAAAAACGCGCTATAAAGTATAATAGAAAAATACCAATGACAATACGTGATTATGCGGTCACGTTTGCTTTTCTACGTATAATGGATACGGAATGTTAAACTAAAACCAGTAAACAAAGTTACTAACATTGACTAAACTAATAATAGATGTGATGTAATATGTCGTCATCGAAGTTAAATATATCGACGTGTTTACGTCGAGATCGAGATACAAGCAATCCATATTAATTTGTTTTGGAACGGTCGCATAGCTTTTTGAATTGATTTAGACAGAATTGAACGTTTGCGAAAGATCCGAAAATATTTCAACGATTTTTGCTACGTGGGACAGCACTATGAAGAAATCAGATGTACAGTTATCAAAAGAGATTAGTATGCAGGCAACTAACTTCAACTACTTTTGAACACATGCTGTGCGTGTACTGAGTTGATAAAATTGTTATTATAGCTAGTATATCTTGTTTAAAAAGTCTCACCTACGCACTTAGCAACAATGACATGACTTGTCTAGAAAAATATGTTTATTTCTTGCCGAACTCTATATTGACTGTACCAATGAAGTAACTTCATCATACTTAAACATTTACTCCCTGAGACTTGTGTATATACTTTGTGTAGGTGCTAACCCATATGAATCGAAAATTTCCTGGGAACGACTTACTCCACGCCTGAAATCGTAAAAGGCTAGTATCGTTACAATGTTCCTACAGACAAAACATTTGTAGCCTCAATCTCGCAATGCAGAAATAATTATAATGGTTACAGTTACACTAATACTGTGGTACTATCAAAGGCGAAAGTTTGTGTGTGTTTGTGTGTATGTTTATTACTTCTTCACGCTCAAACGGCTGGACCAATTTTGATAAAATGTTGTATGGAGGTAGCTGACACCCTGGATTAACATATAGGCTACTTTCTATCCCGATATTCCTACGGGATAGACATTTTCGCGGGTAAAACCGCGGGGCGCAGCTAGTTCTGTATAAATCTCATCGTGAAAACTTACGTGAAGTGAGCTTTCATTCCACCTAATGATGATGCTACAATGTTTTGTCTGTAGGAACATTGTAACGGTACTAGCCTTTTACGATTTCAGGGGGTCAACACTGCAGGTGTTGGGCAAAACTGCGAGAACTTAAGACGTAATTCCTTGTTTTACTTCAGAATTAGGTATTGTTTGCGAGGAACTGCATCATAAATGTGAGTACTAGTTCGAAGCTTTACTTTGTTCGCTCAACAGAGGGTTCACCATTGCCATGCAATTTTGGTGATGTTCTTTAGAAAGGTCAAGTGCGTAGTACTCGCAGTAAGTAACCAGCGTACGTGTCACCAGTACTCCCATTGCGTAACACATTATAATACTAATAACACACACCATTTTTTTTTTTTAAGAACAGCCGAAAATCTGACCAAAAATGGATTATTAACCGCATGTTAGGTACTAAAAAACAGAACCCAATTGCGTAAGACACTTACCATCACAATCTGAATAATTTTTAAGGATATTGCTCAACAACGTAAATAAAGCAATGAATGTTGTTGAACTGTCAAAATGAAACCGTAATGGTTTTCATTTCATTACTGATAGTGTGTTGCGCAATTACCCCGCAGATGTATAAACGTAAACGAAGCAAAAGGAGTATCTATGTAAGAATCGAAGTAGTTGGCGTTCTGTAGTTTCTACTTCTTCTTCCACATGGGAAGAAGGCGTGAGTTTATATATTACTAGCTGCGCCCCGTGGTTTCACCCGCATAAGTTTCGATCCCGTGGGAATATCGGGATAAAAACTATCCTATGTCCTTTCCTGGGACTCAAACTATCTCTATACACAAATTTCATCTAAATCGGTTCAGTGGTTTAGGCGTGAAAAGGTAACATACAGACAGACAGACAGACAGACAGAGTTGCTTTCGAATTTATAATAGGTATTAGTATGAATATGTATGTACGTAAAATTTGACAAAAATTTAAATGTCATGCGAAGTGTCAGGCAATTTTGAACCATATCGATATAAATGTATTTTTTTCCAAAACTTAGTTCAATATGACAAAGCGCTTAAAAAGCGTATTTACCGTCGGAGAAACAATACGTAAAAAAAAGTAAAGTAGCAATTACGTCGATATTTCTCCAAATGAGCGATATGCGGAGCAACTATTAACTATCACCTTGACCTGCCCTGCACTTAATCTGCCCTGCAAACGATTATGGTACCTAGGCCCAGACAGCTAGAACGTTCTATTCTGACACAATAGTGCAATAATAATCACGCTCGGTAGGCGGAAAGATTGATGTTCAGAGATTATCTATTAATATTTAGATTTGAGGATGACATTATTTTATGGTCGTATGGTTGTTGGCAAAGATTGTGTCACGTTCGTTCTTCGGGAATCATTGAATGTCTAAAAGATTTAGTGAGGAAGAATTGATTTTTGCTAATGGAAATGCTTTTCATTTTGTAAATCTAACAATATTCATTGCTTTGTCTACGTTGTCGAGTAGACGAATTTTTCAAAAGTATGAAGCATTGTATTATGAATTTCCTTCAAATTCTTGGGATTGTGATTGTATTTTTTTAGTAAAATGCGACTAGCAATCCATTTTGGTCACAATGCCGGTCGTTCTTAACTTCAGTAGTCGTTAGAATATTAATTCATTCTTTAATCACAGACTCCGTGGGAAAATATGAAATACAAATTCTGAATAGGTACAATATAAGCTTAGAAACTTTTCTTGCCGTATGAGAAGACACAATACTTGGACATTTTATTTCTGTGACAGTATCAGGTCGTAAAATGGGAACACAGGCGAATTAGAAGATGTCTACGGAACATTCTATTGTACATAGTTTACTAGTATAAGTATATTGCGCAAAATCGTAAAAAATCTGGAAAAGTTCCAGCAATTTTTCGTTCATAATATATATTATAAACACGTTTGTACAACGAATTTAATTTCATAATTCTACGATTTTGGGTCAGCGAAGGTTGGCGTTTTAATTGATGAATGAACTTTTTTATCTAAAGTCTAGAAAGGTCAGTGGTCAAGAACGAAATGCATAGACCAAAGGTCAAAAATATTGGGGACAGTAAAGATATACGAAAAATAACTATAATTTTTTCAATATTCAATTAAGTCTTACTATTCATAATTATTATGGATAACTATTTCACAGAAATTGACGATTTGCTTCAAAAAGTGAACTATCAAGGCGATATTTGAAGCGCCCAGAATGCAGCATGAATGAATGATTTTATTTACCAGAATATAGGTACGTATGTCATGTTAATAATAACAAAATACCAGCACAGTCGTATACCAGATAAACTTTATTTAATTATTAAATGATACGACCTTATGTGGCCATATCCGGCGGAAGCCAGTATGTAATATAAAGACGTATTTTGGCTGCAATGTTTATGATACTACGAGTCTTTGGTCAACTGGACCCACTCGAACTGGACCCGCGGGTCCAGTCGACCAAAGCAAAAATTTTCTATATTTTTATTGGTCAACTGGACCCACTGTCAAAATTAGACAAACATATATCCTATTTATGTGGCTGCCGTCTTGAATGTTGACTCACGTTAAGTGTTTTATATAAGGGTGTATTCACGTAGAAAACTGGTAGCTGGCGCCAGCTTATTATGATTGAGAAGCTTGTCAGCGTTTATCGGCGACGGTTCGCGCTGATTTGGATAAAAGTATGAAAAGCCGACAAACGCTGGCATTACCGCACGGCGCCATGCGCTAGTTGCCAGCTTTCTAAGTGAATACACCCTAACATTGTATCTGCTATTAAAAGTACTTAATGTTAGGCAATTGGCATCAACAGGTGGTTATTGATAGATATTGTTACATTCATGGATGTGCCTGTTGCGGCGTTTAAGTGGTTATCCATAACTATCCTAACGATATTATAAATGCTGGTCTCTCTTTCTGTTCATTTGTCAGGTTTTTATTCCTAAACCGCTGAAACTATAAAAAAGCTTGATTTCTGAGTTATAACACACACGCATACTGCTTCATAACAAACAACCCTTAACGGGGTGAAGTAGCGTATTGAGTACCTATGTATGGGAAAAAATAGGATATACGCGAACGAAGTATAAATGGTCAAGCCGCTAGATTTCCATAAGTTTCCAGGTATAAAATAAAAAAGTCTGTCCAACCTGCTTTAAAATAGTGCTCTTGATGAGGATAATAAAATTATATTTGTATAGTACGCGCCACGAAAGATGAGACTTGACTTTTATCTCAGACTTTATTATTTCGTAATGAATATTATAATATTGTTAAGATTTTTTATCTAAATGTCATCGATAAATCCCTGAATGTGAATGTGGGCTGGTATTATAATGGTATTTTAATATCACTTTGGTTAAGTTTTTGTATCCGTCTGGATTGAGAAGCCTTGTCTCATATTTAAACGTGTGTACCACCAATATTTACTTAGTAGTAAAGCCGATTTTGTAGGCTATTCCAGAGGCAAACTGGAATTTGTAGTAGAACCCTTAAAATAAAATGCAAAAACCATATAATTTCGACAATACAGGTGATCTTTCTTGTTATGTTGTCTTGGCCAGACAAGAGTTATACAAACAGTGATTTAATCCTTCCTGTAGGTACGCCCCTATTTCACCGTTATTATTTCGGTAACACACATTATATCTGGCTCCGGACACAAATTATATATAAAGAAAGAAAAAGTATTTATTGCGGCTCGTTAGCTATATTATTTTAAAACATTGATTTTATCCTTCCTTTACGAACATATTTCAAAGTTATTTTAATAAGTCAATTTTGATTTCACGCGCCATATAGGTAGTTTGTGTTTGTATGATATGACTTTGGCTTTCACTCTTTTCTATAATAGGTAGGTTTTTATTTTTATTACTATGAGGACTAAGATGTTGACTCCGTACTTACCTATGTTTTGTTATAATTCTAGTTAAAGTCCAGTTCCTATTTCTAAAACAAATGATTTAAATAAGAACCAGTAATAGTTTATAATATATCAATAAAATTGCTTTATTTGATATTGCTGAAGACTGATACTTTAACCAATATCGGGCAATTATATTATAATAAAAATCAGGATCAGTATAGGTACCTACTGTAATTATTTTACACATATCTGCAGCTCGCCTTATCTTATCAGCTCATTAACATTCATTAACATTTTTTTTTTATATTATCAGCTCTAATGGTAATGATTAATTCACTAACCTTTTTTTAGACCTTTCAAATCTATGAACGATTAGAATTATAATGACCACGATACACAAATTGGCAATCGCATTATTTTGTTATCAGCTGATTGCTATTTGGGGCAATGGGGAGGCTTTTGTCCAGCAGTGGATGTTATTACGTTGCTAAGGGCCTAATTACATGCCAAAGATGCTCGCGATCGCGGTCGCTATGTCGATACAGCCCCTGCAGTCTCGACATTAGACAGCGACAAAAATCGGTCGCTAAGTCGTATCGTTGTCAAATTCCTTTAATAGATTTTCAACTTTATTTCGAAAGCACAAGGTTCCAGGGGCAGACTGGAATTTGTAGTAAATAATACAGGTTATCTTGCTTGTTATGTTGTCTTGGCCAGGCACAAGTTATACAAACAGTGATTTAATCCTTGTTGTAGGTACGCCCCTATTTCACCGTTATTATTTCGGTAAAATACATTGTATCTGGCTAAGGACACAAATTATATACACTTTTGATGTCACGCGCCATATAGGTAGTTTGTGTTTGTATGTTATGACTTTCGCTTTCACTCTTTTCTATAATAGGTAGGTTTTTATTTTTATTACTATGAGGACTAAGATGTTGACTCCGTACTTACCTATGTTTTTGTTATAATTCTAGTTAAAGTCCAGTTCCTATTTCTAAAACAAATGATTTAAAAAGAACCAGTAATAGTTTATAATATATCAATAAAATTGCTTTATTTGATATTGCTGAAGACTGATACTTTAACCAACATCGGGCAATAATATTATATTAAAAATCAGGATCAGTATAGGTACCTACTGTTATTATTTTACACATATCTGCAGTTTGCCTTATCTTATCAGTTCATTAACATTCATTACCATTTTTTTTTATATTATCAGCTCTTAATAAGCTGATAATATAAAAAAAATGGTAATGATTAATTCACTAACCTTTTTTTAGACCTTTCAAATCTATGAACGATTAGAATTATAATGACCATGATACACAGATTAGCAATCGCATTATTTTGTTATCAGCTGACTGCAATTTGGGGCAATGGGGAGGCTTTTGTCCAGCAGTAGATGTTATTAGGTTGCTAAGGGCCTAATTACATGCCGAAGATGCTCGCGATCGCAGTCGCTATCTCGATACAGTCCCTGCAGTCTCGACATTAGACAGCGATAAAAATCGGTCCCTAAGTAGTATCGTTGTCAAATTCCTTTAATAGATTTTGAACTTTATTTCGAAAGCACAAGGTTCCAGGGGCAGACTGGAATTTGTAGTAAATAATACACATTATCTTGCTTGTTATGTTGTCTTGGCCAGACACAAGTTATACAAACAGTGATTTAATCCTTGTTGTAGGTACGCCCCTATTTCACCGTTATTATTTCGGTAAAATACATTGTATCTGGCTCCGGACACAAATTATATATAGCTATATTATTTTAAAACATTGATTTTATCCTTCCTGTACGAACTTATTTCAAAGTTATTTTAATAAGTCAATTTTGATTTCACGCGCCATATAGGTAGTTTGTGTTTGTATGATATGACTTTGGCTTTCACTCTTTTCTATAATAGGTAGGTTTTTATTTTTATTACTATGAGGACTAAAATGTTGACTCCGTACTTACCTATGTTTTGTTATAATTCTAGTTAAAGTCCAGTTCCTATTTCTAAAACAAATGATTTAAATAAGAACCAGTAATAGTTTATAATATATCAATAAAATTGCTTTATTTGATATTGCTGAAGACTGATACTTTAACCAATATCGGGCAATTATATTATAATAAAAATCAGGATTAGTATAGGTACCTACTGTTATTATTTTACACATATCTGTAGCTTGCCTTATCTTATCAGCTCATTAACATTATCATTATTTGCTCATTTTTTTTATATTTTTTTTTTGCTCGTTATTTTTTTTTATTATTAATTCACTAACCTTTTTTTAGACCTTGAAAAATCGATGAACGATTAGAATTATAATGACCATGATACACAGATTGGCAATCGCATTATTTTGTTATCAGCTGAATGCAATTTGGGGCAATGGGGAGGCTTTTGTCCAGCAGTGGATGTTATTAGGTTGCTAAGGGCCTAATTGACAACATTTCAAACCTGACACGACCTTAAAACAAAAATACTGTTTCTTTATTTTCGTATCCTGAGTTCAAATATATTTTTATTTTATTTTTTATTTCTAAATTTCTGAGAAAAAAAATTAAAATAAAAAACATGTGATGACGTCACATAAATGGCGGAATGAGGTAGTTACCTTTGCGCATTCCAATGTCCTTGATTGAAAACATTGCGTCAAACAAGACATGTCAATGTCACCTATGAAGTGTAACTAGAAAACAACTAAAAAACTGAATTTAATTCAACAATATTTTTTCTTATCAACTCGACACGCTGCTTACTGTTAATATTATCAATTTTTGATTGATATTGCGCCATTAAAATGGATCCCAATGAAAAATATACGCCAATGAAGGAACCAAAATAACGACTGAGACAAGTGACATCTAACAGTTTTTTTGACGGGTCACAGTAAAGCAAAGGTAATATCGCCATTCTACCGTAAGCATGACGTCATCTGGCGCTTACGTCTTTTTAAAATGCAACGAATTTCAAAGTTGAAATTATGAATGAAAAGTACATAATTTCGAAAAACTAAAAAATATGGGTGCCCTATATTTGAATTTACTTTATATAACGTAATAACACATGCAGGTTAAAAATATGAAATGTTGTCAATTACATGCCGAAGATGTTCGCGATCGCAGTCGCTATCTCGATACAGTCCCTGCAGTCTCGACATTAGACAGCGACAAAAATCGGTCGCTAAGTAGTATCGTTGTCAAATTCCTGTAATAGTTTTTCAACTTTATTTCGAAAACATAAGGTTGAAAATGTATTAAAGAAAGGACATGGCCAAAAGTTCATAGACAAAAAACCCAGAATCGCCAGCAACGAAATATATAAAAATGGGTTCACTATAGTAAACCCAGTACGGTTTCAAAAAATCAGCCTATAAACCATATAGTCAAAACAAGACTATGTTAAATGATTGTATTCTTTGTCACCTAAATTAATTTTTTGAAAATGTGTTTCTCAATTCATAATTCGTTTTAAAATAATTTATAATAATAATTAAAATAATTTATAGTAACAATTCATAAATAATTTTAAACTAATTATGAATCGGTACAAATTAATATCATAAATAAGTTACTTTTTAGTACATAAGTTAGTTACGTTTAGTGCTTGTTTTTTTTTTATTTTTATTATTTAGTTGCAATTCAATAAATTACTTAGTAATTAAGCCTTAGTACAAAGGCTTAATTCCATAATTTATTGAATTAAGTACATCTAAATATGTACAAAAATTAAAAAAACGATCAAGTCATAATTTTATAAATGACTAAAATGCCTGATTACTTTAATTTAGAAGAAGTTAATTTTTAATAGAATAATTTTTGTTTTTTTATTATTAAGTAGATTTTTTTATTTCACTTTTCAGTTTAAGTTGTTATAAATATTTTTTTCAATTTAAAAATGTTAAACCTGTTAGGTATGTTGTACCATTATTGAAATAATAGTAAATGTTGATTAGAAGGTATTGTAATACTTAATAAATGTTGATTTCATATTTCAGGTAGTTTTATTTTATTTGAATCGACCGTTATTGGGTATTAGAATAATAATAATTGAGTTCCTACTAATTCTTAGGGTAACAGGATTGTTTATTAGTCAGAATTCAATTGATCTATGATTATAAATGGTTTTTAATACAAAAAAACTACATATATGGGTTTTTACGACAGTAAATGTGACCATAAGCTTACCAAAAATGGATATACGACTTATACAGTTTTTTTAAAGTACATTTTCATGGGGTGTATTAACCAAGAATTGATTTTTTCTTAGGCGTAAATCCAAGCTAACTTTAAAACTAAAGAAGATAGATAGGTTTTGATGATTTAACTTTTTTCATTTGCAAATTGTAAGAACCTTTCTCATAGATCATTTTTTTATAACTTCAAAAACAAAAAAGTTATGAATTTTTATGTAAAAAAAAATAGTTTTTCTGCTCTCCTGAAAAGTCGGGTTTTGGTTTATACGACCTTTCTACCCAAAGGTATCGAAGTAAACAAATGCGCCGGTATCTGTCTATCCCGCTCGCTCTTCTGCTTGTCGCTGCGCGCCAAATGCGAGCCTTGTGTGTCGGTCGTAAAGTGCTTCTTGCAATGAACATGGTTTATACACCAACGTCGCGAACTGCCTTTGGATTTACGACGTCGAATTTAAACTATGTTTAGGTAATGCATTTAACACGTTAGGGCGTATAAACCATTTACAATTAACGACTATTTTTACGCCCTGAGTTAATATAAATTATGGTCATTACATCATAACAAAACTACAAAAAAAAAAACATTCGGCTTTTACATTGAAAATTTACCTTTTTTAAGAGGCTATGACCGAAAATTTCTGGGTCGTATTAACCATTTTTGTGCGAATTTCTGCATTTCGTATATACAGATCGATAGAGAAAAAAATTCTGAGAAAAATGGTATATATAACTCGATTTGGCCAAAATGGTTTATACGACCTTTCTACCCAAAGGTATCGATATATTTTTGTTTTACATATTATGCCTATAAAAATGGCATATATGAAGTTTCTGGCGATTCTGGGTTTATTTTTAGCCATCTCTTTTGACATCGATTAGACTTAAGGACCGATTTTTGTCGTTATATTTGTCGAGACTGGGCCTGGACGTCGATACTACTACTATTTCTACATGGATGGAGGTGCGGACACGTCAGTTCAGTCGCAATTGAAAGCTCAGTTGCTCAGTTGTGTGCTTGTGCTGTACTCTACCTACTCCAGAAGAAAAAATAGGACCGATTTGACCAATCACATCGACACTTGGCATCGACCGCGATGTAAAAACAAAATATTTTGTTTGCAGCCCGCGATCTATCGCAGTGAGGTATTCTTCGGCATGTGCGTGCGTGTCTATTAGCATGCATTTGATTTATATGGAGGTGACGTCGAGTTAGCGAGCTAAACCGTGATCGCGAGGTATGGCAGTGAAGCATCTTCGGCGTTTAATTACCCTAAGATGATGACTTGATAATTATGATGATGATGGCGATGAAAGTTGTTGCGCAACCTTCGAATAATAATTATGACATGTCTTCAGTCTTAAGGTCTTTTTTGGCCTCTCACCTTTTACGGCATTTGGTTGACAGTATTATGTTAAACATGGTGATTAGGGTAATGGGGGTCATTCGTTGAAAGAACTGGTTTGTTTTGTTGAACCATATTTAGCAATGGACATATTTATGGTGTAAGATGAAAACTGTTCTAGTTCCTTTAAAAATTAAAACAAATCGACCTGAATATTGAACACAAAGAGGAGGTACTTACTAGTGTGTGACAGTTTTGCTAACCACCTCCTCAATGAGCCTATTCGTTTTTGTACTTTGTCGTTGTCTTAGCGGTGTAGGCAACAAATAAAACAAACAGCTGATACCTAAATAACTAAAACTGACTTGCGCCTTACTAGTACAGGGTTGTCAATTTATATAGGCACATCGATCCCACTTGTTGAAATAATATTGTTTATTAAAATTCCAATGTAAACATACATAATGCAAAGAAAACGTAAAGACGACAAGCGTTATTAAAGAAACTGTCCCGAGCACGTTGCTATAACGACAATCATGAAGGCCATCATGATTTCAAACAAAAAAAGTGAGTCGTGTTCGCAATGGTAACCTAGCTACATAAAAAAAACCACTACTCACGTACAAATTATCATCATAGATCTAAGTACAAAAATAAAAACGAAACACAATTTTGATAGCCAACATAATTCATTTGTTTTTTTTTTCATTCTCCGCTTGCCAAGTAGTTTCATTTGGTTTCGGTTGATTGAACATGGTTGTTGACAAGCTACCTACTAGATTTAAAAGTTTAATTGGGGTGACAAATCCTATTATAATATTTCTAAATAAAATAAGGAACTTCGTTCCACTAATTTTGATAAATATTTTTAGAATTTGTTTTCCAATAGGATGGCACTCTATTACATGGCATTTCTTCTTCGTTTCTCTCTTAATGTAAATATATTATTATGTTAGATGAGTTGGGGCCAGCAGATGGCCACGCCATTAGCGGAAAATGACCCTGCCTTTTTTAAAGTCCTAAGAAGTGCAGGTGGACACTGGACAAATTAAGGGACATGGTTTGGTCAGAAACGAATAGTATATTATTACACAATAATTCAAAAATATTTTAATTTAAGTAGGTATATGGATGGCACTTTTCCTTATTTTTCGGGGAATACAAGTTTGATTTATTTTATATTTAATTGCAATTTTACAGCTGAACCGTCCGAATAAATATATCGTGCTGAGCTTAAAATAAAGAGCAACTGAAACTCTACTTTTATACGTATTATCGTCTACAAAAGCTGACCCAATTTCTTGGCACTGAGTGTATAAATAAAACATACATTTCATATACTTCAGTCTAGCATGGAAGCGATAAGGAGAACTTTTACAATCAAAAGAAATGAGTACCTATATGTACATTTGTACAAAGCAAGTCTTTGATTTTTTTAAGAATTTAGGAAAATTGTGTAAAAGAAAAATGTAGAAACAAGTTTTCAACTATTTTATTAGTTAATCGAGGTTAATCGAATCTAAAGTAATCTTCACTTTACTATCTGACATGTTCATGAAAGCCTGCTTTTCTGTATAAACGACTTTATCTAGTTCAAGACTAACAAGGTCTCAGAAAAAAAAGTTACAAAGCAGTTCCAACATTTGCTACCTACCAAACTACACAGTAAACCACAAATTAAGAAAAAGCTGTTTACAGTAAAAAGTAATATTGAGATAACTGATAACTACAATTATCTAACCTTATAATCAATAGCTTTGAGTGCGTAGATAAACTAAACTAAACTTATAAAAGTACACTTACGAACATAAGTATTTTTAAAACACAAAAAAATATTATATAAAAAAAATAAAAAAATACATACCAATTTCGAATAAAGCCAGTAGAACGGCTAGGTTCAATGCGGTGAATCCGTATCTTGCCATTTTTCTCTTGTATATTTGTTTAAATCACGGCAAACGACTGAGCTCGGGCCACGGATGAACGATACTGAGACGCCGAACGCCGCACCCGCCCGCCAGTTCGACGCCGACCAACGCATTTACACGTAACGTAGGGTATACCCGTTTCGGATATTACTGAGGATAGTCCGCGTTTTCTTTCATATACATATTTCCCAGAATCTTCCTTAATACATTCAGCACCCTTTGCGTGACACACTTGGAATGAAAATTCTTCATTAATTAGATATTACAACAAGCTTTGTTGTATTATCAAAACTTCATGTGTTTGAAAAACTTTTCTGGTCGTCGGCAAGAAAAAACCGCGAAACATATTGTGCGTTGGTAGAAGGATGAAAGATGAAAGGAATTATCATTGGAAAAGGTTACGCCATTAGGGTGCGGACTTCCTAGCCCCCAGTTTCTAAAAGGTTATTCAAATTAAGCTGAAGTAAAATCTTATTTCAAGGGATTTGATTGGCTGTTGATGTTTATAACAGCAGTTATCACAAGTTTTATTTACGTGTATTAAACGAAATCTTTATCACATTGCTGGTTTTGAAAAGCCCTTTGGTGTTACTCACATATTCCCGTCTCTAAAACTTTATCAGAACTTTTTGCTAAGCACCACAAATTAAAGTGCTTGGATGTTTCTCTTCCAAACGGTCGTCAAGAAAAGCTTCATTAACTTGTGGCGGCATCTATAACGCCACACACGAACTACGGATTACACCTGACGTCACAAAATCCTACATCGCGCAAGCAGATATACAGAAACCCGACAACAACCGTCGGGCAGCAGACGATCCTTAACTGCACCCGTCTGTTCGAAAAATCCTCCCTTTTCAAAGGAGGATGAGAAACTTTCCAACCTGTTCCTCATTTCTACCTCTAAAAGCTTAGTACACAAAAATGAATTTCGAAATATATGACTGTGACTGTACTATGACAACTACCAAGGACGTCACGTAATGTGTGGAAACGTATATCTATAACTTATCTATGATGTTACTTGTGACATATACTTGATACATTACCATGCTGAACCTAATGATCCTCAAAACATCCTTCCATATTATTTGTTAAATGTACCACCACCACCATCCACCACCCAGGCCCAGTGATGTTGGCGGATGTCTCAGGTCTTTGAATTTTTGATTCTCAGACATGCCGGTTTCCTCACGATGTGTTTCCTTTACTGTTTTGAGAGCAGTGGTGATGAAGTAATTTACAAAAAGTGCCTGCCTGGGTTCGAACCAACGACCTACAGTACGTCAGTCGCGGACGTTATCACTGGGCCGCTACTGCTCGAATTTCTATGATGAAGCGATATTTTTCATGCAGACATAATTGTGCGCACACTCAGCTAGTAAGAAGATCATGAGAAAAAGCTTATAGGTGCCGGTGATTCAGAATAAGGTAAATACATTCAATTGTTTTCCTTTTTTAGTCATTGACTTCAGTCAAATCACGTGTTTAGTCATTCATTATTGGATGAGTTAGCAACGCTAAATTGCTCAGCAAAGATATCCATCAATCTATTTACGAGGAGATCGAGCCAGGCTCTTAACATTCTGTCTGCCGAAACGTTTGGTCGCAGTACTGTCCGACTAAAGAAATATACTTGTACTAAATCTCTGGACAGGACATCAACGGAAAATATTCAAGGTTACCTTTATGGTATTGTTTTTCTACTAGACATTGATCCCATCGTTTTTTATTAACACCATAGATTGAAAATAACAAGTTTTTTTTTTTGTGATGATTTAACAATAGTGCCTTACGTACGATGAGAGAACTAGAACCAATCAGAAATCTTTATCCTGAAAGTCTGACATTCGGTCCTTGAGCATACATAACAGTTTTATTCTGGATACTATAATGCCAATTTATTCTGATGAAAGTTCAATGTTAGACGGAGTCATGATTTGGGAAAGCCTTGAATTCTCTGAAGCTGCTGTTTTCATGTGTTTTGTGTGTTTTGTCCTAGAACCAAAAAATCGAAGACATGTGACATCTACCAACCTATGGATGTGGATTACAGGCCACTCCCTATCGAAGAGAGGAGGCCTATGTCCCAACAGTGAGAACAATATAGGCTGATTATGATGTTTCCACTGATCCAACTTCATTATGTTCAGTAATCTCTTTGCAAATCTCATAAGATACTCCAAATAATTATAGATATAAACATGCTTTGGGTATGATTGATGCAGCAGCTGAATTTTCGTAATAGCAACGATACAAAAAAAAAGTGCATCAATGGTTTTACGTCCAAAAGTAAACCCGTCGAATCTGATCTGTTTGATACGTAGCGCTAATATAAAAAAATACCGAACGGATTTTGTTTAGGTTTTCACCAATAGATAGCTTCTGTTTTTTGAAGAGGTTTAGTATAATAATATGATCAACATATGTATTATATCTTAGCTCAGTCAAGGCTAGGAATGCGAAGCCAAGGCGAATCAGCTAGATGGAAATGTTGTGGGCGTCTGGGTCCTGACGTAATGCACCAAAACAAAATGTGTTTTTGAATATCACGCTTTCTGGATAACGTGCTTTCTCATACACGACTCGGCAAGCTTCAAATACCTTGTTATTTAGGATAAATAAATAATGAAAAGTGAAATATTTAATTCCCAATCAAGGAATATTTTGATTCGTTCTTACTATACAGGGTGAAATTAAATTAGCTGGCGAAACTTACGAACGAAAAAACATAGACGGAAAAAATATATCTACACTCATATTTCTATATAGTAAGCACAGCTGATTAGGGGGTCAACAACCGCAGCTGATTTGTAAAAATCTCACCGTGAAAACTTAGATGAAGTCAGCCAATGAGCCAGTGTGTCAATTCCAAGCATCAGGTAGAATGACAGGTCACTTCAAGTACTTCACCTGAGTGTTTACGGTGATATTTTTAGCACTGCAGTAGTTGTTGCTGCAATATAGTTACTTAAAATGTCTAGATTTTTTTTTGTTTTAACTTTTAGATATCGATCACGTCTCTAAAGTTTCCCCAGCTTATTTAATTTAACCCTGGAAGAAGAACGCGTGGAATAATAATGTTGACTATGATGACAACCTTTAAATCACCCATAATTATTATTACTAAGGTGAAATAAGAGACCTTTTCCTACATAATATCTACTCCACGTCACTTTGTTGCATCATTAAAATGATTAATCTACCTATGATATTAAAAATGAAGTCGGTGCAAATAACAAAGTAACAACCATGATAGATATATAGCTATTTCCGGAAACAAAGTCTGCATTACAAAAAAAACATCCATAGAATTTAAGTTTCCAAATTCTCTTGCTCAAGAAAATTTATTGGCTTAACGAGTCGTAGTGTAATTAAATTTGGACTCGTCGCCAACCTTATGCTTGACCAAATTTATTTTTTATAAATGATTTACTGCCACACTAGCTAGAAAAGATCATAGATTTGGGTGTGATATAAATAATAGATGCCGTGCGCCATTTTAATTATACGGCTTGAAGCATTGCTTGCTTCAAGCTTCAGTAAGTCATACACTCATGGTTATACCTACACTACAAGCGACCAGCCCCTGCTTCGCACGGTTTTTATGTCTGGACAAAACATCGATATTTCTATGTATTATACACATACACTTTCCGGAATAAATTCTCTAAAACTCTAAATGCTGGCGAAAGCCGCATCAAAATCTGTTGTGTAGTTTAGAAGAACAACGCGGTCACGCAAAACAAGAAAAGCAACTTTCATTTTTAATCCATACTATTTATATACATATATACGAGTACTATATATAATATTATAAATTCGAAAGTAACTCTGTCTGTATGTTACCTTTTCACGCCTAAACCACTGAACGGATTTCTATAAAATTTGGCAGAGAGATAGATTGCATCCCGGGGAAGGACATAAAATAGTTTTTATCCCGATATTCCCACGGGATCGAAACATATGCGGGTGAAGTATATATAGACAGCCGATCCCAACATAGGTGCGCAAAGGTTAGGCTATGATTGATAGATAGATATATTTCTAGAAGTAGAAGAAGTTCAAACGTGGACTCGTCTATGTCTAGCAGTGGACTGACGATGATGATGATGAATCTATACATAGAATAATCGTATCGATTCTCTGTGTATATTGGGGTCAATTTCCAAACGAGCACAAATGTCTATAAAGAGTATTATTGACTATTGCACTACAGGTTGCTTTCTCGTTAACTAATATTTGTATGGCCTGCAGATTATGCATATAATATGTGGGTTTATATGCAGTGCGTTTATGTATGAGAATTTGATCTGTAATCGCTTCCAAGTAGGTACGTAACAATGAAAAACAAATCAAATGTCTCTTAACAAGCTGTGATTTCAAAACCTATAATAAAATTTAAAAAAAAAATTAAGAAAATACTTGAATTTCAGAAACGGTCTAGGGATACATGAATCCTAAGTCGTTCTCATGGTAGAAGGCGCGAGCACAACTACTTAGTATAAAATATGAAACAATGCCAGAGAATGCATTAATTTAGAAAAGTAAATTCTAGAAGCATTAACTCTTGGCACTCTCTATAAAATGTTTGAATTTAATTTATTGGGTTGCATTTAAGGTGGCTAGGACAGACACAGACTGGATAATGAAGGCGGAGGACAGGGTATTGTGGTGCAGCTTGGGAAAGACGAGCAGAGGACTGTGAAAGGCTGAGTTGATTGTTGATTGGGTTGTCCATTAGTAATAATACTTCAGGATCTACGTCCTGGGCAGTCAGCTCTTTTTATCTACCTTTGCAGACTAACTAATGATTTTCCATCGGCTGATCTATTCTTGTAAAGTTAAAGTGCTCATCGTTATCTTTTTGAGCAGAGGTGGCCCAGTGGTAACGGCCCCGACTTACGAGTTGTAGGTCGTGGGTTCAAACCCAGGCAACCGCTTTACTTAATGTGAATAGTTCATAACCACTGCTTTCAAAACGGTGAAGGAAAACATCGTAAGAACCAAAAATTTGAAGACATGATATAATCTACCATCCCACACTGGGCCCGGGTGGTAGGTTACGGCCCACTTCCTCTCACAGAAAGGAGGCCTGTGTCCCAGCAGTGGGAACATTATAGGACGATTATGCATCGTTATTTTCAAGTCCCAGGGTCATTTTTACAAATGGCAATGTAGGCATATGACAATGATGTAAAATAAAGTTATAAAGCCGACCATTCATGCTGAACAAACGATGATTGTTGGCTCATAGATTAAACCATAGATAATAAAGGACCACGTGAAAATCGAGCCCAAAAACTCGTACTTATCTGTACTAATAACAAAGCTAAAGAGTTCGTTTGTTTGGTTGTTTGAACGTGGTAATCTCTGGAAGTACCAGTCGGATTTGAAAAATTATTTTTGCATTCAATAGCCCAATTATTGAGGAAGGCTATTAACAACACACTAGGACTCTTAGGAGTCGAGCAAAAAGTAAGATAAGATAGAACGCTAAGCGAAAACGAACGAATAGCGCGGGCAGGCGATGCGATGCGACGGAGTGGGTCGGGGAACCAAAAAATTTCACGCGGATGAAGTCGCGGGCAGAAGCTAGATGCTGATATAAGTCTTTTGCAATTTCCTTAACATCTCGAAATTTGATTGTCGAATCACGATTCGGAAATCTCATGCACAGTGTGACAATTATGTTATGTTTTCTGAATAATGATCATTTGACTAATGTTTTCAAATATGACTCAGGTAGGCAAAACAGGAAAATGTTCTTGTTGATGATGATTCTTATTCAATGCCACGTAAGATGCCACGAGAGAAGCCTCTTCACACGGTCGCACGGTTTTACAGTAAATCGCCTTTATTTAAATATTATTACTATATATTTTTCCTTTTTGTAGTGAAACTTCTTAGGCGGTGGTGATTTGCTAGTTGAACGAAAATTGAGAGTGAAATTTCAAGGACGCGTTACGTTTAGGCATATTTCGTTACGTGAGAGAGAAGAAAGATTTCCCTCTCTGTCTCTTACACTAAATCTCACTTATTCTCATTTTTTTTAATAAGATGCGCTTCTACTACGGGCGTTGTCGGTTATACCACAGATAATATAAGTTATACCTACTCATGTCAACACGCTCTAATTAAAGTCGTGGTGTGGTGTGAAAAATGTTCTTTACTCACATTAGCCCTTTAATAGGTACTTTAATTAATACGTTGGCGGTAAAACCCAAGACTATGTTTTATTTTGTATGTGTCATAATATCAATCATCATAGAAAATATCGAAAGAGGCACCTTACCCCTCGTCTTTATTACCCTTTGGTATCTACCTATAACTATAATGAGTACTACCCTAGCAGTGAGCATTCACTTGTTTTTTGGGGAACTATCTTAAGCAGCCCAACTTGCGTCAATGTTTCAATTACAATTGGAAGGGTTTTGAAAGAAATTCCAATGACTCATAGGTTTTTGTCTGCTCACCAACGCAAAATAACGCAACGAACGTGTTTGAACAGTCAAAATTAAAAACTTTGCTATCAATAAATTGTCTTTTTATGTGCGTTACGCAATTAGCCCACAGAAAAGAAAAGATAAGTGTCTTCCCACTTCTGTAACGAACGATCTTTGATCAATCTTGGCAGGTGGACGGATTATCGCAGTAAAAACTTTATGATCCCGTCATCAGCATACTTTAAATTACTAAAAATATGGCGCAAATGATTACTGGTTTATATCTTCCAAGTAGTAGAAGCACAGAATACTTAAAGTACTACGTACAGAAAGGACACTCCCTTCCCCGCACTAACATCAGTTACCGCACCTCACTCCGCAATTCGGCGTATTCGTCGCAGTTCTTTAACAAGAGCGCTCGCAAACACAAGTACCTCACGCACACATTCATACGTATACAAACGTCATTTTTTAATGTAGTAGTAGTAGGTAATTATTTTGCGAGCGTTGTATGGAGTGTCCGGGGTGTGGTAGAAGGCTCTTTGAAAAATGCAATCCATAGGAAAGAAAATATATCTAATCTACAACGAAGATCTTCGATCAATCTTGGAAGATAGATTGTTGCAGTAAAAATTTTATGTTCTCGTCATTAGCATCACACTAATATTATAAAGGCGAAAGTGTGTGAGTGTGTGTGTGTGTGTGCGTGTGTTAATAATAATAATATTCCACAACTATCACACAACGCCATCTAGTCCCAAGCTAAGCAGAGCTTGTGTTATGGGTACTAGACAACTGATAAACATACTTATATATTTCTAAATACATACATATTATAGATAAATTACACCCAGACACAAAACAAATGATCGTGCTCATCACACAAACATTTGTCCTGGGCGGGAATCAAACCCACGACCTCCGGCATAGCAGTCAGGGTCACTAACCACTAGACCATCAGGCCTGTAATATGTTTGTTACTTCTTCACGCTCAAACGGCTGGACCAATATTGATAAAATTTTGTATGGACGTAGCTGACAACCTGGGTTAACATATAGGCTACTTTTTATCCTGATATTTCCACGAGATCGACACTTACGCGGGTGAAACCGCGGGGCGTAGCTAGTACTACAATATGGCGCAAATAGTTACTAGTTGGCTTACGAATATATCTACCAAGTAGTGGAAGACGGTTTAAAAAACGCAATCCACAGACTAGCACCAAGTGCAAGTACTATTTTAAGCCATTGTTATTGAAATTGAAACAAACCAGTATCCTTTTTACTTTGTTTACGAGTTTTTTATTTAGAAACAAAACTTCAATGAAGGAGTTTCCGTTTTTTATCTTCATAACCGCCGAATGAGTACATTCATCACTATTTTTGTTCCCCCACCGTTTTTAAATCAGTAAACGGTTTTTACCCGTCCATGAGAAAGACATGGTGGCCATTTTCTGTACCGCATCACGGACTATGCGTTCATCAGCCACAGTAAAAGGACCGTAATTCCGTGATGCTGTAACACCTGCTATGTATGGACCTCAAAACCGGTATGTAACCTCATAACAAATTCAACAAACGCTGTCTTTCGTCATGCATGGTTACGTGACCTGTCAATAGGCTATGGGTACCTACTTACTGGTATAGAATAGTACCTACCTACAGAAGGTACACGCATGGCCTACACGAGCCAAGCGCACTCACACAGATGCGTATGTACGACGGTCTCGTACTCTCTATTCTGTACTATGTCGAGTGTACTCGCTGTACGTGAATCTTGTGTATGTGTGCGAGCATTTTCCGCGTACAATATGGAGCAAACCTTCTGTCCTATTCTGTGCTACTGGCTTGTGTACCTATTCAGTAAAGGATGCCTGATGTGCCATTGTTACTTCAAAAATTACGTCTGCTCGTTATGCCTCCGTGATTTGTGTAATGTTTACCTTTTAGTACGGTTCTGTGGTCCATGGTCTTGATGGACTTCCAAATCTCGTAATTTCAAGGTTGACTGTAGATTATGGAATATTTTTTTTTTTTGTTTTTAGCTCTAATATTGGACTTTTGTGGAGAACCTGAACACTTTTTCTTTGCTACATCAACATGCAAATGTCGTTAAATGAACAAGTCGCCATGCGACAAACTCCACACACCTAACTTGTTTGCGCCATATGCATACGAAGAGCCTCTAAAAACCGCTTCAAGTTGTTTCTTCTAGATAACAAGAAAAGCTACGACAGAAATTTCTTCATAAATACGACAAAGATATACCTAAGTATACAACACACCCAGTTATGATGTAATGCATGTGAAAAAAATGCGTCATTTTGTCTATTTGATGGTCTCATTGAAGGTCTCACTAATTCACCTCTTCCACCTCGCAGTTTGGGAATCTGATGATGTCATGCGAAATGTAAATAGTACTCTAGAGAGGTATAATGTGTAATCAAGATAAGTTAACATCAAGCTTGTATTGCCCAAAGGTCCGGCAGAGGGTTGTAGTTACATTTTTATACACCTCATTGGTGTACCTACCTACATTATTTTAATGAGTCATGTAGACGTAATGCCCACATTTTATCAGTAGTTTGCTGAAGTCGCCTCTACTTTAAACAGAATAAGGTGAATAATTCCCTTATTCATCTACTTCAGATACCTAGTTCATAGTGCAAACCCGTCAATAAACGAGAAACGGTATTATAGAAATGAGTAGGACCTATAAGTATACCGTAACACAAGTTGACGTATCTCGGTAGGTAGGTATTTCTCAGTAAAACATTTTTGTTCTTTGCAGGAAAACAACAATTATAAAGAAGCCAGTCATGAAACCACACTAATAAACTGCGTAAAGGTAACGAAGGGATAAACTGAATCATCTTACAATTGCGGAAATAAGTTTTAACAATAACAAGTAATTATTGTATTATGCGATGATGAGTAATGTAAGCCCAACATAAAAATAATAGCGAAGTTGACGGAGGTCTGATTTTTCCAACGCCAGATAATTTTATCTAGGGAATAATTTTAAATTTTTGACAGTTCTTCCATAAGTACTAAAATTGTCAGACGTCAATTTTATTCCACGAACAAAAATTATCTGTCGATTGAAAAATCAGCCCTAAATCGATGAAATCTTCAGAAAGACTTAAATACTAAAAAAAAAGCATATTAAATTAATATTTAGAAGAAAAATAAAAACCGTAATCTTATTCTCATATTTATTTGCTTTAGATTTACCCTTTTTTATAAACATTTCTAAAAGTTAAGTAGTGATTATCAACTGTTAACCATACATTATTTACGATTCCTAAACGTCTCTTAACTTTAAGCAACGTTTATAAATAAACCCCATCAAGTTTAACTAGCTGTTGTTACCTAAATTTGTATTATTTTATTTATTGCTAATGATTTAAGACAGTTACTTAGCAGTATTCTTTTATAATTATACTAGCTTCTGCCCACGACTTCGTCCGCGTACAATTTCTACCTGTATAGATAATATTTAGAAGATAGGATTATAAATACTTACTACCAGTAGTACCAGTAAGCGTAGCATAACCACCATAGAAACAGGTTTTGTTGACGAAAGAATAGACAAAATAACATTGTAGACCGATTTATAAATCTGTAATTTTTTCTATTCTTTCGTCGACAAAACTCTATGGTGGTCATGCTACGCGTGCTGTACACCTATTACTGTAGGGTGTGTTTGCAATACGCCTTGCAAGGCAACACATACACTTACGATACATTTTTTATTTTATAACATCATCTATTATATTATAACTTTGTGTCACAAATAAATGGAATATGCGATAGTATATAAGTAGCAGAATGCAAGCTCAACATAAAAATTTTAACGAGGTTCACCAGGGTGCTCCGTGCTTACATTTACGCAGAGATTTTAATGCGACCCATATTTTCAATCAAAACTCCAAGAAAACTAAAAGATTTATATGTGACCCAAGAATTATTTATGGACCTGTTATTCGTTTTTTCCATTCGATCCCAGACAATCTGACGTCATCACCGACAGACGCGAAACTTGACCTTTTTAAACACCCTCCTGGTTAAAAATAACAAAATGATTAATTGGCTACCTGATACAAGGACGGTGGATGTATTTTGAGTGAAGTAATACGCCTATGTGGGCTTTGTTTTTCCAGAAAATTGCTTGTCCATTTACCTATTCAAGCT
Organism: Amphipoea oculea; assembly: GCA_945859645.1. Lineage (NCBI taxonomy): Eukaryota > Metazoa > Arthropoda > Insecta > Lepidoptera > Noctuidae > Amphipoea > Amphipoea oculea. The sequence goes on from OX243880.1 coordinate 12,183,757, forward strand.
CGCTTGTGGCCGATTCTTATATACGGACCGTTATTGGTGTAAAATTAATCCTCTTATATCTTTACCAATAATGAAGCAAAGACCTCATAGCTTTGCAAAGTAGACCCTCTCATATGGAAGTAGGTATCACAAGTAAAATTAACTTACAAGTGTATTTATATGGCCAGTTTGGTAATAAAAAAATATGCTGTTTATAGGCAATTAAAGGTCAGAATTTTCTCGATCAGTACGAGTATCTTATGTGCCTACTACTATTGGATGCTGTGGATCTCTGCTGCAGTCTTCTTATGAGGATATCTACATGGAATGTCTTGTCTCAGGGTCAGGCTCTTAGAAAAGGTTAATTAGTTTAATAGTGCGTTTCAACAAATAGTTCCTATGTTATAATGTTGGCTCCCCTGTCCTCCGCTAGGAGTATATGTGTTTTGTGCCCATCTCTGTCAAGTTAGTAGATATGGAAAGACGATTCTGCGGTTTTTTTAAGATTTATCAGGTGTCCGTGTTAGAATCATGCCCAAAACATTAAGGGGTGGTGAATAATAAGAAGTGGTATACATTGTGGCCAACATAACGGCATAGGAACTATTTGTTGAAATGCACTCTTAAGCGGATAGTACACAATAACGTTTAATTTTTTCTCTTGTTGATGCAGAAGTCTCTTGCTGTCGTCTATGAAAAAGTGCTTATTCTAGACACCCGTGGCAAAGATATTAATAAAAGTAATTTTATTATAATTGGGTTGCGGAGGTCAGATAGGCAGTCGCTCTATGTAAAATAATGGTATTCAGCTGCATCCGGTTAGAAGCCAACCCCAAAAATAGTTGGGAAAAGGGTAAGCAGATGATAATGATGAACATCGAGATTTTTATAACTAAGGCTCCGCCTGCTACGATCCTTACATACTCCTTATGCCTCGTTTACGTCCATATATCACGCACGCCGGTTGCGAGTACTACGCACCTGAGCATCCTGCATATTTTTTAGTAAGTTTGGTTGTAGTTATTGATCATAAATGCATAGATTCCCGTCTCTTTAGACCAGAATTTATCTCCTATTATATCTACCTTTGTAGACATAATAGTAGATATACCTACTACCGGAACAATAGCTAATTAATTTTGGTAATTTCAAACAAACAACAAAATATCGTTCGTAACGAACTTTCAAGGCGGGGTTATTGATATTTTATTGACTAGTTTTTCCTTTTATTATCTACTTACCTACTTGTTATATACCACAATCTTCACAATAATGCGTATAAAATAAGGTTAATAGCGGTGGCGTTATTATTATTTTTTTAATTTATTTATTACCATGCTATAAACCTATGTTTAAGGAAAATAAAGTAGGTATTGTTTTCCTTAAACATAGGTAACTCTATGGCAAGAAACATCTAAGCCATTACGCCCATATTTAAACGATTCTAATAACAAACAAACTTATCTCAATCTTTGACTTATGATGACATAAAAATCTCAATCTACGTTGGTACAGTCAGGAACAAAAGTAGTTTAATACTTCAGTAGGCATTGAACTAAATATTTAATTAAAATCGGAACAGAAGTAAAATTCAAACAATATTTACTAGATGATATGTAAGTATAATAATAACTACACCACAACGACAACACGTGGACGGGTACTAATCTGTATGAAAATGTATAGGTACTTAGTTTATTCACAAGGACCACATTTTAGCCGTCAAAATTAACCGTGTGGGCGATACCGACCACATAAACGCCAAGTCGCAGCCAGAACGCAACCACCAGCGAGACCGCAAACTAGAGGCTGGCCACATCGCAAACACATCGATCTGCCTACTGCAAACACTAGCCACAACGTAACTAAGGTCCGGCCGTGCTTTTGCCAAAGATGTACACAACAATGACCGCTCGAAATTGAATAAATCGATATACAAGAACATTAATTTTATGTACTTAATTTTTGTTTTCGTCTAGTTAGCTCGGAGATTTAGACGAAAACAAACATTACTTAAAATAAATGTTCTTGTATATCGATTTTATTCAATTTCATTTTACATCTTTGGCAAATTTAACGCGGGCGGACCTTACATCGCAACTACTAGTGACAACGCAACGACATCGAATTTTGTAGTTAGGTACTACAGCGCAACTGCAAGAAGCTGCAGCAACGCGAAAGCACTGCTTGCCTATATTTTGTCGCTGCGATGTGATGTGGTTATGGTATGTAACGTAATTAGCGTATGGTCATTGAAACGGTCGCCGAAAAAAGTCGATTAAAAGTAGCAATCTACTTTTGTTGATGACCGTACCAATTACTTTTTATTGGACTTCTTTCAATGCATTTTCTTTCAGTTCTCCATACTATAATTGGAAAAACGAAATTCTTGTTTAGTTCTTCCGTCTGTCTGCCAAAAGTGATTTTCTTCGAAACTTAGTTAAACATTGTGACCGTTTTTACTCGAATATCGAAGTTGAAATGATAACTCGAACGCGTGGAGATAACGTAAAGTAAATTCGAAGGATATTAAAATTGAAAATACTTGTTTTGCATAGGTACCATATTTATTTACTTTATTAAGGTCTATCAATCTGCCTAGCTTTTCCTAATCATGTTGGGGTCGGTTCCAGTCTCACTAGATGCAGCTGAATACCAGTATTTTACATGGAGCGACTGCCTATCTGACCTCCACAACCCAGTGGGTAATACGATACCCCTTGGTAAGACTGGCTGTCAGACTTTCAGGCTTCTGACGACAAGTAACGACTGTCAAAGATCCACGAATGACAGCCGGGAGCAACGGCTTAAGGTGCTTTCCGAGACACTCTTAGTATGAAAAGTTGTTCACCCATCCACGGACCAACCGCGGCAAGCGTAGCTTAACCTGATCGATCAACTCCTGCGGCTGTTATTACTTGGCCACAAGCCCTTCATTTCATTTCTTATCAGTCGTAATTGAGTAAAGAATTTATTTGCCAACACAATGGTCGGATTATGTCAATAGAAAATGTTTCGCATAACCGGCACTATCAGCAGAGTAAGAACCTGATTAAAGATAATCTGTGGGATAATTGCGTAAAAGACATAAAATGACAATTTATCGCAATTCCTTTCAATTTGACAGTTCAGATGCGTTCATTGCGTTATTTACGTTGTTGATCAGCCGAATTTTTCTAATCTAATTAATTTCATTCAAGACCCTTGAATTATGATTGAAAGTGTGTTAGGCAATAAGGGTGCTTAACTTTACTTACAAATAATAAATTTTAACAGTCTTTTGAAGTGAAACTTCTTTACGCACGCTTGACTTGGGGAGTAAGCTGGCGAACGCGTGACGTAAGCGTTACGAAAAGTGTAATCGGGCGAGGCGAACGGGAGTTGAGTGGGGGATATAAGCAAGAGAAAGCAGTGCGCGCACACATTTTCTTTCTCTCTTCCTCTCATAGCCAAATACATTTAAAGTTTCACTTCAGCCGTGTGGTCAAAAGCACACTCGGTTTTTTTTTGTTTATAATCCAAAAGGCGTGCAATATACACACTTGTTCGGGTCGGAATAGGAGCAGCCGGGCGGCAAAATATACGGTGCGTATCAGAGTTGTGTGGTCGTATTTAGGAGTGTAGTACAAACCATCAAACTGAACAACTTTCTCCCTAGGACGAACATCGTAATCGCGAAAAAAATGTCAGCTGTCCCATAAATTTGGGTCGATCCCTAAATTTGGCCAGACTTTTCTGATACATGCTGTATAGTCGATTTTCCCGCCCGACAGGTCTTAGTAATGAAGTATAGAAAGTATCAAGAATGACAGACAGCATCCCGTTAAAAGCAATTCCATGAAATCGCGAAAAAAATCAGCTGTTCCCTACATTTTGACGAGTTATCATCATCTGCCTAGCCTTTTCCCAACTATGTTGGGGTCGGCTTCCAGTCTGACCGGATGCAGCTGAATACCAGTATTTTACATGGAGCGACTGCCTATCTGACCTCCACAACCCAGTTACTGGGTAGTACGATACCCCAATGGTAAGACTGGTTGTCAGATTTTCGGGCTTCTGACGACCCGTAACGACTGTCAAAGATCGATAAATGACAGCAGGGACCAACGGCTTAACGTGCTTTCCGAGGCACGGAGGGGTCTTGGTATGTAAAGATGGTCACCCATCCACAGACCAACCGCGGCAAGCGTAGCTTAACCTGATTGATCGACCCGTGCGGCTATTATTACTTAGCCACAAGCCCCTTGTTGAGTTATACGAACATAAATGTAAGGAACAGCTGATTTTTTTTTCGTATTCAGGTTTGGTCCCATAGTAAAAGTTGTTCATAATGATGAGTACAATGACCTCTTATGAGGTTGTTGGTGTTTTTCCAATAACCTTGTATAATGTCAGTCACTGGAGTAAAAAAACTACACGAGGAACACATAAGTTTATCCAAATTGTGTGTGCAGTTTTTATGTATTTTATTAAGTAGTTCCGGGATGCGGAATCTTTCGAGATCATTCTGAATGCAGTTCGTCTGTCTCAGCTCTGAGACCGGATAAAAATGAATAAAACTTTACTGAACTACGGACTTATAACTGAAAAAGAAAAACTAATCAATTGAATCTGGTTCGAACAATGTGTGTTTATAATTTTTCTTTCAATAAGTATATTATTGTGTTGTAGATACTGTAACTTCATAACCCTGATTCACTTTTCGTTATACAATGGTTATATGACTAATTATGTACCTAACCCTGTTATGCACTATTGGAGTAAAAAATGGGTCCTTTATAATATCTACACTTCGTGTATAATTAAAATTTCCTTGCAGTAGTAACTACGGAAAGTCTTCTATAGCACTAAAGTTAAAGTTCATATATTTGCTTAGTTTTTGCTGATCAACTCTTCTGCAAGCACCAAATTCCTAGGAGCTTAATAGTTGCGTTTCATGGGCTCCTAATGAGGACCAGCATTCTTAATTCTAAAACATTTCAAATTAAGTCTAATTAAATATTTATCAAACAATAACCATTATGAAAATCGAATGAAAAGAACCTTAGATTAGCGATGCATTTATTTTCAACTCGGTCTTAGCGACATGTTTCGGATACTTTCCGGAGCTATTATATCAGTCCCTAAGCTGTTCCGATTCACTGGCAACCTACCTGTTACTATTCAGTCAAGCACTTTAATAAATCAGCAAGGATAGGCCCGAAAACTTGATTAAATATTGGGCCTTTTAAGATTTCCCAGGTTTTTTATACGTCTTCAAGTCTAAAACGTTACAAAAGATATCATAGATACCTAACTCCACGTTTTTCCTCAATTCAACTGAGACATTGTGGGAAAAAAAAACTATTCTGTGCTCTGGTGGTCAGAGCAATCATCATCATAATCAGCCCGTGACACAAAATGACACAACAACCCATTGACAAAGTGACAGTGGAAAGATAGAAATACTCTTTAATATACACTATAAAGATTACAGATATAAATGAAGAAATTTCACAAGGGTTGACACAGACACAAACATACATAGTATTATGTAAACTATACCACAATCTACTTTAGTCCCCGAAATATTTCCGTCTAACAATACGATAGTCGTCCTAACTTCGTAAACGGGAAGGGAGGCGCCTCGGATCCTATCTAAGTAGGCCAATGGCTTGTTTATTAAATCCCCCTGTTTGACCCTGTTTAGAACAACACAGTCACGACAGGTCAGGTACTCAGGGCAGCTTTGAGTGTCAGTTTTCAAGATAGGTATCATTATTTCCTCCATCAATTGTTTTGCTTTTCCTAACCCTGCGTTTACAACAAGGTACCTATATGATATGTACCTATTTTACTTGTTGTGTCTATTGTTTTCGTTTATCGTTTACACCTAAAGCAACCTGTAAAGACCGGGAGACCGGGGAATTTCCGTAGTTAAAAACGTTCAAAATCTAGTCGCAATCTCATCTCAGCGACAATCAATGTCAAAAACTTGTCAAAAATGTAGTGAAATCAGAGGTATTTTTGACACATTGACACTGAGATCAGACTGTGAACGTTCTTAAAATTACGGGAATTGCCCCTCAGTTAATGTGTATATAACAACTTGTCAAAAATCTCAAGAAGGTGTACCAAATAGTAATACATTTCTGAAACAACGTCAATACATGTAGGATAGGTAAATATTTTATACACGACATGTTTTTGACAAGACTGCTTTAGAACAATTAATACATCTTGTACAGACGCCAGCACATCAAGCTACTACACTCTGTCAAATTTCTTTAATAGATTTACAACTTTATTGCTAAAGCATTAGATTAAATGTTGATTGAGAAAAATTGACAGTTTCGGGTAGCTTGATGTGCTGGCGTCTGTACATAATTATATTATATGAGGGTAAATGCTGGGTAAGTAGGTGCGTAAATCCGTCAAGAAAATAAGCTTTTCGTTGTTGAGTAAGATCAAGATTAAGTAGTAAGAGTCGACAGTGATATTTAAGTTTTTTTTTTTTTTGAGTACATTAATATTGGCTCCATCACTTAATGAAGGTACGATCGGCCTTGAGCTGTCAGCCTCACTACCACCGATTCTGATATCTAATATTTTCAGCATATGGCATCAGCTATTCTTGTTTACAAACTCAGATTTTTAATTTGCCAGACTAACATGACAGCTATGATCGACCTTTTTTTGTCAACGATGACATTATTTCGTGTGTATAAAGCCGGATTCACATTACTGTGTTGTGTCGTGTCTTGAACTCTTGACGCCTTCTGACGCAGTGGTAACTAATCAAAACTCGTTGTGATTTGCCGTAGTAGTGATTAGTATGATTGGTGTATCCCGAGTAACGACACAACACGACACAGTAATGTGCTGGTGGCTTTAAGGCGCGAAACACACGGCGGGGCGGGCCGGGCCGGTCAATTTGACCGCGAACGATAGTGCAAAGGGAATCCTATACTACCAACGCACATAGAGGGCAAAAAGACCACGCCGCCGGTGCTTGTCGGATGATGTCTCTCGCGGTCATTCGCGAACAAAATGACAGCCGTCTGCAGAGCGCCTTACAGTAATTTTGGTCTAGCAAATTAAAAACCAGAGTTTAGTTGGCACTGATGGCATAGACGAAGAAGAAAATCGTTAGGGGTAGTAACTTAGGTGACAGGCATAACCCAAGTGAAAAGCAAGCCACAGAGTGTTCTGGTGTAATTTGATAGAGTCTTGCTATAGTTTAAGTGTAAATTAACTACCCACTTCATTACCTATAAGGAAAACCCGATGTGGAACGTGATAACAATAGGTAACAATAGATAAGACTATCGGATTCAAATACCAGTCCATTGTTCCACCGTCTGTATCATTAATAATAATAAAAACCCGACTACTGAAAAATCGCGCTCTAAAAAGTATGATGCAAGAAAATATTCTCATCTGAAACTATTCAATATTTATTATCAAACAAATAATAATATATAATCAGCCTATCATGTTCCCACTGCGGGGTCACAGGCCTCCTCTATGTGAGAGCGAGTGGGCAGTAATCCACCACGCGAGCCCAATGCGGGTTTGTAGATACCACATGTCTTCGAATTTTTGATTCTAGGACATGCTGGTTTCCTCACGATATTTTCCTTCACCGTTTTGAGTGCAGTGGTGATGAAATTATTTACACAAGTAAAGCACATACCTCGGTTTGAACCCATGACCTACGACTCTTAAGTCAGGGGCCGTTGCCACTGAGTCACCACTGCTCCCCGTAATATACTCTAATGTATTTAATACATATTCATAGTGATGTTAAGAGGATAGCCGCACTTTGCCCTAAAGAGTAAAACTTGTGATCGCTTACTACTGTCGGAATGAATTATTTTGTTAAGGTAGGTGGCATACGACCACGGCTATCTTTTCTTTTAGGTCTTGACTTTATGTTCGCTAGGGGGTGCCATATTTTATAACCAGCGAACGATCAAGACGCTTCCAACGATATCTCATTTGGCAAATTATGATAAGTAGTTTAGAATTTATAAGGGAGCAATTTCATCACATTTCCTGACTGCGGGTTGGTAATTTCAGGCTGTAAGTCACAGGTTCTCCTTCTTTACTTACTACCTTGATAGCTTAGGTCACTGAAGCACATACACTGCTACAGTCCGTCCACAGTTTTTGTTACCTCTGACAGCAGCAACCTAAAAGAAACCTTATTATAACCATAATAAAGATCACAATGATTTGGACAGTGACGCAAAATCAGAGGTAAAATAACTCTGTGAAGGACTGTACAACGATCTTTTGGCGCTTGAATGACGTTGACAGGTGGCGCTGTTGGTAAACATTTGTGCAATTGTTTTGTGAACTGTCACTTGAAATGTATTCAAAAAACAAGATGGCGTCGTTCATTCCGATTTCGGCCACGTGCCAAAACAACCTTGTAGAACTATACCTAAAGGTCAGTAGGTATGTAGGTACTAATAATTATAACGAAGAGGAAAACTATAGATTTCCTTGTTATTACTAATAACGCATGTGTGCCAATTATTTGTTTATTTACTAAGGCACCAAGTCCAAATATACAAATCACAATACATCAAATTCATTTCATCTATAAAATAAAATAAAAGCTTGTAATATACAGGATGAATTTTCCAAGTGGGATTTGGCCATCCACGCCCACTTGGAAAATTCACCCTGTATATTATGACGTTAAATAAAGAGATAATATAGGTAGTATATTTTTCTACGTCAATTTAAAATGTGCGGGTTTTCGTATTCTTCAAGAATGTGTTGCTTAAAACCGGTCGATGAGGTAACCAAGTCCCTTATACATATACTGTGGCACCCACGTTCCCACGACATAGATAACTGTAAAACTTTGGTCATTCTTTACAAGGATTTCATCTATTTACGCCACAGGAACACTCACTTCTACGATTATTAAGTAGTTGTTATTGTAAGGAATTAGAACGCTTTTTAGAAGTTAGTATCGGTGACGTATTTTATATCTGGAGTGCTTTTCATAATCTTGTTTGAATTGTAGTGTTAAGGCTCTTATCAATTTTATTAACATTCTTGCGCTGCATCACACATAGGTACAGAGGCCAGCACATGAAGCTACCCCAATCTGTCAAATTTTCCCAATTGAATATGAACCTTATTCCTTTTGTAGTAAAGTTGAAAATCTATCAAAGAAATTTGACAAATTGGGGTAGCTTGATGTGCTGGCGTCTGTACATAATTCTTCCAGAATATTTTTTCTTAATAACGGTGAAAATCTATCTTTCTTTAATAGATTTTCAACTTTACCGCTAAAACATAAGGTTCAAAGTTGATTGGGAAAATTTGACAGTTCCGGGGAGCTTGATATACTGGCGTCTGTACATACCTAATACATTCATATTTATACTTACATAATAATAAAAGAATCTCCATGTTTTGTCGGAAGTCGTAAAACAACATGCAAAACAGTGGCGGGTTGCTAGCAATTACGAGTAGTATAAAAGAAAGTCGCTTATCGTGTCTGTCTGTTTGATCGCTTAGACCTTCTAAACTACACAATGGATTTTGATGCAGTTTCCACCATCATTTAAAGGCATGTTCTTATACATTAATATTATGCTTAGGTATGACATCTAGAAATCGCATCTTCATGTAGCTATAATAATATATGTAATACTAGTCCCACAACAATTGGGGTCACTGCAACGTGTCTTCTATGGAAGAAAACCTACATCTCTATTAGCCGTCGTCTCAGTAGTCATCCCCTTTCTAGCCATATCATCTGCAAACAAACTGCACATAGACTGTATCTAGAGAGACTTTCAATTTGGCAGTGGCATTTATTTGCGATACCGTCTTCTTGCCCTGGCCCTTGATTCTTAAGAAATAATATAAACAACACCCTAATTGCGCTACAAAGTTTCAATCATCATCTCCCTCATCCGAGGGTATTGAAGGAAATTCCTAATCCATTGACACAAAGGTTTGGAAAATTTATCTGATAAATAACATAAATAACGCAGTGAACGTGGCTGAACTGTCAAAATGAAAGGCATTGCGATCTATTGCATGTTATGTGTGTGTGCAATTACCCCGCAGGTACAACGGCGGACAATGGCGGTCGACCACTTTTCACCCTTATGCATTTAGTAATAAGGTTGACAAGTGGTCTACCGCCAGTGTCCGCAATGGGACTTACTCGTGCTGCGAAATGTAGGTATATTTGTGACTTCTTTGTGTGTTCATCACTCGACGCGCTTCATTGTGTCTCGAGTCACTATGTTTATTGTTATTTCCTATTTGTCACTCTGACCTAAAAGTACCTTATTACCTTCATACCTACTTTTATTCTCCTCAAAGTTATATACCTACAGTGGCAACATCCTTTCCTTATAACATGTCATGGCCAGCCCTAACAGGGATCTGAAAATGATGGCTGGCAGAATGGACTGCCCATATGTAATTCACTACCGTTGATTACGGCCCACTCCCTCTCACCGAGAGGACGCCTGTGTCCCAGCAGTGGGAACAATATAGGCTGATTATGCTGTCAGTTACATATGTCACCGTATCGTGTACAATGCGCACGCCACGAAAGATGAGACTTGACACACCACGTGGTTTGACTTGCGCAGTACACGATTTTAGGTCTCTTTAGCGGTATGAGGTCTGAGCGCGGGATGGGACTGGACGTCATAGGGGCGGCGGAAAGAGCGCGGGAGGCGGGGTCAAGTCTCATCTTTCGTGGCGCGCATTGTAGTTTAGCTTACAAGATCAGATGATCTAGGGTCACTGCAATGAACTGACCATTCATTGTGTCCCGCTCCGCAACAAGATACTTATAGGAGATTGCTTTCGTGAAGATCACAGTGTGCATTCTACTGTACTTAGTTTTAAGGACAATGTTACTAACCTTATATGAGTCTTCGGTCATAATAAAGATTTCGATTTGATACTGCAAGGAAATTATTCAAACTAAATCAATAGAAAGACTTCTAGGTATTATTTTGGCGAAATAACAAGTCACAGTAACTGTTCATACTAAAGTGAATCTTATTTGATTAACAAAGAGTTCAATTTGTAGTCAAGTCTTGCTTATAAACACCATAGTGGGTCACAGGATATTTTTCAACGTAAATTATTACCGTATCATTACTTTTGTTTTGTAGGTTTATGGTTTAAATAACAGTGTTTTATACTAAAGAATAATATTAGAACCTAAACTGTGTACCATCAACGTCTACTTTATCACAAACAAGTAGATACCCCATCATAATCAGCCTATAATTGTTCCCACTGCTGGGACACAGGCCTCCTCTCATCGAGAGGGAGTGGGCTATAATCTAGCACGCGGGCCCAGTGCGGGTTGGTAGATGTCACATGTCTTCGAATTTTTGGTTCTAGGACATATATACCGGTTTCCTCACGATGTTTTCCGTCACCGTTTTGAGAGCAGTGGTGATGAAATAATTTATACAAAGTAAAGCGCCTGTCAGGGTTCGAATCTACGACCTACAACTCGTAAGTCGCGGCCGTTACCACTGGGCCACCGCTGCTCTGCGTAGATACCCCATTGGGTGGAAATTATAGTCTGAAACCGAAAATGAGCCCATATACTGGAGTCCGCATGTCATTGCACAAAAACCAGGAGGCCTATAATACTCAGCAGTGAATCCAACATGGCTGCCAATGATAATGATGACGTCGAAAGTTCGGCAAAAACAATTTCGCTATTGTCCGAATGTCAAACCAATTTTGAACGTAACGCGTCCTCGTCTCACGACGCTTCTGTGTGACGCGCCTTAGACAGACTTACAGATAGCGTGACAGGGATTCCCAATAGGTTTTCTTCCATTCGTACCCATCACAATACAAACCATAATATAATAAAGGTTGGTAATGATGTCATACTTTACCGCCACACACCCCGCCCAGCATACTGATTACGGCATTATCTATCAAGATTAGTTAAGTTCCTTGTTCAATTGTGAACATGTCGGTTTTGATTCGGTGTGACTAAGTCAAGTATTACAGAACCTTACTCAAGACTCAAGCATAACTTACAACTAGTTTCAAATAATCAAATGGCTTTAAACGCGTTTTAAGTACCTACAAACGGGGTGAATAGGGATGCAGGGGTAAATCGGGACGAAACTTTAAAATGGATTTTAACGTTGAAATAATATAGTTTGCTGTCAATAAAGGCACGTAATCGTTAATTAAATTACAGTAAACATATTAACCCCCTTTTTGGCCACAAACTATATTATTTTAATGTTAAAATCCCTTTTGAAGTTTTGTCCCGATTCACCCCTGCATCCCTATTCACCCCGTTTGACGGTCATGCTTGAGTTTTGAGTGAGGTTCTTTAAAACGGGCCTAAGAACCAGCGCCATCTAGTTTTAAAATATTGACCAACAAAATATTGACATGTAAAAGTTGTCTTATAGATCTACTTACAGACAAACAATAAATTTCATTTCAGAAAATAAACATAATACTCTCCTGTATTCCTCGATGGGATAGTCAGAAGGGCAATGGATACATACATCTCTCCAGTTTTATGTTGAAAAAGAAGTTTTTGCTATTCTATCTTGCACAAATCTATACAGAGTGAAATTGAAAACATGCGACAAATCAAAATGGGAGATTTTACTCATCATTATGAACAACATTTACTATGGGAACAGACCTGAAATCGTGAAAAAAAAATCAGCTGTTCCCTACATTTTGTCATACTTATAGTAAATACACGCGATATATTGTAATTGGCTTTATGTCTCATATAATATTGTTATGCTTCTGTTATAGCTGTTGGTTCTCCTATAAATAAATAAATATGAATGTTAGATGACAAAATTGCAAAAGAATTCCACCGTAATTAAGGATCACACTTGAATTAATCTAGGCAAATAAATATGTACAATCAAGGGGAAAAACATTCAAGGTTTGTCCATCACAAGGTATTTTCGACGTTGTTTCAACGCAATATGAATTAAAATTCTTTAAGATTCTTTAAGGGTCTTAAGAATCTATTCGAAAGTGGAAATGACTCACGACTCACAAGTCATTTCCACTTTCGCACTCGCACCCACCCACCACGCGCACCCTATTATATGGGACTTAAACATCTGGTGAAATGTGGGTGTTCTATAGGTACGGGCTATGGCTGGGGGAATATAGCGTGATGTTAAGTCATGTTATTATGAAAATCACTCGGGGACTTACTTCACTATAAGGTAAGGGATTACCTAATAACAGCAATTCATTAATATAAAACAACTCTCGAGTCATTGAAAGTATTTTATTAATCGGATCTAAGCTTAGCCTTTAGACATAATAATCTATACTTATAATAAATCTGTAGAGAGGTCAATTCTGTACATGAAATATATTTTCAAAATAACTATCAGGGGGTGATTAGTGATCGATACTGATGCGAAAAATGCAATCAGTAAAATTTTTGTCTGTCTGTCTGTCTGTCTGTCTGTCTGTCTGTCTGTCTGTCGGTCTGTATGTTCCTTATAGAAACAAAAACTACTGGACGGATTTTAACGAAACTTGGTACAATTATTCTTCATACTCCTGGGCAGGTTATAGTATACTTTTCATCACGCTACAATCAATAGGAGCAGAGTAGTGAAGGGAAATGTTGGTAAAACGGGAGAAGTTACTCCATTTTTTAAGCTTCCGTCGCGTGTGCAGCCTTAATGGTTAAAGTTACATAGAAATCATGTATGACGGAAATATTCTAGATAAAATTGTCTTAAAAATATCCCGCAACAGCATATGTCTATCTTTTATGGTTGACTCACAATAACACGTGTAACTCCTGATAGCTTAGCAGTTCGGAGCATTCTGATTATATTTGTTTACTCTTACGTTTATAATACTCTCACTCATCCCTAATTTAAAAAAGTTAACATTATTACCTATTCAATAAAAAAAGAATCATAGAAATCGGTATAGAAACACCAAACTTATACATGAAATAAGCCATCGCGCCGTCACACGTCTGAATCATGCTATAAGGATTATATTTGTGTAACGGTTGCCGCGCTCGACACTGGTCGCGGTAGTGTATAAAAAGGCGGGAGGTCCGAGAGCGTCAGAGCGAGCTTCATTCAATATTTGGCTGTTGATGCGTTCAGAGCGTTCGCCCTTATTGACAGACAATAATTGATATTGAGAAACCGTGCTTATCAGCACGACTTTTAGTCTTTAAATTGTTTATTTGAATTTCTTTTGTTGTTATTTTGTAAAATAGGTACCTATGAGTTGTTTTGGTAGTGTTTAAATATTCGTTCAAATTAAAAATTATTAAGCGTAGGTACTTTTATTAATTAAAGTAGGTAGTTATAGGTATTTATTTTGAAATTTTACACAATGGTTCCCTTTATAATGTAGACAAGGAATTAGGAAGGATTTTTTAAATTCAACCCCTAAGGGAGTTAAATAGGGGATGAAAGTTTTTATGAAAGTCCATCAGTTTTAAAGTTAGGATCTTCAAATTTAGTGTTTAGGCTGACGACTAAAAATTAATTTATACGTGTCTCAGCGTTTTTGATAATTCCAACCCCAAAGGGTTAAAAAGGGGGATAAAGTTGTGTATGAAAGTCCGTCAGTTTAAAAGTTAGGGTCTTCAAATTTTGTATTTAGGCTAACGATTGAAAATTAATTTATACGTGTCTCACCGTTTTTGATAATTTCTCCCCCAAAGGAGGATGAACGAACTGACTGAAATATCAACGCACAGTCTAAACTGCTGGTCCTAGGGACATGAGTTTTGGAGGTTGTGTTCTTCGTGCAGAGTAGGTATCGAATAAGAAGGGGTTTTTGGAAATTCAACCTTTAAGAGGGTGAAAAGGGGGGATTTTGTTTGTATGAAAAATCTTATTTATTGAGTTAATAACCTTGAAACTTGGCACGAATACTTATCTAAGTAAATTCTGAAATTTGGAATTTTTCGTTTTTCTAAAATACCCCCTAAAGAGTTAATGGGGGGGTGTTAAAATAAGTATGGAAGAATTTTAACGCCCTGTCCGATTAACTTGGTACTCAGTATTTATACTAAGGACTAAAAATAATGAATAACGTGTATCAGGGTTTTTCGAAAATCTACCCCTAACTGTATGAAAAGAGGTAGTTAATTTTAAAGGGGAGGATTTTACTGCGTGGCTTGATTAGCTCGAAAATTGGTATAAATAAACTTTGAGTCAAGTTATGAACACATATTAAACGATTTTTCAAAATTCTACCCCTGTGGAAAGCGAAAAGCGGGGATAGTTTCTTTGAAAAATCTGATTCCTTTGTTCTATAAACTTAAAAATTGGCCCGAATACTTATTTATTTAAGTTAATTATAAAGATCATACAAACATTCATTTTCGAAACTTTTAGAGGAAAGTACGAATTTCACGCGGACGAAGTCGCGGGCAGAAGCTAGTAAATAATAAAATGTGGCAGATCCAGTTATAGGTCAACAATCGTATACACTCCAAAGGCTAAACTAGTAACGCCATCTAGTTTACATTTTCAGCAACTCGGAACTCAAGTACAATCGTAAACAGTACAACTACAACAAATTGCCACCAAAGAATCTTGCTACAGCTAGTTCTTGATTAATTGAATAGGTGGCGTTACCTCAGCAATAAAAACTGTTTTTCTTATTATGAAGCATATACCGAAGTTATTGGAATAAACATTTCCGTTTGGCGACGTTCCGAAAAGCTTAAGTTTCAAGATGTTTAGTACGTGAACGGTGACAGACTGACTTATGTACAGTCAACAAAAGAGATAAGTATGCAGGATCGTCGGATATATTTGTAATTTAGTAAGAAACCGATGAATGTTATCCAACTGAAAGGAGACTGTTAAAAAGTGGTCTATGAACCAATAGCGATACTGTTACGATATTTCTGTGGGGATACCTCAACTATACCCTTGTGCAAAGTGGCATCAAAATCTGACCCGGCAGTTTTCAGATATATAATATTTTAGAATAAATAATTTCATGATAACATTAAAAAGTGGTCTACGAACCAATAGCGATGCTGTTACGATATTTCTGTGGGGATACCTCAACTATACCCTTGTGCAAAGTGGCATCAAAATCTGACCCGGCAGTTTTGAGAAATATAATATTTTAGAATACATAATTTTATGATAACATTAAAAAGTAGTCTATGAACCAATAGCAATACTGTTACGATATTTCTGTGGGGATACCTCAACTATACCCTTGTGCAAAGTGGCTTCAAAATCTGACCCGGCAGTTTTGAGAAATATAATACTTTAGAATATATAATTTCATGATAACATTTTTATTTTAAAAACGTTTTAAAGGGTATTTCTGACTTTATAATACTTAATTAATGTGTTTCTTTCCTAGATTTTAGTATTGGTTTCGATTTTAACCGACTTCAAAAAAGGAGGAGGTTCTCAGTTCGTAGGAATTACATTTTTTTAATATTTTTATGTTCACTGATTACACGAAGACGGCTAGACCGATTTAAAAAACAATTTTTTTGGTTGAAAGGGTATACTTCCCAAATGTTTCCATTTTCACCAGGTCAGGATCTGGTGATTGGATCCTGGAGAAATCTAGGGAACTCTTCAAACATTATAGGCACAGCTATAACAAATTGGGTATTCTTTAAAGTAACTTGTGCATTTGCTCTCGGAAAGCACCATTTGGTGAAGTGGTATTAATGATGAAGACCTCAGATGACCACCGGAACAACTCATTAATAAGTATTTCACGGGTTGCAATTCGATTTCTTTAATATGGTTGCTAAGCAATTTATGCTATAAATAAATCGTCAAAATAAAATGAAAAATATTGAATGATGAAATCATGTTTCGACCCAGAGGTGATGTGATTTGTTTGATCTGCAACCATTCTGTGTAATTTTTTCGAAAAAAAAAAAACCTGAAATTCAGCACTGTCGAGGTGGTAAGTGTCTTTTTTTAGGAGAAAACCACATTAATTAAGTAGTATGAAGTCAGAAATACTCGTTAAAACGTTTTTAAAATATAAAAATGTAGCAAAAAAGTGAATTTTAAAGTATTATTTTTCTCAAAACTGCCGGGTTAGATTTTGATGCCCCTTTGCACAAGGGTATAGTTGAGGTATTCCCACAGAAATATCTCTACAGTATCGCTATTGGATCATAGACCACTTCCCATATACATTTTAACAGTCTCCTTTAATTTGATAAATGAGCTGTTTGTTTTCTATTAATAAAATTAAATTTTATTCGAGAACATCCATCGGTTTCTTACTAAACTTCAATTATATCTGACGATCCTGCATACTTATCTCTTTTGTTGACTGTACCTGCCTATGCGTATTGCAGGATATAAGCGTTTGTTATCAGTATCACACATTATAACGGCTATAGGTACCACCAACGAATTTAGACAAACTTTTGACAAAAATATAGCTTACATCCTGGATTTAGCGTACTGGAAAAGAAATTTCACATACAATGTATAGAGGGGGAACCATAGATATATGAAAGTTTTTTACATTTCTATGGGGAATACATTGTATATGAAATTTCTTTGTCTGCGGAAGCAGACAGGCGCGACGCGATAACGCGACGCGTTATTAGTAAACTTCCTCAATGTGGGCACTAGCTTTGATATTTAATCATGGTATTTACAATAAACGAAACTGGATCATTATAGCCGGTGTAAGTTCTTTGTGCTTGGATAATGTCAGCAGGTGTTAATCACGCTTGTGCAACGCATTTCAATGCCTCAGTGCGTCGTCTAAGTAAATGTCACCATTGCGCATAGAGAGACCATGACTAGCAATACTCGTGTACTTTTTACTTACCAAATAGACAGCCTCTTTATATACCAACTGTTTGGGTCTAGAGACTTCTTCCAGAAGATTATTGTCGTAGAGACGCTGCTGGGTCTCAGTAAACATGGATAATAATATGTAGGTACCGACGGTCACATGACTTTGGCATGGATTGAAGGAATACAAAATTACCTCTTCCAGTTAGAACTGGCCTCAAATGTCATGATTTCGGGAAATAGTCATTCAATAGGGTAATTTGAGCTTAAAGAGTTGTATTTATGACTTTAAATATTATCTTATATACGAAAAAAAAATCAGCTGTTTCATACAAAAGTTCAATACCTACTCGGCCAAAATGTATGAAACAGCTCATTTTTTTTTCGTGATTTCAGAGTTGGTCCCATAGTGAAAGTTGTTCAGTTCGATGGTCTAAAGCACCTCTTAAAGTTTTTAAGGTTATTTTTTTTACACCTTATATAAAAATCTCGTGTGACAATGTTTGTTATCGAACTCCTCCGAAACGGCTTGACCGATTTTTATGAAATTTTTTGTGTATATTTGGTAGGTCTGAAAATAGGTCGTAGGAGGCTATTTTTAACCGACTTCAAAAAAAGGAGGAGGTTCTCAATTCGTCGGAATCTTTTTTTTTTTTTTTTTTTTATGTATGTTCCCCGATTTCTCGAAGACGCCTGGACCGATTTGAAAAATTCTTTATTTGTTGGAAAGGGTATACTTCCCAAATGGTTACATGAAAATTTTATCGAAATCGGACAAGCGGTTTTTGAAAAATCAACAAAAATCTAAAAATTTACCTACATTTTCTACATTAACGATCTTTTCGTTTACTTTTTTGTGGGGTAGGTACAACCAAAAAGTGAAAAATAAAAACTTTTTTACAAAAAAAAAACAACCGACTTAAAAAAAAAAACACTACAAAGTGATAAATAACTTTAATTTCGGAAGTCGGTGTCAAAAAAACGAAAATGCGGAACCAACGACACCGACTTCCGAAATTGAAGTTATTTATCACTTTGTAGTGTTTTTTTTTTAAGTCGGTTGTTTTTTTTTTGTACAAAAGTTTTTTTTACACCCCATAAGGGTGGTCCTCTCAAGAATTTTTTTGAAATCGAAACTTACGGTGAATCCGCGGGGCGCAGCTAGTAATTCTATAAATACATATTTGTTACGGTTGCAAATCATATTTTGATCAACATAATTATACGTGATGCTGACCTGCAAAAAACGTAAGAAAAACAGAATTACGCGGGCTGCCCTACCGCTGAAATTCCCAGATTTATAATCATCTTCATCAAGAGTAGTTTTCAGTACAACCAATAAGAAAATACTGTCCCGTTCCTACATTTACCATGGCGACCACAACGCATGACATTTCATCAATCCAAACACACATTGAGGAAGTGGTGTGGTGAGTTTAAGAAG
The DNA here is from genome assembly GCA_945859645.1 of Amphipoea oculea. Lineage (NCBI taxonomy): Eukaryota > Metazoa > Arthropoda > Insecta > Lepidoptera > Noctuidae > Amphipoea > Amphipoea oculea. Next base: position 12,202,969 of record OX243880.1, read on the forward strand.
GACAAGTCTGATTGATCATTTCTTCCTGTTGCCCGAGGCCACCTGCTATTGTTGGACGAGAAAAGCCGAAAACTAATTAGCCGCCATCTTAAAACGGTTAAGAGTTCATTGCTGTATGTGTTGAAATGTTTACGAATGTACTTATTTGGGAAGTAAAAAGTCAAGTCGATCTATTCTGTAAATATCTCACAGTGAAAATATAGGTGATGTGAGCTAGAAGTGAGCTTTCATTCCACATGTAGTGTGAAGTGAACTGTCATTAGTGTCAATCCCTAGCATGAAATGGAATAACAACTCACTTCACCTAAGTTCTTACGGGGAGATTTTAACAGAATAGACCGGCTGATGCTAGTGATTGACACTATTAACAGCTCACTTCCCTGCTGACTAGACCGGCTGTTCCTAACGAATTGGAATGTTCATCAGGCCACGCCTCCTCCATCTATGGATAAAGTAAAGAGTAAGATATATTCCGCGAACATACCTTAATCCGCCTAGTGTTGTGCTTTAAATACCAATTTCTCCTTTGACCAAGTATTGAACCCACTTCATACTTAAAATTAATATCTCAACTTTAACTTTGAACCAAAATCACGATTTCAGTTGCAGCACTTCCTGCATGTTTCACTTTTCTATATCGCTTTTGATTTATTTTCTTGGCGTCATTTAAACAATCAATAAGAACTATCTGTGTAAGTGATATCTGGTCAAGTGGTTCATTAATATCTTGAAGTCTTTGTCTGTTTGTCATACGAAAGTTCACGGTTTGTGCCATCAGAATGTGTCTCGCACGGCATTCCGCTGTATGACCTTTGGACGACGAGGCGCCAACAACATTCCTTCATAGTCCAAAACCTTTGGGAACAATTTGGAAGGCCATATTTTGAAATTGCTATAGCGGAAATCCGCTACTCTTTCAATCTATGTTTTTGTTCCGTGAAAAGTCTAACTCACCTTGCCATTAAGTTGACTTTTTTGTCACCGATTTTCAATCCTACGTGCTCATACACACGAACAGCATGTGGCAACCGCAGAGGCAACTTTTTTTTTTATTGCTAAATGGGCTCGCTCTTGGCCTCGATCACGCCTGATGAAAAGCGATGGATGAGGTCTATGATGGAACGAGTGTGCCCAGAAGATGGCTAAGGCACTGGAATTCCCACTCATCGACGAAACACAGCAGGCTGCCGGACTCTGGTGGGAGGGTGGTCGCAAACCAGGCGGGCGTTAGCCACCGCAAGGGAAGAATTGGCCAGTCAAATAAGGTGTTGGGTGTGACTGTCCAGGATTCGCCAAGCGCTCGGTTCAGTTGAGTAACTGGCGGAACAAACTGCGCTACACGAGGAGGCTTCTTCATGCATCCCAAAAACAACTGCACCCGTCGACAGTTACCTCTGCGGTTGACGCGTGCCACCCATGTATATACACACTAAAGATTCTTGAACCCAGATCATCAGGTATGCGACAAATCTGTCGCGCCTAGTCCAAATTCAGCTTTCCAATCCCCAATTTGCATAAGAACGCAGTACGGTATTTCTTACGCTCATAAAAATATAGGAAGTGCACCGTCATCGACTCTTAGGTATGTTGGCGTGGCCCTGAGTACTAAATAACAGATTTTTACCAAGCATTGTAAGGCTTTATTCTGAGAACAAGTAATGCCGAATTCATAATGTCGTGGAGTGAAAGGATTCGGTTCAGAATACGGCTGGAATGTCGGTGTCTGTGTCGTCTAGCTATTGTCTGTACAGAACATAGATATTTACAAATGTTTTGAGGTATTTATACGGTGGCATTTGTATACTAAATAAGAATACCGTATTTACATAAATAACATAGCGTGAAGGGGCTCGTGGCTATGTAACAAACTTGGAAACAAATCTCATATATGCACTAAAGCCACGGCCGCGCATGTGTGTCAATTTTTTGCACTGTTTGCTCCTGGCAGCACCTATAAGATATAGCTTATAGCTTTAGCTTATTCGTTTTGCTGTCTGTGGCGGCATCTACAGCGCCACATGCAAACTACGCACCATACTGACGTCACGCAAAATCCTGCATCGCGCAAACAGAATTTACCGCGCAATTAGCATAATGATACAACGTCCCGACATCAATCGCCGGAAAGTTGCCCACCAGACTCAGACACGACACCCGTCTTGTCGATCAATCGTCGGAAAGTTGCCCACCAGACTCAGACACGACACCCGTCTTGTTGATCAATCGTCGGAAAGTAGCCCACCAGACTCAGACACGACACCCGTCTTGTTGATCAATCGTCGGAAAGTTGCCCACCAGACTCAGACACGACACCCGTCTAGTAGGTGGATCCTCCCTTTCTTTAGAAGATGAGTGAACTTTACACCCTGTTCCTCACAGTCTCATCTCGGCGACAAACAAGTGTCAAAAACTTCTCAAAATGTAGGGGAAATTAGAGGTATTTTTGACAGATTGAGACTGAGATCAGACTGTGAACGTTCTTTAAATTACGAGAATGGCCCCTATGATGTATTTAATAAACGTGTACTAAGCAGAAGGAGTATGTATGTAGGATTGTAGCAGACTACCAAAAACCTTGAGAAAAAGACGTAACATAATATATGATCACGCCTGTATTCCACGAAGGGTGAAGCAGTGGTACCTATAATGCGTGCCACGAAAGATGAGACTTGACACACCACGTGGTTTGACATGCGCAGTACACGATTTTAGGTTTCTTTTGCGGTATGAGGTCTGAGCGCGGGACGGAACCGGGCGTCATAGGGGCAGCGGAAAGAGGGGTGGTCAAGTCTCATCTTTCGTGGCGCTAACTATACACATGTCGCTATGTAGTAGTAAGTCCTATGTTATAGGGTTCGAACCTATTGTCATCAACTGAGCAGAAATCTACACTCCGGACTGCTACTAAGAAATTACCCCAATAACACTTTGCCTGACGCGGGAATCGTAACCAGGACCTCAGCAGTAGTACTTGCGACCCCTAGACCAATGACACAGTAAAAATATGTACCTTCATGCATAAATTATGATTGAAATTATGGCAAGCATATAATTATTAGTCACAGTTCTACCTCGTAACAATCAGACCCAGTCCTTCGCATCTTCTACTTAACCAAGGTGATAACAATGAAGATTGCGTAAACAAATCTAAGTATCCCAGTCTCGATGGACCGGTCTGACAACTCTTTATTTCATGGAAGTGGTTTCCTCCGTGTACTCGGAACAATTGCAATTAATATCATTTACTCGTCTCTTTGACACGCACTTAATTTGAAAACTAGTTTTATTGCTATTTTCACTTGGCGACTTGCGAATGCACCGATCATGGGTAATACAAGCATTGAATGAATCACCCTTATGATGAGAGAAAAAAGGGCCCCATAATTAAATTCTCATATTTTATTGAATGTTTTGCTGTGTTTTCGAAATGGTTAGTCAGGTCCGTGGCTAAATAATAACAGCCGTTCGATCGATTAGGTTAAGCTACGCTTGCCGCGGTTGGTCTGTGGATGGGTGACCATCTTTACATACCGAGACTCCCCCGTGTCTTGGAAAGCACGTTAAGCCGTTGGTCCCGGCTATCACTCGTGGATCTTTAACAGTCGTTACGGATAGTCAGAAGCCCGAAAGTCTGACAACCAGTTTTACCAAAGGGTATCGTATTACCCAGTAAATGGGTTGTGGAGGTCAGAGAGGCAGTCGCTCCATATAAAATACTGGTATTCAGCTGCATCCGGTTAGACTGGAAGCTGACCCCAACATAGTTGAGAAAAGGCTATAAGCAGAATACCCATGTAACACCCCTGTTTCATGGGTATTCTGCACACTTCTGCGAGACCATTAACCAGGTAAAAATGTTGACTCCGGACTGTTAAGAAATTACTGACGAAACAAACTCAATAACAGCCAGGCTAGGGTATCGAAACCGCGACCCAATGTTCAGCAGTATTGAGTGATCCACATTGACCAGTTTACAATTACATACATATCCAAACCATAACTCATATTTTATGACACCCAATGAACGGATTTTTTTTCTACCTATAATCCTTTCGTCAGTTTAGGTTTAAGTATATGATTTCAGCGAGGTCAAAGGTACCTACTATCAGATTTGATCATGAGAATCGAGCACGATCCAATGGCATACCATAGCGTGACGTTGCTATTGTATAGTTTTCTCAAGCTTATCGGGAGCATTAAGTTATGCATCTGGTTCGCACTAGTGACAAATGCTCTGCGGGCTACCGTCCAAGTGTTCCGTCTCGAGAAATCGAGATCTCGACTTATGAATAACAAATGTAATCTAATATTTATATCAACACGCTAAAGAAACTATTTTGATCCGGCAGAGAATTGATCGGAATAGCTCGAGGCCTATTGTGCGTAATTCTTTATTCGATTTGACAGCTAATAGTCCAAGAGCTGGTAAAGTATTAAGGGAAGGTATTTTTAGCACTCAAGGCATAGTTCGTTCCTCTGTTATACATATTAGCCAATGGTAATGAGTTGCCAGACTGGGCCATTACAAGATTTTAATGCATATAATCTGCCTTTTCCCAACTATGATGGAGTCGGCTTCCAGTCTAACCAGATACAGCTGAATACCAGTATTTTATATGGAGCGATTGTCTATCTGACCTCAAGAACCCAGTTACTGGGTAACAAGAAACTTCTAACATGACTGGTTGTCAGACTTTCGGGCTTCTGACTACCCGTAACGACTGTCAAAGATCAACCAATGATAGCCGGGACAAACTGCCTACCGTGCACGGAGGCGTTTCGGTATGTAAAGATGGTCACCCATTTACGGACCCACCCCCACAAGCGTTGCTTAACCTCAAAGATCGATCCTTGCGGCTGTTATTAAATTGGTCATTCTTAGCTGCCACGGTTTATTTTAATTTCTGTTTTTTTTTTTTGTTTTTACTTTTTCATTACGGACGCTTTTGACGTGCACGTCTTTCTTCATCGCTCTCACATGTATAATTTCAACATATATTATGTAACATGAATGAGTTTCTTAGCCGTTCTTCTCCATAGGTACCTACTACGCTTTGCTTCTTCTTGCGCTACGCTTTTTTTGGCTTTATCATTGCTAGCTTCATCCATCTGACTGACCGACCCTTGACAATTCAAAAGTGCCTGTAATTGGTTTATTTGAAATAAATGCTAAGTTTGAGTGTTTTTTTTTTACAAAGATGCGAACAGCAGAGTCATATTAATTTTTCGTAGTACGCTACGATTTAACAATTATCTCTACATGAATTTCAGTCAGTTCCCTCGCTGTATAAAGCGAAGCAAGCTTTCTACTTGGCTAGAAATAATCCTTAGGTAAACTTAGTTCACTTGCTTATTTTAAATCAAGACATATTACCGAAGTTACTCAACTTGGTGGCAAAGCCACTGAATTCGCTTTGTTCGTGTCACCTTTCGAATCAGGTGTCACCCAGCAGGTGACCGCACTAAAACGGCTTGTAATTGTTATTTAATCTTGATCTAAACATAATTTATTGGTTCAATTCACGTGCAATATAGGGTTGCCGAAAGTGCTACCCACTTGAGTTCATTTTGACAGCAATGATTTTCTGGATTAGCGGGACAACTGTATGAACTATTTCGGCGGATGTCAGTTGTAAGAGAAAATAATGAACATTTTGGTACCAAATTCAAATAAACAAAAACGGGCCGTTTTTATATAAAATCGTGAACGATTGCCTATTTGATCCTTTAAAAAACTCATGAAGTTAACAAAATCTACGAAAACTTACTAAGTATTTTATTTTATTATATTCAGGAAACTTACAGATAATAAAAACAGTGTGTGTGTATAGCAGAATAAAATGCAGAGCTACGCTTCGATCTTCGTGAAAATTTTAAAATAGGAAAACCTTTTTTCTCGAAATAGGAGTCGGACAATTAAGCTTTTGAACTACATTTACTCCATCATATATTTATTTACCTTTAACGTCTAGAATAAACTAGGTAATCATCTTCAATCAATGAGGCTGAAAACAAATAATATTATAATGGCTTCAGACAGCCCTGATTTGCTCCCGGTTGGTAACGAAACAGTCATGATCTCACGACATTAGGCCGACGTTAATTATGACAGATAGTAGCTGCATTCACTACTGACTATTACTAATTCTGCACACCTTGTATGGATACGCATTTTAAGGGCTGGTAATACACACATCAAAAGTGTCTAGGGATCAAGCATTTTTATGCGGATTTCTTGAGATTGAGATGTGGCTTTGTAATAAATTTATGATTTTATAAATTTATATGGATCCTTTTTGGTGCATTTCATAATTTGAATCAGGAACTGTGAATCAAATTCGAGTAAAAGATGAAAATTAGCTGTCAATATTTTCCCTATAAAAACATACAACGCATTGAAGACATTATTAGTGCTACTGTTTCCCTACTACTGATTAAAACCAACGTTATTATGGAGCGGCGACGTCATTTAAGCAGGGAAGAAATGCTCAGAGCCGTGGGAATGATAGAAGCTGGTTCCCGGCAACGTACTGTGGCTTTAGCTCTGAATACAAGTCAGAGTGTTATCAGTCGACTTTGGACACGTTACCGAAGCACTGGTACCGTGGCTGAGCGCCATGGAGGACGGTATCGCTGCACCACACGGAGACAAGACCGATACATTCAAATCTTAACTCGAAGAGCTCCAACAATAACCGCCATGATGTTAGCCGTGAGGCTTCATCACTCTTCAGGGAACTTAATTAGCGACCAAACAGTCAGAAACCGCTTGCATGAAGTGAACCTTCATTCCCGAAGACCGCTACGGGTACCACCTATAGCAATGCACAATCATAGGATTCGATATCAATGGGCTCTTGAACACAGAAATTGGGCAGAAGAACAATGGCGTTTCGTGTGCTTTTCTGATGAGTCTCGTTTTGGTATGAGACCGGATACAAGACGTATACGACACTGGAGAACCCCTGGACGCCAACAGCGATTAAAATCCTGCCAGGAAGTCCATCCTTATAGTGGTGGAACCATCATGGTATGGGCGGGTATTTGGATCGGCGGAAGAACTGAGTTGATTTGGATCAGAGGCAACCTCAACGCTCAAATTTATGCTGAGACGATTGTATCAGACATCATCGTTCCTCTACAAGTGCAAATCGGTCCCTTATTTCAGTTAATGCATGATAATGCACGACCGCACACCGCAAGAGTTGTAAGACAGACTCTCGCCGCAGCTAACATCAATGTCCTGCCCTGGCCTGCTCAGTCGCCAGACTTGAACCCGATTGAGCATGCATGGGATATGCTACAGAGAAGAGCTCTGCCGAATATGGAGGGTATCCAGTCGCAAGAAGACCTTTTTTTGTTGTTGCAACGAACATGGGCGGCCATTCCACAGCGTGATTTGGATGAACTCATTTTGAGTATGCCAAACCGATGTTCTTGTGTTGTTAGTGTTCGCGGTAGAAACACGGATTATTAATTGTTTAAGTTACCCAATAAAATTTTAAAGAAAACTGTTATTTCAGTCTTTTTTTCGAACTTTTGTGTTAGTGGTTCAAATGTCAAAAATCCCTTTATTAGGAAAATGGCAAATTTCTTTATTAATGCAAAGGTGACTTGGTTCTTCGTTACTGTGACAAACGAAAACACTTTATTTGATGAATCCTTAAAGAAAATTTTAATTAATATCAATCAGGAGAAAAGTTATTGCAAAAATATATGTTGATCCCTAGACACTTTTGATGTGTGTAGTTCAGCTAAAATTCAGATTTTGTCCCCACTTCCCCGCGCTATGTATCATTCTATCCCACTCGCACTGACATACTGATTCAGTTAGGGTGAACTGAACTATTGTTGGAAGGATGTCAAGAAATAAAATGATTAAACTTAACATTAATTTATTACATTCACATTTTATGTACAGTATATATAAAATTCTTTTAAATGGGCAGGTAAATAATAAGTAGGTATAACAAAACAAACATGAGACACTCATCATTCGCATAGCAAATACAGTTTACATCGAAATCCGCAATATAAGTACCTACTTCATTAGTGTTCTATGACCGACCAAAGACCATTGCTCTATCGCCATATATTTGTCACCATAAGACATCGACAGCCAAATAGAGCCGGCGCTCAGCTCACTGACAGCGTGCCACGGCAGGTTGTGCTGCGGCATCCCGCGGCGTTCCGTGGCATCCTGCTAAAAGCCCGCACAGACCGGACTGCGTCCCATTAACCGAAATGACCGCAGCACAAGTTTCAATCTTATTTCAACTAGCTTAGCAATCATAATTCCTCGACACAACGTGACCCACACGTCCCGCGGGATGCAATGGCGCGCCGCGGCATTACGTGGAATGAAACGGCATGACACGTCATGCCGCAGCATCCCTGGCGCGTTGCGTCATGCCGCAGCGTCCCGCGGCACGTCGCGTCATTTCCCGGCATCGTGGTATCGAAATAAAGTAACATGAATTCTAAACTCATTGAAATAAGATTCAAAATAACTTGATTAGTAATAAAATCCTTTGCCATGACAAAGCCTTAAAATTACTTTCTTTTTGCTGAATCTTTGGCCAAAAAATAGGCTAGTCCTCTGGTCACGTGAAGAGTCGACCAATCGCTTGGCGATTTCTCGAAAAATTAAGTAGGCACTCGGACCTTATGGCCCTAGTGTATCAGCCCCAAACGGCTGGTACATATAAGTCGGAATAAGATTAGAGTATCTATTTGCGCTGTTTGAGGTTTTCTGCACCCGCAGTAATCGCACTAGCACAGCCAACCGTAATAGGAAGATGGGGTGGCGCAAGGTAGTCGATAGGTACATGTTGCATCACACACCAAAGGCCGACCTAACTTCTAAGGCATTATGGTCAATCTGTCTGGTCTTTTCCAATCGTCGCGAGCCATTGGGTTCTAAAACAGCTGGCAACCCAGCACTGTCAAGAGCACGCAATGGTTATAGCGCATAATAATACGTCATCGGAATGACTGATGTCAATTATAAAGTTTCATACATTTTGGCTTTAACGGAGGTTTGGAATAGAACGAATTTTAAAATAAGTTGTTTTTAACCCCCGACGCAAAAACGACGGGGTGTTATAAGTTTGACGTATCTGTGTGTGTGTGTGTGTGTGTGTCTGTCTGTTACATCGTAGCTCCCGAACGGATGAACCGATTTTGATTTTGTTTTTTTTGTTTGAAAGGTGAATTAGTCGCGAGTGTTCTTAGCTATGTTTGAAGAAAATCGGTTCAAGATGGCTGCCGCCACTAAATGGCGGATTACATATTTTTTTACAACTCCCTCAATATGGGTATCAAATGAAAGGGCTTGACAAGTAGAATACCAAACACTATGATAAATTTCAAAACCAAGATGGCCGCCACCACAAAATGGCGAATTATATATTTTTTTTTCGAATTCCCTCAATATGGGTATCAAATGAAAGGGCTTGACTAGTAAAATACTATACACTATTACAAATTTCAAATCTAAGATGGCCACCACCAGAAATGGCGAATTCACAGAGGAATACGTTAGTATGGAATGAACGCCAACGACCACGAGTACCTTCTAGCTTCGCTTCACTGTGGTAAAATAATACGTACAGCTGCGCAGATTTCGGCTAATCACGTGTGGATCGTATAGTATGTTTACTAGTAATATCATATTATAAAGTTTAAAAAGCAAGAAATAAAAGTTAAATTAAAATTTAAAAAACCCCCGACTCAAACAAAAACCTCTAAAAAGTAAAATAATAATATATATTAGCCCTTTAAGTTTAATATAAGTTGCACGAAATATTTTGATCCAAGCGTCCCCATGTCGGGGGACGGCTAATTAAAACGCCAAACAGATGAGGCTTAAACCCAGCAATAATGAATGTAGCTATTGTAGAAACATAACTGCTGTTAACTTCCAATTTTCATTAGCCGTCCCCCGACGTGAGGACGCTTGGATCAAAATATTTCGTGCAACTTATATTATACTTAAAGGGCTAATATATATTATTATTTTACTTTTTAGAGGTTTTTGTTTGAGTCGGGGGTTTTTTAAATTTTTAATTTTTAATGAAAACATTTAAATTAAAAAAAAAGAATCAAGAGGAGGAGAATGACGAAAGCAAGAACATTTATGTGAATTCCCTTAAATCCCTAATTTCCACATTCCGTGTATGTCTGGTATCACATAACTCTGGCAACATGTAGGTATGAGGTAGGTATGTAGCTGTATTGCTGATACGAACACACAATTATGCGATTTAAAAGTTTTATTTGAGTTTTAATCACGATGGTTGGATATTGTGATGCTTTTCCGAATTCGTATTTACATAAACTGTTTGTAAGATTTCGCATTTTCATTTCTTTATGTAGTAGTAATAGGTAATTATTTTGCGAGCGTTGTATGGAGTGTCCGAGGTGTGGTAAGAGTCTATGGAACAATTTCGTATGCAAGTATTTTTACTTTAATGCTTTGTAAAAGTATTTTATTTTTAATTATAATTAAAAATATACCATTAAATTTCTGATGCCAAACTGCATTCAGTGATGGATTATTTTTTATTAAATAGTTTTTGTAAATAGATAATATCTTCATATTTGCAATAAATTACCACCGTTGTGTCATCGCGCTTCTCTTTCTTTTCCTACCGAACCTACGGTCCTGCATGCGGCAGCAGCGGGCAGCATTATATATGTTTATTTCCATCAAAGGAACTATTTAGTCTCAGTAGTTCCTTCAGCTTTTGCAAAGGGACTACTGATCAAAAAGTTCTCAGTGGTTCCTTCAAAGGAACTGCTAAAGGAAATATCTAGTCTCAGTAGTTCCTTCAGCTTTTGCAAAGGAACTACTGATCCAAAAATTCTCAGTAGTTCCTTCAAAGGAACTACGCGAAGGAACTAGTGAGCATAAACGATATTTTTTACGAAAACAAGTTTTGATATTATAACACAACTTTAAATACCTCCAGGACCCCTGTACAGTTACATGCGGGTGCAAAATTTGCTGTTTGTGGTAGTGCGCATACAGCAAAATTTCACACCAAAAATTAAAGTCGATTTCCAGCAATTACTTTTGTCACAGATCTTTTGTACAATGTTACTTAGTTTGATGTACGACGGCTATAAGTCTTTTTACACCCTGTATCAATAAATAGATAAAATATTTATAAAAATAGTTTTGCTGAATATATTGAAAACACCATTACACATTGGGAACTGTCTAAAATAGGTACGTTTACCTCCCTAAATTTCTGACAATGTTTTGACATTGACATGAGATTACGATTTTAAACCATTTCAAAAATTATTTTATGAATGAAAACTACAAAATTTGGAAAAAATAAAAATACGAGGCCTTATATTTTACATCTATATTTCATTTTACTTTATTACATAATTTCTTCAGAACATAAAACGTTGTCAATCGGGTCTTTTGAGCGCAAGCAAAGTGACACGGGTTCCCCGTCTGATAGCCGAAGCGGTACTGACAAATACTGAATCGGGGTCCTGTCGGGGGCCGGGCGGCAGAGCGGTTCAAGGTATGAGTGGTTATAAAGCTGGATATTGACGAACGCGAGCCGCTGTGTTATATAATAATTTATTATTAAAAGAATTAAGCTATTTTGTAAAATGCAACCACAAATTACTTTTCTCTACGTTATTGCCTTTTTTTAGATATGATTTTTTAGTAGTAAAACATTTATAAACTATGAGTAAAACAAGAAAAACATAAAAAAAAATATCGATTAAGCCTGTTTTTCGGATTTTTTTTTGATCGAGTGAAGTTTTCGATATCGTGTTTTGAACCACAAATTGTCAAAATACATAAAGTAAACTAGAACAAGTTTTTTTTTTTCGATTTAAAAAATCACGATTTCTTTGTTTATTGTTAAATCAAAGTGATGTAAAATTGGGAATACCTGGCCTATGCTGACAAAGTAAAGGAAAATCTTGTACATGTCAGTAATTAGGAGCAGTGGTGGCCAAGTGGTATCGGCCGCGACTTACGAGTTGTAAGGCATAGGTACGAATCCAGACAGGCGCTTTACTTTGTGTAAATTATTTCATCACCACTGCTCTCAAAACGGTGAAGGAAAATATCGTGAGCAAACCGGCATGTCCTAGAACCAAAAATTCGAAGACATGTGACATCTGCCAACCCGCACTGGGCCCGTGTGGTGGATTACGGCCCACTCCCTGTCACTGAGAGGAGGCCTGTGTTCCAGCAGTGGTAACATTATAGGCTGAATATGATGATATGATGTCAGTAATTGGATTATTCATCCACACACAGACTATGTGTATTCCTAGAAGCCATTTTAAGGAAGGCTCATGGTTCTAAAATACATAAACGGGTTAAAGTGTAAAGTAAAAGAACTGTTTCATCTTAGCCACCAATCTACCGCAAGCGATTATCCTCTACAAGTTACTAGCCGGGCCCTAACCCCGGCTTCTGAAAACTTAAATGTGTTGTCAAATCCCATGCAACTTAGATGATTGGCTAGCTAACATAGGAACCAGAGCCAAGCCTCTCTAAAATAAAAACCTTGCAGGAGTATTTACGAGGTTGAGGGGATACTTGCCTAGTTAGTCTTGCAAAGTTCGAAAGACCACGCGTGTCGATGTGTCAAACATACATCAACGTGTGTGTGTATGTGCGTGCGTAGGTGTGTGTGTGTATCTTTGTCTAAGCGTGCGCGTGAGCACTTAATCAAACATAATTGCATACAAATGAACGTCTTAAACCGGCAGTGAAAATACCCTTACGTATAATTAATTACAATTTATATTGACATACCACAGTGAGTTGTATTGTTAAAGGATATTATAATGTTAACTAACTGACAGTTTATCATAGAATCGTGACTACTTATAACTATTTATTCGTAACCCTACCTCCAAAACTTGCCTACTCAACACTAATTAAATTAAGAATCGTTGACTTACTTTTAATTTTCTATGCATAGACTAGTCTGTGGTCTTTTGATCGGTCACGGAACTTATGTACGGAACTCCGTGACTGACAGACAATACATAGCCTCAAGATAGAAACATGAAATAGTCTGCAGTATGAAAACCTTTGTCGAAGCTAAAATATCGTGTAATTTAGGGATTAAAGTTTGATTGCTTTCAACAAAGTCGCCGGGCAGCTTGTAATATAAAAAAGTTTAATACTTACTCCTAGGGGATAAACATATGGGCCTTCGTTTTAGGAAATGGAGCTGCTACATAACAATTAATTTTTTCAGTTAAACATTAAGGCAGCTACTGTTTGTGCCTCCAAACCGGTAGTGTTACATTTAGGTAGTTGAATACATTCCAAGAGACAGACAACAGGCGAATGTACGGTGAACGTGCCCCGCCCTCACAATAAGGCGCTACCGACTTCTGTTAAGGCATAGTTATCAGAGGGGCAATTCTCGTAATTTTAAGAACGTTCACAGTCTGATCTCAGTCTCAATCTGTCAAAAATACCTCTAATTTCCCTACATTTTGACAAGTTTTTGACGTTTGTTCGTCGCTGAGATGAGACAACGACTAGATTTTGAACGTTTTAAATTATTGGCCTTGGTCAATCCGCGGAAATCCACTAACGGCGAATATATGCTAATAATAAATTAAATATCATAGCTGCATTCATTTTTTACTTTATATGACATTTCTTACATGTTTTTACGTATGGCGCCGCTATCTAAAAAAGTATAACACCTTTATTTAATTTATTATTGCAATCAACACGCACCAAATGTCCTTACCATTTGCAAATAAAAGTCGGCCTAATTGAGCGGAATGGCCCTTCAGACCTTTAGGTAAATAAATCGTGAAAGAATCAATGGCGTGGTGTTATGACTCTATAAGAGATCAGCCGGTCTATTCTCAAACCAAATCAAATCTCGCCATGAAGCCCAGCTTGAAGGCTGTCATTCCACCTGATGGTAGGTATTTAGGTACACTATTGGCAGCTCTCTTCAAGCTCACTTTACCTAAATTTTCAATGTGAGATTTTTAAAGAATAGATCGATTTGGGCTTGTGGCTTCTGGCTAAGTAATAACAGCCGCACGGGTCGATCGATCACGTTAAGCTACGATTGCCGCGGTTGGTCTGTGGATAGGTGACCATCTTCACATATCAAGACTCCTCCGTGTCTCAGAAAGCACGTTAAGCCGTTGGTCCCGGCTGTCATTTGTGAATCTTTGACTTTGAGTCGTTACGGGTCGTTAGCAGCCCGAAAGTCTGACAACCAGTCTTACCTAGAGGTATCGTATTACCCAGTAACTGGGTTGTGGAGGTCAGACAGGCAGTCGCTACATGTGAAATACTGGTATTCAGCTGCATCCGGTTAGACTGGAAACCGACCTCAACATAGTTGGGAAAAAGCTAGACAGATGATGAGATCATCTGCCTGATGAAGATCATGAACATATTTTTTTTTCATTTAGGTACCCTAGCAAATTTTTCTGCCTTTACTAAAACAATTTGCCTTCGACAGCAGTATTTCGTGGGCAATTACCTTCAAAGCTCGACGCGTTGGGAAGACTTCTTATGATAGCAAAGCGAAAAGTATAATCACTTCCTTATGTAAATCTTCCATCAGACTAAACTTTCACAGTGCTAACTAAATACACAGGGTGTAAAAAGACCCATGACGAAGCCGTCATCTACGCATTCTGTACAGACGCCAGCACATCAAGCTACTACAATCTGTCAAATTTCTTTAATAGATTATCAACTTTATCACTAAAACATAAGGTTCAACGTTGATTAGGAAAATTTGACAGTTTCGGGTAGGTTGGTGTGCTGGCGTCTGTACATCAAAATTTGTGCCAAAAAATATGCTGACAAACGACTTTTATTATTGGTGTGAATTTTAACTGTTTACGGTAGTGCACAATGTAACGCTTTTTTTAAATGGCATAGGTATTGCTCTCAAAACGGTGAAGGAAAACATCGTGAGGAAACCGGCATGTCCTAGAACCAAAAATTCAAAGACATGTGACATCTACCAACCCGCACTGGGCCCGTGTGGTGGATTACGGCCCACTCTCTCTCACAGAGAGGAGGCCTGTGTCCCAGCAGTGGGAACATTATAGGCTGATGATGATGATGATATTGCAGGTCAACCTAGGAGGTTGATAGCTGCTTAACCGGACTTGCCTGTGCCTCAATAAATTGTGGCGTCCAGGCAGGGCCTAAAAACTAAGTGACTACGCTAAGGGCATTCCCTGTGGGGTACGGACCATAGCTTAGAGCGTCGCTGGGGGAGGGCAGCAGGGGACAGGCTAGATCGGATTATCAATGTAACGCACGCCAACCATTGAGCTTATGAGTGGACGCAACGGTGTAGGGTCAACGGGGTAGGTATCTTGAGTGTATTTAAAGGTAAGTTATAACATATAGCAGTGGCGGCCCAATGGTAATGGTACGAGTTGTAGGTCGTAGGTTCGAACCCAGACAGGTGAGGGGACCCGGCATGTCCTAGAACCAAAAATTCGAAGACATGTGGCATCTACCAACCCGCGCTGGGCGGTGGAATATGGGCCACTCCCTCTCACATAGAGGAGGCCTGTGTCCCAGCAGAGGAAACATTATAGGCTGATTATGTTATGATATGACATAACATTTAAAACTTGTTTTCGTTAAAAAACGTAATACAAAGTTGGAACTTTAACCTTCAATATCTCCGTAACCAGAAGGTTCCCAGGTATGGTCCAGTACAAAATGTTTACAAAAAAGGGAAGAACAAATGACTCTCGGCTTCTCGGATTTTTACATCCGTTATAATGTTAGGCGATACCGCTACAGTATCTATAGAGACTTTAAACAAAAACAATCAAATTTTAAAATGCACTATGCCTTAACACCGGCCTGGTAGTAATACAGGCGACAACCGTGACATATTGCCGTCACTAAGTTTTATTGAGCTCTTATTATAAACCAATAATAAAATTATTACCATAATCACAGCCGGATACGACACATTGTCGTGGATACGAGCTTACAGTACTTAAAAAGTTTTTTATAGCTTAATTAGTTTAGCCGTCGCAAGCGCAGCTACCGGAAAATATGTTTTCTCGTAAAAATCTCGATAGAAAAAGAGGGATGCGAAATACTGTTAGGTACAATAAGCAGTAAATGTGATTAATATACCTAGGTTACAAAAACAATTGGTTGTAAAAAGGCGTCTCGAATGGTGGAAACCCTGCCTCCTACACTAGGGGAAACCTGTGCCTTAGGAGTTGTAGGTACTTGAATGTAGGTAATTCAATCGACTCGAGACTATCGTCCCCCTACACACCCTGTACACCCTGTCCTCAGCCTTCCGCACCCAGTCTGTCCCAGCCACCTTTTTTAGGTCGTTGGTCCATGGTCGCTGGCAGGCGTCCCATACTTCTTAAAGAATGGATAACCGTAGTTGTATTTATGATATGCCCATAGATTTAATATACAGGGTGTCCCTGGAATTATGGATCAAATCGAATAGGGGCGTGGGCAAGGTCATTTCCAAACTTTTTAACCCTGAGAATGTCAGTGAATTTTTTTACGGTTCAAAAGTTATGACCGATTTTAATTATTTTTTTCAATCACTTCGCATTGTGCTCAAAGAAAATACTCATAAAAAAATATTATCAGAGCTATCTAAAAAAAGTAAATTGATAGCCCTGATAGTTTTTTTTTAAGATTTCTTTAAAATGATTCGATTTCTCTTCTCATTTTTTTTTTGTTTTTTTTTTTTTTGCTGAAACGTTTGGAAATGACCTTGCCCACGCCCCTATTCGATTTGATCCATACTTCCAGGGACACCCTGTATACTACTAGCGTGTTATGCCTGAGTACCACAAAGAAAATTTAAACTATTTCTTCATTTAAAACGTGCCCAAACTATTAAAGTGTGACATTAAAGTTTTATTGTAACAATAAGCAATCAATGTTTATGAATAGTCACCTACACTCCCTACATTTGAAGTTCCGCATAGAAATACCACGAACGGAATTCATTATGTATAATTATGGGTTTTCTTACTCTATTTTCCATAACCGTATCAATCAATCAACTGCTGGATATAGGCCTGGCTTGATTTACATGATAATATCCGGTCCTGTGTCTCTTGCTGAAGACTGAGTACTCCTAGTCCAGCTGTACGAGTATTCTTTATACAGGGTGGATTTTAGAGACGGGCCGGTGAGGGCTACCTTAACCGTTGTACAAGAAAACGTTTTTAGGAGACTGTCCTTAACTTTTTAAGTACAGACGCCAGCACATCAAGCTACTACAATCTGACAAATTTCTTTAATAGATTTTCAACTTTATCTCAAAAGCCTAAGGTTCAAAGTTGATTGGGAAAATTTGACAGTTTTGGGTAGCTTGATGTGCTGGTCCGTACATAATTGCTAACTACATTCACAAATTTTGAAAAATTGGTATAGTCAGTTAGAAAATCGTTTACGTTTTATTTTTATGATTCCGTTCTATGCAGTTTTGTAAAAGGGTAGTCAGACTAACTTAGGTAAGAATATTAGAAAAGGCGCAAACCACTTCACCTTAGGACACAATCCTAGTTACGTACAAAATACTCCTAAGAACGTTTTCCTGTAGCTACAACGGCTAAGTTACTTGCCCTTAACTCATCACAAAAATTCATCCTGGATATACATAGTATGAGAGTATTCAATTCTCGAATGAATAGGTTACAGTGTGGAGGCAAGCGTGCATTATGTTACGGAAACATTGTCGCGATAACGCGAACTACACATAGCGCGCTCTGTGTTGTACAGCGAGACGTCGAGCGATGTGTGAGAAAGAGTGCACGAAGTGAAGTTTGCGTTATAGTAGTGTAGCTTAATCGTCTCTACCATTATCTTACCGTGAGGTAAGAAAACGGTGTTAAGCCCAATAAATCCATTAAATGTGGGTTGTGTAAAAGAATCTTCGGTTCATGTCGCCTTCTACTTGAACTTCTTTTTCCGATAATTGTCAGTCCTTCGGCTACATGAAGGGCTCACTGCCATAATATGCCTACGTCGGCGACTTTTGTTCTCTTCAGATAAAATCATGTTGATTGACTACAACCACTGGTAAAAATCCTACTAAGAACCTATAACAAAAGAATGAAGGATCAATGGAAATATGTAAAAACATGGTGTCCGGTTCAATATAAACGGACATGCAAAGAGAAAACCCCATAGACGGAAGTTAGGAATTCCCAACTACTAATCCTTCGTACTTACTAGGAATACAATACCTTCTACAAACATAAATAATAAAAATCAGGTTTGCGTCATTGCTATGACGTAGTGCCAAGTCACTTTTTTTTCGTAGGTGTATGTAAACGTTTGTCTATTATGTTACCTGATGTTAAGCGAAGATAAGGTTGATGACGCAGCATGAGTGCCTATTTGAATTCATTCATAAGAAATTCAGGGAGAAGATTAAAAAAAAGACTTCTTTATTTACCCAAATGATCATAACAAACCTTGCACAATTCATTTAAGCAACAAATAAGCAGTAATGGTAGGTAACATATTTTTTTTGTATGTATCGATAGCCTCGGTAAGTACCTACTTATTTTGGTTGTTAACACGAACAGATTCACTCTGTTTCCCGTACTACTCGTAGTTTAAACTGTATTAAGCCCGCATTCCACCGCGAGCGGAGCGGACCCATTAATGACTTCTTTTACCTCTCAAGAGAAAACTGCTTCCATGTATTTCCATCAACAAAGAGTCAAGCGGAAATGACCCAGCGGGCAAAAAGAGCAAAAATGAGCTCGCTCATTTCTAGAGAGAATCAGAAGACTAAACTCTTTCTTGGTGGAAACGCAAACCTATTTCATAAAAACGAAGTCCGCTTCGCTTAGCCATTTCCGGCTCATTACTCTTTTGCGGTGGAAACCGGGCTTTACGGTGGAACAGTTTTCCTCGTTCTCGGCAAATTAATGTAGATACTTATAGTAGCAGACTTGTGACAAAATTATTTTTCTCATAACAAAAAAGGATTTTTAATAACAAAGCGACAAAGTAAAGCATAAGTAAGTAAAATTAGGGAAGGAAAACATAAAAAAGTGAACTTGATTTTTGTAAACTTGTAGGTGGATGTTAAAATTGACATAGTATATGCAAAATATTTAGATGCTATGTTTGTTTAAATAGTGTTTGGTTGTAATTTTTATTATAATCATGTATGTTTATTATTAAAACCAGTAGCAAAGTAATTTAAAGTCAGAATTGAATTAAAAGTATGGGTCATAATTATACTATCTTGTTTAAATCTGTAGAGTGTACGGTAGTGTGAAGTGACGTGAAATATGTAATGTAGGTATATGTATAATGCATTTTGGTGATTTATTTCATTATCTTGTAATTTTCAGTATTTTTTCAGTATCATCGTAATTTATTGTGTTAAGAAAGTTAAAAATTTCATTTTTTTCATAAAATTTCACATTTTCTTTTGCTCAGCTGGTATGATTATGACAGCAGAAGCTTTGTGGGAAGTTCTGGTTATCAGAGTAATGCTATAGAGACATCGCTCATTTGGAGAAACATCGACATAAATGTATTTTTTCCCAAAAATTAGTTTAATATGCCAGAGCACTTAGAAAGCGTATTTACGTTAGGAAAAAAAAAAGTTACAGTTACGTCGATGTTTCTCCAAATGAGCGACATGATAATTTCTTTAACCTTAATCACAAGACGCAATCCTTCGTTCCCATAATAGGATATTCCAAAAATGTCTTATGTCTTTATTATGTCGTATATTATGTCTTTTTCTAAAATCTGAGAAGTACTTTCAAGAAAGTAAAATACTTTTTTTTTTAATTTTGTATGTACAGTCAGCATCAAAAGTCGATTAACACTATCATTTTTACATTTTATTAAATTGACAACTACTTTTTTCAATAAACTGATTTTTAGCTTTTTACATAATAGACAAGAGTATATATTTTAAAAAAATTCTTCTGCTGCAATTTTGAACAAATATTTTGCTCAATAACTAAGATTATAAAAACTGAAGTGTTAATCAACTTCAGATGCTGACCGTACCTACAGTAAATTTAGTTCAATTAAAACCCGAAAAAACATGCAATTCTGCAGTTATGTTCACTACTCTGAAAACAAGGTGTAGGTAACAGATTTCACAAGATAAAACTTTACTGCATTCTTTGAGCAGAAACCTTGGTAGGTACACCTATGCATTTGTGAGTCAACCTGCGTTACTCAACTCATTAGTTTGAAAAGAAAAGTTCGATCTCCCTTGTCACAAGGACGGTCGTTGTTTTATGAATCATTCGGTTTTGAAACGTTGTTCAAGTTACTAATAAATAAATGTGTCACTTTAAACTAATATAATGAAGCTGAAGAGTTTATTTTTTGGTTTTAACATGCTTAACCGGTCAAGTGGCGCGCGTCGCCCATTGGTGACGAAACAATAGAAAATTAATTGTGTCTCATTAGCTGAGCTTGACAGATCTCTGTAACTACCAGTCGGATTGGATAAAGCATTTTTGCATTTGATAGTCTAATTCAAGAATTTGGCAAAAAAAAATACCTAGTATAATGATTTACTCAGAATAATTAATGCAGTAATGAGCACTAACAAACTGCTTGTAATAAACTAATTTACAATGCCTCATCAGCAAATAGGACCGTGTAATATTAATTAATTAATGAGGGTACCTAGATATAGTATAAATAAGTCACCATAAGTAGCTTTAAAATCAGTATCGTCGTGTTCGTGAACGGGCGCCGTCGTCGGTTGAGACTGGTCATCTCTTAACTGCCATGGCTTATTTTTAATCTTATTTGTTTTAATTGTTTCTTTATTTGTGTGTTTTTTTACATTGTTCTCACATATAGAAGCAACAAGAATAATGTACCCACGATTTTGTAATATCTTGATTTAAAAGAGTGTCCATGGAGTTTCTTGCCTGTTCTTCTCCATAGAGATCTACGCTTTGGAATGGGCAACTAGCTTCAACTTTCTAACTAACTGACCGACTATTTAATTTTGTCAGTAAAAAAGTGCCTGTACATGGTTTAATTGAAATAAATGCTTTGAGTTTTGAGTTTGAGTACCTATTGATTTCCTCGTATAGTCACGACAATCCCTAATCACTTTTGTTAATAACCTAATCACATTTAATTGGGTTCTCAGGATAGTTATATTTTGTATCGATACTCCTAATAGTTATTCCACAATACAGTCCATGTGTGAATCATAACACTAATATTATAAAGGCGAAAGTTTGTGAGTGTGTGCGTTTATATGTTTGTTACTTCTTCACGCTTAAACGACTGAACCAATTGTGATAAAATTTTGTATGGAGGTAGCTGACACCCTGGATTAACATATAGGCTACTTTTTATCCCGATATTCTCACGGGATCGACACTTACGCGGGTATAGCCGTGGGGCGTAGCTAGTATTACTATAAGTCTAACGAAACTACCTATACTATAAGGGCAAAATATGTTTTTTGTTAAAAATATATAAAACAACCTATATCAGAAGGTGCACGCCTGGCGCACCATGTGTCTTAGCACTAAATGCAGCTCTTGGTATGTGTATTATGATAGTAAATACCACAACTTGAAACAGGACCAGATTCAAGAGGCAGAGAGTTGGATTCACTCCCAGTAAAATTTCACATTTTCTCAATTAACTCCCGAAACACGAGAGATAGAAATAAATTTGTCAGTACAAGTTTTGAAAGCATTTGATAGCTAAATACGACGGCATTATTTTTACTTTAGTTAGTCATAAACTAATTTTTGGAGCATCCTGATGCAGAATTTATAAAGTTTAGTATTTGAATCCAAAGAGCATTGAAATAGATTGCAATAACAAATGATTAATTTAATCGTGAGGGTCTTGTGTGTGCGCGACACCGTGTGTCTAGCAAACAATGAATTTTTATTTAGACGTGGTTTTTCCAAAGTCGGGCACTGCTACAGTTTACGGATGTTACGACTGGTCACTTTGCAGTTAGGGTTGTCGGTTCAGTGTTCAAGTACTTTTGGAAATCATCCTTAAGACTTGCTAAAAAATGCAATATTTAAGCACAAAGGATTACAGTAATGGTATTTTATTATCACTACGGTGTAAAGAGCATAATATTGTAGATTGTGACATAATCGACAGACGTGGGTATTTTATGAGTGATGATTCATTTGATTAATGTCTATTACATAAAACGTATTTCTCGGTAATTACTATATAGCCTTTTTTTATGGATGGGAAATCATCAAATGACTCCTCCCGCTCTGGGTGGAGCGGAAGGGAGTGTCAGACTCTGACTGGCTAAAACCCATCCGTGTTCCATCCTTAGCCCTTTATGTTCCGGGGTAGCGGTAACCCTTTCGGATAATCCCGCACCCTCGGCAGGCTTCGGCCCTGGCAGGCCCCTTCCTTTTTGCCGACTTCTCTTTAAGGCGCGCGTGGAACACGTACGCGCCGTCCGGCACAGGCCTGGTCCTGATCGGACGGTGAGCTACCCATTACTCTCCGTCCGCAAGCCCGCTACTATATAGCCTAGTCATAAATTAAGATTAGAATTATTACGGAAGATCCTCACATTATCTGTCAATAGTTATCGATTCGATAATGGTTTTTGTAGCTTTCTTCCATAAAGCTTGAGTATCCTAGGAAAGTGGTTCCGTCATATTATAACTGTCATCATTAATATCTGTCAATTTCACCAGTATTTGAGATGAAGGTGTCAAGAAACGCTTTGTATTTCGATTGCCGTTATTGTGTGCCCGTTCACCGCTTTTATAGCAAAACAAACCCAATGTGTAAGGCAATCGGACCAAAAGCACTTCCGAATAAACAAACTCCGAAGTGACAACCTTACAACAACCTCTAAAGATTTAAATGAAATGTATTGCCGTGTCCAAACTCATTACACGGTCTTCTTTTTTCTATTCCTGCCAAACCAGACTCGTCTATAGCGAAATTTAATCGACTACTGCATACGTATGGGTTGGTAAAATTAGAAAAACAAATCTTCCTGCTACGACATAAAATCGCTGTCTATATCAAATGATTATCACTGATGTACAGATGCCAGCACATCAAGCTACCCAAAACTGTAAAATTTTACCAATCAACCTTGAACCTTATGTTATAGTGATAAAGTTGAAAATCTATTAAAGTGACAGATTGTAGTAGCTTGATGCGTTGGCGTCTATACCTACAGTTGAATGTACGAAAAATTATGGAATAGCAAACAAATTACAGTTAGGTACCAATAATAATAAAAGTAGTGAGTTTTGTATTGCATGGCTCATAATGCAAAGCATTAGAGAGTGCTTTACGATCGAAATTTTTTTTTTGGCTCCTTTCTGCAACTGTTTCTATTTTTTTATACTCCTGCAAGTACACAGAACCTACTTAATTTATATATTATACCATGTATAGATAATTTAATTGAGATTAATTCTGTACTTTAAAAAATTGATTTAGTGCAGTAGAGACGAAAAAAACATCAAAATATTTCTAAAAATTTTCGCGTCAATCAAGTGTGAAACCTGAAAACATCATAGCTTGCAAAAAAAACAATTAATTGAGTAATTTTTTTTAATAGATTGGTTTCACCCGCCGCGCAGGAGGAACCGAGGAACCCTTTTGAAAATGGCTCTTTTATTCAAAGTAGTTTTTTTATAAGATCAAATGAGCATTAATATGAGTCGTGCACTTTTGTATTTTCAATTTTTTTTTTTAGGTTGAATTGGATGTGTTGCAGATTTCTCCATGAGAAAATGATTTTCGGTTTCGTTCGATTTTCCTTGATTTTTTCGGTAAGATTTTGGATGAGACTGGTAATATGGTTCTTCTCCATAGGTACCTACGCTTTGGAATGGACCACTAGCTTCATATTTTCTGACTGACCGACTTCTTGACAATTTAAAAGTGCCTGTTAATGGTTTAATTGAAATAAATGCTTTGAGTTTGAGTTTGAATAGAAGGAGTATGGAGATTGGCAGAAGTAATTAGGCCTATCCCTACAGTGTGAATTATGATTGATTTTCTTGTTGCTATGCTGGCCATCGCAGCAAAATACTTTTAGAAGACGAATCAAACACTATTCAAGAAAATTTTCGGTATTTTATCGGCATTGGTATGTAAAGTCGCCAGCGGGTCACCAGTTATTATTACTCTAAACGATTCACTGTTAACACAAAAACAAGGGAATCGCAGAAGGTTTACACTCTGTTATTATTTATTATTATTTTATTTATTAGGGAAAACAAACAGTGACACATTACATTTTGTACGAAGAAATACAAAAAAGATACGGCCAAATGTGTAACCAACAACATTTTCCACGGAATACACATAAAAAATAATAATCTTTACAAACTATGCTATTTAAACTAAAACCTACAACAATAATAGCACAGTTTCAATATTTTTTGTGTCACTGCTCAACATAAGGCTGCACACTACTACCAGAAGGCCTATTCTCGTAACTGAAAACGTTCAAAATCTAGTCGCAGTCTCATCTCAGCGACAAACAAACGTCAAAAACTTGTCAAAATGTAGGGAAATTACGGGTATTTTTGACAGATTGAGACTGAGATCAGACTGTGGACGTTCTTAAAATTACGAGAATTGCCCCTCTGAACACTGCCAACACGAGTTGCAGAATTTGACGAATTTTACAAGATGACACTAAAAGTTTCAACGCCATTCCTGATTTTCACGAGCAAAGACAACCGGCAGTCGTCACTTACTTGATAATGTGGTTCAATAAAAGGGAGCAGACCTCTCAAGCAAAGAAGCTGTAAAATTTCGCCATCAAAACTTAGGAAGTGAGCTGTCAATATAGTGTCAATCTAGCATCAGGTACAATGACAGACATTTCAAGCTTACTTCACATATGTTTTCACGGTGAGGATTTACCAGAATAAACCAGCAGACATGTTGGTTGGTGTGACCTATCTAGGGCAAACCTTCAAAAGAACAATGACTACTTACCAGTAGGTAAGAACAGTGGCATAATCTTCACTTTTTAAGGTCTCCAGTACGACCGAACACGAAGGTTCTACAACTTTTAAAGGAATCCATGAAACTTGAAAGATAAGTTCGATTCTACGCATAAATGCACTTTCTGTTTCATTTTTCTTTTTTATATAATTTGGTTTTTTATTTTTGACTTTGTTTAATTTAATTTGTGATCTTCCTGTACGAGTCGCATAAATACTTTTTCTTTCTAATTGTCCCAGAATCAGCCAGTGACACTCCAAAGCCTATTTATTATTATAATTCTTTCATGGATCAAGTGTCTTAGAACTTCTACACTTTATATTATCATTTCAACTAACTATTATACCATAACATGCACGGAAACTCAATTAGCTCACATTAGCAATAAAACGGCGCATCTAAGTATGTTTAAAACACACAAATGACTCATAATCGTCTTCGTAATGATAATATTCGCTTCTGTTATTTGATAATGTAATAAAGTTTAATAAAATATACACTTTTGGATTGTGTAAAATGTGTAAGTTGTTTTCTTTGTTTCTTAGTGCAGAGAACTTATATTTTAGACTGGCTCCCGCCCGCGGCTTCGAACGCGTCAAGGTCGGAAATTATCCCACGGGCACGTACTACCGGGGTATATGCTATGTGTTAAGAGGAAATGCGGTCGGAGAGACTTTTGAAAAAGCCTAAGTAAAAAGTCATAATTCGAGGTTTGGCTCTCGCCTATTTCCTCGTCCAATATTGGACCAATTTAAAAGATATTTCATAAACTGAATAAGAAGGATATATATTATGTCTTTATGTTTTTTTTTTTTATTAATAGTTGTTAAATTTGTACACTAGGCCTCTGTTGACAGCGGTTTAAATCGGCAATTTTGAAAAATTTTTGAGGGTTCTAATGCTTATAAAAATAATGTATCATCGAAAATGAAAACATAAAGACATACAAGTAGTTATTATTTATTATTCTGTAAAAAAAGCTTTGCTTTATGGTCATTAACCAGAAAGAAAACGGACGAGAGCGTTTCTCTGGAGAAAAGACTACCCGCATTTCCTCTTAATCCTGGTTTTATATAGTGTGTCAAATTTCATCCAAATCCGTTCAGCCGTTTTGCGTTATTGAGTAAAAAACATCCAAACATACAAACTTCCTTATTTAAAATATTAGTAGGAAGGATTAAAAGGATAACAATTTATACGATAATTTAACTAATTCTTAATCACTGGATCTTCGATTTCAGCGATAATTAAGAGATTGCGTTTGTGAGCTTATGAGTTTAGTAGCTTATATTATACATCTTTAGGCAAATCCTACAGTTATTTTATGAGACAACTTTCTACTTTCAATTGTAAACCAATTTTTCTTATTCTAAATATTTGATATTTTATTAAAGGTTTTAAGATTTCGTTGATGTCTTTTCTATGGAAAGTAAGTAATTTTGCAGAACTACAATTTCAGATTTTTCAATCGACCGATAATTTTTTTTCGTGGAATAAAATTAACGTCTGACAGATTTTGTATGGGAGAACTGTCAAAAATTCAAAATTATTCCTCGGATAAAATTATCTGGCGTTGGAAAAAAATCTACTCCTAAATTAATTATGCAATTTATTGACTCTGTTTTTACTCTTTTCATATTAGACAGTTAGGTTAGGTTGTCATAAAATCTACAAAGGTTTCATGATAGCCAGTCCAACCAGCAGTAAGAGATACTAATATCCTTTGATAAATTAATGATGCAGTTGACTCAGCTTTTTCTCTTTTCCCATATTAGACAGCCCCACAGTTAGTTGAATTAAAACCTTATTACATTACGCGATATTCAGGGAACTTTCCCTAAATCGGGATGGTGTAATATGAGAAAGGGAGGAAAGATCCCAATAAAAAAAAAGACGAGTTGCACTCCGGGAGTGCCGGCAGAAGTGAAAACTTGAATATTAACGTTAAAATAAATCAATTATGAATTGAATTAATATAACTAAGTTTTTTTCACTATTTCTGCGTCACTTTTTTCATTAATCGATGCACTTTGTTCAATTTCCATATTTTAAACACTTTATATACACGAATTTTACGAATACACAGCAGTGTGGCTACTACACAGACGGTCGAGCCATCAGCTGTCCATCCATCCATCGACATCCACGTCCACCATCACCGTCACCGTCACCGTCACCGTCCTCGTCACCGTACCCGTCACCGTCACCGTCACCGACACCGTCACCGTCACCGACACCGTCACCGTCACCGTCACCGTCACCGTCACCGTCACCATCACTGTCACCATCACCGTCACCATCACTGTCACCGACACCGTCACCGTCACCGTCACCGTATTCGTCACCGACACCGTCACCGTCACCGTCACCGTCACCGACACCGTCACCGTCACCGTCACCGTCACCGTCACGTCACCGTCACCGTCACCGTCACCGTCACCGTCACCGACACCGTCACCGTCACCGTCACCATCACCGTCACCATCACCGTCACCGACACCGTCACCGTCACCGTCAGCGTATTCGTCACCGACACCGTCACCGTCACCGTCACCGTCACCGTCCCCGTCCCCGTCACCGTCACCGTCACCGTCACCGTCACCGACACCGTCACCGTCACCGTCACCGACACCGTCACCGTCACCGTCACCGTCACCATCACTGTCACCATCACCGTCACCATCACTGTCACCGACACCGTCACCGTCACCGTCACCGTATTCGTCACCGACACCGTCACCGTCACCGTCACCGTCACCGACAGCGTCACCGTCACCGTCACCGTCACCGTCACGTCACCGTCACCGTCACCGTCACCGTCACCGACACCAACACCGACGCCATCACCGTCACCGTCACCGTCACCGTCACCGTCACCGACACCGTCACCGTCACCGTCACCGTCACCATCACCGTCACCATCACCGTCACTGTCACCGTCACCGTCACCGTCACCGTCACGTCACCGTCACCGTCACCAACACCGACACCGTCACCGACACCGTCACCGTCACCGTCACCGTCACCGACACCGTCACCGTCACCGTCACCGTCCCCGTCCCCGTCACCGTCACCGCCACCGACACCGTCACCGTCACCGTCACCGACACCGTCACCGTCACCGACACCGTCACCGTCACCGTCACCGTCCGTCCGTCCGTCCGTCCGTCCGTCCGTCCGTCCGTCCGTCCATCCATCCATTCATCCATCCATTATCGTGTCTCACTTGGTTCACTTCGGTTGGCGCCGCCGCCCGTAGAAAGAGGGGGGGGGGGGGAATCTCTCCTGACGGTCACGTGTCCTGACGCGAGTTTAACATTTTTTCCCCATACAAAAAGTGCGCAACGCCGCTAAAGAAGTTTTCACTTCAAAAACTTAGATTTTAGGTTGTCATAGAACCTAAGTTTTATGACATAAGTCTAACCAACACTGGGAGATACCAGAATCCTTTAAATCTAACCACATAATTCCTTTAAAAAAACGGGGGTATTTCGAGCTCAGTAATTTCCATATCCTATTACAAATGGAACGCGACTAATCACAATTCCCAACCGGAACATGCATACATCATCGGAAGTCGAATGCTGATCTATTCTACTGACCAGTGTCAATGCAGACAGAGGTCTCGAAGTAAAAGGAAAGGAGGTTCGATCAGTGCCCGCGAGATCGCCCGCGCAAGCGCACGCGCGACGCTAGCGCCATCTTGCACAACACCCGCCAAAACTTCACTTTTCAAAGTGTGTTCTTAAATTGAAAAATCGAACGTGACAGTTGATTGAAAGTGGACTGGATAAATAAGTTTATTTTTCGTGATCGTTCGGAGGCGTTGGACAATTAAGGTAGGTAAAGCTTATCAGAATTTACTATCGGTCAACTTTGTATAAGTACTTAATATTTTTATTTCGTAATACCGACTATGAATAATTCTATTGTCACTGTATTACCGCGTGTTTCTGCTTTAATTTAAACAAATGCAAAATAGTATGTATAAACATAACACTGTACGAGGGCCACTCATACATAAATCAATTGCTTGAAGTTCTGTTTCTAAGTTGCAAGGAACTCCATGAAAAAATTAATTTCCAATGTGCTTTAAAGCGCCAGTTATAAAGTACAAAATTGGTCGCATCGATTTTTGAATCATATTCGTTTGGTTTCGCAATAAAACATGTATGTTGTTACTGGATATGCCTAAATTGATGACAATTGACTTTTTCACACGAGTGTACTGCGTGGCTATAAAGTTGTCCTTTTGAGTGCATCGGGTGACCGAGCTTCTCAATGAAATAGGCACAGTTTAAACATATAAACAGGGTACTCGTGAACAAAAGTTCATGGATAAAAAAAATATTTCGATTGGCAAATATCATTACCATTGCGGACGTAATGGACCGATCACTATTATTTGTGTTCGTGTAATGATTATTTTAAGTATTTTATTTTTAGCCGGGCCATAGCTTAATTGGAACAGCCTTGAGGCTCTGTCGCCAATATTTACGCAAACGCGTCGTCTCTCCGATTTGGTTACAAAGTTACCTAATGACATAACGCATACTCAGCGATTATTGAATAATATACAGTAATAAATGGAAAAAGTTTTTATGCAGATAGCTGGGTCTTTGCATAATTTTGTGAGTTCTTGGCTGGTCCCGTCGAACTCGAAGCATTTATTTAATAAAAAATTTAAATCTGAACTTTGAAGGAGTCGGTCACTTAGCAAAAAAGTTTAAGCTATCTGTTCCAAAGCGTATATACCTACTATTATCGTATTATTGCTATGGAGAAGAAAGAGAAACAAATTCTATTGCAATTATTTGGATTTGGGGATATAATCCTTTTTTTCTGCCTAGCTTTACTTATTAGTCCTGGGAAATCAAGTTTTTCGAGGACGTATTGTAAGTAGGTACACCTGGCGGGAAGCGCCAGGGTAGCCCGCGAAATTCGGTCAGTAAGTCGTCTTAGGGGCGTTCAAATTTTCTTAGGTTTTTTGCAATTTTTAGGTCAGTATCATGTTGAATGTCGATAATGATTCCGAGCCCATAATCAGCCTATAAAGTTCCCACTGCTGGGACATAGGCCTCCTCTCTGTGAGAGGGAGTGGGCCGTAATCCACAACGCGGGCCCAGTGCGGATTGTTAGATGTCACAAGTCTTCCAATTTTTTATTCCAGGACATGCCGGTTTGCTCCCGATTTCCTTCACCGTTTTGAGAGCAACGGTGATGAAATAAGTTACACAAAGTAAAGCGCCTGCCTGGGTTCGAATCCAGGACCTACAACTCGTAAGTCGGGGCTGCTACCACTAGGCTACCACTGCTCCTCTGAGCTGCTGATTCTAAAGCACGTGTATTAAAAATGTCGGCGGTTATAATAAAAATCTGCTGTTCACCGCGTAGTTATTATACTTTTCTATGAAACAGTCGTTTTTTTTTTATAACCATAATAAAAGTACGCCTAGAATCATGTGCTGAATTCTATATATATATATATAGGTTTAAAGATATTTATTCTCAAAAAAGACACAAAGTCACTTACATGAGAACAATGCTTAAAAAACTTTTTAAGAAAAAAAAAACCGACTTCCAAAAAAACACTACAAAGTGAGAAATAACTTTAATTTCGGAAGTCGGTGTCTTTGGATCTGTATTTTAGTTTTTTGCCACCGACTTCCGAAATTAAAGTTATTTCTCACTTTGTAGTGTTTTTTTGGAAGTCGGTTTTTTTTTTCTTAAAAAGTTTTATTTCACGCTTTTTAGTGGGTCTGCTTATAATTTATCTAAGTTACAATAGCCTAGTGATCATCGCCTTTTACAAACAAAATATTGCTTTTCCCGATGCAGGGAAGTTAATTGTTGAGGAGTTCTCCAGGTCCACCATCAGCTCCATATCACCATTCACATTGTGACGAGCATGAATTGCTTAGCAACCATATTAAAGTAATCGAATCGCAACCCGTGAAATACTTAGATATTATTGAGTAGTTCCGGTGGCCATCTGTGGTCTTCATCATCAGCTCCACTTCACCAAATGGTGCTTTCCAAGTTACTATAAAAAATACCCAAATCGCTATAGGTGTGCCTATAATATTTGAAGAGTTCCTTCGATTTCTCCAGGATCTCATCATCAAATCCTGACCTGATGTTTTTAGACTAGAAGCTGATAATCCTGGCTGCAGCATCAGGCCAGACTTATGTCAACATTGCATTGAACTTAAAATTTATTCCTGTTTAAAATGAGCCCAAACACGACTACGGTGCTGTTATTTCAAGGTTTGTACTTTTTCTGATGCTCCTGGCTTCAGCATCAGGTCTCTATGTACTTCGGTGTTCCTCATTAACAGTACGTTTATCCACACATCAAGCCCTTTTCAATGAGCCTAAACACGATATATCTGCTGTTAGTTGTCGAGGAGTTAGGTACTCTGCAGACTATCCTGACTGCAGCATCAGGTCATGACTTAATGATCATGAGACCATTAATGTGGCAAATGCCCTATCAAACATCAAAACAATTGACTAAAACAGTCCTTGCCTGTTTGAGTAACTTCTTACTGTTAAGGAGTTGTACCTTCCATCATCAGCCCAGCTACCTGAGATGGTGACAACCATACGCAAATAAACAAGATACTTCATAAAATATGCGAAAAACAATAAGTGAGCCTATAAAATTTGAGGGTTGCCCTCGATTTCTCTAAGATCCCATCATCAGATCCTAACTTGGTGACAATGGGACCACCTCAGAACTATCTACTTTCGAACAAAAAAAGAATTTTGAAAATCCATCGACAATTGGCGGAGTATTCGATGAACAAACATACAAAAAAAAAATAATAATGATGATGATGATAAAAAAAAACATACAAACAGCCGAACATAGTACCTCCTCCTTTTTGTGAAGTCGGTAAATATAAATTATATGAAGTCCGTCACAGACGTCACGGTAGCAATATTATGATACACCCATCCAATGCATTCAGCTTTTAGGAAGGGTGTTATTTGTGATTAAATAAGCAGCTAATTGAGTTTTGAATGCATTGAATGAGTGCAACTTTTTTATACATGAGGGTATTTTGTTATATAATTGTGCTCCTTCAAAAGTTAACATTTTTTTGCCAAACTTATTTCTCATCTTCGGTAAAATCAGAAAACTAGCTCGACGACTGCTACGTTGGGTTACTTGTTTTACTTTAGTAAACGATAAGTTAGTCTGTATACTTTTGTTAAGTGCCTTACGAATGAAAATGCATGTACTGTAGATATATAACTGTCTAATGTTCATTATTTTGGTTTCTTCATAAATTTTGCACGTTGATGTTAAATATGGATAGTTAAAAACTTTTTAACAAAAATACAGCCGACTTCCAAAAGAAACACTACAAAGTGAAAAATAACTTTAATTTCGGAAGTCGGTGTCTTTGGTTTTGTATTTACGTTTTTGGCCACCGACTTCCGAAATTAAAGTTATTTTTCACTTTGTAGTGTTTCTTTTGGAAGTCGGTTGTATTTTTGTTAAAAAGTTTTTATTTCACGATTTTTAGTGGGTCTGCTTATAATTTATTTAAATTACAATAGCCAGTGTCAACATGCTCATCGCCTTTTACAAAATATTGCTTTTCCCGATGCAGGGAAGTTAATTGTTGAGGAGTTCTTCTGGTCCACCATCAGCTCCATATTACCATTCACATCGTGACGAGCATAAATTGCTTAGCAACCATATTAAAGTAATCGAATCGCAACCCGTGAAATACTTAGATATTATTGAGTAGTTCTGGTGTCCATCTGTGGTCTTCATCATCAGTAACACTTCACCAAATGGTGCTTTCCGAGAGCAAATGCACGAGTTACTATAAAAAATACCCAAATCGCTATAGGTGTGCCTATAATATTTGAAGAGCTCCTTCGATTTCTCCAGGATCCAATCATCAGATCCTGACTTGGTGACTATGGGACCACTTCAGAAGTATCTCCTTTCCTTCGAACAAAAAAAATAATTTTGAAAATCGGTCCATAATTGACGGAGTAATCGCGTAACAAACATACAAAAAAAAAAAAAAACATACCGTCGAATTGAGAACCTCCTCCTTTTTTGGAAGTCGGTTAAAAATCATTTTTATTAATTTATTTTGTGCAACTTGAAGACTTGCTAGCTTCGTCTTGGCCGTACTGCCCCAAACTTCAACCAGATATAGTACGTGTGGTTTTACTAAGGCGTTATAGATAGTGTGACGCAGTCTATGTGGAATACATCGAACTATGTACGTTTCGTATATAAATATGAAGTATATATATTGTACATAAGTATATTAATTACATTCTGATCAAAAAGCTATGCAACGCAATGCAGAAATTGGTCCAGAAACTGCCTCCGTAAGTGGTATTTTTTTTATCTTAGGTCTCATAAGCGTTAAAAATGTTGAATTTGTTGTTTTAAAAGCTTTTCTTTTTTTTTTACATTAGTGGTGCTGCGGTGCAAATTTTTTCGATTAGGTACTTACTGAAAAATACGTGCCAAAGGAAAACGCGCGTATTCTGGTAGTATTTTGGACCACTTGATTTTTTACTGTCCTAATCGACCTTTCTTTGCTTGAATTAACATACATGTTTTTGCGTTTCGAAAAGTAATTTAAATTATATGATTAGGTTTTTTATAGGTGTTCTATTTAGCAAAGTCATTATACACGTGTACCTATATTTATATATTCTTATCTAACAATAAAATTAAGACCTTGACGACATGTTCCAAACAGCTGATTTGCTATAGACTAGCTTTTGCCCGCGACTTCGTCCACGTAAAATTTCGGCCCTGACCTTATAGCGCCTATCGCGTCGCGTGGCTTTGCGTTCTGTGTAACGTTTTTTTTTTTTTTTTTGCTCGTCTCCTAGTGGTCGTAGCGTGATGTAAAATAGCCTAAAACCTTCCTTAAGAATTGGACTATCAAATGCAAAAATAATATTTCAAACGGCAAATTTTCCGACTGGCAGTTCCAGAGATTAGTGCATTCAAACAAACTCTTCAGCATTCATATGGATTTGCTTTAACCGGTCAAGCGGCGCGCGCCGCCGATCGGTGACGAAACAATAGAAAATCAATTGTCTCATTGGCGAAGCTCGACAGATTAAACTTGCATTACTTGAAATAGGAAAAAGCTCTTCAAAATTCACGTGATGGACAAAGATACCTACACTTAACCGACGAGAAAATTTAAAGTCTTCCTAGTGAGAAAATCCTTGCACAATACCTACTTTAAGATTTTTGCAAGGTATGTAGGTAATAATGAAACCGTTTCGATTTCGATTTGCAAGATCTACCGAAACGACTTTAATTTGCGTACACACGAGCGACACGCGTTGACAGCAGAGGCAACTGCAACAGCGGCTGCCGCCAACAACATGCCGCTCGTGTATTTGAGCACCGCACTCAAATACACGAACGACACGCGTTGACTTTTGCTGATTCCGATCCAGCCCTGTCCCTTGCTGCTCTCTCCCAGTGACGCCTTAAGCCGAGGTCCGTGCCCCACAGGGGGTGCCCTTAGCGTGTAGTCGCTTAATTTATAAGTTTTTTAAGCCCTGGCTGGAGGCCTTAATTTAATGAGGCATCCACAGGCAAGCCCGGTTAAGCAGACGACAACCTCATAGATAGAACTGCGAGATGCCATTCCCAAAAAAAAGTCGACGTTTGCAGTTGCCGCTATCGTCCACCGTGTCTCTTGCACACTTACTCGTACATATAACATAATTTTGTTTTAAGATATGTGACTATATTATTTTGATTTAAAAGAGTGTCCATGGAGTTTCTGGCCCGTTCTTCTCCATAGGTACCTACGCTTTGGAATGGGCAACTAGCTTCATCTTTCTGACTGACCGACCCTTTGACAATTCAAAAGTGCCTGTAATTGGTTTAATTGAAATAAATGCTTTGAGTTTGTCACTGTTAAATTGATAAAGATAATAGATAGATAGATAAACCCAAACAAAAGAAATAGCACATCACGCAAAAGCACAATTAAATGATAACAAATTAGACACGTGTATATATAAAAAACAAGCTGCCGGCCGGCAGGTTACAAAAAAAAAATTAAACAAATAAAGTGACTATGACATACTTTAAATCAAATAAGAAGGTACTTACAAAGTGCGGTGTGCGTCTCAAGGTTGCACCAAATGGGAGTCCAGCTCAGCATGTGTCAAGCTAATAATTATAATATCTGACGCTGATATTCTGCTGGATCCCTAAATAATAGGAGTCAAGATCCCTTGCTGCATGAGCAATACATTAAAATAACAGAAAAACCTCCTTTTACCCATAATTAAAAATAATAAATAAATACCTTTCTTTCCTCTATACTTTCCACGAAAACGCAGCCATGTCACCTCATACAAGGCTATAAACCCGGAATAAGTAATAACGATGTATGTTTAAATTCTCTCATTAAAACTTGTTTTAATTGCTTACGGACTTTCGATTTAAGGTCGGAGATAAGAAAAAATGTATTATTTCCTGGTTGAAACAAAAAACTATCAAAACGTATGACACGGACTGCGCATGTTAATATTCAAGTAAGTAGGTACTCCAAATCGCTTGTGGACATAATGGTGATCAGATTTAAATAATAATGATTTTAATCAAGCCGTAATTATCATTATTGATACAGAGATATGACTTATTACCATGTAATGTCAATCTCGACATGATTGTTTTTTTTTCTGTTTTTTATAAGCGTTTAAAGCTAATTGATTGTTATTTAACTTTCTTCGTTTTGTGATTTTTATATAGTTGCGTAATATCGTTTTAATTCTTTGTCAGACACGAGATCAGAGTAATAGATTCAGATTTCTCAGTCGCCATAAAAATTAAGTCGGTTATTATTCCAAATTTAAATATTATAAATAAAAAGAGCCATTTTACCTAACCCGACTTCAATCAAAGAAAAATAAAATTTTACCCAACCTAGATATTTTAATTTTTTCTAGCCTGCTCTATCCCACTCCTGGGCAAAGACCTCCCTCTACTCCGCTGCACTTTCCTGCTAATTTCTCACAATGCACTTCACACTTTTTATTTGTTTACTTTTATAGATTTCTGTTTTTATTTGTAGTATAATAATGTTGTGTTGTGCGCATTGATATGGGTTTTTTATATATCAATGGTTGTGCGCCTTTCAGTCTGTGCTAAATAAATGTATTTTCTTTCTTATTTCTTTACTCTTACCATTCTAGAAAGAAAGAAATAAAGAACTCAGCACGGGTAGCATTAAGGAAGGGGCCTGCCAGGGCCGAAGCCTGCCGGGGGTGCGAGATTGTCCGAAAGAGTTACCGCTACCCCGGAACATAAAGGGCTAAGGAAGGAACACGGATGGGTTTTAGCCAGTAAGAGTCTGACACTCCCTTCCGCTCCACCCAGAGCGGGAGGGGTCATTTGATGATTTCCCATCCATAAAAAAAGCACGGATTCTAGCATAATTATGCACTGAACATGATATGACCACTTCTATCTCTATTCTACGAAGAATAGACAATTACACAATACACATACCTCTTTTCTTAATTTCTGACAACGTGCCGTAGAAATCTTTTTACAATCTGTCATTTTGCCTTTCGTTTCTACTGCGGCTATGCTACGCGTGCTGGAAAAACACTTTAATCTAAAACGCGATGCTGAAAAACGTACCTAGCCAGGTACGTTTTTATGTATAGGTATATACGTAATTACAATCTTGATGCTAATTGTACCTTAAAAAAAAATACCAACACACATCGTGAACAGTAGTTAAGAGTGAGTGATACTTATTGCACATTCATTAACAAAAACCATTAAGAGTGACGCAACATTGATTGATTGAATCGGGCCATCTCGGATCTCAGCCTCCTTGCAGCGAGTGCTTCACAATCATTGGGTAAAGTGGCCCATTCACTAACCTACATGTTAGCCGAATGATGCGGGTCATGTAGGATTGTGAATGTGATAGTGGCCTGCGTGAGCGTCGCGTCTTTCAACATTTCATTTTAGCTCAGTTGCCAAAAAAGCGAAGTTTTCATGAAAGTGTGTAAACTATTTATTCCCTGAGCGGCTGACTGCGTACACCACCGGTTACTTAAACAGTGGTCATTTTTTTTAAATCGTCATTTAAATAGATATATACAATCTGCCAATAAATATCAAATCTGAGATTGAACTAAAATTACTGCCACCAGCTGCATGCTGCATCAAACTTGAGAAAAGTGAGCTTACTTTGAATTTTTTAGTTGCATTTGGGTTTTTTGATTTTTCCAATTTATTTTTAACCTTCAAATGTGTTATTTTTTTAATAGGAGAGACTATAAAATTAAGCCTCTATAAGCCCACTATTTGGATTAAAAAATAAAAAGTAAGTACCATGACCATGTGGGGTATGTTACAATATATTTTTTTCAAATTCATTTCTTATTGCCGTCTTAAATCCGCCACTTTGATTTTATAAAAACAAAACCTAGCATGTAACCATTGCAGCACATAGACAAGTCGATAGACACCTTATACATTAGCCGTTAGGGTATAAAGAATCCCATATACAAATATAGAAAGAAAGGTAGACACGCGTTAGAAACATAACCCTGTCTTTGCAGTCGCGCGCAGTCAGGTAAAGACGCCAGCACATCAACCTACCCGAAACTATCAGATTTTCCCATTCAACTTTGAACCTTATGCTTTAGTGATAAAGTTGAAAATCTATTAAAGAAATTTGACAGATTGTAGTAGGTTGATGTGCTGGCGTCTGTACGTACTTAACGTTCACTTGGACAGTAACCGTTCTTCGTCGCAACCACAGATATAGATACACCTAGATAACGCAAGAGCACCTACTTCGCGTGCCAAAAATCGCACCAGTTTACGATCGAAAATCATAAGCCGCCACTTTCGCGCTCAGTCCTGCGTACTGCTGGCTGGGTGAGCATGAGCGAGAGAGCGCGAGCTTGTAACGTCATAGTAGGTATTCAAAAAGTGGCACGCTTAGTTTTCATACAGTTCGTGATACTTGCGTTATCTAGGTATATCTATATCTGTGGTCGCAACGGAATCTTGCCGCAATCCTACTTTACGATCGGTAGATCGTATTTGTTGAGATTTTGAATAGAATAGAATAGTTCTCTATTTGCACAGAAAGTAGGTACAAGTTACAGACGTTAAGTTTAAAGTGATCCTATACTAACTACCCTAAATAAGGCATGCACACAGTTTTAGCTAGGTAGGTATATTTTAGCTATGCTGAACTTAGTTCATTGCTAAATGTATACAATTTATCAATATTTATAATTTATTCGTGGAACATTTTAAATTATTGGTGAGAAAGAAAGTGCGTTGAAGACCGTGTTTAAAAAAAATGTCGTTAGCAGATTCAATTTATCAATTCCCATAATTCCTTCCAGTTAAATCTGACAAGAGTATATAAAATACCTATGTACATGTTACAAGACATTTACATACATATGTAATTGTAATCAACGTTGCAGGCAATGTGTATGTAAATTAAATCGTCTGATATGACATGACATGCGATTCATCTGCCGATAAATCCGAAGATAAATGCTCGTCTGACAACTTGCTCCGGAAGGCAAACAGCTGAGAATCGCCTCTTTTTGGAATATCAGATCGGTATCAGAAAGATAAGTTGCTTATGTTGTCTAGCACCTACATAACAATTTCAAAAGTGATGAATGACTGATGAGATATGTACTCAGTTTTGCTCGTTTTATTTTTTGTGAGAAAAATTTATCATTTCTCTAATCAGTCTTGGACTACCTTAGGTCAACCAAGGCTTATAGTATATCAGAATAAAAGTAAAAGGTAACGTTGATAAGTTATCTACCTATATCTTGCTTTAGGTCTGTAAATGTAGATACCAGGGGAACTCAAGTTAGAATTTATAACTTATTTTATTATTAACGTGTATTATTTATTATATTTACGTAACTTCTTCAAGCACAGTTTTCCAAAATTATATGCTATTATAATTGATTTACCTATTGATGCAGTAATAGAGTTAAACTAACTTATAAAAACAAGTTACTCGAGTACCTTGGTCTTTTCTTGACATCAAAATTGTATTTGATGAAAATGATTGGTAGAAAATTCTTAGGAAGTTGCAATCCTCATCTATTAATGACACTTACCCATTGGTTAGACAATATCTAAAGTTTGATTAAATATTTAAAAGGACCAAAATTATTGACACATGCCTCTCTTTTCTGACAATTTTATACAATCTGGGGACGACAATACGACAACAAAAACTTCTTATATCCAATGACGCACTCAGTCTGCATTCAAAAATTCAACCAAATAGTATATCCAACAGTGTAGTCACTAATAGCTAGTCAAAGATAGGGAAAACCTATAACCAGCCATCACTATTTAGTTTGTTCGAAAATAACACTTTATTATTTCGATGTGGCTCCACATTGTATATCGTGAAATGGGGCGAATAGGGATGCAGGGATGAATCGGGACAAAACTTTAACACGGATTATAACAATAAAATAATATAGTTTGTGGCCAAAAATGACCCTAATGTGTTTACTGTAATTTAATTAACGATGACGTGCCCTAATTGACAACAAACTATATTATTTAAACGTTAAACTCCGTTTTAAAGTTTCGCCCCGATTCACCCCAGCATCCCTATTCACTCCGTTTGTAGGTAAATATTAGGTCCTTACATATGAAATTGGCGTTTTTCGTACTGGCCACTTTAATCACGAATTTCTCCTCTTTGGTAAGGAATTCCAAATTCAAATTTGTACAGCTATTTACTCATGTATTTGTGCTTCGATGACCGTCATTCATTTGTTTTTTTTCTTCTGTTTTTTCTGTTTGCGTCACTCATTTTACAAAATGGAAAATTTAAAATATCGCATTATTTACGAGTACGAGTTCCGCCGTGGCACTAGTGCTGCGGAAACGACTCGAAGGGTGAATGATGTGTATGGCGGTCATGTTGCAAAAGAAAACACAGTTCGTTTTTGGTTCCAACGTTTTCGTTCTGGAAATTTCGACCTGCAGAACAAGCCCCGTGGACGGCCTGAGACCCAAGTTGATAATGGAGAATTGAAGGCTATTGTGGAAGCGGACCCATCGCAAACCACGTCCGAGTTAGCTGCAGGCTTCGATGTTAGTGATAAAACTGTTTTAATTCACTTGAAGCAAATTGGGAAGATTAAAAAGCTTGAAAGGTGGGTACCTCACGAATTGACTGAAGCAAACCGGCAAACGCGCGTCGACTGCTGCGTTACATTACTGAACCGGCACAACAATGAAGGTATTTTAAACCGAATCATTACCTGTGATGAAAAATGGATTCTTTACGATAATCGGAAGCGCTCAGCGCAATGGTTGGATCCTGGCCAGCCAGCCAAATCCTGCCCCAAGCGAAAATTAACCCCAAAAAAGTTACTTGTAAGCGTTTGGTGGACTAGTGCCGGTATTGTTCATTACAGTTTTCTCAAATCTGGCCAGACTATTACAGCTGATGTCTATTGTCAGCAATTACAAACCATGATGGAAAAGCTAGCGGCTAAACAACCAAGGCTGGTCAATCGCTCCACGCCACTGCTGCTTCACGACAACGCCAGACCACACACTGCGCAACAGACGGCTACCAAATTAGAAGAGCTTGAATTGGAATGTCTTAGACATCCTCCGTACTCCCCGGACCTTGCTCCAACAGATTACCATTTTTTTCGCAATTTGGATAACTTTTTGCAAGGGAAAAAATTCAACTCCGATGGGGCAGTCCAAATCGCCTTCAAAGATTTTATTGATTCCCGTCCGACTGGTTTTTTTAGTAAAGGGATCAATGAACTACCTATAAGATGGCAAAAGTGCATTGAAAACAATGGTTCATACTTTGATTAATTAAATATATTAATATTTTGAAAAAGAATTTGACAGGCTGTTGATATAGAAGATGCAGAGCTTCCTATCGTCATGACATAATCCAATAAGCTAGGCTGTTCTTTGCTGTTTGTAACTGATCAACCTACCTACACTAAACGATAATCTACACGACAGATTTCGCAGTAAAGTTGAACGAACGACGCGAATTAGCCTTGGCCTTTCTGACGACTGACTCTTATGAAAGGAAGGGAAGTCCATGAAAGACAAATGTAACTAAATAAAAGTCAAATGATTGTCACGAATCGCTTCTGTATTCTCTTTTGTTAATACGCTCCAATAATGTTGGTATAGTTTTTAAAAACAAGGAAATACACTCCCAGACTCCTAAATCGAGGCACCGTGCAACTCCATGTGAGGTATAAAGGCCTAAATCTAACACATCAAAATTATTTTATAAAAGGAAAATTGTTTATAAAGTTTTGATGCTGAAATACTGGCCACTATTTTTTGGTGTTGTGTTCCGAATTTTAATTCACGACTAGTTAAAAAGTTATAGACTTCTATACAAAAAGTGCAGGGTGTTTCGGGGTGGCTCGATTTAGGAGTCCGGGAGCGTAATAAGACCGTAGAATTTACGAAGGTCTAAAGCGCAACTACACTGCGGTCTATCGAAGAACAGTCAAAATTGATCGCTTGAAACCATATCAATCGATGAACGATCGGATCTCGATCGAACCGAACGATGGCTTTTCTTGTCAACCTCTGCCCCGCGCTTCACCGTGTTTGTTTTGGTTTTTGTCATGTTTGACCTTGTGTTTACTTTCTCTTCTCTTTTTAAATCCTTTTCGAGTAACCCAAATAATTATGTCTGGTTTTTTGTGTTACAAAGGTGATAAACATAACCTTTGCTGTAACTGATCAACAATTGAGCTTGGCTACTGCTCGACAAAAAGGCAGCTCATGTTACAAATTTTTATTTAAAAACTTGACCCGACAGACGTCGTCCTGTCTTTTCAATAATTCATACAAAAATCCCAGAGAAAGAACCATTTTTAATTTTTCCCTAAAATCCTTATTCGGACTTTAGCGAACATTAAAAAAAAGTAAACCAAATCGGTCCAGCTTTTCTCAAGTGATGCGCTTACTAACGAACGGCATTGCAATTTTATTTATATAGATAACTAGCAGCGCTCCGCGGTTTCACCCGCATAAGTATCGATCCCGTGGGAAAATCGGGATAAAAAGTATCCTGCGTTATTCTGATGTATGTATAAGCCATATTACTGTAAAATTTCAGCAAGATGAAATAGTAACGAACATCCATCCATGCTCACAAACATTCGCATTTAATAATTATTAGTAGGATAGAATAAAGTTGCTAACTGTTTTAGCCATAGCGATAACCTTATTCATAAACTGCTCCACTTATGTAACAAAAACTTTAAGATAAATCTATTTAAATATTGAAATGAGAACGCGTGGGCAGCCATTTTTATTAATCATCGTTTGCGTTTATAGTGATATAAATCTCGGGTAACTTTTCGATGTTTAATAGAAAATGCTTTTTATTTATTTATTTTTAAAAAAATCGGGGAAATTCCAGATAGAAAAATCTAATAACACTTTGCCCAACTCAAGAATCGAACCCAGGACTTTAAGCTCAACAGTACCACTTGCGACCATAGACCACTAGACCACTTTTAAAAATACAAATAATTCACTTTGAATTCGTATCCTTCACACAACAAGTGCGTTAAGTAGTTCCATCTTCAATTGCTTGCTAACTATTGACTTTAAATGTCAGTGTTGGCTGTCAACATGGAGTATTTAATTTAAATATATTAGTTCCGTTGACAACCTTTGCTTGATGCTTGATTACATAAGCGTGTTGAACAAAGGATAATACGTAATTAAGAGTTTGTACAAACGTTTCATTAATTACATTTATTTGAAAGTCAATTGTTGCTTTGCATTGTCATACTTCCGTGCTTTTAAACGATATGTATAGTAAATATTCATATTATACGTTATGTAGTAGGTATAACGGGTGTAAAAACCCTCCGAACCGGGAAGTTGAACTGGACCTCACCTGGAAAGCTTCTGGTTACGGAGACATTGAAGGTCAAAGTTCCAACATTTTTTTTATGAATATACCTTTTCATTTTTATAGCTCTACTTTAATAGTTCACGATCACTGTTTGCGTGTTTGCAAAGTTTTGCGTGCGTTACACATGCGCATTACCGTAAACAGCGAATTTTCACACCATGTCTGCCTAGCCTTTTCCCAACTATGTTGTATGATTACCAGTATTTTTCATGGAGCGACCGCCTATCTGACATCCACAACCCAGTTACTGGGTAGCACGATATCCCTTTGCAAGACTGGTTGTCAGGCTTTTTGGCTACCCGAAATGACAGCCGAGAATTGTAATTTCAGGCACATCGATTGCAAAACAACCGCGATGCCTCTAGATCGCGCAGAAGTTCCTAGGTAACCGCATATTTGTTTAACTTTTAACTCCTAAAAATATGAAAAGAAATATTTGTTCAACATAAACCGCAAATATCACGATAGTTTTTTTTTGTTTTGGTAAAAGCTGAAAGAAGCAGAAAGGCATGCAAACTCAAAATTCAAACCATTTATTTCAATAAAATTGTTTATTCTGCACAAAGAACTCCATGGACACTCTTTAAAATTATATTGTTACAAAATATTAGTTACATATGTTCTATGTTATGGGTTTGGTTTCCGCACTTAGTCCTTCAAATGGACCATTGTACGTGAGCCATGGCAGCCGTCGGTGGTTATTCCACCAGCCCACCTCCCTCCAGAAGCTGACTAGGTCTCCTGGTCTGTTGAGAATGTCTGTGTAAGATTTGGGTGTCCCGAGGATCTCTGATATAATCTGGGTGACGCCTGTACACTCAAAGAGCACATGTGCAACGGTTTCATCAACCTCCATGCAAGCCCTGCACAGGGGACTGTCCGTTATGCCTATAGTGTGAAAGTGTTTGTTTAGCGAGGAGTGTCCCGTGATGGTCCCCGTCACCAGGCGCAGGCCTCTCCTGTCCAGTCGTAGTAAGCGCCTGGTTAGCTTGCCATCCAATGATGGCATAGCTTCCTTGGATATTAGTTACATAATTAATGTATTATGCCAAAATATTTTATAAAGATTATCAAGATTAGCTACCAGCACTCCACTGACGTGCAATCAATTTTGCGATTATGGTGCCTACAGGTATCGTAGTGAGCCGTCAGCCATGCTACCAACGTGCTGAATGGCCATTCTTTTTACCACCACTAGAGCATTGGTAAAACTGCATTACACTGAAAAAGATGAATGGCCTTATTTTCGCGTTATTGCACGACTCCTACGACTCGACTCGACTTGTAGTGCTTTACGATCGATTTTTTTTACCTCCTTTCTGCAACTATTTCTATTGTTATACTTATGCTAGTACACAGA
This sequence comes from Amphipoea oculea, assembly GCA_945859645.1. NCBI lineage: Eukaryota > Metazoa > Arthropoda > Insecta > Lepidoptera > Noctuidae > Amphipoea > Amphipoea oculea. The sequence continues at coordinate 12,247,295 of OX243880.1, forward strand.
AACTACTTAATTTATATACCATTGTATAGATAATTTAATGGAGATTAGTTCTGACGTTTTCATAAATTGATTTAATGCAGTTGAAACTAAAAAAACATCTAAATTTTCTAAATTTTTTCCTGTCAATCAAGTGCGAAACCTGAAAATATTGTAGCTTGCGAAAAAATCAATTAATTGAGTGAAATTTTTTTTAATACATTATTTTCAACCGTAAGAGGAATCCTATTGAAAATGGCTTTTTTATTCAAAGTAGTTTTATTATAAATAATAAAACATTAAGTAATATAATATATTATCCGTATCTATGGTTTTTTATACGATCAAATGAGCATTATGAGTCGTACACTTTGGATTTTCCAAATTTTTTATAAGTATTATATATACTGCCACGTTGGTCTAGTGGTCAAAAGCGCTACTGCTGAGCATGAGGTTCTGGATTCGATTTCCAGGGTCGGGCAAAGTTTTATTGGGTTTTCCATTATACATATCTCAGTAGCAGGCTGGACTCTGGATTTCTGCCCGGTCTCGGCTCGCCCCCTATTAAATGGGACTTAAACATGACTGGCGAACGGTAGGTGTACTATCCTGCACCTCTGCCTAACTCATCGGGGAATACAGTCGTGATGCTAAGTTATGTTAAAAATGTTTGTACTAGCCTTTGTTTTTACTAAATAAATCTGTATACTTTAGAGAGGCTAGCCTATAATACTAAACGATATAAAATCATGTGTTTGTGCTAATTCTAAGTCGGTAACAATCTGCGACCTTGCCGCTGTAATTCGAACAGACCAAAGGAATGCAAGTGACCCTGAATGTGTAACAGTCAGATTTTTTTCTGATATAGGTACCAGCGTATCTGCGACAGTATTCGCAAATAATTGTTTGTAATGCATTACATGTGCGTATGTGTGAATTACTACATAGATAATACATAGATAGGTACATCTTCGATACTACGGGACCTATACTCTGTTCCAAAAGTATTTACTTAATGAAAATGTACCTAAATAAATGTGTCGGATAACGTGTACACTAGAAATGTGCCACTTACAAATTAATTGATTTATTTTAATATTTAAACCGTTGCTTACACTTTCATAAAAAAGTTTTAGAACAGATTATATTTTCTTTTTTTAATTTACAAATCTCTACGGGCACGACATTATTATCAACACGACAACATCTTAGTCGTAATTCCTACCACACCACAAAACAAAGGGTTTTGGGTCTCGTTTTAATGTGCATACTCTTGACAGATGCGACATGATAAGTCACAGTAAAACCCCTTTTTGGTAACATTTATTTAGAAACATAGAAACCTATTGGGTTAGTAGGTTTATTGTAGTATTCTTAAATTATAACCTGCCAGCCTAAACCTCAATTGGGTCGGCTTCCGGTCTAATCGGATGCAACTGAATACCAGGATTTTACATGAAGCCTTTCCGACCTCAACTCTCCCCTTGGTAAGACATGGCTAACAGACTTTCGGGCTTTTGACTATCCGTAACGACTGTCAAAGATCTACGAATGACGACCAGTAAATGTGGTGCTGTTCCACAAACAATGGGACATTTAATATCGTGTCCAGCGTGTCCTGTTCTCTGCACGATACGGGAGCTGATGGACGCTACTGAAGGTGCCCAACTCGTTGCCAAATTCTGTGCCGACTATAGATTGCCATCGGTACGCTAAGAAGAAGCAGATAGGTACATATGCCGAACTGAGATCCAATCGCGTTTCACTTCGTCGTGTCCGATTCGACACACCCCAAGGCGAATTAGACACACTGCTTCCTCCTATTGTTTTAACAAATACCTACGCGACCACGCGAATAAATCTATAGGCTGCCAAACACCTACCTCAACCAGTTTTGTCAGGAAGTGCTCTATTTATTATATTATTCTGTAACGATCTGCGTCATTGTTCAAACGCTTTGTAGATTCTTTAATGTCGCATTTATTATGAATAGCTTATAATTGATTGCCTATTGGTCATTGGTTCAGCTTACCTTCATGTCAATTTTTATATTCAGAAGCGTCTTTTACAATGGCGATAACGACACGTCCTACTTCAACAACATGTTTTTTTAATAATCTAATAAAATAACGTATTAAATAAAGCTGTTACCCCAAAATGTGTTCCCGATAAATGAGGGATTACAAAATTGAGTTTTTGGAGCTAATAAAGGGCATTATAATTTTGAAACGACAAATTGTCGCCGGAGTTACCGACATAGCTTGCAGAGTAAACAATCTGAAGTGGCAGTGGGCGATGTTTGTCGAAGGACCGATGGCCGGTGGAGCAGACGAGACCTGGAGTGGAGACCGCGTATTGGCAAGCGTAACGTGGGACGCCCCCATCTAATAGATGGACCGGAAAGTGGCTGAAAAAGATTGGATGTGAAAGGCGGAGGACAGGACAGGTGTTGTCGCGCAGCCTGGGAGAGGCCTATGTCCAGCAGTGGACAGCGATAGGCTGAGTTGATTGGTTGATTGAAATTGTCCCCGAAATCGCTCGCGAATTTGGTTTATTTATACGTCAAGCTTATAAAATCAAGCAATCCATTATGACCCTATTGTCGCATCAAATTACATTGCCTATGTAAATAGGCAAGTACATACCAAATAGATACTTAGTAAACGCAATTGGTGACTAATTGCTTTATAATGACATCAAAAAAATCTAGTCGACATTGGTGCGAGCTGGTGAGGTGCTTGACCTATCTCTGCGAGTAGATGATCGCTCGACTGAAATAATAAAAACATTCAACGCTATTAAATAAATATAATTATGAGAATGATGGAGAGCAGTGGTGCCCAAGTGGTAACGGCCGCATTTTACGAGTTGTTGGTCGTAAGTTCGAACCCAGACAGGCGCTTTACTTCGTATTAATTATCTCGTCACCACTGCTCTCAAAACGGTAAAGGAAAACATCGTGCGGAAACCGACATATCCTAGCACCAAAAAATTCGAAGACATGTGACATCTACCAACCCGCACTGGGCCCTCATGGTGGATAACGGCCCACTCCCTCTCACATAGAGGAGGCCTGTGTCCCAGCAGTGGGAACATCATAGGCTGATTATGCTTATTAGATATTAAGTAATGTTCGAATCGGCCATTTTATTCTACTGCATATTTCATGTTGAGGTCGCGGAATAGATTAGAAATATGAAACCCAACAACAGCGAATGCGCAGCAGAGATCGATCCGTATGATTTTTATAAAGCCCCAAAAAAATCTAGGGTATGGTCCCCTTACCTACATTCCGCTATATATTACTGTTTTTCTCAAAGCTAATTAGTACAATTGTACAATGTTTCCCATAATGCGCAGACGTCGTTTCCCACGGTTCCTACTCCGGCGCAAGCGTGATCTAGATGCTCTTCGGCGATAACAGTTAGTGTCAAACGTGCCTTCACGGGGTCATGCCAAATTTGTGCATACTCAAGTGAACTTCAAAATTTGCAACGTAATACGTCTGTTATTGAAAAATGTCAAGTACTTCTTGTCACGATTTCTTCGCTGTTTTATGATCCATATGAATTTCTACTCGCTTTTAAATCTACATAACATCGTACAGCTTTGTATCTAGATCGTATTGTGAGTAGCACATCACACTGCTTCTTTAAAACATTCTTTAAAATTAGAAAATAAATGCTTGCGACTGAGGCTTGAGGCACACATGAGACATTTCAACCTTGCTTCCCGTGATGGTAAGTGATTGGAATTATCCTTGCAATAAGCAGCAATGATAACAACTAGAAGATGACAATCTGTCATTGAAGAATAGAGAAAAAAATTGTGATCCAAACTATTTTAAACCCAAAAGTACCGACATACCTACATTTATGTACCTTATAATAATACCACCACAACACACCACCACCTACAAACCCGTCAATCCTATATTCCTCTGCCTAGCCCTTCGAGACCTACAGGCATGATGTAAGACCACCAGCCATCCAATTAATAGCCAGACTATTTGACAGTCGTTCAATCACTTTGATAAAATAATATGTACATGAACAAACCTAACTATGTGCCCTTACTTAACATTTTCTATAAACACGTGTGCTAGTGTGCCAAGGTTCCATCGATACAACTTTTAAGATTATGGTCAAGACCTGAACTAGATTTAGACGCAATATCTGATCGAAATACATAAAATTATACGCGAAAATTGCATTTGATTGCGCCAAATTAGACTCTAAAGTTGTGTGACTCATGCATTTTTTAAACTTAATGTTACGCCTGTATTTTCCGAAGGCAAACACACGAATTTATCCACGAAATCAAACAAATTAAAAGTCGTTTATTCAAATTAAGCTGCACTTTTTGTACGTAGGTATTTACATAAGACAGTTGCCCAAACGACATCGCGACATGCCCAGGCGGAGATGGCGGCATGAGCTAGACTCCTTTAACCCATTGAATGTCGTAATTACAGACACAATTAAAAAGCCATTGTGTCTCGCGTAGATCTACGTTCCGACAGACGAAAGGTTAATAAAGATTGGTCCGTGCCAGTTCTGGACAGAGAGAGGTGGAAAGAGAGTAGGGAGGCCTTTTCCCAGCAGTGCGACATTAATGGCAATTTTTTTTTTTAAAGGGCCCTAATACCTTCGCCTATAATTGCACCAGTTATGCTCAAGTCCCATGCATTGTGGAAGCGAGACTATTGTCATTTGAGCCGACCTCAAAGGACATTGTATTTAAAAACATGAACAATTTATGGTATAAAGATGATAAACAAAATTAACTTCTAAAAATAAAATATGATAACTTGACGATTATTTCCTTACTTTTACATAGTTACATACTGTATAAAAGCGTGTTAATAAAATAAGACTTTAATCCCTTAATAAAAGCGGAGGGGCTCATGGCTAAGTAATAATAGCCGCACGGGTTGATCGATCAGGTTAAACAACGCTTGCCGAGGTTGGTCCGTGGATGGGTAACCATTTTTACATAGCGAGACCCCTAAATGCCTCGGAAAGCACGTTAAGCCGTGTGTCTCGACTGTCATTCCTAGGTCTTTGACTGTCGTTACGGGTCGTCAGAAGCCCGAAAGACTGACAACCAGTCTTACCAAGACGTATAGTATTACCCAGGCACTGGGTTGTGGAGGTCAGATAGGCAGTCGCTTCATGTAAAAACCTGGTATTCATCTGCATCTGGTTAGACCGGTAGCCGACCCCACCATAGTTGAAAAAAGTCTATTTAGATTGGGTTTGACGCAAAATGTGCACTTCGCAAAAATGTGCACTTCGCAAAATGTGCACTTCGCAAAATGTGCACTTCGCAAAATGTGCACTTCGCATTGATTTGATTTTTAAACGCGGAGTAAATGTCTAATTATTTCGTGACTATTAGGGCTCCCGCAGACAGGAGCGACGCGACAGCACGTCACGACTCTAGAAGAACAATTTCTTTGAAAACTTCATGGAAATTGTTCTCCTGTTCGACATTACTGTCAGTACTACTCCAATTCTACCAGCATCGCGTCACACCGTTCGTCGCGTCGAAAGTTTGTAGGCTGGCAATTAGCAAAGCGTGAGAAACCTATTTGTACATAATGTTTTGCTTCATGTTCTGTTATAATTGATAGTTAAGCGAATAACGAAATCAATTTAATGTCAGAATCGTTGTTGATGACTGCAAATTTACAAATATAAAGTATAAATCAATCGAAATGTTTTTATACAAGTGAACAGGTTACATATTTTTGAATATCTTAATCTAAATGCGCATACGTTGCGTTACGTTGGTATGTATACTATTTATTATTGTCATGCTTTAGATTATCATCAGCTATAATAGAATAATACATAATAATATTATAATATTGAGCAAAAAATTATTACCTTTTTTTTAATAAGTGATCGAGTACTTACTTCTGATTTAACAGCGATATCATAGTACAATTTTAATGACATTCTGAAAAGAAAGAGAAAATCAATTTCCTCATTTCACGTAACTTTAAAGTAATTTGTTATGGTGCCTCTACAGTTGACGCCTGTCGCACGTGTGTATGAACACTTAAGAGTATTCTATCTCTATTCATTATTTAAAAGCTTTTCTAAGGAAAGATTTCTTTAATTTCCCTTACTCACATCTTTAACATCAAATAAATAAAACAAATGATGTAATAGCATGTATTTGTATTTGTCATGATCTTGCCCTTAGGTATCCTAATTTATTTTTGATAGGCGCGGCATGTCCTCTTCTTCCATACGTCTCTGTTTCTATCATCCGTCATCTTAGTACCTCATCATCTGATGATGAAATGATGATTCATTTCAGCCAAAAGACGTCCACTGCTGGACATAGGCCTCCCCCAAATACTGCTACTTCGACCGGTTCTGTGCTTTCCACATCCAGCAGATTTTGCGGCCTTCACAAGGTCAATCTTAGTGCTTGTTCATTCCCTATTTTTTTTTTCACATAATCCATCCATCGTTCCTTGGGTCTTTTCCAACTCTGAAAATCATCCACATTCATACTCAGAGGGACTCACACTCAGACATCTTCATTTAGTATTCATTCAAGCTGTTGTTATAGTAGCCTTACTATTTGTTTTTTTCTTTATATTAACTACTTGACACAAAGCCTTTTACCAAACATTTTTATAAGGCACAATGAATAAAATATCAACTTTAACAACCAAAATTCTGTAATGACCTGAACCTGAGTCACCACCTCGCCTTATATGCGGGTTATTATGACAGCATTCTTTGGTATTGACGGTGCATTTATTATTGCTTTTGGTTATATCAAAATGTACATGTATATTAAAAATTAAAACACAATTTGCTCTATCTTTTGTTCGAAGTATGAATTAATTAGTTCGCTCGCGTATGTAGGTACTGCTATCAGATTCCTATTTAGTGCAATCAAATATGTATTTGAATTTTATGTTATCGATACAAAAAAATAATCGACATAAACTAATACTTGTGATTTACATAATAATGTTGACGAAATGAAACAAAATATTTTGATGAAATGAAAATTTTAATGTTGATGAAATGAACAAGTTAATGTTGATGAAATGAAAATTTTAATGTTAATGAAATGAAATGAAACGATTGGCAAAATAATGGAATCCGTTGTCACAAAGCAGAAATGTGGAGCTAAACAATAATGTTCTATTTAAGTACAGTTTCGCCAAATGTTAAGTGAAGGGACGACTCAGTTTAATAAATCACTATGTGCTTAAGGTACAACGGCCGCGTTGCTCTGTTCACATAAACAATTCTGAGTTAACAGTAAAATAGCGTTGGCGGTAACTATTAATTGTGTATGACAATGATAATACATAAAATGTATAGGGACATTCCCTCTCGAAGAGAGGAGGCCTGTGTCACAGCAGTAGGAACATTATAGGCTGATTATGCTACAGGGACAAATTAACTGGTAAAATTCACAGCTGTAATAGACCGATATCTAATCACGACACGATTAGAACTAGATTACTAATTAGTGATATTGTTGTTCATCATTATCATCACCAAATTTAGCCCACACTTTCCCATTACTGGGTAATATCGATGGGTCCTATATATAAGGGCCAATGTGCAAATTGACAACTTTTCAATAGAGGCTCTCAAAGTTTCAATTTGATATATTTTTTCAACTGAGTTTCACAAACAGCCTCTATTGAATAGTTGTCAGTTTGCACATTGGCCCTTATACATAGGACCCATCGATATGTAATACGGGCTGGAGTCCGCAACTGAACGTCAATGCGCGTATTTTGCGTACGGTTCCCATGATTGAGTCCTCTTTATCCATCCTGAGGTAGTCGCATTCATGTGTTGGTCGCGATTTGTCTGATGTCGTCAACTTCTCAAGTAGCAGGATGTCCAATCATAAATCACATTAATTCGTCAAAATTTTCATCTTCTTTTCTAGCGAAGTGTATAGGTACCTTAATAATTTCTATGATGTTGGCACTGTTTGGCTGCATCTAATCCAGCTTCGATTACCAAGATTAACTTCTTACATTTTTTTGGCGATGCTTCAATTCAATACTAATAGTATGTAGGTAATAGGTACCTATTCTATAACTATAATATCTACATAGTTTCAATATTTTAGAGTTCATGTTTGGGTTTCCCCTTGTTTCAATTCCAAAATCGTGTTCATCAAATGGAATCACGATTCGCCTTTCAAATCGATGACATTTGTAAAGTGGCAAGGATATCACGAAACTTGAGGGGAAATCCAGCCATAAAAGTTAACAACAATGCACGATATATGGTTCAGTTTCGACAATTGATTTGACAATGTAATGCCTGAACAAAAAGTCTTAAATCGGATCTTTATACTTACAGTAGTGTTTGTGGTGTTATTGAGCAGACTTTCAGAAAATTATCGAATATTTTAAAACTCTATTCTAATCATAACAATATTTTCTTGTTACAGATCAACAGTGGATGAGTTACGGCAGTGAATTGTGTCAGTGCATTGTGTTCTGTGCCTAAAATGAGAAAACGTTGGTGTTAACTATCAAACCGTTCACGTCATGCGCGTGCGTTAGTAACAGCTGCGGGGCTGTTGACTTAGTGAGGTGACATTTCGCGTCAATGCCGCGCGTGTAGGCTATGGCTTTGACAAACTTTACGCTCGCGGGCGTCGGCGCGGCCACGCCGGCGTTCGTGCCCACCCCTTCGACACCCCTTCGAGTTGGCCTCGACGACCTACTCTACTCTCCCGCCGAATACCAACAAGACACACTCTCAGCACAGTCACCAGAGAACGAGCCATTCACTCCACCAAATCAACGCAGGCCCAAAGTCAGAAAACGTGCTGGCACAGCCTACCTACCACCAGCCAACCAGTATACGCAATACCAAAATGAGGCTCCACAAAACCCCTACGGTGCACCCCTACATACACAGGTCTACCAACAAAATACAAGACTTAACGTACAAATAGAGAACCAGCGCGTCAAAGAAGTGAATTCACCATACGATGTCACAGGACAGTACGATAACACAGGACAATACGTTCACGATCCTACTGGTGACTATGATTATGAACAGAAGAGAATGAACCAGGGTCCGCCAGGTCCAGGGTACAGCCCTGGCTACGCGGATGCGCCATACCCGCCGGCAACAAAGCCAAACCCTTCATCTAGTCGAAGGTTCGATGAAAATTCGAATCAAAATGTGAATAACTTCAATTTTAACAGGCCACCTAGTAGTAGTACGGCAGCTCCGGTCAGGCCACCTAGTAATCAGGGTAGCAAGACTGGTGGTAGTGAGAATGGAAATCCTCCGGAAAGACCGCGAGGGTTTACTAAAGTGGAATCAGGTGGAACTGGTGGCAAAACGCAGTTACACGCGGTCCTTGACTATGACGATGATGAATATTACGACGATCCAAGTCTAGGTAAGAATTTATTTCTAAGATTTGCTGTTTCTCTTTTGCAGGGTCTAATAATCTCTTGATATCGATTTTTTGGCCTCCCATTTTTTTCCTTCGCCGTATACTGGCATTATTAAGTACTATTGAGACTTTAGAATTACTCTTTAAAGTCCTTACAGACTTCAAAGACGTTCTTATTAGAGTCCGTGTGGATCATGAAATAATCAACGTCTTTACTCTTTAACCTTCCTTTAAGTAGAATCTCTTACCTTGATATATCTCTCGCTTTTGTTTATTCGTCGGTATAGGAAATCCTTGCGGTTATATAGTCAACAGTCGAGCAATTGTCAAACAAATAAACGATCGTTTGTTGATCACGGCGTCTTTTGCCACCTAAATGTTTGATAGCAATCATTAATCACGACTAGACTTAAAATTGGCGAATGATTCAAATAAAAAAAGAATAGATTTTCCGTTAAAAACCAAAAACAAATGTTAACCTTCGAAATATTAGTCTACCGCAATACTAAGAGCTTTGTCCACAATACTGGGAAACCTAAGAAGCTCTTCAAGCTTGCGATTTAAAAAGGCCAAGTGGATAATGACTTGCACTGCTGGCTATGCCACCCCCAAGCATCGCCACATCGATCGACTCGATCTGCCACCAATACGTGTTACCATAGATAAATGAATGAAGTAGATATGCCCGGTAGTTGAAAATGTATCAGAACCTGTTTTTTTAGATTTCTATGCATATAGCAAACTAAATTAGAATAACATCATCATGTGTTTTAACATCTATCGTCACAGCTGCAGAACGCAGTCACTCCACCACGCTAGACAATAATGTATGTATATTTGTATAGGTCAAAGTAAGTGGAGTACCAACGTACTAACAGCCAACTCGTTTCACTTATCTAAGTCAAAGACCTTCGATCGTTTAACCGGTCGCCAATGCCAGTCATACAATGGACAGTCTACTGCAGTACAATGCTTGCATTGTCGCCTTCAGGCTTATATTCCATTTCCTTGTTATCGAGTAAGTGAAGGAACGTGACTAAATTAGATCTGTCTGTAAATTCTTTTGACAAATTGGTTCGTGATAAATGATTTTATTTCTGTGAGTAGGTTTTTACAAACACGTCAAGCATATTTTTTAAACTAGAAGAGGTCAGCGTATCCTATCTGAATACTCTGACAGGTCACAGTCTCTTTTAAAGTCTAGACATAATCTTGCTCAGATCATATGAAGACCATGACATTATCGCTTATCTTTTGTATTAGCTATGTTCCCGGCATTGTATCTATAACCCTTTTAGGGAATTCATATCTCTTAGGATTCACACCTTCTTTCTTTATATTTCTTGCATAAAAATAATACGTACATGTAGATAATCCTTTTCTTAACAAAAACACGGATTTTTTCATGCGTAATGCTACTGTAGGTCTTCAATTTGAATTCACAATCAAAATTGAGCCTACCTCTTATGACACAACAAGTTTCCTTAAAAGCTACGTAATACGAACCATAATATCACCCATTTTTGTGCAAAACGTGATCTGATGTAATAATAAAGATAATCTTAGTTTATGATACGTTACGATGTTAATTTTCAATGTCAAGGCAGTAGAACAATAAGAAGGTAGAACAGCAACTCATTTGATAATGCAAATTGCAACATTGAACTTGTAACTAGAATTACAAATCTTTTTTTAGTCCAAATCAAAAGGACAAACTACTTAGCTCGTATATTACAAAGTTCGTAGCTCTAAATCTGTAATGAGAAGCATTCGGTTTGTGCATCTGTATTACCGGTATCACTGTCAAACTTTCTGTCTCCACTGAGACTGGTAGCTACGGCCGAAATTTGGTCTGGAGGACTTTATTTATTTATTTATCTCAGTTATCCTTAAAGCTCTATAGTGTAGCTATTAATAGGATAAGATATTTTCATGATTCTATCAAGTTACTTTGGACTATTTTTGTCTTTAAGCTGGATATATTATTATAATCAGCCTATTATGTTCCCACTGCTGGGACAGAGGCCTCCTCTCAGTGAGAGGGAGCGGGCCGTAATCCACCACGCAGGCCCAGTGCGGGTTGGTGGATGTCCCATGTCTTCGAATTTTTGATTCTAGGACATGCCGGTTTTGTCACAATGTTTTCCTTCACCGTTTTGAGAGCAGTGGTGATAAAATAATTTACACAAAGTAAAGTGCCTATCTGGGTTCGAACCTACGACCTTCAACTCGTAAGTCGTGTCCGTTACCACTGGGCCACCACTGCTCTCTTACGACTGGATATAGCCAAAATATTTTTATCATCTCGTGGTATGACATAAGTAATTTACCCATGTTACGCTAAGACTCCGCCTTTTATTAAGAGTACAAGTGGTATTTATGCGCAAGACGTTAATTTGGTCTGCATTATTCCTTTCACTTTTGAATTGATTTTTTTTTTCTTTTTTCATTATGTAGCGTTCCAGTTATGTGCTTGGTTCCTTAAGTCCTTATTCAGTATGTCAATACCTACATTATGCGGTTAGTTTTACATAAACGATTTTGTTTGATCGCTCAAGGATTTCTGTTGGTGTATAACTATTCCTGCTGTAGATATTTTTGTAATTACGAGTATCATGGATTTTTTTTGTTTCGACTATTTCTACAAATGTTAAAAAAAAATCCGGCCAGAGTGTGTGCTTTGATTCTTTTAGGATTTTTTTTTCGTTCATTTATTTCGTCGTAATATTCATTAACTAATTTACAGTTCATCAAGCAAATAGTATAGGATACAAAAGCCGTAAGAGTTCGTTTTACTTTATTAAACACCAATCCCAGATATGCAGGTGTTTATTGTAACCTAGAATAGAAATTACATCATCCTCTACCATTGGTACTTTTGTTATGTGCTTGTTCTTGTTCCTTGCAAATGCATTGTGTTAATAGATCAAACACAAATTAATGTTTATCGGACCTCTGCTTAGCCCTGGGATATACAATAGTTATTCTCTACCTATTTGTATTTACTTAAGCTCTCTGTCTCTGAATATATCTTTTCCGGCTCATTTGGCTGGACACACTATTAAGATTATGATTAAGCCTACTTAAAGGTTCGGTTTTTTTCTTCAATCTTTAGGTAGGTATACAGAACCCAGAACCTTGCCAAACTCTGCATGTCCATAATGTCAATTATTGTCAAAATTGTCGTACACATAAAGATCGTCAACCGTCTAGAACGAAAAGTAAATTCTATTTTATTTAATTTATTCTGTTTCAAGATCATCATAAACATATGACCCTGAGGGATTCCCATTCTCATAACAATAGTATATTTAATTGACATGCAGCCAGTTAAAAATACAGGTATCTTCTCTATATCAAACCTAGAAAGAACGTGTTTAGATGTATTAACGATTATTACTACTTAAAACATCACTGCAGAAGGCCAATTCTCGTAATTTAAAACGTTCAAAATCTAGTCGCAACCTCATCTCAGCGACCATCAATGTCAAAAACTTGTCAAAAATGTAGAGAAATTAGAGGTATTTTTGACAGATTGAGACTGAGATCTGAAGGCCAATTCTCGTAATTTGAAACGTTCAAACTAGTCGCAGTCTCATCTCGGCGACAAACAAATGTCAAAAACTTGTGAAAATGTAGGGAAATTGAAAGTATTTTTTGACAGATTGAAACTGAGATCAGAGTGTGAACGTTCTTATCCTCTGATGTTTTGCAAAAAGTTTCTGTTTACCCTATTCCACTGTTCCAAAAAATAACTGTCAAAAAATACCAGCTCATTCATTAACAAAAATTCCACAGCTCCACTTAATCATGTCAAGACGTTACGTGACGATCGAAAACGAGGTGATATCTGGATTAAAATATTTTATAAAGTTACCTAACTCTGATGATCGTTTCCGTATGACACCGGCGACTATTCACATAACTTGTACGACGTGCATGTTGCAGCCATGTCTGCAACTTTGACGTAAGTAACACAAAAACTTGGAACAGCGACCTTGGTTTCACTTTCGAACTCATAACATCATCTCAAGAGGTCGGGGCACTCGCCGCATCGGAATTAAGCGAGTAACCTCACTTTTCATGTTACATTTCACACGCGGAATTATTATTAAAATAATATGTTGTGATTTTTTTTTACGGAATTTTAATATGTTGTTTTGTAACTCTACTGCTAAAACAAAAACAATAGGTAACAATAATGATGTCATAACGTAAATGTTATCTCTATGCCGAATTTGTTTGTTTTATGTTTTTATAAAAGAATGGGGTTTTCATGTTTGTTAATTCAATTCGTTAATCTTTTATGTGGTAGTCAGCAAAAGGTAGTTGGGTTTTATTAAATTATTTTGTCTGGTTAATTATGGATTTTTGAAATCGTCTTATTTGTTTACTTTTTTTTTTGTTAGATTTGCATTTTAATTCATTTTTTGATACTTACTTTAATAAACATTTCTAAATTATTTAAGTTTTGAGAGACTTTTAATAAACTACGTACTTACTTGTTTTTCGTACACACGGCGACACATCAAGCTATACATGTATAGTTTTTCTTTTTCGTACATTCAGAAGTTAGCTTATACTGGTTATGTATAGCTTGATGTGCAGCCGTGTGTACCTATGCATTTATCTTTTTAAATCTTTTTAGCACCGAATCATTGACATTGTTTATGTAAGCGTATGGTTAGTTTGGCGTGACGTAATGAAGAGTAGCATCTCGTAACATTCACAGGAGGGGCGAGTGAATACCGGCAACAGTTTCGCAGATAGAATTTTACGATTTACAGTTTTGATGTCCGTTCAAAGGCTCTATTCTTCTCTAAAGAATATATGTAAAAGTTTTAAATCCGAGAACATTTCAGTGCGTGTAAAGAAATTGTGTTTTTTTTGTGTCGTTGCTCTGCCAGATTTCGGTTTTAGCGGAATTATGGCAACCCTAAACAGCTGTGGCTGCTGTGAGTATTTTTCACTATTTACTTTTTTTTCGTCTATACAAATTACTAGTAGGTACCTACTTTATATGTACAGACGGGGAATGCTATTGTATATCAAAATGACACACTATGTGATCAATTGCCGTGTTATAGCCCTATCATTCTTGACAGTTGTATCAAATATACAACTAAGAATTATATGATGATGAATGATATTATATCTGATTTGAATATACATTTGGTACGGACAATTTAAATTGGTTAGTCAATTTGATAAGCAATTACTTTCCTTGACTTACCTATAACACCTGTAATGTTTAAAATTCAAAAATTTTACAACATTAAACGTAACAATTTGGGCAGTTTTAAGTACAAAATTTCTCACATAATTTGACCACGTTTAAACGTTGTCGCGCATAAATCAGTCCCCTATCTAGCCTCAGGCAAAACCCACCAGCTTTAAGCTATGAGTCGTCCATTTTATCTTAGCTTAGCCCAAAGTCCTCGGTGCTAACGAAAATTAAACCCATAAATATCCCAGGCAGCCCTTTCAAATACCGACCTTACATTCGGTAGGTGCTGGACCAGTTTCTTTGTGCTTTAACACTGACTTTGTAGGTATTGAATTGTGTGTTAAGGTCTACATAGAGCTGCTTCAAGTGTTAGGATAAAATATTTGTTGTATTAGGTATAATATTTGGCGTTTTTCATTTATTGTTATATTAGAAATTGGTGGTAAAAAAATTGCTGAATTAAATTGGAATATTTTCTGTGAATCCCAGGCCTAATGGTGACCTATGTCTTGCAGCTTGCTGTGGGCTGCGATTCATAGGCTGAGTTGTATTTTTTATGTCAGTCCGTCTATCATAGGTAATGTTCTCCAAAACTTTTTGTCTATGGGTCACCTGTCAGTCAGACTGCGGCAAAAATGTAATCAAAAGTTTTTATTATTTGTAGTTTGTACCTACCAGGTATCTTGTTATTTTTCAATGTAATTTTGATAATTACAATTTTTAAATATCGTTTAACTGTACATTGATAAAAGTCAACTTGAAAAAAAAGTGTTCAGTCATCGATAAAAACAAATATTTAAACATGACATACTTCCTAGCATTTTGACAAACGGACATATAAATAATATTTATAATGAGTTGATGACCTAATTCACTAACAAAAAATACAGACAAACTAACGAAACTCGAGTAATTATTTAAACGTTATGGCACGTGATGCGTTCTGTGAGTTCTGTCTCAAATTGATGCTACGCTATAGTTTACAGGAGACACTTAAAACTTTCTAGTTTTTATTTTGACTAAAAAACGACATCATAATATTTTTTTTGACAAAAATGGAGTTGGCTGGTTTGCGGATTAAGGTATCGAAATATTCAGCTGAATAAACAAGTCGTAAAACTTATTAATTTTCGCTCTACTCGTTAAAATTAGATCACTTTGATGGCTTTGGTACCCATTATAATAAATAGTACAATTAGGTACAATACAAAGTCGCTTTTCATATCTGTCGTGTATGCTTAATTCTTTATCATCATCATCTGCCTTGCCTTTTCCTAACTATGTTGGGGTCGGCTTCCAGTCTAACCGGATGCAGATGAATAGAAGTATTTTACATGTGTACCTATTAAACATCATCACTGATCTCAAAACAAAACGGTGAAAGAAAACATCGGGAGGAAACCGGCATGTCCTGTAACCAAAAATTCGAAGACATGTGACACCTACCAACCCGCACTGGGCCCGCGTCACAGAATACTTAAAGTACTACGTACAGAAAGGCCACTCCCTTCCCCGCACTAAGGGTGTTTTTAATATCGTGCGGATTTCATCACGCACGCGGGATTGGCCCGCATGCGGAAAACTTCACGCAGCGTGAGACACGCAAGCCCACGATTTAGTTTTCTGCGGGCTGCCATGCATTGTGGTTGTGTACAATGAACGTCAAACTCAGAAAATGATTGATCATTATACTCAAACTTTCGAAATTTGGTACTAGTTCCTTTAATATTTCTTTCCAGGCAGCGTCTCTAGCATCTCTGTTTTTATATAATTCATGGGATTTATCCCATAAGCACGGCCGCAGATGCACTTCAATTATAACTTTATAACACGTTCTGTGTCAATTTTCATTTTAAATGTGACTGTACTACGCACGCGTGCACCCCGCATGACAGTAAAACGCACACTGATTTTCATAGAAGTGCTCACGCGCGCGGCGTCCCCGCGCGGGGCTGTTGCCACGGATCACACCCCGCGTCCCGCGTGCGTATTCCACACATTACAATAAATACTTGTATAGAAAGGACACTTGCGGGTGTTACGCATGCGGGGCAATCCCGCGTGCGTGATGAAATCCGCACGATATTAAAAACACCCTTACATCAGTTACCGCACCTCACCCCGCACTTCGGCGTATTCGTCGCAGTTCTTTAACAAGAGCGCTCGCAAACACAAGTACCTCACGCACACATTCATACGTATACAAACGTCATTTTTTAATGTAGTAGTACTAGGTAATTATTTTGCGAGCGTTGGTTGTATGGAGTGTCCGGGGTGTGCCCGCGTGCAAGATTAAAGCACACTCCTTGTAGAGAGGAGGCCTGCGTCCCAGCAGTGGGAACATTATAGGCTGATTATGCTATGTATCGTTTTACTTAAGCATGATGTACTTAGTTTTCGTCATCACACTGATCGGAACAAGTGTTGCAATACTTTTTCCAATCAGTGTAAGGCCTAATAAGTAAAAATCAATCGTATTCCGACCTTGCTTTAGTTAACGACCTGTTTCTCAATGTCATAGAATTTCCACACGAAAATAAATTTACATTTTAAGTGCCAAGACACGATCGGAAATGGTAGTACCGGTCCACATAACTTATGTCAGTCAAAGGAGTGCTCGATCACTGCTTATGTTTAGTATAAACATCCATACTATGCGAAAGTAACTGTCTATCTGTCCATCTGTCAGTCTGCCCATCTGTCTGTCAGTCACCTTTTCACACCTAAACTGCTGAATGGGTCGCGATGCAGGTAAACCAAGACCAGGGTTAGGATATAAGACTTTTTATCCCGCGTAGTAAAGATAAAGGACTACCTCCACGCGGGCGAAGCCACGTGAAAAATCTAGTTGAAATGTATAAGTACCGTACTTGAAATTGATTTTTTATTTTGGCCAGCAATCGAATCAGTCAAATCATCTTTTGAAGTTTTTGTGTCCAGGAATAGTATTTTTTAGGAAGGAAACTATGAATTAGTTTAAAAGCAAATGGGTGAATTTTGTTTCCAACAAAAGGAACCTACTCGTGCTTAAATGGTGTCTGTCAAAGGCTCCGCAGTCAGGTGAGACGCGATTCTGGTAGAACAATTTCTAAGAAAAACTCATGGAAATTGTTCTACCAGAATCGCGTCGTGCCTTAAAAAGGTAAACCCTTAAATTCTTTTTTAACTTAACAATTTCTCTTGGGAAAGTTGTATTCAACTTCTAATACAAAATAAACTAAAAAAAAAAAAATATATACCTAGTATCACGTTTATTATGCGCACAGCCAGCGTGGAACTCTCTGCCAGCATCTGTGTTTCCTCTCACATTTATTTATGAACTAGCTTCTGCCCGCGACTTCGTCCGCGTGAAATTCGTACTTTCCTCTAAAAGTTTCGAAAATGTATGTTGGTATGATCTTTATAATTAATTTAGATAAATAAGTATTCGGGCTAATTTTTAAGTTTATAGAACAAAGGAATCAGATTTTTCAAATAAACTGTATCCCCGCTTTTCACCCCCACATGGGTGGAATTTTATAACTTGACTCAGTTTATTTATAACAATTTTCGAGCTAATCAAGCCACGCGGTAAAATCCTCCCCTTTAAAATTAACTACCTCTTTTCACACAGTTCGGGGTAGATTTTCGAAAAACCCTGATACATGTTATTAATTATTTTTAGTCCTTAGTATAAATACTGAGTTTCAAGTTAATCGGACAGGGCGTTAAAATTCTTCCATACAAATTTTGACACCCCCCAATACCTCTTTTATAGGGGGTAGGTATTTTAGAAAAACGAAAAATTCCAAACTTCATAATTTACTTAGATAAGTATTCGTGCCAAGTTTCAAGGTTATTAACTCAAGAAATAAGATTTTTCATACCAACAAAATGCCCCCTTTTTACCCCCTTAAAGGTTTAATTTCCAAAAACCCCTTCTTATTCGATAGGTACCTACTCTTCACAAAGAACACACCCTCCAAAATTCATGTCCCTAGGAAGGACCAGCGATTTAGACTGTGCGTTGATATTTCAGTCAGGTCGTTCATCCCCCTTTTGGGAGAGAAATTATCAAAAACGCTGAGACACGTATAAATTAATTTTTAATCGTTAGCCTAAATACAAAATTTAAAGATCCTAACTTTTAAACTGACGGACTTTCATACACAACTTCATCCCCCCTTTTAACCCTTTGGGGGTAGAATTATCAAAAACGCTGAGACACGTATAAATTAATTTTTAGTCGTCAGCCTAAACACAAAATTTGATGATCCTAACTTTAAAACTGACGGACTTTCATTCAAACTTTCATCCCCTATTTAACTTGCTTAGGGGTTGAATTTCAAAAAATCCTTCCTTATTCCTTGTCTACACAACAAAAAAGAAATGAAAATAAAGCTGAAACGCCTGTGCAATACTATCTACCTATACCTACTTCACTTAAAAATAAATACTTATAACTACTTTAATTAATAAATAAAAGTACCTACGCTTAATAATTTTTAATTTGAACGAATATTTAAACACTACCAAAACAACTCATAGGTACCTATTTTACAAAATAACAAAAGAAATTCAAATAAACTATTTAAAGACTAAAAGTCGCGCTGATAAGCACGGTTTCTCAATATCAATAAATTATTGTCTGTCAATAAGGTCGAACGCTCTGAACGCATCAACAGCCAAATATTGAATGAAGCTCGCTCCATAGGCTCGCTCTCGGGCCTCCCGCCTTTTTATACCCGCCGCGACCTGTGTCGAGCGCGGCAACCGTTACACAAAAATAATCCTTATAGCATGATTCAGACGTGCGACGGCGCGATGGCTTATTTCATGTATAAGTTTGGTGTTTCTATACCGATTTCTATTGATTCTTTTTTTATTGAATAGGTAATAATGTTAACTTTTTTAAATTAGGGATGAGTGAGAGTATTATAAACGCAAGAGTAAACAAATATAATCAGAATGCTCCGAACTGCTAAGCTATCAGGAGTTACACGTGTTATTGTGAGTCAACCATAAAAGATAGACATATGCTGTTGCGGGATATTTTTTTGACAATTTAATGTAGAATATTTCCGTCATACATGATTTCTATGTAACTTTAACCATTAAGGCTGCACACGCGACGGAAGCTTAAAAAATGGAGTAACTTCTCCCGTTTTCGCAACATTTCCCTTCACTACTCTGCTCCTATTGATTGTAGCGTGATGAAAAGTATACTATAACCTGCCCAGGAGTATGAAGAATAATTGTACCAAGTTTCGTTAAAATCCGTCGAGTAGTTTTTGTTTCTATAAGGAACATACAGACCGACAGACAGACAGACAGACAGACAGACAGACAAAAATTTTACTGATTGCATTTTTGGCATCAGTATCGATCACTAATCAACCCCTGATAGTTATTTTGAAAATATATTTCATGTACAGAATTGACCTCTCTACAGATTTATTATAAGTATAGATTTCTTCATTTATTTCAGGCGACACAGGCCCATAGATAAATACCTTTACCTAAACATACATATTTTATTATGAAATTAGTACATCACTTCACTAGCTATGTACCTAGTTCTTGTGCTGCTCTGTGGTACTTGTCCGCGGAAGCGACGGAACACCACGTCTTGCGGCCAGAAGTTTTCTTCCATGACGATTTAGCCCGTCTGCCTTCAAAGCAAGAGTGAAGAGGCATCTTCTGGGATGCGCTCGTTCCATCATAGACCTCATCCATCGCTTTTCATCAGGCGTAATCGAGGTCAAGAGCGGGCCTATTTAGCAATAAATAAAATTAAAAAAAAACCTGCACAATAGCCCCGTTTTTGCGATTTAATTATCTATCTCTAACCAAGAAGTCGTTTGACCACCCACAACCGTAATTCATGTCATTAAGCACGTAATTCGTTTGAATATAGTCCAATTAATATTAATTACTCAATCATTAGGAAGGAAAACAAGTCCGGAAGTTTGTCACACGTGCTTATTACTTTTTTATGTTTGTTCGTTGTTATGCCTAGCATAAAGAGCCCTTTTTATTGCCAAGTTCAATACGAAGGTCAAACACTTCACATATTATTGCATATATTTATTTTATGATACAGATATATCATGGCTGTTATTTACGGTGACAAGATAGTAATGTGTTTTCTGTTTGTCCTTATTGGAGAAAAATTATAGACTGTAAATAAAATAATGGGACAAACAACGATAAACAACTACGCGTGTGTTGGTCACAATAGAAAAGGCAGACCAAACAAAAGAAGTATGGATTCTATGATAGATGATATGGCTACGAAGAAAGTGAACTCTTAAATAAATGCTAATAATCAGCCTATAAATAATTATGTTCCCACGGCTGGGACACAGGCCTCCTCTCTGTGAGAGTTGGCCGTAATCCACCACACAGTTGGGTTGGCGGATGTCAATTTTGGATGTGAATTTTTGGTTCTAGGACATGCCGGTTTTCTCACGATGTTTTCTTTCACCGTTTTGAGAGCAGTGGTGATGAAATAGTTTACACAAAGTAAAGCGACTGCTTGGGTTCAAACTCACGAACTACAACTCGTAAGTCGCGTCCTCACTGCTCTCAATAAATGCTAATAAAGACCATACCCGACAGACCGACATCTAGACGAGATAAGGAAGAACATTCGCTAAATCGTAATTTATTTTTGACGTGTAAATATGTTTTTACAAATATACTTAAGTACAGATATATCATTTACAATTTAGAGTCAGTTTCAAACTTCCTTGGCTTCTCCCTTTTTCTTATACAATGTCAAATTCAATCCCAGATGTGATGGGTATCGATATCTAAACACTAAAAAATAAAAGTACCTCAGTAAATGATTTTTTTTAAACGATGTAAATTGTAAAATGGGAAATCATAGACCCAAAATGGAATTTGTTTATAGAACTTATTTTCAATTTACGCTTATAATTATGACACATTCAAAGTTTCAAGTTGCTACAATTTATCCGCCGTATTTTCCGCACCGTATTGCACCTAGCCTAAATACAAAAACCTATAACATTAGGCTAAATTGTAACATGAGCGGAACCAAAACCCACAGCTAGTCTAACAGCGACAGTCACGACTGCATGCGCATTCACAATAAATAAGTTCAATGGCAATAAACATTCTAAAATCCTGTTTTGTTCTTTGTTCTCCATCGATGAATAGTTAGATTTACTATTAACTGGAGCTGTACAGGGTACGCGGAGTTTCTTTGAAGGATAAAATCAGAAATGAAGTTATTCGGAAAAGAACCGGAGGAGTTACCGACATAGCTTGCAGAGTAAGTAAACTGAAGTGGTAGTGGCGTGGCCATGTTTATCGGAGGACCGATGGCCGGTGGAGCAAACGAGTCCTGGAGTGGAGACCGCGTGTCTGCAAGCGTAGTGTAGGACGCTCCCCAGCTAGATGGACGGACGACCTAAAGAAGGTGGCTGGGGTAGACTGGATGCGGCGGAGGACAGGGTGTTGTGGCGCAGTCTGGGGGAAGCCTATGTCCATCAGTGGACTGCCATAAGCTGAGTTGATTGATTACATTGATCAAGTTTTATAAGAAAAATAAGAATTTTACTCTCGATTTGAATCGCAGAAACAGCCAATTGATAGTTATGTAATGTGACTGACACGTGAGACAAATATCGCCATTTATGGAAGAGCCGGTTCTTCATGAACTCACGATCACATGATCATAATATCACGAGACATACTTTCACTGTTTAAATTCGATAATTGAGTCTTCATTCCTTAATTGAGGACTCTTTGTAGTTTTTATTTTATTTCGACGGTAGTTATAGCCACAGCCACGTGGCTACCAGTAATTACCGAGGCTACATAGCCATAATAACATTGTAGATTTTTTAAAACAAGAACTCAAATATTTGTAACTCTCATATCGAAATATTTCTTCTTTTCTTGAGAAACCTTCTATTATAATATCTTTAAAATCAATAGCTTCCAAATGGAGTCTTCTATTAAAAATGTACCTAAGTTAAAATCTCTGAGAAACTGAAGCGACTTTGTATGATCAGTTCATTGTACGAAACTGACATTGAAATTATGAATACAAGAGGAAGACCTTGCTGATTACATAATTCAATCAATGTGTTTTAATTAGTAACTATATTATTATAATATGTGTTTTAATTAGAAACTATTATTTTAAAGCTTTTATATTTCGTGATTTGTAACACTTAAAATGTAAGCTCGTTAGCTATTATTTGATTAACGCTTGCAACGAAGCACGTTTCATAGATATTCTTGTTTACCTCTTCAATTAAACAGAGTTAAGTATGATTGCAATCATGATTTGATCCCATGACCTATCAATTAGCATTAGAAACTAATTTTTGAATTTTGCGGCCAAATACTCAAACATTACTCAAACCCACTTCAACGCAGGTCGTCGTTAAATCTCAGACTGTCCCTGTCACCTTTAAGGTTTATTAAACAAACAAAAAGACTAACTAAGAATGGCGTAATTGTCGTTTTAGAATTCGGGGGTTAACCTTATTATTTATAATGGTTCACTGCAACTTCGTTATTCACAAGCAACAATGATAAACAAAATAACACAGGCTCTCAATTCCTTTTATCAAAAGTCAACGTAGATTTAGCTAAAGCGTTTGATAATGTCGAGCACCAAACCCTTATTCATGAACTGCATAATATTACTCATAATGCGATAAAACAGTAAACTGGTTTGTATCATAGGTATCTAGTTTACAAGTCGTGAGTAAACTGTGGTCCTTAATGGGTATGATTTTAAGAAATATGTATTTCGATTTAAGTCCATTGAATTGAAAACAAACTGCTTCATTAAACTAATATGTAAGAGTAGCTGCTACTAGAAACGCCTTATTTGTGTATTTTATTAGTTGCTAAGGAGTTACTTTTTAACCGACTTCAAAAAAAGGAGGAGGTTATCAATTCGACTGTATTTTTTTTTTTTTTTTTTTATGTTTGTTACCTCATAACTTGCGACTGGGTGAACCGATTTTCATGATTTTTTTTTTTTATTTGAATGCTGGTGCTTCCTGTGTGGTCCCATTGTCACCATTTCAATATCTGATGATGGGATCTTAGAGAAATCGAGGGCAACCCTCATATTTTATAGGCTCACTTATTGTTTTTCGCATGTTTTATGAAGTATCTTGTGTATTTGCTTATGGTTGTCACCATCTTAGGTAGCTGGCCTGATGATGGAAGGTACAACTCCTTAACAGTAAGAAGTTACTCGAACAGGAAAGGACTGTTTTAGTAAATTGTTTTGATGTTTGATAGGGCATTTGCCACATTTGGTCTCATGATCATCAAGTCATGATCTGATGCTGCAGTCAGGATAGTCTACAGAGTACCTAACTCCTCGACAACTAACAGCAGATATATCGTGTTTAGGCTCATTGAAAAGGGCTCGATGTGTGGATAAACGTACTGTTAATGAGGAACACCGAAGTACATAAAGACCTGATGCTGAAGCCAGGAGCATCAGAAAAAGTACCAACCTTGAAATTACAGCACCGTAGTCGTGTTTGGGCTCATTTTAAACAGGACTAAATTTTAAGTTCAATGTAATGTTGACATAAGTCTGGCCTGATGCTGCAGCCAGGATTATCAGCATCTAGTCTAAAAGCATCAGGTCAAGATTTGATGATGGGATCCTGGAGAAATCGAAGGAACTCTTCAAATATTATAGGCACACCTATAGCGATTTGGGTATTTTTTATAGTAACTCGTGCATTTGCTCTCGGAAAGCACTATTTGGTGAAGTGGAACTGATGATGAAGACCACAGATGGACATCGGAAGTACTCAATAATATCTAAGTATTTCACGGGTTGCGATTCGATTACTTTAATATGGTTGCTAAGCAATTTATGCTCGTCACAATGTGAATGGTGATATGGAGCTGATGGTGGACCTGGAGAACTCCTCAACAATTAACTTCCCTGCATCGGGAAAAGCAATATTTTGTTTGTAAAAGGCGATAATCACTAGGCTATTGTAACTTAGACAAATTATAAGCAGACCCACTAAAAAGCGTGAAATAAAACTTTTTAAGAAAAAAAAAACCGACTTCCAAAAAAACACTACAAAGTGAAAAATAACTTTATTTCGCAAGTCGGTGGCAAAAAACTAAAATACAGATCCAAAGACACCGACTTCCGAAATAAAGTTATTTTTCACTTTGTAGTGTTTTTTTGGAAGTCGGTTTTTTTTTTCTTAAAAAGTTTTTTTTGCAAGGAAGTTTATAGTGCTACTTTTTGAAGTGAAACTTCTTAGGAGGCGATTCGATTATAATTGAACGAGAATTGAGAGTGAAATTTCAAGGACGCGTCACGTTTTGGCACATTTCATTACATGAGAGTGAAGAAAGATTTAACTCTCTCTCTCTCTGTCTCTCACACTAAATGTAACTATGTTATTCTATCACGTGTACGGTGCTGCACGCGCATTTTTTCTATTTGGAAGGATAACATCTTTGCCCATACCTCACGGCCGTAGCTAGGGGGGGGCATTGTGGGGCAATGCCCTACCTTGAAATCATAATGCCCTAGGTACCTTAAAAATACCAAAAACTAAGATAAATTATTATAATTAAATTGTTTGTTCATAGTTTGAGATAAAAAAATTGTAGCGATAGGTATAGGATAGGATAGCACTGCAGTTTGCGAATCTACGTCTTCAACTTTAACTGCAATCAATAGCCCTCAAAGGCTGTCAATGGGTCACGAGAGAATGGCTGGTATGGTATTTCTGGCCTTTGAACAAAAAAAAAACAACAAAATCATTTGATTTGAACGAAGTTCTTCGCCTTTTTAATAACATGGCGAATCGTAGAATTCAGCTGTTTTAAATTATGTTTTATTATTATGTATAATTATTATAATAAGTTCCCGATACCGGTGGGCTACTATTTTTAAATGTTTTTATATATATTTTTTATATCCTAATATTTAAAAATATAATTTATATGTAAATAATGAAATAAATAGGATCTAAATGGTATTTTTGGTCGTATCTATTTACTCGTATCACCCCACCCAACAATTAATTATTACCTCACTCTCAGACGTGGATCTCTACATCCAAATCTGGAAGTTCAACCATCTTGTTCGCTTGTTCTTCATCATTGAGGATTTAATAGTTATTAGATCCATGCTCAGGTTCTGCCACAGAAATTATTTGTCTACGAATAGCTATTGAATGACTGTCCTAGAGGTCAATGATACACATGGTGATTGATTTAGGAGCCCGTGTTTCGAGGGCAGATGATAATTTTTTTACTTTCGCCCTACCTATAACCAATGCTGCCCTACCTCAAATTCGACTCTAGCTACAGCCCTGCCATACCTACGGGGAACATACCTACATATTACCGTTACCATAGATGGTTTTCATATTAGTTGAACTTGGAGTACCGCCGGGTTCTATTCTTGTCCCTAGTATTGGAATTCAATGCATGTCTGTAATTTATGTAACCATTAGATTTAGTTATTTAATGTTAGTGTTGAGTCTTTGTGTTTGTATAGTTATAGTGCCTATAAATAATTTTACAGATCGATCGTGCTTAGCGTCGTGTGATTGATGATTAGAAACGGAGAGCTTTATACATAAAGTGATGAACTTACATAATTGCGTGAATCTCGTGATCTTAGAAAGATAGTTTCACACAGTGTTGTGTACTATCGTATCGCTGGTAGAACGACTACCTAGTCTGCAAGTACATACGATGATTCTCGGACACTGCAAGTTGGTCTTTCAACCTATTAAGGTTGTAAGTCCTACAACTTGCAGTGTTCATAATTCCGGAGTAAAGTTTCACCAGTACCTATAAATAACTAACTCCGGTCTGACCATACATTTTTCGAGGTTTAAGTTTGGCTGGGCATATATAATTACCTCCAGGCTTATAAATGTTTTGTGGTTGTGTCTAAGACCGAACAATCGAATCCAAGTTCCTTCTCCCTTTCCATGCAAGTAAAAGAAACAAACGCCGTCAATTTGCGCAGGAGTTCTTAAGCTACTAACGAATCTTACTCATATCCACTAGGCCATTGAAGCATGGCCTTAACATGTGGAAGATTAGTCGTTTCGTAACATGACCTGGATCTGGTGACGCACCTTCGAGACAGCGAGTGATGAAATTATGTTGTTTTACAACTAATAGTATGCGTATGAGCACGTCGGCGGTGTCAGTCGGATGATGCGATACAAATTGCTCTATAATTTCTTAATTTCTCATGCTGTCTGAAGTTAGTAGTTGTTTGTTATGTAAGTTTTGGTATATCTTTATAAAGTGTTTCGGCAGAATATGTTTGGTGTTTGCGCATCAGCAATTTTGTTTGCGATTTCTAACTTTTATATCATAAATTTATTTTGGTAGGTACAGTCGAGTTCTTTAATATCTGAGCATGTTCATGAATCAAAAATATATAGGCAATGGTAAGTTTCATAAAACTCTAAACAGCTTCGCCGTACAATAAATTGTAAACAATCTGTGACATCATAAATATGTGACTACATTAAATCAATAATATTACTACAGACAAAGACTCTAAAAATTGTGCGCAATCCCTTGTTCATATTATTTAGCGCAAAGTTAGGTTCACAAATATCTATGCAATTATTTTTCTATGAAAAAGATCTTGAAACAAAATCAACTTGAAGTTGTCAGTTATGACATCCTTCAACGGCAATATTGCATTATTACTCGAACTTCTGCTCCGGCAAGCAAAAATAAATTTTATGGTAAAGGCCATTTAGTTGAATATTCAAAGCTGTATAGATATTTATGAATCCTAGGTTGCAACAAATATATTGAACACTAGAGTATTTAGATATTTATGTTCCGAAGAGTAGTCAGATATTTTTGACTGCACTACCGTAACATACTTATGAACAGTTTATATGAAAACATTTTATTGATGTCTAAGTTTGTATAGAACTATATGATCATTTTAACGCTTACAATATTTTGAAACATTGTCACTGCCAATATATTAATGAACTCGACTGTACCTACTTAACTGATTCCAATATTGCTGCCAGTAGGTATGTACCGGGGACTCCCAGTTTTGGTTTGGAAAATCCAGAACTTCATTTAGTATACACTTAAATTTTTCTACTGTTATGATTAGTTTTCGTCCTGTATATCCAAACTTACCTGCAGCAACATCATACAAGGTAAAAAACCCCAAAATACAATTTCTTCACGTATTCAACTATATCTAAAACCATTAATTTGTCTTTTCCAGATTCAGGCCAGCCTTCAGTGACTCCTCTCCAGGGTCCAATTCTCCTACGCAACGGATCAGTTCCCGTGGTGCCTCTGACGTCATACCGGACGATCAACAATGGCTCCTTCTACCAAATACCTGTAAGACTTCTTTATATCATGTGTTACTTGGGAGTCTTCAAGTCTCGAATGTAGGTAAAAGTTACTTCTAGGCACACGTACACCATTTTCGACGGTATAGAGTAGAATAGAATAGAATAGAATACTCTTTATTATGTACACCATATAAATTACAGACATAAATATAGAAAACACGAAAAAAATAAAAAATAAACAAAACAAAAAAAAAACAAAAAAAACAAATATAAAAAACGAAAACGAAACATAGAAAACGGTATCATTAAGATGTTAAGACCAAAATTACCAAAACTGAGATTATCACTTAATGAAGTGCTAGTACATCACGCTTACTTAAGCTAATCCATGATCTATCATACATTTGTAGGTGTAGTGTATCTATATAGATATATGTCAATACTATCTCATTCACATCAGTAGTGTGGTAGCTGTCACTGATGTCAACTGTCAGTTCACCACGAATGGCGGGAAATAGTTGAAAGTCAAGAAGCGTGACTTCACGATAGGCTTATGTGGTGATGAGTGTAGCAATATAATCAGCTTAAATACGGGATCAACAGAATTAGGCTGCGTTTCCACCAGAAATGAGCGAGGATGCGTAGCGAGGGATGTGCATAAAACTAACCAATAACACAAGGTATGAAAATGAAGCGATGTTATTCGTTAGATTCACACACATCCCTCGCTACGCATATTTGCCCATTTCTGGTGAAAACGCAACTTTATACAGTAGATATCTCCACTGGCTGGCTCTCGTGGGTACAGGTGACAACTTTGCAGCACCAGATTGGCGCTAGAATTTTTATCATTGATTTCACGGTTGCATTAATAGATATAAGTATAAATCGTTTACACACCGCGTTCACACAAAGGAGTAATTGCTGCGTATTTAATGGCATACGCAAATACGTAGTATGAATATTACTACCAAGTCGCTGAATGATTTGAGCAAATGAAAATTGTCATAGGTGGGTTAAGCAAACCTGCATTATTTGAGTTAAGACAAAACAAATGATTGTTCGTCACGTTTCCGAAGGCTTGAGTTAACAAAATATTGCTTAATGCATAACGTTCGTGGTGGGCGAGGATTTGTGCCTAACGGTTTATTTAAAAGTCGTAGGTGTCAAGTTTCCTGGGTTCCCAACTATGTTTATACTGCATAATTAAAATCGTTTATAAACTTTATAGTCTGTCCTAAAGAATTCTTACGTAGATTTTAGGCGTATCAAAACTGTTGCCCAGTAACAATATTTCGGAGTCTCACGCTTTAGAACCTAGTTAATTTTTTTCAACCAAAGGCCCCTAGATTTTACTACCCTAAATAGACCATCCATATGCATCGGAGGGTCTACTCTCTTAGTCTGTTAACGAAGATACGGGCCCGTCCGAAAGTAGCTGATCTGTCAAAACGAGTGTCATATTCAATTTTTCAGACATGTAAAAACACGCAAGCGGTAGGGACAACTGTCAAATAGTATTGTCATTAATTCTTATGTCCGTAAGTGGTAGTAGGGAAAGTTAGTAAATTCGGCTGAAACTAGGAGTAGGTCCCCTGATACCGTACTTATTTATTATTATTAGCCTGTGACGTCCCACTGCAGGGCAAAGGCCTCCCTACTCTCTTTCCACCACTCTCTGTTCAAAGCTGCTAAGGACCAGTTCTTGTTGAAGGAGTGCAGCTCATCCCGCCATCTCCGTCTGGGCCTGCCACGATGTCGTTTGCCATTAAGAGGGACCCATTGGGTCGTAAGTTTGGCCCACTGTTCATCTGACATGCGGCAGATGTGTCCAGCCCAGTTCCATTTTAACGTGGCAGCTTTCCAAGTGACATCAGTTATCTTTGTGATGGAACGGATGGTCGTATTCCTAACCCGGTCTGTTAATTTGATACCCAGAATACTCCGTTCCATAGCCCTCTGGCAAACCTCGAACGTGGACCTCTGCTGATTTAATGTAAAAATAAGATTTGTAGTCTGCGCTGCACGTAGTCCACTTCCTAGGCTACAGTCATGATCATGACCTACATAATTATCCGTGAATTAAAACTATGCCTATAAAAACAAAGGCAAATACCGAACAACATACAATACCTTTATTTGCCGAGCCAACATTGTGAAGTAATTACGTACATTTCACAAATACCAATCTTAGCTGGCAACTCAGACGGAATGGCGTCGAAGATTGGAATGTTTTTTTTGTTAATAAATAAATCTGAATAAATGAATTTCTATGACGTTATTATAGTTTCAAAACGTTGAATAATGGAGAGGTTTCAATCACATTAGTTTACTTGGAAACAACGGCTCTTAATGATGCCTTATTCGGATTTGCATTTTTGCAACCCCTAGCTTTTATGAAAGATTTAAGTAAATAATAGTAGATAGTACAACACTATTAACGTTAAAAACGACAAGAGAGTGTTAAGCATAAATGCGTTTTTTTTTTTCTAAAAGGCCTGCTCTTGATCTCGATCACGCCTGATGGAAAGCGATGGATGAACGTGCCTAGAAGATGCCTGTTCACTCTTTCTTTGAAGGCAGACAGGTTAAATGTGGAAGGGAACACAGACACTGAACCACAATTTCTTTATCAGATTTGCCTATTTAAGTCATTATGAACGGCCACACCCGATCATGCCAAAATCAACGCCTCTGAAGATCACTTTATTTTTGGCCCTTTTTTTAAATCTGAAAGTGGACTCCTGACCACGGGGCTCCTATCAGAAACTTTTTAAATATATTTTCAGTGTTTTCTCCTCATGCCACACCTACTCAGCTATCAACTTTTCGCCCTGAATATGCTTGCTCAAAAACTCTCTGGGCTCGGGGTACCACTGGCTGAGAGTTTCACACTTTGGCTTTGCGCATAATACTAAAGAAAAAGAGACACCCAAAGATAATATGAATTTAGATTGTATAAAAGATGATATGGCTAGGAAGGAAGTGAACATTGTGTAGGAGAACGGGTAAATAGTATGTAGGTATGGAAAAAACGACGCTGACATTCTACGCCAGCCCTAAGGCCAGTCCCAAATAAATTGGGCCAAGGGCGGAAGCATCGTGATCTCAAGCCATTTGCTGTACCGTGAATATGTTTTATCCTAATCAGTTATACTTTTTTCTTCATTAAATATTCTTTTTTTCATTAAGTTTCCCCAAATATTACATCAAACATTCGGACATTTTGTTTCTAAGGTGTTGTGATATCGTTTACTAAACAAAGTTTGTGACTACGTAATGTAAAGGTGCTAATTGCATGTAGAAACACCGTCACAAGAGCAGAGTCAACACCCGAAGTGTGGTACAGTAATGCTTTGCAATGTACACAGCACTTTGACCCTTATGTACAGACGCCAGCACATCAAGGTACTAAATCTGTCAATTTTTTTAATAGATTTTTAATTTTATCGCTAAAGTATAAGTTTCAAAGTTGATTGGGAAAATTTGACAGTTTCGGGTAGCTTGATGTGCTGGCGTCAGTACTAATCACGCTTGTCACAAATGAGTTTTCTATTTTCCATAATATTGCAATTTGATGCAAATGGGACGTCTAAGGTTACATTGGCACTGAATATTCATGCTGGCTGCACAGATAGAAATCAGAAGCTGTTTTGTTGCCAAATAAACTGTTTTAAAAAGAAACAAAAATGATTTAATAAATAATAAAGTTGATTTACTTACTATACTGATACTGTGTTTCCGTTTCTTTTTGTGTACCTTAAAATGATTCATGAGAGGGTGCCGAAATGGGAATTTTTCGTAGACAAGATAAATAAATTCATGGGTGCCGAGATGGGAAGGTGCCGAGATGGGAATAAACCTTAGGTACTTGGATCGGTCTTCAACGCCAACTATTCCAGCCGACCACCACCATGAAAACTTAGGAGCTTGACGTGAGCTGTCATTCCATTTGATGCTGGGGATTGACAATATTGATTGATTTCAAGCTCACTTCGCCTAAGTTTTCACCGTGAGACTTACAGAATAGATCCGCAGTACAAAACTCAGGTGATGTCAACGTCCAACATTATAGGTAAAGTTGACACAAACAGAAAATATTTCATAGATTTTCAAAACAGCCACGTCCCAACCCAACAACAGCAATATAATCCGCACTACATTTCCGATAATGCCATTATTTATACAATGCCTGATTAAAATTGCGACAGCGTAGGTTCACTAGAAGCGTCCGACACTTCGATCTAAGTCACTGTGAGTCACAAGCGTGGGCTCCTCTGTCTCTGCGATAAAATATAAATCGTGACGGATTTATATGATACACGGCATGCTGTCGCCATTATTTATAACCTTATTTGACTGCCATTACGGCTTGGAGCATTCACCTTTTCTTTAAAACGTATGCTTTGTCTTGGACTAAAAAAAATGTGAAAAATATTAGAATCCTGTTAGGTAGAATTTTTTAATGAAATAATGAATTTGATGAGATTGTATGGCTAGACAGGGGGTGACTACCAAGATGACGACTAATAGAGAAGTATGAAAGAAAAAGACATGTTGCGCCGACCCTAAGAATGATGATAAACTTTTAACGAAAGCCTAGATATAATAGCTTTGGTTCCCTATCCATTTGCATAAAATTTTAAGGCCTAATATAACTTGGCATACTTTTGTTTCTCCTAATTATATTTTCGAATAACATTATTTACGCATAACAGCTTACGCATATTTTTTTAAGCATAATTTCTGTAATCATAATAATGATTAAGCATAATATTCTAAAGCATAAATTTAGCATGCTCGTTTTATATATAACGACGGCAGGTCGACGGAGCCCCGCTGCGCGGGGCTCCTATTTCTGTCTGCAGGGTTTAAAGGAATCTAACCAAACCGAACTTCGGGGTGCCCCTGACGTCGTTTAGTATTATGCGAATTAAATTTATGCCAAAACAAATTAGCTTTCAAGATAATTATGCAAACATTAACTGTATGCCAAAAAAATATGGCAAAGTATTATTATGGCAAAACAAATTATACCAAAATAGTTATGCTAAAGTATATTAGGAAAAAGAACATTATGCGAAAAGAAAGGATCCCAATAGCTTTACATTATTTGCTGCTAAGACTTTTCCCTGCTGACGCTGACGCTACTTTTCTCTAATCCCGTGCTTAAGTTCTTCTCTTTATAAGAATTTAGAAACCCATCACGATCCCATCAATACTTCGAACCCTAGATTTCCGACACTGGAAGTTGTAAAGCCACGTGGCAATCCTTGCCTTGATCTGCTGTTGCAGTGGCATTGTAACCGATTTTTATTTGAGTAGGCAGTAGCAACTAGCAATGCTTTGTTCTCGCTTTCGCTTATAATATAATCAGCTGGTCAAATCGTATAGGTACTGCTTCTCGCCACCTAGTCATAGGAACCTCACGCTTGCATGAAACTGATGTTTTCATTTTCTTCCTCTTTAAGTGGAGCACCGTTTGCTGATAAAGCGCCATTCACACGACACAAGTTTCTTGCTTGTGGCATACAATAAAATCGAAGCAACAAATGCCTTGCATAGTCTAAACATTGTTCAGACGGTGCTACTTTTTTCCAGATAGATAGGTAATAAGTAAGTAGGTATTTATTGAATTCAAGACGCAGGTTTTATGCTCACAATTTTATTTTGCACACGTAAAATAACAAACAAAGCGTAGGTGTGTGTACAAAGTGCGTTTATCATAAACCAGCAATTTACCTACGAATGATCGTTATGAACTCATTGTTTTTAAGCATTGTTGAAACTAACAGTTATTTCAACAGTTTGTTGTTACCTTTTCAGAATGTTTCTTTATGATAGGTAGGCACTCAACGGACTGTAACTGTATTGACCGAACGAAGTGATGACATCGATGAACTGCAGATATAATAATAATATATGATGTGCGTCAATTTAATTTGTATGTGCTGAATCTTATCTATCTACGTAATATACCTACCTACAATTATAGACTAGCTTCCGACCGCGGCTTCGCCCGCGTGGTATGTCGTTAAAAAGTAGCCTATGTCCTTCCAGGGTTTGCGGAATTTGCTGTTTTTTGAGATTAAAAACTTCAATTTTATTTATTTGAATGTATATGTATATTGAAGTAGCTTTTCGTATATGTGCTGTGTTGTTTTCGTGACTGCGTTGTTTTTCTATACTACGCATATTTTTTGCGGTTTTCACCATGATTTTGAGAATTTATTCCGTTGGGTTCATGTGTAGGTACCTATAATATTAAACTTACTTATACGTAACAAAGAATTCACGATGCTTTGTCCGTGCGAAGCAGGGGCGGGTCGCTAGTAAATTATAAATGCCTCCAACACTGGCACTGCCGATAAAAATAAAAAAAAAACGTGTCTACGGCCAGCGCTATCAGCGACACTATGGTCGTACGACAGTTAAAGCTTCTTTCTGCCTACAATTCATAGGCGTGACAATGATATTGTGCGACAATCAAAATGCAAAACCTGACTACACGTTCGTCATACAGACGCATATAAGCGAATAAAATTTCTGAGTTTCAAGTAAACTGCGTGAGTCACATCAAAATGTCATTGGTCATTGGTGAACGTGAACGGAATAGACGCGAATTACAAGACGAACGTGTTGCCGTCTTGCCGTCAACATGGCCGCATGACGCCTTCGCTGCGTGTATTCGAAATCCTATAAAACTGTTTTTTTTTTCTGTGATAATTTGCATGTTTGGATGTTTAAATGACTCAATTACGTAAAAATGGCCTAAACGGATTTGGATAAAAATTGGCCCATAGATATCTATATACTACTAGCAGCCCGTCCTGGCTTTGCACGGGTGAATGGGCGGGAGGGTGGTTTATTTTATTTTTATTTTTCTCTCCGTAAGAACCATCCTCGTACTTCAAGGAATATTATAAAAAAAGAATTAGCGAAATCGGTTCAGCTGCTCTCGAGATTTGCGCTTAGCAACACATTCAGCGATTCATTTTTATATTATAGATACTCGTACCTAAGTATCGTACCTCGT
The DNA here is from genome assembly GCA_945859645.1 of Amphipoea oculea. Classification (NCBI taxonomy): domain Eukaryota; kingdom Metazoa; phylum Arthropoda; class Insecta; order Lepidoptera; family Noctuidae; genus Amphipoea; species Amphipoea oculea. The sequence continues at coordinate 12,282,279 of OX243880.1, forward strand.
ATAAGTAAGTACTAATAATGAAGCTGAAGTGATTGTTTGTTTCAACGCGTTAATCTCTGAAACTGATTCGGTCGGATTTGAAAAAATCTTTTTGATAGCTCAATTCTTGAGAAAGGCGGCTGTTTAACATCACGCTATGACCCTTAGGAGCGGAGCAAAAAGCACAAAGTCAGAAAGAACGATAAGCAAAACGAAGTGGCAGTGATAGTGGTGATGCGATGCGACTGGGGGGGGGACTCGGGGAGTAACAAATTTCACGCGAACTCGCGCGCCGAAGCTAGGTTTATATTACCTGGATTAACACATGGGATACCTACAAACGGGGTGAATAGAGATGCAGGGGTGAATCGGGACGAAACTCTAAAATAGATTTTAACGTTGAAATAATATAGTTTTGTCTCGATTCACTGCTGCATCCCTATTCACCCCGTTTGACGGTACTTTGCCAGTGAAAGTGCGGGGCGATGCTGGTATTCAATGAACGTAAAGTGACGCATTTAAATAATGTATTACTTTGTAATTAAGTAGGTAAATAGGCCATTAACTTGTGGCGTCACGGAATTTGTGCATTTGTGCACGGTACTCGTACCTAATTGCCTAACCATTTTTGGTTTAATGCAGATGAGTCATACACACATACTCTGTCTATAATGTTCCCACTGCTGGGACACAGGCCTCCTCTTTATGAGACGGGCTGGGCCGTAACCTACCAGACGAGACGAGTTGACGGATCACTCCACGCGGGCCCAGTGCGGGTTGGTAGATGTCACATGTCTTTGAATTTTTGGTTCTAGGACATACCGGTTTCCTCAAAATGTTTTCCTTCACCGTTTTGAGAGCAGTGGTGATGATATAATTTACACAAAGTAAAGCGCGACTGGGTTCGAACCTACGAGCAGATAAGTACCTACGGTCATAAACCCAGGTATGCACGGGCGATTTTTTAGGCGCACTGGATTTTTAACTGTCGGTATTGAGCCGATCATTAAGAATCCAACAGAGCCCACCACGCGCGTCAAAAAACACTGTTGGATTTTAAACTCTCGGCGCTAAGCAGTGCGAAAAAAATCGCACGTGCGTACTTGAAGTAACACTTGAATTGCAAAATACACAGATGTTGCTTCGAATAAAAGGCTATCGACGTGCACTGAGGTACAGTTATCACGCACTTATATAACCATTTAGAAAATAGGTAATGATCAACGTTTAATATGGAAATGTTCGACTTTATGTTAAACTCTCTCTCTCTCTCTCTCTTGGGCTGATTATAATTTCAGATGATAATTTCATAGCTTGTTTTCGGCCGTTTATTATCTTCGAAGGCCGCGCGCATCCCAAGCAAACCGATCGACGCGCGAACACCGATCGTCGCGTTCATTTTGTTCGGTGAACCCGAACGAGTCGCTTCGACAGAGTGCGCTTCCGGTTTTCCGGACAAATAAGTGACATAAGAACGCGACGATCGCGAATTCGCGCGACAGATCTTTTTGGTTAGGACGCGGGGTTAGACGGCCTTCTGTCAAACCTTCACTTCAATAGACATCACAAATAAAGAAATAAAAATAACAATTTATTATCTCTTTATTGATTAGTAAACCGGAATAACTCTAACTAACTTATGGCGCTGATTACTTAAATAGGAAGTTGTTTGAATAATATTTATCTATAGATTGTAGATTAAGTGCACACCAAAACAGGCCAATCTATTATCAAATATCAATAAATTACGAAAAATAAACGTGACACGAATGATCTCAAGGGATTATCTTGCAGGTGTCAACCGGCGCCAAGGAAGCAAAAAAAAAAAAACAATTGAACCGTTTTGGATCGTGGCTTTGGTATTTTATACTGAATGCCTAAACACCTTTAAGCCGAAATTATTTAATGTAGGTAGGTATGGGACAGGATGGGTATTTTAGTGGAATTCAGATGTTTTTTTTTTGCCACAGACTGGTTTTATAAAGAGAAAATAAATACTTAAAAGAAAAACCCAGCAAGGACGCCAACTCAAATCTCGAAAAGTCTAAACTTGAACACAATAAACTAAAAATTAAGTTGTATACAATAAAATGTGAGAAAAAATACGCTCTATCTTTATAAATCAAGTGCAAAATAACATGGCAAATCGATTACCCGTACCTACTTGCTACTGAGAATCAAGTATTTTAATTTTAAATTAAATGCTCTACTCGGCACTAACAACTTACTATGTTACACAGCGGGAAACACCGTCTAATATATCTTAAGATATATTGAGCAACGTTTAATGCACTTACATAGCAAAAATTAATTAGCATTTTTTTCACTTAGTATTATTTTGACCTTTGTACGGTCGGTCGTTAACAGACATTAAAATTTAAATGATGGATCTGGGAATATTTCTTACTATTAGGTACACAAGTCAATAAAGTTAGACTTTTTTTCGTAACATCGTAAACCTTCAGCTAATGATTTTTAAGTGCCTACCAGTGAACTTTACAATTGGTAATGAAACAGTTTACAGTCGCACAAAGTGAACTATTAAATCTAATAAATCATTTTCATTTGCAAACTTGGGGCGCCATAAGATGGACGCCTTGCTTCTCAGATTTTTTGCTTGTAAATAAGTATGTAAATTTATTTCATTCCATGCAAGGTTATTGACACAGTTGCGTCTAAAATATGCTGGATAACTTTAGAATTGCTAAATAACGAGCGCTTGCTAAATTAATGACACGATCCAGTTTCCCATTTATACCTATTGCGCAATCTAAATTCGCTATAAATCACTGCAATAAATATGCATACCTACAACATTTTTTTTGTATTCAAATATGATAAAGTAGATTTCTTGCACGAGAAATTCAATATTCTGAGCGGGTGCCTACGTGTTTTGTGTCGCTGGCTATTTTGAATCTCAATGAGTGTTTTATGTCAGGCACATTTTATGCGTAAACTAGAATAACAATAGAGGATTGCAAAATTAAAATTTATTTTTTATACTTTGTAAGGCCGTAAGGTTTATATTTCTGCAAAATCGAATTTATGCGGCGGAAAATGTGGTTTTTTAACATCGTATATCACCGGACGTATCTTGAGAACATGATCCAGTGTTAGTTGTAAGGTCGAGTGATTTTTTCTGTATATTGTTTTTTATTTTGAATCCGTTCAGTTAATTAGTAAACTCTGCAGTAGCAGGACGTATTAATTAAAACATTAATCCAGTACCGGACATGGATTTGTTCTGCTTGAGCGTGAGTTTATTTTATTTGTTTAGTTGTAAGTAGGAAGATAAATTGTAATTATTAATTCTATTTGCGCACATGGTCACACATTATAGTGCTATATTGGCGAGGAGTGAATTGTAAAAGCTTCACATAGGTATTTTATGTGCAGTCAATATAATATTTTTTTTCCTCAGGCATATTAAAAGTTGCGAGTAGTTTACTTATCGAGGTAATGTTGTAATTAGTGATAATCCCCTAAAGTAAAGTAAAAGTAAAGCGTAAGTAGTTAAAGTAGTGATTAGCGACTGTTTAACCATACATTTTTGACGTTTGAACGTCACTTAACTTGAATCATGGTTTATAAATAATAAATAAAAATAATAATATAAATAAACCCCATTAACTATGTGGCTATTGTAATGTTACCATAATATTTTGAATCATTTAAGTAGATATCGAGTCATTTGATAAATAAATAAATCAATAAACATAAAATAAATGAATTAAAATAAAATAAAAAATAAATAAAATCATTCATTAATAAGATACGAGTACCTATCTAGTCATTTAATTCTTTTGAAGTCACTCCCAAAGTAAATGCATAAAAATAAAGACTCAAGCATTTTCCGTTTGATTCAAACAGCTGATAGCAGGACAATTACCTACGTAGTTGATTCTTATTATTATTTAAGTTACGTTTTTGTTTTGATTTTTTATCGTTGCTTGTTACAACAACTTCAGTCTGTCACTGCGTCACTTCATCGCTTGTCTTTCGAGTTGTTATACTTTGAACCACCAAACAATGTTCAAATAACTTCCGTATAGTCCGCTCAATAATAAGATATCTATTATATTCATTTGCTCAAACATGTGTACACATACAAAAATAAAATGCATGCAGGATAACCTCCTAACTAATATTATAAATGCGAAAGTAAGTTTGTTTGTTTGTTACGCATTCACGCTTAAACAGCTGAACTGATTTTGATGAAATTTGGTATATGACCTGGAGAAGGATATACTTTTCATCCTGGATCGCAGAAGTCGCAGGCAACAGCTAGTAAAAAATAAAGCATCAGACATGTTTGCTACGTATAGGTACAATAATTTTTAATTATTAATTTCAAGTCAAAATACTATAATATTGTTTCAGCAAAGTGACTATGAAAATAAGATTCCTCACGGACCCTTGCTAGGTGTGTGTGTGTGTCTGTGTACTTACTGTCTTAAACCCCGTTCTCAGCATAACAGGGATGGGTGTTCTACTCTCTTAGTCCGTCAACGGGCCCTTCCGAAAGAAGTTGATCCGTAAAAACAAGTGTCAAATCAATTTGTCGGACGGGCAAAAACACATCGGGCGTTGGAAATCGTGTTGTCATTCATTCTTAGTTCCGAAACTGAACTACTCTTATGTCAATAAGGACACGCCCGTAACTTCACCCGAAATTACGGAGTTCGTAATCAGTGAGTAGGCCTCATAGATAAGGTAGGCCCTATAACGAGTGGGAGAGAGGTGCCATCTTGGAAAATGAGGAGGGGGTAGTATAAAGGCGCGTCCTTACTAGGGCCGCGCGGCTCCGTGACACAGTATAATATACAGTAAGTTATCTAAGGCCGCCCGCCGAGTTATTAGCCTACTCTTGCGTTGATCCCCAGGGTTGTCACTTTTACTTTTAGTTAATATTTTCGAACAAGCAGCACTTGATCTAAATTTATGAAATAAAAAGCATATTATGATTGCATATTTTACCAATTTATAAATTTAGTAAATAAAAAGCCTTTATTCACATAACATTTATTATACTAAGTTACAAATTTGATACCGAGAAATTTTTTCTCCTGTTTCTGCACGTCCGGAACGCTTTATTATTATTTGTTAATGTAAAGTAAATTCTCATTCTTATGTAAAGTTTTTGTAAAGCTTTTGGGAAAGCATGGACAGGGCATCTTAAATTCTATATCATTCAGTTGATCGTAAATTGACCGGCCAATTTTAATGTTGATGTGGTCCTTTTCGAACGCTTTGCGAAACACCTGCTCCATCCTTTCTACATTATCGACAAAATCATCAGGTGGGATCATGAGTAAATTTCGATCTTTGCCGTAATTCCTGTAATGGGTGTATCTAGATTCTACACTTAAATTACACGCTCGTTGATTAACGTCGACGTAAAGCAACCCTAAGCGTTAGTCGGTCACATGTTACTGTAATTTTGTTAAGTTAATATTATGATTAAGACACCATATTTGGATTGAACAACACATCAGACAATAGAAAAAATAATAATTTCAATAGTAATTAATTTGCAATATTAATTATTGTGAAATTGCCCTTATTACAACTATACGCGACAAATACGTTTACCTAATCGATGTTTCGTACTCAATCCTCTGTTTTATAATATAAAAACTTTTTTACAAAAAAAAAAACAACCGACTTCAAAAAAAAAACACTACAAAGTGATAAATAACTTTAATTTCGGAAGTCGGTGTCGTTGGTTCCGCATTTTCGTTTTTTGACACCGACTTCCGAAATTAAAGTTATTTATCACTTTGTAGTGTTTTTTTTTTTGAAGTCGGTTGTTTTTTTTTTGTAAAAATTTTTTTATTTTTCAATTTTTAGTTGTACCTACCCCACAAAAAAGTAAACAAAAAGATCGTTAATGTAGACAATGTAGATAAATTTTTAGATTGTTGTTGATTTTTCAAAAACCGCTTGTCCGATTTCGATAAAATTTTCATGGGACCATTTGGGAAGTAGGTATACCCTTTCCAACAAAAAAAGAATTTTTCAAATCGGTTGGCAAGCAACGGAGTTATGCGGAAACAAACATAAAAAAAAAAATACAAACATTCGAATTGAGAACCTCCTCCTTTTTTAGAAGTCGGTTAAAAACTAGACTTCTTAAAATAAACTTTAGCTCTAAACATAGTATTCAGAAAGTAAATTTGGGAATACATTTATATGGAAAAATGCGACTCGGCTACGCTCTTAATAAAGCAAATAAACTGTGAAATAAACAATACAATACCACATTTTCTAATAATATTTAAGTATAAGTAGGTACTTACATTTCTGGTTGAGTAGGAACTATGAAGAATGATAAGTCCGGGTTTGCGAAATCATTATTGAGGCACCCGAAAACACTACAATATTTTTTTCCCCTTTTTGAAGTCATTCATGATACTCGTAATTTAAGTGGCCGCCGCCGGCGAGAGTTGACGAACGCAAGCGGTCATGTAGCGTACGCGCGTGCTCACAGTCGCGCTGCACAGCCCGCACTGCCGCCACCTTATTCCCTCATATATTATGCTAGCGTGTGCGTGAAATCGCGTGCCGACATGGCGCGCGGCGCGCACGCACACATTCAAACCGAGAGCGGCACGTTTGTATGAAGATGTTCTACTGTATATTATACTGTGTCCGTGAGGCCGAGCCGCGCGGCTGAGTGAGTTCTTATAATGGGGACTTGTTGCAAAGCACAGCAAGTCTTTGCGAGGCTTTGAGGCCGCGCGGCCCTAGTGGGGACGATTGCTACGAATCAGTTTTGTGGGATACGCTAAACTTCACTGGCAGCGTTTTTTCGTCGTCTTTCATTGTGGGTCTTACAAGAGTTCCAGGGGCAGAGATAGTGCGACAGTCTTGTCCCAAAAAAAAGTATCATGTGCATGTGTAAATATTTCCACTGATTATAAAAATCAAATTACCCAGTCTGTATTAAATTTTATAAGTAATAAAAATCTTTAAGAAAAACACTTACCTACAGCTCGCAATTCACTTAAATACTTAATTACTTTTGTAATTATTTCCAGATACTATGGACAGCGCTATCTTTAGCACTGGGCTACGAGCTTCAAGGTCAGATCATCAGAGGAGTTCCGTGCGTGAAGCGTAACTTCCAACTGTATTGTCCAACGGCTGGAAATACCTATCCATTGTAAGTATAAATACTTGTATTTACTTATAATGTTGCTAGACTTACTGTTAATTATTTCATCACCACTGCTCTTAAAACGGTTAAGGATAACATCGTGAGGAAACTGGTATGTCCTAGAACCAAACATTCGAAGACTTGTGACATCTACCAACTCGAACTGGGCCCGCGTGGTGGATTACGGGCTACGGCCCAGTCCTTCTCACCGAGAGGAGGCCTATGTCCCTGCAGTGGAAACAATATAAGTGTTATGTTGCTAGACAACAATGGAGGATGTTGTGAGAATTCGAGCAGGCATAAATTATGTAACAATAGTCATTACGAATGTGGATGCCTCGTTCTTGCTTATCAATTAATTGGAACTCAGCCTGGATCGAAAAATAAGTAGGTACCTAACTAGGTATAGGTACGATGATAACAGAAAACTGTTCCCGATGTAGGTACAGACGCCAGCACATCAACCTACCCGAAACCACACCCCGGACACTCCAAACAACGCTCGCAAAATAATTACCTACTAGGTACTACTATATTAAAAAATGACGTTTGTATACGTATCAATGTGTGCGTGAGGTACTTGTGTTTGCGAGCGCTCTTTGTAAAGAACTGCGACGAATACGCCGAAGTGCGGGGTGAGGTGCGGTAACTGATGTTAGTGCGGGGAAGGGAGTGTCCTTTCTGTACGTAGTACTTTAAGTATTCTGTGCCGAAACTGTCAAATTTTCCCAATCAACTTTGAACTTTATGATTTAGTGATAAAGTTGAAAATCTATTAAAGAAATTTGACAGATTGTAGTAGGTTGATGTGCTGGCGTCTGTACCTAAGTGATCTTACACACGAGCGGCACGTGTCAACGCAACGGTAGAGGCAACTGCAGCCGTCAATGCGTGCCGCTTTGTATATATGAGCACTAAGGGAACTAATGTTTTAACAGAGCTGCCAAGCATTTTCGAGAGTCCTAATACACTTCTGCTGCTCTGGTAGCAACCGAACCCAGATTTTTAATTTGTCAGTTTTATGCATTCAATTATTGAGGGTAGGATCTACTCTGCTCAGATACTATATTATAATAAAAAGGCAAAGAACATTAATTTATTTATTTTCCAACATGTTACAGAGACAAAATCGAGAACTTCATAGACGAGAACAAAGCTTTAATAAAGCGCATGTACGGTTCGTTTACGACGCCGGCGGGGAACCGGGTGCGGCGGGCGCCCGGCGTTCCGGACATGCATGATGCGACCGGCGACTCCTACTTCAGACATGTACGACAGGCTGCTAACGCACCGCTGCCTGATGCACAGGCGGTCAATAATACTGGCAGGTGAGTTTTGGGGGCAAGATGGCATGAAACTTAGCTAGATTGAATGATCACTGGCGAACTGGATGGCAAGAGTGGGCTCAAGGAGCGTAGAAAGACCGATGACAAAACTGGGGGAATAGTTAAGCTCTTAGGGAAAACCTGGAAGTTGCGCAAAAAAGAGAGAAGAATGGCGTTAACTCTTCTCTCGTCTTGACGAGATCTAGCCTTTTCATGCCACTGCAAGGTATAGCTTCAAGAAGCTATGCTATATGCTAGCCATGAAAAGGCTGTGGTAATGATGACGATGAAGATGGTTAGTTTTTCTGTAAGGAAATGGCGAGATTGGTGTATATCAGCTCACAAACTTCCACTGCAAAATAAGAGCTACTGAACGCTCCTGGATTATAGGAGGTAATAGTTATATACGCAAATGAAGCGGTAGATAATCGCAGTATATGCCGTTTTATATAATGTTTGACTGAATTGATACACATTCTGAAATTAGTTTGTTCAGAATCGTTTGCTGAAACTACGTAAATTACAGTCACACTTCCGCTGTACAGTCAAAACAAACCAAAAAGGACGAAGTACCTACTACGCTCTAGACCCTTATATGTCTGCGACAATTTTCTCCCACAATCAGTATAACTAATTTAATAAATAAACAATGTTTTATACATAATAATAAAAATTCTGTGTATGTATTATGATTATACCATAATATTATAATTGGGGTGCTTGGTGGTGCCTTAATTCCGGGTCATGTTTGTAAATCCTTTTCTGACGAACTCCTTAAATCAATTAAAAAAAAATTAAGTATTCACAAACCTTTCATTTCGAAATTTCAGAGTGGACGCATGCGAGAGCAAGACGGAGATAATGACACCGTACTGGGCGCTCAACTCGGCGAGAAAGTTGCGCGCCATAGTCAACACTATGCATTTTGAGCAGGCGATACATCAGGAGACGTGCAGGTAGGTTGCATTGCATTCAAATGTGCAGTTGTGCACTCGCTTTACGTAAACTGAGGACAATCTTAACACCTCATTTTGAAATAGGTACTTTCAAGACAGTAGGTACTTTAAGATTGGGCAATATGTTTTACGGTCATGTTTACGTAGACCTCAATGTTCCAACGCTCGCTTCATAGAGCTCATCATCTACCAGTTTAATGCGTGCCTTTTTACAGCGGGATCATAGATAGAGTGCTATTTGGTATCTGTGTGTGCTAAAAGGCCTATCTATAAAACATGATTTTTCTTCCGAAACCCAAAATTATGGTGCTTAAAGCTGGGAGGAACAGTTGAAGAATAAATTTAAGTGGATATCTATTCATTTAAATTTATTTAATTGATTATACAGGGTGAAATAGAAAACATGCGACAAATCGAAATGGGAGATAGTACTCATCGAGAAAAAAAATCAGCGGTTCCCTACATTTATGTTCGAGTAAACTCGTCAAAATGTAGGTAACAGCTGAATTTTTTTTCTCGTCATTTCAGGTTTGATCCCATAGCAAAAGTTGTTCATAATGATGAGTACAATCTCCCATTTCGATTTGTCGCATGTTTTCAATTTCAACCTGTAGATAGCTAATATCACACTTTTCCAAACCTAATTATTTACCATGCCTTTAGCATTTTTTTTTTCACTAAGTAATAAATCATTATATTTTTCAGTAAAACAACAACGGCGAGATGTACACGCGACTGCGGCTGCGAACAAAAATACAAATGGCACAGACTACTGGCGTACGACCCAAATGACGACTGTGCTGGCATTTTTATGGACTGGTTCTTATTCCCTTCTTGCTGTGTGTGCAGATGCAACCCTTGACACACACACATAAAACTTATCTTTATATTAATACTTGGTCCAAGTGTTTTTGCACTGAGCTTTAAGTCCAGTGTGGGCGTTGATGTCGCGTAGACGCTGCATAAATGTATACGATGCGCTAGCGTCGCGTAACGTAATTGATTACATCGAAAATATGACGTCATATTGACGTTAACGTCACCTTTGAGCAGCGGTCAGCGTCTACGCAGCGCATACGTTCGACGTCTACGCTGGACCAAAGCCAATACGAAGGCACTCTAAAATGAATTGAAGCAGTTAGCATTTACGATTTCTGTTTAATTTCACATACTAAGTAGATAATATGGGAAGTATGATTGCTAGAAATGTGGCATGGGAAATTAGAATGTGTCGTGGCCTTGGCTCAACGCCCAGTATTTGTGATTCTTTTGATACGATGGTACCTATCAAAAAAATCACAAATACTGGGCGAAAATTATGACGGATTGTAATTTTAGTTATGTGATTCGGACAACGTCAGAAGGTTGTACGAAATGGTTGACAAAGCATCTATATGTTAGATGAAGAATAATTTTATTGTGACTAGTTTCGAGTGTCCCTTGGGCCAACAATAGATTTCCTACCTAGATCAACAGTACAGTATTGTACCAATTAGCTTTTTAAGTACCTTTTCTCTTTTCTTTTAATTTCGCCTGCTGATTGGTATTGACTTTTGCAAAACTGTGTTTGCAACATTGATTTGATTATACATCAATGTGTTCTTCAATTAATTAGACTATGAATCAATTTTTGAATAAACTTTTCGACTTTTTTCTATTAGACTATCAATCCTATTTATGATATTATGTCTCTAATAAATATCTATTTTTAAACTTGGTACAGTCAAAAGCAGAAATAAATTAATATAATTAAACAAAAACTCACGACATTTTTTGTAAATTCTTATTCGACATCAAAATCATGACCTTTGCTGTTGACTGTACTCATATTATAAAATATAGTTTATGTCGAAAAAATAATTTAGTTTCAAAATATGAAATGGAACACTGCCATTGTTTAGTTTAATAGGTACTTCATATATTTAAAAGACATAGAAAATTATCGATATTATTGGTTTTGCAAACGATTGTAATTTGTAGATTTTAGTTTAGGAGCTAGTATTAGTACGTAATAACTTTTAGTTTAAGAGACAACTACTAATATATATTTTAATTAGGCTACATTATTTGTATTTATATTTCTGTGTGAAACGTACAGAGACGGTTTTCCAACTAAGAATGTGTAATTTAAAGTCGATCTCTATTTTATAGTAAAAATTGTAACGAAAACATTATGCAATGTTGATTTGTCAATTTCGTTGGAAAGCAGCCTAAGATACTCAGATAATTATTATAATGATTAAAAAAAACTTTTACCTTTGAATAATATAAGTGCAATGGACTATAATAATGACTTTTTATTTATTCACTTTTTGTTTTAAATGTGTTCTATTAAACCCTCTAAGGATTTGGTTAGCCGCACTTATAGTCCTTCAAGTGGACCTTAGTGCACACTTAGTCGACGCCGGCCATGGCCCGTGGGCCATGGCCGGCGTCGATGATTATTCCAAGCAGCCTACCTCTCCCATTAAATGTGTTTAACTAAAATAGTGTGTAATTGCTTTCGGCCGTTATAAAAATAGAAGCATAGAAGAATCATATATAATCGAGATTATTGCTCCGAACACGATCAAAGCATCGATTGTACGATGGTCCCTAGGTAATACGGGCTGGTGTCCGCAACTCCACGTCAATGCGCGTATTTTGCGTACGGACGATGGTCCCTATTAACAATGTTGGTTCTGCAAAAAGACTACTGTTCATTAGAGCAGTTCAAAGTTTGTTACATAGTAAACAATACATAAAACAATCAGTGCAAATTCGAACATCCACAGTCTTATATTTTTTTTTACCGCCAAAACAAACCTGAACTGCTCTATTCAACAGTGGTCTTTTTGCAGAACCAACATTGTTAATAGGGATCATCGGTATACAATTCTGATTCTATTGTAAAACTTTGGCAACTGCATGTTTGTAAGCTGCTTGCTTTAAATTCTATGTATTTTCTGACGATAAATTGTGCTCAGGAATGTTAAAAAAATTACAAAATAATTTCAACAAAGGCAATTTATTTTCTATTCATTAATATTAACAAAAATACAGGACAGTATATATATACATGTTGCGTTTCTACTTACATATTATTCACAGATTCATTTATTTCGGTTCCGCACTCTCTTTGGTTTTCAGCTGCTCAAATTCTTTGAACACTTTCTCGCTAAGTTTGTCTCCTTCATCGTCAATTTGTTCAACAGCTACCACTTCCGGGATGTAGAATTGCATCATGTTTTGGACCTGTAATAGAAGATGAACATTAGAAGATGAAAACTGTTAAAATAATGTTTATTCTGAGATTTGATAAGACCTTGTTTGTCTATAGTGAGCAGTACTGCACATCCCTACCCTATTTCAAGTTAAGCAAATATAAACTTTATGTCAATGAAAGTTAAATTGATTTCAGAGTGATTGAATAAGTTATAAAAATGTTTGATGTTGTAGTGTAAAATGAACTTTATTATGTAGGTTTTAAAGTAATTTTTCCATTAATTCATATTTGTTTACATTTTTGGCAAATAATTCGCGAACGCAGGTTAGTGGTGGGCAGCTCAACTACTAAGCGTGGTGTCTTGGGTTCAATTCCCTTGTCGAACACATTTAGCATAATCAGCCTATATAATGTTCCCACTGCTGGGACACAGGCGTTTTCTTTCTGTGAGAGGGAGTGAGCCATAAAGCCACTATAGGCCACCATGCGGGCCCAGTACGGGTTGGTGGATGCCACATGTCTTCGAATTTTTGGATCTAGTAGTAGACACACTTTCTCCTACCTACCCTTTCCAGACTAAAGGAGTAACGATAACAAGCAGAAAACAACCAGTACCAACATAATAAAAGTTCAACTCACTCCATTCTTCAGAGTAACAATGGAGCTAGGACATGAAGAACATGAGCCCTGCATCTTCAGCCTCAGTATACCATCCTTGAAGTCCACAAACAGAACATCACCACCGTCTTCCTGAACTGTGGGTCTGATACGCGTGTCTAGGAGCTCCTTTATCATTTGGACTATCTCATCGTCATCTTCGTTTATTTCTGAAAATAATATTTTAATCTTAAATTAAACAACATAAGGGATCCATTAAATTTTTACACTAGGTAAGTGACAATAAGAACAGAAGTCATTGATCTCGTTTATCACTAGTTCAATCAATCTGCCAAGCCTTTTCCCAACTATATTGGGGACAGCTTCCAATCTAACCGGATGCAGCTGAATACTAGTGAATACCAGTATTTTACACAGAGCAACTGCCTATCTGACCTCCACAACCCAGTTACATTACCACTTAGTAAGACTAGTTGTCAGACTTTCGGGCTTCGGGCAACCCATTAAAACTGGCAAATATTGACGAATGACAGCCGGGAGCATCGGCTTAACGTGCTTTCCGAGGCATACAGAGGGGTCTTGGTATGTAATGATGGTCACCAATCCACGAACCAACCGCGGCAAGCGTAGCTTCACCTGATCGATCAAGCCTTGCGGATGTTATTACTTACGCACGAGCCCCTCATTGATCAGTAGCCATACAATAAAATAATTGTTAATAATATTAAGAGGCCACTTACGTGTATCGCCCGAAGGTTTCGCGTCAATAATAACTGGTAGGCCACTGGCAAAGAAGTCCATAATAGTAGCGTATATATCAGGCTTCAGAAGTCTCCAGTCGACATCATCATCTTGTTTGGTTACTGTCACAAATTCAGGGCCAAAGAAAACTGATTTCACACCATCAATGCGGAATATCATTTTTGCTGAAATTTAAAAAAGTAAGTATGTAGTAGTGTTCATTATTAAGCACAACTTCATTGTATACTATCTTCAGGGAATCCAAATATTTTTATCAACAATTATCTCTAACTAGCTGACCCAGCAAACTTCGCACCGCCTCAGAATCAATAAATGTTGTGTTTAGTTATTTATAAAAAAAAAAACCTGTTCCATACTAAATGTATAAGAAAATGAATTATTTTCAATTTTTTTTTTTGGGAATTTTCCCCATGTTTTGATAGTTATTCTGCTATTTTGGGCGGAGAAAAATCCAACAATTCAAAGATCCACCATTCTTGAGTTATAAATGGTGTAACTAACCCGACTTTGTTTTATTTTTTATATGTATAGATACTGCATTAAAAATTTTGAAAATAAAATAAAAAAGCTATTTTAAAATTGTGACTTTCACGGGCAAAACATTTCCTATTGGTTGGTAAACATTTCTGTTCTCTTTCTTTTACAGGACACTAAACAACCCCAGGAAGTTAATCAATCTGCCTATCCTTTTCCCAACTATGTTGGGGTCAACTTTAAGCCTAACCGGATGCAGCTGAATACTAGTATTTTACATGAAGCAACTGCCTATCTGACCTCCACACCCCACAACCCAGGCCCTGGGTAATATGATACCCCTTGGAAAGACTCGGACTATAGACTACATGTGAAAACTGTAAAAGATCAACGGACAACAGCCGGGAGCAATGGCCTAACATGCTTCCAGCTTGTATGCTTGCTTAGAGGAGTCTCCATATGTAATGGATGGCACCAGATGTAATTACCAGAGGTCGGAGTAGGTAGATTGATTTTATATACTTGCGTCAAGATATTATAATATGGACATGCCATTTTATCCATAATGTGCGGGAAGTACCGGAAAAAGTACCGGGATTGGAATTATGGAATAAAATAAAATAAAAAACATACAGATAGGCTAACAAAATCGTTTATTATATGAACACCCAATGAGTCATACAGGATACTTGCTTCTGATTGGTTGTTGTGTGCGGTCAATGCGTTGTGATCATAGATGAACATGAGATAGTTTTGTCTCATACTGTCAAGCGTCATTTCTAATTCAACAGTAAGGGACAAAATACGGTGTAACTATTCCAAGGTATTTTTGTATAAAATAAAATACTGATTTCTTCCACCATTAGCTAACACTGGCAGCGTAGATTGATATTATTAACCGGTTGAATGCCGTAATTACAGACACAATTAAAAAGCCATTGTGTCTCGTGTAGATCTACGTTCTGGCATACGAAAGGTTAATACGTTTTTCACCTTAAACACAAATTCGTGCTAATTTCAAAATTCTGGAACAAATATCACAATAAATATGAAGTTCCGGTATTTTGGAGGCATATCCATATTATCCTCTACGTTTGACGTCAACGACCTTAAATCAATCTACCTACTCCGACCTCTGGTAATTACAATAAAACTTCTAGTGGGTCTTGTTCAGTGACTTTCAACTGATTCAACAACAACAACATCTAAACAGAAAATTTACAATAATTGTAAAAACAAACATTTTATTTTATCTCTCATTAGTAAATTACCTACCTAATGGACTGCACTGCGCTGCTCCAATATTAGGAAAGTCCATTGTCTGTCCTGTCTCCAGCACTTTGACTCCCGGTAAAAACTTTAAGCTGTTTGGATTAGGAGTGTCCTGTGTCTGTATGAACATTGTTCTGCAGACACAGGTGTTGATAATTGGAGCCTTCCTGTTGACATTCTTTTGGACAGTTTGGGACAGTCCACTGAATTGTTTGATGCTGTTTTGGCTGAAAATTTGAATAAATTCTGTACTTCCATAGTGTTTAGTGTAATGTTGTAAACTGAAAATGATAGATCAGATCTAGCCTTCTATAAATATTTTGAGGTAACATCTGGTTTGCTTTACTTCCTTCCAGTAGTATCTATGGCACGGTAGTTGCATAGTGTGTAAAATACGTATTTATTTGTACAAGTAAATAATACTTTACTACATCGAAAAAATACACTTTCCTATCGGCAGCAGTTACCGTTCTAGTTCATGGTTAAAAAGTAAGCCAGTGAGGATAGGTGGTAGCTTAACTGACTGCCCAGGGTGCAACAGACGTAATAATTTAAAGCCACTGGTTCCGGAGCCTCATAAAGTGTACCCCCTGATGATGTATCTTGTTTTACCTGAGCACAGTTGCCGCGCAAAAACGTCCACATTGATTACCCGTTTTATGAAATCTCAATAAACTTCTCAACATCGTTTATGTATTTACAGTAATACCGTTCACAAATTTACAGTGCTTTTTCAGAATATTTATATTATTGCGAAAATGCGAAATATGTTGAAAGAATACAACCATAGAGGAAAAATTTTAATCAAAACATTGACAGTGACTTGAAGTTGTGAATATGACAATGACAGACAGTGACACCTGGGGTGCATTCCGAGTTAGGACTGTAATCGATATTATCGATTTGAGCGTGCCCGTACCGAATTCAAGAAGCTTTTTTTTTTACCACTAAAAACTGTATTTTTTTACATAATTTAAAAAGCTAACAATCTTAAAATAATAAGATTCAAGATTCAAGATTCAAGATTATTTATTTGTCAAAACATGAGTACACATACAGAGCATGCAAGTTGTTGAGATAAATTATAATTTCGGACCAGTCATGTTTGGCCTTAGTGGCGTACAAATATTTAAATGTCAGTGACTATTTAATTGATAAATTATTTCATAAGAACAAAGCAAACAAGAAAAAATACAATATTTTATGGTCAAAATTACGTAAAAGTTATTATATGTCAATTTAAATCAATAAAGAAAAAAAAAAAAATACAATACATGGCTAAAATTATTAAATGTCAAAAGAGAAAAAATACAATATGATCAAAATTACGTAATAAATATTAAATATCAACTCAAAACATTGGTCACAGCATTAATAGTTTGCTTTAAATTCAGATTATGTCAAAGATGCACTGATAACATGGGTTCTACATGGCATTAAATGTTGTCATTGAGAAATTCTGAAATACTGTAGTATGCTTTCCCTTCTAGTAGTATTTTTAATTTATTTTTTAACTGACGGACATCAAGCTCCTTCCAAGTATTTGGGAGTTTATTGAAAATTTTTGGGGCCATACAGAAAACACTTTTGTGCATCAATATTGTTCTAGATCTATGTAGACAGAGAATACTGTAATCACGTCTACTATGGCTGCGATCGACCACTTCTGATTGACGTGGAAATAAATGTCGATTAGATTTAACAAACATTACCATATCTAAAATATAAAGGCAAGGCAGAGTCAGTATTTTATATTTTTTAAAATAGGGTTTAGAGCTTTCAGTTGACTGTAATTTAAACATGGTCCTGATGCACCTTTTTTGGGCTTTAAAGGGTATGTCCTTGTCGGTTGAGTTGCCCCAGAAGATGATTCCATATCTTAGGTGTGATGAAACTAAACCATGATAAGCCGTGAGTAATGATTCAGTGTTAAGCACCGGAACCAGTTTGAACAGTGCGTAACAGGAATTACTAATTTTTTTACTTAGTTCCTCTATGTGTGCTTTCCAGTTAAGCTTTTTGTCAATCGTCACCCCAAGGAATTTAGTATCGTTAACTTCTGTAATAGTTCTATTATTATACTGAACGTTAAGATCAGTCATCGTAGATAAACGTTGACTGAAGTGCATTACATTAGTTTTATTAAGATTAATTTTTAGATTATTATTATTCATCCAATTTACTATTGATGTCAGAGAATTATTGATGTCATTATTATAGCTATCTTTCGAATTACATTGAATTGTAATAGTGCTATCGTCAGCAAATAGTGTAACTGGTTGGTTTAAATGTTTAGGTAAGTCATTTATATATACTATGAATAGTGGGGGACCTAGCACACTACCCTGGGGAACTCCATACTTAACTACTTGTTCGTGTGAATGAAATATTTCTTCACGTTTAGTATTAGCATTTATCGTAGATATTTCCGTAACCTGTTTTCTGTTATTAAGATATGTTTCTATTAATTTTAGGACATTGCCTCTTATGCCGTATGCCTCCAACTTATTTATTAGTATATCATGCCTGACGTAATCAAACGCCTGCGTCATGTCACAGAATATGGTGCAGACAGGATTGGTTCTATCAACATTTTCCATAACTTTATGTAGGAAGTCATAAATAGCCATATCTATAGTTCGGTTTTCTCTGAATCCTTTTTGTTCATTTACTAGTATATTGTGTTTTTCTAAGTAACCACTTAATTCTTTGTACATATACTTTTCAAAAATTTTGGAAAAAATACTAATTATAGAAATAGGTCTGTAAAATTCCATGGATTCTCTATTTTCTTTTTTAAATATAGGTTTCACAATGGATTTTTTTAAAGCATCAGGGAATATGCCAGTACTTATACTTAAGTTAATCAGATGGCTTAAATGCGTACAAATTTCTGAAGCAACTAACTTAACTATTTTTGTTGAAATACCGTCATGACCCACACTGTTCGTATTTTTCAATAGTTTAATTATTCTGAACACGTCCTGTGGTAAACAAGGGGGCATAAAAAATGATTTTTCTCTATTTGAAATTTTTGATGTGACATTATATCCTGACTCAACAAGTGGGACTACTTTTTCAACAAAGTAGTTATTAAATTCGTTGGCTATTTTCTGGGGATCTGTTATAGTGTCACTGTTTACTTTTATTTTTGTGATAGGATTTCGAGGTATGTTATGCTTTGAGTTATTGATAATTTTCCAACTGGTTTTGGATTTATTGTTTGATTTTTTTATTTTGTAATTATTTTGAGCATATTGCGTTAGTTTCATAATCTTTTTAAATAATTTAGAATACTTTGTCAAGTTATATTTATTAGCTCCATTTGGGTTACGTCTGTATTGCCATAAAAGTTGTCGCTTCTTTTTGCTGCACATTTTGATACCACGTGATACCCATTTTGATTTTTTTGCCGTATGTATGGTTACAGATACTTCGGGAAAGCATAGATTGTAGAACAGCGAAAATGTTTCTATAAAACTATTGTAAGCTAGGTTAGGGTCACTTGTTTCATATATTTCAGAGAATGATAACATATGCAAGCAATTTTGAAATTTTGAAATATATTCAGATTTATAATCGCGCCTATTCATACGCCAGTATTTT
This sequence comes from Amphipoea oculea, assembly GCA_945859645.1. Lineage (NCBI taxonomy): Eukaryota > Metazoa > Arthropoda > Insecta > Lepidoptera > Noctuidae > Amphipoea > Amphipoea oculea. Next base: position 12,301,635 of record OX243880.1, read on the forward strand.
AGAGTGCAACAGTTTTTGACGGGTATTTTTATTAATTGCGCCGTGTGGTCGGAAAGCGCGAATTCAAGTACTTCTACTTTACAGGTTTTTTTAAAGTTATGCACAATATTATCAATACATGTTTGACTCTTAATTCTAGTGGGCTGATTAACAGATAATCTTAAATTGTAGTTTAGCAAGAGGCATTCAAAGTCTAACGTTTGGTAAGATTTTTTTAAGATATTTACATTAAAATCTCCTGCTATCACAATATTTTGAAAATATTTATTTGTGAGCACTCGTAAAAATATTTGAAGTTTTTCCATGAACAAATTGAAATTATTAACGTTTGGAACTCTATAAATACAAGCTATTACAATCTTATAGCTGATTAATTCTATAGCACAACATTCAAAAACACCGGTTTCTGACATTTTCGTAATTTGTTTCAATTCTTTATATTGAAGTCCGTTTCTTACAAGTATGCATGCGCCACCTCTTTTACTTTCTTCTCTAGTGTAGCACGCCGCAAGCTGATAACTAGGTATATTTAGATACTGTTCATAGCCCTTCATAATAAAATGTTCAGTAATGCATAGTATGTCCACACATGAATTTATATCTGCTAACTCTTCTAGGCACACTGTTATTGCATCTGATTTTGATAACAATCCTGCAATATTTTGATGCATTATGTGTAAATATTTAGTTACGAAAAAAACTTGTTGATTGCTCATTAATGGTGTCATTTTTATTATTATCCGCAGAAACTTCGTCATAAATGGCAAATGCATTGCTGTCAGTTTCACTAAAGTTATTCATGTATTTGATGTCATTGATAAGAGCTTTTATATCCTCAAAAATTGTTCTCATTGCAGTGTTATTTATTAAGCCCGATGTTTTGCGAAACATACTATAGTCACATTTAAGGTTTCGATTTGATTCTAGGTAGTAAGCATGTTCATGGGTCAGTAGATCCAAGTAGAGTAAATTGTTAAATGTTTCAACCCTCCAGTTGTATATGCTATTGTGGTTTCCATATGCATATGTAGGGAAGCATAAAATTAAGTTTGTATGTTTTATTTTGCTTAGGGCATCTCTAATGTAGACAATAATTTTATGATAGTCATTTGTTACTTTAAAATCTTCTGGTCCTATTAGTATTATACAATAGTCATCAATTGTGAAGTCAGAGAGTTTTGAATCAATTCCATTGAGAAGTTGTTCTATTCCTACTCTCGGTGTTAGATAGTGACATATTTCATCTTGATCTTCTAATAATGCATTTTGTGCAATGTTTAAAATATTGAATTTCTTTTCCGTGCTGAGTATACATACTTTCTTCTTTCTACAGGTTGATTGAGTACTTTGATTACTATTGTTTTTAATTAATGTATTATTAGTTCGCACTTTTTGTGCGTAGCCGGTTTTGTTGTCTTTTTGCTTATCCCGAGTTTCACTGTCATTTTTTTGGATTGTTAAACTATCAGTTTGTGTCTGCTTTGTCTTAAGGTTTGTGAGAGGATTTTTCTTAGGTGTACTTCGGGTAGACTTAATAGGGCTATTTGATGTCACTTTTTTATAAAGCTGGTTTTTTTTAACCAAGTCTTCATTTAAGTGCTTGAGTTTAGTATTTTCTTGGTTCAGTAATTCTATTTCTTTATGAGCGCTATTTAAATCCGATTCAAGGTTCAGAATTTTTTCTCTTAATGTTTTAACATCGTCTTCATCCTCTGAGATGTCTGGTAAGCTATTAGAGGTACACTCTAGAGTCTGTGATGTTAAGTCTTTGTCATGGTCATCCATAATTGGGTCCGAATTCGTACGGACGCGCTTACCTCGGAATGTTATATTTCCCAAGAAATTGTTCATTATATTATTTTTCTATTATATTATATGATATTGATTATTAATATTAAATTATATTGATATTTTATTAAAATAAAAATAAAAAATTATTCATTTAAATAGTCGATTTTCTAAAAATAGTCGATTATCTATGGTTCTTGACTCTGTCCGAAAAGACTCGTATCCAAGATGGTAGATTTTATTTCCGAACGATAATTATTGTGTCACTGTGTTTACTGTATTCCAATTGGTCAGTATGTGTATGCTGCAGTTTTGTTTTGATTTCTCAGATTTTGAACTGACCTTGAATAAAAAACGGATTCACCAAACCTTCTATTCCAGATTTTCCGAAGTACTCTGTGATTTTCCGTATAGGTACTTAATATCATTTCTACATGACAATTCTTGCTACCAAATGTTATGAGAGCTTTCGCCAGGCAGTTTTTTGGTTCACAATACGAATACTTAGATTAATTCTCACTTAATGTCTCTTTGCAACTCACATAAAGATAGTTCTCAATATTGCGTTTCACATAACATATTGTCCCAATAACACTAGCACTCACTAATTGTGTACTTTAGTCCAGATTTTCACTTACAATGAGTCAATTATCAGTATTTATTATATTTTAACAAGTATTTTAACAAGGAGCCAATGTTTACATCAAGGCAGTGTTGCCATCCTCCTCAATAATATGTATAATATGTACAAGTAATAATATGTACAAGTATATAAAAAGGGAGGGAAAATAGTCAAAGGGCATCAAAAAATTCGTTTGCGTCACTGTAACGGGAAACGTGCCCAAAAGGCTGGCAGCATTGCCACGTTGTATGGCAAAGCCGATTCTTTGGCCAAAAAATAGGCCAGCCCTCTGGTCACGTGAAGAGTCGACCAACCGCTTGGCGATGTCTCGAAATACTAAGTGGGCACTCGGGCCCCATGGCCCTAGTGTTTCAATCCCAAACGGCTCAAATATGTAAATTCCAAGGAAATTGGAGTATTTGCGCCGTTTGAGGTTTTCCGCACCTGCAGCAGCCGCCCCAGCACAGCTTACCGTGCTTGGAAGATGGGATGGCGCAAGGGTGTCGACACACGTTGCATCCCACACCAAAGGCCTACCTACCTTCCAAGGCATTATGGTCATCCCGTCTGGTCTCTTACCATCGTCGCGTGCCAAACCATTGGGTTCTAAAACAGCTGGCACCCCAGCGGTGACAAGAGCACAACGGATGATGTCATTGATGCTGGCATGCCGTGCTATCCGGCCTGCGCTTTTACTGCAGGATAAGCCATGGTGTCCGAGGCAGTCGACACCTTCACCGCATTGGCAGCGATGTGGAGCCACGCAAGGGGCGCCCAGACGCAAACAAGTAGCGAGCCGGAAGGTAGTGTCACCCAGCAATGTGCCTATGTTGGGTGACGGTAGTGCCTGAAGCCAGAGACCCGACTCCCACTCACCCACAGCCAGTAGGCGGGCACGCTCAGCAGTATTGGTGGACGTATTAATAAGATTATTCCGTACCAACCTGCAGAGCGGCTCATCCCACTGCCTCTGGGAAGATAGGTTCGCGGGCCGATCTGTATCCGGGCAAGCCATATTCCAGGCGTTCTCCGCGTCGGCCAAGCACGGCACTTCAGAGTCAACCAGGGAGGGGGCTAAAATCTTATAGATAAAAGTGGAGGCAACACTCTGAATAACTAACTCCATTTACTATAGTATTAGATAGAAGTTAAAAAAGGCTCTTTTAGGGGCACACTTTGTAATAAAAGTACAACAAACATTATTACAGTCAAGATTGATGTGGAGTTAAATATAATCAATTTAAATAACAGCAGTCACACTTTATTGTACTTATTTAACCTATCTACCTTCTGAAATTACAAGGCTTTCATTTAATATTATTTAGTTTTTACATAAAATACCGTCGTGTCAAGGTTTAAAATCTAAAAGAGGCAGGGATGGACAGGGAACGTTTTCCATGTCACTATAAGTCTATCAAATCTAAAATGTTACCTATTCCCTTTATAAGTTGTGGCAGCACGTGTTTTTTTATTTTGTCGGTTTATATAAAGTTGTTTACTAATTGTTACTAAAAATTGTTTAATTTCATGTACAGACGCCAGCACATCACCCTACACCTAACTGTCACATTTTCCCAATCAACTTTGAACCTTACGCTTCAGTAATAAAGTTGAAAATCTATTAAAGAAATTTGACAGATTGTAGTAGGTTGATGTGCTGGCATCTGTACATACCTATCCAAGCATCGTGACGAGTAGATTGATAGAATAATGTGCATTATTTGGATGCTTATATTCATCGAGGAACGATAAAGACAGGAGTTTCTTTCGGTTCCCGAAACATGAAAGAAGGTAAGGAACAGCAACTCAAATATCCTTTAAACCCATAAAAAATAAAAGCTAGTATATTACAGACAAACAAGTTAAGCCAGTGTTGTGATAATTTATTTTCATAATTTTCTCTATTAATCATTTATTTTCCAAGTTTTCTTCGTTTTAGAACAATTAAAACTTCCGTAATATTAACATACCAAATTGCTCTCTCTCTTTATTGTCTTAGTTATGTCTCTTTCTTTCACGTTCTATTCGTTCTTCGACTTTAAAAGTAGTACAATAGAAATGTAATTAATTAGATTTCTGTGAGTACCTAGTGTCGCGGCGCGCGGCGCCCCATTGTTGCATACGTTCGGGCAGCGCCGCCATAGAGTATAGTAACTAATGAGCGCCGCCGCCTACGCAATACTGCGCCAGCCAGCCCTACTAGATTTCACGCACACATTTACACGTATACAAACGTCATTTGTCAATGTAGTGGTAGTAGGTAATTATTTTGCGAGCGTTGTATGGAGTGTCCGGGGTGTGCTATAAGCTTCTTGTACCGAATTAGCTTTATGCACGCTCATATCGATTATATCGATTACATTCCTAACTCGGAACGCGGCACTCCACAGAATATATATACTCCTGTACCAGTCAGTCTATAATCTATATTTATAAAATGCCTGTGTTTATCTGTAATCTGTAACTGTTTATTGTCGTTGATTATACGAAGAAAGAATCAAAAAGTACTCTGTCTGTCTGGTCTGTGCGAAGAGGAAAGGAAGACAAGAATTGGCATTTTAGTTATTGTATTTTCGTGTTTTGGAGAATTAAAACAGAAGGAGAATAAAAAGGTAATACATAATTATCTATTTTTGTCACATTGTTATTATTAGTGCTTAACATATCAAAATTATCAAATGCATCAAAATGTGGTATGTGCTGTTGACAATAATGTTGAGGCAATCATTTTTGCTAATATTAATGAAATTCCTTATAACTTTAGGTAGGTAGAAGGCTTACTTTTTGCCTCGTTGAAATATGAGATATAAGTGTATTGTCTTGGGTAATTTGGGTATACAGTCGACAGCGATGCGGAGGAATATTGCGACGCAATATTTTTACAATTTTAGTTAGATTAGGTTACATTTTCATTTTAATAATTGTAGTTTTTATTAGAAGTTTGTAATATTAGGTAAACAAAATTGCAAAATAAAAACAGGTGCTAAATTGTTTATTCCTTTGGGTTTTTCTGTAATACATAGTCAGTACTGTATTTTGCCCAAAACTAAGTAATATTGTGTATATTATATTGTAACATAACTAAAGTGCCTACAGTTATCTGCGTTTGGGAATTTATGAAAATAAGTACCAAAAGTAGGTACTTACTGGTACCTAGTACCTACCCTCAGGTTTTGCGCGCCGTCGAAATGTTAGCATTCGTACGCACGGGCGATTTTCACCGTGACGATATTCTGGATTTTGAACGAATTTAGCGCCGAGACTTGATAAATTGATAATTCAACTCGATCCTGACTTGTGTTCACAAAGGCTAATATTTCACAAATTTTTGCTGAATATCAAACACATCTACACTCCATTTACTACAGCATTAGAAGTTAAAAAAGGCTCTTTTAGGGGCACACTTTGTAATAAAAGTACAACAAACATTATTACAGTGATTGATGTGGAGTTAAATATAATCAATTTAAATAATAGAAGTCACACTTAATTGTACTTATTTAACCTATCTACCTTCTGAAATTACAAGGCTTTTATTTAATATTATTTAGTTTTTACATAAAATATTGTGTCAATGTTTAAAATCTAAAAGAAGCAGGGGCGGACAGTACCGGGAACGTTTTCATGTCACTATAACTTTACCAAATCTAAAATGATACCTATTCCCTTCATAAGTTGTGGCAGCACATGTTTTTTTATTTTGTCGGTTTATGATTTTATTCTATTGTAGTTTTTGATGTTCCAAAGTGCCTTTAACTGTTGAAAACATAATATGGACATGCCATTGTGATAAAGTTGTTTCTAATAAACCGATTATTAATAAAAATTGTTTCATTTCATGTACCTATCCAAGCATTGTGACAAATAGATAGATAGAATATGCTTTATTGTATGCAAAAAAAAATACATACCTTATTTATTAAAATTGTTTGAACTTAACTTGAAAATAAAAGGTTTTGTACTCCTGCTTCTGCGAGCCTCTTTTTTCTAATGTTATAATAAATGGAGTATAGACAGTTTTAACATCTAACATGCCTAGATATCAGTAGCTGTTTATTGGGGGTTCTGGATCACAGGAAGTCCAGCCTAAGTAGACCCGTGAGGGTATGTAGTTAGTGTGGGGGCGAGCGTTCAGGTTATAGTGGTTAGTGGTGAAAAATGGTGTGTCGAGCGGAAACAGTATGTTGATAAGAAGGTGTTGCGGGGGCGCTGCGGGGCGGGTGCGGGGCGGGGAAGTAAATGTCATGAAACTTTGTTGTTGCGGTTAACTGTATGTTGATAAGAAGGTGCTGCGGGGTGGGTGCGGGGCTTGGAAGTGTATGAAATGTCATGAAACTTTGTTGTTGCGGTTAGTGTTCTTTTGCTAAGTACGTCTGATGGTGATGTGTTTACATTATAGTATGTTTGTATTTATTTACATTCGGATGGTAGCATTGGCATAACTATTTAGTAATCTGTGGCATTGGTGGAGCAAGGTTCGTGATATTAATTATTATTTGCAATGTCTGATTCAGTGAAATCTAATGTGGAAGACATTTCTGAAATGATTTTCAAGAATGTTCATGGTGAGATAATATTGACTAAAAGTATGCGGACTGCTCAGAAGATATCTAACTCAGATTCATTAAAACATCAGGACAATGATGTTGATGATGATGATGACGATTATGGAAGTCGTATGGAAGATTCGAAGACATCTAATGTTGAAAACATACATTACGTTGTATTCAAGAGTGATGATGAGGTTACACATACATTTGTTCGAGTTAGCGATGATGATGATGATGATGATGATGATGATCCTGACGGAATGGATGAGTGTGGTACTGGTTCAGCATCATCACAAGTGAGTAGAACAATAGCCTCATTGATGAGTGAATATAATAGAGATCACAAGCCACAGCACCCGCAATTCAGTTCAAAAACAAAACGTTTGCACACTTTCATAGACTGGCCTCGAGGTATGCGTCAGAAGCCTGAAGATCTTGCAGAAGCTGGTTTCTTTTATACTGGTAGCGGAGATAGAACCATGTGTTTTCATTGTGGTGGAGGCTTAAAAGATTGGGAAGATGATGATGATCCTTGGCAGCAACATGTTCAGTGGTTTAGTGGTTGTGCTTATGTAAAGAAACTTACCCCGTGTTTTATGTGAGAATAAGTGGGAAGGTAAAAAAAGGAAACAAAAAAAAAACTGTATACAACAAACAATGTATTTTATTTGATTAAATAATGTCCCCAAGCCAAAGTGTTTATTCCATCCTCAGTAATAAATCTTTTATCATCATTACCACAAAGAATTTTTTTTCTCTTAATTTGTGTATAAACGTGGTGCTTATCGCTAGTAAACGTATACATGTTATCATATTTTACATAGTCACGATCAAGTGCTTTTTTATAATTTTCAAAATTTAACTTTCTTACAATAGCGGCGGAGGTGCCTTTGTTTTTCTTTACAGTCAAATCATTTTGTAAAACATAACTATACATTTTAGAACGTAAACCAATAAATTCTTTGATGATACAACCATTGGTTTCATCTTTCATAAGACCAATCACTTTTTTGTTGACTAATGGTAGATTATAAACATTGTCTATGGGAAAATCAGAGGTGTCTTTAGCCTCTAAGTCACATCTAATATCTTCATAAAAATTTTCAGTTGTGATTTGATAGATGAAAGAATCGGTATCTGTGTAGAGTAATTGTACGTTATGTTTGTATTTAGATAGCATATATGAGTAGTGAAAATTGTACATAACATATTTGGAAAGTTCTAGTACAGTGAAACCAGCATAAATAGGTTTATTATACAATATGTTTGTTTTATTCATTTGCACCGCTATAAAATCTTCGGAGAAAATCTTACAACTATGAAAATTAGGATGAGCTATGTATCTTTCAGCACCGTATTTACATTTAGTATTGCCTTTCTCATCACCCCACATGTTACAAAGTTTCACATCAACTCGTTTCCTTACATTCTCTATGGTTTTACCGAAAATCGAGTTGTTCATGAGCTTGTAGAAGTCTTTTTCAAAAGAGTTTTTGCAAATGTTCTTTTTTGTGTGTTTAAATCTATGTAAGGTTTAAGCCATGGGGATTGCTGAAACGATAAGATCCTATGGATTTTTTTACAAACTAACCCATGTTCTATGCATTGCTTCAAGTTAACATCGTGAATTACATAATTGTGTTTGTTGTTCAGAGTAAGTAAAAGCTTTTTAGTTTTACCGTTTGGTGGTGTTTTTGTTTCAGCACAAAATGGATAGTCATTGTGTAAATCATGTAGACACTGGATACTCCAGGTCCACTTCCAAAATGTAACCGATATCTGAATCAGGACGCTGTGCTAATATATTGAATGAGTTGATTTCATCACTCGTTAACCAAACAAAGTTTCCATAAGGCAGATATTGACTCATAGCATAACCATACAAATTACACTGGTAAACACTGTTTTTGTCACACGAACTTTGTGATGATTTTTGTTAATGTTAGTGTGCCCTCATTAACAATATATAATAATTTTGTTTCAATTACGTCCAGTTTTTTTGAGACAGCTACATATTCATTTCTGACCTCATATAAGTGTCTTTTTTTAACCGACGAAAAAACGGAGGAGGTTATCAATTCGACGCGTATATTTTTTTTTTTTTTTTATGTATGATCACGCATAACTTTTTACAGAGCAGTCCGATTTTGATAATTCTTTTTTGATTAGAAAGGATATACTCCGAAGGTGGTCCCATATAAATTTGGAAAAAAAAATCCAACCCTAAGGGTAGGAAAACAGGGGATGATTGATAGTTCCCTCACTGATTGTAATGTATGACCACGCATAACTTTTTACAAATTAGTCCGATTTTGATAATTCTTTTTTTAATGGATAGAACATACCTCGAAGTTGGTCCCATGTAAATTTGGAAAAAAAATTCCTACTATAAGGGTGGGAAAATAGGGGTGATTTGTTGTTCATTCACAGATATTAATGCTGACCTGTGTAGGTATTACAATTAAAATTAAAGGCCTATCTATGTTGGTATGTAAAGCCTGTTTTTTTAAGTATTTTACTATACAAAAAATAATAGTTAAAGTAGGATTATATAACAGTTAATATCTAAAGTAAGGTAGGTAGCTATTTTAAAAGTAATCAAAAATTAAGCATGCAGTAATAAGTAAATTATAGCCTCAAAAAATTATAAAATAAAAACTTTTTAACAAAAAAATTAAACCTCCGAAAAAACTGAAAAGCAAAAAATAAAAACCTTTTTTATTTTACCTTAATAAATAAGTTCTTAAACTAATGCAAGTATACCTAAAAAATTTTGAGTCGGCGCCAAACAATCAATGAACAAAGATCACTAAATTGCCTTAAATTTATAGAAATAGCCAAATCAAATTAATAATGCAACGTGAAATCTCCAGCGCTAAATATTAACATTCCAAACAAAAAATGCGCTCTCCGCACGACCACTCGCAACGATATTAAGTTGCTTGTTTGGCGCCGACTCAAAATTAGTTAGGTATACTTGCATTAGTTTAAGAACTTATTTATTAAGGTAAAATAAAAAAGGTTTTTATTTTTTGCTTTTCAGTTTTTTCGGAGGTTTAATTTTTTTGTTAAAAAGTTTTTATTGAATAACTTAATTTAGACGACTGTATAACTATTGCATTCAACTTACATCTTATATACGTTTGTTACATCGTAAACATGCCACGAAAGTGTTGTAACAACCCCGACAGTTTTTGTTATGTGTGTGGAGAATTAACTTTTACATCTCAGCGTCGAAATTTCACATCACTAATTGAAACAGTGCTATTTAAACTATTTTGGATTTCCTGTCAGAAATCAAGATAAATCCTGGGTTCCACAAAAATGTTGTGTAACGTGTGTGAGACTGCTATAAGGTTGGGATAAACTGGAACCCAGACATATGCCATTTGCTAAACCAATGATTTGGACCGAACCAAAGGATCATGGTCATTTTAACCTGACGTGTCAATTTTTTTTCATTCACATATTTTTGTTTGCTGGCCCTAGTACATTCAAAATTTGATGTAAGTTTTCATGTGACAAAAAAAAGTTAAAATTTTGTTAACCAGTGTTATTAACATCCAAATACACAATGAAACTGTTATCCTTTGTAGAATTGTATGTGGTTGGATCTAGAAAGTTATTATTAGCCTGAGCATGTCTTTTGGAAACTTGACTAATACCACCTCGAATACCAGATAATGGATATCCATTCTCCAGATACACCACCGTCTGCATTGCGTTTGGTGCATACTTTGAAGACATCCTACTAGCTTCTATGATCTTATAAGGCTTATTTATCTCCAAATCACTTATTTTTCTCCAAGTTTTATTCCCCCAACTATTTAATTCTGCGAGAGCATTATTACTCTTTCCTTGATTTGATGACATAATTTTATTTAAAAAAAATTAACACTTACAGCGATTATGAGACGTAAGCGTACAAGTAACTCCCTTATTAGTCCAGTCAAAATAGACAAAAATAAGTCATAACTTAGCCAAAATTCGCATAGAGCTGAAAATTGGCAGAGACGTTAAATACATCAGTATAAATAAAATGTCAAAAATCCCCGTCGATCCTACTTCTGCAAAAATTTTTATTCAAGGTCAAACGTGCAAAATTTAGGTTTTTTCCATTTTTCTCGAAAACGGTAAGTTTTATCGTGAAAATAAGTCAGACAAAAGTTGTAGATCATACAATTCTCTACAAAAATGGTCCAGCCACTTTTTCTCTTACGACTCACCATTCGTAAGATATCGCGGTTTTAATCATGAGAAAATTCATATTTTACATAATATGCACACATTTCCGCACCACCTACGAGGTAATGTACTTGGCGCATTTTTTTAACGTGGTTTCCCCAGTAGGTATACTCCACAATCTATTGTAATAAAGAAAGTTTGATCGGATCGTATCTTATTGATTGAAATAATGATAATATTGCTAATGATCAAAGTGGAATAGGTTGTTTTCTTCTGAATGTTGTTATATTAGATAACTGTCTAATTCTACTTCGACAATTATTTCTTCGTCTTCATTTTGTTCTTCTTGCAGAATTTCTGTTCGCTGTTCTAAGAAAAGGGATGCATCAATCGTCTCTTCATTAATATCATAAATATTTTCATCTGTTGTATTTGTTTCAATATTGGAGCAAGTCTGACCCTGACAATTGATGCATACTGGCGAACAAAATAATCCAACTTTTTGACAGCCACAATTCTTACTAAAATCCGTCTTGCATTTACAAAAAATAGCATTAAGCAGTTTTTCTGGAGCAGGCGGGAGTAGAGTTTGAATTGGCTCCAAATAATTATCTGTTAATTTCCAACCCCATCCTTCTGGGTCCAGCTCATTGCCTAGCCACACTTGAACTTGATAATATACACAATACAAGTGTTGAAAGGCAGAAGCAGATGTTGGAGGCAGACAAGACAACTGTACTGTTTTATTGTTCCATGCAGATTTTACAAACCTCAAATATCTATATTTGTCTATGGAATCAATTTTTTTTGGAGCACCATACATTGCAAGAAGAAAACGAATTCCATTTGTAACGATGTCGTGTGGAGAAGAGTCAATCTTTGTAAATACTTCTGCGCAATCAATTAAATCATTGCGTTTTTCGAACAATTTAAATACTGCTATTTCACCTCTTTTAAAAAGTGCTGATGTAGTATCGCAACCAGTTATTGCATGTAAAAATAAAATATGAGCTTGACATTTCGGATATGCAGTCAGACTTTGTGATGAATATATTGTTGATTGTACTTGAGCTTTCCCAGGTTTCAAAAAGTAAATAATTCTATTTCAAACTCTACTCCCGCCTGCTCCAGAAAAACTGCTTAATGCTATTTTTTGTAAATGCAAGACGGATTGTAGTAAGAATTGTGGCTGTCAAAAAGTTGGATTATTTTGTTCGCCAGTATGCATCAATTGTCAGGGTCAGACTTGCTCCAATATTGAAACAAATAAGTACAACAGATGAAAATATTTATGATATTAATGAAGAGACGATTGATGCATCCCTTTTCTTAGAACAGCGAATAGAAATTCTGCAAGAAGAAGAAAATGAAGACGAAGAAATAATTGTCGAAGTAGAATTAGACAATTATCTAATATAATAACATTCAGAAGAAAACAACCTATTCCACTTTGATCATTAGCAATATTATCATTATTTCAATCAATAAGATACGATCCGATCAAACTTTCTTTATTACAATAGATCGTGGAGTATACCTACTGGGGAAACCACGTTAAAAAAATGCGCCAAGTACCTCGTAGGTGGTGCGGAAATGTGTGCACATTATGTAAAATATGAATTTTCTCATGATTAAAACCGAATGGTGAGTCGTAAGAGAAAAAGTGACTGGACCATTTTTGTAGAGAATTGTATGATCTACAACTTTTGTCTGACTTATTTTCACGATAAAACTTACCGTTTTCGAGAAAAATGGAAAAAACTTAAATTTTGCACGTTTGACCTTGAATAAATTTTTTTGCAGAAGTAGGACCGACGGGGATTTTTGACATTTTATTTATACTGATGTATTTAACGTCTCTGCCAATTTTCAGCTCTATGCGAATTTTGGCTAAGTCAAATGTCTATTTTGACTGGACTATATACTGATGTATAAGACTGTCGCTGATTGTATAAGACTTCTGGTATATAAGACTTGTCACTGTTATTGTACTTGTTACTGTTGTTCTTGTTACTGTTGTTCTTGTTAGATGGTAACTGAATGTATGTTCCTTTGAAATGTATGGGTTTATATATTAAAGCCTTATCTAACATTATACGGTTAATTCACTATTTAATTATCTTAGCAAATGAACACTCACCGGAACAAGACAGTTTCATGAGCTTTTATTAAATATTTTTTTTTTTACCGCAAACAAACAACAACATAGTTTCATGAGAATTTTTTAATTTTTTTGACCACAAAAAAAAAACATAGTTTCATGAGAATTTTTTTTATCTCTTCCGATGTTAGAAATTATTAATTTGTGTTTTATTTAATTATCTTAGCAAATGAACACTCACCGCAACAACACAGTTTCATGAGATTTTTTTAAATTTTTTAACTGCAAACGACCGTTCATTCTCATTAGATCCATTGGCCAGATCCATGATGGATCTAGTGAAAATTGTTTTCTCATTAGATCCTGATTTCAAGATGTGGATCTACTGAGATTTTTTTTCTCATTAGATCCATTGGCCAGATCCATGATGGATCTAGTGAAAATTGTTTTCTCATTAGACCCTGATTTCAAGATGTGGATCTACTGAGATTTTTTTTCTCAGAAGATCCATTGGCCAGATCCATGATGGATCTAGTGAAAATTGTTTTCTCATTAGATCCTGATTTCAAGATGTGGATCTACTGAGATTTTTTTTCTCAGAAGACCCATGAGCCAGACTCATGATTGATCTTATTTAACCTACATGATGAGCCTTTTTTATATGAGAAAATATGAGTAGTAAATTAATATACTAGCTTTTGCCCATGACTTCGCCCGCGTGGAGGTCGGAAATTATCCCACGGGAACGTACCTACTATCGGGATAAAAGTATCCTATGTCCCATAACAATATGCAAAGTAATTTTAATGAAACTGGGATATCTTATGTTAAATCATTTTCATAAACACCACCTTGTAACCGTTTGCCAAGACAACTAACAACTTTTGAGATAGTGAAGGCAATTGATACTTGTCAACTGCGATCAACGTTAGAAAACACTCGACCGAGAAGCGAGACCTCCTGACCTCGTACCAAAAAAAAAACCGATCGATCTAACAGAACAGAATTACAGAATTTCGAGAGTTATTCCTGTGTGATCCCTGAACCCGCGAAAAGGTAACATTCAGACAGACAGACAGAGTTACTTTCGAATTTATAATATTATATAGTATAGTATGGATCTGTCATATTGACATTGCAGTTTAGTGCGTTTATAATTACTTACGGAAAATGAGTACGAACGAAGAGTTGAAATTTATTAAAAGTGGGCGTGGTACAGTATTATTATGCGAGGGCTACAGATTCCATAAGCATGTTTTTTATAAAAAACCGGCCAAGTGCGAGTCGGACTCGCCCATGAAGGGTTCCGTAGCAGCAAGTAACATAATATAAAAGTTCTTGAAGTTCGTTGTAACTTTGTGAAAGGTAAATTGCGGTTTTCGATTTATGACGTATTAAAAAAAAAACTACTTACTAGATCTCGTTCAAACCAATTTTCGGTGGAAGTTTACATGGTAATGTACATTATATATATATTTTTAATTTTATCATTCTCTTATTTTAGAAGTTAGAGGGGGGGGGGGGACACACATTTTACCACTTTGGAAGTGTCTCTCGCGCAAACTATTCAGTTCAGAAAAAAATGATATTAGAAACCTCAATATCGTTTTTGAAGACCTATCCATAGATACCCCACACGTACAGGTTTGATGAAAAAAAATTTTTGGAGTTTCAGTTGTAAGTATGGGGAACCCCAAAATTTATTGTTTTTTTTCTATTTTTGTGTGAAAATCTTACTGCGGTTCACAGAATACATCTACTTACCAAGTTTCAACAGTATAGTTCTTATAGTTTCGGAAAAAAGTGGCTGTGACATACGGACGGACGGACAGACAGACAGACAGACAGACAGACATGACGAATCCATAAGGGTTCCGTTTTTTGCCATTTGGCTACGGAACCCTAAAAAGGCACTAGTCTCTGGCGTTGTGAAAATTACAAAACATCAAAATTGAAATGTACTGGATCCGTAACATTAAATTCGGTGAGTGATTTATTTGTATACTTATATTATTTTACAACTTTTCCTACTACTTTTTTACCTACAGTTTGGTTTTAGGACAAAAGTATTACCAATCGGAAACCCCATTGCGACGCCTGTGTTCCTGATGTAGCTCATAATTTTATAGAAGGCACATTAAGTGATTACTGCGAAGAAGCAACATACGGCAAAGAACCTGCTCCTCGCATGTATAAGAAGGCACTTTCTCATATAGAAATCAAAGGATGGCATTTATCATCTAACAAACCAGTACCTACATTCGATGAAAAAAAATCTGGGATATATCGTCGAAGAAATAAGTTGGCTCAAGTTAAGAAAACTAGCACAAACAATCCAGAGGAGGTAGAAGTATCTAAACAGTATGAAGAATTTTTACTTGCGGACTACTCGCATAAAGGTATGCGAATTATTGTATTTTGTTCAAAAGACGCACAAATGCGTCTAAAACTACTTACTAATTATTTTATGGATGGGACATATCAAGCTTGTCCAACACCTTTTGGACAGATATATGTGATTCAAGCAGATATAGGCAGCGACTCTAATAGTACCAACATAGTGCCATTGGTTTTTGCCTTTATGACACATAAAACAACAGAGGCGTATACGATCTTGTTTAATTTAATCAAAGCCCAGGTTCCAGACTGGCAGCCCAAGATAGTCACCATTGATTTTGAAAAGGCAGTTATGCTTGCATTGTCAAAAATGGATGTCGAAATTCATGGTTGCCACTACCATTTTTCAAATGCCCTGTTTCGTAAAGCGAAAGCTTTAGACATAAAGATAACTAAACAAAATAGGAGGATAATGACATTATGTTGTAAACTGGCTTTACTTCCGGAAAACCTTATAGAAGATGGCTGGAATTATATTAAAAGTGAGATTTCGCCAAACGAGAACGACCTAACTAAATTTGTAAATTACTTTCAAAAATACTGGATGAATGACAAATACTATAGGATCTGGTGTGTGTATGGGCTGCGCCACCGCACTAACAACAGTGTAGAAGGTTGGAATCACGGCATCAATACTAATAAAAATGAAGTGCATCTTTTACAGATACTGCACATTTTACACCAAGAGTCATCACTGACTTCACTCAATTGTGACCGATTAGAAAGATTTAAAAAAAGGTCATCACGTAAACGCCGCAAAACGAGCATTGAAAATGACAATTGCATTTTATTCGCACAAATGCAGCTCGCAAATGGCCAAATTGGCATCGGCCACTTCCTAGAAAAATTACGATAAGTACCTACTCACTTAGGAATATTTGGGTTTTAATTTTTTTTTTTATTAAGTGATAATTTCTCTATAAAATAAACCTATTTTGGCTTGTGATTAAATGTTTTCGATTTTTCCTTACTGCCCTTCCCTCATCTTCTCATTCATTGCCTCATCTTCCCTTTTCTCAAAGAATCTTTTTCACCAGGACTGGTGTCAGGATACTAATTTGTTAATATTAGTGATATTCACTTCTTTTAGTGATATTTAATTGTTTTTGTAGCATTACTTTTTTTCACATCAAAAATTCTCATTAGATCCATTTTACTTATTTTTTTATATAAATAGATCTAATGAGAAAACAATTTTCACTAGATCCATCATGGATCTGGCCAATGGATCTAATGAGAATGAAACGACATAGTTTCATGTGAATTTTTTTTTATCTCTTCCGATGTCAGAAATTATTAATTTATGGGTAAACTAGCTGAACATTCGATGTCGGTTATTTTACCTTCTCTCAATTTCTTCATTTCTGTAGATATCCATAATTGTACACTTTCCATAATTACTTTATAACGCTCGCAGTTTGAACTTAATATAGGATAAGCCGTTGTCGATGTTGATGTTGTTGTTGTTGTAGCAGCAGTCGTCTCCATTGTGTTAACACTCGTATTCTCTCCTGCTCCATCTTCAGATTTATATTGATGATTATGACGACGACGGTGACTAGCAATAACAACTGGACTACCTCTAGGTACTTTCACTATGATTTCCAAACCATTTTCATCTGTATATGTCTGACGAAACACGTCGGATGTCCAAGTTTGACTTAAACTATTGTTCATAGTTCCACCACCACCACCACTACTGCGTTTTGAACAAGGGTTGATAAATCTTGTGATTTCCAGTTTGTTAAACAACAATCTATTGTTTTCACTACATAGACGTAAATTCAATCCATTTTGTTTCTTCCTACTGCTTACAGCCACATATTCATGGTGAAACATATTCATTCCAAATCCATCTCTATTCACATCGTTATCATAATCATTATTCAAATAAAACTTTATTAACCATCTTTTTATAAAATTACCTTGCTCATCTAAGAGCTCCACCTTCTTAATGCGCCACAGTTCATCATCACTACATACACCTTGTAAATCTTCATTCAAGAATCGTGTTATATTTCTTACCACCATTTCACCACCACCGTCATCTCGTTGTAAGTGGAACATTACCACCCATGGTAACAAACTCGTTAAAATCATTATGAATGCACGATGACTATTACTGCTGACAGAACACTTAGCACAGACTGTATGCATTTATTAATCATAATTTTCCTTTTATATATTCCCTTCACCTACTCTCCTGTTTAATCATTTTGTACAGGCGCCAACACATCAAGCTACCCGAACTGTCAATTTTTCCCAATCAACTTTGAACCTTATACTTTAGCGATAAAGTTGAAAATTGATTAAAGAAATTTGACAGATTGTAGTAGCTTGATCTGCTGGCGTCTGTACTATTCATTTCCTGTCCTCCCTTTGTTATATTGATTTTTAAATAAAACATACATTGTATGACTAACCACATACCCTCCTTATCAACCCACACTTCCCCGCCCCGCACCCGCCCCGCAGCGCCCCCGCAACACCTTATCAACATACTGTTTCCGCTCGACACACCATTTTTCACCACTAACCACTATAACCTGAACGCTCGCCCCCACACTAACTACATACCCTCACGGGTCTACTTAGGCTGGACTTCCTGTGATCCAGAACCCCCAATAAACAGCTACTGATATCTATTATAAGAATAGACATTATTGTTTACTAAATGCTTCAAATAGGTACACAATCTTCAGATTGTTTTACTCCTTTCTCCAGGACCAAGAAATCCTACTGAATGACTATTTCATGAAATCTTGACATTTTAGGTTTATACTAACTTAACAAGTTGTGTTACTGATTCTAATGATTATAATTCTGTGAATACATATTTGTTTCAGTCAGAAATCATATTTTAATCAACATACAACTTAATACTCACCAGCAAATTGCAAAAAACATAAGAAAATTTGAATTTCGTGGACTAGCTTAGCGCTTCCCCCACCTAGCATCAATAATAACAGTAGTAAAATAGTAATTAATCTACTATTACAAAATAGTAATTCTAAGGTTTTTACAATGTTTATAGACAGATTTAAATCTAAGCGGTACCTATCTGTAATCACTACCAGTAAATTAGTAACAGTATTTATCACTTTTAAGTAAGTTGTTAAGTAATGTTGAAAAAATCATAGATGACTAAAATCTTGGTTATGCATAAAATAATGGATTATGAACCTAAGAGCTATTACGCACTGTCGACTGGGTCGGCGGCGACTGTGACTTACTATAGTTTAAATAGGTGTTTACGCACTTGGTCGCCGGAAGATGCCTATGTTTTGGTCGCCGAGGGACCGAGTCGCAGGCGACCAGTCGACAGTGCGTAATGGGCCTTAGGGTGAGTTTCACCAAACTTTTATGAGTACCCAGAATAATTCTCATCCTGTGAATAAATTTTGAATTTTTGGCAGTTTTTCCATACTTACTAGAACTTTGGTGAAATCAGCCCTTAACAGGTTCCGGCGCGGTAAACGAGACGATAGAATTTTTATTGTTATGACAGCTATAGTGATATGATAATAGTACCCTTGAAACTTAACACTTTCAAGGACAATAGATGGCTGTACTGTTGCGTTGAAAAAAGTCTTCTGTTGAGTTTCATTGTGTCTGTCAAAATGATTATTAATAGTTTCTACCTATTCTGATTTACTCAATGCCTTTGATAGCAGGACAATATGGCAGACCCAAGGGGCCGTGGCAGGGGCTTGGCCCTTCTACAAGCTTTGAAAAAGACTCACACGGGCACGTCATCCGATGAAACAACTCCGGAGTCCACACCAGAAACCAGTGCAGCCCCAAGTGTTGCTCCGAGTGTTGCTGGCACAGCAGGCTCTTATATTCCACCTAGTGTAAGTTATATTGTACTCTTAGTGGGTATACACACGATTGGCACGCGTCAACGGCAGCCGTCGACGACGATGCATCGGCGGCTGCTGTTGCTGCTGTCTATGCAGTTGACGCGTGTCGCTCGTGATTATGAGCACTTATTTTTCCATAGTCTTGTCCCATTGTCATTGTGCCATAGTTTAAATAATATCGAGTCTTGTTTATGGCAAGGAAGGAAAATCCAAAGGTGCATGTCTCATAATGCTCATTTGATCGTATAAATAACCATAGAAATTATAGATATTATATTAGTTAGTTTTTTATTAATTATAATTCAACTACTTTGAATAAAATATTGTAATGTAATTGTCCGACGACCTTGTGAAGGCCGCAGGAACCCGTTGGATGCCAGAAGCACAGAACCGGTCGAAGTGGAGGAGCTTGGGGGAGGCCTATGTCCAGCAGTGGACGTCTTTCGGCTGAAATGATGATTGTAATGTTCTGTCTGTTCAACCACGTAAATAACGCAATGACGGTTGTTGAACTTTCAAAATGAAAGCCATTGCTACTGATAGTGTGTTACGCAATTACCCCCTTGAAAAAGTAACTTTTCTCTGAACAATGTCGAGGACATGGAATCTTTGAGAAAACCATTCACATCATTTTAACGAATGACGATGTTATATTTATGTTTTAATAAAAATTATAGGTATGTTCGTCCAGCACATCTGGGTCCACTTCAATTGGTGGACGGGGCAAAATGGCAGCTATGCTGCTTGCAAAGGCACAACAAAAACCAGGAGGTTTGTAAAATTGTCGTTTTTGCTTGTCACTAAACAGGTAACCTGATTCATGTGAAACTTTATAATAGGGTACATTGGTTAATTGATATTTACATGTCGACTAAGCTTACACTGAAAGCAAAGCTTACTAATTGGTTGCAGAATTTGTCTTACGACTATACAGACAATATTTTAACCATCACCTCATGAATACCTTTCTCAATAATCCTCTGTAAGGGGTTTTTTTTTTTAACTAAAACTGACAATCGTTATTATTTACTGACCCAAATATTGCCAAGTTTCATGTTTATTAACCAAATAAATAAGATTTTTCATATAAACTGTATCCCCGCTTTTCACCCCCACAGGGGTGGAATTCATTACTTGACTCAAAGATTTTATTATTATTTTCAGCCATTTCTGTCCTACTGCAGGGCAAAGGCCTCCCTTCCCTTCTTCCACTTATCCTTATCCAGTGCTGTTACACGCCAATCTTTGTCGAAAGAGTCGAGTTCGTCCCGCCATCTCATTCTGGGCCTGCCGCGTTGCCGTTTGCTGCTGTTTGGGACCCATTGTGTGGTTATTTTAGCCCATAGCTCCTCCGGCATGCGACAGATGTGACCAGCCCAGTTCCATTTTAGCTTGGCAGCCGTGTGACCTACATCGGCAATTTTCGAGTTAATCAAACCACGCAGTAAAATCCTACCCTGTATAATTAACTACCCCTTTTCACCCCGTTAGGGGTAGATTTTCGTAAAACCCTGATAGACGTTATTCTTTATTTTTGGTCTTATGTATAAATACCGAGTTTAGATGTAATCGGACCACGCGTTAAAATTCTTCCATACAAATTTTGACACACCCCGCCTCAATCCTCCTTTAGGGGGTTGTTTGTAAAAACAAAAAATGCCAACCTTCATAAGTTACTTAGATAAATATTCGTGCCAAGTTTCAAGTTTATTAACCAAATGATTAAGATTTTTCATATAAACTGTTATCCCGCTTTTCACCCCTACATGGGTAGAATTATGAAAAATCGTTTAAGATGTGTTCATAACTTGTCTCAAAGATTATATATGCCAATTTTCGAACTAATCAAGCCACGCAGTGAAATCCTCCCCTGTAAAATTAATTACACCTTTTCACACAGTTAGGGGTAGATTTTCGAAAAACCCTGATACACGTTATTCTTAATTTTTAGTCCTTAGTATAAATACTGAGTTTTGAGTTAATCGGACAGCGCGTTAAAATTCTTCCATACAAATTTTGACACCCCCTAATACCTCTTTAGGGGGTAGTTTAGAAAAACGAAAAATGCCAAACTTCATAATTTACTTAGGTAAGTATTCGTGCCAAGTTTCAAGGTTATTAACTCAAGGAATAAGATTTTTCATACAAACAAAATCCCCCCTTTTCACCCTCTTAAAGGCTGAATTTCCAAAAACCCCTTTTTACTGGATACTTACTCTTCACAAAGAACACACCCTCCAAAATTCATGTCCCTAGGACCAGCGGTTTAGGCTGTACGTCGATATCTCAGTTAGGTCGTTCATCCCCCTTTAGGGGTAAAATTATCAAAAACGCTGAGACACGTATAAATTAATTTTCAATCGTTAGCCTAAATACAAAATTTGAA
Source organism: Amphipoea oculea (assembly GCA_945859645.1). Lineage (NCBI taxonomy): Eukaryota > Metazoa > Arthropoda > Insecta > Lepidoptera > Noctuidae > Amphipoea > Amphipoea oculea. The sequence goes on from OX243880.1 coordinate 12,323,527, forward strand.
GATCCTAACTTTTAAACTGGCGGACTTTCATACAAAACTTCATCCCCCTTTTTAACCCTTTGGGGGTGAAATCATCAAAAACGCTGAGACACGTGTAAATTAATTTTCAATCGTCAGCCTAAACACAAAATTTGAAGATCCTAACTTTAAAACTGACGGACTTTCATACAAACTTTCATCCCCTATTTAACTCCCTTAGGGGTTGAATTTCGAAAAATCCTTCCTTATTCCTTGTCTACATTATAAAGGGAACCATTGTCTAAAATTTCAGATTTCTAGGTCCTTGGGTTTGGGCTGGGCGTTGATGAGTCAGTCAGTCAGTCAGTCAGTCAGGCCTTTTGTTTTTATTTATATAGATTACAAAATTTGGAAGTACTAGGACTTGTGGGAGTCAGGAATCCAAACTAGGATACCCTGTGCTATGGACTCCTCGCCCCCCTCGCCGAGATTATCACAAAAAGTTATAGCACGTATGACATGTAGGACTATTGTAGAAAAAAACAATAAAAGGTACTAATAAAATAAAATCAAACATAAAAATGCGTGTGTGTGTGTCAATACTGATACATGTAATTACTGAGTCACTTTAACCTAATTGTTGTATGAATCAATGTTTATGAGGAACTTTGGCTCTTGAGATACAAGTATCCTTTTACTTAGTTCAGGAGCCAGCCGTTCAACCTGCCCTTGCCTACTGCTTGTACAATCATGTTTAGTGTATGTCTAATCTTATGTGTTTTTCATTATACAGACGCCAGCATATCATGCTACCCGAAACTGTAAAATTTTCCCAATCAACTTTGAACCTTATGCTTTAGCGATAAAGTTAAAAATCTATTAAAGAAATTTGACAAGAGTGTAGTAGCTTGATGTGCTGGCGTCTGTACAGTAAACTTATTATTTATTTAATTAAACTGGTGATATGTGGGTGTACTCACCTCTGCTTAACTCTTCTGTGAATACAGGCGTGATATGATGCTAGCGTGTCAAGACTATCCATAGTTATTTAATACTAGCGGCCTGCCCCAGCTTCGCGTGCAATTTTTTTTTCGTATTTCCGAAATTTTCTTTCAAACAAACCTTGTCTTGGCAATACTGAACACAACAAAAAAATAATTTTCCAATTTGGTGCAGTCGCTCGGAAGTTATGCGCGTACGTACATTTCGGCGATTCATTTTTATTTATTATATAGATATAAATGCGAAAGTAATTCTGTCTGTCTCTCTTTATTTTTTAACGCCTTAAAAATTGCTGAACGGATTTGGCCGAAATTTGGCACACGAATAACCATGACCTAGGATACTTTTAACCCCAGTAGTTCCTGGGGCATGGTTTCCGACCTCCACGCGGGCGGGTAAAAGCTAATATTTTTATAAGTTGTAATTTCTTGTAGCGTCACCGGTCTTTTCTCCTGCTGCTGACGTCAGTCCAAGCCTTAATCCGATGAGAGGCGCCGGAAGAGGACTGAAGCTGTTACAATCTCTGTAAGTATATGTAAACTAGTATGATGAAAAGTTTGTATTGCGATATTTGTAGTAGGGGAGTACTCGGTACTCGATTGTTGCGACCAATTTTACTTTGAATAAATTTCATTTCTAATACTTTATTGTTTAACTTTCAATGATCATGAATGTGAGAGTCAGTCACCGCATTCAAGAGGGAAACCAAAGTTACAGCATTCAGCATGTCAAAGTTGTAAAAAAAACTTATAAAAAATACCATGTCATACCGCGCCAAAACCATAGGGGACGGATTTAGGATCATCGGTATTTCACTGACAGAAGTTTCTTTGTTCAGACAAGCTTCTAAAGCGGCGGGCGATAGCTCGAAGTCAGATGTCCAGAAATTAACGGAGAAAATGGCTGAAACAACTGTGGCCATATCCAAGCCACCTGGAGACGAGCGTAAGAAGAAACCCTATGTAAGTTGACAATATTGTATTCTTAACATAATATTATTTAATGTAATCTGTGGTAAAATAAAAATCCTTCATGACTATAGCTTTTTTTTTATGAGCTCTCACTCTGAGAACTATTTTATTACATTTACTAAAAAATCTTACGTCTATCCCACGACTAAACACGTAATACTATGTTATGATAACCTTTTTTACAGCGAGAAGTAAAAGACACACCACCAGTTACAATGAAAGGTACCAGCGGTACACCTGTTAAAGTGACTGCCAACTTCATTTACCTGAACTTTGAAGAGAACAGTGTGTATGAGTACGAAGTGAGATACGATCCGGACCAAGATTATAAGAATTTACGCTTTAAACTGCTGGCTGGTAAGTTTATTATAATAATAATTCATTAATTTTCAGACAAAGTCCATTCCATTACATTAAAAACATAAAATTGATTTAATAATCACACATACACAATAAAATAATACTCAGACATTCAAATCAAATAAAATTAAAATACACGTAATTCAAATCAAATAAAATTTGAAATACAAACAAATGTCATTCAAAGCAATAAAATAAATATTATTAAGCTATGAAGTAAAATGTTGGTCCAAAATATTTGATTTATTTTCCGAACGAAAGATGGCAATGTTTTCTTTCTAACAATTTTGTGAAGTAGTTTTATCCTGAGCGATGGCCGTTTTGCGTGGATGCGACGCATATTTTACACCGAATTGTTCTTTTTTGTATTTGTGTTCTTTCTTTGTCATTTTTACCGCAAATAAACGTATTTTCTTTCTAAGTGCTTTATGTTTAAATTCTTTACTTACTCAACTATTTTTTAAAATGAAAATATGTACTTTTTAATATTCTATTTGCTGTTTAAAGTATTAAAAACCTTGTTGCCATTGTTTGTTCTAGATATCTGAAAAAAAATACACATCCAACTTTTGAAGTATTTGTCCTAACTGTAAAACAATGCAACTTAGTACTTCCACAATATTCTTAAGTCCAACAGCCGGAGTTTGAATTCATGATTGCACCACTTTTTTTTTTTCAGAACACCGTCAATACTTCAAGGAGAAGACATTTGATGGTACTACCTTGTATGTGCCGCACAAATTGCCTGAAGAAGCTCTTAACCTGGTGTCCACCAATCCTTATGATAACAGCAAAGTCAGAATCACTGTAAGTACCTATATCTGTAAACTTTGAAAAAAGAAATAGTTTTAGCTCTTTGTGAAGAAGCTGAGGGAAGAATATAAGTTATATTAATGAATATTTTAAAGATACCCTAGAATGAAGCTATCATTCTAGGGTATCTTTAAAATATTCATTCCTTTCTTTTTTTACTAAAACATTATTTATTTATTTAACCAATTATGTACACACATCTAAATAAACAGACAAGAAGAAAAGAAAATAAACAAAAGGTGATGCTTATATCACAGAATACTTAAAGTACTACGTACAGAAAGGCCACTCCCTTCCCCGCACTAACATCGGTTACCGCACCTCACCCCGCACTTCGGCGTATTCGTCGCAGTTCTTTAACAAGAGCGCTCGCAAATACAAGTACCTCACGCACACATTATACGTATACAAACGTCATTTTTTAATGTAGTAGTAGTAAGTAATTATTTTGCGAGCGTTGTATGGAGTGTCCGGGGTGTGCTTATATCTAAAGAGATGTCTTCAGCATACCTGTGATAGGAAAGTAGATAAAGAGATGTAGACAGCCTGTGTAAGAGTAAACGTGAATATAAAAAAAATACATACAATATTTGTGTATTTTCTATCTTGAACGTTAGTTTATTGAGTTCCTGTACGTAGTTTAGTTTTCTGTTTATTCATGTGGCTTTTATTATTTTTATTATCTTATTTTTGGACACCCAAGGGGTATTGTTACTCGATAGTTGGACGAGAATTGACTGAAATTTGAAAGTCGCGTCACGTTTAGGCACATTGCGTTACTTGAGAAAGAGGAAAGATGTAACTCTGTCTCTCACACTATTTTTTTAAATAAAGTGTCACTTCTGTCATGCGTTTGATGTCGCACGCGCATTTTTTTTCCCTTTTTTTAATGAAGAAGCCAATTAAAATTCCTGTACCAACAATATATACGGGGTGTCCCTGGAAGTATGGATCAAATCGAATAGGAGCGTGGGCAAGTTCATTTCCAAATGTTTAAAAAAAAAAAGAGAAGAGAAATCGAATGGTTAAAAAAAATCGTAACAAAAAACTATCGGGGCTATCAATTTAATTTTTTTATATAGCCGTGATAATATTTTTTTATGATTATTTTATTTGAGCACTATGCGAAGTGATTAAAAATAAAATAAAAATTGGTCATAACTTTTGAACCGAAAAAAAATTCACCAACATTCTCAGGGTTAAAAAGTTTGGAAATGACCTTGCCCACGCCCCTATTCGATTTGATCCATACTTCCAGGGACACCCTGTATACAGGGTGTTACGGAAAGGGTATATCAATACAAACGGGTTGAAGAGTGTATCTGGTCTAGAATCTCTGTACAAAATTTCAGCTCAAAAGCATTAACTTTGAAAATGCTTAATATTTTTTATTTCGACATCACGGCGCTGCACTGGCGCGCGGCAGCGTGATGTGCGTGTACTAGGCGCACAGACACACTACAGATAATGGATAATGACCCTCGTAGTGCGGTGACACGTTTGTTATGATTTCAATTTAATAAACTATCGAAATAAAAAAATATTAAGCATTTTCAAAGTTACTGCTTTTGAGCTGAAATTTTGTACAGAGATTCTAGACCAGATACACTCTTCAACCCGTTTGTATTGATATACCCTTTCTGTAACACCCTGTATAGGTTTTATTTAGTTAAGTCATTTTTAAATACCTAACTTTTCTCTCGTTATTATTACAGATTGTATTCCGTAGAACCCGCCGTCTTAGCGAAATGATACATATCTACAATGTGATATTCAAATGTATTATGAAAGATTTGCAGCTTGTAAGGATCAATCGCGATCATTTCAACGACAAAGCTGGTATACAGATTCCACAGCATAAACTGGAAGTTTGGCCTGGGTATGTCATTGTTTAAACAGTTCTCCCAATATCTATACTAATAAGCTGAAAAGTTCGTTTGTTTGTTTGAACGCGCTAATCTCTGGAACTGACAGTTGGGAGTTGAAAAATGATTTCTCTATTTAACATCACGCTAAGCCTCTTAGGAGCTGAGCAAAAAGAAAAAAATTAAGAAAGAACGGTAAGCGAAAACAAACTAATAGCGCGGGCAGGCGATGTGATGCGACGGGTGGGTCGGGGAAATAATTAATTTCACGCGGACGAAGTCGCGGCAGAAGCTAGTATCTTTTTTTTATTACTAAATGGGCCCGCTCTTGACGCCGATCACGCCTGATGGAAAGCGATAGATGATGTCTATGATGGAACGAGCGTGCCCAGAAGATGCCTGTTCACTCTTGATTTGAAGGCAGACGGGTTAAATGTGGGAAGGAACACAGATCTTGATAATATTGAATGTTCAAAAGTTGAGGCCTGCTCTCTTCTATATGAGACTTAGGTATAACTGACGAAATGTGGGTGTACTAAGGTACACCTCTGCCTAACCCTTCGGCGTTTACATGCGTGATGTTATGTTTAAAAGTTGTGATTTTTTGCCTAACCACGCCGTAACAGCTAAAAGTCAGAATGGTGTTGACTGAAAGTTAAGATCTTTGGCTGTTATCACATTCACTCGAGCAAGGTTGATTGATGTCATCAGTCTTTGTAAAATGGTTTTTACTAAACAATCTAATCGCTTCATGTCGATTTATGATATCCGTTGTCGTCGAATGAAACACCCCGTGGGTGCAAAGCAAGACTTTCCTAGGACAGTATGTAAAAAATATAGCTTTAAAATTCACAAGCTTTTAGCACTTTACCTGTAAATTATGATTAAAAAATCTGCAAACAAATAACGAAAAACATTTCTTCTGTATCACATATTTATTTTTAACCGACAAACAAAAGGAGGAGGTTCTCAAGTCGATGATTATATTTTTTTTTTTTTATGTCTATATTCCACACCACACATAACTTTTTACAGAGTAGGCCGATTTTGAAAATACTTTTTCTATCAACAGTTACGTGACAGCGGTCGACGAGTACGAAGGAGGTCTCATGTTGACCTTGGACTCCACGCACAAAGTACTCCGCACACAATCAGTGCTGTCATTTATAAAAGAGACTGTTCAAGCAGAAGGAACTGGCTGGAAGAAAGCAATGGCTGAACGATTGGTTGGCTGTTCAGTCATGACTATGTATAACAAGAAAATGTTTAGGTAAGTACCCGTTCCCTTAAGTAAGTATGTAGCCCTCCTTGAGGGCAGTGGGCCGCCACTACGCCCAAGGAGTGCAGTGATAGAGGCCTCGACTTACAAGTTGTAGGTCGTAGGTTTGAACCCAGATAGGCGCTTTACTTTGAGTAAGTTATTTCATTACCACTGATATCATAACGGTGGAGGAAAACATCGTGAAGAAACCGGCATGTTCTACAATAAAAAATTTGAAGACATGTGACATCTACCAACCCACATTGGGCCCGCGTAGTAGACCCCTCTCACCGAGAGGAGGCCTGTGTCCCAGCAGTGGGATCATTATAGACTGATTATGACGTATTCCCCAAGTCTTTGGGTAGATTAAGGATTTAAGGAACTTGAAAAAGTCCTAATATGGGTCTGTGTTTCCCGTAAGCTAGAACCTCCGCAAATTAATAGATTCCCTTCTAGGCAAGTGTGCATCTTTATCGAACGAATCTTCGCTTACGACTTTGATATGTGTTAAAATTAATTTAAGATAAAATTAGTTGGTTGTTATGAGTGATTCAATATTGTTTTCAAGTAAAAAATCGACAGAATTAACCTTATTTTCCTGTGCTAATAACAGCGACAACATCAGTATGACAACAACATGTGTAAAGGTGCCAATTATACAATCATGTTCATAAACTTTGTTCTTTTGTCCTCTTTAGGTCTTGAATGTTCTAAATTCTGACTTTGCTTATTACAGGGTAGACAGTATCGATGATACACAGTCACCAAAATCAACATTTGAGAGGATGGTGGATGGTCAACCAAAGCAGATTTCCTTCATTGATTACTATAAAGACAACTACGGCATAGAAATCAAAGATTGGGATCAGCCATTGCTTGTATCCAGGTAATTTCATAAACTCGAAGACCACCGTTCGCACGGACGGAAGTAAAAATATCGCGTTGGGATTTACACCTCACGATTTTGAGCCGAGCATTGGGAATCCAAGAGAGCGCATTCCAGCACGTCAAAAAAACACCGTTGGATTCTCAACTCTTGGCGCTAAGCAGTGCGTTGAAAATCCATTGCGCGCAAAGGTCAATAGTGGCTGTTCGGACATCGTAAAACAGGCCCTAAGCCGTTGTAATAGAACGCAACTACGCAACCATCAATCAATTATGAATTCGACACCTATATGGTCACGTGTTGCTACGAACTAAGTTCGCGCGATCTTGCGATGGTCCCGAAATCAAGTTCTATTAAGACATGGTCTAATTGGTCACAATAGATAGTCTTAAACGACCTAAAGAAAGTGGCTGGAACGGACTGGATGCGGAAGGTGGAGGAGAGGGTGTTGTGGCGCAGCCTGGGAGAGGCCTGTGTTCAGCAGTAGACTGCAATTAAATAATCTTTTATGGCCTGAGTTCACCAACATTCAAACAACCGGTTAGGTATTTAAACAGTTGGTTTATGTCAAAGAAGAACGGTCATTTGTGACTCAGACCCGACACGGAAGAGACATATCTCGGTTTTTTTGTTATTTTAAATATAGCTAAAATATATATTTTTTATATTCCAAATCAATGGCTAACACCAAAATATTGCCTTGTGTTTTTGTTCAGGCGATATACAATTTTCTTTTAATACCTATTTACCTACAAAATTCGTAATTGTATGTAGGTAATTCAATGACGATACAACCATTTAGAAAAAAACAACCGACTTAAAAAAAAAACACTACAAAGTGATAAATAACTTTAATTTCGGAAGTCGGTGTCGTTGGTTCCGCATTTTCGTTTTAAGACACTGACTTCCGAAATTAAAGTTATGTATCACTTTGTAGTGTTTTTTTTTTCAAGTTGGTTGTTTTTTTGTAAAAAAGTTTTTATTTTTTACTTTTTTTACCCACACAAATCCAATTAACACTAGTGCATTGAAGAATTGAAGACACTGACTAGAAGAATCGTCCTAATTCGCATAGAAATGCCGGAGATGCAGTACATTTATGCATATAACCCCGTACATAAGAATAATTACCTAATGCATTATATACTTAAACCTTCCTGAAAGTATGTAGATTACATTAGCGAAAGAATTATCAAAATTGATTCATTAGTTTTTGAGAAAATCGCAGACATACATACATACGAATCAAATACAGAACCTCCTTTTTTGAAGTCGGTTAAAAAACGCACAGATCTCAACACAGAAAGCCAATTTTATTTTATATTTTTTTAATGACATCTCGCAGTTTAACTTTGAGGTTATCGTCTGCTTAACCGGGCTTGCCTGTGGATGCCTCAATAAATTAAGCCTCCAGCTGTCTATTTTTGTATTTTTATCTAAATTGGCGTCATCTTAAATGGATATAATTGCTATTCATTAAAAAAAAATATTTTGAAATATTTTGCCTTACCAAAATCAAATGGCAATATATGGGTGATAGCCACTGATATTCAGAATAGTGTTAATTTATTTCTGTTATATTTAATATAACAAAATAACTGAGATGCGTTCCTTTTGTGTCGGGCCTGGGTAAATTTTCTATGGGACGTGACCCTTCTTCTTTCCTAAGAAAATTTAAATATAATTTTTTAAATATAGAACTGATTAAATATTTAATCAGTTGATTTAAATGTTGGTGAACACAAGGCTAAAGCATGTATAAAAAAAAACAACCGTTCCATGCACAGATATAGATACACCTAGATAACGCAAGAGCAACTACTTTGCGTGTCAAAAATCGCACCAGTTTACGTTCGAAACTCGTAAGCCGCCACTTTCGCGCTCAGTCCTGCGTACTGCTGGCTGGGTGAGCGGGAGCGAGAGCGCTAGCTTGTGACGTCATAGTAGGTAGTCAAAAAGTGGCACGCTTAGTTTTCATACAGTTCGTGATACTTGCGTTATCTAGGTCTATCTATATCTGTGGTTCCATACAATTGGGTCAAGTAGGTATTGAAATTTTGTATCAGACAGTATCGGATTGGTTAGATGGTCTGTACTACACCTTTAATAACTACGCCTTTCTGATTCACGCTGTATAATTTTAATAAATCAACATATTTGTTTTAGGGATACAAAACGTATGCCAGGCCAAGAAAAACCGTGTGACTTCATGGTATGCTTGATCCCTGAGCTGTGTCAGTTAACCGGTCTCACGGATGATCAACGAAGCAACTTCAAGTTGATGAAGGATGTCGCTACTTACACCAAAATCACGCCAAACCAACGTCATGCAGCATTCAAAAAGGTAAGAATTATTATGTTTGTCTGTTCATCCAACATTATTATCAAATTAAATTAAAAATTTAAAAAACCCCCGACTCAAACAAAAACCTCTAAAAACTAAAATAATAATATACAGGGTCCCATTAAAACAGATGGACAAATGTTAACATAGCGCTCAGTACGTCTAACCAAAGATTTGCAAGCAAAAAAAAAAAAAAACTGATTAAAGTGATTTTATTTTGACCTAAAATAATAAATTGCCGGCACATTAGTGTATTTTCGTTAGCTCATTATTTTTCTTGTAAGTATCTAATGCGTTTTTCTTATATATTTTTTTACTTTCGTCCTTATTTTGGTGGTCTGAATGATTTCTAAAAGTTTGTCCATCTATTTTAATGGGACCTTATATATTGGCCCTTTAAGTTTAATATAAGTCGCAGGAAATATTTTGATCCAAGCGTCCTCACGTCGGGGGACGGCTTGAGCAGTTAAAATAATTTTAACTGCTCAAGACCGGCTAATGAGACAATTGATTTTCTATTATAATGTGCCACCAGTGGTATGCGCCGGGCCGGAGCGATTAAAAGAACATAAACTCGCAATAGTATCCAGGAATACGGGTTGCAAAAATGCCCATCACATAGCCGTTATATACTCACGCGTTCTGTACATCAAACCAAGTAACATTGAGCAAATATTTCTGCTGAGAATCGAATTTATTTTTGGTGCGAAAAATCGCCTTTCACAGCGCGCAATGTAACGCACGCAAAACATTGTACTCATGGAGATAGATGGAACGGTACAGGATTTGTGGGGATATTAAAGTTACTTGTCATTTATAACTGGTTTTCGTGAAAATAAGGTGGAACTTTGAGCATCATTATACCCATCCGTAACTGGAAGTTTCGCAGGTATTGTCCAGTACAAAAAAATATGTCACAATGTCTGGGGACTATTAAGTGAGTCTCGGCTCATTTAAGCGTCTTACACCCATTATACTCATAAATGTCGATGTCCCTACCACCTTGTGTTGTATTGATAGACTGAATTTGTTCATCCAATATTCCCAATATTATTTCAGTACATAGATACAGTAATGAAAAACGAAACTGCAAGGAATCGCCTAGCGGGTTGGGGTCTAAGCATAGCGCCAGAGACCGTCGACCTTACCGCCCGCACGCTGCAGCCGGAAACAATATACTTCGGTAACAACGTCAGAGTGCCGGGAAAACCCAACGCGGAATGGAACGGTGACATCACAAGGCAACATGTGATGCAAGCAGTGGATATCATCAAATGGGTTATTTTGCACACTGATAGGGATAAGCAGGTTGCTCATGTAAGTAGTTGTATGTTATGGTGATTGAAACAATAGATTATGATCATAGAAGTTTACATTTTTAATTTTTAGTTATATTTTTTTTTTACTTCAGTATAGTTTTCATTGTATTTATTGGTATATTGGCGTGGCTAGCTGACGTGTGGCAAATCATTTAATTTAATGATCTGTGTCTCGTAATGTTAATAATTATGTCGTATATTGTTATTTTACATAAGTACCTACTATTGTATAGAAGCCTTTGTTTTTCTAACTAAACAGATAGCTGTGCTTCTGGGGAGTTTGTTGCGCCACTTCTTCCCAGCGAAAGCACTAGGAAGTGGTGTAGGGCGGGCTTTTTGGGGGATTTGATTTGATGTTCGAAAAGTGCTGATACTCAGCCTAAATTGAATAACTGTCTTTTGATTTTGAAGATGTTAAAGGACGAGTGAAATAGAAAAATTGTTGAAAAATTATTTGTTCTTTTTTTGGCAGAATATGAATCGGATTTGTTTTTTAATGCTTTAAGAGTTGCATTACGTTTTATAATAATTTATGTAATTTCATAAATTGGGCAAAATTATTGCCATTAGTGATACTCACGGCATTGAATGATAGTGGATCACGAAATAGCTCATCGAAGAAGCCTTGGGTATAATTAAAATCGTCCTTGATTAAATAAAACCTATCCCATCTCACTAATAAATAAAACACATTCCACAGGACTTCCTCGAAACACTGAAGCGCTCCTGCCGTCCAATGGGCATGAACGTGGCGGAGCCCCAAATCATTCGATTGCCGAACGACCGCACCGACTCTTACGTCATCACATTAAAGAAGGTCATAACTCCCAGCACGCAGATCGTGGTGGTTATCTGTCCCTCGGCTAGAGATGACCGTTACGGGGCTATCAAGAAGATATGCTGCGCTGATAATCCAATTCCGTCACAGGTAAATAATAATAATCCTACTAACTTGTTCCTTATCTCTGGCTTGCCTTTATTTTCCGGCTGGGGTGAACATTGACGAGGAACTGAGCTCCCTTCTCTTTCTTGCTTTTGTTGGCCGCATTGAGAAAAGATTCACAAGAGCAAACATGCTCTGAGGAAGTAGTCCAGTAAGATGCTGGTAGGGATCTTGACTAGCCTCTCCTCAAGCGTCGTTACGTTACTATGTGCTAGTAACCCCTGCCATTTTATCCGTGTCATGTCGTGTGTGTTTAAACATTGTTCAGGCAGTGGCCCATCGTCCTTCCATAGTTTTTCACATAACCAGTCCAATTTAACCACCCAAACCCCAGAGCCCAATATATCTTTGTTTCCATATCCTGCAATAGTCCTTCACCAACCGGGAATTGTCCTTGTCTTATCTTACGCCTTCCAAAGGAATCGGAGTCCATGATCCTGAGATATGTCAAAATCCTTGTAATATTATTTACGTAAATGTTTGTGACGATGTTTGTGTTTCAATCACGGGTAAACAATTGGAATGAACTTGGATGAAGCTTGGTACACAGATAGACTGAAACTTCAAACAATCATGAAACTCTCGCTCTGCACTCACTCAATAGGTTTAAAACAGCTGCAAGAGTATTTAAAATGTATGAAGTTATATCGACGGCAGGTCCTATGTATACTATGAGGCTAAGAACTCACGGAGCGATTTTCACCCGCGTCCGCCGCGGTTGCGGGCCCGCAGCTTCTGTAGAATGCAGATATATATGTAAAAAATGAAAGCACAACTCACGGCACGTTTTACGCCCGCGGTGTGCGCGGTTGTTTGCGGTTCCTGCTGCACCGGCGGGCAACTAGTAGAATCGCGCGGGCCGCGGTCACCCGCAGCCTCGGCGGGTGGCGCCCCTCTGCGATCGGTTGGCGGGCGACCGCGGTGGCCGGCGAGGGGGGGGGGGGGGGGGTGTACAGAAATCCATCGCCATTTTGCACCAGTGACTGGTGGCATCGTGACATATTTGTGTGTGGATCTCAACTGATCGTTTTCTGCCGGTCTTGCAACCGCCCGTCTTGCGGTCATCGCCCGCCATGTCTGCGGGCGATGATCGCAACCGCGACGGCTGCGTAACCGCGCAAATAACCAGTCTCGTGAGTTTAGAAATAAAACCGCAGTTCCACCACTGCGGCGGTCGCGGGCGAAAATCGCTCCGTGAGTTCTTAGCCTCAGTGGTCAAAATATTCTAAAGATATTTACGTAATATACTTATAGGTACATGGATTTAATATACTAGAAAATAATAACCCTATTGTCTATGCAGACTACAGTGGCACCTGGATGATTTTTTTATATCATTGTGATCACACACTTTAATAATTATCAATAAATAATTTCAGGTAATAAATGCACGCACGCTTATGAACCAGAACAAAATGCGCGCTATAACACAAAAGATTCTCCTCCAAATGAACTGCAAGCTCGGTGGTACTCTGTGGAGCATCAGTATACCTTTCAAGAGTGCTATGGTTATAGGCATCGACACTCATCATGACGCTACTAGAAAGAAGCAGAGTGTTTGCGGTAAGTTATTATTATTGCTCCAGTACAAGAGAGATATGAGGCTCATGGCTAAATAATAACAGCCGCACGGCTGCATTGAAGGTTAAGCTACGCTAGCCGCGGTCGGTTCGTACACGGGTGACCAATTATTACATATCGACATCCCTCCGTGCCTCGGAAAGCACGTTCAGCCGTTGGTCCTGGCTGTCATTGCTGGATCTTTAACAGTGGTTACGGTTAGTCAGAAGCCCAAGTCTGACAACCAGCCCTGCCAAGAAGTATCGTGTTGTCGAGTAACTAGGTTGAGAAGGTCATATAGGCAGTTGCTCCTTTTAAAATACTGGTATTCAGCTGCATCCGGTTAGACAGGAAGCTGACCCCTACATAATTTGGAAAAAGTTAGGCAGATTGATTACAAGAGAGAAATGAAAGCTGGCTTCGTTGACGGACTTAGAAAGTGGTCGCCCTGGATGGATATTCAGGGCGACTTTGGATAGAGAAAGGTTAGGTTAGGTGTTACAAGTACACAGACTTTTTGCCATTTTGTTTAAATACCATAAGGGATGAGCCTGTGGATACATAAGAGATGGTTACTGGCTTTTCAATTTTAGTTCTGATGCATACTAACAAAATTTCAATCAATATATAGAGGTATGAGGAACAGGGTATAAAGTTCATCCTCTATGGAAAAGGAAGGACCCTCCGACCAGATGGGTGCTGTGTCTGGTAGGCTACTGCCCAATGACTGATGTCGGGACGTTGTATATATGCTAGCCGCGCGGTAAACTCTGCTTGCGCGATGTAGGATTTTGCGTGACGTCAATGTGATGTGTAATTCGCATGTGGCGATGTAGATGCCGACACAAGCACACTGTGCACAAAAATAAATAATTACGTAAATAACCTTTATATGTTTCCAGCCTTCGTAGCGTCATACAATCAGGCGATGACGCATTGGTACTCAAGGGTGGTGTTCCAACAGAAAGGGCAGGAGATAACCGATAATCTTAAGGACTGCCTTGTGGAGTCCCTCAAACATTTCCTCAGTGTTAATGGAACCTTGCCTGAAAGGATTATTATGTACAGGTATGTCGCAATTTCGTAAACAATCTTAATTGCATTCGCGATTTATTTGCCAAAAATGTAAACAAATCTGACTAGTGGAAAAATAACTCTAAATCCTACACAATAAAGTTCACTTTACGCTACAACTTCAAACATTTTTTTATAACTTTTTCAATAGTGCTAGTCAACCTAATTACCATTAAAATAAAGTTGATATTTGTTTAACTTGAAATCACATCAATTTGAAACATTAGTTTGAATACATTTTATACACCGTGTAAATTAAAGACGCTTTTATTGTCTGCCTGTGTGACCGTGTGGTTCTACTTAACTACGCCATGGTTTTGGATGCGGTTTTCACCATCATTTAGAGAATTTATTCCGGACGGTTTACAAGTATAATACATTATACTAAACTTACATATTATTTGAAAGAAATGTCGATGTTTTGTTAAGTTGTAAAAGCCGTGGGAAGCGGGGACGGGTCGCAAGTTCTTACTAAAAGATATTTTGAACCGATAGAACCCGAAGTATTACCACACTTAACCCTTCATCCGGAACGTGGATCCACGCGTGACACAATAACTTTTTGTTTCTGTAATTTTTATTATTTTTTATTGGTGAATGGGCCCGCTCTTGACCTCAATCACGCCTGATGGAAAGCGATGGATGAGGTCTATGATAGAACGAGCGTGCCGAGAGATGCCTAGGGATAATTATGGCATTCAACCGGTTGAGTAGCAGTGAGCGGGGCACATTGCTCACAGAACTGATGGCCGATGGGGCCGGAAGGTTCTAGAGTGGCGAGGTGGTGCAGATTTCTAAGGGCTGCCACGAGGTGGACCAATGACTGAGGGTCGATGTGGCGACACTTAGGAGAGGCCTTTGTTCAGCTACGTCTACAAATAAAGTTGTTTATAGGAACAAACAATAAGCAGGATAAACTGTTATTAAAAGAATAAACATAACTTTTTCCTTTTTTCAGGGACGGCGTCGGCGACGGCGAATTGAAAGTGGTCCAACAGTACGAAATACCACAAATGATGATATGTCTGTCTGTACTAGGCGCTACGTACAAACCGGCGCTTACGTACGTCGTGGTACAGAAACGCATCAACACCAGGATATTTATGAAGGCTGGTGGTGGTTTCGAAAACCCGAACCCTGGGACTATTTTAGATCATGGCGTTACTAGACGCGATTGGTAAGTAAATTCTGATATTTTTTTATAGGATAGAATACTATAAGTATCTGTAATTTTTATGTACTATCGCGGTCACTCCCGCCTGATCACCGCTAAGTTCATTTTTGCTTGCACTCAAAAAATAGAAGCGCTCTCTAGTAAGTGCGCCAAGGTCAAATAGTTCGTCCGTAAAATTCATAAAAGGAGTACACGTGATGCGTTACTAAGCTGCGCAGTGCAGGTTGCGACTACTTGAGTTATCGCTGTCCTAATAGACAAAAACCACGGATATCGAGGGATATGGCATGGAGGCGTGGCACACGTCGCCTCTATAAAAGGCCATAACTGGCCATAAGTTGTAATCTGGCCGGTAAGCGCCGTAGTCATATGTTTGTATCGAAACGTGTAGTGTCATTTCGTATTTTTACAAAATGCCGAATTGTTCCGTCCTTATTTGCAAAAATAGAACAATCACAACAAACCTTAAGACAAGTGGCGTGTCCTACCACCGGTAATTAAAAAATCACTGCACTAATTATATTATTTAAGGATTTTACAAATATTTCATTGTGAAATATTTTTGAAATAACATAAGAAAATTGCCTAGCAACGGACCCATGTCAAATGATGCACTAGTGATGCATAGCGCTGAGATATGGCTATCGATAAATATTGTTAGTCTGTCTAAATACGAAATTAGAACCTATTTTACAAAAATTTATACATTTAATTTAAATTTCCCGAAAGATCCAGAAATGAAAAATAAATGTATAGATGCAACAGCCAGGGAAAATAATTGGTTTCCGTCAAACCAAACTGTAATTTGTTCTGTATACTTTAAAGAGAATTGTTTTAAGACGTACACATGCTTTTTAAGTGGGCTGTACCTACACTCAAATTAAGATACATACCTATATGAAACCGTAAGTTAACTATTATTAGTACAGCTACGTGCAAAAGCATTATGCATGTTTACTTAATAATAAAAACAAAAGATAGGAATTCCAAGATCTTTTATGGTGGAACACGTATTTTCGTACTTTTTTATTTTTTTAAAGGGGATTGGAGATTTTTATATGGAGCCTATTTGTATATCGTCCTATCAGGCTTATCTATATATCCTATGTAAATCGGTGAAACTGACTAATCAACGAAACTGGCGAATTAAATTAACTGACGACTGAGGGAAACTGACCAGTGATACGCGGACTCGATGTAATATGTATCCTATATACAGTGTGTCAGGTTAAACGAGGGACATACTTTAAGAGAGTGTAGTAGATGCTCATGAAAATTAACAACTTTTAATATGGGGCGGACTCAAAAATATGAAAAAGAAAAAAAATAAGTAGCTGTTCCCTACATTTTGTCCAGTTATGCGAACATAAATGTATAGAGCGGCTGGTTTTATTTTTTCGATTTCAGTGTTGGTCTCTTAGTAAAAGTTGTTAATTTTCATGGGTACTACACTCCCTTAAAGTATGTCTCTCGTTTAACCTGACACACTGTATATATCGATGTATATAGGTTTCATCGATAATTAAATAGTTTTAATTTTACGTAAGAGAGAAACTAAAGAAACTACTTATTTACTTAAATGTCATTTGCAAACAAATATATTATATTTTTACGTGATTCGGTTTTATTGGTTTTTAATGTACCTACCACATCGAAAGCAGAAAAATAAACAATAAGTACAAAATACACCCAAAACCCAAAAAACCCTTCTCTTTTTGTAGTTGAAATCTATCGATATTTTTATCGATCAAATATTTTTATTGACCCACCTTCCCTAGTTGATGCTATAGTTGCATGTGTGCATTCAGTGACTGTGTCTATACTTTCTAGTGCCCGCCCCTTTTGAGCATGTGTGCAATAAGATAGCACAAAAGTGTTACGCTTATTTTCTTGTATGTATGCCAAAAAAGCCGCCCAATTTGATCATGTGTGCCGTATCTATTTCTTTTGTTTTTGTGTGAGTTTCCGGAGTGGGAAAAATGTGGCGACACTTGAACTTGAACAAATATGCACTGAAGGCATATCTCTCGGATATCTATGACAAAAACTTTAAGGGGGCGTGTTTTGGCGCCACCGCAGGATTAAGGCGAAATTTTTTTAAGTGATCAGGCGGAAGAGGTCGCGTTGGTACACCATAAAAATTACAGATATAGATGTAGAAGTTTTACATAGGGTGACACAACGGGCGGTCTTAGCGATAAAAGCGATATTTTTTCTTTATTATTATTATACCGACCGATTAATCGTGGGCATGGGTACCGCTCGCTTGCGTGAATTTACTATGAAAAAAATGTCAGAAAAAATAACGAAGTCGCGCTCACGTACAGGCATGCAGGAACGTTAACCAGTCAACCAAGTGTTGTGTAAGATCGAAGCAACGATAAGATGGCAGGTGCTCTGTTTAACAGGAGTAATAAAAAAAATATATTAAAAAGATAACATATAATGAATTATAAATAAAATAGGTACAAGTCCGTCAAGTCATTGTCCGATGAGAAGGCAATCCGACACGACTGGATAGAGATCAGGCGTAGCACCAACAGCTTAACATCCTTTACTACCCAGTGATTGGGTAATACGATAGCCCTTGATTCATAAAATTAAACTTCCCCTTTTAATTCCAGGTACGACTTCCTAATAGTCTCCCAAAAGGTGAACCAAGGTACAGTAACACCAACTCACTACGTAGTTATCCACGACTCAAGCGACATGACGCCGGACCAGTGCCAAAGAATTACTTACAAATTGTGTCATTTATACTACAACTGGCCCGGCACGGTCCGTGTGCCGGCGCCGTGTCAGTACGCACATAAGTTGGCGTATCTAGTAGGCCAGAGCGTACATTCAATTCCTGCTCCATCCTTATCAAACAAACTGTTCTTCTTGTAGATTAGTTTAAACGTACAATGACGTGAAATTTTTAGTATGGCTAGATTTTTTTTTTTTTGTTTTTAATATGTGCGGTGTTTTTAAGTTTCTGCGAGTAGCAAGTTTTATTATAAACTGTTTTGAGAGCAAAGTATATTTGTTTGTATTTCCGAATCTATAGCTAATTTCTTCTGAATTATAGGCGAACCTCTTTAACTGAGACGTTGCCTAAGGTAACTGCGCGGTACGGGAGGTGTGATAGTTGTCACAAGTTGACGAATCACTGAGCTCTCGCATCACTTCACCACACCCGTCCCGCACCGCGCTGCTACCTCAGGCATCGTCTCAGTTAAGCGGTCGGCCTGTAATTAAGCAGTTTAGCTACTCAGAAAAACAAACAAACTTACGCATTTACAATTTTGTGTGGACGCATGTGTGACTATGCAATCGAGTTTCATTTCATTACGCATTTTTTACAAAGCCTGTTCCCACCACTAGAATATAATTTGACTGATTTCAACATAATTCATGTGTGTGATGTAATTGTGAATGAAAAAATGTTAAATAAAATTAAGAAAAGTGATTATTTTAATTGAATGAATGCCCAGAAGTCATGGGCAAGATAAAGTTGGAAAAAATATTAAGGGTGGGTTGCCATCATAAAGGCGCTGTTCCATATCTGTCCACGGCTAAGCTACGCACGTGTACTTAGGTTTGCTTTGTATGAAAATGTAGGCGGGATCTTCCGCTGCGACTTACGGCCACGCTACGTTCGACTGCGTAGCTTTCAAACGAATGACCCGCGCAGCCAACGTGCGTAACCTCTCCGTACACATCCTATGGAGCAGTGGAATTCCGCCTTTATTCACATTTGCCAAAACATCAATATTTGATTATTAGGTTTGATTAAGTCTTGATTAATTATTACTCTGAACAACGACGCAACCCGCTCTCAATATTGGTATAAAAATACCGCGCATATTACAAGTTTTCATATTACTTTAATTCGTAATTAATCGTAGTTTTTTTTTTTGTATTTAGTACTTAAATTTAAGTACACAGTTTTAATAATCCGCCTATCCGTGTTTAGGTCTGAAATTATTAAGAAAATCGGATTATTAATGATAAGTTAGATAAGATGGAAATATTTCAGCCTGAGTGTCGATTTTTATTGAAGGTTTGACAAAACTTGATTAAGTTTAAAATATGAATAGTGCGTTTTCTACTTTTTTGAGATAAAGTGCACCGGTGGTGTTAATCAACTGCTCGGTTACTAATCAACTGCTCAGCGACCTCTTAGCGCTAAATAGCGTTTATGAATAAGAATTTTGCTAATCAGTTGCTTAGCAATTGATTCAAATTTAAGAGACGTTTATAAATAAGACTGAAAAGTGTTCGGTTCTTATTTTCAAAGCACTTTTCTTGTCTACTTTGCACTTGTTGGCACATGCGCAAATATGTTAAGATTGGATAAGCTTGTCCATTTTTGTGGAATTCATGTATACGATGAGAGCGTCTTACGAGTTGTAGGTCGTGGGTCAATCAACCAAAATATATTTTATGTGTCATCCACCAACACGCTCTTGTCCCGCTTGCTTGATTACTTCTGATTATGTTATGTATACGTTGTGCCAAAATAAATTAAGTTTCGCTTAAGTACTGCTCAATTTCTTGCATTTTTCAGTAATATAAAAAGTATGTGTATTTTTTTTTTAAGTTAACCGTCCGTCACGAGCTTCTTTCTAACAGGAAACCCAACTGTGTTATTCCTGCTAATTTTAAGTCAGGAGTGCGGGATATAATCCTAAATGCTCTGTATCCGCAATGTGTCCAAGCCTTCCGCATCGTGTATTCTATTCTGGAAACTCGCACTCGCGTCATTTCCCTTTGACTACATTTTTACCTATGCTAGAGATTGATAAATGTTAACTGAAACAGCTTTCTATTGAAAAAGTTTTCTATGGAGAGCAGTGGTGGCCAAGTGGTAACGGCCGCGACTTACGAGTTGTAGGTCGTAGGTTCGAATCCAGACAGGTGCTGTACTTTGTGTAAATTATTTCATCACCACTGCTCTCAAAACGGTGAAGGCATGGTGAGGAAACCGGCATGTCCTAGAAACAAAAATTCGAAGACATGTGACATCTGCCAACCCGCACTGGGCCCGCGTAGTGGATTACGGCCCACTCCCTCTCACTGAGAGGAGGCCTGTGTCCCAGCAGTGGGAACATTATAGGCTGATTATGTATTGAAAAAGTACATTGAATTTGGTTTATCCGTTTGGGAGCCACGATGCCATAGACACAGACAGGTCAGGTGGTCCGGGCTTCAAAGTTATTACTAGTATAAACTCTCTTTTTGCGTGGGGGGGTTGAAAACAAGATGACAGATGCACTCGTAAACTCTCCCACCCCCATTCACTGTGTGATTTTATAGAATTTCAGCGATAGGATGTATGTCAATGCTGTCCACTGTAAAATTAATGAGCAAATTTGACATGTACCTGTAAATGGTTTGATTGAAATAAATGCCCTGACTTTGAGAAGTGTACTGTAAGCGTCAGTCATTTGTCGAGCCGGGGGCGTGTCCCAGGCTACGTTTGCTGACTCACTCCATTGAAGATCTCGTGTGCTCCAATGGCCATCCTGCCGTTGACATTCATGGCCAGGCCACTTCCACTTCGATTTGCTAACCCTGTGTAGCAAGCTATGCTCGGTGTTCCTTTGAAGGATAAGCTGCAGAACATTTAAGTGAATGAAGCGGCACAACAGCATAGAAATCCTTCGCAACTTCGTGTACCTTCTAGCACTGCTCTAAGCAATTTTTTTGTGCATTTAATGAAAATGTTAAGAAGTTGATTATTCCATGTTTTCTTTTAGCATAGGTTACTTTTGTTTATTATAATATTTTTGTGATCTGATTGACTACCTTGCGTTGATTTTAAGTACGGGTCTATAGTATTAGTAAAACACCAAAAAAATCCTAATGTTTTTATTACCGTTCCTATGTTTCATTACTCACATGTTTCATGCTCAAATTATAATATTGTACGCACAATGGTCCATTTGAAGGACTAAGTGCGGAAACCAAACCCATAACATAGATGATATTATTGTGTTTAAATGTTATTCAACGGTCAGCAAAAATGGTTGAGTCGTTTTTATTGACAAATTGATAATGAATGTGCTGAGCTTAATATTTGCATATTGTCAATGTTTCAAAAACAATGTGGGATCTAAAGTGTAATGTTAAATTCTATGACTGGTTTTAATAAAACAACCGTTCAATTATTTTGTAAATAAGCATTCTAAGACATTTTTATATCAATGTTAATGTCCATAATATTCATGACAATAACTTAGAAAGAGCTCTATTTTTTATATAAGACATTTAAACATTTTATGATTGTGAGTTTTCTGGTTCCCGTCATTCACTTGTAAAAGTGTCTTAGAAGATCTACTTACAGAAATAAACAATTAATATCTTAAATTTACTGAACACATAACCTCCTTTTTCTGAAGAATTAAAAAAAAAAAAGTTGATGTAACTTTTGATTTAATACTTGTTATGTGTTACGAACCTCTAAATACGAACAAATGTTGACTAGTTGTAAATTCGTGACAAAGCGAATTACGTTATTGTTTCTGATTGTCTAATCTTTAAGGAAATTTATTTAATTAGGATGGGTGAGCATTTCTCGAAGTTCGAGTAAGGTACGATGCCGATAAAAATGGTTGCATCACCTTTTCGTGGTTTGAGTCAGTTATGTTGGTACCTGCCTAGGTCATACGTCTAAGTCTAGTTTTTTTATAAAACTGCTAGCACTGTAATAATAGATTATTTTGTAAGAGAACACTCAGTGTATTTTTTTGTAATAAATCATTTTGTACAAATGCAATATTTTTATTCTCTGTCCCAAAGTCCCAGTACATACGAATACACCTTTTTCTTTTCAATAACTTGCTATTTCTATAAGGTACTGCTTTTCACGCGAATGTGGGAAGGGAAGGCAGAACGGACCAGTTATGCAAGAAATAATGTAGAAAAGAACATTGCAAGTTAACTTTGTAAAAACGTGTGCGGTCGGGGGACAGCTATCAGGAACAAAGTTCTTTACGCGATCCACACACACTTGAAAGATACCTACGCAGAGAGAGAGAGAGAGTCGCACGCATAAAGCTTTTTCCTTACGTGACGATTCCCACCAGTCAACTCCTACAGGAGGAGGAACTTCGTTCCATAAACTATTCCTTTTATTCAACACTAGCTTCTGCCCGCGACTTCGTCCGCGTGAAATTCGTACTTTCCTCTAAAAGTTTCGAAAATGAATGTTGGTATGATCTTTATAATTAACTTAAATAAATAAGTATTCGGGCCAATTTTTAAGTTTATAGAACAAAGGAATCAGATTTTTCAAAGAAACTATCCCCGCTTTTCAGCCCCACAGGGGTAGAGTTTTGAAAAATCGTTTAATATGTGTTCATAACTTGACTCAAAGTTTATTTATACCAATTTTCGAGCTAATCAAGCCACGCAGTAAAATCCTCCCCTTTAAAATTAACTACCTCTTTTCATACAGTTAGGGGTAGATTTTCGAAAAACCCTGATACACGTTATTAATTATTTTTAGTCCTTAGTATAAATATTGAGTTCCAAGTTAATCGGACAGGGCGTTAAAATTCTTCCATACTTATTTTAACACCCCCCCATTACCTCTTTAGGGGGTATTTTAGAAAAACAAAAAATTCCAAATTTCATAATTTACTTAGATAAGTATTCGTGCCAAGTTTCAAGGTTATTAACTCAATAAATAAGATTTTTCATACAAACAAAATCCCCCCTTTTCACCCTCTTAAAGGTTGAATTTCCAAAAACCCCTTCTTATTCGATACCTACTCTGCACGAAGAACACAAACTCCAAAACTCATGTCCCTAGGACCAGCAGTTTAGACTGTGCGTTGATATTTCAGTCAGTTCGTTCATCCTTCTTTGGGGGAGAAATTATCAAAAACGCTGAGACACGTATAAATTAATTTTCAATCGTTAGCCTAAATACAAAATTTGAAGACCCTAACTTTTAAACTGACGGACTTTCATACACAACTTTATCCCCCTTTTTAACCCTTTGGGGTTGGAATTATCAAAAACGCTGAGACACGTATAAATTAATTTTTAGTCGTCAGCCTAAACACAAAATTTGAAGATCCTAACTTTAAAACTGACGGACTTTCATAAAAACTTTCATCCCCTATTTAACTCCCTTAGGGGTTGAATTTAAAAAATCCTTCCTAATTCCTTGTCTACATTATAAAGGGAACCATTGTGTAAAATTTCAAAATAAATACCTATAACTACCTACTTTAATTAATAAAATTTGAACAAATATTTAAACACTACCAAAACAACTCATACCTATTTTACAAAATAACAACAAAAGAAATTCAAATAAACAATTTAAAGACTAAAAGTCGCGCTGATAAGCACGGTTTCTCAATATCAATTATTGTCTGTCAATAAGGTCGAACGCTCTGAACGCATCAACAGCCAAATATTGAATGAAGCTCGCTCTGACGCTCTCGGACCTCCCGCCTTTTTATACACTACCGCGACCAGTGTCGAGCGCGGCAACCGTTACACAAATATAATCCTTATAGCATGATTCAGACGTGTGACGGCGCGATGGCTTATTTCATGTATAAGTTTGGTGTTTCTATACCGATTTCTATGATTCTTTTTTTATTGAATAGGTAATAATGTTAACTTTTTTAAATTAGGGATGAGTGAGAGTATTATAAACGTAAGAGTAAACAAATATAATCAGAATGCTCCGAACTGCTAAGCTATCAGGAGTTACACGTGTTATTGTGAGTCAACCATAAAAGATAGACATATGCTGTTGCGGGATATTTTTTAGACAATTTTATCTAGAATATTTCCGTCATACATGATTTCTATGTAACTTTAACCATTAAGGCTGCACACGCGACGGAAGCTTAAAAAATGGAGTAACTTCTCCCGTTTTACCAACATTTCCCTTCACTACTCTGCTCCTATTGATTGTAGCGTGATGAAAAGTATACTATAACCTGCCCAGGAGTATGAAGAATAATTGTACCAAGTTTCGTTAAAATCCGTCCAGTAGTTTTTGTTTCTATAAGGAACATACAGACCGACAGACAGACAGACAGACAAAAATTTTACTGATTGCATTTTTGGCATCAGTATCGATCACTAATCACCCCCTGATAGTTATTTTGAAAATATATTTCATGTACAGAATTGACCTCTCTACAGATTTATTATAAGTATAGATTTTCGAGAGTTAAACTGATCAACAACCTTTACTCTTCGTTACTTACTAATTGACTTAAATATATTCATAGGTAGGTATCAGATGATTTCTTAAAACTCCAACAGAGCCCTAATTCACAACCATACGACAGGCTATCGTATCGAAAACCTGACATTTCGATAACCTGATTTGTCTTCCCCTCAACAGCAAATAGCTGTTGGAAGAATAGCGGGCGTCTATTTGATTCAAACTGACAAAATTTTCGGGTTTTGGTCTTGTGAACAGCATTGAGAAGACTCCTACGATAACAATGATTAATGTTCGATACGATACGGTAGCATATCGAGTGTTTGTGAATAAGGGGGCTAATCCGTTTTGCCTGCATAAGCGTGGCAAAAATGACCACGCAGGAAGGCAAACTGGACTTTCACAAAAAAGGTGAGAACAATTCGTTCACAGAGAAATACTGCCACAGCTAGAACAAGCGCAAGGCTATAAACAAAACTGGACATTTCATCTATCCCCCACTCAATTCTGAAAACAAGCTTTCTTCGTCGGATAAATTGACATTTTCTTTCTTTTTATAATCTTCATTTTCGTCCGGTCCGTTTTGCCTCTTGGCGTAAACCACAGCAACATTTCACCATCATCCTACTGCTGTCCCCTGTTGGACATAGGCGCCTCCTATTGTACGCCATTCCACTCTATTTTCGACAACTCTCAACCCTGCGAAGATCGTCGCTCCACCTAGGCTGAGGGCGTCCTACCTTACGTTTGCGGATTCGCGGTCTCCACTCAAGAACTCGTCTACCCAAATGGTCATCGGTTCTACGGCTAATATGGCCGGCCCGTTGCCTCTTCAGCTTGCTTATTCTGTGAGCTATGTCGACAACTTTGGTTCTCTGCCGAATCACCTCGTAGCGGATTCGATCCCTCAGAAACTAAGCATAGCCCGTTCCATAGACCGACAATTTATGAACCAGCCTTACCGTGAGTGTCCTCGTTTCGGCTGCGCAAGCACAAGCAGGTCGCACTGATTAAAGACTCCTAAGGCTCTGTGGAATACGCGACGAGAAGACTCGACGAAGCTTCCCAAACGCTGTCCAGCCCAGCTGAATTATTCTGTTAGCCTCCCTCTCAAAGTTATTCTTTAAGTTGATAGTTATTCTAGAACACACAGCAACATTTAATTTCTGGTTAATGGGTATTGCTATCGACGCTATCTTCCACATTCAATCACAAGTCACTGAATATAGAGACCGCCAGAACATAATTAGGTATCAATAGACAAAGCATACTGTAGGTCGATTGAAATTTGCCAATCAGATTATCAGAATATGCAAAACAAACTTTCCTTGCTAAAACTCATAACAACCTTCTTTTTCGTGGGGGGTTAAAAATAGTGCAAACAATGCTCACGTGGACAGCTGTGTTGAGTAAGTTGACCAGATAGTGAGCATGAAGAGCTCTGAGACCACTTGTTCAAGAAACGGCATTATTCCTTTCAAAATTATTTAGGTGGACCTTTTTCCTGCAGAGTCTGTATTACCTTTCCTATCTACTGCTACTCCGCGACGCCGTTTAAAACCTGTACCTACAACTATTTACCTACTCGAATTTACAACTAACTATACTATAATTCATACTGAAGAAGCTGAAGAGTTTGTTTGTTTGAACGTGATAATCTCTGCAACTACCAGTCGGATTTGAAAAAAATATTTTTTATTTCTCGTACTCGGAAAGTAGTGTTTGTTTGATCCGAATAGCGGGTGGAAGACGCTGCTTCCCACCTTTGGGCGGGAAAGACTCAGTAATTGCTTCCCTCTCTAGGGCGGGAAAGACTCAGTAATTGCTTCCCTCTCTAGGGCGGGAAAGACTCAGTAATTGCTTCCCTCTCTAGGGCGGGAAAGACTCGGTAATTGCTTCCCTCTCTAGGGCGGGAATTAATTTAAAAAATAGAACTAAATTGGTTAGGTAGACAGCTACAATTTTTTTTTACATAATTAAGAAAAATGTTACGATCTTGTGAGTGTATAAACAGTCAGTGTGAATTAAAAAAAATACTTATTAAGCGGGACGGCCGGCGGAGTATTCCCGTTTGAGCACCTATTTTTAGAGCACCTAGGAGAGACCCTATCAATGGAAGAAAAAAATATAGATTTGAAATAGGTGCTCTAAAAATAGGTGCTCAAACGGGAATACTCCGCGTCAGTGACGCGGTGTGTTCCATATTTAAAATAGTACACAAATTGTTCTAACATCTCAATTAATTTTAAATAAGTAAGTACCTACTATTCATGTTATTATTGTCAATAAATATTTTAGAAAAACCGCTATTTTTTACTTTCCTTATATTCGAAATGAAAAGTAGAGTGTTTAACACGGGTGAAAGTCATCAATTCCTACTCGGACTATAGTCTAAATACCTCGTATGGGAATAGATTCCTTTCGACTCTCGTATAACTATCTACTATTTGCATAGGAGAGCGCAATTCTTGAAGCTGAGAAAAAGACTATTCAGAGAGAACACAGTAAAAGCGCGGACAGGCGATGCGATGCGACAGGGTAGGTCGGGCAGAAGCTAGTTATTAACATATTGAAATAATATTTACCTAGTAAAATCAGATCGACAAGTTTTAATTAGACGGTAATGTCTTGACATAAGTACACAGAGTACTTTTTGATAGACTGCATAAGTATTAGGTATCAAAAATATCCCTGTTTGATATCAGTGTTGCTAGCCAGCAGTATCATCTGCAGAGTGCCTGTCAGCAATCATTCATCAGCAGTCTAGTGACACCAGCACCCTTATTCCGTAACACACTTTCAATCACAATCTGAATCGTTTTGAAGGATATTGCTATTCCATTGCTTCATATGTATGTTCGAAAAATTTGTTTGCTCAATAACGCCATTACTGTTGTTGAACTGACAAAATGAAAGCTATTGCTACTGTTGGGTCAAAAACCAACTGCACAGTGAACAGATAACAACTCTGTCTTCCAATCCATTCCTTAAGTCACGAAAAATAATACCTAGACAGAAAATGAGCTAACCATAAAGCATTATTAAAATTGTATCGATAAAAAATGCTCCAAAATTATCCCTTTACCGTGTCACTCATTGATTCACGAATGGTCTAAACGTTTCCTAAATATTTTCGCCCTAATTAGCTACAATGAAGTCTTGCCCCGCGGCTTTGCTTGACAGGAGACGCCGAATGCACGCGCTCTAGACAGATGTGAATTAGACAACTTAATACCACGATACTTTGTTTTCAAGTCGTCTGAATGATTATCCCCTATTCTTCTACATACATTGACGGTTTTGATAGCCATGTAAGAGTCTAAAATCATCAAGATACAGCAATGTATCGAAGAATGGGCGAATTTGTGTAAAAGACTATTCAGTTTTACCACCCGCTAGTATTTCAACTGTTGCAATTTGTGATTGGTGGAATGCTTCAGCTAATTTCCGAGTATTAAATTATTGCCAATTTAGATGATTTTAGAAAATCGTAACGTTTACTAGAATCTATACTGACACAAAGATTAGAGGGCTGGTGATTTTCGAAGATAAATCTTTTGTAGAAAAGTGCCAAAACTTTCAAGAAGTGATGTCGGTGATTTGGATTTTGATGTTTTTTTCGGGAAGAAACTGGCTTTCTATTTTATTTTTTGGCCTCCAAACGCAAGTGTTCGACCTATCAACCTATTCTACTTAATTGAGGAGCAATGATTTAATAAATAGGTAGGTATCTGATTGAATGTCACGTTGTATAATTTCTAAATGTCGAGACAAGTCAAAGCAGTGTCGGGTAGGGCGAGTAAAGCATAGTGTTACATCGATAACAAACTTCTAGCAGCTAAGCTGTGGGCTGGCGTAATGTATGTCGGTCTCCACCTCAGAACAATCTGAAATACCGACGGCGTGTGTGGGAGTGCTTCGTTTAACGAAAGAGCGGCAGTCCATCAGGAGCGAGCGAGACAACGCTATACAGAGTGAGGAGCACGGCACAATACGCTGCCCGTGGGAAATGCACAGTAGTGGTCAGATCAGAGTGCGCGCGCGCCGGCCCAGTGCACGTATTATTGTATTGGAATCTCTACTGCTCACAACAGCTTATGAAATTGTGTTCGAAGAATGGACACCGGTTTTATATCAACGACGCAAGATTCAATTTTGTATTCACATTTTTAAGAACTTCAGATAACGTTTTTGTATTGAAAGTTATATAGGTAGGTAGTTCCGTCGGGTACCTATAATGCGATGAATTTTTTTTAGCGATCGATTGAGGTTTCTGCGGCGGGCTTTCGGTCGGGATGCAAATGTGTTTACGGAGTTTGTCGGCACACGCCTATAATAAAAGAAATACATGCTTTAATAAACACGTTTTCATGATGCTGCACGTAATGAGCAGATTTACTCGGATGCCCGGCAGTTTTATAATCATATCTGATGATAATGTTAAGCTCAATTAATTAAGCGACTTTAAGATTTTGACTTTGGAATTTTTTGATAAAGTAATATCAATTACGGTGTATTCGTAAGCATGTAGGTACCTACCTATCAATTTGCAAATATTTTTTCCACACGGTTTAAATAAACACATTCATATGCAGATAGGCGCTTCAAATACCTTAATTGGTACCGAAACTTTCTAAGAAAAGTGGTTTAATAGTTTTCTATGTCTCATTAGCGACGAGACTATCAACCTACACAAAAATCTATGGGACTGACTAACTGCAAAATGTGATTTTTATATTTCAATTTACAGTCATAAACTTAATAATACCGTCGAGAATTTCCGCCGCACATCACTATCAATCAGAATCGCCGGTAATTCGAAGTTTACACCTACGCAAGCAGTAAAACAAAAACTATAATAGAACATAAAGGTCTCGCGTTTATTCCTCACTTCCGAACGAAATTTATCGTAAATACAATCAATTATTTGTTACATAATTAAGTATGCTATATAAATAAGGGTCATTTTCGTTTAAGCTGTTGGTTGGTGGTTCTTTTATGTAGTGAGGGACAATAGTGCTTGAAACAGGGGTGGGTTGGCCATCGATACATATCTTAATTAGGCCGCACAAGGCGATCATCGATTATTTTTTCTTGTATCCGGCCGATTTCGGCCCGCCTGACCGTGACTAATATTTGTAGAGACGGATGAAAATACTAATTTCTTATTTGGGACGTGTCGTGTGGTTTGTGTCAAGTGTGATTTGGTTAAAAAGGGAATTCTGCTTCGTTGAGTTTCGGATTTACCTATGGATGTGAATATTGTGAATGAGCGACATTCAGACATTCCTCCGAATGGTGATAAACTGCTGGCAATCCTATCTTTTTATGGTTTTTTTTTTCAGTTATATCAAGAGTTACTGACATACCCTGTCCCATGTTGCACTAAATATTGGGACACAAACGGACCTACTAGTTGTGCTGCCACATTTAATCCGTCTGCCTCAAATCAAGAGTGATCAACTGATCAGACATCTTCTGGGCATGTTCGTTCCATCATAGACCTCATCCATTGCTTTCCATCAGGCGTGATCGAGGTCAAAGAGCAGGCCCATTCAGCAAAAAAAAAAAAAAAAGAGGGCAATGGCTGGTAGGAAACTCTTAAAGAATAAGAAGAAAATGCTTCCATTTGTTCCATTAATTTCAGAGAAAATATCAAGTTTTATTTATGTAGGCACCTACGTAAAGTCTTAGGTGGTTGCCTAGGTATCTACTTATCTAAAATATCCATCTATATTCACTGAAACCATTTTCTTACGTGAAAATAAACTGTCGAACAAAAACAAATTCAGTAGTGGTTTGCCATTTCAATTAATACAACGCAAATAGACACTGAATTCTCCTGCCAACTCACCTTCTTATCTCATTGGAATAAGGTTTATTATCGCATTAATTTTCTTTAATGCTAACCAGGGCTGTTGGAGTAATAAAATAGTTAAAACGTGAGAATCCCTGCAGAGAGCGCGGCTTACTATGCTCCTGCGAATATCTCGTTTTGCATAGTTATTTGATGGTTTTATCGATCGAAATATAAGCTGAAATGCCTACTGACTGCTGAGCGTTTCGCCTACGTATTAATTAGGCATTACTGTGCATAATATACCAGCATTAAATATTGTGGACCTTACCGACTGGAACGAGTCAATTGTTTGAAAGAAATCATTATGCAATCTCGAAACATTGGTTCCTAAAATCAAAAGTTTTACACAAAACAGCAAAAATAAAAGCAAATCAGTCGGCGGACCCGATCGTCAATCTAACCGGAGTGTCTCATAACTACGGTTTAGCTTTTACCAGGTTTCAGAGAGGTAATGCTCCATCGTGTTTCAGTCGGACCTAGCCTGCGGCACTTTGCCGTGGGAACACTCGAGCCTCCTTGGATTTACTCCCGTCAATGGATGAGGTTTAACTCCCTTTAATCCGAATTTAGTGCCGTTATTAATGTTTGGTTTTGATGGTAGAATATCGGTTTTGTTATTTACAATTATTTTTGTGTCTGTTGGAAATGTTTTGTCCTGAGGTTATTTGTCGAATACGTGGAAGGTTACTTATCTTGAAAATAATCGAAAGATTTAAAAATCGTTTTGTCTTGAATGAGTATAATAGGTACTTCACCGCTTCACCTAAACAGTAGTTTCTTAGAATATCAGCCGGAAAGGAAAAGAGGAAATCTTTTTAATGGCGTCTTTTTATCACTTGAAATCGTTTGTTTTCTTTTTTGGAGATCTTTGTTAAACCATGAAAAACCTAGCAATAACGTCAGGCTTGCCTAATTTTAGAACACTGACGAAATCATTAGAAAACGACTCAAAAACCTTAATTTCATCAAATCAATTAGTCCCAATGTATCAATAGAAAAACCCCTCATTTACATCCAAACTGTCGATTATAATAAATTGGACAAACACCAAAATGATTTTGGATGTCCAATCAATTGGGTGTTGACAGATATGCCCATTATTCGCCAAATTTTGACTGTGAAAAGCCTTTACGCGTTTCATGGATCGGTATTTCTCAATCAACCTGAGAGTTGATTGTGTATTTGATTAGGTATGTTGATTTGAAAACTAGATTTTTCTGACGAAATCGTTCGGTGATATATTATTTTCGCTGATTAGTCTCAGACAAAAAGTTATAACGTCAATAGGTTATTTGATTGTCTATGATTTTTGGGTGTAGGACGTGTAGGTATAAATCTGGTGTTTGTTACAGTTAGTTATCATTCTTACCACTTACCTACCTTATCATCATCTGCCTAGCCTTTTCCCAACTATGTTGGGGTCGGCTTCCAGTCTAACCCGATGCAGCTGAATACCAATATTTTACATGGAGCGACTAGGTACCTATCTGACCTCCACAACCCAGTTACTGGGTAGTACTATCGTATCCTATCGTACCCCATGGTAAGACTGGTTGTCAGACTTTCGGGCTTGTGACTACCTGTAACGACTGTCAAAGATCCATGAATGACAGCAGGGACCAACGGCTTAACGTGCTTTCCGAGGCACGGAGGTGTCTCGGTATGTAAGATAGCAACTCATCCACAGACTAACCGTGGCAAGCGTAGCTTAACCTGATCGATCGACCTGTGCGGCTGTTATTATTTATCTCGGGTCCTGTTATTCTTACCACTTACCTACCGTTAATATTTCATCACCACTACTCTCAAAACGGTGAAGGAACCATCGTGAGGAAATCGGCATGTCTTAGAACCAAAAATTCGAAGACATGTGACATCTACCAACCCACACTGGGCCCGCGTGGTGGATTACGGTCCACTTCCTCTCACAGAGAGGCTAGGTCTGTGTCCCAGCAGTGGTAACATTATAGGCTGATTATGATGATCATTCCTACCTAATAGGTCGATACCTGGGTTCACTTGACAAGGCAAGCAGTGCAGTAAGACTTCAGTAAGCAGTAAGTATTATTTAATCATCTTCCAGTTGTTTTCGTCTCTCTTGTTTTTGCTCAGGAAAAGTGCCTATTTACTTACTTATTTGGTTTTTGGCATAAGTAGGTACGTTGATTTTCTTCAGTGAAAGTAGAACTACATTCTGAATTTCCAGTTCCTTTTGTTTTCGCGATTTTCCGCCAGTCAGAGAACCTTCTTGTTTTGTAACGTCTTGCTGTGTATGTAGCTAGGTAGACACTTATGTGAAGACGTGTATGTAGCTAGGTAGACACTTATGTTGTTATTTAGCTATTTCTTTAGATCAAGAGTGGCACTTTATTGGCCATCTAACTATAAAGCTTATCGTTTTTTTGTATTAAATAACAGTGTGATTATGAGATTCAAGAGTTTTGATACAAGTAGGTATTATAATCGAATGCATAAGGACCTACCTAATGTTTTCACTATAGAAACATAGGTACTACCTACTTACTTTCATAGCGCATGTTGGAAGAGATTTCTCCACCGAGATCACCGATGTACGTATTTTTCTGTTCCTTTCTTCTTGTCTGTTTGTAAATGAGTGCATAAATGTTTAAATCTTATAAAAAAAAACTCGTGTTTGTTTCGAAATCAGTGTTTTCTTATCGAACTCCTCCGACACGGCTTGACCGATTTTTATTATTTTTTTTGTGTATAGTATATTTGGTAGGTCTGAGAATAGGTCGTGGGCTATTTTTTATACCCCTGGGTGAAAAAGGGGCTCTCTCTAGATTTTTTTTGGAATTGAAACTTACGCGGGTGAAACCGTGGGGCGCAGCTAGTAAAAAATAATAAATAAAAGTGTAAAATATTGAGGAAAATAAAATGATTCAATGAATAAAGAATTCATATAAGTAACTGTTGCTTCACGGTATCAAATGAATTGTTTATTTAATTAATTGTAAAATAATAAAAAAAAATAAACTAAACGAGATTGTTTAAATTATTAAACATACTGATTTTTATGATGATTAGGTACGATGATTTAAGGAAAAATACTAAGCAGACTTATATTTTTAAAAGATTAAAATAATAACTAATGATCGTTGCATATTTATTAGTGATTTATTCCGGTGTTGCACATGACGACCGTTGAATTGTTTATAAGTATTTAGGTATAGTAAGGAATTTAGCACAGAATTTTCCGAGAACGAAGAACATTGAATTTTCCATTTAATTTCTTTTGGCAATAAAGTTAACTTTCCTTTTTTGAAAATGTCTATACAGGGTGGCAGGGACATCGAGGCACACACTGTTACCATGAATTCAGTACCTGATTCAGAATATCCTGCGTTGACATTTTCAATAAACTATTAAAAAAAAATTACTGTTCCGTATGTTTTGACTGCGGAGGTATGTTTTTTTTTTTCGATGGATAAGGTCTATCATGAAACGAGCGTGCCCAGAAGATGCCTAAGGCACTGGAACTCCCACGCTTCGACGAAACACATCTGGCTGCTTGCCGCAAGGAAAGAATTGGACAGTCAAAGGGTTGGGTGTGACTGTCCAGGATGCGCAGAGCGCTCGGTTCAGTTGAGTAACTGGCGGAACAAACTGCGCTACACGAGGAGGCTTCTTCATGCATCCCAAAAATGTTTGTTTTTGATAACCGCCGAATAATTTCTACGCTAGGGGGGTCATGGTAACAGATTGCGCCTCAATGTCCCTGCCACCCTGTCTAACTGATCATTGAATTGTAATTACCTACTTAAATTCTGAATGTAAGCAAATATTTTTCTTGTTTGGTCAATAAAAAATCATTACCATTGTTTAAGCATAGGTTACGTGTATATTCTGCGTCATGATTTGGACTTTGTAGGCGCTAAAGACGAAATAAAAACACTTGCGTTAAACACCTAATAAATCTATATTTGGACAAGTCGAGAACACTCTGCAGTCATATTTTAAATGTTTGCACTTCAAACAATGTAAAGGCAGGGTCCAAGAACATTAAAACGTAAAAAGATACTTTTGTCATCATTTAAATAATGTATCGATATATTGTAATCCGATGAGGGACATCAACGGTGTGATATTTCACGGCATAACCTTATTGATATAATTTAGTTATAATATGAAACCTTGTGGGTTGTTGCACTAGTTAGCGAACGCGACTTCGTTTGATAATGGGGACCAGTGATACCAAGTTTAGAAAATTTAGTGGGACGAATTTACCTAGCTGAAAAAAGCTGTGTTTATCACAACTCTATATTTAATTGACTGAAATTACAACACAGAGACAGCTAAGTACGTGAACAATCCTTCCCCAAAATAATATTATGAAAATAGGCATTCGCAGCAGAGGGAAAGTTACAGGCTACCAGTTATTGGAGCTCCAGAAGGAAAAATTTACACTGTAAAACTACAAAAGACCAATTTCCGTAATTAAAAACGTTCAACATCTAGTCGCAATCTCATCTTAGTGACAATCAATGTCAAAAACTTGTGAAAAATGTAGAAAATGAGAGGTATTTTTGACAGATTGAGACTGAGACAGTGAACGTTATTAAAATTACAAGAATTGCCTTGTAGACATAATATGGGCACAAACTCCACCTTTCTACATAAACTACTTCATAAATAAACTATTCCCAAACTCCAAGTTATTTTCTCGTATCAGTGAAAACCCTGTTATTCAGCGGATGTGTCGTACCACACAGGAAGTCTTTGTTTGGCGCCGACAAAGTTTCCACGTCGCCTCAACATACAGACAAACAAGTAACCAAAATACGAACATAATACGCGTTCTGAGAACAACGCGGAAAACCGATAGGGTGCATTTATAGCCTTTACTTAATGTAACACCAACTTATGTTTGATGCTGAAAATTCGCATAGCCATTCGAAATTAAACTCTGTTCCGTCCTCCATAAGTGTGGCGGTTTTCGGCGCGGGGCTTTTTGGGTGCGATTTTTTTATTGTCCGAATGTTATTGTCGCTCATCGTTGGTGGTGACATTTCGCAAATAATGTCGCAAGTTGCCGCGACCACCGACATAAGTCGGAACTTTTGTGACAGGCGCGATGGGAGGCCGTTGACTTGTTAAGATGAATTAATTGTTTTTTTTTTAATGGTGGCTCGTAAATACGTTTTGTAGATCAAATTATATTGATATTTGGGATAAAAGATGGATGTGTTGTTAGTGAAGGAGCTGTTTAGATTGTTTACTTTTGGTCAATTTGGTCTTTTAGGGGAGAATAGGAACTCATTGTAAGTAGTTCTCAAGAAAATCTGCTGCTACCATTTGTACTACCTATTGTGGACATTGTGGTATAGTAATTTTATTCTAGGTGCAACGTCTTCACATCATATCATCATAATCAGCCTATAATGTTCCCACTGCTGGGACACAGGCGTCCTCTCTGTGAGAGGGAGTGGGCCGTAATCCACCATACGGGCCAAGTGCGGGCTGGCAAAAAATTTTTTTATCTAGGACATGCCGGTTTCCTCACGTTGTTTTCCTTTACCGTTTTTGAGAGCAGTGATGATGAAAATAATTTACACAAAATAAAGCGCTTGTCTGGGTTCGAACCTACGACCCACAATAACTCGTAGGTAAGTCGCGGCCGTTACCACTTGGCCACCACTGCTCTCGCGTCGTCTTCACATATAATTCATGTATACAAGATATTGT
The DNA here is from genome assembly GCA_945859645.1 of Amphipoea oculea. NCBI lineage: Eukaryota > Metazoa > Arthropoda > Insecta > Lepidoptera > Noctuidae > Amphipoea > Amphipoea oculea. Next base: position 12,359,807 of record OX243880.1, read on the forward strand.
AAAAAACTTTAAAAGAATAACGGTGGAGTTTCTTGCCCATTCTTCTCCATACGAAACTACCTTTTGGAAGGGGCGACTGGAATCAATTCAATTTTTTTGTAAATTATGACGTTCAAAAGTGCCTGTTATGTGCCTATTTGAAATAAATGATTTGACTTTGTATAATAAGAGTCACCTAGAGGAAAAGTCCATGTGTTGCAGAGGACTATGGAAGCCATCAGCTTATTAAAGGAAGAGAAAAAGTTATAAGTACCCATGTCGTGAAAAACAGACAGATGTGTGTACTGTGACGCTAGGCAGTGGCGGATTTACACATTGGCCGCGAGTAGGCTATTCAAATTTTGCCACACCTACCGACCTCTACAATAATGTCCCATGTCTTTTGTATACTGCTTCGACACGCTATAATCCATCGCCTTTTCTTCAAAATACTTAAAATGTTCTCGTGCAGCTACGAAAAACTTGCAAAGAGATTTGTAAAGATCGGCAACAGTGATCAAATCTACGGTAGAAGCCTGAATTTGAGCATTATTCTTTCCAAAAAACATGGTAGGTATATAAATATTAATCTTTTTAATTTCACTAAGACATTTAAAAAAAATGCTAGCTCCGCCACCCCTAAAATCTGCCGCCCTAGGGTCTAGCCTACTCAGCTTGTTGGTAAATCCGCCACTGACGATAGGAAGAAAACTACACAGCAATCCTGTGACAGTGATTCTCAAATCCAGGACACCACCTACCAACAAACACAACAGTTAAAAATCATCACGGACCCGATAAATCCCGAACGACACACGAACGATGATTCATAACGCTACAATCACTAGTCGCCACGTTACATGACATGCGCAAGCGCTTATTTATACCCCTTTATCGGATGACGTCCGCATAAAGGCAGCCGCTCGAAATAATAGGGGGACAGGCAAGCCATTGTACGGAACATGTTCAACCATTCATACGATGAGTAAAGAAGAGTAATGCCTCGCAATAGTCATAATTTTAGTACACGTAGTACAAAGTAACGCCGACTTAACCGACTTGCAGTGTAATTGGGTTTTTTTGTTGGCGGTATGTCTTTACTGGAGTGTTTTGGGGTGTGCCTGAAAGTCGAGTGATGATCCAGTCCCCAGCTCCACGGGCTCCACACATCGATACTGCCACAGACGCACAACCCTCTAAGTTCATTTATATCCCTATTGAATGACTATTTCATGGAAATATTATAATCAATAGGGTAATATGAACTTAGAGGGTTGTATTGATGATTTAAATGATTGTAATTCATAAATACATACTAGTTACGGTCGCGAATCATATTTTGTTCAATATACATCCTGAAACTAACCTGCAAATTCATAAAAACGTAAGAAAATAAAAAAAAATATCACTGGACTACCCTGGCGTTTCCACCTTAAATGGTCGATATCCGGTAGTTTAGCTAAATCTTATACAGTTTTAGCAAAATATTGAGTTGTAAGTTCCGTCTTGTATGCCTCCTTTCCACCGGTGCAAGTCAAACCGTCCCTTAATATTGGACTTGGTTATCATGCTGTGTGCAACACCTGCCTAAAACCACGTTAGTGTATTAAATGTAACGAGAAAGTCATAATGAGGTATTGGTGACGGACCTTTCTTATTGAAAGATTTGGGAAGAGGAGGCCAGAACTTTTGGGTTGGCTTATAGTGGACCACTCTCCTGACGAATTCTCACTCTATTCTGATAGATAGCCTGACTGTGAAAACTTAGGTGAAGTGAATTAGAATTATTTGTTTGTAAAACATAGGTTAAAGGTCTTATATAATAATTAAGTACATTTTGCGCTATGTTTTGTTATTGATGACATACAAATATCAATGAAGACTATATAAAATAAAGACAAACAAAATTCACTATAGAAAACAAACAAAAACTATCAAAACAAAGGAAAATACATGCATGCACTACATTAGATTATTAATAGGTACATACAGTGTTTTTCATTTAAGTAATAGTAACATTTCTCAACTAATAATTAATTTATGAAAACACTTTTTATTTTGATAATGGCATACTTCCGACATTGGGTATTTTATTATAAATTTTGGGAGCACCACCAAAGAAGCTCTTTTTCATTAATGATGTATTGCATTTTGTCGTAAATAATTGATTTTTATATTGAGTAAGGATTGGTATTACTGACTGTTTAGGCTGCAGGTTGGATTTCTTATATTTTATAAGAATAAGAAAAACACAGCCATTCGGCATAGAAATATAATATTGACAGAAAGGTAAAAAAAACAGCTACGTATAAAAAATAGACAATAAATAAAAAGCAAAACAAAACCAAAGATGAATAGTTCTAAAAAGTTCACATTATATCGTGAACAATTGGGGTCTTCTTAAAGCTGACAATTTTGTAAATAAATGCGGATTTGATTTTATAAACAATGCAGTTTCGAGTATGTAAATCTTAAATTTCTTAAAATAGCTTAAATTGAGCTGTCAATCTCTAGCATCAGGTGGAATGACAGCTCGCTTCAAGCTCACTTGACCTAAGTTTTCACGCTGAGATTTATACAGAATAGACCGGCTAGAATATTTGAGTTTCAAAACAATTTGATGAATATTTTCGATATGATTTCGCCAATTTTACTAAAATATTCTTTCGAAAAATTATTGCAAAGACTTTTTGGACATTCAAAGCTGACGGAATAATATTATGGTGATTGAGTTCAACTTATTGCAACATTGTGTGTTGCCATTTTGCCAATTCTTGTAACCGTCACAGAAAACAGTATTAAATGTCAACCGAAGAGAACGGATGGCATTTGGAGTAACAACACACTTTAGTTTTTTGCTAGGTAGGTAGGCTCAAAGTTCAAATAACCAGAAACCCAGGGACTGTTGCGACGAGTCATAAATCGAAGAAGAGCAGAATACTTAATTATCCTACTAGCATCCAATTAACTGGGTACTCGACGTGTAAAAGTGTTTGTACTTATAGAAATAAAATCATTTTATCATTTACTTATGTAATCGGACCGAAAAAAGTATCATAGGACAAGCACCTTTGCGTTTCACTAGATATCTTGGAGTCTTCTGCGTTATATTCTGAATCAAGGTTGCAATCAAATATGAAAGCCCTCGGATTGAGGTTCCGGGAAAAACCAGTGTAGTAGTCGTCACTGGTCGACCGACTTAGTCTCATCGTTGAAATGTCGAGATTCCTAGGGACTGCTCAGAAGAGTCGTAAATCTTTTAAGAGCAGGATCCTTAATTGTCCTACTAGCTTCCTATTAACTAGGTACTCGACGTCTACGTATAATCGGAAAATCGAAAGTAGTTTTTATTAGTTTCACTAGATATCTCGGAGTTCTCCTCGTATACATAAACTCATACCTTCATCCCGTAGGCAGAAACTACACACCTGCTACGATACAAAAATACTCATTTAACTTCTTTTATGTTCATACATTTGGTCATTCACACACGCCAGTTTCTCCTCTTTACGTTCTGACTAACGAAATATCTAAACCCTGTGTTGGAGCTTTCAGGAAAAACCGGTGTAAGAGTCAGTACCTAGTTGACATTTTAGTCCTAGTTTCTTCGCAGATATGTACAGGCTGTTACGGAAAGGGTATATCAATACAAACGGGTTGATGAGTGTGTTAGCAAAATGCAATTCAAATGCAATTTCGATAGTTTATTAAATTGAAATCATAAAACGTGTCACCGCACTACGAGGGTCATTATCCATTATCTGTAGTGTGTCTGTGCGCCTAGTACACGCACATCACGCCGCCGCGCGCCAGTGCAGCGCCGTGATGTCGAAATAAAAAAATATTAAGCATTTTCAAAGTTAATGCTTTTGAGCTGAAATTTTGTACAGAGATTCTAGACCAGATGCACTCTTCAACCCGTTTGTATTGTTATACCCTTTCCGTAACACCACACACGTTTTCTGTATATGTCGAAGCGAATGATGCAATACGTTGAAAACTGATCGCCACTTCGTCTAGGAAGGTTGGTCTTATATGATTCAGATTTACATACCTAAATGGCACAGATTCGACTAAACGTGCATTTAAAACCGGTTGAATACCGTAATTACAGACACAATTAAAAAGCCATTGTGTCTCGCGTGGATCCACGTTTAAGCATACGAAGGGTTAAGAACAATTCAGAAGCTGAAGGGATTGAAAAGTGAATATATAGGTGTATCACGTTTTAGCTTACCTACTGGGTCCGGACCCAGGTTGACTGAAGCAAGAAAAACCTACTCAGGTGGAGATTCATAGACGACTCTGGCTTGGAGTGTAAATGTGGTGCTGTTCCACAAACGATGGGACATTTAGTATCATGTCAGCTGCACGTTACAGGAAGTGATGGACGCTAGTGATGGCGCCAAACACGTAGCCGAATTCTGGGCCGAGACCGTTTAGATTGCCATCGAGACACTAAGAAGAAGAAGAAGCTACCTATTGGTTCTTTTTCATTGGAAATCTGAACTTACTAGTTGTGACTTGTGAGCAGTTGCATGAACCTAGTTTTTAGAGGCTGCCTGGGACCACGCCTTATCAATCACATCACATTACACTATTATAAAGGCGAAAGTTTGTGAGTGTGTATGTGTTTATATGTTTGTTACTTCTTCACGCTCAAGCAGCTGGACCAATTTTTATAAAATTTTGTGTCAGCCATACAAAATGTTATCAAAATTAAAAGTAGTTTTATCCCGATATTCCCACGGGATCGACATTTACGCGGGTGAAACCGCGGGGCGCAGCTAGTACCTATTAATATAAATGAAGTACCAATCTAGACTTTTTCAAACCATGTGTGACAAAAACAGCGTAGTCTAGTATTTCTTACTAACGATTTATTCTAGTGAATTAAATTTTTTTTAGTCGAAAACTTGTCGATTCTTGTATCGATATGTGCAAAAAAAGAATATAATCTGGCCTTGCCCTTACCACCGGTCCAATGTTATGACTTATTTGTCTCGCTCGTACAGATTTATCGATATTCGAAGAATAAAATCGACTAAATCTGCATAATACATTCATTAAATAACATGTAAATTGATTTTTTAGCGTGGCCGCCTGTTCTGATGACGAAATAGAAGCATATGGACAATAAAATGATAAGGAAGGAAATAAGATGTAAAAAACTTAGTTGCAAATGTCATTTGTATAATGATTTGTGTGGACAAGTGTAGATAGCCATTAATATAGTGTTAATTGTTGATGCCGAGTCTAGTCGGTTCTGAGCCTTTTTGTAATAATTTAAATATTACAAACTGTAGACTTAACTTCTTGCAGAATGGTTCTATTTTAGTGGAGCTATATAAATAACATACATAAAGTTAAATATGTAGGTACAAAATGTAGATTTCAGTCAGCAGATAGACTGACTTAAAGAAACTTTCCGATTGTTTCAGCAAAGATTGAGAAAAATTTGATTGTTAAGATGAGTTTACCATCGCGTGAGTTGTAAACGAATGAAGACAATATAGGTTGACTTGATGATGATCGGCTTTTGTTTAAAATTACTTTTACGGAACCCTACAATGACACATGTATGTGTAAGCATAATAAAAGTGTTTCATCAACGGCTAAGGACTGCACCCATATAGGTACTTAAGATAATACGTCGCTTGATTGTTTTTTGTTATTTTTATTAGAACTCCAATACCTAACATTAACCTAATCTAATGTAAATATTTTGTAGTAGTTCACACACAATTCCTTTAAGTTTCTTTGCTTTATTTTACAATAAAACACATAACAATCCTAATTTAAGGAGCCATCAAGAACATAATAACAAACTAATTAACAAAATAACATTAATTTAGAAGTTCGCAGCGCTAATGATGAGAATCATTAATGGCTTTACAGCGACCATTTTACGAACGAGAAAAAAGAATCGAATTCTTTGACGGTCACCTTATTATATTGGCTTATATTGTCTTATATTTGGTGTCGTAAATTACACCATCGTTGGTCGGTATTAGCATTTTTATTGTCGCATACAGAATGGGCAAACGATCGTAAGTTAATCTTTGGACCGCAAAATTGAATTATTTATTATGTTGAACGGATTGTATAAAATGTAATTGGGGATTTCAATGCACACATGATTAGGATGATGGCAAGTAACCACAGTTATTAGCTTATTGATTTAATAAAAGGGGATATTTGCTTTGTTTCTTTGAGGGATTACGCTCAAGGTCTCAAGTTGAAACTAAATCTTTTGAGCTTCTATATTTATCAAATGGTATTTCACGGAGTTTTTTTTTTTTGCGCGTAACCTTAATTGTTTTTCTAAAATAAAAGCCTACGTTACTCTTTATATCATCAGCTATCTGCTAGTGAAAGTCCTCTCAAAATCGATCCCGCCGTTTCGGAGATCAGCCGGAATAAAAAAGTATTTGCTTTTCTCAATTTCATTTTCCTGGCGGGAAATGGTGACGAACAGAAAGGTGTGGGTGTGGGGGTCTCCCATTCGTATTTATTATATGACTGTGCATTCGAATTGCAGGAAAACAAGGCCAAAATCACAAAGGCAGGCACATATTTATATCAGGTCACCCTTCATAAATTACCTTAATATAATTATACATAAAATGCAACTGCTCTCCCTTCTATTGATTAATCTTCAGGCACTGACTAAGACCTTCGCAAATGAGTTTATCATAATATCAAAAGCTATAAAAATACCATCGACTCAATAAAAAAATATTTCTTTTATTATTGACATTAAAAAATTAACAAGAACTATAATTTAATGCGAAGACGCGACTACCTGTACAACAGTGGAATTCAGTGGCAGATTGCAGATCAAAATTATTAATCATTCGGAAACTCCATATCGAATACCGTACATTTTTAATCGATTTCTTGTGAATGCGAATCGATACCGCAATCAATAATATTATTGTTTTAGTTTTGTCAACCGTTACGTTTAATGTTTGCGATTAAATTTTGTTGAATTTCGCGAATTAAGATTCGTGAGATTTTATTGTAAAGCATATTTGTTGTTGCCTTGTTAGGGTGTTGTTAATTTTTTTTGGTTTTGTTACTGGCTAAAGGACCACCTGCACACTGATTGTCAGCTCTCTAAGGATTGGAAATCTGGAAAACATCGTGACGAAACCGGCATGTCCTAGAACCAAAGATTCGAAGACATGTGACATCTACCAATCCGCACTGGTCCCACGTGGTGGATTACGGTCCATTTCCTATCGCAGAGAGGAGGCTGGTGTCCCAGCAGTGGGAATATTAAAGGCTGATTATCCTAAGGATTTAAAATCTAGGAAATCAAAAGAGTTATAAAGAAGTGATCGTTTTCAGGGGTCATGTGCCATGTTGTGCCAAGTAGAGTACCTATAATAGGTTACTATTTCATACTTAAGGGGTTTACAGGACCAAAACGCAAAAAACGCAAGTTTTAGAAACAATAAAAGCATATTATGATCGACTACAGTAAACAAAATCAGAAAAATATATGATATTCTTCAGGATATATGCTAGGTAGATAGTGTGTTAAAAACATAATACAACTAATATACACCCTTACTTTTTGATCGTTTTAATCCTTAAAAGGGGTCATTGTACTCATCATTATGAACAACTTTTACTATGGGAACAACCCTGAAATCGTGAAAAAAAAAATCAGTTGATCCATACATTATGTCGAGTTATGCGAACATAAATGTATGGATCAGCAAATTTTTTTTTTTACGATATCAGGGTTGGTCCCATAGTAAAAGTTGTTCATAATGATGAGTACAATGACCCCTTTTAAGGATTAAAACGATCAAAATGTAACGGTGTATAATACAACTGATACAATAGAAAAAATCATCAAGATACCTCTAAAAACTTTCTTTTTACAATAAGAACCATACTAATAGGTATGCATACAATCATTATGATTTTTTGTCAGATTATTCTACAAGCAACATACCAAAGCACTAGTGTTTTAATTTTTTAGTCTAAACAACGGATTTTTTGTAAGTACATAGATACTTGCTTCATATTTAGCAATAAATTATGAGTGTTGTGTCATCGCGCTTCTCTTTCTTTTCTATGCAGTCCGACACAGACCGCGCTTTAGGTCATGTAGTCGCTTTAAGTTTGTCCGAACGACTTTAGGCACTTAGGTAAGTATCAACCTTGCTAATTGTCTAATCGTTTCACCACGTCATGAGATGATACTAGACAGTAATAGAGTATGTAACTGAGCTGTAATCAACAATCTTTACAAATGGATCAGTGATTATAGCATAATGTTATCACCGCGTGAATCACAGGGGACACACCTTTATGAACGTACAGGTTATGTCTAATTGTAAATAACTAATGTACCCAATACCTTAGGCAAATAAATAAAGAAAGAAAGAAAATACGTTTATTCGCGGTGAACATGACGCAAAAAAGAACATAAACACAAAAAATAAAATTTAAAAAAGTTAGGGGGAAACATGCGCTCCATCCACGTATCGCTATCGCTCAGCATTATGCTGCGACCCTATGCAAGACAAAGCCTCAGCGCTGGTTTTCAGCGACAGCTGGTGCAGTAAACAATGTTTCTTTATTTCTAGAACGACATAGTCAGTTATCATTTTAGACTTTTGTTCCATTGAAGTGCTTAACACGTTGACTGCCAGACAACAAACACAATAGAAAATCTATTGTTCGCGGTCACCGATGACCACGGTGTCGGTGACCGCGGTGGCAGTTAATGCCTTAATGAACAGCATTTGCATCGAGCGTCTTTGGGGACTGCCTTGTTGTCCTAAAGCGCTACTGCTGCATGAGCATGAGGTTCTGGGTTTGATTCCCGGGTCAGACCAAGTGTTGGGTTTTCTATCTGGAATTTCTCAAAAACAGCCCGGTGTCTGGATTTGTGTCCGGTTGATGGCAATAGGCTCCCTCCCTATTACGTCTGTTATTCTTATAGAAATTAGTTACATTAAAATTATATCAACCGTTTATTATATTAACTGATCATTATATCAAATAAAATTATAGGTTCAGTTGTTATATCTTATAAATATTAGAGGTTTTGTAATGTGAGTTTGAGTTTGAGTCAGGGATAAAAGCGTTATGATAAAAAAACAGTAGGAGTTTAAATATTTACATTAATGATATTATTAATTACAATTGTCGGAAACATGAGTGTTATGAACATCGCCGGTAGCACTACAAATAGTATGAATGAAAACTTTAGGATGAAAAATTTTAGGAAGAGTGATCATTCGGATTACAAATCTTTAGGAAGAACAATTTCGGGTAAAGAACTTTAGTTGAGCCAATATGGACCCTCACCACTGCCGTGGTATAACTAAAATGCCGTTATCCGACATCTGATCGATTTTTAACTTTTGATGCTATTATTTTTGTTAACAAAAAATTCTATCGATCTGTGTTTCCGAATTTTCGATACTTTGAATAGCTATTCAAGGTATAGAAAATATTTTTTTTTTCTCATTAATTAAAATCATCAAAAATTAAAAATCGACCAGATGTCGGATAACGGCATTTTAGTTATACCACACGGCGGACCACGAATATGAACGTCCACACATTGCGAATCATGCGATGAACGCCGTGCGCTGCGCATGCATCGCAATGTTTGTATCCGCCTTTATACTTAGGTACAGCTCTGCCCAAACCTTCGGAGAAATAAGTCGTGATATTATGATGTCTTTGAGGTTGATGACGTAGTTTTCCTATCAATATCGGTATTGGGAAATCCCTATCAAGTATTTAATCCCCTATTTTATACTACCTACATAGTTCAAGATTATTTTTTATACAACCATACTCTCTTGATTACACTATGAACTCCTACTTAGCAGATAAGCCTGTATATTTTTCGATGTAATTATTCATAAGTATAATAAAATATTTAGTATCAAGCAAATAAAGATGTAATAATATATTCTATGGATCGATAGATGCCTATGCGATGGGGTATTAAATTTTTTATGAGTTTTTAATAAAGCCGTTAAATCTGTAGGTAACCGATATGTTGGATCAAATGTAGTTTTCTTACAGCTGCAGTATTGCGTAACAGTTGATTGGTTATTAAGTTGAATCAGACATATTTTTATAGCATAATCAGCCTATAATGTTCACACAGGCCTCCTTTCGGTGAGAGAGAGTGGGCCGTAATCCACCACGCGGGCCCAGTGCGGGTTGGCAGCAATAATTTGGTTCTAGGACATGACGGTTTCCTCACGATGTTTTCCATCACCCTTTTGAGAGCAGTGGTGATGAAATAATTTACAAAAAATAAAGCGCTTGTCTGGGTTCGAACCTACGACACTAAAGTATTATATTATCTGTGCTACGACGCACTACAACTCGTTATGCTTGTATTAAATGTAGGACCAGGGTGAAAATTTGGAACATGGGTACCTACGTATTTTATTTATGGGAAAGTTCTAAGAGAACCCGAAGTTCAAATAATTTAGTTCAAATAGACACTCACGAAAATCAATAATTGAAAAGCAATACGATGATGATGGAATAGGTTTCCATATCCCGATGCAACCCAAGTATAACTTAAATATATTTTTCATTCACGAATCAACATCGGACTGCTACAAAAAAACTCCTTTCAGAAATTCATAAGAAGACCATTTCCTCTAACTTAGGCAAAGAGTTTCACACCACGTCTAAAATCAAGCACTAGTCTACAAGACAAATAGGGTGGTCGCTGGAAAAGGAAATGCGAGTATTTACCCTGTCACTGGCATACTCGTCTAGAAATACCCGATCACAATCGTTTCTACCGGACCGCTGTATCATCACGCACAAAACTGTCTTCGAGCATCCGACAATGAGCATTAACAAAGACACGTTGAATAGAAAAGAATTTAAGCCGCGACTGTACATCTTGAAAGTTCTCACAGCCCATGAGAATGCTCTTTACAATCGATATTCAAAAAAAGAACAGCATCGATGTCTCTGTTGTCAACGGACAATTCTTTTGGAGATCAACAACGGCGCCACTCATTTGATTTTCAACCTTGACTGAATGGAGATAGGGTTTGATTTTCTATGGTGTTTTTAAGAATTTTATTGTTCCGTTTCGGTATGAATTGCGTCACCGACTAAAAAGACAAAGCACGAACCGATCGCGTCGCATTGTCGGGCTAATGATGAGCCAAAACATTATTTTTAGAAGGCGTTCGGCTAGCCGGCCGCTTTATAAGGTATACGGCGATCGAAGTGCAGATACAATTCGCTTTTATGGGGCCGGTAGCGTGCTTAGTTGTTAACACGCTCGAGTTTTCCGATACGATGTTAGCCGCGATTGTTTGACGATCGATACAGACGATTCGTTGTACAATCGGTACTGTTATCGAATGTACTTATTCGATTTACCGGACAATTACATCACTATTTTATTTTCAATACAATTGTTTAATGCTACTCACAAAATAAAAACGATGGTTCTTTGAATAAAGAAATAAATAATTTTTAAAATATTTACACAATAACTGCCAAAATTTAACTACTAAGAAAAGACATCAACGCGCGCTAACACTAGATATTCTAGATAACTTAAAATTTTTTGAAGCAGATTTGCTCAGAAATATTTATGTTATCGCTTTTGTCATACAATCTTATTTTTACTGACGTGGAATAAATTATTTACCATTTTAAATTACTCTTCAACAGACAAACAAAAAAAAAAACAAAATTTAAAAACTGACAAAAGTTACCCAAATCTTAATAACATTAAACAGTCCCGTAAATTAGAAAATTAGCAACGCACTAACCCTTTAGTACGTAGTAGGTAGGTACAAACGCCAGCACATCAAGCTACCCGAAAGTGTCAAATTTTCCCAATCAACTTTGAACCTTATGCTTTAGCGATAAAGTCGAAAATCTATTAAAGAAATTTGACAGATTGTAGTAACTTAATATGCTGGCGTCTGTACTATTAAGTATTCTGTGCCTCTAGTGTGGTCGCAGTGACCATTCAATACCCCAACAAAAGCCGGACAATCACACTTTTTCCATCACCATAAAAGGTTTGTTCCTTAATAATTGTAAGCAAACATTCTGTGACACTACAGTTGATAATGTAACAATAAGGCTATGCGCCCCCGTCGTCACATATAATAGATGCCAATTTCGAAAACAATTCATCCCTTAATATGTTTTGATGTTTTCGGTTATTGTCGCCGCTTGTTCGCTTGATTGCTTGTTTATAGCCGTGACGGTATTGTAAGGAACGTTCGTTTAGTCACAATGCTTTTGTTTCTATTGTAGTTTCGCGCGTGTCTTCGAAATGTCCGTTATAATAATTGTCCTTGTGACAATATGGCTTGTCTAGAGGTGTGACTAGAGTCATGTTATTAAAGTGTCCGTGTGGTCTTGGGAAGAACGGGTCATCTCTCTTCTTTCGTGGGTTACGGGACCTACATTTGTTCACTTGTTAAGTACCTAGATATGTATGAATGATCATTGAAATAATCCGTCACGATGTGAGCCTCTCCATGCCCACTACAGTGAACACAGGGGCAATTCTCGTAATTTTAAGAACGTTCACAGTCGAAAGGCCAATTCTAGTCATTTAAAACGTTCAAAATCTAGTCGCAGTCTCATTTCGGCGACAAACAAATGTCAAAAACTTGTCAAAATATAGGGAAATTAGAGGTATTTTTGACAGATTGAGACTGAGATCTGACTGTGAACGTTCTTAAAATTACGAGAATTGCGCCTCTGATCTCAGTCTCAATCTGTCAAAATACCTACCTCTAATCGCCCTAAAATTTTGACATGTTTTTGACATTAATTGTCGCTGAGATGAGATTGCGACTAGATTTTGAACGTTTTTAATTACAAGAATTGGCCTTCTGGTCTCTTAGTTATCCCATTGCAGTCAGCAGTGCAAGCTCGTATATATGAACGAGCTATAGGTACGATTTTTGTTTCTCTTGATCAAATCTGAATGGATCTGTATACTAAGAGCATCTACATGTAGGTAGTCAAAATCGCTTGAGTACCTACTTGCATTTCAATTTTGGGAAACTAAGCGAAAAATAAATTTTTATTCAAAATTATGTGATTAAATGCCGAGTCTAAAATCAATAGAATTTGGTCACTCTAGTAAATCCTTATTGTATTTTTCGTCGATTTGTTGTTAGAAAAGTATACCATTATTAAAGTTATTACCTATTATATAGGTACAGGACCTATATATATGTAGGTAGGTGGTTGCATTATGATTGTTATAGGTATGAAGAACCTAAGTTACTGAACAATTACAAAATAGCGTTCTTGAAACTAAGTAGGTAGATACCAAAAAGAAAAAAACATTTTCCTTTTGCCAAACTTTTGATCTTACAAATTGTCTTCATTAGGTATGGGTGCATTGAAGTAGGTAGGCATTAAAAAATACATAATAGGAAAATTAAATTACTAATCTGAACCATAAATTGTCCACATCAAATTTAGGATAGGTATCATAGAAGATGAATAGGGAATTCAGGCGTATATGTAGGTACATTACCTATGCGCCTGAGTTCCCTATTAGGAATTAGAATCTAAAACATATATGATACCTTCCTTTAAATAGGAGAACTAAAAGTTCATTGTTTGAATAAATTTTAACCGTTTTTGATAATTTATTACTTCGCAACCGAATACATCTCCCACGCCTTGTTAAATATTTGGCAATATCTACAAATATATGTAATAATGAATGCACATATTTAGACAATATTTAGATATGAAAATAGGCGCTTGGTATCGAATAGGTGTTTCATAATCTTGTAGCAATATGAGTATACCAAAATATGAATTTAATATCCCATTCTATAATCTGCTAACTCTACTATAATAGAAAAAAAATGTACAGTCATTTACTTAGAACAAGTCCGTCAATGTAAATCGTTGTAACATAAATGTAGCTTACAATACTAAAATTATAACATCACATCAATAATGTGTATCGATTGTGTAATGTGAAAACATAGGAGGCGGCGCGTACTACGGTAGCCGCGCGCACCGAACATAAATAACCGGCCACGCCGCAAACAACTCGTATTTACGACAATATTATATTTTATACTTGCGCAGTACATGGAGGCTCTAATACGTGGCCAACCTACATAATAACGAGAACGCGCGGAAGGCGTAAACCCGGTGGCAATACACCGTCTCGCTCGACGACGCCCCGGGCGCGCGCCTAAGCGAGACGAACAACCACAAATTTATTGAAACGAAAAAAAAAAAACTTAGCTACTGCACTCCGCGTCGCCTCTACAGAACTAGATACATTTTTCCACGTCTCCGCGTGAGAATGAGAGGCATACGTCTGCCAATAAGTGCGAGCAGGACAGCTATCGGTTCGCGGGTTGGCGCGCAGCTAAACGGCCGGTCATGTGGGCGCTGCCGGTGTTGCGCACGCGCTGCTACCTCGTCGCGGTTGAGTTCCACGCTCACGCTGCGTCGCTCGGCTCGCTTAGCCCGTGTGACCTTTACTTGGTGAACTTAGGAAGCGTCGTTCGCTGTGAAACTTCCATTAGAACCCCTCCGTCCCGCGCGACAGTGATTCTTCGGACCTCCAGCGCAGCAGCACCAGCATTGGAGCGAAAGAGATGGCTGGTGGTCGTCGGCGCCGTAGCTAAAGGTATTCGTAGAATGCGTGATCTGTATCGGGCGGGTGGAGGCGGCGCGGGGTGCGGGGACGTTCGGAAGCGGTGGCAGCTCCCATCGACTCCTGGGGTTATTCTTCCTCAGGCCACTGCTGCTCGAGCTACGTACCAAGCGAGCCAGTTTTTTCTGTCCACCGCACCGCACGCCACACACTCGTTAAGCCCGTGCCAACACGAGAAGTCGCCACTAATAAATTACTGTTTTTTACTGCAAACGCAACAGTCACCGCCGCGCAGCCGAGTAATTTATACGTAAAAATAAACATTAATCAACAATATCGCAGTTACTATCGCCCGAATACAGTGAGTACTCTGACATTTGTTCTTATATTTGTTGATTCAATCGTTTTTTTCTTCATTTAAAATCTAGAGGTCTTCATTTAGAAAATCTTAGCAAAAGTTCTAGCACATTTTCTTCAAACAAAACTATAATTTAAATAAAAGTGTAACACTCTAAGATAATACGATTGAATCAATAATATTAATTTATTTCTGTGTTATTCTAAGTCCTTTTTAGATAAAATATTATAAAACTTTAGTTATCATTCATTAATTCATTATCATTCATAATTAGCATTTTCATCACATTCTGCTTGATCATAATATTCATACACTCTCACACACATGCGATTCCTGTTTGGAAATCACACATTCACAGTTCCGAGTCTTTAGGTCACTATTATAAATGTTGATACATTCGCGATAAACATCGCGAGTATTTTAATTATAGTTCGGACGGAGCAGGGCTTTAAAAATAGTAATTCATACAGACCTCAATTATAGTCTCACATTTAAGAAATGAATGCAATAAACTTTATACAGGAATCTCAAATAATTATAGAAAAAAATGTTCCCATCCTTTCATAAACACAGAAATATTATTTGAATAATCGAGGCTATTATCATGTAAATGTCGCCTTAGCGCCTCTCGGCGCTAGTACCACAAAGGACATCCAAAAATGTTGTCCTTATTATACACATTTTTTTACTAAAATCATGTGCACCCATCGGCCGATCCATTCACAGACAGATAGTGACCATTTTATAACGATTTATGGTTTATTTAACAATAAAAGAATAATGGCTACAGAAAAAAACATTGAGATTTAAGGTAACACTTCAGGCTTTTGTGATTTTCAAAAGTTTTGTATGGCACGCATCATTAGACACACATTTTGACACCTTTATGTTATGTTCCCGTGAGAGTTCTATGCGAATATCCTTAATTGATGCAACTAGAAAAAGTCTTCAACGTAAAATATGCCAAAGAAATTCTATTGTCATTCATTATGCATTTGCAATATCTATTCTGAAATTATTTTATTTAAATTAAAGCTAACTTAAGGTGAAAATTTAAACTTAAAAAGACGAACGTCATTTTTGAGAATTACCTATGTGTTTTATTTTGACTAGCTTCATCCAAAAAGTCAGCACCGTAAAATAATTTATAAAGTTGTGTAAGCTGTCCAATAAATATTTACCTGAAATTGTCTTCACCAAACAATTAACAATAATTTAAAAATAATAATCGTCAATAGCAATGTTTCAACACGGAAACGCACTTTTATAGTCACAATAATAATTGAAAATTAATTTATGTATGGTCAGCCATTGTACTCGAACAAATGAATCTTTGATATTTGCGGTTGATAATTAAACTCCATAAGACGAAGAGTTATAAATAACGATAAAACCGGTGTTTAACAATAACCTTAAGTTACAATACTGTAAGTTATTTCTTTTAAGTTTAGGTTCTCTTTTTGTGGCTATTTATCTCACTGACACGGTTTAAATATAAAGTACCTACCTATTATTATTATTTTTAATGAGTTCTGATAAACTTTTATTGTCATTATTTATACTTGATGTGGAAACAGCGTTTATATTTTAATAAAAAACATATAATTTCACAAAATTTTCATAGAAACTTTTCTAAAATATGAATTCCTAAATTGTCTGAGTTAAAAACCAAAATGTTTTCGCTAAAATCTAC
The DNA here is from genome assembly GCA_945859645.1 of Amphipoea oculea. Taxonomy (NCBI): domain Eukaryota; kingdom Metazoa; phylum Arthropoda; class Insecta; order Lepidoptera; family Noctuidae; genus Amphipoea; species Amphipoea oculea. Next base: position 12,376,463 of record OX243880.1, read on the forward strand.
GTTGTTAAAACATCTGTTTATTAAAAGTAATTTCAAACAAAGCTTGCGTGTTTCCAAATGCATAAAACCCAAATAATATAATTATAACTTGAGTGATCCTTATCGAGCTGCAAAAAAGCTAAATAACTTACCTATTTATGTGTCAAGTTGAGCCAATTTCTGTAGCTCGAAGCGCCTCAATTTACATCCATAATTACTTACAATGTGGGCTTTGTAGACTAAGAGCTGGAGAATCAGAAAATAAATTTTGCAAGTCTTCGTTGTGTGTGAAATAAAAAAATATTAAGCATTTTCAAAGTTAATGCTTTTGAGCTGACATTTTGTACAGAGATTCTAGACCAGATACACTCTTCAACCCGTTTGTATTGATATACCCTTTCCGTAACACTCTGTAGATACAACATGGGATACATTTTTTTTAAATTTATTTAAAGGGCTTTGTCGCTTAGCGACCACATCGCCCAACATGGGATACATAGATCCCATGGGTCAAGTTTTCTCACAGCTTAAACATCTCACTAAAACTGACACATCAAAAAATCAATATAAAAGGACTACCTACCTAATCAAATTCATGGATTTGCAATTTGCAGATTTGTAATTATGTTCATATTATGTAACTAAAAATAAAAGAATAACTATAATTGACATATTTATAGAAGAAAAAAAATCAGAAACTTGCGTTTTCTCATAGGTAGGTATACAAAAAATCTGGTAAAATTTACACACTACAAATGATCAACCGTCCCATTTTCTCTCTATTCACACAATAAAATAAAGTTCTACCTACTAGATAAAATTGCTAAAATCATAAGCAGCAATCGCGCGATAAATATAATAAACGTAATATAAAATGATCGAGCTCCCGGTCTATAGCGTATCACGGTGGCGGAGAAACACGCGCTTGCGCACCTTGCAAATTGTGGATCACTCTCAATTATAGCTGATGATAATCGTAACCTTTTTGAATGGACGTTTAGATTTTATGAAGCGAAATATTTGCTTTTAGACGGGAAATGATAGAAGATTTTACAATACGGATGAATAATTTTTCCCTTTGGGAGCGGATGAAGTCTGCTGAGTATCCATTTTAAGTTTTCTATGTTTTTAAATTTAATGTTTAAGTCAATTGGTAGATAGTCGAAAAATATGTATTCTAAACGAAAAAAACATCTAGTCTATTTGTCAAGTATCGTATCTTTTTAATTTTGTAGGATGTCTGTTTTGCAATTTATCATTACAAAATAATTATCAACTGCTCGTAAAGGTATTTTTCATAAAGTCATAATGTAGTTAACTCAACAGCGTCTTATAATGTTCATTTCAAACGAATATGTCCCGCTGACATTAAAAAGTGGCCTTTTAAATTCGCCACTTGTAGGTGCCCATATTTAAATTTTCAAATATCGAATCCGTAGAACGTTTCGGGAATGTCGAGGACTCACGACGGGGCGCCTGCGCATCGCCACTTTCTTTCAACTTCGCCGAACCACACCGTGTTCGGTTTTTAGTAGTGATGGACGGTTTTAATCGATTTATGTGTATTATCGATTATTCTTTTGAATTAGTATAATATGTAGGATAATTTGTTGTATTTTTTGTGAGGGCTGTATATTGTCAAATGAAGGGTTGAGCGTTATATATCATATTGTTTTCTAGAAAATAATTATATTTCTTGCATTTCTTCCTTATTCTTGTTTAAGATGATTTAGTTTGTCTCGAAGTTCATCGTTTTATCATTTGTGTAATTGTACAAAATAAATATAACTGAGCGTCATGCGTCCAATTCTGAATGCAAATTATAATTACCAAGCTAAACTAGTACTCACATTCACGATCCACATAATAGGATACTAAACAATCGATTTAGTCGATTTGCATTAGTCGATTCTATAGTAACGAACGCCCATCACTATCTTGTTTCACCACAAATAAAATGCATGCTGTCACATGTACATACGGCCACGTATTAACACATTGCCCTGTGTTTACGACCAATGGGGAGGAATAATCCGAAGACAATGATTATTTATTATCAGAAAAGCTTTTGTCATGACACCGCCGACCGAACGTTGTAACCATTTATAACCTTTCGGTGCTTAAATATTGATCGAGAACACAGGTTGTTATGGTTGTTGGTTTTGAAGCTATGATTATAACTGATATTATTCGATTAAGTACGATATAAAGGTTGAATAATGAATCTTATTGTAATGTAGAACAGTGGTCACCAAAGGAGACGTCGGTCGTAGATTCGAACCCTGACAGGACAGGCGATTTACTTTGTGTAAATTACTTTATCATCACTGCTCCCAAAACGGCGAAGAAAACGTCGTGAGGAAACCGAGACGTCCCAGAACCAAATATTCGAAGATAGATTTATGTGAATCTACCAACCCGTACCTACTGGGCCAGCGTAGTGGATTGACTCTTATTGAGCTGACGGAGGCCCGTGTCCCAGCAGTGGCAATATTAGAGGCTGATTATGCATCTTATTGTAACGCTAATGTCGCATTTACTGAGAAGGTCCAATATTTTGGTGCACCCACCAAAATATTGGACCTTTAGTCACCACTAATGGATCATGTCATGAAAATAGATTGTAGGGAGCTTTCTGTAGCCACTGCGCCGATTATGAAAACGGTTCGCAACTGTGACGATTTTGATACCACCACCATAAGAGTTTCTTATAGCAGCTTTTGTAGTCAGTATTGAACACTTATTAAGTCGAGATGTAGAGCGGTTTTGCACATCCGATCCGAATCCGAATTAAAGATCTGACTTCAATCCGAATTGGAAATGTTCTAAATTCGAGTTATTTCGGTCTGATCCCCTGAACACCCCCTCCACCCCCCTCTTCGATCCCCTGCTAATTCTTCGGATCTAGTGCGCAACCGCTCATACCTATAAATAGGACTATGGTCACTTCGAACCAGCATTTTTCGGATTCGGATCGGACGTAGTGCGGAACCACCCGTAAAGTTCATGTACCTAGTCGAAAAGCAGTCTCCGAAAACGCAAAATGTGAATCGCTGTGGGAAACTGCGATGTCTTCATGTCACCATCTACTGTATACCTACCGAACATTCCTCATCTGTTAAGTGGACTGTTTTGTGTTCTTTATGAGAATAAATTCTTCTTCTTTAAACGGAACATTCTTCATGCGGTTGACTCCTTCGCAGCATTTCAGCAAAACATTTTCATAGTAAGCTACTCTTGTTTAAAACTTAGACTGATTTTCGTTCTTTACTTCTTTTCCAGCTTTTCGATCTTTAGTCCCTATTGAGTCGAATGTGCTGAATACCGTTCTTGTCTTTAAAACTACATAATCAGCCTATAATGTTCCCATTGCTGGGAGACGGCCTCCTCTCGGTAACAGAGAGTGTGCCGTAATCCACCACGAGGGGCCAGTGCGGGTTAGTACATGTCAAATGCCTTTGAATTAGTTTCTACGACATGGCAGTTTCCTCACGATGTTTTCCTTTACCGTTTTGAGAGCAGTAGAAGTAAAGTGCCTGTTTGGATTCGGAACCACGACCCGTATGTTAGGGCCGTTACTACTGGACCATTACTTATTTAGAACTATGTCTCTATAATATTTTTGTACGCATATTGGCGTCTAGTATCTTACTTTTTCACCCGATGGCCTTACTAGCAGGACAGTGGAACTATCAAAAGGCAACTAGCGAACCCACCAAATTGTTGACCGTAGACACTGCTATCTCCAAAACTATAAAAATGAAGGTGTCACAGACAAAGCCAACAAAAGCCGATATTTATATACATAACGAAACTTCTAAGTTTTAACATAATTTGTTCACAAAGCAAACTGGCGCTCAGGCAGGATACCTTTGTTTGAACGAGATAAAATACAAAAGTTCGTGGGTTCCGGCTATGGCTTATCTCTCGGGAATCTCGGCTATAGATAAACGAATTCCAAGTTTAGATGTGTTAAATATTAACATATAGTTTCATAATAGGTTATGAAATATAACGTAGGGATGTTCCTATGTATAGTAGATAGAATACCTACGCAGAACATTTAGTAGTGGATACCTTAATTCGGATTGGTTTTATGCTCATGATCGTCCAAAAGCAAATCGGTCTTCAATGGTATTAATTTGATATCGTTTTCTTCATGTTCTTTAGTTTTTTTTATCAACTATCGTTGTCTGTTTTATATGTGGACATATTATTTTACTGTTCAGATGGTTAATTTGCTCGTCTACCAATTTCCTTCGAAGAATTTCGGCTTATGTTGGGAAACTTGATTAATTAAATTCCTGACGAACACAGATGTTCTCAACAGGCCAGGAGACATAATCAACTTCTGGAGGGAGGTGGGCTGGTTGAAATAACCACCGACGGCCGCCATGGTCTACGCACAATGGTCCACTTGATAGTCCTTCAAGTGGAACATTATGAGTGCGGAAACCAACCACTATAACATAGCACATTCCTGATGAATCAGAGCTTTTTCAATAGGATTTCATAGTCAACACGAAGATGCCATTTAATGACTCGTTTTCATTCCTTTGCCACCAATAACGATATCATAAGTTTATATTCATTACTAATAACTGAACCACATCAGAATGCATTCGTTAAAGTGAAAATTTCAAAAACAAAGGAAGTAATATTATCTTCCAACGATAAAGGAAATAACATGCTAACATCGCAGGCATATCTACGAACAGGACTTAAACTTATCGGCAACATAAAGACATTGATAGTAATTGCTAAGATTACCGACAATGCCAATTATAGGAGGTGTTATGTTAAAGAATTGATACATTCTTTTGTGTCTTATCTTAGTTTAAATAGTGGGTGAGGCGAATAGATAAGTTATCGTATGTTTGCGCACGAGTTGGTTTTTGTACGCTTTGAAGAAACTCCGACAAGATAACATTGATGCCATTTGTTGCTGATATTGGTGGGGCGATTGAAACGTTATTATTGGCCATTATTGATTTGGTGTTATCTTGAAGTACCTACTTCTAGTTTGGCGAAAACTTTGAGTTGAATTGCCGCTTTGCCTAAAGATGAATCACAAACAGTAAGTCGTACATAATTTCGGTAGCTATTAAACATTGTATCAGTTTAATGCTATTGAAGATTATTTTATACTAGCATTTATTATCGGAGATATATTAAATATTTAAATATTTTTTGAATTTTCTTGATCTCTGAACAAATATTTTGTCTTCGCGTTTGTTCTGTTTAATCACGAAATTGTTTTACTTTGTTTAACTTTTTTTCCGTCAAACTATTTGACACTTCAAGGTATATTATTACGACAGCATATAGGCACTTAGCACGTTCATTCACAAGCGACACATCCATTGAGTTCGGTTTGTTTGTAAAGGTGGGTTCGCATGACGCTATTTGCGCGGCTTGACCGCAAACATCCCGCCGGTTAGCGCCACAGGTGACGTTCTACCTGATCGCTTTTTGTATTGTGTGCATAGCCTTAATGTTACAGTTCGCCTTTGTCCGGCCGATATCGAGTGTTTGTCTCGCGTTTTGTGAGTTTTTTTTTGTAGATATCACGTGCACGGTTATCAAGATATTTTTCACTTTAGCTAAATGTGTTTTTGTTTCGGTTCTTTTTGCTATGTAGGTAATCTGTTTTATAATATTACTTTAACTGCTGGAGGTGGAACTCTGGAGAAAAACAAACGTTTTATACTACCTAAAACCATCCACCGTTCAATCTAAGTATTGAATAAAATAGCCATCTAAAACTTCCACATAAACGCGACGTCGACGTAAAATCGCGTAGATACGGACCTCTATAAAAAGGCAATTCGACTCTCCCATATAAATTTAACGGACGATACCCGTTCGGTATTATAATGTGTATAGTCTGTATAGGCAAGATCGTTTGCATCCCACGAGAAAAACGCTGCGGGCTATAGAAAGTCCCACCCACACTGATCACAACTCACGCGCCGACGAAGCGGTGAAAAAAATGAATAATCTTTTTTTTAAAACGCGGTTCAACAATTCGCTGCCGTGTTACGCGCTCCGCCCCCCGCCTCCTGATTGGTGAACAGTAGCCGGATTTCATTTTTTCCATGTGCACACGCACGCACGAAGATGCGTGTTGAATTGATTAGATCATGTGAGCGACGTCACTATAGTTTTATTTTTGTACGAAAATTGTGCAAATATTCATTTTTGTGCTGTGTAGCTGATTCCCAAGCATTTTAATCATACAAAAAATATATTTATTCATTTCTGTATTTGGTACTAGAAGTATCTTGTCAATAAATAACGGTAAAATTACAAAATTAAGCTTAACATTTTAAAAAACGCTAATTCAATAATAATAAAATAGATACGTAATTGATAAAAAGGTAATACCGCTAAGAATTGCGATCTTTCTTCTGCTTCAATCTTAGTAAAGGATTTAAAAATAGGCGTAAAAATAACCTATACCTAATAAAACCTTTAAAAGGATCTTCTAAACAAGAAATTACAGCGCTTAGTCCACATATCAACATTTTAAAGATTCTCACACGGTTCTTAAATGTTCTATTAACATAAAATATTATATATTGCATGATCAGACATCTTAATTTAAAGGTCGGTAGTCCTTGAGGCAATACAGTCACTTAATTGATAGATTGATAGTGTGAGAAACAGAACAAACATTTTAGATCAATATTGCCTAACATCTTGTTCTTAAAAAAGTTTTAGACACTCTTGCAATGAAACGGCGTGCTTTAGAACTTCTTTTTTTGTATCCTTGGTTCCAATACCTACTTACCGCAAAACGGGGCTACTTTGACTTCCAGGGTTACTTTGACAGATTTTGTAGCTACTTTGACAGAGCGCCAAAATCGGTTTTCACGTGTGCTCAGCAAGAGTGCGTGACCTCGAGTAATATTGCGCGAGGCCCGGGGTTTGGGGAACGCGTTATAGCGTTGTGATCTGCCTGGTCAAAGTAGCCCCGCCTGTTCAAAGTAGCCCCGTTTTACGGTACCTATTACGTAAAAATAAAGTACATTTAGAACTGTTCATCAGTCATTTGTTTTCTGGCTGAGGTTGGTCTTATCGTTGCCCTGTAAATACACTGTCCTAACACAACTTGTGCGTTGATAGATTCGTGGAGCGGAATCAGTTCAGTGTTCAGTCTTGGTTGAATATTCAGACATCTTGAAGATACTTAAATCACTCATACTCTTATATACCTACTTTAATTCTTCATCATAATCAGCCTATAATGTTCCCACTGCTGGGACACAGGCCTCCTCTTTGTGAGAGGGAGTGGGCCGTAATCCACCACGCGGGCCCAGAGCGGGTTGGTAGATGTCACATGTCTTCGAATTTTTGGTTATAGGACATGCCGGTTTCCTCACGATGTTTTCCTTCACCGTTTTGAGAGCAATGGTGATGAAATAATTTACACAAAGTAAAGCGCCTGTCTGGGTTCGAACCTACGACCTACAACTCGTAAGTCGCGGCCGATACCACTGGGCCACCACTGCTCTTTAATTTTACTTTAATTCTTACGTGTGATCATCTAGGTAGAGAGATCTTAAAAGCTTTGACGACGAGGTATATTGATCTAAAACAGCATAACATAAAATCAGTCTCGCATGCACGAGACTCCTAAAATATTATTTTAGAAAACAAACTTGTTCAAAACGACTCTACCCCAGATTAGGAAATCAAAAATGCACAACTAGCTAAACAGCAAAAACAATACCAATTTAATTACCAAGCAAAATTATCAAAGAATAAAATTACACTTAAAAACTGCCCACAAGTTTCACGTTTCTATATGCTGCAAGATTTTTACCTACACTCATTGATTGGCTACCGCGTAAACCAGTAGCCGACTGCGGCAATACATTATGTGTATCGTATGCGTGTATTTATTTAGCTACCGGGCACGCCCTCTGTGAGGGTTTGAGAGGACCGTGGGAACTGTGGAATCTTTTATGTGTTAGTCTGTGGTTGGAACTGGAACAAAGGCGTAGAGTATTTTTTATTACTGTCTGGTTGGTTTTGTATACTTTTTTTATTATATGAAGAATAAAGCCAATTTTGAAATAATAGGTAAGTAGATATAGGTAAAACAAAAATTTTGCGAATTTCTGACAAAAACTGCACAACCTTAACAACATCATAGTGAAATGAAATTAGGAATATAAGTTTCTCAAAGGTTTCAGAAATGCAATAAAATGGGTTTTTAAAACTCAAGTCAAGTGAGCAGGTCTAATAGAAATCGAAGTACCTATGCAAAATAAAGGAACAGCATGTAAGAAAAAATATAATTAATTAACGACCTCAATCAACTGACACCACTATACATAAAATTAGTTATACAACAAGTTAATCCGCTAACTACATGGTCAGTGGAGTACCCAAAGACGTAGGGGATATAGCCCGGGCAGCCGCCGGAGGCTATCCGACCGAAGCCCAATATATCAGCGCGCATACTTCGTTGCACCGAAACAGAGCATTGAGTGGAGATATATTAGACTTAAATTTTCTTGAAAAAAAAACAATACTTACTTAAATAATTTTGTTGATAAATAAATCGGCTGAAATTGAACAGTTTTGGCATATTCCCTAAGGTATTTACTTAAGCGACTGAGGGTGGATGATAGAGGAAGCAGTTCTTTCTTCTTGCATCATTTTCATTGTGCCCAAATAGAACCACTTGTTTTCCATTTTCAATGGGATCAATCTATAGGTACCTACATACAAGTTGATATAATGTGATTCTTTGGGCATTATTACTAGTATTTTTCAACTCCTTATTGTACGGCATTATTGAAGCGTTCTTTGGGTAAATTATAATAATTTGAATTAGGTATTTGACTACAATCGCAGGGAATACTTTGTCTTTCAAAAATTCTTATAAAAGTTAAACAACTCCGTTCACTTAAACAACTGGTGGTGTAGTTTAACATATACAATATACTTATAACAGCGAAGGCAGGAAAAAAAATCTTTTAAAAATAATATAACCGATTAGCGTCTCCACGGCCGGCTCTGTTCCCACTCAAGCGCATACCTTTCCTGTGGGAACGTGCGGGACATAAACTGTTTCGTTATTTCTGCTTACACTCTCATTTGTATATTATAATTTGGCCGCAATGGGGTTGGATTTCAATCCTTATTATTACTGTTATTTTAGATGTACTAGGTATTGATAAATAATTTGATGTTGCAAGGATACATTTTCGAAGAAAAAGAGATTTGCTTGATGAGTGGTTGATTATTCCAGAAAGGTAGGTATACATTATAATTTTTCTTAGGATTCAAATAAAACAACTTGTTGCTGAAGTAGGACGAAATGTATTGTTTTTTGTTACGCTCCTAATTATAGAAACACTGCCAGCGCCTCGCGGTTTCACCCGCATAAGATTCGATCCCGTGGGAATATCGGAATAAAAACTATCCTACGTCCTTTCCCGGGAGTCAAACTATCTCTATACCAAATTTTATTTAAATCGGTTTAGCGGTTTATGTGTGAAGAGGTAACAGACAAACACACTTTCGCATTTATAATATTAAGTATGGATAGTATGGATTTATTTTATTTAAACTGCTTTTTTACAATAAAAAATAAATAAAATGTAGGGACATTTTATTAATAATTTAAACATTCCAGCCACCCTTATTGATTGTATAATTTTCTCCTGATACATTCTGAATTATTCATGAAACAAACGTGGTAATTATAACAACGTGATTCAGCTCATGTTTGGAATTCTTTCAAAATGTAAAGAGTGAGCTGATAATCGCATTCCATCCCTTTCATTCTTACTACCATGGATCTACGTGGGAGTGAGATAGGCATTGCATTGTTCGTAAAAATGTCAAATAGAATGATAAACATAAAATTTCGTGTTGAAACGATGCGCTCGCGCACGCGCCGAACAATGAGATGGTAATAATTTTATTCAAATGTGGGTGATCATCAGCTTTTATGTTCCCTTGGTATTTGATAAAAGACCGATTAATTTATGAGCGAGTTTTGTTAACATTTGTTATTTTATAAAATATGGTTTTTGAAGCAAGGTTTTTTAACGAGGTGGTTTTTAAAATACTGAAGCTTTTTGTTGAAAAATTGTCTCAAGATTTTTAATGATGGATGCAACCGATGGATACAGACCATACTTATTTTAAATAATTTAAACAAGGTTAAAATATGATACCTAAGTGTAGGTAATTATTCAAAAATGGGCTTTTTCGCTTAGTCGGTATGTTCTCTTTTTACATCTTTATATTAACTTGCTTCGTTAGTAGGTGTATGTTTTTAGTTCTCATTTCTTTGCATCACATCTGAAGCATTGTTACTTGCTTAGCTTTCTTTGCAAAACACTTACATTTTTAGAACAAAAATATCAAAATGATCAGATTATTTAGAAATGACATATCTATAATTAAAAATAAATGTAATCCAATGACAATTGTACAACAAAAATACTCTTTACACATTACCAACAATAGTTACACATCGAATTCCTGGAAAGCCAAAAGCCGAATGCCGAAAGACGAAAGCCGAACGAACTCACGCTGACTCGGCAACGTGGCCTCATTGAAAGCTGTACAATAGAGTCAATGCCCATAATAGACCGTATTAAATGTTACCATAAAGGCATTGACACAATAACTTGATAAATATTGGAGACGTAGTTCTGTCTATTGTGTTAAGTCATCCAGAATATCATGCATCGCATTGCATCTTTTTTTTTGCGTATCTTTTGCGGTTCGCAAAAGTAGGTAATCGAATTCAAATGCTAAGTATTTGTTTGGTCTATAAAATCAGAAATAGGTAGTAAAAATCTGTTTAAAATGTTTGTTTTAGGGCTAATTTTTCCAAAGTCCGATATCTTTTATCCGTGGAATAAAATTGACGTTTGACAGTTCTAGTACACATGGAAAAACTGTCAAAAATTCTAAAATTATAAGACTTATTCTAGGTATAAAAGTTTGGTGGTAAAATTATTACTTTAAACACTACATACGTTCAACCACAAACATTTCCAATATCTAGGTAAATATTGATAATCACATTACATAATCGTTTTAAAGTTTTAAGTCATTTGACATAAATTTTGCTGTACTTGATACTATCAATAATGAGCAAGCGATAATGTAGGCAAGCCCACGTAACATTGTTTCAAAACTCAGTCATAACTACTTCAGATAGAATAAAAATCAGGCAAAGTTTACGATGCACTCAGCATTTTATTATGTTGTGATGAATTTTAATTACTGACCTTAAAACCTGGCAGTACCACTGACAATGTTTTATGAACATCATTTGATCCATGGTTCAAATAGTTCAATGCTTCGACGGAGCATTAAATACTCAGTGTACCTCGAACCGAATAGCCGCAACTTTTTCGCACAAAACCTTATTTCACCATACATGGCCTGTTTTGGTCTAATTGGATGAAATATTACTGAAGGAGAACAGTAATGTATAGCAGCATACTTAAATTGATCGATTTCCACAACAATGTAGTTAAGTGTTTCAATGTATTCTGGAATTTTAAGTAATTAAAGCTCGTAGTGGCAGTTTTTGTTGATAATTATTAAGGTGCAATGTTTACGGCTCGCGAGATTCCATACAATGGCATTAATGAACTGCGTTCAGTAATCTGTTGTGGAATAATTTATTTTCTTGTCTTGCGTTGTTGCTATTATTCATAAACGTTCGATGAGTTCACCTAAGTTCATCTTGTAAGAAGGAAAAAGTATTTATACTGGTTAATCTCTTGATATTATTATGTATGAACCTGTTTAGATTCAAGATGAATCTAGGAAAGTATAAGTTAAATCGACGATGCTTGCATTAGTTTCGGCGAATCATCATTGTCAGTCAATCAAAATGATCCTCTCACAGCTCTCAGTTGAAGAATGAATTAATGTTTCGTCTCGCCAACTTGTGCTAAATACTTGGCTTGATAATCATCTTGCTAGTTTTAGGATATTCTCAGTAGGATGGTCATATCGTGTCACCGACATTCTTTAGGTTTTCTCAATCAATCTCTGCTAATTAATCACTGTTTTGACTCAACACTTATGAAATGAACCACAAACTATATGACACATCGCATATGGGTAGGTAGGACCTAATATTTTTGAGGCATTTGATTTTCGTATCATGGTGTAAGTCGGCAACAGTTTGTTTTAAGTGGTCAAGCTCCGCGCGTATAACCTATGTAATACGATACAATAGAAAATCAATTGTGCCTCATTAGCGTATTGCGACGCTGTTTAATGATTTGTACATTGCATGCACTGCAATTTGAATAAAAATTTGTTTTCAATCTTTTTTTCCCATTTATTTTTTTGGAGAATTTTTGATTCTGTTTGATCCCCTTGACCATCATAAATGCTTCATTTCAATCGAAAAAAACATAATTTTTTTTAAAAAGTTTTTGTGATCTAACTACTTGGTAAAAACCGTTTTACTAAAATCCACCCGGACTTTGATCTAGGTACTTATCTTTGTTCATTAAAAGTTGCTAAGTCATTGTGCATAGTCAGACTGTCTGTCTCATACAGTCAGGATGTACCTACTTATCACGTAGTTCTTCGTACTACAATACGTGTTACATGTAAAATGTGTAACGCGTGCCATTTGACGTCATAACTTCATCAGTCATGACGAGGATTTCCTTGAATATACTTTATCTTTCAAAGGAATGTGTGAATTTCGTATAATTGTTGGTAAACGAAGCAAGTTTCCGTACTTGTTGGGTTTTTAGAACTGTGTCGTTGTTATGATTTACTTCATACCTGGGTATCTCACAGAACGCACTGCTGGATGTTCACTGCTGAACATCCTTTACCGCAGAATAAATTTGCATCCTCTACTGCAAAGACTAACAAATTGTTCTTACAACATCCAGTTATTTTGTATCCAGTCTATTGTGGATTCCATTCTTCCAAGTCAAATAAATAATCGTGTCACCCTCGTTTTAAGTATTTTAAGTATAAATCGTACAGGAGTACCTACCTTTTCTTACATACATTTACTTATGGAACAAATGTCAAGTCTTAGCGTACAAATGACCCATTTAGAGATGCAGATATTTCTGATATTTCAGAAGCCATAAGCTATAATTATACCAAGGAAAATGATCACCTATCAATCAGTAACATAATTACAAAACACCAAGCGATTAACGGTAAACTAGGTAATTAAAATCGATCCCAGTAACAAATGTCAACAGTTCAAGGGAGAACGATGTGAATCATCGGACACGTTTTAAGATAAATCCGAGGCCTATAGCCCATGTGGTGCATGACTCATCGCTAGATCCGCTTGGACGCATTAAATATGTAAGTAGGTATGGATATGATGGCATCAGTACATTTTGTGGTTTTGTGTGATGAAATAATATTGTTAAAAGCTTTGTATGATTATCTAGTGAAGACGGTATGATTATTACTACCACTGAACTTTTAAACTGTCCAGTTTCAGGTGCTAGAAATCTCACAGGAGAACTAAAATTATGTCTGAAGTCATAAGGTCAATTCCCGTAATTAAAAACGTTCAAAAACTAGTCGCAATCTCATCTCGGCGAAAATCAATGTCAAAGACGTAGGGAAATTGGAGGTAGTTTGACAGATTGAGACTGAGGTCAAGCTGTCAACGTTCTCAATTCTACGAGAATTTCCCCTCTGATGTAAAACTCTGATAAATGCCTAGCTAAAGTGATATTTTGTACAATCATGTCATGCAGTAGGTCAATAAGAGAAGAACTGCCTCTGTGGGTATGAAGTGAACTGTGCCTCGATTGGACATAAGAGTTCAAGGCACAGTTCATTTCGACTTCAATGATTTTACTGCTAAGACCCAGAAACGGCTACTGAGTTAAAGACAAATATACCTAATCTAAAAAATGCCTTCACATAAAGTCCCTTATTGGCAGTAACTGTAATTATTAACAGCTGGACAAAAACATTTCTGTTATCCTATCGTACAGGTTTTCCCAATAGACCCCTTGACCCGTTGAAAATGTCACGCACACTTCACCACATAATAAAATAAGATTAATATTAATAATGAAACAACAGTAAAATTAAATTCACGTCATAACCCTGTGGTGATGAATGAGCGGTACTTAATGCAATGTCAGGCATGCTGAATCTGAATGATATTCCTAATATATTCAAATTGCACTTTAGACGATTGTAGTGCTAAATTAGAATTTCCAATCATGAATAACCTTCGATTTGCTACGGTATTGGAAATTCGGTATTGAGCTCGATCTTGTAGTAGGAATCCTATTTTTGATTGCAAATTATTAATGGTTGATTGCGGTCTTGCGTAATCATCATCAGCCGAAAGACGTCCACTGCTGAACATAGGCCTCCCCCAAGCACCTACACTTCGACCGGTTCTGTGCTTCTTGCGTAATATTATTAGCAGATTGGATTACCGAAGATTTGGATTAGTTATGTAATCAAAGGTGATATACCTTAAAGGGGCCTAAAAAAGTTAGAAATAAAAGCTCACTAAAAACTAGAAGGAGGACGCGCGGGCTCGCGAAAGATGAAGGGAAGGAATGGGACAGCGTAGGCTAGTAAAAAAAAAGACGGGTTGCACTCCGGGAGTGCCAGCAGAAGTGAAAACTTGACACCACCGTCACCGTCACCGTCACCGTCACCGTCACCGTCCGTCCGTCCGTCCGTCCGTCCGTCCGTCCGTCCATCCATCCATCCATTATCGTGTCTCACTTGGTTCACTTCGGTTGGCGCCGCCGTAGAAAGAGTGGGGGGGATCTCTCCTGACGGTCACGTGTCCTGACGCGATGTCCTGACGCGAGTTTAACATTTTTTACCCATTTCAAAAAAGTGTGCAACGCCGCTAAAGAAGTTTTCACTTCAAAAAATAGGGTTACAATAGGTTGGCAATCAGCAATCAATCAGCAGCAATTTTTCCAGATTTTCTATCTTTCTATCAAGTCTTCGTCTCAAAATGAGAAAAATAGTTTTCAATCCAATTTATTTTCCCGAAGCTTCTGAAAGGTATCACCGCATACCATCGCACCATAGGCCTTCTGCTGACCTCAAAGCGAATAGCGTAAAGCTCCATAAATCGTTTGAAACAAAGAAAACCTCTTTGCAGTCCGTATGTAGCCAAGTACCTATTTACCCTCCGTGACCGGGACTTTTAACTCCTGACCGACAATGGTTTTTATGACCACCATATCTCACTGGCCGTGACCATCCGATGGTTATCAAACGTTAACCGTGTGTATGCCCATTTAGGGACTAAAATATGTGTACCAAACGTAAAGATCTGTATGATTGGTGATTTTTTTTGCGGGCGCCTTAGTCTTCGGCTTTGTCGTGACTTCGAGATGTGATACGACTTGTATCGACAATCAAGTCGGCAGAAGGTTATGTAATGGCGGAATGTTTTATGCAACCTTTTTTCGCATGATATGGTGAAGTAGACAAGGTTTTTTGCGCGTAATGTTGGTATTACGTCTTTTTTTTGTAGGCAAGCGGGTTCTACTTTAGAATTTGAGATGATGTTGATAGGTTACATAACATAGGGCTCAGTCACATAAATACTTTTCTATACGTTTTTAAATAACACATTCCGCAAGTTATTCACAATGGTTGCCTTAAAACGAGTTGCATTGCATGCTATTGTTTTAACTTATGCATAATGAGGCCAAAGCTGTGCAGATTTCCGAGTTAAGGTCCTACAAGTTCGAAGCCGACTGCAGACGACAACAGCAGGCGACATATCGCCGCGACACTTCTGATTTCTACGAATTTCTATGAAATATCGTATAAATTCGAAAGTAACTCTGTCTGTCTGTCTGTATGTTACCTTTTCACGCCTAAACCACTGAACGGATTTAGATGTTTGGCAGAGAGATAGATTGCATCCCGGGGAAGGACATAGGATAGTTTTTTTAGGGGTGAAAAGGGGGGGGGGGGAATTTGTATGGGGAATCAATAACTGTTGAACCGATTTAGACGAAATTTGGCATGGAGATAGGTTGAGTTGTGGGAAAGGATATAGAATAAGTAGTTTTAAAGGGTGTAAAAAGGGGGGTGGAGATTTGCAAAGGGAATCAATAAAAAAGGACTAAGTATAATACTTTTATCACGGGTGAAACCGCGGGGCACAGCTAGTATGTATATAAATAATATGAAATACGTGGCTGACGACGTGTCGCTAGTTACGGAAGATATCTCATAGTAATACATAGAAACCAGAAGCGTCGCAGCGACATGTCGCCTGCTGCTGTCGTCTGCAGTGGGCTACGAACTTGTACCTTTACTTTAGATTTCTATTATGCATTGAATAGGAACCAATATATATTTATGACAGGCACTAAACATACCTACCCGTCCTTCGGTTTTTGGTTGAAAGCATTCGAACGGACCATTCACAAATAGAAAGGTATCTAAATATTCTACGAATTTTAAAGACAAATCTATTCGTGTAACATACTGGAAGCTTAAGAATAGGTTCCCACAATTAGGTACCTACATGTTAGACAATACTACATAACAATACAAGTAAAAATAAAGCCATTCAACACTACTAATCAGCAGACACTTATGTTCAGTCATACTAAGAAATTTAACTATGAATACTCATTAAAGTTGAGTTTTAAACTCAGACGCGTAGGTACGAGGGTTAAGATAATTTGAATGGAGTTACGTGGCTATAAAGCAAGTCATAAGTGCCGCTTCACGCCCGTACCAAGAATTAACTTTTATAGCTTCTTTAACACGCGAAATTTGAATATTGTGTGAAAATCAGCGAGTATTTTGAATGAGTTTCCATGTTTAGTGCGTGTAACAAACTAGGGATGTGAGTAGGAATGATAATTTTCAGTTCTTTCTTGTGTTTACGATGTTTTTTTTTCAATGAACGGGATTGAATTCAGTGCATTCAATATTTCAGTTTAGAATTTTTCAAATCTGAAATGCGGGATATGTTTCTATTTTTACTAAATAAACAGCCCATTTATTAATTTATAGAAGTCTTCTAAATTGCATTAAAGCGTATTCTTCACACTACTCTTGTATAACTAATGAATAAACACCATATCTAAAATTCAAATTCACGCACTTGCAATTACAACGATTTTTACCGCACCAAATTACACAGAACTACGACAGCTAGAAAGTACACTAACGCCTCAGGGCGCGGTAATGACAGAAGCCGAAAATCATCACCAATTAACCAGTAAACAGTATACCGGTAAACAGTACGGTGCCGGTGCCCAAATAGCCGGGGTCGTGTGTCGTGAGTGAAATACACGGTAGCGCCGCGAGCCACCGGGCGCTTTCCCACCGTTTTATAATGCCATATGTATGTAATCGTTACTGACATTATTACAAATTACGTAAAAAAATGTGATACGATAATGTAGCGGTCGTGAAGTAAAATTTTACAGAAAGCAAAATCTAATAAAAATCATGTTAGAGCATGCCACTGCATGCTAATCACACGTTTTTAGTCGTGCAAAGCAAGTAAATGAATGAAAAATAAGAAAAAGTAGGTACTAAAAAGTGAAAATAGAAAATCTGTGACCATAATCACTTAAGAAAAACAAATGAAAAGAACGAAACATGTAACTAGAGAAAACGAAGCTTTCAAATAAGAAATAAGTTTATGATCGTCACGGAAATAAAATTTATAGCACACAATCATAAACGTAGTTTGTTCACCACAAGCTAATAAATCTGCAGTGGAGTTTTCCCAGTATGAGCCGTCAGGTTACCGTCGTGCTACCTGTTCATTGACGGCGCAGGCGCACGTGGTGGGGGCTGCGCGCGCCTTCCGCGTAACGCTATCAGTAGTTTCCGCACCCTCGCGCCGCCGCAGTTGCTAAACACGCCCGCTCTTGGTCGCACGTACTGTCACATTGACACATCTAGTCACTTTAAATCCGCGCTCAAATAATGACACTCTGCTTTCAGTCTTAATTGTATACACATAAGTTCGAAATTATATTTAACAAAGTTTTAGTGAAAGTGTTAAGTTAAGCTTGTAAAGCTTAATATCTTCTTCGTGGGCAATCGATTTTAAAGGTGCGTATTTTAATAATTCATAAAGTGTTATTATGACCAACATAATAAATTATTCTTGGAGTGTACCTATAAAGGTTACTTTGTTAGGAAATAATGTTATATAGGTAATATCTTCATCATAAAGATCGTTTAGCTTCAAATTACTTTGTATATTTTTTACTTTATTTATTACTTTGTATATAATATTTGATGTGGACTGAAGGCGTGAAATACTATTAGGGTATCGAATTACTTATTAAATATTTACCTATCAATTAGTCTATTCTAATATTGCCTCCATTATTTATTATTGACACGGTGAACGCCACTTGTTATCCTTTAAATATGGTTTAATAAGGTGTTAATGAACATATGAAAAAAAATAGGTGTTGACTCTATCACTATTATCATCAATTGCGACGGTTAATGACGGGACTTAGACATTAGGTATTCCATCCTCCTCACACACCACAAGCAGAGAGAGACAGAACACAAATTCGACAACATTTCCAAATACTCTACACACAACGTTATCACTGCACACTTACTAACAATACAGCCACCGAAACATGAACTCTATACTTAGCACATACAGTCACATATCGAACGCACACGACATTTGATAACTTATCATTGTACAGGCGCTCAAGCCCCGCCCGTCGTAAGCATCACATCTTAGTCCAGACAAAATGTTCGCCGTGATGCAAATTGACGAGGACCACACACGGGATTTCAGACGCAAACTGCGCCCAAAATGCGAGTTCGTCTGCAAGTACTGCCAGCGTCGGTTCACCAAGTCTTACAACCTGATGATACACGAACGGACCCATAAGAGCCCGGAGCTCTCCTTCAGCTGCGAGGTTTGCGGGAAGAGTTTCAAGCGACAGGACAATCTGCGCCAGCACAGGTGAGTGGCAATCTTCTTTTACTTTTCTTCTTTTTCCATCATCGTTCTGAATTTAACATAGAGGACTGTCAACGTCAAAAGTAGGTGATCAATGATTATTGTATTTTCGAAAGTGTTTCGTGGTGAAAACTTGTCATTATATTTTTTTCAACAATAATTATTTTCATAGCACCAAAATTTAGCATCTACTTTTGCTGTTGAATGGTTGTCAATAATTATGTCTACTGTTTTGTTCTGATTGAGAAGCTAATTTCATTATTGCTCTTGGGTGTTTTAAAGCATTTATTTAAATTCCATAAGAACCAAAAACCTGTATTCCGAAATTGTACCTACTGATGTCAAGCCGTCAGACATCTCATTCTTTTTCTTTGTTTAACAGTTGGCACTTAAATTACATAATTATTGACCGACTCTACTACCTTTTTAACCTAGTTTTACGGTATGAATAAATAATTATTAACATTAGATTAATGTTTGAGCGGATTCGGATTCGAAGAGCAATTAATTACTTCATAATATGTTGTCTCTTCATTACTTAAGAAATTAATTACATGAGATAATTCAGTGTTCTCATTTGACGGTGTGCCTGGAATATGATGTCATCATTATAATGATTTCAAATTATCTAAATAGTTTACTTGATTAGTTGCATTATTAAAATTTTTCTGCACTGTTAAATATATTCATCGAAAATAGTTTTGAGAGTATGATGAATAATTTAAGGTTGACTGGTAGAAAATGCCTCAGGCATTAAGTCCGCCTTTGTACAGTATTTTTTTTTTTACTTGTGCATAAAGTTTTAATAAATAAATAAATTGGTTTTCTCCTCCAAGAATATCTTCCATCAAGAGCTATATTGTAGCAATATTTCAGCATACTTCAGTTACCGTTTCAAAGTAATTAGAATCCGTTTATTGCACCGTAATTCTGTAATTTCAAGCACACTTCTGCAATTGTTTCTATATTTATGTCCTATTGTAACGTAAGCAGTTTTACATCTTCATAGGTGTTGCATTATTTATTTGATATTTGAAGTGTCTCTTAGAGCAAAGTTACCGTTGAATCTTATGCGAAGTTAGCTAACTGACCTATATTAATAAGTTTACTTTAAATTAAACCGTAAGAACGTTAGTCAACTTTCAAATATGAACATATTGAGAAGACACGAAGATGTTTACAATCGGAGAAGGATATTATTCATCTTCACAAAAACGATGTTGAAAAATTTACCTACAAAATCTTGTTTTTTTGTTTTAAATTATCTGTACCAACTGCAACAGCAGAAGAATTCTTTCCCGTTGTAATCCTCTTATCTAATCCATTAAAGGATTAAGTATGAACTTAGTACTAGCTAACCTACATACTCCGCGGTTAGCTGTCCAATCACCAGTCAGGTGTGACAAGGTTGTGGTTACAACAGTCACCATATATTAGGGTCCTAAGCTTCAGGGAGGCAGTCGAGTATCCAATGTAATATACCACTGTTACACCATTACCGCAGATTAAGGTGTTCATGCACAAAATTGAGGGGGACTTTATAGTAAAATGAGGCTGCAAATTTTGTGATGTAATAACCATCTTTTGCCTTTGATGTCGCTCATCCTATTATTAGTTATAAGAAGCATTAACTGTGAATACAATTTGTGATACATAAGCATAATCAGGCTATAACGTTTTCACTGCTGGGACGGAGGCCTACTCTATGTGAGGGGTGTGTGGGTCAGAACCCACCATGCGGGCCCAGTCCCGGTTGGTGGATGTCATATGTTTCCATGTTTTTGGTACTAGGTTATGTTATTTTGTGATGGTTGAAATTCAATTGAGTCTTACTGGATTATTACAATAAAATTATGTTCATCAAAGAGAACTTACTGTTTATTTTTGAGATATCGACGGTGAAGTGTCAATATCTAATAAGTAACTAACATTTTAGTGATTTTCATTTTATTGCATATTCGTAGGTAAAATATGAAATAGCTCATATTTTAAAAGACATAAGGTCTTGAATCGACGACGACGTTTCCTACTATTTGTTAAATATAAGTAACTTTTTTATTAAAATACTAGCTGCTGCCCGCGACGTCGTCTGCGTGAAGACAGTACCAAAAATACCTAAGATTATATAGTGTCGCTATAGCATTATAAGTAAACAACTTTTAAAATAGCATTAAAATATAAGTTTTTTTTTGCAAGCGAAGCAAGTGAAGAGAGTTATATGGGAATCCTGCCGAGTTCAGTCATAAGATGTGACTGAAGGAAATAGAGAAAATAATTCAGGAATACATTCCAGTACACAAAAGAGTAAAAATACGTACAAAGGTATCATATACCTTACAACACTTCCCTATAAACTACGTTGGTAGTTAGGCTGCCAGGTGCCAAAATGTAAAGAGAGTCAGGACTGGTGACGCGGGAGCAAGCGACGTACAGTTGCCCGTGTGAGAAGCAACTCGTCCTCAGGTCGACACCCGCTGCCCTCAGTGTCTGCCCCTGCGACTTATTGATGGTTATCGCGAAGCAAACACTCACGGGGAACTGTACGCGCTTGAACTGGAACGGGAAGTTATGAGGTATAAGGGGAATGCGTGGTATAAATACTGCCTCGCCGACGCCACAACCCGTAAGAATTTTCGCCTTAATGGTGTCTGTGGAGCGAGATGACTTCAAAGCGGGTCCCGTTACACAACTTCGGAGGAGATAGGTTCCGAAGAAGCATAATCGGGACACCGACCTTCAGCTTGATGGTATGCGCTGGAAGTCCACTTGCTGACAGGGAGTTCAGAAATTCCACGGGATAATGTGTGGCGTCATCTTGCTCGACAACAGTGTTTATCGAGGTGTAGACCACTTCATTCCCCTCAATTTCCGAGAGAATGCATTCGTTACTTGCTGCAGCCTGATCATTTTTGGGCGTCAAAATGACCCGCTCGCACACCCAAGAATTCTGCTGGTGCGGTATACGACTAATGTCCCCGTACACACAGCGAATGAGTTCTTCTAAGCTGGATACCACTCTACCGAGAGAGTCTGGAAGCACCACCTCTTTTGGTAGAGTGCCTTCGCCAAGACTTAGAAGGACATCGGAGAATTCTTGAGCACGTGCATTGCCGCCGAGCCGAGCTCTCATATTGATGGTCAAGCGCGGCGTACGAACTCGTGACCACAACAAAGCATTCACCTCGTCAGCCCTCGATCCCCGTGTCACCACGGGAAGCGTTTGCTGGAAATCGCCACTGAACAGAACTGTGACACCACCCATCAAATGTTCGTTCCTGCGGATGTTCTGCAGGGTTCTGTCCACGGCCTCAACTGCCTTCCTATTGGCCATCGTACACTCATCCCATACGATCAGAAAGCAATCCTTGAGCACGTGTCCCTTATCGCTGTTACGTGACAGACCACAAACAGGCGTTTCGGCGCTCTCTAAATCGATGGGAATTTTAAACATGGCATGTGCTGTCTTGCCACCCGGAAGCAGTGTGGCAGCGATTCCCGACGACGCTACAGCAATAGCAATTCTGCCTCGCCTCCTGACCTCAGCAAGTATGTCAGTGGTAACAAATGTTTTTCCTGTTCCACCAGGAGCATCCAAGAAAAACTTTTTACCCTGGTTATGCCCAACGCTTTCATGGACGGTGTGGCGGACTCTGAAGAGAACAAAGCGACATGGTCATTTCGTATGGTGGTCATTTCGCCCGGATCGTAATTTGTCTCAGCGTTATACTCCCGATTTCCACGATCTTGATGCGGTGATAATTGGGGAGCTGGTAACCCATATTCGATCAGTGGATTGCCGCCGATAGAAATGACCACATCTTGAAGTGAACTGAGACAGGTGTTCAGCACGCGTTCATCAGTTACTTCGACTTCGTCTCCAGTAGGAACATAACTTTTTTGTAATACTTAACACCGCGTTTTTTTTTTAATCGTCTTCCTCAACTCTGCTCAAGATTTTGAGGGTTTTGTGGAACTCGAATTTATCAAAACGAACTATACGATACAACTTTTATGAAGAAAATGAACATTGCCATCTATGAATTTTAAGAATAACTAACTACTAACCTCGCCAACATGATCAAATTTATATTATTCATTTCCAAAAAGTGTCAACATGTAACTTGATTTGATTTTAATGAAATCTCATAGATGGCGGGCGCTGCTTCAAAATTTTCTTTATACTACTAACATTCATTAAACTATGTTTCTCGGCCCAAATTACTTAAATGGCGTAGTTTTCATAGTGTAAAGCTAGATAATAGCATGGCTTACTGAAAAACAACATTTAAATATGCGTCGTTAGATTACACGCTGTCACAGAATGCGTAAGAAAAATAAAGATTCACAGCTCCTCCCCCGTAGGTGATAGCGTGATAATATGTAGCCTATATGTTGACCGGACCTCTTAGTAATACTCATGCAAAATTTGAAGTAAATCCATGCAGTAGTTTTTGAGTTTATCCCGGACATACAGACAAACAGACAAACAGACAAAAATTCTAAAAACTATATTTTTGGCTTCGGTATCGATTGTAGATCACGCCCCAAGTATTCTTTTTAAAAAATATTCAATGTACAGTTTTGACTTTCCTACGATTTTATTATATGTATATAGATTAAAAACTATAGAAATGAAACGTTTTTTTCGCCTCCTGTAAAATCATGATTTTGTAGTTATTAGATATTGATACTACACCGTCGATATATTTTGCTATAATTTGACCTCTAAATTCCAAATCAGCGTCACAAGCTACTTTCTTTTTGGAAAAATGTCGCATCTACTTCTATGCTAATTAGGTTTACAAAATTTGTACTATTATTGACCTCTTTGCTTACTACATGCAACATAGTGAACTCTATCACAGCTATTAGTATTTTTAAGCACAAAATAATATGTTGTAATTGCCACCGGTTTATAACTCATTATTTAAGAGCCTTTCTCGCTTTTTTATTATATTGCGTTGGAGATATAGTAACTAGCAGCATTATGCCTTTTTCCTTTTACCCGTCAAAGATTGATAGTCCAAAACGAAAAGATCGTCTGAAAAGTCTATAAACTAGTAAAAGATAAAATTTAATTAGAGCATCATCAAGGCTTCAGTCAAGGGACGGTCATAAACCTTAGTGACATTGACTCATTGCCTTCTTAAACTGAGGCAATTAAACATATTTACTTTGCGTTTATCAGCGCTGGAAGATTTTACTATTGTTGCGTATAGACGTGGTATAGACGTTTAGTATGACGGATTGGAGTTTAATTTCAGTACTGGTAGTTAAGAAATAAATTAGTCGAATTTCGTCGTGAGTTTCGTCCCTATTATTTATCAGACTTTCCTTCTGAACTATAACTTCTACCCTTTTCCCTAAAAGTCGGGAACTTTAGTGTGCATACACACGAGCGACACGCGTCAACGGCTGAGACAACTGCAGCCGTTGACGAGTTTCGACGAAAACCATCGACACCCATCGACGCCCGCCGTCGACGGGTTGGCAACGTGGCGCTCGTGTATTTGAGTGCGGTGCTCAAATTCACGAGCGGAATGTTGTCGACAGCTGCATTTACCTGTGCTGTTGATGCGTTTCGCTTTGTGTATGAATACCTTGTGCTGCAAAGCAGGTACTCGATATAATTAAGATTGTGTTTGTTTTACAAAGCAGTCTTCAACAGTAGATACAAGTATAACCAAATGCTAGCGTAAAGTAGCACAAGGTATCAAAGTTATTAAACCTAATGTGGCACTATCCATATCTTGGTTTTATTCCACGTTGGAGTGTCTTGTAAACATATGTTGTTCCTCACGATTCCTTCATCGCATTGATGATAGGTGCATGTAAGAAATTGTACACAGATGTTTTTGAAATATACACAGTTTAGGAATACACACGAGGGATATGACTGGGGGACTGGTAGAAAATGCCTCAGGCATTAAGTCCGCCTTTGTACAGTATTTTTTTTTTTACTTGTGCATAAAGTTTTAATAAATAAATATACCTACCTACGGGGTCGTAATATTACGTCACGTTCGTATTGTTTATATTCAATGTTTTATGAGACCACTTCTTTAAAATGTATAAATTATCGACTCTAAAATCAAAAGATATCTTCTGACTATTGCACACCACTGCTGGAAGTTTATTTTAATTTTACCTTTCCAAAGTTTATTTTAATTTTACTTTTGGCCTTTGTTGTCCCGCTGCAGGGCAAAGGCCTTATTTTCTCCTTTCCATTCTTCTCTGTCTTGAGCTAGCGTGGACCCTGTTTGTAGGCCTGCAGGTGTCAAGCTCGTCCCGTCATGTTCTACTGGGTCTGCCTCGATGTCGCCGGACGTTTTATGGGACCCTGCATACATGGTGGTGGATTTGGCCCATTCTAAAATTGCCACACTTGAAAATCAGTATAATCTGCTTCATTTTTAATTCCCTTTGATTGCTCTTCTAAGTAGTTCAGAAAATCTTCTTCCAGCTGAAGTCCATTACTAGAAAAAGTTAATATCCTTAAGAGCAGTGGTGGCCTAGTGGTAACGACCTCAACTTACATGTCGTAGGTCGTGGGCCAGGCAGGCACATTACTTTGTGTAGGTAATTTATTTCATTACCACTGCTCTCAAAAACGGCAAAGGAAAACATCGTGAGGAAACCGGTACGTCCTAGGACCAAACATTCGAAGAAATGTGACATCTACCAACCCGCACTGGGCCCGCGTGGTAGATTATAAGCCCACTCCCTCTCGATGAGAGGAGGCCTGTGTCCCAGCAGTGGGAACATTATAGGTTGATTATGCTAATATCCTTTATTGAACAGTCTAACTTGATTCATGAATAATAACATATCTATCTAATAGCCAACTAAAAACAAAATCCTCTTAACTCATCATCTGTCAATACAGTTTCAATGCGGGTTCAGTAAACTTCTTACACATTCGCATGTCATTTGGAGTGACATTCCGTGGTTGTCACTCGTAATTATCATACAATGTGACGGTAGCTTTAAGTTGATAGGGTCGCGACCTGATGCAAATATCTTGGAACAATGTGTTGTGAACAAAGGAATCTTGTCCTCGGCCTTGTTTTTTAGCGGCAAATTTGGCCATGGTTTTTGGGAGTGGGGAATTCCCGCTTTCCCGGTAATTAGTAGAAAAACGAGTATTCATCTTCATTCTCCTACCCATATCCCAATTTATTTGGGGTCGGCGCAACATGTCTTTTTCTTCCATACTCCTCTATTAGTCGTCATCTCGGTAGTCACCCTTTTTCTGACCAAAAAAACGAGTATTGTTATGCGAAATTATTATTTTTCAAAGTCTCTTTAGCTTAGAAATTGAAATCACCAAGAACTAGTCTTGCCTCTAATGTCAAATGAACTGACACAGCAAAAAAAAAGAAATATCTCTATTTTTTATATATTCTGTTTTACTACTGTTAAGAAGATCCAATCCCTAAAAACAACAATTTCACGTCTTCCACATAAAGTCCCCCATATTTGAGCATGTGCGATGTTCGGTCTTCCGTCAATAACAAACGGCTGTAAAACTATAATGCCGCGGTATTACGCCGTTGCTACACTGCTGTGACCTTTCCCGACTCAGGATCTAGGTGGGAAGATCGTGAACGGTATCTTAAAGGTACTTTTGGAAAAGTCGTATGGGAAATACTTTCGATTCAAAAGCTTGAATTATTTTTTTTAAGCCATTCGTAAATTTAATCAAGCAGAGTAGAAAACAGTTTAAAAGCAAAAGTCATAAATGGCTCAAATAATGGGTCTGACGTGGTTCTAAACTGCGTAACAAAGGCAAGCACCTATGATATGGAAATCTTACATTCTCCCATCGAAAAAGACATCCCACTCCTCCCTTTTGTCAACAAAATCCGCGACTTTCATTCTAGGATTGCGGCATAAAAACACGAATTGTCGTGTGTAATAAAATTCTAGAACACACTGTCTCAGTGCACGCGTACCCCCGTGTGAAACGACACAAGCCAGCACAGGGCTACCGCGAGATCGCCGATAGATCGCTCATGCTGCGTGAATCGTGAGCTCGTGACGGGACCGTGTGTTAACGGTGCTTAATGGGCCCTAATGCTTCCGAAACTGTGCGAACGCTGACGGTAGCCCTCAACAGGGAAACACACGTGACCCAAGCGGTATAATTTGCAGTTTATGCCTCGCCGTACAAGGCACAACAATGTGTACCACGCTTAACAGTAAGATGATTACGGCAATTTGTCGGTAGGGAAGTGGAGTGTCGATGGCATATTTGGATTATTGGGAAGTGATCGATGTATTGTGAAGGCACGACGTGGGTGTAGAGCTAAATAAAAAAAAAAACAAATAAAGAAGTCTCCTGATTATTTTGTCTATGTTACCTTTCTGTATCTTTAGAAAGGAAGGACAGTATAACAGACTTTTAAATAGGTCTCGTCTGTCTAGTCTCGTCTACCGAAATAGAACATCATGATTTGTCAATCACTTCACCAAAATCCTTTAACCAATTCTCTTCAGTGTTCAGTGATCAAAAACCTTCTCCAAAACACCACTTTCCTATTCTGGCATCCTACCATCATAGACTTCCTTCACATATCGCTGTATGTAAGGATAATGAGGCATCGTGTGAAACTCCGGAAACTCGGAAGACGGCGTGAGTGCCCCGGGCATAGAGTACCGCTACTGATTGTTTTGCTAAATGTTACCCGTTCGTATGGTTCATAAAATTTATGAAGATCATGCCTTTGAATTGACGAGTTCTGTTGTATGAATTGATCATGTTTATTACCATAGAGGCGTGGGTACCAAAGACCTTATTGTCAGATTCACACGACCATAAATGGGCTTCTAAAAGTGCGGATGCAATTTTTCATTTTTATCTTTTTTTATGTTGGAATAAAATATTAATGGCACGTTCTCTGATTGAAATAAATTTATTCAACTTTCGTTGTGTTATTTTCAATTTTATTTCTGTTGTCGCTACCATATGCTCTATGGAATAAATATTAATATATTGATTGCCTTATTTATTGAAAGAATTTGATGCTACTTAATTAGTTTGATTGCTCTTTACAAATAAGTGGCTACATTCAAAATGGTCTTGCGAAAATTAAACGCATGAATCGCAGCTATAATTTAACCTAAATACAAACAACAAACCTTGTATAAATCGAGTATTGCCATTAATTATTCCTGTGCTTTCCCAATTAAACACGCTACAATCGATACATCGTTCATTAATCTAGCTAAAACAATACATCTTGCTTAATTACGATTCTAAGCAGAATCGAGAGTGCGATGTCCCATATAGTTAGTGCATTAGGTCATCGGTGCACGCCCAGTCTCTGCCGTAGGACTTATCTGTTGCATCGCTCGATAGGTCGATCCATTCGATTCACGACTCGAGAGAATCGAGTTGACATATCGATTATTTTCTATATACGGGGCCATTTAATAGGGGATCTTCTTGTTTCTGCATTTTGGGTTATAAAACAAAGGAATTTGGTCAACATGATGTTAGACAGATACAGTCGTCAATTTTATCATACTATTTAAATAAAGGTTTGGCTAGTTGCACTTATCATCAAAAGCGTTGTCAGATAGGCAGTCGCTTTCATGTAAAATTCAGCTGCAACTGGTTAGACTGGAAGCCGACCCCAACATAGTTGGGAAAAGGCTAGGCAGATGATGATGATTACAATATAAAACGGGCCAACATTTTCAAACACAAGTAATGTTCTATTAAAAACTCAACCCCGACCTAACTAAAACTGAACAAAACCAAACAATACAGTAACAACATAACACATCCTTAAAGAAAATTCGTTCACATCTTCAACCGTTAAAAGGTCCGTAGTTACTCGTCGATACAGTTGATACAAACGCCTCTAGTTCAGTGTAGTTCTATTTCTATTGGTTCCAGTTCTTGGCCCTAGTTCAGTTCATAGTACACAACAGTTCGCGCGTCCGTCGCGCCACAGAGGTGGCAATGCGGTTAATTAGGCACCCTTTGAGAAATCTTTGCTTGTATACAGGCTGTTTTAGTGGCCATTTAAATACTGGTCCATTACATACATACTTGATAACTCGCAATGGGCCCGCATGGCCCACTCTCTCACAGAGAAGAGGCCTGTGTCCCAGCAGTGGGAACATTATAGGCTGATTATGCTTATGCTACAACCATACTTTACCAATATACTTTTTAAAGATTCCAAAAAAAAAAAAATCTTATGAATCATTATTGCCTACAACTACGGAATGGCCTGTCTTAGATTTGAACTAGTATCATAAATTAGTTACTCAAACAACAAGGTTTAAGTAAATTCGATGTGTTCATAAAATAATTGTACTTTTGCACCTTAGTTGGTTGACCCAAAGCATTTATTATGCTGCTTTTTATTTAATTAAACACGTCTAAGACATGATTAATTTCAGAACGTAACCCTTATAATTTTGCTAAGTGATAAAACCGAATCGCCATATGATTTAATTCAACTCTCCACAATATCTACAGTTAGACTCCATAAACAAGACAATGTCTCATCTAATGGGTTGAATTACGTAACACAACAGCCTGTATACGGGAACAAAGCCGCTTAGTTCCCACAGTCGCACATACAGGGTGTGCGCTCACGAACTAACCTAGTGTATCGTACGGAAGTGGATAATGCCGCGTCGGCCGTCACCCGCGCCCTTTACTGCACTGTATCGAGATCTAGACACTTGGGTTCGAAACACGTGGAGAACTATTAGCCCGGATTGCGATCAGGATGTACCTTTTGTTTTTAAAGGCTTTTTGTAGAACTAAACTGTTTTAAATCGCGTTTGTTAAGTTGCTCTAGATTTTGATTCGGAATGCCAAGTTCGATATTTTTCGTAATCAATATTGTGTTAGTTACGCAAAGGCCTCAATGAAACTCGTATTCAACGGTTTAGAAACTCCTATTCATGACCGTGACTCCATTTTTATAATAAACCTAAAAATAAATTTCGGAATCGTTCGTGTACTTTTGGCAATTTTTTTGCCACGAACCAGGTGATCAAGGATCTTAAAGTTAATGACAAATAATTTGTTTCCGCGTCTGTATCGGGTGTTTATTAAATCAAAAAACAATGTTGAGGTTATTACGTACGAAAAGGAAAAAAAAATCTTTTAACACCTGATACGAGTTCACGAACATTTTAATATCTCCATCACGATTTTGCATAATTAAACTGATGAATTGATGACACTTACACGCTTGGAAACTTTTTTAATCACCGTTGATTTTTTTGCGGACGCAAATGTTGCCTGGGCAAATATTTTGAAACTAAATTGGCGAAAACAATAAAATACATTAGGCGAACCATCAGATTTCTTTATGTTGCTTTGTTTTGATTCAATCTATCTTGTTATTACCAATCTTTTTTTTGTAAAAAAAGATAAAAAGAGTCTTGGCCTGATTAGAAGTTTGTATTTTTGTGACAAAGGAGCACACCTAGATAATTCTTTGTTCATTTAAAATATTAAAACATGTGTGCAAAGGTTTGTTGTTTTAGCAGTAAATCCTTTGCAGTAAGACGTTTTACATAAATAAGTCCTCAGAAGTTTGACGTTAATCCTTTTAAAAAGTTAACCCTTTCTTTGTTGCGGTCGGTACAGAAAAATCTCAAAAAGGGATTCCAAGCTTAAAGCAAGGGATTTTGAGATCAATTTTTAATCTTATTTTAGGACTCTAGCAGTATTATGATGATTTCTAAGAAAGTCTTCATTCAAAAGTACTTAATACATTGTTGATGTTTTGTTAACTGTTTTCTTACGGTAGTTTTAAGGAAATTATTTTTAATTTTTTAGGATTTTCGTTAATAATGTTAGTTTATAAAATTTTAGCTCTAAGTATTTAGAACGGTGCACTTTTAAGAATTTCTCCTCAAATTCAATGAACTAATAAAGTTTTGGTTTTTATTTATTTTTAATGCACTATTTGCACAGTAGGCACATTTTTTTTACTTTTTGTGGCAGCATGCTCATTAATTTTCTGGTTTTTTTATAATGTTTTTTTTTTGTATTAGGTACTCACCTAATTAACGACGAATTTAACTTCTGTTTTTTTTTTCTAATATTTTGTTTTTGAGGATTATATTGGATTTATGAATTGGGAGGTTGGTGTTTTGAAGAACATGGTGTTATTTTATTTTTTAACTGTAATAACATGTTTTTTTTCTTAATTGTTGTAGATGTAGTCAATGCTTGTGGCGGTGAAGGTGATGGAAGCACGATCCTACTACAGCGGTCTCTCTTACACAAATAGAGTAAGAATTTATTAAATCAATACATTTTTACCTGTTTATTTTACCAATCATCATCATTGATCATTAAAACAACCAAGTACGATCATAAAGGAGGACCGCAATAGTTGATGATGAAACGAAAAAAAAAAAACTCATGGTCGTGCAGTTTATAAATGCCCTACAAGCATTTTAATATTAACAGTTTGTGGCACTTTGTGGAAAAAAAAATTGGTACCAGGATTAAAAAAAAATCGTTTTTTTTTTCTAACATAATACTTTTTGTTACAGAGAAATCCATTACAACCCTAACAAGGAGACCATGTACTTACGATGGTGATCAAATACGTCACGAAGAATAATGACGTCATCAACGCCTGTAACACCTGTGGGCTTCAACTTTACATAACAGTATTCGTGCTTCGTCAGTAACACCGCCAGAATGGGATATTGCAATGTTTTGGATATTTTTTTTTGTAAATTTTCGGCCTCCATGTAAACCTTCGCGCTTTTTAATTTTATTATTTTGACTACAATTTTGTGATATTTGGACCAGTGGGGTTGCTCTTGTTTATGTTTTACTTTTTATCTTTCTTGTTTTATTTTTGTAGTTTTAAATAAAATGTTGTGATAAAATGTTAATTGATTGGAAAAAGAGCTAATTGAGAATGATGTTTTGAGGTATTTTTTAATTCAGAATATGTAATGATAAAACTAATAAGAGTGACCCTACTGAAAAATAACATTTTCAAAATTCAAAATTAAACAAACAAAAACATTCTGGTGATTTTGTAAATAGTATTTATTAGGATAAGTGATGGTAGCATTTACAGCTTAACTGCTTAGAAATATTTTAATGTAAAATAATATTTATATTATATTTAAAAAATATTGTTATTAAACTTAATAATACGTAGGACGTATATTCATGTATTATTTTAAAGTTATTAGAAAAACTAAAACTGTTGGATAATAACTTTCAAATAATATTTCAGTTCTAAGATCATGACCTCTCAATATTTTTTTTGCGAACGATTGATTTATTTGACAAAACGGTTCACCCGTATATGTTTTATTTATTTTTAATTAATTTAGTTTAAGTATAACATTCCATTTATTGCTTAAAATAATGTA
Organism: Amphipoea oculea; assembly: GCA_945859645.1. Taxonomy (NCBI): domain Eukaryota; kingdom Metazoa; phylum Arthropoda; class Insecta; order Lepidoptera; family Noctuidae; genus Amphipoea; species Amphipoea oculea. The sequence goes on from OX243880.1 coordinate 12,408,780, forward strand.
TATTATGAGGGTTGTTCCTAATACCTAGAAAACATATGGGTAGTAAAGAAATTAATGTTGGATAAAAAAATATAAATTCATGGTTTAATTATTATGATCCTAAAAATAGAAATCAATATGATCCAGTGAAAATATTTTTATATCCGAAGTTTGTCTATAAGAATAATAAAACAAAGTATTTTGTTTTAAAGAAATTGCCAACCAATTATGTTTTTTTAATTTTTCTAAATTAACCATGAATGAAATAATGGAAATGATGATTCGGTATATTTTTAATTATCATTATTAGCGCTTTTTATATCCACGCACTTTGGAATCGTTCACTAAGACAGCGATAACGTTTAGTTGTAGTTAATTATACCTAAGTTTATTTAATTTTGATTTAGCGATCTCAATTCTTAATTCAGTAAAAGTCTGTTTTGAAATATGATATTCCAATCGGAACAATTTCAATTATAATCGCAGCTAATTATATAATCAAATACGTTATGATTATTGAGATAATTAAATCAACAAACATTTTAAACCTGACTTTCATAAAACTTTACAATATTTCGACATTTGTGCGAAGTAAATGTAAGGTTTTAAAAATTATTTTTGTTTTCACAAGTTTATTGAAACGCTGTCTTTATACACGATATATAAATATGTTATATATTAATTGTCATACAAGACACCCACTAAAATTGCTTAATTAATTATTATGCTTTAATAAAATTAAAAATGTATCTAGATTTGGTAAATAATATTCCATGTGCCAATAAATAGATGGGGTTAAAGCTCTGTCATTAGCCATATTTTTGATATAGATTTAGATGTAAAAAATATAATATTTTTGAATATATTTTATGTATGTATGTATTCCATTACATTGTGTAGATCAATGATAATAAATGATTGATTAATAAGGCATTGTCGTTATTTTATTGGAGTTACTACCTCTATGGGAATATCATAATTGTGTTTTTAGCCTTGTGAACAGTCAAAAGTCAAAACCTGAGTCAAGACTGTTTTTATTTTTGATAGATTAACTCTCTATGTAAACAATGATGGCGCGCATACTGGCTACAATAGTCTCATTGGAAAAATTTACAAAACACTACTTGACTCTTGTGCGCAGATTAATTCTCTGAACTTGTTTTGAAACAACCTTTCTGTCAAATGTCAGTTAACTTTAGAGGTGATGCAAATAAAGAAACAAAACAAGTCAGGTGCATGGTGTTAAGGAAAGTATTGATAAACTAATAGATAATAAAAACAGACACAGAAAAAAAAATAAAAAAAAAAAAACAATGTAGGCAGAATTTGCACGTGACCGCTTTTAGCTTATCAAACAGGATAAAGTCTGCTAATACTACAAAGTAAATAGACGATATCGTAGGCAACACAGAAACCGGTTTCAATAAGAGTAACACAGAAGCTAGGGAAGCCCATTTTAGTCATGCACTATCATTATAATGTTGTGAAATATATACTAACCCAGAACACTAACGATCCGACGACTGATGATGTCAATCTTTACTAAGAAAACGAGTTCGGTATTAGAGCTTCAGACTTTTTTTTGTGAATGACGTTGGTGATTAGCTTTATCGTTAAGAGCGAAGCGTATTAAATACGTGTTTGGATAGTGGTCTATAATTGTTGAATCGTCAAGTGCGACGCAACAGTAGAGATGGTTTCTGTAACTTTGATGTTTGAAAGAATTGACGGAACCCATACCATGAACTTCTGCCTAGATCTCTATAGTCAGGTGTTCTATACAAATAAAGCTGCTGCACCACTGGTATATAATAAAATAACAAATAACACAACTGTCCGTTTACTCACTATACCTACCGAATAGACAAAACAAAACAATGAGCAACATTTCGTGAACGTCAAGATGACGGGATCAAGTCTTCAATTTAAAATGTATCACATTAAAGTGTTTGTACTACATTATGTACTATTTGTACTCTAAACAAGACATTTGTACCTCTAAAGGTAAAGGAAGTATGTCTCGACATCCCTGGTCCTGCCACTTTGACGTCAAAGTGGCGGACTTGATCCCGCCATCTTGACGCTCACAACATTTCAGGGGTTCGACTGCAGTAGGCTGTTTATGATTCTCCCGATGAGTTCAATTGAACAGTTCAGCATTTTCACTTTTCCTCTTAATATAAGAAAGGTCTGTATTTTGATATTGATATAGTATGTAGAAATATACAGCAACAGAGATGACTTGAAACATACAAATGTACAAAACTGAAAGAGAAAACTGCTCTTTATTTATAAGTATTCTAAACAATGCAAAAATGAATTTGACAAATTTTAGAGTCCGTTTGGATTGAAGAAAAAGGCTAAAGCAGCGGCGGCGGCGGCGGCGTAGCGGCGTTTGTGTTTAAATATACTTAAGACATGTTTTGAAGTTTTTTTTTTTACTTTTTGCCACTTCGCTTGCCACTAGTCTTACGTTCCATTATATCTTAACTCTCTCCATATTTTGTTTTAATAATTTCTGGAGGTTCTTCAGCTCTTCGTTTGTGCCATCCATTTCTGTAGATAAATCGCATTATAGGTTATAAAGAACGTTCAAAGATGGAGCTTGGTCGAAAACCAGGAGCGTGGATATTATAAGTGCCAATAAGTATACCTAATCTATATTTTGGTTTACTCCAGGGGAAGTACACATCACTTTTAAGAAATATGCCATTCGCTCAATTACCACTACGGCTTACTGACACGGCCTACTTCTCAATCCAAAAACAACTGATTCATCAACAAAATCACATAGATTTTTGTCTCCACAGAAAAGGACCTAAAGGCTATAGTTTAAAACAAAGTGACTCGTATAGCTAGTGCGTAAATTCCACACAAGTTACATCGGACTTGTCTGGACAGGTTCGCGCGCGTAACGCGGTGGCGGCCAGACGGCGGGGCACCGCTTACTCATAGCTGTCTCAATGTATACGTAATGATACGGACACGAGCTGATATGATACGGAAAATGTATCAAGCGTTGATTAATAAGTACAAAGTAAATGTGTAGATGATGAAATTTTAGGCACTGTAGAAGTTATTGGTGTTTCTGCAGTTAAAGATTCAAGTGGATAGGGTAGGGAATGATTAGATGAAGTATATAATATAGGTATTGTTTTTAAAAGAAGAGTGCTAGAAGCCTAACTAAATGACATATACAAATAAATTGGAGTAGGTGATGAAGTTAATGAAGAGAATAAACTGTCTGGTGTACCTACATAGTAATATGTCTACCATGTTAAAATAATAGACCTTTAAGAAGCAAAAAACGGTACACATGCATGCCAAGTTCTATAATAAGAATGCCGTCCCAAAATAATAAACAACTTGACTGAATAATCATGTAAGCTTAACGAAACATTACAAACAACAGAATCCTCAATTGAGCAATACGCAGCATCCGTCTAGCATGAAACATAACGTGAGTCAGCCTCTCGTTTCGCGACTCATATCGGTCATCTCTGATCGTATCTCGGGTCGCCCAACGGAAGCAAAGCAAGCGAGAAAGCTGAATTTTTATATTGTAAGTCACTATAAGTTCCCACGGTACAGTTTTAAATGTTCTACTAATGGGTGTTGAGATGTTATAATGTTATGTCTTAGATTTTCATCAAGGTGAATTAGGATTTGAAGTTTTACAAGGCAATGTAGGCATTGTCTTTATTTCATATTTCACAAGGATTGGTAGCCTCTTCAAATGTTTTATTGCTGAATTTGGGATTACTATTTGACTTTGCTTAGACTGCCTCGTTGGTTTAGTGGTCGCAAGCGCTACTGCCGAAGATGGGGTCCTGGGTTCGGTTCCCGGGTCGAGAAAAATGTTATTGAGTTTTTCCATCTGAAATTTCTCGTAGCGTCGGAATTCTGGATTTGTGCCCGGGTGATGGCAATAGGCTCTCTTCCCATTACATGGGACTTAATACATAACTGGTGAAATGTTTGTACTATAATAGGTACCTACTCATCTGCCTAACCTTTCGGAAACGCAGGCGTGATATTATTTTATATATTTTAGTCTTATTTCATATAATCACTGAAATCATAGGGTTGGCATTGTGGTCCTAAAATATAATATAAAAATCGGATTTTAGAGATGGAAATCAAGATTATTTTCATCATTATTTACCATCGTACATATTTTCATGCATATATAATTAATGCATTTTGTGAAACAACAATTGTGAAATATTGTGTTAGTAGTACATCAACGCCCACATAACCATTTAACCAACCCAGTTACGATACAAATTACATGTAACAGGGAAAAGCCTAGTCAAAACCAGACTCGAGGATGCTATTGAAAATCTTGTACAGACGGCCAGTACATCAAGCTACCCGAAACTGTCAAGTTTTGCCAATCAATTTTGAACCTTATGCTTTAACGATAAAGATGAAAATCTATTAAAGAAATTTGACAGATTGTAGTAGCTTGATGAGTGGTGTCTGTACCTTGCAATCTTGTGCGCTTTTTTCTCAAATCGGAACCAAGTCACTCCAAGCTTAGCAACCTCGTTTTCGGCCACTAGAGCAATAAGACTGTAAAAGATAATGGAACACCAAATAAAAGTGTAATATTAAATACCTATAACTACTTAGATATAAGATAAATATCATCCTAATACAACGGTAGTGAAGACGGTGGGGTTCAGCCATGGTCCTTGTTGTCACGAGTTCACACTTCACCTCGATGGAGCTACATGGAACTACCTGCTAGAACAAAACATAATAAAATATACTTTATTTAATTTTCTCACACAATATTGAGAACAATGAAGATGGTGAATTTCCAATCATTGTCATGAGGTGGAAGCGACATGGACTTAGAACTTACATTCATATAAAATGTATTGTTTGAGACAGATAAAAATATGTAAACGGATGGAATTCAGTAGTCTTCTTCATCTTCGTGTTGCTGTTACGACTGTATTTCAGATCTTGTTGCCTTAAAACTTCTCTACTTCCACGGTGTCATCAGTGGCAGCGCAGAGGTCACTTTGATTGCATGTTTTGGAACACAGAGGACAGGATCGGAGGTGGAGCGTAGTTTGCAACATAGCTCCACATCCACACACTACTCCTTACTGAGGTAACCCCACTTTACCAGGTAGGAGTTACGTCTTCCCACTTGTGTCTTGTGTTGAAGAGCAGCGGTGGCCCAGTGGTAATGGACATGACTTACGAGTTGTAAGTCATAGGTTCGAACCCAGACAGGCACTTTAATTTGTGTAATTTATTTCATCACCACTGCTCTCAAAACGGTGAAGGAAAACATCGTGAGGAAACCGGCATGTCCTAGAACCAAAAATTCAAAGACATGTGACTTCCACCAACCCGCTTTGGGCCCGTGTGGTGGATGGATTACGGCCCACTCCCTCTCACTGAGAGGAGGCCTGTGTCCCAGCAGTGGGAATATTATAGGCTGATTATGATTTGTGTCTGACTTTTCAGGGTAATACAGTAATAAAGAAACAGCTGAAAATCAAATGACAAGAAAAAACTTATGGGAAGAATAAAATAGCGTTCCCAAATGGAGATGCTAATTCAGGGCATTCCGTAGGAATTAGCCATCTAAATAATATTGTTAGTGGCACAGATTTGAGAGACGAAGAAGTACTAAAGATATCCTATAAAATCCTCATGCATGCTCACTTTCAAGAATGGAACTTAGAACACAAAACACGCCAAGCTGGTCTGCCGGGGCCCATAATCATGTATTAATAATTCAGGTGCTTCGGCTTATCTCACAAAAGTTGTAACATGTGCTTTGAGTAAAGTGCCTGTAGGCGGGTAAAGTGCTTAAGATTATGAATTGCAAAATTTGTCATTGAATACTTTATGTGATACATTTTCAATCGGCATTCTTGTTTGTGTATTTCCACGACTAACTTTTTGAATTTCAATCATTTCTAAGAAATAGTTGTACCTGTTAAGGTGCATCCAGATAGAGCGAGGCATGTGCCACAAGTGTTTTGTTTTATATGTTAGATACCACAGCCTGAGGCAACCGTACATATAAAAAAAAAATAATTTGCGGCGCATGCCTCGCTCTGTCTGGAATCCAGACAGAGACTCTGGATGCACCTTTAAGATCCGGAGGATACAGGGTGGTGGTGTACTTTATTTTTTGATTAACCTATCAATTTTTTTCTAAATTTATGGTCACAGTGTGCGCGTAGAACTTCGCAAAAAATTTCGTCGGTCAATCAAAAAAAAATCAACTGTTTCATACAAAAGTGCAAAACCAAAGCGATCAAAATGTATGGAACAGCAATTTTTTTAAATAACCGACGAAAAATTTCAGCGCAGGTGGGGTCCAGAATCATATACTAGGTACTTATTGAATCCATAGTAATAGGTTGCGCGTCGCCCTGGCGCCCTGTTTAATCATTTTCTGGGAATAATCTTTGATGCCTTGCAATTTTTGTGTTTATGAAGATAATTACCGACTTGTGAATGATTTATTTTTATTTCTCGACCAGCAACAATCGTTTTTATAGCTTTCTCTCTCTTATTACTTTGTAGTCCTTCTTAATGTAATTAATTTAATTCCCAATCCACACTATTTCTATCGCCAATCGGACTTCCCAAGAGGTTTGAATCGAACAAAAACAAACACACGAAGTGGTGGTATCGCGCTAATTTCGCTCACAATACGCGGAAGGCAGCTTTGTACTGTTGCAGGATTGTGGCTATGAAAATAGTTGGTTTTATTTTGTTGGTACTTTGTAGTGATATGATCACGATCATCATTGTGTAGATAGGTACCAACCTAAAACAGAGAGAGCACCCTACCATAGTACGCGCGCCAGTCAGGGTTCCCCACTCTGTGCTCCCAAAGTATGAGGGCATGACATTTTTATTGATAGTTTGTGTTCATCTCATGTGCAGCACACTTCCACTGGAAGCGTGGTTATCAGAGGCCGGTGGGTCTTCCGCGCCGATGTATGATGTACTGGTAGTAGTGTCGTCGGGTGGCGGCGAGAAGTATTCGTCGCTCGAGGTCGACGCAACATCAGCGGCCGGTATCACTGGACTCATGTCTGGAGCAGCTGTGAGGTGGAGCTGAGCGACGAACCCGAAGATGTTTTAGGCGAGTGTCGTGAAAAAGTCGTACCCAGCTCCTAAACCTTCAGTCAGCATTTCGTGACAATAATTTTTGGTATTACCGTATTGCTCGTGTCATATTGCTGTTCCAGATAACAGCTAATTATTATCGTAATGATGGATTGTCCACACCGATGATCAAGTTGCTTTGTCTGAAAAAAGAAAACTGTTAAAATAAGTAGGAAAGAATGACGCCAAAGGTAAAAGCGGGATGATAATGGCTGTGGATGATGATGAAATTATTATATGAATATTAAATAACGAAGCAAGTGATATGTTTCAGGAAAAAAAAAGACGAAGGATTTGTTTTTTTAGTCTGATTCTACACTTACACGGACTACATAATTATGTTCTTCTTCTTTTCAAATAGCATAATCAGCCTACAATGTTCCCACTGCTGGGACACAGGCCTCCTCTCTGTTAGAGGGAGTGGGCCGTAATCCACCACGCGGGCCTAAAGGTTGGTAGATGTCACATGTCTTCGAATTTTTAGTTCTAGGACATGCCGGGTTCCTCACGATGTTATACTTCACTGTTTGGAGAGAAGTGGTGATGAAATTATTTTCACAAAGCCGAATCCAAAGTTTAATCTGCCTGGCTTCGACCTACACCTCGTACCTAAGTCGGGGCCGTTACCACAGGGCCACCATTGTTCCAACAAGAAATTTTGAGACAGCAATTTAATGTAATCCACAACCTTAAACTTGCATTCCCAATTAATTCATCGAAAAAAACGCCAATCAGCAGTATTTATAATGTTCAATATACGGCTCAGTAGCCCATTACTATGTTAAACAAACACATAAGCTTGTGTGTAATCAAGAGACCAAAAATATTGTCCTATAATCCTGCAGAATGGACGTTAAAATGAAAGGCTACAGTGAAAGCGAAGCGAGAGATTTATTATCGTTTTCTGCTAATTCATTAAATTTAATTTGATTGTTTATTGATACAGCTCATCGTTTTGTGGTAACTAATCTGGCTTTATTAGTGTCAGGATAAATCTTCCTAAGATTTTGTATAAGGTCATCTGCCTAGCCTTTTCCCAACTATGTTGGGGTCGGCTTCCAGTCTAACCGGATGCAGCCGAATACCAGTATTTTACATGGAGCGACTGCCTATCTGACCTCCACAACCCAGTTACTGGGTAATACGATACGCCTTGGTAAGACTGGTTATCAAACTTTCGGGCTTCTGACTACCCGTAACGACTGTCAAAGATCGACGAATGACAGCTGGGACCAACGGCTTAACGTGTTTTCTGAGGCACGGAGGGGTCTCGGTATGTAAAGATGGTCACCCATCGACAGACCAACCGCGGCAAGCGTAGCTTAACCTGATCGATCGACCTGTGCGGCTGTTATTATTTAGCCACAGTATTCAGTATTAAAGGTGTTTGCAGTTGTATCGAAATCTTTACTTAAGTTGGAGCTTCCATCAACACTGCCCGAAGTAAGACTAAGAAGATTGTAGTTATAATACCAGCCTATTGTTCTCCCACTGCAGGGCTAAAGTCTCTTCTCATAGAAAGAAGTCTCAAGCCTTCTTTATACGAGAAGAGGCTTTTCAATCAAGCATGCGTTTAGCTTTCTGGACTGATGTCCAAACATGCAAACATGCAAAGCATGCTTGATTTTGGATATCAATCCAAGATAAAACTTAGAAAGTAGGTACCTACACATGCATTGGAATAGTCACATTGCGACTTGCCGGTATTTATTTTTTTATTAATTTATTTTAGGATTTCCAACAAAAGACATACACTAAACATAATGTGGTTAATAGACGACAAATTATTTATTTGTAGGTATACTCTTTCAATTATAGGAGACCACAGCATGCACAATAAAATAAATACCTAATACATAATAAAAGACATTTGAACCTAAGACCACGACGTTGTTGTACCAAAATCTCTTCTACATTTGATAAAGATGTGACTCTTGTCGCTATACGTTAGTACGTATAGCCTGTGCTTAGTATATAGCTGGTGTGTGCGTTATCGTAGTAAAAATAGCTCAGCTATGCCGCATTATATTACATCTTTCAGTGGATCGCTTCCTAATATGATAATACTATTGATTTAGACGGGTTATAAATATAACATTTATTTTATATGGCGTTCCTCATTAGGATAAAATGTCACTAAAATATGTATGAAGACTCCCGTGACCATTCAAGTTATGGTCTCTAGTGATTGCTTTGGTTTTTATAGATTTGGTTCGTAATTTGGATTACAAAACGATAGATATAGTGCGTAGTTTATGTCTGTGTGTTTATTTTTATTATGGTATTGTTTCAAAAATACAGTTATTTCCTTAAAAAGACTTTCCTACACTTCTAAATTTTTGTTTTTTTTGCTAGGCTGTTTAGCTATTAGAAAGTTATACTTTACTTGTTGTAGCTTAAAGGTATAAGAATCTTTGTCATCTTACTATTGGCATTCCACGTTTTTCTAGTTTTTAAGTTAGCAAAAATATAGTTATTATTTCTTTGTGTATATTTTTGTTTCAGCTTTTTAATTTTGGTGCATAGTATTACTTGGCATTCCATAACGTCCTTTCAGTTGATTGTGAATTGCTTAAAACTATACCTTTTTTTATGGATGGGAAATCATCAAATGACCCCCCCTCCCGCTCTGGGTGGAGCGGGAGGGAGTGTCAGACTCTTACTGACTAAAACCCATCCGTGTTCCTTCCTTAGCCCTTTATGTTCCGGGGTAGCGGTAACCCTTTCGGACAATCCCGCACCCCCGGCAGCTTAAAACTATACCTACTGTGGGGTTTCACTTGTTAAAATAATCAACTGACAGTCAACTATCGATCTGTCAAACACCACAGTTCATGTTTCACGAATTTTCTTCAAATCAGATGTAAGGGACGCCACATTTCCCCCTATACTACATGATTGGCCACATTTTATAGTCGAATAACACAGTACAATATCATAATAAGTGGCGAGCATTGGCCAGGGCGTGGGCGAGTGTGGGCGAGCCAATACTAATGAGGCTAGTTCACACACATTGTCTTCTACCAGTTGGTACAATTACATGTTTATGTCCTAAGCTTTATAGGCACGCGTAACTTTCGCGAGGTTACGCTGTTAATTGCATTGTAATTGGAGTGGATCTCTAGCTCCTTATACAATGTATGGACGCCCTAACTTATGTATAGGTATAATAACTAAGTGCCGGTTTTTAATCACCAGTTATCTTTTATCCGACAAATAAGTTTGTAATTTTGACAGTTTTTGCATGGACAATCTGTCAAAACGTCACATTTATTGTTCAGGTAAAAGTTATCTAATGATTGAAAAATCGGCCCTGAAAAGGATATAATAGGTGTTGGTATTTATTGTGAAAGTTGAAATGTGTTGGAATTTTGCACTCCATCCTTCTTTCAGACATTATGTCGATGCTTTCGTGAATCACCTATTTACCGTATTCTGAATTCTAGAGCTCCTAGGTTTTTCAAAATCTTAAAATACGTCCATCGTAAGTACATAACAACCTGAACATGTAAATAATTTCCAATGCCTGTAAGAACAGTAAGTATCCGTATTTACTTACTTTCATAATTTTCTCGTTATTAGCTATTATTTTTTTCAAAACTTCAAAGATCACCATTATCTACCAAGTTAATTATGATGCTTCTATTCTTTCATGAAAACAACGATAAAACATAGGTACCTAAACCCATTATTAAAAACTTCTAAGAACCAATATTTATTGTTGAAAATTTTATAGCGATTCGTTATACAATTAATAGAACACAATTCATTGGTTCCGACGATTTTGAGTTCGAATCTTCAATTCAAAGGACGATGAGTCAGAACGTCCCCCCAACCTTACATGGACCAACAGACTTAAAATGTATCTCATTCGAACCGCCTTAGCAAGCTGATCAATTTTTACTATGACGACATCTCTCAAAAGTGCGGGATATTCCGAGAAAATCATGTTTTAGTGTTAATTTCGTCACAACGTCCCCCCAACCCTTACATTGACCAACAGACTTAAAATGTGTCTCATTCGAACCGCCTTAGCAAGCTGATCAATTTTTACTATGACGACTTCCATTAAAAGTGCGGGATATTCCGAGAAAATCACGTTTTAGTGTTAATTTCGTCACAACGTCCCCCCAACCTTACATTGACCAACAGACTTAAAATGTATCTCATTCGAACCGCCTTAGCAAGCTGATCAATTTTTACTATGACGACATCTCTCAAAAGTGCGGGATATTCCGAGAAAATCATGTTTTAGTGTTAATTTCGTCACAACGTCCCCCCAACCCTTACATTGACCAACAGACTTAAAATGTGTCTCATTCAAACCGCCTTAGCAAGCTGATCAATTTTTACTATGACGACATCCCTCAAAAGTGCGGGATATTCCGAGAAAATCACGTTTTAGTGTTAATTTCGTCACAACGTCCCCCCAACCCTTACATTGACCAACAGACTTAAAATGTATCTCATTCGAACCGCCTTAGCAAGCTGATCAATTTTTACTATGACGACATCTCTCAAAAGTGCGGGATATTCCGAGAAAATCATGTTTTAGTGTTAATTTCGTCAGAACGTTCCCCCAAGCCTTACATCGACCAACAAACTTAAAATGTATCTCATTCAAACCGTCTTAGCAAGGTGATCAATTTTTACTACGACGACATCTCTCAAAAGTGCAGGATATTCCGAGAAAAATCATGTTTTAATGTTAATATTTTTGGCACAAAATAAGAGTTTGTAAGTAAACCATATTCTTTGATTTTCAAACCTCTCAAGATCAATTAGGAGATGCCATTTAATAAACAGAAAACGTCATTCGTTACTCGTCCAATTTTTTCTATTCCTATAGGCAGGCAGTTGTCCCACCGGCGGCGATGAACGATTAGCGAGTAGAACTAGCAACTGAAAACGAGTTGGCGAGCAGCGAGCAGCGTGTGTGTAGTTCCGATAGTTTTGTCGCTGGGCTATCAGCGAGTTTTCGAGTGCGACGGGCGATTACTCGCACCACTCGCTCGGGGCGGTTAGTCTCACAGGGGTTTCTCTCGGCGTGAGCTCTGACCACCAAGCGACCATCGCTGAGCGAGTATCGCTAGGCGAGTATTATCTTTGATAGCTCTTGTCGCTCAGCGACAAACCAATGAAGCGAGTCCTCGCCGGCAGTGTGAACAGTCAGCGATCAACTGTTAATATATGCATCTCTTTTGTTTACACGGAATGTATATCTATTGTACGTTTCTTGAGCGAGAAAACAGCCGACAGTTAGTCGCTTCCTCGCCGGCGGTGGGACAACTGCCATATGCTCGTCCACGACGGAGACGCGGGTGTCTTCGTCTTGGGCGAGCTTGAATCCCTCACTGCACTCAGGATTCAAGTCTTAACTCCCTCGCTTCGCTCAGGACTCAGGAATCAACTCAAACCTAGAATCCTTCGTTGCGTTCAGGATTCAAAAAAGCGCCCGCGACAACAAGACACTACTTTATCCCAAAATAAATAAAACTATTTTTTATTTTATTTCTAAACCCCATGGATTTTGGAGTTAAAACTGGTTGCTAGTATTTTTATAGATCTTTATGAACCTGATAACACATACAAAAGATCTGTTGCAGGGCGGGGGACGAGCCTAGCGAATTAGAAAAATGAGTGAAACGATTTTTTAATTTTATTTCTAAGCCCCATGGATTATGAAGTTAAAAGTGGTTGCTAGTCTTTTTATAGATCTTTATGAACCTGATAGCGCATACAAAAGATCTGTTGCAGGGCGGGAGACGGGCCTAGCGAATTAGAAAAATTAATAAAACGTTTTTTTAATTTTCATTTTATTTCTAAGCCCCATGGATTTTGAAGTTAAAACTGGTTGCTAGTCTTTTTATAGATCTTTATGAACCTGATAGCACATACAAAAGATCTGTTCTAGGGCGGGGGACGGGCCTAGCGAATTAGGAAAAATTAATAAAACGATTTTTTAATTATTATTTTATTTTTAAACCCCATGGATTTTGAAATTAAAACTGGTTGCTAGTCATTTTATAGACCTTTGTGAACCTACTAATACATACAAAAGTTCTGTTGAAGGGGGGGACGGGTCTCATACAAATATGGTCATCGTTCTTTATGTTGAATTTATTCGTTCCACGGGTAACCGCAAACTAATTAGTCTATGGGCTGATGTCAATGGAAAACTATGAATGACAATATGTTTTGTAGGATTATTATGAATGGTGGAATAGTCAATGAATGTTGTGGATATTTGTTTAATACCTATTGGTATGCAAAAAGTTTTCTGTGTGGGTGATTTGAGAAAATTCGATAAGTAGTTATAAGTTTTTTACTTTTTCATGAGTTTTTCCGACGAAATATAGTTTTTTTTTATGCAACTAGTTTCTTTGTTAGAGTAATAATTTATTTTCACCCAGTTTCTTGACATTTTATTCAATTTGTTGTTTAGTATTTCTACCTATAATATACTTTTCAACACACTTGCTCGTAAAATGGCTCTTAATGCACAGCTTTTAGATCCATAATGCAGTGTATTACAAACGCGTGCTTTTTCTTTACGTTACGGTACTTGTGCTTTATTTCCACAGATAACTATTTAATTTACTAGTGGGAGGTCGGAGAAGTGCGTTTTTTTTTTAATCTCTTCAAAGAGACTTCATGCCAAAAAGAATCCGCGAGCCATATTTTACTTTTTTTTTTAATAGTCTGAATTGTCCTTGGTCCCAAGATGAACTAAAATGTATTAACCTTAAGATGAATGCGCAGTTGTAGCCCACGAAAATAAATTTTTCTAACGTTTTTTGCAATTTTCAGGCCAGTGTCAGGTTGTATCTTAATCAAAATATGATTCGCGACTATAACAGATAGGTACGTATTTACAGAATTATAATCATTAGAATCACTTTCTAAGTTAGATTTGTTCCATAAGAACAAATCTCTTATAATGGAAAAGTTCTTAGGGAACAAATCTAACGTAAATATATATATTAATGATTCTAATGACTATAATTCTTTAAATACATATCTATTATATAAATATACATTTTGATCAAGATACAATCTGATACTGACCTGCGAATTGTAAAAAACTTAAAAAAAAAAAAATTTCGCTGTCTACCACTGCGCATTCACCTAAGGGTGCATCCACACATAGCGAAGCATGTGGCGCAAATGATTTTTTTATATGTATGGTTGCCTCAGGCTGAGGCATCTAACATACAAAAAAAAGCACTTGCGGCGCATGGCTCGCTCTGTCTGGATGCACCTTACAATTTTCCGTCGTCCCTCCCGTAACCAAACGGAAAAGACCACTGGCGTTCTATTATTGCGGATTCTCAATGAATTAATGTATATTTCTCTATGCAAATAGTACTTTCTAATTCCATACTAACTAAACTACAATTTGACATACGACAACACTACGATCAGTCTTAACATTATTTTGTGTTTATTATATTTTTTCTATAGGCTGTATATCGGAATGTAGGAATGACCATTACTTACTCTATGGGTAAACCTGCGCGCGCACGTCAGCCAGCGCGGCGCGCGGAATGACAAACCAAGCCCGCCATTATCCATACAAGTTAATATTTAACAATACAAGTCTGTTTTTTTCCTCACAAGTGTGTTGAAAAACGTCGTATGATACGCGTGTGCATTGATAATTAAAATGTCGGCTCGGAATAATACCGCCTCGAGTTTAATGATCAACATAGCACACATGTATCATAATGTACTATTATATACTACCTATAATCGATAATTCAGGCCCAGTGTTTTGGGCAAACTGTTGGTCATGACAGTAACTATTGAAGTCTTTCATCATCTATCCCCAAAAGTATGTAACAGTAAGTCAGTGTTATTAACTTTTATTACTCATTCAACAGAAGTTTTCTAAAATTATGTAAATATTGTGATTCCGTCTCATTATATTATTATTATATTATTATCATTCATTCTATCAGAAACTATAATTTACGATTTTTCTTGTTATTATATACCCTGGTGGTTCTAACCGCAAACTAATTACTTTGTATCAATGGTTCATCATGAATGAGTGGAGAAGAATGACAAACAACAAGTTTTAAGAATGTTTTGCGTGTGACATGGTAGTTTATGGAAACTGAATTGAATTAGTTCGTTAATTTGCGGTTTTGGCAATTGCGTTCTTTTCATTCATCTGTGGTTTTGGCAATTATTTTTTCTATTGATTCATTGGTTTTATGGATTCTTGGTTAACCATAAGTCACTCCAATCAAATATCTGTTTATTGTAAACAACCGAATAATACTAATAATATTGGATTAATAATTCCAGTGGGATGCAGCTAAGTAATATTTTAAAAGGCATAACTAGAGCAATGTTAGAAGATTTCTTGTGAGTTTTGTCTCTAGCAAATTGTGATGAATTGGAACTCATTGGATGCGAGAAGCACAAAACTGGTCGAAGTGGAGGTGCTTGGAGGCTTTTGTCCAGCAGCGGACGTCTTTTGGCTGAAATGATGATGATGATGAAATTGTGATCTGTCGAAGAATTTCAGTTACACGAAGAAATACTGACAATCTTCGGCACACGGTCACTATTGACAGACTACTCCAGCATCATTTCACATTCTCATGGTTGCTTCTCTTGTAGTTTATCTAAAACAAACTACTGTTAACCTAGTTCAGGCAAATTAGCTACTGTGATCTATTTCAAATGTTAAGGTATTACATAAACGAATTTTATTATTGTATTAAAAAAAAACAGTGGCACTCCAGGAGTGCCGACAGAAGTGAAAACTTGAACAATTACGTGTGTATTTTTTGAATCGTCATATAAACAAAACACAAACAGAATACATTGCGGCATATCGGAAATACATTAAACCCGAGTACATCCCGAGGACAACCGAACACATCCGAATGTAGCGCGGTGTCGGTAACAGTGTCGCGAGTTCAATGGTTTTTTCCCATCTCAAGAAATGCCCAGCGCTCCTAAAGAAGTTTTCACTTCAGTAAAAAAAAAAAAAATGAAAAAGTGTTTATTCACAAAAAATAATTTTATACGTTACATTTACCTCTGCCAAACTACAAAGCAGTTTGTTGGCAGACGTAGCTCCTTTTTTTGTACATTATTAATATTATTGTTCCTGTTCTAATGACACTTTTTCACCAGTTAACAAAACTATTCCTCTAACTATTATTAGTTTCTTTATTTTTTTATCTATTCTCCACAGTGAGGTTTTGACAAAAAATATTAAAGAGGTGCTTATGTATTTTATTTTTAAAGGCGGTAAGATGATGAGTAAGATGTTACAATATCTTTTCATATAGGTACATACAATTTCAGATGCTTTAGAACAATCTGGGTGAAATGAAACTACGTTATATTCAGGTCTTCGACCACATGTCATCTAATAACTCATGTAGGTATAAGAAATAAGTTGGATCACATATCGATATCTAGAAGAAATTCTATGCCCAGTAAATCAGTTTGTGTAACATTGTGTGGGTTGACACATCTGCTGTCTGTGGAGCTACGAAGATTTTTGATTGAACTGTGGTTCTGATTTACATTATGTAACTATGCATATTATAAATGAAAGTCGCTTTTCGTGGGTGTCTGTGTGAATGCGTTGTTCTCCTAAACAACACATTCAAATTATCTAAATCGTTGAGAAAACCGCATCAAAATCCGTATTTTTGATGCGGTTTTCTCCACGATTTAGATAATTTATTCCGAAAGAAAGAAATAAAAGAAAGAAAAATAGGGACAGCTGTCAAATCGTGTTGTCATTCTTAGTTCGGGCTCCGCACTAATAATATGTCGGTAGGTGATACGGAGTAGGAAAAACCGAGTAAGAAACTACGGATTTCGTGCTTAGGCAGTAGACCCCCAGGTTCAAAGTATGTATTTCGAGTATAAATATGACGGTGAAGGTATGTGTGTCTCGTTATTATCAGCCATATTTTAACTACTGTGGGCGAACTATGGGTATAGTGTTGGTTATTGCGCAATAGAAAAACGGTTTGCAGTTCAAATTAGATTATAATTTCACGAACAATTTAATCACACTACAGGTAGGTACACGATACAACCAGATACGAAACCCAAGACAGTTTCTGAGCACATGTTGTTCGTATGTTCGTTCCAATGTCCAAGAAAGCCGCTCCACCTCGCTGAGCGCTCTTTTCTACCCCCCACGAACTCAGGCTAGACTCTGTCAAGCAGCACCAGATGGCGCTGGCGTTCCGAATAGTCAAACGAATGACTCCGTCGAAGCATTGTCGTCACAGCGCTTCCGTCTCGTTGTCAAGTTAGCTGCCGTACTAATGATTTATCCAACAAATATATAATAAGAAATGTACACTCATTCAATGCATTTAAAACTTAGCTCAGCCAGAATTTTAGACTTCTGGAGAAATAAATGCGTTGGGTGGTTCGGGTTTCGGATATGTTGATTAGTCTGTAACTGGTGATGTCGAACTTTTTGTAAATTTAAATTATGATTAAAATTTGTTTTGTTCTAAGTAAGTGACATGTAACGTTTTCATTGAGAATAAAGTACGAGTATCTTTAAACTTAAAAGTAGTCCCACATATATTAAAATCACTGTTCCCACTAAAAACAAACACTCCGAAATCCTTAGAAAAGTATTGCGAGCCATATTATAGCTCTGTGTGCGTGTGGGTGATGCGGTCGATCATTTGTCATGAGATCATAACATGTCGTCAGTGGTTGCGGGTTGCGGTCCAGTAAAACGCCGTGAAATTGACTTTCGGAGAAACTTTTTGACTCACAATGTTGACGCGACCTAATTTTTCTGTTGACCGATTTGAGCTTTATGTTCTTAGCCGATATAAGATTTTTAATTTGTAAAATTATCCGTATGCCGGACCCTAACGAAACTTAATACTAAACTAGTATTTTGTTACATAAAACCATTTCTGTCTAACAATCAGAGATTAATTGCGCCTTTTCTTAGGTCCTCAAGATAGAAGGATCATTAACCAGTTTTGCAGGAAAATACAGGAAAAATAACTCGTTACAGAAAAATAAAACCTGAGGACAACTGCTCATTACGTAAGAAGGACGAACAATTTGAACTTTTATAACAAGACTCCTTTGTATCGACTTTATTATTAACTAAAAAGAAAAAACTTTTAAAAATTAAATCGAAAGCACAAAAAAGTCAGCAAAAGAAACATATCCCTGAACATTTTAGCGACCGAAACGTCAATTCTTTAAGATCGAACAAGAAAAATAAGAGGAGCAAGTACCAGGACGGCATAAATAACGCGGACACAACTACATACGTTCGACGGACGGTGTTGTACATCGTGTCCGACACGGCTCGGCCGTTGAACGGTCTTTAGTGCCCCCCATTCACTACGGACGGGATCGTGGAGGAAGGGTTGTGTAGAAAGTATACTTATCAGATTTTATTGTTCAGATCGCTTTTTATCTAGCTGAAACACAGTGATGTTCCGGTTTGTTTTTCTTCAGGAGACGAAACTACTGCATTTGCGCACTAACAACATAGATGGGTACTTCCTCATTATTTTGCGTTGCTTAGTCCTGAAACAAACAAAAACAGATCAATTATTGCTTATTTTTTATATTAGCTACTTTCTTGAACCTAGTGAGGAAATCTAATCATAATTTAAATATCAACTTCCCAATTTGTAAAGATGGAGGAGGAGTTTAAAAAACTCTGGTGGTAGACTTGTTTAGTTTTGTATTTGTAGGTACTATAAGTATATTTACCTATTCGCATGCCAACCCTATCTCGATGTAAATGACTATCAATATAAGTGAAACTGAAGCTATATCTCCATTGAATAAATCGCTTGGTTGTACCACATGATGGGGTGCAAGCAACGATGGCAAATGCTTACCTATCTTTAACCTATGTGCCTTGTTGGGCAAGCTAAGTTAGTGTCTCATAGTAAAGTATCTGAATATTTACGTATATATTTTATAGCCCTTGTGAAAAAAGAAATGATTTTTAATCGTCTAAACCTGATTTGTTCGAATAAGGCAGTTACTAAGTTGATGCATGTTGTTGATGTTGGTTTATTTCTTTACTTAGCTTATCCTGTCCCATTGCTGGACAAAGGCTCCCCCAAGTACATCCAGGAACTCTTTTCCATACGCGTTCAGGTTATTTCGCCTCCTCTTTATATTGGTTTTACAAAACAAAAAATAAAAACTAGAACATCCTTATTTACATTTTTTTTTCACAAAAGAGAACATTTGTTTCTGAAAGTTTTAGTATTTTTTTATATAATAAGGTTGCTAGATATATGTACAATATTCATCTCATTATCTTTTCTTGTCAGACCTTTTCTATTCACAAGCCACACTTCTTCAGGGTCTCATCACAACTCGACATCGACTGACATTTCAGTGAACTTTTGCGAGACTTTAAAAGCTTTTTGACCTTCCCACACGTTTTCGATGTTTTGCAATCGCAACTTCTTTGTCAAATGCGACCCTTTCTTTTAAACTTGTAAGTTATTTTTAAATTTAATGATGCACTTTATATGTCGTCTTGGACACTTTGTTTCCGATTCATCCTCGAAGGTATTTAAGTGACAATCCGAATGTTTTTAATCGACATGAGAATAGCATGTTAATTTCTTCATAATGTTCTATAATCGTATCTTACATAGGCCCTCTACAAAGTCGTGAGAAAATATAACTCAATCTTCAGGTTCGATAATCATTTTGGTACTTGCACGAGGGCCAGAGTTCTAAGTCGTCCCATAAGCCCCATTTTCATTTACTCAATCAATCTGCCTAGCCTTATCCCTACTATATTGGGGTCGGCTTCCAGTCTAATCGGACGCTACTGAATACCAGTATTTAACATGGAGCGACTGCCTATCTGATCTCCTCAATCCAGTTACTGGGTAATACGATACCCCCTGGCAAGACTGGTTGTCAGACTTTCGGGCTTCTGACTACCCGTTAAGACTGTCAAAGATCGACGAATGACAGCCGGGACCAACGACTTAAAGTGCTTTCTGAGGCACGGAGGGGTTTTGGTATGTAAAGATGGTCACCTATCCATGGACCGACTGCAGCAAGCATAGCTTAACCTGTTCGATCGACTCGTGTGGCTGTTATCACTTAGCCACGAGCCCATTTCCATCATATTCATGTTCTCATATTTTCAGAATTATAATATTAATTATTAGTTTTTTGCGAGTGTGTCTAAAAGTGTAAATAGAAGAATATATATTTGCAGTTTTGTTGTAACAGGCAACTGAGGAAGAATTACACTTTACCTGACTTGACACAGCCTAGCTGATATAGAATATATCTTACATATAGCCTGCCCTACGTGTGGGGTGCACTGACTCGTCGCGTGCCGTAGCCGAGCCTTAACTAAACGCAGGGGTTGACAACTAATAGCGTTTAAAAATTAAAATATATTATTTAAAAAAAAACAACTGTTTTGAAACTTAAGGCAGTTCCTGCCTAAGCGTAGGCAAAATTTTGGAACGCAAAGGATGCACATATTATTCTGAAAAGGTGCAATTAATTAAATTTACATACCTGTGTAGCATTAAAAGAAGATTTTGTGAAGCGAATTCATACTAATTCAACGTTTGAATAACAACGTTAGAACGCATAATAAATTACTAGAAAACGACGGACACATCGTGGGTAAGGCCCACCCATGAGTCTTACAGCACTGACCCGAACAAAAATCGCGACTAATTAACAATAATAACGGCTAAACAAATAGAAAGTTGGCACTCAGAGCACCCACACATTCAGATACATTATAAACGACACTATAGAACACACGTGTTAACAATTAAAAGTCTTAGTTTAACAAATGATCGCTCTCAACAGCAATTATTCCCGTCACGGCCATTACAAGACGTATAACGGACCGAACATCGGACAGATCTCAAATTATAGTTTAGATACGGTGGTTTTAAACCCACACACTTCCGCGTTTAAGTGCCTTAATGATCTGATATTATATTACAATATTGTGACTGGACGGTACCGTTGTTAGCCAGTCAATGGGTGCGGTAATTGGGCCCTGAATGAACTGGTGACATTCATAATCGTATTTTTTATTGCTATTGGGGACGCGTTGGTCGCCTAGTTTTGGGCATGACCAAATGGGCCAGTTTCCTTCTCAGCAGCTCGTACAACACACTCAAGCTTGCGTTCCTAATTAAATAGCAAGTTTATGGGAACCAATCGATTCCGGTGTTTCTACTTTTATATTAGTTTCAGCTCTATAAGTCCCTTGACTTATAGAGCTGAAACTAATATAAAAGTAGAATACGCTAAAAAAGTATGCTGAGGTAAAATGGTAAGGAACGCCGGCTGTTCTGAAGTGTCTAAACTGATGATGGCTCTTGTCTTATTATTTATTTTAAGCCTATTTTGTCCCACTGCAGGGCAACTTCCTCCTTTACCCTCCTCTCTGTCTTGAGCTAGCCTGGATCAACCCTGTCTGTAGGCGTCAATCTAGTCCCGCCATCTTCTGGGTCTGCCTCGATGTTGCCGGACGTTTTCTGGGACCCACATGGTGGTAGAAGGCTCTTGTCATGTCCTTTAATATGTTGTTTGCCTTTCCTTTCAATATTCTTCTGACACCTAAACACAGTGGCGTAACTATACCGTTTGGGACCCGTGGCAAATTCAAGGGATAGGGCCCACTCTCAATGTAAAGAAGTTCAACCAACGTTAGTTAGTTTTTTTATTAGCACTTCTCCCGCAACTTCTTTCGCGTACATTTCATGTTTTCCCCTGCAAAAACTTTAACACCTGACTGCTTCTGTCCTTATGTTAGGATTCTCCTGTGCTCATGGCTGTCTCGGGCCAGGGGCATTTTGTGGCATTTTACCCCAACGCCACCCTATAGTTACGCCTCTGCCTAAGCACTACATTAACATTGGTCTACATTAAGCCAAGCTCATGCTGAAAGCACACCAGTGTTCATCCATTCACTGCTTATTAATTCAAAATGTATAGTTTTTTTAAATCTAGTGGGCAGTGCTGCAATATTCATTGATTATGTTATTGACCGTAATAAAAATACATGTTTGTTCTAGGAGTTTTGGTTGTTTTGTTCGTATTGTATTGCATCAATATGGGTAAAAGAATCCAGCGGTAATTGTGTAACACACTATCTACCAGTAGCAATGGTTTTCATTTTGACAGTTCAACAACATTCATTGCGTTATTTACGTTGAGCACGATTTTTTTTCGAACATATGAAGCAATGCATTAGTAATATCCTTCAAAATGATTCAGATTAAGATTGATAGTGTGTTACGCAAATAAGGTGCAGGAAGATCACAGAAATACCGTTCAGTCAACCAATCATTGGAAAGCTAAAACATTGGTTAACATTGGTTTGGTTATTGGTTAGCAAGCTGGCTTTTAGCTGTTTTTCAAATTTTTATGCTAGAGTCTTTTCTATTAGGTGTTATCAGGATTGTTTACTGGAAAATAGAAATTAAAACTTACAACATGCGTCTTTAAACTAAAACTATACTTAACCGTCTCCCTTCAAATCAAGAGTGAACAGGCATCTTCTGGGCACGCTCGCTCCATCATAGACCTCATCTATCGCTTTCCATCAGGCGTGATCGGGGACGCGCGCCCATTTAGCAATAAAAAAAAAACTTGACGAGCACCAGTCATTGCCTTCACCTATCAAGGACATGCCATAACTACCAATATGTTTAAAAGATAGATCGTCCTCCCCAGACTTTATGGATGTTTCATGATTAAAGGGTATATTTTTAATGGAAGGTACGTCCAAAGGTTGTGGATGTGGGACTGTTGCGAAAGATATTGAACGATCCCGTGATGTTATGTCACGAACGCGGGGCGGCGCTCGCGCCGATCGCGACCCGCGTGGGCGGCGGAGATGTAGGGATGTGAACGTGCCGAAGTGAATGATTTATCGATAGATCTTAGTTTTCGTTTGCATTATGGATTCAATACGAGTTATTAATCTTACTGAAAGATTATGACGAGTTTGACCAACCACGAGTATGTTGATGCAGGCAAATTCAGTATGCGGATTGTGTCTTTTTACAAATGGGATGTTATACGCTTGAGATATTTATTTATAGACTAGCTTCTGCCCGCGACTTCGTCCGCGTGGAACTTGTTATAACATAAAATATATCCTATGACACTCGGCAATACTGTAACTTCCCATTAGTTAGAGATTTTCGGAATCGGAACTGTAGCTTGAAGATTACCCCTACATACAAAGTCACAAGTTTTACCATAATATAGTACGAGTATAGACTATATGGTCGCGACGCGTGTAAAAAAATATGTTATGTCAAATAACTGCTCAACTTAAATGGGACTGGGCAAGATACGTCTGCCGCCAAACTGACAAACTGTGGGCCCAATTAGCACAGAACTGGTGCCCTAAACAGCGAGCCGGGGTCGCGGCAGACCACGTAGAAGATGGCGGGACGAGCAAGATAGGTTCCGTCAAAACTGGATGGAGGACGCGCGGGCTCGCGAAAAATGGAAGGAGTGGAGGGAGGCCTTTCCCTAGGAGTGGGACAGCGTAGGCTGGTAAAAAAATATATATCTGTCGAAATTAATGTGTAATAAAAATGAAAAACAACCAAAACCTTAGAAAAACAAAACATCGCAAATAATTGACACTGACTGCTTTCGGAACAAGAATAGACCATTTTTCTTACATACAAACGATTCAACGAATAAAAATGGAATATAGACTGCATCATTAGTAGGATAGGTACTAACCGCAGACCAAAAAGTACATAGGTAGACTGAATCTGTTTTCCAAATGTAGTGATTATTATCTCCGTCAAGATAGAGCAAGATTGCTTCAACGCACACTGTGATACACGTCCTTTAATCTAGACGATAGATATATATTCAACATTCTACTTTTATTTAAAATAATTATTGATGTTTGTTAGAAAAGTAACGATATTTAGAATTCTCATCGTAATAAAAATATAATAATAAATAAGGTTTCACAACGGATAAATAAAATAAAAACAATATTATCGATGACAACATTTGCCACATCCCTACCCGCACATCTCTACGTCGCAGGCGCAATCTTTTGCTAAACCCGTAGCTGTGGCGACAGACAACATAAGATCACAAACGGCCCATAAGAGCGAGCCTTTAAATATATAGCCTTGTACGTTAAATGTCTAATGTTGTTTCATTTGCAGTCTTTCATTACAACGATGTGCACTCAGATGTCGATGTTTTGTTTTAATCACTTTTTTGTTGCTTTAAATCCATTGTGTTGGATATTTCGTAGCGAACTGATTGATTCTATGGTTTGGTTGAATTCAAGCTGTAGATTTGGATGCATTGATGTTTTTACGGCCGCGTATCGGTGAGCGTAGTGTAGTAAGTCCCCAAGTAAATTGGACTGATTAACTTAAAAAGCTGGCTGGGACAGACTGGTTTCGGAAGGTGGGGGATAAGGTGTTGTGGCGTAGCCTGAGAAACGCCTATGTCCAGCAGTGGACTGCAATAGGCTGAATTGATTGATTTTGTTTGATTTATTTCGGTTTGGAAAAGAATACCTTTCCTTTCTAAAGAATGGCGCTTCTACTGTCGGTTTCGTGAATGTCTATATTAACGTGTCCTCCAGTTTTCCAAAGATGACATGGCTCGAGGGGATGACTATCGAGATGACGACTAATAAGTCGAGAAGTATGAAAGAAAAAAACAGTTGTTCCGACTCCAAATAATTTGAGATAAGGGGAGAAGACATCATTATAAACGATTCCCACACAATTTTTCAGATACCGGTGCCACTTTCAGACTTTATTTAATGTAATTACTCATTTCTTATTCGATCCATTCGTGTAATATACATCCCTTCTAAAATTCTCATCTCACGACGACTGAAATGTAAATACACTGTGAAATGTATTTAGAAAGAATGAATTGATCATAGTGCTGAAACTTTCTCTGTCTCTTTCATTACCTAATTTACCTATTCATTTGACTAGCTTTTCCCAACTATGTTGGAGTCGGCTTCCAGTCTAAACGGATGCAGCTGAGTACCAGTATTTTACAGGGAGTGACTGCCTATCTGACCTCAACAACCCAGTTACTGGATAATACGAAACTCCTTGGTAAGAGTGGTTGTTAGAATTTTGGGCTTCTGACGACCCGTAACGACCGTCAAAGATCCATGAATGATAGCCGGAACTAACGGCTTAACGTGATTTCCGAGGCACGGAGGGGTCTTGGTATGTAAAGATGGTCACCCATCCACAGATCAACCGAAGTAAGCCTAGCTTAACCTCATCGATCGACCCGTGTGGCTGTTACTACATAGCCATGAGCCCCTCCTAAGCTTTGTCGGAGTCTAAGAGCAAATGTTTAAAACAAAGCCGCTAATCTTAAAGTTATTCTTCCTGTGGTGTCATATTATCTATATTTTTGTCTAAAATGTATTTCTTTGAAGTGTCGGACGGGAAGTGAGATCATGTTTGTTCCGCACATCCAATGCTTTTGTTTGAAAAGTTCGTTCGTGACAGGATTTCGACGTCCGCTTGACCTTTGCTTATTTAAAGTAACTTTGTATAGTAAATAATAGAATAATAGGTACCGGTACATAGAAAACGTGACCGTTTAAATATGGTTGAAGGAGTTTTTGAGAAAATTCGCGAAGTAAAACAATATTAGTCAATATGCTGACACTAATACTCGGAATCGGATGGCACTGAAACGTGGTCGCTCACAATGGGCCTTGTTAGAAGGCTAAAAGTCACCCAAAGGGCAATGTAGAGGGCTATGTTTGGAGATTTCCTGCGTGATCGAATCAGAAATGAGGAGGTTCGCAGGAGAACCAAGGTAAACAACACATCCCTAGAATTGCCAAACTCAAGTGGCAGTGGGCAGGGTACATTGCTCGCAGAACAGATGGCCGATGGGGCCGAAAGGTTCTGGAGTGGCGACCGCGTACCGGAAGACGTAGCGTTGGAAGGCCTCCCACAAGGTGGACCGACGACCTTGTGAAGGCCGCAGGAACCCGTTGGATGAGAGAAGCACAGAACCGGTCGAAGTGGAGGTGCTTGGGAGAGGCCTATGTCCAGCAGTGGACGTCTTTTGGCTGAAATGATGATGATGAATACTCGGAATGTTAGTTGTTGTTCTTTCCGCTTACAACTTCTTTCAAGTTTTTCTAATACCTTATTATAACTCCCCAAACCCATTGCCAAATATGTTTTATTTCCATGTTCTGCAATAGCCGGGGTTGTCTTTGGGTGCACTTGCATAATTCATACAGAGATAATCGTCGGTTGGTGCCTCCTCATCATTTAAAATTGTCTAAGGAGCTTCTGCGAGTTAGCTTTGGCCCCTCATACAGGCCTTCCAAAGGTCCGGGGCCTGAGGGTCCCGACTTCCCGAGACGTAACAAAGACATTTTAAAAATAGTAATAATAATAAGTTTATCTATTTTCTCCCACAATGGTTTTGTAGCACTTAACAGTTTGAACTATATAAATTCACATTGTGACAGCTGGTGCCTGAAGTAGGTGTTAGATAAAACCTGTATTATAGGTCACCAGGCCCCACTTAGTGGTATCATACAAATAAATAACAACAACACACAACATGGTAACATGTATTTCTATTAAACAATTAAAACGAAAATAAATAAATGAAAATAAATAAATTAAAATAAATAAATTAAATAACACAACAAAAGCAGTCTTAGGGTGTGTGAAATCCCATCGAGCTAAAGAAACGGGCAAGCGACCTCACACAAAAGTAATTCCATCAAAATTAATGGCTCTCCATATGTTCTGTTTGACTTACGAGAAACATTACATGTAGCATCTCATCATTATTCTGTGCAGAGATGCGCCAAGCGCCAACACTGTCATTGTGTAATGTTGCGTGGCGTCTGCGGGACGTGAGCGTGGCGTGAACGTGGAGGATGCGTGACGGACGCGGTGCGGACCGATGAATGGACGCACCTCTCGGCCTGCACCGGCGCCGCCCACCATTGTTTCGGGGACAGATTATAATAATTTCCCGGCAAATCAAAAGCATTTTGGAATCGAACGATCGGCTCCGCTGATGTTATTAAATCAATGCGAATACTACGGCTGATATGATTTGATACTAGAAACAACGAGTGAAGAATTTTCTTTTGATGTGTGTGTATTTAAGAATAAGGATCAGAACCAAACATCAAGTCTTACAAGCATTTGACTCCAATTTAAACAAACATTGTGATTACAAAGCCATTTAAGTACATAGCTATTCATTGTGTAGCAGAGTTTTGTTAGCATAACTAGCTAGACCTATACCTAATACTGATGATATTGATTATTATTATTTTGTCACTGGTCGTGGTTTTAGCTGTCCAAGTTAACTCATGTATGATTTAACTTTTAAATTACCTAACTGAAGATTTGATTGGTGTCTTTAGAGCAGAAAAAGAAATAAAAAAGGAAGGAGAGGAGGACACACCGTCGAATATTTGTCTTATGCAAGTGTCAAGATCATTTAATCACAGTACAAGTAACATAATACACGTTTTATATCTGATGCGACAGCTTGCAATATGCATATTTGTGAGAACAATACAACTCCTCTAAATACTGGGTTGATTTGGACTCGCGTGTTTTCACTCACCATTTGCATTGGAATCACATGAAAACGATCTCCAACGCCTTTGTCAACAACTTAGGTAATTTATTCTGTACCTCAACAACTCAAATTCATCTTTATTTCACTAAAGATAAAGTTCAAAATATCAATAATGACAGCACACGTAACACCGGTAGCTACACGCTATTTTTGGGTGAGCATTTATAAGTTACGTGATCCCATTAAAGGAGAATAGACTGTTTTGTCTAAAGTAAAAGGTTGATTTTGTTCTGAAGCGTGGTTGGTTTTTGCGTCTTTATGTGTAAAGTTGGGGGCAGGTAAGACCGGTAGCAAGCGGACAATAAGCGATCAGTCATCTTGTTAGATAGCTGGCAAGATGATTACACTGCATGCTACGCCTCGCCTTAGGACAAATTAAAATAAAGCCTTGCGTTTGTGGGCTGACTTTATTGAAATAAATCACGTCGTTTTTGTGGGTCCTTTTATAATGAATTTATTTTGCGTGTAGTGGAATTTTGTACTGAGTCACGGCATGTTTTTTATTGAATTTTAGGGTCTTTAGGTGGTGTTAAGTAGGTAGGTGACTTTCGTGGTTTATTTCTGATGGTGGGTTTAATCATCCTCTTTGACTGTTTAAAATAAAAAGAGAAATGAATCTAATTTGTAAGTGAATAAGTAACTGCATTTTTTTATAATGACTGCATGTTTTATTTCGTCATCACTAGCTATGGCGACCACTTGGTTTTTTAACTTCTTCCTTTTTTTAAATCGGTTATAATGCACTAGGCACATAAAATTAAATAATTTACTAAATAAAGTTACCTGTGAAACTAAGGTAATACTTCATAATTTCGATTAGAATTAAATTACTTAATTAAAATTAAATAATTTTTTTTTATTAAAATTTTATTTTAAACGCTAGTTATTTAATTAAGTGCTCAGTGTTAATAGTTGTATAATAATATAGTTTAATTAAATCTAATAATAGTTGACAGCGTAACTTAGTTGAACTCGTCTACAATGAACTTCGAAAACACCAAACACGCTAAAAGGGCTACGACATTTAAACGACTTACATTAAAATCCATAGGTATTAATATTATAAATGCGAAAGTCTGTCTGTCTGTCTGTTACCTCTTCATGCTTGAACCGCTGAACCGATTTAGATGAAATTTGGTATATACATACCTAGTTTGAGTCCCGAGAAAGGACATAGGATAGTTTTTATCCCGATATTCCCGCGGGATCGAAACTTATGCGGGTGAAACCGCGGGGCGCAGCTAGTATTACATAAAGCATACAAAAGTCACAGGTATGTTTATTTCTTATCAACATAATATTAAGTATCATTAGTCGAATAAAAATCGTGACAATACCACTAACATACGTAGGCATTTTGATTCACAAAATATTCGGAACAAAATTGCAAAACCATGTAGCAATATGTCCACGTCAAAAGCCGTTGGTTTTGAGATAAAAGATTAAGTTTTTAACCCTAAAATGTGACTTGATCACGCATCAAATAGACTCTTTTTATTTTTTTGTGGGTAAAATTTCTGACGTCATTGACATCATTGTTAATTTTAGACGAAGAGCTGTAGTACTAGATATTTTTATTACGTCGAATTTTTAAACACTTTGTACTTACGTTTCAGTTTGGTCACCTTGTATTACGCTCATTAATGGCTAGTAGGTACCGAACGTAATTTAAAAATAAACCTTTTGGATTGTTCGACCTTTGCCAACTGTTTTCTAAGCTGTCAGGTCGCTATAATTTCAACAGACTGTGACAGAGGCAATAATGGTTGTTTATGAAAATTACATGCAAATCCAACTGTAGTACCTATTTATAATAAAGGGTGCCGAAGAACATAGACAACATTTTATAGATCTTGCTATTTCCTGCGGGGTAATTGCGTAACACACTAACAGCAGGAATGGCTTTCATTTTGACAGTTCAACAACATTCATTGCGTTATTTACGTTGTTGAGCAAACACATTTTTCCAACATAATGAAGCAATGGATTATGGATGCCTTCAAAATGATTCAGTTGTGAATTGTGATTGATAGTATGTTACGATGATTTTTTCCATACTTTTCACTATCATCGATAAAAAGTAGGTAACTTTATACTTCTGCAACTTTATTTGAAACCGTTCCTATATTAGAAAATGTTCGCTATAACATTATCTTCCACCATCTGTCTCCAGCTCCTAGGCTATTCAACACCGCACATTACATTTAACAAAGTAGCTAGTATTAATCAACACTAATAGATTTGTCTGCTTGTTCGTGTAACAATATACTAAAGTCACGCCTACATACAACTGTCAACTTGTACTACTTTTTTGTACATTATATAAATAGGAGAATAGGATAGGAGTCAAGGAAAACTGTTTGTTGTTTTTGGACTAGGATGAACTTAGAACCGTGACAAGTAATTTTGTCATTTGTGATTTCGTAAATAAAGCATTATTTGAATGTAGCACAAATTATCAATGTCCAAATTCAAGTTGCAATCTCATCTCAGCGACAATCAATGTCAAAAACTTGTCAAAAATGTAGGGGTATTAGTGGTATTTTTGACAGATTAAGACTTAGATTAAAATGCAAACGTTCTTAAAACTACGGAAATGGCTCCTCAGATCATTAGTAAGTTACTAATAAGCATAGCTTACCTATAATCATAAGGCACATTGGTTTTCCTTCTTCCTTTTTTACTTATTTTCTTTCCTTGCCTTTTCATAGTGGTTTTCATGATTTTATAAGAATTATAAGTTGTTTTATACACAGACAGTGGCTACAAATAATATCAAAGCTTTTGTTTACACAGCATTATTTGATAAAACTGCAACCTAAAACAAAAAAAAAGATGAAAAAACCCAAAAACATTTGACACCTTCAACGAAACTTGCGTAGGTATCTAACAAGATTTTTCCACGGAATATTTGTCAAGGTATCGCAAGTACGTTAACCGTGCCAATGCAGACGGGTCTTTTTAACACCTCGCCCGTTTTCGGTGCGTCGTATATCAAGTTAATGTTATCTGCGGCGCGCTGTCTTCGTGATGCATTGCGCTTGCGCATACGCTGATTAACGAAATTAATTTGTCACACTACAGATTGTTGGCGGTCGTAATTAATTTGTAATTTAAACGAATACGTTCGCGTTTACATGTGGTTGGATTTTTGGGTTTTCGATTTTAGATAGAGATAATTTCTTGTGAAGGTGGAATAATTAAAAGATGGTGTGGCGCAATCAATGTCTCATCCTTTGTTGTATATCTTTTATAATAATGTAATTCGTTTTGTCTAGAAAATGTATATAAACTTTTGTACAGCATAAATCAATGTATAAATTATAACAAACAAATGGCTTTGCCTACTTTCCAAACAAAATTATTACATATTAAAACAAAAAATATCTATGTTAATTGAGATAGATACGTCCGGGGCTTCCAATACTGTAATTTAGATAAAAAGGTGTGTGTCCCAACACAGCATAAATACAACATGTCCAAACAAGCTTATCTCGTGACCACCTCAGAGCTCTCCAAATTAATGGGGACCAACGATATTTCACCTTTTTTACTAACAACATTTTCGAAAAAATAATTAGCGTAATATGGTTAATCAGCGCGTTGAGTGTAAAGGAACAATTTATTATAAAACGATTCACTTCTAACTTTTTTTATATCGTTAATACCAAAAACCCTTCCTTGAAACTATGTAGTTAATTATATGATCACTGTCAATAATGATTATTGACCTTATAAAATCATCAATAGGACCGATGGTTGGACAAAGGGTTCCGTCGCCGTTAACTCGCCCGCAAACGTTTGAAAAAACAAAGCCAATTTGGCCTAATAAAGTATAATTAAAAAACAAATTTTATTGTGATACCCATTCACGCGTTACTATTCCTTATTTTTAATTAATCGATTTGTTTATTGGGAAGTCTTTGGTCGGTGCCAGTGATGGTATTAGATAAAATTATCCTTTCGTATTGTGTGATTTGTTACGCACGTATTTAAGGGTTAAAAAGTCGGGTGCTATTAATGGTGCGTTTACGATTTTGTTTCGAAAGGAAATCATAATATTTTTTTCTAGGATCCTGATTGGCTCAATTTTGTCTCATCAACTGTATTGATTGGAGCGCCACCTATTAAATTAATTTTACAGCGTTTGGATATCGCTACAAAATATTAAAATATTAGTTATACCTACGTCAATGAAGTCTACCGCCAAGAAGAGTCCACATTTTTATTTTAGAGATAAGTATTATTAGATCATCAGTATTTTTTTCGTTTTTAACCGACTTCAAAAAAGGAGGTTATCAATTCGGTTGTTTTTTAACCGACTTCTTTTATATTTGTTACCTCAGAACTCCGTTATTTATAAGCCGATTTGCAAAATTCTTTTATTATTAGTGTTATATGAATTTGTGTGTACAACTAAAAAGTGAATAATAAACACTTAAAAAAGATTTTATCTATGCACACTATAATGCGAATAACAACTTACCTATCCTAGGCAATTTAAAGTTGGCTATCGGATTTTTTTTCTTGTTATTCGCATTAAACGATTGCACTGGAGAAGCATCTTTTGAACACCTCATCATCTGCCTAGCCTTTCCCCAACTGTGTTGGGGTTGGCTTCCAGTCTAACTGGATGCAGCTGAATACCAGTACTTTACATGGAGCGACTGCCAATCCGACCTCCACAACTTTATTATCTTAATGGGTAATACGATAAACTTTAGTAAGATTGGTTGTCAGACTTTCGTGCTTCTGACGACCCGTAACGACTGTCAAAAATCCAAGAATTACTGCCGGAACCAACGGCTTAACGTGCTTTCCGAGGCAGGGAAGAGCACCACCATTTTTTGAACACCTTTTGTGTTAATATTATTGTAAGTAGTTTTATAACTTAGTTTTACACGTACCGTGTCTCGCTATATCTCTGCGTTTCAATCTCATCGTGTGGATTTCGAAAACATCTAAAATATTGAATAATTCATACAGATTTCAACTTCAGAATACTGAACGCTATAATTTTTATAATTACCTACATTCGCTGCCAGTTACGGTTAACTAAATATACAATTAAAATTTTACTCTGTCTATCAAAACGTCCTTCGGTGGCATAAGATGAGCATTTTGACAACCCCTGTCTAGGACGGCCTATTATTACGGTTTCTCGATCGGGCACAAACCACAAAAGATGACGATCAAATGATATCTAATTATGCGCTAGAGTTTCTGTTTTAATTGGCCCGATTTCGGTTCGTTGTTTTAAATGTTGTTATTTAAAACGGGACTGTTGTGTAATGTGTATAGGTAATATCATCATATTCATATGTTTAATATGTCAAGGAGGTGAATATGTTGTCTTGATGGCAAGGTGGTGTATATTTTTGTATGTATCCGTCGACTAAGAGTGATTTCGGCGAACCGTAGGTACCATCGGCGAAGAGTGATTTGCTATACCGTTCTGAGCTCATTTATTGGTCAAAAAAGTCCAAAAGGCTTATCCAAAAAAAACATTAAATTAATCACCAATACACAAATCAACCACTAAGAACTATCACCATCACAATCACGAACACACGACACGATTTTAATCAATATTTTCTTCTAGAGCTTTTTTATTTTAGTCCAGACTTTAATAGCTATGGGTAGGCAACTCTACGTCTAGTTAGAAAAAATTAGGTACAAACTTTTCAGCTAGCTACTGAAATGTTCCTGAATCTATCATACCTTTTACTTTGATATCAACATCTTTTTATCACTTGATTCGGCTTTCACCAGCCTCAAACGTCTTAATCGGTATTGAAGAATTTTTCAACATCTCTTTAAATACAAGGACAAGAAGAAAAAATTCTCACTGCAATCAATAAACATTATTCCATGAACATTAGTAATAACATCAAAGCTTAGCAGCCGAAAGTTTATCCTTTCTTCACAACAATCGCGTTAATTACATTTAAATCTCTTATATACATAAAGGATGTTAACAAATCGATTCGTCTCGATTGTCTATCGAGTCGTGATTTCCTGTCGATGATATTTATCAATCGATTCAAGGTGTGTTTCGTTTGAATACGTTTTTAATGCAACGTTCTCCGGAAACAAAGGTACTGTTGAATTTATCTATAGGTTGGAACATGTGCATGCAAGAATATATATGAGTATATATTTTTATAATATAAGTATGTACATCATTAAAAATATTTGTTTTAAAAAAATAGGCAGGTTATTTTTTAAATCCCTATTTATGGCTTCAATTATGATCATTATAGCACTGTGTGACCTACTTATACCCGCACTTAACTCATGCTTTTCTGTGACTTAAGTAGGTAGTCTATTTTACACAGAAAAGCGTGACTTATGTGCAGGTTTAGGTCACACGAGCTATAAAATATCGTAACGTACTATTGCTATGTCGTGTCATGTTTTATCAAGAGGTGTCCCTTAGCGCTAAAAATAAGTCTAAGAATAGTATAAAAATAGTGATTAATTCAATATCACGTTCAATGCACTTTTTGAAGGGTGGCTTAGTAATAACAGCCGCAAGTGTCGAACAATAAGGTTAAGCTGCGCTTGCCGCGGTCAGTCCGTGGATGGGCGACCATCTTTACATACCGAGATCCCTCCCTACTTCGGAAGGCATGTTAAATCGTTGATCCCAGCTGTCATTCTTGGATCTTTGATACGAGTCGTCAGAAGCCCGAAAGTCTGACAACCAGTCTTACCAAGGGGTACGAGTTACCCAGTAACAGGGTTGTGGTCAGATAGGCATTTGCTTCATGTACAAAACTGGTATTCAGCTGCATCCGGTTAGACTGGAAGCCGACCCCAACTTAGTTGGGAAAAGGCTTGGCAGGTGACTGCAATCTTGATCACCAGTTCGTTTGGACAGAAAGCACTGTGTTGTATTCCTTTTCTAATCATACATTTTACCAGTTCTGTGGGCCACCTAAAATTTCAGTAAAAAGACTTCGTTAATGTAGGTCCTGTACTTAGGTAGGTATCTAATAAACACTTTTGATTTTTTTTCTAAAGGCGACCGCCTAAAAACTAGGTAGATCATCTATCTAGTTTTTAGGCGGTCGCCTTTATTTTTTTGATATTCAGCAGAGTACTTTTTGAATAAGGCTGAAAAATGTAGATGATAATCATAACAATGTTTTTTTTATTGACCTACTAACCAACTACAGAAATAGAATACTTTTCATAATCAGTGTACATGTAAAACCCATTAAGGGCAAGCATACAATAATTGGCGACGGCTTTTTATTTTTTTGTTAAAAGGTGCGAGCGCCCCTTGATTGACGCGGCCACTACGTCTTTTTGACGGGCCTGACGTATTTTATGTGTAGCGTCTCTATACAGGCTGTTTTGAATGTAAAAAAATTAATTTAGTTTATTATTTTCAGGATATTATTGGTAGTGTAACTGAAGTAGTTTGATTATCTATTAGAGAGAGAATGAGAGCGTACAAATATCAACATAGCTACTTTTTTTTTGTTGCCAGGGATTTTAAAATATTACGACAAATGTTATCCTAAAATATAAAGAAGAGTATAATCGTTAAATTGTTACTAGTATATTTATTTAATTAAATCATTACTAATCAGATCAGTTTTTTGCAAACAAAATCCATTCAGACTTTAAGACTCTTCTAGCATACCAATCCGTAAAACGTAGCACCAATAGAAATATAATGAACATAAGGAAATTAACCCAGAGGGTCTGCTATTGTGGAACAATTTTTAAAATCAATATGGACGCTTCTAGTTTCTCCTTCAATTTCGAGCCCCGAAACCAAAACATCCTGTACCCCACATTCTTCCCACAGATGCGTATCGCCAGCACATTATCGGTCGGTAATCGAGCTCACTACGTTTCGCAAAAAGGTGTAACAGAAGCTGGCAAATGAGTGCGAGGTAATGACTGCCCCTTAATTTAAAACGATCGACGTTAGCGCCGCTTATTACAAGCTCGGTAATTGCTAATTTGTTTTGGATATATTGCTAAAGTGTTAAACATTCCGATACCAAGGTACTTAGATTTTAATGTAACAGGTGAAATTATGTTATGTTTGTATGACGCGTACCTTTCCTTAAAATAATAGTCCATTTCTTCAATCAGTTATCGCTAGACGATTAAGATCGTTAAACAAAGAAGAATAATACTGATAATTTCGAAAACATTATGCTAGCTAAGTGAAGATATTCCAACATTATTAGGAGTTATCTGTTCGAGCCGTTTAGGGTTGAAACACTAGGACCATGGGGTCCCATTAACTACTTGATTCTTCGAGATATCGCTAAACGATTGGTCGACTCTCCACGTGGCCTATATTTTGGTCAAAGAATCAACATCGCGATACAACGTGGCAAAGCTGCCAGTCTTTTGGGCACTTTTTAGCGATGCGGACAAATTTTTTGAAATGATTAGTCAGTGAAGATAAATTACTAAGTACCTGGTATTGAGACTTAAGTATACTTACCTGCTCTGTTTTCCTAATAGAAAAAAAAATTTATTACATTCTGCAGTCGATACTCCTTGCCCTCAGGTCAGGTGGAGCGATGACGAATTTTTTGAAATGATTAGTCAGTGAAGATAAATTACTAAGTACCTGGTATTGAGACTTAAGTATACTTACCTGCTCTGTTTTCCTAATAGAAAAAAAAAATATTACATTCTGCAGTCGATACTCCTTGGCCTCAGGTCAGGTGGAGCGATGACGAATTTTTTGAAATGATTAGTCAGTGAAGATAAATTACTAAGTACCTGGTATTGAGACTTACGTATACTTACCTGCTCTGTTTTCCCAATAGAAAAAAAAAATTATTACATTCTGCAGTCGATACTCCCTGCCCTCAGGTTAGGTGGAGCGATGACGAATTTTTTGAAATGATTAGTCAGTGAAGATAAATTACTAAGTACCTGGTATTGAGACTTAAGTATACTTACCTGCTCTGTTTTCCTAATAGAAAAAAAAATTTATTACATTCTGCAGTCGATACTCCCTGCCCTCAGGTTAGGTGGAGCGCTGATCTTCGCTGCTGGGTCGATGGCAGTAGCTGCATAAGACTAACTAAGAATGGCGCGCGATTGAAGAGGCCTATACCTAGCAAAGGAGAAGAAGTCCTTTGAAGAATTATATAGGCTGATGATGGATATTGATCATCCGCCTACTCCTTGCAACTTATTACACATATGAAAAGAATCCATAACTCACTTGATGACTAAGACAAGTGCCAAAGTTCATGTGAACTAAAACATAGGTAATTAAAGCAATGGGTAAGCTGAGTATACCCTGACCTTTGGCTAATGCACTGTCTATCTGTATGTGATAGCTGATAGCCAAAACTGGTAATTAGCCCGTGATTAAACGCCGATATGTTGCGGCAGGCTCCCACGGCTCTAGGGATGACAAAAGCACTTTTTTTTAAGTAACATTTTTATAAGTAAGTATACCGTTTCTGGGTCTATGTTTTAGCCGGTCAAGCACCGCGCATCGCCAATGGAAAAAACAATAGAAAATCAATTGTGTCTCATTAGCGGAGCTTGACAGATGGGGACTACATGACCTAAAGCGCGGTCACTGTCGGACTGCATAGAAAAGAAAGAGAAGCGCGAACAACGCTGGTAATTTATTGCAAAATATGAAGCAATTATCTATTAAAAAAAATCGATTGTTTGTAATAAAAAATTAAAATATTACTGCTTTAGTATGTTGCTTGTAGAATAATCTGACAGAAAATCAGAATGATTGTATGTATGTTAGTACGGTTTTTATTGCAAAAATAAAGTTTTTAGAGGTATTTCATGATTTTTTTCTATCGTATCAAATTAATTAACTTATGTTTTCAACACACTATCTACCTAGCATAAATCCTGCAGTATACCATATAATTTTCTGATTTTGTTTACTGTAGTCGATCATTTACTTTTAGTGCTTCTAAAACTTCCGTTTTTGCATTTAGGTCCTGTAATCCCCTTCAGACATAAGACGTCAAGTAGCGCCCTAATCTATCTCGTTAAATCAACGCACTGTGATTGTAAATAATATTTATTGTATGTATAGATAACAAACTATATTTACACTAGGTAAGTACAAAATTAAATAACTAACTAACTATACAAATAAATACAAAAACAAAAGGACACTTAGGCGTCGAAGTACTCGCCCGCATCGCTGTCATCCCGAAACTTGCCCAGAAGACTGGCAGCATTGCCACGTTTAATGGCATCGCTAATTCTTTGGCCAAAGAACGACCCAGCCACGTGAAGTGTCGACCAGCCGGCGAGAAATTTCCTTAAAAAGGAACTCGGGCCCCTTGACCCGAGCGATTCGTCCCCAAACGGCCTAAAGATGTAGCACTTACATTGTTTTTATCTTCCCTAAATTAATGTTTATGCTTCAGCATAAACATTAATTTTTAATTAATTTCTAATTTAGCACACCAACTGCAAACATACCACATTAGCAACGCAAAATCATAGAAACATAAATATCGGATGCATATCTGTTAGCATCAGAGGCAACCCTACTCCTGATGTTTCTCAGAAGTCTCTTCAAAGTTTTACACCTAAAAGGTTTTAGATTAGATAATTATATGTAATGGGACGAGTGATAGCCAATCTTTACTTCAAGGGTAAAGAAAGGATCAATTGTTTGGTACAAAGATGCTCCCGACGATTATGCGGTAGCATTCCGTTTTGTGGCAACCTTAAGGTGTAATTTTCTCGTCAGGATTCAATTTTTTTTTGTGACATTTTGTTTGGTATCCGATAATGGCTGGTAACGCTGTGGTGATGCAGCAAAATTTGTATTATTGGCTGTAGGAGTTTGTAGTATTATATAGAGTGATTATTATTAGCTTTAAGGTGAAAATAGACCAGCCCATTTAGAACCATTGAAGCCGTGGTTGTCTTAGACGAAGTCTTACCAATTTATTATCCACATTGAATGAATGACGGCATTCGACGGTTTGTACATACAAAAAGTACAAAAAGAGAGCATGTGTGCTCCTTTTCAATCGGCAAAGTGCGAAAGGTCGTCGATCAATGTGTCCCGACTCTTAATGAGTCGTGATAGAACCACCGAAAAGAAAAATACCCTTGGTTCTACTAGTAGAACTTCTCGATCGGACCTCGGGCAATAAACGGATATGCAATATTAAGTCAAGATGGTACACAAATAACACAAAATTGGCATCTTCCAAAAACAAAATAGAATCACGCGAGTTGCATTTATTTTTTCCGCATAGCGCACCATTTTTTACTTCCAATAATCTTCGTATCTATAAATCAATAACTAAACAATTGCTATGATTGATGGGTCAGAATCAAAGTTAAGTAGTTATGGCTTAATTATAGGCAACGGTCAGCCGACATTATATACGCCATAATGTTTTGACATCACAATGGGCGTACGTTTAGATATGACTTTCTATAAGTTGTGTTAGGCGTGAGAATTGGACGGTGGATGAAGGACGTAAGTATAGGTATGAATATAACATAATATCACGCTTTGTTTCCACGAAGGGTTGGGCAGAAGTGTACACCCACATTTCACCAGTTATGTGTAAGTCCCATGTAATAAGCGACCCTATTGCCATCAAATGGGCACGAATCCAGACTTCGGGCTGATACTGAGAAATTCCAAATGAAAAAAAAACAACCGGCTTCAAAAAAAAAAAAACATTACAAAATCATAAATAACTTTAATTTCGGAAGTCGGTGTCGTTGGTTCCACATTTTCGTTTTTTGACACCGACTTCCAAAATTAAAGTAATATCATTTTGTAGTGTTTTTTTTTTTAAGTCGGTTGTTTTTTTTGTAACAAAAAGTTTTTATATTTCACTTTTTAGTTGCAACCTACCCCACACAAAATCAATTATCACTTGTGCATTGAAGAATTGAATACACCGACTAGAAGAATCATCAAATCGCATAGAAATGCCGGACATGCTGTACATTGATGCATATAACTTCGTACATAAGAATAATTACCTAATGTATTATATACTAAAACCTTCTTCAAAGTATATAAATCACATTAGTGAAAGAATTATCAAAATTGTAGTTTTTGAGAAAATCGCGGACATACATACATACGGGTCGAATACAGAACTTCCTTTTTTTGAAGTCGGTTAAAAACCCAATAACACTTGCTCCGATCCGCAAATTGAAACCAGGATCTCATGTCCAACGAGGCAGTATATGTTATGTATGAAGTGAGGGTAAAATGTATTCTTTAGTTATATAAAAAAAGACACCCTCTGCCAGTCATGTATCGGAAAGGGAATTGTGCTAAGAGGCTAAGAGGTAATTGTTATGGCAATACAATGATTCTAGTGTCAAAATTTGGTTCGTTGGAAAGGTAATCGAAAGGCCAAGAGTTGATATTAACGTAATGATATATAGCATGTTGATTCTGAAATTGGTGATATGAAGACGTTTGGCTTTTTTCTTTGTCTTTGGTAACCATTCTTCGACGGCTGTTTTCATCAGGCTACTAATTTGTCAGGTTTAGGATAGAGCCAGGTATAATCCATACTATAATATTATAAATGCGAAAGTGTGTCTGTCTGTTATTTCTTCATGCTTAAACCGCTGAACCGATTCAGATGAAATTTGGTATAGAGATAGTTTGAGTCCCGGGAAAGGACATAGGATACTTTTTTTAATTTTTTTTATTCCGATATTCCCACGGGATTGACACTTATGCGGGTGAAACCGCGGGGCACTGCTAGTTTGAAATAAATGCTTTGAGTTTGAAAGGGGATGACTACCGAGATACCCCAAATAAATTGGGATAAGGGCAGGAGAATGATGAGATGAATACTGTCTAAATCTATTCATACTTAGGTATTTCACGGTAGACATAGTAAAAAGTGCTGCTAGATATTTAAGAAAAATACATTTCGACAGCAAAGCAGTCTTCAAAGGGACATTCACACATATAGGCCCTTCTCCGAAAAAAAACAAACTATCTGCTTACAAAGGCTTAGTCATAAAGTCTTTTGACACGTGCTTCATACAAAGTAGAGCCAACGTAAATAATGTTAACGAGGTCAAGAATCATAATGTGTGTATTTCGCACTGTCGTAAACCAGCCTACAGCGTAAGAATCAATCATGAATGTTGTGTTTTGAGTTACGACCTTATTTATGATTGTATAAGATAGGCCGATGCTATAGGGGATAATTTTTTTGATGATTTCGCTTCTTGTTTAATGTTTTTGTTAATGTGACCTTTATTTTTTGCATGTTAGGGTAGTCTTTGGTGCTAAATAGCCTATAACGTTCGTACTGCTGGGACACAGGCCTCCTCTCTGTGACAGGGTGTGGTCCATAATCCACTACACAGGCCCAGTGCGGGATGGCAGATGTCACATGTTTTCGAATTTTTGGTTCTAGGACATGTCGATTTCAGGATGGTTAATGGATCTTTTTCTTCACCGTTTTGAGAGCTGTAGTGATGAAATTAAATACACAATGTGTCTGCAATAGTTTGGATGAAAACAATACGAAAACAGAGAGGAATTGCAAAGAAAAATTACTTGAAAAAATATAAATTGTATACAGGTAGCAGCTGGATGAAAGTATTCTAGAATCGAGATAAGTGGTGGGCGATTCAACAGGCTCATATCCAGCAGCGAACTGATATAGGCTATGAAGATCTACAAGACTATTTTTTAGAAAAACCTCATTATGTGATTAAGGGCAGGTTTTTGCCAACGCCAGATCATAACTTTATCGGAGGAATAATTTTGAATTTTTGACAGTTCATCTATACAAAAACTGTGAAACTTCAATTTTATTCCACGAATAAAAATTATCGGACGATTGAAAAATCAGCCCTAAGAGTGGTTGATTATTATCAATTAGCTATTGCTCGTGAAATATTGTCAGCACCCTATTTGCGTAACACACTATTAATCTCAATCTGAACCATTTTGAAAGATATTGCTAATCCATTACTTCTTATGTTCAAATATGTGTTTGCTCAACAACGTAAACAACGCAATGAATGTTGTTGAACTGTCAAAATGAAACCCATTGCTACTGATAGTGTGTTACGCAATTACCCTGCTGAAGGAGGTGCTTGCCATCATTGACGAATGTTAAGGAGATACACAGGAGACAAAACCGGAGAATGAAAGGGAAAATCCCCT
This sequence comes from Amphipoea oculea, assembly GCA_945859645.1. NCBI lineage: Eukaryota > Metazoa > Arthropoda > Insecta > Lepidoptera > Noctuidae > Amphipoea > Amphipoea oculea. Next base: position 12,450,721 of record OX243880.1, read on the forward strand.
CAACATGAACTCAAACTCAAAGCATTTATTTCAATTAAACCATGTACAGGAGCTTTTGAATTGTCAAAATTAAAAAGTCGGTAGATCTCTATGGAGAAGAACGGGCAAGAAACTCCATGGCCACTCTTTTAAATCTAGAATATTACAAAATCCTGGGTTCATTATTCTTGTTGCTTCTATATGTGAGAACAATGTAAAAAATCACAAAAATGAAGAAACAATTAAAAAAATAAGATTAAAAATAAGCCTTGGCAGTTAAGAGATGACCAGTCTCAACCGACGGCGTCCGTTCACGAACATGACGCGTGGATCAGCACCATCCAGCTCAACCATTTTGTAGGGCACCGAATGAACCAACAATCCGAATGAACAAGTCCAAACAATACAATACCTAGAATTGTAAGGCTGTTAATATTTCAAGATGATTTTAGCAAAAACAGCTCCCGTTAATGCGTTTAAAATAATAATTATACAGAGATCAAATTGCAACATTGTATGTGCAACCGCTTATTATACCATCTTACCTATATATTGGCTTGTTTCGTTAACCTATAATTTGTATAAGGTTATGAATTATGATTTAAGCATTTATAATTTTAGGTTAGGTAATTACTGATTTGATTTTGCATTATTATGTTTTTAGTGGTAGTTTTATAATTAGAAAGATAAACATAATCATGCATATGTGTTTTCCGTGTAAGCTCAACTAAATCTTTTAAATTTTTCATAGTATTATAGCTTCATAATTATTTGTTGTATTTAAGCTTTCATTTATTTTAGTTATAAGTGTTCTGTGTTCATGCATTTATTTTTAAACGCGTAACCGTGGAGTCTCTTCTTTCTACGGTTCGGTTGTTCGTTTCATATATGAAACAAACAATTGAACCGAGCACCTAGCTTCCGACGTTTCATAAGTGCCCGTGCAGGTTTATGCGAAATAAAATAATTATTTTGATTTGATTGTGTGATGATTCTTCAAACATGTTAACAAAAAAACTTTTTTCTTTCTTTCGAATAGATCTTTTATGCCTCAATTATGAACTTTGTCGAAAGGTTTGTAGGTGTGACGTATTTATTTATCAATTTTGTTCTCAGTAGGTACCAGTGCTTCGACGCTTGCCATTTATGGTGCTTATTGTTTAAACTATTCATAAAACTTGTCTAGACCTATAGTCTAGACGTTGGGGTTATGGCCTCGAACTATTAATAGGTACTTTTCCCCTTTTACAAAAACCTTTATATAACCTCTCAAAATAAAAAAAAATGTAAATCCTTGCACTCTTATCAATCTCATTTACCAACAATTACAATATTAATTTAAAACGCGCTCAATAAATTAAAAAGATTACGCTTCAAGCATAAAGATATGGGCAGACTAGCGACATGTTTCGATTATTGAATGAGCACCGATGCGACGAATCGATTACGTCCGAGTAGTTGGTACGGTCTTGCCCTGTGCGACGACGGACTTAACAAGGCTTGCACGATTGTACTTTTTGTAGGGGGTATTATAAATGATTGTATGTTCGATGTCGCCAAACTGCGGGGTTCTGAAATAAGCTTTAGTTGGTTTGGACTTTTTTGCAATAGGGCTCTGATTAGGGGATCGTTTGTGGGTGTTACGTAGAGCTTCTTGAAACATTATATAATATCTTGATTTTGTAATATCTTGATTTGGAATATCTTGATTTAAATTATGTAATATCTTGATTTAAAAGAGTGTCCTTGAAGTTTCTTGTCCGTTCTTCTCCATAGATATCTACGTTTTGAAATGGGCATCTAGCTTCATTTGACTCACTAACTGTACCTGTGAATGGTTTATTAGAAATAAATGCGTTGAGTTTGAGTTCTAATATGCTGAAATGGGCTTTTAATTGGGTAAGTTATGTATACGATCATTAAAAAGCTCCTTTTTCTTCCCTAACGGTCATACATCTAAAGAGCAATTCTCGTAATTTTAACAACGTCCACAGTCTGATCTGTCTCAATCTGTCAAAAATACCTCTAAGTTCCCTAGACTGCGACTAGATTTTGAACGTTTTAAATTATGAGAATTGGCCTTCAGCGGGCAATTGCGTAACACTTTATCAATCGGAATCGGTTTCATTTTGACAGTTCAAAAACATTAATTGCGTTATTTACGTGTTGAGCAGACAAATTTTTCGAACTTATGAAGCAATGGATTAGCAATTGTCTTCGAAATGATTCTGATTCCGATTGATAGTGTGTTACGCAATTAGGGTGGTCATTCACGCTCGCCGGTTGCGAGTACTACGCACTTTACCTATCAGGATCGTTGCAGATGGCGTTCTTTAGTTTCTGCATAACCCCCATGAGAAGAAGGCGTGTGTTTATGTAGTCTAATAAAACTTATGTTTCAAATTAATATTATTTTAAGTTAAACAAATATCAACTTTATTTTAATGGTAATTAAGTTGATTTCAAAGTGACTAGCACTACTGAAAAAAATATAAAAATGTTTGATGTTGTATCGTAAACTGTACTTTATTGTGAAGGATTTAAAGTAATTTTTCCATAAACTCATATTTTTGTTTACATTTTTGGCAAATAAATCGGGAATGCAGATTATGTACCTATGTATTAAAAAGTGCTATAATCCTACTAGGCGACCTTTACCAATAAGTGCAGCATGATTTAAAATCATGGTTGCGAGTCGATTTTTAATTTATGACTTGGTATTTACTACCTACCTACCTACCTACCTACCTCTACATTGTATCGCTTGCTGCACAGAGTTCCGTATTCTGTAAAGGATAGAGATAGGTAGGATTTCACATCATTTCATCGTTATGTTCGTCTAAAAACTCTAGGAACATCGCAGGGTTTCTGACTTAATCTTAGAAAGTTCTTGCGACCATCGTCTAGACCGCCATCCAGCACACTCCCGGTTGACGCTAGTCGAACTGCGCACTATCGCGACATGATCGCAGCGACAAATCGCAAGATGCGCCGCCGTCCGTTATTCCGCACCGCTGCGCTCATGCGTCGGATCCTATCCGCGAACATATTAGTATTGTAACCGATCTAAAGGTTACCGTACAAAAAAGATTCATGGCTTGTGCATATGAAGGTATTGACGGCTAATGCGTATGAAGCTTTATGTTTTATTAATAGAATTTTAATAGGGCTTTGTAGATTGCGATAGTGTCGGACGATGTTACCTATAGGCTGTGATTTTGACGATTCCAGTAACTAATTATCTTTCAGATCCATTCATCATTTTTTATTTTTCTCTTTATTTAAGATTTTTCAACTTTTCTTAGCTGGCGTTTTTGACTGGAAGTGACCACTTGCATATAAATACATAAGAATGTATGAATCATACTCATTGATACACAATTATGTCACCTGTGATTTATAATCAAACCAAATTCCCTAAAATATCGCTCCAGATTAAACCAGATCCGAAATAATAAAAAAAACAGACCCCCATAAATCCGACCACTAAATCAATTACCGGTCATCTTCAACAATAAAGTATGCAAGAATTTACATTACACACTCCGACCACGTGACATTGAATTCTATACTAACGATATAAAAGAGGCAACATTGCCTTGCGCCCCAAAACAGCGAATGTACGAACAAGTCCAACAGAAACGAAAGACCTATCACAGAGGAACTTAATCCTTTAAACGTAGAACATAAGGGAGGTCTTTGTAAAATGGTGAGACTCACATAAGTGGTTTTGAATCTGTTATCGTGGTTGTACATTAGTGAAGGCTTGACACAGCCAGTCTTCTGTAAGGCCACAGCTTGTATTAGTGGCTTCTAATTTATTAGGAACGATAGGACGACTGACGCCGGCCACCCTGACCAAGGATCCATTCACACCAGGTGGGGAGGTCCGAACTAATTGGACCTGTGGCGGATGACATCTGTTTTTGTTTTGTGTTTGTTTTCCGTGGAGAAAGTTTTGACGGTGATTGGGATTTATGATTTTGGTTTTTGAGTTTTTAGGTTGATTGTAATTTTATTATAGGTATGATAGTGTAGGATTGATTAAAAAATAAAATAAAAATAAAATAAGATTATTGACACTAACTACCTTTGTATACAATACCTTTGTATATTTCCCATTTGTGTGTAATGCACAATGTAGGTTTATTTATTACGTAACATAAAATGTTATGATTTAAGATTAAAGTAAACGAAGTAGCAACGCAGTAAGCCAGCAACTAATTACTCAATTAAATGATTCAATGCCAAAGTTATGAACAAGATTGTTCATTATATACCTATATATACAGGTATATTACTTTACTGCTTAATTGCTTTGAAATCGATATAAACACCTTCAGACAACCAGTAGAAAGGTCAAATCAATCAGTTATTGTTCATTTATAATTTAACCACTGAATACGAAGTTCATAATGAATTGAATCGATCGCGGAACAAAAACTTTTGGATTGAAAATAATGAAGTTTCCTTGTATTTTGTGATTTAGAAACATAATTTATCATAATTATGTCAATGAAGGTATTGTATAAAAACTTCATAAAGGTGCCGTTTTAATAAATACTGCAGATGAATTTGCATCGTACATCTAATATACTGCATTTGTAATTTATTGCCTTTTTATGAATATCTTGTTTTTGTGAATATATAGCGGCACGTATTTGTGCTTGAACGCACAGCACATATCGACGGTGTAGTATCAATATCTAATAACTACAAAATCATGATTTTACAGGAGGCGAAAAAAACGTTTCATTTGTATAGTTTTTAATATTTTAATAAAAAAAGTTATTTATATTAAACAAATAGTAGGAAACGTCGTCGTCGGTTCAAGACCTTATGTCTTTGCAAGTATGAGCTATTTTATATTTTACCTACGAATATGCAATAAAGTGAAAATTGCTAAAATGTTAGTTATTCGATATTGACACTTCACCGTCGATATCAAGCTATACATTTCCAGTATCAGCTGACTGACTTATCACTGTACGAAAAGCCTATACAATGTGACGTCAGCTAAGACTGGAAATGTATTGCTTGATATGTCGTCGTGTGTACTATATAATATTAACGCTTTTCAGCATTTTCAGAGCAAAAATATAATAAAAAAAAAACCATTGAAAAAACCATTCAAAATTAAATCACTGCATTTTATTACCAAACAATGGCCATTCACACCGAATCTCCTCTACATTTTTATTAACACCCCAAACCAGATAAACAGGATACGGAAAATATATTTATTTGTCCAATCATCAAATATAAGGGGCGTTCTCGGGTTACACGAAATGATTCCAGTATAGCAATCGTCCACGTGATTTGTTACGATAATCTATCCCAATAAATAACGCACTTCGGCCAAGATTGAGCTGCCTTGTGGTTGTATCTTTTGTTTCACATTTGGCTGGTCTCCTATTGATTTATTGTGCTCAATGATTTTTTGCATTTTATGGCTCTTACTCGTGATTAACACGGCTCGATGGCAGCTATAGATTAATCAACGGATTTAGTGGTTTATCTCTGAGATAGTCGCTTGTTTTTAAAGGTATTGTTTTTCGTTTAATTTGTTGCTTTATTATGTCCTCGTTTTTAATGGTAATGCTTTCGTGGTTCGGTTTTTTTGGTGGAGGTTATCTGGGGAATCGGGGTGTTTTTAAGTTTATGTATGTTGCATTATTTGATACGGTTTTTTGTTTAATGACTCCATTACTTGTATGATGTGTGATGAGGGACTTTTGGCTAAGTAATAATAGCCGCACGGGTTGATCTAGCACGTTAAGCTACGCTTACCGCAGTTAGTCCGTAGATGGGTGACCATCTTCACATACCAAGACCCCTCCATGCCTCGAAAAGCATGTTAAGCCATTGGTCGCGGCTGTCCTTCGTGGGTCTTTGACAGTCGTTACGGGTCGTCAAAAGCCCGAAAGTCTGACAACCAGTCTTACCAAGGGGTATCGTATTACCCAGTAACTGGGTTGTGGAGGTCAGATAGGCGGTAGCTCCATGTAAAATACTGGTATTCAGCTGCATCTGGTTACACTGGAAGCCGACCCCAACATAGTTGAGAAAAGGCTAGGCAGATGATGATGATGACTTGTATGATGTGTATTGGGTTCGTTTAAGGCAGTTATACTGTATGTATTGACTACGTCGTTGGTGTACTGATCGCAAGCGCTACTACTGAGCATGTGGTCATGGGTTTCGATTCTCGGGCGAAGTGTTGTTGGGTTTATCAATCTGGATTTTCTCAGTAGCAGCACAGAATACTTAAAGTACTACGTACAGAAAGGCCACTCCCTTCCCCGCACTAACATCATTTACCGCACCTCACCCCGCACTTCGGCGTAATCGTCGCAGTTCTTTAACAAGAGCGCTCGCAAACACAAGTACCTCACGCACACATTCATACGTATACAAACGTAATTTTTTAATGTAGTAGTAGTAGGTAATTATTTTGCGAGCGTTGTATGGAGTGTCCGGGGTGTGGTAGCAGCCCGGAGTCTGGATTTTTGCCAGGTTGTTGACAATAGGCTCGCCCCCTATTACATGGGACTTAAACATAACTGGCACACCTCTGCTTAACCCTTTGGGAAATAAAGGCGTTATGTTATGTCATTTAAATTGGTTTAAGTTTTTTCTATATAATTGATACATTATCGAGGTGACATCAGAGTTTTCCTCGGTTAACCTCAAAAAGAAGCATTTTCTAGTCAAATACTCGTGAATCATAAGCTCATTACAAATGTCCATTAAAGCCGAGGTTTCAGAAAACGGTCAAAAAGTTGGTTTTTTAAAGCAGTAGGTATATCTTTTAAATCGTCAATAATTTTGACCAAATAAAAGATATTTTCTAAAAATATGAAATATACATTAATGCATCAAAAACATGTTCAAATACACCTCTTAATTGTCTTTAAAAGCAGTTTATCTCTTCATTAACCATTTTAATTATAATTAAGAATATACCATTAAATTTCTAATGCCAATCTGCATTCAGTGATGGATTATTTTTTATTAAATAGTTTTTGTAAATAGATAATTGCTTCATATTTGCAATAAATTACCAGCGTTGTGTCATCGCGCTTCTCTTTCTTTTCTATGCAGTCCGACAGTGACCGCGCTTTAGGTCATGTAGTCGCCTTAAGTATAAAACGGACACGTTATGGCGGCAACTATAATAAAAACAGTAAGACCATAAAACAACGAGCCAGAACACCCACATTGCGCTACCTCTCCTGTATCTTCTAAGATTTACCTAGCGTTTACCGGGCGTTAAGGAAATTTCCTTGATGTCCGAATAAAAATAAAAACGTCGGCGACGGTTTGAAGACTAATATTATAGGGGACGAGCTCTTGATTCATGTTGCAGGTGTAACAAATGGCAAGACGCACACTGTTACCTACGTTATATTTTCTCTCGGTTTTTTGAAAAATTAATATTGATAAATAGGTAGGTACTACTGGTGATATTTTCCTAAGAACTACCGGCTACATTGCGTCTGAACTTTCAAATATCCAAGTCATCATAGAACTTCTAATATACACCTTCGGAAAGGTCCTTTTTTTTTTGTTTTCGGGGGGAAGCCTTCAAAAGGCACCCGACCTCCGGTGAGGGATATCGGGGAGTGTGGGGTTTTCACCTCACTAAAACCACCTCGGTGTTCACCATCAGCACATAGAGGTGGTCCCGGTTTCTCTTAAAAGACCAATTCGGGAACCCTCCCGTGCAACGCCTGTAAGGCACATCCCTGGGGAGACTGTAAAGGGGCCTCCCCTGAGCCTTGCTATAGACGGCAACACGTAACTACTGTGCCACCGTATTCCCTAGGGTCACTTAGTGAGCGGACAGAGTTCGGGAAGGTCCTAGGTTCGATTTCCAGGTCGGCCAAAGTGACATTGGGTTTTCCATCAGGAATTGCACAGTAGCAGCCCTGAGTCTAGATTTGTGCACGGTTGATGGTAATAGGGTTGCTCCCTATTACATAGAACTGAAACATAACCCTTCAGGAATTACAGGCCTGACGTTAATCAGTAATCACCTTGTTTTGTAGTTTTATGGACTTGAAGTTTTTTTCACGACCTGGATTGTTCAATTGCTGGATCTTCCATTTTCTTTTTCTATCCGCCTTTTAGTTATTTATTTTAGTCCAACTCCAGAGTCAATGTGGACTTTAAATAATAGTCTAAAGGAGACCAGTTAGTGGTTTAGACTTAAGGAGATGTACCTACTACAAACCCTTAGAATTATGGTGGTAATCTGTGAGAACCTGCTTACTGTATTATATGGACATCATAATCAGCCTATAAAGTTCCACTGCTGGGACACAGGCCTCCTCTCGGTGAGAAAGAGTGTGCCGTAATCCACCACGCAGGCTCAGTGCTGGTTGGTAGATGTCACATGTCTTCGAATTTTTGGATCTAGTACATGCTGGTTTCCTCGCGCTGTTTTCCTTCACAGTTTTGAGAGCAGTAGTGATGAAATAATTTACACAAAGTAAAGCGCCTCCGTTTGGGTTCGAACCTACGACTTGCAACTCGTAAGTCACGGCTGTTACCACTGGGCCACCACTGCTCGATTAACTGGTCAATAAACTATTCTCTATTACTAACACTAACACCAACAATTCTACGCTATGCAAGTATGCATGCCAAAACACCATCTTACAAAGTAAAGCCTGTAATCACACGCTACGTTGATTGCGTGGTATTCGGTCGCCTTGGAGAACGAGTTGTCTACTAAAATCAGTCACCCATCCAATTATCGGCTTGACTAACTGTAGCTTAACTGCGCTGATTTAACAATTAGCGCTTACGGTATATTTTGAATATTTTGTGTGCATTTTCTGTTGATGTAGAAATTGTAGTGATGATGTCATTCGTAGAAAGATGATGAGTACTAGCGCGTTTTTTTCTGTTCCAATATTGTAAGGCTGGGAGCAGTGAGATAGATCCACGACCTGTTACCAAAGGATTCTCGGTTACTTCGGTCATAATGCCCGTCGGGAACCAGATAATCTGGAATAGTTGATAGTGATGGGCAAGGTAAGGTAAGGTCACCTAACCGCTGGTCACACCAAGTAACCACCCTCACTGGACTCTCTGTTACGACCGCCCTGAGAGAAGCTGAGAACCGAACGAAGTGGAAGAACATCGTGCATAAAGCCACGAAGGCCTTTCAGGGACACGACCTTCAGTAATGAAGTACTCGACCAAGAATAAGGGAGCAGTGATGGCCATGTGGTAACGACCCCGACTTACGAGTCGTATACGTTGTGGGTTCGAGCCCAAGCAGGCGCTTTACATTGCGTAAATAATTTCATCACCACTGATCTCAAAATGATGAATGAAAACATCGTGAGGAAAACAGCATGTCCTAGTACCAAACATTGGAAGACATGTGACATCTACCAGCCCGCATTGGATCCGCGTGGTAGATTAAAGCCCACTCGCTGTCGAAGGCCTGTGTCCCAGCAGTGGGAACATTATAGGCTGATTATGTTACACTACATAACATCACGCCTATATCTCCTTCCGGGTTAGGCAGAGGTGCACATATAGTACACCCACATTTCGCCAGTTATATATATTTAAATCCCACGTAACAGGGGGCCAGCATATTGCCATCAATCGGGCGACGAATCTAGACTCATGGATTTTATTTTAGTTGTGCGTTATTAATAAATCTTGGATTTTATTAAGTGTTGTTTTTCATCATCATCGTCAGCCTATAGCAGTCTATTGCTGGATATAGGCGTCTCCTATTGCACGACATTCAACTCGATTTTCCGCAACTCTCATCCAGCTGCTACCAGCCATGCTGCGAAGATCGTCGCTTCACCTAGTTGTTTTTGATGTTTTATAATTCACGTTAGAACTTTATTTTATAGAATAGGATAGACATGTACGGTAATGGACTGATGTCATAGCGAGAAAACAGATCAACACTGTACAGAAACGTATTTAAATCACACCAGACTTGCATAGCCATAAAGACAGCAGGATTGCAAGAAAATAACTATCGAATGTCATATAAAAAATGCATTAGTGTAAACGTGTAGCAAGAGACGCCGACGGACGAGACTCGTTCAATTTCGCTTATTCGCTCGTAAAGCCACAAGGCGTGTAAAAAGCCTATAAAATTCAATTGACACCAGTTAAAACCGATAATGTACGAGCGAAACACTTGTGTTAACATAAATTGTCGAGATTCCGACATTTCTAAGTCGTTTATCGGTTTTTAAGCATGTGCTGAAATGGTTAATGTAACGGCTTCGGCAGACGGATCCCACGTAAGCTGAACGCTATGCTTTAAATCACCTGGAGAAATTATACTAGGTAAAAACTATTTTCTATTAAATTAATTTTCTGAAGCATGCAAGCAAAAATGTGTGATCTTCTTGTGTAACAAAAATATATATATTTATGTTTGTTAAACATTAATGTTTTGATATATTTTACAGAATATCTTTTTATTAAGAGTAGTCAAATGTTGTTTACGTTTTGTCTCAAGCCAAACTGAATAGTGTAGGTAATAAGTACTTATTAGTTTTTAAATTACTACAGCAAGAAAACTTAGCTAAAGTGAGCTGTCAATAGTGTCAATACTTAGTGCTTGGCCACACTGGCAGCGCGGGGCGGGGAGCAGCGTGGACGCGGGAACGCGCGCGATCAGCCTGTCCGCAGTCGAGCGCAGCTTCGTTCTGATGAAGAAGACTTATTTTTACTAAAAAAAGCTCGAATTAGTTTGAGAACACCGGTCCCCGCGCTGGCCGCCCGCGCACTCACTGCGACCACTTATATGAACGAGTTATAGCGTGAGCTGCCCGCGCGCTCACGCGCCCGCGTGCCCACTATATACGCTCAAATGAAGTTCTTATGTTTGCCCGCCAGCGCTGCCTGTCTGGCCAAGCACTTAGCATCAGATGGAATGATAGCTTACTACAAGCTCACTTCACCTAAGTTTTCACGGCTAGATCTTTACAGAATAGTCCAGCTGTTAAGATTTAGAAAAAAAGCTGATAGTTTCCGTGCCAGTGTCGTTATCTTTTACATTTCAGTGGCAGTGGAATTCTTCTAATCCGCCCTTGATTTTAAATCCCCCGAACTATGAATCAAACATTCCCTCGTTATCAGCCCCAAGCATTTGATCAAACATTCAGACAATGCTAACAAATCCCTCAAATATTTAACACGAGGAACAAAAATAAAAGTCGTAGCAGTATTTATCTTAACACACTCAACCAAAATGTTTCGACAAATTTCTAATAGGTATAATAAACAAAATATTCACCCGGTTAAGAAGCTTGCTTGGCTTATTAATTTGTATAATACCACCAGCATAACCTGACCTATTCTTAAACAATGAAGAGGTTATTCCTGCAGGTCAATGAAAACTGGTCAATTGGTAACGATTCAGGAATGGTCCTATCATCTAAGGATCTCGGGCTTTTGAACAGGTAGGCACAGGATGAAAAAAATGAAGTAATAATCCGACCACAAGTCTATGATAATCTGATGGTAACGCCATTTTGTCCTGTGTGGTTTGCTGTAAAAAACGTGTGACATGATTATCGTTACTAGGGCGACAAAAAATGTTAGAGTTGGTTCACATATTGGTCGGCTGTGTTTATTGCAAAGTGGTCTTAATAGATACGTTGTCGGAAAATGTTTTGACTTTGGTGGTAAGATTAGTAGGTAATGGGTACAAAGAAAAAGTTGGTGTTTTTATTGGAATTTGTTTTAGATAAGTGGTATAAATAGTAAGATAAGAGTACAAAAAGAATGCAAACATGACTCATTTAATTTTACAGGAAAATTAAATGAGTCATGTCTAAAGATTAAAAATAAAAGCATAAGTAACTAGACACTAAATATGAGACTATGGCACAAAAATAACGATTAATAAGTATGAAAATAAAGGTCCCGTAAAAAAAAGTAGGTAGGTAGGTACTAAAAAGTAAAAAAAAAAAAAAAAACTAAAAACATCGTATGCAGTCATGCAGTGAGGCATGTAAACCCACTACCACCTAATTATAAGGACGCGGTCATCGAAAGCAACAACGTTACAGATTAGGGATGAAAGTAATACACACGATAGCATCAGGGGTGTCTCGTTAGTCGCAATAAAAACGTTTTTGTGTTCAAAGTGGCGCGATTTTTTTGTCGCACCCGTCTCGACTGGCGGCAATTTGTCGTGGGACTCTGTGTAAACGGAGCTGTATTGTTTTGACGTCATAATTTAATTTACATACGTTGCCCACTTTCTTGATTAAATCTCTATTTAAAAAATAATAAATAATATAATCTTGGACCCTGTTCCCAATACCGGTGGGTTACTATTTTTTATATTTTAAAATGTTTTTATATTCTACTAGCTGCGCCCCGCGGTTTCACCCGCGTAACTTTCGATCCCGTGGGAATATCGGGATAAAAACTATTCTATGTCCTTTCCCGGGACTCAAACTATCTCTATACCAAATTTCATCGAAATCGGTTCAGTAGTTTAGGCGTGAAGAAAAGACAGACAGACAGACAGTTACTTTCGCATTTATAATATTAGTTTGGGTTATTTCAAAATATAATTTATGTGTATTTACTGAAATAAGGGAGATAATATTATAATAATTATTATTATTTTTGGCTATAAATCCTTCTCTTCCACAAGATACACGGCACTAAATTATAGGTAAGTGACGTCAGCAAAAACAGAAATAAAAACATCGCCATTTAATTTTTTCAGTTTTTAATTTAAACAAAAAACAACAGGAATTAATCGGTACCGCAAAAAAGTGCACATTTGCATACAAATAACTGGTAACAATATAGTCTTATTAACATGGGTAACGAGACAAAATTAATTATAGGTTCTGGTGTATAATTTGGTACCGGGAAGGCGGTACCCACCTGCGCTGTGGACTCGTGGCCGCCAATGGAACTTGCATGTTCTTGTGATATCATTGTGTGCTTATTTTTGTAAGGATTTCCGGAATGCATAAGCAGCCTATAATGTTCCCACTGCTGGGACGCATGCCTCCTCTCGGTGTGAGGAAGTGGGCAGTAATCCACCACGCGGGCCCAGTGCGGGTTGGTTGATGTCACATTTCAGCAACAGTAGGAATGGCTTTCATTTTGTTTGCCAGTTCAACAACATTCATTGCGTTACCTATTTACGTTGTTGAGCAGACGATTTTTTCGGAACTATGAAGCAATGGATTAGGTACTTATATCCTTTAAAATGATTCAGATGGTGGTTGATACTTAGCGTGTTACGCAATTAGGTTGCAGAAATCCCTCACAATTTTTACCCGACTACGGCGAAGCAAAAAGGAGGGTTATGATTTTTGACCGGATGTATGTTCATCTGTTCCCTCATAACTTCTATTGAATGTGCCCTCTAGCGGACATAAAGTCATGACCTAAAAGAATTTTTTTTTAAATCATGACGTGTTGGGTATCAAAAGAAAGGGATTAATTTGCATATTTAAAAAATATAAATATTACTGAAATAAGCCCCAAAACAATTAAATTAAAAAAAAAAGACGGGTTGCACTCCGGGAGTGCCGGCAGAAGTGAAAACTTGAATATTAACGTTGAAATAAATCAATTATTAATTTAAAAAGGGAAAATCCACCACCACCACCACCACCACCACCACCACCACTACCACCACCACCACCACCACCACCACCACCACCACCACCACCACCACCACAACCACCACCACCACCACCACCACCACCACCACCACCACCACCACCACCACCATCACCACCATCACCACCACCACCAGCAGCACCACCACCACCACCACCACCATCACCATCACCACCACCACCACCACCACCAGCACCACCACCACCATCACCATCCCATCCCCATTCCCATCCCCATCCCCATCACCATCCACATCACCATCACCATCACCATTCATCCATCCATCCATTCATTATCGTGTCTCACTTGGTTCACTTCGGTTGGCGCCGCAGTAGAAAGCGAGGGGGGGGGGAAATCTCTCCTGACGGTCACGTGTCCTGACGCGATGCCCTGACGCGAGTTTCACATTTTTTACCCATTACAAAAAGTGTTCAACGCCGCTAAAGAAGTTTACACTTCAATAAGTTTAAAAACTAAAACCCGACTACTGAAAAGGATGAAACAAGTAGATACTTTCCCGTGGTCGCATGGCGCTGTACTAACATACAAAGCTATGGTAGAATGCGACCACGGGAAGTACTTGTTTTATCCTTTTCAGTAGTCGGGTTTTTACCAATCAATATCGTCTGCTGCTACCTAAGATGACGCAAACAAATTAAAGGCATTGCCAATAAAAAGGCAAAGATACACAATGTTCGCTTAACGTCTGTTTCGTATACATATCGGTGTCAAGTCCTGTGCAGCAAATTATTGTGATCGTAGCGATGCGCGATGCCAAGCGATTGTGTGCGATGTTCAGATTACATAGAGCAAAATCTACTAGAGAAGTAAAGACAGGGAGACATTGAGGGACTTTGCTAGTACCTACAATAGATTTTTGCTGAAAGAAAAGTTCAATAAATGATAGAATTTCAAGATCTTTCATAGTCGGAATGGCAATCCTTCAATTTTATTTTAAGTTATTAATTTGAAAATAACTGTTATTTATTTATGACATACATTATTTTCATTTTAACAGTCATTGTTGATAACCACAACATGAATAAATTAAGTGTAAATCTGGTAGATTCAAAAGAATTGTATGCAAGAAGTTCAAAACATCATTTTTGCTTCATATCAGAAAGAATTGTCACACGTGCCTGTAATTATACAAGCTGCAACGCTCTAGGTAGGTAATAGGGGTTTGACGCAGAATGTGCACTTCGCAAAATGTGCACTTGACGCAAAATGTGCACTTCGTAAAATGTGCACTTGACGCAAAATGTGCACTTCGCAATATACACGAACTTATTAAAATACTATCTTCTGCCCGCGACTTTGCGTGTTCTTGTTCCCCCGACCCATCCTGCCGCATCGCATCACCTGCTCGCGTTTATAACTTCGTTTTCACTCAAAAAAAGTCAGAAAGGATTTGACTTTTTTTGTTTTTGCTCGGCTTCCAAAGTAATATGTCAAGTAGCCCTCCTCGAAAATTGGGCTATCATATGCAAAAAGAATTTTTCAAATCCGACTGGTAGTTCCAGAGGTTAGCGCGTTCAAACAAACGAACTCATCAGCTTTATTATTAGTTTAGAGAATAAATATAGATATTAAAATCTCCAATACCCATACCATGTGAGCAAAACTACAAACAAAAGCCATTAAGTACAAATCTCATAAGCCCTGTAAGTCTAAACCCTAACGCACAAGTCACAATATTTCTAGCAAAAATGTGCTATAATTTAATCCTGAGTATAATTTTCACTGCACAGCGAAGCTACTTCAGTAAAGAAAATCATAAGACATTGTAAATTGTCTCCTGGCATCGGATTGCATAAAAGTGAGCTTAAATATGTGCATATTATTGCATTCATACAAACGTATAAAGACGTCAAAGTGTAAGGATAGCAGAAACAGTTGTTGTGGCTGTTACTAATTAGTATTTATTAAATTAATTTTGTGGTTTTATGACGTGGTGAACGTTTGCTTGTATCGAGGAACGCAGATATCTTAGATCTAGATCAGACTTTATCGAAATACACTATAGCTATGTTGCAATGTCCGAAAGGATAGGCCAAAAATAAGCTAAATTGATACATCAATTTAGCTTCACAACAAATATTCATAAAAGCGTTCACCAGGAAGTAATTCTGGTTTTTGTGATGAGAACTATCAATAGGCTGGAAAAGGTTTAATATTACAAATAGCCAAAAAATTACGTAGAAATTTTCATCTTAAGACATATTGTATGCCTTATCCAGCGAGATCCGCTTGAACCACAAATCGGTAAATACTTTTACCGCTAAACGAATTAAAAACATCGCTCTATTTCTGTCAATCGTTTAAAGGTGACAGTGATAGAATGATGATTTTAATATGTTTAGCGCTAAACTCATTTAGTGATTTATGGCACAAGTGAGCCTAAGTAATGTCCACTATTTCTCAAGCCAATCAAAACTTTTTTGCACTCAGTACACAATAATATTTGATCCGACATCAACGCGCGCGCATGTATCTTTAAATATGCCTACAGTACCTATCAGTTCAGTGCACTTGAGAAGCCTTATCGAATGATTCCATTTGATATCAAACTTTAATCAGTTGCATTAGAGCTCAATTTATAAATAGCAGTCGAAGGATCCTGTGAAGTAAAATATTGGTACTTTGTATAATTAATTAATAAATTGTTATCCATGAATAATAAAATGTACAACTTAATATGATATAAGTGAAATCCGAGAAAAAAGATACAGTGGACGTTGAAAAGTGATCCCTCTTAACGTAAATTAAAATTTATTATGCAGTTTTATTGTTACTGTCGAGTTCACAGGTTTTGGCAATCATTTGGACATTAAAACAAAAAAAAAAAATGTTACGCAATGAGAATCTCAGTTTTTTTTTCAGGAATTGGTATATTTGTCCTCGGCCACGCAAAAAAGGGTCTTTAGGCAACATTATGAAAAAAAAACCAAAATAAATCAAAGTGCCTTCAAACGAAAAAAAAACTCGTCTCTAAGCGCACGGTGGAAAAAAAGCAAAAAGGTAAAGCACACCAAAATTATAAACCAAAAATAAATATTTCCAAATACTGTGAAACAAAACAGGAAACAAGCATAACTGACACCCTATAGCGCCACCAGTACCGAAAACGGACCTAAACCAACAAAAATATACCGGAAGACAAAAGATCGGTCCCGATAACATTACCTAATCGATAATTGTATCTACGACACTTTGACTCACACGTTACGTCGTAAAAAGGCGAGAAAGCACCATGATAAAACTATACTGGCGACAATACTACTTTTGCTGACCATACAGTCAAGAACAAACGAAAACCAACCTTATTTTTGAGTCACCAAAGCCGTATTATGACTTTTTGGTGTGGTGTAATATTTTTGTGTCGTGAAGTCGCGAAGAGCACGGCAATAAAAAAGGTGAAATGTCTCATTGGAAGCGATGGTGGACATATACCCGATAAGGGACCACCGCAGTGGATACTGGTCCCATTTTTAGAACTGTTTTCCGGTACGAATTTTGTGTGAACACTGATACATGGCGAGTAGAGGTCGCTATGGTCGAAGGTGTTATAATATAGCCCTCAGTATGTACCAAAGTATTTTTTCTTAGAGCCAAAAATGTTAATACAAAAGACATGAATCGAACAAAATGTCTAAAACAGTAACTGGTAGCGCCATCTATGAATACAATCACGAATGCTTAGCGAAAAATATAAATAAAAGAAAAAAAAAATCTGCAAGAGGACTCTGTGGGTTTCGCATTAAGTATAATAAGTTCATGTCAAAAACCATTTTTTTGCAGCAGCTATGTTTTCTTTTGGAAATTAAATTATAACCATAGAGATGATTTTGCAAAAAAAACTATGGCGTATGTGCACGTGCATTAACAAATCAACAGTGTTTATTTTTATACTGTTCTCTAGCTTTAAATAACGATTTAAATATCTAATTGGCTTGTCATAGAGATTCTTTGTCTTTTTCCTTAATCGGTTTTCAAAATAAAAAATGATGACTGTCCAGTCTAGATTTGTATCGAAAACCTGGCGTTGCAAACGTTTGGACATGCATGAGAAACTGTTAAAACAAATGTCTTTTTAGTAGTCCTGAACACAGAAAAAACTACAAAAATGTGGACCAGCCGGCCTTTAGAAACTAAGGTGAAGTGAGCTTGAATTGACCTGTCGTATATAGGGTCTATCTATTCATACACGAAATATCTGAACGGGTCATTGTACTCATCATTATGAACAATTATTACTACTTATAGGACAAAACGTGAAATCGCAAAATAAATCTACTGTTCCATACATTTTGACGAGTTATGCGAACAGAAATGTAGGGAACAGTTGCTTTTTTCGCGATTTTAGGTTTGGTCCCATAGTAAAAGTTGTTCGTAATGATGAATACAAAGACTCTTCGTGTATGAATAGATAGACCTTATTATTTACAAATTACCTATTAGTTAATTTTTAGGTTATTTGACTCTCTGTCATAAGTTTCCTTTTTCCTGGATATTCGTAGTCGATATCAAGAAGACCATAACTACTTCCTGCTAATCTGTTCTGTAAAGATCTCATATTGAAAACTGAGGTCAAGTGAGCTGTCATTGGCTGTCATTCCACCTGATGCTAGGGATTAACACTATTGACACCACACTACAACACTTTTAGCTCACTTCACCTAAGTTTTTACGTAAGATTTTTACAAAACACATCGGCAGAATATATGACACTGATTTCTATTCCTACTCCTTCACAGCGCACGCGGTGCGGCTGTGGAATACACTACCGCCTGCAATTAGGGACTGCCAAACTATTGCAGTTTTTAAAAGAAGAGTGAAAGAACACTATCTCTCCACCCTATCATAGTTGTGTATGTATTTTTAATTATTTTATTTACATTCTAGTTATATTTATTTTAGAAGTATGTATGTTTATTTGAATGTATGTAGGTAAGTATATTTTCGTATTATTTGTTTAGTTTTATTAATTTTTTTTTTTTTTAGTTTTTATGTTTTTTTTTTGTCTATTTTACTCTTTAACACGCTGTCTACATCTCTTTATTTCTTGTCCTATCGCAGGTATGCTGGAAGAGATTTCTTATGAAATAAGCATCACCTTTGTATCTATTTTTCTGTTCTGTTTTTTTTTTGTCTGTTTATATATGTGTGTACATAAATGGTAAAATAAAAATAAAATAAATGACCACGTGGTTGTCATTGCTGAGTATTTTAATCATTCATGATGATTGAACAAGCACATTTTGTAGAGCACGATTAACTACCGGCGCAAGCGCTGCAACATTGCAATCATTCACGATGGCACAACAAAGGGAATACCAACTGATGTCTTAATTCCATAAGCAGTTGTTGAAACCGATTCGTAAAGGCTAATTGCGCCATGATGGATTTGTTTGATGTGGAAGGAAGTTTATGGAATTTTAATATGCATGAATTCGTTGCTCTAAAAATGTCACGTGTCGTAAAGGAAGTTTCATTAAATTCAGTCAACCCTTTCTGTAAATCTGAGAATGTATAGGTCGAACAAGGATCGAACATTATAAGCAAGTTTCAGACAAATCTATTTCTCACATAATTGGCGCATGTCATCTTTTCGAACTGTCAAAGTTAAATAATTTATTTCAAATAGGCACATAAAAGGCACTTTTGTACGTCAAATTTTACAAAAAATAGAATTGATTCTAGTCGTCCCTTTCAAAAGGTTGATTCGTATGGAGAAGAAGACTATTGTTTTCATTCAGAATGTTGGCATTGTACGATTCGGAAGATTAAAAAAAGTGCAAGAAAAGTCAACCATAAGGTGCTTAACTTATTGATTACTTTACAGTAAAATTGCTTAGAACATATTTTATCCTTGGAAAATATCCATGCTTACATTTTCTTTTATTAATTGAGTGATAATTCGTGAGCGGTGGGACCCGACGGGCGACGACGGATGTAGTAATGAAGTCGTGTGACTATGAAGAAATATTTTCTTAGGACAGGGAACTTTATTAGTCGATTCATTAGGTGCAATACTGGTATTCAGTTGCATGCGGTTAGACTGTAAGCTGACCCCGACATAGTTGGGAAAAGGCTAGACAATTGATACTCGTAATTTATTTGGACCAAACACATTTTTGCACAGCATTTCTGCTACCACGTCATTTTAAGTGGACTGGTATTTTTTTCAAGAATATTGGAGTTTCTAATGCTCTGGAATAGGTAGGTATTTTATTTGGAATATGGGAAAATATGTATTAAATTGCAGAAAACCATTTTTGTGATTTATAACTGACTTCGAAAAGGAAGGGGTTCTAAATTTGTCTCTGGGTGCATGTTTTGTGACAAAATCAGGACATATCCTGGTACTCCTCAAAAGCTGGTAGTAACACAATATACGATTACAAGATACGACAGCTTCTCAGGGTCTATCACTTTATTTAGTGACGACTTCGGAAATCATCGGGTTTTGTCGGAAAGTACTCGTATATTCTATGCCCGTTTCTTGGTGGTATTTGTCTATGGTGTCGATTGACGTGATAGTGCTCTTAGAGAAATTAAGTACGTGTTTATTTTGATCAGTTTATTTAGATTCGTGTGATTTTGTTCGTCAAATTGTTTTAACGGTATGGTGGACTTGCCTTCTTTTGAAAAAGTTAATTTTGGAGCGGTCTAAAAACAAGAAGATATTTTTTTTATAAATTCCTTATATTTTAATTAAAATAAATGCGGGTGAAGTTAGCACAAAATATACAAAAAGCTTAAAAGGGTGACAAATAGCGGTACACTTTTTATAATTAAAGAAGAGAAAAAGTTAAACCATAACGGTGCATCATGCAAAAAGTCCGCAAAATTAACGGGCACGTGTTTTAGCTCAGAAAGGATTAAAAACAAGAAAGAGATACCCGAAGATCATACAGTTATCTAAATCCAAACGTAATAAACAGTAGCTCGCTTTAAAAGTCATAAATCATAGGACAAAAAGTGAATGATTAAAATATCACCCACAAACAAATCCAAGCTCTTTGCTCCAAAACATACCGTTCATTATTGAATGGAAGCCAAAGAATAGACTGACCAGCCAGGATTAAACGCCTAAAGAAATAGAGATCCTTGATTGGATAAAAAAGACGTGTCCCAAAGTTGTAAATCCATCATGGACAAAACACGGGTACATTGTCCCTTTTATACATTTCGACCGCAACTGGGTGGGATAATTTTAAATAATAACTTTACAAATAAAATCCTATTATATTTTTCGTCTAATCCGATCTATGATTGAGACAAAGATGTGTTTTGTTAGTGGCCAGCCCCCTTTTCTACGTGGGACGATGTTTGTTTGCTGTTTGCACGGTAAACTGACTTTTAGCCCTTCAGCCTGAGGATACTGGCTAAAGCTGACACGTATTTTCACTAAATGGGATTAGACATACATTTGTACGATTGGTTGAACATCCTAACTCTATTTAAGTCAAATAACATTTAAATCTGCCTGTTTATGGAAACAAAGGTATTATAACGGAGAGTGACAGTTTATACAAAGAAGAGCAAGAATCTATTAGCGAAGTTTATTGTATTTGAGCTTATATCTGTCACATACATCAAAACCAAAAAAAATCAGAAATAGTTTTTTGAATAAAACAAAATGAACGCTAATGAAAGAAGGTAATTATTCTAAACTAATTAGGTCCCTCCATAACTCATGCATTGAGCTCTGCTTATTCTTGTACAGAGAGTACAATCGCCCTCGAAAACTGATGGCCAATTGTTTTGTTGGAATGTTTGAACACGAACGCTAGAACGCTAGATATACGGATTCCTTATCTAGCCCAACGAACATTCATACAAAACAATGGGCGATCAGAACATTCGCATAGAGATAAGATGTGTACAAGCACCTTTAATCAGATGCATCTGGTAATACTAAAACCAGAGAGAAATGATGGTGATGTCAGACCAGAAAATGATCTTCTAATAATAGAGATTAACAAAATCATTAACTTGCTTGTCACCTGTCAGAAAGTTAACTCCATCTGGACAGCCAAACAAGGCTTTATTTTTGTAAAGCTCAGTAGGACTATAGGATTAAAGTTGGACATTTTTTTCCCATAGTTCTAAGTTTGTATGTAAATTTGTTCAGGTTAATTTCCCATGGGATTCGAAGGTGTCAAGTTTGGACAATCCTATAGTCAGTATTTGTTTTGGATTAGCGAATTTTTTGGATGCAATGTGTTTGAAGATATTTTGGGTCGGTTGCTTGTGTTTTTAATTATTTGTTGGTTGAGTTGATCACGTTTATTTTTCCATTTTAACCACTCTTGCTTTCTCTTTTAATACTTTTGAGTATTCAAGCTTTTCATAAAACATCAATGTGACAATTTTCATGCGAATATGGCTATTAGATATTGCATTTCCTTGAATGACCGATTACTTATTTTAATCTGTCAAGCTCTGCTAATGAGACACAATTGATTTTCTATTGTTTCGTCGCCGATGGGCGAACCGCGCCGCTTGACCGGTTAAGAAATCCCAATTTGATTCTATACTATACACATACCTATACGAATTTATAATCCCATTTTAGTAAACTCGACATTATGTATTGTATTGCCTATTTCAAATAATGTACTGAATTTCATCTTGACATGGTAATCATAAATTAATTTGATTGAATGTGTAAATAAAAAAATATTAATGAGTCTTTATTATTAAAAGTTGCTAAACTGTTTGCATGCCTTAGTTAAGGTATAGGATCATATTTATAAACTTAACATCTGTAACTTGTACCTACTTTCTGTGCAAATAAAGAACTATTCTATTCTATTCTATCGATTTTTCTTCAAGCAAAATTCTAATGAATGGAAAAATTAAACTCTTAATTAACTAACAGCCTATATGCACCTACGTAATGTTACAGACAGCTATACACTATGGTTGCAACGACTAATCTTCAATTTTATGAACTAAGAATTCAAATTGACGGAGGTGTATCTTGGTATCGAAAGAAATATACACTATAGTATTGTAATGTGGGCGCTATGGACAGTTTTATGGGATTCTCAATTCAACAGATCTGACAGTGAATTGTGACATCCCTAGAGATAGCTTCCGCATGTATGGTTGGAGGCAATTTTTATTGCACAACTTTCTTAGTAGGTAGGTACTTTTGTCTTTATTGACAGCATCATGTAAGATTTAGGTGCAGCTGGTGAAATCAAACTCTGAGTTGATTTAAGTACTTCAAAGAAGTACGTAGGTATGTAAGTAAGGTACTTTAAAACTTTTGTTTATTTCAATGTTTACAAAAATTATTAAATATTCTGATGGAAATGAGTTTCCAAATAAAAAATAGTTTGGAAGAACTGAGAGAAGCAAGGTGTACAAAAACTATACAGCTAAGGGTATATCTTATACAGAATGTGTCCCGAAGGCTAGGCCATCGGAATCAGGGTGAGGGAAGACCTCGATGCTCATCGATTTCATACCATTTTCATTAAAAAGAAAATCCTAATGTAGACAGGTCTGCTCTAGTCGTGACGCCATTATCTTTTCTGCTTTTTTCGTCGTGGTGCCATTTTTGGGAGTGTATCTACTAAACAACAAAACTCAAACATTATACACCAGTGACGTCATTTCACATGACTTGGAAGAACGCAGTAACACGAGACGCGGCGATAATGCGTCGCCATACAAGCCTCAAGCGCCAGGCGCCGCTTGTTTCTTCATCCAGAAACAACTCCACTGATGAAACGACGGCTTAATACGCGGTGACGGACACTACAGAACCTAATTAAGGCTCTCTTTAACCCACCAGTGTTAAAAGAACCTTTATAACACCAAAAATTAAGGAACTAAAGGGTCTAGTCACTTGGTCGCGTTTGAAGTCCTTATCTTATCTACTAGCATTGATTTTGAGATTCGAAATCTTGGTGTGCGGTTTCAAAGTGTTGATAACCTGTTCGTATCAGGTATTTTTTATGGGTTTGTTATTGAGATATAAGGTTTTGATGGTGTATTTTTGTTCCTTTTTAGGATATTTATATTTTAAGTTTATGTGTAAGTTGATCCAGAAATATCAAAAGCATTTGCTAACAACTTTGTAGCTTTTTATTTCTTTTTATAAAAAATGCTCAGTTTTAACCAGGTATCCGAAATGATCCCCATAAATGTTTGGTTCTGATATGAAAGTCGAATAACAGTAAACTATGAATGTTCTATGATCGTCATGTCCATGACACAAATAATTGCTTGCCATCACGAAGATCCCAGAGGCAACAAGCCTGAAAATAAATAGCCAACCGAAATTACATTACTCAGAGCCACTGAACAACGAAATGAAACAGCTGTAACGGTAGAGCATCCATTGTTCCTGACGAAAGCAGAAAGCATAAGGGAGCCATGAAAATTTTATTCAGTACCTACGCAATACTTGTTGCAGAAAGGAAATCAAACGGTACCGCGTTATTTATTATAGCAATAACGCATACATTCGCAGTTAACAATACTGCACAAGTACCTAGTTACTGAGGGTTTACCGCTTCGGTTGCGACAACACAAAAGTTTGTAGTATCAACGCCTACAGAAGTGTTTACTGTTTCCGTTACTTCTTAAACGGTCTACCGGTAAAATACAACAGCTATTTCTTAGAATGAATAAATACATACGTTTTAGCAGTTGACAAATGAGCTCATACATATACCACTTAATATAAACTGGCCACCATCATCTATGAAATCTGCAACACAAAGAGGATTGACAATAGGCAATTTGCCGACTTCATAAAAACTGAATGTAGTACAAAGCTGGAAACCAAGCAAAACATCACTTTAATTGCGTAACACAGTATTAATCACAATCTGAATCGTTTTTAAGGATATTGCTAATCCATTACTTCATATGTTTGAAAAATTTACCTGCTCAACTACGTAAATAACGCAATGAATATTGTTGAACTGTCAAAATGAAAACCATTGCTACTGCTAGTATGTTACGCAATTACGCCGCTTCTGGATGTAAATATACAATAATATTGACTTATATACACCAATGCTGCAAAAGAGAATGCGAAGTTACAACATGCATCAGTGAAATCGTGAAGATCGTGAAAAATCGATGAAAGCAGTGGAGAGGAATGGTACACAGCACTTCGCCTCCTTAAAACTAGCAAATTGTAAAGGGGAAATCATAATCAGCTTCGAAAATGCGTCAACAGGCGTGTAATTATAAAATACGTGTTTAAAGAAAGTAAGATCGACGATAAAACGTCTTGTCAATGATGTTACGAAGAAACTACCTATGATTTTATTGGCTGTTGCTTTTGTCTTTAAAAGTATATGTGGTGGTTAGATAAAAAGAAAAAGCAATTTGAAGATAAGTGCGAACGTTTATAATGAACTGGCAAGACTTGGAAGAATTCTTGTATTAACTACCTGGAATAATAATTTAAACTCGAGATATTAAATTTATGTCTGCTATGATTATAATGTCATCATTATAATAGGTGCTGGAAACAACATACTTCATTTCTGCAGTATCGGTTTATGTAGAGAAAATATGATGTTTATATGGTAGTCGAAGCATATAAAGATGAGTAATATAAAACAGAAAATAATATAACTTATTATAGCTATAAAGTAAATGAAACTAACAAGCCTTTCCAGCTGTTAAGAAATTTCTATGATGACATGAGCTTTGCATTTTAAATAACATTAAAATCTTTTCTTCGGTGATGTTATAAACAAATCACACGGAACATCTAGACCTGAACGAGATATCTCTAGCCTAACATAATGCTAGACTCGATGAATCGAACAGAATCGAGACAAAAGGATAGCGAGTAAAGCAAGCAAGAACATCGGATGTTTCTGAATGAAGATTCTTACGCCCTTCGCTGTTCGTATTGTAACACAATAGTTATACCTAGGTATAGTGAACACATTCTGGATTGGAGATACTAAAGGAGTTCCTATTTTAGACAATATATAAGAATTTTAGAGTAATTAAGACAAGATTTTTATCGCCGTGAAATCGAAACATAAATAAACCTAGCTATCATATCTTTTTTTCCAAATGTATGCACTCTCCTTTCGATAGACAGAGAAAAAGGCACACTAAGTAGATAATTAAAATATTCCAATCAATAAAAGACTAAAACTTTATTTTCCAAACAGCACAGAGCCGTCATTTTAATTGTAACAAGATCTACAAGTCAAACAGATGAGTTTGAACAAAATGCACAAACTGACATTGTTTCCCCGAGCAAAACATCAGACCGTCAAATTGAATCTTTTTTACTGCAGGAAGAAAAGTAATGTTTCGTAACATTAAATATATCATTCGGCTCGTGTCGGGTGTGTGTGTTCACGTGAAGCGAGCAAGACGCGGCGGTCGCGACAGTCGAACTAATGTCAAGGCGAGCGCAATCAGGGTGCGTGGGCGCAGCGACGGGAATTGTATGGATACGCTCTGAGGTTTATTTATTTTGTTTGTGTATAGTTATTATTTTTACTATGGCAAGTAAGCGTTTGATATCAAATGAATCAACTTTTTCTTTAATGTAGGTATGTACACAAAACAAAACAAGTATACAGTTATCAATCAATTGCGTCTGTAATAATATGTGATTGCAATTTCAGTAACGAAAAATTAGTTGGATCAAAATATGTTTTGTATGATCAGGTGTTTAACGTACATTCGAAAATCAGCATTCAGAAGGCTAAACAACTTGAAAAGTCCAGAATTCATCGTGAAAATAATAATAATAATATGGTAAGCAATGTCGTGGTTCAAAAAGAGGTTTTATTTAAAACTGAGTCTGTTAATACGGCTGGAAATGTAATTTGCACACCATGCAGACGAGTGTCATCATAAATAAATATACCAAAGCTTTTTAGGCCATTTCATTTGGTGAAAAGGTGTTGCAACTGACCATACATCTTTTACTTCATCAGATTGGAAATCTCACCACGATCATACATAATCAGCCTATAATGTTCCCACTGCTGGGACACAGGCCTCCTCTCTGTGAGAGGGAGCGGGCCGTAATCTACCACGCGGGCCCAGTGCGGGCTGGTAGATGTCACATGTCTTCGAATTTTTGGTTCTAGGCCATGCCGGTTTCCTCACGATGTTTTCCTTCACCGTTTTGAGAGCAGTGGTGATGAAATAATTTACACAAAGTAAAGCGCCTGTCTGGGTTCGAACCTACGACCTACAACTCGTAAGTCGCGACCGTTACCACTGGGCCACCACTGCTCTGCTCATATTGGGCCGTTATACTCAATGCACACGATTTTCCGCTTTGGTCAGATTATGTGAAATGGAGCGTTATGTTTTGATGTTAAAACGACTATGTGTAGTATATGCAACTATTTTGTAAGAAATTATGAGCGCAATATTTTTTTTTAAATCAGTATATTTTTGTTAATGTGTGTGTTAAGTTCAATTTAAAATAGAAAATATAAAGTAGGTAGGTACTTAAATATTAGATCTGCTGACAGACTGGACGCGGAAGTCAGAAAAACAGGTGATGTGGCGCAGCTTAATTGGGTGAGGCCTATGTTTAGCAGTGGACTGCTAATCCATGCTAATATTATAAATTCGAAAGTAACTCTGTCTCTCTGTATATTAACTTTTCACGCCTAAACCACAGAACAGATTTAGATGAAATTTAGCAGTGAGATAGATTGCATCCCGGGAAAGGACATAGGATCGTTTTTATCCCAGAAATCATTCTTTAAGGGGGTTTTTGTATGGGGAAGGTGGAAGTTTGTATGGGGAATCAATAACCGCTGAACCGATTTAGATGGGTATGGAGATAGGTTGAGTTGTGGGGAAGAATATAGAATAGGTTTTATCATCGAAAGTATCCCTTAAGGGTGTAAAAATAATTTTATCGAGGGTGAAACCGCGGGGCACAGCTAGTAAATAAATAAAATTAAAACTTCTCGATGAGTTTGGATTAAGGGTATCAAGAAAACCTGGATTTCTGCCTTTTTTGAAATTTTCTCAGATAAAACTATTAAAATTAAACAAAGGTCTTATCCATACGAAACCAACGCTCACCACACTCGCGCTTCAGTAATTGAACGGCGATGTAAAAGGTATCTACGGCGCAAATAACAAAAAAAAGGCAACGATAATCGCGGGTCGCTTTGCTCCGCCCCGCGTCGTGCGCGCGCGCTTCGTGCGGTACGGTTATTGTGCGGTTAAATAAAAATGTGAGCCATTCAATGGGTTGGATTTCAACGCACATTTTAGGGTTGATGATATTGAAAGTGTAAACGTGGAGAATGACGGGCAATAACGACGCAACATCGCATTAAAATAAAGAGGTTTCGTGTGCACATACGTTATGGCCTCGAAATACCCTAAAATTAAACCTCATCATCATCAGCCTATAGCAGTCCTAGCTCGACCTAGGTTTCTGCAATCGCACGTTGTTGAACCTGATCCTTGGCTACTTTCATTCAGCCACTACCTGAGAAGACCGTCGTACCACCTAGCCGGCGTTTGCCGAACGCCGGTTAACGAACAACCGGCTGCCCGAATTCCCGGCTCATCAAAACTTCAGTTTGCTTATTTTATGGATTCTGCCCGCGATTTCGTCCGCGTGAAATTTCATCCTCTTAGGGTGGAATTTCGAAAAACCCTTTCTTAGTGGATACCTACTCTTCACAAATTTTAAATTTTCCCATGTCTCTAGAACTTGCGGTTTAGGCTATGCGTTGATATATCAGTCAGTCAAGACTTTGAATGTTATATAATATTTAGATATCTATCAATTACTTTGGTTTCCTTTTGGATCACCTTCTTCCGGATTCGATCCCTCAGAGAGATTCCATAGTTCGATGACGAGATTTTATGATACTCTTGTGACAGATCTTTAACAGGTTAAATGACAAATGCCTAGCTAAGATGACGTAAATAATATATTTTCCCCTATTGAGATTAAATGCTCAGTTTTATAGCTTATAAGTATGATTGAAAATACGACCTGTTTATTGCACGCCTCAGCCAAAGCGCTACTGTTCCATCTATTGCCAATTGAAGACCTCTATATTGAATTCAACTCTTGTATTTTTATATTTTTATTGCATTATGCAATCAAGAATCTTCATAACCAATTCTCCATATTCATAATACATGAAGTGCTCACATAAAAATATTTATAATAAAAGGTCACAATAAACTATCGCTATACAAACCGAATGTTTTATTTGTTCAGCAACTGGATGCATTGCGCGTGTGCGAGGTGAGGACGTATAAAAATGTGCGTAGACACACGACAAGTGGCATGGCGCCCATCGGAGACCGTGTTATGTGAATACATTTGTCAAATTGAGACATTTTTTTCATTTTTCTTTTCTTTGTGTTTGCTCATTCTTGGGATGCTTGCATTTGAAAGAGAAAAAAGAGTTTTCTTTACGAGCTGGTATATTTTGAATGATTATTATAATATTTTATAGAGAATATCTGAGAGGTGTATCTGGTTTGAAAAAAGTGAATAATAACCAGGAGCCACGATTAATGAAGAGTGGAATGGTACGATATGGAATTCTGAAGACTACGTGAATTTAGAAATGAATCCTGAAGTTTTGACTTGGTTTATTCTGATGGAAGGGATAAGTCTAAGAAGAAGTAGGTATTATTTGATTTATAATATCAGGGGTCACAGTTTCGACTGATAGCTAATCATATTCATGAAAGAATTTGAAGTGAAAAAAACCCAAGGTCAAATAAGTATTGATATTGCTTTTAAATGGATTCTTATACAAAGTCAATAAACAAACATTTAATCTAAATTCCAGAGTCGAAACGACTAATAAAGACATACTAATGTAAACAGAGCACAATCAAATATAAAAGCCCGTAAAATATTCAATGATTCTCGTTTTAATCCGTGGTAGAATCCACGAATACAGAATATATGTAATGATGAATGCAGAAGTTTCAATAGATATAGTCACTGATAATATTCTATAGACTCACATAATGATATAGAAAACAACAAAAATAAAGCTAGTGGCCTAAATTTGAGAATGTACTTAGACAAAGAAATGATAGAAGGAATGAATGAAACGTTAAAGATCTGAAGAAAGATAGGAATAATCTTGCAAAACATTGTAAAATAAACACAATAATACATTGAAACATCACAACTTTTTGGCTAAAGAATCAGCATTGCCATACAACGTGGCAATCCTGCCAGCCTTTTGGGCACTTTTCCTGTTGACAGCTATGTGGACAAATTGTTTAATGCTCTTTGATTATTTCCCCTCCTTTTTATATACTTTTAAAAATAATAATAATTATTGTAAGACTATTACTTTTTAAATTATGTAAATATACATAAAGATTTATAACAACTTTACGTTGATATACCTACAAACAACGTACTGTCTCATATATTGATGTTGGTATGAATCCCATGGCCTGTCTAATGCCTATATCGATCGTAGGTATAATGCCTTAACCATCACCCTAATTGCGTAACACACTATCTATCGGAATCTGAATAATTTCGTAGCAAATTGCTAATCCATTGCTTCATAAGTTCGAAAAATGTTGAACTGTCAAAATGAAACCGATTCCGATTAATAATGTGTTGCGCAATTGCCCCGCAGTTCAATAAATGAACGCTATGCACTATGGTGGCAAAGACTATATCAGTCAACAAATCACTTTCAAAAGATTTGCTAGTATAATCACCTGCATCCAACTGTAGTTTTTCTATTTTGGCATGAGCTGCTTGCATTTCAGTATCGACTGGACCTTCTCTATCTATAGCGCTATGTGCCATAGATCCTACCACCGTTATCTAAGACCGTATCTTGTCACAACTCGATTGAAATCCGAACAAATATCTATTGTTAACACTTTAACACGGATCTTACAGATATAAGATTATGTGTGTATAATTTTATTTTGGATTCCTACTGCGTTATACGTTTTTTGTTGGGTTCTATGAATTTTAAGGGCAGTGGTCGTTTGAATATTTTTTTCTGATTGTAAATGTGTAACTGCTTCGGTATTTCGAGGTTTCCGAAATTTGAAAGTTTTGATCTCGTATGGGTAATTCGTTTTAGGACTGATTTATCAATAGTCAGATAATTTTTATCTGAGGAATAAATATTGCGGTTTGACAGTTTGTGTATATATAGACAATATGTCAAACGGTCATATTATTCTTCAGACAAAAGTTATCTGACTTTTGAAAAATCAGCCCTTACTCGGATAAGCATTTTTGTTTGAACATGCTCAGCTCATTTCTGTTTTCTGTATTCACTTATTTCTACTTAAAGAAAATCGTTTAGTTTTTTGAAGTGAAAACTTCTTTAGCGGCGTTGTACACTTTTTTTGTAATGGGTAAAAAATGTTAATTTCGCGTCAGGACACGTGACCTGATCGAAAATTCGTAAGACGGATGGAGAGTAGACAGCCGGCGCGGCGTAGGAGAGGAAGTATCCCCCTCTCTTTCTACGGCGCGGCGAAAATGTATGCCTGCTGTTTCGTTTAGGCGGCGCAGGGCGCTTGCGCGAATGTTCGTGTGTGTTTATGTTACAGCGTGGCACGCGCATCCATGGATGGTGACAGCTGATGACTCGACCGTCTGTGTAGTGGCCACACTGCTGTGTATTCGTAAAATTCGTGTATATAAAGTGTTTAAAATATGGAAATTGAACAAAGTGCATCTATTAATGAAAAATATCAAAAATGCACAACGTTAATATTCAAGTTTTCACTTCTGCCGGCACTCCCGGAGTGCAACCCGTCTTTTTTTTAACATTTATTCTGACTGTATCATGTAATACTTTACCCATTACAGATTTAAAGTTAACATCCTTATCAACATCCTTAACATTCCAAAGGAAATGAAAAATACCGTTTACAAATGAGTAATATAAAAATGGTTAGTACATGATTCTTATCTATAAGATCTATCGAACACAAATCATCGCTAAATGATTCACTATAAGGCTTAACCAATGACTCAACTAACCCGGATTCAAACTTGATACATGATAGAAGACTTATAACAAACCCTCCGAAAGGGACCACAGAAAATAACACCTTATTTGCTTGCTAAGCCCAGAATATCTCAATTTCTCTGAAACAATAACACCAAGCATACATCAGAGGTATAGTAAGTCCTTTATTGGGGACGTAAATAAAAAAGCCAAGGGAAAAAAATAAGTATTTCGTGAAGAAAGGGCACACGCGGTTACACAGTCCTATCAAAAAATAAACAAACACAGGATTCTACTTAGGAGCGTCGCCGGTTACTTGGAAGACGGCTGTAAAATTTACGATTCGTTGTATTATTGTCAGGTCTTGTGGTACGATTAAAAAATAACGTATCTCTAACTAGGTATACTGCGCACTGTCTGTAGGTCTGTCTGGAGCTGGATTTAATCAAGGTCCTTCTTGCTGGAAGTTCTCTGTTGCCTTGTTCACGGATACTGCTGAACTTATCTTTTACTAGCTGTTTCCAGCGACTCCGCCTGCGATCCAGGATAGAAAGTAGCCTATGTACTTCTCCAGGCCATTGTCTACTCTTGTGCCATTAAGCGTCACAAACAAACATAAAAATCTAATCCTTTCTCTTTATAATATTCTAGTTTAGATGAGAGAACCATATCATCTTTGTCGTATATTACGTTTCGTTTTGTAATGAGTATTTTTGATAGGGTTCTTATAGCTTCTTGAACTAATAGCTCTCAAGGATTAGTAGCAAACAGAAACTATCTAAAAAACGTTGCTGGTCCTTTAGGGGACCGCAAGCTGGCATTGCACTAAGGACCATAAAAATCTGTTCTATAACCATTCTTCTAACCTACAATTACGTATTTACGAAACTATCCGACGGGTTGCCGATACATTACAATGATTATATGTTTTGTAAACATTATTACTTGACTAATGAAGCTGCACTGAAAAAAAGAATAATCTTATGATTATAGGACGCTTATAAGACCATTATAAATGCATCTACCCTTTAACAGATGTAGGGTTAATAGCGATAGTGGTTCTATTCAATGCATATTTATTCATTCTTTGTCCAATTTTGATAGGGATTTAATTTCGAGTTTACGCCTCGTTTTTTTCATTGTGTTTGGTGATTTTATTTGTGGTGCACTTTGAGGGGATGTTACTTAATAGTGCAGTAGTTACGGGTGTCGGAGAAAGGGTTGCTCTTTTTAATATGGGTGTATCATTGTATGATCATTTAATGGCTTTGGGTTCATTATTTTTTATCTGGGTCCTGTTTTTACCACCGTGTTTTGAGCGACAAATTCGTAATAACAACCTATTTTGGGATTTTGCCATAGAAGAAGTTACAGAGTCATATTCTGTACTCTATAGGTGCATGTGTCCAGAGGTAGTCGAAGAATACAATGACTAATTTGAAACGAATGAGAAAATAGTCGGTTACTGGCTTCTTAAAAAAGTAGAAAAAGAATGGAACTTACCTACTAAAGATAAAAGTGGAAAAGGACTATTGGAAAGTAAGACCGTAACTACTGAAGAAAAGAAGACGATCATAAGTAATCATAACACAGCTACACAAACAAACTAAACTTCCAATTCCACAGTTGACCACAAATACCGTCGCATAAATTATCGATACGAATATCGCGTCCATAAGCCACGGTATGGACAATCGTTCATTGAGGTTCTTATTTATTTTAAATACAATCATCAGGGGGGCCTCCTACTGTGACACACCTGGGGAGCTGTCCCTTGGACCCCAACCTCGGCGCTTTTCGGCCCCCTTTAATCAACTGTCATGCGACCATTACAAAGCTATAAATCCATTTGCTTTCACCCCCTTCCTTATTCCCATCGTCTTACGCTTCAATATCGTATAGTTGATTACTTTTGATAAGTTGGTTTATGCGCACGGTAAAGTCCGAGAGCAGACGCCATTTTCGTTTATTTGATTGCGGTGTTATATCAGAACTGGGGCAGGTATGACAGGGTATGTATTTAGGTTATAATAGGTAATTAGTGGTAGGAATTTTTGGGATGGCCATTGGCCATTGTCCATCTGTTGCTTGGTTAGAAACAACCAACTGTTCTTCATCTGTAATTATTCGTTAGAGAAAACAGATACCTCCTAATTCTAGAAGTGGACCGATTCTCTCGAGCTTCTATTGTAAGTACTTCATAAATATCGCGATGAATATAAGATGATGAGAAACACGTATTCTGCTGACAAAACTGTTCACTATCAAGAATTGGAGAGGTCTACCTTACCTCCAAAATATTCTAGCAATCTGCAAGAGAGTTATAGATACTATCGCTGAAGCCTTGCAGATAACACAGATAACACTTTTCCAGGTCTTACTAGATGCCTAAGTTTAAGCTTGGGAAGTTCAAAGCTATTGGTAAAAAGTCTTGAATAACTCTTCATAGTACCTACCACTATCATCTTAGGCAATAGGCGATCTTGCAAGTACAGACAATGTTATACAAAATCTATGCAGGTGATAAGAATGTTTCATTATGTAATATACTACGCTCCCTGCCTGCCTCCCTGCTACAAACAGCTGAAATAAATTATTTCCCCGAGTTTAGTTTTGAGATTAGCTATC
The DNA here is from genome assembly GCA_945859645.1 of Amphipoea oculea. Taxonomy (NCBI): domain Eukaryota; kingdom Metazoa; phylum Arthropoda; class Insecta; order Lepidoptera; family Noctuidae; genus Amphipoea; species Amphipoea oculea. The sequence goes on from OX243880.1 coordinate 12,484,950, forward strand.
AGATTTATTCAGGATAGTAACATCCAAATTTTGCCGTATAAAAGTGGTTGCACAAACTTATTTGCCGCAATTGAGCTCAAAGGTAAAATATTATCTAACACCTCAACAAAATCAGCGTAGAATGTTCTCACTACTGGGACAGGCCGAAATAATTTACACAAAGTAAAACGCCTGTCGAAATGGAGGTGCTTGGGGGAGGCCTATGTCAAGCAGTGGACGTCTTTCGGCTGAAATGATGATGATGATGAAAACGCCTGTCCGGGTTCGAACCTACGACCTACAACTCGTAGGTAAATCGCAGCCGTAACCACTGGGCCATCACTGCTCTCCTAAACATAATAAACAACAATATAACAACGATTTAGTTTGATAATCGCCGAACCGCATCCGTAACAATAAGCAACAATCATAATATTCATACATCGGAATCCATAACGCACCATCAAGTCGCCTTCGCCGTTGATCTGACGAATTTGTTATGGTCTCAAATAACGTAGGATACACACGGCTGGCATGGACTGCAAACATTGACCAGGTTTTTGGATAACAGTTTTAGAGAAGTACAACCAGATGCGAGCGGCAACTCCTGTCCCGCACTGTTACCGCTCTTGCCATCGACGCCTCAGTACCGCGCGCTTATTACGTCATCCGAGCGAAGTCTCATGAGTTTTATGGAAGAAAAAGACATGTTGCGCCGACCCCAAATAGGCACATTGGGATAAGGGGAAGATAATGATTATGTTGCTGTGCAGCGGTGCAATTGTGTTGGGTGCTGGTAGCTTTGATGTCAAGGAAGATAAAATAAAACGGCGGACAAGCCGATTCACGTGTGTATTTGACCAGTGTCACAGTTGGAAGGGGCGTGTTGCCACCGATAACATAACGATTATTTAATGTTAGTGTTGCAATACCAAATACTAAAATACCCAACAGTTGCGTAGTGTGATGTAAGAATGGTTGAAATCATAATACATACATGCTCAGCATCCCTGTTTCTGTCCTTATTCTGATTCCTTTTTTGGATCGGTGCAGTATGTTTCCTACTTCAATGGGTACTTCTTTTTAGCAGTCATATTTGCCCCATTCCCAATCACCGTCAAGTATCACCTTTCACACAATACATTTATCATTTAATTGGTCTTCTTCTGCATTCATATTAATACTCAAAACTTCTTTTGCTAACAATATTAATCTTTCAAGCGCCGCTAATGAGACACAATAAGATTTTCTATTGTTTCGTCGCCGATCGGCGAACCGCGCCGCTTGACCGGCTAAATAACAACACAGCAACGCATTTTTAGGACTTAAAAGGGTTTTTGACGCCATTATGATTCTTGGCGTCGTTGTTGTGCCTGTGTAAGTACCTATGAGTATGTCCTTTTATGTGAGACATCTGAAACTAATAATATCAAAGAAACAAATAAAGAAAAATTTTTGTGAGTACTTATTATTATTTTTTTAGTTTGCTAAATAATCGTTTTCCTTTCTTTAATCCTAATCTTGTCTAGCAGGACCCGTGAGTGCGGTTAATAATTTATTCACAATTTTTATTTATTTTGTTATTTATCTACATAAATAACAAAATAAATAAAAATTGTTGTAATTGTTATACCTACGTATACACAGTAAAATGGACCTAGATGTGATGTATTCGTATTGAGAACAAAAAGGTAGGTACTGCTTATTTCTATTTATCTACGTTTTGAAAACATCATAACCTCACTATTCACATAAGCAAAACACATCATACCTAATATTAATTTCTCCAACCTGCTCACCGAACTCTCAAACACTATTGCACGGTACCTTAGCCATTTCTTTTTTCATGTCCTAAACTGGCCATAAGTAAGGCATTGTGCGTCGAATATTACAATAGCGGCCATAATGGAGAACCAACGATACCCTTTCTTTGACGGGGTTTAATTGTGTGATGAAGTGTGGTTACGACATATTATTTTTTTATTCTTGCGGCCAAAAGTGTAATACAAAAAAATATAGCGGGGAAGTTTTGTATGCAAGTGCTTAGACTTTTTATTTGGAAAGTGTTTTGATCGTTATGCTAAAAAGTAAATCATAATTTTATATATCATAATCATTATCTATTTATTTCAATTGAACCATCAACAGAGGCTAATACTCTTTTTCTTTTTCAAAGAGCAGGAAAAAAAAAAACCGAGTGTGCTTATGACTACACGACTGAATTGAAACTTCAAACATATTTGGCTATGAGAGGAAGAGAGAAAAAAAATGTGCGCGCGCACTGCTTTCTCTTGCTTATATCCCCCACTCAACTCCCGTTCGCCTCGCCCGATCACACTTTTCGTAACGCTTACGTCACGCGTTCGCCAGCTTACACCCCAAATCAAGCGTGCGTAAAGAAGTTTCACTTCAAAAAATCTTTATTGATGTATTCAATCGACTTTCTCAGAGATAAAGCAGAAGTTTATAGCTTCACAAACCCTGAAACTCGCAAAGTTCAGATTGTTTTTTTTTTAATTACCTACAGGAAATGCTGTTATAAAATAATCATTAAATACTTAAAATTACAAGTACCTACACTGGATCCGTTCATTACTTACTTTAATAAACAAGTGAACGTCAAATAATTAAGAAAGCACAAATCCAACCGCAGCTCTGATTACCGTATAAAGAAAAAAAGATACAAATTAATTTGTTAATTCGACCTCAATCGATTGTAACGAAAGGGTGTCGGTCCATTACTCGATTACCACCCGCCAAGCCGATGCCTTGATTGTGATATAGAGCAATGTAATTGCAATAAAGTGTTGCAAATTATTTCATTATCGTTCTCCTGATTGTTCATAACCATATCGTGTTGGGTTTACAGCGGCGGTGGTTATCGTAACTCAAGTGCTCACTTTGATTTTGATTTTGTTGTTTGTAATTTTGTCAGACTAAGTGATCTGTAGGTAATTATTTTTCTCGGTCGATCTTCATTGTTAAGCAACACTTGTCTAGGTCGGTCCGTGGATGGGTGACCATCCATAACATACCACGACCCCTCCGTGCCTCGGAAAGCGCGTAAAGCAGTTGTTCCCAGCTCATCAACTCAGCCTATCGCAGTCCACTGCTGGACATAGGCCTCTCCCAAACTGCGCCACAGCACCCTGTCCTCCGCCTTCCGCATCCAGTCTACCCCAGCCACCTTCTTTAGGTCGTCCGTCCATCTAGCTGGGGGGCGTCCCACACTACGCTTGCCGGTACGCGGTCTCCACTCCAGGACTCGCCTGCTCCACCGGCCATCAGTCCTTCGACAGACATGGCCAGCCCACTGCCACTTCAGTTTGCTTACTCTGCAAGCTATGTCGGTAACTCCGGTTCTTTTCCGGATAATTTCATTCCTGATTTTATCCTTCAAAGAGACTCCAAGCATAACTCGCTCCATAGCGCGTTGTTCCCAGCTATCATACGTAGATCTTTGACAGTCGTTAGGGGTAAAAAAAGTCCGAAAGTCCCAGTCCTGTTATTCAGTAACTGGGTTGTGGAAGTCAGTTAGGCAGCTGCTCCATGTAAAATACTTGTATTCAGCTGCATTCAGTTAGACTGGAAGCCGACCCCAACATAGTTGGGAAAGGGTTAGGTAGTTCTTTTTCTGTGCAAACTCTGACTTAGACAGTGCGATTTAATTATCTGTGGCGTACCATAAGTGGAAGCTACAATAATAGTTGCATCATCTAAACAGTGTTCAAATGATGCAAGTTATTTCATTATCATCATAATCATCCTATAATGTTCCCACTGCTGGGACACAGGCCATAATCCACCACGCGGGCTCAGTGCGGATTGGCGGATGTCACATGCAAGTTATTTGTTGATTCAATTTTATTGTAAGCCACGGGCAAGAAACTTGCATTGTGTAAATGGGACATTAACATTGCGATTTCTTGGTTTCTATCGCAAGATAGTAAGGTTTGTAAAGTTTTTCGGAAAATTGCGTAAAATGTCCTAATTTGCTTTAATTCCTGCTATTTGCTGTGGGCTTCTTGCTCGTGTCAATTCAATTATTTTAAAGTAATTTTTCATATAGTTTCAATCCTGTGTTACGGGTCCGGACCCGTGCTTCACCTAGTTTCTCCACCTGGGTGAAGCACGGGGACTACGGTCCCGTGATCGGGTCGCGTGCTCCAACTGATGACGTTATTGTACAGTGATGCAGTAAATTGTCTTCCCTATATGATTCAAAAGATCTAAACAATTATTTAATAGGAGTGAATTTATATTAATGTATGTATTGCAAAGTTAAAAAGCCTAAGATATAGTTTCAGTCCATGTCACTAACTGTCCATAATATGACACACACGCGCGCACCCTTGTGTATAGTCACACAATCAATATAGTTGTTGAAAGCAGTACCGCTATGAATGCACTTCTGCTCACTTTGACAATCATGCTGAACTGCATATAGGCTGTATACATATATATATATGTATAGGTACTTACCTAGTTGTAGAAACACATAAGGACTTGTTAAGTTTTTTTTTATATATGCTAATGTGTTCGTTTTTGCACAAACCTTTTTGGCAGTAGATTTATGCCAAAAATCAACACTTGCGACCTCCATAATGCAATATTTTAACGGCCCCATTAATTTACTTTAAATCGGTAAACTAATCAACATTCAAGTAGTCGTACTAAAAAATAAAAACAAATACTACAAAAATGAACCGAAAAATTAATTAAATTTTTATTTTGGGCCATTACCAAATCGATAAATTACATGAAGCGATGCAATTAAAAATGTTGACATGTGTCTCGTGCTCACTTACCGACTGACTCACTAAAATAGCCTACACAATCGTAAATAATCAGTTTTTGGGTTCCGTACTTCAAGTAAGAAAGAGGACCATTTGTTTTGTCGAAGATTTTTATGATACAGTTGAAAATCATCAATCATCTTCATCAGCAGATACCTACTGAAAATAAAATGGTTTTCAATTGGAAAAACGAAATATAATTATGATACTGGTTTCTAAATATCGTATTTGCAGGCACACCTTGGTCAGTTAAAAACAATAATTTCAAGACAATTTTTTGATTGTTGGTCGACTCACACGTGACCAGAGAGGGCTGACCTGTTTTTTGCACAAAGAATCAGCATTGCCATACAACGTGGCGACCGACGCAGCGACGCTGCCAGTTTCCTGTTTACAACGATGCGGACGAATTTTTTGATATTCTATGATTCTTCCCATTTTTAAAATACCTGTAGTTCTGTACATATTATTATTTTAAAACTGTTAGCTTTTAAATTATGTAAATATTTTTAGAAAAACTACAACCATACGATAATTAAACTGACCATGCTTTGGCATTCAAAACTAACTTATGATTATGTACGGGACTCTGAACAATAATGAAAGCCCCACTTAACCTTACTTTATTTAACAGATAGAATTTATACGAAGCTCCCGACGTGATTCTGATTAGTTTTTATATAAACTCAGAAGAAGCTGGTTGAACTAATTTTGTATGGAATAAAAACTGGACGTTGTAATGTCCACAAATCTGTGATTTTATTGTGTTCGGCTGTTGAGGAAGCCTCCAATTGTGGGGACGGCTTTATGTTGTAACGAACAAAGATTCTTTATTTTTTTTAATTACAAGTTGTCACTGTTCAAGGTTTCTGTTTTTTTTTGTTTCTATTTATTAATACCTAGTAATTTTATTTATTTAATGCAATAGGTTCCATTAAAACAAAATATAAAGAAACATGAATTACGTTTTTTACACATTCTTTTGGTATTTGGTATTAAGAGTATTCGATCTATTTTTTTATGTATTTTTGTGGTGTACAATAAAATATAAATAAATAAATAAATTGGTTCTCTCACTCTAGAATCTCTCGCCCATAAAGTTCGTTGGTTTTGGAAAACGTGCTCGACCTGTGTGCAACCTCATAATAAAACCGTTGGATTTTGTTTGATTGAAGAATGAGTCAAGTCAAGGACGTTCTGAGGAAACAACTAAGAAAATGAGGGTTTGTTTTATCATAATAATTATTTTGCAAAATCGCGTACCTTGGCCCAGTACGTCTGTAAACACCATTTCAATAATAGGTAAATATAGTAGGTATGGTGTAGATTTTTTTATTGATATTGGGCAAATATTCTTGAACTACTTTATCACTTCCTTATTGATGTACTTTAAAGGAGTGCGCCATTTGTTTAACCCAATGTTTATAGTAATTAAACGGAGTAGGTATTGATATTATCAGCAATTCCAGAAAAAAATGCATTTACTTCAGAATTAAAAGCATTGATCTTAATTGGTCATGTGTTATCACGAAACGATTTCCACATTAAATGCGATTCTGCTGTACATTTGTGAAAGTGATGACAATCAGGCTCACAAGTTTTTTTACAATACCTACTTAGTAACTTTAATTTTTCAGGTGTGTCTATCTCGAAGGTATATTTATTCAGCCTAGAACTTCTTTTTCACAACAACAACAACATTTATTTACCAACATCTTGCATAACGCCGTCCAAATCAGAGTATCATTCTTTTTTGTGACCGGCATGTCGCCATAAAACCAATTTGATGGGACCCTGACCAGTAATTAGGGTATTATTTATTGTGAAAAATCCCTTCGTTTCGTACTTAATTTAAACAAGAGAATTTAGCGTTTAAATTAGCCTCGTAATGTGTTATTTGGCTCGATTTATTAAGTTTTTTACTTTTTTGGTCGCGGCGTCGGCAGACTTTAATTTTTTTAAATGAAATTAAAGACATTTTTTTCACGGTCTCGTTGTTATTGGGTTCGTAACGCGATGCTTGAGATTTTTTATTGGTTCCAGTAATGAATATGATGTTGCGATCGATCGAATGTTGTTCTGTTTGATGGCGTTTAACGACACTTAATTTGTTTGAGAATCATATTGATGGACATAAAATTAAAGTAATAATAATTGCCCATTGAAATGTTTTAATCTTTTGTGGGGTCGAATATAAGTAGGTATAAAGTAAACCTTAAAACATCACACGAATTCTACGGGGTGAATAATTAGATAGGAAAACTTCTTAAAATGGAGTCATTGTCCCATCTGACTTTCGTAGACATCTCAATTAGTTAAACTTATAAGACAAGCTCTGGAGATAAGACAAGAAAATTAGGATGTCTCCTCAACATGAAACCTCATCTACCTACTGCGCAACCAATTTTCAACCACCCTTAATAAAACCTATTAAGTAGGAACCGATTGGACCTTTTCTTCTACAATAGCACATCAGAGCATCGAACCTCTAACAATACTTATAAAAAAAACCCTGCAGCTTCACTATCTTTACAACACACATAAATATTCCACAATAAACCTTTAGGCCTCCTTCAATAAAATTAAGACATTTTAATTATTCGCCCCTATTTTGTCCATAAGCTAATTACGGACAGACGGTGGTCTTTTCAAATTAAGCTGTTAATTGAAAAGGCACTTCAGATGCTATTGGTGCTATAAAGGCATAAAAACGACTGCCTACTTGAACGTCCGAGTATAAAATGAGACTTAAATAGAGGCACTTAATTGATTTGCAATTAAATTTTAAAACGGGTTTTTGCTATACATTTTAATTGTGTGAAGTTTTTTTTTAATTATTTTCCAGGGTATTTTTGGATTGGAGGCTATCCCGATTCGGAGATTTATTGTCCATTGGTAGCACATACGGAATATTTTTCGATATATTGTATACATGATACATTGTCTGCGCATTGACCCAAGTATTCAAAAAATCGCGAAGGCTGCTGCTTTAGGCTAGGCTTTTTCAAAAATGTTCATAGTGCAACATATTAAGTACCTACTCAGAGAAAAATATTCGATTTTGTTCAGAAAGCTCTGCAAGATTCAATAAGTGACAGTTTAAAATAAATGAAAACTTCGAGGCAAATAACTCAAGAATCTAAAAAATCGATCGATCAATTGAAAGCATAGTGACAGGACATGTTCATTCTAGATTAAAATAATTTTGTCCATGATAGTCGATTTGTCCCAAAATGGAATCACATAGGTCGGCAAAACGTCATCAAACCTACCAACTGCAACAAGTCTGTAATCAAAAGGAAAGGTACTTGATCACAACAAAACTTAATCTAAGCGCCCACATAGGTAAAGACGGCGTTAAGCACTCGAATCTTAAGAAAACACCAAAAAAGGGTTGACAGGAAACTTCCCGGAAATTCTACAAGTTCAATACGTCAATTACTTAGAGATAAGGTTTGAGAGACAAACGTAGACACACGAGCGTCTGTCATCAAACATTAGTGTTTGCGCTCAAACAGTTGATAAGATAACCTTTAGTTAACGCCGACACAATGCTTCGGCGCGTCAATATTTGTTGTGTGAATACCTTTCGGCCTAGCGCGTGCTAGCGGGGCGGATATTACACCGGAGTGGACGTTGAGGTTACGTGTGTTCGCGAGACGAATATCTATTTAGGTAAAAGAGGTTACTTTAGAAAAGAAGAACATTCATCTTACTCCTGCCCTTGTCCCAATTTATTTGGGGTCGGCGAAACATGTTTTTTGAAGTGAAAACTTCTTTAGCGGCGTTGAACACTTTTTGTAATGGGTAAAAAATGTTAAACTCGCGTCAGGGCATCGCGTCAGGACACGTGACCGTCAGGAGAGATCCCCCCCCCCTGTCTTTCTACGGCGGCGCCAACCGAAGTGAACCAAGTGAGACACGATAATGGATGGATGGATGGATGGATGGTGATAGTGATGGCGATGGTGATGGCGATGACGATGGTGATGGCGATGATGATGGCGTTGGTGATGGCGACGGTGATGGCGATGGTGATGGTGATGGCGATGGTGATGTGATGTGATGTGATGGTGATGGTGGACGCGGACGTGGATGGACAGCTGATGGCTCGACCGTCTGTGTAGTAGCCACACTGCTGTGTATTCGTAAAATTCGTGTATATAAAGTGTTTCAAAAAATGGAAATTGAACAAAGTGCATCGATTAATGAAAAAAGTGACGCAGAAATAGTGAAAAAAACTTAATTCAATTAATAGTTGATTTATTTCAACGTTAATATTCAAGTTTTCACTTCTGCCGGCACTCCCGGAGTGCACCCCGTCTTTTTTTTTTCTATACTTCTCTATTAGTCGTTATCTTGGTAGTCACCTCGTTTCTAGCCATATCATCTAGAAGATAAAAACTAAAGCAACAAAATAACCAATATTAATTATATCAGGCTATACAGGAAGATTTTTTTTATCATCATCCAAATTTTTACAGGATGTTCTATTGATGAATATGAACAACTTTCACTATGGGACCAAGTCTGAAATCACGAAAATAAAATCAGCTGTTTAATACAAAAGTTCAGTACCTACCTACATGACCAAAATGTATGAAACAGCTGATTTTTTTTTTCGTGATTTCAGAGTTGGACCCATAGTGAAAGTTGTTCATATTCATGGGTAGAACACCCTGTAAAAATTTGGATGGTGATAAAAAATCTTCCTGTATACCTAATAAAGATTTTCAGCTGGTAATTTTTCTTTTTATCAATCTTCTGCAAACTACCTAAAAACATTTTGTAAGACCTCCATGTACACTATTAGAAAAGCCGATTATTGACGTTTTTTGAAAAAAATACTAAACAGTACCTAAGTTCTTGATGCTTTAAGTCATTACTCACCTCAATCAATAAAACAACTCAGCCTATAGCAGTCCACTGCTAGACATAACCTCTCCCAGACTGCGCCACAACACTCATTACTCACCTATATTATCATAACCAGTCAGGCATTGACCTCTAGCTTTCGGGAATAGACAAGGACGCCTGAATTGTTCCTTTGACCTTCAGTGCACCTGTTTTTACCCATGGTAGTTCACTTCAAAACACAACCTTTCAGACTATAAATCCTGCGGGGCAATTGCGTAACACTTTATCAATCGGAATCGGTTTCATTTTGACAGTTCAACAACATTCATTGTGTTATTTACGTGTTGAGCAGACAAATTTTTCGAACTTATGAAGCAATGGATTAGCAATTAGCTTCAAAATGATTCAAATTCCGATTGATAGTGTGTTACGCAATAAGGGTGCTGATTTGATTCACCACATCCTGAACACATCGAATTTGAAACAAGTTATTGTTCTACAAAACAAAATAGGCGTCGGTGTAACAGGCGGCCCAGTTAATGCACAAACGAGGCACTTAAGATTGTAACGGATGTCAAAGATAATAGAATTTAATTTTGAATGAAGTGTGAACTTTCGTTAAATAATGATGGATGTTGTAGGTATGAGGAGATGATGCGAAACGTTCCATTTTATATAAGTAATGTAATTACGTTCCAGGATTAAAAAAAAAATAACTTGTTGACTTTTAATGCCTCATCTAACGAAGATAGACCTTCTATTAATCAGATATGACCATAAGCATAATCATAATGTTTCCACCGTTGGGACACAGGCGTCCTTTATGCGAGAGGTAGGTACTGGACCGTAATCCACAATGCGGGCCCAGTGCGGGTTAGGGGATGTCACATGTCTTAAATGTTTGGTTCTAAGACATGCCGGTTTCTCGAGCAGTGGTGATGAAATAAATTACTCAAAGTAAAGCGCCTGTCTGGGTTCGAATTCACGACCTACAACTCGTAAGTATGGGCCGTTAGCACACGGCCACCACTACCCCTATTAATCAGTTGATCCTTACATTATCAGAGCCTAGACATAAATGGAGATTGGAAAAAATATTATGTAGATTGCCCTAAAGCGGAGAAAGGACCACGACACGAAACTTTATTTTGATCGTCCAAAAGATGAAGGTGTCCGTCGTGTGAAGCAACCGTGATTTTGATAACCTAACAGAAGGCCAATTCTCGTAATTTAAAACGTTCAAAATCTAGTCGCAGTCTCATCTCGGCGACAAACATATGTCAAAAACTTGTCAAAATGTAGGGAAATTGGAGGTATATTTTTGACAGATTGAGACTGAGATCAGACTGTGAACGTTCTTAAAATTACGACAGTTGCCCCTCTGAGCTTTTTTGATAATTATATCAAAAACAACACAAGTGAGAAATGGAAGAAAATATTAACTCTACCTAGTTAATATTTTCATCCATTTCTCACTTGTGGTAGAACAAAAACATTCTAGTTTAGAATAATGCTGCCCAAAAACACACTGAAGATTTCAAAACCTTCATCTTCGTCTCTTTCTTTCATTTCGTTAATATGTAATTTGCATCCTCCAAAGTATAACTTGCACAATTATGTTTTGACAGCTGATCCTTGACTATGTATACCTGTAATGGCAGAATCAGATAAATAATAAATGTCCATAATTTCAACACGATGTTAAGCTGTTAACACATCAATAATGTAAGCAATAATGTTGCGTGAGGTGTTGCAAACGTATCTTAGAGTAGCAAAATATCGAAGGAAAATGCTCGATGAGAATTTTCATCATCATCTTTGCAATTCACGTCACAGTCATCATAGACTGTGATGGCTGCCAACCTCATTTTTTGGAGACATGAATTACAGTTCATGAGTGTCTCCAAAAACTGAGGCTACCTATACAAATTTAAAAACTGGCAATAGATAGATGAAGACGAAAACTCCAAAGATACTCAGTGGATACAGTTGAAAAGCCATGTCCTCTAATGAATAGCTATAATCATGATAATGATGATACTGCAGCACTTTCACTAGGTACTTTCACTGTCTAATCATCAATTGAATGCTATTAAGTGAAATACTGACAGCCTGTCCAGGGAAGGTTGGACGAACGTTCCAAAGTAATGTCACTACTACTAGATGCTTGTTACTATACTAGCTTGTTTTAACAAAATAAAAATTATATTCTATGTATGTGACACTATGAGAGAGATAATTTTCGGAATCGAATCAGTAGATCCGAAGATTACCCCCTACATACAAAACTCACAAAAATCTCTTTATAATATAAGTATAGATAATGTACTCGTAGATTGACAATCACCATATTAGGCAAGTGTTGTCATCATAGGGACTGAAAATTCGTGTTGCCTGAAGTATTTTCCGCTCGCCAATTCTGGCAATTCTGGGCTATCCCGCCATCCATCAGCCGTTAGGTTAGGATTACCTACAATCCCGGAACTAAGGCACCAAGAAAATTAATGTGGGAACTCTTGCCGAGTTTCATTCAATTGTTGGTACGGTAATTTGAAACCTGCCATTGGTAACACTATAACAGCAATATAACAAACTCAACAAGGTACGTAGGCCGATAACAAATAGCAAAGTAGCAGTTTTGCAACCACAACGGATTGGCGTAAGAATTGTATTATAATTCACGAATAATCGACTGTTTGTATAAGTAAATAGTCGTGTTGAACATGCTTACCGATTGTTAGTTTAAATCGATTTATTTCGCAAAGTTATAGTGCTTGCTTTGAGTGTTGAATCGATTAGGATAGTGGTTATGGAAATTCTTTGAATGGTACCCTACTTATGAATTTTAGGCTTCAGAGCTCTAGCAAGTTTTATTCTTCTACTAGATGAAAGCAGCGAATCCTTTGCGCTTCATTGGGTGCATTTACCACTGCGCAAAGTCGCGGACGCGTCTCTTTTGCAAATGTGTCTCAACGTTCAAGCATTGGATAACCGAGATCGTTTTTTTTTTCTTCTCTTTAAGAGTTTGAAACACCTCTTTTCATAGCAGACCAATTTGTGACCCGCACTGTCTTCAGTATGCTTGGCAGATACATTTTGAAAATCTGAACGAAAATCATCATTTTCAAAGTTCCCATAATGTTTTGCTGCTTTTTTTGGTGCTGCTATTTTTCGCACTTTTTTGCGAGGTAAGGGCATTAGCATCTCATCCGTCTACTCAATAGCAATCAACTAACATGAAAATCTAGTATTCATTGTAACATTTCAATGGCAGGTCGTTAGTACCTAGTTGACCCTAACAAGATTCCTCGCATTGGCTCGTAATATTTATCACCATTAGAATTTGTAATTGCCATGTATGGTGCTTTACGTTACCTGACAGTTATGAGTTGGTGATAAACTTAGTCAATGCCTAGGTATGTGTAGGCATAAAGGATGAATGCAGAGCGTTAAGTATTTAATTTTATTGGTAGATTACCTTACCTGAGGTCCTGGTTTCGATTCCCAGGTAGGTAGGGCACAGTGTCATTTGGTTTTTCTACCTGGAATTACTCGGTAGCAGCCCGGAGGTTGGATTTGTGCCCGGTTGATGGCAATAGGCTCGCCTCTATTACATGAGACTTAAACATAATTGACGAAATGTGGGTGTACTATAAATGCATACAACTCTGCCTAACCCTTCGAGGCAACAAGGCGTGATGTTATGTATCTTAGCTAGTAGTAACTCCTGAAGATTTGGATCTATTCCTTCAGCAATTGGTCTGGTTTTAATAAGCTATGTTTTTTTTGTGTTCCGTTGCTGCAATAGGCCTCTACTTCCAAACCTCTTTCTTCTGTTCTTCCTCAATCCTTTACTATCTCTGGCCAGGTCGGCCCTGCAAACATGTCCAGATGGTCAAATCAATTTCACTGCGGTTGACCAAGACGGCGATGTGGACCTTCAGGAGTCCAGTGAGTGACAATCTTGGCTTTTGTCTTCGCTGGCTATACTACCTTGGGTTATGTCTAGATTTTAAAGCCATTGACTATCAGAGTTTATACCTGTCTGTGCATAAAAAATTACACACGTTAAAAATTTAGATTCATGGTCAGAGGCGATAGCTAGTCAATTGCCTCTACCTACGCATTATAGCGGTCATTACACCCAAATATTACCTGTTTGATTCTTATAGTGTAAGGTGCGGTCTGTGTACCTACCTACTTTATTTGACTACCAACCTGTAAACATGATCCACTGCAGGACATTGAGGCTTACAAGGACTGGACGGTAAACAGTCAGAAGTACCTACCTACTTACCTAACTGTCATCCACTTTATGCATGACTTGGCAAAGGGCTGTTTGTAGGTATTATTTTTTGTTGTTTTCAGCTTTTCCATGATACGACTTGATAGCCCACCTGAGAAAAGTATTCCCTTTTGATGAATGATTGCTTTAAAAGCAGAAGGTTGGTAGCGCAAGTTCTTTGTTCATGCTTACCTCAACGATCTGCTTTATAGGCGGAAGAGATGTGATATACCTACTATTAAATCTAGCAAACAACTCAATGGTAGCGCCTCAAGTGAGTCTTGCTCTATACCCTGTGGCGACTAGACGTTCCCTTTGAGTTGTTGTGTAGGTACTTACTGATAATTAGGTGGTTTTACCCACTCAATGCCTTTGCCCCTAATAAGAGATCATAGCTTGCTAAAAAAAAACATGGTTTTACTTCAACTGCTAATTACCTATAATGCTGGCCACTTACGAATCAATATTTTGTAATAAAAATTCGCAGAGCCATTCATCATCAATAAATCATAAAATTGCAGGATCTCTATTTCCACAACAGGAAAATCACGTTCTTAAATCACGTTCACGTTCGTTGTCGTTTACCTACAAAGATTATCTAATGGTATTTAATAGTGGCAAATTACTACAACAATTTGTACTTAAAGCTAGAAACAAAGAATTCTCCCTGCACATCGCAGGAACCGTACATTTAATAGAACGATTACCCGTACTTCACATAAAAGAGCATTGAGCACCTCAATTGAATTGCATTCTTCAGCCGCGGCGGGCTTGAATGCGCGTACGCATGGATACTTTCCTCCCTCCACCAATCGCGGCGCCGTTTGGGAGGGATTAGGCGGAGCCTTTCAAGCCCCTCCCACCGCCTTCTACCACGGTTTCGTTTTAAGTATTGAGTTACAGATAATAGAGATCGGTTGTTTTACTGTTTCTGTTTTGTTTTTATTAAGGGATTTCATTGAAAACGGAAATTTAAAGATAAGGTCTCAATAGCCGTAAAGGTGCCTTTGTAAGGTCGAAGTCAGTTTAATCGTATCAAATGTCTCTCACGTCAACATTGTTAATGTCCTCACTAAAGTGATTGGGTGGATTGTAAAGACATGAGTTTTACAATTAGGTAGATGACATCGTCGAAATCGGGATCTTGTTACAAAAAATTAAACGTCTTTATAAAATAATTAGGTATACGTGTGATACTGATAACTTAGGTACCTACTGAAAGAAAAAAATATTATTCATAGGTAATTATTATATTATTATTTCTGTGTTTTTGAGCGAAAATCAGACAGCTATTGCTCATGTAGAGTCACCATAGCACTTAACACCTTTTTGTATTAAATTTTGTATAGGCAAACAAACAAGGTAGGTAAAGAAAATTGCCAACAAAAATTTATATAGGTAATAGGTATTAACTCATCTTTAATGATAATTGCACTACTTTTAAAAATCACTATTAAGTAGGTACATACACAATCATAAAAAGTCACTACACAGTTCATGCACATCGTGTGCGGGCACTATCGAGCGAGGTATCATGACGACATCGTTACTGTCAGCTGCGACACGATAGCACACACTGACACTGATCAAGTAGCACAGATGAGACTGTTCATCAATAGTGCAATACTTCTATGTTTAATATAATACACAGTTTGTGCAAATCGTGTGTGGCCACTATCCAGCGACCTAACATGACGACGTCATTACTGTCAGCTGCCACACGATAGCACACACTGACACCGCCCAAATAACACAGAAGAGACTGTTTAGCAATAGTGCAATACTTCTACACAGTCTGTGCACATCGTGTGCGGCCATTATCGAGCGAGCTATCATGACGACATCGTTACTGTCAGCTGCGACACGATAGCACACACTGGCACTGATCAAGTAGCACAGATGAGACTTTTCATCAATAGTGCAATACTTCTATGTTTAATATAATACACAGTTTGTGCACATCGTGTGCGGCCACAATCAAGCGAGCTATCATGACGACGTCGTTACTGTCAGCTGCGACACGATAGCACACACTACACCGACCAACTGACACAGATATGACTGTTCATCAATAGTGCAATACTTCTGTGTTTAAACTAATACACAGTTTGTGCACATCGTGTGCTGGCAGTATCGAGTGGGGGATCATGACGACGTCGTTACTGTCACCTGCGACACGATAGCATACACTCACACCGACCAACTAACACAGATGCGACTGTTCATCAATAGTGCAATACTTCTGTGTTTAATATAATACACAGTTTATGCACATCGTGTGCGGCCACTATCTAGCGAGCTATCATGACGGCGTCGTTACTGTCAGCTGGAAAACGATAGCACACACTGACACTGGTCAAGAAACAAAGATCAGACTGTTCATCAATTTACAATATTTCTGAGTTTAATTTATAGTGAAAAACTTATATGTTTAATATAATACACAGTTTGTGCACATCGTGTACGGACACTACCTATCTATATAGCCTGCTGGCTATCATAAAAAACTTGTCTCAATTTGCTTTATTATCTTAGATTTCATTATCTAACTAGATACTTTACGTAGATGCCTACAATCAATTTGTTAAATCAACAAAACAAAAGTTACTCATGATACCTACTTTATCATCATCCTCCAGTCCTTATGCTTTTATATGGGGTCAGCACAGCATTTATTTCTTCTTTTTTCATACATCTCTAGGTTCCGTCATCTCAATACTCCATTTTCCCCCTAACCTTTAGAGCCTTCCTTTTTCATACGACTATCATTCACAAGGCGAAGTTTTGATACTTATTCTTTTATAAAAATCCCACCTTGAGATATCTCTGAAATGGTTCAAAAAAACTAATAGCATTCCTACTTTTACTGTCATTTTAAAAATCACTGTTCATTCCATACTGCTTAGGTATTAGGCATAAAGCTTTCAAAACCGTGACCTCTCTGTATTTTTCATATTCTCTACGCATGCTCGGCACTTAGCGTTGAAGCTTGAACACAAATGTGGTTTGCAATCACAATTGTCACCGTTAATTCGCATACTTGCGATAACATGTCGCTTGTACCTTTGCTATTAAAATAAATAAAATTACATACATTTAAATGCTTACCTAAATCACATGGTGCATGGACCACTCCGAGAAACATGAAATGGAATATGAACTTTGCAGTGAAAGTTATAGAAGTCAAAATTGAATGAGATATGTTTGGGTGTGGCTGAGTGTGTTGTTTTTTAAATTATTATTTATTGTGAGCTATTTCCTTGGTGCTTTTGTGAATTTCTTTAAATAAATAGTTTATACATTTATCGTTTAGTAGTATAAAAACTTATCTTATAATTTATTATCTTGCAGATAATTATAATGTATTCATCTGGGATTGTATCTAAGCCACCCTTTACCCTTACCCTTACCCTTTTAACCTTGATTAACAGACCTTTAAGTAGTTTAAGATTGTTTACTTGAATGCGTATAAGTTGCAAATTCTTGAGTCATAGCCTTGAACCGGCACTCACTTAGCTTACCTTATAGAAGCACTTTCTAAGATCAACACTAATCAAAATAATTATACGAGAAAAGGGAAATTAACTTCATTGGCATTCATTTATAATTTTCTCAACAGTCTGTAATACTAATGAATGATTAAACGAACTTACCTGTACATGAAGTTCTATCATAATTATACGAGAACCGAGTCCGAATCCGAAGAGATATAGGTATGTAGTAAAGTACACACTTAGTAGATACGTAAGTTATGCATAGTTGTCACCACTCATGCACTTATTTGGGAAAAAATAAGTGTGTGTGTGTGTGTGTGTTTGTATTCTGCTTTTTGACAATTCAATTTGATATAGCATTTTTTTATTATTAGGTATGTGTGTAGGTACTTCGTCCAGTTCCACTCAAACGATTGGTTTTTTTTTTTAATTAGTGCTTCGAAAAGTGTACTTATTTTATTAAAGTACCTAATAACTATATTCTTACCGTCCTGTTTACGTATCTACGTATTGAAGATACCTAAATGCAACCTAAAAATCTTTGGAGCTGTTTCAACGCATTAAAATTGGGTTGGCGTTCCTTCCGCTGGGGATTGTACAGACGCCAGCACATCAAGCTACTACAATCTGTCAAATTTGTTTAATAGATTTTCAACTTTATCGCTAATGCATAAGGTTCAAAGTTGATTGGAAAGTTTTGACAGTTTCGGGTAGCTTGATGTGCTGCCGTCTGTACCTTAACCGAACCTAATCGGTCTTATTACTCAAAAAATGCTTTAATACAGGTTTAAACCAAGACTAAAAGGTCTAGGATTGTGGCGGTATTAAAGTTAGTACACACGGCTACACATCAAGCTATACATAACCAGTATAAGCTGACTTCTAATTGTACGAAAAACCTATACAATGCGAAGTCAGCGAAAACTGGAAAAAATGTGTCCCGATTACAAAACGAAGACTATATCTGATGATCTGTTACTTCATTAAGTTTAAATAAAAAAATAGTCTTTTAGTTAATTTAGTGTAAGAAGTTTATCCAGTGCATATATTTTAACGTATTTCCTAATTTTCCTAATAAGTATTATGAGTAGGTACCTATGACTAATCCGCAAACAATATTAGCAACCTGACTCAATAATTATGTCGCTTAACATCGTACAAAATGTTCCTTCAAAGTCCACCCCAGTCAAAGTCAGGTTGAAGTGATTCAGGTACCTAGATATAGATTTGTTATAATCATAATTTTCTCAACAGTCACAGTGTGCTCAATAATTGAATAATTACTTACGTCATCTTTATAACCTTTCTAGTTTACATTAACAGTTCAATACTGAACCCTAAATTAGGCAAATCTGTGCCGTACCTACTTACGATTCAATAAAAAAAAAACAATGTTTCAAATAAGTACGAAATGTTACGTTTGAAACGGAGACAAATACGACACGAAATCGTGTTTAAAAATACGAAACGTCGGGAACTCACGTACACTCACCATTGTCAAAACACCTTATAGGTATAATTTCACACCGACATTTTTTTTTTTGTATTTGTATTTTTGCAGCGTGTGTGGTCGCGAATAAAAACGGCGACTAAATACGGGATAATGCGCACTCGAAACGGCAAAAGCAAATATTTTTCAAACACCTCTGAGTTGAGCGTAATCCTTTGTGACAGTGTAATTTCGGTATCGTTGACAATACTTGAAAAAAAAAGTAAGGGAAGAAAAAGGACTTTGTTTAACTCAGCGGGATTTCCGATCACTATGTAATTTGTGAATAATTTACAGCTATAAAGGGAGGCGGAGACGCGGCACATTATTATGTTGTCACCGTATTTAAGAAAGCTGCGTTTGCGTCGCATTTGTTTTGTTGTTCGTGCTCTTGATCTCTGACATTGTTTGTCCTTGTAATAGTTTCACTTTATTGTGGATGATAGTTTTATGACTGCACGGAGGTTTGGGCTTATTTTTTTCGAAGTCTTAAAAATATGTGCACAAAGATTGAGTTATTTTAATGATAGATTATGAATTGAGTTAGGATAATGGGACTACTTAGTTTATAGAAATGGTCGGCCATATTTACAATTTTTTTAATACTAATTGATTTATCTTTCACCCATTCTACTTATCAGTAAACACGATATGATGCCTATCAAAAAAGTTTAACTGACTTTCAAAACATTCGAGCATTTGTTGAACACTCCCGTTATAATATTTCGGTCATGGCCGGGTCCTCAATAACCAACATTTAAACAACATCAACACCTGTTCGTAATTAGAACGTATTCAAAATTGCCATAACCGAAACGTCAGCCAATCAAAAACGCATAGAATCCGCAACGGATCATTCCAAATTTCGAATCGATCTAATGACGTAATATAATGACGGTTGGTAAAGAAACGAGATAGGTACGATGCTCCGGAACGCATACAATTTGTTACCTTTTTAACACGTCATCTATTCCCAAAAACTGACAAAAAAAGTAAGACATGTGGACCATTATAAACGTGTTTTGTGTTTAAGAAAAGAATCGAGCTTTATGTCATTTTGATACACTCTTAAGGGTCTTTGTGTGGGACTGAATCGAATAGTCCTTTTATTCGTGTGAATTGCGTTGCATCGATTTGGTGTTGAATTGAACCGATTTTTCAAGCTCAGTAGTCGTCCTTTGTTGCTAATGGTCGCGTTTCGTCTTGCCTTTTACATTGACCTTTATAATTACTACTTTTACGTCTATTATAGGTACGGTACTGCGCCTATTAGTGCATCTGTTGGGTTAAAGAAAAAGGTTACGTTTAATAGATTGGGTGCGAAATTAATCTGTTTTTTATTCTATCTTCCAGATTATGTTTTTGGTTTGGCTTTGATGTGAGAGCCTAATACAGGGTGTCCCTGGAAGTATGGATCAAATCGAATAGGGGCGTGGGCAAGGTCATTTCCAAACTTTTTAACCCTGAGAATGTCAGTGAATTTTTTTACGGTTCAAAAGTTATGACCGATTTAATTTTTTTTTTCAATCACTTCGTTTAGTGTTCAAAGAAATTAATCATAAAAAATACTATCAGGGCTATCTAAAAAAAAAATGGATAGCCCTGATAGTTTTCACGAATTCGATCTTTCTTCTCTTTTTTTTAGTATTAATTTTTAGTTTTTTTTTTTGTGTTTTTTTTTTTGCTAAAACGTTTGGAAATGACCTTGCCCACGTCCCTATTCGATTTAATCCATACTTCCAGGGACACCCTGTATAATGGCACAAAAGGGAAGGGGCTTAACACTTAGCAGTGAGTGAGACAAGGTTGCCAATTATGATGATGAATGTTATAATTATTATGATACTAGATGCATCATTTAACTTACTGGGGCATCTATAATTCCAGAATTATTGATTAACAAAAATGCCCTTGCGACTAAAATTGTATTTGTATCGATTGTTAGATATCCCAACGAGGACCAGTTGACTGATAGAGTTAAAGCCACTTTTATTGCAGTAAGCATGATGTTCCACAAAACTCTCGTGTAGGTTAAACTGTACATGATCATGAGTGCTCATAAAATGTATTAATGGTATCAACACTAACCTCCAATGAGCCACTAGAAAGAGTTCTAAATTCATAAACGTTGTCTAAGTACCTACTTATATTATTTTTACCATAGTGATAGAAATCACAATGAAATGTTCCGTAACGTAAGTAGGTACTTACTATAAATTAATGTTAGCCTTTTGTCAGAAATTAAATATGTCGTATTAATTCATAACACCTGATAAAGACTTCTCAACTCATGCGCATAATAATGTGATAAGTAACGCCATCTATTCATTTGATGCAGAACTTAATTTAAACTGTAGAAGAATAAATTTGAATAAACTGAGGTGTCTACTGTAGGTCAAATGTAGATAATGGATTTGATGTTATTATTGATCTTATGCCGATGCCGTGCATGACATCTTGGGGTCTATTTTATGTGTAAAAGCAACTCAGAACTGACTAACAGATTAAAACTCAAATAAAAATAATTTTATCTCGAATGATGAAAATTAGTATAACGGAGGATGAACGTAATGAAGAGAAGTAGGTATGCTCGTCTACTAATAAACTTGTATATTAAGAGATCGCAAATTTAAATTATTTTATTGCAAATTAACCTACACATCGAGGTATTGCACTTTTTTACGAAACAGCTGATTTTATTTTGATAACGGACGATAAATTTATGTGCTAGGGGTCTAGAATCATGTACTGAGTTCATGGTTACAGTCTGCGCGTCGATGGATAGAAAAAACCTGTAACAAAATCTAAACATATGTAACATTTCCACAATAACCACTAATGAAGAATTTTATTTAAGTTGGAATTTATAATGTCATGGGGATTAGTAGTGCCACTGGGGGACAACGAAAAAACTTTTAAAAGTTATTCTCGTTGTCTAGTTAGTTGCGGCCGTTACCACTGGGCCATATTCATATATCACTGAATCATGCATTATTATCAACAGCATAATCATGGTTTATTGCTAGACAATGAAAATTCAAAAAGAGCTTTTTCAAATTCCCATTTGCCATTAGTGATAATTTTTACTAACACTAGGCGACACCTAAATGGATGCCTAAATAAAAGTCCGCTGTTGGATTTTCAGCTTTCCGTGTCAGCACCAAAAGTTGAAAATCCAAAAGCACTCTGTTTGATTTTGTAAGTGAAAATGGGCATAAGTTGTCCAGTTACTAATATAGAACTTTGTATACTTTTCACAATGATAATTATGAAATTAATATCTTGAATGATAAATCACTAACTTGTTGAGTTTTATTTTGTTGATCCTAATTCAGCTTCTTTCTCCTCTTTAGATTTATTAGCATCAGATTTTCTTTTTGCCTAATGCGCAACTATGAGGTCTCATTGCAGACTACACAATCATCTCATAAATGTATTTATTAGATCAATTTCAATAGAATGCCACTAGTAGATTCATCTATAGGTACTTATGTATCTGGATAAAAATGTTTGCACTGACGATCTGAAGTTTTTAGTGTAGTCTATAGGTTACTTCTGAATACCATTACTTAATTCAAATCAAAGAATCGACGCTTTATGATTATCCAAAACAAAATGATAACTGCTGAATATCTTTCTTAGAATAGTGTGAAAAAGTCATCAACGTGATTCATTTTTTTCTGAGAATCAGCATACAGGTAGCCTTTGGCTTTATTACAAGCTTTTATTTTAGCAACAGTCCCATTAGTTATTCTGTGACAGTACGCAGAATTTTTAAGAACTGTAATTTTATAACCATGACAGGATCGAAGAATTTTACTGGCGGACCCTGACGAACTCCGGATGTTACACTTGAATTTAGGTAGGTATGCATTTGTATCAATTCACCTACCGATAAACCTCATGTGGAATTAACTTATTTCAGACGAACTAATTAGAATTATATTGTAACGATAGGTCAAATAAAAGTAATGATATTCAAATTCATCAATTTAATTACATTACGAATATAACCTAAACAAGATCTTGGATAATACATGTTTTGAGACAGATTCAGAATAACTTTCGTTCTTCAAGATCGCAAAATACAGGAAGACATAACTTTACACAACCCTCATATACATTAAACATTTTTACATAAACATTAAGGTGGACGGAATGCACAAAATGACTTAGCTATAATTTATATTTACAAACACAAAATGAGATCAGAAAATTTACAAGATTTAAAGAAAAAAAAACTACAACTAAGTAATACTAAAACCCAAACATTGTAAGGATATTGCAAGAATTTATTTTTACACAAAAGTTGCCAATACCAAACTCAGATTTAAGATAGAATCTACTAATACTCCTCTAGAGGATGAAAAACACAATAAACATTGAATTTAGAACATAAATAAATTCAGTATAACACTAAACGCAATATCTACTTTGAAACTAATTCTTTTTCTAACTATAAATTAGGCACTCGTGGCATGAGTTATCTAAATCTTAATACTAGAAGGCACCGTTTTAGGAGTAAAAATCAGTCTTTTCGCATTTGCCACTAATAAACGTTACTGCTAATTCTCATCTTCCGTATCTAAGCTGTCGATAGGAAAGTTCGGATTTAGCAATGGGCTTTTCCCATTGCTGCCGCTCGGAGATGTGTTCACTGATGATATTCCAACAAGGTTGTGTGTCAGACTGTGTCGTCTTAAGTCACAGTTTCTTCTGAATACCTTTCCACAGGAAGAGCAGTTGTATGGCTTTATGTCCGTGTGTGTCAGAAGATGGGTCTTGAGATTCGACCTTTGGTTGAAACTTCTGCTGCAGACGGGACACTTGTGGGGAGATTCTTCCATGTGTAGGATTTTGTGGACGGCTAACGTTCTGGACTGACAGAAACCCTTTCCACATTCCAGGCATTTGAACGGTTTCTCCTTCGAATGGATGTACCTGAAAGAAAGATTTATTGTTAAAGCTTTTTATCTTTTTACCAAGTCATGTATAAGCTAATAGAAACGAGTAATAGTTTTCACTATTTAACACACAATATAAAACGACGCAAACTACGAAAGAATGCTATGCTTGATGTGCAGTTAATGTTCTTAGAAAACATCGTTTCTTTTGCTTTAAGGTAGTAAAACATGAACGCAACAAAGTTGCTCGAAAGACTACGTATACATAGAGAGAGTCTCGAGACTACCTCTTATTGTTCGATCTGCAGACATTGAATACTTAAGCAAACTAAACACTATGTTTGTAAATCTATCTAACAGAGTCTAAATGTTGGGTTAGTTAGTTCATTACAGAGTTTTTGTTCAAGACGATACAAAGTTACTAGACATAGACAGATGAAATGTTTACCAATATCTCATCTGTCTGCAGTTAGAAGCAACTGGTTGCAACATTTGTGACGAATTTATACTCTGTGCAAAATGTCTAGTTTCTTGAGCATAATTTTTCTTCCTCATCTAAATCGTTTACTTATGTACTATCTACAACATGTTGTTGAGATAAGTTGGGCTCAATAAATACATCATGTCTGTAGGCGCCGAAACATTCGCTATCGCGTGTTCTGCGCACCTTGTGGGAGCAGCCGGGAAGCAAACAAGAGCCCCAGGGTTATTGGTAATAAATTTCAGTTCTCTCTCCGCTTTATTTCCAATATCATTAATTTACACCCTTACTTAAAATTTGCAAAACACCATCGAGACAAATGAGGGGAATTTATTAAATTCAAAGATTTAAACGTCCGAATTTTATCCGTACAAAAAATACTTTTCGAGAAACCATAAATTACTTAATATTGGATTTACACCCAGTAAAAACAGTATATAATTACGTGGACGTAAGTTTTAATTATAATAAAACATATGGTTTATATTTCTCACAAATGTTGATAGCAACTGATTTCAAATTAAATTTAACTATACAACGTATAATTAACACACCGGGTAACGTGTAATCAATAATAACGCAGCACGAGGGACCAGCGATCGAGTGTACAATTCGAGAAAATTATCTCCGTATCTTATAAACAAACAAACTCGAGGCAAGAAAATTACGAGCCGTTCAAAGTAACGTAATACATGTAATAATCGTTAGGATTAGTTAGATCGGTGACGATAAAGCTGAGGTACAAGATGATGAATGAAATAATAATTTCAATATTAAAACACGCGATGATGATGGTGATTAAGACGGGCCGGGCGCGCGTGCAGTCGAGCGTACCGTGACACCGGCGCGAGCGCCGCGTTAGGCCTAACTCGAACCAACGCGACAACACTGATTAATTAAGCCCGCAATGCAGACCGATGGTCTATGAAATTCACATTCTCCATACTAATTATTGATACTAATGAAAATAAACCGTGCATGAATAAGAAAATTAGGACCGCAAAAATCGACGTCCAAATTACTAAACAAGCTACAAATTAATTTAAGTCCATTATCCTTTCAATCTACACAAAAAAATCTCAACATCTCGAACATCGAAACTTGATTTTGTATACGGAGAATATTTACCGAGATTTTTTTTATTTTTTTTGTCATCCATATTAATCCTCACGTCAGGATCACCACGTGCTTTGTTAAAACCCGTCGAAGGCCCGCTCCGGTCCATTATAATGTATCGTGTCAACGGACATCGATTGAACATCGACAGGCCGGGCCGAGCCGAGCTCGGGCTAACCCTCCGGCGTCTACACGAAATTTATTTTATTGCCACAGAGATACGGTGATTTGGGAGGAAATCGCCGAGAGACAGGTGTAAAAATTCAACACCTTTAGTTCTTTTTGGGTGGGGATCTCGAGGAGATAAGTGAAGAAATAGATTGAGAGCTGTTGTAACACTATTATCATATTTATTGTGTTCGAGATCCGTGATGTTTGGAATTCGAATTCTTGTAACGGTCACTAACATCTTATTTGAGTGCATTGTAGAGACGTTTTAAAAGGATAAATATTTTGATATGAAAAAAGATATGCTCAGAGATTTATATGGAATGCGAAGGAGTCGGGAAGAAAACAAAATGAAAAGCCAAAATTAAAACATCGTCTCTCGTGGGATTAGCGGCGGTTTTGTGAAATAATTTACGAGCGTGACGAAAGAGTTGTCGATACCATCTGCTCGGTCCATACTTAACCCTTTTTGTTTTAAAATATTTTTATTCGTTCCCCACCATTATTCAAAAGTTTCTCATAATGTTTCGCGTTGAAACCCGACGACCAAAATCTTTTATTGATATCGAAAAATGAGTATCGTGAACCTTAAAATGTTTCTCGACACGGTTATAAGATTGTTTTATCTTATTTGAGAGCTCCGCCACGGGGCACTTTTGTAATAGAAAACATAAATGGACCTTAGTTTTATCTAAGAATACAAGCCTTAAAAGACTGCTTTAGAAATCAACAAGTGTTTGATTACAACATAAAAGGTTAAAGCTTAATGAAACATAAATCATGGATAAGATACGGCTTAGATTTTATTGATTCATTAGTAGTTGTCGTTTTCATTAAGTGGAACCCCTTGAAGACAGGTATAAATTCAAAATTATGAGCATGACTTAAAACAGAAGTTATGCAATAGCATATTAGTCAAAGCGACTTCATTATCTTTAATAGTTATTCATGATGGAAGCACTAAAAAAATATAAATATTGTTTTTACCTGTGGTCTCTGAGGTGGTCTTGCCGTCGGAAAGCTTTCCCGCAAATGTCACAGGAGTATGGTCGTTCATCTGTGTGTGTCCTTTCATGGATAAGTAAGTTATATGACTTCGTGAATTGTCGGTTACAGAATTTGCAAATAAATTGTTTCTTCGTTCTAGGCCCACTTCCCCCTGTCTTCTGTTTATTGGATACACTACTGCCTGTCGATGAAGTCGAGCTGTTGGTTGATTTTGAAGAATTTGATGCTGGTGGAGACAATGGGGCTTGTGATGGACTTCCATTCATTTGTTGTTGGTACATTGCATTCATAAGAAGACTGGGATATCCATTATCTAGATTCTGTGATGAACTATATCCATAACCTTTTGATGTTGATTCCAAGTGCTGTTCCAATGTGAATTCATCTTCATTATCTAAGAGGGCCAAATCTTCTTCTACTTCTTCGGATAAGTCAACATCTTCAGCTGCTATGGCGTCTGACAGCGGGTATTCCTCGGGTGTCTTCGGTGAGAACTCTTTAGACGTATCCGACGCATCTATTTCACTTATTTTTGCACTTGCCGTCGCTATCCTGAGAATGTCTTGTTTAGATGATGAACTATTTTCCGATGTGTTAGGTTGAGTTGTGTTGTTTACCGAGGATACTGAAGTCAAACGTTGTAGTGTCAAATAAGATTCCAAAGCTTGTAAATTCAATGCAGCTGCCGCTGCGGAGTTGGACGGTAACAACGCCGCTTGTTGTAGTGAGTTCATCATTGCATTTTGAAGAGATATTACTACTCCTTGTAGTGATCTTTGAAGCATGTTTTCTTGTAGCAATGCGGCTGATGCAATTGATAAGTTAATATTTGTAGATGGAGAAGAACTTGGACTCTTACTTGTGTTTGGTTTCGTGTCCGAATGCGGCGACGGTGGGTCAGCAGCCAACAAACCGTTCATGTCTGTTGTTGTCTTGGTGTCCTGTATCTGCAAGTTGTTTTTCAGCTTGATGATGGCGCTTTCCAAAGAATTTAATGTGGACTTGCTGGATCTTGACGAACTTTGTTCTTGCATTGTGAAACTTTGTCAATGTGGGGTCGATATCATCTGTAGATTTCCACTGGTATTAGGTGCACGTGTTATGTGGGGGGCGCGGCGGGGGAGGTATCGCGTGCGTGTGCGCTATCCGAAAGGCACGCTTCGTGGTGCGGCGTGCGAGGCGGCTGTGAGGCGCGGCGCGACTGAGCCGCCGGGCAGCCGGCGACCGCCCCGCCCCCACCTCGTCCCTCGCCTGTCTTCCCGCCTTACAAAAGCTCTCTATTTTAGGCAACTCTTTGTACGCAGTAATGGTCACCTCACGCTGCCCTAACGACAGACACGTCCATGAGAAAACGTTGCGCCAGATTTGTTGTAACCCCTTTCAAGTGTAATGAGATTCTGAATGGAATCGTTCGAGCTATGGGAAAACAATGTGATGCGGCGATCGCTTCGCTTGTTTTGTCAGTGGGTCACGCGCATCGGTAAAGGGATAATTGAGTGAAGTGCCGCTCTATACGGTTCAGAAAAAATCACCTGTACTTAATATTTTGTTTATTATTGGAGTCGCAGACAAATGCAATTAGGAACTAGATCAGGGTCATTTAATGAGTAATTTGTTTCTAGATTTTATTAAGCCGCATCTAAACTTCTAGATAAATGTATTAAAATAATTATGGTAAAATATATCATTTCCATCATTATCACCTTTCCTTCGAATTCAGAGTAAATTTCAAAATCACCCGTAAAATTAGACGTAGGTACCTATTATTAAGATTTAATGTGTTAATAAGCGTTTAAAATATAATAGCTTAGAATTACCATCGTAATTCATGACGTCGAATTTATTAGACATAATTTTATTGTCACTTCGTCCAATTTTATGATTCCTTTATGAATTATGACTAAGTCTAACTGGCTGTAACTATCATTGCTGAAATTATATTTATCATAAGGACCTATAAAATATTTATCAGACATTAAAGCCTAATCGTATAATGAGGTACTAAATCTGTTTTAAGATCGAATTAAGGTTTTCGAAATTTATGCTTGGTGTTTATAGTCATTAGTGGTACTCATTAAGGACTTGTAATTAAGAGTTTTTTTTTTATTTTGCCAAAATTGGCCATATAAAATCACAGCCTTCCAAACAGGTAGGTATACATATAGACAATGTATGTGTCTGCACGTTAAGCAGTTCATCACAGTCGTCACGTCGTCAGAAGGCCGAAAGACTGAGAACCAGTCTAACCCAGGGGTATCGTATTACCCAGTTACTGGGTTAATTAGACAGAGGTGACACATATAGGTAATATATTCTCCTATATTGCTTGAGAATGTTGTACGTTGAATAGTTTCTTCATTATTATGATGTAGGTAAGCAGTTGTTTTTTTTTTGAGGATTATGGAAGGTCGGAACTGTGTTCAAGGTTAAACGGTCTAGTTGTATGAAATGACGATAGCAATATGAAAGCAAATGAAATAGGAGTAAGCAATGCAATACGAAGTTAATAAGATTTAGTAAAATAAAATGTTTTAAACAGCTGGTACGTAGGACCTAAACGCAAAAATCGCAAGTTGTAGAAGCAATAAAAGTATGTGATCGACTACAGTAAACAAAATTAGAAAAATATATGATATTCTTCGGGATATATGCTAGGTAGATAGTGTGTTGAAAATATAATACAATTAATTTGATACGATAGAAAAAAATCATGAAGATACCTCTAAAAACTTTCTTTTTACAATAAAAACCATACTACATACAGTCATTCTGATTTTTTGTCAGATTATTCTACAAGTAACATAATAAAGCATTAGTGTTTTAATTTTTAAGTCCAAATAATAGATTTTTTGTAAATAGATAATTGCTATTATTATTATTTTGCTATAAATTACCACTGTTGTGTCATCACGCTTCTCTTTCTTTTCTATGCAGTACGACAGTGACCGCGCTTTTGGTCAAGTAGTCCCCCTTAAAAAAGAGAAGGTGTAGGATGTAATGCAAAAAAAAAACGAATGCAATACCTATTGTAAGTGCCATAAGGCATAGGTAGGTAGGTACTTATTGAAGCCCGTTGCTAGTAATAAAATTGTAATTGTACTGTTAATGTGTAATGGGCTAATAATATTACTAATCATGTACAATTATTGTAATGTAGATACTTTATTATTGTACACATAAGTATGAACAATGAAGCCGCTCCTTTAAGAAATGCCGACGTAACTGTGTTAGGATTTCTTGTAATAAACAGCACTTTTAGAAATATTACTCAATCATTTATGAGACGGATTGATCTTCTAAAGCAGTGACATGAGGCCACGGTAGACCACTGGGGATGACATCAGGACTGAGCCATGTTCCTTATGAAGTACTCAGAAATAGGTCAGGATTACCTAAGAGGTGCAAAAATGGAGGAAAGCAATTATCCAGCATTGAACGGGTGACTAATATTTAGAAAAAAAAAAAGAAAATTCTTTGAAGTAATAAACGGTATAGTTGGCAGCGAATTCCCAATTCTTATAGAAGATTCAGATGTCAGATCAAATGTGGCTAAGAATCACCATTGTTTGTAGGAATGACTATCTTTGACAAAATGATAACCCATAAACCGACGTTTCATACAAGATGGTTCTATTTAAGTAACCAGTAACCTACTTATACCTGCTAACCTTCTTTATATTATCAGAGATGATAACAGCAGGGCAATTGCCTAACACATTATCAGTCGGAATCGGTTTCATTTTGACAGTTCAACAACATTCGTTGCGTTATTTACGTGTTGAGCAGACACATTTTTCGAACTTATGAAGCAATGGATTAGAAATTTGCTTCAAAATGATTCAGATTCCGATTGGTAGTGTGTTACGCAATTAGGATGCAGATAGAAATGGTTTGGTCATGTTGAGAGGATGAATGAACGGCGACTAACAAAGGTGAAAATCGCGCTAGGAGGACATATAGTGACCTTCTTGGTGATGTTCTTCAGAAAGGTCAGGTGCATAGTACGCACGACCGGCGTGCGTGATGACCAGATGTATGGACATAAACGAGGCAAAAGGAGTATGTAAGAATCGTAGCAGGTGGCGTTATGTAGTTTCTGATTAGGTCCATGGGAAAAAGGCGTGATTTTTACAAGACTACGGCGAAGCAAAAAGGAGGGTTATGATTTTGACTAGTATATATGTATGTATGTTCATCTATTCCCTCATAACTTCTAAACTACTTGTTATAATTGGACAAATGAGGTATTGTTAGAAGCGTCTTGATTGTCCGCTAGTTTTAGGCTACATGTAACGTCACATTAAATTGAATATGGCGCCCTCTAGCGGACATAAAGTCATAATCTAAAAAAAAAAAAAATTAATCATACCGTGTTGGGTATCTAGTGAAAGGGCTTAATTAGCACATTTCAAAAATATAAATATTACTGAAATAAACCCCAAAATATATATATAGAAAATAAATTTAAAAACTAAAACCCGACTACTGAAAAGGATGAAACAAGAAAGTACCTTCCCGTGGTCGCATGCTATAATAATGTTAGGAAGGTACTTTCTTGTTTCATCCTTTTCAGTAGTAAACAATCTTAAAATAATAATATGTACAAGTATATAAAAAGGGAGGGAAAATAATCAAAGGGCATCAAAAAATTCGTCCGCATCACTGTCAACGGGAAACGTGCCCAAAAGGCTGGCAACATTGCCACGTTGTATGGCAATGCTGATTCTTTGACCAAAAAATAGGCCAGCCCTCTGGTCACGTGATGAGTCGACCAACCGCTTGGCGATGTCTCGGAATACTAAGTGGGCACTCGGGCCCCATGGCCCTAGTGTTTCAACCCCAAACGGCTCAAATATGTAAGTTTCAGTAGTTGAGTTTTTATGTATGTATGATAACAAAAGTTTAGCAAAGCCCAAACAAATAAAGGTAAGCACGAACATCTACACTTACAATTGTTACTAAAACTTAGTCTTGTCTATCACTCCACTTGCTATTGCACCAACGGACAATACTATCGAGGCATCGTCATGGGTACTGCTCAGAAACAAAGGCCCATGCTCCAATAGAGCGTTGCAATTGCAACAATTGACATGAGAAAATGGGAAGTACGGTTTAATGCAATAAAAGATTGGGAGATCCAAATGTGGGTATATACTTTGTTGTTGTGTAAAGAAAAGTTTGCGTGAAAGATGAAATTAAATCAAATCAAAATATTTTATTTCACATATATGTCCATTTACAATGTTTTCAAATTAATCACACTGATCTCTAAGATACAAGGTCACCTCTAGTTTGGAGATCAGGGTTTTAATGTATTGTGCTTAGCATAGCCACTTAGTTATAATATAACATTGTTTTAGTATGTACTTAGGCTTTTCTTCATTAAACATTTTTTATTTTTAAATTAAATTGTTAATAGATATGGGAGGATAGTATAGGCCTGTCAACAAGTACCAGGGAAAGGCAAGAAAGGTGTCCAATACTAAAATGACAGCTGATAAAGATGAATGAAAGGAGAAGACTTTCTGCTCTTTCTACAAATATATTGGGATAAGGTCATAAGAATGATGTAATAATTTCTTAGAAATGAACTATTAAAATGGTTCCAGATTCAAATTCATAATTTTATTCGCATTGCAGGACTAGGGTTGCTTGTTAGAAATAGAGTCTAACAATAGATAAATGAAACCTGAATGCGTCACTACTGGAAAGAGCTAACGCGAAATTAAGATCAAGAATATTTGACCCGGTAAGTTATTTGACTTTGTCAAGCTTCCAACTAGTAATGATACATACTCCAACAACCAAACCACTACTCTGCAACGACGCATACACTCGACATCCTGCTACATTTCAACCTCAACTTTTGTTAATGACACAAGTCACAAAGGAATCTTATGAAGATGTACAAGTATCCAAACCACAAGATAATCCAGTTCACGACACGTGTCGTACCACGTACGTTAATTCGCGATAGCCCGAGCACGAGTCGGTTCTCACGCCGCCGCCGCCCGGGGGCAGAGCGCGCTCACGACTTACTGCAGATATAAAATTAATTTATCTATAAGTAATACGTCCATGTACTTAGATTATGAGACGGGAAATGTTTTCAGAGAACTTTACTTGTGTAGGCGTCTTTGGAATGGAGATTTGGGAGTTTTTGTGTGTGTGGGGACCGCCCGTTATGACCGATAGAAGCATTGCCTCATCTTATGATAAGGAATTCGTTACAGAACTTGAAGGCTTGCTATGGCAGTGCTCAGTAGGGTTATTTTTTTACTATATATATATATATTTAGTATACTAGTATTGATGACTACGATTAATCACAACGCATTGTTGATTACAGTTAACGACTTCCAATGTTTTTAAAAATTAGAAAAATTTACCCTTAGTATCGAATGTGGATCCACGCGAGACACAATGGCTTTTAATTTGACTTGCTTTGTTTCTGTAATTATGGCATTCAGCAGGTTAAGAGATGTGCTTATATCATTGAAAATTCACAGTTTACATACCTTAGTTTACCAATGAAATGAGAGATAATGTTGGTGCAGAACGGCTCAAAGTTTATACAGACGAAGTTCGAGTGACGTGACCATAACTCACTGATGGCAGGGAAAAGGGAGAGTATTGATGTATGAACCTCGAGGCAAGTTCTGAAGAACACGCAAATAATGTATAATGATTTGAATACAATGGACCTCTAAAACATATCTTTATTAGTGCTAGCATCATTCAGATAGAACGAGCATATTTTTGTAATATCACACAAATATATATGTGTATCTAGACCTTTTAGTTATGTCTGGTCTGATCTTACTGATCTGGATATCTCAACTAATTCCCGTTCCAACATACTCTCCCTTTCACCTACGTAATAATCCAACTCATTCTTCATACGTCATTATTAATTTGTATAACTCCCTACGAACTTTACCGACTATGACAGCCCGAAACCATAACAATTTTTCATCTTAAATTTTAATAGGAAAGCTAATACGGCCATAAACTTACTTAGAAGCGGGACATTACTCAATATCAATAACTTAATTTCCTGCGCCATCAATCTTTAGATTGGACTGATATCAAGTTGAGTTTATCACAATTTTATTACCACATATGTCACTCCCACCGAAACTAAAACAATGTGGTCACACTAGTTTATATATTGTGTTGGTACTTTGGCTTTCTCCACGCTATCTCGTGATTTACCGACTCGCCAAACGTGTCTGGCACTTTTCGGTGGATTTTAGTTGAATTAGGTACTATCCATAAATTATTGCGATCGATTTGGTCGCCCTATGTTGTGAGTTACTTAAGATAGCAGTAACTGTTTATTTTCTTTCCTTAATTGTAAATATTAGGTTGGGTAATATTATATACCTATGGTTGGTGACCTTTTGTGACCTATTAATGTAGCTTTTTGCTTAATATTAACTTCAAAATGCTAGAAAATGTCAAAGTATCTTTAAGTTGACTATTTTGACATTTAATTAAAATATATTTTTTTTTAATCAGACGCTTAAATGTTTTAATTAATATGTATTAATTTTCTTCCAAATGGCTGCTACTTTAAAATTATAGCATAAATTTATTTGTATATTATGATTACCTACAGCACGACACGACATCGTGCGCTAGGCGCTAATATTATCATGATTATAACATATTCATATCATTTAAATACCACATATCGCTTTACTTCTAAATGAAATCTACGGAACCCATTACCAAAACCGTAACAGACATAAAGCTATTACACGTTAGGGCCTCATATGGTCTCATTGACACCATTACCAGTCGGTACTTAAAGGTAAATTATTATTAGGTCACAGGTCGAGCACCATATGTATAGGTCGTTATGATAGCTTGAGGATGATAAAACAGTCAGAGTTTTGATTGAGTTAGAGTATAAAGTTGAAGATAGTACATTTTATATGTATTTATTAGATATTTATAAACTTCTGAGAGCGTAATGGAAGATAGACAACTAAACGAGTAAGTCGATGGCGATAAAGAGGAATTGTGTTTTTTTACTAAATGGATAGGTTACGTACATTTGTCTATTGTAGATAGATTGAGTTTATGGAGTTCTTGATTATGCTTTAATCCTGAGTACACAAGGCCTTCAGCTCAGAAATGATGTGTATTTTATAAGAGCTCTGTTTACGATCTGTCTGCTGTGTCCATACATAAAGCTATCATAAGCTTAGTTGTAACAAGGTAATTTCGGGTTTTAGGGTAATACTTTTGTGCTAAACTAATTTTACCTAGACCAGTTGAATCTTCTGTAGAAGAAGATTCAACTGGTCTAAAAACAAAAAAACAACAACGAGGAAGAGTAGGTACTCTTCCACAGATCATATAAACACAGTACTCTTCCTAGTAGTTTTTTTGTTTTTGGATAGTTTGAGCCCAGTTTGAACCCCGTTGAATGATTGTTACTATCTCATCCAGAGCCACACCCCTCTGACTTCTATAACCCATAAGATATATAATTGGCTTATTCCTGTGTTTCTGACTACCTGCAATCACTGTCACCGATAAACACTACACAGTCATATACAACTCGCGATTTCTTTGAGGCTCATTCTCCAAGACGTACTACACTTCATTCATTATCTAATCACGATTCACCTTTACACCATCAGTTTGCCATAAAACCTCCTCCTTCAAACACGATTGCCTAACAGCGTATAATAGTCGCCATACTTCACAGATACCGTCCAAAATTATCCGGTTAATCATAACGAGCCCGCCATTATTGCCCACGTTGCTTGATGGACCTCTATGTGTGATATTGTAGTCTTATGTTAGGTGGTTTAAGTGATAGAAGGCAGTTGGGTTGTACAAAAAGAACTTGCCAACAGCTGGGTTATAGCGCAACATAGTAACAGTACGAATGGCTTTAATTTTGACAGTTCAACAACATTCATTGCGTTATTTACGTTGATGAGCAGTAAATTTTTGTGAACATAATGAAGCAATGGATTTGCAATATCTTTCACAATGAATCAGATTTTAACTGTAGTGTCACAATTAGGGTGCTGCAGTTTGTATGCAGAAACGTTGAAATTGCTAGAATTTGTTGTGGCATCTTACAAAAAAAAAAAATGGAGGCTGGATCCAAATCTTCGTTCAACATACTTTCACGTTTTTTGAATGGACGACATCTAGTCCCATATGCTGATTATAACGATAACCCAATATAGTTAACAGGGCTTGAGGTATGCAGTGTAACCGGCCGTGAATCAGTGACCTAATTACCTTATTGTCAGTCAAAGGATCTTGCAGTACCGCAAACTAGTTAAATAACTCCTCTATCCATCATTAGAGCTTTTTTAACAAACATTGCAAGATTGATCCGGATCATAAATGACACTTCGACCCCGTATAAAGTATATCTACTCAAATTCTGATTAAACAACGCACAAACGAAATATTTCTTAAGACTTCCACCACACTATGGTTATGCAACGCGTGGCATCGTGCGTGACCGCGGCGTCGCGCCCACACCGCGCACGCGCGTATACAATTTGCATTCAGATACGATGCCCAAGCTTACAGTTGTTGAGTACAGAGCTATCTCTATACTCTATAACTGTAGGGAATTGATTGCTGATTGTGATGTTGAGACGGGTGTCCAAGCCTGCGTGCAATTAAGGAAGATTTAGATGAGCTTGATCTTTCTGAAAGGACCAAAGAATATCCGGTAAATATATCATTCTTGTCTTAGCGCCAATATTATCAAAGCACAGAAAGTGCAAAAACCCTTTAATTCAAAAATAGGTGTAGGTATAATAAAAAACTCATTTTAGTTTGAAACACTATTTGGGACGTAGCAACTGATAAGAAATCAACTGTTTTAAAGACAATAAGAAAGCAGAAGAAGAGGACCCGTAATTTCAACTTCCTCCTTCATTCAAATTAAAGTCAAATTTTAGTTTTTTTTAATAATAATAATAAACCATTTATTTTCAGGTTACAAAGACCCATACATACATACCTTAACCTAAGTATACATAATAATATAGTAACAATTTTGTTAGTAAATAAAACTTAAAAACTAAGTTAGTATCACTTAGTTGCACTAAGTCTTTCAGTATTCAGTCGTCTTTAAAATATATGTACAAATGCCAGTACATCGAGCTACCCGAAACTGTCAAGTTTTCCCAATTAACTTTGAACCTTATCCTTTAGCGATAAAGTTGTAAATCTATCAAAGAAATTTGACAGATTGTAGTAGCTTGATGTGCTGGCGTCTGTACAACTATCTATGAAGTGGATAATTACGAAGAAAAGCAATCAGTAAAGCCATTGAGAAAAACTAACTGATTAGTATTTTGATTAAGACATATTTAATATGGATCTAGTTTTTTGACCCATTAATTGCGTGGAACAGCTTAATTACGACACTATATCTAACTGAATGTGCTATTCCTTGTAAAATGTTGTGATAAGTATATGGAGTAGAATTAAGTCTAGCATCTTAATAGCCTCCACTAGTGGTGATACAATCATGTGCGGACCAACCTGCAATCTCAACCTGAATCATTTTGAAGGATATTGCTAATCCATTACTTCAAATGTTCGAAAAAAAAATTCAACGCAATGAACGTTGTTGAACTGTCAAAATTAAACCCATTGCTACTGAAAGTGTGTTACGCAATTACCCCGCTAGACAGTCAGCCTCACTACCACTTTGATGACCGGCAAATAATATTGCTAATCACAGCGTGCGCATGCGTGGCGATTTGAGAGAGTTTGTCTTAGATGCTCCGTTTCCTGCTTCAT
The DNA here is from genome assembly GCA_945859645.1 of Amphipoea oculea. Lineage (NCBI taxonomy): Eukaryota > Metazoa > Arthropoda > Insecta > Lepidoptera > Noctuidae > Amphipoea > Amphipoea oculea. The sequence goes on from OX243880.1 coordinate 12,522,324, forward strand.
AATTATACGCTGACTATGAGTCTTGATCAGTGGAGATTCTTTTTGGCAGAACACGGATATGTTAAAATTCTTCTCCATCTAAGTTTTGACCTTTCTGTCTTACAAACATCTTCAATGTGTTCCTATCTACGAAATATCTGTAAAAGGCAATATAAATACGAATAAAGATAAAGTGAACATGCATTTCTAATCTCGCTTCGATACGGCTGAACATAAGTACAAACAACTTTACTATAAAGTGTTAGTGGTTGGAACAGAGATGTTATGTTCCTAATTTATCTTATGTTCCTGACTTATGTACTAGACTTCTAATGAGGTGTGACTGAAATGCTTCTCGGTTGTCTTTTCTATGTATATTATAATATTCTCGTTTAGAATTAACTATGTTTTGCATTGCATTTGCTGTTGTGCAACCTCTGTAATCTTAAATCGCAGACTGTCTTTAATTTTTTTTTAATTCTCGTTTAGAATTAACTATGTTTCCTGGAACGGCATGCTGTGCTGGCGCTGCTGCTGCGGCTGCGGAAAACTTCAAGCGGCGTAAATATAATAACCTAATCGGAAATTAAATTTTTGAGCCGTTTTGGGGTTGAAACTCTCGGACCGTGGGGTCCGAGTGCTCATGGTCTTTTTAAGGAAATTTCAAAACGCCTGGTTGACACTTCCCGTGACCTAAGGGCTGGCTTTTATCTTGGCGAAAGGCTAAGCATTGCCATACAACGTGGTAATGCCGCCAGTCTCTTGGGTACATTACCAGTCAACAGCGATGCGGATGAATTTTTCGACAGGATTGAATTTTTATTAATTAATTAGGTATTAGTTATTATTTGGATATTTCAATAAGGTGTTTAAATAAAAATACCCGTAAAAAATCCACAAATAAACCAAATAAAAAGCTATGTTTTGCATTGCATTTGTGTTGTTGTCTCTCTGTAATCTTAATTCGTAGACTGAGAATATATATTTTTTGCATAAAATTTTCAATTTTATAGTCAGTTTGATTGATACAACACTGTCGTCAGTAGATACTTTGACTAAAGGGAAGTAGGTTGAGTAAAAGAGTTATTAGATTTTATGAACCAATCTACAAAGAGTACCTGTAGTACCCGAATATTAAGTTATTCGGGGGGGTAAATGCGAAACACACATACATTGGCAAAAAATCCAATCAATAACTGATCGCATTTTCTTTCATTTTGACAGTACACCAATGTTTATTGCGTTATTTACGTTGTTGAGTAGACGAATTTATTAAACCTATAAAGCAATGGATTAGACATATGTATTCTTCAAAACTCTCGAATTGTGATTGAAACTGTGTTACACAATTAGGGTGCCGATTAGTGTTGTGCATGTGATCAAAATAACCCTATTAATTTTGACTGAAATCTTAAGCTTTCTTCAATTTGGGAACTTTTAATTCATGAATACTGCGTCTTTAAATAATATAAACTTGTTCTCCACTCCTTCGATACAAAATTAATAAACAGCTCATACCATCATCGACTTAAACTCACAAGAGCGTTTACAAACTGATTTGCACCGACTATTGCAGCTCGGGCATTCGTAATCTTAGCAAAAGGTCTCAAGTTTTGGCTCGAAACTCGACCTCCGACCTGCTATGCGCTTAAATTATTGCAAACAACCGGTTCTTACATATTCGGAGTCCCAGGCCTTTGAGTACTTATATTCATGTTTATTATTCCCTTCTCGTTTCAATGTGCAGGTTTAGAAAGAGACGACAAATCAAAGTACGCTTGGATTTAAAATATCCGCTTGGTAACATCGAAATTTGCGTTTTGAATTTGAATTTAGGCAACGTCTGTTGCTCTCTCTCTCTCTCTGTAGTCGGTCCCTCATGCCTGAGGATCGTGGTCAGCTTCTGAGTTGCATCTGGAGCGGATGATCCGCCTCCACCGGTTTCTGTCCAGCGCATCTCTTACCACCGTGTAGAATTTAGAGGACGATGATTCCTTCACCTGATCGGTCCATCTGTTGGTCATCAACGTCTGTTGCAGTTTAGGTTTAAATTGGGTAATTGAATCGTTGCTGGATCCAGAGTAAGAATATTAAATGAATTAGGAATATCCTTTTCTTATTTTCTTTAGCGGGATTGTCGCTAAAGTGTCTTTAGTCAACAAATGAATTTAACTTAAATTATAGGTAGTCGACGCAAAACTATATTTGTTTGTTAATAGTTTCAGTTAATTAAGTATAAGTTGGTATTTTAATTCTGAATAAAATCTATTATTCTTAAATTATGACATCTGTTTTTTAACAATATTTTGGAATTGGTTAAAAAACAGTCGTGAATACTGCCAAAATAGAATGTAATTAAAATCCTAATTTATGTCAACGTTAACACATAAAGACAGATATTAAAAACAATGATAGGATCTACAATTTTTATTGTCACCTTTAACGATGTATCCAGTTTCAAAACTAAGAAGGCTGTTAAAAATACCTTGCTACCTACAACGAATAACTCAGCAGCAACTATAAAAATTATATAGAAGATAAAACGTTTGATACTAGCTTAGCTCTATCGAAATTCGGTAGGTTTCAAGCTCACTTTTGTATAGACAGAAAAACAAAGCTTGCGACTCATCATCTCCCAAGCTATTTTACATGGAGCGACTGCCTATCTGACCTCCACAACCCAGTTATTGGGTAATACGAAACCCCTTGGTAAGACTGGTTGTTACACTTTCGGGCTTCTGACGACCCGTAACGACTGTCAAAGATCCACGAATGACAGGCTGGACTAACAGCTTAACGTGCTTTCCGAGACACGGAGGAATAACAAAGCTTGCGACTGACTGTGCAAAATAAAGTCTAGTGTATTGCTGATGAAATTTTACAAAATAGTTGAGTAGTTGGCCTAGGCTGGCCATAAAATATTGGTGAGTTTGTACCAGTTGCTTCTGGCCATATTTTTTTTATTACTTCGTAAATAAAATTAATCAATCAGGAACAATTCCAGTAACATAACTTTTGTGAAAATTTTATTACAAATTTATGTCCTTGACTGCAGTCTTTTCTTTGGTATTCGAGTGGTTGAGCTCCTTAAGTTCTGAGTTGAGCTACACGATTATTGACAAATGCGGGTACTGACTGCACAATCTCACTAAGATCTGTGAGGTTCTTTCCTCAAAATACCATTTTGAACACTAATCTACATGGTCGATGACTTGATCTACTTTAACTACTAAAGAGACTGTGAGACCCCTAAGTTTGTTTCGGTCTTTCTTCTCAGACCAGATGGATAGAAAACGTCGACCTTATCTAATTTTTAAAATATGATTGATGTGTAAAAGTGTTTGTACAAACCTATTTACAGACCTAATCATTTATAATTATTGTCATACGTTATTTTGCTCAAAATACCCATCTTCAGCATGCATATTAAATCAGTAACTTTGGAGTTTCTTGCCCATTCTTCACCATACAAAACCACCTTTTGGAAGGGGCAACTAAAATCAATTCTATCACTAGTGCTTTAGTATTTTGCTTGTAGAATAATCTAACAAAAAATCACAATGATTGATTGATTCAATGATTGTTTATTAGTATAGTTTTTATTTTAAAAAGAAAGTTTTTAGAGATATCTTCATGATTTTTTTCTGTTGTATCAAATTACATAGGGTTGTATTATGTTTTCAACACACTATCTACCTAGCATATATCCTGAAGAATATCATATATTTTTCTGATTTTGTTTACTGTAGTCGATCATATATTTTTATTGCTTCTAAAACATGTGTTTTTTGTATTTAGGTTCTGTAATCCCCTTTAGCTTTGTGAACGCTAAAGGCACAAGTTGACTTGATCGAGCATACGTTAAAATTAAATTTTATATCATATTGTGAAATTATGGTCTGTTTACACAATAAGGACCAGCGTAAATATTATTTTAAAGGCTAAATTCCGTGAATTAAGCGTGCTCAAACATTTTTACCGGTAAATGTGCCCCTCGGTGTTCACGGCTATAATGTTTTATGAGGACTTCAGTGTTTTACGATTGTCACATTTAATTATTTCATTGCCAGCAATTAAAGTTTGGAGGAAAGCGATTTTTTATGTTTTACAGCTGCATTTGAGTAAATAAAAGCTCGAATCACTGCCTTTTTTATGCCACACACGATTTCTGAATAGTGATGGGAAATTATGTGTAATTAGATATCGATTTTTTTGGTTTAATTGGTTGACTACCTACTCAAATTTTCATTTTAAAAGATTTCTGTAGGTTATTTTGCTAATTGATCTTACAGCAACAAGAGCGGTTGTATAGTGTGAGATCGTAAGTCCGAATTTTGGGATGGGGTTTTCCCAGACGCAATTCCTGTTTTTGCCCTTGAGACTGTGCTGGGGTGATTGCGATAGGCTCTTGTTCAGTTTACTCAAACTTTATACCAATCGATATACTTTTTAACCTGTTGTTTACCGGTAGTTTGTCATCGACACTTCATCATCATCAGCCTATAATGTTCCCACTGCTGGGACACAGGCCTCCTCTTTTTGAGAGGGAGTGGGCCGTAATCCACCACGCGAGCCCAGTGCGGGTTGGTAGATGTTACATGTCTTTGAATTTTTGGTTCTAGGACATGCCGGTTTCCTCACGACATCGACACTTAGTTTTATTTAACTTCCTTCTTTGCATTGCGAGGCCTAAATTAGATCTTTAGTGGGGACATGACTAATTTAGGCATAATACCCAAAATATATAGGTACGGGCCTTTTACGGAACGAAAAAGAAAAATAAATAAAGTATAGTAAATGATTCATTAAACTCGAAAGATTAATTGGCCAAAAAGCAAATAATGTAATTAAATAATTAACTTAATTGGTAGACACGGATATAATATTCATAGCTATTCAATAATACGAAATCTTAATGGTCACTTATGTAAATAATGTTTCAATTAAAACCAATCGATCTATCGACAAGCAACACCACATTTCATCGACAATCAGGCAACATCAGAACAACACAATAATTCTTACCGGATCGCCCATTAAAGTACGGTCCGTAAATTTGACAGGAGCACGTGCGTCAATATCGATAGACACTTATATCGATACTTTTTACTGTCAGCACTAAATTTGATCCAAATCCTTTCGGGTATCCAGATTTATTGACGACACTACGACTTTGGCTCGCAATTTATTAGAATGAGCATTAACTAAAATGATTTGACTTTAACTGTTTTAATTAGTAATTTATTATTGGAGGAGATAACACTAATTGGCGGTGTTTAGTTATTTAGTAATAATTTGAAATGAGTAAAATAAAAAGACTGGAAATCCGCACATCCTGTTTGTACACCCACGTAATAAGAGGTTATGGCGACTAAACTCTGAGTTATATTCTGTCTAAATAGTGTAATTTTACAATTATAGTGTTTATAGATGATAATTTATATTATGTACTGATTTGGTAACTTGTGCGAGTTGATTTGTGTGTTGTGGTTATTGCTCACTAAGTTTCATTTATCGTTTGTGTGCAATTGATTAAAAGCTAACAATTAGTTTAATACTTATATGGAGATAGACTAAAATTGAGCGTTTCCATTTCGGTGTGTGAATAAAAAGTAATTACTGTTTTTATTTTCATTGTAAGAGCGGTTTCGCACTACACCCGATCCGAATCTGAATTAAAGATCCGACTTCAATCCGAATTAGGAATGTTCTAAATTCGGACGGATAGAGTTCGGATCTACTGCGCAAATCATTCAAATACTTAGGACTATGGTCACTTCGGATCGGCATCAGAATTTCTCGGATTCAGATCGGATGTAGTGCGAAATCGCTCTAAGTGTACAGGGTGGCAATGGCAGGGACATCGATCAGTAGTTATGCGATTCTGAAACAAAAAAAAAATTGCTTTTCCATAGTTTTTGCACTTTTCTATGAAACAGCAGATTTTTTTTTGAACCGACGAAATTTTTTTCTCTATGGGTTCAAGAATATTTGTGCGAACTAAATTCATGGTTTCAGTTTGTGCATTAATGTCCCTGCCAACCTTTATAAGTACTCGCTATTTCTAGTCCCCCCTTTTTATTTATCCGAGTTTATAAAAAAACCGGCCAAGTGCGAGTCGGACTCGCCCATGAAGGGTTCCGTAGCAGCAAGTAACATAATATAAAAGTTCTTGTAGTTCGTTGTAACTTTGTGAAAGGTAAATTGCGGTTTTCGATTTATGACGTATTAAAAAAAAACTACTTACTAGATCTCGTTCAAACCAATTTTCGGTGGAAGTTTACATGGTAATGTACATTATATATATTTTTGAAATTTTATCATTCTCTTATTTTAGAAGTTAGAGGGGGGGGGGACACATTTTACCACTTTGGAAGTGTCTCTCGCGCAAACTATTCAGTTCAGAAAAAAATTATATTAGAAACCTCAATATTATTTTTGAAGACCTATCCATAGATACCCCACACGTACAGGTTTGATGTAAAAAAAATTTTTGGAGTTTCAGTTGTAAGTATGGGGAACCCCAAAATTTATTGTTTTTTTTCTATTTTTGTGTGAAAATCTTACTGCGGTTCACAGAATACATCTACTTACCAAGTTTCAACAGTATAGTTCTTATAGTTTCGGAAAAAAGTGGCTGTGATATACGGACGGACGGACAGACAGACATGACGAATCCATAAGGGTTCCGTTTTTTGCCATTTGGCTACGGAACCCTAAAAAAGTGTATTTTAAACTTATTGTTTTTTTCCACACAATTAAACGACAAAGAAATAATTTCTTTGAATCATTCGTGTGTGATTTAACAACCAGACTTATAAATCGCCCAAAATATTGATGTGCCAGAAAAAACCCTTACTCAAAAAAAAAATGAGTTAAGTAACAGTTTCACCTGTACTTATTTACATTTTAACGATATCAGTAATCATTCCCCTCATTAAAACTTTGCATTCTAAAGATATATTTACATACACATTTAACACTAAATTGGCAACATTATTCGCTGTAATAAACGCCATTCGAATAATTTAAACTGGTATAGTCAGAAGCGTAGTCTAATAATTGCAGCATTACAAAGTTCAGGTGAAACCAATCTAAGATTTATATTACATTGTTTCGCATAGATTAAAATACGATTTAGTATCCCTTGCGCCGGCGGTGGGTTAAGATCATATGGAGCTGATATTACCACTTTTGGTTTGGGACCTTAGCTGTTTTCAGCGTAGGTAACTAGCCACTAACCATAGTTAGAATGATAGAAACGGAAGATGTGAACTTTACAAAACACGTTGTCATGAAATTAAAGGCAGTCTATAAAATGTAAAATTGAAAAAAAAAAAAATGGTTGAAATTTATGTTCGTCAAATCATAAGCGAACAGAAATTTCGAAGTTTGTTTCTTTTGTACCACACTTACTTTTCCATGCAATACCCCGTAACTAACTCTCACTATAATAACTTCAGCAAATTGAACTGGTAGTACCCACTTACTTGCATCCTCGCATCATTAATAACATCCCTACCTGTCCGGCAATGCAATTACCAGTATCCGTTTTCGTACAAATTGACACGGATACAAATGGCGCGGTATTAACCACTCTATACGACTCCCGACTGTTCGTACGATTCATACCCGGTGTATACAAACGGGTACAAACCGGACAAATAACGTGGTGTGCTAATCTAATTACTTAGCACAATGTCTTATTTGTAAGTTTTTGTTGCGCAATTAAATGCGGCTTCGTTCCGCGTGTAAACAGGGATCGGCGCAAGCGCACCGATTTGTTACAAAAGCGATGCAATTTTGCGCTTTTATTTATTGATTTGTATTCGCCCGTTTAAATTGAGTTAACGTTGTTAATTAATTTGATTTGTTCTTTGATGCTGAGTGCGTAATGTTAATTTCTTGTTGAGCCAGTCATTAGATTTTATACTCGTTTGAATCAAGCGAAGCGACGATGGAAATGATTTGGTTCATCGAGCAGGGAAAATACGGTTCTTAGATACGAATTCTACATTGAATGCTATTAAATAACTGATTTTTTTTTTCAAAAATATTTCAAAGAAAGATCAAGAGAGGTTTAAGGCACTAAAATTGTAACAAATGCAGATTTCCATAATAGGTGCTGTTAGACTCTCCCAAACCACTTTCTTTAATTATTTGAGTATGAAGCACACTTTGTCTCTTGTCTAAATCGTCCCTAAAAATAACCTTCAAAACCAACTCCTTCTTACATCCATCTTTAAGTAATAAAAACAGAAAAACCTCTCCAATTATTATTTTTATAAATAATCCGAATTAAAAATAATAAAAAACAAACATAGATCGTAGATCGGCCGTGCCTGCGCGTACGTTTACACCGTGGTAACAATTAAGTCGATTAGCACGCGTCATTTGATCAAAACATGTCGACTCGTCAGTTGAATGGTTCTGTAATAGCCATAGACTTGGTAAACATACCTATGGAGACAGGTAAAAAATAATGAAAAAGTTTTGATATCAAGTTTTAAGGTTCCGAAAGGATTTGTATGCTTACTTGTTTTGAAAATCGTTTTAAAAATGTTTTTGGTAGATATCTTACAGGGATAGTTAAGGATATATCTGTAGATTTTATGAATGAATGAATTGCACCGATCCCAGCGTGGTTAAACCAGACTCGATTAATCGAATGAACCCCAAGATTCGCACTAGCTCCTGTAGCCTCATTTTCATGTTGCTACAGCGACCATTGCATATCAAGGAATAGACCGGGGGGCGCGGTAATGGTAGGGAAGACGTGCCCGAGGGATAGGTAAGGATTTAAGAGCCTACCGGATATGCATCCTAGAGTAAGCATTGGACTAGTGGAGAGACGGGTAATTATATCTATCTTTTAACGACCTTGCCGTCATGAAGTAATTTAAAATGTTATCTTAATAAGATAGTTATCACTTATCAGCATGGCAAACTAAACAGTGAATATTTAGACGAGGCCTGATTGATTTTAATAAGATGCTGGATGGTGGTGCTGGATGTACACACGCCAGCACATCAACCTACTACAATCTGTCAAATTTCTTTAATAGATTTTCAACTTTATCACTAAAGCATAAGGTTCAAAGTTGATTGGGAAAATCTGGCAGTTTCGGGTAGGTTGATGTGCTGGCGTCTGTACCTATGGTGGGTTTCTTTTAGTAGTTGAGTGGACGAAGGCAAGGATAATAATGTTACTGTTGTTTTCCTCGGAAACAGCAATTTTTTTCGGGATGAAAGGTACTCTATGACCGTTTTTGTACACCTGACAACGTATATGCAACATTTCAGGATGATCGGTTTAGTGGTTTAGGCGTGAAAAGGTAACAAACAGATAAACAAAATTACTTTCGAATTTATAATATTACTAGCTGCGCCCCGCGGTTTCACCCGCAGAAGTGTCGATCCCGTGGGAATATTGGGATTGAAATTGCCCTTCCCCGGGATGCTCTATCTCTCTGCCAAATTTTATCGAAATCCGTTCAGTGGTTTAGGCGTGAAAAGGTAACATACAGACAGACAGATAGAGTTACTTTCGAATTTATAATATTAGTATGGATTAGTTAGGATGTAGTAGATGTTTATTTTGCAACATTTTGTTTATTAAATTCTGAATCACCAACAACCTAACCAGATGCGAGCTGCATTCAAATCTATAGGCACCTAAATCTAGATAAAATTATTAGTTAACGCAGACACCCAGACGTGGCGTTGTAACAGAGGTCTAAAGCCCATTTGAACCCAGTGTCTTAAATATATCTCACGCTTAACCTTCCTTTACTCAAGCCAATAATTGTCTAGAAGATAGAGTTGCCTACGCAAATTCTATTAAACAAGTAAGCGTGATTGCACAAAATCAATTATAAGTATACAGCATTCCCATTTTGTTTTATACTCCAAACAAAACTATCTACACAAAAATGGCATTTATATCACAGCAATAAGTTCTGAAATTCCATGACAGAGAGAACGGAACATATAACCGGTCGAATTCGTTAATTTAATCGTTGTGTGTTGTTTCAATTCCTACTTAAAATTATTCAATTGCTTTAAGGTAATTATAGATAAGTTACGGGCTAAAACTACATGGTTCCAGCTGGGGAGTGTCAATATTATATGGTCTATAAGCCATGATTTGCGCCAGGTCAAGTTGTCATTGTCTTTGTCCATGGACTGTGAGTCGGCTAAAATGCCAGCACCTACCTGCATTTTATTCTAATCTATTTATGAGGTGCGGTCTGAACGAAACATACTTAATTAGAGTACATAGGTTGCCTAGATTTTCAGCATTAGAACGGAAAGCCTTATATACAAGTTCCGTACATTCCAACCGCGCGTGAGCCAAGCGAGCGAAGCGAATGGTGCCGCGCTTCATCCAAGTTTGTGGCAGTTTCTTGGCTATTTACTATTTTTAGAATCCGAAAATGGGAATTATTTTAAGTTCGATTAAATACATGCAAAAGACACTTAGAGCTTTTTTCCACAAATTCTTTTTGAGGACCTACAATAGGAATAACAAATAAAGACTAAACAGAAAATGTATTTTTCTTATGGATTACTTACTAATTTAAAACTAGCGTGTCGGAAAAACACTAGAACACACAAAAAATATAAAAAATAATGAATTTAAAAACCCCTATTAAAATTAATTACAGGCATATCATATTGATTTATTATCCAGTAGATATCATAATGGTATCGGCTGCACCATAAAGAGTACGTTAAGACCACGTTTAACCCAAGAGATTATTAATGGCATTATTCAAATTCCTTTATTAGATTAACAGTGGGGACCCTACTGTGTAGAGAATGCGAAATGTATGAACTTCTTGTTTTAATAAACGTATGTATTATTTTAAATGAAATATTACTTCGAAATGTACGTAAAATTGTGGAACTTGCGTTAAACTTACGCACGCATTACATTGTTTTATGATTACAATTAAGTTTTAATCCGTTTTTTTAATGAATGAACTGTTATTTAAGGTGGGTTTTACATTTATAAGTTTAATGCCTTTTTTTATTTTGGTTTTTTGTATTCAGCATGTGCACGTATTTTCACCTTATTATTTTAAGTATGATTGGAAATAATAATAATGAGGTATTCTGAGGCAGGTATTTTTGCTATTTTATCACTTCACCAATTTTATTTTTGAGCATAATAACGTAAATGTCAAAAACGGTTATCTAAAAACTTATAAATCGAAGTAAAAGTACATAAAAAAGCATTGTACAAAGATGTTATGCATACGATTTATTCCAAGTGTATGCCAACGAAGAAGACAATGAAACAAAAGTACAATCAACACGCAACATTGCAAACTCTCGTGTCACAAAAAACTTATTGGGCATGACTGACAGGGCTAACAAGCATCGCAATATAATAAACGAAATACCCCATATTTCAGCAAACATTAAGCGAAATATTTCACAGCTGGTATTAAAATATACTGAGACAATAAAGTTTACCGCTACTGGCGCATAAAACACTATATTTACGCCAGAAAGATGTACGACTCGCCACAGTCAAAATAAACTCTTAATTTTTTATATTAAGTGTAGCCGTCATTGCTTCCACCACATACAGCGAAGTCATGACTTAAACCAATAAACATGAAATATCATGTGATCGTGAGACGCATGCGTGATTTCGACTTTCGTGTTACACAAAAATAGCTACACGCAACCAATATTCGACGTTTAACAAAACATAGATAAATGTTAAATAGACTTTTGTTGTTTAAAATATACATAATAATGCATTCATCATCGATGACTGTTGAGGCCACAAGGCCAAATGAAGAAGACTTAGCTGAAAACCCTTGGGTGTAGTGCTCGGTAAATAAATATGTTATGCATAGATCGGAGCGGTATTGGCTGACATGCCTGAAACTATCGGTTATGATAAAAAAATATGGCGGAGGCAAAGATTAACAACAAGATGGTAAGGTTGTCAAAAAACAAACATCCTGTCTTGAGCGCACAAGATGTCAAAACATTAGATTTTCCAATGAATTGTACAATATTTTCTTTTTTGAATAGGTTGTTAATCATCAACAAAATAGTTCCCATGCTTATACACATACAAATGAAGTGTCTTGTTAAAAAAACTACAAAGTTAAGATGTGGAAAGATTCTACCAAAAACGGATTACAAATTGACACTATTGTTGATCCCATCGGGTGACGGTGCAGTGACGATTTGATTTTTAAAACCAAATCCACAGTCTTGGTTGACAGTAATCACGTTACAACAATAATAAAACGGGGCTTACGGTCAACGCATTTCGATATCAGAGACACGATCTACTGCGTTCCATTTGTCAGGTGACTCAGCGTTGTCGTTGACATGACGCTCTCAAAATGCAAATTTTCGAAAAACCGAACAATATAAATCTCGATCGGTCGATCTCGATTCGGTATCGTCTTGTCCCGCCAAGCAATTGAATTCAGTCGATCACTAATCGATGTCTTGTCCGTGATAGGCGCGGTCGGGGGCCGCGGCAGCAGGGTGCCGACTTACCACACAATCCATCGTTAACTTCTTTCTTTCTTTCATTATCGTCATCACTTACAATATCAACCCTACACGCATCTCTTTTAAAGTTCATAATATTTAATTCGATATTAAATATTGTATCTTTTTGTGGTTCATTTTCTACCGCATCTTCGTCAGCACGGTCGGTATAGTCATCAGCAATAAACACCGTAAGACTTATTACTATAATATAAATTACATTGAACGCGCTATGGAGTTGTATCGTTTTAGAAATGCGTTTCGAATTTAACCTCATTACCTATCTTAATAAAGGATTTGCCCTTTCGCGCCGACTAATCACAAATGAGCATGTAAAGTCTGTAAATTATGTTGCATTGCGTTCATATTACTGTTTTTTACTTATTAAACCAGAGGTTGCTTATTCATAATTAGCCCCCCTCGACGTTTATTACTTCTGTACGAATAAATGAATGTGTGCAGTTCTTGATTTGAATGGTTTGTTACCTTTTGTGCGTCGATGTCTATCAAATCGTTCTTTGTTGCGACTGACGTTTTATTCAAAGGGGTCGGTGTTATTTGTGGTATCATAATGGGTTTCAATCAGGTTCCATTTATCATTGTTTGCTAAAAATTTATCGGCGAAATAATTTTAAAATACATCAGTTTCATTGCTCTCAGTTTTAGTATCTGTATCTTCATTGTTGTGACCAGTATAAGAGGTGGGGGATCTTACTGGGTTGTTTTAGATTCATATTGTGCGGCGAGCTCTAGTAAGGTTAGAATGATAGTCATCCATATTTCTCCGTTCCCTATATAAAGTGTGGAAGGTTCGGCTGATGACGAGTGCAACAGTGAAGCTGAGCCGCGCTCGTGGTCGCCCCCCGCCGCCGCGCGCCAGGGGCCGAGCCAGCCCGCCGAACTAAATCAAATAATGACTAATCGATTCTCTCTTATATTGCACAGTAGGTACACGTCAAACGTTATTCCCTTTAATTTTTAATATTTAAGCGTTTTTGTTCTGTTTGCATAAATCCGAATTCGTTATAGACAATGCAATGATTGATTCGTTTTAATAATGCTTTGGCGGTTGATTGATGTTTATTAGTTCAGTAGTCGGAGTTTTGGGAATCATTAGATGAGAACTGTGTCTTATGAAGAGTAATGATCAAATCGCTTTCGGTACTCAACTTAATTCGAGGTTTGACCGTTTGTTATTTATGATTCGGTCCGTGTGTAGTTACTCACACTGCATTGATATCATAAGTCGGATCCATATCATCGTTGGAATCTTTGATCGTGGCTGTTTGGATGCTGTCTTCATTCCTTTTAGGTATTTGAGTCACGTATATATTAAATTGATTGCTTTGCATTGTTTATTTTCATATTGTTACCCAATGTGCTCATCGGTACAAAAATCTACACAAAAAAGAAAAAATCATTTAATAACTTTTTAATTTCACACAAAGTTTTCCACGAACTCGTAACACGATATCAAAGGTTTACTTCATAATTTTGTAAAATAAGTATCCAGTGTAAGCTAAGCTATTTCAATAAAATTAATCATAGTTTCAAGAAGCACTTCACTTGTCAAATACTTTTCATACTGGAAAATTTACTTATGAATAAACGCTTACGGGTAAGTTGTTTGAGTAGTATATCCTCCTAAATCTTGCCTTCACAATTAGGCTTTTCAGGAAAACAATTGAAAGAATAAACTGTTTCTTCCCGTTTAAAAGAGTAAAGAAATAAATTCTCGACATTTAGTTCAATTATTCCGTCTATTCGTGACTACAAGTTCAACCACCATTTTTATATAGCGTGGCTTGCGCCCACGCATATCATTCACACTGGATTAACAGGTTATATTATTATCTTCAAAATTTTTCTCATTTGCTCTTAAATATTAAACGCTCAATTATTTTTATTTGTAGAATAGATTCTATGATTCTTGACCGTGAATTTTGGTCGCGTGGCTCAAAGGTAAATTTTATTGTTCGATCGTAGGCATATCGTGATTGCGTGTTTGTAGGTACAATTATTTGCATACCGGATCTTTATAAATCACCGATAAAAGTTCCGGTTCGCTGGCTCTGTAAGGTCAATCATCTCTAACTATTACGGCTTAATGAAGCTAAAATCTTTGTGATGACTAGCTGTTAATTGGTCACCATTCATGTTATGACGTATGAAGGTATCATCAAAAGAAACCAAAGCCCGTTTTCACGGACACTAGGAAATATCTTAATATATTATTGCGCGCGCCTAGGCTTTCATTTAGGTTTTACCTAATATTAGTAGAGAGCATAATCAGGCAAAAGACCAAGATTCAGGACATAACCCTAAAAAGAAGAAGACTAAAGTAGAAATGGTCTGGACACGGAATGGTATGGTAAGAGGGAAGGGCAATCAACTTAGCCTTTTTCCAAGTATGTTAGGGTCGGCTTCCAGTCTAACCACATACACATAATCAGCCTATAACGTTCCCACTGCTGGGACACAGGCCTCCTCTCTGTGAGAGGGAGTGGGCCGTAATCCACCACGCGGGCCCAGTGCGGGTTGGTGGATGTCACATGTCTTCGAATTTTTGGTTCTAGGACATGCCGGTTTCCTCACGATGTTTTCCTTCACCGTTTTGAGTCTAACCGGATGCAGCTAAATATCAGTATATTACATGGAGCGACTGCCTATCTGACCTACACAACCCAATTACTGGGTAAGACGCCCCTTGGTAAGACTGGTTGTCAGACTTTCGGGCTTCTGACGACCCGTAACGACTGTCAAAGATCCACAAATGACAGTCGGGACCGACGGCTTAACGTGCTTTCTGAAGTACGGAGGGGTCTTGGTATTCAAAGATGGTTTCCCATTTACGGACCAACCGCGGCAAGTATACCTTAACCTGATCGATCGACCCGTGCGGCTGTTATAACGTAGCCACAAGCCTCTCAAGAGGGAAGGACAAATGTAACGAAATAGTTACCCAGTGGTACCCCAGAAACGGTCAAAAAAGAGATGTAGACCACAGAAAATGTGCGTTGATGACGTCAGGCAGGTTGCTGGAAAAACATGGGGCGGAGTAACTAAATTGAGATAGGAATGGAGAAGGTTGGAGGAGACATTTACCGAATGGCAAACGGACATACAAAACATATACCAACGCCAAATACGAGACTGGCGACTACGCTTTATCTTTGTAAGACTAAAAGGCTAACAAATAAGAAAAATAGTACCTACATATTAGTGAAAACAGGTGCGTAAGACTTTTAGTCGGACGGCTTGGAGAGACTGAGGCAGTACTTATCTACTGTAAGTAAACAACTTACAATACGGTGGTTAATGGTGACCTGTAATACAGGTTTTTTCTAAAACCTACTTCAGGCACCAGCTCTCACAATGTGAATTTATATAGTTGTAGTAGTAACTGTAAAGTGCCACGAAAACATTGTGAGAGAAATAAATAATTTATTATATTATTAATATGGTGATCAAGAACATATAGAGTAAGTTTACACGTTAAAAAATTTATAGCTTTATATTCCACTGCTTCATTATTTTGTTATCTTAACTTTCATTGAATGTTGATTGTGTAACAATTTCATAATCATTGCCATGTATGTATTAGTATGGGAAATTTCCCAAACTTATATCGACATAACATTATTATGTATCAACGGTAGTCCATTTCTTGGCGCCACCAAATAGATACACTTTCATATAAGTATAACATAAAAATAGTCCAGTATTAAAAGTCACAGAACGTCGACTGAACTATAATATACATATATTATGTGTCCAAATATTCAAATAAAATTTATATTCATAGAAAACTTGGAATTGTTACGACTTTATTTCAAACTGCTGTTAACGTAAATATCTTGAATTGAATATTGTTTATGAATATAACTTTTGGTAAAAGACTTTGACCGTCGTACTAATGATATGAGAGTAAATGGAATCAGTGTAGAGGAATTTGGTGACAAAGTAACAGAACAAAAACGTGAAGCTTAGATACAGACAAATAATGAAGATCAAATCGATAAATTATTGTCAGTACTATATGATTCGCAACGGCCGCGAGTTGTAGGCCGTAGGTTCAAACCCTGACAGGTGCTTTACTTTGTGTAAGTTATTTCATCACTACTGCTCTCAAAATGATTAAGAAAACCGGCATGTCTTGAATGAATAAAAAAATACAAAGACATGTGACATCTACCAACCCGCACTGTGCCTGCGTGGTGGACTACGGCCGACTCCCTTCTACGGAGAGGAGGCCCGTGTCCCAACAGTGGGAACGTTATAGGCTGATTATGTAATAGTTGTCATTAATGAAGACGTATTAAAGGTCACAACTGGTCCAAATTAGATAAAAGTTGCAAGAGATAGGACTCAGTGGAAGTTGTTAGAGGAGGCCTTTGCCAAGAGGCACACTAAACAAAGAGACATTCTGTAAAATACTACTGAAAATACCACAACGCAAAGTTCAGTATAAAAGGACTTATTATATTATTATGATGGTAACTTGCAAAGGTTTTACTTTTAATCTCAATCACTTACCTACTACCTAACTTTGCATTTCCTACCACAAATGTTAATAAAATATACCATCATAATCAACCACTTTGAATAAATCCACACGCTATAAAAATAGTACACCCTCTTAAATTCTTTAAAAAATAACCAATAACTTTGTCATGTTTATTATTTTCAAAGAACTACTCAAGAATTCATGCAATGTCTGCCAAATTGATCGCAATGCAGTTAGAACAACATGGTCCCTGAATGCGATGTATACAAATAAATTTGAGTATAAGGATCAAAAAGGATTATTTCCAAAACCATTACCTAGCCATTTTATATCCAATGCTTCACGATTTAAAGTTTAAATTGACAAAATGAAAAGATGTTCCTAAGCGTTTTTCAAAGCTCGGCTAGTGATGCGAATCAGAATGTTCGCCGCAAGTTTGTACGGGAGTCGAGTGCAGGTGACAAATAGTCACGCCATACTGGAAAAGGTCGGGGGCGATGCGACACGTCGATGTTTTTATTTGTTTAAGTCGATGACTTAATACTAGTGAGGGGAAACATCGATAGTTTTATTAATTGGACAAGAGATTCATATGTATCAAGTATAATAACACTTTACTGAGTCGTAAATGTTGATTCGAACCAAAGCTTTGTAGAAAAACAGTTGCTCTGAAAGAAATTAGATCAGATTCCACGAATTATGCTCAATGTAATATTTTGAATCTAAAAGCACCAATTAAATCTCAAACACTGAAAAGAGCTTGTAGTTAAAATTAAATTTTAAAAGGACCAATAAAAATATCGACAATCCTAAAGCCATCTATCGATAAACCTTCTCGAAGCTTCACACATTCCCACATCCCTAGTTTTATAGATTCATATCTCTTAAATGTATGCAGTCAGCAGCATATAATTCAGGATTACAAATTGTTTGTTTTAGGGAGAGACACCAAATGTATTGGCGAGATTTCAACTTAAAAGCCTGGTGATAAATATAAAAAATCCGATGAGGTATCGCAAGCAAAGGATTGCGATTTTACGTCGTGACATTTTTCTTGTTTGCCTGACAAAGGGTTTTTAGTAAATGTTTGCTGACAATGTTAGTTTTGCCTTTGTAAATGAGTTTGTGGTAATTATGTGTCGTTTAATCCTTTGTTAAGATTCACTGATGAATTTCGCGACTTTTTTTCAATGTTTTTTTTTTGTGTGCGTATGGAAAGGGTCTCGTTAGTGCATCATTGTATGAGCCTGTATGGACCGCTACCGCTTTTGAAATTATTTGGGGTGCTTGTATGTTTTCATACCTATTCGATTGGGTTTGACATTAATTCTATTTTTTATTTATTTGTACAGATATTTACATAATATAAGCTAACATATAAACTATAATAAGATGTACAATTATATGAAAAAATAAACAAAATAATCATAGGGCATCAAAGAATTCGTCCGCATCGCTGTCAACAGGAACAGTGTCCAAAATTCTGGCAGCATTGCCACGTTGTATAGCGATGCTAATTCTTTGGCCAAGAAATAGGCCAGCCCTCTGGTCACGTGAAGAGTCGACATTAATTCTTCATTCGAATAATAATTTTGGAAAGAAACATTTACCTATTTAATTTGCCTTCTTTTTCAATCACAATCTTGGCAGTACAGTCGGTAGGAGAATGTGGATGCGGAGCTGTATAACAAACTATGCCCTACCTTGGGAGGTAGGGCATAGTTTGTCGTTATGACTGCCACCGACGACGATGCCGTAGAAGTGACGAAGTTTTTGGCCAACAAAATTTAACAGTCGTGCCATCTACACGAATAAGTACTATATCTCCTTATCGTTGACATGGTATTCAACCTCCTTTGTTTAGATGGCTATTAAGTGCTTATAACACTATAAGAATGATTTTTTTTTGTACCAATTTAATTACCTAAATAACGATTGCTTTATTTTGTAAGCATGCAGTGTTCATTATACAGGGTGAATTTTTCAAGTGGGCGTGGATGGCCAAATCCGAAACTATGAGGACTAGCGAAAAGTACTCAAAGGAGTCGCGGGCTCGATTTTGATTAAAACTAAAACTGCATCATTAGATTTTTGAAAAATCAATATTTCTCGCCAGGAATCGAACCTGTTGATTTCGAAAAAAAAAACACACGCTGTATTATTACACCATTCGATAGTGTCGCTAATAAGGATCGAATTCTGAGAAGTAATGACATACGGCAAACTAAAGGAAAGACCTCATTTTTAACAAAATACATTTTTATTTTTCTTATGTTATCTACCTAGCCTTTTCCCAACTATGTTGGGGTCGGCTTCCAGTCTAATCGGATGCAGCTGAATACCAGTATTTTACATGGAGTGATTGCCTATCTGAACTCCACAACCCAGTTACTGGGTAATACAATACCCCTTCCCCTTGGTAAGACTGGTTGTCATACCTTCGAGCTTCTGACTACCCGTAACGACTGTCAAAGTTCCAGGAATGACAGCCGGGACCAACGGCTTAACGTACTTTCTGAGGCATGGAGGGGTCTTGGTACGTAAAGATGGTCACCCATCCACAGACCAACCGCGGCAAGCGTAGCTTAACCTGATGGATTGACCTGTGCGGCTGTTATTATTTAGCCGGGCCCGGGTTATGTTACCTACCTACTAAACTTTAACTGATTAATTGTTCAAAATGATGACCATTGTTTTCAATACACAGCTGGATTCGACGTCTCAAGGATTGTACTGCATTCACAATTACAATATTATTGATTCCATTAGAATATTTTCCAAAGATCGTCATAGAAATTGGAATTTAGAACATAATGTTGTGAAGGTGACTGCGCTGTGGGTATGTTAGTAAAAATATTGAGCATCATTTCGAAAAAGGTACGTAATGTAGGTATGAATACTTCAAAATAAGAAGTTTATTAAAATTCAACATGTTCCTTAAGTTTGCCGTATGTCATTACTTCCCAGAATTTGATCCTTATTACCGACACTATCGAATGGTGTAATAATACAGCGTGTGGTTTTTTTTTCGAAATCAACAGGTTCGATTCCTGGCGAGAAATATTGATTTTTCAAAAATCTAATAATGTAGTTTTAGTTTTCATCAAAATCGAGCCCGCGACTCCTTTGAGTACTTTTCGCTATTCCTCATAGTTTAGAATTTGGCCATCCACGCCCACTTGGAAAATTCACCCTGTATAGTAACTATACTCCATAGGTTTAGGTAGTTAAATAAAGGAAAACAAAAAACCACGTGATTTAGTTAACCGACTAAACGTAATGCCAGTCTATTCAGTTGTCATGCTACGTCACAGTTGTACTCTTCAATTTAGCAATGTTGTAATTAGTTAATAACGTTGCTAAATTGAAGAGTACAACTGTGACGTAGCATGACAACTGAATAGACTAGTATTACGTTTAGGCGGTTTACCACGTCACGTGGTTTTTTTGTTTACCTTTATTTAACTACCTAAACCTATGGAGTATAGGCACCTTATTTATAAACGTTGCGTACAGTAAAGTAATAAATAGTGTCTGTTCAACCGTACTTACATTTTTGGCGTTTGTACGTCTCTATGCTTCAAAGCGATTGTGTCAGGGTAGCCTGCGAAATTCTTTGTTTGAAGTGAAAACTTCTTTAGCGGCGTTGCACACTTTTTGTAATGGGGAAAAAATGTTAAACCCGCGTCAGGACATCGCGTCAGGACACGTGACCGTCAGGAGAGATTTCGCCCAGCCTCTTTCTACGGCGGCGCCAACCGGCTGCCGGCACTCCCGGAGTGCAAGCCGTCTTTTTTTTTTGAAGTGAAAACTTCTTTAGCGGCGTTGAACACTTTTTGTAATGGGTAAAAAATGTTAAACTCGCGTCAGGGCATCGCGTCAGGACACGTGACCGTCAGGAGAGATTCCCCCCCCCCCATCTCTTTCTACGGCGGCGCCAACCGAAGTGAACCAAGTGAGACACGACAAAGATGGCCGAAGAAAATGACATTTGACGAACAAATGTTTGAAAAGTCAGTTTCGTAAACAATAGTACTTCGAGGAGCCGCAGTTGTATTTAATTTATTTTGAACTTCTGTTTAACCAATTTAGTTTATTATTATATACCTACCTACAATACAAAATAGAAGCGACGAAAAATATAACGAAGCACATTATAGCAACAAGAAATACTGTGGGACATTGCTGCTTTTGTGTGAAAACAATGCTTCCGTGTCGACCACGGAAGTTTACACCCTGCAGGGAGATGCTCCAGTAGGGTGTGGCTGTGAAGCTATGTTGCAAAACATGCTCCACTTCCTATCCTGCCTTATTTGTCCTACCCAAAACATGCAGTCAAAGTGACCTCTGCGCTGCTACCGACGACAACGTGGAAGTGGCAATATTTTGAGCCAACAAGATCTAGAGTAAAAGAGAAGAAATTTAGGGAGTAGTTCATTAATAAAAAGCTTGTATACAAAAATATCAGTTTATTTTTATAATACTTGTACGCACCGGGACTTACAGCTTAGTACGGCTGTTATTCCAAATGCATACAGTGTGGCTAAGTTTGTAACAATTGAGCCTGGTATCTATGGTTACCTCACCCTACTGATTATAAACCTACAGCAACTACTTAACACCCTAGTTATCCTAACACCCTAACCTATCATACAAGCCTACGGGAGACCTACGGGAACAGACAGAATTTGGGTAGGAATAGGGGTTTGTGTACGTCGTGCAATGTGTACACAGGAAATAGTTTTGTCATTGCCGGTCCCACAGACTCATAGAACTGGTGATGGCTACAGGTGTCTTGGCCATAGTGAGAGGAATTATGGAAGATGAATCAAACTCTACTCCAGCTTGATGACTTATTTATTCATTTACTAATTACTAATTTATGTGGAACGAATGTATGTCGCTCTTGATGCTGACGCTGGCGTATGTAACTCTTGCCTGTTCACGGCTGAACAATACTCTAAACTCTAATTTGGCTTCTAAAACTTGTGCAAGCAGAACAACATTTTTAAAATGTTTGCTTTTCATTTGCCATCTGTGCCATCTCTTCTGTAGGCCGTTTCATTTTCTGCTATTCGTAGTGAAGCACCATCCTTACTAGTCCTATTGACCTGAAATACAAAACTGATGTTATAAATTCTTTCTCTTCATTATCTTATTTATACTGATTTAATTAATCAGTAGCGGCATCAAAATAACAGTCATTATTATTCTTATGGCGGGTTTTTTTTTTTGTTACAATGAGTTTTGTACAGGCAAACGAAGTTCTTCGTAAAATTGTAAATTGGATAGGCACCTAATTCGTAAATCATGCCAGGCTGCCCCTGTTTAGCGTTAGTGCTTGTGTCAGTGTTTTTATTTTCTATTATGGAGACCTCTCCCTGACCAATTCTTCCAAAATCTAAGGATTAGAAGCAAAAGCAAGCATAAGTATAAGAAATTGAGAATGTTTACAAAACATAATTTACTTTGAACACATTTTAGCTGTAACAGTAGGTACACACCTTATCCTCCTCCAACCAATATTCAATTCTTTGCCCTTTATTGCAACTAGTCTCCGGTCTTAATTTCATTTATTTTAAATACAAAAAAAGAACGGGTTGCACTCCGGGAGTGCCGGCAGAAGTGAAAACTTGAATATTAACGTTGAAATAAATCAATTATTAATTTAATTAATATTACTCATTTTTTTTTCAATATTTCTGCGTCACTTTTTTTATTAATAGATGCACTTTGTTCAATTTCCATATTTTAAACACTTTCGGTCTTATTCATAAAAAAAGCCTATTGAAGGTTTAAACCATTCATTAGTTAAAATGCTTAATAGGCCTTTAAAACATTCGATAAAATGTTGTATTCATAAACGCTTCATAAACGTTCTATAACTAGAATGTCCTACAACTTCTAAACGTTGCCATTATAATGAAGTCATCCAACAAATTGGCCAACACATTAAATCGGCATACGAGAATATCTGTCTACGAACCGAATATTTGTGTCCATAGACATTATTACGTATGAAAAACTAATTTATTGTCTACAGTTTCAACAGTTTTGACGCGACAACGTTATGGTCGTCATGGAAACAATATGAATATGTCAATGAATGAATTTGATATTGTATGTGTCAAACTAAAAAACTTTTGAATATTTTTTTTGTATTTAAAATAAATGAAATTAAGACCGGAGACTAGTTGCAATAAAGGGCAAAGAATTGAATATTGGTTGGAGGAGGATAAGGTGTGTACCTACTGTTACAGCTAAAATGTGTTCAAAGTAAGTTATGTTTTGTAAACATTCTCAATTTCTTATACTTATGCTTGCTTTTGCTTCTAATCCTTAGATTTTTTTGGAAGAATTGGTCAGGGAGAGGTCTCCATAATAGAAAATAAAAACACTGACACAAGCACTAACGCTAAACAGCCTGGCATGATTTACGAATTAGGTGCCTATCCAATTTACAATTTTACGAAGAACTTCGTTTGCCTGTACAAAACTCATTGTAACAAAAAAAACCCGCCATAAGAATAATAATGACTGTTATTTTGATGCCGCTACTGATTAATTAAATCAGTATAAATAAGATACCTAATGAAGAGAAAGAATTTGTAACATTAGTTTTGTATTTCAGGTCAATAGGACTAGTAAGGATGGTGCTTCACTACGAATAGCAGAAAATTAAACGGCCTACAGAAGAGATGGCACAGATGGCAAATGAAAAGCAAAACATTTTAAAAATGTTGTTCTGCTTGCACAAGTTTTAGAAGCCAAATTAGAGTTTAGAGTATTGTTCAGCCGTGAACAGGCAAGAGTTACATACGCCAGCGTCAGCATCAAGAGCGACATACATTCGTTCCACATAAATTAGTAATTAGTAAATGAATAAATTAGTCATCAAGCTGGAGTAGAGTTTGATTCATCTTCCATAATTCCTCTCACTATGGCCAAGACACCTTTAGCCATCACCAGTTCTATGAGTCTGTGGGACCGGCAATGACAAAACTATTTCCTGTGTACACATTGCACGACGTACACAAACCCCTATTTCTACCCAAATTCTGTCTGTTCCCGTAGGTCTCCCGTAGGCTTGTATGATAGGTTAGGGTGTTAGGATAACTAGGGTGTTAAGTAGTTGCTGTAGGTTTATAATCAGTAGGGTGAGGTAACCATAGATACCAGGGTCAATTGTTACAAACTTAGCCACACTGTATGCATTTGGAATAACAGCCGTACTAAGCTGTAAGTCCCGGTGCGTACAAGTATTATAAAAATAAACTGATATTTGTATACAAGCTTTTTATTAATGAACTACTCCCTAAATTTCTTCTCTTTTACTTTAGATCTTGTTGGCTCAACATATTGCCACTTCCACGTTGTCGTCGGTGGCAGCGCAGAGGTCACTTTGACTGCATGTTTTGGGTAGGACAAATAAGGCAGGATAGGAAGTGGAGCATGTTTTGCAACATAGCTTCACAGCCACACCCTACTGGAGCATCTCCCTGCAGGGTGTAAACTTCCGTGGTCGACACGGAAGCATTGTTTTCACACAAAAGCAGCAATGTAGTTTTATACATCATTGAATGTCCCACAGTATTTCTTGTTGCTATAATGTGCTTCGTTATATTTTTCGTCGCTTCTATTTTGTATTGTAGGTAGGTATATAATAATAAACTAAATTGGTTAAACAGAAGTTCAAAATAAATTAAATACAACTGCGGCTCCTCGAAGTACTATTGTTTACGAAACTGACTTTTGAAACATTTGTACGTCAAATGTCATTTTCTTCGGCCATCTATGTCGCGTCTCACTTGGTTCACTTCGGTTGGCGCCGCCGTAGAAAGAGATGGGGGGGGGGGGGAATCTCTCCTGACGGTCACGTGTCCTGACGCGATGCCCTGACGCGAGTTTAAAATTTTTTACCCATTACAAAAAGTGTTCAACGCCGCTAAAGAAGTTTTCACTTCAAAAAATATTCAAAAGTTTTTTAGTTTGACACATACAATATCAAATTCATTCATTGACATATTCATATTGTTTCCATGACGACCATGACGTTGTCGCGTCAAAACTGTTGAAACTGTAGACAATAAATTAGTTTTTCATACGTAATAATGTCTATGGACACAAATATTCGGTTCGTAGACAGATATTCTCGTATGCCGATTTAATGTGTTGGATGACTTCATTATAATGGCAACATTTAGAAGTTGTAGGACATTCTAGTTATAGAACGCTTATGAAGCGTTTATGAATACAAAATTTTATCGAATGTTTTAAAGGCCTATTGAGCATTTTAACTAATGAATGGTTTAAACCTTCAAAAGGCTTTTTTTATGAATAAGACCGAAAGTGTTTAAAATATGGAAATTGAACAAAGTGCATCTATTAATGAAAAAAGTGACGCAGAAATATTGAAAAAAATGAATAATATTAATTAAATTAATAATTGATTTATTTCAACGTTAATATTCAAGTTTTCACTTCTGCCGGCACTCCCGGAGTGCAACCCGTCTTTTTTTTTGTAATTTGATGGTCAGTATCAGATTGCATGTTGATCTAAATATTTATTTATAGAATTATATTCATAAAAATCATCAATACATCTCTCTTAATAAATATTTAATCCATATTACCCTATTGAACTATTCAAAAAATCAAAAAATTATAAATAAATGAATGAATAAATAAATAATAATAAATTATTTTGTCATTGTTATGTTACCTACTTGGTTTTGCAGTTACATAGGTACTGTTTTTTATTAGTTCGTACTAATAAACTAACTTTATATCTTTGCTTCTACCTTAAACACCAGCACTATTATTAACTTTGCCTGATAGCTAAAGCCATTAGTTGAATTTGTGACCGCATAAACATAGTGCCACCTCTAGTAAAAGTCACCTCTTTGATATTTACATCGCATAACATTGTACCAAGTGTATTACCTTACATGCACTGGTTTGATACTTCTCGTAAATTAAAATCTTCATGTAGTAGGATAAGCTTTTTGTGCTTCTTGATTTCATACATATAAAAGTTATCCTATAGAAACTTAATGTTATGCTATAGAACTTACTTTTATGCATTTTTTTTATTAGTGTCTCGTCGTCTGCCTAGCCTTTTCCCAACTATGTTGGGGTTGGCTTCCAGTCTAACCGGATGCAGCTGAGTACCAGACTTTTACATAGAGCGACTGCCTATCTGACCTCCACAACACAGTTGCTGGGTAATACGAAACCCCTTGGTAAGACTGGTTGTCAGAAGCCCGAAAGCTTCTGACGACCCGTAGCAACTGTCAAAGATCCACAAATGACAGCCGGGACCAACATCTTAACGTGCTTTCCGAGGTACGGAGGGGTCTTAGTATGTAAAGATGGTGACCCATCCACGGACCAACCGCAGCAAGAGTAGCTTAACCTGATCGATTGACCCGTGCGGCTATTTCAATAGCATAAAAAAGATATTCTTTTATTGCTCTTGGCCTCGATCACGCATGTTGGAAAGCGATTAGGTTTGCCATTTTGCTATACTACACTTTACTGAAAATATACTTTAGACTAACACACACACACACACACACTTACACTAACACACACTACTAACACACTATACACTACTGACACTTTTACTAAGACTGCCTCTTTAGTCAATTGGTCGCAAGCGTTTCCCAGTTCGGGCAAAGTATTTTTGGGGTTTTTCCATTAGAAACTCAGGAACAGCCCAGAGTCTTTATTTGTGCCCGGTTTATGGCAATAGGGCCGCCCTCTAAAAATAACTGGCAACATGTTAGTGCACTTTTACTTAACTTTTCGGGGAGTCTTACAGGCGTGTTGTTATGTTCTATACTAAGGTTTGAAAGGTTTCAAAAACAAGACAGGGCGAAGAAAAAAAAGAACATACATTCAAACAATATCTTCTTAAAAAACAAGCAATAGCAATATTTGTCGTATCACTCTCGTACAAAAAGGTTAATAGATCAATCAAATAAATATCGTTTACATAATATCATAGTATCAGTTAATAAAATATTCCCTAACACATATCAGAAAAGATTACACATCGTAAATATTTTAAACGCGTTTTAAATTTCATCAGACGCCATTTTACGATAACATGTCATTTCATATAAAAATACATATAACATTATCAATATATTATAGCTTATTGACAGTGTTATAGCAAATTATGACTATTTATGTGCAAAATTAGTTCTAAAGTCGTATGATGGAATGTTAAAAGGTCTTATATGACAAATATTGTGGTTCCTACCGGTTGGGGAAACGAGATGTTATTTATGATAGTTGGACTTCACTGTTTTGTACATACAGGTATTAATATTTATCTGGGATAATCTTATTTTCATATAATAGGTATTACTGAGGATACTATGGACTAAGAATTATACAAAAACAAAAGATGGAGGACCAAATCAGGTTAACAATTCACAAATAAATACAAAAGAGAATCTTATCCAAAAGATTAAGAGGTACCTGAAGCCCTACTAACTATTACGATACTTATATCCTTATTTAAGAACTAACGGTACCTACAAGGTACATTACAGGAAACAAAAGAGATGGCTAAAAAAAAACCCAGAATCGCCAGAAACATAATATATGCCATTTTTATAGGCATAGTATGTACAACAAAAATATATAATAATATACTGCAAAAACGACGTGGTATACTAGATATACAGGGTGAATTTTTCAAGTGGGCGTGTATGGCCA
Organism: Amphipoea oculea; assembly: GCA_945859645.1. Classification (NCBI taxonomy): domain Eukaryota; kingdom Metazoa; phylum Arthropoda; class Insecta; order Lepidoptera; family Noctuidae; genus Amphipoea; species Amphipoea oculea. The sequence goes on from OX243880.1 coordinate 12,550,066, forward strand.
AATCCGAAACTATGAGGACTAGCGAAAAGTACTCAAAGGAGTCGCGGGCCCGATTTTGATGAAAACTAAAACTGCATCATTGGATTTTTGAAAAATCTATATTTCTAGCCAGGAATCGAACCTGTTGATTTAAAAAAAAAAACACTGTATTATTACACCATTCGATAGTGTCGCTAGTAAGGATCGAATTCTGGGAAGTAATGACATACGTCAAACTAAAATAAAGAGCTCATTTACACAAAGTAAAAAAAAACACCCTGTATAAAGATTATTAATAATAAAACATATTAAAAGATGAAGGGTATATTTTTTACATTATTTTAATATATTATCATAATTATACTAAAGAGATTGTGATAAAATAAAAGTCGAGTAATCAATGTAAGTATGAATAACATAAACACACAAAGTACATATAATAACTTTTATACTATATGGTTTAGGAGGCTGATTTTTTGAAACCGTATTGGGTTTACTATAGTGAACCCATTTTTATACATTTCGTTGCTGGCGATTCTGGGTTTTTTGTCTATGAACTTTTAGCCATGTCCTTTGTGATTTATGGACTCTCAATAATGATGAACTAAGTCCCAGAAAAATTTTAAGACGGAGAATAAGGATAAAAAAGTAATACATATACGCATTATAAGTACTCTCATATATCGAATGCTGTCAACATGTTTTGAAGTATAGTTATCTAATATTAACTGACAGATTGATTTGTTTTTCAAACGAAGATTGATCAATGGTCAAATTAGACATGACGTGATCAGTGCCGGACGTAAAATGTTTTAATATACTCGTAAATCTTTTCTGAACTATGAATATGTTATAGGTGCCGATACCGGTCTGACATTGATAGGTAAAGAGTGTGTTTTGTTTCGATTAGACGTTTATGTTGAAGTATTGAATTCGCAGATCTAACAACAATAGTTTAATTTAGATGTTGTTTTTCTACACCTTAGCACATAATTTTTTTTACTACTGTGGACGGAGTAAGGCACCAACTATAGAGATGAGTTATCAATGTCCTTTTACAATTTTTAATCCGTATGCTAACTGCTGGTGATTAAGAAAATTTAGTCAGTAAATGCTTATCCGAAAATGATGATAGCTCTTTTGTAATAGGTACAACTTTCTGTTCAATTTACAAAGTAAATATTTCTTTCTGACCCACAAACTGATCTTGAACAAACGCCTTATTCATACAATATCAACATGTCAGATCATAATCATTAACACCATCGTTCCTAACCATCACACCTCAAGAGATGAAACGTAAAGATATCCTCAAAAAGACATAGGAAAGGATTCGCGTCGTACGGCGAACGGTCAAAGTTGAGTGTTTGAACTCGATTGACCTCGAAAATCCGTTACTGATGTGACTCAGGGTTCAGGGGCTAGGCAGCGGTCCAGGTAAGTATCGATTGCACGGAAATTGGATGTGTTGTGTGTGAGTACTGTTTTTTTAAGTGTTTGGTTCTATCCTTTCCTCGAAGTATTTTTGGAAAATAATGTAAATATAATAATGTTGTAGGATGGAAATCGTGGCTATGTTTTTGTTTTTTTGTTATCGGATATCAAGAGCAGTTTGCCCTGTAGTATCGGCCCTGTACGAGTTGTAGGTCGTGATTTCGAATCCAGGCAGGCACTTTACTTTATGTTTTAAAATTTCATCAACACTGCTGTCATAACGGTAAAGGAAAACATTGCGAGAAAATCGGCATGTCCTACAACCAAAAACTTCCAAAAAACCCGTACTAAGACAGCGCGGTAGACTATAGCCAACTCCCTCTCACAGACCGAAATTAAGCCTGTGTCCCAGCTATGGGTCTGGCTGGAGTAAGCTGATTGTGCTTAACGAACATCGGAATGGCCTATTATCGGACACGTGAAGCGGAGAATGACGATTATAGTTAAAACAAGAAAAGTTTTAAATGTTGGATGGCCATAAGAAAAGAGATACAGCACAGAAACGATAGATGGAGTATGTGAAATATGATATGGCTAGGAGGTAGTGATTTCCGAGGTAACGGCTAATACAGATATATGGAAGAACAGACATGCTGCCTTGATCCCAAACAAGAATGCACACAGGAGAACGGCCTTAAAAAATCAAGCAAACAGGCTTCAACAGGCTCTTCATATTAGGAAATCGAAAACATATGTAGAACAAGCTCAAGCAAAAACGGTAATAAATCAGCCGCAGCTACCAAAGCGTTTATCTATAAACTAAAACAAGACAACATTGGCCTCAAAGAAGGAGCTCTATTTCAAAACGAAGTGATGGTATTCAAAAAATTTAGCACAATAACTCTTAAGCTATTGATAAATTATAAACCGCACCTACTAAAGTTACTCAGTTTCTTAACACACCCAAACCAGGCGACATTGGCCTCAAAGAAGGAGCTAATTATCTTGCAGATTGAAATAGTTCTCAGGTATTTGAGAGTGGCGGAAAAAAACTCTAGCCTATATCAATAATAAAACGGTTGTCTTTAAAAAACTACGATCTTATCCGCACAACGACCTAAAAAAGGGAATTCGAGAAATTATCTGGAGTATATAAAGTTTTAGAATCTTATCATAACTGTAAAAAATCCTATAGACTCTGACAAATCCACCGCACAATTTATTATTATATACATAGGTGAAGAAGACATTCTCAAAAACTGACATCAAAAGAATCCGGAAACAATCGCACACCACGATTAACCAGCACAAATCCTCAATAGTCAACCAAAACCAAGGCGACATTGATCCCCAAAAGGACAACAAAAACCAATTCGCAGCTAATTATCTCATGCATTAAAACCGTTCAGTTTAGAATAACAAAGTGATGGCATTCAAGACACGCGGGACATGGCCTTAGGCCACTGAGCAACGGCCGGCCGCACCATATTTCACGGTGCCGCTCCAATGGTTTCGGGAACACCCGCTGAGCTCCTGAATTAAGTAAAAGCCTTCGAGCTCTTGTTTCTTGATACCTCTAGTTGGGTGTAAGGATGTGTCCTGAGTGTGCGGTTTTGTCAAAGGATAAAGAATTTAAGAAATTTTTGTTTGAAGAGATTTTTGGGCTGTCATCTTGATTCCAGAATTTGTTCACTGTTGAAATTCTGTGAGAAAATATTGATAGAAGATGGATTGTTCGTCCACGTTCAAAAATTGTGTTTTATATTTATCTTGTAGTTTTGCTATATTGAGAAAACTAAGCAGAGGTTATAATAATGAGTACCAAAGTTCAAAATTTTAACGTTTGTGCTTCTACGCTATATCTATGTTTATATACTTATTCTTCTACAGTGATCTAGCCAGCAAATTTATCTACGTTTTAAACCTATGATCTGCTTCACAGTAAAACAATCCTCACATCCCTAACTTAACGACACTATATTAAAACAAACCCTACCATATAAACATACCTTAACCCTCCTTAATAGATGTCTCGGACCAATTTAACATTTGACGTGTTTTTAATTTAGCGGCCGCGCCCGCGGCACCCGTCTGACTGGCCACCTAAATAACGTACATATATTACCAGAAATCATACGCCGCCACTCATTACCGACCTCATTTGAATATTTCGGGTTTATACTGGATATTATGTTTTGGTTGACTCTTTCGTTTAAATGGTGCTTGGTAACTTGGAGCTCGATTTCTATTTGTTCTTATAGTTTAATTAGATCCTTGTAATGTTTTTAGTACGCATTTCTGTCGCCAGCTTAGTTGAGGCTATGTCCAGCAGTGGACTGAGATAGACTGAGTTGATTGTCTCCTTTTGTTTACCAGAAGCATACTTGGGCAAATTTTTCTTGTTATTGTTGTTTGTTAAGTCGTTATTTTTCCACTCTGCAATCGGAATTTTGTTTTGGTTGTTTGTTTGTTGTCATTTGCCAGTGTCGAAACACAGAGTAATTTTGCAATTTGTCGTATTGTCTTTGATCCCTGGCCCTCACATCACGCAATGGGAAAAATTTTCAAACTTGATACGACTCTACATGAGGCTTTTGGCTACTATCTAAGCGTGTATTTTTAGAATAATGGTTTTTTGATTGTTAGGTATCGTTCTTATTTTAATATTCCGGGTTAAAACTGGGCATTTTAGGTATATCCTATTGTAGCGTTAATATGATTAGGTAGGTGATAATTCTTTCCAAAAACTTAATTAAATGTCAATACCTTATATAATTTAAATACAATAAATCGTGAGTTTACTATGAAATTATATTGGTTTATAATTTCACGGACTACTAAATAGCTTAATCAAATAGCCAAATATGAAATCGTCACTCAGCTAGATACGTTTTTAGCCTACCGTTTTAAACTAATCCAATTAATGATGCGATTAAGTATCGATTAGGAAATGATAAATGGAATCGAAATTCCTAATCGAGAAGATAATTGATGGTCCAATCATAACTCTCAAACGTGTTGAAATATTTGAAGGCCCCACTTCCATGGTGTCGCTGGACTAAATATGAAACAGCTGATTATCTACTTCGTGTTTGCTTTTTAAATAGCTCAAAATGTGTATTTTGATTTGAATAATATTATTGTGTATTTACCATTAAATACGACAGTACGAGTACACTTTCATTAGTATTATGACACACTGCTTTGATGCAAAGTTTATATTTAGTTTATTAAGTAGGCAATCGGCTATGTAAACTCTTCTGTTAACGTCATTTTACATAGCAAACATCCCAATCTAATCTTCATATATCAGTCTCAGCAAACCTTGACGAAACGTTCATAAAAATTCATTATAACTTCTTCGAAACCTTATAAAATGCCTCTGTCGGCGTCTCAACGCTCAAGACGCAATTTTCTGAACTCAGAAACGCATTAATCAAACATACAAGTGACGTTTAGAAGTAGCAAAACAAATTGTCAGTCCTTTTTCGAATATAAAAGCTTATTTATATCCTCAAAGGAAAAAAAGTTAATTAAGTTTTAATAGAATACAAAACGGGAGTGATTTTGGTAGCCAAAAATAGGCGGGGATGTTGTAAAATTTAATTATTTTTTTCATAAAGCGGCTCAATGGTTTTTTTGTTTGGACTTTAGTCTTTGAACAGGAAATGTAAACAATTAGTAGCATTTTTGTTTGAAGTATGGTTTAGGGAATTAATGTGGTTGTTGATTATTTTAATTTATGGAGATGTTAAAGTTTTTCGGTGGTTAAAGTAAATGCATGCTGATGATGCATAACTTAATTATTTATTTGTGTTTAATGATGTTAATAAAGTCAAATGATAATTATTAAAATTGATCAGTACTTAATTAAACGTTTATGGTTAGATATTTATAACTTGAAGTGCACGTTCATTTAACTAAATAGGTTTGAGATGTATGCTAGAACATAAACCCGGCTCGTGTCGAGTTATTTGATTTAAACACAGTAATTTTAAAAAAATATTACCGGCTGTAAGGTAATCCTTTTTCCTTCAATTTAAGTACCAACAAGTCCCCCAAAAAAGTTAAACAGTTCAAGTAATTTAAGCTTAAAAATCTCAAGCTTACTCGAATGTCGTCCAAACGTTTGTTTACACAGGAGTTTCTTAAAACCAATTTCACAATGGTTCATAAATCGACGCAAGAGTCGCTTGTATGTCGCGTTCAAGCCGACTTTATGACTCCATTCAGACTTTCGAGGTTTAGCCGATCGTTTTCAGTAAATGTATTATGCCCGTTTTCACTACCACTAGGTGACACCTAAACGAATGCCTAAATAAAAGCGCGCTGTTGGATTTTCAACTTTCGCGGCTGAGCCGAACGTTGAAAATCCAACAGCGGTTCTTTTGCATTCATTTAGATATTTTGCTTAGTGTTAGTGAAAAGGGGTATAAAATGTATTCTTGTATATCATACTGGCCCTTTGATGGAGGTCGCAAAACCTCAAGCTTAATGATTTACTGGACACCACAGTACCGCAGTAATTCTAACGGAGAATTCGTAAATTGTCAAAAATACTTTATGACGGTGGCGAGGCGAATCGATTTAATCTCATTCTGTCTTTTGGACTAGTAGGGGTTGCTGGATTTGCCCAAATGTAGGTTGCCTGTAAAGCTTTAGTTTAGTCTAGTAAACTAAGGAAGCGGTAAAAAGTCACACATTAACGGTTGTTCAAATACAAAGCGTTTTTTGACACCTAATGTCAAAAACCTACCGGTGAAAATTATTGAATTTGATGTCAACCGCTTTTCTGGGTACCCAGGCATAACAGTTTTGAAAACTGTACTTTTTGGGCTTGTATTGATACTACCTTTTTGGTTTGTTTTTGAAGAAATAAAACAGCGCAGACCGCATTTAGGTTTTGCGTTTTAGATGTTACATCTAGGTATCAATTAAAAGATTAGTCCTTTTTATATTAGTGACCGTGTAAAAAAGATTATTATTAATTGATCCAGCGACCCGAACCGAAAAACAATCCGAGCGTGATACTCATTTTCGGCACCATCGCCAAACAAACGGACAAATCGATACCCAATAGTGACGCGATCTTTATCGATACCGCGAATGTTTTAAAAATACTCGATCCTTAATAACTTGGCTTTTTAATTGGTTTATATAAATCATTATTTCTCGTAACGACTTACAGTGATTTACTCACTGCAATGACACACAGGTTGTCTCTTAAATCACCCGAATGACATTCCGGTGCAATGATATTCTTTTGTCATTTACTTTATGCGAATTTTTAATGAGATGAACGAGATTGAAAAATATGATTTAATCTCTTGTTTCGCGAATGCAATCTTCATCAATAAGGGTTCGTAATGTTCTTTTAAGTTTCTGATTGATGCTCGCGAGTGTGTTACTGATAAACACAGCTTTGGAAATGCGATTTAAATTAATCCTTTACTTTGACTTCCACTAGGGTTAACAATATTGAGTTTATCCAAGTAGGTGACTACTCTAAAAAAAAGGAATCGAACTTTAAAGTTAATTTCCATTGTCATAAATATACGCACACTAATATTATAAAGTCGAAAGTTTGTGAGCGTGTGTGTGTGTTTATATGTTTGTTACTTCTTCACGCTCAAATGGCTGGACCAATTTTGACAAAATTTTGTATGCAGGTAGCTAACACCCTGAATTAACATATAGGCTGCTTTTTATCCCGATATTTCCACGGGATCAACATTTACGCGGGTGAAACCGCGGGGCGCAGCTAGTATTAAATAAATGCAGGTATTTGTAAATGGGTTCTTTTCTCTAATCTACCTTCATTTATTTAATGTTTAAAATTACTTTTTCTCGACTGCCTCAATTTTCCGGTTCGATTCCCAGGGAAGTTTCAGTTTTCCATCTGGAATTTCTCAGTAGCACCTGAATTCTGAATTTGTGTCCGGTTGATGACAACAGGTTCGCCCCTTATTACATGGGACTTAAGGCTTGTACACAAAACTGCGAATCGGCGCGATACGAACTGTTTGGTGGAAACATACTAATAATAAAGCTGAAGAGCTTATTTGAATGCGCTAACCTCTGGAACTCGGAATCACTCGGACAGTCGGATTAGAGAAATTATTTTTGCATTTGATAGCCCAATTCTTCAAGACTACAGGCTATTTAACATCATGCTATGATCCTTGAGAGCCGAGCGAAAAGGAAAAAAGTCTAAAAGAACGCTAAGCGAAAACGAAGTAGGTCATAGCGCAGGTAGGTAATGCGATGCGACGGGGTCGGTCGGAGAAACAAGAAACTTCACGCGAACGAAGTCGCGGGCTGAAGCTAGTATGGTATATATTTTTTACGATGCGACGTCGCATCGCAGTTTTGTGTACAAGCCCTTAAACATAATTGGTGAAATATGTGTGCGCTATAAAGGTACACCTCTGCCTAACCCTTCAGAGGATACAGGCGTGAAGTTATGTCAATATTACAAGTAGGTCCCCATGTTTTTTATGTTTCAAAAACCACCCTCAGTTTTACACTCTCCAAAGAAACAACGCTATTTATAAAACTATTTAAAATACCTTTCAACCGTATATCAAGCTATTATTTTTCCTATTAGTTATACACACCATTTCGGAGTTCATTAAGCATCAATTCGATGGACAGGTCATTTCTTACACATTGTTTGTCTCGGTCAATGAAGGGGCTCACTTTAACTAGTGTTTGCTTCTCAATTTGAAACTGACACATTGAAACAAAGAAATTAATTGATGTAGTAATGAAGGTAAGTAATGAATGGGAACGTAGAGTAGTATTCGTTCAGAGAATATCGTTCAACTTAGCATAAGTACTTAATAGGTATTGTTTGTAAGCATTAAAAATGGACAGATTTTAATACAATAAGTATGATTGTCTTTGAGTCATCTGAGGGTATTTAAGCGATTTTTTATAAAATATTACCTTTGTTTCTTAAAATTATTATATTTATGGACTAGCTACGAACGATGGGATCGAACGCTATCAAGTTAAAAAATTATACCTTATGGTAGCAGATAATACCTTAAAAAATCGGTCAAGAGCGAGTCCGACCCGCACACGAAGGGTCACGTACCACAAGACAACAAACATCGAAAAAAATCACGTTTCTTGTATGGAGACCCCCTTTAATTTTTAACTTTATCATGTACACACTCTGTGAAAATTTCAACTGTCAAGCTATTACGGTTCATGAGATAAAGCCCACTGACAGACTGACAGACGGATAGCGGTTTCTTAGTAAAAGGTTTTACAACCTTTGTGTGCGGAACCTTAAAAATTAAACTATTAAGACACTCTTTTAATCTATATTATTTCAGAGTTTTGTATTCGAAAGTTTCTAAGGGTTACAAATTCTATACTACAAAGTCTCTGCCCCACCACCAACTCAACGGCTACTCTGTGCATCGATCAGATCTATCAACATTGGCTTTAGGCGATCCTCGTGACTTCTGCGATTGCCCTCCGATCCTCAATATACTATGTTTGTTTTTAATTAACTGACATTACCTATCAGTTACTTTGTCAATATTGGACGGGAAACGTGCTTTGTTAGACTGGTATTCGTGCAATTTGAATAAGAGGAATGCGGTTTGTGCTGATGGTTTTATGGTTTGCTTGTTTTTTTTTTGGTTATCAGTAAACGGTAGTTCCCAGATTGGGCTCTCGTACATAATTAGTGGTTGATTGAATTGATTAGTTGGTTGATTTGACACTAATCACTGAGTATGGTGAAGTGAAACAAACATTCAAAGGAGTAGAAGGTAGCGACAGATTAGTGCAACTCATAGATTAAATATATTTTCTTTCTTCTATCTTTCTTAACAAGTTTGAATTTTATACCTATTTTTTCTGGGGGATACCTTCAACAGGCACTCGACCTCCGGGGAGGGAGGTCGGGGAGTGTGGGATTTTTACCTCACTAAAACTACCCAGCACATAGGGGTGGTCCCGGTTCCTACTACCAATATCAATTATTGTACACCATTTCTTTTCAAATACAAATAAAAATATTTTTTATTTGTTGAACAAAGGTAGGTTAGGTACAGATGTAATGATTAAAGAACGCTGTGTCTAGCCGTCAACGGTGTACAAATATTATCTTGGTAGGTACAAACATGCTGATTATAATAAATTATCAAACAATTATCGCTTATCACACATTATTAAATAATTCTAATTTAAATTGTCGACACAATATAAAATAAAAATAATAAAAAAAAAGACGGGTTGCACTCCGGGAGTGCCAGCAGAAGTGAAAACTTGAATATTAACGTTGAAATAAATCAATTATTAATTGAATTAATATAACTAAGTTTTTTTCACTATTTCTGCGTCACTTTTTTCATTAATCGATGCACTTTGTTCAATTTCCATTTTTTGAAACACTTTATATACATAATTTTAAATTATTAAAAAGTACACGAATTTTAGGTACGAATACACAGCAGTGTGGCTACTACACAGACGGTCGAGCCATCAGCTGTCCATCCACGTCCGCGTCCGCGTCCGCGTTCGCGTCCACCATCACATCACATCACATCACATCACCATCACCATCGCCATCACCATCGCCATCGCCATCACCATCGCATCACCATATCCATAACCATCACCATCACCATCGCCATCACCTTCGCCATCACCATCGCCATCGCCATCACCATCACCATCCATCCATCCATCCATTATCGTGTCTCACTTGGTTCACTTCGGTTGGCGCCGCCGTAGAAAGAGATGGGGGGGGAATCTCTCCTGACGGTCACGTGTCCTGACGCGATGCCCTGACGCGAGTTTAACATTTTTTACCCATTACAAAAAGTGTTCAACGCCGCTAAAGAAGTTTTCACTTCAAAAAAAATCCAAATTACAAAAATAATAAATTCTAGTATAAATTGTCAAATCAATCAATTTCAAGGCAACTTTTACTCTACTTAAAGGAGGCTTTACTCTCTCTGATAAATCATACAATTCGTCATCTGTTTCGCAATGAAGACTAAGTTAACGAGCGTAACCTTCTCAAACTAGACCAAAACATCCGTCATTAGTTACCCCACCAGTTTCCTACCTAAACCTCTGCTTAGACCCCTAGGCGTAAGCGTGAGCGACACATTAATTACCCAACATTACCATCAGTTAGCCCCATAGATGGCTACAGTCTATGGCAAGACAAATGGCCGCAGATTCTGGCTGGTGTAGCGTGGGAAATGATTTACAGCTATCGGAAAATCTAGATAATTTTATGTTAGTAGTTATTATTAAAATGGTGTACTTGTTTGTGTAGTTAAATTAGCATGTATAAGTTGCTGATTTATTTGAAAGTGTGTGAAAATGTTCATTTTGTTCACAGTAATAAATACCTGTTTTAACCAATAATACAGTCATAAATTATTTATTAATCATAACCTATGCATCTATCTGCTTATACTAATAATAAAGCTGAAGTTAAATAATATAATAATAATAAAAAAGCTAAAGCCTGTTTGTTTGTTTGAACGTGCTGACCTCTGAAACTACCAGTCGAATTTGGTAGCCCACTTCTTGAAGGAGCCGAGCAAGGGAACGCTGAGCGAAAACGAAGTAATAGCGCGGGCAGGTTATTCGATTCCACGGGATGGGTAATTTCACGCGGACAGAAGCTAGCTGTCAATAATTATCTTGTTTGCAGGTAATTTTTATTGTCTCGATGTTCAAAAAACACATTACTTACTTGAATGATCAGCTCATAAAGTTGCACTCCCTAGTCCCAATTCAGATTCGCGTTGCAGGAGCAATTTTGGTAATATTTTCATTGAGTAACTTGTTCTCATTGAACAGATACTACCTTTCTATAAACTTCAGTCTTGTGTTCATCTAATAAATCGTTAAAAAACATTCTATCAACGCTACCCTATTAAGGTCATCTGCAGCATTCGCTTGTATACCGATGACGTAGTAGGTAACTATGTAGTTAGGCAAAAATCACGATGCCCCACTGATCTCGAAGGTCAAATGGAAGTCACGCAGTATTAAACTGGAACCTCAATAACTCTTGGGTTGAAGGACTGATCGTGCACTTGTTAGCAAGTACAACATGTCCGGTGAGTCGTGTCGTTGTTAGCAGGAACAGTGACAATACGTTCAGAGGCGAAAATAATGGAGTATTCCCGTTTGAGTACCTATTTTTAGAGCACCAAAGGTATTCCCATTTGAGCACCAATCAATATTTTACAGTGATGCTCAAAACGGAGCAATAAAAAGTGTTAGGATTATACAAAAAGAGGTTGAATTGTATTAAAACAATTGAAAATCAATTCGTATTTGTTTCATACCTTTTAAAAAGAATATTTTCCATGTGTACATTCGAATTTAATTGTTTTTTAACCGACGAAAAAACGGAGGTGGATCTCAATTTGACGCGTATATATTTCTTTTTACTATAACTTAGCCAATAATTGTGCTATTAATAAAACGACTAATAAACAAACTTAGCCCGCTATATGTTAACGTAACCTACTTACAATCTGCTTAAAGGCAGTCCACTAGCTGTTTATTTGAGTATAAAATAATGTAAGCCTTCAAATCATTACGACCATAGCGTTTAACAGTCTTAATACAATTTTTCATTGTCAACGAGTCGTAGTTGAAAATTTGTGGGAATACTGCAGAATGGCTTGAGGGAATTTTCTAATAGTTTCTGCTTTAACCTACCACGATACATTTGCTGTTTGATAGCTCTTGTCTTTAATAAGTTAAGGGCTATATTTGAGTGTGTTTGAAATAAGGTGATGTTGAAAGGGTCGAATCGTGGCCTAGCTATTTAAATTGAGCCTCCTCCAGTAGATGCAAACGCAGCAGGGAGTACACCCTTAATTGGGAGCGCAATATGTTATATCTTCGGGTGATGGTGCAGTGCCTTTGACGTGAACTGGTGTCGATAAATGGAATTTTAAATAATTGTTTGTAGCCTATCTTTGATCTTTTAGCATGTGCTGTGATTTAAAAAAGATAGAGATGATGTTGACAATGTGATAGAGACGTGACAAAAATTAATCATATACATATTTTATTTTCGATTGTCTTCGTTTACATTATTCAGTTTTTTTTAAGCTGAAAGCTTAAGGTATTCATATTATTATCTTATCATTTTCTTTATTTAAAGAAAGAAAGGAAGACTTCTCTTCTATAAATTGAGTAAAATAAAGTCCGTTTTGTCTGTTTGCGTGACCGCGTATTTCTTCTAAACTGCACAATAGATTCAGATGCGGTGTTCTCCATAATATAGAGAATTTATTTCGGAAGGTTCATGTGTATAAAACATGTGTGCTGAAAATAAATATAATAACGCAAACTCGATGTTTTGACAAGTCGTAAAAACCGAACGAAGCAGGGTTGTTAAAATAAAAGAAAACATCAACCCAACAAATCTTTCTACCATTGATTTTCCATGCGACATGTGGATACCAATACATTTCATCACGACTATACAACTATACATAAACGATACCCTTCATATTTATACACCTACATTATCATTTTCAATTGGCATCTGTAGCATTAACATTCAGACCCGATACATTGCTAATGAGTATCACTCAAAGGAATTTGTTACATTTTAAAACAAAATTATAGATATTTGTACTTAGATGAGTTGTATGTCTGTCTTCACTCATTTTTCATGCACATAAAGCTGGGACTGACTTCGGGGTAGGTCACATGGAACGTCCACTGCATAAGCTGGCCATAATAAGCGTCTTGGTACTTTAGTCTAAGTTTGCCATAATCGAGGGTAGATATGACAGATAGTCCTGTTAAAAAATAAAAAGGAGTTACGCTTAAACCGTGGGCTCTTGACTGTTAACTGTAAATAAGAATTTAAATTCAAATCCATTGATGTATTTTTATTTATTTTATTTATCCATTTATTTCAGGCATCAAGGCTCATATAAAACACATAAAATAGAATATGAATATAACTTAAAAATACTATAAATACATACAACATTATAATCACAATTATTATAAATAAGTAATAAGTATTGAAGGTTCTTAAAATTATTACACAAAGGATCGCTGTAACATATGTATATGTTGTACAATATTCTAGCGTAGGTAATTCAAAATTTATTTTATCATTAATATTATTATAAAATTATTATTTATCAAGGAAAATATTGTGAGGAAACGGGCATGTCCTAGAACAAAAAATTCGAAGACATGTGACATTTACCAACCGGGCCCGCGTGGTGGATTACTGCCCGCTTACTCTCACCGATAGGAGGTATGTGTCCCAGCTATGGGTACGTTATAGGCTGATTACGTTATGTTTTATAACCTACTTAATAAATTCGTCATTTCTTAGGCAGAAAAATGGAAACATACTTTCATAGCCGATAACTCTCACGAACTACAAAAACGCAAATGTTCACTTGTTCAGCAGAGAACGATTCTGCGTTGATAACTGATAAAACATTTATGTACACATTTTATTTAGATGTCCAGAATCTCGTTTATCATAAACTAAACGGGACAATAGATCAAATTGATTGCACAACACCTAATTTACATTACATTAGCACCAGCTTTATGCAGAAACTGCCATGTTCCGACTGACAAATTGTTCCGGAATATGAATTTGTAGACATTTACTTGCATTTGTCGAACAACAGATGATAAATTATGAGCAATTCGTATTGTTGGATTGAAAATTAATGTTGCTGTTGAAATAAAGTTAGGATTACTCAAGTGTTTTAGTTGTTTACATTTAAAGAGAAATTGTGTGTGGTTTGTTTAGTTGTTCGTGACTAATGGAGTCTTTGGTCAACTGGACCCACTCGAACTGGAACCGCGGGTCCAGTCGACCAAGTCAAATTTTGAATTGGTTGATATGTTACAGTTTAGATTAAAATAGTATTATTTTATTGAAACTGTTTCAATTAATTTAATTCTTCTTTAATTTAATTTAATTCGGAAGAGACCAGACGGAATGACTATAATGCCTTGAAAGTTAGAGGCCTTTGGCATGCGATGCAACATGTCTCGACACCCTTGAGCCATTCCATCTCCGAGCACGGCGGGCTTTACTGGGGTGGCTGCTGCAGGTGCGAAAAACCTCAAATGACGCAAATATTCCAATCTTATTGGAACTTATATGTTTGAGCCGTTTCGAGTTGAAACTTAAGGGCTATGGGGTCCGCGTACCCACTTAGTTTTTCAAGACTTTGCCAAGCGATTGTTCGTCTCTTTACGTGATCAGAGGGCTGGCCTATTTTTTGGCCTAAGAATCAGCATTACCATACAACGCGGTAATGTTGCTAGCCTTTTGGACACTTTTCCTGTTGACAACGATGCGGAAGAATTTTTTGATAGCCTATGATTCTTTCCTTTTTTATATATTTGTACATATTATTCTTCTTAATGCACTCATTAGTAGTAATTAGTTTTTAATTGCAAAGATGTTACAATTAACTATTCCCTATCGAAGATGCAAGATTGACCACAAGCCGTGATAAAAAGAAAGATATAGGCACTTAAAATACAGATAGATTGAAAAGCTTGAGTTGACGTTGTGCAGTAGACGTGCTAAAGGTTCTTAAGGCGCTACTTCGAAAATCTAAAATCCTCGAAAACCTACTAAGCGAGCGAAAGTGATGCAATTACTTTTGAAACCAAAAAGAAGAGTGATGTGCGTGCGCTCGGCATAAAATGACCTAGGTGCCAAAAAGAATTGACTCCTTTAAAAAAAAAAGAATTAAATTTAAGACTACTTTGAGTAAACTTTGATATGATAATTTTCTGTTTTAATGTAAATTCCATTGAATTACTCTTAAGCGTTAAGCAGTGAGAAAAATTCATTGAATCATGTATTCCTTTTACATGATACCTACTAGACCAAAGTGTCAAAAAACATATACCAAAACTTTAAATCCCTATACAAGTTACACGAAATAGAAAAACAACATTTTTTCAACATATAACGTCAGTGTTTATTATGCCTTAATAAAACCTAACGAGATTTAATTATTTCTATTATTATCTGTAGCTACTCTCATAAGCTTCTGTTCTACTTTCGGCTTAAAAACCTAGTCTCACATTACCCACCAGCAAACATTTTAATTGAAGACTTAAATGAGTAATATGTCCGTTCATATTATATTCTCCAGGATAGATGTAACGAGTCCTTGCTAGTACTTTTGTATGCCTTTGTCTCGTGTCGCCGTATCTCCTCACTAACAAATATTACGACTTCCCTGTACAGTACAATAGGAATAGTGATGGGAACGCATTTAGTCGATGATTTAGGTTTAAGTTGATATTTTTTATCGGTGTGCTTTCTTCCAAAAGGATGTTGTCGTCATGGCAAATAAGCAAATGTTTTTTTGTTTACATGTTAGTGAGCATTAACCTGATAAAAAAAAACCACGCCCCCCGCCCCCTCTACAAAAAATAAAACCATAAAATTCTGTAGCTTGCTTTTAATCCATTGTCATTTTTATTTAATATTTGTAATTAACATAATTTAGCAATCACAATCCACTGCCGGACATAGACATTTCCCAGGCTGTGCATCAACACCCTGTCCTCCGCCTTCCGCATCCAGTCCATCCCAGCCACTTTCATAAGGTCGTCGGTTCATCCAGCTGGGGGGCCTCCCATGCTACGCTTGCCTACAGGCCATGGGTCCTCCGACAAACATGGCCAACCCACTGCCACCTCCGTTTGCTCACTCGGAAAGCTATGTTGTGTAACTCCGGTTCTTTTTCGATTTGTCCGATATATTTCATTTCTGATTTTATACTTCAGAGAAACTCCAAACATATCCCCCTCCAAAACGCAGTGAGCGACTTTGAATTGTGGACCAGCCCGACTGTTAGTATCCACGACGAGGATAATAGAGCATAATCAGCCTATAATGTCCTCACTGGTGGGACACAGGCCTCCTCTCTGTGAGAGGGAGTGGGCCGTAATCTGTGGGCTCAGTGCGGGCTGGGAGAAGTCACAGTCATGTCGTTCGAATTTTTGGTTTTAGGACATGTCGGTTTCCTCACGATGTTTTCCTTCACCGTTTTGAGAGCAGTGGTGATGAAATAATTTACACAAAGTAAAGCGCCTGTTTGGGTTTAAACCTACTAAGTACCTCTTTTTTTTTTCGTCTACAACTCGTAAGTCGCAGCCGTTACCACTGGGCCACCGCTACTCACCAAGAATAAAATACTTTTCTGCAATCAATCAAATGACTCCTTCCCTAAAACAAACAGAAAAATATTCCTACGGACACCATCGGCATATACGCAATCAATGTCTAAAATCAATTAAAAATATAAACTCCTCGACTCGACTAATCACTGCACTAACAGTCCAATCAATCCGAAAGAATCAAATATTAATTTGAAAACCTTGCCTTAATACCCGCAAAATTGCTCGTTCCACTCATTGTTTCGCATGAAGCGTGTCTTGTGGTAATAAACCACACTTGATCATCACCGAAGGTTTATTAGAAATTGTCCGAATGTCCGTCCGGAGTTTTATGAAACATTCGGACAATTTCTTTACGGTAATTTATAAGGTATCTCTATTGCTCGCCACGTTCCGTTGTGCTGAGTAGATTTTAACGCATGTCTGTCGCGATAATGGCTAGTGCTGCGCTTTGAAAGGACTATTGTTTAGTCGATTCATTTTACGTTCGTCTTCGTTAGTCAGATAATTGGTATATTGTGTTAGGTAAATCATTGATGTATCCGAATGTTTAGGGACATAAAATTGGCAGTTTTGACTTTTATTCTTCTTTGAAAACTTCTCCGAACGATAAATCCGCAACAATCCATTGCACCACCCACGCTAAATCAAATCAACAATTATGGAACAAAACCTGAATTGTACTCGAAACAAAAAGATACAATCACCATCCCATTCATTGAGAGCCACGTGCACTAAACACGCTTTTTATTAAGTTACTCGATACAGATAAATGTAACAAGTAAATGTATTCAAATTGATGATTGATTCGAACATGTAACGCAACATTGATTGAATAGAGATACATAACATTAATGTCGTTATGTATCCAGGCAGATGTTGACCCCTGACCGGTGTCGACAGATAGCTGGTGTTCAGTTTATCCCGTGTTTTGATTCTGTGTTTTGAGTGATGTGCCTGTGTTTGTAATTTGATGGACAGCGGGTTATGTCAGGGATTGTCCACCTTTTGTAGGTGATGTTATTGACGTTATGTTTTGACGTCATGTCATAGTTGTATTGATGTGGACGTGTGTACGATTTTCTTGTATTTTATCGGTACATACTTGAGTTTAAAATTAATTTTTTTGTTCTTCATAAAGATTCATCTTGTGCCGATATAAGTTGAAACTATTGCACATTTTTTTATCTAAACTCAGGTGGCATGATGGGTAGAACATGACCTGGATTAGGACATAAGATACTTTTTATCGATCGAGACTTAGGCGGGTGTAACCGTGAGATAGTTAAAAATATAGACAGTAAGCAAACTATTTTTCGTCATTTTCGTTCCAGTTATACGCTCTGAAATTCTGAATTTAATATTCACGCTTGTAAAAGCAAAATAATTCCCACCGATTCAACCAAACAGGCATGTAAATTCATCATCTAACTTCTCATATCGACAAAAGAATACAGTATTCATATTATTTCTTTACAAAAGCCATCGCCGCCAAAAGGTGGCAATTAGCGACAGGTGCTCTCATTCTAAAAATCATATAAATTATACTTTTTTCTGCCACTTGAATTTAGAAAAAACTATCTTTGTTCTTTCCTACAAAGTTTATCCCAACACCCTTTGTCAATGTCATATTCGCTACCATTTTTGAGAATACAATGTATGGTGACATGCGGGGGTGCGTTGGTAGGGTCGCCATTCGTCTTGGCTTTGTGGGGATATGTCCTGTTTTAGATTGGGCAATCCGATATGCAACGATACTTGCACATTAAGAGATTTATTCTGTTCATCGTCTAGTGCATAGGTTCTCAACCTTATTTTGCTACCAATACAACCGCACTTTGGCAATTTTTTTTTCCAGAACCCGCCAATTTTTTTTTACTAGCCATTTGTCGCGAATCTGAAACAGCTATTGTCACGATTATATTTAAATGTGTAATATTATAGTCGTAAGATAGTATGTATATATAATTTTCTCAAGGTCTTCTACTGCCTCCTGAAAGTCTCAAACGCCCACGTTGAGTACCTATGGTCGAGTCCACAATCTCAGTACAAGGCGTTTATTATATTAATTTATTGAAAAAAATCTAGTGCTGAAACTTGGAACATGATTATGAAATTCCACTCGACGTGTGGTTAGATTGACTGTTGTTCGATTTTTTTCTTGTAACTGTCATTCATTAAGCTTAGTAAAAGGCATACCTGATGTGATGGTCAGGGATGTACCTATCTAAAATCTGTATATCATAATACTACATTTTATTAAGTTATTTTTTTAAAACTTGTTTCATAAGTAGGTATTCATAAAATCTTGTCCATATAACATTCTACAAGTATGGTGCACCTAACAATAGGCAAAGTCATGATGACCTTAACAAATTTGAAGGGCTGCATCTCGCAAAGATTTTTGTTAATTTTTATAATACTATCCGTTTTTGCTACTTTACCCAATGCTTATTTATTGTTATTTTTTTTTTTTTGTTACTCTTGTATTTGTGCGCCGGCGACTCGAAGTCTGTCGTTTGCGTTTCACAGATTTTTTGTAGAAATAATTTAATAAACTGCCTTTTGTTGGTCGGGTTTTAGAAAAATTAATTTACTGTAAATGAAATATTTTTTTTATTCTACCATCTGTGCTTAAATTTTTATAAGCATTTCAGAATAACAATATGAATCATCTTGAAATCTTCATTCCATGATTGTCCCTAATATTTTAAGTAGCCCAACCAGGCTGTCTTCTTAATTCATAGTCTTTCAGAAAAAGCCATTGTTGGCCCAATTCATGCAGTTATAAGTAACCGCTGGATCTTAACTATATATCTCTTATCTTCTTCTTTCTGAGTCTTCGAGAAAAAAAAAAACATTGTTTGTCTAATTCATTGCGTTCTTTTAAAAGCTAAATAAGCTTTAAAAGTTTTGTAATAGATATTATTATATTATTTTAATAATAATCAATAACAATATTTCATATTTACAATCATTGTCTACCCACGTGCTACACAGGTAGATTGGACATGGATAACATACGCCTCTTCAAATGTATTTTCAAACAACTGCTCTTTAGAAAAAAAAAAAACATCATTTAAGTTCGAGTGTTGTAACTATGAATTTGTATGTGGACAATGTTTTGAGACTTTCCAATGAACTAAGTGAAACCATAGATAGATAGATAGATTTTTTTCTAATGATTGATTTCTCGAATTTCTCGTTAGAAAGCCCATCATAAGTATTGCAAAGAATTTATTTTTACATAATATAAAAAGTCCCAATGCTGCTGCAAATTCGTATTCAAAATACAGAAAGTCGAGTTAATAAAAAAAATGCAACTCTAAATATTGTTTATCAATTCGCGAACATATAATATCTACCTAAACTGCATCCATATAGCAATCTTTAATTTCATGTTATTTATTAACATTCATTAAAATAACACAGTTCATTTTTCCTTACATTATAAAATACCAAAACACACTAAAAATACTTCCAAAATTACAAAAACTAACATATTACTTACGTCACAAAAAATATAAATAAAATAAGAAAAAAAAAACAAGGCCCGTTTGGTCACAATAATCATAAGCAATTTAGTATAAACGCACGAAATCGGGGCAAGCTTTGTACCGATGTTAATGTTCCCAATTCTGTTTAGTTGATTTCTATAAAATATTATAAATGAGACGGCTACCACTAAGAGAATGACCAAATATTGTGTATACGGTGCATGGGTGCACGAAAGTCCTGGCTTGGATTGTTTTATATTTTTTAAATTTTGAAATAGTGTTTATTTATAAACGACGATTAAAGTTAAGTGACGTTTAAACGTCAAACACATATGGTTACACAGTCGCTAATCACTACTTAACGTTAAGCAACGTTTATGAATAAACGGGAATATATCAAAGGTTAATAATATGTTAAAGCTCTCGTAAGTCCACTCACACGATTAGTTCTATCGACATTCTATAATAATAATGACACTTGAGCTATTGGCGTTGTCGTGACCAAAGGATATAGTAAATCGTTTACTCAGACCATAAGACACTCACTTATGCAGTAGAAAAATTCAGTCCAACTTGCCGGGACTTTCCGTAACCATACACCTTACGCAATATGAATCCAGAAAAATGGAATATTCTTTATATTTTATTCACTGCTGGAGCTCAACAGGTAACCATGAATAAATTCTGTTGCCGATGACAAAGCCGACACACAGTCCGACTGCGTTTTTCATAAAGTGTCGGCCTGTTAAACATTTTTTATTTGGCCATTTGCTACCAACCGCGTTATATGAAAAATGGATCGTAACATCGTACCCTTTTCTCGTGTTTTTTTACACCACCTTGAATAAATCATGTCATTAAAATTTAATAGTCACGCCACAAGCCGGGTTAGTTAGATCTTTTGTTGTGTCGAGATTTCGAGTATCTTTTCATTCGATTGTTACTATTTAGGGCTATTGTGGCATCACTATGGTTAAATCGACTAAATGCCGACTTAATTTCATTAATCGACCTCTTTGTACGAATTAAGATTTAATTGAGTCAAGCTTACCTTTGTAAGGCATTGTGTTGAAATATTTGAATGTGTGGAATTCGAATTATTTCGTGGTTCGAATGCGTCTTAATGACAGACATGTGTTTTGGATCGCGTGCGCTTTGTGTTTTATTCGTTTCTGATACGTCATATATCAGGGTATTGTTGTTTTAACAATGTATTGTATCGATTTTTGTGATTGGTTTCACTTTTTGAACGTGCAGTCCGTGAAAATTTGACGAAGGTGGCATTGTTAAGGTGTACCGACCTCATTGTAATGAAGCTTCTACCTGTATCAATGTACCTATCATTTTATTAAGTGTATTAACACATGGAGAGCATTTGATGTGCGCTTGATAGTATCAGTTTCCTGCCTAAAACTGCTAAAGTATACGTGATGTATACTTAAATGAAATAGAAACTAAACAAATCTCCATCGTGACTTACCAAAAACACAAAAACAAAATGAATCAACAATAATCGCACTATCGAATCGATTTAAAAATCCGAATACAAATTCGGTATCGATTTTTTCCGTTGATACCAAAAAGGTGTTGGGCGGGATCGCTAAGAGCGAGTCATGTGTGCGGTTTGCGGGGTCCGTGGGGGGCAGGGGAGGGGGGCAAGTGCGCGGGCGAAGGGCAGAGGTCACGCAAGCCTCAGCTCTGTCTAGTGATGAGATTGATAGCTTCAATAATATTTATAAGTTCAACGTTTAAAAAGTTTACGTTTATATCTTTAAATCTTTTTTTAGATACTAGTAAAATACTGAAATGTAAGCCACATTTTAGTAGCTACGTAAGTTTAAAATTAGCAATAAAAGAAAAAGAAACTAATAGAATGATAGCGTAAAGTGAAAGTAGCTAAATTAAATTAATAGTGTCAGTTGTTTCACTTCACTAATGATATCAAACATTAACATGTAAGTCATCAAATTGTAATCTAATGTCAGTTTATTAGTGGATGATGAGATATGATTGATATATCTTGGTAATTACCCGCTATTTTGAAGGTGCTGATTTGTAATTGTCCAAATCTGATTAATTGAAGTTGAATTAAGCTTTAGATGACCTATGTTCTGCAATTATTATTAACAGGGTGCCTCCTCAATGCAGTGTCTTTCTCTTTTGAATTAACCTAGTTTGTGTCATCTTTACTCGATAAATAAATGCTTTTTTCCTATGACGTCATTCTTCTTCTTTTGTTTTTAATTGTTTGTAAGATGCCAGCGTGAGGTTCTTCAAGGTGGTTTCAATAATATTAAAGAAAACATCCATCGATAATGTGGTTTGGTATCTATCGATATCGATACTACTATTAGATCAACACTAGGGCCCACACCTTGCTTCACCTACCGACGTGGTCATGACGAAAATGTAATTTTAATTCAACTAGTCATATGAGGATAAATCATTGTTTAATTCTTTTCTTTTTTAGACCGTTTAGTTTTTCATTGATAGGCATTTGTGGAAACAAAAATAACCTTTAAGAACAACTTTAGTACCTATTATAAAAGCTGCTTTTGCCTGATAAAGATTTTGAAAACAAAAGAGGATGCCTGCAACAAACTATTCATTTATGGAAAGAGATGACAGAAACTTGACTCAAGACAGAAAGAGGTAACATAATCTTTACTACCTACACAGTCTATACTTAAATATTTACTCCTCATTTTAAAAAGCATAATCATAATCAGCCTATAACCACGGTAATAACGTCCCCACTGCTGGAAATATGACACATATCTTCAAATGGTATCTACAATTTACACCACAAAGTCAGCCATAAAATATTCACTACCAAAATATAGTCAACGCTTCTCAATCCCAAAACAAAACAGCATAACTAACCTAATACTTAATGACAACATAAAGAACGCCTATTGGTCCCAGACCTACATCGACGAAGCATTTATCCACGGTGTAAAATTTCAAAACATCACTGAATGGGCGACGGATAAAAACAAAATGAATGCAATCTCGATGTTCAGTCGATCAGTATATGCAAATAGGGATGTGAAAGAAAACAATGTATGGTTCCTGCTGATAATCTTTTGATTTTACATATTAAGTTTTGATATGAGCAACGTGTTTGGATCACCTGTAGGTACTTCGTAGGCTGGTAAGAAATTGAATGCCTTTTTTTGGGCGTTTTGAATTTGGAATGGTCTGATAAATGGACCGATTGAAAATATCGTTTTGTTTCAGCAACTTCTTTTAAATAAAACTAGTGAAGATCGAGTTCCATTTTCATTTGAAGTGAAAATGGAACGCGATTTTCATTTGTTTTATTTGCGTTGAGAGAAAATAGCTAACATTTACAAAACTGTTTTAAGAACAGTCTCCAAAAGAAAATGGAAAAATACTCTTAGAAACGAAAATAGGACATTCTTTGGTTGTCTATTTCAGGGAAAATATCAAATGGAGAATCCTGAGGTGGCCGTGGAAATAGCATTTGTTGAACGTATGACGTTGAAGATCAGAAAAGTAAGTATGGAGGGACAGTATGGCTGATGAATAATGGCCCGTCTGAACATAGGCTCTCCGAACTTTTGAGCATATGCCCTCACTCACACTCACCTCATGTCACCATTTTGTTTCTAGAAAAAAATGTTATTGCGTATCCTTCTGCGCAAAAATCACAATCACAACAATCGACACAAATCGGGACAATCGGCGGTATTACAAGTACCTCATCATCTGCCTAGCCTTTTCTCAAATATGTTTAGGTCGGCTTCCAGTCTAACCAGTCTGGTTGTCAGGTTTTCGGGCTACTGAAGACCTGTAACGACAGCCAAAGATCCACAAATGACAACGAGACCAACGGCTTAACATGCTTTCCGAGGCACAGAGGGGTTTTGGTATGTAAAAATTGTCACCCATCCAAGGACCGACCACGGCAAACGTAGCTTAATGTGATTGATTGACCCGAGCGGCTGGTTAAAACTTAGAAACAAACCCCTGTAAAGTACCTGCCGTTTTGTAAAAACTACAGACTATTTCTTAAGTGCACCCATCTTCGTATCTGCACTATTTTTTCCAGTATTTTATTTGATCAAAATCATATCCAGTACAATTTCATACCCCTAGAAATGATATCACCAATTCAGCACCCAATTTAAATATCTCACAAAATAATAGCCCAACAAATTACATTACATCCCATTTTAACACAACCTTTTCGACAATATCACCGTAGTATATGGGGCACATTGTTAGTAACAAATAGGTTTCTTATATCAGCTAACGACAAATTTAATAGTTTACATCTGTAGTAACTAGTTTTGTTTGTTACAAATATATTGTGAGCGAGTTATCTTCGCGAGACAACTAGCATTTACAACTTTACGTTCTTGTTAAGGGCTAGATTGTAATTGTGTTTTGTTGCTAGTTCGAATTTGTAGCTTGAGTGTAAAGGCGGCATCGACTCGAGAATCATTTAAGAGCTGGTTTAATTTGAACTGCAAAAAAAAGTGAATGGATATTTTCCGTTTCAAAGACCATGAATAAAAATGTAGCTTTAATGTGTGGTGGTATTTTATTTATACAATACTACTGCGTCATATATGGGTTATTGATGAAAACATTTGATTTCCTAACAGTCTAGTGTCAAGTTAGTTTTTTATTACAATGCATACTGTTCAAAAATAGAAGTAGGCGTGTTATTTTTTTATTTTATCATCATTTCGTGTAGTTCTATATTACCTGGAAGTGATCGAACTAATCTCCGCACTTTCAAAATGTTCCTAAAAAATATATTCGCATAACATAGACTGAAAAGTTTGTCACTCAACGCTTTGCAGCTAAAAATTTGATAACATTCTGTGCCTTAACAGCGCTGTAGCGTTGTACAAGTGGAGCGATAGATGGCGTTCACAAATAGGCGCGCGCGCCGCTCGCGGGCAAACGCAACGAGCTGTCGACGCGTCCGACGAATGTTCACCGCGCGCTTGCCGCAACAAAGTGTATCTGAATATTTTGGAGAAAGAATGAATAAAGAATGTTTTTGTCAAAATTAAATACTTAAATTTGTCTTTGTACAGTCACGTCTAAAAGTATGTATACACTTGGCTTTATTCAAAGGCGATTTTCTCCTTTAATTTTGAATGAAATTTTATGTTATTACGAAAATAGTATTTTCGAACCCATAGGTTTATGTTAAGTGTCGTATTTCAACGTTGCATTCGTTATTTCACGAAAAAATCGCAATTGAAAATTGCCAAGTGTATACATACTTTTAGACGTGACTGTACACTCTGAGGGAGAAAGGACCCGTGCTCATAACGTCGAGTCGTTTAATATTATATATGTATAATATTTGGCCCAGAGAAGGGACAACATAAACAAATTGAAAAGTATGGGGAAGACTTAGCTGAGGAGTAGGACAACATAAATTAAATAAAAAAATATATAATTATGCTGCTCCTAAACATCGAATTGTGTAAGAGGAACCATAGATGGTCTTCACAATAAACCGCACGCCCAGCGAATGAGTACCGTGAGCCTGCCGAATCATTATGGACCTAAACAGCAGATTTTTTTTTTGTTCAAATTAATTGTAAATCTTTTATGGAAAAGAAACAGGATACTTATTTTTTTTTCAAAAGGTCTTCGTTCTCTTATGCAATGCGCTGGTATTTTATACTTTTAGGGACTCTTAAGGTGTTCAACAACGGTGCTCACACTACGTTTGCCGAAACACGTTCTCCACTCCAGGACTCGTCTGCTCCACCGGTCATCGGTCCTTCGACGAACATAGCGAGCCCACTACCACTTCATTTTGCTTACTCTGCAAGTTATGAGCTAACTAACGCTGATGTCTGATTTTATCCTTCAAAGAAACTTGAATCACAGCGCGCTGAGCGATCTTGAATTTGCGGACTAGCCCGACTTTATGTCGACCGTATGTCATAAGGACGCACTGGTTTAAGATCTTAGTCTTCAAACATTGCATTGCATAGTTTTTTTTAAGTTTATAAATGTATTACTTTGTAAAAGGACCTAAATAAATTATTATTAAGTTAAATTAAATTGCGGGATGGTGCAAAAAATTGCTTAGGTACTATGTAAATAAATGCTAAGTTATTCAATCATTCAGTTAGGAAACAGTTTAGTACTTACTTCACGTTTCTAAACTATACATATCTTCTTTCATTATTACTTTCAAACTATACCATACCTATAGCTTGAACTAAAAGTTGTTTAACAAATTAAATTCAATCTTTACAAAACGCACTAGGCCCTCTATCCTTCACCGCTGCCCGAAGGCTTTGTAATATCGTTACAATGGCGTAGTTTGTCGAACGTTTGACGCGACCCCTGACTTATGCGCCCGCGTCTACATCAAAACATGACCTGTCTTCTATATAACCTTCGAAGCGACAATTCTTTAGTTATTAAGGATTTGTATGTTGTACATGTAGTGTTGTTAAGGTCTGAAAAGTGGTCTGAACTTGTATGAAAAGATTTTGTAAGAAAGAAAAAGGTTTGTGAGAGTGACCAAAGCTTTTGTACCAATACAAATCCTATACAGTTATATAGAGGATGTCCAAAAATTTTGCAGGGGTGTCGGAAAAATTTATGGTGGAATGAAATTAATTTATTTTGTATAACGTTAACCTATTCCGAACCGCTCCCGCCACAATCCGCTCGTCCAATAAGGGCGCAGCTTCTAGAATGTTCTAGAAGCTTTGAGAATAACAGACGACGCGCACCCTTCTTTTTGGCATGAGCCGTGTGACGTCCGTCAACTGGGCTGCGCACCGAAAAGTGTAAAATTTTTACGAATATTTATCTTCGCCCCGAACCTTATTGTTTTATGTATATTATTGTGTATATGTCAAAATTGGTATATTAATGGGTATTTGCATCTTCGGCCGTAACCGTCGTGGCTTTTAAAGAGCAAGTATTATGATGACCATGCTAGAAATTTTTACATAGCACTGTTTAACGAAATGCCTAAGAATACAGAATCCTGAGCGAAATGCATATCGTAGAAAGGTCGGAAAACTTAAAAAAAAAACTGTGTCCTCAGTTTGTCTTCATCAATTGTTTCAAGGCATTTGAAACAATTGATGTTTACATTACATAATTAATCGCTTTTCCAGTTTTTCCCCGGTTGTATTCTTGTGATGAGTAAATATCTTAATTTGCGTCGTAGCTGTGAAACTAATCAGTAAGATGTTATCAGTTTTTAGTCAAATATTGATTGTTAATGCCTTAGTTTTTTGACTGGCAGTTATGGTGTTGACCTTGCTAGGCTAACCATAGAAAATGATGTCATAACATAAAGAAGAAAATTGTGTATTTACATAGTGAGTGATTAACCTTTTTTCGAGAATTTATTAATAGGCACCGTAGTTATTCAATTATAATTTTAGTATTTTTCTCGCAGTTTCGCCCATGTACCTACAGTATTTTTTACTGTCCTCGTATGCAAATTACTTTTCCAATTATTTACAAAAATAATATATTGGACCTGCAAATGAAAATCGTTTTTACAAAAGATAGAAAAATGTTTATTTCCTTATTTTATTTTCTAATTTAGGTAAATTAGAAAATAAAATAAGGAAATAAACATTTTTAATTAACAGTGTAGGTACACTGTCCCACTGCCGAGCAAAGGCCTCCCCAAAATCCATCCAGGCATCCTTTACCAGAGCCACCTCACAAGAAAATGATATACACTTTTTTAATTTCTAACGTGACGATATTATCGTGAATGTCCAAGTCCATAAAATGCAAGGGAATACGTGCACGTTATAAAGTTATCGTAGACGGAAATTTAAAAGCGTCTTCATGGTATTCATACATACAGGGTGTTACGGAAAGGATATATCCATACAAACGGGTTGAAGAGTGTATCTGGTCTACAATCTCTACAAAATTTCAGTTCAAAAGCAGTAACTTTGAAAATGCTTACTTAATTTTTTTTTTATTTCGCACATCACAGCGCGCGGCGGCGTGATGTGCGTGTACTAGGCGCAGAAACACACTACAGATAATGGATAATGACCTTCGTAGTGCGGTGACACGTTTGATATAATTTCAATTTAATAAACTATCGAAATAAAAAAATATTAAGCATGAGTTACTGCTTTTGAGCCGAAATGTACAGAGATTCTAGACCCGATACACTATTCAACCCGTTTGTATGGCCATACCCTTTCCGTAACACCCTGTATAATTCCCTGTGTTATCGTGATGCCGCGGACGTCAACGACAATATCGTCACGTTAGAAATTAAAAAAACGCCCAATAGTAGAGTACACGTTTTCAGCCTTAAACCACGATGTGAAAACAAATGTAAAATTATTAAGACTACACCCACATATGAACTACTAGCTGCGCCTCGCGGTTTCACCCGCTTAAATGTCGATCCCGTGGGAATATCGGGATAAAAAGTATCCTATGTCCTTTTCCGGGACTCAAACTATCTCTATACCAAATTTCATATAAATCGGTTCAGCGGTTTAGGCGTGAAGAGGTAACAAACATATAAACACACACACACACTTACAAACTTTCGCCTTTATAATATTAGTGTGATGTTATTCAATGTCGGAATTTGACCGACACGACGGTTCTGTCGGACTTCGGGCACACGAGCCGAGATAAATAAGGTACCGTTTAAAATGGCAACATGTTACATGGATTTTGTTTGTAAGTAAGAGGAAGAGGTTCGTAGCTGATACAGCACCTTTATGTTAAAGTGGATGCTTAGGTATATGAGTAAGTATACAAAAAACAGAAAAAGCAGATAAAAACAGACAAAAGTTTGTTCCAAGTATTGGAAATAAAGTAAAAATAGGCAGACAGATTGGAGGTGAAAGTTCCTCCAATGATGCCAGTAAACCTAGGTTAACGATGACACCAATAGATGAACAGAAAATCTATTGAAGATTGTGAAAAGTCTCCGGATCCAAATGGCTAAGCAACCGTACAACGGGAAAATCTTAAGGCCATTGATGAAGCCTATTTCTAAGCTAGTGGAGATAAAACAATAATAATCATTATAAAGGAGATGGCAGTTTTTGGCATTGCTAATTTTGGAAAGGTACAGAATTCAAAGCTATTTAAAAAAAAAGCGCATATTTTTTATGTATTGATAGCCAGATTAACTTTATTATTGAGAATTGGGATTAAATCTCGTTAAATATGAGTAAGTTGAGCAGCCGGAAACAAGGCTTTTTGGACTTGTTATACTATATGACAGTGTTGTCATGGCAAACAAACAAACATGACTCTTTAGAAGATGACCACAGAGTACTTTTTGATAGACTAAGATGACACACAAAACTTCACAAGTTACATTCGCTCGCTCGCTACTATTTTGTGCTGGTGTGAATGTTTTGCGCGCCCAGTTTTACGTGGATTTTTACAACGACCTGGCTTGCTTTTGGATTTCGAAGACTCCTACCTTTCTGAACGACTGTTGCTAGACTTGGACCTCGACGTTTCCTATATGCTTAGATTATTATTTTATTATTATTGATTATTATTATTCCTATTATATGCTTAGATTGTGATAAGTGAGTCTCTAGAGTCTCCTAAGTTTTCTGTGACTACTGAGTTTAATTAAAACTGACCGAGTACCTACACTTGAAACTGTCATTAGGTCTATGATCAGTGGGTAAATCATTGAACTAAACAAACTTCAACTAGTAGTTATTTATCATTTTTGAAGTCATTACAAAGCATAATTAGCAATATGTTATGCATACAATAAACACTTATGCGTTAAAATAGTAATAGAGGTTAAATAACCTATTAAAGTACAAACATTAATGCATTTAACCTCACTTTTACAAAAATTAAGATTTCTCTTTAACCCCATTGTTATTATTTTTTATTTATTTTTTAACAAAAGCTCATAATATTCCCTATCAAACCATGCCACTTTTATTTCTGTGGAAACTAAAAAAAATTAATGCCAGCGTTCTATGAACTTCTGCCATTCTCCTTTATATTTATAATAATGCTTTTGCCTGAGACTTTGCCTGCGTGGATGTCGGAAAATATCCCATTTCGGAACGTACTACCAGGTTAAAAATACCCTATGTGTTAATCCAGGTTATAAACTATATGTGTGTCTAATTTCATTCTAATCCGTTCAGCCGTTTTTGCGTCAATCCGGAACATACATCCAGACAAGCAGACAAACGGATAAAATTCTAAAACTATATTTTCGGCATCAGACTCGTTTCTTCGTAGCAATTTCTTTTTCTCTTTAATATTATATGTAAAGCTTTGAATTCGTTACTATTTTATTAAATACATTTATTTGGTTACAACAATTTTAAGCAAGGATCCTCGCTTTGACCGCACCCTAACATTCAGACGCGTGCTATATCAAAAAGAGCTCTACGAGAAATTTCTTCGTAAACAACGTAAGAGCAAACCGTTCTAATCTCTTCATTAGCTTATTATCAAAGCTTCTAAGTCGTTAGCATAGAGTTCAATTTCATTTGTTACATTTAAACATTTCTTTCGACGGATTTTAGTCGATATTAAGTACTAGTGGATCCTTAGTTTAAAAACGTCTTAAAGATATTTGAGCCGCACTGGACTTTCAGATTTAGTTGTAACTGTTTAAGGTTGGGTTTTGAAAGCATCCTGTGTTGGATTTTAATGTATTTTTTTCATATAAATTATACCGTGGGAAACCGAGCGTGCCCTCAGGCGCATTATGGAATTTGCAAGTGAATGGGACATAGTATAAAAAAGCAAGTGAGTGTGTTTCGATTAGCATTAATTCATGTATGACCTTTGACCTTTCGTTTGGAGGTTGTATAGCAAGTAAGAACAGATTATATTAAGTTTATGATATTTGTATATGTCGTAGTCAAAGAAAGTTGGACAAGTAATGTTCTTGGATAAATTATTGTGAGATATTTGAAGATTTCCTTGTTCATTGTCAATGATCCAAATAAGAATTGTTCCGGTTTTGTAATTTGAAGATAGGTACTTGAGAATAAATAGACGTTACAGACCACCTCCTGAAAAATGCAACCCGTATAAAAATAAAAAGTAGGTACTGTATTTTCTTCTCAAGCAAAGATGTAGCTATGCATCTTTAACACAGACCCCAGGTTATCATTTATAGCTAGGATAGTTAGGTACTGTGAGAGCGTTACGAGCCTTCAGTACCGGGACGAGTAAATAAAATCACAGTTTGTCATATTACTTCAATAATTATTATTCCTAGAAGATGGTTCTACGTTTTTATTTATTTATTTTATTTATTTATTCATAGGAGAACCAACAGCTATAACAGAAGCTTAACAATATTATATGAGACATAAAGCCAATTACAGGTTCTCACGGGTAGAAACAGAAAATGTAGTAGAAATCTTAAGATCACTAAGTAACAAGCACGAAAGAAAAAAATACAAATATAAGGTATATAAGCACTATGCACTTTTAAAAAAGTCAGCGTTACATTTTTATCCTTGTCTTTGGTTTGTCATTCAAATCTCATTTTTATTTTTATAAATCAATGTTTGTCTCTCGTTCCTGAAATATACTCACCAAAGTATTCATAAAGGTTGCATTTATGGTTCAAAATAATCTAGAAAACTGGCCAGCTTATACCTTCGTAAGTAGAACTTTCGTAACAAGAAGCAATATTAGCACATTTTCAGCGACTAACAAAAGTAAGTGAGGCAATGATTGCTAAAGCAAGCGTTACCTAGGTTACTAGTTCATACCTAAGTACCCATAACCCTTTAGAAGCTTAGAATTCGTACAGAACTATAAGCAGCTACATACCGTTTTCATTCATTTGCACATGAGCATGGAAAATTGAAACACCGAAAGATGGCGTGTTCCCATTGATTCTACTGACATTGACCCCATGTCCGTCTAAAACTCAATATTCCTAAAACAGCACCTATTGATTCCAAAACCTTTGACCCTGACTGACTTGTGTCTCCGTGGAGTGTGCTGGCTCTTCTGCAGTGTCTCCGCTGGTGTCCATAATGTAGGCCAATGGATGAGGGCTAGCGGGCATTATGTTTCAGATACGTAACTATAACTTGTTGTAGGATGGGCTAAATTTTCATGTTTATAAAGGGCGGGTTTCAAACAAATACTAATTTTTTATATAACTTACTAGCTGCGCCCCGCGGTTTCACCCGCGCAAGTCTCGATCCCGTGGGAATATCGGGATAAAAAGTAGCCTATGTCCTTTCCCGGGACTCAAACTATCTCTATACCAAATTTCATCTAAATCGGTTCAGCGGTTTAGGCGTGAAGAAAAGACAGACAGACAGACAGAGTTACTTTCGCATTTATAATATTAGTTTGGATCATATTCTATTATCATCATTTATTTGAAGAAAAGTCAGTGGGATAAAGGGCAACGGCATTATTATCCCGTCCCCGTCTTGAGCATGCGTGGTGATCTATGCCTTCTCTGTATGGGAAGCCCCTAGGACAATAGTCATCATCATCATCATTTCAGCCGAAAGACGTCCACTGCTGGACATAGGACAATAATAGTCTGGTATTAATACATACACATGAACTGTTGTCAATGTGTATAGGCCTGTATTACTGGCGACAACCCAGTGGATACAATGGGAACTCACCGAAGGTCGGTTTCAAAACACCAGTGAAAATAGTTTGCGGTTAGGCACATCACGTTTCTATGTGTTATGGATTCCTATTGAAATCTTAGAACATTAACTTTAAAAGCTTAAGGTCTAGGCTGTTGAAGAAGAAAGTCTTTGAAAGAAAACCATTGTTTGCTATTGTTATTGGAGTACGCTTTTAGTATAGCAGGCCTTTTGTTGGTCCACAGTGGTCCTACTTGCGTTGTAAGTGAAAAGGGCGTGACGAATTATACATACATACCTACATAGGTAGTACAACATTGTTTGTGTGCATGGTGAAAGTTTTTCTACTCGTAAACGTAGCAATTATTATTTACTAGCTGCGCCCCGCGGTTTCACCCGCGTAAGTGTCGATCCCGTCGGAATATCGGGATAAAAAGTAGCCTATATTTTATCCAGGAAGTCAGCTACCTCCATACAAAATTTTATCAAAATTGGTATAGCCGTTTGAGCGTGAAGAAGTAACAAACATATAAACACACACACGCATACGCTCACAAACTTTCGCCTTTATAATATTAGTGTGATAGTGTATGTATATGTATATAATATATATAGTGTGACTATATTACCGACTTTGGACGACAAGATCTAAAAAACAGTCGTGTCAGCGACACGGACAAAGACTATCTTTAGAAATTAAGAAAGAAAACTTGGAATGTTTAAAAAAAATCCTTTAAAGTGAGATACAGCATTTTTTTTTAAAACATTACAAGTTAAAAGAGAACCAAAATCAATCAATTCAATAGGAATTAAAACATTTTTTTCTATTGTAGTCAAACCCCCTATTGGCTGACTCGAACATTTCAGTAAAACGTAGTTTTTTGTCGTTTTGTATCCAAATAAAATCATTCAGTTCATTCCTTTTATCTGATAACTATTACTTCAATCGAATTCCCAAGTACTTAGCACTTTAATAGTTGGACCTCTCGCTCTCATTTCTTCCAGAGTCCATAAAAAAGGTGCAATTATATTCAAAGGCAGTACCCCTTAACTCAGCTGGTCGCGACCCAGTGCCCTTGCGCCTTCACGAGCCCTGATTGGAATTTATAGTCCACCCAGCCTGTAAGTCGGAGCGGCGTGCATTACACTTATTTTTTTGCCTTCGCCCCGCTGCAGTCGGGTAATAACGCGTATTAAGTTTGTTGTGACGGCATTTGATTTTGAAACACTTAATTGATAATAAACGGTTTTCTATGTGTAGAAATGTGTCAGTTTGATGACTAGGTAAGGGCTGATTTTTCAATAGTCATATTGACTTACTTATATCTTAAGAATAAATATGTCAATTTGACATAATTTCTATACAAAAGCTTTCAAACCGCAATATTTACTCACGCGCACTCACTGTTTGTCTTTTTTTCATCTTTAATTATATATTTTTTATTGCTTTAACGATATCTGACAATAATTTTTCAAACAAAGTTTTTTATAATCAAAGTAAAAAAAGTTTGGGTAGCAACACATTATTATCCAAATAAAACTATCTTTTCATCTTACGTATACTTAGCGACACTAAGGTACTATCTGTGTGTACATTATGTACAACGTCGTCGGTATAATAAAAAGCATTGCGATGGGAGTTTATAATCCTAATCGCGGAGAAACGTGAAAAAATCCACCCACAGACGCGTGCGCAGGACCGGGCAGAAAAAATGCAAGGCAGATATAACATATAGAGCTGGTTTTAAGTAGGAGTTATAATTATTTAACTGAGTTAAGCCTTTAAATTACTTTAGGAGGAATTCAAAGATTTGTTGGTCTTGTGGTTCAATGAAAATGAGTAAATGACCAAATGAGTCTTTTAATGTTCTTCAGTGTTTCGTGTTTTTATGGAACATATTTCTGCATCCGTATGGAACCCTTGATAAAATCTATTAATAGATAAAGCCAATTTAAAAGTCACTATCACAAAAATTTCTTTATTCTGTTTATTATGTATGACAAGTAGTAGTCTTGACCAAACCATGCGCCATATGCTGGAGTATCTAAAGTGCCCATACACCTGCACTTCTGAGGACCTAAAAAGTCATGCCGCAGTTGGCGTGGTCACCTTCTGGGCTCAACTCATTATATAATATAATTATTATATCACGGTTTGATGAGGGGTTTCAGGGTTTGTCATCGTCTGCGCTATTATAGTTTTAAAATATTGACCAAAAAGTTGTCATGGAAAAGTATCTTAAAATATTTACATACAGAAATAAACATAACTTTATCATTTCATTCCATCATTTTATTTATTTCTGATTATCATAAGATAACTTTGAAAGCTTTCCTATATTCACTTTTCAGCTGGTTTTTAGTACTTACAATCGATAAGAAAGATCTAGTAGACAAATACAAATCTATATCAATGTATAGTACACAAATCATTAGGTAGGAACAGTTATTATAATTCAAACTACAAACCTACATAATTATAATCACGCTGCACGTATCCGTATCGAATCAAAATTGCAAAATAAGTACCTACCTACATATTAATCGCGGCTATAACGATCTATGATTCCTTACCGAAGATTATGATTTCAATAATCCTTAAACGGTGAGGTACAAGCACCTGTTACTGTAGAAACATTAGTTAGTTTTTGATGGGAACTTGTTCGTCTACTTTTAATAGACAGTAATCAAAGTTTTGTCCGACGTAGACAGAATAGGTTTGACTTGTTTTAAAGCAGGTTTTCAGTAGATTTTGGACAACTTTGACTATTATGGAGTTTCTTGCCCGTCTATGGAGTTTCTTGCCCGTTCTTCTCCATAAAGATCTACGTTTTGGAATGGGCAACTAGCTTCAACTTTCTGACTAACTGAACGACTATTTAATTTTGACAATTCAAAAGTGCCTGTACATGGTTTAATTGAAATAAATGCTTTGAGTTGAGTTGAGATTACTATGAGACTTGCCG
The DNA here is from genome assembly GCA_945859645.1 of Amphipoea oculea. Lineage (NCBI taxonomy): Eukaryota > Metazoa > Arthropoda > Insecta > Lepidoptera > Noctuidae > Amphipoea > Amphipoea oculea. The sequence continues at coordinate 12,585,730 of OX243880.1, forward strand.
CGAATGTATGCGCCATCATTATTTTCTTCAAGTCTGTCTTGATTCAGGTCTGAGCTCAGCTTCAAAGTCGTACCGTTATGGTGGCTTTTAAATTAGTCATTGAAGCCCAAGATCCCGCCAAATGAAATTAGCGCTAGCCAGAATTAAAACATCTTACTATTCCTGTCAATCATTTGAAGTTGACGAAAACAGAATGACAATTTAAATATCTTAGGTTCGTGATCGTGCAATCGGGTCCCAATGCATACGATCACGTAAAATGATAACCATTATTGTAAAACAAGAAGGCAACAAGACCGTTTACCCTACATAATGGCTACCGATTAGCTTGTTTCTCACAACTGTACCACCAGGCTCCATGAGAAATTCAATCAATCGGACTATTTTAATGGCTGACGATTGCGCCACAATCAATATCATTTTCCCACTGCAGTACGCTGTCATTAAGAGTATTATGATTTATTTCTGTTTTGTTTTTGAGTTATTATTGTTTGAGAACTTTGTTTGATGTGAGTTTTGCGTTTTAAAGATTAACAGTGTTCACCGTTCCCAAAACATTTGCACGTTCTATATGATGCCGAAGTGAATTAGTGTTTACTGGGGACCGACCCCAGTAATCACTGCCTGTCGGTATAGAAATTGTTTCAAGGCTTTCATGAAAAAAGAGACAAAAAGGAAAGGTCAGGTCAGGTCTGATTTCCTGTTGCGCTTAACAATATGGCACATAGACAGGATACCTATAGCCACGTAAAAACAAATTTCGCAAGTTCAATATCAACAAAATATTATATTATATTTTCAACACAATCCTTTCTACATAATAGCGACATACATCAAGTAAAACACCATCTTCAAAATTAGCCCAAAGCCATAACGCAACGATCAGCGTTGCGTGCGAACACGAGTAGCGTCCGCAACACGCAACTGTCGAGTGATTTAAACACAACTTTCAAAGACTAATGACGTTTATTAAGCCAATCAATTTATTGAGAGAACGATTGAGATATCCTTAAGGATGGTGGTTGTTGTACGCGAACGCGGTTGAGATGGTAACAAAAAATACAGCGAACTTTAAATTGGCCCATTAATGATGTCTGAGAGCAGTGGTGGCCAAGTGGTAACGGCCGCGACTTAGGTACGAGGTGTAGGTCGTAGGTTCGAACCCAGACAGGCGCTTTACTTTGTGTAAATTATTTCATCACCACTGCTCTCAAAACGGTGAAGGCAAACATCGTGAGGAAACCGGCATGTCCTAGAACCAAAAATTCGAAGACATGTGACGTCTGCCAACCCGCACTGGGCCCACTCCCTCTCACCGAGAGGAGGCTTGTGTCCCAGCAGTGGGAACATTATTGGCTGATTATGTTAATGATGTCTGGGTGTAAGTTTTTCTTCTTATTTTATACGAAAGTTGTTTTCTGACTTCTATAATCCGTAGGTAAATCAATTGTGATATGTTTGTAGCAGACAATTCGCTATATGAGAACCTCTTTGCTGAAATAGCTTTAATCGCGAAATCGCGATGGGTTGTTTGTTAACGGTTTTGTATGTGCTTGAGTTTTTATCTGAGCAAACGAGCATCTCTTTGCTGAAACAGCTTTATTAAATGCGAAATCGCGTTAGGTTGGATTGTGTTTATGCATTGAGCTTTTGCGCTTTTGCCTGAGCAATATAATTTTGGTAAGCAATTCTCTGATCAGCTAATCTACTGACGAATCCTATCTTAACAGTAGTGATTAGTTGACAGAAGGAGCAATATACAATTTAATTATCAAGAGATTTGACCACTACAGAGCGGCCGACGAGAGAATGCGTTCTTGATAGCTGCCAGTTTCATACAAACGAATACGGGTTTTGCGAATTTGATCTTTATTAGAATTGTCATACTGACAGTAGTCGGAAATGCAAAATCTCAACGGCTGCAGGTAATTGTTTTAAGCAGCCAGAAACTGCACCCTAATTGCGTAACATATTAATCTCAATCTGAATCATTTTGAAGGATATTGCTAATCCATTGCTTCATATGTTCGAAAAATTTGTCTGATCAAAAACGTAAATATCGCAATGAATGTTGTTGAACTGTCAAAATGAAATCCATTGCTAGTGCTACCGATAGTGTGTTACGTAATTACCCCACTGGAGGCTAGTTCAGTAAATAGAGAATTATTTGTAGATATTTCAAAACAGAGGTCAATTCTTAATCGAAATCTAATTTAATGTTCTATAATGATCGTATAAAACAATCACGCACCTTACGCTGAGTAAATGGTAGCGTTTATTAAGTGGGGACAAGCACGCGATCTTGACTCCAACGCTTTTAATTTTGTTGTAAACAAATTGCGATTAATGTGAGAAATTTGTTTCTGTACCTGTATACATACTGTGAGGGAGGAAAGTTTATTGATAATAAAGTATTTTATTCAATTTTTCTTTGAGTAAGGCTTAATTATTAATAAAGAATGAAAGGGCTATCGCGACTACATTTTGTAATAGTCGACGTAGCTTATGTGCCCCATGGATAACGATGAAAATACAGGCTGGTATGGGACATGGACGCGTAAGTGGTTATCGTGGATTCCGTATATGATTCTGGACCCCTGCGTTGAAAATTTTTGTCAATTATCAAAAAACAAATCTGCTGTTTTATAGAAAAGGGCAATACCTACCTACGCGGTCAAAATGTACGGAACTGCTATTTTTTTTTTAAACCGGCTAATTTCAACGCTGGTGGTATCCAGAATCATGTACTGAACCCATGATAACAGGATGCGCGTGGCTGTCCCCGCTATCCTACATTTATAGGTATTTAATTGTGCCTCAGTAACCATGACTTGTCAGTTTACAATGATCGGTCTTGATACTCCGCACTGGGCCCGCGTGTTGAATTACGGCCCACTCCCTCTCACTGAGAGGAGGCCTGTGTCCCAGCAGTGGGAACATTATAGGCTGATTATGATGGTCTTGGTAAATAAGGAAAAGTTTCATAAACATTATTTGAATTGAATTCGTTTTTTAACAAACGATATTTTTTTGTATCTAGGTGTTCAAAGGATGGATTATATTTGCGTGCACTTATTGAGGAATTCTCGTGAATACGACACGCAGCAACAGCAATACATTATTTTGAGCATTGCTGCTCATCCAACATACTAATTACAATGTTGTAACTGTTGTACCTACTTAGTTGCAACGCAAAGGTCAGAATCATGCACGCTACTAAATGTAATATTATAATACATTTATCATTAGATTATAATTATTACGTCTTTATTGTGATTCCCATACTGTTTATTAATTTTAATTGTATTATTTGTAAGGATAATATGTGTTAGGTATGCCTAATTTCGAACACAAGTGACATCTGCCAACCCGCATTGGGCCCGCGTGGTGGATTACGGCCCACTCCCTCTCACCGAGAGGAGGCCTGTGTCCGTGGGAATGTGTGCAGTGGGAATATTATAGGCTGATTATGATATTATGATGATGCCTAATTTTAGCCTATTATGGGATGCCCTAAAAGAGCATCCACCCATGCTTCAGAACGTCTGGCGTAACATGGACAGTCAATTCCAACTCTTACAAATTGTACTGGATTTGGATTCCTTGATTCCTGTAGAACCAAAGAGCTGCTTAAAATCACTCATTTACCGACCATCCCGAAAAAAATCGAAAACCAGAACTAATCTACATTTGTAACAATTACTTAGTAGTAGGAACAACAAATAAAATGTTTGTAGGGTATCGTAGGACGTGACTTGCAACTCACTCTCCCTCACACATTTTACCCCTTATTAAGCCAATAAAAGCCAATCCCTTCGAATCCCTTCCCTACAAAACTAGGTCAAAACTCATGAATCAGTCATTTACTTGATATCTCGCGTGTTTTTATCAGAAACGCAACTGTTTTTAGTTCGCGTGACTTACAACTGGCAATTTGAATTAGAATGTGCCCGCCCATTGCCACGCCTGCTGGTAGGTGCAACGGTATCTGATCGTGGTGGTTACGTAAAGTTGATTATGCATTTTCTGTGGTACGGTGGTTGGTGGTATGGGACTGGGTTTTGAAGTGGTCAATAGGTGGAGGTTCGATTTCGAAACTTTAAAAATCCGTAGCCGTAATCGTATAAAGAGAAAAAAATTACAATAGGCTCGCCCCCTATTACATCGGACTTAAACATAACTGGCGAGTAGGTACTATGGACATGTCTGCATAACCCGGGGCAAACCGGCGTGAATTTATCTTACAGTTTTGTAAACATTAAGCCTGATTTCGCTAATCTAGAGAGAAAATAGTAGCGGGCCCAAGATACAGCCTTGTGGAACTCCAACTTTATTATATGGTGGTTTGGGCTAACACGCGATTTCTAGTCTTCGATTATTTACAAATCCTCGATCAAGTCACAATTATGCATTTCACAATATCGTTGCCGGTTTATTAGGTAACTTTGCAACCATTTAAATGCTAACCGCGAACACCATGCGCTGGAAATTGGTCCATTATATTTTCACTCTTGTTTATCCCCCTCTTTTATAAGGCTTTTTTTTAATAAGGGAACTGAATTCATGCTAGAACCACAAAATTATTATACAATTTGCATTTTCTTTAAAGAAAAACATGCATAAAGCTACTCCACACTTAGGTAGGTACTACCCGACATTACCCACCTACAATCCTACATGCGGTCTGCGATGACGCGAATGATATCGCACGAACATGTGAGAACGGAGTTCCGAATGTAATAGATAGAGGCTATTGTTTTACTCGACCGGCTACATAATGCCTTGTATGCAGATTGGAGTTACGCGAAGTAGGTTGCCCTGTATTCGTATGTGGTTATACGCGATTTGTAATGTAGACTGTGTCTAGATAAGAAGATTTACCTACAAGACAAGTGATTCGAGTTGTGCTAAGTCGATTTCTATTTTGTCTTGGTTGGAGCTCGTACTCCGTTGCATCGCTAATAATTAAAGTCTGTACCTATTGTGTCAAATAAACTTCTCTATATATTAAGTGCTTTCAGGAGATCTTTTCATGATTGTGACGATTTTCAAAGTAAAACTTATAATATAGAGAATTTTCAAACAATATGAATACTAAACAGCCAATAGGATTTAAATTCCTGCATTTCTGTCTATACTAGTTAGGAGTTCATAAGCCATAAAACTTATAACTGCTTGACAACCATAATAATCTGCATGAGCGTCAATTATAACAATTATCTCTGAAAATGCATTGGCGCTGAGTTATATGAAAGTATAATTTCTAAGTTTATTAGTCAATTTCACTTCATTTCAACAAATAAGGTCTTCAAAAGATTTACTGAATACAGCGATCCTGACTAATATGGAACGTTAATGATTACGTCTTACTTATCCTTGGGGTATAACTAACCTAGCAAAGTCAACACCAAAACTAGCATTAATGGCATGGTACATCAATTCATCTAAGATCAAAAGTCCTGTCTGTGTTTTAAGAGGACGTAGAAAAGTAAATTTTTCTCGGTTTTCTATACAGCTATTCACGTTGTTTTAATTAAAATCCCTCACTAGAATTTTATACAAGGACAGCTATCTTAGAACAGATCCCATGAGAAATAGAATCTTCACAAAATGTCCCAATCACAATAGAGATACAACACTTATGTCCATTTTACATGCAATTACCAAATTAGATGTTCCGAAGTGACCTTTTACATACGACGTGACATCTTCGTATGAAATGAAAATTGCTGTCAAGCGCGCACGTTCTTCATCTGACATATAATTTGTAAGGTCGTGTCCCGAACTAAGTTCCCATGGTCCGTGTGTGTTACGAATACCATTTTGAGCCTTATTGTAATCCGTTTTGATGTGTATGATTTCTTTATTGGGTGTGTAATTTGTCGCTTTAGATTGAATGTTTTGAAGAGTCGGTTCGTGGTTTAGGCTACTCGGTATTTTTTTTTGGTGAGAAGTGACTCAGAGGAAATTTTGGGACTACATACTGTAAAAACCAAGTCTGGCTATCTTTATGACAGACGCCAGAATTGGGGAACAAAATGTTGTAATCCTAATGAAAGTGTTACCAATTCTTGGGAGCAAAGAGGACAAATCATTTCTGAATGCATTTGAAAATTAAGATAGAAGAGAAGAAAAATAAAAGGACCAGAAGAGTCGATTTAGGTAATAAATATAGTCTTGCGTTGTGCCTGATTAATTTCTGGTTGACCTGACGACGCGACATCACAGTCTACTGTAATTTGAAACTATAACATGGTTTGTGTTTTAGTTCCTACATATCTTTACATACTTGCTATGCACATGCATATAGTACTTAACATTTAAATGTACTAGAAATGCTATCTAATCAGATGCACAGGGGGCGTGCCTGACCAGTGAAATGTTGCCCGTTTCCCCTCGTTACTGCGTCTAGCCGCTGTGACGGGAGCACTGCCGTATCAAGACCATCTAGATCTGTGTAAAGTTACGCCAAGAAAATATATTGAAGAACCTTGAATACATTTTCTTGCCGTGTTACATAGCCGTTACATTGTTATCTCTCTGAAGGGGTGTAGTTAAAGAGAACAGTTACACCTTCCACTACTGAGAAAAAGAAATTAACGCGGAAAATAATTTCTGCAATCTGGCAAATCCAATATGGCGTGCAAAATCTGAAAGTAGCAGTCACACTAAGCTGGTTAAGTCTATCGAAGGAAATATGGCTGTTGGAATAAACTATGAATTGGCAATCATAGCACGTGAGACCCATGAGGCAAATGACGACATGAAGATAGGAGAATATTTGAGGGATTTTTTATCGGATCGGGTGTAGAACTGCAAGTTACAAGCGTCTTTTGTTAGTCTCTAACCAGCCTGGGATAGCCAATTAAATATGTAATCTCTTGTCTTACAGAACAAAACATTCGCTATTACTGCAGCTCACCAAAACACAACGTTTCATCTACACACACAAAGCGAAAATTCCTCACCTACAATAAACTTAAATATATTCGTAATGTAATACCTTTAAGATTTGCCCCTGAAATATACGTTTCTTTGACACTAACGACGCGGCACTAAGGTGCAATGAATCAAGTGCGCAAACGCACTTATAAATAAGCGAGACCATATCGTAATTGGTGTGTAAATATCCGACCAAATGAGCATTAATGAGCGAAGTCCAGACCGTGTCTTCATTCTTCATTTGAAATATTTATGATCCCATTTTGAAAAATTCAGGAATGCATAACGAATTTTTTTGATTTATATCCCTGCTTGTGTAGGGGGTTCTGCATGAATGACACGTTTTAGTGACGTTTCTTCTAATATGATAGATTCTTACAGTCATTTAGGTAGGTATACTGAAGATTGCAATAACGGATGACGAAAATTATCTGTTTGTAATTGAGTCAAACCTCTGACTATTATTAAAAATAACTTTACTTCGACACTCTGATAAAATCACTATCACTGCTGCAAATAGAGAGGCAGTAAATAAAAAATACTTCTAACAGAATATACCAACTTATTCTCATAATATTATAATTTTGTTATTTTTAATATGTTTGATTTAAGTAACTAATGCGAACTCCCCAATACGTACCTACCTACTGCAACTTTCCAATCACACGTAAAATTCGATCAGAAAAAAAAACGGTGCTGTCACAAATAAACGCATATAAGTAATTACGTTCTGTTCCCATACTCCTATACAAAGGCGGTCCATTAAACGGTCGTGTATAGGTTTTTTGTGGTGGCATCTTTTGACCCGGCCTGTGTCCCCGGGCGAAACAGTAAATAATGATCCCCATCGTATGTATAAATTATGAAATGAAATCATAAAAGTTCGGATGGTATCGCTACAGAGCTATTGATACCGATTACTAGGTTTTTTTGGGAATTTATTTGTTTTCACTTTAGTTAAATATCATTAAAATGGTCATTAGCGAATGAGGAACTTTTTTTTAATCTAATATCAGCTCACTTTTACCCGACTACGGCGAAGCCAAAAAGAAGGGTTATGTTTTTGTTGATATATCCTTATTTACCCGGAAGACCTTTTCCAGATATCATTCATTCTTCTTTGTCTGCAACGATGTATTTTTTAGAAAAAGCATTCAGAAAACCAAAACGGGTGTAAAAAGAGCTCAAGTTTTCTGATAATATAATAAGAATAAGAAAAGCAAGCATTTGCATAGAATACTTATTACTTACTTTTATAAAATTGTCATTATCATAGACAACTTAATTCTATAGACAGGTCTAGTCGATTATGTTTGGTAATCTATACCTATATGTCTACGTACTTTTATCAATGATGCGCAGTTAATATTCGTTGTTGACATAATAATTATATATCTATATCATCTATATGAAATGGTGAGTTTTGTATTATACCCAGTATGTAAATACTCAATTCTGAATTTACTGCGAGTCTTTTCCATTTTGTTAAAAATTCTAGTGGTTACTGTTTTGTTCTTACAATTAATAATTAACTACTCAGTTATAAGTGTATAATATAACAAAACTCATTTTGTATGTGATTTCAGCTTACTGTAGATTTTGGCATACCAAAACCTTCACAATCACACCCATAACAGCATCATAAATTATTCAAAGATGACAGCAACGTCAGCGTTTTGCATAGAGGTCGTTACCGTCTATGATGAATGGGATCACACGATCTTGACCGAACAGAGCCGAGGAGTGCCGAAGCGCAGCGGAGATAGCCGACTTACCCCGAGGCGCTTAAACTATCTCGAACGCTTTAGCTATTTAAATGAGTTGTCAATAATAAGTTGCGGATAATTTAAAATTATATTGCTGGTAGGCAAAGGTACAGGTTATTCTGAAAATCTTTTGTTAGTAACATTTTGTATGAATCTTATTAAGAATCTTTCTGTGTTGGATTCAAATAAAAACACTAGTCGAGTCTTTTCAATAATAAAAGTTCAATGCAGATTTGTCTCTCTTCATAATTGCATCATTTAGCATCTTATACGTATTGAAGTAATGACGATAAACAGTAAAGAGTCAGAAAATCGTTTTACATACTTTTCAGGCCAAACATTGCAAACTTTAACTAGTGAATTGTCGTGCAAGCGGGCCTAATTCCCTGATTAGACCATACCCTAAAGATCTGCTTCGATTAGAGTGTCGTAGTATGAACACAGCTTTATTATCCCATAAAAAACTATAAACACAAAACAATAAAAAACTAAAGTACCACCGAATGACGGAATGCAATAAAATCGTGACAATCATCTAGAGGCAAAACCTTAAACGCATTATAATAATCTTATGCACCGCCTTAATCTACAGAGGACCTAACCTCAAAAAGTTGGCCAAAAAACCGTGAGAACACATCGTTCAGCGCTGCAGTGACTCGATCCTTATGATATATTGCCTTAAACGTGCCATTTAGCGCTTACTCGTCCATTCTTAAGTATAGTGGAGCAAATTAGAAAAAAAAAATGTAAACATAACATTGTACGAATTCAATAATTAGATTAAGCTTGTAATGAGGGGGTTGTAGAGCCTTCGGCGACGTCGGGTCGCGTCGGGTGCCGCCCCGTGGCGCCTCGAGCGGGGTGCTTTTGACCCTATTTGTTTTAATTACCAACCAACGGTCTTTAGGAGGACACGGGGCCTTTGTGCTAGCCGAAAATTGTGGCTAATTGGCGGTAGGCCGCAACCTCAAAACGAACCGAGGTAAACTCGTGATCTTAGATGGCCTTTCTTTGGAAATTGAGATTTGGATGATCCTTTGGGAGGTTACAGGAATATACTTTGTGTTTTGGCATTAATTTTAGTGGCAGCTGATTATGATGGGGATTTGATTAATTTTATTCTTGAAAATGATTATGCTCGAAGAATGAAGGCTTCCGAATAAATGTTGTATAAATAAGGATGCTGAAAAGGCATTTCAAACTTATCGCAAGTTTTGTAATGATGTTATTTGAAATCATACTATATTCGGTTAAATGACAATGGCTTAAATGAGAGGGGCGTTTAAATACACGGTTTCTTAAAATGTTAGTTTGAACTTTGAGTATACATTTTTGAGCGCAAAGCATATTTAGGTATTTCAGAGGGCCTAGACAATCCCTTTCAAAGCGTTTCGTATTTCTAAAACGACTTTCAATAGAATTGACATGATTATTAGGTAATAGGTAATACGGGCTGGTGTCCGCAACTCCACGTCAATGCGCTATTTTGCGTACGGGACATAATTATTAATACAGATTTTGGTACCACCTACCATACATTTTTCGCTTTTCCATCGTCATTATTTCTGATAGATGTGACTATTTTGTCTAGACCCTTATGTACAATTTGCAAATCTGATTCTTCATCTCTAAATATATTATTATTTTCAACTGCTGCAACGTTTTTCCTTCTTCTAACCCGATAGAGTCCAGGTTATTCCTTGGACCCATTTAACATTCCTTTGACGTAACTCCCTACTTACTCAGCAATCAACACATTAACATAACTGAACTAAGTACTATATTTAGATCATTCTTTACGACTGAATTCCTTTCAAAATTTCTAAGGATTCCTCAGATGTTCCCAATATTACTTTCGATTACCGAGTCATCCGGTAAATGCTTCGGTAAACGCTTGTAATCGCCTCTGCTTTACCATCGTGATTACCATGAGCGCCGCTATTACGTGCAGCTAAAAATCTTGCTGTTTCTTTATGTATTTCAATAAAAAATCGGTCATGTAGATTTGCGATTTTCGCTTTTATTATCAGGCGAGCGTAAGTAGATATAATTGGAGTAGTAGTAACATTAGTGGTGACAAATAAAAAGAGTTAGTTCAGCAATCTTAATATTAAGAGGCAGGATAGCCGTGAATAAAAAAGAGATAGAAGGACACCAACGGAACTTTGCAAATTCGCATTTAATTCATTGTTCTTTTTCAAAAACAATGACCGAGTTTTTTAGCGATTGGTTTTACAAACTTACATGAGTTATTATTATTTATGATAAAGGAAGTTAAATAGCAATATTTTAATGTCAATATTTAAATTTCCTACAACTTTGATGTATAGGTTCAGAATTGGAGCCATTTATTTAAATTATATTATTTGTGCAAAAAATATAAGATCCGCATTCATGATTAATGAGACGGGAAAGGATTGTAAGTGATAATTATGTCTTATAATGACATTCGCTTTCTTTAAATCTAATTTAAACACTTTCCTTAAATAATTATGGTCAGTTATGATTAATGAAGTAGTTATTTTTAGCAAAGTCATAGTCATGTGCCTAGCTTTTTCGCAGCTTGGTTGGGGGTCGACTTATAGTATAATCGGATGTAGATTTTAAGTTGTCAAATGCAAACAAGGAAAACTATAGGGCACGGACCACCATGAATAGTTCACATTTCATTAATTTACTAAGATCCATGTGACCTACCCAAGTATTACAACAGTGATCCCACAAAAAATTCACTTATCATTATTAATCTCGAAAAGCCTTGTCCAAAATCCCACGGTCTTAAAAGTCGAAGGTGAGACCCAAGAAATGTAGCCTGAAGCAAACGGTAGATCCACTGAAGCAGCCATGGCGTCCGTATATGATATTACAAATGAAGCCGACGAGGTCGATGAAAAAGCCACAGAGGAACAAAATGTAGAATATTCGGACGATGATACTGGTCAAGTTGAATATAATAATGGAGGTGTCAAGATTATATGTGGCGTGTCAGTTGATGAAGTGTTCGTAGTGTGAACGGGTATGGTTGGTGAGGAGGTCGCACGCAATCTAAGCATTCGGAGCACGTGGGAAAGACGCAAAGCCAAGGCGGGGTGCCTTAAGGCTATCCGCCACGGTTGACGATCACCGCGATAAATATATCCAACATTAGTAGTGCACAGAGCAGTGAAGAAACGAGAGATGATTGTTTGGAAAGTGGAAACGCAATTTATATCGTTGAATTTCAAGTTTTAGGATAGCAAAATTGTAGTTCGTAAGCGGCCAATTTCCTGAACAGGGGGAAATGATTTTAAAGTCCACTATGGAACTGCAGAGAAGGCTTTTTAGCGACATTGCAATTAAAATGAGGATTTTAAATGTGATGTAGCGGCCACATACTACAATGCATTTTAAATAAAAGTCTGGCAACTCAGATCTAAGTTTATGAAGTAAGAAAAACAAAGTAACCTAAATGTAAACATATCGAAACTTAAACTCACTAAACAAATCAACAGTGTTGGTCCTACGTAACTGATATTTAATATAAACAGACGGTCGACATAAACAAAACTTGATACCCTACTCTATACGGCGTTACAGCTACAGCCTCAGGAAGAATTCCCTAAAAACTCCACAGGGTCAAATGTCGAAGAATTTATTGCCTCCGCAGTAAAACCCGAATGTTCGGCGTCTTTGGGAAGAATCGCGAACCTCTAATTAGTGAGATTATGAAAATATTCACACAGGTGCGTTGCAGCCCTAATAAGCATGTTCGCTTCGGGCAAGTCGTGAAGGCAAGGCTAATGTTTTGGGTGTTACCTACTCGCAGGTGAGTTTGCTTTGTTTTTGGGTCGGGGTAATCTAGGATCGTCTGTTTGTTGTATGGGTTTTAAATGTAAGGTTAGGTTTGGGTGCGTTTGGTTCGTGATTTTGTTTCACAGGTGTCTGCGGCTGGAACTCTGAACTGGGGAATGACAACAATTATATAGAAGACGGAACAATACATTTTAACTACCTACTACTTTTTTTTGACGTACTTAGGGTCTCTTTATACAGGGTGAAATTAAATTATCTACCGAAACTCCACGGACACGATGGGTGTCGATATTTAAACACGATGAAACGAAAAACGTATGATTTGGTTAATTTCTTTTTGGAGCAAACGTAGCGTCGTTACTATGTTAAAAAAAATCTGTTTTTTTTTTTTTTGTCCGGTTTTAGATATACATGGTGAAATTGAACACATGCGACAAATCGAAATGGGAGATTGTACTCGTCATTATGAACAACTTTTACTATGAGACCAAACCTGAAACCGCGAAAAAAAAAATCAGCTGTTCCCTACATTTATGTTCGCATAACTCGCCAAAATGTAGGGAACAGCTGATTTTTTTTTCGCGATTTCAGGTTTGGTCCCATAGTAAAAGTTGTTCATAATGATGAGTATAATCTCCCATTTCGATTTGTCGCATGTTTTCAATTTCAACCTGTATGATAACCATCACATATGTGTAGTTTTCACAAAAAAACTGATGTTCTACACTCCGTCAGTACAATACCTGCGTTCGTTGATGTGAACAAAAAAAATCATCAAATCATTTTATTTTCTTTATATCATGTTTAGATATCCATCACGTCTACGATGTTTCGCCAGCTAATTTAATTTAACCCTGTATTGTTCAACTCTTATAATAGCTGAATGATGATGATGATTTTACGAAGAGATTATAACAGCTGATTGATTTGTTATCATTTGTGTAGCAACCATTTGTAGGTTCTACGTCTGTTTTGTGTGTAACTGTCTTGTCTATACATATCATAGGAGTATATAAAGTCAAAAAGTCAGAACTTCCGATCTTTTTGATTTAAGTACTATGTAGACTGTAGGTCCTTGATTCCTATCACCATCTCGCGCGTGCTCTATTTTATCAGACAGTTAACCAGTAGTTAAGACCACCTATGTTCACAATCTGGACAATTTATCTGTCACATTAATATGTCGCCAGATACAGATACAGATGCATCATATTTTACAACATGACGCTTGTGTCATTTTAAATTTTAAAATCGTGACGTAAAAAAGTCTCTTGCTAGGTACTTTAAAAATAAAACTGGACATGTCGTTTTACGACACACTCGAGCCATGATCCTTTTTCATCATCCAGGAATTTGCGTGTCTAAATGAAGAAGTTAAAGTCTAAATTCCTTTGAAATAGAAACACAACTGGTGCAAAGATGCTGAAATGTGTGATATACGAGTAGGTGAAAAAACTACTGTATTGACAAGAAAAAAGCAAAAGCTTCATCTTATGATAACAATATTTTCTAAATGCTTTAGGGATTAGTGGTACAATTTATAAAAATATAGTACAATTATAGCTATTACAAACAAATTCGTCATCACCTCGCCCGAAAGAGGACAAACGGCTCATAATAAATGCATTAATATGACACGCTTCTAAACTAATGCCTTTAAGTAGCAACTACCCAAAATGACTAATGTTAATACCCAAATATTAACCTACAAATTACAGAACATTGTAGACAGTCCCATTAAGGTTACATTGTATTGCAAAAAAACGAATTCGCAACCGAAACCATAGGAGTCCATTCACGAAATGGCACAAAAACTGAAATATCGCCCTCGTTATAATAATAGGTGGCCGGCAGAACCCGCACCGCAAATAAAGGACGCCATAATTTTTGACATGTCGAACGTAAACACCTTATAATTTTGACAGAGATTAAAAAACATGGTTAGGTTTGCAGATACGTCTGAACGTTTGCCAATCGTTACCGTTGGTATATAGAATTACATTATTTATTGTGTAAGTATTTAAGTAGAAGATCTGGATTAACCTTCAGCTTAGCTTTAGGCGCTACATCGTCATATCAGTCATCTTCTGCTGAATAAAGGCTTATCCGTATTAGTCTTGATTATTGATAAACATTATGTTTTCACAATTGGTTGTCTGTGGGACTAAAATGTAGGCATACAATACGTAGTTGTTAGGTTTGTTCTTTCTGTCAAATCCTACGATATCCTTTTCTGCTAACGACCTCTTAGAGGGTCACAGGCTATGGGCAAAATTCTTCCCTGAACCCAAAATCCCTAATCCCTGCACCCAGCTTGTACTCATTTTCATAGCCTATCCCACGGGTGATCATTTCCAAAAATGACGGTATAATGATACGTTGTTTGATTAGTTTGTGGTAAGTAGTGAATGGTGAACACGGGGTAAAGGTTGGCGCCGACAACCGCGGTGGCGCCAATGAATCAGTCATTACTTACTGAAATGTCGGCTTTACTTTGTATAGGATACTTATTATTTAGCGAATTAAGTGTCTACCCGTTTAATTTGTTGGAGATTCCGAATAGATGTGCGGTAGACCTAATTCGATCCGCTTTGTGATTTGTACAAATTGGATTCTGATATTTGAGCAAAATTTGTTTTGATAAAGGATAAAACCTTGTTACTGAAATCTTGTTGCTCTTCGAATTGGATCAGTTCTTCGAAGTACTTAACCTTTTCTATTCCACTGAGTTTCTGGTTTTCTGGGACGTAAGTAGTCATACTAAATAATCGTTGCAGTATTTGATAAAGTACTTCACGTTCAACTGAATTCCTGAAATCAAATCCATTTGACCATGACATGTAAGGTTCAAGGACCCGAAAAATGCAGATATTGAGTAAGACATAAGCAAGACGAAAAAGGATATTGTGACAAATCTGTATAATAACGTATAGTGGCATGGTCATTAAATTTTTAAACAAAAAACGCTAGATATATTGCATAACATTTTTTATAATTAGTCAATTTAAACCAAAAGGCTGATACACTCATAAATCTATGCATCACAGCAATTTAGATGACATCAAAATGTCAAGAACCATTCATTAAAGAAATGAAATCGTCCCTTTTACACAATGTCCGTTATTTCGCGAAATGACAGAGTACAGGACGGAAGGCACGTCCCTCGAGACGGGTAACCGCAAAACTGCAAAATTTCCTCTTTTTGTTAGTCACAATAAAATTATATTCTATTCCTGTATCATTGGAAACGATTTCGGACAATTATAACCGCATTTGCCCCTAAATTCGTTTAATAACCGGCCGTTTGGCCAACTCACATTTTGATCTTTTATAATTATATATCTGTATTTTTGAGCGTCGATTTTTTATTTTTTTGATCTTACACCGTTTTATTTAGGATGTCAGTTTGAAGATTAGTTTCGATTGAGTATTTTACCCTTTTATTCTAGGATTTAATTGGTCAGTATTAACACGTTCACTGCGGATCACACAAAATCGGCCCGCCACGGTGTTTAGCGCTGGTGCGCACGGTCAAAACTGTATCTTTCTCGCTGGTGCGGAACGATTATCTTCGGTATTTGTAGGAGTTCGACAGAGACAAATATATATTTCGGCTCGTAGTTACAAATGTAGGTATTTGGCATTAAAACATTGTGGCGGGCCCTTTTCGACCACCATCGCACTGACGGTGAAAAACACCCGCTCCCTGCGGCGGCGGGCCTATTTTGGTATATGACCGATGCCGACCTGTTGCCGCACGGAGCGCGCGCGCAAGGGTCGAGCCGCCAGGCAGTGTTGTGCTCTCTATAAGACAGTACGTGTGCGTGTCGTTACTTTATCGACAGGTGTTAAAGTATGGCGCAACGTAGATGTAAAAGAAAAATAACGCTGAACAGTGATAGTGAAGATGGTTTGGATGAAAATGCACAAACATTTCCACCTGTAAAAATAAAACAAATGCCGTCGACCAGCAAAATTTCTATTTTAGAAAACAAGTTGATTCACCCCGCAAATAATGTCCCAAAGTATTACAGTGACAGTGATAGTGAAGAAATTTTTCCAAGGATAAAAAACAAAGATTGCGAAACCCCTAAGTATAGAAATAAAACGTCATGCTCCAAAACCAAACACAATCGGTAAGTTTACACACATCAAAATATTTGGAAAATGAATAAAAAAAGTACACGTACCGAAGCCGTACCGTAGTGTCACAGTAGTGTACCAGTATACATGTGTGTGTATGTGTGTAGTGTATGTATACTTAGGTATAAGGTCCTAAGAGAAGAAACTGTGCACGGTGTTATGAAAAGCTACGAGAGACACTAGAGTGCAAACAAGCAAAAAAGAAAGTAAAAAAATTAAAACGTTCTGCAACAAATGCAGTCAATCTCTTTGCGTGCAGTGCTATAAAGAGAAACATGAACATTAGTTTAGTGTTCCTGTCTGGCTAATTCGATTTATTAAATACACACTTTTTTATTTCTTATAATTCTGTTTTATTTTCGATAACCCTATATTTTTGTCTGTCCCATCACTATAAAAATGTACTTTCTAGTGCGGTATCGGTCGTTATCGGCCTGACACTTTCCTTGGTTGATTTCTCGTTTCCTGTTTGGCAGATCCAGGGGCGAAACGAACGTAAAGAAACTGGGTTCAGGACCATTTTAACAGTATAAAAAAAAACAGTGTACACCATGTTTTCGCGAAGTTATAGCGCTTTAATCTATCCTAGCGGTGTCAGGTCGAAAAGGACTGATACGCACTGTCAGAAAGATCGATGGATGGTGCATTTCGACCGCCACCGCACCAGATGAAAGTTTATGATTTTTTTGCCGCAGCTAAGGTGTTAAAATAGTGATAATTATTGTAAGCAAGATATAATTATGATAATAACCGCCTATGTTTTATCTTAACTACATACGCAAAAAAGGCTACCGCAGTCAACAGCTTCTAAGCTAAAATTATTCGTTGAACACGAACGATAATTTGATTTAGCGGATTAGGTTATTAGGGTTACCTATATTTTTTGTGCCAGAAAATAACAGTCAATGTGAAATGTAACAAACAAATCCAAGAAAGAAGAATCAATTATTCTTAAACAATCATTATTAGTTTTCAACAGGTAGGTAGGTTTCATAATTTGTGGCTTAATTCAGAAGTCTAGGCATTGATTCTCGTTCTATTTTCATAATTATCAACGCCCCCTTACTAATAAACGTATTATATCAGATGAATAGTTAGACACCGATTTCTCTCTTTCAGCCGTCAGTAATTTGACTTTCGAAAGAAGAAGACAAAGCGTTGTGTAACTATACAGACGCTATACAACGTTTATTAGTGAGGGGTATATGTATGGTATAGTAGTATAATAAAATATAGTATAATTATAGGTGTATAGTTGTGTGTAAATAGAGTATAAGGTACAAAGGGGTTGACGTATCCGTGTGGATAAAAACCCCTTATTAATAAAGATTAAAAAAAAAAAACAGGTAAGAACAAAACATACTAGAATGTCAATCAAAAAAATATTTTTGACGTGAAATGGTAACGGTAACCCATAATCATAGATCACTGAATAATACCAGCTTGGAGATACCTACATCAGTTATTTTAATTTTCTATAAGAGTTGCGTTAAAATGCGGTTTCTCGCTTGTCAATCACTTTTTTTTTTATTTAGTAAAAAGAGTGCGTTTTTCTGTAAGAATGGTAGAAAAATGTTTTTTGTTTTGGTAGAGACGGTGGCAACCACTCACAAAATCGTGGTTACTGACTGAGGATTTCATTAGAAAAAGCTTGGGTTTTTGAGAGGGCTCTTGGTTGATTTTGATCTATTATTAATAAATTTTCAAGCAATGTTAAAATAAAAATATGAATGAGATAGGTAAGTACAAATTCCGATTTCATCAAAAACTGCAAACTCTGCATAGAAGTTGTAGGTATTTTAAGATTTACAGAAAACTCGATAACTTCACACAATTCTAATAAAAGAAAACCTTGACCTTCCTTATATAAAACATAAAAATGAAATAAGAATAAATGACCAAACCCGGAATTATTAGATCAATCATACTTCCGTACTTCCGGACGAATAATTAATCGATACTTAAGGAACCGTTTAAAAATATTCAATTCAAAACTAACGATTTGTACCTTAGAAGGCTGTATGCGAAGGCGAATTAACAAACAATAGCAAAAAGTTTAGGAAGTCCGTGTTATCTTGAAATTCGCTTCGTAAAAATAATTTTAGTAGTGTACTCAGTACTTTACGTAAGTTTTGTTTTTTTGTGAAAGACAAAATGCGAAAACACTTACCTACGTTACCTTGGAATGATTTAGCCAATATTTTTCAACAAATTGTAGCATCCATAGAGCTTAGTATGTTGTCAAAATCGTCCAATTTACAGAGCAGACTACAAAGTCATCAATAGAAATAAATATGCTATTTCCAATTTCAAAAAACATTTAACTAAATAAACAAATAAAAAATCCACCAATCATTTCCGCCATTTAATCAAAATGACCGACAAACCAACAAACACTGGTATCCGATCACTTTACATCATATTACCGCATATTGGCTATTGTATTGGGTTTTACATTTCATCGGCAGTGGGTGCGTGATGCGTCGATCCTCTAATTGGTTGAAATGAAACCTATTATGCGTTTTGATACGTGATGATTGACAGCTGCCAATCAGGATCGCGTGTGGATGCCGCCAGGTGGCGCGTGCGACGGCTTCGATGCGTTGAGATGAGGTTTTGAAATACATATTTGAAAAAATTAGGAAGTTTTGTGGGACTTGGAAAAATGTGTGGTATTCTGAAGGAAATATATTTGGGTAACTTAAATTGAGAAGTAGCGGTATTCATTTTTGTTACAGTGCAGCCTTGGGCATAGAGTGGTGCCTTGGAAAGAAAAGATCAACCGAAATTAAGTACATGAATTTGTTTTGTTTCTAAGGGGTAGGTAGTGTCAAAACGATAGCATCCGCATTCCTTTTTAACAAAATGCACTTGTATGAAGACAAAATGTTGGTAGTTACCTATTATCAATATGTCACTCTATTTAACTTCCTTGTCATAATTAAGTTACTCTCAGAAAAATCGTAAAAAGTTATAAAAAAAGATATGTAAGGTGTGTAAAAGTTAGTAGGCCTACAAATTGATGCCTATTGACTTCTGATTACTTTGATCAGAATAATTATGGTAAGACTACGCCCATAAACTATACCATAACCAGCTACCAAAACCCAAAGCCTAACACCTTGCACCCTCAGGCAAAAATTCAACAAACCTTACGGATCTAACCTTAACCTATACAACAATAAATCAAGTCATTTTAATCCTTCAAAAAACAAAATAACAGTCAAAACGCTTACAGCTACAAATAAATCTTCCTCAAAAAACATCAAAAATATGTAGTAAGTAGTAATAAATCTATATATAATTTCTTAAAGTTACCAATAGGCTACTTCAGGTGGTCGTTACGTTAGATCTAGCCTAAGGGAGAATGCAATCTTCATTAGATTTTTGAGGCACGCAATATGGTGTGTGAGAAAGGTCATAAACGCACTGTTTTAAAGATCGACTAAATAATAGCAATTATTTGCACGAAGATTTGTTTTTATTGTATAGTACGCAGCTACGCCAAAATGGAGCTTCCATTTATTTTACATTAAACGTTATAAAATTATGAAAAAGGAATAAAAAGCGTAAAGTTTGTAATAAGTCAAAATATTGACGAAGTTAAAACTCATTTAATCGCAAAAGGTAATGAATACATTCTTTTCGATAAGTAAGGCGAATAAAACAACGATATCAACATAAAAGACATTTATGGCGTTGCTGTTATGGCCAAAGATTTCACGATTGATATGATAATATAACTAACCGTCTTCTATCGCACATATCCCACTACATTACATGAACACTATTGCAGAAACAGCACAAACACTAAACCACAAAATTATTCTGCACAATGAAGATACAAACATCATATAAATGCATCCAAGCATACCGTGATCACAACAAATAATAAAGCTTAAATCACGATACCTAACAATAGAACTTAATAAAGTAGTAATCGAAACTATAAGTAACCACAACACAATCTATAGTTTCACAGCTCATTAATTAACTATATCGATCGTAACTAATTGAATAGAACTGCTTGTATTACCTTCAATAAATCAGTGCGATACATTCATAAATCAACAACGTCAGTCAGGTTGCGCATACGCGCGCCGCCATGACAGTCGAAATCGTTTGAATTATCGCCCCATTTTCCCCCAAATTCGACTTTAATCCCTTCCGAATTGCTTTTAATTGGCTCAAAACAACAGAACCAATTATTGGAATGGGATAAATGGAATAGTCATGGGAATTCGCGGCGATTTCGGGTAAGAATGCGCGATTGCGATGCGATTAGAGCCCAATCAGACGGGATTTGTTGCAATTTCCATTGACTGGCAAATTGCAGATGCAAGTTTAGTGTTCAATCATCAATCACACGTCGATTCGAGAAAATTGGCTGGATCTTTCTTTTAATTCTATGTTTAGCTGCGCTTCTATATTTTGTGGTTCGAGTCCGTTAAATCTGTATTATTTTAAAATGCATCTCTACTGTTCAAAAATAAGCCTCCTTGACCTAATTCAGTAAAAAACTTTATTCGTTAAAATGCTGAGGGTAATCTTCTTATTGTGTAAAAACCTCTATTATTTTGTGGTTACTGATTTCTAACGGGATGGATATAAAAAAAAATTGGAACCGTTTTAGCTGTTAAGCTAAAACGGTTCCAATTTTTTTTCCAAAGATTTCTGTTTAACTGTTAAATAAAATTAAAAAAATCACGCTGATACATTTAGGAGAAACAATTAAGTATAATTCTATACTAAATTATACTTAATTAACTACTGAATTATACTGAATTATACTTAATTGTTTCTCCTAAATGTATCAGCGTGATTTTTTTAATTTTATTTTAACAGTTAAACAGAAATCTTTGGTTCAAAACATAAAATAAACAATCAAAACAATTCTACTTATAACACCAAACGAAAGAAATAAGAGGCTTCTTCCAATTAAAAATATTTCAATGCGCCTACCAAATACTACGCGTAGCGACATCGCATGGTGACAAATGACATTTCGTAGTTCCGCAGCTATCAACTAGATGGCGCAACCATTACCGCGAGCAAGGAACGACCATTATTAAGGAATTTTATAATTCCTTGAGAGAATGTTATGGCATCTGAAAATTATAGTGCTTGTAAAACGCTCTTACTTTAATACAGTAATGTGTACAGAATGTATGTTATTACATTATAATTCACATTAAAGGATGGAATGTGATATGGGCTTGATAATCTCGTCAGTAACTTAGTTGGAAGTTTATGAATCATCTTTCTGTGGGAGTGGAGGATTTCTTTTCCCCTCGAACCATTTTTATAGCTCAAAAAATTTAGATAATATGCTGCTTTTGAAAAAACTAATAATTATGTGTTCTTATGAAAGCAAATACTTCTGATATAGCAATGTCGGCTAATCCTATTAATACCTTATATATTATTTCAAGTAGTCGCCTGTTGTGTAGTAAGCCTTTTAGTACTTAGATTTCTTGTTATTTCATAATATACCTAGGTAGCTTGATGCAAAGAATGATTGAGCCAGAAAGTTCTGTCTGTGCCAATATCAATAGGTAGGTATTACCTGACTTCTGTAATCAATAAAGTGAAATATACCTAATTTATTTCATATCTTCCAGAAATCTAACTTTTGAATCGATGGGAATCATGTTTTAATTCATAGATTCTATTAATTAACAGGCTATTATGTTATTTTAAAAACTAAATTATTAGTAAGCAGGTATTTATTTATTATTCTCTAATAAAGTCATAATTGTTACAAATATAAAAAAAAACCGGCCAAGTGCGAGTCGGACTCGCCCATGAAGGGTTCCGTAGCAGCAAGTAACATAATATAAAAGGTCTTGTAGTTCGTTGTAACTTTGTGAAAGGTAAATTGTGGTTTTCGATTTATGACGTATTAAAAAAAAAACTTCTTACTAAATCTCGTTCAAACCAATTTTCGGTGGAAGTTTACATGAAACAAAAAAAATATATAATGTACATTACTGTACATTATATATTTTTTTTTTAATTTTATCATTCTCTTATTTTTATTATCCAAAAAGCCAAATTAGAGAAATGAATAAGGAACAAAGTAACTACCCTGTAGAACTCCAACCAGAAATTAGGTACCTACATACCTACTCTAGTATTATAATTAAAAAATGCTACATTTTCTATTATCTACGAGTATATTGGTTCATTGGTCAGATACCTACCTTTAGAGATGTAGTACGTGTGTTTAGAATTTCAATTGAAACGTCCAAGTGAATTTCATCACGATTTTTTATTAGCAAAGATGATCATTACTTAAAACGGGTTTGTACGAAATCGCTCTCGACTGGCTCTCACCTATAATTATAATTAATTTCATTACATTACCTACTATAATGATTGTGTTTGGTATTGCACGATGTGTGATGTGTAGGGTTGCCGACAACCATCATAGACATCTTTACAAATAATAAGCTCCTAGATCTTTCTTATCTACCCATACTATCAATTTTGCTATGACCTGGTTGCAGGGACGTATTTCATGTTTTTCTGAAAATTAAATTCGTAGGTAGGTATGTGTCGTTAGTAACCTGACGCTTGTTCACTTTTATTCTTGTATAAATTATAACCTAAGTATATGTAAATCGGATTAATCTCATTACAATAAAAACTTTTTACATATCAAGTCAAGTATAATTTAGTATATCATGTATATGAAATTAATCAAAATGTTAAATCATGAACCACAAACTGGAATAGTGGAAACCCTATTACAAGCCCATAGGCCACTCGTTAATGGGCGAACTGACACGCTACGGAACCGTTACTTGTTTTTGTTCTAAATGTGAAAAATCTTTTTAGTTTTGGCTATAAATAACAACTTGCTAAGATTTTTTATGGGAATGAGAAAGTTCAGATTAAAATGTATCATTAGCAACACGAAGGGAACACTGTGTAGCAAAGATTTTAAATTCACTAACTAAACGAAATACGGTATGTAAGTTAAGCTTTTTAGAAGAGTTTGAAATAAAACTATTTCTTCAAGACAACATCAAAGCTAACAGAACGTCAATAGGTAGGTACTTTTAGTTTAACATAAATAGGAAATTTTAAGCATGCCGTATAGGTTAGGTTTTGAATCTAAGATAAAAATCTGAACTAATGCGACAAACAACCTACCTATGTCAATCAAATTATTGATAGGTAGTAAAGTACTAATACCTACCTATTTCAGAAGTTATATTAATTTATGTTTGAGCATATTATCAAGCGTTATAAATTACGTTATCTCCAATCGAAGCTATTTGAGATGATAACGTAGATAAACACGCAGAAGAAATAAAACAATGTAGTAATTTTCCTTACTATTTTCTTTTATTATCATTATACTTCTAATAGTAGCCTCGTCGACTTAACTATAATACTTAATTTACATATTTACAGCAAAATGTACATGCACTAAAACTAACTACAGAATTCTCTTACCTACACAACATACATCTAATTTTTGAACATGATTTCAATGATGTCATAGCCACAATTTTGGAACGAAATGAACTTATGAACGAAGGTAATACTTTTCGGTAACTTTAGTCAACCATAAACTTATCTAAGTAAATCTATCACAATAAATAAACCTCTAAACAAACAATAACAATATTAAAAACAATTTCAGTCTTCCAAGTGAAAAAAGATCCGAGTTTCGGCCGTTACATGAATCATTAGATGTTGAAACAAATGATGAATAATAGACATTACAAAGAAATGGATTACTATTAGAGCCGATAAATGAAACAGGATAAACGGATGCACAATGATAAGAACCCTTACTAATCAGTCAATGATACATCTTTGGCAATTATAAATTAACTAAATTAAACAATAGGTATATCTCTGAATGTAAGCCTCTTGCCAATTTTAACAGGTACCTAAGAACGCGGTGAGAGCAAACAATCAATATTTACAGTTATGAGAATCAACGCTTCATGATGTCTTCTATGGAAAAGCCTAGAGTTCTCTTAGGCCCTTCAACTGGAGATTGGTGTGGACTCACAAGTGGTTGAACTTGTTGCGGTAGGGGCGGTGAAGGTTTATGTGAAAGGTCCAATAGAGAGTTCTCCGACTGACTCGTTGAAGAAACTTCTTGACAACCTTCCAAATGCTCCAAGTGATGCTTGTTCGCATCGCTGTGTGTTAGCAGATGAGTCTTCAAGTTAGATCTTTGGTTGAAGCTCTTGTTGCAAACTGGGCACTTGTGGGGAGACTCTTCCATGTGCAAAATTTTGTGTACTGCCAACGTTCTCGATTGGCAGAATCCTTTTCCACACTCTGTGCATTTGAACGGCTTCTCCTTTGAATGTATGTACCTGGAAAATAGAGAACAGAAATTAAACACAAGCTCAACTTTCACTTCTAGCGAGTACACAATGTAAACAAACATCTACATGTTTATGGCTCAATAGGCAACGAAATAAGCGCTTTGAATGAAAATTGAAGTGATTCTACATTACGGACACATTAGACTGTTAATATATTCGGTACGATATGAGAAAAAAAAACTTTTGGTCTCGTAAAAGCGAAGAAATATAACGTGTAATTTGTTCGACGGCGGAGCAAGACAGATATGGTGATCGTAAAGAACGAAACCGGTTGGCGAGGGCGCGCGTGCGCCCGCCGCCTCGCGACCTCACAAAAAGGTTTACACTTTTAATTTTTTTTTTATACTCTTATCGTCAACAATACCTCGGTGAAACACGTCCTAAATCACGTTGTTGGTATTTCGAGGGAAACATTAAATTAAATTAGGAGTCTCCCAGATAAAATTGATTACAAACATCAGGTAATCCTTTAATAGTGAAAGTGGTTTGGTTCCTAACACACATTCATTAACTTGATTTGTTTGATGTAAAAGTTGTACCTATCTAGATAAGTAAAAGAATCTTGCAATTCAGTGTCAACCTATCTGCTAGCGTGTCCATTAAAAACTAATGCTAGATGTAATCAAATCTAATGGTCATTAAAATAATGATGTTGAAATAACATTGAATTTTAGTTGTTCAGATAATGTAGCTTTAAAACAGGCTTTAATGTGTTGATACGGACTATCATATAACATGAAACTATATACTATAATAGCATGCGACATAAACAACTTAAATACAGATAAAAACGATGATACATACCTATGATCTCTGAGGTGGTCTTGCCGACGGAAAGCTTTCCCGCAGATATCGCATGAGTAGGGCCGCTCATCAGTGTGAGTCCTCTCATGGATCAGCAGATTGTAGGACTTGGTGAACTGGCGGTTGCAGTATTTACAAATAAACTGTTTCTTAGGTCTCGTTCCAGGGGCGCCTGGTGCTCGCATTGGTGGTGGGTTCCTTCCTGGCATTCTTTGTGCCATGACACCCGGGTATCTCAATGAGTGATGGTAGAAAGCAGCATTTCTGATCCACTGGTTGACGAGCATAGCGTGGTACGGTGCCGACGGTGGGAGCGTTGCGACTTGGGCTTGCACGTAGGCTGACATAGGATGCGAGTAGTTCTGCACTGGGACCTTCTCGTAGGGGTAAGGGGTCTGCATGGCTGGTCGGGGGTAGGTGTAGGGTTGTGCGGGTGGCGTCCACGGCTGGTGTCGCGAGATAACGACGGCTGGGGGCGTGTCGTCGGTGGGCGTATGCGGCGGCGTTGGCAAAGGGGGTGACGGCCGCTCAAGCTTGACTAAAGCTTCGATCGGGAAGTTTGGTGGGTAGCCTGGAGAAATAATGAATGTATTGTTAATATGTTGAGTTTGGATACTTAAAACATTGCGTTGCATTTCTTTTTATTGCAGAACTAATTCTTGAAGGACCAAACGTATTCGGCAAACAACATTTTATGTACTCCTTTACGGGTTATAGAGTTACATATATTATTAATTTACTCTATACAAACGACAACAGCTAGGTACAACAACAAAAAAATAAGCATGAAAAAATTCTAAACGTTTGTTTACTTTGTTATTTTTTTTTAATATTTAAAGCGTAAACAACATCCGCATCCGAAGAGGATAATACAAGAAAATTAATAGCTTGTTTTTCATTACCAACATAATAAAAATATGGGTAATATAACAAAAACAAACTCGCATAAAAAAAAAACAACAACTGGACACGTACTGTGATTTTCCTCAATATGTTCTTCCTCCTCTTCGATATTGATATCGTCCGAACTGTCAACACTGTACGGTTTATCTTCCATGTCCACAAATCAATGGTCCGTATAACTAACACTAGGGCACTGTCCTCTCGGGCTCACTTTGGTATCACTGTAGCTGTGTCGTCACTGCAAAACTGGTTTGTACTGACAACCGGCTTGTGAGAGCGCGCGGAGCGTTATGAGTTTGTGTGCGTTCGTTATCTGGGCCTGCGCTAGCGCGCGGCGGGGAGGGGGGCAGATCAAAAGCACCGCTCTGTCCGGCGCCTGTGCTGGCTCCCGAGGCAGCCGCACCTCCCAATAGGCGGGGCCTACCGAGCTCTGCCTTCAGAATCGATCGGTAACAATCGCGAATTGCTACAACCATACCCTCACTTGCTTCGACTAAGTTCTATTTTCCATGTTCTATATTAGGATTTGGAACTTTGTCTAAGTTAAGTACCGAAGGTTTTGTATCGTTTCGTAATTGAGTTTGTTTGGCAATGCAAATTTTTGGTGACACGGCGTCCCGTTTAAGCTATTAGGTGAGCGGATTGCTCTGGTAATTTAGTTTCGTAGGCAAGGCTTTGTGTTTGATTGTCGTATGTCTTTGTACGGTTGTTGTAATTTGTATCTGTATTGAGATTAGGCACGTATTACATGGGTCTTTGTGCACTGTTTTGGAGTGTTAGTGAAAGCTCCGTCGTTCTGGATTGAACTGTTTATGTTCCCGTATGTGAATATGCACGACTTCGCTTTGTTCCTTTGATGTTGTTATTGCATTTATAGTTTATTTTGACTTGAAAATAAGATGACTTATACAAAACATTGCTGCGTCTTGTGTTTGTTGATACCTACACAGTTTTTGTTATTTATAATGCACATTTTAGTACATTGTAACGTTTTTAAAGAACTCAATAGTCAATGTTTAGGAAATCAGTTAAGTAATTTATAAAATATTTTATAAAAATGTAGAGAAGTCATCACTATTATGTATTAATACCATGATACATACTATACTTACTTACCTACCTACTTAAATACTTCAAATTGTTATCCCACGACACCAAAAATTTTAAATATCGAAAAGCCACTTTCATTTAGCAAAAATAAATTATAATTACGTAAGTAGCTATTATGTAATTACCTACCAGAAATTAAATTAATAAGATAGATTCTAAGTAAAAAGTGATTAAGTGTGGTAATATCAGTACCTAGGTACCTACCTAATTAACATTACTCATCAAGTTACTAAATTAAAACAGTAGCGATTAATAAATAGGTAGGTACATTTTAAGTTAATTGGTAACGCCTAATATTTAGTTTATTGCGGTGTCGATATCTAGGTATAGCAGGATTCTAAACATCACACACACTACCTAATACACACAACATACCTACACCACACCATCACCATCCATTTGGACATGAAACAATATTCGGATGACGTTGTCATCACAATAGCGTAGGTACTGGGGTGAATAAATAAAAGGACGTAAGTATTTACTATTTATCCTATAAATATTCCTAGACTGAAAACGACTCATTTTACATCATGTCGTAGACTGTCAGCTCTCCAAACTCATCCTTTATTATTTACCAATCATCTAAATATGAAATATCCTATTATAGGTACATGTTACCTTTCAACTTACCTATAAAATCCTCGCGGAGGTTGAATGGTAAAGCACAGTCTACATGGTACCTACTTAGTGGAAGTAATTTCAGGATACCTGACTGAACTCACCTACCAGGTACCTGGTAACTCAGGTAGGTACCTAAGTACAGAATCTCTATATCTTACCTAAGTAGAGATTTCTGTAATCAGCAGGGAAAGCATAATCTGCTGCATCAAATATTATTTATTATAGGTACTAACTTTAAATGAAAAAATGGGATGCAACCGCGAGACCACTTTTTAAAGCGCTAAAAATATTGACTGTTCCCGCTATGGTGATATTGATATTACAGATGGCGGTATACATGAGGCAGAATTTAAATGAATACAATAAACGCGGAGATAGGCATAACTATTGTACCTACTCGTCGTAGAGACAAATTAGCTGGCTACCCACACCCTGTTTAAATCTGGAAGGTTAATTCATATTATGGGTCCATCGATATACAATCGGCTACCAGATGAAGTTGTAAGCTCAACGCCTGACAATGCTTACAAAGCGAAACTTAAAGGCTGCTTAACCGAACAGGTATTATATGACCTAAAAGAATGCTTTTAGGTAATTGATTCGATTATGATTTAAGTAGGTATTTGTCTATTTTTTTTTTGTTTTCACGTATGATTATTCTATTAAGTGTAATTTTTCTCAATGAATCTTTATAATGTATGATAAACTGATGTTCCACGCTCTGTTTTTGTAAATTTTATGACTATATAATTTTTATTGACATGTAATTTTGATAATTATTAATAAATGAACTGAACTGAACTGAACACGTAGCTAGTTATATACGTTGTAAATGCATAGTTTGTTACTATGACTGATGCATAAGTATTACTTAAAATGCTACTTCACCAAAGTTTTAACTATTTCCATATCAATTAATCACCTCCGCCTATCGCAGTACGCAGTCCACTGCTAGAAATAGGTCTTTTCCAGACTGCATCACAACACCCTGTCCTCCGTCTTCCGCATCCAGTCACATGCCACCTGCAAGATAACAAAAGAAGCAAAGCACGGAAAAATAACATAGAATCTTACATTATCCAAAAAAAAAATCCCTTACCACCTATACGTATGCTATTGTTAGCATCCTTACATATCCACTGTTGTATGCATAAACAATATTAAACAATTAGCTTATGGGTCTACACAGAAGAGATTTGAACAAAAGGCTAATTATTGTTACACTACCTGTTCACAATGTACATACCTATTAGGTACCAAAATTAGGGTAGGGCCTTCCAAAACCCGGTGGTGTTGGAAGGCCCTACCCTAATTTTGGCAACTCTGTAAAAGATACCTACTGAGTAAACTTTTGTTTGTAACTATTCTATTGTAATTAAGTACAATGGGTTATAGCAATTAGCTGACCCCCCTAAAAATTACTCGATTTTGCACCCTCCTCTCATAACATTAAAGGTTATTCAATATGTATGAGTTAATCGGACTAACACTACTCGATGAACAGAAACAATAAATAATTTTGATACGCAAATTTGAGCTTTAAGATGTTGGTGTTAGGTCATTTACTATGTATGGGTATTTGTTACGCAATTTTCATTTCTAATCAGCAAGACTTAAAGGTTAGGTTAATGTTGTGATAATTTGTGTCATTGCTACTAATACCTTATTTCATCTATCTTACTCAAGTTAATCTGGTGTCGTGGTTCATGCGTAAGGCTGAGACGTGCAAGATGCGAGTTCAAATCTAGTCTCATGTTTAATTTTGTTTTCAATATATAAATTGTTCGTTAAGTATTTCTTGCATTATTGTAAAGAACAAGCATATCAATTAAGTTGATAAACGATAAATGTTTCACCTTTTTCAATAAGTGGGTAGTTCGACGTCAATATGCGTATTCAACAAAAACTGCTATTGAAATGATTTTAGGAATATGGGGTAGAAGAATAAATTGAACAAGACATTCTATGCACAAATAGCAGTGAATATGCACGAACATTTTTATATTGCCTTACTAAGTTGCGAAAATCCACGCCTTTTTATTAATTATTATTATCGGTTTTGATAGTTTAATCGTCATGTCTCAGTTGAGTGATTATTAATTAAAATACAAAATATTGTATTTGCATAAGGAGAATGTTGGTATTAAAGCGATTGCTAGGAAACTTAATATAGCGGTAAGTGTATTCTTTTTTATACTTCCTTAATTCGTTAGTTGGCTTAAAAACGTGAGTATAGAATAATAGAAAATTAACTGTTTCATTATGAGATCATTTATAGGTCTAATGTGGTTTATCTAAAGGTATTTTTGCAAACTTATTCCAAAAATTATGATTACCGGGTTATTAAAATTATGCTTATTGTGTTGTTTCAGAGAAATACAGTCAGACTGTGGCTAAGACGTTTTGAAGAGACAGGGAATATTCAAAAGGATCGTCCTGAACCAAAACCTGCAATGTTACTCCTGTGTCAGAACATCATCAAGCAATTGTTAGAAGGCATACTGAACACCCATTTTTGCCTACTCAATGCAGTATAATGTTTCTGTTCAGACGGTCAGAAAACATTTGCATGTTGCTGGACTGA
This sequence comes from Amphipoea oculea, assembly GCA_945859645.1. NCBI lineage: Eukaryota > Metazoa > Arthropoda > Insecta > Lepidoptera > Noctuidae > Amphipoea > Amphipoea oculea. Next base: position 12,616,755 of record OX243880.1, read on the forward strand.
AACAATACAAGCCAGCACGTAAAATTTAACTGACTGCTGCACATCGCCAAGCAAGGGTCCGCTTTGCCCAAGAATATCTCAATTTTAATTGGGAAGATTATGTTGTCATATTTACCGACGAGAAGTCTTTGTCAAAACCTTATTTATAACTAAACATAACTACATACAAAACAAATTGATATATAGTATACCTAGTAGGTAAAACATCAACGTATAATGCTATTTTATTTAGTTCAACGATATTTAATGTGGGGTGATGTTATTGTTATGAAATAGAAATACATACCTATATATTTCTAAATATTATAACATGTTGATTCACTACATTAAACTCTGTGAAGTATGTAACAACGTTATTAGTAACTGTTATATCATTTACGTTATTCTTATAATAATTTTTTTTTATAAAATAAAATCGTTTTTACCATCATTATCGTTTTTTTATTTTCGTTCAGCTTTTTTTTTTGTTGCTAAAGTTATAATTTATTATTTATAACTTAAAAAAAAATATTATAAAACAAAATGCGCAGCAGAAAATATGTTGGTTTCGAACTCGCAACCACGCTCTTGTCAGCTCACTGCAGCTACCACTAGACCACACGAACATGGTGATTGTCGTTGAAATTAGCAATAATATATTACAAGTTAGAACAATATTCAAGTTCATACCTACCTTAACACTGCGTGTTAAATATCAAATTCGAATAACTGTTTTATTAATCGTAGACGTTGAACTGTTCTAGTTCGATAAGCTTACTGCTAACAAGCAGAAGGTTCAAATTTGTTTAATTTTTAAGGGGTCAGCTAATTGCTATAACAGACTGTACAACGTGGTAATGCCGCCAGTTTCTTGGGTACATTACCAGTGGACAGCGATGCGGATGAATTTTTCAACGCTATATTTTAGTTTGTGTACCTACCTATAGTTTTAGTTATGTTAGGTTTTAATTTTGTTATTTTTCTATCTACTAAAAAAATAACATAAATTTGATTTGCCATTTCCTTGATTATGTCTAATAAGCTAGAGTTGTATACAAGATGTTGTATATAGTCAAGTCGAGTATTCAAGGTAGCGTCACAGTAGAAAACTGTGGTAGCGTTCTTTCTACACCAAGTTTGACCTCAATGACGAACACATTACACTAAACTATATTCTACATAGCTAATGTATTACCTATTAAGATCGGAATTAAAACGCATAGGAGTATAAGACTTCTGTACCCGCGGTTTCACTCGCATACGGTTCGATCCCGTGAGAAGATTGGTATAAAACGTATCCTATGTTTTAATCCAGGTCATGGTCTACCCATGTGCCATTTTAGCGGGAAAGCGTGAAAGTGTAACATACAGAAAATACAATATTTTCTCTTTATAATATTAATTTAGATTACTCACTTTAGATTTTTGAAGAAGATTAGATTACTCACTTTTGACGTTCAAAAGTGCCTTTTATGTGCCTATTTGAAATAAATGCTTTGACTTTGACTCACATTTTCATTGACTTTATTTAACACACAAATCCATTGCTGATTCGTAAATCTTTATCAATCTTCATTAATTTTCATACTTTATTTCCATTTTATACTCTATGCTCTAATTATGGCACTTCTAAATAGTTCTAATCTATGTGTTGCATGCTTTCCTAATCTTTGCACTGATGACTGAGATTGAGATGTTGTATTGATGTTTCTTATAATTATAATTCTGTAAATACATATTTGTTACCGTTGCGAACCTGATACTGACCTGCAAATTGCAAAAGACGCAAGAAAAATTTAATTTTACGGGCTATTCTGGCGCTTACGCCTGAAGGGGATTACATGACCTAAAGCGCGGTCACTGTCTGACTGCATAGAAAAGAAAGAGAAGCGCGATGACAAAACGCTGGTAATTTATTGCAAAATATGAAGCAATTATCTATTTGCAAAAAATCTATTGTTGGATAAAAAAATTAAAACATGCACTAGCTTTAGTATGTTGTTTGTAGAATAATCTGACAAAAAATCTGAATGATTGTACATATGTAGGTATATTAGTATGGTTTTTATTGTAAAAAGAAAGTTTTTAGAGGTATCTTCATGATTTTTTTCTATCGTGTCAAATTAGTTTTATTATGTTTTCAACACACTATCTAACTAGCATAATATCTTGCGGAATATCATATATTTTTCTGACTTTGTTTACTGTAGTCGAACATATACTTCTAAGCATTATAAAACTTGCGTTTTTTTGCGTTTAAGTCCTGTAGTCTCCTTAAGTCTGTAAAATAACACTATAGGGCGAAATTAAAAAGAGCTTTCCTATGGAGTAAGCTTGGAGTAAGTATGAGCGTAGCATGCGCAGGCTGGGCTACAGTTCTACGCAGGCTACGCTAGAAATTCGGTACTTACTGAAAACTTGCGACCCGACAACACATCGAGGTTTAAATCTGTTATTTTTCTCTTTGTGAAACTCGCATCAAAATCTGTTGCGTGGTTTAGAAGATTAACGCGGTCACACAGACAGACATGAACGCGACTTTAATGTATAATAACTATTATGCAAAGATATAGATGCTAGCCCACTCACACATCCACTCTGTAAATAAAATTAACGTTTAATATTAAAACATCATCATTCTAAATATTTCAGATGTCACCTTAAAACAGTAACAATGATTCTTAGTTATGTTTAGCGCTAGAATCGTCGTACAACTCACCCTTGGAACTTAAAACGCCAGGCTAATTCCTTTCCATCTAAACTTCTAAACATACTAACATCAACGCGGCATAAGGTACTACATCGCAAGCGACTATTTCGAAGCGCAAGCAAACACCGGTCAGGTGGGCGAGGGACACACGACGACATTCGGCGGGCGCCCTTTGTACCAGATATCAAAGGCGCCGACTCAAACAAGTAAACGTTCTAACTTAACTGACGTAACTTGATAACTTGGCAAAATAATTTAAACTTTGATTTCTCAGACATAAAGTTCAGAATTGGTTATGTTTTTATCTCAGCATGATAGCAGGCAATTCTCGACTTTAGTATTAGCTAAATGTGGTTAGAAATCGGTTGCTTAAGGTTGGTGGTTATGGTTGTTTTGTAAGAATGTATGGTAAAGCCACTAGACACCTTGTTGAGTCTAGAATTCGGTGTTAGTTCGTGTCGGTTAAGTAATGGTGTGAACAATCATGGGTTTTGTACGTAATGAGTCGGATAACTTGTTTACAGTTGAATGGTTATACACCATATACTTTACAGCTAAGTATGTAGGAGAGCATTGGTGGCCTGAAGGTAACGGGCCCAGACTTACGTCGTCGTCGTGGGTTCGAACCCAGGCAGGCGCGTTACTTCGAGTAAATAATTTAATCACCACTGCTCTCAAAACGGTGAAGGAAAACATTGTGAGGAAACCGGCATGTCCTAGAACCAAAAATTCGAAGACATGTGATATCCACCAACCCGCACTGGGCCCGCGTGGTGGATTACGGCCCACTCCCTTTCACAGAGAGGAGGCCTGTGTCCCAGCAGTAGGAACATTATAGGCTGATTATGATGATGAAGTAGGCCATGTATGACCATGAACATTTAAAGAAGTATGTTGTATGACTTGTGTGGTAAAACCAGAAAGGTTGACATCCGGCTCCCTTCCGCCGCGCACCACGGCGCGCCGTGGTGGATTTTTTTTGGTGAATATTCATAATTCGTCCCTTTGTCCAGCTTTTTGCAGTCAACCTGCTACTAGACACCAATATATCGGATCGAAACCACGTAGATATTACAATACTGACATAAATCGACGAATTGCCTGATTGCCTCCCATCTGAGACTGAAGACCAGCGGGGCAATTGCGTAACACACTATCCGTAGGACACATTTTTCGATCACATTATGAAGTAAGTAATGGATCCTTCAAAATGATTCAAAACATTGCTTATGAAGTCAAAACATTGCTTTATAAAGTCAAAACATTTGCTTTATAAGTAAAGCAGGAAGTGACTCTTGCTTGCAGATTGCTGCGATAAACACTTATCCGATTAGAAGAAAAAAAACAAGGCTTTTTTCACTCAGCATAATCCACTACTAAATTAGCTCAGCGCAAGAGCAACGCAACAACAAGTATCCTTGAGCTGAAAAAAAAACCTTTCATTAAAAAAAAATCCAGCCAGCTAATAAAAAAATAAACATCTTTTCTTGTCAGTTTATTAACTATTTTATCTTTAAAAACATTTTATTACTTTAATTAATTTGTTTACACATGGCTTCTGTTTCAAGTCTAACAATATTTGCTTAACACATATAAAAAAGATTTCGTCACAATAAGAAAATGTTTTATGTTAATATAATGTTCTCCAAATTTGTGTGTGTGTGTGTGTGTCATTGTAAAGATAACGTAAAGTAATAGACAGTATATAATTTATTACATAGATTTTGTAGTAGTAAATGCTCTCGTTTTTTATCGCTAGGGATTTGAACGTTGAATATTATACTGAAGGAAATAAAAAGATTTATAGAATACTAGCTGTGCCCCGCGGTTTCACCCGCGATAAAAGTATTATAGTCCTTTTTTTATTGATTCCCTTTACAAATCGCCACCCCCCTTTTTACACCCTTTTTTAAGGGATAATTTCGAGGATAAAAACTATTCTATATCTTTCCCCACAATTCAAAATATGTCCATACCAAAACCTTAAAAAATATCATCTAATTCGGTTCAGCGGTTATTGATTCCCCCTACAAACTCCCCCCCCCCCCTTTTCACCCCTTTAAATGATGATTTCTGGGATATAAACTACCCTATGTCCTTCCACGGGATGCAATCTATCTCTCTGCCAAAATTCATCTAAATCCGTTCAGTGGTTTAGGCGTGAAAAGGTAACATGCAGACAGACAGAGTTACTTTCGAATTTATAATAAACTAGCTGCGCCCCGCGGTTTTACCCGCGTAAATGTCGATCCCGTGGGAATATCGGGATAAAAAGTATCCTATGTCCTTTCCCGGGACTCAAACTATCTCTATACCAAATTTCATCTAAATCGGTTCAGCGGTTTGAGCGTGAAGAAGTAACAAACATATAAACACACACACACACACACACTCACAAACTTTCGCCTTTATAATATTAGTGTGATAGTGTGATTATATAGTATGGATGTAATATCGCTATGTAATCAGAAAGAAGTAGGAAAAACTTTATTGTTTTATAGATGTAGTCCAGTCGCTAGGTAAGCAACGATATAAATATTATTATATCCTAATTTAATAATATAAATGCGAAAGTAGGTTTGTTTGTTTCGCTTTCACGCTAAAACGGCTGAACGGTTTTGGATGGAATTTGGCACACAGTTATACCATTACCTGGGTGAGTACATAGGCTACTTTTCATCCTAGATTGCAGACAAAGTCGCGGGCAACAGCTAGTAAATTATAAATATCATAGGGTTCAGTTACATTTTTAACGCGCAGTCTAATAATGAGAGATATTTAATTATTTAACAGTTGGATAATACAATTACTTTATGTTATGTACCAATGCTTACTAATCTGGCTTTTATCTCCACAGGATCTATATGTAATTAAATATGACTAATTCAAAAAACCATCGCAAAACATATTTAACTATTTATTTATTTAATACTTCAAGCACATAAATGTACAGAGGCGGACTTAATGCCATAGGCATTTTCTGCCAATCAACATCATATCATATCATGTCATATCTTCTAGATATTTTAATTTCTTTGTTGTCATTGCCATTTTTGTGGTCAACTCCCATCAAATGAGTTCCGAAATCATGGCGTATGTAGAAGCTCTTATGATGTTGAAATAGAATTGCAATCTAAATTATAAACCAAATAATATTATCTGCATCAAAGGGTCGGGATAGAATAAAGAGCATATCATTTGATACAATCTAAACGATATAAAAGGGAACACAAATCATAACAACTAAGCTATGGAAAAGATAAATGCAAATACAATTAGGAATTATGAATTTTATATGTAGGTACTTGCGATGAGATTTCAAAGCTTAAATATGGCCAAAACAGGCCAAAAAATATAAACTTAGGGCTTTACTCATAATGGTAGAGTTTTCAAAAGTACTTAAAATAAACTAAATATTTTTTGGACTGCGCCCCGCGGTTTTACCCGCGTAAATGTCGATCCCGTGGAAATATCGGGATAAAAATAGCTTATATGTTAACCCAGGGTGTCAGCTACCTTCATATGAAATTTTATGAAAATTGATCCAGCCGTTTGAGCGTACACACGCACACACGCACACACACTCTCAAATTTTCGCCTTTATAATATTAGTGTGATTCGTATAAGAATGTTTACATTGTGACTAGTCTAAGCTGGGTTCAAACAAACAAAATAAATGAACAAGGACAATGTTGATATTATTATGTTTGTAAAACAAGACAATTATTATTACCTGCACCGTAATGGGAAATCCACAAGTCACGCCTTGATGTAATGACATGTCATGTCGAAACGCGTGACAGCCTTGTGCGAAGGTGAGTTTGGAGTTTGGACCACCTTAGAACACCAGTGGAATACATTTGTAAATAGCTAGCTGTTGCCCGCGACCATGTCTGCGTGAATCCAGAATGAAAAGTTGCATGTCCTTTTCCAGGTCTCAGGCTTCCTATCTGTCAAAAAATGATTGGTTCAGTCGTTTAGGCATGAAAAGGTAATAGACACAGACAGATAAAGTTACTTCACAATCGCAGTATGGAAAGATGGATGTCCATTGCTGATCATGCCTCATAAGTCTCCTCATGAATTGCCTAAGTAAAAGTGCTTGGGAAATACACATCTAAGCGTACAAAAAGAATACCTGACTGATGTTGATACAATTTCTTAGCTCCTTGGGCTCCTGAACACCGCAAAAAGACAGTGGTTTCTTCAAGATACGAGTATAATATATTCACTTGCTTTCCTGCCCTTCGTGCCCCAAAACATGCAGCCAAAGTGACCTCTGCGCTGCCACCGATAACGCTGTGAAAGTGGCGAAGTTTTGGGCCAACAGAATTTAAATAACTTTCGTGCTAAATACGAAGAAGAAGAATTTAAGGGGACTAGATGACCTAAAGCGCGGTCACTGTAGGACTGCATAGAAAAGAAAGAGAAGCGCGATGACACAACGCTGGTAATTTATTGCAAAATATGAAGCAATTATCTATTTGCAAAAAATTCATTGTTTGGAGCTTTAGTATGTTGCCTGTAGAATAATCAGACAAAAATCAGAATGATTTTATGTATATTAATATGGTTTTTATTGTGAAAAGAAAGTTTTTAGAGGTATCTTCATGATTTTTTTTATAGTATCAAATTAGTTATATTATGTTTTCAACACACTATCTAACTATCATATTATATCCTGAAGAATATCATATATTTTTTGATTTTGTTGACTGTAGTCGATCATATACTTTTATTCATTATAAAACTTGCGTTTTTTGCGTTTAGGTTCTTAGTCCCCTTAATAGCCTGCGCAGACGACGGATTTTTGTCCGCGGCGATAGAACGTATGGAAATCTATGCAATAACGCACACGAAGGACAAGTAGACTGCTGGGATTTCCATACATTCTATCTTTGCGGACAAAAAAGTCTGCGGACAAAAATCCGTCGTCTGCGCAGGCTATAAGAAATACAAAAAAACCGGCCAAGTGCGAGTCGGACTCGCCCATGAAGGGCTCCGTAGCAGCAAGTAACATAATATAAAAGTTCTTGTAGTTCGTTGTAACTTTGTGAAAGGTAAATTGCGGTTTTCGATTTATGACGTATTAAAAAAAAAACTACTTACTAGATCTCGTTCAAACCAATTTTCGGTGGAAGTTTACATGGTAATGTACATTATATATATTTTTTTAATTTTATCATTCTCTTATTTTAGAAGTTAGAGGGGGGGGGGACACACATTTTACCACTTTGGAAGTGTCTCTCGCGCAAACTATTCAGTTCAGAAAAAAATTATATTAGAAACCTCAATGTCATTTTTGAAGACCTATCCATAGATACCCCGCACGTACAGGTTTGATGAAAAAAAATTTTTGGAGTTTCAGTTGTAAGTATGGGGAACCCCAAAATTTATTGTTTTTTTTCTATTTTCGTGTAAAAATCTTACTGCGGTTCACAGAATACATCTACTTACCAAGTTTCAACAGTATAGTTCTTATAGTTTCGGAAAAAAGTGGCTGTGACATACGGACGGACGGACAGACAGACAGACAGACATGACGAATCCATAAGGGTTCCGTTTTTAGCTATTTGGCTACGGAACCCTAAAAGCACAAACGATGCACGTGTTCTAATAAAACACGTTACACTCTCATTTTTACGTCTCCGGGAAAACCTAGAATGAATGAAACATTCATGTTTACCATATTTTTGTGGGAAATCTCGTGAAAAATCCAGTTAATTGCCTTGAAGGTAAAATCTAGTGTAATTATCTACGTAATTAATTTCAAGATTGGTCCGTTTATCAGCTTGTCAATATAATTTTTAGTACGGTTTTAAGTTTTTCCCTATCATGACTACATTGCGATTTTTCACAAAATACATTGGCAATCCATACTTAATACATATTATAATTTCGAAAGTAACTCTGTCTGTATGTTACTTTTTCACGCCTAAGATATATAAGGTACCTACTTGTGGAAGGACATAAGTTACTTTTTTTCACGGTAGCACGTTCCCGTGGGATAATTTCCGCCATCGCCAAGCCGCAGGCAGAAGGTAGTCCTACATAAATTATGAAACAAACTCACGTCAGATATACTATGCATACGTATTGAATTGTGAAACAAATCGTGAGAAAAACGAGATGTCATACTAATCAAGTTTCAACACCTCAAAGGTCGAGTTCTTGCAATAGATCACCGAATTTGACGTTTTGGCAATTTCATATCATTAGCTGTCGTCGCAACAAAAATCATCGCTTATTTAATTGTTGGTTTGGTATGTATACTAGGTCACTCGGTATACCTCTAAATTACCCAAGGCTGATATAATTTTCGTTTTTCCTAATCATGTTAAATACTAGCTGCCCCCGCGGTTTCACCCGCGTAAATGTCGATCCCGTAGGAATATCGGGATAAAAAGTAGCCTACTTATATGTTAATCCAGGGTGTTGGCTACCTCCATACAAAATTTTATCAATGTTGGTCCAGCAGTTTGAGCATGAAGAAGTAACAAACATATAAACACACACACGCACACATCCCCTCTCAAACTATCGCCTTTATAATATTAGTGTGAAGTGTGATTAGTGTTTAGGTCGGTTCCCCCTGTGGGGGAAAAGTCGCACCCCACCCCGTACGACTCTGTAGAGCTCGTCTCCAGACTGGAGACTCTCCCACAAATTGTAATGAATTTCCATGAAGTGTTTTGCCTTCTTCCGACTTAGCCTATACTTACATGCAAATTGCAAACAAATACAGTGTAGCAGCTTCAGTCAGTGATTAAAGATGACAGTGTAGAAGTGGTTTCAAGACATTACTTAGCATTGGACATCTTCTTCTTCGTGTTGCTGGTACGACTATTAGGTCCTTACATATGAAATTGGCGTTTTGTATGGAAGGAACAAAAAGTCGAATATTTTTTAACATAATATATTTAATTAATCAAAGTATGAACCATTGTTTTCAATGCACTTTTGCCATCTTATAGGTAGTTCATTGATCCCTTTACTAAAAAAACCAGTCGGACGGGAATCAATAAAATCTTTGAAGGCGATTTGGACTGCCCCATCGGAGTTGAATTTTTTCCCTTGCAAAAAGTTATCCAAATTGCGAAAAAAATGGTAATCTGTTGGAGCAAGGTCCGGGGAGTACGGAGGATGTCTAAGACATTCCAATTCAAGCTCTTCTAATTTGGTAGCCGTCTGTTGCGCAGTGTGTGGTCTGGCGTTGTCGTGAAGCAGCAGTGGCGTGGAGCTTTTTAATCTTCCCAATTTGCTTCAAGTGAATTAAAACAGTTTTATCACTAACATCGAAGCCTGCAGCTAACTCGGACGTGGTTTGCGATGGGTCCGCTTCCACAATAGCCTTCAATTCTCCATTATCAACTTGGGTCTCAGGCCGTCCACGGGGCTTGTTCTGCAGGTCGAAATTTCCAGAACGAAAACGTTGGAACCAAAAACGAACTGTGTTTTCTTTTGCAACATGACCGCCATACACATCATTCACCCTTCGAGTCGTTTCCGCAGCACTAGTGCCACGGCGGAACTCGTACTCGTAAATAATGCGATATTTTAAATTTTCCATTTTGTAAAATGAGTGACGCAAACAGAAAAAACAGAAGAAAAAAAACAAATGAATGACGGTCATCGAAGCACAAATACATGAGTAAATAGCTGTACAAATTTGAATTTGGAATTCCTTACCAAAGAGGAGAAATTCGTGATTAAAGTGGCCAGTACGAAAAACGCCAATTTCATATGTAAGGACCTAATATATTTTATATCTTATTGGCCAAAAACTTTGCCACTTCTTTTTTTTTATTGCTGAATGGGCCCGCTCTTGACCTCGATCACGCCTGATGGAAAGCGATGGATGAGGTCTATGGTGGAACGAGCGTGCCCAGAAGATGCCTAAGGCACTGGAACTCCCACGCATCGACGAAACACAGCAGGCTGCTTGACGCCGCGCTGGACTCCTGTGGGAGGGTTGTCGGAAACCAGGAGGGGGGCGTTAGCCCTCCCACCGCAAGGGAAGAATTGGCCAGTCAAATAAGGTGTTGCGTGTGACTGTTCAGAATGCCAGGCCTTCCACGGCGTCGTCGGTGGTAGCTTCGAGGTCACCTTGACTGTGTGTTTTGGGACACAGAAGGCAGGATAGGAGGTGGAGCATGGTTTCCAACATAGCTCCACAATCACACCCTACTGCCGAAGGACATCTGTATAGTTAAGTGGATAGACTGTGTCAATAAAATACATTAAAAGCATGTCCTCTAAACCTGCTCTAAAGTAGGTAGTCAAACAAACTGTTAAAAAACATTTATAAAATTATATTCGTCACATAATACCATCAATAAACTTCTTAATTTGCACAGAGACAATAAAAAACTATGAGAATTATCATCCGACTACTAATTACTGTAATACTCTTAGTACGGGCGTTTCAGTTTATGTAAACACGTCAAATTCCTAATTGGCTGGATTATTATAAGACCTTGTTCACGCGATAAAGAATAGATTACGGTATACTTTGAGATTGGGATTTCGTAACGTGTAAAGAAACGTCATTGATTCATGTGACTTGGTGTGCTTATTAATTAATAATGCATTGTTTGTGATCGTCACTGGTTATAAACAATCTTCTTTTCCCAACTATGTTGAGGTCGACTTCCAGTCTACCAGGATGCAGTGGAATACCAGTATTTTACATGGAGCGACTGCCTATCTGACCTCGATAACTCAGTTAGTGAGTAACAAGATACCCCTTGGTAAGACGGACTGACTTTTGGGCTTCTGACTACCCTCGACGACTGTTTTAAAGATTTACAAATGACAGCCGCTCGGGACCGAGACACGGAGGGATCAACTACAGGGTAACACGGTACCCCTTCGTAAGGCTGTACATAATGATATTTGTTCTACCACCACCGGCTTAACGTGCTTTCGGAGGCACGGAGGGGAGTCTCGATATGTCATCGATTTGTCATCCGTCCACGAACCGATCGCGGCAAGCATAGCTAAAACCTTCGATGGCCCGTGCGGCTGCTATTATTAAGCCACAAGCCCCTCAATCGTTGGTTATAATAAAAACTAGCATCGCCCTGCGGTTTCACCCGCATAAGTTTCGATCCCGTGGTAATATCAGGATATAAACTATCCTATGTCCTTTCCCGGGACTCAAACTATCTCTATACTAAATTTCATCTAAATTGGTTCAGCGGTTTAAGCGTGAAGAGGTAACAGACAGACAGATAGACACACTTTTGCATTTATTAGTATGGATTGGCAAGAAAAATTCAAATCGCCTTCTGTGGCATGACATCGCGCTAAAAAAGAATTGCACTTTGTTTCTGAAAGCTTGTTCAAGATTCTCAATATTGTGTTAACCAAACTAAAACAACAACAATCGATCATATTTTAGTTGACAAAATGAATGTGAGATTAAATCGATCAGGTTTTCAGTTACTGATAGAAATCTTACATGCAGCTGAAATATTTCGACGGATTGATTCTTCTTAGTATGTGTATGTGTGTTTTAAACTGATATCCACAAGGATTGCGAATTAAACTTAGGTACAATTCTTATGTTCACATTGTATAAAACGCAAAGTAATCTTTAATATTCTCGTGATTAGCAACAAGCAATCAAAAGTCATTTAATCAAATTAGGCTGAGAATCAGCACTTTTCGAACGTCAAAATTACATAAGACAGTCCCCCAAAACGCCCGCACTTCACTACTTCCCTAGTGCTTTAGCTGGGAAGAAGAAGTGGCGCAACAAACTCCCCAGCAGCGGCAGCAGCTCAGCTCATGACATCATACTTACAATTCATAGGTACACAACCGAAATATTGTCCTTCTAACACATTATGTAAAATGGGTTCTCAAAATCGCCACATTTAGTCTGTCCTTGAAACCGTGTTGAAAGGGAACAAATAGAATAGGTAACCGAAAAAATCCCATACTTACCTACCTATATATTTCTAAACGCGAGTAGGCACATACTTCCAAAAATCCCTTATCATTCCTGGAATAGGTCATGCGAAGTGCAAAATGACCCTTTGTTATTTCACTATCAGTAAGCCCAATATATAGTAACTTAAAACTAAGCACTGATAAGCCAGGTAAGTCGGCACATCAAAGGTAACAGTGGCAAGTCAAACGCCTTAATACTATTATGCTTATTGTAAACATAGCGAACTTTATTATGCGTAGGCGCAGCCGGTACATTTTTGTTCTTTTGTTTTGGCGGCTCTTTTGATCAACTGAGATTGGGTCAATTTTGCTGGCTCAATGAGTAATGCCTGTAAGTAATAATAATATTTGGAGCAAAGCTCATATCATTTTGAATGAAAGAATGCTGTATGGTCGTTGGATTTTACACGTGAGTCTGCTTGTTAAAATGTAGATACACCTGCGAGGAACAATGTAGTCCTGCAGGTAATATAAATAAACCCTAAGATTCACTAAGCCAATTCGATATCTGTGAAGCCAATGCTTCATTTTCTTGACTAGGTACTTTGATAAATGGACAAAAAAAAACTTATATCATATTTAAATTTTTTTGTGCATAAATTCTAATTCTTTTATTCTATTCTAATTCTTTTCTAATTATTCGAATCTTATAGACCAGCTGTGCCCGTGACTTCGTTCACGTGGATGTCGGAATCGGAAACAATAATGTGTCTCTTAACTAGGTAGTTCCTTTTTTGAAATAAAATTAGCCTACTCCATATAACATCAACTATCTGCCACTGAAACGGTCCAGCCGTTTCGGAGATTAGCCGGAACAGACCGACAGGCTAAAATTAAAAACATTTTTGTTTTGTTATATTATAAGTAGGTGCCGTTTAAACTTTCATAATGCGTCTAGTAAAAAGCTGTTATTTTGACATTACAAACATACACTTCAAATGTATTTATTTGTATCCATACATGATAATGTTAGTTTCTCCACATTTACATGTATAAAAAAAAAAAAGCGGGTTGCACTCCGGGAGTGCCGGCAGAAGTGAAAACTTGAATATTAACGTTGAAATAAATCAATTATGAATTGAATTAATATAACTAATTTTTTTTCACTATTGTTGCGTCACTTTTTTCATTAATCGATGCACTTTGTTCAATTTCCATATTTTAAACACTTTATATACTTACACGAATTTTACGAATACACAGCAGTGTGGCTACTACACAGACGGTCGAGCCATCAGCTGTCCATCCATCCATCCACATCCACGTCCACCATCACCGTCACCGTCACCGTCACCGTCCCCGTCACCGTCCCCGTCACCATCACCGTCACCGACACCGTCACCGTCACCGTCACCGTCCCCGTCACCGCCACCGTCACCGTCCCCGTCACCGTCACCGACACCGTCACCGTCACCGTCACCGTCACCGTCACCGTCACCGTCACCGACACCGTCACCGTCACCGTCACCGTCACCGACTACGTCACCGACACCGTCACCGTCACCGTCACGTCACCGTCACGTCACCGTCACCGTCACCGACACCGTCACCGTCACCGTCACCGTCACCGTCACCGACACCGTCGCCGTTACCGTCACCGTCACCGTCACCGTCACCGTCACCGTCATCGCCACCGTCACCGTCACCGTCACCGTTACCGTCACCGTCACCGTCACCGTCACCGTTCGTCCGTCACCGTCAACGTCACCGCCACCGACACCGTCACCGTCACCGTCACTTACACCGTCACCGTCACCGACACCGTCACCGTCACCGTCACCGTCCCCGTCACCGTCACCGTCACCGTCACCGTCACCGTCCCCGTCACCATCACCGACACCGTAACCGTCACCGTCACCGTCATCGTCACAGTCACCGACACCGTCACCGACACCGTCACCGTCACCGTCACCGACACCGTCACCGTCAACGTCATCGTCACCGTCACCGTCACCGTCACCGTCACCGTCACCGTTCGTCCGTCACCGTCACCGTCACCGTTTGTCCGTCGCCGTCACCGTCACCGTCCGTCCGTCCGTCCGTCCATCCATCCATCCATCCATTATCGTGTCTCACTTGGTTCACTTCGGATTCGGTTGGCGCCGCCGTCGTAGAAAGAGGGGGGAGGGGGGGGGGGGGGAATCTCTCCTGACGGTCACGTGTCCTGACGCGAATTTAACATTTTTTCCCCAGTACAAAAAGTGTGCAACGCCGCTAAAGAAGTTTACACTTCAAAAAAATCATAGCAAAATAAACAAAAATAACAATGTTTTGAAAGCGAAATAATAGTTTATGCAACGTCAACAAAGAAGAATGCACAAAAATCTTACTAATTGCATTACAAAGGATTAATTACCTTTGGCTTTGACACTATTAAAATTAATTGAATTACCCGGAACCTATTACTTAATTGCTTTAAGTGTCAAATTCAGTTAACAATGTCAGTGTTATAATCCTTAAAACCAATTAGTGTGACAACATTAAGATAAAGGATTATGTCAGTTAAGTCATGTAAAACAATGGAATTACGTTAATCCATTAAAAGATTGACGATAAAACTTTTAGTAGGTTAACGATTGCCTACTATAGTACTCGTACGTCATGCTGAAACGTGGACACTGACGGTCGGGCTGGTCCACAAATTCAAGGTCGCTCAGCCCGCTATGGAGCGAGCTATGCTCGGAGTCCCTTTGAAGGATAAAATCAGGAATGAAATTATCCGGAAAAGAACCGGAGTTACCGACATAGCTTGCAGAGTAAGCAAACTGAAGTGGCAGTGGTCTGGCCATGTCTGTCGAAGGACTGATGGCCGGTGGAGCAGACGAGTCCTGGAGTGAAAAACGCGTACCGGCAAGCGTAGTGTGGGACGCCCCCCAGCTAGATGGACGGACGGCCTAAAGAAGGTGGCTGGGGTAGACTGGATGCGGAAGGCGGAGGACAGGGTAGAGGCCTATGTCCAGCAGTGGACTGCGATAGGCTGAGTTGATTGATTGAGTCTGTAGTACTTAGTGTGACGCGGTGTGACATTTTGCACCCTGTACATAATGACTGCCTTGGTCATCTAGTGGCCGCAAGCGCTACTGCTGCCCATGAGGTCCTTGGTTCGATTACCGGATCGGGCAAAGTGATATTGGGTTTTCCATCTAGAATTTCTGAGTAGCAGCACGGAGTCTGGATTTGTGCCCAGTTGATGGTAAAGGCTCGCCCCCTATTACATAGGACTTAAACATAACAGGCAAAATGTGGGTGTAAGTACGGTCGAACAAGCTATTTGGTATACAGGCAAAAATATTCATCTTTCCACTACACTGCCAATATTTAGTTTTATTTTGTGCGTTATAACTTTTTCACCTTATGGCATCCTTAATTAGAGTGGTATAAAATAATAGACTAACTCAGCATACCATTATTTGAAAGCAGCACCCTAATTGCATAACACATTATCAATCGGAATCTGAATCATTTTGAAGCAAATTGCTAATCCATTGCTTCATAAGTTCGAAAAATTTGTCTACTCAACACGTAAATAACACAATGAATTTTGTTGAACTGTCAAAATGAAACCGATTCCGATTGATAGTGTGTTACGCAATTGCCCCGCAGTTGCAAGTTATCTGCCTGTATACCAAATAGCTTGTTCGACCGTACTATAGGTGCACCTCTGCCTAACTCTTTGGGGAATAAAGGTGTGATGTTATGTGTATGTTTATGCATATAACCGTCGTACCTAATAGTCATTCGGAGGGTGATCATAGATGCTTGTTCAGAGTAAGAGCGGTTTCGCACTACATCCGATCTGAATCCGAGAAATGCCGGTCCGAAGTGACCATGGTCTTATTTGTATGAGGGGTTGCGCACTAGATCCGAACTCTATCCGTCTGAGTCCTGGGAAAGGACATAGGAGATAGTTTTTATCCCGATATTCCTGCGGGAAACTTATGCGGGTGAAACCACGGGCCGTTGCCAATAATAAAAATAAATGTAAGGGTCGGTTCACATCTGACGGAAGATGCGTCGCGTATTATCCGGTCGCGTAACGCCAGAACAGACAATTATATATGATAAAACATTCAGCCTTTCACACTCAACCGATGATGCTTTAGTGCGTCGAGCGAATAAATAGACGCAATCGAAGTTACGCCCGACGCATTTTCCGTCAGATGTGAACCGACCCTAAGTTCAAAATTAAAGGGGGTTTCCATGCAAGAAACGTAACGGTATTTTTTTTCGTAAAGTATTTCAAAATAATATATTGTACATTGGTATGGAACCCTTCGTGTGCAAGTGCGAGTCCAACTCGCACTTGGCCGCTTTTTAAATGTTTTTAAGTGTTTAAGTGATATCCTACGTACAGCTGTTAAACTTATCTACTAACTATATTATCACTATCTGTCCATTTAAACATACAACACGATTGTAATCTTGTTCTTAATTGCCATTTCCTTCCTTGAAATACTTAGTGAAAAATTGTAGATAGTTATCTTGGTTATAGTCTTTTAAAACCATAGTAACATACATTAAGCCCAGCAGTGGGACGGTATCACACTAATATTATAAAGGCGAAAGTTTGTGAGTGTGTGTTTATATGTTTGTTACTTCTTCACGCTCAAACCGCTGAACCGATTTAGATGAAATTTGGTATAGAGATAGTTTGAGTCCCGGGAAAGGACATAGGCTACTTTTTATCCCGATATCCTACGGGATCGAAACTTATGCGGGTGAAACCGCGGGGCGCAGCTCGTAGACAATAAAAGAAAAAAAAACAGATGTTATGGTGAAAATTAACAATTTGGTCAAAAATAAGCCTTTTTTACTTTTTACCCGACTGCGCGTCAACAAGGATAGGGTTATGTTTTTGATCATTCTAAAATATAGTGGGCAGGAATTTACGTAATTCAGAGTGGATAAGGTCTTGGCTTAGCTTCTTTACGCCTGCTGCACGGAACTGTTTCTTTGGCCGCTATCCCACTGGCGTTTTACGAGTGTTGGCGCTTCTCCAACGTCTGCCGCAGCGCCAACGTTGTGCAGACGCAAAGTTAACGTCACGAGTTTCAGTGGTAACCCCCACCCGCGCCCACACAGACAGAGCGGGACGGCGTGATTGTTCCTGTTGCCAAAAAACGCAAGAAACTCGCGCCGTTAACGTCGCGTCTGCGCAACGTTGGCGCTGCGCAGACGTTGGAGAAGCACCAACGCTCGTAAAACGCCAGTGGAATAGCGGCCTTTACGGTACGGTACACTTGCGTCACCGTAGAATAATCCACACGCGCCAGTTTTTTTGCCGTGAAAAACTAGATACGGTTGATTCACCGTGTATTAGTCTCGTATGGATCATTATGGAAGCTTGTTGAAAGACACGGCGGCACTGCAGAACAGCGGCCGCGCCGGCGCCGTATACACCCATTGGTTTGTCGTTTTAAATACAAGCTCACATGATTATTATATATTTAAAGAAACCGTGCTGTATACAGATGCCAGCATATCAAGCTGCTACAATCTGTCAAATTTCTTTAATAGATTTTGAACTTTATCGCTAAAGCATTAGGTTCAAAGTTGATTGGGAAAATTTAACACGTTTGGATAGCTTGATGTGCTGGCGTCTATACAAGAGGCCTTAGAGTTTGACATTATTTTGTTTTGTGACTTACAAGAATTAAAAGAAAATCTTAATCACTTTATCTACAACAAAAACCAAATAAGGAAAAAAATATCGGAAATTATTAATAATGCTTGCGAATATGAATCAACTGGATATTACTGCATTCTTAATTCCTATTTAATCAGAAATCGGAACAGTAGTTCCGTCCACCGGTGATTAAACATAGGTACTTTAATATCGATAAGATCGATATCTCGAGTCATTGGATGTTATAAAGAGCCCCGATCTGGTGTTGCGTTTGTATTATAATTTGATAAGAGCTAATCAAACTATGGAGTATCAATAGAAATGACGCTACAGGATGGAAAGATTGCAGTAGATAATGCTTGGTGGCAGAAATTCGATCGAGATTAGAAAATGATTTGGAAAATCTCATCTGATCATCGATTAAAAATAGAAGTTTGCTACAATCATCATTAAGTTGACATTCGTCCACTGCTGTACATAGGCTTCCCCTAAAGCCGTGTACGCACGAACGAAAAAAAACATGGTAAACACGAACATCGAACACTTTGTTTGCAAGTGCGTACCACTAACGAAAATACCTAACACTGTGTTCGTCAAAAATGTTCGGGGCCATCGTGTTTCATCATGTTTTGTTCGTTTGTGCATACACGGCTTAAGCATTGTCAATTTGTCACAACGACGGGTTCTGTGCCTCTCGTGACCAGCGACTAACCAACCAACAACATTCATTGCGTTATTTACGTTGTTGAGCAGACAAATTTTTCGAACATATGAAGCAATGGATTAGCAATATCCTTCAAAATGATTCAGATTGTGACTAAAAGTATGTGGTGGGGTGCAGCAGATTCACGCGACCTTCACCAAGTTACAGTGCACCTAGAGCGGGACCTATACACACTACGCCTTCTGGTATACGGTTGCTACTCTAAAATTTTCACCTCTATTGGCCATATTAATGAGTTCGAGTTCGAGCATCGAAGTAGGTATCAGACAAATAAAATTCGCGGTTCAGACCTTTATGTGAATCCATTTTACTTATAAGGGAACCACCTTTCTTAATTAAAATTGCAATGTTGCACCAAAATGACCTCGTTACAATTTTAAATACCGATTGATAGTTCGATAAATATGTACAAAAACGGTCTGATTTCTCGAACCCATAAAGAAGTGACTAAAAGCCGCTAACCCCAGCTTAGTACATTATCTACCGGCAGTCGGCACATATCAAAGGTTTGGCAATAATCTATATTATTATACATTCGACCGGCTACTGTGGCATGTCGGTTCTTCAGAAGTGTCATTATCAGAGGCGGCGCGCTTTGATCTGATATCGCGTCACACTCATATTTGCCACTACGTAGATATTGTTTTGTGAAGGAGGTACTTTGATAGTGTAGGTAATTTCCAGAAGGATGTGAATGGCGAAGGGAAAGTGGGTGATAAGATTATTTTGGTACTAGTTGAGGGGGTAATATTATGTGGGCTGAGCGCCTGTCCGTTCCAAAATCATAAGCCGCCATGCCATCTTTTTTAAGGGGTTAAATATCACCAAAAAATATATTGAACACCAAAAAAGAAGTCTAAAATTACAATAGTTCTAGCTAGGTACCCGAAGTTAGGTTTGGTTAGGTTACTTCCCCCCCGGTGGGTTCCCGCATTGTCGAGGCGGGGGGGCTCAGTAGCCGTGGCTTGGACACCCACGGTGAAGCGAAGTGGAACCCGAGTAGGGGCCGCTCGTCAGGGCTTTTGCCGGTAAGCCGACGACGTAGCGGCCAACAAGTAGGTTGCGGTGCCGCTTGAGCGACATCGCAGCTGAGGCGGGCCGCGATGTCGTATCGGAGGCATCGCGGCTGAGGGTTGGAGGCCGCGGTGGGAGAGGAGTGCCGGTATTGCGGTGCGCCGCTCTCCCTACCTTCCGCGGCCTTGACGGGGTCGCCACCGTCCGATGGCGGACGCGGTGGGGCCGCAGAGGAAGAGGAGTGTTGGTATGACGTTGGCCGCTCTCCCTATCCTCTGCGGCCGAAAATTGGCAGGCGGCGGGGCCAATGACCTGACCCGTCGCAGGGGGACCAAGGGTGCCCAGACACGGGGTCCGTCTGGCGCCCATGTGCTGGTTTGGTCCCTGGGGTGGTCACGGCGTGCTATGTGTTCTGGTGCGCCGGTGATGGGGAATACTCCCCAGAGGAGGGTCCGGTGACGGACAGCCGCGGCGGGTTCACGGATGAGTGCTAACGCGTGCCCGTGTTCCCGCCGTAAGCGGCAGAGGAGGACACCGTGGAGTTTTAGTGGGTTGGAGTCCCACATAACTGTACTATCTCCCCGTGGTAGTGCAGAATGCATGAGCATTTCTCCACGTTAAAAAAAAAAAAATGGTTAGGTTACTTTAAACCCCTGGGGCTCCTATTCCTGTGTAAAGGGTTTACCGTCGACATAGGATGCAAGAGCGAGCAAATGAGAATACAAATACCTTTACCTAGGTATTTTACAATAAAACCGAGTTTTAATTTTCGTGATCATTTAGGTACTATTTTTGGCAGTAAAAAGTGTTTGTTTGATGTTTTATTTTGTCTGGTGATAAGTTAAACATAAGCCTTTTTAAAAACTGGCACTCCATCGTTGTCGAAAATCAAAGTGGTTAGAGGTATAACAATCGACATGATGAATTTTGAATACTTAATTTATCGATTAAAATACACGATAAGTATGTGCTCAACACGTGAGATAGCAAATTGTTGTTAGATCCGCATTTTTCGTAAAACCACGTGGTTTCCTTCTAAGATTTGCCTCTTCATATTTATAGTGGTAGATAGCTTTGGAATTAAATCCAGTGAATAAAAAGATGAATCATCTTGAACCAAGGTAAAATATCAAATCCATGCAGCTACCTGAAATAATGGAGGAACATAAAAATCGAGTGTTAAACGTCTACCTACACGCTTACCGACCCAGATGAACGACAGACTTACCAAAGAAAGTCACAGTCCATTTGGGAGACCATGTTGGGAGTTGGAACCCATGTTGTTTACCTATGATTTCACCTTGATCTAATTTGAATCAGTGACACAATGATTAACGCGTTACCTCACTTGTATAAATGATTAACACATCGTAATTTTTAACGATTACAAATTTCTTACCATCGATATTGTTCCGATTAAAACTATTGATTTTATGATTGTTTTGATTATGTAGGTAGGTATATTTTTGTCGATAATTTTCTTCGTATACCTACTATACGAGTAGTAGTAGAAATGTAGTGTAAAAATAGCAGCCGTGTGACATGTCTATTATGACAGTTTTATCGGAACGTCTATCATCGATACCGGGGGGTGGTCCAAGTTATAAAGGGAGCCGATAGCGAATTTATTTCCCTGCAGACAGAAAAAATGCAAATAGTTTCCACAACGATATCACAAATGATTTTTTTAAGAGCTAAAAGTAATATAGAGGTTTATTAATGAAGTCTTTTAAATATCTTAATTCAATTAAAATAAGTCATAATCTCTCACTATCTTTTTCATTATTCCATTATCCTTAAACTTTGTAAGTAGTTATTCATCGCGGATTATTTCTAAATCATCATCAGCCTATAATAAGAGTCCACTGTCGGACATAGGCCTCTCCAATCGCAGACCATTTAAAATCGATCCTCTTGAACTGGACCATCTAGTTCCACTTCACATATCGTGCCGCTTCTGCCTCTAACTTGCACCACACCGGCTCATAGCAGCGGCTAATGTGTTAGCGCTATAACATAATGGAACCTCGACTGTAATCAGCGTATTAAAGTCAGGAGTGCTTTTCAGTACGCTATCAGTTGCAGTAAAGGTGTATACAGGTTTAACTAATATTTTTACAGAAATATCGTAAAATAGTATACGGAAATAATGAAAATATAAAATCTGTAACCAAAATTTTGGGGCTTGTGGAAGTGGAGGCCTTCCCGTGCTACTTTGCAAGCGCCTGGCATTTATGAAAATGATAGTTGTTGAATCAGCCTATGACGTTCCCACTGCTGGGAGTTGGGACATAGGCCTCCTCTCAGTGGGGTTAAATGAGACGATATAGTTATTTTCGGAAAATGTGTTTTAATTTCAAAGATTAGATAGAAAAGTTGTTAATAGTCCAGTGGGTGCTGATTCTGTTATGTAAGTATTAACTTCACTAGGCGTTTGTATCAACCTTTCTTTGACTTACAGATGACACAAGTAAGAGATGAAAGAAAGTCAAGTTAACCCAAAGCTTTCGAAAGTTTTAAGTTATCTATAAATCGGACGGCTCTGAGCATTGTTTTTTTCTTGTTTTCACATTACATATTCACATTTTAATTTTTTTTTTCTAAGTTTTTCTACACTATCCCACCACTGTGCAAAGCCCTCCCGCAAATCCTTCCAGGAATCCTTTTCTAGAGCCACCTCGATCCAAACATTGCGGTCTGCGTCTAGGTCGTCTCGCCACCTATTCCTGGGCCAGCCTCAGCGTCGCCGTCCATCCTCAGGCACCCACCGCGTGGAGACTGTTGCCTGGCGGTAGCTGTGCATACGGCTGACGTGTCCCGTACTTCCGCCTAATCCCATTTCAGCTTGCTAGCATTTTTGCCTACATCTAGGATTCCCGTTTTGTAGTGCAGCTTGGTGTTTCGTATTCTGTAACATTTAAAGCCCATAATGTTGATTTATTCCAGTCTGATCCCCTGAACCTCCCTTCCACCCACTCCCCCCACCTCCTCGATCCCCTGCTAGTTCGTCTTTTGTTTTATTGCGCTATCTCCCCGTTTGTCTACTCATGTGCTCCAGTGCTCTTCGACAAACCTACGTGATGTGGCTGTGCTTTTTTAACCGACTTTAAAAAAGGAGGTTCTGTATTCGACCCGTATGTATGTATGTATGTATGTATGTATGTATGTTTGTATGTCCGCGATTATCTCAAAAACTACTGAACCGATTTTGATAATTCTTTCATTACTGTGATCTACATACTTTCAGAAAGGTTTTAGTATATAATACATTAGGTAACTATTCTTATGTACGAAGTTATATGCATAAATGTACTGCATCTCCGGCATTTCTATGGGAATTTTGATGATTCTTCGAGTCGTGTCTTCAATTCTTCAATGCACTAGTGTTAATTGAATTGGTGTGGGGGGGTACAACTAAAAAGTGAAAAATAAAAACTTTTTTACAAAAAAAAAACAACAGACTTCAAAAAAAAACACTACAAAGTGAAAAATAACTTATTTCGGAAGTCGGTGTCAAAAAACGAAAATGCGGAACCAACGACACCGACTTCCGAAATTAGTTATTTTTCACTTTGTAGTGTGTTTTTTTGAAGTCGGTTGTTTTTTTTTTTTGTAAAAAAGTTTTTAAATAAATAAAAACCCCAGGGCGGAATTTTTGCGACTCGGTGACCGACCAAGTCTGAGCACCATAGGTAAGGATGGGCAGGATACACATTACGATGATTTTTTGCTTCAGGAATATCGGTAGATCGCCCTTCATTATCGTCGTTGATTCACATAATTGCTGTACATACAAAATCAAAAGTCATCATCATTTCAGCCGAAACACGTCCACTGCTGGGCATAGGGCTCGCCCAATTACCGCCACTTCGTCTGGTTCAGTGCTACATATGCTTCTGTAATGATGACCTTGTGAAGGCTGCAGAAAAATCATAAGTATTTTCTATTAATTTCCGATACCACGGAATTATTTTTAAATCGACTTCCAACAACAGTAGCGACTAAAGCAGTGATCAGTAGGTTAAAGTTATTTTTTCCTAAATCCGTACACACAGGTAATGTGTAACCTTCCTAACACTTTTGAAGTTAACCGCTCACTACCGAAGTGGGCACTCGGTACCTAATGTGTCAATTATAATTGGCGTTATCATGGCTAATGCATTTCATGATGTTTTAACGATGGATTAGCTTGTTTCCGAGATTACGTAGTGACTCAGCTGTAATGAAATGGAGAGTTTTCGCTATGTTAATAAAAAAGTGCTATATCTTTCATAATCCTACTACTATACAGGGTATCCCTGGAAGTATGGATCAAATCGAATAGGGTTCGATTTGATCCATACTTCCAGGGACACCCTGTATAATACATACATATTATAAACACGAAAGTTTATGAGGATGGATGGATGTTTGTTACTGTTTCACGCAAAAACTACTGAACGGATTTAAATGAAATGTGGCACACCTATGGTTTATAACCAGGATTAATACATAGGATCCTTTTTATTCCTATATTTCCAAGGGATCGAGACTTATGCGGGTGAAACCGCGGGGCGCTGTTAGTAATTTATAATTTTAGGTCGTCTGAGTTACCCAATGAGCTAATCAGCTCTCTGATGTCTGATCAGCGCTGATGTTTTAACTTATCTTAGTCATTTAAATAGTTTCATTTTGAGCCTTGAAGGACGGTGTTTTATGCAAGGGTTTTGGACATCGTCGCGGGAAATTCAAAAACAGTCAATCCCAATATTCCTCTCTGCAATATTCGAAAGCCAAGCACCTTGTGACGATGATTTTCTGGGAGAAGCCGTTGTTCACTGTTTTCTTTAATTAATTCATTTATTATGAATGGATACATAGGTGTGCACCTAACTAAGTGCATTGGTAATAGGTACTCAAAGGAACGGAAACGTAAGTAGATCCTGTAAACATATTCTCAACACTTCATTGCTTATTCATGAATCATGAATGGGTCACTTCAGTGGCGCACTTGTACCTACCTATACAACACTGGGCATTATTTCAGGAGCTTCTACTTCTTATAACGTCGTGTTAAATTTCAAAGCTGACGATAGTGCCTTCCGTTCGGTAGTGACAGATCGTTTGTCGGCTTGCTTGCTTTAAAAAGTGAAACAGTAATGCTCGGTTCCTATAAACAAAAACGAATGGACTTACTAAAGTCTATTCAAACTTATGTTTCAAATTAAAATTATTTCAAGTTAAACAAATATCAACTTTATTTTAATAGTAATTAAGTTGATTTCAGAGTGATTAGCACTATTGAAAAAGTTATGAAAATATTTAAGTTGTAGCGTAAACTGAACTTTATTGTGTAGGATTTAAAGTTATTTTTCCATTAACTCATATTTGTTTACATTTTCGGCAAATAAATCGCGAATGCAGATTAGGTAGTTTACTTTATTGCTAAACTGGGAATTTAAATAGATTCGATAGCTAATTGTACTTCTGATATTTACTTCCACATGTAAGGGTCTACTATGCAAAGCTATGAGGCCTTTGCTTCATTATTTGTAAAGATACAAGAGTCTTCATTTTAACCAATAACGGTCTACAGACCGTTGATTATAGGAATCTGCCGTTACACGCCTACATCTATTTATCAGAAAGACGTCGTACTGTTTATAATTGTATGCCTACGTTTCGAACAAACAGGCTTGGAGAAATTAACAAATAGATATAAGAGACTTTTGCACCCATGTGCTAGGAGAGCTAGAAGCAATATTCCTAATGTCATATTTGGCAACGGACATCATCTCAAACTTGGAGCTAGAAACTTGGAACTGTTCTGCGCCGCATCTGAATCCGAGTTCAATCCGATTTGGGAATGTTCTAAATTCGAACAGACACAGACAGGGTTCGGATCGGATCTACTGTGCAACCCTTCATACATATAGTAGGCACTACTAGAAGCGCCCGACGGTTTCACCCGCATATGTCTGTCCGCATATCTCGTGGGAATGTCGGTGTATAAACTATCCAATGTCCTTTCCCGGAACTCAAACTATCTCTATATCAAATTTCATCTAAATCGGTTCAGCGGTTTAAGCGTGAAGGGGTAACAGACAGACACACTTTCGCATTTATAATATTAGTAAGTATGGATTGCTACTTCGGATTCGAACCGGAATTTCTCGAATTCGGATCGGATGCAGTGCAGAGCCGATCTTACACCTCAATGCTTGAAACGGGACCTAAAATCTTATTTAGCGCTCAGCATAAAACAAAATGTGTTGGAAGTTGGTTAATGGTTATTGACGATAGATTTTTCCTCATTCATTTTTGAATGTCCAAAAACACTATCATGTCGCTGAGTTTACCTACATCTCGGGGTTTGGAAATTTCATTCATAAAGACAAGTCAAAAGTAAATATTTGGTTACGACGTTGAGTAAAAACATGTACCTCACCAATCAATACTGAACTTTAGCAATTTCGTCTTAAGGTTGAAAGTTCCTTGGATGTAATGTATCGTAAATACATCCAAAACACACAGAATGTAGCACGGCCTGACGCCACTACTTAAGGCCACCCAAGGAGAAGTTTTTGCACGCATCGGATTAGCTTACAGTTTATTTTGAAGCGAAGATCTGTGAAAATAATCACACTTTTTACAACTACCAGACCAGAGGTCTGTCAATATATGGCACTGAGATGACCACTGCATTTTAGGGACAGCATTTTGAAAACTTATTCGTGCATGAATATTTTCTGCCTAATAAGCGCCACGCTCCGTCAGTCAGGGTAGAATTAAGGCTCTTCTGTCACCGTTTTAAGTCGGTTAATAGGTCTAGAAAGAAGATTCAGTAGATAACCACAATAAATTAAGGAAAAATTCGAAATATCTGTGATATACTTAGTCGGAAAAGTCTTATTACCAGCCAACAGTGGTAGATGACATTTGCTTAATGCATTGACAAGGTACCTAATTCTGTAAATAGAGCCGTAAGTACCTGGCTAAAGCTCAAATCGAAATCAATAGGGACAATCTTGCGATTTTTTATGAAAAAATGGTACTATTAAGTGATTTTTCAACATAGGTAAGTACTGGCAAGCTGAAAAATTTAAGCTTTATCAATTGTTTAATGCTATAAATTATGTTCCCTACCAACTTCTATTCTGCAGAAAATAATTATCCATATACTATTATAAACTCGAAAGTAACTCTGTCTGTCTGTGTGTATGTTACCTTTTCACGCCTAAACTGCTAAACCGATTTAGATGAAATTTGGTATAGAGAGATAGTTTGAGTCCCGGGAAAGGATATCGGATACTTTTTATCCCGATATGATATTCCCACGGGATCGAGACTTATGCGGGTGAAACCGCGGGGCGCAGCTAGTTATAAATATTTTGGACAATTTTCGAAACTTTTACTTTTAAATTGTGTATGTTTGTCGTTTGTCAAGTACCCCAAAGCAAACCAACATTCACATTCACACAAAGGC
The DNA here is from genome assembly GCA_945859645.1 of Amphipoea oculea. Taxonomy (NCBI): domain Eukaryota; kingdom Metazoa; phylum Arthropoda; class Insecta; order Lepidoptera; family Noctuidae; genus Amphipoea; species Amphipoea oculea. The sequence continues at coordinate 12,644,230 of OX243880.1, forward strand.
ACTTCCACACCAGTAGATTAAGAAGTGTAACGACACTCCATATCAATGCTTTTGCCACTTCAAAAACGCAATTTCTGCTAAGCATTAACGCTCATAATGTGACGCAATTTCACGCCATTTTGACTTCAATTGTTATAAAACGCTACTCAGTTACATAGACCACACAACGTATGTTTTTTCTTTTATCACCTATCCCCATTTCATTTTAACCTCCTCCAATTTTCGACCTTATTTGGAAAACATTAGGATTTACTTTTCCGAAAAAATTGTCGTGGTCTTTTATACCATGCATTGCACATTTGACGGTTTCGATTTCATTGACAATCGAATGTCAATCGGAACGTATTTTATATGAATGTGGTTATTTGAAGTGTCAACAAATTGTTTGCTGTATCGCAAATAGATCTGACGATTGATGCTTTTGAGTATATTTTTTTAATGTATCTGAATTTTGATTCTTTGGGGTGTGTGTGGACGTGTGGTAGATCGATAAGTACCTACTTACCTAAATTTAACTTTTCAATGAATGTTCCATTTTGTTAGCCTATTTGATACACAAATTTTATTTGAAATCCATGTGATGCTTATCTGTTGAGGGATTTCTAAAGGTAGCCAATAGGTAGGTGGTCTATACAATTATAATTGGCTCAAATGAAATCGCAGCTTACTGCAGCAAAGCTTCAAAAAGCTTTACACATGAAAATCATGCACAGTTACATAAACTGTCGTTTTTCTCCCTTGGGTACAAACTAAAGAACGTCCCATGCCAGGGAATCTATTTTTGGAAATAATGAGAAAATTATAGAAGAAATAAATATTTTTGTTCACACAGAATTTGATTAAATATTCATTTTAATCAAAATGCTGCTGCCCTTTGCTGCTCGAAATTAAGATCATAAATGAAAGTATTATGAGCGTTACTTAATAGCCACCAAAATAATAATTAATATAAAAATAAATCCGATACATTAAGCTAAAATCACGATGTCCGTGGCAATTTTGAGTTCCATTCAAACGACAATACATTGAAAGTGACAATTGCTTTCAGTACGTGTCAAATAAATGTCCTGCAGTCACCAATTACCAAGATCCTTTGCTGTTTTTATCTTGGCTTGCCATTCCATTTTCAACCTTATGTTAATAAGTTAAGGGTGTGCGATTTGTTTTTAGGAAGGAAGTGTAATTTTGACAGGATCAAAGTTACAATGTTTGTGTATTGAGGACCCCTGTTTGAACAACAAATTAGTTCCATTATACGGTTATGAGTAGGGAAGTAATGATCTTCAGGGGGTGACAGAAAAACTATGTACTTAGAATGTCCTTTTAGCAGGCCGTATTTTTCATGTTAGTGAGGTGCTTTCAAAAGGATCTAATTATTACACGCTGAGAAAAAGGTTTTTCCTGTTGGCAATTTTGGTTCGAAGATCTTTATTATGTCTTTGCCCAGTTTTGTTAAAATTAGTAAAGATAAGATGACGCCTACATTACTATTCATGTTTACATAGGATTAAGGACCACCAAACGAAAAGTGCTCAAGTAATAAAATCCGAAATCCTAGTCATTAAGAAATTTTGCATAACACAAACAAAAACTGGCGCATGTAGTCAGAAAAAATACAAAGAAGCGTGGAAGCCGGCTTCTTTTAACTATTTCAAAAGCTAAGTAAGAATGTAGAACAATGACGCCTCATAAAGCTCATTTTTTCCCTACAATAAAGCGATTCGTCCTACTGTTGGATAGCATTGTAAACTTCCGACTTGTAAAGCAATGTTACTAACAGCCATTAGCGGCAGTGCACCAAAGGCAAAGTTTTAGAAAATATTCATCTTTGCCCCAACATTTTGCAAAAAGGCTAAAAATTTTATAAATACATTATAATATAATACAAGGACGCAAAACTCGGTAGAGCAGTGTTGCTAGGCGAAATTTTTATTGCGCAAAATACGTTTGGAGAAATTGTGATAAAAACAGCACCAACATCATTGGTAATAAAGAAACCGTTACTTATAGTTTTTAGAAGATGCATTTCTTTAACGGGAGAAATGTGTTACAGATTTTTGTTGTAGAAAGTAGTTAAAAGTTTAACTGTTACTACTTAATGGGAGTAGGTAGTAAGTACGTGAAACTCTCTGTTAGTAGCAGTATTTATTCAGGCTATGGGAATGTAATGTTTGCTGTAAAAAGTGTAGTGTCAGTTAGTATAAATGTAAGGTAGGTACAGAAAATCCATAATCACACTATCACACTAATATTATAAAGGCGAAAGTTTGTGAGAGTGTGTGTGTGTGTTTATATCTTTGTTACTTCTTCACGCCTAAACCGCTGAACCGATTTAGATGAAATTTGGTGTAGAGATAGTTTGAGTCCCAGGAAAGGGCATATAATACTTTTTGTCCCGATGTTCCCACGAGATCGACATTTACGCGGGTGAAACCGCGGGGCGCAGCTAGTAATATTATAAATTCGAAAGTAACTCTGTAGGTATGTATGTTACCTTTTCACGCCTGAACCAATGAACGGGTTTTGATAAAATTTGTCAGGGAGATAGATGGCATCCTGGCAAAGGATATAGGCTACCGCGCGCTACTAGCCGCGGGCAGAACTAATTTCCTACTAGTAAAATTATAAACGCGAAAGTTTGTGAGGTTGGATGGATAGATAGATGTCTTTTACTCTTTCACGCAAAAACAACTGAACGGATTTTGATGAAACTTTACTGTAATATCCATAGGTAGGTACTTAATATCATAAATGCGAAAGTGTGTCTGTCTGTTACCTCTACTTCAAGATTAAACCGCTGAACCAATTTAGATGAAATTTGGTACCTATAGAGATAAAGGGCTAAGGAAGGAACATGGGTGGGTTTTAGTCAGTAAGAGTCTGACACTCCCTTCCGCTCCACCCAGACCGGGAGGAGTTATTTGATGATTTCCCATCCACAAAAAAAGGGGTGGAATTTCAAAAAATCCTTTCTTAATGGATACCTACTCTTCACAAAGAATACACCCTCCGAATCTCATGTCTTTAAGACCAGCGGTTTATACTCTGCGTTGATAGGTATACCAGTAAGTCGGGAATTCGAATTTTATATAATTATTATAATATAGAAATAGATAGTTCAACGCTTCTAAAAAAATTCTGGTCACGACATGACTGACAGTAATGATGTTAAGTTTAAGTTGATGCTTCACATGAGCCACCACTACTAGCCACCATCGCGCACTGCCACCACCAGCACCTCTTTCAACCAGCATCATCACTTTCATCACTTTGTACGTATTTTTCTGTTCCTTTCTTCTTGTCTGTTTATTGTGTGTGCATAAATGGTTATGTAATAAATAGCATAAAGCATAATCAGCCTAATATTCACACTGCTGGGATACAGGCCTCCTGTCTGTGAGAGGGAGTGGGCCATAATCCACCACGTGGACCCTATACGGGTTAGTAGATGTCATGTGCCGGCGAATTTTTAGTTCTATGACATGCCGATTTCCTCACGATGTTTTTCCTTCACCGTTTTGAGAGCAGTGGTGATGAATAATTATACAAAGTCAAGTGCTTAGGTTCGAACCCACGACCTACAATAAATAAATAAACAGCAAAAAAAAATTAAGGCCAAAGACAGTTTCTCCTCCATAATCAAAGAAATTTCCGCCCCAAAAATATGCAATAAAACGCAATTTCGTCATCCCTATTGTTGATAAAGTTGCAATAATGGCGTCGATTCTCTTGTTCACAAACTAAACTATATTTAAGTTTAGTGCATCTTTTTCTTTCTATTTCATTAAGAAAAGGACAGGAGATAAATATTAGTTTAGTCCTGTCAAATTAAGATACTCCATAGACAATTTAGACGTGATTAAAAAAATGCCTATTAAAAATACGTCAATTTACGCCAGGCACGGACTAATTTGACAGGTCTCAACTAATATTTATCTTCTGTACTTTTCTTAACGAAATAGAAAGAAAAAGATGCACTGAAATTAAATTTAGTTTAGTTTGTGAACAAGGGAATCGGCGCCAATTTTCATTTTTTTACAATTTCTTTTACATCCTCACTTCGGATCCTTTCGGTACAGTTAGTTATGGAGTCCATAACTAATGTCCATAATATGGACATTATGGACTTACAGTACAGGTCGTAGTTTTATTACCTAGCTGTTTGGATACTTTTATAACCAGGCTACTTTCTTTCCGTTAGTCCAATTATGATTCTTTGAAGGTGCCGGCAATGTTACCGTTTATATGTTTACTACTAACTTGAGTGGGTGCTGAGAAATGTTTCGGTGTGTTTATCCCTTTTTAACCGACTTAAAAAAAGGAGGAGGTTCTCAATTTGGATGTTATTTTTTTTTTGAATATTGTTTTGAATGTATTTAGGCTGGTGGAAGCTAATTTCTCGGAATAGTCAATGTATTTCCTGAAATAAAAGACACTAGGTTCTAAAGTTGATTCCACAGCATTTCTTTACGTCCGGTAATCGCCAATGCAAATTAATTTGTATCCTTCATCAACTCAGCCTATCGCAGTCCACTGCTGGACATAGGCCTCTTCCAGACTGCGCCACAGCACCCTGTCCTCCGCTTTCCGCATCCAGTCTACCCTAGGCACCTTCTTTAGGTCATCCGTCCATCTAGCTGAGGGGCGTCCCGCACTACGCATTCCGGTACGCGGTCTCCACTCCAGGACTCGTCTGCTCCACCGGCCATCGGTCCTTCGACAGACATGGCCAGCTCACTGCCACTTTAGTTTGATTACATTGTATACTTATTCAATTCAAACTCCAAACGGAGTAAAGCTTGTTCCCATTTCAAATATTTTATTTAATACCTAAATTTTCTGATCCATGAACTTCATAAAAGAAGTTCATCGTCAACTCAAATTGTCAGAGCTGTTTTGAAAATGTTTGGAACATCAATATTATCTAAATTTAAATAAATCTAGAAAGAAAATACAGCATGTATCGTAAAGAAGTATTCATATTAAAGGATGTGGTAAAAATCAACAAAATGAACAACTTTCTCCATGTGACCAACATTTTTAGTTTAATGGTCTTTACCACAGCCTTAAATATGACCACATCTTTATGATAAATACTGTATTTTGTTTTTAGATTTAGATATATTTGAAGTTCATTTATAGAATAGCAAATCTTAGTAAAGCCTCATAAACATTATATATTACCGACTCACATTTGGCAGTATTGCTATCAAGACGTCATATCTAAATAGGTTCCTACCTACATGTAGGTACAGACACGTCATATAGAATATTCACAAAATTTTATCAATAATTAAAAACAACTGATTACTAAAATAGTGCCATATTATTTTGAACAGAAATTCTTTCAAATGTGAACGAAAAGAATTGTACGTCAGTCAGGTTTGCAAAGACTGCAGAAAACTACTATTGTGACGCGAAAACAATAAAAAAGTTTTGTCATTTTTTGCATTCCTTTTGTCCGTTAAAAGTTAATTGCCCAATTTGCCATTAGGTACTTAATAATATTTAGGCAAACAACGTTTCCAAAAGAACTCCAAAATACAAATCTAACTGTTTAGAACCCTTTGCAACTCTTTCGCCAAATACCCAACTGCCAAAAACCTAAATAAAGACATTAAAAAATAAACGCCAAAATATACAGTTACCTATTTAACTAAGTATTTAAAAAAACAATGAAACCGTTTACAAAATAGCTTTTACAGCCAAAGGGTTCGCTAAAATCTCGCATTAAAAACGCAATAAAATTGAAAATCGCGTTACCCGTTCGCAATTTCGGCGAAATAAAAGTTTACAAGGTTATGCGCCGTACTCCTGAAAATGGCCATAGACCATTATAAGTTTAAGTACAACACCATAAGATTGATATTCCCTAAAACGTCATCCACTTGTTTCCTAGTTAGAACAGTTAAACACGTGAATAATATTGTACCCTTTTCGTTACCGTAACTAAGTCCATTTTGTTTGGACGGTTATAATTTTGAATAGGTAACAGTTATAAAGGGACCGCTACGCGTCAAAGGAAGAGTTGCATTTATTTGGGACATTACAAAAACCATTGTCTCCTTTGACTTTTGTCATTCGCGCGAAACAGTGAAACTCATAAATTCTGTTTTATGGTAAATGAAAGAGTTGTCTTTTGTCTAATAAAGGGTAATTAGGATGTAAAAGTGAAATTCCGTTTGTATTTAGGCGCATTCGCAACGCCTAAGTATTCTGTGAGAGTTTAGAAAGGGTTGTTACTTTCACTGAGACATTTCATTTCTTTATTTCTACAAATTCATTTCTGGAAAAGAAACGAATTTGTCTAAGTTTTAAGAAACGATACTGAGGGTAATAATCCTTGTGATATAAGTACACGCAATTCAATTATAGATACCTATGTATTGCGCAATTTGTGAATTACCTACAAGCCGTCGTAGATACAATTCAAATTCTTTAACTTTTCTTTTTTATATCCAAAACAAATGATGAAGTGCTGTCATTCTACTGATGCTAGAGATTGTACCTATTAGGTACTTCAAGCTCACTTCAGTCTTCACCTAAGTGATCACGGTGAGATTCTTACAGAATACATCGGCAACTTAGGCCTTGGGATATGTGACAATGAAAGAAGTGAAATGAAATAATAATTGTTAATATTTGAAGTGACTAGATTAATCGAGGTCTTACGTGTGATCCAACGAGTCAACATTGTGTTACTAGTATTCATCATGATCAAAATGACAAACATAAAATGAATAAGTTTTGAAATGGTACCGTAGTCAATAGTCCTTAACAATTTGCAGATTTTTACAAAATAAAAATGAAAGGAAAATAGGAAGATCAGCACAGAATTTTGTTGATGTATGTCCATTACGTTTCTTTTTATTTATTTATTTATTAAAACTTTATGCACAAGTAAAAAAATAATACTGTACAAAGGCGGACTTAATGCCTGAGGCATTTTCTACCAGTCAACCTTAGGGTGATGCAGAGACAAAACATGGCAGGTGCAACATACATGATAACTAGTTAGGAAATGAATATAAAATACAATATATACATAGATACATACATACATACATATAAACCAAATGAACTCTCAGGGGAAAAATGATCGGTAGAGGAGAAAACGAATTCAGCAAATCAGCGCTGGGATGTTACGGCCAACTTCTGCCGAATATGTTCACGTGCCTTCACTTTAAAAGATAACCGACTGGTTGCCGTCCTGATGTTCAGAGGGAGCGCATTCCATAGAAAGACCGCCTGGACAAAGAAAGAAGAATGAATGGAACCAGAACGGTGAGAAGGACATCGTAGAAGGCGATTATTGGTGGAACGAAGATTTTTAGCATGGGCAGAGCATAAATATTGAATTTGAGAAGTCATGTAAGAAGGGGCAGTGGGATTGTCAAGAATAGAGAACAACGTAGTCAGTGCCCTCAACTCTCTGCGCTGGCGAATGGGTAACCATTTTAAAAGCCGCCGGTGCTCGGAAACATGGTCATACTTACGAAGATTGAAAACGAATCGAATGCAGTTATTGAGAAGACGGTCAAGTTTATTGAGGAGATCTGCATTCAGGTCATAGTAACACACATCACCATAGTCAATTATGGGAAATATTAGGGACTGTACAAGCATTGCCTTTATGTGTGAAGGGAGAAGGTTTTTCAATCGGTAGAGCGACCGCAACGTTCCGGTGACTTTCTGACTAACAGTCGTGACCTGCTTTCGCCAGTCAAGACAAGTGTCAACATGCAGACCAAGATTCTTCACATCAGAGCTAAACGGGATGACTGAATTGTCGAAGATCACAGGTGGCACAGTTAAGCCATTCAGCTTCCTCATGCTGTAGGGGCTGCCTACTAAAATAGCCTGACACTTGGTGGGGTTAACCGCCACCCCGAATCGATTAGACCAGTCTTTAACGACATCTAAATTCGTTAAAGACTTCTTTGAAGAGTTTCTTTTCTGTTCATCACATCTATATTTTTGCGGCAAGTTTGCTAGCATAGTAAAAATGTATTTATTTCGTAATCACAAGATTCACAAGCCATGAGAAATACATAGTATATACCTAATAAATGACTGGTTAGTAATACTAGATACAAATCGTAAACGCACTATGATAATGTTAGAAAATATTCCGGTTTCCCAAACATAAATTAGTCATAATATGAATCCCAATTCGTCTCGACCTTTAAAAGCGAAACTTTTTATTAGATTCCAAACAAAGACATAATTCATCCACTGTTTAAAAACAAAGGAGCAAATACTTCGTTGAAAGTAAGAACAGTTATTAACTACTATGGAAGTCTGCTCTTATAAAATGCTCCACTTTTGAAATATTTATTGGTTTCCATAAAATTGTCAACAAAAAAAAAGCTTCTAACTGTCGCCAAGCGTGTGCAGTTAAACTTGGGAGCAGTTGTATAACGGAGCCTTGAACTAAAAGATGACAAGTTACAAATGCCAAGAATAGATTCGTTCTTAGAAATGGAAACCGAAATTTTGACAAACTGCGGTGACAAAATGCAGCGTGGAGGACTCAGACAATGGCACGCAAGACGTAAGCGTGCCTACGTGTTTTGACCATTTCAATAAGTATAGAAAAGAATAAGTTACCAAAGTAATTATTGGACGAATAGTTTTTAACTGTAGCCTGGCGGGGTGTTGGGTCGTGACAATGTGAGGGCAGATAGGCGTGAACGTCTACAGTTTAGACGTACTGTTTATTTTAAAAATATGTACAGTAGAGGAAGGACACAGGCGGACAATGGATATCCGATTCATATTCAATTTCAAGCGTGAAGTAATTTTGGTATTATTTGTGCCCACAAAGACGTCACTGCTCTATTGATTAACAGTACCTTACAATACCACTTGTCCGTGTTGATGTTGGGCTTACCAATTATATAATAATATCATTTAATTCTGTGTTCAGTTTCGAATTAACTTCACTGCATCAGCTATCATCTAGTCCGAACACTTGAAAATAATTGCTAAAGGACTTACGTCAATCCGAATGTCCAACACATGTTTACACTCAATGGGTAATGCAGTAGCATACAAGATTTATGTCAACATTATCTCCGATCATCGAAAAAAGGTCTAAAATTCATGAGAACACACGCGAATTGGTAAAAAATGTCATACCACATGTGACAGCTTGAAATCCGAGCTTTTCGACTTCTGTATCAAGTTTGTCAGTCATTTGGGAGTTTCGATTTCGCGGAGAATTTCACCGAAACGGCGTATTTGATCGCTAATCCTACGGTTTAAATAGGTCGTGAAATCGGTGTGGAGCAAAAAAGGAAATTTTGAGTTATGCTCGTCTCTAAGTCACTGTGACTTATGTTATTTGCTTCCTTAGAAACGCTTTCATCTTTCGACATCTTTCTTAGTTCTTCTCAAATTAAGTTAAGCGCCTATATCGCAAATCAATCTTCTTCTTTCGATGAATATCCAATTACTGATGATTGGTCATCGACTCTGAATGTATTTCTCCTCGGTCTTTGCTAATCAAAACCAATGAACAGCTAGCTATAATCGAAAAGTTCATGGCAGCTTTTCAAACATTATACCATTATCTACTCTCTGTGTCTGTCTGACTTGGTGCGATTAATTTAAAAGTGCGCGATTATGTCACTCAAGGAAAACTCAATTAAAATATTTGACATTGATTATTCATCGAATGTTCATAGATTAGTAATTTGCTCTCTAACTTATAGCTGTCATATTAAAATGTGTCATGTTTTTATTACTTACATATGTACATATGTCATCAAGTGGTGTTCAATATTGTATCGCTTTGAAAGTTCTACGAAGAGCTGTACTCATTAGTAATTACATACTCGAATGATATGTTTTAGCTTGGACATTCATGGATGAATAAATTATGATGATGAAGATTTGTGAAGCATCTGTTTTAAAGTAACGGTACTAAGCGTTGGTTTGGCTCACCTTGCGCAATTACCCTGCAGCCTAATTGCGGAACGCCAAATCGTCAAATGATTCTGATCAGTTGGCTTCATTTCTATCACAATTGGCTTCATTTTACGATTTTCGAATTGCGAAACTCTAGTTTCTGCGCAGGGCCTTAACGTTCATAATTGGTTTCACAATAAACTAGAGTTTCGCAATTCGAAAATCGTAAAATGAAGCCAATTGTGATAGAAATGAAACCAACTGATCAGAATCATTTGACGATTTGGCGTTCCGCAATTAGGCTGCTGGATATTTACCGACTAGGTAATCTTTTAATCACGTAACATCATAAGCCAATAATGTCATATAGTCGTGCCGACTCTAGAAAAGATGGAGAAGAATTATTGAAATCTGAATTGATGAAATAACAAATACAACATTAAGCAACGATACTAGCATTATTGTCCTCAAAAACTTTCGAACGACACGTGCCAAAGATATCATTACATTTTACTCGACCACGACTACATAATGTTTAAAAAAAAAGTCCCTATTCCAAAAGTATTGCTACAATTTAAGCAATATCACATTTAAAAAGTACCTAATATAGATGCAATCACGGGGTGTCGCTATACAGATAATATGAGTCAGTTCACAGCAATTGTAACTCAATCGGTGGGCGGATGGATGGCATCTGGCTGCTTATCAACGGCTCCCGCCCGCTGACTGTGACGATTAGTATCAGTAATCATGTGACATAATGTCTATAGGGACTTACCATATCTGTGAGCTATATGGTGTGCACGATCGATATGGCTGCATGTCTTGTTTGAGTGAGTAAGCTATGAGATTCCATGTCATGGTTTATGTCACAAAGATAGATAGAATAGGTATACAATCCCGGACACCTAATCCTAACAACAACAACTGCGCAAAGGATCTTTCGCGCTTGAATAACATTGACATTACAAAATTGTCACAGAAATTGTATTGACCAAACAACGCGGCGGCGTTAGTTCCTATTTTGGCCACACACCAAAAGAACCTTGTTGCGATTATTGACGATGTTCAATAATCTTAAGGATGATTTAGGTACTTTCAATTCATACTTTCAGTAATTGATGAATTATTGAACGAAAATCAAGCTACCTTGGATTTTGTTGCATAAAAGTCTATAACGTTTTAAATGGTCGTGAATTTAAAATTTTGAACAGTGGTGACACCAAAATAGTGGCCAGCTGTATGTCGGCTTCAAAACTGCGTAAAAAAGTGATGGAAGATGTTTTAGGCCTTTATACCTTATGTAAATGCACGGTTGCTTGATTTAGTAGTCCGTAAATGTAATTTATTGTACACCGGAATTGTAACACAGCTCATATACAAGATTTTAAATCGTAGATTCACCCTAACACTTCAAAATATGATCGCAAGTCTTGACTTGATTGTCTTAATTGGCATTATCATGTAAGGTCACCTTTCTCAGAACACTTTGCCCACGGCTTAGTACAGTGAGGGAAAATATAACGAATAACCAACATTCACAGACAAGAAAGCAAAGAAATACAGACAGTATGGTAACAAGATATTCAGATCATTAAAATTCAAATCACTATTGGCTATACCTATTAGCACTCTCCGACCCACCAGTCTGTACATACTTACGTACTTATGGCTGTCGATCATATTAAACCACCCTTTGGCATCCATACATATACCTAATGTCGTTGATAATGGTAATCGATTTGTAGGACATAGTAGTAGAGGTTGACGGCTAGAGTTATCTATGTAATGGCTTCCATTCTGAAGTGAATTTTGGTGTTGCTGAATATTCATATAACATTTTTTTGTTTGTTTTTAGGATTAGGGTTTCGTACCCAAAGGGTGCCAACGGGACCCAATTTCTAAGCCTCAGCTGTCCGTCCGTCTGTCTGTCTGTCAGTGGGCTGTATCTCATGAATCGTCATAGGCAGACAGTTGAAATTTTCATAGAGTGTGTATTTTTGTTGCCGCTATAACAACAAATAACAAAAATTAAAGATGGTTTTCATACAAGAAACGTGTTTTTTGCCTTATGGTACGGAATCTTTCGTGTGCGAGTCCGATTCGCACTTGGCCGGTTTTTTTTTTACCAATAACTTACCTAAACTTCTAATATAGAAAAGTCTTCTCAACACAAATAAATAGATAACCAAAGAATTTACCAACACACTTCAATGTTAACAAAACACGAAGCTTGATTCCCAACCCTTAAGTCTGAACGATGGTTTCACAACAACCACTTGAGTAGCACATAATGATCACTACTTGAGCATCTAACACATGTTAACGTCTCCCCATTAAATTATCAGGACCTCACTTACGATTCTAGATAAAATTCTCTCACTGTGCCGTGTTAAAACCCTTGTGTTTGTATATTTCAGCAGATTTTGCGCTGCACGACTTTTCAAAGAGCTTCTAACCATCATAAAATAATCTAAATCTAATTAACTACTTTGAGGTCCACTGCATTGAAGTCAATTTAATTCAAAGATTTCTCTGATAGCACAGTTAATAAGAAAGTACCAGATCAAGGACAATAGAACTTGGAAGGCTTAAAAACTTGTTGAAATGAAAACTTGTTTGACTTGTTTGTTTGACTTGTTTTTTGAGATGGGAAAAGCCATTGAATTCGCGCCACTGTTACCGTAACCAGCACAGCTTCGGATGTGTTCGGCTGTTCTCGGGATGTACTCGGTTTTAATGTATATTCGATATGTCAGTGAGTGATGGCAAAGTATTCTGTTTGTGTTTTGTTTTCATTTCTGTTGGCACTTCAGGACTGTTTTTTTTTTAATTCAGCCATTTCGTTCATAGCGAGTTCATTTCAGGGTTTCAAAGCAAGGAGCAGTGGTGGCCCAGTGGCAACGTGCCCACCCGCACTGGGCGTGGTAGATTGCAGCCCACTCCCTCTCACAGAGACGAGGCATGTGTCCCAGCAGTGGGAACATTATATAGGTTGATTAAGTAATATTAAAATTATTCTGTAGTGAAGATGTATCTTTAAAGCATAGTTCGCTTTTAGCGCTTTCATCCCCTTCCAACATATTATAAGTGTCACTGTTTTTGCTCTACTATCTAACATTGCACCCACTTCATTTTGTTACCCTCTCGCGTAACGTGACGATAAAGGAGTGAAAACGTTTCAGGGAAGATCACTTTTTGTCCACACGAAGTATTTTTAACTCTCCGGGGGAGTGTTAACTATTTTCGTGCATTGCGATAAGTATCGCTAAGTTTGGGAAAGACTAATTATGTGACAGCCATGTTTTTGCGAGGCGTTTGCTATTTTTAAGATGTTTTTATCTTTTCAAGAAAGTGGGTTGTGAATTTCACGCGTAGGAATGTTAGCAAAAAATGGTTTTGAAACAAGTTTTACAAGCTTTAGATAAGTTATCAGAATCAGCGCAGACATTTTGGTTCCTAATTTTCACATGTGGTAAAAGTATTCGTTCTATAATACCAAAAAAAAAATTGCTTTAATGTAGGTAGGTACTATTAAATTTGTAAAAAAAAAAACAACCGAATTGGGAACCCCCTCGGCCCCTCCTTTTTTTTAAGTCAGTTAAAAAAACTTCAACATAACATAACAAACCACAATTTTGCAAAGCATAGGTATCAAACATAGAGGCAGAACACCTTATAAGATTTACAACAGTACCTACTGACAATGCACCTACTATCTGTGATGCTACAAAAGCACATTTCAAACTTGTCATCTGTCACTCGAATCCGATACAAAATTAACGAAGTGTAATAAAACACCTACGTTAAAGGATTTTATGACGGAAACCGTTCCGCGAATTCTTACAACTATAAATTTTAGTTTTTCGAATCGTAAAACGTCAATCATGTGTACACCCTGTATTATTTTGACAATGTTAATTTTGCATCTGTCTAACTGGATCGTAAACCTTTTTGTGTTGTGATAAAGTTCAAAATCGTTTTCAGGAGTTGCAAAGAACTGTAGTACCAAATAAACACCAATTTAGAACTTTGTGCGTGGCTGATAGTCCTTCTTTCATTATTATAAGGTTCTAAATTGCTTGAGTGCCCAAGAAAAAAATGTATTCTCACCAATCAAAGGGTAGTGACAAAACGTGTTTAAGCAAATCCTAGCTATAAAGTTTTTCGGCTCCTGAAGTAAAAACTTTTGGGAACAAATCGTTGGAAATAAAATCGAAGGCCCTCGAATCGATTATGTTTACGTTAAACACTGAAAGGGTGCGGCTGTAAAAACGGTAGGACGAATTTTCAAATAATAAATCTCTTGGTTTATTGCAGTTTATTTCCTAATGTTTGTGCACCTTGAACATGTCGGTCGAAATGTGTGTCAACCCTGGGAAGTAATTTTTACGTTTGTTACAGACTTGAAGCCATGTTTTAATTTATTTTTTTGAAGTGATAACTTCTTTAGGCGCGTTGGGCATTTTTTGAGATGGGAAAGAACCATTGAATTGGCGCCACTGTTACCGTAACCGACACCGCTTTGGATGTGTTCGGCTGTACTCGGTTTTAATGTATATCCAATATGTCAGTGAGTGATGGCAAAGTATTCTGTTTGTGTTTTGTTTTCACTTCTGTCGGCACTCCCGGAGTGCCACTGTTTTTTTAATTAGGAGAAATAGCAATTTATATAAATATTTTTAAAACAATGCGGAGGAATTTATCGACGCCATATTTTAGTTTGTTAATAGTTTAAATTAGATTAAGATATTATATTTTTATTTTAATAGTTTGTTAGTTTATTTAGTATCCAGTCAGTGTGCCTATATATTTTTACGCTCCTAAAAAATTTCATCAACTAAAGAAATACCTATGTTAATATGCAAGTGTGACTTAGATAGTTAATACATTCTGTCGCTTTAGTCAAGAGTTGATAGGTTAATGTAAGATGAAATAAAAACCAGCAAGTTAGATCAAAACCAAGAACGCTTTTTAGGTAACTGAATAATTTTACAGGTGTCTAACCTGTAAAATTATTTTATGTGTTTGCAATCTAGATAAGTACAACTGTACAACACAAAATAAGGTTGCGCAAAAACGTTCCAAAGACTACGTGATTCGACATAGCTACAACAAAACCCACTATTTTACCTTTAAAGTATAAAATAACCAACAATAACATCACTAATTCTCATTAACGATCCATACGAAAGAATCGCCAAATTCTAAGTAGGCTGCAACAAAAAAGTCTTGCACCAAACGTCAATAATTTTTAATGGTTTTCCTATAGTAAACAATGGCCGAAACACGGGTGAACTGTTGTTTAGCTTTTGTTTGTATTATTTGTATTAATGTGTTCGTTAATGGTTTGTCCGTCTGTCTCATAAACACTGATTTTGCGCTTAATACGAGTAATGTCATAGTATGGAGCGCCCTGCTGGTACTGTGTGCGTTGTGATTATGTAGGGATGGTGTTTCTAAAGGTTTGTTGTAGTTCGATGGTTGAGAGGATTGACAGTTATTTTATCCGTTTATTAGATGTATTAAATGTTCTGAAGCTGTTCAAGACAACTGTATAATTCACTTGAACGATAATTTACTTCATTTCCAATCAACTTGCTTCTTCTACCTGGGTCTTCTGAGATATAAAAAAGAAAAATATTAACATTAACAAACATAAACAAAACACAAACAAAAACATTATATTTATTACACATATTTTTTTTTTATTTTTATGCATGAACATTTTTAGCTGAAATTACAAGAAATAGCGAAGTCCAAAGTTTTAAATTATAAGTGCAGCCCGTGATAAGTGATTTCATGTATAAGTAGTATAAATGCCAAAAAAATTGGTTAATATTTTCATCTCACTAACGAAATTAATTTAATTTATTATCTTTTTTCTCAATAATTTGCTGCCTTGATTTTATTACTATCGATGTAGTCCAGAATCTCAAAACTAGGTACGTGGCACGTGTCTTTTCGCAAGAAAAAACTAAAAAACGAAAGTTACCAGGAATCGCAAACCTGCATCTGACAATAAAACATTTTGCACATTATTTTTTTTTTGGATTTTGCAAATTATTGTCTACTGTTTTGTGTTGTCAATAATTGCCTTTAGCATTTTATTGGGTGTGGAGAAACCACATACAAAAGCGTTGAAAGAATTGTTTAGACTTTTTTGTTATTTTTTAGGGAATAATAAGTGTGCTGCGCTCAGTATGTCAAATTGGTTTGAGAAATTTAGGACAATATCATTAGATAAAAGTGAGATTCATGCCAAAAAACGTTTTTTCTTTTCAACTTTTAAAATCCTGCACCTTCTCCACCAGTATTTTGAAGTTCTCTAGTGCAGAAGCGGTTACCTATGCATTTTATTTTGCTATTTGATGACAACGATTCAGGTAAATATCTGATTGAAACTAAACACAAACCATTGTCTTTTGATCAATTAGGTATTGCAATTTATTGTCTCTTTCATTATTTCGTACCTACCTGTCGATAATAAACGGTTTTCTTACCGGTATTTTTTGCATGTCAGCAATAACTTTACTAACACTACGGATCTCTGTTATCCGATTTTTGAAATAAATAAATAAATAATAAAGTTTTATGAATAAATAGTAGGGCATGCATACCTTCTACCCAAAGACTCAAATAAAAACTTGGTAGACAATTTCAAAAACGTGATTTATAAAAAAAAACTGTAAGTACAAGAAGTTCTATTAGCCTTCTCAGACCTTCCAAAAACGTTCGTAAAGAATTCTCATATTTTGTGTCATTTACGTATTCGTCTATTATTTTTTGAAAATTGTTTTACAGCCCTGGCGCGTGGATGGAGCGCGCCATAGTATACAATCGACAACACAAGACATTCGCTCACTCAATTCTAGTCATTTTTTCACAGTAATAAGGAGTATATTCGTGTCAACTTTTTTGACTTCGTGGCGTAAGCTGTGCTCTCTGACTCGTGTTTAACGGGCGAAATAGCTGTACAACAATTTGTATTGATTGTGTAATGTCTGACAATGACGTTGAACATTAATGTTATTATATTACTGTTAAAATATTTTCAAGCAAAAACATCTACGAGAGCAGAGGAGGAAGCTGTTGTGATGCATGAGAGTTTTGTTACGTCATCTCATTCTAGTTGATTGTATGTAGTACATACCTGCGTACTTATCACCTTATTTGCCTACTAGATGCCATCTAGTGATTATCGTCATCAATCTGTGAGTTTCCACTTAAACCCTGAGAAGTTTTTCTTTGAGTGGTTAAAAGCAAATTGTAAATAAAATAGGTTGTCTTGGAAATAAAAAAAAATTAAAACAATGATAGAAATTGGCTATTAATTTAACTTTAATACTAGCTACGTCAATTCAAATACTCGGCATCACAGAGATTTTAATCAATGGCAAAATATAGCTTGCATAACAGTCATGTGCGCTCACAATC
Organism: Amphipoea oculea; assembly: GCA_945859645.1. Classification (NCBI taxonomy): domain Eukaryota; kingdom Metazoa; phylum Arthropoda; class Insecta; order Lepidoptera; family Noctuidae; genus Amphipoea; species Amphipoea oculea. Next base: position 12,661,579 of record OX243880.1, read on the forward strand.
ACGAAAATCTACATACTTGACCATCGTTTGTCATTTTAGTCAAACATTGGGAACCTTACGCAATCTAATGAAAGTATAGTCAATCAACTGAGCCTATCGCAGTCCACTGCTGGACATAGGCTTCTCCCAGACTGCGCCACGGCACCCTGTCCTCCGCCTTCCGCATCCAGTCTATCCCAGCCACCTTCTTTAGGTCGTCCGTCCAGTATACCTAGTTCAGTATAGTGATGAAAGAAAAACGACAAAAGTGACAAGCGAAACCTATATAAGCCCTGTAATACCTACCAAAGTCGTATCATAAGATAGTTAGCTACCGGATTTGCCTCGTGATTCCCATGTATGAGTACTTATATTGTTATCAGCAGTCAGTAGGTATACAGACTATTTGACTACCATCTCAATATCAAATAAGTATTACAGAAGTCAACCATCATAAAAAGGCGGATTTTGGTAGCACACAGTATCGCTATAAACTTTATTACCCTCTGACTTCTTAGCCTTGGCAAGGTATGAAGGCCACTTCCTTCATACCAAGGCGAAGAAATCAATGTAAATATTTAATTTTGTCTATGTCAAGTTAGTAACTCTTCGTCTGTATCAAAATTATTCCAGCCAAGAAATGATTGGTGTCAGGCACAGGCTCTTCAGAATTACGTACAATGAAACGTCTGCCATGTCTAGATCTCTGCTTACTAAAAAGTAGAATACCGTTTTTTATTCAAATTAAAAATTATTCAAAATCAAAGTCAAAGTCAAAGCATTTACTTCAAATAGGCACATATAAGGCACTTTTGAACGTCAAAAATTATCTTAAAATAGAATTGATTCTAGTCGCCCATTCCAAAAGGTAGTTTTTGTATGGAGAAGAACGGGCAAGAAACTCCACCGTTACTCTTTTAAAATGTTTTAGGTACCTACAATATTTTCCATGGGTACATTAATTATATATTAACATGTGAGGACGATGCACCTACAATAAAATTACTATACCTACTATATATTTAATTTAGAACACCTAGATCCAACGGTTAGTATACAAAAACTTAGAAACTATTGTTAGTAAATACAATTACAAAGGACAACACTCATCATATACATAGGTACCTACATCACAAACACCCCTGTGCTGAGACCCCCGCCCCGTCATGATAACCAACAGGGAGATACATCCTTAAAAGATCACCAGACGAACGAAATGTCTCAACACAGGCGCGCGATCTTCAGCTATAGTTGGATGCAGTTGTGACTCCCCTGCACCCTCCTTATAAGTGACACGACTTTTTTCCCAATGACGGCATGAAAACCGTTTAGTGTCCTCTATGATCACAATTATAAGCAGCATCGAAGAAGAAGCTGATGTCACAGTAAGATTGAACTTTGATTGATCTATTGTTAATTTTCGAGTTTTAAATTCAAATCTATTCAATAAAATATACATATACTAGCTGCACCCCGCGGTTTCACCCGCATACCTGCGATTCGATCCCGTGAGAATATCGGGATAAAAAGTACCTACCCTATGTATTAATTCTAGATACGAATTATCTGTGTGCCAAATTTCATCCAAATCCGTTCAGTAGTTTTTGCGTGAAGAAGTAACAAACATACAGACACACTCACAAACATTCGCCATTATAATATTAGTAGATACGATACATAAATAAACTCATGTCTGTTTTCCACGAGTGTAGGCAGAAACTACCAAACTACAGAACGCCAGATACTACGATTCTTACATTTTCCATTTGCTTCGTTAAGTTCATACATCTGGTCATACACGCACGCCGGTTGCAAGTACTGTGCATTATTAATTTTAGATTATCTTTTATTAAAAATATTTCCATGGTTTGATAGTTTAATTCATATAATCTTTATACCTTTTGATGACAATTCCCAAAAAACCCACGCGAATTTCTCACATGTAATAGTAGCTATAAAAAACGTAGATTATACGACAGGTATCTGGTAATTCGGTTAATTCCCACGCGTAAGAAAAATAACTAGCAGTTGATATTACTAGATAAATATTTGAGATGATAATGATGTAATTTTACTGATAAGCCGACGTGTGAATCAGTAGGGCTATGTTCGATGTTTTGTCGCGTAACTCGCGGGTAGATACGGTAGTTCAGGTTCTAAAGATGTTTACTTATATGAATGGGAACTTAAAAATGTGCCAATATACGCCTCAATGTCTTCTCATACTGCATGCTGAAGAACAAAAACTATTAACTTTATAAATAAGTTTTTTTATGATTTATATTTAAGATATACATATTTTTATTATTATCTGCTTAAGAAATACTGATATTATTGCTTTCAATTTGAATCTAAACAAGACAGTCGCAAACAAAAACAAGCGAAAAGAAATAATTTTGAAATATGCAATCCCAAAGTCAGCAATTCTAGGAACTTTGCCAACCCTATCAGCTAAGGCCTTATTCAAACACACGCAAAGCATTAGCATAACTTGCATAATATTTAATACACATTAATATGTACACGGTTCAACATGCTACCGATGACATTCATTTCTTGGGAACCTATCATAGGACACTATCAGTCAAGTGGCTTGACCCTGCAGTGGCGACAAAAAGACGAGAAATTTCCTTATCGTCTGTGAGAATTAGTTTACTGTATTCTCTTCCTGTGTGCTACTATCCTGTGATGTGGCTAACAGATTACACATAGGTGCCACCCGAAATATTGACATGTAACTGTATTAATGCATACATACCCATACTTAGGTACGTGTATTCGTGCCACTGAAAGAGTACAGTGTGACCCACTGATTCAAATATTGTAAAACGCTATTAATTTTTAAACTTACGCTGTCGTTAAATACACAACACTAAATTTATTTGCAGGAGAGTACGTAGGTAGTCTCAAATTATAGATATTATTAGATTGTAGAATCAAAGTAAACTTTGGACAGCGAATATGTTTAAATGACACGTTTTTTCTTGGCCATTTTATTAATAAAGGAGCTTCAGCATATTAAAATTAATCTAATATAAAGATTAGGAGCATTACATTTGTATCAAAAAAACGTGTAGGTATTTATTGCCGTACTAAGTAAAAGATATTAAATAAATGTATATTTACAATGCATCAGATACTTACTCCACCAAAAAACTATCCTATATCTTCCATTTGTAGAGTGCGTGCTCCAAAAATCTGTATACCTTTTACCTGAAGAAACTTAGAAATAATATAGAAGAAATACGCAGTGTAGACGTCGACGATCGTTGCATCGGTAACGTAGTATATTTTCTCATTTATCTCACTGTACTACGTGGTCCAATTTTGCGTCCAGGCTTCTTTAACTTTGTGTTATTTTAAGTTTTTGTTACGGGTTTATTAAACTTTATAATTATGCAATTTACTATCGTTATTAACTTCTAATCGTATGTTTTTCATAGACATGGCTACCTAATTATCATTATTAATTTATATTATGACAGTACCTTTATCGACATGTAGATTTGATATTACCTCACTGTGATTATATGATGTGACAAATTCGTCAGTATCAGTGGTGACGTTATTGTTTTTCTTATTTCTTAAAACTGATTAACTATATTTTTAGTCAGACTTTTTTCCATTTAGTATATCTTAGTAAAATTCGGAACAACAACGGGAATTGCATCATCAATATGAGTGTACCTACTTAAATTATAAAGAGTAGTTCGGTCAAGTATACAGGAAGGAGCTATTTCCTTCTGTAAAATGATTAAGTTCTTAGTACTTTTGATAGTTTGATGATAACACCACTTGTCATACGTAGACATGCTGACTACCGTCGTTTCGTTACCGTTTTCCTTATGCATATTAGTTTTAATACCATCATCATCTGGTGTCGGTATCCAATTGCTAGATCTAGATTTTTCTTAAACTTTCTCTCATGCTTTGGTCATGCTACTTGCATCCGAATTAGTCTTATTTTATCATGTGACCAGATGAATTATGGAAAAAAAAACAAATACATCAACATAACCTTTTTACATACCACCATTATACTCTTCGAAAACACTATATTTTACAAAAGAAAGTAAATCCATAAGACATACATAATCAGCTTATAATGTTCCCACTGCTGGGACACAGGCCTTCTCTCAGTGAGAGGCCGTAATCCACCACGCGAGCCCAGTGCGGGTTGGCAGATGTCACATGTTTTCGAATTTTTGGTTCTAGGACATGCCGGTTTCCTCACGATGTTTTCCTTCGCCGTTTTGAGAGCAGTGGTGATGAAATAATTCAAACAAAGTAAAGCGCCTGTTTGGATTCGAACCTACGACCTACAATTCGTAAGTCGCAGCCATTACCACTTGGCCACCACTGCTCTCTCAATCCATAAGACGTTAAAGGCTAATTTATGATCATGTAAAACATATTGCTTATTTCTCCATTGATGATCTTATTTTCATCTACCTATCATCCCAAAATCTTTCTCCGTACATAGCCGTCCTCCGATAACATCAATAAAATTAAGAAACAGGTTACTATCAAAACTAGTGTGGGAAAATGTGACTTCTCTATGTACACAGATAGAGATACATTCACTGCTCAGAGAGATAGTAGTGAAACACTTCTAATCCTTCACCAATAAGCTGTCAATCGGGTGTCTTCCTATCTTGTTTATTTTCTACTTGATAATGTCCGAAAGTGTACAAGAGATCACTGGGAAATTGGGTTTGGTAAACATTGCTGTAGATCTTAAAGAATGATAGATTATTTTCGGAATATGATGGATTGTTGAGGAAGCTTCAGATGATATAACTTTGTCAGATCTTGCGCAATTGCGGGCTTAAAAGAAACTAGAAAGATTTTGGAAGCTGAATGTTTCAAACATGAAACCAGTGAACTCCGTAGGCTTTCTTATAAGATTCGACGAACACCTGAAGAATGTGTAGGCAAGTAACAGCCAAGAACCCTAAGAAGGTGCCTAGACTCAAGACCTTTTGAATGGTCTTATTTCCCCTTTAATTTATGTTTTGATTAAAAAACAACGCTTCTTTGCTAGTAGGTACTGCTTCTCACTACCTTATCCGTATTTTCACGACCGCAATGAATGAATTAGTACCTCAATACTTACACTAGGTATAGTTTCTTTCTTCAAATCTACAAATACATCTGCTTCTGCTACATCTCTTTTTATCTACGCTCTTATCGCGGGTGCATAGGTACCCGCGAGAAAACTGGAAGAGATTTTTTTAGAAACAAGCACCACCTTTGTACCTATTTTTCTGTTCCTTTCTTCTTGTCTGTTTATAATTATGTGTGTTCATAAATGTTTATTACTTATACCCTTTTAAATTCTCCCATACCAACAAAGTGAGTAAGTAAATTGGGGGCGGCTTTCAACCCATCCAGATATCCGACTATCAGTATTTAAAATCCACTCACTTTATTCAAACAGGGCGTCGATAACCGTTTGATAGAGCGCCTATTACAAAGTATTAAATTGCATTTATACCAAAAAATCAGAACGGTGACGTCATGGGGGCTTAAACAGATGCGTGGTTATCAGTAATCGATGCGATAGCCACCCGTTGTGTGCCGCGTACCGACAGAGTGACACTGTGATAATTAGTGGATATATAGGGATAGTGTTTGATATTAATTTTGTTTTGGTTTTGTTCAAATAACTAATACTTACCTGTATATTTTTATTAACGAAACGATATTCCTTAAAAAAGTGGCCGGGATAAACTGGATGCGAAAGGCGAGAACCGGGTACAGTGGTGCAACTTGGGAGAGGGCTATGACCAGAAGTAGAGAGACTGACTCGATTTAGATATACTCGTAACATAACATAATCAGCCTATAATGTTCCCACTGTTGGGACACAGGTCTCCTCTCTGTGAGAGGGAGTGGGCCGTAATCCACCACGCGGGCCCAGTGCGGGTTGGTAGATGTCACATGTCTTCGAATTTTTGGTTCTAGGACATGCCGGTTTCCTCACGATGTTTTCCTTCACCGTTTTGAGAGCAGTGGTGATGAAATAATTTACACAAACTAAAGCGCCTGTCTGGAGTTAGATATATTCTCAAGTAAAGTCAGCCAGTGTCAGTCAACCTCTTTTATAATAGCAATTTGGGAAGGCTGATGGAGTTTCAGTGACGTTATAATTTGGCCTTTTTTTTTGACACATGCAATATTCTACTCTACGCACTTCTAAACCAATTTTCTTCTCTACTACTTGTCTTAACTAAAGGATACATTATGATGCCACATCAGGCGGTATTTTTACAATTCTAGTAATTTTAATTAAGCAATAATTAACGACCAACAATAATTCTGCTCTGTCTTTTCCTCCACCATTTAATGTAATGATGTTAACCCCTCCACATTATCCATGGTATTATCCCTAAACCAGTAAATGAAGCACTGTTTCCGTGATAAATACTTATCAAAAATACTTCCACCTCCTATGTGGCCAAGTAAATCGATTCAACTTTGCAATCTACAGCAACTTTTTCAAAACAAATTGACAATTCCTCCCAAACAGGCCAACCCCTAAAAATTTGCATGCAGAAGCGCCACTTCAAAGGTAACCGTTGATAACTACCTTGCTTTTAGGCTGCTACAGCATTCACACCACTGTCGACCCTATTTGCATTGCCCAAAGGTTCTAAATCAACTATGGACAAAAAATGAGCTTCTACTAAACACCAGATTTTCAGTGCAAGCGAAATTCAACCCTTGCTTCTGAACCTACAGCGGAAAACTCTGTGATCCGATGGGGATTTTATGTCACTATCGTTCCCAATGTTCAGCACAGATTGTTTTATCTCCAAAGCGAAATTCCCGAGGGGTGGTTTAACACAATTTTGTACCGGTGAATGAGTTTTGGTAGCCGCCAGCCATCTTTTACTTCGAAATATACATATCTGCGTTGTTTTGATACAAGCTGTATATGTATAGGCACATCAAGTTATATTTTATAACTACATACATAGGCGCTCGTCTAATAAAGTAATGGGGCAACAAATGCCTATACGTCATCAATTAGAAACTAAAAGAACTGAGCCTACTTCGCCATGAACACTCCTTAGCCTTTTTTTTTTTTTTTTTTTTATGGATGGGAAATCATCAAATGACCCCTCCCGCTCTGGGTGGAGCGAAGGGAGTGTCAGACTCTTATTGACTAAAACCCATCCGTGTTCCTTCCTTAGCCCTTTATGTTCCGGGGTAGCGGTAACCCTTTCGGACAATCCCGCACCCCCGGCAGGCTTCGGCCCTGGCAGGCCCCTTCCTTTCTGCTGACATCTCTTTGAGGCGCGCGTGGAACACGTACGCGCCGTCCGGCACGGGCCTGGTCCTGATCGGACGGTGAGCTACCCATTACTCTCCGTCCGCAGGCCCGCGCCTACGGTGGCCGGGAGTCGTCACGCGGCTCCCGACGCCCGGAGCGTCTCCCGCGGCGGCTGGGGTGTGAGGCTCTCTCCCTCAGCCGTTCAGCCACCTCCTTCGCTAGCATGACTGCTTCGCAGAAGGAGGTGACCGCCCCCCACTCCCTCTCGCCCCGGACCATGGCTTGAACCAGGGCCGGACGCGAGAGGTCGCCGCCGCTGTCGATCGCCTCTACGAGGGCACGGCGGTGCTCCGCCCATGCGGGGCAGACCTCCACCGTATGCTCCACCGTGTCCTCTGGGCGATCCTCGCAGTGGTGACACCCGGGCGTCTCCTCCCGCCTGATGATGTGCAGGAACCTCCCAAAACATCCGTGTCCGGTGAGGACCTGCGTCAGGCGATAGGTGAGGACGCCGTGACGCCTCTCTAGCCACTCCTCAAAGAGGGGTCTTATCGCCACTATCGTGGCGTGCCCTAACACTCCTTAGCCTGGATGGCTTATTTGTCGATTCGCACGAATTTACTCGCCAGTATTGTGTTGGTATTAGGCATTGACTTATACTTTTGGTATTAGGCAACTGGCACATTTTGAATTTCATGCAATAACGTATAGAAAAAAGCACACGTTACAAAATATATTACCCTTATCCCTTTTGTGCGCTAATGTCCTTTTTTCGAGTTACCTACAGAAAAAATAATATTAATTAAGTAAGTGTTAATTTGCCCGCTTCGGGCGAGTAAATTCGTACGAATCGACAAATAATAAGCCGTTAAAAGTCGTCCCCAAGTGCATCAGACTTGTTCAAATGCCTACGTGACCACAGAATTGTCAATATCCTGTGTAATTTCTTATAAGTGGTAGGTATTATGACGGCTCGGTAAGTTGTGTAGCTTAGCTATGGGTACCTAACTACCTACCCAGATTTTGTTCTTGTCGTTTAGGTTTAGGGATAATATACGTTATGTTAACAATGTAAAGCAGTTAAATAACTGTAAAATATTTAGTCTTGTATAGTGATGGGCATGGGTAATCTGCTCTATTTTCAGTTAGGGCTGCTGAAACCAACTCAGTGAAACTATTTAGGTACGTACGTATAGGTCTATGTATTCAGGTTTGCAATAATATTAAAGTATACACTAGACTTATGTACTGAAAAACGTTGTAGTATCAAAGCACAGCGCTACCTATAGTGACAAGATTGAACTAAACTGCAATCCGTTATCGATTCATACCTTCACGTTCACTTAAACGTCAATAGATGGCGTTGCACGAAGTTTATAGAAATCACAATAGATGGCGCGCCAGAAAATGAAGTGCCTAAAACAAACCTGTAAGTATATTTGGAAGGGAGATTTTATTATAAGGGTTCATCATTCATTTTAACAATTAAAAGCTTCTTAAATAGGCAATAAAAATCCTTTGTAATCTCTCCAGTGATTTTATATACACTGTCTCATTTTAAATTATTTAACTTTTCTGTCTGCCTGAGTCAAAAATGTTTACCAGCGCCACCTATGAGATCATGTGCACACTTTATTTGCACGAAGATATCGATTGCTTCGACTCGTCCATTTTGGGCTTAACAGATGTCGTTATATTTTACACTTTAGAACCTCCGAAAAATAAGACTGACATATAAATAGTGTCTTATTTATCTCTATCATGGTTTACAGTTAATAAATAGTATATTTTCTCTTCATGAAGATGATAAAGCGTGTAAAAACCAAATTATAATTGTAGCAGTGTTTTCTTGTGATCACTGCCATCTTTTACCTATCACTAGAAGCTGAAAGTCTGACAACAAGGTCTTACTAAGGGCTATCGTGATACCCAGTAACTGGGTTGTGGAGGTCAAATAGTCAGTCCCTCAATGTATACAATACAGGTACCTACTTATTAAGCTGCACCCAGTTAGACTGGAAGCATACCCCATTATAGTTAGGAAAAGGCTCGGCAGACGATGGCAGCCATCTTGATAATCAGTCCGTTTAAACTGAAAGCAATATGTGTAAAATTTTCCTCTTCTATTTATCTTTTTTACCAGTTCCGCGGACCACCCAAAAACTAGATGTAAAGACTTTGTTGATGTAGGTCCTGTTAGGTACAGGTACCACCTACCTCATACCTACTCTTGTGGATTTTTCCTGAAGGCTGCAGAAAAAGACGGTGTGTCGCACTAAAATTTTAACAGAAAACAATAAAGCTACATTTTAGTAGCGTGTTCAGTGATCCGCTATTAATAAAATAATAGTAGATACTTTTATTAGTTCGCGCGGAATGGATCATTACACTGTTGGCCACGTTATTGGTCTAATTTGGCGTTCGATTTTATGTGTTTGCTCGCCCCGCCGGCGACCGGGTTTCATTATCCGCACCGAATGCCATAAATTGTCCGGATTCTCTGTGTTCAGACTTCAGAGTGTGATAGTTTGGGAGTGAAAGGTTTTTGCAAAATTTTTGATAGGATTCATGCGATTTTTGTGTAGTTATTTATTCAGTTTAAAGGAAAAGCAACTCAACAATACTTTGCCATTAGGGAGGTCAAGTCTTCCACTGAGCTGCTCTGGCAAACTCTTACCACTGACTGTCTCTTCAATATCGGACATTCATATTTTCAATACGAAATTTTCAAATATTTGCCATACCATTACTCTATTACATATATTTATTGTAAAATTAGTATAAAGATGCAATTGAATGAAATATTAATTAAAAGTAAGACAGGTTCTACAAAAAATCATAGGTACCTAGTGGATTATAATTATTGATGTGTTTAAAATAAGGTTTCTTCTACTTGCCGAGTGAACGTGAAAGCCAGCCTTACCGTGTATTTTAATGCCTGTAATGAAATTCTGAAAATCAAGCCAGATAATTGCTTGATACTAGCAATCAAACAGTTCCTCCCTGCACTACGCACCACCATTGTGAAATTACGTCGATTCGCTTGCACAACTTAATTTATCTGTGTTGTCAGTCAATTTCCGAGGCGAGGCTACTTAATCAGATTCATTACAGAGCGGCTCGTGTCAGCAAACAAACAGGGATTGCTGTTTGCACAGTCGAACCGTAGCGTAGGCTTATTGCGGAATCGATAGGGGCAGTAATTTCGGCCCGAAGTGTACGTGCCAATATTACAGTAGATTAGTTTTGTATGTAGTATCTACTTGTGAGTCTGTGATAGTTTTTTGTAGTATGCTTTGTGTAGTAATATTAAAAAAATATTACTATGAAAGAGATTATTTTTAAAAGAGTAACCGTGGAGTTTCTTGCCGGGTCTTTTCCTTAAGAAACGACTAATTGGAACTGTGCAACTAGCTTCTGAAGTTTCATAAGCCCATTTAGGTTTATGTGACTGCCCCGTTGGTCTCGTGGTTGCAAGCTCGACTGCTGAGCTTTGGGTCCTGGGTTGGATTCCCAGGTCGATCAAAGTGACATTGGGTTTTCCATTAGTAATTTCTTAGTAAGCCTTTTTAGCTTCCTCGGGAAGCACGTAAAGTCGTTGGTCCTGCGCCTGATCTCTCCTCGTTCGTGACGGATTGCCGTCCCATCGGACTATGAGAGTAAAGGAACAAAGAGTGCACCTGTGTTTACGTACACACTTGAACACTAAAACATCTTCTGTGTACTTTGATAATCTTAGTTGAGATTGCCACTGTGACCGAAATTAGTCGGGAGGAAATAAAATAAAATATTTTATAAATAGTTATCGAATCTAGTAGACCCTTTTCTATGAAAACTTCATGGAAATTATTATTCTCCCTGAATCGTGTCGCTCCATTGCGTCGTTTTGCGCCTGTCTACGCGAAGCCTTTAATGAGTTTCTTGCCAGTTCTTCACTATAGAGATCTACGTTTTAGAATGGAATACTAGCTACAACTTTCTGACTAACTGACCGACTCTTTGACAGTTCAAAAGTGCCTGTAAATAGTTTAATTGAAATAAATGCTTTTGAGCTTAATGAAGCGAAGTTTCGGAGGAGAATATCGATATCTACAATAGGTATACATATCGCACATCCCACATTCAAAGTATCACAACCAAGCTATTTCCACACTACAGTGTGAACTGACAGTAACTGAACTCACAGGCAATGAAAGTCGTTTGCAGTAGTAGGTAAGTGCTTGTAAAGTCCTTTGCGTAGGAAGCGGCAACTCGGCAAGTAATCCAACGCCCACAGATTCTGCTGAATAACCCTATAGTGACCCCACGTGAGTTCGACGGTAAAATGTAGTAAAACGAACGTTTTATTAGTAAGAATGAATTGTTGTGAGAGGGTGGTTAGCTGCCTCAGCATCTGCCTAGCCTTTTCCCAACAATGTTGAGGTCGGTTTCCAGTCTAACCTGATGCAGCTGAATAGCAGTATTTTACATGGAGCGACTGCCTATCTGTCCTCCACAACCCAGTTATTGGGTAATACGATACACCTTGGTAAGACTTTCGGGATTCTGACGACCCGTAACGACTTACAAAGATCCACGAATGACAGCCGGGACCAACGGCTTAACGTGCTTTCCCAGGCACGGAGGGGTCTTGGTATGTAAAGATGGTCACCCATCCACGGACCAACCGCGGCAAGCGTAGCTTAACCTGATCGATTGAACCGTGCGGCTGTTATTTCTTAGCCACAAGCCCTAGCTGCCTATAGCTTCATAACATAATCAGCCTACAATGTTCCTACTTCTAGCCTCCTCTCTGTGATAGGGAGTGGGCCGTAATCCACCACACGGGCCTAGTGCGGTTTGGTGGATGTCACATGTCTTCTTTGGTTTTAGGACTTGCCGGTTTCCTCACGACGTTTTCCTTCACCGTTCTGAAAGCAGTGATGATGAAATTTCTGCCTGGGTTCGAATCGAACTCACATCCTACAACTCGTAAGTCGGAGTCAGCGCCACCACATCTCCTTGTTCTCTATGTATAGCTTAGCTATAGAATATACGGATAGAATACCTAGGTACTCTAAGAAAATTCGTAAGCATTTTTCAGTCAGATGGACGAAGATGAAAATCAAAACTGGTGGCATTAATTAACAATAGCTTATGGCGTGTTTTTTAAACTCCGAAGGGCGTAGTCAAAACAGATTTTGTCTGTTACAGACAACAACTTTCGCTGCAAGTGTGCGTGCTACCATTTGTTTTCCAAAAGATGGACTTCTCTTATTTCTGCAAAAAATTTGAAAATTCTCTACCGAATTGCAAGTCATCTTCGGAAGTCAATAAAACTCGAACGTGGCTGAAGACAATTTCATATTTGTAGCTTAGTAGTAGGAATACTACCTCATAAGCCAAGAAACATAACCCAATTTACCACTTACTCCCTAAATAGGTACAAAAGACCCCTAAACACCCCATACCTATCATTCAACCTCTGACTCCCGTTCAACCCTCACCCCTAGGGGCGTGTCACTCAACGGGGGACGACAGGGACGTTCGCGCATGCTCTGTAATCATCCCCCGGGATATCAAAGATGGCTGATACGATTGATGGATGGGACAAGGTTAACAGGTTATAAAAGATTTTTTTGATGTCCCGTATTTTTTTGTAGAATGATAGTGAGTTTGGTTGTGGCTGTTTTCTGTGTAATTAAAAGAAACAACAACAATGCTTGGTGTATCGATCAGTAGATACTAAATAAATACTGGTTACTGTTAGAGTACATTATCCCACCGCTGGGCAAAGGACTCTCCCCATGACTTCCAGATCCATTCAGCGGGGCAATTGCGTAACACATTATTAATCGGAATTGGTTTCATTTTGACAGTTCAACAACATTCATTGCGTTATTTACGTGTTGAGCAGACAAATTTTTCAAACTTATGAAGCAATGGATTAGCAATTTGCTTCAAAATGATTCAGATTCCGATTGATAGTGTGTTACGCAATTAGGGTGCTGGGCTAAAGTGAACATATTATATAAGGTCCGACCACGCTAAATTTGCTAAAGAAGTAAACAACGATGACCGCTCGAAATTGAATAAAACCGATATACAAGAACATTTTTATTTGAAGTAATGTTTGTTTTCGTCTAAAGAACAATGTCAGATGTCCATAGTAACTTTGGCTCAATATTAATTTGTCATGGACAGTGAAAATTCTTACGTTTTTTTGTGTAGTTTAATGTGAAAAGCTTTTCTGTAATATCCACTTTTACACTGAACTTCTAAAGAAGAAGTAATTCAGACATTTTAAATTGGAGGTTATTGTTGCTCTATCACGCGTCTGATAGCATCTTCTCTTTCTGAACTGTTATTTAAGGCGTGAGACTTTACACGATGCAATGAATGACCGCAACCAATACAAAGATTTCGATGCACAATTGATTCAGTTGGCGCATTGCTACTTGTTGGATTACTTGTTTGTTTAATAAATAACCAACAGTAATGACAAACAACACTGACATTTGGAATCTAAAACCAACAAAATACGGTTGTGTTGCAAATTAACATTTAGCTTAGTTAAAACAGTTGACATTCTATTAATAAAAATCGTACTTTACCTCAGAAAGTGAAGTCCATTGCCGTAACAATGAATGGACATAGTCAGATTCAAGTAAATGCCGTTCCATCCGGAACACATTTATACCACAATTAATACAACTTAGTTGATGGTACATTGTCACAAAATGTGTGGTATGAATATAACACAATAAGTCTATAAAGCAAACGCAGATGAATTCGAGAAGGAACCAAACGTACACAATCACATAGAAAAACACCGACAACAACATACTATTGTAGTCTTTGGACAACAACAACATGTTTGAACTGGCGCGCGCGATTTTGACAGAACTGCAAGTTTTTTTTTTTTTTAATGTCGAACTGCTGGTTGCCATTACAAGGCGATTAAGTTATCGAATACAGATCAGGAAAATCGATTTCCTGAATTTCGTTCTAATATTCTTTAAAAAATAATAAATGTATTTTAATAAACACGACGAACGTATTATTTAGATAAAAAATAATAATAATAAAAGACAATTGTGAGGTGGTAAATAAAAACTAAAGAGTAAATCGCTTTAATTATTTAGAATAATCGATTACAGTGGCAGAATAGGTAACTACCTGACACTTTTATTTAAAAAAAAGTAAAACCTGGAATTCAAGAACATGATTAGTAAAATGATTACTTATTAAAATGATTTTCTTTTCGAACAGTTCTCGAGAAGAAATAAATATTTTTTTAGAAGTTGGAATTTTATATTTAAATTGTTGTAGGTAAAAACTTCGTGTCCGTGTGAATTTAGTTTTAAAAGTTGTGTGAGCCGAAATCTGACATTGTTCTTTACGAGCTAACTAGACGAAAACAAACATTAATTAAAATAAATGTTCTATGGCAAAAGCGCGGCCGCACCTTAAGTACATTATTTTAATTAAAAAATTAAAAAACCCGACTGCAACCTTATACTGAAACTAACTGAACAGCTAAAAACAAGCCCATTTTTATAAATTAAATAAAAGTTGGAAGCAGGCGGGACCCATTTGAGTTTGAAACTACATATTATAATGGTATGGGCCCGCCTGCTTTCAACTTCTATTTAATTTAAAATGGGCTTGTTTTTAGCTTTTCAGTTAGTTTTAGTATAAGGTTGCAGTCGGGTTTTTTTTAATTTTTTTTTTATTTCCAGCTTTTTAGTTTACAAATGTGAAAGATTTCGCAGACGATTTAGTTCTTGGTAGGTACGTGTTTTTAACGATTTGTCACTTTAAATTACTTTTAACCATATAAGTTGTGTATATTTATGTAATCACCTTTTAATACCCTTTATTTTGATACCCCCCTCGATAGGTTTTTAGAAAAAAAAATTTTTTTGAAGTCATAATACCTATGGCGAAAAAATCCGCCATTTTGGTTTTTTTTTTCATTTTGATATACCCAGTGTCACTTTCACAGTAAGTACGAATCTAACGACACCTCTCAAGCTAAAATCCATGGAGCCGTTCAGGCCACAGAGCGTGTCAAACAATTATACATAGGTACATACAAACATACATACATACTCTCGAAAAACATAACCCTCCTTCTGGCGCAGTCGGGTAAAAAGTGTCAGTAATTCGTTCTTGACATGGCCCCAAGTAGTTGGGAATCCTTTACAAGTTCAGTTTGTAAGCGTCCGTTGCTTGATATTTGCATTACCTCTTAACATAAGCGGATATCTATAGAGGATATTATCATAACCATCCTGGCTCTCAATACAGATTGTTTGTTGTTAAAGCAGACAGCAATAGATAAGTTGTTTCTTCTTTTCTTCCGGATTAAGTTCAATCTAAGCTTGTAAATGTAATATGAAGCGTCGTGGGGCCCTGATGACGTCACTTGCAATGTCAATTTCAAGCACCAGTCTCTCACAAATGTTTAACTTATCCTTAAGCTAGTTTGAAGCACTACTACTGTACGTTTGGGAATAGAAAAAGTATATAAATATACTTGTATAATATTTAGTAATCCATTTTCAAAACCCAACGGTTATTATATGCTGTGATCTAACTATGTATTACTAAAAATTACTAAGGTCTATCTAAGCTTAGTTATTTATGTATTTGCTATATGTATGGTAAACACTTGCTTGTTTCAAACCGGTGACAGAATAGCCTGATGATGGAAAGGTTATGTAAACTTCCAAACGATAATTCAGACTTTTCCCATCACATCACATTCCGTCATAAACCAGTTATTACTATATATCCCATTTTTTATGATGTAAAGTCTAAAAAATTTGTTTAATGCCCTGTATAGGATTTCAAGAACGCTTAAATATGCGCTCTCCGTCATCCCAGTGGTTCTCAAACTGTTAAGGGATTAAAAATATGATCGATGTCTTATTTTTGAGAGAGAGTAACTCCGGTCGTCTTCTTCTTTGTCTTATCGATGATCGATGATTCTATATATAATAAATATCGACGGTGTAGTATCAATATCTAATAACTACAACGTCATGATTTTACAGGAGGCGAAAAAAACGTTTCATTTCTATGGTTTTTAATATTAAAAAAAAAAGTTACTTATATTAAACAAATAGTAGGAAACGTCGTCGTCGATTCAAGACGTTATGTCTTTGCAAATATGAGGTATTTCATATTTTACCTACGAATATGCAATAAAGTGAAAATCGCTCAAATGTTAGTTATTAGATATTGACACTTCACCGTCGATATACTAGTTTCTGCCCGAGATTTCGTAAAATTTCTTGTTTCCCCGACCCACCCCGTCGCATTGCATCGCCTGGCCGGGCTATTACTTTGTTTTCGCTCTGCATTCTGTCTAACCTTTTTTAGTTGTTTTTGCTCGGTTCCCTATGGTATGTTATGAAGCATATAGACTTCCTCAAGATATGGGCTATGAAATGCAAATACACATTTTTTAAATCCGACTGGTAGTTCCAGAGATTAGCGCTTTGAAAGAACAAACAAAAAAAAAAAAACATACAATTTCTTCAGCTTTATAATGAGTATAGATGTTTCAATTAAACTTCGACCAGAATTCGGCCACTTCGACAGCGTTATCGTTGGCGTATCTTCTGGGCAAAGGCTTCCCTACTCTCTTTCCACCTCTGTCGGTCCAGAGCGGCCAAGGACCAATATTTATTAGAGGAGTCCAGCTCATCCCGCCATCTTCGTCTGGGCCTGGCGCCACTAATTGAATTTGGAAGGTAATACTGCCAGGCTTCCCAGCATTTATAACCAGTTAGTGAGGTAGACCGACACAGGTTGCAATTAAATAACGCCTTAGCGCCATTTTTTTTCTTATAGGTACGGTCATCAAAGGAGATAAGTAACCAGGGTCGTCGGATATAGTTGAAGTTTAGTAAGAACTAAGAAACCGAATGATGTTTTCGAATGAAATTTAATTTGATAAATGAACTGTTTGTTTTCTATTAAATAATAATAATAATAATATTAGCCTGTGACGTCCCACTGCAGGGCAAAGGCCTTTGTTTTCTATTAATGAAATTAAATTTTATTCGAAGACATCCGTCGGTTTCTTACTTAACTTCAATTATATACCCAACGACCCTGGTAACTTATCTCTTTTGGTGACTGTACATGGTTCATTGATACCTCTAAAAGTCACGCACATCCATAACTAACTAGATAAAGACCGTAACTAGTAACAGGTTGCTATGACATTATGTACAAGCATTAAAGTCTCTTTAAAAAGCCGTTTCAATAGTTTGAAACTACGTTGTAAGTTGTTTTTTAAGAAAATTTAGGAGGCTTTCTTCTTTAATTTTGGCAATAATTTCCCTTAGGACCGTGGGACTGGGAGCTTGTTAGGTTAAAATAACCCTAAGTGGCCACAGTATACTTTATTATACTTGAAGTTTATATGTGAATTTTTCCGGTTTCAGGAGTCACATTGAAGAAGAATTTTTCATGTTGTTAGTTTAGTGGGATTTGTTCGTGTATACAACATTATTTTTAGTATATGCGAAACCCGAAACACGTGTCTAGTATTTTTATGTAAAGAATCTATGTACAAAATTTCAAAACTGTATCATGAATAATCACCAAGTTATAAGCTTGTTATGTTACCTGTTTGTCCGTATGAAATCATGGGCACCGCGTGCCTAAACGTACCGCGCGGCGACTGTATTGTAATTAACGGGTGATAACATTTTCCATCACACTTGCAGGCTTTGGACTGTCGTAATGGTCAAGTGTAGGTAGTTATTATAATGTACTTTATTCGTAAATAAATGCAGCCGTAAGCTACGAATAAGTAATTACTTATTCGTAAGCCGTAAGTGATACAATGTAGTCAATGCGATTTGTTCAAAGTGGATGAAAAGTGTTAAACATCGCATTACTTAACCACAGCAGGCTGTAGGTACAAATAATAACTTTCTACAATTAACCATCTTGGCGTGTTTAAAAATGTTAATCATCACGGCAAAGCATTGTGTTTCACGATACTCTGATTGCTCCTCGTACCACCGCACTGCCACGGATACGTTATCACTGTTATCGTTGTTTCTGTGTACTGGACGTTTGTGTATGAGAAAGTCATGGTTACACGACACTTTTTACATACGATAGGTAAGTACACGATCAACCGAAACACAACTCGGCGGTCGGCGGCCGCGCGCTCGCGATTATGCAGTTGGACCCACGCGACACGTGCGCGCCAACCAGTGGTACCCGGGTGACTGAGGTTGCTGCACTCCCGCCCCGGTCGCCCCGCTCGCTGTGCGTCCGCGCCGCGCCATTGTGCGCGTATGGTAGATAACTACCTACTTAGTCGCTCCTCGGGGCACAGTATAATATACTCGGGGTGTCCAACTATTAACCTTTTTTAAATATTTTTGGGCCAAAATATAACATGGGGTAAAAATTATTGGAATCGATTCAGTTACTTATTCTGAACAAACTATATTCAGGTTTCGCATATACTAAAAATAATGTTGTAGAGATATTAATCTGTAAAATAAGTGTATACAAAAGGAATACTTGCACCATTAGTCACTAAATTTATTTAACGCTAAAAGAATTAAAACAAAATTTTGTCTCCGTCATCTTAAAACAATTGACAGAAACAGAACGACGTTTTAAATAATAGGTATTTGTATTCAGCGCTAAACGCATCTAGTTTTTATGGTGCAAGCGTGTAGTGTTTAAAATATAATAAATATTTCGATACCAATTTACATAGTGACATCTCTAATCTGTAAAATTTTTGCAATGACTTAATAATTCAACATTTCAATTATTTTTTACTGTGGCTGGCATGATTGTACAAAATTCAAGAGATGTATTCCCACTTCCAAAGTTGAGAACCCCAGGCCGAACATAATACATCGACCGGCCGCCCAGTCGGCTGTGACAAAAAAAATAACTTTCCTCTCTGGCCGTCAGACGACGAGTGACTTACCGGCTATTTGTTTTTTTAGGCTGCCCCGCGCACGATAAAATATTTTTTGTGGCAGTAGCTCGGAAGGGTTGGGAAATAGTCGATAGATTTTTCCTCGATAAGTAAAGGGTTAAAGTTATCGATAAAGATAGCTGTTATATTTCTAAAATTAATTGATAAGCTTGATTTTGGATTGAATGAAATCAAACTAAATGTAAATAAAAATTGAGACCCTTTCAAGGCCTTGCTGTAGTACCTAAGTGCATTTGACTGGACTGAACCGCTTGAGTATGATCATGGCAACTTCATTTCTGCTCTTAAGATTAATCTATAACGTGTCTGTAACTGTTTTTATAGTATAGCATATAACAATAAGTTAGACAATGATTTATTCACAACAATGCTTCTTTATTCGTGTCCTAAAAATATTATTCGCACCCCAAAAAATATAATTACTCAACATTTATGACTCAAACCATCAAACTTTTATTTCCACACAGTACAGCTCGTAGAAACAAATACAATCGATAATAAAACGCGACACCTTGACAGATATCGATATTTCATAAGATTAAAACTGTCGATACACTATCTCGACTTATTCTTTTTTGGACGCACTATGCCATTGTTTGTAGACAAGGACAGGAACACTGGGGCTCTTTACGTGTGAAAGAGATAGTGTATGTCAAAAAGAAGGAAGAGATGCTGTTAATTTTCCATTTCATTAGAATACAATGAGAGTTTTTCTTTGTTAATTTTCCTTTTTTTGAACTTCGTAATGGGAGTTGTAATAGCTATCTTTGGTTGTTTTGAATAAATAATTGGCTTCAGTATTGTCGCAGTAATAGGTTGGCAGCGATGACGGCAGTCCTGATGTTTATATTGTAGGTTGTGGTTTTAGAAGTTTACATTCTGATAGATTCCTTGAGGTGTCATAAAAATAGGGTTAAATATAATGTACATCAAAAAAATATATTGAACACCAAAAAATTAAGTCTAAAATTACATTAGTTCTAGCTGGGTACCCCGAGGTTAGGTTACTAGTACTTTAAACCCTTTACACAGAAATTTCTGTCGACATAGGATGCAAGAGCGAGCAAATGAGAATACAAATACCTTTACCTAGGTATTTTACAATAAAATGGAGTTTTAATTTTGGGGATCATTTACTATTTTTGGCAGTAAAAAGTGTTTTTTTGATGTTATATTTTACTTTATCTGGTGATAAGTTAAACATAAGCCCTAAAAAATACCTTAGTGTTTTAACTTGGCTAAAAAGCTCAATCATACTTAGAATCACCCTTTCGCTAGTCGTATTGAAATCATCGCTGTCTATTATATCCTATGAAACGAGCAGAAATTATCCTATATTGCCTATAAATTGTTAAGTGGTTAGCGGTACTTACTCAGCCCCATCTGAGTCTATTGCCATACATACTTGAATTCAGCGTATTTTTCTAGATCTCCTAGCATATAAATGTTTCGTCGGGTCAAAATTTATGAAACAGCAGAATTTTTTTTGACGAACATTTTCTACGCTAGGGGGTCTAGATTCAAAATCATGTACTTAATCCATGGTTACAGATTGCGTGTAGATGTCCTGTCAACCTGTACTTTCAATTACAAAGCATGGAGATTTTTCTATAAAATCAATAGGTATCAGCTCTTTTTTCTTAGGAATCGAATCCTAATGCTGTTCAACAGCATCGTTGGTTGCTACCTCTCAACCTATAAGGAAAGTTTTATGTTCTGTAACCCAATTCCTATTAACATTACAGGTTCTGAGGTAGTAGTATAGATTTTTATTAGCATTATAATATAAGGCCGGCTCGATTCGCCATTAAACCTAGCTCGAGAAAATGGTCTGTTTCAATTCATTATATTAGTTCATACGTGTATAAGACTGGGTAGAGTGCCCATGCTTCAAAATTTTCGAGTTGTATATTTCTTTCGAGTTTAGGCCCCTCGCTCACGGCGACTTTTTGTAGCGATGCTATCGCGCGTTTTGTAAACGCGCTTCTGCTTCGCTACAATCATGCGTTAGTCGTGTTTGCAACTTGCGACAGAAACGATGCAAACGCAAGGCGTCGATACACATGCGCGACAGCATCGCGACTGTATCGATGCATAATCCAATATATTCTACGCATCTTACGTCGCGCACGCTTCGGCTGGTTACGTTTACGTAAAAGCAGCACCAACTCAACTACTCGACTCGACTGAGTCTTTCTTGCAACTGTAGCGTTCACAGGCGGCGCTTTCACATTTCTGTGTCGATGCTGAATCACGTTTGCATCGCGATTGAAGCGCGACAGCATCGCTACTGTATCGCTACAAAAAGTCGCCGTGGGCGAGGCCTCTAATTTGACAGCGAGTTGGCCTAGTGATCGCAGGCGCTATTACTGAGCATTAGGTCTTGAGTTCGATTCCCAGGTCAGGCAAAGTGTTATTGGGTTTTTATATCAGGAATTTCTCAGTACCACCAGCCCGGAGTCTGGATTTGTACCCGGTTCATGGCAATAGGCTCGCTCTTACACGGGCTTGCGAAAAGTGGATGTACTATAGGTACTATCGCGGACACTCCCGCCTGACCACCACAAAATTCATTTTTACTTGCACTCACAAAATAGAAACGCTATCTAGCCCCGCGCCAAGGTCAAATACACACGTCAAAAGTGTCTAGGGATCAACATATATTTTTGCAATAACTTTTCTCCTGATTGATATTAATTAAAATTTTCTTTAAGGATTCATCAAATAAAGTGTTTTCGTTTGTCACAGTAACGATAAACCAAGTCACCTTTGCATTAATAAAGAAATTTGCTTTTTTCCTAATAAAGGGATTTTTGACATTTGAACCACTAACACAAAAGTTCGAAAAAAAGACTGAAATAACAGTTTTCTTTAAAATTTTATTGGGTAACTTAAACAATTAATAATCCGTGTTTCTACCGCGAACACTAACAACACAAGAACATCGGTTTGGCATACTCAAAATGAGTTCATCCAAATCACGCTGTGGAATGGCCGCCCATGTTCGTTGCAACAACAAAAAAAGGTCTTCTTGCGACTGGATACCCTCCATATTCGGCAGAGCTCTTCTCTGTAGCATATCCCATGCATGCTCAATCGGGTTCAAGTCTGGCGACTGAGCAGGCCAGGGCAGGACATTGATGTTAGCTGCGGCGAGAGTCTGTCTTACAACTCTTGCGGTGTGCGGTCGTGCATTATCATGCATTAACTGAAATAAGGGACCGATTTGCACTTGTAGAGGAACGATGACTTCTGATACAATCGTCTCAGCATAAATTTGAGCGTTGAGGTTGCCTCTGATCCAAATCAACTCAGTTCTTCCGCCGATCCAAATACCCGCCCATACCATGATGGTTCCACCACTATAAGGATGGACTTCCTGGCAGGATTTTGATCGCTGTTGGCGTCCAGGGGTTCTCCAGTGTCGTATACGTCTTGTATCCGGTCTCATACCAAAACGAGACTCATCAGAAAAGCACACGAAACGCCATTGTTCTTCTGCCCAATTTCTGTGTTCAAGAGCCCATTGATATCGAATCCTACGATTGTGCATTGCTATAGGTGGTACCCGTAGCGGTCTTCGGGAATGAATGTTGATATAACTTCATTTACAGGAAGCAAAATCATTTTCAAGAAGTTGTGACATCGTACCTTGTACGAGTAGGAGGTAGATATTATCCTTTTCGGCCTAGCAACGAATGCTTGCCAAACTAGTCTAGTCTCCCGATTTTGTTGGTTTTTTCTTGTCTTGCAAACTAAATATCCTCTAGACCGTGTAGAGAAGCGTGGTGCACGTACGCAAGCTGCAGCATAGGCGGTCTGCGGCATAAAGGAACCAAACTGGTTTGTAGCCTGAATGCCGACGCAAGTGGAGACTGCAGTACTGTACTACCGGTGAGTGGGACTGGCCACTGCAGGCATTTTTGTTTTGGTGATCGGGAACTTGAAACATTAGGAGCAATTTCGAAAAGAAGAAATTAATATTAGTAATAAGCAATTAAGATATTATATAGGTGCTTAATTATGTGTATCGTCCTGACTTTATGTACAGAGTGACGCAATACCGACGCGCAAACTGAAACCATGAATTTGGTAACGGTGGAGTTTCTTGCCCATTTTTCTCCATACGAAAACTACCTTTTGGAAGGGGCGACTAGAATCAATTCTATTTTAAAGTAATTTTTGACGTTCAAAAGTGCCATTTATGTGCCTATTTGAAATAAATGCTTTGACTTTGACTTTGGCTCCATAACGTATAAATTTTTCGTCGGTAATCAAAAAACGGGAATACTCCAAGAAAGCAGCTGCTTTATAGAAAAGTGCAATACCTATACGGTCAAAATGAATGCTAATTTGTTTTTTAATGAAAACTTTCAACGCTAGGTTTCAGAATCGCTTATTTCGTTTATCGACCCCAAGAAATCCACCCTAAGGTGGAAACTCATGTCCGAGAATCCACCCCAAGCTTATAAATTCCGTTTATCAAATTAGGCCTAGGGTGGATTTTTGGACATACGTTTCCGCGTATCCACCTTAGGATGGATTTTTTGGGGTAGATAAACGGAATAACACTTCAGAATCATGTACTGAAGCCATGTTAACAGGTTGCTGTCACCCTGTATAGTAAAAATGATCGATAGATTAAGTAACTGAAATGCTTAGATGTGGAAATAAGCATAGCCATGTAGCGCTCCTTGCAGGAATTTTACGAAACTTAATTCAAGGAGAGAACGGATCGCAATCGTCATCAAGATACTACCTACCTACCATCGACTCGAAATCATTAGCACTAGATGTATTGTAAGCAGTTACGATTTGTCTGTATGTTTCAGTGAATTTGTAAGTTTCAAGAGGTGTCTGACAAGCTGTGGTGAACCAGTGGTAGGTAACGGCCCGACTTACGAGTGGTAGGTCGTGAGGTCAAACCCATGCAGGCACTTTACTTTGTGTAAATAAAATTTCATCTCCACTGCTCTCAAAACGGTGAAGAAAAACATCCAAAAATTCGAAGAAATGTGACATCTACTAACCTGCACTGGGCCCGCTTGGTGGATTACGGTCCACTCCGTCTCACAGGAGGAGGCCTGTGTCCCAGCAGTGAGAACATTATAGGCTGATTGTGCTGTTATGCAAGAGGTGCCTTTAACTGCCTTGAATTCAGTTTAGTGGTTGCCTAGCCAAATCTTTAACCAATCAAAAGTTAAACGAAAAATATATGCAGTGGCCAACATGTAATGAACTCACTACATAGATTATTGGGTGCATTCTGTACAAATCATAAAACTTGATTAAAACTTCAAAAGTTATAATGCAATTAGTTTTATGTTGTCGGACGAGCGTCGGTTTCCTATGCTTTTAGAAATATAGAACCAAATTATGTTCCTTTACTTCCTATGGCGGGTGAGCAGAGATAGAAGAAATGGTCATAAGATGCTCTTTTAACCCATTGAATGTCGTAATTACAGACACAATTAAAAAGCCATTGTGTCTCGCGTAGATCTACGTTCCGACAGACGAGAGGTTAATAGTTATAGTTTCTATTTATTCAAGAATATTTTGTACAGGAAAGGATTGTTAAAAGTAAAATAAATGGTTCCTTCATAAATCAAATTGCCTTACCTTTTAATTTAAGTTATCATTAATAACTTAATACAGAGAACGGAAGGTAAACTAAGTAGGAGACTACTTTAACAGCTTCCATTTGCATAAAAATCCATTAAAACATAGATCGTGTGTTTTTTAATACTTTGGTATTATTATCTTTTCAGTGGACAAAGGACCGGTGTCAATGTGTCATGAAAATGCACAATTGTTCGTTGTGCTTTTCCTCCAGCATCGCTTTTGTTTCAGCAATGTTTATATTTCCTCCATAGTAACTACACCAATTTAATTTTGACGTAAGTGTGCATACACACGACCGACACCCGCCGACGACACAGGTAACTGCAACCGTCGACGCGTGTCGCTCTTGTGATGCAGTCTAAGCGGTTAAAATTCTGTCACGACTTATTATTTAAACGTTGCACAAAAAAAAAAACAAATGAAAAGCGAAACTTTCTCAATCTCGTTCGAATTTTAAAGCATTCCGAATTAAAAACTTGCAGTCTTTCACCGCACTTTATCGAATCGAATCGCGAACCGAACGCTCCCGAAACGCGCCGAACGGCCGAAATGTAGCGAGAGTTTGCGTGTCTTTCTGCCGTAACCGTATCTTCGGTAGATAAAAGGGTCTCCTGGACCGTTTTAATTAGGCGGTAGAATGTATCGGGTGCCTGATGGCCCGATAGGGTTACCGTGCTGTATTGGAATTTTGTTGCCATTTTTTTTCTGTTTGTTTATGCTGAAGTGTGTCGTTTTTTTGGCAATTAGTGTGAATGTTGTTTTTATAAATGTACTTTATGGGCACGTTTTAAGAAGTTAGATAGTATGATCTTAATGGAAGGGTGAAGTGCTTAAATCAGTTGCGTTGGGCCTTGATTTAGCTCGAATCAATGTTTTAGTTGTTTAGTCATGCGCGAGAAGTCTTTATTTAAACTTTTTTTTAAACGGCCAGTCACGACTTGTTATTTGAACTTGAATGCTAGTAAAATTAATGTAAACAGACCTACACCCATCTATTTTAAAGTGTGTTACTTTACTTTTATAAACTTAAGGAACAATTAAACACATTATCATACTTTTTTCAATAAAATTAAGGTAAACAAACAGCAGTCAGTTGTCAACCCTGCCGGCTGCAGGGAGGTACGTAACCGCTTGCGATCGGCCGGACAGTGCCGTTCGGCTAATGCGTACCTATACGCGGCACAGCATAACCGGATAACAGTGGACTTCGGCCATGTTTTGAAAATGTTTTTGTTTAGGAATTCCGTTCCATAATGCTGAATAAACTTCCTTCTTGGTAATAATTTATCATTAGCCCCAGAAGTTTTATCGATTGATGTCTCCAGCAAAAAAAGAGCATAATTATTTGTTTAAAATCTGTATAAATAATACCATACATAAAGTCTGCCAAATTGCATAATAGTTTGTTTAATCATTTTTGTTAAGGGATGCGTTGCTTAGCTTACCATAAATTATAATTTGATGTGAAGTCTGAAGTAAGTCTTGTCAACTTGATACGGAAATAATGCAAATCGGTTTTATTTCACGATCATTGCAAATGGGTCAACTTATCTTTATTTGCAGGTAGGTATTTTTAAAGCAGGACACATTTCACTATATCACAAATTTCGCAATGCCAATATATTTTTTATATTATTATAAATGAAACTCGCTTTTCGGATCTTTCTGTGTGATCACCTTGTTCTTCTAAACTCTGTAACAGATTTTGATGCGGGTACTATCATTTAGAACATTTATTCCGGAAGGTTTATGTTATGGGTAATAATACATTACATATAATAAAGAAATGTCGATGTTTTATCAAGACTTAATAACCGTGCGAAGCAAAGGCGGGATGCCAGTAAACTATATCATCACAACACACTCTATAGGTACGAAGAAATAGTTAATAAAAACAAATTATAAACTGATCAACAGAATTCTTAGAAAATAAATGCGAATTCACTCAACAAATGGATAAATGTAGATGTGAATCAACATTATAGATTAAAATGATGTTCTAAAACATGACAAACTTGATCTATTACTTAATTAAAACATAAGCATTCTTTCTTAGAAAGGAACCTTGATCAATACATTATGTATCTTATCAGTTAATTAATAGACTTTTTTAGTTAGTTCATTATTAAAACAAAATCATCAGGAAGTTGTTAACTAAAGTGATTATTTTAGCATTATGTATTAATAAAACTCCATTTTTTCTGTTTTTTATTTAATTCTATTTATAATAACGTAGATGAGAAAAAACGAGAGCAGTGGACGTCCAATGGTACCGGCCTCGACTTACGAGTTGTAGGTCATGGGTTCGAACCCAGGCAAGCAATTTACTTTGTGTAAATATTATCATCACCACTGCTCTCAAAACGGTTAAGGAAAACATACAACCAAAAATTCGAAGACATGTGACATCTACCTACCCGCACTGGGCCCGCGTGTCGCTCCCTCTCGAAGAGAGGAGGCCTGTGTCCCAGCAGTGGGAAAATTATAGATTGATACTTATTATTATTTATTGAAACTGATACTTATTATTATTTATTGAAACTGATACTTATTATTATCTTCCGAGGTTATTGACGCCTGAACATTTTTTTTTGTTGAAAACATAAGTTACACACACGGCCAACATTATCGCTGGCTCACTATGCGTTTAACAATCGCAGTAGATAATCTAAAGTAGCGCTATGTAGCGCACTAGAGGCAAATTAGGGTAAACTGTTCACTATCGGACTGCATTATAAAAAATCTTCTGATAAAGATTTTAGCGAGAACTGCTGGGTACTGAAGTGTTTTGTAGGTACATTTAATTTGATTCCGCGAATTAGATTAAAATGTCCTAAAAGTGATCTGAAAGCCAATTCTCGTAATTTAAAACGTTCAAAATCTAGTCGCAGTCTCATCTCGGCGACAAACAAATGTCAAAAACTTGTCAAAATGTAGGGAAATTAGAGGTATTTTTGACAGATTGAGACTGAGATCAGACTGAACGATCTTAAAATTACGAGAATTACCCCTCTGGTGAGTCGACAAGCGACAGTAGTACTTATTTATATAAATTATTATAAGCTGTTTCCGAACGCTTATGCATTGGAGCCTATTGAATCGGCTTTGAAACTCAATACTTACCTACATCGTTTACAATCAAAATTGCGCCAATCAATACAGTCTGTCTATCAACAAAAAAAAATTCAAATAATAACACTGTCCCACTGCAACGCAAAGCCGTTTCATACAGAGAAGGCATGACCATTGATCGCCACGCTTGTTCAAGGCGGGTTGGCGATTTCATTATACTGCTTCTGCCTTTGATTTATCCGCTTGAATGTCCCCACGACCCACCCCGTCGCATCGGATTGCCTGCCCGTTTTCTTTTCTTTTTGCTCGGCTCCTATCAGAGTTAGCGTGATATAAGATAGCCTATAAGCCTTCCTCAAGAATTGTGCTATCAAATGCAAAAATAATATTTCAAATCCAACAGGCAGTTCCAGAGATTAGCGCGTTCAAACAAACAAACTCTTCAGCCTTATTAAATACTAGCTTCTGCCCGCGACTTCGTCTGCAGGAAATTTTACCCTCCCCCCATTTACCCTCTTAGTGGTGGAATTTCGAAAAACCCTGTCTTAGTGAATACCTACTCTTCACAAAGAACACACCCTCCGAATTTCTCGTCTTTAGGACCAGCGGTTTAGGCTACAGGGCTTTCAATTTTATATTAGTATAGATACAAGTAGAGCTTGCAGAGTAAGCAAACTGAAGTGGCAGTGGGTTGGCCATGTCTGTCGAAGGACTGATGGCCGGTGGAGCAGACGAGTCCTGGAGTGGAGACCGCGTACCGGCAAGCGTAGTGTGGGACGCCCCCCAGCTAGATGGACGGACGACCTAAAGAAGGTGGCTGGGGTAGACTGGATGCGGAAGGCGGAAGACAGGGTGCTGCGGCGCAGTCTGGGAGAGGCCTATGTCCAGCAGTGGACTGCGATAGGCTGAGTTGATTGATCGAGATACAAGTTGAAGTTTTCTCACGATGCTTTTCCTTCACCGATCTCAGTGATACCTACCCGCGATAAACTTAGTAAGTTCATTTCAATAGAGAAAGTCACATTGGTACTTGTCATGATCAAAATAAACTTAAACGAAAATGTTCTCAACTCCACAGTGTTAGCGATGGTACAGCCGAGTCCAGTTGCAGGCGGGCGCACCGGACAATGCGACCAGTTCCGCAGATCGGCGATAGCGACCAACCAGCGATAGTATTTCGCTATGTGGCCCCAGTTTAAAACAATATGCAGGTAAGCAGAAGAAGTTCCATGTTATTTAATGTGTCTAGAGCTTTTATTGTAAGTAGATTCTCCAGTGCAATAGGCTTGCTCCCTATTACATGGGACTTAAGCATAACTAGCAAAATATTGGTACATCTCTACCAAACCTATCGGGGAAATACAGGCATGATGTTATATTATGTATATTAGATTTTAAATCGCCTTATTGAAACGCGTATTTTTTACCGCTTTAACTTAGAAATAAGCCTTTAGCGTGCAAAATTGATACACAGAAGCTGTCAGAATTCGGTTTTGAGTCAGATGCATGATGCATAAAGAAGCCTCCTCGTGTAGCGCAGTTTCTTCCGCTAGATACCTACTCAACTGAACCGAATGCTCGGTGCATCCTGGACAGTCACACCCAACACATTATTTGTCTGCCCAATTCTTCCCTTGCGGTGGTAGGGCTAACGCTTGCTTGGTTTGCGACCACCCTCCCACCGGAGTCCGGCGTCAAGCAGCCTGCTGTGTTTCGTCGATGCGTGGAAGTTCCAGTGCCTTAGGCATTTTCTGGGCACGCTCGTTCCATCATAGACCTCATGCATCGCTTTCCATCAGGCGTGATCGAGTCAAGAACGGGCCCAAACAGCAATAAAAAAAAGAATAAAAAAAAATCTAATGTTTGTCGTAACAGTTTTCGTTTATGACCAGAGATACATGTAGTTCTATTACGCTAAAATAGTAAAAGGTATTGAAATATTATAAATGCGACACGTCGTTGAATCATCAATGTTGAATATAGTTTGGCTAGACTGACATGACAGTATGGCACAACGGCTCGAACAACGACCAGCAGGGCAATTGCATAACATACTAACCGTAGGAATGGCTTTCATTTTGGCGGTTCAACAACATTCATTGCGTTATTTACGTTGCAGCAATGTTGTTCGATTTAGTTTAGTTGCAGACAAATTTTTCGAACATAATATGAAGCAGTGGCCCAGTGGTAACGGCCGCGACATACGAGTTGTAGGTCGTAGGTTCGAACCCAGACAGGCGCTTTACTTTGTGTAAATTATTCCATCACCACTGCTCTCAAACCGGTGAAGGAAAACATCGTGAGGAAACCAGCATGTCCTGGAACAAATAATTCAAAGACATGTGACATCTATCAACCCGCACTGGGCCCGCGTGGTGGATTACAGCCAACCCCCTTTCACTGAGAGAAGGCCTGTGTCCCAACAGTGGGAACGTTATAGGCTGATTATAATATGAAGCAACCTTCAAAATTATTCAGATTGCGATTGATAGTATGTTAAGCAATTAGGGGCTTGGTGCGGGTTGCACTTTGCTTCCAAAGTGAGTTTACTGACCCTTCCCTGCATAACTACCTCTTACCAGCGAAGTTTATAATATTGGTAAAATGTCAGACCACCTGTTTGTATCTCAGAGAGTTTCCATTACATGAGAGTCGATTTTTTATTTAACTTATTGAGCCGATATGTGCACTGTGCAGGTCACAAAATAAATTCCGTATTTACATTTCCAAGTCAGTTCTTGTTCTCATTCGTACTTATCGCAATGATATGTTAGCACATCTGGTTGTGTGCTAATAACATCATACCGGTATTCGAACCACCAATTCGCGTTGCAAGTGGTGATAATGGAATGGTTTTGTGGGGGCGGTTATTGTTTACTTATCAAACTCGTAAACGTTTACTGCTGAACATGTCTCTTCTTAGACCGCTATAATGATCGTTTGTGATGGGATTTTGGCTTGCAGTAATGTGACAGTTGGCAAACGGATGGGGATCATGGTATGTTTATAAGCACACAAATAATAACGCGTCGGTGCTCCATTGGCCAATTGAAATTTGACCAATTGGTCTATGGGGAAAATTACATGTTTCTATCGTCCAAACTGGACTATGGAGAATTGAGAAATGTTCCACTGCCCAGTTTAATAGTATAGTAAAGCCTTGTCCATAATATCTTTTAAGCACAATCCTAGGCTTAGGAAGAGTTGGTGACGAAATTACTGGCACATTGGTGATCGATGGTAGCCGCACCTAACACATTGAAACCTGCCAATGCCATTGGAAAAATAAAACATTCGATAAACAGTAACCTAACTGGACATCAGGTTTTAAGACATCAATATCGCTTAGTCATTGATATGCAAATATGTAGCAATCCTTCTCAGACCCAAGCCTTATTTGGATGCAGATGGATTGTTGAGGACTAAGCAGAGATATGGTTTTAAGACGGTGCTACTTTATGCTACTGACTCCACAAAGCCCCCTCAAAACAGTAGTTTTTCCTCAGAGGTGTGTAAGACACCCAGAAAACCCCATATGAGGTCATGGTTATTCATGACTATGATTACAGCTTTCATGGAAGCTCCTCCCACCCGGATTCATACGATACAGAATAATCGTAAATCTGGCGCGTGCGACGAATACTGAAACAAATGAGCTGTTTGACGTTTTTATTTGTAAGCGAGGAGTGGGAAACCCGTATAGGTAATCTAAACCACTGTGCTGTACGTGATGAGAAAGCGTAGTGATAAAACATGAGTTTTTATAGGACTTGGTATGATATAGGGTCGTGGAGTTTGGATAACTTAGATAGTTTTGCCGGATATGCAACTTTTTTACTGACGTTCCTTTTCTCGTGGTCTCGTTCCGTTTTTCGTGGGAAAATTAAATGAAGACATGATGACGATGGTTCGTCTACACCTGATGGAGAAATTACGTAATTTCCAAAATAGAAGAAACTTTTTAAGGAATTTTAGAATTATCCTAATTATGGGTCCATATTGGCTCAACTAAAGTTCTTTACCCGAAATTGTTCTTCCTAACGATTTGTAATCCGAATGATCACTCTTCCTAAAATTTTTCATCCTAAAGTTTTCATTCATACTATTTGTAGTGCTACCGGCGATGTTCATAACACTCATGTTTCCGAAAATTGTAATTAATAATATCATTAATGTAAATATTTTAAACTCCTACTGTTTTTTATCATAACGCTTTTATCCCTAAACATAACTACCATAATATTTTCATGGCCTGGGAGTTTATACGGGTAAGTAATATATGATATAATTACAAAACCTCTAATATTTACAAGATATAACAACTGAACCTATAATTTTATTTGATATAATGATCAGTTAATATAATAAACGTTTGATATAATTTTAATGTAACTAATTTCTATAAGAATAACAGACAATATAAAATCGTTTGATATACCACTCAATAGACATAAAACCTATTTAGTCTAATATGATAAACACTTTTTTTTCATCCTATGTCATCCTATGTCGACGGAGCCCCGCTTTGCGGGGCCCCTATTTCTGTGTAAAGGGTTTAAAGTAACCTAACCAAACCGAACCTCGGGGTGCTCTTCGCTCGCCCTTGCATCCTATGTCGACGGAGCCCCGCTTCGCGGGGCCCCTATTTCTGTGTAAAGGGTTTAAAGTAACCTAACCAAACCGAACTTCGAGGTGCCCTTCGCTCGTTTTTGCATCCTATGTCGACGATCTAAACAAAGAAGATATGACTTTGAATAATAGTGTAAAAGATGGTTATGTTGAGAAAATATAGGAAAACAAATAAAAGTATAATAGACGTTTATTGCTACTGACATTATGAAGTTGAATGATTCGGAATTATGAACATTAGAAACAGAGTAGTTAGGAATTGTGATTATTAGGATGAAAAATGTTAGGAAGAACATTTTCGGATTTCCAATTATCGGAGTTGAAAATTTAGGTGAACTTTGGCGCACCCCCTAATTATACATACGACGATGATGTATTCAGAATGACGATAAGGATCGCCTTAATTAGGAAGTAGGTAGGTGTAGTCTATTCCTAATTGAATGTTATAAAGTAGTTGCGTAGACTAAGGCGTTGTTCTAGTGGTCGTAAGCGCTACTGTTGAACATGAGGTCTTGCGTTCGATTCCCGGGTCGGGGAAAGTGTCATCAAGATGTGTTTTTTCATCTTTCATATATCAGTCGCAGCCCGGAGTCTAGATTTGTGCGCGGATGATGAAAATAGGCCCCCTATTATATGGGACTAAAATATAACTGGCGAAATGTTGGTGTAGGTACTATAGATACTCCTCTGCCTAACCCTTTGGGGAATACATGTGTTATGTTATAAAGTAATAATAGGCGAAACAGATAGATTTAAGAGTGGAGGAAGACCAAAAAAACGGGTGGACTACTCTAGATGACGGCTTATACAGATGTATGGATGAAGAAGACATGGTATGCCGACCCTAAATAAATTGAACTCACTATAAAAGGAATGCAAGACGGCAAGCACCAAGACCTTCAAAGCAGTGTGTCCCAAACACAGATATACATATACCTAGATAACGCAATCTGTATGAAAACCGAGCGTGCATTTTTTGACTACCTACTATTACGTCACAAGCACTACTTAGTAATGGGAAAATCAAATCGATTCAAAGACGTCGCCGCGTGCGGCACCCGTCTCGCCCCACCCCCGGGGCCTAGCGCCAGCGCTCACGCTCACCTAGCCAGCAGTACACAGGACTGAGCGTGAAATTCGCGGCTTACGATTTTTGTACTTACGTAAGCTGGTGCGATTTTTGGCACGCGAAGTAGTTGCTCTTGCGTTATCTAGGTGTATCTATATCTGTGGTCCCAAACGTCCCAAGTACTGACCTGAACAGAATACTGACATTTTATTCATGATTCATGCGAGTACATTCCCAGAAGCATTGCTGTTCTACTAATAATTGAATGGAAATTATTTCGTTGTTACAGAATGTGTATGTACTTTGCAAAATCGTTAAAGAAGGTAATTTATATGAACTAAAACTTGCGACGAAAGAATTTTTAAACAAAGATCACCGATAATATTATCGGTAAGATGTGGAAAAGTTACTAACTACGATACAAAAAAGTAAACTAAAGTAAAAATGAGTGTGGGGGTGTGAAGGTAAGAGTGTTAGTGTGTAAGTAAAGTTACTAATTGACTACAACGATACATAATTCTGATGGCAAATTTACCTCTCATTTCTTCTAACGATTGTAAGTCTCCTATGCTTTGGAAGAATGCTTCAAAACTGGTGACGATTCAAAAGTGTTTTCAGTGACTACGGTCGGAAAAACAGAAACCAGGCATATGAGATCACCTTTTACGAAACACAATTTCATTGAGGTGGTCTATTCGAAATCAAACCACATTACAACATGTAGTGCATACATAATTCGATGATTCATCACACATTGTAAGTCAAGCTGTCTGTTATGACTTCTCCGAACCAGTTCCCCAACATCTTTTCTCACGTACAGTAGGCCGTAAGTCAGTGGTAACGAAACCGGTATAATCTGGCCTCCCATTCTTTTAAACTCTAGACTACGCTAAGCCAGATCAAGGTCAGAGTGATACCGCAGACGTGCTATCTACTGTACGAGAAAAGACATTTCAAATAAAGCATGAAGAACAATAGGCCGACAGCTTAACTGAGATGTTGCCTGAGGTAGCAGCGCGGTGCGGGAGGGGTGTGGTGACGTGATGCAACTTGTGACAACTATCACCCCTCCTGCACCGCGCAGCTACCTCAGGCACCGTCTCCGTTGAACTCATGGAATGGTGATTAATAAGGTACTCAGTGCTGAGACCATCCTAGCTCTCAATGTCTTTACTGATACATATTGTGCAGTCCCATAAAAAAAAAGATTATTTGTGTATCAAAAAAATGTAACTTTCTTTCTCATTTTACGAGTAGCAGAAATGTGATTAGTTTTCTTCTTGTGTCACCTTGAGCTTTTGTTACTGAAAATAAAATAAAAAACTCATGCTCTAGTAATAAGTAAGTCATTGGCTTATACATGAGGCTGAAGAAAATCATCATCATCATCGGCCTATAGAAATCCACTGCTGGATATAGGCCTCTCTTATTGCACGCTATTTTTTTTTTCTCTGCGATTCTCATTCATCCGCAACCAGCCACCCTGCGAAGATCCTCGCTCCACCTAGCCTGAGGGCATCCTACCTTACGTTTGCCTATTCGCGGTCTCTACTCAAAATCACGTCTACCCCAACAGTCATCGATTCTTTTTTTAAATTTGAAGAAAATAACTGGACGGAATTCGATCAATATTCATATCAGGAAAATGGGCAACAATATCTAAAAAAAGAATAGCCTAGAAAGGTCATTTATTTCAAGTATTAAAACAGACTGTTATATATTATATGTAACTAACTATATACACTAGATACTAGAATAAATGACTAACTAACTTACATACAAATTAAAAAAAAAACAAAGGACACTTAGGCGTCGAAGTACTCGTCCGCATCGCTGTCATCCGGAAACGTGCCCAGAAGACTGGCAGCATTGCCACGTTGAATGGCAATGCTAATTCTTTGGCCTAGAAATATTTTGTTTTTGTTTAATTTACCCAATTTGTGGCAAATGCGCTTCCTCTTCCTCACTTCCCTCCGTCCCGTTTTCGGAGTCCAATTGCCGGCTAAGTGGTCGATACTGAGATCACCGTGGAAACAAATACAATAGCATGTAATTGCTCACTGGAATTAAATCGAGGCAGGCCGGAAAACGATCTGCATATTTTATAAGACAAATCTTTATCAAATTGTTTTAATAGTTTCTAGATTTCCGTATTGGAAGTAACCTTCCGATTTCCAATTATTTAAGAATTTTGGTGTTCGGTACGTTGCCTTGTTTATTGGTAAAGTCGTGTGGTAGTCTGGCAGTCACAATGATGAGGTAATGTTGGATCATTGGATGGTTCTTAAAAGGCAAGACGTGTTGATTTATGGAGCGATCTGTACAGTTGAAACACTTCAGAATCAATTAGATTGGGGTAAAGGTCGAATCTCTAGGTGAATCTGGATGATGAATTCGTCTGCATAACATAAGAGTAGTATAAAATCTCCTCTATAGAACTGCAATAGGCCACAACCAAGTCTTAAAGCCGAAAAACAGAAACGCTGCTTGGCGCCAGTAATTATAGGCATTCTTCACAAACTCTGCTACTAGCGACTACTAAGAGTGCTTCTAGGCACAGATTACTAAATAGTTACTTCTAGGCTAGAGTACGTAATAATGCTAAAGCATTTCCAAAGTCATGTAGTGCTACTTTTACAGACAGTTCACAGTAGTCATATTTTGAACCCCACACCTACTGCCGCCTCTCGGAAAGTGACGCCTGCGCCGTTAGGATTGTAGTAGGTACAAAAGCCGATGCCTATCACAGAACACCCACGTAGTGTCAAAGTTTAGGTTTTTAGAGTCCATTCGGTATAGTAGAAAAACCTTTCAGCGTTTTCATTGACAACACTATATTCGTATATGGAATAGCCTGCATCATCTGGGTCTGATGTAGCTACCTAAGTGTACAGCGACAGTCGTCGACAACGTGTCACTCGTTTATTTGAGCACTAGCTGCGCCCCGCGGTTTCACCCGCTTAAGTGTCGATCCCGTGGAAATATCGGGATAAAAACTATCCTATGTCCTTCCCCGGGACTCAAACTATCTCTATACCAAATTTCATCTAAATCGGTTCAGTGGTTTAGGCGTGAAGAAGTAACAAACATATAAACACACACACACACACACTCACAAACTTTCGCCTTTATAATATTAGTGTGATTATTCAAATAAAATGTCACAGCTGTCGCTGACACGCGTCGATGGTTGCAGTTGCTTCTGTTGTCGATGCGTGTAGCTCTTGTATGCACACTAATGATTATGCACTTCTATTTCAAAATTGAGTAAAACAGTAAACAACATCCTACAGTCGCGTACAACAGGTGCAATGCACCTACAATATTATTTTTAAACTCTTCAGTATAACGTGCAAGGCCTTGAGCGGGTACAGTCACGTTCAACAATTATAAATAATCGTTTTTACACTGTGAAATCGGTGCCAATAAAACCTCTATGCTCCAAATGATGCTCTTTGCGATTGATTGAACGCGATGGTGCTTTCACTTCGCATCAACTTGCGAATTAAAATATCTGAGGTACGACATTCTGTTGTCGTAAAAAATATTTTTATTGTTTTTAGGGTACCGTTGCTACCGTTGTTTTTGTAAAATAATCAATAAAACCTCGTCTATATTTAATCATATTATATTTTTGTCTTATATCGTTCTAAATTAAACTAATTCTACTAATTCTTCTATTTCTTCGTCGATCTTGAACTCTTGATTATTGAAAACTCTACTAAAGAAAAAAATAGCTTTCTCATCTGCTGTAACAAAAAAAAATGGCTTAATGAAATTTGAATAAAGATTACAAAACAAACGAGCTCCACAGAAACTATAAAAAAAATTATGTAGAAGGAAAATATTAAAAAAAAATATTATCCAAGTATAACTCACGGAACCCACACTCATCTCATTTTATTACACACTTTTTTTGTAGTTAGTCGGCGGGCAATTTGCATAAAGTCCCAAGTAGCTGCCCGGTTGACGGTGGTTCGCGGCGCGTCGTAAAACGGACGACCATAAAAGAAACACCTTTTTGCTTATAAAGGATGTCGTTGTTTTGCACTGAATTAATATATGTGATTGTATTATCTTGAACAACAGTCGGTGTAAAGTGGCGTTTTGCGTTGTTCGGTTGAAAGTTTTGATGTTCATTTTTATGTTGGCTGTATTTGTTTTTGATATAGATATCGTCATTTTTTATGACGTCAGATGCTTTTACAGTCAATCAATATCTACCGTTTCCTCTTTAGGTTTGTTGCTTCCATTTATTACTTCACTACCATCTTCAAAATCTTCCAATATATCTTGTGTTTCTTAAAGACCATGCCAACTATTCTTCTCTTTTCCTTGTTCTCAATATTTATCTACCCATCGATCCAGTCAAAACACTTTTATGTTTAATTTTACTTAAATCGTAGAATAAAGAAGTCCAATATAAACTGCTAAGTATTTAACATTACAGATATCTAACACGGCATGCAGTAGTATTGAATAAACTACCCATTAGTACTGATGTCGAATGGCTACTCAATATACAAGTGCATTGGTAATATGCATGTTGTACCACTAGTTATTGGTTGTTTAATGTGACAGGTGCTATGAATACTTTTTTTTGCGGTACAAAATGCAGTCGCTGAATCTATGGGTTCATTAGTAATTTCTTCACAATGATGTTCATATTTACGGAGCTTTATCGCCATCATATCATATTCTCGATCGTCTCTTGTTTACTCTTCTTTTGTTTTTCGAAATTATAGATCTAGATTTTCGGACAAAACTCATAATGCAACTTTTATTCTGGCCTTATAAACAATTCATTATTAGCCTGTAACGTTCCCATTGCTCGGACACAGGCCTCCTCTCTGTGAGAGAGAGTGGGCCGTAATCCACCACACGGGCCAAGTACGGGTTGGTAGATGTCACATGTCTTCAAATTTTTGGTTCTAGGACTTGCCAGTTTCTTCACGATGTTTTCCTTCGCCGTTTTGTGAGCAGTGGTGATGAAATAATTTACACAAAGTTAAGCGCTTGTCTAGGTTCGAACCACTAACCACTGGGCCATCACTGCTCTGTCTATAAAGACGTTAAACATACATAACATCACTCCTGTAATCCCCAAAGGATAAGGCAGAGATGTACTTATAGTACACCCAAATATCGCCACAATATAATGACACAATTGTCATAATTATCTTTTGTGTATTTGGCATCATTTCCATGGCTAAACAAGTGGGGTCCGTGGCTAAATAATAACAGCCGCACAGGTCGATCGATCAGGTTAAGCTACGCTTGCCGCGGTTGGTCCGTGGATTGGTGACCATCTTTACATACCAAGTCCCCTCCTTGCCTCGAAAAGCAGATTGACAGTCGTTACGGGTCGTCAGAAGCCCGAAAGTCTGACCACCAGTTTTACGAAGGGGTTTCATATTACCCAGTGGCTGGGTTGTGGAGGTCAGATAGGCAGTCGCTTCATGTAAAATACTGGTACTCAGCTGCATCCTGTTACATCGTTGAGAAAAGGCTAGGCAGATGATGAGTACCTATGTATACGTTTTTAATAGAACCTTCATTCGGAGCCTGCAACACAAATAGAAAGAAATAGACCAATCAACGAAGTCTAAACAACTATTACCTAATATTTGGTGTAGGTACAATCATTTCTTTTTTGTAACTGT
The DNA here is from genome assembly GCA_945859645.1 of Amphipoea oculea. NCBI lineage: Eukaryota > Metazoa > Arthropoda > Insecta > Lepidoptera > Noctuidae > Amphipoea > Amphipoea oculea. Next base: position 12,700,866 of record OX243880.1, read on the forward strand.
CACTAATTATTTAGAACCTTGTAATGACGTCAGAGCTAATGACATCATACGGCAGCTGGTTACTACAACTTGTTACATTTAACATAAATGGTTATCTCCAAGGCTATCAAACACCATTACACCGCAGGAATGAATCATTTTTGCAAAAAAAATGACGTAAAATATTTCAAATTATGTTACGGTTATAATTCCGATTTTGACATAGGCACGACTAATCTTAACTACCTGTAGTTTTTGAATAACTTAGTTTTAAGCTCAAGTTCAAGCTAGATGATCTGACCTTGTATTCACGAAATTGGCCAGACATAGCAAAACAATTTACTCACATGCTTCGATCCAACATTAGTGGTATCTTGTGGTTCTCATTAATAAAAAGGTTTTTTTTTAACCGTTATTCTTGGTTTAGTATATGGTTTATACAGGATGTTACAGAAAGGGTATATCAATACAAACGGGTTGAAGAGTGTATCTGGTCTAGAATCTCTGTACAAAATTTCAGCTCAAAAGCAGTAACTTTGAAAATTCTTAATTTTTTTTTATTTCGATAGATTATTAAATTGAAATCATAACAAACGTGTCACCGCACTACGAGGGTCATTATCCATTACCTATCTGTAGTGTGTCTGTGCGCCTAGTACACGCACATCACGCCGCCGGGCGCCAGTGCAGCGCCGTGATGTCGAAATAAAAAAATATTAAGCATTTTCAAAGTTAATGCTTTTGAGCTGAAATTTTGTACAGAGATTCTAAACCAGATACACTCTTCAACCCGTTTGTATTGATATACCCTTTCTGTAACACCCTGTATTTAAGGTGTTAAAAAATTAACCCTACAAACTTGAAGAGGTGCTTTAGACCATTGAACTGAACAACTTTCACTATGGGATCAACTCTGAAATCACGCAAAAAAAACAGCTATTTCATACATTTTGGTCAAGTAGGTATTGAACTTTTGTATGAAACAGCTGTTTTTTTGCGTGCTTTAAGGGTTGGCGATTTCACACTTTGACAAACTATAAGTCCAGGTTCCTCACAATGTTTTTTTTTCAAAATAAACAACCCTAAACTCAGAAAGTACATATGATTTGATGAAGTCACATTGGTAAATGACTGAATTTGAACCCACAACCTCGTGTATGGGAGGCGAGGCCTCCACCACTGGGCCAGAACGACATTTTAAAGACTATTACAAATTGGAACTTAGAAAAAGAATATATTTGGGCAACGGTATAAAGATACCGTTGGCAAAATAATTAATCTATTGTTAGGACGGAAGTGAAATCACAATTAAATTACAGAATTATTTAATATTCTAATAACTAATCACATGAATTATGAAAAGAATTATCAACCATAGTAAAATTACAATCAGAGGAACAAAATCATCACTAAAGAAATAACGAGATACCAGATTACACCGAACGGCTGCCAGATAGTGCTTCTACAAACAACGCTTTCAAAAAGCATAGACCACCAAACAAGAACCAGAGAGCTTGACTCGCCGCCGTTCCGCCATCTTCTACGGGATCTACCGCAACGCTTATAAGTTACTACTTAGAATAAAATTATACCAAGAAGTGATCGAAGTCGTAAATAACATTTGAATCCAAACGATAAATTCAAACGATATTTTTTCTACGGCTTTTGCTGGTTGCGCAATTTAATTACTTCAAAGAACTTTAGAAGAGATATTTCATCTACTTGACATCTTTATTAGAGTAAATTGTGTTTCATTAATAAAAACATCACCTGTTGGCGGTCTTGGACTTGTAATTTTACAAATTATAGGTACCTACAGACCTGTACGATGTTGCTATGGTGTGTTTTGAAAGGTAACCCTATAATTCATTGTTCTTTGTAAATGCAAAGGTCATTATTGCAAATTATTTGTTGAGAACGTACGCGTCATTACGTAGGTACTAATAATTATTGGTGTTTTATTCGTTTTGATGTTGGATTGAGGATCCATTGAGTTTTTATGGAATCCCTGATGGTATCAAAATTTCCACTGTTCACTCATCGTCATCATTAACAATTTAGCCGAAATACGTCCACTGCTGCATATAGGTCTCCTCCAAGTGTCGCCGCATCGTGCTGTACTTCACTCTGTTATGACTTTACTGTAATATTTGCTTTTAGATTTTTCTCAGGTGAATGTAAATGTATCACTGCATACTAGTCATTTATGTCGTCTTCTTCTTCTAGCACTATTGCCTGCTGTCAGATAGCTTTATTACGTTACTTACCGAGCATAATATACTTACGGCCTTAGATATTGCCGCGGTAAAATGGTCACTGCCGATAAACTGCACTGCATTTTGGCGGGAGATTAGTGTACGTATTATACCAATTTGTACTACGTACTGTATAAACAGATGATAATTTTTTTTTTGTGTTTGTTTGTAACCTGTTTTCCGGCCTTCGGTAGCCAATTAGGTGGTTGCAATAGACGACCCCAAAAACAATGACGCGAAATTGAAAAGAACTGTAACTTATTGGAAGGTACCCTTTTTAAAACCACACGGTGTCCTGCTGCTACCTTTAGCCGGGGTGCTGGAGTGGAAGATACCCTAAGTTTAACCGATCATGTAGCCCGGCATCACATCACGCCTTTATTGCCCCGAAGGGTTAGGGATGTAGTTAGTATGTAGGTACACCCACATTTACCCAGTTATTTTTAAGTCCCAGGAGTAGAAGGCGAGCCTATTGCCAATAATCGGGTACAAGCCTTGACTCCGAACTGCTACTGAAAAATTCCTCATAGAAAAACTCATTAACACTTTGCTCGTTCAATAGGTTCCTTTCAATCGTCATATCGACGGTGAAGTGTCAATATCTAATAAGTAACATTTTAGCGATTTTCACTTTATTGCATATTCGTAGGTAAAATATGAAATAGCTCATATTTGCCTATGCCTAACAAATAGTAGGAAACGTCGACGACGACGTTAATATAAGTAACTTTTTTGTTAAAATATTAAAAACTATAGAAATAAAACGATTTTTTCGCCTCCTGTAAAATCATGATTTTGTTGTTATTAGATAATATCACAAAATAAGCTAATCAAGATGATGCCAAAAAGCCTGGTTAAAGCTTGCAACAAACACGCCAACAAATCTCCCAACAAAGCGACCAACATGTTACGCATAGTGTGGGCTGTTTTATCATTTCTCTCAGCAAATCTCCGAAGTAGTCCAAACAAAGCGGTGACTTCGGCGACGTCGCGCTATGTATTGAGACTTAGATTCTTTGAATTGAAATTGTATTCAGGTAATGTAAGTTTTTCTGGATTTAAAATTATAAAAACTAGTTCGAATCTGTCATCATAATTTATTAATTAATTAATATAAAAATACTAATGTACATACGTAAAATACTTCACTTAATTACATCTGAGCAATAACTATTCAACTACGTAGTAGAGTCTGCGTTTTTCTAAATAAGGCTTTCTTTCAACATTTTTATAATGTTTTTTATAATTTTATTTTAACAGTTCAGTTTTATTAATTTATTATGCAAATTCTTCAACAATGCTATTGTTCTTGATTTAAATTAACTTCAATCAACTAATATTAAATTAAATCTAACAATGAAATCATTTATTTACATTTTATAATACCAAATCTTAAATTAAATCACGATTATCAATTTAACTGCTTATTGCCCGACAAAACTAACATTCTCAATAATTATACTATGAAATAACTAAATAATAAATAACAGCAGTAATAAGAACCAGTCAATTCTTAATATTTTAAGTCTAACTGCAAAAATAACTAAATTACCGTTAAAATTATTTTAATTACAAATCAGCACTGATGGATTCAAACAAAAGAAAATCACACAAACAACTGTTTTGTTCGTCGACATCCAACAATAAAACGACAAAATAAAAATTATTGCCTAAAATATTTTCTTCGATAAACTAAATTTTTAAAATTTGGAGGTAAACAAAACACTGCACAAACAAACCTTATGAGATCTTTACGAAAACCAAATCCACGTTGCGAATACGTACAAACATACCTCTAGAAATTTTACAATGTGTATCATCGAAACTTGGACTAATAATACTTCTGATTACAGTTAATCTAAAATTAGGTACAAATACAATTTCATATCTTAAATCTCTCTAGAAATGCACCTATACAATCGATTAAGAACCACTGCCTTGAGACATATCGCATTACAAAAACTCTTCATACTATGTAGCTAAACAAAATAAGGCAACACGTTTCTAAAGGCTAAACTTTAACGTAATCTATACTACGCAATCTCATTTGCATACAGTAAGTCTTCGCAGACAGCGGCGCTTGTCAACATTTCATCAGCGTCTCATAATATCTTCTATACTGAAGCCTTTCTTCGGTCCTGTTGAAGTGCTTGTCCCCGGTTTTGGATTAGTCGGCGGTTGTATCCCAACAATATTCTTTATTCCACTTGGTATGAAACTCGAGCTGCCCTCTTCAGGGTCTTTCTGACCATCCTTACAATTGGTCACATGAGTAGAAGTACAGGGCGTTGTGTCTTTCGGCGGCGCGTGTTTTACTATCAAGTCTTGTGCAACAGTTTGTTGTGGTCCTAATATTGGGTGAGGAACAGGACCGTATGCCATTTGAGGATGCGGCGGTGGCATGGGTATACCAAACTTGTGATATGATGGCATTCCCATTATAGTCGGCGGGATTCCAACTACGACCTCTCCATTTCCTAGCCCGTGCCTAGGCATTGTCAAGTTGGTGGGTTCAGGCGACCGGCTCCGATAAACTGCTGCGCAAGTTCTCACATTTTCTCCAATATCTGGTGGATGACTTCTCTTTCTGAATGGACTCAGGTACATACCAGAAGGCCCAGGGTCTATAGGCGGACTTGCCATTTGACCCATCTTTGAAGGATCAGGAGGCGCAACTTGATGAAGGTCTCTTCTTATTTGCAGCTGAGGATGTCTTATTTGTTGTTCAGGAACTTCGCTATAACGCATCTCTTTTTCAATAATCTCTTCAGAAGTGTATCGCCGTTTTTCGTATAGATCTGACGGCAAGCGCATGTGTTTCTCTTGATGTTGTGGGCGCATAGTATAAGGGCTCGCTCTATCTTTCTGCTCATTGTGGTGGCAGTGAGTGCGTTCTACCGGAGATGGCGACGTCCGTCGTTGCGGTGGCCTTTCTTCACTTTGCTCTCTTCCGATACTTTCGATTGACGACGACCGCGCTCGTCTAACAGGGGAATGTTCAGGGGACGAGAGTTCAGGATCATCGTCATCAAATCCTGGTTCTATTGGCGATCCCGGTCTGCCAATATCCTCTTCACCTACGTCTAGAACATCACCTGGCGGTACGTCACCAACTGCGTGTGTCAAAGCGTGTCTCCTCAAATCGCAGTTTCTTCTGAATACTTTCCCGCAAGAATTGCATTCGTAAGGCTTGTGATCTGTATGGGTGAGCAGATGAGTTTTGAGGTTTGACCGTTGATTGAAGCTTCGGCTGCAAACTGGACATTTGTGAGGTGACTCCTCCATGTGGAGGATTTTGTGTACAGCCAGGGTCCTTGACTGACAGAATCCTTTCCCGCATTCTGTACACTTGAATGGCTTTTCCTTTGAGTGTATGTACCTGGAACAATGAAAGAGAAATTAAATTCCTGTGCTATATTTAGGAACGTATCTGGATAAGAGTGTTCTTCGGGAACGTTTTAATGATTCGTACCATAAAATATCGTGGTTTAATTAAATGTCGGAGTAGAGGCGGAGTGAATTCGAACACAAGTTTCGCTGATAATAATATGAAACGTGGTTTATTTATGGTATGTAACAATACGTAGGTATGCGAAACGGGTTTTGATTGGATTTGGAGGCGTTCATTCATTAAGAGAGGAACGACCTTTTGTCGTCGACAGTATTTTATTGTCCGCTACTAAAGTGAGTAGATGTCACTGGAGATAATACAATAACTGTACGGGTATTCAATACAATGTAATAGTAAAATTTTAATGTCGGCGACCACTATACTGTTCAGACGCGCCTTGAACGTGATCCGAGTAACATGAGCCTTTAGTCTCAAGGCGAGCCCGACGACGTCGCATGCGTTCAGTACGTACAGCCTCACCATTTTTTTAAGACCTCCGCTAATTCTTTTCACTTCCCCGTATCGTTAACGGATCGCGAATGTGGGGGGAGAATGGGAAGGTCATGTTGTATTGGTTCCGTTCCACAAGAGTTCCAGTCCAACCGAATCGAATTACGTTAAAAGCATTTTGTGGCCAATCGCAGCGATTAATATTATTAACAGCGGCTATATTGGATTACTAGTGACCATCTGCTTTATGGCTTGTAGGTAGGCGAGCGATGTGAAAACAGCAAGCGATGTCTTCTTAGACATTTAAGAAGCTCAATTACATTTTGTGTAAGTGCATATTAATACAAGTCCATACAATTATGAATGGCGAACTACTTATTAGCTATTCATCAGACGGGTACGGGTACATTTTGGGCATATACCGAGTTAATCTGTGACAGTAAAGATTATCATGCTATACTTACAATTTTCTGAATGGATATACAAAATTATCAATCAATGTTAACTTTATATTACCTAGATCGAAACAAAAACTACAGAATTTCAGAAAAAAACCTTCTGGTTATTCTAAATTACGATCTAAAATAAACCTTATTTATAAAGAAATTATCAGCAATTTTTTTCTAACATCACTTTTATAAGTAATTGCATTCCGCTGAGGTTTTTATTTGAGGAAACATACCCATGCGAGGTCGGTAAAAGAATTAATAAAGGAAGTATTGAGGGCTCCGTGTAATCATGTTAATAACACGCCTGTCCATGTAGCTTAAAACGGAAAGATGGTAAAAACTTGATTCGTTAAGGTTAAGTAAACTTGAACTTGGAAATTATATTGTTATAATAAAATGTAAATTTTTAATAAATGCATGGACTGCTATAAAGGACAATAAATATGAAATAAAGACGCTACAATAAAAAAAAGTATTTTCTGTCTGCATAGATTATATTGCTGCTACTTCAAATGAGCAGTACTGTGACTGTTTTAACAGCTCCGTTGGTCTCGTGGTCGCAAGCGCGACTGACTACTGAGCGTGGGGTCCTGGGTTTGATTCTTGGGTCGGGCAAAGTGTTGTTGAGTTTTTCCATTAGAAAGCACGTTAAGCCGTTGGTCCTGCGCCTGATCTCTCTCCGTTCTAGTCCGATTGCCGTCCCATCGGACTATGAGAATGAGAGTGAGGGAAGAGGGAGTGCACCTGTGTCTGCGCGCACACTTGTGCACTTTGATATCTCCCGTGCCGAAGGCTAGTCTCCGTTGAGATTGGCTGCCGTGGCCGAAATGTGATCTGGAGGACTTTTTTTACTGTGACTACTTATACTAGAAGTAGCATTAATTTAATATACATAAGTGCACTAAAAAATAGCTCTTCATCCAAGGTAGGTATTTCTTAGTAATCTTAGTTCATTGACTTGATACGAATCTCAAAATGAACTCTAAAGAATTCAGACAACATAGGCACGATAGACTTTCAAAATACAATTCAGCTAATGATAGTGACACAAAGTCCGTAGACCCAGTTAATCATGGGAAACTTAACAAAAAACGTAATGAAGAATGGTTTAAGTCCAGTCCGTTTAATGATGATGACTTCGAAAATTCTTTGGGTTGTCACGCAAAGAATGCGTCGCGGAGATGAGTAGTTACATAAGGTAATAACCGGTTAAACATAGGCAGAGATGACAGAAAGTCTCGTATGAAAGAAGGTCATAGTGATGACTGGGTAATTACTAAAGATATAGATGTTGGTAACGAAACTGTTGATGGGAGAGATGATAAAGCATAGATGAAATAAAATACTCTTAAGATTGGGGAGATTTCATGATAAACTTTGAAATGCATAGAGCATTTTGGTAGTACATAGTAAAATACTTGTGCATAGTGAAACAAACTAGCAATATATTTTCATCCTTATACATGAATGTATATGAAAAATATGATTGGATATACTCGTTAACCCTTTACGTTTTCTTGTGCAATTCTAATTTTGCTGCCTTTTCTTGTAATTGGAAGATATTAATTATTACCAAGCAACCAATCTATAAAGTTAGCATCTATATCGTAATCGAAATCTTTAATATCTTATATAGCGATATCATTTTATATTCACTTTCGAGTGACCGCGCCATTGAAATATTGTAATGCCCAAAATTTAATTCCGTCTTTATTACAGAAATCGATTCTATCAAATCGATTCAGCCATTTAACCATAAACATCACGAGAATACAAAAAATGTTAATTTCTGGTGTGTCAGTATGTTTGTGTGATCAAGTCTTGCTACGGCTAACGTTTTAGTTAATTTATGACGAAGATAAAAATAGTTTGTCAGAAGCAAAAATATTTTAGCTTTCGAAACAATTTAAAAACTCATAATGCCAAAGCAAAACACGAAGGAGTTGAAAATAACAAGAAAATTCTACCTACACATAAACTTGACTCGTCCCAACATCCCATTAGCCAGGAACACAATAACCCTTTCCCTCACAAAATGGGAATACATTGTACGTTTGTAACGTTAAATGTACACACGGAACTCTAAAAGGAGTAACGAGTCACACTGCCAATTACACGGATTGTGCACGCATTTTACTTCGCTCTTAAGTTCGCACATTCGATTCTTAGAAAAGCTAAACGTCCAGTTTTTATTCTCATATAAATGTTATAACAGAAAATTCTTTTAATCTCTGTACTGGGCCCTCGAAATGTTAAGACAAATTGTAGTAGCAATACATAATGCTACTCACAGTTTCTTACTTCTTCTCGTTCTATATTTGTTGACATGCCTGAAGAGTTAGTAATTATTAGCCAGCCAAGTTAGATTACAGCTACCAATGGTATTTAAATCTATGTGTGGTGTTATTGCCAACAATTTAGTACTAAAACAACCATTATTATAAGATTTCAAAATTCAAAAGAAGCTGCGCTAAGACTCTAGTTATCAAACATTGATTTAGAAAATTGATCAATCAGAAATCTCATTTGCCGTTTTATTAATTCAAATATTTATGAGAATCGATTTCCGTATATTAATTAATATTGACCTTACAAAATTTTATTGATGATTTATGCGGTATCGAACAATCATGTGTTGCCAAAAATGGATGTTTTAACTTAAAAATCATTCAAGGGCTTGCCCATATCAAGCACCATGGTTGTAATTACTTCAAAACTTCCTCATAATTGCAATAATCTTAATTTTGGTCACTATTCAACCTATTCAGTAATTATTTAGAGGTTACCAAGCTTCTTCATCATTACGGAGTAATTTACTGCTTATGATCCAATTGTTTACTAGACACTAGTTACTATGTAAAGTTAAGGAATCTTGCGAAAATCAAACCTAGACATACTTTTGCTACTGCAATTTCATTGAAATCTAGCACTCTCTAATCAATAATACCTGATATTACATTAGCACACTAATTGTATAGGTACCTCTGCATGGATTAGGTACAGAAAAGTCCATACTGTTACGACAGTTTTTTTTCTAGCAGGTGAGGCAGAATGTCAAGTGACAACATTAAAAATGTCAACATTACGTGCGTCGGCACGACTCAAAGCCTCGCAGGAGTAAAGTGTAAGCTTTTATACCCGTCACAAATTGTGCATAAATAGTTACGGTTTACTTGCAAGTGTAGCTTTACCTATAAAGGCATTTAATGGTAATACATTCCACTTATCATGACATGATTCTGAGGCAAATAACATTGAAAAATCCATTAAAGAAGATACATATTAGCTGAAGGAAGTTCACAACTAAAATATTGAAGATGAATCTATTATGAATTCCAAAGAGAAAGTCAAGTATAAAGAACTAACAAACAAATTCATGAATGAAGAAGGGAAGGGCGCGAACTTGCCATCGTCACGCAAATATTGTGTAGTGACTGACGGACAGACCGGTTTCATGTAGGTACACACGGCTAGTCCAAACACCCACGTTGTGTATTAAGATTTTGAAGTATTATTAGATAATGGATGGACCTTCTAAAATTTATGATAGATTTATGTATTAGGTTGGGATGAGGATACAAAATTATAGGAAATACAAGCTTGATTCTTGAACTATTGGAACAAAATTGCTTTGACATTGTCACTGTGTGTCGCTTTGACATTGTGAGGACACGGCAACTAGTATTTAGACTTTATTAATAGTAACATTAAGGGCGGTATCTTCCATACTGTTTTAATTTTATAACATTGAAGTCATTAATATTAAGCCGGTTATCGATCTGTGTTGTGTTTACGATGAGAGAAACGAACAGCGTTAAACATAAAAACATGGAACACAACATAATAATATAACCATAATATCGATAGACGTAGAAAAAAAGTGTTCCAATTAAATAAAAACCAGATATTTTAATATAGAAGCTGAAATTACTTCCAATAAATTTTAAATATCTAATGAACGCGATATCTTCATTTTAAAATGAATCGAGAGCCACGATCGACATCGTATGATGACGGATTCGGAAACACCAGTCAAACAGCTTTACTAACATCAGAGAGACCGACGCCAGATTCAAATTAACAAGGCAATTACCAGGTTACTACGAAAACGTTTGATGCGAACCAACTAACACTATAAAACACAAGATTGCTGGTCAAATGGGTAAACCTCAAAACCATAACCAAATGGTAGAGCAACGAAAAGTTAAACTACCTAAAATTTAAAAATGTCACAAGAAACATTTATTCGGAAGTTTCAACGACAAAAAAATTATTTTAAAATAAAAGAATTAGAACAAACGTTAAGTATACACATAATTTATGACATAAACAAATCTTACCCTCCGAGGTATCTTATCGTACCAGTTCGATCAATTCTGACGTTAAATAAAATATAAGTAACGTCTGTCTCTCCTTATTATGCTTTGAGATAAGGATCGCGATGGACAGTCGCTCAGAACCCCATCAAGACACGGAGCGAAGATTAAAAAACTTTGACTCCAAATTACAGAGAGGACGGAGATCCCGCGCTAATGGGTTACATTAAAAAATATTTCCATTACGGTTGCCGGGCGGATAATGTGTTTTGGAATACACGTACAAGAGATGGCGCCGGTATAGGAAACAGACAAGTGACTCATGAAATGAACAATAAAACGGTAATAACTTGAATTGATAACAACGACATAATGCTCTCAGAAGTGGCAATTGAATATAAAGCGTCGGTCATTTAACTAAAATGTCTAAAAATGTTGACGCTCTTTTTTCTGCTGGATATGTAATTGGTTAAGCCAAGGAACCATTTGCGAGAACAGACTGCGGAAACAGGTTCTTAAAGTGTTCTCGTTTCTTAACAAGCTGCAATGTATAGTCGATGTGACAAGACCGAAAATTTAAAGTCAAACAAAATTTTGGGTCACTTTATTTCGAACCCTCGTTCTAACAATAAAGCTCCAAATTGTACTGGAAAAAAGTGATATAAATTAAGAAGTACCTAGTTGCGTTTTACTAAGAATAAAGAAATATTTCGTCTACCGATCCGGGTCAGAATGGTTTTTTTCCAATTCAATCGTGTTCGAGATTGCCTATCGAACAACGTTCGAGAGGTTTGTAACGGATTTAGAGCAATGACTATTATAGACCAGTCTATGTTTGAGGTTTTTGAATTAAAACACGACATTCAATTATTATTAAACTTAATAATGTTGAGTAACAGTCAAAACCTTAATTAATGTCTTGAAATGAAATTGAGGTATTTCATAGGAGAAAATAATATAAACGCCAAAAACACATAAATTGAATGCAACTCCAATAATTTGAAGTCATGATTTAAAGCTTCATAAAAATATATTTCATATCTGAGAGGTCTTGTCTAAGAATGTATTGGTTCTTTGCAATGACCAACACCACAGATCGAATCAATTTCTCTCCACAGTTTTTTTTTTTCTTATTACAAAGTCTGAATGGTAGATAGAGTGAGCCAACTGGGCACCAGTGCGTACCTACATATATTTATATATACCTACTGTGTATTACTTTAGATATAGTTTTATTTTTAGTATTCTTAGCCTTTACGACTTCAGTTTTATGTGAATGTTTATCTTACGTTATACTTTTAGATTGTCTATCAATTGCTTCATTAACATGTCCGTCAAACGCGTTTATTTACAAAAAGTTATCTACTGTTTTATTTTCTGCAACAATTTTAAATGTAGTTTCAGAATAAGAATCTTGAGTTTTATCACTTGCAATTTTAAATTCAAAATAATGCAAGATGCGACTGTGGCTGTGATGTTTATGGACAGTGGGCTTGCAACCTTATACTCGTGCTTTATTGCCAACTATGAACTTGACACTTGAATGCCGAGACAGGGCTATAACTACACAGGTTTTTACTTGCTAGAAACGAAACGCAAAACGATAACTCAAAACACTTACCTAAACAGTTGAAGTTACGCTATCTACGCAAGTAAACATACAATTAAATAGTTGAAACATGCCTGGAGACATAATAAAAATAAGCTATTGTAGTTTTGTGGAAATACGGTTGACATAAGACCATTCTGGTATAAGTTACATAATACTCCTTGAACTCCATCCTTAGCATACGAAATAAGCATTCCATCACTTCAATAGTACTGAAGATTTTCATAAAAACCCTAGTTAAAAGTAAAGAGAGCAGGTACAGCGGACGCGCGTTGGAATGCCGCCGGGGTCACTGTCCGATCCCTCCTTACGTACCTCCCGTTCATCTACGCTATCTAAACCTATCGCATAGATTGATCGTAAAACGCTTTGCTCATTAACTTTACTAATTATGTCTTTGCCTTTAAAAGTTGAAGTTCTTGTGTTGGAAAAGGAGAATACAAAATTTATTAAAATTTTGGGTCATGCAGAAGTTGTTGTTAAACACTTCAGGAGTTTAATGATGATAGCTTTCTGTCACTATATAATATCGGTAAGTCTAATAATAATTGTGTTTTTCAACCATTAATGTGACTTCACTAAAATATCATATTTTGCACCTTCATAAACCAATAACGATCCAAAAAATGAGCAAAACAATAACATAACACGAATATAAATGAGACTTCACACTAATTAAATTAAGTCATATAAAACATAAATATGGCAAAGAAGACAATGCCACCGTATTTATGATAATGAGTGGAGAACTTAATTATGTACGTAGGTGTATTTGCGGAACCCACACAAATGCAGAACGGTAGCGGTTGATAATACATAAATTTATTCAAAGAAACTGTTACATGCCGCACACTGCCACATAAGTAAATCAAACCCGCTTACAAATAGCTTATATTAACATAATCTTGCGATTTGAATAATGAAGTAGCAGATTTTGTTATTCAAAATCGCGTTGCTTTCAGGCAGATGCATCGGAACATAATTTTATTGGCCGTTGTGACTTTTCTTTATGTAAATTATTATTTAGGAACAAACCTTAAGATGATTTTTATGATAAATTTAAGGTTCATCAATATACATAAGTCCCGAAGTATTTTGGTACAATGACAGATGAATCCAAAATTGTTGTTAGAATTTAGAATAAATAGTGAATAGTATAATAATATTTCATGCATTGACAGTAACGTTGCTGTCGTTGATAACATTCATCATTTGCCCTAAGTATTATAAATATCTCCCAGAAATATTACTATCTGTCATACTTAAAAGGTTATTTACAGCTTTGTTTAACTTTAAGGGAAAAATAAACGCATGTAAGTATTAAAAAGTATCCGTAAGTAAACGTTAAATAATTCTCCGGACATGTTTCTCAGGAGACACTTTTGCTGTATTAAGCAGCATAAAAGGTGTACTTAAGCAACTGTGGTTGACTCGAGTTTCGAACCCACGCACTTTTATCTCTTTACAACTAAGCTGGTTTCCTTTAAGACGATTTATTGTTATGCTACTAATATCTCAGCATCAGTAGTAAATGACGCCAACGCTTTACTTTCCAATAATTAACATTTGAATGACAGAAATTGTTTAGTCAGTCCGTGTGAACTTATTTTGTATGGGACAGCCATATTTTACGTTTAATATTTTGAACAAAATTAAATGATAAGAATCAAAATTACTTAAATGAAATGGTTTTAGATCATTCTAATGAATCAGAAGAAACAGGAAATAAAAAACATGATTATACGTATATGAATGTGACAGTTGAAAATATAACAAGTCCTAACCTGGAAGCAGAACATACAAAAACAACATTTCAAAGAATCATTTGACTAATTAGCAAAAGAGTCGTTTCTAACGCCTAGAAACTTAGAACTTCAATTAGCATAGACGCTGTCGAGCTAATATTTCCTAAAACCGAACCGTAGGAACCCGTATAGGTAGCAAAATATTTACAAGAAGTAAATGACATAATGTAAATGAGACGAACGTTTTCGCAACTGCTCGAGCGAAATTAGCATTACCATTAGAACGTTTTTTGCATCGCCTTTAACAAAATGAGACGTCAATACATTGGATATATCGTTTTGTTTTAACCGCAATGGCATTATGGTAATAAGTTTCTTTTGAATGACAAAACTGAAGCCAGTTTCCAATAGAAAGAGACTTTAGTTAAACGGACAATACTCTGTAGGTTATGGATCTTTTCGAAATGTTAAAAAAGTAGCAACAATAAATTATTTCGTTTCAGCAGACATCTTTGTATTGGTTTTTATGTTTACAGTTACTTTTTGGCTACCTTCCTTTGCAAGAAATGAATTTACAAACTTCTTATTTTCTGCAAGTGTGATCTCTGGCATATACAATCGCAGATGATCGTTGAATGAACAGCAACCGGTATTATTAAACCTGCTTCTTCCGCTTCTGTAATATTTATACAAAATACATTCCCTTACGTGGCTTCAAATGCACAATCCGGTTTGTTATCATTGCTTTAAGATGTTGCTAAATGTTTTTGGCGTTCGATTACATTTTAAATTCTGCCTTTTTTTGCTTTATTCTCTTCGACATTGACTTAAGTAAAAATCTTTCCTTTTTATTTTATTCTTGGTGCTATCTTCAATACTAATGTGACACTGTAGTATTTGATTTCAATTGGATTCTTTATTTAGGCTTTAGATGGTAAGCAAGTCAAAATCAAAAGTAGATATTTATTATATTTCAAGCAGCCGCTTACCTTTAAGTAGATTCTTCTAAATCTATCACCACATTTTAGAATGGCCCCTTATTGAAGTCAGATTTAGTTTCAAAAATAATACGTCATTACCAAAGTAGTTACGTTAAAGCTTAATAGGTTTCGTGTAGGCGAGGTGCTTTCAATCACATCGGTACAATGAGTCGTTAATGTAGTCGCTGGGTCTCCGGTAATGGTCTAGACGCTACCTACACATGAAAGTCTTTCGTTTCTTTTATCACAATGTAGGTAATGTTGCATTGTAGCAAGGTTGGTTTTAGGTAGAATGTGCACGTGCTGGAATTTCTTCCAATACCTAATGCGTAAGTGGTTTTGAGGTTTTTGTATTGAAGTTGGTGAACATAAAAATCATGCACAATATCCATTGGGCATGATTTTTATGTTGATATTGAAGTTTTGGGAAAGACAATTAGAGACTTTGGAAATGGGAATTTGGCAATAAAATATGAAAAATCTCTGGAACAAAATATAAATTCTAAAAATATTCTCATTTATTTACCATTTATGTACACACATATATAAACAGACAAGAAAACACCTAAATTGGAATTTTGAGTGAAGTTAAATTTCAAATCGTCCATCTTCTATCACAAAAACTTAATCGAAAAATAATACAGAGCGTTCCGCAATGCGTGGCAGTGCATCATTTATTTTTCGTTTGTATATTAAAGAAATTTAGTATTCGTCGCGCGGTCGACGTTATAAAAAGTCAAAACCCCAAAAGTCGGACAGGTACGTGGACAAAAAATAAATGGAAAATACTAATGGAGTGGCGCGGCCAGGTTGGACCGCGATGCTGCGTGGTAAGTAACTGGTAGAGAAGGTTATCATTTATTTTTGTACATACTAATGAAGTGCTGATAAGTGAGTATTGTTAATAATTATAGTAGCTTGAAACTATTGTGTTTGTGGTGGTGATTCAGAACTATTCTATGTTCAAGCGCTTACTGAAATTAAAGCGTTTTTACGCAGACAATCTAAAAGTAAGAATTTCGTATACATGACACATGAACTTGATTACAGTTTGATAAAATATCAATAAAAACAATAAAATCGGTTTGATAAGTCAGTAAATAATTTCACAATGATTCATGTATGACGTTTTACCAAAAAACGTATTATACCGGTTGTCTATGAAAAGTCTAAGTCATATTTATAAGGCCGCAGGTGTAGGCAGTGTAAGTCAGTTAAATCAAGCAATTCTAGCTTCTCAAGTCGAACCACATCAATTATTCCAACAACCGGGGCAACTACATACAGTGCGGCGTCCACAGCCGGTTTGGCTGCGCGTACGCCGGCCATGCGACGTAATGGGAGCGACGGCTTGCCGCTGCCGCTTCACACACAATTTCACCTTTGAGTGACGCAGACATTCATTGTAAATGCGTACTTCACTTGCACGGTATCAGGTGCATTTTACTTAAAACTGCTAATGGTTTAAAAAGGTTTATAGAACTTAAGTGATTAGGTAGAACTGGAAAATTATTGATGAGAGACAGAATCAAATTAAATTGGCAAAACTTTACGTCTTGAATGATCTAGGTCTTATTATAGTCAATAATATATTGGTACAAAATGTATGTCTTGCGGGACCTAGGTCCAATTAGAGTTGCTTGCACTGAATTGCCAAATGATTCCGTTAAAATTGAATATAATAATTACTGTTCTTGGCATTTAATTTATTTAATTATAGACGAAGAAAAAAAAGCTATGAGACTTGCAAGCACAGACAAGAAAATGTATGTTCAAATTGAATCATCAGCATCTGCCTGCCTTTTCCCAACTATATTGGGGTTGGCTTCCAGTCTAATGGATGCAGCTGAATACCAGTATGTATTTTACATGGAGCGACTGCCTATCTGACCTCCACAACCCAGTTCCTGGGTAATACGATACCCCTTGCTAAGACTGGTTGTCAGACTTTCGGGCTTCTGACTACCCGTAACGACTGTCAAAGATCCACGAATGACAGCCAGGACCAACGGCTTAACGTGCTTTCCGAGACACGTAGGGGTCTCGGTATATAAAGATGATCACCCATCCACAGACCAACCGTGGCAAGCGTAGCTTAACCTGATCGATCGACCTGTGAGGTTGTTATTATTTAGCCACGGGCCCCTCGAATTGAATCATCAATCACATAGAAATTAATAAATGCAGGAAAGTTACCTCAAATTCTATGAAGGATTAGAAAGTACCTAAAGTAAGAAAAAAAACAAGATGAACATTGCTTTATAATAGTTTTTTAATGTTGGACTACTGATACTACCAGAACTACAAAGATAATAATAATAATGACGCATCCCAAGTAATATCGTTTTTACCATCTAATTTATAATTGTCTGTTTTTCTGACTCCATTTGTCTATTTTTCGTGATCCAACCGCATTGTTTTTGTCTATCGATCGTGAGATTCGGTTAACGCATGTCTACTGTCTACGACAAAAAATTGGCGCCTCATAAGAAAAAAACTTTGATATTTGATACGTCCACGTATCAAATACCACCATTTATAGTTGCGCTTCAATAGTTCCAAAACTCAATTTTTCATGGTTCATATATCTTTAGAACCAGATTCTTTTCTCGTTTTACGACCTCAAACGATAATTTTATCAAAATGGTTTCTAATATTATGTTTAATAGCAATAACTCGTCATTTGCCGAATTCTTATGATCTAAAATCGATATCAAACGGCGCTTCTCCATTTGATTAAAATCCAACTGTAAATTCTAAAAAATTCTGTATATAGACGACAGTCGTTGAACACAGGTGGGTAATATATTTTTATTGTTTCTAGTCCCGTTCTGTTTATTCATTAAATAAGCTGATAAGATTAAAATATCAAAGAGATAACACAACTATACGTTTCTCGAAATCATTACGCTTAGAAAGAACTTAAACTGGATCGCTCCGAGTCAGGAGTAGCTTAGGAAGTGAATATTCTTGTTCGAAACGAGTTCCAGTTATCAGATTTATAACACTGGCAGTTGATTCATGATCGTCTCGTCTGGCAATTATACCGGGAGAGGAGATATCATTAATCAAACTATATTGATTGGTCCACTCTATGTACAAACCCAATTAGATTGAATCCTTCAATTTTGTTTGATCCTACATGATTTATTACTTGTGGAGGTACAATTAGGCTATGTGAAGCAGGAGTGTTAATTTTGGTTTCATCGTAAATTCTCTTTTAGTGCTGTGTGTAATTGACCGTAATCGTCTGTAATCGTTTCGTATCGTAGATGCTTTTATTGGCTGCTTTACATGTGGGAACGATGTTAAAGGGATTGGTTTTTCGTCGGTGATCTGTTATTTTCTTTGTAATCGAAGTATTTTACGTGATGGAGTGCATATCGTATGCTTCACTTTGAAGAGGATGTAAATGATTAAAAATATTTTTTGTTGCTTTTCATTATTATTTGAAGGCTTGCGGTTGACCACTCCCTCACTAGCCAGTTTTTCTGTGCCATCTTTAGGTAATGACAGATGAATATTCAAGGGTGAATTTTTGTTTTTTACCGAATATATATTTATATTTTTTGTTATCGTACCTACATTTTAATAGTAAATTAAACAACGATAAAAATAGTTTATGTTATCTTACACAGTAATTATTAGGTGAGTACTTGCCTTAATTCAGCACGGAGGTAATCAAAATAATTAAAGGTGTTAACTAACCATATCCGTCCAAAAATGTACCGATATTCAAGGCAATTTGATAATGCTATATTCTGAGAGACAGCGTTATGTTTTATTACTAATATAAATTACTGAGAATCGATTATTCGATGTGAAGATAAATATTTACTATTAAAATTGAACATGAAGGACTACAAGCTGCAGAATTGAATGTGTTGCTTAAACACCGAGCGAATTTTATTCACATTTTTCGAAAAAAATCTCAAAAACAAGTTTTGATTCTAGAGGTCCTAATAATTATCGAAGGTTCATAGTTTCCAATAGTTAGCTTACCAAACTTTGATTTGAACTAAAAGCTATGTATGCTGTAATTAATAGTTGCAGGACCAAAAAATAGTCATTTCGATAAAACTAGTAATTAATCGGTCACCGCTCTCTATGTATATCCGGACAAAAAAGAAGATTATCTTATTATAAGGAATAATAATGAACTGTATGAATTAATATAAAAATAAATAAGTCAGAATTAATATTGAACTAAATAGTAATTTATGGCATAATATTACTATTTAGTCCTATATAAACATTCCTATCGATTTGAATTATACTAATCAAGCGAATTAAAAACATAATATTTTACAATAGAATAGGAATTGGTTTAATTAATATTATAGTCTCTCATGTGTGTTTATCAAGGATGTCAGTATTTTTATAAAGATTTTTTTTAAATTTCTTGTTGAATAGTATTAGTGAAAGTACCTATTTGTTTCTTTTGCTCGACACTCTCAAATGGTATTTTATGCAATGTTTAAGTTTTGCAAATTATAACTTATATATAAGTTAAATAATTAATTATTTTAATAATAATATTTTTTTATTTAAACATTGATACTTACGTCATTTTAGTCTCTGCTATGTTCGGTAAAATATTAACTACATATAGCACAACCCTAGCACAGATCAATAATGTTTATTACCATTCGAAAACTTTTCAAAATTCGATCACTGCTTTTAATCTCCCATAAAATCGTTCCGTACGTGTCGAGAAGAGATTAAAGTGGCTTGCTCCCAGCCACAGGTAATAAATAACGTGATTATTTCGTCTTTCATACTGGTCACAATATCTAAGACTTCTTTTTTGAGTGAATTCGACCGAAAAAGAATTCGTTAACGGGATTAAGGTTTTATTCTGAGGTATTTTTTTATCTGTGTGCTGCTGCCGTTTCTATGGATTTTAAAAGTATCTACTCATTCAGTTAATTTTTTATCGAATTTTTTAAATCCCCTAATTTTAATATGCAGAGCTTGGAGTTAAGTCTCCCTTTATGTTAGACGCTGACTAGTCTTGAATTATTTGATTTCGGTACTTTATGGGTTTTAACTGATCTAGTTTTTGGGCATAAGTCACAAACCAGAGAACAAACAAGTCTTTAAACAGCTAACAAGTTTACATACTGTGCCGATGTCTCTCATCCAACTCTCCTTTTGTAGGTCTGCTGGAAGAAACTAATGAAATAAGCAGTACCTTTGTGCTCTTTTATCTGTATCTATTTTTCGAATTTTCTGTGTAAACAAATAAATAAAAAAAGACAAATGAAGGCATAATTATTATGGCTCGTTTATAAACTAACAAATCCGCCATACATAATAACTATAATTACATAGCACGTAACCTTAAAGCTAAAACAAACATTAGACTCGTTAGACTTCTGCAACACAGACTAAAATCACCGTTTTCCATCACAATAATTAATTTCTGGATGCACCATAAACTCCGAAAGGAAAGCCATGGGTGTGCAAGAGGGTTCAACCGCCAAGGACGACCGGTTGTACTGCGACTTTTAGCCTGGTCGCAAACGCATCTACTTTATCCCGACAATCTCGAGGGAGAATCTTCAACCTTTTTTTCAGTTCAAAGATAGAGAATTACAAGACAGTGGGTAGTAATAAAAGCTTGAATGAATAGAGGGATGTCAATAGATTTCATCCTGCAATGGAAAACGACAATAGGTAGTGTGATTCTCTTGGGCGTCTTTTAGTGTCAATTCACACTATAGTGTCGATTCTATTCAACTAATGCAACTTCATCTGAAGTATAGTGTGAAGTGGGCCTTCCAAGTGTTCTATAAGATCTTTTGATATTTACTGTTTTCAATGCTGAGTGTCTCTTGGCAATCGTTTTATCAAACTTTTTAACAAACACACCCAATTTAAGCATGACAATTATTGTCTTTAAATGTATGTTTTGCCTCTATTACTAAGTTTGAAAAGTGGTCAATTGTGGATATTGCCGACTGTACCTCATACATAATTTAGTGGCTCCTCAAGAAATCTTTATGTACACAACCAACTTAAGCCCGTGGGTAGCCATGACAGATAAAATCAAAACTCATTTCCACCATTTTTAATATGTCCCCGAGAGCCGTCACGTAGGACTTCGAAGTATTTTTGTGGTTATCTTTGATCGCTTATGATTTGGTAAAAAAGGGTTATGGGAATGGTGCATGATTAAGGGAATTGGACATTATATTTTTATGTATAAAAATTGTAGCATTTTGGAATGAATACTAACAACATATGAAAAAAAACATCCATTCCTACTTATTTTCCTTTTCTATCTCAGTTGAAATTACTACCCGCCATAAAATAAATTGAAGTTGCATAATTTTTTAGTATGTCAAAATTCACAAACCCTTTATGTAGTTACCTACCTATTCACTTAACAGTTGTAAACTTAACTTCACGGCTATGCATGCAATTTAATGCAATAATACAAAGTTGGAAGTTCAAACAAAAACCTACTTTCGTATGACAAAGTACAGCCACAAATTCATATATTATTTCGCCACGTACCGACAGTATGAAATCAAGGCAAATCCACGTAATCTTTAAACGTAAACCTTACAACAGTTATTTACTTAGAAATTCTTGAAATAAGAAAGAGATCCTTAATCTCTACCTGTTTTTAAATTGGCTTGTGTGTGTCAGGTTTCGTTCCAAAGATATCCCTTGCATATGTGTGAGTGTCCACGGATTTTATCTAACGTTGGCTTCGTCATATGATTAATGGTAATACAGAAAGGCATACCTTTCCCCAACAACAATGGAATCCAAGTTTGAAATATTTGTAAACTTCATCTTGTTTGGGAGTTGGGACAGATTTTTTAGAGAGTTCTAAAGGATTAATGATAGCAAGTAACGTATCGAAGGATCAAATAGAAAATCTCTACACCGATAAAATTATTCGTGAAGTTTTCAACAGTACCAAAGGACGTTCAGTTAAAATCGCTTATGATTTCGTAATAATTGGTATGGGTTTGATAATTAATTGCCTGAAATAAATGATACTTAATTTAATTAAAATCACATACTTATATATATGTACTTCTACTCAATGCGAAAAAGTAAGCCTGATATAAACACAGTACGCACCCATTTCAAAGAAATTGGTTTCTGACGTACATAAAGGTAATTACATTATTCGTATACAAATAGCGGAGGACGTTAATGTAAATACAAATATTCTTGAAGAACGTGGGCTCGAGTTTAGAGGCCACATAGTGGAGGCACCGGTACACCCGCTTTGTTTGGACAACCGACCGGTCACTGTTTGCACGGGCCTCCACGACAACACTCAGAAATATTTCAAGCGAACTCTTGAGCAAGCCTTAAGTGAAGTTATGGAACCGACTTTTAAAACCTTCCACAACATAACGAAGGAAACGATTCTGATGGAATGGAAAATAATCTACTCAAAGAAAAAAACTTAAATGGAAGATATAAATAAAGCTGGAGACGAAAAAAACTTAATAAGATTAAAGAATTAGTGTAGGCGAAAAAAAATTGTAATGAGTTTGGCTGTAAATCATTACATCCCGTTCACAGATGGTAGACACAAAACAAGCAATACAGATTGCTACTACAAGCTTAATGGCTTTTAAAAACTGGATTAAGTAGCGAAGAAATGCTAAATCGACGATAAGCATAAGTCTTGTCAACCCACGCCTTAACACGCATAAGTTTACTTGACATCTTGTAACAAACTTTATTCTGTGAGTATTAAGGGTTTTTTCTGCTTAAAAAGCGATTTGAACTCCAGTTCTGTAGCCATTGAGATAAATCCTCTATTGTTGTACGAGAAATATCCATAAAATACTTTTGTTTTATGTGAAGAGCAGAATCGGTAGACATTAAATGAATATAAAAAACGTCCATTCCTTTAATATTTCCTCTGGCAGTTTTGTTAGTAAGAGTTGGACGTACGTACATAAGTGAAGATTTTTAACATTACGCGACCATAGCATGTGGTCGAGTACTAAGAATAGGATATGAAGCCACTTAAACAGTAAATGGCAAAACTTAATTAAATGTCAGTCATTATGGTAAATGGTTGGGACTCGAAACACCTTAAGCCAGTATTTCATTTGCCGACAGGTGGCGCTACCTGCCACTTGTTTAAATAATTTATAGGTAAATTTATTTTTATTCTTTCTGCCAACTTTGGCCGCATTCCAGGCTACCGAAATGTCATAAAATAAGCAATATTCACTTAAGAAATATGATAAAAGGAGTGTCAAGTATCTCTCATATCGGATTATAAAATTCCGGAGAGGATTAACACAATGAACTGCAATTTAGTTAAGTTACATGTCCCAGAAATTTATATGCGTAAGTCGCCATGGGGTATAATAACAGAAATGTTTTCGCAATTATTAAAATATTTAGCGATACAAATATCAAGTTGCAAATGCGTTTGCGTGATAAAATCAGTTCTTTTTAAATATTATACTTTAATATTGTTCGATTACTGTATTGGATTGACAGTATAGATAAGTTTATTTATCATAAGCCTAAGGAACCCTGAAGACTGATGTTTCGACATCAAGAGACAGGTTTTCGGATTACGAATGGGTTACTTTCCGTTTTTGCGATAGCTAAAGTATGATTAATCGTACTGATTGTATCGCAAGAATGTTAATTGAAAACTGACGTTTTGTGGAGATTATATAAAATGCAGTTTTATAGGCCGACAGCTTAACTGAGACGTTTCCTGAGGTAGCAGTGCGGTGCGGGAGGGGTGTGGTGACGTGATGCGAGCGCTCAGTGATTCGTCAACTTGTGACAACTATCACCCCTCCCGCACCACGCAGCTACCTCAGACAACGTCTCAGTTAAGAGGTCGGCCTATAGTAACTTACATTTTATTCGATTCGGTGACCATCTTCACATACCAAGACCCCTCCGTGCCTCGGAAAGCACGTAAAGTTGGTCACGTTGGTCCCGGCTGTCATTCGTGGATCTTTGACAGTCGTTACAGGTCGTCAGAAGCCCGAAAGTCTAACAACTAGTCTTACCAAGGGGTATCGCATTACCCAGTAACTGGGTTGTGGGGTTCAGATAGGCAGTCGATCCATGTAAAATACTGGTATTCAGCTGTATCCGGTTAGACTGGAAGCCGACCCCAACTAGCTATAGCTGGGAAAAGGCTAGGCAGGTGGTGTTCAAGAATGTGATGCTCATGTATTATTGTGTATCTATGAAATTAATGTTTCATATTACTAGCAAGATTGAATGAATCAGTGAAGTTTTTAGAACAACAGTTTTTTTTAACATCTTTGTGTTAAATTATAAGGAAACCGTTCAAAACGTTTAATTTCCTATTATGTTGCTATTGGAATCAATGATTACTTCAAAAATAATTATAGGATTGTATTATTTATTGCTACGCGTCAACCCATTTGGCATTCCATATAAAACCACCAACTTGTATAAAAATATGTTGCAATTGTTTTTATAAAACAAGGTTATATTATAAAACAGTCAATTATGAACACAGAATCAAGAATCCAACAAAGTTTTGCCTTTTATTTTATCTGAGAATCCGAATCACGCGAATACTAAACTTAATTGGTTGGATATAGCGACAAAAAATCGTTTTGCAACCTAACACGCAATCGTCTGAAGAATAATTTAAATAATACGTTTACCTGTGCGAGTTGATTCGACAATAATGGCATCTGAATAATCTAAGACATTAAAATGGAATCCGTTACCACAAGTCCGAGGTGAGTCCAGATGTGCATGGTATCTAGAGCCGAAAATTCGAAAGTAACTTGCCATGATCGAAATGGTCGGCGAATTTATTGTGTGACTTATCACCGATCCAATCAAGTAAACTCATGAATTAAATTAACGTAAGAAAGAGGCTCCATAAACAGTTTTCGTATCGACGTTTCAAATGAGACCGTTTTCTGAAATTTCTTATCAGACGATCTTTTGGCAAATACTTTTGGAAGATTTTGCAAGTGATCTCTACCGAGATACCACGGGCCCAACGGCAGCGTTTTGACTTATTTCTTTATAAATAAACAACCAAGTTTATTTTCAGCGCCGCAGGTGCACAGGATACGTATAAAATGCGTCCTTAACGTCAAAACGAATCGAGAGTGCAAGAAAAAAAGTTGTGCAACGGTCTGCAAGAAACTTTCAAAAGGCAATGAGATACTGTGAAATCAACAAGAGGTTTGCCGCGTATCGCGTATCTTACTAATTATTCTACAGCCTCGGTCACGATTCTTTCAAACGCATATTTATGGAGATGAATCCAGTAAAAAGATTAGACTAATCAACACGACCTCATTATAAAATGACAATACAAGCCCCAACAAAACCAAATTAACATCAGCATCAATAGAAAAAGATTTTTCGTCCAAAATTGATGAAGGTACTCTATATAATTTGAACATGAAACAACCACATGAAGATCATTCTATGTTTTATTGCCTTACGTCATTATAAAATTTATGTATTCATCCGATATGCACCTTTAGTAATATTATGTTAATAGCACATCGAACATGTTGATCCCATACAAAAAACAGTCTTCACAGAAGATACGCTTGAAATTACCAGACATTTACATAAACAACCATCTGTTTCCGACTAAATGAAAACGAAATGCGTTTATTGTGTCACATATGATATTAGGAACACAAAAAAATCGGACATCGCGTGACAATCATACAATTATGCGGAATCGCCTGGAGTAACGAATTCTGAGTTCAGAATAACAAAGATTCCAATTCCAACGTTCGAACGCTTAGGTATATGATTGGCTCCAGCCAAGATGATAATTTCTAAAGACCTGTAGGCGAATCTCGCGTTCTTGCGATCGAGTCCACCTGCCCCTCTTTGATTTATTATGGATTCAGTATTAATTTGATATCCCTTTTTGTTGTAGCCCCTTGAGCGATCTGAACGAGCGAGAGCTTTACGTGGTCCCCATTATATGTGGTCTCGGTTCAATCATAATTGCATATGAGCCTCGAGATAAAATAATGTTCAATGCAAAAATAATTCTTATGAAGACTTTGGCAAATATTTAATGCGTATGGTATCTCCATTATTGAATGACGATAAAAAGGCTGATACCGTTTTGTTGGTTATTTTTAATACGTATTGCTTTTGGGCAAATAATTCGAGAAAAGACAGAGATGTTATTATGGAACTTATGGCAATGTATGTCGTGTATCGGTGAAAGGTTGAAAATACTTAAAGATACTGAATCCGATGATAGATAAGAATACAAACTCTATACCTCTCGTTGTTGCATTCGTTTTATTTTTAATGTCCATTACAGAAACCGAATCTAAAGGGAAGACAGAGAAATACATCAACACGTTATAATATTAATGTATCTCTGTAGATAGGTTTCGAACCAGTTTTTAATAAGAAATTGCCTCGCTTGCGGTAGAAAATTAATGATAGCAGATACACGTCTAGTTGCAGTGCACTGAGGAATGTTTCTTGTTAGGCTTGGCGTATACGTGCGGCTAATCGCTGGTTTCTAGTCTTAACAAAATTGTATGTTGTTATGAAATGTTTAAGCAGTACGTAAAGACTCTGTTTCGTACTTCGGAACAACACAGTGGTTACTACTTTTAATGATACCAGTATCTTTTTATCTGTATTTTGATAGCATTTTATGTTTTCTTTTAATATAATTTTACTATGGTTATCAATGAAATGTCATGTGACGTTTTCCAATGAAGAAAACTGGCACGACCTAGGCATTATCAATAGGTACCTACTATTTTTTTCAATCTAAAACTCAAATCAAGTTCAGTTGTAACGAAAAGCAAACGCGACCGTGTACAGTCATAACAAAATCTTGCGTGTGAGCTACACCTAACGCAGTATTTTTGTACCACTCCGGTATTACAGGTTTATGGTGTGAATAGTGTTGTTTATATAGCTATATTTATATAGTTATGTCCATCATTCGATGGGAAACTGACGGTACTTAATGGCTAAATTTTGATTCGATGCGAACCATAATATTTTGGTATGAAATCGTTTGGGAGAGAATTTAATTAGTTTTATTGATTATTATGCTCTTAAATTCTTTGTTGGATTTCAATAATGTTGCGATTTTATCTATGATGACCACCACGAGGTCATAAGGGCAAAGTGATCTGTAAAGGTCATAAAATTGTTTGCTTGACTGCTTTGTTAAATTAATTATATCGTAATCTTTATTACTTAATCTCAACAATCAATATGAACAAAAATGCTTTACTATTATAATAAGCAGATAGGTACTCAATGTCATATATATCATACTTTTGAATTTTTGGGACTAAAAGTACCACGTTGCTTCGATAGTTTACGAGTACATATATTTAACGTGACAGAGATGCAATCTATGGCCGTTCTCATGGGATAACACATGTTAGGAATTCATATTTCCAAGTATACATGTTTTTCTTAACATACTAAACGTATGCATCCATTTGCAGCCTCATATTAGAAATATTCTTAGAGTGGGAAAGGGACCGATGATATTTCCCAGAGAGACCTTTGAATGAAAAATGACGATACATCGTTCTTATGATTTTTGAATAATTGGTTTAGGCGTCAGGATACTAAAATATGAAAAGTATTTTTTATTTGGCTAAAATGGGTTGGAACATGCGAAAGATATTCATTTTATATGTGATACTCCTAACCGAAGGACTACGCTGGATTCTTAATTTAAGTAAAAATATTCCGATCATGCTTCGATTCTACCGATCCATTTTCGATAAGGCAGAATCATTAAAAGCCATTTTATATTTACGTAAGGCCAGTAAACTTGTTAAATATTCATGAAAAATATACGATACGCGGTATTGGGTTGAATTGTGTTATCGAGAAGTTTTGAGTACAGAAATCGGTAGTTTATTTCAAGCGAAATAACATGGATACTTTTACAATGTTGGAAGGAACGCGTGGGCTGTACAGTTAAGTACTGGATTCTGAAGTGAGTAAATATCAATAGAGGGAGCTACTTGACGCCTTTAAAATAAACTAGTCTCAACGTGGAAAAAATATAAGCTCCGTTTTCACACGATAGCTCTCGACTGAAGCCAGAGCTCAGCTTACCTTGTAAGCACTTAAAAGCTTGAATATTTTTATATCATGTTTTAATATTCGTGCGGCATTTTAGTATATATTTCTTAGAAACTTGCGAATAATATTACGTTCCTGTCGTTGGCTTGCTTCTTTTTCTGCAAAGGTATTAATTACGGCAGTGGGTTTAATGGGATGCTATTATGCATCATATGCACTTCGATTATAAAGGCAATCATAACAAAATTATGTACGACAAAAAATATAACTGCACATTATGAGGAGACGATGATTTCATATTTCCAGTAATATTTATGCAAACATTGTTTTAGTGGGAAGTTTTCCTTTTAAAACGATTCCGTCTATACTATAAAAACATAATGTATGGCGTTCTAACTGGTTATGAAATCAAGCTGCATTCATGTAGTTAAAATATCAAGGCGCAAATGACCTATTGCAGGAAAAAAAAAAAAAAAAAAATTGTTGATACTAATATCCACTTTAGATATTTTTAAATCACTTCTTCCCCACTGCTCAACTAGATTGCTCAACACTAGGTATGACAATATCGTGAAGACACATAATAAAATTACGAATAAAAATAACTTTAGACGTAGTCGCCGATCATTCGATTTAAGTGATAAATAATACTGAACATTTTTTGTTCACCTCCATTCAATATAGACTTAAAATGATGTACAGAATTGTACCGAATAATAATAGTTTTAAATTGCTTCACGAAGGCCCAACTAATCCACGCGCCTGTACGGCCAGCAAAGGCATTAAAGTAAATCAAATTATTACTAACTATAATTTTTTTCACGATTAAACATCACTAAATTTTCTTAATGAGCAAAAACTAATTTGCCGGCATACACTCAAAGGATTTTTAGAGCAACGACAATAAAAATAATCAGTAGACGCAATAAAAGTCGAAAACATCTTTGTAATGTTGTTCTATAAAAATATAAAGGAAATAAAATATTTCGCATTCTAGTTTGTAAGTGATTTGATTTATTTGCCGATGATACTGAGTCCTGTACTCTATTATGGCCTGGGCCAATAGAAAAAGATGAATCATCAGAATTTAAACTAATTACGGGCGGGTAAGTAAAAAACCTGCTATATAATGTAGCATGAATCGAGTCAGTTGGTTCGAATCCATCAAAAAATCACAAAGATCATGTTTTTTTTTTAATGGGAACTGTTGCTTGTGGTCGGCCAGTAATGTAAGTTTGATTAGAATTGTATGTTTTTGCAAAACTTTTTAGGCTGATCTAGAAAAAAATATTGTTTTGTTCTTTGAACTTGATAATTATAAGGCTAGCGCTAGATGAATGTAATGGAGTGAATTTATAAAACGCTATTGAGTATTTTTGTTTTTTTTTGCTAAATGATATACGAACTAAAAACAACAATTGTGTTGTTTACTAAAAAAATATATTAATATTTTAGTGGAAATATGAAAACCTATGAACAGCTGAATTTATGATGTTATTGTAATTTTAAAAGGTAACAGTGGCTTTTCATAGGTTGTCAGTAGCATAAAAGATTTTATAAAAAGACATGAGATCACAATTTCAGATCAAAAAATGGTCGCAAATTACAGTATGAGTTCTTGTTTCAGTCCAAAATATTCAAATCCGCGCAGGATTTGAATTTTTTTATGGTTTTTTTACCGAATTTATGAGCTACTAAAAATAATTACTTATAATTATCTAAAATGTCAAAACTGATTGATATATTTTCCAAATTCGTTGTGGATATAAAGTATAGTCCCAAATAGTTTGAGCACCCAAGAATGTCAAAATCATTAGAACACGTTACGAAAGAAATCGATATTCAATTTGAATATTAATTCATTCAATACCGAAACGAGTTAATTCGTTATAAAATTGACACGTTTAGAATTAAGAAAATATTTCGTTGAGTTTGTTTTTTAACGACAAGGCTATCTACGCATTAACCTCTTTTGTAGTTTGGATGGGACGTGTGATGATGAGCAAGTGAAAAATCCAACTAAAAAGAAAGGGTATTTAGAACGATTTTCGTATTTTTTAGGCAGCCACTCTTGCACAAGTTCCTGATTTACAGTTATTTCTTTATAATTATAATAATGACTTTTAGCGTATGAATGAATCTGTACCTAAAATAATGTCCTAAGTTAAGTGTGTCTGTGATAAAGTCGAATGCTGCCCATAAAACCACATGTTTGTATTTTTCCACCAAATTATAAGATAGTCAAATTATACTTTACAACGTCTACTTTAACAGACATAGGAATTACATTAGAAACACGATATGTTTTCAAGATAATAAATAATATGATGGATAGATTGTCCTAAATTATTTTATGTAGTTTTTCAAAATAATCGAGTTTATCACATGTTTTCCGTAGTTTTGTTGCTATTGTCGTTTTTTAATGATGTTAGGAACAACAGTTGTTTACCTACAAAACGATTTATCATCTACTTTTTACTATTTTAAAATAATACAGTCATTATTTAGACTTAACATGAGTAACACGGAACTTTTGTTGATATCTATACTGTTGGTCTAATATAGAATAATGGAAAGGCATTGATAGATAGTCAATAAAATTTTGGATATAATAACTCATTTGACTTGTATTCGTTAGCAATAGTGAATTATTGCATAACGCCACCCATCGCTCATGTTGACCGCTTTTCTTTTGTTTATAAAAAGAAAGTTTTAATGTTTGCGTTGACATAACTTGAGGTTTTCTCTTTGTAATGTAAGATGTGAAGTGGGTTTCCGATGGTTTTCTTTAGGATGAAAAAAAAATCAAGAACGAATTAAAAAAAAAAATTGTAAGATTTCGACTAAAAACGATTATTAGTTGGAACTAGCTGCTAACTCAAGCCTCGGCTTATCATAGTCAGGATTTCAAGAACAATATCTACGATAAAAGCTAATCCTTCAAGTGGCTCGATAAGCAATGAAGAAAACAGGTAGACATTTAACGAATGAACAGTAATTTTCTTTAAGACATAGAAGAAATTAAGCTATATAGGTACTTGTGACTGTGGAAATATGGATGATGTTTGGTAGCAAAATCCAATCAGACTCCGACACCGTTCAGTTTTTATAACTCGCTATAAAATTACTCGATTCGCTTCATAAGGCGTCGACCCTCACACGAAACGTTTGTTTTAATGAGTTATATATTATAGGATTGACGTACAAAATATTTAAATCCGATTACAAGCTCCTTTGTATCGAAAAATCTTTTTGTGTGCGTAACACATACAGTTTCGATAGAACGATAAAAATTCTTAGACCATCTTAGATTTTGATGTTTTATATGATTTATTGCTTCTGTAAATAATATTAATTACAGGGTTATAAATATAGGACTTTTTGACGCTGTTTTTGCTTCAAGGTTTTTTTTAAAATATAAATAACCTATTGTTATTACCATCCTAAGCAAGAGATACTCTAATAAAATCCATCAGTCCATCTGTCATATACTGTCCGAGACAGCGATATATTATTTGTCTGTTATCTCGAAGTTCAATCAGGAACGACCACTACTTAGACATTACTCAACAAATGGCATTCGTCTGAACAGTCGTCAGCCGACGTTTTTTCATCATAAGTGTACATGAGCTTGAAAGTATAATCACCTTTTACTTATTAATCAAGATATAAAGATTTCTTAGAAGCCGGAGCTAGCTACGATCGAGAAACTTTATAAATATTCCGATTCCGAGTATTCGGGCGGATACGGCCACAGTCGGCTTAACATCTGCAACTTGAGTTACACCGGCTGCTTGTTACGTGCATACAAATTAGCTGTATAACATACTACGATCAGTGTTCTAGAAAATTAAAATGTGCAGGAAAGCGGCACTTTGATTATAAACTCAGTAAAAAATAGTCATAATTACAGTAAGTGTATGCATGGTGATCTGGAAGAAATAGACCACTTTATCACTTCCTGTATGTAATAAGCGATTAGAGGATAATTTCAGGACGATGAGTGGTTGATTTTACGAGTGAACTAATAATATCTACAGTTTCTAATTACGATGATGCTAGAGGTAAATAATGAAATGAGTTAGATAATTATGACGTACCTGTGGTCTCTCAAGTGATCCTGTCGTCTGAAAGCCTTGCCGCAAATGTCACAGGAGTATGGTCTTTCATCGGTGTGGGTTCTTTCGTGGATAAGCAGGTTGTACGACTTCGTGAACTGGCGGTTACAGAATTTACAAATAAACTGCTTCTTCGGTCTTGAGGCACGACCTGGCGCTCTCAAGAGCCGCCTATCTAAATGTGGGTGCATTTGATGTGGACCAGCCCCAGGGGGAAATAGACCTGCTCCAGGGAATGTAAAGCTGCCTGCAGCGGTTGGTGACGGTCCTGGAGCACCAAGGAATGGCCCAGGAGGACCGTAAATAGGAGGCTGTGAAGATCCATCAGACATCATGCCTTCGATAGACGATGTTCTATGATGTGGAAGTAACATTGCTGCCGCAGCCTCACGCAACGCTACTTCTTTTCGTTTTTCCACCATCATAGCCATTAAATCAAATGAGTTTCTTTTAGGAAAGTTTCCGGACGCTCTGTCCGGAGAGCCCTTAGCGGGTTCTGTTCTCTCTCTATCCATCATTCTTTCCCTTTCAATAATTTCTGAGGGTATCAATGCAGGATGCATTTCATTAGGGTAAATAACTGGGTGCATGGACCGAGTTGGTACAACAGGAACAAAAGCTGAGGTTTCGCGATGAGATGAGGTCAATAAGGAACCTGTTGTCATCTGACGGTGGTAAGGTAGGGGTGGTGATTCGAAGTTTCCAGATGGATTTCTGCCGCTTGAGGAAGGCCGTTGTTGGGCTCTTTCAGCTGAGCTAGCGAGGAACTGGTCATGTCTGGACCTTAGAGGTGCGGCAACTGGCGTTTCGTTGACAGGGCGAGGTGTGGACGCCCTCGATACTACTGTTCCGGCGTTGTCCGACATCACGCTTTCAAGAACATCTGGAAATAAAGTAAAGTTATAGTCAAAATGATAAGAAATTACACATAATAACGTCAATTACAAGTATTTTTATTATTGAAATTATTTAAATTAGAAAAACCACATACATCTATGGGAACCAAGTAAAAACCACGAACAAAAAATTTGATTAGGTAAATAAAAAATCTATTCTCCCTCTAAATGTACTTAATGCTTCTCTTCCATATAAAGACACACAAATTAATGATAAACACGTCAATTAACAGAGTTTTAATATAACCAACGTAGATTCTTATCTCAATCTTTCATTTGATCAGAGACGAGATACAGTTCTTAAATATTATTCCATTTACCATCCCACGACTGATGAACATTTAGATTTATGGATCGAGAAACATGCTTAATTAAGCAGCCCTGCATTGTTTTAATGCATTAGCATAAAATATAAATTCTCACCTAACAGATGAATCGAAATCAGATCGTTCGTTACCATGCTTCATTTACATCTTATTGATTTCATACTGTTTAATGGATCAGTCCTCCATGGGATACATTTTTTCATTAAAATCAATGTTAATTAGTGACGACATATTCAATTAAGAATGGTTGGGTTTTGTGATTCTCGTGTGAATGTCAGACACTTGAAGTGTTACCCAAGGATCTGGTTTCTTTTATGAATAAATTGCAGTAGTATGATTTTATTGATTTGGTTTATTTCAATTCATTCAAACAACTCGCCGCTTCCATATATTAGCGAAGCACATGCATAAATAAACGTGTTAAAATAGGTATAAACCATTACCAATAATACGTGATTTTGAGGAATTTTGTTACCTACATCTTGCTTTGATTTCATTAAGATCCTCAAACAAGATTGTTCATTCAATTTATAAAAATAAGCGGACAAAATCGAAATAAAACGAATTAAAATACAATATCGATCTATATTATCAATATACTTCTAACATTAGCATATTCTAAGCTTCAAACGTTTTGTACAGAATTTTATTTTTAAAAGAATCTAGTTGTCTCATGCATCATTCATCAATTTATATACTTTTGTATAAGTTAGCTTCTGGTGATATCAGTAAATGTTAATGAGTACCGGATTTGGTCACAGTATCGACATTAGTGTCAATGCTTGATTTATAGTGGACTGTTCTTTGATTTGATTTTACTATAAAATTTAAGTAATTTACTTTAAAATTTATTATTATTGTGCTTAAAATCCCGATGGGTCACGTAAATGGTGGTTGTTGGAGTCAATAAAGTTGCGTCTTATGTTATAAATTATGCTTATAATCAAATTAGTTTAAATGGATTTTTATGTCCCATATTTTATTTATTATGGGGGAAATTCCTAAGATTACTGTTTTTTTTATCTCAGTGAGGTTAGAACTTTTTTCTAAATTATCCTTGCAGGCGTACGATTAAGATGTCGTACATTTTGTTAACTTCCTAAGCATTCAACTTGACCATCTAATGTTGCGTCCGTATATGTTATTAGAACGATCACATTATCCAATATTTGTACAGCTCTAATAAAGTCACTTACATTGCTATTCCGAGATTTACGAGCCATTCTATTTCCATTTGAGATGAGCAACATGCTATGATAATAAAACTGTTTCAACTCGTGCACAGCGTGTGTTTTCATAAAGTTTCCGGCGTCTGTCTACTTTATATGCTGTTGTCTAGTAATGGTCGTTTACGTTTTGTAATTGTTCGGCTTTTTATGTTCAAAGTTACTGGTGCCGTGAAAGTTTTCTTTGTGTAGGATTGTCATGAAGTTTGCTTTTGGTATGGGGAAATCTTTTTGAGTTCATACATCTTTCTGTGGTTGCCTATGGCTTTTGAGTTGTTCTTAACCGGAATTTAACTAATCGTTCGTATTTTTGGTTTCTTCAAATCTTGATACATTACGTTTCAGAACACTTTTCTGAATTTAATCAATGGTTACTGATAGTATATCTGAGAGCCTCAGAACAGACATAGCCAACATTCAGCCTTGTATATGCAATTCGTTGATTTTTTCAGACTTTTTTATTAACATTTTTTTCTGAGGCAAAATTAATGGAGACCATTAATTTGAAATCAAAATATATTGGTTAAACGTTTTAAGGTAACTATATACTCAAACTCACCTAACGTAAGTTTAAGTAACCAATAAAATTGAATTGCATATCGGTTAATTTAATCTTATTGTTAGGAACTACTAGTATGCCATACGTAGATGTTATATAGCCGGATTAAGAATCATGATGCTTCAATCCAACATAATCTTACTCATAAAAACACATTTTATTGCTCTGCCCATCATATTTTTAACATCAGAAAAACCTAGCCGTCATTTATAGCAACTACAAAAGATTAATCTCAAATTCAATTTATTCAAGCGAGATCGAAAAAGGTGTACCAAGCCCGCATTTCACTGCTCGCTGCCCGTTCTACCGTAAAAGCCTCTGATTTTGTTGCTATCCTTCTCACACCTACATCCAAGATCTCATATCCCTCTCGCACTCGAGCCGCCTGATCGAATTTCTACCATCTTACTTGCACCGAAGCAGTAAAACTACTTTTATCTCTCTTTCGGTTTGAAAATTTAGTGATATGAATATTTATGTGGACAGTGCAGTTAGTAATGGAGGTTGGGATGTAATACCGGTCATTTCAATAACATAAAGCTTTTAAAAGGAATACTTTAAAGCGATCTCCTTGGAAATTTAAATTTCTCGTATTGGGAATACGTGTGTTTACAACTCTGTAGAGATATGGTGGTATCTCTATGTGCGTGATATGTGAAGTCCGTTTGACTGTTGATCTCGTACGTTTCGATACGAAGAAGAAATGTTTAAAGTTTATGTAAGAAATAAGGTTATTTTCCATTTCTTATGCAGTGTAGGCATTTATTTAATTCTTTGCGCTGAAGTAATTTTTGCCAAGACCTATATGTATTGACGATCAATAAACTTCGAAGTCAAAAGTAATAGTATGTTGGTCATAAGCGATGCAAAGATTTAATTTTTTTTTTTTAATCCAAGGTCTGTTTAGGTAAGTAGGAATGAAAAAAATTCGTAAACAGGAATAACCCAGCTTGCTACATGTCGTAAGAGACAACAAAAGGATTTAAATTTTGAAATACTATCTGCCAAAGAGTTGCAACAAAAACCCATGAGAATTTAGCATAGGAAAGCCAAGTGCAACCCTAGCCATTTATGAGCTGATAAGACAGCATCAGAATATTACACAGCCTCCTATAAATTGCCAATTATTACTAAAAACCAGGCAGACACCTTAGTACTATCTATATTATCACGGTCTCAAGCATACATGTAATATTATTTGTATTAACGATCATTGAATAGATTTGTATTACATACAGCTACCTATAACACTACATGGTGGATGCAACCTGTTTGCTACTAAGTATTAACTTTGCAACGTTGTGTATTTGATTGCTTATGACTTCTACGGACACCTTATTACTAGATTCTGCAAAATTTATAGTATGTGATAGCTTTAATATCTGTCTGTTTCTAGAACATTCTAATACTTAACACAAAGACACAACAATTCAAATGTACAAGCCAATACTAATATATATATATGTATATATTATATACAAGTATATAATAAAAAATTAAAGAAAAACAACCTGTGTTGAAACCCTCGCGCCATCCCATCTTCCTAACACGGTGGGCTGTGCTGGGGCGGCTGCTGCAGGAGCAGAAAACCTCATATGGCGCAAATATAACAACCTTATTGGGAGCTATACATATGTTTGAGCCGTTTGGGGTTGAAACACAAGGGCCTTGGGGTCCAAGTGCTGATCGAATATTTCGGGACATCGCCAAGCGGTTGGTTGCCTCTTCGCGTGACCAGAGGGCTGGCCTATTTTTAGCCCAAAGAATCAGCATTGCCATCCAACGTGATAATGCTGCCAGCCTTTTGGGCTCTTATCCTATTGATAGCGATGCGGACAAATTTTTTGATGCCCAATGAGCTCCTGCCTTTTTTCTTTATTTTTTTGTTATATACCTTAGTATGTGTGTTATAACTTTATGCAAGTAAAGTTAGTTCGCAGCATGTTTGTTCTTCAATAGATATTTCTATATATCGTTGCTTCTCAGGAATAGTGTCGTAACAATAAATTTATTTTTTTACGACATTATTCTTGAGAAGCGACGATAAATATGTATTAACCGTCATCGTATCAATAGTCTTTCTAGTTAGCCATAAAAATCAATTTTCACACTATCCATTATCCATCCTTTTCTTCTTTGGTCTTCCCCTACTATCATAACCATCCACATTTAGTATCATATCTTTAAAAAGTCACGGCTTGTCTATACTTGGTCAGCTATTCTTATGATTTGTTTCCTATCTCCTATAAGTTCTATGAAAGGTTATTTAGGAACTTCTTACCAATCCTGTGCCTATTTTCTCCAATACAAATTACTTGTGTTAAGAACCTCCTTTATTGTGTCTGCGTTAATGATGTGTCCAAGGAGAAATTACGAGAACCTTGCCTAGAGACTTGGTTTCAGACAAATAAACATTTTATTTTAATTTAAGTTGATATTTCGATACATACTAATAAACTAATTAAAACATTGAAAGTACGACCCTGCGTTCTTTCTCGAATGCATACATAAGGAAATCTTTTGAATGGAAAAGGTTTATTGACTGTTAAAATGTCTTCTTAAATTATGATTTAATGTCATACATACCTACACGAATAATATATTTAGAAAATTATACTAAATGTAATGCAGTAGATCCCGAAAAGGAAACAACAGAATACAGATAGATTCTGATGTATTCAATATACCTACAACAGTCATTTCGAAAAGGTAATATGCCTAAGCTAAATTGAAGTAAAGCTCCTAAAACAATTGAGTTTAGTAAAACCCAGCAATTAAATTTAGTTTTTTCCACGGTTTCATTTGCGTAGAATATTAGTTTCGACAAAATTTTTGATCCCTTATGATTGAGTAACAAATAAACAATATTCGTCTATGGGAACTAACCACAATTGAGGATATGGAGTTTATGTCTTTGATTATGTAAGCTTCTTTATTTATAATTGGGATTTGGTTAATTATTGGTACCTACTTCTATACTCGCTGGGTGGTCCTTGTCTTCAGTGGCTAACAAGTACTTGCACTCCTATAACAGTGGTTGTCTTTTATGTTTTTCAGGTATTGAACGAGAAACAGTATCAATTTGAGTACTGGAAACATTATCTAATTCTCCTGAACCTTTTATAACTCAAACAGGTTTTAAACCGTAGAAATAGCAGAACAGTACTCGTAAAAGCATATATGATTACCCCTAAAACTTTGTACGAGTTACCATTAGTAACTGTTAGCCTGCATCATCCCACTGCTGGGCAAAGGCTTCTTCTCCCTATGACTTCCAGCTCTTTCGATACAGGGCTAAAGTGGGCCACTGATCGTTTGTTGTCTCCAGCTCATCTCGCCATCTTCTACGGGGTCTGCCGCGACCATTAATGAATTAATGTTTAAACAAAACTTTTGTAAAGCAACCTTTTTGAACTTTTGGGTAAGAAAACCCTATAATTATGTATAAAATCCAAAATAAAATTCAAAAATCCAAAGAGAACAAGAGCAATGTTTAAAACGCTGGTAAAACCATATTATCTTATGCTAACCCTTTACTAGTTAGTTGCTAATTCAAACCGCCAAGGACTCCAACAATTTTGAAAGCCTTCAATGAACACGTGTTAAGGCGGCACGTTTCAAGTAGGTAATTTCGAACTATCTGTTACGAAAGACGATTAAAATATATTGAAATTTATGGATCGAGATACACGCCTAATAATTAGGCCGGTTCTTCTCATGACACCTCTAATTCACACTGAATATTTCATTGCGCTCTCTATATTATTCAAGAAGATGAAATTATTAACATTTTGGTATGAATATTCAAATAATTTTAATTTAACACTGTGTTGAGAAAAAAATGTGAATTTTCAATTAGTTGAGCAAACAATGCTCTTAATATTACGTCTTCTTTCTGCTAGTTTACTATTTTCAATTGAACAAACCATACAACAGTTTGAATTATGACATGCCTAGGTGTCTGAGGTTTCTTAACAAGAGCTTGTCAATTTGATATCTTGTTTCTGAGCATTCTGTTTAGGAAGAAAGCCTATATATTGATTACTTTGTCGAATGAATAACGAATGAGAGTTTATTGAGGAACTCAGAAACCACGTAATAGTCGCTTTTACTTGTCAGTAATTGCCTTCCTACATTTTACAATTATTTACCTACTGTCATTGCTTTTCCTACTTTGCCTTTATCTTAAGGCTTAACTCAATCCCCATTGTCAACATCAATGTTAGTACCTACCGCATATTTAGCTGTCGAGTTGAAAATATCAGCTCCAGTTAAAATAATGTACGTTTTTTCTCTTCACTTC
Source organism: Amphipoea oculea (assembly GCA_945859645.1). Classification (NCBI taxonomy): domain Eukaryota; kingdom Metazoa; phylum Arthropoda; class Insecta; order Lepidoptera; family Noctuidae; genus Amphipoea; species Amphipoea oculea. The sequence goes on from OX243880.1 coordinate 12,740,527, forward strand.
TTTTCTGGATTTATCAGATCTGGCACAAATTCTTTTTTGTCAAAAAAAAATGGTTTAAATGGTTTAAAGTCTATCCCGCCTCTCAAAAAGTTAAATAAAATTTTACATTAAATTCTGTGTCTAGATTAGTCGCACTATGTGGCTTATCTGAAATCAAGTCGGCATTTCGCAGAACTTTTTTTTTAAAATGGCGCTTAACTGTTGGTTGTTACGCGAAAACAAGTGTTACTTAGTTTGATGCACGATGATAAACTGCAATATCGGATTATCAGTTTAATGAATCTCTTTGATGTTTGCCGATGGTTAATTGCTTTTAGTTTTGTTCAAAAATAATTCGAATTACTTGGAATTACTTTACTAAGGCATTTTTTCTTTTTTTTTTCTTAAAACTATGACAAGTAGAATCAGTTTTTCATTGTTAAACTTAAACGGTCAGACAACGCTAGTTTAAGGGTGTTTTTCTACATGTACTCTAGAATACCCAAAACATGCAACAAACAAAGACACCTCCTTCTTTTAATTACTTCTTTCAATAGACTTTCCTTACCTACTACAAGCTACAAGTAATACCACCTCCGAGAGAAAGCCGCATCCATCATTACCAAGCCAGGCTTGGTCCGACCAAAACCGACTCTGTTAACCGTTTCATGTTCTCGGGCCCTGTGTTTCTATTGACACCAGATAATGGTCAATCAAACTACAATTAATAGTAATTCCCCTCTACCACCAAGAAAACACAAAATACTTGGAAATTGTAAAGGTTTATTGATGTTGTATTGCGGCATCCATTTTCGGTGTCGCAAGGTTCCCGATAAGTATCATTCCCTGATTAGATTACGTTGCTATCTCTTGATGGTTAAGATTAACTACTATTTGCAGAACAATTAAAACCTACCGACGTTTCTACTGTGTTACCGTTGCGTAATGTTTTCTTACTTCTAGGATGTACTATAGTGGATTTATGATCGAGAAATGCAATAATTATATATTATGTTGAATTGAATTGTGGAATGGATCGTTCAAAATGGCTGGTTCTATATTTCCATCATCTACCTTTTTCTTCTGATATTACTTTTGATAAATCAATATCAGGCGCATATAACTTTTTATGTTGTAAATACGTCGCAAATCTGCAACCATTAACATTCCTTCGCATAGAAGTGTGCTATCACCATCACCATACAATTTAGTCCTCATGTAATTTGATGGACGGACTTGGTAATAGATGTATTTTGCTTTGATAGGCGCGTAGATTTTCGCAAACAACTCTTGTCGCTTAGTTTTATGTTTATAGCAAAATATTTTTCGGAGACGATTTTGGCGGTAACCCTTGTAAGCGCATCACTTAAGAACGGTTTGACTATTTGGATTTTTTGGTTTAAAATGTTTGTAATAGTCTGAATAAAGTTTTTGGGAAATAAAAATGGTTAAGTTTCCCAGAAAATTGGAATATTAGGGAGAAACTGGAACTGTTTTTATCTATGAGAATTAAAATTGGGACAGGGCAACATCTGTCGGGTCAGCAAGTTATAAATAATTTTCATAAACGTTTTTGTGTTGCTAATGTAAAATGAGACAGCAAATGCGTTTCCCGACTAACATACTCGAAACTGCAAAAAACATCCAGTTCCATTATAACTGGACTTTTATATAACTCAATAGTGTCTAGTAGAACAGCTTGACTTGTTAGTCGGTCTGCATTTCGAATCGTAGTCAAGGCTTATCCATCGGTCGAATCTAAAATGTAATTAGTTTTTATAGCGACTTTTATTATGTTTCGTTGATTGGATGTTGTAAATTTCGCTATTATGACCAAAGCCGGTGATCAGAACAGAACCTTTTAATTGATTTTGTGATTTTGTTTTTGTAATTACATAAGGTTAAGGCTGCCGTCTCTCAGAACTACGTTTGAGTGTTTTGTATAATTTCCTTCTTGAAAGTTAGTATATTACCTTAAAATGAAGATGAAAACATCATTCTGTCTAAGTTTCCATATGTCCAAGCCTTTAAGTGCTGCAATTGCATATGAATAATAACATAAGGAAGTCATTTCAGACGGCAATGTCAGTAATATCTCGAGGTACGCACACGATTTTGACCTGCTCCACCATTGATATAGGGTTGCAAGTCTCGTGCAAAAATGCTGCACCTGGTTTATTTCAGCGTGTTTCTCATAGTTTCTATACACGTGGAAGTGCCTACAGTAACAACTAATAACGAAATGATTATAGACGAAAACGTTTAAGAGCATGCATTGAAAAATGATTAACAAAATTTAAAGATTAATGATATACATAGCAATCAAAATGTGCATATTTAAGCAACAGGAAATACATTAGTATTGATAAATAGGTGCATGGACGATACGGGTAAATATGACTACTGTTAGATAGATAAAGTCATTGAACTACATAGGTAGATACAAGTTGTTATGGAAGTGGAAGGGCCAAAAGGTTCTACAATTAGGCACGCGTCAAAACAATAGCCGCTGGCATTCGCAAATCTATTTACAGTAAATCCTTAAAACAATTACAAGATAATTACTGCTAAGCACGGTGGCAGGAAGCATTTAAGTAAACACCACTGTAAAATAGAACAATAGAGCAAACCGCAGGGCCGTTAGTTCCCAGAATTGTTTTTGTAAAGCATATGCGTTGAAAACAATAACATGAGGGGCACGCGATAAAACAGGTAGCGAAGCTCACCCAGCCTACCCAATTTATTCCACATCCGCTGTATTAAATTACAAAAATCGTAAAAAAATCCACTCACAAGGCGGTTGGGCGATCAATCGTCCGATCTGTCGAGGTCCAACCCTGTAGTCAGGTAGTGAACCCGCAAAGTTTACAAACTGGCGTCCGCATGCGTACAATGGTTGTCCATTGCAATTTTTTGTCACATTTCACAGTCTAACCGCAGTAGGTGGCGTTGAGACAGGTGAATAGGAGATTAGTGGAAGCGAACACAACAATAGACGCACTGTACAGGCCATAAAACAGTTAATAGAGACTGTGAACGAAAATGTTATTGCCGTAGCTAAACTGTCACTTGGTCACTTGGTCTCACACGATAATAATGCACTTTTAGTTTGTTCACTGTAATCCTTGGCAAGGTTCAGGTTTTTTTTCACTACACTTTTTTTCAGTGTGGCATCACCGTGAGTTGAGGTTGCGCGTGCGCATGGCGCGCGACTGGAGGGAGTTGAGCGCGCGTACTACCGTCGAGCGTCGTCAGAGGCAGTAGCGCTCCTGTAGCGTCGCCCCCCCCTCGCCCCGCGTCTTCACCGCCGCCCCACCGAAGCCTTCATACTGTTTTTACTTTGGGAGCGATAAAAAAGGGAAGGATATCGTTGGATTGTTTATTTTTCGTGTTAGTAGCTTATAAGTCGTGTAAATTAACACCGCCCTCGGACTTTGTATCATGCTTCATGAATTTCGACTGCAGTCGCTAATTGATAATGTTTTTAGTACTTATTATGCTTATTTGAAATAAGTTTTCATGTTGTTATTATTCCTGAGAAAGTATTTCAGAGGAAAGTTCTTCTAAAGATTTTTAATCTACGACTACACAAATTCGTAGCTGGTAAAACTATGTAAAATTTACCGACAATCACCTATGAGAGTCAACACTTTTCTGGGAAGTTAGAGGTCTATGATAAAAAAGATTTGTATTATTTTATTTTAATCTTTATTACAACGAAATCTATCGATACAGTCACATATTATGTATTATTAAAAAAAACTCTGACTGATACTAATTAAATATTTACTTTCATCTTAAATAAAACATTTATAGATCAATATTACATGGTTAACAGAAAAATATTGTCGTATTTGGCAACATTCACAATAAAATCTGGCACAATTTCCTTGGCATGAAGAACGAAACAATGAATACAATAATTTTGATAAGATTAAATAGAATGTTTCTTTTGTTTTCCTGATCCACTTATTTACTGAACACATTACAATTACTAGGTATATTAGGTATATCATTTTATATTTTTGATAAATCTATGAAGTATCAATAAACCATAAACTTTAAGTTTAAACAACGTGCGTTTATAAACTTGCGATAGACAAAACAAAAATTATAATTTTAATATTATATACCTCTATGTAAACATTCACTAATTTACAATAACTACTCTATAAGCTTTTAACTGACTGTGTTACAATCAAGTCTTTTTATTTATTATTTAAATACATATATTGAGCTTTTACTGATTATTTATATACAAATTATCAATTTGGATTTTTTATTTTTCTCCCTATTATATTTTTATCTTTTTAATGCACAATTTAAGTCACCTAGTATGGACCACATTCTAAAGGGGATTATACCAATCAATTAAATATATTTATTATTACATTATACATATTATTATAATATTTTGAATAATATAAAGTGATTTCTAAATTCTGTAACCCTCATCAAAATTATCGATATTTACAACAATTGTAAAGAAATTATAATAATACTTACATAAAATTATACGAGCTTATTTGTAAATAATTATTCAAAAATTCACAACACTGATAATAATCACTATTTTAATTATAGGGTTACAGATAAATACGATGAAATTAATTATATTCAATGGATCGTGCGTTTTAGGGTAAATTCTAACTACGGCTTAATATTTACTAACGAATTGGCACATCAATAATGATACCTACTATTTATTTTTTTACCTAATGACTCTACGTTTCACACCTATGTAATAAATATTATGTAACTATTAGTAGGAATATTATTTCATCTTATTTTATCTTCTTAGATTTCATCATCAATATTTTTATATCGTTACGATGTCAGTCGTTACTCTAAGTTCAATATCTCGTATAGTTTTCCTTTGCAGTTGATTGAAGATTCCAAATTGCTGATATTATTATTCTTTATTCATCATTTAAATTATTCGTCTCCGAGAATGTATACGGATACAGGTATACTGTATTAGGAATATTTTTATTGAATTATTTATTTCTCCGTTTTAGTCTCATATTCATCAGTCGTAATATCTGGTGTATAAAAAGACATTTTTATATAATGATTTTAGCCATTAACATCATTGATATACTTTATTTTATATATTTATTTAGAATTACATAGATTAAAGCTATGCATTTAATAAAACATGTATCATCTTCGATGCGTCGTTGCCGTGATATCTACTTTAAATATTTTTAACTTTTTCAAAAAAATTACATGCAATTTATTATCTTAACTAAAATAATACTCTACATCTGAATAATTATAATTTTAGAATAATATATTTTGATACTGATTTTTTTTTATCTGCACGGATTAAGGGTACAAAAGGACGGGACGCTATGTCGTTAGCCATGTATGTATGTATGTACCTTGAAACATTATCGATGAAAATTTTGAAATAAAACGAATAATTTCGAGCACATTATGTGTGCCAGTGAACCCAGATAGCGTGATCAATTCATTTCTCATAGTGCCGTCTGCACGCTAGGCATGTCCGAGCAAAATTCGAAAATTGCCATGTGAAATCTCACAATTAAATGATTGAAGGCGCTAAAGTCTTAGTGTCGCTATAGGATAGGTTTTAAAATATGTACGTGTATGCTGTTGTTTCCAATCCCATTCATGGACAAGCAACAGATTGTTCAAATTGATTGGATCTGTTAGGTATTTTTGGTGGATCGCGAATGATAGATAGATAATATATTCTTTCTCCGAGAGTTTAGAATGCTATGTTCTCATCATTAAAAATTGGAAATACCTTTAATTTTCAGTAACATCAAACTGGAACTAATTTCAAGTAGGTACCTAATAATAACCTAATTAGTGTCTGCAATCTATACTAATATTATAAAAAGAGAGAGAGCGAATTTTGCCAGTTTGTGTATGTGTATAATCATTCACCATTTGAAAGGTATACATTGTTCCACATAGATATAGGTACCTATCTTTAAATATATAATTCTTCTGTACTTCTGTACAATCTCTGTGACTGAACCCCTACTAAAAGGCGGGACCGATTTTTTTAAATTTTTTTGTATGTTTGTGTGGTACCATGGATTGTTTAGATTCACAATTGGACCCCGTCGGTGGCGCTGTTTGGGCAGGACAGCATCTGTCAGGTCCGCTAGTGATTAAATGTAGTAATAATTTTTACAGAGCTGCCTTGTAGTACTATGGCATTCACTTCTTCTGTCTTCTAATTATTTATGTTATTTCTTTTCGAAGACAGGTTTCTGAAGTAGGTATATATACTTGATTGAATTTGGCATTTCGATATCGAAATTAAGAAAAGTTCAAAATATTAAAGTCGAAGTTTTATGGAAAGTAAAATTGTAATCATGATGAAATTTTGAAATATATGCAATTTTAAGTATATCCAAAATACACTGACTTTTGGTGCACTTTTTAAATACACTGGATTGCCAAAATTTTAAAGCGGGTCTTGCAAAAATAGTCCTCATCTTAATAACTTTGTATGAATGGGATCAAAAACCATAAGTCAAATAAATATAATAACTCAAAATATGGAATAACACTGAATATATTTAATACGGCTAAAATTATATAAAATCGTATGAATCTTCCGAGGGGAGGGCGCGTCGTCAACCAGCCTTCATCCATCTGTCTATGGAGTACTCCAAAGCTGCCATCCATCTAATAACAGAAAAAAATAACATTATAAATACTTCCCAAAATTCATATTCATTAATATTGTCACACTAATATTATAAAGGCGATAGTTTGTGAGTGTGTGTGTTTATATGTTTGTTACTTCTTCACGCTCAAACGGCTGGACCAATTTTAATAAAATTTTATATGAAGGTAGCTGACACCCTGGATTAACATATAGGCTACTTTTTATCCCGATATTCCCACGGGATCGAAACTTATGCAGGTGAAACCGCAGGGCGCTGTTAGTAGGTATATATGGGGAACCACCCACCACCATACTCGAACCCTTAGGTCTCGTTAGGAATAACGAGACTAAAGTAATCTGTGACTAAAGTTTGATTTACACTGATCCAGTATTTAAATCCAGATTTTAAACCCAGTAATGATGTAACTGATAAATAATTTTATTTCTGTAAGTAAGATTGTACCTATACAGGGTGTTACAGAAAGGGTATATCAATACAAACGGGTTGAAGAGTGTATCTGGTCTAGAATCTCTGTACAAAATTTCAGCTCAAAAGCAGTAACTTTGAAAATGCTTAATATTTTTTTATTTCGATAGTTTATTAAATTGAAATCATAACAAACGTCACCGCACTACGAGGGTCATTATCCATTATCTGTAGTGTGTCTGTGCGCCAAGTACACGCACATCACGCCGTCGCGCGCCAGTGCAGCGCCGTGATGTCGAAATAAAAAAATATTAAGCATTTTCAAAGTTAATGCTTTTGAGCTGAAATTTTGTACAGGTCGCCGGTTTCGACCTAAAAGACGTACAGATTTAGCCCGAACTCTGAAGCACTACTTTGAAAGGGTTGTTAATCTTTCTTCGCGACATCCCTATCTGGATAACCGATCAGGTAGGAGTCTTACAAATTAAAGAACGTTCGTTCTCTTTCGTTAATCAAATGATCGGCCATCAGATTGGGTCTGAAGACAACTTGACATGTGACTCAGACGTGTTCGATTGGAGGGTTATATTTCTTTACAGTGTCAATACTAATTGCAACCATCTGATGTTATGCAGTTTCAGTGTTAATGAAATACAAATATATAATCAACATCATAGTGATGTTGATTCTATATTTGTATTTCAAAGCCTTTTCCCAACTATGTTGGGGTCGGCTTCCAGTCTAACCGGATGCAGCTGAATACCAGTATTTTACATGGAGCGACTGCCTACTTGACCTCCACAACCCAGTTACTGGGTAATATGATACCCCTTGGTAACACTGGTTGTCAGACTTTAGGGCTTCTGACTACCCGTAACGACTGGGACGCCAACGTAGATAGGTCAAAATAAAAAAAATTAATAAATAATTGAGGCCTTTTTCATTTAAGAAAAAGGATTATAGAGTGGAACAAGTTAACGATTAATGTAATGCCTAAGGCCAGTCCTAACGAAGCTTTACGATACATCACGTTTGTTTTTATCGATTTAAAAAACGAAGCGATTGTTGCTAATTTGTCTTCGTTATTATTTTGGTCTACATTCAGAATGCCTTTAATCTAAATATTACACCAAAAGGAATGGAGAATGGGTTGGTGTTGATATACCGTACCGTACCTATATATGCAGAAAGCAACTAGTATAAATACAAAATATGATAGACATTGTTAATTTAGTCCGTTACTAGCTGCGTCCCGCACCCGCATAAGTCTCGATCCCGTGAGAATATCGGGATAAAAAGTATCCTATGTGTTAATCCTAGTTATAAACTATCTTTGTGCCAAATTTCATTTACACCCGTTCAGTAGTTTTTGCGTGAAAGAGTAACAAACATCCATCCATCAATCCTCACAAATTTTGCCGATGATGACTAGGATTCCTTGTTGATGAAATTGTTTGTTTCATAATGCAAATAAAGCATCCAGATCTTTAAAGTACCTACGTGATTCAATGTGGTTTTAGCACTAAGAGTTGATTGTTTCAACGCAAGATATCGTTAGCCGAGGAATAATTTTGAATTTTTGACAATTTCGATATACAAACTTTAATGCACTTATAACTGACGTCTGGTAGCTCCAGTCGTCAGTTATATATCACGCATTAAAGTTACCTGATTTGGTAAAATCAGCCCTATAATTACCATATCTGATACTCACCGTTTCCTATCCATTTCAGATTCAGTGTGGAAGTAGAAGTGTCTTTGCTTCGGTTCTGTGGGCATCACCTCGAAGGCGTATTTCTTGCCGCCAGGCGCGCATGTCTGTATTCTGTAGCCGTGCAGGCAGGCCATACCTTCGAAAGAGGAAAAGAAGGGTTAAAATTACTATGAGTCAGAGATTTGAAACTCAGATTCGAAATTCGAACTCAGTAGCAGCCCTGAGTCTCGAATCAAATGAACCCGATCTTCGTCTTTTTCGTAGTAGATATCGACGATTCCAAATACATAATATAAGTTTTGACCAGAGATTGCGTATTTGAAATTACTAGCATATAAAATTATATTCAGAAGAATTTATCACTCTATCGTAATTGCTCTGGTAACTACTTTGGAACGCCTCTGAAACTTTAAGTCATAGCTGATAAGATAATGCAGCGTGGTAGAAAACTTGAACAAAACCAATAATTGTTAATACGAGTAGTTATGATTTCCATAGAGTTCAAAATACTGAACTTACCAAAAGCATTTTTGCTGTTGCCATCATTGTAGAAGTAGAGACAAGCGTCTTTGAGCACGCAGTACCGCTTGGCCCAGGACTTCCATTTGGAGCCCAGCTTCATAAGGTAGCCGAAGCAATCGGGCCTAGGGATCGATGATGGTGGAAGCTTCATGTTCCTCATCGTTACCTCTAACCAGCCATCGCGCTGAAAATTTAATAAAAAAATATCCCAATTGAGCTTTATCAATAACGTGTCTAAGAAGTGTTTATGACCTAATATTAAATTGTTTTTGTTTATTTAAAACCATAGTCTTTAAGGGCTTTTTTATGATTTCAAAATACTTTTCTTAACAGTCAAAGAGAATAAAAATCATTGTGAACATACATGGAAATGGAATAAAGATGATGGATTGGCAGAGTCAAAGAACGAGGTAAAATAGGTATTCATTTTAGAAATGAACTTACAGAACAGACTCAATTACACTCATAGGTACCTACCTAGGTATAGGATCATGGTGGGGTTCTAAATTATAATTGCTTTTTCTGTATCTCCGGATGTTAAGAAATCAAGACGGTATTTTTATCGCACTTTATCAAGAAATGGCTTATTTAGTACTTAGTTAAAGTACGATTGCCAACTTCTACAGTCCCAAAAGTTCGTTGACAGAAGATAACGCTTGTGGTAAAAAAGTAAAATTGAGTTCTGCGCCATCTGTTATATCAATGATGAACTACAAAGTACTGTCATCTCACAAAATCATACCGATTTATATTTTAAATGTCATGAAATATTATACTTTTTTATAATAAAATCCACATTTCATAAAACTGAATTATAAAACTAAAAAATACTGTCACATACTTGGTTGCTAGCATCAATAGCATGCGCAAGCACTGCACGCCACCTAGCGGCCGCCTCAGAAGTGTCTGCTGCCAGTTGTAACCGCACGCCTCCGCCGCGATGTAATCTGAACCCATGGGGCCTGCCCGAGTCCTCTTCGGTCAGTTGATAGTTTACAAGCATAAGGGCACCCACGGGATGAATGCTCTGGAAAGTAGTACGGCATTGAGTCAATAGATGGCAGTGTTATCAGTTTTATTAGATTGAGTAAAACCTATTTATCGGAGGGTCACCATGAAATAAGGTTCGATAGCATCAAAGAGTTCGTTAGCGGAGAAAATATTATAATGAAAACGAGTATGAAGAGTAGCTAGAACATAGTAGAGAGATAGAGGAACGTTGAATTGGCAAGACAAAGCTATCGGCCAGTCTCTGATATAATTAGAAAGTACTTGAACTACACCGACAAAATTACAGCGGTCATTCAATCGCATGTCCTTTGCAAGATAATTTATAATTTAAAACAAAAGAAAGTAACAATAACATTCAAAAATCGCGAGATACTGTATTTACCTACAACAAAAGATAGTAACAACTAAGAAGCTGCTACTTACAGAATCTGTCTTATAATAGTACAGGCAGTTGTCCCTCTTGAGGACGAACCACCGTCGAGTCCAGCGCAGAGGGTGGTGAGGTTTGACGGGAGCTGCTCGCCAGAGATACCCTGAGTATAATGCAGCTGGTCCTCCTTCGTGAGCTAATGAGGCTACAACCTCGCAGGTTCTGGCCACCTGAAAACAAAGTTATAAAATTGAGGTTTGTTAAGGGTTTGAATGTCAAATTACATCGTTCGATCATTCGATCCGTAATCAAATCCAGTTTTAAATCGTCTAAATTCCAATAACCAAAAATTAGAAGGCAAAATATAATAAAAATCTAATATATTAGGTTAAATGGATATGAATTTAGTAGTGCCAAACATACATAAACCTAAAATCTTTGGAGTGGGCAGTAAATATGAAATATTTAGGACTGTGAGTAGGTATAAATCTGATTATAACATTTAAAACTAAATGAGAACACAAAAATGGGTTTCGATGTGGTATGGTTTGGTTGATTTGATTGATGAAACTGCAAAGATTACAGTATGGTGGTTTATAGATATAAACCACCATACTATAATCATTGCACTTAAAAAGATGTTTATACAGATGTATAAACATATTTTTAAGTCACTAATCCAGTATTTAATGAAGGTTACTAAATTCAGATAGTGTCAATCAATCCATGAAGGTTAAAACTACTACTACTTAATACATTTAATACTCCAACTCTTGAGAGCTTCTTTCATTACGAAAATAGAAGAAGAAGTTTTTACCGATAATATTCAGTACATAAACAAAACTTTTGTATCGGAACAAACACTTTTGGAGAAACTTACCTCTAATTCAAGTATTTCTGATCCAGAATGCGCAATCTTCACCACTTCTGAGTGTGTCTTATCTAAGACATTGATTCCTGTAAATAAATTGATGAACATTATGTATCGCAATAAATCAATCAAGTGGATTTAGTGGGCAATAAATTTTCCAATTGAAACGAAAATGCAAGCATAATTCCGATCCTGAATAATATAATCTTAAATCAAACTGTTTAAATGTAATCATCGTTTTCGTATATAACAACAAACACTACTGAATTAAAATCTGTCTAAAAACTAACACATTGTTAGCAAAAATTGTAACTTGCACTGTCTTCACTCATATTTCCTTGTGCTTTTATGATAACTTCAAATGTTGAACTAGCTATTTCATCAGGAAAAAACTTTATCATTGTTTCAATCCAGTTCTATGATAGATGGTCCAAAATTCAGTTCAAAATAATGATTTTCTTCAAATACTTTACCATTAACAGCTATGACAATGTCTCCGACTTCTAAGCCAGAGGTTTCGGCAGGCGTATCGGGCTCGATCGCTGACACCACTACTGGCTTGCTTCCGTGAATTCGGAATCCAAACTCTTCATTTCCACGCCTTACTACCACTGTTTTGTCGCTCTCTGCAAATTTAAAATTAATTGCTTCATTTACGTTGACACCATTCGTAAAAAATTGCAATTATTATTTTATGTTTTCTGTTTCGCCATTTTTCCTTATGTCACACTGTCGGTCGGATTAATTCCGGTATGAACATTCATGGATTGCGGAAAAATCAAAAGGTTTATTAAAATCACTTCGAAGCCACATACAGCAAAAACGTTTTACCATTAAATTGGTTTACAAATATTAGAAATATTCAATAGTAAGACGAAATAATAAACCAATAATCACTTAACAATAGACTCATAGGTTTGCGATACCGTGTATTTTCTTTGCGTCATTCCTGGCCTAATATTTATTTTCTTATCTAAATAGTACAATGATGTCGGCCTAGAGACGGCAATAAACTCGCCCGAGGAGATTTGGCCATGACACACATACGTACTCTACATGGCAAATGCGTATCCGTCCAAATATTTGCAAAAAAACTTTCGTTTTTGGCTAATGCCCAGAAAAATCACACGAAGTTTCATTCATACAATGCATTAGAGAATGCAATTAACATGCCGCAATATGATATTGTTGACACAGGTTAAACCAAAAGTTTTATAGAACCGCGTATGGTGAATAAAAAGCGTATTATTTTAAGTGTATCCGTTGCTAGAACGGTGTGAGTAATTCGGCTAATTTAGTTAATAGATGTGGGACTGTGGGTACTGTTATATTTTTTATTATTATGGAAGCACTACAAGCATTAAAAAACGCCTTTTCTGTAGAAAACAACCCATAATAATATTATTAGTGTAAAAAAAAAAAACAACATATTTTTTACCACATGGTTCTGGAGCCACAAGTCTACTAATTTGACTTTGCCGACACCATAACATCAGCATCAATTTGAGGATTTCCTCCAGTTTCTGTCTTATACTCCCCTTGGAATTCAACATGTCTCTGACTAAAACATAAAATAATAGAAACGGAAAATAAAAGTATTGCTTTAACTTCTTCCAATGTATTAAATGGTCCACGAAACACTTTACTCACACGAATGCCCCATTCTTCAAGAAAACTCCGATTGTCCAAATCGAAACTCTGAACTACACTCTTGAACTTTTGAACCGGCGTTTCTCACTTTTAACTGTCCGCATGGACAGCATGAAAATTACGTCATTAACCGACGTCTAGAGAAGTTTTGCTATGTAAAATCAATACGAACTAAACATTTGCTGAACGTCAGACGTAAAAATATCATCTGGCCGCAGTAGCGTGTCGTCAACAACTGAATACTGACGTTCAAATACGCTACGAGAATTAATTTTAGTTCGCAACAGTTCGGTCACTTTTGATTCTGAAACGATTCTGTACCTTTCACTGATTGAAACTAAAATTCATCGCGTGACTCATCCAAACGCTTCATTAAAATTCATTACTTTCATGTCAAGGTCTCCAAAATTATCGAAAAGTACACGCACATGTATCATGACGACATTGGCAGCAAATTTTTTTTTGTGCCAATGGCAAAGATGAACTGAAGAATTCAGGGGACATTCTTGATGCTATTTAAAAATTTAGAGAGTACTAGGAATAGTTTAACACGTCACGCTTCCGAAGTAGACTGGTTAACTATTCGTTAATAGTAGTGACGCAATACGGTACCTACCTGTTTCATAATAGCCATCGTGGAATGAAGGGCTTTATATAGACGGTAAACGCGATCATGAAACTAGTTTCATGATGTACTGAATAGTGCCGATTAAATACGAGATACCTTGTTTATTAGGTGTTATAAAATTAAGTAGTGGTTTCCATGTAGCTGTGGCGCAAAGTATACAGCAAAAAGAGACTGTAAGACCAGGAACACCTAACGATGTTTTTCTTTTATCTTGGTGAAAAGCACAGAGACGCTGTTAACAGTTTTGAAACCTTGCCTGAGTTACAATGGGTTTTTTACATAATAATTGCTGTATGTGAATTTGTATGGTAACGAAACGGAGCGTCTGACACATAATTCTTTACATTAAAGGGAAAACTTATAGTGTGAAAAAATCCTTTTGCCAAATATCTTACCAAAACTGTTGTCAGCTTGCCGCCGGTTCAATTCTATGCAAGCTCTTCGGTGAACCAGCCTATGTGTTAGCGCAACGTATCTCTTGTTGAATTCTGATTCTGATTCTGTTGGGTCTTCCTGTCCACCATCAGATCCAGAGTCTAGTACATCTGTTGAAAAAGGAATATTTAAATATTTTGGTATCTACACTTTGGAATGGGCAAATAGTTTCTCGACTCCTTGACAATTTAAAAGTGCCTGTAATTGGTTTAATTGAAATAAATGCTTTGTTTTAGTTAAGCATTTGGCGCAGCCGTGAGGCACACAATACTATTTTAAGTTTTTTTTTTCTGTTTTTTTTTGTGTGATTATTGTTACTTTTTATTCTAGAGACCATAGAATTCTAATATAAATTATAGAAACCAGTAGCAGAGCAGCTACTGTTTATGATAAATTAGTATGCATAATATAGGTAATGTACGTTGACTGTTTGCGTTCAACACCAGCTGATTTCTCAAATAATGCTAACACACGTTCATCTAGGTAACTTGTCAAAAATGTATTTTAGTTAGGAAAGAATATGACTCATGACTTTGTTACAATACAGCACAAATTCCTTTGCAGTATCATCTTGATCACAGGTTGATGTAATCGGTATTTCAAGTCTCCTATTTTTTTCAAATGAAGTCACCGAGATCAATTTTTGTTTTTATTCTATGATTAGGTGATTTGGGTTGCTCTCAATAATCGTCGTTGACGACAACTATTTTTAAAACTTATTATGTAATAGGTACTCATGCAGGAACGTGTTTATGCTTCATAATTGTTTTAAAATAAAACTCGGCTTATAGTACGCGCGGAACTAGTTGGCCGCAGAGGTGGGGACAGGGGTGAGGCGGCCGTTCGCAACGCACCTTCGTGGAACGCACGTACTGGGTAATGCGCCCCCGCCCCTCCGTCCTACCGCTCACATACCTAAGGCGCGGCCAACTAGTTCCGCGCGGACTACAGTAAACAAAGTGTTCACAATTTAATTTTTTTACAGGTGTGAGTAATAAGTACCTGAAAGCTACCATTTAATAAATAATATGTCTTTCATGTAAGCTGATTATATGTCTTTCATTGACTTGAATGTGCCCTAGAAGCTGAGAATATGTCATGCTCACTCAAATGTCTCGCTGGTGTTAGATCATTTAGCTCCCTTCAATATGGTGAAGCTGATGGTGATCCATGCATCTTGTTCGTGAACACCGTCCGTTGGGACTGGTCATCTCTAAGCTACCACGGAATATTTCAATTATTTTATTTTTGAATTGTTTTTTTTTTCTATTTACTCTATTTTGGGCACTTTTAACGTGTACACCTTTTTGACATCGTTCTCACATAATTATAATTATAAATTCAACATTAATGATGGAACTAATATTTTTGTAACAATATAATTTAAAAGTGTCCATGGAGTTTCTTGCCCATCACACCTGTGGGCAAGAAACTCCATGCACTACTATGCTTTCGAATGAGCTTCATATTTCTGACTGACCGACTCCTTGACATTTCAAAAGCCTGTAAATGGTTTAATTGAAGAGTTAGAGTTTTTTTGTTATTTATTGTGTGATTATTTCATCCAGTTTTTAGTTTTGTCATCATCTGGCCAGTACCTGGTGGGATCCTAGTCCAGTGGTCATTATTTTCAGACAGCATGATCCAGTTCCCGCACCACCAGGGCGCAGCATAGATTCCTTTTTCGTCACGAGCTCCTTCAGCACCCTCGGAACTTCCAGAACATTCTTCGTGTTCTGTCAAAATCATAAAAAAAGTTTTAATGGCATTATAGACTCTTTGGTCTAATGGGCGGTTTTCAAGAGCTTTTGATTCGGTATCGGTTCGAGGTAAACGTGTAAATTCTGTTTTGAAGTTGGGACTTATTCGGAAAAAATGGCAATGATTCGCGACCTATAATTTTTGGGCACAGTCGGCAAACTGTGGAAGCACATCGTTAGTATTTATCTGCGGACCTCTACAGAAAAACAAACAAAATCGTGAAGCTTTATCCTTGTTAATATTATTTAATGCCTATCATGCGTAAGATCAAAATACACTTGGATCCATATAGGTAACTCATATCAAATGCATAAAAAAACATTGTCTACAAAAAGAAAAAGAAAGAAGAGCGTTAAGAAAACTTAAAACTTACCATCCGGGTCTACGCTTGCACTGGACCCGCCAAGTTTATCCAGACTGTTGCCAGCAGATCTTGCTATGCGACTATCTTGAGGTTTTTCACTAGTCGCATATTCTTCCTTACCTCTTTCTTCAGACTGGTGAATTAAAAAAAAAAACAATAATTACAAAAAAGTCAATTCAGCCAAATTCAGCCAAGTGCGTGCCACCGTGACCACCCACAGGATAGGGTGAATATTTACGTATTCAGTATTGATTTCATCGCTCACAAGTTTGTTTCGTAGTATTTCTCGAAAAAAAATATAAATGAAAGTTATTTCTATGGTTGTAACTGAAAATATCCCATATCGCAAAAACTATTGACTCAAATAGAAAAGTCACAAAAGAAATATCATAATCTTTTTAATTATGACATCCAACTATACCCCACGGCTTATGTGCATTGATTTTTTCCCCTCAGTTGCATGTATGGGGAGTGCCATCCCTAGAGTTTTTTTTTCGTAATTCCACTAGACGATTCTGTAACCGTGCACTGAATACAATACTTTCCAATTTTTATCGATATAGTGCAAATAGTTTCCGGGTAAATTGATGTGTGACATCCGGACGGACAGACAGACGGACAGTCAGTCAGACGGTCAGATGGGCATACGGTCAGTCGGCCATGACGACAATTAAGGGACCTGTTTTTGCCGAACCCTAAAAAGTTGCAAAAGAAGAATATTCTAAAATGAAATAAAACCTACAAAATTAAACTTTTTAATTGATTATTTTTACTGGCCATAAGTAAATCTTTTCTTTTTCTAAATGGCATCTGTTTTTGATTTTGACAAATGAGTATTGATTTTCTTGCAAAAATACCGCTGTGTTTGATAAATGAAAATGTTCATCTTTAAATATATTACCATAGTTTTTGTGTTGTGTACAAACCTTAAATTGTATTCATGTGCTTGTGAAAATGAAGAGGAATTAGGGTTAGATGATATTTTTAATCCAACCTCGTCGACATATTCTACTAAGCCATCAGAACAAACACAACAGTCTACATTTCTGGTGCCTGATGATAAATGGTTAGTAAATGCCTTACAAGATATTGCGTATTTTTTGCGAAACCACAAATTCAATGAATGGGACCGTAGAAAATATGTAAAGAAACCTAAAGATATCTCCATTGGGTTTTATAAATCTTTTCCTGATCCAAGTCTCAAAGCGTTTCATTGGAAAGTCTATAAGAATTGCTACAAAGACTTTTATCAATGCATTAAATACTTATACGGTGTAACTAATACAGCGGCGTTTACGAGAAGTGATGATATTACTACAATGCTAAATAAAAACAAAAATATTGATAAGAAATCTATTACTAAGTTGGACATTGACTGTAAGAAAGCTCTGTTGTATGCAGTTAAAACGGGCCTTCCTTTTGATGAACCGAAAGAAAAGTTTCAATGGCGAACATCTGCATCTTATTATATGTGTTGGTACACTATGTTAGGAATTCCTGCACTATCAATGCTCGGGGAATCTTGTGATAACTTCGCCAGTTGCTTGGACCCAACATTTGGGAACCGAAACCACGACCCTCGTTCCGATGATAAACTTTCTTTTGCTTGTGCTATGTACAGCTTTTGTCCGGACCCGTGTTGTCCATTGAAACATGTGAAGTCAGTCTCGCAGTGTCGTGATAGTAAACACAATCCTTGTTTTACTGAAAACGCTAAAATTACAGATGTGACGAACCGGCAATGTCAATTTGATCGGAAAGATAATCAGAATTTGGAAGGCATTATTGCAAATAAGTGGAACGTTTCTTGCCATTGCAAAGAAAAGGGCTTTGAATGGAAATCTGAGTTTGGAATGTGCGTAGATGTTAACGAATGTACAACTGACAAACACAATTGTAATAGTTTAACCGAGAACTGCATGAACCTACCTGGAACATTCCAGTGTATTTGTAGATGGGGATATGCATTCGATACTATCAAGAAAAGATGCACTAGAAAAGATATTCTTTCTTTTTCTAATTCAAAACGCACAGATAGCGACGTTGGTTTTCTAGATAATTTAAAATGTATATTAGCGTATTTTGGATTTTGAATAGTTGATTGTACCTTTGCTCGAACGTCCTGCCTGTTCCTATAGTAGTGTCTTGATTTATCCTCAGATCGATATCGTTTGTCTAATTTCTTGTATAATCGAGCTCCGCTTGCGTGTTTCTTGTTTGTTGCGCAAGATGGAGAATCAGCAAAGCCAGCAGGTGCTGGTACTATGTCTGGTGTGACGTCTGCATAAGATTCCTAAAAATAAGATAAAATGTGAGTTTTTTGAAGTAAAAGTAATAGGATTAAACTTAAGTTGTTTTTTTTTTTACTTGTTTGGGTGGTAGGATTAAACTCAATAATGAAAACAGTCTGTTAAAAAATGTTTGATTTAATAATTCAGTTGATAACTGTAGTTAAGAAAAGCCTTTAGGATAGGTACTGAGTATTCTTTATATTGGACAAAGCAACAAATTTTTGTTTTGCATAAATGTAGTGTTGTATCACTTACATCGGTATGAGACGTCCTTGAAGCTACACTGTCATGTTCATGGGTCGCAGTTACGATATGGACTTCTTTGCCACAGTGCAAGCAATGTGCTTTAGATTCGCCATCAGCTCCAACCAAGCTGTGCTCCGTTTGCTCTGAATAAAATACTGAATCTGATCCTGGTGATACAGAGCGCAAAGATTCGGCTGACGCTGCTTTTGCGAACTTTCCGTCTTAAATAATAAGGTGTTTATTTGTATAAAGTATGTAAGACTCGCAAGGGATTTAGGTATAGTTTATTTTCGAAGAGATTAATTGCAATATTTACCTTTATCTGGTTTCCGATTATGCCTAGGTGACGACGTGGGACTTTTAACGTATCGAAGGGGAGTCAATCTAGACCCAGCACTGGTAAGAGTTCTTGCTGTTTCTATGTCTTCCGCTTCCAATGAACTTAGGTGGGGTACCGTAGGAATCGATTGTTTTCTTCTTGGTAAACTACCGGGAAGTGATATGCTTTCGTTTGAGCCACTTTTTCTTCTTGGCCTGAAAATAAAACGTTTTAGTTATTTTATATTCTTATTTTGATTTAGAAAAAAAGAAAAAAAAAACAACATTTTACCTGTACACTGTGTGGTTATTAGCTGTTGTAGGAGATTTAGCATTATTTGAATTATTTCCAGTTTTTCTTCGTGGACTGTCGCGCAAACGCCTATGTTTTCTTGGCGAAATAGTGCCGTTACTTGTACCTGTAAATTTTAATTTATTTTAAAATACAACTATCATCACAGGCTTAACTAATTACAATAGTGTAGTTAGTTATAATAGCTTACAATTAGACTTACAATTATATAGTAAATATATATATTAACCAAGAATAATTTTACAAAATGCGGCCTCATGTTTGAATTCACTCAGAGTACAGTTGAAGCAGTCAATCTGTTGTGATACCGTATTGAGTGTACGCAGCGCGCGCGTCAGCGGCGCACACAGCAGCAGGTTGGTGCGAGCGGGCGGCAACTTACAGCAGTGGCGGCCGCCTCCGCCGCCCCAGGTGCCCATCAGCTACACACAACCTAACTGTGTGTAGAACGCCTGGGTTTTGTATTTTACCACGCATAATCTTAAATAAGTAAGTGGCGAGAGCTATTTCCCTTCTTACTTCCAGTTTATTATAGCCTACCGTGCCCAGCACAAATAGAGTTGGTTATAAAAGTGGATACCCTGGATACACACCATACTGCTTTAAGTACAGGAATCTCAAAAATTTATTCTGGATACGTTCTAGCATTAGTTTGTACTTGGCTTCATGTGGCGACCAGACAAGAGCATTGCATTCCAAATACTTTTCGTACAACGATCACAGAGCACTGATGTTCGTGAACTGGTTTCCTAGCCGTAAGACCGACCCTAAATTGTGGTATGCTTTTTTTACAAACATCAGTGGTATGTTTACGGAAATTTAAATCAGTTGTAAACCGCGCGCCTAAGTCTTAACCTATTAAACATGTTGCAGTCGGATTTAGAAATTAGAAATTAACTGTAAAAATATGGCTCAGAGCGATTCGGGCTCAGACAAAAGGTTTCGAACCAAACTATACTCAGCAGTCTGTGGAACGGTCGCTGGTCAAAATTCATAATCCTACATAGCATAAATATCGAGAAAAAAATCTGTGACAGGCGGACAAAAAGGGAATGTTGTAATGGTTTCGCTTTTCTATAAGGTCGGTACCTTATAAACTGAACTCAGAAAAGGTTTGAAAACTGTTGTCCTTAAAAAAATATCTTACATTAATATTGATTGTTACCTTCTTTCCTATACTGTTCACTAGAATCATCTGATGTCGGAATATTCAGGTGTAATTTCATGTTAGACCCCATAGCTTCCCGTCTGTCATAATGAGATGGTCTGTAGCTATGATTATTACCATCACCAGTTTTACTCTGGGTTGGGCTTTTTGGTTTTAATTTTGTTCTTTTAACGTATCTTTCTCTTTCGGCTGGACGTTTCGGTTCCAAATCTTTTTCTTTTGATATTTTTTCTTTGATCGATTTTTCTATATCTACTGCTTCTCTTGGCGAAGACTGAACGCTTTTGGTCTTATCTGCAAAATGAGTTTTCTTCTTCCTAGTCTCAGGTGCTTTCTCTTCCTGGGGGGATTTAACATTGGATGGCTTAAAGATACCGCGTTCAGATTTTTGACTTATACTGTCGGGGTCTTTAGTCTTTTTGCCCCAATCATCTTGTGAAGTAGAAACAGAATCATCGTAGGACTTGGAAAATTCTAAAGTAAAAGCTTTCTTTTTCCTCCGTTTCTCATCTGCTAACCAAGATTTAGGTCTGGTTGTTGATTTATATCTTTGTGAATGCTTATAAGTCAAACCACCATCATCGTCATCTTCAACGGGGCTTTCATAATAACCGGAAGATGAATAGTGGACACTTCGTTCATCATCTGATAAAGAACCCTGAAATAAAAGAAAAAAAATATGTGAGTAACTAACGAGTCTTAAAATAATAAAAATTGTGTTAAATTCGTTCTCATTACCATCATTTTCGGTACTAGTTGTTCCTTTTCATGAACAGTTGCGGTCGTTTTGTCTTCTTTTCCTTTACTTTCGCTACGTTCCGGCAGTTCTTCAATCTTTTCAGTAGGTGTTTTATCGTCATTAGCTTCGGTAACATTAGGATTTGATCCACCTATACTATAACTTCCACTTGAACTACTCTTTCCACTAATTGTGCCACGCATAGTCTAAAAGAAAATTTACAAATAAAAAACCACTTCTGTAATTTTGACCTTCAGTTAATTTTACGGCGGCGGAACATACCTTGGAAACTTTTGGTAAATCGTCTTTAAATTTAATATCAGTCTTTTCTCTCTTGATGTGTTCAATGGTCGGAGTGATATCGGCTTTGACTTCAATTTTTTCCATAGAAACTCTAGGTAATCTATCAGGCAAGGGCAATGGAGGCGATGCAAGGTCTGGGACAATAAAGTCATCATTGATTTCTAATGGCGGGGAAAAACTCGGTACGATCAAATCTTCAGCGATATTTTCTGTGCGAGTTGAAGAATAGAGACTTGAAGCACTTTCAAAAGATGACCCGTCTTGTGTTTTGTTATTTTCTGGATCTATAAGCAAAATGGATTTATAAGAAACTAGCGAATAACTTCTTATTCCATGTTTGTAATACTTACTTTGATTTTGAATCTTACTATTACTTTTTTTAGAGCTGTCAGAATTTGCTGTTACATAATCTTCAGTCGTTGTCGTGCTTTCTGATACGTCAGTGGTATTAATTTTTCCTGAATCAGTTCTTGCCAAACTGGTTTCACTGCTTGCAGCTTTGGCTAGTGGTGGCTCAGTTGGAGATTCCACTATCTGATTAGGAATTGTTCCATTTGGTTCTTTTTGCTGTGCTTTTTTCTGCAAATCTCTTCTTCTAGATGGACTCAATGCTCTATCTCGTTTTTTATTTATGAAACTTGGAGTTCTTTTGAATGGAACATCAGCCAAGTCCAGGCTTGGGTGGGTAATAGCAATGGCAGGTTGGTTTACTTTATGGTTTACTTTTGGAGGTGCTGTTGGGGAAATTGATTTTGAGATAGTTGGCTGTTTCGTGATGGGCAGTGAAATGTTTGGGACAACTGCAGGTGGAGATAACGACGCTCGTGGCTGTGAGCTAGAACTCGATGTGTCTAGTTTATTTCTTGGTGATGTCGGTGACTGACTCTGTTAAAAAAATAAACATTTATATCGGTTTGAAAAGTAATAAACAATGTTTTTTTTTTTTATTAAACTCGTACCTGTGACGCATCAAATTCTTCATCCAAAGCGTCTGTATCTAAAGACGATCGCTGCTGATGTTGCAAAAGTAGAAGTTGTTTTCTTCTTGATGTCGGGGTCAGCAATGCTAATGCTCCCGGAGAAGCAGCCAAAGAACTAAGATCTGATGAACTGTACAAAAATATTTATTTTAGTTATTCAGAAATGTTGGGTAAAACAAATTAGCAACACTCAATATTGAGGATATCAGAAGGCAAATAACCGTAATTAGAAACGTGCAAAATCTAGTCACAATCTCATCTCAGCGACAATGTCAAAAACTTGTCTAAAATGTGGGGAAATTTTTGACAGATTGAGACAGATTAGATTGTGAACGTTCTTAAAACGACGAGAATTGCCCATCAGGTCACTATATTTACCTTATCACAGTCCCATTTTCTGTACCCGAATCGACTTGCAATACAGTTGTTTGTGATTCATTCCACATGCCATCCGAATGGTCCCTAGAGATATGAAGACTTTAAAATATAATGGTAGATCATTAGTCGCACTGCAGGAAATCACTAGTTATTATACATACCTGCTTTGATCAACTGTTAAAGATTCATTCGAAGCACATGGTGATATTTTATCCACAGGTGACAGAATTGTAGTAACAGTGTTAGAAATAACAGCTCGTTTTACTTTTGGCTCCACATCTACTTCAATAGTAACTGGCTCTGGTGATCCTGGACTCGATCTAGCAGTACTGTAAGAAATAATAAATTACTATAATTACAAGATATGTAACTTCATAATTGCACGTCGTGTCAGTAGGGTATTTTTAAATTACTGTTTCTTACTATTATGTGCTTAAAGGAATCATTGACGGGGTGAATTGAACGATGGCAATTGGCTGTTTTGTGAAAAAACTGGCAAAAGGAAAGATGCTTTACTATAGCTACAATTCAAGATGCTTTGCTAATATTTGCTAACCAAACGGTTTACCGCTAATTGTGATGCGTGCATACCTGCTCTCAGGAATATCGTCCTTGTCAACTATTATTTCTGTCTTTTCTTCAAAACTTACGCTTCGATTTCTAAATGGTTCATGCTTGTAACTAATGTATTTTTCATGAAAATCTTCATATGGTGCATTCCCATCTGAAGAACTATGGAAAGAAATATGAATGAGCGCTGATAGAAGCATAGCGTTCAAATCGGAAGCCCAAAAACTAACGGCTTTTGAATGTTAGAAACAGAAGAATATGCTGTTAAAAGACCTATGCTCAGAAAAAAATGCCAGTCGGTGGATGTTATGTGCAATGGGCCTAATTCCTATGTGTTTAAAATAATCTATGTACAAAATAGTAAATAGTATCACTACATTTTCTTTACCTGAAAGATCCGTCTGGTTCAAATCCAAAAATACCTTCGTCTTTTATGGGCGTTTGGCTGTAGTTTTGCCCAATATACTGCGTGTAAATTGCTTCCCTCTCACGGTCTTCTCTGGTCATATTTTCTTGACTTGTTGACATAACTATCGGAGCATCTTTTATACCGTCACCACTA
Organism: Amphipoea oculea; assembly: GCA_945859645.1. Taxonomy (NCBI): domain Eukaryota; kingdom Metazoa; phylum Arthropoda; class Insecta; order Lepidoptera; family Noctuidae; genus Amphipoea; species Amphipoea oculea. Next base: position 12,764,779 of record OX243880.1, read on the forward strand.
CTCTGTAGTTCAGTTTTCCTTCTGAAAGAATACACTCTAATTATAATGTGACAGAATTTACTGTGGTATATTTTTACAGTTAGTTTCATAAATAATTTGTACTTTTAAAGAAAGTCATATACTACAGGCTTTATTGTTTTCAGATGACTGTAAGGTTGTTGTGGTTTGTCAGCGTCAAAATGCAGAAATGTTGTAAAGAGTGCAAGGAAATAACGTGTAGGTAAATTAGTTGTGCCGTATGTGAACAAGACAATCAAGATAATCGAGAATATGTGGTAACGTCATTATAAATTTATACATACACATCTAGAAGAATTTCACCCTCAGACAAAGTTTTCTGCAGCATTCTTCTGTTTTTCCTTCGAAGCGTTGTAAATGGTATAGCTTCATCATCAGGTCTCGGCTCGAAATCTATGATAATTTCCTTTTCATTCTTTTCACTGTCATCAGTTGTGGTGGCCGAAGTTTCGGTAGAAGGTTCAGATTGGAATGTTGAAGTTTTTGAAAATGGATGCGAAGAATTAATTGTCTTTTGAGAAGCATCGCTAGTACTCTTAGAGAGAATAGACCTCAGCGATTTGTCGCCTTTAGTTTGTTTAGCAATCTCTTGTTGAAGATATTCCAAATTCCTGCGGTTTAGCGCCATACTTTTTTCAATATTTTCTATATCGTCGTCTATAGTGTCATCTCTGTCACTCTCATGAATAAATTGAAAGTTTTGTTGGAAGTATTCTTGAGCTTGTCTCTGCAAAGCGCTTAGTTCTGATGATTTATCAATTTGCGATGAAGAAGCTACAGATTTAACTGATGAAGACGTGACATCATCGGAGTCTCCACGTTGGAGTGGAGACGAGGGCATCATCATAGCTGTTGGAGATCGAGGGGATCGTGGTGGTTCCTCTGACTGGGTTCTATGTAGTTTTTCGTGGTCGCTATTGATGAAACTGCGAATGTTGAAACAAAACTTTATTTTACTCTGGTCTGTGGTCATGTTTAAAATTAACTATTTAGATATGCAAACATGATGCAGGTAAGTTATTTTTAGTAAATTTGAAGGCAAATATTTATTTATTTATTATTTATTTATTTAATACTTCAAGCACATAAATGTACAGAGGCGGACTTAATGCCATAGGCATTTTCTACCAGTCAACCTTTGGGTGATGCAGAGACAAACAATATTGTGTTTTTGTATGCTAAAGGATGGTTAAATATATATTTTTTTTACCTTTCCACTGTAGTGGCAATATCACTTGGTGATTCACGGCCAGCTAATCTTTCGCCTCCTACTTCGGAGAAAGACTTTGTAAGTCTTCTAACTCCAACAGTATATCCATTTGTTTGTACACCAGCTGCCACCATTTTAACCTGAAATTCAAAACAATATTATTATTTAAAATATTCTTACAATCATAAACGTATGTGTCCATCCTCTTCATAACCATAATCTGCAGATCACGTCCATTAATTGTAGAAATTCATACATTTTTCATATAATTATCAAATGGTTGATAGAATAATAAAATGGTGAGCTTACCCTTTTGATAGTCCGTGGGCTCAAAGATAAGTAATTGGGTGGCAACGGTTTTCTACCTAAACACACTTCTGTTTGTGTTGCTTGAGTTCTCATTACTCCTTTCTTTATAGAATCTGAAAACAGAGGTGATATAAATGAGACATATGCATGCATATTTATGCATTTATCATCATCATCATGATTTCAGCCGAAAGACGTCCACTGTTGGACTTGGATCTTCACCATGCGTCCCCATATCCACTGGCGCAGCGCTTCTCGCATCCAGCGGAATCCTGCGACCTTCACCGGTTATGCATATTTAGGGCTAGTTTTTCCAATGTCATAATTTTTTTATCTGCGGAATGTGATTGACGCTTTTTTGTATAGAAAAACAGTCAAAAATAAAAAAAATAAAATCTATGGGTAAAGACATCTGGAGTAAAAAAGCCCTTAATATTTATTTGTTTGGCCGTACTAAAAGTCAAAATAAATGTAAAAAGCCACTTACCTAGTACTACTACTTTTGGTTGCTCTGGCTGCGTTTGCCTTTGTAGAGGGGGTGGCGGGTGGGAGGGGTGCGGCGTTATCGGTGGGGGATAGTGGATAGGCGCTGGCGCAGCCTGTGACATGAACTGTGGGTATGGTGGGAACGGTTGAAACATCACCGGCAAAGTTGAGTAGGGCTTTGGTTCTGGCTGTAAATGAAAAATGTTTTAGTCAGCGTCTTTTAGTGTTCTATTGGGAACCACGTCGACATCCAAGCGAGACATTTCCACTAAAAGCCGACCTCATTGTCCAGAAAGATATACAATATATGCGAGGTAAGACTGGTAATGTATTGCTTGATAATGTAGCCGTGTGTACTATTAGTGTATAAAATTTCTTAAAAAATCAAAAAACTTTTTCTGAAGGTGAGGAATACATAATTATTGAATTGAAAGAAGAAAGTTTAGGTTGGTTCTTTTTCTTTTAGTATTTAATCTTCTTCTCTCGTATTTTGGCTTTAATAAGTCATAAGGTAAACTTAGAATTTTTATTTTGAGCCCGCTGCAGGAAGTATGCCTCCCTTCCTTAAGCTGTTTCCACTTTTCCCGGTCTATAGCAATTTTGGGCCGCATTGCCGTTTCCTGGCTTTCATAGAAAAGTTGTTTTGCTTGTACTCTAATTCCATGCATGTTAATCATACCTTTACTACACGTCCATCGATGAGCCGTTCGCAGTCTCTCCTGAATCGGTTGCCACTGACCGCAGCCGGCATCACGGAATCATCAAACGTGGTCAGAGTGTGAGAGCGTGCGAAAGATACGTGTTTTGTTCTGGAAGAGAAAAACATGTAGTTACGAAACCAAATATTCTATTCATGTAGATTTTCGTAACAATACTACCGTTTTGAGATGGAATGTGGAAAAACATGAAGAGGAAAAAGCGTGATTGAAGAAAACGATTGAAAGATGATGGCAGACGAATCAACGACTCTTGTGGTAGTTCTTAATATCGAGGTGAAGATGTAGATTTTCATAACAATTTAGCCGTCCTGAGATGGAAAGCGGAAAAACATGATTGAGAAAAAGTAATGAAAGCTGGTGGCTAATAAATAAATCAACGATTCCTACGGAAGATCTTGTCACAACTCTTTCCATAAATATTCGGGACGATGACAAAAATCAATAAGATTTAAGAAAAAAATTAGCAGTTTTTGCATTGTTTGTTCTTTTGAGAAGACGTAAATCTTCATCTACAAGAAAACATGTTATTATCAAAGTTCACAGTATTCTTGGAACAGAAAACTTATTTAATATGTACCTAAAGGTAGGCAGACAGCCATCGACATATTGCCGTATCAAACTTAACACGATAAGAAAAGTTGGCGTTATAAGTTTCCGCAATATTTGCATGGGATTTATGTATATTGGAGAGCAAGTGGTGGCCCAGTAGTAACGGCTCCGTCTTACAAGTTGTAGGTCGTGGGTTCAAACCCAGGCAGGCGCTTTACTTTGTTTTCGGCTGTTGCCGCTAAGTTATGCAGTTATGCTTCGAAATTTAATAATAATAGACGGTACTGGTTTATATCTGTATTGTATGAATATTAATTTTAAAGGTTCTGAATTTCTTTATATATATAAAATAATCAGAACTGAACTTGATCGACGTCTGCAAAGCGATGGCGAGACGACGACTGGCGCCTCTGGTGGCGCGAAGTAGAGACGCGGTATGCTCGCGATATTGCTCCGCAGGCATGGTCATAGAAAGTCCTGCCGTGCGCCATCTGGCGGCAGCGGGGCCGTAACACTTTGTATAAATATTTAACACCACTGCTCTCAAAACGGTGACGAAAAACATCGTGAAGAAACTGGCATATCGTAGAACCAAAAATTCGAAGACATGTGTCGTCTACCAATCCGCACTGGGCTAGCGTGGTAGATTATAGCCCACTTCTTCTCGAAGAGAGGAGGCCTGGGTCCCAGCCGTGGGAGCAATATAAGCTGATTACGATATGTTATGAATTTCTATTTTCTACCCGTCTTCAAAAGAGGAGGAGGTTCTCAATTCACCGGAATCTTTTTTTATCAACAGGAACTTCGGATAGGTACAATTACAATTTCAGCTGATATAAAGAGATCTAGTTACATGTCCACAATATTCATCTAGCTTTGTTAACAGACTACACTCTAATACATTGGATGCATCTGAGCGAAACGTCGCTCAAAGGATGTATGTACGAGTATATCAGATTTAAGAGATGCGTATCAGGAAAATTAATTTCCTGTGTGATTGGGACTACGGTAATACTGGGTGATAGTTTGATGAAAACGCAGACATTTCTGTTTATTTCAGTATATTTTCTCATTTTAGGTATGTTTATAAATAGTAAAAATGAGTCTTTAAAAATAGAAGGACAGACACGATATACAATAATATGTCAGTCAAGAAGAGACTTTCTAAGTACTCGATTTAGATCAGATAGTAATATTTTCTAAAAATAGGTAAGTAACTAATACTGAACTGAGCATTTTCTTCTAATATTCCTGTTTCTTTTATGTCTGAATACGTTATTTTTGGAAAGAAACAGAGCGTTAATTCGTAACTCCGTTGTTGTTTTTGTCGACGAAGATAATTCATATGGATTATAAACCATACTTAGTTAATGTTATAATATATAGATTTTGTATATCGATAATGTTGATTTCTTTGTATATCAAGTGATATATCTACTCCTCCGTGGTTTGTATCAAATGGATATCTACTTTCCATGGTTCAGTAATTACCTCCCGGTTACACAATTGAAGTTTGAATGTCTAAGACATCGTTTTTAGGTTAATTAACAGCTTATACCCACAATAGTCAACAACGAAGAGAAAACTGAAACTACCCACTGTCTAAAACGCCACCAACTGCACCAGACTGCTTGAAAAGTGGTGTTGTTCTAAACATTTTAGTTTTTTTTTGCAGTCCAGTTATTTTTTGTCAACTTTTTATTGTTTTTGTTTGTATTTTGGTTTATTAAGAGCCTATACTACCTCAGCTAAAATTCACTCTTTATCTCGCTCATACGATACTGCTTGCGGACTGAGTGAGAGCGAGACACAGTGCGGTGCTGGGCGGCAGGCAGCGCCAATAGTTTAGGTATTTGCTTTTTACAGTGAAAATAATGGTAATTATAAAAAAGTAAATAACATAAGACCTGCTTTAAAGTAAGTTCAGTTAGTATGCAAAGTTTCATGATCTAATTTGAAGTATTTTTTGAATACCAGCGGTTTATTGTTCAGTTTAGAGGTAACTTTGGATTTTTTTTCTATCGAGAATATTTTATGGAATCGTGTTTTCGTCTAACATAAGACTTAGCATTAATCCTCAACTTTACCATATATTTATTTCAAAATTAATGGTGCAGTATTTTCGACATAACGGAGGATCACGCTAAGCCATTTCAGGTAGTATAGGCTCTTAAGTCCGTTACGCAAAAAGAAGAATATTGTTATAAATAGACAGAAAGACAAGGATAGCATTTTATGTGGCCACGCACTATCTATAAGACGACGGCCACCAACTGCATCAGACTGCTAAAACAGCGGTGTTGTTGTAAACTTTTTAACAATTATTATTTGCAGTTCGGTGTTTTTAGAACTTTTTGCTGTTGGGTTTTGTTATTTGGTTTGTTAAGTCCGTTACGCAAAAAGAGTATGTTATTTTATTATAAGCAGACAGAATGACAAGGGTAGCATTTTATCTAGTGATATTAATAGTACGACTAATACTATTATTACCTGTGGGGTGGTATCGTGAGAGGGGGTGGCGGGGGCGGCGGTGGTATAGGCGTGTGGGCAGGGCATCTGAAAATATCATTAATAAGTAACTATACAAATATAATCGAATAAATAAAAGTCTTTATTAAAACACAAATATTGATCTATGTTTATTGGCGTGGTTCGCGTGGTTGGTATCTGGCGTTTTTAAAAGTTAGACATTTTTATTTACTGTTTTAATTAATCTTATGGTAAAAACACCTCGTTGTCTCGTCATCTGCCTTAAAAAATATAATTGAACTTCAGAACTGCAACACAGATGGAGAATAAGCTTATATGTTCTTGTTCATTACGGAAATTAATGAATTCATTCATTGACAAACAACGTGCATACCTAGCAGCATGAAATTTTGTACAAGAGCTCCTTGTAGCGAATATGATCACTACTGAAGGATGTTTTATAATTTCTACCCTAAAGGAGTTAGGCGAGTCGCCCACACGAGCTAGAGTCGAGGCGGCGTCGAGACGCGGGCGCACGTTTTCTATAGGAATAAATGGCAGTGCGCTCACATACCTATTTATTCCTATAGAAAACGTGCGCCCGCGCCTCGACGCCGCCTCGACTCTAGCTCGTGTGGGCGACGCGCCTTAAATAGGCGTTGAAAGTTTGTGGGGAAGCTTATCATTTTTGCCTATGAAAAATCCCATCTATCACACGGTTAGTAATATCAATAAAATGTATAGACATTAATAGACATCGACAAAATTTGTTGCTTATACTTATTAAATGATCTAAGATAGAACCGTAGTTTGATATTGAAAATACTCGTATATAGCTTTTAGATTTATTTTGGTCCACATGAATGTCTTTTACTTGAATGGACCAAAAAAAGAAAAGATTGAGAAAAGAGATCTTGTCAATTATATCTTCAGAAAGGTCTTGACGCAGAACGTCACTTTCGCAAAATGTCACTGTGAAGGTCACTTTCGCATAATGTCACTTTCGCAAAAAGTCATTTTCGCACAACGTCATTTTCTCAAAACGTCATTTTCTCACAATGTCACTATCGCAAAACGTCATTTTCGCAGAATGTCATTCAAGCCATTTTTTTTCTCAGAAAATACCTAATAAGCTAAGCTAAGCTAAGCTAAGGTCAAGCAAAACTGTTTTTATTTATTATGAGCCACTGATTCAATCATTCATTCTTTTTATCAATTTTCAATTAACTAACTTCTTTCAACATTAATAACCTAACTGCAGCAGCAGCACCACAGTACCCAATTTAGCCCTTATTCCCGGGTATAACCTTCAATTTATAAAACCCGCTGGGTTTTATCCCATCCTTATCCATTACGGTCATAACAGTGTTTCGGTTTACTGCGGCTGCGGTAATTACCTCATATTAACCCACACGAGTGTCATTAGTTTGCCGGAGCCTGAAAGCCTACAGGAAATGGACCATTTCTAGAAATTGTATTATGTTGTATGTGACAACGGTGATGTATGACGCGATTAGTCGGTTGTGGACATCTGGTGTAGTGCTGTTTCTAGGATATAATCTTTATCAGATGATTCATGGACATTGCCATCAGTTTTGAGTTGTGTGTCATGGTTGCTGCAGCTGTTAAGTATTTTCATTTTTGACGTGATAACGTCTTATAAATCGATGAACGCCGGCTGCACGTACGAAAAAGCATGGCTCATTGTCACATTCCGCCTGAGCCGAGCGTGCAAGCGAGAGCGCGGAACAAGCGATAGAGAGGCACGATCGGCTTAAGCGTTCGGCTTGTGATGTGTATGAATATGATACCTAACTGAATGTTTTCTTATGACATTATCACGTAAAATTATCGTCCGTAAACCGACTTTACAGACAATTTAGCCTACTTCTGTCCTACTGCTGAATAAAGTCCCCCCCAAACCCTTCCAGGCATCTTTTTTAGAGCCAACCTGGATCCAACCCTTGTGGTACGCGTCTAGGTCGTCTCACCACCTCTTCCTGTTTCATTATTTTTGTTAAATCATAATGAAGACAGGAAAGAAAAGTTAGAACGAATTCTCGATTTCCATTTTTAATTTATTTCTTTACATCGCTTCCGGAAATCATATTATGTGAAAGAGTGGATAAAGTACTCAAGGTAGTCAAAATGTGATTGGAAATTTTGAACATAAGCTGTAATTAAGTATATCAAAATGAAGACGAGTTATGTGTTACCCTAGTGCCCTAATACTACCGTAAATATATTCTATTATGTAGGTACCTATTTCTATCGAAATTGGTCCTTCAATATATTCATTAGTTCAATTTCGTATTCAAAGCCATTAATTTCGCATGCATCATATCATACACAAAGATAATTGGATTTTATATTGGTTGATTAACTTCATGTAATTTCGACAAATTCTGCATAATTAATGTCTAGTTATTAATCCCATAGAGATCTAGCAAAATTAATTACGTTATGCCTCCAATCAATCAGTTTACTTTTACATTTGGGTGATTCAGGTGGATAATTTCAAAATTATATTATAAAAGTACATGTGTCCTTTTCTCTTTAAGGGTATTATCCTATATGTATAATATAGCAGTGTTCATAATCTCAAATAATTTACATTTTTATCGCCATTTAATCAGTTAGCTCGTAGTTAGTTCGTGAAATCTATGTTAATTTTTGAGTGACCATTTGCAACAAAAAAAGGGCCTAATAAGTTTTTGGTTGCAATAGAATTTGAACTTTGTTAAGTATGACATTCAGTTTGTTGTTCTATAACTTGAAAATTATCTCAAATTCCTGGTTCTAATATAGGTAATTGTTTGTTCAGAAATTCAAGTCAAATACAACGCCGAAAAATAAAAAAAAACGGCAGACAATACTTCGCTAAAACATCGCAAATATCGCAATGTTTAACTTTTCCACTTTGAGTTGCTTAGTTTTAGTACAATTTAGTTCCACCCACCTTTTCTTTAAGGTTATTATAGAAATAGGTACCTACTTAATTGTTTCTCCAGAACTTCAAGTCAAAAACCTTAACGCCAAAAATTAATCAATGAACAGGAAACAACAATTTGCTGAAAACAACGTTTTGTTTATTGCTCCCGAGTTGCTTAGTTTTAGTAAAGTTTCGTTTTAGTTCCGACCAAAACTCGGAACGGTGATTGAAACCACGCAAAACAATGTGCAATGCTGTAGCTAACAAAACGGGTATTGCATTTTGCGTTTTGAAAGTTCAAAAAACAATTTGTGGGTATTGGTATAGCCATCATTCGATTGTGCTCGTAAAGTAAGTATGAACTTAAAACTAAAGGTCCAGTCAGCGGCAGGCAGAATAGGAGAAAAATATTGGTTGGCACATATAAAAGCTCCCAGGTAAGGCAGACAGGTGCGTCGCATCGCCGCGCCGCCGCCGCGTCGCACCAGTCTGCGGAAACCTTAATGCTGCAAACTAATCTGACTTATTACAAAAATATGCAATTATAATAGTTTCAGCCCAGTTTCAGTTTTCGTACAAGCGATTTTTTTCCTGCGGCGATTTTTTTTCTCACACATGATTTTAAACGTACTGCTTAACGCCGAGGGTTGAAAATCAAACAGTGTGTTTTTTGACGCTGGGACTGGGACGCATTCTGTTGGATTCTCAATGCTCGTCTCAAACGCCGAGAGTAGAAAATCCACTGCTCGATAAAATTCCGTCGCGATATTTTTACGAACGGGGGCTTAATTAATAATATAATAATAATATTCCACAACTATCACACAACGCTATCTAGTCCCAAGCTAAGCAGAGCTTGTGTTATGGGTACTAGACAACTGATAAACATACTTATATATTTCTAAATACATACATATTATAGATAAATTACACCCAGACACAGAACAAATGATCGTGCTCATCACCCAAAGATTTGTCCTGGGTGGGAATCGAACCCACGACTTCCGGCATAGCAGTCAGGGTCACTAACCACTAGACCATCAGGCCTGTCAATTATTTGCTTTGATATTATTATTATTTTTCGCACTAGCCAATAGATTTCGTTAGCAATGGTTTTTTTCTGCGATGTCACAAGAAAACTAAAACATTGTAACATAAAAAGTCCGCATACACCGGTTCAAGAGTTCCGAGTAGTGGGTTTGCATCACTTGACCTTTTTACTGACCTTACATCGCATGACTTGTTACGTCACAAAGGGATGAAACAGAAATAAAATGCTCCACAAGTCAAGTATTGAGGTTATGTGGGTAGTTTCATCAGCAAGGTATGAAGCATGAGGTTTTTTCGTGTTATATTGTCGATAGTTATGATTTGTTTAATTTTTGTTACGTTCACACTATTGTAAATGTCTTCACAATAAAATAAAGGTACCTATCTAGGAATAATCGTAATTTCGATCAGAGAAAACATGGTCGCATACATCGACGCGCTAACTGTAACTATGAATGAAGCACATGATGCTAGGAAGTAGCATAGAAATGACACGTAGGTTATCAAAAAAAAAAAAAAACTGATGTTTCATACAAAAGTGCAATACCGACGCCGTCAAAATGTACGGAACAGCATTTTTTTTTTTAATAACTGAAGAAAATTCTCAACCCCTGCGTTAAAAGTTTTCGTCAGTCAGAATCACGTACTGATCCATGGTATCAGATTGGGCGTCAATGTCCCTAACACCCTGTATAAATAACACTACATTTGTTCCCAATCAACCTTGAACCTTATGCCATAGCGATAAAGTTCTATTAAAGAAATTTGACAGATTGTATTAGCTTGTTGTGCTGGCATGTGTACTGTATATTTCTTGCATTAATGAATTCCAATCAGCTCAATAGAGTATTCTTCTGTTTAATGTCATACCTTTACATGAGTTCTTCTGAAAAGTATATCTACCTATCAATACAATAAAAATCAATGTATGTTATTCAGACGTTTTACTGGATATAAAACATTTCTAGTCCTCTGGATACCTACTTATTCAATTGACGCGACTTCTAGATCCAGTTTTCCATAAAAAAAAGGACCTTATAAGTTTACTTAACATAATGATACTATGAAATCACAGTACAAGAGAAATTCTAGAAAGAAAAATACCGAATTCGGAACTCACTTCCTTGGCTCGGTCACCACAGTAGAGACGCGCAATTTCTTTGCGCAAGTTACAAGAAAAATATTCGAGTCAGCATAAAATAGAAAATGTTTTATTTACACTCCTTAATAAAAATATCACAATTCATTCACCAGTCTAGGTCGTTAAAGGTTCTTTACAAAAGAAAAATACCGAGAAAAAGAAAAAAAAAACGAAATTGAACAAAAACAACGTAGTCAACGGAGCATTACATTGCGTTGTTATCTCAAGGCGAAACATTTTCTAAGAAAATAATAACTAGAGGGATATCGAACATTCTAAGGGAACGTCTCAAGATTTCATTTGTACCCTTTTTTATAATTAAAAGAACTTGAATTTTCTTTAGGTACTGTAATAATATTTTAATATTATCACAAGAAAAACTTGCTTATGATTTAAGAATACGAATGTTAACTTAGTTAAAATTATAACTTTTACTTTTATAAGAACCTTTGTGAAAAGTTCTAAGTTATCACAGTCTGTGAACTATGACGAATTTTCTAAACATTCTTTAAGACAATGCCGTGAATCTAATGGGTGATTCATTAAGAGGTACTTTTTTCAAAAGCAAAATATATTATCACTTATCATACAAAAGAACCAATCATTATATTTATTTTTTAATATTATTTCTATCAAAGTTGACCGTAACTGCGGTTAACATGGTCCTTTCAGAAGTTACAATTTTATATGACGCGTCCGAAGATTTTGAGTGGTATTTGGCGAATATCACGCCATGATAACTGAATTTGTGCTGCCTTAAATTGAAGCCCGTGATGTCCAGGACATTTAGTTCTAACAAGTTGGCGCTAAGTGCCGTACAGTTTGTGAAAGTATATGGCTATGACAGCCACCGACAACGTGTCGATGACGCTCGTGTATTTGAGTACAGTGCTCAATTACACGAGCACGTGTGCTACATGTTGTCGACGGCTGCAGTTGCCTCTCCGTTGACGCGTGTCGCTCGTGCGTATGAGCACTTACGCACATAAGATTTGATAGAGATTCAAATAAAAAAACTTGATCGATGGTGCTTTCACTTACCGATAGTAAGTAAAAAATTTAGGAGGCCTATAGCAGGCTGAGCAATTTGACTAACGCCTCTCGGCAAAATTTATAAAAAATAAATAATTTATTTTGTAATACTTACGGAATTATAGAAGGTGGTCGAGGTAACGAGCCTCCTCGACTGACTGACGCGATTTGGTCCACATTGTAATTTTGGGGCCAACCCGCGTTATCTTCTATTACCGATCTGAAACGTAAATCATGGAGTTTATTGAATTTGTATCAACTTGCCCGTGATATTAAATGGAGGAATGTTTATCTGGGATAGTCATAGAGTACGGGATTCGATCGCCACCAGCGACTAGATGACAGTACTAATAAAATTCGTGGCGCCGAAAGTGCGTTGAGCGGCATAGCTTCTGTCACGGACCGCCTTCAATGCTGTAAGTATGTATACAGGCAGGCAGCAGGCAGGTGCAGGTGGCAGGGACATCGATGCATAACCATACCATACCATGCATACCATGCCATGCATCCATACCATGGATCCAGTACACAATTCCGGACTCCCCAACTTTTTAAATCTGCTGTTTCTTACAAACGTGCAAAACCTACGCGGTCAAAATGTATGGAAAAGCAATTTTTTGAAGTGAAAACTTCTTTAGCGGCGTTGCACACTTTTTGTACTGGGGAAAAAATGTTAAACTCGCGTCAGGACATCGCGTCAGGACACGTGACCGTCAGGAGAGATTTCCCCCCCCCCCCCCTCTTTCTACGACGGCGGCGCCAACCGAAGTGAACCAAGTGAGACACGATAATGGATGGATGGATGGATGGACGGACGGACGGACGGACGGACGGTGACGGTGACGGTGACGGTGACGGTGACGGTGACGGTGACGGTGACGTGACGGTGACGGTGACGGTGACGGTGACGGTGACGGTGACGGTGACGGTGACGGTGACGGTGACGGTGACGGTGACGGTGACGGTGACGGTGACGGTGTCGGTGACGGTGACGGGGACGGTGACGGTGACGGTGACGGTGATGGTGGACGTGGATGTGAATGGATGGATGGACAGCTGATGGCTCGACCGTCTGTGTAGTAGCCACACTGCTGTGTATTCGTAAAATTCGTGTATATAAAGTGTTTAAAATATGGAAATTGAACAAAGTGCATCGATTAATGAAAAAAGTGACGCAACAATAGTGAAAAAAAAATATTTATATTAATTCAATTCATAATTGATTTATTTCAACGTTAATATTCAAGTTTTCACTTCTGCCGGCACTCCCGGAGTGCAACCCGTCTTTTTTTTTAATAACTTATTACACAACGCAGTGGTTCCAGAATTATGTACTGAATACATGGTACAGACGCCAGCACATCAACCTACTACAATCTGTAAAATTTCTTTAATAGATTTTCAACTTTATCACTGAAGTAAGGTTAAAAGTTGATTGGGAAAATTTGACAGTTTCGGGTAGGTTGATGTGCTGGCGTCTGCACCTAACAAGTTGTATGTTGATGTTCCTGCTACCCTGTATTTCATTACTGTCGTAATGCGAGTATACGGTGACACATTTCGTTTGGCGTTGATAATGCTGCCTAACAGCGGCCGCCGAGACGTCTCCGTGCACTGTGGGGACAATACACAAAACTCTGATGTTGCTTTAGCAACTTGATTAAATCTTGCACGGTTTGTGATGAAAATGCAGGAAATAATAAATATTTTTCAATGCCTATAAAAAAGTTTCGCAGGAACACACGTCGATACATCAAGCTATATATTTCTAGTTTCAGCCGACCTCGCATTGGTATAGGGTTTTCGTACAATGAGAAGTCAGCACACGCATGGTCACAAAATGCTTCTATAAATTGTGTTTGGAGTAAAAGTATCTTCAATAAAGAAAAGAAACGTGTCATGCTAGTAAAGTAAGGAGCTTTTATTTTACAACACACGTAGTAGGTACTACGAAGGTCGGACTTATAAAGTCAATTGATTCAAAGATTTCAACCTTGAAGAGCGAAGGACTTAAGAGCTACTTATGTAAATTGCGAAAAAATAATGTGGAACTGGAATGAAAAAATTAAGCAAGAAGCCATTTTCTTAGTCCCTGCCTAGAATTACATTATAATACTGTTACGTGTCTCATGCGTTTATGAAATTCTTCTCATGTTTTGATGATGGACTGTCATGGGCTTGATAACTTAGGTCTAGATAAACCCTTTGTATTTCGAACGTGGATTCACGCGAGACAATGGCTTTTTAATTGTTTATGTTATACGAAATTCAACCGGTTCAACCAGTAAGTAACTTAAAATTATAAAAGTAAGAAGAAGTTTGAGATAAAGGCCGTCAAAATTAAAAGCAAGAAGAAGGCTCAGATACAGTGGGACTGAAATAAAATACAAGTATAATAAAAAATAAAAAATAATGATATCCGAGAGGACACACCATGTTGCCTCCTATTATCTTCACTGCACAAATTCTGTAAGATATTTATTTATTAAACTTTATGCAGAATAACAAAAATCTATACAAAGGCGGAGTTAATGCCTGCGGCATATTACAATAGCTTTTTTAGGCACGCTAACTTTTTTGAGGCTAGCTTTAAAATCCATTTATACTATAGAAGACTCTTTGATTAAACTAGATTTACGAATAGGTAAAAAAAGAGAATAGCCGCCGTGTATCTAAATAAAAGCTGGAATAACACAGATAAAGGATACCAAAACATTAAACATTCGTTACTTTTATCCTTTAACTTCTGAATTAAATACAAATGAAACCTTTTTACGGAACACGAGGCCTTAAATCAGAAATATCTCAACATAAAGAGTGTTGAAATGTTGGTTTTTACAAGATTTTTTTGCAAACTAAATAGGATGAGATAGTATTTAGAAGGGTCTTAGTTGCGTTACTAAGCACTATTTTAGGCCGTTTGAAAATGATTTTAATTGACATTTTTGGGATACATGTATTGTGGTCTTGGCAATCGTGTACCTAATTAAAATAGGATAAAGAATCTGTTTCAATATTCTTGAATGTGTTATTTGCTATGATTGTCACCACCCACAAAAGTGCTTTGTATCTATACCTTCATTAATGATAATGAAGATTGTATTTATTTTGCATTGAATATTTTATATGATGATTGACTACCAACCTAAATTGCTCGTAAATTCTAATCACAAGTTTGACAGTTTTTATTATTCCATGTCAAACTCAAACAATGTATATTGTTTGAGGTTGATCATTAACACAAAACGAATAAAATGGTGATTTCATTTGAATCTGGAATATTATTCAGTTGAGTTTATTGTCTCTATGGAATCGTCTTGAGAATCGACAAAAATATTGTATATTTTCATTGGGATTTTTAATGGTCGTAACCTCAGAATCAATTATGCGAGAAGAGTCGCGTAGCCAAAAATGGTTTATTCTTTTTCCCCATGGTTATGTAAATTTCAAAAGGCTGCTCTGTTTTGTTAATTGTCTATGCCCAAAAATAGAAGGATTATTTATTTAAGGATTTTTGCACGCTAGAAAATTGTCTTGCTCGTTTGAAACTAGTAACATTGTTCTGTTTATAAAATTAAGTGGCACTTAATTTTTGGCATTATAATGAAAGATCTGGAATTATCTCTGAGCAAGCGTCGATGAGTCATTGAAAAGGTAGTTTCTGTCTCATTTGCTTTTCGGGAACCATTGGTCTACTACCTACTTATGTTGTTTTATTTAATTTAGTGTTCTGATGATGAAAATAGATTTGTTATCATTCTCCTTTGCTTTTTCTGGCAAAATTCAAATACAAAATTCCAAACCTGGCTCAAACAACATTTCTCTTTATACAAATTAATTAAATTAAAAATTCAAGTTCTAGGAATAACAGTACTGACTGTGGCCACTCCATCCGGGTGAAGTCTTCATCCTCTGGCATCCAGGTGTAGCGTTTGGGGTCAGGTTGGCTGCACACAGACCGTGGCCGTCTGCGGAAGTATGAGCACTCCAAATCGGCGTCGTATGCACAAAGCTCGGGTGGTGCCGGGGTTGGTTGGCCGAACCTGGTGGATACAGAAATATCTTTAACTGAGTACTGAGGGAAAATGTCACATAGCCACTACCAATCTGTTACGGTCAGCGCCTACAAAGCAGCATCATGCTAGAGCAGTTTTCGCACTTAATCATTATTAAAATAGAGTTGACAATAGCGTACCAGAGATAGTGTCTGGCGTAGGCGCCTGTTCAATATATCAGCCTAGAATAACGTTCTCATTGGCTGGCCTTCTCTCTGTGAGAGGGAGTGGGTTGTAATTCACCACGCTAATCCAGTGCGGATTGGTAGTTATGTGTTCGCGTATGCTATTTTCAACTCTATTTCAGTTTTGATTTACTTCATTTCCAATTTTCTGCTTAATGGGTGCTGACCGTTCGAATAATCACTATGACTTACCTGGGATACCTCTGTATTGGTGCATAATCGGTGTTGAGATTCTCATCTGAGGGCACACGCCTCCTGACACACACGGATAGAAATGATGCTCTGGAACAAAATAATCACCTTTACAGTAAGCATTGTCGATGGTAAGATAATTATGGTAAATAGAAGATACTTAAATGCTTTCATGAGTGATACAGCTTAGGCAAAAAAAAAAATAATTTGTTTGAGTGGATATTTTTATATACTTATTTGTTCTATTTTATATTATAAGTACTTATTATATTCGTTCAATAAAATTATTCCAATCATATGAATGTATAAAAATGTTTCAACCGGGTGCCGACTCGTACACTCGTAAAGCGTGTGATACAGTGTGTGACAAAAATTTTTTTTATCGTGTTTGTCACATAATACTTCTGCACCATGTACTACGTCTTGTCATTATCAACTAGTGCAGTGAAATAGATAATGTAAAGTTTCATCGTTCAAAAGTTTTTTTTTGACAAAAGTTTATTTAAAGTAACATTTATTTTCTTTTATTTATATATTTAGGTACACAAATTATATTTTATTTATTTATTTATTAAAACTTTATGCACAAGTAAAAAAATACTGTACAAAGCGGACTTAATGCCTGAGGCATTTTCTACCAGTCAACCTTAGGGTGATGCAGAGACAAAACATGGCAGGTGCAACATACAGGATAACTAGCTAGGAAAATTATATTTTCACTTCTCATGCTCTAAAAGTTCGTCTTTATGTTGTGCGTAGGCGATATAAAGTCGTTTTTTATGCTCTAGTGCATAAAGTATTTTTTTTTCTAAGACTATGATAATTAGGCCCAACAGCCACACGCTCAATAAACCGTCGCAGATTAAAGTATTTATTTTATTTCATTTGCTTTAATTTATATCACTTCCGTGTTTTCTATCGTTAATTTAATAAAACCAGATAATATAGTCGTCATTTATTATTTAAAATCGCAAAGAAAGGTTCTTATGCCTTGGCAGTATGTAGTACCCAAGTCGAATTACACAATGATAAAAATTAAAAAAAAAACTTAAAAGTTCCATTGCGGGAATTAGCTATTATTCTCTTCTTCAATTTTGCAACATTCTTGAACAGTGAAAATACTGTTATTTTTACTTTATGCCTGTTTCAATTTCTCGCAGTCGAAGTGAAAAGCAGAGTGTTATAACTCGGGCATAAACGAGCCGTTTTACCCATCGACTTAACTATCCACCCTCGCCTGCGGCTCTGGTGGATATAAACGTCTCGGGGTAAAATGGCTTCTTTTATGCACTAGTTGTACAATGTACTATTTTAAATAATAGGATATAAAACATTTAAAAATATTAAAAATAGTAGCCCACTGGTATCGGGAACAGGACTAAGCTACAGGGATCATAGTTTTAAATGGTGTCACTCTAGAAGTTTGAAAAAAAAACACATTCATTCTGAATTTCCATCGAGGTAGAAGATAGCTATAAAACACACCACCTAACTTATTACGGAAAGCAGCTTAACAAAATAGATAGCCCGGAAAAAGTAAAGCCAGCCAAAATATAAAAGTGCCCCGTGACCTCTACTTGAGCCCAATACTATTACAAGGGTATAGAATAATAAAATGCTCAATTTGTTACCTTTGCCTGTTCTAAAAGAAGGTCATTTATCGTCCAAATCAACTTAGGACGCCGACACTCGAGTCTCGAATATAAGGTACACCATCTTTATTTTCTGTTTATGACCCTAATTCATTGATATATAAGTACGGCAGCAATAAAAATAATGTAGAGCCTTACTAATAAAAATATTTCAAATACTTGCTTTACAACTGTATACTTTTACAGTGTAAGCTATGGGTAAGAGTTTCACACTCCCTTTACCAATAATGGGTGTGTAAGCATGGTATAGTTCTAGATTAATTATAGCAAAAGTCATTGGCAACATTCTTTGTAAACTTTTTGAAACTAGATTATTAAACTGTAGAGACATTTGTAACCAGCATAAAAATGTTTATATTTAATAAATAATACAAATTGTGCCCAAAATATTGTTTTGAAATGTATTTAAAAATAATTGTATGTTGTTTTTTAAAAACGAAAACGAAACGTTTCGTAAAACGAAAGAAAGAAGAAGCAAACTTTATAAGTTCGTCATTAAATTTAAGAATCCACCTTTCAAACGTTAAACTAGTGTCCCAACGATAAATAATTTGGTTTTTTGCCCGACTACGTATGTAAGTATGTATGTATATAAGTACGTAAGTATGTTCATCTGTTCCCTCACAACTTCTAAACGTCTACAGCCAGCCTGCTACCACGAGCTTACAGTTTGAAATCACTTCTAACTAAGTCATGTATTTTCCGTACATAATTATATTTGACTGTATTTATATTTAATTCAAAAGTCTGTGTCTTGTAAAGTAAAAGGATCGAAACGATTTTTGTAACATTTTCTTCTTGATGGTTCTTCACGGTCCATTTCATGAAAAACATCGAAGTAATGCATCGATAAGACTGGGATTTGGATGCGAACGGTCCTAAAAATTAGTAAAATTGCCCGCCAGATCTCCGCGTAATTTCTCATACAGTAAAAACTCCTATATAATAGATGTGTAGAACTGAATTGTCAAATATTATCTTTTATTGCTAGAGTAAGCGTTATAACTCTGGTATATTATATATCGATTTCAGTGTTAAACTAATATTAGATCTTTCTTATTTGATCTTTAGGTTTATATAAAAAGTCACTGTAATCATATACCGATGGTGATGGTCTAGTGGTTAGTGACCCTGACTGCTATGCCGGAGGTCGTGGGTTCGATTCCCACCCAGGACAAATGTTTGTGTGATGAGCACGATCATTTGTTCTGTGTCTGGGTGTAATGTATCTATAATATGTATGTATTTAGAAATATATAAGTATGTTTATCAGTTGTCTAGTACCCATAACACAAGCTCTGCTTAGCTTGGGACTAGATGGCGTTGTGTGATAGTTGTGGAATATTATATTATTATTATTATTATTATTATTATACCTATATTCGCTTAAAATGATAATTATGGACTAATATCACGATCAAGTACCTGTTCTAAAAATAAAATATCCGATATTCTTGCTTACAAGATCCCCAAGATATTTATTTTTATGGGCACAGAGGGAAAAGTATTTTTATTAATACGAACTTTTCCTCAGGGGAATAATATTTATATTAACTTGTACAAAATGGGTCAAGTTTGCTCATATCTTATGCATGACGGGTTTTCGGCTAAACAGCTCAGATGGGACTCGACGAAACAAGATGAAACATAGATATGCATAAGGTAAGTAGAGAATATTGTTTTGAGAAGAAAATGAAAAAATCAAGGATATATTTGGAATTTGCATCACAAAAAATTGAGAAGTAGCAGTAACTGTAATAAACACTAGCTGGACACATCATACAAGGAATATATTTAATTGATGTTTTAAAAACTTATTGACCTTCTAATGATGTTTAACAAAGACACACGCTTTTAAAAAAAAATTGCCTCTTGTTATGTTATCTTCTGGCCTTTTCTCACAGTTGGTTGCAGAAGCTAAACTTGGGTAGCGCGACTAAACAGGTTAGGGCTAGGTTAGAAATGTAGATAAAACAGAGCGCGAGCCGAGCGAGCGAAGCGAGAGGTGCCGCAACAGCGGCCGGCAAGCGCTACATCCAAGTTGGTCACAGACTCACAGTTACTTGGCTATTTAGTATTTTTAGGACAGCAAAATAAGAATTATTTGTGGTTCACAAAAGTTCAAAGTTCATAATGTTAGTGTTCATTCATATTCATAGGAGAGCAAAATGGGAATTTAAAGTTCGATTAAATACATGTCATGATATAACACTGACAACTGCAATATAAACTGCAGTAAGATATGAACACAACATTTTTAATTTTTGTTGGGAGATTTTTTCGAGAGCTATAATTACTACTAAGTACATCTTCTTTATGTCCTACGAAAACTCAAAAGCAAATTAAACCAGGCAGTAATACTCGGCAACTAATCCGACAATTCGTAAGCCAGTCTGATTGGGTAAAGCCTAGTAAAGCGCTCGGGCAAGGGAACATTCCCTTGCCTTGTCCGCGCTCATATCAGTTACACCTCACCCCGCACATCGAGGTACGATGGTTGGATATTGTGATGGTTTTCCGAATTTGTATTTACATAAACTGTTTGTAAGATTTCGCATTTTCAATACCATGCGATTTAATACCAGATTATTTAAAATCATTAAAACGAAAATATTTTAGTGTTTTTATTTCACTACGAACCCGACTATATAAATAAACAATTGAACTATAAGGTCACTTCATAATAATGTACCTACACATTCGGTTCGCCCGACGCAAATCGCTTTTCGCGACAATTTTTACGCTGCGCACGACAGCCAACCCTACTATAGTTCACGCACACATTTTAGGATATGTACATTTTGGGATATGGACTTTTTGGGACATGGACTTTCTGGGATATGGACTTTTTGCACCTTCTGTACATTTTGAGATTTGGACATTATGAACCTAAACGATTTGCACATATATAAACGTCATTTGGTTATGAAGTAGTAATAGGTAATTATTTTGCGAGCGTTGTATGGAGTGTCCGAGGTATGCTTTAGATCAAATGACATCACCCATTCTGGGGTATTTTTTAGCGTCCATTAATAATAATCACATATTTTTATTTAATTAATTATTTAAAAATTAATTTGTAATTAAATAATATTTTTTTATTACTTATTTTTTTTTTTTTAATATAATTACATAATTATTTTTAAAGTATACCAAAATTTTTTAACAAGGCGTCAAAGTCGAGAACAATTTGGATTCGGAGATATACACTTGGGAGCAAATAAATCGAGCCACTTGCTTTTTTTTGCACGTATAATGGTTATTATTTTTGGTATTATGGAACGTATCAAATCGAAACATATATCGCCTAAGGGCTTATTTAATAATCTTTACAATGAGGGTAAATTTTTGAATGATAACCTTATTTAGTGATAAATTATTGGCTCTGAAAGAAAAACGGTAATTTTGATAGAAAATTGTAGGGTTAAAACAGTCCAGAAAATCTATCGAAATCAGGGCAAGGGGGGGTAATACAAGATATTAAGAATAAGTTTATACCATAATTTTGTTTTTAATTGTTTTTTTCTGGACTGACAATTTTCTATCAAAATTACCGTTTTTCTTTCAGAGCCAATAATTTATCATTAAATAAGGTTATCATTCAATAATTTACCCTCATTGTAAAGATTATTAAATAAGCTCTTAGGCGATATATGTTTCGATTTGATACGTTCCATAATACCAAAAATAATAACCATTATACGTGAAAAAAGGAAGTGGCTCGATTTATTTGCTCCCAAGTGTATTATTATATTTGGAGGCGGATTGAAAGATAAGATCGTTGTATGTCTTTGTTCTCAAATTCATTACAGCGCTGTCGTCGTACAAATAAATGATTCTACTATTGCGACAATTCAAATCTTTATATTTTTTATCCCAAGTCGCCGGACAAAATGGGTGATCTCCTTTTTACAGTTTGCAATCTTGTCTTCATTATAGTGCATTTTTTTTTTAAATGTAAACGTCTACTGATTACAAAGGATACTGATAATAAACTCAAGCGTTAAGTTCAAAATATTACTAATCATAAGTTTCTATGAATTTTGGAACAACTTTTTATTCCAAAATTCATAGCCTTTACAGATGTTGCAGATTAGGGAAATCAGATTGGATTATAAGGATTTCGAACTAAATTAAGTTGACTTAAATTAAGAAGATTTAGACGGTAGAGGAGACCACAGCCACAGATTTCTTAGGAGTGTGCAAAATCCTATTTTTAATAAATGGAAGCGTTGTGCATTAGCTACTTAAAATCGGGTTGCTACTTAATATTTTCCTAACAAGACATCTGTAGGCCTATCGCTTAACTGAGACGGTGCCTGAGGTAGCTGCGCGGTGCGGGAGGGGAGTTGACGTGAATGACGTGTCATGAGAGTTGATGAGAGCTCAGTCATTCGCTCGCTGACGGGAGCGACGGGTGTGACGGGCGTGAATTGAACAAAGAAACTCAGGACACATCAATTCGATAATTCTTGTCGACAAAACGAAATTTTAAGTCTAGTCGCATAAAACAATTCGCTTCATTAGATAGGTTTAACAATTCCGTTCTCGACATTATAATAAACGAATACGTCACTTCCACCCCATATCGCGTTCACACATATTGAACTGCTGAATGGGTAACATTTACACGTCTGTTAAAATAACCTTTCCATAAATAAATTTAGTTCGTGTTCACCCGTGTTGAGAAGAATTTAGTGGCAGTTTTATCTCTACAAATTCAATTGGATAGAGTGAGTGCACAGTGAATTGGGTGTGTAGTTGAAGTTTTAGCATGAGAAAATGAAAGCTGGTGGACCAGCTCTATCGCCATTATGGTGGTCTTAGTGGCTGCTGTGGACTCGCAGAACTTACCTACTATTTAACCGGTTGGTTCCAAATATGCGGTTCCTATCTATTTTTACCGATCTGAAATCGATCTAGAATTTTGCTATCCGAATAGGTAAATTAGATAAGTCATCAAGTGGTATGAATCGAAAAATGAATAATCGATTCAAACCGATGGACCTTAACGCTTTCGAACGGATTTTGGATCGTCTAAAATGTCTATTGACTTTTCAATTGTATTTTTGATTGTATAAAAATTTTGCAACTCAAATAATTTTATACACCAATTAATATTACAATAAAATTTATCTTGGCAATATTGCTGTTTTTTTATTTAAATAATAGTGTGGCAACTTTACTGGTAAATTGAGATACTTTATCGATGACTAATTATTACTCATAAGACTTATATTCTATTTAAGTACTGATAAGACATATATTCTAGTGATAGTTTAAGTGCTAATTTTATGATTGTATTTGTTGTATTAATAACAAAATTAATGCCCAGTTTTGTTTTTGTGTTTAGTTTGTGATGTGGTTCGGAAATTGTCGTTTTCTTTCATCACGAGGTCAATAGCTATGAAGAGATTATATACTTTTCAATGAAAAATACCTTAGAAGTTTCCTAAAATCTATTTGTTCGCGAGATAAAGTTGGGACGTTTTTATTGAAAAAATTTAAAGCTGTGAAATTGTGTGAAGGTAACTATCTGCCTTTGTAAATTAAGTCTAACAGATCAGCAATTGAACAAGGTTTGTATAAACACACACAAAGTTAAAATCCCACTCCAAGTTGGCCACCATTTCTCATGTCATAGGTACAAGCACGCAGGTCACCTGATGGTACAACGGTCACCTCCGCCTATGCATACCTGCATTATCGAGGGGTAACAGGTATGGTGAATTTGTGGGTAGTAAGTACGTACTCCCCGGATGAGCTATTTCAATAAAGAGCCTGCTACAACTAAACAGAGTGCCCAGTATACCTTTCCAGATAGAGTAACTGCGTAAAATTTGTGCACTATAATAACGCAAACGACATTTGTCCTTACCAACAACACTGCATTACATGCTGTGACGTGAACATCGTTATAAGTACCAGCATTGTTGGAATTTTTTTTTTTTTTTGGTGGCATTTTATGTCCCTCTGCTGGGCAAAGGCCTCCCTACTTTCTTTCCACCTCTCTCTTTCCAGTTGACTAATGCATTTTTATAATATTCATTTGTGTTTTACAGATCATCAGGACTACAACAAAAACATTATTGGTTTTGGTGTCTACTCTACGGTTTTTAATACTCACATTTTAAGAACTCTGTACCAATAATAAAAAGTAAGTACGATGTATAGAAAGCGTCCGGGAACTTCGGGAATTCGCGGACAGCTGTATGAAACTAAACTTCTTAGTCTACTGCTGTATAGAGCGAGACTTAGCGATGATATTGAAGAGTTTCATTTAGCCACAAATGTCGACGAGATTGGTGCATTTGATGACATCTGTTTTCGAGCAACATTAAGAGGATTTGATCGACCCATCGCAGTTTTCATACAAGCAAAACACAGAGAGAACAACCACAAGGCTGTTACGCTTAACAACGAAAATGATTTGACCAAATATTTTGATAGTTATCTTAAAATAAAACGTGCGTTCAAATCGAGTAATAAGGACGTGCTTTTTGATGGAGAGTTTGAAGACACTGAATGTCTTTTCGTATTGTACACAACCGCTAATGGTGACCAAAATAAAAAAATGCCTGAAATAAAGTTTGCCAGCTATCTAAATGATTTGATAGGTACCAATGATGGTTATGTTGGATTTCATCCATCTTACAATAATGAAAACGTTGAATTTCTATGTGAACTGGCTGTAAAAGAACAAATTACTTCGCTGGCAATTAACATAGCACGGTATATTTGGGATAAAACTGATTTTCGAGTGATGCTCAACGATGAGCTTATTCTCCGCTACCATGTGATCTTGGCGCAAAGAATAATGCTCATTTCTGATATTCAACCTGCAGGACATCGAGTCGCCACTTTCCGAGAAGATTTTTTTAAATCCAACGAGGAATTTATTACTTCATTCAGAGAAACACTGTTCATGGAGGTCCTAAAAAGACGTAAGGTAAACGATGACACAATACTTTTATATCTGTCCATATATACTACGGACCTGCCCACTCCTCCAATGTTAAGCAAACTGATTGGAAGTGTTATAACGTATAATAAACATGGCAAGCTGGAGTTTATGAATAATAAAAAGATACCAGAAGATTTAAAACAACAGTTGAACAAAGTACCTAGATGTATGCCAGTCGACCGTTGACGCAGCAATTCATCTAGCTGCAAAGAAAATATTATCATCGCGGTCATTTAAAGTGCCAGCTGCCTTTGGTAACAAAGATTTAACAATACGAGGAAACGATGAAAAAGTCGAAAAGAGATTGAATCATTTAACTTCGCAAATCATTGATTTATTAGAGGAGCCGCAATTCAACAACAAAGTGACTATCGATGAAACTCTCGGAAAAGGATTTCTACAACTTAATGGAGGCATAGCTTGTGCAGTCGGTACTATACTAGTCCCAGATGAAAACAGTAAACTGATGAAGTTCACTGATAATTTCGAATACTTAGGAGAATTAGGTAGTAGGCTGTTTAAAAAATTAAAAGGTCAAATTCCAGATTTGCACAAATATAGATTCGAGGTAAAAGTTAAAAACTTTCCTAAACTTTTGTTTCATTGTAGCGATCATGACAAGAGTATGGTCAAAGACTTCTTAAACAAACTATTTTTTTACACAAACCAAGCTGATGAGAATATTGTGGGAGAAATTTTAAAGAACGAAATAGAAGATCATCAGTGCAACAACGGAAATAACTTTCGTGTTAGATCGGATGCAATATTTTTAACATATCACGATGAGATACAAAAATGGTGGATGATACCTAACAAAGGAGTTTATCTTACAAAAGACACCGAAACTCATGACAGAACAATAAAAAAAAATCGTTGAAGAACCACTGATGTGCATTATAAATGTTATGTATAAAAATAAAATAAGCCATATTGATTACACATTCAAAAAAGACTCTTTGTCGTACTTGAAATTTGATGTTCCGTTTTTAAACACTATGATTATTACCGATACTATCGCACTAACTGTTACTAAGGTTTTACAAAGCGTAAAAAATAAGGATCATGTTTTGTTAGACTTAGAATACCTTTTCAATCTACCAATCAAAGACTTTAATGAGCTATGTACTGAATTATTGAACACAAACATAACTAAAATACTTATTTTCGTATGTGAAAATGAACTTAGGGCTCGAAATCTGTCTAAAATCTTTGGCAAAATTGCTAAAGCTATTAATGAAAAGATGAAGATAATAATTACAAACCAAGTGTCTGCTGAAATAATAAAGAAACATTTTGCACAAACTGTTGATTTGGTTAATGACAAGATAAATAATCTAACTAACATGACTGAAGAATCAAGAAAAACTATCCTAAAGAACTCTACTGTGTTATTTCAAGACGAACTAATAAGCTTAGATATGATCGTTGATGACGAGGCTATGGAACTTGTAGAAGGAGATATTTTAAATAGAATTGTAAGAAAAGAAACAATTGTAATTGGTAAATCACTTGTAAATTCCAATCACGAAGAAATTAAACATTTGTGTGTAGAAAGACGTGTTAGACGGGGCGGTAGACCTATATACGTAGGAGACCGAAATATGACCCCTAAGGGTAATAAAAACAAAATTATTGAAACTCTCAATGATATAACT
Organism: Amphipoea oculea; assembly: GCA_945859645.1. NCBI lineage: Eukaryota > Metazoa > Arthropoda > Insecta > Lepidoptera > Noctuidae > Amphipoea > Amphipoea oculea. Next base: position 12,791,397 of record OX243880.1, read on the forward strand.
GATGACGTCGTTATTATAACAGCAAAACCCGGAATGGGCAAGTCAACACTGCTGACTCACATATCACTGAAAACTAAGGAACTCGACCCTAGTATTTGGATAGTAAGAATCAACTTACTGGAATATTCAAGGGAATTCAACAAATGGCAAGAGAACAAAACAAACATCGATACATTGGAAACCTTAAACTTTATGTGTCAAGTTGTTGTAAGTGAGAAACATAGTAAAGTTAATAAACTAACCATTAAACTAGAAGAATCAAACAGTATTGTGAGTTTAAAAGATTGGGTAGGTGATCAATGGTCTGTATTCGAGCTAAAACTGTTTCTTGATTTTTATAACAGAAGACGAATCATTTTCTTATTTGATGGATTCGATGAAATCTGCCCACACTATTCAGTTGAAGTCATGCAACTTCTAAAATCTGTGAGAAGTTTTCCTCGAAAACATAAAATGTGGGTTGCTAGTAGGTCGTACAACAAAATTAAATCAATTTTACAGCGAGAATTCGGGATATCCTATGAAATACTAATATTTACTTCCACAGAAACGGGAAAATATTTAGGTAAGTTTTGGAAATCTAATTTGTCAATGAAAGAGTTCAATAAGGAGCAACTCGACAATGTCTATGATTTCATCAAATTTATGAGACAAGTGCTAAAATCATTTGGAAACTACGGAACAATAAATAAATTACCGAATTTATCATTGCTTCAAATATACTTTAATGCGTTTGATTACTTAAGAAATGAAGTGAAGTACACTTACATTCCATTGTGGAAGTTTGAAACGGAACTTGACGATAACGTATATGGAGACATTTTTGCACGATTGCGTATGCGGTACAATGGTGACACCAGTGAATATATCAACATGGTCAATTTTGTTGGAACTCCTTTACATCTTTATTTACTAGCTGATTACTTCCAAAACGAAATAAAAGATGTTAGCAAAAAGACTAACAAATGGAATTTGGACGTTAATACCTTCAAGATATATGATCATTTTTTAGAAACTAAACTAAAAAGGATACGTTTTCAAGAAAAAAACAAGATGGATGTCTATAATCCTGATATTATGATTTCTTATGAAAAAGAACGAGCTGATTTTATTTTAAAGCATAAAAGAATAGCTGCTTATGCAATCTTTCGTAGAAGAAGAAATTATGAAATTGTTATAAATAATCATGAACTATTTGAGCTGCGTCCAGTTAGACTGGAAGCCGACCCCAACATAGTTGGGAAAAGGCTAGGCAGATGTAATCATGAATTGTTTAGCAGAAAAGAGTTGAAAGAAGTCAAGAACATGATCAAGATAATAAAAAAGGGCGGGGAAAAGACTGGAGTTATATATAGCATAACTTCCAATAATATTCCAATATTCGTGCACAGGTCATTCGCAGAATATTTCGCAGTTGAATATGTTTGCGATTTATTAAAAATAGAAAAATGTAACAAAAAGCAAGAAACAATGATGGATTTTATTTTTAATGATATGTTTTTTGAAAGTTCCGTCAATGTTCGAAACATTTTAGATTCTAAAATAAAAATGGACGACGCACTAATGAGTATCTTACAAAAACACGGAAAAGTTATATTTGATTTATTGATGGAACAGGCTAATGGTTATCCAGCATTATTAATTGAACAAAATGAAACAATCGGTGGAATCGAGTATGCGTCATCGTTAAACCTTGCTTTATCGGATAATTTAAATAACTTTGTATTCTTCTTCATTTCGATACTTAAAAACCATTTAGAAGCGGACAATGTAGATAATTTCATAAATATTATTAACGAAAACAGTATGTTTACTACTGCTATAAGAGTGAAATGTGAAGAATTTATTACTTTTTCTCTTGATATAGTAAGAAAAATTTATAAATCTAAGGTTAGGAATTTGTTTAGTCGTCGCAATTTCTCTAGTTTTGTGAATTTGTCTTCGGAGAGTAATGAAGACATTTTAAAAATATTTCGCCAAATTTCAGAACATACTACTTCAAATACTATACCGTATGTATAGTTATGGAGGTTGGATAAGTAATCGCTTCATGTAAAATACTGGTATTCGGCTGCAGTCACAGCAGAATTATCATTATTCTTTCATAATATTATTATCCATCCTTTCATGAAAAAATTCATTCACCCACGAATCCGTATGACAACAATCATATTATGGTGAATCCTTACTCCCTATTATTTCGACTGCATAAAGAGCTACCGGGTTCCGCGTTCGCATTGTTAACGACTGTATCTATTCTGTGCATATTTCCCGTATAACGGAATACCTTGACATAAAGCTGTATATAATATATCCGGGTAAAATAATTCTTTTGGCAGGCATGAAAAATATTTCAGGATATTGTTTTTTATTAAAGTAAATTAAAGTGGTGTCAGGAAAACAGGGAGCAAATTAAAATGAATATAATAGCATCCTGTCACGACAAGAAGGATTTTATTAAGTTTTGGAAACACACTAACCAACTGAATGGCAAGTCGAGCCTTCCTGCGAGTGTTGAGGGTATTAGTGAGCCTGCATCCATTGCAAATTTATTCAAGAATCACTTTGCTGTGAAATCCCCTCTAGGTGTAATGGCAGAGGCCTTGGCGGAAAGGGAGCCAGCAATGGGATCAGTAGTAAGGGTGTCGGCTAAGGAAATAACGGCAGTGTTGAGAGGTATGAAGCGCGGGAAATCACCTGGGCATGATTCTCTGAGCATCGAGCATTTATTAAATGCGGATGTGCATATGCCAAGAGTGCTGGCTTTGTTTTTTAATTCCTGCTTCTCACACACTTACCTACCGCATGATCTAATGAAGACCTTGGTTGTGCCCATCATAAAAAATCGCACAGGGGACGCTTCGGACATAAACAACTATAGGCCCATATCGTTGGCTACGGTAGTTGCAAAAGTATTGGACAGTGTGCTTGACAAACAGTTAAATAAACATCTGTCGCTACACGACGCACAGTTTGGCTTCAGAGCGGGTCTGTCAACTGAACACGCGGTTTTCAGTCTCAAGCACACTGTTAGATACTATACGGTCTGGAAAACCCCTGTGTATCCATGTTTTCTTGACCTATCAAAAGCCTTCGATCTGGTGTCCTATGGTGTGTTATGGAAGAAGTTGCGTGATGAGACAACTCTTCCGGGTGAGCTGGTTGAATTGTTTAAATATTGGTACGGCCATCAAACCAATATGGTGAAGTGGGCAGGATCTCTATCAGATCCGTACGGACTTTAGTGTGGGGTCAGGCAGGGAGGTCTGACTTCACCGAAACTCTTCTGTCTGTATGTGGATCGGCTGGTTCGTGAGCTCAGTGGCACTATGGTAGGTTGTTCAATTGACGGAACAATAGTCAATAACATAAGTTATGCCGATGACATGGTGCTACTGGCCACATCGATCAGCGCCCTCAGGACACTGTTGTTGGTTTGTGAGCGATATGCGGACGCCCAGGGTTTTAGATATAATGCAAAAAAGAGCGAGTGTCTGCTGTTCAAGGCAGGCACTAAGACCTATGCTGCACCACCGGACTCACTCGCGGGGACCGCTCTAAATTGGGTCACATCCTTCAAATATCTTGGGCACTGGGTCACTGCTACGCAGACCGATAACATTGAAATGGAGAGGGAACGCAGGGCGCTGTCAGTCAGGAGCAATATGTTGATCCGTAGGTTTGCGAAATGTTCAAGTGCTGTAAAGGGCACATTGTTTAGGGCATACTGCCAATCTTTTTATACTTGCAGCCTATGGGTCGACGACACGCAGAGGGCTTACAGCGCCTTGCGAGTCCAATATAATAACGCTTACAGGGCACTGTTGAGGCTGCCGCGACACTGCAGCGCATCAGGGATGTTCGCTGAAGCACGTATAGATGACTTCTATGCTATTATTCGAAAGCGGATAGCATCCCTGATGTGGCGGGTGCGTGGCAGCGCCAACAGTCTCTTGGTGACCGTAGCGGATAGGTCTGATGGCCTTATATGGAGGCACTGGACGAGGACGATAGTGCTGCCTTCAAACCGTGCCCAGAAGTAGTGTGTGTATTGTTAGTGTGTTTTTAGTGTGAATTATTACTATTATTATCGTCTCAAAATTTTTTTTATTTTATTAATTGACTACCGAACAAAGGATATGTACTAACACTAGTTTTGTAATATGTTTATGTCCTTAATAACAATAGTGGATTGTACCGATCTGAAAATTAAATTATTATTATTATATTAATCCAGGGTGTCAGCTACCTCCATACAAAATTTTATCAAAATTGGTCCAGCCGTTTGAGCGTGAAGAAGTAACAAACATATAAACACACACACAAACTCACAAACTTTCGCCTTTATAATATTAGTGTGATTTATTCTGTCTTTTCTATGTATTTTTAACTACTAACCCTAGTAATAAGTTATAATATTGTATACTAACACGCTGGATCATTGTTGTCCGAAAATAAAGAATATTATTATATTATTATTCCGTTTATTTATTTATGTATATATTAATTTACATTTTTAAATATTTCTTAAAATATAAAAAATAAGTATAAAAAACATTTAAAAATATAAAAAATAGTATTCCGCCGGTGTCGGGAGCAGAGTCCAAGCTACCGGTGGTTAGGGCTCCAGAGACAGGAACCTCCTTACAATATGAGCCGTATCAAGGAGTACTGCCTTCTGAATCAGGCCCTTGATCTAACCGCCTAACGAGAGCCTCAACAGATGTTGACCGAGGCTTTCGGTCATAAGGCCATTGGCCGATACGACAATCGGCACAATGATAGCCGAGCTCACATTCCACATGTCAACAACCTCGTGTGCTAAGTCAAGATATTTAATTTGTTTCTCTTTCTCAGCTTTCACGAGGTTCCCGTCATGTGGAATGGTAACATCGACAATCATTGTGCGGCGCGCTAATCGATCTATCACCACTATATCAGGCTTATTGGCGACAATAGTCCTGTCAGTAACGATAGACCGATCCCAGTACAACGTGATATGGTCATTTTCAAGAACTGGGTCGGGCACATACTTGTAATACGGTACCTCAGAATCCACAAGTTTATATTTCAAAGCAAGTTGCTGGTGAATAATCCTGGCTACTTGGTTATTATGCCTGTGCAAGTACTCGCCGTTAGCCAGACGAGAACAACCATAGATAATATGTCTGATAGACTCACCCGGACGGTAGCATGCCCGACACACGTCAACCATCCCGTCCTTCATAATATGTCTCCGGTAGTTATTCGTTAAGATAACTTCGTCCATAATTGCACAGACGAAACCTTCGGTTTCCCCGAAAAGATCACCAAAACGTAATCAGGATACGGACGCTAAGAAATCTACACCGGGCTCATGGAGAGCCCGATAGAAGCGCTTGTGAAGCTCCTTGCTTTGCCATAACTTCTTGCGGTCATTGGTAGTTAGTATTACAGGTTTGCGCCAGTTCTCTTTAGCCATGGAGAGCGGGGTGAGCCCCTTGTCCACTGCGACCACATCACGGTGTATACCCACTTCAGCTTTAAAAAAATATTCCCTGAGACTGCACACTTCGCGGTTGTGGAGGGTCTTTGCATTTAAAAAGCCTCGACCCCCACACTTCCGCGGAATATAAAGTCTCATCACCGATGATCGTGGGTGATGCATCCGATTTGCAGTCAGCAGTGTGCGGACCCTTCTTTCGAGGGCGTCGAGTTCGGTTTGAGTCCATTTGAGTATGCCGAAAGAGTACATCAAAACCAGCATGATCCAACCGTTGAAGGCGCGCACCTTATTTCCGCCCGAAAGAAGACTGATTAATACCTTCCTCAGGCGACAAAAGAAGCGTTACTTCAACGATTGCTTCATGTCAGCATTGTTGATGCCTAACGCTTCCGACATACCCAAATACTTATAGCTTTCGGATGAGGAGAGGGATCTAAGGTTTATGCCGAGAGTTGAATTCCCTCAGAATCCATAATTTCCCCTCGCTTTACATGCATGACCGCACATTTGTCCACACCAAATTCCATCCTGATGGCGCTACTGAAAGTTTCAGTTACCTTCAGTAGCTCCATCAGACGCAATTTGTTGGGGGCAAAGAGTTTCAAATCGTCCATGTAGAGGAGGTGAGATATGACCTGACCACCTCTCCTCAACCGATAGCCTAGACCTGAATCCTCCAGTAGTGTGCTTAGAGGATTCAGGGCTAAGCAGAACCAAAGTGGACTCAAACTGTCGCCCTGAAATATTCCCCGTTTAATCCATACAGGCTCATCATTCGCCTGGATCTGCCGACATCCTGGATAGCGAAGGACCGTCTTCCATTGCCCCATACACGACTCAAGGAAGGAGCGTAGAGTTGCATCTATCTTGTACAACTCCAGCACCCTCATGAGCCATGTATGTGGCACCGAGTCGTAGGCCTTCTTATAATCTATCCAACATTTCGACATATCCTTGCGGGATCGACGAACCTGTTGGCTAATGGCCATGTCTATGAGGAGTAGCTCCTTAGTACCACGGGACCCATTCCTACATCCATTTTGAGAGGCAGACATAATCGAGTTACTCTCAATGTGCATATTAATTTTCGCTCTCAAAATGGATGTAAGAAGTTTATAAACCGTCGACAAACACGTGATCGGTGTATAATTCTTGGGTTCCGCGGGACTACCTGATTTATGGAGCAGGTGGGTAACGCCTGTTGTTAGAAACTGCGGTAGCGACCCAGACTCTAAGGATGACTGGAACTGAGATGCCAGGTAAGTGTGTGAACTAATTAGCCATTTCAACCAAAAGTTGTGCAGTCCGTCCGGCCCCGGCGATTTCCAATTCGGTAACGGACGGACCGCTCTGGCAACTTCGAATGGCGTAATTAGTATTGTTTCCATCTCTGGTTCAGTCTCACACACTCGCTCGACCTCCCGTATCCAGCCAGCCTCAGTGTGCCAGACGGGCACCGACCAGATGTTGCGCCAAAATGCACTCGTGGCGGCATCATCCGGGCGGCATACATCTGTCACATTTTGTTCAGGTCGCTCCCAAGCTCTATACACCCACCTTTCATCGCTCTGGAACATGCGGTTCTGCGTGTATCGATCAATCCGCCGCTTATACCGTCGAATTCGGCTCGCCCATGCACAAACTTTCTGCTTCAGGAAGTCGATGCGCTCTGTGACACGGGATATATTGTATTCTCGAGGGCTGATTCCAGTCCCCGATAATGCCCGTCTCACAAAGCGCATCACTCGTGGTCGTGTATTGCCCTCCCTGAAGCAGTATAGTTTGCCGATGAGTACCCTGGTCCCATCGATACGACGCTCGACCCTGTGCTGCCAGGCTGGTACGGCTGGTTTTGGTCGAGTAGCTGCGTCACAACTTGGAAACTTGACGTTAGCTAAACGACATGCCGCCACAGCCGCACAATACAGGATCGAGTGTGTATCAAGGAGATCCTCGCTGCTCTCGAAGAAATTCTTGAGCTGCGAATCCAAGGCACACACCAGCGCCCTATTTTTTCTGTGCATGGGTAACCGTGGTAATCGGGGTCTAAGCTCGGTCGGAGTGAATCTATACTCGAGAAACGCATCCTCCAGTGCGCTCCTCAGTCGGTCGTTGCACTGGCTACTTACTGTGTCAACCCTATCATCTTCTTCTTCAGCACGATTGAACCGCGGCGGGATGGCATCAACATATTATTATTATTGTATTTTTATGGGGCCTCGTGATTTTTTTTTGTTTTTGTGAAGTTGTTTCTTAACTTTTTTTTCTTTTGGAAAGTCGTGTCATTGATCTTGCAACAGCAGGTGGGGTTATTTGTATCTTATGGTCTCAGATTTATTTTTCAAGTTGCACAGTGGATGGTACATTTAAGTAACCTAGTTTATATTAACGTAGCCACAATATGTCACTTGAAACACGACGAAAATGCGATGTTAATTACCTATTGGCTCTGGAACATGGACTCTCGATATGGTACTGTGAGAGGCATCCGAGAAATCGATCCTTCTTGGACTTCTCCAGTTCCAGCAGATCCAGTTGTTTGTTGTTGATGCAGTACTGCTCCCGGAACTCCTGGAAAAAAGAAAATAAATAATAAAGTTATACCATTCCTTTAAAACTCCTTTAAAACTTGGTGAAAAGAGCAGTGGTGGCCCAGTGGTATCAGCCGCGACTTACAAGTTGTAGGTCGTAGGTTCGAACCCCGACAGGCGCTTTACTTTGTGTAAATTATTTCATCACCACTGCTCTCAAAACGGTGAAGGAAAACATCGTGAGGAAACCGGCATGTCCTAGAACCAAAAATTCGAAGACATGTGACATCCACCAACCCGCACTCGGCCCGCATGGTGGATTACGGCCCACTCCCTCTCACAGAGAGGGGGTCTGTGTCCCTGCAGTGGGAACGTTATAAGCTGATTATGTAAATAAAATAATCCTGTAGTGGTATTCTGTAAAAATATCACCGAGAAAACTTAGATCATTCCGTCTGATGCTAGGAATTGACAATATTGACAACTCACGCTCACTTCACCTAAATTTTCACGGTGATATTTTTACAGAATAGACCGGCTGGATCTGAAAACTATAATCTTAATAAAAGTAATCGGAACGAGAAATTAAGGGTAGCCTTGGCGTGATGAAGCTCAGTGAAATAAAATTGGTGTATGTAATATTAGTATTGGTGTATGCCTTGGCTTGTCCATTAACAGTGTAAGCTAAATTCTGTACGTTGTAAAAGTTACTGCAATTAGGTTTAAAACTGAAGCGCCAGGGTAGCCCGCGCAATTCAAATTTGCTTACGTTTTTTTGCAATTCGTAGGTCAGTGTCAAGTGTGTGTGAGTGTGTGTGTTCTATGTTGAACAAAATATGATTCGCGACCGTAACAAGCATGTATTAACATCATTATATTCAGTAAAATCATCAATACAACTTAATTTTAATTATTTTTTGCAATTCGGAGGGAATTTCAAAAAACGTAAGAAAATTTGAATTCTGCGCACTGATGGCGCTATCCTTAAGAAAATAATGTTTACATGATTTGTAAGTAGACAGTCGTTTTCTTATCCGACATCGAAGTTGTTCTAAAAAATTAAATGTACCTACTTAATTTTGAAACCAACCGCCAAAGATCTACTACTGAATACTTAAAGTTTTCTAGGCAAAAGATTCCAAATAAAATAACGAAAAAGTGTGTAGAGTGTATTAATTTAAGCTGAGCCAAGCAAAAAATAAATGATCTCATTCTGTACGAATGCTAAATTTTAAGCAAATATCCTACTCGTACTTGAAAGTTCTAGGCCAAGTTGGAAGTTTTAATACTCCCTTTACTTGTGGAAAACTACTTTATCCACAACTAAAGGAGTATTAAAACTTGGCTTTCATTTAGTTTGGATTATGATAGCCATGTTTAATTAAAAATGAGAAGTGTATTGTATTTAGCTACAATGTATCTGTTATTGTCTAGCGTACCTATTTAAAATAAATAAATAAGTGATATTGCCAATTTGTAAAAATATTTTTGTTATTCCCTAAACACATAATGTTATGCTTTTCCATATTATTATTACATCAGTCTAACTTTGGCATTGCTTGCAATATTGAACTTAGCGTAGTGACACACCGGGTGATGTTAATTATATCATTGCACGACGAAATTACGGTCTGATTTGCAATGTACAAACTTCGAACATTAAACAGGCTGAAGGAAACAAAAACGATACAAACCAAACATAAATATTACCAACCAAACATTGTAATTTATTTAAAGCTTAATTCTCAATTTTCATCTATCAATATTGAATCTGTGTTCATTAGAACTGAAATTGGGAACAGAAAGTTTAACGCCCACCTAGCCATTATTATTATTTCCTTTATTCAATTAAATACATATAAATTATATTTTTAAATATTAGAATATAAAAAAATATAAAAAATAGTAGCCCACCGGTATCGGGAACAGGGTCCAAGCTACCGGCGGTCAGGGCTCCAGAGAGAGGAAAAAGCCTGAGCCTGTTATGTCCCATTGCAGGGCAAAGGCCTCCCTTCCGTCTTTCCATTTTCTCCTGTCTCTTGCTACATCTGGCCAATCCTTTAGATAGGCGTCCAATTCGTCACGCTATCTCTTTCTGGGCCTACCGCATCGGCGATTCCTGTTATTCGGAATCTAGTCAGTGGCTAATTTTGCCCACCATTTTACCTAGCCATTACAAAGTGGGAAACATTTTTATCCCAATTAGGTACGCGTGGGCAGGTAATCCTCCTCTTTTTTTAATAGCTTAATGGGCCCGCTCTTGACCTCAATCACGCCTGATAGAAAGCGATGGATGAGGTCTATGATGGAACGAGCGTGCCCAGAAGATGCCTAAAGCACTGGAACTTCCACACATCGACGAAACACAGCGGGCTGCTAGACGCCGGACTCCGGTGGGAGGGTGGTCGCAAACCAGGTGGGCGTTAGCCCTACCACCGCAAGGGAAGAATTATCCGTTCAAATAAGGTGTTGGGTGTGACTGTCCAGGATGCGCCGAGCGCTCGGTTCAGTTGAGTACCTGGCGGAACAAACTGCGCTACACGAGGAGGCTTCTTCATGCATCCCAAAATCAATCATCTTATAATCAATTTGAGAGGTCGGGTACCTAATTTGTTCGGAATAGGATTACCGTGTTTCACTGGAAATCTAAAGTAATAAAAGCTTTTATAAGGCTTTATAAAATATATATCAAATTACTGTGATTTTTTAATACACAACAGTGGTTGTCCAACGATTCAAACCTGTTTTCTGTAAAGACATTCAAAACCACTTTAATAAAAAAATCTTTATTTAATTAAAGATTTTTTTTTATTAAAGTGGCACATGAGGTTCTTTATTTTCCGCCCACTTCTAGAACATTGCTCAGTAATGCCCAGTCTATCTAGTTAACCTTTATTTACTTGGCTGTCATCGCAGTTTATCCATTGAAAGCCCCTAGTCTCGGTAATAATATCTATATCTAGGCTGTGCTAATATTTGTTCCGATACGAAATTGCACCGTATTCGAAAGCTGAACTAACTGAGCATCAAAATCGATTTTCAATCTACTAGCTACTTCACCTTCATTTGAATGAACGTTCAACTGTCCTTAACTTTTAAGCTTTGTACTGCTATTCGAAGACAAATTATTTAGTTGGAGACCACTTCAAATGTTACAAAATTATTGATTTTGAAAAACTGCCACATTAAAAAAAAAAACAACAAAAGGAACTGCCTCAGTGCTTGGCCAGACTGGCAGCGCGGGGCGGGGAGCGGCGCGGGTGCGGGAACGCGCGCGATCTGCCTGTCCGCAGTCAAGCGCGGCTGCGTTCTGCGTGTTGTCGTGCCCAGTGTTTGTCAAAATATAATATGGATGAAGGAGACTTATTTTTACTAGAAAAAGGCTCGAACTAGTTTGAGAACAACGTTCTCCGCGCGGCCCACCCGCGCACCCATTGCAGCCACTTCTATGAACGAACTATGGCGTGAGTTGCCCGTGCGCTCCCCGTGCCGAGCAGCCCGTGCCGCTCACCGCGCCCGCGTGCCCACTATATATGGACACTCAAATGAAGTTCTTACGTTTGAGTACGCCGCGCCGCGCCCGCCCCACGCCCCGCTGCCAGTCTGGCCAAGCAATCAGGTGCTTTGTTGGTTTTGCGGTCAAGAACGCATGAGTTTCTAATTTAAAACACTTTGGCCAACCTGGGAATCATCCCAGGTTGGCCAAAGTGTTTTAAATTAGAAACTTCTCAAGCCCGGAGTCAGGATTATACCCAGTTGAAGGCAAAAGGAATCATAATGAAACTTTACCATACCATCTGGTGCTATACAACCCTTTCTATATACTCACCCCCTTACTAATAAACGTATTATATCAGATGAATAGTTACACACCGATTTCTCTCTTTCAGTCGTCAGTAATTTGACTTCCGAAAGAAGAAGACAAGTCGTTGTGTAAGTATATAGACGCTATATAACGTTTATTAGTAAGGGGGTTAAAGAATAAAGGAGTAATCATGACGTTGTATCGACCAAAAAAATACTGTTCACGAATTTCAAACTATGCCTGAAACAGAAACATTAGAAGGAACCTCGACCATTGTAAAATTACGATGATGTTGAATTAGATAGTGCACGTGTCATGCCGAATAGGATTTACGATACAACGAGGGAACGTCGGATTGCGAGCATTCGCAGCACTCAGACTCTGTCAACATGTTACTTCCTCTTCAATTACAATCCTATCTGTTCGAGCTAGGATTTCTTTAGCAGCCGCGTTTACTATTACAGATAAAATAAAGATTGTTGTTAGGATTCCTACAGGTAATGTTTTTTTTTTTTTTAATAAGGCAATGTTTCTCGTTAAAATCGTTGTAGCCTACCTATGTATCTATCAAAAGTTGTATGGTAATAAATGCTACAAATGGATGAATCAATCAAAACATAATTATATTTAAATAAGGACAACTTGCTATTTAAAGTATCAAAATCGTCTTGAACATTACTAATCTTATCAACTCATTTCATATTTACGTAGGTACTTAACATGAGTATGTAGATAGCAAGTCATTCCACGTATATCAAATTAAACAAATATTAATTATTATTTATCATAATAACATAATCAGCCTATAATGTTCCCACTGCTGGGACATACTGTGAGAGGGAGTGGGCCGTAATCCGTTTTCCTTCACCGTTTTGGGAGCAGTGATGATAAAATTAATTAATATACAAATTAAAGTGCCTGTTTGGGTTCGAACTCACAATCTACAACCCTTAAGTCGGGGACGATACCTTTGGGCCACAACTGCTTAACGGTAGCACACGTATCAAATCGGAAAAGGATCGGCACCGTATCAATTCGAGACGTTCAGTATTCTTTGTGCGAAACTCCCTACTGCAACGCACACTAATCGGAATCGTAACGTAATCACCTCAACTCGGGACAAGCTCACACATCAAATCGGAAAGGGATCGGCACCGTATCAATTCGAGCCGTTCAGTATTCTTTGTATGAAACTCCCTATTGTAACGTACACTAATCGCAATCGTAACGTAATCACCTCAACTCGGGACAAGCTCAAGCACCGCCGTGCGGTGCGTTGCGGCTCGTCGTCCCCGCGCTTACGGCTCGTCGTCCCCGCGCTTACGTCTCTCCGTACCCGAGCTTACGTCTCTTCGTCCACCCTTGCCCCTCTCACCCCTCCGGCCTGCTTGCTGCACCATCAACCAGCGGTCGGCGAGCCGTAAGCGCGGCGTCGCCTAGCCGTAGCCGAGTCGACGATGTATATCAGAACCGCGGGTGTACTTTATAGATCTGCCTAAATTTATTGCAATTATTTGGTACCTTCTATGTACCTTTACGTACCTCTCTTGAAAATCTGTGTACCTACACCCATACAGTGATATTTAAAAAATTAGGTACACCCGCCATCCTGATGTCAGAACCGCGGGTGTACTGCTAACCCATATATGTAGCTAAGTACACTCTATAAGTAGATTTGGTACCTCTCGTGTACCTGCAGAAAGAAGTATTAAATAAACAAAATACTGTCAGGTTGCTGCGAAAAGTAAAAAAAAACAATAATTCTTTCTATGACGTTGTTATTATTAAAAAAAAAAAAAAAAAAAAAAATCTTCAGTATTAATAACGCCTCAGGCTGTATTGACTAGTCAGTCTAGGAAAAAAAAGAAAATAATAACAACATTGAGTTTCTGGCTAAATTTCTGTTTTGCTATTTTATTGTAAAACCCCACAAAATATTAATGTTTTGACCACTAAAATACCTATTAGCTTTGAAATTATATAAAACTAGCTGCGCCCCGCGGTTTCACCCGCGTAAGTGTCGATCCCGTGGGAATATCGGGATAAAAACTATCCTATGTCCTTTCTCAAGTTCCAAACTATGTCTGTACCAAATTTCACACAAATCGGTTCAGTAGTTTAGGCGTGAAGAAAAGACAGACAAACAGACAGACAGAGTTACTTTCGCATTTATAATATTAGTTTGGATGATCAATAGAATTAGCATAAAAAATATTATTAAAATCTCGATTATGATTGTAAATGTATGCTTGGTCAATCCCTAGTATCAGGTGGGATGACACTGATAGTTCACTCCACGCTCACTTCGCCTAAGTTTTCACGGTGAGACGGTTACATTTTACAGAATCGCACGGCAGCATTAGACGCCTGCGGACGGAGAGTAATGGATAGCTCACCGTCCGATCAGGACCAGGCCCGTGCCGGACGGCGCGTACGTGTTCCACGCGCGCCTCAAAGAGATGACAGCAAAAAGGAAGGGGCCTGCCAGGGCCGAAGCTTGCCGGGGGTGCGGGATTGTCCGAAAGGGTTACCGCTACCCCGGAACATAAAGGGCTAAGGAAGGAACACGGATGGGTTTTAGTCAGTAAGAGTCTGACACTCCCTTCCGCTCCACCCAGAGCGGGAGGGGTCATTTGATGATTTCCCATCCATAAAAAAAAGCATTAGAAAGTAGTTAGAAACGATAAACCAAGTGCCTATGTCAACAACAAAATTATATGCATCAATTATCTATTATCTATATGCAAATACTGGTATGTATCTATGTCGGTCTTGGAACTGAATGGAAATAATTTCATATTTTATTATTATTGATATTAGGATAATCATAAAGGAAACAGGCAACAAGGAAATATAATGACTGCGTCCTTGCACCAGAGTTATACAAATGCAACCAAAAAAAAATTTAGTTTTGACTGCCTCGGTGGTTCAGTGGTCGTAATACGACTGCTGAACACGATGTTGTGGGTTTGATCCCCACAGAGAACCACAATTTGTGGATCACACAAAGTATTGTCCTGAGTCTGTGTATAATTTCTGTCCGTTAATTTCATGTTTTGATTCCCGGTATGGGCACACAATCACACTCACACTAATATTATAAAGGCGAAAGGTTGTGAACCGCGGGGCGCTGCTAGTAGTGACTAAATGTTATGCGGAGGTTCTGGATTCGGGATTCCTGGTATGGCCACAATACATGCTTAACGTAGTGGTTCTGGGTTCGATTACCAAAAATTTTTATTTATTCTCTGACGTCGTTACTATATTTTTTATAAAATAGTAAGAACGTCAAAGAAAGAAAATTGTTTCTTTTTTACTTTTCGCAGCAACCTGACAGTATTTTGTTTATTTATTACTTGTTTCTGCAGGTACACAAGAGGTACCAAATCTACTTATAGAGTGTACTTAGCTACATATATGGGTTAGCAGTACACCCGCGCTTCTGACATCAGCCGTGCGATTCTGTAACCGTCTCACCGTGAAAACTTAGGCGAAGTGAGCGTGGAGTGAGCTATCAGTGTCATCCCACCTGATACTAGGGATTGACCAAGCATACATTTACAATCATAATCGTAATTTTAATTATATTTTTTATGCTAATTCTATTGATCATTTTATATAATTTCAAAGCTAAAACCCCACAAAATATTAATGTTTTGACCACTAAAATACCTACATTTTAGTGGTCAAAACATTAATATTTTGTGGGGTTTTACAATAAAATAGCAAAACCGAAACTTAGCCAGAAACACAGTGTTGTTTTTTTTTTTTTTTTTCTTAGACTGTCTAGTCAATACAGCCTGAGGTGCGAGCTTTGATGTGGATCGCGTGAAGTGTTCACTTCACTCGATTCACGACATTTAATGTCGAGAATCGAGTGAAGTGAACACTTCACGCCGCGCTTGCGCGTTAGGTTAGTCACTGTCATTATCAAATTGGAGATTATTTTGATGTGGATCGCGTGAAGTGCTTGCGCGTTAGGCGCTGTCATTAATATTAAATTAAGTTTTTATTTATTTCTATAATTGACGACCATGGTCATAAGCCTGTTCGTAATCGAGTTCAGAAATTAGTTCCTATTTATTTCAACGCTTTTAGATATTATGTCTAAATCCAACCGTGTTTGTACATTTAAAAAGTCAGTTGTGTGCATTTTGTTTTCAACAATTAACCAGATTTTGTATTAACTAGTTACAGACTACTTATTTAACCTGTAACGCGTGCAAATATAACATTATTGTAGATAGATACTAAATAACTAAGATCTGTATTTTTGATGCAAGTAACCCTTAACCGGTCAAGCGGCGCGCGTCGCCCATGATTGGCGAGTGGCGACGAAACCGTAGCCAATGAGCGACGCGCGTGAAGTGATGTTGCCATGGTTACCGTGGAGTGAAAATTGGAACATTCCGAATTGCACTGTAATCGATTACAACGTGCTTACACATTGACCCCAATTATTCTGTATGGTATAAATTACCTATTATTCCCCGCATAATCTTACCACGCCGTACGGTTGTCAAGCGTGGTATTTTGACAGTTCAAACCGGTTTCGTTAAACTAACGTGGCATTTTCGAAATTGTGCTTCCGGCTACAGTCGCCACCTTACCAAAGAATAAGAAATTCGTGGTGTACACACAAATAAATACTATAATCCAACCGTGAGTACATAATCAAGTGAAAATAGTTTTGACTCTCAGCTGCCATGATGGTGATTTATCTAAATCGGAACGCAAATTATTTGTGTGAGCGCTGTGGGCGATGATGGCATAATTCGGAATGATCCATATATCACGCAGCGGTTAGTAGCGCATGCGTATTAAGTAGGGGTTGTCGTTAGTATCAAGCAAGTGAACTTTTTATTTTGCTTTCATGCCATTGACGACCATGTACAACTCGTTTATAGAGAGTAGTATATTCCTTGATGTAGAATGTACATAAGCCTGTACGTATTCGAGTACAGTGACAATAATTAGTTCTTAATTATTTAATGCTTTTAGAGATTTTAATGTCTAAATCCAACTGTGTTTGTATATTGAAAAAGTCAATTTAGTCAGCCTACATTTAAGATAATAAAATATAAGAAATTGTGCTAAGCAAGTACCTATTCAGTGATTGGTGTAATGTTTGTATAGATAAGTACATAATACGTAAAAGCACATATAGGTTTTTTTATATCATCTCTAGGTAAACCACACGTAAAAGTTCCAAACCTTATAACATAAATATGTAGGCATATTATTAATCTAGTTACGATTGCTGACACACAAATTGCATTATATTTTTTCTACATAATTATATTGATTGTGTAAATATTAATTATGCTACCCATCAAATCTTATGAATGTGCGTTAATTAAGAGAGTTGGATAAAAAACTCATATGTTAACGCTAATAAATATTTCATATTTAGCGCGTAAGCTTATTACTTTACCTTTATTAAATTCAAGTCTGTAAATGCGATAATCGCCATTTTGTTGACAGTAGTGGTCGAGGCTAAAAAACATAAAAATTGGGGATTTCGAACATCCAAACTCCACCACAGGGGCAGTGAATTATACATCATTTAATTATTTGACGAATTCATCCATTGTTCCAGTTTAAATAAGTAGTGGTAATGAAGTTTTTTGATATCTAATGTCGAAGTTTCGCGCCAATCCTGCGTGTTTACATTTTTACTTTTCACAAATATCACACACACACATGTAGATAAGATTTAAAATGTGACAAATATTATTAGAAATTTAACAACACGAAAATGCCCAAATCCTAACGTAATATTGAAACACAGGTCGAATAACACGTATTATTCATTACCACTACTCAGTTTGTGTTCAAAATCTCCGTCCATTTTTGTTTTTTTTGAAGTGTAAACTTCTTTAGCGGCGTTGCACACTTTTTGTAATGGGTAAAAAATGTGAAACTCGCGTCAGGGCATCGCGTCAGGACACGTGACCGTCAGGAGAGATTCCCCCCCCCCCCCCCCTCGCTTTCTACGGCGGCGCCAACCGAAGTGAACCAAGTGAGACACGATAATGGATGGATGGATGGATGTATGGTGATGGTGATGGTGATGGTGATGTGAATGGTGATGGTAGTGGTGGTGGTGCTGGTGGTGATGGTGATGGGTGGTGGTGGTGGTGGTGATGGTGGTGGTGTTGGTGGTGGTGATGGTGGTGGTGGTGGTGGTGGTGGTGGTTGTGGTGGTGGTGCTGGAGGTGGTGGTGATGGTGGTGGTGGTGGAGGTGGTGCTGGTGGTGGTGGTGTTGCTTGTGGTGGTGGTGTTGGTGGTGGTGGTGGTGGTGGTGGTGATGGTGATGGTGGTGGTGGTGGTGGTGATGGTGGTAGTGGTAGTGGTGGTGGTGGTGGTGGTGGTGGTGGTGATGGTGGTGGTGGTGATGGTAGTGGTGGTGGAGGTGGTGCTGGTGGTGGTGGTGGTGGTGGTGGTGGTGGTGGTGGATTTTCCCTTTTTATATACTTGTACATATTATTATTTTCAGATTGTTAGATTTTAAAATTAATAATTGATTTATTTCAACGTTAATATTCAAGTTTTCACTTCTGCCGGCACTCCCGGAGTGCAACCCGTCTTTTTTTTTTTTTTTTTTGTAATGATGTGCGAAAGCGATTATGCTAAACAATTTTTTTTTAATTTCGATTGACTCGGGTAATTAATATGTCGGAAATCGATACTCAGAAATTGAAATAAAATTATTTTAAGCATTAAATACAATAAGCATTGTTTGTAATAATGATTTATGCTTTTCTAATGTAATTTTAATAGTTTTTTGGACATTCAATTGAAAATGAGTCAGTAACTGAGGACCTTTGACCATAGTCATTTATTGAATTTCGCGCCGAATTGTTTCTATATTTGAATTTATCTTTGGAATGCGCTCGCCGTTTAAAATTATTTTTATGTATTGTACAATTATTTATTTTTGATACTTTTCTAATCGTTTGCTACAGAATGCCCAGTATATATTTTTTAGGTAGGCTGAGCAAAAGTTTGATATGACGTTAAATTAATTGTATAAATTGCGTATTCCGCAATCACTTTACATTTCAATATGTTTTGTTAGTTTTATAAGCTTGGTAGTTTTTGTTTCTATTAGTTTACTTGAGTAATAGTAATTGTTTATTTTTGTGGTAGTTTTCCAAAGAAATAAAAAAAAATGCCATGTTTATGTCGAACACTGACCTCTATTATTACCACTGGACAGGCTGTTCCAAGCGTTTGACAGCAATTTTTTTGTGTCTATTTGAAGCGCCACTATGGCCACTAGCGAGTGTCCAGAGAACTAATTTTGACATATATTACATTTTGGTAGGGCTGTTCCAAACAATGTAAACGAAACATCGAAGCAATGTGTGGAATACATAGCAGGTTTTGTGATTAGATCTATCAAGAACAAAATTACATGTATTGATTGTTTGAGCGCTTGTGAATCAATACCGTCCGATGCCATATCTGATCGACGAAACGGTATCGCACTAATTATTCAAAAAAATAGAGGTGGACTAACTATTCCATCACAAAGCATCGTTTCTATATGTTTGTGAGTGGAATCACTTTTTCGACAAGCATGCAAAAAGACCAATGGGAAGCCGCCGGTGGAAAAAATATTTCCGGCAGTTCTCACAGCAAAAGTTATAAAAGAATTGCTACCAAAATCAAATACTTTGTTTCCAGAACTACGCGTTCATTTTTTGGAAACAATGATGTTTGAAACTTTAAAAAGTCATTATGATGTATTAATTAAACAGATTATATTTAAGTATATCGATGTTAGAATTTTTGCAACAACGAAAAATTACTCTTCGTCAATTACAGGTCAAAGTATACGAAATTTCTTAACCCGTCAAATAATTTGGGCACGTCAGTAATTAAAATCGCTTATGCTGTTAGGAAGATAAGGCAGTTAACAGATGTAGAAACCGCGCATTTAGTCTATTTTAGCTACTTTCACAGCATTATGACGTACGGCATTTTACTATGGGGTCGAGCTGCTGACATTGAATCCATCTTTATTTTGCAAAAGAGAGCTGTCAGAGCCATTTATAATCTACGTCGCCGCGAATCTCTCAGGGAACTAATTATAATAAATGCTTTGACTTTGACTTTGAAAAATATAAATTAAATATATAAAACGTGTTTTATTTTACCTTTTCGACTGTTACTTAATATATTCATTATTATTATTCATTATTCCCTGTAAATTGTAAATATAAGTAGTAATTATGATGATACGTTTATTAATGTAAAAATATTATCAAAAGTTATCGATATTTGCTCGCTGATATCGACATCACTAGTTTTAGTACCACGGACACTCGCTACGGCCAACAGCGCCACAATGGCGATTATCAATTAGGCACAAAAGCACTTTGACAGCCGCCAGTCCAGTGGTAATTAATAGAGGTCAGTGATGTCGAACCACGCACAGTGAAAGGTTCCGTAGTTGGGTTGAATATTCACGCATGCACAATGCACATAATTAATTTGATCGACTTTAAAAATAAGTTTGTATTTCATAAACTCATCGTTCATAAGTTCATAAGGTATTCAAAAATTAAAGTGCCGACCAGAAAAGAAAAGTCCTGTTTTCTTATGAATAACATCTTGAGCATTATTACTATTACAGCGAAAGTCAAGCTTCTTCAAGAGATTAGGTGGTTTATGTGCATATTTTCAGCGATTTTAAGGTGCCTTTACCTTCTGGATAGGTGTAGTAATATCTATTTTATACAACTTTAAGAAAAAAACAACATTGAGTTTCTGACTAAGTTTATGTTTTGCTATTTTATTTTAAAATCCCACAAAATATTAATGTTTTGACCAATAAGATTAGCTTAAAAAATATTATTAAAATCTCGATTATGATTGTAAATGTTTGCTTGGTCAATCCCTAGCATCAGTGGGATGACACTGACAACTCACTTCACGCAAGTTTTCACGGTGAGATTTTTACAGAATCGACATGCAGGATGGCGGGTGTACCTAATTTTTTAAATATCACTCTACGGGTGTAGGTACACAGATTTTCAAGAGAGGTACGTAAAGGTACATAGAAGGTACCAAATAATTGCAATAAATTTAGGCAGATCTGAAAAGTACACCCGCGGTTCTGATATACATGAGTCGACGTATCGCAGCTTCTGATCCGCTTTAGTTACGTGCTTACGTTAGGTTGACGCCTGTTTGATGGCGAGGCGATAGGCGATACGGTGCCGATCCCTTTCCGATTTGATACGTGTGTATAATCAGTTGAAATTGCTCACCTGCTTAGAGTACATGGTAGTCTTACTGGCTGGCCGTTCGTCGCTGGCCCTCTGCCACTTTCTCCCCGCGTTCTCATCCTCTGACTCGTAGCCTTTGGCCGAATGTGCTATGTCCGCCTGAAAAGAAATACAGAAGTTTATTTTTTGACTAACATTACGAACACAAGAAGATGTCTAGATATTGGATGGAGTGGCAGTGACAAATTCCTTATTTTTTCACTGCCATGCCATTTAGATTCCTATTTGCTTCAATTTTGCATAAAATATTTTGGAAATTTTTCTATGGGGTAGGTACTAGTGATCCGCCCCTGCTTTGCACGATTTTTGCATATTGACAAAACATTAGGAGTAGTAAACATTATTACCTACATGTAATATTAATATTAATGTATTATACACATGAACCTTCCGGAATTAATTATATCTAAATGATGGTGAAAATCGCATCAAAATCCGTTGCGTAGTTTCCAATAACAAGGCCGTCACACAGCATACACGAAAAGCGACTTTAATTTATAATACTTATGTAATCTGCGTTCGCGATTTGTTTGTCAAAAATTTAAACAAATATGAATTAATGAAAAAATAACTTTAATTCCTACACATTAAAGTTTAGTTTACGCAACAACTTCAAACATTTCTATAACTTTTTCAATAGTGCTAGTCACTCTGAAATCAATTTAACAGTCATTGAAATAAAGTTGATATTAGTTTAACTTGAAATAGGGTGGGGGTGTGCAGCACTGCGCACTTTTACTAAACGTATAAATAACGTACAGCGGTGCTATTCTGTAAAAACCTCACCGTGAAAACTGGGGTGAAGTGAGCTGTCAATAGTGATAATCACTAGCATCAGGTGGAATGACAGCTCACTTAAAGCTAACTTCACGTTAGTTTCCATGGTGAGGTTTTTACAGAATCGACCGGCAGATCCTACAACCTTTCGACAGGATTGTGTCCAAAACCAGTAACCTGTGAATGCATTAACAGGTTATCTGGTTGGTTTGGTAGATCTAAATCTGCAGATTTAGAACACCCTGTTTAACAGGACCATCGTTAAGTCAAACCCAAGTCAAGTTCATTAGAACAGCACTTCAAGCAAGACATCTTTCACAACTACAACTATCTGCACAAAACGCAACTTTTCAATCACAGTTTGTACCACCAAGCAACAGACAGCACAAACCAATCACAGAGCAAAGTTTTATCGGTCTTCTCACAAACGAACTGAATTTCAACAAATTGCAGGCTCAGAGAAGCACAACTTCAGACATTTGCATCGCCGATACCATCTATTGGTTCAAGTTTAATTGCAACCAAGTTTCACAGCAGGCAAAGGAATGATCCGACACTTTCTTTTGAACGGGATTTGTGAGATCTCTTTGTTTCTGATCATTGAAAAAGTTTTTCTCGTGAAGATCTTATTTTTGTTTGAATTGTTTTACTTTTATTTTCAGTGAGTGAAAGATTTTTTAGATACCTTGAAATTTAGTTACATATATTTTTATAAAATTATGTTTCTTTTGGCTTTCTTAAATTGAGAGTCTCTATTCGATACCTATTACAGTAAGTTGAGAATAATACATAAATAGTTCCCCATAAAGGCGTAAATGAATAACCAAACATTGTGAGGCATATTAGGTACTATTAAGAAGAAATGCGGGTGGTCTTTGCTCCATAGAATCGCTCTCGCCTGTTTTCTTTCTGGTTAATGACCATAAAGCAATGATTTTTTTACAGAATAATGAATATAAACTACTTGTATGTCCCTATGTTTTCCTTTTTGATGATACATTATTTTTATAAGCACTGGAACCCTCAAAAAATGCTCAAAATTGCCGATTTAAACCGCTGTCAACAGAAGCCTAGTGTACAAATTTGACAAATATTAATAAAAAAAAGAAAAACATAGCGACACAGTATAATATATCCTTCTTATTCAGTTTATGAAATATCTTTTAAATTGGTCCAATATTGGAGGAGGAAATAGGCGAGAGCCAAACCTCGAATTATGACCTTTTACTTAGGCTTTTTCAAAAGTCTCTCCGACCGCATTTCCTCTTAAGTAGGTAGTTGGTAAGTAGTACAGTACTTTTTTTCTCATGAAGTGTCATGAGAAATACGGATTGACGCACGTCCAGAATCATAGGGTTTTAATAAGTCACAGGTCCCTACTGTCTATTCATGCCGCCCGTTGTAAAAATGTTAGGCATTTTAATCAGTTTTTGAAGCGGTAGCAGGAATGACAGCCTGTGTGAGCCAGACGGACATTAAGTATCGCCAGACATGGTTTCAGTTTAAATCATTAAAACTCTGTTACAACTCGATATATTTACCCCCAAAGCCAGTTTAGTTTAAAGATCTAAGCTAGTCTCGCATCTCGAACTTAACTTGTAAAAGCCAATTAGGGTGAGTACACACGTAAGTTCTAACTCCAAGTTGTTGCTCTATTGAGTGTGTATGTTGGTCCTGTTGCACTGTCTCGCAGGTTCTAGAAAACTGTTCAACGCTAAAACGTGACAAAAATGTAATAGATTGTGCAAAGTGAAGAAGAGTTTGTTAGCACACGTAATACTATTTTTTAAATATATATACTACTAGCGATCCGCCCCTGCTTCGCGTGGTTTTTACGACTAGAAAAAACTTCGAGATATTTATGTTTCATATTCATTTAATAACCTTTCGGAATAAATTCTCTAAATGATGATTTCGAAGGTAAAACCATGTTGATATCGATATCCGTTGTGTAGTTGTGAAGAGCATCGCAATCACACACGAAAATAGACTTTAGATGAATCTAATTTACAAACACAAAAACGCCGAGTAGCCTCAAAAGCTTTGTAAGCCTCCCAATCAAATTAATAACTGATGTTTGATACACAGAAATAGTAGTATAACCTCTTTCACTGATCTTAGCTTCTATAAATGAAATCACTGAATCCAATTCAAAATGGCGGCTAAGAAGCTTAGTAGTGTAGTAAAAAATAGCGATAAAATTAAATATTGGAAGGGGAGTGCGCGGGAATATTGCCATAAGATTGTTTATTTTTTATTTTTGTTAAATTTTGTATGCAGTACAGTTTAGTTCTGTGCTTCAAAAATAGAATAAGGGAGCCCACAAGCAACTTTTGTATCAGCAACTAATTTGTCTCTCATATTAAGTCTACGAGTTTGTATGACTGTGCGCGCATGAAGCGAAGCGACAAAGACATCACTTTCATACAAAGCCGTAGACTTGAACAGTCAAGTTAGAGTGATCATCTGCACCAGAGCCATCGCAGATGTCTGCCAGTGACTACACCGGAAGCTATAACCTTCAATTTGCAGGTCTCAATCAAGATTTATTTCAGGTTGGTACAAAAAGCTAGGAGATAAGCAGCTACACACGGCACTACATACCGATTATTTGCTTTTAGTTTTATAATATAATCAAATTAAACATTTCAACAACATTTTTCATCAAACTCAATCACAAAGCATTTATTTCAATTAAACCAATTACAGGCACTTTTGGATTGTTAAAGGGCGGTCAGTTAGAAAGATCAAGCTAGTTACCCATTCAAAAGCGTAGTACCTAGCTACCTATGGAGAATCAATTAAAGATACGATACAAAATTGAAAGACTTGAATCTACTACCAAGTTCAGAATTTTAATAAAGTAACAAATTAACAATTAGAAAACTTCTCGAACAAAACTTTCTTGAGTAATAAACACGGTCTATTAAAAACAACAGTAAATAATTATTTTAACTTGGACTTCTGACAGACAATTGAGTACTTGAATGAGTTCGAGTCAAATGACTTTTCTAGTTTGCATAGGCCGGCGACATCGCTTCAGGCTAACGTCTTTGTTTTCCAGTGCAATGTCATTTCATTTTCATAATGTATTTGTTCCAGCACTGCGAGATGGCATTCTCAGTGTAATTATTATGAGAACTGTTTAGTTTTCTTTTATATTGAGGGAGCAAAATTGTAATTGTAGAAGCTAGCATTTTTGTAACAAAATGGGACATTCGGTTGGATATTTCGGCAGAAACAAAACTGTTAGTAGAGATTATAAGGGATTTATTAGTGAAAAAGAAAAAAAAACAATCCTACAAGACAGAAACCAAAAACGGAAGCGACGTTTATAAAAATCAAAAGACAGAGGGGTAATTCTCGCAATTTTAAGATCGTTCACAGTCTGATCTCAGTCTCAATCTGTCAACCTTTAATCACTACATTTTTGACAAAATTTTGACATTGACTGTCGCTGAGATGAGATTGCGACTAGTTTTTGAACGTTTTTAATTACGGGAATTGGCCTTCAGATGTCTTGTTACAAGGAACATTATAGTTTGCGTTTAAAAACTTGAAGACAATTCTAACACTTTCTTGATTGACAATGCCTTTGTAGCGGTATCTAAAAACGCCACATGCGTCATACTGACGTCACACGAAATCCTGCATCTCGCAAGCATAGTTTATCGCGCAACTAGCAAATATACAACTGCCCGACATGAATCTTCGGGCAGCTGCCCGTCAGACACAGCACCCGTCTGGTCGGAGGATCCTCCCTTTTCTATGGCGGTTGAGTAAACTTGACACCCTCTTCCCCATACCAAACTTCATTCATACTTCAAAACTGTTTACAAATCTTTGACTTGATGTAAATAAAAGTTGTACTATTTGGCTTGGGACCCTTGTCAATAAGAACTGTCCTAATGGATGATTTTATTATACACTTATAAATATACTATGACTGAAAATAAGTTCGTTTGTTGTTCACCTTGACAGTCCAGTCTTGGCTCCATTTACACGATACAAGTTTCTTGTCTAATGCATACTATAAAATTGAAGCAATAAATTAGTGGCATCATCGAAACAACACAACATTCTTGCTCAATACGACTAAGTTAAGCATGTAATTTTAATATTTTCTTATGCGATTCTTGTATTAGAATTGCCTTTTTTCTTCTAAAATTTTCAAACATGAGTGCAGTGAGTGAGGTAATGTTGACGGCGGCGGCGCTCCTCTTATGAAGCAAGACATTCTGAAAACGCATCGTAAAAAAAGATGTTTGTGATAAGTTTAGGTTGGAAACCTTCGATAGCAAATTCTTTCGTGAATTCTACAAGCGCAGAATTGTGTAGTTCGTGCATCAAATTTTCGTGCATTTTTGTAGTTGGCGTTCTGTGTAGGTATCTGTTTGTACATTTTTTGTTGTTAAATGATCATTTTTGTGTTTCACCCAAACAGTCATGGGCTGGTGATCACAGAAGATTATTAAAAGTAAAAGGTGTGACCACTATCAGTGATACACTTTAGCCCTGGATCGAAAGAGCTGGAAGTCATGGGGAGAGGTCTTTGGCCAGCAGTGGGATGATGCAGGCTAACAGTAACAGTAAAAATTGTTACAGCGACAGTTTAGGTCTTGATATTACATAATCTTATCTATGTACTAGCTGCGCCCCGCGGTTTCACCCGCATAAGTTCCGATCCCGTGGGGACATCGGGATAAAAAGTAGCCTATATATTAATCCAGGGTGTCAGCTACCTCCGTACAAAATTTTATCAAATTGGTCCAGCCGTTAGAGCGCGAAGAAGTTACAAACATATAAACACACACAGACTCTCAAAAACTTTCGCCTTCTCATGAAGGCGAAAGTTTTTGAGAGTGTGTGTGTGAGTGTGAGTGTGAGTGTGTGTGTTTTGAAAGGATTTAATAAGGGGCGTAGTAATAAGGTTTTGAATCACACTAATAATGATATTATTGTGATTCACTACATTTGAATATTTACATCTGCAAAACATTTGAATACTCCATACATCAATACTCATGTAAAATAATCAAATAGAACAAACAAGTTACAAGAGAACGTAGGATAATTAGCCTACCTTTGAATAATGTAGGCATTGGTGTTTCTAATTCAAGTTCGAAACTAACAACAAACAGTAATATATTCAGTACCTACAATTTCATGAAACCTCCTGGTTTCTCAAATACATAGAGATATTTTCAGGACAGTTAAAATAATACGATACCATAAAGGTTCATTAGAAAACCAGCGTCAGGCAGCATCTGTCTGGAATTAATACTGAAATTAACCTTTTTGGCGCTCAGTAGGTACCTACAATTTCATGAAACCTCCTGGTTTCTCAATTTTTTTTTTTGTTTAGCCTGTACTGTCCCACTGCTGGGCAAAGGCCTCCCCCAAGTCCTACCAGGAACTCCTCTCCCGCGCCACCTCAAACCAGCCCTCGCGGTACGCGTCCAGGTCATCTCGCCACCGCTTTCTGGGCCGACCTCGGCGGCGCCGTCCATCTTCAGGCACCCATTGTGTGCAGACTTTTGCCCAGCGGTCATCCTGCATGCGGCTGATGTGACCCGCCCAGTCCCACTTGAGTCTGGGAGCTTTCTTGCCTACGTCTATTATACCAGTTTTGGAACGCAGCATGGTGTTTCGAATTTTGTCCTGCCTTTTTACACCCAGGATGCTGCGCTCCATTGCTCTTTGGCAAACGCCAAGGCGGAAGTTTTGCGACTCGGTGAGTGACCAGGTCTGAGCACCATAGGTTAGAACGGGCAAGATACACATGTCGACGAGTTTGCGCTTCAGGGAGATCGGCAGATCACCCTTCATTAGCGTCTTCATGGACCAGTAGCTTTTCCAGGCGTTTTCAATTCGGCGATCGATTTCCCTTTCCTGCCTGTTTTCGAAAGAAACTAACTCGCCCAGGTAGATATACTCATCGACATAATGTATTTCCTGCCCATCTACCTCGACCCTACGCTTGGTGCTGTTAGTCATAAGTTGGGTTGATATTTTCAGGACAGTTAAAATAATACGATACCATAAAGGTTCATTAGAAAACCAGCGTCAGGCAGCATCCGTCTGGCATTAATACTGAAATGAATCTTTTTGGCGCAGCCGTGAGGCACACCATTGTTATTTGAAACATTATTTTTATTTTGCTTCTGCCCGCGACTTCGTCCGCGTAAAATTTCACCCTCCCCCCATTCACCCTCATAGGGGTGGAATTTCGAAAAACCCTTTCTTAATGGATACCTACCTACTCTTCACAAAGAAAAAGAACACACCCTCCAAATTTCATGTCTCTTGAACCAGCGGTTGAAGCTGTGCGTTGATATATCAGTCAGTCAGTCAGGACTTTGAATTTTATATGTATAGATTTTGTGTTTCACGAACTGTGTCCAAATGAACTTTTTTCTTTCTTTCTTTCTTTATACCTATCATACTTTGATTACCGGCCGTCACTTCACATGATGACGACGGTGATGGTTATTTTCTTACATAATATAACTTCATACCTACCTGAGCCTGCATTTCTAAAAGGGTTCCCTATCCATTTGCATAAAATTTTAAGACCTACTATAACTTAGCATAATTTTGTTTGGCATAATTATATTTTCGCATAATATAATTACGCATAACAGCTTACGCATAATTTTTTTAAGCATAATTTCTCTAGTCATAATAATGATTAAGCATAACATTCTAAAGCATAAAATTTAGCATGATCGTTTTATTTCTAACGACGTCAGGTCGACGGAGCCCCGCTACGCGGGGCTCCTATTTCTGTCTGCAGGGTTTAAAGGAACCTAACCAAACCGAACCTCGGGGTGCCCCTGACGTCGTTTAGTATTATGCGAATCAAATTTATGCCAAAACAAATTAGTCTTTAAGATGATTATGCCAACGTAAAATGTATGCCTAAAAAAATTATGCCGAAGTATTATTATGCCAAAACAAATTGTGTCAAAATCGTTATGCCAAAGTATATTAGGACAAAGAACATTATGCGAAAAGAAGGGATCCCTTCTAAAAGAGTTGGGCAGAGCTGTACCGACCTACATTTCGCCAGTATATTTGACTGCCATGTAATAGGGGGCGAGCCTATTGCCATTGATTAACCGGGACCGAATCTCGTCAATCATCAGACTCCGGGCTGCTACTGAGAAATTACAGATGGAAAAACTCAATAAATCTTTACCCGACCCGGGAACCCAGAACCTCATTGCTTGCTTTATTTTCCCAAAAAATCTTTCTCTGAGTGTCTATCCGCAAGAACAAATGCGCGACATTTCGACACATCGAGATAGGCAATTAACTGGACAACTATGCCACAACTATTTTGATTTAATAACTACTCGCACGGGAAAAATTTACTGTAACATAATAATATAATAAAATCAATTTATTGACACACACAAGCTAGGAAACATACAAACAGAAACAAGGATAGTTAAAAGAGTGCATAAGTAGAATTAGCCGTGGGCCCCAATTTAGGCACAGCCTGTATCTTGGTGGCCCAAAAAAACATTAATAAATGTAAATGTTTTATACTCATAAACAACATTCTCTAAATGATGGTGGAAACCCATTGCGAGTTCTGAAGAACAACGCGGTCAGACAGACACGAAAAGTAACTTTAATTTATAAAGTATTTAAATGGTTTAATAGCGTGACGTTCCCAGAAAGTTTACCATGACATGCCCAGCCTCAGTTCCCCCCCTCCCTCCAATACCAATGTGATATTCTAAACTTCTGTTCATACCTACCTTAAGGGTAGATTTTCCCACTTTGAACCTGTGTCGGCCATTGTCATTGGTTTATGCAAATCATTTCCAGCCAGCTTCGAAACTGGATACAGGTTTGTGGCAAACTTTAATCTTGCAACCAACAAAAAATCGTAGTTTGGAGACCGGTTTACTGATTATTTAGGGGATGGGCAGGCCGTTCAGAGGCAACAGACGCCCATCCCTTAAATAATCAGTACAATATTCGCGAACAATATGCATTGAAGCACTAAATGGAACAACTAACTACTTAATGGCTCTGAAAGTTTCTGATTGAAATTGCTTGAGTGCTTTATTGCCCATATAACTTTTGACGCAATATGAGTTGGGCAATAAAAGTAAATACATCCATGTTTAGGACCTAAAGGCGAGCCTAGATCGGGGCTAATGGCCTGCCTCTACTGGTGGTGCGGCACGGCAAGGGATTTTTATGCGACGAATAAGAATATAACTAAATACTAAGACAATCAAATTTCAATGATAATGAAATCAAAAGGACGTCGCGGCCATGCCTAAGGATGATAATATGGCTAGGATGGGAGTGACTACCGAGATGACGACTAATAGAGAAGTATGGAAGAAAAATAAATGTTTCGCCGACCCCAAATAAATTCGGATGATTGTCTGGTGTGTTTTGGAAATACTTATTTTGATGTTCGTCTTCGATCAAGAATATTTTCTTAATTAAAGATTTTCATTTTATGATGAAAAACTTCGATCCAGAAAATATTCAACCAAAATACGTTCACTGCCTTCCAAAAATCACAAATCGTTAAATAAGTTATTATACTCGGTAAAATTTTATTTTACCGAGTATAATAAACGTACAGTTTATTGTATATAATTAACATGGAAATGTCTTTTGTCTATTCCCAAGAACATTCGCCTAACGCAAGAAAACTTATCCAGTGCCGAATAGAACAATTATAACTACAGCCGTCTGGCATTGAGAGTTCTCGATAGTAATTACGAGAGAGTGTTTTATTGCCTATAGAGTGCCACGCAATATTACTGAAGCAATAAAAGTGAATATCTACGTCAATATTCAAGAAGAAGTAAGGGACAGATAGAACTACGCGTGACAGATGTCTAAAACCTGTCAGATCTTTAGCCTAAAAACATTTCGTTTAAGTTCGCTCTTCAGTTATCATGTTGTTTTCATTTCAGCCGAAAGACGTCCACTGCTGTGGTCTCCTCCAAGCACCTCAACTTCGACCGGTTCTGTGCTTCTCGCATCCAACGGGTTCCTGCGGTCTCCACAAGGTCGTCGGTTCACCTTGTGGGAGGCCTTCCAACGCTACGTTTTCCGGTACGTGGTCGTCACTCCAGAACCTTTTGGACCCGTCGGCCATCTGTTCTGCGAGCTGTATCATATTGTAATCAATATCTTAACTATTTCTGGAGAATAAACTACAGGGTGACAGGAACATCGACAAGCAAACTGTCACCATGAATTCAGTATGTGGTTATAGCCTAAAATTTCTATGATAGGGGAAGGTCGGTCGAAAGGATGTCTAGAATCATCATCATCTGCCTAGCCTTTTCCCAACTATGTTAGGGTCGGCTTCCAGTCTAACAGGATGCAGCTGAATATCAGTATTTTACATGATGTGACTGCCAATCTGACCTCCACAACCTAGTTACTGGGTAATACGATACCCCTTGGTAAGACTGGTTGTCAGACTTTCGGGCTTCTGATGACCCGTAACGACTGTCAAAGATCCACGAATGACAGCCGGGACCAACGGCTTAACGTGCTTTCCGAGGCACGGAGGGGTCTTGGTATGTGAAGATGGTCACCCATCCACGGACCAACCGCGGCAAGCGTAGCTTAACCTCATAAATCGACCCGTGCGGCGGTTACTACTTAGCCACAAGCCCCCCAAAGGATGTCTTGAATCATGTATTGAATTCATGGTAACAGGCTGCGCGTTGATGTCCCTGCCACCCGGTATACCAAGGCACATAATTGCACATATCTACGTCACAGTCATAAAAGTGAGAAGTCTTGACGCCTACAATATTATGTACATTGTAACTACAATGAACATCTTGCTATAAACA
The DNA here is from genome assembly GCA_945859645.1 of Amphipoea oculea. Taxonomy (NCBI): domain Eukaryota; kingdom Metazoa; phylum Arthropoda; class Insecta; order Lepidoptera; family Noctuidae; genus Amphipoea; species Amphipoea oculea. Next base: position 12,823,146 of record OX243880.1, read on the forward strand.
TATTACAAGGCGTGTTGCTCGGTGTTCTACTTAGGGCTGGTCTTACCAAAATCAGATGTCTTTTATTTAATCGTGGAATAAAATTGACGTCTGAGAGTTCAAATTCAAATTCTTTATTGCATTCATGTGTAGGTACATTAAGTTGTTACAATATAAATAAGTTCCAACATGAAACCCGGTTAGGGCACGGCAACATAATAATACTACAGACTATAATAAAATATGTAATTTTTTATCTAGCTATCATATTTACAAAATGTTTTGTTCTAGATATTCTGTAACTGAGTAAAAGCATTTTTGTGTTAGATATTCTCTTAATTTCCTGTTAAATTTATTGGATTTAGTTTCTTCTTTTATTTAGTTTCTAGTATGGAATAAATGACAAAAATTCAAAATTTATTCTCAGGATAAGACTTATTCTAGATATAAAAGTTAGGTGGAATGCGCCCTTAGTTCTATTTTCCAAAAAAAAAAACTATAGTTATTAACAAAATTATCTAAGTTATATCACCGTTTCCGTTTCTTACAACAATTTTTGCTTCACAGCTCACGCAGCAGATTTGAAAGAGAAATTGCTGCTTATTTCGTGTTAATACCTACCTTGTCAGTCTCCTGTCACGTATCAATTTAAAGGAGACATGTCTCCGTAGGTTTTGTCACGTATCAATTTAAAGGAGACAGGACTCTGCAGATTTAATACCTTAACATTTTCACCAAGGCTTGAGACGAGAATTACCATAAAATATCGCGTTTAATCTAATGGTATAAGCACTGCGGTAAATTATGGGAAAAGATGAAATAACAAAAGGTTTTGGTTATTCGCCCTTTGTTTCATTATGTTTGGATAATAGGTTTTCAATGAGTAACACTTGCGGAAAACGGTAATCTTCTATACAAATAAATAAAATTGGAGTGTCTGTTTGTAATATTAAAATAACCGCTTTTTACTAAATGTATAATTATGGATGTATACACGGCATATATACCAACATAACATTTTTTTACAATTTTCGTCTGTCTGTCTGTTTGTTCCGGCGTAGGATAGCCTTTACCAGAAGTGGTCATCGCAAGTGGTTCAGCAGCTTCAATATCATCAGGTTTGTGCTGGCATATAGCAGTTGGCCGTAGACGTGGTGGCTCCCCTGACCAGTTTCACTCTTATTCGATCTTTTCGGTAATTCCAGTAACCTTGCATCAAGTCGAGGTGACACCACTTGCTGCGCCGTCAAATACATGGTGGAGACGACAATGCGACTAAATAATTGAACTTCAGAAATCTAATGAAAATGCAACCAAGTATATGCAACGGTTTAGTCACAATAGCTAGTCCAAGATTGGCAAAACCCATGGACGCCCAGCACTACTATTTTACACTACGTTTATAAGAAAAATAAAAACTTTTTTAATTTCGATGTTAGGATTTATTTGATAGTTCCAAAATATTCTTATACATTAGTATTGCCTGTGTTTTCATTTATTGTCGTATCGTTTGATTCGTCTCCACATTGTATATCCAAAAGAAAAGATACTGAATCACCGATTCAAAAGTCGCATACAGTTTCGAAATCACGGCTGAAGGAGTTCCAACTATTATAAAACTTTAAACTTTTATAACTTATCTCGTTCTTGAGAACTCTCAACAAGAGAATGCTTTTAGCTGTACTTTATCGATGCCTAGGCGTTTTTGTTGGTGCATTTTGTAAATAATTAATATGCAGTTTCTTAAGGAAGGACAATATTAGTCTTATTGATTTTTGCACTATCTCTGAGCATAGGTCTCATGTGAGCATGGAATGGACGTCTACATATGTTGTTAACTCCCTTTTCCCTGATTTTTTTTATGCGTTACCCCATAAAAAGCGTCTCTAAAAATAATAATAGTCGTCCAGACTCAATTTCGGCTTTGGTGGCCAGTCTCAGCGGAGTATTATTTGGCTCGGAAGATATAATATTGCACAAGTGTGTGCGAAGACACAGGTGCACACAGCAGCCGAGCTTTCCGAGGCACGGGGATATGAAACCACCAAATTCTAAACCCCAGCCTATTAAAAAAAAGACGGGTTGCACTCCGGGAGTGCCGGAAGAAGTGAAAACTTGAATATTAACGTTGAAATAAATCAATTATTAATTTAAAAAGCTAACAATCTTAAAATAATAATATGTACAAGTATATAAAAAGGGAAAATCCACCACCACCACCAGCACCACCACCACCACCACCACCACCACCAGCACCACCAGCACCACCACCACCACTAACAGCACCACCACCACCACCACCACCACCAAAACCACCACCATCACCATCACCACCATCACCACCATCACCATCACCACCACCACCAGCACCACCACTACCACCACCAGCACCACCACCACCACCACCACCACCACCAGCACCATCACCACCACCACCACCACCACCACCACCACCACCACCAGCAACACCACCACCAGCACCACCACCACCACCATCACCATCACCATCACCATCACCATCCCCATCACCATCACCATCACCATCCCCATCCACATCACCATCACCATCCATCCATTCATTATCGTGTCTCACTTGGTTCACTTCGGTTGGCGCCGCCGTAGAAAGCGAGGGGGGGGGAATCTCTCCTGACGGTCACGTGTCCTGATGCGATGCCCTGACGCGAGTTTCACATTTTTTACCCATTACAAAAAGTGTGCAACGCCGCTAAAGAAGTTTACACTTCAAAAAAAAAGACGGGTTGCACTCCGGGAGTGCCGGCAGAAGTGAAAATTTGAATATTAACGTTTTAATATCTCATTTTTTTTCACTATTTCTGCGTCACTTTTTTCATTAATAGATGTACTTTGTTCAATTTCCATATTTTAAACACTTTATATACACGAATTTTACGAATACACAGCAGTGTGGCTACTACACAGACGGTCGAGCCATCAGCTGTCCATCCATCCATCCATCCACTTCCACTTCCACTTCGACTTCCACTTCGACTTCGACTTCGACTTCCACTTCCACTTCTCCATCCATCCATCCATCCATTGTGTCCGTGTGTCACTTCACATTGGTGTTGGCGCCGCCGTAGAAAGAGAGGGGGGGGGGAAATCTCTCCTGACGGTCACGTGTCCTGACGCGATGTCCTGACGCGAGTTTAACATTTTTTACCCATTACTAAAAGTATGCAACGCCGCTAAAGAAGTTTACACTTCAAAAATGGAGAGAAATTCAAAACCACTGTGCCCCACCTGGGGATCGAACCCAGGCGGGGTAACGTGTGTACGCTAGACGCTAGGCGCTGAGTCAGTAAGAGTCTGACAGACCCCTCCACCCACCCCAGGGTGGTGGACATCCAAGAGGATTTCCACACGATAAAAAAAAAATCGTCATCTTGTGACAACTATCACCTCTCCCGCACCGCGCTTTACCTTAGGCAACGTCCTAGATATCTAGCAACAAACAAAGTTTTTTAATATGTTTGATTTTACTTGCATGATGAAGTTTGCATGCATTATTATTGTCCAATATTATTTTAACGTTTCTGCCTGGCGCGATAATTAAACAAGTTTTGATTGGACTCAACTTGTTAGAAATGTTAGAGGCAGTTGCAAGTTTGTGTCTGTGACCAGTGCGGTTCACCTGTAGACTAATTGGGGACACTGGAGTTCTAAGTATATACTATTTACAGTATGACGACTGCATTTTCGTGAATGACTGAGGAGAAAAAAGAAAAGGCGATAGTCATTATTATTGTTGAATTTACTGAGCTTCTTAATGAATGCCGTGGCAGCCATCATAATGTGTTCTGATAAAAAAAACATTTATTTCTGTATCTTTCTCCGACATCTCTTCAAGACAAACGGTAAGCTCATTACTGTTATTAATTAAGCCAGCGATGTTTTGATGTATTACATTTTGGTGATTATAATAGAAAAAACTGCTCTTCTGTCTTTTGAATCATCATAATACTGTCAGTTTCCTTGCATTCTGTATTTCTAAAGCGATTTTTATTTATATATCTCACAAGCCCGGCAACATCCTCAAAAATTCTTTGCTTACTTACCATAATTATTAACTGTTACTTTGTTTGCTCTGTACATTTGAGGTTCCATGTAAGGTTCTTGTTTGAGTCAAGAAAATAAGCGCGTTGTGATAAAGTTGACTAAATGTTTGAAAAAATGTTCTACCCTCCAGTTTTACATTGTTACATTATATACACAAGTTTAAAACGGAAGGCACGCAAACTAAGCACATTTATATTGTTTAAAATCAAGTTTGAATATTTCTTAATTATTTCGAAGTCTGTTTCACCAATTAAAATAATACAATTAGTTTTACTAGCGTTGTATTATTTTAATTGGGTTCCAATTCGTATTCTGTATTATTTATTATAGCTAGAGTATGGCGTTAAGAATGTTATTGGTATCATTTCGAGTTCTGGAGTCTATTTTCTGCAGTTTTGCATATTTTACGAGTATTATATTTACTCTCAAAGATAGAGTAATCTCCAGGATCCTTGTCTCTTGTACACTGTTTTGGTTATTTCTTTTGCATTCATTTTGGTTGGTTGTTGTAATCTCACAACAAAAGTTTGTGCTCAGAGAATCCTTCCAATTAAAAGCTAATCTTTCTCGTCTTTATGGTGGTTCTCCTTTTTGGAACTCTGATGTCCTTTAAGGCCCAAGCGTATAGTGGGCTTGGTTTTACAGGCTGCTTGAAAGAACACCGCACCCATGGAACTTTCTGCACCTGGTTCACAGTATTATTGAAATACATATTCTCTCTTCTGGTTTCCATATTAAATCCATCTAATAGATTCATCTTTGTTTTCTTCCTACTATAATCATGTGAAAATACATACAGGGTGTTACGGAAAGGGTATATCAATACAAACGGGTTAAAGAGTGTATCTGGTCTAGAATCTCTGTACAAAATTTCAGCTCAAAAGCATTAACTTTGAAAATGCTTAATATTTTTTTATTTCGACATCTCGGCGCTGCACTGGCGCGCGGCGGCGTTATGTGCGTGTACTAGGCACACAGACACACTACAGATAATGGATAATGACCCTCGTATTGCGGTGAATGATTTCAATTTAATAAACTATCGAAATAAAAAAATATTAAGCATTTTCAAAGTTACTGCTTTTGAACTGAAATTTTGTACAGAGATTCTAGACCAGATACTCGTACACTCTTCAACCCGTTTGTATTGATATACCCTTTCCGTAACACCCTGTATACCAAAAATATATTTTGAATATCTCTCTTATTTCACTCTTTTATATCCCCGATACAAAGTAAATGGAGTCATTGGGTACAAATTAGAGGTGTACTGCAACAGTTTCAAGTCAAAGTTAAAACGTTGCAAAAGCGCAATAGCGCGTTAAAAGGCTTCTGCCGTTTCGTTTAGAAGCGGTTTCACAGTCGTATGTGGGCCATACACAGTCATTAGGATGTTAGCGCCTCTTTCATTAAGTAAAGTGCCAACTTGGATAGTTCGATAGTAGTTCAATAGTTTTGGATTAGGTGTACTGGCTGGTGTCCTAACATTTGCAGCATCGTCGTTGTTAGTATTATTATTGGTATTAAAAAAGTATAATGATTGGAATATGAAATACATTAATAGACTGCAGTGCTCTACGCGTCTGGACGCGTAGAGCACTGCAGTCTATTATATCGAACAAAGCCTTGTGCGTGTTGTTATACTGGTATAACAACACGTACAAGGGTTTGTTGGGGCTGCCATTGCGGTGCAGTGCCTCCGGCATGTTCGACGACCACAGCACGGACGGATTCCAGGAGGTGCTTCGCAAAAGGTCGGCCTCCCTGTGGTCTCGGGTAAAGGGTAGCACCAACACGCTTCTAAGCGTGGTGTCGCACAGAGTGGACAGCCAAATCCTGAGGCATTGGTCGCTCATGCATGTCCGAAATAAAAATTATTTTAAATTTTACTAACATAGCTATAAGTATCTACCTTCTAACACAATATGGACTTGTATCAATTACTGTGTAACATACATAACATAATCAGCCTACATCGTTCCCACTACTGGGACACAGGCCTCCTCTCAGTGAGAGGCTGTGGGCTGTAATCCACCACGCGGGCCCAGTGCAGGTTGGTAGATGTCACATGTCTTTGAATTATTGGTTCTAGGACATGCCGGTTTCCTCACGATGTTTTCCTTCACCGGTTTGAGAGCAGTGGTGATGGAATAATTTACAGAAAGTAAAGCGCCTGTCTGGGTTCGAACCTACGACCTCGAACCTACTACCTCGAACTCGTAAGTCGCGGCCGTTACCACTGGGCCACCACTGCTCCTAGTCGCGTGTTAATTACTGTGCGCTTGGTCTGAAATAAATATTTTCAATTTCAATATTAAATACAATAATTTTAAATTTTATTTCCTAGTAAAGGTTTTCTTTACCGCACTTGTATTTGCATCGCTAAGTTTTTGAAAGCAGATTTAAATTTTAAATGAATTCCTCGGAATTGTAATTGAGATAACGCTCAGTGATTATGATAGCTAAAATTCGCTTAAAAGCTTTTGGAAACTGGGAACTACATCGTACAATGAATTTGGACTAAGTAACAATGTTGGAGCTTAACCCATTTTCTCACAATTCTGTCAAAAATTTTACATTGTATTTCATAATAATATGAGCTCTACTGTCGCTAATGAGACACAATTACTTTTTCTATTGTTACTGAACTTAATAAGCTTGCTAGCTAACAGACAAGGGGATAAATAAACTCAGATTTTTAATTTGCTAGACCAAAATGACGAGAAAAAAAAAGAAAATAAAGAGAAAAAGTGGGACTGGGCGGGTCACATCAGCCGCATGCAGGATGACCGCTGGGCAAAAGTTTCCACACAATGGGTGCCTAAAGATGGACGGCGCCGCCGAGGTCGGCCCAGAAAGCGGTGGCGAGATGACCTGGACGCGTACCGCGAGGGCTGGTTTGAGGTGGCGCGGGAAAGGAGTTCCTGGAAGGATTTGGGGGAGGCCTTTGCCCAGCAGTGGGACAGTATAGGCTAAACAAAAAAAAGACGGGTTGCACTCCGGGAGTGCCGGCAGAAGTGAAAACTTGAATATTAACGTTGAAATAAATCAATTATTGATTGAATTAATATAACTAAGTTTTTTTCACTATTTCTGCATCACTTTTTTCATTAATCGATGCACTTTGTTCAATTTCCATTTTTTGAAACACTTTATATACACGAATTTTACGAATACACAGCAGTGTGGCTACTACACAGACGGTCGAGCCATCAGCTGTCCATCCACGTCCGCGCCCGCGTCCGCGTCCGCGTCCACCTTCACCAACACATCACATCACTATCACCATCGCCATCGCCATCGCCATCACCATCGCCATCACCATCGCCATCACCATCGCCATCACCATCGCCATCGCCATCGCCATTGCCACCACCATCGCCATCACCATCACCATCGCCAACGCCATCACCATCGCCATCGCCATCACCATCACCATCGCCATCGCCATCACCATCACCATCCATCCATCCATTATCCTGTCTCACTTGGTTCACTTCGGTTGGCGCCGCCGTAGAAAGAGATGGGAGGGGAATCTCTCCTGACGGTCACGTGTCCTAACGCGATGCCCTGACGCGAGTTTAACATTTTTTACCCATTACAAAAAGTGTTCAACGCCGCTAAAGAAGTTTTCACTTCAAAAAAAAGAGAAAAAAAAGTGTGTGTAAATAAAGAGTAGTCTATTCTATTGTAATGACAGCTGCGATTGAACTTTTTTTGTCATGTTGACAGTTATTATTACTACGCAGCTTTCATTTTAGTCTAGAAAATTAAAAATCAGAGTGTACAACGTTATGAGAATGCAATTGTAAGTAATTCATGTAGACTTCTATTTTGACTAATGAACATTTTGAAGTAAGACACCGGACATTGGCAAATGAACAGAGATAAAAGCTATAAAAATATACAAAGTGCTTAAAAAAAATTTTTATTATAAGCAACTTTAACATTTTATTTACTAACTTCAAATTAAAATTCCTAAATTGGTTGTTATAGATTTACATAAAATCAAGCAGTCACAGGAGAGAGCGATTCAATATTCAGTACTAGGCATTCCAAGAATAAAGAACCTAATACTTTATAAAATATGTCACTGGAAATGAAGATGGGGTGCTAATTAAATACCCAGTTCATGAGATAAGACTAATGAGGCATTGGATAGATTAAGAGTTAACTTAGATTGCGGTTTCTTTGAAAATGTTTTTCTTGATCTCTTCTCGGCTTATTACCAGATCCCGATAAAAACGCTAATGGACTGTACTCTTACTAATAACCATTCAGGCACGGGTTATCACTCTCTACTATCGTAAAATACACTAACGTTCGTAAAATTACTATTACTGCCAATAACATTCGTGTTATGTTTTTTGATTTTTTTTAATACTAGCTGCGCGCCGCGGTTTCACCCGCATAAGTTTCGATCCCGTGGGAATATCGGGATAAAAAGTAGCCTTTATGTTAATCCAGGGTGTCAGCTACCTCCATACAAAATTTTATCAAAATTGGTCTAGCCGTTTGAGAGGGAAGAAGTAACAAACATATAATAAACACACACTCACAAACTTTCGCCTTTATAATATTAGTGTGATTTTACCTTATCAAACTTACTGTACAGACGCCAGCACTACACTCTCTCAAATTTCTTTAATAAATTTTCAATTTTATCGTTAAAACATAAGGTTCAAAGTTGATTGGGAAAATTTGACAGTTTCGGGTAGCTTGATGTGCTGGCGTCTGTACCTATATTATTAGTAAATGATGTGGTCTCCTATAATTGAAAGCGCACACTTGTATTTGTCTCTGTATATACAGGGTGAATTTTCCAAGTGGGCGTGGATGGCCAAATTCTAAACTATGAGGAATAGCGAAAAGTACTCAAAGGAGTCGCGGGTTCGATTTTGATGAAAACTGAAACTGCATCATTGGATTTTTGAAAAATCAATATTTCTAGCCAGGAGATGTCACATGTCTTCGAATTTTTGGTTCTAGGATATGCCGGTTTCCTCACGATGTTTTCCTTCACCGTTTTGAGAGCAGTGGTGATGAAATAATTTACACAAAGTAAAGCGCCTGTCTGGGTTCGAACCTACGACCTACAACTCGTAAGTCGCAGTCGTTATCACTGGGCCACCACTGCATTAGTTTATTTTGTAGAAGAATTTATTTTGTTGTCTATGTAGACGTTGTTCTTTGCTAAAGTAGGACACGACAGTTTACACTCATTGTTTAAGACAACATAGTACATAGCATAGAGTATGTTACACGCCAAACTATTCAATACCTAGCCATATTCTGGCCACACAAGTTCGTGACCTACCTATTGCTGTCTGCGCCTGGAAGCTCTACCTGTCACGTTGCAAGTGCATTATGTGCTGGCGTCATATGAATGCCTCTTGTGCTAACTAGCTTCTATTATAATTAGAAAAAAGGAAAAGAAATATTTTTAAACAGCAATAAATCCCACTATCCATCCATACTATACTATATTAATATTATAAATTCGAAAGTAACTCTGTGTGTCTGTCTGTCTGTATGATGAAATTTGGTATAGAGATAGTTTGAGTCCCGGGGAAGGACATAGGATATCCCATATCCCGATATTCCCACGGGATCGACACTTATGCGGGTGAAACCACGGGGCGCAGCTAGTGGAATATAAAATAAATATTATAGTTCAGAAAAAAACAATAAAAAAACCGTCATTTTGTAAAATAAATTTATCGAACCATGCCTGACGGACCAACGCTCCAACATCCCTAGTCTATGATAATTATAGACAGTTGCTTTATTTAATTAATATTAATTATTCCACAACTAGACATATTTTGCGGAAATTAAGTCTATTATCAGTATTTTAACTTCATATTTATTTTCATCTCACGTTACTTCATACAAACACTTATTGACAAATCAGTCAAGTGTGGTTCAAATAACCTATATTATATAATATTCTCTCTCGACATGCATCTAAGTAATGGAGCAATTCTATTGGAATATTTTTCTCTTTCGAGTGATATCAGGTTCTTGTTCACTGAGTTCAATGATCTATTTCCATTATAGCTATTTTGATAAAAAATGAGCTCAGAAATATGTCTCTCATCTTTTAAAATATTGTAGTTCATGAATCACCTGAATAGATGGATATTTATATTTTAAGATGAAATGTATCAGATATAGCAAATTAAGCAGTCGTCAATCAATCAAGTTCAGAGTTGAGCTGCACGATTTTTGACAAATGCGTGCACTGACTGGACAGGTCCGCTCAATATGTGTGGTTCTTTCCTCAAAAGACCATTTCAGACACCAATCTACATGGTCTTCATATGATCTGACCTAGATTTTGTCTGGACTTTAAAAGAGACTGTGACCTCATTGTTTGTTTCCGCCTTTCTGCTCAGAGTAGTCAGATAGGAAACGCCGACCTCATCTAGCTTAAAAAAAAAACATGATTGACGTGTAAAAGTATTTGTACAAACCTACTTACAGAAAATAAATCATTTATCAATATTTTAATAGTTACTGAGTAAGCACTTGGAAAAACGTGACGGATTTTTTATATGCAAAAATCCTCAGCATGGTTATTAATTATTATTATCATTCAGCGAAAAAGTTAAACGTAACTTTAGTGGTTAACGTTAATAATGTGTTCCCACTGCCTATAATGTGTTCCCACTGCTGTGACACAGAACAAATAAAGTGACTCCGATATAATCCTTGATTCACTCTCCTTAGATAGAGGGTATCCATAAGAATTACACGTCAAAGAAAAAAGAGGGCAGGCTTTGAATGTCATATCATTGCTATGGACACGATATTCTTTCTTCCAGCGTTTGATGGGGCCACTACTTGAATAGTCTACGTGTTTATTAAAGAGTTGTTGTCATAAGTCGTAATCAGCCTATAATGTTCCCACTGCTGGGACATAGGCCTCCTCTCTGTGAGAGAGTTGTTGACTCATTAGTAAATATTCGCTTACTTCCTTCATCTGTTATAACCATAAAATTACTGGGTGTGAATCATGTTCGATCTCTCACCATTGTTTTAAGAAAACCCTTCCCAAAAGTCATTTATTCAAACTAGGATGAGAATCAGTACTTTTCGAACTTCAAAATTACTTATTACGGTCCCCCAGAATGCCCGCTTTTCCATTTTCTACTGCCTTAGCTGGGAAGAAGAAGTGCCGGAACAAATTCCCCACCAGCACAGCTGTCTGTTCAGTTAGAAAAACTTGATTCTATACATAAATATGTAAAATAAATAACATTAAAAAACACAAAACATTACATTATTTGCCATATGACAGCTAGCACACGCCAATATGCCAGCAAAAACATTGAAAAACTCAGTATAAATCTCAAGCATAAATAAAAACTAAAAAATTCTTTGATGGTCTTCGCATAATATGTTAACACAGTTACTGCTTATGATGTACTTCGGGCTCAGTTCGAAAGAACTTGAATTGAAGTTCTTTTTCATATGAGAATCACCTTCTGCGAGGTAATTGCGTAACACACTAACAGTAGCAATGGCATTCAATTTGACAGTTCAACAACATTCATTGCGTTATTTACGTTGTTGAGCAGACACATTTTTCGAACATATAAAGCAATGGATTAGCAATATCCTTCAAAATCATTCAGATTGTGGTTTAAGGCGTGTTACGCAATAGAGTACCGCTCCACTAATATCCCTATAAACTTAGTTACTTACATAATTATGAAAGCGAGCTTAAATTGTCTATCATTTAGTTTAACTAACGTTATCCTCGCTTCAACAAATGCCTTGTACCATTGTAAGGGCATTTACCTGAGGTCTTAAAATAAAGGGTTTCTCTTTATGATCCAGACGGAATTTCATTACAAGAAAATCGCGTTTTAGACGAGTTTTGGTAATGGGATGATAAAAAAAACACGACTGATTAAATTGGGCGAACAATTGTTTTTGAAAGTAAAATTTCACGCCTTTTTTACTTGGTTTTAAGTATGACGTGATAAGTTTTAAGTGAATGTTTGTGAAATCCGTTGATATGATGCTGAGGCTTTTTCTTAACAGTTAAAAGAGTTGTTTTGTTTTATTGACACTTAATATGTTTTTTTTTTCGTATTAGACTAAATTTATCACACTAATATTATAAAGGCAAAAGCTTGTGAGTGTATGTGAGTGTGTGGGGGTGTGTGGGGGTGTGTTTATATGTTTGTACAGCCACCCCTTAATAAAGGTTGCGGCTGTACATGAATATATGGTAAATTAAAAGAACCTAAACTAAGACCTATAAGCCCTACAGTCCTTACGGCCCTAAGTCCTATAAGCCCTACAGCCCTAACCTACCATATAATTTGTAATAAATAAATATATAAATAAGTACAGGATGTCTGCACCAAGAGACCTAAGGTAACAGACGGATAGTGGTTAGGAATTACAGGTGAGGGTGAAGGGTAAACTCACTGCCATGCCAGTCTAGCAGACTCGCAGGACTGATCAGAGATGGCTAAAGGTGTCTTGGCCACAGTGAGGGGTAATGAGACAAGAATAAATTCTAATCTGATTTATTTTACAAATATTACAGCTTGTATACTACTTTTTCTTAACATACACAAATGTACAAATATCTTAGTATTCTATGCGTGTAATATGCAACTATGACAATATTTGAAGTAGGCCGCGCGTCCACCGACGAAGTGCTGAATCAATGGTCAAAGGTAGCATTGAACAATGTTTGTTACTTCTTCACACTCAAACGGCTGGACCAATTTTGATAACATTTAGTATGGAGGTAGCTGACACCCTGGATTAATATATGGGCCACTTTATGGGACACTCTTTATCCCGATATTCCCACAGGATAACGGGAACAGACGCATTTAGCGGGTAAAACCGCGGGGCACAGCTAGTTTTGTATAAAAATTCAAATATTTACATAATTTAAAAAGCTAACACTCTTAAAATAATAATATGTACAAGTATATAAAAAGGGAGGGGAAATAATCAAAGGGCATCAACCAATTCGTCCGCATCTCTGTCAACAGGAAACGTGCCCTAAAGGCTGCCAGCATTTTTTAGCTTTACTTAAATACAGAATAGGTCTACTTCGGACCTCTTGGATTAGCTTTACAGTAAAATCAACATCCGTTTTTATAAAAAAATGAAGTTTTGCTTTATTAACTTTTGGACTGCTTTGCTTGCGAAACAAACGCAGGACCATAACAAAATGACAGGCTGAGCGGCGTATTCTGAGCAGATCGGAGAATTTTCACGGGAATCAATATCAAATCTGTATGGTAGAATAGGCAGTTTAACTTCTGTTTCGCTTGTCGTACAATGGATCTGTCATGCCAGTTTTGCTTCTATGGTTTTGCGGCGAAGGTGTGATACCTTTTTTTTTTTTTTTGATACCTGCCTAACTGCTTAAAATTAGTCATTGACACTATTCACAAGAAAAATTCATAAAACTGACAATTTCATTTAATGCTAAGAACCGGCTACAGGCGTCCACATTAAACTTCATCGCAATTATATTTTGAGTCATTATTTTAGCTGCGATGATGTTTGGTGGACGACTTTAGGCTGAAATGATGATGATAATTTCACCTACTTCCCTAGCCGTATGGGACAATCCAAACCTCTAGATGAATGTCTTTACCCACTAGGACAAGTAGTGTGAAGATAACAAAACTATAATATTAAGCTTAGCGACTAAGACAAACTTGATAATCAAGTAGTCGGCGACTTGACAAACTGCACTTGTTGTTAGGCCAACTTCTTACTTAGTAACAATGATAATTTTCCCTGTGTTCTCACGTAACCGACTCGAGAACTTGCTAATTACAAGTTTGGATGTTTTTGATTTACCGTTTAGTTGTTTATATTCTTTCTTTTGCGGAAAACACGCGAGAATTTCACACTCTGTGAGGTATGTGATAGGACCCTTTCGTTTGGTAGGCTTTTTTGGTTGACTTCTCAAAAATCCTTTCTTTTTCGGTCTAATAGTTTTCAATAACTTCTTCTTCTTGGCTAAAGTAATAAGAATTAATATTATTCAAGTTTATTTTCCAGTAAATGGGTGCTTAATGGGATCCATACCCCAGGTTTTTCATAATCAACGCCAACAACTCCACATTAACCATTTCGATAGCAAAGTCAACATCGAAAGCCAAGCCAAAAGGTACAGCTATTGAAACCATAAAGTAAAACAACAAATAGAATATCGATACCAAGAGCTTTCAAAATCTCAAAGGTAAGACGAGAAAGATAATTTCAATTAATAGTGTCAATGTTAACAAGTCAGCTTAAGTTTCCTTCCAAATAGATGCTATTGTTGAAGACAACAATAGGTACTGTTCAACAATTAGTCTAAAAGGTTTAATAGGAACCGCGGCTCGATGATCTCGTTTGGATTGTGTTGTTTTCTTTAGAATTGTTTCGAGACCCGTAACTTGATTAGTCCCGTGGCGCGGGAAAAGAGTTCCTGAAAGGCCTTGGGGAAGGCCTTTGCCCAGCAGTGAGATAATATAGCATAAACAAAAAAAAAAAACAGGCGTACAATGCGTACGCTTAATCTGTATTATCGGCCGAATTATGATCGTTCATCATTGGACCTAGGTAAAAGAAAGCGAGTGCGTATAGTTAGCGCCACGAAAGATGAGTCTATGCACACCACGTGGTTTGACTTGCGCAGTACACGATTTTAGGTCTCTTTATTGGTATGAGGTCTGAGCGCGGGACGGGACCGGACGTCATAGAGGCGGCGGAAAGAGCGCGGGAGGCGGTCAAGACTCATCTTTCGTGGCGCGCATTGTACATGGGATATTTATATTACGGGATGTCATTAGACGATTTCGGTTGAAGTAGCGCGCACTCACTTTGATGTTCTCACTCACATCTTTTACATAATATTATCACAGAATACTTAAAATACTACGTGCAGAAAGGCCACTCCCTTCCCCGCACTAACATCAGTTACCGCACCTCACCCCGCACTTCGGCGTATTCGTCGCAGTTCTTTAACAAGAGCGCTCGCAAACACAAATACCTCACGCACACATTCATACGTATACAAACGTCATTTTTTAATGTAGTAGTAGTAGGTAATTATTTTGCGAGTGTTGTATGGAGTGTCCGGGGTGTGATATTATGTTAGGTTCGATTTTCTGAGTTTGGTCGACGACGCAGGATTTGTATTACTCAGTCGTAGAACCATAAACCGATATAAGTAACAGACTAGTAGGTACCAGTTTTATTACTGACTGATCCATTAACAGCTCTATTTTATTAATAAATAAATCATCTAGCGAAATCATTATACCGTATTAATTTGTGGAGTCCTTAAAATTACTGAAAATAGTAAGCATCAAGGAAAATCTAAAATGTATTCATTTATTTATATAACATACTTTTAGAAATCATTCATACCACCAAAATAAGGACGATCGTAAAAAAATAAATAAGAAAAACGCATTAGATACTTACAAGAAAAATAATCAGCTAACGAAATACACTGATGTGCCAGCAATTTATTATTTTAGGTGAAAATAAAATCACTAATTAATGTTTTTTTGTTTGGATATCTTTGGTTAGACGTATTGAGCGCTGTGTTAAAATTTGTTTATCTATTTTTAATAGGACACCCTATATAATTATTAACTACCAAATTAAAAAGGCGCTGGTTCGGTAGACAAAACAATAGTAGATTGTACAACTAAGGCATAAAATAAGCTATTTTACCCCGAGACGTTTATTAATCAAAAATGTTGCATCCATAGCTAATTCCCGCCACCACAGCCACCACCGCCACGAAACTTTTTAAAAGTTTTTTTTTTAATTTTCAACATTTGTCATTCGACATGGGTACTTCATACTGCCAAAAAATGAAAACGTTTCTTTGCGTTTTAAAATAATAAATGACAACTATTTTACCTGATTTTATCAAATTAACGATAGAAAACACGGAAGTGGTATAAATTAAAGAAAATGAAATAAATCACGACTTTAATCTGCGAAGTTTTATTGTGCGTGTGGCTGTTGGGCCAGCCGTGCGATTCTGTAACCGTCTCACCGTGAAAAGTTGGGCGAAGTGAGCGTGGAGTGAGCTATCAGTGTCATCCCACCTGATACTAGGGATTGACCAAGCCTACATTTACAATCATAATCGAGATTTTAATAATAGATTTTATGCTAAGTCTATTGATCATTTTATATATTTTCAAAGCTAGTATTTTAGTGGTCAAAACATTAATATTTCGTGGGGTTTTACAATAAAATAGCAAAACAGAAACTTAGCCAGAAACTCAATGTTGTTTTTTTTTTTCTTTTTTTCCTAGACTGACTAGTCAATACAGCCTGAGGCGCGAGCGCGTCACGCAAGTGTTCACTTCACCCGAATCACGACATTAAATGTCGAGAATCGGGTGAAGTGAACACTTCACGCCGCGCTTGCGCGTTAGTCACTGTCATTATCACATAGAAGATTATTTTGATGTGGATTGCGTGAAGTGTTCACTTCACTCGATTCACGACATTTAATGTCGTGAATCGAGTGAAGTGAACACTTCACGCCGCGCTTGCGCGTTGGTCACTGTCATTATCACATTGTAGATTATTTTGATGTGGATTGCGTGAAGTGCTTGCGCGTTAGGCGCTGTCATTAATATTAAATTCAGTTTGTATTTATTTATTTCTATAATTGACGACCATGGTCGTAAGCCTGTTCGTAATCGAGTTCAGAAATTAGTTCCTATTTATTTCAACGCTTTTAGATATTATGTCTAAATCCAACCGTGTTTGTACATTTAAAAAGTCAGTTGTGTGCATTTTGTTTTCAACAATTAACCAGATTTTGTATTAACTAGTTACAGACTACTTATTTAACCTGTAACGCGTGCAAATATAACATTATTGTAGATAGATACTAAATAACTAAGATCCGTATTTTTCATGCACGGTCAAGCGGCGCGCGTCGCCCATGATTGGCGAGTGGCGACGAAACCGTAGCCAATGAGCGACGCGCGCGAAGTGATGTTGCCATGGTTACCGTGGAGTGAAATATGGAACATTCCGAATCGCACTGTAATCGATTACAACGTGCTTACACTTTGACCCCAATTATTCTGTATGGTATAAATTACCTATTATTCCCCGCATAATCTTACCATGCCGTACGGTTGTCAAGAGTGGTATTTTGACAGTTCAAACCGGTTTCGTTAAACTAACGTGGCATTTTCGAAATTGTGCTTCCGGCTACAGTCGCCACCTTACCAAAGGATAAGAAATTCGTGGTGTAAAAAAACAAACAAATAAATACTATAATCTAACCGTGAATAAATAATCAAGTGAAATAGTTTTGACTCTCAGCTGCCATAGTGGTGATTTATCTAAATGGGAACGCAAATTATTTATGTGAGAGTTGTGGGCGATGATGGCCTAATTCGGAATGATCCATATTTCACGCAGCGCACTGCGCATGCGTGTCGTCGTAGTCGTTAGTAATTTAGTATCAAGTGAACTTTTTTTTTGCTTTCATGCCATTGACGACCATGTACAACTCGTTTATAGAGAGTAGTATATTCCTTGATGTAGAATGTACATAAGCCTGTACGTATTCGAGTACAGTGACAATAATTAGTTCCTAATTATTTAATGCTGTTAGAGATTTTAATGTCTAATGCCCGGTTTCTGAAGAATTCTTAAACGGAGTTTAAACTTTCAATAGTTGTTGATTCGACATAATTATCTATTTAAGCGAATTCCTTCCTTATGCTCGGTTTTGAGGTTCTCAGATAAACCCTCGATAATAATTCACTCGACTTTTAAGCTAAATTCTTCCTTAATGACGTGTTCAGAAACACGATATCGAACCAATAATCACTATCGAATGGATAAACTCCGTTTAAAAACCTCAGAAACCGACCATAAATCCAACTGTTTTTGTACATCGAAAAAGTAAATTTAGTCAGCCTACATTTAAGATATAACATAAGAAATTGTGCTAAGCAAGTACCTATTCAGTGATTGGTGTAATGTTCGTATACATAAGTACATAATACGTAAAAGCACATATAGGTTTTTTTTATATCATCTCTAGGTAAATACCATAAATGCCATAAATATTTAGGCATATTATTAATCTAGTGACGATTGCTGTTAGGACACACAAATTGCATTATTCATGTATATGCATGTTTTGGGCTGTCTTATTTTTAGTTTTGCTGTATACTGTTTACACACTGTGTCTACGTTTCTCAGCCAACTCTCCTGTCGCAGATCTGCTGAAAGAAATTACTAAGTAAATGATGAAAGCAGTTCCTCTATCTTTATGTAGTTTACTTTATTATGTATTTAGTGTGTACATAAATAAATATATTACATTTTTTAATTTGTATCACATTAAAAAAAATTGCTAATACATTTTTTCTACTGAGTCGGCTGCTTCCTGAGGTGCAACTTCTTAATGCCGGGAACGGAGGGACATTGGATGTGTGTCGGCTGCACCCCCACTGCAAAAAGCTGGAAATAATGGTAATAATTTGTTACTAAGTATTTGATTTATTTAATTCCTACACATCAGCACATCTGCAGCTAATGTATTTACTTTCAATAAGAATAGCGGTATGATTTATTAAGAACAGCGTCTGATCAAATAAAATCAATTGAATGGGCCAATCATCATCATCATTTCAGCCGAAAGACGTCCACTGCTGGACATAGGCCTCCCCCAAGCACCTCCACTTCGACCGGTTTTGTGCTTCTCGCATCCAACGAGTTCCTGCAGCCTTCACAAGGTCGTCGGTCCACCTTGTGGGAGGCCTTCCAACGCTACGCCTTCCGGTACGCGGTCGCCACTCCAGAACCTTTCGGCCCCATCGGCCATCTGTTCTGCGAGCAATGTGCCCTGCCCACTGCCACTTAAGTTTGGCAATTCTTCGGGCTATGTCGGTTACCTTGGTTCTCCTGCGGATCTCTTCATTTCTGATTCGATCCCGCAGGGAAACTCCAAGCATAGCCAATATTATTACTATATATTTAGAGCACAACGAGTTTCTACATTTCTTAATTCCATGCTCCGTGCCTGTCTGTGTCCCAATTTATTTGTTCCCTATTGTGTTTATCAAAAATAGTGTGTTAAATAATGAATACTTGCCTCAGACCGCCACACATGACACAGCCGGGAGCGATGTGATCAAATCAAATAGAGGCAGTGTTCTTTTATTGTCTTCTGTCCCTTTAATGACTTAGCAACTGCAGGGTCGATAAGGCTCATCTGCTGAAAGGTAGAATATATCAGATTAATAAAATTCACTTGCTTTTGTGTGCCTATACTTTTGTGTTTTTATTTTAAGTTATCCTATGTTGTCCCACAGCTGGGCACGGTCTCCCCCATACTTTTCCAGTTTTCCTTATGTTGTGCCTTCTTCGGCCAATTGGTCAGGAACGTGTCAGTGACGACGCCCGCCTTGTCTTCAGGCAACCTTTGTTACTGATTGACACACGTCTGTGACATGCCTACGTCTTTTACATTAGTTACATATTATTATCATCAAGTCGGTACTATTTTGGCATACCTGACAGACCACCACTCGTCCTTGCATAGCTAACCACCTGACTGATCATCTAATTCATATACCTAATTATGAACAGTAACACAGGAACTGTGGAGTAGGTAGATAAATTCATTTTTAAATTAGAAAAACTTTCACCAATAGGTACATGCCAACATTATGTCATATTACTATCACATTCACCATTATAATATCGTGCTAGCCATTGTCACTGAAAAACTAATTCAAAGTAGGTACTAAGATAAAACTTTCATTTGTTTATTTACAATTATTTATTTTGAAACTGCAGACAAAAAGTTTATTTTGTATCGGAAAGCCCCATAGACAGCAGTAGACACTAGACAGCACATGTTCACCACAGATGATGAATATTAGTTAGTCATTTTTTTCTATCGATAAATAGAAAAGTCACTGACAAACTTTAATCACAGAATACTTAAAATTCAAAGTATGACGACCCACTGACCTAAGTACTAAATTCAAACAAAGAACCAACAGTGTTGTCAAAAATTTTTTGATAAAAGAGACGTTCAATAGATGTATGGGGCTTGGTACTAAAATAATTGAAAATTTAAACAGCTTTCTGAGCTTTATAGGCTGAAAGAGGGTAATTATTTTAATGTCTTATGGCGTTTTTTTTTTAAACAAGTGTTTAAAAATAAAATGCTTGCATCATTACATTACAAACCGCTAGATTTACGCGGTCACGGTGAATCGGGTGTCACCGATCGGTGACGACCGGCGCGCACCCGTCAGGCCCCACGGTCACCGATCGGTGACACCCGATTCACGCGGCTTCAACCTCTATTATTACTGTAAATTAAGGTCTAATATCCTGTGCAACAGTTTGAGTCTATGGTCCGGTAGATAAACTAATCGACTAAATGATTCAAAACGAAAAATATGGGTTGGCAATATTGGAAAAAAAAAGTTAAAAATAGACTTTACGATTCTTAATGGCAGCTGCAGTGCGTGCTGTTTTGTTATGATTTTATGATGCTACGTTGTTTATTTTAATAGTTTTTGTGTAAAATCGACGTTAAGTGGATGAATATTCGTTTATAACATATTATACGTCCTTGTAGATAATATTTGCACGAAATAACATCACAATCAATCGATAAACCTTTTTTTTTGGTCAAACAAAATTTTACGTAAGTACTTCAAGAAAACCTTATGATTTTACAATTATAGTGGTATATTTTTACAAGATATAGGTAGTTATCAGTCAATAAAGGTTTATGTAGTATCCTAGTAACACGTTTTTAATTAGAAACAACTCAATATGACAAAGGTTGCCTGAAGACAAGGCGGGCGTCGTCACTGACACGTTCCTGACCAATTGGCCGAAGAAGGCACAACATAAGGAAAACTGGAAAAGTATGGGGGAGACCGTGCCCAGCTGTGGGACAACATAGGATAACTTAAAATAAAAACACAAAAGTATAGGCACACAAAAGCAAGTGAATTTTATTAATCTGATATATTCTACCTTTCAGCAGATGAGCCTTATCGACCCTGCAGTTGCTAAGTCATTAAAGGGACAGAAGACAATAAAAGAACACTGCCTCTATTTGATTTGATCACATCGCTCCCGGCTGTGTCATGCGTGGCGGTCTGAGGCAAGTATTCATTATTTCACACACTATTTTTGATAAACACAATAGGGAACAAATAAATTGGGACACAGACAGGCACGGAGCATGGAATTAAGAAATGTAGAAACTCGTTGTGCTCTAAATATATAGTAATAATATTGGCCCATTCAATTGATTTTATTTGATCAGACGCTGTTCTTAATAAATCATACCGCTATTCTTATTGAAAGTAAATACATTAGCTGCAGATGTGCTGATGTGTAGGAATTAAATAAATCAAATACTTAGTAACAAATTATTACCATTATTTCCAGCTTTTTGCAGTGGGGGTGCAGCCGACACACATCCAATGTCCCTCCGTTCCCGGCATTAAGAAGTTGCATCTCAGGAAGCAGCCGACTCAGTAGAAAAAATGTATTAGCAATTTTTTTTAATGTGATACTAATTAAAAAATGTAATATATTTATTTATATACACAGTAAATACATAATAAAGTAAACTACATAAAGATAGAGGAACTGCTTTCATCATTTACTTAGTAATTTCTTTCAGCAGATCTGCGACAGGAGAGTTGGCTGAGAATCGTAGACACAGTGTGTAAACAGTATACAGCAAAACTAAAATTAGACAGCCCAAAACATGCGTATACATGAATAATGCAATTTGTGTGTCCTAACAGCAATCGTCACTAGATTAATAATATGCCTAAATATTTATGGTATAAGGTTTGTATATTGTACGTGTAGTTTATCTAGAGATGATATAAAAAAAAACCTATATGTGCTTTTACGTATTATGTACTTATGAAAACGAACATTACACCAATCACTGAATACTTGCTTAGCACGATTTCTTATATTATATTATATTGTCTGAAATGTAGGCTGACTAAATTGACTTTTTCGATGTACAAAAACAGTTGGATTTAGACATTAAAATCTCTAACAGCATTAAATAATTAGGAACTAATTATTGTCACTGTACTCGAATACGTACAGGCTTATGTACATTCTACATCAAGGATTTGATGTAGAATATTATAAAAATACTCTCTATAAACGAGTTGTACATGGTCGTCAATGGCATGAAAGCAAAAAAAAAGTTCACTTGATACTAAATTACTAACGACTACGACGACACGCATGCGCAGTGCGCTGCGTGAAATATGGATCATTCCGAATTAGGCCATCATCGCCCACAACTCTCACATAAATAATTTGCGTTCCCATTTAGATAAATCACCACTATGGCAGCTGAGAGTCAAAACTATTTCACTTGATTATTTATTCACGGTTAGATTATAGTATTTATTTGTTTGTTTTTTTACACCACGAATTTCTTATCCTTTGGTAAGGTGGCGACTGTAGCCGGAAGCACAATTTCGAAAATGCCACGTTAGTTTAACGAAACCGGTTTGAACTGTCAAAATACCACTCTTGACAACCGTACGGCATGGTAAGATTATGCGGGGAATAATAGGTAATTTATACCATACAGAATAATTGGGGTCAAAGTGTAAGCACGTTGTAATCGATTACAGTGCGATTCGGAATGTTCCATATTTCACTCCACGGTAACCATGGCAACATCACTTCGCGCGCGTCGCTCATTGGCTACGGTTTCGTCGCCACTCGCCAATCATGGGCGACGCGCGCCGCTTGACCGGTTAAGGTGAATGTGACATGGCAGACCGCGAAATTTAAATTTTCTTACGTTTTTTGCAATTTGCAGATCAGTGTCAGGTTGTATCTTGATCAAAATGTGATTTGCGACTATAATAGACATGTATTTACAGAATCATAGTCATTAGAATCATTAATATATCTCCTTATGTTAGATTTCTACCATAAACACTTTTCCATATGAGATTTGTTCTTAACGATAGAAATCTAACTTAAAAAGATGTATTAATGATTGTAATTATTATTATTATTTTTGTGGTGTACAATAAAGTATATATAAATAAATAAATAATAATAATATTAATGTTTTGACCACTAAAATACTAGCTTTGAAATTATATAAAATGATCAATAGAATTAGCATAAAATCTATTATTAAAATCTCGATTATGATTGTAAATGTTTGCTTGGTCAATCCCTAGCATCAGTGGGATGACACTGACAGCTCACTTCACGCAAGTTTTCACGGTGAGATTTTTACAGAATCGACCGGCTGATTACTTTAGTCTTAGAAAAAAATTTTACTTTATGCACTAGAACATAAAAAGCGATTTTATGTCGCCTAAGCACAACATAAAGACGGACTTTTAGAGCATGAGAAGTGAAAAGTATATAATAAGTCAATCAAAAACCAAAAGGTAGAAAAAGCATAAACAAAAAGGTGCAAAAAGGTAAAATATCAAAAAGACTTGCACAATAATTATACTTTATTGTACACCACAAAAATATATAACAAAAAAAATATCGAAAACTAAAAATATACAATTTCTGATATGGAACTAAATCAAATTAAGTATATTTAATTTATTAATTATATTGTAAGGAGTCCAACATCAAATTAGATCATTTTCCCATTGGTCTCGTTCATTCATATATTTCCCTCATTAATTTCATAATCCTAAAATGGTCTACATGCGATGAAATTCATTGAAAATTTTTAATTGAACCGGATCAGTCCAATTCATGCGATCCCCTATTGGGACCCATAAATGAACTGATCCACGAGGACACAATTAACAAATTGTGTCTCTGTTTTATCTCATAATATGCGCAGTGAACTGTAAAAGATACGACCAGGGTTAAAAGCACAATTTATTGGACTATAAAAAATAATAGGTTCATAAAAAATCGATCTTTTAATTGGTACGCAAAAATGTTCCAATTACTGACTCCGAGCCTGTAAATTTGTTTTTTGATCAAAATCTTTGCTCTCATTTTATGGATACTTTATACTTATCTATTGTTTGGTTTTAACAAAATAAGTTTTGGCCAACAAAATTGTGATAATTATGTTTATACCAAAAAAAAAAAAGAGCCAGTGCAGCAGTGGTATGAAAAGCTTTTATGAAAACGTTGAAAGTAAAGTAAAACATAATATCGAAATAGTTTTCACACACAGTAACCAAGACTACCTAAAATTAAATCACTGCTGGTTTCAATTTAATATGCATATTGACAGGGAACACTGTGGCGTTGTCCGTCACCATAACCGCAGAAATCAAAATTTCAACAGACCTATCAATACATACATACAAATAAATAAAATTGAAGTGTATGTTTGTAATGTCAAAATAACAGCTTTTTATGAAAGTACATACGGTACTTATAAAAAAAATAGTCCGTCTATCGGTTTGTTCCGGCTAATCTCCGAAACGGTTAGACCGATTTTGACGGAACGTTCAATGATAGCTTATATCACCGAGAGGAGGCCTGTGTCCCAGCAGTGGTAACACTGTAGCCTGATTGTGCTTATGCTGCTTCTTCCAAATCTACGTCATGTCGATGATTCCATGTTTTGCTTCATTTGTTTTCAGTATCTGAACTTATATGACAACTCGTATTAAACTTTCACTAAACTATCAGCGATAGGACCCAAATGAGGTTTTTTATTAAACTTCAATTCCCTGACCATTGACGATTACCATTTTATGGCACAGATGCATGATTTTGTCTCTTAAAATCCCTGACGCATCACTGCGTGGCGATAAATATTTTTATTTTTACCTCTAAAGGCCAATTTTTAATAAATCATTCACGTTTTGGTACGGCCACTCTAAATTAATCCTTTTAAGCCTTAAATGGTGAAGAGTTTAAACGTACCTGAGTTGAAACCGATACGCCCGGGCTCGCGCCGCCACCTAGAAATAAAGAAAAAAATGTTTTTAAATTGGTGGAAAATGCATTTCGGTGTTTTTTTGTGAAACCCCAAGTCTAGGGTTTCTCTCGTAAAATTTAGTGGGCACTAATAGAAGACCAATTCTCGTACTACCGGTCAAGCTCCTCGCGTAACCTATGTAGTACGACAATAGAAAATCAATTGTGTCTCATTAGCGGAGCTTAATGAGTAAAAAAAAAAGTTCAAATTCAAGTCGCAATCTCATCTCAGCGACAATAAATGTCAAAAACTCGTCAAAATTTTAGGGAGATTAGAGGTATTTTTGACAGATTGAGACTGAGAACGTTGTTATAGTTACGAGAATTGCCCCATAATCATCGGGGTTTTAATTAGGCTTTCGAAACTGCGAGTATTTTCGTGATTATTACATTACCATCTACGCAATCCAAATAAAATGCTCTCGAACCAAAAAATTACTGCTTCTGTCGCCCCCTACCGACACTAGTCACCAAAGTCCTTCCCCATAATTTCCTGACCGTTAATCTAGTAAAAACATTGATCCGTTTAAAAGCCCAAAATGCATTACTGATAAACAGATTAATCTCAAATTGCATTATAATAATGTATATCGAACGTTAAGTGGTAAACAGTATTATATCATCCACTCTGAAACCATTAGCAATACCTTTTTAAATTAATTGCATGTGATAGCGAGAGCAACGAGATGAGATGGTTATAATAATGTTGCATATATGCATGTAGCATATATGCATGTATGCATATAGTGGTCCACTTTAGCCCTGTCATGGCCTTTGCCCAGCAGTGGAATGATGCAGGCTAACAGTAACGGTATAAACATGTTAGAGGCTAAGTTTCAAAGGTTACTACTAAATTCTTAACTTACCACCTGCCGACATATTCTGTAAAAATCTTTCCGTGAAAACTTAGGTGGTAATAATGTCAATTCCAGTAGCATCAGTTGAAGTGACAGGTCACTTCAAACTCGCTTCACCTGCGTTTTCACGGTGATATTCTTACAGAATAGACCGGCTGTTCCTTAGCAATACAGGGTGTCCCTGGAAGTACGGATCAAATCGAATAGGGGCGTGGGCAAGGTTATTTCCAAACGTTTTAGCAAAAAAAAAAAACTAAAAAAAGAGAAGAGAATCATTTTAAAGAAATCTTTAAAAAAAAACTAGCAGGGCTATCAATTTATTTTTTTTAGATAGCCCTAATAGTATTTTTTGTGATTATTTTCTTTGATTACTATGCGAAGTGATTGAACAAAAAAAAACCGAGTGTGCTTATGACCACACGACTGAAGTGAAACTTCAAACGTATTTGGCTATGAGAGGAAGAGAGAAAGAAAATGTGCGCGCGCACTGCTTTCTCTTGCTTATATCCCCCACTCAGCTCCCGTTCGCCTCGCCCGTAGCCCTTAGACATGGGTCGTACTTGCAAAATCGAGTACCAGGGCTTCCAAGTACGTCCACCTTAAGAAACCAGGGCCTAAAACCAGGGCTCGAGATACTTTAAAGTATTTTCTATCTGCATCGAAAACTGATCCATAACTTCATACAAATAAGAAGTACAATCGCGTAATCAAACAAAAGCCCTGTTGGAAGTAAAAAGTACTTGCATAGGAAATTGATCCGTGAATTCCTATAAATAAGGAGCACAATCGCGTTTACAAATAAATACTTTTACAAACCATTAAAGTAAAAATACTTGCATACGAAATTGTTCCGTAGACTCTTACCACACCTCGGACACTCCATACAACGCTCGCAAAATAATTACCTATTACTACTACATAAACAAATGACGTTTGTATACGTGCAAATGTGTGCGTGAAATCTAGTAGCGTAAAAAAAAATGGCGCGGAAAGTAATTTGTGTCGGGGAACCGAACGACGTCGGCGCACAGTGGGCTGAAACGGGCCGGTAGAGGACTTAGCGTTTAAAAAAAAAAAGTTTATTTTTCTGAAATTTTAAATAGTGCGTTGGATTTATCTATTGATTATAAGTAATTATTTATATCAGGGTCGTTTAGATAACTTGAGTATTTTCGGAGTTATTAATAACCAAAGTAATTTTTGTATGAAGCAAAACAAAAAAACTTGAAAATCTAGAAATTCTCAAATTTTCTCAAAGAATTGACTTTACGTATGTATAGTACGTATTTTTGTCCTATTTTAGCACCTATTCTCGGGTTGCGATTTTCTGCGATTTGGTCGCAATTTCAAATTTTGTTCTCTATTCCACACCACCATAGAGGTTAAGAACCAGGCACGGTTTTTTTTATGTAGTGGTCTCCCCGTTAGGCCTAATCTTCTAAGGACTAATAAAATAAGTAAAAATCACAATCAGGTACTGGTCACTGCACTTTTTTAATTTAATCACTATCAAGAGTATCCATATTAACGAATGCAAAATTTTCGTATTCGTCATCATCAAATGTTTCCGTTTGTTCAATTATTAATAAACTTTGTGCTTCTTCTGACAAAGTTTTGTTTTCTGCAAAGTTTGTGGCGTTTTGCTGAGATGAGTGGATCAGAGCTGGTCAACAAATTATTTAAAATGTCTTCATTTGTAGTTTTTCTACTGCATTTCCTGGAATGGTGTTGGCGGTACCTACGAAAGTCTTTATTTCTAGCTTCAGCAGCTTCTTCAGATAGCTGTCCAATTGGTATTAGACCAAAACTTTCAATAATAGCTGCACCATGCATAAGAACTTTATGAACACTTGAAGGCATATAATACCAGCCATATAATTCCAAATACAGTCGCATGGTCACTTGAGCATATTCGTGAAATTTGACTGTGTCAATGTGGTAACCGGATGAAATTGCCTCTAAAATGGTTGCAAACCGCCTAATTAAGTCTTAACTAACACCAGTTATCTCAGCAGTCACGTTTGGGTTTGCAAAAAATCTTCTAGCAGTATTTCCGTCATTCGTGGAGCCGTGCCCTTGTTTGACAACATCTATCAGAAGTCCCATTCTATTTTTAAAAGCATCTTGTATATTTTTCTTCCTGCTTTCCATGATGCACTTGTTGTCTTCCTTTACTGTCCATGTCTTTATCGTTAATCTGCATAATAATAAGATGGAAATATATTACCGTCATTCTCGTTAACACTTTTTCTTAAAGTATTGTATTGCCACTTGGTCAGCTTAAGTGATAAAAATAATCCTAAAGCCTCATCCGGAGAAAATACAGATTTTGTTTCTTTAACAGATATGCACTTCTTAACTTTTTTTGATTCTTAAGTAAATGTTCTAGTATTTTAGCAATCTCATCATTCCCATCCGCTTTCAACTGCTCAAAATATGCATATTTTATTTCGTCCGAAGATAAATGAAAGTTTTCTGCTCGTCGTTTTTTCTGTTTAAGCGCTAATTCACAAAACGGTTTTCTAGGGCTTTGCTCGGTGGAGACACCGACAGAAACTTTTGCTGGTGATACATACTGAGTTGATGTACTCGGTGCTGGTTGATCTTCATTACTGGTTATTAAACACTTAATAAAGTCTGGCCACATTATGGTTTCTTGTAACCATTCGCTATTTTTAGTTCTGAATATAGTTTCTTTACGATGAGCGTTTTCCCATCTTCTATTTAAATTATTAAAAAAAATTGCACAAAATAACTTTAAGGTCTTTTCATATTGATCACTTAATTCGACTAAAAATTTAGACCTTATCCACTACACAAACTTTCATTATTTTTAATACTGCCACTGTTTTTTAAAATAATAAAAAGGTCGAGGTTGGTCACCAAATCTTCATACATTTTCACAAACACAAAATAACTCACACTCACTTCACTTCTTTGTATAAGTAATAAATATGTGAGGGTAGTGCGTCTATTATGGTGGGTAATAGAACACTGAAGTACGTTTGAATGCAATAGTACATTTTGTGCCCTATTATCGTTGCACCAATCAGGTAACGACACGTGTCATAACTTGATGTTGCGGTCGCGCATTCCTATCTCTTGATTCCCGGAAATAAGTGTCAAAACAAATTACGTCATACCTACCTATATTACCTATGGTGGTGGAAAATGTCGAACAATTTTTGAAGTGAAACTTCTTTAGGCGCGCTTGACTTGGGGAGTAAACTGGCGAAAGCGTTACGAAAACGTGTGATCGCGAGTAGGGAAGGTACGTAAAAAATAGCTGGAAATACCTGGTGTAAAAACCCGGTCCCGGTCGCATAAATATGCGACCGGGATTTTACACCAGGTATTTGCTTCCAAGTACGCACACCGGGTACCGACTCAAAATACTTGCACGGCTACTCGCTCAAATACGTAGGTACTCAACCGCGTCAGTTTTCGCAAATGCGATCATGCTCCTTTTGGAACAATTTCGTATGCAAGTATTTTTTACCGACTTCACAAAAAGGAGGAGGTACTATGTTCGGCTGTTTGTATGTTTTTTTTTTTTTTTTTTTGTATGTTTGTTCATCGAATACTCCGCCAATTGTCGACGGATTTTCAAAATTCTTTTTTTGTTCCAAAGTAGATAGTTTTGAGGTGGTCCCACTGTCACCAAGTTAGGATCTGATGATGGGATCTTAGAGTAATCGAGGGTAACCTTTAAATTTTATAGGCTCACTTATTGTTTTTCGCATATTTTACGAAGTATCTTGTGTATTTGCGTATGGTTGCCACCATCTCAGGTAGCTGGGCTGATGATGGAAGTTACAACTCCTTAACAGTAAGAAGTTACTCGAACAGGCAAGGACTGTTTTAGTCAATTGTTTTGATGTTTGATAGGGCATTTGCCACATTTGGTCTCATGATCATCAAGTCATGACCTGATGCTGCAGTCAGGATAGTCTGCAGAGTACCTAACTCCTCAACAACTAACAGCAGATATATCGTGTTAAGGCT
This sequence comes from Amphipoea oculea, assembly GCA_945859645.1. NCBI lineage: Eukaryota > Metazoa > Arthropoda > Insecta > Lepidoptera > Noctuidae > Amphipoea > Amphipoea oculea. The sequence goes on from OX243880.1 coordinate 12,853,049, forward strand.
CATTGAAAAGGGCTCGATGTGTGGATAAACGTACTGTTAATGAGGAACACCGAAGTACATAAAGACCTGATGCTGAAGCCAGGAGCATTAGAAAAAGTACCAACCTTGAAATTACAGCACCGTAGTCGTCTTTGGGCTCATTTTAAACAGGACTAAATTTTAAGTTCAATGCAATGTTGACAAGTCTGGCCTGATGCTGCAGCCAGGATTATCAGCATCTAGTCTAAAAACATCAGGGCAGGATTTAATGATGGGATCCTGGAGAAATCGAAGGAACTCTTCAAATATTATAGGCACACCTATAGCGATTTGGGTATTTTTTATAGTAATTCGTGCATTTGCTCTCGGAAAGCACTATTTGGTGATGTGGAACTAATGATGAAGACCACAGATGGCCACCGGAACTACTCAATAATATCTAAGTATTTCACGGGTTGCGATTCGATTACTTTAATATGGTTGCTGAGCAATTTATGCTCGTCACAATGTGAATGGTGATACGGAGCTGATGGTGGATATGGAGAACTCCTCAACAATTAACTTCCCTGTATCGGGAAAAGCAATATTTTGTTTGTAAAAGGCGATGATCACTAGGCTATTGTAACTTAGATAAATTATAAGCAGACCCACTAAAAAGCGTGAAATAAAAACTTTTTAAGAAAAAAAAAACCGACTTTCAAAAAAACACTACAAAGTGAAAAATATCTTTAATTTCGGAAGTCGGTGGCAAAAAACTAAAATAAAGATCCAAAGACACCGACTTCCGAAATTAAAGTTATTTTTCACTTTGTAAAGTTTTTTTTGGAAGTCGGTTTTTTTTTTCTTAAAAAGTTTTTTTTACTTTAATGGTTTGCAAGTATTTATTTGTAAACGCGATTTTGCTCCTTATTTATTCGAAGTCATTGATCAATTTCCTATGCAAGTAGTTTTACTTCCAACGGGGCTTTTGAATACGCGATTGTATTTCTTATCTGTATGAAGTTATGGATCAGTTTTCTATGCAGATAGAAAATACTTGAAAGTATCTCGCTCCGTCGTGCCTCGACGCTCGAGTACGTAGGTACTCAAATAGTTCAACAACCGCGTTTGTTTTCGCAAATGCGATCATACTCCTTATCAGTAAGAGCACAGAATACTTAATAGTACTACGTACAGAAAGGACACTCCCTTCCTCGCCCTCATATCAGATACCGCACCTCACCCCGCACTTCGAGGTATTCGTCGCCGACTCTTTAGCAAGGGCGCTCGCGAACCGCAGCGCTGTATTGCTGACACACAATTATGCGATTTAAAAGTTTTATTTGAGTTTTAATCACGATGGTTGGATATTGTGATGCTTTTCCGAATTCGTATTCACATATACTGTTTGTATGATTTCGCAATTTTAATAACATGCGATTTAATAACCCATTATTTACAGAAAAGTCATTTAAACTAAACTATTTTAGTGTTTTTATTTCATTACGAACCCGTCTATATAAATAAACAATTGAACTACTTGGTCACTTCATAATAATGCACACGCCGCCGACGTCGTTCGGTTCCCCGACAGTCCCGACACAAATTGCTTTCCGCGCCTTTTTTTTTACGCTACTACATTTCACGCACACATTTGCACGTATACAAACGTCATTTGTTTATGTAGTAGTAATAGGTAATTATTTTGCGAGGGTTGTATGGAGTGTCCGAGGTGTGGTAAGAGTCTACGGAACAATTTCGTATGCAAGTATTTTTAATTTAATGGTTTGTAAAAGTATTTATTTGTAAACGCGATTGTGCTCCTTATTTATAGGAATTCACGGATCAATTTCCTATGCAAGTACCTACTTTTTACTTCCAACAGGGCTTTTGTTTGATTACGCGATTGTACTTCTTATTTGTAGGAAGTTATGGATCAGTTTTCGATGCAGATAGAAAATACTTGAAAGTATCTCGAGCCCTGGTTTTAGGCCCTGGTTTCTTAAGGTGGACGTATTTGGAAGCCCTGGTAGTCGATTTTGCAAGTACGACCCATGTCTAAGGGCTACGGGCGAGGCGAACGGGAGTTGAGTGGGGGATATATGCAAGAGAAAGCAGTGCGCGCGCACATTTTCTTTCTCTCTTCCTCTCATAGCCAAATACGTTTGAAGTTTCACTTCAGTCGTGTGGTCATAAGCACACTCGGTTTTTTTTTTTATTTAAAGTACTAAGTAAGTATTGAAGTACTTCAGGCCGTTTAGTGTACATTATTTTCAATTTCAAATTAGCAATTACTCATAATGGAAACCTACATTGATACATATCAACATTTCAAATTAATTGGAATAAATTGCTAAACTAAAATTTCATGACTCTTCATACAAATTTGATATGGCTATATCTCCGAAAGTACGAGTCCAATTAAAAAAAGTCAAAGAGTAAAAACTTTTTAAATTTATGTCTAGATACTAAAAAAATACATTTTAGTTCTTAAGACCCAACCTTGGAATCCCAGCCCACTGTGCGGCGGCGGCGCTGCCCGAACGTGTGCATTATTATGAAGTGACCAAGTAGTTCAATTGTTTAATTATATAGACGGGTTCGTAATGAAATAAAAACAATAAAATAGTTTAGTTTAAATGACTTTTCTGTAAATAATGGGTTATTAAATCGCACGTTATTAAAAATGCGAAATCATACAAACAGTATATGTAAATACGAATTCGGAAAAGCATCACAATATCCAACCATCGTGATTAAAACTCAAATAAAACTTTTAAATCGCATAATTGTGTGTCAGCAATACAGTGCTGCGGTTCGCGAGCGCCCTTGCTAAAGAGTCGGCGACGAATACCTCGAAGTGCGGGGTGAGGTGCGGTATCTGATATGAGGGCGAGGAAGGGAGTGTCCTTTCTGTACGTAGTACATACTATTAAGTATTCTGTGCTCTTACTGATAAGGAGTATGATCGCATTTGCGAAAACAAACGCGGTTGTTGAACTATTTGAGTACCTACGTACTCGAGCGTCGAGGCACGACGCGGACGGAGCGAGATACTTTCAAGTATTTTCTATCTGCATAGAAAACTGATCCATAACTTCATACAGATAAGAAATACAATCGCGTATTCAAAAGCCCCGTTGGAAGTAAAACTACTTGCATAGGAAATTGATCAATGACTTCGAATAAATAAGGAGCAAAATCGCGTTTACAAATAAATACTTGCAAACCATTAAAGTAAAAAAAACTTTTAAGAAAAAAAAACCGACTTCCAAAAAAAACTTTACAAAGTGAAAAATAACTTTAATTTCGGAAGTCGGTGTCTTTGGATCTTTATTTTAGTTTTTTGCCACCGACTTCCGAAATTAAAGATATTTTTCACTTTGTAGTGTTTTTTTGAAAGTCGGTTTTTTTTTTCTTAAAAAGTTTTTATTTCACGCTTTTTAGTGGGTCTGCTTATAATTTATCTAAGTTACAATAGCCTAGTGATCATCGCCTTTTACAAACAAAATATTGCTTTTCCCGATACAGGGAAGTTAATTGTTGAGGAGTTCTCCAGATCCACCATCAGCTCCGTATCACCATTTACATTGTGACGAGCATAAATTGCTTAGCAACCATATTAAAGTAATCGAATCGCAACCCGTGAAATACTTAGATATTATTGAGTAGTTCCGGTGGCCATCTGTGGTCTTCATCATCAGTTCCACATCACCAAATAGTGCTTTCAGAGAGCAAATGCACGAGTTACTATAAAAAATACCCAAATCGCTATAGGTGTGCCTATAATATTTGAAGAGTTCCTTCGATTTCTCCAGGATCCCATCATCAAATCCTGCCCTGATGTTTTTAGACTAGATGCTGATAATCCTGGCTGCAGCATCAGGCCAGACTTGTCAACATTGCATTGAACTTAAAATTTAGTCCTTTTTAAAATGAGCCCAAACACGACTACGGTGCTGTTATTTCAAGGTTGGTACTTTTTCTAATGCTCCTGGCTTCAGCATCAGGTCTTTATGTACTTCGGTGTTCCTCATTAACAGTACGTTTATCCACACATCGAGCCCTTTTCAATGAGCCTTAACAAGATATATCTGCTGTTAGTTGTCGAGGAGTTAGGTACTCTGCAGACTATCCTGACTGCAGCATCAGGTCATGACTTGATGATCATGAGACCAAATGTGGCAAATGCCCTATCAAACATCAAAACAATTGACTAAAACAGTCCTTGCCTGTTCGAGTAACTTCTTACTGTTAAGGAGTTGTAACTTCCATCATCAGCCCAGCTACCTGAGATGGTGACAACCATACGCAAATACACAAGATACTTCGTAAAATATGCGAAAAACAATAAGTGAGCCTATAAAATTTAAAGGTTGCCCTCGATTACTCTAAGATCCCATCATCAGATCCTAACTTGGTGACAGTGGGACCACCTCAAAACTATCTACTTTGGAACAAAAAAAGAATTTTGAAAATCCGTCGACAATTGGCGGAGTATTCGATGAACAAACATACAAAAAAAAAAAACATACAAACAGCCGAACATAGTACCTCCTCCTTTTTGTGAAGTCGGTAAAAAATACTTGCATACGAAATTGTTCCAAAAGGAGCATGATCGCATTTGCGAAAACTGACGCGGTTGAGTACCTACGCATTTGAGCGAGTAGCCGTATAAGATACTTAATAGTCTTGCAAGTATTTTGAGTCGGTACCCGGTGTGCGTACTTGGAAGCAAATACCTGGTGTAAAAACCCGGTCGCATATTTATGCGACCGGGACCGGGTTTTTACACCAGGTATTTCCAGCTATTTTTTACGTACCTTGCCTACTCGCGATCACACGTTTTCGTAACGCATTCGCCAGTTTACTCCCCAAGTCAAGCGCGCCTAAAGAAGTTTCACTTCAAAAAAATCGGTCATAACTTTTGAACCGTAAAAAAATTCACCGTCATTCTCAGGGTTAAAAAGTTTGGAAATGACCTTGCCCACGCCCTTATTCGATTTGATCCATACTTCCAGGGACACCCTGTATATTACGATGGAATTATGGTCTGGTATAAACATATCTTCAGCTTATAAAAATGTTAGTGGCTAAGTTTAAGAGTAGTAAAGTTTTAACTAGGCACCTGCCGACTTTTCTGTAGAAAACTCACAGTGAAAACTTAGGTGAAATGAGTTGTCATTCCATCTGCTGACACATATGCTGACAGTTTACGTCACTTAAAATATCACGTTGTGGTATGCGTGTATTTTATGTTTTAACAATTATAATATTTATTTATTTATTTCTATTTTTTGTTTGTGTCAGTCCCGCACTAATCCAGCAAGATGTACATTGTATCAATCAAATAATTTTATTCGTTTAAAACTTTTTTTTTTCTTTTTTTTTTTTTTCTTTCATGCACACTTGTTCTTCCAGCTCACTTTAGACATTGGCAGAATAGTCGACATCGGCTTTGCTTGCCATTTGTTAAAAATAGAATAGAATAGGTTTTACAGAATCGACCGGCTGTTCCTAAGCAATGTATTGCAATGCAACTATGGTCAAGTAATTTTTTTTTGTAACAATACTTTTATTCTCTACTAAGGTTATCGGAAAGGTCAGTTTGTGCGTAGTAAATCTAAGCAAGACTAGGAATGTATAAAATATACACTCACTAATGTTCTTGCATTTAAAAAAAAATGTGTTAAGTAATCGTGAGATATTTTTTATGCCGTGTCAAGTCCAACCAAGTTCAAATTTTAATATAATACCGTACACGAATTTAGGAGAGAAATTCTAAGTGCTAACAGCACACGACACTTTCAGTAGAACGACCGTTCATTTTATCCAAAACGATCTCCAAACAGCAGCAGGTATTATAGCTTTTAGTTCGCAGCCGTTTCCAATAACCTAGAGAAAATATTGACTGTCAGTAGGCCTGGTCTAGGTTTACTCTATTAAGTCTGTATACTTTAGGAAATCAAATATTTTCTTTGGAAACTAAATAACTTGGATAAATTTGATCTTGCTGCAGATCAGTGCTGGTTTGTATTGATGGCCTGTCTTTATATACGTTTTATTATCTAGAAACGGTTTGGTGCAATGCTAAGTGGGCTGATTTGTTCGCGGGATAATTGCGTAACACACTATCAGTAGCAATGGGTTTCATTTTGACAGTTCAACAACATTAATTGCGTTATTAAGTTGGTGAGCAGACAAATTTTTCGATCATCACAAGTATGTCATTACTTCCCAGAATTTGATCCTTATTAGGGACACTATCGAATGGTGTAATAATACAGTATGTGTTTTTTTTTTTCAAAATCAACAGGTTCGATTCCTGGTTAGAAATATTGATTTTCCAAAAATCCAATGATGCAGTTTTAGTTTTTATCAAAATCGAGCCCGCGACTCCTTTGAGTACTTTTCGCTATTCCTCATAGTTTCGGATTTGGCCATCCACGCCCACTTGGAAAATTCACCCTGTGTATAACACTATCGTGTGTTACGCAATTAGAGTGCCGGTCATATTTGTCCAGGTCTATGAAGTTTTCGATTTTTTTTTTTACTTAAAAATGTAGCGGTATTTACGTTATAATCAATAGATGCTACATATCCTACTAATCCTACTTCCTACTAGCCCTATTATCCTACTAATATTACAAATGCGAAAGTTTATGAGGATGTTTGTGACTCTTTCACGCAAAAACTACTGGACGGATTTTGATGAAACAAAGTCAAAGCATTTATTTCAAATAGGTCCATAAAAGGCACTTTTGAACGTCAAAATTTACATTAAATAAAATAGAATTGATTCTAGTCGCCCCTTCCAAAAGGTAGTTTTCGTATGGAGAAGAATGGGCAAGAAACTCCACCGTTAGTCTTTTAAAAATGTTTTACAATATTTGGCATATTGGTACATTCATTATATAATAATATGTGAGGACGATGCACCTAAAACAAAATTACTATACCACAATAGGTAAAAGAATTAAAAACGTAACCATGACATTTAAATTAATTATCTAATTAGATACATGGTGCTCACATATTTACAAACATGGTAAAAGTAAGCGACTTTAATTACAAAAACAACTTTACAGTATAAAAAACTTTTCAACACACTTGCTCGTAAAATGGCTCTTAATGCACAGCTTTTAGATCCATAATGCAGTGTATTACAAACGCGTGCTTTTTCTTTACGTTACGGTACTTGTGCTTTATTTCCACAGATAACTATTTAATTTACTAGTCGGAGGTCGGAGAAGTGCGTTATTTTTTAAATCTCTTCAAAGAGACTTCATGCCAAAAAGAATCCGCGAGCCAATTTTACTTTTTTTTTAAATAGTCTGATTTGTCCTTGGTCCCAAGATGAACTAAAATTTATTTACCTTAAGATGAATGCGCAGTTGTAGCCCACGAAATTAAATTTTTCTAAAGTTTTTTGCAATTTTCAGGTCAGTGTCAGGTTGTATCTTGATCAAAATATGATTCGCGACTATAACAGATACGTATTTACAGAATTATAATCATTAGAATCATTAAATACATCTTTCTAAGTTAGATTTGTTCCATAACAACAAATCTCTTATGGAAAAGTTCTTAGGGAACAAATCTAACTTAAATTTATATATTAATGATTCTAATGACTATAATTCTTTAAATACATATCTATTATATAAATATACATTTTGATCAAGATACAACCTGATACTGACCTGCGAATTGCAAAAAACTTAAAAAAAAAAAATTCGCGGTCTACCACTGCGCATTCACCTAAGGGTGCATTCACACATAGCGAGGCATGTGCCGCAAATGATTTTTTTATATGTATGGTTGCCTCAGGCTGAGGCATCTAACATACAAAAAAAGCACTTGCGGCGCATGGCTCGCTCTGTCTGGATGCACCTTATAATTTTCCGTCGTCCCTCCCGTAACCAAACGGAAAAGACCACTGGCGTTCTATTATTGCGGATTCTCACTGAATTAATGTATATTTCTCTATGCAAATAGTACTTTCTAATTCCATACTAACTAAACTACAATTTGACATACGACAACACTACGATCAGTCTTAACATTATTTTGTGTTTATTATATTTTTTCTATAGGCTGTATATCGGTTTTGTGTTTGCCTTTAAGAAAAAAAACGCGCGCCGCGCTAGCAATGCGCGCGCAGGTGTAGGAATGACCATTACTTACTCTATGGGTAAACCTGCGCGCGCACGTCAGCGCGGCGCGCGGAATGACAAACCAAGCCCGCCATTTTCCATACAAGTTAATATTTAAGAATACAAGTCTGTTTTTTTTCTCACAAGTGTGTTGAAAAACGTCGTATGATACGCGTGTGCATTGATAATTAAACTCTCGGCTACCTTATCGCGCTCGCCTACGGCTCGCGCGAATAATACCACCTCGAGTTTAATGATCAACATAGCACACATGTATCATAATGTACTATTACAGTATTATAGCTAATACATCAGAATAAGACATAGGATACTTTTTATCTCGATATTTCCACAGGATCAACACTTATGCGGGTGAAACCGTGGGGCGCTGCTAGTCTTCTATAAATTGGTTTAGGCCATTTTAGTTTTGCACATTGTTTTACCGAAATTCCAATTTTCATAGTCTCCACGTCATGACCTGAAGTAAAAGAAATCACAAGAAAAGAATTCAGTTTCTGCAATTCGAGCTTGCATATCCAGAACCCATTTCTGTTTTTTTCCTTTTATAAGTAAGACTATTTCTGGAACGCAAATAAAAAGATCGTCAAAGTAAATGCAAATATGGGTATGAAAAACTGCGTTTCATTCGCTCTTTGCATATTCGCTGACGAGAAAGTAAAGAAATAAAAAAGCTTCTTCAGAACTTTAAGATCTTTTGATTAATTCAGTGTTTTCTTTATTTTTATTGTTTATTTTGTCTCAATGCTTGAGTAATGTGGACAGTCCAGTCGTTTATCAACTACAAAGATTTATTTCGTTATTTTTTTGTCTTTTAATATGTTTAACGTCTGCCTCTATCATAGTTTATTATCATCTCTCCCCTATTTATCATTTACTAGCTTCTGCCCGCGACTTCGTCCGCGTAAAATTCGTACTTTCCTCTAAAAATTTCAAAAATGTATGTAGGTATGATTTAATCATTTATTTAGATAATTAGTAATAATAATTAATAATAATTAGTATAATCTTAATCATTAGTATTCGGGCCAATTTTTAAGTTTATAGATCAAATGAATCAGATTTTTCAAATAAACTGTATCCCCGCTTTTCACCCCCACAGGGGTGGAATTTTGAAAAATCGTTCGTGATGTGTTCATAACTTGACTTAAAGAACCATACCCATTTTCGAGTTAATGGAAGCAAGCAGTAATATATAGTATATCCAGCCCTTAAACTTTATTACTTACCCTATTCCACCTTGGTAAGAGTCGATTTTTGAAAAACCCTAAAACACATACTTGTTTTATTTATTAGTAGTACCGAGTTTCAAGTAATCCGACAGCGAGTTACATATTTTTCTAACCTATCAACTTTGTCACCCCCTAAATCCTCTGTAAGGTTTTTTTTTTTAATCTAAGAGTGACTATCTTTATTATTTAATGACCCAAATGTTGCCAAGTTTCACCAAATAAGTAAGATTTTTCATATAAACTGTATCCCCGCTTTTCACATCCACAGTGGTGGAATTTCGTATAATCGTTTCGGATGTGTTCATTACTTGACTCAAAGATTATTTATACGAATTTTCGAGTTAATAAAACCACGCAGTAAAATCCTCCCCTGTAAAATTAACTACCCCTTTTCACGACGTTAAGAGTAGATTTTCGAAAAACCCTGATACACGTCATTCTTTATTTATGGTCTTAAGTATAAATGCCGAGTTTCGAGTTAATCGGACCGCGCGTTAAAATTCTTCCATACAAATTTAGACGCCCCCAATCCCCCTTTAGGCGGTAGTTTAGAAAAACAAAAAATGCCAAACTTTATAATTTACTTATACAAGTATTCGTGCCAAGTGTCATGTTTATTAACCAAATGAATAAGATTTTTCATATTATACACTGTATTCCCGCTTTTCACCCCCATAGGGGTGGAATTTCGAAAAATTGTTTGGGATGTGTTCATTACTTGACTCAACGATTATTTATACGAATTGTTGAGTTAATCAAGCCACACGTTAAAATCCTCCCCTGTATAATTAACTACCCCTTTTCATCCCGTTAGGGGTAGATTTTCGGAAAACCTTGATACACGTTATTCTTTATTTTTGATCTTAAGTATAATAACCGAGTTTCGAGGTAATCGGACCACGCGTTAAAACTCTTCCATACAAATTTTGACACACCCCATCCCAATCCTCCTTTAGGGGGTAGTTTATAAAAACAAAAAATGATAAACTTCGTAATTTACTTAGATAAATATTCGTGCCAAGTTTCAAGTTTATTAACCAAATGAATAAGATTTTTCATATAAACTGTATTCCCGCTTTTCACCCCTACATGGGTGGAATTAAGAAAAATCGTTTAAGATGTGTTCATAACTTGACTCAAAGATTATACACGCCAATTTTCGAGCTAATCAAGCCACGTTTTAAAACCTTACCCTGTATAATTAACTACCCCTTTTCACCCCATTAGGGGTAGATTTTTGGAAAACCCTGGTACACGTTATTCTTTATTTTTGGTCTTAAGTATAAATGCCGAGTTTCGAGTTAATCGGACCGCGCGTTAAAATTCTTCCATACAAATTTTGACACCCCCCACCCCAATCCTCCTTTAGGCGGTAGCTTATAGAAACAAAAAATGCCAAACTTCATAATTTATTTAGATAAATATTCGTGCCAAGTTTCAAGTTTATTAACCAAATTAATAAGATTTTACAAATAAACTGTATTCCCGCTTTTCACCCCTACATGGGTGGAATTATGAAAAATCGTTTAAGATGTGTTCATAACTTGACTCAAAGATTATTCATGCCAATTTTCCAGCTAATAAAGCCACGCAGTAAAATATGACCTTGCAAAATTAACTACCCCTTTTCACACATTTAGGGGTAGATTTTCGAAAAACCCTGATATACGTTATTCTTTATTTTTAGTCCTTAGTATAAATACTGAGTTTCGAGTTAATCGGACAGCGCGTTAAAATTCTTCCATAGAAAATTTGACACCCCCCATTACCTCTTTAGAGGGTAGTTTAGAAAAACGATAAATGCCAAACTTCATAATTTACTTAGATAAATGTTCGTGCCAAGTTTCAAGGTTATTAACTCAAGGAATAAGATTTTTCATACAAACAAAATCCCCTCTTTTGACCCCCTTTAAGGTTGAATTTCCGAAAACCCCTTCTTATTGGATACCTACTCTTTACAAAGAACACACCCTCCAAAATTCAAGTCCCTAGGACCAGCGGTTTAGGCTGTGCGTTGATATCTCAGTCAGGTCGTTCATCCCCCGTTAGGGGTGAAATTATCAAAAACGCTGAGACACGTATAAATTAATTTTCAATCGTCATCCTAAATACAAAATTTGAAGATCCTAACTTTTAAACTGACGGACTTTCATACACAACTTCATCCCCCTTTTTAACCCTTTTGGGGTGGAATTATCAAAAACGCTGAGACACGTGTAAATTAATTTTCAATCGTCAGCCTAAGCACAAAAATTGAAGATCCTAACTTTAAAACTGACGGACTTTCATACAAACTTTCATCCCCTATTTAACTCCCTTAGGGGTTGAATTTCAAGAAATCCTTTCTTATTCCTGGTCTACATCATAAAAGGAACCATCGTGTAAAATTTCAGCTTTCTAGGTCCAAGGGTTTGGGCTGGGCGTTGATGAGTCAGTCAGTCAGTCAGTCAGTCAGGCCTTTTGTTTTTATTTATATAGATTTCTTTAACAATTGAAATGTTATCTAAGGACGCTGCATTGTTGTTCTTCATACCTCATGTCTCATCATTCAGCTTGAGCTAGTTGTGCAAGAGTCGCAGTGTTCATCATGTCTACCTCACTATCATAAATTCCTGTACAGTCTGCAACAAAAGTCGATTAACACTTCAGTTTTTTAAATCTTAGTTGTTAAGCAAAATATTTGTTCAAAATTGCAGAATAAGTACAATAGAAGTACAATTTTTAGAATATAAAGTCTTTGCTATTGTGTGAAAAGCTTAAAAGCAGTTTATGGAAAAAAATTGTTGTCAATTTAATAACTTGTATAAATGATAGTGTTAATCGACTTTTGTTGCTGACCGTACCAGTTCCAGTACCAGTACCAGAATCGAGCTAATTTAAGTTTTCAGAATAATCTTCTACGCCCTGTAACCTTTTATTTATGAGTTACTAGCGACCCGCCCCTGCTTAGCGCTTCTAACGACTTGGCAAAACATCTAGATTTCTTTATTAAATATAAGTTTAATATTAATGTGTAATACACATAAACCTTCCGGAATATATTTTCTAAATGATGGTGAAACCCGCATCAAAATTCATTGCGCAGTTTAGAAGAACAACGCGGTCACACACACAGACACGAAAAACAACTTGAATTTATAATTTGTAAGTACAGGCTGGCAATACGGAAGTATACAACTTAATTTTAATTAAAAAAACTGTATTATTCAGGCTTGGCAATTTTATACGGTAAACACCATCTCCTTAATCTCTCTCCTCCTTTATAATATATCGCATTTCATCGTGTTTTTAATTAAATTCTTTAATAGGTAGGTATCCCATTAACAAACTCACAAATGTTTTGCTTTTCGTATACAAGATTGACCAAAACACGTCCCTAGATAACCCCACAGAAAAAATGTCAGGACCCGTTGAGAAATCCTCTGCAATAAATATGGTATTATTAGTTCGATGATATGTTAGAAAAATTGGGTCGTTGTTTAACAACTTCAGGATAAAATTACTGAAAGTAATTGTGGTGGTCACGGTTTTATAGACTGTACACAATGAATTTGCCACATTTTAACTAAATAATAGACACTGAGCAACTTTAAAATTTGGCGTCAATCAGAATTGGGGCTAAAAAAAGTTATGTACATCCGAATTGGCCACCCTATACGATTGTCAAGTAGCGAAGCATACTTCGCTGACAATAACTGCTCGCATAAATCTACGACAGCGATGTACGGCAATAATGGCGTGAATGTATGTCATTACACGTATAAAAGAACGTAGAATTAGGTCGTCCGCCCATCGTCGATAAACAATAGAACTAGGACTACCCTCAATGGCTGCATCCGACACATTCTATTTATTGACATCGTCCCACATAACTGTAAAATATCTCTTTAAGTATCGGAACGGTTTTAAACCCATACACTTAAATATTGCAGCTTTACCTCTGCGGTTAAAACCTAATTTTCTATTTAATATGTCTGGTCATTAGTCTTTTTAAACAGAATTCTTTAAATGTTGACGTGACAGGTAAAAATATTTCGTCTCTGGAAAGGAGAAAATGCTAAAGCGCCATTTGGGCCAAAATGAGTTCTATAATAAGTATATTTTAGGATTCAACGATAGCGACAATCCACAGAGAAAATCTGCGCCAATTTTAATTGAAACCTAAACAGATCGACGCAGAAAAAAATCTAATCCAACGATATATAATATTAGGTCCTTACATATGAAATTGGCGTTTTTCGTACTGGCCACTTTAATCACGAATTTCTCCTCTTTGGTAAGGAATTCCAAATTCAAATTTGTACAGCTATTTACTCATGTATTTGTGCTTCGATGACCGTCATTCATTTGTTTTTTTTCTTCTGTTTTTTCTGTTTGCGTCACTCATTTTACAAAATGGAAAATTTAAAATATCGCATTATTTACGAGTACGAGTTCCGCCGTGGCACTAGTGCTGCGGAAACGACTCGAAGGGTGAATGATGTGTATGGCGGTCATGTTGCAAAAGAAAACACAGTTCGTTTTTGGTTCCAACGTTTTCGTTCTGGAAATTTCGACCTGCAGAACAAGCCCCGTGGACGGCCTGAGACCCAAGTTGATAATGGAGAATTGAAGGCTATTGTGGAAGCGGACCCATCGCAAACCACGTCCGAGTTAGCTGCAGGCTTCGATGTTAGTGATAAAACTGTTTTAATTCACTTGAAGCAAATTGGGAAGATTAAAAAGCTTGAAAGGTGGGTACCTCACGAATTGACTGAAGCAAACCGGCAAACGCGCGTCGACTGCTGCGTTACATTACTGAACCGGCACAACAATGAAGGTATTTTAAACCGAATCATTACCTGTGATGAAAAATGGATTCTTTACGATAATCGGAAGCGCTCAGCGCAATGGTTGGATCCTGGCCAGCCAGCCAAATCCTGCCCCAAGCGAAAATTAACCCCAAAAAAGTTACTTGTAAGCGTTTGGTGGACTAGTGCCGGTATTGTTCATTACAGTTTTCTCAAATCTGGCCAGACTATTACAGCTGATGTCTATTGTCAGCAATTACAAACCATGATGGAAAAGCTAGCGGCTAAACAACCAAGGCTGGTCAATCGCTCCACGCCACTGCTGCTTCACGACAACGCCAGACCACACACTGCGCAACAGACGGCTACCAAATTAGAAGAGCTTGAATTGGAATGTCTTAGACATCCTCCGTACTCCCCGGACCTTGCTCCAACAGATTACCATTTTTTTCGCAATTTGGATAACTTTTTGCAAGGGAAAAAGTTCAACTCCGATGGGGCAGTCCAAATCGCCTTCAAAGATTTTATTGATTCCCGTCCGACTGGTTTTTTTAGTAAAGGGATCAATGAACTACCTATAAGATGGCAAAAGTGCATTGAAAACAATGGTTCATACTTTGATTAATTAAATATATTATATTAAAAAATATTCGACTTTTTGTTCCTTCCATACAAAACGCCAATTTCATATGTAAGGACCTAATATTAATATACATATAACTCATTTTGGCCCAAATGGCGCTTTAGCATTTTCTCCTTTCCAGCGACGATTTGATTGATATAAAAAAATCAGTGTGCGGAAAAATTTAAATCAAGACGAGTTGATTCTCAGAATTTATCGGTATTTCTTCAATATTAATGGAACCTTAGTATGGATATCGGTATATTTTCAAATTTACGTACGTTTAACAGTCAATCAAGTCGCCACACAATTTGTGCACGTGTTTCTTCAAATCTGGTACGAACTTTTCCTAAACTGCTCACTCAGCAGAAGCCTTGCCTTTTCTCTGGTGTAGCATTATTTATTGGTCGTAGATGTAAAACCAGTTTTCCGGATACCGGATTATCTACCAGGCTTGCGAGTCTATTATCTCGCTTTCGCCAGCTGCATAGCATCTCTGTACTCCGTAGGAGACCGGCATGCCCTTTATGTTCCACGACGCCTGATCGTCGTATCCCCAGCGGTTTCGTTGAACTCTGCTGAACTTCCACGCCACCTTCACCAGAGTCCAGGTAACTACCATCTTACTATCTACATAAATAAAATAAAGTCGGGTTAGTTACACCATTTGTAACTCAAGAACTGCTGGACCGATTTCTGTGATCTTTGATTTGTGGGATTTGTCTCCGCCCCGAATAGCAGAATAACTATTAAAACATGGGAAAAATTAAGAAAAAAATTCTCAGGTGGTACGAAGTTCGCCGGGTCAGCTTGTTATTAATACTTCAATGTTGTTAGTCTTTCTTTTTAACCATGAATGTTGTTTTTTTTTATCGGGACAACTGGCGAAATTTGGGTGTACCTCCGACGAACCCTTCGGGGAAACAAGGCGTGATGTGTGTGTATGGTAAAGTAAAGAATTGTATGAAAGGGTCAAAAACGTAAAAGGGACCACGGGTTCTTCATCCTGTTGTCCACTTGACAGTTACACACGAGCACTTTTGAGAAAATTTTCCAATATAGAGTTGTGGGTTTTGCACGACATTGTGTGGTTAGAACTTTCGTTATTAGCAAAAAGGCTTTTTGCAAAAGTATTCAAACTTTTTTTGCTAATCACGGCTTTTTAGTAACAGCGGCGATATGGGTGTCTAGTCATTTAAGGAGCAGAGACATTTTTTTTTGTGTGCCAACCGTTAATTAATTACAAGATAGTAATTATAATTAGGTGATTTAAAGGGTGTCCCTCGTGTTTTACACGTATAAAAGAGTGTAGAATTGTTTTGTCACTAATTTGTGGAGATCAAATAGGCCGATGCTCCTTGTAAAATATGGGTATTTAGCTATATCCGGTTAGACTGGACTCCTTTTTTTTTTTTGTTTCCGGGGTGGAAAATCCTCATGGATGTCCGCCGCTCTGGGGCGGGCGGCGGGGTCTGTCAGACTCTTACCGACTAAAAACCACCCCGGTGTTCCATCTCACACCTACGCCAGGGGTCGCGGGAACGTACGATTTTTCCGCAACCCCCGGCTGGAGACTGGACTCCTGCCCCAACATAGTTGGGAAAAGGCAGATGAGATGACAAAAAAATTGTGTCGCAAACTTGTATGCTAGTTGACAGTATTAGAAATCGAGTGGGGGTCAAATTCGGGATCTCTCACTTGTTATTATATCATTTTACCGAGGGAATATTGCTGGTCTGTTCGACATTCAAGATATCGCAAAAGTTTCTATTTCACCGAACATTTAATTTACCAGGCGACACGTACAGTTTACAGCATTAGTAAAGATAAGTTCAAATCCCGAGTCGCTGTGTTTTGTGTTCGGGTTGAACTGTCTTCTTAAAGTAGGTAGTAAGTTGGATACTCTCGGGGAATTATCTTGTATACTGCCTGTAGAATAGATGTCTCGATTTTATTTTATTCTCTTTTTATTTATTTATTTAAACTTTTCGCACATAAAGGTTCAAAGGCGAAGGCGGAGGCTTTTTGGTCTCTTAATTGAATAAAATGGTTGTAATTATTATAAGTTGCTTTTAATATTAAAAGTATAAAGGCACGACGTGGTAGCGCGTCGCGACTCTAGTAGAACAATTTGTATAAAAACTTCATGGAAATTGTTCTACCAAAATCGCGTTGCGCCTGTCTGCGGGAGCCTTAATGCAGATTGTACAGTTGCACATTTTTCTATTCACTTTATTTGTTTATTTTCTATTATTATGTGCTGCAATATTTTAATTGTATCTAACACAAGATTACTACGACACAATGACACTCTCATCTCTCTTTAAGGGAAAGAAAGGTCGCCAGTGTCGCCACACTTAATAAGATAAACTTTACTGGAGAGAAGATGTTTTTAGTGTAGTTAAATTAAAATGTTGAGAAAAAGAATACTTCGACGAGAAGTCTTTGGCAAAAGGTATTTGGTGTCGGGTGATGCAGCCAACGATTCAGAATTATCCTTAATTTGATAGCGCCGAAATAAGAAGGCAAGTTGGAGATTTCGTTCTGGACACATCCATCCCATTGAATAGTGTTGCTGCATTGATGGGCAAAGTTACATCTCCAAATTGCACGGATTGCAATGTGGTCGAAGACGTTTTACATATTATCCCCCTTACTAATAAACGTTGTATAGCGTCTGTACAGTTACACAACGCTTTGTGTTCTTCTTTCGAGGTCAAATTACTGACGACTGATAGAGAGAAATCGGTGTGTAACTATTCATCTGATATAATACCTACCTTTATTAGTAAGGGGGTGTGTGTGTCCGGTACGGGGAGGAAAGATATATGATTCAAAACCAATTAAATAGGTACAAATATTTGTCAATTTGTTTTTTCCGGTAAGACTGGAAGCCGACTCCAACATAGTCGGGAAAAAGCTAGGCAGATAATGATGATGATGATGATTTGCCAATTATGATTATGTAATAATTTTCTAGCTTTTCCAGCATCCAAAGCTGACAGAATATTTATTTTATTGATAAAGTGTAGATGTTAAGTTTTGCATGTAATTAATCATACACACGAGGGACACGCGACGGCGGAGGCAACTGCAACCGTCGACACCCGTCGACGGCTGCTGTCAACGGGTATTAACTGCGGCAGCTATCTCTGCAGTAGACGCGTGGCGCTCATGTGTATACAAACTTACAAAGGTTACCTATGAGGGAGACTTGTTCACAATGTGATCAAACCCTCGGTAATAAATACGATACGATTGTGGGATGCATGAAGAAGCCTCCTCGTGTAGCGCAGTTTGTTCCGCCAGTTATTCAACTGAACCGAGCGCTCGGCGCATCCTGGACAGTCACATCCAACACCTTATTTGACTGGCCAATTCTTCCCTTGCGGTGGTAGGGCTAAAGCTCGCCTGGTTTGCGACCACCCTCCCACCGGTGTCTAGCGTCAAGCAACCCGCTGTGTTTCGTCGATGCGTGGCAGTTCCAGTGCCTTAGGCATCTTTTGGGCACGCTCGTTCCATCATAGACCTCATCCATCGCTTTCCATCAGGCGTGGACGAGGTCAAGAGCGGGCCCATTCAGCAATAAAAAAAAAAGTAAAGATTTTAAAAAAGGTGCACTAAAATGAAAACAAATTGTGGTACTTAGTCCCTACTACAGTGGCTTCATCAAAATTGTTAATATGCCGCCATTTTGCAGTCACCAGAGACTCATTGGTCAGTGGAAAGTTTTACCGCGTGCAAGTGATGTTGACGTATGTGAAAACTGGGAGTTTTATACTGGAAAAGTGTAAATACGTATTTCTCTTTCGAAGCTACGTAGTCTCATTGTAGAATATTTGTTTATAATTTCGTGTCTTTCGTTGAAAGTAGAATAATAAGTCCCCAAAGTCCCTTTATTCCAATAATCTGCTTCGTTATTCGTGACTACACTGAATTTCTGCATACAGTGCATAGATGAATAGAATAGAATATATTTATTGTAAAATATGAGTATACATCAAATAATAATTATTGTGTGCAAGGTCTTAAAATAACAGGTAGATCTGCATGTTTCGCCACTTAAAGCGTACAAAACAACATATTTTTGGCTTAGAATAAACCATAAAAAATAAAAAAATTGTTTCTACACAGCAAACTATGAAATAATCACTTAATCCTAATGCTAATAAAGTATTGTTTTTACAGATTTAGGGGACAACTTGTGAAAATATCGTAATTATAGGAAGCTATTTAATTAATTGCGGTCATTTAAAAATTCCGATATGATATAATAGCATTTGGCTCAGTGCACCTAAGTGCATGACAATGCAAATCCCAGGGGGTTTGCAAAGTTCTTTTTATTTGCATGTGAGCTAAAAACTGGAAAATGCAATAGAAATGTACGGAAAAGTACTGTTCAAGTGTTTTTTTTTGTTCTATAAAAATCTGTACCAAGGCTGAGGACTTTAAACTCCGTCGACCTGACGTCGTTAGAAATAAAAAAAAAAAGTCGGGTTGCACTCCGGGAGTGCCGGCAGAAGTGAAAACTTGAATACTAACGTTGAAATAAATCAATTATTAATTTAATTAATATTACTACTTTTTTTTTTCAATATTTCTGCGTCACTTTTTTCATTAATAGATGCACTTTGTTCAATTTCCATATTTTAAACACTTTCGGTCTTATTCATAAAAAAAAGCCTATTGAAGGTTTAAACCATTCATTAGTTAAAATGCTCAATAGGCCTTTAAAACATTTGATAAAATTTTGTATTCATAAACGCTTCATAAACGTTCTATAACTAGAATGTCCTACAACTTCTAAATGTTGCCATTATAATGAAGTCATCCAACAAATTGGCCAACACATTAAATCGGCATACGAGAATATCTGTCTACGAACCGAATATTTGTGTCCATAGACATTATTACGTATGAAAAACTAATTTATTGTCTACAGTTTCAACAGTTTTGACGCGACAACGTCATGGTCGTCATGGAAACAATATGAATATGTCAATGAATGAATTTGATATTGTATGTGTCAAACTAAAAAACTTTTGAATATTTTTTTTGTATTTAAAATAAATGAAATTAAGACCGGAGACTAGTTGCAATAAAGGGCAAAGAATTGAATATTGGTTGGAGGAGGATAAGGTGTGTACCTACTGTTACAGCTAAAATGTGTTCAAAGTAAGTTATGTTTTGTAAACATTCTCAATTTCTTATACTTATGCTTGCTTTTGCTTCTATTCCTAAGATTTTTTGGAAGAATTGGTCAGGGAGAGGTCTCCATAATAGAAAATAAAAACACTGACACAAGCACTAACGCTAAACAGGGGCAGCCTGGCATGATTTACGAATTAGGTGCCTATCCAATTTACAATTTTACGAAGAACTTCGTTTGCCTGTACAAAACTCATTGTAACAAAAAAAAAACCCGCCATAAGAATAATAATGACTGTTATTTTGATGCCGCTACTGATTAATTAAATCAGTATAAATAAGATAATGAAGAGAAAGAATTTATAACATTAGTTTTGTATTTCAGGTCAATAGGACTAGTAAAGATGGTGCTTCACTACGAATAGCAGAAAATAAAACGGTCTACAGAAGAGATGGCACAGATGGCAAATGAAAAGCAAACATTTTAAAAATGTTGTTCTGCTTGCACAAGTTTTAGAAGCCAAATTAGAATTTAGAGTATTGTTCAGCCGTGAACAGGCAAGAGTTACATACGCCAGCGTCAGCATCAAGAGCGACATACATTCGTTCCACATAAATTAGTAATTAGTACATGAATAAATTAGTCATCAAGCTGGAGTAGTTTGATTCATCTTCCATAATTCCTCTCACTATGGCCAAGACACCTTTAGACATCACCAGTTCTATGAGTCTGTGGGACCGGCAATGACAAAACTATTTCCTGTGTACACATTGCACGACGTACACAAACCCCTATTCCTACCCAAATTCTGTCTGTTCCCGTAGGTCTCCCGTAGGCTTGTATGATAGGTTAGGGTGTTAGGATAACTAGGGTGTTAAGTAGTTGCTGTAGGTTTATAATCAGTAGGGTGAGGTAACCATAGATACCAGGCTCAATTGTTACAAACTTAGCCACACTGTATGCATTTGGAATAACAGCCGTACTAAGCTGTAAGTCCCGGTGCGTACAAGTATTATAAAAATAAACTGATATTTGTATACAAGCTTTTTATTAATGAACTACTCCCTAAATTTCTTCTCTTTTACTTTAGATCTTGTTGGCTCAAAATATTGCCACTTCCACGTTGTCGTCGGTGGCAGCGCAGAGGTCACTTTGACTGCATGTTTTGGGTAGGACAAATAAGGCAGGATAGGACGTGGAGCATGTTTTGCAACATAGCTTCACAGCCACACCCTACTGGAGCATCTCCCTGCATGGTGTAAACTTCCGTGGTCGACACGGAAGCATTGTTTTCACACAAAAGCAGCAATGTCCCACAGTATTTCTTGTTACTATAATGTGCTTCGTTATATTTTTCGTCGCTTCTATTTTGTATTGTAGGTAGGTATATAATAATAAACTAAATTGGTTAAACAGAAGTTCAAAACAAAATTAAATACAACTGCGGCTCCTCGAAGTACTATTGTTTACGAAACTGACTTTTCAAACATTTGTACGTCAAATGTCATTTTCTTCGGCCATCTTTGTCGTGTCTCACTTGGTTCACTTCGGTTGGCGCCGCCGTAGAAAGAGATGGGGGGGGGGGAATCTCTCCTGGCGGTCACGTGTCCTGACGCGATGCCCTGACGCGAGTTTAACATTTTTTACCCATTACAAAAAGTGTTCAACGCCGCTAAAGAAGTTTTCACTTCAACAAGCATACTAAATTTATGCTTTAGAATGTTATGCTTAATCATTATTATGATTAGGGAAATTATGCTTTAAAAAATTACGCGTAAACTGTTATGCGTAAATAATGTTATGCGAAAATATAATTAGGACAAACAAAAGTATGCCAAGTTAAGTTATATTAGGTCTTAAAATTTTATGCAAACGGATAGGGAACTATTGAATTCCCATTCAACCCCGGAAAAGCAAACAAAATAAAAATCCAATCTCAATCGCATTTACAATAAAATAAAACCAAATAAAAGCCGTGTTCTATTTACTTTTAAAAATCACTACCGTGCAATTCCCCCTTTTATACCTCCGATGTACGTGAAGTCACGTACAGTCCTGGTACATAGTGCCCGCGCAATTGACTAAGTAGCCACTTTTTTTCATAAAATGAGTAGGAAGCACTAGCTAACCGCTAAAACTAATTACGCTAGAACGTGTATAATATGTTGGGTATATTATTTTAGTGTGACCTAGTTTAGTGTTCATTTGGTTAGACTATTTGATGAGGTTGAATGGGGAAAATGGTTAGATGTTATATGAAAATGTCAACGCATTGCCGTGTTAAACTGCTTTTAGAATAGCGGTGGCCACCAAATAACAGTCGCCACATAACGGCCTTCACATAACGGCCGCACAGCTGTCATGATATTATGGTAGCGGAGTTTGACTTTAATAAGGTCTCAAAAAACGACACCAACTTGCTTTCATAACCACGCTTCAGATACGTCATTCGCCGGTAAATTGCAGTCACTCTATGGCGGTCACCGCTCTTCAAGGAAACTGTAGCTTAACCTGCTGGCCACGGGACAGGACGTCGCGACGGGCGGTGGGTTTGGCGGCGTGGCAATCTACGCGGCGCAGTCTGCACGGACACGTGCAATAGCGTTCGCCGTCGCGACCAGTATAGACTATGTCGCTATTGCGAATACAAATAAACTTGTTTCGCTTCTTGCACTATTCACCGCGTCTACCGCGCGAGTCTCGTGGCATGCGCCGTACTACATACATTTGTTCTATCGCCCGCCGCGCCGCCATTCGCTCGTGTGATTCGCTCGGCAAACTTCGCCAGTCGCGCCGCCTGTCGCCGCTACGCGTGGCAAGGCTAGTAAATTTCTATACATTAGTTTTAGTCGCTAGACGCATCGCCGTTCGCACCGCGCGAATTTTCGCTGCAGCGAATGTCCCGTGGTCAGGCCGTAAGGGCAACATGGAGATCAGTAGTGGCTCATTGGAAATGTCTGCGACTATAAGTCAGGCACTTTACATTGTGTAAATTATTTCATCACCAACACTCTCAAAACGGTGAAGGAAAACATCGTGAGGAAACTAGCATGTCTTAGAACCAACATTCGATGACATGTTACATTCATAAACTCACACTGGGCCCGCATGCGTCCCAGCAGTGGGAACATATAGGTTGATTATGCTAAGGGCAACATCTATCTATAGGTATACAGGATGAATTTTTCAAGTGGGTGTGGATGGCCAAATCCGAAACTATGAGGACTAGCGAAAAGTACTTAAAGGAGTCGCGGGCTCGACTTTGATGAAAACTAAAACTGCATCATTGGATTTTTGAAAAATCAATATTTCTAGCCAGGAATCAAACCTGTTGATTTTGAAAAAAAAAAACACATACTGTATTATTACACCATTCGATAGTGTCGCTAATAAGGATCAAATTTTCAGAAGTAATGACATACGGCAAACTAAAGGAAAGAGCTCATTTTTAACAAAATACTTTTTTTTGAAGTGAAAACTTCTTTAGCGGCGTTGAGCACTTTTTGTAATGGGTAAAAAATGTTAAACTCGCGTCAGGGCATCGCGTCAGGACACGTGACCGTCAGGAGAGATTCCCCCCCCCCCCTCCATCTCTTTCTACGGCGGCGCCAACCGAAGTGAACCAAGTGAGACACGACAAAGATGGCCGAAGAAAATGACATTTGACGTACAAATGTTTGAAAAGTCAGTTTCGTAAACAATAGTACTTCGAGGAGCCGCAGTTGTATTTAATTTATTTTGAACTTCTGTTTAACCAATTTAGTTTATTATTATATACCTACCTACAATACAAAATAGAAGCGACGAAAAATATAACGAAGCAAATTACAGCAACAAGAAATACTGTGGGACATTGCTGCATTTGTGTGAAAACAATGCTTCCGTGTCGACCACGGAAGTTTACACCCTGCAGGGAGATGCTCCAGTAGGGTGTGGCTGTGAAGCTATGTTGCAAAATATGCTCCACGTCCTATCCTGCCTTATTTGTCCTACCCAAAACATGCACTCAAAGTGACCTCTGCGCTGCCACCAACGACAACGTGGAAGTGGCAATATTTTGAGCCAACAAGATCTAAAGTAAAAGAGAAGAAATTTAGGGAGTAGTTCATTAATAAAAAGCTTGTATACAAATATCAGTTTATTTTTATAATACTTGTACGCACCGGGACTTACAGCTTAGTACGGCTGTTATTCCAAATGCATACAGTGTGGCTAAGTTTGTAACAATTGAGCCTGGTATCTATGGTTACCTCACCCTACTGATTATAAACCTACAGCAACTACTTAACACCCTAGTTATCCTAACACCCTAACCTATCATACAAGCCTACGGGAGACCTACGGGAACAGACAGAATTTGGGTAGGAATAGGGGTTTGTGTACGTCGTGCAATGTGTACACAGGAAATAGTTTTGTCATTGCCGGTCCCACAGACTCATAGAACTGGTGATGGCTAAAGGTGTCTTGGCCATAGTGAGAGGAATTATGGAAGATGAATCAAACTCTACTCCAGCTTGATGACTAATTTATTCATTTACTAATTACTAATTTATGTGGAACGAATGTATGTCGCTCTTGATGCTGACGCTGGCGTATGTAACTCTTGCCTGTTCACGGCTGAACAATACTCTAAACTCTAATTTGGCTTCTAAAACTTGTGCAAGCAGAACAACATTTTTAAAATGTTTGCTTTTCATTTGCCATCTGTGCCATCTCTTCTGTAGGCCGTTTCATTTTCTGCTATTCGTAGTGAAGCACCATCTTTACTAGTCCTATTGTCCTGCAATACAAAACTAATGTTATAAATTCTTTCTCTTCATTATCTTATTTATACTGATTTAATTAATCAGTAGCGGCATCAAAATAACAGTCATTATTATTCTTATGGCGGGTTTTTTTTTTGTTACAATGAGTTTTGTACAGGCAAACGAAGTTCTTCGTAAAATTGTAAATTGGATAGGCACCTAATTCGTAAATCATGCCAGGCTGCCCCTGTTTAGCGTTAGTGCTTGTGTCAGTGTTTTTATTTTCTATTATGGAGACCTCTCCCTGACCAATTCTTCCAAAAAATGTAAGGATTAGAAGCAAAAGCAAGCATAAGTATAAGAAATTGAGAATGTTCACAAAACATAACTTACTTTGAACACATTTTAGCTGTAACTGTAGGTACACACCTTATCCTCCTCCAACCAATATTCAATTCTTTGCCCTTTATTGCAACTAGTCTCCGGTCTTAATTTCATTTATTTTAAATACAAAAAAAAAATATTTAAAAGTTTTTTAGTTTGACACATACAATATCAAATTCATTCATTGACATATTCATATTGTTTCCATGACGACCATGACGTGTCGCGTCAAAACTGTTGAAACTGTAGACAATAAATTAGTTTTTCATACGTAATAATGTCTATGGACACAAATATTCGGTTCGTAGACAGATATTCTCGTATGCTGATTTAATGTGTTGGCCAATTTGTTGGATGACTTCATTATAATGGCAACATTTAGAAGTTGTAGGACATTCTAGTTATAGAACGTTTATGAAGCGTTTATGAATACAAAATTTTTTCAAATGTTTTAAAGGCCTATTGAGCATTTTAACTAATGAATGGTTTAAACCTTCAATAGGCTTTTTTTATGAATAAGACCGTAACCCCCTTATTCATAAAACTTATCAAACCTATTTTAGTTAAAATGGGGTTTGTCTCTTTCTTACACACAGAAATGACAACGTGACAGATAAAGACAAACGTTCTATAAACCTATTTTAGCTAAAATAGAGATAAAATAGGATTATGAATAAGGGCCGTGTTTAAAATATGGAAATTGAACAAAGTGCATCTATTAATGAAAAAAGTGACGCAGAAATATTGAAAAAAATGAGTAATATTAATTAAATTAATAATTGATTTATTTCAACGTTAATATTCAAGTTTTCACTTCTGCCGGCACTCCCGGAGTGCAACCCGTCTTTTTATTCTTATGTTACCTACCTCATCATCATCTGCCTAGCCTTTTCCCAACTATGTTGGGGTCGGCTTCCAGTCTAACCGGATGCAGCTGAATACCTCGGTATGTAAAGATGGTCACCCATCCACAGACCCACCACGGCAAGCGTAGCTTAACCTGATGGATTGACCTGTGCGGCTGTTATTATTTAGCCGGGCCCGGGTTATGTTACCTACCTACTAAACCTTAACTGATTAATAATTGTTCAAAATGATGACCATTGTTTTCAATACATAGCTGGATTCGACGTCTCAAGGACTGTACTGCAAAGTCAAAGTCAAAGCATTTATTTCAAATAGGCACATAAAAGGCACTTTTGAACGTCAAAAATTATCTTAAAATAGAATTGATTCTAGTCGCCCATTCCAAAAGGTAGTTTTCGTATGGAGAAGAACGGGCAAGAAACTCTACCGTTACTCTTTTAAATGTTTTAGGTACAATATTTTGCATGGGTAGGTACATTAATTATATAATAACATGTGAAATTCACAGGGTACAGGGTGAATTTTCCAAGCGGGCGTGGATGGCCAAATTCTAAACTATGAGGAATAGCGAAAAGTACCTACTCAAAGGAGTCGCGGGCTCGATTTTGATGAAAACTAATACTGCATCATTGGATTTTTGAAAAATCAATATTTCTAGCCAGGAATCGAACCTATTGATTTTGAAAAAAAAACACACTGTATTATTACACCATTCGATAGTGTCGCTAATAAGGATCATATTCTGGGAAGTAATGACATACGGCAAACTTAAGGAAAACGTTGAATTTTAATAAACTTCTTCTTATTTTAAAGTATTCATACCTACATTATGTACCTACCTTGTTCGAAATTATGCTCAATATTTTTATTAAAACACCCGCAGCGCAGTCACCTTCACAACATTATGTTCTAAATTCAAATTTCTATTACGATCTTTGGAAAAAATTCTAATGGAATCAATAATATTGTAATGCTGAATATAGTTAGTACCATCCTTGAGACATCGAATCCAGCTATGTATTGAAAACAATGGTCATCATTTTGAACAAATAATCAGTTTAAGGTTTAGTAGGTAGGTAACATAACCCGGGCCCGGCTAAATAATAACAGCCGGTCAGGTCAATCAGGTTAAGCTACGCTTGCCGCGGTTGGTCAGTGGATGGGTGACCATCTTTACATACCGAGACCCCTTCATGCCTCGGAAAGCACGTTAAGCCGTTGGTCCCGGCTGTCATTCCTGGATCTTTGACAGTCGTTACGGGTAGTCAGAAGCTCGAAGGTCTGACAACCAGTCTTACCAAGGGGAAGGGGTATCGTATTATCCAGTAACTGGGTTGTGAAGGTCAGATAGGCAGTCGCTCCATGTAAAACGCTGGTATTCAGCTGCATCCGGTTAGACTGGAAGCCGACCCCAACATAGTTCGGAAAACTGAAAAGGCTAGGCAGATGATGATGAGGTAGGTTACATAAGAACAATAAAATAAGTATTTTGTTAAAAATGAGCTCTTTACTATAGTTTGCCGTATGTCATTACTTCCCAGAATTCGATCCTTATTAGGGACACTATCGAATGGTGTAATAATACAGTGTGTTTTTTTTTTTCAAAATCAACAGGTTCGATTCCTGGCTAGAAATATTGATTTTTCAAAAATCCAATGATGCAGTTTTAGTTTTCATCAAAATCGAGCCCGCGACTCCTTTGAGTACTTTTCGCTAGTCCTCATAGTTTCGGATTTGGCCATCCACGCCCACTTGAAAAATTCACCCTGTATATCTATAAAACAAAGTCGGATTAGTTACACCATTTATAACTCAAGAACGGCTAGACCGATGTTTTATTTGTTGGATTTGTATTCGCCCCGAATAGCAGAATAATTATTAAAACATGGGAAAAAATAACAAAAAAAAAAATCTGCGACGGTACGACAACTAGTTAATTATAATGGACCATTGTAATTTGTAACTGACTATAACAACTAATTGCGACAGTCAATCCGTCCGCCATGCTTTGTAATTACACTAATTTAACATTAAAGAGTTTACTCTAGTAATGATAGGGTTGCCCATTGTGTACAGTGCACGGTAATTTCATAATGATTACGATAAATAGGACAACAACAACTACCTATGCAGTATACAGTTACTTCATTAAAACGGAAAATCTACAACAGAGATTTATTCTGAATCCATTATGCCTTTTTTTTTTTTTTTTATGGATGGGAAATCATCAAATGACCCCTCCCGCTCTGGGTGGAGCGAAGGGAGTGTCAGACTCTTACTGACTAAAACCCATCCGTGTTCCTTCCTTAGCCCTTTATGTTCCGGGGTAGCGGTAACCCTTTCGGACAATCCCGCACCCCCGGCAGGCTTCGGCCCTGGCAGGCCCCTTCCTTTATGCTGACATCTCTTTGAGGCGCGCGTGGAACACGTACGCGCCGTCCGGCACGGGCCTGGTCCTGATCGGACGGTGAGCTACCCATTACTCTCCGTCCGCAGGCCCGCGCCTACGGTGGCCGGGAGTCGTCACGCGGCTC
Organism: Amphipoea oculea; assembly: GCA_945859645.1. Taxonomy (NCBI): domain Eukaryota; kingdom Metazoa; phylum Arthropoda; class Insecta; order Lepidoptera; family Noctuidae; genus Amphipoea; species Amphipoea oculea. The sequence goes on from OX243880.1 coordinate 12,881,504, forward strand.
CCGACGCCCGGAGCGTCTCCCGCGGCGGCTGGGGTGTGAGGCTCTCTCCATCAATCCATTATGCCTACCGCGCACATAATATATAAACACTTAAGGTCATAGCACACGTATCAAATCGGAAAGGGATCGATACCGTATCAACTCGAACCGTTCAGTATTCTATGTATGAAACTCCCTACTGCAACGCACACAAATCGGAATCGTAACGTAATCGCCTCGCCTCGACAAGCTCACGAACCACGGTGCGGTGCGTTTCGGCTCGTCGTCCCCGCGCTTACGTCTCTCCGTACCCAAGCTTCGTCCACCATTGCCCCTATCACCCCAACCGCGGCCTGCTCCACCATCAACCAGCGATCGGCGAGCCGTAAACGCGGCGTCGCCTACCCGTAGCCGAGTCGACGTATCGGAGCTTCTGATCCGCTTTGGTTACGTGCTTACGTTAGGTTGACGCCTGTTTGACGCCCAGGCGAAAGGCGATACGGTGACGATCCCTTTCCGAGTTGATATGTGTGCTATGACCTTGACAAGTAATAATAAATCCAGCCTATTATTATCCCACTGTAGGGCAAAGGTCTCTTCTCATACGTAATGGCCACAAGCTTTGATCATCACGCTGGTTCAATACGATTTGGCGATTTATACGTAATCTTTATACGAACCCCCTTACTAATAAACGTATTATATCAGATGAACAGTTACACACCGATTTCCCTCTTTCAGTCGTCAGTAATTTGACTTACGAAAGAAGAAGACAAAGCGTTGTGTAACTATACAGACGCTGTAGAACGTTTATTAGTAAGGGGGATAATAATAAAGCTGAAGAGTTTGTTTGAACGCGCTAATCTCCGGAACTGCCACTCGGATTTAATTATTTTCTTGAATTTGATACCCCAATTTTCTTAAGAAAGGCTACAATAGGCTACTTAACATCCTCATTAGGAATCGAGCAAAACCAAAAAAGTCAGAAAGCGAAGTCATAGCGCGGACAGGCGATGCGATGCGACGGGGTAGGTCGGGGGAACAAGAAATTTCACGCAGACGAAGTCGCGGGCGGAAGGTAGTACAGACGCGAGCACATCAAGCTACCCGAAACTGTCAAATTTTCCCAATCAACTTTGAACCTTATGTTTTAGCAATAAAGTTGAAAATCTATTATAGAAATTTGACAGATTGTAGTAGCTTGATGTGCTGGCGTCTGTACATACATTAACTCACACATTCTTCCCATGGGGCTAAGCAGAAACTACAGAGCAGCAGATGCTATGATCCTTACATACTCATAAGTTTCCCTTATGAATATCCGAATAAAAAGTATCCTATGTGTTAATAATACTTGTTTAAGCACAAGATTGGAATTTCTTTAGAAAAACTCATGTAGAAATTGAAATAATTATAATTTATGTAATTTTGAACATTTTCTATCGGAGCCGAAACAATGAGCAATGAATCAGTACAAAAGTCTTTTTCTTCCACGTCTACCGACACAATAATAAATATAAAAAAAAAATAATTGCATATAGACGCAAAACACGCGGATGACGATTTGCCCAAACAAAATGAGCAGGCGCGAACATAAGCTCCCCCCGTTGAAGGACGCAGAGCTTCAACCAGGAAACTCTTCACACGTAGGTAGGGGACACAGGCGAACTAGAGATCGACGCACGCAGCCTCTTGCCGTGTTAATGTCTGCGACTCGAGATATGCCATCTGGTCCAGGGAAAAGTCTGGCGACACGTCCGAGGCGCCAACTGAGTGGTGGTGTATTGTCTTCTTGTAAAATGACGAGATCCCCGACATTCAGCTTCTTAGCATCTGTTTTCCATTTAGTGCGTTGATGAAGTTCGGAGATATATTCTTTTTGCCAGCGCTTCCAAAATGCTTGTCTTATTTGCTCAAGGCGAGCGTACCGGTTACGATGGGTTGTCTTGCAATCGTCTTGAACTGGGGTTGGCAGCGCATTGAGTGATCTGCCAATCAGGAAGTGCCCTGGGGATAAGGATAGGAAATCGTCAGGGGATGAAGACATTGGGCACAAGGGGCGACTATTTAAAACTGCCTCTACTTGTGCGAATAAGGTACCTATTTCTTCGAAAGAAAGATGGGAATTTCCCATGACTCTTTTGACGTGATATTTAGCAGCCTTAATTCCAGCTTCCCAAATTCCACCGAAGTGAGGACTGTAAGCAGGTATAAATGAAAATTTTATTCCTTCCCCTGCTGCAAACTGAGAGAGAGATTCGTTATTTAGTTTTAAGAATTTACTAATTTCCTTAGCAGCGGCAACAAAATTTCGTCCGTTGTCAGAGCAAACCTCCGCTGGCTTGCCACGGCGGGCAACAAATCGACGAAATGTCATAATAAAGGCTTCCTTAGTCAAATCGCTAACGGGTTCTAAATGAACACATTTAAAACGTAAACAAATAAATAAACATAAGTAGCATTTTACTAATCTAGCACCACGTCCCTTGCGATTTAATATAAGGAAAGGACCGGCGTAATCAATCCCGACAGATTTGAAAGGAAAATCAACGGAAACACGATTTGTTGGTAAGTTGCCCATTTTTGGGGATATGGTTTGCCCACGAACACGCACGCAAGTAACACATTGCTTTACAACGCTTCTAGCTAACCTTCTACCGTTTATAGGCCACACAGATTCTCTGACCGTTGCTAGCAATAGCTGTGGACCAGCATGTAAATTTCGTAAGTGTTCGTGTACAAAATAAAGTTTTGTTACACAATGGGAAGCATCCAAGAGTAACGGATGTTTTTTATCAAAAGAATAATTAGAATTATGTAATCTCCCCCCAACTCTTATTAGATTAGTTGAGGGCTCAAAGAATGGTGATAAACATAATAATTTAGATTTAGGCAATAACGATTTTGATTGAATTCTTTTATATTCAAGAGGAAAAGATTGTTTTTGTGCAACTCGACAAATGAAAATAAAGGAATTATTTAGTTCATCAACTGTTAAAGGGCCAGATAAGCGATTAAGCCTATTTGATTGTTTTGAGTTATGTAAAAAGCGCAAAATGTATGCAAATGTTCTTTGTAATTTTGAAAATTTTGAAAATATTTTAAAATCGAATGTAGATTCAGGTAGATTAATATAATGAACTTTTATTTCAGGTAATTCAATGTTTTGATTTTGATGTAGTGTTGGCCATTTTGATTCATCATTGTACAAAAACGACGGGCCTTGCCACCACATCAAATTGTCACGAAGGTGATGAGCGTTTACACCTCGAGAAATTAGGTCAGCGGGGTTAACGTCAGTGGGAACATGACGCCAATCCTTGCGATTAGTAAGATCTAAAATTTCAGCTATTCTATTTGCAACAAATGTTTTTAGTTTGCTTGGATCATTGTTTATCCAGCATAGTACGATATTAGAATCGCACCAATGTGTTATTTTTGTAGGAGAAAGTCTTAAGGATTCGGTTACAGATCGACATAGATTAGCTGATAACAACGCCGCGCAAAGTTCGAGGCGAGGTATGGTGATGGGCTTTATGGGAGCAACCTTGGATTTCGAACATAACAAACTTACTGTCACCTCATCGTTTTCGTTCAGCGTTCTCATGTAGATACAAGCCCCGTAAGCGACTTGTGAGGCGTCGCTGAACGAATGCAGTTCTATGGACTTGGGTGAGTCACCAATCACTCTACGTGGAATATGAAGTTCTGCAAGTAAAGGTAAGTTTTTTGAAATTTCATTCCAACTTTCCTGTATTTCGTCAGGCACAGGTTGATCCCAGTCAATTCCCTTGATCCACAACCTTTGAATCAATATTTTAGACTGAATTATACATGGGCTTATTAACCCAAGTGGATCAAAAATACGAAGTGACTGCGACATTATAAATCTTTTAGTAATTCTTATGTTGTTTATGTCGTTGTTTTTTACAGGAAAATTGAACGTGTCATCACTTGGATCCCACACTAGACCAAGAGTACTGGAGGATTCACTCAAGGTAAGTTTTTCTTTTGTATTAATTTTTATATTATGGAATAATTTAGGTAAATTAGTTTTGTATTTTCGTAAGGGAAAACAAGCTGCATTTAGAGCAGTAGAAAGTTCCTTTTGTATGTATAAAAGTTGATCTTCATTGTCTGAGCCTGTAATGACGTCGTCGACAAAGAAGTCATTTTGTATTATAGTTTTAATTAATTCATCATCACAATCTTCTCCTACTTGCCACAGACATTTAGTACTAAGATAGCTGGCACTTGCAGTACCGTAAGTGACAGTATCTAAACGCAAAGTTTGGATAGGATGCGACTCATCTTCTCTCCATAATATTAGTTGAAGGTCACAATCATGCGGATCCATAGCAATTTGTCTATACATTTTCGCTATGTCTCCAGTCAAAATGTACTTATATTGACGTGCTCTAATGAGAATGGAGAATAGAGAGTTCTGAAGATTAGGCCCAACCATTAGAATGTCATTTAGAGAGTAGCCAGAGGTTGTAGGAGTGGAGCCATCAAACACTACTCGAATCTTGGTGGACTCGCTGTCCTCTTTGAATACAGCATGATGACAAAGAAAGTATGAAGGATTTGGTATTGCAACTGGTGACACAGAAAGGTGTCCTAGGTTTGAATATTCACGTATAAATTCTACGTAATGTGACTTTAGTGTCGGATTTTTTCTAAATCTTTTTTCGAGATTTTTGAAACGTTTTTTAGCTTGGTGATAAGAATCACCGAGGCAGTCAGGTGAGTCCTTTAGTGGTAACTTCACTCTAAATCTGCCATTACTCAAACGAATAGTGGTTTTGTGAAATTGTTTTTCACATGCTATTTCGTTGGGACTGAGAATCTTTCTTTGAGGGAGACTCTCGAGTTCCCAGAATTTAGTGAGCATTTCATCAAGATTGTTATTTGGAACAATTGCATGATTGCATTGAATATTTTGATTGTATTTTTGTGCATTGATAGGGCCGGCTATAATCCAGCCTAATTTAGAATTTTGTAATTTAGGATTATTTGGGCCTAGGGATCGTTGTCCACTAACTAGTATATCCCAAAAGATGTCTGAACCAATGAGTAGCTCAATGGCAGCGGGTTCATTGAATTTAGGATCAGCTAATATGATACCCTTTGGTATTTTCAGGTGATTTATATCGACGAAAACCTTTGGAATGTCTCCGGTAAGTTGGTTGAGAACATAGCTAGACAACTTAACTTGGTAAGTGCCATGGATTGATTTTAGATGAGTCACACAACTTTCTAATATTGTGTCACATTTATTGTTTCCTAATCCTATAACATTTAATGCATTTAACGGATTACACATTAAACCTAATTTTTGTTGCAGGGATTTTGTAATGAAAGTAGACTGGCTGCCACTGTCTAACAGCGCGCGAACCCTTTCGGTTTTATTATTTTGAGGATTGAAAACTTCTATAATAGCCGTAGACAGAAATACATGACCATTATTTTGTTGAGAGAAAGCCACTACGGTCTCATTTTTACTATCGTCATTTGCGTTTACTGTGTTACAATTGGCTGGTACGTTAGGATCGTGGAGAAGAGTATTATGCCTTTGGTTGCAATGCCGACACGTACCCATGCCGCACTCAGACGCAGGATGACCTTGACGCAGGCAATTCATACACAATTTATATTGGGATATGCATGACATTTTCTCTTGAATGGATTTTGATTTAAAAGTTGGACAATCATAAATCCTATGATTTCCATTGCATACTACACACAGATAAACAGTTGAAGAATTATTACGTGATTGCGATGTTGATGCAAAGACATTGGTATTTTGATTACGGTTTGATTTATTAGAAGAAGTTTTATTGTTATTTGATTGAGATTGATTAGACGAGGAACGTGGGTTTTGTTGTGATTTAGAATTATTGTTGCTTATAGATTTATTTTGATTAAATGATTCTAGTACATTGGCGCGGTCAATTAAAAATTTATTAAATTGCTCTAAAGTGGGTAAGTCATTCACGCAATCTATTGTGTTGCGATATTCTTCCCATTTTAGTATGGTACGACTATCCAATTTAAGCAATAAAATAAATATTAACAACATGTCCCAATGCTCTGTAGGTAGACCTAAACTCTTTAAGGCTCTTAGATTTTTAGTGACGTTATCAACTAAACTCCGAAGAGACTTATCTGACTCACGTGTTATTGGTTGAATATTTATTAAAGAATCTAGGTGATGATTCATAAGAATCCTTTTGTTATCGTAACGCTCGCAAACCTGTTTCCAAACCTCTTGGTAATTAGACGAAGATACCTCGAGATTTGAGATAACACGCGCCGCGTCACCATCCAGATAAGAAACTAAATAATGAAACTTATGAATATCTTGAATGCGCTCATTTGTATGAATCAAACTAAGAAATGTGTCCCGAAATTCGAGCCAGCGGAAGTGTGATCCATCGAACTTAGAAATCTGTATTTGAGGCAATCTAAAACCCACGTGTTGATGATCCGAACCCGCATTTACAAGGATAGACTGACGGCGCTTGCCATCATCATCACTACTATATTGTTGTAGCTGCGTCTTGGCTATAGCTATATTTTGAACTATATCTCGTTCAATGCGTTCTCGCTCATCAAGTTCTATTTGAATATTTGGAGCATTTAAAACTTCAATTTCTGTTTGCAAATCATCAAACCTTGTCGACAATCCTTGAAACTTATTTAATCTTAAACTCAATTCCGCAAGGTCTATGTTTGATAACTCGGGTAATTCACTAATTTTGACTAAATAGTTTTTAAATTTTGTAATTTGTCCTTTAATTGAACTACGTTTTACTAGTAATTCTTTTAAAGACCCCTTGGCATAGGATTTATCGCTACCTTCATGCGACATTTTTATGCAAGTATAAATAATAATATAAATTAAGATAAAGTGAATTAAACGTAGGTAGCTATAACTTTAGTATTATACTTAAAACCAATGGAATTGAAAATATCGACAACGTCTAAACTGATTAGTAAAAGGAATAAAATAATGATATTCTCACGCTCCTCCCTTCGGTGGAATCCCCTGGAACCAGATCTCGGATGGCTGCAGTGCCTCACTCAGCAAGCGGGCAATGATTGCTGCAAGACTCAGTCGAGAGACTTGGACCTCAGGATAACGCCTGAAAATTTCGGCAAATCGGCTTAAATATAGGGAAAAAACCGATTATATCGAGGTAGGAGTATGACAATTAAGATTAGGATATAATTACCTATGTGTAGGTACGTTTTTTTTTGGCAGATGAATAGTTTAATGAACAAGAACTTGAATTTGGAAAAAAAAATCAATATGATTTTATAGTGGACGGTAGGTATATGTAGGTACTTTTACCTATATACTTATTTGGCACATTAAAACCTATAAGATTAAGGAATATAGCACAAATAAAGGCTAGTTATTGGAATAGAGGTATTTTAGAAAGGATTATGTATGGAATTTGGAAATTGGTTGTATTTTGGTGAGGAAAAACGGAACACAAGGAGGCACTTAACTTGGTGATATTGATGAATCCATGGAATCCCGCTACGATCTTTAGCTGACTCGTTGGCACGGAAGACCAGGCTGGTTGCTTGTACTTTAGTAGCTCCCAATTTCGTTCTCCTTTGGCTCTTCAGTATCGCCGAGTATGACGCAACTCATGTCCTATTATATTAGGTACTCAATTTTCGATTGAATAGTCCTGTCACGGTCGCCAAAATCTTTGTTTAAGCACAAGATTGGAATTTCTTTAGAAAAACTCATGTAGAAATTGAAATAATTATAATTTATGTAATTTTGAACATTTTCTATCGGAGCCGAAACAATGAGCAATGAATCAGTACAAAAGTCTTTTTCTTCCACGTCTACCGACACAATAATAAATATAAAAAAAAAATAATTGCATATAGACGCAAAACACGCGGATGACGATTTGCCCAAACAAAATGAGCAGGCGCGAACAATACTGGTTATACACTATCTCTGTGCCAAATTTCATTGAAATCCGTTCAGTAATTTTTGCGTGAACAAGTAAAAATCATACAAACATACTCACAAACTTTCGCCTTTAGAATATTAGTGTGATATTTATGACAAATATCTAACTCCAATATACCTATTTCTATTTCTAACTATATAGCTATTTCCTCACAGCTAAAAGCCAGTGCAGTTAGCCGCAAATCGGATTAACGAGTTGCCGAGGGTAAGTGGCTCGGAGAACTGTCGGTTAACCCTCTGCTGGTTTATTAGGCCGAATGTTTTAATCCTAAGTTATTGGAGTATACTTAGGTATAGGAGGTACCCATAACTTTATAAGTACTTAGTGGTTTTCAAGATAAAATTGGAAATGAACTCATTTTTTTCACATTATTTTGACTGCAAACTGCTTATTTCCACTGATCTGAGGAGCGATTCTCGTAGTTTTAAGAACGTTCAGAGTCTGAGCTCAGTCTAAATCTGTCAAAAATACCTATAATTTCCCTACATTTTGACAAGTTTTTGACATTGGTTTGTCGCCGAGATGAGACGGGACTAGATTTTGAACATTTAAATTACGAGAATTCAATATTTCTCATTTAAAAGAAGCCGCAACATACCACATAAAAAGAACAGCAAAGAAAATCTGAAATTAGTGAGACCTACGCCAACCGATTAATTATTTTTCTCAACCTGATCGTGATGTTCGTTCCATCACATAAGTATGGACTTTCAAAGAGAATATTAAAATTTAAGCACACGCCATGCATAATACATACTGCCATAGCGTTGTAGTGCTTCGGGAATGTTCGCAGAGGTTCGTACAGATGGTTTCCATGGCATTATGCGAAAGAAAGCGGCCTCCTTACTACAGCGCCTACATTCTAAAAATGATCGCTGGTTTAAAAAAAAAAAAAACACTACAAAGTGAAAAATAACTTTAATTTCGGAAGTCGGTGTCAAAAAACGAAAATGCGGAACCAAAGACACCGACTTCCGAAATTAAAGTTATTTTTCACTTTGTAGTGTTTTTTTTTTTTGAAGTCGGTTGTTTTTTTTGTAAAAAAGTTTTTATTTTTTTCACTTTGTAGTGTTTTTTTTTGAAGTCGGTTGTTTGTTTTTGTAAAAAAGTTTTTATTTTTCACTTTTTTGTTGTACCTACCCCACATAAATTCAATTAACACTAGTGCATTGAAGAATTGAAGACACAACTCGAAGAATCATCAAAATTCGCATAGAAATGCCGGAGATGCACTACATTTATGCATATAACTTCGTACATAAGAATAATTACCTAATGTATTATATACTAAAACCTTCCTGAAAGTATGTAGATCACAATAATGAAAGAATTATCAAAATCGGTTCAGTAGTTTTTGAGATAATCGCGGACATACAAACATACATACATACATACATACGGGTCGAATACAGAACCTCCTTTTTTAAAGTCGGTTAAAAATAAACAGCTATCACACATGAAAATGTAGCATTTTTCTTTTTTTTCTCGTTACAAACATCTTCAAGCGTTCATATTTTCCCTTCCAAGGCAGTGACATTTTCTTTTACAAATAGAGCAAGTGAAGTTTTTTTTACAAAAAGATGGAGACATAAGTATATAATTAAGTATATACTTAAGTATATACTTATGTCTTGTTATGAAATTCATAAGCAATTTATTTTTTTTCTCTCATTAATGTGTTCTTTGATATGCAAGTAACTGGTATTTATTGATGCAAGGAAAAATTCTCGCTAACAGGTTGCTCAGCGCGCTATGGTGCGGGCTATAGTACTCGGAATTTCTTTGTACTCGTAGAATAAAGTCAGTCTTCTTATGAAATTCATAAGCAAGTTTTTGTTCTCTCATTAATGTGTACTTTGATATGCAAGATACTGGTATTTGTTGATGCAAAGGTAAAATACTCGCTAACAGGTTGCTCAGCGCGCTATGGAGTGGGCTATGCTCGGAATTTCTTTGTAGAATAAAGTCAGAAATGAAAATAATATCCGGAAAAGAACTGTTGTTACCGACATCGATGGCAGAGTAAGCAAATTGAACTGGCAGTGGGGTGGCCATGTTTGTCGAAGAACCGATGGTAGGTGGAGCAGACAAGTCCTGGAGCGCCCGCCAGCTAGATGGACCAACGACTTAAACAGGTGGTTGGGACGGAGTGGATGCGAGAGGGCGGAGGATAGGGTGTTGTGGCGCAGCCTGGGTGAGGCCTATGTCCAGCAGTGGACTGCCATAGGCTGAGTTTTTAGAAGGAAATAGGAATACTACTCACGTAGATAAACGTAATAAGAGCTACTAAGAAATAAGTTTTTTTTTTCTTGTAGGTGCAAATATTATCTCTCATAATAGGGTAGTCTCCTGGGTAAAAAAATAATAATTCTAATTAGTCCGTCAGTTAGATTATCGAAAAATAATGGACCCATATTTTTTCTTTTGTCAGTCAAACAAAAAATGACAAAGATAAAGCGCGTCAAAATTTGGGTGTTGGGGGTCGTGACGTCACGCCGTGCGACAATTTTTAGCACGGCGTGACGTCACGACCCCCCACTCCCAAATTTTGACGCGCTTTATCTTTGTCATTTTTTGTTTGATTGACAAAAGAAAAAATATGGGTCCATTATTTTTCGATAATCTAACTGACGGACTAATTAGAATTTTTTAGGAAACTAGCCTATTATACACATGTCTGAATTTCTACTAAACTACAAACTAGAATATTATTATCTATGGATAATAAAATTCTATACCTACTAGAAAAGCTACTGTCGAAGTATTTCTGATTGCCGGTGTTACGGAGTTTCGAAAATTTCTGAGTTAACACAGAAATAAACAACTTCCGTCTAACCTGTTAAAACCGCTAGGGAAATCAGGCTTTTACTTTATTTTTATTAAAATAGAGAATCTGCTGCAAGCAATCTGCTACGGTGAAGGAAAACATCGTGAGGAAACCGGCATGTCCTAGAACCAAAAATTCGAAGACATGTGACATCCACCAACCCGCACTGGGCCCGCGTGGTGGATTACGGCCCACTCCCTCTCACAGAAAGGAGGCCTGTGTCCCAGCAGTGGGAACGTTATAGGCTGATTATGTGTGTGTATGTGTAATCTGCTTGTATTTCGAACTGTACCTGTGTTAAATACAAGACCCGTGTTTAGAAAATTTTGTAATAGGTATTTTTCACTGTCCAAGCTTGCTTCTAAGCCTTATTCTTGAGTGTGATTACAAATCAGAGAAGGCAAAGTCCTAGCGGTCTTTCTTAGATCATTTGTGCCTTATAAAATGTTAATAAAAATTCCTAGCAGTTAATGTTACACATACATATCACACTACACTTCGCTGCTGATCCCAATATCAGTGCCATGTTAGATACATATTACAGACGCCATCACATCAAGATCTGTCAAATTTCTTTAATAGATTTTCAACTTTATCGCCAAAAAATAAGGTTCAAAGTTGATTGGGAAAATTTGACATTAAATTAACTAAACTAGCTGTGCCCCGCGGTTTCACCCGCGATAAAAGTATTATAGTTCTTTTTAATTGATTCCCTTTACAAATCTCCACCCCCTTTTTACACCCTTAAGGGATAATTTCGGGGATAAAAATTATTCTATATCCTTCCTCACAACACAAACTATCTCCATACCAAATTTCATCTAAATCGGTTCAGCGGTTATTGGTTCCCCATATAAACATCCATCCCCCTTTTCACCCCCTTAAAGAATGATTTCTGGGTTAAAAACTATCCTATGTCCTTCCCTGGAATGCGATCTACGAGTATCCCTCTGCCAAATTTCATCAAAGTCCGTTCAGTTCATCTAAATCCGTTCAGTGGTTTAGGCGTGAAAAGGTAACATAGGTACAGACAGACAGTTACTTTCGAATTTATAATATTAGTATGGATTAGTATATTAGTATGGATAGCTGGTTATTTCCAAACACTAAACGTTGAGTAGCAATACAAAGTAATAGTCATCGCGGGGATACTTTTTTTAATAGACCACTCGAAAACTTATTTGCATAATACCTCTCCGAGGTCTCCCGAAAATGTATTCCTTGTTTCCAATTAAATGCCCCCATTTATATTCAATACGTTGATATTTTTCGGGTGCTGGCTACGAATGTTAGCGAAAGTACCAACCTAATGTTTATTGGGAAACGAAAGTTGAGAACATTGTTCTAGCAACATGTTTTTGTATTGCAGAAAACATATTGCTGAGTCGTTTGTAGGTACTGTGGGGGTCTAGCTAAGATGTTGCTTTGAATATATAATTAAAAAGCGTTCAGCTTTAACTAGCATATATTTTTATCAGAACCCTTCAATACTACGTTAAAACTAGCACTGATTCTATGACAAGAAAAAAAACACTAACAGAATATTTGACACACGCTTGAACGTTCGAATGGAACACGTCCTCAAATGTAACCAGCCTGTCCCAAAAAGAGGTAAGGCTTCATAGATAGCCTCTACACTACTGTGAAGAGCTAATGAGCTCTTCTATGAAATCAAACAACGTAACGATTCCTTTACGTTTATTTTGACTGGACGTATTTACATTTCCCAGCTAATTTACCACTGTTTTATAAAAAAAAAGCCTATTACAAAGTATTTGACACCTCATTCTAAACTTGCTTCACTATTTGAATCCGACCAGAACTAATGTTATTGCCAGCCTGTACTACATAAGGTTGACTTTAGCAGACAACCTTTACAGTACCAAGGTAATGTTTTTACAATCTATAACGAGGTAAAATTTGTGATTTTGTATGTAGGGGGTCTTTGGAACTACTGATCCGATTCCGAAAATTATTACAGTAATGGGAAGATACAGTATTACCGAGTAGCACAGGATATATTTTATGTCAAAAAAAGAAACTTCACGCGGCCATCTCGTAAGTCGCAGGCAGAAGCTAGTGTTTTATCAAAGTAAAAGTAAGGTCAAAGTATGTTCAAAGTGTAGTAATCTATATTTATGTTATGGGGTTTGGTTTCCGCACTTAGTCCTTCTGTGCGTGGACAATCTATATCTAAAATTGCACATCTATCTTTTTTTGTCACCAACATTTGATGTTCCAGAAAACAATGTTTCGCAACTGTTTCTAAACTTGTTTGTTTGTTTTTGTTTTCACGGAATACGAGGCTTCACAAGCTTATGTATCAATATATATTTGTAACTGTATTTGAATACCTCGTGACTGGAATTCTTATTTTATTGTTATACGTAGCGTATGTTTATTATATGACGGAAAATATTTTTATTGAGAGAATGTGTTTATAAAATATTTACGAGTACCTACCTACCTTAATTTTACGAGAATTGAGAAAATATAATAAAATATTGTACATTGCTATGTTTACTGAATTTAATAAAAAGATAATTGTGTTGTAATAATAAACTGGTTACTGTCAGCCTGCCTACTACTGGACAAAATCCTTCATCGTCCTTCTAGTCGCTGTTTCGATCCAGGGCTAATGTGTACCACTATTCGTTTGTTTTGTTCAGCTCGTCCCGCCATCTTCGACGGGGTTAATATTTTTAAAAATTCTGGTGAAGATTAGACATTTTGTGCCTTGGTTTTCCAATCTAATCCATGCCCGCCACGGAGTTCTGTTACTACAGAGGCGATGGTATCCTATGCTATACACAAATATCTCCCCTATTTAATTAGGCCTGATTTTTCAATAGTGAGATAATTTTTATCTGAGGAATAAAGATTGCGGATTGAGAGCTTTTGTATAAAAAATATGTCAAAATGTCATAATTATGCTTCAGATAAAATATATCTGACTAAGGGCCGATTTTACCGAAGTCAGTAACTTTTATCCGTGGAATAAAATTGTCGTCTGACAGTTCTAGTATCTAAAAACTGTCAAAAATTCAAAATTTATTCTTAGGATAAGAATTAGAATAGAATACTCTTTATTATGTACACCATATAAATTACAGACATAAATATAGAAACTGAAGAATTATTCTAGGTATAAAAGTTTGGCGAAATTCACCCTAAATTAAAAAACAGCCCTTACACAAAAAAAAAAGATTATCTAACCAAAACGGTCTATCAAAAGCAAAACAATCATAATATAATAAAGTAGACAAAATAACAGTCCCTGTGTACGAGATGTGAGTGTCACGACGCGGTCTGTACGATATATTATTATTTAAGTGAATAGAACGCGGAATTCTCACCATTTCTACAGCTGTGTTGCCACTATATGATAAATTTTGAGTTTTGTGTGGCCGCCTGTAAGGAAGTCGTATGTTACACCATATAGTGTTGTTTCTTTTGGTATATTCATCTACAATCGTGCGAATTATTCGGTCTGCACAGACAGCTGTGTTGCTGGGGAGTTTGTTCCGCCACTTCTTCTCTCCAGCGAAAGCACTAATACATATAAAATAAAAGTCAAAACTTCTTTTTCGCCAATGAAGTAAATGAGTCTCAAACTCATTTATTTTGTTTACGCAGAGTAAGCATACTGGATTCATAGCCTGTTAAATTATATATATAATATAATACTAATTCAAAATGTTTTATTTATTACAAGTTACAATACACATCGGTTAAACAAGCAATGACGGATTGACACATAAAAAAACTAACAACGAAATGTTGACAATGCAAAAAGGCGGCAATTTAAAATTAACTTCAACAATCTAGATATAAACATGACGACATAAATCTCATTCACTCCTTTCCTTCGTAGGTAGTCCTTACGCAATATACGCTCCAATTTTTAATATTAAAACCCTCAGTAGGCATTTTTCATTTCTCCAACATCAAATTTAATTTATTTCAAAGATTTCCTCTAACTCTATTTTCAAAGTTAGTTCCAAAAGCGTTTATTGGAAGTATGGTTTCCAGAACCTGACTTCTGGCTTGCTCAAATGATTAGGTACTACCGACCTATATTCTATTCCCAGTACTAAATACCCGGTTTAGATGAGTAGGTACGTAAATGTCCATCGAAATTGAACTGGTTTCCTGAAATTCGTGGAGTTGTCATAGAAATATAGGTATAGGTTTTATGTTCGGATAACATTCATGAGTTGTCATTATTGCTTAGAATTTACACATTCTAGATGACAACATTTTCGTGCGTAATGTGAAAATTATGAAAAAAATCTTATATGAGATTATAACAAAGTCTTACATTGGTAGAGTTAATTGAATTGAAAATGAAATACTAAACCCCACAAACAAATGTTCAATTCAATTTTGCTATCAGTTGCTATGGCAGTGGTTTTCATTGGAAATATTATAAGTTACGGAAAATAAAACAAAGTGCATTAAATAAAGGGAAAAAATCAAGACCCATTTATTTTATTAACCCCCGACGTATAAAGAGGGGTGTTATAAGTTTGACAGCTATGCCATTTTGTTTTCCTGTGTGTCTGTGTATTTGTCTGTGGCATCGTAGCTCCCAAACCGGTGGTCTGATTTCAATGCGGTTTTTTATTAGAAAGCTGGTTTAATCAGGTTGGTTCACCTATGTGTTATAAAATTCTGATCAGCCATTTTTAAGATAATCAGGTCTTTTCTGATTGAAGTAGAGATCTCAGCCACGCAATGGTAGGTAATTATTATTTACAATGTCAACACTTAAAAATTTGTTCACACACACGTACACAATTGTATTTCATTGTTATAAGACGTTCGTACACCCCATACAATTACAATGAAAAGGCTACATACACATTTACACAACCGTCCACCCTTGTACAGCAAAAAGGGGTGACATTATCGGTAAGACGTGGTCTCCATTCTAAAATGAATTCACCCCAAAGTTTATTGACCACCACTTTAGGTATTAAAACTACTGTAGCGGGCAATTCTGCGGATTTTACGATCGTAAACATTGTTGCTCGTCAGAGCGAATTTACGCTTGAAAACGTAATCCTTTTGCTTCATTTAACTACCAATGTAAGCCAGACATATTTTAAGGTCACCAATAAACGTCTTTGATTTGATAAAAGGGTTGACTGACCGATAAATTGAATAGGAATATGTCACTAGCTGATTTTATCTATACAACGTGTTTTTATTATATCCCATAACTCTAGGGAGTCATTGTACTCATCATTATGAACAATTTTTACTATGGGGCCAAACCTGAAATCACGAAAAAAAATCAGCTGTTCCCTACATTTATGTTCGCATAACTCGTCAAAATGTAGGGAAAAGCTGATATTTTTTTCGCGATTTTAGGTTTGGTCCCATAATAAAAGTTATTCGTAATGATGAGGGCAATGACTCCTTAGAGTTATGGGATATAAAAAACACGTTGTATAGATAAAATCAGCTAGTGACATTCCTATTCAATTTTTTAGTAATAACAGCCGCACGGGTCGATCGATCAGGTTAAGCTACGCTTGCCGCGGTTGGTCCGTAGATGGGTGACCATCTTTGCATACCAAGACCCCTCCGTGCCTCGGAAAGCAGATTAAGCCGTTGGTCCCGGCTGTCATTCGTGGATCTTTGGCAGTCGTTACGGGTCGTCAGAAGCGCGAAAGTCTAACAACCAGTCTTACCAAGGGGTTTCGTATTACCCAGTAACTGGGTTGTGGAGGTTAGATAGGTAGTCGCTCCATGGGGGAACCCCCACAGCGGGGGAACCCCCACAGCTGGGGGAACCCCCACAGCGGGGGAACCCCCACAGCGCATACTTCCTCGTAGTTTCCCCCGGGCAACGCCGTGTCTGACCACCGTAACGGAGTGGCAGACCGGCGGCTAAAGTGCGCTGTGATTCGCAGACATTGATGCGGTCGTCTGCGAACATGACGAAACAAAAAACCGTGCGTGACGCCTCAGGGCGTTTTACTTCGAATCGCTCCTCCCAGGGCGATTCAAACGGCCCTTCTCAGGGCCAATCCAACGGCCCTTCTCAGGGCCACGCCGGCGACGCTTTGGCGTCGGAAGCTGACCGCGCACCGTCTGCGGCCAGCCTGTTTAGTAGGCCAGACGAGTTGTCGGACTCCGACAACTCCAACATGGACACGTCGGCGGCCGAAAACGACCGCCTCAAACGGAAGAGGGCCTACCTGAGGCCCGGGTCTGAGGGCTCCTCGGAGTCGGCCGAAAGAAGGGCTAAGAAGAAGTCGAAGTCTAAAAAGGCTTCGACTTCTACCCACGATGTGGGCTTGGTGGACGCTGAGCGCCAGCTAAACCTGGCGAAAAGGGTGCAGCTCCAACAAGACCTGGAAGAGAGGGTCGCTGCGAAGGAGCGCCAGGCGCAAATCGCCCGGTCGAGGGCTGGCTATGGTGCATCGATTGTGCTATACGCCGACCACTCCCTGGCGGACCTGGAGCGCATGGCGCAGGAGGACAAGGAGGAGGTCCTAGAGGTCGCCTCAAAGTCCTCCAACTTGAAGGGGACCTTCCAGAAGGCCCTCAAATGCCGGGCCACCAGTCTGCACGGCATTGTGTTGGAGCTGGTGAGTCGGACGGCCACGGACGAGACGCGGCAGCTGCAGGCGAAGGTGGATCGCCTGCAGGCGGAGGTCAGCCAGCTACACCAGAAGCTGGCTGAGGCCACGGCCCGGCCTGCCCAACCTGCCCCGGGTCCGGTGGTAGGAGGCTCCTCCTCCTCCCCTTCCAACCTTGAGGATATAATCCGAAAGGTTGTCATGGAGGAGAGGGCCTTCACCAGAGCCTGCTTTGCAGGCATCGAGGACCGGCTCTTGCCGGAAAGGCGGCTCCGCCCGCCGCTAGCGGCGGAACAGATGCCACCCCCGAGGGAGCCGGAACCTGCGCTTCTAGCAGGCCCGACATCGGACGCGCAGCCACAGGCCCCGAAGCCCTCCAAAGGCAAGGGCAAGGGCAAGGGCAAGGGCAAGAGGACCAAGGTGGCTTCTCAAACCGCCACCACAAGTGCGGAGGGAGCGTCTGGGTCGTCTGCCACTCCAGCAGCTCCCCAGAACTCGCAGGAGGAAGACGCCCTTCTTCCCTCCACCACCCCGTCCAACCAGTCGTGGACGGAAGTGGTCAAGAGAGGAAAAGGGAAGGGAGGGAATAAGTCGGCCCCCAAGCCAGCTGCGACTGTTCCTGCAGCCAAAAGGGCTCCAGCCGGCGGGAGGAAGCTAGTTCCTCCCAAAACCGCGGCTGTCGTGGTGACCATCACCTCGGAGGCCGTGGAGCGAGGCGAGACGTATGAGTCCGTCCTACGACGGGCTCGTACCAATGCTGATCCCTCCCAGCTGGGGATCGGCAATATCACGTGCCGTCGAACCGTAACCGGGGCTCGAATTTTCGAGTTCTCGGGGGAACAGCGCGGCACAAATGCGGACCTCTTCGCAACAAAGTTGCAAGAGGTCATTGCGGATGCGGCAACGGTCGTCAGACCTGTTAAGACCGCAGCCTTGGAGGTGGCCGATCTGGATGATTCGGTCACCAAGGAGGATGTGGTGGCGGCGGTCGCGGCGGCTGGAGGCTGTGACGCTGGCGCGGTAAAAGGTGGAGCCATCAGGCTCGGCCGCCGTGGCATGGGCATCATCCGCGTCGAGTGCCCAGTCGCCGCGGCTGGGGCTGCCCTTGCTACGACCAAGGGACGGCTGCTTGTGGGACTTAGCTCGGCAGTGGTCCGGCCACTTGAAGACCAGCCTATGCGCTGCTTCAAGTGCCTCGCGTTCGGCCACGCCCGAGCCACGTGTCCCTCCAAATTCGACTGGGGAGACACGTGCTACAAATGCGGGCAAGAGGGACACAAGAGTGCCACCTGCCGCGCCACCACGCCACACTGCACGGCGTGTGCCGCCAGTGGCCGCCCCGCGGCCCACAGGATGACGGGCAGGAGCTGTAAGCCCCCCGTGAGGAAGGGCATAGTGCCAGCGCAGGTTCGCCCTGTTGCAACCGCCGCCGTTGTAGCGGTAGCTGAGGAGGGGGGTGCGATGTCGGAATAATGGTTTCCGACTACCGCATCCTCCAGGCGAACATCAACCACTGCAGAGCGGCCCAGAACCTGGTAGTGCAGGTCATGGCCGAGTGGTTGGTGAACGTAGCGGTGGTCGCCGAGCCCTACTCGATCCCCGGCAGCTGGCTGGGCGACGAGGACGACTTGGTGGCACTTGCGGCGCGGTCTTCCACAGACGCCCCTCCCCTCTCGCTATTAGAGAGGGGACGTGGATACGTGGCCGCCGCGTGGGGAGACTTAGCCCTTGTGGGCGTATATTTCTCCCCAAACCGCCCTCTTCAGGACTTTGAGAACTATCTCGGAGTCCTGGCCGCCGTGGTCGGCAGGGCGGCGCCGCGTCAGGTCTCCGTACTGGGAGACCTGAATGCCAAGTCGGTGACCTGGGGCAACCCGGCCACCGACGCACGCGGGCGGGCGGTTGAGATGTGGGCAGCCTCCTCTGGACTCTCCCTCTTGAACAGAGGAAGCGTCCAGACATGCGTGCGGCGACGGGGCGGCTCAATAGTGGACGTCACTTTCGCCACCCCTGCGTTAGCCGCGCGGGTGTTGAACTGGCGGGTGGACCTGGTGGAGACTATGTCGGACCACCGCTACGTGCGGTTCGACATCTCCAACAGTGGCCCCGGAGAGATGCGGCCCCCCTCCGGGCGACCACCGTTCCCGAGGTGGGCTCTTACCCGCCTGGACAGGGAGGCAGCGAGCGAGGCGGCGTTCATCCAGGACTGGCTTTCGCCGCCTGCCGCCGGCCTGGATGTGGACACCATGGCGAAGCAACTGAGGGAGTCTCTGACCGAGGTATGCAACTCTAGCATGCCTCGGTCTCGCCGACCGCTACCCAAACGCGCCGTGTACTGGTGGTCGGGGGAGCTGGCGGGGCTTCGAGCAGCGTGTTTGGAGGCAAGGAGGGAATACACGCGGAGCCGGCGGCGGCGTCGACGGGACTTGGACGACGAGGACCACCTCTATGAGGTTTACATGGAGGCAAAAATGGTCCTCGATCGGGCCATCGCCACCGCCAGAGACACGGCGAGAGCTGAGCTGCTGGAGGGTCTCGACAACGACCCCTACGGAAGACCATATAAGGTGGCGCGCAACAAATTGCGCCCCTATGGTCCCCCGGTTGCCGAGACCCTGGAGCCCTCATTTCTCGATGGGGTGGTTCAGTCCCTGTTCCCGTGCAGGGACAACTTCACCCCGCCAGTGATGGACCCACCGCGGGGGATAGCTGCTCAGCTAGACGAGGAACAAGAGGAGGCCCCTCCTGTCACGGAGTCGGAACTTAGCGCGGCAATTTCCCATATCCGCGCCAAGAAGACAGCTCCAGGCCCCGACGGGGTTCCCGCAAGAGTGGTGGCGATCGCTGCCACTCAAATGGAGGAGAGGTTTCGGGACCTCTTCAGCGCATGCCTTGCGTCAGGGAGGTTCCCGAAACCATGGAAGGAGGGGCAGTTGTGCCTTCTTCGCAAGGAGGGCCGCCCGGCAGACTCCCCCTCGGCGTACCGGCCCATCGTTCTGCTCGATGAGGTCGGCAAAATGTTCGAGGGGATAATCGCTGCTCGCCTAAAGGGCCATCTGCGGGATACCGGGCCGGACTTGTCGGACGCTCAGTTCGGTTTTCGGGCTGAGCGTTCCACCGTGGACGCGCTGGCCTGCCTTAAGGGCCAGGTGAAGGAGGCGATGGAAGCGGGGGATGGATTGTTGGCTGTGTCATTCGACATAGCCAATGCCTTCAACTCCGTTCCCCACTCCACCATCCTAGAGGCGCTCCGATTTCACGGAGTGCCTCGATACATGCGCGGTCTGCTGGCCAGCTACCTGGAGGATCGGGCGATCCTTCTGGTAAATAGGACTGGCCAAGTCCGGCGGTACGCCGTCGAAGCCGGCGTTCCACAGGGGTCAGTCATAGGACCTCTCCTCTGGAACGTCGGCTATGATTGGCTCCTGCGGGGAACTCTCCTCCGAGGCACGAGTGTCGTGTGCTACGCGGATGACACTCTCCTCACCGCCCGGGGGGAGAGTTTCAGGGAGGCGGCCAACTTGGCCTCGGCGGGCGGATCCTTGGTCGCAGGGAGGATCCGCCGCCTAGGTTTAACGGTGGCGTTGCACAAAACCGAGGCCGTGTTCTTCCACGGACCTCGGCAGCGCGCCCCCCCACCTGACGCCCATATCTTCGTGGACGGCGTCAAAATTGAGGTCAAGGCCCAGATGAAGTACCTGGGTCTTGTAATTGACAGCAGGTGGCGCTTCGGTCCGCATTTTAGCGGGCTGTCGACGCGCCTGTTGAAGACCGCGGGCGCGCTGTCGTGGCTGCTTCCCAACTTGGGGGGGCCCAGCGCACGATGCCGGCAACTTTACGCCGGCATCCTGAAGAGTATGGCCCTCTACGGAGCCCCTATCTGGGAGGACTCCCTCCATAGGAGGGAGAACGCTGCCGCCTTGCGGGCACCCCAAAGGGCCATAGCCCAGCGGGTGGCGCGGGCCTACCGCACGGTGGGCTTCGCGGCAGCATGTGCTCTGGCGGGCACCCCTCCTTGGGAACTCGAGGCGTGGGTGCTCGCCAGAGTATATGAATGGACGGCGGGGCGGAGGGCGAGAGGAGAACGCCCAGCCCAGGAAGAGCGGGAGGCCGTCCGGCGGGAGGCGAGGGACGCCATCGTCGTCCATTGGACGGGGGACCTCGCCACCGCAGCCTTCGGCCGCCGAACCCTCGACGCGATTGGGCCAGTACTGCGAGACTGGCTCGAGCGGTCGCATGGATTCCTCTCCTTCCGGCTGGTGCAGGTGCTGTCCGGACACGGTTGTTTCGGATCGTACCTGCACCGAATTGGACGGGAGGAGACGCCGTCGTGCCACGACTGTGGCGCGGCGGGGGACACGGCGCAGCACACCCTCGAGGTGTGCCCGTCGTGGTCCGAGCCGCGCCGCAGTCTCATCGCGGTGATCGGACCGGACCTATCACTCCCCGACTTGGTTAACGCCATGCTGAGGGATGAGAGGTCCTGGGCGGCAGTCGCCTCGTTCTGCGAACACGTCATGTCCCAGAAGGAGGCGGCGGAGCGCGCGCGGGAGGAAGATCCTCACGCGGCGTTGCTCCGAAGGCGGAGGAGGGGTCGAAGAAGACGTCAGTTTGACAGTCATCTCCGACTCCTCCCAGATGGAGGCCAGCAGGCAACAGGTGCGGGGGCACCTTTGCCTGTATTGCACAGGCCCCCATCAGTGTTGGACGGGAATGGCCAGGTGCTCCCGGCTATTCCCGTAGCCCCCCAGCCTGGGGGGCATGCGGGGCCCGCCAGCTAGGCGGGCATGCGCCGGGAGGGCTGTGGAAGTAAAGGCTGAGCCGGTTTCCCATGGCCCTCCCATCACGGCGATGTGGGGACACCGCTGAGTTTTAGTGGGTATACTGTCGGTGTGTAATTCCAACAGGAGTCCCACATACCCCGTCTCGTCCCCCACGAGCGGGGATGCGTAACGCATTTCTCAGCGAAAAAAAAAAAAAAAAAAAAAAAAAAAAAAAAGGTAGTCGCTCCATGTAAAATACTAGTACTCAGCTGCATCTGGTCCGACCCCAACATAGTTGAGAAAATGTTAAGCAGATGAATAAGGATTGACTACTTAAATCTACATAAATAAATAGTTAGATCAAAAACTGTCTAGCCAAATGCTTTAAACATTCATCAATAAAAAAATTGCTGGATGCACATCGCAGACGATGCTACAGACTATTTGTCTAGAATTCAGATAGATTGGAATTCAGATCAACTAACAGTGTCACGAAAGACAGATTGTTTAGGAATCGGGCTTTAGTCCAAATTGCAAGCTGATCTTGCACAAAGCGCAACGAATATATTTGATTCTATTGTTTGGTAAATTGAGTCGTTTTCGATTTGAGAGGGGCTCGTGGCTAAATAATTACACCCGCACAGGTAGATCAGAGGTTAAGCACAGCTTGTGGACGTCGGTCCGTGGATGGGTGACCATCCATTAAATAACGAGACCCCTTTGTGCCTCGCAAATCCTGTCTGTTAAACCACAAAACCGTAAACGATTACTAAGATATAGAAAGTCTTCTACAAACTCTTTTTGTTCGAAAATTCAGTTCATTCAAGATAATCCAATTGAAGTCAAGTTCCAATTAAAATCTGTAGGTGTTGCCGAATAAATTAGCTGCCAATACTTGATTGTGGTTGCCAAAGTCCTCGAATCGTTAGCTTCCAAACATTTAATCTGGAGAAAACCCTATTTAAATAAACCACAGATATAGATAGACCTAGATAAAGCAAGTATCACGATCTGTATGAAAACCAAGCGTGCCATTTTTTTACTACCTACTATGACGTCACAAGCACTATTTAGTAAGGGGAAAATCAAATCGATTCAAAGAGGCCGCAGCGAGCGGCACCCGTCTTGCCCCACCCCCGGCGCCTAGCGCCAGCGCTCACGCTCACTGAACCCAGCCAGCAGTACACAGGACTGAGCGCGAAAGTTGCGGCTTACGATTTTTGTACGTAAGCTGGTGCGAGTTTTGGCACGCGAAGTAGTTGCTCTTACGTTATCTAGGTGTATCTATATCTGTGATGTAAACACTACATTTTGAGGTGATTGCTTAATTTTCCACATCCGATTTTGTAGCTTCTCTGCACAGCCGATTTCTACATACCGCACATCTCCTATTCCTTTGTCTGTGATATGTATATGTCGCATCTGGTCATTCGTTTGACTATTCGGAACGCCAGCGCCATCTGACGGTGCTCGACAGAGTCTAGTCTGAGTTCGTGGGGAGTACAGGAGAGCGTGCAGCGAGGTGGAGCAGCCCTCTTGGACATCGGACATCATACGAACAACATGTGCTCAGAAACTGTCCCGCGTGCCGTATCTGGTTGTATCGTGTACCTATAGTGTGTGATTTGCTAGTGTGATAAAATTGTTCGTGAAATTATAATCTGATTTGAACTGCAAACCGTTTTTCTATTGCGCAATAACCAACACTGTACCCACAGTATTCGCCCACAGTAGTTAAAATATGGCTGATAATAACGAGACACCTATACCTTCTCCGTCTTATATGTATATTCTGAATTTCTTTTTCTCCTTTCATCATGTCATAAAATAGTACAACTTCATACAAGTGTCAGAAAATTACATTTTGTGATTCGAGTATACGACCAATTTACTTTACCTGCCTACTTCTTCACGTCTGCCAATAGCAACGTCGCAAAATCATGTCAGTCGTCATTTGCTTTCTCATTCCCTCAAATCAAAGCAACTACATCACTCAACAGCAAAAACTATAAAAAAGTTCCGCCTCGCAACGGATCCAGTTAAATTGCCCCCACCTTAGCTCTGACTTGTAATATCCGGGAGAACGTCATTTCGATAGCTTGGATGAACGTTTGATGTGTCTTCCTGAAGTCGACTGCATTTGAGTTGATCAATTTACATAGTTTCAGTTCGAATTGGGAATTAGTTGCGAGTAGATCGAGAGATGAGGATGGTAATTACCTCCGCTTTGAGGAGATAGATGTATATTTTAGATAATTAATAACTTGAAAACATGCGGATGGTAATAAAAATTTGTTGCAAATGGCAAACGTAGGGTAATCTGCAGGCAAGGTGCAGCGCGGATGTTTGTAGGATGGCAGGGCGGCAGCATAGCAGCTGTATTAGAGTAGCCACGGATCGACTTAAATGGCGTGCGATTTCAGTGGTTTTTGTGCTCATACACACCAGGGGCATGCGCCAACGCGACGGTAACGACACTCGTCTTCGACGGCTGCAGTTACCTCCGCCGTTGGCGCGTGCTGTTCGTGTGATGAGCACTATGTCCAGTAGTTGACTACTCAGCTATAGGTTGATGATAAAATAATAAAACATTGGTGGTAGACAGTAACAAAACATTAAATTTTACACATTACAAAAAGTTTTTCAATGGAATATTTTGTGTACGTTTGAAATTAATTAGTTTTTTTTTTTTAAGAAAATACGTTTTTTGCGGTAAAACATGACGCATAAAAAAACACAAACAAAAAGAAATAAAAAAAAAGTTGGACGAAAATGTTAGAAAAACCTGTACCAACAAATAAAATGTTAGTACAGTGAGCAACGTTAACCTTTTTACTACATTTTTACTTTCTATCATAAAAGAAAGCAATAAAATGTAAATATAACAAATTGTAATGATGAAAGTTTGCTCTTACAAATGTTACCTATTATTTTATTGCTATACAAATCTCCTGGGATAAGTGCCGCTTGAAACTTTCTCTGCGGTTTTATCATAAGAATATATTGTTACGAGCTTGGGGTTCGTGACAATAAAAACTGCCGATTTAAAAACCAAAAATAGACACTTTAATTAAAAACAGCAATTACAACTTTAACACAGTAACAATAAAACACAATCGCACTACAAGATCACTTGAAAGTCGCACTTGAAGATCGCTTCGATGTTTTCGCTTGTATCGCTTATCCAACACTGAATGCCGGCTCGCAGGCACACCGGCCTTATATAGGCCTCGGATAGTTCCAGAACCTTCTACCGTAGAAACATCTAGAATGTTCGAGTACATACCGAACCCGACGGACCAGACGTCGATAGTTCTGGAAAGTTCTATCATCGAAGTTTCTAGAAGGGACCCGAATAATTATAAGTTCTGCTACTCGATACTAGATGGCGCTAGTGGTAGCTAATGTCGCCATCAATTGTGGCGCGCAACACTGCCCCCTCCTAAGACATGCTCGTCCCGAGCATTATTGGCCCCATAATAACGCGCCAGTCGATCCACATGGACGATCTTAGGAGTACCTCTTGCACCTTTCTGTATCCGGTAGGTTACGTCATTGATCTTTGTCACAATCCGGTACGGTCCGTCCCATTTAGCTTGAAGCTTAGGAGATTTCCCTTTGCTGCGGACTGGATTGTGCAACCACACTAGTGATCCTTCGTCGAACCCTTTATTGTTCATTTTGCGGTCATAACGGGTTTTCATCTTCTCAGACATTTGCTGGCCCGATTGTCTGACGTGCTCATTGATGTCATTCATTTTGTTCCGCAAGTCATTCGCATAATCGGTTATACTGCGTGGGGCATCAGGCGGTATTCCAGTGATCAGGTCTGCAGGCAGCCGTAACTCCCTTCCAAAGTTTGCGAAAGCTGGTGTCACCGATGTACTTTCGTGAACAGCACTTCGATATGACAACAAAAACGGTTGTATGTGCTTGTCCCAATCTCGTTGCCGATTTTCCACAACTTTTGCCAGGTATCTCTCCAATGTCTGATTAAATCGTTCTACCATTCCATCCGACTGTGGGTGGTAAGAAGTTGTTCTCGTTTTATGTGTACCCATTACTCGGCAAGTTTCCTGGAATATTTGGGACTCAAAATTCCTTCCCTGATCACTGTGAATCTCTAAAGGTACTCCAAAACGGCAGAAGACTTCATGGACTAGTTTATCTGCGACTGTCGAAGCTTCTTGATTTGGTATGGCGAAGACTTCCGGCCACTTAGTGAAGTAATCCATTACAACCATGAAATACTTCTTACCACTATCACTTTCCGGAAACGGTCCCGCAACATCTAGGGCTATCCTCTCCCATGGTGCACCAACATTGTACAATTTCAATGCACCTCTACTACGAGTCTGAGGTCCCTTTACAGCTGCACAACTTGTACATTTCCGACACCAGTCCTCGACATCGTCCCGACAGTGGACCCAGTAAAACCGTTCTCGTATCTTCAGTAGAGTCCGTTTTACTCCCAGATGACCTCCTGAACAACCATTATGGTACAGCTGTAGAACATCAGGTACTTTAGCTTTAGGGACAACCATTTGAAAATGACAGCTGTCTCCTCGAGCATTTTCCCATTTACGGCACAGGACTCCTTCCTGAATCACCAAGCTGTCCCATTGGGCCCAATAGCTTTTTGTGATCGAACTCATCGCTGAGACGTCGCTCCACGTGGGCTTAGGTGCACCGGCCTTTATCCACTCGAGAATCGGCTTGAGGTCTGAATCTTCCTGCTGGGCACGTTGTAGGGTTTCCTTCCACTCGTTGCTGAGGTCTGTCTTGAGCATCCTCACAGGTACGACTTCTTTACTTTCTTGCCTAGTACAATGCTTGCAGTCTTCAGGACAAGGTCTTCTTGACAATGCATCCGCGTTGCCATGAGATTTTCCGCTGCGATGTTCGACCACGAAGTCGTATTCCTGCAGTAGTTCAATCCATCTCGCAACTTGACCTTCTGGA
This sequence comes from Amphipoea oculea, assembly GCA_945859645.1. Classification (NCBI taxonomy): domain Eukaryota; kingdom Metazoa; phylum Arthropoda; class Insecta; order Lepidoptera; family Noctuidae; genus Amphipoea; species Amphipoea oculea. Next base: position 12,908,631 of record OX243880.1, read on the forward strand.
TTTTTGAACTGCAATAGCCATTTCAGTGCAGCATGGTCAGTTCGTAAGTGGAATTTCCGCCCCAGAAGATATTTGCTAAAATGCTGCAATGACTTTACCACAGCAAGCAATTCCCGTCTCGTGACACAATAGTTCCTTTCCGGCTTTGACAACGACTTGCTGAAGTACGCTATTACAACCTCTTGATCACCATTCCGTTGAGACAATACACCACCAAGTCCTATGTCACTTGCGTCTGTGTCAACTATAAATTCCTTGCCTGCATCAGGGTACCCCAAAATAGGTGTTTTGCACAGTCGGTCCTTTAACTCCTGGAATGCGATATTGCAACTTTCATCCCAGCAGAAATGTCGCTTCTCCTCGGTTAGCTTGTACAGGGGTTTGGCTATATCCGCAAAGTTCTTAACAAATCGCCGATAATAAGAGCACAAACCCAAAAATGCTCTGACCTGCGTCTTATCTTTTGGAACTGGCCAATTCTTGACAGCGGCGATTTTCTCTGGATCCGTGCGGATACCTTCTTCCGACACTACATACCCCAAAAAGCTAACTTGTCGTTTGAACAGTGAACATTTCTTTGGACTCAACTTGAGGTTGGCACTCTGGATCTTCATGAGCACCCGTTCCAGGTTTTGAAGATGTTCTTCAAACGTACGGCCTACGATGATGATGTCATCCAAGTAGACCAGACAGGCATCGCCAATTAGCCCGGTAAGTACAAGTTCCATCAACCTTTCAAACGTTGCCGGAGCATTGCACAATCCAAACGGCATAACTTTAAATTACCAAAGACCCTTTCCTGTCGAGAATGCAGTTTTCTCGTTGTCCTTGGGATCAATTTCAACTTGCCAGTAGCCACTTTTCAGGTCTAGAGTGCTAAACCACTTTACTCCAGTAAGCATGTCCAGCGTGTCATCAATTCTTGGCAAAGGATAGCTGTCCTTCTTCGTAACGTCGTTCAGACGACGATAGTCAACACAAAACCGCATGCTGCCGTCCTTCTTCCTTACCAGCACTACAGGTGAACACCATGGACTAGATGAAGGTTCAATAACACCATCCTTCACCATTCCTTCGATCATGGTTTCCACTTCCTTTTCACGTGCTACCGGCAATCTCCTTGGCCGCTGACGGATAGGCAATTCTTCTCCTGTGTTTATTTTGTGTTGAACTAAGCCAGTCTTCCCAATGTCAGCATCGTTTGACGAGAAAACACCGGCGTACTTGAGTAACATCTTCTTCGCCTTGACCATTTCATTTTGGGACAGAGCGCTGCGGCAGTCTTCTAAAAGTGTGGACACTTTCGTTTGTGCATCCTTGCTGAGGGTCCCAGTCGATAGATATTGGCATCGACGTAACCAATCCACTTCCTCGCAAGTACCAACTAGTGTGCCTTTTTCTATAATCTGTTCCTGATCACAAAGGTTCAGCACACGTACCCCTGAGATGTCGGTGGCTCTGACCAAAGTTCGTGCCACTTTCCATGGAAGGTCATTGTCTACCCTTTCCACGAGTACACAACGATTAGTTTGCCCAGGATTCCGAGGAAGACTAACCGGCACAATCGTTTCTGATCTCGGCGGAAGAACAATCTTTTTAAGGCTGTACACATTCCCTGGTAATGCCCCTTCCATAAAAAGTTCCTCTTGTCCACATTTCAAAACACCTTGCTTGACGTCAATCTCGCAACAATTCTTCCTCATAAAGTCAAGGCCCAAGATGCAATCGTCCATTATATCAGCCACGATGACATTATGCAGGTAGATTCTGTTGCCTAGCTTCAACTCCATCTTCTTCTCTCCATAGACGGGTATGCGCTGACCGGTGGCTGTTACCAAATTAATGCGTTCTCGGTTGTATGCGGAGTCCCCAAGAAACCGACTTATAAGTTGGGAACTGACGACCGTACGAGAGGCTCCAGTATCTATGGTCAGCTTACACGGCGTTCCGTTGACCTCGCCCTTGATGATTAAGCTGTTCCCGTCATGGGTTTGAGTGATCGAAATCCTTGGGGCTCTTTGAGCATCAGCCAGCACCCGCCCCGCAGTCCTGGCTATTACTCGTTTCCCTGCTGCTGGTGCTGGGCGGTGCTGTAAGCCGCACTACCCTCTGGAGCTCGGCCTTCTCTTTCTTCAGTTCGCTTAGGGCAACTAGATCGAAGGTGGCCCCTTTCCCCACAGCCATAGCACCTAGGGCTGTATCCTTTGTTGCGGTCGCGAACTGTAGCCGCTGCAACCTCCCTGACGCGATGGGAACGATGATCCTGCCGCACAGCTTCCACCTCCAGTGCATGGGCCAAGGCGTCCTTAAGGGTCCCGTGGTGACCGAGCCTCACAGCAGCTCTAACTTCAAGGTCACGGATGCCGTCGATAAATACCTGCACCAGGTTCCCATCAATAAGCGCAGGTACAGACTGGTATGCTTTCCGAACCAGCTTCTCAACTTCAAGGGCCCACTGCTGCAGGTTTTCATTATTGCGTTGCACGCGATCCTTGAGCTGCGCACGAAACACGTGTTCCAGGTGAGCGTCGCCATACCGAGCCTCCAATGCCTCAAGGAGCTGCTCGTAAGTCACTTCTTTTCCAAGAGCTTCCAGCACAGTTAAGGCCTGATCTCGCAGGCCTAGGGTGAGGGCAGTCATGGCCTGACTCTTATTCCACCCGTTCGCCTTCATGACAGCCTCAAACTGAATTTTGTAGGCCGACCAGGAAGAAGTTCCGTCGAACGGTGGCACTTTAAATCCACGTAGCGAAGGTGTTGTAGCTACGGGGGCTGCGATTCCATCCTCAAGTTTAAGGTAATCCAGCGTTTTCTTTACGTCAGCCATTACGGTTTTCTTCACGTCAGCCATCACGGTTTCCTTCACATCAGCCATCACGGTTTCCTTCACATCAGCCATCACGTTGTCAACCCGATTATTCACTTGGTCAATTCGGGTTTCAGCTTCCAACAGGCGGTTGTCATGTTGAGCAACCTTATCCTTCACCTCCTTCATGTCTTTCCCGAAGGTAGCGTGAAGGTCCTTCAGAAGGAGCATCTGCTCTTCCTGGCGGCGGGCCTGTTCCTCCTGTCGGCGGGACTGCTCCTGCTGACAGCGGGCCTGTTCCTCCTTATCTCGCTGGAGCTGTTCCTCCAGCCGACGAGCCTGTTCCTCCTGACGGCGGGCCTGTTCCTCCTGTCGGCGGGCCTGCTCCTCCTGTCGGCGGGCCTGCTCCTGCAGCATCATCATTAGTGCAGCAAAATCTGGTGCTGATGATGCTGGAGCAGCTGTGGACGGGCCGGCCTCCGTGATCGGTAGTTGTCCCTCCGACGTCTGTGGCGTTGCTCCACCGAATCGCCTCTGGTCCGTCTCTTGCTGGCGTTGACTCCGGGTACGGATACCCTCCGTGTCGTCCTTCGGTAGAATCGGCATGATTTTAAATCCCACTTCTGACACCAATTGTTACGAGCTTGGGGTTCGTGACAATAAAAACTGCCGATTTAAAAACCAAAAATAGACACTTTAATTAAAAACAGCAATTACAACTTTAACACAGTAACAATAAAACACAATCGCACTACAAGATCACTTGAAAGTCGCACTTGAAGATCGCTTCGATGTTTTCGCTTGTATCGCTTATCCAACACTGAATGCCGGCTCGCAGGCACACCGGCCTTATATAGGCCTCGGATAGTTCCAGAACCTTCTACCGTAGAAACATCTAGAATGTTCGAGTACATACCGAACCCGACGGACCAGACGTCGATAGTTCTGGAAAGTTCTATCATCGAAGTTTCTAGAAGGGACCCGAATAATTATAAGTTCTGCTACTCGATACTAGATGGCGCTAGTGGTAGCTAATGTCGCCATCAATTGTGGCGCGCAACAATATTTATTTAAAAAGTTGTTAGTACGGAATAATGAAGTTAGTATTTTAACGGTGAAAGGCTTTATACCTGTAGACACACGTAAAAAGTTGTTTATACGTCTTCTACTGAATTTTTTCCCTTTTGGTAACTGTATTATTGACAACAAATAATAAAATAAAATAAATAGGCTGTTTGAGAATTTTTTTTTCCTAAAAGAAAACCTAGACTATCACGGGTGTCAAAAGACGCTTTTTAACGAAGTCGAGAGTCTCTTTATTCCCCGACATTGTAATATTTTTGGTACTGGACCATACCTGGGAACCTTCTGGTTACGGAGATATTGAAGATCAAAGTTTCAACGTTTTCTTTACGAAAAAAAGTTTTAAATTAACTTTAGTAAATACCTCCCCAACTCCTGCACTGTTGCATGCATCATAAGCACACTGTTTTGCGTGCGTTACTATACGCAACAGCGATTTTTCACACCAAAAATAAAAATTGTTACCCAACAATAATTTTTTGCTCAATATTAATTAGCCGGCTATGTGACGGGTTTTATTACACCTAGTAGACTAACTAGTAAAGTTGCATAAAACAGACAATTTTGTCACAAGAATGCAGTGTATTGAAAACGTTGTGAATGTCGCTGAAGCCATGGAAGCAACATTGACAACACATATGAAATCTCTCAATAAACCAATAATCCACGGAATTAACAAAATTCACTTCGAAGATCCTTCGATCTGCAGTGACTGCAGTCTTATCGTCTCTCCAGCGGTGCCATATTGGGAATCAATACTTTGACGTAGGCATTAAAATGTCTAAACCACAAAGCGAACTCGAATAGGAATCATGACCTGAAACTGTTTCAAAAGGCGGGAAAAGCAGAAATTAACTACGTGAAATTGTTCACTGCTTAGTTGAAAGAGGTTTCGAAACATCTATATCAAAACTCCATCAAAATTTGAGGTGACTACAATTTCTAAGAAACTTCCGGAGTTTGGTTAACAATTCATCGTGATTTGTATGACGGTGCTACGCTTTTTCAAATCCCATTTATTTTGCGTAATAGTTTTACAGGTACTGGTCTAAAATCTATTTGTTTTCTTTTATTGTTGACGTCTTCTATATTTTCCAAGTAATTCAAATATATGATTCCCGTAACGAAAAAGTCTAAGGTCGAAATCATAAAGATACAGTTAGTTGCTTCGCATGGTGTTATGCTACGACGTAGACGTATACTGCAACGTAGGAATGTTATGTTTACTTTTCAATGGTCACATTGACGCTTCTTGCCACGTTGTATGACTCAGGGCAAGATTCAAGTAGGTATAATAAGCGCCACCATACGAATGTGAAGTTTATTCGTATACCGTTAATATTCATATTTGCATAAAAAGCTAAGTCATATTATTCGTCTGTATGAACATTCTATGCATGAAAATAAGGTTCATATTCGAGCGCCTAGCTGTGTGGCTTCGGCCTAACTTTTAAGCGAATACTGCCATCACGACTGTTGACTCAAAAAGAGATGAAATCGTGAACGATAGCGATTCGTTTGTGTTCTCGCACAGTTTTCGCTTTCCACGCAATATCCTGCGCACTATATTGACAGTGGCTTTATAATGAAAATTCTACCGCCGAGTCATGTTTATGCATTTACGAGAGTATATATATGTTATAACGTGTTATAAGTTAGGAATTGGCTGGATGTGAGAACCACAGAACCGGTCGAAGTGGCGATGCTTGGGGGAAGGAGGCGTATGTCCAGCAGTGGATGTTTTTCGACTGAAATGATAATTATATATCGTAACGTTATATAGCATAAATAAATAACAATAGAAGTGTAACATAAACAAGAAGCGTAAGAAGTAAACCATGTGAAGCATTTATTTTGATATCATAATCAGCCTATATTGTTCCCATTGCTGGGACACAGCCCTCGTCTCTTCGAGAGGGAGTGGGCTATAATGTACCACGCGGGCCTAGTGCGGGTTGGTAGATGTAACATGTCTTCGAATTTTTGGTTCTAGGACATGCCGGTTTCCTCACGATGTTTTTCATTACCATTTTGAGAGCAGTGGTTATGAAATAATTTATTTACACAAAGTAAAGCGCCTGTCTCAGTTCAAACGTACGACCTACAACCAGTAAGTCGCGGCCATTACCACTGCGCCACCACTGCTCTCATAAGCATATGATATGCTAGCTTGTGATATAGCTGATTAAGGGCAATACCAAATCAGGGACAAAACCGCTTCAAAACAGAAATAGAAACAACAACAAACAATTACCTCTTACTTCGATCACGATCGTCGCTATCTTAAGTCAAAATGTTTTCTATATGAAGTCGGTTAAAAACATACGTCAATAACAAAACGAAGACTGACACGAAGATGGAGGTACGAACTTGACACCTTCCTAAAGGACTGGCCCGCAATGGCAGTAGGCAGACGATGTGGAAAAGGGAAAAGGAGGCCTTTGCTCAGCAGTGGGACATTTTGGGCTAAATAGATAGATCATTGATTACAAAACACTTTACTTTCCCAAAAAGCAGTTCTCAGAGCGCACTAAATATTTACAACTAGCTGCGCCCCGCGGTTTCACCCGCATAAGACTCGATTCCGTGGGAATATCGGGATGAAAACTATCCTATGTCCTTTTCCGGGACTCAAACTATCTCTATACCAAATTTCATTTAAATCGGTTCAGTGGTTTAGGCGTGAAGAAGTAACAAACATATAAACACACACACAGACACTCACAAACTTTCGCCTTTATAATATTAGTGTGACTAGTGTGATATTGCAATGTAGGTACAGACGCCAGCACATCAACCTACCCGAAACTGTCAAATTTTCCCAATCAACTTTGAACCTTATGCTGTAGCAATTAAGTTGAAAATGTATTAAAGAAATTTGACAGATTGTAGTAGCTTGATGTGCTGGCGTCTGTACAACCTCAATACTTTACACTGAAGCACTAGAAACACCAAGCTAACCATATCAATCATAAACTTTGTATTTATTGGCTTACGCAACTTTAAGTTATTTAGTATCTGGAATATTATTTAGAGAAGAACGTGCAAGTTGGTGGAAGCGATGAAGGAGGTCTAAGTTTACTAGGTACAGTTTAAAACATGCTGTAGAAGATAATACACAACTCATAAAATAAAGTGGAACACTTCCATTATATAGAACAAAAGATAGACTATACAACGAGCATTACCCGCATCCAACAGTCATAAAAAACCTTTTCAGTCATAAAGTTCAACAAACAGCAACTGTTCTCTACAATTCCCCGAAATTCCATTCGTTTCGGGCCTCAGTACCAGGAAATAATGTCCAATTAGAGCGCCAACCACTTCTGTCTTTTCACACGTTCGAACATCGAACGGCCGAACACATTTGGTTAATCGAATTTTCGATGCACCAATGATGATTTGGGATTACGCTGGAATTAATTGCTAAACTGTTTCGTTTCATTTGTGGCCGTTTTAAGTACCGTTGTGTTTGACTTGTTCTTGTGTTTGGTTTCAGTAATGAATGATTTGATTACTGCTTGCATCTTCTTTAATTAATTTTCATCTATCTGTAGGTAAGTGTTTTACTTGTATGATCTCCATAGGGACCTGACTTTAAGCGCAGGACTCTCGGTACCTTCCGAGATATTGCGAAGTCGGAAGTGCGTGTGTTACGTGCGGATTCTACTCGTCCTCACGCACTCATTCCCAATTTGTTTGTACACTTGATCATCACAAGTAAAGCGCGTATCGCTTCGTGGGATAAAATACTGTACAACGCTACTAGGTTATTGTGCCGCGTGGCCAGAATCTGAACTAACGTCGTCATCGTATTTTGTCAATACAATATCTGTGACATAATTTCACAAATATTTCCTCGATTGATGTCCTCGATCGTTAAGACCGGACACCCCCTTTTCCTTTTCTAAACCAATCTTACAGTCTCTCGAACATTCTTTCACAGATCCTATAGATTTCTTATCGATTTTTGTATCTTTAATTTATTAGACATTGTTTTTGAATTAAAATGTGGATAATTGTGTATGTTTGTTTATTTATTTTAATTAACTAATAAACTTCTAATTAATTTACTATACACAAAGACACCAACGCCATCTTGTGTCGCTTACACTAACGTTGACGCTATCCTGCAAGTACCCACGACAGATGTCGCTACTTGACATGATCAATATTTACTTTTGCAACGTCACAACCGACACACACCTGTCAATGTCATCCAGGCGCCGAAATATCCATATAGCACTCTATGTACGTAAGGTACAAATCTATAAAAATCTATTTTCAATCCTATCTATCTTTCAAAGAACACACAATTATGACGTATGAACTTGTAGAAAGACAGGTTGAACGTGGTTAGCGTGTAATCGAACGGAAGTGTCGCAATATCCGAGAGCAGGCTGACGCGATTTCAGAACGACTGCACCCGTAATGCATTTCCGATTTGTGTAATGCTGTGATTAGGGATGATGAATCTGCTGAACGCTTTTCTAGTTGGTGGAGCATCTGTAGTTACAAATTGGAATCAGATTGGTAAGGAAATTAATGTAAGTTGGTATGAAATTAAAGATAATGTCATGTCATCATCATCTGCCTAGCCTTTTTCCAATTGCAAGATGATGTATGATATAAAAATAATTGATGAGATGTTAACAAAAAAAAAATCAAATCGAATTCATGGAGATTTCGGTTTGATTATTTTTTTTGGTCTTTCGAAATAATAATTATGTTGAGGTTACATACGGGGGACATCATATTCAAAACTAGATACCTACAGTGAAAAAATATTTTTAAAATAACGCTATTATGAAGCTTTAACAACAAACATCGGATATACATTAAAGACGAGTCTTGCATCTAGAACCAACAGAATGTTTCCTAACAAAAACACAATAATTAGAAACATGAACAATTTATCATCTTCAACATTTATGTAAAAACTGTATGCCCTTGACCGCTCTACGCAGCGCGCAGACATTAATTCTTGCCATGCCTCTTAACTAATCCACAAGAACTGCAGCGGTTTCCTTCGTACTAATATTTTATTTTGTCATAACATAAATTCAATTTCTCAAGCTACCTATGAACAAAAAATTTTTCCTCGCTTCATCGAACTACGTCACAATTCAAGATCAAAACGCTTGAAGCGCTTTTTCTGAAGCGATAAAGCCCTCTCTTCGAAGCCATAAGTAGCTCTTTGCTATCGAGCCTCATATTAACCTTGGCCGTTCTACTGAAGCATTTTGCTCATCCATCATCATCAGTATGCAAATTAGGAGAGTGGCTCGTTGGATTATCATTTTGTAGTCTCTCTTCAAGCTCCAAGCACACACTGAATTTTATCAGTATAGGTGGTAGTAGTTTCGTATGCTACATTGATGATGAGTTTTGATTTGTTTTAGTGTTTAATTTTCTATTTGTTGTATGATGTACTAGTGCGCTAATTGATAGTGCCGTGCTTTCCTATCACACTAATATTATAAAGGCGAAAGTTTGTGTGTGTGTGTGTTTATATGTTTGTTACTTCTTCACGCTCAAACGGCTGGACCAATTTTGATAAAATGTTGTATGGAGGTAGCTGACACCCTGGATTAACATATAGGCTACTTTTTATCCCGATATTCCCACGGGATCGACATTTACGCGGGTGTCACCGCGGGGCGCAGCTAGTAATTTTAATACATGCAAGATCAATATTATGTCAACGACTCTGGGTTAATGCTGTGTATGTGTTTAGTTGGTAAGCCTTGTTAAATAAATAATGAATGAGTTACCTAATTAGTGTTTGACGACTTGGTTACTGGGCAAAGGCATTTTGCGTGTACTTTATTACATTAACAAAGAATTGTTATGTTTTTACCTTTAATCCTTTTTTGTTTTTATTTTGTATGGAATCTAAACCTCATATTACATAGTAAACCTAAATCGTTAATTACGAAACAGTGTCTTCAAAAATTATATCGCACTGCCACTGTTTTTGAACTTGCTTGGACGACATTAAAGTCATCGAAAAGTGTCGTTTTTTTTTTCTATAATGCTGCCGCATTCATAATTATTATTTGTTCTGTGCATCAAGCAGAATTTCTAATTTGAAATTTAGGACGACGACGACGGAAATAATCACACTAAAAATAAATATTACAAAAAATATTTTACAAAAGCTTTTATATTTCACGTTACCCGCCAGGTGGCAGTAATCACACATGTGAGTGCCCGGAGCGCTCACGGGTGCGAATACAAAAAATGGCAACTCCCATTTTTATATGCAACTATTGTTAAAAAATGAATAGCGTTTTTATAAAATACTGGAGTGAACATTTTGCTCTGTAAAGATTTTTGTTTGAGAAGAATTTGATTTGTGTTGAATTTTAGCTAATTTTATTTTATTGTGTTATATTTGATTTTATGCGTGTCTAGGTGTTACTTACCTGAAATAAATTAATTAAGTATTATATTATTATTATTAAACATGAGACCTTCAACCTTGTGCCCTTAATCATTTAGCAAAGATGTCATAAAAAATGAATCTTTAAACAACCATGACAGGTATAATGCTCATAATATTATCATTATCATCATTTCATCCGAAAGATGTCCACTGCTGGACATAGGCCTCCCCCAAGCACCGCCACTTCGAGCGGCTCTCTGTGATTCCCTTCTCCAGCGGATTACTGCGGCCTTCCTAAGGTCATTGGTCATAATATATCTTGGATAAAATCTTAAAACTTAGCATTTCGACTTGCTATTAAATCAAATATTTTTATGCGTCTGTGGCGAAGATAAAATGGGGGTTATGTTTATTGTTAAAGATTATTGCACAAAAAAAATTAACACTACTTTGTACTTTGGCATAATATCCTGAAAAGACCTGTGACTTACGAGTTGTAGGTCGTAGGTTCGAACCCAAAGAGGCGCTTAACTTTTTTTTGTTTTTTTATTATTTTATAATGACTGCTCTTATAACGGTGAATGAAAACATCGTGAGGAAACAGTCATATCCTAGAACTAAAAATTCAAAGACATGTGACTTCTACCAACCCGCACTGGGCCCGCGTGGTGGATAAAGTCTACTCCCTCTCACCGAGAGGAGGCCTGTGTCCCAGCAGCAGGAGCATTATAAGCTGATTATGCTTAACCGGAAAAGCCAACGTAGAACTAATAAAGTAATAACACACTACACTTCTAAGGCATTAAGTCCGCCTTTGTACCTTTTTGTACAAAAAGTTTAAATAAATAAATAATCAAAACACAGTTTTAATCCCCAGTAAAGATTTATTTGTAAAAGATGCAATTAATATTTTGTTAAGTATATTTAAAATGCAATGTTATTATTGAAACAAAATACGTGGTGAATAATCGGAAATGTACGGTAAAGTATTCGGTAAATGTTTCGTTCATAATCATTGTTCATTTATTGGAGGAAATCGTGGTTTCCCATGCGGAAGAAACAAACACCGGTTCGTAAAATATATGAATGGATACTTCTTTACTGTATTTATTGTTTATTCATAACAAAAATAATAACTGGTGTATATGGAAAATGTCGTCTTTATATCTGTGCGAACATTATTATTTTTGAAAGGAACTTTAATGTTTAATTGGTTATACTGATAATTATAATTATTAATCAATTTATTTCAGATAAAATCAATCCACGCAATTACAAATTATAAATGCAGAGAATTACTCGTAAATAAACAAAAACAGAGAGAAATAAATTATTAGAATTATAAGGTACCTATGGTGTTAGTAAAATCTTATGCACTATGTTAGTCAACACCCATCACAATATGCATCCATTTGTTCTGAATAGGGCATTCCGCACGAGCTACAGTCATCTGCAAGATACGTTGCTACTGCCTCGCACGCGCTGCAACAAGGAGGCCACCTTCTTTCGTATAACCGCTTGAAAGCCGTCCGTCGTATAATAGGCTTTTGTTAACACTACTATAATCAATTAAAATTGAAAAAACAATAAACCATTGGGAATACTTAATAATAATACCCTTTAATTTTTTTTTTTGATACTTCTGGATTGAGATATTAGGTAGGTACTGACATAATAATTATGTATGTGCGTAATATTCAATACCTCAAACATATTATTTATTTATTTACTATGGATGATTTACAGCTAAAACAAACAGAATAAAAAATAGCGTGTGAGACTGACAGCCAATTACAAGTCATCACTTCTAAAAACAGATTAGAAAGAAAGAGTGTGAAAAACACAACACAGCTACCAAAAAAAGAAAGAGAAAAAAAAACAGTGTTACAATCAAGCTTAAACTAAATTCACATGTGCGTTATGTTTGTGGTTTCCTATAAATGAATCAGAAAAAATCCTTTCAACAAAAGTAGTTTTCGCTCCAACACCATAGTAAATCTAATATCCATATCTCACTGCCAAATCAACGTGGTTTATCCCGTGTGGACACGGATCCGGAGTTTCCGACTTTCCCTAACTTCCGCTTTCTGACAGAATACTTAATTCAGATATGTAAATATATCATCTTGACAACGATGCGACGAAGGTACAGTTATAATACTTCAAAGGTATGTATTTATTATGGATGAGTCTGCTGCGAAAGTTTCGATTGAATTAGTTTAGGGATGGAATGCATGACTTGAGATTTAGTTTAAAAATATATGGTAATGTTCTTTAAATTCCTGAAGAATTTCGTTGATAACCTTTACGACTAAGTTGATGTTTTATACCAGTTAACAAAAAGGTATAAAAGAAAATGAATCCAAAACGTTTGAGTTTCCTACACTACTTTCATTTTCAATAAACATACTAATACTGAAATTAAGACTGCTGATTCCTATTAATATCTACGTAGATATCATAAGTTGAACATAAAATATAACAAAACATAATTATATGTAGGTCATGTACTCTTAAATATATCATAACATTGATACTGCAATGTTCAAACTTGAGTCCACATCGAAAAATTGTGCAGCATTCGTCTTTCAAAAGCTCTATAAGAGCCTTACCTATTTTTATTCTTTGACACAAACAAGACTACAATGAGCTTATCAGGTTAAAAATTACCTACCATCGCTTGTGTAAGAAACAACCTAGTTTTATGAGTGAGGGAAGGGACTTAAATTCAACCGTCATGGAAGAGGAGAAACTCAATAATTTCTACAATTTTGCACCTCAAACGGAGGAATGAAAAAATCCAATGAAATGAAATGTTCGAAAGATTTAATCTTCTCGGTGTGCGTTTGTGTGTGTGCTATAAATATTTACGAGACGATAACGGGGGCGATATTGGAAAATACTAAATTTTTCGACTTGAATTGAAAACGTTTCCAGCAAAGGGTAATGTAGTACTGAATTTGTGAAGTTATGTAAGGGTTTATTGGTGCTTCTTTTTCATTATAGCCTGCGCAGACGACGGATTTTTGTCCGCGGACTTTTTTGTCCGCGGCGATAGAACGTATGGAAATCTATGCATTAACGCACACGAAAGACAAGTAGACTGCTGGGATTTCCATACATTCTGTCTTTGCGGACAATTTCTCCACGGACAAAAGTCCCTCGTCTGCGCAAGCCATTATTGTGTTTTATTCTATGTTTAAGGTCGGACAGGTCCATAGAAATATAACCTTACAAAACGTACGCGCGATCGAAAAAAATTAAATTCCTTTAGGGGGGAAGAATTAAAAGAAATGCTTTCTTAGTTTTTTTTTTTCAAATTGTGTATTTTATTTTTTTATTTTAGTATTTTATTGTTTCCACAGGGCTGTCGTTGGCAGCCATCATTCTTGTAGTTTCTTGATATTTTCGTAATTTTTTTGAGTTTGTCGTTGTTTCTTGAGCTTTTATTACTAGTAGTGGTGGTATTTCTGATAATTACCCTACCTAGGTACTATTGAAATGTCTAGAGTTATGTTTTTTTTATAAAACAATAGTTACACATATAAAAATTGGTTAAATAATAATATAAGGTAATGTATAAAATATTCTTTCGACGCGATCCAGTTACGCGTCGAAAGAATATTCAGCTGCGTCCGGTTAGACTAGAAGCCGACCCCAACATAGTCGTAAAATTATTCCCAAAGGCATGCTTTGCCTCTTACTTTTCAATTACTGCTAGTAGGCATCCTTGCGTGTACCCTGCATATCCTCTATGCTCCTCATACATAAGTCAATAAAAACATTTTTATAGGCCATTTTCCGGATGAAAATATATTTTCTCATTTTCTCGTACAAAAACACTTTTGGGAAAAGCAAACTACGTTAATAGTGAGTCCCTGGTTTAAATACAAACAGAACTATTCCTATAATGAAGCTAGATAGTTGAAAAAATATGGCCCACAAATATAATCGGCCATTATGTCGGATGATAAAAAAGTTGTGACTGAAAGCTTCATATTGTTTCGAATAAATGTTGGTTCAGGCTTTAGTGAAAGCTAGTTTCTTTCTCAGTTTTCTATTATCCGCTAGATTGCACCTTCGGTAATCCTTTGTTCTATCCGAATTTCTATTTCTTTTTCCTTTTCCCTTATTTAGGTATGTTTATGATCATCAATAGGTATATTTTTCTCTTCCACACGTTAACCTACTGTAGACCATCCAGATTAACCCCTACTAACTAATAAACGTTTTATAGAGTCCGTTTAGTTACACAACGCTTTGTCTTCTTCTTTCGAAAGTCAAATTACTGACGAAAGAAAGAGAGAAATATGTGTTTCATCTGATATAATACGTTTATTAGTAAGGCGGTTAATACATGTTATCTTTGATATCATCTATCTCTTGTCTTTACCCTTATTTATTTGAAGTAGGTGCAGCACGATCACAACATGATCTGGCCAAGATACTGTCTGGAATTTAGACTTTCACCCCTGAATTAGTTTAGCCATTTCTTCTCAGGGCTAGTCAGATAGGAAATGTCGACTCCATCGAGCTTATTTGTTGACGTGTAAAAGTAATTCTGATCTATTTACAGAAAAAACAAGTTCATTCCATTTCACGTATACTTTCATGCACACAGATACAGGAATATTTTTTCCATCCAAATTTTTACAGGTTTTTTTTCCCATGAATTTGAATAACTTTCATTATGGGACCATCTCTGAAATCACGAAAAAAAAAATCTGCTGTTTAATATAAAAATTCAATACCTACTTGACCAAAATGTATGAAACAGCTGATTTTTTATTTTTGTGGTGCACTGGGCCATCACTGCTGTTTTATCACATAGATAATGATTACGTTACCTTAGAATTCTTGCACAAGTGAATGTTGATTTCTTGTTTTAGTGTCGTTAAACTAACCTGTACACATAATTATATGCTTATCTTGAAGTGTATTACAAACATGTAACTATCAACAGCTGTATGTTTGGTTTGTTAGTTAATATTAGCTTGGTTGGTTGTTGATAATTACCTAACACTACATTAATTGGTTTCGTATTTACTTTACTGTTTAAACCTAAATTGAAAATGATGTGTGCTGAAATTACGTAATTTATCAAGCTCTACACAATTGTCCTGAAATGAAAAATAGGTTGTTTTATGGTTAATCTGATTCCCAAGCCTGATGAGCCCCCCATCCGTCTTATTTCAAAGTGAGATTTCGAGCTTAATTAAACCTTCGAGACAGTCTTTGTATTTCAAACTTTATTCCTATCTAAGTAACGTTCTTAATACAAAACTGACAGTCAGTTACGTGTAAATAACTGTAATTCGATCCCCGTTAGGTTCTTAATACAAAAACTTGCTCGCTGGTTTGAAACAAGTCAAAAGAGAAAAACCTTGATTTGAGATAAAACCGCATACGTTTCATATGTTTAAATCTGTTTTTTTTTTCGGGAATAGCCAAACATCCATCGGTTTCTTACTAAACTTCAACTATAACCACGACCCTGGTAACTTATCTCTTTTGGTGACTGTATCTACCAGAGGAATATCAACTTTTTAAATAAACTGGAATACACATAACTAAGGTGTATATAAACGAAAACACTATACTTTACCCCTGCAGTTCATTAATCCTCTTTGGCGAAGTTTATATGGAAAAGTGCAGTAAATAAAAGTGTTTTCCACTGTTTACGGTCAATAAAGCTGTTGGAACTGGCGACGCTTGATCTTCAGCGCCAGTGCACGTTGGGGTGGAGGTAAATCTGGGTGAAGTTTTTTAATAAATACTGATTAACCCCTCAAGCGTCAAGTGTACAAACGTGTGTCAACGGTACACCAAGTGTACACAACAGTGTCATTGTCATTGTTAAAACAATAAAACTGCGCCCATTCGACTACTCCCACGCGTGGGGTGTTTCGACAGGTAGGCGGGCAAACGTGTGAGAGGTTAAAGCTACATCATAACATCACGCGTTGTTTCTCCGAAGAGTTGAGCAAATTGTACCATTTGTACAACAACATAACGCCAGTTATGTTTAGTGCTATTTAATAGGGGGCGAGCTTATTGCCATCAACATGCAGGCTCCGGGATCGGACCCGGACTCGGACTCTAATTACCCAATAACACTTTGTATAATAAATTAATATTTAAGTTCAGAGAAATCTCGATGTTCTGACATGTCACCATTGCACACGCGCAAAGCATGGGTGGGTCGCTGGTAGTGTTTTAATCGACACTCTTTACAGGTATATCTCGTTGCGTAAATACAAAAAGATTTTATTTCAGGTATATTTTCCTTGTTCACCTTTATCTGGGGACGTTTCGCAGAACTGACATAATAACAGCCTTTGTCGCATCGCATTTCGTCTCAGAATATAAGTTAAATGTATTTTCGTTATAAAAGATGGACTTAGGTGTTCTATTTTTGTAACAGTATTTTCAAGTATGGGAAGATTTAACTGTATGTCTTAGGCGGTGTTAAAAGTGACAGGAGTCTTCAAATAGATATGTTGATACTTTGTGATACAAAAGGGTTACAGATTTTACAATAAGCTGGATTCGTCATGTTCGTTGTCAAAGTAGTTTTAATACACACGACGACATATCAAGCTATACATTGCCAGTTTTAGCTGACCTCGCATTGAATAGGTTTTTTGTACAATCAGACGTCAGCTTATACTGGTTATGTGTATCTTGATATGTAGCCGTGCGTACCTTTATGAAGTAAAATTTTTCGTAGTATCATCGTAACTATCACAGACAGAAAACAGTAGTTCTACTTTAGTTTCGGGGGAGCGGTGAATCCTAATGCGAATCCCGCACCCCCGACCATAGGTAGAGGTGGTTTTCAATCAATCAATCAATCAACTCAGCCTATCGCAGTCCACTGCTGGACATAGGCCTCTCCCAGACTGCGCCACAGCACCCTGTCCTCCGCCTTCCGCATCCAGTCCACCCCAGCCACCTTCCTTAGGTCGTCCGTCCATCTAGCTGGGGGGCGTCCCACACTACGCTTGCCGATACGCGGTCTCCACTCCAGGACTCGCCTGCTCCACCGGCCATCAGTCCTTCGACAGACATGGCCAGCCCACTGCCACTTCAGTTTGCTTACTCTGCAAGCTATGTCGGTCACTCTGGTTCTTTTCCGGATAATTTCATTCCTGATTTTATCCTTCAAAGAGACTCCGAGCATAGCTCGCTCCATAGCTCGCTGAGCGACCTTGAATTTGTGGACCAGCCCGACCGTCAGCCGTAGCAGGTGGTTTTAGCCGATCAGAATCCGGCATGCCCCTCTGTCACCCTACGATGGAGGAAGTCCATGAGGATTTCCACCGCGCACCAAAAAAAAAGTAGGTTATACAAATATTGAAATGGGTGATTTGGTCATTAGCCAATTCTTATCTACTATGTAGCGATTTATAGGAGCTCGTGACATAACTTCCACGCGGGTCGATCGAAACTTAATGTACGCTTGCAACGGTCGGTTCGTGGATGGGTTCCATTACCTACATATCAGGATCCCTCAGTGACTCAGAAAACACGTTAAGCCGTTGGTCTCAGCTGTCATTCAAAGAACTTAACAGTCGTTACGGAAAGGCAGAAGCCCAAAAGTCTGACGACCTTTGTAAGACTATCCCTTGGTAAGACTTTACCAAGTGATATTGCAGTTACTGGGTTGAGGAGGTCTGAGGGGCAATTCTCGTAATTTTAAGAACGGTCACAGTCTGATCTCAGTCTCAATCTGTCAAAAATACCTCTTGAGATGAGATTGCGACTAGATTTTGACCGTTATTACGGGAGTTAGCCTGCAAATGGCAGTCTTTCCATGTAAAATACTGGTATTCAGCTGAATCCGGTTAGACTGGAAGCCGTAAGTACCCAACATAGTTGGAAGGCTAGGCAGATAATGATCTCGCGAACGATCTCCGGCCGCCTTAGGGTGAGGCCTGCAGGCAACAGACTTGGGGAGTTTGTTGCCTGAACAGTGAAAAGCCCGAGACATGCTTTAGAGGCATGGTGGCCATTTGCAGCCGCTGAGGGTGACGGGTCCGCATGGATTCATGCGGACCAACACCTGGCCGGGGGAGCGTGACGTAATGCGCAAGCACTCCAGCACCCCGGCTAAAGGTAGCAGCAGGACACCGTGTGGTTTAAGTCAGTAAGAGTCTGACAGACCCCTCCACCCGCCCCAGGGTGGTGGACATCCATGAGAATTTCCAAACGATAAAAAAAAGGCAGATAATGATCTACCATAGAGCCACTGCGCTATTCTAGCGATAGTTTATGCTGGGACGATATCTCTAGAGCTTCCTCTAGACTCCTACGTCTCTTTACAATGAAAGTTGTGTCATCCATTTTTAAATTTTATAGACAAGTTATATCCAACTGGACGGAAGAAACTTTCATCAACTCATGAACTATAAACACAAGTTACTGCTGAGCATTTCCGTTGAAAAATACCAAAACGTCCTTTAATAAACGTTATACGATATATTAAATTTCATAACAACTTGAATTGAGAGCTTCATAACGTTTTGAGCACACTTTGATGCTGTTCTCCAAAACGGTTATCATTTTATGAATATTGGTGCTCAATATAAAATTTTATATCGAAAAGAATCGTGTTTTACCTAAAGTAGATTTCATTTTAATGAGCGGTAAGAAAGTAAAAGTTCTCGGTCTTTATACAAAATCCAATCTGTGGTCGGCTTCCAGGCTAACCGTGAGTCTAATAAGCGACGAAATAAGCGAAGACATGAATCGTCGACCAAAAATTAATTGGGGTAAGGCAAGGTCAATCAGATTTAATCATTGTAATGCCATCCGCATTACAATGATTAAATCTGATTAACAAATTAACCGGTCAAGATCCGCGCGTCGCCGCGTCGCCTGTCGGCGACGAAACAATAGAAAATCAATTGTATCTCATTAGCGGAGCTTGACAGATTAAAGTATTCGTGAGAATTCAAAACGGTATTGTGTAATCGTAATCTAGTTGAAACCACAGTTAAATGAAATCGGTGAATCGGACCCGTTTGTACCACATGCTCTGTGGTACAAACGGGTCCCCATGGGCCCTCTTTTTTTTTGTTATAGCAGATATAGTAGTACACACTCTGTGAAAATGTCAAGTGTCTAACTATTACGGTTTAAAAGATACAGCCCTGTGACAGACGGACGGACGGCCGGACCAGCAAGTGGAGCCTTATTAATAGGGTCCCGTTGACACCTTTTGGGTTCGGAGCCCTATTAAACGAGCTATTAGGACGTAATGATACTCAATCATAAAAATATACCAAAAACGCAATTTGCAATAAACGTTTATGAGTAATGCTACCTACTTCTTGTATCATACTGCTGTATTCTGATTGGACGATAAAAATCCAATTGTGTTGAGTCAAAGCTGAGGTGTATTACTAAAACCATCACTTTTTATTGGACATCGTAAAAAAATGTCGCTACTTTATAGTTCAACCAGATTTTGTAGCTCTCGTTGTTTCAAGATATTGGAATTTCCAAATGAGATTTTTGAGTAGAATGTGGTATAATCATTGTGATTTTTCTTTCTTTTGCGTCTACGTAGTTAGGGGGCATCCATTAATTACGTGAGGCTTTTATGGGGGGGAGGGGGTCAAGCCGATTCTCACCCAATCTCACGTGGGGGAGAGGGGAGGTCCTGGCAAGTCTCACGTAATTTTTTATCTGCAAGAAAAGTCTTAAATAAAAATAATTAAACAAATTGTATTGTTTTTTAATAAATCCAACGCAATGAAGCATAATTATATATTAACGTATTTACACTGAAAACACGCATTTTGAACAATCTCACGTGAGATTAGAGGGAGGGGGAGGGAGTCGAGCAAAATCTCACGGTATCTCACTAAGGGGGGAAGGGGGGTCAAAAAATCGCCAAAATCACCTCACGTAATTAATGGACGCCCCTTTATGATTGTTTATCTCCTTCTATGTAATGCTGATCATGCACGGTATAAAGCCACTGCCCCATCTGACCTAAAAAAAAATTCTAGCCAATATGGCACTGTATCAGTAACCAGACTTGTCTTTAGAATCACTTTTAGTTTTTTGTTGTAAGCTACCTCGATATATCAACATAAGCCTGTCAATTACATTTTAGTTTGTGCAGTGGCGTGCGTTGGTTTTCAGAATAGGTAGGCACTAGGCCCGGTCTAGTCTAGGCAGACGCGGTCACTAATCAGAAAAAAAAAACGTGTGGTCGGGGGACCCCCGGCAGGAACTAAGTTCAAAATTAATATAAATTAGCGAGTTTCTTAATTGTGGGGCACACACACTAAAATGTAATTGACAGGCTTATGTTGTTATATTGAGGTAGGCACTGCTTATATGCCTATATGCAATGCACGCCACTGAGTTTGTGTAACTGTGTACCCCACAGTTAAGAAACTCACTAAATTATTTTCATTTTGAACTTAGTTCCTGCCGAGGGTCCCCCGACCACACTTTTTTTTTCTGATTAGTGACCGTGTCTGCCTGCGCTAGACCCGTCCTAGTGCCTACCTAATTTGAAAACTAATGCACGCCACTGTGTAAGAGTAAATTATTTTCATGAGTGATATTTTCAGTCCTGTACTGATCGTTTATAATTTCACTCGAACTGGTTTTATTGTGCACCCATTGGTATATTACAGTTCATTCATGCTAGTATATTTAGTGTCTTAGGACTATTAAGGTGCCTTTTTCAGTTTTCTGAAGGTAACTAGGATTGATATAAGTTCCTATGACAGTTGATTTGAGTGGACTTTTAATATGGTGGAGAATCTATGTGGTAATATTTGCTTAACATAAAATTAAATATCGTAATTTTAATTTTTGCTTTTCTAAAGAAAATAAATAAACTCGTGGTATTTTATACAAAATGAAATGCCAATTCTTTCGTTCCTGTGCTACAGAAAAAACGGCTCCGTTGCGGAAATGGAGATTTTATGTAAAGTTGTATTTTATTTCGAATATCTTTGAACTTTATCCACCCGGTGCTACGTCCGCTTTTAAGCCGTGATATTGTGTCTGTTTGCTCTCCATATATACACATATTTATGTTTGTTTGTCCGTATATGTATCGAACAATAGAATTGCTGGAGCATAAAAGCCTGTTACGTAAGGCTTTTAAAATGTGGTTTGTATACGCAAGGTTGTTTCCGTATTTTTGTGTGTCTCTGTTTTATGTTTCTTTTCATTTTTGCTACAAAAATTTTAAAACCTTTTTCAAAGATTTTTCGTTATCCCGAAAAATACTTCCTATTGTTTTTTACTCGCAAACTGCGTAATCTGCATTCGCGACTTATTTGCCAAAAATGTAAACAAATATGAGTTTATGGAAAAATAACTTTAATTCCTACAAAATAAAGTGCAGTTTACGTTACAACTTCAAACATTCAAAACAATAAAATCTAAATTACCATTAAAATAAAGTTAACATTTGTTTAACTTGAAATAGCATTAAATGGAAACATACATTTGAGAAGGCCTTATGTTATTTAATTCTAGCATTGTAAAACTATGCGCGAATTTGAAATAAGTGCATAAATCGAAATCTTGAGGTTTTATTACCTTTGCGGGCAAAGTTCGTAGTCTTAAACTAAAGCAGCAGCTTATAAGTATACGAAAGTAAACGCTAAGACATTTGGCGTGACCTAAATTTTCAAGACAATGTGAAACTTAAGTTTTTACAAAATAAAATACATTTTCGCAAGGAAACTTATGTATAAAGTAAAATAACCCAGGGGAATATTTTATGGAATTGATCCAAATTTTTACTTATAAAAATATGGCAACACTCAAACTGGTTTCTCATCTTTATATTACGGCACTAGCTTCTGCCCGCGACTTCGTCCGCATGAAATTTCACCCTCCCCCCATTCACCCTCTTAGGGGTGGAATTTCGAAAAACCCTTTCTTAGTGGATACCTACTCTTCACTAAGAACACACCCACCAAATTTCATGTCTCTAGGACCAGTGGTTTAGGCAGTGCGTTGATATATCAGTCAGTCAGTCAGGACTTTGAATTTTATATGTATAGATTAGTCTATGTTTAAACTTGCTTCACATTTTTCCACTTCTATGCCACTGTGCATAATGGAAAACACGCCTAGGAAGCAATAAATCCATACGCAAATACTTCCTATCACTTGCCTCGGAGTGGAAACCCGATGGGGCGAACGGACGTTCTGTGGAAAAATGCTTGGATTATTCTATTTATTCTTGACATAGCAATTTTAAACGCAAGAGTTCAGATAGACACAGAGTTTAGTTTTGTAATTGAATATATGTGCACGTACGTAGAGTAATTGTTTTAAAATGTAGTGGAAAATCTAGTGGATTGTATTTTCACGCCGATCAAATCACCAAATCGCTGACACAAACTCCTTCAAAAAGAAAAGAGCAATGTAAACTATTTAAAAATAACATAAAGAATGTAAAAGAGGTCGCAACACTATCCCATAAAAACAATACTTAATATCATAATATCTACAGCTTCATCTATGAGGAAAATTATACGGGTGTCTTGACCGAAGATGATTGTTGTTTACATGTAGGAGACGAGGGGACATTTCGGGAAAGGGACTATTTGAATACAAGGGACATTTTGGGAAAGGGACATTCTGAGCCTGAACGACGCGGAGGTACAATAGGGTATCGTATTACCCAGTAACTGGGTTGTAGAGGTCAGATAGGCAGTCGGTCCATGTAAAATACTGGTGTTCTGCAGCATACGGTAAGACTGGAAGCTGACCCCAACATTTTTTGGAAAAGACTAGGCTATGATGACATGCAGTAGACGCGGAGAAAGATGCTGTCCGGTCACACTTTTAAAGCTAAGAACTGCTTAGAAAAAAAAGGTTTTGTTATGGACTCTTTGCTCCCACCATAGATGATCCGCGATTTATGCCTGTACACTGTCAGCTCTCGATTCGAGATTTTGTGTTATCAACGTAAAATTTTCAAAAACAATATTGGACTTCAAACTTCATCCAGATAAGTTCGATTGATTCTCAATTATTCTAAAAGCACTAGACAAAGATTTGAATATACTAACGATAGACGGGAGAAAGCGGTCAACATAAATATTTACTTGGTAGTGCTTACAGAGAGGCAATTCTCGTAATTTTAAGAACGTTCACAGTCTGATCTGTCTCAATCTGTCAAAAAATACTTCTAATTTCCCTACATTTTGACAAGCTTTTGACATTTTTTTGTCGCCGAGATGAGACTGCGACTAGATTTTGAACATTTTAAATTACGAGAATTGGCCTTCAGGTATCACCTCGCTCAGTTTACTTCTACGTCTTGTGACATATGCCCCACATGACGGGTCGGATTGTGTGTGCAAACGAAAATTGTTTTCGAAAAAACAAGCCAAATTGTATTGCAAACTTCATAAAATGATTGGACTTAACTACGGTTTATTCACCACTGCTCTCAAAATGGTGAAGGAAAACATCGTGAGGAAACCGGCATGTCCTAGAACGAAAAACTCGAAGACATGTCTCGTCTACCAATCCGCACTGGGCCAGCGTGGTAGATTGTAGCCCACTTCTTCTCGAAGAGAGGAGGCCTGTGTCCCAGCAGTGGGAACAATTATGGCTGATTATGACGGTTTAATTTTGTCAGTATGTTATAATTTACCGAGTATTTAGATAAATTTATTAATCTTCTTAAATACTTCAACCTATCTGACGTTTGATAGTCACATAACAGTTGGTGTCGGTAAAAGTGTATCGTGTCAAGCTTGACTATTGCTTGTGTAATTTTGCTAGACGGCGTCACTTAGACATGAGATCGCAGTATCTTAAATTTTCATTGGTACTATGACTACTACGACGATACTAACCAATCTAACGGTCGAAATGGAGGTGCTTGGGGGAGGCCTATGTCCAGCAGTGGATGTCTTTCGGCTGAAATGATGATGCTGACTAACCAATCTTGTAGGTAGGTACACTTCCCAGGAACTACGAAACTAAAAAGTGTGAGTAAAAAAAAAAGAAAAATGTTTATTCTGTACAAACAAAACGCACATTACAAATAAAAACCTAAAAAATAAAAGGCATAAAATAAAAATAAAAAAAAGTAGTAATAACATAAAAGTAGTAGTAGTAGGTAGTAGTAAAAGTTTTTCTAACGTTATCCATTACGGGTTCTCTCTGCTTGTGTTCCTACTCTTTAAAAGTTAGAAAAAACAAACGATAAAACTACAAAAGCGATTCCTAACTGGGAAGCAATAAAAAGCGAGCCTTTTTCGCCCAATGGTCCGAAAACTTGTGGTAGAAAAAATTCCCTATCCTAGAATTTCCTCAGCGTTTTAACGGCGCAAAACTATTCATATTTTCATTTTTTTTTCTCATTAGCAAGGGATCGGTTTACCCAATTGGCACCTCGTTTATAAGTCTGGAATTCGGTCCGGTTCGAAGCAATTTCTATAGAGTAATGGCAGCTGACAGGTTCGATTTGTTTGGAACTTGCAGGTACGGAATTTATAAATGGCTGTTTGCTGTTTTGGTGCACGGATACTCTGGAATGAAAGGCCGGAGAACTAATTTTATTCGGGGAGTTTACTGCATCATAGTATATAAAAATCTATGATTGGATTTTGTGAAGTAGTTAGTCGAATTAAGACTAGGTTAGTAGCTACTGCATGTTAGTTTTTTTCGCCATACATCCTTCTTGAAGATTATAATCAACCTCTTTTTATACTGGGCCTATCAAAAACCTTTTTTTTTTTTTTTTGAAATAATGAATTTCTTTTACGTTAGACGAGATTTTTTCTTTGAAACATGGTTCACTTGTTAAAATTTTGTCTCATACGACGGCCAGATTATTTTTATCGCGAAAACTAACACCAAAATTTGAAATTTGCTAAATCAACGTACTAGGAATTAACTCTTTAGTGTACTTCATTACGTCGACTTTTCTCAATTGCAAAGTAATAATCAAAATTTATTTCTTTAAAGACAAGGAAAAAGTCTCAAAAGCGCTTTTGAAAAAAAAAAAATACTTGAACGTGCGAGGTTATTGGCATAAATTTCAATCGTTTATTGCGAACAAAAGTAAAGTAGATTCGAGTAAAGACAAATAAACGAAGTTATTATGTAGTTCTGCATAAAAGCCTCGTAGACGGCAAAACTATCTGAATTCAGACCTAAATAAACTTTATCCATCGTGAATAATTTATTCAGAACGCCAATTAAACACTATGGTAGAACAATCAGAATCCCATAGTGAAACCACTTCAATCGCCCTCAATCATCCCACTGTTACAAACTTAATGAATATAAATCCACTATCATAATGATAATAATTGATCCTGAAATAGTTCTTTGACCGATTTCAGTTTGTTTTGTATTGTTATTGAACGAGTCCTGGCAATGAGGTTTCCTAGACTTTTGAACGTAATCTGAATTTATGTTTGTATTCCATTTCAAATTCTGTTCTCGGAAGTCTTCAATTGAATAAACGCAGAACATACATAAATGGCGTTCTCTATAATTTTATTGGTTTCCATTATTCGTTTCGCATGCTTCATATAAATAAACCCAGTTACCACAGAAGTTAAAGTTTCTTTCGTTTTCGACGTTCAAAATTACTTACAGATGGTTTTCAAAATCAAAGAAAAGCCTTTCTGGTATTAAAGGCTTGGCTCCTAAGACCGTCCACCCGTGAGCGCCGCAAAGTTCTCGGCACGTCGAGAAATATGAAATGTTCAAAACATAAATAAAACGCAGTATTTTTCATGAAATTGATTTCAAATGCAAGTGCTTGAAACAATTGTTTTAGTGTTTCCATTAGCTTGTTGGTTAGTGCTGTTATTGATTCTAGTATTTAATTTACTTTCAAAAGCAATTGCCGTTATTGATTTTGTTTCTGACTTACCTAATTTAATTACCTACTAGATGACCCGGTGCACTTCGTATCAGTCACAATTTATTTAATTATAACTTTTGATCAGCAATCAATTCTAATCAACTCTCTAACTCCAATCCATTGAGATCACTAATACTGGCTGCATCATTATTTATACTGATTTTAGAACGTGAAGACGTCGTTGAAGGCAGAGCTGCATGAAATTGTAATCATGCCCTTGCAATTTCTCTCCTTTTCTCCAACTCAAAAATCAATTCCTTTACATTTCTGGCGTTTGGTCCCGAGAAAAGAATGAATGGAATGGATTTTTTTATCATTGTTCCTCTCAACCAAAGCACCTGCCAACTTATCTCTTCACCACTCTTGGTTGACTGGTACAGAATGCCTAAGGCATTAAGTCCGCCTGTGTACCATTTTGTGCGAAATAAATGAAATTTTGATTGATCGCGTTGAGATCATCGACATCTTTGTTTTTGCTGCCAATATTGCTCGTTCGCTCAGCCAATTATGGTTTTTGAAGTGTTGCGCTACGTCCGGAAAACAGTCTCCTTCTTTGATTCTGTCAACTGACAGAAATCTGTGGAAAACACATCTGCACATTGTTGCGAAAACACTCGCATGTTAGTCGTCAATTGCAGTGTCTTTACATGCTGCCACAAATTTGATGATTTTAAATATGGCAGCTACAGTTGATCGAGAAATAACTGAAAGATTCTGAAGAAAAACTGGACAACAGAATTCTGGTACCACCAAAAATGTTTTGGAAGTTTCGAAAGTCTTTCAAAGTTCTTTCCAGACTGAGTCCATCTCATGAGCTGCACACAACCACCGGTAGCGGGGACCCGGCTCGGGCCCAGATGGCCCCTAAGTCCCAAGCTCCTCGGTGGCCGGCCTCTCCCCTGCCGACGTACGGGTGTTGGTGACGTCGGCGGGGAAAAATATTCGTCGCTCGAGCTCGACGCAACTGCCACGTCGGTCGGTCTCACAACACTCTTGTCAACAACAGTCCGGGGGTGGTAGGTGTGTACGGCGAGCTGCTGATCTCGTCAACATTATATATTTTTCATTATCTTCATGAATTTTTCTTGACGGAGGCCAAATTTGACAGCCGTCATTTTTAATTTTTCTATGTTTGTATGGATTTAACATTTTATTTTTGGTTTATTGTCTGTAGATAGTTCATGTTTTATTCCAAAAGGTTTTTGAAGTGAAACTTCTTTACGCACGCTTGACTTGGGGAGTAAGCTGACGAACGCGTGACGTAAGCGTTACGAAAAGTGTGATCGGGCGAGGCGAACGGGAGTTGAGTGGGGGATATAAGCAAGAGAAAGCAGTGCGTGCGCACATTTTCTTTCTCTCTTCCTCTCATAGCCAAATACGTTCCGTACATCTAAGCACAGTGCAGGCCTATTGTCTGTATCACAGTGTAGGAGCAAGAGAGAGCAGTGCGCGCGCATATTTTCTTTCTCTCTTTTTTATGATACGTATTACTATAAAAGACGGGAAATTAATGAAAACAAGAAAAATAAGACATGAAAAACAAAATGTACGTTGTTAACGTTATTTCCTTTATTTCACTATATACATATAAATTATATTTTTAAATATTAGAATATAAAAAAAAAATATAAAAACATTTAAAAATATAAAAAACGTTATTATTATTATACTTATTAAAGAACAATGTATGATGTCCATAGTAACTTTGGCTCAATATTAATTTGTCACGGACAGTGAAAATTCTTACGTTTTTTTGTGTAGTTTAATGTGAAAAGCTTTCCTGTAATATCCACTTTTACACTGAACTTCTAAAGAAGAAGTTATTCAGACATTTTAAATTGGAGGTTATTGTTGCTCTATCACGCGTCTGATAGCATCTTCTCTTTCTGAACTGTTATTTAAGGGGTGAGACTTTACACGATGCAATGAATTACCGCAACCAATACAAAGATTTCGATGCACAATTGATTCAGTTGGCGCATTGCTACTTGTTGGATTACTTGTTTGTTTAATAAATAACCAACAGTAATGACAAACAACACTGACATTTGGAATCTAAAACCAACAAAATACGATTGTGTTGCAAATTAACATTTAGCGTAGTTAAAACAGTTGACATTCTATTAATAAATATCGTACTTTACCTCAGAAAGTGAAGTCCATTGCCGTAACAATGAATGGACATCGTCAGATTCAAGTAAATGCCGTTCCATCCGGAACACATTTATACCACAACTAGCTGCGCCCCGCGGTTTCACCCGCGTAAATGTCGATCCCGTGGGAATATCGGGATAAAAACTATCCTATGTCCTTTCCCGGGACTCAAACTATCTCTATACCAAATTTCATCGAAATCGGTCCAGCCGTTTTCATGTTATGTCGTGACAACGGAAAACGGGTTTCATTTTTATATATATAGATTAATACAACGTAGTTGATGGTACATTGTCACAAAATGTGTGGTACGAATATAACACAATAAGTCTATAAAGCAAACGCAGATGAATTCGAGAAGAAAACAAACGTACACATAGAAAAACACCGACAACAACAACATGTTTGAACTGGCGTGCGCGATTTTGACAGAACTGCAAAAGATTTTTTTTTTTTTTTAATGGCGAACTGCTGGTTGCCATTACAAGGCGATTAAGTTATCGAATACAGATCAGGGAAATCGATTTCTTGAATTTCGTTCTTATATTCTTTAAAAAATAATAAATGTATTTTAATAAACACGACGAACGTATTATTTAGATAAAAAAATAAATAATAAAAGACAATTGTGAGGTGGTAAATAAAAACTAAAGAGTAAATCGCTTTAATTATTTAGAATAATCGATTACAGTGGCAGAATAGGTAACTACCTGACACTTTTTTATTAAAAAAAAAGTAAAACATGGAATTCAAGGACATGATTAGTAGGTAAAATGATTAGGTACTTATTAAAATGATTTTCTTTTCGAACAGTTCTCGAAAAGAAATAAATATTTTTTAGAAGTTGGAATTTTATATTTAAATTGTTGTAGGTAAAAACTTCGTGTCCGTGTGAATTTAGTTTTAAAAGTTGTGTAAGCCGAAACCTGACATTGTTCTTTAATAGGTATTTAATTTATTTTTACATTCATACATAAACCCACGCTTTCTTCCCATAGGGCAGAAACTACAGAACGTCACCTGTTACGATCCTTACATACTCCTTTTGCTTCGTTTACGTTTACGTAGAATTTATTTTGCTTGCTACAATAACAATAAACAAGAGCTTCCATGTTAAAAATTGAAATAAAATTAATTTTAGAAAAATTAACGACGTTTTGGTTGACAGATAGTAGATTTTTTTTTTTCATATTTGTATTACGACTAATACAAGACTAATATAATATGGGGATCCCTTCTTTTCGCATAACGTTCTTTGTCCTAATATACTTCGGCATAACGATTTTGGCACAATTTGTTTTAGCATAATAATACTTCGGCATAATTTTTTAGGCATACATTTTATGTTGGCATAATCATCTTAAAGACTAATTTGTTTTGGCATAAATTTGATTCGCATAACGTTAGTAGGCCTAATGACTATTAGCATAATAATATTTAGGCATACAATTAATATAATTTATACATAACATTATGTAACTTAAACGATTTTTCAATAAATAATAATAATAATAATATTCCACAACTATCACACAACGCCATCTAGTCCCAAGCTAAGCAGAGCTTGTGAGATAACTTTTATCTGAAGAATATATTAGATGTTTTGACAGTTTTTGTATAAAAAAATATGTCAATCAATTAACTTCTATTATGAGAAATAAATATGGCGGTTATTCCTCAGATAGAAGTTAACTTATTGAAACGGGGACACCCAAATACTCCGAAATATTTTATTCCGAATTTCGATGTTCCGATTTTCAAGTCCGAATTTCATAATACCTAAGAATCATAATGTCTATTATTAAAAATCACGAAATTTATTTTACTGAAAGTCATAAATGCGACTTGTTTGTTTCCGATTTTCATATATTCGAAGAATCAAATGCTCGATGGGTTCGCGGTTCGAAAAACGACATTCCGATTTTCAATACTCCGAATTATTTCCGTTACCGTTACCGCACCCGAACTCAACGAACGCAATAGACGACGTAGGATGCAAGAGCGAGCAAAGGGCACCCCGAGGTTCGGTTTGGTTAGGTTACTTTAAACCCTTTACACAGAAATAGGGGCCCCGCGAAGCGGGGCTCCGTCGACATAGGATGCAAGAGCGAGCGATGGGCACTCCGAGGTTCGGTTTGGTTAGGTTACTTTAAACCCTTTACACAGAAATAGGGGCCCCGCGAAGCGGGGCTCCGTCTACATAGGATGCAAGAACGAGCGAAGGGCACCCCGAGGTTCGGTTTGGTTAGGTTACTTTAAACCCTTTACTCAGAAATAGGGGCCCCGCGAAGCGAGGCTCCGTCGACATAGGATGCAAGAGCGAGCGCTTGAATGCTGCATGCTGCATGCTTGCTTGTTTGCTGCATGCTTGCTTGCATGTTGTATGCTTGCTTGCTTCATGCTTCCTACAGCGAAAAAATAAAAATATATTTTAATATCATTATGCGTAAATAAATTTATGCTTTAGGATATTATGCTTAAAAAAGTTGTGCTTTAGAACTTTATGCTTAATAAATTTATGCTTTACAATATTATGCTTAATCATTATTATGGTTAGAGAAATTATGCTTAAAAAAATTATGCGTAAGCAGTTATGCGTAATTACATTATGCGAAAATATAATTATGCCAAACAAAATTATGCTAAGTTATATTAGGTCTTAAAATTTTATGCAAATGGATACCTATAATATGACTATCCAATATCCCTTATCATAACCATCATAATCAGCCTATAACGTTCCCACTGCTGGGACGCAGGCGTCCTCTCAGTGAGAGGGAGTGGGCCGTAATCCACCACGGGGCCCAGTGCGGGTTGGTAGATGTCACATGTCTTCGAATGTTTGGTTCTAGGACATGCCGGTTTCCTCACGATGTTTTCCTTAACCGTTTTGAGAGTAGTGGTGATGGAATATCCCTTACATAATATAAATAAATTTTGTTTGTCCGAGTTTTGTAAAGGCGGCTCAAGATGGATCTTTTCAATATTTCTCATAAAATATAATAATGTGTCCTATCCAAGTTTCGGTATTCAATAACACGATCCTAAGCAAATTTTTAGAATAACATGTCTTGGGTCTTAAATGAACTGTATTTTAGTATGTAAAAAAAAAATATGTTATTTAAGTTGCTCGTTCCAAGTAGAAAGTGAGGAAGCGTAGGGCTTTAAAGGAAACACTCCATGTTTTAAAATAATCATCATCTGCCTAGCCTTTTCCCAACTATGTTGGGGTCAGCTTCCAGTCTAACCGGATGCAGCTGAATACTAGTATTTTACATGGAGCGACTGGTTACTCCCACAACCCATTTATTGGGTAATACGATACCCCTTGGTAAGACTGGTTGTCAGACTTTCGGGCTGCTGACTACACGTAACGACTGTTAAAGATCCACGAATGACAGCCGGGACCGACGGCTTAATGTGCTTTCCGAGGCACGGAGGAGTTCAGGACTCCTCCGTGCCTCGGAAAGCACATGCAATGTAAAGATGGTCACCCAACCACAGACCAACTACGGCAAGCGTAGCTTAACCTGATCGATCGACCTGTGCGGCTGTTATTATTTAGGAATAATATAGACGTTATTTATAATTACAGTTTTTAAATACCACACTTGATTTTAATGGACACAAAAAACATGCACAGCCCTTCTCTTAAAAGTAAAGGGTATAGGCGTTAGCCACCACGCGTTTTCTCCCACTTTATGGCCGGAAGGGCTGTCCCTTCTCTTGAAAGTAAAGGGTACATAGGCGTTAGCCACCACGCGTTTTCTCCCACTTTATGGCCGGAAGGGCTGTCCCTTCTCTTGAAAGTAAAGGGTATAGGCGTTAGCCACCACGCGTTTTCTCCCACTTTATGGCCGGAAGGGCTGTCCCTTCTCTTGAAAGTAAAGGGTACATAGGCGTTAGCCACCACGCGTTTTCTCCCACTTTATGGCCGGAAGGGCTGTCCCTTCTCTTGAAAGTAAAGGGTATAGGCGTTAGCCACCACGCGTTTTCTCCCACTTTATGGCCGGAAGGGCTGTCCCTTCTCTTGAAAGTAAAGGGTACATAGGCGTTAGCCACCACGCGTTTTCTCCCACTTTATGGCCGGAAGGGCTGTCCCTTCTCTTGAAAGTAAAGGGTATAGGCGTTAGCCACCACGCGTTTTCTCCCACTTTATGGCCGGAAGGGCTGTCCCTTCTCTTGAAAGTAAAGGGTACATAGGCGTTAGCCACCACGCGTTTTCTCCCACTTTATGGCCGGAAGGGCTGTCCCTTCTCTTGAAAGTAAAGGGTATAGGCGTTAGCCACCACGCGTTTTCTCCCACTTTATGGCCGGAAGGGCTGTCCCTTCTCTTGAAAGTAAAGGGTACATAGGCGTTAGCCACCACGCGTTTTCTCCCACTTTATGGCCGGAAGGGCTGTCCCTTCTCTTGAAAGTAAAGGGTACATAGGCGTTAGCCACCACGCGTTTTCTCCCACTTTATGGCCGGAAGGGCTGTCCCTTCTCTTGAAAGTAAAGGGTACATAGGCGTTAGCCACCACGCGTTTTCTCCCACTTTATGGCCGGAAGGGCTGTCCCTTCTCTTGAAAGTAAAGGGTATAGGCGTTAGCCACCACGCGTTTTCTCCCACTTTATGGCCGGAAGGGCTGTCCCTTCTCTTGAAAGTAAAGGGTATAGGCGTTAGCCACCACGCGTTTTCTCCCACTTTATGGCCGGAAGGGCTGTCCCTTCTCTTGAAAGTAAAGGGTATAGGCGTTAGCCACCACGCGTTTTCTCCCACTTTATGGCCGGAAGGGCTGTCCCTTCTCTTGAAAGTAAAGGGTATAGGCGTTAGCCACCACGCGTTTTCTCCCACTTTATGGCCGGAAGGGCTGTCCCTTCTCTTGAAAGTAAAGGGTATAGGCGTTAGCCACCACGCGTTTTCTCCCACTTTATGGCCGGAAGGGCTGTCCCTTCTCTTGAAAGTAAAGGGTATAGGCGTTAGCCACCACGCGTTTTCTCCCACTTTATGGCCGGAAGGGCTGTCCCTTCTCTTGAAAGTAAAGGGTATAGGCGTTAGCCACCACGCGTTTTCTCCCACTTTATGGCCGCATCTACATACTAAGTCGATTTTTCACCGAATTCAAAAATAAGACGGTTCTCAAATATACTACTGTTTTCTTTTTGTATTTGCGTTCAGCGATATCCTCTCCAATTTTGAACATATTTCGATGATTATCTTTTTGTTAAAAATAATATTATCCGAGGTGGGGGGTCCCTTAATATATTTTTTTTGGGTAGTTTTTAAGCTAGTTTCAATAATACGTATTTTCTTATCTACTCTCGACTACCCGCATACAACCATCATACTTTACAGCAGTTTACGATCAATCGATTTCCGAAAATGGCGATAACGAGCTGATAGTACTATTCGAAACGATGCGTGCTCAGTAGAGATCTCGTAATAAAACCCTGCGGGAACATTAAGGAGCCCATCTTGAATTATGTTGGGTAAGAGGAAATATGAAATAGGATTTATGGGAAACATATCTCAAATGTAACCATTCTCCGGTTTCTGGAGTCTCTGATTGGTTAATCGGCTGTCAATTTCAGGTGCTTTCATTGCTTGGCGGAAATGGCAACTGCCAATCCGAACTACTGTAATACATTTTATGATACAACTAGTTTCTGTCCGCGAATTCGTCCGCGTGCCGTACCCCGTCGCATTGCATCGCCCGCCCGCGCGGTTACTTCGTTTTTGCTTAGCGTTCTTTCTGGCTTTTTTTCTGTTTGCTCGGGTCCTATACTCCATTTGTTTAGGTAATTAAATAAAGGTAAACAAAAAAACCACGTGCCGTGGTTAACCGACTAAACGTAATACCAGTCTATTCAGTCGTCATGCTACGTCACAGTTGTACTCTTCAATTTAGCAACGTTATAATTCGTTAATAATGACTGTTGCTAAATTGAAGAGTACAACTGTGACATAGCATGACAAGTGAAGTGAGTGATATTACGTTTAGTCGGTTAACTAAGTCACGTGGTTTTTTTGTTTACCTTTATTTAATTACCTAAAGAAATAGAGTATAAGGATCATAGCGTGATGTTAAATAGCCTAAAGCCTTCCTCAAGAATTGGGCTATCAAATGCAAAAAGATTTTTTCAAATCGGACTGTAGTTCCAGAGATTAGCGCCTTCAAACAAAGAAACTCTTCTACTTTATTATTAGTATAGATATAGATACCAGATTATGTTGCAGGCTTTCAAAAAATGGAGGTTTGTCACGAATTGAAAAGTCTCAATAGGAATACTTATTATCACATAATTTTACAAAAGGCTTTAGCAAAAGTCTGTAAAAAACTTTTGAAACAAGATCTTCAGTAGGCTTCAAATGAACAACTTAAGCCCGTTACAAGTCATGACGTGTAAAATCCACCGTTTAAGAGTATTTTTCGTATCCACAAAGTTTACGAGCAACCAACTCCAAAAGACGTCAACCCAGCAACTTGCGATCCATAAATCATAAGTACCAAACGGTAATTGATTTGGAAACTTTAAGGTACTTTTGGTACCAATAAACTAAAAGTGTCGTTCGAACCGCCGCCATCTTAGTTTTAAACAACTTTACTGTATACATTTAGAAGTTTGCTTTGAGTACGGTGTCCCAATCGTGTTTGAATTGGGACTGTCCCGTATCTGTCACTGGTAACTTTTTTTATCGGGTTTCTTTTTATTGATGCCTATTTCAGCTGGAGTGAAATTTATTTTCTACTTGTTATGTTGCAAAGTTTTTCCTTTTCTGACGAGTTTCTTCGCATTTACATGATTACTGGGTATTTTTCCTTGTCATGTAATTTGTGACTTTGAATATTTGTCAGTCATGCGCCGCTGTGCCGTGTTTCCGTCAATTACCCTTTTGTGTCTTCTAACTTTCATAATCCAAAGAAAAGTAGATTGCCTTCCCATAATCACCTTATCTATAAATTCCTAATCATATTTTATATTGAAATTGTTTCTTGTATCCCCCTCCTTGTCCCCTAGCTTTCTAAGTCGGGACAAGGCAAAATACTTCTTGGGAATTCATTCCAATCGGTGGGAGAGTGTCCAGTCTGGAGATGGGCTCTACAGAGCTGCACGGTGGCGGAGTGCAGCTCTTACCCAAAAGGGGGTACCGACCTAAATACTAATATTAATATAATTAGGAAAAACGAAAGTTTTATTCAGCGTAGGGTAATTTATTCGGTACTTGCCCGTAGTCCCCGGCCAGTCTAGTCCCCCTTGGGGGGTACCACAAACAAATATTTTTGCCCGTGGAACCCCCAAGGGGGACAAAGTGGTACCATCGGCAAATTATTTGGCCCGCGATACCCCCCTAATTGCCAGATAAATAAAATGCAAATACAATCTCTATGCTTAATGCATTAAGTGACGGATGACCTAAGATAAGGAAACCCCTCATACCCTCATAGGACTTTTTTGGGATATCTTAGAAATATCGGTTCATATTTTAACACGACATGGTATTCCTACATCATGATACCAGCACACCCAGCGCTAATTAGTTGCTTAACTTTGTTTATAGCTGAGCTAATTCGTACGCTGTCAGAAATAAAAAGGAAACAGAAAGTGACTTTTATTTACTTAATAAAACAGCATTTTGTGAGAATTTGATTGAGCATTTAGTCTGGGAATGATTTTCTTAGAAATAAGGTTTAAGAGAATTTTCATTCTGAGCCTTATCCCAAAACTGTTGGGGTCGGCTTCCAGAATTACCAGATACTAAATAAATCATCTTTAAATATAAAATTCTAAGTCCTGACTGACTGGTATATCAACGCACAACCTAAACCGCTGGTCCTAGAGACATGAAA
Organism: Amphipoea oculea; assembly: GCA_945859645.1. Taxonomy (NCBI): domain Eukaryota; kingdom Metazoa; phylum Arthropoda; class Insecta; order Lepidoptera; family Noctuidae; genus Amphipoea; species Amphipoea oculea. Next base: position 12,944,780 of record OX243880.1, read on the forward strand.
TTTTGAGAATGCGTTCTTTGTGAAGAGTAGGTATCTAATAAGAAAGGGTTTTTCGAAATTTCACCCCTAAGAGGGTGAATGGGGGAGGTTAAAATTTAATGTGGACGTAGTCGCGGGCAGAAGCTAGTTATTTTACATAGCGCGACTGCCATCTGACCTCACCTCCAAAGCATAATTACTAGCTCGCCCATTTCAGCTAGAAATGCGCATGCCAATGGCATCATTTCTGACTTATGAGATGGAATGTTCAAACATGCCATCTGTATTAAAAAGTACCAAATATCATGTTAATATTTGTAGATGTTATTTGATTGTGATTTTGTTGACTGCCTCATTGGTCTAGTGATCGCAAGCACCACTTCTGAGCATGAGGTCCTGGGTTCGATAACCAAGTCGCGCAAAGTGTGATTGGGTTTTAAATTTCATGTCACTTCGGTTGATGGCAATAGGCTCGTCCCCTATTACATGGGACTTAAACCTAAGTGGCGAAATGTGGGTGTACGGTGTACCTAATCCTAACCCTTCGGGGATTACTGGCCTCATGATATGTTTTGTTAAGATGTTATTGGAACGAAGTTCTTTAACGGAGCTTGCGGTAGAAGTAAACTGGTAGAAATCGTCATGTACATAAAAGCGAAAAAGCATTATGCCTCCCTCCACGCGACTTTTTATTTTATGTAATGGAAAGAGTCAGAGAGAGATACTTTTCATGGTTTTCGAGGGAGCTGAAACCAATAGTGAGGTCAAAATGACAATCTAAGAAGGTAGCTGCGTAAGTTTTAAAATTTTTCGTCACTGACATTTTCACAACTGCCATCTTGGATTTTCTTTTTGAATTTCGTTCCTGCCGTGTAGGGTGCCCGACCCTACACGTTAATTTATTTCAAAATGAGAGTCCTAATGACGTAGTAGTTGCGTTACTTCTAACTAAGAGACAGCTACGTGCCCTATCAGTAGAACATACTAAGCTAATTAGTTTAGAACTTCACAAATTGCTCGATTAATTTTCACAGGACGCTCATAACTCGTGTGTTGCTGATGGGTCGGTTGCACAAACTTATGAGGTGTAGTAATTAATCATTATGTTGCTTTGTTTAGAATAAATATGTACTTAGATAGTTATCAAGCTAAAAAAGACTGAACAAAGGCCAATTTTGATTTCGAAAAGAGATTTACCAAAAAAATAAAATGCTTGCTTTGGCAAATAAATAAAAATATATTACTGTCGCTGAAAACCAGCCCTGTGGCTCTGCCTCGCATAATAGGGTCAGCATAGTGCTCGACATAATGCTCAGCATAATGCACAGCATAATGGACATCACTGTGCTGAGCGATGGCCGTATTGCGTGGATGTGACGCATATACATATTCCGTACTTGTTCTTTTTTGTGTGTTTTGTTTGCGTCATGTTTTATCGCAAATAAACGTATTTTCTTACTTTACTTACTTTACTTTACTTGTTTAGTTTATTAATAATTACTGTATAAGTCTAATATAGAGTAAACAAGTCAAATCATAATTATAATACAAATGTCATTAATTAATTTACAATAAATTCATACGTCTAAATTAGTCAAATAACCCGCCCCTAACTGTTCCCGGCGCAAAGGTGCCCAAAACAGTTACTGCATTGCCACGTTGAATGGCAATGGCTAACCTTTGCACCAAGAACGAGCCGGAGCGGGAGTCACCCGTTTTTTCCCGGAGCCTGTGCCCTATCTCACTCATGAGCTTCCTGGCCTCAGTGCCCCAAGCACCCATGGTCTCGACAGCAATGGGCACAAAATAGTACCGGTCCATCAACGGTGCGTACTTCACCCTCTTTCTCTCAGCAGCGTCTTCCGCTGCTGCTGACGGGAAGAGGACGGTGCGACCAAGGTGGCTGGCGGCAACAGTGCTGACGCAAGTTGCGTCCTATATAAGGCACTTGCCGTTCCTCCAAGGCACCAGGGTCAAGGGTCAGGGTCTTGTTTAGTTTGTTTTTTACTCAGTAATCACTCTGTAACTTATAGGTTATTAGCTGCGCCGCGTGCTTTCACCCGCGTAAATTTCGATCCCTTAGGAATATAGGGATAAAAAATAGCCTATATGTTAATCCAGGGTGTCAGGTACCTCCATACAAAATTTTATCAAAATTGGTCTAGCCGTTTGAGCGTGGAAAAGTAACAAACACGCATACACCCTCACACACTCACAAACTCTCGCTTTTATAATATTAGTGTGATTTAAACCAGCTCTCATTCTCTACTAAAATCATTAGCACATACCTCACTGAAAAGCATTTTCCCAAATAACTCCTAAGTACTCCTAATCTTAATGTCTATGACAAACTTACGTAAACATTTTCTACCAAAGAGCTTTTGCTATTAATACGTTATCCGGGAAAAGCTTTTATTTTTCTGAACTAAGAGTTAGAAAATATATAAAGAAGAACCAAGGCAACGGAAATTGTAATTTTCTAAGGATAGTGGTTCTGACAGGTATTTTAGTAAATAGGAAATGAACGAGAAAAAAATGTTATTAAATAAGACTGTGTACTGTGAGAGAGGAACATCAATCAAACAATATCTTTCAGGGAAAATAAATAATTATTAGGTACGGAATCCTTTTAGGTCATGACATTGCTTGTCAGCTAAACTGACTCCTGCCGTTATTTTAGATTAGATTTATTTATTTCTGAGTATATGGTACATTAAGATCTGAATATTAAACAGTTTCACATACACTACCGTTGCCGGTGTAGAAATATTAAAATTACTTATAAATTCAAAGTGGCCAAGTTTTAGGCCGCAACAATATAATCATGGGACCTAGTTAGTTTGTCATCGAAACCTATTCCTAACCTTCTATTCTCAATTTGAATCGTAACACACACACACACACACATTCGCGACGTAAAGACTATTACTAAAGCTTTCATTTGAACAAAGAGGTCACATGTTATATAGAAGAATTAATTATTTTATTTTTTGTGACTGCAGTTTGGTTTGCTTTCCTGCTTCAATAAACGGCAGCTGGGACACACTGGATGCGGAAGAGGAACTAAGTGTTGTTGCGTAACTTGAGAGAAACATGTCGATCAATGGAGTGTGATTTTTTTTTTGTTGTCCTATACTGTCCCACTCCTGGGCAAAGGCCTCCCCCAATTCCTTCCAGAAACTCGATTAGGATAAGTTAATTTATTACAAACTAGCGACCCGCCCCTGCTACGCACAGCTTCTCAGAACATCGAGATTTATTTTTTGTGTGTAAGTCTTACATTAATGGATTACCACAGATACACCTAGATACCGCAAGAGGAACTACTTCGTGTACCCAGCTTACGTACAAAAATCATAAGCCGCCATCTTTCGCGCTCAGTCCTGAGTACTGCTGGCTGGGAGAGCGTGAGCGCTGGCGCTAGGTCCTGGGGGTGGGGCAAGACGGGTGCTGCACGCGGCGGCGTATTTGAATCGATTTGATCCATCACTAAATAGTGCTTGTGACGTCATAGTAGGTAGTCAAAAATGGCACGCTTGGTTTTCATACAGATCGTGATACTTGCGTTATCTAGGTCTCTCTACATCTGTGTGGATTACCTGTGCATATTAACCTTCCGGAATACATTCTCTAAATTATGGTGAAACCGCATCAAAATCCGTTGCGCAGTTTAGAAAAACGCGGCCACACAGACACTCGAAAAGCGAATTTAATTTATAACAATTAGGTATCGATATAGATTATTATATTAAATTACATAATTGTCTCCAAATTACTTGGTCCTAGAGGATCCCACCAAGCAAGGCTCCTAATTATTTCTTAATTACTGTTTTCCCTACTACAATAGAAAGGATTTCGAAGTAAACACCTCCCATTTGAATTTGTTTGCTTTGTTTTTGCATTTAAACAAATTGCTAATTACAGTTACAGCTTCGTTTTTCGTTAAGCCCTCAGTTAATTTTCACAGGGAGCCGTAACTCATTTGTTGGTCATTGATTACGTTTTGTTAAGAAGCTTAGTATAATGTATGGTCATTATTTTCTAATTTAGTAGAGCCAATTAGCATGGAAGGTGGTGATAATTGTCGGGGATTACATTTAGGTTTGCATTTGTAGGGAAACAGTACTAATTGAAAGATTTTCGAGATTGTGCTGTAGAAATTCTATCAACCAATGCCCTGCAGTGGGAAAATAATACGCTGTTATTATTATTCCCAGAACTGTATAAAAATACTCCACTACAATAAATTATATTAAACAAGCCTGGTTTATAGCGCTTGCCATGGGTCTTTGAACCACTGTTTCCTTTTGTGTCTGAAGTAGATAGTGTGCTTCCATTTTAAGGTGTTTGTATAATGAGATTTGTGTTTGTTTAAGGGAAATTCTGTTAATCTATGTAACGATTGCATATTGTTAGGTGGATGTTTATTTGAGTTTTGTACTGCATGATTCATCATTTGAGCAGAATCGAATTTTCACATTGCACAATCAGACCAAGAAATCTCCGCAAAGATATTTCATACTTATAAAAAAACTAGCTGCGCCCCGCAGTTCCACCCGCGTAAATGTCGAGCCCGTGGAAATATCGGGATAAAAACTATCCTATGTCCTTTTCCGGGACTCAGACTATCTCTATACCAAATTTCATCTAAATCGGTTCAGTGGTTTAGGCGTGAAGAAGTAACAAACATTTAAACACACACACACACACTCACAAACTTTCGCCTTTATAATATTAGTGTGATTAAAGTACACTCGTCTTCAAACAATGTATAAGCGCAACCATTTATTTAAACATTCACAGCTTGAATGCAGCGTACGAAAATCCTATACAACAATGGAGATGCAACAATACATTCATTCCTCCTCTGTGTTAATTAAATTACTCATGTTTAAATAACTTCCCTGAAATTCGTGCACGAGTAGTCGAGTACTGACCACGAAAATTTGATGAAATATTTTGCCCGGCTAGATTTACCGTGGCGATAAATGTGGTAGCAACATACAGGTATTCGGACAGTTTTGAAACATGTGTGGGATGTTTCAAATATCCGGGGTTAGTGACATACTTAATAAACGTTGATTTGGAATTTTGTAGTTGTACTAATGTAGATGTTCAGATATAAAGAAGGTAATTTGTGTCTCTTTTATAAAGATAACCTCACAATTGACTTCAGCGCCCTCAAAAACCATGAAAACGACAACCATGATGAAAAATTTTAAAATTTTTGCAGCCGCCATCTTGGATTTTCATTTTGACCTCACTATCGGCTTTAGCATCCTCGAAAACCATGAAAACTAATATCTCTCTTTCTCTCTCGAGAGAGACACATGGAGGCCCCTCCATGCGTCTCGATTTCTAACAGTTCACTCCTACCGCAAGCTCCAGTATAATTTAAGAATCTAGGACATTCCATTTTTCCCGAAGACTAGATTTTTCACCTGGCAAAAACTTTTGGGCCTGAAATGAGCTCGACTACGTAATAATAAATGAGATTGCGGGCGCCAACTCATGCATAATTTAGCACATAAAGCTCATATTGTGCTGCGTTCCATTTCTCTTGTCTTGTTAGCCGTCAGCGTGGAGACTTCTTGTACTTAATTAATTAGATTGTTGCAAAGAACTGAGCCAAAATTTAGAAATGAATTCCCTTTGGGAACAACTGCATTTTGACTTTGGAGTTCACAATAATTGGTACATGGTTTTATTTTCATGTACCTACACTACACAATAATAGCATATTGTGTCATAGGTAACATAATACAGGATGTTACGGAAAGGGTATATCAATACAAACGGGTTGAAGAGTGTATCTGGTCTAGAATCTCTGTACAAAATTTCAGCTCAAAAGCATTAATTTTGAAAATGCTTAATATTTTTTTATTTCGACATCACGGCGCTGCACTGGCGCGCGGCGGCGTGATGTGCGTGTACTAGGCGCACAGACACACTACAGATAATGGATAATGACCCTCGTAGTGCGGTGACCCGTTTATTATGATTTCAATTTAATAAACTATCGAAATAAAAAAATATTAAGCAAAATTTCAGCTCAAAAGCAGTAACTTTGAAAATCAAAGTTACTGCTTTTGAGCTGAAATTTTGTACAGAGATTCTAGACCAGATACACTCTTCAACCCGTTTATACCCTTTCCGTAACACCCTGTATATTCTAGCATTGGAGTCCGCGAACCATAAATTAATTCACCCATTTAAGACCAGAAAAAGCACTATACGGCATCACAAACATCATCATCGTCATTATTTCAGCCCGGAATCACTCACTGCAGGGCATAGACCTACCCTTTTTTTTGCCATACTTCCCGGTTCCGTCATAAACATAACGTGAGCAATAGCATATTTTGCTTTCAACATAAAATCATAATAAAATTCCAAGGCGGGTACTAATCGTCTAAAATGAAGTTATAACGGAAGACCCTGATTTCAAAGTATTTAATTCATAACCGCTTCAGATCAACAAAACAAAAGAATTAACAAAACCCATTTTAAGCCGTAGGTACGAAGCAAAAATCTTTCATTTCGCATGCACATTGAACGTTCCATCATCCAGAGGTCACAATCGACATGCCCCCACTAAAATAATTTCACCGAATCAGCATTGCAGAAGCTGTTTGAACTGTGAGCGCATCAATCATGGCGCTTGCCATTCGTAGGACACCCTGTACCATCCGTCAAAGTGACAGCTAGAATTGTGCAATAGGTATTACGTATTTTAGTTTTAGGTCACGCTGTGCAGAAATACTGGTTTTAATTCTTTTTTTTTGGACTCTGAATATTTAAAATTTGAACCGTTTTGGCAAGCTAGACGACTATTACTAAGTGACAGGAATATAAAAAACGGAATAGGAGCTGTTATTACCACTATGTTCTAGTGCGAAAAGGACAATAGAGTTATACAGAGTCAAATTAAATTAGCTAGTGAAACTCCGCAGACTAGATGGGTATCGATATCTAAACATGATAAAACAAAAAAAAAAAGACAGGTTGCACTCCGGGAGTGCCGGCAGAAGTGAAAACTTGAATATTAACGTTGAAATAAATCAATTATTAATTTAATTAATATAACTCATTTTTTTTTCACTATTTCTGCGTCACTTTTTTCATTAATAACTGCACTTTGTTAAATTTCCATATTTTAAACACTTTATATACACGAATTTTACGAATACACAGCAGTGTGGCTACTACACAGACGGTCGAGCCATCAGCTGTCCATCCATCCATCCATCCACTTTCACTTCCACTTCCACTTCGACTTCCACTTCGACTTCCACTTCGACTTCCACTTCGACTTCCACTTCGACTTCGACTTCCACTTCAACTTCCACTTCGACTTCCACTTCGACTTCCACTTCGACTTCCACTTCGACTTCCACTTCGAATTCCACTTCGACTTCCACTTCAACTTCCACTTCGACTTCCACTTCGACTTCCACTTCGACTTCCACTTCGACTTCCACTTCGACTTCCACTTCGACTTCCACTTCCACTTCCACTTCCACTTCCACTTCCACTTCCACTTCCATCCATCCATCCATCCATCCATTGTGTCCGTGTGTCACTTCACTTCGGTTGGCGCCGCCGTAGAAACAGAGGGCGGGAAATCTCTCCTGACGGTCACGTGTCCTGACGCGATGTCCTGACGCGAGTTTAACATTTTTTACCCATTACTAAAAGTGTGCAACGCCGCTAAAGAAGTTTACACTTCAATATAAATTAATTTGATGGTTTTTTTGACGTGATAACGTCTTATAAATCGATGAACGCCTGTTGCACGCAAAAAAACCTTGACTCATTGTCACGTTCCGCCTGAGCCGAGTGTGCAAGCAAGAGCGCGAAACAAGCGATAGAGAGACACGATCGGATGTTTTCTTATGACGTTATCACGTAAAATTATCGTACGTAAACAGACTTTACAGACAACCAATGTTTTGTAGGATCATCGACCGCAGTTAGTGTAGTCACAGTAGTTCAAAGATGTGGTGGGTTTCAAAATCAAAATCAAAAGTCATTTATTCAAACTAGGCTGAGAATCAGCACTTTTCGAACGTCAAAACTACAAAAGACAGTCCCCCAAAACGCCCGCCCTTCGCCACTTCCTAGTGCTTTCGCTGGGGAAAAGAAGTGGCGGAACAAACTCCCCAGCAGCACAGCTGTCTGTTCAGTTAGAAAATAATTAATTTTATACAATACTATGTATGCAAAGTAATTAACATTACAGGACACAGAACCTTAAATTAAATTATTTGCCATATGTTAACTAGCCACGCCAATATACCAACAAATACAATAAACACTATACGTACTCAAGCAAAAAAAAATTAAAAATATAACCAAAAAAAGAAAACTTACTGACCAAATAAAAGCCTCCAGGTATAAAGGGCGTGACAGCTTACATATGTATGCAATGCTGGGTTCTGTTTACATAGCTGTCACTTGAAGTCACAAATGATAAACTAGGACCATCGAAGTAAAATAAATAAACAAGTTATTACTACTAATAACAACAATAAAACCATGGTCAGCAAGACGACCAGTCACCACAAGCAGCACACGTTCACGAGCATAATGCAAAGATCAGCCATTACCCCCCTCGCCATATTTGAGGGAAGGAGGCAACCCGACCCCCGACGTCAATATCTAAATCAATTTCTAAAGAAATATCTAAAGACAATAAAACAACAGAAAACAGATTACTCTCAACTCAAACTTCAAATAACAAAACTACCAGCGGTATTTGACCCCCAAAAAAACATCAAACAATTTTATTATTTTATTTTATCGTGTTTAAATATCGATACCCATCACGTCTGCAGAGTTTCGCTAGGTAATTTATTTTGACCCTGTATTGGGCGTATAACGTCATCCTTTTATGCAGCAGCATAATGATGGCTTGGTTTTAACACTGCATACCTAGTTATATACTTCTTCTACTCTCATTTCAGCATAAATTATGCGAGAATTATCTCATGGCAAGGTAAATAGATTAGCCTGTCAACGAGGTGGAGGGACAGACCACCCAGGCTGCGACGGGCGTAATTAACTATCGCCACTCGTGAACGCTTCTGTAAGGCACCTGTCCCACTGCCAACGAGGAAGCAATTAGCTATCGAGTATTTTCTCGCTCAAAAAAAACTCACTAAAAATTATTTTTGAAAATGCATCTGCTTAAGGTGGAACTAGTCGCGAGCTCGAACTCACTGGTGGTCATGGCTATAAAACAAGCTGTCTCACCTGGCTTCGTTTCCGACAGAGATATTATCAGTGATGAGCAGTTAGACGCTAGTCTACACGCACAACGTCTAGTTCTCACGCATAGAAAAACCGTTCCGAACTGAAATGCGCGTAAAAAAAATCGAAATATGCTTTGGAAAATCGACTTTTAAGAAAAAGTCACTAAATAAATCAATTACAAATAAAAAATATTGAACTCTTAGATAACTGAGCTTTGTCGGTACCGACTTTGTTTTAAAGATTTTACAGTTCTTTTATTACTTATTTACACCCGAAGTTAAGTTAAAAATAGCAATAAAAACGAATCTTTGTTGGCTCATAACTTTTTAATGGCTTTTTATTTTACTATTATGTTTCTGTACAGACAAAATGAATAATAAGACAAAACGATATCATGTTTAACTTTGGATACACAATGTCAAACAGTGGAGTAATACTCTCCTGAAAATTGTATGAAAAAATATCGACTAGTGGGACCTTAAGGCATTCAGAAGGGGTTGAAAGTTTGTTCGGAGGTGTATAATTTTTGCCTATGCGAAATCCCATCGGGCACAGGGCTTGGCCCATATACGGCCTCTATAAAAAAAAATGGTAAAAAGTTATAAGTTAAAAGAAAAGATAGAAAATACGTTTATTTGCGGTAAACATGACGCAGAGAAAGAACACAAACACAAAAAAATTACAAGTTGAGGGAAAATATGCATCACATTCACGCTAAACGGCCATTGCTCAGCATAATGCTATGACTCTATGCGAGACAGAACCCCAGCGCAGCGCTGGTTTTCAGCGACAGCCGGCGTTAACGTGATGACGTTGTAGCATAATAAGCGTAATACCAAATAGAACGTGGCTTTATTTAGCTAAAGAATTACAGATAGGTAGAGATTGAATATGTATCCATGACACTATGTATAACATTGTCGTTGACAGCACAAGCCACCATACAGCCAAGGAGGTCGTGTCAATAGGCATATCACCTCATTCTTCCCCGGTCGAGTTTTCACTCCCTTCTCCATCTACCGCAAAGTCGCTTAGGTAGGAGGGCGGCTTTCTGGTCCTGTTTGATCTCCGCGGGAGAGCTTCGATCTGGAGTATCGGAGAAGGCGGCGAGCTACGTAGATCCTCTGAACGTTGTGGCGATAATAGCGACGGGGTGTCAGTTTCGGGTGGAGCTGTAGCGCTGTCTTCCATCTCTTCAGAAGCTGATTGAAAACTATCATTTCCACTGTAGTCAACAGCATACGGGAATGGTGCCAATTGACGGTTCGATACTGTTGATGTTTCCCCATTGTCCCGTCGAATAAGAGAATAGTGAGGATTAGTTTCAAGGAGTTGAGCTTCTTCGACTAGCTCGCTTCGACTAGTTAGCTTCGGGGTCTGTTTTAGATTGTTGGACATTCTTCTTTACCAATATCGGGCCTGGTGTAAGCCAAGACGGCAGCGAGTCTCCGTTCGGGGATCTTCTAGGGTATGTAAAAAGTTTTTCATGTGGGGTGGCATTAGTAGCTGTACATAAAAGAGAACGTACACAATGCAATGCATCCTTCAGTACCAATTCCAGTTTTCCGGTAATAGTCCCTTTGACCGGAGGCTGAGTTGGATAGTTCGCCAGAGAGTCCCGTTTAGACGTTCCACTTGTCCGTTACCCTGGGAGTAGTAAGGTGTCGTTCTAGATGAGGCGATGTTTGCTTTTCTTAGAAATGACTTGAATTCTTCTGACATAAACGATGAGCCTCTATCGCTATGAACATAGAGAGGCTGGCCAAATGTAAGGAAGAGATCTTTCAAGCAGTTGATGACAGTGGCAGATGTCATATCCTTACATGGATATGTAAATGGAAATCTGCTGTACTCGTCGATTATCGTTAATATGTACTTGTTGGAGGTGTTAGATGGCAATGGCCCCTTAAAGTCTATGTTGATACGTTCGAGAGGGGCCATAGCTTTGATCAAGTGTCCTTTGATTTTGAGAAACCTTGGTTTTATCTCGGCGCAAGTCGGGCACGAGGCAGTCATCTCCTTGATGTCGTTCGCTGAATAAGGCAAGTTTTTGGATCTCACCCAATGATACATCCTCGTTACCCCTGGGTGACAGAGTGCGTTATGGAGCTCCTTTAGCTTACTGATATTCACATAGGCGCACACACGGGATAGAGCGTCAGCAGCTGCATTTTAGCAGCCTGGTCTATAAATAATGTCATATTTGAAACAAGACAATTCTAATCGCCAACGCGAGATTTTCTCGTTCTTGATTTTACTATTATGATTCTGATTGAACATGAAGGCTACCGATTGTTGGTCTGTTATTAAAAGAAAATGTTTGCCAATAAGGTAGTGTCTTCACTTTTTTAAACTTTCCACTATTGCGCAAGCTTCTTTTTCGATTGAGGATTGCTTGCATTCGGAGTATGACAAAGTTCGTGAAAAGATTGCCACAGGTTGTCCTTGTTGAGTGAGTGTAGCCGCCAGAGCGAATTCTGAAGCATCAGTTTCAACGGTGAAGATTTCGTCATTAATCGCTGCTAGTGCCGCCGCCTTGATGTCCTGCTTTATTTCCTCGAAACATTTGAGAGTGTCGCTCGATAACGGGAAGGTTGTGACGCAGGTGAGGGGTTTTATCTTTTCCGAGAAACGCTCAATCCATTTTGCATAGTGCGCGAACATTCCTAGGACTCGTTTCAGTTCACTTGATTTAGTCGGTGCGGGGAGGTCTAGTAGAGGCTTTAGTCTATCAGGATCAGGTCGGATAATATGATTTTCCACGGTATAGCCAAGAAGACTGATCTTAGTTTTATTTAGAACGCTTTTTTCTTCATTCAGAGTAAGATTATACTTTTTAGTGGCGTCCATAAAACGTTTTAGATTGCGCTCGTGATCCTTAACATCCTTGCCGCAAACGGTTATGTCATCTAAGTAAGCGTACGTCCCATCTAATTTTTCTTCAGATATTATGAAGTCAAGAGTCCGTTGGAAGGCAGCTACGCTATTAGTAACTAGTAATGGCCTTTCTTTGAACACTTATTACAAGTAGTGTGACTGTCTGTCACTTAGACCTATTTAATAATAAATTATTATATTTATTTTTAAACTGCACATGATTCGGGCCACTGAGAAACGCATTTAGTCTCAATTTTATGGGATGACGGTTTGACACGTTACCCTAATAAATAACAAAATATCCTATTTCTTTAAAATTGTAAAACAATAGTGAACCTGTTGGAAACCCATTCCATTTACACTTTATGGGCAATTTACGTCACTTAAGATGCACTTGAGATGCAGTATTTTGTACGAATTCTAAGGACGACCCAAACCCATCACCAACATCTGGTTATCGTAAATATGGCCCCTAAACCGATGTTCCAAGAAACGAGGGAAAGGGGCTCTGAAGTGGTGAGATGGTATGTGAGAAATGAGAACAAGGACAGAGAGGCAGTCGGGGTTGACCCGCTTTAGAGGACGGACTTGCGAGTCCAGGCTAGTTAAGTTAGGAGGGTGAACACTAGGAGACCACGAGAGTGAGTCGTTGACGTAGGCTAGACGAGCAGAGTCAGAACTTAGGCAATAGCAATAAAAATATGTGCCTGATTGAGAGCACGTGAGGACGAGAGTATTATTTGATACATTAAATAATATGTGTTGCTATAGACTAGGTTATATTAGTCTACTATAATGTGAGTAGCGTGTGAGGCGCGTGGATCTCAGTGTGTGTGAGTGAACGACTGGATCGGGTGAGTGTTGAATATTTATCCCTCCTTGTTCCTAAATGACTAAATCGAGGTACCCTACACATGCGTTTGGTTCTAGGGACTCGGGGAAAGCCCCTGTAGGACATGACACCTGGGCGAGCACACCGCTTATGGAAGGCTGAACCGAACTCGCATCTCGTTAGGGCCAATTTGAATTATAGTGCTACCTTGTAGTCTGCTGTTCTTGTTTACGAACACAAACCAACCAAACGTTAGTGATGGCTACCTTTCCCTATGGACTGACTAACTGCAGAATACCTTACATTGTACTTGATCAGCGCACACTTCCCGGGAGCGGGGGTAGGCTTCACCAAGTACCCCTAACTGGATTGATAGTCGTTCTAAGGAACGTTAGAAATTGTGTCTCGTTAAATCACACCCGGCCCCCGTAGGCCTCTTACTGATACAAAAAATATAATATTTAGCGAGACACATAATTTGGATGCCCAGATGGAAAGGCCCTAGTAGATAGATAGGCAACAATGATTGCAAAACAGCCAATTACACTGCAAGCATCCTCGAACCTGGGTAGATTAAGGAAGTGTGAAGTGACGATTTAAAATAACCACTTCGGCGTATAGCAAGGCAATTCGTAAGGAATTCTACAACCGACTGACGATGCGGTACGCTTGCACTAGTTTTGTATTATCTCAGTAAAGGGTGAGTAGTCCGTTATAAGGGGATATTGTTACAGCACGCGTCCAGCACTTCTGGAGACTTGTCTCGCTCAATGGTAGAGGCACTTCGCAGTCCTTTACCTTAGGATTGAGTAAGACATGCTTGAGTATAGGGAACGTGTCCTGCTGGAACCGCAGCAGGTCCTCTCTAGGCCTATGTACGTAATTGTAGGACTGGCGGCACACGTACGACGTATCAGCTGTGGTAAAGCGGCCCTACGTCTCTGGGGTGGGTCAGATTATTGTAAGAACATACAGTAACGTAACTTAAAACAATGTAATCCCCAACGCAAGCGTTACGTGTCAATTACCCTTTTGTTTTCCTCTCATGTCTTCTAACTTTCATAATCAAAAGAAAAGTAGATTTCCTTTCCTTAATCATCTTATCAATGAATTCCCAACCTTATTTTATATTTAAATTGTTTCTTGTATCCCCTCCTTGTTCCCCAGCTTCCCAAGTCGGGACAAGGCAAAACACTTCTTGGGAATTCATTACAATCGGTGGGAGAGTGTCCAGTCTGGAGACGAGCTCTACAGAGTCGCACGGAGGCGGGGTGCGGCTCTTCCCCATTAGGGGGAACCGACCTAAACACTAATATTTAACATAATTAGGAAAAACGAAAATTTTATCAGCCTAGGGTCATTTAGGAACAGTCACAGTAGCTTTGCTAGCTGGGCACCTTATTCTAGGATGAACATTTCCGCCGCAGAAAAAACAGCGCTTGGCTGATTGTGACAAGGAAGACGGTGCGGCCGAAGCATTCAGAGGCATTCGTGACGATGAAGCTACCGCCAGATTGTCCGATTCTTTGTTTCGAGAGATTTCAGTTACAGCATTTAGTTGAGGAGAGTTAGTACCGATTGTCTGAGCATCTTTCTCAGCAGTTTCCAAGGTGATGGCTTGATTAAGAGCTTCAGTAAGAGCAAACGTAGAGTTTTCTAAGAGTCGTTCACGGATTTTCCTTGAGAGCAGGCCGGAGATAAGAGCACTACGAATTGCCTGTTCTTCATGTTCTGTCGTAGTGACTGCTTCAAATTTACAATTATTAGCCATCAGTCGAAGGGTTCTAGCATATTCTGAAATAGTCTCGTCCGTTCGTTGTTTTCGATTGAATAGGACATGTCAAGCTAGTATCGTGTTTTTTTGTTTGACATAGATGTCTTCTAGAGCTTTCATAGATGCTTTATAAGTCGTGCAAGACTTGATATGTTTGTAGATCGATGCGGATAAATGATTGATTAACAGCTTACACTTGAGAGAATCTGGTACGTCTTCAGTATTTTCTTCTGCGAGAAAGCTTTCGAAAGTTGATTTCCAATGTAGCCATTTTGCGTCAGCGTCCGCGACATCAGGTTCGACGTCAAACTTATCGGGTCGGAGATACCTTGATAGCGATGATTTGCCTAAGTTTTCGTCAGGCATCTTTAGCTAAATAAATTGTAGCATAATAAGCGTAATACCAAATAGAACTTGGCTTTATTTAGCTAAAGAATTACAGATAGGTAGAGATTGAATATGTATCCATGACACTATGTATAACATTGTCGTTGACAGCACAAGCCACCATACAGCCAAGGAGGTCGTGTCAATAGGCATATCACCTCAGACGTCAACTGGTGCAGCAAACGAAGAGATATAAATAACACATTAAGAAATAAAAAAGATACACAATAGGCCAATTCTCGTAATTTAAAACGCTCAAAGTCTAGTCGCAGTCTCATCTCGGTGACAAAAAACTTGTCATAATTTAGGGAAATTCGAGGTTTTTTTGACAGATTGAGACTGAGATCAGACTGTGAACGTTCTTAAAATTACGAGAATTGCCACTCTGGTTCTGTTCAGCTGATACATAAAAGCTAAATTACGTCTATCTACACAAAGGGAACTTAATAACGGTAATGAAACTTGACCGATTATGTACGGCGATCCTGCATACTTATTCCTTTGTTGACTGTACATATTTATCTTCCATTGTCCATTTGTTTCAGAATTGAGATACTAACACAACTGTTTTTAAATATATTATTTAATCGTTTTGAGCTCCTTAAGTTATGAGTTGAGCTGCACGATTACTGACAAATGCGTACACTGACTAGACAGGTCCGCTCAATCTATGTGGTTCTTTCCTTAAATGACCTTTTTCAGACACAAATCTACATGATCTGATCAAGATTATGTGCGGACTTTAAAGGAGACTGTGACCTCAGAGTTTTTTTTTGGCCTTTCTTCTTAGAGTAGTCAGATAGGAAACGCGCCGACCGCATCTAGTTTTTAAAATATGATTGACGTGTAAAACTGTTTGTACTTACGGAAATAAAATCAACTATCATTTATCATTTAATCGAGCTAAACTCGTTGAATGAAATTACCTATAAAAATATTGTAAAAATGTATACTTTCTAACTACTTATTCATATTCAGGTCAAAAACTATGTAGCTTATGTTCGTACACTTTTCTCAATATATTTTAAATCCGTACTCTGTCAAAGGAGCTAACTTTGTATCCAAACAATAAAATAATATCGATAAAAGACGTTCAATCATTCGATTTTAAATATATTGTAAAAATGTATACTTTCTAACTATTGATATTCAGGTCAAAAACTATGTAGCTTATGTTCGTACAGTTTTCTCAATATATTTTGAAATCATACTCTATCAAAGGAGATGAGATAACTTTGTATCCAAACAATAAAATAATATCGATAAAAGACGTTCAATCTTTCGATTTTCTGGATCACGTTTCACAGCAGCTGAGTTTCAATTCAGCGCCATATTGTTTAGCCAAGGAGATTGAATGAAAGAAAATGTATGGTTTGAACTAGAAAGATGTGGTTTGGTCCAAGTTATAAGAAGCTTGTAGATATATTATATTAAGTTTTGTTACCTATTGTAGTTATATTTAATGCGATAGTAGTAATTTTGTATAAAACGATTTTGGGACGATGTCATCATCATCTACCTAGCCTTTTCCTAGGTATGTTGGGGTCAGCTTTCAGTATAAACGGATGCAGTTGAATACCAGTATTTTAGATAGAGCGACTGCCTATCTGACCTCCACAACCCAGTTATTGGGTAATACAATACCCTTTGGTAAGACTGGTTGTCATACTTTCAGGCTTCTGAGTACCCGTAACGACTGTCAAAGGTCCACGAATGATAGCCGAGACCAACGGCTTGGGACGAAATATGATTAGTAATTATGAATTTTAAATATTATTATTCATGAATAATATTATCTTAATAACGGACCGATGTAAATAAAACCTTAAGTAAGCGAATTGAAAGGCTTGTTAGTAAATAGGCAAATTAATAGATAAAAACTACAACTATACCACCTACCGTTAAAAGTGGGTTCTATAAAAGTGTTTATGGGCGATATAGATAAAGCAAATGTGCCAGGTTTTAAGTCGCAATAACGCCTTTATTAAATCATAAAAGAAATAGCCAGCAAATAAAAAACATAGGCAGGTATGCACATGGACACATTATACTTCATAAGTATTACGATTATGAAAGAGTTAATACCATAATAACCTACCACTCTAACCTACACGTGTTATGTGTGTATATTGCTTTGATTGTAAGCTGCTTGCATTGTAGTTAGGCTTATTTGTACTCGGTGCGGGGTCGGTTATCGGTCACTAGTACGTCCACCAAATATTTAAATCGGTAGATTTAGCCTCACCGTACTGAGTCGCGCAAAAGCCGCATCGCACTAAGTGTCCATACCGAGAGCAGTGAGCTTATACAATGATAATGGCGTTTCCAAGACAGTCAAATCAAGTCCAAACATGTGTGTGTCAGAGGTGTCAAAATAAGCCTGTTGGGTCAGCGGGATTGTCCGAAAGGGTTATCCCTACCCCGGAATATAAAGGGCTAAGGAAGGAACACGGGTGGGTTTTAGTCAGTAAGTCTGACACTCCCTTCCGCTCCACCCAGAGCGGGAGGCATTTGATGACTACCCAGCCTCAAAAAAAAAAAAGAGGTGTCAAAATGAAACAGAAACGCGGCCATCCTGTGAAGCCGCTGTAGGGCAAATCTGCAGTTCAAATCTTTGACATCCAGTCATCCCAGTATGTTTTCCTGTTTTTCTCGAATCCGCTAGATGCGAGAAGCACAGAACCGGTCGAATTACCGATGCCCGGGGGTTGCCTATGTCCAGCAGTGGACGTCTTTCGGATTAAATGATGATGTTAATAAGAAGGTAAGAGCGCTTATTCTTTAAAAACTCCAACCTTTTGTGTTAGGTATCCGCTCAGCCATTTGCTTTTATCTCATTTTGCTATACCTTTTCATCACATCTCTGACATTTCCTATGATTGATCATCTTTAAACCGAGTACCTACACTGCGTTGTTGATATTTTTGTTTGAAGTTGTAAATGAAAACGGATTGGAAATTGAAAATCCAATTTTATTCTTTTTAGCCCGGTCCAAATAGACATTCAAGGTTACATTAATTCGCATAAAGCCGATTTTTGCAACATTTGACCTTCAATATTTTTTTTGCACACGTCGGATCGATGGGGACTTTTGACAATTTATTTGTAATGGTGTTCCTAACATTTATACCAATTTTCAGCTTTATGCGAATTAATGTAAGCTTACCCCTATTTTTGAAGCTAACTTGACCGGACTATTTGTTATACACTCTTACAACTAGAGAGAACAGAGAGAACCATACACAATTTTCTAAAGTTACAATATGGTTGCGTTCTCGATACACTTTACATTGATCCTCTCCATCTATCAAAGTCCAAGCAATGTAGCCAACCTAAGCAACCATAACGTCCATGATTGCCAACCTAAGTTCATAAGCTGCATCGTTCATCACGTTTGATCTAGACAGATTCGAGCTCATGATCCTATAATTTGATCTACGATACGTCACGGTACATGCTTTTCGAATCTGTAAAGGAAGAGGTCATCATCTCAATAGTTAGTGCACATCGCTCGATATAAGTGGCTTGTAGTGGTGTTATGGATAAGGTTTAACCTTTTGACCGCTTGTGTCGCATTTATGCGACACATATTTCCGTGCCCCTATCGCTCGTGACGTATTTCTGCGACAGAGAAAAACATGTTTTTTTTTTTATCTATTTTCGTCCTATTAACTGCGTGGTACAACTAAAAACATTATTAAATAGACATAAAAACTTTTTGACTATTTTTTTAATCGATACAACGGTCCTCCTTATTTATTGTAGGTATTATTTTATCGATTTGTAGCCGCGCGCTAGCGGCACAGCAATTGATATTTAGCCAAGCGCTTAAAAGGTTAATTTAGAGGCTTGTAAATCTTTTCTTCGAATTAGCAACCGACTGCGATGTTTTTGCAGTTATAAGATTGAAGATAAATGATTTAAAAAAAAAACTTCATCACCACTGCTCTCAAAACGGTGAAGGAAAACATCGTGAGGAAGCAGGTAGGTCTTAGAACCAAAAATTACAACTACCAACCCGCACTGGGCCTGCGCTGCATGTTACTTTACAGCCCACTCCCTATCACCGAGAGGCCTGTGTCCCAGCAGTGGGAACATTTGATATTTTTTTTATGGGAATACCAAATACTATTAACCAGTGGCCAGATGGATGTTACTTCCTGGATAATGTTGTTTAACCGCCTAGGGCAGTTCACAAAAAAAAAAATGTGATGGAAGAAAAAAGATCTATGATGATGATACGCTTAAAACTTCTTACTTAAAACCATTACAATGTATATCTTTTGATGGGTGGTTGAACTTGCCTCAAACAGGGGTGACTGTACATGCATTTATGAAGCGGTTTTACAAAGTAAATTTAACTTAACACCCACAATACAGTGACCTTTGCATTGAACCCCTTTATTTCAAAGTTACATTAAAATTCTTAACGCAAAATTTAACTAATGTGGTTATTTTAACATAATTGCATAGTTTTAATGAAAATGGTGTAATTAAGGTTTTCAAATTGCTTTTGTAGAGTTTATTTTTAATTGAAGTATTTTAGAATAGAAAATACGTAGGTTAAATGACTTAGATATTGAATAAAAGATAGCTGGTATTACTTTTATTGCTTTTGATCATGGAAATAAATATAAAATAACATCGCATAATAAAGGATGTTATAAAAAATATGGTAACATTATTATAGCCAAGCTTCATTGTTCCAGTTCAGGCTTAAAACCGTAAAATATTGATGACTTCAATATTGGAACTATTGATTACAATGTTCTGACATTAATTTAAATAATGTCGCTGTTTCAAAATTGGCGAAAATAACAACAGACTTCAATACATTTGTATTAGAACTTATATTTACGATCACAAAGTCCCAAAATTCATAAAAATAACAACTTCACAAATAATATAACTGCTATAAAAATCTACAAACTATTTTACTGCAAACTGCAATACTTCGTTCTGCACACATTTCCCCAAGGCATACGCAGAACTACTCGTAAGTAAAATACGACAATTGCACGTAAAACTGCACGAAACGTATTCATATCAAATAACAAGCGGAATTTCTAGAAACTGTGTTTTTAACAAAACAACAGAAGTAAAGATAAAATACACAAGTAAAACTTTGAAATATTGGCGTAACGGAGAGCTTTTTACTTGAGTTTTCAGGCTTTAGTTTCAAAGTCTTTTTTCATTCAGCACTTTCTTTCAAAGAGGCAGTGTTACTCCGTGCCCGCAATAGCTGCGCCTCGACAATGAGTTCGCAATTTTGGATAAGGCACTTGAGGTTGAGAGCACTTGAGGGATCGGTTCAAAATGGAGTAGATGGAAGAATACAGTGAGGAGGTTTTTAAGAATCATCAAATGGTTGTCAAAATGTCAATTACTTACCATTTTTTATTAGATTAACAAAATGTTAAGCAGTGGTGGCCAAGTGGTAGCGGCCGCGACTTACGAGTTGTAGGTCGTAGGTTCGTAACCAGACAGGCGCTTTGCTTTGTTTAAATTATTTCATCACCACTGCTCTCAAAACGGTAAAGGAAAACATCGTGAGGAAACCGGCATGTCCTAGAACCAAAAATTCGAAGACATGTGACTACTACCAACCCGCACTGAGCCCGCGTGGTGGATTAAGGCCCACTCCCTGTCATGGGAACATTATAGGCTGATTATGTATGTTATTTATCAAAATGTCAGCTAAATTCATATCCTCATCTCTCTTTCTTTTCCTTGCCTTGCTCCCATTGGCTCTTCAAACCCTTTTCTTCATCCTACAATATTCCACTGCTGGACAAAGGCTTGCCTGAAATCTTTCCAGGTACTCTTTTCTTGCGTCACCTCGAACCAAACTTGACTATGTGAGAATAATTATTAGATCCTTTAGTTTTACAAAAGAACTATCTACATCGCTCGGCATTTTTACCAAGACATAATAATCTTTGTAAACTTTTTCTTTTCCCAAAATGTACTACTTCATACTCAAATTGCCGCATCCGTTACTCTATCATCCGTAGAAACACGACGTGTAGCCCAGGGCTATGCACTGAGAGTCCTTTGCAGGGGTTCTTTTAAAGCATATGTACTGCAATCGCAGCTTTTTACATTTTTTTTTATTTACAGTTGAATGAACCTCTGTTCCTATTGTATTGTTTTTTTCTGTATGACGTCATATATGTATATTTTTGTGTAAATCTGGGAGGAAAATGTTAAGGTGTAGGTACTTGTGCCCGTTTTCATAAGGGAGTGGGTCAAACCCCTTCAAGGAGTTGCCTTTTCCTTTCTTCTGGAGTCTTACCTGTAACAAAATAAAATAGAATTTTAATAAACGAATATTACGAGTATTTATTTACATAAACAGGCACCACTCTTTATAGGGAAATAAAAATGAAAATTCACCACTATAACACGTACAGTAATTTAAAAGCTTTTTTTATTGCATAAACATATAAGTTAAAGCTAAATAATATTTAACGAGAAAACTTAAGGTACACCGGATGGCAAATATTTGTTACGTATTCAATGCATCAATACAAATACATAAATGTACATAATTATATCAACGAGCTAGAGGTAATAGTATTTTTATTTAGCAAACCGTTATTGAATTCTGGGCCGAGTCTACTTAGATTGCCATCGACACGCTAAGAAGAAGAATGTATTTTCAATTCCTAACAACAATTTCATCGTATAGCAACTGCTACATACAACTAGAACCACAATACAAAAAGTAATCATAGTTTTTCGAAGCAAGAAACGGCAACGTTAAAAGGAAATACTCGAAGAAATCTCAGTAATACTATTTCTTGGGTCGCAACAAACTTGCACACCATCTGGATACGTGATCCCGCATAATACTGTTACGGCATGGCAGTATGCCAAGGCGATTCTGTTGGACGTCCCGCTGTAGAAGTGCAGGCTATAGCAGATGTCCTCTGGGAACCCCGAGATGAAATGTAGGGCTGTGCTTTATGTACGAATTGTTTGGTATGGGAAAATGAGTTGTGATTTGTCGAGATAATAAATTATGGCAATGACAAAGGTAATGTAAACGAAGATGAAATCTCAACAATTAAAGGATCTCAATTTGTATCCACAACATTTGAATTTACTGCATTTATTAGTAGTGTAGAAATTAAAACTTTGGCAAATGACCTTTACGTAAAAATTGTTTGAGGTAAGAAAATATGTGGTGATTTACCGAGATGATAAATGATAAAGATAAAGAAAACGATGATATTTTTAGTGTTACAAGAGCTCAGTTTGGAATTGTAGCATCTAAATCATTTGCAAATGTCGTAAGAATGTAAGCTATAGCATGTCCTTTGGGAACCGCGAGATGAAATAGGGTTGTGCATTATGTAAGTATAGTTTTAGGTGGGAAAATGAGCAGAAATTTGCTGAGATAACAAATGATAGCAATGATGTGGATAGGGGAAAAGGTAATGTTTTTAGGGATATAGGAGCTCAGTAGTATTTTTATCGAAACCTTTGTGTATGGGCGTGCAAACTACTCGCAAATGTCTTTGGAAATCCTGGAGATTGTGATAAGTGATTTGCAAATGTAAATTATGAGGCAGAATTGAAACAGATCGATGATTATAGAAAGTTGTGGTTAATTAACTTTTATGTTTTGGTTCCAAAAAATGGAAAAGCATGAAATAAAATAGTCATGGCCGTACACTATAAGGTCCCATTAAAATAGGTGGACAAACTTTTAGAAATCATTCAGACCACCAATATAAGGACGATGGTAAAAAATATAATAAGAAAAACGCATTAGATACTTACAAGAAAAATAATCAGCTAACGAAAATACACTAATGTGCCGGCAATTTATTATTTTAGGTCAAAATAAAATCACTTTAATCAGTGTTTTTTGAAGTGAAAACTTCTTTAGCGGCGTTGAACACTTTTTGTAATGGGTAAAAAATGTTAAACTCGCGTCAGGGCATCGCGTCAGGACACGTGACCGTCAGTGAGACACGACAAAAATGGCCGAAGAAATGACATTTGACGTACAAATGTTTGAAAAGTCAGTTTCGTAAACAATAGTACTTCGAGGAGCCGCAGTTGTATTTAATTTATTTTGAACTTCTGTTTAACCAATTTAGTTTATTATTATATACCTACCTACAATACAAAATAGAAGCGACGAAAAATATAACGAAGCACATTATAGCAACAAGAAATACTGTGGGACATTGCTGCTTTTGTGTGAAAACAATGCTTCCGTGTCGACCACGGAAGTTTACACCCTGCAGGGAGATGCTCCAGTAGGGTGTGGCTGTGAAACTATGTTGCAAAACATGCTCCACGTCCTATCCTGCCTTATTTGTCCTACCCAAAACATGCAGTCAAAGTGACCTCTGTGCTGCCACCGACGACAACGTGGAAGTGGCAATATTTTGAGCCAACAAGATCTAAAGTAAAAGAGAAGAAATTTATGGAGTAGTTCATTAATAAAAAGCTTGTATACAAATATCAGTTTATTTTTATAATACTTGTACGCACCGGGACTTACAGCTTAGTACGGCTGTTATTCCAAATGCATACAGTGTGGCTAAGTTTGTAACAATTGAGCCTGGTACCTATGGTTACCTCACCCTACTGATTATAAACCTACTGCAACTACTTAACACCGTAGTTATCCTAACACCCTAACCTATCATACAAGCCTACGGGAGACCTACGGGAACAGACAGAATTTGGGTAGGAATAGGGGTTTCTGTACGTCGTGCAATGTGTACACAGGAAATAGTTTTGTCATTGCCGGTCCCACAGACTCATAGAACTGGTGATGGCTAAAGGTGTCTTGGCCATAGTGAGAGGAATTATGGAAGATGAATCAAACTCTACTCCAGCTTGATGACTAATTTATTCATTTACTAATTACTAATTTATGTGGAACGAATGTATGTCGCTCTTGATGCTGACGCTGGCGTATGTAACTCTTGCCTGTTCACGGCTGAACAATACTCTAAACTCTAATTTGGCTTCTAAAACTTGTGCAAGCAGAACAACATTTTTAAAATGTTTGCTTTTCATTTGCCATCTGTGCCATCTCTTCTGTAGGCCGTTTCATTTTCTGCTATTCGTAGTGAAGCACCATCCTTACTAGTCCTATTGACCTGAAATACAAAACTAATGTTATAAATTCTTTCTCTTCATTATCTTATTTATACTGATTTAATAATCAGTAGCGGCATCAAAATAACAGTCATTATTATTCTTATGGCGGGTTTTTTTTTGTTACAATGAGTTTTGTACAGGCAAACGAAGTTCTTCGTAAAATTGTAAATTGGATAGGCACCTAATTCGTAAATCATGCCAGGCTGCCCCTGTTTAGCGTTAGTGCTTGTGTCAGTGTTTTTATTTTCTATTATGGAGACCTCTCCCTGACCAATTCTTCCAAAAAATCTAAGGATTAGAAGCAAAAGCAAGCATAAGTATCAGAAATTGAGAATGTTTACAAAACATAACTTACTTTGAACACATTTTAGCTGTAACAGTAGGTACACACCTTATCCTCCTCCAACCAATATTCAATTCTTTGCCCTTTATTGCAACTAGTCTCCGGTCTTAATTTCATTTATTTTAAATACAAAAAAAATATTCAAAAGTTTTTTGTTTGACACATACAATATCAAATTCATTCATTGACATATTCATATTGTTTCCATGACGACCATGACGTTGTCGCGTCAAAACTGTTGAAACTGTAGACAATAAATTAGTTTTTCATACATAATAATGTCTATGGACACAAATATTCGGTTCGTAGACAGATATTCTCGTATTAATATTATTATTATTATTTAATGTGTTGGCCAATTTGTTGGATGACTTCATTATAATGGATTAGACTTCATTATTTAGAAGTTGTAGGACATTCTAGTTATAGAACGTTTATGAAGCGTTTATGAATACAAAATTTTATCGAATGTTTTAAAGGCCTATTGAGCATTTTAACTAATGAATGGTTTAAACCTTCAATAGGCTTTTTTTATGAATAAGACCGAAAGTGTTTAAAATATGGAAATTGAACAAAGTGCATCTATTAATGAAAAAAGTGACGCAGAAATATTGAAAAAAAATGAGTAATATTAATTAAATTAATAATTGATTTATTTCAAAGTTAATATTCAAGTTTTCACTTCTGCCGGCACTCCCGGAGTGCAACCCGTCTTTTTTTTTTTTGCTTGGATATCTTTGGTTAGACGTACTGAGCGCTGTGTTAAAATTTGTCCATCTATTTTAATGGGACCCTGCATATTAGACCATTTCTATCAATTCAATAATGAAAGAAGAAGGGTCACGTCCCATAGAAAATTTACCCAGACCCGACACAAAAGGAACGCATCTCAGTTATTTTGGTATATTAAATATAACAGAAATAAATTAACACTATTCTGAATATCAGTGGCTATCACCCATATATTGCCATTTGATTTTGGTAAGGCAAAATATTTTAAAATATTTTTTTTTAATGAATAGCAATTATATCCATTTAAAATGACGCCAATTTAGATAAAAATACAAAAATAGACAGCTGGAGGCTTAATTTATTGAGGCATCCACAGGCAAGCCCGGTTAAGCAGACGATAACCTCAAAGTTAAACTGCGAGATGTCATTAAAAAAATATAAAATAAAATTGGCTTTCTGTGTTGAGATCTGTGCGTTTTTTAGCCGACTTCAAAAAAGGAGGTTCTGTATTCGACCCGTATGTATGTTTGTATGTCTGCGAATTTCTCAAAAACTAATGAATCAATTTTGATAATTATTTCACTAATGTAATCTACATACTTTCAGGAAGGTTTTAGTATATAATGCATTAGGTAATTATTCTTATGTACGGAGTTATATGCATAAATGTCAGTACATTTATGCATAATATAACTCATGATAACATAATGCAGATAGATGCAGTCATCTCCGGCATTTCTATGCGAATTTGGACGATTCTTCTAGTCAGTGACTTCAATTCTTCAATGCACTAGTGTTAATTGGATTTGTAGGTACAACTAAAAAGTAAAAAATTAAAACTTTTTTACAAAAAACAACCAACTTGAAAAAAAAAACACTGCAAAGTGATACATAACTTTAATTTCGGAAGTCGGTGTCTAAAAACGAAAATGCGGAACCAACGACACCGACTTCCGAAATTAAAGTTATTTATCACTTTGTAGTTTTTTTTTTTTTGATGTCGGTTGTTTTTTTCTAAATTGTTCTATCGTCATTGAATTACCTACATACAATTACGAATTTTGTAGGTAAATAGGTATTAAAAGAAAATTGTATATCGCCTGAACAAAAACACAAGGCAATATTTTGGTGTTAGCCATTGATTTGGAATATAAAAAATATATATTTTAGCTATATTTAAAATAACAAAAAAACTGAGATATGTCTCTTTCGTGTCGGGTCTGAGTCACAAATGACCGTTCTTCTTTTCCAATAATAACAAGTTACAATTTACCGTTTAAGAGTTCCAGTTACGTGTGCCATATATATAGAGGTTTGTTCATAGTTACCTAACCGAAAAAATACTTCTACATAAGAATGCTTAGCGTGAGCATATTAATTAGCTTTCTTGTGAGAATTAGTTACAGTTTTGGTGACACTATCTTTATTTTCTTTCTCTTTGTCCTAATAAAAGGACTCATTAGTTAGGTTACAATACCAAAAGCAACTTTTACTAGACAAGATTTTATCAAACGAAAATTCTAAGAAGAGTCTAAGTAGAATATAATAAATTAGGAGAATTATGCCATACTAAGTGAGACACATAGGGTAACTGAAGGCCAATTTTCGTACTTAAAACGTTCAAATTTAGGTCGCAATCTCAACCCCGCGACATTCAATGTCAAGTACTCTAAAATGTATTTAATTAGAGTTTTTTAAAAGACTGAATTGAAAAAAAAATCTTAAAAACACGAGAATTGAGGCATATAGAATCAAAGGTAACTAAGTGCCTCCATGTAAATTTTCAGGAACCGAAAAAAACATTTTTGTAATTTAAGAGTCAGGGGTTTTCATACTCTCTAAGTTTATTCTCCATCTTAGTTAATTTTTTGAAAGTATGGCGCTTAGCTGTCTTTGATTCTATGCCTCAATTACTCTAATGATCAACCAAAAAAGGTCGCAACTTTCAAAAGGCACGCTTTCTCCTCACATAACAAAACATAACGCCCGTTTTCCCGAAGAACTCATTAGGTGTTATGGAGACGAGCGTATTGCCCTCAGCCGGGTACAAATCCAGACCCCGGGCTGTGGGCTCGGATTAAAAAATTCCGCAATCTTCTTAGCGTGTCAATGGCAAATATGAGATACATGAAGAAGCCTCCTCGTGTAGCTCAGTTTGTTTCGCCAGTTACTCAACTGAATCAAGCGCTCGGCGCATCCTGGACAGTCACACCCAACACCGTATTTGACTGGCCAATTCTTTCCTTGCGGTGGTAAGGCTAACGCCCGCCTGGTTTGCGACCACCCTCTCACCGGAGTCCGGCGTCAAGCAGCCTGCTGTTTTTCGTCGATGCGTGGAAGTTCCAGTGCCTTAGGTATCTTCTGGGCACGCTCGTTCCATCATAGACCTCATCTATCGCTTTCCAGAAGGCGTGATCAAGGTGAAGAGCAAAAAAAAATTAAAGAAAAAAAAAAGTCGTTTTTTTTTTAATTTGTTTGACCCAAAATTCAGCAACGTGGATATCATTCGCTGACGCGGCCATTAGGTCCTCGCATGTGCAGGTGACGGGGCAGGCGGTGCATGATGAGAGGTGAGCCAATGTCTGTGGAGACACCGAATACATACCGGAGGTATGTGCCTTCCATGAACCCCCACTTGTGGTGGTTGTCCTGCGGCCTACTAGCGTACGAAGTCTATTTAATATTTTCCAAGTAGGCCACAGTAACTTGTGCCCAGATAATAGACTCCCTGATGGTTTTATAAAGAGATCAGTAGGTTTAAACTGTTCTTTTCAAAGATCACATCTTTCCGTGGAGTGGTTGCCTGTGGCTGGACACACGAATTTAATTTTGTGATATGAGTGGCGTGGGTCATCCTGTAGCTTCGCCCTCTCGATACGGCTGGCTAAACGAATTTATATATTCCACAATGAAAAAAAAAACAATAGCACTTCGCTCGATCTAGCGATCGAATCCTAGGTCCCACGCTCAGCACTTGCGACTACTAGACCAACGAAGCAGTAAACTTTTTCCTCAATAACATATCGGATTAGGTATCTTTCTGTTGAAAGAATAAGCTTGTTACTCGTAGAAGTATTGAATTTTATTTATTGGAACCAAACAGCTTTTCAATAGAAAAAATAACAAGGTGACAACAATAGAGTAAAGAGTACAAACCATAACTTTTTGTACATAGGTACACACCTAATAAGTATGAATATACAACACTTTCCTACTAAACGTATTTCCTGTCCTCTAAATCTCGATTAGTGTGTTCAAGACGGGATATGTATAAAACATTACTGCTACCTGAGGCAGCAAGAGGATTATACTTTCGGTGTGACACATGCTTCGTAGAGATAACTTCATTCATAGGTAGCTAGGCTCTCGTACCGACACGTGTAACGATCCAAGCACTCTTTATAAAGACCTTGGCACATTTAAATGGGCGATTCTATACAGAATAATGGTTTAAAAGTTCCCGATAGTTGCTGAATCGGAACAACTTAGTTCTACGGTACAGTTTTCGTAAAAATATTTACATAAATTGTAATCTACCTTGCTTCTTCCTGACTATTTTGGGGTCAGCTGCCAGTCTAACCGGATGCAGCTGAATATCAGTATTTTACATGGAGCGACTGCCTATCCGACCTCAATTTTTACATATTTCCATTAATTATTCTTTCGCAAAGGTCAATCACTATGAAACGACGAAAATAATCTTGTTTCATTGGATGTTGATCCAATCATATTATGAATGGATCAGAAGGAAACGAATATTATTATTTTGGAATAATTTTGTTTCCGTTTCATTTCTGTTTTGACTAATTAATTTAGTCAAAACTCGAAAGGAACAAAATTGTTTTGAATATTTCCTTTGATACAAATTACATTAAATTTTAGAGAGAAACTGAATAAAGTCGGGTAAAAATATACAGCTAAGCTTTAACAAGTTAAATATCATACATAATATCAACAGAAAACCCAACATTTATAAACGTAATAAAGGGGACAGACCCTACGCTTAGAAAATTTATAATCGCAAATGTTTAACAAAAGAACCTAATTACACTTTTAAAAAGACAAGCTTAAAATGTAGGCAACAAGGAAAGGTCGCTAAATGTGAAATGTGAATAAGCTGACGCTAGGCATAATTTATTATTGCTACAATAGAATTTTAGGTTGGAGAGAGAAAATCGGCGTAATGTCGCTTGCCTGACGGTCTTCTATAGACTGTACTACGGAGAGTGTGCGCAGGAGCTCCACGACCTGATCCCACCATCGCCCTTTTACCACCGGACAACCAGACGTACTGCAGCGTACCATCCGCACTTGGTTGATATCCCGATGAGTCGTACTCGGCGCTTCTCCTCACACTTTTATTATGCGCACAGCCAAAGTGTGGAACTCTCTGCCGGCATCTGTGTTCCCTCCCACATTTAACCCGTCTGCCTTCAAATCAAGAGTGAATAGGCATCTTCTGGGCACACTCGTTCCATCATAGACCTCATCTATCACTTTCCATCAGGCGTGATCGGGGTCAAGTGTGCGCCCATTTAGCAATAAAAAAAAAAAAAAAAGACTGTTATTTATAATTTCTGTGTCGGAGAACGGGAACTAGATTTATGCTAGATCAAAATAGACGTAGGCACGTCCGTGATAATAAATCCGGTATAAGCTGGCCTCTATTGAAACTTCGTACTACGCTAGACCAGCTAGAGGTCAAAGTGTTAAAACTAAAGTGCAGTCGACAGTACCTATGCATTTTTCACGATTAGTAAGCATTTAGGTTAATGCTGTAAATGTTTTATGTATTATCTTGAGTAAAAATGTGACATCGAATATTACGAGTTAATTCCGTCGGTAGCAGCAGTTTTGAAAAAGGAAAAAAATACGGAAAATTTAAAACGACGCAATGCTTTCGTAGTCAATTCGTTCCGCAATAAGATAAAACAAAACAAAATATTTGATGAAGTCTTAACGATTTAATTTTCCCTGATTTATTTTAGTTGGATCCCAGTTTTAGATCCCATTTTTTAGTTATTAACGAAAAAGATCACTTTTCTTCTGAATTTTACCTTTATCAAACATTTAAGAAGCAGCGTGCGTGCGGCCTAATGATTGATGAATGAATGAAAAACAGGAGAAACATTAATGAATTCATGTCATACTTTATTTGTACACAAAGACATAGGTCAGGTCAATTTTTTACACTAAATTCGAAGCTTTTCCAAACACAGTCTCCTGCAGAGATTTCTTTTTTTTATATTATTGCAAAACATAGTTTATCAATTTTTTTTAACAGTACAGTAACTTTTATTTTAACATAATAATATATCCTTAATTAACAAAAATAACAAAATTAAAACCTAACTTAACTAAAAGTATACAAAAACTAAAATATAGCGTCGAAAAATTCATCTGCATCGCTGTCGACTGGTAATGTACCCAAGAGACTGGCGGCATTACCACCTTGTATGGCAATGCTTATCCATTGGTTGTTTTCTTTCCCAAGATTTTGTTTACAAAGGCAAAGGTGTACCTATAGTACACCCATTTATCCTTTACCAATCTTTAGTCACATCTGTTTGGATGTTGTTAAAGTAAAGGGATCTGTTAACAATACATAATATATTATCTATTAGTTACGATGACCACTCAAAATGGCCACTATTCCTACATTTACCTTATCCTCCTCATCATATTTTCATATAACCATTATCCCTAAAGGACATTCACTGTACCATTCAGTACGTAGAAATGAAAAAATGACATCCCCTTTATGCAGTTTGGTGGAAGAGATAAATATATGCGGTCACAATTTATGAGGGGATATGACACAGAAAAATTGACGATTCGAGTGATGAGGACGCATGAATCATGACTAAAGTATCTGCGGTCGTCAATCCTGAATTTTTATGAAGAAAAATGCCCGCAATTTGGTGTTGAGTATGTGATATTGTTTTGGGATATGCGGATATAAAAGGTTCAGAATCAAGGCCTTGGTTTTTGTTGACGATCCGGAGAGAAATTGATTTATATTTTATAAAAAAATGTAAGGCTTTCACTGTAGGTATATGACATAGGACCTATTATCAACCATTATTATCAGAATCGGAGTTCTGCAAATATTGTCGTTTTATAACTTATTATTTATTTCGTTTATTTATTTATGTACATATTAATTTACATTTTTAAATATTTCTTAAAATATAAAAAATACGTATAAAAAACATTTAAAAATATAAAAAATAGTATTCCGCCGGTGTCGGGAGCAGGGTCCAAGCTACCGGTGGTTAGGGCTCCAGAGACAGGAACCTCCTCACAATACGAGCCGTATCAAGGAGTACTGCCTTCTGAATCAGGCCCTTAATCCAACCGCCTAACGAGAGCCTCGACAGATGTTGGTCGAGGCTTTGGGCCATAAGCCCATTGGCCGATACGACAATCGGCACAATGATAGCCGAGCTCACATTCCACATGTCAACAACATCGCGTGCTAAGTCAAGATATTTAATTTGTTTCTCTTGCTCAGCTTTCACGAGGTTCCCGTCATGTGGAATGGTAACATCGACAATCATTGTACGGCGCGCTAATCGATCGCTAATTATTTATTTTATTGTTAGTGCTTACAGCAAGTCTGAAAGAGGCACCGACAACTGAAAAGTCGTGTGGAAATCTATTGTCATGTTAAATGTAATATGGAGGAATGAGGAAAATGTCATGAGGAAAGTATTAGTATGGATGTCGATGACTATAAGTGTAGGGGAAGAGCAAAGAAAAGATGGATGGACTGTGTGAATGATGATGTAAGAAAGGGGTGACTACCGAGATGATGACTAATAGAGAAGTATGGAAGAATTATATATATTTGGAATGTGCTCATCAAGGCCTTCAATTTGATACCCATATTGTAATAATTGAAGAAAACATTTTTTCCACTTTTCAAAATGGAGCCATACTGCCGCCATATAATTTTTTTTTTTAATATAGCCAGTGTCACTTGGGATGATGTAAGGATTCTAACGATACCCCATACATCCATTTGGATGTATGGGGTATCGTTACTTTTAAATGCCTGAACAGATTTCTGTTCAGGCATTTAAAAGTTATGAAGAAACTCACATACATAGATACGTACAAACATACATCAATCCTGAATACATTACACTCCTTTTGGGCAGTCGTGTAAAAAGACATGTTACGCCGACCCCAAATAAATTAGGTCAAGGGCAGCGGAATGGCGATATTTATTGCCAGTGCAATTATCAAAATATACTATAAAAATGAACCCTAATTAACAAATTGAGTTAAGGAAATGTACTTTGATGGCATTTAAAGTAAGGCCAACGAGAAGCGATACGAAAGGTCATTAACCTAAAAAACAACTGTGGCGTTGACAATCTAATATCTATCTCTTTCCATCTTGTGCCTTTGTCGTAATGTCTCGTTCTCCCGGCAAAAACATGACAACGTCAAGACGGGTTCGCCAACATTCCGGCGGCCATTTTAGATTAATTCTGTTTCGGAACGCGCTCGTGGTGATACAAGTTATTTGTTAAAGTTTTGTTATTATTTTGTTGTTTATTTAATTATTTCTTGTTTAAGTTAATTTTTGTTGATCATTTTATGTTTTTATTAAGAGTGGTTAATGATGGAGCCACAACCAATATAAATCCAACTTTCAAAAAGTTACGCTCCCCTGCTATTCCCAATGACCTTGCATGTGTTTTGTTTACATTTGGTATCGCTTCTCGTTGGCCGTACTTTAGATACAAAAAAAAACCGGCCAAGTGCGAGTCAGACTCGCGCACCGAGGGTTCCGTACAAACCTGTTTAAAATATTTTTATTATATGATGTAACTAAAAATTTACGGTTTTCGAAATTTTTCCTTTATCTGTGCTATAAGACGTTGCTTCGTACCAAGTTTCAAGATTCTGAGTTCACGGGAAGTACCCTGTAGGTTTTGATTCCCTTGCGAGTGTCCAAAATTTGCGGAATAAACGACTGTATCTTTTGATTGCGTTGGCTTAGAATTTTGATTTTTTCACAGCTCCAAGGGACAGTAGACCTGAGTATTTGATATAAATTCCAGCTTGATACCTCCACGCGTTCCTGAGAAAAAGGGTCTTGACAGACAGACGGACAACAAAGTGATCCTATAAGGGTTCCGTTTTTTCCTTTCGAGGTACGGAACCCTAAAAAAACACTACAAATGATAAATAACTTTAATTTCGGAAGTCGGTGTCTTTGGTTCCGCATATTCGTTTTTTGACACCGACTTCCGAAATTAAAGTTAAGTATTTATTTATCAATTTGTAGTGTTTTTTTTGAAGTCGGTTGTTTTTTTTTGTAAACAATTTTTAATTTTCACATTTAAGTTGTACATATCCAACAGAAATTCAATTAACACTAATGCATTGAAGAATTGAACACACCCTCTAGAAGAATCATAAAAATTCGCATAGAAATGCCGGAGATGCAGTACATTTATGCATATAACTTCATACATAAGAATAATTACCTAATGCATTATATACTAAAGCCTTCCTGAAAGTATTTAGATCACATTATTGAAAGAATTATCAAAATCGGTCCGTTAGTTTTTGAGAAAATCGCGGACATAAAAACATACATACATAAGGGTCGAATACAGAACCTCCTTTTTTGAAGTCGGTTAATAAGATACCTCTAGGGATATTTTTACACAGATTATACCCACATAAAGGGTTTCTATAGCTGTTAACAAGTTTATCTCTTACAGTCAAATACGAGTACCTATGTAATGACTTTGACCTTTCCATTACGAAAATATACAAATTTAGCTTCATCCAAGGTTTTACCTGGTCATTTAATTAAAATAAATGTAATAATTCTGACCTCAATAATTATAACGGTACCATTTTCCTATCCCGATATTTCACCCGAGAGGGTAGTTTAATATTTTACGTAAAATTAAATAATAACAATTAAATAATAATAACCCAGACGTTGTTACGCCACGGGAAATTAATTTAAATAACATTTTAGCCATTAATATTATCAGTGTTTGCATTTTCATTATAACCGTCTAGAATTTTGATACAAGTATTATTATTTGCTTTTAAATTGAAAGACTTTCTAATACAAGTTACAATTTTATTTAATTTTAACCAAAAAAATGTCATCGATTGCATAACCTCCATTTTTAAAGTCGCTTAAAATAATGTTTTAGAAGATTATCGAAATAATGTTTTCGAATTTAAAGGAGAATCTGTAAATTATGAAGAACGCTAAGAAAATGGATTTTTGGATTGTTGTATGACAATAATTAGGTACCGTAGAGGCTGTAAGCCGACATGGTTGTAGCATGCAACCTCCGTGAGTCCGTCGTTGTAAGTAGATGGCACAAAATAATACGAGACAAACATTGATTTGTATTTAGAATAGAAGAAATAAGTAACAGTAGAAGCACAGATTGTAGAAGCCTGTTTAGCTGACAATCGAAGTCATATCAAAGAAAAATGAATGAAATGTCCGTTTATAGGAATAACTATAAAAGCTATTCGACAAACCTTCGTTTAATTTATTTATCTTGGTACAGTCAGCATCAAAAGTCGATTAACACTATCATTTTTACATGTTATAAAATTGACAACAACTTTTTTCAATAAATTGATTTTTAGCTTTTCACATAGGTAATAGACAAGAGTATATATTCAAAAAAAAATTCTTCTTCTGCAATTTTGAACAAATACTTTGCTCAATAACTAAGATTAAAAAAACTGAAGTGTTAATCAACTTTTGATGCTGACCGTACTCTCGCTCGCAGAGAGTCCACAGTACCTTCGCTTGTTCAGGTGCGGCTCGTAGGACCAATTGTAATGGTATTTTAAGACCATTACAATATGTATTGCGGATTAATAAAGTAAATGAATAAGTAACTTTTTAATAATAATTAATATAAGCAAAAATAACAGAAAAAAATAGTACAACCGTCTTTATCGACGATGACAGACAACATAAAAAAATTAACATCAATTTGACAAATAAAAAAAAACCAAAAAGTATTTGCCCTTTTACAAAAAGTTTATAACAAAAAGTAATTACTTATGCGAGTTGCGTCGCTTACACATATCATAGAAAAATATTAAACGTAGAACTGTTTATAGGAATAATTCTCAAAGTTATTTGACAAACCTTCGTGTAGTTTATTCATCCTGGTACCGTGAGCTCGCAGAGAGTCAACAGTACGTACTTCAATACGATAAAAGTAACCCTTAATAACGTTTTTGACGCAAGGCTCCCAAATAAACACACTGTATGAATGTTATTTATGGAATCTCAAGAAACATTAAGAAGATTAACTTAACGAAATCCTTTTAGTTAAGCTAATCTTCTTATGGTTTTTTAGAATGATCCTTCATTCTAACCTAAATCCCTTCAGGTTTAATGAAGTATTATTTTGTCTTCGTTATTCCAAAGCTGTATTTTAATGTTTTGGATATAAATGACTTCTATCGAAAGGATTATCCTCAGCTAAGCTTTTTGTAAGCTAGATAAAAACTCATTAATAGGTACGGACACAGAATAACATAGGTACAATTAAAATTCTACATGGAGCTGCATCCACCTCCGATCGTGATCTGCGAACACACTGAGAATACTGTTGATGCTGCTGCGAACACGCGTCATCAGGGATGCACATCTATTTCTAATCATGGCGGCAAATCAATATTATTTGATCAACTATCTACTTAATAGAAATCTTAAATTACTTAAATTGGGTCTGATTTCTCCAACGCCAGATAATTTATTAAAGGAAAGGAATAATTTTGAATTTTTGACAGTTCTTCCATACAAAATCTGTCAGGTGTAAATTTTATTCCACGAATATAAATTATCTATAGATTGAAAAATCAGCCCTAAGATAAAGAGTTCCTTATACAGGGTGTCCCTGGAAGTATTGATCAAATCGAATAGGGATGTGGGCAAGGTCATTTCCAAAGGTTTTAGCAACAAATAAAATACTAAAAAAAACGAAAAAAAGATCGAATTCGTGAAAACTATCAGGGCTATCATTTTTTTTTTTTTTTTAGATAGCCCTGATAGTTTTCACGAATTCGATCTTTCTTCTCTTTTTTTTAGTATTTTCTTGTATTTTTTTTCTAGTATTGTTTTTTATGATTAACTTCTTTGAACGCTAAGAGAAGTGATTGACAAAAAAAATTAAAATTGGTCATAACTTTTGAACCGTAAAAAAATTCACTGACATTCTCAGGGTTAAAAAGTTTGGAAATGACCTTGCCCACGCCCCTATTCGATTTGATCCATACTTCCAGGGACACCCTGTATAATTAAATAAAAGAGAACACTAAGAAAGGATTTTTGACAATTCATCCCAAGGGGTTATATAGGAAATGAAAGTTCGAAATTTTTGCTGATGAGAAATTCCCAGGATGGGCAAACGACGTGTAGTAAATTATATCAAATGTGATAGATAATATAAAATGGCTTGAGTAAAACAACCTATATTATAGGCAATGTATTCGTACTGAAAAACATTGACATTCACACTCAGAACACCATTTCCTTAAATCAATACAAAAATTTATTCAGTAAGCAGCTGCTATTTGATTCCATCTTCCCTAAAATTTGCCGTAAATCCTCAATTTTGCCGGTTGCCAAAATTTGTATTCCGTCGTGTTTTCTCATGGCTAACACGGAGCAACCGCCCATTGTCAATGTAGCATTATTTGCCATTCATGGAACGTCTGTGTTTACTGATGTCCCCAATTGGGTCACAGCAATAACAATGGCTTAAATGGACGGTGCAGTCCACCCACACTGCTCTTGCTACTCGTATTTTATTTTGGATGACATTAAATCTTTTGCATGTAACAATTTGTTTCATACTGTTTTCAATTTACAATGACTTTTACAGTTTTATTAATTGCGAATTCAGTAAATTGATGATTAATCTGTCGAGCTCCGCTAATGAGACACAATTGATTTTCTATTTTTCCTCGCCAATAGGCGACGCGCGGTGCTTGCGCTTGACCGGTTAATGTGCTAATATTTTCACCATTGACGTCATCACTAGTCTATCGAATTTCGTGGTCCACTATTAAAAATTTAATGCGGCCTTTTTATTTAGAAATCATTATAACTGAAAAGCTTTCGTTTTCCTATCTAACACAGATTTTCTCGCCATTAATAATTCTAGGCATCATTACCTACCACATTAACACACAAAAGGCTGCCACTTGCGAGTTGTAGGTCGCAGGTTCGAACCCAGTCAGGCACTTTATGTAAATTATTTCTTCACCACTACTCTCAAAACGGTGAAGGAAAACATCGTGAGAAAACTGGCACATCCAAGAAACAAGAAATCGAAGACATGTGACATCCACCAACCCGCACTGGGCCCGCGTGGTGGATTACAGCCCATTCCCTCTCACTGAGAGGAGGCCTGTGCTCCAGCAGTGGGAACATTATAGGCTGATAGTGTGTGACCTTTATGCGAAAGAAGTTGTTTCGGCATTATATTCGTTTCCACACCTCGCAGCAATTATTCTTTTTTGAAGTGTAAACTTCTTTAGCGGCGTTGCACACTTTTTGTAATGGGTTAAAAATGTGAAACTCGCGTCAGGGCATCGCG
The DNA here is from genome assembly GCA_945859645.1 of Amphipoea oculea. NCBI lineage: Eukaryota > Metazoa > Arthropoda > Insecta > Lepidoptera > Noctuidae > Amphipoea > Amphipoea oculea. The sequence continues at coordinate 12,982,708 of OX243880.1, forward strand.
TCAGGACACGTGACCGTCAGGAGAGATCCCCCCCCCCCTCCCCCTCGCTTTCTACGGCGGCGCCAACCGAAGTGAACCAAGTGAGACACGATAATGGATGGATGGATGGATGGATGGATGGATGGATGGATGGATGGTGATGGTGATGGGAATGTGGATGGGGATGGGAATGGGGATGGGATGGGGATGGTGATGGTGGTGGTGGTGGTGGTGGTGGTTATGGTGGTGGTGGTGGTGCTGCTGGTGGTGGTGGTGCTGCTTGTGGTGGTGATGGTGATGGTGGTGGTGGTGGTGGTGGTGCTGGCGGTGATGGTGGTGGTGCTGGCGGTGATGGTGGTGGTGGTGGTGGTGGTAGTGGTGCTGGTGGTGGTGGTGCTGGTGGTGGTGGTGCTGGAGGTGGTGGTGTTGGTGGTGGTGGTGCTGGTGGTGGTGGTGGTGTTGGTGGTGGTGGTGGATTTTCCCTTTTTATATACTTGTAAGTACATATAATTATTTTAAGATTGTTAGCTTTTTAAATTAATAATTGATTTATTTCAACGTTAATATTCAAGTTTTCACTTCTGCCAGCACTCCCGGAGTGCAACCCGTCTTTTCTTTTATTATTTATGCATAGAGTTGTTAGTTAACCTACCCATAATTTGTTAAATAAAAGGTTCTTTCGTCCTATTTGCTTACAATTTACTAGCCTAGCCTTAGCCTTGTTACCTCCTATTCATCTTTCAACTGATTGATTCGTTGACTTAAGCGTACCTAATGTTCTGTAAGCTTCCTATCTAAGGAGATAGGAAGCTTACAGAACATTAGGTAGGTTAATAAAGGTATTAGGGCAATAAATCAAGTGGTTGACAAGATTATTTATTACCCAAATTGGTACAGTTTAATTTAGTAGTAGCACAGTGTAAATACTTACCCCCTAACTAATAAACGTATTATATCAGATAAATAGTTAGACACTGATTTCTCTCTTTCAGTCGTCAGTAATTTAACTTTCGAAAGAAGAAGACAGTTGTGTATCTATACAGACGCTATACAAAGCTTATTAGTAAGGGGGTTACACTGTAGCCCCTTACAACGTTGTTGTTTTTTTATTTTTTATTTGTAGCGTGATTGTTGTGTTTTTTTTTTCTTCTTTCTTATTGTGAATGTTGTGCATGTCTGTAATTGACGTAAACACTAGTCCATGTCTCTGTTCTCTTTTATTTGTAAATGTTTGTGTTTGCGTTGTTGATGTGCATTAATAATAAATAAATAAAAATATAAAAAATGCACAACGTTAATATTCAAGTTTTCACTTCTTCCGGCACTCCCGGAGTGCAACCCGTCTTTTTTTTTAATTTTCGTTATTGGTTACTTTATCTTTGACAAAAGGATTTGCTCATAAAAGCTTCAATGAGCTGCTAAAATGCGTTTCAATGCACAGGGAAGTAAATTATTCGTTGATTGAAGGAAAATCAAAACTCAATTAATGCATCAAAGTGATTAACTGTCGTTCAAACTTTCCGGGTTTAAGCATAAAATTTCCTGCAGGACTTAAAAGGAAAGTTTAAATTATTTCAATAAACTCGACCGCCATGATTTCCTTTAAGCCGCGGATTTCATTACGAAAAACAGTATTTTCTTCTCAATAATATCCCTTTTATTTTGAGAGTTCAGGAAATTTTGCGGACCTTCCGTTTAGCTTGTCCATCTGAATATTAAAATGCTAATACCTAAAAGGTACCTACTTTATTTTTATTGGCGTCCTACAAAATCTCGGCTTGCAAAAACTTTTGCAGCCACTGTTTACCCGACTGTTAACGGCACTTGTGTCCCCAGTTATGCCTTATCATTTCAACTTTAGCAGTAGGACACTTTTTGTTTGTCACGAATCTTAGACAGATTGAGCAGTGGCCAAGCTAAATTGTATTTTATGTTGTTACTGTAAGAGTTCGTTTTAGTTTTATTGTTTACGTGAATCGTTCTGCAGTAAATGCTATCGGAAAATAGTATGAGTTTGTTACATGATGGGTTTCTTGAGAGAGTGTTTGTCTTCGATTGATCGGTTTGCGTCTCAATTTATGTGCAATTATATTGCAAAAATTCTTGTTATTATTAAATTCTGATAGTCTTTCTTATTTTTTATGATATTATGTACTTAAAAAATCACAGAGATAAAATCAATGATACGAAAAATAAAACATGCGACTGATCCACGTGAAAATGGAATACGATATCGTCTGACCCATTTTGAGGGACTGGCAAATAATAAGGGTCACAAATAAACCGCTGTAAAGTAAAATACGACCCCAAATTTTTCAGGTGAGATGTTTTTCTCCTGACAGATATAGGAAAACCTTTCAAAGAATCATAAAGTCAGATATTCCAACCGCTAACTTTCAACGTCAAAAATTCATTCACACACGGCGTCAGTAAAAAGCAACTAATAAAGAAGCGCTTGAAAAGGATACTCAAATCAGGTTTTTTTTCAAAGCCTCATTTTCAGACATTCCAAGACTTACGTCTTTTAACCGTACGACTTTCGAACGCAATGAAAGACTGTGGATGTCGTTCGCACGGAGAACGGTCCCAGAATTTAAGATCTATAGAAATGTAAATACTTCAAAACTTCGAAGGTGTCATTCCATTCTGAACTTTAGCATTAAAATACGAAGGAATGCTTTAAAAAGTTCTTAAGTGCTTTCGGGACTTCTTGCTTCTAATGTACTAACTACCATTATTTTTATTTTATCCATATTTGTTTACTTATAAGTATTTTGCATTTTTTTTTTTCAACATTTGTATCTGTAATTAGTATGATATAAATAATAAAGAGATTATTCGTTTGTATTCAAAAACCATAACGGTGATTCTGATCAAAAACAAATTAACTGACGTCAACTGCCTGAGTGGTTTTAATAATAATATGAATATTTATCTTTGCTTTTGCCATTTTGCGTAATCTTCCTCACCCAGACCTGACAGTTCCCTAATCACTGCCATCTATTCCATAGACCCAAAATGCTCTATCAAAGGACAAAGAAACGCATGGCTGCTTCCAATTATAAGGGGCCTAAATACCTCTGCTGAGGCTTGGGATAAAGCACCGTCACGCAAGATATTATCAATAAAGCCATCACACGCGATGTCATCGCAAAATTGAATTAATTTTCGCCAAAGGTTTAACACACACTGAGCCATATTAAATTTTACGAAACAATGTGATATTAATGAATATGCAAACAAGTTTTCTAAGGGTTTTGTTTGCATAACATTCCGGTTCAAATATTAATGGCTTTAGGTTCTGGTGACGGGTTTCGTTATGTTACGGAGGTATGTATTCTTTATTATTCTGAGATCTTTCTCCGCACGAGATTTCGGCTTGCTGTTTCTGTTTGTAACGTTGCATATACCTACTGCATATGTAGAGGCTACCTGTCTAGTATTTTCCCAACTATGTTGGGGTGAGTTTGCAGTCTATAGGCCGACCGAACTGAGACGTTGCCTGAGGTAGCAGCGCGGTGCGGGAGGGGTGTGGTGATGTGATGCGAGAGCTAAGTGCTTCGTCAACTTGTGACAACTATCACCCCTCCCGCACCGCGCAGCTACCTCATGCTACGTCTCAGTTAACCGGTCGGCCTATAATCAGATGCAGCTGAATACCAGTATTTTACACGGAGTGAGTGCCTATCTGACCTCGACATCCCAGTTACTGAGTAACACGATACCCGTTGGAAATTGGGCAGTGGGTCCAGTCGACCTATTCAAAAGTTGATGGGGTTGAGTGGTACCATGGGTCCATTTCGAGTGGATCCAGTTGACCAAAGACTCGTAGACTGGTCTGGACTGGACTGGTTGTCAGACTTGTGGGTCTCTGACCACGATTTATTTTCGTTGGATCCCACTTTTAGATCCCAGTTTAATATTTTTGGCGTTGGATCCCGCAAAACATTATTATGTATTTCCGTCCGTAACAACAGTCATAGATCTACGAATGACAGCCGAGACTAACGGCTTAACGTGCTTTCCGAGGCACGAAGGGGTATTGATATGTAATGGACCCATCCACAAACTGACCCCGGCAAAAGTAGATTAACATTCGATCCACCCTAGTGGCTGTTATTATCTAGCCACGAGCTCCTCTGCTGCTTCTATTTAATCTTCAGTAAGTTCCTCTTACTCCATAAGATAATTAATTTGTTTACTAATTGCAGCATAATGCTACTAAATAGATGCCTCCCTGTAAATGTAGATAGTAAGAGCATTTACCTAGTAACTAATGACCCTATTGTGCCACAACAGTGTCCTATGTTAAAACAATGGACGATTAACAATCGCCCAACCATTATTCAAGGTAGCAGTGTCCATTCTTCGGTATTATAATATTAGTAGGAGTAGGATTCCATATGAAATTTATTTAAAAAAGCTTGCAAGTCATAATGATTACATAATTTCACTGCAAAAACTAGAACATAACGTAATTATTGAATTGAAGAACTGAATTGCAGCAACGTGATGACCTATTTTCAATTCTTAGAAACTTGAGCGAAACTAATACTAGCAACACTTTATCTTTTTTTTTTTAAACTGGTTCGAATCGTGAAAAGAAACAGAACGGAAGAAACCGAAGGAAATCAAATGGAGACTAAAATAAGAAAAAATAACTGGAAAACGGAATAACTTAGTTGAATTTCTTTTAAATGACTGTATAGAGTTGTCGTTACGAATCAAAGTGTTTTTGCAATTGCACCATGTTAGTGAAATTTGGTCTAATTTGGAGCGGCCATATACTTGCATATATGTATACTTAATGATAAAATATTAAGTTAAGGCTTTCCTCCTCAAGTTTTCAGTCATTCTTAGCGACCATTCCACCCTATTAATAGGTATTATCTTAGTGCGTGAGAGCCAAAATCCTGACACAAAAAAACTACAAAGACCCCCAAAACCTGGACCGAACTAAATATACCCATCTGAAAAGACGGGAACTATAATAACGTTTTGCAACTACGAAAAGCAAATAAACTAAACTACTAATTTTAGTCGCAAACAGTATATTTCAATAGAGACGAGGATGTTTATTGGATGCCAGATGCGACATTAAGTTTGAAACTAACTCGATTACACCCAAGACTGGATTAGGAAAGTTTGCAATGATTATTTACAGAGCTTACGAGTAGGATTTAGAATTTCTGCCGTCTTTAGGCAATTCGTGCTAATCCTCTTAAAATTGAAAGACGATAAAACGTGATTGATGCTTGCCTAGATAAATATAAAAGAAAGACAGGTGTGCTTAGGTACAATTTTACTTTCAGAACAACGGTAAAGACTGCCCCGCGTTGGTCTCGTGGTCGCAACTGGATTTGACTCCCGGGTCGGGCAATGTTGGTTTAAGTATTGGGTTTCACCATTGAGAATTTCTTAGTAACAGCCCAGAGTTTGGAAGTTGGCGGTGTGATACCCCATGCCTAGGAAAGCACGTTAAGCCGATGGCCCTGCGCCTGATCTCTCTCCGGTGTTGTCGGATTGCCGTCCCATCGGACAATGAGAGCGAGGGAAGAGAGAGTGACCTGTATCTACGCACACACTTGTGCACTATAATATCTCCCGTACCGAACGCTGGTCGCCATAGCTGAAATTCGGTCGGCGACTTTATTTACTTGCAGAACACCGTCACCAATATTAATTAAGTTCAAACATATCCCGCTAAAGAAAAACCTTTTCACCCTCTACAAATAAAAAAAACCGAGTGTGCTTATGACCACACGACTGAAGTGGAACTTCAAACGTATTTGGCTATGAGAGGAAGAGAGAAAGAAAATGTGCGCGCGAACTGCTTTCTCTTGCTTATATCCCCCACTCAACTCCCGTTCGCCTCGCCTGATCACACTTTTCGTAACGCTTACGTCACGCGTTCGCCAGCTTACTCCCCAAGTCAAGCGTGCGTAAAGAAGTTTAACTTCAAAAATACATAACTATGTATGTGCTTTTACTGCTAAAGCTGGAATAAGCGATCCGACTGCTGATACATATGCACAGCTGGTTGGGGACCCAGAAGATGTGAAACAGAGTCAGCATCCCAGATCGAATGACTTCCGATATTTACACAACCAACATGAAAAATCTAACTTAAAACTATGAAGACCAATATAATAAAAACCAGTACGGGACCGAGTATGTAAATGTTAACTGCTACATCCAGTTTGCATACATTTGTGATAGTAAATGGGAATGAACGTGTAACAAAGCGAATTTGTAACACCAAGAATGTGTTCTAAGTGACGAAGAAATATCAAATAAATATGCCGCATTACGGCACTCAATAAAAAAAATCTTTTCCAAAGAATTTTCTTGATGAACTCTGAAGAAATTTCTCGACGTTCAAAAATGTGAGGCCCACGAATCCTCGGCTTATTAGTCGATTCGCTCACATAAAAATGAACTTCTTAAGAGTCACCTATAGAAAACATACCTAAGAGGTATTATTTAAAAGTGTCTATTCGCCAGTTTCGGGTGAGTAATTTCGTGCGAATCGACTAACAAGCCAGATTCTTATTTTACGACTTCAGTTCCCAGCCTATAAAAGATGAAATGAAATATCTTGAAACGAATGTCGCAGCTAAAGCGAAAACAGTCGGTTGCTAAGGAATTTTTAAGATTAAGATGTGAGCATAGTCATCGTTCGTTCAAAGAAAAAAGCAATTTATCAATCGGGATTTGAACGCGACGGGGAGCGTTTTATTTCACACGAGACGATAACGGCACGATGTTTGGAATTGGGATGTATTCGATTTGCTCCCACAATGGACAAGTACCCATAATAGTATGGTTGTTATAGAAATTTGTCTTTGTGTGGGATAACGAGGTTCGTTCGTTTTTTTTTTGTCAATGTTTGATTGAAGAAAAAAGTTTTTGATTGCTTTGAGGCTAAAAATATGTAAACAAAGCAGTAGGCTAACTAATTATGTAGTTTGTTTGTTTGAATGCACTAATATCTGGAACTACGACTCGAAATAAAATGCATTTGATAGCCTAATTCTTCAGGAAGGTTATATGCTTACAATTACGCTACGGCCTTGGGAGCCTAGCAAAAATACAGAAAGAACGCTAAGCAAACACGCAGCAATAGCGTGGGCGGGTGATGCAACGCTATATTTTATGTTAAAACAAGAAATTTCATGTGGACGAAGTCGCGGGCAGAAGCTAGCGAGTAATAAGTTATATTCCGCGCGGAACTAGTTGGCTGCTGAGGTGGAGACAGGGGTGAGGCGGCTGTTCGCAACACACGACGTACTAAGTAATGCGCCCCCGCCCTTCCGTCCCACCGCTCACATGCCTAAGGCGCGGCCAACTAGGTCCGGTCCACACGGACCGCACGGAGCATACGGTGGAGGTCTGCCCCGCATGGGCGGAGCACCGCCGTGCCCTCGTAGAGGCGATCGACAGCGGCGGCGACCTCTCGCGTCCGGCCCTGGTTCAAGCCATGGTCCGGGGCGAGAGGGAGTGGGAGGCGGTCACCTCCTTCTGCGAAGCAGTCATGCTAGCGAAGGAGGTGGCGGAACGGCTGAGGGAGAGAGCCTCACACTCCAGCCGCCGCGGTAGACGCTCCGGGCGTCGGGAGCCGCGTGACGACTCCCGGCCACCGTAGGCGCGGGCCTGCGGACGGAGAGTAATGGGTAGCTCACCGTCCGATCAGGACCAGGCCCGTGCCGGACGGCGCGTACGTGTTCCACGCGCGCCTCAAAGAGATGTCAGCATAAAGGAAGGGGCCTGCCAGGGCCGAAGCCTGCCGGGGGTGCGGGATTGTCCGAAAGGGTTACCGCTACCCCGGAACATAAAGGGCTAAGGAAGGAACACGGATGGGTTTTAGTCAGTAAGAGTCTGACACTCCCTTCGCTCCACCCAGAGCGGGAGGGGTCATTTGATGATTTCCCATCCATAAAAAAAAAAAAAAAAAAAAAAACACGGACTATAGTCGGGGAATTACATAATATATATAGCAGTCTTAAAGGGAGCTGTAGCATTAATGATTTTTAATAAGTTCGTAAAGATGGAAAAAAATATAATAAGACAGACAAAAACCGAGTCTTAATTCTAAAATAAGTAGTTTTCAACAAGTAATCGATGAACGCTATTACTTTTAACGTTTAGATTTGCCATAAAGATAATGATTGCAGCGAAGTTAACGGTTACTATATTGGCGTTTCATGATAGTACACAGCATAAAGATTTAATCTCACCATAAAGATCAAAATATTTTCAGTGAATCGAGAAATATTATATTAAATGCCACATTTTAAATAGCTCTGTTTAAAACAAGGTTTACGAATTCCTATAGTTAATTAACATCATATCAGCCTACTTGTGATAATAAAATATGACAATTTTATATTGAACGACAAAGATATAAAATTAAACCATCATGCATCCAATATTCATAGCAATTAACACTTAAAATATTAATTGGAAAAGCTGTAAATGTTTCGGCTGTTGCCGCAGTGTTATGCTTCGAAATAATAATAATAATGGACTGATTGGTAATGGTACTGATTTATATCTATATTGTATAAATATTAATTATAGAGGTTCTGAGTTCCTTTATATACATAGGTATATAAAATAATCTGAGCTGAACTTGAGCGACGTCCGCAAAGCGATGTCGAGACGACCTAGCGGCGCGAAGTGGAGACGCGGTATGCTCGCGGTATGGCTCCGCAGGCATGGTCATAGAAAGTCCTGCCGTGCGCCATCTGGCGGCGGCGGGGCCGTAACAGGCTCCCGGGCTTGAAGTTTGCATTAAGATGATGCTGCGATGATAGGGGGAGGGCATATGTTATTGTATGCCCTCTGGATGAACCCCTTGGAAGTTCGAATGTCCGCCACTCTGCTGATGCCGTCTGCTCCCGGATGCAGCTTGGCTATTCTTCCCAGAAGCCTCATCAGGGGAGGCTGGTGTCGGTCCTTGACAAGGACTAAGATTCTCAGCTTTAAGTCCTCACCAGTTGCTGAATGCCACCTGGTTTTGGCCTGTAGATAAGTAATATGAGAACCTCTGCTGGAAGTGCTCTTTAAGTTTCTGTGTCCTTTCATGGCGTTGCAGTCGTTTCATATCGGCTGCGACTGGAGGATGGGGTACTGATGTAAGGGTTCGTCCGATAAGGAAGTGGGATGGTGTAAGACAGGTAAAGTCTGAAGGGTTCGTAGATAAAGGAGTAAGGGGTCGGGAATTAAGGATCGCCCCTATCTGTGCCAGGCAAGTCGACATCACCTCGTATGTATGTGAGGTGTATCAGCGAGAGTATTCTCCTGAGATGATGCTTGACTGACTTTACTGCTGATTCCTATAATCCACTAAAGTGTGGAGTATAGAGTGTAATGAATTTAAAATCTATGGCCTAGCTGGCCATGTCTGTTTGAATATCACCTGAATAAGTTGACATGAGGTGACATGACAGATGTCACCTCCGGTTCGGCAGTTTTTGATGAAAGTTTCGAATGTTATAGTTCATTGTACTTTTTCTATTGAAATTAATAAAAATTGAGTATTTGGGCTTTGGTTGTAGAATTTCACAATAAAACTGCTTCTAAAATTTAATTAATCTGAAAATTATAACAATGAAATTGAGTTGTGACGTTGGTGTTGCCAGCCTTATTGTTATTATTACATTATACCAACGATACTTTAGCACTCGTGTCGTCTAAACAAGATTTAACAATGGCTACATACCTTTCACTGTCAACACTCAGGCTTCTTAGATAAAGCCCATATTGTATTCAGAATTCAACAAAGCTATTTGGGATCGTTAAATAAGAGAATGTTTATATTTACGATCCTTGTGTAGACACCGGGGATTAAATGTAAGAGAGTGACTGTTTAAATAAATATTTTCTCTGTATGTCTTTTAGAAAATTAAACCATTTTCGTTGTCTCTTAAATCTTGAAACAACCTGTCTTGTTGGGTAAACTGGACAGTTTCCAAGACAAGGACTGTATCTATTTAGACTGCTACAAGAGGGTTAGATAACTTATTGCTGGTCCTGCTCCATAGGACAATCTAGAGTCTAGACAAAATCAAACTGGTTGCTAATTTATTTGTACATTTTTTTTCATTGATTTACATTCATTACTCACACCCTGACTTATTATCAATTCTATTTTAAGGTAATTTTTGACGTTCAAAAGTGCCTTTTATGTGCCTATTTGAAATAAATTCTTTGACTTTATTTCCGAAAAAATAGGAAAACTACAAAATAAGAGGTTTGTGTATAAACGTTGTATAAAGTTAAGAAACTTCTAAAAGTCAATTTGCTTGCTTGTATGACCAGTTTTATGAACGTAAACGAAGCAAAAGGAGTATGTAAGGATCTTAGCAGATGGCGTTCTGTAGTTTCTGCCCCATGGGAAGTAAGCGCGAGTTTATAATGTACAGTGACCTCCAAAAGTTAGTTAATATTTTCCACTTAAGCTTTGACACACCACATTATTAGCTCAACTGTGGCAAACATATATTGTTCTTACTGCTGGGACAGAGACCTCCTCTCGGTGAGAGGGAGTGACCCGTAATCCACCACGCGGGCCCAGTGCGGGTTAGTAGGTGCCACATTTCTTCGGATTTTTGGTTCTAGGACATGCCGGTTTCCTCATCATGTTATCTAAGAGCATTGATGATGAAATTATTTACACAAAGTAAAGCGCCTGTCTGGGTTCGAACCCACGACCTAAAACTCGTAAATCTTGGTCGTTACCACTGGGCCACCACTGATCCTGTTTAAAACCCAAACTCTTGATAATCTGAGCGGCAATTCTCGTAATTTTAAGAACGCTCTGTCTCAATCTGTCAAAAATACCTCTAATTTCCCTATTGACAAGTTTTTGATGCGTTTTCTGGCGAAATGCGTATTTGACCACTTGCGTTTCTGATGACATGCTAGTAATCCGATGAAATTGCGACTAGATTTTGAATGTTTGTCGGAAATTGGCCTTCAGGGTATCAAACTGGAGTAAATACTTAGCTTAACCGCGATAAGTCTTGTACACGATCTGTTTGCCTTTGATGAACTAAAATCAATTCAGCACACAAGACATTGGGCCAGTCTGCCTAGTATATGATACAATGTGTCCATATTATGTACCTACATACATATTGCAACGCTGGAGTAATACCGCGTCCAATCTGCAATGGAGCATATACTCATTAGCAATCTGTCGCTCAATATATTGGACGGACGTCCAGTATATTGAGTGATGTGGATATTCCATACTCTAACAACTACACAACTCTGCAACTACTCTGACAATGACAAGACAGCTTCTTCTGAATGTTGGTTATTGTTACTACGAGTATGCATGTACGGTCAGCATTAAAAGTTGATTAACACTTCATTTTTTTTAATCTTAGTTATTGAGCAAAATATTTGTTCAAAATTGCAGCAGAAGAATTTTTTTTAGAATATATGCTCTTGTATATTATGTGAAAAGCTAAAAATCAGTTTATTGAAAAAAGTTGTTGTCAATTTAATAACATGTAAAAATGATAGTGTTAATCGACTTTTGATGCTGACTGTACCTATTGAATTTTTGAATGGGCTTCTAATTCTGAATGAGCGTCTTTCAACTGTTCTAGAAAGGAATCATAATAATCTAGGTATTTAATTTACTTATGTTTTGCGCAGATTACCTACGCATTACAAAGAGTCATGCATTTGCATCCGCTTAGTATTTATAAAATTCTTGATATGTTCTCTGAAGTAGTCAATGCTTCAGTACCTAATCCCTTACGTGCTATTACTATTAAATAACGGCAACAATTAACATACATGTAAGCAAATAAATAACAATTTTCCATCAGGCCGTCGCGCGTCGCTTCGGACCGTTTGTGAAGAAAGGTCGAAATTAAGCACGCTACTGACAATCTACATAATAGATACATAATAATTATTACAAAACATTGTTTCATCATTAAGATGTATTATGGAGAGGCCAGCATTTCCTCCTCTCCAAGAATTTCCATAAATGCATGAAGTAAAATATGCACGAGGTACCCTGAATTTCTTATTAAATTTTACGTCTTGGTACTGAGCTTCGCGACAAGTTAGGAAGTTTAACATATTTTTAATATTGCTTAAATTTTTTTACGTTCGCAACGCCTGCTGTTGTATTCAGATATTCTTAAAGACTTTTTTTTTTTAAATTTTCTTTTACTTTACACATCACTAAACGAAGGTAAGAATACAAAATGTTTTATGAAGAATTTTTATAAAAGATATTTAATTTTAACACGTCAGTGAGTAGTATATAAAGATAAAAAAAGTTGGGCAAGCGCGTTAAAGTTGCGCAAATATTTTTTTTGGGATTCTGTTGAAGTTGTGCCTTTGGGGAAAATATACCTAATATTTTCTATTAGAATGACTCGCGTTTATGACTCGTCTGATCAAAGCAGCGCCCAAATTGTGTAACACCCTATCAATCACCATCTGAATAATTCTGAAGGATATTGGCTAATCCATTCTTTATATATATTATGGTCGAAAAATTTTTCGGCTCAAAAACGTAGATAATGCAAACAATGTTGTTGAACTGTCAAAATGAGAGCCATTGCTACTGACAGCGTGTTACGCAATTACCTTGCAAGTTTTACTTATCCTAAAGTCTTTACTATTTCTCAATATATCATTCGGCAAAAAAAAAAACTGGCTGCGGTAAAAACATTTAAAAATTGCATCGACATGTATTGAGCAAGCACTATTCTAGCCTAGATGCCTTTTTTATCACACCTACATTGAAATGTCACCCACGTACTGCAGAAAAGTCTTCCGTGATGAATTCTATTTTCGTACTGAAACCATTGAACGGCAAAGGCAAAGCTCTCCCGTGAAGATTGAACTAGAACACAATATCTGCCAACACAATCCCAGTAAAGGGATAAACTTTGAAAAGTAAGCAGTCACTTTGTTTGGCTGCTTCCACCAACTTTATCATGTTGAATATAGCTGAAGGAAAATGTTTTACTATAAATATATGAGAAATAATATGCGGAGGATATTGCAGGATTTGTGGTAGCGGTTTGTTTATAAGCGAACCTTATTTCAGGATGATATTTATTTTAATAACACACGGCGGTTCGATCGTTATGTGAGTGAGGTTGGGTTCTTTCGCGATCAGTGCACGGATTGGTGATTGTTAACAAATCAATTTATACCTCTTCACCTTACATTGGCATCATCTATGGGCTGCTCGTTTTTAACATCATTTTTCATGTCATCCTTGCTATCGATTATTTATTTTGCAAGCTCTTCATTTCACATTCCTACCCAGCATTTTGATTCATCGCTTACTGAGCAACAGTGCAGTTGTACGGCCTTGGTGTTGATAATGATATCTGAGAATTCCTTAATAAGAGCGTTATTAAATTTTTACAGCTTTTTGTTTTGCGTCGCCAAGATGAGCCTTTGTAAGTCCTTAGCGTCCGTAGACAAATTTCCGCATTTTCATCGATGTCCTGCGCCTACCGTGACACCGACTGCATTTTATCTTGGCCGTCGAGACTCGGCACCAAATTGTCTGCATGTCTTCTGAATGCTTGCTCGATATATTCAATGTATAACTTGTGCACTATAAAATCTCCCGCGCCGAACGCTAGTCTCTGCTGAGATGACATTCTCATCAATTTATTTAAATACATCCAACACAGTACTACAGTGGCGAATGGTGAATTTATGACAGAGGTAAGCCGGAGCAAAAAAAAAATGCCAAAAAATTTCTATTATGAATTGACTATAGTGTGGTTATGTTCTGAATTTTCGAATGGAAGCCAGTGGGAATCGAGTTGTATGGTATCTTCGCCACTGCAGTACTATAAAGATTGTGTCTTCAAATTCATCACCACTAAGCTTTTCTGGCGATCCTTGTTGACTCCAACCATATTTTCGATCGTCTTTGATGGAACCTCAACCGTTCATCAGCACTATTTTCAGCGGAGATCGTCATTTTTTTCATACGTCTTTTTCCTGCTAATGATTATAGTTTGTGATTATAATATCATCACATTTTGAGGTTTTTAAAAGAGTCTCATATATTCAAGAACACCTTTTTGCCACAACAAAATTAATCTTCTTATATTATGCGGCTGCACCCCGTAAATATTACAGGGCAATGAGAAACTGATTTAACGGGAACCCGAAAGGCAGAGATGGCAACCTACTAGGTGTAGGGGGAAGGTGCTATGAAAGGGACAAGTTTTGAATGGGACAAGTTCAATAAATTCTGCTAGGAGCACAGTAGTCCATTTTCGTTTTTTATATTTTGGCAACACTAACCCATAGGGCACATTGACGTAACTGACACTTGGTTGTCAAATGTCATAAAATGGTGAAGCGTTGTTGAAATATATCGTGATGAAAAGTATTTTATTATGTGTTTTTTATGGTCGTGTTTTACATGAATGTAGTAATATTTGAAAGTGTCTATAATGTAAACTAATCCGTGGTTTATGTATCTAACAGGTAAGTGCACAATTACGCAATCTTTCTTTATGGCTTTTTTGGTGTGGGGTTATTTTTACAAAAAGCATGAAAGTTTTGTTTGGGACACTCTAATAGGTCTTGAATGGGACGTCCCTTTCATAACCGTCCCTTTCATTACGAGATTATCTGAGTGATGCTTTGTGGCAGTTTTTGCTTTTGAATGGTATTATCTAAGTACTGTTGCTATAAAATTGCTTGCTAATTTTGTTCCAGGTCGATTGTGTCTGATTGTAATAATGAACCTTTATATAAACTTAGAAAATCATCGAACACTATAGAAGATTATGGGCGTGTCTGTAAGCAGTTTTCTACAAGTAAGGAGGATTGGTTTCAATACAAAGTTTGTCTAAAATGGGCAAATGAAAAATGCGGTGTTAAAGGCATTTTTAATTTTTTTTATGTATCTATAGCAACTACATTTATTATTATTTTTTTTTTGCTACTTTATTTGAAGATGTTTAATTGATTGCATCAAACCTATATAATATGATTAAAATATTCCAAATAATAATTAATACTTCATAAGCATACAAAGCACTGATTATAAAACATAAAGATTTACAATAATAAATAAGATTTGTTAAAATATAGGTTTTATTTTATATGTCCCTTTCATAACTTACGATGTCCCATTCATGGCCACCCTGTTATGAATGGGACATATCGACATGTTGTTTTATTTGTATTTTTATTTCTAAATGCGTCAATTTACAGTTGTTTTTTATTTATTTTTTTAAACTTTAATAAATACTTTATGATATAAATGTAAACTTTTTTTATTTATCTCTCATTAACTGCCCTAAATCAGCCACTAAAGAATTTTGTCCCCTTCATAGCACCTCTCCCCTAATAATTAATTAAATATTTTATATACATTTTCCGTTATGTACTGGTTTAATTAAGCTTACCCTCTCACATAAAGGCCTTTTCGGGTCATAGTTACCGAATAATTTATTGAATGACCTTGCTTAAGTCATGGGAAAGATATTTTGTGTTTTTTTTTTTTTTACAAATTTGAAAATAAAGAATGTTGCTTTATTAAGGTTTGTCTACCCATTTTGAAATAATTATCTTCTTTAGATAAAATGCTAAATGTTGGTTTTAATCGCTTCTGTTTACCGTTTTAACCACTTCTTCCACACTGCTCAACTAGCTTGCTCAACTAGTTGAGCAGTTGAGCTGTAGGACATAGTTTGTATTACCGAACATTTTATGCTCTATAGCTCAACTATTGTTTGCTCAACTTAGTTGATCAGTAGGTCATCCTGTTATAAAATCGAACAATATAACTTACTGCTCAACTGCTCTTGAGGCGCTGGCCACTAACGAGCCCTCACGGCGGGGGATGCTGTTGCCCAGGGTGGCGTCGTCTTGGCGGTGTCCTTAGACATCGCCAATGCCTTCAATACCCTGCCCTGGAGTTGCATCAGGGAGGCACTCCGGTATCACCGGATGCCGACCTACCTCTGTCGAGTGGTCGAGGCCTATCTGACGGACAGGGTCGTCATCTACCCCGGTCATTAAGGAGAGTGGAACCGGCGAGAGATGTCATGCGGTGCCCCACAGGGATCGGTCCTGGAGCCGCATCTGTGGGACATCGGGTACGACTGGGTGCTGCGCGCCGACCTTCCTAGCGGCGTCAGCGTAGTTTGCTACGCTGACAACACGCTGGTCCTGGCGCAAGGGAGGTCGCACCAGGTGGCGGCTGAATTAGCGACACGCGGGGTTGCGACAGTCGTTGAAAGGATCCGGGAACTGGGACTCGAGGTGGCCCTGCACAAGTCCGAGGCCACGTGTTTTCATGGCCCTCGGAACGCGCCACCGTAGGGTTCCCAAATAACGGTAGGAGGGGTTCATGTCGGCGTCGAGTCGACTATGAAGTATCTGGGACTTGTCCTGGACAGCTGGTGGAACTTTGTGGAGCATTTCCGTCGTTTGGCTCCCAGACTGGAGCGGGCCGAGGCTGCCTTGAAGCGGCTCCTGCCCGATCTAGGGGGTCAAAACGCCTCCTGCCAAAGGCTACGCGGGGGTCGTGCGGTCCGTGGCCCTTTACGGAGCACCGGTGTGGGCGCGTTTATTGAAGCGGCGACCAGCCCGGCGGTTGAACGCGTCCCAGAGGGTCATGGCCGTCCGGCTAGTCCGGGGATACCGCACGGTCTCCTGGGAGGCGGCGAGCCTCCTTGCCGGATTGCCGCCATGGGATCTGGAGGCTAAAGTTCTCGCACACATATGGGAGTGGCGAGAGGAGGCAAAACAATCTTTGCGCCCTCGCGCCCCTAGTCGCCGCAGGAGACGCTCTGGGTGCCGGGAATCGATAGCCGATTCACGCGGGGCAATTGCGTAACACATTATCAATCGGAATCGGTTTCATTTTGACAGTTCAACAACATTCACTGCGTTATTTACGGGTTGTTCATACACATGTTTCGAACTTATGAAGCAATGGATTAGCAATTTGCTTCAAATTGATTCAAATTCCGATTGATAGTGTGTTACGCAATTAGGGTGCCGGCCACCGTAGGCGCGGGCTTGCGGACGGCGAGCTATGGGCAGCTCGCTGTCCGGTAAGGGCCAGGCCCGGGTCGACGGCGCATTGTGTGCCACGCGCGCCTCAAAGAGATGACAGCACTAACTGACGGAGTCCGCTAGGGCCGATGCCTGCCGGGGTTTTGGTGATTTGGATTTTTTATTTCTAGTCTATAAATATAGTTGTGCAGTTTTAGTTGATCAGCGGGTATTACCAACTGCTCAACTATTCATAGTTGAGCAATTACCAATTGAGCCATTGGTATTACCTACTGCTCAACTTTATGCAGTTGAGCAATCTAGTTGAGCAGTGGGGAAGAAGTGGTTTTAACATAATATATTTAATCGATTTGCTTAGAATAAATACTAGCTCACATAAAACGAAAAAACTTATTATTTTATGAAATTAAACGCAACAATTGAACGATTTTTTACTATGCATGAGTAAACATTTTAGATTGTATCTCTGCAATTGAAAGCCACATAAATTATTCAATATAAAGCTCTGATAATCCATTTAAACCTTTTTGAGTAATTAATGAGTGCAAGACTATTTTAATTTAAAAGTTAATTACGCGCGACCAATAACTTTGCAGCTTAAGTGTGAAAAACGTGGTAGCGTTTATTGTGGAAATTGAAATTTGAACAAAATTTCAATTATTAAACAGTATTTCTTATATATATTTTGTATATTTATGTATAGAAATACTGTTTAAAATTAATAACTTTGTCATTTTAGATGGTAATTATATCGTTTGGGAAAAATGAAACAACAATAATAAAGCCTTCATGGAGATCAGTTATGAAACCCCGGTTTTCTGGACGTTCGAAATGTCATCATCACTGGCAATCTTATTCTACCCACTGCTGTGAAGACCTCCTCCCTTTTTTTGTGCCATGCTTCCCAACACCCTAATTTCGTAACACACTTTCAATAAAAGTCTGAATCATTTTAAAGGATATCGCTAATCTATTGCTTCATATGTTCGAAAAAATTGTCTGCTCAACAACGTAAATAACGCAATGAATGTTGCTGAAATGTCAAAATGAAAGCCATTTAGTGTGTGACGCAACAAAGCAGACAACAGACACATACTTATACAGAAGTGAATTTTCAACAAAATGGTCAATAAAATAAGAAATAAGCCCCTTCCGCTGGTATGAGCTGTGCAATGAAAATGTGA
The DNA here is from genome assembly GCA_945859645.1 of Amphipoea oculea. Taxonomy (NCBI): domain Eukaryota; kingdom Metazoa; phylum Arthropoda; class Insecta; order Lepidoptera; family Noctuidae; genus Amphipoea; species Amphipoea oculea. The sequence continues at coordinate 13,000,917 of OX243880.1, forward strand.
AAATTAGCGTAGACTGGTACTATTATTTTGTACAACAGTAACCTTACAGCTACGAGTAACTCTAACAAAGACTTAAGCTACAATAATCCATTTAAATACATCCAACACGAATTACTTACTATGTTAGAAACCTATACAAACATTTGAGCCAACATCTCCGTTTGCGGGCTAGCTCCAACAATTGACTCCTTGATTGTAATAACATACAACAATGCAATGGCTTTCAAATTACGTTGCATAGTGGTCGAAACTGAATTCTCTACCATGCGGAACATTGCAACAAACAGAGAAACTGTTGATTCAAGTAAATCTATAGAAAGGCTTTGTCAGGTCGTTTGGGACTTTTGTATGTGGTTATATACGATCTAGTATATTCATACGATTTGAAAACCTTTCTTAATTAGAATCAGTACCATGGCAACAATTGGAGATATTTCTGGAATGATTTGATCTAAGTTTTTTGTAGTTATTGGGCAAGTTAGCCATTTTGTGGATCTTGTTGAAAATGCGGACAAGCAATAGTATCTATTGTCTTTCATGCCTGCGCCGATGATAATATTTCTTTTTAAATAGCTCTTGAATACTTTAACAAAAAAAAAGTGATTTTAAAATGTATTGTAATTGGAGATGCTTTACTTTTCTGATTGTAGTTTAGTATTGACGCCGTTTACGACTCATAGGTATTGCTACCAAACTCATTGTCACAACGAAATAGGCCTGTTCAACAAATTCCACGCGAAGAGTAGCGAATTTAGGCAATTTATATGGTAGCCTCAGAGTCTTTCAGAACAACACCTCAAGCAGAAAAATAATTTTCCTAACTCGCAAACATCCATCTATCATAATCGTGGTAAACAAAATCATCACTTATCCTCAAGACAGTTAGCTGCCAGGTCCCCGTCAACAAGATGCGTGAATATATGAAGTTGTAGGAACAGCCCTACTAGTGACGTCATTCATACGATATTTGAATTTTATGAACGTGTTTTGTTATTTCGAGTCAAATGTTACTGGTTTTATTAAAATACGGAAAACGGAATCTGCATGTTTTTTGAGCTGTTCATGTGTTCTGAATTATAAGCGCGGAGTGTATTATTTAATGCGTTGACACGTATCACGAAAACCACGCTTCGAGGAGGAAAATATAAAGTCGCAATTTAATAGAAATAACAAACAATATGTCTGTTGGATTTATAAATTTTCTGTTATTAATTTTTGAAATCTCGACTTTGATGATCAAGCTGCAAGAACAAGTATATTTTTTTTAAATCTACTCTGCTTTACTTATCAAAGTTACTAAAGGTTCAATACTCGACTACAGAATCTAGATATCAGTAGTTATTCAATGGAATAACATAAATCGACTTTACGTAATCCAATATTCAATCGTCATAAGGGCCAAAGCACACACGCTACTTTTACGATCGGCGATCGGCGATTTAGCCGCTTTTTAGAAGCTAAATGCTTCGATCCAGTCGCAAATTCGCAGATCGTCGATGAGAAGCTTGCGTGCTTTGGCCCTTAGGTACCGTCAACTACAGAACAATTGACGAAAGAATAAAGTCAAAGTACTCGTAAACACATTTATTTCAAATGAGTACAAAATAATCACGAGTATGAACGGCAAAATTCACAATGAAATAGAATGCATTCTACTCACCCCTTCCAAAAGGTAGTTTCGTATGGAGAAGAATGGGCAATAAACTCCACCGTTACTCATTTAAAATGTTTCACAACATTTTGTATACATGAATTATATAATTATACCTATGTGAAAACGACGACGATAGAACAAAATTAGTATGCCACAATAGATAAAATAATTATGTGATAAATACATGGTGCTCATCGTATTTACAAACATTGTAGAAGTATCAGCCAATCGTGACCTAATAAAATCGTAATCGTAGCTAATATTAATAAAAAATCAGCAAATCATAACGAACACCAAAATAAATAACGTACCTACATACATATTTACAAAAAATAATCCTATAACAGAGGAAAACAATCTACAGGAAATAAACGAAGAAGATTTGCACGAAGGACGTGATGTGAAATAACATCGATTAATTACGTGTGGGAACTGATTCACGCAATGATCCCGCGTAAATTGTGCTTGTAAGCATGACTAGCTTCGATTAAATCACAAGAATTGTACTGATTTAGTGTAAGTTGTTGGCAAGTAATTGTGGTTAGTTTTTGTAAGTGTGTGTTGTATTGGTGGAAGAACAAATATAGATAGACCTAGATAACGCAAGTATCACGAATTCACGATCTGTATGAAATTGGATTGCAGCCTTGAGTAGGTACTTCATATTAATTTAAATTTGATAACTACACGCGTTCTTGAGAAATAACCTCCTCCGTTTTTTCGTCGGTTAAAAAAGGTCTGGACAGACGGACAAGCAGACGGAAAACGAAGCGATAGCGATCTTATAAGGGTTCCGTTTTTCCTTTTGAGGTACGGAACCCTAAAAATAAATTTCTGCGCCATAGGCTTCTACTTCGTTCACCTTTTATACCCTGTTTTTGTCCAGACGGTAAAACATGTCAGCCGGTATAAACAGATAAGAAGAAAAGCGCAGAAAAATACCTACAGACGCCAGCACATCAAGCTACTACAATCTGTCAAATTTGTTTATTAGATTTTCAACTTTATCGCTAAAACATAAGGTTCAAAGTTGTTTGGTAAAATTTGACAGTTTCTGGTAGCTTGATGTGCTGGCGTCTGTACAATGATGATGCGGTTGTACTTTAGCTCAATTTGCTTTAAAAATACATTTTCTTTCCTAATTTATTTTTATTTTACACCTGTTACTTTTATTAAAATAAGACAGAACTAACAAAAGTCCCACCCGATCTAAACTATTTATCAGGGATTTCAACGGCTATATCTGGCTTTTACAACTGCAATACCTTTTATATCTCGTCAACATGACATATGCCCCAAATGTCATTGTGTTATGCGTCACAGAGAGCCAAAGTTGAAGCCTGTAGTGTCTCGAAATTCATTGGTACTCACCCTCAAAAATAGAACAAAGTGCAATGGAGTTCGGCGATGGAAACAAGCTTAGCTGAAATATTTCCGAACGAACTTCTCCTTTTCACAACGAGATGTATTATTAGGTCGGTACCACTTTTAACATTGTACAATTTTAACTAAGCAGGATTCGGCAATTTCAACGCAATCTCATCTTATCGACAATTATAATCAAACATACGGTTATATTCAAGCAAGTTGAATTTTCATAATTTATTCAAGTCTTTTCCTTTCCAATTGATTGAAAGATGTATAACAAACATAAGCCTGCGCATCTCATCGCCACGTTTAAAACTCGAGCATATTATAACCAAGATAAACTTCAACCATGTTTAGCTTGAAGACGTGTTGACATGTATGTTATGTTAACACCTTAAAGAGGGGTTTGTATTTTATACATTTATGAAACGTCACACTCTTTTCCTTTGGAACGTGAGGGGAAGTTCAAACGATTCGGCACAATGTCGGTCGCGCAGTCACGTATACCTTAAATAAGTTAGGTAGGTTCTGTATCCACGTGTTTGATTATGATTATGAATTGGCGTTGGTATCAATGTTGAATTTTTTATTGATGCTAGATTTATTTTATTGAAGCGAAAACCTCTTTAGGCACGTTGGGCATTTTTGAAATGGAAAAAACCATTGAATTCGCGCCACTGTTACCGTAACCGACACCGCTTCGGATGTTTTCGGCTGTCCTCGGGATGTACAGTACCCGGCGATAAATATTGCACATCGACCTTTAGAAAGAGACAATCGGCTAATTTCGGCTTCGTAGAGCGTTATCTCTGTCGCACACTACCTATGTGACGTTTTGTCAGTCGTTGTTCAAGTGCGATAGAGTGCGGTCGCGTCCAGTTCAAAATATATATTAAGAGTTGTTAACACCCCCAAATTTAAATAAAATAAAGTTGTATTATGGAATCTTTAGCCATAATCATAAACTTAGACATGTTGTTGTTAACCTAAAGCCATCATTTATAGAAAAATTGGTGTATTTTATACAAAGAATATAAAGAATTATCAAAAGAAGCAAATCATAATTGTTTTAACAGCTCCTAATAGATACCGGACTGTTTGTATTTCGTGCGACAGAGATAACGCTCTACGAAACCGAAATTAGTGCAATATTTATCGCCGGGTACTTTACTCGGTTTTAATGTATTTCCGAAATCTCAGTAAGTGATGGCAAAATATTCTGTTTGTGTTTTGTTTATATGACGATTCAAAAATACACACGTAATTGTTCAAGTTTTCACTTCTGTCGGCACTCCCGGAGTGCCACTTTTTTTTTTGTAGCAGGTGGGACACCGTTGGTTTTAATTCGGTAGGAGTCCGACATAAACCCTTATTCCCCCAGCGAAGGGGAGCCCTAAGAGAGCATACTATATACTTATTACACACAGGTATTATCATCTATACCTACTGTCAAAACCTGGCAACATAATTATGTGACGACAGCAACAAATTTCACCCAGGTAACTCCATCCATTCTCCTGCAAACTTCTAACTAAAAAACCGTTTCAGCTAGCTCGTTTTCAACCTGATTCCAGGACATAAAAAATAAAAGAACGAAACAACATGATTACCCTGCAACAATGTTGGCAGAAAATACGTCATCGTGACAGAAAAATAGCTCAATCGACGTCGAGATTCCGGTCAGGATAAATAGCAATTCCGAAGACAATTTATCTTGTAAATGTCGTCATTTAATTGGTTCTACTTTTTGAATGAATTCGTTTATTGGTTTTGATTTTGAAAGGAGACTGTTGTTATGGTTTGAAGAGTTTAAGGGAATGGTGACACTGCGTTGACGATGGCGGTTTGCTGTTTCGTTATACCTAATTTCCGAGATAATTGTCTGGATTTTAATTGATCTTATTAGCGCCATAATTAGCGACTGTGTAGATAGTAGAGTACGATATTAGTTAGCTCGGGAAAATTATATTGGATTCGAACAAGCACATCACACAAAAATATTTAGCAAAGTTCTTGGATAGGAGATAGGTTTGTAAAAATTAACAAATACAGGTCCCAAGTAACGTAAAGAAATACCTTTAATTGCACCACTCGCACCTACTTACAGTCCATTACAAGTCCAACTTTTAAAATAAACTCAGTTTTCTCTTATTTATACACAAAAGACAGTCAAAGATTCTTTATTAACAATTTCAATTATTCTTAATAAAAATATCGTTCTTGGGAAAAGTTTTTCCATTCCGAAATTCCTCTGCCGATCAAAAATGATAAAACTTTTGTAGAGTAATTAAAAGACAAAACAACAAAACTCAGGAACTTTGTTAATTTATTAAAAGGGCTCATAGTTCGTGGGACGGAGATTTTGTTAAGAAAGTCACCGTTTGATCTGTTACTGTGTAAGTCGATAAAATAGACAGAATTTCGCGAGGTGTCTTCGTTCAATGACGTCAAATAGAATAGAATAAACATTTTTTTTGCAAAAGACGATATGGCTTAAAAGGGTATTGTAACTGCGGAGATGACGGCTTATAAAGATGTACCCACTTGACTCGGTGGAACGCTGAGCTAGAAAGCTTATAGGCGACGAGACGTTGGTAGCTACGCTTCCCAGCCTGGCTCATCGGCGTAATGTCGCTTGCCTGACGGTCTTCTATAGACTGTACTACGGAGAGTGTGCGCAGGAGCTCCACGACCTGATCCCACCATCGCCCTTTTACCACCGGACAACCAGACGTACTGCAGCGTACCATCCGAACTTGGTTGATATCCCGATGAGTCGTACTCGGCGCTTCTCCTCCACTTTTATTATGCGCACAGCCAAAGTGTGGAACTCTCTGCCGGCATCTGTGTTCCCTCCCACATTTAACCCGTCTGCCTTCAAATCAAGAGTGAACAGGCATCTTCTGGGCACGTTCGTTCCATCATAGACCTCATCTATCGCTTTCCATCAGGCGTGATCGAGGTCAAGAGTGCGCCCATTTAGCAATAAAAAAAAAAAAAAAAAAATTTAGGTATGAGAGGATGTTTTGATATAGGGCACAGCCAAAATTAAAAATAAATTCTAAAATAAAAAAATACGCACTCGGGGACTGCCGCGGTAAAGCTATTGCATAGCACGCACACAAACACCGTGCCGAAGTCTGCTGAACTGAAACGACGTTAGACGATGCACGGCTTTCAACGCCGCAACGCTGTGCCGGTCGGAGTGGGGGGTGTTAGGTTTAATTTCGTTACGGAATTTCTTGATTCGGTCGCCGCGCTCAAGGCCCGCGTTAAAAGCTATGCAATAGCTTAAAATGAAGAAATAATTAACAATTTTTAAATATCGGATTTGTTAAGATGAGTATGGACTTAAATTCAAATACATCTACTATCTCACAGGACTGTATCATCACGATCGTTTCTAGCACCCTTTATTATGTTTATCTCATATTTTGTTATGTAATCTTTTCATTGTTAATCTTTCTTCACCAGTGAAATATAATTTATCCATTCCACTACTAATTGCAAGTGAGTCAGAATACGTGTGCAAATCATTGTTATTAGTTATTTTGATGTTCATTTGTTTTCTCATATCAGAGTTATCGGGCAGGTCTTTTTAAACGCGACACAGCGCGCGTCTCACCCTTGTGTGAACGCACCCTTAGAGCAAAGTGATATTTACTGAGTTAATAATACCGTTACCCTAAAAACAAAGATGTAGAGAAAACCGAGAACTGTCGTGTTCTTTTATATTTGTTTGGCAAAACTATTACTGAAAAAATAATAAAAATGTAACATGATCTTGTCACCAACTCACCATTTCTCTTTCTATCTCTTACATCTGAGGTCTAAAAGAATTATGTTCGTACCTCTCCTTAAAGATTCGACGTAATTCATTTTCTTCAGTTGACACTCGCAATTTTGTAGGATGATAAACAGCTCATGCAATCTACCGTTTTTTATATATATTTTATGAATAAATTTAAGGTTCTGTCCCTAACCAAAATTGGATTTTTCATGGTCACGGCTATAAATTTCACAAGAATCATGTAATTTTTTGATAGCAAATTGACTTTTTGGTAATAAAATAAATAAACATTATAAAAGCAGCTCGGTTTTTATTTGGAAATGGAAAAAAATGAAATACGTACTTTGAAAAATGGCTAACCTGAAGGACAATTCTTGTAATTTTAAGAACATTCAGTCTGATCTCAGTCTCAATCTGTCAAAAATCGGTTTAAAGATGATTCTCCTAAAGAACACAAATAGTTCACTTAAAATATGAGATTAAAAATAATACACTTACCCCCTTATTCATAATCCTATTTTATCTCTATTTTAGCTAAAATAGGTTTATAGAACGTTTGTCTTTATCTGTCACGTTGTCATTTCTGTGTGTAAGAAAGAGACAAACCCCATTTTAACTAAAATAGGTTTGATAAGTTTTATGAATAAGGGGGTTAGACTATTTATTACATCATCACACCAGTCGACAATACATAAACTGAGAGCGATAACAATATATAATATAATATATAGGTTAATATAAGTGTAAATAATGTTATGCGAAAATATAATTAGGAGAAACAAAAGTATGCCAAGTTATATTAAGTCTTAAAATTGTATGCAAATGGATAGGGAACCACTTACAACACCTTTTTGTCAGCGATATTTCCGTCTATGACATTAATTTATTCAACTAAGAATTTCAAATTTAAGCACAAATAAGTTGAGTAATTCTCAAAACCCATAAACAAGACCAAAAACAAATTGAAACGAAGTAACAAATCTAATTATCTTCACTGTGAAGAATACCTGCTTAATTAAAATCCGTCTTCAAATAACTGAAGGTAGAATAAAACATTTTCCTCACAAAATTAGGTGTTAATCCTGAAAATACAGACTTAATTGAAAACAAGAACTTCTGTAAGTAAACTTGAACTTGGCTGAACAGATGCTTTGTGGGTAATAATTACAAACAAATGTTACGCGAATAACATTAAACCAATAGTAATAAGTCTTGAATTATTTTGAAACCTGTAACAACTATTTTTTATATCTGCACCCTAATTGCGTAACACACTATCAATCGAATCTGAATCATTTTGAAGCAAATTGCTAATCCATTGCTTCGTAAGTTTGAAAAATTTGTCTGTTCAACACGTAAATAACGCAATGAATGTAGTTGAACTGTCAAAATGAAATCGATTCCGATTGTTAATGTGTTACGCAATTGCCCCGCTGGATATAAGATTAGGGGAAGACTAAAGAAACAAAACGAACGAACGAAAGGAATTACTTTTTGAGTAAGTGATGTGGTCATCACTTACTCTTAAAAAGTAATTCCTTTCTTTAATTGTTATTTTATGCCCGTTGTTCCCCACAGGTGGGCAAACACGTCTCTACTTTCCATTCCCTTTCCTCTATTTATAACTATTAACCTCTCTTTCATTTGTCACTTTTTTTTTTCAGTTAGTCTTGTTGACATCTCAATGAAACCAAATTAAAGGAAAAAAATGTTGTTCGGAGCTTATAAATATTTGTAAGGCTATAGACAAAGAAAATGTCAGATCCAGGAGAAATTCTCATTTATAACGTCTAGTAATATTTTATCGGAACATGTATTCTGTGTCGGAACTTTCCGATATTATAAGACTTAGCCATACCCCTAACGTTCAGAAAAGTAAACGTAATATGGCTGCAAGCGAAAACAATATTACTACCCTCAATGGTTTACTTTCCTAGAAATAAAAGAGCACAAACATAGTGAGGAAACTGCCTACCGACGCCATTCCATTTACGTGATAACATTTTGTCATTTCCAATATTTAAGCGAGACTGTCTACTTCAATTTCCACTATTTCCTCATCATAAAAACTGTATACAGAAAAAACTATCCTTTGTTAACTCTCATGTGGAAAAACTTAATTGGTATAAACGATCTGGGACTCCTGAAAGCCGAGATAGGTCCGTTTCGGTCCCATGATATAAATCTCTGTCTATTCGACATTTTTTTGGTCATACAATGACATGTCGCTTGGCTGGCGATCTCTCTAACCAATTCAAAATTATATCGCTGTGAACACAAGGTTCAAAATAGAATGTTCCTTTCGTCTCTGATAATCTACTAATGTATGTATTTTTGCCGTACGTTTGGAGATTGCTGAAAACATTTACTTTTTTCAATTATTCTGCGTATATTATTATGTCAAACAAGTTAAACACAAGTTTTTTTTAAATAGAATGAATACTCTTTATTATGTAGGTACACCATATAAATTACCGACATAAATATAAAGACTTACAAAAAAAAGAAAAAAAAAATATTGATATAAATAAATATAATTTAATACGTATTTCCGAGATTCTAAATACAGTGCAGTCTTATTAAAACACTTAGTTGTTATTTTTCAGACTTTCATGAATAATTTATTTGATAGCATTTGTTAGATCTATTCGAAAAATGTGACTATTGTAAAACATATGCCACAAAATAAAATATAACTACCATACCATTAAATTTATAAATAATGAAAGGCACAAATTATTTTTGACTAATTAAAAAAAAAAAAACTTGAGAAATTATTTAGGGAGCTAGCTTAAAAAGCCATTAGAACAAGGTGGTGCCTTATCTTACTACGATAATAAAGTACCATCGCTTTATTCTCGTTTTAGGCCAAGATTTATGTTTAATTATAATTAGAAAAGGGAGATTACATCTATCTTCAAGATTTTAGTATTTAATGATGTGAGAAAGGTTTATAATGAAACATTTTTTCACGTCAGTTAAGGTAGCTATCAAACACACGCAAAAATGTGCGGGCAGTACCGTACACGTGATAGACGTAAACTTCTTCAAAATAAAAGAATAAAAGAGATTTAGTGTGAGAGACACAGAGAGAGTTATATCTTTCTTCTCTCTCATGTAACGAAATGTACCTGAACGTGACGCGTTCTTAAAATTTCACTGTCGTCCAATTATCGAAACGCCGCCGAAGAAGTTTCACTTCAAAAAAAATAATGGAAACCTACATGTTTTGTTACTTATTATAAATGTCCTCAGCAAATAGCTCTTTTTATGTTTCATGTGACATGTGACGTCTACCATCCCGCACTGGGCCCGCGTGGTGGATTACGGCCCACTCCCTCTCACAGCTCACAGAGAGGAGGCCTGTGTCCCAGCAGTGAGAACATTATAGGCTGATGATGATGTTTCATTATTATTATTTAATTTTTATAAAACATATTTTTTTTGGTGTAGTATTCACCATTACTAATTCTCTTTATTCGTTTTTTCTACAAAATCTGCAATAACAGATCACCATAATTTTGCCAGCCACCAATAAAAGAGAGCTAATTAATATTCATAAAATATTGAAATCACAATCCGCTGACACTGCAATACCCACCCGATCAAGCACCGCCTGAATCAACACGCCACGATAGCAAAATATCATTTAATTACAAAATAATCCAATAATATTAGCTCTGAATTGGAACAAAACATAATTAGCAATGAGCGAACAGAAAATTGTATAAAAAATTCCGTTTGTAATTTAGATGGCAACTCGTCTACGGAATGTCCCCCAAGGGAATGCGAATATAAAATTACACAAAAAACGGTTCACATCAGCGGAGCATAGCTGGTGTGTCCACAGCCTATATGAAATGGAAAAACGCCGATCCAATTTCATGAAACGTCAGCGGCAAAAGACGGGGAGATTGTGATGTCGATTTTAGATTGTCGACGATGCGGTGGTTGGCAGATTTTTATGCGTTACGTCGATGTTATTGTATGTTTAAAGTATAAAAGAGGGGAAATATTTATCTGATCCTCTAAAGAATTATAGTGCTTCTAATGATGGACACTTCTTTAAATTAATGAACCTCTAAAATGTTTTGCGCTTCTAATGATTAACATTATTTTTGATAATTGAGCCTCTGTTTAACTTTCTAGCCTTTTCTCACGGTTGGTCGCAGAACTAATCGAGGGTACCCCGGCCAAACGGATTAAGTAAAGTTGAAACTATGACCAACCATGCGCAAGACGAATTGGCCGCATAATCTACCTTGGACCAAGGGTTATGTTAGGATAGAACTGTGACCAACCGCGCAAGAACCGAGCAAGCGAAGCAAGTGGTGCCGCGACAGTGGCCGGCGAGTGCTAAATCCAAGTGGATCGCAGTTACTTGATTATTTAGTATTATTACCACAAAATGAGAACGATTTGAGGTTCACAAAAAGAGGCGCTATCATTATATTAAAGTGATCAATAATATTTATAGGCGCGCAAAATGGAATTTATTAGAATAGTTTGAATGAATAGGTACAGTCAACAAAAGAGATAAGTATGCAGGATCGTCAGATATAATTGAAGTTTAGTAAGAAACAGATGGATGTTATCTACTGAAATTTAACCGGTCAAGCGTCGCGGTTCGCCGATCGGCGATGAAACAATAGAAAATCAATTGTGTCTCATTAGCGGCGCATGACAGATTAATTTGATAAATGAGTTGTTTGTTTTCTATTAATAAAATTAAATTTTATTCGAAAACACCCAACGGTTTCTTACTAAACTTCAGCTATATTTGACGATCCTGCATACTTATCTCTTTTGTTGACTGTTGACAGTTTTTAAACATATACATGTTTAAAAAAAAGGATTGAGCAGTCGCATGAACAGCCAACTACAACGCACCAGGCATCGTAAACTGACTACAACATAACATAACATAATCAGCCTACAACGTTCCCACTGCGGGGACACAGGCCTCCTCTCTGTGAGAGGGAAAAACTGGCTACTAAAACTGGTTTACTGGGGGTAAACTGACTATTTTAAATTAATTAGCAACATTGTAATAATACCCATAAAACTAGACAACTGGTGAGTCTAGAAAAACTGACAGTGTTACAGTGTTTCAATACTGAAAGTTGTCTACTTTTTAAAAAGGTTTTCGTGAAAATTCCGTTTTACCCACCTACACTGTGGTCAGACTGGAAGCCGACCCTAACCCTCTATGTATCAAACGTATGTTGTATCTGTAGTAAAAGTTGCGAAACTATGCAATACCACGAAGGTAGGGTCGCACCCTTGGATGTACCTAACTATCATTGTCCACCATTTGCCAGTACCCCCTAACATAGACATACCCCCTTATTCATAAAACTTATCAAACCTATTTTAGTTAAAATGGGGTTTGTCTCTTTCTTACACACAGAAATGTCAACGTGACAGATAAAGACAAACGTTCTATAAACCTATTTTAGCTAAAATAGAGATAAAATAGGATTATGAATAAGGGGGTTTGTCTATGAAAATTGTTAAAGCGCCTCGCATTGAGTAGATATCTATACTTATAATAAATCTGTAGAGAGGTCAATTCTGTACATGAAATATATTTTCAAAATAACTATCAGGGGGTGATTAGTGATCGATACTGATGCCAAAAATGCAATCAGTAAAATTTTTGTCTGTCTGTCTGTCTGTATGTTCCTTATAGAAACAAAAACTACTCGACGGATTTTAACGAAACTTGGTACAATTATTCTTCATACTCCTGGGCAGGTTATAGTATACTTTTCATCACGCTACAATCAATAGGAGCAGAGTAGTGAAGGGAAATGTTGGGAAAACGGGAGAAGTTACTCCATTTTTTAAGCTTCTGTCGCGTGTGCAGCCTTAATGGTTAAAGTTACATAGAAATCATGTATGACGGAAATATTCTACATAAAATTGTCTAAAAAATATCCCGCAACAGCATATGTCTATCTTTTATGGTTGACTCACAATAACACGTGTAACTCCTGATAGCTTAGCAGTTCGGAGCATTCTGATTATATTTGTTTACTCTTACGTTTATAATACTCTCACTCATCCCTAATTTGAAAAAGTTAACATTATTACCTATTCAATAAAAAAAGAATCATAGAAATCGGTATAGAAACACCAAACTTATACATGAAATAAGCCATCGCGTCGTCGCACGTCTGAATCATGCTATAAGGATTATTTTTGTGTAACGGTTGCCGCGCTCGACACGGGTCGGGTCGGTAGGGTATAAAAAGGCGGGAGGTCCGCGAGCGAGCTTCAAGCCCTGGCTGGAGGCCTTAATTTTGAGGCATCCACAGGCAAGCCCGGTTAAGCAGACGACAACCTCATAGGTTGAACTGCGAGATGCCATTGTTAAAAAAAAAAAAAAGAGCGAGCTTCATTCAATATTTGACTGTTGATGCGTTCAGAGCGTTCGACCTTATTGACAGACAATAATTTGATATTGAGAAACCGTGCTTATCAGCGCGACTTTTAGTCTTTAAATAGTTTATTTGAATTTCTTTTGTTGTTATTTTGTAAAATAGGTTGTATGAGTTGTTTTGATAGTGTTTAAATATTCGTTCAAATTAAAAATTATTAAGCGTAGGTACTTTTATTAATTAAAGTAGTTATAAGTATTTATTTTTAAGTGAAGTAGGTATAGGTAGATAGTATTGCACAGGCGTTTCAGCTTTATTTTCATTTCTTTTTTGTTGTGTAGACAAGGAATAAGGAAGGATTTTTTGAAATTCAACCCCTAAGGGAGTTAAATAGGGGATGAAAGTTTGTATGAAAGTCCGTCAGTTTTAAATTTAGGATCATCAAATTTTGTGTTTAGGCTGACGACTAAAAATTAATTTATACGTGTCTCAGCGTTTTTGATAATTCTACCCCCAAAGGGTTAAAAGGGGGGATGAAGTTGTGTATGAAAGTCCGTCAGTTTAATAGTTAGGATCTTTAAATTTTGTATTTAGGCTAACGATTGAAAATTAATTTATACGTGTCTCAGCGTTTTTGATAATTTCTCCCCCAAAAGGGGGATGAACGACCTGACTGAAATATCAACGCACAGTCTAAATCGCTGGTCCTTCCTAGGGACATGAATTTTGGAGGGTGTGTTCTTTGTGAAGAGTAGGTGTTGAATAAGAAGGGGTTTTTGGAAATTAAACCTTTAAGGGGGTAAAAAGGGGGGATTTTGTTGGTATGAAAAATCTTATTTCTTGAGTTAATAACCTTGAAACTTGGCACGAATACTTATCTAAGTAAATTATGAAGTTTGGAATTTTTCGTTTTTCTAAAATACCCCCTAAAGAGGTATTGGGGGGTGTCAAAATTTGTATGGAAGAATTTTAACGCCCTGTCCGATTAACTTGAAACTCAGTATTTATACCAAGGACTAAAAATAATTAATAACATATATCAGGGTTTTTCGAAAATCTACCCCTAACTGTGTGAAAAGAGGTAGTTAATTTTAAAGGGGAGGATTTTACCGCGTGGCTTGATTAGCTCGAAAATTGGTAGTAAATAAACTGAGTCAAGTTATAAAATTCCACCCCTGTGGGGGTGAAAAGCGGGGATAGGTACAGTTTATTTGAAAAAATATCTGATTAAAAATTGGCCCGAATACTTATTTATCTAAATTAATTATAAAGATCATACCAACATACATTTTCGAAACTTTTAGAGGAAAGTACGAATTTCACGCGGACGAAGTCGCGGGCAGAAGCTAGTTTGGAATAAAACAAGAACTGCTATCAAGGTTGAGTGAACTATGGAGATTTAAGTGGCAACGGAAAGTATTGTGATTTGAAAACTTGAAAAAAACGTTTTTAAAACTTGCAATGTCAAATTGTCCTTTGTGGGGCGAAATAACTACTAGAGTTATTTAGCCCAACAAAGGACAATTAAAAGCCCTTATACGTACCGACTAGCTGCGCCCCGCGGTTTCACCCGCATAAGTCTCGATTTCGTGGGAATATCGTGATAAAAAGTCCCTTGTATCGTATGTCTTGATCCAGCTCATGGTCTACTCATGTGCCAAATTTCATCCAAATCCGTTCAGCCGTTTTAGCGTGAAAGCGTAACAAACAAGCATACAAAAATCAAATATTTTCTCTTTATAATAGTTTAGATTAGATTATATCATAATATCGTTCATTTGGAGAAACATCGACGTAAATGTATTTTTTTCCAAGAGTTAGTTACATATGACAAAGCACTTAGAAAGCGTATTTACGTTAGGAAAGTAAAAAAAAGTAGCAGTTACGTCGATGTTTCTCCAAATGAGCGATATAAATTGCTCGTGGTGGTGCTCAACATTTAGTGCGTGATATTATTTTGTTTCAATTACAATATGCCGCCGACATGTGTGTCAATTTTTTGTTATTTCGTCAAGCAAAGGGCTCAAAAATCCTAGACTGAAAACAGTAAACCAGTTAATTCCTCCAACTTGTACGCAAACACATTATGTTCAGAAACTCTTGATCTCATTGTATTAGTACAACAGCATTATTAGCGGTAACTTTTGCTAAACAAATGTAACTTTTGTTAACAGACTTAACTTCATGCACCTGGCTCTGCTATCGGTTCCCAAATGACTCGAGTTTAGTTCGCAGTTTTGAAACTTTTCGAATTTGTTTCGCATTGTTTGTTGGGAAAATAAAAAGGGTATGTGGAAATGACAACAACTTTATTGTGCATGGTCTCTGTTAATCCAGAACTAACAGGAAAACTGTAGCAGGAAGGTTTTCACGAAAGAAAAGAGATGAAAGATTGGTTAATCTTTTATCTCTTTTCTTTTGTGAAACCGCGACCCTTGACCGGTTGGTCAAGGGTCGCGGTTTGCCGATCGGCGACGAAACAATAAAAAATCAATTGTGTCTCATTAGCGGCGCTTGACAGATTAATGGAATTTGAAAAGTATACCAGCTTACTCTTTTTTGCATGGTCTCTCTCTTTGATTTTTAGACTTTTGAGATTTTGAGACGGATGGGCAGAAAACTATAGAGAACACAACAACAGAAAAATAAAGTATTTAATTACAACAAATAAGAATAGTCTAAAGAGCTGGAAGTCATGGGGAGAGGCCTTTACCCAGCTGTGGGATGATGCATGCTAAGAGTAATAAGAAAAGTAGCAAACTTCGGGAGAATACCTATCCTAACTAATATTATAAATGCGAAAGTAAGTTTGTTTTTTTTTACCTTTTCACGCCTAAAGCACTGAACCGATCATCCTGAAAGGAGACGGGGATTTCTGGGCCTGATTGTAATAAGTTGAGGTATGGCTTAAAAAAAAGGGTATATTTTTCTATTCCAAAATGTGAAAAATCAACTCAATTTACAATCTGGAAAATGAGAAATCCAAGAATTAAGTTAGGGTTACGAAGGAATTGGAATATCGATTCAAATATAATCGATTAACGTTGCAGAGTTCATAACTACTATTTACGAAAATGCTTTCACTAGATGATTAATTCAATTAAAATAATTAAATCTGTTAGAATTAAAGTATTAAGGGTTTAAACTAATTAAATATCTACATAATTAAGATAAATCAATTGACGTTTACTAATCGATCATTGTATTTTTAACCTGGTCTAACTCTGACTTGACATGCATAACATGACATCGACACTCGTTCGTATCGTCTAGTGCGTGTGCGTTTTGAGTGTGTTTCCTCCCAATACTTTTATTTTATTGATATTTTCCTCGACCCCTGCTTTCTCGACTTCTGATCTTCCTTTTTGTACGACCCTTGCCTTGCTACCATACCGGACACGAAGAACCCCGCATAAACGTTGAACTTGGACTTGTTATTTTGGAGAGAGAGGAACAAACATAAATACATACAAATATACATACGTATACTGATAAACCCATTACCCTCCTTCGGCAGTCGGGTAAAAAATGACAATTGTACTTCAAAAATCGGCTGTTAATACGAGTAAGTACAGATTGTTACATAACCTCACTTTTCCTAAATCTCTTTTATCTCGGCTCTCAGATTGCCAAAATCTGCAAAACTTTCAGTGATTGTTTGTTAATTTAGTAGCTATCAATTGACACCAATTTCATCTTTTTATATCCAGGCCCAAAATTGTATGAAAGCGTATCCGTCTCCTTTTGCATATACGTTGTCAGGTGTACAGAAACGGACATAGGGTACCTTTCATCCCAAAATAAAGTGCTGTTCCCGAGGAAAATAACAGTAACGTGAAAATGATTGAATTATTTTAGAAACTTTAGAGTTTAGAGAGTGCGGGCGGAGCCGCAGGCGGAAAGCTAGTCCAACAATAGAGGTACTAAGGGTGAAAATTAATATGCCAATTATGGGGCAGGTTTGTGTCTGGCGATGAAAGGAAATACAATACTATTATAAAATCTATGAAAATTCAGAATATCCTAATAACTTAGGTAAACACCAAATATTGCTAAAATCCTATCACAGTGAATTTACATAGAATCCCTATGATTTTGCATTATTGAACGTTGAATACTGCCAATCTTCTTCACATAATCCCATGTTTCCTCCAACACCTGCAAATGATGAGGTATCCTATTGTTACCCTAGAATCTATACATAGACGGAGCTTCGTAACACATTATATAATTAGACAATAGAACCATACTATTACCACAGACAATGAATAAGGTACTCAGTGCCTACAGTCTTAGTACATGTTACATTCCTACTGTTCGTTATTACACTAGTTTTGTAATTAATCTGGATTATTGAATGTAAGAGCTTTGTTTGAAGCCCCTCTTGTTTGAATAAATTTAATTTTTCAAGCAATATATCTATTCTAATAATCTATATAAGGTCCCATTAAAATAGATGGACAAACTTTTAGAAATCATTCAGACTACCAAAATAAGGACGATGGTAAAAAAATATATAAGAAAAACGCATTAGATACTTACAAGAAAAATAAATCAACTGACGGAAATGCACTAATGTGTCGGCAATTTATTATTTTAGGTCAAAATAAAATCACTTTAATCAATGTTATTTTTTTGCTTGGATATCTTTGGTTAGACGTACTGAGCGCTGTGTTAAAATTTGTCCATCTATTTTAATGGGACCCTGTATACTAATGTTTACTATATGTTTGTTTGATCTCGCTAATCTCTAGAACTACCAGTCTGTTTTGATAAATTCCTTTTACATTTGATAGCCCAATTCTTGAGAAACGCTAAAGGCTACTTGATATCACGCCCGTTAGGACAGTAACCGTTAAGAGCAGAGCAAACATAAAAAAGTCAGAAAGAACGTAAAGCGAAAACGAAGTAATAGCGCAGGCAGGCGATGCGATTCGACATGAAATTTCATGCCGATGTCGCAGGCAAAAGTTGGTATACAGACAGACATTAGATATATAATCATTCTTGTTTCAGATATATTATGAAACGAAATTGAATCTATGTTAACTTTAAACTACTAATTGATCTTTCGTCTAAATGTCATCAAAAACAGTTCGGCAGTTTAGCTGTGAAGCCATAACAAACAAACAACCTGACTTTTAGATTGTTTCGTAAAATTAGCAGGGGTATAGAGACCTACGGAGATCTTCAGACAGAAAAAAAAAACGCCCAGAAAATAAAAGACAAATTAAAAACCTATTAGAATTCCAATTTAGAGGGTACCTATTTCAATAAATAACGTTGCCGCCGCCATCTCCCGCTCTGAAACACTCAAACCGCATTAAATTCTCATTAGATTGATCAATTCACTTAAATTGTTCCCAATGTCTTGTAAGTGAAATCCTAACATTTTAATCAAACAGGGTCACAGTTTAATTACATCCTCGATTTTCCCTTCGATTCCCATATAAACGGTTCGCGGTTTTAAGGGACTCACCTATTTTCTAAGATTAATTAGTCAGAATATCAATTTATTTATATACACCAACATATTTCGGGTTATGTTGAGATTCAGACGCAGAAGTAATTATGTGTTAACTCAAGCAAATTTAATAGTAGGGCACGTCACGCTCGGAAATTGTCGTTTTCACGTGCCGAAGTTAAACGAACGTGATGATTCGTAATTCAAATTCAAATGTAGCTAAATAGAATGTTAATGCGTTTATAACGGTAAGTGCATTTAGTGATTTAACAGGGAAATGAAAGTACTGGCTCTGTACAGTGTGACCTCATGGAAAAAAAAATCACTGCATTCAACTTCGAAAGATTTGATAAATCTAGCAGAAATTGGGACTTACCTACCCTTAAAACAGAACAAAGAAAACTAACAAGGGTTTTCCAAATCCATACGAATATTACAAATGCGAAAGTGTGTCTGTCTATCTGTCTGTCTATCTGTTACCTCTTCACGCTTAAACCGCTGAACCGATTTAGATGAAATTTGGTATAGAGATAGTTTGAGTCCAGGGAAAGGACATAGGATAGTTTTAATCCCGATATTCTTACGGGATCGAAACTTATGCGGATAAAACCGCGAGGCGCTGGTAGTGTCTCATAAATGCTCATCATCGTTCTTCTGCCCTTATCCCAATTTATTTGGGGTCGGCGCAACATGTCTTTTTTCTTCCATACTTCTCTATTAGTCGTCATCTCTGTAGTCACCCCCTTTATAACCATATCATCATTTACACAGTCCATCCATCGCTTTTAGGTTTTCTAATTTGTAAACTCAAACCGTACAAAATAAAACCCGCAGAAAATTAAAACTACACTATGAAAAGACTAGCCAACTAAAAACAGATTAAGACCAACTTAACTTTGATAATCAAGTAGCCATTTTCAACTTGAAATCAGTTTACCCAAACGCGGGCATTTTGATCTCTTACTCCGATTGCTTTTAATTGAAAAACTTCGTCAAAGGTCCTTCACGTTGCAAAGGAGAAGTTTAAAAACGCAACTAACCGATGTAGTAGGGAAAGTAAAAGACGAATTTGAATGAAACTGTGAATCCCGAGCTTTACATAATCTGGGGAGGTGAATGAATGAGATCTTTGTGTGTGTCTTTGATGAAACATCTTCTTTAGGCGTATCTTGCACTCTTTTGAACAGTGAACGAAGCTCAACCGTTATACTCGGGTAGGTGACGACGAATCGGGTATACTCGGCTCCAGTCTATCGATGACGCTGAACCGCGTATATTTTATTCTATGTATTTTTGATTAGGACACGTACCGCATAGGCTGGTTCGCGGGAAAATAACCTGAAAGGACTTGAGGGTGGCCTTTGACCAGCAGTGGTACAGTAAAGGCTAAACAAAAAAAAAAGTAAATTTGTATATTGGGACTTGGTGCCATAGTTAATAAAGGAATAAATAAACTGTATACTCGGATGCAATCATAAGTTTTCACTCCTATCGTGTGTCATAATTACACACCTACTTTTTTTTTTAAGTTGCAAATATACGAAATTGTGCTTGGTAGGTATTTATTTTTACGCTATAGAGTCGTTTTTGCTAATAAAATGTCGTTTGTGGCCAAAAAAGTGCACGATTCTGGTGTGCAGTTGGAAAACTGCCATGGCAGCCACCTTTGGTAATTGTGTTTCAGCTTTACGGTAACAAAAAAAAAAAAGGGTGCCAGGAACATCGACGCGCAAACTAAGTAACCATGAATTCTGCACATGATTCTAGACCACCTAGCGTAGAAATGTTTCGTCAGTTATTTAAAAAAAAATCATCAGTTTCATAAAAAAGTGTAATACCCTAAAAAATAAAACCGAGTGTGCTTATGACCACAAGACTGAAGTGAAACTTCAAACGTATTTGGCTATGAGAGGAAGAGAGAAAGAAAATGTGCGCGCGCACTGCTTTCTCTTGCTTATATCCCCCACTTAACACCCGTTCGCCTCGCCCGATCACACTTTTCGCAACGCTTATGTCACGCGTTCGCCAGCTTACTCCCCAAGTCAAGCGTGCGTAAAGAAGTTTCACTTCAAAAAATATAAAAGTGTAATACACGGTCAAAATGTTTCATACATTTTGCACAGCAATATTTTTGAAGTGAAACTTCTTTACGCACGCTTGACTTGGGGAGTAAGCTGGCGAACGCGTGACGTAAGCGTTACGAAAAGTGTGATCGGGCGAGGCGAAAGGGAGTTGAGTGGGGGATATAAGCAAGAGAAAGCAGTGCGCGCGCACATTTTCTTTCTCTCTTCCTCTCATAGCCAAATACGTTTGAAGTTTCACTTCAGTCGTGTGGTCATAAGCACATTCGGTTTTTTTTTTAATAACCGACGAAAAGTTTCAACATAAATATTTTTTTTTACTTTAGATTTATTTAAGAAAGCCTTGATCTGGATTTATTGACTTCAAAGGTACGTTATTGACTTCAAATATAACGGTACACCATACCAAATCACAGCTAGATACCTGATACTGGTTTCAAACAGCAATAGTTGTTCCCAGAATTTGAAGTCTAAGTAACTTGGTAGTTTAATACTCCAAACCAGAACTTCTATTCCTAAGAACTTGATCCTTTACTGAACAATACACAAATACCGGTAACTCAGTTTACCAGCGTCTTAGGACGTCAGTGGTAACAAGAGAGCAGTGGTGGCGCAGTGGTGGCGCAGTGGTGGCGCAGTGGTGGCGCAGTGGTATCGGCCCCGAATTACGAGTTGTAGCTCGTGAGTTCGAACCCAGGCAGAGACTTTACTTTGTGCACTTAATTGCATCACCACTGCTCTTAAAAACGGTGAAGGAAAACATCGTGAGGAAACCAGCATGTCCTAGAGCCAAAAATTTGAAGACATGTGACATCCACCAACCCGCACTGGTCCCGCGTGGTGGATTATGGTCCACTCCCTCTCACAGAGAGGAAGCCTGTGTCCCAGCAGTGGGAACGTTATAGGCTGATTATGCAGTGGTAAAAAAGCTATTATACTTACTTAATAAAATTTAATCTGCATTCGCGATTTTTTTGCCAAAATGTAAACAAATATTAGTTTATGGAAAAATAACTTTAATTCCTACACAAAAAAAGTTCAGTTTACGCTACAACTTCAAACATTTTTACAACTTTTTCAATAATGCTAGTCACTCTGAAATCAACTTAATCATCATTAAAATAAAGTTGATTTTTTTTTTTGTTTAACTTGAAATAACATAAATTTGAATAGACATTACATAAATCATGGGTAATTTTTGAGTATCAACTCCTGCTGTCTCTATTTTCTCATTACTTAACTCTTAACACATTTTCCCCGAAACTTTCATAATTTTGAAAACTGGGAGGTTTCGTCTGTGAGCTCATTTACACGGCATACGTAATACGTTCCTACTTGCGTCTGGCGCTTAATACAGAATTCCTTTTGAACATAGCTCATAATGTCATTCTCCTTTGCAGGTAACTGAAAATTTACGAGCTAATTAAACAAGGTTATAAGTTGTATTATTAATTTTTGGGTACGTCGGTACCTACTGAAATAAAGTTCAATTAAACTTTATTTAAATTATTTTCATTATTACCCGCGACCCACCCCGTCGTATCGCATCGCCTGCCCCAGCGAAAATGAAGTGATAGCGATGACTTCGTTTTCGCTGAGTTTTCTGTCTGAGTTTTTTCTTTTTGTTCGGCTGCTAAGGGCTCTAGCATGATGTTAAGTAGCCTATAGCCTTCCTCAAGAATTGGGCTAACAAAATGCAATTACATATTTCGTTTATTTATTTAGTTCCTTATCTTATACATTTTTAAATATTTCTTAAAATAAAAAAATAAGAATAAAAAACATTTAATTATTTATTACTAACCAACTTATATTGACAGTTTGCACCACACATACAAGTTATGAGTCAATATTAGTAATATATCGAGCTTTCGGCCATCAGGCCATTAACCGATACGACAATCGGCACAATGACAGCCGAGCTCACATTCCGCTTTATCATTTTTATTATTATAGATAGATTGAGTTTAGACTCAATGTTAGTTGACACTTGTCTATCATTAAGCTTCTTACAAATGAAAAGAAGTTTTTATTTACTTCAAAAAGTCAAATAAAAATGTAAGAATTTTATCAACCACACAAAAGGTTTCGTCTTTGATTCCTACTTTACAAGGCGGCGCGGCGTGTCAAATATTTACTTAGGCTTGAGTATTTTTTTGCACTTTGGCTTAGAATCTGAAAGGTTAGTAAAGAAATAAATAAAATGGAAAATAATGAAAAGAACCTGTACGAAGCGAAAAACATGTTGCTACTTTTTGTTGCCTATGTGCCTTCGACTTCTTTATTTATTATATAATATTATCCATGCATACTAATATTATAAATTCGAAAGTAATTGTCTGTATGTTACCTTTCACGCCTAAACCGCTGAACCGATTTAGATTAAATTTGGTACAGAGATAGTTTGATTCCCGGGAAAGGACATAGGATACTTTTTATCCCTATATTCTCACGGGATCGAGACTTATGCCGGTGAAACCGCGGGGCGCAGCTAGTATATTATATTTTTGATTACAAAGAGGGGCTTGTGGCTAAGTAATAACAGCCGTACTGTTCGATCTATCAGATTAAGGTACGCTTGTCGCGGTTGGTCCGTGGATGGGCCTCGAAGAGCACTTAAACCGTTGGTCCCGGCTGTCATTCTTGGATCTTTAAAAGTCTTTACGGGGTGGTCAAAAGTCTAACAACCAGTCTTACCAACGGGTATCGTATTACCCAGTCACTGGGTTGTGGAGGTCAGATGGGCAGTCGTTCTATGTAAAATACTGGTATTCAGCTGCATCTGGTTAGACTGGAAACCAAGCCCAACATAGTTGGGAAAAGGCTAGGCAGATGATGTTAAACTTTTAAATACAAAAAGATAGATGAAAAATTATTTTCCACATTACCCTCAAATTAAAAAATAGGTAATGAGGTAAAATTTTAAAAAGGCAAAACCCAATTTGTTACTTCCGCTTGATATCCATTCTTTTGTATGAGAAACTCGCTTACAAATACCAAATAAATCTACTTTTTAAAAAAAAAAAAACACCCAGAACAGTCCGAAAAAAAAATTTAAATGAAAATAATTGTCCGAATTTCGACTTCACATTTTAGCCCTAAAAATATGAATAGGTTTTGAGCTTTAATGGACCATAAGAGGAAATAGGACCATTATATCCAGCAACACAATAAAAGGTACTTACAATACGTAAACCTTAATTACACTGGTTCGCGTTTTTCAGCTTTTGTAATGGATTCGAATTCATTAATTTTTCGAACTTCGACAGTTGTCGCGAGTGGGTTTTATTGGCGAAAAGAACATTATTACACATGGGCAACACACAGGCGTTCGTATATTATAGGCTATTTTTATATCATAAATAATGGAAATTGGAAAGTATCACCCTAATATTATAAAGGCGAAAGTTTGTGAGTGTGTGTGTTTATATGTTAGTTACATCTTCACGCTCAAACTGCTGGACCAATTTTAATAAAATTTTGTATAGAAGTAACTGACACCCTGGATTAACATTATATGCTACTTTTTATCTCGATATTCGCACGGGATCGACATTTATGAGGATGAAACTGCGGGGCGCAGCTAGTCAGATAATAAAATTATTTATTACGATAAAATGTGAGTTTAACTCCCACACTTCAGGTTCGAAATGTCAAACAAATATTACCTATATAGTATAGACTAACACAAAAAAACTTGTAGCTAATTTCCCTACATTTTTGACACTTGTTTGTCGCCAAGATGAGGCTGTCAGCGGGATTGTCCGAAAGGGTTACCGCTGCCCGGGAACATAAAGGACTAAGGAAGGAACACGGGTGGGTTTTAGTCAGTAAGAGTTTGAGACTCCCTTCCTCTCCACCCAGAGCGGGAGGAGTCATTTGATGACTTCCCACCCACAAAAAAAGATGAGACTGCGA
The DNA here is from genome assembly GCA_945859645.1 of Amphipoea oculea. Lineage (NCBI taxonomy): Eukaryota > Metazoa > Arthropoda > Insecta > Lepidoptera > Noctuidae > Amphipoea > Amphipoea oculea. Next base: position 13,025,575 of record OX243880.1, read on the forward strand.
CAAGATTACGAACGTTTGAAGTTACGAGAATATTGGCCTTCTGATGTTGTTGTTATTGTCTTATTTTTTGTGTTATCAATATTACTCGTTATCAAAACGCTCTTTAAACTACTAGACTATCCGGTAAAGCCCACATTATTCTTCTTTATACACAGTTTCATATTCTTTTATCAGGGTAAACTCTCGTTTTAACTACAACTACAGAAGTGATCTCCCCACTATCAAAGTAAGTTTTACAGGCTGCTGTTAAAATGTCGCTTTAAAGGCTACTGCAACAGCTAGGAAGCTAACACAGTCGACAAGAACAAAGTACCAATCCACCCTGTATTTGCAATATGGCCGCTACCATAAGTTATAGGGATTTGCTTTAGCCGTGCCGCCGTCGGGCTCCAACACAGATAGACTGGAATAAAACGTAGGTATATGTAAATACATCTGTTACATAACGTGATCCATCGATTTGCAAGGGTTACTAACTTTCCAACTGTGACACTTGGATGTGTTGTCGTTGTGTTAACAATAGAACTCTCCGCTCTTCGAAAACTTAAACTTTTAGACAAGTGACAGTCGTTTTTTTATAATAAAAGATTCCGACGAACTGAGAACTTCGTCCTTTTTTTTTAAATCGGCTAAAAAGTTGGTTAAAAAGTTGGAAGCACAAATAAATGTGGGATTTGCTTCGCTTTTTTTTTCTAAGCTTACCAACGACTCGCTCATGCTCTGCACGGTTTTTACGATTTGACAAAACATTAAGACTTTTTAAATTATACATTTACGTTTAATAAGTATAAAAGTATTAAACACATTAGGTATACACCTCTCATTTATCTAGATGATGGTGAAAACCGCAACAAAATCCGTAGCGCAGTTTGGAAGAACAACGAAATATATATTATATGTGTTGTGTATAGCTTATAACTTACTTAAGGTGAATGCTCAATGGTAGACCGCGAAATTCAATTTCTTAGGTTTTTTGCAATTTGCAGGTCAGTGTCAGGTTGTGTCTTGATCAAAATATGATTCACGACTATAACAGATATGTATTTACAGAATTATAGTCTTTAGAATCATTAATAATATCTCTTTATGTTAGACTAGCTTCTGCCCGCGACTTCGTTCGCGTGAAATTTCTTATTCCCTCGACCCATCTCGTCGTATTGCATCACTTGCCCGCGTCTCCTGCTCTATCACTTCATTTCCCCATAGCGCTTGTGCTCGGCTCCTAAGGGTCATAGCGTGACGTTAAATAGCCCATAGCCTTCCTCAAGAATTGGGCTATCAAATGCAAGAAGAATTTTTCAAATCCGACTGGTAGTTCCAGAGATTACCTACATACAAACTTACAAACAAATTTTACCTCTTTATAATATTAGTATAGATATAGACTAGCTGCGCCCCGCGGTTTCACCCGCATAAGGTTCGATCCCGTGGGAATATCGGGATAAAAAGCATCCTATGTTCTTTCCCGGGACTCAAACTATCTCTATATCAAATTTCATCTAAATCGGTTCAGGCGTGAAAAGGTAACATACAGACAGACAGACAGAGTTACTTTCGAATTTATAATATTAATAATTATTATGGATTTGTTCCATAAGCACTTTTCCATACTACAACTAAGAAAGATGTATGAATTATTATAATTCTGTAAATACGTACCTACCTATTATAGTCGCGAATCATATTTTGATCAAGATACAACCTGACACTGACCTGAAAATTGCAAAAAACGTAAGAAAAATTGAATTTCGCGGGCTACAACTGCGCATTCACCTTAATAAGAATTCAATGGTAATGACGCTAGCATTTGTAGCTTACGATATGGTACCTTTTTGGTTAAATGAAATCTAAAACTCGTCGCGTCCCTAATGACTTTATGACCACCATTAAGCAAGATTTATCTAAACGTAGGTCATGGGATAGGAGAAAAATCCCATAATTATTCCTAACCCCTTCAACATAGCTATATATAGTTTCTAATGTGACTGACGGAAATTAATTGCCGCGTTGCTCGTTAGTGATAAGGGAAAGTTGGGACCTATTTGTTGGCATTATTTAAGCTGCATTATGCTAGAAAATTAAACACTATCCCCCTTAATTAACGTATTATATCAGATGAATAGTTACACACCGATTTCTTTCAGTCGTCAGTAATTTAACTTTCGAAAGAAAAAGACAAATCGTTGTGTAACTATACAGACGCTATACAACGTTTATTAGTGGGGTTTATTTATAAACGATGGCTAAAGTTGAGTGATGTTCAAATGTTTGGTCAAACAGTCGCTAATTACTACTTAATTTTAAGCAACGTTTATGAATAAGGGGGGGTATATGTGGTTTAATGCCATTGTGCCATCAGTCTAGTGTCATAAGAACTTGGTACGGATTAGAAAACCTAAGGAGAAGGAAATTGCGCTCTTTTTAGGTAGCCTCTCTCTCTCTCTCTTCTATTCATAGTAATATAATATTATGGTAAATTGCTGTTGTATTTTTTAAACAGAACTTGCACCTTCGAACGGTATTTACGACTGGACAAAACATGGAGATTTCTTTATTATATGTAAGTTTAATTAATGTATTATGCACATCAACCTTCCGAAATAAATTATCTAAATGTTGGTAAAATCAGCGTCAAAAACGCGGTCACAGTAATGGAAACAAAATGCGCCTTTAATTTATAATATTTAATGATAAAATTGATCGTGTCTACAGTTGTAAGACCATACAACGGGTGCTACCCCTTGATTCTAATAACTGAAGAAATCTAGGGTAGAAATTCCCTAGATATCCAACAGTTTAATCAACCTATAATGTTCCCACTGGGTCACAGGACTCACAGGCCTCCTCTCGGTGATTAGGAGTGAGCCGTAATCCATCACGCGGGCCCACTGCGGGTTTGTAGATGTCACATGTCTCCTCAATTTTTGTTTATAGGACATGCCGGTTTCCTTACCATGATTTCCTTCACCGTTTTGAGAGCAGTGGTGATGAAACACAAACTAAAGCTCCTGTCTGGGTTCGAACCTACGACCTACAACTCGTCAGTCTTAGCTCATGGTTACCACTGGTCCACTCAAAGAACAGTAAGGTAGACTTATATTCCCGACAAAAATCAAATTTCTCCGCTGTCTATCTGTGACGTTACACTGTCGACCATTTAAACGTGCGGACCATTGCAAGTCTAATTTTACTAACAGGTTTTTTTCTAACTGAAAAATCACCATTATCTTGTTGCAAGTATTTTATTTGAATACGTAACGAATATTTTGGGACTTGAACTTATCTACTTAGGAAATGTCTGAAGGGATAAAAGTTTATTACATGTAGAACAAAAACAGAGAAAACTGTTTTGTTTTATGACATAAAAACCGTAGGGTACAATGGACGCGCGGGCGGTCTTATCGCCTAACGGCTATCTCTTCAGAAAACTTTTGGATGGATATGTAGGAGACAGTATTGTTATGATCTTGTTAAATAAGTTACAAAAAAAGATGGTTCGGTACTTTTTATGGCCCCAATAACATGTGTATATTTTATGGCACCAATAACATGTGTATATTTAAGTAAGAAATATGAAATAGAAGTATCATAAATAAAATTATAAATGTTTCTAAATAAATATCTTAAGTAAATAAAACTAGGTCGCCCTGTTTTAATTTTCTCACCCAAAAACTGCTACACAATGAAGACTAATGAAGGTCACTAAAGGAATAACTAGGCCCATTATTTAGCGTTGAAAACAGCGTCGCAGCCTATCCTAGGAAATAAGATTAATAGCACAACACAGAAAACGAAATAAATTATTTTTAACCGACTTCTAAAAAAGGAGGAGGTTCTCAATTCGAATGTTTGATTTTTTTTTTTTTTTTTTTTTTATGTTTGTTCGCGCATAACTCCGTCGTTTATCAACCGATTTGAAAAATTCTTTGTTTGTTGGAGAGGGTATACTTCCCAAATGGTCCCATGAAAATTTTATCAAAATCGGACAAGCGGTTTTTGAAAAATCAACAAAAATCTAAAAAATTATCTACATTGTCTACATTAACGATCTTTTTGTTTACTTTTTTGTGGGGTAGGTACAACTAAAAAGTGAAAAATAAAAACTTTTTTACAAAAAAAGCAACCGACTTCAAAAAAAAACACTACAAAGTGATAAATAACTTTAATTTCGGAAGTCGGTGTCAAAAACGAAAATGCGGAATCAACGACACCGACTTCCGAAATTAAAGTTATTTATCACTTTGTAGTGTTTTTTTTTGAAGTCGGTTGTTTTTTTTGTAAAAAAGTTTTTTTGACACCGACTTCCGAAATTAAAGTTATTTATCACTTTGTAGTGTTTTTTTTGAAGTCGGTTGTTTTTTTTTGTAAAAAAGTTTTTAAAGGATAAGTAACATTAAGTTAATACAGAAAACAATTCTTTAACGACGATACTAAAAACCAACGATTATTTGGAAACAGCCTCCTTACTCTACTGTTTATTCAAATCATGTCATAAACATTAATTTTCCGATTTCCTTGTCTGGACAATGTACTTAGAAGAAAATCTCCATTTACAATATCAGTAATAAATATTTATTGGTTAACGAAAATATTGTTTTCTCATTTTCTTGCTTAATGCCAAGGAAACACGATAATTTCGGACGAATTAGAGACAATTTATATACTAATTTATGTTTGCAACAATATTGCTTGGGTTTGGATTTCAATCAAATATGAACCGCTACAGGATGAAAAAAAATCGAATACTAAGACAAATAATATTGGAATAAAGGGTGTATTTTATGAGTGGCCAATTTAAGCGCACTGCATTGTAAATCAAAGGTAACTTGGCAAGCCCGGCAAGCCAACACATGGGATACAATTCTTTTACCACTTTTCAGTCTTTTTTAATACCATTCATATATAAATATCAATTATAGATTTAAATATGGAATTACCATATGGAAATATATCGAATCTTGTAAATGTAGGATGATAAATCATACAGATAGGCAATATAATAACAACAGGAATATTAAAAATAAAATTATGGATTACAAATAATAAAAAAATGATACTTTTTCAACCATGCTTCAATTTATTCGGACTATTTCGGACCATTAAAACTTGTTTATCAGGAACGGTACAACTTTTGGCTAAAACAGCAAAACTTTCGCACCTACAAAATAATATGCTCGCATTTAGATCATCGTTCACCACCTTTATCATAGAAGCCTATTAAAGTGGTTTGGAATAGTACGCTGGACGTAATTTGTTGACGCTGAGTGCCAACGTATAAAGGCAGGGTATTATCCCAAATTACCATAATTTGAGGTCAGGTAAATTGCAAGAGCGTAGTCAAATAGCCCATTTACAATGTCCGTGAGTGTAAGAGAAAACTTCAAAGGACAAAGCTTTCGATAAGTCGTGTGAATAAAATTGGGTATCTAGTTGCTAAGGTTTTCCTTACACATTATTTTCATTGATATTTAATACCTCAAAATAATCCATGCGTGCTTTGTTCAACGTTGTTAAAAAGGAAATCTAACATACTAATTATACAAAAGTAACGTTCTCGAAGAGCTTGTATTAAGTTAATGTTTCCACATTTTTTTGAAAAGGAAACCCATAAAAAACACACAAATACACTTTTAAATACCGTACTTCATAAATTTGACAAGGAACAGCAATTACATCCTCTCATAAAAACGAATTAATTTCAGAATGGCATTTGTTTATTTTCCTTTTGGTTTTCCAGTACTCAAATTAATTAAAATGCTAGAATTATTTGCTTGTATGCAAAAATATATTGTTGGGAACGGTACCCAAGATTGCAACAATGTTTGCAGGTCCATTCTCATTTTATTGCAGCATCATAAATTAAATACGTATGTAGTTGTTGGTATATGGAGGCCCTGAATGGGGCCTTGTTGGGCCATACAAAGGCCAGGTGGACTCGTCAGTCCAGTACATTGTGCCTGTAGTCTATTCATGTGGTGCTCTGGTATTTCTAGTCGGAAGTTTATGAGCACAATGGGCGTTAAATGAAATTCCTATTGGGACTCAATGTATTGTGAAGCTAATGGTGCGTACGTTTGTTATAGCTGAGTTTGTTTCGGCCTTTCTTCTCAGAGTAGTCAGATAGGAAACGCCGACCTCATCTAGCTTTAAAAAAATATGATTGACGTGTAAAAGTGTTTGTACAAACCTACTTACAGAAATAAAATCATTTGTCATTTATAGCTTTGTTGAATTTTGATGCTGCATTTTTATCTTACAGTTTAGTAAACTCATACATACATAATCATTCTTATAATGTAGTAAATCATTCTTATAGTGTATAATGTACATTAATCGAAAAACGCCAAATACATATTGAGAGACCTAAGCTCTCCTATATCTATACCTTTAACTCTGCCAGCCAACTCTATTGCATTAGTTGTGATCGGGTATTAAAACAAAATTCGGTCTGGCAAGTCATATTAAGGCACACATACGCTAGGAAATAATAATAATTTCAAAGGGTTGCCGTTATCGAAATCGATAAGGAGGACTATAATATAATGTGCGATCGATACTTAGTAATATTTATGGGTGCAAAGGTGGTTTTTACTTACTTCAAAAACGTTCAGGTAATGATTTCTTCTATTGATAGCTTTTTAATTTTCTCAATATAGGCTTTTTTTTTTCTTTTTTATTTGCGTAATGGGCCAACCTCGGTCTCGCCTGGTGGCAAGAGATGGATGAGGTCTTTGATGAAACGGGCAAGCCCAAAAGATGCTTTTAAAGAATTTGGCTTGATAGTATGTTATTCGATATCTTATTCAAATAGATATGAAGTACCGTATTGTATGCGACGTTAATTTTAGTTTTATGACCTTCCATTGTCTTTTTGTAATTTTTGCGCGCCAATTTTTTTTTTGGATTTTAGAATTTATGTATCTAAGTATATTTTGATTATTTACACATTTTAGTTTGTGTAGGGTTTTATTATTCTTGGTTAATATATATCCTTAATTAACAAAAATAACAAAATTAAAACCTAACTTAACCAAAACTATACACAAACTAAAATATAGCGTCGAAAAATTCATCCGCATCGCTGTAGACTGGTAATGTACCCAAGAGACTGGCGGCATTACCACGTTGTATGGCAATGCTTAGCCTTTGGATAAGGTAAAAGCCAGCCAGGTCACGGGAAGTGTCAACCAGCCGTTTTGAAATTTCCTTAAAAAGACCATGAGCACTTAAGTTTGTGTATAATTTTAGTTAAGTTAGGATTTAATTTTGTTATTTATATTACTTAATTAATTAATTAGGTATTAGTTATTATTTACTTAGGTACTTATTATTTTAATAAACATGAAATATTATTAATTATCCCGTTTGAAAATGAAAAAAAAAAATCGGCTAAATTGGATGAAGTTGTTTAACAAATAAGTTTGGTAATGTTGTAAGTGACTTTATGTCATTTATGTTTACATTTCCTAATTATCAATACTACCTAAAGTTATTGCTGTGTTACCAGATATAAATCTATTTAAAATACAGTTAAGGTTAGACAACTTTTATGAACTTACCTTGTTATTTTATTTCCCTGGATAAGTTATTTATATACACAAGCGAAGTTTATTCAAATACTTCAAAGTTTGTCCAATATACACTAAAATATTCTACCGAAAACACGAACAGCTTACTCGATACAAAGTTTTGGAATATTTAACATTACATTAAAACTACGAAACACCAACTATATAAACACTAAGTTAGTTCTTATAATAAAAGTAGCAATAAATCATTTTACTAAATTCACATAACAAATAACCGTTTTATCAAATCACTGATCCATATTTGAAAATATGTAATCCGTTGAACTCGCGTTCTGATTTCAAATCATCCCGGGACGACAGGTCGGTACCGCGGTCGCCGAGCGACTAACGTTGTCATCTCCCGAAGTCCCGACAATGGTCGAGAACTGCCTACTGTTGCACTATAGATACACACGTTGCAACTGGAAACGGGAAACTGGGTTGCTTCAAATTAGTGAGAATTGTGAAAGAAAAAACCGTTTCCCTTGGAAAGAAAATTGTGATTCATAAACTGAGCGTTATCTAGCTGAATTCAGGTTAGGTTGCTTTTTTTACACACGCGTTCGCACAACGCTTCCGAAATTAAAACGTTGCGGTTTAGGTGGTTTTGGTCATAGTCATTTACGGTTTTACGGATCAAAATTTCTGGTACTTAGGTATTTGATTGATTAGGGCTGTTTATTTAAAATATTTACTTGTAAAAGTGTCTTAGGAGATCAACTTACAGAAATAAACATAATTTCATTTCAGTTTCAGTTACGGTAGTAAGATTGTTCAATAAAGAATAGCACAATCAAGATCTACCATAAAAGGAGTCTTATCAAAACCATACAAAATCAAAAATTACTTATCCTATTAATAATTATAGGACAAGTAATTTATTTATATTGATATAACTTAGTGCAGTTTCCACTGGATTTACGGACATCTTCGAAAACAATAAACGGGTCGCCGGAACAAAATGATCAACGACGTTCAAAAACAAAGGACTGCCTATTTTAGAATAGCCCTCTTTTCATTCCGTTTTGCGACGTAGAGTAATTCTACTCGAGATTTTAATGACTTAAATGAGCATTGTTTTTGAGCGTTTCATCGGGGTGACGTCATTTGTTACTTCAGTGATTAATCACTTTAAATAAATCTTGAGGGGAGCTTGGTGGTGATAGATTTTAAATGTATCTACAACCGTGATAATTATTTATTTTAAATAAATTGTAGGGTCAACCATTTTCGTGTAAATGTTTTGAAGAAAGTTCTCGAGTCAGTAACGTATTTTTTAGGGTAATTATCATTCTTTTCAAGTTTTATTTTTGCTTGACCTTTCTAAATTGAGGAATGTCTAAAAATGGATCTATAATATCGAAATACGTATTGAAAGGAAATGCTAATTAGAAACGCTTCTATATCTGAGCTCCTCGGCAGGACAAGACCTCGGCAAGCCTTGCTTCATCTTGAAGATTAACCTGTGCGGCTGTTATTATTTAGCTTTGATGATCTAACACAACCAGCAAATTACCCGCCCACATAAGTATTACGTGAAATCATAGATTTATTTGCCATGACAAAAACAGGATGTCTTTAAATGTCATTTATTTCTAACAAAGCAGTAGGTGGCGCCACCTACAGTCATTTACAACGCTTCAAACAGCTTCTAAGAACGTGAGGATTTTCTCACAATAATATATATTTCTTCAACATTTGACGCTGGGGATAAATCGAGTACATATGTTAGGAGATGTTGGAGCACGCTTCAGATTTAACTCAATATAACACAAGAGCAAAATACATAAATAAATGTGAACAAGCACAGTTTGCAGCTAGCTACGAGTATATTTAGGTTGTTCCTCCAATATTTGTGAAGATGAAAAATAATGCGCAAACATAATCGAGATTCAAATTTGATCAAACAGTATTTTAAAGTGGCCAGCATGTTAGTCAGAAGGCCAATTAACGGGAATTGGTCGTTTTTAATTACGGAATTAAAAACGTTAAAAATCTAAGTAGTCGCAGTCTCATCTCAGCTACAATCAATGTCAAAAACTTCTTAAAAATGTAGGGAAATTAGAGGTATTTTTGGCAGATTGAGACTGAGATCAGACTGGGAACGTTCTTAATCTGTCAAGCTCCGCTAATGAGACATAATTGATTTTCTATTGTTTCGTCGCCGATCGGCGACGCGCGCCGCTTGACCGGTTAAAATTACGAGAAAGCCCCTCTAAAGTATGTCAAAAAAATATAATATTTAAAAAACTGTGATTTCGTTTGATATTAATTTTACTCCGGGCACTTTGTACTGAAACTATTATAATTGAGGTGGGTGGTGGCATTGAGTTTATGCGAGTACCTAAAGTCTATTCAAACTTGTGTTTCAAAATAGTATTATTTCAAGTTAAACAAATATCAACTTTATTTTAATGTTTATTAAGTTGATTTCAGAGTGACTAGCACTATTGAAAAAGTTATAAAAATGTTTGAAATTGTAGCGTAAACTGAACTTTATTTTGGAGGAATTAAAGATATTTTTCTGATTGACATCTAGGTACTAGATGTGAATCTGGCATGCATAATTTAAATAAAACGATTAGTATTTAAAAAACAAAATTTTAATTATACACACAAACTTACTCCTTCTTCCCGTCGGGGTAGGCAGAAACTACAAAGCGCCATCTGCTGTGATCCTTACATACAAACAACTACTTTTGCTTCGTTTACGTTCACACATCCGCAGGCTTATTACGTATCTTGCAGAAGCCTATGCCGAAAGGTTCTGGAGTGGCGACCGCGTACCGGAAGACGTAGCGTTGGAAGGCCTCCCACAAGGTGGCCCGACGACCTTGTGAAGGCCGCAGGAACTCCTTGGATACGAGAAGCACAAAACCGGTCGAAGTGGAGGTGCTTGGGGGAGGCCTATGTTTGGACATAGGCCTCTCCCAAGCACCTCCACTTCGACTTCGACGTCCACTGCCAGGCAGTGGACGCCTTTCGGCTGAAATGATGATAATGATGAGAAGCCTATCGATAGCGAAATTTGCTCAATAATTGCTCTTATAGGTATCACGAATCTGTATTATACAAGGTGTTACGGAAAGGTTATATCAATACAAACGAGTTGAAGAGTGTATCTGGTCTAGAATCTCTGTACGAAATTTCAGCTCAAAAGCATTAACTTTGAAAATTCTTAATATTTTTTTATTTCGACATCACGGCGCTGCACTGGCGCGCGGCGGCGTGATGTGCGTGTACTAAGCGCATAGACACAGATAATGAATAATGACCCTCGTAGTGCGGTGACACGTTTGTTATGATTTCAATTTAATGAATTATCAAAATAAAAAAATATTAAGCATTTTCAAAGTTACTGCTTTTGAGCTGAAATTTTGTACAGAGATTCTAGACCAGATTCACTCTTCAACCCGTTTGTATTGATATACCCTTTCTGTAACACCCAGTATATCAGCGAAGCCTGTCAATCATACATCATACACGTCGGTTGTGAGCCCTACGCATTAATAATTATATTTCGTAAAATTGAGTTTATAAGCGGCAAATCGGCTGTAAAGGAAAGTGGGCACCCCAAAATGGATCTTTCATTAATTCTACTTCTGAGTTCGTTCACAAACCAATGAAACTTTAACTAATAAATGTCAATCGTATCTGAGAAAGGTAAACAACCACGCGTACAACTAGACTGCAAGCCTGCGTTTGACAATCCATCCGTTATAAACTGAAACTGCAACGCGCCAATAAGCAATTTCAGAGTTATAGAAGCGAGTACCTACAGTTAAAGTAGTAGAAACTTTTAATGATGCCGCTACATCAAAGGCCAACACGCTGATGGAACTATTTTTGTGTATTTCCCGTAGAATATATTGATATATAAAGTGTCAAGCTCTCTAATTACGGAACATAGTCGCAAATGTCCAATCCCGATGTCAAAGTCAAATCACTTATTTCAAATAGGCATATAAAAGGCACTTTTGAATGTCGATAGTTTCGTTTGGAGACGAATGGGCACTATAATAACGCTAGCGCCGAAGGCTACTCTCTGGAGGAATTTAAGGATTTAAAATATTTATAATCTGATGATAATATTGAATTCTTCTAACAACAATTTAATGACGTTCTCTCCTAAGGATGTATTATTATCAGGTGACAACACTAAAGTGGCTCTCATAATATAGGCACTTAAACAATCAATCAATCTGCCTAGCGATTTCCCAACTATTCTGGGGTCGGCTTCTAGTCTAAACGGATCGCTTCATGTAAAATACTGGTATTCTGCTGCTGAATACCAGTATTTTACATAAAGCGACTGCCTATCTGACCTCCACAACCCAGTTATTTTGGTAAGACTGGTTGTCGGGCTTTCGGGCTTCTGACGACCCTTAACGACTGTCATGAATCTACGAATGACACCGGGACCAACGGCTTAACGTACTTTCCGAGGCGCACAGGGTCTTGGTATGTAAAGATAGTCACCCATCCAGGGACCAACACTTAAACAATCAATCGACTAAAATAATTTCATTTCTATCGGTCGGTCCTCAATAACTCCGTAGTCTTCAAAAATGAAATGAAAAACAAATTTGCAAGAATTGGCATTACAGATGATCGAGTTTTTTACAGTTTCCAAAACAATTCGCTAAAACTAGCATGCAAAATGATTTATCACATTTATTTAATTAAAATCGTCATCGATGGCAACTACTTAAGTATAAAATAGCATTCCTCAAAGTAAGCCCATTACAGAAACGTAATGAGGGCTCCACTGCCTACATTTAAAACATATTCCTGTATTTCTTAACAAACATTACCCCTGCCAACTCTCACGAAAATTCTGCGCCGAAATGAATACTCTTTCCTTAATTATAAGTACCTACGTTTCAAGTAGGCACGTCCCAATTCAAGTTAAAATTTCAAAAGGCCGAGAATAGAGACATTTATATTATATGCAAAAATATATCAGAATCTCGCTGAATCCAAGACTTGTACTTCCTACTCATATTAAAAATGTGAAAGTTTGTAAGTTTGGATGTTTGTTACTCAATCACGCAAAAACTGCTGAACAGATTTAGATGAAATTTGGCACACAGATAGAGCATGGTGGTCCAGTGGTAACGGGTCCGACTTAAGAGTCGTAGATCGTGGGTTCGAAACCAGCCAGGCGCTTTATTTTATGTAAAAAATTTTTCATCACCACTGGTCTCAAACCGAAGAAGGAATACATCACGAGGAAACTGGCATGTCCTAGAACCAAAACTTCGAAGACATGTGACATCTACCAACCCGGACTGGGCCCGTGTAGTAGATTACAGCCCATTCCCTCTCGAGGAGTGGACGCCTGCGTCCCAGCAGTAGGTACATTAAGTATAAGCCTATACTGGTCTATCATACATAGTCATAATCAGCCGATTATGACTATGTATGATAGACCATGACTCAAGTTAAGATATAGGATACTTTTTATCCCACTAAAACCGTAGTTCCCGTGGAATAATTTCAGACCTCCGCGCGAGCGAAGCCACGGATAAAAGCTAGTAGTCATAACATAATACCGTGAGATCCGTACCGCATATTTTCAGACACCATTGTTTCAATATGAATAAGGGTTTCCAAAAGTATTCATGAATATGTAATGACTTAAAACCGTACATGCTCCGGGATTTTAAAGTTTTCAACTATTTTATGTGGAGGGGTGGGAAATGGGGAGTGTTGGTCAGTTTAAATGAGTTCGAAGTTTTGTATATTGGCTTGGTCGATACCAAGCCTACCTATAGTTGACTTCTGCGAACTTATGACGTTCATTTTCCGTCCTTCCTCCTGGTCAATTAATTAGGTTAGACATAATCAGCCTAGAATGTTTACTTGGATACAGGGCTTTTTTCTGTTAGGGGGAGTGGGCCATAATCCTCTACGCGGGCTCAGTGCGGGTTGGTAGATGTCACATGTCTTCGAATTTTTTGGTTCTAGGACATGCCGGTTTCCTCACGGTGTTTTCTTTCACCGTTTTGAGATTAGTGGTCATGAAATAATTTACACAAAGTAAAACTCCTGTCTGGGTTCGAAGCAACGTCAACTCGTAAGTCGCGGCTTTTACCACTGGGCCACCACTGCCCTTAGTAGTATTGATTAGCTTATTTTAATTTAATTCGTTTTTTACCACTGAGTTGGTGATAGTAGGTAATATTCTACTGTAATATAAGACCGTTCCGTCGAAACTGGAGGGAGGACGCGCGGGCTTGCGAAAAAAGGAAGGAGTGGAGGCAGGCCTTTGCCCAGGAGTGGAACAGTGTAGGCTAGTTAATATAAGAGACACGCGTAATGGTAGGCTGTACGTCAGTCGCAACAAAACCAATATGAACTGACTTCTTATTCTACTGAAATTCCGTACCTACTATGCTAGACCAGCTCAAGGTCAAAATGTTACCAATGACGTGCTCCTACTGTATATGAAAATGGACAAAACATCAATATTCTATGATACTGTCGTATACCAATACCTAGTAATCTTTTAGAATCACCCAATTAACCAATCAAATCCCCCAATTAACCAATCAAATCACTCAATTAACCCATCAAATCACCCAATCAACCCATCAAATCACTCAATCAACCAACAATCAAATCAATCTATCAACATTTCCTGGATAACTAAATTTTGAAACCAAAAAATTCAATTTTGAAAACAAAAGTAAAAGGAAAATAGAAAAAATAACATAGATAATGTATTAACATTGCATTGGCGTTATAGCTGTTAAGGTGTTATTTACGAAATTTTAAATAAATAATTTAAAACGTCGGATCTGTGTCAAATCATACATTGTATAGACAGACGGGGGCAACACAAATCGGATTAACTCTTCAAAAATCTGTATAAATCCGATTTTGACGGAACTAACTAAATCCTACCTAACTAGTTTTATGCATGTAACATTTATGTATTACCTAGTTTTTTCGTTTTGCTGTTTTTCTGGCAGCATGTGTAGGTATGTGCCTACGTATAGGTAGGTAATACACTATTCAGTCAAAACATTACTTCCCGTTTTCACTAACTCTAGACACACCTAAATAAATGCCTACAAAAGCACGCTGTGTTCGTGAAAACATGTGCCTACGTATAGGTAGGTGATACACTATTCAGTCAGCACATTACTTCCCGTTTTCACTAACTCTAGACACACCTAAATAAATAATGCCTACAAAAGCACGCTGTCTTCGTGAAAACATGTGCCTACGTATAGGTAGATGATACACTATTCAGTCAGCACATTACTTCCCGTTTTCACTAACTCTAGACACACCTAAGTAAATGCCTACAAAAGCACGATGTGTTCATGAAAACGAGCATAAAGGTTTTGGTTCTATGGTTAACAATAATAGAATAATTATAATGGCATAAGCATAATAAACATTTCCACAACTGGGACACAAGCCTCCTCTCTGTGGGAGGGAGTCGGCCATTCACCACGCGGATCTAGTGAGGGTTGGCGGTAGAATATGACAGGCTGATACCCAACTCTGACTGACAGTCATGAGACAGGAATGGGTATGAAGAAGGGTGCGTTTCAAGTTTCTCATTAAGATTTTATTGAAGTATACCAGGCACACTAGCTAATAAGAGCATTCATTTCTTCGATGAATAAATTAAAATGTAAGGGAGGCCGGGCTGATTTCCTAACTTTGGTCTACATGTCTTTTGTTTTATGGGGACTACATGACCTAAAGCGCGCTCACTGTCGGGATGCATAGAAAAGAAAGAGAAGCGCGATGACACAACCCTGGTAATTTATTGCAAAATATGAAGCAATTATCTATTTACAAAAATCTATTGTTTGGTCTAATAAATTAAAACATAACGCAGCGCGACAGTCGCGAGTCTGTCGCGCGACTGTCGCGCTGCTAAAGTCGACTTAATGTGAAAAAGACCTGCTACTAAAAGACACGCGACTGAGGTATGTGGGTGGATGTACCGAGATACATCCCCGAGTGTGATCAGATGACCGAAAAGTCGTTTTTGGCGGTTAGTCTACCTACCCCAATAGGCAACCAGCCCCGGTCTCTACTGTTATAACTTTCTTCGTTATTCATGTCATTACTGACTTACGGTGAAATAAGGCAACGTGTAGAGCCAATTTTTACACTTATATATTTCCAATGTTTTGCAATCAATTTTTTTACTATATTTAAATTAAAACACACCTAGCTCGTCAAGCATAATGGTACTGATTAATAATTTAAAACGTGCATGGAAAACTATTCACTAGTTTAGAGAGTAACAACTATTTTTTTCATAAATTTATTTCTGAATTCATATTGTATTAAAAAACAAACAAAATCAACACATAAATAAAAGATTGTCCGGACACATTTTTGCATCAGACTCAATGAATGAAATATGCACAAAATGATATTCAATTCAATTTATATACAAATACGGAGGATTTTCATTTAAATCTTTAATGGTCATTTTTAGTGGTACCTAATCAACAAAAGCTTC
Organism: Amphipoea oculea; assembly: GCA_945859645.1. NCBI lineage: Eukaryota > Metazoa > Arthropoda > Insecta > Lepidoptera > Noctuidae > Amphipoea > Amphipoea oculea. The sequence continues at coordinate 13,041,640 of OX243880.1, forward strand.
AGTGGTTTATAGTTTAACTGCACACGCGCCCCTGCTTCGCACGGTTTTTTGGGTTGATAAAACATCGAGATTTCATTATTATAAGTTAAAAAAGAATGTAATATACACACATAAATATACACACATAAACGTACAGGCATAAATAGTCTTGGTAAAAACCGCATCAAAATCTGTACCTAGTGCTATTCTGTAAAACATTTACGGTTTTAGACATTTATTTTCTCAGAAGATTTACACAATCACTTACAGAGAAAATACAATATTTTATCTTAAAAAATACATAAAGCCAATTGGCGTAGCGGGTTAGTACTATAACAAAATTATATTAGGACACAGAAATAAACAATAGTATATACATAAAGGATTTCGTAACAGTTTTTGTAAAAGGGTAGTTGCAGAAAGTAATAAGTGCGCGACGCCGCATGCGTATCGCCACTGCGGGTAGGTTTGCTAGAGTTGAAAACATAGGTGAAGTGAGCTGTCAATAGTGTCAATCCCTAGCATCGGATTGGATGACAGTTCACTATCAGCAGCTCACTTTTAAGTATTCACGGTGTGAATTTTACAGAATACATCGGCTGTTGAACAACGCGGTCGTCGCACACACTGCAGAAATGAAAAGCAACAAATAAAAAAATAAAAATGTTTTTTTTTTCTTTTTTCAATTAAACCATGTACAGGCGCTTTTGAATTGTGAAGGAATAGAGAATAGGAGAGGGTATAGATATAGAAGATGTTATGGTATGACGTTGTTGCCATCGCGGGTAAAACCTGGATGAGGCTGGCGCAAGAAGCGTGGGGATTGGACCAAGCGAATTGAGATCTATCCCACAGTGGATGAAATCGTCTGTGGATGATGATTATGCCATGTTTAATGTAGAAATTGTATTACTATGATTTAAGGCTCCCGCAGACAGGCGCGACGTGACAGCGCGACGCGCGTCTGTAGAACAATTTCTATGAAAATTTAATGGAGATTGTTCTACCAGAAACGCGTCGCGCCTGTCTGCGAGAGTCTTAAGACTATTCCTTTCAATTAAACAAGAATTACGTAGACAGCTTATAGTAGCTACCTACGTAATTCTTCTTTAATTGGAAGGAATAGTCTTATAAGTCTTGTTGTAAATCCGAAAAAAAAAAATAGTTGGATATGAAATGTTAGGTAAAACAATAGTGTTAACAATTTATATCAAACTCAATTTTTTGCATTTACAACATTTTCCCATAAAAGTTCTTTAGCCATGATACTGTTTGATTTGACGAAAAATTTCAACGAAGGTTTTGAAATTTTTCGTGATTATTAAAAAAAACTTACTGTTCCATACATTTTGACCGCGTAGGTGTATGTATTGCACTTTTCTATGAAACAGCAGATTTTGTTTTTGATATCCGACGAAAAATTTCTACGCTTCGGGGTCTAGAATTATGTGTATATTAAAGAAGAAATTGATGGTTACAATTTGGATGTCGATGTCGCTACCACCCTTTATACTCGCGTTCATTACGTAAATCAATCATGGACGCCTTTTCACCAATAAACGTCAAGACTCGAGACACTAATGATAATAATGATGGATTCACTTCAAAAACTTAACCTAATTCTGCCACACAACACGACATTAGACTACAACGTATAATTGCATTGCTTATATTACAGGAATAAAACATTAACTCAATACACGGAGCTGACGTGGACGTCCCAACTTTTAATGATGAGGGTCGAACAGTGAATAATTTTGAGACAAGCTCCGTTGTTGATTCGGGGAGTGGAGGAAGATAAGAACTTTTAGCGGTAGCGAGTAATTTAGAATGGATTTCTGAAAGTTTAATCTGCGATGATTTTCTGGGAAACATGGGGACTAGATTTGCAATATTTAGGTGAAAGGTTTTTGAGTAACTTTTGTGTCATTATTTTTTTAAATAAATGTTCGATGTATGCTTGGAGTTTCCCTGCGGGATCGAATCAGAAATTAAGAGATCCGCAGGAGAACCAAGGTAACCGACATAGCCCGAAGAATTGCCAAACTTAAACGGCAGTGGGTAGGGCACATTGCTCGCAGAACAGATGGCCGATGGGGCCGAAAGGTTCTGGAGTGGCGACCGCGTACCGGAAGACGTAGCGTTGGAAGGCCTCCCACAAGGTGGACAGACGACCTTGTGAAGGCCGCAGGAACTCGTTGGATACGAGAAGCACAAAACCGGTCGAAGTGGATGTGCTTGCGGGAGGCCTGTGTCCAGCAGTGGACGTCTTTTGGCTGAAATGATGATGATGATGATGGTGAAATGTTCGATAGCAAAACTGTTACAGCATGTAAGACTACAGCCGCTGGAGAACAAAATTGCTATCTAGTAAAAATATTACATTTTAATCAAGGAATGATCATTCTAGATAAACCTTATCCGTAATTAGTACCTTTTTTTCCGTGTGGAAATTAGTACCTAATGAATCGTTACTATGTCCGGTAATAGACGTCTTTTGGCTGAAATGATGAATTAATGATGAGTCGATACTACGTCGGATTTGTTTGTCTACTTTGAAATATTAAAAAAATATTATCATATGTATTGCAACCGCTACTTCTTATGCCTTGTAGCAAACGAAATAATATCAAAATTATGATGAATATCTAAAACAATTTGTTCAGTCACGAATTTGTCCAAAACTTTTGCGTCTGTATTCATACTCCCGTATTCAAGTGAATTTACATTTATCAAAATGACGGATTTTTTTGTTAAAATCGTTCGCTTTTTTACAAGTATAGGTAGGTAACCTTATTATTTTAAATTGTTTTTTCTGGAGTTGACTACCTTGCTGGTGTAGTCGTCGCCACCGCTAATGCTAAGTAACGAATTAAGGTTGGAACTTGGAACCCCCGGTAAGGCTAAGTGTTTTTGGGCTTTGCATTACAAATTTCTCAGGCACCGCCCGAAATTTGGATTTGGATTTTTTTTTCTGTTTCATGGCAGTGGGCTCGCATTACATGGGAGTTAAAGAAAACTGTCGAAATGTGGGTGTACTAATAATAATCCCCCACGACCGATTTCAGTCCCGGTGGCCAATCTCTACTGATATTAGCCAGGTACGCAGGAGATATAGTGCGGAAGCGTGTGCGAAAACAGAGGTGCACTCTCTGTTCCTTTACTCCACAGATATAGATAGACATAGATAACGCAAGTATCACGAACTGTATGAAAACTAAGCGTGCCACTTTTTGACTACCTACTATGACATCACAAGCTCGCGCTCTCTCGCTCACGCTCACCCAGCCAGCAGTACGCAGGACTGAGCGCGAAAGTGGCGGCTTATGATTTTCGAATGTAAGCTGGTGCGATTTTTGGCACGCGAAGTAGTTGCTCTTGCGTTATCTAGGTGTATCTAAATCTGTGCTTTACTCCCAGAGTCCGATGGGACGGCAATGCGACACTACCGGGGAGAGATCAGGCGCAGGACCAACGGCTTTACGTGCTTTCCGAGGCACGGGGTATTAAACCGCCAACTTCCAAACTCCGGGCTGATGCTGAGAAATTACTAATAGAAAAACCCAATAACAGTTTACACAACTTGGGAATCCGACCCAGGACCCCATGCACAGCAGTCGCGTTTGCGACCACGAGACAAACGGCAACGGGGCAGTTGGTGCACTATAGAGTATACAACTCTGCCTTCCTCTTTGGAGAATACAAACGTGATGCTATATTTTTTATCCTAACATGTTCCCAGTTAGAGGAGTAAACTGTATTATCACAGAAACAGATACACCTAGATAACGCAAGAGCAACTACTTCGCTTGCCCAGCTTACGTACAAAAATCGTAAGCCGCCACTTTCGTGCTCAGTCCTGAGTAGGTACTGCTGGCTGGGTGAGCGTGAGCGCTGGTGCTAGGCCCCAGGGATGGGGCGAGACGGGTGCCGCACGCGGCGGCGTCTTTGAATCGATTTGATTTTCCCATTACTAAATTGTGCTTGTGACATCATAGCAAAAAATGGTTGAGCTGGATGGTGCTGATCCACGCGTCATGTTCGTGAACGGACGCCGTCGGTTGAGACTGGTCATGACTTAATTGCCAAGGCTTATTTTTAATCTTATTTTTTTAATTGTTTCTTCATTTGTGTTTTTTTTACATTGTTCTCACATATAGAAGCAACAAGAATAATGTACGCAGGATTTTGTAATATTCTTGATTTAAAAGAGTGTCCATGGAGTTTCTTGCCCGTTCTTCTTCATAGAGATCTACGCTTTGGAATGGGCAACTAGCTTCAACTTTCTGACTAACTGACCGACTATTTACTTTTGACAATTCAAAAGTGCCTGTACATGGTTTAATTGAAATAAATGCTTTGAGTTTGAGTTTGAATGGCACGCTTGGTTTTCATACAAATCGTCATACTTGCGTTATCTAGGTCTATCTATATCTGTGTGTATTATTCAACAAATCAAGTGACTGTTCTTGTCGCCTAATTAGGTTGTTAGTAGAACATGTCTTTGTCCAATTCTATGCTATCTTCGAGCACTGACAGAACAGTATGTTATTGATATAACAGGTTATTTACAAGGACGGTCTCCAAAAGCATGTATTACAATAGTGACTAGCCGTGTCGCCTAATTAGCTCGTTAGTAGAACATGTACTTGTCCAATTCTATGCTAGCTTCGAGCACTGATAGAACAGTATGTTATTATTGAGATAACAGAGGTTAGTTAAAAGGACGGTCTTCAAAAGCATGTATTACAATTTAGTTTGAGGTTAATACTCATGTCAAATTATTTGATTGGCTGTTGGTACTTTGCTTTATTTATCACAAGAAGTAACTTGAGTTGTCTTGTCTTGATAAGGCGTTTAGTGGAAATTTTATTGTATTTTGTACCAGGTGACGTTCTTTAGCTTCTGCCAATCCCCATGGGAAAATTCGTGAGTTTATATATGTACTAGCAGCGCTCCGCGGTTTCACCCGCATAATTGTCGATCCTGTAGAAATATCGAGATGACGTATTTTCTTTTAGATGAAAAGTATCCTATGTGTAATTGACAACATTTCAAACCTGACACGACCTTAAAACAAAAATACTGTTTCTTTATTTTCGTGTCCTGAGTTCAAATATATTTTTATTTAATTTTTTTATTTCTAAATTTCTGAGAAAAAAAATAAAAATCAAAAAACATGTGATGACGTCACATAAACGGCGGAATGAGGTAGTTACCTTTGCGCATTCCAATGTCTTTGATTGAAAACATTATATCAAACAAGACATGTCAATGTCACCTAAGAAGTGTAACTAGAAAACAACTAAAAAACTGAATTGAATTCAACAATATTTTTTCCTATCAACTCGACACGCTGCTTACTGTTAATATTATCAATTTCTGATTGATATTTCGCCAATAAAATGGATCCCAATGAAAAATATATGCCAATGACGGAACCAAAACAACGACTGAGACAAGTGACATCTAACAGTTTTTTTGACGGGTCACAATAAAGCAAAGGTAATATCGCCATTCTACCGTCATCTGGCACTTACGTCTTTTTAGAATACACCGAATTTCAAAGCTAAAATTATGAATGAAAAGTACATAGGTAATTTCGAAAAACGAAAAAATATGGGTGCCCTAGATTTGAATTTACTTTTATATAACGTAATAATACATGCAGGTTAAAAATATGAAATGTTGTCAATTCTGATGTATAAGCTATATTGCTGTAAAGTTTCCTCGAAATCCGTTTTTGCGTGAAAGAGTAACAAACATCCATCCATTATCACCATAGATCGGAATAGGTAGAGCTGTTTTACGTACTTGCTTAGAATAATTGGTTGGTTAGAATAATATGAATATTCCCCGAGTCCCGGGATTTGGTTTTTAAGTAGTAAAATCATAAAAAAACTGTTCACGCCTTCGGGACTAATGAAAGATTACTCTTCCTTTCTGACGGGTAAATATAAGAAGGACGGGATTAAGGATAGTATAATAAATAGATAAACTAGATTCATTGAACCACATATATTTTTTTACGTAACAATGGTGCCGATTTTCTTGTCACAAATGCCTCTAAACTAGACTAAAAATCACTAAAATTTAATTTATTCCTGTCAAGCGACAATTACCCATTTTGAAATTGACTAAAGTGACGCAACTTAACTATATTTTGGTTTGACAGCACTAAGATGGCACTGAGTTATTAATCTATTGAAAATGGCAATTTTGCTATTTAGAATTTCACGTTTTTCACCTAAAATTTTGATTGTCTAACTAAATCGAACTAAATCTGACTATTTTTAATCGCGATTAAAAAGGTGTGGAATAAAATTAGTTGTCATGAATAGAAATTCACACCAACACCTCGACTTCAGGTGCAAAAACAGTACTGTCTGTATCTTTTTTTTTTTGCTTATATCTCGAAAATGGTGTGTCCTATCGCAAAAATAATGAAAATTTCGACCCCCTTTATGATACCCATAAACTCCTAAAAAGTCATCATGTAGGTAATCATTTTTCATATTTTCCATACAAAAAGTGAAAAATTCTTTAAAAACCCGTCAAGGCTGCCCCCTCCGCGCCTGCGGCTCTAAAAAATAATTCACGGGGTAGGGAAAATAAGTACCACGTGTCGACGAGTCGCGATTGTCAAATTCGATTTTTGTTGTGTCAAAATTATTTTTAAATTTAGAGAATTTTTTATGCAGAATAGCTGTAAGATTCTCAAAAGTAAGGAATTTTAGTGATAGTTTAGTTCGGTGTACAAGAGAATCGGCACCAATTTCTTATTCAAGAATCAACAATCATTTAAACATTTTTATTCTGAAGTTGTACAAAAACATATTACCATACAAATTATTTATTCCTCACTAAAATCAAAACATTATCAAATAGAAAAATTTGTATTTACAATAAAATCTTAATTGCAACATAAACTAAATAAATATATATATTTTTAAACCTGATATAAAAACTGTATGTTCAAACTCTGTATGTTTTTGGATAAATAAAGCTTTTATTATTATTATTATTATTAATTAAAATAATCAATACGCTTCAACAATAATTCACTTATTTAAACAAAAAATGTCATTGGTCTGGTTCGTCTTCAGCTTCACTAGAAGACTGAGTATGACCAGAGTTAAAATAAATCACCATTATTTTTTCTAAATTATTATCTAATTTTAATCTATTTCTTTTTACATCTAACACCCATTTATATGTGGAAAACGAGCGTTCAACATCTGTTGATGTTAGTGAAGCGAATTTATATGACAAAAATCCCGTAGTATCAGTCGGAATCCCGTGGAATATCCATATTAACATCAATGTTTGCGGTCAATGAACCTAAATAGCTCTACCTATTCCGATCACTGATTATCACATACTTTCGGATTATTCCACTTTTCCCCACCGGCCGCCCCACTGGTGGGGCAAAGTGGAATGTCAAAAATTTTGCAGTGGAATCTGCCCCACTAAATCGAAATAGTGGGGCAGATTCCACTGCTTTAAAACCGTGTTGGATTCTGCCCCACTAGGGTTAGCGCCTTAGAATAAACGTACAAGCATTTTATTTTCGCAAATTTTTATTAATAAAATATAACTATGTACCTACACTAAACTTTTAAAATCACAGATATTATACAATTTTAAATTAAATTGTTAAATTAAATAAAATATTTGATTTGTCAAGCTCCGCTAATGAGACACAATTGATTTTCTATTGTTTGGTCACCGATCGGTGTCCCGCGGTCCTTGACCGGTTAATGGCAACTAGATTTGTTTTTACTACTTTATTTAAGCTTAAAATCACAAACTGAGCACGATTCACACGTTCTCTTTAAATAGTATTGATGCCCGGCTCTTAAAATGCTTTTTCCACCATTTATATATTTAATGCCGGTGCATTGACTTGAGCATCCTGCTACAGAATCATCTGCCATTTTTGTAAAGCTGAAACAAACGTACAAAAATATATTATCATAAAAATCAACACAAATCATATGATTACATGGAAAAATAAACACGCATATACTTACAATGTACTTAAAACCAGTGTTAACACTCGTCGGCACTAAGTCACAGTTTGTGAAGATAATAATTTTTTTTTTAGGAAATCTTTCTACAGTAAAATCGTATTTTATTGTGATATGAATATATCAAGTGGGATTTTATTGGCAGTTTAAAGAACAGTTAGTCCGAATACTACGCCCGTTATCACTTATACTAGGCTAAACACGCGCTTTTGGGTTTTTAAAGGTCATTAAGTACCGAAAATGAAAATCCAACAAACGTCTCACTTTCAGTCAGTAAACGCAGAACGATTCCAGTAACATATTCAGCACGTAAAATGTGTTGAGGTTATTTATTTATTTTTTCTCAAATATCCTTGGAAATTAATTGACCATTATTTTGACAGCTGCTGTACTAACCAAATACATGCGAGCAGCGGCCGGCGAAAGTTGTATGAAAATCTATATCTGACGTGTTTTGCGGCCAAATAAATTACATAGTAAACTCATATCTGTCGTGTAATTTAAAAATAGAACGATCTTTTACTCCGAGACATGGCAACTTAGAAGGTAACTTATTAAAGGTTTTATTTAAATTGGTTTGCAAATAGAAAGCTGTTTATTGAAAAAAAAAACAAATGAAAACTTTAATGCCGGCCGCATACGTCCGGTTTCACTCAATAACACTAGAAGTCAAGTAAAATTGCTACTAACTCTATGGACTCCTGTCTGAAGTAAAAGTTTTCTATTCAATTCTATAAGAGCTTTTAGATACTTTCTCTCTGCAAACCTAATAACAACAAATATTTTATTCATCTGTCGGAATTAACGGTCGATACATCTAAACCGTCCACGATAGATTACAAACGCAATGTAGTTTACGTCGTACGTGACACATGGAAGCCATTTCCCTTCTAAAAGCGATATACACTACACAACTTAGGTACTTAGTAGGCATTTTTCGTTTGTGAATGTACGGTATTAACGGCTTATGACCATAAAACTTGAGCCAAAATCCTCGCCAGTGATATCCACATTTTTTCTTCAAAACTCGCTTCCAAACTTGAACATTGTTCTCAATCTCGAGATCGCAAAGTTTCTTTAAAACTTTATAAAACTCATCATGATAATGCAGTATTATTATCAGATACATTAATTTTTCTCGAAGTCCCGATGTATAATTAAAGTTTCCGAAAGCAAATCATGAAGATTGGATGCAGGGTAATCGAGCCTTGGGGACCAATATCGTTTTTACCTGGATGAGAGTCAATTTTGTTCAAATGTATTTTGAATGTTTTCTCCCCATCAACATGATTAAATTATTAAGTATGCTGCAATGCGTGTAAGATTGGTAGTTGCTGTCCTTAGAATAGGAGAATGTTTCCTAATTAAAATAAATAAATCACTGTTTCTTGAGGTGTTGGTTTCCCAACACTAAACATTACTAAACAGAAATACTGCGGACATCACTAGCGTGCGCTCTCGGTAGCCATATTCATTTGAAGTCAATTTTTATTTTTGGGACGGGAATATACACATCGGAAGTAAGGACAACTGTCAAATCGTTTTGTCATTAATTCTTAGTTCGGACTCCGAACTAATTCTCGTAACGTCCGTTGGTGTTACGTAGTAGAACACGCCCGTAACTTCGGTCGAAACTACGAATATCATGCTTAGGGAGTACCTCCTGCGCGTCTCATACTCGTATCCAGAGGATTTCTGCTTTTACAAGGTTTTCAATATCCTTCAATCAACCAATCAACTCAGCCTATTGCAGTCCACTGCTGGACATAGGCCTCTCCCAGACTGCGCCACAGCACCCTGTCCTCCGCCTTCCGCATCCAGTCTGTCCCAGCCACCTTCTTTAGGTCGTCCGTTCATCTAGCTGGAGGCGTCCCACACTACGCTTGCCGATACGCAGTCTCCACTCCAGGACTCGTCTGCTCCACCGGCCATCGGTCTCTTTGAAGGCTTGTAGAGTAAGCAAACTGAAATGGCAGTAGGGTGGCCATGTTTGTCAATATCATTAAACTACACAAATAATAAATCATTAATACAATGTTTAAGAGGCGTGCAACTTGAACCTCAACTCCGTTAACCTAGCATTTTATAAATTCAAACCTGCTTTAATTAAAACTGTAGTGAAACAAACCAGATGGAAGGAAGCTTGCCGTTAATTCACTGTTTTAATCTAATAATTACTTACTTCTTGTACCTAAGCGGCTTTGCCAACTTCTGAAGTAAGTTGGATTTCATTCATTTATCATTCTACGTTTTCGTATCAAAACGACTTATTTAACTTTTTCTTTAGACGGCGAAATCTCTTGGGCTTTTACTTTTTTATCATCTTTATGGGTTTTATTGAAAAAGCGATAAGTAAGATTTTAAAAGTATTATTGGATTAATTTTGTGCAGTTAATTGACACTTGGGATAGATACTGACATTATAAATGCTGAGTAAAATAATAAATAATGTGTAGGTAAGCGGCCTTACAGTTGTAATTGTTTCAAAATGGTTCAAATAAAATTGAACTAACTTCAAATCCTTGTCCATTCCAAGGTTGTCTGAAAGAGATCGCAGAAAGCGATAAGGTCACCCATTGTATATTTTTAGTGATCGATATTAGTTTTTGTTATGTATTTTTGTGGTGTACAATAAAGTATATATAAATAAATAACTTCATTCATCACTTACTTATAAACTTGAGAAGGGGCGAAAACAATCGTTTTATATAAGTTTTATTGCTTTTTGGGGCGAAAAATAAACTGAAGAGGTAACGAAAACTTTTAGCTTAAACCAATATTTTTCGAATAAGTTATGAAATTTGAATAAAAATATTACTAAATAAAATAAGAGGTAGAAATCGTCTGTTCATTTAGACCTTGTGAAAAGGCTGTAACGTCAAAATGTAAAACATAAATTTACTAGTACCTAAGACATATAACAACTTACTTGCATTGCAATTGCAACAAAATACGGTCTATACTGCCGTATCTCAAGGTGTTCCAAAACGACCAAAAGAGAAACCATGTACTGCTCGTCACTCATGCATGTTCTAATGGTCTCATATGAATATGATATATGTACTTCCTGTATATTATTATTCATATTAAATCATCCCAAGGGCCCGAATTTAAGGCTTTCATGCCCCGAGCAAGTCGTCAAGTTTACACCTGTTGAGGGTTTAGCTACCTGCTAAACTTTAGTCTGGCGTAAGTAAATACGACACGGTACCCATAGAAATATTATTATTTGCAGTAGTTTAGTAAACTGCTCTCAAAACGGTGAAGGAAAACATCTTGAGGAAATCGGCATGTCCTAGAACCAAAAAGTCGAAGACATGTGACATTTAGCAACCCGCACTGTGCCCACGTGGTGGATTATGGCCCACTTCCTCTCACAGAGAGGAGTCCTGTGTCCCAGCAGTGGGAACTTTATTGGTAAATTATGCTATGCTTACGCTAGTAAACCTTTTTTCTAGATTGTATCTACCATAATACCTATAGGTACTTGTAAAGACTACAACGCACCAACAACTTTGCCTATAGTCCGCGCGGAACTAGTTGGCCGCTGAGGTGGGGACAGGGGTGAGGCGGCAGTTTGCAACGCACGTACTGAGTAATGCGCCCCCGCCCCTCCGTCCCACCGCTCACATACCTAAGGCGCGGCCAACTAGTTCCGCGCGGACTATAGTTTGACATCATATTCGACAATAAAGAACTACAGCTTTAGACAAGTATCCCTGTAACCCATACTTGTTAAAAGATACTCGTTATCTCTGCAACAGAAATACCTACTACTACCAATATAAAACTAACTTACGATACCGTATCGAAACCCATATTGTTACAATCGTATCTAATAGTGGATACGTAGGTAATCGCTTCAGTCCTATCTGTCAGACAACCGCGACATAAGAAAAATCTTGGGTATGTAGGTCAACCAGCGTATGAGGAACGAACCGAGATAAACCCTAGCGAGTACGAATACCAGATATTGGAACAGAAGTCGGGATTGTAAGGATAAAAATGATGTTCGTAGAGTAGAGTTAGGCTTTATGTGGGTCTTCACTAGATCTGATAACTTTTTAACAGTAAAGGCGTTATGTGGGTCTTGGCAACCTACTTTATATGATGGGGTTTATTTATAAACGATGATTAAATTTAAGTAACGTTTAAACGTCAAAAATCTATGGTTTAACAGTCGCTAATCACTACGTAACATTAATCGACGCTTATGAATAAAGGGGGACGTTTTTTGGGAGATTTAAATTAAGGTATCTCCATTTAGAGATTATCTTGACTAATGTTTGAACTAAAGTATAAAATTCGTCTTTCTCCCTGTTAAGTTGGGAACACACTGGCTTACCTCGTGATGTTTTTCTTAATTTTTTATTAGTGAGTTGAACAAGGTTCAACTTCAACAAACTTGAAAAACTACATAATACGAATTTGAAAAGATCACATCGGTACTTTCCCGATTCAAACGTCGAGCTCGAAGGGCAGGCTATAAAGAGTTTTGAATCCATATCGCAATGAAACATGGCTACCCTTCAGTTACATACAGTAACAAGGCGAGCACGACATCGGTTGACAATTCTCATCACGTTCACACTATAGAATATAAATTGTTTTGCTTCGTAAAAATATCAGTGTCGAACTGGGAGAATTTTGCGTCTGTGAATTTAAGGGTTTATTACGTTTCAACGACAGAGGGTCCCGTGGCTAAATAATAACAGCCGCACAGGTCGATCGATCAGGTTAAGCTACGTTTACCGCGGTTTGTCTGTGGACGGGTGACCATCTTTATATACCAAGACCCCTCCGCGGCTGTCATTCGTGGATTTTTGACCGTCGTTACGGGTAGTCAGAAGCCCGAAAGTCTGATAACCAGTTTTACCAAGGGGTATCGTATTACCCAGTAACTGGGTTGTGGAGGTCAGATAGGCAGTCGCTCATGTAAAATACTGGTATTCAGCTAGCATACGGTTAGACTGGAAGCCGACCCCAACATAGTTGGGACAAGGCTAGGCAGATGAGAATGACGTTTTAACGACACAAAATGTATGGTTAATCGGTTCACTAATGTTTCACCAAAACTCCATTGACAAATTTTTAGTTTACAACCAACGATTCGTATACTATTTATTTCACAAACAATTCATTCCGCAAATGTTTTATTTTATAAACACTCGCTTTACAAACATTTATTCGGCTAATGCTTCTCTTTACAAATGTTACGGATGATATTTAATCATTTATACATTCTTCGTTTAATATTTAGATTCTTATGGAAAAATAACGTTTATACAAAATATCATTTTATAATACACTACCGACTGCATTAAAATCCGTTGCGTAGTTTAAAAGATCTAAGCTTACAAACAGCGGGAGTGACTGTTGTATACTATGTAAAGATTTTCTAAACCAGTCACAAAGTGATCATGACGGTATTCTCCATTTGGGTCAAATAATTTTCAGGCAAGTATTTTTATCTATATAATCTAGTCGTTTCTGGCACTCGCCGGCCGCTGCCGCGGCACCGCTCGCTTCGCTCGCTCGGCTCGTGCGTAGGGGGTCACAATTTTACCCTAACCTAACCGAACCATTTTTTTTTAATAAGTAATTAACCTAACGTAACTTGTTCTTTTCCGGGTTGCCTACTAAAAAAAAATTTTTTTTTTTTCTTCTATTAGCGCAAGTCGTTTCTGGCACCCATATTTTGTGTAAAAGTAGGTATTTTTTTTTCTATATAATTTAATCGTTTCTGGCACTCGCCGGCCGCTGCCGCGGCACCGCTCGCTTCGCTCGCTCGGCTCGTGCGTAGGGGTCACAGTTTTAACCTAACCCAACCTAACATTTTTTTTTTAATAATTAACCTAATCTAACTAGTTCGGTTCCGGGTGGCCCACTAAAAATAATCTCTTTTTTTCTATTAGCGCAAATCGATGAAAGAACGAGTTCCATTTTTAAGAAATTGCGTAATGATAAGTTCATAAATATGTAAAACGTTTTTATTCCAAACGTTGTTTTATGAGATAAAATGAATAAAAAATGAATTGTTTGTCAAATAACACATTATTAAACAAAAGTTTACAGGGTGATTATTTTGTAAAGTGAATTGTTTGGCATACTTGTTGTTGCATAATGATGAAATGACAAATCATGTTTTTGCCAATCGTTGTATGTCAAGTAAAATTTGTAAATTAATTTTTGGTGAACTGACAGGGCACCATGGTTAAACACAAGTTATTCATTACGTAACCACAATCAACGTTTATGAATAAGCCCCCTAATGTCAGAGCAGCATATTACTCTCATCTTCTGCATTTCATCATCTTGTCAACCTTGGAACTGCCTTTTCTAATACCGACTTCTTCCGCCGAGCCTTTTTCCAACTTTGTTGGAAAAAGTCGTACCAGATGAAGCTGAATATAATATTATGACAAATGATTTTATTTCTGTAAGTAGGTTTGTTCAAATACACGTCAATCGTATTTCAAAAACTAGATGAGGTCGGCTTTCTAACTACCGCTGAGAAGAAAGGCCGAAGCAAACTCTTAGTCTCTTTTAAAGTCCAGACATAATCTTGGTCAGATCATGTGAAGACTAATAACTAAGATAACATTAAAAATAACTAAAAAAAAAAAAAAATACCGATAATAATTAAAATAATATAATACTAAAAGGGTAGGTTGCATCAATAGCTTCGTTATAGTTACAGTCAAGTCACAATAATTACAATAATACAATACCAAATAAGTATTCATGTCAATCTTTTACATGAATACCAGTCTTTTGCATGGAGCGACTGCCTATCGAAACTCTACAAACCAGTTAGGTACTGGAGAACACAATACCCCTTGCCCTCCCCTCCACAAACATCAATCGTCCTACGAGCAGTTTGTCATACTAGCAGAACGTCTTATTTGTAAAGTACACTATGTCATAATATTGAAAGGTCAGATGCGTAGTACTCGTAACCAGCGTGCGTGCATGACCAGATGTATGAACGTAATCAAAATAAAAGGATAGTATGTAAAGATCGTAGTAGGTGGCATTCTGTATTTTCTGCCTACCCAATGGAAGGAAGGCGTGAGTTTATGTATGTATATACAGGGTGAATTTTTCAAGTGGGCGTGGATGGCCAAATCCGAAACTATGAGGAATAGCGAAAAGTACTCAAAGGAGTCGCGGGCTCGATTTTGATGAAAACTAAAACTGCATCATTGGATTTTTGAAAAATCAATATTTCTGGCCAGGAATCGAACCTGTTGATTTTGAAAAAAAAAACACACGCTGTATTATTACACCATTCGATAGTGTCGCTAATAAGGATCAAATTCTGGGAAGTAATGACATACGGCAAACTAAAGGAAAGAGCTCATTTTTATCAAAATACTTTTTTATTTTCTTATGCTACCTATTTATTAAACCTTAACTGATTAATTGTTCAAAATTATGACAATTGTTTTTGAATACATAGCTGGATTCGACGTCTCAAGGATTGTACTGCAATTAAAAATTTGAATTTAGAACATAATTTTGTGAAGGTGACTGCGCTACGAGTGTTTCGGGTGTAAAAATATTGAGCATCATTTCGAACAAGGTATGAAAAAAGAAGCAGTTTATTAAAATTCAACATTTTCCTTAAGTTTGCCGTATGTCATTACTTCCCAGAATTTGATCCTTATTGGGGACACTATCGAATGGTGTAATAATACAGTGTGTGTTTTTTTTTTCAAAATCAACAGGTTCGATTCCTGGCCAGAAATATTGATTTTTCAAAAATCCAATGATGCAGTTTTAGTTTTCATCAAAATCGAGCCCGCGACTCCTTTGAGTACTTTTAGCTATTCCTCATAGTTTAGATTTTGGCCATCCACGCCCACTTGGAAAATTCACCCTGTATATGTCACCTTTTGAATTTGCTACCCACTACTAAACTGCCATTGTCTGTAAGAGCTCTTACACAACGCCAAAAAAACGCGCGATAGCAAAACGCGCGTCGACGGCGCCGTTGACGCGCGTTTTTCTATCGCGCGTTGTCGGCGCTGCTAAACTTGAAAAAGGCGGATTACTTGCGATTGCATTGCTGCAAACTCACGAGAAACGTGCTACAGACGCACGTGAGCAACTGTCCTTGCAAAGTAGCGTGTAGCACGCGCGCGAATGAGCCACAAACGTGCATGCGCTGTGTGACCGATTAAAACGCGCTGTACGTACGTGTTTGCAGCTTGACGCGCTGTGCCAGTGCGTCTGTATCGATGTAGCTCTGCGCTAGTAGCGCGTCGACAGCACGCGAAAAAGTCGTCGTCTGCATACTACAATTTTATGAACGTGTGAATTGTGAGCGAACACGTTTCAGTGCCATTGACAACACGCGCTGGTCAAAGACTTTCGTCTTGAGACAGTGCGGTATTAGGGACGAACCCGAACGCTGCCCAGCCGGGTCGGATTCGACGACTGACCTCTTTCTCGAAGTTGGACCGACCTAACTGGACAGTTTGTCCTAGGTAAACACACGTATGAATAGGTAAATTGGTTGCAATAACATCGCGTTTGCAGCGCGTTACAGTTACGTGTGACGCGCGTCAACGGCGCCTGTAAAAAAACGTGGTGTGTAAGAGCTCTAATACTCGTATCTTTCCTGACGACTCCAACAAAGATAAGCCCGATGGAATTTCCCAACGGCGAAATGACAAACTTCCATAGAAGCTTTTATCCCCTACAAAAATACCTTAGGGGCTGAATTTAAAAAAATCTTCCTGAGTGCTCGCTTTCGTTACAAAAGGATCTCTTGTGCGTCTCTGTCAATGAATGAGTTTAAGTTTATTATTAAGTGGATAGTTACTCTAGATTTTCCACTTTTTGGAACGAAGTTCTTTAACGGACCTTACGGTAGGAGTAAACTGGGAGAAATCGTCATTTAAAGAAAAAGCGTTATGCCCCCTCCATGCGACTTTTTATTACATATAATAGAGAAAGTCAGAGAGAGAGAGAGAGAGAGATAATTTTCCTGGTTGTCCAGGGCGCTCAAGCCGATAGTGAAGTCAAAATGAAAATGCAAGATGGCGGCTGCAAAAATATTCAAATTTTTCGTCATAGGTCTCGTTTTGATGGTTTTTGAGGGCGCTGAAGCCAATAGTGAGGTCAAAATGAAAATCCAAGATGGTGGCTGCGAATATTTCAAAAATTTTTGCAGCCGCCCTCTTGGATTTTCATTTTGAACTTCGTTCCTGCCGGGGCTCCCAGACCCCACACGTCTTTCTTTAAAAAAAAAAAGACGGGTTGCACTCCGGGAGTGCCGGAAGAAGTGAAAACTTGAATATTAACGTTGAAGTAAATCAATTATTAATTGAATTAATATAACTAATTTTTTTTTCACTATTTCTGCGTCACTTTTTTCATTAATAGATGCACTTTGTTCAATTTCCATATTTTAAACACTTTATAAACACGAATTTTACGAATACACAGCAGTGTGGCTACTACACAGACGGTCTAGCCATCAGCTGTCCATCCATTCACGTCCACGTCCACGTCTACGTCTACTTCCACGTCCACGACCACGGCCACGTCCACGTCCACGTCCACGTCCATCCATCCATCCATCCATCCATCGATCCATCGATCCATCGATCCATCCATCGATCCATCGATCCATCCATCGATCCATCCATCGATCCATCCATCGATCCATCCATCGATCCATCGACCCATCCATCGATCCATCCATCCATCGATCCATTCATCCATCCATCCATACATCCATCCATCGATCCATCCATCCATCGGTCCATCCATCGATCCATCCATCGATCCATCCGTCGATCCATCGATCCATCCATCGATCCATCCATCGATCCATCCATCCATCCATCGATCCATCCATCCATCCGTCGATCCATCCATCGATCCATCCATCGATCCATCGATCCATCCATCCATCGATCCATCCATCGATCCATCCATCCATTGTCGTGTGTCGTGTGCCGCTAAAGAAGTTTTCACTTCAAAAATTCGATCGGATCTCTTCTGTATTATACACACATCAAAAGTGTCTAGGGATCAAGCATTTTTATGCGGATTTCTTGAGATTGAGATGTGGCTTTGTAATAAATTTATGATTTTATAAATTTATATGGATCCTTTTTGGTGCATTTCATAATTTGAATCAGGAACTGTGAATCAAATTCGAGTAAAAGATGAAAATCAGCTGTCAATATTTTCCCTATAAAAACATACAACACATTGAAGACATTATTAGTGCTACTGTTTCCCTACTACTGATTAAAACCAACGTTATTATGGAGCGGCGACGTCATTTAAGCAGGGAAGAAATGCTCAGAGCCGTGGGAATGATAGAAGCTGGTTCCCGGCAACGTACTGTGGCTTTAGCTCTGAATACAAGTCAGAGTGTTATCAGTCGACTTTGGACACGTTACCGAAGCACTGGTACCGTGGCTGAGCGCCATGGAGGACGGTATCGCTGCACCACACGGAGACAAGACCGATACATTCAAATCTTAACTCGAAGAGCTCCAACAATAACCGCCATGATGTTAGCCGTGAGGCTTCATCACTCTTCAGGGAACTTAATTAGCGACCAAACAGTCAGAAACCGCTTGCATGAAGTGAACCTTCATTCCCGAAGACCGCTACGGGTAACACCTATAGCAATGCACAATCGTAGGATTCGATATCAATGGGCTCTTGAACACAGAAATTGGGCAGAAGAACAATGGCGTTTCGTGTGCTTTTCTGATGAGTCTCGTTTTGGTATGAGACCGGATACAAGACGTATACGACACTGGAGAACCCCTGGACGCCAACAGCGATTAAAATCCTGCCAGGAAGTCCATCCTTATAGTGGTGGAACCATCATGGTATGGGCGGGTATTTGGATCGGCGGAAGAACTGAGTTGATTTGGATCAGAGGCAACCTCAACGCTCAAATTTATGCTGAGACGATTGTATCAGACGTCATCGTTCCTCTACAAGTGCAAATCGGTCCCTTATTTCAGTTAATGCATGATAATGCACGACCGCACACCGCAAGAGTTGTAAGACAGACTCTCGCCGCAGCTAACATCAATGTCCTGCCCTGGCCTGCTCAGTCGCCAGACTTGAACCCGATTGAGCATGCATGGGATATGCTACAGAGAAGAGCTCTGCCGAATATGGAGGGTATCCAGTCGCAAGAAGACCTTTTTTTGTTGTTGCAACGAACATGGGCGGCCATTCCACAGCGTGATTTGGATGAACTCATTTTGAGTATGCCAAACCGATGTTCTTGTGTTGTTGGTGTTCGCGGTAGAAACACGGATTATTAATTGTTTAAGTTACCCAATAAAATTTTAAAGAAAACTGTTATTTCAGTCTTTTT
Organism: Amphipoea oculea; assembly: GCA_945859645.1. Lineage (NCBI taxonomy): Eukaryota > Metazoa > Arthropoda > Insecta > Lepidoptera > Noctuidae > Amphipoea > Amphipoea oculea. The sequence continues at coordinate 13,061,014 of OX243880.1, forward strand.
TTCGAACTTTTGTGTTAGTGGTTCAAATGTCAAAAATCCCTTTATTAGGAAAATGGCAAATTTCTTTATTAATGCAAAGGTGACTTAGTTTATCGTTACTGTGACAAACGAAAACACTTTATTTGATGAATCCTTAAAGAAAATTTTAATTAATATCAATCAGGAGAAAAGTTATTGCAAAAATATATGTTGATCCCTAGACACTTTTGATGTGTGTATCTATGGATTTGTGAACATTTTATCTAGCCACAAACCTCAAACTTTCAATAAATATCGCCGTTCTAAATATTAAATCGTCCAACCAATCTAACAGTTCAGCAACTCCATGAATAGGGATTAAGGTCGTGATTATAAGTGGTACATATCAGAACTTCGACCATTCACAAAACCGTAAAGGTCTGAACAAACATTAATGTCATTTAAGTCGACTTAGAAAGTCATAAATCTATTTTGATCTTTTAGTTTGGTTGTTGTTTATGCCGTTTAGAACTTTATTTACAAGGCGTAATAACTGAAAACTTGTAAAAGGGTTATTCAACGACTTTAACCATAGGAGCAACAATGAAATCGAGAAAAAATCAGCTGGTCTGACCATACATTTATGTTCGCATATCACGTCAAATTGTAGGAAGAACCTGCCTTTCTTTACGCGATTTCAGGGTTGGTATTAGCCCTTAGTTAAAGTTCTTCATAAGTACCTACAATTATATACTATATACCTTGTTTATTTTTTTATTAACAAGTATATACCTGGTCAGAGATCGCATAAGACAAGGAGGTTTGGAAAGCAAAAGGGGAGACTTTGCCCAGCAGTGGGATACAATGGTACAAAGGTTGACTGGTAGAAAATGCCTATGGCATTAAGTCCGCCTCTGTACATTTATGTGCTTTAAGTATTAAATAAATAAATAAATAATATAGGGAAACAAAAAAAAGTACCTACCTGAAATCTTTAATAGCCCAAAACCTAGGATGTCAACAATGTTAGTTTGCGCATATGTCTTCTAGCTTGAAATGTATAGGTTATTTTTAATTTTCTGATTACGCCGTAATCTGCCGTGCGATTCTGTAACCGTCTCACCGTGAAAAGTTAGGCGAAGTGAGCGTGGAGTGAGCTATCAGTGTCATCCCACCTGATACTAGGGATTGACCAAGCATACATTTACAATCATAATCGAGATTTTAATAATAGATTTTATGCTAAGTCTATTGATCATTTTATATATTTTTAAAGCTAGTATTTTAGTGGTCAAAACATTAATATTTCGTGGGGTTTTACAATAAAATAGCAAAACAGAAACTTAGCCAGAAACTCAATGTTGTTTTTTTTTTCTTTTTTTCCTAGACTGACTAGTCAATACAGCCTGAGGCGCGAGCGCGTCACGCAAGTGTTCACTTCACCCGAATCACGACATTAAATGTCGAGAATCGGGTGAAGTGAACACTTCACGCCGCGCTTGCGCGTTAGTCACTGTCATTATCACATAGAAGATTATTTTGATGTGGATTGCGTGAAGTGCTTGCGCGTTAGGCGCTGTCATGAATACTAAATTCAGTTTTTATTTATTTATTTCTATAATTGACGACCATGGTCGTAAGCCTGTTCGTAATCGAGTTCAGAAATTAGTTCCTATTTATTTCAACGCTTTTAGATATTATGTCTAAATCCAACCGTGTTTGTACGGTAGGCTGCAAAAGTGCATGGGTAGTACAGAAACAAAATCGTATGAAGCGAGAAATGACGCCATCTAGCGTAAAACCAGTTATCGACTAACAAAATTGAATTATGCTGTTATTAGATGGCGTTGCTTTGCTTTATATGATAAAATATTTTTGCAGCAATCTTTTTGTCTCTTCAAACATTCAAACAATTTATAATTAATAGTTTCTTTTAAAGAAAATTGATCCTAATTATTAACCTACTATGTTAAAATTGAATATCAATTTATAAATAGGTAGGTATCTGATTTTCTAAGTTTTAGTTTTCAAACTTGAGAGGGTAGGTTAAATATAGATTTATAAATAATTGGTAGGTGGTATGAATAATACTTAGATCGAAGATTTATGACAGCTCAATTGATCGTTCGCTAAGTTCATTTCGATTACCTCGTTCGAGTGCCTTTTGTTCAGTTTTTATTTATGATCAGGCGGATTACTTATTTTACCAAAATGAGCACGAGTTATAATATTGATTTCGTTACAAGAGCTCAAATAAGTGCTTTGAATAATCAAGCCAAAAACTTGTCAGAAATAGCCAGAGATCGGTGTAAACGTAAGTAGTTTTATTTTTACACTTTTATATTAAAAACTGCATTATTTTTTTGTTACTATACTACAATAATAATCATTATTGGGTATTATATATTTCTGTTTTATTGTTGCAGAGAAAAACAGTTGTTCTTTGAGTACGACGATTTGAAGAGGAGGGTTCTTTGAAACACCATCAAAGAACTGGTAGACCACGACTTATAAAACACATTGCAGCATCAAACCATGATAAGGCAGTATGAAGAAAATGGATTTCTGCCGCCGAACCACTATGCTGGTTTATTTGACACAAGTTTTGACACGGAGCCGCGTCAAAACTTGTGCCGCGGAGGCATGCTGTGAAACCCTTGCTCACGGAAAACCATAAAAGGGCAAGATTACAGTTCGCTTTGGATCACATAAACTTCGATTGGAGTAATGTCATCTTTACAGATGAAAAAACTTTTAAGTGCAGTGAACACGGACGCTTATGTTTGTGGCATCGAAATAATACGCGATACACAAGTGGTTACGTAGCTACGAGCTAAATAATTATACTTAGATAATATTATTTATATTGACTGGAGACCTGGTTATGTGTGTATAAACTATAACTTACGTATTTTTAATAATTTAAAAAGTTATGAACACTTTAAGTTTAAACAACATAGTTTTTAGTTTTTTATGTTGCCTACTAACCATTTGATATGTTTTTGTGCAATTTTGTAGTTTTTAGCCTACTTATTTAGTATCCATTTAATCCGTTTGACCTTTGTTATAAAATAACCTGGTCTCCTGTTTGTTTTTATTGAGGTTACATAAGCTTCAATCCTCTTTCCGATTTTGGAAACGAATACTTAAGCTATCGCCTCAATAACTTCATAATATTATAATGTTATACCTATAATATTTAATAAACTGACTATTAAATTTGAATAATAAAATGTAAGAAATAAACGTCTATAATTTTTTATAGTGCCTTTTTTTGCGAGGCCACAAGGCGAGCCTGTTTACCTGCGATAAATCTGCTCGTTTTCCTGTTGCTAAGTAACTACCTACCAATTCGAATATTAAATTAATTATTAAAATACCCACTCGTTAGCTTAATAAATATATTCCTATCGGTTTATATAGCTACGTATGCTGGTAATTGTAATGTAATAATTAGATAAATGTATTAGTCTTGTAATGCCTTCGTTTCTTCCTAACTCCTTACTTACGTTTCGTAAATTAGTCATAGTTGTGAAGAAACCAACGCCATCTAGTTTATTTTCGAAAACTTGAATTCAAACGTTCACGGGAAAATAGACACTAAGGTACCCATGCAATTTTGCTGGCGACTGTACATTTAAAAAGTCAGTTGTGTGCATTTTGTTTTCAACAATTAACCAGATTTTGTATTAACTAGTTACAGACTACTTATTTAACCTGTAACGCGTGCAAATATAACATTATTGTAGATAGATACTAAATAACTAAGATCGGTATTTTTCATGCACGGTCAAGCGGCGCGCGTCGCCCATGATTGGCGAGTGGCGACGAAACCGTAGCCAATGAGCGACGCGCGCGAAGTGATGTTGCCATGGTTACCGTGGAGTGAAATATGGAACATTCCGAATCGCACTGTAATCGATTACAACGTGCTTACACTTTGACCCCAATTATTCTGTATGGTATAAATTACCTATTATTCCCCGCATAATCTTACCATGCCATACGGTTGTCAAGAGTGGTATTTTGACAGTTCAAACCGGTTTCGTTAAACTAACATGGCATTTTCGAAATTGTGTTTCCGGCTACAGTCGCCACCTTACCAAAGGATAAGAAATTCGTGGTGTAAAAAAAAACAAACAAATAAATACTATAATCTAACCGTGAGTAAATAATCAAGTGAAATAGTTTTGACTCTCAGCTGCCATGGTGGTGATTTATCTAAATGGGAACGCAAATTATTTATGTGAGAGTTGTGGGCGATGATGGCCTAATTCGGAATGATCCATATATCACGCAGCGCACTGCGCATGCGTGTCAAGCGTCGTAGTCGTTAGTATCAAGTGAACTTTTTTTTTGCTTTCATGCCATTGACGACCATGTACAACTCGTTTATAGAGAGTAGTATATTCCTTGATGTAGAATGTACATAAGCCTGTACGTATTCGAGTACAGTGACAATAATTAGTTCCTAATTATTTAATGCTGTTAGAGATTTTAATGTCTAAAATCCAACTGTTTTTGTACATCGAAAAAGTAAATTTAGTCAGCCTACATTTAAGATATAACCACACCCCGGACACTCCATACAACACTCGCAAAATAATTACCTACTACCACTACATTGACAAATGACGTTTGTATACGTGTAAATGTGTGCGTGAAATCTAGTAGGGCTGGCTGGCGCAGTATTGCGTAGGCGGCGGCGGCGCTGCCGTGTACTCTGTCAACTCTGTGGCGCTGCCCGAACGTATGCAACAATGGCGCGCCGCGCGCCGCGACACTAGGTACTCACAGAAATCTAATTAATAACATTTCTATTGTACTACTTTTAAAGTCGAAGAACGAATAGAACGTGAAAGAAAGAGACATAACTAAGACAATAAAGAGAGAGAGCAATTTGGTATGTTAATATTACGGAAGTTTTAATTGTTCTAAAACGAAGAAAACTTGGAAAATAAATGATTAATAGAGAAAATAAATTATCACAACACTGGCTTAACTTGTTTGTCTGTAATATACTAGCTTTTATTTTTTATGGGTTTAAAGGATATTTGAGTTGCTGTTCCTTACCTTCTTTCATGTTTCGGGAACCGAAAGAAACTCCTGTCATTATCGTTCCTCGATGAAGATAAGCATCCAAATAATGCACAATATACAACCATCGTGATTAACACAAAATATAAAACTTTAAAAAAATAATGTGTTCGTGTCAGCAGTAGGTAGGTACAGCGCTGCGGTTCTTGTGTATGCGAGCGCCATTGTTAAAGAGCAAGCGACGAACACATCGAAGTGCGGGGTGAGGTGCGGTAACTGATGTTAGTGCGGGGAAGGGAGTGGCCTTTCTGTGCGCAGTACTTTAAGTATTCTGTGATATAACATAAGAAATTGTGCTAAGCAAGTACCTATTCAGTGATTGGTGTAATGTTCGTATACATAAGTACATAATACGTAAAAGCACATATAGGTTTTTTTTATATCATCTCTAGGTAAATGCCATAAATATTTAGGCATATTATTAATCTAGTGACGATTGCTGTTAGGACACACAAATTGCATTATTCATGTATACGCATGTTTTGGGCTGTCTAATTTTAGTTTTGCTGTATACTGTTTACACACTGTGTCTACGTTTCTCAGCCAACTCTCCTGTCGCAGATCTGCTGAAAGAAATTACTAAGTAAATGATGAAAGCAGTTCCTCTATCTTTATGTAGTTTACTTTATTATGTATTTAGTGTGTACATAAATAAATATATTACATTTTTTAATTTGTATCACATTAAAAAAAATTGCTAATACATTTTTTCTACTGAGTCGGCTGCTTCCTGAGGTGCAACTTCTTAATGCCGGGAACGGAGGGACATTGGATGTGTGTCGGCTGCACCCCCACTGCAAAAAGCTGGAAATAATGGTAATAATTTGTTACTAAGTATTTGATTTATTTAATTCCTACACATCAGCACATCTGCAGCTAATGTATTTACTTTCAATAAGAATAGCGGTATGATTTATTAAGAACAGCGTCTGATCAAATAAAATCAATTGAATGGGCCAATATTATTACTATATATTTAGAGCACAACGAGTTTCTACATTTCTTAATTCCATGCTCCGTGCCTGTCTGTGTCCCAATTTATTTGTTCCCTATTGTGTTTATCAAAAATAGTGTGTGAAATAATGAATACTTGCCTCAGACCGCCACGCATGACACAGCCGGGAGCGATGTGATCAAATCAAATAGAGGCAGTGTTCTTTTATTGTCTTCTGTCCCTTTAATGACTTAGCAACTGCAGGGTCGATAAGGCTCATCTGCTGAAAGGTAGAATATATCAGATTAATAAAATTCACTTGCTTTTGTGTGCCTATACTTTTGTGTTTTTATTTTAAGTTATCCTATGTTGTCCCACAGCTGGGCACGGTCTCCCCCATACTTTTCCAGTTTTCCTTATGTTGTGCCTTCTTCGGCCAATTGGTCAGGAACGTGTCAGTGACGACGCCCGCCTTGTCTTCAGGCAACCTTTGTTACTGAATGACACACGTCTGTGACATGCCTACGTCTTTTACATTAATTACATATTATTATCATCAAGTCGGTACTATTTTGGCATACCTGACAGACCACCACTCGTCCTTGCATAGCTAACCACCTGACTGATCATCTAATTCATATACCTAATTATGAACAGTAACACAGGAACTGTGGAGTAAGAGGAATTCATTTTTAGATTAGAAAAACTTTCACCAATAGGTACATGCCGACATTATGTCATATTTCTATCACATTCACCATTATAATATAGTGCTAGCCATTGTCACTGAAAAACTAATTCAAAGTAGGTACTAAGATAAAACTTTCATTTGTTTATTTACAATTATTTATTTTGAAACTGCAGACAAAAAGTTTATTTTGTATCGGAAAGCCCCAATAGACAGCAGTAGACATCACATGTTCACCACAGATGATAAAATCGCACCATAGCTAAAACTGCAAAATTGGGGTAAGTATGCCAAATTGTAAACTATACGTAAAACTATAGCAAACAAAATAATTTAATAATGAGCTGTTGTGACTTTGTTGCACCGAAGGTGCGACCAAAGAGCAGCCGCGAATTTTTTTTTAATGTCTTCTTCGTTAGACAACTGACAAGACGCGCGAATTAGCCCTTTTGAAAATTTTAATGAGCTGTTGTGACTTTGTTGCACCGAAGGTGCGACCAAAGAGCAGCCGCGAATTTTTTTTTAATGTCTTCTTCGTTAGACAACTGACAAGACGCGCGAATTAGCCCTTTTGAAAATTTTAAAAATTGACTTAAAGTGAATAAAACAGTGAATTCTGCAAAAATGAGGTAAGTACAATGTTATTATAAATATGAGGTCTTAAGCATTTTAAATTGGTAGGTATATATTATGACGAACAGACGCTAGCACATCAAGCTACTACAATCTGTCAAATTTCTTTAATAGATTTTCAACTTTATCACTAAAGCATAAGGTTCAAAGTTGATTGGGAAAATCTGACAGTTTCGGGTAGGTTGATTAGTTTCCGTTTCTATTTAATACTTTGAGATTTTATTATAATTTCAGCTGCAGCTCCATGACATTGAGACAAAAATATTGATTATTATGGCAATGCAATATCAAAACGTGTCGAAAAAAGTTCAAAAGTGTAATGTCAGAATAACGTTGAAATAAAAAAAAAACCATAGCCACTGGTACAAGTCCGCGAGGCGTAGTGTATTTATATGTAGGAAAATACGTCAATAAATGCACAAGCATGTACATAATAAAGTACAAGTATGTACATAGCCACTTATTTCTATGATATTGACAATGAGAAATGACAATGTCAATGTCAGTCAGCGAGTAAATAAATGTTCTTTGCAGTCAGCCGTGCCGTGCTGACCACTGACGTATAAATCATACGTCAGTGGTGCTCACCGACATTGTCATTGTCACATCATTTGCCACAGGGCTGCCAACCCTAAAATATAAATAATGTTTGTAGTTTAATTATCTTTTTTTTTCCAATATTTTTCGTTTTGAATCATTTAGTCGATTAGTTTATCTACCGGACCATAGACTCAAACTGTTGCACATGATATTAGACCGTATTTAACAGTAATAATAGAGGTTGAAGCCGCGTGAATCGGGTGGTGACAAATGGTGTCGGTAGCCCTTGACGGGTGCGCGCCGGTAGGTGACAAATGGGGACGTTCGCCCACGAACGGTTAAATTTAATGTAATGATGCGTTTTTTTTTAAACAAGTGTTGAAAAATAAAATGCTTTATTTTTCAACACTTGTTTAAAAAAAAACGCCATAAGACATTAAAATAATTACCCTCTTTCAGCCTATAAAGCTCAGAAAGCTGTTTAAATTTTCAATTATTTTAGTACCAAGCCCCATACATCTATTGAACGTCTCTTTTATCAAAAAAAATTTGACAATACTGTTGGTTCTTAGTTTGAATTTAGTACTTAGGTCAGTGGGTCGTCATACTTTGAATTTTAAGTATTCTGTGATTATAGTTTGTCAGTGACTTTTCTATTTATCGATAGAAAAAAATGACTAACTAATATTCATCATCTGTGGTGAACATGTGCTGTCTACTGCTCAACTGCTGTCTATGGGGCTTTCCGATACAAAATAAACTTTTTGTCTGCAGTTTCAAAATAAATAATTGTAAATAAACAAATGAAAGTTTTATCTTAGTACCTACTTTGAATTAGTTTTTCAGTGACAATGGCTAGCACTATATTATAATGGTGAATGTGATAGAAATATGACATAATGTCGGCATGTACCTATTGGTGAAAGTTTTTCTAATCTAAAAATGAATTCCTCTTACTCCACAGTTCCTGTGTTACTGTTCATAATTAGGTATATGAATTAGATGATCAGTCAGGTGGTTAGCTATGCAAGGACGAGTGGTGGTCTGTCAGGTATGCCAAAATAGTACCGACTTGATGATAATAATATGTAATTAATGTAAAAGACGTAGGCATGTCACAGACGTGTGTCATTCAGTAACAAAGGTTGCCTGAAGACAAGGCGGGCGTCGTCACTGACACGTTCCTGACCAATTGGCCGAAGAAGGCACAACATAAGGAAAACTGGAAAAGTATGGGGGAGACCGTGCCCAGCTGTGGGACAACATAGGATAACTTAAAATAAAAACACAAAAGTATAGGCACACAAAAGCAAGTGAATTTTATTAATCTGATATATTCTACCTTTCAGCAGATGAGCCTTATCGACCCTGCAGTTGCTAAGTCATTAAAGGGACAGAAGACAATAAAAGAACACTGCCTCTATTTGATTTGATCACATCGCTCCCGGCTGTGTCATGCGTGGCGGTCTGAGGCAAGTATTCATTATTTCACACACTATTTTTGATAAACACAATAGGGAACAAATAAATTGGGACACAGACAGGCACGGAGCATGGAATTAAGAAATGTAGAAACTCGTTGTGCTCTAAATATATAGTAATAATATTGGCCCATTCAATTGATTTTATTTGATCAGACGCTGTTCTTAATAAATCATACCGCTATTCTTATTGAAAGTAAATACATTAGCTGCAGATGTGCTGATGTGTAGGAATTAAATAAATCAAATACTTAGTAACAAATTATTACCATTATTTCCAGCTTTTTGCAGTGGGGGTGCAGCCGACACACATCCAATGTCCCTCCGTTCCCGGCATTAAGAAGTTGCACCTCAGGAAGCAGCCGACTCAGTAGAAAAAATGTATTAGCAATTTTTTTTAATGTGATACAAATTAAAAAATGTAATATATTTATTTATGTACACACTAAATACATAATAAAGTAAACTACATAAAGATAGAGGAACTGCTTTCATCATTTACTTAGTAATTTCTTTCAGCAGATCTGCGACAGGAGAGTTGGCTGAGAAACGTAGACACAGTGTGTAAACAGTATACAGCAAAACTAAAATTAGACAGCCCAAAACATGCGTATACATGAATAATGCAATTTGTGTGTCCTAACAGCAATCGTCACTAGATTAATAATATGCCTAAATATTTATGGTATAAGGTTTGTATATTGTACGTGTAGTTTATCTAGAGATGATATAAAATAAACCTATATGTGCTTTTACGTATTATGTACTTATGAAAACGAACATTACACCAATCACTGAATACTTGCTTAGCACGATTTCTTATATTATATTATATTGTCTGAAATGTAGGCTGACTAAATTGACTTTTTCGATATACAAAAACAGTTGGATTTAGACATTAAAATCTCTAACAGCATTAAATAATTAGGAACTAATTATTGTCACTGTACTCGAATACGCACAGGCTTATGTACATTCTACACCAAGGAATATACTACTCTCTATAAACGAGTTGTATAAAAAAAGCAAAAAAAAAGTTCACTTGATACTAACGCGACGATACGCATGCGCAGTGCGCTGCGTGAAATATGGATCATTCCGAATTAGGCCATCATCGCCCACAACTCTCACATAAATAATTTGCGTTCCCATTTAGATAAATCACCACTATGGCAGCTGAGAGTCAAAACTATTTCACTTGATTATTTATTCACGGTTAGATTATAGTATTTATTTGTTTGTTTTTTTACACCACGAATTTCTTATCCTTTGGTAAGGTGGCGACTGTAGCCGGAAGCACAATTTCGAAAATGCCACGTTAGTTTAACGAAACCGGTTTGAACTGTCAAAATACCACTCTTGACAACCGTACGGCATGGTAAGATTATGCGGGGAATAATAGGTAATTGATACCATACAGAATAATTGGGGTCAAAGTGTAAGCACGTTGTAATCGATTACAGTGCGATTCGGAATGTTCCATATTTCACTCCACGGTAACCATGGCAACATCACTTCGCGCGCGTCGCTCATTGGCTACGGTTTCGTCGCCACTCGCCAATCATGGGCGACGCGCGCCGCTTGACCGGTTAAGGTGAATGTGACATGGCAGACCGCGAAATTTAAATTTTCTTACGTTTTTTGCAATTTGCACATCAGTGTCAGGTTGTATCTTGATCAAAATGTGATTTGCGACTATAATAGACATGTATTTACAGAATCATAGTCATTAGAATCATTAATATATCTCCTTATGTTAGATTTCTACCATAAACACTTTTCCATATGAGATTTGTTCTTAACGATAGAAATCTAACTTTAAAAGATGTATTAATGATTGTAATTATTATTATTATTTTTGTGGTGTACAATAAAGTATATATAAATAAATAAATAATAATAATATTAATGTTTTGACCACTAAAATACTAGCTTTGAAATTATATAAAATGATCAATAGAATTAGCATAAAATCTATTATTAAAATCTCGATTATGATTGTAAATGTTTGCTTGGTCAATCCCTAGCATCAGTGGGATGACACTGACAGCTCACTTCACGCAAGTTTTCACGGTGAGATTTTTACAGAATCGACCGTCTGTTTAGGAAATTACGTTCTCGAAACACTGACCACAATTTATACTCAAGTTTCTAAGTAGGTACGTTGCGACGCTAGCCAAATACCCACTCAAGTTACTAAATACAAAGCCGCGACGGTAACTACGTTGCAACCGCATTCAATTAAGCTGACTTCTTGGTCTTGATCATTTAGCGTAATCAGCCTATAATGTTCCCAATGCTGGGGCGCAGGCCTCCTCTCTTCGAGAAGGAGTGGGCTATAATCTTCCACGCGGGCCCACTGCGATGAAATAATATTTAGAATCACAATATCATTTAAATTGTCTAAATTCATCACAAGTTGACCAATCGGCTAAATAGTACATATACGATACTCTTCGGCACTTTGTTATTCAGTGAGGCGACTAGGTTATCACATTAATAACAATTTACAAGCTAGCACTGAAATATATATTCTTAGAGACCAGAAGCGGAATATATTAAAAACAAATTACTAAATAACCAACAATAGTAGATTGTACAACTAGTGCATAAAAAAGCCATCCTACTCCGAGACGTTTATATCCACCCGAGCCGCAGGCGAGGGTAGGTAGTTAAATCGAGGGGTAAATAGGCTCGTTTATGCCCGAGTTATATACTCCGCTTTTCACTTCGATTGCGAGAAAATGAAAAGTATATGACAGCATTTTCACTGTTCAAAAATGTTGCAAAATTGATGAAGAGTCTAATTCCCGCCATGAAACTTATTAAAAGTTATTTTTTTTATTTTCAACATATTGTGTCATTCGACTTGGGCGCTTCATACTGCCAAGTCATAAAAACGTTTCTTTGCGTTTTTAAATAATAAATGACAACTATTTTATTTAAATTAACGATAGAAAACACGGAAGTGATATAAATTAAAGCAAATTAAATAAAAGAACGACTTCAATTTGCGACGTTTTATTGTGCGTATGGCTGTTGGGCCTGATTATCTTAGTCTTGGAAAAAAGAAAATACTTTATGCACTAGAGCATAAAAAGCGACTTTATGTCGCCTAAGCACAACATAAAAACGAACTTTTAGAGCATGAGAAGTGAAAAATTATAGTTCTTAAATTTTTTTTAGAATAGCAACAAGTAAAATAAAGGCAAATAATAAGTGCATAAGAATTATATAACACGACCCTAATCAACGCTATAATATCCCTAGAATACGCCCGTTGCATCCAAAAGCCAAGCAGCAAGCAGACCCATCGCCTGTTGACAGCGCACCATGCCTTTTTTTGTAAACTGTCACTTGGACCGGGTAGGTTGGAAGAAGGAGTATCTAAGAATATGAATTATATACAAGTAGGTATATAATAAAAAACTTTTAAAGAAAAAAAAAACCGACTTCCAAAAAAACACTACAAAGTGAAAAATAACTTTAATTTCGGAAGTCGGTGTCTTTGGATCTGTATTTTAGTTTTTTGCCACCGACTTCCGAAATTAAAGTTATTTTTCACTTTGTAGTGTTTTTTTGGAAGTCGGTTTTTTTTTCTTAAAAAGTTTTTACTTCACGCTTTTTAGTGGGTCTGCTTATAATTTATCTAAGTTACAATAGCCTAGTGATCATCGCCTTTTACAAACAAAATATTGCTTTTCCCGATGCAGTGAAGTTAATTGTTGAGGAGTTCTCCAGGTCCACCATCAGCTCCATATCACCATTCACATTGTGATGAGCATAAATTGCTTAGCAACCATATTAAAGTAATCGAATCGCAACCCGTGAAATACTTAGATATTATTGAGTGGTTCCGGTGGCCATCTGTGGTCTTCATCATCAGTTCCACTTCACCAAATAGTGCTTTCCGAGAGCAAATGCACGAGTTACTATAAAAAATACCCAAATCGCTATAGGTGTGCCTATAATATTTGAAGAGTTCCTTCGATTTCTCCAGGATCTCATCATCAAATCCTGACCTGATGTTTTTAGACTAGATGCTGATAATCCTGGCTGCAGCATCAGGTCAGACTTATGTCAACATTGCATTGAACTTAAAATTTAGTCCTGTTTAAAATGAGCCCAAACACAACTACGGTGCTGTAATTTCAAGGTTGGTACTTTTTCTGATGCTCCTGGCTTCAGCACCAGGTTTTTATGTATTTCGGTGTTCCTCATTAACAGTACGTTTATCCACACATCGAGCCCTTTTCAATGAGCCTAAACACGATATATCTGCTGTTAGTTGTCGAGGAGTTAGGTACTCTGCAGACTATCCTGACTGCAGCATCAGGTCATGACTTGATGATCATGAGACCAAATGTGGCAAATGCCCTATCAAACATCAAAACAATTTACTAAAACAGTCCTTGCCTGTTCGAGTAACTTCTTACTGTTAAGGAGTTGTACCTTCCATCATCAGCCCAGCTACCTGAGATGGTGACAACCATACGCAAATAAACAAGATACTTCATAAAATATGCGAAAAACAATAAGTGAGCCTATAAAATTTGAGGGTTGCCCTCGATTTCTCTAAGATCCCATCATCAGATATTGAAATGGTGACAATGGGACCACACGGGAAGCACCAGCTTTCAAATAAAAAAAGAATCATGAAAATCGGTTCACCCAGTCGCAAGTTATGAGGTAACAAACATAAAAAAAAAAAAAAAAAAAAAATACAGTCGAATTGATAACCTCCTCCTTTTTTTGAAGTCGGTTAAAAAATAAAGAAAAAGGCAGGAGCTCACTGGGCATCAAAAAATTCGTCCGCATCGCTCTCAATGGGATAAGTGCTCAAAAGGCTGGCAGCATTACCACATTCTGGCAGCATTACGACATTGAATGGCAATGCTGATTCTTTAGGCTAAAAATAGGCCAGCCCTCTGATCACGTGAACAGTCAACCAACCGCTTGGCGATGTCCCGAAATATTCGATGAACTAATTAATTGAAACCATGTATTCTACATTATCCCCCTTACTAATAAACGTTCTATAGGGTCTGTATAGTTACACAAAGCTTTGTCTTCTTCTTTTGAAAGTCAAATAACTGACGACTGAAGGAGAGAAATCGGTGTGTAACTATTCTTCTGTTATAATACTATCATTAGTAAGGGGGTAAAAATGTGCCTAATATTAATTTCGAAGATGTCACAGACTGGCGGCGAAAAGTTGTGACGTCGCTTTCTTGTGTTGTTGACATACACTAGAGTATTAAAGTAATGAATGACAATTAAAATTCAAGCCGAGGGACCTATTTTTCCGTTTTTGAATTTAACAACTTGATTTGTGATTATTTGGTAACAATATACAGTACCTGCCATAAAGTTTGTGTTGAATTGTTGATACCATCGCCCCGCGTGTGTCTAGTGTCATCAAGAGTGGTTTATTTCGTGCCAACTTTTACGTTATTTGTTTTGTTTGAAAAACTCAGTTTTCTAGTTTTAGGCTGGCTTCACAGCTGTCCGGGAGACCCGTACGGGCTGTCAGTACGGGCGCCCGGAGCAGGAGCACATGTTAGGCGCTAGGACATCGTTTCACAGCGACGCGGCTTGATCCGTACACGACCCGCTCCGGGTTGAGCCCGTACAGCGCATCTGTCTCCTACTAGCTACCGTATCGTACTGAATCATCGTTTCAGAGCACTGCGGGTACTACCCGTACGGGTCTCCCGTGTACGGTCGGCCCGTACGGGTATCCCGGACAGCTGTAAACCAGCCTTAGTAAAAATGATTATTTTTACAGACTCATAACAACTTGTAATAACCGCTGTACTATTTAATGTGATAACTTAATAGCCTCTCTGTAGATGGCAGGGCTCATTAAAATTGACGGGCCCATGAAACGCCCTTTTTAAGATTTTGTGATGATAACATTATGATAGCATCTAACTGAACTTTATTAACCTTTTGGACGCCAGAGTATAAACGTATCGCCGTACCCCTGACGCCAGGCCACTTTAACAAAATAACACACACACACTTAAAACAACAAATTTCTCGATATTGGTGGTTTATTTATATTAGTTTCATGCAATACAATATAGACGGAAGCTTAAACTTTTAAACTATTTAAATAAAAACACACAAAATTAATGATTAAATTGTTTATTTCATAATATGGTGCGACCCGTGCGACGTGTATTTTGTCATATATTTGTGACGTTGGCGTTCAGGGTAAGATTTCGTTTGTCACATATATGTGACAATGGCGTTCAAAAGGTTAACATCCTATACGCATTTTAGTTTAAATTTTTGCGTCAAACATGAGCAGTATCACCCATAGATATGAATAAAGTCTTAAAACTATGTAAATATTACGCGCAAAACGAGTATTTTCAATTTTAAATCGTTCACGTTCACGCAACGTTTACTCCACGCGTTTGTGCTAGACCTACTGTTACATTACCAAAGCAGGTAAAGCCCCTTATTTTAATAAATGTGGACTAAGGTAACATAACAGATAGCGGCACCCAAAAAACAAACCCACCGGATAGTTTCTACCACAGATATAGATACACCTAGATAACGCAAGAGCAACTACTTCGCGTGCCAAAAATCGCATCAGCTTACGTACAAAAATCGTAAACCGCCACTTTCGCGCTCATTTCTGTGTACTGCTGGCTAGGTGAGCGTCAGCGCTGGCGCTAGGCCCCGGGGGTGGGGCACGATGGGTGCCGCACGCGGCGGCGTATTTAAATCGATTTGATTTTCCCATCACTAAATAGTGCTTGTGACGTCATAGTAGGTAGTCAAAAAAATGGCAAGCTTGGTTTCCATACAGATCGCGATACTTGCGTTATCTAGGTCTATCTATATCTGTGGTTTCTACCCTTTCCTCTTTTCTAAACGGTTCCCTTATTACTAACCACATGTGCGTCTTTCGAGCACGTTCGCAAGCAATCGTGGCCCGAAAGGTCAAGAATAAATTAGCAGTTCCATTTTCCTTGTTTTCAGGGTTCCATACCAGAAGAAGGGTGCAAAAAAGACCCTAATATTATTAGTAATAAGGCCCCACGTTGTCCGTCTGCCTGATTGGTCTACTGGTCGCAAACGCTACTGCTGAGCATGACGTCCTGGGTTTAATTTTCAGGTCGGGTAAAGTATTATTAAGTTTTGTCATCAGAAATTCCTCAGTAGCGGCCTGGAGTCTGGATTTATGCCCGGTTGAAAGCATTAGGCTCGTCCCCTGTCATGGGACTTAAACATAACTGGCGAAATGTGAATGTAGTATTTTTTTGGAAGTCGGTTGTTTTTTTTTTAGTTTTTGTAAATAGTAGATTGTACAACTAAGGCATAAAAGAAGCTATTTTACCCCGAGACGTTTATATCCACCGAGCCGCAGGCGAGGGTGGATAGTTAAGTCGAGGGGTAAAATGGCTCGTTTATGCCTGAGTTATACACTCTGCTTTTCACTTCGATTGCGATAAAATGAAACAGGCATAAAGTATACAGTACATAAATGTTGCATCCATAGCCAATTCCCGCCACCACAGATAATACCGCCACGAAACTTTTTAAATGTTTTTATTTTTTATTTTCAACATTTGTCATTCGACTTGGGTACTTCATACTGCCAAAAAATGAAAACGTTTCTTTGCCTTTTTAAATAATAAATGACAACTATTTCACCTGATTTTATTAAATTAACGATAGAAAACACGGAAGTGGTATAAATTAAAGAAAATTAAATAAATCACGACTTTAATCTGCGAAGTTTTATTGTGCGTGTGGCTGTTGGGCCTGATTACATTAGTCTTAGAAAAAAAAATTACTTTGTGCACTAGAACATAAAAAGCGATTTTATGTCGCCTAAGTACAGCATAAAGACGGACTTTTAGAGCATGAGAAGTGAAAAAGCTTTTATAATCTTTATAGATAAGTAAAAATCAGTTATATTTTTATTCCATAAATAGACGAGTTGCTATGCGCTCTATCATGACAAATAATAAAATAAAAAGAAAGCATGCTATAAAAGTGTTCGTAGTACAGAACTCTTAGTGCAGGGATCTGACTCGCATCTGGCTATTTTTTCATTATTTTTCCTTCGAACAAAGGAACAAAATAAATTCTCTGAAAGTTTTCATCTTATCTCATTAAATAGAGAGAAGTGTTCGAACAATGTTAATGAGTCGATGATGGTTTGTTTTTTGTTTTGGTTTCAAGAAAAAACTTTGAGAAATGCTTTTAGGAATGATAGACGTTCATTGGAAGATTTATTTCTTTATTTATTTTGGTTTTTTATATAAAGATTCATATTCTATTTTCGTTTTCCTGCTTCTATATTTTTAGCTTGGATTTTATGAGTAGGTTTGTTTTAAATCCAGCTATTATGCCTTTTGTCGCAAGTAAAACATGGATGTTGTAATGATGTTTTAATTCAAAAAGCGAAAAGATATGGGCAGTTACGACTTCACCCTTCGTATTTTTTTATTGATAAATTGACCCCCTCTTGACCTCGATCACGCGTGATAGAAAGCGATGGATGAGGTCTATGATGGAACGAGCGTGCACAGAAGATGCCTAAGGCACTGGAACTACCACGCATCGACGAAACACAGCAGGCTGCTTAACGCCGGACTCCGGTGGGAGGGTGGTCGCAAACCAGGCGGGCGTCAGCCCTATCACAGCAAGGGAAGAATTGGCCAGTCAAATAAGGTGTTGGATGTGACTGTCCAGGGTGCGCCGAGCGCTCGGTTCAGTTGAATAACTAGCGGAACAAACTGCGCTACACGAGGAGGCTTCTTCATGCATCCCAAGTATCGTCATATGGCCGTAACGTGGATTCACGCGAGACACAATGAGTTTTTAATTGTTTCTTTTTAATTGTTTTTAATCAGGATGGTTTATTAACCGGTTGAATGCCTTAATTACTTAAGGCACCACTACTTCAGGCCAGGCTAGGCTTACTTAAGGGCCGGTTAATAAACCATCCTGATCGAACAAAAGGTTTTCTATTCAAAAGAAAATCGATTGGCAGCGTAACAGTAAGACTACTGTACTCGAAAGTATCAAGAGGGGCATCATAACCACTATGCTACAAGGCATTTATTGCCACAGCAAATAATTATTTTCTTCTACAAAACCAATATTTCCTACACCTCACTTAATACAAAGAAAAGCGTTCCTTTCTCTTCAGTTAGATCTCTTGAAATGTAGAACTACTTCAAATAAGAATAGATAACGAATCTTGGTTGTGCAAATGCAGTCGAGACGAAGCGGAGGAACGAAATGGCATAGATGTCTTTTGTTGACACTCAAAGGACTGTCTTTTTAAAGCATTTTCTAGTAAAGCTTAAAAGAATTGTGATGTAACTAGTTTTCCTACGAGTTGAGGAGAGCTATTTGCTTACGTTTCGTTTCTTTTGACGAGAATGTGTCCTTGAATGAGATTGGGCCCAAAATCCAAAATGGTCGGCCAACAAAAATAATAACCCTAGCCGGGGAGGTCCTCCTTATATTTTTTTACTATTGCGCCGGATCTCTAAGACCATTCCTTCAGCTGTTTTTGGGGTTTCCCACGGCACTTCACGACTACCTACCTATCTACCTTGTAAACTTCAAACAAGAATGAATAAAAACAATATTTACATACAATAATTGCAAAATCAAAAGTTAGGTCAAATTACTAAACTTGGTCTCACAAACCAGCTAATAGCTAGTTAGAAGTTTTTTTATCTTGTCTTCCGTGATCGACACTGCGTAAAACTTCCAGAATTTGCGTTTTTACCTGAAACAAAATAAAACAATGTTAAAGGTTTGTTGATTGTGTAAACAATAATATTACACAAACGAAGCAAAAGGAGTATGTAAGGATCGTAGCAGGAGGCGTTTTGTAGTTTTTGTTTACCCCCAAGGGAAGAAGGCATGAGTTTGTGTAAAGTCTATTCAAAGTTATGTTCCAAATTAACATTTTTCAATAGTTAAACAAATATCAACTTTATTTGAATGGTAATTAAGTTGATTTCAGAGTGACTAGCACTATTAAAAATGTTATAAAAATATATGAAGTTGTAGCGTGAACTGAAGTTTATTGTGTAGGATTTAAAGTTATTTTTCCATAAACTCATATTTGTTTACATTTTTGGCAAATAAATCGCAAAAGCAGATTATGTGTCTTGCCTACAATATATACAGTGTGAATTTATGGGAATTAACCATAAGACGAAAAATAGGAAAATTGGTTGAAGTTCCATCATTATAACACAACCTATGACAGCTAAGTTTGACAGTAAAGATAAATAGACAACTAATGCCATAAAAATGTGGAAGTCTATCTTTTTACCTGCGAGATCTTTTATATCTACTTCGGTGGGATAGAAGAACATTATTGATTTCGTACCCAAAACAAAAAGTGCCGGCCAGAAAAAAAAGTACTGCTGTCTTATGGGAAATGAACTTTTGAGAATTTTTTACTATTACAATGAAAGTCTACCATTAACCCCCCGGCTGCTATTTGAGTTTGAAAATGCCAAAAATCTTATTTTTTAATAAAAAGTTTATAGTTAAACACGTTCAGGATGTTAAATTCAATTAAAAGTTGGATTTTAGGCTTTCCCTGTAACAGTAAAATATGCGCACGATTATATTTCCCATAAGAAAATAGTACTTTTTTTCTGGCAAAAAATTGTACTTTAATTTTTGAGTCTAAAATGTTTGACACTTGAATTATGTCTTTTATCAAATTCCAATCACAAAAGTGGCCAACAAAACAAAAGCGAACTTCATCGCAAAAACTTTCAAGTAACAAAAGCATCGTCCATTGTGCGACAAGAAAAGAATCTTTAATATCATATCCGAAGTATAGAACGTCACAAAATGCAAAGTTGCTAGGCTTTACGGCACAGAATGGGACAGAAGGTCAACTGCATACAACGAGTGAAAGCGCACGCATACTCAGGGCATGATTCACAGATAGCACTTTGATTTTACTTTGCTAAGTTAGCGGTTCATACTAACATTAAACTTATTTTTAAGCGATTAATATTCATATTCGTATAAGCGATTGTAAGCAAGTACTTCATACGAATATGAACCTTATCTTTGTGATAATAGGGGTCATATTCGTATCTGTGAATCTTGCCTATAGACTCGAACTGTCGGTGGGACGCCAAAAATGTAATGATATGATATTACGTCAATTGAGAAGTAATAAGTTTAATTTGACTAAGTCCAAAAGTGATGGTAAGGTGATTGTACATTTGGCGATCTCTCTCGAATGCCAGTCATAAGTGCGCTTACACTGCCAGTACCCAGTTGCGACACCTAATTGTAAAGCGACACCTAATTGTAATGCGTAAACATTAAGCAGTTACATAACGCCAGGTATGGTATATACGTAACGTCGCAGGATAGCCTTTACCAGAAGTGGCCCTCGTAATAGTGGTTCAACAGCTTCAATATCATAAGGATTGTACCGGAATATTGGTACCTTTTTTGCAGTAGACGTGGTATGACAGCGACTATGTCATCAGAAGTCCAATTGCCGTAATTAAAAACGTTCAAAATCTAGTCGCAATCTCATCTCAGCGACAATGAATGTCAAAATGTTTGAAATTAGAGGTATATTTGACAGATTGAAACTGAGATCAGAAGGCCAATTCCCGTAATTAAAAACGTTCAAAATCTAGTCGCAGTGTCATCTCGGCAATAAACACATGTCAAAAACTTGTCAAAATGTAAGGAAATCAGAGGTATTTTTGACAGATTGAGACTGAGATCAGACTGTGAACGTTCTTAAAATTACGAGAATTGCCCCTCAGACTGCGAACGTTCTTAAAAATACGAGAATTGCCAGTTAACACTGGCTGGTGACTCGATTCAAGTGACCTCTTATCTGACCTTTTCGGTGGTTCCACTAACTTCGCAACAAAACTAGAAGGCGCCACTTGCTGCGCCGTCATAATAATTATGCATAATAAATTCTTACGGGCTGTCTCTAACAATATCATAGATACCAAACTTGACATAAAAACCAAAAATTCAGATTTTGAAGCTTACGATTTGCCTAGTGATAAAGGAACGAACGAAATTGTTGCTTAGTGATCTGCCTTCCTTACGCCTTAGGTCAGCGGGGCAATTGCGTAACACATTATAAATTAGAATCGGTTTCATTTTGACCGTTCAACAACATTCATTGCGTTATTTACCTGTTGAGCAGAAATATTTTTCGAACATAAAGCAGTGGATTAGCAATTTGCTTCAAAATGATTCTGATTCCATTTGATAATGTGTTACGCAATTAGGGTGCAGGTCTTCTCAAATCTGTGTGGTTCCCACCTTCTGTACACTATCTATTTGGTGTCAGCTTCACAGGTGACCCAGTGAGCGTGTGAAATCGTTAAACCGCCCTAGATATCGCATAAGGCACTCAAAATGGACAATTCGGCGCCCAACCGAATAGATCCTTAAATCCCTGGGGATATGGAGATGTGCAAGTTTGTATTCACTTTATTGTTGTAATAATTTTATTAGGTTTGAATATGTTATACTGTTCTTGCTATTTTTTGATTGCGGAAAATTAAGTGGTGGGAAGATTTTTGATTTAGTAACACATGACATTAGTGACGGATTTAAAGTATATAAACTTTATAAGTAATCATTTGACAAAATACAGCAGACCTATTCTATAAAAATCTCACCGTGAAAACATAGGTGAAGTGAGTTTGAAGTGAGCTTTCAATAGTGTCACTCCCTAGTTTGTGAAAACCGCGTTGGTCTAGAGGTCGCAAGCGCTACTGTCGAGCAATGAGGTCCTGGATTCGATTGCCAGGACGTTCAAAGTATTATTGGTGTTTTCCATCAAGAACTTCTCAGAAGCAGCCCGGAGTTTGGATTTGTGGCCGGTTGATGGAAATAGTCTTGCCCTAGCATAAGGCCGAGGCCGCACTGATACGGCGACAGCGACGCGGCGTCGACGATATGAACAAATAAATTTCGATTGTCGTTTCTATAAAGCGGCCACCGACATATGTTTATATGAGTTTGTTTTCACGAAATCGCCGTCGCGTCACAGTCGCCTTAGTAATGCGGCCGCGACCTTAAACATAACTGGCGAAATGTGGGTGTACTGTAGGTACAACACTGCTTAACAGGGTTACAGGCGTCATGTTATGTTTATTTATTTATTTATATATATTTTATTGTACACAAAAAAACATTACAAAAAAAAACTATTATTAATATAAAACATACAATGGGCGGCCTTATCGCTTTCTGCGACCTCTTCCAGGCAACCTTGGAATGGACAGTGATTACGTGAATATAAAAACATGAGGTTGTCAGTGGTGCAAAATAATATACTATAATAGATACATAGATACATATAGAATGCTGTATAATAGATACATAAATAAACATATGTTATGTGATGTCTATTCTTTGCTATTTCCAAGATTCTTGTCATAAACGAAGTTATGATTTTCCTTCTTCCATCTAAGAACGTTACATCGAAATTACACCTTCGTCACAGGCTGAAAGCACTCGACATAATTCCAAATGTTTTCTACTGTAGAGGTTATGATCTGCATGGTTTGTGACATAAAACCTTATTGGTAAATACATCCTTACATTTTAATCGTTTTAATCCTTAACCCTTTTAATTCATTTTAAGTCATTGTACTCATCATTATAAACAAATTTTACTATGGGACCAACCCTGAAATCGTGAAAAAAAAATCTGCGGATCCATACATTTATGTTCGCATAACTCGATAAAATGCATGGATCAACAGATTTTTTTTTTCACGATTTCAGGGTTGGTCCTATAGTAAAAGTTGTTCATAAAGATGACCCCTTTTAAGGATTAAAACGATCAAAATGTAAGGGTCTATTAAATAATGGCATAAGATTAACGCCAATACAAATTGAGAATAGAAAACAATAAGGTCAGATCTGGCTGACAAGGACAAGAATATAAAAAAAAAAAAAAGACGGGTTGCACTCCGGGAGTGCCGGCAGAAGTGAAAACTTGAATATTAACGTTGAAATAAATCAATTATTAATTGAATTAATATAACTCATTTTTTTTCACTATTTCTGCGTCCCTTTTTTCATTAATAGATGCACTTTGTTCAATTTCCATATTTTAAACACTTTATATACACGAATGTTACGAATACACAGCAGTGTGTCCACGTCCACTTCGACTTCGACTTCGACTTCGACTTCGACTTTGACTTTGACTTTCACTTTGACTTTGACTTTGACTTTGACTTTGACTTTGACTTTGACTTTGGCTTTGACTTTGACTTTGACTTTGACTTTGACTTTGACTTTGACTTTGACTTTGACTTTGACTTTGACTTTGACTTTGACTTTGACTTTGACTTTGACTTTGACTTTGACTTTGACTTTGACTTTGACTTTGACTTTGACTTTGACTTTGACTTTGACTTTGACTTTGACTTTGACTTTGACTTTGACTTTGACTTCGACTTCGACTTCGACTTCGACTTCGACTTCGACTTCGACTTCGACTTCGACTTCGACTTCGACTTCGACTTCGACTTTGACTTTGACTTTGACTTTGACTTTGACTTTGACTTTGACTTTGACTTTGACTTCGACTTCGACTTTGACTTCGACTCCGACTTCGACTTCGACTTTGACTTCGACTCCGGCTTCGACTCTGACTTCGACTTCTACTTCGACTTTGACTTCGACTTCGACTTTGACTTCGACTTCGACTTCCACTTCCACTTCCACTTCCGCTTCCACTTCCGCTTCCACTTCCACTTCCACTTCCACTCCATCCAATCCATCCATCCATTGTCGTGTGTCACTAAGCTTGGTTCACTTCGGTTGGCGGCGCCGCCGTAGAAAGAGAGGCGGGGGGGGGGGGAATCTCTCCTGACGGTCACGTGTCCTGACGCGAGTTTAACATTTTTTACCCATTACAAAAACTGTTCAACGCCGCTAAAGAAGTTTTCACTTCAAAAAAGACGGGTTGCACTCCGGGAGTGCCAGAAGAAGTGAAAACTTGAATATTAACGTTGAAATAAATCAATTATGAATTGAATTAATTTAATATAACTAATTTTTTTCCACTATTTCTGAGTCACTTTGTCGAGCCATCAGCTGTCCATCCATCCATCCACATCCACGTCCACCATCACCGTCACCGTCCCCGTCACCGTCACCGTCACCGTCACCGTCACCGTCACCGTCACCGTCACCGTCACCGTCACTGTCACCGTCACCGTCACCGTCACCGTCACCGTCATTGTCACCGTCACCGTCACCGTCACCGTCACCGTCACCGTCACCGTCACCGCCACCGTCACCGTCACCGTCACCATCACCGTCACCGTCACGGACACCGTCACCGTCACCGTCACCGACACCGTCACCGTCACCGTCACCGTCACCGTTACCGTCACCGTCACCGTCACCGTCACCGTCCGTCCGTCCGTCCATCCATTATCGTGTCTCACTTGGTTCACTTCGGTTGGCACCGCCGTAGAAAGAGGGGGGGGGGGGGAAATCTCTCCTGACGGTCACGTGTCCTGACGCGATGCCCTGACGCGAGTTTAACATTTTTTCCCCATTACAAAAAGTGTGCAACGCCGCTAAAGAAGTTTTCACTTCAAAAATTGTAAAAAGATCATAATAATGACGCTATATAAAAGTAAATAGTTTTATATTAATTAATCGTAGTACAGTTAGCATCCGTCTGATGCTATAGTAACGAAAAATACCTTTATTAATCTTACAAAATCCAAAAGAAGAAATGCATTATCCTTTACTAGCCCGCGTTCAGACAGCTTTTCAATAACATAAAAACATAAATTTCAAGCTATCGACAATTTACTTAATTCCACCATTTCGCGTGCACATGAGATTCTCGGCGGCTCCAGCACTCAGGTGACTTTCAGCTGCATTTATCGACTTTCAACAAGGTAGGAACAAAATAGCCCAAGTTTCGAGTCAAGTGAACAGTCAATACACTATGCTACTTATCGCTTTCAAAATGTTCGTAAACGTACTTTAAAGAGTTTCCAAATTGAACTTTATTTGGATAATCGTAGCGTCTGCTTTCCTTTGTATGTTTGTTGTACACAAAACCGTTAAATATCGACATTGTTTCAGTTTTCTTGTGATTAAACTCGGGAGAATTTGGATGTTCTCATTTACGAACACATTAGGAATAGAGTGATTTGTAACTGTTTGTTGTTTGTGCACTGTGTTCAGTAAACGTTGTGTGTTTTTGTCCCCTTACCTTTCTAGAGGTAAAAACGTAGTCTAGAAACAGGTTCGTTCGATCATATAATCGAAGTAAAGGGTTCTTTTAGTATTTACCCTACTGTAATATCTTATACCCCTTACTAGTAAACGTATAATACCAGGTGAATAGTTACACACTGATTTCTCTCATTCAGTCGTCAGTAATTTGACTTTCGAAAGAAGAAGACAAAGCGTTGTGTAACTATACAGACGCTATACAACGTTTATTAGTAAGGGGATAAATGTATTTATATAAAACAAATGCAGGTTAGTTACACCATTATAGCTCAAGAACGGCTAGACCGATTTTTATGATATGATTTTTATTTTATTTCTTTAAATTGTTCGGATGAGAAAACAATCGTCACTAGATCCATCATGGATCTGGCCAATGGATCTTCTGAGATTGAACGGATTTGTCTCCGCCCCGAATAGCAGAATAACTATTAAAACATGGAAAAAATTCAAGAAAATAATAATAATGAAGATAATATTTTTTTATCTCTCATACATTCGTTCTTATTGATTCTGAGGCGGTGTGAAGTTTGCCGGGTCAGATAGTAATATAATAAAAACAGGTATTAAACTCATACAGCATACAGGTGTGAACAAATTTAAGGATGTGGTATAGACCATCAAACTGAACAACTTTCTCTTCATGGGACCAACATCGTAATCGCGAAAATATTATCAACTGTCCCATAGAAAACTTCAATACCTATACTTGACGCAAATGTATAGCATGATCAGCCTATAATGTTCCCTGCTGGGACACAGGCGTCCTCTCTGTGAGAGGGAGTAGGCCTTAATCCACCACGTGGACCCAATGCGGGTTGGTTAGAAGTCGCATTGTCTTCGAATTTTTTATTCTAGTATTTGCCGTGTTCCTCACGATGTTTTCCTTCACCATTTTAAGAGCAGTAGTGATGAAATAATTTACACAAAGTAAAGCGCCTATCTGGGTTTGAATCCACAATCTACAACTCGTAAGTCGCGGTCGTTACCACTGGGCCACCCTGCTCTTCAAACGTATGGAACGGCTGATTTATTTTTCGCCATTACAGTGTTGGTCCCCGGGAGAAAGTTGTTCAGATTGCTGATCTGTTCATGCCACACCTTTTTAATACATGCTGTATAGGTACTGGGATGTCATTCGTCCGCATGACACTCATTATTATTTAAACAATACTTTTGAGAATCATCCATCGTAAATATTCCTTTTATTACAGTAATGGAAAACATTACGCTTGAAAAGATACGATAATTACCCATTGAACAAAGAGAACAAAGCACTAAAAATAAAGTAGTTACACAAATTATTGACAATTTTCCGAGCATGATGTTTTAATTAAATGTCAATTATGATGGACCCGCCTCGCTCAACTTTATACTCAACATTTATATCGACGAATTGAGCAAACGGTCTAAAGAAGACTCATTATAATTTATTACTACGGATATGTAGGTACGTGCAGCGCAAATTCTCAGAATAGTTCACTAAGTTAATTAACTTTTCAGCTAATGAAATACTATACTGCATGTTTAAACTAAACGATAAAACCTTTCTATTAGTTTTTGTCATCGCCAATAACCTTAAAGAGTAGAAAAATAATAAAAAATGACCTCAGCACGTAATTGTCCCAATTTTGTAGGGTCGGCTTCCAGTCTAACCAGATGCAACTGAATACCAGTATTTTACATAGAACGGCTGCCTATCTGAGCTCCACAGCACAGTTACTGGATAACACGATACCCCTTCGCAAGATTGGACTTGGAAATACATACATACTCAGCCTATAATGTTCCCACTGCTGGGACACAGGCCTCCTCTCTGTGAGATGAGTCTTGGGACTTGAACTTAGACTTACACTTGGGGGGGGACTTGGAAATAATATTCCAAAATCTATAAACCTAATTCGCTTATTCCTATTTTGAATTATTTTTTACTTTCTGTTTTTGAGTTGCCAGTATCTTTTGTCAGTATCCAAGAACCGTCTGACGTAAAAAGATTTAAATTTGGAATGCAACACGAATAGAAAATGGCGTGTAGTGAGCACGGAATGTTGCGGTAAGTGCAGGCGGTGAAAATCACGAATGTATCCTCTTTTGAATGTTGCATGTTCAGCTGGATGGATAAATGGAGAGAGTAGTTTGAGTATCTTATGTTATGGTCTCTGGTTTACACTTTTATCGTGTTATAGAGAATAGAGTGCAAGGCATAGACCACTAAGCTTACATAGGTAAGCTTGGTGGTTTGGCGGTCAGTGTTACAACAGTAATCACATTTCACACTAATATTAGAAAGGCGAAAGTCTGTGAGTGTGTGTGTTTATATGTTTGTTACTTCTTCACGCTCTAACGGCTAAACCTTGATACAATTTTGATAAAATTTTGTATGGAAGTAGCTGACATCTTGGATTAACATATAGGCTACTTTTTATCTCGATATTCCCACGGGATCGACATTCACGCGGGTGAAACCGTGGGTCACAGCTAGTATTTTCATAAAAGTGCTTAATATATCTTTGATTCTGCCGCTATAGAAAGAAAAAAGATTACACGAGATTACCTGGTATCATTTTCTACCCATAATTTATTTTTGGTCGTTTTAGAAATATCATCCGTTTGATACTTACATAGTTTTACGTTATTGTTACAAGTTCAACTGAACGCCTTTTCATTAGCGAAATATTTACCACTAAACAAACTTTGTAAGCACTTCCGTCTACGAAATTCCCATTATCCCAAAATGATATTGATATCCACAAGTTTACATACAAAACTCCAGCTTGTGATCCCCTATAATCTTTGATCGGAATAATTTATAGGTTACTTATATATAACGTAAAGTGTGTATAAGGCCGTTTGTCGGCTGTCCCTAAATCCGGGGTTGACCGCATCCGTGGACGTCCACTGGACCTGTGGTTTGGTGCCGCACTGCGTAATTATGTGTGCCTACCGTCAAATACGAAATTTCATGTACCTACTTTGTTATTAATTTTGAAGTAATGAGGGTAGTTGACGAGAATATTTTGGTGTTAGAATTTCATGAATAGTTGGAGCGAGAATTTTAGATTTGAATACTGCGTAACTTAGGAGCAGAAATTGTCGAAATTTTATTAGTGTTGCCTTCACATTTGCGATGTTTTTCCCTTAGAGATGGGAATATTAAATTCACAAGTCATTTTATTTCTCAAACTAGTCATTTCATCTAACAAGTTTTACCCATTAATGAAATGAGAGAAACGTGTAGTGCAACTTTGACGCCGTATGATAGATGACGTAACGTAATGCGCTGGTTGATGGAGTGTGTCCAGCCATTCTCAATCGAGTAAAGAGAAGTTTTGGTAAAATATGTCTTTTTGGCCTCGTATAGGACTTTCTGTTTCGTTTTTCTTTTTATTACTTTTTTTTATACAACGTGTAACGTTAAATGCGCAAAACCTGAAAATAGTTTGATCAGAATAACGAGCAGAGTCAATTGAACCACTTTTTAATATAGGTCACATTTTTCGAAAAATCTTAATTAAAAATGTTGCCGTGTCTATTTATTAATAGGTCAAGCCATCACATGCGCAAACCCGCCAAAATAGGTAAACAAACACAAATTGTTGTCGACCAATTTAAATTTTCTCATACGCGGGATAATAATAGCTCTTATTTCAATGCAAATACGAATCTTCCGTACAGTAAGTACCATGAATAAGACAATTTGAAGTAAACAATAATGCTATCGTAAAAAAACGTATTTTCTTTCTTTCTTTCTATCTATCTTTTTTTAACTTAAACTTAACCTTAGGGTTAGAAAGAGAAATGAGAGAGGGGCGGGGTGTGCGAAATACGTGACAGTGGCGATGTTTACTTCAGTCTGAGCGGCGCCGGCACATGCGTCACAGGTGTATTTGTTCTATCCCGTTACCCCGGCGAGGCGGCGCGTGCGCGCGAATTTCGCGACTATGGCGTTTTTGTACACAAACATTCAATATTGTGAAATGGTGAGAATGTTGGCGCGTTGTAAATGTAATGACAACGTTAATTTGGCCAAAGCCTGGAAAAGTGTGATGGAAACATTTAAATCACTGTTCATAGATAACCTATGTTTTTTAGGAGCGTAGATAGTAAATAATAATGTCAGCGCGGCGCGGCGGCCTAGCGGCCCGGTGACGACTCCTCCCTCGACAGAGCGTCGTCGCAGACGCAAGAAACGATTAGAATTGCCAGTAAAATTAAAACAGCACATAAAACCTTTACACTTTTTTAAATGATGTTTTTTCTCTCTGAAATAGGTCAATTGAATTAAAAATCAGTTGGGGTGTCTGAGGTTTCGCGCATTTAACGTTACACGTTGTATAACTTGGATTTTTTTTCTTTTTTTTTTACCGTGTTTAGTTTAGTTTGTGATCTTCCTATACGAGTCGCAATAAAAACTTTTTCTTTCTTTATTTTCTTTCATCATAATCAGCCTATAATGTTCCCACTGCTGGGGCACAGGCATCCTCTCTGTGAGAGCGAGTGGGCCGTAATCCACCACGCGGGCCCAGTGCAGGTTGGTAGATGTCACATATATTCGATTTTTTTAGTTCTAGGACATGCCGGTTTCCTCACAATGTTTTCCTTCACCATTTTGAGAGCAGTGGTGATGAAATAATTTACACAAAGTAAAGCGCCTGTCTGGGTTCGAACCTACGACCTACAACTCGTAAGTCGCGGCTGATACCACTGGGCCACCACCTGCTCTCAAATATTTAAAATGTAAATGTCTACAAATATGTGTTACTCGAGATCAAATAACAGCTTTGACAGACTTTTAAGAGACATTAATAAAAGGACATTAGTTACCAACAAGGTAAAAGTAATTTAGTATAGAGGTATGAGGAACAGGGTGTAAAAGTTCACTCAACCTCTATTAACTACCAAATTGAAAGGCGCTGGTTCGGTAGTAAAACAAAATATATAATAAGTCAATCAAAAGTAAAAACCAAAAGGTAGAAAAACCATAAACAAAAGGTGCAAAAAGGTAAAATATCAAAAAGACTTGCACAACCTCCATAGAAAAGGGAGGACCCGCCGACCAGACGGGTGTTGAGTCTGGTGGGCACCGATTCCCCCCCGGTGGGTTCCCGCATTGTCGAGGCGGGGGGGCTCAGTAGCCGTGGCTTGGACACCCACGGTGAAGCGAAGTGGAACCCGAGGAGGGGCCGCTCGTCAGGGCTTTTGCCGGTAAGCCGACGACGTAGCGGCCAACAAGTAGGTTGCGGTGCCGCTTGAGCGACATCGCAGCTGAGGCGGGCCGCGATGCCGTATCGGAGGCATCGCGGCTGAGGGTTGGAGGCCGCGGTGGGAGAGGAGTGCCGGTATTGCGGTGCGCCGCTCTCCCTACCTTCCGCGGCCTTGACGGGGTCGCCACCGTCCGATGGCGGACGCGGTGGGGCCGCAGAGGAAGAGGAGTGTTGGTATGACGTTGGCCGCTCTCCCTATCCTCTGCGGCCGAAAATTGGCAGGCGGCGGGGCCAATGACCTGACCCGTCGCAGGGGGACCAAGGGTGCCCAGACACGGGGTCGTCTGGCGCCCATGTGCTGGTTTGGTCCCTGGGGTGGTCACGGCGTGCTATGTGTTCTAGTGCGCCGGAGATGGGGAATACTCCCCAGAGGAGGGTCCGGTGACGGACAGCCGCGGCGGGTTCACGGATGAGTGCTAACGCGTGCCCGTGTTCCCGCCGTAAGCGGCAGAGGAGGACACCGTGGAGTTTTAGTGGGTTTGAGTCCCACATAACTGCACTATCTCCCCGTGGTAGTGCAGAATGCATGAGCATTTCTCCACGTTAAAAAAAAAAAAAAAAAAAAAAAAAAAAAATGGTGGGCACCGATTGATGTTGGGACGTTGTAGATAAGCTAGTTGCGCGGCAAACTTTGCTTGCGTGATGCAGGATTTTGCGTGACGTCAGATACGAGTAGTTCGCATGTGGCGGTGCAGGTGGCGCCGCCACTCTAGAATCACAATTCCTACAAAAGCGAGTCTCATGTAATGATTTCTCTTTTTAATACAGTTTCAAGAAATTTTTTTCCCCATTCACGAACAGAATACATAACAGTTCCTTGAACAATTCAAGGACACGTACTTGATTCTATAGCTCCAATTAATAGGAACTTCTTTCAACTTTGAAGAAAGGAAAAGGGTACGAAATGTTCGACGTATTTCAAGTAACGTACAATCAAGTGCGCGTACATGGTAACGATTTGACTTCGACATCACCTTTATTTTGTAGCAGTAAGGGCGGCTTCGTTGTTCAAACGGTATTGCCGAAGTGCGGCTGAGCGTACTGGCCTTTATAGAACTGCCCTCTGAAAATAGCTTCTGCACTAAATTTGTGTTCCGAACTGCTATAACGATGTTATACTATATCTGTCCCTTTCTTACTCGTAGCAGCTATCTCGCTCACTCGTTCCAGTTCCAAAATTTGAATTCGTTATGCTGACAGAGTTAGGACTTAGTTAGATTAATTTTAGAATTCAAATGGAGTTTAGGGCTCAGGCTGGAGGGAACTTGTTCCTTACCAAAAGACTATTAAAATCAGAAGTTATTTTAGTTCTGCGTCGTTGGTCTAGTGGTCGCAAGCACTGCTGCTGAGCGTCGTAGGTTCGATTTCCAGGTCAGGCAGTGCTATTCTATCTGGAATTTCTTGGTAGCAGCCGGAAGTCTCGATTAGTGCCCAGTTGAGGGCAATAGGCCCGTACGGCTGTTATTACTTAGCCACGAGTAAGAGCCCGAACCCTGAGATATACTGTGTGAAACCGAAAAAAATTACAATGCTACGAGCCTTATGTATTCGTAGCCAACATACGTAGCACATTCGTAGCACATTTGTAGCACATTCGTAACACATTCGTAGCACATTCGTAGCATACTCGTAGCATTCGTAGTGCATTCGTAGCTTACGCGCGTAGCACATGTAGCGTAACCACGCGTGTCACTGACTAATGGCGTAGTACTGTCTCTAAACTAATAATGATTGAATTTAATTAAATTGACATGAAAATTACATTATTAATGTTTCATGATTAGTTTATTAATAATGTCGGATGGACAATATATTTTAAACATCAACCCGCAATGGGCCCGCGTTGTGGATTATGGCCCACATACATAGTCCTAGCAGTAAGAACTATATGCTGGTATGCTATACTATTTGATTGATATTTAGTTTCTTAGACAAACATAACAGACTTTAAATGCAAGTACATTGGGAACCGAGGTTGTGTCAATAAGATTACTTTTATCTTTTTTTCTCTTTCTTTATAATGGTAAGTTTACTATACTCCTTTCAACACTCACTCAAACTTTACAATTTTTTTTATATCCCAGCAATAAATAGCAGATGTTGCACTGTTCAAACCTCTTTTCGATTTTATAGACCAGCGCTCCTAGACAAATTTTACTGTCTTCAATTTCGAATATATTGGATCATTGGTGAGCAATATAACAAACATATTCTTCTCAGCAAACAAAGTTATGATTATGAAACAAGAATTTGTTTTGCAAAGTAAACATACTATTCAAAGAAACTGCGAATAAATACGTCTTTGTAGAAACGGGTTTCTCCTAAGAATTGAATACATCAGTGGTTATAAGAGTCACATTTGCGTATTGACCTACATACGTGTAGGCAGGTATATAAGGTCCCATTAAAATAGGTGGACAAACTTTTAGAAATCATTCAGACCACCAAAATAAGTACGATGAGAAAAAAATATAATAAGGAAAACGCATTAGATACTTACGAGAAAAATAACCAGCTAACGAAAATGCACTAATAAGCCGACAATTTAT
Source organism: Amphipoea oculea (assembly GCA_945859645.1). NCBI lineage: Eukaryota > Metazoa > Arthropoda > Insecta > Lepidoptera > Noctuidae > Amphipoea > Amphipoea oculea. The sequence continues at coordinate 13,094,439 of OX243880.1, forward strand.
TATTTTAGGTCAAAATATAATCACTTTAACCAGTGTTTTTTTTTTGCTTGGATATCTTTGGTTAGACGTACTGAGCGCTGTGTTAAAATTTGTCCATCTATTTTAATGGGAACCTGTATTAAATCAAACTCTTTTATCGCAATGCGGGACACTGAACCTTAGGCGTAATAAAAATAAAACTTCCATTGTGTCTCGCCTAGTGTCCATCAAGATCATAAGTTGAACTGCAACTTATGATCTCACATCAAATGATCAAATCATCAATCTTACACTTAATCTAAGCTAACTCGCAGCTGGCGGTCTAAGCAGAAGTGTTGAATCTTATTTAATAAAACTCACAAAAACTTTTTAACAAAAAACATAAACCTCCGAAAAAACTGAAAAGCAAAAAATAAAAACCTTTTTTATTTTACCTTAATAAATAAGTTCTTAAACTAATGCAAGTATACCAAAGAAATTTTGAGTCGGCGCCAAACAACGTCGTTCGTCGTGTTTATTAAAATACATTTATAACTTTTTAAAGAATATAAGAACGAAATTCAAGAAATCGATTTTCCTGATCTGTATTCGATAACTTAATCGCCTTGTAATGGCAACCAGCAGTTCGCCATTTAAAAAAAAAAACTTTTGCAGTTCTGTCAAAATCGCGCGCGCCAGTTCAAACATGTTGTTGTTGTCGGGGTTTTTCTATGTGTACGTTTGTTTCCTGCTCGAATTCATCTGCGTTTGCTTTATAGACTTATTGTGTTATATTCATACCACACATTTTGTGACAATGTACCATCAACTACGTTGTATTAATTGTGGTATAAATGTGTTCCGGATGGAACGGCATTTACTTGAATCTGACGATGTCCATTCATTGTTACGGCAATGGACTTCACTTTCTGAGGTAAAGTACGATTTTTATTAATAGAATATCAACTGTTTTAACTAAGCTAAATGTTAATTTGCAACACAACCGTATTTTGTTGGTTTCAGATTCCAAATGTCAGTATTGTTTGTCATTACTGTTGATTATTTATTAAACAAACAAGTAATCCAACAAGTAGCAATGCGCCAACTGAATCAATTGTGCATCGAAATCTTTGTATTGGTTGCGGTCATTCATTGCATCGTGTAATGTCTCACGCCTTAAATAACAGTTCAGAAAGAGAAGATGCTATCAGACGCGTGATAGAGCAACAATAACCTCTAATTTAAAATGTCTGAATAACTTCTTCTTTAGAAGTTCAGTGTAAAAGTGGATATTACAGAAAAGCTTTTCACATGAAACTACACAAAAAAACGTAAAAATTTTCACTGTCCATGACAAATTAATATTGAGCCAAAGTTACTATGGACATCTGACATTGTTCTTTTACCCATACAAAATATCAATGACGGCTTCATTCACATTGCCGGAGAGCATGAGATTGGTGATGACCGTCAGCTCCTTCAAAAGGGACTCACCAGCCTCCCCGGCGCGGCGGCGCCTGAACACATTAAGTCCTTCAGGTGTTGAGGTGTCAGGCCGTCGAGACCGCCGGCGGAGCCACTTCGAAAGGAGCAAACGGCCGCACATACTTATTGAGCTGTAATTTCAAGTGTGTTCAATTCCGGATCGGGTGGATCAGGGAAGGAGAGGTCATCTGCCGGGGTGGGGTGGTTGCTCTCCAGAGCTGTAAGAGTCTCTGGAGAGTACGGCGCAACCACACCGCTGCTAAAGATGATCCTAGCTGCACCTCTGATATCACCCTCGCCTAGTTTAGATTCCACATGGTGCAATTAACCTCTTTGGGGGAGGTGCGCTGTTAATTTAGGGTCGAAACTTCGGGCCGAAATGTTACAATTATCCTTGATTTGTGCTGTTAAAGTTTTTTTATTTGCAAATTTGTTTGCACGTGTAGAATTCTAAACGGGAAGGTGAGTAATTGCTCCCAAGCACTTTGAGAGTTTTCTCGGGCGGCGAGGCGAATGCAACGCGCTAAACTCGAAGCCACGGATGGTCTCGCGCCACGAGGAACTCTCTTTTAAACTGGGGTCGACATTTTTAATTTTGCAAGGGTTTTCCAAAAAGGTTGAGCGGGTGAATCAGAAGGCAAATTCTCGTAATTTAAACGTTCAAAATCTAATCGCAGTCTCATCTTGGCGACAAACAAATGTCAAAAAGTTGTCAAAATGTGGGGAAATTAGAGGTATTTTTGACAGATTGAGACTGAGATCAGACTGTGAACGTTCTGAAAATTACGAGAATTGCCCCTCTGATGTTAGAGAAGTGGGTATTGTCGGGCATGATGAAGGCAAATTGTGGGGTTTGTGTTTCTTCCCCAAATGTACCTTGAAGCCTCGTTCATCCTTACAAAAAACGTGCTTGATAATATAAATTAGAAACTAAAATTTAATAAAAATAACAAAAACGACATAAAATATTTGTCAGCTTGACGGAAGCCCGCCGATGACAGGCGGCGCAGTCGCGCCGGCGGCCTGGGGCGCCGCGCCGCCAGCGATTTTATATTGAGTTAACACACTGGATATTCTTTAACGAGTTTTTTAGGCTCCAGACAAGCTCAAAACGTTTAACGTTTCTAGGATAGGATACCTAGGTTCGGATTCAGATCAATTTCTTTCAATCCTTTCTTTGTAAATCGATTCTTGTCTATTGAATCAGATAAAACACAGCTTCATTGCTGAACACAATATGCACATAATATGATAATTATTTAATTAATTAAATCGTTTTTACCTACATTTTGTATCAAGACGTGCGCTGTCATCCACCTGTAATATTGTACATGTAGTGTTTCAAAAGCATTTCAAACAATATAATTTCAAATCTCTTTATTTTATTTTTTTTCAATGTAAAACTTAAGTAGCTAACAAAAATAATGTTATACCTACGCAAACAATACACACTAGTTTACACGAATGGTCGGCGGCATGAGTGAGTCGCGCGCTGTCTGCGAGCTTAGGAAACGGCGGACCATTTCACCGCTCGCCCAGTCTTCATGAATTTCAACCGATGTTTGCGCGTCACTTTGAACACAAAAAAAATCGAATTCGTGTTGTGACGAGACTCCTAATGCGACCCTCAGGGCGAAATTTGTTTTTGCAAGGACTTCCCAACAATCCTTAGGGCCTTTGTAAAGTAATGTAGCCGGGACTCGTAGGTACAGCAGCGTCGTTGGAACTGGTCTGGTTCATAATATCGACAGTCACTACATTGACGATCGCTGTATCGAAAACGTTCCCTCGACGGGTGAATGAATCGACAGTACCCCAAATCGATAGTACGCTGTATCGACAGTACACCATATCGATAGTACGCTGCATCGACTGTCCGACCCGAGCCACATTTAAATAAAATCTAGTTTTTAATCACAATTTGTTGCAGCAGGACGTTCCGGTTGGGGCAATACCGAACTCTTACGACAACCACACTTCTTCTTCTTTTCCATCTTGATAAACCTTGATAAATTAATTCCCAGGAGGGGTTAATTCGGGTATGAAAGTTTTTATACAAGTTCGTCAATTTTGCTGATGGGAAATCTTGTAATTTAACTAAATCACTTCGGCCGCTAGTTGATTGTTTTGTTTACCCATTTTAAAACGAAGGAGTAAATGAGAAAAAATAAAATAAAAAAACAAACCAGCTCAGACAACACAAAATCACGTAATAACACTCAACAGCATGTAGGCAGGCATAGATGACAGGATAAAATCTATGGTGTGAGAAAGGAGTCCTTTTTTCCAATTTTTTAAGTTTAAATCTAGAATGGCTTTGGGACTGGACCTGACTGGTAGAAAATGCCTGTGGCATTAAAGCCGCCTCTGTACATTTATGTGATTAAAGTATTAAATGAATAAATAATAGATGAATAAATAAGCTATTGATAATAAATTATGAACAAAACCCGCATTGAAATCGAACCTTCCGTTTGGGAACTACGATACCACAGGCAGGCATACTGATACACATACACACACAAAACGACATAACCGTAAATTTATAACACCCCTATATAAACGTCGTGGTCAATAAATATACCAATAATTACTGCTTCTAAGTTCTGGTGTATAACTGCATACCTACAATAGGCATTATCATCACAAACACATTCCATTTTCCCCTCTCAGATCAAACAAAGCCTAATAAGACATAACCTAATTGCTATCTCACTTATCTACTAATTAGATAATTAGACCATGCACATACGAACTAATATGCGAACCTACGTTATTATTGTGCCTCGCAAATGTATCTATTATTAAACTACAACGGAGCTGAAGGCAATTGAACGGCTGAACGGAATATCGGATGCGATTGACATGTTTATAGATTGCTGGAGGGTATGACTATGTGTGGTAAAGATAGAAACAATTTAAAAGATCATAACAAAGCTTATCAAAGTGAGCCTACTTTTACTGTTTTAAACTGATTTCTGAAATAACTTTTGCCCAGCTATTCAACTTCAATCAACTCAGCCTATCGCAGTCCACTGCTGGACAAGGCCTCCTCCAGACTCCGCCTTCCACAACTGCCCAATACTTATTTATTTTATTTATTTATCTAATTACATGTACCGTTACAAGATATAACCCAATGCGATAAAAGCGCTCATCCTAACTTAAATTATACTAAAATCTGTAACTTATTATAAATAATTGTATTCCTTGTGAATTCACTTAGAGAACAACGGATATATAAGTCCGTCCCACTCGCTATGAGGTTGAGCGTGCGGAGTGGACGCGTCAGGGGCGCCTCTCTTAAAAGGTTGGTCCGAGCGCGTGGTTCCATTAGCAGTGGCGGCTGCCGTCGTCGCCACACCTACCTGTCCGGAACGCACAGACTCACCAGCCCTAAAACAACTGCATTATGCACCTTCCCTCTCAGTAACTTAAATATATTATATATGAGGTGAGTGCAAAATCCCTCCTAACCATACCTAAAATAAATAAGGTTGGATACATTAACGGGTAAAAGGGATAGACGCCGTAATAAAGCTTATATAAATATCTTATAAACTTATTTTGTACCCTCTCCAGCATTAGACTACATATATTTAGCTTCATGCGGATAAAATATCTATAAAAGTTTCTGAAACAGTTACTTAGCTTATTGCCAATATTAAAACAACCAGTGTCATAGTAACCATAAGATCATCCAAACAAGTTTTATAATGTTGTACTAAATTTCACTGTGCAACTCCTTTTCAAAAAAAGAACACAGTCACGCACGCGCGTTTCACTACCACGTCGCCGTAATTAAAAAAAAATAACTTATCGGTTATACGAATTCACGTCAAAGTTATTGCAAAAAACTGTTTCAGAACCTTTATAGCAGATTCATATCATGGGTGCACATAAAGTCTTGTACGCAACTGTACATAATTAGGTATTAAAACACTCATGTGATACCCACATTCATGTTTTAATACCCCTTATTATACAACAGTTGCATAAATAACTATAATATAATTATTATGTCTATTACTGTGGGTGAAGCTCATTATGTTATAAGCGGTAGTTTTTTATGATATATCGCCAAACAAAAAAACAAATCGAGTACCTTAACAAAGTGTGAATACCTTGATAAAAGCAGCTGTGCCAACATTTTTCAAAAAAAGAAGAGAACAGCGGGGTACATCGAGAGACCATTCTCTGGCCATCGGCATCAGACGGATCAATGAATGGTGACGTCAGCAGTCTGGCAAACGCTGAATAGCGCTACTCAGATTTCAGAGATCGTAGAAGCAAGGGACAGGACAAAAAACACTATAATATGCGCAAAAGGATCATACAATTGCTTAACGGTCCCAGCTTTCGTTTCAGTGGTGATTTTTCCAAGATGTGCAGTTTCACGAGTTTCGATGCATCGTGTAATTTATTTTTAAGGGAATTGGTAAAACTTTTAAAATAACACAAATAGTTCTTTAAAACAGTGTTAGCAGATTAACTGTGGGATCGGTCTTCGGTGTTGTTTACAGTTTATACCTAATTATTTTTCTGCTTTCATATGGTTCATATGGTCTTGATTATCTAGCGGAATACCAAATTATCTAAAACTAATCTATCTATACTATATTGAAACGTCTGTAAATTATCAGAATCGAGACCACATGACTAGCTAGAGCGGGAAATAATACTTTGAAGAAAAGTGTTTTATCTTCTGCGTGTTGTTTCTACGCTCCTGGACAGTTTCCTGCACAGTTGTACGGACAATCGTGACGTGCTTCGTATGAAGAATCACTGTGAATTGTAAAATCTCCTCTGCTGGCAGTAAAACAATTTACTGTCTGTGTTTTTTTGGGAAAGTGTTATAATGAAATAACGAAGTTATCATTTCATGTACCGTATTATTAACCAAGTGTTTTATTATTATACAGGTTGAAATTAAATTCATGAATTTTTAAGGGGTCATTGTACTCATCATTATGAATAACTTTTATTATGGGACTAAACCTAAAATCGCGAAAAAAATCAGCTGTTCCTTGCATTTATGTTCACATAACTCGTCAAAATGTAGGGAAGACCTGATTTTTAGGGTTCCGTAGCCAAATGGCTAAAAACGGAACCCTTATGGATTCGTCATGTCTGTCTGTCTGTCTGTCTGTCTGTCTGTCCGTCCGTCCGTATGTCACAGCCACTTTTTTCCGAAACTATAAGAACTATACTGTTGAAACTTGGTAAGTAGATGTATTCTGTGAACCGCAGTAAGATTTTCACACGAAAATAGAAAAAAAACAATAAATTTTGGGGTTCCCCATACTTACAACTGAAACTCCAAAAATTTTTTTTCATCAAACCTGTACGTGTGGGGTATCTATGGATAGGTCTTCAAAAATGATATTGAGGTTTCAAATATCATTTTTTTCTGAACTGAATAGTTTGCGCGAGAGACACTTCCAAAGTGGTAAAATGTGTGTCCCCCCCCCTCTAACTTCTAAAATAAGAGAATGATAAAATTAAAAAAATATATATAATGTACATTACCATGTAAACTTCCACCGAAAATTGGTTTGAACGAGATCTAGTAAGTAGTTTTTTTTTAATACGTCATAAATCGAAAACCGCAATTTACCTTTCACAAAGTTACAACGAACTACAAGAACTTTTATATTATGTTACTTGCTGCTACGGAACCCTTCATGGGCGAGTCCGACTCGCACTTGGCCGGTTTTTTACTTATGTCTTTCGTTCAAAGTACTGCAATGGATTTTGTACCTAATGCGATGATTTTCATCCGTTGCGAATTATACCTACCTAAGAGGATTCTCACAAGGCGTGGTGAGACGTTATGCGGAGAGGATTTAGCTTTGTTCATAAAATATGGATGCAGAAGGTTCATAGTTTCCACGATACCAGCTATGTAGTTTGGGTTTTCAGAACAACTATAAAACTTCATAAGCAAAAGGAGAAGTCTGTTCAGTTTTTTTACGCAGTCCAATTTTTTAAGCAAAAATATTTGATGTCGTGACTTTGCTGTTCGAATTTTGAGAATTTCGTCTTTACCTATACATGCATGTACAACGTATGCATGTATACGTGGATATAGTTAGTAGGTAGGAGTTTGATAAATCGAACGTTAGTAAATGTAGAACTTCTGGTTTTTCTGTTATGCGACCAAGAGTATTGTGAAACTGTATGAAATCCTAAATGGCTTTACATATAAAGTGAAATTCACTATTTCACGGAGAAGAATCAGCTTTTGTATGTTTTGTCTTATAGTAGCATAAGGTAAATCAGAGTGAAGATATAATCCTTATCCTTCTAAGATAAGAATAACCCTTTTTCATCGGTAAACAGTAATCCCCCTTCAGACACCCCTTTTCTTATCTTATTTCTTATAACTAAATATCGAAAAACCCAACAAAAAACTGATACCTGTTCTTATAGCCCACAAAGCTACCCCATTATTATTCAAACTACCCTTCTTTAACCAACAAAGGGCCACAAAGATAAATAAAAGTAATCGAATCTTTCCATCCCTTTGAGCTTTTTACCTTCAATAAAAGAACTTAAAAGGTTTTCTCTATGTTGGAATAAGGCCTCTTTATTCAGACAATCATTTTGTACAAATTTTTCATTCAAATTCAAATTCATTTCAATTGAATCAAAGCAGAAAGTTGAACAACTTCTTTGTTAAATCGTCAAGTGCATAAAAAAGGTAAGAGGCGGAAACAGGGTGTCTTTCCGCTTCAAGAATTCGCCTTTTGTCGAAAAAAAAAGTTTCTTGTAAAGTTACATTTGTCACAACAAGTTGTAATGTGATCGCGTAACGTTCAAGCTTAGATTTTCAACTTTATCGCTAAATCATATGGTTCAAAGTTGATTGGGAAAATTTGACAGTTTCGGGTAGCTTGATGTGCTGGCGTCTGTACTTTGGAAACGCTTGTTTTCAATTGAATGAACCTAAACGTCTTTTTTGCTTACGACTTAGAGGACTCATATTACTTATGTTTTTTTTTTTATTCGAAATGGATTTGCTCTTGACTCTAGTCTAGGTCAGAGGTGACGGAGACAAAGTCGACGATGGAGTGAGCTTACCCAGAAGAAGCCTGTTTTTTTTTGAATTTGGTAATTTTTATCACAGGTTATTATTGTGTAGTTAATTTTAAGTATTGCTAACATACCTAACATAATACAGCCTAGTACAGTCAGCCTGTTAAACCTATATCTTCCTACTGTTGGGCAAAGGCCTCTCCCAAGTCCTCCCAAGAACTCTTTTCCCGCTAAACTTGTTACGGTTCTATATCTCAAGATCAAAATGGATACGATTACGATGACATTTCGGTCTCAGTCTCGACGTTACCGCCGTTATAGCCTGGCAGTTTGAGTACTTTATGCGGACTATCCAAATGCCCATCTTTTGGTATTGTTCGTCGAATCGTTGAGCTCCCCAAGTTCTGAGTTGAGCTGCACGATTACTGACAAATGCTTGCGCTGACAGGACTGGTCCACTCAAAAATCTGTGCGGTAATTTCCTCAAAGGCCATTTCAGAGATCAATCTACATAATCTTTACATGATCTGACCAAGATCATGTCTGGACTTTAAAAGAGTCTCTGACCTCACATTTTCTTTCGGCCTTACTTCTCAGAGTAGTCAGATAGGAAACGCCGGCCTCATCTAGCTTATTTTTTTTTTACTAGCAGCGCCGCACGGTTTTACCCGCGTAAGTTTCGATCCCGTGGGAATATCGGGATAAAAGTAGCTGATATGTTAATCCAGGGTGTCCGCTAGCTCCATACAAAATTTTATCAAAATTGGTCCAGCCGTTTGAGAGTGAAGAAGTAACAAACATATAAACACACACACAAACTTTCGCCTTTATAATATTTTTTTTTTTTTTATAATATATGACGTGTAAAAGTGATTCCGATATCCTATTTACAGAATAAACAACTTCATTTCATTATTTATCTTCCTAAATGCCAAAAATATTATATAAAAATTCAGTTTTCAGTTACCTCTTTCATTATAATTTCAATTCTCACAGCCAACTTTACTCGGTTTCTTGCCACCACCAGCCTTCACGAACAAACATTAACAAAGACGCAAGAAACAACCACAAATGGCATCCATATTCAACAGAGCTAGAATTTAGGACAGCTGATGGCCCTGTAAAACGAAGACACTGCATACATAAATCCCGGGTTGTCACTCGCACCGTTTCGAGAACAACACTAAAACGTCCAGTGTGGAACATTAACCCGACCTTTATAGCTATAGAGAATGTTCCCGTGGGGTTAAATCTATAATGTGTTGGAGTGAAGTAGTGTTTGTGCATACCACTGGAATTTCGTGGAAAAAGTTTGGAAATGACCTTGCCCACGTCCCTATTCGATTTGATCCATACTTCCAGGGACACCCCGTAGAGTTCGATTGAAAGAAATCGCGCGAAATGAACGCGAGGTTGGCGTAATTAACTAAAGAATTGACGTAGTTTCGAAGTAAGGAATCATTGAGTGGTCATAGTGAATTTGGGCCCTGTGGTGATTAAATTATTGACATAAAGTAAAGCACCTGGCTGGGTTCGAACCCACATGCGATTCGTAAGTCGGTGCCGTTACCACTGGGCCACCACTGTACACGCACGGCTGGTAACTGTAAAATTTTGTACCGTTCCAATGCAGCGTGTTACAAGCATCAGGATTTTGCTAAATGACCCGGCCTATTTACATGTATCACCTATTACAAAAATAAAGCTTGGATCAAAGCGAAACTCACGTACAGTGCTTGGCCAGACTGTAAACGCGGGCGCGGGGCGGGCGCGGCGCGGCGTACTCAAACTTAAGAACTTCATTTTAAAAGCGTCCATAATAATGATAGTGGGCTTGTGGGCGCGGTGAGCGAGTTCTTAGCGAGTAGTTCCGAGCTTTTTTATCTAGTCAAAATAAGTCTTCTTCATCCATATTATATTTTGACAAACACTGGACACCACAACACTCAGAACGAAGCCGCGCTCGACTGCGGAGAGGCAGATCGTGCGCGTTCCCGCGCAAGCGCCGCTCCCCGCCCCGCGCTGCCAGTCTGACCAAGCACTCAATGTTAGAGTACATTAGTAGTAGTCATTCTTACCCAATAAACATTGGCATTGGAATTAGCCCAGCTATTCAACTGAAGTCTATACACCAGGCGTGATAACTAACAGTCTCGGAATTCCGAAGATAAACGAAAGCAATTTATATCGACAATACATCACGCCAAGGGATCCCGCCCTCTATATTATCATGAAATATTGGAGAGAAAACTCCAATAGAATGCCGGGAATTTCTGTATGGAGAATGACCATGAATGCCAATACGAGTACTCCTTGTAGGTTAGCGAAGAAATTAATGTGCTTTTAAAAATGGTTACCGTTTCCAGATTTATTATATTTTCAACCCGCAAATGCATAGTAAAAAAGAATGGTCTAGTAGGAAGTTTGTGATACTGAGTTCAACTTTTTTATTTTCTTGCTTTTTAGTAGGTACACTTCTTGGTCGGTAGATGGCAGTAGGCTTTTTTGTTAAAACCGCTCGGAAAGTATTCGTCAGACATCCTGACTGATTACCTAAGTTCCTTGGGTCTGGTTTCCAGATTTCTATTGAGTTAATCTTTATTTAACTCTAATTTGAGATTACATACTGGACAGAGAAAATAACCAGTTCCAGCGATCATCGCCCCGGGAAACTCGTTTGATTAATAAAAAAAAATGGAAAAAGTGTCCGTGGATTTCAAATTTTTTCTCATTGTATCAGTCTTAGGATTACCAAGAACGTAAGAGACCTGTGAATTGCGTAATTACTCGATTTATGAGAGCTTTTGCTGTTGCACGAATAAGATGTCTTCTTGGGTGCATTCGTACAGCAACAAATCAGAGGGGCAATTGTCGTAATTTTAAGAGCGTTCACAGTCTGATCTCAGTCTCAAACTGTCAAAAATACCCACAAAAACTCCCTACATTTTGACAACTTTTTGTCGCCGAGATGACACTGCGACTAGATTTTGAAAATTTTAAATTAAGAGAATTGGCCTTCAGGTTTAGTATTGCTGCTCGCACTGGTCACCGCGCAATGCACACTACCTTTAGCCTCCATACCTTTCCTCCATACCTGGCTTTCATAAGTTGCCGCTCGAGCACCTTCCTCTGTTCCTGCCGCGCCTTTGACCTCATAAGGATTCCCCTTCTGCGGCGGTGTGTAAACAAGATCCGGCTCGAAGGATCAAAATGTGACTTGTGGAATTACTTTGTTTTACCAATAAAAAGGGGACCATAAATTTGCGTCAATCAATTACATAGCATCACGCCTGTATTTCCGAAGGGTTAGGCAGAGGAGCAGCTATAGTTCACCTACATTTCGCTAATTATGTTTAAGTCCCATGTAATAGGGTGCGACCCTATTGCCATCAACTGCTAGCTACGGGCTACTGAGAAATTTCAGATTTCTATCTGAAATTTCTCAGTAGCCCGTAGCTTAATCAAACACTTTACCTTGCTGCCCCAGGAACTCATGCTCAGCAGTAATGCTTGCGACTTCTAGACCAATGGAAGTCCTTTAGTCCCCCCCCCCATTAGGCGCGCGACGGGTGCGAGCGTTCCTCGAGAGTGTGACCGACGCGCCGGAGGAACGCTCGCACCCAGCGTACGCCCAATGAGGGGGGCCACTTAATGTTAGAGAAAAATCACACAGTGGTCAACGACATTAAAAAGTTCATACAACCAAAGAGTATTTAAAAGAGCGTCGCCAACAAGGGCCAACACTAACGCCAACTATTGCCATTACTCAGCGCCTGCTTTATCTAAGCCCATAGTCTCAAAAAAACTTGGTCCCTTAGGCCACACTAGCGCTATCTTGGACCCAAGATGTATATTTCTTAGCAAAAGAAGCTAAGATAAATAAACTAAGTGACACTTTCTCATTATTTAAAAGTTTCTTATCGTTCTCAAAGCCGTGAAATGGACTGAAATGTTTATTGTTTTCAGTCTAGACCAGATTTAGATCCCTATTTAGATGACAGTTAAATGGAAACTGGGTAATCTTTGCAGCTGAGTTGTTTTATTGTTTGTTATTTACGTTATTGTGCTTTGGTACTATTTTAAGTTGTAATAGGGCTGTTTATAACCGTAAATTGAGTTATAATGGTGTAGTTGACAAAAACCTTAACAAAATGTTGATAAATTATAGAATCCTTTTATCCAAAAACCCTTTCCCTGAATCTACAAAAACTGCAAGAACTAATGAATTGCACGGATCCCAGCGTGGTTAAACCAGACTCGATTAAATCGCATGAACCCCAAGATTCGCACTAGCTCCTGTAGCCTCATGTTCATGGTGCTACAGCGACCATTGCATATCAAGGAATAGACCGGGGGGTGCGGTAATGGTAGGGAAGACGTGCCCGAAAGATAGGTAAGGATTTAAGAGTCTACCGGATATGCATCCTAGAGCAAGCATTGGACTAGTAGAGAGATGGGTAATTATATCTATGGATGGGCATCTTTTAACGACCTTGTCGCCAGGTTGGTTAAGGTCGAGCTTCATCTTTGAGTCTTTTGGCGGGGTTCTATTGCTTTCTCGGTTCTTTTGTATGTCGTTGCTCTGCTGTGCTATGTTAGATGTTGCTGTTTTCAATGTCATCGTCGGAGGTTTCGCTACTATTCATTTCCGGTATTTTTTCTTCATTTTTTCTTCGTTCTTCGTCTAAGACCATTTTAGGCGTAAAGATATGGTCGTCTGTTGATCCATTGTTTAAAAAGGCCGCTTGGTAGTTGCCTAATTCCATTATTATCTCTGAATCTACAAAAACTGCAAGAAACGACAATATATTTTGCGAACAGCAAAGTTCCATCTAGCTTGCAAAACAGACCTTACGTTTTTATACAAAAACACATGACGTCATAACGACGTAAAAGTGATTTATTTGTTTTTCTATTTTACTAGCAGCGCCCCGCGTTTTCACTCGCACAAATCTCGATCCCGTAGGAATATCGGAATAAAAATTATCCTATGTGTTAATCCTGGTTATAAGCTATATGTGTGCCAAATTTCGTTCAAATCCGTTTAGTAGTTTTAGCGTGAAGAAGTAACAAACACACAAACACACTCACCAACTTTCGCCTTTATAATATTGGAGTGAGTCTTTGGCACTTTTATTCACTTATGCGTAGTGGATACACCAACGTAGAGAAAAAGCAATAAAAGTTGATATAAATAAGGAAATATTCAGACAGACTCAGAGTGATGTATACATAGACAAGAATTCATTTAACTATCTACATTCTTTGTTCCATAACATTGTATCAACGTGTAGCCACAAATCATATTACACATTGGGTACTTAGTTTTAGCTACACAGTGATACAGTAGGTATAATGAAACACAAATGAAATCTGGTCATTGTAACCATCTTTTTGAATTTAACCTTTAACCCTTCGTATACGTGGATCCACGCGAGACACAATGTTTCCTTAATTGTTTCTGTAATACGGCATTTAAATGATTAAAGGTTCATCAATAAACATTTCTTTATTCAGATTTCAGCATGTTGAGCGATATCGCTTATACCTAAGGTAATTTCAGACCTTAAAGTCTAAAAAGAAACAGATTTGTTTACGAAATTTTTCTTCTCTATAAGTAATCTTTAATCAATTTCGAAAGTAGGTACTTACCTACGTTTGTTTGTAAAAAAAATCGTTTTAAAACTACATTACCAGGCTATAATAGGAACTGCTGGGACACAGGCTTCCTCTCTGTGACGGAGCGGGCCATAATCCACCACGTGGACTCAGTGTGGGTTGGTCGATGTCACGTCTTCGAATTTTTGGTTCTAGGACATGCCGGTTTCCTCACGATGTTTTCCTTCACCGTTTTGAGAGCAGTGGTGATGAAATTATTTACACAAAGTAAAGCGCCTGCCTGGATTCGAACTTACGACCGTTAGTCGGGGTCGATACCACTAGTCCACCACTTCTCTTTTGAAACTTGGTTTGACGTTTTACTCTTCAATTTAAATAATTCCAATATTTTCTTCAAAAAATCTTCACTCCTCATGTTATTTTCACAAAAATGAAGATAAAAGTTGATATAAATATGCACGCTTGTAATTCCGAGGCACGTACGCCTTAAAAGCGCCATTACGCGTCATCTTGCTAATGTCCGCCATTATTCTGTATGCCTTTTTATTTCTTCTTATGTCTACTGTAATCATAAGGAATGACTTTTATGTACCACGTGGGAAGGTTTTTAAAATTTTGTGGTAAGAGATTTACTTTTGGGAATGTATGTTGTTGTGTGGAAGGCCAATAAAAGTGAAGAGGTTTCATGGGAAAATTGCTTTTTATTTTTATTTTAAACTGGAAGCTTCTGTACTTTAATTTGTATAAATTATATTTATGAAAAGGATAGGAGTCTGAGAGTTTCTTATATAAGGTCCCATTAAAATGTATGGACAAACTTTTAGAAATCATTCAGACCACCAAAATAAGGACGATGGTAAAAAGTATATAAGATTAACGCATTAGATACTCACAAGAAAAATAATCGGCTAACGAAAATACACTAATATGCCGGCAGTTTATTATTTTAGGTCAAAATAAAATCACCTTAATCAGTGTTTTTTTTTTTGCTTGGATATCTTTGGTTAGACGTACTGAGCACTGTGTTAAAATTTATCCATCTATTTTAATGGGACCCTGTATAATATACCAAATATCACTGAAGTAATTTTCACAAATCCCGACAGATTTGTTATGATTCCAGCTTCGTGACCATTTCCGTGGAAGCGTGCTCCTGCTTTAGTGAAAATAAAACATTTTCCTGTGATTCTGGTAAAGACAGTCAAAACAAACTGCAATTACTTAAAGGATTCTTCTAGCACCACCTTTATATCTCCCAAGAACGATTGTAACATAGAATTTTACTTACAAAATAATAGCTAACGCATTTACTCGTATTTTCCAAAAACCTGTTTTGTATCACTTTACAAAGCCCAAAAGGCAAATTTAAGTCGCCATTTTTTGTTTATTCGGATTTATTTTTTGTGTATCTACTCCGCTTACGAAAGGGTCAGAATCGTAACTAAACCCCTTTGTGGAAAAAACCTTAATTCATCCATATTGTTGGGTAAACATTTTCCGTTATTTTAATGTAAGGTTTTAGCATAAAAGGTGTACACGAGCTCAACTGACATGAGACTGTTCTAAAATAATTGTAAAAAGACGAGCGTGGTTATATTGCCATAGTTGCCCTCTGCCTTGGGAAATGGGGTAGTGATACATATCAATACGTTTATTTATTTGAATAAATTGTCTAATAAATAACGAGGTTTAACTTACAAATTCTAGGCAGCCCTTTTCATTTTTTTTTTAAGATAGATTACTCGAAATGGGATAGTGATACATATCAATCCGTTTATTTATTTGAATTAATTAATTTACTTAAAAGAAAAAATTGTCTAATAAATAACGACGTTTAGCTTACAAGTTTTAGGAAGCCTTTCTACTTTTTTTTTAAGATAGAATACTCGAAATGGGGCAGTGATACATATCATTCCGCATATTTATTTAAATTAATTGTCTAATAAGTAACGATGTTTAGCTTACAATTTCTAGGAAGCCTTTCTCAATTTTATATATAGATAGAATATTCTTTCGCAATTCTTTACTCTTATTTTTCTTTCTTTTTAAATTCAATTTATTAAAAAAATTACCCTCATGGATACATAAGAAACGTCAGAATGGATAGAATGGATGGATTACTCTTTATTATGAATATGATTTATCAATATAATCGTAGTTTTACATAGGGTGACACAATGGGCGATCTTATACTCGGTGTGGCTAGAAACCAACCCAAGCCAAGTTAGGAAAACCTATTTGGACGATCCATGATTCATGTCGGGCCGTTGTAGGTATCTATGCTAGCTGCGCGGTAAACTCTGCTTGCGAGATGCAGGATTTGCGTGACGTCAGTATGACGCGATGTTCGCATGTGGCGTTGCAGATACCGCTACATCAACCCTATCTCCGATTTTAAAATAAAACCTTTGGCGTACCTACGTCACTAGCAATAATCGCGCGTTTCCCATCTGCTATATAAAAGGTCCCTTATTCCATTCAAAGAAGCCAGCTGAAATCGACAGGCGCCAAAGCGAATCGGAGTCTTTGTAATATTTCATGACAAAAAAAACTTTTTCTTTATTTATTGCCTGGCCAGGATAATAAAGTGTTTGAATATTTGGAACCGAAAGGTTCCCCAGAAGTTATGGTGATTGGGTTTTTTGAAAGTTATTCCCCATCTTTTTGGGTAAGCTACTCACAAGTTCGATTTGTGTTTAAAGTTTGCAAAGACATCTTGATGTCTGAAGGTTTATCTTTTTCTGTATGTTGAAATACTACATTAATCAAATGGATTGAGGCTACAACTAACTACTAGTTGTAGCCCAGGAAACATCAAACAATGATAGCTTTTTTTAAAGACTTTTCAGACTGCCTTAGCATAACAGGCATGCGAAATTGTTCTATTAATACCTACCAGGCTGTCAGTCAAGCTAATCACAATATCACACTATAATCACACTAATATTATAAAGGCGAAAGTTTGTGAGTGTGTGTGTGTGTGTTTATATGTTTTTTACTTCTTCACGCTCAAACGGCTGGACCAATTTTGATAAAAAAAATTATGGAGGTAGCTGACACCCTAGATTAACATATAAGTTAGTTTTATCCCGATATTCCCACGGGATCGACATTTACGCGTGTGAAACCGCGGGGCGCAGCTAGTATCTAATAATCTGATTCAAACTCATTTACCTACATCATAATCAAATAACCTCTTATTTTGGCTAAGACTTTTTTCCAGATTGTCTAAGCATAATAGGCATGCGAAATTTTGCTTTTAATACCTACCAAGCTGTCCGTTAAAAAAACTTTTTTACAAAAAAAACAACCGACTTCAAAAAAAACACTACAAAGTGAAAAATAACTTTACTTTCGGAAGTCGGTGTCGTTGGTTCCGGGTTTTTCGTTTTTTGACACCGACTTCCGAAAGTAAAGTTATTTTTCACTTTGTAGTGTTTTTTTTGAAGTCGGTTGTTTTTTTTGTAAAAAAGTTTTTATTTTTCACTTTTTAGTTGTACCTACCCCACACAAATTCAATTAACACTAGTGCATTGAAGAATTGAAGACACGACTCGAAGAATCATCAAAATTCCCATAGAAATGCCGGAGATGCAGTACATTTATGCATATAACTTCGTACATAAGAATAAATACCTAATGTATTATATACTAAAACCTTCCTGAAAGTATGTAGATCACACTAATGAAAGAATTATCAAAATCGGTTAAGTAGTTTTTGAGATAATCGCGGACATACAAACATACATACATACATACATACATACATACATACATACATACGGGTCGAATACAGAACCTCCTTTTTTAAAGTCGGTTAAAAAATAGCATTTATTCGCACTTGATTACAGTAAAAATTAAACCCTGTTCACATCATAACCAAAAGATCAAATAAACTCCAAACATTCCCCAACATGTTGCATCCCTGCCTGACCTCTAAATCATTCGGTATGAAGCTATTCACTCGACTGATCACACTGCAACCGCGGTATGTATGAGGCTTACACAGGCATCCCATCAAAACCGCATGATGTCACTATGTCTGTATAACGAGTGTAGATGCTACCTGGATTTGTATGTTTAAGGGGATTTACAGGACCTAAATCCAAAAAAAAACACAAGTTTTAGAAGCACTAAAAGTATATGATTGACTACGGTAAACAAAATTAGAAAAATATATGATATTCTTCAGGACATATGCTAGGTAGATAGTGTGTTGAAACCATAATACAACTAATTTGATATGATAGAAAAAAATCATGAAGATACCTCTAAAAATTTTTTTTTTACAATAAAAACCGTAGTAATATTTATTCCGATTTTTTGTCAGAATATTCTACAAGCAACATACTAAAGCAATAGTTTTTTTTTTTTTTGTCCAAATAATAGATTTTCTATAAATAGATAATTGACAACATTTCATATTTTTAACCTGCATGTATTATTACGTTATATAAAAGTAAATTCAAATCTAGGGCACCCATATTTTTTCGTTTTTCGAAATTATGTACTTTTCATTCATAATTTTAACTTTGAAATTCGGTGTATTCTAAAAAGACGTAAGTGCCAGATGACGGTAGAATGGCGATATTACCTTTGCTTTACTGTGACCCGTCAAAAAAACTGTTAGATGTCACTTGTCTCAGTCGTTGTTTTGATTCCGTCATTGGCGTATATTTTTCATTGGGATCCATTTTATTGGCGAAATATCAATCAAAAATTGATAATATTAACAGTAAGCAGCGTGTCGAGTTGATAGGAAAAAATATTGTTGAATTCAATTCAGTTTTTTAGTTGTTTTCTAGTTACACTTCTTAGGTGACATTGACATGTTTTGTTTGATGTAATGTTTTCAATCAAAGACATTGGAATGCGCAAAGGTAACTACCTCATTCCGCCGTTTATGTGACGTCATCACATGTCTTTTGATTTTTATTTTTTTTCTCAGAAATTTAGAAATAAAAAAATAAAATAAAAATATATTTGAACTCAGGATACGAAAATAACGAAATATTATTTTTGTTTTAAGGTCGTGTCAGGTTTGAAATGTTGTCAATTGCTTCATATTTTGCAATAAATTACAAGCGTTGTGTCATTGCGCTTTTCTTTCTTTTCTATGCAGTCCGACAGTGACCGCGCTTTAGGTCATGTAGTCCCCTCAAGTATGGTAATCAATGTAATCAAAATTATAAATTATACAATTAAATTAGCAACCAGTTTGATATTGTCTAACTGTACTTTTATAATGAGTATTTTTCATTTAATTGCAAAATAACACAAGGTATTTTGTTGTATCATTTAACACAATACCTCATAAAAGATGTATATAATTTAGATAATCAGAAAAATTATTGATCTAATTTATCTTTAATTCTAGTATTAAAATTACGACTGTCATTTATTTTATTAAAAAGATGTAGATTTTTTCGTACATACAAAATATTTTCATAAATGAATTGGCAAGATACATTCATAATATTAACCTTTTTAAATAGTTCCCTAAGATATTTGCGGCGACGTAGATTGTAAATGGCTCTGACAGCTCTCTTTTGCAAATAAAAATGTATTTAGTGTCAGCAGCTCGACCCCATAGTAAAATGTCATTTATGACATAATGCTGTGGACGTAGCTAAAATAGACCATACGCGCGGTTTCTACATCTGTTAACTAGAAGGATTACTGACCATATAGATTACACGAAGATAATAAAAAACTTGTGATAAGAAATGTAGGAGTCGCGAACTAAGTGGTATAGACCGCTATGTTGCTAAATTAAACACTTCATTAACTTTAAAGGTTTATTTCTAGAACGGTTGCTATACTATGCTACGCTAACTGCTTATGAAATGAATGGCTAATAAGTTCGAATGCACCCGGTTTGCTGTCCGACTATGCACTGACACTGGGCCCCATCTCGGATAGGGGCAGATTTCGCGCACTGTCACTAGAGCCTTTTTCTGGCTCAGATTGGTTTATACACACACTCACACTGGTTGGTACGCTCTCGGTCCGTCTCTGGATGGGCGAACCTCCGACACGCTGACACCTTCTCCTCAGTAACCATATTATGGTCACTGCGATAGCTGCTGCTAATAGTCCATACAACACAGCGTATTGATGCATGTCATGTGTCGTTATGAACTCTGGTTAAGAACTATTTGTAACACAAATAAAAACGTCAACTTACTAAACAAAACAAAAAAATTAAGATAATAGAAAGATGCGAGGCTACAATTACCCGCTGACTACCATTTTGAAAAGCAATAACATAAATAATTATGTAATTCTACTTTCAATCTCAATTTAACCAATTGGGCTTGTAAGTGCATGTATCTAGTGATATAATAAGCATAAAGATAATAAAAAAAGAATATAACTTCATGCTTGCCTCGGCGCTGGCAATCAGCAATTTTTTATAAGCATGGAGCGAAAAACACATAATCGTCTCTCGTGACTTAACGCATGGCACAAACGGCTTGTGTTCGTCAGGCGAAGTTTCTCAATGGTTGACGAAAGCGGCCGAGTGTTTACTTTCGCGCAAATGTGCCTACTTTCCGTTCAATCACTATGGCTCCCATTAACCGACCGCTCTCATTACCCTACTACGCATCTGACCTTTCTAAACCCAACAATATTATTCAATCTATTCAACATCCAAGTTCCAAAAAACATCAGCAAATGAACAGACTTACGTTAAGGAGACGACTTTAGAAAGTATTTCCTTTGTATGAAACAAAAATACTTTTCACTTTGGCCCAAATTAGCAGAATTAATTTACCTTCTGACCTTTGAAACTGATTAAATCGTGTAGATTCAGTGTTTGTATTACGCTGCTTTTCATTGCTCGCTTTTTCGTTCATTGACTTAAAACGCTTGCCTTTTTTTTTAATTTTAGTTAAGTTGTGGCAGTCGTTAGACGTATGATCCTACTATATTATATACTAGCTGTGCCCTTCGGTTTCACCCACGATAAAAGTATTATAGTCCTTTTTTATTGATTCCCTTTACAAATCTCCACCCCCTTTTTGACACCCTTAAGGGATAATTTCGGGGATAAAAACTATTCTATATCCTTCCCCACAACTCAAACTAACTCTTTACCAAATTTCATCTAAATCGGTTCAGCGGTTATTGATTCCCCGTACAAACTTCCACCCCCCCTTTCAGGGAAAAAAACCCATCCTATGGCCTTCCCCGGGATGCAATCTATCTCTCTGCTAAAGGAGATTGTTCTACGCCCATACATTGTTCGCCCTGGAGCCAACAGCATAGAAAAAATCATTTTCTATTTGTAAATTGCCCTTAGTAGCCCATAAGAACAAAGTTTCTTGACGGACACTTTAGAGAACCGATTTATTTAAAAAAAGGAACAGATTTTGAGGTTATTTTTCTAAAATCGCTATTTCTGGTTTCTACAAAGCATTAAACTTCAAATACAGTAAAATAATACTGTCATTACAGTTTTATTATGCCTTTTAGGTAGAGTTATTATTTATTGGTTGAACAAAATCAAAAACGCCAAATAGGTAGGTAGTCACAACAACACAACACAACCATGACAGCCAACGCGTGAGACGAACCGACTGACGTAGTGACGTAGAGATGCTCTCTCGATGATCGATCATTGTATTACAATAACCACCTATTTAATCTGTGGTTTTAATTTAGTAGACCAAAACGACAGATCAATATGTCAAATGTAAATTAATTTGTTCCGTTTCAAACATAATACATTGTTGCTATGATTCTACTTCACATTAAATTAATGCTAAAATAAAATATTTTGTTCCCAACGAACAATTTGAAACGTTTTAGTTTGCGACATTTAAAAATAGAGTTTAAGTACTTAAAAAGTAAAAATATGGCTATTGAAGTCGTGGAATCGTTATGAGAACAATTCACTAGAGTTGCGTCGTAAATGACACTTCAATCGTTCAATGAGAGATTTTCTGACAAGTGAAAAAACATAGTTCAATAGATGGCGTAGGTAAAAAATACGTCTTTGTTTTACTGGCTACTGATAACGTTAATAAGAAAGCTTATTTGATGTCAAAAACCAGAGACAGTTACGTATTTTTTACCAACGCCTCTTTTGAACTAATATTTTCTAACTTGTCAGAAAATCCCTCATTCGACTAGTAAGTACATTTTGTGAGTTTATTTTGTTCATTTTATTTTCATCATAATCGTGCTAGGCCATATTCATCATAAGTTCCATTAAAATGTTCACGGAACTAATTCCATGAAAAAAATATGCATGAAAAACTTTTATGTTGCACATTTTCAATGTTTTGGAAGTGATAAATATCGAACATCCATTAGTTATCAAGTGATACAACTATAGGGATTTTGGCTGTTTTAGGGATTTTGTTTTTGCTGTCCTGTAAAATGACGTTTTTTGACTTGTATCACTTATCACAGGAGGCACAGAATTAAAATTAACGTATACGTCAAATGTTTGTTGGTTATAGGGCGGTCTAGAACAATCTCCTTTCATCTAAATCCGTTCAGTGGTCTAGGCGTGAAAAGGTGATGTAAAAGTTTGGATGTTTGTTACTCAATTACGCAAAAACTACTGAACGGATTTGGATGAAATATGGCACAGAAATAGTTTATAACCTGGATTAACACATTGTATCCCGGTAGTATGTTCCCGTGGTATAATTTTCGACCTCTGTGGGCGAAGCCGAATTCGTATTCGTATTGAGTTAAATTGGTAATCGTATTCATAGCTTCATTTACTCACAAGTGTCCTGGTTTTGTTAGTTTTGATTTCGTATGTCTTAATGAGGCTGTCGCAGTTGAACTAAAAACAAATACTTTCGATTTAAAAAAGAATGTAATCGCATTTAACATTGTCGCATTGATGCGATAGTTAAGTATTTATATTATTTAGTGTAACCAAAAGTCTGTTTCAGATTAAATCTACGAATTAGTAAGAGTTAATCCATACTAATATTATAAATGCGAAAGTGTGTCTGTCAGTCTGTCTGTTACCTCTTCACGCTTAAACCGCTTAACCGATTCAGGTAAAATTTGGTATAGACAGTTTGAGTCCCGGCAAAAGACATAGGATAGTTTTTATCCCGATATTCCCACGGGATCGAAACATTATGCGGTAGTAATAGCAGGGTTCGCTGCTAGTTTTAAATAATCGGAAAACTAAAATGTATTACACAATTACCATATTATTTTTAATTACACGCTCTCTACTAAGTTAACTCTACGCTGAAGCTCTCGACTAATTTAACGATGCATTGTTAATATTGTCGCATACAAAATATGTGACCATTCTTACTTAAAATTCAAATCATGGAATATTTTTATGTGACCATTCATGCAAAATGAAAGTTATTCCCGAATACTACATTTTGAAAAACAAAATACGTTTTCCATTCGCTCTGATTTAATAGTCAGTTTATTAAAAACTAACTATATACACTAGATACTAAAATAAATGACTAACTAACTTACAATACAAATATATAAAAATAAAAAACTTAGGCGTCGAAGTATTCATCCGCATCGCTGTCATCCGGAAACGTGCCCAGAAGACTGGCAGCATTGCCACGTTGAATGGCAATGCTAATTCTTTGGCCAAAGAACGACCCAGCCCTCTGGTCACGTGAAGTATCGACCAGCCGGCGAGAAATTTCCTTAAAAAGGAGACGCGCGCTCGGGCCCCATGACCCGAGCGTTTCGACCCCAAACGGCTCAAAGCTGTAGTTGCCCACAAGGTTACAGTATTTGCGCCGTTTGAGGGTCTCAGCAGCTGCAGCAGCGGCGCCAGCACAGCCCGCAGTGCTAGGAACATGAGATGGCGCAAGGGTATCGACACATGTTGCGTCCCACACCAGAGGCCTACCCACCTTCCAAGGCAACAACGTCATGCCGTCTGGTCTCTTCCCATCATCACGTACCAAGCCGTTTAATTAAAATGCAAATTACATTTGGTTGAGCTAATCTGATAATATAATAGTTTTAATTTATTATGTAGCAATTTTACACGAGTTTATTGCCTTTGAAATGTTTATCTACATAAATTCTAATTTGAAATAGAACTAATACCTTATCATATTTGCGTGAATGTTATTTGGATTACGAAGTAAAATCGAATATTACTTAGTTATATTGACGTGTCCTAGGACGACCTCAGGCTAGGTGGAGCGACGATCTTCAAGGGTAGCTGGTAGAAAAGAAAGAAAGAAAGAAAAATGTTTATTTGGACACAGTTCGTGAAACACAAAATACAAAATTAATAAAAAAAAAAAAAAAAAAATTTCAGACAACAATTGTGCGTGCCTCACGGCTGCGCCAAAAAGGTTCATTTCAGCATTCATGCCAGACAGATGCTGTCTGACGCTGGTTTTCTAATGAACCTTTAGGGAAAAGTGACGGGGAGTACACACAGTTTCAACATACCTAATACATACTTATAAATAAATAAACTAGTAATCACGTACATATCATTACAATTAATACAAATGAGAAAAAAGAAAAAAACAAAACAACAAAGTCTCAGCAGTTAGGCGATGCAGCAGCGCCATCGAGTCGGGGACGTTTGAGACAGCAAAGGACGAGAAAACACCGAGTGTGCCACCACGCGCATACCCCATTCTATGCATTCGTGACACAACAGTAGCAGTTAGATGAGAGTTACCGAGAATCCAACTGAATGGCGTGCATTTGCTGTAGACTGACTATATGATATACTAGCTGCACCTCGCGGTTTCAGCCGCGTAAATGTCGATCCTGTGGGAATATCGGGATAAAAATTAGCCTATATGTTAATCCATGGTGTCAGATACCTCCATACAAAATTTTATCAAAATTGGTCCAGCCGTTTGAGCGTGAAAAAGTAACAAACATATACACACACACACCCTCTCACAAACTTTCGCCTTTATCCGGGTGAAACCGCGGGGCGCAGCTAGTCATCAATATAAACTAAGTGGAAAAAAAATTGAATTACAGAACCTAACTCAAAAACTAACCCAGCAAAGATAGCGGTTAAAAGCATTCATACCTTATCAATTAAAAGAAGTATAAACTACTATCACTAGAATAATAGAATACTAGACAGTAGTTTATACAATATGTAACATAATTAACGCAAGACCTCATACACCCCAATTAGAATATTAAGTTAAAAGCATAATACAATGAACAAAACTTATTTTTTTTTTTTGAAGCTAACTGATGTTATAAAGAAAATCGTGTTGATTCCAGCATTACTTTATGCATTTAAAATTGAGTCTTATTGCCTTGAAATTAGATTTAATTTTCTTTGGCTCAATCAGCGGTCAGTATGGCAAAATACATAATTAAAAAAAAAATACCTACATCAAAAGTTACTGAAATCGATTCAGTAGTCAATTATGAACAAAGTACTTTCAGGACTTGCGTTAATTCTGTTACACCTTGTATAATTATTTTTTTTATGTGAGTTGAAACAAATACCAGTAGTTCTTGGTATTAGATCGGAATAAATAGGTTATTCTTATTCTCTTGATTTTATTTCCGAAAAACAAACAATTGTTTTGCTCCGTAATAAAAACGTATTTCATTGCTAAAATAGGCCGTTAATAGACAAGGAAGATTAATGATACCTGTGAAAGCTGTAATATCGTTGTTTGCTTTAAAAGTCTTTATAAGTATTAACATTGATGGTACCCGTGACGGCCCTAATGCAGGAGGTGCTATGTTTATTTTATATCAACCTGTTTCAATCATAATTTATAAAAATTTACCCTACCGTTGTTTTGTTACAAAAATGTATTATAGAGTCTTTGGTCAACTGGACCCACTCGAACTGGACCCGCGAGTCCAGTTGACCAAAGACTCTATAATACATTTTTGAATTTAACGTATTATTCACTTGAATGAAACACTCATACTAATTTTTCTTTCCCCATGGGACAAAGGTGTGAGATATTATACTAAGTTAACTAGCTGCCCGGTGCGACTTCGTTCGCGTGGTGTCCTACCTCTTACCCTACCCTACTCCTACACTACCCTACCCATACCTTGCTCCTTCCCTACTCCTACCCTACTTCAACCCCTACCCTTCTCCTACCTTACTCCTACCCAACCCCTACCCTACTCCTACCCTACTCGTACTTCTACTCTACTCCTACCCCTACCCTTCTCCTACCTTACTCCTATCCTACCGCTACCCTACTCCTACCCTACCCGTACCCTACCCTACCCCTACCCTACTCCTACAATATACCCTATTTTTCGTGTAGGGTAGTGGTACCCTACACGAAAAATAATCAAAAAACAAAATAGATCACGTCCTATTCTCAGACCTACTGAATATACACACAAAATTTCATAAGAATCGGTCAAGCCGTTTCGGAGGAGTTTTTTACAAACACTGTGACACGAAAATTGTATATATTAGATATCTAACAACCTACATAACAATAGGTAACATTTCTTATAATTTAAAAACCAAACCGATCTTCGACCTAATCTTAAAATCTGACCTAATTTTAAAACCATAAAACAAATTAACATCTTGAACAAACAACAAAGCCTCATAACAGCGTCGACTCAACAATAATCCACACTTTGACATGATCTACTTAATGAAGCCCTCACATAAACTTTACGTACGAAACGACTTAAAACCTTCTCAGTATGCTCACTTTGAAGCAACAATGTTTTATCACGCACCATAAAAGGGGCTTAAGGGAACGTCTAAGGGCCTCTTAGACTCATTGTTGATCTGAAAGCATCAATTTAGAGATCAACGTTTAGCTAAACAAATTAATTTAGGTAATTTTCTCGAGTAGGCACTACATTCTGGGTTATGTTCGCACTAGAGAAGATTTTGAACTCAGGCAAATAGCTTATTTTGCGGTCCTTATAAAAACCGTGTTCTTTATGTAATCTTTTAAAATTTGGTTCAATTAAAGAGCATTTCATCAAGTCCGTACCAGCACCTTTATCCGGTGTCCTAATTATATTATTTATTTGCTTCATAATTGAGTTAATTTCGGTAGCAGCAATATTTACAAGTACAATATTTATACAAAAAAAAAAAAAAAACTATTAAAATTCGCCGTCACTTGTCTGAATGTGTATCGGAATAACTTAAAAGCGAAATTCGTACATTATCTGTGGTAAAATGTGAATGTTTTTATGTAAATAAGCTGAATTTTCTGAAACTAGAATTTTATTTCTCAAAACTAGGCGTTGGCGCATTGTGAGATTTTGCGAAAGTATTTTACATAATGACATGTCGCTGTAAATTTGTAAAGATTCGGACGTGCGGGTGTTAAAATACAGTGGAGCCGAAGTTGGTTACATGGCATATCATTTTTTCCTTACAAAAATGCCCATCAACCTTTATACTGATAAAGGTTCATGGGCATTTTTGTAAGGAGCCTGGCCTGGTGATCAATAGAGTTTTAATGAGATCCATGAATGACAGCCAGGACCAACGGCTTAACGTGCTTTCCGAGGCACGGAGAGGTCTTAGTATATAAAAATGGTCACCCATCCAGGGACAAACCGCGGCAAGTGCAGCTTAACCTAATCGATCGATCCGTGCGGCTTTTATTACTTAGCCATTAGCCCCCTCAATGTTATGAGTCAATAACTGATATTAATGAGAACTGCAGTGAACATTAGCGTCATAAACTAATAAGTTTACATGTTATTTGCAGGTCTGATATTTCTTTAACCCGATATTTCACAGCCTTCTGCTCATAATGAAAATTGATGTTTATGATATAAGCTTTAATTTGATGTAAATCTTGTTTTTGTTCCGGCCAAAACGCCCACCATTCTTTATGATATTTATTTACCTTAGTCTCTAGAAACAAGTCAGTAGATCTTTTAAGGTTCTACATCAGTGGCCTCAACTCATCACACAGGTTATATGCTAGCTCCTTTGTGAGTCTGTACCGTTTAATAAACTCCGCGTCGTCTAAATAGAATAGAATAGAATACTCTTTATTATGTACACCATATAAATTACAGACATAAATATAGAAACTTTACAATGGGTTACACAATGGGCGCAATGGCAATGGGTGGCAATGGCTAAATCAAAGGGGTCACATTCTCCACGTAGCTGCATACGACGCTGCTTTGGTGTAATATTGTCTTATGCGTTATAAGCTTCCAAAAACTCAAATATTTCATAATACATTCGCCATCTAGAATCAAATAAGAAATTGTTACTCCTGTAGGTATTAAAATTGCCAGAAACATAACAATTCTGGCAATATATACATTTTACCTACTACTACCTAATACTAATTACTTTACTTTACTAACAATACTAATATACTAATACTAATCACACTAATATTATAAAGGCGAAAGTTTGTGAGGATGGATGGATGTTTGTTACTCTTTCACGCAAAAACTACAGAACAGATTTTGATGAAACTTTACAATAATATAGCTTATACATCAGAATAATTACTCATAGGATACTTTTTATTCCGATATTCCAATGAGATTGACACTTATGCGGTTTCACCGCGGGGCGCTGCTAGTACTTTATATGACAGGACAACACATTTTTATTATGTAAATTTTCAAAGCAATAAAAAATCCGGTGCTTCCGAGTAACTTTTACGAGTATAAGATTGTTAAATTTGACGTTAAAACAATACCTATTACGTGCGTAGGGTAGGGAAAAGTCACGTCGTGGTACGAATTGAATGAACTTTTAGAGGTGACGTCATCAAAACTGCGAAAAAAAAAACACTTTGTTTCAAGAATATCATATAAGCTTATTTTAAGGACGTCATGGTACGAAAAGATAGATTAAGATTATAATAATACCTACTGTTATAACTTTATAAGAGATGGTGGTATGCCCCGTATACCTTTCACGTAGGTAAATTTGAAATAGGTCGCGTTTTACCCAAGGGAAATAACAGGGATCCTAGTTCTAGTTTGTTTTAAGATGAGATAAAAATATACAAAGAATTACAGTATAATATTTTCATAAACATAAAATAGTAAATAAAAATTGATATTATGAATAAAGAAAAACTCAAACATGAGGTCTTATCATACTGACGTTTTAATCTAAAACACGTTATTACCACACTCTTCTTTAAATGGGGTTGTTATAACCCTCTTAAAATTCGTGTAAATAAAGATTTTAATCTACTTAAGTATATCTTTCATCTCAATAATGTGAGGCTTTTGGAACAATGTTTATAGCTTATAAACTCACGAGTAATGGTTGAACATTATGTGGGCTATAAAAAGTACACGTCTACAATTATGTATGTAATAAATGCTCTTTACATAAGTACCTACATAATTATGTAACTATGCGAAATTGAAATATTTTTTTAAAAAGCAGTTTATTTTTAAGAAAAACCCGGCTAAGTGCAAACGCACACGAAGGGTTCCGTACCACGGTACAATTCTTTTATTTTTATTATTTGTTGTTACAGCGGAAACAACTGTCCCTATTACGATTTTTGAGATACAGTCCGTTGACAGACAGACGGACAGCGGAAGCTTGGTCCCGTTGGCACCCTTTGGGTACGGCGCCCTAATTGTGTAACATACTATTCATCTCAACCTGAATAATTTTGAAGTATATTGCTAATCCATTGCTTCTTACGTTGGAAAAATGTATCTGCTCAACAACGTAAATAACGCAATGAATGTTGTTGAACTGTCAACAAAAAACCGACACTATTCGGATGGCCTGCCAATGTTGGCGCCAACTACACTAATTAAGCCAACATACCGCCAGGTAGCTCTCTACACGTTGGCCCAACACGTTGGCCCAACACCTTGGCCCCATGTGTACAGCCGGCTTAAGAGTTACTGCTGTCTAGGGAATGCCCGGTACTTTACACCCTCTCTCAGAAAACAGGAGTTTTGGAGTGAACAGTAGTCGCCGCAAATCCCTGGTTGAGTTGACTTGTAACTGTATTTTATTAGTTTTGTGTTTATAAAAGGGCTATTTGTAATATTTAAGGCGGTACCCCGGCCAAAACCTCGTTTTTTTTCGTTATTCAGAGGCTATTAACTCAATAATTATGAGAAATAAACTTCATCTGAAAGCACATTATTAATGTTCGATATCCTATCATCACATTGCCCGTTATTATTTGTTTTTATATGTTACTAATACATTAAAAATCCTATTAAAACTAAAAGTGACTAAAATTATTGATTGCATTCATCTTTTGCTAAAGTTGACGTTCTATTAATTTGGGGATTTCACCAATGGATAGATAATTTAAAAATCTAAATAATTCATGTTTTAATTTATTTAAAAAGATCGCTATTCTTTTTTTATTACAATAATTGCAAACATTTTGCGAGTTTTATGATAAAGGGGCGTGCGCAGGATACGCTGCATCCCTTTCGTACGAGAAAGTCGTGTCGCTCTTTGTCTCTGTCGCGAATGCTCAAGGTTATTTGGTCGGGGTACCGCCTGAATATGGTACAGGATTATATTAATTAAACATGGTGTTTTTAGAATTCTGTGAAAACTTAAAGTTGCCTAACAGGCGCTGTGTGTATAACAGCCTTTTACATAGAGTGTGCAGTTTTAAAGGCGACATTAAAATACATGTATACGGTTTCGCGTTTTCGTTGTTATTATTTTAAACTAGCGGCCAGCCCCAGACTCGCACGAGTGAATTTTTTTTTTCTGAATTTTTTTGAAGTGAAAACTTCTTTAGCGGCGTTGAACACTTTTTGTAATGGGTAAAAAATGTTAAACTCGCGTCAGGACACGTGACCGTCAGGAGAGATTCCCCCCCCCCCCCCCGCCTCTCTTTCTACGGCGGCGCCAACCGAAGTGAACCAAGTTTAGTGACACACGACAATGGATGGATGGATTGGATGGAGTGGAAGTGGAAGTGGAAGTGGAAGTGGAAGCGGAAGTGGAAGCGGAAGTGGAAGTGGAAGTGGAAGTCGAAGTCGAAGTCAAAGTCAAAGTCGAAGTCGAAGTCGAAGTCAAAGTCGAAGTAGAAGTCGAAGTCGAAGCCGGAGTCGAAGTCAAAGTCGAAGTCGAAGTCGGAGTCGAAGTCGAAGTCAAAGTCAAAGTCAAAGTCGGAGTCAAAGTCAAAGTCAAAGTCGGAGTCGAAGTCGAAGTCAAAGTCGAAGTCAAAGTCGAAGTCAAAGTCAAAGTCAAAGTCGGAGTCAAAGTCAAAGTCGGAGTCGAAGTCGAAGTCAAAGTCGAAGTCAAAGTCAAAGTCGAAGTCAAAGTCGAAGTCGAAGTCGAAGTCAAAGTCAAAGTCAAAGTCAAAGTCGAAGTCAAAGTCGAAGTAGAAGTCGAAGTCGAAGCCGGAGTCGAAGTCAAAGTCGAAGTCGAAGTCGGAGTCGAAGTTAAAGTCGAAGTCAAAGTCGAAGTCAAAGTCGAAGTCGAAGTCGGAGTCGAAGTCAAAGTCGAAGTCAAAGTCAAAGTCGAAGTCGAAGTCAAAGTCAAAGTCAAAGTCGGAGTCAAAGTCAAAGTCAAAGTCGGAGTCGAAGTCGAAGTCGAAGTCAAAGTCAAAGTCGAAGTCAAAGTCAAAGTCGAAGTCAAAGTCAAAGTCGGAGTCGAAGTCGAAGTCAAAGTCGAAGTCAAAGTCAAAGTCGAAGTCAAAGTCGAAGTCGAAGTCGAAGTCAAAGTCAAAGTCAAAGTCAAAGTCGAAGTCAAAGTCGAAGTCAAAGTCAAAGTCAAAGTCGAAGTCAAAGTAAAAGTCAAAGTCAAAGTCGGAGTCAAAGTCAAAGTCGAAGTCGAAGTCAAAGTCAAAGTCAAAGTCAAAGTCAAAGTCAAAGTCAAAGTCAAAGTCAAAGTCAAAGTCAAAGTCAAAGTCAAAGTCAAAGTCAAAGTCAAAGTCAAAGTCAAAGTCAAAGTCAGAGTCAAAGTCGAAGTCGAAGTCGAAGTCGAAGTCGAAGTCGAAGTGGAAGTGGAAGTGGACGTGGACGTGGACACACTGCTGTGTATTCGTAACATTCGTGTATATAAAGTGTTTAAAATATGGAAATTGAACAAAGTGCATCTATTAATGAAATAAGGGACGCAGAAATAGTGAAAAAAAATGAGTTATATTAATTCAATTAATAATTGATTTATTTCAACGTTAATATTCAAGTTTTCACTTCTGCCGGCACTCCCGGAGTGCCGGCAGAAGTGAAAGTGTTTTTTTTTATTTTGAAATTTTCTTTCATGCAAACCTTGTCCTGGCAATACCGAACACAACAAAAAAAGAATTATCCAATATGGTGCAGTCGCTCGGAAGTTATGCGCGTACATACATTTCAGCGATTCATTTATAATTATAAATATATTTTTAATAGCCTGCGCTGTCCCGCTCCTGGGCAAAGGCCTCCCTCCACTCCTTCCATCTTTCAATTGATTCATTTTTATATAGATTTTCTAAAATAACATTTTGCAGCAACCTTTACTTAAAGAACTTTAACGCAGGGTTTGTAGGTATGTAAATAGTTTATCACGGGAAAATTTTCTTTTTGGGATGTATTTAACTACAAAACGATTTTCGGACTTTTCCTTTACTTGTGCCTCTTGCCAAATTTCATGATTCTAGGTCAACGGGAAGTACCCTATAGGTTTTGATTCCGGAACAGAAACGCCCGTATCTTTTGATTACGTTGACATAAAAATGATATTTTCACTGCTTCAAGGGATTGCAGCCCTGAGTATTAGATATACATTTCAACTTGATAACTCCACGCGTTCCTGAGAAAAAGGGTCTAGACCGACGGACAGACAGACGGACAACGAAGTGATCTTAAAAGGGTTTCGTTTTTCTTTTTGAGGTACGGAGCCCGAAAAATAAAAATCGGATAGTGATGTCGTCATGGGCACAATTAGGAAAAGACGTGTATAAACAAAGTGAAAAATTTATATCGCGAACTTAATCGTACTAATTAATAATAAAAATTAATAATTCTGTCACTCTGTATTTTTTATTCTTCTGTGTACTTTGTAATTGCGTGATGTTTAGATTAATAATTATGTTATACTACTGTTAGCTATGAAGCTACCTTATATAAAATGAATATACAAAGTTTTGTGAGGACCAAGAGCCTAATAAGATGCGACAAAATGATAACCGTGATGACGTCACCAATAACACCACGTTAACGAGACGAATTATTTACATTCTCTAATTAAATAAATTAATCATTCAGCGTACAGTTAAAACTAAATATAATTAATTAACGCTAACTCAAATTCCCGTCGCTGAAACTATAACTATTGAGTACATAATCAGTGACATTTAAGCCTAAATCAATACAAACGCTTTAAATAAATGTTATGAACAAACTATGTGAGTTACGTAAAAGGTGAGTTTGAAACATTTTCAATACTATGAGAAATTGTACAGAAGGCTCACTCTGACGCAATGCATAAATCAAAACGCAAAATTTTAAAAGGCTTAAATTCAAGAATAAAAAGCACTTTTTGAAGATTTGCATCTATTGATATTATAACGAGAAAAAAATTGTTTTTTTTTTCTTTTGTTTATATGTATGTAGGGGGTAATCTTTGGAGCTAATGACCCAATTCTAAAAAAAAAAACTGGTGGTAAGCTTCATTATTCCTGAGGGCTATACATTATATTTATATCTTGCATTTTAGCTGAGCAATAACAACTTTTGTCTAGCAAGTCGGATAAAAATACCTCTTAAAACAAAATTATTGTAATTAAATAAAAGGCATTAAGGGCAGTATTTTTAAACAGGTATTGTGCTAAACTCTTTAAATGTTCAACGTGTTACTACACTATTAGACGCTGTATATTGTATTATTTCACACGAGCGTCAAGCGCCAACGGCACAGCAACTGCAGCCGTCGAACTTTGTCAGTAGTCGCCGTCGATGCGTTGGCAGTTGCCATCGACAACTTGCCGCTCTTGTGTTTTAGTACGCTGCTCAAATGCCCGTAAAATTTCTTTAGGTGTTGAGTGTGTTAGCTAAAATCGCTTGAAAAGGCGAATTTGTGGCAACAGTGGAAGAGTAGTTTTGCAGCTGAGATCCATTTCACCTTTTGGCAATTATATCCCTTATTCGCATTCCCATAAGAGTTGGCCTTCTTTAGCCTGCCTGCTTAGTGGTATTAACTTACCGTGTTAAAGTTTTAGCCATCACTATTTGTCAAGTCATGCCGATAGGGACGAACTTCACACAAGTTATATTGACTTTCACTTGACGGATTTACTTAGGTATGTTCCCGGGAAGTTACTGCTTGAACCCGCTGAATAAGTCACGTTAAAATTCCCATAGGCTTTGTAAGGTCAAACACTTATTATGGGGTTATCCGTGATACATATGACCCATCAGCAACGTACAATAATCAGCAAATAATGTTCCCACAGCTGGGACAAAGGCCTCCTCTCTGTGAGAGAGAGTGCGCCGTAATCCACCACGCGGGCCCAGTACGGGTTGGTAGATGTCATATGTCTTCGAATTTTTGGTTCTAAGACGTGCCGGTTTCCTGACGATGTTTTCCTTTACCGTTTTGAAAGTAAAGCGCCTGTCAGGGTTCAAACCTACGACCTACAACTCGTTAGTCGTGGCCGTTACCACTGGGCCGCCACTGTTCTTTTTCCACAACATTAATTCTTATTTTACGTTTATTAAGCCTATCTGATTAAGAGGTACCGAGAGCCAGCATCGAAAATTCGGGAATTTCAGCATCCCTACGGGAATCAAATCTGAATCCTGGAAAGTAGGGTTGTTCGATGAAAATTGGGACCGTAAGGATTAACTGGCTTAACGTGCTTTTGGGGACAAGAGGTATTAAGGAGGTTTTAGTTCGGAAGTCTGGAGTATGTACAGTTACAAAACATCGGGAGAAAACCGGCCTTTCCTAGAACCAAAAATTCGAAGACATGTGACAACTACCAACCCGCACTGGGCCCGCGTGGTGGATTACGACCCGCCCACTCTCACAGAGAGGAGGCCTGTGCCCCAGCAGTGGGAATATTATAGGCCGAGTATGTTGTGGAAATACTAACTATTAAAGGGTACGTTTTAAGTGTTGTAACTTGAGATGCAAGCTGAAATGTGTCTGGAACGAGGTTGAAAGGAGTTACTATTCATAGAAAACGGTTTTAATTACTTTTCCATAGGTTATGGGCCGCCCCGTAAACGTAAATGAGTTTAAAGTGTTATATTTATTGTTATAAAGTATAGTACAGTCGTTAATATTTGCAACTAGCAGCGCCCCACGGTTTCACCCGCATGAGTGTCGATCCCGTGGGAATATCGGGACAAAAAGTATTTTATATGTTATTCTGACGTATAAGCTATGTTACTGCAAAGTTTCATCAAAATTCGTTCAGTAGTTTTTGCGTGAAAGAGTAACAAACATCCTCACAAACATTCGCCTTTATAATATTAGTGTGATTATTATATACTAGCTTCTGCCCGCGACTTCGTCTGCGTGAAATTTCTTATCCCCCTGACCTACTCCGTCGCATCGCATCGTCTGCCCGCGCTATTAATTCGTTTTCTCTTACCGTACTTTCTGACTTTTTTCTTTTTGCTCGGCTCCTTAAGTGTTCTAGCGTGATATTAAAGACCCTATAGCCTTCCTCAACCTGAAGCGATGTGGCTATTTTTTTTTTTAAATATTCGTGTTTTTGGGAGGAAAAAATCGTAATTTTTTATTCTATTCTGTTTTTATTATGGCAAGCAAAGCTAATGTCGACCATTCAGCCAAGCCAATGTCTAAAGTGAATTGATAAAGAATCGAAAATTTTAAAATTAATAGTTCAAGTCAGGGAAATAAAAATTTGAGCAGTTTGTCACACGTCGTATTTGACGTGTTATTTGCCAATTTATACGATTGCCACATGTCAAAGAATGACAGTTTTTATGATTGGAATTTATGAATAATAACTTTAGCTACCTTACCTTTAGCTACTTAGAATTATAACCAGAAATATATACAACTCACAACAAAAAAGAAATGAAAATAAAGCCACCACCTGTGCCTACCTATACTTACTTTTCTACCTATACCTACTTCACTTAAAAATAAATACTTATAACTACTTTAATTAATAAAAGTACCTACGCTTAATAATTTTTAATTTGAACGAATATTTAAACACTACCAAAACAACTCATACCTATTTTACAAAATAACAACAAAATAAATTCAAATAAACTATTTAATGACTAAAAGTCGCGCTGATAAGCACGGTTTCTCAATATCAATTATTGTCTGTCAATAAGGTCGAACGGTGTGAACGCATCAACAGCCAAATATTGAATGAAGCTGAGAAGCTCGCTCTCGGACCTCCCGCCTTTTTATACCCTACCGCCGCCGCGACCCGTGTTGAGCGCGGCAACCATTACACAAAAATAATCCTTATTCCTTCAGTATTCACGTGCGACGGCGCGATGGCTTATTTCATGTATAAGTTTGGTGTTTCTATACCGATTTCTATGATTCTTTTTTTATTGAATAGGTAATAATGTTAACTTTTTTAAATTTGGGATGAGTGAGAGCATTATAAACGTAAGAGTAAACAAATATAATCAGAATGCTCCGAACTGCTAAGCTATCAGGAGTTACACGTGTTATTGTGAGTCAACCATAAAAGATAGACATATGCTGTTGCGGGATATTTTTTAGACAATTTTATGTATAATATTTCCGTCGTACATGATTTCTATGTAACTTTAACTATTAAGGCTGCACACGCGACGGAAGCTTAAAAAATGGAGTAACTTCTCCCGTTTTCCCAACATTTCCCTTCACTACTCTGCTCCTATTGATTGTAGCGTGATGAAAAGTATACTATAACCTGCCCAGAAGTATGAAAAATAATTGTACCAAGTTTCGTTAAAATCCGTCGAGTAGTTTTTGTTTCTATAAGGAACATACAGACAGACAGACAAAATTTTTACTGATTGCATTTTTGGCATCAGTATCGATCACTAATCACCCCCTGATAGTTATTTTGAAAATATATTTCATGTACAGAATTCACCTCTCTACAGATTTATTATAAGTATAGATTATATATTATTATTATTATAGTAGTAGGATAGTAGGATAGGAAGTAGGATTTCCGAATAGCCTTGAAATTGAAAGATTAGCCGGCCGAGAAAATTATTCTACTTAGAAGTTTGCAGTTAAATTATATTTAGAACATGAAGGATTATGGGGATGTGTCGATCCCGGTCGACGTGAAGAATTATATAAAAGCTAAGTCCAAAATCATTTTGTTGGTTGAACCAATCAATTACATTCATATTGAAAATGCAAAGTCATCCAAAGAAGTATGGACGAACTTACAAAATACTATTTATAGTTGTCATCTAAACTATCTAAACTAATTTGATTGTTTGTTACACTTTGACGCTAAAACGGCTGAACGGATTTGGTTTAAAATTTGGCAAATGGGTAGACCATAAACCGATATTCCAACAAAATCTAGACTTATGCAGGTAATACCACGGGGCGCAGCTAGTGTATGTGCTTGTCTGCTGCCTTGTCCAGGACAATCAAAAAATTACACAAAATTGTAAACCTAGGTGATTTTTCCAAACGATCTAAGTAGTGAGGGGCCTACAATGAGGTTTGCCGATCATCCGACTAGCTATTGTGACTAAATTATTGGATATTTTTTTATTCAATTTTCGTATGCAGATTGGGAACGTCATTAGATATACGCAGTTTAATGTATTGTCGTTTCCAACTTGAATACAACAATAACTGTGTAAACCACCCTAAATGAACAATAACGTCAACACAAAGGTGTTCGCTACATATAAAGTTACCCGTCCAACGTGCGACTTATTGGTAAATAGGTCAATTGGCCAATCACAGAACACGTTCAGCAGCAGGCGGTAATGTGATTGACCTCCCGTTACTAATACCGAGGGGAGAAAAGCTTGTGTTTTAGCATCTACGTAGGTAATTTAATATTATACCAGCCTAATATTGTTCCACTGCATGGGAAAGGCCTCTTCTCCTATAAAGAAGGCAAAGTCAAGTTGCATCAATACTCAATATATTTATTGGTTCCATAAGTTGCATCGTCTAAACACTGCTTAAACGATGCAAATTTTAGGGGTTATGCAGATGGAGCAACTTTAGTTGAGGCTACCTATCAACTTTAAAAAAAAATCCTTTAAAAGTTGCCAGTTGCTACAACCAAATAGCCCGAGATGTATAAAGCCGCAAAGTTTTTGAACACCAGTGTACTTTTTCACCTTTTTTGAAAATATAATGTTTAGAGAATGTTGTGTTTTGCGAAAATGGTCTTAGAAGATTATGATGTTTTCAGAATATGATATTATGAGTATATGTTGTTTTGCGAATATCGTGTTTTACGAATGTGATATTTTACGAATGTGGTCTTTTGAGAATATGATATACAGCGACGGAGCGGT
This sequence comes from Amphipoea oculea, assembly GCA_945859645.1. NCBI lineage: Eukaryota > Metazoa > Arthropoda > Insecta > Lepidoptera > Noctuidae > Amphipoea > Amphipoea oculea. Next base: position 13,132,902 of record OX243880.1, read on the forward strand.
TTGTACCTAGACAGCATGTTGCCAGTTTCTGCAATAATTACTTCATCTGCAAAGCGCCTTATTGTATACTTCAAGTTACGGAATGCGACAGGCAATATAATCGAACCGTGTAAATCAAGCTTTATACAGACCCGTGCTAAAAACAATTGACTACCAATTAAACCAATTATTTATAACCCCGAAATGTGGTTTTGTGGTTATGGAAATCCGTACAAGCTACAACGCTATTTAAATCGAATAGATTTACTGTGGAAGCATGCAGTGTTTGACCTAATTAAATAAATATGCAATTAGTTTGAATTTGGCTAATATAAATCTGTTAATAGACTGGAATGTTGGTCATAATGAATTTAAACTAGAACGATTTCAATGTTGGTATTATTTAAGCGAGCGTAATAAAATATATACAGTCCATATTATAGTACCCTTTTTTCAGGTCGTCAGTTCTGACTCTTGGGTATCCTACATTGTTTACAGATTCCCGTGAAACTACTACAACTAAAAAAAGTTATAACCATAGTAATGCACATTATGCACACAAAGGTTTTAAATTCCGCTGCATAAATTTACACAGCACACAAAATTCATAAAATATGCATACAGATAAATAAAAATCTAAAACCAAATAAAAACATAAAAAATGTAGGTACAAACACAGATACAAAATGCAAAACAGCTACAGGCAATCCTGCGGATGTAATACAAACAAGACAAATAATAAAAGTCGTGTATAAACAAGACTTGGAACAAGACGAACTCATTTCACCGGTTTTTTAATATTCTGAGCCCAAACTTAATTACACTCCGTCCCGACACATCCCTCCCTACCTTACTAACGCCATCTAGTGGAATATATTTGAACTGTAGAGGAAAAGGACATTGTTCCGTATTTTTTCAAGTAAATAGGTCATCTTTACTCTACCTGTGGTTTTTGCAAAATTGTGTTTTTTCTGTTGACAAAATCCGCTGGTCAACAGAAGATATAGCAATTGCAAAGTCTCCCTGTGAACGTTACTAAGGGCTCCAACACATAAACATGATACGACGTCGCGTCGTGCTACGACGAATATGATGGTAGGTATATCATTGTAATAACTTTTCATTCAAACGTTAAAACGATGCCGCGTCGTAGAACGACGCGACATCTCGTATCGTGTTTATGTGTTGTAGCCTTAAGCTGTTCAATTATTGGCTAGTAGGACAAAATAAATTATGATTTTTGCAAATAAAGTCTTGTGTAACTTTGTACAAAATTATGATTGAAAATAATCATACAGCTCTCTCCAACGCATCAATACTGATTTCAAACAGTTTCCCGGTTGTTCGCCGTATCTGGGAGTCGAACCGTCGTCGCTCGAGCCCAGTCTTCCTGTCCCTCGCACACTCTGTGCGCTCAACGCTCTCTTGGACGCTAAGCCTGACTGTGATGTGTTCGCGGATGAATGGAAGAAGATCTTATTTGGAGTATTATGAGATGAGGGTATGACTGTCGAGTAGTTGTATACTTTTTACTTAGCCCTATGTGTTTGCGTCACTAACTGATATAATTGGCCTTGGCCGTTTTATGTTTAAATAACATCTAAATAAAGACTGTATATTATAAAGACTAAAAAAATAAAACAATGATGGCGCGCACACTTTAACACAAAATCTTATAAAACCAGCTCGCATATAGCAAAACTTATTTGAAGTGCATTGCGCTTATCGTAATATATTATTTTAGTTTTAATTTTTTTATTGTGCTTGTTAGTGACCCAAAGATTTCCAATTCGTTTTTCTGCTTTTACTTGTGAGAATCTGCAATTGGCTCTGTGTTTCTAAATCGCCACCACCACTAATCACCTTTTATTATAGCTGTCGGTTTCCCGGTATATAAATAAACTAATACCGGTATATAATAAACCTGCGACTTCGTTCGCGTGAAATTTCACCCTCCCCCATTCACCCTCTTAGGCTAGAATTTCGAAAAACCCTTTTAGTGGATACCTTATTTATCGTGTCGAAATCCTCATGCATGTCCACCACCCTGGGGTGGGTGGAGGGGTCTGTCAGACTCTTATTGACTAAACACGCTCACACCACACGGTGTCCTGCTGCTACCTTTAGCCGGTTTTCACAAAGAACACACCTTCCAAATTTCATGTCTCTAGGACCAGTGGTTTAGGCTGTGCGTTGATATATCAGTCAGTCAGGACTTTGAATTTTATACATATAAAAAGTCGCTTTTCGTGCCTGTCTATCTGACCCCTTAGATCTTCAAACCACATTATGAATTTTGGGTTTCGTTTGAATTGTAGGCATACATGATAATTTTACAATGATCATGTTACCTATTTTTTCTTAAAGACCTGCATCCTAATTGCGTGACATAGGTATTATCAATCTCAATCATTTTGAAGGATCTAATCCATTGCTTCATATGTTCGAAAAATTTTTCTGTTCAACTACGTAAATAACGCAATGAATGTTGTTGAGCTGTCAAAATTAAACCCATTGCTACCGATAGTGTTTTACGCAATTACCCCGCTTTTTGACAAGACAAAACTGTTCTGTCTTTGATAGACAAAACTGTGTTTGTTCTGGTGTGAACTCCATCTTAATTTCTACTTGATACTATGTAGTGTACACTCGAGACCACTCGTAAGATGTATCTCTGTATTAATATTAGATTTAAGAGTCACTGACCGCAAAAGTGCGATGCACTAGAAATAACGTTAGGGTTCAAGAGTAATTTTAGACGTCGGAAAGGGTTCGCATATTTTTAGGATGGAAATAAAACATATACGAGTTATATGTTTTGTAGAACTTTATGTACTTTTACATTTTTTTAAGGTAATGTTCTAAGGAGATTGACGATAGGTTAATAGCTGTTTATACAGGGTGACGGGTACAACGACAAGCAAACTGTAACTAAGACTTCAGCAAATGATTCTAGACCCCCAGTGTAGAAATTTTGATTTATTTTCCTTAGATCACAGTTTTGAATCCCAGTTTAATATTTTTGGTGTTGGATCCCACAAAATATTATTTCGTCGGTTATCAAAAAAAGGGCGTGGTCATTGCTGCCGTGCATAGCGAGGCTCAGGGGCGGCCCCTTTACAGTCTCCCAGGGGATGTGCCTTACAGGCGTTGCACGGGGGGGTTCCGGAATTATTTATTTATTTATATATACTTTATTGTACACCACAAAAATACATAACATGTAATAAACACATTAAACACTACAAAATATACAATGGGCGGCCTTATCGCTTTCTGCGATGAATTAGTCTTTTAAGAGGAACCGGGACCACCCCTATGTGCTGATGGTGATCACCGAGGTGGTTTTAGTGAAGTAAAAATCCCACACTCCCCGACCTCCCTCCCCGGAGGTCAGGTACCTTTTGCTGGTTTCCCCCCGACAACAAAAAAAAGGTATCTACACTGTCAAAATGTATTTTTTTAAATAAGCATTGAATATTTTTCGAAAATACTACAGAATTCTGTGTTGACTCCATTGTAACAGGTTGCGCGTCAATGCCACCTTGTATAGCTTACTAAAAATATTATTTATTTAAACTTTTCGTCCAAAAAGGTACAAAGGCGAACTTAATGCCTAAGGCATTCTCTACCAGTCAACCAAGGGCGGTGAAGAGATTAGATGGCAGGTGCTAGGTGATTATTGATTGTAAAAACCGACTCGTAGTTTATCTACTGTTTTAAAAGCATTTAGTTGCAAGCATTTTGTTGTTTTTGTTGTAACTCTATCTATTTGGACTTACGTGAGTATACGCCGCAGCCGAACTATGTGCTTCATAGAAACATGTTCTTTACCTGAAACAAAAACATATAAATATTAGATTCTATAATTACAACGCCAAGCAAGGCTTTTACAATAGTAAATGTTTATACACACGTTTTACAGTCGAAAGCCTATAAGATATTTGCATTGGCCTGGATGGGGCTTATTTAGCCAGTTATAGTATTTTTTATCACGACGCGTGCTTTGCTTGTGGTTAGCAAGCGTACAAACACGCTGTGAATGTGTTCGTAAGCGCTGTAGCTCTCGGTACCGTCCGAGACAATGGCGAAGTTGGAAGTGTGTGTATTTCACAGCGCGTTTGTATATTTGGTTAACACAAGTAAAGCGCGCGTTGCTTCGTGAGATAAAAATTCTGTACCTACGTAAGTACTTTTGTAAGCGCTTGTTCTCCGCTCTTTGATTGTAACATAACTCATACTATCACTACATCATATCAACCCACTATACACGAGGCATAGCCAATTACAAATAAAAACGCAAAGTCAACATCATGAATAAAAAAAAACGATACAAAAGCAAAACTGGAAACAGAACGGACGAAGCGTAAAACAAATTACAATGTAGAAATTGTAATAACTTTTATTTTTAGGGTTCCGTACCACCAAAGGAAAAAACGGAACCCTTATATAGGATTCCTTTGTTGTCCGTCTGTCTGTCTGTCAAGACCCTTTATCTCGGGAACGCGTGTAGGTATCAAGTTGAAATTAAAACCATATACCCTTGAAGCTGTGAAAATAATCAAACTTCTAAAAACAGATACGGCCGTTTATGCCGCAAAAAACGTATATTTTGACACTCAAGGGAATCAAAATTTATAGGGTACTTCCCGTTGACCTAGAATCATGAAATTTGGCAAGAAGCAAGGTCATATAGCAAAAGTAAAGGAAAAAATCCCAAAACCGTAAATTTGTAGTTATATTAAAAAACACCCGTGATAAACTATTTACATACCTACAAAATACGGAACCCTCGGTGCGCGAGTCCGACTCGTACTTGACCGGTTTTTTTACTTTTTACACACACTGAAAAGGGTCGAATTTTGGCGAGTTGACCCTTTTTTAACCGACTTCATTTGTTATCCAGATAAGGCAAAAAAATACGGAAAAATAAGGCTATAATCCGGAATCATCGCTTGAAATCCTCTAGGTAGCTATTGAAATGGATGGGCAAAGGCGATTGTATGAAACATCAAATAAAGTCGAAAGCCTTTAGATGTATTAATGGCTTAGGTATAAACTGAAACTAAAGGTTTATATATCTTTTATATCTTTGGAAATTAGCTGCCAGATGGGTATGATTTATCATATCGTAAAATAATTTGGTTATGTAGGTTGTTTAATGGGAATGAAGCGGTTTAAAGTTAAGTGAAGTTTAAACGTCATAAGTGTATGTTTAAATAGTCGCTAATCACTACCTAGCTTTAACCAACGTTTATGAATAAAGGGCTAAGTCTGTAGAAGTGTTTGCCTCCTACTTATGCGTGTATAATAATTATATCAATATTTTTACCGAAATAAATTACACGACTTTTTCTTCCGACAGACAATTGACATATCTTCTTGTAATTATTTCTTCATTCAAATGACGTCATCTACAACAACAAACAGTTTTGTTTTTAATAAAATCCTAAGAAGATTATTTATGTAATGGTTCAATATGAAGTCGGTTAAAAAGTAAAACATTAAAGATAGCATAAAGTTATAGTTCGCCACAAATCAATGAAATAAAAACAGTTTACAATACAAACATACATACATAGTTAGTATGAATTGTTAAAAACTGCACTAGCCTGATTTGATGGGAACATTCTAACAACAGGCTAGCCAAAATAATTGCTCCAACCGATACACAAGCCAGCTACTATGAAAAAACATTGGCCAAAATGTTTTTCAGAACAAAGATCGTTTTCAAGCTTGACCACTCAGAAATAAACCGGGCAAAATTTGTAACAAGTGTGCAAAAAGGCCACCGCTATACGCAGGCACATAAAAGGTTCCAGCTGACCGCGCTAAGTACCCAAATCCGAACGTCTGATAGGCCCACGGTATCGCCGTCTGTGGCATACCGGTCCCTTTTAAGGCAACAATGACGATATCTTAAATCCTTTAACGTTCGATATCATCTAGCAAAATCCCTGGAAAATCACCGAATAATACAGACGCAGGTATATCTTACGGAAAATTAAGCTTTGATTTCTAACGTTGCGGGGTGAATGAGGTGGTCTTAGTGCCAGAAAGCCATTTTGGCAACTACATACAATCTATATTAAATCGTTTGTTTATCTATTTACATACCTAATTACATGTTTAAATATTTCTTAAAAAATAAGTATAAAAACATTTAAAAATATAAAAAAATAGTAGTCCGCCAGTGTCGGAAGCAGGGTCCAAGCTACCTACCGGTGGTTAGGGCTCTGGAGACAGGAACCTCCTTACAATGCAAGCCATATCGAGGAGTACTGCCAATCTATATTATAATTATATGAAATTCAAAGTCCTGACTGACTGATATAAGCAACGCATAGCCTAAACCGCTGGTCCTAGAGACATGAAATTTGGAGGGTGTGTTCTTTGTGAAGATAATAAATGGTTTTTCGAAATTCCACCCCTAAGAGGATGAATGGGGGAGGGTAAAATTTCACGCGGACCAAGTCGCGGGCAGAAGCTAGTAGAGATATATGGTAACTTAACTACTGTTTCAATACCATTTAGCCAATTAAACACTCATTATCGTTTTATATTGATAATTTTACAATAATCAAGTTACATAAATATATACATATTATAAAATAGTCACTTATCGTGCCTCTTTATTGTGGCCGCTTAGATCTTAAAACCAGACAATGAATTCTATAAAATTAATGTGTATGATACGCTAGCTTCTGCCCGCGACTTCATCCGCGTGAAATTTCGACCCCTGACCCACCGCGACGCATCCTATGACCCGCGCTATTAACCACGTTTTCGTTTAGGGTTCTTACTGACTTTTTTCCCTTTTCCGGCTCCTTAGCGTCGTAGCGTGATCTTAAATAGCCTATAACCTTCCTCAAGAATTGGGCTATCAAAAGTAAAAATATTTTTTCAAATCAGACTGGTAGTTCCAGATATAGCACGTTCAAACAAACAAGCAAATACTTCAGCTTTATTATTATTTTTTTTTTTTTTTTTATTTGAAATGGGCTTGCTCTTGACTATAGTCTAGGTCAAAGGTGACAGAGACAATTAAGTCGACGATGGAGCGAGCTTACCAAGAAGAAGCCTGTTCACTCTCACTTTGAAGAGATTCGGGTTGTATGCGTTCGGAAAAACAGACGCAGGTAGAGAATTCCACTCTTTTGCTGTGCGCATTATAAAGGACATTTGCAAACGCTTAGTATAGATTAAATATGTTACTAATAACACAGAAACTGCATTTTGACATTTCACAATTGCACCCGTGCAAAATAGGGGTGGGTCGCTGCTCATCAATAATTCATAATGATGACGAATAATTACATTTCGGCGGGTATCATACCTTATAACAAGACAAGGGAAATAGCTGTTTAGAAAACGTGGATAATATAAAAAAGCCCATAAGTACCACAGCGGAGCAAAAACCTCCAGAAAGTTCCAAGACGAGAAACATTTTGCGAGGGAAATCGCGTCCTTACCTAAACAAATATAGCTATGCAAATAAATCCTAGCTATTGGCATTTAATCTAGGTCAAACCGATATTTGGGAATGCGCAGCTCAGTTGTTATTTGGACCGTTCAGAGTTTACAAATTGGGGATTATTTGTTCATTTATTGTTTCTGTTTGATTGCTTCGCTCTTGTATTTTATGTGCTATTGTCTGTTATGAAGTGTCGGAAAATGTTGGTTCACGATGTTGGTGTTAATTTAGTGATAATATGAAATGGTAGTAGGTAAGTAAGTAATATTATGATATTTTGTACGTAAGAAGAGGTCATGCTATTGTAATCCATAATCCTAACTAATATTCTAACTGCGAAAGTAAGCGTGTTTGTTACCTTTTCACGCCTAAACCACTGAACCAATCATACTGAAATTTTGCATATACGTTGTCAGGTGTACAGAAACGGACATAGGGTACCTTTCATCCCGAAAAAAAGTGCTGTTCCCGAGGAAAACAACAACAACGTTGTGGAATTTCTCAGTAGCCGACCGGAGTCTAGATTGATGCCCAGTTCATGGCAATAGGCTAAAAGAAAAAAGAAAGAAAATACGCGGCTCCACACGTACATACGTGAAACGTGGGGCTCCATAGTACGTGGGATTTAAACATAACTGGTGAAAATTTTATTTGCCTAGCCTTTTTCCAACTATGTTGGGGTTGGCTTTCAGTCTAACCGGGTGCAGCTGAATATCAGTACTTTACATGAAGCGACTGCCAATCTGACTTCCACAACCCAGTTACTGGTAATACGATACCCCTTGGTAAGACTGTCTGTCAAACTGTAGGGCTTCTGACGACCCGCTACGACTGCCAAAGATCCACGAATGATAGCCTGGACCAACTGCTTAAAGTGCTTTTGAGGCACGAAGGGGTTTTGATATGTATAGATGGTCACCCATCCACGGACCAACCGCGGCAAGCGTAGCTTAACCTTATTGATCAACCTATGCGGTTGTTATTACATAGCCCCTTCTACATTTAAAAAAATACTTCAGAAATGATTAATTATTTTGCTGTCAGGCTTTTACGGATATCCGAGCAGTATCCATGAAACGAATCGTCACGTGTAGGCTTTCACACAGTTGATGGCAGTTGCAAAAACCGAGCGTCCGGTTACATGGACTCGGGGCGGTGAAAAAACCGGGCGTCCGGTTTCAAGTGTTGCGGCCACTTCGTTTTAACGATTGACAGTGATGAAGAGGTCGGAAAACGAGGGCTTGTGGTGTTCATTTTAATGTTTAGGTGAAAATAACGAAGGGTAATTGAATTTCCAACACTTAGGTATAATAGTACTGCTTTGACCTTGTTTTCTGATTTAAAATAAGAACGAAGCGTTCGATATTTTAATTAACAAGCTTAGTTTGAAGTGCTAAGCCAAGTTTGCGACACAAAATTCCTATGAAATAATTAATGGCTTCGAGTTCTACAGGAATTATGTACCGATAATTTACACATTGTCTAACATATGTTTCAAGTCTAGTAAATTCTCTTATTAGTTAGAATAAAAAAATTCCCTCTAACAATATAAATCTGCAACAATTTATCAATGAAACGACGAGGAAGGGTGTATAATTTCACATGCATTTATCACGGCGTAGCGCGTAGCACGCTACGTGCAGCTACGAGCTACGGTGCTACGCTCCACTGATCGGTTGCAATTAATAACGCTACAACCGTCTGGACACGGAACCATTTTATGTTAGGTACAGGTTGTGACTTTACATTACATTTTGTTTAATTAATTGAGGGCAAGGTGAAGTAATTAGCATGGATGTTAAAAATAAATTAACGATGTAATATTATAATTCAAAAGTTCAAGCACGGTGTGACGTGAACATAAACGTCAACAATAATATCGTCAAGGAATTATAACAGTACACATTCTTTCCTAGAAAGAATAAAGAAAAATTGTTTATTCTGCACAAACAAAACGCCCATTACAAATAATAGAAGACATAAAGTATACATAATTATATAACGTAGTCAAAACTAGAAAAACTTTCAAGCAAACAAGAGAAAATATATTTTTTTAGCATGGACTAAAAGGCAATAATTATTATAGTCCTCCTTATCGATTTCGATTACGGTGACCGTTTAAAATTATTATTATACGACAAATAAAAACAAATAAAAAATTTGAAAGTCCGTAAAAAATTTGCAGGTAAGTGTGCATCACGGCTGCGCAAAAAGGCCAAGTAATTATGTATTATTTCACCTTATGCAACCTTCATACGGTCCGCCATGATTCAATAACTCTTATTTAGCAAAAACACCATTTATTACAAACACTAATTTGCATCAAACAGGCATTCTAATTATTTACCACAAAATATTGACACCTAACGACACGGGAATTCAATTACACTACAAATTGCCATCAATATTTACATTCTAATTAATCGTTTGTTTAGTCGAACTATGCTAATAAATGATTAATTACTAGCAGCGTCCCGCGGTTTCACCCGCATATGTGTGATCCCGTGGGAATATCGTGATAAAAACTATCCTATGTCCTTTCCCGGACTCAAACTATCTACTCTTATACCAAATTTCATCTAAATCGGTTCAGCGGTTTAAGGCACTACCCTGAAAATATAAAATCCTCGAAAACCTACTAAGTGAGCGAAAGTGATGCAATTACTTTTGAAACGCAAAAGAAGAGTGATGGCTATAGTGTGCGTGCGCTCAGAATAAAACGACGTATATGCCAAAAGGAATTTACTCCTTTTTTAACGAAATAAATGAATTAAAATTAAAAATACTTTGAGTAAACTTTGATATGATAATTCTCTATGTTTTAAAGTAAATTCCATTGAATAACTTTTAAGCGTTACGCCGTGATGTGGAAAAAAGTAAAAAAATAGATATAACTTTGCATTTTTTTTGTATCGAGAAAAATTCATTGAATCGTGTATTCCTTTTACGTGATACTAAACCAAAGAATCAAAAACATGTACCAAAATGTTAAATCCCTATTCCATATACTTAACAAGTTACACAAAATAGAAAAACCACATTTTTTTCAACATATCACCTTAAGCGTGAAGAGGTAACAGACAGACAGACAGACACACTTTTGCATTTATAATATTAGTATGGATAGCATCGTAATGGCCACAATTTATGAACAAACATAGATCTATACTAATATAATAAAGTTTAAGAGTTTGTTTGTTTTTGGTTTACATTAATATTTATTGTTATTATAATATTTTTTTTGAGTATAGTTTTCATTGTGTTTATATTGTGTGTGTGTGTGTTGTGTTTTATTGCGTGTATTGGGTATATTGGCATGGTTAGGTAACATATGGAAAATTTCATTTAATTAACATTCAATTTAATGTTCTGCTTCCTGTAATATTAATTACTTTGCATACCTGCTATTGTATATAAGCAAGTTTTTCTAACTGAAAAGTCAGCTCTGCTGCTGGGGAGTTTGTTACGCCACTTTTTCTTCCCAGCGTAAACTCTAGGAAGTGGTAAAGGGTGGGCGTTTTGGGGGACTGTCTTATGTAATTTTGACGTTCGAAAAAGTGCTGAGTTTCAGCCGAATTTGAATAAATGACTTTTAATTTTCATTTTTGTTTGAACACGCTAATCACAGTAAAAAAATCATTTTTCATTTATTTTGAGAGCCCATTTCTTGAATAAGGTTATTGGCTACTTAACATCACGCTATGACCCTTAGGAGCCGAGCAAAAAGAAAAAAAGTCAGAAAGAACGCTGAGGGAAAACGCAGTAATTTAAGAAATATCCGATTTCTTTCAAGGGTCTCCCACATTTATCGACGCGGAATCGGCTTAAGCCGAGTGCGTATCACCACACTACTCGACTTACTCACTCAATCACCACACAACTCGGCTCATTTCGCCGTCGGCCGGCGTCGCGACGCGTCGTCCGAGCCGAGCCGATGCGAATGGTATTAGTAACACCCTTATTACGTTGTCATAAAGGCTTTTTTGACCGGTGTTAGTCGATGCCGCGTCAATAAATGTGGGGAGACCCTAAATTAAACGCACACACGCGGGGCACAGCTAGTATTTCATATTTATTGTGATGATTCATGTCGTTTGTTCCATCGTATCGTTGACTGATTGTATGCAATTAATAACCGTCACTGGGCATGAAAAATTATTATTGGGACTGTTTTTCATACATTGTTTCAAAATTCTTTGGCCTTCCCCTACTGTTATAGCTTCTAAAAATTCCTGACGACATTGTATAAATATTAAAGTACCTTTGATTTGACAGAACACCTCATACTTTAACTTCTAGATCTAACTTAGACATAACATGGGTCACGTATTTTCAAAGCTTAAACAAATTCACTCCCACACGGTCTAAGACTTTTACCCCGAAAGAAAAAACAAATATTAGACAAGATAACTTAAACATGAACTCATTGAAACTATTATTTTAGTGTGCACGCTGCTTTACGAAAAGTCGGGAAGGCAAACCAATGGCACGATAAATAATTGTGGGCAAGGTATTTAATTACGTAATCGCATTTTTTTTAATTTAACGTACCTAAAGGATGCGCCTGTTACTAAGGCTCCGCTGTCCATCCGTCCGTCTGTCACAGGGCTGTATCTTTGAACCGTAATAGGTTGACACTTGAAATTTTTACAATGTGCACATTCTTCAAATTTCAAGTGTCTACTATGGCCACCATAACAAGAAAAAATAAACTTGTTTATATTAATAAAATAAATTTAAAAAATAAAGGGTAGTAGGGTAATGTATTTTTTTGTTTATTCTTTATTTCATTACTAGCAGCTCTCCGCGGTTTCATCCGCTGAAGTTTCGATCCCGTGGGAATATCGGGATAAAAAGTATCCTATGTCCTTTCCCGGGACTCAAATTATCTCTATGCCAAATTTCATCTAAATCGGTTCAGCGGTTTAAGCGTGAAGAGGTAACAGACAGACAGACACAATTTAGCATTTATAATATTAGTTTGGATGAAAATACACTAGGTACTAAATTAAAAGACTAATTAACTAAGTATAAAAATAAATACAATAGGATATTTAGGCGTCAAAGTATTCGTCCGCATCGCTTTCATCCGGAAACGTGCCCAGAAGACTGGCAGCATTGCCACGTTGAATGGTTATGTTAATTCTTTGGCCAAAGAACGACCCAGCCCTCTGGTCACGTGCAGTGTCAATCAGCCGGCGGGAAATTAATAATTAATATTTTTTGTTCACGTTTGTGTTAAAAGTCTGACTCGCACTTGGCCGTTTTTTTGCATAATCTTTGCAATAGTTCAGCCTGTAGCTAAAATGCTTAACGTTATGTAACATATTTTTGTCAAGAAAAGATTTTTTATTTCAGTACCTAATTTGGGTTGTTAGCTCGTCCTACTTTTCTCATAATACCTATATATATCTCCTTATCTCCCAAGAAAGCAATAAGGAAAATAATACGTTAATATGACACGCTTATGTGAAAAGGTTTTCAATCCCTGTCGTATATATTCTCTCTCTATTTTAGCTTCAAATTCTCGATATACAAAGTCGTATGTAACTTCAGTGTTGCAACTGGCACTGTATTTACTGCCAACTTTATTGTATACTAAAGATATAGAATTACGACGTAGGACATTAAAAGGTATATAGATGTCTCCTTTCGTAGTTAAGGTTTCTACTAAGTTAGCTGCAACATTGAAAACCTACGATTTATAGAATAGAATAGACGTTTATTTTGCCTATATCGGTAATGCATTAGAAACTCATCTCTATTTCAACATTTGGTATATAACATTTATATTATTATTCACTTCAGTTTAACCAAAAGCCAAACCTACTCATATCAATTGAGACAGCAATTCTTTTCCCTGACAAAACAACTGGTTGTCTGTAAACTCGGTTTACGGACGATAATTTTACGTGATAACGTCATAAAAAAACATCAGATAGATGCGTCACAAACGGAACGCTTCGGCCGATCATGCCTCTCTATCGCTTGTTCCGCGCTCTCGCTTGCACGCACGGCTCAGGCGAAACGTGACAATGAGTCATGCTTTTTCGTGCGTGCAGCTGGCGTTCATCGATTTACGTCAAAACTCAGTCACACTTTAGTACGATTTATCCGTCAAAAATTTACGTTATTCTACGCTTAAACAACACTGTTGTCAAGTCTCCCCAACCACTTGGTAATTTATTGTAAATAATACTTGTGGATTCGCAGTACAACATAGGGTTATGTAGCAGCTTCTTGGACTTCCCCTCTTCGGAAGGGGCCGGGAATTTGTGTGCATTATACATGTGCCATTTACGGAGCGGAAGCACCACCCAGCAATAACTGGGCTCTGCTCACTCCATTGTTGTAATATTGATAAGATCTTAGAGAGATAAGATGTATTTAGCCATACGAGTTACATTATAATTAGAATTACGGGGCGACATCGTCATTGTTGACGGAGTCCCCTTAAATAAAGGGGAAAAAAACACTGTTATCAAGTCTTTCCAACCACTTTGTAATTTATCACACTAATATTATAAAGACGAAAGTTTGTGATTGTGTGTGTTTACATGTTTGTTACTTCTTCACGCTCAAACAGCTGGACCAATTTTGATGAAATTTTGTATGGAGGTAGCTGACACCCTGGCTTAACATATAAGTTACTTTTTATCCCGATATTCGCACGGGATCGACACTAATGCGGGTGAGACCGCGGGGCGCAGCTAGTTGTAAATAATTGGGACTATACAGTAAACACTTCTGCGCACCAAAGTAGTTTCACACGTTATTTGAGATAATTTACTATTGTCACGCTTATTTCTTGGAAATACAGCAGCTAGACATTCTAAACGGCTTTGATTTTGCTTTACAAACATAGCTTCTTCGAAAACAGAACAACAACAGAGCGGAACCAGACAGAATAACAGAACAGAATCTAGCCGGGATTTTGTCTCAGAAAAAATCTGTAAGACCATTTTCAATAACAATACACATTGCAAAGTATCTTTCCCGAGAAGCCATTAGCCATTTCAGTTAAAAATCAATCACAACGAAAACTCACCCGACCGGAGCCATTTACACTTCCAATCAAAAATTAATTATCTTCGCCTCGATCTAAGAAATTACAAGAAAAAGAAAATAATATAACAGGCAATGGAGAACCCACTTGGGTACATACAAAAGGAAGGAACGGTGATTTCCCTGAAATTGCTACCCAATAATGCTTCAGTTTCAATTATTATTCGTCAACAAGAATGAAAATTACGTTTCATGTTGTTGAAAATTCTTGAAATTGGATGAAATAAAGTGGAATGGTAATAAGTTCCTGGAAGATGGAAGCAGTATTATGAGATGTCTGAAAGTGCTGCCTCAATTATGAAATGAAATTTTAATAAGGGCACCGTGACTCAATACTAGAAACATGTAAAATAATATTTTTATTTTTTATAAATGGCAGTTCGCAGGTCAACCTAGAAGGTTGTCTTAACCGGTCTTGCCTGTGGGTGCCTTAATAAATTAAGGCCTCCAGCCAGGGCTCAAAAACTTAAATACTAAGGGGTTAAACGCTAAGGGCACCCTTGTGAGGTACGGACCTTGGCTTAGGGCGTCGCTGGGAGAGGACAGCAAGGGACAGGCTGGATCGGATTAATTTCTGAGGAATTTAAAACTACAGGCTTAGCGGCGCGGGCCGCCTCGAGCAAGGGTCGAGGAAACATGACGAAGCCGTAGGCTTTTTATTATACAATACATTATCTGGACCTAAAACAACACACCTAAGTACTTTGTAGAAGAGTCTCCTTGGGATCCGAAATATCGTTAATCAGATACCTTAACATTAAAAAAAAAATACTTGTATATACCGCTTGTCAACACCGCGGTTGATTGCCAAACCTTTTCTTATCCTACGAGTAAAATAAATAGTTTTTATCTCGTCATATTATGCTCCTAATATAATTACCTTATTAATTAAACCTTCTTAAAGATTGTTCTAATTCAGTTAAATGCAATCTTTTTAACATCCCCTGATGTTAAAAAGATTTGTTGATGGATCAAACATTGAAAATAAATTACTTATCATTTTCAATAATAATTGAAGTTTTCTAATTTTAAATTTAAATTATTTTTATTATTTGAAATGTTTTTATTAAAAATAAGACGTCGTTTGACAAAGTTATCCTGATAAAACCTCTACAGTACCTGGTTTAACATTTAATGTTTTACTTGAAAACTAGCTGGCAATTGCATAACTTCGAATCTCGCATAGTGAAGGCAGTGACCTGTCAACAAGACGAGTTTCAGCCAAACTTTGCGTATGTAAATGTACAGTCAACAAAAGGAAATATGCAGGATCGTCGGATATACACTTAGTTGAAGTTTAGTAAGAAACCGATGGATGTTCTCGAACAAAATTAAATTTTAATAATAGGAAACAAACTGCTCATTTATCAAATTACATTTCAGTTTACAACATCCATCGGTTTCTTACTAAACTTCAACTATATCCGACGATCTTGCGTACTTATCTCTTTTGTTGACTGTACACAAAGCACTTCGGTTTGCACTAATATATTAAAGTGAGTACATGTGAACTGACCTGAGTGGTTAACATGAATACTGGGATTGCAGCTGACCAAACCACTAGGCGGCTAAGACTGTTGTTTCAGAGTATGTGTATTTTGGGTATGTGTGGGCAATGGCGTGCATTGGTTTTCAGAATAGCTGGGCACTAGGCCGGGTCTAGTCTAGACAAACGCGGTCACTAATCAGAAAGAAAAGTGAGGTCTAAAGTTAAGGACCGATACTACCTCAGATTGCGAAAATTGCCTTAGCATTAACGGCTGTAGTTCCAACAGTTCTGCAGTTTTCTCTTTGAAATTAATATACGATAAAGATGAGGACTACTGCGAGGTGTCATCGGTTGCGAAAACACGATTGCATACAATTTTCTCGATACAAAGAAGTCTCAAAGTTACCTCTAAACCGCAAAATAAAAGGAGAATATTCAATGAAAATTTTCAAATTAGGCCATGAAAATTTGCAAGCTAATCGAACTATGCATAAAGCAGGTGTCATAGGTTCGTTTTTATTTTTTTAATCGTTAAATTTAACGTAAAAAGATGAGATCCGAAATATCCAGCTTTATAACCACTCATACCTTGAACCGCTCTGCCGCCCGGCCCCCGACAGGACCCCGATTTAGTATTTGTCAGTACCGCTTCGGCTATCAGACGGGGAACCCGTGTCACTTTGCTTGCGCTCAAAAGACCCGATTGACAACGTTTTATGTTCTGAAGAAATTATGTAATAAAGTAAAATGAAATATAGATGTAAAATATAAGGCCTCGTATTTTTATTTTTTCCAAATTTTGTAGTTTTCATTCATAAAATATTTTTTTAAAATGGTTTAAAATCGTAATCTCATGTCAATGTCAAAACATTGTCAGAAATTTAGGGAGGTAAACGTACCTATTTTAGACAGTTCCCAATGTGTAATGGTGTTTTCAATATATTCAGCAAAACTATTTTTATAAATAATTTTATCTATTTATTGATACAGGGTGTAAAAAGACTTATAGCCGTCGTACATCAAACTAAGTAACATTGCACAAAAGATCTGTGACAAAAGTAATTGCTGGAAATCGACTTTAATTTTTGGTGTGATTTGCTGTATGCGCACTACCACAAACAGCAAATTTTGCACCCGCATGTAACTGTACAGGGGTCCTGGAGGTATTTAAAGTTGTGTTATAATATCAAAACTTGTTTTCGTAAAAAAATATCGTTTATGCTCACTAGTTCCTTCGCGTAGTTCCTTTGAAGGAACTACTGAGAATTTTTGGCTCAGTAGTTCCTTTGCAAAAGCTGAAGGAACTACTGAGACTAGATATTTCCTTTAGCACTTCCTTTGAAAGAACTACTGAGAACTTTTTGATCAGTAGTCCCTTTGTAAAAGCTGAAGGAACTACTGAGACTAGATAGTTCCTTTAGCAGTTCCTTTGAAGGAACTACTGAGAACTTTTTGATCAGTAGTTCCTTTGCAAAAGCTGAAGGAACTACTGAGACTAGATAGTTCCTTTGAAGGAAATAAACATATATAATGCTGCCCGCTGCTGCCGCATGCAGGACCGTAGGTTCGGTAGGAAAAGAAAGAGAAGCGCGATGACACAACGGTGGTAATTTATTGCAAATATGAAGCTATTATCTATTTACAAAAACTATTTAATAAAAAATAATCCATCACTGAATGCAGATTGGCATCAGAAATTTAATGGTATATTTTTAATTATAATTAAAAATAAAATACTTTTACAAACCATTAAAGTAAAAATACTTGCATACGAAATTGTTCCATAGACTCTTACCACACCTCGGACACTCCATACAACGCTCGTAAAATAATTACCTATTACTACTACATAAACAAATGACGTTTTTATACGTACAAATGTGTGCTTGAAATCTAGTAGCGTAAAAAAAATTGGCGTGGAAAGCTATTTGTGTCGGGGAACCGAACGACCACGGCGGTGGCGCTGCCCGAACGTGTGCATTATTATGAAGTGACCATGTAGTACAATTGTTTATTTATATAGTCGGGTTCGTAATGAAATAAAAACACTAAAGTAGTTTAGTTTAAATGACTTATCTGTAAATAATCGGTTATTAAATCGCATGTTATTAAAAATGCGAAATCTTACAAACAGTTTATGTAAATACGAATTTGGAAAAGCATCACAATATCCAACCATCGTGATTAAAACTCAAATAAAACTTTTAAATCGCATAATTGTGTGTTCGTATCAGCAATACAGCGCTGCGGTTCGCGAGCGCCCTTGCTAAAGAGTCGGCAACGAATACCTTGAAGTGCGGGGTGAGGTGCGGTATAGGTCGAGGAAGGGAGTGTCCTTTCTGTACGTAGTACTATTAAGTATTCTGTGCTCTTACTGATAAGGAGCATGATTGCATTTGCGAAAACAAACGCGGTTGTTGAACTATTTGAGTACCTACGTACTTGTGTGCGTACTTGGAAGCAAATACCTGGTTTAAAAACCCGGTCGCATAAATACGTACCTTCCCTACTCGCCCGATCACACGTTTCCGTAACGCGTTCGCCAGTTTACTCCCCAAGTCAAGCGCGCCTAAAGAAGTTTCACTTCAAAAAATTTTTAACAAAAAAAAACCGACTCCCAAAAATACTACAAAGTGAATAATAACATTAATTTCGGATGTCGGTGTCTTTGGATTTAAATTGTATATTACTTTTTTGCCACCGACTTCCGAAATTAAAGTTATTTTTAGTTAAAAATCTTATATATCCAAAAAATGTATGTAATGTGCCGTCCATAAAACATGGAATAGAAAGTGAAACAACTGCCATGGAACAACTAGCATCAAATTTAATATTAAAAAAATAGAGCCTTGTGGTCTTTTTATTGATAAAGAGTTACCTTTTCTAGGTGCAACTCCGGACGGAGTTGTGCAGGGAGAAGACACAATAGTAGAAATAAAGTGTCCAATTTCTGCATTCAGGACTTGGTTGGACGATGCAATAGATTAAAAAAAATAAGGTTTTGGAGGAAAACGAAAGATGGACTTTCCATAAATTTGAAACATCCTTGGTACATTCAGGTGCAGGGACAACTACACATAACTGGTAGAAAAACATGTATTTTTGCCGTATGGTCGGGATTTAAAAATCATATCAAAACTGAAATTATACAGAAAGACGATCATTATTGGGCAAAATTCATGAGACCTAAATTAACAAATTTTTACTCATCCATCATACATTTTGCCAGAGTTATGTGATCCCAGACATACACGGAATGTAGAAATTAGGGATTTAAGGGAATTCACATAAATGTTCTTGCTTTCGTCATTCTCCTCCTCTTGATTCCTTTTTTTTTAATTTAAATGTTTTCATTAATAACAACTTATTTTAAAATTCGTTCTATTCTAAACCTCCGTTAAAGCCAAAATGTATGAAACTTTATAATTGACATCAGTCATTCCGATGACGTATTATTATGCGTTATAACCATTGCGTGCTCTTGACATTGCTGGGTTGTCAGCTGTTTTAGAACCCAATGGCTCGCGACGATTGGAAAAGACCAGACAGATTGACCATAATGCCTTAGAAGTTAGGTCGGCCTTTGGTGTGTGATGCAACATGTATCGACTACCTTGCGCCACCCCATCTTCCTATTACGGTTGGCTGTGCTAGTGCGATTACTGCGGGTGCAGAAAACCTCAAACAGCGCAAATAGATACTCTAATCTTATTCCGACTTATATGTACCAGCCGTTTGGGGCTGATACACTAGGGCCATAAGGTCCGAGTGCCTACTTAATTTTTCGAGAAATCGCCAAGCGATTGGTCGACTCTTCACGTGACCAGAAGACTAGCCTATTTTTTGGCCAAAGATTCAGCAAATAGAAAGTAATTTTAAGGCTTTGTCATGGCAAAGGATTTTATTACTAATCAAGTTATTTTGAATCTTATTTCAATGAGTTTAGAATTCATGTTACTTTATTTCGATACCACGATGCCGGGAAATGACGCGACGTGCCGCGGGACGCTGCGGCATGACGCGACGCGCCGAGGGATGCTGCGGCATGACGTGTCATGCCGTTTCATTCCACGTAATGCCGCGGCGCGCCATTACATCCCGCGGGACGTGTGGGTCACGTTGTGTCGAGGAATTATGATTGCTAAGCTAGTTGAAATAAGATTGAAACTTGTGCTGCGGTCATTTCGGTTAATGGGATGCAGTCCGGTCTGTGCGGGCTTTCAGCAGGATGCCACGGAACGCCGCGGGATGCCGCAGCACAACCTGCCGTGGCACGCTGTCAGTGAGCTGAGCGTCGGCTCGTATTTGGCTGTCGATGTCTTATGGTGACAAATATATGGCGGTAGAGCAATGGTCTTTGGTCGGTCATAGAACACTAATGAAGTAGGAACTTATATTGCGGATTTCGATGTAAACTATATTTGCTATGCGAATGATGAGTGTCTCATGTTTGTTTTGTTATACCTACTTATTATTTACCTGCCCATTTAAAAGAATTTTATATATACTGAACATACAATGTGAATGTCATAAATGAATGTTAAGTTTAATCATTTTATTTCTTGACATCCTTCCAACAATAGTTCGGTTCACCCTAACTGAATCAGTATGTCAGTGCGAGTGGGATAGAATGATACATAGCGCGGGGAAGTGGGGGCAAAATCTGAATTTGAGCTGAACTATTACAAGCCCTTAAGAGTGATAAATTGCGAAGGTCGAACGCGTGAGACGTGCGTATTTTTAATTTTGTCGTATTAACTTGAACAAGTAAAGACCAATGACAATTTGCGAATAGTACGGGAGCCGAGTAGCCCGTCCGGCGACTGCCTCCTGCCGCGCTTTTTGTTAGGTATGATACTTAGTGAGTTTTTTAATTGTTGGGCACACACTCTAAAATGTGATTTACAAGCTTTTATTGATATATCGAGGTAGGCACTGCTTATATGCCTATATGCAATGCATGCAACTGTGTGTGGGTATTGGATGAAACGAATATGTTTTCTCCCTTGGTTACCCACCTGTGTTGTAGTCGAGAGCGTAAACCCTGAACATAACACTACGCATTCAGGTGTGTGTGGTGACGTGTGCCACCAGCGGAGTCTCTAGACACAGGCAATACGGAGCGCACGTCAGCGATAGTGAGAGATTGTCCTAGGACCACTGCGGGTACTCGACGCGCCCCTGATGTCCGCTACAGTTGTGTAAAATGATTTCTAGTACCTCTCAGTATCAACATCAATATTAAATGTTTGTTGTATAGTAATACATAGATTATGTAAATGCGGTTTTCAATTTCAAAGCTAGTAGATAAGACCAACGAGTAGATAAGATTTGATAAGTCAGAAAAAAATTATCCTAATTATGGTGTTATATTTAAACATAGATTATCACTAACTTTAGTTGCGCCGAATGTTTCCTAAGCACCACTTGTTTTTATTGATTGGAAGGGTTTTTTTATTGCTAAATAGGTCCGCTCTCGCTCGATGGATGAGGTCTATGATGGAACGAGCGTGCCCAGAAGATGTCTAAGGCACTGGACCTCCCACGCATCGACGAAACACAACAGGCTGCTTGACTCCGGACTCCGGTGGGAGGGTGGTCGTAAACCAGGCGGGCGTCAGCCCTACCACCGCAAGGGAAGAATTGACCAGTCAAATAAGGTGTTCGGTGTGAATGTCCAGGATGCGCCGAGCGCTCGGTTCAGTTGAGTAACTGGCGGAACAAACTGCGCTACACGAGGAGGCTTCTTCATGCAGCCCAAAAATGTTTTTTACGTCAAACCATTCACAAATACAGTTTAAAAACTAACTGAGCTAGTTTGTTTTTGTACCAAAGTCAATCAAAACTGTGCAAGTGAAATTTGCCATGTCTGCCAACAATAACAGAGTGCATGCCTCTGCAGTGAATGCACAGAAATGTACTATTATATTCAATACTCTTGAGAAGATTTTAATTTTCGTTGTGTTGGTGCTATCACAAGCTACGTTGATATACGGAGTGACATCATGGGGTATATTGAAGAAGTTTCCCAATTTCAAAAACTTCGTGCTTCTCAACGCGATTGAGAACTTCTTATACCTATTGCAGTGGTTCTGATATGATTGACGGCGTTATTATTCGCACATGGTTTGTTTTGCAACATCATTTACCAATTTACATAAAATCTGTGTACAACCACTGGTCTTTTTTGTCGTATATTTTACGTTGATATTGTAAAAGTTTTCAATGTGCATATTTAAAGGAAGTATCTAAAAAGCTCTTTGCTTGAGGTGTAGCTTTAATGACATCCCTTATTATATGGTTTCCAATACAATATTATAAGAAGGCTGCAAGGCTCAAGTGGGATTAGACGGGTCACATCAGCCGCATGCAGGATGACCGCTCGGCCCCAAAAATAATAGTAGGTTAGGTATCAATAACACCACCGGCCACCGTAGGCGCGGGCCTGCGGACGGAGAGTAATGGGTAGCTCACCGTCCGATCAGGACCAGGCCCGTGCCGGACGGCGCGTACGTTGTTCCACGCGCGCCTCAAAGAGATGTCAGCATAAAGGAAGGGGCCTGCCAGGGCCGAAGCCTGCCGGGGGTGCGGGATTGTCCGAAAGGGTTACCGCTACCCCGGAACATAAAGGGCTAAGGAAGGAACACGGACGGGTTTTAGTCAGTAAGAGTCTGACACTCCCTTCCGCTCCACCCAGAGCGGGAGGGGTCATTTGATGATTTCCCATCCATAAAAAAGGTATCAATAACACTGATCAACAAAAAAAAAAATTGTTTCCTGTGATTGTTTTTTGGTTTCTATCTCAAATTGACGCGTATTTTTTAAATATGGCAACAATTTTTCTCTAACAGCTTTTGTTTTTGAGTTACAGCTAACTAACCTCATTTACTATTTTTTTACTTAGATTTGCGTTTTTTATTGGACACTGAAATATATTTTATTGTTGTTTTCGAATCTCGAAACCATCATGACGATTGCTACTTCTGCGTTGTGGAAATAAACGGAATTTACCTTGGAAGTCGAAATAAGTGGCCATATCCTTACTTATCTTCTGCTCAACAACCTCAATTAAAATTTTGTTAACATAATGTATTAATTTTCTGTATTTTTTGTCAATATAATAAAACTGTGTATTTCAAAAAGTAAAGCTGTTAGTCTCCCGTCCCATCTCCCAGTATTTTTTCATAGTCAGGGCCATAGAAATACCCAATAACAGAAAAAAAAAAAATAAGACTTGTGTTGACAAGTGTAATCCTTCACATATTTCCTTTATTTGTCATATGGCTAAGATTAACTGGAAACAGCCGAGATATATCACAATTTCCAGTCTATTTTACCAATATCTATTTCTATTTTCGATCAATCTAACAAGAACTGTCTGTGACGACACTCGATTGACTGAAACTTGTAATAAAAGTAGGGTAAGTATTTATAGCCTGCGACGACGGGGTGCGATAAAATAGCTTTTAGCTAAATAAATACAAACTGTCAGAGTTACTAAGTTGCCTTCAGGTTTTGAGAAAGAAACTAACAAGTACTCGTAGCTCAAAGGCATCACCATTCTCAGTAGACGTCAAAAGTTGAGGGTTTTTGAAAATAGATTTTCACAACGATCTATTGTTAAGTTTCTGCAAGCTGTTTTAGATATAAGATAGAAATAGCACATAGTGACGTGGTATAAAAGTATGAAACTATTTCTATTTCGCAGATGCCGATGGAGTAGAACATGGTGGCCAAGTTTGGGCTAAAGGAACCAGGATCGTCCAAAAGCGCGTTGGGTTAGTGATATCGTCAAAGTCGCAGGAAACACCCGCGGGGCAATTGCGTAACACTTTATCAATCGGAATCTGTTTCATTTTGACAGTTCAACAACATTCATTGCGTTATTTACGTGTTGAGCAGACAAATTTTTCGAACTTATGAAGCAATGGATTGGCAATTGGCTTCAAAATGATTCTGATTCCGGTTGATAGTATGTTACGCAATTAGGGTGCTGGTTGAGGGACTCACGGAACCGGGAAGTATGACAGAAAAGGAGAGGGGGGGAGGCCTTTACTCAGCAGTGGATGATTCCGGGCTGAGATTTTATAGGTAACTCAAAAGCATCACCATACTGTGTAGTGGTCAAAAGTGGAGAGTGTTTTTGAAGTTGAAGTTGAAACAACTTGCAGAACTTAACAATACGAGTAGATCGTTGTATCTACTCGTATTGTTAAGTTCTGCAAGTTGTTTTATATACATTCGTGATGTTTAGAAATGGCAGAAAGAGACATGGTATACTGATATTTAGCTATAAACAACCACAAAGGTGAAGGAAAACATTGTGAAAAAACCGACACGTCCTAGAACCAAAAATTCGAAAACATGTGACTTTACCCCTAACTAAAACCGCGTGGTGGATTACGGCCCACTTCCTCTTAAACAGTGGATACCTGTGTCCCAGCAGTGGGAACATTATAGGCTGATTATGTTATGATAAACAACCTAAAAAATAAGCCATCGTCTTAACATGGATGTCGTATTATATGACATAGGACATTTTTAATGTACGGAATTGCCTTTTAGCCCGCTAATAAAGCCATACCTTGATCATTTCCATAGCAACAGTGGAGTAAATGAACACATGAAATCATTATCAGAAGTATCAAACCCGGTTATTTCGTTTATCCACTCCAAAAAACCGTTTGCCCGTACCCACCTTGGGTACGCGCAAACGGTTTTTTGGAGTGGATAAACGGAACAACCCATCGCCATCAAATCATGTTTATGTGTGATATACAGGTTGTAAAAAGACCCATCACATACCTAGCCGTCAACTACGTATTCTGTAAGTACATCATAACGTTGCACAAAAGTAATTGCTGGGACACGACTTTTATTTTTAGTGTGAAAATTTGCTGTTTACTGTATTTCGCAATGTATAGACGTCAGCACATCAAGCTACTACAATCAGTCAAATTTCTTGAATAGATTTTCAACTTTATCACTAAAACATAAGGTTCAAAGTTGATTTGGTTGATTAGGAAAATTTGACAGTTTCGGGCAGCTTGATGTGCTGGGATCTGTACACGCAAAACATTATGTTTATGGGTACAGCGTACTATCGATTTGGTGTAGGTACTTTCGCTGTAGCGTACAGACGCCAGCGCATCAAGTTACTACAATCTGTCAAATTTCTTTAGTAGATTTTCAACTTTATCGCTAAAACATAAGGTTCAAAGTTGATTGGGAAAATTTGACAGTTTCGAGTAGCTTGATGTGCTGGCGTCTGTACCCTCGATTTGGTGTACTATCGATTCATTAACCCGTCCATGGAACGTTTTTGATACAGCGACCGTCGATGTAGTGACTGTCGATATTATGAACCAGCCTTGTATGCAATGGTACAGGGGGCGTGGGGTATTTAAAATAACTTTAAAAACATGTTTTCGTAAAAAAGCGTCAGTAAAAGTTGGAATTTTTGACCTTCAATATCTCCGTAACCAGAAGAGGTGTGCTGCGTGACTTAGAAAAGTGTAACATCGAATAACACATCCCGTAAGATTACTAATACGAAACACTTAACAACGAATGCCCGCTACCACGAAAAACTTAACACCGGTAGTCATGCGATCTCGAATAACCAAATCTCTAATTCATCTATTCGAAACAAGTTACTTAACAACGAATGCACGCTACCACGAAAAACTTAACACCGTAGTCAATCATGCGATCTCGAATAACCAAATCTCTAATTCATCTGTTCGATACACTTAACAACGAATGCACGCTACCACGAAAAACTTAACACCGTAGTCATGCGATCTCGAATAACCAAATCTCTAATTCATCTATTCGAAACACTTAACAACGAATGCACACTACCACAAAAAACGCAACGCGCCGTAGCTATGCGACTTTAAGGTTCCTAGGTATGGTCCAGTACAAAAAATTTATATTACAATGACGGGGAGAACAAGAGACTCTCGGCTTCGTTAACTGTCTTTTTACGCCCGTTATACGCCAAAACTTTCTAACAATACAACGTCAAATATGAACTTTTAAAACCCACAAAAATATGAATAGGCACACAAGGAAAAGCTCCTAAAATTTGTACCAAGTCAATCGTAACGGAAATAAAGAGACGTTTGCCTGCCAAAACGCCTTTAGATACGCTTTTAAAAATGAATGTTGCTTTTTTAGAAAAAGGAAAAAGAAGTCTTGTTTGAAATTTTGCCTTTTAAAGTCGGAAAAGGTGTCAAGCCGGTGACACACTGAGCGACTTTGATGTGCATCGTGACATAAAAACACGCAACTGCTTTTCTAAATGCGAAAGTAGCTCAACTATTAATATTTAAGTACTACTCGCCTATTTGGCCAGTAAGGGGACTACAGGACCTGAACGCAAAAAATGCAAGTTTTATAATGCCTAAAAGTATATGATCGACTACAGTAAACAAAATCAGAAAAATATATGATATTCTTCAGGATATAATATATGCTAAGCAGATAGTCTGTTGAAAATATGTATAATCCAACTAATTTGATAGGATGGAAAAAAATCATGAAGATACCTCTAAAAACTTTCTTTTTACAATAAAAACCATACTAATATACATGCAACCATTGTGACTTTTTTGTCAGATTATTCTACAAACAACATACTAAAGCACGTGTATTTTGATTTTTTTGTCCAAACAATAGATTTTTTGTACATAGATAATAATTGCTTCATATTTTGCAATAAATTACCAGTGTTGTGTCATCGGGCTTCTCTTTCTTTTTTATGTAGTCCGACATTGACCCTTAACAACAATATAATAACCTCACGCTTGTTTTCGCCCACGGGTTAGGCAGAGGAACACCGAGAGGATACCCACATTTCGCCAGTTTTTTGAAGTGTAAACTTCTTTAGCGGCGTTGCACACTTTTTGTAATGGGTAAAAAATTTGAACCTCGCGTCAGGGCATCGCGTCAGGACACGTGACCGTCAGGAGAGATTTCCCTCCCCCTCCCCTGGCTTTCTACGGCGGCGCCAACCGAAGTGAACCAAGTGAGACACGATAATGGATGGATGGATGGTGATGTGGATGGGGATGGTAATGGGGATGGGGATGTGATGGGGATGGGACAGTTGCTGTTTGCAACGTGCCGCTTCTGTATATGAGCACTAGTTATTACAGCTGAATGTATTCAATACTTTGAAAAAGACAACTCCCGACTCCAACAACTTTAAGTGTAAAATATACAGGTTGAAATTGAAAATATGCGACAAATCGAAATGGGAGATTGTACTCATCATTATGAACAACTTTTATTATGGGACCAAACCTGAAATCGCGAAAAAAAATCAGCTGTTCCCTACATTTATGTTCGTATAACTCGTCAAAATGTAGGGAACAGCTGATTTTTTTTTCGCGATTTCAGGTTTGGTCCCATAATAAAAGTTATTCATAATGATAAGTACAATCTCCCATTTCGATTTGTCGCATGTTTTCAATTTCACCCTGTATAAGGCCAATCCTGCCGTGCCATTCCAATACCTTTTGCCAGGTGTGTTTACAATATACATTTTCTCAAACATGCTTGAAAATTTAAGCATTATTTTGACTACCTTCTTCGAGATAAATCGAACTGCTGTACTAACCAAATACATGCGAGCAGCGGCCGGCAAAAGTTGTATGAAAATCCATATCGGTCGTGGTTTAGCGGCCAAATAAATTACATAGTAAATTCATATCTGTCGTGTAATTTAAAAATGGAACGATCTTTCACTCCGAAACATGGAAACCAAGGAGGTAACTTATCAAAGGTTTTATTTAAATTTCGAACTGGCTTGCAAATAGAAAGCATTTTATTGAAAAAAAAATTTAACACTTTAACGAGGGAAAAATTATTGTTGTTCGTTGTTCGGTTGTTCGTCATTGATTTTGAAAAGTTATTGTATTTGACAAAAAAGTTCTGCATAGGTACTACTTAGTTTGAATTTCCGCGCATTATTTGAGAAAATTACTACACAAGCCTTGGCCACAACTAGGCATTGATGGATTTACGTATGTGTGCATCGGCTTCGCCTCGGCCCACATTTACACGTTCGTCCATCAATGCCTCTTTTTCTGGCCGCTGCAGTAATATACTATTTCCGCATTGATTGATACTGAGATCATATTAAGAACATTTTTAAATACAAGAGTTACTGATGAATCCTTTAAAAAAACCTGTATTTATTCAATCTTGTTTGTCTTTGAATTCAACTCTTGATGAAATAGTAATAGTTACTTTTCAATAAACTTGTATACAGGCTCCTTTTTATTTCGTCGAATTCGACAGATTCAATATAAATATAGTATCGTATATTTTATTTAGAGCAAAATTATCAGCAAAGCGACCACAAAATATCTCCAGTATTGTGTGAATACTATTGAACAGTTTCATTGGAAATCATTAACGTCCGTTTCAGAATACCGTTTCATATTTACTATTCAAAATGGACCATTTCGCGAAATTATAGCTCGGTACAAAGAGAAGATACGTTCCCAAAATCCCGATTAAATTCGAGTTAATAGCGGGTGGTGTGAAATTCTGGGGAAAGTACTAATTATTACTGAGACATTTTTGCTTAATTTTATGTTCAATATTTATACTGGATATTGGGAATATTTTCATAATAGGCGAATTTATGCTAAATGTGGTGTTGTGTCGTAGCATTGGAAGGCCTCCCACAAGGTTGACCGACGACCTTTTGAAGGCCGCAGGAACCCGTTGGATGCGAGAAACACAGGCCCGGTCATAGTGGAGGTGCTTGGGGGAGTCCTATGTCCAGCAGTGGACGTCTTTCGGCTGAAATGATGATGATGATGTTGTATCAGATAAAAACTCGTAATGCATGTTTTATAAGTTTTGATATTTACTTCTTAAACGAAATAAATACTTTAAGATTGTGCTGCGAATTTCATTGATATCATTATCAGATGCCTTATCTATGCAGCATCTACTGGTCGTGACTGTTGAAATAATTTCGTCATCATCATCATTTTCCCAACGATGTTGGGGTCGGCTTCCAGCCTAAAGGGATGCAGCTAGAATACCAGTATTTTACATGGAGCAACTGCCTATCTGACCTCCACAACCCAGTTACTGGGTAATAATACGATACCCCTTGGTAAGACTGGTTATCGGGTTTCTGGCTACCCATAACTACTGTCAATGATCCACGAATGACAGCCGGGACCAACGGCTTAACGTGCTTTC
Organism: Amphipoea oculea; assembly: GCA_945859645.1. NCBI lineage: Eukaryota > Metazoa > Arthropoda > Insecta > Lepidoptera > Noctuidae > Amphipoea > Amphipoea oculea. The sequence goes on from OX243880.1 coordinate 13,162,139, forward strand.
CGAGGCACGGGGGGTCTCGGTATGTAAAGATGGTCACCCATTCACGGACCGACCGCGGTAAGTGTAGCCTAACCTGATCTATCGACCCGTGCGGCTGTTATTCCTAGACGAGCTCCAAGACTACAATGTACGGAACATAATTCGAACACTGACACATCATCAGTACCTACTTATTAACTTTTCGATTATAATAATATTATATTTTTCTAAGTACCTAAGGGCCAAAGCACACACGCTACTTTTAGCATCGGCGATCGGCGATTTTACGGCTGTATCGCTCTGCATCGCGTTTTGGCGACTCTGCGTTCGGACGCGGTATCGGAATCGCGCGTTTTAGCGACTGCTCCGTTGCTGCATCGTGATTTTGCGACTTCCTGCGTTCGGACGTGGTATCAGAATCGCGCGTTTTAGCGACTGCTCCGATGCTGGCACAAATGCCAAATCGCTGCGACCGGCATCCAAATGTGTGCGGAGTGTAGCGTTCAGCCGCTGTGTCGAGCTTCCGAAAAGCGAATGATTCGCTGCATTTAGCTTCTATAAAGCGCCTAAATCGCCGATCGCCGATACTAAAAGAGCGTGTGTAGGTATATAAAATAATATAAAAAGCTATAAAAATACACCAAGAAACTACGCACTTAAATCAGAGTGCCTTTAGTAGTACGGAAGTTATTAGTTATTGCCTAAGTCCGGACAAAGAGTCACGCGAGTGACTTAAGCGGTAAGTCAAGTATGAAAACTTTTAAGGACCTACTCTTGCAAAGTATTTAAGCAAAATAAATCTTAGACTACCGCGCTAGAGTCCATTTTGCATGTTAAATCCACTTAAAAGATTATTTTTTATTTGCCTCCTGGTACGAGTATAACTCTTTCTGAAATTCTAATAAAACCGTCTTTGGGAAACAGCTTTGGTTTCTTTGATTTTGGATATATGTATATCTTTAATCAAAACATGCTGTATACAAGCACTAGATAATGTAGTCTTATTTCAATTGAAAGAAATAAAGACAGAAATGAAAGTTGATTGCGCTAAGCTTACAATTTTATTTTATGCTAATGCAATGAAGTTACATAATTTTTTTTTATAAATAAGTCTAAGCTGTTACACAGACGGTAAAGTTGAAAAAAGCGAGCCCAAAATGAAAAAAAAAACAAAACGCAATAAAAATAATGAAAAACAACCCGCTTTCTTAAAAGGAAACGCGATTACCAATGGTACTCGATGTTATCTAAGCATCTAGATTTTTTAGCTATGCCATGTCGTAAAAGAAGGGTACTTATAAAATTTTCGAGTTATTCCGGTTAGATCCCCTCAACCCCCCCCCCCCCCCCGCCAACCCTCCGCACCCCCTCCTAGTTCTTCTTCTGTTTCAATCTCTGTCTTATCCACTATAAACTTTCTCATTCTACCACTTACCCTTCGGTATGCTAATAATTTTTCAATGGCGGGCTTCGCCAAGGGAATTACCAGCTTGTCACTTTTATGTAGAATCGTAGCGAAAAGACGACGGCAGTTAACTGCTATGTTTAGCAAAGTATTATTTCTTGATGGGAAAATTAAGAACGTGATTGTCGATGCCTCTTTTGTTCGACCCTTCGTATGTCGGGAACGTGGATCTACGCGAGACACAATGGCTTTTTAATTGTTTCTGTAATTACGGCATTGAATTGGTTAACAGATTACGAGGAATTTGGGTTTCATATTATGTAACAAGAAGGATAGTCAATCATCAGTAAACTTAGCTTTTTGCAGTCAAACTCAAACTCAAAGCATTTATTTCAATTAAACCATTTACAGGCACTTTTGAATTGTCAAGAAGTCAGTCAGTCAGAAAAAATGAAGCTAGTTGCCCATTCCAAAGCGTAGGTACCTATGGAGAAGAACGGGCAAGAAACTCCATGGACACTCTTTTAAATCAAAATAATGTGGTTACAAAGTCTTGGTTACATCATTCATGTTAAAAATTATACATGTGAGAGGGTCATTCCGCGGAAATCCAGTAACGGCGAATATATGCTAATAATAAATTAAATATCATAGCTGCATTCTTTTTTTACTTTATATGACATTTCTTACATGTTTTTACGTATGGCGCCGCTATCTAAAAAAGTATAACACCTTTATTTAATTTATTATTGCAATCAACACGCACCAAATGTCCTTACCATTTCCAAACAAAAGTCGGCCTAATTGCGCGGAATGGCCCGAGAACGATGCAGAACGTTAAAAGCGTCCATAATGAAAAGATGAGAAAAAACAACAATTCAAATAATAAATTAAAATAAGCCATGGCAGCAAAGAGATGACCAGTCCCTACTGACGGCGCCCGTTCACGAACATGACGCATGCATCAGCACCATTCAGCTCAACCATTTTGAAGGGAGCTAAATGATCCAACACATGCGCCACCATCAGCGAGACATTTGAGTGAGCATGACATACTCTCAGCCGCCAGAGCACATTCAAGTCAATGAAAGACGTACCCAGTAAATGGTAGCTTTATAGTGTGTACATAGTACTCACACATGTGTTATGCAATTATACAATACTAGGAGATTGAATTTATACAATGCAAAGATAGACTTACAATCTTCAGCAGCTTCAACAGTATTTTCAAGTGTTAATCAATTAGTTGTGGTTGTGGAGCAGGACCAGCATTGACCCAGGCATTTTTATCCGCGATGTAATCCCCTAACTTATAATATGCCTGCCTGCATAGTGTGCGTTTAATACAAGACTTGAATTTTGTCTCATTCAGTTGAAGAATGTAGGGAGGTATTTTATTATAACATTTTAAACAGTACCCCATAAAAGATGAGTCTACTTTAGCTAGTCTGAAACCTGGTTGAACTAATAGGTCCATATTTCTAGTACTATAATTATGTCTTTCACCTCTTTTACTAAAAAGATGTAAATTTTTCCACCAGTCCACTGCTGGAAATAAGTCCCAAGCTGCGTTACGACACCCTGTCCTCCGCCTCCCGCAGCTAGTCTGTCCTAGCCGTCTTATTAGGTTGAGGCCAAACGAGTTGCAGCGTAAATTCCGCGACTCATTTTACGCGACTCACAGCTCAAAAAATTACGCTCGTTTGGCGTCGGCCTAAGGCTGATGCTAAACGAGCGTAATTTTTTAAGGTCGTCGGTCCATCTAGCTTGGGGGAGTCCCACAATACGCTTGCCGATGCGCGGTCTCCACTCAGGACTCGTCTGATCTATCGGTCCGGCCATCGGGCTTTCGATAAACATGGCCAGCCCACTGCTACTTCAGCTTGCTTACTCTGCAAGCTATGTTGGTAACTCCGATTCTATTCTTTTTGACGTTACCTTCAAAGAAACTCTAAGGATAGTAGATAATACGAAATAAGAAACTACTTGTTTTCAATTGGTGTGGGTTTACGTCCACAGAAGTTCGTACCTGCCTACTCGCGCCCAGCCTCAAATGTTCGTCAATTTCGTTTTAACCTTATACGTTTGTCTTTTCCCTGCTTCAATGTTCTGTGATAAGCTAGCTTCTGCCTGCGACTTCGTGAAATTTCACCCTCCCCCATTCACTCTCTTAGGGGTAGAATTTCGAAAAACCCTTTGTTAGTGGATACCTACTCTTCACAAAGAACACACCCTCCAAGTTTCATGTCTTTAGGACCAGCGGATTAGGCTGTGCGTTGATATATCAGTCAGTCACGACTTTGAATTTTATATATCGCTCGTTTGGAGAAGCATCGACCTAACTGGTACTTTTTTACGTCTATGCTTTCCTAACGTAAATACGCTTTCTAAGTGCTTTGGCATATTTAACTCATTTTTGGGAAAAAATACATTTACGTCGATATTTCTCCAAATGAGCGATATACAGGGAGATTTTTTTATCACCATCCAAATGTTTACAGGTTGTTCTACCCATGAATATGAACAACTTTCACTATGGGACCAACTCTGAAATCACGAAAAAAAAAAACAGCTGTTTCATACTTTTTGGCCAAGCAGGCAGGTATTGAACTTTTGTATGAAACAGCTGATTTTTTTTCCGTGATTTCAGAGTTGGTCCCATAGTGAAAGTTGTTCATATTCATGGGTAGAACACCCTGTAAAAATTTGGATCGTGATGAAAAAATCTTCCTGTATAGATTATATTTACTGTGTAAATTGGATAAAAATAACACTTTTACATGTAATTTTTCAAATTGTAAGGTGCTTATCAGCTGAATACTTAATTTCACATAAGATAACATTAATTTATTAGGCTACTATACGTAACTAAGTACTGGAAAACAGTAATCGATAAATGCTACCAACGAAGAAACTTTGGTCTACCATACAAATAGATTTTCCGGGTATCAGCTACACGTGTAAACCACACCTACAAAACACGACGCTAAGGTTTATTTTTAACAATCGTTTTTCCCCCTGCTCCACTAAAATATATTCTAGATATGTTTGTTTTTCAGAAACTGCGCAATATTGATTCTTGGAAATCTGAAATAGAAATGAAACCTTTTTATATATTCATATACAAAGAGCGATGCTTGAAGGATTTTGATAGTAATTTGCCGAGTGAAGACTTACATTTCCCAGCAATCATGGTTCCAAGAATTTTACTTTGAAATAATATTCACTTTTCTTGAGTAGGTACTGGAAGATGTTTCATTTTCATGATCATCATCATCATCATTTCAGCCGAAAGACGTCCACTGCTGGACATAGGCCTCCCCCAAGCACCTCCACTTCGACCGGTTTTGTGCTTCTCGCATCCAACGAGTTCCTGCGGCCTTCACAAGGTCGTCGGTCCACCTTGTGGGAGGCGTTCCAACGCTACGCCTTCCGGTACGCGGTCGCCACTCCAGAACCTTTCGGCCCCATCGGCCATCTGTTCTGCGAGCAATGTGCCCTGCCCACTGCCACTTAAGTTTGGCAATTCTTCGGGCTATGTCGGTTACCTTGGTTCTCCTGAGGATCTCTTCATTTCTGATTCGATCCCGCAGGGAAACTCCAAGCATAGCCCTCTCCATTGCCCTTTGGGTGACTTTCAGCCTTCTAATAAGGCCCAATGTGAGCGACTACGTTTCAGTGCCATATGTCATCACTGGCAACACGCACTGGTCAAAGACTTTCGTCTTGAGACACTGCGGTATGTGGGACGAGAAGATATTGCGAAGCTTCCCGAACGCTGCCCAGCCGAGTCGGATTCGACGATTGACCTCTTTCTCGAAGTTGGACCTACCTAACTGGACAGTTTGTCCTAGGTAAATATACTCGTCCACGACTTCGAGTGTAGTGTCTCCGATCTTCATGAGAGTGGGTGTTACATGGGCATTTGACATGACCTTCGTTTTGTCCATGTTCATTTTCAGACCCACTCTTTCAGAGGCTCTACTGAGGTCATCGAGCATTGTACTGAGGTCCTCCATTGTCTCAGCCATGACTACTATATCGTCGGCAAACCGAAGGTGAGTTATGTACTCGCCATTGATGTTAATGCCAGCTCCTTTCCAGTCCAGAAACTTGAAAACATCCTCCAGAGCAGCGGTGAACAGTTTCGGAGAGATAACGTCTCCCTGTCTCACACCTCGCTGCAGAAGGATAGGTTTCGAGGTCTGGTCCTGGAGTCGAACTGACATAGTGGCGTTTTCGTACAGACACTTCAGCACCTCGATGTACCGATAGTCGATCTGGCACCGTTGAAGAGACTGCAGTACAGCCCATGTCTCGATCGAATCAAAGGCTTTCTCGTAGTCCACAAACGCTAAGCAGAGAGGCAGGTTATACTCTTCGGTCTTCTGTATAACCTGTCGCAGCGTATGTATGTGGTCTACGGTGCTAAAGCCTTTACGGAATCCGGCTTGTTCGGGAGGCTGGAAGTCGTCAAACCTGCGCGCGAGACGGTTCGTGATGACTCTCGAAAACAGCTTGTAGACATGGCTCAGAAGTGAGATGGGCCTATAATTCTTAAGAAAGGCATTGTCACCCTTCTTAAAGAAAAGTATCACCACACCTCTGTTCCATGCCTTTTCATGCATTTTCATGATAACCAGTTTTAAAAGGGACTCGGTAAATAACGAAGGGTAACAATGCTGGTACAAGATGAAGATGGTCGAGAAACGATAGGAACTACCCTGAGACTGCTATAGACTGATAAAGACATCTATTTTCGACCACCTACTGTGGGTTAGCTAGGGAAGATTTTTCTTTTTCAAAAAAACACGTTTCTCCAATTGTATAGAAGAAAGTTATTGTACACTCACGTTTTTCTTGCCGTGAAAACCTTCTGATTTATTTGCCGTGTGTAGGCACGGTTGTCGGTGTTGTACGGATCACTATGTAAGCTTGACAGACAAAGAAACGGCCGAGTACAAAGGGCCTAAGGGGCCGTCTCCACGAGCGAAAGAATCGCGGCGATATTACCATCGTGCCACGTATTTCTATCCACTCTGTTAGAACGTGTCTCCACACGGCTATATAATCGGAGCGAAAATTTGATGGCACGGCGAGACTATCGCTGCGATTCTCTCGCTCGTGGAGACGGCCCCTAATGGGTATAAATTTTGGAGTATTCCCGTTTGAGCACCTATTTTTAGAGCACCTAGATTTTAATAGACGCCTATTGAAGCCGAGAGCCACTTGTTTTTCCTGTAATTGCGATATTTTATTCGTACATACGTACGTAAAAAATGAGTTTTATTTTTGTAAAACCTAAAATGAAATTAACCTAACAATAATAGTAGATTGTACAACTAAGGCATAAAAGAAGCTATTTTACCCCAAGACGTTTATATCCACCCGAGCCGCAGGCGAGGGTGGATAGTTAAGTCGAGGGGTAAAATGGCTCGTTTATGCCTGAGTTATACACTCTGCTTTTCACTTCGATTGCGAGAAAATGAAACAGGCATAAAGTAAACAGTGCATAATTAATCAAAAATGTTGCATCCATAGCTAATTCCCGCCCGCGCCACCACAGATAATACCGCCACGAAACTTTTTAAAGTTTTTTTTTTAATTTTCAACATTTGTCATTCGACTTCATACTTCATACTGCCAAGAAATGAAAACGTTTCTTTGCCTTTTTAAATAATAAATGACAACTATTTTACCTGATTTTATCAAATTAACTATAGAAAACACGGAAGTGGTATAAATTAAAGAAAATGAAATAAATCACGACTTTAATCTGCGAAGTTTTATTGTGCGTGTGGGTGGCTGTTGGGCCTGATTACTTTAGTCTTAGAAAAAAATTTTACTTTATGCACTAGAACATAAAAAGCGATTTTATGTCGCCTAAGCACGACATAAAGACGGACTTTTAGAGCATGAGAAGTGAAAATACTATTACTTATTTGAAGTAAACTTTTCATATTAAAACAAAAAAAAAAAAAAAATCGTTAAATAATATTAAAAAATTAAAAAATCAACCTATCCCCTCTACGCGCGGAAATTATCAATTAATTCGTAGTGAGATTCAACGCTTTGACTGGAGATGTCGGCCAGCTTTAATCAAAGGACTGAATGAAAAAAGAGACTTTCTAATTTTTTGTGAATAAAAAGGAATTTCTATGCCAAAGTGCCGTACACCTTTTAAATCCTGTTTTTGTTCCGATCGTAAAAAAGTCGGCCGTGATAGTCTTTTTACACCCTGTCTGTATAAATTAAATCCTATATCCAATGCTCGAAACCCTTTGACGCTACGCACACAATAGGTCGATACGCAATTAGAACGGTTACCATGGCAACCAGGTTTAACTGGCAGCTCGTTAGAACTGCAGCCAGATCAGCTATTGTATACGTATATCTGTTTGTCAAAGGTTTTATTTGTGTTTCGTGTTTATTCTTTCTACTTTGATGGCTATTGGCGTAGACTGATTGGTTGTTTGTGCATGTGAGGTTTGTTTGTTAAAGTATACCAGTGTAACTTCGTGAATCCAAATGCAGAGCATTCAAACTCAAAGCATTTCTATTAATAAATTAAATATTTTTTAATAAAAATGACATAATATTTAATTAATTAATACTGCTGAGATTTCAAACAAAAAGTCTTCGGTACAATACTTGAAATCCATTCTAATATTGTAAATTCGAAAGTAACTCTGTCTGTCTGTCTGTATGTTACCTTTTCACGCCTAAACCGCTGAACCGATTTCGATGAAATTTGTTATAGAGATAGTTTGAGTCCCGGGAAAGGATATAGGATTGTTTTAATCCCGATATTTTTACGGGATCAAAACTTACACGGGTGAAACCGCGGGGCACTGCTAGTAATATATAAATTGTTAAGAGGACCTGGTGACCTGACTTACAGGTTTTGTAATAAGATTTAGTTTAGGCACAATAAGTTTATCATTTATATCACAAAGAGTTAATAACAAAATAAAAAGTAAATATAATGTTTTTAAACTACAACAGTGTGTGTCTCACGGCTGCGCCAAAAAGTTTCATATCAGTATTATTGCCAGACAGATCTTATCTGACGCTGGTTTTCTAATTAACTTTTAGAGCGTTTCGCACTACATCCGATCCGAATCCGAAAAGTGACCATTCCGACCGAGTCCAAAGTGACCATTGTCCTATTTGTATGAGGGGTTGTGCACTAGATCCGAAAATATAGGACTATGGACTATATCTCGGATTCAGATCGGACGTAGTGCAAAACCGTTCATAAGGACAAGTGAGTCAGTGATAATGTTAAGCATTGATTAAATTCTGTTACAAATCCATATGAATTTGTTCACTAACCCACTGCTGGGCTAAATGTCTTGTTCGTAACCAGTCTGCCCTCCGTGTCTCTAATCCCCACGGATCAATTAACTCTGTGACCAAGCCTCGTGTCAAGATTATAAGATTAGTTGAACCAATCATAACACGTTATTTTGACAGGAGATTACCTAAATTGAATGGGTCAGATTAACCAGGAATTATGACACACTACAAACGCTTACCTATGGGTTCGTGGCTAAATAAATAACAGCCGCACGGGTCGTTCAAAGGTTAAGCTACGCTTGCCGTGGTGGGTGCGTGGATGGGTGACCATCTATTATATTTCTAGACCCTTCCATACCTCGAAAAGCACTTTAAAGGTCATCACTCATTATAACTAGTTACTATTCTGTAGTGTCATCGTAAAATTTACTTTAATGCAGTTGATTTAAAATTCTAACTTAAATGACAAGTTATTTGCTGTGTCGAAGCGGTGCGGTTACAGAGAGTGATGAACTTAAGCCGTCGTTATTTGTAGATCTTTGGTAGTCGTTACGGGTAGTTAGAAGCCCGAAAGTCTGACAATCGGTCTTGCCATGTGGCATCGTGTTAGCTAAGACTGGAAGCCGACCCCAACATAGTTGGGAAAAGACTAGGCAGATGATGATGTCCGTGTTAATTGTGATTTGGATTGGAGCTTTTCATATTTGGCTAAAATAATCGGCAAGTAACTAACGTACAGGGTTTTGTGTCAGTATATTATAACATCAGTCGAATTGAGAACCTACTCCTTTTTTGAAGTCGATGTAGGTAGATGGAAACAAATTGGCACATATCCAGAACACGCTAACACCATGCACCTAACGAGTGCAAATAACAGTAAGAATAAAACGGTTCATAAATACAAACAGGCAGGAACCAACTATAACGAAGCTATTTCTTAAAATGACCTCATACAAGGTGGAACATATTGTGGTAAAGTACGGTACTTTTTTTTTCCATTCATCGTTAGTGAAATAATAAAAAACCAGGTAAGTTTTTCGGACCACGCAAAATGGCTATTATTATCATATCCCATTCCTATTATTATTATAAGCCTGAGTCATCCCACTGCAGGGCAAAGGCCTCCACTCCCTCTTTCCAGTTTCCCAGTTTACTGCGATTATGAGCGGTTCCTTTAAGGAGTCCAGCTCATCCCGCCATCTCTTTCAGGGCCTGCCAGGCTTAAGGGTTCCATAGTTGGGATGAATTTATCCCAACAACTAACTTAACTTTGTAGTTGAAAAAATGTTCTTCCATACATCGATAGACGTCACGGTCAATTCTCCAACTGCAAATGTAAGTTTGTAATCTTTACTTGTGCTGTGAGACCTGCTCCTTGCTAAATTTTACGATTCTAAGTCAACGGGAAGTACCATATAGATTTTGATTAATTTGCGAGTATCAAAATATATCACATAAACGGCCATATTTTCTCATTGCGTTGAATTTGAATTTTTTTGGAGCTCTAAGAGACTGTAGACCTACGCATTTGATAATAATTTCAACTTGATACCCACGCGTTCTTGGGAAAAAGGGTCTTGGAGTAAATGTTCCGTTTGTTTCTTTTGAGGTACGGAACCTTAAAAACGTAATGTAACAGGATATATCGTACTTAGGTAAGTGAAAGAGGTCCCAGAGCATTTGTTTGCTGAGAAAAAAGGCACTAACCATAATGCCCTAACCGTTATCAGGCAAAATTCTAAGAGACGAAAGGCTGTAATTTGCTGAAAACCTATGCATGTATGAATCTCATCATCATCATTTCAGCCTAAAGACGTCCACTGCTGAACCACCATTTCGACCCGTTCTGTGCTTCTCGCTTCCAGCGGATTCCTGCAGCATCCACCAGAGGGCCAATTCTTGTAACTTTAGGAACGTTCACAAACTGATATCAGTCTCAATCTGTCAAAAACACCTCTAATTTCCCATTTTTGACAAGTTTTTATTAAAATTGTGAATACTTTAGGTATGAATAAGGAGTCATTAAAACACAGAGAATTTATAGAATCAGCTAAGCCAAATATGTATATTCGTATGACTTTTCTTGCATAGAGTAGGTAATGTTCATTATAACGTAAGAAGAGACGGGAGTCCCATAGAAGAAGATGAAAAACGTCGCTTGTATGAAACTTGTACTAAAACTGAATACCAACAGAGCAAAAATGACACAGACTATACACAGGCTGCAGATGTTAAAGCGAGACAGCGATAGCCGCCATTATGTGTAGTACACGTTTCATAGTTTCTTGTTTTATTAGACAGTTGCGTCAGACTGTTTTCTTGTTACAATCAGTTGTTTTATTTCACACACCGTAACCTGTGTCTATGATAGGCAGAGATATTAATAAGAAGGCTTTAATGCCTCAACAGTTTGTAGCATTGATTGTCGCTAAGATGAGATTGCGACTGGATTTTGAACGGTTTTTAATTACGAGAATAGACCTTCAGATCATCGGTCCACCTAGTGGGAGGCCTTCTAACACTACGTCTGAATCTTAGATCTTATATTCGGCAAGCGCAATTGTGATTACGAAATAAATAAGACACGTCTTAACATAAGGCATAGTTTACATGACTAACGTGACGCGTTGGTACAGAGCGTATCCTTAGCACATTAAAGCTCACACTACCCGCTATAAGCGCCGCTGTTCTGTAAACACAGCCTTATCTCCTAGCCACGTTAACCAATTCAAAGTCATAGCCACACTACGTGATGTCAATCAAACAGCTCTACAGCCATACGTCTTAGTACAGTCAACAAAAGATATAAGTATGCAGGATCGTCGGATATAGTTAAGGTTCTATGTTCTATGTTATGGGTTTGGTTTCCGCACTAAGTCCTTCAAATGGACCATTGTGCGTGAGCCATGGCGGCCGTCGGTGGTTATTCCAACCAGCCCATCTCCCTCCAGAAGTTGACTAGGTCTCCTGGTCTGTTGAGAATGTCTGTGTATGATTTAGGTGTCCCGAGGATCTCTGATCTAATCTGGGTGACGCCTGTGCACTCAAAGAGCACATGTGCAACGGTTTCATCAGCCTCCATGCAAGCCCTGCACAGGGGACTGTCCGTTATGCCTATAGTGTGAAAGTGTTTGTTTAGTGAGCATGTCCCGTGATGGTCCCCGTCACCAGGCGCAGGCCTCTCCTGTCCAGTCGTAGTAAGCGCCTGGTTAGCTTGCCATCCAATGATGGCATAGCTTCCTTGGATTGCCTGCAGCCTATAGTTAAGGTTTAGTAAGAAACCGTTGGAAATTCTCAAATAAAATTAAATTTTATTTCCAATTTCAGTCGATAACGTCCATTGGTTTCTTAATAAACTTCAACTATATCCGACGATCCTGCATACTTATCTCTTTTGTTGACTGTACCTATGTACCTACATTAGATTAGCTGACATAGTCTGGTTACGGAAACAAGGTTACCTAAGAGATATCTGACTTGGCTTTAATTAGTTTATGACTCAAATATCCATATTGTAAATTCTATCTATACCAATTAAGCTGAAGAGTTCGTCTGTTTGTTTGAACACGCTAATCTCTGGAACTACCAGTCGGATTTGAAAAAAATCTATTTGCATTTGATAGTTCGATTCTTGAGGAAGTTTATAGGCTACTTAACATCACGCTATGACCTTTAGGAGCCGGGCAAAAAGAAAAAAAAAACAGAAAACCAAGTAATAGTGCGGGCTAGTATTGCAATAATTTTACAAGCATGTCAGTCTGCGGTAAGTGAATTTATTTTGATGTTGGATTCAGACAATTATTTGGTCTTTGGATTCAAAGTTTTGAATAGATACTAGTCATAATCATTTTCTGGCAAGACACTATTGCTAGTCATCATAATAAACATCATAACATTTAGATATTTCAGATAAAAAAAATATGTTTAGTATAATGTCAAATAAGTAAACAGTCACTCCATACATTTTATTAGGATACATTAAAACAGCTACTTACAAAGAAAGAAAAGAAACACTTTTATACACCACATACTTGAATGTATCAACGTAAACGAAGCGAAACGAGTAGGTATGTAAGAACCGTATCAGGTGGCGGTCTATAGTTTCTACCTACTCCCTTGGGCAGAAAACATGAGTTTATATATGTATGTGCACTTAGTAAAAGGCACACAACATTTATGATACTCGAGTACGGATGTGACCTGGAACAGCCGTCCTCCTGACTGATAATTGTTTACCATATTAATAAGATACATAATAATACATATTTTTCCATCAAGAATATCTCAGTAACAGCTTGCAGTCTGGATTTGTGCCAGGAAGATGACAATAGGCTCGCTCCTCTAACATAACTGGCGAAATCTGGGTGTACTATAATAGGTGATATTATGTTTACATACATGTAGAGTAAAACCTAGGTTTGCCACGAGAGATGAATGACTAGATAAAATATGAATTGCGGGAAATGATAATTCTGGTAATTCATCCGGTCAATCCGTTATCATCCCAAACCAATTTGCGCCAACCGCAGGTAAGCGAACATCCCTAAACAATTCAATTGTATCCCAACACTTATCTAAACCATTCATTGAAATAATTCAGACCTTCCCCATAAACCGCTTATAAATTTAATTTTCACGCTGGAAATAATTAAATGTTTTACATTCGCATAGCTTAAATAATTCCACAAATATATCCCCATTTCGCCATTAAACCGATACCGCAAGGGTTGTCTAATGAAGCCCTGTGAAGGCATTATATTCCAGGGTCTAGAGGTAATAATGTATCCCGCGCACGTATGGTAAAAACCGCACATTTGGAACACAGCATTCATTTCAGTGATTGGCCAAAATATAAATTGATGTGAGGATAATATTTTATCTGTTGCAACGTAGAATTTATATAAGGCCACGTTCGCACTGGGGCATCCTCTATGACACAATGAACGAAACCGCGCGAAATAAACGCGAGATTTGTAGGAATAGCAAACGAATTGACGTGGTTTCGAAGTAAGGAATTGTTAAATGGTTATAATGAATTAGGGCCCTGACAGGTGAGGGGCTTGCTTAGCTCCTAAAGCCTAATGCAGTGGTTCCGAACCTGGGGATAAGTCAGCTGTTCTGTGGGGGTAACAAAGATCCTAATAATTAAGACCTAATCTAATAAAATACCTAGCTAAAAAGAAAAAAAAAATGATAGTTCGCCGCACAGTAAGAACCGCACGTGGCATCTCTTTCAAGCTGTGGTCGCGGTCGCCTCGCCATGTCTGTTTTATGCTGTTATAACTAACAGAGCTTTAAAAATGCTAATACCCTTTGCCACCACCTATAGATGTGAGAGTGGTTTTCCAACTTTGGTTATACTGAAGACAAAGGCCAGAAACCATCTCAATGTGGAACACGACTTAAGATGCGCTTTAAGCGAAACTAAACCAAACATAAAAAACTTGTGAATGCAAAACAATACCACATCACACTATTTCTACTTAATTCATTGTTTACTGATAACATTTTAAGGTCAGGGTAAAATCAGTTTTCCTAATAGGTCCAGCACCCTAATTGCGTAACATACAATCGATCGGAATCTGAATCATTTTGAAGCAAATTGCTAATCCATTGCTTCATGAGTTCGAAAAATTTGTCTGCTCAAAATCGTAAATAACGCAATGAATGTTGTTTGTCAAAATGAAACCGATTCCGATTGATAATCATGTGTTACGCAATTGCCCCGCAAGAGTAGCAATATTGAAGAGGTTAGGAACCAGTGGCATAGTGACTTACAATTAGTATCGTCTGCGAAGGTGCGAAGGCGCCAAGCGTGCAGTACGCGCGGTTGCGAAAATTCTAGAGCAATCGTTTCACTTCGTTACTCGCACGTTAACTCACCGGGCTCTAAACGCTAAGCAAGTCACCTGTCAGTGCGTAGGCAGCCTTAATAAGCAATACGCATGGCTGTTATATTTTATTAAATGTCCCAGACTGATTGATTGATAGATTGTCGGTTGAGCAGAAGAGGCCTGGAGTGGAGACCGCGTATCGGCAAGCATAGTGTGGGACGGACGCCCACTAGCTAGATGGACCGACGTCCTTTAAAAAAGTTGGCTGGGACAGACTGGATGCAAAGGCGGAGGACAGGGTGTTTTGGCTCAGAGGGGCCTCCCCCTCTGAGCCAAAACAGTGGAATGAGACAGACTGAGTTGATTAAAAAGTTGATATTTATCGTCAACAAGTATGGAACATGATTTTGTTTGATTTAAATACTAGCTTTGCTCCAACCCCTCAAGCGTCAAGTGTACACCAAGTGTACATAAGACAAAGTGCGTGAAATGTCAACGGTACACCAAGTGTACACAACAGTGATATTGTTCTATTGTCATTGTTAAAACAATGACTTTACTGCGCCCATTCAATTACTCCGACGCGTGGGGTGTTTCGACAGGTAGGCGGGCAAACGTGTGAGAGGATTATGTCCAATACACAATTTTAACCGGAATATTAAGCCTTCCCAGGCTTCATGTATTTCGACATTGCTATTATACACCGAAAAATACAAATCCTTAACGAGGTTTATATAGCTGTACCTAGCATTGTTTGAAAAAAAAGTACAGATTATCCTGGGAGCATGGAGTGTGAAATTAATGACGTAATAATTTCCGGTTCACCAGCCACCCTTGGCACAGCGAGAACGGTCGCCGGACCATTGCAGAAAGGATGACGTCAGAGCTTTTAAAAAAGTTGACGCATTTGTTCTACAGCCTGTATCTGAAAGCCGTTGTCACATTTAAGGCAAAAGGCACAACAACACACAGACAAGACACAACTTTCTAAGACCAAAGTAATCCTACTGAATGACTATGTCATGAAATTTTCACATTTTAGGATTATACTAACTTAACAAGTTGTATTACTGATTCTAATGATTATAATTCTGTAAATACATATTTGTTACGATCGCAAATCATATTTTAATCAACGTAAGAAAATTTGAATTCCGCGGGCTACCCTGGCGCTTCCCCCTTAAGGTTGTGGTACAGACAATCAAACTGAACAGCTTTCTTTAAGGAACCAACATCGTAACCACATAACTTTGCGATCATTGTATCATTACACTCATATTCTTTAAACAATAGAATTTAAATATACGTATCGACGTTTCGTTTCACTTCGGTTCCTCCCCGAGAGTACAGCATAAACATTAACTGACAGATCTATCTTTTATCAATAAACAAAGCTTTTTACGCATGAAATGCTAGTAAACAGAGAATCCGGGGGATTTTACCATTGAATAGCTCGTAAAATTCAGACTTGATGGTACTCAACGTAGTTTTAGTATTCACCTGTAGATAAATTTTCTTCTACACATATTATAATACTGACGTCACGCAAAATCCTGCATCTCGCAAACAGAGTTCCACGCAACGAGTAATGAGTGAACTTTACACCCTGTTCCTCATACCTCAATAATAAATATAGTGGATAGTACATTTGATAAGTTATTTCCTAGTACTAGGTACTTTTTGTTTTCCCTAATAAAAATAAAATCACTCTAATATTATAAAGGCGATTTCTGTGTTTGTATGTTTGTTACTTCTTCACGCAAAAACTACTGAACGGATTTGATTTGGATGAAATTTGGCACACAGATAGTTTATAGCCAGGATTAACACATAGGATACTTTTTATCCCGACATTCCCACGGGATCAAAATTAATGCGGGTGAAACCGCGGGGCGCAGCTAGTTAAAAAATAATAATAAATAGCCTCATTTCGTGTCTGTCTATGTGACCGCGTTGTTCTACGCAAATTGAATGCGGCTATCACTATCATTTAGAGAATTTATTCCGCAAGTTTTATGTGTAAGTATAATTTGTGTGTGTTTTATGTGTGTAATATATTTATACATGTTAAACTTACACATAAATATATAATAAAGAAATCTTCATGTTTCGTCATGTCCTAAAAACCGTGCGAAGCAAAGGCGGGTCGCTAGTCAGGGAATAAAAAATACTCATTTTATAATACCTAAAATATGGTATATCTCTAATACCTATATAAAAATCTGGTGTTGTGACACGAGATTTTTACACGAGTGTTTGTTATCGAACCCCTCCGAAACGGCTTGACCGATTTTTATGAAATTTTTTGTGTATATTTGGTATGTCTGAGAATAGGCCGTAGGCAATTTTTTTTGCATAACAACTTTTTCTGGGTCAGCTAGTAATATTAGGTATAATTATATGTATAAAAAATTAACTGCCGTTCATTAGTCTCGTAAAAACTCGAAAATGACTCGACCAATTGTGATGAAACTTTGATAAGTTGTTGTGTGCGCGCCGGAGAAGGTTCTTAAATTTTCGCTAATTATTTTTGAGCTAATTATTATGAAGTTATTGTAATGTTATTTTTTACGATTATTTCAAACTTCAAATAATTGTTTAACTTGTTAAAAGTCACGTTGCCTGTGAAAATTTTAAAGTCAGAAGAAACCGAATTTTAAATTTTAAAACTCACTTTTAAAGCACACGGTTAGAAACTTCCCGGAAAACAAAACCACCCCACCACCCACTCGCAAAACGCACACTCACTCACTCGCAAAATGAAAACTGTCAAAGACGAGTAATTCAATAACAAAGTCTTTCTTCTTAATACGCACATAATTCAAATGTGCTATATGAGAATATAATTTATTTGAGAGCCTGCGACTTAATATGCTTGCTCATATACTTGGCTTCCGTATCAGAATTGATCTCATTATTTAGGGAGAATTCTTGTGATGTTCCTTATACGACAGGGAATGAAAATAACAACACATTTTCTTGGAGAGTTTATGAGATAAAGGGACTTTCCTTTCTCTGTGCCCGTGTTAGATAGTAGATATTATCATATCCAATTAAGGTGGCGTTTTCGTGATGATTTTGGATTGAAGCAGTTCAAGCAACAAGTTTGTATCTAATAGGATTTTCTGTGAATGTTGCTGGAAATGGGAGAATATTAATAACAGACTATTTAGGTACAGACGCCAGCACATCAAGCTATCCGAAACTGTCTTTTTCCAATCAACTTTGAACCTTATGTTGTAGCGATAAAGTTAAAAATCTATTAAACAAATTTGACAGATTCTGGTAGTTTGATGTGCTGGCGTCTGTACTTACCTATTTTATAATAATATGGTTAAGTTGTTTCAAAATTAACCCAACAAACTTTAAATAGGTGATTCAGACCATCGAACTGAACAACTATAACTATGGGACCAACTCTGAAGTCACGCAAAAAAAATCAGCTGTTTAATACAAAAGTTCAATACCTACATGACCAAAATGTATGAAACAGCTGATTTTTTTTTCGTGATTTACTTTACGTGATGAACTTTACACCTCTCAAAGTTGGGTTGATTTTGAAACACTTATGTAACACCTACTGTAACGTCTATGTTTACCAAACAAAAACATTGATTTTGACTTGGAAATAGAATGACCTCGTATTCAACTCGAATTTTCAGTTAAAGTTGTACCTATAAAAGACTAACAGAATGAGACTAAACTTGTAAATAAAATTAAACAATTGAACCCTCCTAACATTACCACTGCTCTCAAAATGGTGAAGGAAAACACCCTGAGGAAACCGGCATGACCACAAAAGTTCGAAGTATTGTGACACCCACCAACCCGCACAGGGCCCGCGTGGTAGATTTCAGCCCACTCCCTTTCGAAGAGAAGAGGCCTGTATCCCAACAATGGGCATTACAGGCTGATTATGCTTACATTACCATGTTTCACTACCTAAACCTCCATTTACTAACTCATCCATACAGCTCACCAAACTCAAAACCGCATTTATCCGCAACGTTTTTCCCGCATCAATATATAACGCGGATTTTCATGTCATTGTGCTCGTTTGTACTTTGTAGGGCGACCGACCGACTGTTCAAATAAATACCTATGCACGAGTGTAAATCGGCTTTTTATTTTTCATCCCCTTTTGTGGCTTTTTCCAAAGAGCCCGCTGATTTATAAGGACAGCGCTTTTTCATTTGTGTTACATCACATTTTACTTAGTTTAAATTGCTGACGTAGGGTAAATCAAGACGTTTTGGGAGAGTCATTCTGAATTTCATTTTGGTTGATTGTTTACTTAAGGAACCTCAGGCTTTAAAGACCTTTTTTTATTTAAAAGAAAAAGTTGTGACAAATCTAAACAAAATGAAGAAGTTCAAAAAATGTGGTCTTCACAAATTGCAATACATGTATCATAAGTCCAGATTTGATTTAAAACTACTTGTTACAAAAAAAAAACTAATACAATTTTTTTTACTTAGCATTTTCAGCCTGTAATTTTCCCACTGCTGGGACACAAGTCTTCTCTCTGTGACAGGAAGTGGGCCGTATTCTACCACGTAGTCCAGTGTCAGTGCGGGTTGGTAAATGTCACATGTGTTTGAATTTTTGATTCTAGGACATGCCGGTTTCCTCACGATGTTTTTCTTTACCGTTTTGAGTAAAACCTGTAACTCCGAACCGTAAACCGTACTTATACATAATATGGCTGTCATTATTTAATTTGGTAAATCAATTACAAAAACTCACATGAGATTTAATGGAAGATCCTAAATCCTTCTCGGAAGACCTATCAAGGACTTGATTAGTTTTCTAGAAGCCGGAGATAACTAAGAAGATTAGATTGATTCTAAAGCCAAACGACACCGTTCAAATTGATTGGATGTTTTGGAGCGGAAATCACGTCCATGTTTATATAGGTTTAAAGAGATTTTACTTCTTATAAAAAACAACCGACTTCAAAAAAAAAAAACACTACGAAGTGATAAATAACTTTAATTTCGGAAGTCGGTGTCGTTGGTTCCGCATTTTCGTTTTTTGACACCGACTTCCGAAATTAAAGTTATTTATCATTTTGTAGTATTTTTTGTTTTTTTTTTTGTAAAAAAGTTTTTATTTTCCACTTTTTAGTTGTACCTACCCCACAAAAATGTAAACGAAAAGATCGTTAATGTAGACAATATAAATAAATTTTTAGATTTTTGTTGATTTTTCGAAAACTGCTTGTCCGATTTCGATAAAATTTTCATGGGACCATTTGGAAAGTATACCCTTTCCAACAAAAAAAGAATTTTTCAAATCGGTTGGCAAGCGACGGAGTTATGCGCGAACAAACACAAAAAAAAAACAAAAACAAACATCCGAATTGAAAACCTCCTCCTTTTTTAGAAGTCGGTTAAAAAACTTAAACAACAGTTGACTTAAAATTAGATACACATTGCTTACCTCTAAATAACATAGCATAATCAGCCTATAATGTTACCACTGCTGGGACACAGACCTCCTCTCAGTGCGAGGGAGTGGGCCGTAATCCACGACGCGGGCCCAGTGCGGGTTGGCAGATGTCACATGTCTTCGAATTTTTGGTTCTAGAACATGCCAGTTTTCTCACGATGTTTTACTTCACCGTTTTGAGAGCAGTGGTGATGAAATAATTTACACAAAGTAAAGCGCCTGTCTGGATTCGGACCTACGACCTACAACTCGTAAGTCGCGGCCGTTACCACTTGGCCACCACTTCCTCTAATAATATTATATTTATTTATATCCTACTACCTACTTTAATCACATTGATATTAGTTATAAAGGCGAAAGTTTGTGAGTCTGTTTGTATGTTTGTTACTTCTTCACGCACAAACGGCTGGACCAATAATTTTTTTCTTTGTGAATTTTTCCCGTTTTAATAGTTATTCTGCTATTCGGGGCAGAGACAAATCCAACAAATCAAAGATAATAAAAATCAGTCCAGCCTTTCTTGAGTTATAAATGGTGTAACTAGTGACTTTGTTTTATTTATATAGATAGATAGATATAAGTGGTCATAAATAAATAATGAAACTGTTAAGACTTTCAAAAACCAAGGGGCCATTTAAATCCAATATCTCCCCACTTTTGACTAATAGGCAATTAAGGTCCAATTTCTGGCGACTTTTAAACGATTATAATTTATGGATCTTTCATACCTTTGAAGAAACTTAATGCCAGTACCTATATAAGTAATATAACAGAAATGAGTTTACATTGCAGTCGTTCTTCAAGAAGCAATTTCGTCAAAATACGAATTTTCGTCCGGGCAGATGTTGATTCAAGAAACTGGGACTCCTACTTTAACTAATAAGTGGCACTTTCGGTAGATTGCTTTATTTAAAATTAAAACTAGCTTCTGTCCGCAACTTCGTCTGCGCGAAATTCGTTGTTCCCCGTCGCATCGTATCGCCTACCCGCGCTATTAACTACTTCGTTTTTGCTTAGCGTTTTTTTTGGCTCTTTTTCATTTTGCTAGGCTCCTAAGAGTCCTAGCGTGATGTTAAATAGCCTATCTCAAGAACTGAGCTATCAAATGCGAAAAGAGTTTTTAAATCCGATTAGTAGTTCTGGAGATTTTACCTCTTTATAATATTATTATAGATTGAAATGATTAGGTATGTCCCTGTGAGAGATTTTTGATTTTGTAGCAAATGAAAATGGCGATTTAAACGCATATGTTCATTCTCAAACCGCAAAAAGATTATTAAACATACTAGGTAAAGAACTATACCATTGACCATCATAAGGACTTAACGTTTATTCCTTATCATTTTAAATCATCATGATCATTCTCGTGCTCTTATCCCAATTATCATCATCATCATTTCAGCCGAAAGACGTCCACTGCTGGACACAGGCCTCCCCAAAACACCTCCACTTCGACCGATTTTGTGCTTCTCGCATCCAACGAGTTCCTGCGGCCTTCATAAGGTCGTCGGTCCACCCTGTGGGAGGCCTTCCAAGTTCCAACGCTACGTCTTCCGGCTATCCCAATTTATTAGTTGTCATATCGGTAGTCACCCATTATCATCTTTCGCTCAGTAATTTTTTTTCTTTGGTAATTTTAAATATTTAAATTAAATAAGATAAAAAGACGAAAGGCGCCTACGAGAAGAGGGTGATATTGTAAGATTTGAAAAGGTATAAGCAACATTCACAGAAAAATAATAATGATCTATCACTAACTCAACATTAAAGAGAACGAAGCAAGGAGGACGAACTTGATCAAAGAGGGCTTTAGGTTGAGTGTCATCTTGTTCTTGTGTTCGGTGATACTGGAGTGACGATATCGCTCCACTTTCGATAGTTTCCGCTCTCGATAGTTCTAGATTTATTATTACATTAGCTGCGCCCCGCGGTTTCACCCGCGTAAATGTCGATCCCGTGGGAGTACCGAGATAAAAAGTAGCCTATATGTTAATCCAGGGTGTCAGCTACCTCCATACAAAATTTTATCCAAATTGGCCCAGCCGTTTAAGCGTGAAGAAGTAACAAACATATAAACACACACACACACTCACAAACTTTCGCCTTTATAATATTAGTGTGATATACATTGATATAAAAAAAGGTATAATTGGTGACAGTTTCGAGCGTTACTTTTATTCGAGACTGTGCATCTTGGGTTTTTTATATATCAATGATGATATAGTGTGATGTGATATCGTTAATCTTGCTTCATTCGCCATTCGGTAAACTTTTCCACAACTATACAGGGTCTCATTAAAATGGACAAATTTTAACACAGCGCTGAGTACGTCTAACCAAAGATATCCTAGCAAAAAAAAACAATAATTAAAGTGATTTTATTTTGACCTAAAATACGTAATAACTTGCATTAGTGTATTTTCGTTAGCTGATTATTTTTCTTGTAGGTAAGTATCTAATGCGTTTTTCTTATTATATTTTTTTACCACCGTCCATAATTTGGTGGTCCATCTATTTTAATGGGACCTTATATACGAGTATACCAGGTAGGACTTTCGGTGTGACAAAATTAGGTTGTATTTCTATATTAAGAAAGTGTCATATTACCTTTTAATTAACCTTATGGGCATGCTCGTCCATCATAAACCTCTTCCATCGCCATCCATAAGGCGTGATCGAGGCCAAGAGCAGGATCATTCAGCAATATAAAAAAAGTATAATATATGTCACCGGAAAATAACAAGAACCGCAAATTTATAAATTTTCTAGGAAATTTATAAACTTCCGTAGGATTCTAAACGAGGGATAAATTGTATTATTTTACGCCCACATTTTTAAAAAAGTTTATAAATTTATAAATTTCCTAGGAAATTTATAAACTTGCGGATCTTGTTATCTTCCGGTGACATATAATATATAATTATTATTACCTCAAGAACCCTATAACTGGAGAGTTAGTAATTGGAAATCTGTTGATAGGATTTTGGACATCTAGTCTTAAGACCTTACCCAAAAAAAAAAGTGGCACTCCGGGAGTGCCGACAGAAGTGAAAACAAAACACAAACAGAATACTTTGCCATCATTCACTGACATATCGGATGTAATGTACATTAAAACCGAGTTCATCCCGAAGACGAGAAACAGTGACAAGACACGAAGCGGTGTCGGTTACGGTAACAGTAGCGCGAATTCAATGGTTTTTTCCCATCTCAAAAATGCCCAACACGCCTATAGAAGTTTTCACTTTAATAACGTTTCAGTGACGTCATTCGACGGTAAACTGCAGACGCTATGTGGCGTTTACCTCAGTCTTAGGAAACCGTAGCATTAAATTCAATAAAACTGAAACTGAACTTTGACAAGCTGTACAAACGTTACGAATACTCGTATTCTAGCTTTAAAAATAATTTATTCCTTTTGAAAGCAATTCTGATCGACAATCAATAACTTTATACCCACAGGTATAGATACACCTAGATAACGCAAGAGCAACTACTTCGCGTGCCAAAAATCGCACCAGCTTACGTACAAAAATCGTAAGCCGCCACTTTCGCGCTCAGTCCTGTGTACTGCTGTCCTGTGCCGCACGCGGCGCCCAGTCTTTGAATCGACTTGATTTTTCCATCACTAAATTGTGCTTGTGACGTCATAGTAGTTAGTCAAAAAATGGCACGCTTGATTTTCATGCAGATCGTGATAATTAAGTTAACTATATCTGTGTTTATACCTAATTCAATATGAAAAACAATATTCCTGCCTACAAAAAACTTCACCGTTCTATAAGGACTATTTCTCATTGTTCGAAACATTTGTCATAAAACCATAAAATCGGGGTTTGTTCGACAAACATTACCAAAAGGGAAGTGATCCTCGAATGATTCGCGATACAATCGTTCATATCTTTCCTGTATTATTATCTTTTTTTTTCTTCATTCATCTTTTATTTGTGTGTCATTGGTCGATTTTCTGAGATTGCCTAAAGCTTCTGTTTGTAGATAAATAAACTGGTGGGAACATAAAATATGTATTGTAGGTGTGGATTATGGTTTAGACATGTCAAAATTGGCTGACGGATTTTAGGGCTTTTTCAAACCGGCAGTTGTACGTTTAGCAAGGCCAAGTAAACATGTTGCTTCGATAAGTTTGGATTTCCTAAGAAAGCAGTGCTGTCAGTTGTAATTACTAATAATTACTATTCACACTAATATAATAAAAGCGAAAGTTTGTGAGTGTGTGTTTATATGTTTGTTACTTCCTCACGCTCAAACGGCTGGACCGATTTTGATAAAATTTTGTATGAAGGTAACTGACACCCTGGATTAACATATAGGTTACTTTTTATCCCGATATTCCCACGGGATCGCACTTCTGCGGGTGAAACCGCGGGGCGCAGCTAGTTACTAATAAATTGGATTTTATGATCTGGAAATAAATAAATGATGATGATATAAATACTGAAAAATGATGGCAATAAAGAGCAATTTATGACACCGTAAAGTCAGGGTTGTGGGACGCCCCCATGCAATATGGACCGACGACCAGAAAGAGGATGACTGAAAGAGGCTGGATGTAAAAGTTGGAGGATAGTGTGTTGTGGCACAACCTGGGAGAGGCCTATATCCAGCCACTCTGCTGCATCAGTCAGTGGAATGCGAGAGGCTGAGTTGATTTGAAAGTCCCTAACATAATTTTCATGAGCCCGGGCATCGATTTCTTAGGAAACCCAAGCATAATCATTTTTTGGAATGCATGAAGAAGCCTCTTCGTGTAGCGCAGTTTGTTCCGCCAGTTACTCAACTGAACCGAGCGCTCGGCGCTTCCTGAACAGTCACACCCAACACCTTATTTGACTAGCCAATTCTTCCCTTGCGGTAGGGCTAACACCCTCCTGGTTTGCGACTACCCTCCCACCGAAGTCCGGCGTCAAGCAGCCTGCTGTGTTTCGTCGATGCGTGGGAGTTCCAGTGCCTTAGGCATCTTCTGGGCACGCTCGTTCCATCATAGACCTCATCTATCGCTTTCCATCAGGCGTGATCGAGGTCAAGAGCGGGCCCATTCAGCAATACAAAAAAATATAAGCAGCAATGCAACATGTACGATATCGGATCAGACAGTGATCCAATCATACGACAAATGTATTGAAACGTCTGATGTACGTTCAGGCCTTAGGCACATAAAATAACAAATTGTATAAACACGAAGAACTTGATGAAATAACAAATCACATCACAGTACTACGGAAGCCCTGCGGAACTCGTCAAAACACGGCACAAATAATTTCCATCAATTTTGCCACGGTAATTGAGCAACGATTTGGTTCCCTTTTCAATGGAGTAATTCGACATTTCCTATCTCTTCAGGCATTTTGATCATTGTTCTTAGTGAACTGTTATCTTTTAAAACAATGAACGAAGGAAGTAAAGGGCGTTTGTCACACCGAAGCTTTTTTATTGGTATTTATCTATTTTGTTGTTGATGATGATGTGGTATTGTATGTTGTTTTTGTTGTCGCGTCAGCCTTCACCAGATCGCCAGATCATAGTAACTTGACTTGTCATTATGAATGAGATTACCCAAATACCTAAGAAGAAGATGAAGATTTTTACGCCATAATACGCAAAAAAACAAATTCCGTCTTATCAAGAGCGCGGTCTAGTTCTAACGGCATCCTAAGTATGTTGATGGAGAAATACGACGCACCCTGGTTGTCGCAAGCTGTGGAGGTGCTGGTCAGAAGACTTAACCTAACCTAACCTAACCTTGAAATTTTATTTTTTGTTTCTGTTTCTGTGTGTGTTTACTAACAATAGTTTTTAAGAACTATATTACTAACAATTGGGCCTAGTTGCCATTAATAAACAAATATTAAATTTAATTTAATAAGAATATTTTTTTCAATGGAGACTGGCAAGCCTTCAGAAAGCCATATTCGCCTTTAGAAAGAAAAAAGAAATGAACAAAATACATTTAATTGCGGTATAGGTAACGATTTTTTTGTCTCCTTTACTCTTTCAGACGCTGTCTACATCTCTCTTTTTATTGTCCTACTGCAGATATGCTGGAAGAGACTTTTTTGTGAAATAAGTATCACCTTTATACCTATTTTTCTGTTCTGTTTTTTTTCTTGTCTGTTTATATTTGTGTGTACATAAATGGTTAACAAAAAATAGAAAGAACACAAACACAAAAAAGAACAAGTTGAAAATATGCGTCACTACGCCACGCACCGTGCGTGCCTTTCAATTTGGAGATTACCATAACCCAGACCAACTGAATCTGACATGCCTAACCCAATTTCTAGATGTCATTGCCAATAATTTCTAAAGGTTAACCCAGTTATAACACTTCTGAATGTCACATAGTCTGCTATAATTGATAGCGGCTTAACGCTTCGCCAAGAGGTCACCGTGATATCTCGACGGGCAAATAAGAGTCAATCTGTGACAAACATAATATGCAATTACGCCTGATATTCGTATTATAGCAACTATTTGGGCTTGGTGACATAACATCCTATGATGTTCCCACTGCTGGGATAAAGGCCTCCTCTCATCGAGAGGGAGTGGGCTGTAATCTACCACGCAAGCCCAGTGCGGATTGGTAGATGTCACATGTCTTCGAATTTTTAGTTCTAGGTTTGCCCACGTTGTTTTCCTTCACCGTTTTGAGAGCTGTGGTGATATTTACAAACACGAAGTACAGCGCCTGCCTGGATTCGAACCCGTCGTGGACTTTGTAGGTGGCAAGATAATTGCTTATTATACGTAATTAACAAGTTCTATAGTAATTGATTAATTGGACTCAATGTCCTAAATACTTCAGCCATAATTTATTTACGTAATCAATTTTAGATTACCAGATTTAGAAGTGCCAAAATTTAAATCAATTTAGATTTTCGCGCCCTAATGATCAATCGATAGTTTGGTATAAAGTAATCATGTCTATTCCAAAGTTTAACTTCGAACTAGTCCAAATTGAGATTGTAACGTAAAGAGGCTAATTAAGTAAAAAAATATACAGCCAGAAGCTCTACAAGAAAAATAAAAAGGTTTTAAAATGTAGGACGAAAATAGAAACGTGCTTATTTCAGGCTTCAGCGGGTTTCAAACATTTATGCTGACATTTAAATGAAGGAGTCGAGATGGATAGTTTACAATACCTACCTATTATCAATTTAAAATGGTTCTATTCGGTATCTGCAACTGAATCTATTTTTAAAGAATATTCTATACCATGTAAGTCAGACAATCAGTCTTATCTAGAGATATCGTGTTACCGAGTGACTGGGTTGTGGGGTCAGAAATACAGCTGCATCTGGTTAGACAGAAAGCCGTATCATCTACCTAGCATTTTCCCAACTATGCTGGGGTCAACATAGTTGGGAGAAGGCTAGGCAGATGATGATATAATATTTTACTATTCATAATTAACACCTTCAAAACAAAGTTGTTTCTGCAACGTCTCCGGCGCTGCGGGAAGTGCAACCCCTTCGGCCTTACGTAACAAAGGATAGGCACCCATGCTCACCTCCGCAGCTTCGGCTTGCTGGTCGCATTCTGCGTCAAACCCCTCTTTCTCACTTGATGGTAAGCGAGCGAGTGGTTTTCTTTTATTATTATTCGTGTGCGTCACCTACTTGGAAAAATAAACCTTATTTCCACTCATTTTACCAAAAGTGACACGCGACTCCTAAAACAACACGCTCTAAAGTTCATACCAAAAATATCGAAACATTTTTTTTTTAAACAAGCCTGAATTTTAATGGGTTGCTCACTCTTGTTAGACAAACTTAATTATAAACACAACAAAGTTGCGGTACAGTGTGACAGGCAGCCGAGGCCTCTATAATCAAATTACAAGTCCCGTCATCGCGCCATTGTAGGCGACAAATTAGTTCCAGAGTGTAATGTTTGAAAAGTTAGCCGGGTTTCTAATTAGTGAGGTTCGTGAATTATGTTAAAATTGACACGATTTTGGACCAAATTTGTTAGAGGTGGTACGGCTGAGCTAGCGCCGAGAATGCGGTCAGACGGCCTAGTAAGTTACTTGGCAGCGAATAGTGAGGTCTTGGCATAGAATCAAGGTGCTTCGGCTAGAAATCATTTAAACCGTATGTTAATATTTCTACATTGTCTTACATTAGGAGCGCTTTTGTGTCTTTGGTAACGCAAAAGACGCATCTATCACCATTTGATTAGAAAGTCTTGTGAGGATGCTCGGGGGGCAATTCTCGTCATTTTAAGAACGTTCACGGTCTGATTTCAGTCTCAATTTTTCAAAAATACTTAATAATTTCCCTTTGATTGTCGCTGAGAGGAGATTGTGACTAGATTTTGAACGTTTTTAATTACGGGAATTGACCTTCTGATTTAAGTCTATATTGCCTTAGATTATAATATGTATAATCCATACTCAATATTATAAATTCGAAAGTAACTCTGTCTGTCTGTCTGTATGTTACCTTTTCACGCCTAAACCGCTGCACCGATTTAGATGAAATTTGGTATAGAGATAGCTTGAGTACCGGAAAAGGACATAGGGTACTTTTTATCTCGATATTCCCACGGGATCGAGACTTATGCGGGTGAAACCGCGGTGCGCAGTGAGTCTTCTATAATCTGAACCCTCTTCGCTGCCATATAAAGCCTAAGATCGCAATTGACATCAATAAAACGGAACGTGACAATCCACCCTTGAAGTATTGCAGACGTAATAGTTACGTCGTTGTGTTCTGCTGCTGTAATTGCTTCTTCCCCTCCAATGTGCCATTCGCGAAGCTTAATTAATTAAAGGAATACGGTGCTATATACAACTCGTAACAAATGTTGAGCATCTTGTTTTAAATTTGTGAGTGTAGTTGTATAACAATTGCATGTATGTAGTAACTAATGGAACGGGCTATGCTTGGAGTCTCTCTGAGGGATTGAGTTTGAAACGAAGGAATTGTCCAAAATTTTCGACATAGCTCACACTAAGCAAGCTGAAGTAGCAATGCGCCGGCCATATTTGCCGTAGGACTGATTACCGTCGGAGTAGACGTGTTCTTAAGTGAAGACTGTGAATCGGCAAACGTAAAGTAGGACGCCCGCAGGCTAGGTGGAGTGACGATCTTCCCAGGGTGGCTGGTAGCAGCTGAATGCGACTTGCTGAAAATCGAGATGAATGGCGTGTAATAGGAGAGGCCTATGTCCACCAGTGGACTGCTGTAGGTTGAAGATGATGTTGTGAATTTTATGAGATTAAAGCTTTCTTCTTTCTACATGTAGATTGATTTTTAATGTCGTTATGACAACAGTGAATTAGCAAGGTACGCGGACCGCACTTCGGCTAACGTCCTTTCAGGCCACTTTCACTTTAGGACATTAGCAGCGCGATAGTAGTGCGGCTGCCGCGCCGCAGTTTAGATCAGTGTGGCGCACTTCATTTAAAAAAAAATGGATTCCGACGGGGAAACATTGTTGCTCCTGCTTTTGATAGTACCTACTCCAGCTCATCGCCGATCGAGCGCACGCGGTCGCCGCGCTTCTGTTTATAATAATTAAATTCTGACGGGTGACGGTCGCGCGTCTACCGCGTGACTGTCGCGCTGCTAAAGTCGCCTAAATGTGCAAGCGGTCTTATAGTCACTTTACTCTCTAATTTTGCATCGCTATAAAATCACAATGATCTTTATTTTCGTTACAATAAGATTGATATTGGGTTGCTGCTGGCAGAGGTAAACTATGAAAGGACTTCAAGACTGATGGCATCAGGCTAGGTGGCTGATAACAGCTGGATGAGAGTTTCCAAGAAACGAGTTGAATGATGTGAGATTGAATAGGCCTATATCGAGCAGTAGACACGTAGTTACGTCAAACTAACATAAACATCGTATTCCGTATAGATGCTATAACTGCACTCTGTGGCGACTGTAATGGGTTGAACCAATAGTAGGCGTAGTTAATAGTAAATGTACGCAAAACTTGGACCATGTCAAGTGCATGAGTGTAGTTTCAAGTTAGTATCGAACAGTTTCAGACACAGAGCAGAAGTTTTCTTGTTCGTGGTAACCACTGCCGACACAATAAATTATCGATAAGCCTGAATATTACACCGAGACTTATTAATAGTCTACCCTCAGAAATAAATAAATGTATTACACAGAAAAATATCAAATGTAAACTTAAGCAATATTACTTAAGTATTATGTAGGAATGATTGTAACCATTTAAAGACCTTAAGATGTTAATAATTGTATAGTTCGATATTGAGATAGACTCATGATAGCACAAGTTCAAACCTTAGTGGTTTTTGGTTGCTATTTATTATGAATAAACCTGTATTCTTTTGTAAAAAAGATAAATAAAAAAATAAAAATAAAATCATCGCCTTGTACACGTCTTCTATTCTCCCAATCACCTTAACAACACTTGCTTACAAACGATTAAGCCAACTTTAAGGTAAAAAGGTGGGTTCATACAAAACGTGCGAATACTCATTGTATCCCCACTCTGGTAAATAGACTTCGAAGGAACAAAGAACAACGTTCTTTCGTTGAATTTTAAACGAGAACAGTAACTCTAACAGACACTGTTCTCTATTCCTTTGGGCTAAATCGCCCTTGAGACATACCCAAAGTATCAAATAACGTGCACTTTAACCTTACAATCTTATGCAGCATTACTAAAGCTATCAGATGGATAGATCCTAGAGCAATTAAGTTATTAAATGACTTTCTAAAATATATTCCTGAGGCAGATTTACTTTTTGACTCTTAATGGACAATCGCTAAACATGTGTATGTTTACTTAAATATGAAGAAAGAATTGTTTAGTTTCTAATTTTATGTATGAAGTTGTTTTTTGTTTACAAATTTTATGTTACTCCGTTTTTTATTGCATTTTTTTTTAGTCTATAAAGTTTTAATTAAAAATGTTTAATGTAATTTTGTAGAATTAGCATAGATAGAAGCGATTTGGTGGAAACTGTTAGCTTATATCTGATGAATAAATACATGAATGAATGAATGATGTTTATTTGTCAAAACGGTGCTTTACGTTTCTTTGTGATCACTAGTTTCTTTAGCAGTTCTACTGAGAATTTTTGGATAGGAGTTCCTTTACAAAAGCTAAAGGAACTACTGAGACTAGATAGTAAATTTTCTTATAGTCTACAATCTACATGAACGCCCAGGTTTACATTAAAAAAAAATAGACGTAAAGGAAGAATGTTGCTTATGAACTAGGTCGACCTTGTCTCGTGGAGTCCATGGTTACCATATAATGAAAATGCATAATTAACCAATAATGTTGCCACTGCTGGGACACAGGCCTCCTCTCTGTGAGAGGGAGTGGACCATAATCCACCACGCGGGCCCGGTGCGGGTCGGTAGATGAAGTTTTATTATTTTAAAGTAATTAAAACATTGTCTATCAATCAAGCTGCAATCTATTACACTTATTTTAAGATAAAAAATGATAACCTAACCGAATTAACCGTCACTAAATAATATTAATGATGCCCGCCAAACGCTTTATCGAATTCTCCAAAAATAAATAGAAGTTAAAATAACGATAACAAAGTTGTCAGAAACAAGTCGAGCTAACGACTTGCTCTCGTTATTTTCGTATTTGGCGCGTTTTTTAACCTGTGATGTCAATTGAATGACCACCATATTTTTTTTAAAGTTTCCTCTGACGCACCGCTTGTTATGAGTTGTATAATTATGTTTGGGGAAAATGCAGCGGATTCTGATTTGTTTTACCAACTTTTTGTATCT
The DNA here is from genome assembly GCA_945859645.1 of Amphipoea oculea. NCBI lineage: Eukaryota > Metazoa > Arthropoda > Insecta > Lepidoptera > Noctuidae > Amphipoea > Amphipoea oculea. The sequence continues at coordinate 13,193,866 of OX243880.1, forward strand.
AAATAGAGACAAGGCAAGATTTCTGCCTTTCTCTGGTTCAAGACGAGAGCTGACTAACTAAAACAACAACTTAGACCGCTAAAATTCGCGAACTAAATTGAGCGTTCCAGGTCGCGAACTGTGGGGTGCCTGGGCAGAAAACCTCCACGTTTGCCCGGGGACTGGAGTTCCCTTCTGGATACGTCCGGGGGGAAGACCAGTGTTCGGGCCGGTGCACCCTGGGGTGCGGGCAGCGATTTCCCATTGGGATTATTTCCCAGTGGGATGCCGCTGTCCGCATGCTAATGTTCTGCCAAGAGGATCGCTCCAAACATGTCGCTCTGAGTAGCAGAGCGGCAGTTGTGGTGGAGTGAGAGCGGGCCCGGTGTGCACTTACCCTGCCGCCGGGCAGGCAGAAGGGGTAACCCCCCCCTGCCACCGTTAATCTCGTAGCCCCGGAGACAGTTAGGGGCGTCGCCCGCACGAGCTGCAGCCTCGGCTCTGGCTCGTGTGGGCGGCGCCCCGTAAGGTCATGTCTCTGGCTGTTGAAGGGGGTCGAGGGTCTTGGCTTAACCGCCCGGACCGCGAGGAAGATTAACCTCTATAAAAAATTCCCCAAACCTCCAAGCGGCGGCGCACCGTGAGGGAGGTTGCAAGCTTGGCTAGTGGGTAGCTTGATTTAGTCGCTAGTGCGAACCGATAAATTTTTTGAGTAAATACAACATGTTTCATACTCGTGGGAACAACTATGGTTAAAAAATCGAATAAATCGCAAACTGAAGAGGTGAGGAGTGATGCGGGGTCGGAGTCTGACGCTGCATCAGGAGACGCAAGCACGGGAGGCTCAGAGAGCCGCCGTGCCAAGGAGACGGCCGCTGCGACGACGAAGGTCCACAGCAAGCGGCCAAGGTCAGAGGACGGCCAGGGGTCGTCCACTGACGGGGAGCTGGCCTCGGCCAGAAAAATCCCCACCAGTAGGCGGGGAGGAGTAAGAGAGCGAGGCAAGGGGCGGGGACTCACTGCCCGGGAGGCGGCAGAGCGAGCGGAGGAGCCCGCAAAGGAGGGGGGGACCGGTCGTGCGGTCGCTTCGGGGCCCTCAAGTGACGAGGCGAGTGAGGCTGGCGGCCCCGATGCGGACCGCAAGCTCAGGTTTGCGGCGGTCGTGGAGGCCGCGATCCGGGATGTGTCCCTGAAGAAGCTACAAGCTTCTAAGAACAGGGCCATACTCTCGGCACAGGCCTCCATCATGGCAGCAGCGGAGGCGGCCAACTATGCTGGTCCTTCAGCCAGCGAAGTGGCCGAACTGCGGGCGGAGGTCGCCCGCCTGAAGGCCGCCATGGAGCTTCTCCAAGAGGAGAATGGGAGGCTCCAAGCAGACCTGGCCGGCCTGAGGGTCGCCGGCGGCGTGCAGGCAAAACCGGCAAGCCAGCCCGTCCCGGTGGAGAACCAGGTCCTGAACCTGGTTCGGCAGGAGCTGGCAACCTTCCAGGCGCGGTTCTCCGCTCTGGAGGGTATAGTCCTGCGCCCCCCCCTGGCGGGCAGGACGGCCCCGGGGCCGAAGGCGGCCTCGTACGCGGCCGCTGCGGCAGCTGCCGCCCCTGAACCCGGGCCGTCAGGCCGGGCCCAGGCGCCGGCCAAATCGGCGTCGGGTCGCGGTGCCCCGGCGCCGGCGAAACCGGCGCCTGCCGGCAAAACCCCGGCGCCGGCAAAACCGGCGCCTGCCGGCAAGACCCCGGCGCCGAACCAGAAGGGCGGGACGACTCGGGAGGGAAATGCCCCGGAGCCTACGCCCCGCCCCCAAAAATCTCCCACGACTGACGCCGAGTGGCAGGTGGTCGGGGAGAAGAAGAAGGCGGCCAAGGCGGCCAGAAAAAAGGCGCAAAGGAGGCGTCGCAAGGAGCGAGCCGTCGCGGCTAGTCTTCGCTCCCCAAAGACCGCGGCTGTAGTTATAACGCTACAGCCGGAAGCGGCTAAGAGGGGAGTGACGTACTGCGACGTGCTCACCAAGGCACGAGAGACGGTGGACCTCCAGGAGCTGGGGATCACCGGGGGCCTTCGGCATAGGGTGACCGCTACTGGCGCCCGCATGCTGGAGATCCCCGGTGCGACGAGTGGCCCGACCGCTGACGCCCTGGCTGAGAAGCTAAGGGCGTCCCTCAACGCGGACGAGGCTCGAGTCTCCAGGCCCGTCAAGTGCGCAGACATGCGTATCCTGGGCCTGGACGACTCCGTAACGGAGGGAGAGGTGGTGGCCGCCGTCGCCAGGACGGGCGGGTGTCTGGCCGATCAGGTGAAGGTGGGCACCATTCGTCCTGGTTTCGCGGGCATGCGAACCGTGACGGTAAGCTGCCCCGTGACGGCGGCCAGAATAATCGTCGAGGGCCGAAGACTCCTGGTGGGCTGGGTGTCAGCGCAGGTTAAACTGCTGGAACCCAGGCCTCTGAGGTGCTTCCGATGTCATGTGGGGCACCACGTTGGCGTCCAGTGCACCTCGGAGGACCGCAGCACTCTGTGCTTCCGCTGCGGTCAGCCCGGACATACGGCTGGCTCGTGCAGCGCCGCGCCGCACTGCGTCGCATGTGCGGCTGCTGGCAAGCCGGCCGATCACCGGGCGGGGAGCAAGTCCTGCGCTCCACCCACCGGGACCAGGAGAAAAGGCAGGCCCTCCGCCGCCGTCGCCACCCCCACCGTCGCCGCCGCTGCTGCTGTCGCCGCCGCCGCCGCCAACGCCGGGGGGCCCTCACAAAGGGCCCGGGAGGGGGCTGAAATGGAGGAGTAATGGCTCCATTGCGCCTCCTCCAGGCGAACATCAACCACTGTGCCTGCGCTCAGGACCTGCTGCTCCAGAGCATGGCGCAGTGGTCGATTAACATCGCCGTGGTCGCTGAGCCGTACTTTGTCCCGCCCAGGGATAACTGGGTGGAGGACCTGAGCGGCTCAGTGACCATAGTTTCGTCGGCTGCCGCCGGTACCCCATCCCTCGAAGGTGTCACGAAGGGACAGGGGTGCGTAGCGGCACGGTTCGGAGAGATCGTAGTAGTGGGAGTGTACTTCTCTCCGAACCGAACTCTCGCCGAGTTCCAGAACTCTTTAACAGAGTTGAGTGTCGTCGTCGCCGGAAACCATTCCTTCTCCGTGCTAGTGGTCGGGGACTTCAACGCCAAGAATTTGGCCTGGGGTTCCCGTTACACGGATGTGCGGGGCAGGATGGTGGAGGACTGGGCCCTGGAAACAGGCCTGGTCGTCCTAAATCGGGGTTCTGTCCCTACGTGTGTGCGGATGCGGGGTGAGTCCGTAGTGGACATCTCGTTCGCCAGCCCCGCTCTGTCACAGCGTGTCAGTGACTGGCGCGTCATGGAGGAGGTGGAGACCTACTCCGACCACCGGTATATCCGGTTCGACGTCTCCACCCAGACCTCTAGCGCGCTGGTCCAGCAGGCCCCGAGTGGTCCGCGGTGGGCGCTGAAGCAGCTGGACCGGGAGCTCCTCCTGGAAGCCTCGATCGTGCAGGCCTGGGTGTCATCACCGGACAGGCCTGCCGATATTGACAATGAGGCGGAATGGCTCCAGGAGGCCATGTCCGATATATGTGACGTGGCAATGCCCCGAGTCCGGCCAGGATGCGCCCGACGTCAGGTGTACTGGTGGTCGCAGGAGGTGGAGTCGCTACGCAAGGCGTGCGTCGACGCGCGACACCGGTACACCAGGCACCGCAGGCTCCGCATCCGCCCTCCGGATGCGGAAGCCACAGAGGCGGAGCTGTACGAGGGGTACAGAGCGGCGAAGACCGCCCTCCAAGGGGCTGTCCAGCGGGCCAAGGATACGGCCCGCGAAGAGATGGTGGAGACTCTGAACAGAGATCCATGGGGGCGCCCTTACAAAATGGTGCGGAATAAACTCCGCACCTGGGCCCCCCCGCTGACGCAGAGTCTCCGCCCACAGCTGGTGGAGGAGGTGGTGAGCACTCTGTTCCCTTCACGGGGGGAGCATACTCCCCCGCCCATGGCTCCGCCACTTGCGGTGCCCGAAGCGGACCACGAAGACGACGACGACGACATCCCTGAAGTGACCGGGGTAGATCTGAGAGCGGCGGTGGGCAGGCTGAAGGCCAAAAATACCGCCCCAGGACCCGACGGCTTGCCGGGTAAAGTCTGGGTCCTGGCCTCGAGGGCTCTCGGGCCTCGACTAGAGGCGCTCTTAAGCGCATGCATGGAGAGGGGCCAGTTTCCACTCCGTTGGAAGACGGGGAAGCTGGTCCTCATTCAGAAGCCAGGGCGCCCTGCGGACTCTCCGTCTGCATACCGGCCCATAGTGCTGCTCGACGAGGTCGGCAAGCTCTTTGAGAGAGTGATTGCAGGCCGCCTCGTCGGGCACCTAGTGAGGACGGGGCCGGATCTTGCGGATAGCCAGTTTGGCTTCCGCAAGGGGCGCTCGACGGTGGACGCCATCATGCGCGTGAGAGCCCTCACGACGGGGGACGCGGTGACCCGGGGTGGGGTAGTCGTGGCGGTGTCACTTGACATCGCCAACGCGTTTAACACCCTGCCCTGGAGCTGTATTGGGGAGGCACTCCGGTATCACCGGGTGCCGACCTACCTCCGTCGAGTAGTTGGGGCGTATCTGACGGACAGAGCCGTCATCTACCCCGGTCGCAACGGGGAGTGGAACCGGCGAGAGATGTCGTGCGGTGTCCCACAGGGATCGGTTCTGGGGCCGCTCCTGTGGGACATCGGTTACGACTGGGTGCTGCGGGCCGACCTCCCTGATGGCGTCAGCGTGGTTTGCTACGCTGACGACACGCTGGTCCTGGCGCAAGGGAGGTCGCATCAGGCGGCGGCCGACGCGATGACACGCGGGGTTGCGATAGTCGTGGAAAGAATCCGGCGGTTGGGTCTCGAGGTGGCATTGCACAAGTCCGAGGCCATGTCTTTCCATGGGCCTCGGAACGGGCCACTATCGGGATCCCAACTAACGGTGGGAGGGGTTCACATCGGCGTCGAGGCAACGATGAGATACCTGGGTCTCGTCCTCGACAGCCGGTGGAACTTCGTCGAACACTTCCGACGTTTGGCCCCCAAACTGGAGAGGACCGGGGCCGCCTTCAAGCGGCTCCTGCCCAACCTGGGGGGGCCAAACACCTCCTGCCGGAGGCTTTACGCGGGGGTCGTGCGGTCCATGGCCCTATACGGGGCCCCGGTGTGGGCGCGTTCTCTGCGGCGGCGAGCCGCCCACTATCTGAACGCGCCCCAAAAGGTGGTAGCCGTAAGGCTGATCCGGGGGTACCGCACGATCTCGGGCGAGGCGGCAAGCCTCCTTGCCGGACTGCCGCCATGGGACCTGGAGGCGATAGTCCTAGCGCGCCTGTATGAGTGGCGCGCGGAGGCACTGAGCCGGGGGGAAACTCCGCTTCCGCGGCAAATCGCGGCGGAGCGGACAGACCTCCGGCGCGATCTCATGGTGGCATGGAAGGAGCGACTTTCGCAACCCAGCGCAGGGCACGCCACGATAGTGGCGATAAGACCCCTCTTTGAGGAGTGGCTAGAGAGGCGTCACGGCGTCCTCACCTATCGCCTGACGCAGGTCCTCACCGGACACGGATGTTTTGGGAGGTTCCTGCACATCATCAGGCGGGAGGAGACGCCCGGGTGTCACCACTGCGAGGATCGCCCAGAGGACACGGTGGAGCATACGGTGGAGGTCTGCCCCGCATGGGCGGAGCACCGCCGTGCCCTCGTAGAGGCGATCGACAGCGGCGGCGACCTCTCGCGTCCGGCCCTGGTTCAAGCCATGGTCCGGGGCGAGAGGGAGTGGGTGGCGGTCACCTCCTTCTGCGAAGCAGTCATGCTAGCGAAGGAGGTGGCTGAACGGCTGAGGGAGAGAGCCTCACACCCCAGCCGCCGCGGGAGACGCTCCGGGCGTCGGGAGCCGCGTGACGACTCCCGGCCACCGTAGGCGCGGGCCTGCGGACGGAGAGTAATGGGTAGCTCACCGTCCGATCAGGACCAGGCCCGTGCCGGACGGCGCGTACGTGTTCCACGCGCGCCTCAAAGAGATGTCAGCAGAAAGGAAGGGGCCTGCCAGGGCCGAAGCCTGCCGGGGGTGCGGGATTGTCCGAAAGGGTTACCGCTACCCCGGAACAGAAAGGGCTAAGGAAGGAACACGGATGGGTTTTAGTCAGTAAGAGTCTGACACTCCCTTCGCTCCACCCAGAGCGGGAGGGGTCATTTGATGATTTCCCATCCATAAAAAAAAAAAAAAAAAAAAAAGGTCGCGAACTGTCATGCGCAAGACTCCAAGACATTATACTTTATAGTCAATAATTTGTGGCATAGCAAAAAAGAGTAGAAGGAGTGAAGTTCAAAAGTGACTAAAATCCAGTGCACGATAAAATCTCGCCACGACATTTTTACGTCCGCGCGTACGTCGGCTATCGCCGCCGCCGGCATGTAACTTGGCAAGGTTTTGGCGTAGTGGGAGTAAGTTAGCGCATGTACACTTAGCATGTCTGTTTACAAGGAAGCTAAAGAAAAGAAAAACACATCTAACGACTCTTGCCAAGTTACGTGCAGGGGACTGTAACAGTAGTAAATTGTAAGCAGAACATCATACCCTAGATACCTTCTTTCGATAGTTATTTAGAATTTTTATTCCCTTGAGCAAGAAAAACATAAAAACGTACCATCTGCTCATCCCTCCTAAGTCGTAAAGTGAACTGAGTGAAAGGTTTATTAGGTATTGTATCCACTAGCTGAGAAAAATGGCTCGTATCGTAGCACAACATCCATACTATAATATTATGAGGATAAATAAATTATAAATGCGAAAGTGTGTCTGCCTGTTACCTCTTTACGCTTAAACCGCGAAGCGATTTAGATGAAATTTGGTATAGAGATAGTTTGAGTCACGGGAAAGAACATAGGATAGTTTTTATCCCGATATTCCCACGAGATCAAACCTTCAAATGCGGGTGAAACCGTGGGGCGCTGCTAGTACAGTTGTAAAACAAATCATTATCACGTTCGATAGCAACGTCTTATAACGTCAACTTTGTAATTGTTAACACAACTTCTACACCACCAACTACACCACTACCCGCCAGCACCACCTGGATGAGAGACGCACGGAAACGGGATGTATGGCAGAAGAAAGGGGATGGAAGATGGGGGGAAGGGGGAGGGGACCCAACGGTGGGCGAGTCCGGGCTACGTCTAATCACGGCTAATAAAAATATTATTTTGATTTACATTACGTCTAGGTGCCGTATGTGGAATACCTCAGGTGCCATTCACTCAGGTGCCGTTTAAACGGGTGACCAATGTGGAATACGCTAGGAAGCCATAGTAGGACTTTCGAAAGAAGAAGACAAAGAATTTTGGAACTATACAGACGCTATACAACGTTTATTAGTAAGGGGGATAGTGTTTAATCTTATAACACCCTAGGTTACTTCAAGAGCAGAACTTTTATCAAAGTATGTCCATTTTGTATAAGAAAATATTGTGTCATAATGTGCGCACCTTACGAGAGCGGCGCTGGGCCGAACGTGTTATTTTTCCAACCACGATATTAACGATAGTGCTCATGCAACATTAACTAAGGCTTTCGAAATATCGAGTAAGGTTATGTTTTCGTAGAAGAGAGCTAGCAGCCATATAACAGCCATAGCGACGGCTAAAATAATAGCAGCGAGGTTCGACTTTACGGCGTCAAATTAACGTTTCAGTAGGAAACCGTACCTGAAGAGGTAATTAGTTTAAACCTCTGTTGCAATACTCCCAAAACGGTTAAATAGTAAATAATTATAATAGCAGTAAACTTTATTTTATTTTAGGTCCGCCTTATTCCCTAAACCTACGACATGACTAATTGATTAAACCCCAGACTAGCAGGAATGAAATGGTTTTCTATCAGAAATTTCTTAGTAAAGTTGTCAAGAAATAAAAGGCCCGTTTTGACATTTGAGTTAAATCAAATTTTCTAATCAGAACTTTAATCCAATGCACTATACAATACATAATCAAATCGATCAAATACGTATACAAACTTAAATCGATTTATCGTGTGTATCGAGTATCGAGTCGTGTGGTTACTTTACTAGTTACGTCGCAATGACAAATATCAAAACGGGTATTTTCAATCAGCCTATAATGTTCCCACTGCTGGGACACAGGCCTCTAATAATAAATAATTTACACAAAGTAAAGCCCCTGTCCGGGTTCGAACCTACGACCTACAACTCGTCGTCGTCGTCGTCGTCCCCCTAATATTTGGGACGAAATGTGCAAGCAGGTACAATAGTTACACCTCTGCCCAACCCTTTGGGGATTATAAGCGCGATGTTATGTTTATTACATTCCTCCCCTGTTACATAACAAGATAACGCTGAAGAAACTACTATTTCGTAACCTTTTGTTCAAAAACATGTGAACTAGGAACGTTAAAAGCATAAAACATCTCGCCCCAACAGTTTCATTCACTACTAAAGCTTCCAAAACACACGAACATCTCTATTTTTGGCACACAATATTTCGTCTCCGAGAAATACACGAGCAAAGAACCATAGATAAGATAGCTAGTATAAATACAGAAGGTCAGCTTTATGTAACTGAAGAAAACTCTCGCTCATAGATACACTTGGGAGCCTTGACTGTCATTCGTTTCACATTGTTTGAAATCGGCGCACATACAGTTCGACACAACTTAGATGTAGCATCGGCAAAATTCGTAAAACCGATCACATCCGAACTAAGTGCGCCTTCAAAATCACCAATCTTTATTACTACTTTAGGAAAAATTGTAGTAATAAAGATTTACGAATACGAATTACGAACATTTTACGAATTTTGCCGATGCTAAATCTAAGTTGTGTCGAACTGTACTCGTCTATGTGTAGGTGTGCCTTTTTATAGTTGCTGAACACAAGCTATTTTTAGAATATTAAAGAATTCCCTGGCTCCTGCGATAGTACTAACTGTATGACAGAAGGCAAACTACCTCAGCTCTGCACTGGGCCCGCTTGGTAGATTACGGCCCTTACCGAGAGGAGGCCTGCGTCCCAGCAGTGGGAACATTATAGGCTGACTATGTACTACCTCAGCTAAAATTCACTCTTTATCTCGCTCATACGATACTGCTAGCGTACTGAGTGAGAGCGAGACAGAGTGCGGTGCTGGGCAGCAGGCAGCATAAGACCTGCTTTAAAGTAAGTTCAGTTAGTAGGTATGCAAAGTTTCATGATCTAATTTGAAGTATTTTTTTAATACCAGCGGTTTATTGTTCGGGTTTAGAGGTAACTTTGGATTTTTTTTCTATCAAGAAAATTTTATGGAATCGTGTTCTCGTCTAACATAGGACTTAGCATTAATCCTCAACTTTACCATGTATTTATTTCAAAATTAATGGTGCAGTATTTTCGACATAACGTACGAACACGCTAAGCCATTTGAGGTAGGCTTTTAAGTTGTAGAAGCACAGAACCGGTCAAAGTGTCGGTGCATGGAGGAGGCCTATGTCCAGCAGTGGACGTCTTTCGGCTGAAATAATGATGATGGATAAGTTGTATTGGCCTTCTGTACCAACTGAATCTGTGCTACAACGCTGCAAATATCGCGTGGAAATTCTAATTTTAGCTGTCTCAAACAAAACAAGAAAACAGTTGAAAATGCCTGAATAAGTTAATGAATCAGCAGCAACGTTCGTGGCACAGCCTTCGGAGCTGTGTTCTACGTTTCTGGAGGTTTTAGACAGGAAAATATGTATGTAAATACCTCTACTCCACATAAGCATGTACACAAAATTGCTTCCTTAGAAAACATTTTGTATTGAATTCGAAATTGGCTTCGATCAAATGGTTGGCTGTTTGTCGTTCCCATTTGTAAGGAGGCATATTATGATTGATTTATTTGCCAGAGTCGGCATTTGATCTTTCGTAATGTATAGGTATTGAGCAGTGGTGGCCCAGCGGTAACGGACACAACTTACGAGTAGGTTCGAACCCAGACAGGTACTTTACTTTGTGTAAATTATTTTATCACCACTGCTCTCAAAACGGTGAGGGAAAACATCGTGAGGAAACTGGCATGTCCTAGAACCGAACATTCGAAGACATGTGACATCCACCAACCCACACTGGGCCCGCGTGGTAGATTACGGCCCACTCCCTCTCACTGAGAAGAGGCCTGTGTCCCAGCAGTGGGAACATTATAGGCTGATTATGGTGAATTGGTTTGAATCATTTTGCAGCAGTACGGGTGCTTCGCCTTGTAACTTTATTATGTCATTTTATTCGACATACATACATAACTAAACTGACGCCTTCTTCCCATGGGGCGGGGGGGGGGTAGAATGCCACCTGGTACGATCCCTTATGCCTCTTTTACGTTCATAAACTCATGCCGGTTGCGAGTACGACGCACATAACCTTTCTCAAGAACCGCCGCCTTCTCAGCGGCGTTTCCACTCACATCTATTATTTATTTATTATGATCTATTATTACTTTTATTAGTAACTGGGTGGTAACTGACCTCCACATTTTAAATAAACTCTTAAATATTATGAAACTTTCCGATCTATTCTGTAAAAATGTCACCGTGGCCACTTATGTGAAGTGAGCTGTCAATCCGTCAATTTTGTCATGAGTGGTAAAATTGACGGATCGAAGTGACAGCTCTATCTCACTTCAATATATGGAGGGTAGAGGTAAGGAGAACTGTCTCTGTTGTGAAAAAGTGCCCGTCAAACTGCGTTAAATTAGGGTGGCGCCTCAGTAGCACCAGGATAAATTTCAATGAAAGCGCCAAAACTTTTCAACACGCAAATTTTGCCCATTATTTATCATCATCATCATTTCAGCCGAAAGACGTCCACTGCTGGACATAGGCCTCCCACAAGCACCTCCACTTCGACCGGTTTTGTGCTTGTCGATTCCAACGAGTTCCTGCGGCCTTCACAAGGTCGTCGGTCCACCTTGTGGGAGGCCTTCTATCGCTACGTCTTCCGGTACGCGGCGCCACTCCAGAACCTTTCGGCCCCATCGGCCATCTGTTCTGCAAACAATGTGCCCTGCCCACTGCCACTTAAGTTTGGCAATTCTTCGGGCTATATCGGTTACCTTATTATTATTCAAATGTTTTAAAAAGTTTTATAACAGTGAGCACTAAAAAATCCCTAAACGTATTATTCAAAGTTCACAAAAATTTTTTCACTCTCCATGTTTTCTCACAGCAGTAATTTTAGATTATGTTTACAAAATGAATTTGGACTACGTAAATAGTTGAGGTTTGGTATACTGGGCTGTCACTGGCTACTCGAGTTACTAAAAATATTAAATTTTCTAACTGGGCATACTTCAATCCGTCAACAACTGCTACATTCATTCCATACCCTATTACCTTCCTATATACCATATTATATTTTATTTTATTTAATAATTACTAATTTATTTGATTTCATTATTTGCTTTATTTAATTGAAAACATTATATAAAAAATATAAAAACATTATTTTTTTTTTTTTAATAGTAACCCACAGGTGTCGGGAACAGGGTAGGCAGTGATTTTATTATTATTAACTTATTTGATTACACCTATTGTTATTTTTATCACTTTAATTAACTACTTAGTAAATCAATTAGGCAAACTATGCAAGTGCTGTGCACACCTTTAAGTGGTAAGTTCACTGTAGTACTTTATATAATAAGGTTAAGCTCTCTGTTAATGTGTATGTGAACTAATCGTTGGAGTGCCATTACAAATAAATATCCTTCGCCTACGCTGGCGCCATTTTGGAGGGTTTTTGAACTGTTATTTACGTACTGCTTATAGCTGGACACTTATTCAACTTTCCCCCCATATCAAACGGTTCTCCTCACCTCTACCCTCCATACACTTCAGCTAAGTTTTCACAGTGAGGTTTTTAAAGGATAAATCAGCAGATTCTAGAACGTATATACCTATTTACTACTGGCCCACTTAGTAAATTGGTTGACAAACAAACCTAAATATGATATCCGCGTATGTAGTTACAGTCACAACTCAAGGCCAACACTTGTTTGCAGATATGTATTAGTGAAATAGAATACCCTGTGGTCTACATTTCTTCAATATTCTTCGTATATAGTAGATATCTATGTGGGAATAGAAACTGGGGTCACACGAAAAGAACATAAAATATCACAAAACTGGTTTATTGTAAAAACAAACTAAACTCTGTGTTTTTATTTGCTAGACTAAAATGGTGACCGGCAATCGGCCTTTTTCAACATGATATTCATCATTTCAGGGGAAAGACGTCCAATGCTGGGCATAGGCCTTCCCCAAGCACCGCCGCTTCGACCGGTTTTGTGCTTCTCGCATCCAACGGGTTCCTACGGCCTTCACAAGGTCGTCGGTCTAACTTATGGGAGGCCTTCCAACGCTACGTCTTCCAGTACGCGGTCGCCACTCCAGAACCTTCGGCCCGATCGGCCATCTGTTCTGCGAGCAGTGTGGGGCTGCCCACTGCCACAATTATTCGGGCTATGTCGGTTACCTTGGTTCTCCTGCAGATCTCTTCTTTTTTAATTCGATCATACAGGTGACAAACATCCAAAGCCGTTTAGTAATTTTGGCGTGAAAGAGTAACAAACATAAAAACACACTCACAAACTTTCGCCTTCATAATATTGGTGAGAGTGTGATATATCTCAGAACCCAAATTGTTCTCGACTTTGACGCCTTAGTAAAAAATTATGAGTTATAATATGTGTACTTTAAAAATAGGCCGCGAAAACAAAAATATCCCGGAATGGGTGATGTCATTTAAAACTTGATAAATGTACGCTGTATAAACCTTTAGGAGATGGGGACCACTGACCCGATTTCTTATGAACAGTCTTCTTTATATCAGCATTTTCCTTATTATAAAAAAAGAATCAGAAGCCCCGAATGAAACAAAAAACTATAATATATAAAGCAATACACAAGGAAACAACAATAATAGCCATACTTAAGACAAGAAAGGACGATTATAAGAAATATTAAATTCTCTGGATTCTCCATAAAAACTATGGCGGGTAATAAAAGTTAACGGCTTGAAGTTACGGGTAGGGGAAAAAGAAATAAAATCAAGTAGCTGACAAGGTCAGTCGGACCCTTTATTGTTATGGGACAACTGAAGCAAGTTGGCTGGAGACGTGACTTTCAAAACTGAGCAGGGGTATAAAACATTTATGAGGAAAAACACGTGGTGATTTGGGGACGATTCTAATAGAGGCCATAAACATTTATAAACGACGAAAAAAGGAGGCGGATTTCAAGTCGAGCGTATATAAATATTTTTTTAAAGTATCACCACGAATAAGTTTTTGCAGAGTAGTCCTAATTTTGCTGATCTCGACAAACAAATGAACTGTAAAATGATTACAGCTTGATTGATCTTTGTCGCACCCTTGCCGCACCTTAAAATTTGGCGAACTCGAATCAGGAACATTTTTTTTTACAAAAAAAAAACAACCAACTGAAAAAAAAAACACTACAAAGCGATACTTACATAACTTTAACCGGCCAAGGGGCGGGCGTCACCCCTTGGCGATGAAACAATAGAAAATCAATTGTATCTCATTAGCGGAGCTTGACAGATTAATTTCGGAAGTCGGTGTCGTTGGTTCCGCATTTTCGTTTTTTGACACCGACTTCCGAAATTAAAGTTATTTATCACTTTGTAGTGTTTTTTTTTAAGACGGTTGTTTTTTTTGTAAAAAAGTTTTTATTTTTCACTTTTTATTTGTTCCTACTTCCTACCCCACGCAAACTCAATTAACACTACTGCATTAAAGAATTGAAGACCCGACTAGAAGAATCATCAAAATTCGCATAAAAAAATGCCGGAGATGCAGTACATTTATGCATATAACTTCGTACATAACAATAATAAGTAATAATGTATTATATAGGGTGTTACAGAAAGGGTATATCAATACAAACGGGTTGAAGAGTACAAAATTTCAGCTCAAAATCATTAACTTTGAAAATGATTAATATTTTTTTATTTCGACATCACGGCGCTGCACTGGCGCGCGGCGGCGTGATGTGCGTGTACTAGGCGCACAGACACACTACAGATAATGGATGATGAGAGCTGTGGATTTTGTGATTAATAAATAAATAAATAAATAAATAACCCTCGTAGTGTGGTGACACGTTTGTTATGATTTCAATTTAATAAACTATCGAAATAAAAAAAATATTAAGCATTTTAAAAGTTACTGCTTTTGAGCTGAAATTTTGTACAGAGATTCTAGACCAGATACACTCTTCAACCCGTTTGTATTGATATACCCTTTCTGTAACACCCTGTATACTAAAAACCTTCCTGAATATGTAGATCACATTAGTGAAAGAATTAAGTATCAAAATTGGTTCATTAGTTTTTGAGAAAATCGCGGACATACAAACGTACATACATACGGGTCGAATACAGAACCTCCTTTTTGAAGTCGGTTAAATAAATTCTCATGCGGTATCTAGAGGAACACCCTCTAGATACCGTAATATAAAGAATGCGTAGCCACCAAGGTAAACCTTTCATTATTGAGACAAGTGAGGCAAGTAGAATAGATACATGACTTTCAAAAGAGGGGTATAAAACATTTCCACGTCATCATCCTGCCAACCCTTTTCTCAACTATCTGGGTCATGTAACCAGACGTAGCGGAACAAAATTATTTTATAAAATATTGTGTGGGACTAAAATTGAGGCTATTTGGGAAAATATTTACGTATGGACTTATAAATACGTGGTACGCTTGTTAATCAAAAATGGACCCTATGTTCACGTTTTTTTGCCATTCTCATGTAAGTGATTGGGATAAGTATAAATGGCTGAGAACACACATCGGAACCTTCCAGTGGAATAAACTTTTTCTTTTTATTGTCAAAGCGTTGTCATTGATCGTCAGGTCGTTGACTACGAGATCTTAATTTATTACTCTGTATATCTGGCCGAGCGGCGGTGGCCCAGTGGTAACGGCCGGCTTACGTAGATCGTAGATTCAAACCCAGACAGGTTACTTTGTGTAAATTATTTCATCACCATTGCTCTCTAAACGATGAAAGAAAACATCGTGGGGAAACCGGCGTGTTCTAGAACCAAAAATTCGAAAACATATAAACATATACCAACCCGCACTAGGCCTGCGTGGTGGATTACGGCCCGGTCCCTCTGACCGAGAGGAGGCCTGTGTCCCAGCAGTGGGAACATTATAGGCTGATATATTTACAATAAAATATTTCGGCAACAGTCCAAAACCGCTCTAACTAGACCAAAGTAGTTTTAATACTTAGAAGAACTTTAGTAAACCTACGCCTTTGATCTTTAGCCACAAAGTACAGAAATACATCGCCTTCAGTTTACATACAATTTGCACTTGATCAGTAAGGTTCCCTCAACCATGTATTTCTAAGGCTGGATTCACTATCTTCGGCCACTGCGTTCTGTGTATCTCAGACTAACGTCTTCGCTCGTGTGTCAAAGCCTACAGAAACGCATTCCCTTCGGTTTAAATACAGTTTGCAGTCTGTCCTCAACCCATGTATTTTCTAAGGCTAGGTACACTCTCTCAGGACACTGCTTTCTGAGTATAACAAACTAACGTGTTTACTCGTGTGTCAAAGGCTGTAAGTAAACTGAAGGAACGCATTCCCTTCAGTTTACTTACAGTTTGCAGTAGATCAGTAAGATTCCCTCAACCCTTATACAGCGTGTGTTTTTAAGCTAGTGCTTTCTGTTTATCAGTCTTTTATTATAAACATCGTACCCAACTCTCACTGTCCTACAGATTATTCCAACACCCTTGGGATTAACGTTGTATATATCTACTTATATGCCCTTCTTTCATTGTCAGATTCGCCGTCAACTTGGCGCCGTCGCTTGGTCATTGGTGACGTCGAGCTATTAAAACGAATAATGAGAAGACTTGTGAGTGCAATAAAGCACATTGTACGAGTAAGTTGGTCATCATATGCCTTGCTTTTTCCCAACTATGTTGGAGTCGGTCCAACCAAACCGAATGCAGTTGAATACCAATATGTTACATGGAGCGGCTGCCTGTCTAATCTCTTACTAATTATTCAGACTTTTTTTCGTGATATTTAAACTTTTTTTCTCTAAAGTTTAAACTTAAGTCAAAGATATACCTAAAACCGAACCTTTTGTATTTAAATATGTATTTCTTAGTCTGTAGTCCTTTTGCATGTTTTATAGATATTCTAGTTACACAGGGAAACCTATTATTAACCATACAATACTGTAATACCCATGCTCTGTAACATACAGTTCGTATCGCGGTTGGTAACCTAAATAAAGAAAAAAAAAAAAAACAGTTACTGGATAATACGATACCCCTTGGTAAGATCGGTTTCGGGCTTCTGACTGGTAACGACCGTTAAAGATCTACAAATGACAGTCGAGACCAACGGCCTGATGTGCTTTCCGGGGCACGTAGGGGTCTCGATATGTGATCGTTGGTCACCCATCCACGGACCGGCCTCGGCAAGCGTAGCTTTACCTTAGATCGACCCGTGCGGCTGTTTTGCGACAAACCGCTACATTATACAATTTGATACCTAAACTATACATTCTAAATAATATTCGCAAACGTAAAACGTATGTTTATCTGCGGCCGTCCACAACATTGACGTTGAGCGACACATCTCGCTGTGATATGACATGTAATATATAAGTCAATGCATGTGCGTATAAACGTCACAGGAAATGTGAAATTGTGTGTGACAGACTC
Source organism: Amphipoea oculea (assembly GCA_945859645.1). Classification (NCBI taxonomy): domain Eukaryota; kingdom Metazoa; phylum Arthropoda; class Insecta; order Lepidoptera; family Noctuidae; genus Amphipoea; species Amphipoea oculea. Next base: position 13,210,620 of record OX243880.1, read on the forward strand.
GCCACAAACGTTTTCCGTGTATCTATATCGATACTTTGTAATATTGTGTGCAAACGTTTGGAAAGCCTGTGAGTGATTTTAATGTGGTACAATGTTTATTTTGATTTTGCTTGTTAATTACTATGATGTTGATTTTGTTCGTCGTTCTCTATAATTATGTATTTATCTACACCCATGCTATAAATCCTCTATAAAAGTTTCTGAAACAGTTAGCTTATTGCTAGCATTAAAACAACCAGTGTCATAGTAATCATAATATCAAACGAGTGTTATTATGTTATACTAAATTTCATTATGCAACTCGTTTTCAAAAAAAGAACCTTGTCATGCACGCCCGTTTCACTACCACAACGCAGTAATTTGAAAAAGGAACTTATAGGTTATTCGAATTCACGTCGTATCCCGCCGGCCACCTTTTTGTTCCATATTAGTATTGCAAAAAAACTGTTTCAGAACCTTTTATAGAGGATTCATATCATGGGTGTAGATAAAGTATTGTACGCAACTGTACATAAAATATTAGGTATTAAAAACAGTTGCATAAATAACTATTAAACAAAGAATTAAACGCAATAGTGTTTTAGTTTTTTAAGTACAAGGTGGCGCGAAAGTTGTCAGCCGATGTTCCTTAGCTGTAATTTTTTTTATGAATGCAGAACTTTGGTTCTGCTTTTGGATTATGTTTATTTGATGTCATATGTTTTTTCCATTAAGTCGAGGAAATGATATCAGCTAGGTGGCCGCCGCCGGAATAGATGACCATTCGGGCCCCATTTTATGGCATTTTCCATCATTATACCCAGAACTTCCGGCGATAGGTCCTCGCATTCTTGACAGATATTCTCTTCAAGACAGAGCAAACTGGAATCTTCCTGTAACTACAGAAGCTGCACCAGGTTTTATTAAAAGAAGAAGCAGAAACCTGCACCATAATTGCGCATCATACTATCGATCGGAATCTGAATCATTTTGAAGCAAATTGCTAATCCATTGCTTCATAAGTTCGAAAAATTTGTCTGCTCAATAGCGTAAATAACGCAATGAATGTTGTTGAACTGTCAAAATGAAACAGATTCCGATTGATAATGTGTTACGCAATTGCCCCGCTGACACATGTCTTTTTCTTTATTTTTCCACGGGTTCTTTGTCAGTTGCCAGATAGAAAAAAAGTTTGGGAGAAGCAAACAAGAAATCCAATATATTTTATACTAGCTGCCCGTGGTAACGTCCGCGTGAAATTTCTTGTTTTAGAATACAATATTGCAAAAACAAAATAGGTAATAGCCCGGGTGGGCTATGTGATGCTATCACATAGCCCACCCGGGCTATTATTTTGGTTTTGCTTAAGGCTTCGTTCTTTCTATTCACTTTTTAGAAAAAAAAGTGATGTCATAGCCCCACCATCCAACCAACCTACCTACTGTCAATTATAATATCTTCCTCAAGAATTGGGCTAGTATCTAAATGCCAAAAGAAATTTTCAAATCCAACTGGCTGTTCCAAAGATTAGCGGGTTTAAACAAAGATACAATCTCTTAATTTTTATTATATTAGTACACACTTAAGGGCTAATTTTGCAATCATCTGATAGCATTATTCGAGGAATAATTTTGAAATTTTGACAGTACGAAAACTGTCAAACGTCAATTTTATTCCTCGAATAAAAGTTATCTGGATGGCTCTCCGAGACTTATACACAAAACTGCTCCGACATTTATTGGCAAATAAATAAAAATATATCAATAGAAAGAAAAATCAGAACAAGTAGGTACAGTAGGTCGCGCGTCAGTGGAAGCACTTTGACCTTGACCTGGCCTAGCGTAATACCGAGTTCAATAGAATAAAAGACCAGCTTATATTGGTTTGTAACACCCACTGTAGTCAACAAAAGAGATAAATATGCAGAACTGTCGGATATAGTTGAAATTTAGTAAGAAACCGATGGATGTTGTCGACTGAAATTTAATTTGATAAATGAGTTGTTTGTTGTTTTACTCGAGAACGTCCATCGGTTTCTTACTAAACTTCAACTACATATATCCGACGATCCTGCATACTTATCTCTTTTGTTGAGTGTACACTGAAATATGTTCTGTTGCGGGCCTATATTGACAGGTGCTGAGTTTGGTATTGGCAAACGTAATATCTTTCCTAAGTGACAGCTAAGCAATTGTTAAGTGATTTTATTTGGCAAGAGTGGATAAAGTGGTTTATAACTTGCTACATAGCTTTATGTTGTGCTTGCTCAGGTATACCCTACTCTTTGCTAAGCGCTTTACTTTATGTAAATAATTTCATCACCACTGCTCTCAAAAATGGTGAAGGAAAAGATCATGAGAAAACCGGCATGTTCTAGAACCAAAAATTCGAAGACATAATTATGTGACATCTACTAAAGTAGGTACCAACTCGCAATGGGGCCTCGTGTTAGTTTACAATCCACTCCCTCTTACCGAGAGCTGGCCCGAATCCCAGCGGTGGGAATAATGATTAGAAAAAAAAACTGTATGTTTGTAGTTGCTTTAGAGATAAACCTTTGTACTGACGATTCTATCTTTTTAAAGCAACTACCTATGTTTAGCTGCAGAAGTTACAAACTAGTATTAGTGCATTGTGGCGCCCACATGCGGTGCAGAGTGAGTTGCTTGAAAATTTGCGTTCAGTGGCTTAAACCGTCTGTTTTAATACGTACTATGGCGCGTCAATTTCGAGTGGTAACTAAGGTCGCAAGTTCGTAACCTTTTATTAAAGGTCCAATCACAAAGAACAGAAACTATTTACTTTTAAAAGCCCCAAAGCTTTGTTCCACTAATCCTTCAATTACTCAGTTGGTTTCATATCAACGTAAGAATACGGCGTCTGTAGTTTGTTACTGAAGATGCCTAAGGCACTGGAACTCCCACGCTTCGACGAAACACAGCAGGCTGCTTGACGCCGGACTTCGGTGGGAAGCTGGTCGCTAACGAGACGGACGTGAGCCCTACCACCGCAAGGGATGAATTGGCCAGTCAAATAAGGTATTGGATGTGACTGTCCAGGATACGCCGAGTGATCGGTTCAGTTGAGTAACGGGTAGAACTAACTGCGCTAGACGAGGAGGCTTCTTCATGCATCCCAAAAAAACCTATAGAAATTTTGACCCATCTGCAGATGGCCCAGTAGTTAAGACCTCAGCCCTCATGTACGAGGTTGTGGGTACAAATACAGGCAAGTACCAATGTTACTTTTTTCAGTTCATAATGTACTTTCTGAGGTTATCTTCGACATTAATGCTATCGGTGAAGGTAAACATCGTAAGGAAACCTCGACTTATAGGTAGTTAATAATATGAGTCTGAAATCGCCAAATCGTCCTGAGTAAGCGTGGTGATCAATGAAGCCTCTTCTTGTGGAGATAAGGCTCGTGCCTTCTCTATACGAGAATAGGCTTTTACCCTGCAGTGGGACAAAAATAGGCTACGAGTAGTATAATTATTTACAGAAATTGTGGCGCTACGAGAAAGCATAAATACCTACACGCAAAAGAAAATGGCGCGTCAATTTCGAGTGGTTACTAAGGTCGCAAGTTCGTAACCTTTTATTAAAGGTCCAATCACAAAGAACAGAAACTATTTACTTTTAAAAGCCCCAAAGCTTTGTTCCACTAATCCTTCAATTACTCAGTTGGTTTCATATAGATTGTGTGAATCTTGTCGGTCGAAACGTAGACCCTTGTCTGGAAGTGTCCGGATACCCAACGTATTTCGTTCAACCTGTCAATCCGATGTCCGCTTTAATTTTGCGAATCTTGGTCCGATCGAATAATAGTGGACGAAAATATTTCCTTTTTCATCTTAGGGGATAGAGGGGAGATGGCTGACGGCTTGTCCTTTAACTGTGTTGGACTTGTGAGGAACTCAAAATATTGGTCCCGTACATGCATATAGTTATATTTTTATGGTGTTTGCACTGAAGTATAATATGTTGACGATATTTTTAGAATAGAAAACCCATAGATGCGATTTTCTTAACTAGTGTCAATGGTTTTTCGCTACAGATACCTACCAAATATAAGACGCCCCGTTGGTATACTGGTCGTAAGCGCTACTGCTGAGCATGAGGTCCTAGGTTCGATTCCCGGGGAGGCAAAGTGTTATTGGGTTTTTCTGTCTGGAATTTTTCAGTAGCCCGGAGTCTTGGGATGCAATTGGGATGCATGAAAAAGCCTCTTAGTGGAGCGTAGTTTGTTCCGCCAGTTAAGTATGTGACCTTACCGTATAATGCGAAGGCACGCTTATAATCCTAGCATTTTGTTAAAAACATAATATTATCGTGCATATAGGTAATTATGCGCGTACCTGCTCTTGTTTTCTTAAGGACGGTGTTATGCTGAAGGTAGTATAGAAAAAAGATTCTGCTGAAATATGCTGTTTTGCTTTATTTAGGGTTACATGTGAGCGTTAAGATTTTGAAAATGTTCAACAAGTTTGCTGTTAGGCGTTTCCTAATTTAGCAATAGTTATCACGTTCTGCATTGTATTCTGTTGAATACGGACGTATTTTAATGAATAAATAAAGTAAATAATAATAAAGTTTATTAATCAAAAAGAAACAATACAATTTAGCCAAATTCGGTGAGACACAAACTACCGAATTTAGCGAAATTGTATTGTTACCTTTTGTATTGCTTTGATTTTCTTTTAATAATTATCTCGTCATATTATTTTGTGATCAGCGATATAATATGACATGATATAAAAACAAAAACTTTACACCCATGTTTTAAAAAGTTTCAAAAACTACTCAATGTCCCGACAACGTAAATTCTCACATCAAATTGACCTCACAGACTACAAAAAATCAAAACAACACTGACTTCGAAAAACAAGCATGAAACAGGCAACTTCTATAAACAACTAAAGGAAGAAAGAAAAATGACGAATTTATCCACACAATTCACATCCATGTCGAACAAAACACAAATGGAACAAAGTCCTATTTATAGGTACAAGTGACTTTTTAAATCCATTTTGCTGAAACATCGCGCCTAATGCAAGTCAAGTGCGTTCATTTACACGGAAAAATCCTTAATCATGGCGGTTCTACCGTACTCTAATAAATGGTCGAGGTTGTATCGTAGATTCGAGGCATTGACGCACAATGGCGAGGGTAGGAAGAATAAGTATGTGTAAATATAGGTAGGTTTAAAAAGTATATATGACGCAGCCAACCAGTTTGTTTAGCCGTTTAGTTAACCGCCTAGCTTTGTAACTAAACGGCGGCCGTTCAACTAACGCGTAACGGCCTGAATGAATTATATATAGTTTACGTTGAAACTCGTAACCAATCACTCGCGTGCCAATTGTCACAGTAACTAAGCCAGGGCACCCCGACCAAATGGGTTAGGTTAGGTTAGAACTGTGAACAGCCGCGTGCGAGCCGAGAGAGCGAAGCGAGGCGAGCACTACTTCCAAAGGCCAGGCGGTTAACTAAACGGCTAATTTAACCAGTTGGCTGCGACATATACATTTCGAAACAGAGAAGTAATTGTGTCCCAAAATCATAAGACGTTAAACAAAAAAGGCTCACAAAAAAAAATGCTTTTCACTTCTCATGCTCGAAAAGTTCGTCTTTATGTTGTGCTTAGGCGACATAAAATCGCTTTTTATGTTCTAGTGCATAAAGTAAAATTTTTTTCTGAGACTAAGGTAATCAGGCCCAACAGCTACATGCGCAATAAAACTTAGCAGATTAAAGTAGTGATTTATTTCATTTTCTTTAATTTATACCACTTCCGTGTTTTCTATCGTTAATTTATTAAAATCAGGTAAAATAGTTGTCATTTATTATTTATGTTAACGCTAAATCGTTCATTAAATTCAAATTGGGTTAGAAACTGCACATTTTGGTTGGTAACTTCCTATCCTTATCCCTCTCACCCATTTACTCTATTTTCCTTCCCTTTCGCACCTCAACGACAATGCATAGTTGTCAATTACGCATCAGTTCGTGTCGCATCACCGTTCAAAGTGTATCTAATTATTGGGAAATATACAAAAATCTGTTAATAGACCAAATAATCGTGTGTGCATATCAATCATCAGTTTTGGAGACAATTTGTGATCATTTAGTGGAAGAAAGGGGCGCCCCGAAAAACCAGGCATCAAGAAGATCGACGGTCGAGGTACCTACCATTTTTTTTCCTATTACTTTCCTACTTGCCAGAATACTTGTGTGTGCCTATATATTCATTTTGCATTGTTTTAATTATAATCTACCATCGCGCATTCATTTTTTGGTCACTTCGAGCCGTATGTTGTAGATTTTAGGCACGCTAACGAGCGTTACGGTCATAAATAACGCCCGCCATTTTGCTTTGGTTATTAATTACCGGTCGGTCTTTTAACTTCTAATAAGTTTCAAGTTTAAGTCAATACTTATCTTACCGCGGTAAATCTCATTGTCTAATACAATGACCAAGGCAAAAGAGGGTTATGATCGTGAATTTGAAAGAATTCAAGGCAAACTAACAGTTTATTTCGAACATGTTCAATCGATTTATGACATGATGAAAAAACTAGATTTTAGTAATCCAGTTAACATTGAAACATTTCAGGCGGCTAGTTTCACTATCGATGCAATACATCAGAAATATGTAGACGCGTTAGAGGAACGTTGTCGTTATGAAACGTCATTTAGCGATGCAAGTTTGCCTTCATATAAAGCGTTATTGTCGTTTGAACAACTTTATTCGCAAATTAAGTATAAAATACGATTGTTATCACGCGAACAGATTGATGTAAAACCCTCGATTAGTAAGGGTCATGTAGGTACTATGCGATTACCTAGATTAGAAATGCGTACATTTGACGGTGAACATGAAAATTGGCCGCTTTTTTATGAGACATTTCGTGCGGTCGTTCATGACAATCCGGAACTTACCGACGGCGAGAGAATACAATATTTAGTGGGTAGATTACAAGGCAAGGCGTTAGCTATTTGCCAAGGTATATTACCATCTGCCGAAAATTATGAAGTTATTTGGAATGCGTTAATAAATAAGTACAACGATAAACGTTTGTTGGCATCGTCGTATTTAGATAAATTGTTAAATTTACCTACCGTCGCCGTCGACTGTTCGGCGGGCAGTTTGGAAGAATTTGTCGATAAGTTTTCGTCAATTATTTCGGCGTTGCGACAGTTGGAGGTTACAAACTTGGAAGATCTATTGTTCATCCATATTGGTTGCAAGAAAATTAATCTCGAGGCAGTTAAGGCGTTTGAGATGTCGTTAAATGATAAAACACCTACCTGTACCGAGTTTGTAAACTTCATGCGTAAACACGCACAAATATTACAACGCGCTCATAATGTCACAAACGTAAAATCAAATTCTCAATCTCGAAAAAATGTGGTTTCGACTACCATTCAACCGTCTAGTAAAAACCCGGGGTCACGTACTCATAATAATGTTAAGACATTTGTAAATGTGCAGGATCACGGTAAATGTGATATTTGTGGGAAAACGGACCACATTAAATTGGTTCAATGCCCTACATTCCTGTCAATGTCTCCTCATAATAGGTTTTCGTTGGTGAAGCGTAATAAATTATGCGTTCTTTGTTTCTCTAATAAACATGCGCTGTCTGATTGCCAATCAACAAACAAGTGTACGACCTGTTCTCGTAGTCACCATACTTTGTTACACTTTAACAATAACGGTACTTCCTCACTAAATAGGAATGATACTAATCAGCATAACGGTGCTTCTGCATTAAATCAGAATACAACCCCGCAGTCTGATAATATAACCGAACGTAAACAATGCGCCTCGTCGTCAGCAGACGAGCGTTTTATAACCGCGCGGCCTGATACACATGGGGACGGTCAGAATGGACGTTGCAGTGCCGCCGACCGCCCCGTTTCTTTGTGTACTGTAGGTGCGTCGTGCGCCGCTGTTAGCACGGCAGATATTAAACCCTCTACTTCAGTCTTATTAGGGACGGCTCAATGTCACGTGACTGATACGATGGGTAATGTGTCAATTATCCGGGCTATTATTGACAGCGCGTCGCAACGCGATTTTATTACCACCGAATGTTGTAAGCGTTTGAAACTGCCGGTCTATGCGACCGCAAATAAGTTTGTATCGGGTGTCGGTGACGTCACTAACCCGATTGATGGCATCACTTGCCTAACATTCAATTCCCGCCATAACGATGAGGTGAAATTTACTATTCAACCGTTAATTGTCAGTCGTATTACGGATGCACTGCCGGTCTCAAAAATTAATACCAATCAGTTAGATTACTTAAAAGATTTGCCTTTAGCAGATAGTTGTTATAGCTCACCGGCCGCTGTAGACATTATTCTGGGGTCGGATTTGTTCGCACGTATATTGCGCTCGCGCACCGTGGCGCGTTCGCCCGGCGAGCCGGTAGCTATAGAAACTTTGCTCGGTTATATCGTAGTCGGTCAGGCGCCAGTGATTAATCCTGTTTGTAATATTGTTCGTGCGTATTGCACAATAAACGAATCACTTGACAATCGCGTAAATCGGTTCTTTGAATTGGAAGAAGTGCCTAACATTAAAAATACACTTTCTCCTGACGAAAAGGAATGCGAAGCGCTTTATTCAAGTACTACTCGACGCGATGAATTAGGCCGCTTTGTAGTATCCTTACCTTTCAAGCGCGACGCGTCTGCCTTAGGCGATTCCTTAGGTATTGCTAAGCGTAGGTACTTAGCACTAGAGCGCAAGCTGTTGACCGACCCCGCGATTAAAAAGGAATACGATAATGTATTTATTGAGTACTTAGAAAAGGGATATTTGCGTACTGTCAATGATACTGACGCCGACTTTGATAAACCGCATTACATAATACCTCACCATGGTGTGGTGCGCACTGATAAAACTACTTTTCGTCTACGTGTTGTTCTAGACGGAAGTAGCACGACTTCGTCCGGTTTATCACTAAATGATATTTTACATTCCGGACCTAAAGTATTAAATGATTTATTTCAAATATTGCTGCGGTTTCGATTACTGCCCATCGCTATTAGCGCAGATATTAGACAAATGTATTTGCGAATAATTATGAATAATAACGACTTGCGTTTTCAACGATTGTTGTATCGCTTTAACCCTGATGATCCGATTCAAATATTTGAAATAACTCGCGTTCCATTCGGGTTGTGTTGTAGCCCGTATCTAGCAGTGCGATCGGTTCGCCAGTTGGCCAATGATGAGAGCTCTCGTTATCCAGCTGCAGCCAAAGTGGTTGACACGGATATTTACGTGGATGACTTGGCTACTAGCTGCTCTTCGGTTGACCGTGGTGTTGAGTTGTCCGATCAGCTGATTAAATTGTTCGCGGCCGGCGGATTCGAACTTGTAAAATTCTCTAGTAACTCACCTGAGGTCATGGCTAGTATTCCTGCCAATCATCGCGTTTCCGAGGGTGTAGAATTTAGTTCGAGCGATCAATTAAAAATATTGGGCTTACATTGGTTACCGGCTGAAGATGTATTCACGTTTCGCGTAAATATTGAACCTTGCAAATGTACGAAACGTAATGTACTTTCCGTAATTGCCCGTCTATGGGACTTGGTAGGTTTTATTGCACCCGTTACACTTTCGGCAAAATTAATTGTAAAATGTCTTTGGAACGACAACATCGATTGGGATGAGATGCCACCATCTCACATTATTAAATTATGGCAAAACTTTGAATCGGAATTGCCTTTATTGCAAAATATTAAATTGCCGCGTCACGTGGGAGTCACAGATGATTGCGTCATCTCTTTACTGGGGTTCGCGGATGCCTCGGAGAAGGCGTACGGTGGAGTTATTTATATTCACGTGTACTTCCCTCAATATGGTCATACGTTGGTAAACTTAGTGTGCGCTAAATCGCGAGTCGCACCTTCAAAAACTCTTGTTACTCTCGCTCGATTGGAATTATGCGCGAACTTAATTCTGGCCAAACTAATGCGTCTGGTGATAGATACCTATTCATTACCAGCATGTTCCGTTTATGCGTTTACCGATAGTAAGGTAGCACTCGCGTGGATTCATGCAACGCCCAGCCGATGGCAGACGTTTGTGGCTAACAGGGTTTCTCAGATACAAGAAAATATTGATCCTAAGCATTTTTATCATATTGCCGGAGTAGATAACCCCGCTGACTGTTTAAGTCGTGGTTTATCCCCTGCACAACTACTTGTGCATCCATTATGGTTTAATGGACCGAGGTTTGCTAGTCAGCCTCGTTCCGAATGGCCACTTGACAAAGATTTTACCATTGCAAGTGAAATACCTGAAGCAAAGGTAACTGCGATGACGACAACTGAAGTGTGTCCACCATCACCGCCTATTTTTTATGAGCTCGCTAATCGAGTCTCATCATGGAACAAATTACTCCGAATAGTTATGTATGTCCTTAGATTTATCAAAAAATTACCGTCGAAATTTGAACTATCACATCTTGAATATGCGGAACTTATTGTCATTAGGAATCTTCAAAGCGTACATTTCACTGATGAAATTGCCAAACTTAAGGTAGGTAAAGTTATGCCTCCTGCTTTTCAAAAGCTCCGCGCATTCTTAGACGACGATGGCGTTCTACGCGTGGGTGGCCGTTTGACCAATGCCCCGATTGGGTACGATAGTCAACACCCTATTCTGTTACCGCGACGCGATCGCATCGTCGACCTTATTATCGACTATTATCACCGTAAAAATTTGCACACTGGACCGCAACTTTTAATGTCTTTACTGCGACAAAAGTACTGGATCTTAGCAGCTCGCGACATAGTACGCAGCAGGGTATACAAATGCAACGTGTGCTTTAGGACGCGACCTGTCAATCAGTTCCCTATAATGGCAAGCCTGCCTGCATGCCGAGTCACGGAAGCCAAGGCATTCTGTCACACAGGCGTCGATTACGCCGGGCCTTTGTCTATTACATTGCATCGCGGTCGGGGCGTTCGCAGCATTAAGGCGTACATTTGCTTGTTTGTATGTCTCGTTACTAAAGCGATCCACCTAGAATTGTCTTCAGATCTTAGCACTGAAGCGTTCATGAATTCGTTTAGACGATTTTTGGCTAGACGCGGGCCAGTGAGTGTCATATACGCCGATAGAGGTACAAATTTCATAGGCGCGAAATCCTATCTTGATAATATATATAACTTACTCGAGTCAGAAGAGTATCGCGATAAATTCGCGAACGAGTTGCGTGAAAAACGCATTCAATTTAGGTTTAACCCAGCGGCGGCACCGCATTTTGGCGGCATTTGGGAGATTAACGTGAAAGCTGTTAAAAACCATTTATCAAAGATAGTAGGAACTCAGCTTCTCACATTTGAGGAGATGTTGACAGTGCTCACCCAAATAGAGGCGTTGTTAAACTCGCGGCCCCTTTCGGTGTTGAGTAGTGACCCTGCAGAACCTCTAGCTTGAGAGCTTGACTTAAGAGGTGTTAACACCAGAAAGTGGGCGGGCGTGAGCGCCCGCCCACTTTCTGGTGTTAACACCTCTTAAGTCTTTACCTGCGGAAGATCTATCTCGCGAAAATGTCAATCTTATAAGTAGAAAACGCGCAATCGACCATCTTGTCCAATCATTTTGGAAAAGATGGAAGGTCGAATACCTTAACACTCTTCAAGTGCGTAACAAGTGGACGAAGTCTAACACCTCTATCCAACCTGGAACTGTGGTGCTGCTCGAATCAGACAACAGCGCTCCTCTTAATTGGCCTCTTGGAGTGGTAGAACGCACGTTCGAAGGTAAGGACAGTGTCGTGAGAGTTGCGGACGTCCGCACGAAATCAGGTCTCTACCGCAGACCCGTGGTAAAACTTTACCCATTACCTAACCAATAAAAAACATATATATACAGTCCACATTTCTAATTTAGCTGTCGAATAGTTAATAGTTTAATTTAGTTCTTATGTTAAAAGAAAATAAGCTACGAATAATGTAGTAACTTGAATTTTTATATTTTAATTTTCGAATATTGATGCGTATTGTTTTGCAATGTCATTTATGTACTTATTTAGGGTACGTCGAAGTGACTTAATTTTGAATGTGCCTTGTGTTATTGAAGGCCTTTTGGCCTGTCAAGCCGGGGAAGATGTTAACGCTAAATCGTTCATTAAATTCAAATTGGGTTAGAAACTGCACATTTTGGTTGGTAACTTCCTATCCTTATCCCTCTCACCCATTTACTCTATTTTCCTTCCCTTTCGCACCTCAACGACAATGCATAGTTGTCAATTACGCATCAGTTCGTGTCGCATCACCGTTCAAAGTGTATCTAATTATTGGGAAATATACAAAAATCTGTTAATAGACCAAATAATCGTGTGTGCATATCAATCATCAGTTTTGGAGACAATTTGTGATCATTTAGTGGAAGAAAGGGGCGCCCCGAAAAACCAGGCATCAAGAAGATCGACGGTCGAGGTACCTACCATTTTTTTTCCTATTACTTTCCTACTTGCCAGAATACTTGTGTGTGCCTATATATTCATTTTGCATTGTTTTAATTATAATCTACCATCGCGCATTCAATTTAAAAACGCAAAAAAACGTTTTCATGACTTGGCAGTATGAAGTACCCAAGTCGAATGACAAATGTTGAAATTAAAAAAAAAAAAAACTTTTAAAAAGTTTCGTAGCGGTATTATCTGTGGTGGCGGGAATTTAGCTATGCTTTGCAACATTTTTGATTAATTTATGTACTGTATATTTTATGCCTGTTTCATTTTCTCGCAATCGAAGTGAAAAGCAGAGTGTATAACTCAGGCATAAACGAGCCATTTTACCCCTCGACTTAACTATCCACCCTCGCCTGCGGCTCGGGTGGATATAAACGTCTCGGAGTAAAATGGCTTATTTTATGCCTTAGTTGTACAATCTACTATTCCGCATCGCTGTCAACAAGAAAAGTGCCCAAGGGGCACAAAGGCACTTTTTAGTTATTGTTATTAATTTACTCTTTGATTTTTCTCTCACTGTTATTCAGTAACGCTTTAGGTAACGGTAGTTCCTTTCAAAGCGCAAAGTTCTGGCTTTGTCACGATATTTTACGAATTATATTATACTAGCTGCGCCCCGCGTTTTCATCCGCGTAAATGTCAATCCCGTGAGAATATCGGGATAAAAAGTAGCCTATTTGTTAATCCAGGGTGTCAGCTACCTCCATACAAAATTTTATCAAAATTAGTCCAGCCGTTTTAGCGTGAAGAAGTAACGAACATAGAAACACACACACACACTCACAAACTTTCGCCTTTATACCTAATAGGTATTAGTGTGATAGTGTGATTAATTATTTTTCACGTTAATCATACTTACTTTGCGATTATAATAAGAACTTTCTGACAGCTTTATTATAAGTTTTGAAAATTTAAGTGAGAATGGTTGCTAATGAAAAATGGTAATTCAAAATAAAAACTGATTACTGAGTCATCTAAAGATGATTTTCAAAGATCTATTCCCCACTTGACATAGATCGTCGACTTTGTTTTTTTTTATTTTTTGCCATGAAAAAATTACAGCTATGTCATCAATTCATCATCATTCTTGTACCCTGATCCCAATTTACTTGGAGTCGGCGCAACATTTTTCTTCTATACTTCTCTATTAGGCGCCATCATCGTCAAAAAAGAAATAACTATGTAAGTACCAAAATTACCCGAATTTCATTAGAAACTAGCAAATATTCTGAGGTCATAAGTTATGACTTCTAGACGCCCGCTAAACAACGGCCACCGCCCTCCATGTAATACAACAGAAAATACGCTATTTCATAAAATGGAGCGTAATTTTTACATTCTGTATTAATTTCTTAAAATGACCACATGTATAGACTCGTTAAATAACAAACCCCTACGAATTGGACAAGATTTTTTAAACATTATCGTAGATGTAGACAGTTCTGTGTGAGCGACAGAGTCCTATACCCGAATCACGTTATCGTGGCAATAGCGGTCGTTGCCCTTTCCCTAATATCTCAACCAAACAATAAACTATGTATGTTTATTGTTACTTTTTATAATTGGAACATGTTACAGATCGCGATAGAATATGGGTTAAGGACGTTAACGGGCTTTATTTCAGTTTTTGAAATAAAGAATGCTTGAAAATGTAGGCAGGTAAATGACCGCGATTGCGACGCTAAAGCGATACGGGTATAGTTTATTTATTTATTTATTACTTAGGGACAACAAACAGTAGTGTAATAAAATGTAAACATAGTTCTTCCATGATTAAAACCTAATCTAGATAGGTCTCACCGTGACGTTTTTTCTAGTTGCTCATCACCTCGTGTGCTGTCTTCAGATCCAGTGTATCTGGAAATTCTGCTTCAGCTCGTCCCAAGGTTGATCGCCCGCTCAAACCTGAGCCACAGCGCCGCCGTTTCCACCATGAATCTTCTCGCTACAGTCGCTCGCAGTAGTGGCGCGTCGACAGAAATATTTCACCATTATCTAAAAGCAGCATTAAACAAAAGCTACTTTGTGACCAAGTGGATACGGGACTTAGGTACACCTATGTCCACTTGGTCACAAAGCAACTCTTGTCTTGGCCACGTCCGCGTAGTACTCCAAACTGGCTTGCATCTTGCATAGGTAGTCGAGTTTACGCCGCTGCCGTAGACTCGGCCCTCGATGCCCTCGCCTCGCCGTGTCGACTGTTAACTTCGTGGGTCGTCGTTACACCAAATAAGTATAGCCGCCGAGAACTTGATTTTTTTTTTTTGGTCTTGAATAATTCGTTGTCCATCTTCATTAATTTCCCAATTATGCACTTTTGTGGGTGTGAATGGTGGGAAACAAAACAATCAAACGCCAGGATGGGTGACTCTATTTGATTTAATTAGCACTGCACACCGCCATCTTCCTACCCTACTTCTCTCTCTCTCTCACTCAATGCAAATTTTAATGACTGCAAACTTGTTACGATTACAGTTTGTAATTTACGCAATATCAATCTTAATTACAAAAAGGCGAAAGTCTGCCAACCAGTCTTACCAAGGAGTTTCGTATTACCCCGTAACTGGGTTGTGGGAGGTCAGATAGGCAGTCGCTCCATGTAAAATGCTGGTACTCAGCTGCATCCGGTTAGACTGGAAGCCGACCCCAACATAGTTGGGAAAAGGCTAGGCAGATGATGATAATGATGAATCTTAAATAAAAAGAAAATAACTTTTAAATTACGCAACGTTTTTTTCTTCCTTTTGCACGTTGTATGAACGTAACGTGTCTTTCAGTAAACACGTTGAAAGTTTGTTTAAGTGAACCCATTCAAAGATTCTCTGCAAATAAAATCACGTACATTCGTACTTCTTCGTTTCCTTTAAGTTTTTCCAATCTTTTAATGCCTAACTTGCTGGCAAAAAGACTTTCAAAAATTTTAGAATAAATATTAAACAGGGACTAATTACACTTTCTGAAATAATTTTATTATGATTTAATAGCAAAACCATTTGATTCTTTTCTGTACATAATTATAATTATTAAAATCGTTGCGATGAAAAAACCAGCTGTGCATTTATGTAAATTTACATCGAAATTCGAAAGTGTAAAATAGTCGAATCAATTATGCACGATACGTCATACCTGTCACTGGATCCTTCTTGGTGTTGCCAGCAGTCGTTGACATAGCACCCGAGCAGAGAAACATCAGAAATGTTCGGCACGATGAGACGTACGTGTAGAGCTTTTCCGGTGCTCTTCAGCTCGGGTGCTGTCTCCTGGTGCGGCGTATACAGAAATTCTTGCGTCACCTCGTCCCAAGATTTGAACGGCCGCTCCAACATTTGTGAACGTGTGAACGGCAGCGCAAAAGCGCTGCCGTTCACACGTTCACAAATTTTAATTTAACATAGTTTGTATTTCTAGAAAAAATTAAAAAAACACCCCTAGGATTTTTTTTTCGTGGGACCCAGTTTTTTTTTTCTAACTTTAAGATACCCTAAATTACTCCTTATTACATCAGCTATCTGCCAGGGAAAGTCCCGTCAACATCGGACCAGCCATTTCAGAGATTAGCCGGAACAAACAGACAGACAGACAAAAATTTAAAAAAATGTTATTTTGGAATATGTACCGTGTATACATCAAAAAAAAAAACTCTACCAACAGATAAATAACTTTAATTTCGGAAGTCAGTGTCGTTGGTTCCGCATTTTCGTTTTTTGACACCGACTTCCGGAATTTCTTTGTAGTGTTTTTATTTTTTTGAAGTCGGTTGTTTTTTTTTTGTAAAAAAGTTTTTATTTTTCTCTTTTTAGTTGTACCTACCCCACACAAATTCAGTTACCACTAATGCATTGATGAATTGAAGACGCCGACAAGAAGAATCATCAAAAATTCGCATAGAAATGCCGGGGATGCAGTACATTTATGCATATAACTTCGTACATAAGAATAATTACCTAATGTATTATATACTAAAACCTTCCTGAAAGTATGTAGATCACATTAGTGACCGAATTATCAAAATTGGTTCATTAGTTTTTGAGAAAATCGCGGACATACAAACATACATACATACGGGTCGAATACAGAACCTCCTTTTTTGAAGTCGGTTAAAAAGCGGCTATTTTAATATTACAAACAGACACTCCAATTTTATTTATTTGTATGTATATGTACTTTTTTATTTATTTTTATGTATATGAGTACTTAATGTTGTTGTTGAAGGCCAGCACAAAAAAAGTGGAAAAATATGGGGGAGAGCTTTGCCCAGCAGTGGGACTACACACGTTAACTGAAAAATGTTGTAGAGGATACGACTTCCGATTAACTTAAATTATGCCAATAGAATCCACAGTCACTTCACCGAAACCGCGGGCACAGTGGCTCAAGAATAAATATGTACAGGGACTAATAATAATTTTCAAAATAATTTTATTCAGAGAAAAGTTTTGATTAAAAATCAAAACCTTTCTCTTCTGGATTTCAAATCAAATTCAATAGGCTACCTACTTTATAAGAATAAATAATAAAGAAGAATAAATCCTGAATACATAGAGACGCTTACAATTTATTCAATACAAACTTGGATAAATATAAAAAAAGGTTCTGAATAAAAGTAAGATTAACATACGCAAACTAGGTTACTATTCATGATGATATTATAATACTCCAATATTTATATTATTACAGAAACGTAACCAAGAAGTTTCCTTGGGTAAAACATTCAATTTTATTTTTATTTGATTAAGGAAAACCTGGGGAGATTGTGTAAATTAAATATCGTATCTCAAACTCAAAGCATTTATTTCAATTAAACCATTTAAAGGCACTTTTGAATTGTCAAGAGGTCGGAAAACATGAAGCTACAGATATCCATTCTAAAGAACGGGCAAGAAACTCCATGGACACTCTTTTAAAATATATTTTTACAAAAATATTACTTACATTATTAATGTTGAATTTATAATTATAATATGTGAGAACGATGTGCATAAAAAAGACGTACACGTTAAAAGCGTCCAGAGTATAGCAAATAGTAACAAAAAAAACAATCCAAAAATAAAATAACCACACTAATATTATAAAGGCGAAAGTTTGTGAGTGTGTGTGTTTATATGTTTGTTACTTCTTCACGCTCAAACGGCTGGACTAATATTGATAACATTTTGTATGGAGGTAGCTGATACCCTGGATTAACATATAGGCTACTTTTTATCCCGATATTCCCACGGGATCGACATTTACGCGGATGAAAACGCGGCCCCAACTGACGGTGTTATTTCACGAACATGACGCATAGTTCAACCATTTTGCAGGGAGCTAAATGATGCAACACACACATATGACGGGGTTCCGTAATCAGTGTAACGTCTCAGCGGCCTATAGATTTTGATCGTTTTCAATTACGGGAATTGGTCATGTTGCTAAAAGAGGTCTTATCACTGATCAAGTCAGATGATAAAAGTCAGGCAAATGGGCACGAAATCTGTCATATCCTGTCTTGAGTAAACGTTTGTTCTTTTTTCCAAAACCAGAAGATCCTGTAAATGGGTCGCGAGCTTACGTCATGAAATCTGATGTTCGGCCATTTTCAACTAGGGGTCGCTAAGCCCGACGCCATTTTTATTCCCGAGAGGAACTCGGTTTAAAGAAAAATGTTTGTAAAAGTAATTAATTAGGTTTAAACACAGACGTGGAACGTTTAAATAAGGTCGCATTTTGACTTAGGGCTAATAAAAACGAGTTACTGTTACCTTTTTAGAAATTAAAAAAAAAACACTTTTTTTGGGGTCGTTGGTATTTGAACTGGCGGGGTTATTACCTCTCCTTTTGTGAGCTTTTTTTTTTTCTCTTTGTTTGAGATTGTCATTTCACTTTAATTAATATTTTTTTTTTTTTTTAGAAGAGTGGAGTCGCCACTTTTGTCGGACATCTACAGAAGAGGAAAACGTTAACAAAAAAGATACGCCTGAAGAAAGTCAAATTAAAATTCAATTTGGAATTTTATAGCTAAGTTAACAGGCAATAAAATTGAACTGCTCCAAGTTACACAGGGTGGCAGGTTCATTCACCTGTTATCATGGATTCAGTACATGATTCTGAAACCCCCTGTGTTTGAAAGTTTTCGTCGGTTATTAAAAAATAATTTGCAGTTCCATACATTTTGACCGCGTAGGTATTGCATGTTTCTTTGAAGCAACAGATTTTTCTTCCTTACTACCCTGTATAACACCTCTGCTTACCTCTTCGAATACAGGCGTGATATTATGTAAAAAGCAACCATTGAATATTCAGTGATGTGACCTCCTAATTTCAAGGTGAAGGATTCAGCGTCAACACCGTAAGGCTATTCACGAACCTCTTAAGAAGGGACGAAAGTTTCGAAACATTTCGGTGTACTAATGAAATAAGAACAGTGGAGGAAAAAGATGGCAAGCATTAATGCGAGAGAAAGAGACAAAACACTGTATTGTAGAGTAGTATTGGAAAATACTAAGGTGCAGAAGGTCAGCTCCATACTATGAAGAGCGAACATAGGGGCACGCCTACTTACCTGTCCCACTCCCGACGAGGGAAGCGACAAGCTGTCAAAGATTTTCTCGCTCAATCACACTATCACACTAATATTATAAAGGCGAAAGTTTGTGAGTGTGTGTGTGTGTGTGTGTTTATTTTTTTTTATATGTTTGTTACTTCTTCACGCTCAAACGGCTGGACCAATATTGATAAAATTTTGTGTGGCGGTAGCTGACACCCTGGTTTAACATATAGGCTACTTTTTAGCCCGAAATTCTCACGGGATCAACACTTATGCGGGTGAAACCGCGGGCCCAGCTAGTATAATAATAATAATCACCCTGTATTATCCCACTGAAGGGCAAAGGCCTCCCTTTCCTTTTTCCACTCAACTCAATCCTGAGCCAATATGGACCAATCCCTCCTATAAGCGTCAAGTTTGTCTCGCCATCTATGCCTGGGTCTTCCGCGATGCCGTTGGACGTTTTCAGGAACCCATGTCGTGGTGGTATTAGCCCAAAATGCTCAAGAAACGTACAAAAGATTGTAAACCCTGTGTAAGAAAAAGAGATACGTCATAATTGTATAATCCGCGCGCGATGAGAATGAGATGGAACCTTGTCAAAGTAAATCGAAAATGCAGTTCTCAAGTAGCGTTAGCAAAAAAGATCTGCATATTATTTATATTATTTAGTTATTTCTACGATCTATCATAGGGTTATGAAAATGCAGAAAAATGTTTCATGGTTGTAATACTTTTAATAATATAATAGACGGCGAACTGCGCGCATCTCAGTTCGAAAAGGTCATTCTGGTCGCTCGCGGATTATATTAATATTTGATTGCTGACTATTCACCACGCCGGCGATTATTCGTTTGTCGCAGTGACAAGAGGTATCAAAGAGAGTACTCGCTCAGCGACACTCGCTTGGCGGGCAGGACACTCGCTGAGAGACTCACGCTTAGTACATTACATAGGTACGCATACCAGCGAGGAATCGCTCGTCACCGTCGCGTACTCGCTGCTCATTGCTCGCCAACTAGTTTTAAGTTACTAGCGCCGTGGCGATAGGAGAGGTGCCTTAAGGCTCCCCACAGACACGCGCGACGCGACGGAGTAACGGGATTCTGGTAGAACAATTTCCATGTTTCATGGAAATTGTTGTACTACAGTCGCGTCACGCCTGTCTGCTGGGGTCTTTACGGCGATCTCAAACTGAAATTAACGACAAGTCGCATGTGTCTGTGTGCGTGCGTTCTCGTTCGTTGTTTAGAGGTGACCTTTTGAACCTATCTATTTGGTGGTAGAAGGCAATTGGTATCGGAGACCACAATCTAAACGAGATCTTGGCTGCAAGTAAATAAATAGGCAATTTATGTGGGATAGACCTTTGGGGGGTTTTGAAGGGATTATCTCAGGTGTGGGCACAGTTTGATGTTAGAGAGTGATAACAGCGTATGTACAGTCGCGGACAGTTCCGGTGAATCACCCTTAAGACCTTATCGCTTGCACCCAGCGTCTCAGCGCAGATCTAGCCCCGCCCTCTTCGAACACATGCACAAAATACCTGTGTTGCTACTGTAACCAGCTTAGTTGTATTTGTGTGCGTGAGTTTTAATATCGGTTAGTCATTCAGTATTCGTTTTTATTTTTGTTAATGCTATGAGAGTCGATATGCCGTAAGTCGAGAATGTTTTGGTAATTTGGGAATCTCATGTATGGACTTAAGTGGTTTTTCCAAAATAATGACGATGATGAGATCTATCAACAACTCGCACTCCACTGCTGAACATAGACATCTAACAGGCTGCGCCACAACACCCTGTCCTCCGCCTTCAGCATTCAGTTTGTCCCAGTCACCTTTTTAAGGTCGTCGGTCCGTCTACCAAATGTAAATTTTAATGCTACTTTATGTAAACATATCGATATTTACATAAAGTACCTAGGACACATATCAGAGGGGCAATTCTCGTATTTTTAAGAACGTTCAGTCTGATCCCAGTCTCAATCTGTCAAAAATACGTTTAATTTCTCTACATTTTTGACAAGTTTTTGACATTTGTTTGTAGCCGAAATGTGACTGCGACTAGATTTTGAACGTTTTAAATTACGAGAATTAGCCTTCTGTTATCTTAGAAAAACACGACATGCCAAAGCTTGTTTTCATGAACATTTTGTACTTAGATAAACCAATCAAAAACTTCATAGGGGTTTCCAAATAAGTTTACTTATGTTGAAACGATCGTGTCAACGATATCTTTGAATTTTCATTTCAGTTCAAGTCAGTATCATTGGGGCCGACACATTTTGGGTAATAGAAATTATGATAAAGTCATAAGAATTGGTTTAACTCTCGGAACCCTCGCAAGTACAAGCAAAGGTTTTATATCTTCCTAATAATACATAAAATATATGCTCCCATAACAATCCGAGGAGGTAAGCACAGATGTATTGTCGTAAACCCAAAGTACAGCTCTGCAACTGACGGTTATAGATCACAATCTGTTTGGAGCCTATCGCTTTATCGGGCACGATTCCAAATCCCGGCTGTAGCCGATATAAATCTAACCTGAATTTTCGTAACAGGAAATCCCAATTAAAATTTTGTTCCATCTACGAAAAAGCTAAGGCTTTAGCAATCGTTTCAACTAGGTCACAACCACCATCTGCCTAGCCTTTTTCCAACTATTTTTGGGGTCAGCTTCCAGTGTAACCGCATGCAGCTGAATACCAGTATTTTACGCGGAGCGACTGCCTGTCTGACCTCCACAACCATATTACTGAGTAACACGATACCCCTTGATAAGACTGGTTGTCAGACATTGGGAATGGATGGATCGTGGAAGCTGGTCACAAATGTAGGAAACCGAACTCGAACGTAACTCAAAAGGTTTGGTTCAAACTGAGTCGAGGAATTTACGTATGAGTAGGTACATAAGAAAAAATTGGTTAGAGTTTAGACTCGTTTTCCACCAAGTGTGTTGCAAATTGAAAGAAAACAAAAAAATACTATGGTACGAAACAGAACGCAGCGTGATTTCGATAAGCTGCGTTAGTTACGCTTGATTTCGTAATTTAATTTTGTCTTTCTGACTTCATCATATAAAATCACACTTTAGAAACACCGAAAAATTATACAGAAAATTTTAATATAACGTAGGTACTCGACACGGTCTAAAAAATAAGTTTTTGCATCAAAAGCATCCCCCTCAAGGGAGAATTCTTGCGCCAGAGCATTCTTCAGATCTTTTCAAGGCTGAATACACGTGGCACTTGAATTGTGAGAACCCGCCTTGTATGCATAGTTGGGTAAACTAACTCTGAAATTGTTTTTCCGTGTACATAGGAGAGAAAAATATTCTAAAGTTGTGTAAGGTTGCGCATTTGTGGTGAAAATATACGTAGGTGAATTTTGGTGCGTTTTGCCAGTGTTTTTTTACGCTGATTTTTTACTATTAAATTGTAATTATGCAAGCCTCATACTTACCTACTGCTTGTTTCATCTTTGACTGACTGGAAGGGAACGGATTATAATTCGATTCGCACGATTTGGCGAATCGGCACTTTAAAATAATATTATTTTTTCTATAAACGACTCGCACGAATTGGCACGTTTTAAATTTTATGCAATAAAGTATAGGTACATAAAAAGCCGGTAGCGCACAGAAGTAATAAGAGCTAAATATTTGTACATTTTTCTAAAGAATAATATTAATTTATTCATAAGAACATATTTAATTTATATACCATTGTCTATTCTAATTTAATCTATAATAATCTAATATTAAATATTTACATAATATAAGCTAAAATATAAACTATAATAATATGTACAATACAATACATTTTTCTTAATTTCATTACATAAAATTCAAAATGTGCCAAATCGTGCGAGTCGCCTGTAGAAAATATAATATAATTTAAAAGTGACGATTCGCCCATTTCGGGCGAGTAAATTCGTGCGAATCTACTAATATGCCACTGGAAGTTGTTGCGTTTATAAAATTTACAAGGTGAGTAAACAGTTACCTAAGTAAGTAAAAGGAAAGCACGATTCTACGCTCACCGCCGCGGCCGCATCAAATTGCATTAGATTTACAAACACAAACAGCCATGTTATTTACGTAACCTTTTACATACATACATCATGTGTTTGTGGCAGAATAAATCTATTTGCTTAGGAAATCTAATATTCTTTGTCAATGTACCTTCGTTTGCCAGCCACGATTGGCCGGCAAAATGGTTATTGTAGGTACAGACGGCAGCACATCAAGCTACTACAATCTATCAAATTTCTTTAATAGGTTTTCAACTTTATCGCTAAAGAACAAGGTTCAATGTTGATTGGGAAAATTTTACAGTTTCGGGTAGCTTGATGTGCTGGCGTCTGTACAAATATAGCCTCCAGACCGTATTTCCCAACGGAGGTATGAGGATGTAATCCCAACGGAGAATAGCCTTCCGCGCGGGAGATATTATAGTGCACAATTGTGAGCGCAGACGCAGGTGCACTCTCTCTTCCCTGACTCTCATAGTCGATGGGACGGCACGCAATACGACACGACCGGAGACAGATCAAGCGCAGGACCAATGGCTTAACGTGCATCCGAGGCATGGGGGTTTCACACCCCCAACTTCTAATCTCTGGGCCGTTACTGGGAAATTTCTCATCATCATGATGTGTATTATATTCACCATTGTATACACATCATGATGGTGAAGATTGCATCTAAATTCGATGCGAGTTTAGAAGAACAACGCAGTCATACAGATAGATACGAAAAGCGACTTCAATTTATAATAATTATTATGTTAATATGTAGAAAAGAAATACTCGTGACGCATAACATAAAAAAGCGAGCCAACCAATAAGTGAAAAAAGGCGTTAAGTTCACGAGAAAACAGCCAATTCACTTCCTCGGAAGAAATGAAAACAAATGAAAATCAACACACACAAAGCGACATCTGTGCTAACAAAGAGAAACTCACAGAGAACCTGGTTAAAGAATGGTCTCTATAAAATGTTTACCAAAGTCCAGAGTAAATGGATGTGAAGTTTTATCCCTTGCCAAAAGCACAAAGAGAAAGTCCCCGTACCTAGAAAATTGTAGCAAAATAATATTACTCTCAGGAGTATAGGCGATGCCTCAAACTTATTGTTGAATGTATTTTTTTATGTATCCTTTCAGTTTTATTATTCTATTTGGGAATTGTGAATAGTGAAAACTATATTCGGAGACGTCTATTTATGATATTACATATGAAATTGGCGTTTTTCGTACTGGCCACTTTAATCACGAATTTCTCCTCTTTGGTAAGGAATTCCAAATTCAAATTTGTACAGCTATTTACTCATGTATTTGTGCTTCGATGACCGTCATTCATTTGTTTTTTTTCTTCTGTTTTTTCTGTTTGCGTCACTCATTTTACAAAATGGAAAATTTAAAATATCGCATTATTTACGAGTACGAGTTCCGCCGTGGCACTAGTGCTGCGGAAACGACTCGAAGGGTGAATGATGTGTATGGCGGTCATGTTGCAAAAGAAAACACAGTTCGTTTTTGGTTCCAACGTTTTCGTTCTGGAAATTTCGACCTGCAGAACAAGCCCCGTGGACGGCCTGAGACCCAAGTTGATAATGGAGAATTGAAGGCTATTGTGGAAGCGGACCCATCGCAAACCACGTCCGAGTTAGCTGCAGGCTTCGATGTTAGTGATAAAACTGTTTTAATTCACTTGAAGCAAATTGGGAAGATTAAAAAGCTCCACGCCACTGCTGCTTCACGACAACGCCAGACCACACACTGCGCAACAGACGGCTACCAAATTAGAAGAGCTTGAATTGGAATGTCTTAGACATCCTCCGTACTCCCCGGACCTTGCTCCAACAGATTACCATTTTTTTCGCAATTTGGATAACTTTTTGCAAGGGAAAAAATTCAACTCCGATGGGGCAGTCCAAATCGCCTTCAAAGATTTTATTGATTCCCGTCCGACTGGTTTTTTTAGTAAAGGGATCAATGAACTACCTATAAGATGGCAAAAGTGCATTGAAAACAATGGTTCATACTTTGATTAATTAAATATATTATATTAAAAAATATTCGACTTTTTGTTCCTTCCATACAAAACGCCAATTTCATATGTAAGGACCTAATATTATGTACCATATTCCTGCTCATATTTCGACAACATAATATTCACTTAATAGATTCAAGAGCGAAAATCTACAAAGAGGGTTTTAATTTGATCCAAAGCAACTTTTTATGTCTTTCTCCAAGGGTTTTCCGAATCAACCCCATGTGTATGTAAGCCGTAATTACAGAAACAAAAAGCCATTGTTTCTCGCATGGATCCGCGTTCTACAATATACGAGCCAACTCGTATTATAAGCGTGAAATCTAATAAATCCGTCTGCATATTAATAATCATGACGGGCCCGAGGCTAAATAATAACAGACGCTCAGGTCGATCGATCAGGTTAAGCTACGCTCGCCGTGGTTGGCCTGTGGATGGGTGACCATCTTTACATACCGAGACCCCTCCGTGCCTCGGAAAGCACGTTAAGCCGTTGGTCCTGGCTGTCATTCGTGGATCCAGTAGTTACGGGTAGTCAGAAACCCGAAAGTCTGACAACCAGTCTTACCAAGGGGTATCGTATGCAGTAACTGGGTTATGCAGGTCAGATAGGCAGTCGCTCCATGTAAAATACTGGTATTCATCTGCATCCGGTTAGACTAGAAGCCGACCCCAACATAGTTGGGAAAGGCCAGGCAGATGATGAGGCGTATTAATAAAAAAAGACGGGTTGCACTCCGGGAGTGCCGGCAGAAGTGAAAACTTGAATATTAACGTTGAAATAAATCAATTATTGAATTAATATAACTCATTTTTGAAGTGAAACTTCTTTAGGCGCGCTTGACTTGGGGAGTAAACTGGCGAATGCGTTACGAAAACGTGTGATCGCGAGTAGGGAAGGTACGTAAAAAATAGCTGGAAATACCTGGTGTAAAAACCCGGTCCCGGTCGCATAAATATGCGACCGGGTTTTTACACCAGGTATTTGCTTCCAAGTACGCACACCGGGTACCGACTCAAAATACTTGCAAGACTATTAAGTATCTTATACGGCTACTCGCTCAAATACGTAGGTACTCAACCGCGTCAGTTTTCGCAAATGCGATCATGCTCCTTTTGGAACAATTTCGTATGCAAGTATTTTTTACCGACTTCACAAAAAGGAGGAGGTACTATGTTCGGCTGTTTGTATGTTTTTAGGGTTCCGTAGTCAACTAGGAACCCTTATAGTTTCGCCATGTCTGTCTGTCCGTCCGTCCGTCCGTCTGTCCGTTCTCGCTTAATCTCTGTGACCGTTAGCACTAGAAAGCTGAAATTTGGTACCAATATGTATATCAATCACGCCGACAAAGTGGTAAAATAAAAATTGGAAAAAAATGTTTTATTAGGGTAGCCCCCCTAGGTAGGGTGTGATATATTGTTGGAAAGGTATTTAAAATGAATAGGGGTTTACTAAAATCATTTTTTGATAATGTCAATAATTTCGGAAATAATCGCTCCAAAAGTACAAAACAATGTGTCCCCCCCCCCTCTAACTTTTGAACCATAAGTTTAGAAAATATGAAAAAAATCTGAAAAGTAGAACTTTATAAGGACTTTCTAGGAAAATTATTTTGAACTTGATAGAAACAAGTTTTTGTACAAAAAAGACAAAAAGTTGTACAAAATCATTTCTGGACTAAGTTCGTAGTATAATCGTATATGCAAGCATTTTTTTTTTTGACTTCGTTTACATATATTATTATCCTGAACGTATCTTTTTTCAAACAAAAAAAGAATTATTAAAATCGGTTCTCGCAATCCAAAATTACCACCGAAAACTTCTGGCACGTCTATGTATTAATTAGTAACCCAATTCCCCGAGAGATGGCGCTGTAGGTACTTATTACATTGGGTCGGGTATTATCGAATAGTACGTGGGAACACTTATTGTGACGGACGGGAAACTACGGAACCCTACACTGAGCGTGACCCGACACGCTCTTGGCCGGTTTTTTTTTTTTGTATGTTTGTTCATCGAATACTCCGCCAATAAAATTGTCGACGGATTTTCAAAATTCTTTTTTTGTTCCAAAGTACAAGGGGTTATAGCAATTAGCTGACCCCCCTAAAAATTACTCGATTTTGCACCCTCCTCTCATAACATTAAAGGTTATTCAATATGTATGAGTTAATCGGACTAACACTACTCGATGAACAGAAACAATAAATAATTTTGATACGCAAATTTGAGCTTTAAGATGTTGGTGTTAGATCATTTACTATGTATGGGTATTTGTTACGCAATTTTCATTTTTAATCAGCAAGACTTAAAGGTTAGGTTAATGTTGTGATAATTTGTGTCATTGCTACTAATACCTTATTTCATCTATCTTACTCAAGTTAATCTGGTGTCGTGGTTCATGCGTAGGGCTGAGACGTGCAAGATGCGAGTTCAAATCTAGTCTCATGTTTAATTTTGTTTTCAATATATAAATTGTTCGTTAAGTATTTCTTGCATTATTGTAAAGAACAAGCATATCAATTAAGTTGATAAACGATAAACGTTTCACCTTTTTCAATAAGTGGGTAGTTCGACGTCAATATGCGTATTCAACAAAAACTGCTATTGAATTGATTTTAGGAATATGGGGTAGAAGAATAAATTGAACAAGACATTCTATGCACAAATAGCAGTGAATACGCACGAACATTTTTATATTGCCTTACTAAGTTGCGAAAATCCACGCCTTTTTACTAATTATTATTATCGGTTTTGATAGTTTAATCGTCATGTCTCAGTTGAGTGATTATTTAAAATACAAAATATTGTATTTGCATAAGGAGAATGTTGGTATTAAAGCGATTGCTAGGAAACTTAATATAGCGGTAAGTGTATTCTTTTTTATACTTCCTTAATTCGTTAGTTGGCTTAAAAACGTGAGTATAGAATAATAGAAAATTAACTGTTTCATTATGAGATCATTTATAGGTCTAATGTGGTTTATCTAAAGGTATTTTTGCAAACTTATTCGAAAAATTATGATTACCGGGTTATTAAAATTATGCTTATTGTGTTGTTTCAGAGAAATACAGTCAGACTGTGGCTAAGACGTTTTGAAGAGACAGGGAATATTCAAAAGGATCGTCCTGAAAAAAAACCTGCAATGTTACTCCTGTGTCAGAACATCATCAAGCAATTGTTAGAAGGCATACTGAACACCCATTTTTGCCTACTCAATGCAGTATAATGTTTCTGTTCAGACGGTCAGAAAACATTTGCATGTTGCTGGACTGAAACAATATACAAGCCAGCACGTAAAATTTAACTGACTGCTGCACATCGCCAAGCAAGGGTCCGCTTTGCCCAAGAATATCTCAATTTTAATTGGGAAGATTATGTTGTCATATTTACCGACGAGAAGTCTTTGTCAAAACCTTATTTATAACTAAAGATAACTACATACTTACAAAACAAATTGATATATAGTATACCTAGTAGGTAAAAAATCATCGTATAATGCTATTTTATTTAGTTCAACGATATTTAATGTGGTGATGTTATTGTTATGAAATAGAAATACATACCTATATATTTCTAAATATTATAACATGTTGATTCACTACATTAAACTCTGTGAAGTATGTAACAACGTTATTAGTAACTGTTATATCATTTACGTTATTCTTATAATAATTTTTTTTATAAAATAAAATCGTTTTTACCATCATTATCGTTTTTTTATTTTCGTTCAGCTTTTTTTTTGTTGCTAAAGTTATAATTTATTATTTATAACTTAAAAAAAATATTATAAAACAAAATGCGCAGCAGAAAATATGTTGGTTTCGAACTCGCAACCACGCTCTTGTCAGCTCACTGCAGCTACCACTAGACCACACGAACATGGTGATTGTCGTTGAAATTAGCAATAATATATTACAAGTTAGAACAATATTCAAGATCATACCTACCTTAACACTGCGTGTTAAATATCAAATTCGAATAACTGTTTTATTAATCGTAGACGTTGAACTGTTCTAGTTCGATAAGCTTACTGCTAACAAGCAGAAGGTTCAAATTCGTTTAATTTTTAAGGGGTCAGCTAATTGCTATAACAGACTGTACATAGTTTTGAGGTGGTCCCACACTGTCACCAAGTTAGGATCTGATGATGGGATCTTAGAGTAATCGAGGGCAACCTTTAAATTTTATAGGCTCACTTATTGTTTTTCGCATATTTTACGAAGTATCTTGTGTATTTGCGTATGGTTGTCACCATCTTAGGTAGCTGGGCTGATGATGGAAGTTACAACTCCTTAACAGTATGAAGTTACTCGAACAGGCAAGGACTGTTTTAGTCAATTGTTTTGATGTTTGATAGGGCATTTGCCACATTTGGTCTCATGATCATCAAGTCATGACCTGATGCTGCAGTCAGGATAGTCTGCAGAGTACCTAACTCCTCGACAACTAACAGCAGATATATCGTGTTAAGGCTCATTGAAAAGGGCTCGATGTGTGGATAAACGTACTGTTAATGAGGAACACCGAAGTACATAAAGACCTGATGCTGAAGCCAGGAGCATTAGAAAAAGTACCAACCTTGAAATTACAGCACCGTAGTCGTGTTTGGGCTCATTTTAAACAGGACTAAATTTTAAGTTCAATGCAATGTTGACAAGTCTGGCCTGATTCTGCAGCCAGAATTATCAGCATCTAGTCTAAAAACATCAGGGCAGGATTTGATGATGGGATCCTGGAGAAATCGAAGGAACTCTTCAAATATTATAGGCACACCTATAGCGATTTGGGTATTTTTTATAGTAACTCGTGCATTTGCTCTTGGAAAGCACTATTTGGTGATGTGGAACTGATGATGAAGACCACAGATGGCCACCGGAACTACTCAATAATATCTAAGTATTTCACGGGTTGCGATTCGATTACTTTAATATGGTTGCTAAGCAATTTATGCTCGTCACAATGTGAATGGTGATACGGAGCTGATGGTGGATCTGGAGAACTCCTCAACAATTAACTTCCCTGTATCGGGAAAAGCAATATTTTGTTTGTAAAAGGCGATGATCACTAGGCTATTGTAACTTAGATAACAGACCCACTAAAAAGCGTGAAATAAAAACTTTTTAAGAAAAAAAAAAAACCGACTTTCAAAAAAACACTACAAAGTGAAAAATATCTTTAATTTCGGAAGTCGGTGGCAAAAAACTAAAATAAAGATCCAAAGACACCGACTTCCGAAATTAAAGTTATTTTTCACTTTGTAAAGTTTTTCTTGGAAGTCAGTTTTTTTTTCTTAAAAAATTTTTTTTACTTTAATGGTATGCAAGTATTTATTTGTAAACGCGATTTTGCTCCTTATTTATTCGAAGTCATTGATCAATTTCCTATGCAAGTAGTTTTACTTCCAACGGGGCTTTTGAATACGCGATTGTATTTCTTATCTGTATGAAGTTATGGATCAGTTTTCTATGCAGATAGAAAATACTTGAAAGTATCTCGCTCCGTCGTGCCTCGACGCTCGAGTACGTAGGTACTCAAATAGTTCGACAACCGCGTTTGTTTTCGCAAATGCGATCATACTCCTTATCAGTAAGAGCACAGAATACACTTACTTATACTTTCTGTACTACGTACAGAAAGGACACTCCCTTCCTCGCCCTCATATCAGATACCGCACCTCACCCCGCACTTCGAGGTAGCGATGGGTCGTTGAAGGTTTTTCCGTCAACGAAACGTTAACGTTGAATTGCGTTTGTCAACTAGTTGATCAACTAGTTAATTTCGTCAACGAGTTAACGTGTTACGAACGTCAACTTGCATGAACGATAAACGCCTTAACGCTTTTATTAACGTACGCTGTTAATTTACGAACAATTTGATGCAATTTACCAAATGAAATTGGATAACATTTTATGATGACTTTACCTACTACCTACCTAGGTTTCTAGATGATCTTCCCTTCATACTTTTTTCAGGCTTAGGACTGACTGATTAATTTGCTATAAAACACAAAGGAGATGGCAGTTTTTGGCATTGGTAATTTTGGAAAGGTACAGAATTCAAAGCTATTTAAAAAAAAAGCGCTTATTTTTATGTATTGATAGCTAGATTAACTTTATTATTGAGAATTGGGATTAAATCTCGTTAAATATGAGTAAGTTGAGCAGCCGGAAACAAGGCTTTTTGGATTTGTTATACTATGTGACAGTGTTGTCATGGTAACCAAACAAACATGACTCTTTAGAAGATGACCACAGAGTACTTTTTGATAGACTAAGATGACACACAAAACTTCACAAGTCACATTCGCTCGCTCGCTACTATTTTGTGCTGGTGTGAATGATTTGTGCGCCCAAAGTTTTACGTGGATTTTTACAACGCCCTGGCTTGCTTTTGGATTTCGAAGACCTTTCTGAACGACTGTTGCTAGACTTGGACCTCGACGTTTCCTATATGCTTAGATTATTATTTCCTTTATTTCATTATGTACATATAAATAATATTTTTAAATATTAGTATAAAAAAATATATAAAAACATTTAAAAATATAAAAAATAGTAGCCCACCGGAATCAGGAACAGGGTCCAAGCTACCGGCGGTCAGGGCTCCAGAGAGAGGAACCTCCTGACAATGCGAGCCGTGTCCAGAAGTACCGCTTTCTGAATCAAGCCCTTGATCCAGCTGCCCAACGTGAGCCTCCTCAGGTGTTGGTCGAGGCTCTTTTATTATTATTCTTATTGATTATTATTATTCCTATTATATGCTTAGATTCCGATAAGTGAGTCTCTAGTCTCCTGAGTTTTCTGTGACTACTGAGTTTAATTAAAACTGACCGAGTACCTACACTTGAAACTGTTATTAGGTCTATGATCAGTGAGTAAATCATTGAACTAAACAAACTTCAACAAGTAGTTATTTATCATTTTTGAAGTCATTACAAAGCATAATTAGCAATATGTTATGCATACAATAAACATTTATGCGTTAAAATAGTAATAGAGGTAAAATAACCTATTAAAGTACAAACATTAATGCACTTAACCTCACTTTTACAAGAATTAAGATTTCTCTTTAACCCCATTGTTATTATTTTTTATTTATTTTTTTAACAAAAGCTCATAATATTCCCTATCAAACCATGCCACTTTTATTTCTGTAGAAACTAAAAAAGTTTAATGCCAGCGTTCTATGAACTTCTGCCATTCTCCTTTCAGGCGTAGATAATTGAATGTCATCGTTTACTTTCTTTTAAAAATAATGATCAAATTACTAAATAAATATCAAATCTTTTATTCGTTATTTAGAGTTCAAATTATTGTCATGACTATCGCGTCGTAGCGGGAGTTTTGTAAATATAAATACAATTTACGTACGTTGAAAATAACAAAACGTTGAGTTCATATTCTCGTTTCGTTAAACGAGTTGAATTCATAAACGTCGTTGTCTCGTAACTCGTTGACGAATTCAACGAGTTGATTTGTTTATGGTCAACGTTAATCCCGTTGAAGAGACATCAACGTTGATTCAACTAGTTCGTTGATTCAACGCCCATCGCTACTTCGAGGTATTCGTCGCCGACTCTTTAGCAAGGGCGCTCGCGAACCGCAGCGCTGTATTGCTGACACACAATTATGCGATTTAAAAGTTTTATTTGAGTTTTAAT
Organism: Amphipoea oculea; assembly: GCA_945859645.1. NCBI lineage: Eukaryota > Metazoa > Arthropoda > Insecta > Lepidoptera > Noctuidae > Amphipoea > Amphipoea oculea. Next base: position 13,243,348 of record OX243880.1, read on the forward strand.
CACGATGGTTGGATATTGTGATGCTTTTCCGAATTCGTATTTACATATACTGTTTGTATGATTTCGCATTTTTAATAACATGCGATTTAATAACCCATTATTTACAGAAAAATCATTTAAACTAAACTATTTTAGTGTTTTTATTTCATTACGAACCCGTCTATATAAATAAACAATTAAACTACTTGGTCACTTCATAATAATGCACACGTTCGGGCAGCGCCGCCGCCGACGTCGTTCGGTTCCCCGACACAAATTGCTTTCCGCGCCATTTTTTTTACGCTACTAGATTTTACGCATACATTTGCACGTATACAAACGTCATTTGTTTATGTAGTAGTAATAGGTAATTATTTTGCGAGCGTTGTATGGAGTGTCCGAGGTGTGGTAAGAGTCTACGGAACAATTTCGTATGCAAGTATTTTTACTTTAATGGTTTGTAAAAGTATTTATTTGTAAACGCGATTGTGCTCCTTATTTATAGGAATTCACGGATCAATTTCCTATGCAAGTACTTTTTACTTCCAACAGGGCTTTTGTTTGATTACGCGATTGTACTTTTTATTTGTATGAAGTTATGGATCAGTTTTCGATGCAGATAGAAAATACTTGAAAGTATCTCGAGCCCTGGTTTTAGGCCCTGGTTTCTTAAGGTGGACGTACTTGGAAGCCCTGGTACTCGATTTTGCAAGTACGACCCATGTCTAAGGGCCACGGGCGAGGCGAACGGGAGTTGAGTGGGGGATATAAGCAAGAGAAAGCAGTGCGCGCGCACATTTTCTTTCTCTCTTCCTCTCATAGCCAAATACGTTTGAAGTTTCACTTCAGTCGTGTGGTCATAAGCACACTCGGTTTTTTTTCACTATTTCTGCGTCCCTTTTTTCATTAATAGATGCACTTTGTTCAATTTCCATATTTTAAACACTTTATATACACGAATGTTAAGTACGAATACACAGCAGTGTGTCCACGTCCACGTCCACTTCCACTTCCACTTCGACTTCCACTTCCACTTCCACTTCTACTTCGACTTCCACTTCGACTTCCACTTCGACTTCCACTTCGACTTCCACTTCGACTTCCACTTCGACTTCCACTTCGACTTCCACTTCGACTTCCACTTCGACTTCCACTTCGAATTCAACTTCGACTTCCACTTCGACTTCCACTTCGACTTCCACTTCGACTTCCACTTCGACTTCCACTTCGACTTCCACTTCGACTTCCACTTCGACTTCCACTTCGACTTCCACTTCTAATTCAACTTCGACTTCCACTTCGATTTCCACTTCGACTTCCACTTCGACTTCCACTTCGACTTCCACTTCGACTTCCACTTCGACTTCCACTTCGACTTCCACTTCGAATTCAACTTCGGCTTCCACTTCGAATTCCACTTCTACTTCCACTACGAATTCCACTTCGACTTCCACTTCGACTTCCACATCGACTTCTACTTCGACTTCCACGTCGACTTCCACTTCGACTTCCATTTCGACTTCCACTTCGACTTCCACTTCGACTTCCACTTCGACTTCCACTTCCACTTCAACTTTGACTTCGACTTCCATTTCCACTTCCACTTCGACTTCCACTTCCATCTATCCATCCATCCATTGTGTGTCAATAAACTTTGTTCATTTCGGTTTGCGCCGCCGTAGAAAGAGGGGGGGGGCAATGATTTCAAAAGGAGTAATATATGTCAATGGGGGGGGGGGAAATCTCTCCTGACGGTCACGTGTCCTGACGCGAGTTTAACATTTTTTACCCATTACAAAAAGTGTGCAACGCCGCTAAAGAAGTTTTCACTTCAATAAACATGTAACGTCGCTCATTAAAGTCTAACCCCCTTATTCATAATCCTATTTTATCTCTATTTTAGCTATAATAGGTTTATAGAACGTTTGTCTTTATCTGTCACGTTGTCATTTCTGTGAGTAAGAAAGAGACAAACCCCATTTTAACTAAAATAGGTTTGATAAGTTTTATGAATAAGGGGGTTAGATTATACCTAAAGCCTCTTTTTCTCTTCCATCACAATGTAATCACTTTGAGCTGAACCACACTGTATTTCAGTAACAAGCAGCTTGCCACAACAACAAAGAGAAGCAAGGAAAACTTAATGGCAATCTATTTTCAAAGCTAATTTTAATATACGGTCAGCTTTATCGAAGCAAAACCGCATGGAAGCCACGGCTTTATAATTAATTCTGCGCGTGTAATGCCTTGAACGGCCATCTGCCAGCTGTCACTATCGGCAACATGGATACGAACAAAGCCTCGCTTTAAACGTACGATGAAGCAGTATGACGTGCGTTCAAGCGGTGTAGGGCACGATTGTAACGCGCGATCAAGAGATGTAACGGTGGAGTTTCTTGCCCATTCTTCTCCATACGAAAACTACCTTTTGGAAGGGGCGACTAGAATCAATTATTATTGACGTTCAAAAGTGCCTTTTATGTGCCTGTTTGAAATAAAAACTTTTGACTTTGACCTTGTAACGCACGATCAAGCGTTGTAACGTGCGATCAAGCGTTGTAACGCGCGGTCAATCGATGTAACGCATGATCAAGCGTTGTAACGCGCGATCAAGCGGTATGACGCGCGATAAAACGATATAACTAATTATCTTGCCCATTGGTCAACTTAAAATTTAGCTTTTATATCTCTTACTTTAATTTCTTGAATTTTTTTTTATATTTTTACATTAACTAACTCACAATAACTTTGCCATGGCTAGTTAAAATTCTAAAATATTACGTCTAATTTTGCCAAACATTGATGACTATCATAAAATTATTTTTTACAACTACAATCGTAAATTGTTGTTACTATATTTTACTTCCTCACAAAAAACAATAAACAGCTAGACGAAAGGAAATATTAGACCTGTCAAATTACTCTGAACTTAATCTTCCAAACAGGTTTGTATGACACACACGATGCTGTTGGCTTGTTGCCCATCCTATATCAGATTATTCACGGAGCCAGGTAAGGTAACCTTAGCCTAAAATATTCGACCTAAGCACTCACCAGCGAGCCCATTTCGAAAGGTTTTATGAGCAGAAGGGACAGTAAGCTGACGATGTATGTAGAATGAGACCGATGTGAATATCCGTCGTGAAAGCAGAATATAGGTACTCTGCTTTCACGACGGATATTTGCTTTGGTCAATACCCAAGTACCTATGCCGGATACTTAAACTTTTTTTTTTACATTTTTTTTAATTATTAGTTGAGAAATGTTACTATGCCCTAAATGATTACTTAAATGATAAAACACTGTAACTACTGTACCTATTAATAATCCAATGTATAGCGCAACATAATACAATCCATACTAATATTTTAAGTTCGAAAGTACTCTGTCTGTCTGTATGTTACCTTTTCACGCCTAAACCACTGAACGGATTTCGATAAAATTTGGCAGATAGATAGATTGCATCCCGGGGAAGGACACAGGATAGTTTTCATCCCGATGTTCCCACGGGATCGACACTTATGCGGGTGAAACCGCGGGGCGCAGCTAGTTTTTTTATAAGACGACCTTGTTTTTCAAATAAATAATTCTGATTATATCATTACATCTACCATGTTATACGTAATAAATCAAATAAATTTATGTAAATCAATTATTTCAATAAACAAATTGATAGATATTATTAGTCTTGTTTTACAAATATTATTAGATCAAACATGGAAAATCTTACAACGCATACCATGTTATAAATGAAACGAGCAAGATAAAACCTATCTTACAATTTGAAATTAATTAATTCTCGTTCCATCGCTACGAGTACATATTTGATCTCCGTTTTGGGGAAATTTAATATAAGTAGGTACCTATTTAGCGCCATGCTTATTTTAGGCACACATTAAATGGGAATTTGTCCTTCTTTCTTCCTTTTAACGTATTTATAATAATGTCTTCGGCCCCAATTTAGTGACAAATTCTCTCAGATAAAGGAAAAGACATTTTAATCACGGAGTAAAAGAAAAACAAGATAATTAGAGTGTATTCTCCGGCTGTGTAACAATACCTAGATTAATAAGGTACTTTTAAATAATACTATTGTTACTGTTAGCCTGCATAATCCTATTGCTGGGCAAAGGCCTCTCCCCATGACTTCCAGCTCTTTCGATCCAGGGCTGAAGTAGACCACTGGTGATTTGTTTTGTTAAACTCGTCCCGCCATCTTCTACGGGGTCTGCCGCGACGCCTTCTAGCTGTGTCAGGGCTCCACGTGGTGGCACAGCTTGTTTGACATACGGCAGACGTGGCCAGCCCAGTCTCACTTCAGCATAACGGCTTTTTGAGCAACGACAGTAATCTGTATTTTGGAGCGCAGTGTGGTGTTGCGAATATGGTCTGCCAATTTGACGCCTACAATACTGAATGCACGTTCCATTGCACGCAAACCTTGAGTTTCGACTTTTGAATGCTTTTCAAAGACCTAGTCCATAGGTCAAAATGGGAAGGATGCACATGTCCATAATTTTGAATTAATTTCGTAAAATCACTTTGTTTTTTTTTTTTTTTTTGAAGTGAAACTTCTTTACGCACGCTTGACTTGGGGAGTAAGCTGGCGAACGCGTTACGAAAAGTGTGATCGGGCGAGGCGAACGGGAGTTGAGTGGGGGATATAAGCAAGAGAAAGCAGTGCGCGCGCACATTTTCTTTTCTCTTCCTCTCATAGCCAAATACGTTTGAAGTTTCACTCCAGTCGTGTGGTCATAAGCACACTCGGTTTTTTTTTTGAGAGCACTGGTGGCTCAGTGGTATTCGCCCCGATTTACGAGTTCAAACCTAGACAGGCACTTTACTTCGTGTATTTAGTTTCATCACCACTGCTCTTAAAACGGTGAAGGAAAACATCGTAAGGAATTCGGCACGTTCTAGAAACAAAAATTTCTAAGGGATGTGTCATCTATCAACCCGCACTGGGCCCGGGTGGTGGATTATGGCCCACTCCCTCTCATATAGAGGAGGCCTGTGTTCCAGCATTGGGAACATTATAGGCTGATTATGATGATAGGCTGATTAATTTATTTTGTGTAAATCACACTAATGACACTAATATTTTAAAGGCGAAAGTTTGTTAGTGTTTGTGTGTGTGTTTATATGTTTGTTACTTCTTCACGCTCAAACGGCTTGACCAATTTTGATATAATTTTGTATGGAGGTAGCAGACACCCTGCATTAACATATAGGCTACTTTTTATCCCGATATTCCTACGGGATCGACACTTATGCGGGTGAAACTAAAATACTGCGGATAAATTATTCTTAATGAATAAATGAGTGACTATAGTTGGCACAGTAGGTAATGATAACGGAAGTGACACCTCTTGGTAAGACTGGTTGTCAGACTTAAGGGCTTCTGACGACCCGTAATTAATTTTCATTATTGCATTTATAAAGTTTAATTGATGATCGAATGCACTGAAAAAAAAGTAGTTGCTACAATCAAGATTTTGTTTAGATTGACTAAGTGACTTGTTTGCATCTGAGCCTATCAAGCACAATGATCACAGCTACTACTTTTATTTGATTGAGATTTGAAACGGGATCTTGATTGGAGTTATCACAAAACCTATTTGCAGCAATCAAGTTGATGAAGTTGCTTGATTGACACAACTAACTCACTTTGTTGTTTTACCTCTTCTACAATGATGTCATGTTAGGGGTAATCAAGAAACTTGTTTAAGCGTTCAATAATTTGAACTAGTATTGCTACAATCATGTCGTGATGATCAAATCAACTAAGATTTTGATTAATCTAAACAAAATATCGTCAATCAAGCTAAAAAATCACTTGATTGGAGTGAATTTTTTTCAGTGTGTTGTTGTTATAAAAAAAAAACAAAAGGATGCTATACTGCTTGAACTTTTGGCTTTTTCAGACATCCCAGAAAAAGAAGAAAGAACTGTTTACCAACTCTTTGAAGACCAATTTTTTGTAGGTACCAGTGTTTAGGAAATAAATGTTTTCATTCATTCATACGACCCCTACAAATAATAAAAGCGAAGAAACCCTTATCATCTCTACCTATAAATTATTCATCTTCCTGAAAGAAAAAAATACAAAAACCTGTGAAACACATTAGCATCGTGCTCATACCTTTTTTATCTTTTTTGGTTGGCAAAGGGAAGAAATCAAGCTGAATAAGTTGCGCAAAAACAACCGACTTCAAAAAACACTACAAAGTGAAAAATAGCTTTAATTTCGGAAGTCGGTGTCGTTGGTTCCGCATTTTAGTTTTTTGACACCGACATCCGAAATTAAAGTTATTTATCACTTTGTAGTGTTTTTTTTTTGTAAAAAAGTTTTTATTTTTAATTTTTCAGTTGTATACCCCACACAAATTCAATTAACACTAGTGCATTGAAGAATTGAAAACGCCGACTAGAAGAATCATCAAAATTCGCATAGAAATGCCAGAGATGCAGTAAATTTATGTATATAACTTCGTACATAAGAATAATTACCTAATGTATTACATACTTAAACCTTCCTGAAAGTATGTAGATTACATTAATGAAAGAATTATCAAAATTGGTTTATTCGTTTTTGAGAAAATTGCGGACATACAAACATACATACATACGGGTCGAATACAGAACCTCCTTTTTTGAAGTCGGTTAAAAATGACTGCTGCCTACGCTCTGACTGTATTTGACATATTTCTAGGAGAAACTCGACCTTTTCCAAGATAATAATGTATGTAAGTGCCTTCTTGGTGGACCGACGACCTTGTGAAGGCCGCAGGAACTCGTTGGATGCGAGAAGCACAAAACAGGTCGAAGTGGAGGTACTTGGGGCCTATGTCCAGCAGTGGACGTCTTTCGGCTGAAATGATGATGATGATGATGAAGTGCCTTCTTAGTTACTTTACCTGAGTTTTGTGTGGGAGGTATTGAATAAGGTTGAATGATGTCAAGCACAATGGCAAAAAGTTTCTTAATAAATTATTATACGAGTTTTCATTAGAGCCTGAAAAAAAAAAACATGGTTGCATCTGCAGCCGAATTAGTTGAAAAACCATCTCGGCATACAGTGCCATACCTACCTAGACTGTAGGTATGGATTTTCTTTTTAGCCAACATATACAATTTTGTTAAATCTCCTGCCTAGCCTTTTTCCAACTATGCACTATTTTACATGGAGTGACTACTTATATGTCCTCCACAACCCAGTTACTGGGTAATACGATACCCCTTGGTAAGAGACTGGTTGTCAGACTTTCGGGCTTCTGGCGACCTGTAACGACTGTCAAAGATCCACGAATGACAGCGAGGACCAACGGCTTGACGTGCGTTCCGTGCCACGGAGAGGTCATGGCATGTAAAGATGGTCACCTATCCACGGACCAACCGCAGCAAGCGTACCTTAACCTTATCGATCGACCCGTGTAGCTTTTATTACTTAGCCACAAGCTCCCTCTATTATTAGTTCAACTAAAAATACTAAAAAAAACTAAGCTATTTCAGTTTTCCTATTCAGAATTATTTTCATTTTACTCCAACGACTAATAGGAAAGTCACAAAAAAGAAAAAAAATCCAAGACAAGAAGGTTTGTAACGACCCATCGCCCTTTAGTTCCACCGATATCCTTTCTCGGATAGTTTCTATAAGAAACCAGACTGATTCTAGTCTTTGAGGTTACGAGCAACGAATGTCCCATTAATTAGGAACTTGGCTAGAATAAATTGATGCAGCCCGAGCTTGAACAACCTGACCGTTAGCCAAGTTTGTAATTTACTTCATTATTTCAGAGTCGAGACAGCCAATAAAGAAACTGATAGACTCGTTTCGAATTTTATTCGAACGTTCTTTTTGAATTTTTTATCTGTTCCATTGAAACATCACGAGCACGATTTGTTTTGTTTTTTTTTCTTTTTTGTTAGTGACCGTTGAAGTTTCTAATAATAGGATTTTTAATAATAGATCTATATCTGTGGTCTAGATTTTTGTCCCGGATTTGCGCAAAACGGCTGAATAGATTTCGATAAAATTTGGCTCACGGATAGGTTATAACCTGGATTAACACACACACAGGAGACTTTACATCCAAGTATTACGTTCCTGTGGGATAATTTCCTATATCCACGCGGGCGAAGTCGCGGGCAAAAGCTAGTATAAAAAAAGAACTTGGACCTAGTGGAATAAAAACAGAACTCTGTCCATCAAAGCCCAATTTCTGTATTGTGAAAATAATGGACGTCTGACATTGCATAGGTCATTTTTGTACATCAATATTTATTGGAATTTTAACTGTCACAGTCATATCAAACGCCATGCGATCAAACAGTGATGGATTAACTAGTTCTGCTGAATGAATAAATATATTTTTGACAGGAGAATTTTCATTAAGGACATCGAATTTACATCACAAACAAACTTTTACAAGTATCGTGGAAAACAATATTTAGTCAATAAAAATATAAAAAAACAAATTATGAAAAATATTCTACAACACAACAACATAATCAGCGTACAATATTCCCACAGCTGGGACACAGGCCTCCTCTCTGTGAGAGGGGCCGTAATCCACCACGCGGGCCCAGTGCGGGTTGGTAGATGTCAAATCTGTCATGTCTTCGAATTTTTGTCAGTTTCCTCACGATGTTTTCCTTCACCGTTTTGTAATTATTCTACAAGTGAACACAAAATTCAACCGACTTCAGGCTAAGTAGGCGTAACGTCATTATCCTACTTGCCTACCTAATAGTATAACCCAGCCAAGTTTAGTAGGTCACACACAAATGCGGCATACTCAATCATGGCGTACATTCCACTTTTCGTTTGTAACATGCAAATTTAGTCGCGCAATCTTACCGAGTCGCATGTGGGAGTAATTCGAATGTGGAAGTTGTTACTTTTAAATTAAGAAAATAATTCCGCGTTTTCAAAACGGGAAGCGGCGAAATATTATTACTTTTTAAAGGTGTTTTAGACTGAAGCTGTTTAATTAAAAAGTAATTGTTTTGGCTTCGCTTCGCTTTGGCTTATGAGGTAGCCAACGTATGCACGGATGTAAAATTATCGCGGCGGGATTTTATCGCACACTGGATTTTCAACTCTTGGTGTTGAGCCGAGAGTTGAGAATCCAACAAAGCGTATCCCGGTGCGTCAACAAAACATACTGTTGGATTTATAACTCTCGGCGCTAAACAGTGCGTTGCGGGAAAAACGCGCGCGTCCTTACCTGGGCTTAGCTCAATCATGATTATTATAAGCGTCTAGAGGCTACCAGAGTGATTGGTAATTTGGTGCCTTACTTGCAATGGGTGATACTAGAGCTAATTTGAAGCATATTTGACCCGATAACTTGGGTCCAAAATGAGTTGTTTTGGAGATATCGAGCTTTTTTTTAAATTTTTTTGTTTCTCGTGCTCCGCTTAGAACATTAAACTTTTCTGATGGCCTATAAACGAACGAATCCTTCGAAAATCAATTCATCCAAAAAGTATCCAGTACCTTTAGAAATTAAACGTCGTCAACTTTATGTTACTTATAATTATTTTTTAAACTTAATTTTTTTCCGTGCCAGTTTATTTCATAATAAATCTAAGGCATTTGACGTATACTGCGATGCACCGTTTTTAATATATTAGAGAAAAGTGGGTACTTTGTGCCACTCTCCCCCACTCCGGTCTATCTTCTAAACGTCAGGACTTTTAGTATGTATACTAAGCAACCAGAACAAGGTTCTGAAGGAATCGTTTAGGTCTTTATTCACTAAACTAATACAATTTACAGAAAAAACTTCTCATCTTGATAGCTTTACCATTTTGGGTTAAAAATTAGCTATTTTATCACCCATTTCAAGGAATGCACCCAATTACAAGTCACCCTGTATACCAACCAACCAAGCTCTACAAAAATTTTTGAAAAGTAACGTCCGAATACCAATCAGACTTTTATCCCTTATTCCACGATCCCCTAAATTTCTCATGTAGGTACCTACTTACCGAAGAATAACGTATTACTACTCACTTGAATCAGTATTCACCCCACGCTCAATATAAAGCACGTAAAAAGAAGCAGTAAATAAAGGCCTTCTTCACGAAAATGAGGGATGAACGCAGTAAAAAAAAAAACAGGAGTACTTATTCTGTTTTCACTTCGAACCTCTCTCAAGTGACCGCACACAATCGAAATCTCCAATTCATTTGTTTTTAATTTAAATCATCAATCAACAATTTTATTGACATCTCGACATTATAAAAAAAAATATAAATCCGTCTAGCCTTTTCCCAACTATGTTGAGGTCGGCTTTCAGCTTAACCGGGTTCAACTGAATACCAATATTTTACATGGAGCCATGATCCACTGCCATAAAAGTACTGTGGTATTAAAAAAATTTTTTTTTTTTCTAAAATAACCCCAACTATTCCCCTGTTTTATTTGACCCGCGATTTTTTGCCTACCCTGTATATGTAAATCCAACTAGAAATTACACTTCGCAATCTTAATTCTACAGATAACACAAATACGTCCTTCAACTGTTTAGCTGCCACCATAAATCGCTCCTATTTAAGATCAAAGAGATTTAGTAGGACATGTGAAAAACAAACCTCGAACACAAATCCTCTGCTAGTTTTATCAATAAACCAAGAGTTATCTGGCAAAAGGCGTGGAGAACGGTTACGTCACAAAAATGGCGGCTGAAGCTCGCATTCCCAAAGGGATGGCCGACGATATGTGAAGTTGGATCCGCATTTTTGTATTACAAAAGGATGATCTTGTTGTAATGTGTTTGGATAAAAAATGACAGATATAAGTATTTTGGAAGAAATATGATGACAAATCATGCGAAAAATCTCTGATAAAAGATATGTACACAATAATTTCCGTTCCTACATCAGAATTTGATGAGAAAAAAAAGTGTAAGCTTTTAAGTTGCGGCTTTTCGTCCATAATTTTTTGTAACACCAAAATAAATCGACTTAGAAGTATTCGTATTTTAAGACGAACTTCTTGTATGCCTCTACATGAAGAAATTTGTCTTGAAAAGGAAAACAGAAATCCCTCTTAAATCATAATTACCTCATATAAGTCTATGGAGTTACAGCGGTCAAATATAAAAATGCAGGTACGCTGCACCACTGACTGTCTGGCCAGCTGCCATTTTCCCTCCAACGCGCTACTAATGTATCAAATTAAAAAAAAACCTTTCTCTTTCTTTAAAAGCTCCTTTGTTCTACTACAAAGGGTATTTATTAGCTTTCACAAGAAAATCATTTTAATAGCTAAGTAGCTTTACTCAGTAGGTACCTACTGCTCCATTATTAATTATTATTTTATGCCATTAATACTACCTACATTCTGTCAAAACCTTAACTCACATTCTTCATCATCTGCCCAGCCTTTTCCCAACTATGTTAGGGTTGGCTTCCAGTCTAACCGGATGCAGCTGAGTACCAGTATTTTACATGGAGCGACTGCCTATCTGACCTCCACAACCCAGTGACTGAGTAATACGATAGTCGATACCCCTTGGTAAGACAGGTTGTCAGACGTTCGGGCTTCTGACGACCCGTAACGACTGTCAGTGATCCACGAATGACAGCCGGGACCTACAGCTTAACGTACTTTCCGAGGCACGGAGGGATCTTGGTATGTAAAGATGGTCATCCATCCACGGACCAACCGCAGCAAGCGTACCTTAACCTGATCGATCTACCCGTGCGGCTGTTATTACTTAGCCAAAACTCACATTCTTCTCCACACGAAATTACCGTTTGGAAGGGGCGCCTAAAATCAATTCTATTTTCTTGTAAAATATTGACGTTCAAAAGTGCCTTTCAATGGCCGGCTTGAAATAAATGATTTTACTTTGATTATATTATTATATTTCGAGACGTTAGCTTAAACTCAGTACTCGAAATTAACCTTTATGTTTAGAATGTTCAATTCTGAAAATGTCCAACGGCTTCAAAATTTCCATTTTCCAAAAACTGCTCTGAAGACCATGACTGTGTCATTTACATAATAGGTATTATGTTATAGGGTACACCCCAAGCGAGATATGCACTCTAAGGGCAAATTACACTAATGAAACTGAAGGCGATAAACACATCTGAACCCCGTTTAAGAGTTGTCAGTGTCAGTAGTCCATCACAATGATAACACTGATAGCTCTTAAAAGCGGTTTAGGTGCTACTAGAATAGATTAGATTTGGATACTAAGGACGAATTTCACTAATAAAACTGAAGTTTTACAGGTGAAATTCGTCCTTAGTAAAGCTTACCAATGTATGAATCACCGGGTTTGATAACTCATTTAACAGATTTTCATTATTCATAATCAAACGGACAATACAAAATAAAAATAATAACCCTCGTCATATGGACAAATTGTCTCATTTTTTTTCCAGGAATATGACTAGAATATTCGAAAATAAATTGATTCACTCATATATATACCCGTGTTATCGCTTTTCTACAAGAAACCTGGTTTATAGCTATATTGTACTAAAAAGGGATGAAACTAAATTACATTCATACATCATATTGTCATATATTTACGTGATCCCTAAAGAATACGCGATGTCTGCTATTTCTAGGACTTTTATAAGAGAATGAAGAAAGAAAAATTGTTTATTCTGCACAAATCAGTCGTACAGTTCGCTTCAAAGTAAGGGAACCCCTTTTGGGAATGACATTAAACCCATTTAAGTTTTTTGTAACGTATTGTATATGGCGTGTTGGTCTAGTGGTTAAGACAGCGGCTTAACAATTCGATGGTCTCGAGTTCAAATCCTCGGACGAGAAGTTCTTTTTTTGTTTTTTTTTTGTTTCTTTTATAGGTTATTATGTGATTTTTGTTAATTATTATTTAAGAAATCAAATGTTGAAGTAGGTATGAGGTTTGTAAGAAAATCTAGGCATGTTGCATAAACAATATTCATTTATTTCTCTAATTACATTTCTAGGACTTCATGGAATCCACTTCACGGTTGAATATACAGTTTTCTATGTGTGTTAAATTGGGGTTATTTACTTAGAATATTAACTAAACACAAAATAGATACCCTGGGTGAGGTTTAGAACGTTTAACATTAGATAACGGTTCATTTATAGATTTTTCTAGAAACAACTACAATAGGTAATATTTATTCATTTAAAGTTGTGAAAACATTATTTTTTTATACTTTGTATGATCTTATCGGAAAAAAAAGATTAAAAATCTAAATGTTGTCATTTGTGCCTGTGAATTACAGAGGAAGAACCAACATGCTAAACTATAAAAGTATAGCAATATACATCTTTCTCTTTTATCACATTTTCTGATAACCCTTATTTAACACAACATTAGAAATTATAAAAATATGTGAGGTCAGATGGTGCATCACACATTACCTACAAGACTACTTGTAAACAAAAGTATCTGGATTGATAATAATAAAGGTTGTTTATTTCTGATTAACTACGAATTAATGATCCCACAAATATTGGGAATCATTAACACTTGCTCATACGTTCCAATGTAATTTTATCAGATCAGTTACACAATAAATCTGCCGAGTAAATTGCCTATTAATAACGGAGAGGATGGCCGTCACTGTCTATCACTTCTTGAAGTCACACTTGAACGCGTAGTTTTGAAGGGTGTCACTGAGTGAACTTCTACAATATTACGGTGTCGCCCCGATTCATTATTGTAAACAATTATTGAGCGAGGGCCTTGGCGATCACATTTCACATCACCAGTCGCATGATACCTTTGTATCCATCTACGAACTGTTTTTCTCTGGAACGAAAATAATAATATTAGGAATACATAAAAAAATCCAACTTGTCAGTAATAATGCAACATGATTGCAACAATAAATACATATATGTGTATAACGTAAATCTTACCGTTATGCCCATATCTCGTTCTTTATGCTTTGTTCCTGTTCCCAGAGAACAACAATTTTAGAGTCCGCGTATTACTGGTCAGTTTCCCTCAGTCGTCAGTTTATTTAATTCCAGCCTTCAAAAAGTTATTAATCGAACAATACTATCGGTTAATATAATCAACTGTTCAAAAACTTAATAAATCGGATAATATTTCGACGAAGATAATTACGCACAAGCGGATCGACACGAAAACGAAACGATTTGATAAGTAATTATACCCTCAATCACAGTTTAGTAAATAAGGCGAAGAAGAATTCTAAATTAAAATTACGGTAGGTAGGGCAACAATCGGAATCAAGCACATTCTATTCAACCAAACAAGAAATCTATGCAAATTTCAACCTTATAATTTAGTTAATTGAGGAGTTACGAATTGCATTTTGTAAAACAAGACGGTAAGGTGTTAGTATTTATAATACGTGGTGGACGTTGAAATTTAAACCTTAATATCTAGAAGATTAGACCGTTATCAACCTTGTTCGATAAAAGGAGTAAAGCTATTCAAATTTTCGTTAAGATGGCTAACTGATTCAATAGTCTAGTGGTATAAGGCGCGGTCTACGTGATCGGCTGGCGCCTGGTGATGCGGGTTCGTATCCTCAATCGCACATAAAGTGTCTTTTTGTAAGTTAAGTTATTCTTGGGATACGGTTCGGGCAAAAAGCCGAAAAAATACCATATTATAATTATTTAAAAACTTGCAAATAATATTTGAGTGGGATCGGTGGATGCTCGGGCAGAGATGGATGCGGCGCGCGGCAGCGGGGGAGGGAGCTGCTCGAGGCCAGAGCCACGTGACGCGCCCGCCGTCGCTCGAGCGACGAGCGACAGCGGGCTCGAGCGCGCTCGGGCGATAATCTTTAAAGTCTTGAGGGGTTCCTTTTCTCTGAAGCTGATCGTACATAACAAAAAAAAAAAAAAAAAAAAAAACAAATTATTCACACTAACGGGTCCATCAGTATCGGGCCCTATCAGAATACCAGCGCTGCGGTATTTATTTTTTAAATATCACAGCATTATGCTGAGATAGGAGCCTTTTTGGCCTCGCACAGGTCTTGTTTTGGTTTATTTTTTTTTCTGGTTGTTTTAGTGTATTAAATGCTCCTTTTTAACTTTTTGTATTTCCTGTTTGTCCCCAATTTTTTTTCTTCTCTTTCTTTACGAATACAGAGTAGCCAAAAGCCTCGTATTCAGAACCTTAAAAGTTTGACAATGTGGTCCATTGCTTGAAGTCAGTCATGAAGTCAGCGCAATTCACAATTTAATTAACTACACCAAGCCCAAAAACAACACACGTTGTGTAGGTAAGGGCCAAAGCACACACGGCGTTTTTGCATCGGCGATCGGCGATTCAGCTGCTTTTTAGAAGCTAAATGCAGCGACCAAGCATACCACACCGCACACTTAAAAACGCCAAACGCGGCGATTCAGTCGCTTTTCGGAAGCTCGATACAGCGGCTGAACGCTACACTCCGCACACATTCGGATGCCGGTCGCAGTGATTTTG
Source organism: Amphipoea oculea (assembly GCA_945859645.1). Classification (NCBI taxonomy): domain Eukaryota; kingdom Metazoa; phylum Arthropoda; class Insecta; order Lepidoptera; family Noctuidae; genus Amphipoea; species Amphipoea oculea. The sequence continues at coordinate 13,258,767 of OX243880.1, forward strand.
GCATTTGCGCCAGCATCGAAGCAGTCGCTAAAATGCGCGATTCCGATACCACGTCCGAACGCAGAGAGTCGCCAAAACGCGATGCAGCATCGGAGCAGTCGCTAAAACGCGCGATTCCGATACCGCGTCCGAACGCAGAGAGTCGCCAAAACACGATGCAGCATCGATACAGCCGCAAAATCGCCGATCGCCGATGCAAAAAGTAGCGTGTGTGCTTTGGCTCTATAATTAATAAGACCTACATTAATAATTCCTTAAAAAAAATTGTGGATTATCTATTCGGGAAATTCAACATCTACTTAAAATTCAGGCAGCCTTAATTTTGGAATTACTTAGCTGCTTACTGCCTAAGTACTGGCCAAAAATAACAAAATTTCTTCGTTATTTTAGTGAGTATTTCGGGACGATCAAACAACATTTACATGAAATACAACGGACCTTTTTAACGAATTTTACTGTGACCTAATTTTAGCGCGTGGGTAGATCGTTTAAGTAAAGCAAATCCCAAAAAACTAAGACTGGAATAGTAGTCGAAAATAGCAGAACGGATAAAATGTCTAAAAATGCCACATCACTAACCTCAAACCACCATCTTCCATTAAACTATCTCAAGAAAAATCACCTTCAATATCCCATTACATTGCCCCAATAGGTGCCGCTATTGGGGGATCCCTAAAGGTCACATTTCTTGGGAGCGATTCGATAAAATATCGAATCTTTCAAATTCTATTTCTCATCTATCGAGGCGATGTTCGCAAACGGGCATCGTTTAGACGACAAGAATATTATTATGATTCTACGGCATTTTTTCCTTTTAATGATTTTATTTCTGTAACTATGTTTGTACAAACACTTCTACATGTCAATCATATTTTTAAATAAAAACTAGATGAGGTCTGCGTTTCCTATCTGACTACCCTGAGAACAAAAGGCCGAAACAAACTCAGAGGTCACAGTCTCTTTATAAGTCCTTTTGATTGAGACGTGGAATGCAACAAAGGAGTTTTTGGCTGAAAGTAATTTAGTGTGATGTTTTGAATGGATATAATGACTAATTTATGTGATAGTTATTTCGTATTAGGTGAGGTTTGTCAAAAGACCGATGGCCTGTGGAGCAAACGAGTCCTGGAGTAGAGACCGCGTTTTGGCAAGCGTAGTGTGGGACGCGCCCCAGCTAGATGGACCGAAGACCTTAAAAAGGGTCCGGACCCATGTGAAGCACGGGGACTACGGTCCCGTGATCGGGTCCCGTGCTCCAACTGATGATCAGTGCGTCAAGTAATTAAGGAAAATACATAATTTAATAATATACTACTCTGTCAAAAAAGTTAACTCAATCTGCCTAGCTTTTTCCAACTATGATGGAGTCGGCTTCCAGTCTGCGTCCAGTTAGACTGGAAGGTGACCCCAAAATAGTTGGAAAAGGGCTAATCAGATAATGAGATGGATTTGCAATTATTCGACTACGTTTAGACCAGATAACTCGTAAGCCTTCAAATAAATTACCGAACGCACTTCATTTACCTTTTCCACCCCATAAGAGGAGATCACCATCAATACACAAACAAATGACGTCACAGATGCGAGAACTCAGTCGTCATAATTCTGACGTGTCATTTAGAGAAAGCCATTACGTCTGAGATACATGGCTTTCGCTTTCTGCAACGCCCCGCAATTGTGATACATCGCTTTTTAGATGTCATTTGCTGAATATGGCATTATTTCTAACTGAAATATTATGTTTTGCAGAATTAAATACTTTCACGCATATTTTCCACAAAAGGGCTGACAGATAGTATTATTCAGCCCTGTTTTGTAAGTAAGTGCACTAGTAACTTACCGAATGTAGGTGAGGGTACGTCTTTGTGTAAATGATTTCATCACCACTGTTTTCAAAACCGTGAAGAAAAACATCGTGAGGATTGACCGGCAAGGACCGACATGTCCTAGAACCAAAAAATCGAAGAGATGTGATATCTACCAACCCACACTGGGCCTGCGTGGTAGATTACAGTCCACTTCCGAAAGAAGAAGGCCCAGCAGTGGGAACATTATATCTGATTCTGCCCTAATACACAGATCAAAATGTAAAGTTTCACTGTTTGTTTTCAATACTAAATCAAATTTAAAAAATCTAATCAAACCTTAGAATGATCTAAAGATAAGTAAAACCACGCCTTTTACTAATGACTGGAAGCACTTACTCGAATTTGGCAAAGGGGAAAGAAACCAATAAGTAGTAACGCAATAAAATATAAATACAGAACATCCCGAACATGTTTTAACTGTTTCGAGGAAACAGTAGCCTCAAGAGAACCAAAGAACCATACATAACACACCCTTCTTACTCACCTTCCATAAAGGTAAGCATAAACTTGGTAAGCATGTGCCCACATAAATCGCCAGAGTAGGTACCTAAAATGAGGAGAAACGTATTTCAAACCAATAAATATCAAAGGTTCCTCAACTCTAGTTGAAGTCCTTATAAAAGAACTTTCTTGGACGCCAACCAAGTACCTCTTTGTGAAGTTTATTAGTTAATTGCTTATAAAAACTCTTTGCCAAGTTTCAAAAATCATTGAACGAAGGTATAATCGAATTATTGTTATTGTAATAAAGTTCTATGTAATGTAACCTTTTGCCTTCTATTGTTGTTGCCGTTTTATTGAGCTTTCTGACTTTGAATGAGGTCAACGGGTTGTCCTTTGTTAAATACACAAGGTTCATGACGAGTATGTTCTTCTTACATTATGATGAAACTAGCGCCCCGCGGTTTCACCCGCATAAGTTTCGATCCCGTGGGTATATAGGGATAAAAAGTATCCTATGTGTTAGTCCTGGTTATAAACTCTATGTGTGCCCAATTTCATTCAAATCCGTTTTGTAGAATTTGCGTGAAAGAGTAACAAACATCCATCCATCCATCCTCACAAACTTTCGCGTTTATTATCATGTAATGATAGCATGAACAATATAATCATCTCTATTGTCTTCAGTGATTAGTAAGTTGAGTTCGTACCACCTCTAGTCAACACAAGCAAACATGAAGCCTACTATAATATGTATGTATAGAGTTGAGATCTATTCAGCACATTGTGTACATAGTGAGTCTCAGGCGTGTGCAGATTTGTGCAAAGCTACGTACGGAATTGTATACAAATTCCGGGATGTAATACATTGCTGGGTGTGTACTGAATTATATAGAAGTGTAAGCTTTCAGTGCTTTTAGAAAGATCAGTGGAAAGTGCTCTACTTGCAATTGTTTAAATGGTGGTCTAATCTGTGTAGGTACGGTGTATTCTAGCGCTGCTGGTGCTGAAACAAGATAGTAGGGTAAAATAAAAAATACATACGCTCAGTCTATTCTCAGCTTCAACAGCAACAATAGTCCAACATCTATTTAATTTACAAACCGATTCCCTTCACACACACCCCCACACAGACATATCAAACTTATAACACCCCGTCGTTTTTGCGTCGAAGTTTAAAAATACGTATTATTGAAACTAACTCAAAAACTACCCAAGCAAAATTAATCACCCTATCCATTAAAAAAAGAATTTTTGAAATCGATTTACAATTGCCGGAGATACCGCGTAACAAACTTTAAAAAAAAAAACAACAACATACAGTCGAATTGAGAACCTCCTTCTTTTTGAGGTCGGTTAAAAAGTACAAGTTGGGGGAATATATGCGTAACATCCACGCGAAACTGCCATCGCTTAGCATAGCTACGAGTGCTACGACCCTATGCAAGACAGAGCCCCAGCGCTGGTTTTCAGCGACAGCCGGCGTTGACGTCATGACGTCAAACGGAGCAGCATACTATATATATGATTTGCAGTCACGAGCCAACTCTCAAAACCTGATGACAATTGTACTTTAAAACAGACAACCTTCTTATTGAACACTAGCTTCTGCCCGCGACTTCGTCCGCGTGAAATTCATACTTTCCTCTAAAAATTGCGAAAATGTATGTAGGTATAATCTTTATCATTTATTTAGATAAATAAGTATTCGGGCCAACTTTTTAGTTTATAGATCACAGGAATCAGATTTTTCAAATAAACTGTATCCCCGCTTTTCACCCCCACAGGGGTGGAATTTCGAAAAATGTTCGTGATGTGTTCATAACTTGACTCAAAGACCTATACCCATTTTCGAGTTAATGGATGGAAGCAGTAATATCCACCCCTTAAACTTTATTACTTACCATTTCCCACCTTGGTAGGAGTCGATTTTTGAAAAACCCTAAAACACATACTTGTTTTATTTTTTGTTTTAGTAGTACCGAGTTTCGAGTTAATCCGACAGCGGGTTTGTATTTGTCTAACCTATCAACTTTGTCACCCCCTAAATCCTCTGTAAGGGGTTTTTTTCAAACTAAAAGTGACAATCTTTATTATTTACTGACCCAAATATTGCCAAGTTTCATGTTTATCAGATAAATAAATAAGATTTTTCATATAAACTGTATCACCGATTTTCACCCCGACAGGGGTGGAATTTCGTAAAATCGTTTGGGATGTGTTCATTACTTGACTCAAACATTATTTGTACTAATTTTCGAGTTAATCAAACCACGCAGTAAAATCCTCCCATGTAAAATTAACTACCCCTTTTCACCCCGTTAAGGGTAGATTTTCGTAAAACCCTGATACACGTTATTCTTTACTTATGGTCTTAAGTATAAATACTGAGTTTCGAGTAAATTGGATCACGCGTTAAAATTCTTCCATACAAAGTTTGACGCTCCCAATCCCCCTTTAGGAGGTAGTTTAGAAAAACAAAAATTGCCAAACTTCATAATTTACTTATATAAGTATTCGTGCCAAGTGTCATGTTTATTAACCAAATGAATAAGATTTTTCATATACACTGTATCCTCGCTTTTCACCTAGGGGTGGAATTTCGAAAAATTGTTTATACGAAAGATTATTTATACGAATTGTTGAGTTAATCAAGCCACATATTAAATTCCTTCCCTGTATAATTAACTACCCCATTTCACCCCGTTAGGGGTAGATTTTTGGGAAACCCTGATACCTACACGTTATTCTTTGTTTTTGGTCTATAAATACTGAGTTTCGAGGTAATCGGACCACGCGTTACAATATTCTTTCATACAAATCTTGACGCCCCCAATCCCCCTGTAAGGGGTAGTTTATAAAAACAAAAAATGCCAAACTTTATAATTTACTTTTATGAGTATTCGTGCCAAGTTTCATGTTTATTAACCAAATGAATAAGATTTTTCATATACACTGTATTCCCGCTTTTCACCCCCATAGGGGTGGAATTTCAAAAAATTATTTGGGATATGTTCATAACTTGACTCAAAGATTATTTATGCCAATTTTCGAGCTAATCAAGTCACGCAGTAAAATCCTCTGTAAAATTAACTACCCCTTTTCACACAGTTAGGGGTAGATTTTCGAAAAACCCTGACACATGTTATTCTTTATTTTTAGTCCTTAGTATAAATACTGAGTTTCGAGTTACTCGGATAGCGCGTTAAAATTCTTCCATACCAATTTTAACACCCCCATTACCTCTTTAGGGGGTACTTTAGAAAAACGAAAAATGCCAAACTTCGTTTTTTACTTGGATAGGTATTCGTGCAAAGTTTCAAGGTTATTAACTCAAGGAATAAGATTTTTCATACAAACAAAATCCCCCCTTTTCACCCCCTTAAAGGTTGAATTTCCAAAAACCCCTTCTTACTGGATACCTACTCTTCACAAAGAACACACCCTTCAAAATTCATGTCCCTAGGACCAACGGTTTAGGCTATCCGTTGATATCTCAGTCAGGTCGTTCATACCCCTTTGGGGGTGAAATTATCAAAAACGCTGAGACACGTATAAATTAATTTTCAATCGTCAGCCTAAACACAAAATTTGAAGATCCTAACTTTTAATCTGACGGACTTTCATACACAACTTCATCCCCCTTTTTAGCCCTTTGGGGGTAGAATTATCAAAAACGCTGAGACACGTGTAAATTTATTTTCAATAGTCAGCCTAAAAACAAAATTTGAAGATCCTAACTTTAAAACTGAGGGACTTTCATACAAACTTTCATCCCCTATTTGACTGCTTTAGGGGTTGAATTTCGAAAAATCCTTTCTTATTCCTTGTCTACATTATAAAGGGAACCACTCTGTAAAATTTCAGCTTTCTAGGTCTAAGGGTTTGGGCTGGGCGTTGATGAGTCAGTCAGTCAGTCAGTCAGTCAGTCAGTCAGTCAGTCAGTCAGGCCTTTTGTTTTTATTTATATAGATAATAAAAATTTTATAATCACTGTAATGTTGAGGAAAGGTATAAATATAAGTTAACGTATTGTTCACTTCTCGAATAGTCTCCACCTTAACGCAAAAAAACCGGCCAAGTGCGAGTCGGGCTCGCCCATGGAGGGTTCCGTAGCAGCAAGTAACATAAAAGTTCTTGTAGTTCGTTGTAACTTTGTGAAAGGTAAATTGCGGTTTTCGATTTATGACGTATTAAAAAAAAACTACTTACTAGATCTCGTTCAAACCAATTTTCGGTGGAAGTTTACATGGTAATGTACATTATATATATTTTTTTAATTTTATCATTCTCTTATTTTAGAAGTTAGAGGGGGGGGGACACATTTTACCACTTTGGAAGTGTGTCTCGCGCAAACTATTCAGTTCAGAAAAAAATGATATTAGAAACCTCAATATCATTTTTGAAGACCTATCTATAGATACCCCACACGTACAGGTTTGATGAAAAAAATTTTTTAGAGTTTCAGTTGTAAGTATGGGGAACCCCAAAATTTATTGTTTTTTTTCTATTTTTGTGTGAAAATCTTACTGCGGTTCACAGAATACATCTACTTACCAAGTTTCAATAGTATAGTTTTTATAGTTTCGGAAAAAAGTGGCTGTGACATACGGACGGACGGACAGACAGACAGACAGACAGACATGACGAATCCATAAGGGTTCCGTTTTTTGCCATTTGGCTACGGAACCCTAAAAACGCAAGTTGTATAATGCCATGATCGACTACAGTAAACAAAATCAGAAAAATATATAATATTCTTCAGAATATATGCTATGTAGATAGTGTGTTGAAAACATAATACAACTAATATGATACTATAAAAAAAATCATGAAGATAGATCCAAAAACTTTCTTTTTACAATAAAAACCATACTAATATACACAAATAATCATTCTGATTTTTTGTCAGATTATTCTATGAGCAAAATACTAAACCACTAGTGTTTTAATTTTTTAATCCAAACAATACATTTTTTTAAATAGATTTCATATTATGCAATAAATTACCAGGGTTGTGTCATCGCGCTTCTCTTTCTTTTCTATGCAGTCCGACAGTGAACGCGCTTTAAGTCATGTTGTCCCCTTAAAGCCTCATCAAGCCTGTTACCATTTGCGTTAGCCGTAATGACGTTCCCACTCAAATGTGCACATAATTACTTAGCTGAATCCCCCATATTCCCTTACATCGTCGTCTCATGGATGGTACATAGCCACTGCCCAACCGTGTCGCAGACTGCATTATGCATTCGCAAATATTCCCTCAAACTCAAGCCATCGACATTTGCATATGTCTTCAAACATGGTAAGTAGAAAGTTGGATCCTGTAACTTTGGTTGTAAGGGAGCTTAATCGCTTTTCAAACATTACAAGTTTGTGAAATCCGGGTTCGAGTCACTTAGTGTCTTTGCGATTTGTATCAGCATCGTAAATTCATTAAGTAATTAATTGCTTGTTCATGTACAGTCAACAAAAGAGACAAGTATGCTGGATCGTCGGATATAGTTGAAGTTTAGTAAGAAACCAATGGATGTTGTCGACAGAATTTTTTTATAAAGGAGCTGTTTGTTTTCTATTAATTTAACTAAATTTTAGTCGAGAACATCAGTCGGTTTCTTACTAAACTTCAACTTTATCCGACGATCCTGCATATTTATCTCTTTTATTGACTGTACCTACATAGATATCACAATATCACATCACACTAATATTATAAAGGCGAAAGTTTGTGAGTGTGTGTGTGTGTTTATATGTTTGTTACTTCTTCACGCCTAAACCACTGAACCGATTTAGATGAAATTTGGTATAGAGATAGTTTGAGTCCCGGAAAAGGACATAGGATAGTTTTTATCCCGATATTCCCACGGGATCGAGTCTTATGCGGGTAAAACCGCGGGGCGCAGCTAGTTTAAAATAAAACTAAGTAAGTAAAGACCTCACTATGACCTCAATCCACCAACCTACTGGGCATTTGTGGTGGATAACGGCCCACTCCCTCTCACAAAGAGGACTGCGTCCCATCATTGGGGATATTATAGGCTGATTATGCTAAAGAGATCCAAGCTCGAGGTTTGCCAGCAAATCATGGAGCGCAGTATCCATGGGGGTTCGAATATCTGACCGTATAAGGAACACAATACTGCACGCAGTGGCGGATTTTCCAACACGCTGAGTAGGCTGGAGCCTAGGGCGGCAAAGGGACTAACATTTTTTTTTAATGTCTTACTGAAATTAAAAAGATTAATATTTATATACCTACCATGGTTTTTCGGAAAGAATAAATAAAGTGAATGCTCAAATTCAGGCTTCTACCGTAGGCGTAGATTTGATCACAGTTGTCGATCTTTACAAATCTCTTTGCAAATTTTTCGTAGCTAAACGTGAATATTTTAAGTATTTTATATTTTATAAAAAGCAGCCTATATGTTAATCCAGGGTGTCAGCTACGTCCATACAACATTTTATCAAAATTGGTCCAGCCGTTTGAGCGTGAAGAAGTAAGAAACATATAAACATACACACACACTCACAAACTTTCGCCTTTACAATACATATTAGTGTGATGTGATAGTGTGATATATTTTATTCCTTAATTTTCATGATTTCATGCCTATGGCATTAAGTCCGCCTCTGTACATTTATGTGTTTGAAGTATTAAATAAATAAATAGGCTCATGTCTAAATAATAAAAGACGTACGGGTCGGTCGAAGGTTAAACTAAGCCAACGACTAACTAAGCTTAACGCGGTCGGTTCATGGATGAACCGACTATCACACAAATATTATTAAGGCGAAAGTTTGTGAGTGTGTGTGTGTGTTTATATGTTTGTTACCTCTTCACGCTTAAACCGCTGAACCGATTTAGATGAAATTTGGTAAAAATGTAGTTTGAGTCCCCGGAAAGGACATAGGATAGTTTTTATCGCAATATTCCCGCGGGATCGACATTTACGCGGGTGAAACCGCGGGGCGCAGCTAGTATAATTATATATCCTACCTGAACATCAACCTATACTAATAATAAAGCTGAAAATTCTCTTATGTCATCCTTAGTAGTACGTCATGCAGCGCCATTAAACTCATGTTATGGTAAAAACATTAGACAGTATTCTAGGTTCGTAGCAACGCTGACCTGCAAGTCTGCGCCAGGTGTACTTAAAAAGGTACTATTTGGAACCGAGCTGCCAACTGCAACTGCCGACAGCACGTGCAGCGACTGCACGCAATCGGCTAAGGTTACCAGCCGTGCCTGCCAGCCTTAAGGTATGATTCCGATCTCGGCAGCACGCAGCCGTGCTGCCGCGGCAGTGCGGTCGCAGCACTACTGGTCCTCATACATTTTCTATGGGTTTATACGAGATTACATTCCGAGCACGGCAGCAATGTGGCGCAGCAATGTCGCGTAGCATTGCTGCCGTGCTCGGAATGTAATCTCATATAAACCTATAGAAAATGTATGAGGACCAGTAGTGCTGCGACCGCACTGCCGCGGCAGCACTGCTGCGTGCTGCCGAGATCGGAATCATACCTTTAGCCGTGGTTTACCAGCCGCTGCACGTGCTGTCGGCAGTTGCAGTTGGCAGCTCGGTTCCAAATAGTACCTTTAGTGTCAAGTCCTCTGTCCTATAGAAGCTCCTTTTTTTTAATCTTTATTTATTTGAAAGGGTTTTATCACTTAGTGATAATGTCCCCCTCGTAACAGAAAACATTCAACAACTTAAAGCTAAACAATGGGTAATGAACAGTTACTTATTATTATAATTATGAACTACTTGATAGTGTTGTCCCTATTCGTTTTGGTAGATCACATCAAGCAGATCCATAGAATGTGAGCTATCTAATAAACTATTATCTACTATAAATGTAACTACATATTATATCGTCACCATGTTTGATGCTAGAAATCTGTATCCACTATGTTCGCGAACAAATTATCCTCCGCGAATATCGTGTCTGGTGAACAAGGTGGAATTATCCGGTACAAGACTTAATTTATGATATGTTTTGTTTGAACAAAAAAATACATCCCATTTCGTAAATTTATTTTACGTAGGTGCCATTCGGGGACTAAAACAATATCGACAACTGTTCCACCGAACCGCACTTATCAAAATCTTGTTGTGCAGTTAGTGGAAGTGATTAGGTGCTGTTCGGTCGACTGCCGTTGAAATCAGTGCTCAGAGTGGAATATCTCATTAAGAGGAAATGCGGTTGGAGAAACTTGAAAGAGCCTAAGTAAAAATCATAATTAAAAATCAAACGAACTTACCAAGTGAAGTTCGATGATAATTATGTGAACAGCTTCATTCGAAGCGATTTATTGTTTACGTATTGTAGCAGCGCTTCCATGTACCAGCCTTGCACGGATTTTTAGAGGTAAGTAAAAGTTTTTTTTTTTTTTTTTTTTTTTATTCTACTGGCAACACTGTATCCTTTTACCCCTACTTTTCCCCCACTATACTATTTCTCTATAACGGTCAGCAGTCATTTTAATATCATTTTGTTGAAAGCTAATAAAATAATCTTTCACATTTTTATTTATCTAGGGTAGGGTAGGTAACTTTTCTAGGGAGGGTATAAATCGCTTCGAATGAAGCTGTTCACATAATTGGACCGATTTCTACAAAAATGATCCAACCCACAACCTCGACAATTTTGAGTTTTTGTGACCTATGTACTCCAAATAAGGTATATTTTAACATATCAAAGACTCAGAACTCTATGTTAATAATTGATGAAAATCCGTATAGTCCAACCCACAGCTGTCATGGCAAACATCATTTTTTATAATGCATAAGTGTTTCAAGCTATTTGAATCATTTTTGCATTTTCTTGGTTGCCCTGATATGTGTAATTTTTTTTTTTGCTATAATGATTCAAACTAATTCAAACTCAAATAAATGGAACTATGCTTTTTATAAAATATGGAAAATATTACAAAAATCATTCTGCTTAAATGTTCCAATAACCTTGTATCATTTCTTTTTAACATTCAGTTCTTTATAGTCCTCATTAAAAGAAGTTCTCATGAACAAAGAATGTCGAGTCTTTTTTGTCATTAAAATTTCTTTTGTTTTGAGCCAGTTTACCATTAAATATTTATCATTAAATATTTTTCTATTTACTATTTTCTTTTCTAGAATTTGGGATCCAACAAAAACACTAAACTAGCTCACTCAGTAAATTGGCTCAAAACAAAAGACATTTTAATCACAAAAAAGACTCGACATTCTTTGTTCATGAGAACTTCCTTTAATGAGGACTACAAAGAACTGAATGTTAAAAAAGAAATTTAAAGGTGTTGATTTGGATGTCGTAGAAGAAGATTTGCAAGAATTATGGCCTTCAGGAAAACAGACTAACAAAAAGAAGTTAAACAATTTGAAATCGTTATTCCATCTTATACCAAATGATTGCATTGGTTACTATAAAAAACTGAAGGGAAAAGATGCAATAATAAACGATATAGATGGTTATTGTGATTAACCTGACTTTGAATTGGATGAGGAATAGGGTAACTTTTGTATTTTTTCAAATAAAATAAAAATAATAAACATGTTTGAGTTTCTATTTTTGTCATACTTTGGAACATTTTTGCATTTTTCTTTCCGCAGCCTACACAGCTAATTCCATACAAAATGTATTATGTAATAATGATCCACGCGCAAGTTTTATTGAATATCTACTAAACTATTAAAATTTATTTACTAAATACATGCATGTAAATTAGTTTAGTACACTTAGAATGACATAAAATTAAAAACACAACATTTAGGATTACAAAGCCAGAGAAATACCGCAATAAACTTTAAACTCAATTATCTCGAAATGAAGTTGGTGTGGACTGGATCATTTTTGCAGAAATCGGTCCAATTATCATCGAACTTCACTTGGTAAGTTCGTTTGATTTTTAATTATGTTTCACAGCTTCATTCGAAGCGATTTATTGTTTACGTATTGTAGATGTTCAGAGACAAAAATGTGAAATTAAACAAGACAGGTGAGTAATCACAAGTGCTTTTTATTATAACTGTTTATCATTGACTGAACTTTATTTTACATTGATTTATAATCTAATATTAGGTTTTTGTTACAGATTATGACCACCAGCAAGTACTGTAGTGGCAAAAATATGAGGATCAGTTACAACCTGCCTATCATAATGTTTTGCGAAGACAGAAGAAGATTCACTCCATCCGGCAGTTTTTCTTATCAGATCAATATTGACTCCAAGTCTATTGGCAGAGGATGTGGCTGCATGACGAGTGCTGTGTGCACTGAATATGGACGTATCTATACCGCTACTGTAAAGTGTATCTTTTATCCAGTGACTAAGTGTTTGTGATGAAACTTTTGAGTGTGGTTTTTTGAAGCTTATAAATAAATAATCATTTTTGCGAAGTGGTTGGGTCTTATTTATATAAACCTCTAAGCATTTAGCAGGACAGATCTGAGGACGAGCGTCGAAAAAAGGTAATCTTAAAACTGGTTGTACAGCATTAGGTTTAGAAGTTTTTATCAATTCAGTTATTGTTATAGTTATGTCGATAGCAGAATTTACTTGAACGTTGCCCAATTTTATTAATGAAAATGTTTGAACGCGATGTGCAGTCACCAAAGCCAACAGAGTTACAGTCTTTTTAGAAAGAGTTTCCAAATCAAGGTCTGTGTTAGGCCATTTTTGTGCTAAATAATTTAGAACAGTGGATGGATCCCACGTCAAATTATATTTTGGATTACTAGGCCTTAATCTGTAAGCTCCTTTCATAAATCGCTTAATTCTATCATCGTTTGCCACATTACTTAACAACAAGGTTAATGCGGATTTATATGAATTGATAGTACCATATTTTGCCCCTTTTTCAAAAATTGTGGTAAGGAAATGAATAACTATAGGAACTGAAACCGAGGAATAATCATAACCATGTTTATTACAATAATTTAACCAAGATTTTATACAAACATCATATTGTTTGTAAGTGGAATCAGATAATGATGACAACATAATTTCAATGGATTTATTAGATAAATGTCTTTTCAATAATGTTTGCCTGAAAGCTTCGCGGCAACCAATTTCAGGGTGCGGTGCAGATTGTGAGGCGTTCTGAAAGGAGAAGTTAACAAATTTACGTTTGGTTCAAAATAGATTGGTTTAGAACAAATTAATTTTTGGAAAACAGGGAACCAGGGTTGTGTTGGCCAATATGGTACAACTATTATGCCATTTGCTTTGTCATTAATTATTTTTTGCATTGTTTTTGTGATAAGTGAAAACGGTGGAAATGCGTAGAATAGTTTATTTTTCCATGAAATGGTGAAAGCATCGATTGCATAAGCGTCAGGGTCGTTTTTCCAAGTTATGTACCTGGGACACTTAGCATTACACCTACTCGCGAAAAGGTCTATTTCAGGGTATCCAAAATAATGTGTTATTTGGCTGAATGCATCGTCATTGAGTTCCCATTCAGTGTCCTGAAATTTCATGCGCGATAATTGATCTGCTTCACAATTATCTTTTGTGTTTATGTAAGATGCAAAAATTGTTATTTTACGCCTTTTGCACCACTGCCATATTTCTTTGGTGATATTATGCAAGTGTTCAAACTGAATGCTGCCCATGCGATTTATACAAGATATGGCAGTTACATTATCAATTCGTAATAGTATTTTTGAATTGTACAATTCGTGGGCAAAACATTTAATTGCGAGAAAAGCTGCTTTTAACTCTAATTCGTTAATATGTACGGTTCTTTCATTATCCTTCCAATAGCCAAAACATTTGTCTCTGTTACAATAAGCTCCCCAACCCGTACATGACGCGTCGGAAAAGATTTCTAAATCATATTGATCACAAGTTAAAGAAAATGAACCATGATCAATATGATCTAACCACCACAACATATCACTATGTAAGCTGTTGGGGAGCTGAACTGACTGTTCGTAGCTAGGGTTGGTAAGTAAACAGAAATATTTAAATTGTTCAAAAAGTTTAGTGTAAAGCCATGCATATTGAATTGCAGGACAAGCTGAAATTAATAACCCTATGAACCGAGCAAATTCACGAAGTTTACATTTACGCTTTTTCAAGAAGCTAGAAATGTATTCTTTTATTTTTGACTTTTTTATATCGGGTAATTTTAATAACATATTTTTCGAGTCGAATTCGAAACCTAAAAACTTGCATAGTGTTTGCGGTTCTAAGCAGCTTTTTTCTGTGTTTATTATGAAACCTAAGTTTTTAAGTAATGTTATGGTTAAGTCAACGTTATTTTGACATTCAAGAAACGTTGTTCCAATGCAAAAAATATCATCTATATATACAACTGATATCATACCATGGGTTCTTAGATATTCCATAACTGGCTTTAATAATTTTGTAAAGACATATGGAGCAGTGCATAAACCAAACGGTAGACAGTTAAATTCATAAAGGGTATTTTTGTATTTAAAACGGAGGTATTTTCGGTGAGATTTATGTACAGAAATTAAGAAGTAAGCATCTTTTAGATCTATTGACGCCATATAACAGTTATTTGTTATTAGCTTTGAGGCTGTACGATAATCCTCCATCTTAAAATGTTTGGTCTCTACGAATTTGTTTAAACATTTAAGGTTCAATATGAATCTCTTGTCGCCGTTTGGTTTTGGCACTAAAAACACACTCGATATAAATTCACCTTTAACAGAATGACAATGAGATATTGCATTTATATCTAGTAGGTTTTTGATTGATTTATCGAAATCTTGGGCTTCTTGAATATTCTTAGGGAAAACATTAGGAGAATCAGTACGATATGGTAAACATTTAAAAGGTATTTGGTACCCTTTGATCCAGGATAGGATCGTTTTATCAGTAGTGATAATTGACCATTTTTTGAAAAAATGCTGGAGCCTGCCAGCGGTTAGTACCTGATCCGTTACTTTCGATGCGGCCTCGTCGGGGACGTGTAGCGGCGCGAACTGCCGCTGGTTTGCGGCGGTGGCGGCGGCCGAAACGCAGGCCGAGGCGCTCGCCTCGTATTGTTCGGCTTGTTGTCCGTCTTGCGGTGCTGAGGGTTGTAGTTTAAATGACCCTTATTTGGACCTTTTGGGATACCTTTGGGCTTGTTATATTTTGGTCTTAAAGCGTGTTTCAAGGCATCTCCTGATTGCTGTATTGTCTTGGCGGCTTTAACCTTGTCGGTAACATTTTCCCCAAATAAGAAACTGCCCCTTTTTGTTTCAAGCAAGGCGTCCTTTAAATTTATATTAATAGATGAAATTACAAAGTTACGTCTTGTTTTTGTTTCCCAAAAATGACTGTCGCATAATATACGACAAGCGTCACTGATTGGTTTTAAAAGTTTTTGTTTTGACGTTTCATTTGAAATAATCATGTCAGTAGCGGACGCTAAGGCTGACAAAGCTATACCAAGCTGATTTTGCTTGTACATGAGGGCCGAATCTCTTTTCACTAGAGTATCCTGCAGAGCTGCCTTTACTTCCGGGTTGAGAGCTGGCGCTAGCAGTAGGTCACAATTTTTAGGGACGGAATAACTTTTTAAAAGTTTTTCTTTTACATCCTTAACCAAGCCCTTAGTTAGGATGTCTTGCCAACGGTTGGCAATGTCCTTATGAACAGACGGACCCATGGTTATGTCTGTTTTTGGAGCATCGCCGAGTAATAGCAGGGTGTCTTCATCCAAGTCTTGGTCTTCCATCACTTCTGGCTGTGCTTCTGCTGAGGTGTCGGGTGTAGGCGACAGAGGCGCGGTGCATAGCGGTGGTGGAGCTGGTGGTGGCGATGCAGGGCACGGTGAACAGGCACGTGGCGACGCATGTGGCGAGGCCCGTGGCGAGGAGCGTGGCGAGGCACGAAGCGGTGAAGCTTGAAACAAGCAGGTTTCCTCATTTTGTGACATACCACAGTCCACCTCTAGTTGATGGTGTGAAAAATCTGCGAAAAACGATTCCTTTTAGAATACGTTTAATAAATGCAATATTTATCACTTTTTTAACGTAACAGAGGAAACCCAAGCTTGGTAGCCTCGCATTACTTAGGTAAGTAAGTATTATGTGACAGTATCAGCCCCAGTATGGCAGTACGCATCACTTTATAATATAATGACAGAGGAGACCCAAATTTGGTAACCTCGCATCACTGATAATAGTTTTGTAATAATTCTGTAACTTACTGTGCAAGTCTTCTTCGGATGAAGAATTAATACGGCGATTAGCCGTTGCCTGCAGTTTATTTTGCAATTTTTGTATTTTTCGCAGTATTTCTTCTTCAGTTTTTTCAGTCTTCCTTTTCTTGCCCATTTTGAGGAACTGGATCTATTTGTAGGAGCGGAGACGTGCGAAGGCTTGAGCACGGAAACGCGGAATGATATTAAAATGACTGCTGACCGTTATAGAGAAATAGTATAGTGGGGGAAAAGTAGGGGTAAAAGGATACAGTGTTGCCAGTAGAATAAAAAAAAAAAAAAAAAAAACTTTTACTTACCTCTAAAAATCCGTGCAAGGCTGGTACATGGAAGCGCTGCTACAATACGTAAACAATAAATCGCTTCGAATGAAGCTGTGAAACATAATTCTAGGTTTGGCTCTCGCCTCTTTCCTCCTCCAATATTGGACCAATTTAAAAGATATTTCATAAACTGAATAAGAAGGATATATACTGTGTCCCTACGTTTTTCTTTTTTCGTTAATAGTTGTCCTAGGCCTCTATTGACAGCGGCAATTTTGAGCATTTTTTGAGAATATTTCCTTTCATTGTAATCAATTCAAAATCCGTCACAATTGTATAAACGTCTGCTCGACAATCCATTACTCCTCTCTATAAGAATAGAGCTGCACCATCAATAATACCAGAGGATTTAAAAATTGCATTAGCGCCAGCAATGTCCGCCTATCTTTTAACCCAGTTTTAAAACTAGGATCTTATCTTACGTCTTGTTAAACTTCCAGTGTAAAAGAATGATTGATTTTCCAACAGTTCCACTATTCGCATTCATGTTGGAATTTCATCGGCAATTTCTGATGCAGTGTCTTCTTTCTATCTGTCTTGTGTGTGTGTCTTTGTCGTGTGTTCTTTCCAGTGTTACAATTATGATTTTTACCTCTAGCGGCAAACCATTGGGTAGTAGTTGGTCGCAGTGACCATTGAGGGCTGTATATGCCCTGAGGTTGCTGGTTTTTAATTTTAGCTGGCTGGCAATAATAGAATTTAACTATAGTCGGCTAAAACGGCTAATTAAGCCAGTTGGCTGCGACATATATACACCTTTTAGAAACTACTTGAACACTAACTTCTAAAGGCCCGCTTGCATCACACAAATCACTAAATGCGTTTAGTGTAAAACGTCTTTCTGTTTCCGTCATCTTCAAACAATTGAAGCCCTTTGTACACACACGTTTTTCTTGCCGTAAAAAACTATAGTTTATTTGCCGTGTGTAAGCACTGTCATCAGTGTTGTATGGATGACTACGGAAGCTTGTTGACGGACACGTTTGTTCTACGGCGCGGTTTATACGCCGTACCATAAAGAAACCGTGCCGTGTAAAAAGGGCCTGTCAGAAACAGAAAACCTCCAGTCAAATCAAACCTTATCACGTCAGTTATTTTAATTGGTTGACCGCAAAGCCGCTTTCACCAATCAATTAATTAAGTTAACAAAGGATTTGATAGCAGATTAAATTAAAATAGGCGCCTAGGAATCGAATTTAAATAAAATTCATTGAAAAATGGAAAATACTCGTACTCTAGGATGCCGAGTGAAAAGAGATGTAAAATTTTAATCTATAGGTATAATTAATCATTTTATTTTTTATTTTTATACGATTCTTCCATTTTTATAATTTTTGAGTTGTTGAATATTCAAATTTAATTAGTCACTATTGTATTTTTGGGTTTTTAGCTATTTTGGAATTTAATATATCTTATAAGTAATTTTAATTGCACGAGTTGAAACTATGGACAGGAATTATGTCTGAAATAAAAATTATTATTATAAGAATACTAACATTTATATTACGATCTGGATTTATGTTAGTTTATAAGTATTGTGAGTCACAATACTTATAAACTAACATAAATTAACTAACATAACAGTCTGGTCACAATTTGTGACCAGACTGAAGGCCTTCATATATTAAGGCATACCCAGGATAGTCCGCGCGGTATAGCGGTTAAAAGCATCCGACAACCCCCTAGGTTGACTTGCGAGACGCCCACACAAAAAAAAATCTGGATTTGTGCCCGGTTGACGTCAATAGGGTCGCCCCCTATTACATTGGACTTAAACATATTTAGCGAAATAGGGTGCGCTAGGTACCTGCACCACACATACACCAGCACATACATACATACATATAATATACATGGTACATATACCAGCTCTGCCTAACCTTACGGGACAACAGGCGTGATGTTACGTACATAAAGCTTACGCGATCTCGATTGGTAAGTACCATTAGATCCTCTGCTAAACCCTCAAAGAACATTTCCTTGAAGGTAAATACTCCTACTTATACCTACTCGTATAATGAGTTATCTATGCATAATTAATGAGACATCCTGCAATTCGGAATTCCATGGCGTCCTTGAAACCTAAACTAAATAGGAAAATTACCAATTCAAATTACAATAGTGATTGTTAATCATTCACACACACTAAAACTATAAACACGAAAATTCAACCGTAACATGATTAAAACAAGACGCAAATTACACCTACCTATCAAGACAGGACAACCCTTTCAACACCCAAAATTAGGTAACATTTTACGCGAAACCTTTTGTACCGATAGATTTGCATTGGATATTTGACAAATACCTGGTGTAGTTTCCCTTAAAATCCAACATTAAAGCTGTTCTGTATACAAAAAAGAGGACAAGGGCACTGAAACCCTGAAATCCCTAAGGACATCCCTGAAAAAATCCTTCAGCTCTACAAATTCAAGTCTGCAAACCACCAGAGAATTACATAACGTGATTTAGGTAGTTTAATAATGAAAACAGTTGGTTTTGCGAAACTGGGTCATCCCTGATTAGACGATTGTTAATTTGGTAACGTTTGAATAAGCAATGACTTTTGTTTTGGATACAGCTGATTGTGTTGTGGGTAAATAATTCGCAGCTGTATAAGTAAATAAATCGAGAAGAAAAATCTTGCAGCATCGAATGAATAGATATTCAGTTAGGTACGCACGCGATTGCAGCGAGAAAAGATACCTACGTCAAAACGCTTATCAGTAACCAAAACTGCAGATATTGATTACCACGTGGTCTTATACTATATCTAGAGGAATTCAGTCAATTTTCACGGCCGACATAGTTTAGTAAAGTCAAACCATGCTGCGTTACTTTCATTTTCACTTACATCGAATGTTCCTATGACGTTGCACATGCCCGAAAGCTGTAACGCTTGCATAACGCACAATCGAAAATCGTCCTTAAGGAAGTGCAGTTTGCGCTTGAAATTCCTGAAAAGCTTACCTGATCTCAATTCGAAAGGCATGATCAAGCGTGAAAATCGCCCCTCCCGTGCAGCTGCCCCGGTCACAGACTCGTCCCACCACCCCTCAACATTGCACGCCAACTAATGCATCGCAAACACTCACACACTCTCAACACACGTGGAACACCACTAGTTTCGTTGTGAACAGCACAACAACGTAGTTTAGCCGTCAAAGGTGTATATCATTACGCACGGTAGATTCCCGTTTCGTGAAAAAACGTTTTTCGGACGGCTGACGCGACGCGGCGAACGCGGCAAGCGCGAGGTCACTTCTGCCGCCTTACCGCGGCGCGCGCCGACAGCACCCCCCGTTGCCATGACTACGGTCCCGGGCGATATCTGCCCCGGTCCTCTTTTGTGAACAAAAACAAAAATAGCAAATTAATTGCGTAATCGTGTACCGTGAACATTTTTGCTAAGGTTAATTAGTACATCAAAGGGGTGCAAGTTAAATATGGAAGCTGGCGATCACCCATGACGAGGTACGTTCTCGGTTTTATTTTCGCGTCACCTTTTAGGGCGTTCAACAAAATTTGCTTTGACTTTTATGAAAACATATTCTGAAATTCATTATTTTCTGTACATTATTTTTGTTAAAATAACATTAGACGTAATTGGTTGCTTTCACCACTTTGGAGGCCTTTTTTCTCTCACAATAAAATTTATTGAGATGACTTACTGAAAAATTATGTAATTGGGACGGAGAAGGGGACATTTCGCATTGCTAAAGCCTCAATTGGAATGCAACCAATGTTCATTTATTTGCCAGATACATAGAATGGGTTGCAAAAACGATTTTTCCGAAGGCTTTCAATGCATTTTCAGAGCTACCTATGGACTGATTGGAAAACAACGCTGGATTTCATTAACAACTGACCTTTTTACAAAAAAATACTATGATTCTTTATTTGCTAGACCAAATTGACAGCTGCGATTTTTGTGAAATTGTCAACATGACAAAAACAGTACAATTTTCGTAATTTTAATAACGTTCACAGGCTGATCTGTCTCAATCTGTCAAAAATACCTCTAATTTCCCTACATTTTTGTCAAATTTTTGACATTGATTGTCGCTAAGATGGGATTGCGATTAGATTTTGAACGTTTTTAATTACAGGAATTGGCCTTCAAATCGATCGCAGCTGTCATTTCAGTCTAGCAAATAAAAATTAAATTTAAACAAGCTTATTTATTTTATTTTATTACGACCTTGCATTGAATTCGTTTTGTTTGCTGAAAAGTACGTAAAACATTTTTTACGGTTTTCGCTGAAGTAAAAGCCTGTAAAGCTCCTTGCCTTTTATGTACGAACACGGTTATGCATGAAACTTTTGGGATCCGGATCAACTTGATACGATAATAACTTTATGTTATAAAATATGTAAGTAGTACACGTAACGTTACTTTGTAGTCCGATTAGTAATAAGGGAGTTATTTGTTCCGTTTTATGACATGAATGGACTGCTAGCTTTTAAAAAATCTTTATTTATTACGAGGTTTATTATAGGTTAGATACTTTATTTTTGAGTATACGAGGGTTTGACCACATTGTGAACATGTCGCCCTCAGGGAAACCTTTTGTAATGCCGGGGCCACACCAACGAGAAACGCCGATATTTATCGCGATGACAGGCATTAATCGTAAGTGCAGCCACAACTTATCGCGATAATTATCGGCGTTTCCCGTTCGTGTGGCCCCAGCATTACATGCCAAACTTAACGTCAACGCCTAATCCTTAAACTAATTTAAATAATATTCTGACCGCTAGATAACGGTTGCATTTTTTTTTTATTTGGTTTGCCATATCATTTATATTATGTCGTTTAATTGATCGAGCAAACTCTGTAGTTTCATCGTTTATCTCATAGACAATGCCTACGCCGACACTGTGTACAAATACAAAATACAAAAAAGTTTATTGCAGAAACTTGTGCAACTTTTACAGTAAATCTTTCCTAAGGACCTCCTTTTAAGTAAAAGATGTACCTGTGTTAGGGAGGCCCGGCTCTTCAATGACAAATTACAAAATGGTAAAAGTGGTGTACCAAATGAAAATAAAATTTAATTAAAATGTATTATAATTATTAAAATTAAGTATTATAAATGTAATGTTTAAGTTCCATGTAATAGGGGGCGAGCCTATTGCCATCAACCGGACACCAGGTTGCAACTGAGAAATTCCTGATGGAAAAAATTTTAAACTATGTAAGTACTATTAGTCCCACTCATCATCTGCCTAGCCTTTTCCCAACTACGTTGGGGTCGGCCTCAAGTCTCACCAGATGCAGCTGAGTACCAGTATTTTACATGGAGCGACTGCCTATCTGACCTCCACAACCCAGTTACTGGGTAAAAGGATACCCATTTTAAAGACTGGTTGTCAGACTTTCGGGCTTCTGACGACCCGTAATGACTGTCAAAGATCCACGAATGACAGCCGGGACCAACGGCTTAACATGCTTTCCGAGGCACGGAGGGGTCTTGGTAGGTATATAAAGATGGTCACCCATCCAAGGACCAACCGCGGCAAGCGTAGCTTAACTTGATCGATCGACCCGTGCGGCTGTTATTACTTAGCCACAAGCTCCCTCTATTATTATTTCAACTATAAATAAAATAGTAAATCTAAAAGCACTTCAGACTCTGAATCATAAATTCAATGACGTTACTTTTTTTCACATTCAGCGCTATCTCATAGAAAGCATATTTCACTGTAATATTTCCATAAAAACGGATTCCAAGATATTCAAGCTTCGGGCCAAATGAAAAATCGACCCTAAGCGTACAATAGAAAATGGACTGTATGGCTTTAAGACGACCCTAAAATATCTCCGGTCGATTTCATTCTTAATAGTCCGTCCAAATACCTACGCCAAAGCCTTCAACGTTATAATATTCTGTTTTATTAGATACCACTAGGCTTCAGACTGTTTGCTTAGAGAGAATTGCTTCTATGTGAGTGAAAGGGTAGGTACTTAGGTAGATAGAGGAATATAAATTGTAGGCATTCTTTATCGTCTAATAAAGCCAGTAGTAAAAACAAATATTATAGATTTTTTATAACCGACAAACAATTTCTATGCTACGGGGGTCTAAAAATGGACCTACTTATGCAAGACGGAACCAATCCACACACATGCCAAAATCGAGATAAGTATACAGAAAGCTTTCAAAATGCACCTTCTATCGAACCTATAAAGATCAAAATGATCTGTCAAATTGTCAGATCATTTGATCATCATTTTATTTTTGCATAAGTAGGTCCAAATCATGTGCGGAATTTATCGTTACAGTTTTCGCTTCGATGTCCCTACCACCCTGTATCTTATTTGATGATCGATTCGAATAATTTAACAATATACAAAAAGTTTTTTTAGGAATCGCACCTAGGATCTATAAATAAGATCCCTACACGAATTAAAAAAATAAACAACATACACGATTTTAAAAAGCCTTTTCTGAAAATATTATCTACAGGGTGTTACGGAAAGGGTATATCAATACAAACGGGTTGAAGAGTGTATCTGGTCTAGAATCTCTGTACGAAATTTCAGCTCAAAAGCATTAACAAATTTCGACATCACGGCGCTGCACTGGTGCGCGGCGGCGTGATGTTCGTGTACTAGGCGCACAGACACACTACAGATAATGGATTATGACCCTCGTAGTGCGGTGACACGTTTGTTATGATTTCAATTTAATAAACTATCGAAATAAAAAACTATTAAGCATTATAAAAGTGACTGCTTTTGAGCTGAAATTTTGTACAGAGATTCTAGACCAGATACACTCTTCAACCCGTTTGTATTGATATACCCTTTCTGTAACACCCTGTATATGAAAAAACATATTATACAGTGAACAAATACCTAACTGACACATTATAATTACCTTTTTTTATAATTTATTACTTATTAATTTGACAAT
This sequence comes from Amphipoea oculea, assembly GCA_945859645.1. Taxonomy (NCBI): domain Eukaryota; kingdom Metazoa; phylum Arthropoda; class Insecta; order Lepidoptera; family Noctuidae; genus Amphipoea; species Amphipoea oculea. The sequence goes on from OX243880.1 coordinate 13,282,505, forward strand.
TTATTCTAGAATTTATTATTAATATATTTTATTGGAATGCTTTTTATTGTTTTTATTATTGTGTGGACAATTTGCTTCAGAATTATTTAATAATGTGTAATAATTGTTCGATAATTTATTATAATCAGCATGTGTGTACCAACATAATATTTGTACGCCGATGACGGCTAGACATGGTGTTCTTTAATAATTACAACATCTGTACCAAACCTACCTATGTTCAACAATTAAAAAATATTTGTATTTAAAAAGAGGGTAGTAAAAATAGATTTGTGTGAACATTAAAATTTTTGGCATGTCATTCCGCAGGCACCCCGCGGCAGCGTATTTTATTTATGCTCTGTTCCAAAAGTATCTGATGAAAATGGTTTAGAGAAAGTAACTGTGGATGCCAATTTATAATGCCACTTACAAATTAAGTGCCTTGATTTGATTGTTTTAATACTGAACCGGTCAAGCAGCGCGCGTCGCCTGTGGGCGACGAAACAATAGAAAATCAACTGTGTCTCATTAGCGGAGCTCGACAGATTAAACCCGAAACTCTAATTTGCATCACCTTAAAAATATTTTTCGTAAACATTTTTCAATTACAATTTAATAAAGAATATAATTATGTTGGAAAAGTGGTGAAATATAAAGTTGAAAACTTTGTAATATAGATGAATGTGTTACTGTACTGTGTAATGTACTGACGCCAACACATCAAGCTACTGCTATCTGTCAGATTTCTTTAATAGATTTTTAACTTTACCGCTAAACCATAAGGTTCAAAGTTGATTGGAAAAATTTGACAGTTTCGGGTAGCTTGATGTGCTGGCGTCTGTACCTTCAGTGAGTGATTGCGTAAGAATTTAACCTGAACAGGGTTTGTTTACATGTTCATCAGACACTTTTGGAACAAACTATAGATCGTCTCACTTCGGTGCGGCGCGTGAAAAGTATTCCAATATAAAAGAGATTCTTTCGTTTTAAAATACTGGTATCATATTTTTTACGACCCGCTAAATGCTAATTACAGCGTCTATTTTCTAAATGTCCTAATAATAACCCCTTTAAAAACAAAGCTGTCACATCGTCCTCCAGATACACATCTGGCCAAAAATACCAGCAACCTACCTCACCTTTTATAATGCATTTAATGAAGATAACATTAGGGTGTTAGGCTGCGGTTCCACTGAGGCGGAGTGGAGCCACAGAATACTTAATAGTACTACGTACAGAACGGACACTCCCTTCCCCGCACTCATATCAGATACCGCACCTCACCCCGCACTTCGAGGTATTCGTAGCCGACGCTTCAGCAAGGGCGCTCGCAATCGTAAGAACCACAACGCTGGCTGTATTGCTGACACGAACACACAATTTTACGATTTAAATTTTTTTATTTGAGTTTTAATTACGATGGTTGAATATTGTGATGCTTTTCGACTTTGTATTTTCATAAACTGTTTGTAAGATTTCGCATTTTAATACCATGCGATTGAATAACCGATTATTTAGAGATAAGTCATTTAAACGAAAATATTTTAGTGTTTTTATTTCATTACGAACCTGACTATACAGGGTGTTTCAGAAAGGGTATATCAATACAAACGGGTTGAAGAGTGTATCTAGTCTAGAATCTCTGTACAAAATTTCAGCTCAAAAGCAGTAACTTTGAAAATGCTTAATATTTTTTATATCGATAGTTTATTAAATTGAAATCATAACAAACGTGTCACCGCGCTACGAGGGTCATTATCCATTATCTGTAGTGTGTCTGTGCGCCTAGTACACGCACATCACGCCGCCGCGAGCCAGTCCAGCGCCGTGATGTCGAAATAAAAAAATATTAAGCATTTTCAAAGTTAATGCTTTTGAGCTGAAATTTTGTACAGAGATTCTAGACCAGATACACTCTTCAACCCGTTTGTATTGATAAACCCTTTCCGTAACACCCTGTATAAAAAAACAATTGAACTACAATATCACTTCATAATAATGCACACGTTCGGGCAGCGCCGTCGTCGTTCGGAAGCAAATCGCTTTTTGAGCCATTTTTTACGCTACGCACGACAGTCAACCATACTAGAGTTCACGCACACATTTGCACGTATAAAAACGTCATTTGTTTATGTAGTAGTAATAGGTAATTATTTTGTGAGCGTTGTATGGAGTGTCCGGGGTGTGGTAGAGCGGTGCGGAGCGGGGCTGAGCTGTGGAATGGAGAAGAGATGTGGATTTCCAGCCATTTGATTGGTGAATTGCGGCACAGCTCGTCTCCGCTCCGCCTCATTGGAACCGCAGCCTTAGTCTGCTATTGTTACCTCTTTAGTGGAACGCTGTATACTGTTTGTGATAACTAGAGCCTCGCGGGACACGTATGTGCGAAATAGGACAATGAAACGCGAAAATACGTGCGAAATGTTGGTAAATGAACATTTAAGAATTGATGTGGTGAGGATTATTTTCTATGTTTCTTTTATTGTCTTGCCAAAAGGAAAAAGGATTAACTTTATGAATCTTTGTAATGTCTTGCTTGGTTGATACTATATAGTTAGTACTTAGCTAGTAGAAGCACGCAGTAATACTATTTTGAGGCAAAATCTGCCTTTTCCCAACTATGTTGGGGTCGGCTTTCAGACTAACCCGATGCAGTTGAATACCAGTATGTTACATGGAGCGACTGCCTATCTGATCTCCATAACCCAGTTACGGGGAAACACCACACCTACCACTTGGTCAGAGGGGTTGTCAGACTTTCGACCGTGTAACGACATGGAGGGGTCTCGGTATGTAAAGATGGCCACCCATCCACGGACCGATCGTGTCAAGCGTAATTTAACCTGATCGATCGACCCGTTAGTCTGTTATTACTTAGCCACAAGCCCCGGTGCGACAATAAATATGCGGTACAACCATTATGTTGGTTACGTTATTAGCTATAATGATCGATTTATTTCCGTTGGATCCCGCTTTTGAATCCTAGTTTAATATTTTTGGCGTTGGATCCCGCAAAACATTATTACGTATTTCCGTTGGATCCCGAATTTAAAAAATGCAAGATAATTACGTTTTATTGTCGTTGAATCCCGAAAAGTATTTGCGTTGGATCCCGAATGCTTAAAAAAATCTGAATGCGGGTACTTTCAACAACAAAATTGTTTATAATACAATGAGGGGTTCACTAATGTTTCACCAAAACTCCATTGAAAAATGTTGAGTTTACAACCAACGTTTCGTATACTATTTATTTCACAAACAACTCATTTTCTATATAATCTAGTCGTTTCTGGCACTCGCCGGCCGCTCCCGCGGCACCGCTCGCTTCGCTCGCTCGGCTCGTGCGTAGGGGTCACAGTTTTAACCTAACATGACCTAACAATTTTTTTTTAAATAATTAACCTAATCTAGTGTTTGATAAAGGTAAATCACTTGTAGCGGTATCTACAACGCCACATGCGAACAACGACCCACCACCACCACCACACTCCAATTTCCGCTTCCATTTTTCTTCTGAAATGTATACATGTTATTATAACATGGGATTCAACGGAAATAGCAAACGGGATCCATCGTTAATACCTAAAAAATGGGATTCAAAAGTGGGATCCAACGAAAATAAACGTAATGATCTAGGTATGTACCTACAGACGGAAATTATCACTGGATAATTTCCACAAATAATATACATACCCCCTTATTCGTAATCCTATTTTATCTCTATTTTAGCTAAAATAGGTTTATAGAACGTTTGTCTTTATCTGTCACGTTGTCATTTCTGTGTGTAAGAAAGAGACAAACCCCATTTTAACTAAAATAGGTTTGATAAGTTTTATGAATAAGGGGGTTAATTTATAATATTTCCAACATTTGTTTTTTATATAAGATATGTTGGTATAACCGAAACATTTGCTCTCGGTAGCCAAACAGTTCTAAACACCGCTGCAGCATACATGCAACGTCAAGTATTCCAAGTTTCCCAAGGCCTTCCTGATCCTTCATAATCCCAGTTCAATTCTTTCATCCCATTCCATTCAGCAAATCGGTACGCAATCCCAATATATATTCTAACTCGCTAACAAACTTCGGGAAGCAATTCCCGATTCCTTTCAGAGTTAATCAGGAGCACAGAACCACTATATCCAGTAGATACGCATCACAATCAACTTTAATATTAATATAGAAATCTTTGTCTTGTAAACAAGGTTGTGAAGTCTTCTGGTGGAGTCATTTTCTGCGGAACTCCGAAATTACTTAGAAAGTTTTCAACTTTATTAATTACACAGTAGACACTTTCTCCACACAGTTAGGAGTTTACATTGTTAACATGTAGATAATATATATGTACTTTTTGGGGGGAACCACAAGGGTAGCTCTCGAAATACATTTTTTTTTTTACGTTTTTTGCAATTTTTAGGACAGCGTCGGGATGTATGTTGAACAAAATATGATCGACTAGCTGCGCCCCGCGGTTTCACCCGCAGAAGTGTCGATCCCATGGGAATATCGGGATAAAATATAGCCTATATGTTAATCCTGTCATGTCAGCTACCTCCATACAAAACTTTATCAAAATTGGTCCAGCCGTTTGAGCGTGAAGAAGTAACAAACATATAAACACACCCCACACACACACACACTCACAAACTTTCGCCTTTATAATATTATTGGGAATATGAATCCTCTAAGTTCATAAAAGTAGTCCTATTGCTACCTACTTACCAATAATATAATTATTTATGTTATTGTTATTAACTTTTTATGCGAATGTAATTATTCAGTTTTCATGTATAATTTTATTTTTATTTTAGTTTCTACAATTTAGACTTTTAACTTTGAGTAGAATAATAGCTATGTACATTATGTATCAAACAATAATTTTTACTGCCTGACAGGGTTTACAACAGCTCTTAGCTCTAAGCCTTTTGTTAACATCTTGTTTTACCTTGTGGAACGCAAATAAATATGAATTTGAATGACTACTTCATGAAATATCAGTAATAAAGGATTATTCCACTTTGCCCCACCGGCCGCCCCACTGGTGGGGCAAAGTGGAATGTCAAAAATTTTGCAGTGGAATCTGCCCCACTAAATCGAAATAGTGGGGCAGATTCCACTGCTTTAAAATCCTGGTCTTTAACATCACATAAAAGACGTGTAAGAGTTTTGGGATCATATTATTCTGTTCTGAATAAACAATTTAACGTATTTCCATTTTGATTAAAACTCTCTCGATCTCTCGTGAATAAAGCCGTTCTGCCATTCTTTTAGGAATCGTTTGCATTAATTTATATATCCTGCTTCGCACATAGAGATTGGTTTGTTTTTATTAATCTGTCGAGCTCCGCTAATGAGACACAATTGATTTTCTATTGTTTCGTCGCCAATAGACGACGCGCGGTGCTTGACCGGTTTAAGTAAGCATAAGTATAATCAACCTATTCTGTTCCTACTTCTGGGACACAGCAGGGTAATTGCGTAACATAGTCGTACTAACAGTAGCAATAGCTTTTATTTTGACAGTTCAAAAACATTAATTGCGTTATTTACGTGGTTGAGCAGACAAATTTTTCAAATTGTGATTGATCGTATTTCACGCAATTAGGGCTCAGGCCTCTTCTCATATGTATATGTATATACATATCCTAAATTTTTTAAATATTAAATATATTATTTGCTAGTTACACTTTTATACCTAACGATAGTATGATGTATTACTTTGAAAAATCATCGTGTTTCAAAAATTCGCAAAGAATGTGTGCAATTTATGGAAGGAGTGATGGGGTTATGGAGAAATGTCTTGACGCTGCGTGAGCGTGCGTGATTCATCGCCACTCGTTCGATGACCACCGCGCACAGCATGGATACAAAGCAGCAGATGAAGTGATTTTTTACTCCGTTGGTGTAATTGCCGTATGGCGTTCCAGTATGAGGATAAATAAATAAATAAATAGTGCCACGAAAGCATCCGATTGATGAATATTAAATACTTCAACACTTCTAAATCATTTTGATGGATATAGCTAATCAATTGCTTCATATGTTCGAAAAAATTCTCGGCTGAACAACGTAACTAATGCAATGAATGTTGTTAAACTATCCAAATGAATTGCCATTGCTACTGTTAGTGTATTTATTACGCAATTACCCCGCTAGTGATTGTCACATTGACATTTCCCCAAAGCGACGGGTGTACGAATCTCGTAATAAAATCTATTGCGGTAGACGTCAAGACGTGTCAGGTATCGGAAACATGCGCAGCGTTTAAGAAGGGTTTCAGATTTATGACACATTCAATGGCGGACAATGTTTAAGTTCCTATGGAACTGCTAAGCGGACAAGTGGATGTAATTCTCTACAGATGACAGGTGCCCGCAGTAATTTTGATGGTTGGTGTGTTTCGTAGAAGATCGAGATTTCTAAGTGTGATGCACTGTCTTCTAGATAGAACCCATGCTTCGGGAAAAATTAATGAATATATCTATCATGTGTACCTACTGAGCCACTTTTTCGAAGGCAGTAGGTACAAGCTGCAAAAACTAACACGTTATTAAGTAGTATAAAGAAAACACTCTTTTCTTGCTAATACTTATTAATCGCACAACTGTATGTACTTACCCCCTTACTAATCAACGTATTATATTAGACTAGCAGCGCCCCACGGTTTCACCCGCGTAAGTTTCGATCCCGTGGGAATATCCGGATAAAAACTATCCTATGTCCTTTCCCGGGACTCAGACTATCTCCATACCAAATTTCATCAAAATCAGTTCAGCGGTTTAGGCGTGAAAAAGTAACATACAGACAGACAGACAGAGTTACTTTCGAATTTATAATATTAAGTACTAGTATGTATGAATAGTTACACACCGATTTCTCTCTTTTTGTCGTCAGTAATTTGACTTTCGAAAGAAGAAGACAAAGCGTTGTGTACATACAGATGCTGTACAACGTTTATTAGTAAGGGGGTTACTCTTTAACAATCTAACAACGACTGGCTTTGCACTACATTTTACCATTTAAAAACGACATTTACTCCACCCAGAAACCACGGTACCTAATACCATAACCGTTATTTCTAAGTGTTGCCAAAGTAGAATAATACATTTAGTTGCCATCATGAAAATACATTGTTGGTGAATCTCAGAGGTGTCATAAATAAAATAGCGGACTGCCGGTATCGAATAGCTGGCTATCGGCATACATTTTAAAAGTTTGTTACAATGATAATAGTTTGTACTTTGACAGTGTTGCCACAGTGGATTAATGCGGTATTAAAATGAAACATGTTTTTAAAATTAAATCAATGAAATCACGACACTAGTTTCGTCGTGCACGGGCCGCCATTCTTCTTCTTCTTAGCGTGTCGATGGCAATCTAAATGTACTCGGTCCAGAATTCGGCCACTTGTTTGGCGCCATCACTAGCGTCCATCAGTTCCGCCATTGAACCTTCTAGTGCTGAACATTCTAGCTACTTTCCCCAAGAAAGACGGGTGTATGAATCTCTTAATAAAATCTATTGCGGTAGCCGTCAAGACGTGACAGGTAAAATTCCGTAGGGTTTAAGAAGGATTTATGACATAATAAATAAATTTATGACGTAGCGAGGCGCCACGTGACACGCCGAAAAAAGTGTTGTGGGACATCTGAGACGATGTCAGGGGGGGGTACGGAGCGAGAGTACATGGGAAGCCGTTGGCTCCTTCTGCGAAGCAGTACTTAATGCTTGCGAAGGAGGAGGCAGAGCGCGTGAGGAAGAGGCAATCTTTGCTCTCTCGCGCCTCTAGTAGCCGCAGGAGACGCCCTGGGCGTCGGGAATCGATAGCCGATTCCCGGCCACCGTAGGCGCGGGCTTGCGGACAGCGAGCAATGGGCAGCTCGCCGTCCGGTAAGGACCAGGCCTGGGTCGAAGGCGCGTTGTGTTCCACGCGCGCCTCAAGATGTCAGCCCTAACTGACGGGGTCCGCTAGGGCCGATGCCTGCCGGGGTCGCGGGTTGTTCGAAAGAGATACCGTGGCCCCTGGCACAGGCAACTGAAGCAACACGGGTGGGTTATAGTCAGTAAAAGTCTGACACGCTTTCTCGCTCCGCCCAGAGCGGGAGAAGATATTTGATCCCACCAAAAAAAAAAACCGGGGTGAGTGGATAAATTTGCCGTCTGGTGTGTTTTATATAAAACCGATATTTCGAAATGCGATGCTCTGCCTTTTAAATAGATAACGCACGCTTATTATGATAGGCCGCTCAATATTGATGAGAATTTCATACGCGTTTCATTAATCTACCTACGATGGGATTTCTTGAACTATAGTTTATCATACTCATTATTTTGAATCAACTTAAAATAATCCTTAAATTCAATCACAGTGAAATCTCAAAGACGAAATTATATTCCTTATGCGAAATGAATAGATATATCGCGCCTTTGGTGCAACAAAGTCACAAACAGCCAAAACTGCAAAATTTGGCATACTTACCTCATAAGTATGCCAAATTGTCTCTGAACCATGCCTCTACTTTTAAAAGTCCTCTCCTGTAAAATGAAAAATTGAGCTGTTGTGACTTTGTTGCACCGAAGGTGCGATATGTATTTACAAGAATTTTGATATTTAAATTCGTACATAAGCCAAAAGTATTTCAATATGTCACACAAAACTCAGACCCAACTTTTACGAAAAAATCCTTTTTAAATACGAAAATGCCCCAGCTGAAACAAAGCTCGGTTTTTAACTAAAAATGGCGGTGCGGTATACTGCAGTCCCCAACTAACTTCAGTCCAAATAAACGATGGCCGCGCGTTGCTCAACTAATAAAATTGCATTGCAATGGCGGCACTTGAAACGCGGATGACGTCAAATCTAAAGCCTGCACCTATTATGATCCCACTGCATGGCAAATGCCTCTCCTCATAACGAGAAGTCACGAGCGTCGATCACCTCGCATGCTCAAGATGGCTGATTTCAGACTTATAAACCACAGGGTTCATTTATAAACGACTAGCAGCGGCCCACGGTTTCACCCGCGTAAGTTTCGATTCCGTGTGAATATCGGGATAAAAACTATCCTATGTCCTTTTCCGGGACTCAAACCATCTCTATACCAAATTTCATCAAAATCGGTTCAGCGGCTTAGGCTTGAAAAGGTAACATACAGACAGACAGAGTTACCTTCGAATTTATAAGACTAGCTGCCCCGCGGTTTCACCCGCATAAGTGTCGATCCCGTGTAAATATCGGGATAAAAACTATCCTATGTCATTCCCCGGGACTCAAACTATCTCTATACCAAATTTCATCTAAATCGTTTAGGCGTGAAAAGGTAACATACAGACAGACAGACAGATAGACAGACAGAGTTACTTTCGAATTTATAATATTAGTATGGATTAGTGTGGATGACTAAAGTTAAGTGACGTTTAAACGTCAAAAATTTATGGTTAAACAGTCGCTAATCACTATTTAACTTTAAGCAAGCTTTTACTTTTATTAATAAAGGGGCATAAGTCAAGCACCCTAATTGCGTAACACACTATCAATCTGAATCTGAATCATTGTGAAGAACATTGCTAATCCATTGCTTCACATGTTCGAAAAATTTGTCTGCTCAACAACGTAAATAACGCAATGGATGTTGTTGAACTGTCAAAATTAAACCCATTTCTACTGATAGTGTGTTACGCAATTACTCTCCTGGTCTCCTCACGATGTCACATGTCTTTGAATCTTTGTTTCTAGGACATGCCGAATGTCCTAGATACACATGAATTACATATGAACTGAAAAAGTCACGGTAATACTTGCCCGGATTTTAACCCAAAACCTCGCGCATGTGAGCCGAAGCCTTAACGCAGTGGTTGAGGCTTAGCCTCTCATGCTTGCTGTAGGACCTAGTTTCTACTAATATGTTTGTAGTTTGGCAGAGGTTACAGTGTCCTGGGCCAGGTAATTTGGCACCTTCAACAGCCTGATTTTAGTCCTTTGTCACTCATGCATACTTGATAAAAGACAACTAAAATAGCTACGGCTGTGCTGACTAGATGAGGTATCATTAGATGTTAGTCGTAAGCAAGAGAAAGAAGATTAAAATAATGGAACTCTTTACAAGTTTATCTGGTAGAATTTCCTATCGGACATTGTCTAAACGGATGGTAATTTAATACTCTGGGATCTAACAAAAGCGCCCTGGGGCCGTATTATGACGGCTTAATGCCATCATGATTCCAGTATAAGAGAGAGACGGAGCTATACCGAGCACTGTACTCGGGAGCCCTGTGGTTCACATATACCAAAAAGGCTTAGGTACAATACTCTGCGTATCCAATATAATAACGCATTCAGGGTATTATTGCGACTGCCGCGTTTCTGTAGTGCCTCGGCAATGTTTGCAGACGCGCGCACTGACGGATTTGATGCACTGTGGCGTAAGAAATCTGCCTCGCTTCTCCGGAGGCTGCGTGGCAGTCCGAACACTATCCTGCAAGCAATAGCCGCCCGGGCAGATAGCCCGCTAGTGTGGGCGATTACAAACCGGACCCGTTCTGTTTTAGTTATTAAGTACTAACATAGGTTAAGCTATTTTGTTACTAACAGTATCTAATAGACCATTGTAGTCTGTGTGAATAAAGATTAATAATAATAATAATATACATGACCGATAGCACCGTCCCTTTTTCGCACTGGAATCATGATGGCATTACTACTTCGTAATACGGCCCCTGTACGAGTAACGGTACCTTCTACGCTTTCGTAAGCTGCACACAGCATGAACAAGCACCGCTTCTAACTTGCTTGCAAGTTGCAAACACGACTGTCGAAGAAGAAAAATCAAATAAACAATCACAGTAATGTAGCAAAATAACTATCTATTTATTTGTGTCCTCAAGTGTAGGTACACGCGAAACGGAAAAAAAAGTAAAAGTTTTCTATTTTAATATGATTCCACAGACGAAAATGAAAGGGTTGGAAGGTTCATTATAATTAGAGCCTTAAACTAGGTTCCGACCCTCCAGCAGTGGACATAGAACTAATAAAATTAAAATCAGAAGCTAATAAAAAATATGCGGATATTATCCATACTTAATATTATAAATTCGAATGTAACTCTGTCTGTCTGTATGTTACCTTTTCACGCCTAAACCGCTGAACCGATTTAGACGAAATTTGGGTATAGAGATAGTTTGAGTCCCGGGAAAGGACATAGGATACTTTTTATCCCGATATTCCCACGGTATCGAGACTTATGCGGGTGAAACCGCGGGGCGCAGCTAGTAATTTATAATATCCGCATTTTTTTCTCATATTATGAGATGTTAGTTATAAAAATGCACACAGCGTGTGATGGGAGAACCTCTGTTCATAACGAAAGAGGCACATTACTCGTTACCTGTCTTCCTTAATTAAATATTAAAAAAAAACCGAGTGTGCTTATGACCACACGACTGAAGTGAAACTTCAAACGTATTTGGCTATGAGAGGAAGAGAAAAAGAAAATGTGCGCGCGCACTGCTTTCTCTTGCTTATATCCCCCACTCAACTCCCGTTCGCCTCGCCCGTAGCCCTTAGAGATGGGTCGTACTTGCAAAATCGAGTACCAGGGCTTCCAAGTACGTCCACCTTAAGAAACCAGGGCCTAAAACCAGGGCTCGAGATACTTTCAAGTATTTTCTATCTGCATCGAAAACTGATCCATAACTTCATACAAATAAGAAGTACAATCGCGTAATCAAACAAAAGCCCTGTTGGAAGTAAAAACTACTTGCATAGGAAATTGATCAATGACTTCGAATAAATAAGGAGCAAAATCGCGTTTACAAATAAATACTTGCAAACCATTAAAGTAAAAAAAACTTTTTAAGAAAAAAAAACCGACTTCCAAAAAAAACTTTACAAAGTGAAAAATAACTTTAATTTCGGGAGTCGGTGTCTTTGGATCTTTATTTTAGTTTTTTGCCACCGACATCCGAAATTAAAGGTATTTTTCACTTTGTAGTGTTTTTTTGAAAGTCGTTTTTTTTTTTTTCTTAAAAAGTTTTTATTTCACGCTTTTTAGTGGGTCTGCTTATAATTTATATAAGTTACAATAGCCTAGTGATCATCGCCTTTTACAAACAAAATATTGCTTTTCCCGATACAGGGAAGTTAATTGTTGAGGAGTTCTCCAGATCCACCATCAGCTCCGTATCTCCATTCACATTGTGACGAGCATAAATTGCTTAGCAACCATATTAAAGTAATCGAATCGCAACCCGTGAAATACTTAGATATTATTGAGTAGTTCCGGTGGCCATCTGTGGTCTTCATCATCAGTTCCACATCACCAAATAGTGCTTTCCGAGAGCAAATGCACGAGTTACTATAAAAAATACCCAAATCGCTATAGGTGTGCCTATAATATTTGAAGAGTTCCTTCGATTTCTCCAGGATCCCATCATCAAATCCTGCCCTGATGTTTTTAGACTAGATGCTGATAATCCTGGCTGCAGCATCAGGCCAGACTTGTCAACATTGCATTGAACTTAAAATTTAGTCCTGTTTAAAATGAGCCCAAACACGACTACGGTGCTGTAATTTCAAGGTTGGTACTTTTTCTAATGCTCCTGGCTTCAGCATCAGGTCTTTATGTACTTCGGTGTTCCTCATTATCAGTACGTTTATCCACACATCGAGCCCTTTTCAATGAGCCTTAACACGATATATCTGCTGTTAGTTGTCGAGGAGTTAGGTACTCTGCAGACTATCCTGACTGCAGCATCAGGTCATGACTTGATGATCATGAGACCAAATGTGGCAAATGCCCTCAAACATCAAAACAATTGACTAAAACAGTCCTTGCCTGTTTGAGTAACTTCTTACTGTTAAGGAGTTGTAACTTCCATCATCAGCCCAGCTACCTGAGATGGTGACAACCATACGCAAATACACAAGATACTTCGTAAAATATGCGAAAAACAATAAGTGAGCCTATAAAATTTAAAGGTTGCCCTCGATTACTCTAAGATCCCATCATCAGATCCTAACTTGGTGACAGTGGGGCCACCTCAAAACTATCTACTTTGGAACAAAAAAAGAATTTTGAAAATCCGTCGACAATTGGCGGAGTATTCGATGAACAAACATACAAAAAAAAAAACATACAAACAGCCGAACATAGTACTATGTTCGGCTGTTTGTATGTTTTTTTTTTTGTCCTCCTCCTTTTTGTGAAGTCGCTAAAAAATACTTGCATACGAAATTGTTCCAAAAGGAGCATGATCGCATTTGCGAAAACTAACGCGGTTGAGTACCTACGTATTTGAGCGAGTAGCCGTATAAGATACTTAATAGTCTTGCAAGTATTTTGAGTCGGTACCCGGTGTGCGTACTTGGAAGCAAATACCTGGTGTAAAAACCCGGTCGCATATTTATTCGACCGGGACCAGGTTTTTACACCAGGTATTTCCAGCTATTTTTTACGTACCTTCCCTACTCGCGATCACACGTTTTCGTAACGCATTCGCCAGTTTACTCCCCAAGTCAAGCGCGCCTAAAGAAGTTTCACTTCAAAAACTTCATACGTATTTGGCTATGAGAGGAAGAGAGAAAGACAACGTGCGCGCGCACTGCTTTGTCTTGCTTATATCCCCCACTCAACTGCCGTTCACCTCGCCCGATCACACTTTTCGTAACGCGTTCGCCAGTTTACTCCCCAAGTCAAGCGCGCGTAAAGAAGTTTCCCTTCAAAAATACTTGCATACGAAATTGTTCCGTAGACTCTTACTGATAAGGAGCATGATCGCATTTGCGAAAACTAACGCGGTTGAGTGCCTACGTATTTGAATGTGAGTGAACTTAGCAGATCATTGTCCAGCAGATCAACAAAAAACATGAGTTCTATTCGCATGCAGCTGAGTTCTACAGTTCCTGATACTTTTTAGAAATAGTTCTGGCGTTTTTACATAAAAAAAATCAAATGTCAAAATGATCTGCCAACTTCACGTAGCAGATCATTTTGTAGCAGATCAAAATCAAATGTGAGTTCTGTCGCATGGGGCTGAGTTCTACAGTTCCTGATACTTTTTAGAAATAGTTCTGGCGTTTTTACCCTTAAAAAAGGCAATTGGCAAAATAAAACGTATCAAACACAAATGTGAGTTCTTTCGTATGCAGCTGAGTTTTACAGTTCCTGATACTATTCAGAAATAGTTCTGAACTCACGTCCACTTTTGTGAAAGGCTAGAACTCTTTCGTTTATCATAGATTCGCATCAGACCTGCAATCCAAAACTCGATTCGAATCCAGAACTCACGTTCGAGTGCCAGCAGATCATGGTAGAACGTAAAAAAGTCGAAAAATATTTTTTTCATCCTTTCCAATTACTGTGAAAGGCTAGAACTCTTTCGTTTATCATAGATTCGCATCAGACCTGCAATCTTAAACTCAATTCGAATCTAGAACTCACGTTCGAGTGCCAGCAGATCATGGTAGAACGTCAAAAAGTCGAAAAATATTTTTTTCATCCTTTCCAATTGTTGTGAAAGGCTAGAACTCTTTCGTTTATCATAGATTCGCATCAGACTTGCAATTTAAAACTCGATCTGAATCCAGAACTCACGTTCGAGTGTCAGCAGATCATGGTAGAACGTAAAAAATTGGAAAAATATTTTTTTCATCCTTTCCAATTACTGTGAAAGGCTAGAACTCTTTCGTTTAACATAGATTCGCATCAGACCTGCAATCTAAAACTCGATTCGAATCCAGAACTCACGTTCGAGTGCCAGCAGATCATGGTAGAACGTCAAAAAGTCGAAAAATATTTTTTTCATCCTTTCCAATTACTGTGAAAGGCTAGAACTCTTTCGTTTATAATAGATTCACATCAGACCTGCAATCTAAAACTCGATCTGAATCCAGAACTCACGTTCGAGTGCCAGCAGATCATGGTAGAAAGTTAAAATGTCGAAAAATATTTTTTTCATCCTTTCCAATTACTGTGAAAGGCTAGAACTCTTTCGTTTATCATAGATTCCCATCAGACCTGCAATCTAAAACTCGATCTGAATCCAGAACTCACGTTCGAGTGCCAGCAGATCATGGTAGAAAGTTAAAATGTCGAAAAATATTTTTTTCATCCTTTCCAATTACTGTGAAAGGCTAGAACTCTTTCGTTTATCATAGATTCACATCAGACCTGCAATCTAAAACTCGATTCGAATCCAGAACTCACGTTCGAGTGCCAGCAGATCATGGTAGAACGTCAAAAAGTCAAAAATATTTTTTTCATCCTTTCCAATTACTGTGAAAGGCTAGAACTCTTTCGTTTCTAATAGATACACATCAGACCTGCAATCTAAAACTCGATTCGAATCCAGAACTCACGTTCGAGTGTCAGCAGATCATGGTAGAACGTAAAAAAGTCGAAAAATATTTTTTTCATCCTTTCCAATTACTGTGAAAGGCTAGAACTCTTTCGTTTATCATAGATTCACATCAGACCTGCAATCTAAAACTCGATTCGAATCCAGAACTCACGTTCGAGTGCCAGCAGATCATGGTAGAACGTCAAAAAGTCGAAAAATATTTTTTTCATCCTTTCCAATTACTGTGAAAGGCTAGAACTCTTTCGTTTATAATAGATTCACATCAGACCTGCAATCTAAAACTCGATTCGAATCCAGAACTCACGTTCGAGTGTCAGCAGATCATGGTAGAACGTAAAAAATTCGAAAAATATTTTTTTCATCCTTTCCAATTACTGTGAAAGGCTAGAACTCTTTCGTTTATCATAGATTCACATCAGACCTGCAATCTAAAACTCGATTCGAATCCAGAACTCACGTTCGAGTGCCAGCAGATCATGGTAGAACGTCAAAAAGTAGAAAAATATTTTTTTCATCCTTTCCAATTACTGTGAAAGGCTAGAACTCTTTAGTTTATCATAGATTCGCATCAGACTTGCAATTTAAAACTCGATCTGAATCCAGAACTCACGTTCGAGTGTCAGCAGATCATGGTAGAACGTAAAAAATTCGAAAAATATTTTTTTCATCCTTTCCAATTACTGTGAAAGGCTAGAACTCTTTCGTTTATCATAGATTCACATCAGACCTGCAATCTAAAACTCGATTCGAATCCAGAACTCACGTTCGAGTGCCAGCAGATCATGGTAGAACGTCAAAAAGTAGAAAAATATTTTTTTCATCCTTTCCAATTACTGTGAAAGGCTAGAACTCTTTAGTTTATCATAGATTCGCATCAGACTTGCAATTTAAAACTCGATCTGAATCCAGAACTCACGTTCGAGTGCCAGCAGATCATAGTAGAAAGTTAAAATGTCGAAAAATATTTTTTGCATCCTTTCCAATTACTGTGAAAGGCTAGAACTCTTTCGTATATCATAGATTCACATCAGACCTGCAATCTTAAACTTGATTCGAATCCAGAACTCTCGTTCGAGTGCCAGCAGATCATGGTAGAACGTCAAAAAGTCGAAAAATATTTTTTTCATCCTTTCCAATTACTGTGAAAGGCTAGAACTCTTTCGTTTATAAAAGATTCACATCAGACCTGCAATCTAAAACTCGATCTGAATCCAGAACTCACGTTCGAGTGCCAGCAGATCATGGTAGAAAGTTAAAATGTCGAAAAATATTTTTTTCATCCTTTCCAATTACTGTGAAAGGCTAGAACTCTTTCGTTTATCGTAGATTCACATCAGACCTGCAATCTAAAACTCGATTCGAATCCAGAACTCACGTTCGAGTGCCAGCAGATCATGGTAGAACGTCAAAAAGTAGAAAAATATTTTTTTCATCCTTTCCAATTACTGTGAAAGGCTAGAACTCTTTAGTTTATCATAGATTCGCATCAGACCTGCAATCTAAAACTCGATCTGAATCCAGAACTCACGTTCGAGTGCCAGCAGATCATGGTAGAAAGTTAAAACGTCGAAAAATATTTTTTTCATCCTTTCCAATTACTGTGAAAGGCTAGAACTCTTTCGTATATCATAGATTCACATCAGACCTGCAATCTTAATCTTGATTCGAATCCAGAACTCACGTTCGAGTGCCAGCAGATCATGGTAGAAAGTCAAAAAGTCGAAAAATATTTTTTTCATCCTTTCCAATTACTGTGAAAGGCTAGAACTCTTTCGTTTATAAAAGATTCACATCAGACCTGCAATCTAAAACTCGATCTGAATCCAGAACTCACGTTCGAGTGCCAGCAGATCATGGTAGAAAGTTAAAATGTCGAAAAATATTTTTTTCATCCTTTCCTATTACTGTGAAAGGCTAGAACTCTTTCGTTTATCATAGATTCACATCAGACCTGCAATCTAAAACTCGATTCGAATCCAGAACTCACGTTCGAGTGCCAGCAGATCATGGTAGAACGTCAAAAAGTAGAAAAATATTTTTTTCATCCTTTCCAATTACTGTGAAAGGCTAGAACTCTTTAGTTTATCATAGATTCGCATCAGACCTGCAATCTAAAACTCGATCTGAATCCAGAACTCACGTTCGAGTGCCAGCAGATCATGGTAGAAAGTTAAAATGTCGAAAAATATTTTTTTCATCCTTTCCAATTACTGTGAAAGGCTAGAACTCTTTCGTTTATCATAGATTCACATCAGACCTGCAATGTAAAACTCGATTCGAATCCAGAACTCACGTTCGAGTGCCAGCAGATCATGGTAGAACGTCAAAAAGTCGAAAATTATTTTTTTTGTCTGCTGGTAATTATGTTTTTGATCTGCTGGCACTCGAAATTGGAAAAAATAAAAAAATAATTTTCGACATTTTAACTTTCTACCATGATCTGCTGGCACTCGAACGTGAGTTCTGGATTCGAATCGAGTTTTACATTGCAGGTCTGATGTGAATCTATGATAAACGAAAGAGTTCTAGCCTTTCACAGTAATTGGAAAGGATGAAAAAAATATTTTTCGACATTTTAACTTTCTACCATGATCTGCTGGCACTCGAACGTGAGTTCTGGATTCAGATCGAGTTTTAGATTGCAGGTCTGATGCGAATCTATGATAAACTAAAGAGTTCTAGCCTTTCACAGTAATTGGAAAGGATGAAAAAAATATTTTTCTACTTTTTGACGTTCTACCATGATCTGCTGGCACTCGAACGTGAGTTCTGGATTCGAATCGAGTTTTAGATTGCAGGTCTGATGTGAATCTATGATAAACGAAAGAGTTCTAGCCTTTCACAGTAATTGGAAAGGATGAAAAAAATATTTTTCGACATTTTAACTTTCTACCATGATCTGCTGGCACTCGAACGTGAGTTCTGGATTCAGATCGAGTTTTAGATTGCAGGTCTGATGTGAATCTTTTATAAACGAAAGAGTTCTAGCCTTTCACAGTAATTGGAAAGGATGAAAAAAATATTTTTCGACTTTTTGACGTTCTACCATGATCTGCTGGCACTCGAACGTGAGTTCTGGATTCGAGTCAAGTTTAAGATTGCAGGTCTGATGTGAATCTATGATATACGAAAGAGTTCTAGCCTTTCACAGTAATTGGAAAGGATGAAAAAAATATTTTTCGACATTTTAACTTTCTACCATGATCTGCTGGCACTCGAACGTGAGTTCTGGATTCAGATCGAGTTTTAGATTGCAGGTCTGATGTGAATCTATGATAAACGAAAGAGTTCTAGCCTTTCACAGTAATTGGAAAGGATGAAAAAAATATTTTTCGACATTTTAACTTTCTACCATGATCTGCTGGCACTCAAACGTGAGTTCTGGATTCGAATCGAGTTTTACATTGCAGGTCTGATGTGAATCTATGATAAACGAAAGAGTTCTAGCCTTTCACAGTAATTGGAAAGGATGAAAAAAATATTTTTCGACATTTTAACTTTCTACCATGATCTGCTGGCACTCGAACGTGAGTTCTGGATTCAGATCGAGTTTTAGATTGCAGGTCTGATGCGAATCTATGATAAACTAAAGAGTTCTAGCCTTTCACAGTAATTGGAAAGGATGAAAAAAATATTTTTCTACTTTTTGACGTTCTACCATGATCTGCTGGCACTCGAACGTGAGTTCTGGATTCGTTTCGAGTTTTAGATTGCAGGTCTGATGTGAATCTATGATAAACGAAAGAGTTCTAGCCTTTCACAGTAATTGGAAAGGATGAAAAAAATATTTTTCGACATTTTAACTTTCTACCATGATCTGCTGGCACTCGAACGTGAGTTCTGGATTCAGATCGAGTTTTAGATTGCAGGTCTGATGTGAGTCTTTTATAAACGAAAGAGTTCTAGCCTTTCACAGTAATTGGAAAGGATGAAAAAAATATTTTTCGACTTTTTGACGTTCTACCATGATCTGCTGGCACTCGAACGTGAGTTCTGGATTCGAATCAAGTTTAAGATTGCAGGTCTGATGTGAATCTATGATATACGAAAGAGTTCTAGCCTTTCACAGTAATTGGAAAGGATGAAAAAAATATTTTTCGACATTTTAACTTTCTACCATGATCTGCTGGCACTCGAACGTGAGTTCTGGATTCAGATCGAGTTTTAGATTGCAGGTCTGATGTGAATCTATGATAAACGAAAGAGTTCTAGCCTTTCACAGTAATTGGAAAGGATGAAAAAAATATTTTTCGACATTTTAACTTTCTACCATGATCTGCTGGCACTCGAACGTGAGTTCTGGATTCAGATCGAGTTTTAGATTGCAGGTCTGATGTGAATCTTTTATAAACGAAAGAGTTCTAGCCTTTCACAGTAATTGGAAAGGATGAAAAAAATATTTTTCGACTTTTTGACGTTCTACCATGATCTGCTGGCACTCGAACGTGAGTTCTGGATTCGAATCGAGTTTTAGATTGCAGGTCTGATGCGAATCTATGTTAAACGAAAAAGTTCTAGCCTTTCACAATAATTGGAAAGGATGAAAAGAATATTTTTCGACATTTTAACTTTCTACCATGATCTGCTGGCACTCGAACGTGAGTTCTGGATTCAGATCGAGTTTTAGATTGCAGGTCTGATGTGAATCTATGATAAACGAAAGAGTTCTAGCCTTTCACAGTAATTGGAAAGGATGAAAAAAATATTTTTCGACATTTTAGCTTTCTACCATGATCTGCTGGCACTCGAACGTGAGTTCTGGATTCAGATCGAGTTTAAGATTGCAGGTCTGATGTGAATCTATTATAAACGAAAGAGTTCTAGCCTTTCACAGTAATTGGAAAGGATGAAAAAAATATTTTTCGACTTTTTGACGTTCTACCATGATCTGCTGGCACTCGAACGTGAGTTCTGGATTCGAATCGAGTTTTAGATTGCAGGTCTGATGCGAATCTATGATAAACTAAAGAGTTCTAGCCTTTCACAGTAATAGGAAAGGATGAAAAAAATATTTTTGGACTTTTTGACGTTCTACCATGATCTGCTGGCACTCGAACGTGAGTTCTGGATTCGAATCGAGTTTTAGATTGCAGGTCTGATGTGAATCTATGATAAACGAAAGAGTTCTAGCCTTTCACAATAATTGGAAAAAATAAAAAAATAATTTTCGACATTTTAACTTTCTACCATGATCTGCTGGCACTCGAACGTGAGTTCTGGATTCGAATCGAGTTTTAGATTGCAGGTCTGATGCGAATCTATGATAAACGAAAGAGTTCTAGCCTTTCACAATAATTGGAAAGGATGAAAAAAATATTTTTCGACTTTTTGACGTTCTACCATGATCTGCTGGCACTCGAACGTGAGTTCTGGATTCGAATCGAGTTTTAGATTGCAGGTCTGATGTGAATCTACGATAAACGAAAGAGTTCTAGCCTTTCACAGTAATTGGAAAGGATGAAAAAAATATTTTTCGACATTTTAACTTTCTACCATGATCTGCTGGCACTCGAACGTGAGTTCTGGATTCGAATCGAGTTTTAGATTGCAGGTCTGATGCGAATCTATGATAAACGAAAGAGTTCTAGCCTTTCACAATAATTGGAAAGGATGAAAAAAATATTTTTCGACTTTTTGACGTTCTACCAATATCTGCTGGCACTCGAACGTGAGTTCTAGATTCGAATTGAGTTTAAGATTGCAGGTCTGATGCGAATCTATGATAAACGAAAGAGTTCTAGCCTTTCAAAGTAATTGGAAAGGATGAAAAAAATATTTTTCGACTTTTTGACGTTCTACCATGATCTGCTGGCACTCGAACGTGAGTTCTGGATTCGAATCGAGTTTTAGATTGCAGGTCTGATGCGAATCTATGATAAACGAAAGAGTTCTAGCCTTTCACAATAATTGGAAAGGATGAAAAAAATATTTTTCGACTTTTTGACGTTCTACCAATATCTGCTGGCACTCGAACGTGAGTTCTAGATTCGAATTGAGTTTAAGATTGCAGGTCTGATGCGAATCTATGATAAACGAAAGAGTTCTAGCCTTTCAAAGTAATTGGAAAGGATGAAAAAAATATTTTTCGACTTTTTGACGTTCTACCATGATCTGCTGGCACTCGAACGTGAGTTCTGGATTCGAATCGAGTTTTAGATTGCAGGTCTGATGTGAATCTATGATAAACGAAAGAGTTCTAGCCTTTTACAAAAGTGGACGTGAGTTCAGAACTATTTCTGAATAGTATCAGGAACTGTAAAACTCAGCTGCATGCGAAAGAACTCACATTTGTTTTTGATACGTTTTATTTTGCCAATTGCCTTTTTTAAGGGTAAAAACGCCAGAACTATTTCTAAAAAGTATCAGGAACTGTAGAACTCAGCCCCATGCGACAGAACTCACATTTGTTTTTGATCTGCTACAAAATGATCTGCTACGTGAAGTTGGCAGATCATTTTGACATTTGATTTTTTTATGTAAAAACGCCAGAACTATTTCTAAAAAGTATCAGGAACTGTAGAACTCAGCTGCATGCGAATAGAACTCATGTTTTTTGTTGATCTGCTGGACAATGATCTGCTAAGTTCACTCACATCGTATTTGAGCGAGTAGCCGTATAAGATACTTAATAGTCTTGCAAGTATTTTGAGTCGGTACCTGGTGTGCGTACTTGGAAGCAAATACCTGGTGTAAAAACCCGGTCGCATATCTATGCGACCGGGACCGGGTTTTTACACCAGGTATTTCCAGCTATTTTTTACGTACCTTCCCTACTCGCCCGATCACACATTTTCGTAACGCATTCGCCAGTTTACTCCCCAAGTCAAGCGCGCCTAAAGAAGTTTCACTTCAATAAACCTTATGTACATGGACTGATAAAGTATATACTAAATACAACAAAGCTGAAGAGTTTGTTTTTTTTTTAACGCGCTGATCTCTAGAACTACGTTGTAAGATAATTGATTTCACTCAAAAAGAATCAATACAATTATTCACTTCGTCGGTCGAATCACGAAAAGGCGTATCTGTGTTTTGGTAAATTTTACAGCAGAGTAATTTTTATGAAATCGTCACGTCATGCACTGTCCTAACTTTATGTCTTATGATTTAATGTGCTTGGTATGATATTTATTTAAATATGTAGCTAAGACTGATTATATATTTAACCATAGTTTCAGTGTACTGTAGTTAATTATAAGGATATTTATATTTTTTTGAAAAAGTTTCACTTACGCCTTTTCGTAAAGTACCCCTAATATCAGTAATTTTACTTACGCCCAGGTAGGTATTGGTTTAAGTGAAATTAAAAACATCGGTATGCATAAAAAAAAAAAAAACTTTATTTAAAGATAAGAAGAGGTACAACTTTTTTGGTATATGGCGAAATGTGTTCTTTACCTGTATGTAGCAAAGACTTGGCTTCCTTGTATTTGTTTTTTCTTTGTGATTGTGACCTTTCTGTTTCTCTGGAGGCTCCATCTACTACATAATCTTCGGGGGCTAAATCAGCTTGTTGTTGTACTTGTCCTAAAATGCTCGGCGATGGATTGCGTGAATCAGATAACGTTATGGTTGCATCAGAATCGTAGGAAACATTTTCCATACCATGAATATAGAAATCAGACAACGAGTAATTCATCGGGCTTGCACTTCTTATAGCATGATAAGCACAAGATTGCACTTCAAGCAGCGACTCAAAATGAACATCGCACAATAAACAGGCACATTCAAAGCAGGTAGTCAAAATAGGGTTAGTGCAGTCGGCAAACTCACATGTCTGGTCTACTTCATTTAGGTTACTTTCAAGTAAAGCAGGATGTGTTATGGCAGTTTCAGATCTTAGATGTTTTTCACAGGTAGATAAATCGTTGACAAAATGGTCATAGCAAAGTAGGCATGAACAGCGATGGCAGGCACTAAACACCTCCTCTGAGCAAATTGAAAACTGACAGTATTTCTGGTGTTCATGCCTTGTAGCTATATACATCTCATCAATGTATGTGTCAATAGGATTATATTCCACACCATTCAAAGCTGTTTCATAGCGGTTGTGCTCATTTTCTGGTAAAGATGTCTTACTAGCCAAATGATTAGAACAGGGAGATTCATGTTCGTAATGTTCAGTGCACAAGAAAGAAGCACATTTGGTACAGGTGCTCAAAATAGGATTATGACAATTAACGTACTCACAGCAATTTTTTACATCTTCCATGCGGTTTTCAGAGGCATGAAATGAAAGTGGTTCATCTTCAGATGAAGAGGATTCTAATGTTTCTATAACAGTTAGGTACTGTACCATACCACCATTTTCGTTCATATAACATTTTTACCTTTGTACCAACCGTAATCTTTTGACATTTTCGAACAGCCAATAATTCTCGTGTATTGACAACATTTTGAGTTCCATCCTTCCATTTCACCAATACGTCCATTGTTTACGAATTTTCGCCGTCCGAAAAGCAGAAAAGACTGTAAAAATAACAATAATTTATTGTTACAAAATATGTTATTTATTCATATAAACCGAGTAAACACAACTTTCAAGTAATCATGCTATCACTACAACTATTTTTTATAAATAATTTAGTCAATAAAATAATCTAGAAACAAAAAAGTTAACTTTCGTCAAAATTGTAACCTAAAATTTTCTGTTTTATGTATATGCAGCATAATATACCAAACAACTTACTTTACCTTGTGACTTGTACAAAAAACACTGGCTATTAACTTTTTAACTGCGCACAAATTCACTTTTAACACGATAAATTAATTATTTTAAGCTCCCGTAAACAAACACTGCAGCTTAGTATTTACACGGCGACGAATGACAGAAACGAGTTTCGACAGGTCTTGATTTCACTCGCGCCAAATTTTGTTACGCCTTTTCGTGAAAAAACATAATATGTATGAACAGGCGTAACTAGCGATATGTCCCTTCGTGATTTTTTGAATTAGAAAGAAAAGTAGATAGGGCTCTTCGCAACGGTTTATAAGTGCAATTCCATTGCAGTTTTGGTTACGCCTTTTCGTGACATGCTGAAACGTGACCTATAAATGTCAATGGTGCTAATATCTCAAAATCTAAAATTTTGTTGGATACGCCCTTTCGTTATTCGACCGACGACTTCTATAAGGAAAAACATCTACATGGTGTTACAGAAAGGGTATATCAATACAAACGGGTTGAAGAGTGTATATGGTCTAGAATCTCTGTCCAAAATTTCAGCTCAAAAGCAGTAACTTTGAAAATGCTTAATATTTTTTAATTTCGATAGTTTATTAAATTGAAATCATAACAAACGTGTCACCGCACTACGAGGGTCATTATCCATTATCTGTAGTGTGTCCCGTTTCTATTGATATACCCTTTCCGTAACAACCTCTATTTAAAAGGGACTTAAGAAAAAGAGTACACACCTTCCAGAAACTACTTGAATACTAAGACCCGCTTACATTAAAAACCACTACTTGCGTTTAGCGCTAAACATATCTTTAAAACATATTTCTGCCCTCCTCGACGGAGTGCGTCGAGGTAACAAGAAAGTTCACGAGGTCGACGTCCGGGCAAAAGCTAATTTAAAACAGGGTGAAATTTTAATCACCGTTTTCCTCTGTACTCATCATTATGAACAACTTTTACTATGAGATTTAACATGAAATCGTAAAAAAATCAGCTGTTCCCTACATTTATGTTCGCATAACTCGTCAACATTCATTGCGTTATTCACATTTTTGACCAGACACATTTTTCAATCATATGAAGCAATGGATTAGCAATATATCCTTCAAAATGATTCAGATTGAGATTGATAGTATGTACGCAATTACAGTTCTGGGAATAGAACTAAGGACCTTATCCGTAAAATAAATATTGTAAAATGTTGAACATTCATGACCTTCTCTATATTAAAGACGGAAATGAAATGAACGCGCCAAAAATACGCACAATAGCTGTGATATCCTCTACGGCTGTAAGGTAAATGTAACGTCAACTTTGAACGATAATTTTCAAAGGAAAGTAATTCATATTATAGGTAGCTTCTATTCACCAATATATGCAGAACCAACAAACAGGAACGCACAGAGTAGGTACACAACCCCAAACCTTTCAAATATTTGATGGATT
The DNA here is from genome assembly GCA_945859645.1 of Amphipoea oculea. Taxonomy (NCBI): domain Eukaryota; kingdom Metazoa; phylum Arthropoda; class Insecta; order Lepidoptera; family Noctuidae; genus Amphipoea; species Amphipoea oculea. The sequence goes on from OX243880.1 coordinate 13,307,970, forward strand.
CAGACTTCAGAGGGGCTTGTGGCTAAGTAACAACAGCCGCGCGGGTCGATCGATCAGGTTAAGCTACACTTGCTGCGGTTGGTCCGTGGATGGGTGACCATCTTTATCCGACCATATCATGACCCCTCGGAAAGCACGTTAGCCGGTGTCAATCGTGGATCTTTGGCAGTCGTTACGGGTCGTCCGATAACCAGTCTCACCAAGGGGTATCGTATTACCCAGTAACTGGGTTTTGGAGGTCAGATAGGCAATCGCTTCATCTAAAATAGATACTGGTATTCAGCTACATCCGGTTAGACTGGAAGCCTACCCCAACACAGTTGGGAAAAGGTTAACACAGATGACGCTGATGGATTCAGACTTCTGCAACTTTTAAAGGGATTAACTTTAAATTTTAAATTGAAGCTGTTCGCAGCCTTTCCTATCTCCAGTTTACGCTGCGCTTAGTGTAAAAGCTTGCACTTAAGTGCTTTTCGATACTCTCTGGATCCACAGTAATGTTGTTTTAAGTCCAGCCATCCATGCTAATAACTTAGCAAGGCAGGGACCTAATATTTCTTCTACCTATAAATTGGTTAGCCTTTCCTACGGGTATATTTGCTTTTAATTAACAGTCATGCTTGAAATACCATTCCCATTTTATTGATTTAAAACTGAAAAGGTTTTTTTTTGTGGGAGGATGAGTGGGACTGTAGTGGGTTGAAGACCTTCAGTATTTCTAACTTATCAGACAGTATTTGGTTTTGATAGGTACAGTTCGACACAACTTAGATGTAGCATCGGCAAAATTCGTAAAACCGATCAAATCCGAACTAATTGCGCCTTCAAAATCACCAATCTTAATTAATAAATCACCAATCGCAATCTTTATCACTAATCTTTATTATAAAGATTTACGAATACGAATTACGAATTAAGAACGTTTTACGAATTTTGCCGATGTTACATCTAAGTTGTGTCGAACTGTATTGAAGAACCGATTTATTCCGGTCTAATCCCCCCTCCTCGATCCCCTGTCAGTTTTCTTCTCTTTTAATCTCTGGCTTATCCACTTTATGCTAGGTTACTCTTTTTGACAGGTACGTACAGTCAAGAGAAAATAAACGTTTCATATTGTACTAAATTAAATAAAGAACCGCACGTTACTTATAAAATTTTGTTTCAGTGCGGTTAGTGGAAGTGCTCAGGTGCGGTCCGTGCAAGTGCGGTTGAAATCAGTGCTCTGAATTTAATTAGTAATTTGGTTTTTGGAACCTCATGATGACGAATATTATATTATTATTACGGGTCGCATGATTTATTTACAATAGTCGAGGTTTGCGTTTTCCCTGTGATAAATCTGATTTAGGTTTTTTTACAGGAATGCATTCAATATGTTTAAATGTAGACGTACAAAAAGTATCTACCTGTAATGTATCAAAAGGGGAAGAGCTTATTGGGCATAAAAGAAAACGTCCACATCAATGGGCAAAGTGTCCAAAAAGGTTGCAGTATTGCCACGATGCATGGCAATATAAAAACAAAAAACGATCGGTTTTGGCGATAATGTGACGAATGTTCATCAGATCCATAAGACCGCCCATTGTGTCACACCTTGAAAAATACCAACATTAATTATCTGTAATTTTTATGGTATACATAATATTCCTCACATCCTTCTATCAATACTGATTCTTTGGTCTAAAAATGGGCCAGCTCTAACAACTACTATAGTTGAATCCTAGGTAACACGCAAGTCACGCAACGTAACATTTGGTCCTGTATACACATAAGTCAGTATATATGTTAAACCACAGACTACAAAGAATGATCCGAACACGACCTCCAGCTAGGCGCACAGGCTACGAACACACGATGTAATTGAGCGCACACTATCGATCTAGTCTCTCACTTGTCTGGGGGTCGTCAGTATTCAAAAAACGTTCGCCCGACGCAGCGTTTCGGCCGGAGCCACAGAAAGCCTACATTCAACAAACTGTATCGGCGATTACTAATGGCTGAAATGGTGGTTCTACAGTGTGTGGCGATTATGATACATGATTTTATTTCTATAAGTAGGCTTGTTCAAACACTTTTAAAACTAGATGAGGTCGGCATTTACTATCTGACTACTCTGAGAAGAAAGGCCGAAACAAACTCAGAGGTCACAGTTTAAAGTCCAGACATACTCTTGGTTAGATCATGTGAAGACCATGTAGGTTGAAGTCTAAAAAAAAAAGGCTACGTGGCCACTATTATCCGTTTTAGTGATTATAATAAAACTAAAGAATGTAAAACTACCGTTTGTGATAGTATTAACGTATAATGTTGTGGAGCACAACTTAAGGTGAATGGGTAGTTGTAGCCCGCGAAATTCAATTTTTCTTACGTTTTTTGCAATTTTCAGGTCAGTGTCAGGTTGTATCTTGATGAAAATTTGATTCGCGACTATAACAGGTACGTATTCACAGAATTATAATCATCAGAATCATTAATACATCTGTTTAAGTTAGATTTCTACCACCAACACTTTTCCATACGAGATTTGTTCTTAACGGTAGAAATCTAACTTAGAAAGATGTATTAATGATTCTAATTATTATAATTCTGTAAATACGTACCTGTTATTGTCGCGAATCATATTTTGATCAAGATACAACCTGACACTGACCTGAAAATTGCAAAAAACGTAAGAAAAATTGAATTTCGCGGGCTACAACTACCCATTCGCCTTAACGTGCTTATTTTCTGCATTTTCATTCTAAAATAAAAGAGATAATCAAAAAAACGATGAGGGCGCCACTGTGCTGTCGGCGCCGCGGATTTTGACGGGCACACAGAATGACCTTGGTTAGGATTAGGGCATAGGACACTTTTTAGGGTTCCGTAGCCAAATGGCAAAAAACGGAACCCTTATGGATTCGTCATGTCTGTCCGTCCGTCCGTATGTCACAGCCACTTTTTTCCGAAACTATAAGAACTATACTGTTGAAACTTGGTAAGTAGATGTATTCTGTGAACCGCAGTAAGATTTTCACAAAAAAATAGAAAAAAAAACAATAAATTTTGGGGTTCCCCATACTTACAACTGAAACTCCAAAAAATTTTTTTTCATCAAACCTGTACGTGTGGGTTATCTATGGATAGGTCTTCAAAAATGATATTTTTTCTGAACTGAATAGTTTGCGCGAGAGACACTTCCAAAGTGGTAAAATGTGTCCCCCCCCCCCCCCCCCCCTCTAACTTCTAAAATAAGAGAATGATAAAATTAAAAAAATATATATAATGTACAATACCATGTAAACTTCCACCGAAAATTGGTTTGAACGAGATCTAGTAAGTAGTTTTTTTTTAATACGTCATAAATCGAAAACCGCAATTTACCTTTCACAAAGTTACAACGAACTACAAGAACTTTTATATTATGTTACTTGCTGCTACGGAACCCTTCATGGGCGAGTCCGACTCGCACTTGACCGGTTTTTTAACGCAGTAGTACATTCCCGTGGGCTTATTTCTGACTTCGCGAAGCGTCGAGCAAAAGCTAGTAAATACCAAGTTAAAAACCTTGAACATAATATTTAAGAGGTATAAAATACCGAGTAATTCTACGAAAGACTACAAAGAGATACAAGTATGGTAGGATACTATGAAAGCTGAATTATGGTTCGCTTAGTTAGGTATTTCTTTCACAATTATTTTCTTGGAAATATTGTTACGAACAACTAATAGGATTACATTATATCCTACTCACCGTAATATTTTGTTTGTAGGTACATATTTTTACTGTAACGAAGCAGGAGTTTGGACGAATAAAATGCTGGAATACTTAACACAATGGTATACTTATTTTTGAACATTCTGCTTTCATGTTCTTCCTCGTATTGAGTTTTAAGAAAAGTATTTTCCAAGACTAACTGTCACAATTTTATTATCGCACCTCCGATACAACTCGAAAAATTCGAATTTTGAGTTAACGAATACAGAAATACTGTTTGCAAAAAATATATAAATATATAAAAACAAACGTATTTTTTGCTAGAGCAGTGGTGGCCAAGTGATAACGGCCGCGACTTACGAGTTGTAGGTCGTAGGTTCGAACCCAGATAGGTGCTTTACTTTGTGTAGATTATTTCACCACCACTGCTCTCAAAACGGTGAAGGAAAACATCGTGAAGAAACTGGCATGTCCTAGAACCAAAAATTCGAAGACATGTGACATCTGCCAACCCGCACTGGACCCACGTGGTGGATTACGGCCCACTCCCTCTCATCGAGAGGAGGCCTGTGTCCCGTCCCAGCAGTGGAAACATTATGGGCTGATTATGATATTTTATATAAGCTTTTCAAGGACCTACGTATAATTTTGATCACAAAATAATAATAGTGTAAGAAGAAAGACTGATTATCCGTGAGTTTATTTTCGCTTTTCTGAAAATCCAGGTTTTTCGAGTTGTAACCCTATTTTATCGGAGGTTCGTTTTATTGGTTTACAATTTTAGTCAAAATATTATCAAGTACTTAATTATTGGAAGTTGTATACAATATTGAATAACTATTTATCTAAACGCAAATGTAAAACTAATCGAATTAATTATAGAGCACTAGCTGCGCCCCGCGGTTTTACCCGCATAACTCTAGATCCCGTGGGAATATCGGGATAAAAAGTACCCTATGTCCTTTTCCGGGACTCAAGCTATCTCTATACCAAATTTCATCAAAATTGGTCCAGCCGTTTGAGCGTGAAGAAGTAACAAACATATAAACACACACACACACACACACACACACACACACACACACACTCACAAACTTTCGCCTTTATAATATTAGTGTGATGTGATAGTGTGATTTCCTAATATCAACTTACCTACATAACAATCATTGCATGATACCGTAGTACTATTATATATTCTGTGATGATAGGTACGTCATACCTGGCGGATACCTATTTGGTGTTGACAGCAGTCGTTAAGATTACCTACTTACCAAAGACTTAATCAGATAAAGAATAACATTTTATTTTCAATTAAGAATTTTAAACGTAAATAGCATAGGTGCTATTTACGTGGATGGTAGATCCAAAGGAAATGAAGATCAATGTAGGCACTGATCTTCATTTCTTTTGGATCTACCATCTTTGTTAACATATTTATAATGATACCTATCCAAACGTTCTGATGATCAAAAAACCATATGGAATTTTCTCCAATATTCAAAACAACAAAAACGGTAATGTCGAAAAATCTGATATTCTCACCGACTTCATAAATATGATGTAGGAAACTTTAATGTAAGCAAAAAAGCACTGAAAAATGTCAGGCTTTTGCCTACCATTTTTCGGTAAGCAAAAGCGTTCGAAATATTTTTGCTCTAACAATTTTTGTAGGCGTCCACAGTATTGTAATCCCTCGTTTTTACATTTTTTATAAAACAGGAGTAAAATAGCTGTGTAGTGAAAACTATTAAGCACTTATTTAACTTGCGGAACAAGTTTAAATCGATGGAAGTCGCTAGTCGCTACGCAAACGATTTTTCTGTTCTTCAATCCAATCTCATTTATCTAGCTTCGAAGTACAAACTTTGCGATACACCTGGTACAGAAAAGAATCACAACATCTATTCAATTCCCCCACATTTCTAATTCATGTTCTCCATCCAAAGTATGTTTAGCTTATCTATATAAGGTCCCATTAAAATAGACGGACAAACTTTTAGAAATCATTTAGACCACCAAAATATGGACGAAGGTAAAAAAATATGTAAGAAAAACGCATTGGATACTTATAATAAAAATAATCTGCTAACGAAAATACACTAATGTGCCGGCAATTTATTATTTTAGGTCAAAATAAAATCACTTTAATCACTGTTTTTTTTTTGGTTGGATATCTTTGGTTAGACGTACTGAGCGCTGTGTTAAAATTTGTCCATCTATTTTAATGGAACCCTATATTATAGTGTGGGTATATAAACCCCTTCTAGAAGTTGTGTTGTGCTGTATATGATGCCCATGTAGGTCATCGTGAAGTCCCGTTCTTAGCTTTGAAAGAATGATTGACAGATGTCAGGAGACCGCGCCAACGACTGGACCACAGACAACATTTGTTTTTCTTTAGGATGAAAGAATTTGGCTTTCATCTTTAAACATTGTGACTAGCGAGCGTGGTAACAATTATATACAGTATTTATTTTTGAATCGATACGCCTGTCTTCCAAAATTCACCTCATATCCTGCCCAATAAAGTTGTAAGGCACGAACAAAGCGCAACTTTCAATCAAACTACAAAAACCTGGTTTCTCAAGACCTCAAGCCTTACAAAAAGATCGTCTTCAAACAAAATAATTCGGAAACACACCGCGGGATACCGGATGGCGGATTTCTTTGCTCTTTTGCGACGTATTGTCTAGGCGCACAAAGAGTCAAAGATACTCATTATAAGTATAACAATACACAAGTAGGTATTTGTTTCTGTTCTGTAATTTATTTGAAAGAGACGTCCAGAGAGATAAGAGGTAACGATCACTATCGTGTTTTGTCGCTTCTAGAGTAATCTGGAGTGCTGGCGATGGCGACGACTCATGTTTGGTTTTACTTGTTATCTGGGTTATATTTACTTGCTCTTTGTCGACATTGAACATACGTATGTTACCCCAATTCAACAAAGAAAAATACACTAGTAGTAGGTACTACTAGTGTATTTTTCTTTGTTGAATTGGGGTACATATAATCTTGGATTACGAGAGGACCCGCGGTCTGGTCACTCAAATGATCGTGTATGTGACTAGCAGGCAGGAACGCTGACACCTAGGATACAGAACATGTAGGGCACGCCACTATAGCGGCGGTAAGACCCGTTGTGAGGCAGTGGTTGGAGCGAAGGCATGGCGCCCTTACTTTCCGGCTGACACAGGTGTTGTCCGGAAATGGGTGCTTTGGAAAGTACCTGTGCCGCATAGGCCGGGAACCTGCACCCGGTTGCCACCATTGCAACTGCCTCGACGACACGGCGCAGCACACCCTTGAGGAATGCCCTGCTTGGGCAGTGCAGCGCCGTGACCTCGTCGCGGCGGTTGGTGTTGCGGATACTCTCTCGCTTCCGGACGTGGTCCAGTCCGTGGTCGGAAGTGAGAGCGCGTGAGACGCTGTCGCATGTCGCCTCCTTCTGCGAGGAAGTCATGGTCGCGAAGGAGGCGGCGGAAAGGGAGAGGGAGGATACAACCTCTCTTCCAATCCGTAGCAGACGCACCGGGCGCCGGAGCACGCGGAACGATCTCCGTCCGCCTTAGGGTGAGGCCTGCAGGCATCAGACTTGGGGAGTTTGTTGCCTGAACAGTGAAAGGCCCGAGACGGCGGCGCGCGGTGTGCCGCGCGCGCCTCTTTATAGAGGAATGGTGGCCGTTTGCGGCCGCTGAGGGTGACGGGGTCCGCATGGATTCATGCGGGCCAACACCTGGCCAGGGGAGCGTGACGAAATGCGCAAGCACTCCAGCACCCCGGCTAAAGATAGCAGCAGGACACCGTGTGGTTTTAGTCAGTAAGAGTAAAGGTTACCAACGTAACATCCTACTATGTATAAACATTACAGATTATAATTATTCCGTAATTATTAGTTGTAAATGTAATTGAACATTAATGACTCAAATTGTCTACGTGCGAGTCCCTCGTGACGTGAATCATTTTTTGACTCACTCGCGTAAATTCTGGATTTTAAACTAAGCGAATTAGGTGATAATTGTGATATTATTATTCCACAAAACTGAATGTGACCCAGACAACAGACTGTTTCAAAAACTTGTTAATCATGACTAAAAAAGACAATTATTAGATATATGATCGTATTTTTAACTCAATTTTTAGTTGGCCTCGTGGATGTCGGAAAATAGCCCACGGGAACGTGTGGTATATTGAAATTCGTTTATTTTCGTTGGATACCACTTTTGAATCCCATTTTTTAGGTATTAACGATGGATCCCGTTTGCTATTTCCGTTGAATCCCATTTTATAACAACATGTGTACATTTCAGAAGAAAAGTGATTTACCTTTATCAAACACTAGATTAGATTAATATTATAAAAAAAATTGTTAGGTTAGGTTAAAACTGTGACCCCTACGCACGAGCCGAGCGAGCGACGCGAGCGGTGCCGCGGCAGCGGCCGGCGAGTGCCAGAAACGACTAGATTATATAGAAAATGAGTTGTTTGTAAATAAATAGTATACGAAACGTTGGTTGTAAACTAAAATTTTGTCAATGGAGTTTTGGTGAAACTTAGTGAACCCCTCATTTTATTATAAACAATTTTGTTGTTGAAAGTACCCGCATTCAGATTTTTTTAAGCATTCGGGATCCAACGGAAATACTTGCAGCAGAAGAATTTTTTTTAGAATATATACTCTTGTCTATTATGTGAAAAGCTAAAAATCAGTTTATTGAAAAAAGTTGTTGTCAATTTAATAACATGTAAAAATGATAGAGGTAATCGACTTTTGATGCAGACTGTACCATCACTGCATGTGAAGAGGCATTTGCCCTATAGTGGGACAATCACAGGCTGGTATTATTATTATATCTTTAAGCTTTTCGCATATCTCGGGACCATATTGTCCCGGAACTTTGTCGACGGGCTGAAGCCAACTCGCAGAGGCCCGTTAGACTCTATACCTAAGTAAAGGAAATGAATTGGCCACCCTGTATATCATCCAATTCATAACACGATATCGAACAAGGGTCCTAATATCTATGACAATAATCTTATTAGTTTCCTCCAGGGATATCCTTTGCCTTGCTCCTCTGGGAATCATTAAATTGGTCCATCTTCACTAATGGGTTTAGCTAAATGTCGTTAACTCGGTCTGACAAGGAATGGACGTTGATATTATGTTATATCCATATTAACTGAATTCTAATGGCAGATCTAGAGCTGTCATTAAAATTCAGTTAATCTGGATTGTCGGATATCTAGCCAGTGAAGACATACCTACCCAGTGTAGATATAACAATTATGAATGTTTTTAGGAGCTGTATCCTTTTTGGATATTCAATAGGTAATTTACGTGTTGAACAGATTTTTTTTTTCGAACTTATGAAGCAATGGATTAGCAATTTGCTTCTGATTCCAATTGATAGTGCGTTACGCAATTAGGGTGCCGAAGACCAATTCTCGTAATTTAAAACGTTCAAAATCTAGTCGCAGTCTCATCTCGGCGACAAACAAATGTCAAGAACTTGTCAAAATGTAGGGAAATCAGAGATATTTTTGACAGAATGTGTCCGAGATCAGACTGTGAACGTTCTTAAAATTACGAGAATTGCCCCTCAGGGCTAGTCTCTTTATCTCTAGAACATTTTAAGCTATTGCATAGCTTTTATCGCGGGCTTGAGCGCGGCGACCGAATCAAGAAATTCCGTAACGAAAATAAACCTAACACCCCCACTCCGACCGGCACAGCGGTGCGGCGTTGAAAGCCGTGCATCGTCTAACGTCGTTCCAGTTCGGCAGACTTCGGCACGGTGTTTGTGTGCGTGCGACTAGACGTATGCGTGTAGACGTGGTGGTCACCACGCTCAAAAAGTGTATTGTATTAATATCAAAGAAAAAAAAATTGCATAAATATTATAATTGCATAAGTTAACAAAAAATGCTATGCAATAGCTTTGCCGCGGTAGTCCCCGAGTGCCACACGTATTTTTTTTTATTGTTAGAAGAGGGCCTATTCATTCTCCATTCCGCTACCATTGTTAAATGTCTTGCTGACGGTGAATACACATCCAGTCATGGATTACCTATAGTTACAGACATACATATAATTATACAGTAAAGCAAGCAAACAGCTGTGAATGCCTTTAAAATGTATATAGGACTAATTTCTGCCCGCGACATCGTTCGCATAAAATTTATTAAGTATTTTATTTAAACCTAAATATACCTTAAGACACTCGGAAATACTGCAACTTCCGATTAGTGAAAGATTTTTTTGGAAACCTAACTGTAGTTCCGAAGATTACTCCCTACATACAAACTCTCAAATTTTACCTCTTTAAATTATTAGTAGGTATAGAAGTATATATTTATGCAATACGTTACGGAGCATTAGAATTAATTTTATTTAAGGTCAAAACAACCCCGTAGCGTAACTAGTCCAGTTATAAATAAACGTCAAAAGAAAAATGGGGTATGCACCACACCATATCGCAAACTGGACATAAAATAATAGCCTGTGGGACGTCCATAAATTACCATTTCACTGGAGTACCCAGTTTTGTCTCAATACAACTTAACACTTGAATTGAATAACTTTCTTTGTTGTTGTAGTGGTGCTATTTGTGAATAGGCGGTGTTTTTTATGGCTCTTGTAGTAGTCTCGCTTGAAGGACCGTCGATTTTTTTTGACCTCAACCTAAAATCATGTCAAAAAGCGAGGAAGGAAAAATGTTCCCAAAGCTGGGACACAGGCCTTCTTTCTGTAAGAGGGATTGGTGTCATGTCTTCAAAACTTTGGTTCTATTCTAGGACATGCTGGTTTTTTCACGATGTTTTCCTTCACCATTTTGAAAGCAGGCTTATGAGTATTTCACACAAGATGATATTCATCATCATTTAACTAGCCTTTTCCCAACTATGTTGGGGTTGGCTTCCAGTCTAACCGGATGCAGCTGAGTACCTACCAGTATTTTACATGGAGCGACTGCTTATCTGACCTGCATAACCCAGTTACTGGGTAATACGAAACCCCTTGGTAAGACTGGTTGTCACTGTTGTCAGACTTACGGATTTCTGACGACCCGTAACGACTATCAAAGATCCACGAATGACAGCCGGAACCAACGGCTTCCGAGGTACGGAGGGTTATTTGTATCTAAAGATGGTCACCCATCCACGGATCTACCGCGGCAAGCGTGGCTTAACCTGATCGATCGACCCGTGCGGCTATTATTACTTAGCCATAAGCCCCTCACACAAGATGATATTATGATATCAAAATTGAGCCAATAAATGTTTGATTAGGTATAGGTATGGAGACGACAGCTGATAAAGAAGTTTAGAAAAAGAAAGCGTGCTGGGGATAGAGGATTTAAACTGGAGGGTGATGATTAAAAAGCAGCAAGACAATACACTGGTGGAACAAAGACAGTACCACGACCAGCAATACCTACTTGCAAGAAGAGGCACGATTTTGCTCCCATTTTTGAGAGGTGGTAACAACATTCTTGACACATCTTGTCACCAAAACTTTATGAGTTATTATATCTTTCACAGCCCGTTACTTTGGTACATTTTATTAGCTCTTATTTCTAGTTTATCCCTGAACACAAACATGGGGCCTTAAATCTTCAGTCGCCATCTTCACTTACGTCCCTTGAGCCAAACCCGTTCTTGTCTTACAGATAGAGGATTTATGTGTAGGATCTAAATATAATGTTTCAAATAAGTGTATTCTTGACTATGTGTGCGTCAAACCACCGCCGTATGATCTGCTTTCGTGTCTCTGAGATTAGACTAGCAACCTAATTACGTAATAAACTTTCAATCACAATCTCAATGATTTTGAAAGATATTGCTAAACCATTGCTTCACTTGTTCAAAAAATGTATCTGCTCAACAACGTAAATAACGCAATGAATGTTGTTGAACTGGCTAAATGAAAGCCTTTTCGTTAGGTAGTGTGTTACGCAATTACCCCGTAGGTCAAGACGATTCGTATGTATTAGGATTCTCAGTTAGACGATCTGCATTCCCGGTTTATTTTCCTAGTGTGGTGAATAAAGCCCTTGATGAGCTAGAAATGCTTTAGAGCCTATAGGTATTATCATTATCGATAAAGAAGATGTTGTTTTGTTCAATTCCTGAAACCGCCATTAAACATAAATATTACACAACAGCACCTTAATTGCGTAACACATTATTAATCACAATCTGAATAATGTTGAAGTATATTGCTAATCCATTGCTTCATATGTTGGAAAAATTTGTCTGCTTAACAACGTAAATAACGCAATGAATGTTGTTGAACTGTCAAAATGAAAGCCATTTTTACTGTTAGTGTGTTAAATATAATTACTATTTGCGCCCCGCGGTTTCACCCGCATAAGTGTCGATCCCGTGGGAATATCAGGATAAAAAGTATCCTATGCCAGGATTAACAAATCCTGGCTATATCTGTGTGTCAAATTTCATCCAAATCCGTTCAGCAGTTTGTGCGTGAAGAAGTAACAAACAGACTCACAAACATTCGCCTTTATAATATTAGTGTGAATACTAGGTACTGACCTGCACTACGAAAATCACCCTTACTGCTACGACATAAAGGCGCCGTCAATTTGTTACACCTATTATTTGTCTATGTTATTTGGTACACCTACCTATACCTACAACTAAACGCAATATGGAAGTAGGAACGGATTTTCGGTCTTTGGTAAATTCTGCAGTGCCAGCGATGCGTCGTCCACCTTTGAAGTTATGTCACCCGGGTAACGTTAGTTCAAAAGCTAAGTTAATAAGACTCAGGCACAGATCAAGTAGATACCTACTTTATGGTTGACTTGATGGTGACAGAGTACAGATAATATACGCATTTCTATCGAAAAGAAACCTAACAATTACTATTAATTATTATTTCTGCCTCATTGGTCCAGTAGACGCAACCGCTAAACTGCTGAGCATGAGGTCCTGGGTTGGACAAAGGTTTATTACGTTTTTCCGTTTCTCAGTAGAGGAGTCTGGATTTTCGCCCGTTTGATGGCAATGGCGCGGGCGAGCCCATTACATGGGACCCCCTATCAGTGGCGTGCATTTGCTTTCAGAATAGGTAGGCACTAGCCTGGGTCTAGTCTAAACAAACGCGGTCCCTAATCAGAAAAAAAAGTGAGCTCAAAAGAGTGGATATTTGAGTAGGCATGCCTACTTAAGGGTTAAAAATTGCGAAGGTCGAACGTCATGGTATTACGTGTCAGACGTACGTATTTTTAATTTTGTCGTATTAACTTGAACGAGTAAAGACCAATGACAATGTGCGAATAGTATGGGAGCCGAGTAGGCCGTCCGGAGACTGCCTATTGCCGCGCGTGTTTGTATGAAGATTTTGTTTTTTGTTAGATATGATAATTTAGTGAGTTTCTTAAATGTGGGACACACACTAAAATGTAATTGACAAGCCTATGTTGATATATCGTGGTAGGCACTGCTTATATATGCCTATATGCAATGCACGCCGCTGCCCCCTATTACATGGAACTTGGCGAAATATTCGGGTGTACCGGGTGTAAATTGGTACCTTTGCCTAAACCTTCGGGGAATAATGACGTGCTGTTGCGTACCTACATTTTGTCCAGTCGCTTATGTTTAAAATTAATATTATTTCAAGTTAAAAAAATATCAACTTTATTTTAATGATAATTAAGTTGATTTCAGAGTGACTAGCACTATTGAAAAAGTTATAAAAATGTTTGAAGTTGTAGCGTAAATTGCACTTTATTGTGTAGGATTTAAAGTTATTTTTCCATAAACTCATATTTGTTTACTTTTTTGGCAAATAAATTGCGAATGCAAATTATGTAAATATACAGTATACATACATATATAAATTCACGCCTTCTTCTCATGGGGTTAGACAGAAACTACAGAACGCCACCTCTGCTACGATTCTTACAAACTCTTTTTGTCGCGTTTACGTTCGTTCATACATCAGAAGGCCAATTCTCGTACTTAATTTGAAACGTTCAACATCTAGTCGCAGTCTCATCTCGGCGACAAACAAATGTCAAAAATATAGGGAAATTAGAGTAGAGGTATTTTGGACAAATTCATTCCGAGATCAGACTGTGAACGTTCTTAAAATTACGAGAAATGCCCTTCTGGTCATATATGCACGCCAGTTGCGAGGACTACGCATCTGACCTTTCTGTAGAACATCACGGTAAGGTCACTATAAAAATGTCCTCCAAGGGCGTCGGTCCCGGCGTTTCCACTCACATCTGCCTTGTAAAAATGTATTTACTAGCTGCGCCTCGCGGTTTCACCGGCATAAGTGTCGATCCCGTGGGAATATCGGGATAAAAACTATTCTATGTCCTTCCCCGGGACTCAAATTATCTCTATACCAAATTTCATCGAAATCGGTTCAATGGTTTATACGTGAAAAGGTAACATACAGACAGTTACTTTCGAATTTATAATATTATTACCTAGTATGGATATGGATTATTTATAACCCTGCCAAGATCTTATTAACTTCCATAAACAAAAGCCGAATTGAAATATAGGTACCTCACAATGACAGAAAACACAAAATTATCAAATTCTAAGGTGAGTCTACACACAGCGCGGTTAATGCACATAAAACAGACAGTCATTATAATACTGTATATCTACTTTATCTGCGCTTGTCACTAAATATCCTTAAGTAGGTATACGAATACATTTTCAGTTCGTGAATAGTTTACGTGAAGCTTAAAGCACTTTGCGAATGTTATAGTTACTATTCGGCCTGTAATTCTTCGAGTTGGGCCTTGAAATACGCGTATACTGTGTATGCCTAGCCTTTTCCTAACTACGTTGCGGTCGGCTTCCAGTCTAACCGGATGCAACAATATACCAGTATTTTACATGGAGTGACTGCCTATCTTACCTCCACAACCCAGATACTCGGTAACACGATACCCATTGGTATGACTGGTTGTCAGACTTTGGGCTTCTCACTACCAGTAACGACTGTCAAATATCTATATCTACAACTAATGACAGCCGGGACTAGTGGGTTAGTGTACGTCTGTAGCTACTGTGTATGGTACGAAATGAAGATGAAGACAAACGTCATCATCATAGGTCACTTTTAGGGTTCCGTAGCCAAATGGCAAAAAACGGAACCCTTATGGATTCGTCATGTCTGTCTATCTGTCTGTCTGTCCGTCCGTATGTCACAGCCACTTTTTTCCGAAACTATACTGTTGAAACTTGGTAAGTAGATGAATTCTGTGAACCGCATTAATATTTACACACAAAAATAGAAAAAAAAAAACAATAAACTCACACCCTTTCTAGCGTTATCATCTTTTACACAGTCCATTCACCGTTTCTTTGGTCTTTCCTTACTTTTATAGCCCTCCAAATTTATACTCAAAAACTTTCTTTCTCAGATTGCGCTTATTTATAATCGTGTCCAGTTGTTAAGGTGATTGGATACTGACACTTTTTCATACATTCTTTCGGGGTACAAATCTCGAAAAATAAACGATTTTTGCAGAATAAAAGCACGTATATTAAGTTGTTATGACTTATTATTGACGCATATCGACAAAAACCTATAAAAAAACACTATTTCCAGGATATCTAGGCCTGACAAAATCGATAAATTTTTCTATGTGTGCGCGGCCGGAACACGCCCTCTGCAGGATATTTCAAAGAACTATCGAGAAGCAGAACACAAATTTTTGCTAAGGTTATCAACAACAGTTGATCTTGCTCGTTAGATGGCGTTGTTTGTCAATGTCAAACAGGTTGGCCAATTTTATAATAAATCGTTGAATTATGCGTGTTTTTTTTGACAAGTTGCGAATCGTTGGTAGGTATGCAATATTTCTTACAAGGCTGGCGCGGTGGCTCTGCCCGCGCAGTTATAGGTAGGTATATTAAATCAATTTTATCAATTGAATCATGAAGTGAGAAAAAATGCTTTACCTACTTATTGATAGTATTTGCGATCTACCCTGGGTTCGATATTACTGTAATGAATGTATGTACCTACATACTAAGTTTATGTACCTAAGTACCTACATAAATGTAAGTACTAACTTACACTTGAACTGTCTTCGAGAAATTTTCTGAATTAAAAATCTTTCTGCATTAGGCTGGTAAGTACACTCGTGTGTGGACACTCATACGCACAGTACGCGCCACTCAAAAGAAATAGATCGCCAACCTTTTTACGTTTTAGTTCAGTTCAAACTATAGAATTTTGAAAATGAAATCGTGCGCAGTTTGTAACGTGCAGTTCAACGATGGTGTCCAGTGTGGCAGTTGCAAGAAAAACCTGGATTTTGGATGTGCAAACATCTCAGAAGCTGGATGGAGAAAGCTGGGAGCCCATAGGATGGCACAATGGAAATGCCCATCGTGCAGAAGCTCATCGCCAGTTGTGCCTGCCGCTGAACCTGCGTCGTTGGATACCATACTAAGCGAGATACGTGACATGAAGCGGCAGCTACTTAACTTGCCGACCTTGGTAGATGACATTCGCGTAATCAAGGATGAGTTGGCTGAGCTTAAGTTGACGTGTGAGGGCACTGGTGGGAGACTTGACAATTTTGACACAAGACTCGTGGAACTTGAAACAAAAGTGTCTGGATTTGAAAAGCTGCAGGAATCAGTAAATAGCTTACAGACTGACTTGGCGAGCACGAAGTATCTACTGTCGACTTATGAACAGAGATCCAGGCTAAACAACATAGAAATTAAGGGGGTTCCTGTGAAGAAGGATGAGAATTTGTACTCAATTATCGACGCTATCGGCCGTGAAGTTAACTACAGCTGTCCTAAAGCCCAGGTGAACTATATTTCAAGGGTCCCTATTTTTGGTTCCAATGAAAAGCTGATAATAGTGAGTTTTTTAAACCGGTACGTAAAGGAAGATTTCATTGCGGCTGCGCGTGCCAAGAAGGACCTATCCACCTGTGACATCGGGTTTCAAGGCTCATCTCAGCGTGTGTATGTTAACGATCACCTAAGCGTGGAGTACAAAAAGCTTTTAACCAAAGTTAAAATCATTGCCAAGGATAAACATTATGAGTACGTATGGGTTAAGCATGGTAAAATTCATATACTTAAAAATAATAATTCGAAAGTTTTTATTATAAGGAAGGAGTCAGATTTAAACAAGATTGTCTAATTTGCCTCTTAATTTGTACATATAGTTTCCTATCTTGCTATTATATTTTGCTTCAAGGGCTCCTAATGTTTAATATCGTTTGTGTTACAACAACTTTTTGCCAAATGTTTAACACCTCTGCCGTACTAATGACCTTGCCACCTCTCTTTTGTTTAGTTACTTGTATGCTTTGTGTTCGTTATCGCGCTGTTTACTTTAAAGCTTTACTGCACTACAATATGTTTTACTCTCTCGCACTTGCACGCACCACGCACTATTGCTTGCTTTTTCGCACAGCTGTTTACAACTTAACATCGTATGATTCTTGCGCTCGCGCAAATGTTATTGCCTTTTACCTTCATTATACTTATTTTATTACATTATACATTATTTTAAAATGTTATTTAATGAAATGCTTTATTTTAATGTATTATACAGATTTATACTCAATTATTAGGCTTGACTTTCAATGGCTACTAAGTTAAATATATTTTATCAGAATGTTCGCGGGCTGAGAACAAAAAGTGATACTTTTTACCGTGAATTATTATTAAACTCGTATGATATTATTGTTCTTACAGAGACGTGGTTATTAGATGGAATTTTAAGTTCCGAATTTTTTGATGAGCGGTACATTGTGTGGCGTCGTGATCGGGATTATGCTTTGACCGGGCAATCGCGTGGTGGGGGTGTGCTTATTGCTACACGTAGGGAACTTTCAGTTATATGTCAACCTACCTTCCATTCTACAGCAGAGGATTTATGGCTCAGCGTTCGACTGAGAAATTCCAATACACGTAAATATATCACCTTACATATTTGTGTTGTTTATTTATGTCAGCAAAACTTAGGCCTTTCTTTTTCTTCACAACTTCGCAATTACCTCACAAAATTAAACCAAACAGTTATTAGTAACTCTTCTGATACCTTTCTCATCATTGGTGATTTTAACATGAGTGTCATTAACTGGGTCCTATCTGATAATTTATCGCTCGTTCCAATGAACCCGAATGGTACTGACGAAGTTTTACTTGGTGACGAATTATATACCCTAGGTTTAGGTCAATACAATGGTGTTCTTAATATGTATGGGAAGATTTTAGACCTGGTACTCTCAAACCAATTGGTTAATGTGGTTGAATGTTCAAGTCCGCTGGTTCCCATTGATGCCTACCATCCAGCGCTATTAATTGATATGGATTTCGTTGAAGCTCCTCTATTAGAGTGCGCGCCACGGACGCAATATCTGTTCGACAAAGGTGACTATGAATCTATCAACAAAGAAATTTCCATGACTGACTGGGAATCCGAGTTTGCGACACGATCAATTGATGAATCATTAAACTTTTTTAACCAAGTTATTCTCAATTTACACACAAAATACATTCCACAAAAATTACAGCGTAGCAAACAGTATCCAGCTTGGTATAACTCGGCATTAATTAAAACAATCAAGGAAAAATACAAATATTTAAAAAAGTTTAAGACGTACGGCAATATAGCTGATGAGTCAACATTTAAGCTTCTTCGTGAAAGGGTCAAGGTATTGGAAGCGCAATGTTATGAAAACTACTTGAATTTGACCGAAAAATCTATTAAAGAAAACCCCAAATATTTTTGGACTTTCGTTAAAAAACGACATAAATCAAATGCAGTTCCGAGCACTTTAAACTATAATAGCGAAGCGTTGCGTACCGGAGAAACAATATGCGAAGCGTTTTCTACGTACTTTCATTCTACATTTCTAGATACTAGCCCTAGTCATGGAAATCCTTCACCCCATCTTTTTACTGAAACTTCCAGCATATCTGACATATGTAGCATCGTAGTGAACGTTGAAGAGGTCTCTATCTTGCTTCGCAAGCTGGATACTTCTAAAGCGGCTGGCCCAGATAATATTTCATCCAAATTTCTTGTGCGATGTTCATCTTCGATTGCTCAACCTATCTCGATTCTTTTCAGGAAATCTCTGGATACTTGCGTTGTACCTGAACTTTGGAAATCGGCTTTTATTACACCTATCCACAAAAAAGGAGTCAAAACCGAAATTGTGAATTATAGGCCAATATCCAAGCTCTGTATTGTGGCAAAGATCTTCGAAAGAATCATCTTTAATCAGGTGTATAGTGCTCTTAAAAACTCGTTCAGTTCCTTTCAACATGGTTTTTTAAAGGGAAGGTCTACGGTCACCAACTTAATTCTGCTCAACGATTTTATTACTGATGCCATGGATAACGGTAAGCAGGTTGATGTCGTTTATACTGATTACAGTAAAGCTTTTGATCGGATTGACCATGAGATCCTACTATCAAAGTTATATGGTATGGGAATACGGGGTGATTTACTCAGATGGTTTTCTTCTTATCTGGAGAACAGGTCCCAAGCAGTAGTATTAAGCAATTACATATCGGGTTGGGTGCCTGTCCCCAGTGGCGTGCCCCAGGGTTCATTGCTTGGCCCATTATTTTTCATAATCTATATAAACGACATCAACTCTTGCTTGATTTCGTCTAGACTGTTATGTTTTGCAGATGATATGAAAATCTATGCCTCAATTACATCACATGCGGACGTGATTGCACTTCAGGATGACTTACAACGTCTGGAGGCTTATTGTCGTAGGAGTAAGCTTGATCTTAACCCTGCTAAATGTTCGGTTCTAACATATTCTCGAAAGCGCTCAAACATACCCTCATCGTATATCTTAGGGGATAAAGTATTACCTAAAACGAATTGCATCCGAGATCTGGGGGTATATCACGATTCTAAGCTTACATTTGAATCTCATGTCGATGCCATAGTCGCTAAAGCATCTAAGGCACTTGGCTTCATAATGCGGCTATCCAAGTGCTTCACTCAAGCCAAAACATTAAAGATTCTCTACTGTACCTTTGTTAGAAGCCACTTGGAATACGCGTCTGAAATCTGGAATCCATGTTACCACAAGTACATTGATCGTATAGAGAGCATCCAGAAAAGGTTCATCAAGTATTTGTGTTATCATCAGAAAGTGCCGTACCGGTCTGAAGATTACCTCAACCTCTGTAAAAAGTATCATATATTGCCCCTAATTAATCGGCGAGCAATCTCTGACTGTATTTCATTATTTAAAATTTTCAATAATTCTATTAATAACTCTGAAATTCTATCCAAATTTTATTTTAACGTTCCTGGAAGGTCGAAGCGATGGAACGCACCGTTGCGTGTTCCATTTAGCGCTACAAATTATAGGCAAAATTCATTTATAGTGCGTGCAAGTAGAAACTTTAATTACATTTGTAAACAGCATGATTTTGATACATTCACAACGAGTGTATCCTCGGCCAGAAAGTGCCTTAGCCTTAGCTTTTTTAATTAAGTTTTTTGTATGTTCGGGTTTCTATTCTTGTATTGAATATGAAATGTGAATTTTAGTTTAAGCTTGAATGTTATACTGTTTTTTTTTCTCTTTCTTTTTTTGGTAGCTGTGTTGTGTTGTTCACACTCTTCTTTTTTTTATAATCTGTTTTTAGAAGCGGTGACTTGTAATTGGCTGTCAGTCTCACATGCAATTTTTTTTTTTTATTCCGTTTGTTTTAGCTGTAAGTCATCCATAGTATATAAATAAATAAATAAATAAATAAATAAATAAATAAGTACCTATTGAGAGAGCCCTTCCCAGTTCCCACTGTTCCCAGACCGTCTATCCTATCGTCAACGCGGGCATAGTCAAAAGCTTGTTCACAGAACACTATTACCTTTTCCTAGCGGAGCTAAGCTTGTTTTTGTTGTTCAATCCAGCGCATTGTTTGAAAAAGAGGCAAAGCAAAAAGAGAGAGATAGCGCCTGAACGCTCGTTTGGCGTTCGGTTCGGGTTCGGTAACTTCCGCCGTTCACTCGCAGGCGGCAGCATGGACTTTGGGCGGCAGGCCCGGCCGGCACTATTGGAGCGCTTGGGTGGGTTAGCCATTCATTCATGATGTCGCATCGCACCTCGCACGCGCCTCGCTCACAGTAAATATACAGTAAGTTATCTAAGGCCGCCCGCCGAGTTATTAGCCTACTCTTGCGTTGATCCCCAGGGTTGTCACTTTTACTTTTAGTTAATATTTTCGAACAAGCAGCACTTGATCTAAATTTATGAAATAAAAAGCATATTATGATTGAATATTTTATAAATTTAGTAAAAATAAAAAGCCTTTATTCACATAGATAACATTTATTATACTAAGTTACAAATTTGATACCGAGAAAATTTTTCTCCTGTTTCTGCAGCGTATTTCCCTTTCCGTGTTCAACTGGCGACACCGGTCTCGCGAAATCAACACGCTTTTGTTTTACTACGGAATTCTACGAGCCCGTGTTCAATTCGCGTCAACGCTTTTGCGATCAAGCAACGTTAAAAGAAGTTTTACAAAATAGTGTGCAATTGAATTGAACACGGTTTTTTAACCTGTGATATACCACTCAATAGACATAAAACCTATTTAGTCTAATATGATAAACACTTTTTTTTTTCATTCTATGTCATCCTATGTCGACGGAGCCCCGCTTCGCAGGGCATTTCTGTGTAAAGGGTTTAAAGTAACCTAACCAAACCGAACCTCGGAGTGCCCTTAGCTTGCCCTTGCATCCTATGGCGTTAAACCTTACCCAGCGCCACTTGATCACAAAGGCGTGCTCAGTTGACGCGAATTGAACACGGACTCGTAGGATTCCGTAGTAAAACAAAAGCGTGTGGATTTCACGAGACCGATGTCGCCAGTTGAACACGGAAAGGGAAATACGCGTTTCTGCACGTCCGGAACGCTTTATTATTATTTCTTAATGTAAAGTAAATTCTCATTCTTATGTAAAGTTTTGTAAAAAGCTTTTGGGAAAGCATGGACAGGGCATCTTAAATTCTATATCATTCAGTTGATCGTAAATTGACCGGCCAATTTTAATGTTGATGTGGTCCTTTTCGAACGCTTTGCGAAACACCTGCTCCATCCTTTCTACATTATCGACAAAATCATCAGGTGGGATCATGAGTAAATTTCCATCTTTGCCGTAATTCCTGTAATGGGTGTATCTAGATTCTACACTTAAATTACACGCTCGTTGATTAACGTCGACGTAATTATTTAAAAAATCGCAGTTCTTATGGTAATCAACACATTTTTTTAACAAAGCGCCACAAACATAAAAATATGCATTTTTTTTTCCGGTAGCTCATGTTGTATTGGTACATAGTCAGAACGTAAGATTTCCGACAAAATATTTTCATTTCCTTGTGTTTGATTGCTACTGGTAACTAACTTTAGCTCTAAACATAGTATTCAGAAAGTTACATTTATATGGAAAAATGCGACTCGGCTACGCTCTTAATAAAGCAAATAAACTGTGAAATAAACAATACAATACCACATTTTCTAATAATATTTAAGTATAAGTAGGTACTTACATTTCTGGTTGAGTAGGAACTTTGAAGAATGATAAGTCCGGGTTTGCGAAATCATTATTGAGGCACCCGAAAACACTACAATATTTTTTTCCCCTTTTTGAAGTCATGATACTCGTAATTTAAGTGGCCGCCGCCGGCGAGAGTTGACGAACGCAATCGGTCATGTAGCGTACGCGCGTGCTCACAGTCGCGCTGCACAGCCCGCACTGCCGCCACCTTATTCCCTCATATATTATGCTAGCGTGTGCGTGAAATCGCGTGCCGACATGGCGCGCGGCGCGCACGCACACATTCAAACCGAGAGCGGCACGTTTGTATGAAGATGTTTTACTGTATATTTACTGTGCCTCGCTACTTGGCCGCGCGCATAAATGCACTAGTTTTGTAAATTGCTCTGCATGCAGGTACATATAACTACCTACCTATAGTACGGACGAAGCGCTTGGCCCCGCGCCGGGGAGATGTGTGTTTGAATTTTTACCAATCTAGGTACCTACCGAACTAGCGTTATTTTTGACTATATGGAAGTTATTTATAATATACACATAAGTATACTTTAGCTTTTTCATATTATGTTTGTTCCTAACTAATATTGTAAATGCGCAATTGACTTTGTTTGTTCCACTTTCACGCTAAAACGGCTGAGCTGAACGGATTTACTTAGATGAAATTTGGCACATGGGTAGACCATGACCTGCGGGGTAATTGCGTAACACACTATCAGTAGCAATGGCTTTCATTTTGACAGTTCAACAACATTCATTGCATCATTTACGTTTTTGAGCAAAAACATTTTTCGAACCATACAAATGATATATGTTTCGAACATAGGTAATGCAAAGCAATGGATTAGCAATATTCTTCAAAATGATTCAGATTGAGATTGATAATGATTGTGTTACGTAGGTAATTATAGTGCTGGGTTAGGATTACGACATACGATACTTTTTATTCCGGTAGTACGATTCCGTGGGATAATCTCCGACATACACGCGGGCGAAGCTGCGGGAAAAATCTAGTACCTCCATAAAGTACGAAAAAGTAAAAGTAAATAATTTTATTCTACCTATGGAGTAGAGTAGCAGTACCTGCCTAAATAAATTCTTAATTCCGCGTTCCGTTACCTAATCTCAACTTCTTCAATAGACGTATTGAAGAAGTTGAAATTAGGCAACGGACTTGTATAAAATGTAGGTACGTACCGTATATAAATGTAATACCTAGTACCTACTTGTACCGCGCAGTACCTACAGGCACAAAATATAGAGAGTACAGACTTCCATCCGCGCGAGACACGCGTAGCTGTGAAGTGCAAAAATGGAGTAACAAAAAAAAAGTAATTATAAGTAACTGTTGAGTGGATGGTTGTTTAAATTCAACATTACGATGAGTTATCGTTTTTTAAGCCACCAGTTGTTTCAGAGAGGTAAGTAGGCATTTGCTTGTATTTCGAATAGTTAGATAGGTAGGTAAGCGCCCCGGCCCCCGGCGCCGAACCGTAAAAGCGAACATGACTTTGTGGCGTTGTAATATTTTTACAATTTATATTAGATATTTATTGTAGTACCTATAAGCTAAAAAATACGATCATTTCCTTTCTTGCTGTTTCATTCTCAACAATGAATCAAATAACTAGATACGAGTACCACTACTACACTAGTTTTTTGTGTTTTTTGCCAAAGTTGACAACCCCAGCGCGACCGCCGAGCGTAGGTATGAAAAGTGCAAGTACCAAATTACCTTTCTGTTTTGTGCGGTTGATCAAATAAAGTAATCTGAATACAGTCATTTATATTTACGGTACCTACTTACTTTGAACTAAAAAACATTGTTGTTAATTTTTGTCTCTGTCTGTTTATTCCGGCTAATCTCCGAAACGGCTAGACTGATTTTGACGGGACTTCCACTGGCAGATAGCTGATGTTATAAGTTCCGCGAAAAAATATAGGTGAAAATGAATGAAATTCAATACGTACAGACGCAAGTACATCAACCTACTACCGCGGTTATGCGAGTCATACCTACGCGCCGCGAGTTCGGTTTACACTCGGTAAACAAACAGTCTCGAATGCTCCACAGTGACGAACGGACGCCGGACGATGTGATGGTTTTGTACGCAGTTACGAGCGTAGACCATATAGATACATACCTACTGTTTGACAAATTGTACAGAAGACCGAGGAGTACAGTCAGCCACTGTGTATGGCATTTGTGGACTACGAGAAAGCCTTCGATTCCATCGAAGTATGGGCAGTTCTGGCCTCTCTGCAATGATGTCGAATTGACTGGTGCTACATCGAAGTGTTGAGATGTTTGTATGATGCTGCAACGATGACTTTCCAGATCCAGGATCAGAAAACCAGCCCCATCCAACTGCTCAGGGGGGTGAGGCAGGGGATGTCATATCCCCTAAATTGTTTACCAACGCCTTGGAAGACGTCTTCAAGACGCTGGATTGGACAGGGCATCAACATGAACACCGAGTACATCTCACTTCTTCGATTTGCCGATTACGTCGTCATAATGGCAGAGACGCTGGAACAGCTAGACCAAATGCTGCACAGCCTAAATGGAGCCTCCCGGCGGCCTCAGCATGAATTTGGACAAGACAAAAGTCATGTATAATTCGCCGTTTTGCCGAGTCCAATCCACATCGAAGGGTCGCTTCTCGAAATTGTGAAGGATTATGTCTGCCTAGGGCAAGTCATCCAGCTCGGTAGACACAACTTTAAGAAAGAGGCCGACAGTAGAGGTGGGCGCCGCCTTAAAAATTGTCGGCGGCGGCGCGCTGACCAATTTCAATCGGCGGCGGCGGCGTGGCGCCGGCGGCGTAGTTTTCTACTACCTCCAACTAAAACTCTCAATCCACTCTCTCTCTACTCCCTATCTTCTTTAAGCCGGCCGTATCGTTTTAGGCAGACGACAGGAAAATGTCAGTCCTATACAGTACAGTAAATACCTTATCCAGATCAGGTCATCAGGTACAAAAAAAACAGTTTTCCAAAGGGACACTTTAATAGCCTAGTAAACAATTTTTTAATATAAACACAGAAATAATAATTATAAAATATGTAAGATTGATAATTAATATGTAAGATTGATAATCAATCTTACATCTTACATATTTTATAATTATCATGAATAAATATGATTTTAATACCCCGAATCGAGCTCAAGCGAGATCTTTTGGCCGTAACTGTTAGCCCAGCTACCGAGAATACCCTCTTACTCGGAGTGCTAGTGGCAGGTATACAGAGTAAAGCTCTAGCAAGAGCAGAGAGCTAGAGCTTTACTCTGTAAAAAAGAAATATTTCCTCATGGAAATGCTTCTTTTTTATTATTCCAATAGGATAATAAATCACCATTTTTTGGTTCTGTAGGATCAGCACCAGCAATGTAACGCCAACATTCTTGCTCTATTGGATCACCTTGAATGCCTTGGTATGAACTCATACTATGTTTCCTTGACAGTTTGTGCAATAATGATGTGTCAATTACATTGCTAGTGCTTGTCCTTGCTGCGTTTTCG
This sequence comes from Amphipoea oculea, assembly GCA_945859645.1. Lineage (NCBI taxonomy): Eukaryota > Metazoa > Arthropoda > Insecta > Lepidoptera > Noctuidae > Amphipoea > Amphipoea oculea. The sequence goes on from OX243880.1 coordinate 13,333,765, forward strand.
GCTAAAGCTTCTGGCTCGTTATTAATATTAATGATTTCCCTGATGGACGAGGAAAGGAATGACGTTCTGGTCATATTCCGGTTTTCAATATTTGAATCTATTTCTGACAGACTCATGAAGCGGTTATCTAATAGTGCTGCTGCGACAATGGGCTTTGTTACTGGGAATCTTTTATTTATTTTTGTCATCATGTTGCGTTTTAACCGTAACATTATTAGCGCTTCATCATCTTGATTGATCCTTAATATAATACGTCTTTAATCTCCTAAAGAAACACCAGAGCCCTGATTCACAACCATACGACAGGCTATCGTATCGAAAACTTGACATTTCGATAACCTGATTTGACTTCCCCTCAACAGCAAATAGCTGTTGGAAAAATAGCGGGCGTCTATTTGATTTAAACTGACAAAATTTTCGGGTTCTGGACTTGTGAACAGCGTTGAGAAGACTCCTACGATAACAATGATTAATGTTCGATACGATACGGAAGCATATCGAGTGTTTGTGAATAAGGGGGCAGAGCAACATTCATCGTGCATGCTTTCTGAGACGACAAGATTTCGACGATTTCTCGAAAGTTTCTCAAAAATTTTACCAGATCCTCTAAAAGGATCCACTCACTCTGAGTTATTCTGAGTTCTTCTTGGCCAATCTTCCTCAACATATTATTTATAGGTTCTCGGTAGCATATGTGGATTACACTTTCTAGCATTTCTAAAATGCCAACGAGTTGGGGTCGCAGTTTTGGTTGTTGGAATATTTTTGTAATTTTCACACGTCTTTACGCCACTCACGCCGCGCGGTGAATGTCGGCGGCGGCGGCGGCGGCGGCGTGCGGGTGGCACACGGCGGCGCCGCGCCGGCGCGGCGCCCATATCTAGCCGACAGAAGGATGCAGTTGGGTTGGGCGGAATTCGGAAAAATTCGTCAAGTCTTCTAGTCGCCTATCAACCTTAAGAAGACCTTAGTCTTCAACCAGTGCGTTGTGAAATTATCCGGCAAAGAACCGGAGTTACCGACATAGCTTACACAGTAAGCAAACTGAAGTGGCGGTGGGCTGGCCATGTTTGTCAAAAGACCGATGGCCAGTGAAGCAGACAAGTCCTGGAGTGGAGACCACGTATCGACAAGCGTAGTGTGGGACGCCCTCCAGCTAGATGGACGGACGACCTGCTACCAGCCATCCTGCGAAGATCGTCGCTCCACCTAGCCTGAGGCGTCCCACCTTACGTTTACCGATTAGCGGTCTCCACTCAAAAACACGTCTACCCCAATGGTCATCGGTTCTACGGCTAATATGGCCGGCCCATTGCGACTTCAGCTTGCTTATTCTGTGAGCTATGTCGACAACTTTGGTTCTCTGCCGGGTTACCTCGTTGCGGATTCGATCCCTCAGAGAGACTCCAAGCATAACCCGTTCCATAGCTCGCTGAGCGATCTTGAATTTATGGTCCAGCCGTACCGTGAGTGTCCACGTTTCGGCTCCGTACGTAAGTCATAACTGGCAGGAAGTACTGATTAAAGACCTTAGTCTTTAGGCTCTGTGGAATACGCGAGGAGAAAACTCGACGAAGTTTCCCAAACGCTGCCCAGCCCAGCTGAATTCTTCTGTTAGTCTCCCTCTCAAAGTTTTTCTTACCAAACTGCAGGTTGCCCGAGGTAAAGTATTCTTGAATAGCCTTGAGAGCACCGCCATTGACAGCAATCGGTCCCGGGGTAACGTGTTCGTTAAACATAACCTGGGTTTTGACCAAGTTCATCAGGCGACCAATGCGAACAGAAGAATCAACTAAGTCGTCAAGCATCTGCTGCAGGTCCTGCACCGATTCAGCCAGTATAACGATGTCATCTGCAAATCTCAGGTGTGAGATGTACTCGCCGTTGATGTTAATGCCGCGTCCTTCCTAGTTCAGCGTCTTGAACACATCCTCCAGTGTGTTTATTACGAACAAGTTATAATAACATTCGCATGATGTCGACGATGATGTACATTAGATACGTTGTGCATTTCATGTAGATCAAAATTGCCCTTTACAGCATAATTAACATTAAAATGTATATATTAGAACATTTCAGAGATTTAAAAAGCGGGGGCAGAGCGGCTGGCGGGGTGGTACGAAGTTCACCGAGGTCAGCTAGTATATAATATAATAATAATTACACATAAAAATTGTTTTTTTAGGAAAAAACTGAAAAAGTGGCAAAACAAAAATCAGAGGTTGGCAGCACTCGTTGGTTGACATATTCAAATATTTATGGTCTGCTCTAGTATAATAATAATAGCTCTATGGGTCTGTGGTTACCCGTTGCTTTACTTGCAAATGCAAATTTTATGAGTGTGATTAATAAATTCAATTGTGGAAAACGACTCAGTCTTGGAAAAGGAGGCTCTTATCAGCGTCGTGTCCATATAGCAGGTAAATAAGTTATTTCATAGACATTTTAAAACAATAATTATGTGACATCTCTAGCGACCTATACTGGACCCACATGGTGGACTATGACAACATCTCTCTGTGACAAAAGAGACCAGGGAGAGGAGAGAGGAAGTTCTATAATCAAGTCACATAGACTTGATTATAGAACTTTCAATAAAAACTTATGTTACAAATAGCTATGTGACTATGATTTGGCTTTTTCAGGATTGTCTCATTCAGTAGGACACAAATGGCATCAAACTGCATGGAAAAAACAAACTTCACAGAGCCCTGGACAACATTTTAAAAAATATATCCTTCAACAAGAGAAAAGTAGATTGCGTCAACGGGCAATGAATCGAAAACGGCTTTTTACTGAAAAAAATATAACTCAACCTGATAAGGACTATGGCCCAGAAGCAAGTGACCCTGTCGATATTGATGAGGTAGAATTAAACAGGCAATGTGAATTGAAATTGCTTGAATTTCAAGAAGAGCCACAACAAATAGTACATATTGAAAAGGCGACTTTGGGGCAACATGATAATGACACGTATATGTCACATACAGATCTGATCGTCTGACAGCAAGCCAGTTTGGAATGGTAAGATATTAGCAATCCTGTAATTTTTTCTTACTTTCTATGAAGCCACAGTACAAAATAGTACATGAATATGGTGTTTACTTGTTTATTTCAGGTTTGCAAGCGTCGTAATGCCACACCATGTCACAATCATGTGAAATGCATTCTCTACAAAAATGATATTTGTACTAAAGATATGGACAGCAAAACGAACATGTTGCAAAGAGCATGTTCATGCAACAATATGGCAAGCATTATGGCAATATGGCAAGCATTTATAATAATTATGGACGTATGTTACAAAAACGTTTTGTTTGTTACAGGTATTATACAAGCAGAAAATGCTATTGTAGAGATAAAATGTTTTCCTTCTTTGGAAAGGAAATCTCAAAATATTAGAGCAGCATCAGGAAATAGAAATTTTCCTATTCATCTGGAAAATGATGTTTTAGTTATGAACAAAAAACATAATTATTATTATCAAGTAAGTAACAAATAGGTACCTACTATTATATCTTTGTTCATGTATAAAAAATAATGTTTCTCGGAATATTTATTTAAATTGCTATGATTCTAGGTCCAGGGTCAATTGCGAATTACCAAAATGAATAAATGTTACTTCATTTGCTTCATATCTGTCACCCAACCATTGACTGTCATAGAAGTCAACCGGGATGAGGAATTTATCAGTACTATGATGCTGAAGTTAGTAACTAGTATCTTAAGTTGTTTAATACATATTTTTAAGTAACGTGTTGTGAGCGAGATTGCTTCCTCCACCTTGTCACATAAACCTTCAAAGGTTTTTAGACAGGTGTATGCTTGTATTTATAATTTTTAGTGTAACTGAATGTATTGGAAACAAATAAAAAAAAAAAAAAAAAAAAACTTTTTTCAAAACATGTGTACTGCCAGAAATTATTTTGAGACGCATTCGGAAAAATGCTAAGGCCCTTATTCATAATCCTATTTTATCTCTATTTTAGCTAAAATAGGTTTATAGAACGTTTGTCTTTATCTGTCACGTTGTCATTTCTGTGTGTAAGAAAGAGACAAACCCCATTTTAACTAAAATAGGTTTGATAAGTTTTATGAATAAGGGGGTAAATGTCTAGACATCAAGGAATTAAAAGGTATGAATAATATAACTTACTTATTTTTTGGTTCTGAGGTTCGGGTTGAGTATAGAATAGTCTAAAGAAATTGTGTAAATTCATTTGTTGTAGCGAAAACTGCGGCTTCCAGCACTTGATCATGGCATTCGGATGGAAAGGAATGTAACACACGATGGAAGTAAAAAGTGACAAGCAGAAGATGGATACGGCAACAAACAGCAGCGTGTAGAACAGAAGATATTTTTACTGTAATAATTTTAAATTCATGTATTTTTGTACGTAGCAATGTATAGATTAATTAATAATAATTGTGTTATTTGTTAGGGCAGTGGTGGTCAAGTGGCAACAAGTGGCAAGTTGTAGGTCGTAGGTCCGAATCCAGACAGGCGCTTTAGTTTGTGTAAATTATTTCATCTCCACTGCTCTCAAAACGGTGAAGGAAAACATCGTGAGGAAACCGGCATGTCCTAGAACCAAAAATTCGAAGACATGTGACATCTGCCAACCCGCACTAGGCCTGTGTGGTAGATTATGGCCCACTCCCTGTCACTGAGAGGAGGCCTGTGTCCCAGCAGTGGGAACATTATAGGCTAATATGATGATTTATTTATTAGTTCACTAGCTGCGCCCCGCGGTTTCACCCGCGTAAGTTTCGATCCCGTGGGAATATCGGGATAAAAACTATCCTATGTCCTTTCCCGGGACTTAAACTATCTCTATACCAAATTTCATCGACATCGGATCAGTAGTTTAGGCGTGAAGAAAAGACAGACAGACAGACAGAGTTACTTTCGCATTTATAATATTAGTTTGGATAAGATTTTTCATTGTAGATATTTTCATTTGTGTATTTAGGTACCAGCTAGAAGTTCAAAATTGTGCAAGTAGGTAAGTATTCTTGAAACTATGTTAGGTTAGCAAGCTACTTATGTGTTATTGTGTAAGATAGGTACTTATGTTTCGATGTGTGATGTTTTGTACGTAGCAATGTATTATAGTTTGTGTTATTTGTTAAAAATATCCATTTTAATTCTTTTTAACTATTGTGGTACAGTACCTAATTGTATTTTAGGTGCATCGTCTTCATATATATTTAATTATATAATTAATGTATACAAAACATTGTAAAACATTTTAAAAGAGTAACGGTGGAGTTTCTTGCCCATTCTTCTCCATACGAAAACTACCTTTTGGAAGGGGCGACTAGAATCAATTCTTTCTATTTGAAATAAAAATGGTTTGACTGTGACTTTGAGTCTATTATTTTATGACACAGCAAAATCAAATTTAGATTCTGTCAGTATGTGTTTATGTTACTGACATTATCTTAATTTGGTTTAAACACAAATAAACCTATTTACAGCTTACAATAATTAAGTCCAATACCCGTAATACCTAATATATCTATAGTTGGATAATTTGTGGTGTTGAAAGTGGCCAATCTAAACAAAATAAAAGTACATAAGTATATTGAATGAAGGACGGTCATCATAAAAATGTTTTATTTTAATTAACGCCATCTGGACTATTTATTTCAAACCAAGTTTATGAATACAACGCCATCTAGTTCTATCGCAAGTAAAACTATGGTACAGTACATATGTGTGTGTAAAGAGTGTGTAAAGATATAAAGTGAAACGGCTAAATGTTTAGGGGTACAAATCTTTGTATGAGACGAGTTAACAAGCAAAGTGAATATCTAAAAAAATTAAGTTAATGCGTTAATTGACGCATATAATAAAGTTGTCTCTCAAAGCTTTCTGAGTTAGGCGTAAAAATTGAAAATGTGCGAATGTGCCGCCATCTAGCGATAAAGTGGCTGGGAGATCATGTATCGAATAGCCTTAATTATTTAACTCTTCTACGTCGTTTTGGAAATCCAATAAAAAAATGTCGAAATCCATATTTATCCGATAATCGATATTATGAACAAAATTACCTCGGAGCACAATGATCCTATTGAATCGATCAGCTGATTCAAATAAGCTTTATTAAAACTTGTACGAAGAAGTGCCTAATAATTTGGAAAGGCAACAGTTGTTTTTTTACTACAGCGTCTTGTTCAAATCATGCAGGCGTTCACCCACCCCAGATCTGTTGACGCAGAATGTCCGTGACTACCGCCACCCGACCAACGCCAATCGTTTCCATATTAATTGGTAAATAATTAGTACTCAATTGGTACTAATTAGTACTCGAACAAAAAAATTGGTACCTTAGTAGTTTTCGAGAAAATCTACTTTGAAGGTGGTCCGGCGGTAGTCACGCTCCCTTCAGCAGGACCACCATGAGCGCCGAAAAAGGGGGCATGCTACAGCTATTCTATGTATACAAATAATTAGTACCCTTATATGTGATTTATTTCGTAAAAAAAAACAGAACTGAAACATTTTTATTTACCGAGAAATCAACGATGATAACTTTCGCACAATCGTTCAGCAGGACCACGACTTTGAATGTCGATTCTAAGTTTGAGAAGCTTGTCGCTTCCCTGAAACCTACATAGAAAATTAGTACCCTGCAAGATAAAATTAGTACTAGTAGTAAAGCTGCTGGAGCTTACGAAATATACCATGCCATTGGTGGGGTGGCTGTAGTCACGGTGATAAATTTTCATTTCAAGATTTCCCTATTAAAAACTCTGTGATTTCTTCCCTTTATACATACAAAAATTTGTACTCCTAAGGAAGTTATAGCGAACAAAAAATCAGATTCCTATGTGTTGTATATTAGAAATTAGCTTACATTACTTTTCTATACTAACAAACCTCTGAAATGAATGGCGAGTTATTTCGCAGTAAGCAACAATGACTGCTACGTCATTTGTAAACGTCATGCAGTCATGAATGGACTAAGCAGGATCTTATGCGTAACGTTTACGGAAAACCACAATTTGTAATGATACACGGCTTTACGAGTAGTATGACAGAATTACATTCATCAAACTAAAATCATTATTATCTGCCTAGCCTTTTCCCAGCTATGTTGGGGTCGGCTACCAGTCTAAACCTGATGCAGCTGACTACCAGTATTTTACATGGAGCGACTGCCGGAGGTCAGATACCTCCACAACCCAGTAACTGGGTAACACGCTACCCCTTGGTAAGACTGGTTGGAAGACTTTTGGGCTTCTGACTACCCTTAACGACTGTCAAAGGTCTACGAATGACAGCCGGAACCAGGGGCCTTTCTGAGGCACGCAGGGATCTCGATATGTACACGTAAAGTCCGATTCAAACTTTATGGTAGCTCAGTACACGAGGTGAGTCGCTGCGTAACAACAAATTAAAAACGATTTACCCACATTCGTTTGGCCCATGAACCGTTGGTCAATATTATCTTTAACCCATGAACGTTTCATGCAAAGAACTTTTCACCCATGAACGTTTCGCCAACATAACTCTACGTCAGTGAATGCTTAACCAACAGAACGTTTTGACCTATAACTTTTCACCCAAAGGACAAGGCCCACAGACACCGGGAAAGGTGAAAGTCGACGGAGCCCCGCTTCGCGGGGCCCCTATTTCTGTGAAAAGGATTTAAAGTAACCTAACCTAACCTTTTTTTTTTTTTTAACGTGGAGAAATGCTCATGCATTCTGCACTACCACGGGGAGATAGTGCAGTTATGTGGGACTCCAACCCACTAAAACTCCACAGTGTCCTCCTCTGCCGCTTACGGCGGGAACACAGGCACGCGTTAGCACTCATCCGTGAACCCGCCGCGGCTGTCCGTCACCGGACCCTCCTCTGGGGAGTATTCCCCATCACCGGCGCACCAGAACACATAGCACGCCGTGACCACCCCAGGGACCAAACCAGCACATGGGCGCCAGACGACCCCGTGTCTGGCCACCCTTGGTCCCCCTGCGACGGGTCAGGTCATTGGCCCCGCCGCCTGCCAATTTCCGGCCGCAGAGGATAGGGAGAGCGGCGCACCGCAATACCAGCACTCCTCTCCCACCGCAGCCTCCAACCCTCAGCCGCGATGCCTCCGATACGACATCGCGGCCCGCCTCAGCTGCGATCTCGCTCAAGCGGCACCGCAACCTACTTATTGGCCGCTACGTCGTCGGCTTACCGACAAAAGGCCTGACTAGCGGCCCCTCCTCGGGTTCCTCTTCGCTTCACCGTGGGTGTCCAAGCCACGGCTACTGAGCCCCCCCGCCTCGACAATGCGGGAACCCACCGGAGGGGAAAGTAACCTAACCGAACCTAACATCGGGGTGCCCTTCGCTCGTTTTGCTCGCTCACTTGAGCCGCCGTCATCCCCTTCGAACCTAACCTGTCTGAGTCGGGGTGCCCCAAGTCCCGAGCTCGCTTCGGTCGCTCTTGCATCCTAAGTTCTATTTGACATGGGTCAATTGTTCTTTGGGTGAAAAGTTATTGGTCAAAACGTTCTGTTGGTTAAGCATTCACTGACGTAGAGTTATGTTGGCGAAACGTTCATGGGTGAAAATATTGACCAACGGTTCATGGGCCAAACGACTGTGGGTAAATCGTTTCAGTTTCGTTTTTTGTTTTCAGTAATAGCTTTTTTATTTTCCCACCACTTCGGAAACGTATGTACTTACGATTTTATAAATGGCATTTCCAAATCCAGATCCCATGATACAACACATCATGACCTACATGTATTACTTTTATTGTGATGACTTCTTTGGGTAAGTACCCAATAAAAGGACAGAATTATTTTAGAGAGCTTACTCAAATGGTTAGGTACGTGTAGATTTTTGTAATTGCTTGTTGTTTTTGATCGTCGTCGTCGCCTGTACAATATTTACAACGTTTTCATAGGACAATGTTCCTTCGAATGTGAACTTCACAGTTTGTTTTCGCTTGGCAATCACCGAGTACCTATACGTAAGCACTACTATGATCAAATGATGTTTGTTTCTGTTAGTAGATTTTACATGTCAATTTCTTGGTAATTTTTTTAAAACTAGATGTCGCCGGCTTTTCGTATCAGACTTATCCCTGAGAAGCCTAACATTATATTCTGCACATAGACTAAGTTATGTATGATGACTATAGATATATGAAAGAAGATGATGACTATTTCTTGTGACGCACGCTCCCCGCTCCATCCACGAGCGAACATAGAATCCTCCAGCCCCCGCTACCTTTTTGGCCCTACTTCTGCCACCACGATGCAAATCTCTTTGGTAGTTTCTGTTAATTTGTTCGCAGTATGCGCCACCTATTGTGTATTATGTAGAATTATAATTTATACATAATATACCTACACGTAGAATTGTAGATAAGCTTCCAATAAACAAACATTTAGAATTAAGGTTTTTATTAACCTACATTAGGTACACCTTCTAGCTTCGGTATCATACTTAAGTACCTCATAATCTGCCTAGCCTTTTTCCAACTATGTTGGGGTCGGCTTCCAGTCTAACCACTAACCGGATGCAGCTGAATACCAGTATTTTATATGGAGCGACTGCCGATCTGACCTCCATAACCCAATTACTAGGTAGGTACATAGATACCCCTTGGTAAGACTGGTTGTCAGACTTTCGGGCTTCTGTCAATGACAGCCGGGACCAACGACTTACCGTGCTTTCCGAGGCACGGAGAGGTCTTGATATGTAAAGATGGTCACCTATCCATGGACCAACCGTGGCAAGCGTAGCTTAACCTGATCAATCGACCCGTGCGGCTGTTATTACTTATTAGCCACAAGCCTCATTCTTAAGTAGTAACCAGAGGGTTACTATTTCGTTTACATAGTCTTAAAGATGTCTTCACGATCGCCGATTCGTGCTCGTTTGATGGCATTAGGCTCGCCCCTTATGGCTGAAATATGGGTGAGTTATGGGTAAACCCCAGCCTAGCCCTCCGAGGATTACAGGCGTGATGTTAAGGGCTGTATGACAACGTAACGTAAGACAATTTCTTGGGTTCCCTACTTGAAATCGAATGACGTTAGATCGAATAACACTTGCTCGAAAACGTTAACTCGATATTAAATGAAATCGATGAATTATGAGCGCGACAGTTCACTACCTCGATGCATCGAAATCTCGAATAACTATAAGCTCGAATTATCGGCAGCGCGAAGGCCATTATCTTGAAACATCATTTCTCGAACGACCATCTTATTGATTTACAGAATAGTTTTAAGGATTTTTATTTGAGTACAATATAATGAAACAATATTTGCGTAGAAATATAAATCAACTATACCTAATCATGTAAAATAATTATGATAATAAAATAAAATTATAAACAAATAGGTACCTACAGTTTCTTTACCAAATAGGTACCTTAGGAAGTAAACTTATCTTTGTACGAAATATGGAATAAATGTCATAAGTATTAAAAAAAACAATTATAATTTTGTATGATTTGCAATACCTCTAAAAAAATCGAGTAAACCCATTTTCCCTTTACTTTCACATAACCTCTCATTTTATTTTTACGTGGTGTCTTGTCTACTGCGGCATTGGCTTTTTCTATGACATGTTTAGTGTTTACTTGTTCTTCATTAAGTTTTCCAAAAAAACAAAAAAAAAATAATCAAATTAAGAAATTTATTTATTAATTTTATTTTATTATCATACAAAATTATAATTGTTTTTTTTAATACTTATGACATTTATTCCATTCCATATTTCGTACAAAGATAAGTTTACTTCCTAAGGTACCTATTTGGTAAAGAAACTGTAGGTACCTATTTGTTTATAATGTTATTTTATTATCATAATTATTTTACATGATTATAGTTGATTTATATTTCTACGCAAATATTGTTTCATTATATTGTACTCAAATAAAAATCCTTAAAACTATTCTGTAAATCAATAAGATGGTCGTTCGAGAAATGATGTTTCAAGATAATGGCCTTCGCGCTGCCGATAATTCGAGCTTATAGTTATTCGAGATTTCGATGCATCGAGGTAGTGAACTGTCGCGCTCATAATTCATCGACTTCATTTAATATCGAGTTAACGTTTTCGAGCAAGTGTTATTCGATCTAACGTCATTCGATTTCAAGTAGGGAACCCCAATTTCTTACCAACCTCCCCCCTACGTAAGAAAAATAAGATTTGAATGAAACCCCCCTTGAATCTTACGTAAGACCAGTACCTATCTATCAAAATTGCCAAGAAAAGTACCTAGCAAAAATGTATAAAATATAATTGTTGCTTGCTTTTGTGATCTTACGTAAGAATAATCTAGACCCGTCCCACCTCCATAAGACTTCTTCGGGCCCCCTCTCCCCAAAAATCATCTTACGTAAAAAATGAAGAGCCCCCTTACGTAAACGTTTTGTTATCTAAGAATACTTAATATGTCTCTACGCCTATGATAGTATGTTACGTATTAGCACAGAATACTTAATAGTACTAGGTAATAAAGCAATAGGAGCCCGAATACAGAGTCAAATTAAATTAGATAGCAAAATACTTCATAATAATACTTGTGCCGTCCCATAGGGCTATGAGAGTAAGGGCAGAGAGGGTGCACACTGAATCTGCGCACACACAGACTAGTTTCCGTTGAGATTGACCGCCATGACCGAAATACGAAGAAAAGTTAAATAAATATCGATGTTTTAATTTCCTTGACGATTTGAGTATACCTACTTACTACCTACACATAGTACCTCCTCCTACTTACCAAGGACTGACGTATTTTTAGTAGCTAATTTTTTAATCACGTCTAAACTTGTCTATGGAGTATCTTGATTTGACAGGACTAAACTAATATTTATGTTCTGTCCTTTAAAGAAAAAGATGCACTGAACTTAGATTTAGTTTAGTTTGTGAACAAGGGAATCGGCGCCAATATACTATTTTGATTTGTATGTGTGACCCTGTGGTCAAATTAAATTAGCTAACGAAACTCTGCAGAGGTGATGTGTATCGATATCTAAACACGATAAAATAAATAAAAAACTTTTTTACAAAAAAAAAACAACCGACTTCAAAAAAAAACACTACAAAGTGAAAAATAACTTTAATTTCGGAAGTCGGTGTCTTTGGTTCCGCATTTTCGTTTTTTGACACCGACTTCCGAAATTAAAGTTATTTTTCACTTTGTAGTGTTTTTTTTTGAAGTCGGTTGTTTTTTTTTTGTAAAAAAGTTTTTATTTTTTACTTTTTAGTTGTACCTACCCCACATAAATTCAATTAACACTATTGCATTGAAGAATTGAAGACATAACTCGAAGAATCATCAAAATTCGCATAGAAATGCCGGAGATGCAGTACATTTATGCATATAACTTCGTACATAAGAATAATTACCTAATGTGTTATATACTAAAACCTTCCTGAAAGTATGTAGATCACACTAATGAAAGAATTATCAAAATCGATTCAGTAGTTTTTGAGATAATCGCGGACATACAAACATACATACATACATACATACATACATACATACATACATACATACGGGTCGAATACAGAACCTCCTTTTTTAAAGTCGGTTAAAAACAAAAAAGAGTATTTCGGCCATGGCGGTCAATCTCAACGGAGACTAGTCTGTGTGTGCGCAGCTCTGCCCTCACTCAGTCACTCTCATTGCCCGATGGGACGGCACAAGTGTTATATGGAGTATTTACTAAATTGATAAATGGTAAGTAGGAAGTAAGTACTGTAGAGATTTCTTTGAGAGATACTGACCTCCTTGCGGGTTAGGCCGCTGCTTATATTTGTAACAAGTTCCTTTCGAACATTCAAACAGATGTCATATAAGGGTCGTAGGTTTGACGTCTTGAAAATAAGTCGAGAATTATTATAATATGAAAAAAGACTCCTAAAATATAATCCTAACAACTATAAAAGGATTTTGATTTAATCCCCCCGTGGCCTAGGTGCGACAGTACCTACCTAGTTACCTTAACACTGAAACCAACGCATAATCTGCGATAACGGTCCTCAGGCCTTTTTGGTTCAGAAAAAAAAATGAATGAATGAATTCCTTGCATAGGTTCATGATAGATCACCATTACACAATATACGGCACACCCAACAATTTCAATCGAGTGAATTATGAAGGGAAAATTCTAAGAAATTCTCGCCTGACCTCCCGTCAAGGAATTCTGGAATTTGTGAATGAAGGGTGCGAAACCAAGATGGCCGACGGCGACGGGCAGGTAATACTTTTACAATAGTACGAATTTCATAGCATCGCGCAATGAGTTTTTTTTTTAATATCGCATCTTTGTTATTCAGTGATCCGAATATTTTGCCGGCAAAAAGAAAATAATGATGTGCTTGTATTTGCGTCTAAGGTCGATACTCGATAGCGAAACCAAATTTTGAATTTGGAGAATAGAGAAACGAAATTAAGAATTTGGAGAAAAAGTAAAGAAGAAGGAGGATATGCCTTTGTCTATGAAAGAGAGACTTAATTTCCTCTAATTGAATATTATGATAATTTGATTTGAGAAATGTAGGTATAGGTATCATGAAAGATATCATGTAGTGTATATGTATTCAGCTTACTATATTTTACTAACTTGCTTTGATGTTTCCTCTGGGTGTTAATTCCATGCCATAGAACAAATTGTTTATAATTAATTTCTAGAAATCTGGTTATGTGCGGGTTTAATTACCAAAACCAGACGCATGTTTTGCTCAAATTAATACCTAGCTTGGTAGGCTTTATTACTAATTAGGTAGGTACTGAGCTTGTTACCGCAACACAAATCATTTCAAATGAAAGAGTTATTGTTAAATCAAAAGAAGGTAGGCTACCTACTTACTGTAAATCTACATTTCAATGGGAAATCATCAAATAACGTTTTATGAAAGTAAATTTCATATTGAGCAGTGTTTTTTAATGTACCTAACCTATCTACTTATTAAACTCGATGTAACATTAATTTTAACCCGTTAGTGTACCTACTCTAGTAGTCGCTACAAGTGTGAAATGCCATTCACCCGTAAGCCTAATTGTCTATTTCAATTTACATAATTCGCGACCACGAAGCGGTACAGTAATTCGGGTAGCCTTGACAAGTTCATTTACTTACAGCACCGGCCGACCGATGACAGTATTAATGAGATAATTTTACCATTTGTCTCTATAAGGGGTGAAGTTTTATAGCAGCACCCACGGAACTCATAATAGCGAGATAAAGTGGAAAACTTTAACGATTAGGTACTACGTTTTAATGGCGAATAGGTACTCTCTTACTTTAGACATGTTTCTCTAGTTAGAACGATGTAAAAAAAAATATGAAGTGTTAAAGGTGCACACAGAAAAAAGGAGGTATCAGCTGCTTGCACGATCTTGCACCCGGTGCATGTCGTAAGACTTGAATATGTAATGCAAAACAGACTCCCTTATACATAAAGCTTACTGCAAACTCCATAATTCTAGTTAATTAATTTTACATGTACCACTATTATAATAGGCCAACGTTTTTGTTGGCATTATACATACCTATCTACATATTTAATTGACTAAGTCCACGCGTAAGTGAAACGGCAGCCGAAGGGCTTTAATTGTGTAGATATTGTAAATAGCTAATCAAAATACATAATAAAACATAATTTATTTCACAAAACAAAGTCTTCAGTTTGATTAATAGCCTACCTAATCAGATAAACGAATAAAATTAGATATTTATTATGAATTTGAAATTAATAAACCCTATCTACCTACATTATAACCATAGTTTGATACTTTACTCAGTAGCTCCATAAAAGTCAATACACATTAGAGGACCAATAATTGCGTTTCAAGTAGAAGAACCCGAGGGTTGCCTTTTTTTGTGAAACAATTTTGAGTGGGTGTAGGAGCTCTTTGTTTACACACTTGAAAGATAAGAGCCATTTTCTAAGAAAGACGATTCGTTTGTGATTGAAGTGGTATTCTGTGTTGATTTGTGACTTGCGGATAGAAAAATACTTTTACTTTCTTTTATTATATGTATTTTGTTTTACGGGATAACCTTTTCCGTTTAAGGGGTGAGCTAAAGTTCAAAAGGTGGTATATTTTTGTTACTTACTTCATACTTCATCCATAAATACTAATGTTCCCCTTTATAAATAAATGAGCAGGGGTATATAGTTAAGGTAGGTACGGTATTTCTATAACAAGATGGTCTACTATAAATAATATCAGTAACGAAGTGACAAAAACCGATAGCAAAGCACTCTTTAGTAGGTACCTATTCCTGAACAATGAAGACAAGAGAAATGTAAGAGAGGTTTCCGCAAATGAACAAAGCCCAACCACTTGCAGGATAAAACACAAAAAGCTACTAAACTTACAAAAACTTCGCTCAATTCATAGAGGTTTTATGCATCATACCACACAGCTGTTTTTGTTTTTCAACCCCACTTGTCTGGGTACACGTGCTACGGACTTTTTTTATAGAGCCGTCACTCCTTAATGAACCGTATGCTCGGAAACGGCCGCCAGGACGCCCTAGCCAGGATATCCTGTTTAAAAAATAAAAGAGCTACCCTCACACCTTTGCAATAGCATATGAGAATAAAATAAAAGACGACTTTGACGATTAACACCAAGGAGTAAGGTTGAAAATGGAATTAAGCCCTCTAAAGGGTTTAAATACCGAGCAAAACGTCTGTGTATGAGTGTGTGTGTGAGCAGCCGCTCCCAAATTGCCATCGCTTTGTGCTAACTATGCGTTTTGAAGTTATACTTGAACTTTTATTTTTCATCTGGTAGCTAGAAGCTATTATTTTTAATGAGAAGTTATTTCCTTTTGCTGGCCCCTAATGTATTTTGCATGCATTTTTGTTTGATGTTCTACACTCCACAATTTTCTAATGCGCTAAATTAAGTTTATTTAGTTTTGTTTTGCCCTAATATACTAAACATGCAATAAATTAACTATAGAATAAATAGGTACCTACAATATAGTGATTAACATTTTTAAGTCGGTTTTCAAGTATTTATAAACAAACAAGTAAAAATCTAAATTATCTGCAAAAATATTCTTATTGGGAATATTTTGCGTAATAAAATAAAACAAAGAATCCATTTTGAACTTTACTTGATTGATTTTTTGTACAAAACGGAACAACCCCGACGTAATGTTCTCAAATCTAATCTCATACATCTCCCGAGACAATCTTCCCAAACACAGTCTACTCCACCTTATCCGTATTAAGCTTTCGTCTGTCTAGTCAATGACGCTCTCCCGCTCGCACACTCATTCTTGCTAATATTCCCTTCTCTGTCACCTCGAGTCGAGAAAACGTTTGCGTTCGGTTTTCGTTCGTTCATCAGTCAGTTTGCGCCGGCAGCCGAAGGAGGGAGTGTCGTACTGCGCATGCGTGATAACCTCGACGATTGTCAAAATTCGAACGAACGTAAATAAACAAGTGAAAATTAATTTGTGCCAAACTGTACGTTATTGTATTAAGATATTTACACAGACTTATTATAGAGAAAGTGACATTTTGTTGTGAGATATTGTGCAACGAATTTGCGAGTGAGTATTCTTTTTGTTTTTTTTCGCATGCCCGTTTGGAGCCGGCAACCGGCACTGATTTTATCCAGTAGGAATTGTATAAATTCTTACTGTTGATTAGGATCTTCAACAGTGAAGTAGGTACTGCACGGAAGATAATCGTGGGATGTTATTGTTTCATTACTTTTGTCTTTATTGGGGGCCGCGTTGCGAGAAAAGATGCGGCACTGTCGCCGTTTGAATTTCGAAAAAGAAGTCAAGTTCTAAAATTGACTGTGTACCTATAGATTAAGTACGTTCTTAGTAGATATATAATAGGTAAATAGATAAAGATTAGAGGATATCCCTACGCAGTAGGTTCCTCCAACAAAGCTAATTTAGTCATCAATACTAACATGCAGTAGGCGCCTACCGGTTCAAAGTTAGTTCGCAATCGCCACATTTCCGCGTAATTTCATTCCGTTTTAAGTAATTCATTTAAGTGTGTAATTAACTCCTGTTTAATATAAACCTACTTATTAACTTTATAATTTGTGTAATTAACGCCACTCGATTTTCATTTGTTTTCTATTTCCTCTGCGAGTAATTAATACAGCCTGTGACGTTCCACAAAGGTCATTGAACTATCATATAAATGAATAGGTACATTACGAGTTACATCAAATGAATGGTAAAGTAAGTAGGTACAAATGCATGCAGATTTTATTTTATTATCAGTAAGTGGTGGGAATTTTATTGCTCCGATACCCTGGCTGGCGATAAACGGAGAATATTTGAACCTTCCAAATTTAAATCCAGGGCCTCCTCGAAATTTCAATTTCGATTTAATGGTTTTACGATTAGCCAGCTGCATCAATACGCATCATCGAAATTTTATTATGACTCCTCTTTTTACAACAATACGCATACAATTGAATAACATACCTAACCTACCTATTAGGTAAGGGCTCGTGGCTAAAAATAATAACAGCCGCACGGGTCGATCGAAGGTTAAGCTACGCTTGCCGAGGTCGGTCCGTGGATGGGTGACCATTTACTACATATATCGAGATCGAGACCCCTCCGTGCCTCGGAAAGCACGCCCGGCTGTCATTTTTATATCTATCTTTGACAGGACATTTCGTTACTGGAAGTCAGAAGCCCGAAAGTCTGACAACCAGTCTTACCAAGAAGTATCGTATTACCCGTCGGGGTTGTGAAGGTCAGATAGGCAGTCGCTCCATGTAAAATACTGGTATCCAGCTGCATCTGGTTACACTGGAAGCTGATTCCAACATAGTTCTATGGGAAGTGGCTAGTCACATTTAAAGACCTAGTAGGTTAGGTACTAACTTGCGTAACTGAGTATGTAGGTATGTACAGACGCCAGCTTGCACATCAAGCTACCCGAAACTGTCAAATTTTCGTAATCAACTTGGAACATTATGCTTCAGCGATAAAGTTGAAAATCTATTAAAGAAATTTGACAGATTGTAGTAGCTTGATGTGCTGGCGTCTGTACCTACCACAGATATAGATACACCTAGATAACGCAAGAGCACGTACTTCGCGTGCCAAAAATCTCACCAGTTTACGATCGAAAATCATAAGCCGCCACTTTCGCGCTCAGTCCTGCGTACTGCTGGCTGGGTGAGCGTGAGCGAGAGAGCGCGAGCTTGTGACGTCATAGTAGGTAGTCAAAAAGTGGCACGCTTAGTTATCATACAGTTCGTGATACTTGCGTTACCTAGGTATATCTATATCTGTGGTACCTACGTTGTATTTTTGATTGACACCTAATTACCTACCTATGTGATTCACCTGCATGTAGTCACGTCCATCTTCTGCTAATCTTTGCTGATTCAATCGCGTGCAAGAAGGAAATAACACGAAATAACTAAGTGTGACTATGCACGGTTCACCTAACGCTTACCGGTGTAAAAATTAGCCTCATGGGCACCTAGTAACTGAATAACTGAGTCATTGCATGTACCTAAAGATTTATTTGAAAATTAACGACCGTATCGCTGAGGTGCTAAATGCTGCCGTGTGTAAAGGCCTTTGAAATAATACCATCCTGTTATTGTCCCACTGCCGGGTTGGTCCGTGCCACGGCTGGTCCTTGGATGGGTGACAAATGACCATCTTTACATACCAAGACCCCTCTGTGCCTCGGAAAGCACGTTAAGCCGTTGGCTGTCATTCTTTTAACAGAAATTCGTTTTAAGAAATTCACATCAATTCATAATTTTGTCAGAAGCGCGAAAGTCTGACAACCGGGGTATCGTATTACCCAGTAACGGGGTTGTGGAGGTCAGGATAGGCAGTTGCCCCATGCCCCCCAGCCTGGGGGGCATGCGGGGCCCGCCAGCTAGGCGGGCATGCGCCGGGAGGGTTGTGGAAGTAAAGGCTGAGCCGGTTTCCCATGGCCCTCCCATCACGGCGATGTGGGAACACCGCTGAGTTTTAGTGGGTATACTGTCGGTGTCATTCCGACAGGAGTCCCACATACCCCGTCTCGTCCCCCACGAGCGGGGATGCGTAATGCATTACTCAGCGAAAAAAAAAAGGCAGTTGCCCCATGTAAAAAACTGGTATTCATCTGCATTCGGTCAGACTGGAAGCCGACTCCAACATAGTTAGAAAAAGGCAAGGCAGATTGGTTTTGCAGGGTAAAGGCCTCTTCCCATACAGATAAGGCATTGATCACCAATTCACCACGCTTGCTCAAGACGGGTTGGTGATTTCAGTCTTATATTAACTACCTACAAGTCCAGGTTTCCTCACGACGTTTTTTGCTTTACAGGTGTCAGTATGTCCAAGATATACTTTAGAAAGTACATATTAACTGAAAAAGTCACATTGGTATTGGTACTACCTACCCGCACTGCGCCCGCGTTGTGGATTACGGCCCACTCCCTCTCACTGAGCATTATTGTGAATCATTGCAATTTTACGAACTGACAATGATAACAAGAATATAACGTAAAACTATTTTTAAAAACGTTCTTCATGTCCCAGGAATCTGACTAACCAACTTCTGCTAGGAAGCAAATCTACGAACCGATCAAAATTCAAAACCGATCAATGTTTATGATAGTCATCGCAAAATCTCTTGCGATCCTCGGAGTTAATGTGTCGTGTGTTGTGTCGTGAGTTCGTGACGCGGGATATAGGTACCAATACAATGAAACTGTTAAGGAAGATTCTGTAAAAATATTACCGTGACAACTTCGTGAAGTAAGCTGTCAATTGTGTCAATCCTTAGCACTATGTTCGTCTAAGTTATTGCGGTGAATTTTTTATAGAATAGCACCGCTCAAAGACTCTGCAAATCACAATGAGTTTTGACTGACTAACACTGCGTCAGAACCCGAAGACGACACGACACAAGTTCACACAACACAGTAATGTGAATCCAGCTTTAGTTGCGTAGGTACAAGATATAGGTAGGTTCGTAGGAAGTGATAGGATTAATTAGTAGATAAAATAAAACCTAATTTTCTTCCAACCTAATCCAAAGACGTCTTCATTACTGCTAAGCAAACAGCCCTACTCATTCCTATTCTAGACTTCTAGGTAAGCAGTACGTATTTGTTCCGTCTCGGCTCATTACTGAGATCACATTGGTTTATTGAACCGCTGCCAAAGATAGAACACAGCTGATGAGTTAACTATTTATTTGTTTTGTATCGTAGGCAGATATCTTCTTATTATTTACATAGTGAGGTAGAAATAGGTAGGTACGCGTAATGAGTCTGTCTCCAAAACCAGCATGTCTTAGAACCAAAAATTTAAAGTCGTGTCACATCTCTAATCCGCACTGGGTCCACGTGGAGGATTATAGCACCACTCCCTCTGGTAGAGAGGAGACCTGTGTCCCAACAGTGGGAACATTATAGGCTGATGATGTATGTGTGTCATGTAATGTCTGTCTCATCATCTGCCTAGCCCTTTCCCAACTATGTTAGGGTCGTCTTAAATGTCATCTCAGTTAACCCCCTTACTAATAAACGTTGTATAGCGTCTGTATAGTTACACAACGCTTTGTCTTCTTCTTTCGAAAGTCAAATTACTGACGACTGAAAGAGAGAAATCGGTGTGTAACTATTCATCTGATATAATACGTTTATTAGTAAGGGGGTAAATGTTAGCTTCTTTTTCGAGTTACTTTTGTTTTTGTCGTAAAAGCTGGCTCGTAATAAATAAGAAAAGCTCTTTCCTTCTGTAGCCAAGTTTCGAATGAAATTGGACCCGTAACAACTTAATGAAACTCTGGCAGCGTTCTAATTAGGATCTTACGTTTACAAAACAGTTCGTTTGTGCCTATTGGTACAGACGCCAGCACATCAAGCTACTACAATCTGTCAAGTTACTTTAAAACATTTTCAACTTTATCGCTAAGAGTGCGGGGCAGTGGTCCAACTGCTCTGTCCAACTAGTTGGACCACGGGTCTTTACTAGGGGCAGTTGTCCAACTTTAAAAATAGTTGGACCACACCACCTTTTGTGAGTTCCGTGGTCCAATTCATTAAAAATATAACTTGCCAACTCTAAAAACCTCAACTGCATCTTTATGTGTGTATGGTACCTAACGGTTTACGGTTATATTGAACCTCTTTGCAGTAAAATAATAAAATTAAAGTCGGGTGACTATTTTTCAACATTTTTTTTTATGTTTTACAACATTCAACGAAATTTATCTAAAGCATGACCTACAGTAATATCACCTGAAATCAGTTGTAGCTGAATTTCTCGTATATAACCATCATTCTCAATTTGGACTTTATGACATTTGTGTGCGGTTTCATTTATAAAGTTGTTAAATTTTCTAAAACATTTAATAGACGTAACATTGTAACATTTTTTGCATTCATGCGCCGACTTAGTTTTGCATGTGAGCTTTCTGAAATGTTATTAGTCCTATGCATCTGGCTAACTACGATTATAAGCTGAGAAAATTCATCAAAATTTCCTTTAATCCAATAACGCTCTATACCTATATTGAATCAGTTTGTTAGATTAACACCACTTTCTTCTTTTATGTAATCCCAGCCTTATACAAATTTATCACTCTGCAATAGTGGAAAAACTAAAGCGATTTGACGAACAATACCAAAGACAGGACATTTGGGTAGGCCGCATAAACTACTCAAACTGCCAAACCATAATTAAAACAGAAACAATGACCCACATAGTCCTCACCTTCACAATAATTAAAATAATATAATACTTTACACAGTAAATGTACATGTCATTATTTAAGTAAATAGATTTTAGATTTAGTTTTTGAGATACCTAATTTTTTTGCTTTTCTCCGGTACCATACACACATAAAGATACAGTTGAGGTTTTTAGAGTTAGCAAGTTATATTTTTAATGAATTGGACCACGGAACTCACAAAAGGTGGTGTGGTCCAACTATTTTTAAAGTTGGACAACTGCCCCTAGTAAAGACCCGTGGTCCAACTAGTTGGACAGAGCAGTTGGACCACTGCCCCGCACTCATCGCTAAATCGTAAGGTTCAATGTTGATTGGAAAAATATTACAGTTTCGGGTAGCTTGATGTGCTGGCGTCTGTACATTCTGGCGAAATGTGGGTGTACTACATATACAGCTCAGCTTAACCCTGCGGGGAACATACAGGCGTGATGTTATGCTATGTGTGGTACATTTTCCAAGCCATTATTATTATTATTATTATAGCCTCTATTTCCATACTGAATGATTCAATATGGACCCCTCATCGGGTGAAGGCCTCCTCCATTTTTTTCCAAGCCATACTAATATTATAATTGCGAAAGTGTGTCTGTCTGTCTGTCTTCACGCTTAAACCGCTGAACCGATTTAGAGGAAATTTGGTATAGAGATAGTTTGAGTCCCGGGAAAGGACATAGGATAGTTTTATCCCGATATTCCCACGGGAAACTTATGCGGGTGAAACCGCGGGGCGCTGCAAGTTAACAATAATATCTGTAATTAGTTTTTATTTTTGTTATTAAAATATTTTTCGTAACATTATGTCTCGTGGTAACAATAGGTAATATTGCCAAAGTAAATATTCCACCACAAAATTAATTTCGCAACGCAACATCCTTCCTTATGAGGTACAAACTGACCGTAGGGTGACCACGCGGTATGGTATAATTAAAGTTTGCGCCTAACAAAACTGTTAAAAAGCAGGTAAACGAGGCTCGGTACTCGACGAGCCATCCAGATAAGCTAAACAGGGACTTCCTGTATACCTAGTCCATATCTACTAATTATGCGGGACTGTCTAGTGTGGCTTTTTATTACAATGTGACGAATAAAAATTATGTTTGGTCCTATCTTGTTTTGCGTTCGGTATTTTTAAGGTTAAAGGACTCCGAAAATTATGGCGTTTTATTTTTAATGTCACTTTTGTAATGAGTCTGTTGCAAATAAATCATAATTTATGTAGTTATATTTTTATTTGAAATGGGCTTGCTCTTAACTCTAGCCTAGGTTTTGTCTCTGTCACCTTTGGGTGACAGAGACAAAGTCGAAGATGGAGCGAGCTTACCCAGATGAAGCCTGTTCACTCTCACTTTGAAGAGATTCGGGTTGTATGCGCTCGTTATTAATGCTTTAATTAAAATTATACTTATTTAAACAAATACGTAACTGCGGGCTGTAATGTGCTATCAATCAGCTTCGCGGGCAGCAACCTGTATGCTAATTTTGAACGCGGATTTCCTGTCATTGAATTTTGACCTCTGCCCATACACTTAACATAGATAGACTGCAGTTTTCCTACTATTATGCATGTATAATAATGTAAATTTGTAAGTTATTGCCTGCGTTTGACATTCCGTTCATCCGTGAATACCCAAATAGAAATATAGCTGTTTGTCATGTCTTATCGTCGATTGCTTCAATTTGCCGCACCCTAATTGCGTAACACACTATCAATCGGAATCTAAACCATTTTGAAGCAAATTGCTAATCCATTGCTTCATAAGTTCGAAAAATTTGTCTGTTCTACACGTAAATGACGCAATGAATGTTGTTGAACTGTCAAAATGAAACCGATTCCGATTGATAATGTGTTACGCAATTGCCCCGCGGATCATTGATAGACTGCAGTTTTCCTACTATTATGCATGTTAATATACAGGGTGACATTAAATTCATGGGCATCCTTTTAAGGGGTCATTGTACTCATCATTATGAACAAATCGCGAAAAAAAATTCAGCTGTTCCTTGCATTTGTGTTCACATAACTCGTCAAAATGAGAAAAGAGCTGATTTTTTTTTCGCGATTTCAGGTTTGGTCCCATAGTAAAAGTTGTTCATAATGATGATTACAATGACCCCCTAAAAGGATGCCCATGAATTCAATTTCACCCTGTAGAGGAAACAAGTAGGTTATTGCTCGCGTTTGACATTCCGTTTATCCGTGATAGACCCCTATGGAAATATAGACGTTTGACATGGTCTTATCGTCGACTGTTTCAATTTGCCGATTCACTTCACGCGACTGCATTTACGACTTATAAAGACGGCTATGGTTGACGCGTGACAGTCAGAACATAGTATAAAGCTTTATACTATGGTCAGAATGTCTAGCCAAATTAGCCTAAGGAGGATATTTTTATTTTCGAGTTCGAATACATTTTATTTTATGACCAGTGTTAGAACGTGAGAACTGTTTTTCACATTAATTTAAATTTAACTGACAAAAAAGCAGGTATTACTTATTTGTTAAATAAAAACTCACGGTTTTCCTTAAACATTTAAATCGACGTTGGTTAAATGGGATAAAAATAGAGGCTGTGTGTTAATAGTATCTCATGGCTTAGATATCCTTGTTAATATAAATAAACAATGAACTGAAATTTATTTAATAATTTTGTAGTTTCTGCCTACCCCAATGGGACGAAGGCGTTAGTATATAATGTAAGTATGTAAAATTTACCGAACTTCTAGTTTGGTAAATTATCTAGACTGTCGCTTAACCACACCCCGGACACTCCATACAACGCTCGCAAAATAATTACCTATTACTACTACATAAACAAATGACGTTTGTATACGTGCAAATGTGTGTGTGTGAAATCTAGTAGGGTTGGCTGTCGTGCGTAGCGTAAAAAATGGCGCAGAAAGCGATTTGTGTCGGGGAACCGAACGACGACGGCGCTGCCCGAACGTGTGCATTATTGGCATTATTATGAAGTGACCTTGTAGTTCAATTGTTTATTTATATAGTCGGGTTCGTAATGAAATAAAAACACTAAAATAGTTTTGTTTAAATGACTTGTCTGTAAATAATCGGTTATTAAATCGCATGTTATTAAAAATGCGAAATCTTACAAACAGTTTATGTAAATACGAATTCGGAAAAGCATCACAATATCCAACCATCGGGATTAAAACTCAAAAAAAAAACTTATAAATCGCAAAATTGTGTGTTCGACTGTTCGTGTCAGCAGTACAGCGCTGCGATTCGCGAGCGCCCTTGCTAAAGTCACAGTAGACAGATACGAACAGTACGGAAACTACGTACAAACGGTCGCAACGGCACACTCACACAGACGCGCGCATCTACGGTACTCCTAAGCGATGGTCGGGGTACTCTCAGTCACGGGTGCCGTGTTGGAACGAATAATCGTGTATTTAATTTATTCCTTGCGCACCGGATCGTCCATCTTTTTAATAAAAACTGTTTGATCTCGACTTCTTCAAAACCGGAGCTTTCCTTTTTTAAACTCCCTGCTGATCTTGAAAGGTAAGAATGATTTATTGTTATAATCGATATCGAATAATGGCTCGTGCGATCATGCACCGACGTGAATTTATTTGTAAATCAAAGATGGCGGCTGCTAACATTTTTTTCGTCATGGGTGTCGTAGGTAGTTAAAGAGGTTGCCAAAATCGTTAGTGAGGTCAAAATCTAAATCCAAGATGGCGGCTGTGAAATTTTTCTATTTATTTGTCATGGGTGTCGTTTTCATAGTTTTCGAGGGTGCTAAAGCCGATAGTGAGGTCAAAATCTAAATCCAAGATGGCGGCTGTGAAATTTTTCCATTTATTTGTCATGGGTGTCGTTTTCATAGTTTTCGAGGGTGCTAAAGCCTATAGTGAGGTCAAAATCTAAATCCAAGATGGCGGCTGTGAAATTTTTCCATTTATTTGTCATGGGTGTCGTTTTCATAGTTTTCGAGGGTGCTAAAGCCGATAGTGAGGTCAAAATCTAAATCCAAGATGGCGGCTGTGAAATTTTTCCATTTATTTGTCATGGGTGTCGTTTTCATAGTTTTCGAGGGTGCTAAAGCCGATAGTGAGGTCAAAATCTAAATCCAAGATGGCGGCTGTGAAATTTTTCCATTTATTTGTCATGGGTGTCGTTTTCATAGTTTTCGAGGGTGCTAAAGCCGATAGTGAGGTCAAAATCTAAATCCAAGATGGCGGCTGTGAAATTTTCCATTTATTTGTCATGGGTGTCGTTTTCATAGTTTTCGAGGGTGCTAAAGCCGATAGTGAGGTCAAAATCTAAATCCAAGATGGCGGCTGTGAAATTTTTCCATTTATTTGTCATGCTTGTCGTTTTCATAGTTTTCGAGGGTGCTAAAGCCTATAGTGAGGTCAAAATCTAAATTCAAGATAACGCCTGTGAAATTTTTCCATTTATTTGTCATGGGTGTCGTTTTCATAGTTTTCGAGGGTGCTAAAGCCGATAGTGAAGGCAAAATGCGCGTCGCTCGACCAATGCCTAGTTTAACCCTGCACCTTACCGTTTCAATTCGAGAATGGGTGTAATAGTAATTAAAGAAAACAATATTTAAAAAAATATATCTCTATTATTCGTAATTATAAATTATTTACTGAAAAATACTTTCGCCTGCTACATGTAAATTTTACAGTGTTCTCTTTTGTTCTCTTTTAAAACAAGAACGAAAAATTTCATCCAATACGCTCGACGCATTTTCAAAAAGTTGGACGGTCCGTGGTCTCTGTTTTATTAGTACAACTTTTATTGCGTTTTATTTGGTCTATAAAAAAAATATTAAAAAAGTCCGCAATGGTCTGCGGATCATCACCACATTGTTTACCATCTAAGTATATTAATTTGATTGATTTCGCTTTTTGGCACATTATACATTGTTTTACTATAACGTTCCAAGTAGCCCTACATTTGTTATGAGCTGTATGGATAAAGTAATTATTCTGAGACTTTTTTGTCAGTTTTATAACACGTTGTAATCTACTCGCAAAATTTTTTTAATTGTTTTTTTTTATGATATTTCGATTCTTACGATACTTCCATAATAATTGCTGTTTACGCATGCAGCATTTTTTTATTCCTTGTGTCTTCCACTTTGTTTTTGTTTAATACATTTATGAAGTCGCCACATAATATTATTTTCTTTTTACTGTAGCACTACTTCCCAAGTAGTCGGTTTAAAGTATCGAAAAATGTGATTTAACATAATTACGAAGAATAAAGATATTTTTTAAAAATATTGTTTTCTTTAATTACTATTACACCCATTCTCGAGTAGAAACGGTAAGGTGCAGGGTTAAACTAGGCATCGGTCGAGCGACGCGCATTTTGACTTCACTATCGGCTTTAGCACCCTCGAAAACTATGAAAAAGATATTCACGACGAAAATTTTGAATTTTTTCGCAGTCGCCATCTTGGATTTACGTTTTGACCAGAAGGAGGGAAAGATAATCAGTCAACTTCTAACCGCACACCACGTTAAAAACTTCGTTACAATAAAACACATCAATTTTACTGACATTAAGAGTGACAACCCTAACGCTCCAATGAGTCGTAGGTATTTATTTCAACAAATAGGCCTAGTTTCCATACTGTTCATATTTATACTGTGCTAAAGTCGGCGACGAATACCTCGAAGTGCGGGGTGAGGTGCGGTATCTGATATGAGCGCGGGGAAGGGAGTGTCCTTTCTGTACGTAGTACTATTAAGTATTCTGTGGCTTAACGTCCAAGTTCAGTTAGTATGCATCGGCGTTCCAGCGCCAATCCTCATAATTACTCAACTCAATATAATTACCAAATACAGTTATAGGACAGAACCTACCTTCCTTCTGGCCGGACTAATCCCAACTTAGCGGGTCAAGCTGGTGTTTATAGCGTAGTGGCGTTGACTCGAGTCTCGGCCTCGACCCTGCGGCTCTCAAACGCAGTATTTTTAGTTTTCATTGCATACCTAACGAAACGTGAGTCGTGACTCAGTAGGCATTTGTTTTTATTGTGTGCGGAAAATTTACGTGTTAACGGCCTAGAGATAAGTGTAGTTGGTGATTAGGACTATGATATATATCGTGCGTAATAAAAGGTTGGAATTTCTTGTTGTAAAGTGGGTATGCTCTAGCTGGACTATGGACTGGACAGCAATATCGTCAGAAATTATGGTCAGTGGGTCGTCTTAGGGGCGGATGTTCTAAGGTCCGGCGTTTCTAAATTTGCCAAACATGTAAACAACAATGGCCGCTCGAAATTGAATAAAATCATATACAAGAACATTTATTTTAAGTACTTAATGTTTGTTTTCGTCTAGTTAGCTCGGAGATCCTCCGGGCTAACTAGACGAAAACAAATAAATGTTCTTGTACAGACGCCAGCACATCAACCTACTACAATCTGTCAAATTTCTTTAATAGATTTTCAACTTTATCACTAAAGCATAAGGTTCAAAGTTGATTGGGAAAATGTGACAGTTTCGGGTAGGATTTTATTCAATATCGAGCGGCCATTGTTGTTTACATCTTTGGCAATTTAGATACTTACGTTGTTGTCATTGATAAAATACAATATTCACTATTCATTTTAAATTCTCTTGTTTAGAGATTGCAGTTTTTGTGAACCACCTGGGGGTAATTGCGTAACAGTAGCGATGGCTTTCATTTTTACAGTTCATCAACATTCATTGCGTTATTTACGTTGTCGAGCAGACAAATTTTTCGAAGATAATAATATGAAGCACTAGGCAATATGCCTCAATATGATTCAGATTGTGTTTGAAAGTGTGTTATGCAATTAGGGAGCAATTCCCTAAAACAGAAACAGTTGGTGGGAAAAGAGGGGACATGAAGATTATTTACTCCTTCTTTCTTTCTATTAAGGGGACCTAAAGCGCGGTCACTGTCGGACTGCATAGAAAAAAAAGAGAAGCGGGATGACACGTCACCCTGGTAATTTATTGCAAAATATGAAGCAATTATCTATTTACAAAAAATCTATTATTTTGGACTAAAAAATTAGTGCTTTAGAAAACTACTTGTGACAAAAAAATTAGTATGATTGTATGTGTATTAGTGTGGTTTTTATTATAAAAAGAAAATTTTAGAGGTATCTTCATATTTTTTTTCTATCGTATCAAATTAGTTGTATTATGTTTTCAACACACTATCTACCTAGCATTTATATATCCTGAAGAATATCATATATTTTTCTGATTTTGTTTACTGTAGTTGATCATAATTATATACTTTTAGTGCTTCTAATACTTGCATTTTTTGCGTTTAGGTCCTGTAATCCCCTTATAAAGAAAAACACCCTGTATAAACGT
Organism: Amphipoea oculea; assembly: GCA_945859645.1. Lineage (NCBI taxonomy): Eukaryota > Metazoa > Arthropoda > Insecta > Lepidoptera > Noctuidae > Amphipoea > Amphipoea oculea. Next base: position 13,362,835 of record OX243880.1, read on the forward strand.
AAGCCCGTAACACACAAAATATTACAAGAACAGACATCTTATTAAACAACCAAGTATTCGCATAACATAAAGACCCGAGTCGTACTGTTTTCATTTTGTACTTAAAAACGTATTTCCGCTGTAAGACGGCGGATCAAAGAACTCGAGTGCAAACAGAAAACATTCTCGTATCGTTTGTAAGTCGTATGTGTGTCATTTGTATCGTCTGCGACGGCCCTTAGTTCCTTGCTTGTTTATTGGCAGTATGATTGTGTTGAACGAAATAAGTTCGCTTGATTTTATTTAGAGCACTATTAAGCTAAAAAGTTGTGTTAATTGATCATTTATTCCTTATCATTATAATATGCGGCGGGAGAAGTCATAGTTGATGAGATTTTTACCAACCAACGGGGTAATTGCGCTTTCATTTTGACAGTTCAACAACATTCATTGCGTTATTTACGTTGTTGAGCAGACAAATTTTTCTTACATTTGAAGCAATTCGTTATCAAAATATGGGTTAATTTCAAGTAATATATTGGTATTGCATATAGCTGGGTGGACAGTCCTTATCGAGAGCGAACCGAACGTTGCCGCGACGGAGTGACCTTTTCTTCGGTTGACCCTTTCAACATAAATTTGATAAACACATGATTTACTGTATTTCCTCGCTCATTTCACAATCAATAACCTGGAGGTGTCTTCTCATTTTATCGCCCGGAAATGTCCACATCCGGAAGTCTATGATAAACAGATCGATAATCGATACGGAGACTAAACTTCTAATACATATTATGAATGTATAGTATATATGAATGTAGAGTATACATACTATACATAGTACGTATGACCTATGAATGTAAGTATTTCTATAGTAAAGATAAAAATAAGCAATACGAGTACTTTCAGCCTGATTGTTTCACTGTGCTGGGGAAATTAAAGTACAGACGCCAGCACATCATGCTACTACAATCCGTCAAATTTCTTTAATAGATTTTCAACTTTATCTTTAAAAGCACAAGGTTCAAAGTTGATTGGGAAATTTTGACAGTTTCGGGTAGCTTGATGTGCTGGCGTATGCGTCTTTCAATCATCATCATAATCATTCTCTTACCCTTATCCTAATTTATTTAGGGTCGGCGCAACATGTTTTTTTCTTCCTTAAGTCTCTATTAGTCGTCATTCATGTCGGTAGTCACCCCCTTTCTAACCAGATCATCATTCACACAGTCCATCCATCGTTTCTTTGGTCTTCCCCTACTCTTATAGCCATATACTGTGTCTTACAATATAAAAACAAAAAAACTGAATTCTGCGAAAGTTTGAGTTATTTTCCTAAGATTATAACAGTTATCTTCCATACAGGTAAATGCTCCTCCTCTAAATAAATTGTAGATTCTGCTGTTACGACACCCACAGGAAGTGATGAGAACATAAATATTAATTATAGGCAGTAAGAACTTACAAATGCATTATGCTCTATCATTGATCTGTGAACCAATTACGAATGGGCGTTGTCCCTGTTCGACTTCGAACCCATACATTTTATTTCTTAGAAGAACGGCTATATCAACTGTTATTATTTTTCAGTAACTGCACATACGGGAAGATATTTTATTAATAACTGCGCCCCGCGGTTTCACCCGCGTAAATGTCGATCCCGTGGGAATATCGGGATAAAAAGTAGCCTAATTATGTTAATCCAGGGTGTCAGCTACCTCCATACAAAATTTTATCAAAATTGGTCCAGATGTTTGAGCGTGAAGAAGTAACAAACACACACACACTCACAAACTTTCGCCTTTATAATATTAGTGTAATATGAGTACGTATAAGGCCTGAGCTTTAATAGGTATACTGGATTATTCGGTGTGTTCTGCTGGCTTACGTATAGTGGTTATTACTTAGATGGCAATAAAGATTAGATGAAATTTAGTTGTAATTATTATTGGACTTAGGACTTCTTGTTATAGGTATAATATTGGCTACATTCACTTGTTTTGCAGTTATGTTATAGGAGATTAATAGGTATATTTTTCATCATCTCACTTTAGTGAACAGTGTCACTTAGAAGAATTTATATGTATTAATCAAGTTTATTGTCGTGTTAAATATCTGCCTACCCAACAATGCAGTATAATCGCGAAGACCTACATGCAGCGCTTGTGCCTTAAAAATACATCGAATTTATAATGTTCAGGGCTCAGGTTACACAAAAAAAACCAAGACTCGATACACACATACATCAACTTCCTTATTTAACTTTTTTAAACAAAAAGTGTAAACCTACTCCACAGTCACTAAATACGGCTTAAAAAAAAGAAATAAACAGGTTTATTTTTAAATTAACCCCAGCGTGGCGGTCAGCTGCCCGAGCGCAAGGGTTGCCTTCTGACAGCACCGTTTCCGCTGTTAAAACTAACTAAATTGTAATTTAAAAGTTCTTAAAATAACTGAAAACTTACAAAACAAAATCAACTTTTAAAGTCATCTGCATAAGGTTTAAAATTGTTTCATTTGATTACAGCTTGGTCCGTCTAGTATTTAGCTAGTAGGTCGGTCGGAAACATTAATTTTATTAGCTTGAGTCATCATACCTATCAAAATTAAGTGGTTTTTGTATTGATACGACCATATTTGGACAGTATTCGGTTAAGTCGCAACGCGAACGGTCTCCTGTTTTTATGGTTATTAAATATGGTTACCCTAATCCTAATGAATTGATTTGCTTTGTCTGGCGGACTTTGTAAAAAATATTATTTTATTAAAGCAGAAATTGTTATACTGAGACATGATAATTATTTTTAAAACGCTTCCTTTTTTGCGGATAAGCAGTAGTAGGCTAGGTATAATTTTTTTTGGACGTTATTTTTTAGCCACTTGCATATTGATTTGAGATGATGACGTGTGTTACTTTTTTTTCTTTCATTATGAGTACCTACTTATGTAAAATAATTTACAAGAATTTGAATGCACCTCACATGGTCATCCAAAAGGTAGGTACTTAAGTAGATAATTATAAATTATAATTATGTTCAGCGCCATTTTCCAAGGACCTTAAATAGTATAGAATGTTAATGATATTATTTCCATAATTATTCATTTTTATCGTCTCACATATTAATAAGACAACTAACTAATCTAATAATAAATTGACATGAATATTGAACGAAGTTAATTTTAACGCTCTCTAAAGATCATAGCACACATATAAACTCGGAAAGGAATCGTCACCGTATCGCCTTATGACCGTAAGCCATCGTACAAACGGGCGATTTTTTGTCGCGCACTGAATTTCAATGCACTGCTTAGCGCTGAGAGTTTGGAAACCCAGCAGTGTTTTTTTTGACGCGCTGGGATCTACTCTGTTGGATTCTATATGCTAGGCTCAAAACGACTGTCCTCATTTTCCTGCCCATGACCCAATTTATTTGGGGTCGGCGCAACATGCTTTTTTCTTCCATACGCGATACGTCCTTATTAGTCGTCATCTCAACATCAGTCAAGGCTAAACACCGAGAGTTGAAAGTCCAGTACCTACGCCATAAAAAACCGTTGCGTTAAAAAATCGCTCGTGCGTACCCGGGCTGAAGCCTTGTTTGAAGCTTTGAACAAGCCATTAACTAAAAATAGCAACAGCTGTTCTATTGTGTTCTAAATCTTCCCAAAGTTTGTCATTTCTTTGTCCTTGGATACTTTGACGCATTCTGATTCAGAAGTTTGTTATTTACATACTTGATCCGGGAACAATACATGAAATACGTCAAAGCCCGCATTGTCTGTGTTTTGTTGCTGTTTGCGTTAGTGGAGTATTTAACACTTTGTCCTATGTTCAAAACGATAGCTTAGTGGATTTTGAACGTTCCGTCAAACTTGGTCTTTGATCCGCCGCCGTGGTCCGCGGCCGTAGTTACCAGCCGGTATGCACGGGCGAGTTTTCCCGTGGCGATTTTTTTTCGCGTAGGTACGGGCTTTTCAACGCACTTATGCCCGGGCCACACCAACGAGAAACGCCGTGAATTATCGCGATGACTCCATAATCGTAGGTGCAGCCAATGAGCTACAACTTATCGCGATAATTATCGGCGTTTCCCGTTTAGTGTGGCCCCGGAATTAGCGCCGAGACTTGAAAATCCAACAACGTTTGTTTTTTTGACGCGCTGTGGGATGCGCTCTGTTGGACTCTCAATGCTCAGATCCAACATCGAGAGTTGTAAATCCATTGCGCGATTAAATCACGCCGCGATATTCCCGCCCCGACCTAAAGGCCTATTCAAACTAAAGCGGTATTCGCTGCCGCTGTGGGTAGACAACCGCGCGGGTTTCACTCAAGTATTTAGTATCAAGTTCCGCAGCTAGAGCGGAATAATGGGTGCCATAGTACCTACCGCATAGGTCTGGTATTGTTTACCTTCTTCTACAAAAACTTCTTTACCTTCCTGAGAGAAACTCAAACTCGGTATTCTACCCACAAGGATAGCGAAATCCGTTTTGGTGTGAACAGTAATATTACCGCATACCCACTCGGTTTTCTCAACAGCAGACGGTAGCGAATACCGCTTAGGTTTGAATAGGCCTTAAGAACTAATGACACCGCGATTTGACAGTTGGCCCTACTCCCGATATTTTTTACTTCTCCGAAAAAGCTAATTATTCGGGAGTAGGGTCACGTCAACTACTTTCGGCCGGGCTCGTATTTTCGTTGACGGACTTAGAGAGTAGCAGCTCCCCCCTCTGACTCGAGAACGAATCGATTACATAACCTACGTATTAAGTTATTGTTTCATTAAAGTTATGATTATTATGACACTTCGTCATTCATGACACGGCTATGCAATTTCAAAACCTAGCAACTGACATTAAAATAAAATCTATTTAAAACTTACCTACTAGATTATCTAGCAAGTCAAATATGCAAAAACAGCGATTTAAAAAAAAATATCTGTTGCTAGGTTTTGAAATTGCACAGCCGACCTTTTTTGGCATACTGGAGGTAGAAAACTTTTTTACAAAAAAAACAACCGACTTCAAAAAAAAAAACACTACTAAGTGAAAAATAACTTTAATTTCGGAAGTCGGTGTCGTTGGTTCCGCATTTTCGTTTTTTGACACCGATTTCCGAAATTAAAGTTATTTTTCACTTTGTAGTGTTTTTTTTTTGAAGTCGGTTGTTTTTTTTGTAAAAAAGTTTTTATTTTTCACTTTTTAGTTGTACTTTTGTTGTAGAGCAGTGGTGGCCCAGTGGTAAAGGCCGCGACTTACGAGTCGTAGGTCGTAGGTTCGAACCCAGACAGGTGCTTTACTTTGTGTAAATTATTTCATCACCACTGCTCTCAAAAACGGTGAAGGAAAACATCGTGAGGAAACCGGCATGTCCTAGAACCAAAAATTCGAAGACATGTGACATCTACCAACCCGCACTGGGCCCGCGTGGTGGATTACGGCCCACTCCCTCACACAGAGAGGACGCCTGTGTCCCAGCAGTGGGAACATTATAGGCTGATTATGTAGTTGTACCTACCCACACAAATTCAATTAACACTAGTGCATTGAAGAATTGAAGACACGACTCGAAGAATCATTAAATTCCCATAGAAATGCCGGAGATGCAGTACATTTATGCATATAACTTCGTACATAAGAATAATTACCTAATGTATTATATACTAAAACCTTCCTGAAAGTATGTAGATCACACTAATCAAAGAATTATCAAAATCGGTTAAGCAGTTTTTGAGATAATCGCGGACATACAAACATACATACATATGGGTCGAATACAGAACCTCCTTTTTTAAAGTCGGTTAAAAAACCTATCTATCTCTGGTTTTAACGTCCCAATAATCTACATAATTATAATATCAGTAGCGATCTGTATGATTATATTATTATACTAGCAGTTATAATTCTGTAACACATGGCATGTGAAACACGAAGTAGATCAAACATTGTATTTCCCATACATATTTGGTAACGTGGGAGTGGCGAGGTGCTAATGATAACAAGGATGAGGTTCGTACTGCGTCTGACCCTTTTACTACGCCCAAAGTTATGAATGAAGTTGGAGGTTGGAGCGACCTGTTTCGAGAATGTTTGGAGGACACCGGAATTTTGAATGAGCTTGACGTTGAATCGTGTGCGTATTTTTGGAGATGTTATTACATTTTTATTCTATGTACATTTTGTAATGATCTTGTAATCTTAATTTGTGGAAGCTTGTAATTAATAAACCATACTTTGTAAGTCTATCATGCACTACAAAATTTTTATGTACTTACCTTAATAAATTATTACTTATTAAGTGCTAATTGTACATTATTTACCTCGATATTAAATCAATAAATAAATAGTTGATAATCAAATACTTATTGCAAGATATTTTTTAATACTACCTTCTTAAATTTAATAAACGTGTTTTATTAAACGTCGTTATTTTTTAACCGACTTTAAAAAAGGAGGTTCTGTATTCGACCCGTATGTATGTATGTATGTATGTATGTATGTATGTATGTTTGTATGTCCGCGATTATCTCAAAAACTACTGAACCGATTTTGATAATTCTTTCATTAGTGTGATCTACATACTTTCAGGAAGGTTTTAGTATATAATACATTAGGTAATTATTCTTATGTACGTAGTTATATGCATAAATGTACTGCATCTCCGGCATTTCTATGGGAATTTTGATGATTCTTCGAGTCGTGTCTACAATTCTTCAATGCACTAGTGTTAATTAAATTGGTGTGGGGTAGGTACAACTAAAAAGTGAAAAATAAAAACTTTTTTACAAAAAAAACAACCGACTTCAAAAAAAAAACACTACAAAGTGAAAAATAACTTTAATTTCGGAAGTCGGTGTCAAAAAACGAAAATTCGGAACCAACGACACCGACTTCCGAAATTAAAGTTATTTTTCACTTTGTAGTGTTTTTTTTTTGAAGTCGGTTGTTTTTTTTGTAAAAAAGTTTTTTTTAATTTTATAAACGTATTTTCTTTCTTTCTTTCTAAATTAACTAACAAACTATGTAAATAATATAAAAAGTAAAAATATCCATAATCTATACAAATAAATACAATTGAAGTGTCTGTTTGTAATATTAAAATAACCGCTTTTTACTAAATGCATTATGGATGTTATACGACACATATCCAAAATAACACATGTTTTACAAATTTTGTCTGTTTGTCAGTTTGTTCCGGCTAATCTCCGAAATGCCTGGACCGATTTTGACGAGACTTTCACTGGCATATAGCTGATGTAATAAGGAGTAACTTAGGCTACTTTTATTTTAGAAAAAAAGGGTCCCACAAAAAAAACCACGCGGACAAAGTCGCAGGTAACAGCTAGTAATATAGGTATAAACTTGTATTTTTTTCTGCAATTTCAGTTGAACTAAATAGAATAATCCTCGATATTACTACCTATATGGAAAAAATAGTTTTAGCTATCGCGACCTCCTTAATTTAGTAGCTTACAGTAGTCAAAAACATTTCCTTCAAACTTCGACGTGTCATTTTAAATTAGATGATCGAAATTATTCAAAAAGCATCCTTAAAAATTCGGATACTCAAATTCTTCAGCCTTATAAACGTTTCTATTACAAATTCCACTGTAAACATAAAAGGAAATAGTTATAACGTCAGCTTTCACTATAAAACATTTTAGTTTTATTGTATTTTCAAGTACCTATCTAACTATCTAAAGACAAAAGCAGTGGCTATAAAACATAGCAATGAAAACTACCTGAAAGGTATCTTTTCATTAAGTTTCACTATAAAAGTGAAGAGTACCTAAGTACTCATTACTTTTATAACGAAACTTACAAAAAGCTTATAAAACAATAGGTACCTATTGTTTATACGCTTTCAGACAAGGATTGATTAGCAATGTATTCTATCGATTTCGTGAGAAACGTCGGAACTGGGAATATTATGAGGTTAAACTGTTCCCACCTTAAGTAATTAATAAAAAATAAATAAATTAGCCCCTTTTGTCCTGCTGGCAAAGGCGTTCCGTTCCTTTTTTTTTCCACTCAACTCGATTCTGCGCCAACATGGACCAATCCCGCCTATAGGCGTAAACTCGCCCCGTCATCTACGCCTAGGTCTACCACGATACCGTTGGACGTTTTCAAGTCATGTAGTGGTGGTCTAGCCCACAATGCATCCGACATGCGGCAAACGTGTCCTCCTATAATTAATTACGCCATCCTTATTTATACACTCTTAAAATATTTATAATAGGCTTTTGCTGAATTAGTTCAAAAGCACTAACTCCACAATCAATTCTTAATCCTCCGCCTTTATTAATCTTGTCTGATCTCGGAGTCTTGGCTTAACAAAATGGTAATAGAAGTCCTGCTCTCCCTATAATCCCTACAAGGCATTGGCACGTTTCCTCCTAGACACTTCCCAGTTTTGTATTTAACTTAGAACACTTCCAGACCTTTTGTGGAGAACCAGTGAACACAATACCTATAGGTATCATGCACATAAATTATAATGTTAATACCGTCCCAGACCAGACGAGGTCAAAACGGTGAAATTGCAACCGCTCTCCCTCCGTTAAGTGTAGCTCCCTAAATTGGAAGCTTAGAAAAAGCCAGACGTTAATGTCAGAAATGAGGGGTTTAGAGAGTGCTTTGAACGTTTCGGGACCTCGGGTATTTATTTCAGTAAACGCTGACACGAGCCCCTAATATTACGTAGGACGTAGGTAACTGGTACGTGTGCTCAAGTTTTTCTGGCTAGCACGTCAGTTTTTGTAATTAGGGTTCGAAAATTAAATGCTGCTCTTATAATGAGGTTTGTACAGCGTTTTATTTTTAATATTTCGCCTTAATAGCTTTTTGTTTTTTATCTTTTGTTTTTGCCTGCCATCCACTTTAGATTCTTCATTTGTTTTTTTTTAAGTCTCGCTATAGGTAATCCTCATCTTCATGCTAAAATATGGCCGTATTTCAGAATCTGAAAAGTTCCTTAAACCGCTCAGTGACTTAAATCTTAGATTTTGTAATTGTAATTAACTACTCAGTATTCTTATAATCTGTGGGTAGACATTAAAGTAAAAGGAGAGGCTTCTAATTACTTTACGGGAGATAAATCTCTTAGGATTAAAATCCGGTGGGATTTATTTCAAAATATTCTTAATTATTTCCTGAGGAAGTATAAATAATAGGGTAAGTATACCCATGGACTATCATTTCGGCATCTTTGAAGAGTTTATTGAGGAAACTGATCATTAAGGTAGGTGTCGACTTAATAACCTGTCACCGCTTGTTGCAAAGTTTAAGTCGAAATTCCAACACGTTTTTAGTGTAAGCTGCATTCATTGACAACATTTATATCTGGCTTATCTGGTAAAAAAACTTGTGGCCATAATGGGCCATAACTGGTAGATTTTTTAAATGATTAAAAGAAAGAACGAGCTTTTCTATTCGAAATTGTCTTTGGCCGCCAAGGTTCGACCAAAATTACGATCGAAAAATTCTTTGTAATTGCTCCAAAATTGGGAGAAGGGGTGGCCCAGTGGTAACAGCCGCGACTTACGAGTTGTAGGTCGTAGGTTCGAACCCAGAACCCAGAGTTCGGTGCTTTACTTGGTGTAAATTATTTCATCACCACTGCTCTCAAAACGGTGATGGAAGGAAACCGGCATGTCCTAGAACCAAAAAATTATAAGACATGTGACATCTACCAACCCGGACGGCCCACGTGGTGGATAACGGCATACTCCCTCTCACCGAGAGGAGGCCTGTGTCCCAGCAGTGGGAACATTATAGGGCTGATTATGTTCGAGATTGGAAATACTAGAGAGAGAGAGAAGAAGAATTTTTCAAATTCTACTGGTAGTTCCAGAAATTAGCGCGTTCAAACAAAAAGAACAAACTCTCTTTAGCTTTATTATTATTAAGTATTATCTATGGTTTCTTAATAAATAAAATCGTGAAAATCTTGCGCAAGGCTTACATGCAAACGATTTCCAATAGGCCATCGTTTGATGGGTAGGTCGTAGTTTTCGAGATGCCTTACGTTTTGGGAAACACAGACAATTCAGTTATTATAATAAAGACAGACACTTCATTCATTCACTGCTCCACATTCACATTTTAGCAAAGCAAGCATCTGTTGACTTGGCCATACCGCCATACATCACTCGTCGAGAACTTCGAACGCAATTCATAAATTGAGTTCTAATGTGCCTTCATTACTGTCAGTGACTCATACATATGTTTATTTCATAACATCTTGTCTGTAACATGTCGTGACTTGTTGAGACATGTCATGAACTTGACTTATCTTAAACATTTGCCCCTCTATTAGATTGTATGGATTGTTGTAATTACTCTAATTAACCGTTGACAAAAGTGTGAAGTGATATTGATGGTGCTAGATGATGAAGCGTGTGAATATGGGATGTAAAGTTGTTAGTAAATTGTGTCGTTGTTAATAGTTTTAATTCAAGGGATAGAGTTACAACATTACGTCGGCCGTAGGTTCAATTGAGGTAAGGGACAAAATACGATTTTTCAGGAGAGGCCGACAAAGTTTTTTTTCGGACGTTATTATGGAGCTGATTCGAAATTTGGATCCAAAAATCATTAGGGTAAGGGACATTTTTCTTAAGCTAGAATTTTTTCATATTCACCATTCGATAGAGCGAAAAATTCTGAACAAAACTGTATACTCAACTCATTTTGGGTATTTTGTCCCTTACCTCAATTGAACCTACGGTCGACGATTAATTGATGGAGTTTTTACACGCTGACAAGGGACAAAATAAGAGGACAATAAGAGACATGATAAGAGACATGGATTTGATCTGTTAAAGCAAACGTTTGCGAAGTCCTGATTGGGTGTCGTGAGCAAAATTTTTGATTAGAATGAAGCTGCCGATGGCTTGACCCGATAAACTGAGATTTATAGAATTTCGCATGAACTTTGGCAAGCTTTCAACTGTGGAAATAAAGATGGACCTAACCTTATACCAAGGAATCAGTTAAGTACATTGTGGCATACATCGACGCGCAACTTATTACCACAGTAGATATAATATACAGTAGAACATCTTCATACAAACGTGCCGCTCTCGGTTTGAATGTGTGCGTGCGCGCCGCGCGCCATGTCGGCACGCGATTTCACGCACACGCTAGCATAATATATGAGGGAATAAGGTGGCGGCAGTGCGGGCTGTGCAGCGCGACTGTGAGCACGCGCGTACGCTACATGACCGCTTGCGTTCGTCAACTCTCGCCGGCGGCGGCCACTTAAATTACGAGTATCATGACTTCAAAAAGGGGAAAAAAATATTGTAGTGTTTTCGGGTGCCTCAATAATGATTTCGCAAACCCGGACTTATCATTCTTCATAGTTCCTACTCAACCAGAAATGTAAGTACCTACTTATACTTAAATATTATTAGAAAATGTGGTATTGTATTGTTTATTTCACAGTTTATTTGCTTTATTAAGAGCGTAGCCGAGTCGCATTTTTCCATATAAATGTATTCCCAAATTTACTTTCTGAATACTATGTTTAGAGCTAAAGTTTATTTTAATAAGTCTAGTTTTTAACCGACTTCTAAAAAAGGAGGAGGTTCTCAATTCGAATGTTTGTATTTTTTTTTTATGTTTGTTCCCGCATAACTCCGTTGCTTGCCAACCGATTTGAAAAATTCTTTTTTTGTTGGAAAGGGTATACCTACTTCCCAAATGGTCCCATGAAAATTTTATCGAAATCGGACAAGCGGTTTTTGAAAAATCAACAACAATCTAAAAATTTATCTACATTGTCTACATTAACGATCTTTTTGTTTACTTTTTTGTGGGGTAGGTACAACTAAAAATTGAAAAATAAAAACTTTTTTACAAAAAAAAACAACCGACTTCAAAAAAAAAACACTACAAAGTGATAAATAACTTTAATTTCGGAAGTCGGTGTCAAAAAACGAAAATGCGGATGTCTGTAATTTATATGGTGTACATAATAAAGAGTATTCTATTCTATTCTATATTATAAAACAGAGGATTGAGTACGAAACATCGTTTAGGTAAACGTATTTGTCGCGTATAGTTGTAATAAGGGCAATTTCACAATAATTAATATTGCAAATTAATTACTATTGAAATTATTATTTTTTCTATTGTCTGATGTGTTGTTCAATCCAAATATGGTGTTTTAATCATAATATTAACTTAACAAAATTACAGTAACATGTGACCGACTAACGCTTAGGGTTGCTTTACGTCGACGTTAATTAACGAGCGTGTAATTTAAGTGTAGAATCTAGATACACCCATTACAGGAATTACGGCAAAGATCGAAATTTACTCATGATCCCACCTGATGATTTTGTCGATAATGTAGAAAGGATGGAGCAGGTGTTTCGCAAAGCGTTCGAAAAGGACCACATCAACATTAAAATTGGCCGGTCAATTTACGATCAACTGAATGATATAGAATTTAAGATGCCCTGTCCATGCTTTCCCAAAAGCTTTACAAAAACTTTACATAAGAATGAGAATTTACTTTACATTAACAAATAATAATAAAGCGTTCCGGACGTGCAGAAACAGGAGAAAAATTTTCTCGGTATCAAATTTGTAACTTAGTATAATAAATGTTATGCGAATAAAGGCTTTTTATTTTTACTAAATTTATAAATTGGTAAAATATTCAATCATAATATGCTTTTTATTTCATAAATTTAGATCAAGTGCTGCTTGTTCGAAAATATTAACTAAAAGTAAAAGTGACAACCCTGGGGATCAACGCAAGAGTAGGCTAATAACTCGGCGGGCGGCCTTAGATAACTTACTGTATATTATACTGTGTTATTACTATGAATTCAGGACATAATTCTGAATCCCTCAGCAATAAAATATTTCGACGGTTATAATTAAAAAAAAAAGTTAGCTATTCCATACTTGGTGCCGATTCTCTTGTTCACAAACTAAACTAAATTTAAGTTCAGTGCATATTTTTCTTTCTATTTCATTTATACAAGGACAAAAGATAAAAATAATTTAGTTTAATCCTGGCAAATTAATCAGCGCCCGACACTACTCCTTACAAGTTTAGACATGATTAAAAACTTGCTCCTACTAAAATAATGTCAATTTACGTCAGGCGCTGATTGATTTGACAGGACTAAACTAAAATTTATCTTCTGTCCTTTTAATAGAAAGAAAAATATTCACTGAACTTAAATTTTGTTTAGTTTATGAACAACAGAATCGGCACCATTGCCGCCCTCTATATTGTTATTTTAGTTTATCTAAGACATCATCTATGGACATTAAACGACCCAATTACCAGCTCTGAAAAACCGCTCGCGAGTTAAGATAAGCACTTGTCACATTCTGTAACTTAATAGTTCCCATAAAGCCATGGAAATATTACTTACATTGATTTAAAGTCAGAAGTCGTTGACAGCTAAGAATCTCGTTTCTTTAATGTATCCAGTTTCGGTATTATTCGAACCAATTACTTGTTTTGTACGTGTTTAATCTTTTTCCGAGGAAGTCACTGATTAACAGGTTTTTTATCTTTATGAGTGGTCGCCTCTGAATCACTTTACTTACTGATCTTGAAAGAAACTAATTTGGACTCTTGTTTGTTTTTAGATTCTGGGTCTATTGCTACAAGTGTACTGCCCATAATGGTTTGGTGTATTTATTTTCTTGGAATAAACGAATAAATTAAACTTTCTTCTTAGATAATGTGAGGCCTTGAACTTGTTTGTGTCACGAACGAAACGTCAAATGGCGCTGAAAATTATTTTGTTATTTGGAAACTTATTTTCTCTTGCAAATCGATCATAACAACTTGCGAGTTTTAATGTAATCATTACTGTTGTTGTTTTCGTCTATTTCAATGTTTTGGGTACCTTAGTGAACTGCTGATTCATTACAAATCCGAGCAATAATCAGCGCAGACCCCGTTACACTGCAAGACGTGTAGGTATCTACAAACTGCAAATAGTGTGAAATCAGAGAATCTATTAATCACCCTAAGTTCGAACCAAGGCTTTAGCACGTTTTCTCAAACATATGTACATAATTTAGAATTAGATTTATAACCTGTGAAAGGAAGGGAATCGCGTGGAAGCCCACTCATTAGTAATATTCTAAACGTGCGTAATTCCCTGAGAACTGGTACACCATCTGCTATGTTAGACATAAATTACAAACTCAATTCCAATCACCATGTAGATTGACATCGATTTACCACGCAAGGGCAATAGACCACGAAATTCTCCTTTTATACACAAAAATATAAGCCTAATTCACCACTGACACATACCGGAATTAGATTTTGGGATGTCAAACATTTTCAGGGTTCAACAGAATGTGTGGTGATGATAGTATAAACTCGTAGAAGATCCATGAGTTATACTGTCTAACTCATGATCATGAGTATAACTCATGGATGATCCATGAGTTATACTGTCTAACTCATGATCATGAGTATAACTCATGGATGATCCATGAGTTATACTGTCTGTATGTGTAAATATCAATTACAAAATAAAATCATTTTCGTTTAGTCTACAAACGACCGTTAAATTTTGCGCGATTGACACTGCGTAACCGTTTCATTCTTTAGCCAGACTTGAATTCTTATTGAAATGAATATTAAACGTATCGAACTATAATTTGCTGCATCCCTATATCCAACGGTTTCTTTTTTCGACACACCTGATAATTTTAAGATCGAGTAAAGGGCTTTATGTTCATAAAGAATGAATAAAAAATATGGATTGCTTACACGTAATGACCGCTTACGGAGTCTTCAACGGATATCCTTAACATATGTTCAAGTGTTTTAGAGAAAACAAAAAGGCTGCTCATGCTAATATCAGCTACCGTTTACGCGTTTCTTTTTACGTCTTATGCCCCAAAGGTGTTTGCGTGCCGAAAATTGTTTGAGGAAATATTAAGAGAAGAGTAAGATTTTCATAATAATGAGGCGATTTGTTATGTAAATTGAGCCTCGGCGCTTATTTTCGTTTTAAAGCGGTGGATTGAAGGAATTAAGTTGAATGGTTTGGAGTTTTGGAGTGTGCTGTCGAAATTTAAAATCGGAGGTGTGCATGCATGAGCTCCCAAAACGCAGGAAGCTAAAGAATTGTGGAAATTTTACCGGTGTTGCTTCCTCTTTCTTGCTAGGTTTCCTTTTGGGAATGTGAAGTACTTCAACTTTACTTAAAAAAGGGTCACCGAAATCCAATTTATGAATATATTAAAAAACTTTTATTACAGCCATATTTTAGTCGATACCCGAAGCCTACTTAGCAACGAAACACATTTCAACTTCAGAACTTATTGAAACAAACTTACGACATCAATATTCAAACAAAACAGGCCTCGTTATTAAAGGCATCAGAATTTGAAGCCTCTTTTTTTACTCTCAATGACTACCTTGGGAGCTCAGCCTCTGGCGGGTTAACCGCTGGTCAAATCACCGTTGATGATGAATGATTACTGAGATTTCATTTAATGATGGACTCGGACACCGGCTTCCAACTGACAGCATAAAAAGACAGCCTCAAATTGTCCGAACAATTTTTTATAAACTTTGTACTTTGTAATGAAATGTGTAATCTTTCTTTGTAGAAGATGATGGATGGTCCTATTACAATATATTGAAGGTACGCTTTAGTTTTGATCGGTTCAATTTAGTCAATAGATGCTACTAGATTGATTGATTTTTGGGGTCCAGTGGACGCAATGCAATTTTGTATTAAATATTTCATATTTTTGCCGTAAACGGGCATATATGTATCATGTTTTGATCAGAACGTCTTGTTTAACTTACATCTTTCGTATTTTCTTTGATAGTAATCAAATTCACAGAACAACCTCGATCACTTTATCCGTTTTTGTGAAACGGCTCATTTCTGTACCTAATCCAGACTCAAACCATATTTCACTGAACACAAAAACCCGTTCCAGCCGAAATCCTTTAATAAGTTATTCAGTAACTTGATCTCCTACGTAAACCTGATTGTGTACTATATCAAATTCATATTCAAGGCAAGTCGTAGGTAATCCTAAACTCGTACTAAGGCAGAAAACTGATTATAGATTCCTTCCTTCTCTCCTAAGGTAAGCCTTATGCAAATAAAATTATATCAGGAGGTGTATTCGGAATATGGTAGCCAGTATTAAGGTTGGTTTTCAGGATCAATTTTTACTAAGCAGTCTTGTCAGGTATTAACTGAACTTGGAAGTAAATGAGAATCTTGCAAGTTATAATCAATCTTGGTTTGGGTACGTTTTACATCGTGTTTTGTAAGTACTGTGTATGGATACAGAATAACTAATAGTAGTATGGATCTTATAATACAGGGTGAAATTGAACACATGCGACAAATTAAATGGGAGATTGTAGGTACTCATTATTATGAACAACTTTTACAAGACCAAACCTGAAATCACGAAAAAAAATCAGCTGTTCCTTACATTTATGTTCGCATAACTCATCAAAATGTAGGGAACAACTGATTTTTTTTTTCGCGATTTCAAGTTTGGTCCCATAGTAAAAGTTGTTCATAATAATGAGTAGAATCTCCCATTTCGATTTGTCGCATGTATTCAATTTCACCCTCTATATTTTACAATGCCAACAGAGACAGTAGCTGCAATACTCTTAGAAGGGGATCTTCAAATATTTAACGATCAAAATATAAAAAAAATGACTTTTCAAGCACACCATATAATTTAACCATTATACTATCCTTTTATAAACACATCGTTTAAATTATGTAAATACACCATACTTATGTTAATACATCTCTCCTCGATCATCAAGGTGGACGTGAACATGATCCCGACATATGTATGTGATTAGGACACTCGATTGTTCAATACCGATTTGTATTGTTCCATCATATTTTGATTATGCATGACTGATAAAAAGACAATACGGTTCATCTTTGTATGATGAAATGTTTTTTCTTTGTTTGTTTGTTAATACTTTTTGATTATTGGGTCATAGTTATTTGATTTATACACCGGATGTTGGATCAAGGTGCGTTTGGAAGGACACTGACCGCAGTTGTATGTCCTTGGAAAAGGTCGCGTACGCATGTATTTAGATTGAGTAAAATGTGCAAGAATGACATTGTAATTCATTATAAGTAGGTGCTTCTCATTCTCACGCTAACTAGAAATAGGTTGTTGGTCCATGCTTATTAGATTTTTATTTAGATTTCAGTCGGCTAGACTTGTCTTAATTGCCGCTTTGTCTGCATTGTCCATGCGTTTATTTACTTTGTATTCTTTAAAAAGTCTCTGCAAGCCATTATTTAACAATGCCTAAATGATAGGAGCGTTTCGTACCGAGATGTAACCGTTTGGAAATGTGTCGGTATAAAATGACAAAGTTCCCTTGTTTCAAATATAACTAACTAAACAATGTTAAATAGGACTATAAAACTAATAGCGCTCACTAAGCTCTTAAAATCCATAGTTTATAAATCCAAAAAGTATTAAATCACATTTCGAGTTAGGAACGCGGCCGTGGGCGAATGAATGGTGCGCAGGAGTTTGTTGACTGATCTGTCACAGGACAAGTTATGATGTAACATTATGTTGGGAACAAGACGGGTTATGTGTGGCATTTCTACTAAACCGTCTGTTTCGTGTTTGGCTGCAGATTTATTGCAATGCAGCTATTAAAGTTGTCATTTTGCGAAATAGTTTTATGTCTTCCAGGTATTGCGTAGAAACAACGTCTTTAACCTTAAATGTAAGAAACAAGCTCTTGTTTAGCATTGTCTAGTAATTTAGGAGCGAAAACTATAATCCCCTTAATAGGCATTGCTTGACTCATTTCTCAGCCTATTTCTATAAAAGGTTGCATGCAGTGTCAACAAGCCGAACAAAATTATAATTCTGATATCTAATTTGGTGGGTAACTCTTAAGACGAATAAAACAACTGACTTATTAGCTGGTAGGAACGAAACGCAAAGCCGCTTAACAATCTGTCAAAGAGATTCGCAATCTGAAGTGAACGAGGGCGATACTCAAAAAACTTATCCAAATTCAAAAATCCGCTGCCATTGTACGTATAGTCGCCATTCACTGGTTCTCATCAAAAACTGGCAACACCACAGACAGGTGTGTTCCCGTCGTGCCCCTTTTTTTTTTCAACGTCCGTTCCCGTACGAAACTCCTTGAACAAAGACGTTACTGCTCTACGAAACAACAATGGAACTGATATCTTATTATTCGAAGTTTAAAGTTGAAATTACTCTGAAGCTTACGTTGAAGCTGTACAAGAGTTACAATGAATGGATCGTTTCCCTTACAATGTGGTGCAACGGTTAAAATTTCGTGGTTAACGGAAAATCAGATTTAAGTGAACGAAGTAAGATTTAAATTATGTTGAGTAAGATAAGAGTATCGTGTTGCCTCCATAATTGTGTTGTTTTTAATTTATTTTGGGATTCTTCAAATCAGGGCCCTTATTTCGGTTATTGTTATTCAAGGGGTTAATCAAATTCGTATGAAATGCCCCTGTTAGGCTACCATTATTATTTTTAAATTCCGGGTCGTCAACCTCAACATTTTCAATAAAAAATAGGACAATAGAAGTTGGTGAAAAATAGACTTTAGCTGAGACGCTATCGTCTCAATACGGTCGAAGAGCTACGAATCTAGAATACACTGCAAGCAATAGAAAGCGTGTCATCTCAAACCACTGTATGCAATAGTGTGAATAATAACAGTAACAAAAGAACTGAGATTATTTACAGCACAGCGATCTCAAGATTTCTAACGATACATGTTTTTCACGGCGAAATCCGTTAACGATATCAATTTCTATGCTTCACACACGGTAATTAATTACTATCTTCCGCGTGATTGGAAAATTCTCACCATTCAAGGTAAAAGCCGCTTTGTTAGAACTAGTACCTACTTAACATATTAATATTATCTTGATACAAACAGATACATAGACCCCGAAAGAAGAAAATAATTGTGTAACTGCTCCACACAATACATTTTCAATACCTACTTGAATTTATAATATCAGCTAAACTTATAGTACCTATTAACAAACATAGGTATAGCATAACTCTGGTATTGTATATATTTGGGTCGTATTAATTTTGGATAAGATGAAACCTTTAATGATGTCCCGAATGTGAAAGTTGATTAGGCTAAATTTCTTAACAAAAATTTCTAATTATGAACTGTTGAGGCAATCACCTGCCGAAGACAAGCTACTTCATTAACTACTGGAAAGATGAGATTCACGATCATGTTTTCGAAATATTCATCGCTTCTAATTAATTGTTGAGCAAATACAAATTGCGGAGAGCATTGAATTATGAAACTATCATCGACGTGGGATGAGCATTCGGCATTTGCATTAGTTATGCGAACAAAAAAAGAAAGGATATGAAGCCTCGTGGCCGATAAAGATGAATATCGCATGACTCAAATAAAACCAGTCATCGATTCACAAAAATAAAAAGTAACTGCCTTAAGATAATAAAAAATAACTGATGTTGTGACTGACACCCACTGGGATTGTAGATGGACGGGAATGTATAAGTCTTCTGCACTTCCTATTATAAAATGTATAAACAATCTCGCAACCAATTCAATGTTTATGATCTCGTCAAGAGATTGACGATCTCTACCTACTTATTCGCCTCTCTACATCATATGTTCTGTATCTAGGCAGATAATTAGTTATCCTCCGTCTCAGACATATTATAGAAGCTAAGAGCAAAAAGTCACGATTTTTTTGTGCGTCTGACTGTTTAAAATTAAGTGTAATTTCGTCTAAGATAGATGACCAATTATATTCAAATGATAATGAATGCTTTTGACGTACATTTTAATTGAAACTGCATAGAAAAATACGGTACGAAAGATTTTTTGATTTTATTTGAGTATTATCTCAAGTCTCGACGGGTGTTACGCTAATGGGAAGGAGTCTGAAGAAGAATTTTAGATTTACAAATAAGTGTGTTCCGTAATCACAATTTGGCCCGCTTCGAGGAAATTCCCTTTAGGTTCAAACAAATATCGCACCGTTATAAATCATGCCTTTGGATGTGCCCGGTACCTCTCGATGGTGCTACTTCCGCTGTTATTGTACTTGAAAGGGTTGAGTGTGTTTGTTATAAAATATAACCGTCATTGTCATCTGAAGTGGTTTGTTACCTCATTATTTATAGCTGGCCTCAATAGTACCCTCTTCACACAATACGAGTACCTATATGTTCATATATAGCATAATCAATCACTAGGGAATGCAATCTCGTTCTCGCGAGATCTCGTCCATATTTACCGAGATTAATCTCGGTCAAAAATCGGACGAGATCTCGCGAGATTAACGAGATTGCACAGGAGCATAAATACATGTGTTTGCCGTAACAGAAAGAGCATTCTCTTCAGCTGGTTATTTGGCCTGCAAAATTAGATGCCGACTGTCAGACGACTCTTTAAACAGTTTATGCTTTTTAACCGACTTTAAAAAAGGAGGTTCTGTATTCGACCCGTATGTATGTATGTTTGTATGTCCGCGATTATCTCAAAAACTACTGAACCGATTTTGATAATTCTTTCATTAGTGTGATCTTCATACTTCCAGGAAGGTTTTAGTATATAATACATTACGTAATTATTCTAATGTACGAAGTTATATGCATAAATGTACTGCATCTCCGGCATTTCTATGCGAATTTTGATGATTCTTCGAGTTGTGTCTTCAATTCTTCAATGCACTAGTATTAATTGACTTTATGTGGGGTAGGTACAACTATAAAGTGAAAAATAAAAACATTTTTACAAAAAAAAAACAACCGACTTCAAAAAAAAACACTACAAAGTGAAAAATAACTTTAATTTCGGAAGTCGGTGTCAAAAAACGAAAATGTGGAACCAAAGACACCGACTTCCGAAATTAAAGTTATTTTTCACTTTGTATTGTTTTTTTTTTGAAGTCGGTTGGTTTTTTTTGTAAAAAAGTTTTTTTGCGAAGCTATTTTCAAAATTTTGACGATTGAACTTTATTTTCCTAAATACCTAAAAAAGAACTCTGATTATTTAATTACTGGAAACTGGTAGAAATAAATTATTATTAAATATTACATCGAAATTATTTCCCTGTTAGAAATCCCATTATTGTGACAATTTGTATGTAGTAAAAAGATAAACAAATTAACCAATCTCGCTAGATCACATAATTAGCAAGATCTCGCGAGATTGCATTCCCTAATAATCGCCTATAATGCTCCCACTGCTGGGACACAGGCCTCTTCTCTATGAGAGGAAGTGGGCCGTAAACAGATGTTCAACTGTTGAAATTACAATGTCTTTTTAACTCGACGCGAGTTTTAATTAGTAATTGAAATAAAAGATTAAAATTATAAAATATTTGTCTTGATTGAGCTCTTGTTTTTTTCTATGATGTGTAAAACTAGAGATGGTAGTAAAAATATTAAGTATTAGTCTTTGTTCTATATTCCCATCGCCTTTAAGTATAATTTGCAGGTTTTTCCAAAGGTATTATAATTTATTCACGAACCTCGTACAGCTCATAACTTTTTATACTTCTCACTGTTGCTGTGAATACGAATTGTTATTCTACAAAATAAACATCCCGAACCATTTGAAACGAAGAAAAATCTGTACAGCATTCAGTCTCACCTGCCCATTAAACCCTTTGAATAATTTCTGTGATGCGCTAAACGATTTACGATAGCGTAGCATGCCGAATTGAAAACAAGGCCGTCTTGGAAGACTGGCGTGCTCTGAATAGTATTAATTACGGAATCATTGTGGCCATTTTGCTACGGAACCTCCGTGCCGGCCGTTAACGGTGTCGGTCGGCGTGAACGAAGAGACGGATTAGAAGCATGCGCCAGAGCAGCTGCCGCACGCACGGACTACTTACTTCGTAAAATCGATCAATAAAACCTCTTTTTACAATTGAAGTGTCATCGCCTTCGGAACACGGCTCTTGACAATGTGCTCGTGACCATTGCTTAGCAAATTAATCTTTTGCGCATTCGGAAGTCAGTGTTAGGAATAGTTTTTTGTTGAAGAAACTTATAGGTACGTGCATTGGGAATTAGTTTTGATGATTGTTGCTTTAGATAGAATTCGTTGGAATTTAGCCCAGTTTTTGCTGATGTTTTCGAAAGATCGGTTATTAACATAGGCAACGACTGAACAGGCGTCTTTATTCTTCATTTTCTTCATCTTTTCAATGAACGTGAAACAATTTAAATAGTGCAATAGTCTAGTATCTACAATAGATTGCTTAACAATATCTGACTTCAAAGTTTCTAAGCCTAGCAGGTTTGTAATCTTAGATAGTTACAGTTTAAATTAATCTTTTTCATTACCTAGATTGTATAGTGGAACTTTCATTCTGAACTCTTTAACCGTAATATTCCAACTTTCTCGACAATCCCTCATGTTTTAAATTCCTGTTACTCGGACAAAAGTATGGCGTTCATGTTTTTGTCTGCGCCAGTTTGCTTATGCTCAGTGGCCGGTGGAATGTTCACGGTCCGTGGCTTCTTTCGAAACAGTCTTGGGAGTGCTAGTGCAAATGTTTTTATATGGATATGGTTAAATGGATTTGTGCTGGCGTCGACGTGTTTGATCGTCAGATCGTCCGATTCCGATCAAATTTTGCTTACAGCCTTTTTTAGATCCGCACCTTTTTTCTCACAAATGTTTGTTGAAGAAAGTGGAGCACCTGTTTGGGTGTGTTTACTTTTTTCATACAAATTGAGATCGAAAGTGTGAATGTGATTAGCATGTGTGCATGAAATGAGTCAAGATGGATACTTTTAGGATTTCCGGTTCGAATTACTGTGTTTACTTTTGTCTATCTGTCTGTATAGTAATTTTCATCGCGATTCTATTAATCTGTTTTCGATTGGAAAGAGTTCGCGATCCTATATTAGCATCTTTTTCTGTTGATCCTATCTTCAGGAATGTCAGGTCGTGATAGTGCAGGTGTAGGGGCGTTGCTCCCTTCACGGTGCTCGTGCTCACTTCGGGGGCATTCGGTCGCACCCGTGACTCTCGAATTAAGAATGAGCTTGCGATTGGTTGTCATTATCGACGATTCATTCAATGTAATTTGGGAGTTTTATTCAAGTTTTTGAATGAAACGTGTGTTTATAAATCGCCTGTAGGTAGTAGAGGCCCGAGTAGAGGAGAGTACTACCGTCATTCATATTTATCGGATTGAATAGGAACCATCAATAGGCATAGTCGTAACTCTAAACTCTATTACCCTCGCTAGTAAACCGTCAGTCTTAAGTGCAGTTTAGCATAATTTTATTCATCAATTATTTATGATATGCCAGAATCTCTAAGCCGACTTGCAAGTGCTTTAACGATTTAATTGAAAATGAAGTGGCTCAGAATTCACGATCAAAGTTGAACCTTAACGTAATGCTTTTGAAGGCTAATCTATCGCAATTTCTATTGTTCGTCGTTTTCTCACCGTCTCATTATTCTCGTGTATAATTACGCTTCTGTTACTTGAGCTTTAAAGCGAATTCCCATTGTATCCTAAGTTTCCGCGGTGTCAGCGGCAGAAATCATGTAATTTAGTACTTATCGTCCAGTTCTGGTGATTCATTAGAAGCTTTGTCATATTCCAACAATGTATATAAAGGTCTGATTACTTCTCAATCAAACCAATGGTATGTTGTATTGTAATGCCAGGTTGAGAAACATTGCAGGCCTTTGGGGCTTCGTCGTTTCAGTTAGAGTCTTCCCAATATAGTTGCTGATTTTTTTTAAATGATAATATAAACGATTCCAGTCCTTCATAGGTATTGTTAGATCTAAATCTGACCCCAGAATTGTTGTATTGCCTGATATTTACTCAAACAGCTTTAAATTGCTTGAACTTCTAAAACCCCTTTTCACAGCACCTTTTCATAGTTTGACATTATCCAACTAGGTCGCGTCTATTCAATAATATATTAATATAGTTCACTATAATATTCTAGACGTCTATTCCAGTGACTTCGCAACAAATTTCAAACTTTTTGAGATTAGTTTTGATTATTTGGAATGATGTTGACAAATAACTTTGAACAGAAATAGTCTTCTATAGTTTATTTTCATATTAAGCATATTTACAGACGTTTATTGTTGGTAAAAGATATTTTGAGACAATTTGTAGTTGCTATTTAGTAAGAAACTATATGAATAACAATTTGAATTACAATATGAATTTCTCCGAAATTGAGAAGCTCAAATTAGACTTGGTACGGTCAGCATCAAAAGTTGATTAACACTTCTGTTTTTTAGGGTTCCGTAGCCAAATGGCAAAAAACGGAACCCTTATGGATTCGTCATGTCTGTCTGTCTGTCCGTCCGTCCGTATGTCACAGCCACTTTTTTCCGAAACTATAAGAACTATACTGTTGAAACTTGGTAAGTAGATGTATTCTGTGAACCGCAGTAAGATTTTCACACAAAAATAGAAAAAAAACAATAAATTTTGGGGTTCCCCATACTTACAACTGAAACTCCAAAAATTTTTTTTCATCAAACCTGTACGTGTGGGGTATCTATGGATAGGTCTTCAAAAATGATATTGAGGTTTCTAATATCATTTTTTTCTGAACTGAATAGTTTGCGCGAGAGACACTTCCAAAGTGGTAAAATGTGTGTCCCCCCCCCTCTAACTTCTAAAATAAGAGAATGATAAAATTAAAAAAATATATATAATGTACATTACCATGTAAACTTCCGTCGAAAATTGGTTTGAACGAGATCTAGTAAGTAGTTTTTTTTTTAATACGTCATAAATCGAAAACCGCAATTTACCTTTCACAAAGTTACAACGAACTACAAGAACTTTTAAATTATGTTACTTGCTGCTACGGAACCCTTCATGGACGAGTCCGACTCGCACTTGGCCGGTTTTTTAATCTTAGTTATTAAGCAAAATATTTGTTCAAAATTGCAGCAGAAGAATTTTTTTTAGAATATATACTCTTGTCTATTATGTGAAAGCTAAAAATCAGTTTATTGAAAAAAGTTGTTGTCAATTTAATAACATGTAAAAATGATAGTGTTAATCGACTTTTGATGCTGACTGTACCTATAATATTCTTGGGTTTAAAATATTACTTTAAGAGTAAACTAAACGCGAGCTCGAACTCACTGGTAGTCATGGCCAAAATAACGCTGTCTAACTTGGCTTCGTGTCTGATGGAGCTAGTATCAGTGATGAGCAGTTAGACGCTAATCTACACGCACAACATCTAGTTCTCACGCACAGAAACACCGTTCCGAACTGATAGGCGCATAAAAATATTTGAAAAGTGCTTTGGAAAATCGAGTTCTATGAAAAATCCACTACATAAATCAATCACAAATAAAGTTTTTTGAACTCTTCAATAACTGAGCCTTGTCGGTACGGATTTAATTTTTAATATTTTTCAGTTCTTTTATTACTTATTTACACCCAAAGTTACGTTAAAAATAGCAAGAAAAACGAATCTTTGTGGGCTCATAACTTTTTAATGGCTTGTTATTTTACAATTCTGCTTCCGTACAGACACAATTAATAATTAGACAAAACGATACAATGTTTAACTTTGGATGTACAATATCAAACAGTGGAGTAATACTCTCCCGAAATTTGTATGGAAAAAATATCGAATAGTGGCACCTTAAAGCTTCTGCTGCCACTTGGGATCCAACTTAGCCGTAAACAAAATACAAACACGATATTTTAATATGCATTTCAAACGTCTCAAGGGAATTCTTCAAGATACAAAGTTTTCAGTATCCGTCTTTGAAGTTCCCATATGCGAGGCTCTCATTACCTATGCTCGTCTCTGTAATATCTTATACTCATGCATCTCAGCTGCGTTAGTCCCAACATGGTCCCAACTTTATGCTAGATTGGTTCCGTTCCTTTGTTGCAAGAATTTCTCAAAGGTGAAATGCAAAACTCTACACTTCGTTTATTTTCTTTTATCTGGAAGTATATCTTTGCTCATGTTTCTAGTTAAGTTTCTGCATTATTTCGAGACTTGTAGAGAATTTCGCTTGTTAAACTGTTCTGTTTACCTTTGTCTCTCAGTGCGGACTGTTATCGTAATTTAGGGTAGTGATAATATAACAAACAGGACCGTTAATCACCGCAAAGTTGATCTAAAGCACGATTCCCAGTACTTCTTCAGATAACTTAATCCTCGTCGGTAATCAAACGGAAATTAGCTAAGAACTTTCGGGCTTGTCGTAGCTTCAACTTCAACTTTAAGGTATTCATATTTCTCAACACATTTTGCACGACCTTCAATCCGTACTTAATATCACACTAATATTATAAAGGCGAAAGTTTGTGAGTGTGTGTGGGGGTGTGTGTGTGTGGTTATATGTTTGTTACTTCTTCACGCTCAAACGGCTAGACAGATTTCGAAGAAATTTGGTATAGAGATAGTTTGAGTCCCGGGAAAGGACATAGGATAGTTTTTATCCCGATATTCCCACGGGATCGAAACTTATGCGGGTGAAACCGCGGGGCGCAGCTAGTTAGGTATAAACGCGAAAGTATGTCTGTCTGTTACCTCTTCACGCTTAAACCGCTGAACCGATTTAGATAAAATTTGGTATAGAGATAGTTTGACTCCCGGGAAAGGACATAGGATACTTTTTATCTCGATATTCCCACGGGATCGACACTTAGGTGGGTGAAACCGCGGGGCGCTGCTAGTATTGAATACGTCAGCCTCATCCTGTGCCCCTGATAGGTATATTCTAATTGTCTTGTCACAAAAAAAGCAAACAATAATCAACATCTTTGTCTACTCTATACTACTAAATGGTAGTTTACGAGTCTGTATAACCATAGCCAATTTACAATCGGTTTGTGACTATTAAATAAATCTGCAGCTCGAATTAAAAATTAGCTCCGTTTATCATATCCGTGAGAGCGTGTTTTTTTTATCATTTTTTTCAATATTGGTATTGATTGCATTCAAAGTAACGGTGTGTTGTTTGTTCTCTCACGGGTTTCTCGAATTTGGGAACAAAAGGTGTTTATTTTACCACTAGAATCTAGACACACATTGAGATGGGCAATAAAGTCTATTAGATATAGTTTTACGAACTGTCTTTCGAAGATTTGATGATGCCCGAAGAAAACAAGCTACCTCAGTAATCAAAATCATGATAATATAATCACCATTCAGCCTAAAGATATCCTTTGCTGGATATTGGCCATCCCAAGCACGCACGATTGGTCTTGCGCTTCTGGCATCCATCCAATCCAACGACGACTAATTACCACAGATTCAATTACCTAAAAGTTCTTATACCTACATAAACACGTAAACATATTAAAGGGCTCTAGTGCCATTTGAAACCCACGCAACATTAATCAAGAAAGCTTACCGTCCTCCCGAGGGAACCAGCGTGAAGCGCAAATTGATTGGTTATTCATTTGCGGAAGATATGTCGCAAACGTTGGTATTCCTGTATTTATCAAGGTATAACATACCTTGAGCTCATCTGGTTGTGTTTTGGAAAAAGTACAAGTGTACCAAAATTACCGGAAGCGTATTGTGACTTTTGTGCTAAACTATCTCTTTCTATATATCTTGCTCCCTTCATCATCATCTCTGTTTCCACGTTAGCTGGATAGGTCTCTTGTATTCCACTAGACAGTCTCCATATTTAACCTTCATCCATGTCCGTCCAAGAAATCTTTATTCAAGTCAGGTTGTCTATAAGTTGGCAGCAATTGCACATTGTGTTACAAAAGTACAACAACAGGTGCATTATCGCCAATAGTGCATTCATCAAATCATGACGTCAAAGTGACCCTACGCAAGCGAAATTCGTAAGACCATTTGCTGGTAATTACAAGTTTCCAACATCGGATTTCTTCAGAACAGTAAGTAGCAATTCAAATGCTGTATCATGCGTAGTCAGTACATTTCGCGTGTCAGTGCAGATGACAAGAACGTTACTGCATTACACTTCTTGCTACGAAACACACAGGATAACATTAAAGTTGTAGTTTCCCAAGTACCCAAAATCTAGTCACAATTCCAACTAATTCAAGGCTACTATATTTCATACTATACAATTTCTGTATACCGAACTAATTTCCTGCGGTAACTGCAAACGATTTTAGCAAAGCCATTACGGTAGCAATTTACGTTGTATTGCACTATTACGGACGATATACCACTTTCTATCATCTCTGTAATGTTCATTGTACATCGATTATCTATATGCGTTAGAAGTTGAGGGTTATTGGCACAGTATGAGTGACAGAAAAACCATTGTTAAGAAGTCATTTGCTAAGAAGTCTAACATTAGAAACCCCATCGTCATATATTATATGCTTGTACGGTGATCTTTTCCTTGCTTAGTTGCAGTACTTCCAGTAACTCGGTTGTTTACGCTTGAGTTGTAAATAAAACATTTTGATGTGCCTGAACTTATTTATTTCGAATTTCTGTATCATCTGCTTCGTGGATATTCGATATTCTGCTTCGTATTCCCTTGCCAATCGT
This sequence comes from Amphipoea oculea, assembly GCA_945859645.1. Taxonomy (NCBI): domain Eukaryota; kingdom Metazoa; phylum Arthropoda; class Insecta; order Lepidoptera; family Noctuidae; genus Amphipoea; species Amphipoea oculea. The sequence goes on from OX243880.1 coordinate 13,391,359, forward strand.
TCTTTATGTAGGGCCATTTTCGTTTTATCCGATGCACGAGGGCTTAGTTTTGGACCCAATCTAGTGAAATTAGGTGCTTAACACTTTTTTTCTTTGTTCATTTATTTTTGGCTTATAGTGTAATCTTCGCCTTTTTAACCGACTTCAAAAAAGGAGGTTCTGTATTCGACCCGTATGTATGTATGTTTGTATTTCCGCGATTCTCTCAAAAACTAATTAACCGACTTTGATAATTCTTTTATTAATGTGATCTACATACTTTTAGGAAGGTTTTAGTATATACTTAATACATTAGGTGATTAATCTTGCGTACGAAGTTATATATGCATAAATGTACTGCATCTCCGGCATTTCTATGCGAATTTTGATGATTTTTCTAGTCGGTGTCTTCAATTCTTCAATGCACTATATAGTATTATCTGAATTTGTGTGGGGTAGATACAACTAAAAAGTGAATTTTTTTTTTTTTTACAAAAAAACTACCGACTTCAAAAAAAAACACTTTAAAGTGATAAATAACTTTAATTTCGGAAGTCGGTGTCAAAAAACGAAAATGCGGAACCAACGACACCGACATCCGAAATTAAAGTTATTTATCACTTTATAGTGTTTTTTTTTGAAGTCGGTTGTTTTTAAGATGGGTGCTTTTCTATTGTTTCATTTATAGTTTGTTACATATCTACATGGTGTAGTTTCTTTTTGTGTTTTTTCAAGGTACCTACTGCTTGATTTAGAAGTTTTGCCATCACAAAGGTGTAGTAATAAAATAAGTTGTACGCAACTTATTTTACATATCTAAGCATACAACTTCAAGTGTTTTAAATGGCATCAATCCCGCAAATACCTTGAGCCGAGATAATATCTTTGAGAATGAGTCATTTATCAACATTATTACTCTTTGTTGCAACAGCATAGGCTGCTATAAAAATATTGACGTCACTCTCATTTTAATTTCTGGACAGAAAAGTGTCTACTTGACAATTAGGTACTGTGCAAACAATTAGGCTTTTAATTCTTGCTTCTATCAACATGATAATGTAGAGAAAATTCATTATAAGTATTGACCCGTAAGCAAACAGCTCCAGAATTTTTTGTAGCAGATTTTAGGAAATGCTTGGGAATCGTTATAGGTGCTGATCCTCATTATCAAGATCACAGAACTATAGGAATATTAATATTAGAAATGCTGTCCTTATTATTTCTTCCTTATTAATGTCCAGTCTCTCCCCGCACCTATTATATTAACCTCCACAACACAACACACGTCCACATGTAATTGTGAAATCGATAGCAAGTATTAATTACTAATTAATACTTGCTATCGATTTCACATCACGTTCATAAAGCTTCGCATTCACAAGACGGATCGCGTATGTAGTCTTAATATCGAATATCACAGACTGTTTTTATCTTACAAAAACACCGATATGTTTTCACAAGTCCCCATCGTTTATTTTCTTTGTGTTACCAACGTAAACACTCTGTGGTTGGACTAGTTATTTGGACGTCCGCGTTTTTGTTTCGTTAATCGTTTCTTGTTCGTTTTTCTTGTTGTTATTTTTATAGATAATAATGGGAATTGATTCTAGCTCGTCTTGCATTTCGTACAGGTTTAGTATAATGTCACCTATGATGATATCGGAAGAAATAGCTTGGTATTTATTGTTTTGGGTATTTCCAACAGAGCAAGATTTTTTTTAGGATTTGATATATTTTATTTAAGGCTAGTTTTTCTTTTATTTGTTTAAAAATCTCAGTCAGTATTCCAACAGTATACCTAAAACATTGATTTTTGAGCTATTGTTTGAAAAGGACCTCCTTCAGACTCTTCTTCAATACAGCTATAGACTACATAGTATTTTGTATTCGTTGTTAGTTTTTTATTTCGATAGTGCAATCATAACAAACGTGGCACCGCACTACGAGAGGGTCATTATCCATTATCTGTAGTGTGTCTGTGCGCCTAGTACACGCACATCACGCCGCCGCGCGCCAGTGCAGCGCCGTGATGTCGAAATAAAAAAATATTAAGCATTTTCAAAGTTAATGCTTTTGAGCTGAAATTTTGTACAGAGATTCTAGACCAGATACACTCTTCAACCCGTTTGTATTGATATACCCTTTCCGTAACACCCTGTATACAGGGTGATATGACTGCCCATTTCGACTTCATAAATACTTCTATAATGGATTCTATCCACAGGGGGAGAACCCTCGCCTTACAACTTACCATGACATCATAACTTGATGTCAATTGTATGTAATAACTTAATAACGATTATATACAGCCTGTGAACTTGAATAATAATGCATTGTAACTGGAATAAGCCGTTAGGTTGGCAATTAAGTAACATTACAACACAATGCTTTGGGATCAAAAACTTAGAAAGACAATGACGTTAGTCGGACTAAAATGTTCACACAACACAACTAATACTTAAAGATATAAAAATGATTACAATTTGCACAGTTTGCTAAGTTATTATAACGAACATTCATATTTTTTGCATGTAAGCATTAAAAAAAGCAAAAAAGTGCATTCCGTTTCTGAGCGTTTAGGCTTTTTATGACAAAAATTCTTCGCTGCAGCTCCGATTTGGCAGCTTGCCAGATCTACGAAGTGTAGGAGTGGAGATAGGGTCGTTTCTTGGTATTTAGGACCACCGATTAGTAATACTGTATTGTCATTAGCAAACGGGCGTTGTAGGCAAGAATAACTACCTTTATAACCTGCCAGAATTACAGGCAATTTTGGTAACGACTTAATGGTAGAAAACAGGAAGAAATACTTACTACAATATATGGTATCCATGTTGGTAACTTTGTAGCTAACGTTGTAGACAAAATAGAGTTGTCGTGTATTTCTTGAGTCAAAGACATTGCATAGGGATGATGTATTTGCAACTTATTAGCATATCCATGTCTTAGAACAAAACGAGATAACATTGTTTCAACTCGGAGTTAGTTTAGAAAAAAAAAAGCATTAAGTATAGTACGAGTATAGTCGCGATGACTCAGACGTACCACAAGGAGGACCGAAGTCCTGGTGAAGGTTGCAGAAATCCGATGGATGCAAGAAGCACTTAATCGGTCGATGTGGCGATGCTTTGGGGAGGCCTATGTCTAGTCCAGTCCAGTGGACGTCTTTCGGCTGAAATAATGATGATGTCCTGTCATGGTTTAGACCTAGCCTCTCATGCACGAAGTTGTGGGTTCAAATCCGGGCAAGTATGAATGTGACTTTTTCAATTCATACATACTTTTCTTAGATATAACTGACGTAGATGAAGGAAAACATCGTGAACCTGGATTTAAAGTTAATATTAAATTGCCAATTCGTCTTGAGCAAACATGGTGATCAAAGTTCATGCCTTCTTTGTACGAAAAGAGGCATTTGCCCAGAACTATAATAGACTGGTATGATTATTATTATTAAATACTAGCTTCTGCCCGCGACTTCGTCCGCGTGAAATTCGTACTTTCCTCTAAAAATTTCGAAAATGTATGTAGGTATGATCTTTATCATTTATTTAGACAACTAAGTATTCGGGCGAATTTTTAAGTGTATAGATCAAAGGAATCAGATTTTTCAAATAAACTGTATCCCCGCTTTTCACCCCCACAGGGGTGGAATTTTCAAAAATCGTTTGGGATGTGTTCATTACTTGAATCAAAGATTGTTTACACCAATTTTTGAGTTAATCAAACCACGCAGTAAAATCCTCCCCTGTATAATTAACTAAATACCCCTTTTCACCCCGTTAAGGGTAGATTTTCGAAAAACCCTGATGCACGTAATTCTTTATTTTTTGTCTTAAGTATAAATACAGAGTTTCGAGTTATCGGACCGCGCGTTAAAATTCTTCCATAGAAATTCCGACGCCCCCAATCCCCCGTTAGGGGTAGTTTAGAAAAACAAAAAATGCCAAACTTCATAATTTACTTGTATAATTAAGTATTTGTACCGTAAGATTTTTCATATACACTGTATTCCCGCTTTTCACTCTATAGGGGTAGAATTTCGAAAAATTGTTTGGGGTGTGTTCATTACTTGACTTAAAGATTATTTATACGAATTCTTAAGTTAATCAAGCCATGCATTAAAATCTTTCCCTGTATAATTAACTGCCCCTTTTCACCCCATTAGGCGTAGATTTTCGGAAAACCCTGATACACATTATTCTTTATTTGTGGTCTTTAGTATAAATACCGAGTTTCGAGGTAATCGGACCACGCGTTAAAATTTTGACACCCCCCACCCCAATCCTCCTTTAAGGGCTAGTTTATAAAAACAAAAAATGCCAAACTTTATAATTTATTTAGATAAATATTCGTACCAAGTTTCAAGTTTATTAACCAAATGAATAAGATTTTTCATATAAACCGTATTCCCGCTTTTCACCCCTACGTGGGTCGAATTATGAAAAATTTTCCAGCTAATCAAGCCACACAGTAAAATATGCCCTTACAAAATTAACTACCCCTTTTCACACAGTTAGGGGTAGATTTTCGAAAAACCCTGATACAGGTTATTCTTTATTTTTAGTCCTTAGTATTAATACTGAATGAGTTTCGAGTTAATCGGACAGTGCGTTGAAATTCTTCCAAAGAAATTTTGACACCCCCCAATACCTCTTTAGGGTTGAAATGAGTTTAGAAAAACGAAAAATGCCAAACTTCATAATTTACTTAGATAAGTATTCGTGCCAAGGTTCAAGGTTTTTAACTCAAGGAATAAGATTTTTCATACAAACAAAATCCCCCCTTTTCACCCCCTTTAAGGTTGAATTTCCAAAAACCCCTTCTTATTGGATACTTATACTTTACAAAGAATACACCCTCCAAAATTCAAGTCCCTGTCACCAGCGGTTTAGGCTGTGCGTTGATATCTCAGTCAGGTCGTTCATCCCCCGTTAAGGGTGAAATTATCAAAAACGCTGAAACACTTATAAATTAATTTTCAATCGTTAGCCTAAGTACAAAATTTGAAGATCCTAACTTTTAAACTGACTGACTTTCATACACAACTTCATCCCCCTTTTTAACCCTTTGGGGGTAGAATTATCAAAAACGCTGAGACATGTATAAATTGATTTTCAATCGTCAGCCGAAACACAAAATTTGAAGATCCTAACTTTAAAACTGACGGACTTTCATACAAACTTTCATCCCCTATTTAACTCCCTTAGGGGTTGAATTTCAAAAAATCCTTCCTTATTCCTGTGCTACATCATAAAAGGAACCATCGTGTAAAATTTCAGCTTTCTAGGTCCAAGGGTTTGGGCTGGGCGTTGATGAGTCAGTCAGGTCGTTCATCCCCCGTTAGGGGTGAAATTATCAAAAACGCTGAAACACGTATAAATTAATTTTCAATCGTTAGCCTAAATACAAAATTTGAAGATCCTAACTTTTAAACTGACTGACTTTCATACACAACTTCATCCCCCTTTTTAACCCTTTGGGGGCAGAATTATCAAAAACGCTGAGATACGTATAAATTAATTTTCAATTCGTCAGCCGAAACACAAAATTTGAAGATCCTAACTTTAAAACTGACGGACTTTCATACAAACTTTCATCCCCTATTTAACTCCCTTAGGGGTTGAATTTCAAAAAATCCTTCCTTATTCCTGGTCTACATCATAAAAGGAACCATCATGTAAAATTTCAGCTTTCTAGGTCCAAGGGTTTGGGCTGGGCGTTGATGAGTCAGTCAGTCAGTCAGTCAGTCAGTCAGTCAGGCCTTTTGTTTTTATTTATATAGATTATATATGTACCAGCACTAGATTAATAAAAAAAAATACATTATACGAACGATGCAAGTTAATATAAAGCTTATAAAAATATGAGGCACCAAGCAACGTTTTCGGTCACACGAATGTCGAGGAAAGTCGTTCTGTGTTTTTTTCATGTGCACAATAATTAATTATCCAGACACATAATTCGTTGTGACAACGCAAAACAAATTCTAGAAAGCCCTGGATTTATTAAAGGACATAACGTTGTATGAGATAGAATAATGCAGAGAACAAATAGAAACTAATAACACGAACCCTTTTAACGAAATAAGCTAGTTAAACAGTTCTTCGCTGTTCTAGAAATTCTGTTCTCTGTTTGAATAACTTTTGCCTACGTGCAAACGGGTTTTCATTATATTGAAAGTGGGAGGAATGACAATGAAAATAATCCCCAAGTAAGTCATATCAGCTTGTAAATAACCACTGCTGAATATGGGGTTCCCAGTGACCGCTTCTTCTTCACCTCTAGTGCGAACAGTCACTGATTATTACGTTTATTGCCCGTGGTTCGACCGCGTAGTTCTACTAGTAGGACCACGGGCATTTTTATTTTCGGTGGTTCTATCAATCGGACCATCGTTATAAAATTATCATATTTTATTGGCACTGGTTCTACTGGTCGAGTAGAACTAAGATAAATATTTTTGCCCATGGTACTACTTACGTAGTACTTATACCTGTTACATTATTTTGCTACGCAAAATACGCGCATTGACGTGGAGTTGCGGACACCAGCCCGTATTACCTTCATTATTTTACAAAGGAAAAAAAAAATACGTGTAAGTAAAAATAAAATTTATTGAATAAGGTTTTTTTACATTTTAACACACTTTTATTAGTAAAATAATGATTAAAAAAAACAGTCAGGGCTATCAATTTATTTTTTTAGATAGCCCTGATAGTCTTTTTTAAACATTATGCGAAATTGCGAAGTCATTGAAAATAACAAAACTTGGTCATAACTTTTGAACCGTAAAAAAATTCACTGACATTCTCAGGGTGTAAAGTTTAGAAATGACCTCGCCCACGCCCCTATTCGATTTTATTCATACTTCCAGGGACACCCTGTAGTTTTTTTTGCATAGTGCGAATTTAGGGACAATCGTCGGTTGGAGCCTTATTTCATTGAAAACGTCTAACGGCCTCTGAGAGTTGGCTTCGGCCCCTCGAACGCCTTCCAAAGGACCGGGACCCCATGGTCCTGAGATATGTTAAAACAAAAAAAAAATACGGGTGTAGATACTACCCAATAATAATTTATTGGGTAGTATCTACACCCGTATTGTCACAAGTAAATCTCGGGATAACTATTATTTTTATTTTTTAGCCTTTTGGTAACAAAAGACTAAAAAATAATAGTTATTAAAAAATGTTTTTGTAGCTACCTATTGCACTAAAAAGAAAATAGTACATTACTGCCCAGCAAAAGAGGCATTGATGGACGGACGTGTAAATGTGAGATTAAAAATGTGAGAGTAAAAGAGTTAGCTGGTTTAACTAAAAAAAAAAAATTTTTGACAAAGAGTAAGTAAACGTGGACGAATATATATCATCGCAGCTTATCCAAAGCATGTCCAACATTTATTTTGGTATTTAGTAACTCCAAGTTTTACATGCAAAGAAGTTTAATAGAACCACGGGTAAACAAAGTTGCCCTTAGTACTACTGATAGAACTTGATTTGCCCATGGTCCGATTGATAGAACCACCGAAAAGAAAAATTCCCGTGGTCCTACTAGTAGAACTACGCGGTCGGACCACGGGCAATAAACGGATTATTAGTAGGTAAACTGTGTTGAGAAGATAATCCTATCGGCATTGTTGGTATCGGGGTTGTAATGCTGCAGTAAATGGTACTTCCATACCATAAAATGCGTGTACAGCCGCGCGTGGCTAACAGTTTTGAGTATGAATGTGTACGGCTCTCCGAATAGGACCAAACAAACAATGGATGGACTGTGTGGAAGATGATATGGCAAGAAAGGTGACAACTAATAGAGAATAATATATAGAAGAAAAAGACATCTTGCGCCGACCTTATACAAATTGGAATTAGGGCAAGAGAGTAATGATGATGTACTTCGTTTGGCAGACGGATTGCTGGTGATTGCAGTACTACAGGAGGAACAAGGTGTAAAGGTCACTCATACTCCATAGAAAAGGGAGGATCCTCCGACCAGGCGGGTGTTGTGTCTGCCCGATGATTCATGTCGGGCCGTTGTATCTATGCTAGTTGTGCGGTAAACTCTGCTTGCGAGATGCAGGATTTTGCGTGACGTTAGTATGACGCGTTGTTCGCATGTGGCGTTGTAGATACCTACCGCTACAGTACCTTTGTTGCTATGGCCGATTGGAGCAAGTAATCAGACTCAACCTTTTCTAAAATCACTTCATAATAATTCCATACTCAATATTTAACCCTCGTTGTACATTAAAAGCAACGCTACAAAGATAGGTAAAAACATTACCGCTATTAATCTCCCCGGCGACCGTTTGCCGTTTGCATAAAATGCAAGCCACGGCTGGCTGGACATAACGTAAATTGTGTTTTGCGTCAAGAAAAAGTATACGTCTTTTTACGCTTAGTTTTAATAGGGTCCGAAGGATAAAAAAACCTGTATGAGCAAAAAATATACAGGGTGAAATTGAACACATGCGACAAAACGAAATGGGAGATTGTACTCGTCATTATTAACAACTTTTACTATGAGACCAAACCTGAAATCGCGAAAAAAAAAAATCAGCTGTTCCCTACATTTATGTTTGCATAACTCGCCAAAATGTAGGGAACAGCTGAATTTTTTTTCGCGATTTCAGGTTTGGTCCCATAGTAAAAGTTGTTCATAATGATGAGTATAATCTCCCATTTCGATTTGTCGCATGTGTTCAATTTCACCCTGTATTTAGCTTTACAATTTGTAGATAGTCCGCCATCGCGGCAGGCCAAGATGAAGATGGCGGGACGAGCTTGACTCCTACCGTAGGAAGTGGCCGGCACTCGCAAAAGATGGAATTGTGTGGAAAAGGGAGAGGGAGGCCTTTGCCCTGCAGTGGGACAATACAGGCTAGTTAGATAGATTTCTAGATAGACTAGAGCTAGAATGTAATTAAGTCTCTTTTCGTGTTGTGTAAACTACCTAACGGATTTTCATGTGGTTTTCACTATCATTTAGACAATATATTCCGGAAGGTTTACGTGTACAATACATTTATATTAAATTTACACATATTAAAGAAACTCGAAGTTTTATATACACATTCCCGTTATTTCTTTCAACACCTCCTCATTTACAATTCATACAAAAAAATAGTAATCCAATTACTGTAATAGAGTAAACCGTTTGTTTATCATAGCATTTGTTCTCATTTACCATTGAATTATTAATATTGCGTCTACAAATATGCTAATGGCATCTTTGTCTCATAATAAGATCATATATAATTATGACGCCGCGCATTCTCCCTTTTAGCAACAAAAATATACCCGATTATGTGCTCGGACCTAGGGAGGGCGGTGAGAGGCTTGTTGTGGCTAAGTAATAACAGCCGCACGGGTCGATCGATCAGGTTAAGCTAAAGTTATCACACTAATATTAAAAAGGCGAAAGTTTGTGAGTGTGTGTGTTTATGTGTTTGTTACTTCTTCACGCTGAAACGGCTCGACCAATTTTGATAAAATTTTGTGTAGAGGATGCTGACACCCTGGATTAACATATAGGCTACTTTTTATCCCTATATTCCAACGGGATCGACATTTACGCGGGTAAAACCGCGGGGCGCAGCTAGTTTTTCCATAAACTCATATTTGTTTACATTTTTTGAAAATAAATCGCGAATGCATATTACTTAAACTCACGCTTTCTTACCATCGGAGTAGGCAGAAACCTGCTACGATCCTTACATATTCCTTTTGCTTCGTTTACGTTCATACATTTGGTCATACACGCACTCTGGTAGCTAGTACTACGCACCCTGACCTTCAAGGTTTCAAGTGAATAGTCGCAAGATACCACACAAACCTAAATTGAAACTGAAAGAGGACCATACCTATATAGATTAGTGATTGAAGAATGTTGTTATTAGATCAAATGAAGGTGGTGCTGCTCACTCCATCCATATTTTCCCATATTTTGACTGGAGAAATAACGGACTACTTATCCTGTTTGATACCGGGAAATACTCTTTATAACATTAGAGTTTTCTCATTAACTTTTAAAAGACAACAAACAACAAAGGAAATATTTTTTTTTAAATGAAGAAGAAAAGCAATACAAAAATTATTTTGTGACAAAAACGAAAGTAAAATTAATTCTACCTTGAAAGGTCAAGGTTAATTTCGTTTAGAATTTTCATTGACTTTGTCATTTTAGGGAAAAAAATCTTATTTTGCCTACAATCTCCTCAGGTCTCCGAGGCCCTACCTAATGGCCTTTAAAACTCTGTTGTTTTATCCATTAAAAATAAGACTCTGAAACTTTTGGCTGATCATCTCGAATAATAAAAGTTAGATGAAGGAAAAGTTAAAATCCCAAATATTTTCACCATGATCATCGAGCTGATTAGTAATTGTTATTTTGTAATAATTAGCATTTGTTCAAGAATATTGGTGTCTATGTTTTCATAAAGTCTTTAACTCGTCTTTCGCTATATTAAATCTATTGAACGAGTCTTGTGGCAGTTGTGGCCTTTTAGTTGCCAATATTCACACGAATTGTTGCCGACAATCCGTTTGAAATTACAATCTGTGCTAGTTACTGTTACAGAACGCAGTCAATTTATGCTCGGCAATCTGCTAGCCATTTACATTCCCCAATATTGATTATACACTGTACTATCCAGATTCTCTGTTCTGTTTGTCCAACCGTGATTCAATGATTGCTAAATATAAACAACCTTATGCTATAATGCTTTGATTGTATTCTGCTAATGTCTCAGATTTATATATTCCTTATTTATAGATATTATTGGGATTGTGGCTAAGTAATAACAGCCGCACGGGTCGATTGATCGGGTTAAGCTACGCTTGCCGCTTTTGGTCCGTGGAAGGGTGACCATCTTTACGTACCAAGACCCCTCCGTGCCTCGGAAAGCACGTTAAGCCGTTGGTCAGAAGCCCGAAAGTCTGACAACCAGTCTTACCAAGGGGGTATCGTATTACCCAATAACTGGGTTGTGGAGGTCAGATAGGCAGTCGCTCCATGTAAAATACTGGTATTCAGCTGCATCCGATTAGACTGGAAGCCGACCCTAAGTTAGTTGGGAAAAGGCTAGGCAGATGATATATATATATTTCTTGTGGTTTTATCTCATCAGTAACATGCTAAAGACAGTGTTAAAGCTTGACATCATTAAAATGTTACTGCAAAAGGCTTGTACTTAGCCTGCCAAGCCTTGACCAATGAAACACGATCAAATATATATCTATTGTTACGTCACTCCAGGGCCTGTGCAGGTATAGATCACATGATCTTCATTGTGAGGAAGGACCATAAGACTAGACTTACTACTTAAGTAAAGGAGGTTGAAAGCACAGCCAATGTGTCTTTACAAACACTTAAACCATTCGACCATGGACACAACAGTAAACAATGCATTAGATATTATATCTTTTTAATTATACATCGGATTCTTCCAGGAAATACCTATTAGCAGCAAGTTTTTCTCTATTAAACCGGAACTAATGCATGCGTTTGTTATCGTTAATCAGAAGGTTATTAGCTCAGATAAATGCTAATTACACGGATGCTAATAATTGAACTAATTAAGTACACGCTTGTATCGTTCATTATAACAAGATTAATGTGGTACACTTTGTGTTGGTGGCTTTTGTTTGCTTTTGGACCAATCATTTATATTTCGAGCCCAGTCCTAACTATGTATATAGATCGTAAATAAGCTTTCTTAAACTTTGACTCCAAGGACCAAAAATATTACATTCACCACAAAAACATGGTCCTTCGTTAGATAACATGGGGCTATACAAAAAGAAAGGCCCAGGAAGCGTTGCTTAGATTTTTACATGCCTCACCTTTCAAGATTTGAAACAAGGAAGTAATTCTCTCGGTAAAACCAAGTTAATGACATGAGGAAAAGAGATAAAATTCAGCATTCTTGTTACCGAAAGTTGCACGTCGCTTTTTATACGTTCTCGACTCTGGCCTAACAAGTAACATGAATGAACAGTAACAAGTTAGTTCAGATTATAAATCTAACGATAGGGATATCACTGCTCCAATTACGACGGAAAAAGTGGTAGAAATAGATTTCTAGATCACGTTGAATCCCCTTTCAAGCTTTACCATGAATGAATCTACAAGTTTTTCAATAAAAGTAGTGGCTTAGCCACTGAGTTTCTTATCAAAGCCACAAATAGTAACGGAAATGGGTATCGACGATAAATGAAAGTCAGTAATCTGGATGTCTGCATTAAATTGAATTAATGTTGGTTTTTTATTACATAGTAAACATAGGTACATTAGATGTTGCAGTCATAGTCCTTAATGGGATTGCTACAAGTGCACTTGCTGATATCTTGTTTTGCAATGATGGAGATATTTTGTTCAATGAAAAAGGGGCTGTTGCGAAGATGCAAATTCGATATTCTAATAGTATTATTTGAAAAATTAGAAATGTTAACTGGATGGCACTAGCAGGTGACCATTTTGTCACCCAGGAACTCATAACTAAACTATCCTGCCAGTTCTCAGACTTTAATCAACCCCAATAAAATTTCGCAGCAGTCCGGGATGACATAAATCAGCGAAATACTCTAGAGGGCGCCGTAATGTTCGCCGAGGGAACAATTCACAACTTATGTCAGTAATATCGGGCCAATTTTTTATTTTAATGTCAATAGTCATTTCGTGATAGCCGGAAGACATCCACCGCTGTCCGTAGGAACATTTTATAGTAATCTGTTTTTACAAAAGACCAATTTTTACCTCACATAACCAAAAATGTCTCCCCAATGTTATGTAAGAAAAATTAAATAAATTCCAGTAGATACAACCTACTTTATACCAGCACAAAACAATGCTGATATTAAAAATACTTCACGTTCTGTTCAACAACGGCTTTTCATCTGCACGACACTGCCAGGACAAGTTGGAACAATAAATTCCTGCTCACATGTGGAAGTGCAACAAAATGGTTCATTGCCGGCACACGTTACAACTCTTGCTTGTTATAAACTACGGACCTTTGAGTATGAATGAAATGAGCTACATAAAGGACTGACGTAGTTTCTAACTTTGCGAGAAACATTAGCATTAGCATTATTAATTTTCTGCGTTCTGAGTAGTTGTATGGTTTTTTAATTTTCTGATTGCACAAGCAAGGATTGTTTTGCTTGTGTCAGCCAATGGCTATTAAATCCTCATGTACTCGTATTTACATAATTGTTATGTAATTGTTTTACGCAGAGCGTAACATCTTTTCTTTCATAATCTTCTGTGCATCATGCACGTCATTTCTTTTCTCGTAAAGCTGGTCTGGTTCATGCTCTAAGCCAAAGTCAGACCTTTTGATACATTATACAGGAACTTTTTTCTATCGTTCCATTATGTGAACAGGCAAGTTTCTCAGGATTAGCTCCACAGCTTTATTCTGGTCTTCAATGTGTGAGTAGTGTGAATCGCGATTTTTTGCCCATATTTTGAGATCACTGATTTCAATGCAGTATTCCGTTGATGGGTATAAAGTTACCTGATTTTATTGTAAAAACTGGCGCCGCTTGGTTGGAGATATTTTAAGTATCGTGGCTTTTTAGGGTTCCGTAGCCAAATGGCAAAAAACGGAACTCTTATGGATTCGTCATGTCTGTCTGTCCGTCCGTCCGTATGTCACAGCCACTTTTTTCCTAAACTATAAGAACTATACTGTTGAAACTTGGTAAGTAGATGTATTCTGTGAACCGCAGTAAGATTTTCACACAAAAATAGAAAAAAAAAACAATTAATTTTGGGGTTCCCCATACTTACAACTGAAACTCCAAAAATTCTTTTTCATCAAACCTGTACGTGTGGGGTAACTATGGATAGGTCTTCAAAAATGATGTTGAGGTTTCTAATATCATTTTTTTCTGAACTGAATAGTTTGCGCGAGAGACACTTCCAAAGTGGTAAAATGTGTGTCCCCCCCCCCCTCTAACTTCTAAAATAAGAGAATGATAAAATTAAAAAAATATATATAATGTACATTACCATGTAAACTTCCACTGAAAATTGGTTTGAACGAGATCTAGTAAGTAGTTTTTTTTAATACGTCATAAATCGAAAACCGCAATTTACCTTTCACAAAGTTACAACGAACTACAAGAACTTTTATATTATGTTACTTGCTGCTACGGAACCCTTCATGGGCGAGTCCGACTCGCACTTGGCCGGTTTTTTTACTTACATTTCCATTAACCTCTTACATTGCCAGACAAACGAAATATACATAGGTGTACATCAGCATATATGGCTAATATACAACGTTTAATACGAAGATAAGAATATATTACCTATCTTTTCCTGTCTGTAATATTCTTTTATGCTCATTTTACATGCAAAAAAGCATTGGCGCTATAAAGAACCGGTTCAACGATTAAAAGTTCCGGTGAATTTCCTGTATTCACATGCAATATTATAATAACACTAACTGAGATTCCAATAATTTTCAAGAGGTCAGTATTGTAATATTGAAATTCTCTCACCAAAATGCCTGAGATTGTTAATCTCTAATTAGAATTGAATTCCCGGATATGCAATGCAGGATTCGGATACGAGAATGATCAATGAATTCCTAAAATAAACAATACCAATCGATATGTGAATGAACTTGTTCAGTCTTCAAACAAAGATTCTCCTTCTTCCTTTCAAACAGGATGCATCTAAGTAGATTAGATAAAAGTATTAAACTGGCTTCTTGTGCTGCGGTTTCTTAAGTATTACTTGGTATTACCAACGAAAATATCGCTCCATTTGTTTATAACGACTATGGACAAAGCGGTTTCGACTTCCTCTCAATAAGTGGATAATGATCTGTTATCTCGTTTTGCTCGAACACCGCAATTGGTAGTTTTTGTAGCTGGTTGCTTTTCCGTTCTGTTTCATAGTTGGCAAGAAAAATAGAAAATTAGATTTTTATAACTGGTATTCCAGTTTTTGCTTGATGGGGTATAGCCGTGTTTTCATTGGTGTTGTGGAACTGATTGATGTTGGTAAGAGGATTGATAGTTCTGATTCGAACATTGTTATAAAAAACTAGATCATGTCTATTTCTAGAGTTATTGCTTCCTTTAATTATAGATTTATTGCTGTCTTATAATGATCGTGTGATTCGATCAAGTCTATTGAGTTATCTCTATAATAATATATGATATAATTACATTAAGCCAATGACTCGTATTATGATAAAATCTCGAAGGCGTCGAGACATTTAAATCTAAAAGTTCGTTGACCGATGATTGTTTGAATATTTCAATTGCGTTCAATGTCGCCTCTTCATAATGGAGAAATTTTTGCACCAGCCTTTTTATTACTTTTCGTAGGAAAATGGATTGGCTTTCTTAAAAAACTTTCTACACTACTTCAATTGGGGTTTTTGACAACGTTCTTATTATTTTTGACATTTTTTTAGGGTGACTTGTGTTCTTCGCATTATTTTCATGCTTTCCAAAATTATTCAAGTTCGTGACCCATCAAGGACAAAAGATCAACGAGCCAAAAGATTTTCAAACCAAAGATTTTCTGAATAAAATTTTGCCTAACAACAGTACCATTTCGGTCTGTAATGAGATTCTAAATACCGACCCCTATTTCATTTCTTTTTCAGTCATTACTAATTCTAGTTAGTTTTCTTGTGTTTTCCATCTTGTCGAAAAAGGCCTAACAACGAGTTCCTTGTAAGTACCTAAAGGCGCCAACCTAAATAAATTTGGAAGTTTATTCTGGCATAATTTGGCCATTGTTAGGACTTCTAAGTGTTTAACTATTATGTCTTTAGGAATGGGCGGTCCTCAAACAACGTTGACCTCGTCCAGTCGGCTTTTATTATCAAGTCTTTAATCCGGAAGACTTGGAGACAACGTGACGGTGTTCCTATTAAGAATTTCTTAGTAAATGAGGAGTCCCGGAGCTTCCAGTCACGTTTGCAATTAACGTTAGCTAGGTTTGCGGATGACATTAATTTTTTAAGTAGAGATGCATGCGGTGCTATACAGGGTGTTACGGAAAGGGTATATCAATACAAACGGGTTGAAGAGTGTATCTGGTCTAGAATCTCTGTACAAAATTTCAGCTCAAAAGTATTAACTTTGAAAATGCTTAATATTTTTTTATTTCGATAGTTTATTAAATTGAAATCATAACAAACGTGTCACCGCACTACGAGGGTCATTATCCATTATCTGTAGTGTGTCTGTGCGCCTAGTACACGCACATCACGCCGCAGCGCGCCAGTGCAGCGCCGTGATGTCGAAATAAAAAAATATTAAGCATTTTCAAAGCTAATGCTTTTGAGCTGAAATTTTTTACAGAGATTCTGGACCAGATACACTCTTTAACCCGTTTGTATTGATATACCCTTTCTGTAACACCCTGTATAAGGATAAATAACCTTGTTAGTTACATTATTATTTAAATTGTGGTCTTTTGCTTTGGTTTTGTGTTTGCTCCTAAACGGATGAGCTTTAAAACAAGGCTTTTAAAATCTAAAATATCAAAAATTTATGGCAAAACTAGCTGCGCCCCGCGGTTTCACCCGCGTAAGTTTCGATCCCGTGGGAATATCGGGATAAAAACTATCCTATGTCCTTTCCCGGGACTCAAACTATCTCTATACCAAATTTCATCGAAATCGGTTCAGTAGTTTAGGCGTGAAGAAAAGACAGACAGACAGACAGAGTTACATTCGCATTTATAATATTAGTTTGGATAATTTACTGTTGTCCTATAACGTCAAATCTGTGAAACCCTTTCCTTTGTCTCTGTCACAAGGCGTATCATACTTTGCTCCGAATCGTTTTAAGTAACGACGAGTATCAGGCACTTTGCGCTGATTATATCAAGGCTCTTTATTATCTCAATTTGGGATACGTCATACGAACATTTTGTGTTCCCATTATTTATTCACAGATTTGCCCGTAAGCGTTTCGGGACACCTCGGGTAACAGATGGCACATCCGAGTTTTTTGCTTCAAGTGGATTTCTCACGATATTATTTTTTCGTAAATTTTTTGCGGCCATATTTTTTTTTGCGTGGAAGTAGTTTTGTATTTTGATTGTATCGTTAATTAGAGCCAATAAAAGGGCTTTTATTGGTCTTGTCACCTTTACTTTTCTCCATATTTGAATATATCGAAAGATTTGCATTTAAGTACATAGTTTGTCTATTTTGAATCCCAAATCTTATTATTAAGTTTCATAGCTTTGTATTTTGATTGTATAGTTAATTAGAGTCAAATGGGCTTTTATTGGTCTTTTAACCATTACTTTTGTTCATATCTGAATATATCAAGAGATGCATTGCATTTAGATCTTTTGCCTATTTTGACTTCCAAATCATATTATTAACTATCAATGTGTGAACGCAAATGGAATTACCTAATCCGGTTTCAAAATACTTGACCTTGGCCCCTACTCTTTGCATAATGACTAAACTGATTACAATGTCGCCGTTTCATTAATATATTCCTTAATTAATTGACGAATTTGCATAGAAATGGTTTTTATCATTGTTTTTTTACTAAGCCCTATGTTATTGGCCTCGTTATCTTTTATTTATTGTTCTATTAGATCTTTCTTTTTTGTCTTTTGCAGTAGGATAACCTGTTTTTGTTCGTGTGTTGGTAGGTGTAACGCCCGTTTGAGAAAGATGTGCTTTTGTTTCAAATAGAAACAAGCCTGGAACTCTCTAGCTCTTGAAGAGATCTGCCAACAGTAAAGACATCTTGATTCCTTGTTTTTCGAGACATCGCCAAGCGGTTGGTCGACTTCTCACTTGACCAGAGGGCTGGCCTATTTGGCTAGAGAATCAGCATTCAATCAGAATTGCCATTCAACGTGACAATGGTGCCAGCCTTTTGGGCAGTTTTCCTGTTGACAGCGACGAATTTTTTGATGCCCTGTGATTGTTTCTCCTGCCTTTTTTATATGTAGGTACACTCATATAATAATTATTTTAAGACTGTGCTAGCTTTTAAATTAAGTCCTAAGCTCTCGCCTTAAAAAATTTGCTAATATCTAATTCTAAACACTACTCCCACATTGCTCGGTTTCTTTGGTACTGAGTTCTACGACCGTTTAAAACTGAATCGTCTACATAATTACCTACATTTCTTTAGACACGTACACAATTCTTTGACACTAAACTTTTCCATCGGCATTTTTAATGGATTAAGTACTTAATTCATTTCTTCAAAGATGTATTTGAGTATAATAATTAAGTCTAATTGTTAATTATGTCATTTCTAAAGTCGCACAAGACAGATGCTACGAATTTGTATCTGCTTATGTAACAGCGACCTACGCACATTTTTGTGTCGAAGTTTTAATCCAAGAACAAATACTTGCTCAACTCCGGACTTTCTTCAAACTTTTATCCTTCATTAACACGAAATGCAACTCCGGCTATAAATCGAATTACCTTCATTAACACAAGTAAACGCTTCACTAAGCCCACTGATCGTGCTTCCAAATTACTCAAACCGTAAAATCGATTACTGAAAAAACTAACTATTTTTGGTATCGATCAAATCTAGACCGAGAGCTGAAAAAAAATGGGCAAAAATCTAATAATCTAGGTGTTTGTGGATAGCACCGAATAGGGCAATTTTTTTTATTAATAAACCGATTTTATGGGACCGTTGACTCATTCGGCGGCGCCAAACTGTGACTAGTGGATATGGTAATAAGGTGAATAACACTACTATTTGTCCACGACGACTCTTCAAAACACCGGAACGAGTTATGACGTCCACATCGTTATCTGGGCTTGTTTTTGTTACGTCAGTGGTAGTGGTTGTTACACCGGAAATCGTACCTGTTTATTGGCCGCATCCTTGTTACGACATCTTTGTTTTTTTTTTTTCTGTTTCGTTATATATTGCTCTCTGTTTATTTTTTTGATTTAACTCTGCATTGTCTGTGTTATTGAATGTAGTAGTAATGTCATTGTTATCTTCTTGTTTCAGATTTTACAAAGTGATGAACCAACGACATTGAAACAAAAATGCATCTCCAAATATTCGTAGCTTTAAGCGCTATTTTACTCTGTGATGCTAAGCTGCCAAGGTTCAAGCCGCACGCACAGCCTAATGAGCTACCAGCGAACCCCTCACACTCACAAGCTTTAGGACAGCTACAAGCTCAATCGAAAACAGAAAAGACAAGTCGAATAATTGACCAATATCGAGTGCGGCATCGGAGAGAGATATTCGATTCAAAATCGTATGAATCGAGTTTGACATGGGCTCATTCGGAGAGGCTGGACCAGAATGGTGACGTGATCCTCCGGTGGGTGAATACCGACTCGAGTATAACGTTCAGGTTGGAGGCGAAGACTCGTGGTTACGTCGGTTTGGGTTTCAATTCTGCAAGGAACATGAGAGGAGCGGATTTGGTGGTCGCTTGGGTGGATGACAGGAATGGCAACGCGCAAGTTTTGGTAAGTTTTATCAAGATTATAAACAGCTGTTCCCTCATTCTCACGGTACGGGGTGGTCGTGTTTGTAAAACGTGGAAATTATATTGAGGTAGCGTGTGAATTAATTAAATCGGAAGAATTTGATGACGACTTAAGATGTGACATTTTGTGCTCGGAAATTAATGACTTGTAATATTATTATGCGATGGAGATTTCACTTGATAAGGTTTTTGTGAGTGGTTAGAAAAACCAATTTCATTTACAGCCTACACTTTATTAATGTACATATTGTATGTTACAAAAATAGCAACATCCGTGAAATCAATATATTTGAAAATGTGGATTCATGTTTCTCTTGTCCATAGGAACCTAATACACTTTGGAATGGGTACTAGCTTCATCTTTCGAACTGACCGACCCCTTGACACTACAAAGGTGCCTGTATTTAGTTTATTTGGAATAAATGCTTTGAGTTTTGAGGTGTCAAATAATAGTGTAATTTCCAATTTAATCACACTATCACATCACACTAATATTATAAAGGCGAAAGTTTGTGAGTGTATGTGTGTGTATGTGTTTATACACACATCAAAAGTGTCTAGGGATCAAGCATTTTTATGCGGATTTCTTGAGATTGAGATGTGGCTTTGTAATAAATTTATGATTTTATAAATTTATATGGATCCTTTTTGGTGCATTTCATAATTTGAATCAGGAACTGTGAATCAAATTCGAGTAAAAGATTAAAATCAGCTGTCAATATTTTCCCTATAAAAACATACAACGCATTGAAGACATTATTAGTGCTACTGTTTCCCTACTACTGATTAAAACCAACGTTATTATGGAGCGGCGACGTCATTTAAGCAGGGAAGAAATGCTCAGAGCCGTGGGAATGATAGAAGCTGGTTCCCGGCAACGTACTGTGGCTTTAGCTCTGAATACAAGTCAGAGTGTTATCAGTCGACTTTGGACACGTTACCGAAGCACTGGTACCGTGGCTGAGCGCCATGGAGGACGGTATCGCTGCACCACACGGAGACAAGACCGATACATTCAAATCTTAACTCGAAGAGCTCCAACAATAACCGCCATGATGTTAGCCGTGAGGCTTCATCACTCTTCAGGGAACTTAATTAGCGACCAAACAGTCAGAAACCGCTTGTATGAAGTGAACCTTCATTCCCGAAGACCGCTACGGGTACCACCTATAGCAATGCACAATCGTAGGATTCGATATCAATGGGCTCTTGAACACAGAAATTGGGCAGAAGAACAATGGCGTTTCGTGTGCTTTTCTGATGAGTCTCATTTTGGTATGAGACCGGATACAAGACGTATACGACACTGGAGAACCCCTGGACGCCAACAGCGATTAAAATCCTGCCAGGAAGTCCATCCTTATAGTGGTGGAACCATCATGGTATGGGCGGGTATTTGGATCGGCGAAAGAACTGAGTTGATTTGGATCAGAGGCAACCTCAACGCTCAAATTTATGCTGAGACGATTGTATCAGACGTCATCGTTCCTCTACAAGTGCAAATCGGTCCCTTATTTCAGTTAATGCATGATAATGCACGACCGCACACCGCAAGAGTTGTAAGACAGACTCTCGCCGCAGCTAACATCAATGTCCTGCCCTGGCCTGCTCAGTCGCCAGACTTGAACCCGATTGAGCATGCATGGGATATGCTACAGAGAAGAGCTCTGCCGAATATGGAGGGTATCCAGTCGCAAGAAGACCTTTTTTTGTTGTTGCAACGAACATGGGCGGCCATTCCACAGCGTGATTTGGATGAACTCATTTTGAGTATGCCAAACCGATGTTCTTGTGTTGTTAGTGTTCGCGGTAGAAACACGGATTATTAATTGTTTAAGTTACCCAATAAAATTTTAAAGAAAACTGTTATTTCAGTCTTTTTTTCGAACTTTTGTGTTAGTGGTTCAAATGTCAAAAATCCCTTTATTAGGAAAATGGCAAATTTCTTTATTAATGCAAAGGTGACTTGGTTTATCGTTACTGTGACAAACGAAAACACTTTATTTGATGAATCCTTAAAGAAAATTTTAATTAATATCAATCAGGAGAAAAGTTATTGCAAAAATATATGTTGATCCCTAGACACTTTTGATGTGTGTATGTTTGTTACTTCTTCACGCTCAAGCGGTTGGACCAATATTGATAAAATTTTGTATGGAGGTAGCTGACACCCTGGATTAACATATAGGCTACTTTTTATCTCGATATTCCCACGGGATCGACATTTACGCGGGTGAAACCGCGGGACGCAGCTCGTTACCAATAAATCAATAATCTTTCCTGTCAGGCGCTAATCGATATTTACTTCTAATTAATATCCACCCACGCATTAAACTATTCTCTAAAACAATCTCGAAGTAATTTTAATTGGTATATAACTTGATTATGTTATTCAACTTTACACGACCGAATTTAGTAAACATCAATTTTCTTTGCTTTACTTGTTGGGAATATAAAATGTTTATTAATTAGTTCGCACATATTTCATTTTCTTGAAGCTATGTTTTGAACTTTGTAGGTATACATGACCCAGTTTGATTAATGTTGTGCGTAATTTATTTATGCGTCTGAAAAGTTTGCAAATGCTAAGGTTTTTTATTAAATTTTCTTTCATACTAGTTCTGCCCATGACTTCGTCTGCGTGAAATTTCTTGTTTCCCCGACCCACCCCGTCGCATCGCATCGCACTCTTAGGTATCTACTTCGTTTTCGCTCAGCGTACTTTCTGACTTTTTTTTTTGTTTTTGGTTAGCTCGTAAGGGTCCTAGAATATAATAGAATACTCTTTACTATGTAGGTACACCATATAAATCCCAATTCATCAATCCTAGTGTGATGTTAAGTAGCCTTCCTCATGAATTGGGTTATCAAATGCAGAAAACTTTTTTTTTTCAAATCCGTCTGGTAGTCCCAGAGATTAGCACGTTCAAACAAACAAAATATTCAGCTTTATTATTAGTATAGATTCGATTAGATAGATTAACTTTAACTTTAAAGTTTAAGTGAAGTTGTCTATCAGTAGTAATAGTTTTTACAAACTTTGTATCATTTAAGCTACATATGTACCTATATGCGTTTTGTTTTAAAACTAGTAGAAGTTTTATATATATTAGTTTTAGCTTAGAAACGAGTCTAGATGTAATATTGGAAGCTGGCCCAAACTCAAATTAGTTTCAGTCTAACTTGGCCATGCATATTTTTGTTTTAGTCATATGTTTTCAGGCATATATGTTCGAATAAATCGAACTATTACCTACTATTACTATTACTTTTACAAGTGGATGGAAATCAGAGTGAGGATGTTTCCAGTTATTACTATCGTCATTAAAAGAAAGACAGAAAGAAAAATATTTTATTTGGGACACACAGGAAATCAAATAGTAAAAAAGGAGCATTTCGAACTAACAAAGTTACCTAAGTCATTGCTGTAGGTAATCCCCTAGTCGCCTTCTTTTGAATTCCGAGCTAAGGCTTGTTGTCAGGATTCCTAAGACCAAATACTACCCTGAACGAGGAACAGATACATATATTCATTAAGGATTAGGTACTCCATTTAGAGAACGTCTATTAAAAATCTCCATTTTCTTGTTTATCAATAACTAGCTGCGCCCCGCGGTTTCATCCCGTGGGAATATCGAGATAAAAAGTAGCCTGTATGTTAACCCAGGGTGTCAGCTACCTCCATACAAAATTTTATCAAAATTGGTCCAGCCGTTTGAGCTTGAAGAAGTAACAAACATACCTATATAAACACACACACACACACTCACAAACTTCCGCCTTTATAATATTAGTGTGATAGTAAGATAGGCTATATAATTTTCTCTGGGTCTTTTACTGCCTCCCAGAAAGTCTTTTAAACGCCCACGCTAAGAATCTATGGTTTAGATAATGCCAGTAAGCTATGCTGATACTAGCAAATGATAAATGATTTTATTTCTGTAAATACATAGGTTTGTACAAACACTTCTACACGTCAATCATATTTTTTTAAATTGATGAGGTGGGCTTTTCCTATTCGACTACTCCGAGAAGAAAAGCCGAAACAAACTCGGAGGTCACAGTCTCTTTTAAAGTCCAGACATAATCTTGGTCAAATCATGTAAAGACCATGTAGATTGGTGTCTGAGATGGTCTTTTGAGGAGATTTGGAGTTATCAGTGCACGCGTTTGTCAGTAATCATGCACCTCAACTCAAAAAGTAGGCAATCTTCTAAATAACTAGACTATCCAGTACTTCGTTAGCAATAGCTGTCATTACTTTTACGTTACGACAACTTTACTCAATATGTTAAGTACTAAGGTACTACCTACTTAACTTTGTGTATCACTGATATTTTGTCTTACGTAACTGTATGGCGGTTGCATGCTGCAGGGAAACCGTTTTACTCTGATTTCCATTTTACGTTTAACGGTGTATTGAACGATTTTCAAGCGTTTGTGGCATCGTAATGTCGCGGTTAAAAGAAAGCAAACGGCTTGTGATCGTCATTTATCTTTTTAATATCTGCACGCAAATAAAAGATTAGTTCATGCTCTTAAGAGGAAATGCGTCGTTTCTTCATAGTAACGCTCTCGCCTATTTTCTTTCTGGTTAATGACCATGAAGCAATGATTTTTACAGAATAATAAATGTTAAATACCTACTTGTATGTCCCTATGTTTTCCTTTTTACCCGACTAGATGATACATTATTTCTATAAGCACTAGAACCCTCAAAAAATGCCGATTTAAACCGCTGTCAACAGAGGCCTAGTGTACAAATTTGACAACGATTCATGAAAAAAGAAACCAAAGGGACACAGTATATATCATTCTTATACAGTTTATGAAATATCTTTTAAATTGGTCCAATATTGGAGGAGGAAATAGGCGAGAGCCAAGCCAAAAGTCTCCCCGACCGCATTTCCTCCTAACGTTTAGGAATTGGGGTGAATCGGTGAGTGGCGTCGAGTATAAAGCCTGAAGTGCTCACTTAAGCATGAGTTTGGTTTCCTTATCTTTGTAAAAACGGTGACACGACACATATTTATGTTGCTTTTGCGTAGGTATATATATTTTCTAATAGAATAGACAATATTTATTGTCAAAACAAAAATATTAAAAAATATAACGATTACTATAAAAACTCGCACAAAACCCATAACAATTACCGCAACGTTACACGAAACCAAAACGCAAACTAGAAACGTTTTTCTGTAGAAACAATGGTTTGCGGTTTTTGATAGACGTGTCAACGTCCTGACTACCGAACCGTGACGGCTTCCATCTCCTCACTCCGACCGACCAAACGTGAGATGACTCGCTAATCTAATAGCCACGAATTCCTAAGGGGCTGCTGAAAATTTGAGTTTTGTAACCAGATAAATCATGGCAAAAAATTTCGTATTTATTTTCATTCGATTTATATAGGTCGTTCCAGCGTATAACCTTCGATTAAATTCGAAACAAAAGTAGTCAATTAACTCAGCATATCGCAGACCACTGCTGGACATAGGCCTCATCCAGGCTACGCCAGAACGCCTGACCTCTGCCTTCCGCATCCAGTCAGTCCTAGCCACCTTCTTAAGGTTTTCGGTCCATCTATGTATCTGGGGGGCGTCCCACACTACGCTGATACACGTACAAAAGTAGTAAATATGTAAACAATATCAAAGATTTTTTTTTGATGTGCTGTGTTTTCACCTTGCCCCACCAACCTGTCCCACCAGTGGGACAAAGTGGAATGTTCACAATGTTGACGTTCCTGTGTTCCACTAATTGACATTGCTTTGTGGGACAAAAATGTCTAATCCGTCTTTTTACCTTTTTTTAAATTTTCTATAAATCATGGGACGTAACATGTCATGTGTGATCAGAATATTAAATACCTACAACAGTACCCTCAACCCAAAGGACCCTCAGGTTAATATTTGCAAATACCGTAGATATAGGTAATAGACTTTAATATTTTTAGAATTTTTTTTAAACTGTAGAATGTAGAATTTAACTGTTTGTATATAGTATATATATATATTTTAGTTTGCGTGTACATATGTAAGAAATTATAATTATGTAAATAAATTTTTTAATTAAACTATAAAAAAAAAAATTGTAGAAAATACTCACCTCTCGAAGTGAGTACTAGGTAGGCATCCTTGGTCACGGTCAAAGTCGATATAATGATCCTTAACTCAAAATTGATCGTGAACGTTTACGTTACGTTAAAGCTTTTAAGCCGGTTCGTAGTCAGTTAACGTTATTATCCCTGGATATCAGATTTGCGGTTGGATTTGAATAATTAATGCGATACTTATTTAGTATAGAAATTGAGATTGATATCACGAGTTAGAAAATTGGTTTTGAAGTTTGAAATATTAATTTGGTACTTAATTAGTATCTGATGAAGGTTGTACCGTTAACGTAAATGTAAACGTTTTCGTTTCAAATTGCACTTAAGACTAATATTTAAATTTGCTTTTATTGTTTCTTTCTTTATATTACATGACATGTCAGGACACCTTCTTCAGGCAGGGGTCAGGGGTGGCCTTATGTGTCCGTTGACAATAATTCCATCACCAACAAAAACAATTGATGTTTCCACATACTACAACCAACAGTCTTCCGCAGTATACCTACTACCATAAGGACCATTGTTCTTTGTATATGGAGGAACAATTGTTTCCCTCTTTACCTTTGTTTCTAAAAGGAGCATTTATATGGAATATCTGTATTAATTACATAAATGTAAGCTTTGTTGTCTCGCGTATTATGCCTATTGTTTTGACTTGTGATGTTGTCTTTTGATATTATTATTCGTATCGTAAATTATTTTGTTTACCGCATTGGGTGTGACTGAGAATTTGGTCTTGAAAGATGTCTTTAATTAACATTTTGTAGGAGTTTGTCATCGGGATGATAACTGATGATGTTGGGTTTTCTTATTTGCATATCAATTGTGTTATTAACATTTTGAATATTTGTAGTCTTGTACACACGGCGACACATCAAGCTATACAGGGTGTCCCTGGAAGTAAGGATCAAATCGAATAGGGGCGTGGGCAAGGTCATTTCCAAACTTTTTAACCTTGAGAATGTCAGTGAATTTTTTTACGGTTCAAAAGTTATGACCGATTTTAATTTTTTTCTCAATCACTTCGTTTAGAGTTCAAAGAAATTAATCATAACAAAATACTATCAGGGCTATCTAAAAAAAAAAAAAAAATTAATAGCCCTGATAGTTTTCACGAATTCGATCTTCTCTTTTTTTTAGTTTTATTTTTTTTTGCTAAACCGTTTGGAAATGACCTTGCCCACGTCCCTATTCGATTTGATCCATACTTCCAGGGACTCCCTGTATATTTCCAGTTTTAGCTGACCTCGCATTGTATAGGTTTTTCGTACAATCAAAAGTCAGCTTATGGTTATGTATAGCTTGATTTGTAGCCATACGTACAATCATAATAAAGATGTTTTCGTTCGTTTGAAGTAAACATTGTTACAGATATAATTATTAATTATTTACGCACTCGCCTTGTTACGAAACGCAAAGATCATTAAAAGAACACGAGGCTTTTTTTTTCTTTCTTATTACGAAGATCATTAAAATGAAAAATGTTAACATTTCCCTCGGACACCGTTATCTTATCAAAGAAGAATTACCGTGGAATTTTCCTAATTTTCAAAAAAATACTGCTGTTTAATATGCACATTTTTATCAGGGGTTCGTTTTAAGCCACACAGGCCTCCCCTGGGGTTGGGGTAATGTTACAAATGGTTAACCACTCCTGCGTTCAACTCCCAGCTTAGTTAGCCCCGGTACATTCAAATACAGAAGTAGACAGTAAATTAAAAAATAAACTGGCACTCCAGGAGTGCCGAAAGAAGTGAAAATAAAACACAAACAATACTTTGCCATCATTCGCTGATATATCGGATAAACCTTAAAACCGAGTACCTACATCCCGAGGACAGCCGAACACATCCGAAGTGGTGTCGATTACGGTATCAGTGGCGTGAGTTCAATAGTTTTTTCCCATCTCAAAAATGCCCAACGCGCCTAGAGAAGTTTTCACTTCAAAAAAGGTGTCAGCTTATTCCTTAGGCTATTACTCAGCGTGAAACGAAGAGAATTGTTCGCCATGTGGAGTATGGCTATAAGAACAGGGGAAAACCAAAGAAATGATGGATAGACTGTGTGACATGGCTAAAAAGGGAGTGACTATCGAGATGACAATTCGTAGAAATTAAAGGAAGAATAGGACTTATTGCGGCGACTCCAAATAAATTTGGATAAAGACAAGAGAATGACGAAGTCTACTATACAGTTTGTTACGGAAAGGGTATATCAATACAAACAGGTTGAAGAGTGTATCTGGTCTAGAATCTCTGTACAAAATTTCAGCTCAAAAGCATTTACTTTGAAAATGCTTAATATTTTTTTATTTCGACATCACGGCGCTGTACTGGCGCGCGGCGGCGTGATGTGCGTGTACTAGGCGCACAGACACACTACAGATAATGGATAATGACCCTCGTAGTGCGGTGACACGTTTGTTATGATTTCAATTTAATAAAATAAATAAAAAAATAAAATAAAATTCGTTTATTTCAGGCAAGTTTTTACACATACACCCATAGTATCAAAAATAAAAAAAGAAATTAAATTAAATTTGAAATAGATATTAAATTAAATTATTATTTAGATAAATTATATTATAAATTATAGTTTTCATATAAGTAAATGTCAGGTAGGTTATATTTAGTTTTAAAAACAAACAGTCATACTATAATAAAATGCTTAGTGGTCATGTAAATGGTGCGGAATACTGTAGTCACAATGTTGTTTTTACACATAATCAGTCTCAGATGAAATGATGCTTTAAGCCTACGTAATACAGCATAAAAATCGTCAACCCTGTTTTCGGCAAACATACCAGACGCGCTATCGAAATAAAAAAATATTCAGCATTTTCAAAGTTACTGCTTTTGAGCTGAAATTTTGTACAGAGATTCTAGACCAGATACACTCTTCAACCCGTTTGTATTGATATACCCTTTCCGTATCACCCTGTATACGCTACACGTATAAGGTTGTCCACTCAGCACTTAAAACTATAAGATTCAGTGTTGAAGAAAAACGTTGCAAGAAGTCTCTTAAACATTTGCGAAGAGCTATTTTATTCGCTATGTCTCGCAAGAAATGCCTTCGCAGTCCTAAATGATAAAAATACACTTATAAAAGTTTTTGTCTTACGCAAAGGAATCCTGTGATCACTCGTTTACTAGGAATCACGCTGAATATTCAACGTGTGTCAGGTGATAAAACATTGAATATCTTGATTCAAACGTCCCTAGTCACATAAACAACTTAAAATATTCCCTAGGTTTCCAATCAAACGAAACTATAGATACTCAGAAGATACTCATGTGTTACTTATTGTCATTCCCAATGCATTCTTTTCGATCACTTTACTACGCACGATCTGCCATCAAAGTGAATTAAAAACAACTAAACGAAAAAAAGGATAAAATTAGTATTCCATAAAAGCGTCCAAATTTATCGTAATTTTGAGAATTCCATGCTAAATTGATTTCGTGCGCGAATGTACACAAGGATACTGTCGCACGCATCGCAGATTAGCTGTTTTAAACGAAGTGCAGTCACGTACAGTGACTCACCTGATTCATATGAGCGTATAACGTGGTAGCCTGTTGTTTCCTGAAATGGTTGATAATGATCTAAGGCGTTAAGTGCACAGTTACCAAGCGGAATACCAGCGCTGCAGTTTTTTTTTTAACTATCGCAGCATTATGCTGAGGTAGAGCCTTTATGGCCTAGCACAGGTGTCTTCTTTTTAGCAATTCGATTTTTCTTTTTCTTAAATCTACGTCCTGTGCACAGGGTGACCCTCTGATTGGCTGTAATACTTTTACAAAGGCATTAGCTATATTGGCATGGGTTCTAGCTGTGTCGAAAAACAATAATGTTTCGTAAGCGAAACATTTACTAAGGTAAAGATGTAATTACAACTTCTTCATTGAAAAGGAAGAATCTTCCGATTTTGCCTGGTGGGAAGTTTAACGTGGGGTTCTCAACCACAGCCCTTTCGATTGCAGTCACTGCGTCTTCAAGGTTCATAATTTATCAATGCGACATAGTGTCACGTTGATTTTTGAGAATAAATAAAAATTACGTCTGTTTGATGCTGATTATCTGACCAAACAGCCATGTCTATAAAATATCTTAACTTCGATTTGGCCAAGATAAACTTTGCTTAAGAGTGTATTTATAAATTCAAGTCGTCGTAGAATTCAAAATAGTTTTTCAAATACGGTCTTCAGGGCTGCTTAGGTAAGTTTAAGTCAATATCTATTTAGTATTTAACTAAATCATAAGTACGTCCATGTCTAAGTCAAAGCATTTCTTTCAAATAGGCACATAAAAGGCACTTTTGAACGAAAATTAAATGAAAAAAAATAAAATAAAATAGAATAAAGAGAGCAGTGGTGGCCCAGTTACACATAAATATTGAATTAAAAATCGTTTTTTTTTTTTAATTATATATTTTTTTTAAATACTTTTTGTGCTAATCATTAAATTAATTTGTAATTTTTGAAGCCCATCGGTTTTATAAAAATGTCTGTTTATTTGACACTACCTATCTATCATAGAAATATAAAAAACTTCTTTCATAGATCTATGCTATCTATAGACTATTGTGCATTTGAATTTAATATGTAAGATTAGACAAAACAACAATTTAAAATAGGTATTACTCAATATGCTTGTATTAGGCTTAAAAATGTAACTCAAAGAAAAAACCGGCCAAGTGCGAGTCGGACTCGCCCATGAAGGGTTCCGTAGCAGCAATATAAAAGTTCTTGTAGTTCGTTGTAACTTTGTGAAAGGTAAATTGCGGTTTTCGATTTACGACGTATTAAAAAAAAACTACTTACTAGATCTCGTTCAAACCAATTTTCGGTGGAAGTTTACATGGTAATGTACATTATATATATTTTTTTAATTTTATCATTCTCTTATTTTAGAAGTTAGAGGGGGGGGGGACACACATTTTACCACTTTGGAAGTGTCTCTCGCGCAAACTGTTCAGTTCAGAAAAAAATGATATTAGAAACCTCAATATCATTTTTGAAGACCTATCCATAGATACCCCACACGTACAGGTTTGATGAAAAAAAATTTTTGGAGTTTCAGTTGTAAGTATGGGGAACCCCAAAATTTATTGTTTTTTTTTTCTATTTTTGTGTGAAAATCTTACTGCGGTTCACAGAATACATCTACTTACTTACCAAGTTTCAACAGTATAGTTCTTATAGTTTCGGAAAAAGTGGCTGTGACATACGGACGGACGGACAGACAGACAGACAGACATGACGAATCCATAAGGGTTCCGTTTTTTGCCATTTGGCTACGGAACCCTAAAAACTACGACACTTAACAATGCCCCCCATTGCGCTACACCCAACATCCGAAAATTACACCAGAAAATTCCCTTCCTTATAAGTACAAGCATTCACTTAACAAAGACGCGAAAATAGCCAATTTCAGTTAATCAGTACCAATATAAATCGTTTAACTTAAACCCACTCGCACCCAAAAAATGTTAAGTACCAATTTGAGGTCCAGAAATGGGTCCTAATTGAATCAAAGACTTATAATTGGTGAATCAGTTTATTTTGCACAATTATCCCGTCAAATGTGATATTTTTAAGTGATGCAGTGACAAGCTTACTTGTGTTTTAATTAGTGAATCACCGGGATTTCCACAATCTTTGTTATTGTTGTGCAATTGTGCAAAGGTCACTTAATTGTTAAAAGATTAGAAGAACGGAGTTAATAAACTTACCGCTTTACATATTTAGTATTTTCTCAAAAAAAAGTGTTTGTAATAGAATAGATTTCGAAAATAAAACAATTTCTTCACAAAAAAAAATAAAAAAAAAAACTGTGTAATTGTTTCTAAACACATCCCGATGCTTAGAAGAGTCATCACATATCCTAACAACGGCTTCATCGTCCTACACCATTTCGAAAGTACAAAAACCTGACAAAATGCGTGGATGCCGGAAAACATTCCACGGGAACGTCTTACCGGGATTAAAAGTTCCCTATATGTTAATTCAGGTTAAAAACAAATCCATTTTTGCGCCGATCCGGAAGATACATCCAGACAAACATACAAACGGACAAAGACTCGTTCCCACACCTCGTAGCAATCTCTTTTTTAAATATCTAATGTACAGTATGCCATCCCTACCTATAGACTTTCTATTTTCTAGTAAAAATCTTCTCAAGTCGAAAAGTCTTAACAAAAAGTTACCTAATAAGTAGTCTATTTTGTGTATGCAAGTCCTATGGAGGCCCTTCCTGCTTTCAAACCTTCATTTATGTCAAGTACGGTCTAAGCATTACCTTATTGAAGATCCATAAAACAGGAAGTGTATCCAATTGGTAATCGAAACCCTTATACCTGATGATCTATTTAATTTCCCTAAAACCCTCCGGGTGTAATCATGAGCCATCAGCCATCCAATTATTGGGTTACCGAAATTCCTTTAATGCCATTCGTCATAGAAATGAGATTTATTACTCTGTTCCAATATAAGGGGCTTGTTTTATGGCGGTGTTAAGGATAGGGTTGGCAAGCGAGTGATATTTTTTTTTTCTTTAATTAATTTGGTATGCGATCTTCAGGTTTTCGGAATGTTCGTTTTAAGGTGAATGGGTAGTTGTAGCCCGAGAAATTCAATTTTTTTACGTTTTTTGCAATTTTCAGGTCAGTGTCAGGTTGCATCTTGATCAAAATATGATTCGCGACAATAACAGGTACGTATTTACAGAATTATAATAATTAGAATCATTAATACATCTTTCTAAGTTAGATTTCTACCGTTAAGAACAAATCTCGTTTGGAAAAGTGTTGATGGTAGAAATCTAACTTAGAAAGATGTATTAATGATTCTGATGATTATAATTCTGTGAATACGTACCTGTTATAGTCGCGAATCAAATTTTCATCAAGATAAAACCTGACACTGACCTGAAAATTGCAAAAAACGTAAGAAAAATTGAATTTCGCGGGCTACCACTACCCATTCACCTTAAGTGTAACCAATCACAATTTCGTAATACTTATAGGGATATAACTTTTTATAAGTTCATTTATGTAGGTAGGTACTTAACATAAAGGCGCGTCCCCACTAGGGCGGAGCGGCTTCAAAACCTCGCGAGGTTTTTGCTATCGTTTGCAACGCGTCCCATTATAGGATCTCACGAGGCCCGGTCGCGCGGGTCGGCCTCACGGAGCCGCGGGACCTAGTGGGGACGCGGCTTTACACAGTTCATAAAAATTGCAGAAAACCTCGACATAATTTTTTGACATGAAAACGTCATTGAAAAAGCTTCCATAGTGGAAAGCAAGTCAAAAAAACCAATGATAACAAAATCGGGAAAAACAGTTTGGAGTTGGAGCTTCATTCTATCATCTCCATCCTAAATTCAATTACACTATTGGATAGCTAAAGGATCAAAGAATTAACTATGCCAAATCTACTTAATTGCCATTAAAATAAAGTTAATAGGTATTTATTTAACTTGAAATAACATCAAACTAGAAACATTAATTTGAATAGACCTTACGTCTTTTGGGACACGGGACCTTACGCAAGATGAAACTAGTTCTTGAACTTAGAAAATCTCGTTTCAACTTTGCTGATACGCGTCCCTACCTATACGTACAGCTATTACAATGTCACGTGAAAGTCAAACCCATACATAATAAACTCACGCTTTCTTCCCATCGGGGTAAGCAGAAACTACAGAACGCCACTTGCTACGATGCTTACCCCCATCTCCTGCTCCTCCTTTCTTCTCCTTTTCCTTACTCCTTTTGCGTCTTTTACGTTCATACATCATCCAATGTATTCTGTAAGAATCTCAGTGTGAAAACTTAGGTAAAGTGAGATGCCAAACCCTAGCGTTAGGTGGAATGACAGCTCACTCTAAGATCACAAGTGTTCACAGAATAGACCGGCTGGTCATAGTGTAGCGGTATCTACAACGCCACATGCGAATATCGCGTCATAGTGACGTCACGCAAATCCTGCATCTCGCACGCAGAGTTTACCGCGCAACTACCATAGATGCAACGGCCCGTCATGAATCATTGGGCAGTTGCCCGCCAGACACAACACCCGTCTGGTCGGAGGATCCTCCCTTTTCTATAGAGTATGAGTGAACTTTACACCCTGTTCCTCATACCTCTATAACAGGGACACACACACCGGTTGCGAGTACTACGCACCTGACCTTTCTGAAGAACATCACCAATAAGGTCATGATTTTGTCCTTTTTGTGGCTAAGTAATAACAGCCGCACGGGTCGATCGACCAGGTTAAGCTACGCTTGCCGCGGTTGGTCCGTGGATGGGTGACCATCCTTACATACCAAGACACCTCCGTGCCTCGGAAAGCATTTTAAGCCTTTGGTCCCGGCTGTCATTCGTGGACCTTTGACAGTCGTTACAGGTCGTCAGTAGCCCGAAAGTCTGTGAACCAGTCTTACCAAAGGTTATCGTATTACCCAGTACGTTGGGTCAGATAGGCAGTCGCTCCATGTAAAATACTGGTTTTCAGCTGCATCTAGTTAGACTGGAAGCCGACCCCAATATAGTTGGGAAAAAGTCTAGGCAGATGAGAGCGAAAGCCAATCACATAATTATTAATTTATGTAGGTAGGTACAGTCAACAAAAGAGATAAGTATGCAGGATCGTCGGATATAGTTAAAGTTTAGTTAGAAATCGATGGATGTTGTCGACTGAAATTTAATTTGTTAATTGAGCTGTTTGTTTTCTATTAATAAAATTAAATTTTATTCGAGAACATCCATCGGTTTCTTACTAAACTTCAACTATATCCGACGATCCTATCTCTTTTGTTGACTGTACATAGGCCACAGAGGTCAGACTGTAGTACCTAATCCGATGAAGGCAACCCTAATACTAAGAAAGTACACAGTCTCTTTATTCACAGTGATTGGAAAGGTTAAGTTTTTTCAACAAAAGAAAATACATTTGGGAAATCAGTAGGCAGGTAGGTAGATAGGTAATGAAAACGTAAAGAATTCAAAGACAAACCTTGGAAGCACTATACTTACTTAATAATGAATGTTCTTTAGTTAGCTTAAAAGAAAACTCGGTGACTTTGTTTTTTACTTTTTATACAGTTCCTTTTGGATGGCATTTTAAGTAATAAGATTCTTTTCCAATGGAAAATACGAAAGTAAAGTTGACATTTTATTAACACTGTCTGCAAAGTTTTTAATATTCTTTTGCGAAAGTAGGTAGGCACCTACTTTTTTCTCTCTCAGGTACTAAACTGTCTCAAATTCCCACAGATATAGATACGCCTAGATAACGCAAGAGCACCTACTTCGCGTGCCAAAAATCGCACCAGTATACGATCGAAAATCATAAGCCACCACTTTCGCGCTCAGTCGTGCGTACTGCTGGCTGGGTGAGCGTGAGCGAGAGAGCGCGAGCTTGTGACGTCATAGTAGATAGTCAAAAAGTGGCACGCTTAGTTTTCATACAGTTCGTGATACTAGCGTTATCTAGGTATATCTATATCTGTGTTAATTCCAAATCCATGCTTTCAATGCAGATGTGTGCTTTTATAATTCCTAACGTGACGATGTTATCGTGGGACGTCCACGTCCATAAAATATATCGAAATACTAGCTAGCTTCTGCCCGCGACTTCTGGTTCCCCCGACCCACCCCATCGCATCGCATCGCCTACCCGTACTGTTACATCGTTTTCATTTATCGTTCTTTCTGACTTTGTTTTCTTTTTGCTCGGCTCCTAAGGGTCCTAGCGCTATGTTAAATAACCTATAACCTTCCTCAAGAATTGGGCTACCAAATGCAAAAAGAATTTTTCAAATCGGACCGGTAGTTCCAGAGATTAGCGTGTTAAAACAAACTTATTATTAGTACATCTTCATACATTTCCATACATTTTACTTAACTGCGATATCGTGATACCGTGGACGTCCACGATAATATCGTCAAGTTAGACATTATAAAAACGCTCATTACAATAAAGGCTTCCGCAGATAGGTGCGATCCTATAGTCCGACGCGACTTTAGTAGAACAATTTCCATGAAACAGTTATGGAAATTGTTGTACTTGAGTCGTGTCGCGCCTGTCTGCCGAGCCCTAATATAATTTGTAACTTTCGATATTTTAACACTTATATGTTGTTCAAAAACATAATATTATTCCGACATCGATCTTGCAAAAAACTCTTAGAAGGCAAGACTCGCAAAATATGTCATTTTCATAAACAAATTAGTTTCAAAGGAACCTGAACTCCTACGTGATATTCCAGTTATTACGTCACAAGTATGACGTCAGTTGGCAGGTTGCATAACTACCCTCCCAAGTTTTATTAAAGGCAGGCTCGAGTGCACTTCAGAATATACTCGTAGCTTTGAATATGAAGTCAAAGGATATGTCTGCCTCAATTTCCCGTGTATTCCATACTACCTATATACGAGACTCTGTCTGTTTTCACTTACGGGTGTCGTGTCTGGTGGGCAATTGCCCGACGAACGATTGATGTCGGGGCGATGAATATATGCTAGTTGTTGCACGGTAAACTCTGCTTGCGCGATGCAGGACTTTGCGTGACGTCAGTATGATGCGCAGTTCGCATGTGGCGTTTATAAATGCCGCTACAGATCTCTCTCGAATACTACATTCGTCTTATATCAAATGTTATGTAATTCTCATCAGTGTTAATACAATAACCTTATTATTTCTGTTTGAACATAATATTCGTGTTATTCACACTCCGATTGCTTCTGTCTGCAAACGTTTTGTTTTCGATATGTTATCCAATCATGTAAGTTATATCTGCAGGCACGCGATTAAATGTTGTAGGTACCTACAATGGTATCTATTAATAAGAGGTGCGTAATATGTATTATTCATTACTAGCTTTTGCCCGTGTTGAGATCAGAAATTATCCCACAGGGCCATTCTCATTAAAAAGTATCCTTTGTCTTAATCCAGGTCATAAACTACTTATCTTATCTGTGTGCCAAATTTCATCTGAATCCATTCAGATGTTTTTGCGTGATTGAGTAACAAACATCCAAGCATACAATTTTTCATATTCATAATATTAGTAGGATCGATGTATAGACATATACATATCTACTTATGGTTGTAGTTATGGGTGTTTCGCATCCAGGCTGAGATCAAGGATCAAGGAATTGTAATGCGCTGATTCCAGCTCGGACGTCAGTTTTAATATCGCTAATATCTCTCTTAGTATACTTACAAGTTAATTTGTAGTTCAACACAAGGAGGTAGGTACAGTTCTTTTGTTTTCGGAACTACGTAGTTCCTACTAGAAGTACTTTAAATTGGAATTGCTTATGCCAAAAGACTGATAAAGCATACCAACCAATAGTGACAGCATTTGTGAATACAGCTATTAGGTATACACCCTTTACGACACGTCAGCAGCACTGCTTGATCACCAATAAAACGAACCTGACACACCATCAAATATAAATAACCCCACACATGTACCACCCCAAAACTATACGACGTCCCTAAGGTGACCCAAACACCAAACTGTCATTTGAAGGTCTTCATCACCCAGGTCACGTCCGCTTCGGTCGAGATACTTAAAATTCCCTTACTGATGCAGCATTCTAAATGAAGGCATGTTACACCTTCAAATACTTTGAATATAGATGTCACACATGTTTGTATGTGTTTAGAATATGTTATGGACACTAATTGTTCGAGAATTTCTTCTGTTTTTATGGTGATTTTGGTTTTAAGAGTCAGGGTGCGTGTTGATGTGTCTGTTATTTGTTGGAAGTGAATAATGCAGTATGTTTAAATGCATCGTGTTCATTAGAGATCCGTTTTATCTGATCAGTGTCTTAAAATTTAGCTTTGACAGACTTAAGTCACTTTGTCAGTCTTTAGATGCAATCCTTCATTATTTTCTTAATAGTTGCAACAGTGGGTGTGGCATTGGCTATATAAGTATTATGAATTATTTCCTGATGCTTGATCTTACCTACGCCATATATGCCAGTAGCTTCTGCCCGCCTTCGTCCGCGAGAAATTTTCGGTCCCGAACCACCACGTCGCATTCTATCGCCTCATTACTTTTTTGTCTTTTTGCTCGGCTTCTAAGGGCCGTAGGCTTCGTAGGCGTGAAGTTAAATAGCCTTAACCTTCCTCAAAATATTTTTTTTCAAATCAGCACCCTAATTGCGCAACACACTATCAATCTATTAATTGGTTTAATTGAAATAAATGCTTTGAGTTTGAGTTTGAATCGGAATTAGAATCATTTTGAAGCAAATTGCTAATACATTGCTTCATAAGTTCGAAAAATTTGTCTGCTCAACCCGTAAATAACGCAATGAATGTTGTTGAACTGTCAAAATGAAACCGATTCCGATTGATAATGTGTTACGCAATAGCCCTGCCGACTGGTAGTTCTAGAGATTAGCGTGTTCAAACAAACAAACTCTTCAGCTTTATTATTAGTAGTATAGATTATGGTTATCTTTAATAGGGACTGTATTCGGAATATATTTGTCTTTCATTATTTGCTTATCTGCCTTCCATTAAGATCTAAGGCATGTATCTTATTTCCTCTCCTGTTACACGTTCATATGTCCATTTCCTGTTACTATCCCAAAAATATTTTCGCTTTCATAAGAGCAAACTATTTTATGTTATGCAAGATTTAGTTAACGGAGTATATTTTTCTTAACATTTCCTTTATTCATTTCAACATTTATGTCTCATTTATCTACATTCGATAAAATAACATTAATTCTAATACTTACATCATCATTATCTTTTAATATAATTTAGTTATCTACCTATGGGTAATCTTAAATCTATATTTTGTACTAGCTGCGCCCCGCGGTTTCACCCGCATAAGTATCGATCCCGTGGGAATATCGGGATAAAAGTTATAGCCTATATGTTAATCCAGGGTGTCAGCTACCACCTTACAAAATTTTATCAAAATTGCTCCTGCCGTTTGAGCGTGAAGAAGTAACAAACATAAAAACACACACACACACATACTCACAAACTTTCGCCTTTATAATATTAGTGTGAAGTGTGATATCAAACAGGGGAGATATTTTGGATTCCTTTCGTAGCACATCTTTTTCGGTAGCAGAGTTACCTATTTCGTACAGCAAAGTATCTACCATTAACTATTATCCCTTTTGCCTTAAACCCGAGCCAAAATGTCAAGAAGGTTTCCTTTGCATTACGGTAACCTAGTTTCTATCTTTGGAATGGATTCTCTTGTATGAGGAAATGGGATTAAGCAAACTTGCTTCTTAAGGATCTTGTAAACTTAATTGGGCTGAAATAAACTCACTCTCGACTCTCAAGCATACAGTATTTACGCAATATTTGTTTTCTACGAGGTAGACACTATTATATGACCATAGAATATGACACTAAATTTATCTTCGTATATCTTATGACGTTCTTAGTCTACTTACCCGTAGACTGAGAGAGGGGACCGTGGCTAATAATAACAGCCGCACAGGTCGTCAGGTTAAGCTACACTTGCCGCAGTTGGTCTGCAGATGGGTGACCATCTTTACAAACCGAGACCCCTCCGTGCCTCGGAAAGCACGTTAAGCCGTTGGTCCCGGTTGTCATTCGTGGATCTTTGACAGTCGTTACGGGTAATCAGAAGCCCGAAAGTCTGACAACCAGTCTTACCAATGGATATCGTATGACCCAGTAACTGGGTTGTGGAGGTCAGATAGGCAGTCGCTCCGTGTAAAATACTGGTATTTCAGTTGCATCCGGTTAGACTGGAAGCCGACCCCAACATAGTTGGGAAAAGGCTAGGCAGTTGATGAGATGATGTTCTCAGTCTACTTACAAAAAAACGGTTAAATAAATACATTTAATAGTTTAGTCACTATAGCGGCTCATTAGTCGATTCGCACGAATTTCCTCGCCCAAGACGGGCGAATCGTCACTTTTAAATAACATCATTTTTTCTATAGGCGACTCGGGTGACGATTCGCCCGACTCGGGCGAGTAAATTCGTGCGAATATACCATCAGCCACTATAGCTAGTCAAGGATTGGCAAAACCCATAGTCGGCTCATCACTACTATCTATTTAGTTAAAAAAAAAAAAAACACTTTAAATTTCGATGTTAGGATTTATTTGATATTTCAAAACACTTCTATCCAATAGTACTGGTACAGTTTTAAGTTACTGTCGTATATTCGTCCCCACATTGTATAAGTAACAGGTTTTTTATAATGTGTTGTATCTATTAAAAATCACTCTGAACAAATCTACAATCAAAATTAACTAACTTCTCATTAAAAACCAATGAACCGAACCCACCTAAAATCAAAACAAATTAAATTAATGTAAACTACCCAACTAGCCAACACTTAATGTAAATACTTAGGCAACATTTCTCCTATAATTCAAGGCGTTACGATAATTATCAAAACAGTATTTAAACATGTAGATGAAGAAAGTTTTAACGAAATAGCCCCGTAATCTTTTGAAAACGATCAGTGTGTGCTCACCTTTATCTTTTAAGCTTTCATCTTTAAGTGATAATTAAGTCGATAGACATAACTTAAGTATGGAAATGTCCCTTATTAAAAGTGTTTTTTAGTAAACTAATTTAAGCTGTAAGCTTCACACTTTCTAAGAAGTTAATTACTAATTAGGTAAATTGTACTGTAAATGTAACTGTGAAGTGTCTGATCATTCTGATCACAGCGATTTTTATGTTCACACTTCCACTCCCACGATGCGCTTGCGCTCAGGTTGGAGATGATTATTGATTCGTTGACACTTATTTAATCTGTCAAGCTCCGCTAATGAGACACAATTGATTTTCTATTGTTTGTTCACCGATCGGTGTCCCGCGGTCCTTGACCGGTTAAGGCTATGAACAAAGAAAAATCAGCTGTTCCTTGCATTTATGTTCACATAACTCGTCAAAATGTAGGGAACAGCTGATTTTTTTCGCGATTTCAGGTTTGGTCCCATAGTAAAAGTTGTTCATAATGATGATTACAATGACCCCTTAAAAGGATACCCATGATTTCAATTTCATCCTGTATATTCATCTACTTATACAAATAAATAAAATTGAAGTGTCTGTTTGTAATTTCAAAATATGTAACAGCTTTTTACTAAATGCATATGAAAGTATATACGGTAGGTACAGAAAAAAAATTAAAATGTCTCTTAGTTCTTCGTTTTAACATATCCCATCCCATGGCACTCAGCAATAATGAAGCTTTTCATTAGTCAAAGAATTTTCGGATACTGATCCAATCCAATTACGAAAATTCTGAAGATGATGATGATGTCAAAAACGCTGTGAATGTGTGCGTGAAGACAAGTAGCGTCAGCACACGACACAAACACACACACATACTTCCGACTTCCCCATTGTCTTGGATGGTACTGACATCTCCTGCAGTCCCTTACACACACTGTCACAGCGTGTTTGTACACTTGGTTACAACAAGTAAAGAGCGAGTCGTTTCGTGGGAAAAAATACTGTAACATAATCTATCTAAAATACTGTAACAGCCTATCTAAAAATACTGTCACATGGTCTATCTAAAAATACCGTAACAGTCTATCTAAAAATACTGTAACATAGTCGTATGTAAA
This sequence comes from Amphipoea oculea, assembly GCA_945859645.1. Classification (NCBI taxonomy): domain Eukaryota; kingdom Metazoa; phylum Arthropoda; class Insecta; order Lepidoptera; family Noctuidae; genus Amphipoea; species Amphipoea oculea. Next base: position 13,432,561 of record OX243880.1, read on the forward strand.
AATACTGTAACAGTCTATCTAAAAATACTGTCACATAGTCTATCTAAAAATACTGTCACATAGTCTATCTAAAAATACTGTCACATGGTCTATCTAAAAATACTGTAACAGTCTATCTAAAAATACTGTAACATAGTCTTATGTAAAAATACTGTAACAATCTATCTAAAAATACTGTAACATAGTCTATCTAAAATACTCTGACAGTCTATCTAAAAATACTGTAACATAGTCTATCTAAAAATACTGTAACAGTCTATCTAAAAATACGGTAACAGTTTATCTAAAAATACTGTAACATAGTCACCTTGCTTTGTCTTGCAAGTTTTGCTTTTGCACTAACAGTAGCCATTGTCATCTCATTTAAATTCAATTTCAGTGCTGTTATCACAATCTAGGATTACTTTCGGCAAACTCTCTGGCAAAACTAAGATATAATCAAAACTTAGACGATCAAAACGCACTACAGATTTATGTTGTCCCTCAGGCTTTTTCTCTAACACACGAACTTCCTCACTTTGCTTTATTTCTATCACAACATATTCAATTAACCTTCGGCATACCTATAAGGTGGGGTTATTTTAACCCCAAAACGTTTAATGCCACTTGGCTGATTTTACTGAAAGGTTCTGTGATTTAAGGTTTTTTTTTATAATAAATGTTAATTTGATAAATTTTTGTGTTTTATTCAAAACAACATTTAAGCTTGTTCCGCTTGATGCGCATTCAAAGGGGAACTATATTTTCTATCACCAAAATTTATATTTGTCATCAAGTTGTATCACCTAATAAATAGATCTATCGCCACGAAATATTTGTATCACCTAATAAATAGATCTATCGCCACGAAATATTTTCGTTCTCAGATAGCGGGGCTCCGTCGACATAGGATGCAAGAACGAGCGAAGGGCACCCCGAGGTTCGGTTTGGTTAGGTTACTTTAAACCCTTTACACAGAAATAGGGGCCCCGCGAAGCGGGGTTCCGTCGACATAGGATGCAAGAGCGAGCGAAGGGCACCCCGAGGTTCGGTTTGGTTAGGTCACTTGCATTGTTTGGTGACTACCATAGAAATGTAAAAAACAGGAGAAGTGGCAAGGGGGCGTGTCTGTGTCCACGCGTCATGAGCAACATGCGCTTGTACTAGGCGAATGGCCGTCTCCGCGAACTAGTGCGCTTTTGACTGTGATCGTGATAAAATATAAAAATGCCGAGTTGTTCAGTGGTTTCCTGTAAAAAACGAAGTCAAAATAAAAATCTCGTATCTCGTGGAATCACTTACCATATATAAGTAAAAGTATTTTACTGTATTTATCTTTAAAATCATGAAAAACAACAAAGCGTAAAATATTTCTTGCTTTTACTACGTTATTTTTGTTTTCAAATATCGCAGCGGCTATACTATTTTTGCAGCAAATACATTGCTTCTTAACCACTAGCCACTCAGTATGTCGTAAGTGAAAAGCAAGCAATGTAAAAATTACAAAACGATACTTTATTTTCGCCGAGCGTCGCATAGTACAGCCGCTGTGTCTTGCGGCGAGATAGTGATGTGGTTATGAATGTCCACTAACGTAGGCTATCGACAACAACGTTGAATGCTCAACGAATATATTGCTATTATAGTTAATTTTTCAATTTGTCAACCGTTTTAACCCGGTTTATAGAAGACCTGAAAATATGACGTTTAAATGGTTGGAAGGCCCTTGAGAAAATGTAAAATAATATTAATTTTTTTTTATTAACTGCAATTACTTGTTTAAACACGTTTTATTGATTTATAATATAATAATATGTTCTGAACATATCGTTTTTTATTTATTTTATTTTCATGACCCTTTATTTTTCTTAGTACAATAATGAATTAAAGAATCGATAACTTTCCGATTTAGTCAATCACTAGCGTATATGTAAAATAAATGGCTTTTGCACAGCACAACGATAGCGATAGATGTTTTTGTGTGAGTGAGTTGTACGGTGCATGGTAAAATGCACGCTGTGTTTGATGATTTAAGGTTTATAATTGATTGTGTAGTACGTTCTGATTTATGAATTGCAAGAGTGTGCGCGACTTTGTATCTATTGCTTTTACTAAACTACATCTGTAGTAGTGGCGCGGCGGTGGGGCAAACCTAGTGACATCGGGTTCTGATACATTTTCAACTACGGGCCATATCTCTAGACATGCGCAAAACAGTGCATCACGAAGTAATGTTATATGTCATTACATTTCGTGCCGAGTAATATTACATTTCACCATCACTTCAAACATCACGCGTGATGTTATGATGTAGCGCCATGTGATAGCACAATTAGCACACCATCGCGTGTTATGCCTAATGTAATGCAATATTCTAGTGTAATAGGACATGTTATTGAAATAGTATAGTAACAGAGCATTGTAACAGTGTGATTTACTCACTATGATTTAATCTATAGGTACACTTATACCTTTAAGTAATTACCTATACATATCACTATCACACATTACTCACTCACTATCACACATTTGAGATACTTATTTAATTTATAAATTTAATATTTCAATAAAGACGCGTCCTTGACCGCGATAGTAAACAAACTACTTAAATAAAAAAACATCCCAATATTTGCATTTCGCATTGCATTTCGAATTCTAAGAAAAGTATTTACCTACGACCTGTGGTGGTGTCAAGGAAATGTAAACCCTTTCGTTATAAAAATAGAGTTTTAAAAAACCAACTAAGTCATCTGACCGGACGAAATACGAAATCGCACTCGTCTAGTTCCGGACTTCCGATATAAACCGAACATTGCCGATGCGATGCGTTCGGGAGTAATCGGCAGGGCTCGGTTCGTGCTAGCGCGGAGTAGCGCGCTGTTACCGCTCGCTCGCGTAATGTTTAGTGTAATGGTGTGATGCTTATTTTAGTCGAGTAATATGTCATGTTACAGTACGCGCTCGGGTGATATTACGCGCGATGCATCACTCGCATTACTTACACATGTCTACATATCTCCTTCTTTCATATATCTATGGTGACTACATTTTGGTGACAGATCTACTATTTGGAGGACAAACCCTATTATTTAAGAAACACAAAACTAATTAAATTGGTGATAGCTTAAATGATACCCCATTCAAAGTAGATACCGATGTCTCTGGGGTTAATTTAACTCCACGTTGTATAGGTGAGGAGATTTTTTTCACCTTGCATGCCGAAGGTTAATAATAATAACACATTTATTTCAGATTAAAAATCCATATTTTGTTAGTAAAAGTCTTAACCTAATGTTAGTAAAAAGCACAAAGCCACAAAAATACCACAATATCCCATAAATCTTAACTAACCACAATGATAAATGATAAAATAACCAATAAGATGAGCAAAACATTTAATGTCAACAAAGTCCCACTCTACTGTAGCTAGGTACCTATGTCTATGAATATTCTAGAAATCTCTGTAACCTGTCTATTGCTTATTAACTGCCTGACATTTAGAATCTATAAATTATTGAATAAATGACCAAAGGCTTTGAACGTAATGAGTAATGTTAATATAATCGGTGTCGAGTATTAAATTCAATGCAGGTACGCGTTTTCTCAATATTCATTGCTTTAAAGCACTTGTTAGTGATTAAGCATGAGATCAGCTTTATCACGAAGACATCACTAAAGCAATAGGCTAGTTTCCTAAAAAATTCTAATTAGTTCGTCAGTTAGATTATCGAAAAATAATGGACCCGTATTTTTTCTTTTGTCAATCAAACAAAAAATGACAAAGATATCATTTTTTACATCTAACTGACGGACTAATTAGAATTATTATTTTTTTACCCAGGAAACTACCCTATTAGATAAAGATGAAGATGAGAATCGTGACACAGATCAGCACCCTAATTGCGTAACACACTATCAATCGGAATCTGAATCATTTTGAAGCAGATTGCTAATCCATTGCTTCATAAGTTCGAAAAATTTGTCTACTCAACAGGAAAATAACGTAATGAATGTTGTTGAACTGTCAAAATGAAACCGATTCCGATTGATAATGTGGTACGCAATTGCCCCGCTGGAAAGTACATGAAAGGGAAGATAGCTTAAGGTCAGCTGTGAAAAAGCTACAGATTGAATGAGGAATCTCCTAATATGATTTATGGCAATAGGCGGTATTATCGCTTGAAGCGACAAGACCGCCCCATTGTGTCACCCTATGTAATATTTCTACTTTTATATCTGTAATTTGTATGGTGTACAGTCAACAAAAGAGATAAGTATGCAGGATCGGCGGATATAGTTGAAATTTAGTAAGAAACCGATGGATGTTCTCAAATAAAATTTAATTTTATTAATAGAAAACAAACAGCTCATTCATCAAATTAAATTTCACTCGACAACATCCATCGATTTCTCACTAAACGTCAACTATATCCTACGATCCTGCATACTTATCTCTTTTGTTGACTGTACATAATAAAGAGTATTCTATTCTATCATCGGCAGTAGTAGCAAAATTTCCTTAATCGTAAACTGAACTTGGACTAGCAAACGTAACTCCAATATACATTAAATTGAAAACTACAGAAGGCTAATACTCGTAAAATAGCTATTTGAAATGATTACTACTGGTAATGATGCAAAATGTTAGAACCTTGTGATCGAACTGGCAGAAGAGAATCTACCATTCACTTCTAGTACCCTAAACACTAAATCCTTTTACGACAACAGCGCAATTACTTTTGAAACATAAGTTATGGGCACACATGCAGGCGCAAGGTGCAAGCGTACACCTGCACGTAATGTTTACGCACGAGAGAGGAATTAATGCTTCTTTTAAGAATACTAAGTTGCTGTGCAATAATAGCCTTAGTAATGTGAACTTTGGACCTAAATGTTTTATGTCAGACGGGTTGCCTGTTATGGAGTTATGTCATGATGTATGGGGGCAAAAAGATAAAATAGTTGAACAAGAAAAGATAACAACGTATCTACATGGTTCGGAATTCTCCTCTCTACTTATCGAAGAGAAATGGCAGATGCTATTTATTTTACAGTTTCAGAAAATGGGTATTACCCTGAATTCCAGAAGGTTTTAGCAAAAATAACCATTGAAACTTGTATTAAGAGCGCAAAGTTGTTTCCAATCTTGCTGGCTATCAAAGATAAGACCTGGTACAGCCTGTTTTGTTGTCGAACCAAGATCAGCTGAGAAAGATAAAATAATGCCAACCTTTCCGACCGTAAATACACCCTTTTGTCGCTAGCAGGTATATTGAATTTCCAAACCGATGAATAAGCATAGAAATCAAAACAGTTACAGGTACTGCGAATTCTTCCCACAAAGATCTAATCGAAACCAGTCATAGATGCAATTCTATCGTATTGCGTAAAACACGGCACGCCAAAATCGCATTCCAACCAGGTAGGTAGTTAGCTCATTGATGCACTATTTAACCCTATTACTTATAAGCGAAAAGCGAGAATCGAGTGGCGTATCGTTTTACAATGAGATTTGCAAATGTTCAATTCTACGTTGACATTTTAAATAAGGTTGTCATGTGAATTTTAAACAGGGATGTGGGATTAACTGAATAGATAATACCTACATGCCAAAACACTAAAGTTTATCATGTCTCTCAGAAACTGTTTTATTTACGCTCTGGCTCTGCTGCGCCCTAAAGCCTTGGATATAACTTCTCAAAAGATTTAAGTGGTACAGACGCCATCACATCAAGCTACTACAATTGGTCAAATGTCTGTAATAGATATTAAACTTTACATCTAAAGCATAAGGTTCAAGGTTGATTGGGAAAATTTGACAGTTTCGAGCTTGATGTGCTGGCGTCTGTACATTCAGATTTTGATGTTTATAACGGCCCCGACTTACGAATTGTAGGTCGTCGGTTCGAACCCAGTCAGGCGCTTTACTTTGTCTCAATATTTTCATCACCACTGCTCTCAAAACGGTGAAGGTAAACATCGTGAAGAAACCGGCATGTCCTAGAACCAAAAATTCGAAGACATGTGACATCTATCAACCCGCACTGGGCCTGCGTGGTAGATTATAGCCCACTCCCTCTCGATGTGAGGAGGCCTGTATCTCAGCAGTGGAAACATTATAGGCTGCTTATCCAGATTTTGCAGCGAAAAGAATGCATATTAAAAAGTGAGGAAAGTTCTATACAGAAGTAGATATCTACCGAACCATACTTTATTGATGATGACCTTCATAAAGGTCAGGTGCGTTATGTAAACAAAGTACTTATATGGATGTCGTGATGCAGTGGTCTTACATATCGTAAGAACGCTTCAATTCCGGTGCATTGTCTGCTATAGAAAAATAACGTCTGGATGTCGTGATGCAGTGGTCTTACATATCGTAAGTAACGCTTCAATTCCGGTGTATTGTCTGCTATAGAAAAATAACGTCTGTCACTTAACTTTATGAATCATAGATGTCAAAAAAAAGAAATGTCGTTTACTCACAACAGCTGAATCTAAGTGAATGATTACAAGTTATACAGATAACTGGCAGCCCTGTGCTGCTCCTATTGTATTTCGATTCTCATGCGCGAACATCAGGTCGATTCTCAAAACTTATTCTTTTGTGTGAACGTAGAAAGAATTTTAATGCTTCCGTTTGAACTTGGTTTACAATCTCACAATAGAACATCACTTTATTGCGTAATGCCGACCCATTTGATAGTCGACAATCATTTTCTTGGCTCATTTAAGTTTCTGTCCATGTAACTTTGTGCTGTCGTGTTATTCGTATTTGCATAGTAGGACTCAATGTGTTGTCACATGTCACATTTACTGTTCGGTAAAAGCACGATTCGAGGAAGCGCGGTGTTTGTTATGCTTTACAAAGAACAGCTATTATAATAAAAATGTTAGCGCTTGAGCCACGTTTATTGTTGTGCTAGCTCAGTCGGTACCCACTGAACACATATACAATTTCAGTAAAATGTAAAACAGCAAAGTCTGCATTAAATGCAACCCTATTTGAATATCATCTGACGAAAACTGGTTACGCAAATGCCTTAGGCAGTAGGTTACAAACTATTACAGACCGACTGCACCTGCGCTAAAAACCACCTTTACACGAATTCCCTAATCGTATTATTACTTCTCTGACCAAGTAATAAGTAAAAGCGACAATCCAACGGCGCATTATAAAAATCTCTACAATTAAACACGTTATATGTATGTACGTTTAGCGGACCGTGGGAACGTGCGCCGGAGTCGAATCGACGAATCCATGCAAAATCCTGTTTCGCTCCAACATTCACTACCTGTTGTAAAATAGAATAGCGAGGTTTATGTGATGCTTTTATAGCTATTAAAGTTTTATTTTTCTGGTGTAAGTACTTTCTACTGGGTATGTTATGTGCTTTGGATGTTGTGGGGTACTTTACCTAGTCGAGGGAATGGGATTTTTGAATGAGCATTCCAGTGTGCAAGTTGGCCCAACGTCCTTGGTCCAACAAGATGTTAGCAAGTCTTTTTCTAAAAATTTTAAAAGTTTGTCTCAGTTTCTTATAGCTTGCTGTATAGTGTTCAGCGTTGTATTTCGGAAATGTGATACCTATGTCTTTTCATTTTTGACATTTAAAACTCGTGCTTCGTAGGATGGCAGTGCGCTTTTCTGAGTTTTAATAGTCCCTCTGTAAAATCCTTTTTAGATAATCGTGCATTCAACAAATGTGTCATGGGTTCTCGTTTAGAATTCTGAACTCGTGAACTATCGGATGACTCAGTGCACAATGCAACTGTATTGCATAGCTTTACATGAATATTAGTAGGTGTTGTTGCGTCATGACAACTTACTTTGGCTGTATTGAACCTGTTTCGAGCAATCCCAAGTGGTGTTGACATAAATTGCATTGGTACAAAGCATTAAGTTTGAACTGTTGACATAAATTGCATTGGTACAAAGCATTATTAGTATTCAGATGTACAGACGCCAGCACATCAAGCTCCCAGAAACTGTCAAATTTTCCCAATCAACTTTGAACCTTATGCTTTAGCGATAAAGTTGAAAATCTATTAAAGAAATTTGACAGATTGTAGCTTGTTGTGCTGGCGTCTGTACAAGGAGCCCAGGGAGCTTATGCTTCTGGTTTTGACAGTCGAAACCGCTTTGGCAAACCAGCTATTCAGAATAACATGCTTGTAAGTGGGTTTGAATCGCAATTCATAGCGAATAATGATTCAGTCCTAATGTATCCGATACTTTTGTGGTAAAAAAAACGGAACGCACGCTAAGCCGTTGGTCCTGCGCCTGATCTCTCTCCGGTCGTGTCAGATTGCATGTTGTCCCATCGGACTATGAGAGTGAGGGAAGAGAGAGTGCATCTGTGTCTCTGCACGTAATTGTCCACTATAATAACACCCGCGCTGAAGGCTAGTCTGCTGTAATTGGTCGCCATGGCCGAAAATCGGTCTAGACTGGAGGACAATTATTATTGGTATACTTTTGGGGTAGTATTGTTCTTGGCTGAAGTTCTTAACTTATACATAAGTATAATCAGCCCATAATTTTCCCACTGCTGGGACACAGGCCTCCTCTTTTTAAGAGGGAGTGGGCCATAATCCAACATGCGGGCCCAGTGCATTGCAATCGGTTGAACCTTTATGCAAATAGTTTTATTTCGTAATATGGTCATGAACCTACTCATATAAAAGTTATGCTCCTGGAACGTCACTTTGAACCTAAAACAAAACATTCGAAACTTTTTGTACCGAATAATTTAAAACATTCCTTGCAGGTGAAGTCGCAAACCCAGCTAGTTATTTACAAGAATACGAAGTGTCAACAACAGCTTTATGCCCATACATAAAGCTTAAAACTACCTCTACCATTTCAGCAAGACTGCACATTACGACACGGAATATTTAAACGTGTTTTATTACTATAGTTCACGCCATTACTTATTCTATAGTCCTTGCATTAAGAGTCAAGATTCTAGGCTCACAAATATATATGCGCTCCTTCGCCTAGTATGCGAAATACCCAAATATTCTGCGAATCGAATTGCGTATTTGTTTCGGAATGTCTCTTTGGCTTTATGGTCATTAGAGACTACGAAAACAGATTATTTTAGTCCCTACATTCCATAGTTGTCTACTGACTTCTAACTTACATTTGGATTATTAACTCTGGCTGGCTTTTCTTCTCACCATGACATGAGCTATATTTAAGCTCGGCACGACACTTGGAAGCCGAAGAATTTGCTTTATAATTTGAATTCGAGGAGATTTGTAGCAATTGTAGACAACGTATCTAAGTATTTTAAAAACGGCACTAACATGATTTATTCTAAAGTCAAATGCTATCAATTTGGCGTCCTATTTCGGAAGACGCATGGGTGGACCATCTACAGAAGGTCGCGGGGAAGACCTGAATGAACGTCGCATGGACCAGGGGAGCATGGCATAAAAGGGAGGAGGCTTTTACTCAGCATAGTGGGTGAAACAGGGCTGCCAATAGGTAATGATGATTGTGAAGATAGATAGGTATTGAACAAAAAAAGGTTGAGAAATCTTGTTTAACCATAGCGAATGCCCTTACTGCATCAAATCCACAGAAGCAAGCTTCAAAAGTGAGCAGTGGTGGCCAAGTGGTAACGGCCGCGACTTACGAGTTGTTGGTTCGAACCCAGACAGGCGCTTTACTTTGTGTAAATTATTTCATCACCACTGCTCTCAAAACGGTGAAAGAAAACATCGTGAGGAATTCGGCATGTCCTAGCACCAAAAATTCGAAGACATGTGACATCTGCCAACCCGCACTGGGCCCGCGTGGTGGATTACGGCCCACTCCCTCTTACAGAGAGGAGGCCTGTGTCCTAGCAGTGGGAACATTATAGGTATTATACAAGCTTCCACAAAAGGTCAAACCGATCGTTCAAAAAGAGAAAAAAGGAAGGATAAATTCCTGACATTTGGCATTTGTAACGTTCCCCTATCATTACCGACGAAGCCAGGTGCTCGAACATCAGGCATGGCACGTGCACGCGACATCTGCCGAGCAAAAAAAGAATTTATAATAGTATATTATATTCACTTACCTTTATACCCTGAGACATCTGTTTTCTATCGTATATGCAATAGAAAGGATGTGTCTTGAGATTAGGGATGCGGCTTTGAACGTCGCCAGCTGATTCAGCCGGGGTTGTTTTTTTTTTTTTATTACGAATGAGTTGCTAAAGTCGTTGCGATCAGCTGTGTTTATAAACGGCATTTTTATATCAGTTCGCAGCCGTTTTGTTAATTAAAATAATTACGACAGAGAAAAGGTGGCAACTTTTATTAGCACAACATTTTGTAAATTATCTTGATTCTTGCGTCGTGAATTTTAAGCGATTTTGTATAAATATTTCGATAACACTTTTAGTGTTCCCTTTTATACAGGGTTATTTTTTATCACCATCCAAATTTTTACAGGGTGTTCTACCCATGAATATGAACAACTTTCACTATGGGACCAACTCTGAAATCACGAAAAAAAATCAGCTGTTTTGTACAAAAGTTCAATACCTACTTGACCAAAATGTATGAAACAGCTGCTTTTTCGTGATTTCAGAGTTGGTCCCATAGTGAAAGTTGTTCATATTCATGGGTAGAACACCCTGTAAAAATTTGGATGTTGATAAAAAAATAAGCCTGTATAGTTCGAAAATATCGCAGATGCAAGCAAACTCGTGCTACATAAAAAAGGCCATCAAATCTCGCATGCGCTGCTGTTATTAATAGACTCTAACAAATTGCGATCCCACCTTTGGAGCTTTGCTTCCATAGAGGAAAAATGACTATTTTTGAAAATAGATTTTTGGGTCACATAAAAAAAAACAGGACAGATGTTTCTTATTTTGCGGTGGAGAGTAGCAAAGGTGTGGGGAGTACACTGCCTTCTGTCGTTTATGGTCAATTTGGATCTGTGTGTGTCCATAGATGGAATACTTTTATTGTCTTTGGTGTACGAATGGTGCAATGGACTCGGCATTGTGATTACTATGCAATGGGCAATGATGACCGTTGTGTCATAATAATCATCATAATCAGCCTATAATGTTCACACTGCTGGGACACAGGCCTTCTCTCTGTGAGAGGGAGTGGGTCGTAATCCACCATGCGGACCCAGTGCGGGTTGGTAGATGTCACATGTCTTCGAATTTTTGGTTCTAGGACATGCCGGTTTCCTCACGATGTTTTCCTTCACCGTTTTGAGAGCAGTGCTGATGAAATAATTTACACAAAGTAAAGTACCTGTCTGGGTTCGAACCTACGACCTAAAACTCGTAAGTCGTGTCCGTTACCGCTGGGCCACCACTGCTGTTTTTTTAAATCAGTTTTAGATATCTTTGATGCCATCTAACAACTTGTTTGACTTCAAACTTTAAGTACAAGACCCCAAGTGACCCTTTGAATCCTAGAGTACCATTATTGTACTCTAGGAGCCAAAGGGTTCGATCGAGGGCTTGGTCTATCAAAGGCCTCGGTCTATCAAAGGCCTCACGTACGTAATAATAATAATTATGCATCCTAGCTGTAACTTTTTAGTAAAACTAAGTGAGGCTTGTAACAGAATAACTTTTTTGCTGCCATAGCTTTAAAAAGTTTGTCATTTCAGGTTTTATTACGCGCTAACAAAAGTAGTTTAAGCTAGCTAAACTAAGTTTTATGTAAAAAGTTAAAGTAATTCGGCTCCTGTTTAATGGACGACTTTTACCCAAAATGGTTCTATTATTTATTTAATTATACTCGAAAAGCTAATAAGGGCAATAAAAATCTAAATGCGTATACTTAACTCCTTTTTCGTCTTAATTGCGAGCCATAAAACTCCTCAAGATCACGATTTTATGTAATAAAAAAAATGGGCGGTTTTTGAGCTTTTAAAAAAGACTCACCGAATTTCTTGTTTCCTGTTCCAATTTAAAAATTATATAAGCTAGAAGAAGTACTGAATGAGATATTCAAACTTTGATACCAATTTGATCATTCTTCCACTGATTTTAATTCGGATATTATAAATATTCCGTTTGTGTGTATTTCCGTTTAATTAGTATATCATGTCTATAGATTCTCTAGCATGATGCCTATCGCTGGGAGAGCACAAGACTTTTTCAATCTTTACACCTACGTAATATGTATGATTTTTCATGAATACAATAAACGCTTTTCGCCTTGATACCGGAGGAAATGCACGTAACCCATATGTACCCTGTAATCTTTTTCCACTGGACTTCCAGGCATAGCTTTTAAGCCCCTTCTTAATACTGTAACTTTTAGTTTACCACTTTCAAGGACGCTATACGGCTATAATCGTCATACGTAACAATAAAACTACTTTTTATTTTTCCATATCCTGCAATAGTCCTACACCAACCGGGAGTTATCCTTGGGTGCACTTGCATAGCTTACAGGGATAATCGTCTATTGGTGCGGCATTTCTTTAAAATTTCCTAAGGGGCCTCTGCGAGTTGGCTTCGGACCCTCGTACGCCTTCCAAAGGACCGGGACCCCATGGTCCCGAGATATATAAATTCAAAAACTACTGTCGTTTCGCGTTTAGCTGTTAACCTCTTTAAAAGGCATCTCATCGAACTCCATCATTAACAATAATTTATTTTTGTTCCAGGATTGTTACGGCTCCGAATACGAAGACCGTGCTATAGCAGACGATGTGAAGAACTACGAGCTGATATCTGGATATCAGAACGACACACACACTACTGTAGAGTTCAGAAGACAGCTGGATACATGTGATAAACAGGACTTCGTTATTGGGGTAAGTAGAAATGATTAAACCTGCAAATACTTTTGCTCAATTTTTGTATGGAAGGTCTTGTGGTGCTTCTTTGGCCATACGGCCATAGCACACGGATTCTAGAATGGAAAATAAAAAATCCTTGTTTCGTAGCATTTCTAGTCAGCTGGATCATTATACAAATCTTCAGCCACATTTTTTGTAACGTTGTTTATAAGAGTGGATTTTGAAACATGGCAATGGCATAGCATAGAAAACTACATTTTGGAATGGGCGACTAGAATCAATTCTATTTTAAGATAATTTTTGACGTTCAAAAGTGCCTTTTATGTGAAATAAATGCTTTGACTTTGACATAATCAGCCTATAATGTTCCCACTGCTGGGACACAGGCCTGTCTTCGAGAAGGGGCTGTAATCTACCACGCAGGCCCAGTGCGGGTTGGTAGATATCACGTCTTCGAATTTTCGGTTCATGCCGGTTTCCTCACGATGTTTTTCTTCACCGTTTTGCGAGAGTCGGCTAGATCAGGATGCAAATCTTCAGCCACATCTTTTTAACATTTTTCATAAAAGTGGATTTTGAAAAGTCTTCAACGTCTACACAACAGAATGTTGTACAGTGGCGTGCATTGCATATAGGCATTTAAGCAGAGCCTACCTCGATATATCAACATAAGCCTGTCAATTGCATTTTAGTGTGCGTGCCCCACAATTAAGAAACTCACATACCTAACAAAAAACAAAATCTTCATACAAACACGCGCGGCAGTAGGCAGTCGCCGGACGGCCTATTCGGCTCCCGTACTATTCGCACATTGTCCTTGGTCTTTACTCGTTCAAGCTAATACGACAAAATTAAAAATACATACGTCTCACGCGTAATACTATGACGTCCGACCTTCGCAATTTATCACCCTTAAGTAGGCATGCCTACTCAAATAACCACACTTTTGACCTCACTTTTTTACTTGACTAGACCAGTCTAGAGCCTACCTATTCTGAAAACCAATGCACGCCACTGATGTTGTATAAGGTGTAAGTAACTTAAATGTAGTTAGGAAAACCTGGTATCAAATATTTATGCAGATTTGGTATCGCAACTTTCATTTTGTATTTGTTAGTGCAAAAGTTCGTGGGTCTTAAATACGCCTCGTGTAAAAATATTTTTTTTTTACATAAAAGAAAAAATGGTACGGGACGCTATAAAGGACTTCATAAAACTGCAATAGCTACAAATTTACACTAGGTATTCTTCACAGGATGAAACAACACAAATCCTCTGGGCGTTAGGACCAGACGGGTCTGACGGACAGCTACCAAAACACGTGAAGAGTGGAGCCAGGCCGTTGAGACTCCTCCAGCCTGTGTCCAAGCCTGAATCCATACCGCTCAACCATTGGGATGTGAGGCTGACTAATGTGAGTATGAAAAAAGAATTTTGAAAATCCGTCGACAATTGGCGGAGTATTCGATGAACAAACATACAAAAAAAAAACATACAAACATCCGAACTCATCTCCGAATACCTCCTCCTTTTTGTGAAGTCGGTAAAAAAATACTTCGTTTCTTCTTGTCTTTTTAATTAACCCTGTTAATCAGTCATGCCTATGTGTGTCTGATACCCTCATAGATATCAGTGATTAGGAGGGTCGGTTGAACAACTGAATCAAACAGGCGTAAAGAGCCGAGGTTGTAGACTTGTGCTAAAACTCTGGAAGTCAAATAAGAGTAAAGGTAAGGTAACAAAAAAAGCCGAGTGTGCTTATGACCACACGACTGAAGTGAAACTTCAAACGTATTTGGCTATGAGAGGAAGAGAGAAATAAATTGTGCGCGCGCACTGCTTTCTCTTGCTTATATCCCACTCAACTCCCGTTCGCCTCGCCCGTTCACACTTTTCGTAACGCTTACGCCACGCGTTCGCCAGCTTACTCCCCAAGTCAAGCGTGCGTAAACAAGTTTCAATTCAAAAATTGGATATACCTGTGACAAACTGGGTCTCAGATAGTGCTTAAAATAAAGGCAAAGAAAAATAAAAGCATTACTACAATAAGCATTGCCATAATATGAAGAAATTCCATGACATTCGATGTATAGGACTATAGTTGCAATGGCTTTTCTGCGAAACGGACGCTTGTGAAATGTATCCATGAGGATAGGTGGCAGAGGGAAACAACTGCTCATTCCAAAGTTCCTTTTTATTAATGCCAATTATAACATACTAGCTGCGCCCCGCGGTTTTACCCACGTAAATGTCGATTCCGTGGGAATATCGGGATAAAAACTATCCTATGTCCTTTTCCGGGACTCACATCTAAATCGGTTCAGTGGTTTAGGCGTGAAGAAGTAACAAACATATAAACACACACACACACACACACACACACACACACACACACTCACTCACAAACTTTCGCCTTTATAATATTAGTGTGATAAACATACATATCATATTGCTTACTTAAATTACTTAGTTACTAGAATATTAATGCTTTGCTTGCGAAACGTGACATGTTATGGCACCGACGACTGTCTTAATCGGGATCGGCAAAGGCATGCATGTCCTTACACTCGAACTAATGGCTATTCGAAATTGTGGTACATCGATGCTATGGAATTTCGGCAATTCGGACGTTCGTTTTGATGACTTCGGGGAATTAGCCATCGGGCATATGACATTCGAAATCAAGCAGTAAATTCTTATTTAACAGACATGCATGCATTAGACGGCGACACATCAAGCTTTAGCACATTTCCAGGTTTAGCTGACCTCGCACTGTATAGGTTTTTCGTAGAATCAGAGCCCTGATACACAACCATACGACAGGCTATCGTATCGAAAACCTGACATTTCGATAACCTGATTTGACTTTCCCTCAACAGCAAATAGCTGTTGGAAGAATAGCGAGCGTCTATTTGATTTAAACTGACAAAATTTTCGGGTTTTGGACTTGTAAACAGCGTTTAGAAGAATCCTACGATAACAACGATTAATGTTCGATACGATACTATAATAGCTATGCAGAAGTCAGCTTAAATATTGGTTATGTATAGCTTAATGTGTAGCCGTGCGTACAACAAAAGAAAAACACAATACTCATAACATTATTAATTTTTCCATCCAGCTCACAATCCCCTACGTAATGGCAACACTATTCTGGTGTAAGATCTTCAAAGCTCCTGACCTACCGAAAAAACACCACATTGTAGGCTACGAGCCGCTTATTGACAGCCGACCAATCAGGAACAACGTACCGGTTCAAGACCCGAACAGCATGTCGCCAGTACATCACATGGTGCTGTACGAATGTGCTGAAGATGATGATAAGCATCTGTGGAATGGGTGGGCAGAAGGCGACGGGTATTTTGGACCTAATAGGCCGAGTGCCTGGGCGACTTGTGCTACTCCTCTTGCGGCTTGGGCGATTGGGTCTCAAGGTAAGAGGCACAGTTTGGTTTTTATTGTGAAAGTATATCAAAGCCTGGTCTGCTCTGCTTCTCTGCTAGAATAGTTGTTATATAAGTACCTAGAATATCGCTAGTCCATGACCGGACACATTGTATACATGGTGCGATTTAATTGCTTGTGGCATACAATAATTTGAAGCAACTATAAAGAAAGAATGAAGAAAGGGAGGCCTTTGTTAGTTAGACAACGTAGGCTAAAAATAATAATAATTAAATAATAATACTAAAGGTTTGTCTAAACGGCGTTTGTGATGAAAGCCATTCATGTTGCTTCAATTTAATCTAACTTGCATCGTGTAGTTGGCGTTTTCTATGATATCTAGATAAGTATCTTTTACTATTATTACGGTTCAAAGATACAGCGGACAACGGAGCCTTAGTAATAGGGTCCCGTTGGAACCCTTTTGGTACGGAGCCCTAAATAACTATAATTTGTCTATCCATTAGGTCTTCAAAACAGAACGTTACAACTTATAAGAGAATTCCTAACTATAGGCCCACCGCTTAACTGAGACGTTACCTGAGGTAGCTGTGCGGTGCGGGATGGGTGATAGTTGTCACAAGTTGACGAATCACTGAGCTCTCTGATCACGTCACCACACCCCTCCCGCACCGCGCTGCTACCTCAGACAACGTCTCAGTTAAGCGGTCGGCCTTTATCATTATTAAATAAATCATTCACTGAAATTAATTTACACAACCACGCGTCAGATATTTTTGTTTCATCGCAAGTTCGTAATTAACACCTTGTCTACTTCAAAATCTTCAACAATAATGAGCCTTAAAATCTTCATAAACATCTAATTAGCAAGTTAATTAATTATCCTAATAATTTCAGGTGAATTCCTTCCTGAAAATGTCGGAATACCTCTGGGCGAGAGAGGCGGGGTTTCGTACTACATGCTGGAAGTTCATTATGATAACCAGGAGCTGCATAATGGTGAGTTTGAGCCTTGTATCACACTAATATTATAAAAGTGAAAGTTTGTGAGTGTGTGTGTGTGTGTTTATATTTGTTACTTCTTCACGCTCAAACGGCTGGACCAATTTTGATAAAATTTTGTATGGAGGGAGCTGACACCCTAGATTAACATATAGGCTACTTTTTATCCCGATATTTCCACGGGATCGACATTTACGCGAGTGAAATCGCGGAGCGCAGCTAGTTAATTTCATAAAGAACACACACACACATACGTAAAGGCACGCCTTCGACCCATGGGTTGGACAGAACCTATAGAACGCCACCTTCTACGATCATTAAATAGGTACTTCTGTTGCTTTGTTTAGAGCTAGTTCAGCTTCAGACGACAAGCGCCCGCTACGCGCACGCCACGCGCGTCAGCAGCCTCGTCTAACTAGCTTTGAAATTTGTTGCATATAATTTGAGTCTTATGATGACACATCAATAGATCTCAAATTGCATTTATCGAAGTCCAACAGCACACGCCACGCGCCCGCCTTATGCCAGCCCCGCGCTCACCCCGCACACGCGCTGCACCCTCCCCAGATGTCACATCTCACGTTGTGACATCTGAAGCCATTATTAGGTCCAGTGAACGAAGTAGTCCAGAGCGCGGGTGTAAAGCGGGCGCGTGGCGTGTGCGGGTCCTGTGCGCGGTCGGCGGGGGTTATCTGAAAACGCCCTAACATCTGATCATACATGCACACCGGTTGCGAATACTACGCACCTGTCCTTTCTGAAGAACATTACCAATAAGGGCTCCAACACATAAACACGATACGACGTCGCGTCGTGCTACGACGAATATGATGGTATATGATTGTAGTAACTTTTCATTCAAACGTTAAAACGATGCCGCCTCGTAGCACGGCGCGACGTCGTATCGTGTTTATGTGTTGGAGCCTTCAGGTCACTATATGTATGTTTTTCTTGGGCGTCTCCTAGCGTTTCCACTCACATCTGTTTATGGGATTCTGGTTGTAATGAATCTGCTATTTCATCAATAACGAGGACAACAGTTGATGAAAAAATAGCTTTAACCGATTACTTTTGTCACGTTTTAAATATTAATTTATTTTAATTAATCAGTGTTGCGGTGAAGCACCAATGATTTTGTCAAATATTTTTGTCTTTTGGTTTGAAAAGGTCTTATTATCATTTCTCCTTGTCTACCCTGCATTCCACTAACCACCATCTTTATTCCGCAGTCCTCGACAGTTCAGGCATCCGAGTTCACTACACATCTTCACTCAGGCAACACGACGCAGCTCTCGTTGGCGCCGGCATTTTAATATCAGCGTTGCACGTGATTCCGCCTAAACAGAAGCAGTACAGAACCGTTGGAATCTGCAGCACTGAGTGTACTCAGGAGGTTGGTAACAAAATTTATATTACATTGATAGTGTGTTACGCAATTACCCCAAAGGTGTTTGTAAAACCATTCATAGTTTACCCATTGTGGAGTAGGTACAGACGCCAGCACATCAAGCTACCCGAAACTGTCAAATTTTACCAATCAACCTTGAACCTTATATGCTTTAACGATAAAGTTGAAAATCTATTAAACAAATTTGACAGATTGTAGTAGCTTGATGTGCTGGCGTGTGTACCTAAAAGCCAAATATACAATGAACATAGGAATCGAATATTTAAGTTATGAGAAGGAACAGTTACTCTATTTCATATTAATTTTGTCCTTTGCGTCTGCTGATCACGATCTCTTCCAGAAAACGAACATAAACAACATTTTTGTTTTCAGACTTTACCAGAAGACGGTGTCAATATAGTATCAGTTCTTCTACACGCCCATGGAACAGCGAGAAAGATTTCCCTAAAACATATCAGAGGCACGCAGGAACTACCCAGAATATCAGAGGTAAATAAAAATGCCTATTGGAAAAAGTTTTGCAAAATATTATAATGAAGTTAAACGCCATCTATTAACTAAATTGTACACTATTTCAAACAACTGCTAGCGTTCCCTCTTTACGAACACTATGCTAGATGGCGTTGTATTCTTTATGTAACAGCTTGACATAATAGTTTTTCTCAACGGCAATAGATGCCGCTATAATTTATTTTTGGTAACTTTTTCAGGAAAACTTCTACGATTCGCATTATCAACAGTCCCGTATTGTACCCCGAGGAAGGAAATTCATGAGAGGAGATACTCTGATCACAGAATGTACCTATGACAGTACTTCAAAAGATAAACCTATTTTGGGAGGTTATTCCGCTAATCAGGTAAAAAACTAGCTTTTATTTTTTGTGAACTATTGAAATGCTTTTCTTGAATGTGAGTGATACTTTTACCACACCCCGGACACTCCATACAACGCTCGCAAAATAATTACCTACTACTACTACATTAAAAAATGACGTTTTTATACGTATGAATGTGTGCGTGAGGTACTTGTGTTTGCGAGCGCTCTTGTTAAATAACTGCGACGAATACGCCGAAGTGCGGGGTGAGGTGCGGTAACTGATGTTAGTGCGGGGAAGGGAGTGGCCTTTCTGTACGTAGTACTTTAAGTATTCTGTGCTTTTACTGTACTCATGGTTTTACTGAAGTAGCTATATAGTAGATAGGTATGTAGTGGCATCTACACTGCCAAATGTGAACTACGCATCATACTGACGTCATGTTTGTAAATATGTGAGCACCATGTATCTATCAGATAATTAATTTATATGTCATGGTTTCGTTTTTAATTCTTTTACCTATTGTGGTATAGTAATTTTATTTTAGGTGCATCGTCCTCACATATTATTATATTTATAATGAATGTACCTATGCCAAATATTGTAAAACATTTTAAAAGAGTAACGGTGGAGTTTCTGCCCATTCTTCTCCATACGAAAACTACCTTTTGGAAGGGGCGACTAGAATCAATTCTATTGTATTAATGTAATTTTTGACGTTCAAAAGTGCCTTTTATGTGCCTATTTGAAATAAATGCTTTGATTTTGACTTTGTCACGCAAAATTCTGCATCGCGCAAGCAAAGTTTACCGCACAACTAGCATACTTATATACAACAGCCCGACATGAATAATAGGGCAGTTCTGTAGCCCACCA
Source organism: Amphipoea oculea (assembly GCA_945859645.1). Taxonomy (NCBI): domain Eukaryota; kingdom Metazoa; phylum Arthropoda; class Insecta; order Lepidoptera; family Noctuidae; genus Amphipoea; species Amphipoea oculea. Next base: position 13,452,824 of record OX243880.1, read on the forward strand.
GATACGACACCCGTCGAACTTTACACCTTGTACCTCATACCTCTATCGATATGGTTATTTTTTGAGCCATGTCAAATACTCAGGTACTAATAAATCTTTTTTTTTTTTTTTCAGGAAATGTGCCTCTCATTCATCCTGTACTACCCGAGAACTGAACTCGCTGGCTGCTTCTCCATGACGCCCGTGAAAGAGTTCTTCGAAACGTTTGGGGTCAAGGAGTTCTATGGATTGAACTTCATGCAAGTTGAGAATATCTTCCTGTCATCTGGGTTAGTACCTACATACATACATAATCAGCCTATAATGTTCCCACTGCTGGAACGCAGGCCTCCTCTTAATGAGAGGTAGTGGGCCGTAATCCACCACGCGGGCCCAGTGCGGGTTGTCACATGTCATATGTCTTCGAATTTTTGGTTCTAGGACATGCCGATTTCCTCACGATGTTTTCCTTCACCTGGGTTAGCTTATATTTTTATTTCGAAGAGATTTTATCAGCATAGCTATTCATAACCATACGACAGGCTATCGTATCGAAAATGATACATTTCGTTAACCTGATTTGACTTGCCCCGACAGTAAACAGCTGTCGGAAGAATAGCGGGCGTCTATTTGATTTAAACTGACTAAATTTCCGGGTTCTTGTGAACAGCGCTTAGAGGACTCCTACGAAAACATTGATTTATGTTCGATACGGTACGGAAGCGTATCGAGTGGTTGTGAATAGCTATGCAGCTCAGCATAACAAAATAATAAACGATTTGGGTACTCAAGCGTCTAGGGCGCCCTCTATTGAATACAATTTTGTAGAATGTATCGGTTCTTGCTTTTATAAGATACAAAATTCACCCCTTTATAAAGCCCAAGTAATTTATTTATTTATGGTCATATTTATTTAAATGCATTGTGGTTGGTGGAGGAGCTCGTGGCTAAATAATAATAGCCGCACGGGTTGATATAAGGTTAAGCTACGCTTATCGTGGTCGGTCCGAAGATGGATGACCATATTGAGACATATACACATATGATATATTACATATTGAGACCCCTGTAGGTCCCGGCTGTCATTCGTAGATCTTTGACAGTCGTTACGGATAGTCAGAAAGTCTGAAGCCTGAAAGTATGACAACCAGTCTTACTAAGGGGTATCGTGTTATCAAATACCTGGGATGTCGAGGTCTGATAGGCAGTCGCTCCATGTAAAATACTGGTATTCAGCTGCATCCGGTTAGACTGAAAGCCGACCCCAACATAGTTGGAAAAAAAACTAGGTAGATGATGTTCATCATTCGTGCATCATTCAGTTACCACTAAAGAAAATATAGACGCTTTGACACTTGACAAGTGCCCGGACCTGACCTCTCAGTGCTGCCACCTAGTGAACGTCGTTTCAGAAAACCTTAATTTGTTAACCACCTGCCTATCTACAGGGTGTTACAGAAAGGGTATATCAATACAAACGGGTTGAAGAGTGTATCTGGTCTAGAATCTCTGTACAAAATTTCAGCTCAAAAGCATTAACTTTGAAAATGCTTAATATTTTTTTATTTCGACATCACGGCGCTGCACTGGCGCGCGGCGGCATGATGTGCGTGTACTAGGCGCACAGACACACTACAGATAATGGATAATGACCCTCGTAGTGCGGTGACACGTTTGTTATGATTTCAATTTAATAAACTATCGAAATAAAAAAATATTAAGCATTTTCAAAGTTACTGCTTTTGAACTGAAATTTTGTACAGAGATTCTAGACCACATACACTCTTCAACCAGTTTGTATTGATATACCCTTTCTGTAACACCCTGTATACTTACAAGTCTCTACAACATATTTCAGGACCGGGGAGAACCTGCCACCTCTTGAAGCATCCTCGTCACTGTCAGATCTTGAAGCTCAGAAGCGCATGATGAACGAAACTGGGGGGGAGCAAGGCGTGCAGGGCGATGACCAAGGAGTTGGCTTGATGAGTAAGTATCATATACCTACTACACGAACACAGTCGAAGGTTCCATCGGCTCAGAATCAAAAGTCATTTATTTAAATTAGGCTGAGAATCAGCACTTTTCTAACGTCAAATTTTCAAAAGACAGTCCCCCAAAACGCCCGCCCTTCGCCACTTCCTAGTGCTTTCGCTGGGGAGAAGAAGTGGCGGAACAAACTCCCCAGCAGCACAGCTGTCTGTTCAGTTAGATCTTCAGAAGAGGCAAAAAATGTCGAATTAAATGTGCCTGATTCTATAACATTTAAAACGTGTTTTCGTAAACAAACGTAAAAAAAAAAATTAACTTTGAACATATCGCACCTTCGGTGCAACAAAGTCACAAATAACCAAAACTGCAAAATTGAGGTAAGTATGCCAAATTGACTCTGAACCATGCCTATACTTGGGGCAACAAATATCTCAAAATTCTACTGATGGCGCAAGTGCCTTTGTGGTTATAAATGCGAAACAATGAGGAAATAAATGCGAAAAAAAAATTAAAAGTCCTTTCCTGTAAAATTATAAAATGAGCTGTTGTGACTTTGTTGCTCCGAAGGTGCGATATCCGTAACCAGAAGGTGATCATAATAACGGGTAGAACAAGTCACTCTTGGCTTCATTAAGGGTACTCTTACACTCGTTATTTTAGATCCTTTAGCTTCTTAAAAAGTTTTCTCATTTTTCAGAGGAGCTTGTAATCTGGGAGCCTCCAGAATTCCGCAACAAGTCGTTCATGGCTCACCTGAACGAGATGCCGTGGGCTGAGCCGCTGTTGACTGAACAAATTGAGAAGACTCTGTACAAAGGCATGCACATGACCTTCTGTAAGAAGAGGGATGATACTTATGCAGTGGTGAGTAGCTTATTAACTTTTATTTGTTTTTCAAGTGAAACTTCTTTACGCACGCTTGACTTGGGGAGTAAGCTGGCGAACGCGTTACGAAAAGTGTGATCGGGCGAGGCGAACGGGAGTTGAGTGGGGATATAAGCAAGAGAAAGCAGTGCGCGCGCTCATTTTCTCTCTCTTCCTCTCATAGCCAAATACGTTTGAAGTTTCACTTCAGTCGTGTGGTCATAAGCACACTCGGTTTTTTTACTGACTGTTTTAAAATGATAATCAAGGATAACTGCTACATAACCGTACTAAGCAGTAAGATTTGATTTCAATGGTTACTTCCATAATATAGAGGGGCTTGTGGCTAAGAAATAACAGCCGCACGGGTCGATCGATCAGGTTAAGCTGCACTTGCCGCGGTTGGTCCGTGGATGGGTGACCATCTTTACATACCAAGATCGGAAAGCACGTTAAGCTGTTGGTCCCGGCTGTCATTAGTGGATCTTTGACAGTTGTTACGGCTCGTCAGAAGCCCGAAAATCCGACAACCAGTCTTACCGAGGGGTGTCGTGTTACCCAGTAACTGGGTTGTGGAGGTCAGATAGGCAGTCGCTCCATGTAAAATACTAGTATTCAGCTGCATACAGTTAGACTGGACGCTGACCCCAACATAGTTGGGAAAAGGCTAGGCAGATTGATTTTTTACTTATTACGTAATAATAATATGAATACCTACATAATTATAATTATTTCTCCTCTCTTTACAGCCAATGCAGATCCAAAGCTACCCGAACTACACCGAACTAGTATCAAACGAAACTGCCGAAAAGTCCTGCCATTACAAAAGCGTTAGGTTGCCATCAGTAACCAAAACCGCTGGTTCAGCAACCAGTACGTTCAGCTGGACAACCTTGGTCGCCTTATGTACAATGTTGGTGGTTACACGGTAATACTGTACATGTTTTAAAAGAGGGTAGAGATGTGTGAGGATTTTTTTGGAAATATTTATAAGCTGCAGTAATCTCATTCTGAATCATTTTTTTTGAAGGATATTACTAATCCATTGCTTCATATGATCGAAGAATTTTTTCGCTCATCAACATAAATAACGCAATGAATATCGTTGAACTGTCAAAATGAGAGCCGTTGCTACTTTTAGTGTGTTACGCTAACTTCGCGGGTCAAACTGCAAGTCCCACGAGGGATCACCACCATTCTGTCCTGGGGCCGTATTACGAAGTAGTAATGTCATCATGATTCCAGTGCGAAAAAGGGACGGTGCTATCGGTCATGTATAGCTCCGTCTCTCTCTTACACTGGAATCATGATGCCGATTTATTTGGGGGTCAGCGCAACATGTGTTTTTCTTCCATACTGCTCTATTAGTCGTCATCTCAGTAGTCACCCCCTTTCTTTCTAACTAGATCATCATTCACACAGTCCATGCATTGGTCTTTGGTCTTCCCCTACTCTTATAGCCATCAACATTAGTTCTAAAAACTTTACTCACGAAATTTTCCTTATTCTACCTTAGCACATGCCCATACCATGACAACCGAAGGATGCGGAATGAAATTCACTAGCGCCGATTGTGTCAACTGACTTGTATGCAGGAGCCGTATTATGACGTATTAATGCCGCCATTTTTCCAGTGTGAGAGAGAGACGGAGCTATAGATGGCAGATAGCACCATCTCTTTTCTACAATGTATTCCATTGATGGCTTTAATACTTCATAATACGGCCCCTGGTAAGGTCAATGATTATAGTCTAGTGACTTCCGAATCATTGAAACAATCGACGCGCGGTCGTGTTTCGCGTCCCGCTCGGGATTCGTTTAAGTTTGAACAGTACTTTGCAGTTTTGAGGTTGAAATCTCCACTTTTTCTTTTGTGATGCAAATCTTTATTTTTTTTGCTTTCTAAAATGCTCAAATGTCTACGTGTTCTTCTTTTATTAGTGTTTTGTTTTGACATTCTCGGATTTTTTTTTCATCCTGTGTTTTCATATTACTTACTAGCTGCGCCCCGCGGTTTCACCCGCATAAGTTTCGATCCCGTGCGAATATCGGGATAAAAAGTATCCTATGTCCTTTCTCGGGACTCAAACTATCTCTATACCAAATTTCATCCAAATCGGTTCAGCAGTTTATGCGTGAAGAGGTGACAGGGGAACAGACAGACCGACACACTTTCGCATTTATAATTACTCCATACCAATGTATGGAATTCTAAATTTTCAGTGTTTCCCTATAATAATTCGTAAGATTGGTAATAATGTAAGTGCCTTAAAACTTCACATTGTGCCTTTACGTCAACTTTTTGAACCATTTTAATATGGATTTAATGGCGTAGTTGAAAATAAATGTTTTGTTGGTTGTCAACCGAATATTAAGGGAAATCATAATATTTCTCATAAAGTATATTTTTACCCAATTACTGGAAACGAAGGATTGAAAAAAAAAAGTTTAATTGTCTATGTATGGAGGTCCGATGTTAGCTCTTAGACTACTGAGCAGCTTTTTGACAAAAACGAGCTTTGTTTTCGATAATGTTTTTTTGTGGCAACGCTATTTTTATTTAAAGCCATTCGCTCGAGTTTTTCTCACACATCTGTACCCGGAATCAGTCTGAGCCAATGATTTCGTTGTTTTTCGTTTTTTTTTTTAATTTTTACTTTTAAAATGTTTTCGACCGACAAATAAAATAGTGTTATTCAGCCAAATTATGTATCATAATTTGCGAATATATGTACAGTTATTTTTATGTATGTATCATTAGGGCGTTAAACTGTTTAACGGTTTTATTTTATAATAACTTAAGTACTTTGAGTGGATGTTTTTTTTTTTTGTGATTATTGTACTTATGAGTGTTTCTCGAGTATGTACCCAAACGGTATAATTATTTTTTATTGATAATATTACGAAACTTTCTGTTGTGTCCAGTGAAGTCATTCAAGTGATGATTTTTTTTTCTAAACCTTTTTAAATTAGAGGTATTTATTACAATTCTAATGTTTAGCAACTGGTTTGTAATGGATCAAAAGCTATTTGGATTTTTTAAATAAAAAAAAACAATGTAGAAACGAAATTAAAGTCAGACCCAAGTAGGTACTATTTTTATTAATTACTTGGTCTGACTTTTCATATAATTTCGATTGCAATTGTGTCATTGTTACAATATGGCCTATGATTTATAGCCGGTCCGAAGTTAGCGCAGAAGGCTGCGCAGTAACATTTTTTAGGAACCAAATGGTGACATGAGGCAAGTGTGAGTTAGTGAACATGCGCGACAGTTCAGAAAGCCTATGTTCAGACATAGGCCAGGTTCAGACACAGGCCAGTTTCAGACACAGGCCAGGTCCAGACACGGCCATGATTCATCGACCGTATTGTACACGTTTTAGATGCTGATCCAATGTTATTAATCAAACTGAGGAAATCTGAAGTTAATCCCCGAAATTAATCCAGTTTACTGGATGTGCTATCGAGTTATGGCTCGCCTATATCATTTACATAATAATTATGTATATTCCTATTATGTACACGAATGTAGCTTAATTAATAAAAATATAGGCATTTGTTGGAGTCAATGTACCGTTTTGAATGAATCTTTGATCCAAAACAGTTTATACTGCTGTAAAATGTGCTTGCTTTGTATAATTATAATTTCTAAGTTATGTTTCACTTTGATTTAGCATGAAAAGTTAATTAAAGCTGTTGATTCAGCGGTTACTTATTCCAAAAACTTATTTAAAAAAAAAACTTACGAATGGGGGACCTCAGGAACGAAGTTTCTTAAGCGATACTCGCATGCACACACACTCGTATATACAGGGTTTATTTTCAAAGATCAGCCAAATTTAAGGATGTGGTACAGACCATCAAACTGAGCAACTTTCTACATGGGACCAATATCGTAATCGCGAAAAATCTATCAACTGTCCCATAGAAAACTCCAATACCTCTACTCGCCTAAGGCGGATCACACACTACGACGCACCACTCGACGGGGCGCAGATAACGGATTATTCCCAATAGTCCCGGGGTGACAGCTGGGAATTGTCTTCCCAGGTGTCACGGGGGTGACAATTTGTGCCGACTGTTCCCTTTGAAAAGTGACTAGAGGGGACAAATGGGAAGTCTGTGTCTCAGTTGTTACCCTTTGAAAAGTGACTAGAGGGGACAAATGGGAAGTCTGTGTCTCAGTTGTCACAATAAAAAAATGAGACACAGACTTCCCATTTGTCCCCTCTAGTCAGTTTTCAAAGGGAACAGTCGGCACAAATTGACACCCCCGTGACAACTGGGAAGACAATTCCCAGCTGTCACCCCGGAGGACAGGGCTAGAGGGGACTATTGGGAATAATCCCAGATAACGCGCCCCCGCGCGTGATTTTTTACATACAAATTTAACAAAAACGCGCTTCCGCGCGTGGAATTTGGCTCCATTTCCCGCACCCCGCCGCGTAATGCGGTGCAGTGGGTGGAGCGCCTACACGTATGGGACAGCAGAATTTTTATTCGCGATTACGATCTTGGTCCCACGGAGAAAGTTGTTCAGTTTGATGGTTTGTACCACACCCTTACATTTGGTTGGTCTTTGAAGACTAACCCTGTATAATAGAAAGAAAAAAGAGAGAGAGAGAACGTATGGAGGGGGCAAAACGATTTTCCTTACGTGACGAATTCTACCAGTCGAATCCTATCGCAAGCCCCGTTAGGGAACTTCGTTCCAAATAATTTTCTTTTCGTTTATAATTGATTGGCAACTCTTATTTAATTAATTCCTGTATTTGGTTAAGCTTTTTGAAACTTAGGTAACATTTAGGGCTGTGCTTTCTTAGCTTCGTAGTGCCTTGATGTCTATACAGTCAAAGCCTTCAAATAGCCTTCAAGATTAGAACGTAAGTCACGTCACAAGTGTGACGTCATTATTTTATACAAAGTGAAATTAGGCAACAACATAAAAAAATATCATTCGATATTTTAATTATAATATTTTTGTACAATAATTTATACTTTTATAAAAATATTTTTTTGAAACAACGTCTTCGTACGAAGGTAAGGTTTTCGAGTCAAATAAAATGAACAATTGATTGCATTTTACTATTATTTTTATTTATATTCACTCTAATGAGGATTTAGTTGTAAGAATACGCTTAGTAATTAAGTTTTATTTATTTAAAAAAGTCAATAAAAATGTTTCATTAAATTAAATATTGGTTTTTCTTACATACCTACTTAAATTACTAAAAGAATTTATGTCCGCGGGTAATATTCTGGATATTTTTGTGTCGTTTGGAAACTAGCCCCAGAATTTGAATTGGAATTAACATTAGAAGTCTGATGTACATTAGAATTGGGATTACCAGTGGGATACACATTAGTACTGGGATAAGCATTGTTATTAAAATTACCAGTAGAACCAATATTATTACTGGGTTGACTTGGAGCAGTAGTAGGACCGAACCTATCAAAAATTCCAGTTGATTGTGTGCCAATAAACCCAGAAGTAGGTGTTGAAAATCCGTTGTTCGCTTGCCCAAAATTAGTGTTCTGGGGTATAGGATCCACGAAGGCATTGGGCCTCTGTGGGTAGGTCTGTGGATCCTTCCTTTGTTTCTCATATGATTGCCAGTTGATAAACCAGAAGGGTTGCTTGTCTATGGGCATTTTGCTGAGCCGATCGATGAGGTCCCGGTCGCCATTTGCTTCAATTGGCAGTCTTTCTGGTATGCCTTCGCCGAAACTGTGAATAAAAGAATAAAATGTTGTAGAAAAGCACTACCAAGAGTTTGTTTCGGTGTTTTTCTGAGAGCAGTCAGATTATGATGAATAGTGGCCAAAATCCACAACGGGGGTTGGTGGACGTCTCAATGAAACGTTTTTACTACGAAATGCCTGTTTACAACCTCCGATGAACACAAAGGTGTCTTATAAGCCGTCCTCCGACGAACCAACGCTTTAATCAATCAATCAAATCGTAGTCCACTGCTGGACATACACGACTCCCATGCTTCGCCACCAACACCCTGTCCTCCGCCTTTCACAACCAGTCTGTCCCAGCCACGTAGGTTCCAGCCTCCTTTCCATCCCTACCAGAGACGATGCCTGGATCTAAATATTACCTACAACTTATATGAAACTTAAAGGGCCAATACACTATTTTTTTAAGCTTTAAAAGTTTTTGTTTGTGTCGGGGGGGCTTTTAATTTTTTATCACTGTTTCTTGAGTGGCATTTCAGCCACACACAGTAATATAGCGAAGAGTTACTTTTTGTCATTTTAAATATGCTTCTAATGTACCTATAGAAAAAGCGATTTGGTTGTTCCTTAAATAGATTTTATATTATAATGAATGTAATGATACCTAGAGGTTTTATAAGCTTTGTCTTTTTGTACCTACTATACCTGCCAACGCCAGTTGAATGACGTGACATTAAATAAGAAATAGGTACCTATGATTAATAAGAAATAAGTTTTATAAGGTCCGACCGCGCTAAATTTGCCAAATATATAAACAACAATGGCCGCTCGAAATTGAATAGATAAGAATAATAGAAAAGAAAGAAGAATAGAAAAATAGAATAGGTATTCAATAAAATATTAATATTACCGGTTTCCAAGAGGATCTGGTGTCGTGGTGGTTCTGTTTGGCGTGTCAGGGAACCCAATGGGTCTTGTGCCCGCGAAGGACCCGCGTTGACCCGCCACGATTGATGACGTCACCAAAACTAGGGCTGATATCTGGAAATTTTGATACATAGGTACAGTGGGTTAATTGGTTTTGTATTTATCAATATTCGTTTTTAGTACTTATAATTTATTTGATTGATAAATAATTATACTAACAACGAATACTGATTTTTATTGATCAAAATGGTTCTCCTTCTTTCCTGTCTCAACTGCATAGTTTGATTAAGTCTTTACCATGTATGAAAGCCGTATCACCATCCCCAAAAAAAATGGAATCACGTTGCTGATAGAGTTAAGTTGAAGTGTCAGTGAGCTAGCTATATCTATTTCAAGTTAAACAAATATCAACTTTACTTAACTTTACTTTTAGTTAAGTTGATTTCAGAGTGACTAGCACTATTGAAAAAGTTATAAAAATGTTTGAAGTTGTAGCGTAAACTGAACGTTATTCTGTAGGAATTACAAGTTAATTTTCCATAAACTCCTAATTGTTTACATTTTTGGCAAATAAATCGTGAACGCAGATTACCTACCTATGGCCATTGGAGCAGACGAGTCTAAGAGTGGTGACCACGAATTAGCAAGCATAGTAGGGGACGCGTCCGAGACCCTAAAAAGTCGGCTGAGCCAAACTGGAACGCGGAAAACTGGATTTTGTAATGCAGGTTGGTAAGGCCTTTGTCAGGCTTTTACCAGCAGTGCACCCGCCGAGACAGGCTACATTGAAGATCGACGAATAAAAACATTTGACACCAGCAGTTCTGAACATGGTAGGTAAAAATAAGGGTCCGGACCCGTGCTTCACCTAGTTTCTCCACCTTGGTGAAGCACGGGGACTACGGTCCTGTGATCGGGTCCCGTGCTCCTCGTTCGGTTTGCATAAATAATTGTTAGCAATAGACGTCGCCGTTAGATTTAAATGATCCAAGCTCGTCTTTTAGGACACCCGGACGAAAATAATGCTACGGCTTCATTGTTGCGATAACGTGAACTACACTTCGTGCGCTTTCTTTTGTACAGCGAGACAACGAGCGTTACGGCTACGGACGAAAATAGGAACCTGCTTACTACCTACTTGTATTTGTTTCAAAGTCTTGTAGATGTTAACTAAATAATAAATAAATAAATTATTTATTTCACCAAAAGCCATCACGTTACAATATCCAAAGACTAAGAGCATATAAGGCTTATAATATAACTATGTCACAATCATTTTACTCTCACTCCTAAACTAGATGTAGGACCTGCTAGGTGTGGCTGGTGCTGGTGTGGGGCTGTCTTCAGTGATTCGTCGTTACTTACAAAGCCATATTATACTAAATCGGAACGTTTCAACAAAAAAAAAACAACAAATGGTGTAAAAGAAAACATTATCCTGTTTTCTTTTACACCATTTGTTGTTGTTTTTATAATTTATGTAAAGGAAACAAATAAAAAAACGCGTGGTGTGGTGAATTAATGTAGGGTCTGAGTGTATATGTGTAGTGAGTAAGTGTAGGATGTGTGTGAGGGTGTGTGTATGTAGTGAGTAGGTGTAGGGTGAGTGTAGTGAGAACGAATGGGGGTTATCTCCAAACACTAAGTTACGATAACACTGAGGGTCTTCTGCTGGATAATTCACAATGATAATGAACTATATAAATCTAAATCTATCCATAAACGGATGTGTACTGGGTGTAGCCAGTGCACATCCGTTTATGGTTAGATTAGATAGGGCAAAATATACTTATTTTAGCGTTTCGTTATCAGCAGAGTTTCGCTACTTCTTAAAAACATATAAGTACCTATTAGCTTACGTATGCAGGACGTGACTTTGACTATATAGGGCATTGAGATATAGGGGTGCCAGTTGAGATGCTGATCATTGAGTACTCCTACCTTACACAAGTGGATTTGGCGAACTGTCGTTTATTACCGTTGGATCCCGTTTTTTGATCCCGTTTTTTAGGTATTACCGATGGATCCCGTTTGCTATTTCCGTTGAATCCCATATTATAACAACATGACGTGTACATTTCAGAAGAAAAGTGATTTACCTTTATCAAACACTAAAAAGAGATTATTTTTAGTGGGTTACCCGGAACCGAACTAGTTAGATTAGGTTAATTATTGAAAAAAAAACAATGTTAGGTTAGGTTAGGTTAAAACTGTGACCTCTACGCACGAGCCGAGCGAGCGAAGCGAGCGGTGCCGCGGCAGCGGCCGGCGAGTGCCAGAAACGACTAGATTATATAGAAAATGAGTTGTTTGTGAAATAAATAGTATACGAAACGTTGGTTGTAAACTAAAAATTTGTCAATGGAGTTTTGGTGAAACATTAGTGAACCCCTCATTTTATTATAAACAATTTTGTTGTTGAAAGTACCCGCATTCATATTTTTTTAAGCATTCGGGATCCAACGGAAATACTTTTCGGGATTCAACGACAATAAAACGTAATTATCTTGCATTTTTTAAATTCGGGATCCAACGGAAATACATAATAATGTTTTGCGGGATCCAACGCCAAAAATATTAAAATGGGATTCAAAAACGGGATCCAACGGTAATAAATCCGAACTGTCAGTTTAAATGCACGAGCGTCTCACATATCCATACTTCCATATATTCAAAAGTAACTCTATCTGTCTGTCTGTCCGTCTGTCTGTCTGTATGTTACCTTTTCACGCCTAAACCGCTGAACCGATTTAGATGAAAGTTGGTATAGAGATAGTTTGAGTCCCGGGAAAGGACATAGGATACTTTTAATCCCGATACTCCCACGAGATCGACACTTATGCGGGTGAAACCGCGGGGCGCAGCTAGTATTTATATTAGGTAAATAATAATGGTTCCGAAAAACAAATTAATCTCCAGCGATCTGTGGCCGACTAAAAAAAATGGATCTTCGAATAACAAAACTAAACTTTCGAATAAAATACTGAACCTCCGACAAAATTACTAAGTTTGTACCGACAACAGAGGTTTTGTCAAAATAATAATTAAGTAAATTTATACGCGGGGCTACGTCGACTTAGGATGCAAGAGTGAGCGAAGGGCACCCCGAGGTTCGGTATGGTTAGGTTACTATGAACCCTTTGCAAAGAAATAAGAGCCCCGCAAACATAGGATGCAAGAGCGAGCGAATGAGAATACAAATACCTAGGTATATATTAAAACTCAATTTAAGCTGGTAGAAAAGTATTATAGCAATCAACACTCATGTTTATTTTTCGAAGATTTCAGTATCTCATTCGGTCGTTTCGTCATTTTTATTTGATCAAAAGTAGTCGGTAAGTTAATATTTTAGGCAGTAGATTTAATATTTAGAGTAAGGACAATTCTTATTTTTTTGTCGAAGCTTTTATTACTACATATGTTTTATATAAACAGTGCTTATCTCAACCGGTTGACCTTAGCAAATACTAACTACCTACGTCATTAAGACAACTAACATACTTTAATAGGTTTATTAATAAGAACCGTTTTTGAGAATAGGTATAATAGCTTAGACTAGACTTTCGTCAAGAAAAAGTTTTGCAGGTTTTGGTCCATGTCACGAATTCTTGGATTTATTGTAGGTACTAGCTTTTGCCCGCGGCTTCGCTCGCGTAGAATTTGGTCTGCCACATTAAGTTACGTGACATTTTTTTTAAAATACTGATATTTTTAGGGTTCCGTACCTCAAAAGGAAAAAACGGAACCCTTATAGGATCACTTTGTTGTCCGTCTGTCCGTCCGTCCGTCTGTCAAGACCCTTTTTCTCAGGAACGCGTGGAGGTATGAAGGTGAAATTTATATCAATTACTCAGGTCTACTGTCCCTTGAAGCTGTGAAAAAATCAAACTTCTAAGCCAACGCAATCAAAAGATACAGCCGTTTATGCCGCAAATTTCTGCAAATTTTCGAAACTCGCACGGGAATCAAAACCTACAGGGTACTTCCCGTGAACTTAGAATCTTGAAATTTGGTACTAAGTAACGTCTTATAGTACAGATAAAGGAAAAATTGCGAAAACCGTAAATTTTTAGTTACATCATATAATAAAAAATATTTTTGAAAATTTTAAAGTTACTTCTTTTCTCATGAACGCGTATAGGTATTAAATTGAAATTAATATCAAATACTCAGGTCTATAATACCTTGAAGCTGTAACAAAATGAAACTTCTATGTCAACGCAATCAAAAGAAACGGCAATTTAAGCCGCATATTTTCAAACTCGCAACTACTCGCAAGGGAATCAAAACCTAAAGGGTACTTCCAGTCGACCTAGAATCTTGAAATTTGGCATGAAGCAATGTTTTATAGCACACATAAAGGAAAAATTCCGAAAACCTTAAATTTTTATACGGAACCCTCGGTGCGCGAGTCCGACTCGCACTTGGCCGGTTTTTTTTAATGTACCTTCACATCGTACATCCCAGATTTCTAACTTCAAAATTAGTTTCCATACAATCTTTGAACTCCTATACCTAATATTTAGAGGGTATCTCTTGAGGGTGGAATTATCTGAATTCCTTTCTAAGTGCTCATTATTTTAAGCTATAATAGAACTCTGCAAATTTCAAAATGCTAAGTCCAGTGGTTTCTTCATCAATCTTTACCTGTATGGTGTGTTTATAAAAAGTAGGCTTGAGATTATCCTATCCAGCACAAACGGATTACTAAACACTGACAACTAAACAGGTCGGACCAATGTTACTTGCATTTAATCACTACATAGTATAAAACAAAGAAGCTTTCTTTTTCCCTATGAATGCTTAAATTTTTTAAAACTACGCAACGGATTTTGCTGCGGTTTTTAGGGTTCCGTACCCAAAGGGTAAAACGGGACCCTATTACTAAGCCTCCGTCGTCTGTCTGTCTGTCTCCAGGCTGTATCTCATAAACCGTGATAGCTAGAAAGCTGAAATTTTCACAAATGATGTATTTCTGTTGCCGCTATAACAACAAATACGAATAAGAATTAAGTACATATTAAGGGGGGCTCCCATACAATAAACGTGTTATTTTCGCCGTTTTTTATAGACAATGGTACGGAACCCTTCGTGCGCGAGTGTGACTCGCACTTGGCCGGTTTTTTTTAATAGATTTTGTAATAACTAAAGAATTATGTGGTACGTAATTGGAATAGGTGAACATCTGTGTTAATTTATCTGTGTTTTTACTGCAATATACTCCTGTATACTATGTTATTTGATTTTTTTTGTTCAGCGTAAATAAGAAGATTTTGGGATTTAGAAACACGTGAGCAAGCAACGTAAAGCTGCCCATGGGAAAAACAGGGCGTGCCTAAATGTATCCCCGCTACTTTCAAAGTTTGCCCTTGCGATTTATTGATGGTCATAGAAAATGCAACTTTAAGTGGAAACTGTAAACGTTTGAAATTAAAGGGTAAGTTATTGGGTATTATTGGGATGCGTGGAATAAGAACATTTTCACCCTTAGCTTCTCCAGTTAAAATTGTGGCCTTAACAATATGCCTGCCTAGTTCCCTGACTCGCAATCTAGTGCCATTACATAGTCTCGGGGCGTCCAAGTTACGCATTAACAAAACCGGTATACCGACTTTTAATTGGAGCTTATGTGATGGCACCCCGGATAGCTCCAAAGAGTTAAGAAACTCCACGGGGTAGCTTGTACAGTCTTCAGATGACATGACTGTGTCGATAGAGTTGTAGGTTGTTGCATCGCTGGTTACTTGGTCCAAGATAATGTTATTGATTTTCGCAACTGTCTCATTTCTTGGTGCTAGTATAGTTCTTTCACATAGCCAACTTTCATCGTGGATGTTCTGTTGCAAATTTGGAAAAACTTGAGCAATGAGTGCGTCTTCCGAATCCACAACGTGACAAAATTGGTTAGTGAATAGAACCATACCTTCTTCGTCAGTTTCGATTCGACCTTCACCTATCTCGAGCAGTTTTTCAGCGTACGCACCCGACTCTAGATCACTGAATAACTGGACACGCATGTTGGTTATAAGGTGCAGCTTTTCAACTTTGGTCCATAAATATGAGGATTTTAGACATGCGTTAATTTCGTCTGCTGCAGTGCCTCGCTCGATGACAGGCAAAGTTTGCCGAAAGTCCCCAGCCAATAAAACAACCACACCACCCATTATTGTTTCTTTGCCGTGTAAGTCTTGTAAACAACGATCAAGAGCTTCGATGGCACGTTTGTGTGACATTATGCACTCGTCCCACACGATTAATTTACACTGTTGCAAGAGGAGGCCACGGGCACTGGTTTTGCTGATGTTACACGATGGAGTTTCTTCACTCGCCAGATTAAGAGGTAATTTAAAGACGGAATATGCTGTCCGTCCACCGCTTAGCAATGTAGCAGCAATTCCAGAGGAAGCCACAGCTAATGCAACGTTATGGCCGCCACGAATTTTTGCCAAAAGTAAATTAAGCAAGTAAGTTTTTCCTGTACCACCCGGGGCATCAAGGAAAAAAAGTCCACCTTCCCCATTCTCAACTCGTCCTACTATTTTGTGATAAATCTCTCTTTGATCAGGTAGCAAACGTGGCTCAGTTTCGCATACGTAAGCACCTAACTGGTTGGTATCATAGCTTAGCTCTTTTATCAACTCGGTCGACAACTCTCCTCTACGCTGCGGTGAGGGTAGACCAAAATCGGATATTTTTTTCCCAGAAATTGTTAATATTTTGTGTTCGATTAGTCCCAACGCCTCATTAAAACAGAGATCATCATTAACCTGATCCATTCTTTGAAATCTGTGCATGATATCCTCTGATAACGCAGTTTTATACTTGTGCCATAGTTGCAGAGGATTTGATAAACCGCAAGTACATATCAATATGGCAAACAGTTCTCTTATTTGTGCCGGTGAGCGACAAAGCACAGCTTCTTCTAAGGTGGCATCCCAGTGGTTATCATCTTCCAACAACCCCATCTTCTCACACATCTGCCGAAAAGTTGCAAGTTCTTGACCTTCAAATGTTTTTAAATCCGAAAAATTGGTTGGACCCTTTATTACATTCAGCAGCAATCGCAAGCAATAACATTCAAAGTATTGCTTGGATTGCATTGTTCGCCCCTCCCCCGCGACTGCGACGCCGCCGCATCGCGCTCCGCCCGTGCTGCGGCCGCCGCCGCGGCGTTAGGCGCTCCGTTCAAGTCAATCATATCGTGATAACTTTTAAACTATTCGGCCAAATTACTTAGTGTGAAAGACAAAGTTTATCTACATTAAATACTTAATGCGAGAAATGTATTCATTTTGATAAGAGTTTGATAATTATATACTAAATGTGCATTGTAAAATAGTACCAAATTTAATTAGATTTATGGTTCACAATTTTGGTTGTACTGGCTTGCACATAAAAGGTAGATATATGCTGTCGCGGACTTTTATTTAGATCTACTTAAGACAAACAATCCTGCGGTACATCATCTTTATGTAACTCCATTGGTTTAGGCAGCGCACGCCAAGATAACTCTCAGATGGAAGATTTTTTTCCGACTTAATTGACACGTATCGTTATATTATGACCAAAACTACATAAAATCATTATAAATTGTAGCCTATGTGTTATTCTGATGAATAACCTATATTACTGTAAAGTTTCATCCAAATCCGTTCAGTAGTTTTTTCGTGAAAGAGTAACAAACATACATCCATCCTCACAAACTTTCGCATTTATAATATTAGTAGGATGAATGTGATGATACAAATACCTATAAAAACATAGCTGTGAAAAAGATGTAGGATTGTAGGTATTATTTTGTGACAAATTATCATCTTACCTACAGTAAACTTTATCCAATAAGAGCATCGCTTAGTTTGCCAATCATTCCATCTTGCTTATCTATGACTAACATCAGCAATTAATGTTCTTTAGTCGTAACTCGTAACGTTTTTCTAATCTTTAATTAAACATCTAACTTTATGAATGACAACCTATTTTAAAAATCCATTGTTAACATGACTAACACAACTTAAGAAACTAATTAAAAAAATAAACACTGGCTTGAAAACACACTTTAAAAATCATTCGAATTTCAAATCATTATTATTTTGAAACAAACTTACCAGCATCTTCATTCTTGTGAATATAATTTTCGTTTTAAAATTCAAAAAACGAGCACTCTGGTCCACGGTTAAAAAGCGACTGGTTATACCGTCAATTTGAATACAAAAAAAAAACAAAAACTTGGTTGAGGAAAACTCAGGCTGCCTATACGAGCACCCGTGGTATGTTCACACCGGTTTGTTGTTATACAAATTACTAGTGCTTATGTTCATTTGATTTAATTTACCGTTCCAACGATACGTTTACCCACTTTTTGCGTGTTTATTTGGGTGCTCCTGCGCACTTTCGTATCTACATTTACGTGTTATTTTTTATATGTCTGGCCTACTGTCTTGATTAATTTTTTTCATTTTGAGATAAACAAGAATGCCAATTGCATACCTACTTAGCGATTAAAATAAAATTCAAAGCCATAATATTTTTTTCTAAACCAGCACCCTGATACTATCAATCACAATCTGAATCATTTTGAAGGATATTGCTAATCCATTGCTTCATATGTGCGAACAATTTGTATGCTCAACAACGTAAATAACGCAATGAATGTTGTTGAACTGTCAAAATGAAAGCCATTCCTATTGTTGTGTGTTACGCAATTACCCCGCTGTTCTATGATTTTGATTTTGAATAGGTACCTAACTATTCAATTTATGGACATTCATGCCATGGTAATATTTTGTATGTCATCATCTGCCTAGCCTTTTCCCAACTATGTTGGGGTCGGCTTCCAGTCTAACCGGATGCAGCAGAATACCAGTATTTTACATGGAGCGACCTCCACAATCCAGTTACTGGGTAATACGATACCACTTGGTAAGACTGGTTGTCAGGCTTTCGGGCTTCTGACTACCCGTAACGACTGTCCAAGATCCACGAATGACAGCCTAATATTTTGTCTGTGTCCGCCATAATTAATAAAGTGAATTTTAATATATGCATGGCAAAATCTACAAAAAATACCACTGTTTACTTTATTATACTGTGGATATCATAGATATATGAAAGTTCTATGGTGGATATACTCTGTCTATGGTAACGGGCATAGAAATGTAAAAACATATATCTATGGTAACGGGTCACGTTGAGCTAGAAAACATCTCACTGTGGAGTGCGAATCACGCCTGACCTCTGATAACTGTAAACTACTTCCGTTTTGACATTGAATTTTAAAATCCGAAAAGAACGGAAAATTATTTAAAATTCCAGAGAACATTGTTTTCGACCAGTCTGATAATGTTGGTCAAACATTCGCAAAAAAGAAAATCAATAAGTAAAAACTTGTTGATTGGGTGTTGACGCAAATCGCAAACGTGTTCTTGAGTTAAGACCATGAATCGGCAAGCGGAGTAAGGCCCGTTGTATGCATACGTTTTTCTTGCAATGACTGCCCCGTTGGTCTTTTATTTATTCACTAGCAGCGCCCCGCGGTTTCACCCGCATAAGTTTTCCGTGGGAATATCAGGATAAAAACTATCTTATGTCCTTTCTCGGGACTCAAACTATCTCTATACCAGATTTCATCTAAATCAGTTTAGCAGTTTAAGCGTGAAGAGGTAACAGACAGACGCACTTTCGCATTTATAATATTAGTATGGATTTCCTTCAAAATGATTCAAATTGTGATTAAAACTGTGTTACGTAATTGACAACATTTCATATTTTTAACCTGCATGTATTATTACGTTATATAAAAGTAAATTAAAATCTAGGGCACCCATATTTTTTCGTTTTTCGAAATTATGTACTTTTCATTCATAATTTTAACTTTGAAATTCGGTGTATTCTAAAAAGACGTAAGTGCCAGATGACGGTAGAATGGCGATATTACCTTTGCTTTATTGTGACCCGTCAAAAAAACTGTTAGATGTCACTTGTCTCAGTCGTTGTTTTGGTTCCGTCATTGGCGTATATTTTTCATTGATATCCATTTTATTGGCGAAATATCAATCAAAAATTTATAATATTAACAGCAAGCAGCGTGTCGAGTTGATAGGAAAAAATATTGTTGAATTCAATTCAGTTTTTTAGTTGTTTTCTAGTTACACTTCTTAGGTGACATTGACATGTCTTGTTTGATAGGTATAATGTTTTCAATCAAAGAAATTGGAATGCGCAAAGGTAACTACCTCATTCTGCCGTTTATGTGACGTCATCACATGCTTTTTGATTTTTTTTTTCTCAGAAATTTAGAAATAAAAAAATAAAATAAAAATATATTTGAACTCAGGATACGAAAATAAAGAAATAGTATTTTTGTTTTAAGGTCGTGTCAGGTTTGAAATGTTGTCAATTAGGGTGCAGCCTATCGCACGGTTTTTACGACAATTGACAAAACATGGAGATTTCTTTGTAATAATTATTTAAGTTTCATTTTAAATGTTTTGTACACATAAACGTTCTGGAATTAATTCTCTAAATGATGTATAAAACTGCATCAAAATCTGTTGCGTAGTTTAAAAGAACAATGTCACCACACAGACATACACGAAAAGTGACTACAATTTATCATTTGAACCCTGCTAAATGTTCAGTAATCTCCTTTAGTAGAAAACGCGTCCCTCTCCCTACAACTTATAAACTTAAAGGGCAGCTATTACAGAGATGCGACGGTGTACGCGACCTAGGCGTTTTTCATGATTCCAAACTCTTATTTGACGTGCACATTGAGCAAATAGTGGCCAAAGCTTCGAAGTCATTGGGTTTTATTATGAGACTCGCAGGTTGTTTCAAGAAAGCCAAAACCCTTAAGATTCTTTATTGCTCTTTTGTGAGAAGTCATCTTGAATATGCGTCACAAATTTGGAACCCATGCTATGGCAAATACATTAATCGTATTGAGAATATACAAAAAAGATTTATTCGGTTTCTATGTTTTCGGCTACGTATACCATACCATTCTGATGATTACATAAATCTGTGCAAGAGATTTCACCTGCAGCCACTTATAAATCGTCGTCGGCTAGCAGATTGCACTTTCCTCTTAAAAATTATATCTAACGAGATTGACTGTCCTGATCTCCTGCATAAACTGCGTTTCAATGTCCCTCAGAGATCAGTTAGATTTAATCCGCCGATTTCCATTCCTTTTTCCTCTTCTAACTACAGGCAAAACTCATACATGGTGCGAGCGAGTAAGGACTTTAATATTCTCTGCAAAGAATTCTCATTTGACCCATTTACCACCAAAACCTATTCTGTACGTGCTCGGCTGAACGCTGACTTTTTTAAAAGTGCATAGTGCTTATATACCTTATATTTGTATTTTTTTTTTCTCTCGTGCTTGTTAGTGATCCTAAGATTTCTAATACATTTTCTGTTTCTACCCGTGAGAACCTGTAATTGGCTTTATGTCTCATATAATATTGTTATTCTTCTGTTATAGCTGTTGGTTCTCCTATGAATAAATAAATAAATAAATAAATAAATAAATAAATAAAAATAATAAAAAATTGGAAAATCCAAAGTGTACGATTCATAATGATGATTCAAATTGATCGTTATAAAAATCCATAGATACCTATACCTAGGTATTGTATTAGATAGTTTTTTATTAATTATAATTAAACTACTTCGAATAAAAGAGTCATTTTCAATAGGATTCCACCTATGGGTGAAACGAATTAATTAAAAAAAAATGACTCAACTCGTTGATTTTTTCGCAAGCGACAATGTTTTCAGTTTTCACTTGATTGACGGGAGTTTTATTAGAAAGATTTTGATGTTTTTATCATTTCTACTGCATTAAATCAATTTTTGAAAAGTACCTATAGAATTAATCTCCATTAAATTATCTATACAATGGTATATAAATTAAGTAGGTTCTGTGTACCAGCAGGAGTATAACTATACAAAGTGTAAAAAAATTTACCTTAAAAACTTTAAGAGGTGCTTTAGACCATCGAACTGAACAACTTTCACTATGGGACCAACACCGAAATCACGAAAAAAAAATCAGCTGTTTCATACAAAAGTTCAATACCTACTCGGCCAAAATGTATGAAACAGCTCATTTTTTTTTCGTGATTTCAGAGTTGGTCCCATAGTGAAAGTTGTTCAGTTCGATGGTCTAAAGCACCTCTTAAAGTTTTTAAGGTTAATTTTTTTACACCTTTTATATTATATAATATATATAATTAAAACAATATAAACACGATAACATTAGTAGTAATACTGTACTGTAAAATATGCTTCGAATCAGTTACGTCAATTAGTTAGATTAGCGACAATACCTATATTATTATGCAGATATTGAATGGGTAGGTATGTAGATCAATAAATTCGTGGAATACGAGACTAGAGCTTAATTTAAGTCTACCCGGAACTACGTAGTATTATATTATCTGTGCTGGAACATAGTTTGTCCTGCAACAATTTCCTGTTTTACTAAAGGGTAATCCGTTTACGTACTAGGGGATTCCTGCTACGCAGAAGTGTATAAATTCGTCACTATGTACATACTTAAGACGCTTTGTACGTTTACCTTAGTGACACCTTTAAGGCACTGCCCAAACCACAGAACATAAAGGTTGAAAATGAATTCATGGGCATCCTTTTAAGGGGTCATTGTAATCATCATTATGAACAACTTTTACTATGGGACCAAGTCTAAAATGGCGAAAAAAAAATCAGCTCTTCCCTACATTTTGACGAGTTATGTGAACATAATTAATGCAAGGAACAGCTGATTTGCTTTCGCGATTTTTGGTTTTGTCCCATAGTAAAAGTTGTTCATAACGATAAGTACAATGACCCCTTACAAGGACGTCCATGAATTTAATTTCACCCTGTATAAAACGCTCAGTTTTTTGTCCTATAGTTACTTAAGTGTATTGATACATATTACAAGCCAGAAGAAAATTGAGTGTATTGTCAAATGTTTAAAGAAAAGACTTAGGTATTCAAAAATGTTTCTTAAAAATAAATTAGTACCATGATCAAAACAATCGTAAAACAGAACTCATTTCTTTTTGTCGCAATATTCTCGTAACTTTGAGCGTAAACTATCTTATTTTATGTAAAGAGAATTCAATTAATTAAAGAAAATAATACCTAAAAATGATTCCACTGACCCTTGCATTTATTCTTTAATTTCAAAGTACTTTTGTTTAGGGGTCATTCGATTCAACTAACATTAAATGCATCGCCGTTTTGAACCTTATTTTTTGCCGCGATGTGCTGTTGTCGATTACCTAAAAATTTTCCTTACTGCGCTTTAATTGATCAATCTCAATCCAAGTGGTTTTCCTTCGATGACTCGACGACCTAGTCACTCAAATACTCGTAAATCGTAATGCTTACCTTTGTACTTATGCGTATTGTTGAAGATGTAAGTACCTATGCATTTTCCTCTCGGTGCAAAAAGGCATTGAAAGAGCTTAAGCTCAAGGTGGAAAATTCTTACGCTTGTGGCGATTCTGCCAAGTACTTACTTTGTGGTAGTGATCTGCCATGCAACTTTTTGAACTTTCATGTTCAGGCAAAAGCGTCAGGGTACCCCGCGAAATTCAAATTGCTCGTAGCCCGGAATGTTACCATTTTATAAATATTATGTTTATATTAATACATTTAGAACTAGGTATGTATATTTTTCTCAAACATGCTTGGAAATTTGAGCATTATTTTGACAACCTTCTTCGAGATTTATCGAAATTGCTGTACTGGCCAAATACATGCGAGCAGCGGCCGGCAAAAGTTGTATGAAAATCCATATCTTTCGTTTTTTGCGGCCAAATAAATTACATAGTAAACTCATATCAGTCATGTTATTTAAAAATTGAACGATCTTTTACTCCGAAACATGGCAACCAAGGAGGTAACTTATCAAATGTTTTATTTAAATGTCGAACTGGCTTGCAAATAGAAAGCGGTTTATTGACAAAAAAGCCAGTCCTTTATAAGAAGATTTCAAAATTTAAGTCTTCGCAATACGTGTCGCTTATACATCTATAATACAAGGAAAATTGTAGAGATTATTTATTATATTTCCAAATACGCAAATTAAGATAACATAGATGCTAACATGTTTTACCTGTTATCCTCTGTTGGTAATAAATTAAGGCTATTTTACTCGAAAGCCTTCGATGAATCTGTTTTGGCATCTACATTGACACATGCGAACTGCGCATCATACTGACGTCACACAAATTCCTGCATCGCGCAAGTAGAGTTTACCGCGACA
This sequence comes from Amphipoea oculea, assembly GCA_945859645.1. Taxonomy (NCBI): domain Eukaryota; kingdom Metazoa; phylum Arthropoda; class Insecta; order Lepidoptera; family Noctuidae; genus Amphipoea; species Amphipoea oculea. The sequence continues at coordinate 13,476,558 of OX243880.1, forward strand.
CTAGCATATCGTTCCGACATTAAACGTCGGACGATTGAAGACCAGACACCTTTTCTATGGAGGATGAGTGAACTTTATACCCTGTTCCTCATATACCTCTATACTATAAATCCAAGACAGGATTACGATGTTGTAAGTTGATTCCCTACGGGGTAATTGGTTAACATACTAACAATAGCAATGGCTTTCGTTTTGACAGTTCAATAATATTCATTGCGGTATTTACGTAGGTAGTTGAGCGTCATGTTCGTGAACGGGTGCCGTCGGTTGAGACTGGTCATCTCTTAACTGCCAAGGCTTATTTTTAATCTTATATTTTGAATTGTTTCTTTATTTGTGTTTTTTTTACATTGTTCTCACATATAGAAGCAATAAGAATAATGTACCAGGATTTTGTAATATCTTGATTTAAAAGAGTGTCCATGGATTTTCTTGCCCGTTCTTCTCCATAGGTACCTACGCTTTGGAATGGGCAACTAGCTTTATCGTTTTGACTGACCGACCCCTTGACAATTCAAAAGTCCCTGTAATTGTTTTAATTGAAATAAATGCTTTGAGTTTGAGCAGACAATGTTTTCGAACATATGAAGCAATGGATTAGCAATATCCTTCAAAGTCATTCAGATTGTGATTAATAGTGTGTTATGCAATTAGGGTGTCGGTCGATAATGTACCTTCCACTTAAATGTGTTTGTTTCATTGGGTTTGAACCTCGGTTCGGGCAGTGTCATTGGGTTTTCCCTTCTAGAAATTCTAGGAAGTACCTAGCAATTACTCGCAATTACTTAGTGTTGAACCAACTAAAATAGCAATAGGTTCGCTTTGTTACATTATTTACTAGCTTCTGCCCGCGACTTCGTCCGCGTGAAAATTCTTGTTTCCCGACCCACCCTGTCGCATCGCATCGCCTTTTTTTTTTTTTGGGTAGGAAATCATCAAATAACTTCTCCCGCACTGGGCGGAGCGAGAGGGCGTGTGAGACTTTTACTGACTAAAATCCACCCGTGTTCCTTCAATTGCCTGTGCCAGGGGCCACGGCATCTCTTTCGAACAACACGCGACCCCGGCAGGCTTCGGTCCAGGTAGACTCCGTCTGTTAGTGCTGACATCTCTTTGAGGCGCGCGTGGAACACAACGCGCCGTCGACCCGGCCTGGTCCTTACCGGACGGCGAGCTGCATCGCATCGTCTGCGCGCACTATTACTTAGTTTTCGCTTAGCGTTCGTTTTTACTTTTTGTTTGGCTTTAAAGGGTCTTAGCGTGATGTTTAGCCTTTTAACCTTCCTGAAGAATTAGGCTATCAAATGCAAAGACATTTTTTCAAATCCGATGGTAGTTTCAGAGATAAACGCGTTTAAATAAACAAACTCCTCAGCTTTATTGTTAGTATATGTAGATTATAAATATTATAATTATTAAAACTGGCGATGAGAATATGCCATATGTTACCTAAACGTCCTTGTGTAAGAGCTATGTACTGTGGTCATCTATGTGTTTGCCAAGAATGGCAATTATGGCAAAATTCCAAACCGGCTGTTACTTGTAGCTGAGCTTAAGGAACCTCATCTTGAGAAATGGCTGTGTGCAGACGCCTCACAGACGCCGGCACATCAAGCTACCCGAAACTGTCAAATTTTCCCAATCAAACTTGAACCTTATGCAGTAGCGATAAAGTTGAAAATCTAATATAAAAGAAATCTGACAGATTGTAATAGTTTGATGTGCTAACGTCTGTACTTGCCTATATTTTTATAAACTATGAAAATATAAATACTGGGCTTTTCGGGCTTAGGCTTTTAGTATAAACTTTAATAAACCTGCGATACGAAACTTTTTGTTTTTAAATAGATTATTAAGCATAATGATCTTTCAATTTCGTTGCAAACTTCTTAGGGTGGTTTAAAAAATATCACATTTATCAGATTTTATATAAGATATATAATTTTAATACTTTCAGGAACCAGATGATCAAAACACAGTTTACCATCTTTTACATAGTCAGGCTGTCGGGTAGCCGGCGATATAGTAGTGTACAAACGCTGTAGCACATCTATCTACCCGAAACTGTCAAATTTTCAACTTTGAACCTTATACTTTAGCGATAAAGTTGAAAATCTATTAAAGAAATTTGACAGATTTTAGTAGGTTGATGTGCTGGCGTCTGCACATAGACATTGCACAAGCTTAATATGGAAGTTTTTAAAACTATTGGTATTTCACCCGATTAATCATACATTTGATACAAGAGGGTCTAGACAAAGTGACACTATGGCTGGTTTCACAGCTGTCCGGGAGACCCGTAAGGGCCGACCGTACACGGGAGACCCGTACGGGTAGTACCCGCAGTGCTCTGAAACGATGATTCAGTACGATACGGTTGCTAGCAGGAGACAGATGCGCTGTACGGGCTCAACCCAGAGCGGGTCGTGTACGGATCAAGCCGCGTCGCTGTGAAACGATGTTCTAGCGCCTAACATGTGCTCCCGCTCCGGGCGCCCGTACTGACAGCCCGTACGGGTCTCCCGGATAGCTGTGAAGCCAACCTATCAGCGATACATGAGGCTGACATAAGCTACCGAAAAATGTATGCCAATCCTGTTTAAAAGTGATCTTTACTTGTCTAAGCCCTCAGAGGGACAATTCTCGTAATAACGTTCACAGTCTGATCTCAGTCTCAATCTGTCAAAAATACCTTTGATTTCCCTACATTTTCGACCAGTTTTTGACATTGATGGTCGCTGAGATGAGATTGCGACTAGATTTTTGAACGTTTTTAATCACGGGAATTGGCCTTCTGGTATCCGTCACCCTGGACGTGTGAAAAGGGCCATAAGCACATTTCAGCTTCTAACACCATTGTCAAAACATTTGAAAATCGCATAAGCCATATCTTTTGCATCAAAACCAGTAATACTAGTACACTTCTGAAGAAGTTCCTCTGCGTCATTCTTCTCAACTCCTATTAAAGTTAGTATGGCCATTGCAGCATCTGAGTTTAATTTGCCATCGGGTTCCAAAATGCCTGCTTTATGAAAGAAGCAACGGGTTACTTTCTCCATGGCTGCTTTTTCTTTGTTTCGTTCGCCGGAAAATATTTCTGTGACGTCTTCTACGTTTATTTCGTATTCTCCTTCATTGATACATTCTGTGACGTATTGATTAATTTTTTGTGTTAGTTTCAATATGTCTGTTACTTCTGCCACCTGCGAGAAGGAAATAAGATTCAATATTATCTTAATCAAATTATTTTTATGTTACATAATTACCTAAACATCTTCTAGCGTTGTCGAGTCAAGAATATGATTAATAGCTTTAATAGATAATCCGAATCGGCATGTTTATCTGTTATGGGCTTTGATACTCAGTCTACTTTCAATAAATGACTTTTGATTTTGATTTTAAGCCTCCCCAATATTTGAACCAATTGATTAGGAAGGCCTGTGTCCAGCAAAGGTCGTCTTTTGGCTGAAATGATGATGAAGTAGGGTGTATCCCCTGGGATATTTCTCTAAAATCGCGCTGAGAACCTTTCTTGCAAAGAGTTTTCAATTACTAAACTTAAACTCATTTGTTCGTCGTTGTACCAACTAGAATATAGCTACTCTTTTTCTTTTACACTTTTAGTTTTTATTAGAATGAGGTACATTTTTGAGTCATCATCAACGAACGTCATTGGCAGCCATATTCCTTCCACTAGGTACTGAGTATAGGCCTCCTTCCTTTTATGCCATGTATCCCTGGTCTGTGCAAGTTATTATCATAGCTTTTGCCTGCGACAACGTCCGCGTGAAATTTCGTGTACCCCAGACAAACCCTGTCGCATTGCATCATTGCCCGCGCTTTTACTTCATTTTCGATTAGCATTATTTTGCTCTGCTCTTAAGAGCCTTAGCGTGATGTTAAATAGCCTATAGCCTTCCTCAAGAACTGGACTATCAAATGCAAAAAGATTTTTTCAAATTTTCAAACGAGGAGGAGTCGGATTTGAACAAAATCATTTTATTTTTTTTGATTAGCGCGTTCAAATTAACTGTGCAGCTTTATTATTACTTTTAGTACTCACATAAGCGTTTATTCCACTCGCTGCGAACACAACACATAGCAATAGTAATAGTTTCATTGTATTCTACTATGGTATTAATCGTACAAACTAAAGGTATGACGAATTTAACTGAGAAAGTATTATACGATCAGCTGATATTTATACTTCCTTTAGCAAAACCAATTTGTAGATTTGTAACACTGTAGCATATGGCATGTCTTTATAGCTTAGTGTTTATAGACTATAAAAATAACTATTCTGTTTATAACAACGATGTATGGCCTGTATTTTCTTGTGACCGAGTATCTTTTTCATAACCATCATCATAATTCTCCTGTTCTTATCCCAATTTATTTGGCGTAACATCTTCTTCTTCCTTACTTCTCTATTAGTCATCATCTTGGTAGTCACCCCCTTTCTAGCTATACCATCTTTCCCATCTTTCACACAGTCCATCCACCGTTTCATTGGTCTTCCCCTACTCTTATCCTCATTCATAGTCAAAACGTCTTTCACGACATTTTGCCCGGATATTTTTTTTATCGAATAAAAATGGTACCTAATCAAGAAAGGGTAAATCTACTTTATTTTGTCGCGGAAGCATCACAATAGGTTATCAAATACGTAACAACTGCCTTAAATACTACCCAGAATTTGGAAGAACGATTCCTGCGAGGATTTTTTAAGGAAATGACAAATATCATTGCTAAAGTTGTTATTAAAAACTCTTCTTGTCATAATGCTCAAGGCGTTAATATCTACACAGGAAAATGCATCTCTTAAAATGTATTTTTAATTGAGGAAGATAAATTGTAATGAATTAGTGAATCAATATTTAATCGCCTTGCTTTTAAGAAATAATTAGCCAGTCACAGACTTGTATCGGCAATGACTCCACAGAACACAAGACGATAACTTTATCCCTTATGCCCGAAGTATACGAGGCTAGTTTTACAAAACTAGGATAACAAGCTAGAACCTCTGTATACAATTCTATCCTGGTATTATTCCCGGGTCGGGCAAAGTGTTATAGAGTTTTTCCATTAGGAATTTCTTAGTAACAGTCCGGAGTTTGGAAGTTGGCGGTGTGATACGCCCGTGCTTCGGAAAGCACGTTTAGCCGTTGGTCCTGCGCCTGGTCTCAGAACGTCGGAAAGAACGGTAAGCGAAAACGAAGTAATAGCGCGGACAGGCGATGCGATGCGACGAGGTGGGTCGTGGGAGCAAGAAATTTCACGCGGACGAAGTCGCGGGCAGAAGCTAGTTAGGAATAAAACAAACAGACAAACTTCCCAGCGTATGTTGATTCGAATACGACGTGTTTGCCTTCCAAGCAAGCGTAGTATTTAATATATCATCCATAATCCATGCTTATTACCACAAGCGCTACAAAATCTTCCTTTATCTAAGAGATTAGAAAATAACATTAAAATGAACATAATCTTGTCATGAAAACTGTATATTGTTCTTTTTAACTTATCGTGTCCATTTGCTATGACAAGTGTATTTGATTTTATAAATTTGATTTTATTTCCAAGGCTTTGTGAATATGTACCTAAATAGTCAACGCAAATAGGTAGATAAAATGGCACTTTTCTACGTGAACATTTACAATGAAATAGAATAGATTCTAGTCGCCCGCGAGCCCCTTCGAATAAGTAGTTTTTGTATAGAGAAGAATAGGCAAGAAACTCCACGGTCTATTTTACAATATTTTGTATACATTAATTTTATAATTAATACGATGCACCTAGAATAAAATTACTGCACCACATTTCAATTTTCAATTTGTGTTTTAGTAACATTAGGTTAAGATTTTTCCTAACAACATATGGATTTTAATCTGCAATAAATTCGTTATTATTATTAAGTAAACAATTTAATTTTTTTTTTTTTTTTACTGGACAAAGATTCCCTCCCAATATCGTTAATGTTTTTCCCCTTTTTCACAATGACTTCTTCAAAATTGATATCTTCTGCAAAACTATGATGGAAATAAATAGCGGAAGTAAACCTTATAATAAGTGAGACACCCTATACCTCGTAGTCTGTAATGGTGAATAGAAAATTACTTTCGCAAGGACGTCCGGTCCAAAATTTTACTATTCGACATCACACAAAATATCGTACATATAATTGCGCCTGTTGTGTCATTCAAGCTTTGTTAGTTTAACAGAAGAAGAAGACCTTAGCTACGAGTACTTATATGTATTTGCCAATTTCCAAATTTCATAGTTTATGAGACGAGCCTGTGCATTTACAATTCGTTTTTGGACATAGAAACCATGAGCAGGGGGATTCTTTCATGGTAAGTTACTATTAGTTTACTGGTTTACTGGTACTTTTTAAACTGTAGTCATCTGCAATCCTAGATGCATTGCGTTTTGTAGACGCGAAATGTCTTATATAATATATAACATAGTATAATCCTATAATATTCCCACTGGACACAGGCCTCCTCTCGGTGACAGTGAGTGGTCTGTAATCTACCACACGGGCCTAGTGCGGGTTGGTAGATGTCACATGTCTTCGAATTTTTGGTTCTAGAAAATGCCGGATTCCTTATGATGTTTCCTTCACCGTTTTAAGAGCTGTGGTTATGAAATAATTTACACCAAGTAAAGCGCCTGTGGTGTGTGTGTGCGGTGGAACAGACGAGTCCTAGAGTGGAGACCGCGTATCGGCAAGACCTAAAAAAGGCTGCTGGGACAGACTGGCTACGGAAGGCGGAGGACAGGGTGTTGTGGCGCAGCCTGGTAGTGGCTTATGTCCAGCAGTGGACTGCAATAGGCTGACTTGTTTGATTGAAAGCGCCTGTCTGGGTTCAATCAAACCTACGACCTACAACTCGTAAGTCGTGGTCGTTACCACTGGGCCACCACTTTTCTAATGTCTTATGTGTCTGTTGGATATTGATAACCGCATGTTAAAACACTCAACGACATATCTTAATTCTTTGAACACAAGAAAACAATATTATTTTCAAGTAACATTTTCAGGACTTATGGAGTGCAGAAATATTAGCCAAATGCTGTTCCACAGTTTATCGCCGCGGTTGACGTTTGAACGTTACGAGCGTTCGTAAGTTTAGTGACTAATGGTTTCTAAGCACGAAAACGATTGCTTAGAAATAGGTTATGTACTTGTACAATTTATTTTTCCAATAAAATTTTAGTTCGCTTTCCTATTGTGCTGGAAGAATGCCATGAAATGCACGCGGAATGAGTTTTCGTTTTGTTTTTCGTGTCCACGTGGTTGGAATTGACGTAGTTTTAAACATACTCTTTTGATTTTTAACATGGCTATCTTATCTTATTCTTTCTTTGAGGGGCCCATGGCTAAATAATAACATCCGCACAGGTCGATCGATCAGGTTAAGCTACGCTTGCCGCGGTTGGTCTGTGGATGGGTGACCATCTTTACATACCGAGACCCCTCCGTGCCTCGGAAAGCACGTTAAGCCGTTGGTTCCGGCTGTCATTCGTGAATCTTTGACAGTCGTTATGGGTAGTCAGAAGCCCTAAAGTCTGACAAACAGTCTTACCATGGGGTATCGTATTACTCAGTAACTGGGTTGTGGATTTGAGATCGGCAGTCGCTCCATGTAAAATACTGGTATTCAGCTGCATCCGGTTAGACTGGAAGCCGACCCCAACATAGTTGGGAAAAGGCTAGGCAGATGGTGATCTTATCTTATTCTTTATCTACGCTAAGAAATAAAAATACTATAGATATTAATTCCAGTTGCCATTCCTTTGGATAACTGTATGGTCTATAAATATGAAAGAAGAAAATACCAGGAAAGCATCCCCAATGTTTACGTCGCGATTTTCTGTAGATTTCCTCAAAATTCTTTGAAAGTCTTGAAATAAACAAAGTAAAGAACGTCTGTTATAAAGCTGACTACCAGGAATCCTATAACACAGACTGATAAAGCGATGACGTATAAAATTTATGATTGCATTAATGTTGACGTACTTCAACAAAATCAGTTTCTCGGAATCTCGCGTGTTTATGCTTGTAGACCACAAAATGCTGCCATCATTGCTGTGACGAATCTAAATGCTAAGCATGACCTTCGACCTTCAAGTTTACTATATTGTACTTGCAATCATGACCTTGGGATCCTATAAAAAACAACACCAACATTTTAAAGAATTTTATTTGCACGAATAATTTCTCTGGAAGGTAAATATTTCATTTGGTACTGACGAAATACTGCTTTACTTAAAATACATCTTTTAATAGACTATACAAAAATAACCGTAATTTGACGTTGATTCCTTCGTTATGACAGTAAAATTAAAGTGGAATACAATAATAATATACTGTGTATAATTTTGTATGAGAAAATTGATTTCGCTCCGGAATCATCTAAGTTTTCTTTGCAACACTTTGTTCCTATTTCGACAACTTTTGGGTAAAAGTCCGTCCAGAACTCGAAAGCTTTGTAATTAACTGTAGCTGGGGTACTCATTGTAAAATTGGCTCTGTCAATGATCAAATATCCGGGCCTCTCTAACTCGTAAGATTGCCAATCTATAATTACTCCAGAATTTGTAGGGTTTGAATACCAGGCAAAATTCGACCACATCCTCATAATGATTTCTGAGATGCTTTTATCTCTGTAGTCCCATTTACTTAGGTCTTCAGGCAATGCTAAATAGGGCATCCCGAAAGTGTATATCAAGTCAAAATTGTGAGGGACGCCTATCCATTCAGGGAGACCTTCATTAGCTATGTCTGAGAACGGTTTCAAATCGAATCTGTAAAGAAATACTGGAGCGTGCGGACAAATATGTCTGGCCAGCTGATACGTAGTAGCGCCATGTGTTTTATCAGTGTAGAAATCCACGAACAGTTTTCTCAAAACTGTTTCATTTGTAGTATGAGGGATGGGCTTATAGAAGAATGCGACAGCATCTTGAATATGATGTTGATTAGTGAAACACGAGCTGTTGTCAACAGTAATATCAGATAGGATGATTTCTTCTCTCATAGAATCGAATTCCCTTTGACTGATACCAGAATCTCCACTTTCATCTTTTTCTAGTAAGAGGCCATCTTCCATATTGGTATATCCTGCTAACAGAGGTACTGGTGAGAAAATCTCGTCTTTGAACAACTTGGCGGGAAGTTCTGGTAAAAATGGGCTGGTTATATTGCTAAAGCCACCGTCTACAATAGGTTTCCATTCAGCTACAGGTCCAGCTAAATCTAAGAGTGCTTGATCGGGTACTCTTCTAAGACAATCAAGTAATTGGTATGTTGGTTTTCGGAAGCAGCTGAAGGCAACTGCAACTTTGTCGACAGTCACGATTTCTTTTCTGGCTATGTTTACTGATTCCGATGACAGAGCGTTTCCACTCATTGCTATAGCCTTTTGGAAAAGTCCGGCGGAATATGAGGATATAAGGTGGAGGGTGACGCTGACTGCCCCAGCATCATGGCCAACGATGCAGACGTTTTCAGGGTCTCCTCCGAAGCTCTCAATGTTGTTCTTCACCCAGTTCAAAGATGCCACCTGGTCGAGGAGACCGAAGTTGCCTGAAGCTTCGTTGTCGAGGGTTGAAAAGAATCCGAAGATGTTCAGCCGGTAGGCTACTGACACGAATATTACCTGGAAATTGAAAAGCTACTATAGGATCGAAAAATATTTGGTTCATTTGCTTTTTCTGACTTGAGTTTATTATTTCTATTGATTGAAAGACATTGAAATTACTTGACTATTAATGACTTTATATGTACTTAATAGGAGATATACAGGGTGAAATTGAACACATGCGACAAATCGAAATGGGAGATTGTACTCATTATTATGAACAACTTTTACTATGGGACCAAACCTGAAATCGCGAAGAAAAAATGAGTTGTCCCCTACATTTTGATGAGTTATGCAAACATAAATGTAGGGAACAGCTGATTTTTTTTTCGCGATTTCCGGTTTGGTCCCATAGTTAAAGTTGTTCATAATAATGAGTACAATCTCCCATTTCGATTTGTCGCATGTGTTCAATTTCACCCTGTATTATGAATTCTAACTTACTTAAATTATTTAAGGCTAAATTATTGTTCGAATTGGGTAATAGACGTTGTAACTATGAAAATTACTTTCGGATTTATGTTCAAGTCACCTATTTTCACACCAATCTTTGCAACAATTTCACACAAGCCTCGAACTTCTTCAACTAGGTCAGTCTCAATTAAAGTTGTAATAAAATAATATATTACGGGAAAAGTATCATTACCCTTTGTTTTAGCACCAGTTGGAATGGATTGACACTATTAGGGCTGCCTCGCACGAAGTCACCTCCGTGAAACCAGACGAGGACTGGGTAGCCTTCCACTTTCAAATCTGAGAAAGAAAGATTTTTTTTCTTAAATATAGATACGAAAAGAAAATGCTTGTCCACAATAGGAAAGGGTTGTCGATTTTTGTTTCTAAAAAGGTAGACAGAGCAACTTCATGTTATAACTGTACACAATTTCAGTAAAATATCGCCTATATTAACCGGTCAAGCGGCGCGCGTCGCCCATTGGCGACGAAACAATAGAAAATCAATTGTGTCTCAATAACGGGTGTGTATCGGTTGATATAATAACAAAAAATCTAACGTTCACTTGACCTAATTTTAGTTAATATACTTTTCTTTAATATAATGATTAGTTGAGCTAATGAATTGTTGATATAATTTCATTTTACCTAATTTCTTATGATATAATGAACTTTTCCTATAATGCTCATTTAACATAATATTCATTTAGTATATTATTCATTTACTAGAATATTCATAATCTCTAAGTAACTTTTAATATAATTTAGGGTTTTTTTTTTCTTCGCTTTATACCCTATACACCCTCAACTATTGTTACCAGGAGAAACTGGATGCAATCTGGACTTTAGGGCACCCCGACTCGGACAGGTTAGGTTAGAAGGGGATAGCGGGGTCGTGTGAGCGAGCGAAGCGAGCGAATAGACCCCGCCATCCCCTTCGTGGTTATTTTTTTTATAAACCACCCAGAAGTAGGAGCCCCGCGAAGCGGGGCTCCGTCGACTAAGCCCACCCTCGACCATGCATAGAATATTTTAAGGTTTGGTTTTGGTGCCATTTGAATTAGGTTAGAACTGTGACCATTAAACATGAAAATTAGGTCAAAAGAACATTAGGTCAAATGAACGTTATATAAAAAGAATATTATATATATTGAAAATTATATAAAATGAACGTTGTACTAAATGTTATTACATTAAAGGAAAATTATATGATATAAAACAGGTCTTATGAGTTTCGGTTATTTGATATTATAGCATATGAAAATTATATTAAATGAACGTTATTTCAAGTGAAATTAGTGCATTTGTTATTATTATACCAAACATTACACACCCCTTATTAGCGGAGGTTGACAGATTAAGCAATGGTCGTTGTTTAGGTAAATGTTTCATGTTGATACAAAATTGACCCGAAGCAACGTAGCTACGAAAGTAAATAAAATTAACTGAACTAAGATACAACCGTGTTTGATGGGGCTAGAAGCTGCTTTAGAAGCCCAGAAATACATGAAAATGGCTGAAATGACACAATATTGATATTTCAATCAAAATTGACACAGTCCACACTGAACTAAAGGAAAATTTGAACAAGCAAAAACAAAAACACTTTAGCAGGAACTTCGAGAAACAATTTCCTCTATCCTTCCAAAGAACAATAAATTGCTGAATTCAAGAACTAATAAACAACAAAGCTTCTAAGAATTCTTGGTTTGCTGTTATTCGGGTCAACAAGGAGATTAAGGTTAGGTCAACTTGGCAGGAGGTCTTACGGTGGCCGATTGGCACGGCAAACTTGCATTAATGGCTACTTTACCTACTTACTGCTCATAACGACTGCCTACCTACTAATTTGTTAGTAAGGGTATTAAAGTTGTTTGCTGCAAAGGTTGTTAAAAGTTAATGTCGGGTTTTTATTGACTTTAGAACATCCAAATACCAGTATTGCCCTCGTCAGCCAGTTAGTGTTTTCTGCTGAAAAATGTTCCCTCGAATTATCTTTCTAATCATATTTTTGTACACCAGGCTTGGATAACCCTACATAGGCTGGCAGGGACATTGACGCCCATGGTATGGAGCGAGAGTGCATGGGAAGCCGACTCCTCCTTCTGCGTAGCAGTATTGCTTACGAAGGAGGAGGCGGAACGCGTAAGAGAGAGGCAATCTTTGCGCCCTCACGCCCCTAGTCGCCGCAGGAGACGCCCTAGGCGTCGAGAACAGAGAGCCAATTCCCGGCCATCGCAGGCGCGGGCTAGTGGACGACGAGCAATGGCTAGCTCGCCGTCAGGTAAGGACTAGGCCCCGATCGACTGCGACGGCGCGTTGTGTTCCACGCGCGCCTCATAGAGATGTCAGTAGTAACTGATGGGGTCCGCTAAGGCTGATGCCTGCCAGTGTCGTAGGTTGTTCGAAAGAGTTACCGTGGCCCCTGGCACAGGCAACTGAAGGAACACGGGCGGGTTTTAGTCAGTAAAAGTCTGAGTCAGCTCCGCCCAGAGCGGGAGAAGTTATTTGATGATATCCCACCCAAAAAAAAGGGAGATCGGCGCACAACCTGTTACCATAAATTCGGTACATGATTCTGAACCTGCATTGTTTCGTCGGTTATTAGAAAAAAAATTAGCTCTGCCATATATTTTGACCGCTTAGGTATTGAAACAGATTTTTATTTTGATAATTGAAGCAGATTTTTATTTTGATAATCGACGAAAAAATTTTGCACTATCGTTTCTAGAATCATATGTGCTTAATTCTTGGTTTAGTTTGAACGTCAATGTCCCGGCTACCCCGTATATTGTAGCTACAAATGTTTGTGCATTGGTGCCACATCTTTAATGACTACATCCACCAACATTTGTGACCTATAAACCATAAAGCTTGCATTGCAATGATTCATTGCTAATCGCGCGCCTTATGACAACGTGAGTAATAGGTCACTCCAACCATAAACAATAAATTTATTACTACAAAGTCACAATAAAACTTTTAATTAACTTACCGATAAAACTATACACGGTCATACCTAGAAATAGTATTTTTTTCTAATGAAATTATGATTTATATCGGGAAATGAAAGAAAAAGCAGCCAAGTGCGAGTCGTACAAGCACATGAAGGGTCTGTACCACTGTTCGATATTTAACATTAAACATTAAAAAAAATACTTTAGTAAAAAAAAAACCGAGTGTGCTTATGACCACACGACTGAAGTGAAACTTCGAGAAAGAGAGAAAGAAAATGTGCGCGCGCACTGCTCTCTCTTGCTCCTACACTGTGATACAGACAATAGGCCTGCACTTTGCTTAGATATACGGAACGTATTTGGCAATGAGAGGAAGAGAGAAAAAAAATGTGCGCGCGAACTGCTTTCTTTTGCTTATATGCCCCACTCAACTCCCGTTCGCCTCGCCCTATCACACTTGTCGTAACGCTTACGTCACGCTTTCGCCAGCTTACTTCCCAAGTCAAGCGTGCGTAAAGAAGTTTCACTTCAAAAACACGATTCTAGTAAGGGGAACCCCTTAATTTTTTTACTTTTTGTTTTATTATCTGTTGATATAGCGGTCATAGTAGTACACAGTCTGTGAACATTTCTACCTATTACAGTTTAAAAGATACAGCCCTGCAACAGACGGACGGGACGGTCGGAGGAACAGTGGCAGTGGAGCCTGTATTAGGATCCCTTTGCCTCCTTTGGGTACGGACCCCTAAAAATGTGTTACATGAGTAAAGAAAGTTGTGAGTCAGAGAGAAATTATAGTTTTTAATGACGCATACTTAGGGTTAAAGATCCATAACGTGTGCTATGTTAATAGCATATTGCATGCACACTTGCAATTTTTATGGTATTTTTTCTTTAAGTGAATAATAATAATAAATACGTGGAATGTATAGTGGTCGTTGCTAATATAACTGTAGGCTATTAAAGTAAATATACTTGTATGAATGGGTTTAGTATTATGGCGGTATAATGCACAGTTTTGGCTTGATTCGTCGTAATATTTGTTTGAAGGGTTTGTAGGTAGCTTTCGTAAGCTATACAACGCGTACATACACTCACGCCTTCCTCCTTTATAAAGTATATTCAAACTTATGTTTCAAATTAATATTATTAAATTTCAAGTTAAACAAATATCAACTTTATTTTAATGGTAATTATGTTGGTTTCAAAGTGACTAGCACTATTGAAAAAGTTATAAAAATGCTTGAAGTTGTAGCGTAAACTGAACATTATTGTGTAGGGTTTCCCAGCGTTCCCACTCATGTCTGCCTTGTACCAAGGATTTTCAAGCAATATGCAGATAAGAACCACCATAACATAAAGTTCACAATACAGTACAGATAGCGCCATCCACGAAGACGTAGCCCACTCTTCTTCCTAATCGCTTACAGTACAAGTGTGCTACATTCCGCTAGCATTTTAGTTTTGTCGATACACAGTAATTACTTATTAGTGGGTAATTAGTGTGTATCTAAAAACTAACCCCCTTATTCATAAAACTTATCAAACCTATTTTAGTTAAAATGGGGTTTGTCTCTTTCTTACATACAGAAATTACAACGTGACAGATAAAGACAAACGTTCTATAAACCTATTTTAGCTAAAATAGAGATAAAATAGGATTATGAATAAGGGGGTTAAACACTAGCGGAATTAACTAGCGATAAGCACTAGCGATTAGTACGAAGAGTGGGCCGCGTCTTCGTGGATGCTTGATGCTTGGTGGTGGCTTGGTGGATGATACAAGAGCTCTTGAGGACAAAAGCACACACGCTACTTTTTGCATCAGCGATCGGCGATTTTGCGGTTGTATCGATGCTGCATCGCGTTTTGGCGACTCTCTGCGTTCGGACGCGGTATCGGAATCCCGCGTTCTAGCGACTGCTCCGATGCTGCATCGCGTTTTGGCGACTCTCTGCGTTCGGACGTGGTATCGGAATCGCGCGTTTTAGCGACCGCTCCGATGCTGGCGCAAATGCCAAATCGCTGCGACCGGCATCCGAATGTGTGCGGGGTGTAGCGTTCAGCCGCTGTATCGAGCTTCCGAAAAGCGACTGAATCGCCGCGTTTGGCGTTTTTAAGTGTGCGGTGTAGAATGCTTGGTCTCTGCATTTAGCTTCTCAAAAGCAGCTGAATCGCCGATCGCCGATGCAAAAAGTAGCGTGTGTGCTTTGGCCCTAAGGACCAATTTCACCAGTCATGTTTAAGTTACAAAATAATTTCAAATTATGAAACAAATGGAGAAAATCAATCCTGAAGCAAAATAATCAAAGGAAATTAATTAGAGTTGAAGCCGGCCTTCAAAAGCCAGGCTTCAGATTAAAATATGCAGAAGCAATTAATATAGGAAATTGAAATACTACCGTCTTACTCCGTGGTCTTACTTTATCTTAGAATTTAACGAAGACTACGGCTGACGATGACGGCAATAGGTATTTGGATGAGAAACGACATTTTACCAGTTTTCTAGATCTACGTTGGTGGTTGTGCGCTTTTATAATATTTTATTCGATTTATTTTAATTTAATTTAAGCAATTTGATTTCTCTATGTTTATCTACATTTAAATTTGATTTATATTGATTTTATTTTATTAGATTTGCTCTTATTTGGTGTTTATCTCATTATAGGTATTTATTTTATGTTTTCTATTAATTCATATGTGGCAATGGGCGTTATTTACCTGGAAATAAATGAATTTATTTATTTTATTTATAATATTCATGGTTGGCTTGGCATACCTAAGGCTTAAGTATATGTAGACCGTCGAAAACGAGTTATGGAACTCAAATGGAGTTGGATAGGACACGTGGCAAGCTGCAGTGATGGCAGGTGGAGTTAGGCAGTGACCGAGTGGCGTCCAAGGACTGGAAGACGATATGTCGGTTATCCGGCAGCGAGATGGGCGGATGATATTGTTGCTATCGCGGGTAGAATCTGGACAGTGGCATTCAGAATAGGTAGGCTTTTGATTTTCAGAATAGGTAGGCACTAGGCCGGGTCTAGTCTAGACAAAAGCGGTCACTAATCAGAATAAAAAGTGGTTATTTGAGTAGGCATGCCTACTTAAGGGTGATAAATTGCGAAGGTCGAACGTCGTAATTTTGTCGTATTAACTTGAATGAGTAAAGACCAATGACAATGTGCGAATAGTACGGGAACCAAGTAGGCCGTCCGGCGACTGCCTACTGCCGCGCGTGTTTGTATGAAGATTTTGTTTTTTGTTAGGTATGATAATTTAGTGAGTTTCTTAATTGTGGGGCACACACACTAAAATGTAATTGATAGGCTTATGTTGATATATCGAGGTAGGCACTGCTTTAAATATAAGCAGTGCCTACCACCTACCTTGCATATAGGCATATGCCTATATGCAATGCACGCCACTGAATCTGGATGAGGCTGACACAGGAGCGTGGCGACTGGCACAAGAAAAGAGAGGTCTATGTCCAGCAGTGGGTGCATCCGAGATGTGGATGATGATGATAATTTCTAACATCACGTCATATTATCGAAAAGGGATCTCTTCTTTTCGCATAATGTTCTTTTTCCTAATGTAAGTACTTTGGTATTAATATTTTGGTATCTATAATTTGTTTTGCCATAATACTTTGCCATGTTTTTGTTTGGCATACAGTTTATGTTGGCATAATTATCTTGAAGGTTAATTTGTTTTGGCATAAATTTAATTCGCATAATACTAAACGACGTCAGGGGCACCCCGAAGTTCGGTTTGGTTAGGTTTCTTTAAACCGTGTCAACAGAAATAGGAGTCCCGCGCAGATAAACCATCATCAGAGAGATCATCAGCGAGCGCGATTTTGACGGTTTTTCAGTCACTTGACCGATTGCGAATTTGACCATATGCGGCGAAACGATTTATCCGCGCCGATGGTGTCAACTAACTTATATGAGGTTTTCAAACTTGTTCGAATAGTCGCGTGACATTCTAATCATAGAAAAAATCGACGCGCGCAGTCGCAATTCGCCTTAAGCTGAGTATAGACTCTAGTCTATACTCAACTCACGCTACGGTGAATGTTCGATGTTCTGTTACAGGTATATGCTCTAGCATTTTAAATTTTATCGAGCAAAGGCACGACCGGTACCTGTATGTAGGTACAGACGCCAGCACATCAAGCTACCCGAAAATGTCAAATTTTTTCAATCAACTTTGAACCTAAAACTAATAGCCCTAAAGTTGAGAATCTATTAAAGAAATTTGACAGATTGTAGTAACTTGCGGTGCTGGCGTCTGTACATTTCAACAATGATCACAAGGAAATGTTACAGGTAAATACTCACTCACCGTGAGCAATACGCCGAACACAGCGGCGAGCATTCGCAGAAACGTTACATGGGAATGTTTTTGGAAACTGAGCTTTTGCCTATATTGTACCATTCGTAAGAACGTTACATTACATGGAAATGTTCAAGAAAACGTTCTAGTGCACACTCACCTTTAGGCTAAGCGCGCACCACGAACTATAATCATTGCGGAAAATAATCGCTTATACAATACCAATATACTAAAGTCCGCGCACTGCGGTAAATGATCGCTTGAAAAATTGTAATAGTGATCGCGATATTTTTCGCATGACCATGAAAAATAACCGCATCGCAGTGCGTATTTAGTCTAAGTGCCGCCAGAACTTTATGCCTGGTTTAAGATACAATAAACAAAACAACAACCAACAATTTCTCAGCTTTTAATAAATAACCAGCTATTTTTCAAACATGACAGGACAATTTTGCATTTACTTGTGTTAATTTTATACCGTTGCTGTTATGTTAGTCATTTGTTTCTGAAGGTTATAATTTATGAACCTTTCAGTAATAATTTTTTAAGAGTCCTTTTTTCATATAGCACAATTATTTTTGTTAAATTAAATTGATGAAAAAACAGAACACTACCCAGTTTTAGTGTGATCGATAATTCTTTGCCACGGTGACGGATTTCGATTACTCTTTTTTTAACCGACTTCAAAAAAGGAGGTTCTGTATTCGACCCATATGTATGTATGTCCGCGATTTTCTCAAAAACTAACGAACCAATTTTGATAATTCTTCAGGAAGGTTTTAGTATATAATACATTAGGTAATTATTCTTATGTACGAAGTTATATGCATAATTAATGTACTGTATGCCCGGCATTTCTATGCGAATTTTGATGAGTCTTCTAGTCGCTGTCTTCAATTCTTCAATGCACAAGAAGTGTTAATTGAATTTGTGTGGGGTAGGTTACAACTAAAAAGTGAAAAATAAAAACTTTTTTACAAAAAAACAACCGACTTCAAAAAAAAACACTACAAAGTGATAAATAACTTTAATTTCGGAAGTCGGCATCAAAAAACGAAAATGCGGAACCAACGACACCGACTTCCAAAATTAAAGTTATTAATCACTTTGTAGTGTTTTTTTTTTAAATCGGTTGTTTTTTTTTGTAAAAAAGTTTTTTTATTAAAACCAGATATTTATGGGACCAATCCCAAGGTAATATGTACCTGTTATAGTCGCGAATCATAATATGATTCGCGACTATAACATGTACGTATTTCAGGTTGCAGGTCACTGACCTGCAAACTGCAAAAATCGTAAGAAAAATTGAATTTCGCGGGCTACAACTGCGCATTCACCTTAAAGAAATGTATTGCGAAATACAAAGCTTGCCAAGATCGCAAAAGGGAACGAAAATAAATATCTTATGTCGGTATAAACATATAACATTGCTGGCAAAAAAGGGAGGTAGGTAATAATATAATCAATCAGGGTAGGGTAAAACAAAACATTTTATATTGAATGTGATTTATTTCTTTTCCGTCTCAGTTGATTTTCTCTCTGCCAAAGTTATTGAATAAGGGCGGGTTGTTTCACGTCTACTTACTTGACGCACGCGTATACCTACGTCAAAAATGGCGCTAATTATCTTCAAACCAAAAAAAGCGTTGCTACAGTTCGACACAACTTAGATGTAGCATCGGCAAAATTCGTAAAACCGATCACATCCGAACTAAGTGCGCCTACAAAATCACCATGTTTTATTACTACTTTAGGAAAAAAACTTTTTTACAAAAAAACAACCGACTTCAAAAAAAAACACTACAAAGTGAAAAATAACTTTAATTTCGGAAGTCGGTGTCGTTGGTTCAGCAATTACGTTATTTGACACCGACTTCCGAAATTAAAGTTAGTTTTCACTTTGTAGTGTTTTTTTTTGAAGTCGGTTGTTTTTTTTGTAAAAAGTTTTTATTTTTCACTTTTTAGTTGTACCTACCCCACACAAATTCAATTAACACTAGTGCATTGAAGAATTGAAGACACGACTCGAAGAATTATCAAAATTCGCAGAGAAATGCCGGAGATGCAGTACACTTATGCATATAACTTCGTACATAAGCATAATTACCTAATGTATTATATACTAAAACTTTCCTGAAAGTATGTAGATCACACTAATGAAAGAATTATCAAAATCGGTTCAGTAGTTTTTGAGATAATCGCGGACATACAAACATACATACATACATACGGGTCGAATACAGAACCTCCTTTTTTAAAGTCGGTTAATTAAAAATTGATCAATTTTTCCTAAAGTAGTAATAAAGATTTACGAATACGAATTACGAACGTTTTACGAATTTTGCCGATGCTACATCTAAGTTGTGTCGAACTGTACCAATTACAATTACTGCAAAATCAGGGCCTTGGCGTACGTCAAATAATAACGAATACGTAATCGGTATTATTCGACGTATGTATGTTACGATAGCCAATCGTTTGAAACAACCGACCTTTAGAGCGGTTCTGCACTACATCCGATCTGAATCCGAGAAATGCCGGTCCGAAGTGACCATAGTCCTATTTGTATGGGGGGTTGCGCACTAGATCCGAACTCTATCCGTCTGAATTTAGAACATTCCCAATTCGGATTGAACTCAGATCCTTTATTCGGATTCGGATCGGATGTAGTGCAGAACCGCTCTTAGTGTCTACTACCGGCTCAATAATAAAGAAAAAAAAATTAAAAGAGAGGGCGCTCCTTGCGGGGCTCCGCATCGGTGTCAGTGCGGTGAAGCTGTCGACTGCCTTGGACACCATGGCCTATCCTGCAGTAGGAGCGCAGGCCGGATAGCACGGCACGCCAGCATTAATGACATCATCCGTCGTGCTCTTGTCACCGCCGGGGTGCCAGCTGTTTTAGAACCCAACGGCCTGGCACGCGACGATGGAAAGAGACCAGACGGAATGACTATAATGCCCTGGAAGTTAGGCAGACCTTTGGTGTGGGATGCAACATGTGTCGACACCCTTGCGCCATCCCATCTTCCTAGCACGGTGGGCTGTGCTGGGGCTGCTGCTGCAGGTGCAGAAAAGCTCAAACGGCGAAAATATTGCAACCTGATTGGGAGTTATATGTTCGAGCCGTTTGGGGTTGAAACACTAGGGCCATGGGGTCCGAGTGCCCACTTGGTATTTTGGGATATCGCCAAGCGGTTAGTCGACTCTTCACGTGACGCGTGGGCTGGCCTATTTCTTGGCCAAAGAATTAGCATTGCCATACAACGTGGCAATGCTGCCAGCCTTTTGGGCACTGTTCCTGTTGACAGCGATGCGGACGAATTCTTTGAAGCCCTATAATGATTGTTTATTTTTTCATATAATTGTACATATTATTATATTTAATTTTTGGAATAAAATTTAAACCACAAAAAAAAAAGAGAGGGATTCAATTGAAAAGAGTACGGTCTATACTTAGATGTGTTGGTCATGTTGAGAGGCTGAATGAAAGGCGACGATGAGAATGCGACTACGTTTTGAACATTTTTAATTACGGGATTTGACCTTCTGGTCATATGTCTCAGTTAAAAATGTATTGTTTTAAATAGTGGATTTACTTGCGTGTGGTTATCAGAATAAAAACTTTTTTTACAAAAAAAAAACAACCGACTTCAAAAAAAAAAAAAAACACTACAAAGTGAAAAATAACTTCAATTTCGGAAGTCGGTGTCAAAAAACGAAAATGCTGAAGCAACGACACCGACTTCCGAAATTAAAGTTATTTTTCATTTTGTAGTGTTTTTTTTGAAGTCGGTTGTTTTTTTTGTAAAAAAGTTTTTATTTTTCACTTTTTTGTTGTACCTACCCCACACCAATTCAATTAACACTAGTGCATTGAAGAATTGTAGACACGACTCGAAGAATCATCAAAATTCCCATAGAAATGCCGGAGATGCAGTACATTTATGCATATAACTTCGTACATAAGAATAATTACCTAATGTATTATATACTAAAACCTTCCTGAAAGTATGTAGATCACACTAATGAAAGAATTATCAAAATCGGTTCAGTAGTTTTTGAGATAATCGCGGACATACAAACATACATACATACATACGGGTCGAATACAGAACCTCCTTTTTTAAAGTCGGTTAAAAAAAGGCTGTTCATGACCCGTGAGTGTCGATAAGGAATAACAGCAACAGCCTTCTATATGCAAATAGCAACTATGTAACTGTTTGAGAGATTGCCAAGCACATTTCTCAGGCGCTTTATATCTGACGATGCTTCACCACGGAATGCGCTAAGGTAGCCCGCGAATTTCAATGTTTGCAGGTCAGTGTCAGGTTGTATATAATTGACTAGCTTCAGCCCGCGACTTCGTTCGCGTGAAACTTCTTGTTTCCCCCGAGCCACCCCGTCCGCGCTATCACTTAACGTTCTTTTTGACTTTTTTTTTTTTTGCTCGGCTCCTAAGGGTTATAGCGTGATGTTAAATAGCCCATAGCCTTCCTCAATAATTGGGCTATCAAATGTAAGAAGAATTTTTCAAATCCGACTGGTAGTTCCAGAGATTACCCCCTACATACAAACTTACAAACTTACAAATTTTACCTCTTTATAATATTAGTATAGATTAACCTTTTAACCGCTTCATCATCATCAACATCATCATTTCAGCCGAAAGACGTCCACTGCTGGACATAGGCCTCCCCCAAGTACCTCCACTTCGACCGGTTCTGTGCTTCTCGCATCCAACGGGTTCCTGCGGCCTTCAGAAGGTCATCGGTCGTTGTAAAAGTGTTATTTTTAACCAGTTTACAAAATAAACTTCATTCATAAAACGCTAAGAATAAGAAATTATTCTCGTGAATGAAAAGAATACTATTTCCACCATTTCCTACAACAGTCAGACGTCAACTATTTTTAGATTTCTTCGTAGAACAATTTTAAGGACAGTATAACGTATCAAGTTACAAAGTCTATTAATAAATTCTATCGATCGACAAGTCGAAAGTCCTAGTCATACCGACAGCGCGCACACATGTCTTTTCTCATGATCCGCCAAGTGCGGGTAAATATTTGATTCAAGTCGGAAGGCGGTTATTGGTGTAATCTATTTATAATTTCTTACGTTTTAGGAGAGGCTCGTGGCTTAATTATAACAGCCCCATGAGTCGATCGCAGGGTTAAGCTACGCTTGCTGCGGTCGGTTCGTGGATTCAGACCATCCATTACATATCGAAACCCCTCCGTGCCCCGGAAAGCACGTTAAGCCGTTGTTCCCGGCTGACATTCGTAGATCAGTCAGTCATTACGGATAGTCAGAACCCCAATGTATGACGAATAGTCTTACCAAGGGATATTCTGTTACACAGTAACTGGGTTAAGAAGGTCAGATGGGCAGTCGCTCCATATAAAATACTGGTATTCAGCTGCATCCGGTTAGGCTGGGAAACCACCCTAACATAGTTGGGCAAAGCTTAAAAAAAAAGAGAAAAAAAAAAAATCATAACGGCGATTTCCTACTATAGATTCCATTGAAATAAAAAAAAAGAGAAAAAAATGTGAAAATTATTTTAGGTGCCCCTACTCGTTTTATACGTTGGATAATTTTGATATATAAGCACCTTGCTGTAATATACTGTTCAAAGGCGGAAAAGTAATAAATCCAACGTATTTTATTTTCCTCATGTTATATCCATCACTCTTTTTTTTTTATTTTTCTATTTTCCTCATAACTCAAAATGTTTTCAATCAACCTCAACCTCAATCCCATATATTTCATCTTTGACTTTGAAAGCATTGGAGTGTTCTTGTGCTAGCAAATATTGAGGAAAATCTTTCATTTTACTCAAAAAACAGACAAGTATATTGCCACCGCTGTACGCACGGCTACTACACATCAAGCTATACAGGATGATTTTTTTATCACCATCCAAATTTTTACAGGGTGTTCTGCCCATGAATATGAACAACTTTCACTATGGGACCAACTCTGAAATCGCGAAAAAAAAATCAGTTGCTTCATACAAAAATTCAATACCTACTTTACCAAAATGTATGTAGCGTCAGCTTATACTGGTACGTACAATCAGAAGTCATTCAGATTGTACGAAAAACCTATTGGTACAGACGCCAGCATTTCAGGCTACTACAATCTGTCAAGTTTCATTAATAGATTTTCAACTTTATCACTAAAGTATAAGGTTCAAAGTCGATTGGGAAAATTTGACAGTTTCGGGTAGCTTGATGTGCTGGCGACTGTACAATGCCAGGTCATCTAAAACTGGAAATGTAGAGCTTGATGTGTTGCCGTGTGTACCTACTTTAGACTTCAAGACAGAGTATAATGTGCTTCCTAAAGCTTTGGTTTCCTAGAAACACGGTTCCGTCATATTATAACGCTCGTCATGAAAATCTGTCATTTACACAAATATTTGACATAATGTCAAACCCCGTAGACAAAGATTTAAATCTCTAGATTTGCTCTCACCGTGCTTAGGGTCGGTTGTTTCAGACGGTTGGTTAACGTAACATAGTACCTACGTAATCGTTATTATTAGACGTAGTCAAGGTCATAATTTTGTGAAACAACGCTTTTTTTGGTTAGACGATTGTTAACGCCATTTTTGACGTATACGCGTGCGTCAAGTGGACGTGAAACAACCCGCCCTTAGTCACGCGAAAAAGTCTCCATACTGGGTGCTCTCTGTAACAGTAAGCTCTCACTTTATTAAATAGCGTTTTCATGACAATCAAGTCAAGCGTCATTGTGTGTCAGAGGTTTCAAAACAAAACGCGACTATCTTTTGACGCGGTAGGGCGAATCTAACGATTTAAATCTTGGTCGCTGTCATCATTATCATGATAGCCGTCACTACGGCCGTTAAATGCGGCCACTGCTCTTCTAGGAAGCAGTAGTTTTAGTCTAAGTTACTGTTGTATAGTCAAGGAAATTAATTGCTTATCAAATTGACACACTGCGTCAGTTTGACATGTTAAAGCCATGTCATACAACTGTCAAACAGACATGACAGTAGTGAATTTAATTTACGGACAATATAAACGGGTCATTTGATAAAAAAATAATTTCTATGAATTTAGTTTAGTTTAGTTCTTCTCCAGAGGCACTTTCTGTGAACCGAGGTATCTGGAAACAGTGGTTTCTATGAACAAAGTTTCCGGCAAGAAGTGCTATCTATGAACAGACATTTCTGTCAACAGTGCGTCCTATGGACCGAGATATCTACGAACAATGTTTTCTATCAACAAAGTCTAGGAATAGAGATTTCTATTAGCCATGCTTTCTGTGTGTAGTCGTATCGTACAAGCGTGTTTCTATCTTACGTTCCACACTCTTGACAATAAGGACTCACGATGAAGGAAGCATCGTGAAGAAACGTGGGTGTGTCGTTCTTTGAACTATTTCAACTAAGACACGTGTATTTTATGCTGACCAAGATTATGTCTGGACTTTAAAAGAGACTTTGGTTAGTACTATTTGTTTTAGTAGTAGTAGTAGGTAGTTTCTGTCAAGCTCCGCTAATGAGACTCAATTGATTTTCTATTGTTTCGTCGCCAATAGGCGACGCGCGGTGATTGACCGGAGAAATATTTCCCCTTTTTCCTTTTCCTGTCTTCTTCTATCGGTTTTTGTAACTTGAATATTGTGTATCCCTAACCTAATCTGTGGAAACGTCATGGATTGTACATTTACCCACTTCCAATTATTTTGTAATCTTTTGTTATCTTATTATTTTGTTATCTTATTATTTTGTATTTTTTTGTAATATGTATTTCCTTCCCTAACGAGAAAACAAACAATAAATAGACTCGTCAGTTTGTTTCGCCATATCTTTTCAGGGGTAGTCAGATAGGAAATGTCGACTCCATTTAGCTTATTTTTAGGGTTTCGTATCTCAAAAGGAAAACAACGGCACTCTTATAGGATTACTCGTGCGTCTATCTGTCACAGCCAATTTGCTCCAAATGTACTGGGCTGATTAAGTTGAAATTTGTTTGGTACACATATAAATATCTTTGACGCAAACACGAATGTGTAACGTAAATCAATGAATTTTGAATATGGGGGACACTTTTGGGGGTCAAATTAGAAAATTGAAAACAAAAGTTTTGCAAACTGTACTGTGTGACATATCAAATAAAAGGGTTTGGTATGAGGATCCTAAATATCTTTTTTGTATAATTTTAAATAAACAGTCTTAAAGTTATTTAAGAAAATATATGAAAACTGATCATTCCGGTCCCTTATTTCCGAAACTAGCGAGACCAAAATTTAAAAAAAAATAATACATTCTTTGCTTACAAATTACAGAAAAACATATAAGAAGTCTATGGTCTTAAAAAACATGGTAAATCTTTCAATATTGAGCGTACAAACTTACAATTGCAGTTGGAATGTATGAACATGAACAATGAAACAACAATCAATGAATCATGAATGTTGAACATGTTTTAAAACTACAATGTTAACTTTGTTCTTGGGGTAAATCATCCCATTTATGGAACCCTTTATTGTGCGTGGTCCGACATGCACTTGGACGATCTTGGTTTAATAAAATTGATTTACAGAATAAACAATTTCGTTTAATTTCTTTTTATTCTTGGCTGGCGATCTGTTAAGCAATTATTAATTCAATATGCATAAAGTTTTCTTTAGCTGCCATATCAGCATAGCATAAATTACAGAACAAATATTTCTTTCTTTTTTCCATTTAAAAATAAAGTCTTGAAGTCACGTAACTTACATTGCTAAGCTCAAATAATCAGCTGCTACAATAATTGTTTGATTTCCATTGCATGGTGTATAGCGTGTCCATTTTATTTTGACACTCGCGATGCATGCTCGGCCTACAATGTAAGTAGTGTACCTAAAGCTTGCCTACACGATATGAAATTATAAATAAGTATTTGGAAGAATAGTGGTGAGGGGAGAGCAGTGTTGGCCCAGTGGTAACGACCTCGACTTACGAGTCGTAGGTCGTGGGTTCGAACCCAGACAGGAGCTTTACTTTGTGTAAATAATTTCATCACCACTAGTCTCAAAACGGTGAAGGAAAACATCGTTAGGAAACCGACATGTCCTAGAACCAAAAGTTCGAAGACATGGGACATCTACCAACCCGCACTGGGCCCGCGTGGTAGCCACTCCCTCGAAGGAGGCCTGTGTCCCAGCAGTGGGAACGTCATAGGCTGATTATATATAACTAGTTGCGCCCCGCGGTTTCACCCGCGTAAATGTCGATCCCGTGGGAATATCGGGATAAAAATTAGCCTATATGTTAATCCAGGGTGTCAGCTACCTCCATACAAAATTTTATCATAATTGGTCCAGCCGTTTGAGCGTGAAGACGTAACAAACATATATAAACACACACACTCACAAACTTTTGCTTTTATAATATTAGTGTGAAGTGTGATTACTTGGAATAATGTTCATAATCACCCATTTATGTAATCTCTAGCACTTCCCCCGCGACTTCGTTCGCGTGAATTTCGTATTTTCTTCTACAAATTCTACCTCAATAAAATGAAAATTTATTGTTTGTTTGAACGCGCTAATCTGTGGAACTACCACTTGGATAAGACAAAATTATTTTTGCATTTGATAGCCCAACTCTTGAGGAAGGCTGACGTGAATAGACTAACTTTAACATCACGCTAGGACCTTTAGGAGCCGAACAAAAAGAAAAAAAGTCATCAAAGATATATGAGATATCTTCGGTGACAAGTTACAACCGCAAAAATACTCGTAACTTTATTTTTGATCGTTTTTTCGAGAAATACAATGAAAAACTAACTTTTTTGGCGGCCGGTAAAATTAATACTGTCTAGTGTGTGTTGATATTGATTTCATAGGTAAGTAATTCTTTGAAATCCCAGAATATTTAAGCCAGACAACGTAGTAAAAAAGCGCTTACATTCAGAGTTAAGAACATAACGTACCAAATAACAACAGTATTGTGGTAAGCAGCATTTGAAGTTCGAGAAAAACGCCTATTTAAGTAAAAATCAATGTAGGTACCCACCCATTACCACCACCCATCCCACCCATTGTAAAGTTTTCTATATTTATGTCTGTAATTTATATGGTGTACATAATAAAGAGTATTCTATTCTATTATATTCTATTAATTCTGCTAATAATTTCAAGACAGGTGTGTAAAGCCTATAAAAGGTTGATTATTCAGCCGCTTACATTGTTTTATATATGTCTGAGTGGCAAGTATCAAGATACGATGGTCGTAGTCGTACTAACAAAAAATGTCTGAACCATGAAGGCATGTTGCTGTAAAATTTCTTTGTAACTGGCTCTAATACAATCGCGTATAAAAATGAAGGTAATTTTGTTTAATGACTGAAACAGAGTTGTTCAGAAGGGCTTGTTAGTTAAGTGGTATAGTTGGACTAAGAATGGCTGGACTGGTTGATTTTATTGGGTCATTGTAAGACTATACAGGGTCAAATAAAATTAGCTGACAAAACTCCGCATACGTGATGGGTATTAAAATCTAATCCAACTCTAATCTAAGTCGAGGCAACGATGAGATACCTGGGTCTCGTCCTCGACAGCCGGTGGAACTTCGTCGAACACTTCCGACGTTTGGCCCCCAAACTGGAGAGGACCGGGGCCGCCTTCAAGCGGCTCCTGCCCAACCTGGGGGGGCCAAACACTTCCTGCCGGAGGCTTTACGCGGGGGTCGTGCGGTCCATGGCCCTATACGGGGCCCCGGTGTGGGCGCGTTCTCTGCGGCGGCGAGCCGCCCATTATCTGAACGCGCCTCAAAAGGTGGTAGCCGTAAGGCTGATCCGGGGGTACCGCACGATCTCGGGCGAGGCGGCAAGCCTCCTTGCCGGACTGCCGCCATGGGATCTGGAGGCGATAGTCCTCGCGCGCCTGTATGAGTGGCGCGCGGAGGCACTGAGCCGGGGGGAAACTCCGCTTCCGCGGCAAATCGCGGCGGAGCGGACAGACCTCCGGCGCGATCTCATGGTGGTATGGAAGGAGCGACTTTCGCAACCCAGCGCAGGGCACGCCACGATAGTGGCGGTAAGACCCCTCTTTGAGGAGTGGCTAGAGAGGCGTCACGGCGTCCTCACCTATCGCCTGACGCAGGTTCTCACCGGACACGGATGTTTTGGGAGGTTCCTGCACATCATCAGGCGGGAGGAGACGCCCGGGTGTCACCACTGCGAGGATCGCCCAGACGACACGGTGGAGCATACGGTGGAGGTATGCCCCGCATGGGCGGAGCACCGCCGTGCCCTCGTAGAGGCGATCGACAGCGGCGGCGACCTCTCGCGTCCGGCCCTGGTTCAAGCCATGGTCCGGGGCGAGAGGGAGTGGGAGGCCGTCACCTCCTTCTGCGAAGCAGTCATGCTAGCGAAGGAGGTGGCGGAACGGCTAAGGGAGAGAGCCTCACACCCCAGCCGCCGCGGGAGACCCTCCGGGCGTCGGGAGCCGCGTGACGACTCCCGGCCACCGTAGGCGCGGGCCTGCGGACGGAGAGTAATGGGTAGCTCACCGTCCGATCAGGACCAGGCCCGTGCCGGACGGCGCGTACGTGTTCCACGCGCGCCTCAAAGAGATGTCAGCATAAAGGAAGGGGCCTGCCAGGGCCGAAGCCTGCCGGGGGTGCGGGATTGTCCGAAAGGGTTACCGCTACCCCGGAACATAAAGGGCTAAGGAAGGAACACGGATGGGTTTTAGTCAGTAAGAGTCTGACACTCCCTTCGCTCCACCCAGAGCGGGAGGGGTCATTTGATGATTTCCCATCCATAAAAAAAAAAAAAAAAAAAGGGTATCGTATTACCCAGTAACTGGGTTGTGGAGGTCAGAATTGCAGTCGCTCCATGTAAAATCCTGGTATTCATCTGCATCCGGTCAGACTGGAAGCCGACCCCAACATAGTTGGGAAAAGGCTAGCCAAACTATAATGGACTAAGAATGGCAGCATTGGTTTATTGGGTGATTGTAGGACTAGATTTGTAAGGCAATATCAATTGAGCTAATCACACTAATATTATAAAGGCGAAAGTTTGTGAGTGTGTTTGCTACTTCTTCACGCACAAATGGCTGGACAGATTCGGATGAAATTTGGTACACATATAGTTTATAACCAGGATTAACATATAGAATATTTTAACTCGATATTCCCACGGGATCAAAACTAATGCGGGTGTAACCGCGGGGCGCTACTAGTCTTCGATAATTTATGGTTAGTATTGGGTATTTGGAACAAAAAAAAGGTCGTGAGGAAAGATTTGAGTATTAAAATTTTTCCTCACGACTTTTTCTTCAAATGTGAATGATTTTAAGAGTAGGGGACGACCAAAGAAACTATGGTTGTACCGTGTGAGGATGGTATGTGCTAGAAAGGAGGTGACTTACCGTAGTACAGAAATAAGTACCTATGGAAGAAAAAGACATACTGCGTCAACCCTATATTATTTAAAATAAGGGCTTAAAAATGATGATTGGGTATTTGGTGTTTGAATATTGTCCTTCATTAGTTCTTAGTTTTTTTGTATCTCATATCTGCCTATATAAATAACAGTACGTATGCGTGTAGTTATATTATTACAGGTACTACTTAAGTTAAACACTTCTATTAAATTAAAGCTATATTTATTCTTCTTAGTACCGTCAAACGGGGTGAATAGGGATGCAGGGGTGAATCGGGACAAAACTTTAAGAGGGATTTTAACATTAAAATAATATAGTTTGTGGCAAAAAGGACCCTAATGTGTTTACTGTAATTTAATTAACGATTTCGTGCCCTTATTGACAACAAACTATATTATTTCAACGTTAAAATCCATTTTAAAGATTCGTCCCGATTCGCCCCTGCATCCCTATTCACCCCGTTTGTAGGTACTATAACATAGGTTTTTACAACATGCCTGATCGGTCGCGAGAGATCGAGACGGCAACAATTATGAACAGTCCAGACATACTGCTACCACAGATAATATAATACTCTACGTACTGCTACGTTCCGATATCACACGTGTTGATGCTTTTAGCTTTAATAAAATTTGAAGTTATAGGTCAGGCACATATAACTTCCAATTTGATTTTTTGTTTGATTTTCTTATTAATATCACAGACATTTGATCCCAAAATCCAGTTCAATTTTGAGTGTAGACCTTTATGAACGCAATATCACAGGTTTAATGAAAAGGTCGAGTTAGTAGAATATTTTTAGACCGTCATTACAAAAGGCTTATCTGATTTGATGAGAGGTTAACGACAAATTCAAACATAATTTATTTTTGGCGGCTTAAAGTAAGGGTTATTTTTTACGAGAGATCACTACGAATATCCTGGGCAGCCATGCGAATCAGAGCTCATTTTCGACAAGATTTTTATAATCTCAGGATTTTAAAATAAATCCGCTGGATGTGGGAAGCATAGAACCGGTCGAAGTGGCGGTGATTGGTGGAGCCCTATGTCCTCGGCTGATATAAAGATGAAAAAAAAAAGATAGGTTTTGTTTAAAATTGTAACAAACCATTATAAAACTTGGTTATCCAATGACGGCTCCAATCAAAATAGGCATTTCTAAGAGGAGTTTAGAAAATTTTTAGACGATTGCAGTCATGTGGCAGTAATTTTTTGTGGCACTGGCAGACAGAAGGGGTTCCTGCTCCGCTATTCACAACCTTTTGACAGGCTTTCTTGTCGAAAATGGCACATTTTTAATTACTGATTTGATTTGACCCCAACAGCGAATAGACACATACAAAATGCACGCTGGTTACTATATTTTAGACGTATCACTTCATACTAATATCATAAAGGCGAAAGTTTGTGAGTGTGTGTGTGTTTATATGTTTGTTACTTCTTCACGCTTAAACGGTGAAACCAATTTTATAATAATAAAATTTTGTATGGAGTTAGCTGACACCCTGGATTAACATACAGGCTACTTTTTATCTCGATATTCCCACGGGATCGACATGTACGCGGGTGAAACCGCGGGGTGCAGCTAGTTATTTAATAAAGTGACCAAAAAACAAAAAGACTTTTTGTATACAACGTGTTTTTTTTTATATCTCATAACTCTAGGGGGTTATTGTACTCATCATTATGAACAACTTTTACTATGGGACCAAACCTGAAATCGCGAAAAAAAATCTGCTGTTATCTACATTTATGTTCGTATAACTCGTCAAAATGTACGGAATAGCTGATTTTTTTTTTCGCGATTTTTGATTTGGCCGTATAGTAAAAGTTGTTCATAACGATGAGTACAATGACCCCCTAGAGTTATGGGATATAAAAAAAACACGTTGTATTGTATATTTAGTTAGTTTGTCATTTAATTTAGTACTTAGAGTAAATAGTTAGTTGCTTAATACAATTATTTACGATCTTTTTAATGTTTATGAAATAAATAATCGTTTAATATATCTAGGCATGTATTTAGCCGAACAACAAATAATTCCCATTTTGCTTTCTTTAAAATATTATTGAATATGCTAGCGTCTCAAACAATTCCTATTTTGGGGTCCTAAAAATTCTAAATAGCCTTATTACTGCGACCAACTTAGATGTAGCGCTTTTGGTCACAGTTCTTACTTAACCTAAAGCCTAAACTGTGAGAAAAGGGCAGAAAATTAAAAAGAGGCTCATTTAATAAAAAAAGAATGCATCATTAGAAGTGTAAAACGTTTTTAGAGGTTTATTCATTCCAAAAAGCGTACCTACACACATCATTAGAAGGTCAGTAAGTTTTATAAGTAGTATAAGTTTTTGTTCAATATTTTTATTACTTTATTACCCTTTAATCTATATATAAATAAAAACAAAAGGCCTGACTGACTGACTGACTGACTGACTCATCAACGCCCAGCCCAAACCCTTAGACCTAGAAAGCTGAAATTTTACACAGTGGGTCCCTTTATAATGCAGATAAGGAATAAGGAAGGATTTTTCGAAATTCAACCCCTAAGGGAGTCAAATAGGGGATGAAAGTTTGTGTGAAAGTCCCTCAGTTTTAAAGTTAGGATATTCAAATTTTGTGTTCAGGCTGATAATTGAAAATAAATTTACACGTATCTCAGCGTTTTCAATAATTCCACCCCCAAAGAGCTAAAAAGGGGGATGAAGTTGTGTATGAAAGTCCGTCAGTTTAAAAGTTAGGATCTTCAAATTTTGTGTTTAGGCTGAACATTGAAAATTAATTTATACGTGTCTCAGCGTTTTTGATAATTTCACCCCCAAAGGAGGATGAACGAACTGACTGAGACATCAACGCACAGCCTAAACCCTTAGACCTAGAAAGCTGAAATTTTACACAGTGGTTCCCTTTACAATGTAGACAAGGAATAAGGAAGGATTTTTGGAAATTCAACCCCTAAGGGAGTCAAATAGGGGATGAAAGTTTGTATGAAAGTCCCTCAGTTTTAAAGTTAGGATCTTCAAATTTTGTGTTTAGGCTGATAATTGAATATAAATTTAGACGTGTCTCAGCGTTTTCAATAATTCTACCCCAAAGGGCTAAAAAGGGGGATGAAGTTGTGTATGAAAGTCCGTCAGTTTAGAAGTTAGGATCTTCAAATTTTGTGGTTAGGCTGACCATTGAAAATTAATTTAAGCGTGTCTCAGCGTTTTTGATAATTTCACCCGCAAAGGGGGATGAACGAACTGACTGAGACATCAACGCACAGCCTAAACCCTTAGACCTAGAAAGCTGAAATTTTACACAGTGGTTCCCTTTATAATGTAGACAAGGAATAAGGAAGGATTTTTCGAAATTCAACCTCTAAGGGAGTCAAATAGGGGATGAAAGTTTGTATGAAAGTCCCTCAGTTTTAAAGTTAGGATCTTCAAATTTTGTGTTAAGGCTGATAATTGAAAATAAATTTACACATGTCTCAGCGTTTTCAATATTTCCATTCCCAAAGGGCTAAAAAGGGGGATGAAGTTGTGTATGAAAGTCCGTCAGTTTAAAAGTTAGGATCTTCAAATTTTGTGTTTAGGCTGACCATTGAAAATTAATTTATACGTGTCTCAGCGTTTTTGATAATTTCACCCCCAAAGGGGGATGAACGAACTGACTGAGACATCAACGCACAGCCTAAACCGCTGGTCCTAGGGACATGAATTTTGGAGGTTGTGTTCTTTGTGAAGAGTAAGTATCCAGTAAGAAGGGTTTTTTGGAAATTCAACCTTTAGGGGGGTGAAAAGGGGGGATTTTGTTTGTATGAAAAATCTTATTCCTTGAGTTAATAACCTTGAAACTTAGCACGAACACTTATCTAAGTAAATTACGAAGTCAAGCATTTTTCGTTTTTCTAAACTACCCCTTAAAGAGGTATTGGGGGATGTCGAAATTTGTATGGAAGAATTTTAACGCGCTGTCCGATTAACTCGAAACTCAGTATTTATACTATGGACTAAAAATAAAGAATAACGGGTATCAGGGTTTTTCGCAAATCTACCCCTAACTGTGAGTAAAGGGGTAGTTAATTTTACAGGGGAGGATTTTACTGAGTGACTTGATTAGCTCGAAAATTAGCATAAATAATCTTTGAGTCAAGTTATGAACACATCCTAAACGATTTTTTTATAATTCCACCCATGTAAGGTTGAAAAGCGGGAATACAGTTTATATGAAAAATCTTATTCATTTGGTTAATAAACTTGAAACTTGGCACGAATATTTATCTAAGTAAATTATGAAGTTTAGCATTTTTTGTTTTTATAAACTACCCCCTAAAGGGGGATTGGGGACATCAAAATTTGTATGGAAGAATTTTAACGCGTGGTCCGATTACCTCGAAACTCAGTATTTATACTTAAGACCAAAAACAAAGAATAAGGTATATCAGGGTTTCCCGAAAATCTACCCCTAGCGGGGTGAAAAGAGGTAGTTAATTATACAGGGAAGGATTTTAATGCGTGGCTTGATTAACTCAACAATTCGTATAAATAATCTTTGAGTCAAGTAATGAACACATCCTAAACAATTTTCGAAATCCCACCCCTATGAGGGTGAAAAGCGGGAATACAATTTATATGAAAAATCTTATAAGTTTGGCATTTTTTGTTTTTATAAACTACCCCTAAAGGGATGTTGGGCGCGTTAAAATCAGGGTTTCCCGAAAATCTGCCCCTAATGGGGTGAAAAGGGGTAGGTAGTTAATTATACAGGAAAGGATTTTAATGGATGTGGCTTGGTTAACTCAACAGTTAGTATAAATAATCTTTGAGTCAAGTAATGAACACATCCCAAACGATTTTTCGAAATTCCATGTGAAAAGCGGGAATATAGTGTACATGAAAAATCTTATTTATTTGGTTAATACACATGAAACTTGGCAATATTTGGGACAGTAAATAATAAAGATTGTCACTTTTAGTTTCAAAAAAACCCCTTACAAAGGATTTAGGGGGTGACTAAGTTGATAGATTAGAAAAATATGTAACCCAATGTCGGATTAACCCGATACTCGGTACTACTAAAACAAAAAACTAAACTTATGTGTTTTAGGGTTTTTCAAAAATCGACTTCTACCAAGGTGGAAAAGGGTAAGTAATAAAGTTTAATGGGTGGCTATTACTGCTTGTATCCATTAACTTGAAAATGGGTATGGGTCTTTGAGTCAAGTTATGAACAAATCACGAACGATTTTTCAAAATTGCCCTGTGGGGGTGAAAAGCGGGGATACACTTTATTTGAAAAATCTGATTCCTTTGATCTATAAATTTAAAAATTGGCCCGAATACTTATTTATCTAAATAAATGATAAAGATCATACCTACATATATTTTCGAAATTTTTAGAGGAAAGTACGAATTTCACGCGGACGAAGTCGCGGGCAGAAGCTAGTATTGTAACAAAGGGAAAACATTACCTGTATAATGAAAGTTCCCTTTAATATTTTGATACATTACCTGTACAGTGAAATATGCGTGTTTTAATTACGTCACAGAATAAATTAAGACATTCGTTGGTATAGGTATTCTAATTGCGGCACAAGGCTGTCAAATTTGTAACTTGTATTACATATTTGAATATTCCACGCATAAATTATTTCGTATTTTCGTACGAAATACGAGTGTCATACGTTTTTGATTTATTTTTGCCTTATGTAGGGTAAGTGACTACAAAAAACACAAAAATAGAAGGGTACTTACTGTGTTATGTTTTACTGCGATATGTTTTTCTGTATGTTTTGTCTGCATTATGTTTTTTTTTTGTTACATGCGCTAGGTAAGCCGCGAAATTCCAATTGTTTTACCTACGTTTTTTGGTATTTGCAGGTCATAGGTTGTATGTTGATTACTGTAGAGATTATAGAATATTTGGTGCCTTTATGAATAGGTACTTTGAAAAGTAGATGGCAGAAATACGAGACAAATATTGATTTAAAAAACAAATAGGCATCAGATTTAACTGATAAGCCAAGGGAAAAGGAAAAAAAAAAACGTAGAACCAACTTCTAAGAATAATAATTATTGAAATTATGACAAACGATGGTTCATAATCAACATATAATGTTCCCACTACTGGGACACGGGCTTCCTCTCTGTGAGAGGGAGTGGGCTGTAATCTATCACGCGGGCCCACTGAGGGTTGGTAGATGTCATCGAATTTTTGATTCTAGGACTGGCCTCCTCACAATGTTTTCCTTTACCATTTTGAGAGCAGTGGTGATGAAATAATGTATACAAAGTAAAGCGCCTGGCTGGGTTCTAACCCGCGACCTACAACTCGTAAGTTGCAGCTGTTACCACTGGGGCAAAGTATTATTTAGTTCACATGAGGCATTTTCAACTATACCATACATACTGTTTTACAAATAGTTGTTTCGACGACGAACATAAAGTTCTACAAGTTATTTTGTTTCCTACTCCTGGTATTTTCTCTACTAATTATTTTCATTGCAGTTTCCAAGATAATTAAATTAGTTCTCCGGGACAGAACACGAAGAGAGTCATCCCTATTTATTTTCTCACTAATGTAGGTCTTGGTATACAAGAGAGAGCAGTTAATTAAATCAAAGATTTTGTTTCTCCAAAGGTTTAGGCCGGTTGTTCACGACGCCCTTTAAAACTAAGGGGTTTTGCACACTTGTTCGGGGTAGCACATTGTCATTTTATTTGTGTTAGGCAATTACCCCGCTCGCTTAAAGGTGACTCAAACTCAAAGCATTTATTTCAACTAAACCATGCACAGGCACTTTTGAATTGTCAAAATTAAATAGTCGGTCATTTGGTCAGAAAGTTGAAGCTAGTACTACTACAGCTTTTACTTGTAACAGAACATCGAGCATTCGCCGTTTTTAAATTTTATCGAACCGCACTTTGGACACGACCCTCGATGTTTTGTTACAACCTGATTTAAAAAACCAACGAGCGTATTTGTGTAACATTTTAGCGAGCAAAGGCACGAGCGGTACCTGTAGGTCCGTCATTTCAACAATGAATGCAAGGCAGAAAGATTACAGGAATGTTACAGGTAAATGCTCGCCATGAGCATTACGTCGAACCCAGCGTCGTGCATTCGCAGAAACGTTACATGGAAACGCTTTTGGAAACTGAGCTTTTGCCTGTATTGTACCATTCGTAGGAACGTTACATTACATGGAAACGCTCGAGAAAATGCTCGAGAAAATGCTCTCCTGTATACCTATACTCACCTGAGGTCCCGTAATTAAAATCACAGTGAGATTTTAGGAACCGATCAAAAAGAAAATAAAGTCAGAAAGAACGACGAGGAAAAACGAAGTACCTAATAGCGCGGGCAAGCGATGCGATGCGACGCGTTGGGGCAGGCGAACAGGAAATTTTACGCGGACAAAGTCGTGGGCACAGCTAGTTATAATAATATATTTAGATGCCTACCTAAATGTTTCCTTTCGATTTTGGCGCTATGGAAAAATTTCATTTTGCCTTTCGTGGATCATAATTTGATAATGATTGTAGTGTTGTAATAATAATACATTCAATTAAAACTAAAATGGAAAATTGCTTACAAACTACAAAAGAATTTTACGAGGTTAGGAGTTACGAGGAATAGTAATGAAAATACGGTATATTGTGAATTCAAATAAAAAAAATTTATTAATTGTTAAAACAATAATTATTTGAAAATAAAAATCCAGGTACCAAGATTTTATATTTCTTTTGAAAGCGTTATTAAGTAAGTACCTTCTACTTAGATTTTTTTTAGAAACCTGCCAAAATTAATTTGGACATCGTAATGAAAGTAATAAAATTTTTGTTTCAAGAAGTTACAATGAAGACTATTTGGGCTATTTCAAAAATAAAACCACTTAACTACTTAATTAAGTGGTATTAAAAATTAAGTTAAATTTAAGTTTCTTATTTGTTTAATCTTACCGGCCTAATCTTCCTCGTAATTGTGGTTTGTAACAAAAGTAGATAATTTCCACCCTGTTGAAGGGTGGCATTATGTTTTGTTTGTTACTTTGTTATCATTTACCAGTGTCGCAACGCATTACGCAATTGTGTCTGGTGGCGTCTTGTTTGTGCGGAATAGACTATTTTTCTTTCTTTTTTTTATTTTAGAACTCACTGGTTGGGAAAAGACTAGACAGATTGATTGACTTTAGAAGTAAGGTATATTAATATTTTTGTCGTAGTAGGTTTGATTACTTTTTTACCACTACTAAAAACTTTATCTTATGGGATATGGCAAATTCTTTTTAATCTCTGTTTTTTATGAATTTAAAAACTTAATTAACAAAAATAACAAGATTAAAACCTAACTTAACTAAAACTATACAAAAACTAAAATATAGCGTCGAAAAATTCATCCGCATCGCTGTCGACTGGTAATGTACCCAAGAGACTGGCGGCATTGCCACGTTGTATGGCAATGCTTAGCCTTTGGCCAAGGTAAAAGCCAGCCCTTGGGTCACGGGAAGTGTCAACCAGCCGTTTTGAAATTTCTGTAAAAAGACCATGAGCACTCGGACCCCATACTCTTATTAATTTGCTAATTTCTAATCAACTGTATGTGATGGCGTGATGGATCTGTTAGTCCCCTTTGAAATGGTTGAGCTGAATGTTACTGATCCATATGTCATGTTCGTGAACACGCGTCGTCAGTAAGGACTGGTCGTCTCTTAGCTACCACGGCTTATTTTATTTTTTTACTATATGGACGCTTTTAACGTGCACATGTTTCTACAACGTTCTCACACATCTATAATTATCTCAACTTGCATGATGTAACAAAAATAATTTGTTTAACAATATTTTGATTTAAAAGATTATCCATGGGAGATTTTTGCCCGTTCTTCTTTGTAGGAATGTACTACGCTTTGGAATGGGCAACTAGCATCACCTTTCTAGCTGAGGGATTCCTTGACATTCAAAAGTGCCTGTAGTTAGTTTAATTGGAATAAATGGTTTGAGTTTGAACCGTTAAGAGCAAAAAAAAAATAAGCACCTTAATTAAATACAGTAACCATAGAATTGAGTATTACAAGAAGTAAATTATCCAAAAATAACTTTCTTTACTGACACCCTTATTTGATTTACAGCCGGAAAATATAGAATAAATCGCACTCCAACCTATTGTAGGGCTGAATGCCGCCTACGCCTACCACACGTGGCTTCGAACGAACCCTTATCAGATTGTAGGGGGAACTGGCGGACCCCCAAACTGGGTTAATGAAGGACTTTTTATGCCTTTTTTTTCGTAAATAACGTTTTCAGATGTAAGCGGGTCATATACGACATTGTTAGTAGTCAACCATAATGTTGCACCTACCTAAAAATGAGTTTGCAAAATGGAAAATGTGGAGTGCGTCTGGGTATTGTTTTGAATAGATGAACACCAGAAACAGATTTATAAACCTGACGACCTGGGAATCGAACCTATAGGACCTAATACTCAGCTGGAGCGATTGCGACCTAGTGGTCGAACTAGCGGTGGGCAGACCAAGGATGATAAAATAAATGTACAAAGTAAAGCGCATGTCTGTATTTTTGTACCCATTGATTAGGACAAGGAAATTCCTATAATAATGTGCACATGTTAAAGATATGCGTATGTTTGCAGACTCAAAACGAGC
This sequence comes from Amphipoea oculea, assembly GCA_945859645.1. Lineage (NCBI taxonomy): Eukaryota > Metazoa > Arthropoda > Insecta > Lepidoptera > Noctuidae > Amphipoea > Amphipoea oculea. The sequence continues at coordinate 13,516,015 of OX243880.1, forward strand.
TTCATTACATCTCTCGTGAGTCTTCATATTAGTTTCATTCCACGTTTAGGTACTGGACACCAATAGACAAATTACGTAGGAATTAATGTTCATTTGCTCCTTTCATTTCATTTTCCGATCATTTTCTAAGCAAGTAAGAGATGCTGATTGAAAGATAAATTAACAAAAAGTGAAGCGTAAGGCGTGAGGCTTATGTCCAGCAGTGGACTGCGATAGGCTGAGTTGATTGATTGATTGAAGCGTCTGATATCCGCTTAAATAAGTAGGTAAGTGTGAACTTGTCAAGTTGTGACATTAATTTATCTGTTAAAAGTTAGTATGGAAATTATCGCAGTCAGTATCAATAAAATCTTAACTAATATTAAAAAGAGAAAACATTTGATTTTTTGTATGTTTGTAAAGCTTTCACAGTAAAACAGCTAAATGGATTTGGATAAAATTTGGCACATGGGGAGAACATGATCTGGATTAGGACATACTTTTTATCCCGATATTCTCACGGGATCGAGACTTATGCGGGCGAAACCGCGGGGTAGCTATCTTATATTAATAACATTTCTATTCTAATTCAACAATGCTTGCAGAAGCAGGTTGAAATCGATCTAGTTCTATAGAAGTTGCAACGTCTACTAAGAATACGGAGGTATTTCATTATAGAATATGATAATTATAGACGAATAGACGATGGGCTATTCTTAACTTTTACATTATCGATAGGCTTTTTAGCAGTGACAATTTCAGTCACAATGTCATTTGATAATAAATTAACCCCCTTACTAATAAACGTGTTATATCAGATAGTTACACACCGATTTCTCTCTTTCAGCCGTCAGTAATTTGCCTTTCGAAAGAAGAAGACAAAGCGTTGTGTAACTATACAGACGCTATACAACGTTTATTATTAAGGGGTAAGACTATGTATATTCTACTTTACGCCTTTTTACCAGAAACTACAGAACGACACGTGCTATAATAGCTTTCGATCCCTATAATATATTTATATTATATTTTAATATATTTTCGTTTGTTTTGTCCACTTTAACCCTAAAAGAATAATTTAAATATTTACAGCATATGCATTTAGCTTCAGTTTCACTCAAATACCTCTTTTTATGTAGAGAAAAATAGAGTATATTATAAGGATTAGTGGTTCACTGCGTGTTTATCATTTTAGTCCAAGCTTTTTCATGATGCTTTTCTGCACCATGAGTCAAAAATTAATTTACGATTTACACAAAATTCTACTCACTTTGCGACTTTTCAGGGGAAATTACCAATATGCCTTTTTTGTTCCTCGTCAAGTACCAAGAAACGGGTCACTAAACCTTCAAGCCACCGTGACATTTTGAAGCTACACTTCGAATATATCGCGACAAAATAAATGAAGTAGCTTAGTCTTGCCGACGCCAAGGATATTTCAAATAAGCAAAGCTGAAGAGACCGTTTCCTAGCGAGAAAATCGTCTCAGGGACATTGGTATCGCGAGAACGCAAACGTCGAATTGATCGATGAAATATAATTTGTCACAGCTTATCCCCTTGTCTTAAGAGGGGACTGAAAACGGGAATTTGTCGAGAGAACGTTTTATTTTTATTGAGTGCAACACTGGAATTTTAATGGGAGGTTAAATTTTCGTAATTCAAAATTTTGTGGAATTAGAGAAAGAATGGCATCTCTATTTTTAATTTAAATGCGACTTTAATTATATCTATTAAACTAGAATAATCGACAAGGTTACAGTTAAAATAATATTTCTGAATAATGAAAATGTTGTGAAATGAAAACAAATGGGTAGCCGAAACATACGAAATACCTTGGCAATGGAGTTGCATACCTTTTAAATTTTGGCTCAAACATTCATGAAATTCATGCAATTCACGATAAGTAAACTTAGCCCGGAAGGCAAATATTGTATTCAAATGTTAGGAATGGTAGAGTTTGTACAAGATTAATAGTAGGACCTACTTACCATCGGGCACATACACGTTCAGAAAGAGACAATCCTCGGAATACTCCCTTTTCTTCTTATCCTCCATTTGAGATTCCAGCAACTTCGTAAACAAATCATCATGTTTCTTCAAGGGATTCTGCACATCCTCCTTTTTTGGGTCACTTTGCATACAGTCTGGGGCATATGTCGTCGCATTCTTCACTCCTTCCCACTGAGGCAAATCCGTATACTCAGGGGGCAAAAACCTTCTGAACTCAATTGGCGGCTGAGCGTACGGTATTCCGACGTAGGCCGCTATTCTTTTCGTTCGAAATCTCGTAATATACATTCCCGAAATCGTTCCTTGATTCGCTAAAGTTATTTGGCGCGGTTCCCTCGCCGATAAAACCAATGTCATTTGCAGTAGCAACACTAATAAACGAATCATTTTGTCGATATTTTATTAAGAACAATTTATTTTACAGTACCTGGCAGCACAGAATATTTGAATTTGGATTGCATTTTATTTTTAAAAATGAAACCGACGTTCGAATTCATTAATAAAATGGACGTTCATTTCGATATTTGAATTTTTTAATAATTGACGGTTATTTTTGTCACGTTTCTGTTTAGTTTTGATTAGCTTCGTTTAGTTTCGTTTCGATTTTATTACTGGTGGTGTATAACCGGTATCGGTGGGTGTTCGTGCTCGAAGGTGGTGCGTTACTGTTTCTCGTGCAGACTTCGGCTCGTAAACAGTGGGGTTGTCCGTCGTTATAGCGACGAAGGAACTGCTATTGTGAACTTTGTTTGTTTTAGAATTGGCGTTTAGAGTATTTGTTTTTGAATGGCTGCTTTTAAGTGGGCAACTTTATCTTTGGAATACCACAAATCTGGTATTTAAACATCAGTCTCTTGATGTTTGAGTTATTTAGTAACCTATGCTAAATATTATTGCAAGAAAAGGAATTCAGTTCTTTATTTTATATTTATTTCTAAGTGCAAACATCTATAATTACATTTTAGTCTCTAACAAGTCGTTTTAATCTGTGGATGTCATCTATCAAACGTCAAACGTAATAAGCCCGAGATCTCTAGGTATATTCAAAATAAGAGATCTCTGAAATTCAACGGTAGAATAGTGCCCGAACCTTCTAGAAACATAAACTTTCTTTCATTTCAGTCACTGCCACGTCTAAATATTTCTTATGCCGACAAATACCTGGCGGTAAGCTTGCGACGCGACGGATCGCGTGACGACCAAAGGCAGGAGTCATTGCATTTGGCCACCGTCGACTTGTTTTCGCCTCATCTCCCCCTATGTGGGTCATTGCGACTTAAATATTGATCGATATTTTGTATTTGTGTTATGTTTTATGTGTTCTGTATGTATTTTTATGCATTGCTTTGGTGAAGTTAAAAGGGAAACATTTTACAAGTCGTAAAGTCTTACAAGCAGTCTTACCAGGGGTATCTTGTTTATAAAGTTACGGGATTGTAGAAGTCAGATAGTTAGGATCATGTAAAATATGCATATTCAGGTGCAACCGGTTAGACTGGAAGCCAACCCCAATGTAGTTGGGAAAAAGCTAGGCAGATGATGATATAAAGTTCTCTCTGTTTCGATACATGGAAACATAATTATAGAGTCAGTCTGAGAGAGTTGAGTTATGACTAGGCTATAACAGTTGCCTGCTGAAGGATCCTATAATAGTGCCCTGCAAAGCTTGAATATAAGTCTTTATAACTGTCCAGAGTGAGGCACACGTAATGCCGTTAATTTCTTCTTCCACAAATCCGCACTGGACCCGCGTGGACCCTCTTACACACAGTTAGGAGGCTTGTGCCCCAGTGGCAAGAAAGTATGGCTGAATTAATGTTTATATTATATTCTTTAATCATCAGCATCATCTAATCATTGAACACAAAACGGTGAAGGAAAACATCGTGAGGAAACCGACATGTCCTAGAACCAAAAATTCGAAAACATGTGACATCTACCAACCCGCACTGGGCCCGCGTGGTGGATTATGGCCCACTCCCTCTCACAGAGAGGAGGCCTGTGTCCCAGCAGTGGGTAAGTTATAGGCTGATTATGATTGCGATGATTCAATCATTGTGTATTGGATTTACTTTCTAGATTACCATTGTTTAGAATTAACACACATTATTAAGAATACTTTTTACTTTAAACCTTGTGTTAATTTACTGTTCACAAAAACCTATCTTTTCAACACCATGGCAGGCGAAATTATTCATTTCAAATTAAAACCGTTAAAATTGCCACTCAATCATATTTTTAAATTACTTTTACGTCAACAAGGACTGATATTTTTTGTATGACATATCGGCACCCAATTAAATGGTCATAATTTGTTTTTTTTTTAAAGACGAAGTGAAATGACGTTATGATTGATGTAGCGGATTGAGTGTCAATTGTCAATACTGTTGACGACAGCATATGAAATGGTAATATTAAATTAAATATTCTACTTTTTTAATTTTATATTTTCAAGTTAGTTATTAATAGATAGGGGAAGGCCAAACAAACGATGGATGGTCAGTGTGAAAGGTGATAAGGCTAGAAAGGGTGTGACTACCTGAGAGAGAGAATTATGGAAGAAGATGACATTCTGCACCGACTCCAAATAAATTGGGATACCCGGCTAAGGAATGGGATTTTTGGGATGCATGAAGAAGCCTCCTCGTGCAGCGCAGTTTGTTCCGCCAGTTACTCAACTGAACCGAGCGCTCGACGCACCCTGGACAGTCACACCCAACACCTTATTTTGACTGGCCAATTCTTCCCTTGCGGTGGTAGGGCTAACGCCCGCCTGGCTTGCGACCACCCTCCCACCGGAGTCCGGCGTCAAGCAGCCTTCTGTGTTTCGTCGATGCGTGGGAGTTCCAGTGCCTTAGGCAACTTCTGGGCACGCTCGTTCCATCATAAACCTCATCCATCGCTTTCCATCAGGCGTGATCGAGGTCAAGAGCGGGCCCATTCAGCAAAAAAAAAAAAACACAATAGTGATGGATTTTACATTTTATAAGGGAGTCTGTTTACAAAATACTGTCGTCGGAATTGCTTGTCTTTTTACTGCTAATTTGTACGTAAGGATTTTTAAAAGACTATACAATAATATTATTACAATAATATTACAATAATATGATCATTTTTAAGTGGGTCCAGTTGACCTAAGACTCCTACTTAAGTGCATTCAGAAAGAAACAGATAAAGCAAACGGGTAACAGTGTTCAATTGTTGCTCAATTCATTCTCTCTTTGCGTTTTCTACCTTAACCAAATAAATAGCTGTCGTTGTAGTTTTCTCCGTTTAATACACAACACATTTTGATAAAGTAGGTATGTACCTAAATAAATTATACACTCCAACTGAATCGATCATTCCAAAATGTCTATTTTTCACAAAGTAAAAATGCAAATCGACAGTTGAAAATAAAAATTAAATAAAGTTAAATATAAAGCGGCTGTGTATGGAAAACAAACAAAAATAGAGTTTGAAACGTGTGATGCTATAGTGGTCCCATTTGCATCTAAACTCGAATTTGCATAGATCACAATCGCGCGAGTCCCACATGGCTGTAGGGTCGCTAAACATTGTGGATTTATCGGACATTCCATTTTCAGGTCACCCTGTATAACTTAAAAAGATATGAAGTAAAATACTTTTCATCATGTCTTTGGCTTTTGCTTGTTCTAGTTCACGTCTCTTGTTCAATTTTTTTTTGTTTCAGCATGTCCTGTAAATGAACAGGTCATGCCTTGGTACAAACCAATCAGTAAAGTCGGTAACAGGGTAGACAGCCCAGCCCCTCATGGTCGGAGTAAAAACCAAACACAATCAACATCTCTTTTTAATCCATCCAAAGGTTGTCTTTAAAAGATCGCTCTTAGCGATAAGACCGCTCATTGTGTCACCCATTGTAAAGTTTCTATATTTTTATGTCTATAATTTATATGGTGTACATAAGAAAGAGTATTTTATTCTAATTAACATCCATCTCGGCCATCTCAATGCAGCATGGAGTAACCTTCCACACTGTTCCCGCATACCTCCAAAGGCTCCATTAAAAGCGATCTAGTTCAGTGTTTATTTTCCTCTAGCACAAGTCTGCTTAACAGTGTTTACCTCTTAGATTTCGACCCGTTGTTAATACAATGCAGTGCTCAAAGTCCCAGTCCCAATTAGACACCGCAAATACCAGGGAGAGATTACTACCACATGTTCGGGCACTTAAACTACTATTAGTTTGAATAATTTGAATTATATTCGTACGAACACATGAAGTTAGGGTTGCCAAGAATGTAGCATTAATTGGACATTCCACTTAGTGATAACTGGTGTTATGAGGAACAGCCGAAATTTTTATTTTGAAGTAGTGCATTTATTACACTTAAACGACGTTAGGCTGGCTGAACGCCGACTATGCGACGTTATAAATTACTAGCTGCGCCCCGCGGTTTCACCCGCATAAGTGTCGATCCCGTGGGAATATTGGGATAAAGACTATCCTATGTCCTTCCCCGGGACTCAAACTGTCTCTATACCAAATTTCATTGCTATCAGTTCAGCGGTTTAGGCGTGAAAAGGTAACATACAGACAGACAGAGTTACTTTCGAATTTATTATATTAGTATGGATAATCTGATAATTAAATCAATCACAGCCTTTTTAGGGTGCCGTAGTCAACAAGGTAACGTTATAATTTCGCCAAGTCCATCCGTGTGTCTGTCCTCGGCTTAGCTCAGAGACTCTTAGTACTAGAAAGCTGTAATTTGGCATGTGTATACAATATTAATCACGCCGACAAAGTAGACAAATAAAGTCTTGAAAAAAAATTTGGGTTCCTTCCCGACACGTAAAGTGGAGATGGTTTTTGATGGCTGGTCAAAAATATTGCGTACTAGCTGCGCCCTGCGGTTTCACCCGCATAAGTGTCGATCCCGTGGGAATATCGGGATAAAAACTATCCTATGTCCTTCCCAGACAGACAGACAGACAGAGTTACTTTCGAATTTATAATATTAATATGAAAGTATGGATGTGTGAAAACTATTTATCGATTCAGGGATCCGTTTGCGAAATATTAAGGTTTAAAGTGCTAATGTTCATTAGAGTCAAGTGTCCCCACCAGCTAAATGGTTGTTTTTGAATATGTGAAAACATTCACGGCAAGGAAGACTATCACAGCTAAGTAGGCTTTACAAGTTAACGAGTAATACTCGACCAACTTACATTTGCAGTTGGAATGTATGAGAGAACATAGTTTTCAACTACAATATTAAGTTTGTTAACATTTTTAATAACGGGGGTTCCGTTCCGTTCATTGTGCGTGACAAATGACTTATTTCATGTCCATGGCTCCCATTTCACTTGTCACCGCACATGACTGTTTTTAACCCGTTACCTTTCAAAAGTTTTCAAATTAATCATGATTCTCTCTTAATACTGGATGCAGAGGAAAGCATGATTAATTTGAAAACTTTATAGAACCGAACTTCATGTAGATAATGATATGTACTTTACGACGGCCACTTTGACCTGCATTCTGACTGACCCGTTGGTCTCGTGGCCGCAAGCGTGACTGCTGAGCGTGGGGTCCTGGGTCGATTCCCAGATCGGCTAAAGTGTTACTGGATTTTTCCATTAGGAATTTCTTTGTAACAGTCCAGAGTTTGGAAGTGGGCGGTGTGATACCCCAATGCCTCGGAAAGCACGTTAAGCCGTTGGTCCTGCCCCTGATCTCTCTCCGGTCGTGTCGGATTGCACTCCCATCGGGCTATGACAGTGAGGGAAGAGAGAGTGCACCTGTGTCTGCGCACACACTTGTGCACTATAATATATCCCGCGACGAAGGCTAGTCTCCGTTAAGATTGGCCGCCATGGCCGAAATACGGTCTGCAGGACTAGGATACTCGCATTCACCTAAACCAAGTGCCCGTGGCTAAATAATAATGGCCGCACAGGTCAATCGATCAGGTTAAGCTACGCTTACCGCGGTTGGTCTGTGCATGGGTCTTGACATACCGAGACCCCTTCGTGCCTCGGAAAGCACGTTGCTGTCAGTCCTAGATCTTTGATAGTCGTTACGGGTAGTCAGAAGCCCGAAAGTCTGACAACCAGTCTTACCAAGGGGTATCGTATTACTCAATAACTGGATTGTGGAGATCAGACAGGCATTCGCTCCATGTAAAATATTGATATTCAGCTACATCCGATTAGACTGGAAGCCTACCCCAACATAGTTGGGAAAAGGCTAGGCAGATGATGATTCGCCTAAACCAAGTACATTTTGTCAATGATCGTCACAAAATTGACAATGACAACAATCATTTGGAAATAACGGATGTAGAAATACTCATAACGGAGCCGGGTGTCACTCGTTCTTCCCGTTATTATAACTTAACTTTTCGATGATCCCTTTACCGTTGCAAGCACACAAAGCACAATGTTTTACGTGTAAAGTCAAAGTCAAATGTTTTTTTTTTTTTGCTCAATGGCTACCCTCACCTATGGAGCGCAGACATGGTCACTTACTAATCGTCAAAAGTCCGCACTCGGGGTCTGTCAGCGAGAAATGGAGCGCAGGTTCCTTGGAGTTAAACTTACTGATCGTATAAGGAACTCGATACTGCGTTCTAAAACTCAAATTGCCGATGTAGGTCACACGGCTGCCAAGCTAAAGTGGAACTGAGCTGGTCACATCTGTCGCATGCCGGAGGAGCTGTGGGCTAAAGTGACCACACAATGGGTCCCAAACAGCAGCAAACGGCAACGCGGCAGGCCCAGAATGAGATGGCGGGACGAACTCGACTCTTTCCACAAGGATTAGCGTGTAACAGCACTGGATAGGGACAAGTGGAAGGAGGGAAGGGAGGCCTTTGCCCTGCAGTGGAACAGAAATGGCTGATAATAAAATAAATGGACCGCTCTTGACCTCGATCACGCCTGATAGAAAGCGATGGATAAGGTCTATGATGGAACGAGCGTGCCCAAAAGATGCCTAAGGCACTGGAACTCCCACGCATCGACATAACACAGCAGGCTGCTTGACCCCGGACTCCGGTGGGAGGGTGGTCGCAAGGCAGGTGGGCAGTAGCCCTACCACCGCCAGCAAAGAGTTTGCCAGTCAAATAAAGTGTTGGGTGTGACTGTTCAGGATGCGCCGAGCGCTCGGTTCAGTTGAGTAACTGGCGGAATAAACTGCGCTACACAAGGAGGTTTCTTCATGCATCTCAACTGATGATCCCGACTGATGATATAAAGAATGCGTAGATATCGGATCGTGAAGGGTCTTTTTACACAATTTTTACACCAGACAGTAACATGGTCATCCTACTGACAACGCACGCGGTGCGGCAAGGGCGTGCTTTCAATATTGTTCAATTTTACTGCGAGCGGTCACGTGACCTGTGCTCGTACGTAGAACATGGGTTCGCGACATTGTACCCGCGATTATTTCAGTATTTTTATACAAGTATTATGCTGAAACATGGGGAAAATACGTATTGTTGAACAAAACATTCGTCCCAGCGATAAGCGGATTGCAATCTCGAATTTTCATTTCGTAGCTGGTTGATGTGATTTTTAAACCAGGGTCGCCTATGCAAATGAAAAGCCGTTGGTTATACGCCTGTGTAACAAATCAACCAATCAATCACCCAACGAACCAATCAACCAGCAACGTACAGTGATATTGACACCTATCCGACCGATAGCCATTGTGCTTTTTGGCTAGGTCTTCAACCAGTGCGTCCTGCCCGTTATAACGTACGGTGCCGAAACGTGGGCACTGAAAGTCGGGCTGGTCCACAAATTTAAGATCGCTCAGCGCGCTATCATAACTATTTAGTAATCTGTGGCGCTATGGAGCGGGCTATGCCACAGATTACTAAATAGTTACTACGTAGCTATGCTCGGAGCTTCTATGAAGAATACAATCAGAAACGAAGTTATTCGGAAAAGAACCGGAGTTTCCGACATAGCTTGCACAGTAAACAAGTTGAAGTGGCAGTAGGCTGGCCATGTTTGTCCAAGGATCGATGGTCATTGGAGCAGACGAATCTTGGACTGGAGAACGTGGATCGGCAAGCGTAGTGTGGGACGCCCCCCAGCTAGATGGACAAACGACCTCAAAAAGGTGGCTGGGACAGACTGGATGCGGAAGGCGGAGGACAGGGTGTTGTGGTTCAGCCTGGGAGACCTTTAATGTCCAGCAGTGGACTGTGATAGGCAGAGTTGATGGATTGATAGGTATCAATAACCTATTATTACCACTTTATTTATTTATTTATATATACATAAATATACCACAAAAATACATAACATTAAATAAACACACACACACACATTGTTTTTAGTTAGAAATAATAATTTTTAAACGAAACCACAGTAAGAAATATAATTTTACTGCAGCTAATTAAAAGTCCCACCATAGTAGGTTCTCTACAAAGTGAGAGTGAACAGGCCTCTTCTGGGTAAGCTCACTCCATCGTCGACTTTGTCTCTGTCACCTCTGACCTAGACTAGAGTCAAGAGCAAACCCATATCAAATAAAAAATTAAAAAAAAGGTTGGTCTCTTCCAAAGTCTCTGAGCTGAAAAAGAAAACATCAGCTTCGTCCTTCAAAGTATAGGCAGGCTCAGTTTACTGCAACCTATTATAATCAGAATTTAAATCATAAGCCCCGGAATTATATCCAACTAAAACTGCTTGGATGTACTCCAATAACGAAATAATTTACTTGGCACTGCCATAGAATAACAAAATGTTCAGAAACGAAACTTACACGGTGCAAAGGTCTTGCCTCTGCCCTACAATCAAATTAAAGCAACACAAAACTTGCATCGTCAAAACACTTTTATTTTTATTTTATTTATTTATTTTTCCAACTTACATCTATCCTTACAGGGAAACCTATTGCGATAGTGTACACTTATCTAAACTCTTATCTTAACTTATTTCTAACTCCTTATTATAATTAATTTTGTTGTTACTCCACCTTATGGTATGCCACAGATAATTGAATCAGGCTTAAAGTTCGGGTTCTTAGGTTAGTTTCAGGGCGCAACAAACGTTCAACACTAGTCAATCACGTGAGTCAGGATTTAATCGTCGTACGCCACTCACAGGCGCCCGCGGCATCCACGAATGCCCCTATTATAGTAAGCACCCCGAATATACAGCCAGAGGAAATCGTGGCAATCCATTGCAATGCCTGATTTCAAGCTTCGCGCCCGATGGTCGATAAAATTGACAATTCTTTTGGATTGGGCAAGCTCATACTGAGAAAAAAACCTATAGTCTGTTTTAAAAGTATCTAATGAAAATTTTAACAAATGGATCAGAAACCGTACCTGGATGCCAATTTGTTGTGCCACTTACAACCCTAAGACGACCCACTGACCCAAATGGAGTACTTTGATTTGATTTTTTGTATACTTTAAACTTAATTCTAACTTTAAATCACCTTCGAGAGATTTTTCATTTGACAATTGAGATTAAAACTAACCCCAGCTTTCAAATGAAAAATATTGTCAATTTTCATTGAAACTTTTTAAATTACGATTTAATTATGTTACCCAAACAATAATTGGTGGAAAAAGTGGTGAGGGTGACGAGTAGTGATATGCCTACAGATGAATGGCATGTCTTACTAAATCCCTTTAGAGCAGTTTCGCTCTACATTCGATCCGAATCCGAATTAAGTAATATAATTAATAATAATTTATTTATTTATTCAGACAAAATTATAATTGTTAGTTACAAAAATTATCTTACAAACTATGTTAGTACAGACATATTACAATAAGGTAGGTATAAAAACACCAAGGTGTGTAGTCATGAAGACTGTCGCTCGGGTTAGGACTCTATCTGACCAGAATCCGAACGAAAGCCCTCATGACTGCCGAGTCATACTTATTATTAGAGAATTAAAGATCCAACTTAAATCCGAATCGTAAACATTCTAAATTCGGACGGATAGAGTTCGGATCTAGTGCGCAACCCCTCATACAAATAGGACAACGGTCACTTCGGACATTTCTCGGATTCGGATCGGACGTAGTGGAAAACCGCTTTTAGTGAGTGATAACCAAAGATCGGAATGGGCTGAGTATATTTACCTAAACTTCGGAGAACAGAGACAGAAAGTGGAGACTTCCTTACGACGACATTTTTTTTCTCGGAATTCGGAAAAAATCTTAAATAAGTTGAAAATAAGCTTTATTTAAGTTGCGTAAAGGCTATTTTTAACTAAACATGCAATTACCAAATTTTCGGGTTTTTCAGGTAAAATCCCGAAATTCTCTCGTCTCTCGTCTAGCTTTAATTAACGTATTCCAATTATATGTAATGTATGATACAACGGTTAGTTTAAGGCTCGTAAATATAATTCGAATACATGAATTAAAGTTTTATTTCGGGATTTTACGTGAAAATCCCGAGCATTTGGTAATTGCAAGTTTAGTTAAAAATAACCTTTACCCATCTTAAATAAAGCTTATTTTCAACTTATTTAAGATTATTCCCGAATTCCGGAAAAAAAATGTCGTCGTAAGGAAGTCTCCACTTTCTGTTTCTGTTCTCCGAAGTTTAGGTAAATATACTCAGCCTATTCCGATCACTGGTGATAACGTAAGAATTTAATTCGAACAGGGTTTGTTTACAATTTTATCAGGCACTTTTGGAACATACATTACAAGAGTTTCTGTTCTATTCGATTTACTTATTCTTTGCCAATACTCTTACCTGCAATCACATAGCCCGCATAACTCCCCTATTATTATCACCGATTACAGTGCCGTTTTGAAACAAAACCGCTTCGGCTATGGCCGAAATGACCTTGTGTTCTGACAGCTTGAGTATTATATTAGTATTGATTAAAATATTTTAAGTGTTGGCAATTCCACGCGATCGCGTATCGTAGTAAAGTTGAACGTAATAGCTCGGTTTTACGATACGGTTTTAGGAAAAACCGGATGTCCTTGACTGTTTCAAGTGCCTTAATTATCATGGTATAAGTATGTGGTTAAAAAAATTATGTTCAAAGAGGACTTTGACAGTTAAGCTGATTGATTGAAAAGTATAGTCGTTAGGAAGCGGAATCTGTTTGAAAAATGACTTAAGGTTTCAGGATTCCAAAGTAAACAATTTTTTTACGTGGACGTGAAAAAGTATAAAATAAGCACGTGTTTAATATCGCATTTTGGAATTTGGACATTTTATACAAAACCTTCCTTTGTATTACAAGAAAATGACGTAGGTATCTATAAATTGTTATGAATCTAAAACATTCAAAGCTTTAAATAATTGTGCTAAAAGTTCGACAGCATAACTTTTTTACTTTTAACATTAAAAGGTCAAAACACATCGAATTAAAATGATCAAATACTTTTCTGACATTTACTTAGTACAAAAAGTTTTATGTATAAGTATCGAAAAGGTCTTCAAGCTTTTTAAATTGTATTTCAACTTGATAACTCCACGCGTTCCTGAGAAAAAGGGTCTTGACTGACGGACAGACGGACAACGAAGTCATCTTATAAGGGTTCCGTTTTTCCTTTTAAGGTACGGAACCCTAAAAAGTACTGTAAAAAGATGGACTTAATGCCTGAGGCATTTTATACACTGTCACCACCCTACTACCACCATTATAATTCCAATACATAATCCTTTGGCGAAAACAGGTGTTATGTAGTACCTATGTTATGTTATCGGATATTCTATCTAAGCCACATCTCCTTCGTAGCACTATACTCTTATCCGTGTTGATCGCATCAAGTACGCTCCTGAGATTGCTTCAATTTCGTCAACCCATCTAAAGTCTATTCAAATTGATGTTATTTCAAGTTAAACAAATATCAACTTTATTATTATGTTAAGAGTGACTAGCACTATTGAGAAAGTTATAAAAATGTTTGAAGTTGTAGCGTAAACTGCACTTTATTATGTAGGAATTAAAGTTATTTTTCCATAAACTCATATTTGTTTAAATTTTTGGCAAATAAGGCGCGAATGCAGATTATCAGTATGTTTGTCTGCGCACGCATTGTTTTCTTACCTATACATAATCAGCCTACAATATTCTCACTGCTGGGAGCCACTCTGTGAGAGGGAGTGGGCCATAATCCACCACGCGGGCCGTTTGCAGTTTGGAGGATATCGCATGTATTCGATTTTTTTTATTCTAGGAGATGCTGGTTTCCTCACAATGTTTTTCTTCACCGCTTTGAGAGCAGTGATGATCTGTGATGATGATATAATTTACACAAAGTAAAGTGCCTGCCTGGGTTCGAACTCACGAACTACTCATAAGTCGGGCCGATATCACTATGCCACGACTGCTCCCCATCTATAATAATACTTAATACCTCCTTTCCAGGAGGCCTATTACTACCAATGCGAAAGGCTTTCACACAGATAGATTGCTTTATAATCGTTGCTACGTAACGGTATTTTGCAAACGTAATTTAAGCAAATCAGCCAGCATTTACATTGAAACATATCGTCTATTTTTTCGTTGTATTTTTAAATCATGCTAAATCTAACCTTCGTTTTGGGGCAGCAACTGACCGGTAGCCTGCTACGTTAGGAATGGTTCAAGGGTAAATTTTGTTATTCATGAGCCTCAATAGGAGTTTATCTGATTGAGTGAAACGTATACTTTCAGTCGAACGCTCGTTATGGCCCGCGGCCTGTGGCAGAAAAAAAATGTAATGGCAGACTTTATAGGATTTTTTTTTAAAACCCGTCTTGAGCAAGCGTGGTGATCGACTCGCGCCTTTGTCTGTATGAGACCTTTGTCCTGCAGTGGAAACTGTCCCAGTCTATTATTTAATTATATATAGGCTGGTATTATTACTGTTATTTATGAGGACAGCAAATGCTAAACTTCTTAGAAAAATTAAGAACATGGCTCAGTGGTACCAGCCGCGACTTATGAGTTGTAGCTGGCAGGATGTAGGTTAGAATCGACAATCGACAGGCGTTTTACTTTGTGTAAATTATTTCATTAGCACTGCTCTAAAAACGGTGAAGGAAAACATTGCGAGGACATCGGAATGTCTTGAAACCAAAAATTTGAAGACATGTGACATCTACCATACGATGCTGCGATATCCTCCGAACCGCACTCGGCCCGCGTGGTGGGTTATGGCCCACTCCCTCTCACCGAGAGGAGGCCTGTGGCCCAGGAGTGGGAACATTATAGGCTGATTATTTTATTTATCTACTTACATGTACCATTACAGGATATAACCCAATGCGGTAAATGCGCTTATCCTAACTTATATTACTAAAATCTATAACTTATTATAATAATGCATTCCATGTGAATTCACTTAAGGCGATTATAGCCTCGAATGTCCTTGAGCGTTTGGGCGGAGCATAGGCGAACCCAGTGCCTCACCCCGCGCGCCCGCTTACCTCCCCAATGTCAAAGAGTGTCGTACTTGTACGTAGCGCATGCAGATACGGCGTGGGATGCATTTTGTCTTAGGCAGTTTTATGATGCTACCTACTTACTGAGTGTAGATGGATCGAGAATACGTACAATATTTATGTTGTGAGTATGAATGCTATTGTACTTACAGTAAAAATACTGCTTTCTTAGAGACAAATAAAAAATAATAATAATATCAATAAAAAACGTTTATTCAGTATACAGTTCGTTTTTTCACGTATACAGATAATAAAAAAATACAATTATGAAAAAAAAAACTTACTTATGACTAATACCGCTTTTAACAGTGGTAGTTTTTAGGGTTCCGTACCCAAAGGGTAAAAACGGGACCTTATTACTAAGACTCCTCTGTCCGTCTGTCTGTCTGTCACCGGGCTGTATCTCACGAACCGTGATTGCCAGAAGAATACCATTATTATAGTTACAAACTCAAATGGGTCCCGCCTGCTTCCAACTTTTATTTAATTTAAAATGGGCTTGTTTTTAGCTTTTCAGTTAGTTTTAGTATAAGGTTGCAGTCGGGTTTTGTAATTTTTTTATTTCCTGCTTTTTAGTTTACAAATGTGAAAGATTTCGCTGACGATTTAGTTCTTGGTAGGTGTTTTTTACGATTTGTCACTTTGAATTAGTTTTTACCATATTATAAATTGTATATATTTTTGTAATCACCTTTTAAAACCTTTTATTTTGATACCCCACTCGATAGGTTATGAGAAAAAAAAAGACGGGTTGCACTCCGGGAGTGCCGGCAGAAGTGAAAACTTGAATATTAACGTTGAAATAAATCAATTATTAATCGAATTAATATAACTCATTTTTTTCACTATTTCTGCGTCACTTTTTTCATTAATAGATGCACTTTGTTCAATTTCCATATTTTAAACACTATACGAGTATACACGAATTTTACGAATACACAGCAGTGTAGGTACTATACAGACGGTCGAGCCATCAGCTGTCCATCCATCCATCCGTACATCCACACCCACACACACACCCACACACACCCCCACACCCACACCCACACACACGCCCACACACACACCCACACCCACACCCATACCCACACCCATACTCACACCCACATCCACACACACACCCCACACCCACACCCACACCCACATCCACACCCACACCCACACCCATCCATCCATCCATCCATTGTCGTGTGTCACTTGGTTCACTTCGGTTGGCGCCGCCGTAGAAAGAGAGGGGGATACTTAGTAGTTAGGAGTAGTAGTTCTCCCCTATGAAATCTCTCCTGACGGTCACGTGTCCTGACGCGACCATTGTTTTCAATACATAGCTGGATTCGACGTCTCAAGGATTGTACTGCCATTCAGCATTACAATATTAGTGATTCCATTAGAATATTTTCCAAAGATCGTAAAAGAAATTTGAATTTGGAACATAATGTTGTGAAGGTGACTGCGCTGCGGGTGTGTTAGTAAAATAAAAATATTGAGCATCATTTCGAACAAGGTACGTAATCGAGGTATGAACTATGAATACTTTAAAATAAGAAGCAGTTTATTAAGATTCAACATTTTCCTTAAGTTTGCCGTATGTCATTACTTCCCAGAATTTGATCCTTATTAGGGACACTATCGAATGGTGTAATAATACAGTATGTGTTTTTTTTTCAAAATCAACAGGTTCGATTCCTGGCTAGAAATATTGATTTTTCAAAAATCCAATGATTCAGTTTTAGTTTTCATCAAAATCGAGCCCGCGACTCCTTTGAGTATTTTTCGCTATTCCTCATAGTATAGAATTTGGCCATCCACGCCCACTTGAAAAATTCACCCTGTATATTATATACTCTCGAAAAACATAACCCTTCTTCTGGCTATCACGGTTCGTGAGATACAGCCTGGTGACAGACAGACAGACGGAGAGAGGACTCTTAGTAATAAGGTCCCGTTTTTACCCTTTGGGTACGGAACCCTAAAAACTACCACTGTTAAGAGCGGTATTAGTCATAAGTTAGTTTTAATTTTTTTTTTTGTAATTGTATTTTTTATAGTTTGTATACGTGAATAAACGATCTGTATACTGAATAAACGTGTTTTATTGATATTATTATTATATTAGTATTCAATAGACAATAATATATCGTCCACTCGCAAACAAACTATCACTACTACTAATACTATCAACGTCCAAGCGTAAACGAACAGTCCGAGTGTACTATCTGCGCTATTTAGTCTTTGCTACAAAAATGCAGATCGGAGCGAGCCGACATGCGACACAACCTCCCCGTGCGAACGCTACAGCGAGACTGACCGGGCGGCTGCTGCCCGCGCCCGTATAGGTAAAACCATGGTGTTACTGATTTTTTCCCACTTAAATAATAATTATTAAATAAAACAAACTTAATTTTTATAAACCATTAAATTTGCTATAATTTGGTGAAAGAATCATCAAAATCGCTTCAGGCGTTTGGAAGTAGAAAGAAAATTCTTGCGTAAAATAAGAGGATGGATATGATTTTTTATTGTTAAAACTAACAGTAATATTAAAAAAATCAAACTTAAATTATATTTGTAAACATATGTCACATATCATATATTTTTTTAAATATATTTGGGCTATCCATTTGGGAGAAGTAGGCCTTCAAAGAGAGGTCTACTTTGAAGTTTGGCGTAACCATTCGCCTTAAACAACGGAATAAGTCCGTCCCACTCGCTATGACCCTAATGTATTTACTGTAATTTAATTAACGATTACGTGCCCTTATTGACAACAAACTGTATTATTTCAACGTTAAAATCCATTTTAAAGTTTCGTCCCGATTCACCCCGTTTGTAGTTAATTTATAATTAGAAAGAAAATAAAAAAAAATATTTGCACTAAATAATTAATACTAATGCATATGCACTCAGAACCAGCAAACACTGAAAATAAAAAAACAACCTACTTAAAAAAAAATACTACAAAGTGATAAATAACTTTAATTTCGGAAGTCGGTGTCGTTGGTTCCGCATTTTCGCTTTTTGACACCGACTTCCGAAATTAAAGTTATTTATCACTTTGTAGTGTTTTTTTTTTTGAAGTCGGTTGTTTTTTTTTTTGTAAAAAAGTTTTTATTTTTCACTTTTTAGTTGTACCTACCCCACAAAAAAGTAAACGAAAAGATCATTAATGTAGACAATGTAGATAAATTTTTAGATTTTTCAAAAACCGCTTGTCTGATTTCGATAGAATTTTCATGGGACCATTTGGGAAGTATAGGTAGGTACTCTTTCCAACAAAAAAAGAATTTTTCAAATCGGTTGGTAAGCAACGAAGTTATGCGCGAACAAACATAAAAAAAAAATACAAACATCCGAATTGAGAACCTCCTCCTTTTTAGAAGTCGGTTAAAAATAACATTTAGTTGGTTACAGACATAATCTTTAAAGAAACTTCCTACATATTATTCTTCTCTACATATTACTCTGTCGCAGTATCATGCTGAGACAGGAGCCTTTTGACCTCGTGTAGGAATTTCTGTTTCATTTTTCTTTTTGTTACGTTTTTTTATATAATTTGATTTTTTATTTTTGACTGTGTTTAGTTTAGTTTGTGATCTTCCTGTACGAGTCGCAATAAATACTTTTTCTTTTTTTCTTTCTTCTCGTTTCTTTTGTCATTTAACAATAAACGAATAGCTCCAGTAGACCCGAAACCTTTTCAGCCCGTCAAAAGTTCATTTCACGGGTTTTCAGCGTTTTGAATAAAAATACAATGTAACAAATAAAAGATTATCCGTTATCACGCAATGCAAACACGCACCGAGCACACTTTCTTATAAACTGCGTACGTAAACATATATATACATACATGCTATTTTTTTACAGTTGGTACTTTCTTTTCGTTAGGGTAATGACCTTATAACCTTTATTTGTTTGGCATTTGACCAAATATGAATAATAATATTCAGCTGGTTAACGTTGATTGGGAAACAAATACCAGCTGGATTCACTGCTGCGAAGAAATATTTTGTAAGTTTTATACAAGAGACATTTATAGGTCTCAGTCGCAGAACGTCCACTTCGTAAAATGTCTACCGGACGCAAAACGTCCATTTCTCCAAAGATTCAATCCTTCGTATCAGTACCTACAAAATTGGTCAAGTGCGAGTCGAGATGTTTTGCGAAAACATTTTGCGAAAGAGACATTCTGAGAAATTAGTAGCAAGTAGGGCATGCAAAACCGGAAAGTCATCAAAACCGGTTTTGAACATCGTTTTTTTGGGACCAAAACCGAAAACCGGAGCTAGGTCCGGTTTTAGCAAAAAAATCGAATGTAGTATAATTTAAAAAGAAACACCATTTTTTTAAAATAACCACTAAGTCTACAAATACAACAAATTGTATCATACATTTCTTTTTACCCGACTACGGCAAAGCCAAAGGAGGGTTATGATTTTAACAGGCTATGTATGTATGTGAGTATGTTCATCTGTTCCCTCATAGCTCCTAATCTACTTATCGGAACTCGACATATGAGGTATCGTTAGAACCGTCTTAATTGTCCGCTGAAAATAGGCTACGTGACGTTGCACAAAACTCGATACGGCGCCCTCTAGTGGACAAAAAGTAATGTGTTAAAAATAAAAATTGAGATAAATACGCCATGTTTGGTATCATTTGAAAGGGCTTCACTTGTACATTTCCAAAATATTGCTCAAATTTAAAGCGATGCCCTCTAGCGGACAAAAGTCATTTGTTAAATTTAACACCAAAATTGTTTAAATAAAAAAAAGTAAAAAAACTAAAACCCGACTACGACAAAAAAAAAACGACGCTGAAAAAGTATGAAACAAGATTTTCATACTTCGAACAGAACAAAAAGAAAAACCGTAGTCACACGTTATAGGTACCAACCGAAACACTTTAATGAGATCAAATCAACTACAAGTAAGTTTTTGGTATCTTTGGTACCTATTAAGTCTGCTATCAAAAATAATATATTTTAAACATAGAAAACACAATCAGCATCTTCAAATATTAATCACAGCCACCCACAATAACCAAAAAAATCAACATTTTTGTAACTTTGAAGACGAACTACAAAATAACATTACTTCGAAAAAAATGTTGACAAAACCGGAGCTGAGCTCCGGTTTTGGCTCTCAAAACCGGAGCTGAGCTCCGGTTTTGGCTCTCAAAACCGGTTTTCAAAAATCGTTAAATTTTAGCCGATTTCCGGTTTTGCGCAAAACCGGAAAACCGGTTTTGCATGCCCTAGTAGCAAGATTCAATAGTAAAAGTTATTTTCATCAAGTTGCTAGTGAAAAGTTTAAATTTAAAGTCCCTGTTTTAAATGCACAATAACGTTCCATAGTAACCTTCAAAGTACTTAAGCTATAAATAACTAATTGAGATTCTCGTAATTGAGCAACCAGGGAGCCTAAGTTGGCAAGTTACTTGATAGTGTTAACATGAGTGGGTTCCTTGTAAATACTAAAGTTATAGTTCCTTAGTAAGTTGTGGAGTTGGAAATGTCGTTCCTATTCCTAGACTGCTACTAACAAATACAACATAATTTAGATGGAAACGGAAACTACCTACATCTAAACTAATATTATGAAGAGGTAAAATTGTTTGTAAGAGGTAATTCTCTAAACATACATCTAGGATATAATAAATGTTGACTTGACTTTGTATCTTCCTAGCCCATGGGAAAAAAGCGTGAGTTTATGTATGTGTGGCGCCATCTACATCGCCACATGCGAACTACTGATACGCAAAATCCTGCATCGCGCAAGCAGAATTTACCGCGCAAGTAGCATATATACAACATCCCGACATCAATTGTCAGGCAGTTGCCCACCAAGTTGCCAGTTGACAGTTATTTCATGCAAAAACTGTCAAACGTCAATTTTATTCCTCGAACATAAGTTATCTGGCGATGGGAAAATCAGCCCTTAAAATATAAAGTGGAAAGGTCTGCGTACGTTATTCTCCCTGCTTAAAAAAGCTCTTTAAATAATCTGTCCCAATTTCCCCTTGTAAACAGTTATCTTCTTACAAACCAACCTTTTTTAAGTCCACCGGATGTAATTTGCGTTAAGCTAGAACCTTAATAAAGACGCAAAAAGTTCTATACCGCGGTTTTCTTTAAAATAGCTTAATTTACTCCTTTTACCTTTGAACTCCCCCCCTCTCTCCTATTTTACTTTTGAAGTATATCTAAATAAAATAAATATAAACTCCTTGCTCATAAGGCATATTACACACTGACTGATAGATTGCTACGATTTTTACTTTGTTCTGTGGATCATCATCTGCCTAGCCTTTTCCCAATGATGCTGGGGTCAGCTTCCACTCTAACCAGTAGAAGCTAAATACCAGTATTTTACATGGAGCGACTGCTTATCTGACCTCTACAACCCAGTTACTGGATAATACGATACGCCTTGGTAAGACTGGTTGTCAGACTTTCGGGCTACTGACGACTCGTAACGTCTGTCAAAGATCCACGATTGACAGCCGGGACCAACGGTTTTACATGCTTTCCGAGGCACGGAGGGTTTCGGTATGTAATGATGGTCACCCATCCACGGACCAACCGCGGCAAGCGTAGCTTAACCTGATCGATCGACCCGTGCGGCTGTTATTACTTAGCCACAAGCCCCTCTAAGAATTTGTCCTGTGGATAAGAATAAAATTAATAGGTACCTATATTATCTTGTGTTAAAAATAAGTTTTTAATGTTTCATTGTCATGATCATTAGTTACAGTTATTGTAAATAATTGTCAATCCATAACTACATATTTGGAATCTGAAGCATGTGGCGGACCATTTCAATACTTTAGTAAGACATAGTGATTATTTATTTCTGTAATTGGTTTTAAAAATCACTTTGAAACGTCATACTTACATTTTTTTTTTTGTTTTAAAACTAACACAAACAAGTCAGCCGTGGCAGTTTCCAGTTTAGTTTTGTTTTGATTCAGAAAGTAGGACAAGAGATGAAGACAGCTCAACAGATGTCCCTCAACCTGAGGCCCGGATGCTGATGAGACAAATATTTGTTTGGTCCTCTCAGGTGTTTGTTCCGAGGTCGGAACTTCGGATGTATGACTAACATTACTCATGCTTCACAGTTGGACGTCTAAAGACTAAAAACGTGTAAAGGTAAATAATTACCTACGCCCACATTTTGCCATTTATGTAAGGACTAGCTGCGCCCCGCGGTTTCACCCGCATACGTCTCGATCCCATGGGAATATCGGGATAAAAAGTATTCTATGTCCTAATCCAGATCATGGTCTACCCATATGTCAAATTTTATCCAGATCTGTGTAGCCGTTTTAGCGTAAAAGCGTTACAAACAAACACAAAAAATTAAATCGTTTCTCTTTTTATAATCCATACTAATATTATAAATTCGAAAGTAACTCTGTCTGTCTGTCTGTCGGTCTGTATGTTACCTTTTCACGCCTAAACCGCTGAACCGATTTAGATGAAATTTGGTGTAGAGATAGTTTGAGTCCCGGGAAAGGACATAGGATACTTTTTATCCCGATATTTCCACGGGATCGAGACTTATGCGGGTGAACCGCGGGGCGCAGCTAGTATTGTATACAATATAGTTTAGATAAGTACCTTAGATAAATGTTAAATTTCCATGAAATAGAGAGCAAGCCTATTATACAGGGGGAAATTTTAATCACCGTTTTCCTCTTAAGGGGTCATTGTACTCATCATTTATTATGAACAACTTTTACTATGGGAACAAACATGAAATCGCGAAAAAAGAATCTGCTGTTCCCTACATTTTGACGAGTTATGCGAACATAAATGTAGGGAACAGCTGATTTTTTTTTCACGATTTCAGGTTTGGTCCCATAGTAAAAGTAGTTCATAATGATGAGTACAATGACGGTGATTAAAATTTCACCCTATACAGGGTGTTACGGAAAGGGTATATCAATACAAACGGGTTGAAGAGTGTATCTGGTCTAGAATCTCTGTACAAAATTTCAGCTCAAAAGCAGTAACTTTGAAAATGCTTAATATTTTTTATTTCAATAGTTTCATCATCATCATCATCAGCCTATAATGTTCCCACTGCTGAGACACAGGCCTCCTCTCTGTGAGAGGGAGTCGGCCGTAATCCACCACGCGGGCCCAGTGCGGGTTGGTAGATGTCACATGTCTTTGAATTTTTGGTTCTAGGACATGCCGGTTTCCTCACGATGTTTTCCTTCATCGTTTTGAGAGCAGTGGTTCAATAGTTTATTAAATTGAAATCATAACAAACGTGTCACCGCACTACGGGGGTCATTATCCATTATCTGTAGTGTGTCTGTGCGCCTAGTACACGCACATCACGCCGCCGCGCGCCAGTGCAGCGCCGTGATATCGAAATAAAAAAATATTAGGCATTTTCAAAGTTAATGCTTTTGAGCTGAAATTTTGTACAGAGATTCTAGACCAGATACACTTTTCAACCCGTTTGTATTGATATACCCTTTCTGTAACACCCTGTATACCGGGCATAAATTCAGACTCCGGGCTGCTACAGTGAAATTCCTAACTTTCTTAAAATATTAGCGATCGCCGTCAAACCATTAGTAATTCATTACAATATAACTATTATCTCGGTAAGACAAGGTACCTATAAATCATTATGATTGAGACCGAGAGTTTTATCGAACTCACGGCAATCATTCTAATTTATACTTCGCTAGCTGCGCCCCGCAGTTTCACCCGCATAAATGTCGATCCCGTGGGAATATCGGGATAAAAACTATCCTATGTCCTTCCCTGGGATGCAATCCACCTCTCTGCCAAATTTTATCGAAATCCGTTCAGTGGCTTACGCGGTGTCCTACGTGAGCGACGAATACGACGCGACGCGACGCTGCGAACGCGACGAACGCGATCAACTCAACGCCATACCCTGCTTGCGGCCTATATGACAGTCTGCGGCGAGACGCGACGTAACGCGTACTTGTTTTGAGAGCGACCAGACGCGACACCACGAACTACATATGAACTTTCCGTCTGTTCCCGTTGTCCCCATTCGGAACTCAATAAAAATAATTAAAATGTATTTCCGTTGTCCCCATTGACGGTTTCCTGTTAAAATTATACTGTACTTCTCCATGATTGGAGAATTAATGACCAAAATCACGTAGGACATTTGTCGCGTGTAGCATCGCATCGCATTACATTGCATTTGCATTTGTAATTATAATGATGTATTTATTTATTACGTCGCGTCGTGTTGCGTCGCGTCGCGTCGTCTTCGTCGCTCACGCAGCACACCGCGTTAGGCGTGAAAAGGAAACATACAGACAGACAGAGTTACTTTCGAATTTATATTAATATATTATAGTATGGATTACCATGAGATAAAAGTTATATTACAATAACGTTTTTCTTTAATCGCGAATGAGGTCCATAAGTCACCAGACCAAACGATGGCTCATTTGTTGGAGTGTCCAATAATGAGACTCCTGCACATTTGAGGACGTACAGAATACCACTGAAACTGTGACCAACGTGGCCACCTATGACCTACAGGACCAAAGTAATCTTGTCATTTAGAAGTAAGATATCGGTATTAGTGTCGGAGAGCAGTGGTGACTCAGTGGCTCAGTGGTAACGGCCACGATTTACGACTTGTAGGTAGTGGGTTCAAACCTTGACAGGCGCTTTACTTTGTGTAAATTATTTCAACACCACCACTCTGAAAACAGTGAAGGAAAAAATTGTGAGAAAGCCGCCTTGTTCTAGAACCAAAAATTTGAACACCTGTGACATCTATCAACACGCACTGTGCCAGCGTGGTGGATTATGGCCCACTCTCTCACAGAGAGGAGGCCTGTGTCCCAGCAGTGGGAACTTTATAGGCTGATTAAATGCTCGTGGCAAAATAATGACAGCAACAGTTCCGTGGATGGGTGACCATCCATTACATAACGAAACCTCTCCTTGCTTTGGATAGCACGTTAAAGGTGAACGCACACTTATCCGAGCCGAACGCATCTAACGAAACGAATTTTAGAATTCTGTATAAAATATTAAATCTTATGAAACCTCGCACACTTGCCCGCGTCGAATCGTCCGAAGTGCAAGTGTGCGAAGTTACATAAAGGGCTAAGGAAGGAACACGGGTGGGTTTTAGTCAGTAAGAGTCTGACACTCCCTTCCGCTCCACTTAGAGCGGGAGGAGTCATTTGATGATTTCCCATCCACAAAAAAAGGGATATTGCTAATCCATTGCTTCATATGTTCAAAAAATTTGCTCAACAACGTAAATGACGCAATGAATGTTGTTGAACTGTCAAAATGAAAAGCCTTTGCTACTGATGATTAGTGTGTTACGCAATTACCCCGCTGGTTAGACTGAAAGCCGACTCCAACGTAATTGGGAAAAAGCTAGGCAGATACAAAGTATCTAGAGAACCTCAATGAAGTATACCTATCAATAACATTCCATTATCCTTCAAGGATAATAAATGTTAGTGAATTATATTCCATTCAGTCAGAAAAGTAATTTAAAAGCAGCTTTGGGAAACATTATTCTCAATTTAGCCCTTTCATATTTTCGTTGAGGCACTTTAGGGTTATTTTCAGGACAGGATCAAGATTAACGTGTTTTTACACCAGAGAAATGTAGAATAAAGTGGTTTCTTAGAAACCTGGTTACCTTTTTTTACATATTTTTTTCATGTTGCTAATAGACCGGGCATACCGGACTGGGTATTGTCTGAATTCAGTAAGTGAATATTCCAGAAATTCAGAACCACCTATCAGCCTGCTGCCAGATTGGTTCTGAATCATTCGTCCTGCCGCTGGGCAAAGGCGAGGCCGTCTGTACCTAATATTATTTTTGTAATATATTAACTTAATATATTGCAAATATTATATTACAGACGGCCTCCTGGCTTTGCTCAGCAGCGGGACGTCATTACCGGCTTAATATATTACAAACTCCGCCTAAAATCCAACAGCTCTGCCTAATCCTTCGACCTTCGACCCTCCCGAAATCAGGTGTGATGTTGTTTTGTTTTTTGTTTAGCCTGTACTATCCCACTGCTGGGCAAAGGCCTCCCCTAAGTCCTTCCAAGATCGCTTTTCCTGCGCCACCTCGAACCTACCCTCGCGGTACACATCCAGGTCATCTCTCCACCGCTTTCTGAGCCGACCTGGGCGACGGTTTTATGTCATATTGTTATATTACGAAGTATAAAATACCTTATTGAAGACTTGTCTAATGTAAAAAGAAAACATTTTCATCAAATACTTTCCGGAAACTCAATTCATAGGAAATTGAAAATTGATATTGTTTGCGCGTCTATGAAAAACTCCTTACGTGGACATTAGAGTTGTGCTTTGTGGCTCGAACAGCCTTAGCATAACTGAATGATTTGAATGATTCATAGAAATTGAATTTAGAAGATAAATCCGCCATCTTGTCAGCTTGGAGAAAAGTATTGATATTAATGGGTTTTCACGTTGTAATAAAAAGTGTTGCTTTCAGCTAATACTTTCAGCTTTTACCTAATTACTTTTTTCTGAAATGTTTATTGGCTTAAACTGAATTTGATAACGACGTGCGGATGTTTCCTAGATTCCATTAAGGGGGAAGCGCCAGGGTAGCCTGCGAAATATTTTTATTTACGTTTTTTGGAATTTGCAGGTCCAGTGTCATGTTGAATATTGATTAAAATATGATTCACGAATGTAACAAATATGACTTACAGAATTATAATCATTAAAATCATCAATAAAATCCTCTAAGTTCATATAATCCTATTGAATGACTATTTCATAAAATATGAATCAATAGGATTATTATGAACATAAAGGGTTGTGTTTTGATGGTTTTAATTATTATAATTCTGTAAATACACACTTGTTACGCTCGCAAATCATATTTTGTTTAACATACAATCTGTTACTGTCCTGCAAAATGCAAAAAACTTAAGAAAAATTTAATTTCGCGGGCTACCTATCGCATCCCCCTTAATTCTCAAAGGCTAGATCAGTGCTTTTATTTTATTTATTTATTTAATACTTAGGTACTTCAACTTCAAGCACAAAAAAACGTAAGGCGGACATAATTACATAGGTATTTTGTACCAGTCAACTTCAATTCCATCTCAGTTATTATTCTTCTCAAAAGGAGGATTTTACGAAAACATTTTCCATACCTACAGCAAAAAAGTTTGTGTGAATCTACATATTCCGTCTAGACATCTAAACAAACAATTTAACAATAGGGGCTACTAAACGTTTAAAATTGTATACAAGCGTAAACATATTATACATCCCTCAGGCTTCTGCAGACAAGCGCGACGCTACAGCGCGACGGCCGGCGACGCGACTTTATTAGAACAATTTCTAAGAAAACTTCATAGAGGTTGTTTTACCAGAATCGTGTCGCACCGTCGCGTCGTGCGTCGCGTCGCGCGTCGCGTCGCGCGTCGCGTCGCGCGTCGCGTTGTCTTTCCGCGGGCCTCCAAAGAGGCTACAGAGGCTCAAGCATGTAAGTGCGAAGTAAACGTTCATTTAAACGACAATTAAATCGAAAATACAATTATCCTATTATAATAGGTTACCTGACCCGTCTTTTTTCCGAGTCTTTTTAATTTTTTAAATTCTTGTTCATTTACTTTTTTTGTTTGTTTCGTAATTTTATTAGTTTTAAATGCTCCTTTTTGCTCCTGTATTTATAAATATTTCTCTCTCTTTCTTTTTTATAGCAAGGGTAATTAAATCGTCCATAGATTTAAATGAAGTCTTCAAATCAAATGAAATGAATATTATATGCGAAACTAGTATTTTTAATTTTAAAAGCGTTAGAATTTAAGTTATGTTGACTCCGCACGTTCGTGCTGGGCCAACCGAATGTCTAGACACTGAATACGACACTTGTCATACAATTCAAACTACCTAATGGAAAATGAGTACCTACCTCGTTGGTCTAATAGTTGCAAGCGCTAGTATTAGAGATTCTAGACCAGATACACTCTTCAACCCGTTTGTATTGATATACCTTTTCCGTAACACCCTGTATGGTTAAACAGTCGCTGATCCGCTGATCACTACTTAACTTTAAGCAACGTTTATGAATAAAGGGGAAGAAATGTAGAATATATAATTTAAGTAAGTAGCGGGTATACTTACTTACTCGTAAAAAATTCACTCCGCACATAACACTTATTTGTCACAACACCAATCTATCTCGTCTGCTCGACGCCCGTATGTTACTGCAGGAATTCAGCAGAATATCAGCGTTACAGGTAGGTACATTTGCCTGACACATGCTGAGCTGGACTCACATTTGGTGCAACCTTGAGATGCACACCGCACTTTTTATATTCATTATTTTATTCAAAGTGTCCATGTCTTCATAGTCTCACTTAATTTCTTTTAATATATTTTCATTTTTATTTATTGTATGTTTGCACCTTATTTTTACATAATTATTATCCCTGTAATTTATTAGCATTTAATTGTGCTTTTTTGTGTCTTGTGTGCACTGAATAAATATTGTATATGTTTATCTATCTATAAAATGTGAGTTTAGGTACTATAGGCACGCCTCTGCCTAACCTAACCGAAAATAAGGCGTTATTTAATATATTTTGTATTTAATAGAATTTTGTTTAATTCCCGGCACTCCAATTCTCCAAAGCGTCATTCCAATATTATTTTGTTTGGTTTATTAGCTTAGGAGGCTAGTAGTGCCATCTGTTACATAGTAAAATAACTAAGAAGTTACGCTTGAAAGAAACTAGATGGCGCTAGTAACGTGCTTGTAAAACTTCAGTTCTAGTATTTTTATCTCACGAAGCGACGAGCGCTTTACTTTTGATTGCCAAGTGTACAAACACGTTGTGTATGTATGTGTAAGCGCAGGAGCTCTCGGTGTCCGAGACAATGGCAAAGTCGGAAGTGGATGTGTTATGTGGCAACGCTAATGGTCTTCACGCAAACATTCACAGCGTGTTTGTAGACTTGGTTACCACAAGTAAAACCCGTGTCGCTTCGTGAGATAAAAATACTATATAAAAACTAAACTTCATGGTTGCGTTGAATAAAATGGTTTGAAGTATTTTTACAGGATAAAGAATACCTTCGAACGGATATGGTCGACCGATCTTAGTTGTAAGAGGCGAAGATATGAGTATATGCAGCAGTATCAAGTTGTTCCATGATACCTATAAAAATAAAATACAAAGCCTTTACAAGAGATGATGTACAGACGCCAGCAAATCAAGCTACCCGAATTGTCAAATTTTCGCAATCAACCTTGAACCTAATGCTTCAGCGATAAAGTTGAAAATCTATTAAAGAAATTTGACAGATTGTAGTAGCTTTATGTGCTGGAGTCACACCAGCACAGAAAGAGCACAGAAAGAAACCCCTTTGCTGCTTCTCTTTTTTTGGTTTCTTTGTGTCTGTGCTGTGTTGACTGTATTTCGATACCTACTTTTGTTTTCGACATGACCGCACTTCGACATTAATGTAGGTTATGTGTCTGTAAAAACCCAAATATTGGGAAATCGTAGGATTTACCAGGACTGTAGGACCAATATGAGCTGATAAATGTAGAAATGTTTTCTGCTTTAGAACAAAATTAGACGATTTTTCGGGTTTTTGGCACATGCTAGGTTTTACGAAAGCAAGTTTGGAACCGAGTCGTCTAGACTCGGTTTTAAACTCGCTTTATTTGCTTGTGCATTTTGATGTCATAAGTCAAATGAATTCTAATAAAAGTCCGAAATGAACGGTCACAGTTCGGACCTTTACCTTGAAGCCGTGGTAAATCTTAGGATTGACTGAAGTTCGAGCTTTTACAATAACATTCATTTTGTTTTACGTAAAGGATAATTACAAATTTCAGTTGAATTTTACAATTCTTGGAAAGTCCAATTATTATATAGGACTGATGGAAATGATATCGGTAGCGTGGAGTGAAAAGTATAATAAATTATAATCGTAAATATTAACGAGAGCATATTATTTCGCTTTTACTCTCGTGGAGTGCGGATAAATCACACTAATATTATAAATGCGAAAGTCTGTGGGTTTGTATATTTATTACTTCTTCACACACAAACGGCTGAACGGATTTGGATGAAATTTGGCACACAGATAGTTTATAACCAGGATTATCACATAGGATACTTTTTATCCCGATATTCAAACTCAAATTCTCCTTCTTCTTCTTCCTGCCCTTATCCCATGTTACTTGGGGTCGGCGCAACACGTTTTCTTCTTCCATTCTCCCCTGTCAACCGTCACGCTATCATTCACTCCCTTCTCTTTCATATCATTCCTCACACAATCCATCCACCTTTTCTTCGGTCTTCCTCTCCCTCTCCATCCATCAACATGTATATTCATCACTCTTTTAGTCACATGCGTTTCGTCCCTTCTCATCACATGCCCATACCAAGCCAAACGATTTCCTTTCAACTTTTCTGTCACTGGCGCCACTTTCAAACTCCCTCTTATATACTCATTTCTTACTTTATCCATTCTCGTCACTCCACACATCCATCTCAACATTCTCATCTCCGCTGCATGCAATCTTTTTTCATCCGTCTTCTTCACAGCCCAGCATTCAGACCCATACAGTACGACAGGCCGTATCACACACTTATAAATTTTCCCCTTTAACTTAAGGGGCATCCGTGGGTCGCAAGTTGTTCCTGTGACCTGTCGCCATTTCATCCATCCTGAGTTGATCCGATGCGTTACGTCTCGGTCTACTTCGCCATCTCCTTGGACAAGCGACCCGAGGTACCGAAAGTCGGAGCAGATCGATATGGGCGTTCCGGCGAGAGATATGGGCACAGGACTGGAGAGACCGCCAAAATCGCAAAACAGATATTCTGTTTTGGTCCGACTTACTCTCAGGCCAACGGTCTCGAGTATTTCCCACCACACCTCTAATCTGCTCTGGACCTCTAAGCCGTTGTCGGCAACCAGCACAATGTCATCTGCGAACAGCATACACCAGGGAGCCTCTTCTTGGATATCTGATGTAAGGGCATCCATTATTAGCACGAAGAGGTACGGGCTGAGTGCTGAACCCTGGTGCAAGCCGACAGCCACATCAAAGCTGCCAGTAGTGCCCACTGTAGACCGGACTTGGGTACTGCATCGACTGTACATCGCTCTAATCAACTGCACATACTTCCCTGGCACACCTTTCAGCGCCCACCACAAAACTTCACGAGGCACTCTGTCGTATGCCTTTTCGAGGTCAACAAATACCATGTGCAAGTTTTTATGAGCACCTCTGTATTTCTCGCACAGCTGGCGGATGGCAAAGATGGCATCTGTTGTTCCTCGACCAGGCATAAAACCTAATTGGTTTTGCGAAATTTTACTCTCTTCTCTCAGTCGCCTTTCAATAACTTTCTCCCAAGCCTTCATACTATGTGACATTAGCTTTATTCCTCTATAGTTGTTGCACTCCAGCACATCACCTTTGTTTTTAAAGATGGGCACCAGCGAACTGTTACACCATTCGTCAGGTATGGCTTCTTCCAGCAACAACTTATTGAAGAATAAAGCTAAACACGTCCATACATCTACCCATAATAACTTCCATACTTCAACTGGTATTCCATCTGGACCTATTGCTTTACCATTCTTCATCCCAGTTACTGCTATTCTCACTTCATCCATACTAATCATTCTCACTAACCCCTCATTTACTGGTTTATTCCCAAGCACACCACTCCAGTTATTCTCCTCATTCATCAGTCTTTCGAAATAGCTCTTCCACCTATCCTTAATTTTCTCATCATCCGAAAGAACTATTCCATTTTCATCCTTTACACACTTTATCTGACAAATATCCCTCGTCTTTCTCTCTCTAGCTCTAGCAAGCCGGTAAAGATGTTTTTGTCCTGCTGGACTATCCAGTGTATCATAAAGCTTGTCCTGGGCTTTTGCTCTTGCTATGGCCCTGTGGCCATAGCAAGAGCAAAAGCCCAGGACAAGCTTTAGTTTTAAGGAAAGCTGTCTTTCTTAGCTTTTTTCTTTAGAATATCATATTCACTCTTTTTTTTCTGCTTTCAAACTAACATTCTCATCTTGAACACTCTGCCATTCCTTGAACTTTCTCTTCTTATCCTGCAACACGTTTTGTATTTCTGTCGACCACCACCATGTATCCTTATCTATCGTACCCTTTCCTTTCGTCTCTCCCAAAATATCTTTCGCTGCACTCCTAATATACCCTGCCATTTCATTCCAGCATTCATTTACACTTCGATCATTCATGTCCCCCATATATATCATTTTATCCACCACTCGCTCTTTAAATTTCTTCGCATAGTCATTCCTCTCCAGCATATGCCATTTTATTTTTGGGGGGGGGGGTCGCTCTTTTTTATTATTGAGCTTTATTTCCACAACCATTTCCATAATTAGGAGTCTGTGCTGTGAGACTAGATCTTCTCCCGGTAACACTTTGCAGTCTTTGATATGCTTTAAGTTTTTGCGTCGTACCAGAAAGTAATCAATTTGCGTTTTGTGATTGCCACTTTTGTACGTTATTAGGTGTCCATCGTTTTTCTGGAACCAAGTGTTGGCTACTGCCAGGTCAAATGCGGTAGCAGATTGAAGCAATGTCTCTCCCTCGTTATTTACGTTACCAAATCCCCATCCTCCATGCACTCTTTCATAAACCCCTCGCATTCTTCCCACATGTCCATTAAAATCACCTCCAACTGTCAATTCTTCATGCACCGGAATGTTCGTCAAAACTGTGTCAAAGTCCTCCCAAAACTTCTCTTTCAGCCTTTCATCACATCCCACCTGCGGTGCATACACACTTATTACATGTTCTAACATAACTTTTACAACTATTAGTCTATCATTAATTCTTTTTACCTCCATCACGCCTTCTCTCAAATTACTGTCTAACACTATTCCCACGCCATTTCTTTTCCCGTCACTCCCACAGTAGAAAAACTTGTATCCTTCACCGATTTCTCTCGCTTTCGTTCCTTTCCATTTTGTTTCTTGTAAACACGCCACATTTATTCGTCTTTTTTTTAATACTTCCGCTAACTCTCTGGCTCTCCCAGTCATCGTCCCAACATTCCAACTTGCATACCGCAATCTCACTTCAAATCATCAATTCAATTGTGAATTGCGGGATCGACACTTATGTGGGTGAAACCGCGGGGCGCAGCTAGTACATATTAGTGTGTTACGCAATTAGGGTGCTGCGCCCTAATTACGTAACACACTATCAACCACAATCAGAATAATCTTTCTTTTTTTTTTTGTTTTACTATTTAACACAAAAAATGTTTTCTTAACTTAAATTAATGTTGTAGGTTTTAGTTTGAATAGCATAGTTTGTAAAGATTATTATTTTTTATGTGTATTCCGTGGAAAATGTTGTTGGTTACACATTTGGCCGTATCTTTTTTGTATTTCTTCGTACAAAATATAATGTGTCACTGTTTGTTTTCCCTAATAAATAATATAAATCTTGAAGGATATTATGGAAACTCACAAATTATACCTCTTTAAAATAATAAATAGTGAAGATTACAAGTACACATTGACTTCAAGCATAACATGAGAAAAATACGTGACGTATAAAAATACAGTCTTTTCTTTTCTCTGTTTGAAACAGGGTAAAGTTAAAATACTTTTCCCTATTATAAGCGCCAAGAACAGTTTTAAAGTTGAATATACTTGGGGTGACTAAATGTACACGAAAAGAGCTAATATTTCGTCGGCGTCCGTCTTACTGGAAGCGAGAATGATCTTTATTTTCAAAGAATGACGAAGCGTTATGTGAATTATCCTTTGTCAGAAAAATACCTATAGATAAGTAATGCTTAGATTTTTTTTGTATAGAGAAAATGGTTTGGAAGTTAGAGAGTTAAGTCTAGAGGGAATTTATTAAGGGGCCGGCGGAGAATGCGTAGTTCATACAAACGTAATACCAAAATAATTTGTAAATCATATTCCTAATGTAGTTTGTATTTATTCCGATTGGACTACATAATATCTAGGTTCCCAAATATATATTTTGAATGGACACTTATTTACAGACGAGTTACTCGTATGAGAAAAATAATTTTTCTGTAGTAATTTAAAATTCCTCATATCTCCTCTTTATATCAGAGTCCTTTCATTTGAGAGTGTCTTTATTAAATAATGCTTAGAAATACATTTGGGGTGATCTGAGCGTCAAAATAAACTTATGATTTGTCTCATCTCATGAGTTCTAAATATATTTTATTAGTTGACCCGGCGAACTATGTACCGCCTCAGAATTAAATAATGTGACAAAGTTTAATAGACACGTGGCGCCATCTATTATCATAATAACGTTATTGTTGTTTTCCTCGGGAACAGAAATTTTTTTCGGGATGAAAGGTACTCTATATACCTCAATGTATTGAGTAAGGAAAGGTACCCTATGTCCGTTTCTGTACACCTGACAACGTATATGCAAAATTTCAGGATGATCGGTTCAGTGTTTTAGGCGTGAAAAGGTAACAAACAAACTTATTTTCGAATTTATGATATTATTACAGTTAGGATTGGGTCGAAAAACTATTCCTTCTCTGACAATCATTTAAAAATATAATTATCGTGAATAAGTGATAACCGCTAAAAGCTAACTGCGAGACCGCAGCACAAATATGCGAACGCGAGCCAGCACCCAAAGTCCAACTAAATAAAGATAGAGAAGAAAATTTTCTGCTCGTTTTAATGTCTACTTAACTCAACCCGGGAGTTAAAACATAATGTTAGTTGTCATGACTTTGAAAACTTTGTATTAGGTGAAATAAATAATTATTGAGTTAAGTTTTTTGAGATTTGACTATGATAAACAGCTTAGACCCATCAAAGGGGTCGACGCATCCGGCGTTGACCCGTTTGGTGCGTGTACTCGCAGGCAAACTTGGCAAGATTTTGGCGTATTGGGAATAATTTAGCGCATGTAGACTTAGTGCAACAAGAAAATGGTCACTTTTATTGTTTGTCATTACACTATGTTTATTGCCATAGATTATTTTTAAACATGTCTATTTACAAGAAAGCTAAAGAAAGGAAAAACATATCTAACGACTCTTGCCAAGTAACGTGCCGGGGACTGTATAATTATGTAGTTCGCGCGGAACTAGTTGGCCGCTGAGGTGGGGACAGGGGTGAGGCGGCAGTTCGCAACGATCGTACTGAGTAATGCGCCCCCGCCCCTTCGTCCCACCGCTCACATACCTAAGGCACGGCCAACTAGTTCCGCGCGGACTATTTAATAGCGCCTTTGCACAACTTGCGAATCCCATAAGGAACATACTGCCATCGACGCACAACCATGGATTCAGTAGGCACGTAATTTTAGACTCAAGCAAAGAAATTTTTCGTCGGTTAGAAAAACGTATTAGACAAAAAATAAGGTAAAAAACTAACTAACTACTAACTACCCATGGTCGCATGCCGCTGTACTAACACACAAAGCTATGGTAGGTAGCATGCGATCACGGGAAGTTACTTTCTTGTTTCATCCTTTTCAGTAGTCGGGTTTTAGTTTTTTAACTTATTTTTTATTTAATTATTTTGGGGCTTATTTCAGAAATATTTATGTTTTTGAAATGTGCTAATTAAACCCTTTCATTTGATTCCCAACACGGCATGACTATAAAGAAATAAATATTTTAGGTCATGACTTTATGTCCGCTAGAGGGCGCTATATTCAATTTATTGTGACGTCACATAACCTATAACCAGCAGACGATCAAGACGCTTCCAAGGATACGTCATTTGTCTAATTATGACAAGTAGTTTAGAAGTTATGATGGAACAGATGAACATATATATACATATCGGTCAAAATCATAACCCTCCTTTTAGCTTCGCCGTAGTCGGGTAAAATGTAACATGAATTACGGACTGCTACAAAAAAGAATAACTACCTACAATAACTATCTGACTCTATATGTAGACCAAACTTTGAAGCTAATATTCAAGTTACCCGTCAAAAGTTGAATATAAATCATATTGCCCATATTCTTGCAAAACTTGAATGCAGAATTTGGCAAGTCAGCCAAGATATACCGCAAAATATATGGCATTGGCGAGAATTTATACTGCATGCATGCATCCTACTTGTAATAATAATAGAAATAAAGAAAGATAGTACATATATGAACAATAATGTCGGTTTAAAGACTTTTAGCTGTAAGAGGTCAAAATTCGTTATAGTTAAAAAAAAATATATAAAAAAAACATAAAAATATAATCAGACTACAATAATATTCCTACTGCTGGGACACAGGCCTCCTCTCAGTGAGAGGGAGTGGGCCGTAATCCACCACGTGGGCCCAGTGCGGGTTTGCAGATGTCGCAAGTCTTCGAATTTTTGATTCTAGGACATGCCGCTTTCCTCACGATGTTTTCCTTCACCGTTTTGAGAGCAGTGGTGATGAAATAATTTTCACAAAGTAAAGCGCCTGTCTGGATTCGGACCTACGACCTACAACTCGTAAGTCGCGGCCGTTACCACTTGGCCACCACTGCTCAGTAAGTATAAACGGAGTGAAAATGCGTTTTCTTTTAGCACACCAAAGAGAAAAATATCTAAACGAATGCAGCTGAATACCAGTATTCAGTGGCGTGCATTGGTTTTCAGAATAGGTAGGCACTAGGCCGGGTCTAGTCTAGGCAAACGCGGTTACTAATCAGAAAAAAAAGTAAGGTCAAAAGTGTGGTTAATTGAGTAGGCATGGCTACTTAAGGGTGATAAATTGCGAAGGACGAACGTCATGGTATTATGCGTGAAACGTACGTATTTTTAATTTTGTCGTATAAACTTGAACGAGTAAAGACCAATGACAATGTGCGAATAGTACGGGAGCCGAGTAGGCCGTCCGGCGACTGCCTACTGCCGCGCGTGTTTGTATGAAGATTTTGTTTATTGTTAGGTATGATAATTTAGTGAGTTTCTTAATTGTGGGGTGCACACACTAAAATGTAATTGACAGGCTATGTTGATATATCGAGGTAGGCACTGCTTATATGCCTATATGCAATGCACGCCACTGCCAGTATTCTACATGGAGCGGCTGCCATAAGACCTCCACAATCCATTTACTAGGTAACGCCATATCTTTAGTAAGACTGGTTGTCAGAGTTTTGGGTTTCTGACTACCCGTAACCACTGTCAATGGTCTAAGAAAGTGCTTTCCGAGGCACGGAGGGGTTTCGGTGTGTAATGGATGGTCACCCATCCACGAACCGACCGCGGTAAGCGTAGCCTAACCTTCGATCGACCCGTGCGGCTGTTATTATTTAGCTAAGAACCCTTTTCTCATTTGCTGATATCGATATATAACGAAATCCTAGGAGTTTGAGCCGGGAATGAAAATCGCATGCTTAATGGAACATTAGCCCATTAGTCGATAGATATGGTAAGAATTGAGTTACAGAATTTTTTTTACTCAGATCTCATCAATAGTTAATCATAG
Organism: Amphipoea oculea; assembly: GCA_945859645.1. Taxonomy (NCBI): domain Eukaryota; kingdom Metazoa; phylum Arthropoda; class Insecta; order Lepidoptera; family Noctuidae; genus Amphipoea; species Amphipoea oculea. The sequence goes on from OX243880.1 coordinate 13,553,901, forward strand.
ACGTTTAAAATACAAGGATTCCTGATTAATTAATAGTCAAATCAAATCAATTTTAATTTTATGCGTCAACAAGTAGGATAAGTCCTCATAGCAAGATCTTCTTTTGCGATGTCCCAAAAATCGTCTTTTTTGAGTTAAGTCAGTATTCCATAAAGCATACGAAATGTAAACTTAATTTTAATTTCATTTAAGTGTTTAACATTACAAGCTCTTAGATAGAAAGTTTTATTGATGAGGTTCTCAATCTTCTTCTTCTTCTTCTTAGCGTGTCGATGGCAATCTAAATGTACTCGGCCCAGAATTCGGCCACTTGTTTGGCGCCATCACTAGCGTCCATCAGTTCCTGTAACGTGCAGCTGACAGGACACGCAGGGCACGATATTAAGTGTCCCATCGTTTGTGGAACAGCACCACATTTACACTCCAAGGCGGAGTCGTCTATAAATTTCCAGTTCTCAATAAAATCGCTAATTTTCTTAAAAAATATTATTTTAATTTTATAAATAGACCATCGATAACTTAAAAATTAAAAACATTAACAAACATCTTTTACAATATCCTCAGAAAAAAATCTCTTAAACCCGATTCTGATGTTCATTAAACGGACTCGGCCTGACTGGGTAAGTTTGTGGGTTAGCCAAGTTTGCGGCAATTTGGTCTCTATTCACAAAGTAGAAAGGCTGGTTTTCCACGGGCAACGCTGCAAGCTGGTTTGCGGTGTTCCTGTCGCCATTCAACTGGGCTGGAATTGGCTCGTTCTGGAATCTGTCGAATAATCCAGAATCTACTGGGATAGCCGGGAATCCAATTGGTCGAATTCCAGCGTAGGATGGACGCTGGCAGAAGCAGGGTACGATGGCTAGCACAAAAAGTAGGGCTGTTTTCGACATGGTGATCTGAAATAACAAAAAAAAATATTCAGGTTTTTTTAAAATTCTGTATGTCGATTTGTGTCTTTAGAATTGGTAACTTGCGTGCTGACCAAACGTGGACATTGAAAGTCGGGCTGGTCCTCATCGCTCAGCGCGCTATGGAGCGGGCCTTGCTCGGAGTTTCTTTGAAGGATAAAATCACAAACGAAGTTATCCGGAAAAGAACCGGAGTTACCATAGAAATGTAACTATGGGAGTTACCGTTACATAAATTGGACAACCGTAAAAGAACCGGAGTTACCGACATAGCTTGCAAAGTAAACAAGCTGAAGTGGCAGTGGGCTGGTCAAGTTTGTCGAAGGACTGATGGCTGTTGGAGCAGACGAGTCCTGGAGGGAAGACCGCGGTTCGGCAAGTGTTAGTGTGGGACGCCCCCCAGCTGGATGGACATATGATCTCAAAAAGGTGACTGGATGCGGAGGACAGGGTGTTGTAGCGCACCATGGGAGATGCCTATGTCCAGCAGTGGACTGCGACTACTAAGTGGTTTGTGTCGACCAATAAAGTGTAATAGGTACACTCAAACCCAGAACTACATATAATAATATGACCATAGAAAATATTTGTTCCGTGCAGGTATCGGACCCGCAACTGAAATCTGCAGGTAATCGCTCAGCCCCTGCGCCAGCTGATCATCCAATTGATTGAATTTCTCTATGAGGAAAATGTGCGAAGTATTATTTACTACGAGTATAACTAGGGTTTTCCAAACTTTTACTTTCGGTTACGATTTCTAACGCTCTACAACCTACAACTAACAGATTTCTACATGACTAGTCTTGCTTTATAGTAGCACAAGCGACGCGCCCCTGCTTCGCACGGTTTTTGTGACTTGACATAATAACGATGAAGTGTTTGTTTTTTTTTTATTTTTTGAGATGGGAAAAAACCATTGAACTCGCGACACTGTTACCGACACCGCGCTACGTTCAGATGTGTTCGGCTGTCCTCGGGATGTTCTCGGTTTTAATGTATTTCCGACATGTCAGTGAGTGAGGGCAAAGTATTCTGTTTGTGTTTTGTTTATATGACGATAAAAAACATACTGATATTTTTTTTTCCTAATTACCTATGTTAATGTTAGCGTTAAGATCTGCTTTCCCCTGAGAGAAAGGGAACGTACGGACCTGTACCCTAATTGCGTAACACACTATCAATTTTGAAGGATATTGCTAATCCATTGCTTCATATGTTCGAAAAATGTGTCTGCTCAAGAACGTAAATAACGCAATGAATGTTGTTAAACTGTCAAAATGAAACCCATTGCTGCTGATAGTGTGTTAGGCAATTACCCTGCTGTATAGATAAGATTAGTCTCTAAACATTACTTTGAAATGTGTGGAGGTGTGACTCCGCAACGATTTAATTTTTCAACAAGTTATTTTTAAGCATTGACGAAAATGACATTCCAAAAAGGGTACTAGCGAAAAGGCTTAATTTGAGAGAATTAAAGGTGGTTGGTAACAACCTCCAATATTGATTTTAATAAATAACATCATTGACATAACGGTTAAGAGATAAGTATGGAAGAAATACGTAAGTCCATCAATGTCTAGTTGTGGCCAAGGCTTGTATAGTACTTTTCTCAAATAATGCGCGGAAATTAAAACTAAGTAGTACCTAGGCAGAACTTTTTTGTCAAATACAATTACTTTTCAAAATCAATGACGAACAACGAACAATAATAATTTTACCCGCGATAAATTGTTCATTACTTTTTTTTTTCAATAAACAGCTTTCTATTTGCAAGCCAGTTCGAAATTTAAATTATTTACCTTTGATAAGTTACTTCCTTGGATGCCATGTTTCGGAGTAAAAGATCGTTCCATTTTTAAATTACACAACAGATATGAGTTTACTATGTAATTTATTTGGCCGCTAAACACGACAGATATGGATTTTTATACAACTTTTGCCGGCCGCTTCTCGCATGTATTTGGCCAGTACAGCAATTTCGATTTATCTCGAAGAAGGTTGTCAAAGTAATGCTCAAATTTCCAAGCATGTTTGAGAAAAAGACATGTTGCGCCGACCACAAATAAATTGAGATAACCGCAAGAAAATGATGACGATTGAATATTATCTAAACTTTCTTCGAGACACTAATTTACTTTGCTTCACTTAACTACAGCATATTTGCGCACCAACAAATAATTTATGTTCTTGAAGTTGACACTTTTACCCAATATTTAAATATTTTGTAGCCAAAACAATATTTGCTTTCTTTGTTAAACTTTTCACTTCCTTTTTTAACTTAGAACTTATTCTTCTTTATATTATTTACTTTACGAAACACACGTTTTTATTATTATTGTTTTAATTCAAAGTTGGCCCTAAATATTCATCCACTTTGTATGTAAAAACGATCGTTAAAAAAACAACACACATTTACCTGTATCTCTTAACTGAATCGCACAAGTGAATGGCTCGGCTATCTGAACTGGAATGTTTGAGAATAAAACGCACTTCAATATATAGTACTTTAGTTCATGCCCTCACGTTAGGAGTTCCTATAGTAGGTATCTACGGAATACCCACAGAGCGAAGAACGTGCAAAGCGGGTTATCTGGTGCAGTTTTTCCCATTGCGTGAGGAAAAAATTGGGTCTAGTTTAAACGCTGTCCGAAAATAAGACTTAATAAAGTTTTGTAAATTTATAAAGGACAGCAGAAGGTTTCAGTATATTTAATTTTCATTTTTCAAAATTACATTGTAATGTGTCCGCAGCACGAAAAGCGAGGAATTAAATGTAGATGTTGTACATTACAGTTTGCTTTATATCAAGTGGAGTTTGTTTACTAGGAGCTGTTTACTTTAGGAGTTAGGAGGAGGAGTTAGTTGGAGTTTATATTTTATCTTCATCATCTACATTTAGATCACTGTAATCCTTGTGTCTACTGAGACGCTACTGAGGGAGTACCTATCCTATTACTGCTTGAAACATATATCAGTTTTTTAAATAATTCAAACGTAACTATACCTTTGTTGGTATAAAAAAGTCGATATCGGTAGGTAGGTATCTTATGGTTGTCCATAAGATCCTAGACCTAGACATCGACTTTCTTTAAAGTGGTTATTAAATCTTAATTATAATATTGATTGACAAATTGTACCTATTCGTTGTGTAACTTGTTGAAAAGACGCTATAAGCTTTAAAGGAAAGACCCAAATCAAACAAAACAATAAAAAAAAATCCTTGTTTAAAAGAGAATATTTTGTCCCCAATCACGGACCACCTAGAATAAATTAATCCGAAAAAGATGTTAATTTAATCCCTTTGACATCAATTAAGGATTTTTAGGGCACAGAATGTTATTTGATAATCTGCGCGGGCCTTTAACATTGTGTATAGTTAATTGATTGTGACCACCTGTGATAATTATTGCGAATTGGCTACGGTTGTTATTTTTATTAACCGACTTCTAAAAAAGGAGGAGGTTCTTAATTCGAATGTTTGTATGTTTTTTTTTTATGTTTGTTCGCGCATATATCCGTCGCTTGCCAACCGATTTGAAAAATTCTTTTTTTGTTGGAAAGGGTATAGTTCCCAAATAGTCCCATGAAAATTTTATCGAAATCGGACAAGCGGTTTTTGAAAAATCAACAAAAATCAAAAAATTTATCTACATTGTCCACATTAACAATTTTTTTGTTTACTTTTTTGTGGGGTAGGTAAGTACAACTAAAAAGTGAAAAATAAAAACTTTTTTACAAAAAAGTTTTTATTGATTTAAAAGTTTCTACCTCATTCTATCTTTGTTTTCTTTTCTTTTTTTCCGGTGCGTCAGGTCAGTGGACTGTACATGAATTAAAAAATATATTGTACTAGCAGCGCCCGCGGTTTCACCCGCATAAGTTTCGATCCCGTGGGAATATCGGGATAAAACCTATCCTATGTTCTTTCCCGGGACTCAAACTATCTCTATACAATATTTCTTCTAAATCGGTTCAGCGGTTTAAGCGTGAAGAGGTAACAGACAGAGAGACAGGCACACTTTCGCATTTATAATATTACTAGCTGCGCCCGCGGTGTCACCCGCGTAAATGTCGATCCCGTGGGAATATCGGGATAAAAACTATCCTATGTCCTTTCCCGGGACTCAAACTATCTCTATACCAAATTTAATCTAAATCGGTTCAGCGGTTTAAGCGTGAAGAGGTAACAGACAGAGAGACAGGCATACTTTCGCATTTATAATATTACTAGCTGCGCCCGCGGTGTCACCCGCGTAAATGTCGATCCCGTGGGAATATCGGGATAAACACTATCCTATGTCCTTTTCCGGGGCTCAAGCTATCTCTATACCAATTTTCATCTAAATCGGTTCAGTGGTTTAGGCGTGAAGAGGTAACAAACATATAAACACACACACACACACACTCACAAACTTTCGCCTTTATAATACTAGCTGCGCCCCGCGGTTTCACCCGCCTAAATGTCGATCCCGTGGGAATATCGGGATAAAAACTATCCTATGTCCTTTTCCGGGACTCAAACTATCTCTATACTAAATTTCATCTAAATCGGTTCAGTGGTTTAGGCGTGAAGAAGTAACAAACATATAAACACACACACACACACACACTCACAAACTTTCGCCTTTATAATATTAGTGTGATAGTGTGATTAGTGTGATATAGTATGGATTACCCACATTTGTTACTTACTAACATAGTTTATAAGTGTGTATTACTAACATCTATAGTATATGGATCAAGATCTGAAGTAAAGTTTTTTTTTTAATATAGTTTTGCTACGCCTCGGGCCTGGTAAAAGTAAAATAGTTATTTAGTACAGTATGAGGTTTACGTACATCATACTAATGTTTAAAATTAATAATTAATCTGAATTACTAAAGAAACTGTCGTTCTTCTAAAACTCAGGTCAAAATTGGTTCAGTCGATACAGGTATTTTATGGCAAGAGTATGAAAATGATGATGACCTACCGTCTAACTACTACTAATCAACTAGATGACAGAATGACCGAGGTAGCCAAAAAAACGTATAAATTGTGGCTTCTATTTAATTTATCACCAACCTATAGTCATCATGGCCATAAGTAAACTCGCTCCCTAATTACAAGGGACTTAATTGCAAAACGTCAGCATCCCCGCGTAAAACACAATCAGAATGATTTTAAAGGAAATTGCTAATCCATTGCTTCATATGTTTGACAAATTTGTCTGCTTATCAACGTAAATGACGCAATGAAAGTTGTAGAATCGTCAAAATGAAAGGCATTGCCTTTATAAGTCTCGCAGGAGTACCAACTACCTATTACACGTCTGCCAACCGATCAGGCTAATGTAGACATGATGTTATAGCTATGGTCTCAAGCTGAACAAAACCTTCTTAAACAAGTAGGTAATAGTTCTAGTCACCTCTATTGGAAACATGTCCCTGTTATAGCAATACTAGGCTAGGGGTTGCTGACCGCGACGCTCATCTTCCTACACTGGTTCTTATACTACTCGTCACTCAAACAGCAGGCTTTGCTGACCAGAAAAAATGCAATCATTAGCAAGAATGTTTCTTTAAACCAGTTTTCTCATAGGAACGAGTTAAGTCTTATTTGGACCGATTATGGCTTGGCTTTAATTACCATGTTGGTTTTTCCAGGGTTTTCTGGATCTACAATTCTGCCGACGAGAGAATGCGTTCTTGGCACTTGTCAGTTTTATACAAACGAATACGCGTTGTGCGAATTTGGTCTTTATTACGAGTAGCTAGGTTCTAGAATTGTCGCACTGATAGTTGTCAGGTGTAGATTCATAGACGACTCCGCCTTGGAGTGTAAATGTGGTGCTGCTCCACAAACGATGGGACACTTAATATCGTGTCCTGCTTGTCCTGTCAGCTGCACGTTACTGGAACTGATGGATGCTCGTGATGGCGCCAAACAATTAGCCGAATTCTGGGCCGAGTCCATTTAGATTGCTATCGACACGCTAAGAAGAAGAAGGTGTCAGGAACGCATTCTCTTGACGGCCGGACTGTAATTATATGTATCAGGTTGACTTAAGCGCTGGAAAAACCAAAATGGGGCCTATTCTGGTCTTAAAGAAGCGGGTTAAAAGTTTTTCGTCTCATCCCACTAATATAACAAATGTGAATGTTTGTGAAGATGTTTGCTGCGGAACATCGTGCGGAAACCGGCATGTCAAAGAACTAAAACTTCGAAGACATTTGACATCAACCAACCCGCACTGGGCCCGCGTGGTGGATTAAGGCCCACTCCCTCTCACCGAGAGGAGGTCCTCATCCCATCAGTGAGAACATTATAGGCTGACTAGCTATGACTCCTCACTTTTGTACCATGCTTTCCTGTGCGAGTCGGCTCGGACTCCACTGAAGCGGAGCTGGGCGGAGCGGAGCGGAGATGTGCAGGAATCGACCTATCACAGACGAGACGAGTGACGCGATGAGGATTTAAACCATTGTGATTGGTCGATTCCTGCACGTCTCCGCTCCGCTCCGCCTAGCTCCGCTTCAGTGGAGTCCGGGCCTAATCCATGACTTCTCTGCGATTACCTGTTAATACATTTTAATTTAGACTTGATCCATTGTAATACTTATTGAAAATTCGATGTTGATCAGTTTACAGTAGATTTTGTTTACAGTAGTTGATGATAACACTAGCAGCTCCTAACTAGGGAGTTTAATGACGTAGTAGAAGTGTGCCTCTGAAAAACCTCGATGCGATTGGCAGTTCTACACAAAAGGTACCTAAAAGTGCGTCGATATGCGCTGAATATCCTATCCTACTAATATTATAAATGTGAAATTTGGTGAAGATGTTTGGATGTTTGTTACTCAATCTCTCGTAAACCCACAGGTATAGATAGACCTAGATAACGCAAGTATCACGAACTGTATGAAAACTAAGCGTGCCACTTTTTGACTACCTACTATGACGTCACAAGCTCGCGCTCTCGCTCACGCTCATCCAGCCAGCAGTACGCAGGACTGAGCGCGAAAGTGGCGGCTTACGATTTTCGAACGTAAGCTGGTGCAATTTTTGGCACGCGAAGTAGTTGCTCTTGCGTTATCTAGGTGTATCTATATCTGTGAGTAAACCGTTGAACGGATTTACATGAAATTTGGCAAACAGATAGTTTTTTTCGTCTGTTCCCGTTGTCCCCATTGACGCAGCTGTCTCCATTCAATGGGGACAGATAAACTCAATTAAAATAATTAAAATGTATTCCTGTTGTCCCCATCGACGGTATCCCTGGTTAATGGGGACAGCGGAACTCAATGAAATTAATTAAATTTTATTTTATTTAGTTTATAACCAGGATTAACACATAGGATACTTTTTATCACGATATTCCCACGGGATCAACACATGCGCGGGTGATACCGCGGGGCGCTGCTAGTCATACCAAAAAAAGAAAAATTGCTCTACATAATACATCCATTATACATTCCAATTATACGATCACTGTGATGATTACTGTGTCATTACAATTATACGATCTGATCTTTTCAGCAAAGCTTAGTCAGCTGGATTTTTCTTAAGAATTTTAAATCATAAAAACACAGTAAAGATTACAATAAGTAGGTGCCTACATGTATTTAGGACAAGGATCAATTATATCGTTATATTACGGTACTACATATTTTTCAGTAAAACAGGCTTTGCCAAAGGGTGCCGTTATTTTAGTACAGTTATTTTGCTTATGACAGTAACTTATCTTGAACCTTATTTCAATGACAATATAGATCACTGTGATGCAAAATTGGAGGTAACACAACTGTGCAAGGACTGCAACTGTGTGTCAGAACTCATGTTTCGGTATTCAAAATGTTAATGGGGATTCTTTTGATTATTAATTATTTTGATGTCATTGTTATTGCATATTTGCATATGCAATGATTCCTTGTAGGTAACTGACTTCATTAACATTAGGTATATCTTTAAGATATTCCATTGGTCTTCCTTAATACGTAGGAAAATAATAATAGGAACGTTACAGATCTATTTAGATCATAAGTTTTAGAATGAATCATACCCTGCCATGCTTATAGCAGTTTTTCAATGAATATCAATATTTAAACCGCGATTCACAGAAAACAAGAACTAACCAAGGTACCGACATAGATCGAAGAGTTGCCAAACACTGAGTGGCAGTGGGCATACATTACCCGCAGAACAGATGGCCGATGGGGCCGAAAGGTTCTGGAGTGGCGATCGCGTACCAGAAGACATAGCGTTGGAAGGCCTCCCATAAGGTCTACGGATGAATGATGAAGAACGCAGAAATCCCCTGGAGAAGCACAGAACCGCGTTGTCGAAGTGCTGGTGCCTGAGAGAGGCCTGTGTCCAGCAGTAGACGTCTTTTGGCTGAAATAATGATGATGAAGGTCTAAGAATAAGCCCCACAACCTTAACCGACTTTAGATAATGAAATATGTTATCTTCACTGCTCTTAAAGACGGTCAAGGTAATATTTTTTATTGTTTTAATGCCACAATCACATAGTCACTCTTTTCAGTAGATAAGAAACGTATTGTCTTAGATGAGCAAGACGTGCGTTACGAGACAACTCGAGACGACTCACTCGGTACCGAATCGAATCGAAAGGTAAAAAAATACGTAGAAATTAATGATTGTTGTATGTACCCATAGTTCTAGAAACAGCCAACTTTTAATACATTTGCATCACACTGAACCTGAAATATTTACCCATCGGACCACTTTTGGTCATCCAATAGTTTTGGAACAGACATAATAGCTACCGTTACAGCTAATGTCTGTTCCAAAACTATAGAATGAAAGTGTCATCAGACCATGTTCAGGTTAAATACTTACGCAATCACTCACTTAAGGGAATTAACTCATTTGTCTGTATTTAGAAGGTTTTAACTTTGTACCTCAAAACGTTTTCCAACAATTATTACTGATGGTGCATACTTCTTGTATTTTAGATTCATTTGATTTAATTCAATTCAACATTATTACTTGAACAACATTATTAAATTGTAATTGAAAAGTCGTCAATGAATTTTGAGATCACAAAATTAATCTCAATTGTCAAATGAAAAACACCATTAAGGTGATTTAGAATTAGAATTTCAGGTGTAAGTGTTCGATTAAACAAATTAAAGCACGCAATTTGTAAAAGGCACCACAAATTGGCATCCACAGCGGAGCGCGCGCGTGTTCGTTTTCTATTATTGTTCACATTTTCGTCGACACTTTTGGAAAAGGTCATAATTACCTATCTGTGAAAAAAACCAACAGCAAAAACAGCACTCCTAATTGCGTAACACATGTTCAATTTCAATCTGAATCATTTTGAAAGATATTGCAAATCCATTACATTACCAGCCTATAAGGTTCCCACTGCTGGGACACAGGCCTCCTCTCGGTGAGAGGGAGTGGGCCGTAATCCACCATGCGGGCCCAGTGCGGGTTGGCAGATGTCACATGTCTTCGAATTTTTGGTTCTAGGACATGCCGGTCATACAAATCCATTGCTTCATTATTTTCGAAAAATGTGTCTGCTTAGCAACGTAAATAACGCAATGAATGTTGTTGAACTGTCAAAATGAAACCCATTGCTACCGATAGTGTGTTACGCAATTACCCCATAAGTAAAAACGCACAAAAAAAAAAACAATGGTCATTTCAAATTATGGACAAGCTGATCAGTAAAAACAGGCAGTTCAAATGCTCAGTAATATTAACCACACAAATACTCACAAAAATAATTTTTTAACTTATTCCATAAAATCTGAAGAAAACAAACAATATTTATTGACAACAGGTGGGTAAAAGGTAGTTATAAGGTAGTAATTGTTTTTAAAAAGGTCGACCCCCTGGAGGGAGGGGTCGGATGATAATATTTACTCATTCATCCTTCATAACGAAGGGTCTCATAAAACCCATACTTACCGTTTTCGAAGAAAATTGTTAATTTTTTTAAACATTGGACAGGGGCCTCTAAGACGACCCACTAACCGGGTTATTCGGGGTTTATTATTTTTTGTTTTTCTTCCTGTATCTGGGATTTAGACGGAGTGTATATAGGCAAAGGACTGAACAATATTAAAGTGTATCTTTACCCTTTAGAGAAATTTCATAATAATTAGGTACTTAGTTACTTTCTTTTACGCATTAATTTTCTGTTTTATTTTTCTTTAACTTAAATTAGAAATCAGTGAAACAGAATGAGACATGAATTATGTTGTTTAGAGAATGTTCAAAACAGTCTCAAATATGGTGTGATCTCCACTGTACTAGTACAGTTAACAAAAGAGATAAGTATGCAGGATCGTGGGATATACTTGAAGTTTAGTATGAAACCGATGGATGTAGTCGATTGAAATTTAATTTGATAACAGGGCTGTTTGTTTTCTATTAATAAAATAAAATTTTATTCGTGAACATCCATCGGTTTCATAATAAACTTTAAATATATCCGACAATCCTGCATACTTAACTCTTTTGTTGACTGTAAAAGACGCAGTTTTTCCAGATGATAGTATCTACACTAGCACTTTCAGCAAGTTTTCCCTTAAAACAGATTAACAAAGAAGCATTTTTTTGTGAAAACTTTTACAGTTTTTAAGCTTGGCCTTTCCAATTTTCTAAATTGCAGAAATCCTCATGATATCAGGAGGTTAATGATATTGAAAGCCGTTCAATATCGCCTTGATATAAGGGGCACCAATTCCAAAATTTGCTCAACCCAAAAAAATAAAAATATTTTAGTAGTTTAAATTTTGCGATTAACTTATTATAAAATGCATTAAAATAGAAAATATGCTGAGTAAAGTCATCATCATCATTAAAGCCGAAAGACGTCCACTGCTCGACATCGGCCTCCCCAAGCACCACCATTTTGACCCCTGGGTAAAAAAATAATAATTCCGCCGTGCTAAAAAGTGTCGCACGGCGTGACGTCACGACCCCCCACTCCCAAATTTTGACGTGCTTTATCTTTGTCATTTTTTGTTTGATTGACAAAAGAAAAAATACGGGTCCATTATTTTTCGATAATCTAACTGACGGACTAATTAGAATTTTTTATGAAACTAGCCTATTAGGCTGCGGTTCTGTGCTTCCTACATCCAGTGGATTCCTGCAGCCTTTACAAGGTCAAGGTCAAGGTCAGGTCTTGTGAAATGAAGAGATCCGCAGAAGAACCAAGGTAACCGACCTAGCCCGAAGAATTGCCAAATTTTTATGGGAGTAAAGTAAATGTAATTAATTAAGACCAGATTAACACTACAGAGTATTTTTCAAGGTGACTAAATTGCCGAACTTAAGAGGCAGTGGGCAGGACACATTGCTCGCAGAACAGATGGCCGATGGGGTCGAAAGGTTCTGGAGTGGCGACCGCGTACCGGAAGACGTAGCGTTGGAAGGCCTCCCACTAGGTGGACCGACGACCTTGTGAAGGCCGCAGGAACTAATTGGATGCGAGAAGCACAAAACCGGTCGAAGTGGAGGTGCTTGAGGGAGGCCTATGTCCAGCAGTGGACGTCTTTCGGCTGAAATGATGAAATTGCCTCGGGCAATTACGCTGAAGCCTCTAGTTACAGACTGAGTCAACTGTCGAAAACTAGTTGTGAATCCTTTTTACACTGTAGGTAGTGAATCCCAAAAGAAGGGTAAAGTCTTTACAGAGAAAAAACACTTTGAGGAACACTCAACGCCCCTCGAAGTAATAACAATAAAACTTATTTTGTGTCTCATTCAGTGTCCTTTTCTTCCTTCCTCTTGCCGTCTCGTCACTAGCTACAACCCGCGGATTCACCCGCATAGGTCTCGATCCCGTAGAAACGTCGAGATATAAAGTATCCTATGTCCTACTCCAGGCGATGAATACGCCAAATTTCATCCAAATCTATTCAGAAATTTTGTGATTTTACCGTGAAAGCGTAACAAACAGACATACAAAAATCTTTTCTCTGCTTTGGAGTGCCGACAGCAGTGAAAACTTGAACAATTATGTGTGTATTTTTTTAATCATGTACGTACATACACAAATATAAGTACATACTTTACAGAGGTGTCGTTACGGTAATAGTGTCGCGAGTTCAATGGTTTTTTCCCATCTCAAAAATGCCCTACGCGTCTAAAGAAGTTTTCACTTCAAGAAACATTCCAAAAACAGGGAAATTAATGACACCATTATTTTAATTAAACAGGAAAACATGCCTGACCTTGCGTAAAGCCCCCAAACTTCATAAAAGTGTGATCTCGTTTTCATTAAATTAATTTCCCTCATCTTAGCCAGGCTATTACACTTTGTCCCAAGCCATTGTGATACAATGTAAAAAGTAATTGAACATTTCCATCCCAATTTAGCTGCTGAATGAACATTTTAACAACAAGTTCTTGCCAACTCTCGATCTAACTTTTGGAACTGTTTTGCATCCCTTGAGTGTTTTACTATAGTTTGGAACTTTGTCTGCAAAAAGATTTAATTAGTGAGCTTGTGTTCCGAGACGTTGTTGTGCGACGCGATTTTTAGTGGCATGGTCTCTGTTGGGGTTTCTGCGTCAGGTCGTCGTCGTGTCAGCGTCGTGGATTTGAAATTAGACACCAGGCTCCTTATGATAACGTGTAATATCGGTTTTACAATATTATTGGGATGTATTTCTTCACAATTTAAAATATAGCGGTTACAGTTTGCGTGCGTTCGTTGACGGGTCACCAAGACAGTCACAGTGAAGTCCGTAGCGCGTCGCTCGCATCGCGTTGATGTCCCCGCGCACCGCCCTCGTCATCGGTTAGTGACACTTGTCGCCAATAGATGGCGCTGTGGTCGTCAACAGTCTCTTTTTTGATTTTGTTTTCGACAGTCGTTATGTAAATGTCGCAGTCAACTAGCTTAGCTAGAGCCATTCAGTTAACTGCCTAGCTTTTTGACTAAACTGCGCCGTTCAACTAACGGCCTGAATGTGTGTGAAATGACAGCATGAAAGTGGGTTACGCTGTTAGGGTGCTACCATATTATAACATTTATAATTTACTAGGCAAGCTTAATGCCAAAAAAACTAAAAAACCCGACTGCGGTAAAAAAGTTAATTAAAAAAAACTGAAAACTAAAAACAAGCCCATTTTAAATTAAATAAAAGTTGGAAGCAAGCAGGACCCATTTGAGTTTGAAAATATAAAAATGGAATAGGTCCCGCCAGCTTCCGACTTTTATTTAATTTAAAATGGGCTTTGTAGGTAATTTAATACTTACAATTTATAAGCGTAGAAAAAATGGATCGCAAAAAATGCATAGTTTTGGCCCTGGAGAGCAAATAGTGAAGAAAGTCCCAAAATTTCGAAGTTTTTCTCGATTTTCTCAATTTCCACAGGTTTTTCGATGTTGCAAATTTGAAATTACACTAGCCTAACAGATCCATACAACATACAAAAAATGCAGAACTTCATCACGCTTTGCGATTTAGCCACTTTTTTTGTCTTTATCCGACGGCCTATCATGTACGTCATGTTCGTGAACGGGCGCCGTCGGTTGAGACTGGTCATCTCTTAACTGCCAAGGCTTATTTTTAATCTTATTTCTTTTATTGTTTCTTCATTTATGTGTTTTTTTTTTTTTACATTGTTCTCACATATAGAAGCAACAAGAATAATGTACCAAGGATTTTGTAATATCTTGATTTAAAAAGAGTGTCCATGGAGTTTCTTGCCCGTTCTTCTCCATAGAGATCTACGCTTTGGAATGGGCAACTAGCTTCAACTTTCTGACTAACTGACCGACTACTTAATTTTGACAATTCAAAAGTGCCTGTAATGGTTTAATTGAAATAAATGCTTTGAGTTTGAGTTTGAGTTTGTACCTAATGAAAATCAATTCCGAATTGTACAGGGTTAAATTAAATTAGCTACCGAAATTCCGCAAGCGAGATGAGATGAAGCTCCGCAGAGAACCTAACAAATAAAACATCGATTTAACCATTCCATTTCAATACCTTTACCAAACTTTGCACAGCATCCGAAACCAATAAACTGATCAGGCTATCGCCTCAAAACGGTCTGGTCCTTCGTAATACATTCTACCGTAGGCTCATAAATTTTGTTTCAGCACAAACAAGTTACTTGGAACATGAATAACAAAGATTTATCGTTTTATACTTACCGACTGTTAATCTTTTTTATCAGTTTATCGAAGAAATTGCCAAGTTTTTTCTGGAGTTGGAAAATAAACTTGGCGTTAATATTTTGTTAGTTACTTTATGTTTATTTTTTGTTAGCTTTTAAATATTTTAAGGTAGGTAAATAAACTTCTGAGTTATTATTTACTTACATAAAAGTTTCAAGGTAATAAATAGAACTATACTCCATAGGCTTAGGTAGTTAAATAAAGGTAAACAAATAAACCACGTGACTTAGTTAACCGACTAAACGTAATACCAGTCTATTCTGTTGTCATACTGTACTGTCAGCTGTACTCTTCAAATTAGCAACGTTATTAATTAATTATAACGTTGCTAAATTGAAGAGTACAACTGTAACGTAGCATTAAAATTAAATAGACTGGTAGGTATTACGTTTAGTCGGTTAACTTTTCTAATATTATCTAATGGGTTAGGAATTTCCTTCAAAACCCTTGGATTGTGATTGAAAGTGTATTACGCAATCAGGGCGCCGCCGGAGACATTTCGTCGCTAATCTAAGTGACGTAACTGATTGGAAGCATATTTTTTACAGTACAATATTACTTAATACTATTGTTATCGTGTTAATATTGTTTTAACCTTTTGAACGCCATTGTCACATATATGTGACAAACGAAATCTTAACCTTAACGCCAACGTCACAAATATATGACAAAATACACGTCGCACGGGTCGCACCATATTATGAAATAAACAATTTAATAATTACATTTGTGTGTTTTTATTTATATAATTTAAAAGTTTAAGCTTCCGTCTATATTGTATTGTATGAAACTAATATAAATAAACCATCAATATCGAGAAATTTGTTGTTTTAAGTGTGTGTGTGTGTTGTTTTGTTAAAGTGGCCTGGCATCAGGGGTATGGCGATACGTTTATACTCTGGCGTTCAAAAGGTTAATAATAAATATTTTAACAGATACGTCACTTCGTGAGATCTTTGTTTTTATTTTGTTGGGAATACATAATCAGATATCAGATTCGACTTGGAAAATGTATCAAATTACTATAGTTAGGTCGGCTTAGTCTAAAATGTCAGATACGTTAAACTCAAACTCAAACTCAAACTCAAACTCAAAGCATTTATTTCAATTAAACCATTACAGGCACTTTTGAATTGTCAAAATTAAGTAGTCGGTCAGTTGGTCAGAAAGTTGAAGCTAGGTGCCCATTCCAAAGCGTAGATCTCTATGGAGAACAACGGGCAAGAAACTCCATGGACACTCTTTTTAAATCAAGATATTACAAAATCCTGGGTACATTATTCTTGTTGCTTCTATATGTGAGAACAATGTAAAAAAAACACACAAATGAAGAAACAATACAAGAAATAAGATTAAAAATAAGCCTTGGCAGTTAAGAGATGACCAGTCTCAACCGACGGCGTCCGTTCACGAACATGACGCATGGATCAGCACCATCCAGCTCAACCATTTTGTAGGGAACCGAATGATCCAACACACGCGCCACCATCAGAGAGACATTTAAGTGAGCATGACACATTCTCAACTGCCATGCTCTTTCAAGTCAACATCAAAAAATCATAATAAACGGATCCATGGTTCTTACATTTACAAAATTGAAAAAATGCTTCTAAATGATACAAAACTATAGATTGCAATTTATTTAAGAGATGAATAAAATTTTTTAAACCAAACAGGAAAAGGTGTTTAGTATTGCAGCATTAACAATTAAAACATGATTGAATAAAATAAAAATAAATATTAAGATCGTAATGTCAGAAACACTAAAAAAAGAAAAAGGGAAGCACCTCTTCCAAATATTGAAATTTTAACTAGTGAGCTCAAGTGCCTGTGGAGCAGGACCAGCATTTAGCCAAGCATTTTTATCTGCAATATAATCATCCAACTTATAATATGCTTGTCTACATAGTGTGCGTTTAATGCATGTTTTAAATTTCTTCTCATTTAGTTGAAGAATATCGAGTGGTATTTTATTATAACATTTTACACAGTAACCCATAAAAGAAGTTTTTACTTTAGACAATCTGAAACGCGGTTGATCTAATTTGTTACTATTTCTTGTGTTAAAATTATGCCTGTCACTTATCTTACTAAAATGATGTAGATTTTTTCGAACGTACATAATGTTTTCATATATATATTGACAAGGAACCGTCATGATGTTAATTTTTTTAAACAGTTCCCTTAGAGAATCACGCCTGCTGAGCTTGTATATGGCTCTGACAGCCCTCTTCTGCAGGATGAAGATAGAATCAATATCTGCAGCCCGTCCCCACAACAAAATACCGTAAGACATGATGCTATGAAAGTAACTAAAATAGACCAGTCTCGCGGTATCCACGTCTGTTAATTGGCGGATTTTCCAAACAGCGTAAGCGGCTGAACTTAGCCGCCCTGCAAGAGATGTTAAGTGCGGACCCCACTGCAGCTTTGAGTCAAGCGTAATCCCCAGGAAAACCGTATTTTCGACGAATTCAAGTATTTCCTTATTCAATACAACGTGACATTTACTACTTCTAACATTTGGTAAAGCGAATCTAATGCATTTCGTTTTTTTTTCATTTAATACCAAATTATTTACAGTAAACCAATTATGGACCAAAAGCATAGCGTTATTTACGTCGTCAAGCTCCTGTGCACGTCTGCTTACTTTAAAAATCAGAGATGTGTCATCAGCAAATAACACCATTTGTGATCGGTTTATCAGTAAATGAGGTAAATCATTTATGTATACTAAAAATAGGAATGGCCCCAATATTGAGCCCTGCGGTACACCCATTTTGACTTTCAAACCCGATGAATTCACACCGTTAATTTGAACTTGCTGAAATCTGTCATTTAAATATGATTTCATTAAGCTAAGAGCAAGTTTACCGAGTCCGTAATGCTCAAGTTTCAAGAGCAGTGTATCGTAATTCACGCAATCAAATGCTTTGGATAAGTCGCAAAAGATGCCTATTGCATCTTGTGCCTCTTCCCATGCGTTAAAGATATGTTTTAATAAGGTGACACCGGCGTCGGTTGTACAACGTCCTTTGGTGAAACCATACTGTTGATCGTGTAGGATGTTATTACGATTAAAATGATTGAGCATTTGATTTAACATTACTTTTTCAAAAACTTTACTTAAAACCGGCAAAACCGATACTGGTCTATAATTATTAGTGTCTTTGCTGTCCCCAGATTTGAAAAGTGGAATAACTTTACTGAACTTCATTAAATCCGGGAAAACCCCTTGATCTACACACAAATTAAATATTAAAGCTAAATAGGGTGCAATTGTCTCAATAAGTTAGTTAGTTAGTTAGATTAGCGACTATTTGTGCCCGGTTAATGGCAATAGGCTCGCACCCTATTACATGGGACTTAATTACTTTAACATAACTTGCGAAATGTGGGTATACTGTAGGTATACCACTGCTTATCTCGTCGGGGATTACAGGCGTCATGTTACGTTATGTTGATATTGTATTCACTGTAAAGCATCTATGTGTACCTACAAAGAATATAGCTTCCGCTTCCGTACCCCTGCAGCCCTGGTATACACAATGGCGACGGCAATGGTTTCCATCGCCAGATAACTTATTTTCGAGAAATAAAATTGACGTTTGACAGTTTTTGTATGAAATAACTGTCAAAATTTCAAAATTAAGTTATCAGATGATTGAAAAATCAGCCCTAGAACACATTTTTGGAACGTGTTATTTTATATTAGCTTAGATAAATTTCTCCAGACCAATAATTTATTTCTAGTTAGATAAAAAATCAAGTCAGATAAGGCATCATGGTTTTTCCAAAAAAGTATATCTGGACATAAAAAGCATGTGGTCGTATCTAGAAATAGTCAGGTTTCGTGGAGAGCAACAATAAAATTAAAAAACATTATTGCCAATATTTATTATTAAAACAATGACGTTGAAATGTTTTTTGTAACATATTTATGGTAAACATTTTTACCTTTTACAATGTTAATTTTTATTTTTTTTATTTTTCGCTTTAATCTGATTTCATGCCTGAAATAATGTAGCTTATGATAGACTTTGCGAATATTATAATTACTTATATTCATTCAAATTTATGCTGGCATTTTTTATGAATAAACTGTAATTTTATATATTATCTATTATAGAACACTTTCAATGCTCAAGGGTTTATGTTGAATTATGTCCCCTTTAAATGTATTAATAATTTATGAAAGAAAGGTACGTACCCAGTAGATACAACGTTTGACTAAAATTATAAATTCGCATATTACATTGCATTTACATGTTCGCCTACCAAAAACCTCGTAGCAATCATATTCTCAAAATTGTTTACATAGTCAATAATCACACAGGCAAAACAGAGTTACACGACAGTAAATTTTGTATGTATCGACGCATGTACAGACGCCAGACATCAAGCTACCCGAAACTGTCAAATTTTCCCAATCAACTTTGAACCTTATATTTTAGCGATGAAGTTGAAAATCTATTAAAGAAATTTAATAGATTGTAGTAGCTTGATTTGCTGGCATGTGTACCTATAGAGGGAAGTAATACCAAAGTAACATGCAAATATTAAAAGCTGTACCTACAGATCATTGGGTCTGTACGTTATTGACCGCCAAACAAGCTATTGAACGACGCGGGCAGCACCCTGATTGACAATCGGCATTGCAAAACCAGCACGCGCGCCTCAAAGAGATGTCAGCATAAAGGAAGGGGCCTGTCAGGGCCGAAGCCTGCCGGGGGTGCGGAATTGTCCTAAAAGGTTACCGCTACCTCGGAACATAAAGGGCTGAGGAAGGAACACGGATGGGTTTTAGTCAATAAGAGTCCGACACTCCCTTCCGCTCCACCCAGAGCGGGAGGGGTCATTTCATGATTTCCCATCCAAAAAAAAGGCTTGATTTTAGCGATATCATTCGACGTTCGAATAGCAAAAAAGCCGTTGCCCCTTCTAACGAGCAAGAATGTTTCCATGCTTAACCCAGATGAACTTATAACTGTGCTTCGTGGCAACATCTTGACACTCACGAAGTAATTGCTTGGCTTGGCTTGGCTGATTATGCTTATACTGCCGCTCTAGACCGCCGCCAGGATAAATCGCGTAATAAAAATGTGGGTACAAACATTAAAATGCCACGCGACCTTCAGACAAACGCGTGACGTTGCATATTAAATTTATTACGAGGATTCCGTGTTTACAAAAAAAAAAGACGTAATATGAACAAAATGTTCACTGCTGTCACGCGTAAATAACCATGGAGAGTGAACTTTGGATGTCATTTTAGTATAATTTTCTCACTATAGTAGACAGATTAATTTGCAGCAGATCTACTTAATAAAAGTTAAATTGAAAAACCCCCGACACAAACAAACAGGTGTATTAGGTGTGCACAATATTGGATATAGGTTGAAGTTTATTTTGATTCAAGCGTCCTCGTGTCGGGGAACGGCTCATGAAAAAAAAAACAGGAAGTTAACAGCAGTTATCTTTTCTAGAATAGCATACATTCATTATTGCTGAGTATACGCCTCGTCTGTTTGGTGTTTTCATTAGCCGTCCCCCGACGACGCCAGGACGCTTGGATCAAAATAATAACCCTCTGATTCCGTCGGGGGTAAACATGCTTTAATTCATTCATTCATTCACTGACAGACAACGCTCAGCTTTAACCGTTGGGTCTAGAAGCGTGAAATTTTGCACAAATTTTCCTTATACAACGAAAATGAGCACTAAGGAAGGATATTTGATCATTCACTCTCCTAAAGGGATTAAATTGAGGATAAAAGTTTGTAAGGCAGTTCGTAATTTTTGCCGATGGTACATCCTACTACCTGATACACGGCTTTACAGAGGTATGAGGAACAGGGTGTAAAGTTCACTCATCCTCCATAGAAAAGGGAAGTTCCTCCGACCAGACGGGTGTTGTGTCTGGTGGGCAACTGCCCGATAACTCATGTCGGGCCGTTGTATCTATGCAAGTTGCGCGGTAAACTCTGCTTGCGAGATGCAGGATTTTGCGTGACGTCAGTATGACGCGTTGTTCGCATGTTACGTTGTAGATGCCGCTATAGCTTGTTGTTTCATAAGTTTGCTGGGGAAGGCATTTGCTTTATAACCAGATTATTATAACATCACGCCAGTATTCCAGATGAGGAGTATAACTCACCTAAATTCAATTGCCGACTGACTAAAGAGAGAGCCAATTTCCAAGCCAATTTCCACTGACTGGGCACAAATTCAGACATCAGGCTGGTACTAAGAAATTCCTAATATAAAAAGTCTTTAACACTATAGCATAATCAGCCTATAATGTTCCCACTGCTGGGACACCGGCCTCCTGTCTGTGAGAGGGAGTGGACCGTTATCCACCACGTAGGCTCAATGCGGATTGGTAGATGTCACATGTCTTCTTATTTTTGGTTCTAGGACATGCCGGTTTCCTCACGATGTTTTCCTTCACCGTTTTGAGAGCAGTGGTGATGAATAGTTTACACAAAGTACTTAAAGCGCCTGGCTGGGTTCGAACCAACGACCTACAGCTCTGAAGTCGAGGCCATTACAACAAGGCCACCATTGCTCTAATATAAATGAACACTATGCATCCAGCTAAAGTATAGTACGTGCCACGAAAGAAGAGACTTGACTTTTGTCTTAAACTTTATTATTTCGTAGTAAATATTATAATATTGTTAAGAATTTTTATCTTTATGTCATCGATAAATCCCTGAATAGATATACACATTATGGGCACAATTCGTACATGACTTACCTGCGAAAACTCCCTACTACTGAGTTTGTCAAGTCTCATCTTTCGTGGCGCGTATTATACAAAACGTGCACTTCAATGTATAAAAATTCATTATCCTGTAGACTCAACTCCTTAGGATATCAAATCCATATCTAATGAATGCGTCTTAGCGCATTCCGTACACGTTCAGACACTTATGGCAAAATTATAGGATACGTTTCCCATGTTTAAGAGAGAGGACATCCAACTCCCGACCCAATTACAGGGCCATTTAGATTCACTTGCCGTGGCCGAAACCGGATGATATTAATTAAGATCCCGATCGCACTAGCACAGACTAGTACAGATGGTCAGATATACAACGAGCGAAAACAGGCGCACGCACATAAAGACGTGAACGTACGGGATCTATAACAAATGTACCCGATCTCAATTAATCTGCTTAGCCTTTTCCCAACTATATTGGGGTCGGTTTCCAGTCTAACTAGATGCAGCTGAATACCAGTATTTTACATGGAGCTACTGCTTGTCTGACGTCCAAAACCCAGTTACTGGGTAATACGATACCCCTTGGCAAGAATGGTTCTCATATTCTTAGGCTTCTGACTACCAAACGATTGTCTCTGACTGTGTCGACTTTGTCTGACTGTGTGTGTGTAACGACTGTCAAAGATCCACGGGTGACAGCCGAGACCAACGGTTTAACTTTCCGAGGCACGGAGGGGTTTCGGCATGTAACGATGGTCACACACCCCACCCATCACCCATCACGCCACCCACCCACCCATCTACGGGCCGACTGGCAAGCGTAGCTGAACCTGATCGATTGACCCGTGCGGCTACATGGCCAGAGATCGCATAAGACGGGGAGGATTGGAAGGAAAAATTGGAGGCTTTTACCCAGGAATGGGGCGCAATGTAGGCCAACAAAAATAACCGGTCAAGTGCGAGTCGGACTCGCGCACCGAGGGTTACGTACGTAGGTATGTAAATAGTTTATCACGGGATTTTTTTTTATATACAACTAAATATTCAGTGAATATTTCAAGCGTCTACCTGTTGCCGTTATTAACATCGAGCAAATGACGGCAAAAAAATCATGTTTGTTGCATGGGAGGTTGGGAGCCCCTCTTTAATATTTACTTTATTCTGTTTTAGTATTTGTTGTTATAGCGGCAACAGAAATACATCATCTGTGAAAATTTCAACTGTCTAGCTATCACGGTTCATGAGATACAGCCTGGTGACACACAGACGGACAGTGGAGTCTTAGTAATAGGGTCCCGTTTTTACCATTTGGGTACAGAACCCTAAAAAACGAAAGAAAAAAAATATACATACACTAAAAAAACTTCAGTAGAGATTGGCTAACATTAGCGAGAATCGTCGAGCTTCGACGTAAATTAAATTCATTCAGTACTCACCATAATTTTCTGCTCCCCTAGTCCCATTTTCACAGAATCGATTTCTTCAATATAGAGCGTAGAATAATAAAGAGTGAATGAGAAAACTTTCGCACCAAGAGTAGCTATATTTACTTAGTCAACTTTTTCTTTGTCAGACGAGGAAATTAAGCGTTACAGTCTTTATGAATAATATAAAATACTTGAAGATGGTGAGCTCATGGACATGTGCATTCTTCCCACCCTCAACTACGGAGCGCAAACATGATCTCTTACAAAGCGTCAAAAGTCCGCACTTGGAGTCTGCCAACGGGCTATGGAACGAAGTATAATAGGTGTCAAACTCACTGACCGCATTAAGAACTCTATACTTCGTTCCAAAACACAAATAGCGGACGCTGGCCGCACAGCTGCTGGATTAAAGTGGAACTGGGCTGGCCATATCTGTCGCATGTCGGAGCAGCAATATGCAAAAGCCACCACTCAGTGGATCCCCAATGGCAGGAAACGACTGCGCGGCAGGCCCAGAAAGAGATGGCGGGATGAGCTGGACTCCTTAAAGAATTGGCCCACAATCGCGGTAGGCCGGGAAAAGTGGAAAGAGGGAAGGGAGGCCTTTGCCCTGCAGTGGGACAATACAGGCTTATAATAATGAAGATGATAGTTGCTACTTTATGTTAATCAGACTGCAACCAAGATATTGTGATAATTAATTTTCTTTTTATCTCATACTATTTAACTAAAATGAGGGGCCCGTGGCAATAACAGCCGCACAAGTCGATCGATTAGGTTAAGCTATGCTTGCCTCGGTTGGTCTGTGGATGGGTGACCATCTTTATAAACCGAGACCCCTCCGTGCCTCGGAAAGCACGTTAAGCCGTCGATCCCGGTTGTCATTCGTGGATCTTTGACAGTCGTTACAGGTAGTCAGAAGCCCGAAAGTCTGATAACCAGTCTTACCAAGGGGTATCATATTACCCAGTAACTGGGTTGTGGAGGTCAGATAGGCAGTCGCTCCATGTAATACTGGTATTCAGCTGCATCCGGTTAGACTGGAAGCTGACCCCAACATACTTGGGAAAAGGCTAGGCAGATGATGACTATTTAACAGAAATGTAGTACTTACTCAGAAGTAAAGCTGTTTTAGTACCTAATATTGATCCGGTTTTTTAAGTATAGTAGATACACACCTCTGCCTAACTCATCAGAGAATACAGGCGTGATTAGCACTACTAGCGACTAGCAGCGCCCCGCGGTTTCACAGGCATAAGATTATTTTTTAAGTAGATTAAAAAAATATATATTTACCGAAAAAATCATCTAAGCCTTTCCAAATCAATGTCAGTATCTACAATATCTACTATAAAATCAAATCCAATTTTCTACTTCCTAAACCCGTTTAAAAAAAAAACTAAAATCGAGAGACAAAACTAAAACACTATTATTGGAGGAGCCATCTTTAAAGACAACACGCCTGGAACATTAACATCTTGCTTTAAGACTTAATAGATATTATCAAAGGAAATAACATTGACTCCAGCTTAGTCGAGATTTCCTAGAAAATTAAGCTGAAAATGTGGTACGAGAAAATGGGAAACTATGTCAGGAAGCTCCATAAAGAAGAAGCTTTGTGTCTTTATATTTTACTAGCTTTTGCCCGCGGTTTGGCCCACGCGAAGGTCGGAAATTACCCCTCGGAAAAAAGTTTTCTATGTGTGGGTCAATCAATTCAAGTATTTGGGCCACTAGGTCTCCGACGATCAGGATATTGAGAGGGAACGCAGGGCGCTGTCTGTCTGGTGTAAAATTGGGTCTCCGACGATCAGTGAGACAATCAGGATATTGGAGAAGGAGCGCAGGGCGCTGTCTGTCTGGTGTAATATGTTGGCTCGCGGGATCGCACTATGTAAAAGTGACTTTATTTAAGGCATATTGGCAGTCGTTTTATACGTGCAGCCTATGGAACAACTTTACGTAGTGGGCGTACAGCGCACTACGCGTGCAGTACAACAATGATTTCGGTATGCTGTTAGATGCCTCGACAATATTTGTTGAGGAGCGGACTGATGATTTTTTCGCGATCATAAGGAAACGGAGCACCTCTTAGACAAGTTTTAGTAGCTCTGAATCTGGTTTTGTGCTCAGTCAATGCCTATAGAATGGACGATCTTATTATATCTGACTAGCTTCTGCCCGCGACTTCGTCCGCGTGAAATTCGTACTTATCTCTAAAAATTTCGAAAATGTATGTAGGTATGATCTTTATCATTTATTTAGGCAACTAAGTATTCGGGCGAATTTTTAAGTGTATAGATCAAAGGAATCAGATTTTTCAAATAAACTGTATCCCCGCTTTTCACCCCCACAGGGGTGGAATTTTCAAAAATCGTTTGGGATGTGTTCATTACTTGACTCAAAGATTATTTACACCAATTTTTGAGTTAATCAAACCACGCAGTAAAATCCTGCCCTGTATAATTAACTAAATACCCCTTTTCACCCCGTTAAGGGTAGATTTTCGAAAAACCCTGATGCACGTTATTCTTTATTTTTTGTCTTAAGTATAAATACAGAGTTTCGAGTTATCGGACCGCGCGTTAAAATTCTTCCATAGAAATTCCGACGCCCCCAATCCCCCGTTAGGGGTAGTTTAGAAAAACAAAAAATGCCAAACTTCATAATTTACTTGTACAGGGTGTTACAGAAAGGGTATATCAATACCAACGGGTTGAAGAGTGTATCTGGTCTAGAATCTCTGTACAAAATTTCAGCTCAAAAACAGTAACTTTGAAAATGCTTATTATTTTTTTATTTCGATAGTTTATTAAATTGAAATCATAACAAACATGTCACCGCACTACGAGGGTCATTATCCATTATCTGTAGTGTGTCTGTGCGCCTAGTACACGCACATCACGCCGCCGCGCGCCAGTGCAGCGCCGTGATGTCGAAATAAAAAAATATTATGCATTTTCAAAGTTAATGCTTTTGAACTGAAATTTTGTACAGAGATTCTAGACCAGAGCCCTGATTCACAACCATACGACAGGCTATCGTATCGAAAACCTGACATTTCGATAACCTGATTTGACTTCCCCTCAACAGCAAATAGGACTTGTGAACAGCATTGAGAAGACTCCTACCATAACAATGATTAATGTTCGATACGATACGGAAGCATATCGAGTGTTTGTGAATAAGGGGGCTGATACACTCTTCAACCCGTTTGTATTGATATACCCTTTCTGTAACACTCTGTATAAGTATTTGTACCGTAAGATTTTTCATATACACTGTATTCCCGCTTTTCACCCTATAGGGGTAGAATTTCGAAAAATTGTTTGGGGTGTGTTCATTACTTGACTTAAAGATTATTTATACGAATTCTTAAGTTAATCAAGCCACGCATTAAAATCTTTCCCTGTATAATTAACTGCCCGTTTTCACCCCATTAGGCGTAGATTTTCGGAAAACCCTGATACACGTTATTCTTTATTTGTGGTCTTAAGTATAAATACCGAGTTTCGAGGTAATCGGACCACGCGTTAAAATTTTGACACCCCCCACCCCAATCCTCCTTTAAGGGCTAGTTTATAAAAACAAAAAATGCCAAACTTTATAATTTATTTAGATAAATATTCGTACCAAGTTTCAAGTTTATTAACCAAATGAATAAGATTTTTCATATAAACCGTATTCCCGCTTTTCACCCCTACATGGGTCGAATTATGAAAAATTTTCCAGCTAATCAAGCCACACAGTAAAATATGCCCTTGCAAAATTAGCTACCCCTTTTCACACAGTTAGGGGTAGATTAGGGCACGCCACGATAGTGGCGATAAGACCCCTCTTTGAGGAGTGGCTAGAGAGGCGTCACGGCGTCCTCACCTATCGCCTGACGCAGGTCCTCACCGGACACGGATGTTTTGGGAGGTTCCTGCACATCATCAGGCGGGAGGAGACGCCCGGGTGTCACCACTGTGAGGATCGCCCAGAGGACACGGTGGAGCATACGGTGGAGGTCTGCCCCGCATGGGCGGAGCACCGCCGTGCCCTCGTTGAGGCGATCGACAGCGGCGGCGACCTCTCGCGTCCGGCCCTGGTTCAAACCATGGTCCGGGGCGAGAGGGAGTGGGAGGCGGTCACCTCCTTCTGCGAAGCAGTCATGCTAGCGAAGGAGGTGGCTGAACGGCTGAGGGAGAGAGCCTCACACCCCAGCCGCCGCGGGAGACGCTCCGGGCGTCGGGAGCCGCGTGACGACTCCCGGCCACCGTAGGCGCGGGCCTGCGGACGGAGAGTAATGGGTAGCTCACCGTCCGATCAGGACCAGGCCCGTGCCGGACGGCGCGTACGTGTTCCACGCGCGCCTCAAAGAGATGTCAGCATAAAGGAAGGGGCCTGCCAGGGCCGAAGCCTGCCGGGGGTGCGGGATTGTCCGAAAGGGTTACCGCTACCCCGGAACATAAAGGGTTAAGGAAGGAACACGGATGGGTTTTAGTCAGTAAGAGTCTGACACTCCCTTCGCTCCACCCAGAGCGGGAGGGGTCATTTGATGATTTCCCATCCATAAAAAAAAAAAAAAAAAAAGGGGTAGATTTTCGAAAAACCCTGATACAGGTTATTCTTTATTTTTAGTCCTTAGTATTAATACTGAATGAGTTTCGAGTTAATCGGACAGCGCGTTGAAATTCTTCCAAAGAAATTTTGACACCCCCCAATACCTCTTTAGGGTTGAAATGAGTTCAGAAAAACGAAAAATGCCAAACTTCATAATTTACTTAGATAAGTATTCGTGCCAAGGTTCAAGGTTTTTAACTCAAGGAATAAGATTTTTCATACAAACAAAATCCCCCCTTTTCACCCCCTTTAAGGTTGAATTTCCAAAAACCCCTTCTTATTGGATACTTATACTTTACAAAGAATACACCCTCCAAAATTCAAGTCCCTGTCACCAGCGGTTTAGGCTGTGCGTTGATATCATTTTTTTTTTTTTTTCGCTGAGAAATGCGTTACGCATCCCCGCTCGTGGGGGACGAGACGGGGTATGTGGGACTCCTGTTGGAATTACACACCGACAGTATACCCACTAAAACTCAGCGGTGTCCCCACATCGCCGTGGTGGGAGGGCCATGGGAAACCGGCTCAGCCTTTACTTCCACAACCCTCCCGGCGCATGCCCGCCTAGCTGGCGGGCCCCGCATGCCCCCCAGGCTGGGGGGCTACGGGAATAGCCGGGAGCACCTGGCCATTCCCGTCCAACACTGATGGGGGCCTGTGCGATACAGGCAAAGGTGCCCCCGCACCTGTTGCCTGCTGGCCTCCATCTGGGAGGAGTCGGAGATGACTGTCAAACAGACGTCTTCTTCGACCCCTCCTCCGCCTTCGGAGCAACGCCGCGTGAGGATCTTCCTCCCGCGCGCGCTCCGCCGCCTCCTTCTGGGACATGACGTGTTCGCAGAACGAGGCGACTGCCGCCCAGGACCTCTCATCCCTCAGCATGGCGTTAACCAAGCCGGGGAGTGATAGGTCCGGTCCGATCACCGCGATGAGACTGCGGCGCGGCTCGGACCACGACGGGCACACCTCGAGGGTGTGCTGCGCCGTGTCCCCCGCCGCGCCACAGTCGTGGCACGACGGCGTCTCCTCCCGTCCAATTCGGTGCAGGTACGATCCGAAACAACCGTGTCCGGACAGCACCTGCACCAGCCGGAAGGAGAGGAATCCATGCGACCGCTCGAGCCAGTCTCGCAGTACTGGCCCAATCGCGTCGAGGGTTCGGCGGCCGAAGGCTGCGGTGGCGAGGTCCCCCGTCCAATGGACGACGATGGCGTCCCTCGCCTCCCGCCGGACGGCCTCCCGCTCTTCCTGGGCTGGGCGTTCTCCTCTCGCCCTCCGCCCCGCCGTCCATTCATATACTCTGGCGAGCACCCACGCCTCGAGTTCCCAAGGAGGGGTGCCCGCCAGAGCACATGCTGCCGCGAAGCCCACCGTGCGGTAGGCCCGCGCCACCCGCTGGGCTATGGCCCTTTGGGGTGCCCGCAAGGCGGCAGCGTTCTCCCTCCTATGGAGGGAGTCCTCCCAGATAGGGGCTCCGTAGAGGGCCATACTCTTCAGGATGCCGGCGTAAAGTTGCCGGCATCGTGCGCTGGGCCCCCCCAAGTTGGGAAGCAGCCACGACAGCGCGCCCGCGGTCTTCAACAGGCGCGTCGACAGCCCGCTAAAATGCGGACCGAAGCGCCACCTGCTGTCAATTACAAGACCCAGGTACTTCATCTGGGCCTTGACCTCAATTTTGACGCCGTCCACGAAGATATGGGCGTCAGGTGGGGGGGCGCGCTGCCGAGGTCCGTGGAAGAACACGGCCTCGGTTTTGTGCAACGCCACCGTTAAACCTAGGCGGCGGATCCTCCCTGCGACCAAGGATCCGCCCGCCGAGGCCAAGTTGGCCGCCTCCCTGAAACTCTCCCCCCGGGCGGTGAGGAGAGTGTCATCCGCGTAGCACACGACACTCGTGTCTCGGAGGAGAGTTCCCCGCAGGAGCCAATCATAGCCGACGTTCCAGAGGAGAGGTCCTATGACTGACCCCTGTGGAACGCCGGCTTCGACGGCGTACCGCCGGACTTGGCCAGTCCTATTTACCAGAAGGATCGCCCGATCCTCCAGGTAGCTGGCCAGCAGACCGCGCATGTATCGAGGCACTCCGTGAAATCGGAGCGCCTCTAGGATGGTGGAGTGAGGAACGGAGTTGAAGGCATTGGCTATGTCGAATGACACAGCCAACAATCCATCCCCCGCTTCCATCGCCTCCTTCACCTGGCCCTTAAGGCAGGCCAGCGCGTCCACGGTGGAACGCTCAGCCCGAAAACCGAACTGAGCGTCCGACAAGTCCGGCCCGATATCCCGCAGATGGCCCTTTAGGCGAGCAGCGATTATCCCCTCGAACATTTTGCCGACCTCATCGAGCAGAACGATGGGCCGGTACGCCGAGGGGGAGTCTGCCGGGCGGCCCTCCTTGCGAAGAAGGCACAACTGCCCCTCCTTCCATGGTTTCGGGAACCTCCCTGACGCAAGGCATGCGCTGAAGAGGTCCCGAAACCTCTCCTCCATTTGAGTGGCAGCGATCGCCACCACTCTTGCGGGAACCCCGTCGGGGCCTGGAGCTGTCTTCTTGGCGCGGATATGGGAAATTGCCGCGCTAAGTTCCGACTCCGTGACAGGAGGGGCCTCCTCTTGTTCCTCGTCTAGCTGAGCAGCTATCCCCCGCGGTGGGTCCATCACTGGCGGGGTGAAGTTGTCCCTGCACGGGAACAGGGACTGAACCACCCCATCGAGAAATGAGGGCTCCAGGGTCTCGGCAACCGGGGGACCATAGGGGCGCAATTTGTTGCGCGCCACCTTATATGGTCTTCCGTAGGGGTCGTTGTCGAGACCCTCCAGCAGCTCGGCTCTCGCCGTGTCTCTGGCGGTGGCGATGGCCCGATCGAGGACCATTTTTGCCTCCATGTAAACCTCATAGAGGTGGTCCTCGTCGTTCAAGTCCCGTCGACGCCGCCGCCGTCTCCGCGTGTATTCCCTCCTTGCCTCCACACACGCTGCTCGAAGCCCCGCCAGCTCCCCCGACCACCAGTACACGGCGCGTTTGGGTAGCGGTCGGCGAGACCGAGGCATGCTAGAGTTGCATACCTCGGTCAGAGACTCCCTCAGTTGCTTCGCCATGGTGTCCACATCCAGGCCGGCGGCAGGCGGCGAAAGCCAGTCCTGGATGAACGCCGCCTCGCTCGCTGCCTCCCTGTCCAGGCGGGTAAGAGCCCACCTCGGGAACGGTGGTCGCCCGGAGGGGGGCCGCATCTCTCCGGGGCCACTGTTGGAGATGTCGAACCGCACGTAGCGGTGGTCCGACATAGTCTCCACCAAATCCACCCGCCAGTTCAACACCCGCGCGGCTAACGCAGGGGTGGCGAAAGTGACGTCCACTATTGAGCCGCCCCGTCGCCGCACGCATGTCTGGACGCTTCCTCTGTTCAAGAGGGAGAGTCCAGAGGAGGCTGCCCACATCTCAACCGCCCGCCCGCGTGCGTCGGTGGCCGGGTTGCCCCAGGTCACCGACTTGGCATTCAGGTCTCCCAGTACGGAGACCTGACGCGGCGCCGCCCTGCCGACCACGGCGGCCAGGACTCCGAGATAGTTCTCAAAGTCCTGAAGAGGGCGGTTTGGGGAGAAATATACGCCCACAAGGGCTAAGTCTCCCCACGCGGCGGCCACGTATCCACGTCCCCTCTCTAATAGCGAGAGGGGAGGGGAGTCTGTGGAAGACCGCGCCGCAAGTGCCACCAAGTCGTCCTCGTCGCCCAGCCAGCTGCCGGGGATCGAGTAGGGCTCGGCGACCACCGCTACGTTCACCAACCACTCGGCCATGACCTGCACTACCAGGTTCTGGGCCGCTCTGCAGTGGTTGATGTTCGCCTGGAGGATGCGGTAGTCGGAAACCATTATTCCGACATCGCACCCCCCTCCTCAGCTACCGCTACAACGGCGGCGGTTGCAACAGGGCGAACCTGCGCTGGCACTATGCCCTTCCTCACGGGGGGCTTACAGCTCCTGCCCGTCATCCTGTGGGCCGCGGGGCGGCCACTGGCGGCACACGCCGTGCAGTGTGGCGTGGTGGCGCGGCAGGTGGCACTCTTGTGTCCCTCTTGCCCGCATTTGTAGCACGTGTCTCCCCAGTCGAATTTGGAGGGACACGTGGCTCGGGCGTGGCCGAACGCGAGGCACTTGAAGCAGCGCATAGGCTGGTCTTCAAGTGGCCGGACCACTGCCGAGCTAAGTCCCACAAGCAGCCGTCCCTTGGTCGTAGCAAGGGCAGCCCCAGCCGCGGCGACTGGGCACTCGACGCGGATGATGCCCATGCCACGGCGGCCGAGCCTGATGGCTCCACCTTTTACCGCGCCAGCGTCACAGCCTCCAGCCGCCGCGACCGCCGCCACCACATCCTCCTTGGTGACCGAATCATCCAGATCGGCCACCTCCAAGGCTGCGGTCTTAACAGGTCTGACGACCGTTGCTGCATCCGCAATGACCTCTTGCAACTTTGTTGCGAAGAGGTCCGCATTTGTGCCGCGCTGTTCCCCCGAGAACTCGAAAATTCGAGCCCCGGTTACGGTTCGACGGCACGTGATATTGCCGATCCCCAGCTGGGAGGGATCAGCATTGGTACGAGCCCGTCGTAGGACGGACTCATACGTCTCGCCTCGCTCCACGGCCTCCGAGGTGATGGTCACCACGACAGCCGCGGTTTTGGGAGGAACTAGCTTCCTCCCGCCGGCTGGAGCCCTTTTGGCTGCAGGAACAGTCGCAGCTGGCTTGGGGGCCGACTTATTCCCTCCCTTCCCTTTTCCTCTCTTGACCACTTCCGTCCACGACTGGTTGGACGGGGTGGTGGAGGGAAGAAGGGCGTCTTCCTCCTGCGAGTTCTGGGGAGCTGCTGGAGTGGCAGACGACCCAGACGCTCCCTCCGCACTTGTGGTGGCGGTTTCAGAAGCCACCTTGGTCCTCTTGCCCTTGCCCTTGCCCTTGCCCTTGCCTTTGGAGGGCTTCGGGGCCTGTGGCTGCGCGTCCGATGTCGGGCCTGCTAGAGGCGCAGGTTCCGGCTCCCTCGGGGGTGGCATCTGTTCCGCCGCTAGCGGCGGGCGGAGCCGCCTTTCCGGCAAGAGCCGGTCCTCGATGCCTGCAAAGCAGGCTCTGGTGAAGGCCCTCTCCTCCATGACAACCTTTCGGATTATATCCTCAAGGTTGGAAGGGGAGGAGGAGGAGCCTCCTACCACTGGACCCGGGGCAGGTTGGGCAGGCCGGGCCGTGGCCTCAGCCAGCTTCTGGTGTAGCTGGCTGACCTCCGCCTGCAGGCGATCCACCTTCGCCTGCAGCTGCCGCGTCTCGTCCGTGGCCGTCCGACTCACCAGCTCCAACACAATGCCGTGCAGACTGGTGGCCCGGCATTTGAGGGCCTTCTGGAAGGTCCCCTTCAAGTTGAAGGACTTTGAGGCGACCTCTAGGACCTCCTCCTTGTCCTCCTGCGCCATGCGCTCCAGGTCCGCCAGGGAGTGGTCGGCGTATAGCACAATCGATGCACCATAGCCAACCCTCGACCGGGCGATTTGCGCCTGGCGCTCCTTCGCAGCGACCCTCTCTTCCAGGTCTTGTTGGAGCTGCACCCTTTTCGCCAGGTTTAGCTGGCGCTCAGCGTCCACCAAGCCCACATCGTGGGTAGAAGTCGAAGCCTTTTTAGACTTCGACTTCTTCTTAGCCCTTCTTTCGGCCGACTCCGAGGAGCCCTCAGACCCGGGCCTCAGGTAGGCCCTCTTCCGTTTGAGGCGGTCGTTTTCGGCCGCCGACGTGTCCATGTTGGAGTTGTCGGAGTCCGACAACTCGTCTGGCCTACCAAACAGGCTGGCCGCAGACGGTGCGCGGTCAGCTTCCGACGCCAAAGCGTCGCCGGCGTTGCCCTGAGAAGGGCCGTTGGATTGGCCCTGAGAAGGGCCGTTTGAATCGCCCTGGGAGGAGCGATTCGAAGTAAAACGCCCTGAGGCGTCACGCACGGTTTTTTGTTTCGTCATGTTCGCAGACGACCGCATCAATGTCTGCGAATCACAGCGCACTTTAGCCGCCGGTCTGCCACTCCGTTACGGTGGTCAGACACGGCGTTGCCCGGGGGAAACTACGAGGAAGTATGCGCTGTGGGGGTTCCCCCGTGCGTTGATATCTCAGTCAGGTTGTTCATCCCCCGTCAAGGGTGAAATTATCAAAAACGCTGAAACACGTATAAATTAATTTTCAATCGTTAGCCTAAATACAAAATTTGAAGATCCTAACTTTTAAACTGACTGACTTTCATACACAAATTCATCCCCCTTTTTAACCCTTTGGGGGTAGAATTATCAAAAACGCTGCGACAAGTATAAATTAATTTTCAATCGTCAGCCGAAACACAAAATTTGAAGATCCTAACTTTAAAACTGACGGACTTTTATACAAACTTTCATCCCCTATTTAACTCCCTTAGGGGTTGAATTTCAAAAAATCCTTCCTTATTCCTGGTCTACATCATAAAAGGAACCATCGTGTAAAATTTCAGCTTTCTACGTCTAAGGGTTTGGGCTGGGCGTTGATGAGTCAGTCAGGTCGTTCATCCCCCGTTAGGGGTGAAATTATCAAAAACGCTGATCACACGTATAAATTAATTTTCAATCGTTAGCCTAAATACAAAATTTGAAGATCCTAACTTTTAAACTGACAGACTTTCATACACAACTTAATCCCCCTTTTTAACCCTTTGGGGGTAGAATTATCAAAAACGCTGAGACACGGATAAATTAATTTTCAATCGTCAGCCGAAACACAAAATTTGAAGATCCTAACTTTAAAACTGACGGACTTTTATACAAACTTTCATCCCCTATTTAACTCCCTTAGGGGTTGAATTTCAAAAAATCCTTCCTTGTTCCTGGTCTACATCATAAAAGGAACCATCGTGTAAAATTTCAGCTGTCTAGGTCTAAGGGTTTGGGCTGGGCGTTGATGAGTCAGTCAGGTCGTTCATCCCCCGTTAGGGGTGAAATGATCAAAAACGCTGAAACACGTATAATTAATTTTTAATCGTTAGCCTAAATACAAAATTTGAAGATCCTAACTTTTAAACTGACAGACTTTCATACACAACTTAATCCCCCTTTTTAACCCTTTGGGGGTAGAATTATCAAAAACGCTGAGACACGTATAAATTAATTTTTAATCGTCAGCCGGAACACAAAATTTGAAGATCCTAACTTTAAAACTGACGGACTTTCATACAAACTTTCATCCCCTATTTAACTCCCTTAGGGGTTGAATTTCAAAAAATTCTTCCTTATTCCTGGTCTACATCATAAAAGGAACCATCATGTAAAATTTCAGCTTTCTAGGTCCAAGGGTTTGGGCTGGGCGTTGATGAGTCAGTCAGTCAGTCAGTCAGTCAGTCAGGCCTTTTGTTTTTATTTATATAGATAGATAGATAGATAGATAGGAGGTCTCAAGGGTCATACGTGACTAGCCGAATGTGCAGGGTAATAAATCTGTCTTTCCTACATGTGTCATGTTATTTCAATAAAAAAACAAATGAAATGAGAATAGAGTTTAAATTGTTTTAGAACTGTTTTGAAATTATGGCCTTTTATTTTCTTAATGGTGGCTACAAATCGCAGCTGTTACACTTAATAAAATAAGTTAGAAATAAATCTCTTTTTCCAGACGCTTTTAAAAATAAACTTTTGCAAATGGAGTCAAAGGAAATTTTTCACAATAAAACAAAAACACAGAAAACATCTTGTTCAGTAGCTTCTTCACGAAAGAATGTTTTAATATCTTGTCGAAAGAATAGGTAATGATATTAACTATGTAATAACTTCCTCATTCTGTAGAATCACAAAGAGGAATTATGAGGACAAAGCTTTTGCCTACAGTATTTTTATCCTATAACTTTCCTGGAAAATTGTGAAAGAAATGAGTTTTCATAGAGATGAATGAAGGCGCTTCATCATTTGGAAAGCACTGTAACGTCTTTGATAATAGAATAATATTTATTTAGAATTAATATAAAATCTAATTAATTAATAAACATAACAAAATTATATTATCTGCCGCATGGCGGACAAACTGTGGGCCCAAATAGCGCAGAATTGGTGCCCTGAGACAGTGAGGCGGGGTCGCGGCAGACCACGTTAGAGATGGCGGGACGAGCTGGATAGGTTCCGTCAAAACTGGAAAGAGGAAGCACGGGCTCGCGAAAAATGGAAGGAGTGGAGGGAGGCCTTTGCCCAGGAGTAGGACAGCACAGGCTAGTTAAAAAAAAAATACAAAAACAAAATTATAACGTAACTTAACTAAAACTATTCACAAACTAAAATGTAGCGTCGAAAAATTCATCCGCATCGCTGTCGACTGGTAATGTACCCAAGAGACTGGCGGCATTACCACATTGTATGGCAATGCTTAGCTTCTGATAATTATTTGTATATGATTTGTTTTTCCTATTAATATCGTGGCTAAATAATAACAGCCACGTAGGTCGATCGAAGGCTTATCGAAGGTTAGGATACGATAGTTGAGGTCGTCCGGATGGATGGAATGGCAGTGTATCGTGAAATGGCCAGACAGATCACATTATGGCCACTTCTACGATCGGAAAAAGACATAATATTATATAGCTTGGTATTTTTAAAGAAAAATTCCATCAAGTATTACTTGGAAAAAAAATATTACTTCAATCTTGCACCTAGCTAAGTATTTTCTGTACAAAAACTTTGAAATATGTTCGAAAGTTTTCAAATAAGATTTCAAAGGCTTGAAATTACATAACATGGTTTCGTCATTATTGGTTTTACGTAAAAGGGTTTCTTTAGGGCTTATTAGTAATGTTTGAGTTCTAATGTATTGGAATACTATTAGGTTTTGGCACTTCAATAGAACATTGACCTTGTGATGTCTACCTACATAAACTTACGAATTTTTTCAAGGCGGTAGGTAGGTTTATTCCTCAAAACGCACCAACTTTGAAACGCACCAAATGAAACGTCTATCGATATCATTTATTACAAATCCTTCATGCTCTTCTCTATGTTTCATCGTTGATGCATTTCGAGGAATAAAATTATATTTCTTTTTGTTTCGAGTATTACATTTGGTGCGTTTCAAAGTTAGTGCGTTTCAAAGTTGGTGCATTTCAAAGTTGGTGCGTTTCGAGGAATACCCCGGTATGTAGAAACTACAAAACGTTAGTGCTACGCTCCTTAAATACACCTATTTATTCGTCGATGTCCATGCATCTGGCCACATAGGTAGACATAAGTCAGTTGCAAATACGCACCAGATCATTTTGAAGGACATCACCAATGAAGTCAGTGTATGTCCTTGGAGGGCGTATCTTCCCGGCGATTCAACGAGCATCCGTTTTATATCAATTACTTTTCATTCATCCTCTCAACATTACCAAAATATCTGAAGGCCAATTGTCTCGTAATTAAAAACGGTTAAAATCTATCATGATGTCAGCAGAACTAATACAGTCAAAAATGTTATTGCGTTAACAAAGTGGAGCAATATGTATGACTTTTTATAAGCGCCTGGACCACAGATATAGATAGACCTAGATAACGCAAGTATCACGAACTGTATGAAAACTAAGCGTGCCACTTTTTGACTATCTACTATGACGTCACAAGCTCGCGCTCTCCCGCTCACGCTCACCCAGCCAGCAGTACGCAGGACTGAGCGTGAAAGTGGTGGCCTATGATTTTCGAACGTAAGCTGGTGCGATTTTTGGCACGCGAAGTAGTTGCTCTTGCGTTATCTAGGTGTATCTATATCTGTGGCCTGGACTGATAGGAGTTGGATTTTGACAATTGAGGCCAGATTTTTCTATCGACAGATAATTTTTATTCGTGGAATAAAAATGACGTTTGACAGTTTTTGTATGGAAGAACTGTCAAAAATTCAAAATTATTCCTCTCATCAAATTATCTGGCGTTGGAAAAATCAGCCCTAAGTTAAGTTGATAGTGTTTTCCTGTCAGAATTCGTGCCAAGGATCACGTCGTTCATTTTTCCTACCAATTTTCCTTTATTGTATATTTTATGAGTTCCAAACAAAAAGGTTCGTCCCCTTTTATCAGTACACAGTACTGAATCACTTTGATTTATGATTGCATTGAACTGATACTATTGTTTTGGATGCATTGCGAATAATAATCATTTGGCATTGCAAAATTTTTGTACATACGCGATTAAGCGCTCGTAGGACAAAGTCACAGGAAAATAATTAGCATACATAAGTAGGTAATGGCTAATATATTTTTATTGTTTTTTGGAAGTGCATTGTCCTCCTTTTTGCGATTATGTAGATTGTATCATCACACACATTATAATAACCTAATCTAACTAAAACTATTAAAACACTAAAATAATGCGTCGAAATATTACTCCACATCGCTGTCGACTGGTAATGTACCCAAGAGACTGGCGGCATTGCCGCATTTTATGGCAATGCTTAGCCTCTGGCCAAGGTAAAAGCCAGCCCTTGGGTCACGGGAAGTGTCAACCAGCCGTTTAGAGCTT
This sequence comes from Amphipoea oculea, assembly GCA_945859645.1. Lineage (NCBI taxonomy): Eukaryota > Metazoa > Arthropoda > Insecta > Lepidoptera > Noctuidae > Amphipoea > Amphipoea oculea. The sequence continues at coordinate 13,592,252 of OX243880.1, forward strand.
TCATTGAACATGCAATGAGCACTCGGACCCCACGGCCTGAGGGTAAAGTTTAAATTATTTTTACGTAAAAATACCAGCTCTGTCAGTGTTAACAATAATGATTTTCAAGTCACGCTCTCAACTTCTCAAAGAGAAGAATGTCAGAGATTCTAATTTAGAGACTATTGCTCTTCCTAAATATAAGACCTTGGAGAGCTTTATTAAAAACATTTTGGTCACTCTCTAACGTATTAAGTGGGTTTTACCTTAATAAAATACACATTTTAAAAATGTTTACTTAGTAAAGAATTTTGGTAACGAAAGTCTTATAGAGCACCGCACACAAAATTAGTTTGTATTTAATTTTGGCTGGGGATGTATTAAAAATAAAATAGACTACTTACAGCAATTGTTAAATTTAGATAACGTACTTACGTCCAGCATACCCTAAGTAGTCTGGCCAGCTAAACATCGTTGACTGTATTATCATCATTTACCGCCCGGCCACGACTTGGCTTAGCGGCAAGCGGCACGGCAAGCGGCGCGGTGTAGCGTTGACGCTGCGAGCGGTGCGTCGTGGCATGTTTTTATCGCCCGTCCCGCCCCGCGCTAAGCTGCGGCTGATAGCGACAAGATCGTGGCCAGGCCGTTAAGCTAAAAGACGTCCACTGCAGGACATAGGCCTCCCCCAAGCACCACCACTTCGACCGGTTCTGTGCTTCCCGCATCCAGCGGATTCCTGCGGCCTTCACAAGGTTAACGGTCTGGTTGACTGATGATAATAGAGTTTAATAATATTTATGTTAAGATATGAGACGGCTGTATCTCCTTTTCATGTGCCAATCCTCACGTTATTATTCCAGCCTCGCCTAGTTAGTAATATAAGAAAATGCTGTATTTTTTTTGTTTTCTAGCCTGCGCTGTCCCACTCCTGGGCAAAGGCCTCCCTCCACTCCTTCCATTTCCAGGAACCTATCCAGCTCGTCCCGCCATCTCCTACGTGGTCTGCCGCGACCCCGCCTCACTGTCACCAATTCTGCGCTATTTGGGCCCACAGTTTGTCCGGCATGCGGCAGACATGTCCTGCTCAGTCCCATTTAAGTTGAGCAGCCTTTTGAGTCACGTCAACTATCTTTGTTTTGGAGCGCAGTATCGTGTTTCGAACACGATCCGTTAATTTAACGCCTAGTATACTGCGCTCTATTGCTCGTTGGCAGACCTTGAGTTTGGACTTCTGGATGTTAGTCAAAGACCAAGTTTGTGCACCATAGGTTATGACGGGAAGAATACACATGTGCATGACCCTGCATTTCAGTGCCATCTACATTTTTTTGTATTTAGTTCTTTATATTCTGTTGCTTCCTGTAATTTCTATCATGTATACGAACGTTGGTAAATCGACATAAATAAATATAATTTAATAAGTATTTCTTGCAAAAAAAAAAAAAACAAATAAATTATAAATGGGCCAAATGGCCATAATGTTACCTAAAATAGAACTGTTTCGATTCACTTTAGTTTGCACGGGTAAAAGTTTACCAAAAATCAACCTTATCCACTTAGACACACCAGTTTATTCAGCAACAATAACCACAAAAACCTTATAAGTATGAAAAATGACGCCGTGAAAAGGTTTATCAAACCTCCTTCCACAAACGACTCGCGGAATTTTTGGTCACGACTACTCACAACATGTCCTTTGATCACATGCGGCGTCATGGTCGGCCATTTTCCCTATATTATTTGAATAGAGAACGCCGTTTTATTGGCTTACCTGTCATATTCAGGGGCTAACTTTTCGTGTGGAAAAAAACGTTTGTCATTCTGAATAGTTTGGTTGAAAATGGACTGGTAGTTATCAGACCAAATAAAATAGTCAAGACATAGTGCTGCGAACAATACAGTGAAGCATGCCAAAACTACACCTCCGCTCTGTACCGTTTATGCTCACTAGTTCCTTCGCGTACATACACGCTCACACGCACGCATTTAAAACCGTTTACAATCAAACCACACCTCACTAAGTGCACACATGTTTACGAAACCAGCTTCACTTTACTGTTGACAGCTCTCTGTCTTGGTTTTTTATTTAGTCTGAGTCGTAGGTGTGGTTTCTATACTTTCTATTTATTTTACTGTCTGATTTTTGTGTGAATGTTGCAAGTCTTTTTCGGTTAGGTAGCGGCTTCTTATTTTGTTTTATTACTTAGGTTATCGTTTTGTTTTCGCTTTATCGCCATACTTTGGGGTAATGTAGGTAAAGTGGCTTATAAAGTACCTACCTAAAAGTGTTGCAACTGCGTGAAAACTGCGAGATGCAAGGCTCATCTAAATGATAATATTCTACTAGTCGGTGTGGGGTTATTGCTGAAATGGTCGCGGATTAATTTAGCCGCGGCTGTGAGGCACACATAGTCCTAAGTATATTTTTAAGCTATTGCATAGCTTTTATCGTGGGCTTTGAGCGCGCCGACCGAATTAAGAAATTCCGTAACGAAAATAAACCTAACACCCCCCACTCCGACCGGCACAGCGGTGCGGCGTTGAAAGCCGTGCATCGTCTAACGTCGTTTCAGTTCGGCAGACTTCGGCACGGTGTTTGTGTGCGTACGACTAGACGTATGCGTGTAGACTGTACGATGCTATGCAATAGCTTGACCGCGGCAGTCCCCGAGTGCCACACGTATTTTTTTTTCAATTTTATTTTTGTTTTTAATTTTGTTTCAATGTGTTCAGGAGCGTAGGGTACTGCGCCAAATAAACATTGTTCTTTAGACTTTTTTCAATTTAAATTCAAAACAAATTCAATTTCACATAAACCTACATTAGCACTTATGAAACGTCACGGTTCCAAATGGTCGTAGCCTATGTAGAAGAGCCGGTGAGCCAGTTCAGGTTACTTTAAAACAATAATATGGTTTTGTTCTTGCCATCACACAATATATGTAGTACCTACTTATGGTAATTAATACAGTTCATGCCTATATAATAATTTCCGTGATACTGAAATTCTATGGCATGAAGTCTATAAAATTAAACGTCTCTTGCGTATTTTCGTCAAAGAAACTCTTAGGGTCAGGACACATTGATCGACGGCCTTTCGCACTCTGGTACGCATTATGTCAATCCATCGCTTACGGAGGCGTTCGCATCCGTGTCAGTCCGCCGCCGGAGCGCGTTCGTCGCATGGTCGATGCGGAAGGATGCGTACGTCGTTCCATACTTTGCTCTCTTTTTGTATGGACAATCCGTCTACCGCCATCGATCTATGTGTCCTGACCCTTAACAGTAGGTATGTTTTTAGGGAACTTTTGGTGAGGATTTCACTCCCTATTAGATAAACAGACATAATATCATAATCAGCCTATAACGTTCCCACTGCTGGGACACAGGCCTTCTCCCTGTGCGAGGGAGTGGACCGTAATCCACCACGCGGGCCCAGTGCGGGTTGGTAGATGTCACATGTCTTCGAATTTTGGTTTCTAGGACATGCCGGTTTCCTCACGATGTTTTCCTTCACCGTTTTGAGAGCAGTGGTGATGAAAATAATTTACACAAAGTAAAGCGCCTGTCTGGGTTCGAACCAACGAGTTACAACTCGTAAGTCGTGGCCGTTACCACTGGGCCACCACTGCTCTTCCACAGACATAATAACTGGAACAATTTTGATAAAATTTTGTATAGAGGTAGCTGACACCCTGGATTAACGTATAGGCTTTTTATCCCGATATTTCCACAGGATCGACAATTATGCGGGTGAAACCGCGGGGCGCAGCTAGTATTATAATAAATATGTCAAGGAGATAATGTTCCAGTTCCCACATTCCTACTTTTACCCAGTTAGATAATAATGTACGCGCTACGCTGCGAGCGATCGCAGTAAAAGAGCTATGTTAGAGTGCACCAAGATATAATTTATACCCTAAATAAAATATGATTACTAAGATAGAATAGGTATTTAATTTCAATATCCGAACCTGATCTAGTTTTTAAAACAGTCGTTACGGGTCGTCAGAAGCCCGAAAGTTTTGAGAAAGCTTATAGTGGATATTGGATAAGACAAAGTTTAAAACAGAAGACGAACTAACAGGGGATTTTGGGTGGAGTGGGGGGGGGGGGAGGGTCAGTGGATCAGACCAGAATAACTCTTACTAAATGGTAGAGGGTGGATGGCAGGGGGTGGGGTATTACCCAGTAACTGAGTTATGGAAGTCAGATAGGCCGTCGCTCCATGTAAAATACTGGTACTGCATCCGGTTTGACAGGAAGCCGACCCCAACATAGTTGGGAAACGGCTAGGCAGATGATGTTAACGTGTTGTATTAACCTACTTATAGAAATAAATATAATTATTTATCATTTAATGATAATTATGCCAAAGATATGAAAGATGAGCAACGAACTCGCATACATATAATTTTAATTTCATTTCGCTCTTTGTTGTAACCCACCAAAGAGTAAATATTATTTAAAAATAAACTAGCTTCTTTTACAAACATTCATATTGCTCAGAAAATATATACAAGGTTAGTTTTCAAAGACCAGGCAAATTTAAGGGTCTGGTAGACCATGAAACCGAACAATTTTGTCCAAGGGACCAACAACGTAATCGCGAATAAAAATTCAGCCGTCCCATACGTATAGGTCAAGTAGGTATTGAAATTTTTCAAGTGACAGTTGATAAATTTTTCACGACTACGATATTGGTCCCATGGAGAAAGCTGTTCAGTTCCATTGTCTGTACCACACCCTTGCCTGGCCTTGAAAATAAACCCTGTATATGAAAATCTTCATTATTGGTACGTATATGAAAATAGGTAGGTAGGCACAGCGCAGTATTCTAGGCGTCAAAGTGAAATTGACAGACCATATTCGCAACACCACACTGCGTTCCAATACACAGATTACTGACGTTGCTCAAAAAGCCGCTAAACTCAAGTGCGACTGGGCTGGCCACGTCTGCCGTACTTATGCACAGTAAGCTGTGGGCCAAAATAACCAACACGTGGAGCCCTGACACAGGTAGAAGGCGTCGCGGCAGGCCCCATAGAAGATGGCGGGACGAGCTGGACAAAACAAACGACCAGTGGTCCACTTTAGCCCTGGATCGAAAGAATTGGAAGTCATGGGGAGAGGTCTTTGCCCAGCAGTGGGATGATGCATGCTAGCAGTAACAGGCACACATAAGCAGGACGACATACTTTCTAAGTAACTTCTGTCTTTGACAGATCAAAAGTTCATAAATAATTTTAAAATTAATGCTTATCATAAATTAAAATATAAATAACGGTCTAACATGTGTCATAAAACATAAAATACTGAAACCATAAATACCTCATTTAATACTAGGTGCATCTCGCAGTTTCACTTGCTTATTAAATTTTTGTATTTTACGGAATGATTACAAGTTCCAATGTTATTTTTAAGTATTCTATACTGCTCTAAAGATCTTTTGGCGCTCGAATGACTTTAACGAGAGGGGAGCCCTTGGCAAACATATGTACAGTAAAATTGTTTTGTGGAATGTATTGAAAAACCACATGGCCGTTGTTCCGATATTGACACTAGGCCAAAAAATCCTTGTATAGCTATACTTAGAGACAGTCCATTCATAGTAATTTTACCTCTGCAGCAAACTAATATCAACTTTTTTGCAATGATTATAAAGATCATTGTGAATTTTACAGACTTGTCAATTGCAGCAAAGTAACAGCAACCTTATTACAACAGAATAAAGATCACTGTTATTTTCACTATGATGCAAAATTATGCTAACCTTCTGTCACACCTATCTGTCAGATAGTTTCATTATGAAAAGCTAACCAACACAGGAAGAACACTCATTTGAAAAACGTGTAGCGGTATTTCCAACGCCACATGCGAACAACGCGTCATACTGACGTTACGCAAATCCTGCATCTCGCAAGCAGAGTTTACCGCGCAACTAGCATAGATACAACAGCCCGACATGAGTCATTGGGCAGTTGCCTGCCAGACACAACACCCGTCTGGTCGGAGGATCCTCCCTTTTCTATAGAGTTTGAGTGAAATTTACACCCTATTCCACATACCTCTAAACGTATATGAATAAAACAAACGTATCCAACCTGTTTGTTTATTTATGTTACAGGCCATTACAGCTGAACGCCGTCCATCATTTGCTTAATTAAGATGCTGCATGTTCCCGCATAATTTAGCTAAGATTGAAAGTCGGGCAGAAACGGCATACGCATTAATTCGTCACACTTGCCTGCCTAATTGTATCCTAACTTCCTACTAATATTATAAATGCGAAAGTTTGTGAGGATGTTTGTTACTCTTTCACGCAAAAACTACTGAACGGATTTTGATGAAATTTTACAGTAATATAGATACATCAGAATAACACATAGGATACTTTTTATCCCGATATTCCCATAGGATAGACACTTATGCGGGTGAAACCGCGGGGCGCTGCTAGTATATAATATCAATACTAATATTATAAATTCGAAAGTAACTCTGTCTGTCTGTCTGTCTGTATGTTACCTTTTCACGCCTACACCGCTGAACCGATTTAGATGAAATTGGTAGGTATACGAGGTTTGAGTCCCAGGAAAGGACATAGGATTCTTTTTATCCCAATATTCCCACGGGATCGAGTCTTATGCGGGTGAAACCGCGGGGCGCACCTAGTCCATACTAATATTATAAATTCGAAATTAACTCTGTCAGTCTGTCTGTATGTTACCTTTTCACGCCAAAACCACTGAACGGATTTCGATAAAAAATTTCAGAGAGATAGATTGCATCCCGGGGAAGGACATAGGATAGTTTTTATCCCGATATTCCCACGGGATCGACACTAATACGGGTGAAACCGCGGGACGCAGCTAGTAATATTATAAATGCGAAAGTAAGTTTGTTTGTTACCTTTTCACGCCTAAACCACTGAACCGGTCAACCTGAAATTTTGCATATACGTTGTCAGGTGTACAGAAACGGACATACAGGCTTATTTTTTTATCACCATCCAAATTTTTACAGGGTGGAATATGAACAACTTTCACTATGGGACCAACTCTGAAGTCACGAAAAAAAAATCACCTGTTTCATACATTTTGGTCAAGGAGGTAGGTATTGAACTTTTGTATGAAACAGCAGATTTTTTTTTTTCGTGATTTCAGAGTTGGTAACCCCATAGTGAAAGATGTTCATATTCATGGGTAGAACACCCTGTAAAAATTTGGATGGTGATAAAAAAATAAGCCTGTAGTAACGGCACTTTTTTCGGCATAAAAGGATTACCTTTTATGCCGAAAAAAGTGCCGTTCCCGAGGAAAACAACAATAACGTTATTATGATAATAGATGGCGCCACATGTCTATTGAACTTTGTCACATTATTTCATTCTGAGGCGGTACGAAGTTCAGCTAGTTTTGAATAAATGTTTAACATTTCACTTTATATCTTCATTTGTTTTTCGCGAAATAATCACAGATGACGGAGCTAGGAATATGGTTGTAGGATTTTCAAATCGTAATCTAGGATTTAAATTAATTTTTGGATTAAAGGTTTGATGTAAGTAGGTAAAATAGGCCAATGTTAGAGTGGGACTTAATCACACTTCACACCATAGACTATAGACTTATAAACTCTTCACAATAATATTATAAAGGCGAAAGTTTGTGAGTGTGTTTGTATGTTTGTGACTTCTTCACGCAAAAACTACTGAACGGATTTGGATGAAATTTGGCACACAGATAGTTTATAACCAGTACCCTAATTACGTAACACACTATTAATCTCAATCTGAATGATTTCAAAGTATATTGCTAATCCATTGCTACATATGTTAGAAAAATTGGTCTGCTCAACAACGTAAATACCGCAATGAATGTTGTTGAACTGTCAAAATGAAACCCGTTGCTACTAATAGTGTGTTATGCAATTACACCACAGGATTAACATATAGAATACTTTTTATCCCAATATTCCCACGGAATTGCGACTTATGCGGGTGAAATCGCGGGGCGTTGCTAGTGATAGATAAATGTTTACCCAATAAATAATCTACAACTAATCTGAGTGATGATGAAAACAACAAATAAAAGACCAAAAAAACACGCTTCGTTTCCCCGAAGGGGTAGGCAGTGGTGTACCTATAGTGAACCTACATTCCGCCAGATATGTTAAGTCCCGTCTTATATAGGCGAGTCTATTACTAACAGCCGGAAATCCAGACTCCAACCAGTGGCGTGCATTGGTTTTCAGAATAGGCACTAGACCGGGTTTAGTCTAGGTAGACAAACGCGGTCACTAATCAAAAAAAAAGTGAGGTCAAAAGTGTCGTTATTTCAGTAGGCATGCCTACTTAAGGGTGATAAATTGCGAAGGTCGAACGTCATGGTATTACGCGTGAGACGTACGTATTTTTAATTTTGTCGTATTAACTTGAACGAGTAAAGACCAATGACAATGTGCGAATAGTACGGGAGCCGAGTAGGCCGTCCGGCGACTGCCTACTGCCCCGCGTGTTTGTATGAAGATTTTGTTTTTTGTTAGGTATGATAATTTAGTGAGTTTCTTAATTGTGGGGCACACACACTAAATTGTAATTGACAGGCTTATGTTGATATATCGAGGTAGGCACTGCTTATATGCCTATATGCAATGCACGCCACTGACTCCAACCTGCTACTGAGAAATTCCATACGGAATTTTAACAAGTTCAGAAATCTTCCACAGGCGACAGGATTTCTAGTCACTTGACGTAATACAAATAATTGTTTTTCCAGTAAGAAGTCTACACCTGCAGTCCGGTGTTTTTTTTTTGAAGTGAAAACTTCTTTAGCGGCGCTGTACACTTTTTTTGTAATGCTAATGGGTAAAAAATGTTAAACTCGCGTCAGGACACGTGACACTGATCGAAAATTCGTAAGACGAATGGAGAGTAGACAGCCGGCGAGGCGTAGGAGAGGAAGTATCCCCGTCTCTTTCTACGGCGCGGCGAAAATGTATGCCTGCTGTTTCGTTTAGGCGGCGCAGGGCGCTTGCGCGAATGTTCGTGTGTGTTTATGTTAAGGTACGATTCCACCAGCGTGCTGAACTGTGCGGCACTGTAATGCACAGTGTACGACACAAATGTTTATTCTGGTCGACTCACTCAAGCAAACAATAACAAATTGTGCGCGAACATTGTAGAAATGTTCGCGCACATCTGCATACTTTTATGCGCGCACACATGCATGCAGTGGACTCGCGTCGACGCGTACACACTTGCTGTTCGCGAACTCAGTCTTGCTTCCGCTACCGGAGAGAAAACATTTATTTGTCCGCGCACATTGCCCCGATTAGACCCGAACACACGAACCTCCGCCGGCTCGGTACCGGGTCCCATCGGACCCAAGAATGACGACATACGACACCCTACATTGATTAAATTATGTATAAATATTTATTATGCTACCCATCAAATCTTACGAATGTGCGTTAATTAAAAGAGATGGATAAAAAACTTATCTGTTAACGCCATTAAATTTTTCATTTTTAGCGCGCAAGTTTATTAATTTACCTTTATTCGTTTAATCGTTACTTGGCCTTTATATTGAAACTGAATCAATAACTAAGTACCTTTGACCATAGTCATAAATTGAATTTTGCGGCGAATTGTTTCTATATTTAAATCTACAATTTGAATTTATAATAATATTTGGAATGCGCTCGCCGTTCAAAATTATTTTTATTTATTGTACAATTATTTATTTTTGATAGTTTCTAATAGTTTGCTACAGAATGCCCAGTGGACACTCTGCTCAGTGAACATGTTTGTGCACAAGTGTGCTACACTGTGCGCTTACAAAAATAACGCACAGCTTTGCCGGTGGAAACAGAGACTAACGGATCTGCAGCTCAGTACGTGAACTGTTGGAGTTCTGCACAAAATGTTTGTGAACAAATGTGCTGCACACTATTTTGGTGGAATCGTACCTTTACAGCGTGTCACGCGCATCCATGGATGGTGACAGCTGATGGCTCGACCGTCTGTGTAGTGGCCACACTGCTGTGTATTCGTAAAATTTGTGTATATGAAGTGTTTAAAATATGGAAATTGAACAAAGTGCATCTATTAATGAAAAAAAGTGACGAAGAAATAGCCAAAGAAAATGAGTTATATTAATTCAATTAATAGTTGATTTATTTCAATGTTAATATTTAAATTTTCACTTCTGCCGGCACTCCCGGAGTGCAACCCGTCTTTTTTTTTCTTCTTTATTTTAAGGACTTCACGGCTGAGCGATAACGTCACCCTGAAACATCAACACAATCAACTAAACCTAAAAACAGATAGCACTAAACTTACTTTAAAACAAAGAATGCTAGTTTAAACAGTATCCTAGCTTGTTCCGATAAAGGACATGCCAGGATAGTATTCACATATTATTTATAGGGTCATGTAAATTAAATCTAAAAGCCCCATTCCGCACACACTCCATCAAAACATGTTGCACAGCTTCGAATACTCAACGTTCTTCACAGTTAGGTGATGTTACCTTTTTCATCAGAAAACCGAACTTCTTTGATGGAATGTGACAAACTCAAACTCAAAGCATTTATTTCAATTAAACCATTTACAGGCACTTTTGAATTGTCAAGGGGTCGGTCAATCAGAAAGATGAAGCTAGTTGCCCATTCCAAAGCGTAGGTACCTATGGAGAAGAACGGGCAAGAAACTCCATGGACACTCTTTTAAATCAAAATAATATGGTTACAAAGTCTTGGTTACATCATTCATGTTCAAAATTATACATGTGAGAACGATGCAGAACGTTAAAAGCGTCCATAAAGAGAAGATGACTAGAACGAAGTTTTAGTGACATAACTAAATCCCTTCTGCTACACAAACAAAACAAATAATTGCTGTAATACTAATAATTGTTTTTCCAGTAAGAAGTCAACACCTGCGGTCTGGTGATAAGTTATTATTAAAGTAATGAGTCATAGTATTGATCTACATAATTGAATCGATCGGTTTCCACCATAGAGATTACTGTTCTGTTGTTGAGTTTTTTACTCCATAATTGGCCAGTGGGCCCCGGTGCCACAGAACTGTTACATGTTATCTGTAGTAATTTTTATAAGCTTGAAAGGGATATAAATAAAATGTGTATTTTAATTTTTATTATGAAAATATTTTATGAAATTATTATTTCTATGAAACAATAAGTTCCGTTTCACGCAGCCATATTTCAAGTATTAGACAATACAATTAAAATTATATATATTGACAGATTGTGGTAACCTTTTGCACACTGCTCGAATAGAACCTTAAATTCTATGTGGGAAATATTTTCCTCTAGTCCAGTTAAGGGTTAATGGTCAGCCTGAACCATCTTACCCTTTGGCCATGATACGCGACTTGCGACAGTGACTGCGGAGATGACAAATGAAGGAAGTTGTTTCGAGTCACTGGTGACTTGCGGAGCGACGAGTTATTTCGGTCTGATCCCCTGAACCCCCCCTCCACCCCCTGGATCCCCTGCTAGTTCTTCTTCTTTTTAGGGTTCCGTACCTCGAAAGGAAAAAAACGGAACCCTTATAGGATCACTTTGTTGTCCGTCCGTCCGTCTGTCTGTCTAGACCCTTTTTCTCAAGAACGCGTGAATGAAGGTATCAAGCTGGAATTTATATCAAATACTCAGGTCTACTGTCCCTTAGAGCTGTGAAAAAATCAAACTTCTAAGCCAACGCAATCAAAAGATACAGCCGTTTATGCCGCAAATTTCTGCAAATTTTCGACACTCGCAAGGGAATCAAAAGCTACAGGGTATTTCCCGTGAACTCAGAATCTTGAAATTTGGTTCGAAGCAACGTCTTATAGCACAGATAAAGGAAAAATTGCGAAAACCGTAAATTAGTTACATCATATAATAAAAATTATATTTTAAACAGGTTTGTACGGAACCCTCGGTGCGCGAGTCCGACTCGCACTTGGCCGGTTTTTTAATCTCTGTCTTATCCACTATAAACTTTCTCATTCTGGTCTGATGAAACAAGTGACGCGCACGCGTGTCTCGTCGCTAGTCGCATCGCTCGTGTCGCAAGTCGCATTGCTTGTGGCCGGGAAAGGGGCCTTACGTAGGTACTATTTGCCTTGGTCAAGATTATAATAAAATTATGATTGTTTACCTATCCTGTGACATGGATGTGTATTCATGTCGTAATCAATATTTATTTAATACTTAAAGCAATCATCATTTCAGCCGAAAGACGTCCACTGCTGGACATAGGCCTCCCCCAAGCAGCTCCACTTCGACCGGTTTTGTGCTTCTCGCATCCAACGAGTTCCTGCGGCCTTCACAAGGTCGTCGGTCCATCTTGTGAGAGGCCTTCCAACGCTACGTCTTCCGGTACGCGGTTGCCACTCCAGAACCTTTCGGCCCCATCGGCCATCTGTTCTGCGAGCAATGTGCCCTGCCCACTGCCACTTAAGTTTGGCAATTCTTCGGGCTATGTCGGTTACCTTGGTTCTCCTGCGGATCTCTTCATTTCTTAAAGCAATACCTATAAGATAATAAACAATACAATATAAGAACAAATGGACACAATTATGCAATAAATAAATCTTAAAACTTTTAAGTCGCCATTGTGATACCAAGGGTACTGAAGCGTAAGCTATATTCTTTGTAGGTACAGACGCCAGCACATCAAGCTACGCGAAACTGTCAAATTTTCCCAATCAACTTTGAACCTTATATTTTAGCGATAAAGTTGAAAATCTATTAAAGAAATTTGACAGATTGTAGTAGCTTGATGTGCTGGCGTCTGTACACATAGATGCTTTACAGTGAATACAATAGCCCACACAGTTAACAAACATAACATAAAATCACGCCTGTAATCCTCGAATGGTCAGGCAGGAGTCGTACACCCACAATTTGGTAGTTATGTTTAAGTCCTATTTATTAAACGGCGAGTCTATTGCCATCAACCAGACTTGAATCCAGACCCCGGCGTCCAAATTGCGTAAAGCACTTTCAATCACAATCCAAGGGTTTCGAAGGAAATTCCTAAACGATTAGAATATTCATCTGCTGAACAACATAAATAATGCAATGGACGTGGTTGAACTGTCAAAATGAAAGACATCGCGATCAGTTGTCACTTTATCTGTAGTTGTTGTGTGTGTATGATGTGTTACGCAATTACCTTAGGGGCTGTTACTGAGAAATTACAGACAAAATAAGCTGTCAAATTTCTTTAATATATTTTCAACTTTATCGCTGAAGTTTATGATTCAAAGTTGAATGGGAAAATTTAACAGTTTCGGGTAGCTTGACGCACAGAGAATATAGCGTCCGCTTCCGTACCCCTGGTATCACAATGGCGACTAAAAAGTTGCTTCGTCAACTTTCAAATATGAACAAAAAAAAACTGTATATTTTAACATTTACATCATTGAGAGTTGAGACTAACATCGAAACTAGATTTTGAACATCTCTTAGTTCTTTAATTGGCCTTCTGGTTAATTTATACTGTGCACCCATAGATATCCGTGTGTGCACCGGTAGCCACGACCACATTTGCTCGTATTTACCTACTGCACTAGCTAGGGTTAAAAATAAAACTTAATAACAAAATCGTGAAATAAATTGTACCGCATTTAAATACACAGAGATAAACATTGTCACGATTTTAATTGATTTACATAATTATGACCCGCACTGCCTGACTATTGGATCATAGAAAAATATGGGAAAATGATCGTGATTAACGCTAAAAACTCGTACAGAATGCCCCTATTGTATGTACTAACAACTAATCTATACATACAAATAAATAAAATTGAAATGTCTGTTTGTAATGTCAAAATAACAGCATTTTACTAAATGCATGTGAAAGTATATACGGTACATAGGTATAACAAAAAAAAAAAAAAAAAATTTTTTTTTGTTTCTCTGTATGTTTGTTCCGGCTAATCTCCGAAACGGCTGGACCGATTTTGACGCGACTTTCACTGGCAGACAGTTGATGTTATAAGGAGTAACTAAGGTCACTTTTATTTTAGAAAAATAATTAGGGTTCCGCCCAAAAAAATTAAAACCCATGAAATTCAATTTCTTTCCCGACATGCAAGCGAACGGAGTCACATAGCACAGCTAGTACATAATTTATCGCTTTTCGTGCCTGTGTGATCGCTTAGATCCTCTAGACTACGCAATGGATTTTGATGCGGTTTTCGCCATCATTTAGAGTATTTGGAAACATGCGCATGATTAATACTAAAAACTCGTACAGAATGCCCCTATTGTTTGGACTAGCCTTCAATATGTCATTATTTGTGTGTCATATGGAAAACGGGTTGAAAGTCCACATTGAGGGCTAAAGATAGCTTTGGCATTATCCTTAAAGTCATTTTTAGTGGGGAAAATACGCGTTACGTGAAGGAACTATTAGTCGCGTAATATCGGGAAGTAAACAGTTTTTGTGACGTAAATAAGGTTGGGTGCTGAACGTCGCTTTTGTGTACATAATTTCATCATGCGTGACGTATGATTTTTTGTGATTATCCGAAACTTCATACCCATCTAAACCCAGCCTATTTCACATTGCAATATCATTATTCTGGGCATGATTTAAGGCGACTACACGACCTAAAGCGCGGTCACTGTCGGACTGCATAGAAAAGAAAGAGAAGCGCGATGACACAACCGTGGTAATTTATTGCAAATATGAAGCAATTATCTATTTACAAAAACTCTCAAACACCAAACAAATAAAAACCGTATACTAAAATTCGGGGAATGAAATTGTCTTTTAGATGGTGAAAGTTTTATGAAAATACACCCGATAGTGTTTGCGTGATTATCGTTTTTATGTCCGCGGTAGACATTACTTTACAAATTAATTACACTATGTTAAAAAAATATAATTGCAAATATTCACATATCAAATTACGACGCAAATGGTCTAGTATAATATTTATTTTTTTCAAAGAAATCAGTCCGGTCGATTAGACGTGATGTTGAATTTAAAATCATTAGAAGTCGTATATCTGCGCCTTAAGTGCTGTGGCGCTGTGGCGGTATTGCGCAGTTTGAGAGAGACCTGTGTCCAGCAGTAGACAGATTTATTGCATCCCGAGAATATTGTCATGTCAACACATTGAGATTTCCCCGTGTTAGAACACCATCGTGCGAAGGTTTATTAGTATACGTCCAATCAAGCTTATTGGGTGTTATCTAATCCTTTAGACCAAGATCTATAATTAGCTCGTGTTATGACTAAGATATTTTTCCATCTTTGTCTTGTACTTGTACGTTTACAGCTGTGCGACAGTGACAGGAATAACGCTTAGCCTCAGTATCAGATATAAATCTTAGACTTTTCTTGCTAAATTCTCTAGCCAGAACATCCTTCCCAAATATATTCAAGTCATTGGCCAACTACAGCCATTGACTGTACTGTAAGAAATCAAACCACGTTATGATTTCTCTACGTTTATTCCAAGCGAACGTCTTTACATCACTCCCGCTGTGTTACCACTGTTTTCTCCCAAAGAAAAACCTAATATTCATTCTAAACTTGCTTGACTGTTCGAAATTCGAATGCGACCAGAGCTAATTTATTGCCAGCCTGCATTACATAAGGTCGGCTTTAGCAGACAACCTTTATAGTACGGTCAGCATCAAAAGTTGATTAACACTTCAGTTTTTTTAATCTTAGTAATTGAGCAAAATATTTGTTCAAAATTGCAGCAGAAGATTTTTTTTTAGAATATATACTCTTGTCTATTATGTGAAAAGCTAAAAATCAGTTTATTGAAAAAAGTTGTTGTCAATTTAATAACATGTAAAAATGATAGTGTTAATCGACTTTTGATGCTGACTGTACCAATGATTGTAGTTGGTCAATGACTTGATTGTCTTGGATTGACTTGGTTTCAGCCTGTGTTAAAACTCAGTCCATTCAAGAATCGGATTACAAGAAAGTTAAAGAAAGCTACATTACACTAAGCCAGTGCTTCGTTGCATTTAAATTCACAAAGATTTTGTACGAAAATCCCTCTTTAAGAGGAGTAAGTAGTCATAGCCTCCTAAATCCGCTATTATTCGTTTTAAGTCCTTTGACTTTGCAAGGCTTTAGAGGAGAAGCTGGTGGATTATATTCAGAAGAATTTTTCTTTGTGATTATCTGGTCGCGGTCTGTTTTCGTTATGAATTGGGAAAAGGAATGAAAAAAAAAAGAAATTTGTTTTCCCTAAATAAATAAAAGGAATTGGCATGATGCAGAAAGGTCTGGGCACTGAATTGATCTGATTAGTATACTCTTAGGTCGCTCAGCGAGCTATGGAACGGGCTATGCTGGAGTCTCTCTGAAGGATCGAATCCGCAAGGAGGTGATCCGGCAGAGAACCAAAGTTGTCGACATAGCTCACAGAATAAGCAAGCTGAAGTGGCAATGGGCCGGCCATATTAGCCGTAGAACCGATGACCATTGGGGTAGACGTGTTCTTGAGTGGAGACCGCGAATCGGCCCTCAGGCTAGGTGGAGCGACGATCTTTGCAGGATGGCTGGTAGCAGCTGGATGAGAGTTGCCGAAAATCGAGTTGAATGGCGTGCAATAGGAGAGGCCTATGTTCAGCAGTGGAGTGCTATAGGTTGATGATGATGTACACATAATCACATACACATAATCAGCCTATAACGTTCCCACTGCTGGGACACAGGCCTCCTCTCTGTGAGAGGGAGTGGGCCGTAATCCACCACGCGGGCCCAGTGCGGGTTGGTGGATGTCACATGTCTTCGAATTTTTGGTTCTAGGACATGCCGGTTTCCTCACGATGTTTTCCTTCACCGTTTTGAGAGCAGTGGTGATGAAATAATTTACACAAAGTAAAGCGCCTGTCGGGGTTCGAACTTACGACCTACAACTTGTAAGTCGCGGCTGATACCACTGGGCCACCAGTGCTCTCTCAAAAAAAACAAAAATGTACTACAAAGAGGTGTTAACACTCTTAACACCTCTTTGTAGTACATTTTTGTAAGTTAAGAGTCTTTTTATACATACCATTGGTTTACTCCTAAACTATAAATAATCGCAGAACATACATTGGGCTATTTCGGAAAACTCTTGGCAAGAGGCTTCTAAAAACTCGTTTTGAACCATTGCAAACGGGCCACCCTAAAATGTAAAGGTTTTTATGTTTAGATGTTTGTTACTCAATCACACAAATACGGCTGAACGGATTTGTATGAAATTTGGCACACGGACAGTTTTTAATCTGGATATTATAACACGTATATAAATTAACAGAGAATACTTTTTTTCTCTATTGTACGATCCCGTGGTATAATCTTCACGTGGGCGAATCCGCGGGAAAAATCTAAAGTAATAATTATGTCAACTATCCCAAATATCATTAAATTCTTACTTAGTATACACAACCGGTGACACTAAGGTTTAAAAGATAAACAGACCGCATTTTTTTTTATAGCTCCTAAGATGGGAGTACCAACAAACATAACTAATGCAGCAGACGTCCTTACATAACTCTAGTTCTAAAACCTTGAAACTTTTACCTAAATAAAAACTCAATACCTTAAAATATTTTGAAGGCAAGAAAACAATAAACATAAAGCAACTAACAAAATATGAACGCTAAGTTTCTTCTCCTGAACTCCAGAAAAACCTTGGCAATACACTTTCTTCGATAAACTGATAAAAAAAGATTAACAGTCAGTAAGAATAAAACGATAAATCTTTGTTATTCATGTTCCAATTAACTTGTTTGTGCCGAAACAAAATTTATGAGCCTACGGTAGAATGTATTACGATTGACCAGACCGTTTTGAGGCGATAGTCCGATCAGTTTATTGGTCTTCGGAAGCTGCCGGAATGGTAAAATTGATGTTTTAATTGTTAGGTTCTATACAGGGAGTCACAGAAAAAAAATAAGCTGTTCCCTATATTTTGACGAGTTATAGATACGAACATAAATGTAGGGAACAGCATTTTTTTTTTTCGCGATTTCTGGTTTTGTGTCCTATAGTAAAAGTTGTTCATAATGATGATCACAATGACCTCTTAAGAAGTTGTTGGTGTTTTTCCAATAACCCTGTATATTTTTATTTTGTAAGAAAGGTCACCCTACAATCTAAGTAGCAGTACGATGCGACTAAATGTGGCCCGCCTTATTGAAGAACGTATCGCAATGACAATCCGGCTAGTCGTTGAACCGCCGCATTTCAAAACGGCCCTGTTTTTGATAACGGCTAGCCGTAATGTAATATGGCGGATTAGAGTATTCTATTCTATTCTATTCTATTATACAATTGGAGGCTTGTGGCTAAGCAATAACTGCACTGCGGGTCGATGAATCAAGTTAAGCTACGCTTACCGCGGCTGTTCCGAGGGTGACCATCTTAACATACCAAGACCCCTCCATGCCTGCCGTTTGTCTCGGGTGTCATTCGTGGATCTTTGTAAGTCGTTATGGGTCCCCAGAAGCCCAACAGTCTGACAACCAGTCTTACCAAGGGGTATCGTATTACCCAGTGACTGGGTTGTGGAGGACAGATAGGCAGTCGCTCCAAGTAAAATACTGGTATGGTCAACTGCATCCGATTTGATTGGGACCCGCCCCCTAGGAGAGTTGAGAAAAGTGTAGGCAGATGATGAAGCTTGCGTAACTATAAATAAAGAAGTTAGGTCTGGCTGAGATTTAATAAACGTTATTTTTCACGTACCTACTTAGACATTGTTTCAATTTCTTTCTTACACGTGTAGTTTTTGTGCTTGACATTCTCGGGGGTGGGGGGGGGGGGGGGGGGGGACCGACGACTTTTGCGATTAGATGGTCGCTTCTTTTCGCGATTAGATAGTCGCTTCCTTTTGCGATTAGATGGTCGCTTCTTTTCGCGATTAGATAGTCGCTTCCTTTTGCGATTAGATGGTCGCTTCTTTTCGAGATTAGATGGTCGCTTCCTTTTGCGATTAGATGGTCGCTTCTTTTCGCGATTAGATAGTCGCTTCCTTTTGCGATTAGATGGTCGCTTCTTATCGAGATTAGATGGTCGCTTCCTTTTGCGATTAGATAGTCGCTTCTTTTGGCGATTAGATAGTCGCTTCCTTTTGCGGTTAGTTAGTCGTTTCATTTGGCGATTAGATGGTCGCTTCTTTTCGCGATTAGATAGTCGCTACTTTTCGCGATTAAATAGTCGCTTCCTTTTGCGATTAGATGGTCGCTTCTTTATGCAAAACTCTATGAAGGCCTCAGGAACCCGTTGAATGCGAGAAGTACTGAACCGGTCGAAGTGGATCTACCTAGCCTTTTCCCAACTACGTTGGGGCCGGCTTTCAGTCTAACCGGATGCAGCTGAGTATCAGTATTTTACATGGATGAACTGCCTATCTGACCTCCACAACCCAGTAACCGAGTAATACGATACCCCTTGGTAAGACTGGTTGTCAGACTTTCGGGCTTCTTACGACTCGTAACGACTGTCAAAGATCCACGAATGACAGCCGGGAACAACGGCTTAACGTGCTTTCCGAGGCACGGAGGCGTCTTGGTATGTAAAGATGGTCACCCATCCACGGATCATCCATGGCAAGCGTAGCTTAACCTGATCGATCGACCCGTGCGGCTGTTATTACTTAGCCACTGGCCCCTAGGTACCATAGGTGCCTATTTACTGTGACTTTGGAGGTTCATATTTAGCCAACACCATTTGAATCTACTCTTTATCTATTCTATATCGCAGATTGTAGTTCTGCGTCAAACATTTTCAGTGGATCAATGATCTTTTTCGTATAAAAGTAAATTCAAACACAGTAGACAGTCCATAAAGATTCAGCCCTTCTCGACTTTGGGTTCAAGGTTATAAATAATGTCATATTTTATATTGGATCCCTTTTAAGAACATTTGGTCCATAATAAATATCATAAGCGCGTCTTACAGACATAGATTTTTATATTGAAGAACTTACTGAAGTGAAGCTTTGTGTTAAAATTAATTGCGTTTTATCGGCAGCTTGACATTATTTTCTAAGTTGCCGTTTTTCGACTGAAAGAAGTAGGTTGGACTAACTGGTTTTTAAAATTTCGTGAGATCATTTAAGAGGTATCAAAAAATTGGTAACATCAACTGTATAACACACTTTAAAATGTCGTATTCGTAAAGTTGTGCCAATTTTTTTTACCTTTTTTGTTATCCTTTGTTGTCTATATGTTCCCAATGCTGGGACACAGGCCTCCGCTCTGTTAGAGGGAGTGGGCCCTAATCCACCACGCGGGTCGAGTGCGGGTTGGTAGATGTCACAACTCTTCGGATTATCGGTTCTAGGACATGCGTGTTTCCTCACGATGTTTTTCTTCACCGTTTTGAGAGCAGTGATGATGAAATAAATGACATAAAGTAAAGCGCCTTCTTGGATTCGAACCAACGACCTGCAACTCGTAAGTCGGGGCAGTTACATAATCACTGTCAAAAACAAAACCAAAACAGACATCTTTTTTTTTCCGTAAGCTTGTACTGTCCCACTCCTGGGCAAAGGCCTCCCCCATTTTCTTCCACATTTCCTTGTGCTGTGCCTTCTCCGTCCAGTCGGTTAGGAATGAGTCTAAATCGTCATGCCAGCATTTCTCAGACCTGCCTCGGTGACGGTGCCCGTCTTCAGGCAACCACTGCGTAACGACTTTGGCCCATCTGTCTGGATGCATCCTATGAGTGTGACCCGCCCACTTCCACTTCAGCTTCTCAGACTTGCCGCCAATATCGGCGATACCTGTCTTGGAGCGTATTGTGGTGTTGCGAATTTGGTCTATGAGTTTAACAGCGCAATATTTTCAAACAGACATCATGCCACTAAAATTCATGTCGCCCATCAATCTCGGAACACAAGCTCACTAATTAAATCTTTTTGCAGACAAAGTTCCAAACTATAGTAAAACACTCAAGGGATGCAAAACAGTTCCAAAAGTTAGATCGAGAGTTCGCAAGAAATTGTTGGTAAAATTTTCATTCAGCAGCTAAATTGGGATGGAAATGTTCAATTACTTTTTACATTGTATCACAATTGCTTGGGACAAAGTGTAATAGCCAGGCTAAGTAAGATGAGGGAAATTAATTTAATGAAAACGAGATCACACTTTTATGAAGTTTGGGGGCTTTACACATATATTAAGCGAGGGTATCACAGGGGAACCATCTTTTAGAGACAGAGTGTATTTGAATTATAACCACAAAGTTAGTTTTTATTTGTTTTTTTTTTATTGCTGAATGGGCCCGCTCTTGACCTCGGTCACGCCTGGTGGAAAGCGACGGATGAGGTCTATGATGGAACGAGCAAGCCCAGAAGATGCCTAAGGTACGAACTGTTTACACTTTCATTAAAAAAAAACATTGGGAACCAAGACCCTTGATAATTATTCTCTCATGCTAAAACGGCTCAACGGATTTGGATAAAATTTGGCACATGGGTAGACCATGATCGGGATTGCGATATATGACTTTTTATCCCGATATTTCCACGGGATCGAGATTTATGCGGGGGAAACCGCGGGGAGCAGCTAGTGACGTATATAACAGAACTATAGACAGCAAGAGGAAGGAAGAAGGTAAGCTTAAATATTGGTTTTTCCCTGTTAAGACTTTTTTGGGCTTCGCCGAAGTGTAAAAAGGATTTAAGACTAGTTTTCGACAATCGACTCAATCATGTAGGTTGAATAAGTTCCATCATGAGTCTGGCCAATGGGTCTTTTAAAAAAAAATCGCAGTAGATCCACATCTTGAAATCAGGATCCAATGAGAAAACAATCGTCACTAGATCCATCATGGATCTGGCCAATGGATCTTTTGAGAAAAAAAATCTCAGTAGATCCATATCTTGAAATCAGGATCCAATGAGAAAACAACCGTCACTAGATCCATCATGGATCTGGCCGATGGATCTTCTGAGAAAAAAAATCTCAGTAGATCCATATCTTGAAATCAGGATCCAATGAGAAAACAATCGTCACTAGATCCATCATGGATCTGGCCGATGGATCTTCTAAGAGTGAATGGTGACTAGGGACTTTAGCGTATTTGCTCTAGGCAATTAAGGCACCTAGAAAAATCCATTGCAGCTCCCAATCTTAATCTGGTCTTCATTAACTACATTTACTTTACTTCCCCCCTTTCCAATTTTAATGAGTGTTACCTATACTAAGGTAAACGCAAAATTGATACTTCTATAACAAACTTTTTGGCTCCAATCACTTCTGGAATTGATGCCCCTTATTCCAAGGTTTCAATAAATGACTTTCAATAACATTAAACTCATGGCTTTAGAAAATTGGAAAGCCCAAGTTTGAAAGTTAAAACACTTTTTTACAAAAAGTGCTTTTCTGTTAATTTGTTTTAAGGGAAAAATTGCCAAAAGTTTAGACCTAGTGTAGATACTATCATCTGGAAGAACTGCATCTTGTACTAGCACAGTCACGAGCACCAATAGGTCAACACTTGGCAACTTTCAATTGCGATTTTTTCGTGAAATAACGGATGCAACGTTGGAATACGGCACTTTACATAAACCTATGGCTTCGAAAATACTATGTTCGTAATAACATAAAATTTCATTCAAAAATAAAGGAGAAAATTGCCTTTTAAGAAAGCCAAGTGTATACGTACTTATAGACGTGACTGTACAGTGGAGATCACACCATAAGTTACAGAAAAATAAAACAGAAAAAATATGCGTAAAAGAAAGTAAGGACCTAATTATTAAGCAATTTCTCTGAAGGGTAAAGATGTGTACACTTTTATATTCTTCTGTCCTTTGTCAATGTATACTCTGTCTAAATCCTAGCATACAGGAAAACAAACAAAAAATAATAAACCCCGAATAAACCTGTCCAATGTTTAAAAAATGTAAACAATTTTTTCGAAAACGGTATGAGTTTAATGGGACCCTTGATATGAAGTAAATATTATCATTCGACCCTTCCCTCCAAGGGGTCGACCATTTTCAAAACTATTATAGTTACCTTATACCGAATTGTTGTCTTTAAATATTTTGTTTATTTTAGACAGATTTTGTGGAATAAGTTAGCAGATTGTTTTTAGTTTTGTGAGTACAGTAAAAAAAAGAGATAAGTATGCAGGATCGTCGGATATAGTTGATGTTTAGTAAGAACCGGCATGTCCTAGAACCAAAAATTCGAAGACAAGTGACATCCACCAACCCGCACTGGGCCCGCGTGTCTGTGTCCCAGGAGTGGGAACATTATAGGCTGATAATGTATGTTATGTAAACAATGATTGTTGGAAAAGTCATGATACATAAAGTTGAACGTGTTGAAGCCTTCTAAATAGAGATGAATGTGTTACTAGTGCCCTCAGGGAAGTGATTCCGCAAGAATTTTACCTGCACAAGGTTTGTTGACACTTTCATTTGATAGTTTTGGAACAGACATTACCTACGTTTGGGTCCGATGGGCAACTGTTCAAGGTTCAGTGTGATGCGAATGTATTCAAAATTGGCTGTTACTTCTAGAACTATAACAATCATTTATACGTATTTTACCTTTCGATTCGATTCGGTACCGAGTCAGTCGTCTCGAGTTGCCTCGTTACGCACGTCTTGCTCATCTAAGGCAATAAGGTTCTTATCTAGTGAAGAGTGTGACTCAAATGAATTGTCTGTATGTTACCAAAGGGTATTGTGAAATTAAAACGGAGCAGTTAAGATAACCTATTTCATTCTATAGTCGGTCAAGGTTGAGAGGCTTATTCTTAATCCTTGATCATCATTATTTCAACTGAAATACTTACGATACGTCCACTGTTAAACATAGGCCTCACCGAAGCATCTTTACCTTAACCAGTCCTGTGGTTCTCGCATCTGACCAAGATTATGTCTGGTATTTAAAAAGCCTGTGAGTTTGTTTCGGCCTTTCTTCTCAGAGTAGTCAGATAGGAAACGCAGACCTCATCTAGTTTTTAAAAATATGTTTGACTTGACGTGTAAAAGTGTTTGTACAAACCTACTTACGGAAATAAAATAATTTATCATTTAGGGGATTTCTGCGGTATTCACCAGGTTATCATCGGTCGATCTTGTGCAAGGCCTTCCATCGCTACGTCTTCCGTTACGCGGTCGCCACTTCAGAACCTTTTGGTCCCATCGGCCATCTGAGGGGCTATTCTAGTAATTTAAAGAACGTTCACAGTCAGAAGGCCAATTCTCGTAATTTAAAACGTTCAAAATCTAGTCGCAGTCTCATCTCAGCGACAAACAAATGTCAAAAACTTGTCAAAATGTAGGGAAATTAGAGGTATTTTTGACAGATTGAGACTGAGATCAGACTGTGAACGTTCTTAAAATTACGAGAATTGCCCCTCTGATCTCAGTCTCAATCTGTCAAAAAATACTACTAATTTCCCTACATTTTGACAAGTTTTTGACATTTGTTAGTCGTCAAGATGAGACTGCGACTAGATTTTGAACGATTTAAATTACGAGAATTGGCCTTCTGTTCTTCGAGCAAATGTGCCTGGCCCACCTTCGGGCTACGTTGCGCGTCGGTTACCTTGGTTCTCCTTCTTAGTCATTCGTTTTTAATAATTCTAAAGACAATTGCGGTTAAAATATTGTTCAATCCATATTAATATTAAAAATGCGAAAGTGTGTGTGTATGTCTGTCTGTTACCTTATCACGCTAACCGATTTAGATGAAAGGTGTAGAGATAGTTCGAGGACATAGGATAGTTTTTATCTCGATATTTCCACGGGATCGACACTTGTATGGGTGAAATTGCGGGGCGCAGCTACTCTTAAATAAATCTGTAACGTACTTTTTATTATCTTCCTACGTATTAAGGAAGACCAATGGAATATTATCTTAAAAATATACCTAATCCTTATGAAGTCACAAGAAATCATTGCATATGCAAATATGCAATAACTATGACGTCAAATGTACATAAACAAAAGAATCCCCATTAACATTTTTGAATACGAAACATGATCCCTGACACACAGTTATAGTCCTTGCACAGTTGTGTTACCTCCAATTTTGAATCACAGTGATCTATATTGTCATTGAAATAAGGTTTATTATAAGTTACTCCATCATCACCAACCTAGTTAAGTACTGGGTAATACGATACCGCTTGGTAAGACTGGTTTTCAGACTTTCGGGCTTCTGACGACCCATAACGAATGTCAAAGACCCACGAATGACAGCCGTATAGTTCATTATATTAAGTTACTGCCAGAAGTAAAATAACTGTACCAAAATAACGGTACCCTTTACCAAAGCCAGTTTTAATGAAAAATATGTAGTACCGTAACATAAAGATATAATTGGACCTTGTCCTACATACATGTAAGTACTTACCTACTTCTTAAAGTAATCTTTACTGTGTTGTTATGATTTAACATGCTTGGGAAAAACCCAGCTGACTAAGCTTTGCTGAAAAGATCCGTTCGTATAATTGTGATGACACAGAAATTATGTAGAATGTATTATGGATGTACAGACGCCAGCACATCAACCTACCCGAAACTGTCAGATTTTCCCAATCAACTTTGAACCTTATGTTTTAGTGATAAAGTTGAAAATCTATTAAAGAAATTTGACAGATTGTAGTAGGTTGATGTGCTGGCGTCTGAACCTATGAAGAGAATTTTGTTTTACAATATTGTCATCATATTGAGGGGCTTGTAGCTAAGTAATAACAGCCGCACGGGTCGATCGATCAGGTTAAGCCACGTTTGGCGCGGTTGGTCCTTGGATGGGCGACCATCTTTATCCCGGGTCTTGGTCCCGGCTATCATTCGTGGATCTTTGACAGTCATTACGGGTCGTCAGAAGCCCAAAAATCTGACAACCAGTCTTACCAAAAGGGTATCGTATTGCCCAGTAACTGGGTTGTGGAGGTCAGATAGGCAGTCGCTCCATGTAAAGCACTGGTATTCAGCTGCAATTGTTTAGACTGGAAGGCGGCTCCAACATAGTTGGCAAAAGGCTAAGCAGATGAGGAATATAATCGTCATTTCAGCCCGTATCGACCCACTTTTCGGTATAGCCTCAACCTTTTTTATCAATCCTAACAGAACTGCTATTTGCATCGAGGTTTTACCGAGGTACGGTCAGCATCAAAGTTGATTAACAGTTTAGTTTTTTTAATCTTACTTATTGTGAAAAATATTAGTTCAAAATTGCAGCAAAAGAATTTTTTTTAGAATATATGCTCTTGTCTATTATGTGAAAAGCTAAAAATCAGTTTATTGAAAAAAGTTATTGTCAATTTAATAACACGTAAAAATGATAGTGTTAATCGACTTTTGATGCTGACTGTACACTAACGACACTAAACTCCGTAGATGACTCCTGCTGCTAGTGTTATCATTAACTACTATACAAAATTTACTGTAAACTGCTGAACATGGAATTTCCAATTCAATCAATTCAATTCATTCACTTTTCAATGTTTAATGTTTAAGTCGATAAGGGTATTCTCTCTACTACCAGATTTTAGCTAGAGTTTTTGTTCTTTTGTTGTTTTTGTTTTCTTTTATTATTATTATGTTTTTTCTTTGTAACGTGAATGCTGTGTTTTTTCTTCTCTTTTGTTGTGAATACTGTGCACGTCTGTAATTGACGTAAACACTAGTCCATGGCTCTGTTCGCTGTTTTTTGTAAATGTTTGTGTTTGAGTTGTTGATGTGCCTTAATAATAAATAAATAAATTCAATTTTTATTTCATCCAAAATTTACACATACAAGTTTTAAGTATAAATCAATAGAATCAATTATGTACCCGGTCGGCACAGCTAAATCTATACTAATATTAGGTCCTTACATATGAAATTGGCGTTTTTCGTACTGGCCACTTTAATCACGAATTTCTCCTCTTTGGTAAGGAATTCCAAATTCAAATTTGTACAGCTATTTACTCATGTATTTGTGCTTCGATGACCGTCATTCATTTGTTTTTTTTTCTTCTGTTTTTTCTGTTTGCGTCACTCATTTTACAAAATGGAAAATTTAAAATATCGCATTATTTACGAGTACGAGTTCCGCCGTGGCACTAGTGCTGCGGAAACGACTCGAAGGGTGAATGATGTGTATGGCGGTCATGTTGCAAAAGAAAACACAGTTCGTTTTTGGTTCCAACGTTTTCGTTCTGGAAATTTCGACCTGCAGAACAAGCCCCGTGGACGGCCTGAGACCCAAGTTGATAATGGAGAATTGAAGGCTATTGTGGAAGCGGACCCATCGCAAACCACGTCCGAGTTAGCTGCAGGCTTCGATGTTAGTGATAAAACTGTTTTAATTCACTTGAAGCAAATTGGGAAGATTAAAAAGCTTGAAAGCACGACAACGCCAGACCACACACTGCGCAACAGACGGCTACCAAATTAGAAGAGCTTGAATTGGAATGTCTTAGACATCCTCCGTACTCCCCGGACCTTGCTCCAACAGATTACCATTTTTTTCGCAATTTGGATAACTTTTTGCAAGGGAAAAAATTCAACTCCGATGGGGCAGTCCAAATCGCCTTCAAAGATTTTATTGATTCCCGTCCGACTGGTTTTTTTAGTAAAGGGATCAATGAACTACCTATAAGATGGCAAAAGTGCATTGAAAACAATGGTTCATACTTTGATTAATTAAATATATTATATTAAAAAATATTCGACTTTTTGTTCCTTCCATGCAAAACGCCAATTTCATATGTAAGGACCTAATATTATAAAGATTTAAATTTTTTTTGTAAGTTTGTATGTAGGGGGTAATCTCTGGAACTACCAGTCGGATTTGAAAAATTCTTTTTACATTTGATAGCCCAATTCTTGAGGAATGCTATAGGCTATTTAACATCACGCTATGACCCTTAGGAGCCGAGCGAAAAGAATAAAAAGTCAGAAAGAACGCTAAGCGAAAACGAAGTGATAGCGCGGGTAGGTGATGCGATGCAACGGGGATGGTCGGAGGAACGCGAACGAAGTCGCGGGCAGAGGCTAGTTTTAAATAAGTTGGAGAGAGGAAGATTGCTTTTATCCTATTATAATAGGTACCTGTATCTGAACACAAAAGCCCTAAGTGTATAATTAATGCCTTATTAAATGTATAATTAATGCCTTATTAAATGTATAATTATTGCCATATTAAATGTATAATTAATGCCCTGTTTGCCTAAAAAAACAACAGTCAAGAAAAGAACAAGTTTTGGTTTGGTTTGGTTCATTATTGATATTAGGTTATAATAATATTAGACATAATTATGGCAATAATTTAATTTAATGTTCTATGTCCTGAAATGTCAATTAATTTTCATACCTAGTATTGTATACAATCAAGTATTTTCTAACTGAATAGACAGCTGTGCTGCTGGGGAGTTTGTTGCGCCACTTCTTCTCCTCAGCGAAAGCACCAGGAACTGGTGAAGGGCGGTAGTTTTGGGGGACTGGCGTTTGTCATTTTGACCTTCGAAAAGTGCTGATTCTCAGCCTTGTTTGAATAAATGACTTTTGATTTAGATTTTGAAGAAACAAAATGAAGCCTAATGTGAGAATCGCTTGTCTTATCTAATCGCTTAGAGAATCGAATTGCTTATCGAAAAACGTTCAGAAAATGACGGTGACTTATATCAAACCGGGATATGAAGTCAAAATTACAAGAATATATACCGTTACTCATCCATTACCATGAATTTCAGATCAATCGCTGTCATTACTACAATATCGTGACATCTGCCGATCTGATAACAAGTGTGACTTGTAAGAATCCTGTGTGAGTCAGTAATCATGCAAATAAAGGGCGAGGATGTGCGTATTCGCGGTTTCAAGTAATGCGCCAGTCGTGAGCTTTTTGTGCACTATAGAAGATATAGACTGGGCAATAAAAATAATATTAATTGCATTAGCAAGCCGGAATCTGGATTTGTGCCCGGTTGATGGCAATAGGCTTGTGGCCAAGTTATAAGAGCGGCACAGGTCGATCGATCAGGTTAAGCTACGCTTGCCGCGGCTGGTCCGTGGATGGATGACCATCTTTACATACCAAGACCCTCCGTGCCTCGGAAAGCACGTTAAGCTGTTGGTCCCGGCTGTCATTCGTAGATCTTTGACAGTCGTTACGGGTCGTCAGAAGCCCGAAAGTCTGACAACCAGTCTTACCAGCGGGTATCGTGTTTCCCAGTAACTGGGTTGTGGGGGTCAGATAGGCAGTCGCTCCATGTAAAATACTGGTATTTAGCTACATCCGGTTAGACTGGAAGCCGACCCCAACATAGTTGGGAAAAGGCTAGGCAGATCGATTATGCCCGGAATTTTAGTAATATACTAGGGGAATTATAGCAGCATGTTTACGCATAAAAGTATTATATTTGTTTGGTTAAGATAATGGTCTATCTCTGCCATATTTTATTCAAATTCGTTAAGTTGTTTACGCGTTATTCCGTAGCAAACATCTTCACAAACATTCACATTTATTATATTACTGGGACTAAATGAAAAAGCTTCAACCCGTTTCTCTAAGCCCTGGAAAAACCATAATGGACCAATATGGTTTTTCCAGGGCTTAAATCAACCTGATACTTATAATTAGATCCAGAAAACCCTGGAAAGACCAAAATGGTAATTAAAGCCACGCCATAATCGGTCCAAATAAAACTAAACTCGTTCCTATGGGAAAACTAGTTTAGAGAAACATTCTTGCTAATGATCGCATTTTTTCTGGTCAGCAAAGCCTGCTGTTTGAGTGACGAGTAGTATAAGAACCAGTGTTGGAAGATGAGCCTCGCGGTCAGCAACCCCTAGCCTAGTATAGTTATAACAGGGACATGTTTCCAATAGAGGTGACTAGAACTACGAGTATTACCTACTTGTACAAAATATTATTGTTTACTTTTAGATGACCATAGCCATCCTGTCTGCATTGGCAGGAGGTTGGTGTAAGTGTAACAGTTGGTACACCTGCTCAAGCACTTACCTTGTACTTAAAATGGCAATGACTTTCATTTTGACAATTCTACAACATTCATTGCGTCATTTTCGTTGACGAGCAGACGAATTTTTCCAACATATGAAGCAATGGATTACGAATTTCCTTCAAAATTCTTCCGAATGTGCTTGAAGGTGTATAACACAGGGGTATCCATTTGCTAGTAAGTCCCTTGTAATAAGGGGGCGAGCTTACCTATGGCCGTAATGACTAAGGGTTAGTGATAAATGAAATAGAAGCCACAATTAATACGTTTTTTTTAGATACCTCGGTCATTATGCCATCTAGATGCTAGTAGTCTAGTCTTGCCATAATTCCAATGTATTTGGGCTTGTAATTCTCATCCATATCAATCGCCGTCTCACAAAAATGAATGTTTAAAATACCTGTATCGACTGAACGACCTGGGTTTTCAAAGAACGAAATTTTTTTTAGTAAGCCAGATTAATTTTGAACATTATTTTGACATACCTACGTAGACCTCACACTGTCATCATCATCTGCCTAGGCTTTTCCCAACTAAGTTAGGGTCGGCTTCCAGTCTAACCGGTTGCAGATGAATAGGTACCAGTATTTTACATGGAGCGATTGCCTATCTGACCTCCACAACCCAGTCACTGGGTAATACGATACCCCTTGGTAAGACTGGGTGTCTGACTTAAACCTCACACTGTACTAAATAATATTTTACCTTTAACCGGTCAAGCGGCGCGGTTCGCCGATCGGCGTCGAAACAATAGAAAATCAATTGTCTCATTAGCGGAGCTTGACAGATTAATTATAAATAGCTAGCCACTTAAAAATCAAGAAAATAACAACCGTAGCAAATTCGAAATAACTGTCGCAGAAAGGGGGATACAATCAATTAACTATACTCAATGTTAAAGGCCCGCGCAGATTGTCCATTAAAATTATTTGCCCCTAAAATTCTTAATTGATCGGACTAATTTATATTAGGTTATCGTGATTGGGGACAAAGGATTCTCTTTTAAACAAGAAGTATTTTTATTTTATTGCGTTGATCGATTTCCGTCTTTACTTTTAAAGTGTCTTTTATTTTTTTCAACAAGTTACATAATGAGTACAATATTGTTAATCAAGATTTTAATTAAATATCCTCTTAAAAGAAAGGTAGGCAGTAGGTATGCCATTTTGAAAATATAAGTATTCCAAAACCTATTGCTGTCTTTTAAATAACCAAAAGCATTTAAAAACATATTATTTCTTCTTATTTTTGGATAGCGACTACACCCAATTTTTTCCACACGCGATGGAAAAAACTGCACCAGATAACCCGCTTTGCACGTTCTTCGCTCTGTGGATATTCCGTAGGTACCTACTATAGGAACTCCTAACGTGAGGGCATGAACTAAAGTACTTATATATTGAAGTGCGTTTTATGCTCAAACATTCCAGTTCAGATAGCCGAGCCATTCACTTGTGCGATTCAGTTAAGAGATACAGGTAAATGTGTGTTGTTTTTAACGATCGTTTTTACATACAAAGTGGATGAATATTTAGGGCCAACTTTGAATAAAAACATGTGTTTCGTAAAGTAAATAATACAAAGAAGAACAAGTTCTAAGTTAAAAGTGGAAGTGAAAAGTTTAGTAAAGAAAGCAAATATTTTCTTTTTGGTTGAAAATATTTATCTAAATATTGGGAAAAGTGTCAACTTCAAGAACTTAAGTATTTGTTGGTGCGCAAACAATTATGCTTTAGTTAAGTGATACAAATTAAATTAGTGTCTCGAAGAAACTTTAGATAATATTTAATCGTCATCATCCTCTTACGCTTAAAACAATTTATTTGGCGTCCGTGGAACATGTCTTTTTATTCTTCCATACTTCTCTATTAGCTGTTAGATACTATTGATTAAAATCAAATTAATAAAAAAAGTTATTTATTAAAATCAACTTTATTACCAACCATTATTTCAAATTAGGCCTTTTTTGCTAGTCCCTTTTTGTAATGTTATTTTCGTCAATGCTTAAAAAAAACAAGTTGAAAAATTAAACCGTCGCAGATTCACAACACCTAATGAAGGTGACTGTGACGGGCTGGAAGCAGAAAGCGGCGGACAGGGTGTTGTGGCGAAGCCTGGGAGAGGCCTATGTCCAGCAGTGGACTGCAGTAGGCTGAGTTGATTGATTGAGATTCACAACTCGACACATTTCACATTTCAACGCAATGTTTAGAGCAGTGGCGTGCATTGCATATAGGCATATAGGCAGTGCCTACCTCGATAATCATATCAACATAAGCCTGTCAATTACATTTTAGTGTATGTGTGCCTCACAATTAAGAAACTCACTAAATTATTTTCATTTTAAACGTAGTTCCTGCCGGGGGTCCCCCGACCACACTTTTTTTTTTTGATTAGTGACCGCGTCTACCTAGACTAGACCCGGCCTAGTGCTTATCTGTTCTGAAAACCGATGCACGCCACTGGTTTAGAGACTAATCTTATCTATACACTAGCCGGCCCGCGACTTCGTCCGTGTCTTGATCCGCCCCGTCACATCGCAACGCATGTCCATGCTATTTCTTCGTTTTTTTTTACTCGGCACCTAACGTGATGTTAAATAGCCTGACAAAAAAACAAACACGTCATCTTTATTATGTCAAGTCATAAAAAACCATGTGAAGCAGGGGCGAGTCGCTAGTGCTACTATTATAAGCAAGACTAGTGATGCAGCAAACTATCGGTAGCTTGCAAAGCTTTAGAAATCGGAACAGAGTAAAAGTTTAGAAAAACCCTAGTTAAACATATAAGTAAATAATACTTCGCACATTTTCCTCATAGAAAAAGTCAGCTGGCGCAGGGGCTGAGCGATTACTTACAGATTTCAGTTGCGGGTCCGATACCTGCACGGAGCAAATATTTCTATGGTCATATTATTATATGCAGTTTTGGGTCTGAGTGTACCTATTAAATTTTATTGGTCGGCCGGCACGCAAGTTAGAAATTCTGGAAGACGCAAGTCAAAGCAAAACTACCTACATAAATACGTTTAAATATACTTGAATATATATATTTTTTGTAATTTCAGATCACCATGTCGAGAACAGCCCTACTTTTCGTGTTAGCCATCGTGCCCTGCTTCTGCCAGCGTCCATTCTATGCTGGACTTCGACCAATTGGATTCCCGGACACCCCAGTAGCTTCTGGATTATTCGACAGATTTTCGAACGAACCAATACCAGCCCAGTTGAATGGCGACAGGAACACCGCAAACCAGCTAGCAGCGTTGCCCGTGCAAAACCAGCCTTTCTTCTTTGTGAATAGAGACCAAATTGCCGCAAACTTGGCTAACCCACAAACTTATCCAGTCAGACCGAGTCCGTTTAATGAAAATCGGAATCGGATTTAAGAAATTTTTTTTTGGTTGAGATTTTTGTTAGATGTTTTTAATTTTTAAGCTATCGATGTTCTATTTTTATAAAATAAAAATAATATTTTAAAAGAAAATAAATGATTTTATTGTGAATTACCTCATCAATAAAATTTCCTATCTGAGTTAAAATTACATTTCATTTTCGGCTCATAAACCTGGGATTTCGTTTCGTATCGATAAGAGCAAATGAAGGAAGGGTTTACTGCTAAATAATGACAGCCGCACGAGTCGATCGAAGGTCAAGCTAAGCTTATCGCGGTCGGTTCGTTGATGGATGACCATTTATTACATATCGAGACCGTGTCACGGAAAGTACGTTAAGCTGTTGTTCCCGGCTGTCATTCGTAGATCATTGACTGCTCTTAAAACGGTGAGGGAAAACTACGTGAGGAAATCAGCACGTCTTAGAACCAAACATTCGAAGACATGAGACATCCACCATCTCCGCACTGGGTCCGCATGATGGATTATGGCCCACTCCCTCTCACAGAGAGGAGGCCTGTGTCCCAGCAGTGGGAACGTTATAGGCTGATATATGTTATGCAAATGATTGAATTCAATTTGTATATTTTGGTAAAATTGTGAAACCTTTACTCTTTGGAAGGTAAATCGAACATTACGAAGTAAATTACAATAAGAACGTTCTATTGATAAGTTCGAAGAAACCCTTTATGTTTGCCTGGATTTATGTATATAGGATGGATGATTTTTTTTCAAGGGCCTATTAGATTATGTAAGGGGCCATGTTTTTGTTGGATAATAGAAGCTAATAGGAAGGAATGTATGTCGATTTTGTGAAGAATTCACCTTATTCGTAACTTTTACGGAAAAGATGATTTACACAATGAAATAGGTACTCTTTAGGGATCACAAAGGGTTGTTGTCACCCGTTGTCAAAGGGTCCCTATTACTAGGCCTTTGCCGTCGCTCTGTTTGTCTGTTAGTCTGTATGACACAGAGTTGTATCTTCAGACCTGTAATATCTAGCCAGTTGAAAATATGTATTACAGAATTTGCATAAGTATGAGCGCTACTATTATGGCAAATAATAAAAATAAATATGTAAATTAGAAAAATGAGAAGGAAAAAACTGGTCAAGTGCGAGTCGGACTTGCGCATCAAGGGTTCCGTACAAATTTGTAGGTATGTAACTACTTTAAGGTGTTCGGATTTTTTCCTTTACTTGTGCTACGTGACATTGCTTCTCGCCAAATTTCATGATTCTAGGTCAACGGGAAGTACCCTATAGATTTGATTCCCTTGCGAGTGTCAAAATATGCGGCATAAACGCCCGTATATTTTGATTGCGTTGACTCAGAAGTTTGATTTTTTTCATTGCCTCAATGGATTGCAGCCCTTAGTATTTGATATTAATTTCAACTTGATAACTCTACGCGTTCCTGTGAAAAACGGTCTTGATAGACGGACTACAAAGTGATCTTATAAAGGTCCCGTTTTTCCTTTTGAGGTACGGACCTCTAAAAGGAAAATGTCGTGAAGAAAGTTTTGAGTATGAATGTGGAGGGCTGTAAGAGTAGGGGGGGGAAGACTAAAGAAACGATGGAGGGACTGTGTGAAAGATGATACGGCTAGAAATTAGATTTATTACCTTGACGTCGAGGCTTGCCACGTCGAGTCACCGCCACGTCCATGTGACTACCGGGATGACGACTAATAGAGAAGTAGCCCTCAAATAAATTCGTGAGATAGGGGCCGGAGAATGATGAATAAAGAAGAATGTAAACTTTTATGGACTCTCTAGCTGTGTCCGCGACTTCGCGTGCATGACAGAAAATGTTTTATATTTTTTGCGCGGAACCCTAATTATTTTTCTAAAATTAAAGTAACCTAAGTTACTCCTTATTACATCAGCTATCTGCCAGTGAAAGTCCCGTCAAAATTGGTTCAGCCGTTTCTGAGATTAGCCGGAAGAAACAGACAGACAGACAGACAAAAATAATAAAAAATGTTATTTTGGTACACATCCATAAATGCATTTAGTAAAAAGCGGTTATTTTAATATTACAAACAGACAGTTCAATCTTATTTATTTGTATAGATTACTGAAGATGTGTGCCCTTATTGCGCAAGTCCGACTCCAACTTGGCCGTTTTCTATATGTTATTTTTTGATAACTAGTTTTTCGGTTTTTACATAGGTACCTAGTTCACAAGTTTTTTTTGTGTCCACTTTTAATTCGCATGTTTTTATGTAAAGTAGGATTAATCATAGTATGTAGGGGCTTTTAGATTTTAAATGCCTACAACTGAAAACGCCAATTGTTATAAATGTTGGTATTCAATCGTTTTTAAATTACTCTATATTGTTGACTAGGTGTACAAACATAGATCGATCGTAAAATTATTTAAATTATCATTGTATTATTACTATAGAGAAGAATTTGTTCTTCATAAGAAGCTGTCCTAGTCGGTAAGTTAACCAACGGTGAAGGAAAACATAGTGAGGAAAGCAGCATATCCTAGTATCAAAAAATCGAAGACATATGACATCTACCAACCCACAGATATAGATACACCTAGATAACGCAAGAGCAACAACAAGTCGAGTGCCAAAAATCACACCAGCTTACGTTCGAAAATCGTAAGCCGCCACTTTCGCGCTCAGTCCTGCGTACTGCTGGCTGGGTGAGCGTGAGCGAGAGAGCGCGAGCTTGTGACGTCATAGTAGGTAGTCAAAAAGTGGCACGCTTAGTTTTCATACAGTTCGTGATACTTGCGTTATCTAGGTCTATCTATATCTGTGTACCAACCGCATTGGGCCCACGTGGTAGATTATAGCCCACTCCCTCAGGAGGAGGCCTGTGCCGCAGCAGTGGGATCATTATAGGCTTATTATGCTTTAACAGTCTTAGCAAGGAGCCAAAAGACCAAAAATCATCGTCATCATTCGCCTGCCTTTATCCCAATTAATTTGGGATCGGTGCAACATGGGTTGTTTTCCATACTACTCTATTGGTTGTCAAATGTTGTTCATAATTTTTCGGAGGGCTGTATTCCATCCAACTAAACAATCAACGGTGACCAATGTCATAGATTGAAAATAATAAAAAGAAAAAAAAAAACAGCCAAGTGCGAATCGGACTCGCAAACGAAGGGTTCCGTACCACAAGGAAAAGGCACCTATTACAGATTTATTATTAGAAAATAATGTTTCACGGATCATTTTTGAAGACCTATCCATAGATACCCCACACGTACGGGTTTGATGAAAAAAAATTTTTGAGTTTCAGTTCTAAGTATGGGGAAACCCCGAAATTTATTTTATATTATTTATTTTATTATTTATGTACACACAGTAAAATACATAAGGATATATCATAATTACAACTTGAGTACAAAATTGTTTTTTTTCTATTTTTGTGTGAAAATCTTAATGCGGTTCACAGAATACATCTACTTACCAAGTTTCAACAGTATAGTTCTTATAGTTTCGGAAAAAAGTGGCTGTGACATACGGCCGGACAGACAGACAGACAGACATGACGAATCCATAAGGGTTCCGTTTTTTGCCATTTGGCTACGGAACCCTAAAATGGGGGAACGTTAATAAGATCAGCAAACGTAAACTCAACGATTTAACTAAACGTTCTAATCTATCCACGTCTTTATGACGTTGTTGATATTCGACAGGATGCGTTGAGCTGTA
The DNA here is from genome assembly GCA_945859645.1 of Amphipoea oculea. Taxonomy (NCBI): domain Eukaryota; kingdom Metazoa; phylum Arthropoda; class Insecta; order Lepidoptera; family Noctuidae; genus Amphipoea; species Amphipoea oculea. The sequence goes on from OX243880.1 coordinate 13,629,276, forward strand.
TCAGTGTACCCGTCATCGCCCCTGCATCCCTAATAAGGGATGAAAAAATCCCTGTGCATGGGCATATGCCGTTTTGTTATAAGTGCGTTCCAAGTAACGCGTCGTCTTCGCACGTGAATGCACGCCCTATACATACTACTCTAAGAGACTGTCTTTTGTTTTTCAGATTATCATGTCAACACTAGCCCTTATCTTCACCATGACCATCGTCCCTTGCTTCAGTCAACGTCCATTCTATGCTGGACTCCACAGCATTGGTTATCCAGACATAGTAACTCCTGAAACACTGAACAGCGTACTTGACACTGGAATAATACCAGCACAGCTAAATGGCGACAGGAATATCGCTAACCAATTGGCCAAATTGCCAAGGCAGAATAAACCTTTCCTCATTTTAAATAAGGAGATTATTGCACAACACATGAACAGCGGACAAACTTACCCGCAGAGACCTAGTGGGTTTAATGAGTTTAATCGTGATAAGCCTTATGATAAATAAATATGACTTTAAGAATCTGTAGTTGTAATGTCGCACTATGGAAAATAAAGGTCTGTTTCTGATTAAAAATCCATACTTAACTTTTTTATTTCTGAATATTATGTTCTAAAATTTTGCACATATATAGAATAGTGTATGGCTTCAAATGGAATGTAATTTATTATGATGAAATTTAAAACCATACATTAAAAAATAAAACAAATACAAAATTATCAAAAATGTCCAATATTTATTTTTTAACAATGAATACTATTATTTTAATGTTTACGAAAACCAAATATCATATAGTACCTACATCAAAATACAAATCAATTTAAATAATAAAAGCATTTTTTTTTAAACGTGATTAAAATCGAACACACATTAATTAATTAATTGTAATGATTACTAAATGTTATGTTATTTATACTTGATGAACTTCGGGATCTAAAATTAATTCGTTCACTTTCAAAAGATCTAAGGTGTCTTTATCAAGGTCCTTCACGTTTTTAGTATACGATTTTCTAATAAAGAAGAAAGAAAGAAAGAAAATACGTTTATTTGCGGTGAAAATGACGCAAAAAGAACAAAAACACAAAAAATAAAATAAAAAGGTAAAGAAGAGTATCGTTTGTAGCGGACCTTGAGCATTTTTTAGCATGATGTAGACGAATTTTTTTATAATCATTATTACGAGATTCTTGTGCATCTTCCGAAAGTTGACCAATAGGAAGTACTGCAATAGTTATTTATGCTACTGTTTTATAATAATGGTGGCCGGCGGGATACGACGTGAATTCGAATAACCTATAAGTTCCTTTTTTAAATTACTGCGCTGTGGTAGTGAAACGTGCGTGCATGACAAGATTCTTTTTTTGAAAACGATTTGCATAATGAAATTTAGTACAACATAATAAGACTCGTTTGGATGATATTTTTATAGAGGATTTATATCATGGGGGTAGATAAAATGCTTTATGACACTTTCTCCATGAATCAAACCAATTACTGTTTTTCATTAAAAATATATCCTTTTTCCGTGAAGCTTCTGTCCATCGTTTATTAAAAGCGGGAATAATATGTCTTTGAAAATCACTGAGGATGAAACATAAGTTGTCTTCAGATACATGATAATTTTCTTTTAAAACTGTTGATAATGCCTCCAATGATTTTCCTCCTTTGATATACATACATACCTAACATACATACATAATCAGTCTATGTTCCCACTGCTGGGACACAGGCCTCCTCTCTGTGAGAGGGAGTGGGCCGTAATCCACCACGCGGGCCCAGTGCGGGTTGGTAGATGTCACATGTCTTTGAATTTTTGGTTCTAGGACATGCCGGTTTCCTCACGATGTTTTCCTTCACCGTTTTGAGAGCAGTGGTGATGAAATAATTTACACAAAGTAAAGCGCCTGTCTGGGTTCGAACCTACGACCTACAACTCGTAAGTCGCGGCCGATACCACTGGGCCACCACTGCTCTCAATATATATAATATGTATAATTTTTTTAAAAAAGCCTGCCAGTAGCGACATTGACAATAACCATTTTTAATCAGCAGTTGTTCTACGATTTTCCACAGTGTGTCGTGGCAACTTTAAGGATTGCTTTAGGCTTTTGATGTCGAAAGGTATTGAAAATCTTGACCAAAGATGCTCCGTTTATGATAGGAATACTTTTAGTAAGTAAAACTTACATATATGAATTCGTGCCTTCTTACCATTGGGGTAGACATAAAAACTACAGAACGCCATCTGTTTCGATCCTTACATACTCCTTTTGCTTCGTTTACGTTCATAGATCTGCACCCTATTTGCGTAACACACTATCAATCGGAATCTGAAGCAAATTGCTTATCCATTGCTTTATAAGTTCGAAAAATTTGTCTGCTCAACACGTAAATAACGCAATGAATGTTGTTGTTGTCAAAATGAAACCGATTCCGATTGATAATGTGTTACGCAATTGCCACGCTGGTCAGACACGCACGCCCGTTGCAAGTACGGACAGCGTCAGAGAAAAGGAACCCCCTTTGGTAATGAGTCCCTTTTGGTATGTAACCAAAGGGGGTTCCTTTTCTCTGACGCTATCTGTACTACGCACCTGCCGCTCTATTCTGTAAAAATCTCACCGTGATAACTTAGGTGAAGTGAGCTTAAAACGAGTTGTCAATTGTGTCAATCCCTAGCATTAGGTGGAATGACAGCTCACTTTAAGCTCACTTCACCTAAGTTTTCACGGTAACATTTTTACAGAATAGCACGGCTGACCTTTCTAAAAAACATCACCAGTAAGGTTACTATTACACAGGGTGTCCCGTAAGTCGACGTCAAGCCGGAGTCGGGTAATACGCCAAGTCATAATAGTTATCAGAAAAATATTCAGGCTCCATGCGTGGCCGCCATTTTGAAAAAAAAAAACAAAATGGTGCGAGAGTAGATATGCCATGGCTCCATATTTTATCTTCATAAGGAGTTATATTGTGATAATTAAGTTTCTTGAACCTCAACACCTTTGTAACGATACGGAAGACATCAAAGTGAAGGGACTGACCGAGACTGAGATTGGCGACAATTATAATAATAATTATTCATGCAGTAGTAACTATGCAAAGTGACTGTTTATAGTGTATGACCACCTACTATAAAAAGGAACGTTAATTTCTCACTAAGTGTTGACAGAATGATAACAGCCTTGACGTTTGATTGTATAACTGCGTGGAATACGGTACTGGATTTATACAACTCAGGCTCGTTTGCACCACAAATCAGTATAATTAGTATGCATTTAACGCTATTTAAAACATCAATGTCTGTCTCTGCCATATTGAAAAGATTTTTAATTCGTTTGGCGCTAAAAGGATAGAGCGTTTTGTCTTTTTAGGGTTCCGTATCTCAAAAGGAAAAACGGAACCCTTTAAGATCACTTCGTTGTCCGTCTGTCTGTCCGTCAGTCAAGAGCCTTTTCTCAGGAACGCGTAAAGTTATCAAGTTGAAATTAATATCAAGTACTCAAGCTTAAAATTCCTTAAAGCAGTGAAAAAATCAAACTTCTAAGTCAACGCAATCAAAAGATACGGGCGTTTATGTTCCGAAATTAAAACCTATAGGGTATTTCCCGTTGACCTAGAATCATGGCAAGAAACAATGTCATGGAGCACAATTAAAGGAAAACATCCGAAAATCGTTTGTAGTTACATTACAAAAAATAAATAATTTTAAAACTATTTACATAAGTACCTGTTAAAGTACGGAGTGATCGGGGCGTGAGTCGGACTCGCACTTGACCGGTTTTTTTTTTGTGATGGTTTATCTATAAACTTATCTACAGGGTGTTACTGAAAGGGTATATCAATACAAACGGGTTGAAGAGTGTATCTGGTCTAGAATCTCTGTACAAAATTTCAGCTCAAAAGCAGTAACTTTGAAAATGCTTAATATTTTTTTATTTCGATAGTTCATTAAATTTAAATCATAACAAACGTGTCACCGCACTACGAGGGTCATTATCCATTATCCGTAGTGTGTCTGTGCGCCTAGTAAACGCACATCACGCCGCCGCGAGCCAGTGCAGCGCCGTGATGTCGAAATAAAAAAAATATTAAGCATTTTCAAAGTTAATGCTTTTGAGCTGAAATTTTGTACAGAGATTCTAGACCAGATACACTCTTAAACCCGTTTGTATTGATATACCCTTTCCGTAACACCCTGTGTTTTTAGTGCAAGCGACAACAAAATAAATGCATATCAGTGCATGCCTCAGACGTAGAGCAAGTTTTTGTAGGCCATACAAATATTTATTCAAGACTATCTGACCCGATAAACGTTTTCCTGTCAATATGGTCTGGAGTTCATACAAAAATGCACTTACAGTTTTTCTAAAATAAAATTAATGGGTGCGCCAAAGTTCACCTAAATTTTCAACTCCGATAATTGGAAATCCGAAAATGTTCTTCCTAACATTTTTCATCCTAACAATCACAATTCCTAACTACTCTGTCTCTAATGTTCACAGTTCCGAATCATTCAACTTCATAATGTCAGTAGCAATAAACATCTATTATACTTGACGGCGCTTCGATCTTGTGAGAGTGTCATGAGACGTCAAGAATGACAAGCGCAGGTTGACGTTTCTTCACTCTGACGCAACCCCGGGCTCTTTTGCTGGCTGCGGTCAGACGAGGCAGAGATTCGTTTGCATCGCGCTCAGGCAAAACGTGTTCGGTGGAGCGTCGCCGTATTCCAATTAACTAGAAAGAGTATTGTAATGCTGTTAATATTTAGTTAAAATAATAATCGTGTATAGTTCATCTTCAACACGTGGTTTTAATTCTCCTCACCCGCCTACCCACGATAGCTCGGCAGCTGTTATGAACCCAGAATTGACTGATGATGGCCATGTGCCGTTATACTTTTATTTGTTTTCCTATATTTTCTCAACATAACCATCTTTTACACTATTATTCAAAGTCATATCTTTTTTGTTTAGATCGTCGACATAGGATGCGAGCGAAGGGCACCCCGAGGTTCGGTTTGGTTAGGTTACTTTAAACCCTTTACACAGAAATAGGGGCCCCGCGAAGCGGGGCTCCGTCGACATAGGATGAAAAAAAAAGTGTTTATCATATTAGACTAAATAGGTTTTATGTCTATTAAGTGGTATATCAAACGATTTTATATTGTCTGTTATTCTTATAGAAATTAGTTACATTAAAATTATATCAATCGTTTATTACATTAACTGATCATTATAACAAATAAAATTATAGGTTCAGTTGTTATATCTTGTAAATATTAGAGGTTTTGTAATTATATCATATATTACTTACCCGTATAAACTCCCAGGCCATGAAAATATTATGATAGTTATGTTTAGGGATAAAAGCGTTATGATAAAAAACAGTAGGAGTTTAAAATATTTACCTTAATGATATTATTAATTACAATTTTCGGAAACATGAGTGTTATGAACATCGCCGGTAGTACTACAAATAGTATGAATGAAAACTTTAGGATGAAAAATTTTAGGAAGAGTGATCATTCGGATTACAAATCGTTAGGAAGAACAATTTCGGGTAAAGAACTTTAGTTGAGCCAATATGGACCCAAAATTAATATTAAATAATTTCAGCACACCAGAACTTTTTACTCTCACTGTACTTTAAGGTGTGCTCAAGTACGTAAATGTATAAAAACATAACCAACGATATACATATTACGAGTATGTAGCGTTACCAAATGGGAGCGTTACCAAGCGGGCGCGACCCTTCCAGGCAGCTGTTCCAATTTTTCTTTCGATAACAACCTAATTTGAACTATTATATCAGAAACGGTGGAGTTTCTTGCCCATTCTTCTCCATACGAAAACTTTTTGGAAGAGTTGACTAGAATGAATTCTATTTTATTGTAACTTTTGGCATTCAAAAGCGCCTTTTATGTGCCTATTTGAAATAAATGCTTTGACTTTGATTATACCCATTTTAAAACAAAATAAAATAGCCAAATCGGCCCAGTGGCAGGGGCGTGTCGCAGTGCATATAATCTGCATTCGCAATGTATTTGCCAAAAATGTAAACAAATGTGAGTTTATGGAAAAATAACTTTAATTCTTACAAAATAAAGTTCAGTTTACGCTACAACTTCAAACATTTTTATACATTTTTAAACGGTGCTAGCCACTCTGAAATCAACTTAATTTACACTAAAATAAATTTTATATTCGTTTAACTTGAATTATAAAAAAAAACTGGAAACGTACATTTGAATAGACCTTACATATATGTCGCTTTTCTTGTCTGTCTGTGTCACGGCGTAGTTCTTCTTTCAATATAATTCAAGGATTTGTTCTGGAAGGTTAACGTGGATACCACATTAATTATTCAACTTAGACACAACACCCAAATCTCAAAGTTTTCACAAGTCACTCGCACCCATGCGAAGCAGGGTTGGGTCGCTACCGCTAGAGTAGAATCATTTAATTTTCATCATCTACGTCACTCTTGAAGCGTTGACAATTTGCCACAGAACACAAGTTTTGTGTGAACTACCGGGCCATGCATATTTGCCCTCGACAATACGAACACACCATAAATGGATACAAACCCAATATTTGCAGATTTCTGGGAACATTACACAACGATGAGTATTTTGCGTACCTCTGGTAGGTAGGTATTACCGCGTTTAGTCTAGCTGTTTGTATTTCTTGTTTGTGTGTTCACAAATATTGTTGAACAGCCGTCCGCTGTTTTCTGCGATCGCATCATGTGAAATTGTTGTTTACAAGGTTCTGAGAAAATCATGATCATCATTCTATAAACTGTGTATCTACATCAATGACAAAGGTTATAATGTACAGATGTCAGCACATCAAGCTAATACAATCTGTCAAATTTCTTTAATAGATTTTCAACTTTATCACTAAATTATTAGGTTCAAAGTTAATTGGAAAAATTTGACGGTTCCGGGTAGCTTGATATGCTGGCGTCACCTATGTATTACTAGCTTTTGCGTATGTATCGCCCGCGTGGCGGTCGGAAAATCCCAAAATCGAAATTATCCCACGGGAAAGTAGTAACGAAAATATAAAAGTATGTGTTACTCCAGGTTATAAACTATCTGTTTGAAAAATATCATCCAAATCTGTTCAGCCGTTTTTGCGTGATTGAGTAACAAATATTTGCATGTTTATTACTCAATCACACAAAAACGGCTAAATATACAAACTTTCACATTTGTGATATTATTAGGATGTATTAATAAAGTCATGCAAGTTTCTAGACATTTGGGCTTTTAGTCAAAAGAATGTCTTAAAACCAACTTTTTCTTTAAAAAAACTGATCCTTTTCTATCATCTAGGCTCTAGCTGCTGCTGCGGCTGCGGAAAACCTCAAGCGGCGTAAGTATAATAACCTTATTTGTAATTATATTTTCGAGCCGTTTGGGGTTGAAACCCTCGGGCCGTGGGGTCCAAGTGCTCATGGTCTTTTTAAGAAAATTTCGAAACGGCTGGTTGACACTTCCCGTGACCGAAGGGCTGGCTTTTGCCTTGGCCAGAGGCTAAGCATTGCCATACAACGAGGTAATGCTGCCAGTCTCTTGGGTACACTACCAGTCGACAGCGATACGGATGAATTTTTCGACGCTATATTTTAGTCTGTGAATAGTTTTACGTTAGGATATAATTTTGTTATTTTTATTAATTAATAAGGTATTTATTGTTATTTACTTCCATAGCTTAGGTATTATTAAGCTACTAGCTTAAATGTATTTAAAGACTTTTTAACTTAGCCATCCTCCCAACTTCTGAACTTACACCTAATTTTCTCCAAGTCTTAGAATGTTTATTACGGTCAGCCCAAAACTCAACATCCCGGTTAATAATAATATATTCCACAACTATCACACAACGCCATCTAGTCCCAAGCTAAGCAGAGCTTGTGTTATCGGTACTAGACAACTGATAAACATCCTTTTATATTTCTAAATACATACATATTATAGATAAATTACACCCAGACACAGAACAAATGATCGTGCTCATCACACAAACATTTGTCCTGGGTGGGAATCGAACCCACGACCTCCGGCATAGCAGTCTAGGTCACTAACCACTAGACCATCAGGCCTGTCAAACCAGCAAGGTTACCACCAGCACAAGCTGACACAAATAATAGTAGTTAGTTTGTGGTAAACTACAACAGTTGCAAATACAGATTTTAAACTTGTTTAATGCTAACATTTCTGAGCGAATAGATTTCTACTAAAGCCAGAGATTTTAGACCGTCCGTTGCCCGCCCGCGTGCTGTTTTCTATTATCGCGTGTGACGGGAGACCCGTCTCACGCAGGCTGCTCTATTATAGAAAACAGCAGGCCGCGCGAGCGCCAGCTCCGTGCACCTGCTTAAGGACCGATACTACCTCAGATTGCGAAAATTGCCTTAGCATTAACGGCTGTAGTTCCAACAGTTCTGCAGTTTTCACTTTGAAATTAATATACGATAAAGATGAGGACTACTGCGAGGTGTCATCGGTTGCGAAAACACGATTGCATACAATTTTCTCGATACAAAGAAGTCTCAAAGTTACCTCTAAACCGCAAAATAAAAGGAGAATATTCAATGAAAATTTTCAAATTAGGCCATGAAAATTTGCAAGCTAATCGAACTATGCATAAAGCAGGTGTCATAGGTTCGTTTTTATTTTTTTAATCGTTAAATTTAACGTAAAAAGATGAGATCCGAAATATCCAGCTTTATAACCACTCATACCTTGAACCGCTCTGCCGCCCGGCCCCCGACAGGACCCCGATTCAGTATTTGTCAGTACCGCTTCGGCTATCAGACGGGGAACCCGTGTCACTTTGCTTGCGCCCAAAAGACCCGATTGACAACGTTTTATGTTCTGAAGAAATTACGTAATAAAGTAAAATGAAATATAGATGTAAAATATAAGGCCTCGTATTTTTATTTTTTCCAAATTTTGTAGTTTTCATTCATAAAATAATTTTTGAAATGGTTTAAAATCGTAATCTCATGTCAATGTCAAAACATTGTCAGAAATTTAGGGAGGTAAACGTACCTATTTTAGACAGTTCCCAATGTGTAATGGTGTTTTCAATATATTCAGCAAAACTATTTTTATAAATAACTTTATCTATTTATTGATACAGGGTGTAAAAAGACTTATAGCCGTCGTACATCAAACTAAGTAACATTGCACAAAAGATCTGTGACAAAAGTAATTGCTGGAAATCGACTTTAATTTTTGGTGTGAAAATCTGCTGTATGCGCACTACCACAAACAGCAAATTTTGCACCCGCATGTAACTGTACAGGGGTCCTGGAGGTATTTAAAGTTGTGTTATAATATCAAAACTTGTTTTCTTAAAAAAATATCGTTTATGCTCACTAGTTCCTTCGCGTAGTTCCTTTGAAGGAACTACTGAGAATTTTTGGCTCAGTAGTTCCTTTGCAAAAGCTGAAGGAACTACTGAGACTAGATATTTCCTTTAGCAGTTCCTTTGAAAGAACTACTGAGAACTTTTTGATCAGTAGTCCCTTTGCAAAAGCTGAAGGAACTACTGAGACTAGATAGTTCCTTTAGCAGTTCCTTTGAAGGAACTACTGAGAACTTTTTGATCAGTAGTTCCTTTGCAAAAGCTGAAGGAACTACTGAGACTAGATAGTTCCTTTGAAGGAAATAAACATACATAATGCTGCCCGCTGCTGCCGCATGCAGGACCGTAGGTTCGGTAGGAAAAGAAAGAGAAGCGCGATGACACAACGGTGGTAATTTATTGCAACACGAACTTCAAGTCGTTCGTGGTGCGTGTTCCGACACACCATCTCGAGAAGTTCCTCAAAGAAGAGTTCTGGCCGAAGGGTGTTGTGTACCGCCGGTTTCGTGGCCGGCTACATGACACCAGTCAGCGAAACACGACGCCGTCACTTCGTGTTTAGTTAGTTTGTAATTATAATGATGTATTTATTTATAGTATTTTTAAGTTATATTAATATTGTATTTTATGTGTTTCCTATGGGCCTTGATGCCTGAAATAAATGGATAAATAAATAAATAAAATAAATAAATAAATTGCAAATATGAAGCTATTATCTATTTACAAAAACTATTTAATAAAAAATAATCCATCACTGAATGCAGATTGGCATCAGAAATTTAATGGTATATTATTATTATTATTTTTTGCCGTATGGTCGGGATGTAAAAATCATAACTGAAATTATACAGAAAGACGATCATTATTGGGCAAAATTCATGAGACCTAAATTAACAAATTTTTACTCATCCATCATACATGTTGCCAGAGGATCCCAGACATACACGGAATGTGGAAATTAGGGATTTAAGGGAATTCACATAAATGTTCTTGCTTTCGTCATTCTCCTCCTCTTGATTCCTTTTTTTTTAATTTAAATGTTTTCATTAATAACAACTTATTTTAAAATTCGTTCTATTCTAAACCTCCGTTAAAGCCAAAATGTATGAAACTTTAAATTCAAATTCAAATTCAAAATATTTTATTGTGGGCATATGTTAATTACAGGTCTTAAATAAATTATAGTTCGAATATGTCCTGCCTAATAGGCATACAATAATTATATGTCATTATATTTAAAAAGTTATTATAAATGTTAAAATGTTAAAATATCAGTACACAGTCAAATTAATAAATATCAATCAAGAAATCTTGGATCGTGTAGTATGCTTTATATATTAAAAAGTTACGTAGTTTATTTTTAAATACTGGAAGTTCCTTAGTGCTCAGAATGTCAATAGGTATTTTGTTGTATATTTTTGATGCCATGCCAAAGAAGCTTTTGTTAAATAGAGCTGTTTTATGTGGTACATTAGAAATGTTTAACATATGTCTTCTCGATTTTAGTTTATCAAATAAATTTTCATTTGTCTTTATAAATACGGCTACTTCATAAATGTAAATTGCAGGAAAGGTCAATATTTTAAATTCTTTGAAATATGGTTCACATGAATCAGGAACACGGATACCAGCAATCGCACGTATACACCTTTTTTGCGCTTTAAATACTAAATCCTTATTAGTGGCATTGCCCCAGTATATGACTGCATATCTCAGTGTCGACGAAACATAAGCATGGTATGCGGTCAAAAGAACTGATTGATCAACAATTTTGGATAATTTATATAAAGCATATGAGTACTGATTAAGTTTATTGCATACTGTGTCAATGTGTGTTTGCCAAGTCAAATCATTATCTATCCAAATGCCTAGAAATTTAACGCAGTTGACTTGTTCAATTTTTGTCCCATTATAATGAATATTGATTTTTTATTTTTATTGTTACGTCCGAAATTGACTAATTTGGTTTTTTCTAAATTTATAATTAAGTTATTAACCGTCAGCCAGTTAATTATATTGCGAAGAGTGAAATTTATATCATTTTCAAAAGTATCAACATTTTGACCTGTAAAAATGGCTGTGCTGTCATCAGCAAAAAGGATCATGGGATGCTGTGAAACTTTAGGCAGATCATTAATGTAGATCAAAAATAGCGGTGGACCTAACACGCTACCTTGAGGCACTCCATATAATTTATAATTGACATCAGTCATTCCGATGACGTATTATTATGCGTTATAACCATTGCGTGCTCTTGACAGTGCTGGGTTGCCAGCTGTTTTAGAACCCAATGGCTCGCGACGATTGGAAAAGACCAGACAGATTGACCATAATGCCTCAGAAGTTAGGTCGGCCTTTGGTGTGTGATGCAACATGTATCGACTACCTTGCGCCACCCCATCTTCCTATTACGGTTGGCTGTGCTAGTGCGATTACTGCGGGTGCAGAAAACCTCAAACAGTGCAAATAGATACTCAAAACTTATTCCGACTTATACGTACCAGCCGTTTGGGGCTGATACACTAGGGCCATAAGGTCCGAGTGCCTACTTAATTTTTCGAGAAATCGCCAAGCGATTGGTCGACTCTTCACGTGACCAGAAGACTAGCCTATTTTTTGGCCAAAGATTCAGCAAAAAGAAAGTAATTTTAAGGCTTTGTCATGGCAAAGGATTTTATTACTAATCAAGTTATTTTGAATCTTATTTCAATGAGTTTAGAATTCATGTTACTTTATTTCGATACCACGATGCCGGGAAATGACGCGACGTGCCGCGGGACGCTGCGGCATGACGCGACGCGCCAAGGAATGCTGCGGCATGACGTGTCATGCCGTTTCATTCCACGTAATGCCGCGGCGCGCCATTGCATCCCGCGGGACGTGTGGGTCACGTTGTGTCGAGGAATTATGATTGCTAAGCTACTTGAAATATGATTGAAACTTGTGCTGCGGTCATTTCGGTTAATGGGATGCAGTCCGGTCTGTGCGGGCTTTCAGCAGGATGCCACGGAACGCCGCGGGATGCCGCAGCACAACCTGCCGTGGCACGCTGTCAGTGAGCTGAGCGTCGGCTCGTATTTGGCTGTCGATGTCTTATGGTGACAAATATATGGCGGTAGAGCAATGGTCTTTGGTCGGTCATAGAACACTAATGCAGTAGGTATATTGCGGATTTCGATGTAAACTGTATTTGCTATGCGAATGATGAGTGTCTCATGTTTGTTTTGTTATACCTACTTATTATTTACCTGCCCATTTAAAAGAATTTTGTATATACTGAACATACAATGTGAATGTAATAAATTAATGTTAAGTTTAATCATTTTATTTCTTGACATCCTTCCAACAATAGTTCAGTTCACCCTAACTGAATCAGTATGTCAGTGCGAGTGGGATAGAATGATACATAGCGCGGGGAAGTGGGGGCAAAATCTGAATTTGAGCTGAACTATTACAAGCCCGGTCTATACCCATTTCTAAATTGAGAATTCGAAGATATAACTAGTCAAACTCTACTCTATTACTACTTCTTTTTTTATGGATGCGAAATCATCAAATGACCCCTCCCGCTCTGGGTAAAGCGGAAGGGAGTGTCAGGCTCTTACTGACTAAAACCCATCCGTGTTCCTTCCTTAGCCCTTTATGTTCCGGGGTAGCGGTAAACCTTTCGGACAATCCCGCATCCCCGGCAGGCTTCGGCCCTGGCAGGCCCCTTCCTATATGCTATCTCTTTGAGGCGCACGTGGAACACGTACGCGCCGTCCGGCACGGGCCTGGTCCTGATCGGACGGTGAGCTACCAATTACTCTCCATCCGCAGGCTCGCGCCTATGGTGGCCGGGAGTCGTCACGCGGCTCCCGACGCCCGGAGCGTCTCCCGCGGCGGCTGGGACGTGAGGCTCTCTCCCTCAGCCATCCCGCCACCTCCTTCGCTAGCATGACTGCTTCGCAAATGGAGGTGACTGCCTCCCACTCCCTCTCGCTACTACTACTGGTTGGCCAATAAATTAAAATATCGGCAAGATCAGTCTAAAGTTTACAATTAGAAATAAACACTGAACAGTTCCTAGAAACACGACCAATCCAGTGGTGTCAGTCCAATTCCAGAACATGTAACATTGACATCGCTTGGAGCTGTGCCCAAAACTTTAATAAAGTGACGAGAGCATGGAGTCATAGAATATGAATGTAAAGATGTGCCCCTTGGTAAGTCTGGTTGTCAGGCTTTCGGGATTGTGACTACTTACCCGTAACGACTGTCAAAGATCCACGAATGACAGCAGGACCCGTTGGTCCTGACTGTAAGTACATTAAGCCGTTGCTTAATGTACTTTCCGAGGTACGGAGGAGTCTCGGTATGTAAAGAAGATCACCCATCCATAGACCAACCGCGGCAAGCGTAGCTTAACCTGATCGATCGATCTGTGCAGCTGTTATCATTTAGCCACGGCCTATCTCACACCAAACCCTATAGAATAAACTGTATTCTAACCCCCTTACTAATAAACGTTGTATTGCATCTGTATAGTTACACAACGCTTTGTCTTCTTCTTTCGAAAGTCAAAATACTGACGACTGAAAGAGAGAAATCGGTGTGTAACTATTCATCTGATATAATACGTTTCTTAGTAAGGGGGTAAAAATATTTCTAGTTAGATAACTATTAGAACATAAAATTTATAGTTTGATTACGTTACTTAGGTACTTATACAAATCTTCATAAACATTATTAAATTGGATAACTATTAGAACATAAACGTTACTTATAAAAATCTTCATAAACATTATTAAATTGATTCTCGATGTTCGAGTGGGTCCAGTTGACTAAAGACTAACAGCGAAAAGATTAAGCACGTCCAAATCGTGTTGAAAGGTTTCAAAGATGCTAGATTTCTTTTTTTTATATAGGTAACCCTACAGTCATCGTAGCGACATCTGTGCTAGAACATTGAAACCTCTTCGTCGATCCTGTTTTATCGACCGATCACTGTTAGAACGGAACTGTGAAATGAGTTTCACTTCTACACAATGTTCTTAGTCTCTGCCCAAGTATGGGAACGTTCATTAAGGAATCCAATGTTCGTAATAACTTGGTTAGTTGGATCACCAGAATTTGTAAACTAACACAATAGTAAGGAATTTGGAGGAGAGAGCAAAGTTACTTAGAAACTATAAACACTACAAAACGGCACTGATTCTTCATCATCATTTTCAAACGTCCACTGCTGAACAAAGGCCTCCAAGCACCGCCACTTCAACCGGTTCTGTGCTTCTCGCATCCAACGGTTTCTTACGGTCTCCACCACGGTCATCGGTCCATCTTGTGGGAGGTCTTCTATGGCTACGTCTTCCGGTACGCGGTCGCCACTCCAGAGCCCTTCGGCCATGTCGATTACCTTGGTTCTCCTACGGATATCTTCATTTCTGATTCAATCGTGTAAAGACACTCCAAGCATAGCCCTCTCCATTGCCACTCGTGACACAGTACCGAGTCTTGTAATCCATATAAAAAATTCTGAGTTTAGCTATTTATCTATTTAGCGACTTTGACTTTGGCTTTGACTTTGACCCACTGCGTAACTTTTTGCTTGATGTCCCTATACTGCCTGGCTTCACACTTTTTCGGCCGGTGTATTCTGTACAAAACTCACCGTGAAAACTTAGGTGAAGTGGGCTTAAAGTGAGCTATCACTAGTGTCAATCCCTAGCATCAGGTGGAATGACAACTCACTTTAAGCTCACTTCACCTAAGTTATCACGGTGATGTTTTTACAGAATAGCACCGCTGTCAACTAGGGATCTAGTTACATTTAAGGGTTTCCATTTCCTTTGTCAGTGTGCCATCAATCAATGACCCAAAATGACGTAATATGGGTCACGTTTGAGCTTAGCGGGCTGTTTATAGAGGGTAACTCTAGTAGTTATTAAGTTAGCAGAAATATTGATGTATAAAGTATCTAGAAACTGTAGAGAGATAGTTAGATATACCCGTATGAATGATTATTAGGATTAGGCACTAAGACCGCTTTATGATCATAAGCCCTTTCCTAACTATGTCGGGGTCGGCATCCGCTCTAACCGGATGCAGTTGAATACCAGCATTTTACATGGATCGACTGCCTATCTGACTTCCACAACCCATTTACTGGGTTACACGACATCCCTCGTTTAAACTATAGACTTTTTAAGGTTCCGTAGCCAAATGGCAAAAAACGGAACCCTTATGGATTCGTCACGTCTGTCTGTCTGTCTGTCTCTCCGTCCGTATGTCACAGCCACATTTTTCCGAAACTATAAGAACTATACTGTTGAAACTTGGTAAGTAGACGTATTCTGTGAACCGCATTAAGATTTTAACACAAAATTTGAAAAAAACAATAAGTGGGGTATCTATGGATAGGTCTTTAAAAATGATATTGAGGTTTCTAATATCATTTTTTCTAAACTGAATAGTTTGCGCGAGAGACATTTCCAAAGTGGTAAAATGTGTCCTCCCCCTGTAACTTCTAAAAAAAGAGCATGATAAAACTAAAAACATATATGATGTACAATTACCATGTAAACTTCTACCGAAAATTGGTTAGAACGAGATCTAATAAGTAGTTTTTTTTTTAATACGTCATTAATCGTAAACCGCAATTTCTTGCTGCTACGGAACCCCTCATGGGCGAGTCCGACTCGCACTTGGCCGGTTTTTTGCGTTGTTGTTTGTCTCTGTTGTTGCTGTGAAGATCGCTCTTAGCGATAAGAATAGAATAGAATACTCTTTATTATGTACACCATATACCGCCCATTGTGTCACCCTTTGTAAAAATATATATATTTATATTTGTAATTTATATGGTGTACATAATAAAGAGTATTCTATTCTATTCTAGATTGGCCGCCATGGCTCAAATACGGTCTGGAGGACTATTATACATAATATACAAAGCTATTGGTAAAACAATAACAACCTTCTAGGACGTTAGTAATACAGTCCTAAAACAAAGTCATAAAACAAAAGTTGTTAGTGTCCCTGTTATATACAGTACTAGCAGTGCCCCGCAGTTTCACCCGCATAAGTATCGATCCCGTGGGAATATCGGTATAAAAACTATTCTATGTTCTTTTCCGGGACTCAAACTATGTCTATACCAAATTTCATCTAAATCGGTTCAGCGGTTTAAGCGTGAAGAGGTAACAGACAGACAGACACACTTTCGTGTTTATAATAATATTAGAATGGATATGATCACACATTCACAGACCGATCGATTCATAGTTAAGTATCTACATGGTGCAATTGAATTCATGGGGGTCCTTTTAAAGGGTCATTGTAATCATCATTATGAACAACTTTTGCTATGGGACCAAACCTGAAATCGCGAAAAAAAAATCAGCTCTTCGCTACATTTTGACTAGTTATGTGAACATAAATGCAAGGAACAGCTGATTTTTTTTCGCGATTTTAGGTTTAGTCCTATGGTAAAAGTTGTTCATGATGATGAGTACAGTCACGTCTAAAAGTATGTATACACTTGGCTTTATTCAAAGGCAATTTTCTCCTTTATTTTTGAATGAAATTTTATGTTATTACGAAAATAGTATTTTCGAACCCATAGGTTTATGTTAAGTGTCGTATTTTAACGTTGCATTCGTTATTTCACGAAAAAATCGCAATTCAAAATTGCCAAGTGTATACATACTTTTAGACGTGACTGTACAATGACCCCTTAAAAGGATGCTCATGAATTTAATTTCACCCTGTATACAATATAATGAATTGTATTTTATTCCACAAAGCATAAGGATCTGTAAACGAAACAATATTCAAAGAGGAACGAGTCATAATTAGCCACGACCTCTACCGACCCAGAGACTAGAATCTGTAATGTTGGTATTATTTCCTCAACTAGTAGAGTCTTTATTATCGTATGTTGGAATAATTAACTAGATTAGAAATGCTTACGCCCAACGACCATACACGTTGCATGAATCGTAAATTAATGCGTTGTTAAACCTTTCACAGGCACTGTAGAGGATAATTTAGTTTGAAGTTCACACACCGGGACACTTCATACAACGCTCGCAAAATAATTACCTACTACTACTACATTCAAAAATGACGTTTGTATACGTATGAATGTGTGCGTGAGGTACTTGTGTTTGCGAGCGCTCTTGTTAAAGAGCCGGCGACGAATACGCCGAAGTGCGGGGTGAGGTGTGGTAACTGATGTTAGTGCGGGGAAGGGAGTGTCCTTTCTGTACGTAGTACTTTAAGTATTCTGTGGTTACATTGCAGAATTTCCGTAGTAAGGTATATGAGTACGCAGTTGTCTTTAGCTTTCTTCTATAAAGTAGCATAAATATACCTAGTACTTAAAAGTAGTTATTTTAATTTAAAACAAGTAAAGCATCAATTAATTAGTCTTAATAATGCATCAAACATTCATGTAATTAGCAGTATCATCATTTCGCTGAAAGGGACGCGCCAGAAGATAATTAATCGAATATAAATACAATATAACGTACAGCTGATAATTAATCAATTAATTAAGTATAATGAATGCACCCAGAATATTTTTGGAAGGCGAAACAGCTGTTACAGAATTTCAGTGATAATGAGCAAATTATTTGTAGGATTATCGAAATCTCATTAAGAATGATGAGAATATTAAGGTGCCACTAGTCGATATTTTTTCCATAATAGTTTTTTCTTTTTTTTTGTCTACTGTTTGACATTGTGCATCTAAAGTTAAACATGATATCGTTATTTAAGCAGTGATTTTTTCATAAAACTCGATTTTCCAAAGTGCTTTTCGAATTTTTTTACGCGCTTTTCCGTTCCGAACGGTGTTTCTGTGCGTGAGAACCAGACGTTGTGCGTGTAGACTAGCGTCTAGCTGCCTATCACTTATAGTATCTCTGTCGGACACAACGCCAGGTGAGACAGCGTGCTTTAGGCCATGACCACCAGTGAGTTCGAGCTCGCGACTAGTTCCACCTTAATGGCCTTTGTTCGTATTGTTGATGTTTTTTCGGTTACTGCCTCGTTGGTCTAATGGTTGCGAGAACTACTGCTAAGCGTGAAGTCCTGGGATTGATTCCTAGGTCCGGCAGTGTTATTGTGGCCAGGGTTTTTCCATCTCAGTAGCAGCAGTGTCTGGACATGTGCCCGGTTGATGGCAATGGGATCGCCCCCTATTACACGGGACGTAAACATACGAAATGTGGCTGTACTATGGTACAGTCAACAAAAAAGATAAGTATGCAGGATCGTCGGATATAGTTGAAGTTTAGTAAGAAACCGATGGATGTTTTCAAAAATAATTAAATTAATATATTACGAATATTTCATTTTTCAAATTAAATTTCAGTCTCTCGACTGAAATTTAATTTCGTCGTGGTGGATTATCGGTTGGAGGGACTACAAAATTTCAAAAGATTTTTATAATACAACGCGCTACTTTAAAAAAAAATGTTACACACAGTCCCATTGCATTTTATCAACACCATATACTTTTATATCCGCGGAATAAAAATTTAATACAAGAATTATTGAGCACAAATATAAATGTGCCAATCTAAAGTAAAACCATTGGTCGCAAAATTTTTCATTACGATACAGAATGTTGCAATAAAAGAAGCCAAGAGTATTTTACGTCACTTTGAGATATATTTTTTAGGGAAAATTTGTTTTTTTTTACGCACCTTTGCGTTATATAAATGTCACTTCGGGAAATTTTCCCCTTAAGTCTAACGATAGACATATTTTTCACAAATTGACCGTATTTATTGGTCCTTACGTCAAGTAAATTGATATGAATGATTTTCTGATAATAATATGAGCGAGGTGGTTCGTATGTTTAGGAGAGAAGTCGAGTTATTGCGTACGATAATCGGGTGGGTTCTTTGCTAAGTGATAACTGCCGCAGCGGTCGGTTCGTTGATGGGTGATCATCATCTATTACATATCGAGATCCCTCCATGCCTTAGAAAACACGTTATGCCGTTGGACCCAGCAGTCATTCGTTGACCTTTGACTGTCGTTATGGGTGTGATTGTGACTGCATGTGAGTAGTAACTTTTAGAGCCAGGCCACACGATGCGGTGCGGTGCGGCGCCGCATCGCAATTAGTTCGAGCTAGAGGGTGCCACACGGGCGGTGCGGCACCGCAGTAGAACGCTGTTTACCGTGGTGCGCGCCGCAGCGCATCACCCCTCCCCGCCTCGTCTCGCAGCTCACAAGCGCGGCGCGCCTACGGTGCGACGCCACACGGCGGGCGCAGCGGCGGCCCAACGCATCGTCAGACATGGTATATTGATTTGTATGTAGGATGACGTTGCGGCACCGCTCCGGCGCCGCACCGTACCGCTAACGCATCGTGTGGCGTCACACTTACTTTGAGATGGCTTAGCTCTTTGTCCCTCATGATACAGGTCTCCTAGTTTGAGAGGCAGGGTTTCATTTTTTGTCTACAGATTTAAGACTTTTTAACCTTACACTTATGTATAAACAGACATTCATGTTTATTGTACGTCTACCACTGTATTGAATCTGTGTCTATGTATTACTTTAGATAAATAAACAATTATTATTATTAGCGTTGTATGGAGTTCCAGTAGAATGCGAGACTAGCATATACTGGTTTTATCACCACTGACATGCAGCCTACTGTACCTTCTAGCGGACACAATCCACACAAAAATCGTAAGGTAAGAAATACACAAGCAACACACAATAATATGCTACTGCATAGCTATTCACAACCCTCCGACAGGCTATCGTATCGAAAATGACACATTTCGACGACCGGATTTGCCCTGCCCCCAACAGCAAACAGCTGGCGGAAGAAAAGAAGAGGGTTTTGTGTTTGTGAACAGCGCTTAGAAGACTCCTACGATAACATTGACTGATATTCGATACGGTACGGAAGCGTATCGAGTGGTTGTGAATAGAAAGAAAAGAAAGAAAGAAAATACGTTTATTTGCGGTAAACATGACGCAAAAAAGAAAATAAACACAAAAAATAAAAAAGGTAGCTATGCTGGAATCATGACATCTCGGGGTGACATCTGCCAACCCACACTGGGCCCCGTGGTGGATTACGGCCCACTCCCTCTCACTGAGAGGAGGCCAGTGTCCCAGCAGTGGGACATTATAGGCTGATTATGTATGCTGGAATGGTCTTGTAGTAACAAGAAGGGCGGTCGCAAGTAGCGGATTTCCCATCACGTCGGGGTCACAAGTAATAAGTATCACACTTATTTACTACAGTCTTTATTGAAAAACCTTCCAAATGATTCTGTTAAATATTTGTATTTAACAGAATCATTGGTTGCGAAAACTGATTTCTCTGCCGCACGGCAGAGAAATCAGCAGCATAATTTATTATGGTGTGTTATAGCAATATTATGGTGATTCAGTATTGGCTTTCAGATTTAAAGAGTAGTTGTCCCAGAGACCCAATGGCAATATTATAAGTATACATCATTATCAGCCTATAATGTGCCCACTGCTGGGACACAGGCCTCCTCCCTGTGAGAGGGAGTGGACCGTAATCCACCACGCGGTCCCAGTGCGGGTTGGTAGATGTCACATGTCTTCGATTTTTTGGTTCTAGGAAATGCCGGTTTCCTCACGATGTTTTTCCTTCAACGTTTTGAGAGCAGTAGTGATGGAAGAAAATAAGAAAAAGTATTTATTGCAAGTTGTACAGGTGATCACAAACTAAAGTAAACACAGTCACAAATAAAAATAACCACATTTAAAAAAAGAAAAATGAAATAGAAAGTCCTATACGAGGCCAAAAGGCTCCTATCTCAGCATGACGCAGCGACATTTAAAAAATAAATGTCGCAGCGCTGGTATTCTGATACGGCAAAAAATAATTAATAATTTACACAAAGCAAAGCGCCTGTCAGGGTTCGAACCTACAACTCGTAAGTCGCGGTCGGTTCCACTGAGCCACCACTGCTCTCACTAGGTAAGTATTATATAAGTAATTAAAAAAGTAAACTTTCAGCAGTAAGAAACACTTGACAAAACCGCCAAGCAGAATTAATGAAACCCATTAATTATTTTGAAATAATTTTGTTTTGTCAAACAATTAGGGCCCTTAAATGCTGAAGTTCAGGAAATATGGCCCGAATACAAACTGTGAACGCCCATTAAAGCGAATAGGGCGAATAATTTATTCAATCATTAGCACTGCAAATAGAAGGGTTTGTTAAGAAACGAGTTTCATTTAATAAGGCTGTAATTGGGACAATGCACTGAAAAAAATAATTTCAGCACATATAAAAGCGATTGTACAGTAAAAAGAAATGTTTGTATAACAGTAAAAGACAAAACAGTAACTGTTAATGACTGAACATACTATTTACTGAAAAATCCAACAAAAAAACTGCCATTATTGTAATGTAAGAAAGGTTTGAACGATATCACCAAATGAATAAAACAGTTAATTTTGTGACCTTTTAGCTACTTAAAACGTTAAAGTTTACTGTCATGACGGTAACATTTTGCCTTAAACTTTAACATTTATCACAAACGTGGTCGATAATGGCGGCAAAATGCGGTCCGTGTGATTTTCATACAAATTTGCGCCCGCCCATGTGTTGTGGTTGTGGTGTGGTTGTGGTATGGTTGTGGTATAGTTGTGGTACGTGTGAAACAAGCCTATTAACACATAAATATGTTTCTGCAAACGATTCATAATACCTACTATGACTAATGATGGATTTGTTGGGCACAAATTCCTAAGTCTGAACTAATTTTCAGCATGTCTTAGTACCTAATTAATTAACACTATGTTCGCTTGACACACATGGTGAATATATTACAATAGTCTTTATTATGTAAACCATAAATATTACAGATATAAATGTAGAAATTCTACAAGCGGTGGCATAATGGACGATTTTATTGGTCGACGATATTGGTCACCAGCTACAAATGTCCTACTTGTAACAATTTTAGCTCATGACAAATACCACAGATATAGATACACCTAGATAATGCAAGAGCAACTACTTCGCGTGCCAAAAGTCGCACCAGCTTACGTATAGAAATCGTAAGCCGCCACTTTCGCGCTCAGTCCTGTGTACTGCTGGCTGGGTGAGTTTGAGTGCTGGCGCTATGCCCCGGGGGTGGGCAAGATGGGTGCCGCACGCGGCGGCGGCGACGTCTTTGAATAGATTTGATTTTCCTATCCCTAAATAGTGCAATAGAAGGATTTGGGGGAGACCTTTGCCCAGAAGTGGGACAGTATAGGCTAACAAAAAAATAAATAAATAGTGCTTGTGATGTCATAGTAGTTAGTCAAAAAATGAGACCCTAAGTTTCATACAGATCTTGATACTTGCGTTATTTAGGTCTAACTATATATGTGTCTAATACCAATACAGACTGAGGCGAAAGTTCTAAAATGTACGTACAGCTTCCCTGTACGTACAGTGTACTGCACGTCACGTTGGTAACACTATGACCTTGAGCTGGCTGAGAGTTTCAATAGAATGCGAATTGTGTATATCGTGAGTTTGAACCCAGAAAGGCAGTTACTTTGTGTATTTAATTTCATCACCTCTGCTCTCAAAACGGTAAAGGAAAGCATCGTGAGGAAACCAGCATGTCTTAGAACCAAAAATTCAAAGACGTGACATCCACCAACCCGCACTGGGCCCGCGTGCTGGATTACAGCCACTCCCTCTTACAAAGTGGAGGCCCGTGTCCCAGCAGTGGGAACGGTATATGCTGATTATGCTGTAACTATTTCGTGTTGTTATTACTTGTTGATTTTGAGTTGGCAAATAAAATTCATGTTTTATACTTAATTTATAGTTGTTTTAATTTGATTTACATACTATTTATGAATAATATTATCGATTAAAAAAATAATAACATAATAAGAATATTTTAAATTTACTAGTAGATAATGTATTCAACTTGTCCTAAATATCAGTCTTTTTTAACATGTAAAGACTATGGGCTAATTATCGTCAAACCAAAAAAAAACGTTGTTTCTAATTACAATTATTACAAAATTATGGTCTTTCCGTACATCAAATAGTAACCAGTATGTAATTGTTATTATTTGACGTACATATGTTACGTTAACCGACCGTTAGAACCAACCGGCCCTATAATGATAAAGGTTAATTGATTACAATAAGTAATTAATACTTTTGTGACGAAATATTAATTAACAATGTAGTAGGTATGCAATAAATGTGATTTTAAATACATTTGAGGTTCGTAACGACCATTCGTAACGACCCAAATATTCAGCATTCAGTTTAAAAAATTAAAGGATGATGCCACAAAATGTAAGGACCGCTCCAATAGGAATAAATTATATAACATTATAAAGCTATTAAGATTTAGAACAAGAATTCTAAGGGCCTTTGTTTTGATTCCTTGTCCGATCGGAGTAATACAGGGTGGAAGTTGAGACGAGGCAGTAAGGGAAGCTACCATAACCGGTGTAGCTACAGAATAACGTTCGTAGAAGACTGTCTTTAACTTCTTCAGTAATTGCTAACTACATTAACAGATTTTGGAAAAATGGTTCAGTCAGCTAGAAAAACATAAATTCTTACATTTTATTTATCTGATGCTAATCGATGCAGTTTTGCATAAGGATTCAAATACTCTTCTGGGCAAACTGAAGTTAGAGTACTAAAAAACAAATCGCAAAAACCTAGTCATGTGTTTATTGCTAAAACTGACATGTTTGGTGCAGTATAACTCTGGAGGAAACAATAAGGCACCATAGTACCTTTTATTCAGTTTAAAAATATGTATACCACATGACTATAGGAGGGCGGTACCAAAATGGGCATCATCCTTTAATATCCTGTCTTGTAGTCACGTTCTGTTTAAATTTCGAAGCAGTCTTACGATTTCGTTTTTAAAATTCTTAACATTAAAGTTCTTCGTTTCATTTTATCTTTGGAACTGAATGGAGTTAGAGTTCCTGTTATTATCGATAAAAGTGTTGCTTTTTTGTGGATAAGACTGTGGATTGTTCCTGTTTGCTTCTAGAGCCTTCCAGTTGATAAGCCAGAAAGGTTGCTGGTCAATAGGCAACTTGCTCAGCCTTTGAACAAGTTCCGCATCACCGAGGGCTTCTAGAGGCAGCCTGATTGTAGTCGTGGTGCCGGTTTCATCTCCGAATCTGGAATTTTAAAAAAAATATTTTACTTTTCAAAATGGTACTTATTAATAGTGATTTTAGTTTTATAAAAGTAAAGTATTGTTACGTCAGCAGCCCACGTTGGTCTACTACTGACAAAAGCCTGATCATTCTATCATTTTCTTTTGGTTATTTATATAATGCAGTTCTCTATATCTTCTTCACTTTAGAATATTTACGACAAAAGAAATATGCGTGGTCACACATAAAAAATATAGGTATATACGCATATACTTGAGAACCTTCTCCTTTTTTTAGCGGTTAAAAATTGGTTAGACTGAATTTATACAGCTAAAAAATACCTAACCGACAATTTCAGTGAGTATAAGATGATTACCTGTTTCCCAGAGGGTCCGGAGTAGTGGTGATGGGTGGGACATAGGGGAATCCTATGGGTAGCCTGCCTGCATACGGTGATCTTTGGGCAAGGCAGCTGATGAGGATGGCTGAGAATACTACGATGGTCTTCATTGTGGAGTTACTGAAAGGAGTAAAAATTTTGTTAAATTAAGTTTACCTTTTTTTTAATTCTTTTTTTTTTCATAATTATTATGGCAGGAAACTTTATAATCGCAATACATATAGCAGTCCCATCATACCTTAATTGCACACTGCTACGAATTAGATTTGGGCCATGAATCTGATTAACAGACTCTTCGCATCATCACAAGTTTACTTTTATAATTAGTAGTTCTCGTTAATATTTGAGCAGCATTAGGAACCGAATCTACGATGATTGGGAAGGTACTAGCGTTGAAATAGCGCGCCAATGTGATAAAAGATACCTAAGGTCCGACCGCGCCAAATTTGCCAAAGATGTAAACAACAATGGCCGCTCGAAATTGAATAAAATCGATAAACAAGAGTTTTTATTTTAAGTAATGTTAGTTTTCGTCTAAATCTCCGAGCTAACTATAAAACAAACATTACTTAAAATAAATACTCTTGTTTATCGATTTTATTCAATTACGAGCGGCCATTGTTGCTTACATCTTTGGCAAATTTGGCGCGGTCGGACTTTACATGATTATTTATGTATACGATTTTTATTGTAATTTTAGCGACCGCGGTAAAATCGTCATTTCGATAACCAAATCAATCACAAGAGCTTTACCAAGAATTTCTTTCCAACACTAAACAAACATGTGACATGCGGCTTATAAATACAAAAAAAATACCCTGGTAGGTATTTCCCACGAAGAATGAAATACCTAAACTATAGGTACTTCCTACAACAGTAGGTATAGCAAGGTCTGTTGACCACAAGAAAACCACAAACTGATAACTAACCTGACCTCTACGTCACCCTCGTATCACAGTGATAAGAGACAGTAGAAACAACTGTTATGAGCAGTAAGGAAAACGGAAACTTGTTAGAGAATTTATTATTACATGTTTTGTTAAGGTGAATGCGTAGTTGTATGCCGCGAAATTCAATTTTTCTTACGTTTTTTGCAATTTTCAGGTGAGTGTCAGGTTGTATCTTGATCATAATATGATTCGCGACTATAACAGGTACGTATTGAATTATAATAATTAGAATCATTAATACATCTTTCTAAGTTAGATTTCTACCGTTAAGGACAAATCTCGTATGGAAAAGTGTTTATGGTAGAAATCTAACTTAAAGAGATATATTATTAATGATTCTAATGACTATGATTCTGTAAATACATGTCTATTATAGTCGCGAATCATATTTGGATCAAGATACAACCTGACACTGATCTGCAAATTGCAAAAAACGTAAGAAAATTTAAATTTCGCGGTCTACCATGTCACATTTACCTTAAGTGATTAAGGTGCTGGGGGCGTACAAGTCCGTTAACAAACAAAAGAAGATACGGGATACCCTACTCCCGATTAACTAACTTTTTCGGACGGGCAAAGACACATCGGGAGTATGAACAACTGTCAAAAATCGTGTTGTCATTCATTCTTATGCCGGGGCCACACCAACGGGAAACGCCGATAATTATCGCGATAATTTGTGGCTGCACCTACGATTAACGCCCGTCATCGCGATAATTATCGGGGTTTCCCGTTTGTGTGGCCTCGGCATTAGACAGGGCCCCGTAGTAATCTTATATCCGTAGGTGAGACGGAGTAGGTAATGCCGAACCTACTGATTTTGAACTTAGAGGGTAGACCCCTAGAACACAGATTCGAAAGTACGGTAACTGGAATGTTTAGATTATCTCTGTATTTCCATGGTTGTAGGAAATTTTTAGTCGGTTATTAAAAAAAAATGCCGTTCCATGCATTTTGACCGCGTAGGTATTGCACTTTTTTTTAACAGTGTATTTTTTTTTTCATCGTTACAGTCTGGGAGTCGATGTCCCGGTCACCCTGCATTTCTATGAAATTTTATCCAAAATAAAAATTTATATGGAACCTCCCCTGAGGCATACATAATTAAAAAAATAATTTTTCAAATCGAATCATATTTACCGGAGATATCGCGTAACATACCTACATACAAAAACAATGCCGTTTACTTGAATTTTTACCAGTAATTTTGGTTCAGAAACCATACCACGGAACCGATTTCGATAAAATTTCTATGGGACCAATCTGAAAGTCTTTCAAATAAAAAATGAATTTTGCAAATCGGCTTATAAATAACGGAGTTCTGAGGTAACACACACACAATAAAAAATACCTATTCAACCGAATTGATAACCTCCTTTTTTTTTAAGTCGGTTAAAAAGAACTAAGGATATGGATATAAATTGGCCTCGAAGTAATGCAGTGCAAATGCGCCTTTAACTCTTTTCAGATTGACCTCTATGTCAGGTCGTTAAAAAAACCTAGAAAATATAGATAGTAAATAAATATGAGTAGATATTTAAAATGTAGTAGAAACTCACTTTAAATTATTTTTTTTCTTAAAAAACACGTAATCACAAGAAAAAAGTTGAACTGACTTTAAACAAACTCTAAATTAATCACAGCTATAATTTATATTTTATTAATATTTCCGTGTTCACACGGCGAACGTAAACAAACTAATGAATAAAACGACCTCAAACATTTTATATATAAACAAATAATCTTAACTAATAGGTTTACCGAGTAAAAAAGACAGGCTAATTGAGGTGTGTGTGCGTGTGAAAAGGACAGCGATATTTTACGACCAGTCGGGGTCTTGATGACGCATGATAGTGCATCGTCGGTTTTATTGCGATATGGGTATTTCCAACTTTGGAGGGTTTTAAGAATAATGTTCTTTTACGGAAATCGGTGACGTATCTATTGATATTTTCACTGAGGTGTGGTTTTTTTTGAGGGATCTCCTTTAGTTGTTTAGACATAGACTTCTATGAGTCAGCGTTTATTGATATTTATTAATTGGAAAATTAATGTTAAAATTGCGTATTTAATGGGTTATTTTATTAGTCACCGTTACTCTTATAGATCAATCAATCTGCCTAGCCTTTTCCCAACTATGTTGGGGTCAGCTTCCAGTCTAACCAGATGCAGCTAAATACAAGTATTTTACATGGAGCGACGGCCTATCTGACCTCAAAAACCCAGCTACTGGGGTAACACGATACCCCTTGGTAAGACTGGTTGTCAGACTTTCGGACTTCTGACGACAAAGATCCAAGAATGACAGCCGGGACCAACGGTTTAACGTGCTTTCCGAGGCACGGAGGGTCTCGATATGTAAAGATAGTCACCCATCCACGGACCAACCGCGGCAAGCGTAGCTTAACCTGTTGGACCGACCCGTACGGCTATTATTACTTAGTCACGAGCCCCTCTTCTTCTTCTTATAAATAAACTTGTTAACTTAAGTATAACGTTTGCATTCACAGGGTTAATTGTCATCTTATTTTTGTTGCAATTGATAAGCTTCTAAGCTTATATTTGTGTAACTCCAACCTGGTAAACTGGCACTACCTCGACGGAACGGCAGTAGGGTGTGCAGCTATGTCGTAAAATTATGCTCCACCGCTAACTAACTAAAACTTTTCGAGGTGCACGAAGAAGCCTAGTGTAGTGGTGTTGCGCAGTTTGATCCGCTAGTTACTCAACTGAACCGAGCGCTCGGTGCATCCTGGACAGTCACACCCAACACTTTATTTGACTGGCCAATTCTTCCCTTGCGGTGGTAGGGCTACCGCTCGCCTGGTTTGGGACCACCCTTCCACCTGAGTCCGGCGTCAAGCAGTCCGCTGTGTTTCGTCGATGCGTGGGAATTCCAGTGCCTTAGGCATCTTCTGGGCACGCTCGTTCCATCATAGACCTCATTCACAGATATAAGACTTACTGACTTTATACAGTAAGAAGAAATGTTTGTAAAACAATAAAAGACATAACATTAAGTTTTAATGATTGAACATACTATTCACGGAAAAAAAAACAAAAAAAAAGGAAAACCACCATTACTGTAATGTAAGTAAATTTTAATGGTTTGAACGATATCACCAAATGAATAAAACAGTTAATTTTGTGACCTTTTAGCTACTTAAAACGTTAAAGTTTACTATCATGTCGGTAACATTTTGCCTTAAGCTTTAACTGTTTTCAGATCAGTAAAAAATACTGTTTTGAACGTTAGGCTCACCGCAAGTGTTTAAAGCAGTTAAGATCACATGCATGCATGCACGTGCATTGATCACCACGCCTGCCTAAGATAATGATTTGCAGAACTAAAACTACATAGAAAAAAAAAAACTATTAGCTTCTGGACTACATTACCTTAGTTATGTATTTATTCGCTAAGTGAACAATGTATGTTCTTTTTAGAATAAATAAAGAATCTTTAAACCCAAAATGGTTTAGTCAACAAATACGGAAGCAAAAAGTAAGAAAATAAAGCCTGTGTAGCACATAAAACCTCTACCAACGAAAATGTTTATAAAATTGAAAAAAATTCGTTGCTAGGATACCGGTAATCGATAAGAGCTATTACTCACTGTTTCCATACGGGTGCATATCAGTTGCGACACCAAGATATTGCTGTCCTTGAAACTGTAACCGATACCATGATGCTGTTGTTAGTTTAAATACTTAAATAATAATTAAAGAAGCTTACGATATTTTAGTCTTTGATCTATCATGCACTCAATATTACCCAGTAACTGGGTTGTGGAGATCAGATATAGGTTTTCGCTCCATGTAAAATACTGGTATTTAGACTGGGTAGCTGCATAGGCCTAAATAGCTGATTGACTGGAACCTGAAATCGTGAAAAAAAAAAATCAGCTGTTCCCTACATTTATGTTCGCTCATAACTCGTCAAAATGTAGGGAACAGCTGATTTTTTTTCGCGATTTCATGTTTGGTCCCATAGTGAAAGTTGTTCAAAATGATGAGTACAATGATCCCTTAAGAGGAAAACGGTGATTAAAATTTCATTCTGTATGTGTCAGGGTGTTCCATAATTCATTATACCGATGCATGTCTGATTGGCTTAGTACGAACGTTACAAAATGATACAGGAGACAGATTTTAATTTTGATAGACATTTATCTTGCTCAGGCATACAGATTTATGGTTTTTAGAATTTTACGTATTGTGATTACGTAATACGAATAAAATGTTGTTTTGCTCCTTTCAGTCTATAATTTATGTAATGTAAACCAAAGCGTTTGCTGCGGGCAAGCGACCAGAGACAAATGGTACGCGTACCATAAAAAGTTACGTGTCCGGGCGTCCATCTGTTACAGGGCTGTCCTTTTTGAACCGTAGGTACTAGGTAGATGTTAATTATGTACTACGCAACCCTTCACTGCGCCTGGTCCGACACTCGGATATATAATAATATAATAATAATATTCCACAACTATCACACAACGCCATCTAGTCCCAAGCTAAGCAGAGCTTGTGTTATGGGTACTAGACAACTGATAAACATACTTATATATTTCTAAATACATACATATTATAGATAAATTACACCCAGACACAGAACAAATGATCGTGCTCATCACACAAACATTTGTCTTGGGTGGGAATCGAACCCACGACCTCCGGCATAGCAGTCAGTGTCACTAACCACTAGACCATCAGGCCTGCAAATATCTATGTCCGACACACACTTCGCCAGTTTTGTTTTATGTAATGTATTTAGTTTGCATGCAGATTACTTCAAGTATTATGTCTATTAATCGAACGTCTGTTTATTTTTATTTGCTTTTATTTACTACTAGCTTCTGCCCGCGACTTCGTTCGCGTGAAATTTCTTATTCCCTCGACCCATCTCGGCGTATTGCATAACTTTCCCGCGTCTCCTGCTCTATCACTTCGTTTCCCCATAGCGCTTTTGCACGGCTCCTAAGGGTCATAGCGTGACGTTAAATAACCTATAGCCTTTCTCAAGAATTGGGCTATCAAATGCAAGAAGAATTTTTCAAATCCGACTGGTAGTTCTAGAGATTACCCCCTACATACAAACTTACAAACAAATTTTACCTCTTTATAATATTAGTATAGATATAGACTAGCAGCACCCCGCTGTTTCACCTGCATAAGTTTCCCGTGGGAACATCGGGATAAAAACTATGTATGTTCTTTCCCGGGACTCAAACTTTCTCTATACCAAATTTCATATAAATCGGTTCAGTGGTTTAAGCGTGAAGAGGTAACAGACAGACAGACAAACAAACACACTTTCGCATAATTATATAATACTAGCTGTGACACGCGGTTTCACCCGCGATAAAAGTATTAGTCCTTTTTTTTATTAATTCCCTTTACAAATCTCCACCCCCTTTTTTACACCCTTAAGGGATAATTTCGGGGATAAAAACTATTCTATATCTTTCCCCACAATTCAAACTATCTCCATACCAAAACCTTAAAAAATATCATCTAAATCGGTTCAGCGGTTATTGATTCTCCATACAAACTTCCACCCCCCTTTCACCCCTTTAAATGTTGATTTCTGGGATAAAAACTATCCTATGTCCTTCCCCGGGATGCAATCTATTTCTCTGCCAAATTTCATTTAAATCCGTTCAGTGGTTTAGGCGTGAAAAGGTAACATGCAGACAGACAGACAGTTACTTTCGAATTTATAATATTACTAGCTGCGCCCCGCGGTTTCACCCGCGTAAGTTTTGATCCCGTGGGAATATCGGGATAAAAACTATCCTATGTCCTTTTTCGGGACTCAAACTATCTCTATACCAAATTTCATCTAAATCGGTTCAGTGGTTTAGGCGTGAAGAGGTAACAAACATAAACACACACACACACACACACACACACTCACAAACTTTCGCCTTTATAATATTAGTGTGACTAGCTGCGCCCCGCGGTTTTACCCGCGTAAATGTCGATCCCGTGGGAATATCGGGATAAAAACTATCCTATGTCCTTTTCCGGGACTCAAACTATCTCTATACCAAATTTCATTTAAATCGGTTCAGTGGTTTAGGCGTGAAGAAGTAACAAACATATAAACACACACACACACACACACACTCACAAACTTTCGCTTTTATAATATTAGTGTCATAGTGTGATTATATAGTATGGATAGGTAAGTGCCTCTACAACTCCCACAATTATAATATTTTATATATTTTAATTATTCATTATTAGTAGGATTAGGGAGTCCTAATCCTATTAATATTATAAATGAGGAAGTTACTCAATCACGCAAAAATGTCTGAACGAATTTGGATGAAATTTGGCACACAGATAGTAATTTATAACCAGGCGATACTACGTTCCCGTCGGATAAGTATTCGACGGGAACGAGATCGGTAAGTACCGATCTCCACGCGGGCGAAGCCATGGGAAAAAGCTAGTAAGTACAGACGCCGAAACTGTAAAATGTTCCCAATCAATCTTGAACCTTATGCTTTAGCGATAAAGTTGAAAATCTATTAAAGATTGTGGTAGCTATGTGCTGGCGTCTGTACATAAACGGTGAATGCACAATGCAAGATACCTTATAAGAACGCATTTAAAAAAATATTCCAATATTTTCGAAATCACCTTGTGTTGTTCCACTAGAACAATTTAAGAAGATCTCCGTACAGGAAAAATGCGTTATAATTCAATCTTTGTCAACAACAATAGTTACCTAGTGGGAAAAACCAAGGCCCCGTACATTATTTCTCAACTCTTCTATACCACAATGACCTCAACATTTAAATCCACTAGCACAAATAATATGTAAAGCAGTATTCTTCCAAGAAAAACTCTTGTTTTGGCGGAATCTATTCAGAAATAACGATCTAGTACTTAAAGGCTTCGTTATAGTCCCCTTTTTCGAATAAATAAGCATATCAAAATCAGCCTATAATATTCCCACTGCTAGGACACAAGCTTCCTCTCAGTGAGGGGGTCGGCGGGGTGGGCCGTAATCCACCTCTATCTATGCGGGTTCGATTTCATATTATTATGTCTTCGATTTTCTTTTGTTTTGGTTCTAGTCGATGTCCCTGCCACCCTGTAGAGCAGGGATGGCGAACCTTTATACATCTACGTGCCGTTTTTTCCAAAAAAATATTGAATGTGTCCATGACGTGCCATCAAACAATTTTGACTTATTAGAAAAAAAAAAAAAATTCACAATAATATTCTTTAATTCCAGCAATATTCTTGCACAATAATGCGTTTAATATTATACAGTAATGTTAATAACAGTTTTATTTTCATTTATTTAACGGCAATTCTGTACCGTCATCATTAAGCGGGTCCATCTTGCGTGGGTATATGGGCAGGTAAGATCAAGAATAAATGCGGAATATGATTCTCACACACTTGTTTAATCAATCCGACTTGTATAAACGTAATTTGATGCAGATTAAAGGCGATTCAACCTCTGTCATGCTCCATTGAAAAAGTGCGTCACCAGATGGTTGCCCGTTTGACGTTCCGCCAGAATGACAATATTTAATCTGTCGTTCTCGTCTAGAAATTCAAGGTGGCGCTACCGTCGCGCCGTCATATTTAATTGAAAGAACAAATTAGTGCAACTTTGACTTAGGTATGTACCTACCTAAATTCCTAAAAAATGATGTCTTGTTCAAATTATTTTGTTATGTGCCACCAATGGCACGCGTTCCATTGGTTCGCCATCTCTGCTGTAGAGTATCTACTCTAAGGGAAGATCGGGCAAGAAACTCCATAAGAATTACATAACATAACAGGGCTGCATTCTTTAGGTTGGTTAGACAGATTTGTTTTTCCCTCAGTGAACACACTAATATTAAATTATACCGGGTGACTTTTCAGGAGGAAACTAGATGAACGTTTTTTTTCTAGGATAATATTAGTCAATGCTAACTTTGAACTTGTTTTTAAGAAGAATCATGAATAAGTCCTTATTCATGATTTGTTACGTAATTAATTTATTAACCCCCTTACTAATAAAACAATTATATCACATGAATAGTTAAGCCACGTATTCACTGAGCAACAATGTTTCGGATACACAGTTTCTGAAACATCACGTAAATGTTTCCAGGAACAATGTTTCGGAAACTCTGCCGTCCACACAGTCAGTTGCTTAGGTCATGTCGCCCGAGGGTATTTTTGTAGTCCTTTGTCGAGCAATCCCATAATATTCGTTTTTTCTCAAACAGTTCTATCAATTTAAAGACAGTTTCATCGTCCCACACTACAGCCATGTTTATAAACAAATGTTTAGACGCGTCCACACTCGCATGCGATTTATTACCGTTGGATCCCGTTTTTGAATCCCATTTTAATATTTTTGGCGTTGGATCCCGCAAAACATTATTATGTATTTCCGTTGGATCCCGAATTTAAAAAATGCAAGATAATTACGTTTTATTGTCGTTGAATCCCGAAAAGTATTTCCGTTGGATCCCGAATGCTTAAAAAAATATGAATGCGGGTACTTTCAACAACAAAATTGTTTATAATAAAATGAGGGGTTCACTAATGTTTCACCAAAACTCCATTGACAAATTTTTAGTTTACAACCAACGTTTCGTATACTATTTATTTCACAAACAACTCATTTTCTATATAATCTAGTCGTTTCTGGCACTCGCCGGCCGCTGCCGCGGCACCGCTCGCTTCGCTCGCTCGGCTCGTGCGTAGGGGTCACAGTTTTAACCTAACCTAACCTAACATTGTTTTTTTTTTTAATAATTAACCTAATCTAACTAGTTCGGTTCCGGGTAACCCACTAAAAATAATCTCTTTTTAGTGTTTGATAAAGGTAAATCACTTTTCTTCTGAAATGTACACATGTTGTTATAATATGGGATTCAACGGAAATAGCAAACGGGATCCATCGGTAATACCTAAAAAACGGGATCAAAAAACGGGATCCAACGGTAATAAACGCTCGCATGCACCTGTTGCGCAACTGATTTGTTTCTGTGTTCTCCGCCGCAAGTAGGGAGCACCGAAACATACCGATAAACACGTAGTGTTTACAGAAACAAAATTATAGGTTTCTGAAACAAAATGATTTGTTTCAGAAACACGTAGATTTCGTTTCTGAAACAGAGTTTATAAACAATTGTTGCTCAGTGAATACGTGGCTTTACACATCGATTTCTCTCTTTCAGTCGTCAGTAATTTGACTTCCGAAAGAAGAAGACAAAGCGTTGTGTAACTATGCAGACGTTTTACAACGTTTATTAGTAAGGGAAATGTGGGTAGATATAAGTTATCAATATCCTGTGTCATTGATAAATATATTCCGTGAATTATCATGTTGTGGTTTTCCGGTATTGACAATGGTTAGATATACAAAACATATACAGGGTTATTGGAAAAACACCAAAAACCTATTAAGAGGTACTCATCATTATGTACAACTTTTACTATGGGGCCAAACCTGAAATCGCAAAAAAAAATCAGTTGTTCCCTACATTTTGAGGATCGAACACAAATGTAGGGAACAGATGATTTATTATCGCGATTTCAGGTTTAAGTATTTTTTTTAATTTATTTAATAATTGTGAATGTGAGGACTATCAACGTGGATTACTTCTTCTTCTGTTTTCCTTTTTAGTTAGTTTTAGTCATGATCTGGCAGTTTGATTAATTTACGCGGCCTACCCAAATGTCCTTTCTTTGATATTGTTCGTCGAATCGTTGAGCTCCTCAAGTTCTGAGTTAATCTGCACGATTTTTGCCAAATGCGTGCACTGACTGGACAGGTCCGCTCAATCTGTGTGGTTGTTTCCTCAAAAGTCCATTTCAGATCTACATGGTCTTCACATGATCTGATCAACATTTTGTCTGGACTTTAAAAGAGACTGTGACCTCTGAGTTTGTTTCGGCCTTTCTTCTCAGAATATTCAGATAGGAAACGCCGACCTCATCTAGCTTAAAAAAATATATGATTGACGTGTAAAAGTGAAAAAGAAAAACAAACTTACTTACAGAAAATAAATCATTTATCATTTACACTATTGCCAAGTGCTATATTATAAAATATACCTACTAAATTGCTTTTACATTCGTACTAATGAAAATGACACAGATGATGAGAAAATGGCAGCACTTAGTTATAAAGAGAGTAATAATAATGAACACTTCATTTTAATGAACAAAGTTCAAGAGACTATAACGACCAAAATCCTACGCCTTTTCAAACTATTGTCAACATTAAAGCGCTTTTCTCACAAAAGTAAAGACTAAATATTTGGTTCAAAGACTTTCAAACTTCTCGGCCTTTATCTTTCAAAGAGCACATCCAATAATTGACTGTGACTTGTGAGTGGACGTCGACTGAAGCACAAAAGAGCATCGGATCATAGTCTCTTTGACGGAATTTTAAAACAAAAGTTTTTTTTTTAAATGAAGGAAGCAATTTTATTTTTTTTTAGTTTATTTTTCAGTAGTTAAGTGGCTGCGAGTGATTCAATAACAAGTAATAACGGCAATACGTTTTGGTCCATCTATCTACACTCAATAAAATTGAAATGTCTGTAATGTCAAAATTACAGTTTTTTTACTATATTCACATGAAACTACTTTCATGTGAATATAGTAAAAAAACTGTAATTTTTTTTTGTACCGCATATACCTACGTATAGGTATGCGGTACATAATAGCAAAAAATCATAATTTTTTTAATTTTGTCTGTTTGTTTGTTCCGGCTAATTTTAGAAATCGCTGATGTTATAAGGCTACTTTTTATTCCGGTAGCACGTTCCCGTGGGATAATCTCCGACCACCACGCGAGCGTAGCCACGGGCAGCAGCTAGTTTTTAATAAAAACTAAGGGGCCGTCTCCACGAGCGACAAAATCGCGGCGATGTGCCATCAAATTTTCGCCGCGATGATATCGCCGTTTGGGGACACGTTCTAAGAGAATGTATAGAAATACGTGCCACGACGATAATACCGCCGCGAGTCTCTCGCTCGTGGAGACGGCCCCTAAGCGGCAAATTATTATTTTCCCTCTTTTTGACAAACTTTTGTAATTTTTTTTTTTTTTGTTTAGCCTGTACTGTCCCACTGCTGGGCAAAGGCCTCCCTCAAGTCCTTCCAGGAACTCCTTTCCCGCGCCCCCTCAAACCAGCCCTCGTGATACGCGTCCAGGTCATCTCGCCACCGCTTTCTGGGCCGACCTCGGCGGCGCCGTCCATCTTCAGGCACCCATTGTGTGGAAACTCTTGCCCAGCGGTCATCCTGCATGCGGCTGATGTGACCCGCCCAGTCCCACTTGAGTCTGGCAGCTTTCTTGCCTACGTCTATTATACCCGTTTTAGAAAGGTATTATAATTTGGACATAACATTGTAAGAATTTTTTGTGGAAAATACTACTGACTGAAGTCATATTAGTACACGTCCATTTTGTTCACCGGACTTCGGTGTTGTTTAGGTTACAATGGAAGTATTACATGTACCGCGCTGCACTAATGAGCTGCTGTACAAGTGGGGAATATGTTCCGTTTTCTGGGAGAAAAAAACGTACAAGCGGAATAAGAGCAGTGGTGGCCCAGTGGTAACGGCTGCGAATTATGAGTTGTAGGTCGTAGGTTCGAACCCTGATAGGCGCATTACTTTGTGTAATTTAGTGAGTAGAAAGGTAATGCTCTTGAATAAACCGTAAAAAATGACTTGTGCATCAACTCATGTTAAGTTCAGCACCTCAATTACGTAACAAATTTATAACCACAACCCAAAGGATTTTTACATAAATTCCTAATCCATTGCTTCATATGTTCGAAAAATCCGTCTGCTCTCAACGTGAATGAATATTATCAAACTGTCAAAATGAATCACATTGCCATTGTAATTTATGCAAATACCCCGCTGGTTAATTTATGTGATAGGCATTTTCTTACAAATCTGTTTTTTATTTGTCTGGTAAATTACCTACTTATTTCTTGACCGTTGCGAAACAGGTGCACTAAACACAGTAGGTAAACCTTGTGTTCACCAACATTTAAATCAACTGATTATATTATATATATTTAATTAGTTCTATAATTAAAATTTCTTTTATATTTAAACATTTAAAATACCGAATTGAATCGATTGGCTTTATCGTAGTTAAAATTGGAACAACGTTCCTTAACACACAAAACAATAGTCTAGTGGCGATCAAAATATTACACTTTTTAGGCTTTTGTGCCCAAAGCGTGCTAACGGGCCGCCCATTGTATATTTTGTAGTGTTTGATGTGTTTATTTAATGTTATGTATTTTTGTGGTGTACAATAAAGTAAATATAAATATAAACGGGACCCTATTACTAAGCCTCCGCTATCCGACCATCCGTACGTCCTTCAATCCGTCCATCCGTCTATATGACCGTCCATCCGTCCGTTCATCCGTACGTCCGTCCCGTCTGTCTGTCAGCGGGCTGTATCTCATGAACCGTATAAGGAAGACAGTTAAAGGGGTTTGAAGGTAAAATCAGCCGCCATTTTGATTTTTTTTCAGAATCGCGGTGCACAACAAAAGTTATATATTTAGATAGAGGACACTTATACAAACAAAAAATGTTATATAACATAACATCCTAAAGCGTCAGGTTTCGGAGTTATTCACCAAAATATAAGTCGAAAACAACAAGGATTTTTTTGTTTTTTTTCCCTCTAGGTAAGCATATTGAACTATTAAGGTAATAGAAACGTTATGAAACCTTAATGGAGAAGAAACAAAAGAAGAATAGACATGTTTTAAATAAATAATTAAACACCGCAATTTATAGTTCGTTTTTTAATCCCAGAGACTAATCTGA
Organism: Amphipoea oculea; assembly: GCA_945859645.1. Taxonomy (NCBI): domain Eukaryota; kingdom Metazoa; phylum Arthropoda; class Insecta; order Lepidoptera; family Noctuidae; genus Amphipoea; species Amphipoea oculea. Next base: position 13,667,980 of record OX243880.1, read on the forward strand.
CAAGTGTAATGTCAAACTTCTATACTCAATCAACTCAGCCTATCGCAGTCCACTGCTGCACATAGGCCTCTCCCAGACTGCGCCACAGCACCCTGTCCTCCGCCTTTCGCATACAGTCTACCCCACCCACCTTCTTTAGGTCGTCCGTCCATCTAGCTGGGGGGCGTCCCACACTACGCTTGCCGGTACGCGGTCTCCACTCCAGGACTCGCCTGCTCCACCGGCCATCAGTCCTTCGACAGACATGGCCAGCCTACTGCCACTTCAGTTTGCTTACTCTGCAAGCTATGTCGGTAACTCCGGTTCTTTTCCGGATAATTTCATTCCTGATTTTATCCTTCAAAGAGACTCCGAGCATAGCTCGCTCCATAGCGCGCTGAGCGACCTTGAACTTCTATACTTACTAAAAAAACGAAAACACTAAAGACTTAAATGTCAGATTATCTCTGGGATTAAAAAACGAACTATAAATTGCCGTGTTTAATTATTTATTTAAAAAATGTCTATTCTTCATTTGTTTCTTCTCCATAAAGGTTTCATAACGTTTTTATTACCTCAATAGTTCAATATGCTTACCTGGAGGGAAAAAAAACAAAAAAATCCTTGTTGTTTTCGACTTATATTTTGGTGAATAACTCTAAAACCTGACGCTTTAGGATATTATTTTAATCACATTTTTTGTTTGTATAAGTGTCCTCTATCTAAATATATAACTTCTGTTGTGCACCGCGATTTTGAAAAAAAATCAAAATGGCGGCCGACCTTAGGGCCACCCTCCATACAAAAATCTTCAAACCCCTTTTCACAAAGTGTGTATTTCTTTTGTCGCTATAACAACAATAAAGTGGGATTTATACAAGAAACGTGATTTTTTGCCGTGGTTTTTCGATCTTACTCTCATTTGCCAAGCGTATAAAAGCGATAGGAACTTCGTCCCAACAAAATGTCCCACGACAACTCTCGACTTTTATGTTTACATTCTACTAACAAAATTTAAATGGCCATGAACAAGGATTTCTAACTTCATTTATCAGCTTCTGTTGATAAATGAAGTTAGAAATCCTTCAAAATGACAGAGTTTTAATACGGCAATAAAATTAACACGAAGAAGTTTTGACAGGCCATTTAAATATTTCTGGCACTTTTAGGCCAGTTTTGTTAATTAAATCTCCTTGTTCTTAATTGTATTCTGATTTATTAAGAATTGTATTCTGAGTCAATCGTCGAATCCGACTTGGCTAGGCCCTTTAGGCGCGATCGGCAGCGTTCGAAAAGCTACGCAATATCTTCTCGTTCCACATACCGCAGTGTCTCAAGACGAAAGTCTTTGACCAGTGCTTGTTGCTTGTGAAACGTGCTAGCTTACAATGAGCCTTATTAGAAGGCTGAAAGCCACCCAAAGGGCAGCAGAGAGGGCTATGCTAAGAGTTTCCCTACGTTATCGAATCAGAAATGAAGATATCCGTAGGAGAACCAACTTAACCGACATAACCAGGAAAATTGCCAAACTTAAGGCGATTATAGCCTCGAATGTCCTTGAGCGTTTGGGTGGAGCATAGGCGAACCCAGTGCCTCACCCCGCGCGCCCGCTTACCTCCCCAATGTCAAAGAATGTCGTACTCGTACGTAGCGCATGCAGATGCGGCGTGGGATGCATTTTGTCTTAGGCAGTTTTATGATGCTACCTACTTACTGAGTGTAGATGGATCGAGAATACGTACAATATTTATGTTGTGAGTATGAATGCTATTGTACTTACAGTAAAAATACTGCTTTCTTAGAGACAAATAAAAAATAATAATTATATCGATAAAAAACGTTTATTCAGTATACAGTTCGTTTTTTCACGTATACAGATTATAAAAAAATACAATTATGAAAAAAAAAAAACTTATGACTAATACCGCTTTTAACAGTGGTAGTTTTAGGGTTCCGTACCCAAAGGGTAAAAACGGGACCTTATTACTAAGACTCCTCTGTCCGTCTGTCGGTCTGTCACCGGGCTGTATCTCACGAACCGTGATTGCCAGAAGAATACCATTATTATAGTTACAAACTCAAATGGGTCCCGCCTGCTTCCAACTTTTATTTAATTTAAAATGGGCTTGTTTTTAGCTTTTCAGTTAGTTTTAGTATAAGGTTGCAGTCGGGTTTTTTAATTTTTTTATTTCCTGCTTTTTAGTTTACAAATGTAAATGATTTCGCAGACGATTTAGTTCTTGGTAGGTGTTTTTTACGATTTGTCACTTTGAATTAGTTTTTACCATATTATAAATTGTATATATTTTTGTAATCACCTTTTAAAACCTTTTATTTTGATACCCCACTCGATAGGTTATGAGAAAAAAAAAGACGGGTTGCACTCCGGGAGTGCCGGCAGAAGTGAAAACTTGAATATTAACGTTGAAATAAATCAATTATTAATTGAATTAATATAACTCATTTTTTTCACTATTTCTGCGTCACTTTTTTCATTAATAGATGCACTTTGTTCAATTTCCATATTTTAAACACTATACGAGTATACACGAATTTTACGAATACACAGCAGTGTAGGTACTACACAGACGGTCGAGCCATCAGCTGTCCATCCATCCATCCGTACATCCACACCCACTCCCACACACACACCCACACACACCCCCACACCCACACCCACACACACGCCCACACCCACACCCACACACCCACACCCACAGCCACACACACACCCACACCCACACCCATACCCACACCCACATCCACACACACACCCCACACCCACACCCACACCCACACCCATCCATCCATCCATCCATCCATCCATCCATCCATCCATCCATCCATCCATTGTCGTGTGTCACTTGGTTCACTTCGGTTGGCACCGCCGTAGAAAGAGAGGGGGATACTTAGTAGTTAGGAGTAGTAGTTCTCCCCTGTGAAATCTCTCCTGACGGTCACGTGTCCTGACGCGACCATTGTTTTCAATACATAGCTGGATTCGACGTCTCAAGGATTGTACTGCCATTCAGCATTACAATATTAGTGATTCCATTAGAATATTTTCCAAAGATCGTAATAGAAATTTGAATTTGGAACATAATGTTGTGAAGGTGACTGCGCTGCGGGTGTGTTAGTAAAATAAAAATATTGAGCATCATTTCGAACAAGGTACGTAATCTAGGTATGAATACTTTAAAATAAGAAGCAGTTTATTAAGATTCAACATTTTCCTTAAGTTTGCCGTATGTCATTACTTCCCAGAATTTGATCCTTATTAGGGACACTATCGAATGGTGTAATAATACAGTGTGTGTGTTTTTTTTTCAAAATCAACAGGTTCGATTCCTGGCTAGAAATATTGATTTTTCAAAAATCCAATGATTCAGTTTTAGTTTTCATCAAAATCGAGCCCGCGACTCCTTTGAGTATTTTTCGCTATTCCTCATTGTATAGAATTTGGCCATCCACGCCCACTTGAAAAATTTAACCTGTATATTATATACTCTCGAAAAACAACCCTTCCTCTGGCTATCACGGTTCGTGAGATACAGCCTGGTGACAGACAGACAGACGGAGAGAGGACTCTTAGTAATAAGGTCCCGTTTTTACCCTTTGGGTACGTAACCCGAAAAACTACCACTGTTAAGAGCGGTATTAGTCATAAGTTAGTTTTAATTTTTTTTTTGGTATTAATTTTTTTTATAAATTGTATACGTGAATAAACGATCTGTATACTGAATAAACGTGTTTTATTGATATTATTATTATATTAGTATTCAATAGACAATAATATAGCGTCCACTCGCAAACAAACTATCACTACTACTAATACTATCAACGTCCAAGCGTAAACGAACAGTCCGAGTGTACTATCTGCGCTATTTAGTCTTTGCTACAAAAATGCAGATCGGAGCGAGCCGACATGCGACACAACCTCCCCGTGCGAACGATACAGCGAGACTGACCGGGCGGCTGCTGCCCGCGCCCGTATAGGTAAAACCATGGTGTTACTGATTTTTTCCCACTTAAATAATAGTTATTAAAAAAAACAAACTTAATTTTTATAAACCATTAAATTTGCTATAATTTGGTGAAAGAATCATCAAAATCGCTTCAGGCGTTTGGAAGTAGAAAGAAAATTCTTGCGTAAAATAAGAGGATGGATATGATTTTTTATTGTTAAAACTAACAGTAATATTAAAAAAATCAAACTTAAATTATATTTGTAAACATATGTCACATATCATATATTTTTTTTAATATATTTGGGCTATCCATTTGGGAGAAGTAGGCCTTCAAAGAGAGGTCTACTTTGAAGTTTGGCGTAACCATTCGCCTTAAGTGGCAGTGGGCAGGGCACATTGGTCACCACATCAAGGCGATGTCGCAGCCACGACGCAACTACCAGCGACACCGCGCACTAGCGGCCGGCCACATCAAACTCAAAGTCTAACTCAAAGCATTTATTTCAAATAATATTACTGTGACTAACTGAGCCTGCGACTTCGTTCGCGTGCATGACGGAAAACGTTTCATTTTTTTTGCGTGGAACCCTAATTTTTTTTCTAAAATAAAAGTAATCTATGTTACTCCTTATTACATCAGCTATCTGCCAGTGAAAGTCCCGTCAAAATCGGTCCAGCCGTTTCAGAGACTAGCCGGAAAAAACAGATATAAATTGTAAAAAATGTTATTTTGGTATATGCAAACGTCACTGCTTCCCCACATTTTGTCGCTGCGATGTGGTGTGAATGTGTCCTTAGTTTTTTATTTATAAGCATGTTACCAGAATTGCGGTGAACTTCAAAAATGATTGAATCATAAACTGCTCAAACCTGGTAATTATTGTTATTACTAAATATTCTGTGTAAATGTCTGACTACCCACCGACTCGCACTGGGCCCGCGTAGTGGATTATGGCCCACTCTTTTTCACAGAAAGAGGAGGCCTTTGTCCCAGTAGTGGGAATATTATAGGTGCTAAATATCTATAGCAGCACCAGAGTCGGATGCCAAGTCGGCGGTGTGCGTGTTAATAACCTTAGTTACGCGGACGACATGGTGCTGCTCAGCCCGTCAGTCAGCGGCCTCAGAAAATTAATAGACATCTGTGAGAGATATGCAACTCAACACCACCTAACATACAATGTAAATAAAACGGAAGTTCTGATTTTTAAATATAAGAAAGGCCCTGATGTAATACTCCCTATTAATTTAGGTGGAACTAATTTAAAAATAGTTAAAAAATTTAAATATCTCGGGCATATTGTAACAGACAACTTATCGGATGATGATGATTTGGAACGACAAAGACGCAGTATCGCTTGTAAAAGCAATATGCTAGCTAGACGTTTTTATCACTGCTCGAATCAAGTTAAGGTGACGTTGTTCAGGGCCTACTGTCAGTCGTTATACACCAGCCAACTTTGGTACCGGTACATGAGGAGTGCGTATAACACTCTTCGTGTACAATATAATAATGCCTACCGGGCTATGACGAACTTGCCCTGGCGGTGCAGTGCGACTGACATGTTCGCCGTGAGCAACGTTGCCGGCTTTTCCACACTGCTAAGTAGGCTCAGAGTGTCATTCTACACAAGGGTTACCCAGAGTAGGAATGATATTGTAAAAGCTGTGTACCGTGTCGTCCATCTTGCAAGAGAGGTAAAAGACTTTTAATATTATATTTTTAGTTATTGTATTTATGTATTTTAATATTTTATATGTGTTATTATATTCTATCTGTGTTATTGTGTTGTTATTATGTTATGTTATGTGAATTTTATAATGTTAATTGCCTATAGTAGTATTTTAGTGTATGTGTCTGTATAGTATGGGTTTAATAGTTGCCTGAAATAAATGATATTTAATTTAATTTAATAAATGTACCTGATATTGTTTGCAGAACCCATACATAATGTTAGGGAAATTTTTCCGTGTTAAGTATAAAAGAGTTTGGGATTATAATAGAATTCTTTGTTACCCGACTCAGGGGCGTGTGAAAAGGAAGTGTGTGCTATAAACCAACGTTTATTATGTTCCATTATAATGTTAAGGAAAGGCATTATTGTGGAAGGAAAATGTTTTGACGTCTCTGGCCAAAATGTGGGTTACTCCCATAGATATATGAAAGAAGGAGATATGCGCGGTAGTTGAAAATGTATCAGAACCCGATGTCGCTAGGTTTGCCCCACCACCGCGCCACTACTACAGATGTAGTTTAGTAAAAGCAATAGATACAAAGTCGCGCACACTCTTGCAATTCATAAATCAGAACGTACTACACAATCAATTATAAACCTTAACTCATCGAACACAGCGTGCATTTTACCATGCACCGTACAACTCACTCACACAAAAACATCTATCGCTATCGTTGTGCTGTGCAAAAGCAATTTATTTTACACATACGCTAGTGATTGACTAAATCGGAAAGTTATCGACTCTTTAATTCATTATTGTACTAAGAAAAATAAAGGGTCATGAAAATAAAATAAATAAAAAACTATATGTCCAGAACATATTATTATATTATAAATCAATAAAAAGTAGCTAAAAAAATTATTGAAGTTAATAAAAAAAATTAACATTATTTTTCATTTTCTCAAGGGCCTTCCAACCATTTAAACGCCATCTTTTCAGGTCTTCTATAAACCGGGTTAAAATGGTTGACAAATTGAAAAATTAACTATAATAGCAATATATTCGTTGAGCAATCGACGTTGTTGTCGATAGCCTACGTTAGTGGACATTCATAACCACATCACTATCTCGCCGCAAGACACAGCGGCTGTACTATGCGACGCTCGGCGACAATGAAGTATCGTTTTGTAATTTTTACATTGCTTGCTGTTCACTTAACTACATACTGAGTGGCTAGTGGTTAAGAAGCAATGTATTTGCTGCAAAAATGGTACAGCCGCTGCGATATTTGAAAACAAAAATAACGTAGTAAAAGCAAGAAATATTTTACGCTTTGTTGTTTTTCATGATTTTAAAGACAAATACAGTAAAATACTTTTACTTATATATGGTAAGTGATTCCACGAGATACGAGGATTTTATTTTGACTTCGTTTTTTACAGGAAACCACTGAACAACTCGGTATTTTTATATTTTATCACGATCACAGTCAAAAGCGCACTAGTTCGCGGAGACGGCCATTCGCCTAGTACAAGCGCATGTTGCTCATGACGCGTGGACACAGACACGCCCCCTTGCCACTTCTCCTGTTTTTTACATTTCTATGGTTACTCCTGTCTTGAATATATATGTAAGTACCTGAAACTCAATTTCCGTAATTAAAAACTTTCAAAATCTAGTCGCAATTTCATCTCAGCGACAACCAATGTCAAAAATTTGACAAAAATGTAGGGAAATTCGAGGTATTTTTACTCGGCTACGGCGAAGCAAAAACGAGGGTTATGATTATGACCGGTATGTATGTATGTAAGTATGTATGTATGTTCATCTGTTCCCTCATAACTTCTAAACTATGTCATAATTAGACAAATGAGGTATCGTTTGAAGCGTCCTGATCGTTCGCTGGTTAAAGACTATGTGACGTCACGTTAAATTCAATATCGCGCCCTCTAGCGGACATAAAATCAGGACCTAAAAAATTTTTTTTTAATCATGCCGTGTCGTCAAATTAAATGGCTTAATTAGCACATTTCAAAAAATATAGTTATAACTGCAACAAACCCCAAAATAATTAAATAAAAAATAAGTTTAAAAACTAAAACCCGACTACTTAAAAGGATGAAACAAGAAAAACCTTCCCGTGGTCGCATACGGGTGACACCATAGGGCACAGGCCCAGCTAGTCGTTAATAATGCTCAAATTAAACGAATTTCAAGTAAATTAATAGAGCAACATTTCAAACAATTATTACCAACGAAAATCCTTCAAAACTTTAGAACAATAGCTAGAAGTTTGTTGAAATGTAACAAAAGGTACCTATTGTACGAAAACTTCGTTTCAACGCAACTTAAGTATTGTTCATTTTGTATTGTACCATGTAGTAGCTTTTAGCATCGGTAATCGGTCTGGGCGAACACTTAGGCTTAGCTGGACTGTGCAGTCTGTGGCTTTCTGTTAAGGCAACTACATGACCTAAAACGCGGTCTTTGTCGGACTGCATAGAAAAGAAAGGGAAGCGCGATGACACAACGCTGGTAATTTGTTGCAAAATATGAAGCAATTAACTATTTACAAAAAAAATATTGTTTGGACTAAAAATTAAAACACTAGAGCTTTAATATGTTGCTTGTAGAATAATCTGACAAAAAATCGTAATGATTGTATGTATATTAGTATGGTTTTTATTGTAAAAACAAATATTTTAGAGGTATCTTCACGATTTTTTTCTATCGTATTAAATTAATTGTATTATGTTTTCAACACACTACCTACCTGGCATATATCTTGAAGAATATCATATATTTTTTTTATTTTGTTTATGTAGTAGATCATATAGTACTTTATTGTTTCTAAAATTTGCGTTTTTTGTAAATCCAAACTGCATTGTGTGATCATGGATCTGCTTTCTGGCCCAGAAGTCGCAACGCGAACGTGTGACGTAAACGTTATGTAAATAGGGAGTATGCATGCATTTTTTATATAGTTTTATTCTATAGTTTACATTGCTAATAATTCCTTTATTCAGCTAAATACATATAAATTATATTTTTAAATATTAGGATATAAAGAATATAAAAACATTTAAAAATATAAAAAATAGTAGCCCACCGGTATCGGGAACAGGGTCCAAGCTACCGGCAGTCAGGGCTCCAGAGAGGGGAACCTCCTAATTATTATTATTAGCCTGTGATGTCCCACTGCAGGGCAAAGGCAACTGATTTTATTCTTAGAAGAAACTCTGAGCAAAGCCCGCTTCATAGCGCGCTGAGCGACCTTGAATTTGTGGACTAGCTCAACTGTCAGTGTCCACGTTTCGGCATCGTATATCATAACGGGCAGGACGCACGGGTTGAAGACTTAGTCCTCAAACGTTGCGGGATAGGCGACGAGAAGACTTGACGAAGTTTCTCAAACGCTGTCGAACCCAACTGGATTCTCTTGACGGCTTCATTCTGAAAGTTGTATCTACCGAGCTGGATGACTTGCCCTAGGTAGACATACTCCTTCACAATTTCGAGAAGCGACCCTTCGATGTGGATTGGACTCGGCAAGACGTGTGAATTCTACATGATTTACGTCTTGTACAAATTCATGCCGAGAGGCTCCATTCGGGCTGTATGTCTGGTCTAACTGTTCCAGCATCTCTGCATATATCATCGGCAAAGCGAAGGTGTTAAATGTACTCGCCGTTCACGTTGATACCCTGTCCAGTCCAGTCCAGTGTCTTGAAAACGTCCTCCAACGCATTGGTAAACAGTTTCGGGGATATATCACCCCTCGGAGCAGTTGGATGGGGCAGGTTTTCTGATCCTGGATCTGGACGTCACTTCAGTCTCCCTGCCTTTCATAACTGCATTATTTATAGAATACTAGCAGCGCCCTGCGGTTTCATCCGCATAAGTTTCGATCTCGTCTGAATATCGGGATAAAAACTATCCTATGTCCTTTCCGGAGACTCAAACTATTTCTATACAAGATTACATACAAATCGGTTAGGCGGTTTAAGCGTGAAGAGGTCACAGACAGACAGACACACTTTCGCATTTATAAAATATATTAGTATGGATTTTTAATTCGTTGTCATCCAATCCATCATTGTATTTGTTTAGTATCCAAAGCTAACATATTCACTATATTTATAGCGGTCACTATATTACTTTCCACCCTTATTTTCGTTCGACAGACAAACAAAATAAATTGCTTTTCGGCTTGGATCAAGCCCAGAAACCGATTTTAATTATTACTCATCCCACGCTTACCTATACAGCATGTGTACGTATGAGTTATGTAGGTACTTGTTATTTTTTTTTGTGTTTTTGTTTTTTCTTTGCGTCATGTTTTACCGCAAGTCTTTTATTTATTTATTTTATTATTTATGTACACACAGTAAAATACATAAGGAAATGTTATAATTATAATTTGAGTACAAAGGTATTGCTTATTTCTTAAGAAATTTCTTCCAGCAGACCTGCGAAAGGAGAAGTAAAAAAAGAAATGTAGACAATAGTGTGTGAAAACAAGAAGAGAGAAATATGAATGTGTGAAGCCTAAAACTAAAATATTAAATAAACCTACACATATAATGCAAAATAAAATAAAAATAACATAAGTATACTTAAATAAATACATAATGCTAAAATATATAAACATATATATAAATACTCACAGTACAGAGGAAAGGTAATGCTCTTTTAATCTACATTTAAATAGAGAAATAGTTTTTAAATAACGAATGCTAGGCGGAAGTGAGTTCTACAATCTCACAGTCTTTTCTTTCTTTCTTTTTTTTTTAAAGGTTTGGTCACAATTAAGTCCATGGTAGAGACCATCAAACTGAACAAGTTTCGCCATGGGACCAACATCGCAACAGCAAAATATTTATCAGCCCTCCGTTACATCCTATTTGGTGCAAACTTGAGTCGCACAGCGCACTTTGTATTTAGTTATTTTGGTTTAAAGTATATATGGGGAACCGGGAAATCCATTACCTAGGCAAAGTATTTAACGGACAATAATATTCATAATATTTCATACATTGCCTGGACGCCTCAGGTATTCTATATATTGCCAAGGTATTGTATAGAATATACCTGAATTATACAGATTACCGGTAACATATACATATCGACGGTTCCCTGGCTATTTGATCTAAGCGACATTTTTTGCGAAATTGAGTTATATACATAATTGGAATCACCGAATTTTTCTGATTCCAAAAATTTTGCTTAGATCAAATAACCGGGGAACCGTCAATATGTAGTGTCACAAAATTTTTATTTAAGTATGTTTTCATTATTTTTACTATGTTGGCACCATGTTTTTATTATATTGTAATTTTTTATCATTTAATTGTGCTTTTGAGTGTTGTGCTGTCTTTTGTACGCATTGAATAAATGGTTTATTTATCTATCTATCTGCCCTTGGGTTGAGTAAAAAATTTAATTGCTATTACGATGTTGGTCCCATGGAGAAAGTTGTTTAATTTGATGGTTTGTACCACCAATGTTCTGTGTATCCTTTTATTTGACCACATCTTTTTAATACATGCTGTATATAAAAATCATTCGATTTGGATGCAAGCAAAACGTCAAAAATAATTGGGTGGAAAATTTTGACGTTTCGTTAATTATAATCGTAAAAGTTACAACACTAGCTTTCTATGTGAAGGCCTCATTAGAAAACTAAATCGACTTTGAACGCATTGGTTGAAGACAGTCTTCAAACATTTCGGGATAGGCGACGAGAAGACTTGACAAAGTTTCCCAAACGCTGTCCAACCCAACTGGATCCGTCTGTCGGCTGCTTTCTCCAAGTTGTGTCTACCGAGCTGGATGACGTCTTTCCCTAGGTAGACATAGTCCTTCACAATTTCGAGAAGCGGCCTTTCGATGATGATGTACTTATCAACGAACAGCATTTCATTTTTAACCGACTTCAAAAAAGGAGGTTCTGTATGCGACCCGTACGTATGTTTGTATGTCTGTGATTTTCTCCCAAACTAATGAACCAATTTTGTTAATTCTTTAATAAATGTGATCTACATACTTTCAGGAAAGTTTTAGTATATAATACATTAGGTAATGACTCTTATGTACGAAATTATATGCATAGATATACTGCATCTCCGGCATTTCTATGCTAATTTTGATGATTCTTCTAGTCGGTGTCTTCAATTCTTCAATGCACACTAGTTAATTGAATTTGTGTGGGGCAGGTACCTACAACTATAAAGTTAAAAATAAAAACTTTTTTACAAAAAAAAAAAAAACAAGTGACTTCAAAAAAATTACTACAAAGTGATAATAACTTTAATTTCGGAAGTTAAAATATTTTTTCACTTCTCATGCTCTAAAAGTCCGTCTTTATGTTGTGCTTAGGCGACATAAAATCGCTTTTTATGTTCTAGTGCATAAAGTAAAATTTTTTTCTAAGACTAAAGTAATCAGGCCTAACAGCCACACGCACAATAAAACTTCGCAGATTAAAGTCGTGATTTATTTCATTTTCTTTAATTTATACCACTTCCGCGTTTTCTATCTTTAATTTAATAAAATCAGGTAAAATAGTTGTCATTTATTATTTAAAAAGGCAAAGAAACGTTTTCATTTTTTGGCAGTATGAAGTACCCAAGTCGAATGACAAATGTTGAAAATTAAAAAAAAAAACTTATAAAAAAGTTTCGTGGCGGTATTATCTGTGGTGGCGGGAATCAGCTATGGATGCAACATTTTTGATTAATTATGTACTGTATACTTTATGCATGTTTCATTTTCTCGCAATCAAGGTGAAAAGCAGAGTGTATAACTCAGGCATAAACGAGCCATTTTACCCCTCGACTAAACTATCCACCCTCGCCTGCGGCTCGGGTGGATATAAACGTCTCGGGGTAAAATAGCACCTTTTATGCCTTAGTTGTACAATCTACTATTTTGTACTTTTTAGTTTTTTTTTTTGAAGTCAGTTGTTTCTTTTTTTTTCCAAAAAATTTTATGTTGTTTGTTTTTATTTATATGGATGGATAGATAGATAAATAGGTATACCTTAGAAGTTACGGTGCTACCCTACTATTGGATTAGTGACGTCTCCATTACGTCTTTGAACAAGGGAGTATTTGGGGACTGTTTAAACACTTAAGTGGCCAAAGAGGGTTTGATGGAAAGTTCTAATCGTGCGGTTTGATCGGTTTGAGGTTTAGGAATTGAAGTTCGAATCCTCGAAACCTTGCGTTACGTATTACAAATTCGGAATACGGTAGGTAGGTCCGTTAGCTACAGATAAAGGCTAACGATTAAAAGGTCCTATTTTTGGTAAAATACATGAAACAAAGTTTCGAAACGGTGACGCAACATTGAGTTTACTTACAAAATTTTCTGCAACATCAATTATTGTTACGGACAACGTTGCGCAACTTTAGTTTACGTGAATAAAATAAGTACTTACCTACATTCACATGTTGCCAACAATACTGCAACATTCCATGTTACAGGAACATGTTTCCAGCAATACAAAAACATGTTGTATTTTAAAAATATAGTAAGGTCCGGCCGTGGTATATTTGCCAATGATGTAAACAACAATGACCGCTCGAAATTGAATAAATTCGATATACTTACAAGAACATTTATTTTAAGTAATGTTTGTTTTCGTCTAGTTAGCTTGGAGATTTACTTAAAATAAATGTTTTTGTACATCGATTTTATTCAATTTCGAGCGGCCATTGTTGTTTACATCATTGGCAAATTTAGCGCGGCCGGACCTTATACCTACATATGTTTATGATGATTGTGTTGTGTGTACTATTTTAATTATTTTAAGCGATAAGATCGCCGTTTGTACCGTTTATATTGTGTCGTGTTGTTCGTTGTTTCAGTGTATAAGTATGCAATCCTAATTATCCTAACTAATCCTAAACTTCATATTTATTATAAATGCGAAAGTAATTTTGTTGGATTGTTACGCTTTCACGCTAAAACGGTTGAACGGATTTGGATGAAATTTGGCACATGGGTAGAACATGGGTTAGAACATAGGCTACTTTTCATCCTGGATCGTAGAAGAAGTCACAGGCAACAGCTAGTATTATTGTAAATGTGAAAGTTTGTATGTTTGGATGTTTGTTACGCCATCACGCTAAAACGGTTGAACGGGTTGGCATGAAATTCGGCACACAGATAGTTTGTAAACTAGATTAACACATATGATACTTTTTATCCCGGTAGTACGATCTCGTGGAATAACTTTTGACCTACACGCGGGCAAAGCCGCGCGTAAAAGCTAGTAAAGAATATTTCTACCAATAAAACAACTGAAGTGTAGATAGGCAGATCACACATAACAATGCGCCACGCGAGGGTCGGATTATTTCATTTGACGCGAAAAACGGAGCCAAATTCCCCGCGAGTTTTTTATTGAATTTGTACCTATGTTAAAAAATCACTCGCGGGGGCGCGTTATCTGCGTCCCGTCGCGTAGCGCGTAGTAGTGTGTGATCCGCCTTAGGTATTATAAAAAAATATCTCTCATTTTAATATTCGTGATAATCCCTGTAGTCGTGCAAACCACTGAGGATAATTTTTTCCTTAAATATGTTCTTCATGAGGTGTCCTGGGCAGTGACTCAGGGGTACTTCGATGTAATCTGAAATGTAGAAAAGTATGTATCTGTCACCGGAAAATAACAAGAACCGCAAATTTATAAATTTCCTAGGAAATTTATAAACTTTCGTAGGATTCTAAACGAGAGATAAATTGTATTATTTTACGCCCTTTGCGGTTCTTGTTATTTTCCGGTGACATATCCACTAATTAAAAAGATATCAGACATATTTCGTTAAGCATCTTTCTCAACGAAACGTCTCAACACAAAATGAATTAAAAGTGAATTAATTAATTAACCGATTTCTTCCATTCGCCTACCGAATGTTCGAAAAGTGAAATGTACGGAGCAGATGAACGTTCATTCTTATGTAATGGTGTCGTGTGAACGAGGAATGAAACAAAAATGAACATTCACTCGATTGAACCATTCAATGAAGTGAAGCATTTGGATAGCAGCTTTACCGATTTCTTGGAAATTGAGGATCTCTTGAATGCTCGGAGAACAACAAGCTTTTAAAATTTTTTTTTTCGACATAAAAAATAACATATTTTTTATCTTTCGTGATCTGAATCAATGAAACTCCTACACATCGACGAAACACAGCAGGCTACTTGACGCCGGACTCCGGTGGAAGGGTGGTCGCAAACCAGATTGGCGTTAGCCCTACCACCACAAGGGAGGAATTGTCCAGTCAAATAATGTGTTGGGTGTGACTGTCCAGGATGCGCCGAGCGCTCGGTTCAGTTGAGTAACTGGCGGAACAAACTGCGCTACACGAGAAGGCTTCTTCATGCATCCCAAAATACCCTGTTTTAAGCCAGACGTTAAGGCGCTTACATGAGCTAAACGCAAAAAAACGGTAGTTTTCGAAACAATAAAAGTATATGATCGCCTACAGTAAACAAAATCAGAAAAATATATGATATTCTTCAGGATATTTGCTAGATAGATAGTGTTTTGAAAACACAATACAACTAATTTGGTACGATAGAAAAAAATCATGAACATACCTCTAAAAAACTTTCTTTTTACAATAAAAACCATACTAATATACATACAATCATTCTGATTTTTTGTCAGATTATTCTACAAGTAACATACTAAAATGATAGTGTTTTATTTTTTTATTTAAAACAATAGTTTTTTTGTAAATCGAATATTCATAGTTCCGAACATAAAAAGTGCGCATGTGTGCGTGAACGCCCGTGTAGCGACACTGCCGGCCGAGGCCTGATGCTATACGGACGTGTCGCTCTTTTCGCCGCACTATTTCCGTCAAGATTGTTATGTTTTTGTTAAGTTTTATTTGTAAATTCATTGTTTATTATTATTTGCATATCTTCTTTCCGTAAATATTTTTATTTCGTGTAAATATAAAATACTTTTAAGTTTGTTATGTATGGGTGCAAGGCGCGCGCCATCTATTGTACGGCGAGTCCCAACTCCCGGGCGTTTCACTTGTGTCTCCCGGCAGTGGTCCGCGTAACATAACAAAGTTAAAATAGGGTAATAATTTGTAAATAAATGGGAAATATAGTGAAACATTCCGTTAGAGGACTACAAAACGTTCATATAAAACAAAAGCCGAACATAATATGAACGAAAGTAAAAAGTATGAGCATTTTATTTTTAACTGAATATTTTTATTTTTGCAATAAAACTATGAATTTTGGTAACATCTAAGAAAGTGCAGTCATTTTGCATAAGGTAAGTATTTTCGACTCCGCGTACATCTGTCACACCGGCGCATGTGGACGACGTGTAGATTTGTATTCGAGAGTCCCCGGGTTCGATTCCCAAGGTTACGAAATCGTACTTTCTTTTTAAATTTTATTTAAATGTATTTTGAATTTTTAGATAAATAGTGTTTTGAAAACATGATACAACTAATTTGGTACGATAGAAAAAAATCATGAAGATACCTCTAAAAACTTTCTTTTTACAATAGAAACCATACTAATATACATACAATCATTCTGATTTTTTGTCAGATCATTCTACAAGCAACATACCAAAATAATAGTGTTTTATTTTTTTAGTTCAAACAATAGTTTTATTGTAAATAGCATATTCATAGTTCCGAACATAATAAGTGCGCATGTGTACGTAAACGGTAAACCCCCGTGTAGGAATAATGCCGGCCGAGGCCTGATACTATACGGGCGTGTCGCTCTTTTCGCCGCATTATTTATATGTACATACATTCATTGTTTATTATTACTATTTGCATATCTTCTTTCTCTAAATATTTTTATTTCATGTAAATATAAAATACTTTTAAGTTAAAATAGCGTAATAATTTGCTATCAATTATATCATTTGTAAATATGGGAAATAAAGTGAAACATTCCCTTAGGAGGACTACAAAACGTTCATATAAAACAAACGCCGAACAAAGTAAGAGCATTTTATTATTACTGAATATTTTTTTTCACTATGAATTTTGGTAGTTTAAGAAAATGCACTTATTACGCATTAAGCTCAGTTTTTTCGACGACATACTCAATCGTTACATTGGCTTATGTAGACGACGCGCAGGTTTGTGTTCGAGGGTCCCCGGGTTCGATTCCCAGTGATACGAAATCGATTTAATTTTATTTAAATGTATTTTGAATTTTTAAATATATTTTTATAAATAACTAAAAAAACGTCTACAATGTAATTATCTTTCACAGGAGAAAGAAAGTCGAAAATATCAACGCAGAAGTTACTTCTAATGCGTAAGTACCTACACGTTTTCTTAGCCATTGTAACAATAAAAAAAACCTAAATTTATTAACAGACCGCGACTTATTGATAATGTGCATAAAGAAATCACAGATTCATCCGAAAATTGCGATGAAAATTATCACAAGCAAGAGTTTAATTTTTATTGATTGTGTTTATAATAAATAGAAATCATAATAATTATGTATGAATGTTAGGTACGAGTACCTAATCCTTGAGGCCGTTTACACATCTTTTGATTTTTGAGTTTTGATAAGATCTATCAAAACTCGCCGCCGCACAGTGGTCTGAAAATCGAGCTCCATACTCATAGAAACTTAAAGTACGAAAATAAAAAAACAAAAATTGTAATGGGTCTAGTACACCTCCCTTTACGTAATATTAACGTATGGATGGTATCAGTCGCTCCACGCGTGAGAAAAAAAAGTTTTTTGTTTTTTTTTTTTATGGGAGAAAAGAAAACAATGTACATTTTTTTGAAACTGAATGGAACTGATAGGCTGGAGCTCACACGAGCTATTGTACCATACACGGCCATCAAGATGACATACAATTCATGCACCGTTGGGCGCCGCTTTGCACGTAGCAAATTTTTGAAATTTTGTGTTTTCGATATGTGATTTTTCAAATCTTTGACGTGAATAAATGAACTTGCCGATCGATTTACTTATACTATCGTTACTTTTAGCCTGCTTATGACCTTTATGATGACAACAATTAAAAATTATGTTGATTATAAGTACCTATACGTTTTTTTTTTAATTTCATTCCAAGAACTACTTAACTCATTTAATCACCGTTGTAGTATATCTATTAAATAGATATGTAAACACTGTATCATTCACACAAGCGGGGTAGCTGCTGTCAGTTATGTTATGTCATCTGTCAGTTACGAGGAATGGCGGGAAACAGACAAAGTGAAGCAGGCTATATACGATGGCGCTTGGTGTGGTAGTGAGCCAGTGAAGTGATATGTTTAACATAAGTACGGAATCAACAGGATTCTACAACCGTGATTATGGTTGAGTTATAATTAGATACTGCTTCAATCTGAGCCTCAATCAGAGCCTGTTCTTCCACGATGTTCAACTTGTTTTCGTTTGAAAACTTAAAATAAATTGGTCAGCAGAACATTGTGGAAGATGGCTTTGGATTCTCCCATACCTTTTCTTCGCCACAAACTAAGCGCAGAGGCACAAAAGAACACATAAACATACTGGAATCGTCTTCGTCTGCCATAGTTTGCTTATACAAACTTTGCCCTGAAGCACCATCAAAGCCATACTTGCATATAATTGTTAACTCTTTGCCATCCAGCGAAGGTTCCACACGTAGGAATTTTCCAAGCTTTGCACAGTTTTATCCAAAATTTAGCTTTACTTTTACCTCTCCTTCCGTGATGTACAATGGTAACTTTTGGAGGGCAGCAGTCCTTCTTCGCCTCAAGGATGGCAGTATAAGAAGGACACAGTGGTACTCCTTCTTCTTTTGCACAAGATCTTAATGTTATATACTGCCACTTCGAAAGCTTCAATGAGGTCAAAATAAATAAAGCTTTATCAGCGGAATATATAGGCACAGTTTCCTTGGGCTTTAACAATTTATCCTTGTAGCCTCTTTGCTCCGAGACTAGTTTAACGATATCTGCTATATTCTTGTCATGTGCTTTCAAACCGGTTGCATGAGCAAGGCTTTCAGTGCTATACGTTAGGAGGTCTTCCGCTCTCCTTCTCTTCTGTAGCGGGCTTAGCTCTTTAAATGATTTTCTCGGCCTCACAACTGATGTTGATGTTCCAACACTGCACGTCTCCGGTGTGTAGGATGTTGATGCACCCTCATTTAAAACAAAGTCAGAACTGGAACGGGTTTGCTGCTCTACTGACACTAAATAAGGGGTCATCTTTCCTTTCATGATCTCAGGCCATTTTATGTTCTCTTGCAGCCATGTCTCATACTTTGTTATGTATGTACGTCTCGTGCGATTACACGAGATCCATTTGTTCCTCAACGAACAAACATAAGTCTGACAGAATTGTTTCAATACCCTCTTTTCATTTTCTGACAAATCAATAGTATTCTCAAAAACTTCAAATAAAACATTGGGCTGTAAAAAACAATTGTTGTTTGTCACAAACATGACAATGTCCAAATTGGTATCACAACCTTCCATCACAGCACAATAAAAAAAATGACGTAATAAGTTAGCGCGCACAAGTACTGAGAGCTACTGATAAAAGTAAGCTCAAACGTCCTATTTTTATACAACTACCCTCATTATCGTTCGCTATTCTTTAATTAGGTTTTACAGACTTTAATATTACAGACAATAGAATTTTATTGTGACTAGGGCCCATTTGGCCCTGCTAGAGCTGGTTGATGCTCATGTCATTGGTATATAATTATAACTCAACCATAATCACGGTGATTAAATGAGTTAGTTCTTGGAATGAAATAAAAAAAAACGTATATAATCAATATAATTTTTAATTGTTGTCATCACAAAGGTCATAAGCAGGCTAAAACTAACGATAGTATAAGTAAATCGATCGGCAAGTTCATTTAACCTCGTCAAAGATTTGAAAAATCACGTATCGAAAATTCAAAATTTCAAAAATTTGCTACGTGCAAAGCGGCGCCGAACGGTGCATGAATTGTATGTCATCTTGATGGCCGTGTATCGTACAATAGCTCGTGTGAGCTCCAGCCTATCAGTTACATTCAGTTTCAAAAAAATGTACATTAAGTGTTTTCTCCCATACAAAAAAAATAAAAAACTTTTTTTTCTCACGCGTGGAGCGACTGATACCATCCATACGTTAATATTACGTAAAGGGAGGTATACCTGACCCATTACAATTTTTGTTTTTTTATTTCCGAACTTTAAGTTTCTATGAGTATGGAGCTCGATTTTCAGACCACTGTGCGCCGCCCGCGGTGCCATACTATTATATTCTGTGGCGATGCCGCTGTATTGGTTTCTCTTGGATTTGTATGAGCCCTTGCGGCGCGCCGCCGCGGCGCCGTGTGTTCATACAAATCCAAGGGTGACTGATGCAGCGACGACGCGACGGCGGTGCCGCTGCAGCTGCGGCATAATGTGTAAACGGCCTGAAAGATTAGGTACCTAACATTCATATATAACTATGATTCCTATTTATTATAAACAAAATCAATTTTAAATTTAATTTCTTGCTTTTGATCATTTTCATCGCAATTTTCAGATGAATCTGTTACCTATTTCATTATGCCCATTATCAATAAGTCGCGGTCTGTTAATAAAAACATTAGGTCAGAATTTTTTTTATTTTTGTAATAGCTTAGATAACGTGTCGGTACTTGCGCATTAGAAATACCTAACTTCCGTGTTAATATTTTCGACTTTCTTTCTCCTGCAGACTTTTTTTAGTTATTTATAAAAATATTCAATAGATATATTTAAAAATTCAAAATGACATTTAAATAGAAAATTCGATTTCGTAACCTTAGGAATCGAACCCGTCCCCGGGTTCGAATCGAACCCGGGGACTCTCGAATACAAATCTACACGTCGTCCACATACGTCACTGTGACAGTTGTACGTGAAGTCGAAAATACGTACCTTAAGCGTAATGACTGCACTTTCTTAGATGTTTCCAAAATTCATAGTTTTAGAAAAAAAACACTGCAAAGTGATAACTTTTATTTCGGAAGTCGGTGTCGCTGGTTCCGCATTTTCGTTTTTTGACACCGACTTCCGAAATTATAGTTATTTATCACGCTGTAGTGCTTTTTTTGAAGTCGGTTGTTTTTTTTTTTCTTTCTAATTGTACCTACCCCACAAAAATTCAATTAACACTAGTGCATTGAAGAATCATCAAAATTCGCATAGAAATGCCGGAGATGCAGTACATTTATGCATATTAACTTCGGACATACTACATAAGAATAATTACCTAATGAACCTAATGAATATAGAATAACTACCTAATGAATATACTAAAACCTTCCTGGAAGTATGTAGATCACATTAGTGAAAGAATGATCAAAATTGGTTCATCAGTTTTTTAGAAAATCTACAAATATATACACAAACATACACACATACATACATTACATACATACATAGGTACGGGTCGAATACACAACCTCCTTTTTTGAAGTCGGTTAAAAATGTTTTAAATTTCATTGAATCAGTTTTATTTCAAAATCACCCACATCCTTAAGTTTTTCAAGTCACACTCAAAACGAATAAAATTTATTATGTTGTCACACATAACTACATAATTTGTGTTAGATCTTTAACTTATTTGCACATCGTTTCCGCGCCATCTATTAGAATACTAGGGCGTAATCTCACAAAACCGTTACTTCTAAATCTCATGTATGCTTTATGTCATAATTGTGATGGGCGTCGTCGTTAGATGGCGTTTGCGTCGATTTTGCATATGTGTGCATGCGTTTTTCAAGGACACTTAGCTCTAGTAAGCCTCTTAAAAAAAAATTGCCATTATAGCTAAGAACACTCCCGATCAATTCAACTTTTAAACAACTCAAAAAAATCAATATCGTATCAGCCGTTTGGGAGCCACGATGCCGGAGCCAGACACACAGATACACACGTTAAACTCATTTTTATTAAAACTTATAAGTGTGTAATAAGTTTTAGTAAAATAAGTTTAACGTGTGTATAATTTGTATTTGTGAGTTGTTATAACATAATTATAAAACATCCTTCTTTTCCGACAGGGGTTAAAACATAGAAATGTAAAAAATATCGTTTTGATGATAAGTATATCGTTTTTTATTTATTTTATTTTCATAGCCCTACATTTTTTTTAGTACAATAAATGAATGGAAGAATCGATAACTTTCCGATTTAGTCAATTGCGTAATACTTTATCAACCGGAATCGGTTTCATTTTGACAGTTCAACAACATTCATTGCGTTATTTACGTGTTGAGCAGACACATTTTTCGAACTTGTGAAGCAATAGATTAGCAATTGGCTTCAAAATGATTCAGATTCCGATTGATAGCTTGTCACGCAATTAGGGTGCGGGTTCTGATACATTTTCAACTACCGGGCATATCTCCTTCTTTCATATATCTAAGGGTTAAAAAAACTAAATACTGTAGTTTACATTACCGTCAAATTCATCACCCCTGCAAGTGAGCATGTCTAAGTGGCAACCGTTATTGAAAGTTTTGTAGACGTAGGACCTCATTGTAGACATCCCACAGACTGGCCTGTAGTGGTTCGGGCAGAATAATGGGCAGGATTCCCCGTACATCCTCCTAACGCTGGTTTTATACTGTTTCACGCAGAATTTTAGGGGTGTTTTCTCGAGCTCTGTAGACAAATTTGTAATTTTTTTTTCATCTAAGAAATACAATTATGAGGGTACCATTATTCCTAAATATAGTTGTAGGAAAGGGGATTGAAAATTTTTATATGTATAGTGCCTGGCATTGTCACGCCATTCTTTTTTTTTTTCAAAATGGTGGCCGCTCATGGAACCTATATAAGGTGTAAAAAAATTAACCGTAAAAATTTTAAGAGGTGCTTTAGACCATCGAACTGAACAACTTTCACTATGGGACCAACTCTGAAATCACGAAAAAAAAATGAGCTGTTTCATACATTTTGGCCGAGTAGGTATTGAACTTTTGTATGAAACAGCTGATTTTTTTTTCGTGATTTCGGAGTTGGTCCCATAGTGAAAGTTGTTCAGTTCGATGGTCTAAAGCACCTCTTAAAGTTTTTGCGGTTAATTTTTTTACACCATATATAAATCGATCTATAAACATCATGTTGCTTAGATGTTTGAAATAATCAATCTGAAAGTTTAAAGTAATCAAACATGTGCGCAACAAGATGTAAGCAAATTCAAAAAATATGGATGTCTCGTGATCAACTTTGAATGTTAATAGCTCGGAAACGTGACAGTTTACGGAGTTTGGTTTAATAGTATTTTCTGTTTGCATTGATGTCAGCTATCGATTTATATAGAATTCATGCGTGGCCGCCATTTTGAAAAAAAAAAAGCAAAATGGCTGAGGTATGTCACGGACCTTCAAAGCTCTTTAGGTCCCGCTTCGACGTTTTCGATTGCAATGATTCACCATGTCGAAAATTACATACGCGTCTAATTGCTATAAGGATCTTTTGGCGCTCGGTGTTTTTGTTTGGTGTTCAATTGGTACAAGTTCGATAATTGATTAATTCTATTGTTTGTCTCACTCTTTTACTGGTAGCATCAGACGAATTAATGTTGCTGGCTTACACAATGTTTTGTTTCCTTGTCACGTGTTTCTTGTAAAATTTGTAGCTTGATAACACACAACATTAGTTTATTTTTATTTCACCATTTCATCCATGCCGTTAACTGTATTTATTTATTTACGTCGGAAGATCGGCGCCTGCGACCTTTTACTTGTCACAGCAATGCCACAGACCACCAAAGTGCCTGTGACACTCAAGGCATAGACAAGTAATGAGGTTACGTCTGGCGCGATTTAATTTTATTTGCTAATATTTTACAGGTTAAAATCTATTTTAATATTTATTTATT
Source organism: Amphipoea oculea (assembly GCA_945859645.1). Taxonomy (NCBI): domain Eukaryota; kingdom Metazoa; phylum Arthropoda; class Insecta; order Lepidoptera; family Noctuidae; genus Amphipoea; species Amphipoea oculea. The sequence goes on from OX243880.1 coordinate 13,691,481, forward strand.
TATTTCTGTAACTGCCCGTGACATCACAGCGGCGGGCCCTATCAGAATACCAGCGCTGCGACATTTATTTTTTAAATGTCGCAGCATCATGCTGAGATAGAAGCCTTTTGGCCTCGTATAGGAGTTTCTGTCTCATTTTTCTTTTTGTTACTTTATTTTTTTTATATAACTTGGTTTTTATTTTTATTTTTACTGTGGTTAGTTTAGTTTGTGATCTTCCTGTACGAGTCACAATAAATACTTTTTCTTCTTCTTCTTCTTCTCGGATGACTTTGACAGGAGGGCAATGTTGGTAAACATTTGTGCAATTGTTTTTTTAAATCATATTGAAAAACAAGATACGCTATCTTGTTTTTTATGTTAGTTCCGATTTTGGCCACGCACCTAAAAATTCTTGCTCTGACTGCATGTTACTTGAACCCTGTTCCCAAGGTCAGAGATTTTATTTAAAGAATAAAATATATAGGTAGTAAATGCATTAATAATGCATGTATTTACGTCTGATATAAATAATATACTCACCAACACTATTACAAATGCTGTAAGCCTTAAAGGTACATTCCGAGGCAAACATAATATATTTTCTTTCTTTGAAATTCAAACCGCACGTCATCTGTCCCTCTTGCGGGCAATCATCATATTTGCACTTTTTGCATATTGCTACATTTAATAATGCTTAAAAAATGGGTAAGTTTAAATTATTTGGGTATTTAATTTAACAATGGACTATTTGAACTTTTTCGTATTTTTTTTTTTCTTTTTTGTGTTGGTAAATTACGTCGCCATTTTAACGACCATGTAGAGCCAACAAAAGAGACAAGTATGCAGGATCGTCGGATATAGTTGAAGTTTAGTAAGAAACCGATGGATGTTGACTAATGAAATTTAATAAAATTTGTTAAATGAGCTGTTTGTTTTCTATTAATAAAATTAAATTTTATTCGAGAACATCCATCGGTTTCTTACTAAACTTCAACTATATCCGACGATCCTGCATACTTATCTCTTTTGTTGACTGTACAAACACCAGCACATCAAGCTACCCGAAACTGTCAAATTTTTCCAGACGACCTTGAAACTAATGCTTTAGCGATAAAGTTGAAAATGTATTAAATAAAGACAGATTGTAGAACCTTGATGTGCTGTCGTCTGTACCAAACCAAACTAAGGAGTTTATTTATAAACATTGCTAAAAGTTAAGTAATGTTTAGCGACTGTTTAACCATATTATTTGACGTTTACATGTCTCTAAAGTTCAAGGAAAGTTCATAAATAAACCCCAAAGTATCCAAAAAATAAACACTAACTTACATCTGTCAAAAGCGTGGTATCCACGCCATCTTATAGACTAGTTGACAGCTTTTGTGAAACTAATGTGCACTTTTATAATTTCTAACGTGTGGATATTATAGTGGACGTCCACGTCCATAAAATGTATGGAAATACATACAGACGCCAGCACATCAAGCTATTACAGTCTGTCAAATTTCTTTAATAGATTTTCAACTTTATCGCTAAAGCATAAGGTCCAAGTTGATTAGGAAAATTTGACAGTTTCGGGTAGCTTGATGTGCTGGCGTCTAAACAAGTCAAAACGATATCGTGGACTCAAAAACGTTAATTTGCCTAAAATCATTTTACAAAATTAAGTAGATTTGATGGCGGTTTTTTTTAAACTCTACAAAACAAAATTCATGAGGTATTTTTCTTACTGTCAACTAGCCTATTTAATTTGATGGATTAACTAACTGCGTTACTGATGATATAACAATTAATAACACATTGAACGAGACACAATAGAAGTTTTATTGTTATTACGTCGAGGGGCGTTAAGTGTCCCGCAAAGTGTTAAGTAATTAGGCTAATCTTATTACAAAACAAGACTTTAGACTCAGACTTTAACCATCGAGCTATTTTAGAATTTCAAATTTATTCCAAAAACTTTAAAGTTCTAAATACCTACAAAAATTAATTTTAAACTAGACTCTAACCCCCTTATTCATAATCCTATTTTATCTCTATTTTAGCTAAAATAGGTTTATAGAACGTTTGTCTTTATCTGTCACGTTGTCATTTCTGTGTGTAAGAAAGAGACAAACCCCATTTTAACTAAAATAGGTTTGATAAGTTTTATGAATAAGGGGGTAAGACATCAATTTTGTTTTAAGAACTTAATTTCAGGCGGGATAAAGTTCGAAATAAAAAAACTAGCTGAAAGATTTAAGTTTGGACCAAAGATAGAACTCGTTTTATAATAAGACGGCTAGGCGATGGCTGATCAAGATTTAAGGAAGAAAAGAACATCTTCCGTCGACTTCAAATGAATTAGGAAAAGGGCAGGTGATGATGAGTGATAAATAATTGAGTTAGCAAAGAGTTTTCCAAGACAAAGAGAAATTATGCAGGCCTATGCTTTATCCAGAAACGATGATACAAAACCAAAAGGCTATCAAGCAATCCTAAGCAGAAAACGTAAGGTGCGGTTGATAAAGATATAATAATAATTTTGTAATAAATTAAAACAAAAAAAAATCACACTAATATTATCAAGGCGAAAGTTTGTGAGTGTGTGTGTGCGGGTTTATGTTTGTTACTTCTTCACGCTCAAACGGCTGGACCAATTTTGACAAAATTTTGTATAGAGGTAGCTGACACCCTGGATTAACATATAGGCTACTTTTTATCCCGATATTAACACGGGACCGACATTTACGCGGGTGAAACCGCGGGGCGCAGCTAGTTGATAAGATTAGATAAGACTTTGACTTGTAATGTGATAGTGAACCATTTGCAACAATTAAGCACCGCATTAAGCTTAGGCAAAAAATACATGTGATTCGAGAAAATCAAATATTTATGTATTTTCGAAAATTTTCCCAGAATTATTATTGGAATATTATGCTTAATTGTTGCAAATGGGTCAAACTATCATGTCCTGGAAGGAATACGTCAAATTACAAGTCACCCTGTTTACAAACTATGTATAAAGCCAGCGTTACTCGTGGTGTCAAAACCTAATGATTCTTTTTTTTTTTATAAATCAATCGAGCTTTTTTTCTTAATTTTTACTAACAGCTTTTGTATGGGTGCCTTGATAAACAAATCCGTTAGTTATTACGTCTCGGGTGGTCATTTCGTCAACTTTTACCCATTGTCTCTTATTCCTTAGATAGAAGTGATCTATTGAAAAATCTGCCCCGGTTACCGTTTGAACTACCAAGCAATAAATTACATTTAAGCCTCTTAGCCCTTCTGCTCTTTAAGATATGCAAAACAACGTTGTTAAAAGGACATCTTACGGAGACAGTAGCAATGAACACAATTTAGTTCTAAATGAGAAAGCACGAGATTCATCGCTTTACATTATTTACTTCAGCCACAGCGTTGTGTGGGAGACAATGCAAAATGTCACATAGCTAACGGACAATGAGAAAGACTGGGCACTGCATTGTCTTCATTAATTCTGTGCTTCCTCACAAATATCATATATTTATTTTACTAGCAGCGCCCCGTGGTTTCACCCGCGTAAGTTTCGATCCCCTGGGAATATCGGAATAAAAACTATCCTATGTCCTTTCCCGGAACCCAAACTATCTCTATACCAAATTTCATCTAAATCCGTTTATTAGTTTAGGTGTGAAAAGGTAACATACATACAGACAGACAGAGTTACTTTTGAATTTATGGTATTAGTATGGATAGTATGGATTAATGGCAGCGATATGTTTTAAGGAGAATAGCGTCAAATATTTGGCGCCCTGTACAAAACGAAAAGTCCCCTGTCACAACCAAACTTAGTGTATTTGGAGGAGAATTTGATGCCCTTCCTATATTGCTAACTATTTTTCACATGGATTCCCGCAATTTGTATTTATTTGCCATTTACTACTTAATATTTTGAAGTTACGTTCGAGAAAATGACGAATGAACGATGAATGGAGGATTATCATACAAAGACTATGTTATGGAAAAGCATCTGAACGTTTTCGTTAATAATGATTTGATTATGATGGTCTTTGCGGGCGCTGGTGCATCACATCTCTGCCAGTTTTTGAATGTTGCATGTCAAAAAGACCCCCATGATTTCTTTTTACAGCAAATATTCTGTTCGTTTTCCGACGGTTATCAAGCAGGACCAAGAGGCCTACGTAACGCTATAAGATGGCATGTTTATTTTTTTTTCAGAGAACGAAATGGAACGGAATAACCAACTCATTAAAAAAAAGTCGTAAAAAAGGAAATGTTATAGCTTGAAAGCAACTTTATTGCAACTTACATACCTGGGGCACCTTAAAACAGCTTTGGCATAATTTTTCACACAATTCAATTAAAAACTAACCTTATGTGAAATTATTCTCTTAAACCAACTAGAGAAATTACTTGGCGTCTGTTATCGTTCAAAAATCCCAAGGAATAGGTTTACTTTGTTCGCGAATTCGCGTTTAGGGATTGGGCCAAATTTACTGCCGATGAGTATACCAATATTAATCATTCAACCAAAGCTACTAAATAACAATACTAAGAAGATACAGAAAACGACAAGAAGAATGGCGTGATAACATACGAGCTTGTTGGTAATTAGAAAATAAAAGAAGAAATAAAATTATAAAGTAATTCAATACAGGCCTTACAATGCACGACGAGAATGGGTAGCAAATAATCCATTGTCTGACAAAAAATGAGTTTACTGTAAGGCAATCATGAACTGAAACGGCTTGATGCACAATCTTACGTCTAGTAACCAATTCCGATTAAAATTCAATTACGATTAAGAATTATACTTCCTACACATTTGCGTCACATGTCGATTATTTTAATGTATGTATGGAACTGTGTAGGCCACATCTGCCGCATCAACTCATTCAGTCTTTCGCAGTCCACTGCTGGAGGCCTCTCCCAGGATGCGCCACAACACCCTGTACTCCTCCGCATTCATCGTCCCGGCCACCTTCTTAAGGTCGTCGGTCCATCTAGCTGGAATGCGTCCTGCACTACACTTGGTCGTCATCTGGCGCATGTGGCATCAGAATTGTGCTAAGTGACTAAATAAATATAATTTATCATTTACTTATAGCGAATTTGAAGCGAAGTTTTGGGGGAATATTTATTCCCCGTATTTTATAGGTACTTACCTGTATTGATACAATGTAATGCTAACTGCGCCCCGTGGTTTTACCCGCATAACTTTAGATCCCGTGGGAATATCGGGATAAAAACTATCCTATGTCCTTTTCCGGGACTCAAACTATCTCAATACCAAATTTCATCTAAATCGGTTCAGCGGTTTAGACGTGAAAAGGTAACATACAGACAGACAGACAGACATAGACAGACAGACAGAGTTACATTCGAATTTATAATATTAGTATGGATATAGTATGGAAGTATGGGTATAGGCACTTACGGCAAATAGGTAAGGTTGTTAAAAAGTTTCATTTTCTTCGTGTATTAGGATTCATATCCCCTGAAGCTATGTTAAAGCGATGCTAATTTATTCCTCTAAGACTTCGCTTTCACAAAAATAAACATAAAGTACTAGAAGTTTTTATAACAACCCGCAAGTCTGGCATTAATAATGCATTTAGTTGATTATGGTCCACACAGATTTTGAATGTCAAACCAATTATTTTAATGTAGTTTGCAAAAAGAGCTGAATCCATACTTAATCACACTAATATTATAAAGGCGAAAGTTTGTGTGTGTGTGTGTGTTTATATGTTTGTTACCTCTTCACGCCTAAACCACTAAACCGATTTAGATGAAATTTGGTATAAAGATAGTTTGAGTCCCGGAAAAGGACATAGGATACTTTTTATCCCGATATTCCCACGGGATCGAGAATTATGCGGGTGAAACCGCGGGGCGCTGCTAGTATTATATAAGTATATGCGAAAGTGTGTCTGTCTGTCTGTCTGTTACCTCTTCACGCTTTAATCGCTGAACCGATTTAGATGAGATTTGGTAGAGAGTTAGTTTGAGTCCCGGGAAAGGACATAGCATAGTTTTTACCTCAGAAATCATCCTTCAAGGGGGTGAAAAGGGGGTGGAAGTTTGTATGGGTAGTCAATAACCGCTGAACCGATTTAGAAAAAATTTGGTAATGAGATAGTTTGAGTTGTGAGGACGGATATTGAATAGTTTTTATACCCTGAATTATCCCTTAAGGGTGTAAAAAGGGGGATGGAAATTTGTAAAGGGAATTAGTAAAAAAATACTAAGTATAAGACTTTATCGCGGGTGAAACCGCGTGGCATAGCTAGTGCTCAAATAAAAGTAATTGGATGAAAATCTGACAAAAAAACAAAACTCCACATATTTTTCGGCGCCTGCAAAAAGCGTTATCATTTCTCTTGTCATGTTTATCTAAAGAAATTATTTCGGCTCATTTAAGGATTTTTTGATAACAAAATAAGAAAAGCTTACCAAGATGTTCTTAGCGGGCGATAAAACTAAGTAAAACTCTTTGAGAGAAAGAAATCTTAATCAGTCATAGAAAATAAACTGAAGTATAATTATGCTAACGATTGCTGGCAATACCATGAGGTCCGCCGGGTATGACGTAAGTATCGTGTAGTAAAATTGTTATGTATCACATTAGAATTCATATTAAGAAATGCTCTATAATAGATTTTTTCTAATTTATGTTTAAATAGTTAGTTCAATATTATATACAAATTCCAATAATTACTTGATAATATTTAGACTAAAATTTTACCTATAAATAGGGTAGAACGTAATTGTGACAGTTAGCATAATTCAGCCTGTAATGTTCCCACTGCTGGGACACAGGCCTCCTCTCTTCGAGAGAGAGTGGGCTGTAATGTACCACGCGGGCCCAGTGCGGGTTAGTAGATGTCACATGTCTTCGAATTTTTGGTTCTAGGACATGCCGGTTTCCTTACGATGTTTTCCTTCACCGTTTTGAGAGCAGTGGTGATGAAAATATTTACACAAAGTAAAGTGCCTGCTTGGGTTCGAATCCCCGACGTACAACTCGTAAGTCGCGGCCGTTACACCTAGGGCGCCACTGCTCTACTGTGACAGTCCTGAATAATACTTCGCTAAAACGTGACTCTGTTAAAAAATATACCGTAATTTTAAAAGTATGCAAGGATAACTCCTGCTTTGTTACACATAAGATTATTTTTATTAATATAAATATTTGACTTCAAAGATAAAAATTATTTATTTGTTCAGTGCTCAGCTATTATGCGGTGTAACCCAAGCCTATTTACGATACAAAATAAGTGATAAATATTATTACCTAATATTAAGTTGTTTAATAAACACCAACTTGTAATTATAACTAAGAATTAAACTCAATACAAATAACTCACTCACTTACTACAATTAATCTCAATTCCAAAAAACAACGTGTAAGCGGCTAATTGTTATTAAAGGTGCTCGCACACACATCAGTCACGTCACTAGCGGCGCGTCTCAAGGGTGAGTACTTGGTGAGTACACACTGCTGCAATGGTTCGTTCGGCCTGATTCGGCACAGTCGTCTAGCCGACGCGAAGCCGTGTGGAAAGATCGAATATTTTAAGTGCTATACTGTAAAAATCTCACCGTGCAAACTTAGGTGAAGTGCGCAAAAAGTAAAAGTAAAAGAAAAGAAGGAAAGAAATTATCATTACCATTTATTTAGCACAGAATCTAGTCTGTGTTAGACACACAGTATACCAGAGACATACATCATACAAAAAACAAATAAAAAAGTGTAAAAGGCCGATGTAAGAAATTAGCAGGAAAGTGTGCCTCATGGCTGCGCCAAAAAGTCATGCCCACATGTGTGTGGGCTGTCATTCCACATGCAAGTGATTGACGCTACTGGCAGATCACTTCACCTAAGTTTTCACGGTAAGATTTTTACAGAATTGCACTACTTCAGCGCCGAATCGTACCGACTCATGCCGACCCGCACTAGTGTGTAGTACGCCTCAGTCAATGTCGCGTCACCGGGACGTTGGAACGTATGTAGGTACCAATTTTTGCGAACGATACAACCACCTATTCACACTGTATGAAAGTATCTGATTCAATAATCAGATTTCTTCGTCGTCGAACACAATAGGAAATTGAATGCTGTTTATGTATGTATAAAAAAAACCTTCAAAGGATCAACAACCGTATATTGTCACCTGGCTGTCAGATGACAGGTGACATTAGACGTATGAATTTAGTGCCGTACTTTTATATAATTTAGATTCATGCGAGATCTATATTATGAGACTTTGAGATAGTATTGTGTATGTGTTTAGTTGGTTATTTTAAGTATTTACATAAATCCTATCCTACATAATATTATAAACGCGAAAGTTTGTGAGGATGGATGAATGGAAGTTTGTTACTCTTTCACGTCAAAAACTACTGAACGGATTTGGATGAAACTTTACAGTAATACAGCTTACAAATCAGAATAACACATAGAATACTTTTTATCCTGATATTTCCACGGGGTCGACACTTATACGGGAGAAACCGCAGGGTGCTGCTAGTAATAAATAATCACTAGTGGCGTTTTAACTTTCTCTCCAGAACGCACATCCATTGTTCTTCCGCAAAATCTTGATAGCGCTTGATTAATAGAGGCTGTTAGAGGTCGTTGGAGTATGTCATGTCTTCAATGCTCACGTAGCACACATCAATCGTATTTTCTGGTGTAAAGGCGCCAGCACATCAAGCTACCCGATACTGTCAAATTTTCCCAATCAACTTTGAACCTTATGTTTTAGCGATAAAGTTGAAAATCTATTAAAGAAATTTGACAGATTGTAGTAGCTTAATGTGCTGGCGTCTGCACATTAAAGTATACATGAATAAATCAATCAATCGTATCCCATTCTCATCGTTAATATAATAATAGCCTTTAGTAACAATCTTATAAGTTACATTTCATCTTATTTCTACAGAAATGTTTAGATTTATAAGGTACTAGCTTCTGCCTGGGACTTCGTCCTCGTGAAATTTCTTGCTCCCCCGACCCACTCCGCCGCATTGTATCACCTGCCCGCGCTGTCACTTCGTTTTCGTTTGACGATCTTTTTTTTTCGACTTTTTTTTTTGTTGCTCGGCTCCTAAGGATCATAGCGTGATGTTAAGGAAAAAATCATTAAAAAAAAACTATCAGGGCTATCAATTTGTTTTTTTTAGTAACCCTGATAGTTCTTTTTTTATGATTTTTTATTTTGCGCACTATGCGAAGTGATTGAAAAAAAAAAAACAAAAATTGGTCATAACTATTGAACCGTAAAAAAATTCACCGACATTCTCAGGGTTAAAAAGTTTGGAAATGACCTTGCCCTTGCCCCCTATTCGATTTGATCCATACTTCCAGGGACACCCTGTATATTTTCATTCACACTACATGTGTGTGCATGTACCTTTAGCTAAATGCCGCTTCTCGTAAATTGCCTGGCATTGTGTTAAGTTCCTGTTAGCTCGAGCTCCTAAGATACTAGACTAATTCTATGAACAAGGCCTGGGTTTAGGTGGCTATTGTGCTCGTATAATCTACACTAGACACCATTATCCCTAAGAACAATTAGCTACTATTTTTATAGTCTATTGTATTTAAAGGGGCCTTTAGAAACAAGGGTCTTTATCTGTAGAGGCTATATTTTTCTCTTTATTAAATTGCCTTATAATTTTCTACATTTTTTTTGTATATCAAACGTAAGCTAGATGTGTATGGTCGGCCACTCGTCAGCAATTTCAATTTCCTGTTTGGCCCAGACCAGAACTCAGCAATGTTAACACCCTCACTTGCAGCTTTGGTAAAAGGAATTGCTTTCAAAGTAAACCACTAGACAGCGGGGTAATTGCATTAATAGCCAAAAAAAAAAAAAATTGCCGGCACATTAGTGTATTTTCGTTAGCTGATTGTTATTTTTCTTGTACGTATATAATGCGTTTTTCTCATATATTTTTTTACCATCGTCCTTATTTTGGTGGTCTGAATGATTTCTAAACGTTTGTCCATCTATTTTAGTGGGACCTTAGGATTAGGATTAGTCTCTGGGATTAAAAAAACGAACTATAAATTGCCGTGTTTAATTATTTATTTAAAAAATGTCTATCCTTCATTTGTTTCTTCTCCATAAAGGTTTTATAACGTTTCTATTACCTCAATAGTTCAATATGCTTACCTGGAAGGAAAAAAAACAAAAAAATCTTAGTTGTTTTCGACTTATGTTTCGGTGAATAACTCTGAAACCTGACGCTTTAGGATATTATGTTAATTACATTTTTTGTTTGTATAAGTGTCTTCTATCTAAATATATAACTTTTGCTGTGCACCGCGATTCTGAAAAAAAATCAAAATGGCGGCTGATTTTAGGGCCAAAACCTTCAAACCCCTTAGTCATTTTCTGATTAATAGTGTTACGCAATTAGGTACAGAGTACAAAAGGCTTTCTTTTGAATAAAAAAAGGGATTAAACTCTAACTTAGATCCCAAAAAAAAAAATAACAAAAAGTTTATTTCAGTAACATGTAGTACAACTTCAAAAACAATACAAAACAAAATTTCAAAAGAAGGGTTTCTTTTGTATTCAAATGCCCCCAATTTATAGTAGATACTTACTAGCTGCGCCCCGCGGTTTCACCCGCATAAGTTTCGGTAGCGTGAGAATATCGGGATAAAAACTATCCTATGTCCTTTCCTGGGATTCAATCTCTATACCAAATTTCATATAAATCGGTTCAGTGGTTTAGGCGTGAAAAGGTGACATACAGACAGAGTTACCTACCTACTTTCGAATTTGTAATATTAAAGTATGGATTTAAGGCGGTTGGCGCCAAATAGTCTGCGTTCGCCATTACTGGCAGTGTTGCCAACTTGTCGTAATATATTGTCACTATATAAAAATACAAGTGTGAAATGTTACTGAGAGTTGCTCATTATTACTTCTATTTGAAGTATTTTATTTCTTTAAGAGTAGATTCATTTCGAAAAGCATTCGTTCTGCAATAATGCGGTTCTCTTCCACAAACGAAGGGACACTTAATATCGTGTCCTGCGTGTCTTGTCGTCTGCTCGATGGCGCCAAACACATATCTAACCAAATTCTGGACCGAGTCCATTTACATAGATTGCCATCGACACGCTCGATAAGATGAAAAATGAAATAATTACTTATAATAAATGCAACTCTTGTAGCACGGTAGGTGCAGATGCCTGCACATCAAGCTACTACAATCTGTCAAATTTCTTTAATAGATTTTCAACTTTATCGCTAAATTATAAGGTTCAAAGTTGATTGGGACAATTTGACAGTTTCGGGTAGCTTGAAGTGCTGGCGTCTGTACCAAATAGTGCTGTAAGAAAATTATAAGAAGCTGAGTCATCTAATTATATCTAAACATTTAAGTACTAGCTGTGACCGCGAATTTATTCGAGTGCATGACGGAAAAGTCAGCTATCTGCCAATGAAAACCAGTCGTTTCGGATATTAGGCTGAACAAAAAGACAGACAACAGTCAAAATTTTTTAAAATTATTTTTTTGTTATCTAAGTACCTACTTACTTACCTATCGTATACAACGTGTTTTTTTTTATATCCCATAACTCTAGGGGGTCATTGTACTCATAATTATTAATAACTTTTACTATGGGACCAAATCTGAAATCGCGAAAAAAAAAATCAGCTGTTCCCTACATTTTGACGAGTTATGCGAACATAAATGTAGGGAACAGCTGATTTTTTTTCGCGATTTCAGGTTTGACCCCATAGTAAAATTTGTTCATAATGATGAGTACAAGACCCCTAGAGTTATGGGATATAAAAAAAACATCTTGTATATTTTCATATGCATTTAGTAAAAAGCATTTTTCACTTCTCATGCTTTAAAAGTTCATCTTTATGTTGTGCTTAGGCGACATAAAATCGCTTTTTATGTTCTAGTGCATAAAGTAATTTTTTTTTTCTGAGACTAAGGTAATCAGGCCCAACAGCCACACGCACAATAAAACTTCGCAGATTAAAGTCGTGATTTATTTCATTTTCTTTAATTTATACCACTTCCGTGTTTTCTATCGTTAATTTAATAAAATCAGGTAAAATAGTTGTCATTTATTATTCAAAAACGCAAAGAAACGTTTTTATTACTTGGCAGTATGAAGTACCCAAGTCGAATGACAAAAGATGAAATAAAAAAAAAAAACTTTTAAAAAGTTTCGTGGTGGTATTATCTGTGGTGGCGGGAATTAGCTATGCTTTGCAACGTTTTTGATTAATTATGTACTGTATACTTTATGCCTGTTTCATTTTCTAGCAGTCGCAGTGAAAAGCAGAGTGTATAACTCAGGCATAAACGAGCCATTTTACCCCTCGACTTAACTATCCACACTCGCCTGCGGCTCGCGTGAATATAAACGTCTCGGGGCAAAATAGCTTCTTTTATGCCTTAGTTGTACAATCTACTATTATTTTATTTTGACAAATTTAAACAGACACTTCAATTTTATTTATTTCTATGCATGTTTAGATATGGATAAATTAAAAAATTAAAGTCGCTTTTCGCGTTTGCATGTGTGACCGCGTTGTTTTAAACTTTGCAACGGATTTTGATGCGGTTTTCAGCATCATTTACATAATTTATTCTGGAAAGTTTATCTGTATAATACTTTTATATTTAACTTAGAAATAAAATAATTTCTCGTATTTTTTCCAGTTGTAAAACCGTGCGAAGCATGGGCCCGTTAGTAACTTAGAGAAATAATGGTTTACTTTATCGAAAATCGAACCAAATTCTTGTCGTCGTCTAAGTAATTTACCTGAGGTTAGAAAGAAATAGCGCAGAAATGAAGAAAACGGTGTTAAATAATCACGATACTTTCGTGTTGCTGAATTTTGGGCAAAACAAATTTAAAAAAAATTACATACCTTCATACATTTTTGCCATCGAGACGCTAAGAAGACGAAAATATGATTTATCTCATCCTTCACGTTTAGACAGCCTACTACTGATATTGTAATTCAGACCTCACTAGTTTTCTATGAAACAGCTACTCAGTTGAAAAGCTCCATGATTTTCTTTTCCAAAAATAAACCAAAAATGTTCTCTACAATGCCTGTTTATCATTGAACTCCTTCAAAGCCCTTCCATTACGGCCCATTTATGGGTATTACAACCTTTTCAGGCTTTGTTACATCAGCAAAACAAATGAGGAACCGTAGTTCCACTCTTGAAATTAAGTGATTGTCTGAAATAGTTTGTCAGGTATAAAATTTTACTAGAGCTGCATCTTTTAATCCGATCCATGTGCCTTGTTGTCCTTCCCCAGCGACGCGAAGTCGGGGTCCAAACCCTATAAAGGGTGCCCTTAGCGTGTAGTCGCTTAGTTTTTAAGTTTTATAAGCCCTGTCTGGAGGCCTTAATTTATTGAGGCACTCAGCGGCAAGCCCGATTAAGCAACCGACAACCTTCTAGGTTGTCATATTAAATGGCATGTATAAAAAAAATATATATAGCTACATCACTTTTAGCTCCTAACCCTAATTAGTACACCTATAAAAATATACTGTTTAATAATAGGGTCTATTAATAAATAACGTGAACGGAATCTGTTAATCCGTTTTGTTCGGAAGCGTGCATTTTTTTCACTTCTAATGCGAATATAATGTAGGACTGAGAAAGTGATATTGCATGAAAACTCTTCCTATTTTATTTTAGACTTCATGTGGTCAACGGTTACTAGCTTGGTCCAGACTGCTTCGCGAGGCAAACGCATATGCGTCACATGAGATTTGTTCGCACCAACCAAGCATAATATTACCGCATGCGCCAGCCTCGCGAGGCACCACACGAGGCAATATGGTCGTGCTGGACCTGGCTATACCGGAATATTTCGAAAATTGTTACATCACCTCATAGAATGGTTCCTATTTGTATATCTGTTGAGTGGCTCCATAGGATGGTCTATTGTCAAATTAATGATCTCAAAATATTTTGAAATTCCATGCTCGAGCACTCACAAGGTCTATCAATCATAACAGAAAGCTCCTGCGACTGAATACCTTTTGTAAGCATTTACTTAAAAGAAATTATTTTGCACAAAATATATTGTTGAAACATTAGGTGTAATTGACAACATTTCAAATTTTTAACCTGCATGTATTATTACGTTATATAAAAGTAAATTCAAATCTAGGGCACTCATATCTTTTAGTTTTTCGAAATTATGTACTTTTCATTCATAATTTTAACTTTGAAATTCGGTGTATTCTAAAAAGACGTAAGTGCCAGATGACGTCAGGCTTAAGGTAGAATGGCGATATTACCTTTGCTTTATTGTGACCCGTCAAAAAAACTGTTAGATGTCACTGTCTCAGTCGTTGTTTTGGTTCCTTCATTGGCGTATATTTTTCATTGGGATCCATTTTATTGGCGAAATATCAATCAAAAATTGATAATATTAACAGTAACCAGCGTGTCGAGTTGATAGGAAAAAATATTGTTGAATTCAATTCAGTTTTTAATTGTTTTCTAGTTACACTTCTTAGGTGACATTGACATGTTTTGTTTGATGTAATGTTTTCAATCAAAGACATTAGAATGCGCAAAGGTAACTACCTCATTCCGCCGTTTATGTGACGTCATCACATGTTTTTTGATTTTTATCTTTTTTCTCAGAAATTTAGAAATAAAAAAATTAAATAAAAATATATTTGAACTCAGGATACGAAAATAAAGAAATAGTATTTTTGTTTTAAGGTCGTGTCAGGTTTGAAATGTTGTCAATTGTTTTTAAAACTGATTGATAAGTGTTTTAGGGAATTTCACGTTTCAAAGATTCATTTAAATCTTCAACTCTATGCTATAGCTTCTCTTATCAAAATATGTTCAAATTTCAAAAGTTTGCTTCGTTCAGTGTTATCCTTAAGTACCTCTCCATGTACTTACTATGTTACTAAGGGTATTAAAATCAGAGAATTCGGCTCTTCGTAACTTTTTTCTGATTGTATGTTTGAGAAGGCCGTAAATCACATCTAATTGGACCTTCTCACTTATGTTGCTGGTTGGGAGCCGCGCTAATTGAGCGCGCGCTAAGGCGACGACGAACTCCGTACGCACTTGAGCTTCTTGTGGTCTGGAAAACAGTTCAATGTATATGCGGCTTGGTGGGCGGCTATCACCGAAGGCTCATCGTAAATATTGTATTGCCTTGTCCCATGAATTGACCGTGGGCCTTTACACCTTGCGACCATGTAGCTGTATCATGCGTTAGGAGCATTGACAGACCACATAGACAGTTGGCTTCACTAACATTCGCCCTTATATGCCTCTACAGCAACTATGAATTCTTCAAGAGACTCGGTCGTCGTTCCGCTGAGCCTTGAGAAGTTACCTGATGCAGGATGAGCAGAAAACGACGACGGCGTGGGTGTGACCAGGAGTGACGGCGTTAGCAGCCGCGGGCGGACAAGGTATGGCAGCGCGTATGTAATCAACGATAGGTACGATTCGCGAACTGATCTTCAAAACGCGACAGACGTTACACGACTTGTCAAAAAGGGGTGCGCGTCGAATGTTTTCAAAGGAAGCTTCTAGAATGTTCTAGAAGCTTCGACGCGGTCTCATTAGCCGGGCGGGAACAAGATGCGTTTCTGCCAGACGCGTGTGGATTGTGGCGGAAGCGGTTAAAAATAGCTTCGCGTTATACAAGTTTATTTCGTTTATCAGCAACCGAAGTGATTTAATTTCAAAGGATCCACAAGCAGCTATCCTATCAATACCACCTGATCACCTGGTAGGTACCTACTTTTCCAGTATAATTTAGTTTTATAGTACGTAACTGTGTAGTTTTTTGAGAATATTTCATATCTTCAACATGCTGATATTACTATCTTGAATGTGTGCTTTTATAATTTCTAACGTAACGACATGTAACCAAGAATAAGGAAGGTTGAAATACTAATAAGCCTGTCAGCATGGTTTCCGCTCGTCTGTCTCGCTTAGCTTCATTCCTAGTAAGCATATATTGAATGTAGTGTAATGAAATTTTGAGTCTCTTACAACAACAGCCGATAAATATAGATTTGTTGCTACTGTTGCATGCAGGTACCTGTATAAAAATACATATGACCTATATAGGCCGACCGTTTAACTGAGACGTTGCCTGAGTTAGCAGCGCGGTGCGGGAGGGGTGTGGTAACATGATGCGAGAGCTCAGTGATTTATCAACTTGTGATAACTATCACACCCCCCGCACCGCGCAGCAACCTCAGGCAACGTCTTAGTTATGCGGTCGGCCTATATAGGTCATACGTATTTTTATACGTATTTTTGGTCATGGTATACGTCAATGGTACAGTCCAACGACAACCCATATGTCAAATCTGAAAAACAGGAAAAAATGTCAATGTCAAATGTCATATTTATAAATAGATCCTTATTCATTGTGTAACTAAATTTAATTGCATAGAATATTTCAGAAGGAACACTCGTGCTTATTGAATTGAAGTCGTTTTCGTCAAACTGGTTACAAATACAGTTTGGAAGCTTATTGAGGTAGTTTTGATTTGTGTGTGCAAGTGAAATTCGCCATGCCTGACAACGATACCAGTGGACAAAGCGCTAAAATGAGAAATGAAGATTTTTGGGACTCAACATACACTCTTCAGGATACTTTGCTATACTCAGTGTTGGTTACATCACTAGCTACATTGATATACGGAGTGACATCATGGTGTATCTTGAAGAACTTTCGCAATTTCAAAAACTTCGTGTTTCTGAACGCGATTTTAGCAAACATCCTTGGCTTCACAATGGTGCTAATCGAGAGATTGGAAATAAATATAGAAGATATTACGTATGACACATATTTTAATTATACAATAAACTATTTAAGAGTTTACTTTAAATCTGTGTACAAGCACTGGTTGCTGGTTTTGTGTCATATGTATTACATAAACATTGTAAAAGTTTTGAATTGGCACATACGGAGGAAATATCTAAAAAGTAGCCTCTTTGCTTGGGGTGTGGCTTTAATGACAACTCTAATTTTATGGTTATTATGTTATTTTTGTTTGTTCTGCGTATTGGGTGGAGTTGAGTACAAGTTTATATTCCCACCTTTACTTATGAAGGGAAGCCCCATCTTACCGTTAGTACTGAACTCTTGTTTTTATATTGTTATTGTATATTCACTTTGTCGTAGTTTTAACACGGGGGCACATACGGCTTCTAAAATCTGGCGGCGCTTTTGTATAGCCACGTTGATATATATGTGGAGTGACGTCATTATGTTGTCTGATATAGTTGTAAGTTTCGTCAATCTCGATTCTTACAGTCGTACATTTGTTATTACACAAATATTTATAGATCATTTTAATGTATTAGTGTTAGACGTTTTATTGGTTCTGTTTAAAAGTAATCGGAAAATTTGGTACGATTTCCACGTCAGTAAATTTAGAAAAACAAATGTGTTTGACATCATCCAAATTTAATAATTGTAAAAAAATAATAAATACCTATTTTCAATTCATGCTATAATACATAATTGTTAATGTTAGAAACAGAAATAATACTGTAATATATTTCTGTTTCTGCATTATGTGCTGATGTATAAATATTATCAAAGTGGACATAGAATATTAACCATCGATATAGTATTATTGAAGCACAAAAACATAATATCCAACGCCAACGTTGCTGGAGCCATCCTCTAGGACTAACCTGAACAAGTTGGCCCCCTTGTCACGTGCCATAAGATTGTTGAATATTATATCAAGGGAGGTAGATATATTTCACTGCAGCCTGATGAAGTTCACAGAAGTAGCATTGAAGTGCATTGAAAATGTTGAGTAGTGATTTTAATTGTAATTGTTTTTTAATAGTATAGGTATGTATTTGTAATTGTATTTTAAGTTTTATTATAAACTAGCGGCCCGCCCCAGCTTCGCACGGGTGCAATTTTTTTTTTTTCGAATTTCCAAAATTTTCTTTCATACAAACCTTGTCCCGGCAATACCGATCACAACAAAAAAAGAATTAGCGAAATCGGTCAAGCCGTTTTCATGTCAAGTCGTGACAACGGAAAACGGGTTTCATTTTTATATATATAGATTTTATTTTAAATTGTGTTCTTAATTGTATTTTAAATTGTATTTTTAATTGTATTCTATTTGTATTTTTTATCGTATTTTATATTGTATTTATTAGTAAGTTAGATGTATGTGTATCTTTGTAGTAGTAACATTGCATTGGCGTTATAGCTGTTAAGGTGTTATTTACGAAATTTTAAATAAATAAATATATAAATATTATATGGCCTATGCAAATGTCCTGCAGATCTGAGGGGCAATTCTCTAATTTTAAGAACGTTCACAATCTGATCTCAGTCTCAATCTATCAAAAATACATCGAATTTACCTACATTTTAGATTATTTTTTAAATTGATTGTCGCTGAGATGAGATTGCGGCTAGATTTTGAATGTTTTTAATTATGAGAATTAGCCTTCTGGTATCTGTTGTGTGCATTTTACTTAATAATAACTTGTTTTTTTTTAATTAACGCTGATATATGTATAACATAGTTTAAGTGATGGAGTCATTAATAAATCTTATTAGTGTGTTTTCCCGATAATTGTAATCTTCGAACTATTAAATTGTTAGAAGCATATTCAAAGCTTTTCAGTTCTTTGTACATACACGTTTTTCTTGCCGTGAGGAACAATGATTTATTTTTGTGTGTAGGCACGTTCGTCAGTGTTGTATGGAGTATGGATCACTATGGAAGCTTGTTGACTGAAACATTTTTTTTTTACAGCGCAGTTTATACGCGAAGAAGTCATGCCGTGTGCAAAGGGCCTTGATGTTACGTAGGCATTCATGAGAAAGATAGGGTCACAAACTTTCAGTGAAAATCAAATCAAATCAAAAGTCATTTATTCAAAATAGGCTGAGAATCAGCACTTTTCAAACGTCAGAATTACAAAAGACAGTCCCCAAAACGCCCACCCTTCACCACTTCTGTACAATACCTATTAGGTATGCAAAGTAATTAATATTACGAGACACAGAACATTAAATTACAGTACCCGGCGATAAATATTGCACATCGACCTTTGGAAAGAAACAATCGGCTAATTTCGGCTTCGTAGTGCGTTATCTCTGTCGCACACTACCTATGTGACGTTAACTGACGTTTTGTCAGTCGTTGTTCAAGTGCGATAGAGTGCGGTCGCGTCCAGTTCAAAATATATATCTAGAGTTGTTAATACCCCCAAATTTAAAAAGTTGTACTATGGCATCTTTAGGAAAAATAGGGGAACCTTTTTATTTTACCCCAACCTAAAGCAATCATTTATAGAAAAATTGGTGTATTTTATACAAAGAATAAAAAGAATTATCAAAAGAAGCAAATCATAATTGTTTTAACAGCTCCTAATAGATACCGGACTGTTTGTATTTCGTGCGACAGAGATAACGCTCTACGAAGCCGAAATTAGCCGATTGTCTCTTTCCAAAGATCGATGTGCAATATTTATCGCCGGGTACTGTAAATTATTTGCCATATGTCAGCTATTCACGCCTTACAAGGTTTCATCAGCTTTTTTTTATTTTTTCATGGGATGAATTTTCAAAAATCCTTCCTTAAGGCTCATTTTCGTTACATACAGAACTCTAGTGCACAATTTCATGCTTCTAGATCCAGGAGTTTTAGCTATACGTTGTCTGTCAGACAATGAATGAATTCTATTTACGTAGATAGGTGAAGAGACCTTGGTGGCTACGCTTCACAGCCTGGCTCATCGACGTGGCCAATGTTGCTTGCCTGTCGGCCTTCTACAGACTGTACTTCGGAGAGTGTGCGCAGGAGCTCCACGACCTGAACCCACCATCGGCCTTTTACAACCGGACTACCAGACATACTGCAGCGCACTATCCACACTTGGTCGGTATCCCGACCAGTCGTACTCAGCGCTTCTCCTCCACGTTTATTATGCGCACAGCCAAAATGTGGAACTCTGTGCCGTGGCGTCTGTGTCCCCACATTTAACCCGTCTGCCTTTAAAGCAAGAGTGAACAGGTATCTTCGTTCCATCATAGACCTCATCCATCGCTTTCCATCAGGCGTAATCGAGTTCAAGAGCAGGCCCATGCAGCAACAAAAAAAAACATTTTTTTTATAATTTTCAATCCAACACCCTGTCAAGTTATCATGTCACGTCCTCGCGAGGCTGTCGTGTCGGTAGTGTTAAACACGCTAACGGGAGCGTTGATTTTGAACGGCGGCGCATGTCACAACTCGCGTTCATGCACGTCACCAGCAAGGCTGGCGCTGATATGTTAAAAAAGATTCTAGTAGTTTTAAGAGTAAACATTTTTATGATGGATAAAGCAGTTAGAAGAGTCTTGCTTATCCTTTTTTCAGAGGTCTAATGCATTGTTTTGTTGTAGGCTTGTGTAGGTCAGTCACGATAAAATATGAATGATGTAAAACTATTAGTAAGTCTATGCAACGTAACTCTTATCGCATTGTAATAAAGTATAAATTGAAATGATTGCCGTGAGTTTGATAAAGCTCTCGGCAAACATTCTGATTTATGATTAATCATGATTAATTAATAATTAATCTTGATTAATCAATTCATCTAATCTTACCGAGATAAGAGTTACATTGCAATGACTAACTAATGATTTTACGTCATTCAATGTACGATAGGCTGCAAAAGTGCATGGGTAGTACAGAAACAAAATCGTATGAAGCGAGAAATAACAACATCTAGCGTAAAACCAGTTAACGACTAACAAAATTTAATTACCTATGCTGTTATTAGATGGCGTTGCTTTGCTTTATAAGATAAAATATTTTTGTAGTTTCTTTTTGTCTCTTCAAACATTCAAACAATTTATAATTAATAGTTTCTTTTAAAGAAAATTGTTCCTAATTATTAACCTACTATGTTAAAATTGAATATAAATTTTATAAGTAGGTAGGTATCTGATTTTCTAAGTTTTAGTTTTCAAACTTGAGAGGGTAGGTTGAATATGGATTTATAAATAATTGGTAGGTGGTATGAACAATACTTAGATCGAAGATTTATGACAGCTCAATTGATCGTTCGCTAAGTTAATTTCGATTATCTCGTTCGAGTGCCTTTTGTTCAGTTTTTACCCGACTGCGCGACGCAAAGGAGTGGTAATGTGTTTATCAGCCTATGTATGTATGTAAGTATGTATGTATGTTTGTATGTTCCTTTGAAGCACTATACAGACCAAACGCCTGGGCCGATTTTTATGATTCACACGTCAATCGATTCCTCTTAGTCCGGCGAGTGTCACTAAAGACATGATGTTAATGAAAATTCAATATGGCGACTACTAGACGCCATATTGTGAAAATGAAAGTCAAGAAACTATGTCAAGCGGGGTATCGTTGGATAGGTCTTTCAAAAATATCAGTGGTTTGGGAAGACCGTTTTTTGATTAAGTAAACCGTTCGTGACTTATCAAGCTTTAAAGTACCAATTTTCGTTAGAATCAAGTGTCCCCCCCCTCTACCAACTAAACGCGGCAGTAGTACCTATATATTACGAAGTTTAAAGGGAAACTATCACACTTAAGTGGGATTTACAACTCATAACTAAAAAGAATAAAATAAAAAAAATTAAATTAAAAAAATCAAAAAACCCGACTGCGGTAAAAAACTTAAGTTAAAAAAAACTGAAAAGCTAAAAACAAGCCCATTTTAAATTAAATAAAAGTTGGAAGCAGGCGGGACCCATACCATTTTTCTATTTTCAAACTCAAATGGGTCCCGCCTGCTTCCAACTTTTATTTAATTTAAAATGGGCTTGTTTTTAACTTTTCAGTTTTTTTTAACTTAAGTTTTTTACCGCAGTCGGGTTTTTTGATTTTTTTAATTTAATTTTTTATTTATGATCAGGCGAATTACTTATTTTACCAAAATGAGTACGAGTTATAACATTGATTTCGTTACAAGAGCTCAAATAATTGCTTTGAATAATCAAGCCAAAAACTTGTCAGAAATAGCCAGAGACCGATGTAAACGTAAGTAGTTTTATTTTAACACTTTTATATTAAAAACTGCATTATTTTTTTGTTACTATACTACATAATAATCATTATTGGGTATTATATATTTCTGTTTTATTGTTACAGAGAAAAACAGTTGTTCTTTGAGTAGGTACGACGATTTGAAGAGGAGGGTTCTTTGAATAACTATCAAAGAACTGGTAGACCACGACTTATAAAACACATTGCAGCATCAAACCATGATAATGGCGCAATTTCATTAGTCGATAGGGCCCGCATGCCGGGGTGCGAGAGATTTCTGGAACGCGTGCCACAGGGCCCGCATTCGGGGAACTGTTTTCATTAGTCGATTGGGTCCGCATGCCAGGTGCGAGAGATTTCTGGAACGCGTACCACAGGGCCCGCATTCGGGGAACCGTTTTCATTAGTCGATAGGGTCCGCGTGCGGGGTGTAGGAGAACCTCCATGTTCGACGCCAGTTATTAACAAGAGTGGCACTGAAACAGACGTTCTTGCCATGGATCAACAATTAATGTTATGTGGAGCAATTTTGACTGTCTGTGTCTTATTGAAGAAGAAACTATTAGCCTCACTGAAGAAAGAGAAAAAAAGATTTTGGGTTTGCGAATCCGTAAAGCGATCAGCCATTTTGCGCAGCGTCTTTCTAATCCAACAAACACTCACGAATGAAATTATATGATTAAACGAACTTACCTTAAGTGAAGTTCTATCATAATTATACGAAGCTCCTTCTCCGAGACAGATTTACGAGTAGTAGCGCGGTAATGTACCAGCGCCATCACAATTTCAAAGCTAAAAAAATAAAAAAATAAAAACTGTTCTCTCGTCGGGCAACACTGTATGTATATGTCATTTCGTTTAAAGCTAGTTAAAACAACCCTATAAATGGGAAAACTTTAGTAGGGATGGGTTGGGAGACTCTGTCTCGGAGAAGGAGCTTCGTATAATTATGATAGAACTTCACTTAAGGTAAGTTCGTTTAATCATATAATTATACTTACTCCTTCTCCGAGACAGATTTACGAGTAGATGTTTGAAGTCAGGTAGGGTTGTTAATGAGTTAATAAATACTTGGTAGTAAAAATAGTAAGGTATTTATTAAAAATCACAGAATTTTTGTATAACAATAACCAATCAGTAACAAATCAGATTAAGAGATCAACAAATTCAAGTTGGGTTATTCACAGTGTTACATATTACATCACTGAAAACCGTTAGATCTTGAATAACTGGCCTGTTATAATGTCTAGCAAAGGTGGCAGAGTTCCGTGACCACCCAGCTGTTCTTTGTATTTGGTCTATGCTGATACCAGATCTTTTAGCAGCTGATGTGGAAGCATGTCTGGTGCTGTGTGCTGTGAATGTATTTACATCAATTCCAGACTCATGTAACATTGTTTTAATCCATCGGCTTATAGTTTGAGTTGAGGCACTAAGGTGTGGTTTTTTAAAGGTTAGTATTAGCTTGTCAGTACCACTTCTAAGTGGTTTAGTTCTATCAATGTAACATTTTACAGTAGAAACTGGACAAATCTCAATTCTACTTTCAAAAGTTTTAAGGTGTAATAGTGGCTGAAGGTTGCCTGTTTTTGAGGTTTTTATTATGTCTGGAATGTATATCTGAATTCCATCACTCATGACTTTCATATTTTTAATATTAATTAAAGCTAAAGTTTGCACTCTATGTCCTGTAGTAAGAGCAAGAATAGTTACTACTTTTTTGGTTAATTTTTCTAAACTTATATCTTCATTGGGATAAAGAGTTGCTAAATATGTTAATACAACCCCAGGGTCCCAAGTAAAATTGTACTTTGGAGTAGGCGGTTTTGTACGGTATACTCCACGCATGAATCGTTTAATCCTTTCATCGGATTCAATTTTAGAACTAATTAACAATGAAAGGGCTGATCTGGTAGTATTTATTGTACCATATGATGCCCCTGATTCAAGGGATTCACTTAAAAATTTCAAAATATAGGGAATTGAGGCTTCATAGGTGTCTATGTTACATTTGTTACAAAATAGCCACCAAGATTTTAAGGGCGAGTCATACTGTTTCATGGAATTATTAGATAATGAATTTAACATGATTTGGAGGGCTGAATTTGGTGTGCCTCTTCTTACGTATGCCTCGCTGAGAGCAGCCCTGCAGCCAGGGTAAGTTGATGGTGGAGGGGGTGACTTTCTCTGAAAGGAGAGGATAATAACTTTATATTTGGTTCAAAGATTAATAATTCTTTGGTTAATAATGACTCCAATAGTGGGAACCATGGTTGAGATGGCCAATATGGAAAAACTAGGATGCCTGTTGCCATATCGGTCTTGATTTTTTGAAGGCATTTTAATATTAGTGAGAATGGAGGGAATGCATAAAAGAAATAATTAGTCCAGTTGAGAGTGAATGCATCAACTTGGAAGGCTTCAGGGTCACATTTCCATGATACAAACTTTTCACATTTACTGTTTATTCTAGAAGCAAACAAATCAATATCCGGTTCCCCAAACCAATTTACTATTTTACTATAAGCTGATTGAGAAAGCTCCCATTCAATGTTGATTTTTCTCGATTCTCTGTCAGCTTCATAATTTTCTTTGGTATTAATGTAAGATGTATAAATCCATATATTCCTTTCTTCACACCATTGCCATATATCTCTAGTAATACTATTTAAATGGGGAAACTGAACTCCCCCCATTTTGTTGATATATGCCACTGCAGTAGTATTGTCTACTCTTAATAACACCTCACAGTCATGCAAATTTTTTGTAAAACATTGGAGCCCTAAAAAGGCAGCTTTTAACTCTAAATAATTTATGTGATAATTCTTTTCTAAATCTGACCATGAACCGGAAGTTTTATAGTGTTCACACACAGCTCCCCAACCAGTAGTTGAGGCATCTGTTAGTATTTCTATTTTAAATTTATATTGTTTTATTGGATTATATTTGTGTAAATTCTTACTCCACCAGTCTAATTCTGGGTGAATTATACTTTTAAGGGGCATTATTGCATCATAATTATCATTTGACTTTATCAACTCTAAATATCTCTCTCTCTCTAAAATCTTGGTATATGCCCAGCCATAAGGAATGGCTGGACAAATTGAACTTAATGTTCCTAGCAATTGAGAGAATTCTCTAATTGGACATTTAGTTTTACTTTGATAAGTTTTAATTTTGTCTAATATTGCCATTTGTTTTCTGTTGTTTTTATCATGGATCCTGCTTTTTGTATTGCTTGTGCAGCCCTAATTTTTTCAGCGCAGTCTGTCCCAAATAATGTGTCATCTGGTATTGCTGTCCGTACGGCATCTTGTACCACTTTATTGACACCAGCCAATGCAAAAAATCTTCTAGAAGAAGAGTCTTGAAAATAAATCTCAGCAGCTAATTTTGCTGCATCGCTTATTTCTTCAACAAGGACTTTACTGCTTATATTACCCATCAGTACCTTGCTCAATGATTTTCCGAGGCAAGTCATGAGTTTTCCGGTTAGGTTTTGTCTATAACTGATCCTTTTATCCCTTTTGAGAGTTGGGTCTGAGAGAGAAGCTGATATCTCTGCATTCATTGAAGGAGCCACTGCTCGTGGAAAATTGATAGGCGTGGGATATTTCTTGATAATGGCCTCTCGAGGTTCTTTACCGAGCCCTGTCTGTGTGATCCTCGTCCAACGAAGTGCTAGTTCTGGTCGGATAGCTTCTCCAACTTCAGCATTTTCCTCTCCTTCAGTTCCCAGAGCTTGTAAAAGTTCGTCAGGTAGACTGTCATCTGAAAATTTCAAGTGAAAGATATAGACATGTCTATCCGCTTAGTGATAGCGCTAAGTCAATAGTATTCCAATGTGGAAATACATTTTTTGGCGTTGTCTACCCGCAGTGTGATAGCGCTTGCCATGTATTTTATGAGGTTTGACACAGTGTCCACCCGCATGTGGTGGCGCTTAAGTGTTCTGAACCTAATTATCCCTGTATCGGGATAACCCAGGCGTTTGAAGTGTACATTGTTAAAATATGGGTAACAAAAGGAATTTTATTTCATGTTTTACAGACCTGTAATAAGTTCTTGTTCTGGATCGTTCTGAGCAGGTATATTTAGGCCAGATGTCGACGGTGCTTCGGTTAGATGAGCAACTGGAGGCAGCAGTGCAGGTGGCAAAGGTGATGGAGACCGCGCCGGCGGTGAACATGGCGGTGAAGAGGTTTCTGAATCCACTTCGACCGGTATCTTTTCCAGTTTCCTTTGTAATTTTCGTATTTTGTTCTTGATATAATCCGGGTCCTTATTCTTCCGTTTACCCATTTTGTTTGGAAAACCACAGTAAATCCCGAATAATTACAGAAAAACGAATTGTCCATATAATCCCGAAAAAACCGTTAACCGAATGAACCATTGAACATCATTCTAGAAGTTTTTAGTCTTCGAGTGAGTTTGTTTAGTCAATGACCGGAAGTCCGGAAACACCGGAAATCGTCGTTTGACATAAGTAAAAGCGAATTTAGGAAACTTTATGGTATTTTTAGGTTATCACAAAATTCTTGAATAAATTCAAGTCTTACCTTATTGATGCTTCGGCAGATTGATCATTCATCATTTTTTCAATAATTTGGTACTATACCTGTTTTCTTCATAAACAAAAAACGCTTGTAAACAAACTCATGCCGGCACCAGAGTTCACGTCTTATTTCGATAAATAGTAGTCTACACACATCATATGTCGTGAATATACTAATGGTAATCGATTTTAGTATTGTTGTATACATAATTATCTAAGAAAATTCAATAAAACTTGTATTTTGTTGAGAGAACGTAGTGACAGCGCTAAGCACAAAAACACGTAATGACATATACATACAGTGTTGCCCGACGAGAGAACAGTTTTTATTTTTTTATTTTTTTAGCTTTGAAATTGTGATGGCGCTGGTACATTACCGCGCTACTACTCGTAAATCTGTCTCGGAGAAGGAGTAAGTATAATTGAATAATGAAAAAGTATTTGACTTACGACCCGCAAGCTGTATATCGACCGATGAATTTCATTGGTCGATATCACGATCGGTATAAAGCAAGCGGGGAATCCCTGCAGACGGTGTAACGAACACGTATCGACTTGTAACTTTCATTGGTTGTTATCTCGCCTGCGGGGACTCCTCGTATGCTGTATACCGAACGAGTTAACGACTAATGAAATTGCGCCATAAGGGAGTATGAAGAAAATGGATTTCTGCCACTATGCTGGTTTATTTGACACAAGTTTTGACACTGTCCGTTGTGCTCTTCATAGTGGGCCGCGGAGGCATGCTGTGAAACCCTTGCTCACGGAAACCCATAAAAGGGCAAGATTACAATTCGCTTTGGATCACATAAACTTCGATTGGAGTAATGTCATCTTTACAGATAAAAAAGCTTTTAAGTCCAGTGAACACGGACGCCTATGTTTGTGGTGTCGAAATAATACGCGATACACAAGTGGTTACGTAGCTACGAGCTAAATAATTATACGTAGATAATATTATTTATATTGACTGGAGACCTGGTTATGTGTGTGAATAATCTATAACTTACGTATTTTTAATAATTTAAAATGTTATGAACACTTCTAATTCAAACAACATAGTTTTTCGTTTTTTATGTTGGCTACTAATCATTTGAAATGCTTTTGTGCAATTTTGTAGTTTTTAGCCTATTTATTTAGTATCCATTTTATCCGTTTGACCTTTGTTTTTTTATCCGTTTGACCTTTGATTACAAAAAGTGCTAAATTTTATTTCCGTTAATTTGAAATTTTGAACAGTCATTCATGATAATTGGACATTGCATCTAAACAATATTGTGAACAGCGCCATCTAGGGGCAAGTAGCGGAACCACGTTTGAAACATTTTGTCTAACATCAATATGAGCGCAAATAGTGGCCGCAAGATGGCGACACTAGTACCATGTTTTAAATGTAAAAAAATTGTTGACATAAAAAATACAGCAATGTGCTCCATCTGCAAAAACAGATGTGAACCAGATTGCGATGGTTATCCTAAACAAACTTACCGTTTAATGAGCCAAGAATCAAGAAAAAACTGGAAATGCAGAGCGTGTAGCCAGAAAAACCACAAAGATAAAAAAATATCAAGTTCCAGCGACATGTCTAACGTTACTCAGCGAAAGAAAAATAACACCCTACTGGAACCGATCCTCTCAACCCCAGAAACTACACAGTCTACAAATAAAGATCAGTGTACTGATACGATTCAACTCGCAACCCAAGATACGTCTATTATATCAGAGTCACAATTATTTACCGAATATGAAACTTCATATGAGTTATATGATACACCCAATAAAATGTCTAAGAGTATGGACTGTACTGTTACCGACCAACTGTGTATTTCTGAAATGAAAGAACAAATATCTACACTGACTAGTAAACTGGAGAGCACGGAGAGTGAACTGGAAAATATTATACTGGAAAATAACAAGCTCAATAGACAGGTACAAATGTTAAATGAAGAAATAAAAGTATTGAAGTCGCTCTGCAACTCGTCTACAATAATAGGTAATAGTCCATATAAAAGCGACAAGAATAAGAGGCATTCTCTGTCGCGACGGAAAAAGTCTCCCACTGTTTCCCCACTGGCTTCAACATCGAAGCTTGAACCCCACAACGACATAGAAACGTCACCACAACAACAACAAATTGAACAGCTACAACAACAATTGGAAAAATTACAACGAGAAAACATGTCCCTTACAAGCCAAATAGAGAGCCTGATACTAGAAAACAATACACCTTTACCACTCGAACGAGGACTACTACATACGGATAGGGGTAAATCGGCCATAAGTAACAATACTACAACTACAAAACAGTCAGATCTTTCACTAAAAAAGATATGCTTAATAAGCTCAAACAATACAAATAGTGTTCTATCAATCGCATTGGAGACATTTGTAGACAAGCAACTATGTCATTATCTTTCACCGAAATGTGGAGTTTCACATATGATTAAAAATCTACATGAGAAACTATACTCCTTCACAAAAAATGATTATTGTGTAATCATGATAGGAGAAGAGGATTTTAGATCAACAAATAATTATTTTAATCTGGTGCTAGAATTAAGAGATACCCTACTGAAAATACGCCATACGAATATTATACTGTGCCTCCCCACGTATAAATGCAGCTATTATGCTACAGTATTTAACTGGCGAGTAGAGATGTTTGGTGCCCTACTCTACCTTGACGTAAATGCATACCATTACGCTACGTTAGTCGACTCAAATTTAAATCTATCCATAGATGGTATAATGTTCTCTAAATATGATGGAAGGCTGAACAACACTGGAATGAAGACTATTTTCAATGACATATTACAGACAATAAAGGACCTCAAGACTGAGGCCAATAATACATCGATAATACATGACCAAAATAATAGTGGTGAAATAAATAATACTGAGTTTTTTCTGTGATGACAACGTACAAATACTGCATCAGAACATTGCGGGCTTACTGAACAAATCTGATTATCTCGCTGTCTGCCTGGAAGAACTAAGTGAAAGAGATGTCAACGTTGATGTGGTCTGTATCACAGAGCACTTTATCATGTCAGGAATAGAGAAAAATCTATATGTACCAAATTACCAACTAGCGGCAATATATAGTAGAAGAGAGATCAATAGAGGAGGTGCATGCATACTGGTAAAAAAAGGTCATCAATGGAGAGAAATGCAAGAAATAGCTAGATTATCATTATCTGGTACTTTTGAATGTTGTGGTATAGAATTAGTTAAGTGTAAAATTATTGTAATTTGTTTGTACAGAGTACCTAAACCTAGTAACTTAAATGTATTCTTTGAAAAGATGGAAATACTTCTAAAGCTAATCTGTGGTAAGCGTAATAAAAAGGTAATTATTGCAGGAGATTTTAATATTGATATGTTAAAGAGCAATAGGACATCTATGGAATTTGAATGTTTGTTATCACAATATGGCTTAGGTTTAGGAATTAGAGAACCTACTAGGATAAAAAGTAAAACCTGTAAAACCTGTATAGATAATTTTTTACACAATTTTCAAAAGAAATGTAAATCTAAAATTATTGAATTTTCGTTGTCCGATCACACGGCACAACTAATAGAGTGCCCTATTAAAAAACAAGGCGAAATTAAGTTGTGGCGCATAAAGCAACGAAATTATAATATGGAGAACCTCAATAAATTTAAGACATGTATTGAGAGTTTATCATTCGCGGAGATATTTTCAACTGAGGACCCAAATGTAGCATACGATGCATTCATGGACACGTTTAAACTCTTCTACAATTTATGTTTTCCATATAAAACTATCACAATAAAATCAACAAATAAAATGAAATGGGCATCGCGGGGTGTAAAATTGTGTAGTAAGAATAAAAGAAAATTGTTATGGAACTATAGACTGAAGCCAAATAATGCAAACAAACGCAAATATAAAAACTATGCACGAAAATATAAAAATATAATTAGGCTAACACAGCGATCTCAAAATATACATAACATAAAATCCTCAAAAAATGTAATCAAAACCACGTGGAAAATTATTAATCAATCAAACCAAAATCTCTCCCATAACACGATCTCCAAACTGAGGATAAGTGACAGCAAAATGGTAACAAGTCCACAAGAGATAGCTAATGCTTTCAGTGATTATTTTGTTGATAAAATTGTTCCAATTGCAAATCGTGGCACTAAAGTTACCAAACACATAGACAGAAGAAATTACTCTATGTTTCTTGCACCCTGTAGCCCCTCAGATGTTGAAGCGATTATATCATCACTAAAAAATACAAATAGTGTAGGGTATGATGAAATATTAACCAAAGTAGTTAAATACACAAGCAAAGTTATATCAACACCTTTAAGCCACATCATAAATCTAAGTATCTCCACAGGTATCTATCCGGAAGGACTAAAAATATCTGTGGTGAAACCACTCTTCAAAAAAGAAAAAAGAGAACTTATGGAGTCTTACAGACCCATCACGCTCATACCAGTATTTTCAAAAGTTTTCGAAAAATTCATCCATAAACAACTCTATAACTATTTAGAGACACACAATATTTTAGCTAAAGAGCAAAACGGGTTCAGGCAGAAAAAGAGCATAAATAGAGCGATCTATGATTTTCTGTATGTTATTATGACACAAGTAGATATTAAGACACCAATCTGCGCTATCTTTTGTGATATGACTCAAGCGTTCGACTATGTGGATCATAAAATCTTACTTGAAAAACTTGAACATTATGGTTTACGGGGAAATGTTCTGAGTCTTATAGAATCGTATTTGACAAATCGCAAACAATTCGTAGAGATTAAACGCATAAATGAAACGAATAAAACAGAAGAAACATACACTTCTCATATGCGAACAGTAAAATATGGTGTGGGGCAGGGTACTGTCGTGGCCCCCCTGTTATTTATTTTATATATAAATGACTTGCCTAAAGTAACCACCGACCATATAACATTATTTGCGGATGACAGTACAGTTGCTATAAAATGTAAAAATAAAAATGAATACGAATCTGACATAAACACTACATTATTGAATATTATAAAATGGCTAGAAAATAATAATTTGAAGATAAATATAAATAAAACAAAACTAATACAATTTACTCAAAGAATACCAACATTTAAAGATTTGGGAGTTAACTATAATAATATGGAAATTAGCGAGGTTAACACAACAAAGTTTTTAGGACTAACTATTGACAACAATATAAATTGGAAAACACATACAAACGAGCTATGTAAAAAAATCAGTAGTACAGCGTATGCGCTATATAAACTTGCACCCGTGCTTAATATTGATGCCTTACTCACGGCATACCATGGAGCGTCTGCGTCATACCTCAGATATGGGATAATATTTTGGGGCAATTCGACAAACAGGGAACTAGTTTTCAAAGCACAGAAAAGGTGTATACGAGCGATGTTTAATATTAAAATCCCAGAAAGCTGTGAACCATACTTTAGACAATATAAAATCCTGACGTTACCTTGCCTGTACATTCTTGAAACCGCGATTTTTGTAAAATCAAATCCTGAACTTTTCGAGACTATGGCAGATACAAGTACTCGTAGCAGGAGGAAACACGCACAAATTAGATGGCGATTACAGAAGGCAAATACGGCACTACTACGTAAGAGTATATACGGCATGGCGCCAAAAATTTATAATAAGTTACCAGATGAATTAAAAAGCTTAAATAGTAATCTATTCAAAAAACATTTGCATCACTTACTAGTCAGTAAAACCTATTATAAAATTAGTGATTTTCTCGAAGGTAAATAATGTGACTAGAAAATACAAATTTCAATGAGACTGTAATATACACACATGATGGACATATTGTAATTTTTTTTTTTTTTTTTTTTATTCTTTATTGACATGGCCCAGAAGAAATATATTTAATTTTTTGACTGATCTAAAATATTCTGATTCTTTGACTGTTTTGTTTGTATTATAAAATTGTGATATTTTTTATTATTTTAACTTGACATTGGAGCTATTGAATTTTTACTATATTATATTGTTATGAATGTTACTAAATACTAATTTTATGTTGATGCATGTACCTATTTAAATCTACTAAGCACGAATTTGTTTGTGAATATTAAATAAAATATAATAAGCAAAATTTGCATGCCAGTAAGGTAGATCAAGGAGAACGTTATCACATGTTATGTTTAACACCACTGTATACCCTTGGTCAGCAAATAAATGTTTTGATTTGATTTGATTTGATTTGATTTGATTTGATTTGTAATAAAATAACCTGGTCTCCTGTTTGTTTTTATTGAGGTTACATAAGCTTCAATCCTCTTTCCGATTTTGGAAACGAATACTTAAGCTATCGCCTCAATAACGTCATAATATTATATATAATGTTATGCCTATAATAATTAATAAACTGACTACCTATTAAATTTGAATAATACACTGTAAGAAATAAACCTCTATAATTTTTATAGTGCCTTTTAGGCGCTCCACACACTGCACCGCCGCGACGGAGCGCGGTGCAGTGTGTGGAGCGCCTTATTGCGAGCCCACAAGGCGAGCCTGTTTACCTGCGATGAATCTGCTCTTTTTTCCTGTTGCTAACTACCAATTCGAATATTAAATTAATTATTAAAATACCCACTCGTTAGCTTAATAAATATATTTCTATCGGTTTCTTTTATTATTTTTATTATTTAAGCTACGTATGCTGGTAAATGTAATGTAATAATTAGATAAATGTTTTAGCTTTGTAACTCCTTGCTCAATCCTATTTAATACGTTTCTTCCTAACTCTTTACTTACGTTTCGTAAATTAGTCATAGTTGTGAAGAAACCAACGCCATCATCTAGTTTATTTTCGAAAACTTGAATTCAAACGTTCACGGTAAAATAGACACTAAGGTACCCATGCAATTTTGCTGGCGACTGTACATATTCGTGAATATAATAGTATCTAAACATTTTAGTCGATAAATGAGATTTTAATAGATTCCTATTAAATTATATAATTATTAGATTCATACCAGATATCTGATATGTAAGGGACATTAAAAATGAGTGCATCCCGAGGAAAGCAGAACACATCCGAAGTAGTGTCGTTACGGTAACAGTGCCTAACAGTGGCGCGAATCCAATGGTTTTTTCCCATCTCAAAAAATGCCCAACGCGGCTAATCAAGTTTTCACTTAAAAAATCGTAGAAATCTTAGGATCACTAACCAGTACGATAGAAACGATTATACAATACACACAATAAGTACAATAAGTACTAAGCACTTTTGAAAAGTCAGCGTTCAGCTGAGTGCGTGCAAAATAGGTTTTAGTGGTACCTAAATGGGCCAAATGAGAAGTCTTTACAATAGTAGATTGTACAACTAAGGCATAAAAGAAGCTATTTTACCCCGAGACGTTTATATCCACGCGAGCCGCAGGCGAGAGTGGATAGTGTTAAGTCGAGGGGTAAAATGGCTCGTTTATGCCTGAGTTATACACTCTGCTTTTCACTTCGATTGCGAGAAAATGAAACAGGCATAAAGTATACAGTACATAATTAATCAAAAATGTTGCAAAGCATAGCTAATTCCCGCCACCACAGATAATACCGTCACGAAACTTTTTTAAAGTTTTTTTTTTTTAATTTCAACATTTGTCATTCGACTTGGGTACTTCATACTGCCAAAAAATGAAAACGTTTCTTTGCCTTTTTAAATAATAAATGACAACTATTTTACCTGATTTTATTAAATTAACGATAGAAAACACGGAAGTGGTATAAATTAAAAAAAATGAAATAAATCACGACTTTAATCTGCGAAGTTTTATTGTGCCTGTGGCTGTTGGGCCTGATTACTTTAGTCTTAGAAAAAATTTTTACTTTATGCACTAGAACATAAAAAGCGATTTTATGTCGCCTAAGCACAACATAAAGACGGACTCTTAGAGCATGAGAAGTGAAAAGAATATTAAACTCCTTACTTATATATTATAAATTTCTTCTCTCTCATATGTATCGACATTTGCCTAAACGTGACGGATTCTCGAAACACTCTCAATTCTCGTGCAATTATCGAATCGCCGCCTACGAAGATTCACTTCAAAAAGAATATTTTACTCGCAAAAACTAGAATAATCTTCAAAGCCTTTTTGACTGAAAAGTAAGCTCAAACTATTGAGTTAATTTACGATATCTCCTAGGAACGCCATTGCTATGTGTCTGTCCAATATTTACGAATATAAGACGTGCATGTAGAATAAGAATGAGACGTGGTTACATCGCAAGCGGATTGTCAGCTTGTAAGGTACTTAGTACTCTATATCTTAGGATCAATCGGAACCACAGATATAGATATACCTAGATAACGCAAGTATCAGGAACTGTATGAAAACTAAGCGTGCCATTTTATGACTACCTACTATGACGTCACAAGCTCGCGCTCTCTCGCTCACGCTCACCCAGCCAGCAGTACGCAGGACTGAGCGCGAAAGTGGCGGCTTATGATTTTCGATCATAAACTGGTGCGATTTTTGGCACGCGAAGTAGGTGCTCTTGCGTTATCTAGGTGTATCTATATCTGTGATCGAAGCCCTTATAAGATCACTTCGTTGTCCGTCTGTCAAGACTCTTTTTGTCAGAAACGCGTGGAGTTATCAAGTTGAAATTAATATCAAATACTCAGGGCTGCAATCCCTTGAAGCAGTGAAAAAATAAAAACAAATCTGAGAAAGAAAATGGCCAAAAAGTCAACGTAATAAAAAGATTGCTGCGCCCCGCGGTTTTACCCGCGTAAATGTCGATCCCGTGGTAATATCGGGATAAAAACTATCCTATGTCCTTTTCCGAGACTCAAACTATCTATATACCAAATTTCATCTAAATCGGTTTAGTGGTTTAGGCGTGAAGAAGTAATATAAACACACACACACACACTCACAAACTTTCGCCTTTATAATATTAGTGTGATAGTGTGATTATGCCGCATATTTTGACAATAGCAAGGGAATCAAAACCGTTTCAATTCTGGGTCAACGGGTACTTCCCGTTGACCTAGAATCATGAAATTTGCCAAAAAGCAATGTCATGTAGCGCAATTAAAGAAAAAATCCGAAAACCGTGCACATACCTACGTTGTTTGTCCTGTACCATGCGTAATAAGTAACGCAGATGGTCACCTGAAAACAGAAAATGGTAAAAAGGAATTTCAGTGGTTGAATTCCTTTTAACGTTAATTTGTAATCCGCACGTCCTAAAGAAAAACAATTTACTATGAATACGTCATAAATTCCTTAAAATTATTTTCATTAATTTACATTTTCTATAAATGGCTGGGGCAGGATCTGGCATTGTCATTTGTACGGAACCCTCGGTGCGCGACTCCGACTCGTAATTGATCGGTTTTTGTATTACATACAATTTCTGAGTTCATTTTCTCCTATCCGCTGTCAATGGGACTTAAGCCCACAGGACCTTCGTTGACACCTGGACTTAATCTCATGCAATATTCATACTCCTACATTTGCCCGGGCAACGTATAAAAAAGGCATTTTGTTTATAAATAGGCACTCAGTAGTTGACGGGAGTATTACTCAGGATACTGAAGTTTTGGCTGCTTTTATGTTTCGATACAGGTAGGTAAGTGCATTTAGGAATAGAATATTCACCTGATTTACTCCATGATATTGACCGTAGAGAATTGCTATATTGCTATTGGAGGGGCTTGTGGCTTAGTAATATCAGCCGCACGAGTCGATCGATCAGGTAAAGCTACGCTTGCCGCGGTTGGTCCGTGGATGGGTGACCATCTTTACATACCAAGATCCCTCCGTGCCTCGGAAAGCACGTTAATCCGTTGGTCCCGGCTGTCATTCGTGGATCTTTGACAGTCGTTACGGGTCGTCAGAAGCCCGAAAGTCTGACAACCAGTCTTACCAAGGGGTATCGTATTACAAAAGTAACTGGGTTGTGGAGGTCAGACAGGCATTCGCTCCATGTAAAATACTGGTATTCAGCTGCATCTGGTTAGACTGGAAGCTGACCCCAACATAGTTGGGAAAAGGCTAGGCAAGTGATGATGATTGACCGAAGAGAATTATTACTTCAAATATATTTTCTTTATTCTGTTGGCAAGGTCTCAGTGTTAGTTTAAGTTGGTTTGTATATTACTTGATAATGTTAAAAAGTTTATACTCTCACAAACCTCGTGATGAGTTCGTGACTAGGAGTTCCGCCAAGTCGAGCAAAATGTACCTTCCTTTTCTCGAAACAGTTCAGGCTTTATATTGTTAAGAATGTCTTTACATACATATTTTCATCTAAACTAGCACTGACTTATCTAAACAAAAATACCCGATCAAAATATTTGACACCCCGTTCTAAGCTTGCTTGAATGTTCGAATGGAACCCGCGCTAAATTATAGCCAGCCTATATAAGGTTAGGCTACATAGATAGCCTCTACAGCACCTGCACTACTGACTAACCCTTCGGAGAATACAGGTGCAATGTTTTGTTATACTAGCTGCGCCCCGCGGTTTCACCCGCATAAGTCTCGATCCCGTGGGAATATCGGGATAAAAAGTATCGTATGTCCTTTCCCGGAACTCAATCTATCTCTATACTAAATTTAATCTAAATCGGTTCAGCGGTTTAGACGTGAAAAGGTAAAACAGACAGACAGAGTTACTTTCGAATTTATAATATTAGTATGGATGATGTTTTGAAATATTGAAGGAAATGCACACTTTGACTTGGGCTTCTCAGCGAAAAGCAAAAAGATGAAAAATATTTTATTTTCTAAAAGAAACACTTTTTTCTTTCCTTGGCGTGACTGTTAAATTAAATTAATCCGTCTAGATAAAAAAGTTAACGCTTCAGCGATCTTGTTGTATTCAGTGGAATCACAAATAGGTATGTAGGTACTTACAGAAGGTCGACTTCATACAACGAGTGACAACGCACGCAGATACACACGCTTCACATACAGCCAGTGTAAGTGCACCCGTGACTGGCATTCATTTGAGAGACATTTTAGACCATAGGTTCTCAACGTGTGCGATGACGCCCCCTCCTGGGCGTTTGAGGCTTTTAGAGGAGAAATGGAAAAGCCTCAGAATTTTTTTTATCCTATCTGGCGACTATATAGTATTACACGTTTAAATATAATCGTGATTCAGATTTGCGACATATGGGTAAGTAAAAAAATAATGATTAGGGGGCACTGAATCAAAAAAAAAAAAAAACTCGACATGCGGCGGTGGACAAAATAAGGTTGAGAACCTATTTTATTTTTTAGATTAAACAAGCAAATACACAATCTACCCAAATTCTATCAAAATTATTTTAGTCTAAACAGAACAGAGACATTCATTTTTGGTCTATCCATACTAAAATGTCAGGACTATCAAGTAAAGAATGCTCTTTGTTCTAATTCTTTGTTGCATTGTCTAAGCCCACCTTCAAATGGTTTAAGGTCGGCTTCCAGTCTAACCGGATGCAACTGAATACCAATATTTTACATGGAGCGCCTGCCTATCTGACCTCTACAACCCAGTTATTGGGCAATACGATATC
This sequence comes from Amphipoea oculea, assembly GCA_945859645.1. Taxonomy (NCBI): domain Eukaryota; kingdom Metazoa; phylum Arthropoda; class Insecta; order Lepidoptera; family Noctuidae; genus Amphipoea; species Amphipoea oculea. The sequence goes on from OX243880.1 coordinate 13,729,621, forward strand.
CCTTGGTAAAACTGGTTGTCAGATTTTCGGGCTTCTGACGACCCGTAACGACTGTCAAAGATCCAGGAATGACCAACGGTGTAACGTGCTTTCCGAGGCACGGAGGGGTCTTGGTATGTAAAGATGGTCACCCATCCACGGACCAACCGTGGCGAGCATAGCTTAACCTGATCAATCGAACCGTACGGCTATTATTTCTTAGCCACAAGCCCCTCTGTTTTCACTCGATTTATGAAGTCACCTTCTGTAACTTCTTATACTTTGGTAGAAGTCTAGAATTTAGATGCGGTGGCAGTCAAGAAATTGTGTGAAATTTATTATAGCTACGAGTACAACTGACGTTCAGCTATTTTCGACAGCTATTGATATGGCTATCGGGTACCAAGGGAATGCTTGTGATCGAAAATTCATGATACAGTAGATTTAACACTGATGAAATAAGGTTGTGCAACAATCTATATCTTCTACTTATAATAAATCTGTAGAAGTGAAAATTGTGTACAGAGGCCAGCGCATCAAGCTACCCCAATCTGTCAAATTTTCCCAATTGAATATGAACCTTATTACTTTGTAGTAAAGTTGAAAATCTATCAAAGAAATCTGACAGATTGGGGTAGCAATTGATGTGCTGGCGTCTGTACATTGAAAATATCAAAAAAATAAATGACAGGGGGTGTTACTAGACCGACCGACACCGAACCCAAAAATGTGATTAAAAAAATTTTTGTCTGTCTGTCTGTTTGTTCAGGCATCACGCAAAAACTACCAGTTCGATTACGATGAAACTTGGTATAATTATTCTTTAATATCCTGGGTACTTTTTATCCCGGAAAAGTATATACAATAAAAAACAAACTTAATTATGCGGTTCGATCCCTAGACCCGATTACTGTACCAACCGCAAATAATAAGTTTGTCGTAGGTTACGTCACCCGCAGTGGAGTTCACTAAGGGGCGCTGCACACGGCGAAGATACTATAATATTTTATTTTATGATACAATATCGCTCGCCATACAATTCAATGGATTATCAATTTATCACATACGACGAAGATAATAATCTATAATAATATTATTATTTTTATTATTATTATCAGCCATTTCTGTCCCACTGCAGGGCAAAGGCCTCCCTTCCCTCCTTCCACTTATCCCTATCCAGTGCTGTTACACGCCAATCCTTGTGGAAAGAGTCGAGTTCATCCCGCCATCTCATTCTGGGCCTGCCGCGTTGCCGTTTGCTGCTGTTTGGGACCCATTGTGTGGTTACTTTAGCCCACAGCTCCTCCAAGAGGTGAAATTTGTTTGTTTGTATGTATGTAGGATATAAGCAAGGCTATTTAACATCACGCTGCGACTCTTCGGAGCTGAGCAGAAAGAAAAAAAAAAGTCAGAAAGAACGTAAAGCGAAAAAGAAGTAATAGCGCGGGCAGCCGATGCAATGCGATGTGTCGGGGGAACCAAACATTCCACGCGGACGAAGTCGCGGGCCGAAGCTAGTTTTAAATATAACATGTCGTTTGTAATTTGATGCTTTTAACATTCTCGCTTTTTCAAAAAAGAGAGAATAAGATTTGTTGAAGATCGATAACGGCAAGAGTAGTGTGGGACGCCCCCCAACTAGATGGACGAACGGCCTTAAGAAGGTGGCTGGGATGGGCTGGATGCGGAAGGCGGAGGACAGGGTGTTGTGGAGCAGCCTGGGAGAGGCCTATCTCCAGCAGTGGACTGCTGAGTTGATGCTGATGATATTTGAGGCTGAGTTGATATGGGGTTAGGGGATACGTGATGAAAGTTTGTACGGGGATTCATTAATTTGGCCGATGTGAAATCCCATCGGGCATGCGGCTTGTTTTATCAAGAACTTATCCGATACATGACTTTCCTTACTACTTTCTACCTTTGAATAGGGCTTGATCTTTCAACTCTTAGGGCTTTTATTAATGTTTTTGGATTAATTATTCGGTTTCTGAACTTTTGTAGCTTGAATTGTTTTACAATAAATAAAATAAATAGCATGTATTTTATTTATTTTTTGGTTCTAGGACATGTCGGTTTCCACAAATGTTTTCGTTCACCGTTTTGAGAGCAGTGGTGATGAAATTATTTACACAAAGCAAATCTCCTACAACCCCCCGACCAACAACCTACAACGACCTACAACTCGTAAGTCCAGGCAATAATCAGTAGGCCGTGGTGGCCTAAAAACAGAATAGTTAATAACACTTAGGCTGCTTTTCCACCAAAGATATGCTATGCTACGTTGCTATGGATGCGTTTGATATCCATCAATCATATTTATTGGTCCACATAGCATAGCACTGGTGGAAACGGGTTCAACTAAGCTATGTTTTTAATATGGAAGGATGCGTGCTATGGATGCGTGCTATGGAGGCGAGCTACGGATGCGTGCTATGGATGTGTACCTATAAGCAGAGCAGTTTACCTTTCCTATTGTCGATACGTCGCATAGCTTGAGCTGCGCATGTTCCTCGGATAGCTACCTTGCGGTGGCGCATATTCATAGCACATCTTACTCGCTCCACTACATAGCTCACCATCAGTGGAAATGGTCACATAGTTTCGTAGCTGAGGGTCAGTTCACACCGCGACGCGACGCGGCGCACAGTTTTCAAGATAGCAATGCAATTATAGACCTTATCTACTACACAAAAAGGTACACATCAGTGTGGAGGTCGAGCTATGCCGCGCGGTGTAGCTCGACGTAGGTAGTAGACACACAGAATTGTGTACCTTTTTGTGTCGAAGGTAAGGTCTATAATTGTAATTGCTATCTTGAAAACTGCGCGCCGCGTCGCGTCGCGGTGTGAACTGACCCTTAGCTTTTACATTCTCGCAGCATAGCTGCATAGCACATCTCTGGTGGAAAGGCACCCTAAGGGTGCGTTTCCACTGAAGCGGAGCTGGGCGGAGCGGAGCGGAGACGTGCAGGAATCTTCCAACGAGACGAGTGTCGCGATGAGCATTTCAGACATTGTGATTGGTCGATTCCTGCACGTCTCCGCTCCGCTCCGCCCAGCTCTGCTTCAGTGGAAACGCACCCTAAGGCCCGGACTCTACTGAAGCGGAACTGGGCGGAGCGGAGCGGAGACGTACAGGAATCGACCAATCACAATGGTTGAAATCCTCATCGCGTCACTCGTCTAATCTGTGATTGGACGATTCCTGCACGTCTCCGCTCCACTCCGCTCCGCTTCAGTGGAGTCCGGGCCTAAATCTTGAGCTAAACCTTTAGCTATATCTATATAACCTTGCCAAGTCTTATTCATGTGTATAATTTGGCGCAAATAGTTCGGAACAAAGTCAACAAGTTATAATATATTGACCAAACATTCTCTGTTTGCCGATATAGCCTAATTATTTTGGGTCAGCTCCCTAATTCCCTGAGGTAGTGTTTAGCATGTAACTCGTAATTAGGTTTAGATACTTGTGTTGATAGGGATATCTATTTGGCTATTATGCTAAGAAAATATTTGGTTAACATTTTATTGTACAGACGCCAGCACATCAAGCTACCCGAAACAGTAAAATTTTCCCAATCCACTTTGAACCTTATTCTTTAGCGACAAAGTTGTAAATTTCTTGTACCCCCGACCCACCCTGTCGCATCGCGTCACCTAGCCGAAGTGTCACTTTTTTCTAGCTTAGCTTAGTTAGTTTTTGCTTAGCGATCTTTCTGACTTTTTTTATTTTTGCTCGGCTTCTAAGAGTTATAACGTTATATTGAAACCTTTCTCAAGAATTGGGCTATCAAATAAAAAAATATTTTTTCAAATCCGACCGGCAGTTTCAGAGATTAGCGCTTTCAAACAAACTCCTCAGCTTTATTATTAGTAATACTAGCAGCGCCCCGCGGTTTCACCCGCATATGTTTCGATCCCATGAGAATACCGGGATGAAAAGTATCTTATGTGTTAATCCTTGTTATAAACTATCCGTATGCCAAACTCAATTCAAAGTTCAGTAGTTTTTGCCTAAAAGAGTAACAAACATCCATTCATCCTCACGAACTTTTGCCTTTATAATATTACTAGCTGCGCCCCGCGGTTTCACCTGCGTAAATGTCGATTCCGTGGGAATATCACGATAGAAAGTAGCCTATATGTTAATCCAGGGTGTCAGCTGCCTCCATACAAAATTTTATCAAAATTGGTCTAGCCGTTTGAGCGTGAAGAAGTAACAAACATAAACACACACTCACAAACTTTCGCGTTATAATATTAGTGTGATGTGATGAGATAAGTAGGAAAGTATTATGGGAAGACATAGATAAGGAAAGGGTTAATGTGCTTCCAAACATGCTATTATGGCGTATAATGATGTATATGAGATAGATAGCTAAACCATTTATTTGGCGTACAAAAAAGACAGCACAACACACAAAAGTACCTACAACATTAGATGATAACCAATTACCCACATGAACGTAATATAAAAACAAGGTGCCGATACAAAAACAAAAAAAAAAGGAAAAACATGCATCCATACTAATATTATAAACTAGCTGTGCCCGCGACTTCGTTCGCGTGGATGTCGAAACTTAACAATATATTTTGTGTGTGTGTGTGATTCCAATCTTTATTTTTTATTTATGCTAGTGCTTCTCTATATACAACATTAGCTGTGGAACCATCTGGAGCGTACACAAAAAGGTTATTGGGGTTGTTTACGCGTGAAAGAGCTACGTATAGTTGACCATGGGAAAAGCATCCAATACTTAGGTCCACTCCAACGGATAATGTCTGGCCCTGAGCTTTATTAATCGTCATGGCATAACAAAGACTGACTGGGAATTGCACTCCTTTGAAAGAGAAAGGAAAGTTGTTAGGAATAATAGGTATTCTTGGAATAAAAACAATATCAACGGCACCGAAACCGGTTAATATTTCAGCTTCGATAATGTTTTGCTGCAGATTTGTGACTTTGAGCCGAGTGCCGTTACAAAGTTTGGGAGGACATAAATTTCTGAGGAGAATTATTGGAACACCGATTTTTAAAACTATTTTGTGGGCGGGAAGTCCGGGTGTGTTGAGGGAATCCAAAAATTCTACTGGGTAGTGCGTGGCGTCATCTTCTTCCATAACTGTATTTATAGAGGTGTATTCTCTACTATTCCCGGACACATGCATCAATATTTTTAAATTAATTGCCGCAGCTTGGTCATTGCGGGGAGTCAAAATAGCTCGCTGACATAGTCAAGAACCGGCTTGATTTCCCATATTTGTGGAATCTCCGTACACAGAAGAAATTAGCTCTTGTTGTGATGTAACGCAGCGAACTTAAGCGCGAATCCCTTTCGGTGAAAGTCTCAGACTCACGTGAGAGGGCGTTACGCTCTCGGTTAGCCGTCAATCTCGCTTCACGTTCCTCCAAACTCTCCTGTGATCGAGAAACTGCCGTAAGAGAACGCTGTATACTAAGTCGAGACTCACGTTGGGTAGGCGTTTCTGACGCAAGAGTTCTGACTTTACTTGCTCGAATTGCTGCTAGCCTCACTTCATGTTCTTCTTCTGATTCCTGGGACCTACTTAATCTCGCCCTTTTCGCATCTCGGCTACGCTGCGAAAGGTTTGTTTTTTTTCTAGAAGGCATTCTAAGAAAAAGAACTAAACCAAACAAATAAAATATTGAACAAAACACAAACTTTCAAAATGAGAATGAAGACAAATAAAATTTAAAACTACGAAGTAAATAAAACTACTTGACTCAAATTGCAAGTTATTATTTACTTCGCACTTTAAAATTTAAATCAAACGAATGTTTCCAAAACTAACTACGAAGGTACGATACGAAGTAAATAAAACTACTTGATTCAAAAATAGCAAACTATTATTTACTTCGCACTGCACTAAATTTATGATCGAACTATCGAACGAATCTACCCAAATCAAAACTTTCGAAAACCAAAACCATTTAACGACCTTTTAAAAACTAACCTTTTGAAAGACAGAACTTTCAAGACCCCTACTTAACTCAAAAATGGCCGGTAGAATTGGCGAAGGTCGTTCTTTCAAGGAAAATCTTAACACCGCGATTTAAAAAATGACGTCTCAGCACAACGCCATCTATCGAAGTGCTATTATTATTAATATTCAATATTGCACGTAGTTGATCTCCAGATGTATTGTAGTCCATATTATAATTTTCAAATTTACATTTTTTAGGTGTGAACTGATTACGATGAAACACAAAACTCAATGTTACTTCAATTTATAATTTTTAACGCAAATATTGTTGTGTATAAACGTGAAGTTGTGAGACCAAGTGCACATTAACACACCTTAACTAATTTTGTCCATAGATAGCGCTGTTTTAATATTTATTTCTGAAACACATAATTTTCAAATTTACATTTTTTTAGGTGTGAACTGATTACGATGAAACAAACAACTCAATGTTACTTCAATTTATATAATTATTAACGCAAATATATATAAACGTGAAGTTGTGAGACCAAGTGCACATTAACACACGTTAACTAAATTTTACTTCTGGAACACTTTAAATTCAAAAATCTTTTGATAGACTGAACCGATTGCAATGAAACAAAAACTAAATGTTACTTCAAGTTACGCTAAATCGTTGTGTATAAAAGTTATTTCCATTGATTTCGTACATTTTACGTGATGCTCGGATAACTAAACATACAAACAGACAAACAGACAAAAATTCTAAAAATGCTGGAATTGGGTTCTATTGGTTGTCCTTTAACATCCTGGCTATATTTTTTTATTTTTTTTTTAATGTACAAAAACTTCTTTTCTACAGTTTTATTATATGTATAGATTCGAAAGTAACTCTGTTTGTCTGTCTGTCTGTATGTTACCTTTTCACGCCTAAACCGCTGAACCGATTTAGATGAAATTTGGTATAGAGACAGTTTGAGTCCCAGGAAAGGACATAGGGTACTACTTATCCCGATATTCCCACGGGATTGAGATTTATGCGGCTGAAACCGCGGGGCGCAGCTAGTATCTAAATAAAAGTGACACTATGACGAATATTTAAAATTAACAACGAAACATACAGAGTGCGGTGTGCGTCTCAAGGTTGCACCAAATGTCATGGTACCATTAGGTTGCAAGAAAACAGCTTAGGTAGATAGAGCTGTTATTTGCTTTCCGTGTTTATTCCGCATAATATCCATCATCCTAGCATGTTACAGCCTATTTCTATTGGAAAATCCATTTATTATCGTCGTACAAGAATATGAAACAATATCATGACGTAATGTAATATTATTAGGAAAGTGTTCTGTTCCTTAACATTAATTTTAGTTATTCATGAATACTTAATTCTAAATAATATTTACAGTCAACAAAAGAGATAAGTATGCAGGATCGACGGATATAGTTGAAGTTTAGTAAGAAATCGATGGATGTTCTCGAATAAAATTTAATTTTAAATTTCAGTCGACAACATCCATCGGTTTCTTACTAAACTTCAACTATATCCGACGATCCCGCATACTTATTTCTTTTGTTGACTGTACACGGGGATAATAATTATTTTTAATATTTATTCAGGCCTGTGTGCAGCCAGTGGCCAGCAGTGGGAACATTATAGGCTGATTATGATTTATTCATAATGGACCGCCAGGCGGCATACGGCAGTCAGCAGGTTCACGAATAACAAGAGTTATTCGTGAAAATTGCATGTTGATATCTTGATGCCTATAATGACTGTTTATTCATAAAAATCACACCATATGTCTCGGTTACTTTTTAGAACAAAAAGAAAACGGGTAATACGAATGTATTCAATTTCTCTGATAACATTACTGTAAAGTCTGTCTATTTCTTTCTCTCTACGAATTCGTGAAAGTAAACAAAAATTGAGTCAACAATTTCAATTTGTATGGATATAAAAGTGGCTATATATAGGCGCCGCCTACTGTCAGCAGCTGTGTTTGCACTCGCGTGGAAACGTTGACAAAGTGAAAATGCAATTATAATGTAAAAACAACAGCTGGCTATTAACGGTCAAATTAAACTTCCTCAAAAGTACCTAGGTACATTAAAAAAAGGACTAAAAAAGCAGCTTTACTGGAAGTTACTAAGAGAAGGTAATTTGGTGCTCAACATAAATTAAATATAATGGTTGTTTTAAAAGAGAAAACCCAGGCAAAGAGACTACTTTTACCTTTAAATACCTTTGGATCTTTTTTTAACATTGTAGATTTTATTTTATTTGCTTGTAAAAGGAATCACCTTCTGCAAGATATTTTACAAGATAATACGATCTTTATTGGCATCAAAAGTTTTAGTGAAAATTATCCATTTTCTTACTGACTGTATTTTTTTATTCTAAATCCATGAATTAGATTGAACATTTTCAAAAAGGTAAGGTTAGTCTCCTAACACCGTTTTCCGGTTGCTGCAACGGTAAGAGCATTTGTCCTGACTGTGTCTTAAAAATCCATCCTGTATATTTTACTTGTTTGTGATTGTTTAATATTTTGCCTACAATTCAGTAGATCACTTTTATCACGACTACAAGTTGATGTTAATGACCTTAAAACATAAAAATAACCTTAATTCGTTTGGTGACAGAACTTCTTTCTCTACGATCTTCATTTTCCGATCAACTAATCATCGGTCACTATAGAAGTATGAGGAACAGGGTGTAAAGTTCACCCATACTCTATAGAAAAGGGAGGATCCTCCGATCAGACGGGTGTTGTGTCTGGCGGGCAACTGCCCGATGGTACATGTCGGGCTGTTGTATCTATGCTAGTTGCGCGGTAAACTCTGCTTGCGAGATGCAGGATTTGCGTGACGTCAGTATGATGCGTTGTTCGCATGTGGCGTTTTTGTAGATACCGCTACAACTCAATCCACTACCCTTTTCCAATCTCTTTTCTTCTAAATCATCGCATCGGGCTCGCCTAAAAGAGTCTAAACTCACGCAGGCTTTGAGCGAATTTAAGACATCTATGGAGCACTCTGAGCATCTGATTAAGAAAAAAGATGAAAGTGAAATAGAGTTGACCTTGCTGTCCTTGAAGGGTTTAGCAAGTTGAAAACAGAAATGGCTTAGAAATACAGATCAAATTGAAAACTTGCGCCTGATCGAAATAAGTAAGTAAGTATTTATTTTTCAAAAAGACTTAGCCTAGGTAACATCAGTGTTCATTCAAAAAGGGATCGGTATGGCTATTACGTTTGAGAAGACCCCTGCCCTTCAAACTAGGAAAATCCTGTATCTTGAAGGACAGTGTACTTTTAAGGGTTGACACATTTTGCAGGTGCAGTAACTGTTACATCCATACTACATATCCATAGTCCATATAGTATTTTAGTATATATATATATCACACTACCTAATATTATAAAGGTGAAAGTTTGTGAGTGTGTGTGTGTGTGTGTGTTTATATGTTTGTTACTTCTTCACGCCTAAACCACTGAACCGATTTAGATGAAATTTAGTATAGAGATAGATAGAGTCCCGGAAAAGGACATAGGCTACTTTTTATCCCCATATTCCCACGGGATCGACATTTACGCGGGTAAAACCGCGGGGCGCAGCTAGTAATACTATAAATTCGAAAGTAACTCTGTCTGTCTGTCTGTATGTTACCTTTTCACACCTAAACCGTTGAACCGATTTAGATGAAATTTGTATAGAGATAGTTTGAGTCCCGGGAAAGGACATATGATACTTTTTATCCCGATATTCCCACGGGATCGAGACTTATGCGGGTGAAACCGCGAGGCGCTGCTAGTAATCATTATAAATTGTCATTTCCCAAGTTTGAGTGCTTAAAAAAATCTTGTAAAACTTAATAGAGATAGGTAACATAAGAGCGGAGCCGGAGAAAATGCCTGTAGTTGACAGGCATTTTCTATGCTTATCAACTACAGGCATTTTCTCCGGCTCCGCTCTTAAGTTACCTATCTCTATTAAGTTTTTTTTTAAAGTTTTAATTAAGTTTCACTGCTCCAAGGGACAGTAGACTTGAGTATTTGATATAAATTCCAGCTTGATACCTCCACGCGTTTCTGAGAAAAAGGGTCTTGACAGACAGACAGACGGACGGACAACAAAGTGATACTATAAAGATTCCATTTTTCCTTTCGAGGTAAGGAACCCTAAAAATACTAGGAAATACACACACAACAAGAGAAGACTTGCAGTATGAACTCAACTAACTACAGGAGAAACTTCCTTTAATGACCATCAAAATAATATACCGCAGTCTTGTGCCAGCTTGCCACTGGTGCCGATTTCCTTCTTTACAAACTAAACCAGATGTAAGTTCAGTGCATCTTTTTCTTTCTATTTCATTAAGAAAAAGACAGAATATACATTTCAGTTTAGTCCTGTCAAATTAATCAGCGCCTGACACTTTAGACGTGATTAAGAACCTGCGTATTAAAATTACGTCAATTTACGTCAGGCGCTGATTAATTTGACAGGACTAAACTAAAATTTATCTTCTGTTCTTTTCTTAATGAAATAGAAAGAAAGAGATGCATTGAGCTCAAATTTTGTGTAGTTGTGAACAACAGAATCGGCGCCATTATCCATTATTTCCCTAAAAAGAGTTAAAAAAAAATAGTATTATTTTGTGATGAAATTGGAAAGGATTTAGGCCACTTGTTGACAAATAAATATCCAGGAAATTCAATAATGAACTACTGTATTTTATTACTAATCTTGGAAAACCCCACACGAATGTATGCAGTTTGTATCTTTATTCAACGGATTTCCTCGAGCTACGTCACTGTTATTTATATTTAATTATTTTGTTTGGATCTCCAACAAAAGTTGTAGGTACACAATACATGACACATAAATAAGGCAACATCAGGTATTAAGTAGGTGTTATACTCCTTAACTTATAAACTTATAAGTAACCACAGCATGCATAAGACTAATGTCCAATTTCTGAAGAATTCTTTAAACGGAGTTTAAACTTTCAATAGCTATTTATTCTACATAATTATCTATTAAAGCGAATTCCTTCCTTATGCTCAGTTTTAGAGGTTCTCAGATATACCCTTGATAATAATTCACTCTACTTTTAAGCTAAATTCTTTCTTAATGACGTGTTCAGAAACACGATATCGAACCAATGTTCACTATCGAATGGATAAACTCCATTTAAAAACCTCAGAAACCGGGCATTAGACACTAAAATCGATCAAACTTTATGAAATAAGACATTTTCTTAGATGATGCCGTAATATCAATGAGTAGGTCAATACTATTGACGTACTTTCTTAATGACGTGTTCAGAAACACGATATCGAACCAATGTTCACTATCGAATGGATCATGGTATAACAATACATGGTATTCTCTTCCCGTGACAGCTGGGTCACGTGATTGGCCCGGTAATACGTCATCAGTGGCGAAGCGATTCTCAAACTTTTTTAGTGGGGAAAAGATAAAAATAATACCCGGCCCTTGAGTAGTTTACAGAAATTAATTGGAAACAAGCTGATGATGGTTTCTATTTGAAGTATACTATTACTACTGAACTCAGTCAGTTGACGGATCTTCGGTCCTTGGCTTCGCTCACAGGAGAGCACACGCGAACGCGGCCTACGGACTAGATGATCGCTTTCGTTACCTGGAGTGGCGAACTTCCCTCATCACCGTGATTCGGCTAAGTAAGGCCTTCCTGAACGTCGGATGATCACACTGCAAGGGATAACCAGAACAAATTTAGAAAAATGGCTATTGATTTACTTTCTGGTCATCCTTAACGATGACTGCTTCTTGCTGACGTTATGGTGTGATCTGATTGGTGACTACGAACTAAATCTGGACGGGGAGTTTTCAATTCAAAAGATTTTAATATGACAGGAACAGTGGAAATATTCCATTCCCGATACTTTTAGTGCAGCCTTGTACTTGACATGAACGAACAAGTTTAAAAATCACTGTGTCTTCTAGATATGCAAGCACAAAAAGCATAATCAATTTTAGTATATTTACCTTCGGTCTATTATTGGTTTAGCGCATGACGAAGGTTGAGCGATTGAATTTATGTGCAAAGAAGGTACGGCGTCCGGTTTTAACGTCCTACAATTTCTTGGCGATTCGTTCATCAAAATATGCCTCAATGGCTTATGATGGTCAGATGATAAAAAATGAACTGAACACACACTACCTGAAAGTTGAAAAATATTCATCATCTCTCAACCAGCATAATAGGTACATTAGAAAGTTAAGAACCTTAGCTTTAGAGATCGATTTTGAAGTCATAGTAGTCAGTCGATACAGAAACGAAAAAGTTCAAAATTACGCTATTATTATGTATTCTGTGTCCACACCACAGGGATCCAAAACACTGATTAATATTTTAGATGAGCCCTTTTGGGCTTTTGAGGCCTTTTGGCCAGAGCCGTTAAACCTTATTATTTTGAAAAAGAAACTATCTAGCAAGCTACGTCAACATCACTTGAAAAAAAATACATCTGACTTGGCTGTATGAGCCAAGATCTCTTTGCCTGTCCTTAATCAGGACTAAAACAAACAAAAAATCACTACAAAACAAATGTAAAAAAGTCTGAAATAAAATAATATGTAGTAAGGTACACACGGCTATACATCAAGCTATACATTTCCAGTTTTCGCTGACCTCGCATTGTATAGGTTTTCCGTACAATTAGAAGTCAGCTTATAGCGGTTATGTATAGCTTGATGTCAGTGACGGATTTACCAATAGGCTGAGTAGGCTGGAGCCTAGGGCGGCAGATTTTAGGGGCGGCAAATTTGGGGCTAACATTTTTTCAAATGTCTTACTGAAATTAAAATGATTAATATTTATATACCAACTATGTTTTTTTGGAAAGAATAAACAAAGCGAATGCTCAAATCAGTTTAGTATGAACAATTAACCATTTTTTTTTCTTGCGTATCTTTCAAAGGTTACACTGGTTTCTTTTTCACAGTAAACAATGTTTGGGAACCACAGTATTTTGCTTACCGAGCGAAACAACGCTATAGGTATGAGCGACACGACGATAGCGATGAAATGGTGAACTGACAGTATGACACTTGTCAATTCGATGTGTGGCCACTGTGTGTAATTGAATTACCTTAGCAAAATGCATTTTTTAACTTAACAAAGCAACTATGAACTAATAATTCAATAGTTTAATCAATTTAAAACTAAATAGATGAATCACACGAGTTACTAAATAGTTAAGCTAGTTAGTAATTTATTTTATTTTTATTAAATAAATGAGAAAGTCCCTAAAATTACTGAAAAGGACAATCAATGGCAACACTTATCGTGACGTAGACGAAGGCCATCGTGGGAAGAGAATACCAGGCGAAGTATATAATTGTACCATGGAATGGATGAACTCCATTTAAGGACCGGTACTACCTCAGATTGCGAAAATTGCCTTAGCATTAACGGCTGTAGTTCCAACAGTTCTGCAGTTTTCACTTTGAAATTAATATACGATAAAGATGAGGACTACTGCGAGGTGTCATCGGTTGCGAAAACACGATTGCATACAATTTTCTCGATACAAAGAAGTCTCAAAGTTACCTCTAAACCGCAAAATAAAAGGAGAATATTCAATGAAAATTTTCAAATTAATCCATGAAAATTTGCAAGCTAATCGAACTATGCATAAAGCAGGTGTCATAGGTTCGTTTTTATTTTTTTAATCGTTAAATTTAACGTAAAAAGATGAGATCCGAAATATCCAGCTTTATAACCACTCATACCTTGAACCGCTCTGCCGCCCGGCCCCCGACAGGACCCCGATTTAGTATTTGTCAGTACCGCTTCGGCTATCAGACGGGGAACCCGTGTCACTTTGCTTGCGCTCAAAAGACCCGATTGACAACGTTTTATGTTCTGAAGAAATTATGTAATAAAGTAAAATGAAATATAGATGTAAAATATAAGGCCTCGTATTTTTATTTTTTCCAAATTTTGTAGTTTCCATTCATAAAATAATTTTTGAAATTGTTTAAAATCGTAATCTCATGTCAATGTCAAAACATTGTCAGAAATTTAGGGAGGTAAACGTACCTATTTTAGACAGTTCCCAATGTGTAATGGTGTTTTCAATATATTCTGCAAAACTATTTTTATAAATAATTTTATCTATTTATTGATACAGGGTGTAAAAAGACTTATAGCCGTCGTACATCAAACTAAGTAACATTGCACAAAAGATCTGTGACAAAAGTCGAAAGAAAGAAAGAAATCGACTTTAATTTTTGGTGTGAAAAGGAGAGGTCAAAAAGTGGTACTAAATTCCGAAGATTTTTAAACGCTAATGTGATGTACCTTATTAGAAAGGAAAGCTATTTGTGTCGGGGAACCGAACGACGACGGCGGTGGCGCTGCCCGAACGTGTGCATTATTATGAAGTGACCATGTAGTTCAATTGTTTATTTATATAGTCGGGTTCGTAATGAAATAAAAACACTAAAGTAGTTTAGTTTAAATGACTTATCTGTAAATAATCGGTTATTAAATCGCATGTTATTAAAAATGCGAAATCTTGCAAACAGTTTATGTAAATACGAATTCGGAAAAGCATCACAATATCCAACCATTCGTGATTAAAACTCAAATAAAACTTTTAAATCGCATAATTGTGTGTTCGTATCAGCAATACAGCGCTGCGGTTCGCGAGCGCCCTTGCTAAAGAGTCGGCAACGAATACCTCGAAGTGCGGGGTGAGGTGCGGTATCTGATATGAGGTCGAAGAAGGGAGTGTCCTTTCTGTACGTAGTACTATTAAGTATTCTGTGCTCTTACTGATAAGGAGCATGATTGCATTTGCGAAAACAAACGCGGTTGTTGAACTATTTGAGTACCTACGTACTTGTGTGCGTACTTGGAAGCAAATACCTGGTGTAAAAACCCGGTCGCATAAATACGTACCTTCCCTACTCGCCCGATCACACGTTTCCGTAACGCGTTCGCCAGTTTACTCCCCAAGTCAAGCGCGCCTAAAGAAGTTTCACTTCAAAAAATTTTTAACAAAAAAAAACCGACTCCCAAAAATACTACAAAGTGAATAATAACATTAATTTCGGATGTCGGTGTCTTTGGATTTAAATTGTATATTACTTTTTTGCCACCGACTTCCGAAATGAAAGTTATTTTTAGTTAAAAATCTTATATATCCAAAAAATGTATGTAATGTGCCGTCCATAAAACATGGAATAGAAAGTGAAACAACTGCCATGGAACAACTAGCATCAAATTTAGTATTAAAAAAATAGAGCCTTGTGGTCTTTTTATTGATAAAGAGTTACCTTTTCTAGGTGCAACTCCGGACGGAGTTGTGCAGGGAGAAGACACAATAGTAGAAATAAAGTGTCCAATTTCTGCATTCAGGACTTCGTTGGACGATGCAATATATTAAAAATAATTAGGTTTTGGAGGAAAACGAAAGATGGACTTTCCATAATTTTGAAACATCCTTGGTACATTCAGGTGCAGGGACAACTACACATAACTGGTAGAAAAACATGTATTTTTGCCGCATGGTCGGGATGTAAAAATCATATCAAAACTGAAATTATACAGAAAGACGATCATTATTGGGCAAAATTCATGAGACCTAAATTAACAAATTTTTACTCATCCATCATACATGTTGCCAGAGTTATGTGATCCCAGACATACACGGAATGTGGAAATTAGGGATTTATGGGAATTCACATAAATGTTCTTGCTTTCGTCATTCTCCTCCTCTTGATTCCTTTTTTTTTAATTTAAATGTTTTCATTAATAACAACTTATTTTAAAATTCGTTCTATTCTAAACCTCCGTTAAAGCCAAAATGTATGAAACTTTATAATTGACATCAGTCATTCCGATGACGTATTATTATGCGTTATAACCATTGCGTGCTCTTGACAGTGCTGGGTTGCCAGCTGTTTTAGAACCCAATGGCTCGCGACGATTGGAAAAGACCAGACAGATTGACCATAATGCCTTAGAAGTTAGGTCGGCCTTTGGTGTGTGATGCAACATGTATCGACTACCTTGCGCCACCCCATCTTCCTATTACGGTTGGCTGTGCTAGTGCGATTACTGCGGGTGCAGAAAACCTCAAACAGCGCAAATAGATACTCTAATCTTATTCCGACTTATATGTACCAGCCGTTTGGGGCTGATACACTAGGGCCATAAGGTCCGAGTGCCTACTTAATTTTTCGAGAAATCGCCAAGCGATTGGTCGACTCTTCACGTGACCAGAAGACTAGCCTATTTTTTGGCCAAAGATTCAGCAAAAAGAAAGTAATTTTAAGGCTTTGTCATGGCAAAGGATTTTATTACTAATCAAGTTATTTTGAATCTTATTTCAATGAGTTTAGAATTCATGTTACTTTATTTCGATACCACGATGCCGGGAAATGACGCGACGTGCCGCGGGACGCTGCGGCATGACGCGACGCGCCGAGGGATGCTGCGGCATGACGTGTCATGCCGTTTCATTCCACGTAATGCCGCGGCGCGCCATTGCATCCCGCGGGACGTGTGGGTCACGTTGTGTCGAGGAATAATGATTGCTAAGCTAATTGAAATAAGATTGAAACTTGTGCTGCGGTCATTTCGGTTAATGGGATGCAGTCCGGTCTGTGCGGGCTTTCAGCAGGATGCCACGGAACGCCGCGGGATGCCGCAGCACAACCTGCCGTGGCACGCTGTCAGTGAGCTGAGCGTCGGCTCGTATTTGGCTGTCGATGTCTTATGGTGACAAATATATGGCGGTAGAGCAATGGTCTTTGGTCGGTCATAGAACACTAATGCAGTAGGTATATTGCGGATTTCGATGTAAACTGTATTTGCTATGCGAATGATGAGTGTCTCATGTTTGTTTTGTTATACCTACTTATTATTTACCTGCCCATTTAAAAGAATTTTATATATACTGAACATACAATGTGAATGTAATAAATTAATGTTAAGTTTAATAATTTTATTTCTTGACATCCTTCCAACAATAGTTCGGTTCACCCTAACTGAATCAGTATGTCAGTGCGAGTGGGATAGAATGATACATAGCGCGGGGAAGTGGGGGCAAAATCTGAATTTGAGCTGAACTATTACAAGCCTTAGACACTAAAATCGATCAAACTTTATGAAATAAGACATTTTCTTAGATGATGCCGTAATATCAATGAGTAGGTCAATACTATTGACGTTCATCTTCTTCCAATGCCTATCTCAACTAATTTTGGAGTCGACTAGAAATGCCATCTCGATCTCGAAAGATCTTATATCTCGCGAGATCACGATTCTTTTTTGCGAGATTCTTAACAAATCTCTATACTTAGCACGCGAGATCTCGAGTTACCCATCTCAACTCGAGATTGCATTCCCTAAAGTCAACTTTCCATCGAACCAAATGCGACTGATATCAAAATTATAATTAGGTATATGAAGTGCTACTGCCATGCGGATTCCGACCTCTGTCATCTCGCTGCTAATCAATATCCACAGGTGCTCTACAAGATGACCAGCTGTTACGCTGTCGAGGTTCGGACTAGATTAACACAAAGACTGGTACCTATATGGATTGGGATTTGGCCAACGTCGTGTTTATAAAACTCAATCCCTTCAATTCTGAAAGAAAATCCGAGAATTTACCAGCTATTTCTTTTTTCTTGCATATTTTAAGCATCGTTCAACTTTACTGTTACATACTCAGCCTATAATGATCCCACTGCTGGGACTCAGGCCTCCTCTCTGTGAGAGGGGATCGGCCGTAATCTATCATGTGGGCCCAGTGCGAGTTGGTACAGTCAGCATCAAAAGTCGATTAATACTATCATTTTTACATGTTATTAAATTGACAACAACTTTTTTCAATAAACTGATTTTTAGCTTTTCACATAATAGACAAGAGTATATATTCTAAAAAAAATTCTTCTGCTGCAATTTTGAACAAATATTTTGCTCAATAACTAAGATTAAAAAAACTGAAGTGTTAAGCAACTTTTGATGCTGACCGTACGCATGGCTACACATCAAGCTATACATAACCAGTAAGTATAAGCTAACTTCTGATTGTACGAAAAAGCTATAAAATGCGAAGTCGGCTAAAACTGGAAAATTCGAAAACATTACATGTCACATCTTTTCGAATTTTTGGTAGGTACTAGGACATGCCGGTTTCCTCACGACGATTTTCTTCGCCGTTTTGAGAGCAGAAGGCCAATTCTCGTAATTTAAAACGTTCAAAATCTAGTCGCAGTCTCATTTCAGCGACAAACAAATGTCAAAAACTTGTCAAAATTTAGGGAAATTAGAGGTATTTTTGACAGATTGAGACTGAGATCAGACTGTGAGCGTTCTTAAAATTACAACAATTGCCCCTCTGTGGTGATGATATAATTTACACAAAGTAAAGCGCCTGACTGGGTTCGAACCTACGACCTACAACTCGTAACTCGCGGCCGTTACCGCTGAGCCTACTGCTCTAATTTTACTGTTACGTTGGGTTTTTCTAGCTATGTGTTTTAAAATTAGGTCAGTAGGTAACCGCAAATTGAACTAAACAATTAGTCATACAAAATAATATGTCTACACCGCTTAGGTGACTGAACTAAAGGCTTCTGTATTATTTAACATTAGTTATGACACCGAAAAAACCCGCTACTACGGCGGAGGGTGTGTTAGATAGATAAATGGTGACTTGCAAAAGTTTATATGTATTACCTCACGAATGACTCAAAACCCATGCACATAAATATAACCAATTTACCTTGACCTACCGCGCACCTCTCCGTATCTTTAAAAGTGGACGTCAGCGCAGTGATTGAGTGAATCAACCGAGGTCTACCTTGATTGGTCTTGATTTACTTGTGACGTTATTCAGCGGCGAGACGAGTATTCTAATGCAACGCATTGAATGGGGTTTTTACGCGCACTTTATAATGTCTAGAGGTGTTCTGTCTGTGCAATTTAGATTTAATTTAAGTTATAAGTACGAGCTTTCTCGATTTTTTTTAGTCCTAGGATATTATAAGAGCGTACTTTAAAAAAAAAATTGCAAAAAAAAAAAATGCTTAGTTAATACTTATTTATACCATGAGAGTTATTGTTTGAATTTTTTTTGATTAGCTGCCTATAAAATAACCTACTTGTTGAAAAAGTTTTTATTATAAAACTAATTGTCGATGTCCAAAGAACAGCGTCACAAAATTAAAATCCAAAACCAACGGGGTAATCGCATAACACACTATCAGCACAGTATAAAAATCATACAGTAGGACGACGCCTTTGATCTCGTGTAAAATGCCGACATCGTCTAGACAGTAACGCATCGGCCAGGGTTGTCACAAATAAACAATATTTATACAACATTATTTTTAGTATATGCGAAACCCGAAACACGTGTCTAGTATTTTTATGTAAAGAATCTATGTACAAAATTTCAAAACTGTATCATGAATAATCACCAAGTTATAAGCTTGTTATGTTACCTGTTTGTCCGTCCAAAATTATGCTCACCCGCTCACCGCGTGCCTAAACGTACCGCGCGGCGATTGTATTGTAATTAACTGGTGATAACATTTTCCATCACACTTGCAGGCTTTGGACTGTCGTAATGGTCAAGTGTAGGTAGTTATTATAATGTACTTTATTCGTAAATAAATGCAGCCGTAAGCTACAAATAAGTAATTACTTATTCGCAAGCCGTAAGTGATACAATGTAGTCAATGCGATTTGTTGCACCTTATGTCAACCACTTGGATGAAAAGTGTTAAACATCGCATTACTTAACCACAGCAGGCTGTAGGTACAAATAATAACTTTCTACAATTAACCATCTTGGCGTGTTTAAAAATGTTAATCATCACGGCAAAGCATTGTGTTCCACGATGACGATACTCTGATTGCTCCTCGTACCACCGCACTGCCACGGATACGTTATCACTGTTATCGTTGTTTCTGTGTACTGGACGTTTGTGTATGAGAAAGTCATGGTTACACGACACTTTTTACATACGATAGGTAAGTACACGATCAACCGAAACAAAACTGGGCCCGCGGCGCGGCGGCCGCGCGCTCGCGATTATGCACTTGGACACGCGCGCGCCAGTCTGTAGCACCCGGGCGACTGAAGGGGTTGCTTCACCCCCACCCCGCTCGCCCCGCTCGCTGTGCGCGGGCGCCGCGCCTATTGTGTATGGGTATGGTAGAAAACTACCTAGGTACTAATGTCGCTCGGTGGCCAAGATTTAACCTTTTTTAAATATTTTTGGGCCAAAATATAACATGGGGTAAAAATTATTGGAATTGATTCAGTTACTTATTCTGAACAAACTATATTCAGGTTTCGCATATACTAAAAATAATGTTGTATAATTATTTATTTATTGCAAATCAAATGACGTCCGCCATCTTGGATTTCAAAAAGGATGGCTTTTTCGTAACAAGCACCCCAAATATACTCAAAATTGACACCCATATCAAATTATAAAAAAATGACGTCCGCAATCTTGGATTTCAAAAACGATGGCTTTTTCGTAATAAGCACTCCAATTATACTCAAAATTGAGATTCATAATATTTTATTATAAAAAATTACGGCCACCATCTCGAAATTCACCCTTAGTAAATAATAAAAAAGTCCACCATCTTGACACGGAACATAAAAACGAACACTTTCACATTTATAATATTAGTAGGATTTCCAAACAGATGCTCTGTGTGATAAACACAGAACATAGGAATCATACGTAGTGATACCCTATTATTTTTTTTTGCCGTGCGCCTGTCGGCCATTTTATTAGCGTTATCAACATGGCACGACATTACAAATAAAATTATTTTTCACTTCTCATGCTCTAAAAGTTCGTCTTTATGTCGTGCTTAGGCGACATAAAATCGCTTTTTATGTTCTAGTGCATAAAGTATTTTTTTTTTTCTGAGACTAAGGTAATCAGGCCCAACAGCCACACGCACAATAAAACTTCGCAGATTAAAGTCGTGATTTATTTCATTTTCTTTAATTTATATCACTTGCGTGTTTTCTATCGTTAATTTAATAAAATCCGGTAAAATAGTTGACATTTATTATTTAAAAACGCAAAGAAACGTTTTTATGACTTGGCAGTATGAAGTACCCAAGTCGAATGACAAAATGTTGAAATAAAAAAAAAACTTTTAAAAAGTTTCGTGGCGGTATTATCTGTGGTGGCGGGAATTAGCTATACTTTGCAACATTTTTGATTAATTATGTACTGTGTACTTTATGCCTGTTTCATTTTCTCGCAATCGAAGTGAAAAGCAGAGTGTATAACTCAGGCATAAACGAGCCATTTTACCCCTCGACTTAACTATCCACCCTCGCCTGTGGCTCGCGTGGATATAAACGTCTCGGGGTAAAATAGCTAATTTTATGCCTTAGTTGTACAATCTACTATATGCACTCTACAATAACAAAATAGATATTTTATTTACCTTTCTTCTGTACGTGGAAGTTGATGAAACCGCAGATCTTTATTTATATGAGATGAAGACTTACAATCAGTCACAGCACACGTCGTATGCACCATTTTAAATTAACAAATAAAAAACAAGCATGCGTCAGCCCTCAATGATATATCCCGAACTACTAACATCGTTTTGTTCGCAGTTCGGGATCGGCTCACCCGCGTCTCGCCCCTCACACCCCGCACGATTGCCCTGTCTAGACGTCTTCGTTGGACGACTGTATGATTTTTAGACTGTGCTATCAGTAACAATAACTTTCATTTTGACAGGTCAACAACATTCATTGCGTTATTTACATTGTCGAGCAGACTTTTCCAAAAATAATTTGAAGCAATGGATTAGCAATATCCTTCAAAATGATTCTGATTGTTTTTGAAAGTGTGTTACGCAATGTGGGAGCCGTTGACCTTTGATTAGAAAACAAATTCAGTTTCCTTTCAAAAATCTACATTCACCGTCACACGGTTTCCAATTTCAAAAGTGGTCGGCCAGTCTGTTATTAGTGAAGTCTGTGTGCAGCGATGGTCCCGATAATAAATGCGCGGTCATATGTATTTATACAGTGTTCAGTTGTATCGAGTCACAGTTCGCATTGAGAACCGAGAGAGACCGTGACAATCATTGGTCATTCACCTCGTTTTACTTGTTTGTTGTGCGTGAAATCATATCAAAGGTAAATGTTTCATTCATTTTTTTTTTTTTGTTTTTGACTATTTATAAAGCTAGTTTGTTAGGTATATTGTAATAAATGGACTAGATGACCTAGAAAAGTGCAATTCTATCAGCGATAACGATTGACATGAGTTGCCAAAAAGATTAAAGTCGTAGAAATACGATACGCATTCAAAGCGATTGCCACACTATTTTGTTTAGGGCCAGTTATCGAGTGAATTTGTAAATTTTGGTTAAAATTGTATTTACGTATTTCAATTAGATACAATAGATAAATAGGACAGAATGGTGAATCAAATTCTTCCATGAAAAAAAAAATTGTTTTACAAAAATGTTATTTATAATATACTAGCACCAACCCGCACTAGGCCCGCGTGGTGGATTACGGCCCACTCCCTCTCACAGAGAGGAGGCCTGTGTCCCAGCAGTGGGAACGTTACAGGCTGATTATGTATGTTATGTAATATACTAGCAGCGCCCGTGATCCCGTGGGAATATCGGGACAAAAAAGTACCCTATATGTTAATTCTGGTTATAAACTATCTGTGTACCTAATTTCATCCAAATCCGTTAAGTATTTTTTGCGTGATTGAGTAGCAAACATCAAAACATCTTCGCAAACTTTCACATATAGGAAGTAGGAAAAGTGCTTATTAGGTGTTTTAAAATAACAATATTTTCTCCACATCTGGGCTAATAAAACTCAAACAAAAGATGTTGACTACATACACAATTTTTGACGTGTTATAAAAACTAAAGCGTTTTATTAACAAGATTCCCTGCGGAAGATTTGCATTTTTATGCAAAAAATTACTATGACTACAATTTGCGCTCTTTATAAGGATCGTGCCAGCAACCGGTTTGAAAAAAAACAAGTCCACTTCTTGGCTAACAAAGTAACAATCCGGCATCACCTATAATTTTATTAATTCTCGATTTCTTTGTTCACAGAAAATGTCTGCCTACAAAATCGTTCTTGCACTCACAGTCGTAATCGCTGTTGTGAAGGCTCAAAGGCCGTTTTACGCTGGACTACGCCCAATCGGATACCCAGCAGTGGAATCAAACCTAATATCGAATAGGTTCGGCGAGGATGAAGCTTACCCTATTGAAGCTAGGGGTGACAGGAATCTCATCAACCGATTGGACGCAATGCCCGTTGACAACCAACCGTTCTGGTACCTGAACTGGAGACAGTATGAGAACTTCAGACGCAACCCACAGACCTATCCTCAGAGACAAAACAGCTTTACCGGTCGCAGATAAACGAAGAAAGTCAAATGTATGGAATGAAAGTATAGATCGATTTGGAATCTCGATTTTAGTATTCGATTCTTGACTGACAAATGAATGTGAATCGAAATTAGGATTTGGTTAGTAGTGAAACTGGTTTAGTTTAAATGCGAATTAAAAAAAAAAAAAAAAACCGAGTGTGCTTATGACCACACGACTGAAGTGAAACTTCAAACGTATTTGGCTATTAGAGGAAGAGAGAAAGAAAATGTGCGCGCGCACTGCTTTCTCTTGCTTATATCCCCCACTCAACTCCCGTTCGCCTCGCCCGTAGCCCGTAGACATGGGTCGTACTTGCAAAATCGAGTACCAGGGCTTCCAAGTACGTCCACCTTAAGAAACCAGGGACTAAAACCAGGGCTCGAGATACTTTCAAGTATTTTCTATCTGCATCGAAAACTGATCCATAACTTCATACAAATAAGAAGTACAATCGCGTAATCAAACAAAAGCCCTGTTGGAAGTAAAAAGTACTTGCATAGGAAATTGATCCGTGAATTCCTATAAATAAGGAGCACAATCGCGTTTACAAATAAATACTTTTACAAACCATTAAAGTAAAAATACTTGCATACGAAATTGTTCCGTAGACTCTTACCACACCTCGGACACTCCATACAACGCTCGCAAAATAATTACCTATTACTACTACATAAACAAATGACGTTTGTATACGTGCAAATGTGTGCGTGAAATCTAGTAGCGTAAAAAAAAATGGCGCGGAAAGCAATTTGTGTCGGGGAACCGAACGACGTCGGCGGCGGCGCTGCCCGAACGTGTGCATTATTATGAAGTGACCAAGTAGTTCAATTGTTATAGACGGGTTCGTAATGAAATAAAAACACTAAAATAGTTTAGTTTAAATGAATTTTCTGTAAATAATGGGTTATTAAATCGCATGTTATTAAAAATGCGAAATCATACAAACAGTATATGTAAATACGAATTCGGAAAAGCATCACAATATCCAACCATCGTGATTAAAACTCAAATAAAACTTTTAAATCGCATAATTGTGTGTCAGCAATACAGCGCTGCGGTTCGCGAGCGCCTTGCTAAAGAGTCGGCGACGAATACCTCGAAGTGCGGGGTGAGGTGCGGTATCTGATATGAGGGCGAGGAAGGGAGTGTCCTTTCTGTACGTAGTACTATTAAGTATTCTGTGCTCTTACTGATAAGGAGTATGATCACATTTGCGAAAACAAACGCGGTTGTTGAACTATTTGAGTACCTACGTACTCGAGCGTCGAGGCACGACGGAGCGAGATACTTTCAAGTATTTTCTATCTGCATAGAAAACTGATCCATAACTTCATACAGATAAGAAATACAATCGCGTATTCAAAAGCCCCGTTGGAAGTAAAACTACTTGCATAGGAAATTGATCAATGACTTCGAATAAATAAGGAGCAAAATCGCGTTTACAAATAAATACTTGCAAACCATTAAAGTAAAAAAAACTTTTAAGAAAAAAAAACCGACTTCCAAAAAAAACTTTACAAAGTGAAAAATAACTTTAATTTCGGAAGTCGGTGTCTTTGGATCTTTATTTTAGTTTTTTGCCACCGACTTCCGAAATTAAAGTTATTTTTCACTTTGTAGTGTTTTTTTGAAAGTCGGTTTTTTTTTTTCTTAAAACGTTTTTATTTCACGCTTTTTAGTGGGTCTGCTTATAATTTATCTAAGTTACAATAGCCTAGTGATCATCGCCTTTTACAAACAAAATATTGCTTTTCCCGATACAGGGAAGTTAATTGTTGAGGAGTTCTCCAGATCCACCATCAGCTCCGTATCACCATTTACATTGTGACGAGCATAAATTGCTTAGTAACCATATTAAAGTAATCGAATCGCAACCCGTGAAATACTTAGATATTATTGAGTAGTTCCGGTGCCCCGGTGGCCATCTGTGGTCTTCATCATCAGTTCCACATCACCAAATAGTGCTTTCCGAGAGCAAATGCACGAGTTACTATAAAAAATACCCAAATCGCTATAGGTGTGCCTATAATATTTGAAGAGTTCCTTCGATTTCTCCAGGATCCCATCATCAAATCCTGCCCTGATGTTTTTAGACTAGATGCTGATAATCCTGGCTGCAGCATCAGGCCAGACTTGTCAACATTGCATTGAACTTAAAATTTAGTCCTGTTTAAAATGAGCCCAAACACGACTACGGTGCTGTAATTTCAAGGTTGGTACTTTTTCTAATGCTCCTGGCTTCAGCATCAGGTCTTTATGTACTTCGGTGTTCCTCATTAACAGTACGTTTATCCACACATCGAGCCCTTTTCAATGAGCCTTAACACGATATATCTGCTGTTAGTTGTCGAGGAGTTAGGTACTCTGCAGACTATCCTGACTGCAGCATCAGGTCATGACTTGATGATCATGAGACCAAATGTGGCAAATGCCCTATCAAACATCAAAACAATTGACTAAAACAGTCCTTGCCTGTTCCAGTAACTTCTTACTGTTAAGGAGTTGTAACTTCCATCATCAGCCCAGCTACCTGAGATGGTGACAACCATACGCAAATACACAAGATACTTCGTAAAATATGCGAAAAACAATAAATGAGCCTATAAAATTTAAAGGTTGCCCTCGATTACTCTAAGATCCCATCATCAGATCCTAACTTGGTGACAGTGGGACCACCTCAAAACTATCTACTATGGAACAAAAAAAGAATTTTGAAAATCCGTCGACAATTAGCGGAGTATTCGATGAACAAACATACAAAAAAAAGAAAACATACAAACAGCCGAACATAGTACCTCCTCCTTTTTGTGAAGTCGGTAAAAAATACTTGCATACGAAATTGTTCCAAAAGGAGCATGATCGCATTTGCGAAAACTGACGCGGTTGAGTACCTACGTATTTGAGCGAGTAGCCGTATAAGATACTTAATAGTCTTGCAAGTATTTTGAGTCGGTACCCGGTGTGCGTACTTGGAAGCAAATACCTGGTGTAAAAACCCGGTCGCATATTTATGCGACCGGGACCGGGTTTTTACACCAGGTATTTCCAGCTATTTTTTACGTACCTTCCCTACTCGCGATCACACGTTTTCGTAACGCATTCGCCAGTTTACTCCCCAAGTCAAGCGCGCCTAAAGAAGTTTCACTTCAAAAACAGTATTATTAAAAAAGTGTTTTTGAAAATTTAAAGCAAAGACTTATAAGGAGTGATGTTAAAAAGTGCAACTTTAGATTTTGGTAGATACAATTTTTAATCTACAGTCTATTCATTTTGATATCACCAGCAAATATTTTGTTTTAATTTGTGTGCCAGTATTGCAATTATACCATTGTATTATATTTACTAATCTGTGTAAAATAAAACATGTTTTTTATATAAGAAAACTTTTATTAAGTTACCAATTCAAATGAAGTATTATGCCTCAGTACAAAGTTTTCTATATTTGTGTCTGAATGAAATAAATGATTTAACTTTGACTTTTAAGTATAGCTATGTGTTGGTTCGTTTGGAATAATAAGTCATTGCAATTTAACTCTCATCTCGGTAAAATAAGGTATAAGTAATTTGCTATTTTAAATATACTTTATAACAATGAAATAAAAGTTACATTGCAATGACATCATACAAATTTGAATGCTTAGTGCGCCTAACTATACGGCTTTGACCTTAGAAAGGCACAAGGTACTAAAAATATCATAAAAATTACCTTCATCAGTGAAATTATTATTTCGAAGGATCAACCAGGCTTGTGTCTAATGAAAATGGCGCCAGCGGTAACATAAAAATCTCATTATGGGGGTAGGAAAAGGTTAAGGAAAGCTCATGTGGGATAATGAAAAGGGTTTCCATCGTCACTAACATTTTTCGGCAACTAAGTTTTCGCCAACAATTAAAAAAACCGGTCAAGTGCGAGTCGGACTCACGCACCGAGGGTTCTGTACAAAGAATGATGGGCATTTTTGTATGGAGCCTGGCCTGATGACCAATGGAGTTCTAATGAGATCCACGAATGACAGTTGTCGGTCCATCTAGCTGGGGGGCGTCCCGATCATCCCGCCGATACGCGGTCTCCACTCCAGAACTCGTCTGCTCCACCGGCCAACGTTCCTTCGATAAACATGGCCAGCCCACTGCCACTTCAGTTCGCTTACTCTGCAAGCTATGTCGTTAACAGGTGAGTAGCAAAATACAATAGGTATACCAACCGCTAGTTTCTTCATCAACAGTAACAGCCAAAGTAATATCACAAAAGTCAAAGTAACGTTTAAATTTGTTTCTTCACTATTTTAGCTGTTACTTCAATGAAGAAACATGTGCCGTAGTATCTATCAGTAAAGGTCAAGTAAAAGTCAACAGTAAAAGTCAGTTTGACTGATTACTTTACTTGTTGATGAAGAAACTGGCCGTAAGTCTTCTAAAATATGTTTTGGGCTAGAAGCACAGAATAACTAAGAGTTATTAGTCTAGAAGTTAGAATAAATATCTACTACTATAGTTCGGTCGACAAGAGAATGCGTTCTTGACACAAGACTTGTCAGTTTCATACAAACGAATACGTGTTTTGCGAAATTCATATTTATTAGCCACTAGAATGTTCGCATTGACAGGTGTCAGGAACGCATTCTCTCGACGATTGGACTGTAGTTCCAAAACTACTAACTGGTTCCAAAAAAAAAACATTCCTTTTAGCTGGCATGGCGGATACTTGTTCAATTTAATTGGTAAAATATACCACGAAGCAACATTAGTTTGTTGTACACACGCCAGCACATCAAGCTACCCGAAACTGTCAAATTTTCCCAATCAAATTTCAACCTTATGCTTTAAAGATAAAGTTGAAAATCTATTAAAGAAATTTGACAGCTTGTGTAACTTGATGTGCTGGCGTCTGTTGTATTGACGAAATGAATGAAAAACATACAAATGCTTATAAAAAAAATATGAGTAAATAGCAGGATGCCCACGATGTATTAATTAGTTAATTAATTGTGGATGACAATAATAATATATTTTTTTTTTTTATAATAATAAATTTTTATTGGAATAAAATAGTGTTACAAAACATATGAAGTCTCTGAAACCCAAACTAGGTAAAAACCTGTATGTCGGATTTCAGATACAGTCAAATTAGGTCAATACAGTCAAATTAGGTCAATGATAGCGACGTTGCCGTTATTAGATACGATTAAGGATTAGCCAACAATAGGTACGTCAACGTGGCTGGCTGTCATTTTGTTTTGTTAGACAAAAGCTGAAATAGGTAGGTACTTCAGTTTTGCCCGAAACTTAACTAGGTAATCGAAGTGCTCAGGTGCGGTTCGTCCTAGTGCGGTTGAAATCAGTGCTCTGAATGGAATACCTCATTAATTTAGCTTACCTTGCTTTCAAAAGCTAGACAATATCATTAATTTCTAAATTGATTAAGTAATTAAAGCTGATTTCAAACATAAGACTTCGTTGAATAGATTCAAAATTACTACCAAATACAAAACATTGCCAAAAATATTTCATTCACTTACATTGAACCAATCCAGTGTCCAAAAAGGATTTTTCAACTCTATCATCTGTTTGCAAAAAAAAAAGAGAAAAATACGTACCAGCTCGTTTTGATAACCAGAATGAAATTAGGGATATTGCCCAGTTCAGAGGATTCTATTTATGTTGTCAGATTTGATAAAATTACGTCACGCCCATGGGTCGAAAGATTCACTTTGTAAACCTCGGGGTCTACTCTCTAAGTCTGTCTACGAAGATACTGGTTATTGATCAGTCAAAACAATCACGTCCGCGGAGTTTCCCTAGCTAATTTAAGAGGAGGCTCCCTAAATTTTACGTTAATTTGCATTAATATTCTGAAACAGTCACACATACAATCAAAATGGAACTTTAGTATATGATTCATTGGATCTTTTTCTTTCCATGTACAAGACAGTTACGTAATTGTAACATTTTCGCTCGATTCATATTTTATTCAAAAATCATGTCTTTTTTAAAGATTATTACTTTTTTTTTCAAGATTGCTTGGCCTTTATGTCTAAAATAAATGTTAACAGTAAGAAAATATAGTTTACTATCCAGCCACAAGATATTTTTTCTCTAGATCAATTATTACTTTAGTTATAAACAAAATAAGAATTGAGACTTACGACATTTAGTTTCGAGCTCGAACGCGATCAAAGAGCGCACGCGGTATTCAACCTTATTACGGCTACGTTAGCGTCTTTCACCATAGCGGTCTAACCGGTCTCTCATCTCTCTCTCTCATGCGTAGAAATTATTTTAGAGTGCCTGGTCTTAATTTGACCCTGTATATTCATTTAAAAAGAGCGGGAAAAAGAGTTTCTGGAAGGACTTTGCCCAGCAGAATCTACAATAAAGGCTGCATAAAAAACCCTGCGGGGTTGGGGAACCCCCGGCAGGAACGAAGTTCAAAATGAAAATAAAAGATGGCGGCTGCAAAAATTTCAAAATGAAGAAAAAAACTTTCGCAGCCGCCATCTTGGATTTTCATTTTGACCTCACTATTGGCTTCAGCACCCTTCGAAAACCATAAAAACTATATCTCTCTCTCGCTCTCTGTATCTTTATAATATTATTATATGTAATAAAATGTCCCATGGAGGGGGCAAAAAAGTTTTTCATTAGGTACGTGTAGATTTCTACCGCAAGCTCCGTTAAAGAACTTCGTTCCAAAAAAAAAAAACATAACATTTACAATCAAGCCAACTATTATTTGTAGCCTAAAATGTCCTTCAAAGCTTGTCAAATACTAGCAAATCTAATGCTAGCAAATCGTAGGACCGATTACTGTTCGTATAGTGACAGAGCCACCCAAGTAAACCGACAGGTTTGTCGGGAGCTAGTGCTCTGTCAGGAGTCGAGTCCGAACACCGACTGACTCTCACCGACTGTCACTGACTGTCCGTCACTAAAGACCAACGTTAAAGAACTTCGTTCCAAAAAAAAAAACATAACATTTACAATCAAGCCAACTATTATTTGTAGCCTAAAATGTCCTTCAAAGCTTGCAAGAAGCACTTTATGCATCACTATATCATATTTCCACTTCCCGTAATTCCATTTAGTCATAATATATATTATACTTATACATTCACAGACTGCTCTTCAGCAAAACGACCACCAAAACTGACAGGGTTAAGTGGTTTCTGAGCACTATCGTACGTACTCTGTGCGTGGAAGCGACACTCGACAGCCAATATTTTACGTAGAGGCTTGGAGTAGAAAATTGTATGACGAATATTTTGGTCATAGACGAGAGTATAATAGTTGCTTGATTTAGGATTAAAACCGGTCAAGCACCGGGCGTTGCCTATTAGCGACGAAACAATCGAAAATCAATTGTGTCTCATTAGCGGAGCTCGACAGATTACGAGTAAGTCGCTGCTAAAACGATGTTAATTGTAAAATATACAAGGTGTTAAAAAAATAACCCGACAAACTTTAAGAGGTGCTTTAGACCATCGAACTGAACAACTTTCACTATGGGACCAACTCTGAAATCACGAAAATAAACAGCTGTTTCATACATTTGGATCAAGTAGGTATTGAATTTTTGTATTATTGAATGAATTTTTATATTTATTTGTATGGTCTAAAACACTTCTTTCGGGTTAATTTTTTAACACCTTGTATATTTACTATGTACAAGTATACAGGGTCAAATTAAATTAGCTCGCGAAACCCTGCGACATGATGGGTATCGGTATCTAAACAAATGATAAAATAAAGAATGTGTGTTGTTACTTGATGTATGAGTTGAGAAAATCTGTTTTCTTTTGTTTTATTGTATTCGGAAATCGATACCCATCAAGTGCCCAAAAGGCTGGCAGTATTATTACGTTGGATGGTAATGCTGATTCTTCGAGCTACGAACTTTTTAACAAAAAAAAACAACAACCGACTTCCAAAAAAGACAGTACAAAGTAAAAAATAACTTTAATTTCGGAAGTCGTTGTCGTTGGGCTCGCATTTTTGTTGTTTGCCATCGACTTCCGAAATTAAAGTTATTTTTAACCGACTTCAAAAAGGAGGAGGTTCTCAATTCGACTGTATGTTTTTTTTTTGTATGTTTGTGACGCGATATCTCCGGCAATTGTAAATCGATTTCAAAAATTATTTATTTAATGGATAGGGGGCCGTACCCTCTCCAATAAAAAAACATACAGTCGAATTCAGAACCTCCTCCTTTTTTCTGAAGTCGGTTAAAAATAGGCCAGCCCTCTGGTCACGTGATGAGTCGACCAACCGCTCGGCGATGTCCCGAAATACTCGATGAGCATTGTGACCCAAGGCCGGGAGTCAAAGCGCTTATCGAGTATTTGTTAATCAATGATTGCAAAGTATTTAAAAGATAAGTTATAACTCTAAATTTATATAAAATTGCACACTTTTCGGGGTTTTGGTGGGAAATTCTTACCTAGAAAATGTATGGCGCCTAGAGAATATACAGGGTGTTACAGAAAGGGTATATCAATACAAACGGGTTGAAGAGTGTATCTGGTCTAGAATCTCTGTACAAAATTTCAGCTCAAAAGCAGTAACTTTGAAGATGCTTAATATTTTTTTAATAAAAAAAAAAGAAAAAAAACTGGTACAAAGGTGATGCATCACCTTTGTACCTATTTTTCTGTTCTGTTTTTTTATTGTCTGTTTATATATGGGTGTACTTCATTGTTAAATAAATGTCTTCAACATTCAAAACCCAGTAAAACAATGAAACAGCGACGCAGACACATGATCATCTAAATTCCACAAAGTTTCTGCACCTCCTGTAAGTGCATACGAAAACTGAAGTTTATACTGCATGTAATTAGCATGTACAATGTTCTGTTTATTTCGAACGATTGTCTTGGGAGCTGTCTTTAACTTGGCAATCCGCTTCTGTCATAAGTTCGCGTTTGCTCTGAAAGTAGGTTAGGAAGTTTGTTGAAATTTTGGAACAATCGCGATAAAATGAGGCTGTATTGTGGCATTTGCTGCTTAGTGTAACATTGGCATTCAAATTCAAATAGCCTTTATTTTTAATACTGTACATGCAATTACATTTCCGTTTATGATAAATCTTTTTTATCTTTTTTTACACGTCAATCATATTTTTAAAAAGTAGATGATGTCGGCGTTTCCTAACTGACTACTCTGAGAAGAAAGGCCTAAACAAACTCAGTGGTCATTGTCTCATTTAAAGTCCAGACATAATCTTGGTCAGGTTAGGTATATGAAGACCATGTGGAAATACAAGTTGTGATTTACTTACATGATTACAAGTTTTATCCAATTTATTTTTACTTTATTTACTTATTTATTCAGATTCCATGCATTTGTTAATCATAATTACTTATAATTATATAATTATTATAAAAATTAAAATAAAATAATAATTTATATTAATTATTTGGTTTCATTAAATTTATTATCAACTAGCTGAATCAATAAATACAAAATGTATAGAAATTGAATAATGTTCATTATTTTTTTGTCTTGAACAGTTATTCTGCTATTCAGGGCGGCCCAACCGTAATCGGTCCAGCCGTTCTTGAGTTACAAATGGAGTAACTAACCCGACTCTATTTTATTTATTGACTAATTCAACTACCCTTCACTTATCATATCATCACTTATCTTATCATAAAAAAATATCAAGTAATTCCTCAGGAGCACCCGCGTTTTTTTTTATAATCATCATTCGGCGTCACGGCTGCAGTGGAAAAATGTCAACTAACTTTTAGAGGCCACTGTACAGACGCCAGCACATCAAGCTACTAAAATCTGTCAAATTTCTTTAATAGATTTTCAACGTTATCGCTAAAGCCTAAGGTTCAAAGTTGATTGGGAAAATTTGACAGTTTCGGGTAGCTTGATGTGCTGGCGTCTGTACCTACCTACTCGCCTTCGTTACACATTTCTCATCATTGTGGTTTTTTTCTAATGTGATTTATACAAAACACTAGCTTCTGCCCGTGACTTCGTCCGCGTGAAATTTCACCCTCCCCCCATTCAACCTCTTAGGGGTGGAAACTTACTCTTCACCAAGAAAACACCCTCCAAATTTCATGTCTCTAGGACCGGCGGTTTAGGCTGCGCGTTGATATATCAGTCAGTCAGGACTTTGAATTTCGTTTATAGATATAGATGAATGTTGTTTGGGCACTTTTCCTGTTGACAGCGATGCAGACGAATTTTTTGATGCCGTGTGATTCTTTCCGCCTGCTGTTTTTATATACTTGTACATTTATTATTATTTTATGACTGTTAGCTTTTAAATGATGTAAATAGATAATATTTACATAATGTGAAAGTCTTTCCTTAAAATTGAATGTTATTTAAATTAAGTACCATACATAGTATTAAAAAAAACCGAGTGTGCTTATGACCACACGACTGAAGTGAAACTTCAAACGTATTTGGCTATTAGAGGAAGAGAGAAAGAAAATGTGCGCGCGCACTGCTTTCTCTTGCTTATATCCCCCACTCAACTCCCGTTCGCCTCGCCCGTAGCCCGTAGACATGGGTCGTACTTGCAAAATCGAGTACCAGGGCTTCCAAGTACGTCCACCTTAAGAAACCAGGGACTAAAACCAGGGCTCGAGATACTTTCAAGTATTTTCTATCTGCATCGAAAACTGATCCATAACTTCATACAAATAAGAAGTACAATCGCGTAATCAAACAAAAGCCCTGTTGGAAGTAAAAAGTACTTGCATAGGAAATTGATCCGTGAATTCCTATAAATAAGGAGCACAATCGCGTTTACAAATAAATACTTTTACAAACCATTAAAGTAAAAATACTTGCATACGAAATTGTTCCGTAGACTCTTACCACACCTCGGACACTCCATACAACGCTCGCAAAATAATTACCTATTACTACTACATAAACAAATGACGTTTGTATACGTGCAAATGTGTGCGTGAAATCTAGTAGCGTAAAAAAAAATGGCGCGGAAAGCAATTTGTGTCGGGGAACCGAACGACGTCGGCGGCGGCGCTGCCCGAACGTGTGCATTATTATGAAGTGACCAAGTAGTTCAATTGTTTATTTATATAGACGGGTTCGTAATGAAATAAAAACACTAAAATAGTTTAGTTTAAATGAATTTTCTGTAAATAATGGGTTATTAAATCGCATGTTATTAAAAATGCGAAATCATACAAACAGTATATGTAAATACGAATTCGGAAAAGCATCACAATATCCAACCATCGTGATTAAAACTCAAATAAAACTTTTAAATCGCATAATTGTGTGTCAGCAATACAGCGCTGCGGTTCGCGAGCGCCTTGCTAAAGAGTCGGCGACGAATACCTCGAAGTGCGGGGTGAGGTGCGGTATCTGATATGAGGGCGAGGAAGGGAGTGTCCTTTCTGTACGTAGTACTATTAAGTATTCTGTGCTCTTACTGATAAGGAGTATGATCACATTTGCGAAAACAAACGCGGTTGTTGAACTATTTGAGTACCTACGTACTCGAGCGTCGAGGCACGACGGAGCGAGATACTTTCAAGTATTTTCTATCTGCATAGAAAACTGATCCATAACTTCATACAGATAAGAAATACAATCGCGTATTCAAAAGCCCCGTTGGAAGTAAAACTACTTGCATAGGAAATTGATCAATGACTTCGAATAAATAAGGAGCAAAATCGCGTTTACAAATAAATACTTGCAAACCATTAAAGTAAAAAAAACTTTTAAGAAAAAAAAACCGACTTCCAAAAAAAACTTTACAAAGTGAAAAATAACTTTAATTTCGGAAGTCGGTGTCTTTGGATCTTTATTTTAGTTTTTTGCCACCGACTTCCGAAATTAAAGTTATTTTTCACTTTGTAGTGTTTTTTTGAAAGTCGGTTTTTTTTTTTCTTAAAACGTTTTTATTTCACGCTTTTTAGTGGGTCTGCTTATAATTTATCTAAGTTACAATAGCCTAGTGATCATCGCCTTTTACAAACAAAATATTGCTTTTCCCGATACAGGGAAGTTAATTGTTGAGGAGTTCTCCAGATCCACCATCAGCTCCGTATCACCATTTACATTGTGACGAGCATAAATTGCTTAGCAACCATATTAAAGTAATCGAATCGCAACCCGTGAAATACTTAGATATTATTGAGTAGTTCCGGTGCCCCGGTGGCCATCTGTGGTCTTCATCATCAGTTCCACATCACCAAATAGTGCTTTCCGAGAGCAAATGCACGAGTTACTATAAAAAATACCCAAATCGCTATAGGTGTGCCTATAATATTTGAAGAGTTCCTTCGATTTCTCCAGGATCCCATCATCAAATCCTGCCCTGATGTTTTTAGACTAGATGCTGATAATCCTGGCTGCAGCATCAGGCCAGACTTGTCAACATTGCATTGAACTTAAAATTTAGTCCTGTTTAAAATGAGCCCAAACACGACTACGGTGCTGTAATTTCAAGGTTGGTACTTTTTCTAATGCTCCTGGCTTCAGCATCAGGTCTTTATGTACTTCGGTGTTCCTCATTAACAGTACGTTTATCCACACATCGAGCCCTTTTCAATGAGCCTTAACACGATATATCTGCTGTTAGTTGTCGAGGAGTTAGGTACTCTGCAGACTATCCTGACTGCAGCATCAGGTCATGACTTGATGATCATGAGACCAAATGTGGCAAATGCCCTATCAAACATCAAAACAATTGACTAAAACAGTCCTTGCCTGTTCCAGTAACTTCTTACTGTTAAGGAGTTGTAACTTCCATCATCAGCCCAGCTACCTGAGATGGTGACAACCATACGCAAATACACAAGATACTTCGTAAAATATGCGAAAAACAATAAATGAGCCTATAAAATTTAAAGGTTGCCCTCGATTACTCTAAGATCCCATCATCAGATCCTAACTTGGTGACAGTGGGACCACCTCAAAACTATCTACTATGGAACAAAAAAAGAATTTTGAAAATCCGTCGACAATTAGCGGAGTATTCGATGAACAAACATACAAAAAAAAGAAAACATACAAACAGCCGAACATAGTACCTCCTCCTTTTTGTGAAGTCGGTAAAAAATACTTGCATACGAAATTGTTCCAAAAGGAGCATGATCGCATTTGCGAAAACTGACGCGGTTGAGTACCTACGTATTTGAGCGAGTAGCCGTATAAGATACTTAATAGTCTTGCAAGTATTTTGAGTCGGTACCCGGTGTGCGTACTTGGAAGCAAATACCTGGTGTAAAAACCCGGTCGCATATTTATGCGACCGGGACCGGGTTTTTACACCAGGTATTTCCAGCTATTTTTTACGTACCTTCCCTACTCGCGATCACACGTTTTCGTAACGCATTCGCCAGTTTACTCCCCAAGTCAAGCGCGCCTAAAGAAGTTTCACTTCAAAAAAGACTTCAAAATGCAGATTTTAAATAAATGGGTATCATGTAAAGCACCCATAGTTTACTCGTATAACGAGAATGTACCCACTTCAATGTATTGTTGTTTGAAAATGAAAGCAATTTCACCCACCGCGTTATTATATGAAGTGCAAAATTTTAAATCCCGTGTAATAAAGTAATAACGAAGGTGCTTCACGAAGCACGGGCGGATGAACGGTTTTTTTTAAATTAGTTGAAAAAACTCGAGCTTATGTAAAATGTATTTCCTACGTCCCGTGGTTTAAAAACATGCTGTATACACCGGTAATTTTTGCACCTGATAAAATTTTGTTTGTTTTCGTTGCCAGCATTGCAAACTGAAATGTTGTAGTATGTACCTATTTAATACTTCTAATTGTTCGTTGGTAAGCGAATCACTTCAAAACAGCTTTTCCAGTTTGGCAAATTTTTGTTTTAAAATGTTCGTAATAGTTTGGTTAACGGAAAAACAAACCGATAAATTGCCGGGAATAACTTCAAAATCAAACTTGCTTTTTCTATTGGATTGAATTTTGGACAGGGCGACGTGTGACAGGCCAGCTACTTTACTGTGTAAAATATTATGTTCGTATTTTTGAGGAATTACTTATCAACTTTGAAACAATTTTTTTTCTGGAAATCTCAAACAAATTATGGCACTCAAAGTCAAAGTCAAAGCATTTATTTCAAATAGGCACATAAAAAGCACTTTTGAACGTCAAAAATTACATTAAAATAGAATTGATTCTAGTCTCCCCTTCCTAAAGGTAGTTTTTGTATGGAGAAGAATGGGCAAGAAACTCCACCGTTACTCTTTTAAAATGTTTTACAATATTTGGCATAGGTACATTCATTATCAAAAAAATAAATGGCCGGGGGCATTACTAGACCGACACCGAACCCAAAAATGTGATTATAAAAATTTTTTTCTGTCTGTCTGTCTGTTTGTTCAGGCATCACGCAAAAACTACCGGTTCGATTACGATGAAACTTGGTATAATTATTCTTTAATATCCTGGGCACCACACTGGGTACTTTTTATCCCGGAAAAGTATATACAATAAAAAAAAAACTTAATTTTGCGGTTCGATCCATAGACCCGATTACTATACCAACCGCAAATAATAAGTTTGTCGTAGGTTACGTCACCCGCAGCCTAATTGCGGAACGCCAAATCGTCAAATGATTCTGATCAGTTGGCTTCATTTCTATCACAATTGGCTTCATTTTACGATTTTCGAATTGCGAAACTCTAGTTTCTGCGCAGGGCCTTAACGTTCGTAATTGGTTTCATAATAAACTAGAGTTTCGCAATTCGAAAATCGTAAAATGAAGCCAATTGTGACAGAAATGAAGCCAACTGATCAGAATCATTTGACGATTTGGCGTTCCGCAATTAGGCTGCCGGTGAAATTTCACGCGGACGAAGTCGCGGGTAGAAGCTAGTATAATAATATGTGAGGACTCGTACTTCTAACCCTTTCGTAAAAGTATCTTTATTTATTTTGCGAAAGTCAACGCTTGGAATCGTTTTAGAGTAAATATTCTTATTTAAAGACCCAAAACGTGACAAAAATTTTACCTATATCTTAATGTGAAAAATATTAGAAAGTCCTCTCTGAAAATGTTAAATTTTTATTTTATTTTATTTATTTGGGAAGACAAACAATTGTACAATATGTTTTACAAAAAAGGAAAGAAAATATAGATGAGACATATGGGTAAATGTACAATCAACGACGTTTCCACAGATAACTTGTGTACATTATTAATTAGGTACGTACAAATTACATTTAAATACTAAGTAGGCATCGTAAACTTTTAGCTTAGGCACTAATCATTGCCTATGACCATCGCACAAACTATTAACAATTTTTTTCTTGAAAATGCTTTGAGACAGAAAGAAGATATCCAGATGATAAAAGTGCTTATTATAAATCTTTACTAGTCGACGGAGTGGAGCTCGCTCACCAGCATGTGTTCGGCTAGTGGTCGTTGCAAAAAGCGGGTAAGCACGCACCTCCCGTCTGATTACAGTTCTAGGCACAACATATGAAATATTATTAATTAGATCGATACAGTTAAACTTGTTATGAACCAATCCGTGAAGCATCATGGTTTGAAGTAGTAGGCGTCTTGATTGCAAAGTGATCAATTTGAACTTTTTCAGTGAATCCACGTAAGACAGGGGTGTGAGATGACATTTATACTGCATAACTCGTATATATTTACGTTGAACACTTTCAATCGCTTTAACATATTTCTCGTAGTAGGGGTCCCATATTATACATCCGTATTCCAGCTGCGGGCGAACCAATGTCTTTAACAGTTGCAAGTACGTGTCTGGACGTTTAAAATCAGTAGAAGCTCTCATGACAAGGCTATACATTTGGTAAGCTTTAGAGATAATCTTCTCTGAGTGTAGGTTTAAATGTAATTTACAATCCAAGAGTATTCCTAAGTCACATATTTGAGTTTCATTGGAAAGATTTTCTGCACATAGACTATAATTAAATCGAATTACTTTTTTATTTTTCGTGAAATTTAAATATTTACATTTAGATATATTTAATGCAAGTTTATTTTCATCACAATATTTGGTTAATCTATTCAAATCCTCTTGGAGCAAATTACAATCGTCAGAAGTCTTGATAGATTTAAATATTTTTAAGTCATCAGCATATAACAAGAAATTACAATTATGGAAACAGTGACTTATATCGTTAATATAGATAATAAACAATAAAGGTCCAAGGATTGATCCCTGTGGCACGCCTGAGGTGGCGATAAATGTATCAGAGTGATATCCATGGGTTACTACTGTTTGAATACGGTTGCATATATAAGACTGGAACCAGCGCAGTAAATTACCTCTAATCCCATTGAAAGCTATTTTATTCAGTAATATTTCATGGTCCACCCTATCAAACGCCTTCTTAAAGTCCGTGTAAATTGCATCCGTTTGTGTCCGTATATCCATGTTATTAAATAAAAAGTTAGTAAAAATCATTAAATTTGTAATGGTTGATTTTCGTTTAACGAAACCATGTTGTTCTGATATTAAATTTTGTTCAATGAAAGGATAGAGCTTGAGGTGGATAAGTTTTTCAAAGAGTTTAGCAATTGCACATAGTATTGATATTGGTCGATAATTCTCAACTTTCTGTCTGGAGCCGTTCTTATAAACTGGTATTATGTTGGCTTTCTTCCAGATTGTGGGAAACACACCTGCTCTAATACTCTTGTTGAAGATTAACTGAAGTGGCACGCATATTGTCGAAGCTGTATTCTTCAGAAAGCTAGGAGGTATACCGTCTGGACCCGGTCCTTTAGTACTATCCAGTAATTTTAATTGGTTGAGGACTAATGAGAGGCTGAAATATATATTATCTAGGGTAGCATTATTGTCATAAATTTGATCTGTTTCAGGACACCAGCGATCAGTGAGTGTTGAGGTTTCGTACACTGATTGAAAGAATGATGAGAAAAAGTTACATATTTTATGTGGATCATTAGACGACTGACTATTATAAATCATTTGGGATGGAATACCAGACTTGCCTTGTCGATTAGCAATATAAGCCCAAAAATATTTAATATTTTTGGGGATGCTATCTTCGACAGTTTTTATATACTTACAATAGCATTTATTACACTCCTCGCTAAAACGTGTGCGATATAAAGAAAATACCTCGTAGTCTGAAATATTTCCATATTTTTTCCATTTAGTCCAAATTTTTTTTTTATATTTAAATATGCGTATAAGGGCAGATGAAAACCAAATAGGGAATTTGGCGTTTTTAGGTTTTGACAGTGGAATACGGTTCTTGATTATGCCATATATGATATTGTAGAATGTTTCAATGGAGGTTTCAGTTAGTTTATTATCCAAAGTTAACTTCCAGTCAACCTCTTCTATATCCTTATTAATTAAATTGTAATCCGCTTTATGATAACTATATCTAGGTATGTCTAAAGCTCTCATTTGGGTGTATCTTACCGCTACCGACACGATAGCGTAAAAAGGAGGATGGTGGGCGTCCACTTGTAGTAAGTTCTGCTGAGGTGGATAAACATAGCAATCAGTGTTGGAAAGGAGGAGGTCAAGTATACGATTATTAAGATTATTAAGGTGGTTAAATTGTTTTACATCATGTATGGTCATAAAATCCCTTAATTGATTACAAGTAGATGTCAGACCGGAGCAGGTTAGATAACTATGAGAAGATTTTAGTTTTAACCAGTTGGCATCGGGTATATTATAATCACCTAGTATCAGTAAGTTGTCAATACTTGTTGAATTGATTATATTATTTAATGTTTCAAAGTGTACTTTGTATGCAGCACTCGGTGAATTGCTAGGAATATAGGCGGCAGTAATCAGGTTTTGTTTCATATTATAAGAACTGGGAATGGTGACTAACACATGTTCATAAAATTTACTTGACTCTAAGGTATTATGTTGGGACAATGAGACACAAACGGGGCTCAATTCACGTAATACTGCGATAAGTACGCCCCCTCCCTCAGACTTATCAGTGGCAGCACGGTTACGGTCACATCGAAACACTACGTAGCGACTATCTATAAACTCGCTATCGAATATCGAAGGAATAAGCCAGGTCTCTGTTAATGCAATGACGTCATAACAGTTTGATAGGATGTTCATGTAAAGAGTATTGAGTTTAGTTCGTATACCTCTACAATTCTGATAATAAATACTTATCTCGTTCTTATTTATAAAATTGTTGGCCATGGTAGATACTACGGGTAAATAAATAAAGTTTAAACTAATAGATTAGTGTGAATAATTAGTGAGGATCAGAGGTAACACTACGAATTTTATCTAAATCGTTGGTACATTTAATAGACAATGTTGCAGAGTTTTCTGATTGCTTAACGAGAATTGTGGAATGCTTGACCCACACAAACCTGTAGCCATGCTTCTTAGCAGCTTCCCGTGCTTCTCTCAGAAGTTGTTTGTTTTTGAGAGTCAGGTGTTCATTGATGAAGATTGAGTACGATCCGCCTGGAATGCCCACCTGAGTAGAGTTAAGACCCTTTTTCAGTCGACACGCACTTATGACGTTGTCTCGCAAAATACGTGTTTTTAGTTTTGCTATTATATTTTTAGGCCTTGCGCTAGACAAAGCATGCGGAACACGATGCACTGAGATCACCTCTTCGCGTGGGATTGAGCAATCAATGTGCTTGCCAATGTCGTTCAGTATATTAAGAAGATTTTCTCCACGCCTCTCCGGAACATTAGAAATTTCGAGGTTACATTGCCTGGCTTGTTGTTCTAAACTATCGACTTTCGCTTCAAGTGCCAATATTGCATTTTGACTCATTGTGTGGTCCTTCAAGTTATCAATTTTTTTTAAATAGTCATCATACTGATTGGAGATAAAATTGGCTGAAATCTTTACCTCACCAACCTATGCTGTTAATTCGGCGACACGTTGCTTTAATGATGCGTTTTCTGTTCGAAGAAAATCCATTTCTTTTTTAGTTTCAATGACGTATGTCTCTAAATCACCTTTAATGGATTTTATGCTGTCATTTATATTAACCAACTTGGAGTCTAAGCTTATCTTCCACTCATCAAGCGTTTTCTTTAGATCGCTTTGAATAGAGGCAAGCAGATCACTATAATCACACTCCGGCTGCTTACGTTTCCTGTTAGTAACATTGCTCTCGGCGTCGGCAAGTAAAGGTAAGTCCGGATTAGAAGCGTAACTTCTGGGTGGTGATCGAAGTACGCTTGCCATAATTCTTTATTATCGGTAATGAATTAATTACAAGTAATTGTTAAACAGCGTATGCTGCGGCGCCAATAAACAATCCACTAATTAGAGCAGCGACTTGTACTGAGTGTCAGGATGCAAAACGATAGTGTTAATCGCTGTCGCTAATCTGTCGCGATGACTTAGTACCGGTCGTACGCTTGACTTGATGGTTAATTTCGCCACGCGTTGCTCACGTTGCGTTGGCTCGGAGGCGC
This sequence comes from Amphipoea oculea, assembly GCA_945859645.1. NCBI lineage: Eukaryota > Metazoa > Arthropoda > Insecta > Lepidoptera > Noctuidae > Amphipoea > Amphipoea oculea. The sequence continues at coordinate 13,772,429 of OX243880.1, forward strand.
GCGCCGCTACCTCTACACGGCGACGACGCTGGTTCGAATCTCGGCAAGCGCGTTCACGACTTTTAGTAGTAATAAAGTTTCTCACCCACAATCGTCCGACGAGCGAGAAAGCACCATACAGGCCCAGTACAAAGTTCAATATGGCGCCCACGGCTTATGGAAATGGTCCCAAGATGAAACGAGAGGGGCCGATAAAAGATGTCAATCCGTAGAGAAACGCCAAAATTTCACACAAAATAACTTGTAAAAAGCACAAAAATAACGTCCGTACACAGCTAAACCGAATGAACGAATGAATGTTAAATGTTTATTTCATCGTAATATTCGTCCGTTGATATTCGTAGTACTGTTACGTACCTATCGAAAATGCTGTCTGGAAAGGCATTCTCAAAAATCTAGTCCGTCTCTTCCCAGTTGCCAATAAATATTCTCTATGCGACGTTCGGCACAATGGCGGGACTCGGATGTAGGTATCCCGCGTAGAAGGTGCTCTCTGTATTCATACTAGACTTCTTAGGTACGGTGAAGATGTAGCGAGAATTTCATAAAATTTTTGTGTTGTTTGGGCAAGGTAGTGCTAGATGGGTAACTTCTGCAAGGTGCATAGAAAAGTCCTCTGGAACTTATTAGTTCGAGAGGACTTTTCTTTTTTTAAACTAAACAGTACTGAAATGAAACGGCAGCAAAATTACTGACGACTGAAAGAGAGAAATCGGTGTGTAACTATTCATCTGATATAATACGTTTATTAGTAAGGGGGTATGTGTATAATGATTATTACGTTAGTATTAAGATTGTTTAATAGTATGTCAATATCCGGATAAACCTATTGAGCTTTTTGCCCTTATCCCAATTTATTTGGGGTCGGCGCAACATGTCTTTTTCTTAATTTTTGTTCCTTAATTCATAAACAAGAAAAAAAAATATCTACGCACCCTTATTTGTATGAGATATCACAGAAGCTGAGCTGTTCCATACCGACCTAAATAAATGTTTTGAAAGCGAAAGGAATGAAATGAAATTATTTATTTTGTAAATTGGATATCAGAATCACTTTTGCACAACGTATTGAAAAATAAGCTGGATGGAGTTGACATTTTCTATCTGACAGCCGCTGAGAAAAAATGGCGAAACAAATTTAGGGGTCAAAGACAGCTTCTGTGATTCTGGACGGAGCTAGGCTGACTTTGTTAGCCAGAATCCCCACGCACAACGGACCAAATGGGAGTCTAAGTGCGGAAAAGGGAGCCCCATCATCATCATCAGTCCAGACATAGTCTTGGTCAGATCATGTGAGGACCATGTCGATTGGTATCTGCAAGTTAGCCAGAATCCCCACGCACAACGGACCAAATAGGAGTCTAAGTGCGGAAAAGGGAGCCCCATCATCATCATCAGTCCAGACATAGTCTTGGTCAGATCATGTGAGGACCATGTCGATTGGTATCTGCATGTTAGCCAGAATCCCCACGCACAACGGACCAAATGGGAGTCTAAGTGCGGAAAAGGGAGCCCCATCATCATCATCAGTCCAGACATAGTCTTGGTCAGATCATGTGAGGACCATGTAGATTAGTATCAGAAAAATGTTTTTTAGGAAAGAACCAATGTACGGTTAAGCTCTAATTATAGCCTAAGATACCTACTCAAATCCTAATAAACAAGTAAGCTTGGCAAAACCCAAGCCGGTATCAACGTCATCCTAACAGGTTTATCAAGTAATTTGAACTTTAGAATGTTTTCAAAATTATTATTTGTTTGTTTTTTAAGTCTACAGGAAATAGTGTGATTTTGTTGCCAGTTTTTGCATATGGTAGATCCCCTCACTTTGCATGTAACGCATGCGAAGTAAGGGGGTGCTGCACAAATGTTTGGGACGGCAGTCGGCACACTCAATTCTGCAGCTGACGACGCGAAGCAATTTCTACTCTTCATAGACTTTCATTCGGCTCGTGCCGATCGGTAAACTTCTTTCGGCAGACGCCGACCAGAACATGAGTGTAAGGTCCGACCGCACTAAATTTGGCAAAGATGTAAACAACAATGGACGCTCGAAATTGAATAAAATCGATGTATATCGATTTTGAAGAACATTTATTTTAAGTAATGTTTGTTTTCGTCTAGTTAGCTCGGAGATTTAGACGAAAACAAACAATTGTAATAATAAAGGTTCTTGTTTATCGATTTTATTCAATTTTGAGCAGCGACCATTTTTGTTTACATCTTTGGCAAATTTGGCGCGGCCGAACCTTAGATACACTCATGTTCTGGTCGGCTCAGCACATATCGAGCAAAGCCGAGTGTCTTTGCCGAATCATGCCAACCCGAACATGATGTGTACACGTAGCACCCCTAACTTCCCAATGCAAAGCTATTTGATTGCAGGCAGCATACCTCTACTTCCAATCGTAAATCATTTACCGCTATTTTTTTTGAAGTGAAAACTTCTTTAGCGGCGTTGCACACTTTTTGTATGGGGAAAAAATGTTAAACTCGCGTCAGGACACGTGACCGTCAGGAGAGATTTCGGTGTATTCCCGTACGTCCCACCGACTTTGTCCCCGTCGTGCGACGAACGGGATTAAGCATTTAAAATGATAACATACCATTACCAATTAAGCTACAAGACATATATAATAATATCTCTGTGTGTAGAAATGTTGTATTGTTTTAAATACAATAAATGCTTTCCGAATTTCGTGTTTGTTTTCTAAGGGCTCCTTAAGGGGACGAAGTCGATGGGACGAACGGGAATACACCGAGATTCCCCCCCCCCCTCTTTCTACGGCGGCGGCGCCAACCGAAGTGAACCAAGTGAGACACGATAATGGATGGATGGATGGATGGACGGACGGACGGACGGACGGACGGACGGACGGACGGACGGACGGTGACGGTGACGGTGTCGGTGACGGTGACGGTGACGGTGTCGGTGACGGTGACGGTGACGGTGACGGTGACGGTGACGGTGACGGTGACGGTGACGGTGACGGTGTCGGTGACGGTGACAGTGACGTTGACGGTGACGGTGACGGTGTCGGTGACGGTGACGGTGACGGTGTCGGTGACGGTGACGGTGACGGTGACGGTGACGGTGACGGTGACGGTGACGGTTACGGTGACGGTGACGGTGACGGTGTCGGTGACGGTGACGGTGACGGTGTCGGTGACGGTGTCGGTGACGGTGACGGTGACGGTGACGGTGACGGTGACGGTGACGGTGACGGTGTCGGTGACGGTGACGGTGACGGTGACGATGTCGGTGACGGTGACGGTGATGGGGACGGTGACGGGGACGGTGACGGTGACGGTGACGGTGATGGTGGACGTGGATGTGGATGGATGGATGGACAGCTGATGGCTCGACCGTCTGTGTAGTAGCCACACTGCTGTGTATTCGTAAAATTCGTGTATATAAAGTGTTTAAAATATGGAAATTGAACAAAGTGCATCGATTAATGAAAAAGTGACGCAGAAATAGTGAAAAAAAATTAGTTATATTAATTCAATTCATAATTGATTTATTTCAACGTTAATATTCAAGTTTTCACTTCTGCCGGCACTCCCGGAGTGCAACCCGTCTTTTTTTTATTATAATCTTCTCTTATTAAATAACTAACCGGCCCGACAGTCATTGTCCTGACCAAATTTAAATACTTAATTCGTACAAAATCCAGTAGAAAATAGGAAGTTCAGTTTTTCTCCATTTAATAAAAAAATCCGGGATACTTTTGCAATGTTTCTACCAGAAAAACCTAATTCGGACTATTACGAACATTTTAAAATATAAAAAATAGCCAAACCGGTCCAACCGCTCTCAAGTGAACTTACCAACGATCATTTCGTTTTTATTTAGTTACATTTTTCTCCCGCCTTTTGCTTACAGGGCAAGCTTTCATACGCAGACACGATCTACTCACCTGTCACCTTGTCTCAAAATGACAGCTTCGTCCACGGCATAACCAAACAGTTTATTGTTCTTATATAAAATTTTTGTTACGTTAACAAACCGGTACTATGACTTCAAGGTGACATTTCTGCCATCCTTACAAAAAGTGCAATAACTCGAGTTTTGCGAAGAATTGAGATAAGTACATATTCGGAATTTGCAGAACGAAATCTATATATTCTTTTTAGACACTTTTTACGTATTTATAACGAAGCCGGTTTTAATCATCTTGAATATGTTTTCAGACCGGTGGGACTCTCCCCTCTTGCGAAGGTGGGTACAAGTCCAGACTACTTGTCCAAATAAACTGATGTGCCATTGAACGAACAGTTCTATGGTTCATTCGTTGTTTATTAGTGTTAATTTAACCACTAACATTAGGCTAAGTTATACTAACATTATATGGGTTTATATTATTTATAAATATTTGAATTTGAATTTAATACTAAGCCTAACTGCAATATCCAGGTCGGTGCTTTATGATTTACTTATCAAGACCGAAATCTCAATTCGGCGCAAAACTCGACTTAATGCACTTTTCGTAAGGACGGCAGATTTGTACCTACTGAAAAAAATTGTAACTTTTTAAAGTTGAATTCATGGCTCACGTAAAGCTGCTAACGACCTATCTAGAGATGTAATTACGCGTTGTAAATTTTACGCGACCCGTAAACGAATGGTACAGGGTTGTTTAATCGGAAACCTAATGGAAAACGAGTATTTTGCTTATTTGCTACTTTCGCTTGGATTATAAATTAATGTCGTTTCTTTGTTAACCTTTAAGTAACTTAAATCATTGAAGTACCTAGTTTAATTTTCAGCATCGCTCTGCAAAATTTATGCATACAATTTTAATATTTATTTAAATTTTGTTTTTTTTTTTTTACTTTCATCCATTTTATTAATTTACTAGCTGTGTCCGCGACTCCATCTGCGTGGACTTCAGAATTGGGTACAGAAATAAATGAAAAATGTGTGTTAAGCCATATCATTCATGTTCTTTTTTATTGTTTGTATTTTTTCCCAAATAAAATATTATTTTATTTCTTTTCATTTGCCGGAATAAAAAGTATTTTATATGAGTTATATTATACATTAACCCTCTTATTCATAAAACTTATCAAACCTATTTTAGTTAAAATGGGGTTTGTCTCTTTCTTACACACAGAAATGACAACGTGACAGATAAAGACAAACGTTCTATAAACCTATTTTAGCTAAAATAGAGATAAAATAGGATTATGAATAAGGGGGTATATATATATCTAGGTTATAAACTATCTGTGTACCAAATTTCATCCAAATCCGTTTAACCGTTTTTGCGTGATTGAGTAACAAACATACCTACTCGTACAAATTTTAACATTCCAAATATTTTGGTATAATTTTAAGAACAAAATTATCGTGAATTTCACCTTTAAAATATTGTCAATCTTCATTTAAGGCTTAATATTCGTTGATATTTTGATCCATTGGCCAATAATCATAGACCAAAAGGTTGTTCTATTGAAATTCAGCGCTGAAAACTGAATGCTGAACTGGATTGAATAGTGTTTACGTTCTTCAAAATTAATTACCGCTCCAGTTTTGTTGGATTTTAGCTCTTTATTGAAATACTGGATCAATGTATACCTATACTTTGCTAATAATTGCTAATTTCACCAATGAAACTTCGCTTGAAACGCAATCAGTACGAATAACAGTAACGAATTGTTTCACAACACAGGTGCAAGGCTCATATTCTCTTTCAAAATAGTATTTTCTCGAAAGTTTATTTTGCTAACCCTAACTCCTAAGTAATCAAAATATTCGTTAAGATTTAATTATTATGTAATCCGTAGTTTCTGATGGCTGTAACCGCTTTGTTTTGCTTGAGTTTGAGTTAAGTTTCCATAATTTTGTATCAATGTATATAGGCACCTAACATATTAGATACTAGCTGTGTCCCGCGGTTTCACCCGCGATAAAAGTATTATAGTCCTTTTTTATTGATTCTCTTTACAAATCTCCATCCCCCTTTTTACACCCTTAAGGGATAATTTCGGGTATAAAACTTATTCTATATCCTTCCCCACAACTCAAACTATCTCCATACCAAATTTCATCTAAATCGGTTCAGCGATTTTTGATTCCTCATACAATTTTCCACCCCCCTTTTCACCCCCTTAAAGGATGATTTCTGGGATAAAAACTACCCTATGTAAGGACATAGGGTAGTTTTTATCCCAGAAATCAATTTGGCAGAGAGATAGAATGCATGCCGGGGAAGGCCCCGGGATGCATTCTATCTCTCTGCCAAATTTCATCTAAATCCATTCAGTGGTTTAGGCGTGAAAAGGTAACATACAGACAGACAGACAGAGTTACTTACGAATTTATAATACTAGCTGCGCCCCGCGGTTTTACCCGCGTAAATGTCGATCCCGTGGGAATATCGGGATAAAAACTATCCTATGTCCTTTTCCGGGACTCAAACTATCTCTATACCAAATTTCATCTAAATCGGTTCAGTGGTTTAGGCGTGAAGAAGTAACAAACATATAAACACACACACACTCACAAACTTTCGCCTTTATAATATTAGTGTGATTAGTATGGATTGCTTACTTAATAATAGCACTTTGATACAGTAGTATGGAGCACAAACTGTACACAATCAAATAAAATCTTGACGATATATTTGTCTTTTTGAGGCTGACAGTACCTACTTACTTGTAATAAAATTTCAGTTTCACTAATGTTACAATATTGAATAGTTTTTATACGTCCCAGATTGGAGTAGTTTTTAAACAAGATAGATAAGTTCTATCTCGTACATTACAAAGTTAGTCGGTTGCGTGACTGCGTTATTACGTTGTGTGATGTCTTTTTTTGCTTTTTCGTTGTTAGGTAGTAATTTCTAACCGACTTCAAAAAGGAGAAGGTTGTCAGTTCGACTGTATTTTTTTTTTTTTGAAAAAAAAAAACGCGCTTTTGGATCGTTTTTTTTTTTTGTGACGAAAATCGAAAAAAAGCCAATGACACCGATTTTCGAACCGCTATCATATGGCAAATAAAAAAGTTTTTTTACTTCACACAACAGAATTATAATCATTAAAGTCATCAACACAACTCTCTAAGACGAAGTAATCCTACTGAATCACTATTTCATGAAATCTTGACATTTTAGGATTATACTAACTTAACAATTTTGTATTACTGATTCTAATGATTATAATTCTGTAATAGTAGATTGTACAACTAAGGCATAAAAGAAGCTATTTTACCGCGAGACGTGTATATCCACGCGAGCCGCAGGCGAGGGTGGATAGTTAAGTCGAGGGGTAAAATGGCTCGTTTATGCCTGAGTTATACACTCTGCTTTTCACTTCGATTGCGAGAAAATGAAACAGGCATAAGGTACACAGTACATAATTAATCAAAAATGTTGCAAAGCATTAGCTAATTCCCGCCACCACAGATAATACCGCCACGAAACTTTTTAAAAGTTTTTTTTTTTAATTTCAACATTTGTCATTCGACTTGGGTACTACATACTGCCAAGTCATAAAAACGTTTCTTTGCGTTTTGAAATACTAAATGACAACTATTTTACCTGATTTTATTAAATTAACGATAGAAAACACGGAAATGGTATAAATTAAAGAAAATTAAATAAATCACGACTTTAATCTGTGAAGTTTTATTGTGCGTGTGGCTGTTGGGCCTGATTACCTTAGTCTCAGAAAAAAAATTTACTTTATGCACTAGAACATAAAAAGCGATTTTATGTCGCCTAAGCACAACATAAAGACGAACTTTTAGAGCATGAGAAGTGAAAATATATATTTTTTACGGCCGCGAATCATATTTTAATCAACGTACAACTTATTACTGACCAGCAAATTGCAAAAACGTAAGAAAATTTTGAATTTCGCGGGCTACTCTGACGCTTCCCCCTTAATGAAACCGACCGAAAATAAACTATGTGTAAGTTTATAAAACATTTACCCCCTTACTAATAAACGTTGTATAGCGTCTTTATAGTTACACAACGCTATGTCTTCTTCGCTCGAAAGTCAAATTCCTGACGACTGAAAGAGAGAAATCGGTGTGTAACTATTCATCTGATATAATACGTTTATTAGTAAGGGGGCTAATATTTATTTAAAAAAAATGACACTCCGGTTTTATAGATAATATCCAAAAATTAGGAAATTTGTGAAGCGGAATACTTAACTTTACTTTTATGAGGTTTTATGGGTTCACTAATGTTTCATCAAAACTCCATTGACAAATTTTTAGTCTACAACCAACGTTTCGTATACTATTTATTTCACAAACAACTCATTCCGCAAATGTTTTATTTTATAAACACTCGCTTTACAAACATTTATTTGGCAAATGCTTCTCTTTACAAAATTTACGGATGATATTTAATCATTTATACATTTTTCATTTAATATTTAGATTCTTGTGGAAAAATAACGTTATAAAAAATATCATTTTATAATACACTAGCAACTGCATTAAAAACAACATTAAAATCCGTTGCGTAGTTTAAAAGATCTAAGCTTACAGACAGCGGGAGTGACTTTGTTTTACGAGTATACTATGTAAAGATTTTCTAAACCAGTCGCAAAGTGATCATTTATTTCCATTTGGGTCAAATAATTTTCAGCCAAGTATTTTTTTCTATATAATCTAGTCATTTCTGGCACTCGCCGGCCGCTGCCGCGGCACCGCTCGCTTCACTCGCTCGGCTCGTGCGTAGGGGGTCACAGTTTTAACCTGACCTAACCGAACCATTTTTTTTTAAAATAATTAACCTAATGTAACTAGTTCGGTTCCGGGTAGCCTACTAAAAATAATCTCTTTTTACCTTCTATTAGCGCAAGTCGTTTCTGGCACCCATATTTTGTGTAATAGTATTTTTTTTTAATAAAATCTAGTCGTTTCTAGCACTCGCCGGCCGCTGCTGCGGCACCGCTCGCTTCGCTTGCTCGGCTCGTGCGCAGGGGTCACAGTTTTAAACTAACCTAACCTAACTTTTTTTTTTAATAATTAACCTAATCTAACTAGTTCTGTTCCGGATAGCCCACTATAAATAATCTCTTTTTTTCTATAAGCGCAAGTCGATGAAAGAATGAATTTCATTTTTAGGAAATTGCGTAATGATAAGTCAATATGCAAAACGTATTTATTCCAAACGTTGTTTTATTAAATAAAATGAATAAAAATGAATTGCTTGTTAAATAACACGTTATTAAACAAAAGTTTGTCTGGTGATTATTTTGTAAAGTGAATTATTTGGCAAACTTGTTGTTGTATAGTGATGAAATGACAAATCATGTTTTTGCCAATCGTTGTTTGTCAAGTAAAAATTTTGTAAATTAATTTTTGGTTAACTGACAGGGCACCGGTTTTATGGTAACGTATGGGAGCTCGTGGCTAAATGATACCAGCCGCACGGGTCGATGAAGGTTGAGCTACGCTTGCCGCGGTCGGTTAGTGGATGGGTGACCATCCATTACATATAAGATGCCTCCATGCCTCGAAGAGCACGTTAAACCGTTGGTCACGGCCGTCATTTGTAGATTTTTGACAGTCGTTACGGGTAGTCAGAAGCTCTGATCTCTGACAACCATTCTAACAAAGGCGTATCGTGTTACCCAGTAACTGGGAGCGATGAATGCTTATGCGAATCCCGCACCCCCGGCCATAGGTAGAGGCAGAACGCTGTGGTCTTAGCCGGTAAGAGTCCGGCATGCCCCTCTGTCACCCCCACGATAGAGGAAGTAAACGAGGATTTCCACCGCGCACAAAAAAAAAACAGTAACTGGGTTGTGGGGGTCTGATAGGCAGTCGTTTTATGTAAAATACAGGTATTCAGCTGCATCTGGTGAGACTGGAAGCCAACCCCAATATACACACATCAAAAGTGTCTAGGGATCAACATATATTTTTGCAATAACTTTTCTCCTGATTGATATTAATTAAAATTTTCTTTAAGGATTCATCAAATAAAGTGTTTTCGTTTGTCACAGTAACGATAAACCAAGTCACCTTTGCATTAATAAAGAAATTTGCCATTTTCCTAATAAAGGGATTTTTGACATTTGAACCACTAACACAAAAGTTCGAAAAAAAGACTGAAATAACAGTTTTCTTTAAAATTTTATTGGGTAACTTAAACAATTAATAATCCGTGTTTCTACCGCGAACACTAACAACACAAGAACATCGGTTTGGCATACTCAAAATGAGTTCATCCAAATCACGCTGTGGAATGGCCGCCCATGTTCGTTGCAACAACAAAAAAAGGTCTTCTTGCGACTGGATACCCTCCATATTCGGCAGAGCTCTTCTCTGTAGCATATCCCATGCATGCTCAATCGGGTTCAAGTCTGGCGACTGAGCAGGCCAGGGCAGGACATTGATGTTAGCTGCGGCGAGAGTCTGTCTTACAACTCTTGCGGTGTGCGGTCGTGCATTATCATGCATTAACTGAAATAAGGGACCGATTTGCACTTGTAGAGGAACGATGACGTCTGATACAATCGTCTCAGCATAAATTTGAGCGTTGAGGTTGCCTCTGATCCAAATCAACTCAGTTCTTCCACCACTATAAGGATGGACTTCCTGGCAGGATTTTAATCGCTGTTGGCGTCCAGGGGTTCTCCAGTGTCGTATACGTCTTGTATCCGGTCTCATACCAAAACGAGACTCATCAGAAAAGCACACGAAACGCCATTGTTCTTCTGCCCAATTTCTGTGTTCAAGAGCCCATTGATATCGAATCCTACGATTGTGCATTGCTATAGGTGGTACCCGTAGCGGTCTTCGGGAATGAAGGTTCACTTCATGCAAGCGGTTTCTGACTGTTTGGTCGCTAATTAAGTTCCCTGAAGAGTGATGAAGCCTCACGGCTAACATCATGGCGGTTATTGTTGGAGCTCTTCGAGTTAAGATTTGAATGTATCGGTCTTGTCTCCGTGTGGTGCAGCGATACCGTTCTCCATGGCGCTCAGCCACGGTACCAGTGCTTCGGTAACGTGTCCAAAGTCGACTGATAACACTCTGACTTGTATTCAGAGCTAAAGCCACAGTACGTTGCCGGGAACCAGCTTCTATCATTCCCACGGCTCTGAGCATTTCTTCCCTGCTTAAATGACGTCGCCGCTCCATAATAACGTTGGTTTTAATCAGTAGTAGGGAAACAGTAGCACTAATAATGTCTTCAATGCGTTGTATGTTTTTATAGGGAAAATATTGACAGCTGATTTTCATCTTTTACTCGAATTTGATTCACAGTTCCTGATTCAAATTATGAAATGCACCAAAAAGGATCCATATAAATTTATAAAATCATAAATTTATAACAAAGCCACATCTCAATCTCAAGAAATCCGCATAAAAATGCTTGATCCCTAGACACTTTTGATGTGTGTAGTTGGGAAAAGGCTAGGCAGTTTTAATCCTGATAAGACCATCTACATTCTTCAGCTTAAAAAGCTCTTGCTAATCTTTCAACTTAAAATTCTCAAATCACGGCAGAAAATGAACGTAAAACCAAGTAACTATTCCAAGTACTATTCTGATGTTTCTCCATACATGGCTCCATAAGCGTTATTTGTGTAACGCGGTCCACCCACATCGTAGAGTAAATCTACGAAATTAGAACTTGCTTTGCTTCACAATGCAAACTAACATAATCTCGTCGAGCGTGAGTCGGAGTAATTCCGAAATCATAGAGACGGAATTTCAAGGATGTGCAAATGTAGAAGAGTAGTAGAATTTTTAATATGCACAAAGTTGCCATACAACTTATGTTTTTTTTTTTTAAATCAAATACATAATCAGCCTATAATGTTCCCACTGCTGGGACGCAGGCCTCCTCTCGGTAATGCTGGGGCCAGACTATCGCGATAACGCGAAGATTTGCGCGATAAGTTGATGCTCATTAGCTGGACCTACGATGTTAGCCAATAAGAATGGACCGTAATCTACCACGCGGGCCCAGTGCGGATTGGTAGATGTCACATGTCTTCAAATTTTTAGTTCTAGGACATGCCGGTTTCCTAACGATGTTTTCCTTCACCATTTTTAGAGCAGTGGTGATGAAATAGTTTACACAAAGTAAAGCGCCTGTCTGGGTTCGAACGTACGACCTACAACTCGTAAGTCACGGTCGTTATCACTGGGCCACCACTGCTCTCTCTCTCTGTTCACCACCCTTGGTTGACTGGTAGAGAATTTTGTGTGAAAAGTTTAAATAAATAAAAAATGCTAAAAATATACATACCTACATATAATCATTCGAACAAAAAAACAGAATAAAAATGCCACTTCCCTATGAACAATGTTTGTTGAACAAAATTTTCCATTTCTAGTCACGCACATCAACGAAAAAAAAAACTTTATGTGTACAAACACAAAAAGTTTATTTTTTTAGGAGAGAAAGAACACAAGTTCTTCATGTTTACCTCAAATAAACGTATTTTCGCTCTTCTTTTTTTATAAGACTTAGACAATTGACGATATTTTTCAAGTATTGGATGAAGTAGTAAAAAATCGAAAAATCAGTTTCAGTAGTAATACTTACACAATCAGTGCTCAGGCAGTATAGTCCCGCGCAGCATGAGATTATGAGCAGGTAAAAGTACTTACCTACTAGGAGAACAGACTCATGAAGAGGATAATATTAGGGAGTGCAAATTTTTGTAGTAGAATATGCACATGCTATGAGAGGAATCCATACTAATATTATAAATTCGAAAGTAACTCTGTCTGTCTGTCTGTATGTTACCTTTTCACGCCTAAACCGCTGAACCGATTTCGATAAAATTTGGTATAGAGATAGTTTGAGTCCCGGGGAAGGACATAGAATAGTTTTTATCCCGATATTCCCACGGGATCGAAACTTACGCGGGGCGCTGCTAGTAGAAAAATAAAAAAGACTGCTATTCCGATTTGGTTTATCGGCAAGATACCCCACTACATCGATACCATCACCATCCGTCCTTTGAGTTTGTGAATTTAAAGGCATGAGCACACCAAATGCATACTCGTGCGAGCCAATTTGAAATCTTCCATCATTACAGAGAAGAGTCTCCAGGACATCGTAACGCTGATGAAGGAGACCGACCCGGACGACGTGCCTGATTTCGGGGCGAAGGATCTGCACAAGCTGCCTCCCGTCACGTTTGACCACGTAGACGTCACCAGGCTGCTGAAGGACATTACATTCCTGAAGCAAAGCCAGGCCGAGATGCAGCTAAAGCTGGAGGTGTCTAACAACACCATCAGTGATCTACGGGCCGAAGTAGTGCGCTTGCGCAACGCAATTTCTGCAAGTAGGTCACCTACTGACGCGGACGCCGCAAATGTGAATACGCGTCGCGGGGCACAAAACGCCTCCATCTGCAGTTTTGAGTCGGCGGGCTCGAATGCGTCACCAGCTGCCGAGAATGCATGCGTTGCAACGCGTGCCGTCGCCGTCCCTGCCTCGACACAGGTGGAGACAACGACGTGTGTAGGTTCGTCGATCCCCAATCGAGCCTACGCAGCAGTAGTAGCCGCTAACAAGCCTGCTGAGTCGCAAAACTCACACGTAAAACTAGCGGAAAAACTAAAAGGGGGTAAACGGAGCCGGTCGAAACCCAACAAGGTTTTGAAAAGGCAGGATCCAAAGAAGGACACGTGCGACAAGGATGGTTTCATCAAAGTGGAGAAGAAGAAGAAGAAGAAACCTCCTTGTCGGAACCAGTGCGGCATCGCGCTGGCAGGACCCAACATGCTGCTGCGTCCAGCAATCCCGACGACGCAGCTGTACGTGTCCAGACTGCACCACTCCACGAAGGTTGAGGAGATCGTGGAGTACTTGCGTGTGAAAACCAACTGGACTTTGAGGGTCGAGAAGTTGGAGTCGCGTCACAACACGAACTTCAAGTCGTTCGTGGTGCGTGTTCCGACACACCATCTCGAGAAGTTCCTCAAAGAAGAGTTCTGGCCGAAGGGTGTTGTGTACCGCCGGTTTCGTGGCCGGCTACATGACACCAGTCAACGAAACACGACGCCGTCACTTCGTGTTTAGTTAGTTTGTAATTATAATGATGTATTTATTTATAGTATTTTTAAGTTATATTAATATTGTATTTTATGTGTTTTTCTATGGGCCTTGATGCCTAAAATAAATGGATAAATAAATCAAATTAATGCGTGCACGCACGTCACGATCTGTTCAAGCCTAACCTAACCAAAAGTTTACGTCCCTCGAGTAGGCGATCGTCGCATTCATATGTCACTTTTTGTACGGCGAACCCGAACGCGTGGTCGTGCCTACTGACGACGGCGCCTTCCAGTTTTCCGACCAAAAAGTGATATACTCGTATTATGGAATGCAATGATCGGGTAATCTCACGAACGATCATTTTCGTTAAGACGCGGGGTTATACCGTACAGAAAATCGATATCCTTCATTTCTATGATCCATGGTATAATCTTGAACAGATTATGCGAACGAGATAATATTACAAGTCAAAGCTCATGAAATTACTGTGGGTAAGTTACTTTACACATCAAAAGGAATTAACACTAATTGATTAAACAGCAAACCCCCAAATACCCTACCTATATTGCGGTGAACATGGGGATTTTCCCGAAGAAAATATGTGGGAAGATTTCGTGAATCTGTTTTGTTTCTAAGGCCGTTTATGTGAATCGAAGTTTGAATAAGCCTTCGTGTCCAACAATCTTGAATAGGTTTATAAACTCGGTATTATTACTGGAATTTCGGATGCTAAAGTTAACCAGAACTGAATTTATTAGCAATTTTCAACACTATGTATCTCCTTTATTTCATTTAAATACTTAAAACATAAATTTTAAAATATATTTATGAAAAAAAAAGACATTTCAAATATAAAACAATACACTACTTATTTTTTTTTTTTTTTTTAATATTCTAACCTAACTAAAACTATTAAAACCTAAAATTTGACGTCTGAAAATTCCTTCACATCACTGGCAAAGTACTCAAGAGACTGGCGGCATTGCCACGTTGTATGGCAATACTTAGCCTCTGGCTAAGGTAAAAGCCAGCCTGTGGGTCACGGTAAGGACTTAGGTAAATAATTTATGTTCTTTGCTACACAACTGAAAAATCATTATAGCTCCATTTTTCAATCAGTGCGAAATTTTGAAATGAGAATGAAATATGGTTTTATGTGTATGTTTTACCAAACATCGTCAAAATGTCTGTACGAACACTTCCGAACGACTGCACTAAATTGGATAATTCTTTTTTTATTGTGTTCGGTATTGCCACGACAAGGTTTGTATGAAAGAAAATATCGGAAATTCGAAAAAAAAAGTGGCAGTCGTGCGAAACTGGGGCGGGCCGCTAGTTCAATAATAAATAGACCAATAGAGAAGACACAGCAAAACTAAAAGACCCGCAAATCTGTACAAATGTTACCGTCAAAACTTACCGTGCGTTCGCGATGTATTTGCCAAAAATGTAAACAAATATGAATTAATGGAAAAATAACTTAAATTCCTACACAATAAAGTTCAGTTTACGCCACAACTTCAAACATTTTAATAACTTTGTCAATAGTGCTAGTCACTCTGAAATCAACTTCATTATTATTGAAGTAGGTATTAATAGCCTCCCGATCGATTTCGATCATGGTGGCCAATCTCAACGGAGATTAGCCAGGTACACAGGAGACATTATAGTGCACAAATGTGTGCGCAAACACAGGTGCACTCTCTGTGCCTTTACTCTCATAGTCCGATGGGATGACAATCCGACACAACCGGGGAGAGAACAGGCGCAGGACCATCGGCTAGGGCTCCAACACATAAACACGATACGACGTCGCGTCGTGCTACGACGAATATGATGGTATATGATTGTAGTAAATTTTCATTCAAACGTTAAAACAATGCTGCGTCGTAGCACGACGCGACGTCGTATCGTGCTTATGTGTTGGAGCCCTTATGTACTTTACGAGCTACGGAGGTATTAAACCGCCAACTTCCAAACTCCGGACTGTTACTAAGAAATTCTAAATGGAAAAACCAAACCCTTTGTCCGACCCGGGAATCGAACCTAGGACGCCATGCTAAGCAGTCGCACTTGCACAACCACGAGACCAACCGGCCAGTTAACACTCAACCTCATATATAACCTACATACAATCTACATTTACATACATTATTCAGGATTGATAATACAAGCCACTATCTCCAGTTCGCAATTTGTCACAAAGGTACACATGAAAGCAACTATAACTCACGCTATCCATCGATGTTCTATCATCGTAAACAATAGCGCTGCACACTTACGGTAAAACTATCGATAGTATCGTAGTTTGCCGATAGTTTTAATGAGTTGGTATTGAGTTAAAATTAGTAATGAGCTGCAATAAGGTATCGATAGTATTATAAATACTAATGTATCGATATAATTAACAGCGGCGATGTTCGATGGCTAGATAGAATATCGATCAACGGGAAATATCGATAGGTAGCTAATGTTACGGCCTCGCCGCCGCCAGATGACGCACGACAGGACTAAGTGTACGGCCTGAGTGCACGCTCTATTCGAGCGTCGGGCGGAGCGGGGAAGAGCGGTCGAAACAGCGTTTGTCGTGGCGGTCGTTTGTGTCGATCATGGCGTCTGCGTCGTACGATATTTATTGATATGTATTTAGAAGAAAATTTGTGGCTAAAATTTAATTATGAGTCAAGACAAGGTCCTAGTAACATTGTGAAGCAAAGAAAACAATTTGGAGAGTTTTCTACGTTATTTGAAACATTAAGGGTGAATGAAGATAAATTTCATGAGTATACAAGGATGACAGTGGCAACTTTTGATTACATATTACAGAGAATTGAATTTCTTCAAACGACATCCTTCAAGAACGCTCGTATCACCGCTGCAAAACACAAACTGGTTATTTCGCAAACAAGTCCGCTGCTGCCCACGCTCCGCTCGGCCGGCACTCAGGACGGCCACTACGGGTAGCACGTGTTTAACATGAACGCTGCACGCCCCTCCCCGCCCGACGCTCGAATAGAGCGTGCACTCAGGTCTGCCGCACGCTGTGCAATGCGTTGCGCAGCTATACCGCGAGGGAGGCCGCGCCCGCGCCTCCACTTCGCGCCGCCAAGGGCGCCAATTAAATAGTCGTCCTGATCGCATTGCAGACGTCGCTCATTTTCTCAGATTTATATTCAGATTCAGAATTCAGAGCTTATCATTCCGAACTTGTATACTTAATACAATCCAACCAATTTACACCAGTTCCGTCCTTTATTTCGAAGCCCATAGAAAACATTACATACAGCGGCAGTATCTGGCACAGTTAAAGTATCGATAAACACGCAACACTAAAAGTATCACCTGTGTTTGCTTAGTCGACAAGCAATTAATTATATTGTACCAACTACCTTTCTCCGTGTAAAGATTGTGGCTTTTGGACTATCGCATTGTTTGATAGATCGGTGAGTTTAAACATCGTGGTTTCTGTCACAAATTGAATTTATGAAGTGTGATTAACCTTGTTTGTAACTTTCGATAAATGTATTGTAGTGGCTGACTTTTTTTGCCGTCTGGATAAGAACAGGGTATAAAAGGTAAACGGAGCAGAAGCCTATATTTATTTATATTTCACAAATAAAAAAAAACCGAGTGTGCTTATGACCACACGACTGAAGTGAAACTTCAAACGTATTTGGCTATTAGAGGAAGAGAGAAAGAAAATGTGCGCGCGCACTGCTTTCTCTTGCTTATATCCCCCACTCAACTCCCGTTCGCCTCGCCCGTAGCCCGTAGACATGGGTCGTACTTGCAAAATCGAGTACCAGGGCTTCCAAGTACGTCCACCTTAAGAAACCAGGGACTAAAACCAGGGCTCGAGATACTTTCAAGTATTTTCTATCTGCATCGAAAACTGATCCATAACTTCATACAAATAAGAAGTACAATCGCGTAATCAAACAAAAGCCCTGTTGGAAGTAAAAAGTACTTGCATAGGAAATTGATCCGTGAATTCCTATAAATAAGGAGCACAATCGCGTTTACAAATAAATACTTTTACAAACCATTAAAGTAAAAATACTTGCATACGAAATTGTTCCGTAGACTCTTACCACACCTCGGACACTCCATACAACGCTCGCAAAATAATTACCTATTACTACTACATAAACAAATGACGTTTGTATACGTGCAAATGTGTGCGTGAAATCTAGTAGCGTAAAAAAAAATGGCGCGGAAAGCAATTTGTGTCGGGGAACCGAACGACGTCGGCGGCGGCGCTGCCCGAACGTGTGCATTATTATGAAGTGACCAAGTAGTTCAATTGTTTATTTATATAGACGGGTTCGTAATGAAATAAAAACACTAAAATAGTTTAGTTTAAATGAATTTTCTGTAAATAATGGGTTATTAAATCGCATGTTATTAAAAATGCGAAATCATACAAACAGTATATGTAAATACGAATTCGGAAAAGCATCACAATATCCAACCATCGTGATTAAAACTCAAATAAAACTTTTAAATCGCATAATTGTGTGTCAGCAATACAGCGCTGCGGTTCGCGAGCGCCTTGCTAAAGAGTCGGCGACGAATACCTCGAAGTGCGGGGTGAGGTGCGGTATCTGATATGAGGGCGAGGAAGGGAGTGTCCTTTCTGTACGTAGTACTATTAAGTATTCTGTGCTCTTACTGATAAGGAGTATGATCACATTTGCGAAAACAAACGCGGTTGTTGAACTATTTGAGTACCTACGTACTCGAGCGTCGAGGCACGACGGAGCGAGATACTTTCAAGTATTTTCTATCTGCATAGAAAACTGATCCATAACTTCATACAGATAAGAAATACAATCGCGTATTCAAAAGCCCCGTTGGAAGTAAAACTACTTGCATAGGAAATTGATCAATGACTTCGAATAAATAAGGAGCAAAATCGCGTTTACAAATAAATACTTGCAAACCATTAAAGTAAAAAAAACTTTTAAGAAAAAAAAACCGACTTCCAAAAAAAACTTTACAAAGTGAAAAATAACTTTAATTTCGGAAGTCGGTGTCTTTGGATCTTTATTTTAGTTTTTTGCCACCGACTTCCGAAATTAAAGTTATTTTTCACTTTGTAGTGTTTTTTTGAAAGTCGGTTTTTTTTTTTCTTAAAACGTTTTTATTTCACGCTTTTTAGTGGGTCTGCTTATAATTTATCTAAGTTACAATAGCCTAGTGATCATCGCCTTTTACAAACAAAATATTGCT
Source organism: Amphipoea oculea (assembly GCA_945859645.1). Classification (NCBI taxonomy): domain Eukaryota; kingdom Metazoa; phylum Arthropoda; class Insecta; order Lepidoptera; family Noctuidae; genus Amphipoea; species Amphipoea oculea. Next base: position 13,791,661 of record OX243880.1, read on the forward strand.
TTTCCCGATACAGGGAAGTTAATTGTTGAGGAGTTCTCCAGATCCACCATCAGCTCCGTATCACCATTTACATTGTGACGAGCATAAATTGCTTAGCAACCATATTAAAGTAATCGAATCGCAACCCGTGAAATACTTAGATATTATTGAGTAGTTCCGGTGCCCCGGTGGCCATCTGTGGTCTTCATCATCAGTTCCACATCACCAAATAGTGCTTTCCGAGAGCAAATGCACGAGTTACTATAAAAAATACCCAAATCGCTATAGGTGTGCCTATAATATTTGAAGAGTTCCTTCGATTTCTCCAGGATCCCATCATCAAATCCTGCCCTGATGTTTTTAGACTAGATGCTGATAATCCTGGCTGCAGCATCAGGCCAGACTTGTCAACATTGCATTGAACTTAAAATTTAGTCCTGTTTAAAATGAGCCCAAACACGACTACGGTGCTGTAATTTCAAGGTTGGTACTTTTTCTAATGCTCCTGGCTTCAGCATCAGGTCTTTATGTACTTCGGTGTTCCTCATTAACAGTACGTTTATCCACACATCGAGCCCTTTTCAATGAGCCTTAACACGATATATCTGCTGTTAGTTGTCGAGGAGTTAGGTACTCTGCAGACTATCCTGACTGCAGCATCAGGTCATGACTTGATGATCATGAGACCAAATGTGGCAAATGCCCTATCAAACATCAAAACAATTGACTAAAACAGTCCTTGCCTGTTCCAGTAACTTCTTACTGTTAAGGAGTTGTAACTTCCATCATCAGCCCAGCTACCTGAGATGGTGACAACCATACGCAAATACACAAGATACTTCGTAAAATATGCGAAAAACAATAAATGAGCCTATAAAATTTAAAGGTTGCCCTCGATTACTCTAAGATCCCATCATCAGATCCTAACTTGGTGACAGTGGGACCACCTCAAAACTATCTACTATGGAACAAAAAAAGAATTTTGAAAATCCGTCGACAATTAGCGGAGTATTCGATGAACAAACATACAAAAAAAAGAAAACATACAAACAGCCGAACATAGTACCTCCTCCTTTTTGTGAAGTCGGTAAAAAATACTTGCATACGAAATTGTTCCAAAAGGAGCATGATCGCATTTGCGAAAACTGACGCGGTTGAGTACCTACGTATTTGAGCGAGTAGCCGTATAAGATACTTAATAGTCTTGCAAGTATTTTGAGTCGGTACCCGGTGTGCGTACTTGGAAGCAAATACCTGGTGTAAAAACCCGGTCGCATATTTATGCGACCGGGACCGGGTTTTTACACCAGGTATTTCCAGCTATTTTTTACGTACCTTCCCTACTCGCGATCACACGTTTTCGTAACGCATTCGCCAGTTTACTCCCCAAGTCAAGCGCGCCTAAAGAAGTTTCACTTCAAAAAATAAAAGTAGGTACTTTTTTTTACAATTCAATCCTTTGATGTTGACGTTGTGAAACTGGGCGGCCGTCTTGGCTAAAAGTGGCAGTCAATGCCTTAAGGGTTGAAGGTACGGTGGTTTTTGTTTTGTATTGTATTGTTAATGTATTTTTTGATGTATGTGTGATGTATTGCATTGTATTGTGTTGTATTTTGTCTATTGTCTATGAGTATTTGTAACTTGAATTAATAAATGAATAATAATAAAAAGGGGATTTAATTTGCGCAACAGGTCGAAGACTTGGCTGAGCAATTCCTATTTTGATACGAGCATAGTGGTCGTTGTAGTAGAAAAACTGCATAACGCGAATTCAACAAAACAGTATGAAGTTAATTAAAACAACATAAGAAATGCTTTAATTGGTTACAAGTTAACAATCATGTGCATACAAAAATTTCAACAAACTTTTATCAAGCGTTAAAACGGAAAAGTATAAAATAAAATATTTAGGGCTGATTTTTCAATCGACCGATAATTTTTATTCGTGTAATAAAATTGACGTCTGACAATGTTTGTATGGAAGAACTGTCAAAAATTCAAAATTATTACTCCGATAAAGTTATCTGGCAAAATCAAAATCAAAAGTCATTTATTCAAACTAGGCTGAGAATCAGCACTTTTCGAACGTCAAAATTACAAAAGACAGTCCCCCAAAACGCCCGCCCTTCGCCACTTCCTAGTGCTTTCGCTGGGGAGAAGAAGTGGCGGAACAAACTCCCCAGCATTTGCAAAAATCAGCCCTTAGTTTAAAAAACTATAACCCGACTAAGGAAAATTAAAAGTGATCTAAAAAGTACGAAAAAAGATAATATTTCAGACAGAAATCAAGGCACTGTTATGACACTGTAATAACATGGTTGTAATAATGACTAATTCAATCGCGATTGATAAAATTAAACGACTTAATTTATTTATTATTAGCCTGTGACGTCCCACTGCAGGGCAAAGGCCTCCCTACTCTCTCATGAGAGAGTAGGGGTTTAGACAAATTAACCCACCGCGCTTGACTAGTGCGAGGTGGTGGGTGTACAGTGGACCGCCTGACTGGGTCCGTGGGCGCCGCCTTTGACGTGCTAGATGTTCATCAGCCGCCGCCCTGAGTTGATATCCTGCACTAATATCGACTGTTCCATCCGAGCCTATTTGGGTGTATTTATCCCACAGCCTACAGGTGGCGTTCTAAATTTAGTTCAATACTAAATGCACGACAATTTAAAGTCATATCGAGGACTAAGTATTTAACTTTATCAATTGTTTTTGTTTAAAGGTACTAGTTCGTAACTGACCGCATACAGCAGCAGCAGACGACGTGTCGCTACGAGACTACTAGTTTGTTTTTCTATGGAATACCTACCTTCCGCAGCTAGTGACACGTCGCCCGACTACATGTCGCACGACCGCAGACGTCGTGTCGTCCGACCGCAGATCAGTAGTGCTACCGATGCTGGAGCGACAGCACGTTGAATCTTTCAACGCTACGAAATGTCGGTACGACATGTAAAACCCATTAACACTTTTGCCCGACCCGGGAATCGAACCCACAATCAGCAGTCACGCTTGCGACCACGAGACCAACGGGGCAGCCAAACTACCTGATTGATAACATACCTACTAACCAAATACTTACGATAGAACTATAATGGAAACATGCAATTTACGTAAAACGTAAACGTTAACCAATAACTTTTTATTAATTACTCAACCGTGACTTGCAGGAAAATGGGTTTAACCCAATTAAAAATGAAGGTTACGGCTTTCCTTGTTTACTTGCAGATTACTTAGGTAGGTATAGATTATATCAATAGCTGTTCATTTTACCTACAGATCAACGTTCCCTTGCATTGTTTAAAAAAAAAAAACCTTTTTTGCTAAGAAACCAATTGGGATCATTTAATTGTTTACTGCAATCAATCAATCTGCCTAGGCTTTTCCCAACTATATTGGGGTCGGCTTCCAGTCCATCCAAATGCAGCTGAATACGGAGACGGACGGTTTCTTCGGAGACCACGTCTTCTTCATGTGCCTCAAGTCAGAACTATCTACAGACAGAACCCGTACTTTTAATATGGTGTGTCAGGATGTCGATTTAGATTTATTTACTAGTAGCAAGTTTGACCAATTGTTTTTTCGATGTGTAATCATTTTTTTTAATTTATTCTTTCTCTCTTTTTTATTGTATTTTTTGAGCGTGAGATAATTCATTTTCTTACGTCAATGTTTTCGCGTATTTGTTAATGTTACTCACATTAATCGTTAGTGGAAGCTTGTAATTGGCCATCGCTTACACATTGTACTAGATATTAAAATGTATTAGCTGTAAGTTTTCCTTAAAGTAATAGAATAAAATAAAATACAAGTGTTTTACACGGAGCGACTGCCTATCTGACCTCCACAACATTCAACTTGTGATCTGCAATAAATAACAAGTCCCTAAATAAACTGCGAAACAATGTAACAAGAAACGAGTGAAATATAATTAAATGAATTGCTTGTTTTTATATGATTAGTAGCCGGGCATTGACCACGCAATATTTCCATTAGGTACTTACACGTAGTGTTTGTTTTCGCCTAGTTAGCTCGGAGATTTAGACGAAAACAAACATTAGGTACCTACTTAAAATAAATGTTCTTGTATAACGATTTTATTCAATTTCGAGCGGCCATTGTTATTTACATCTTTGGCAAAAGCGCGGCCGGACCTTAGTAATCTTATTATATCGTTTTTCAATTCAAACCAGAAAATCAAAGGAGACGCTGATGAGTAAACTCTTAAAATAACTTAAGTTTTGATTTAACTCTGTTACAAATAACTGCGGAATAACCGGTATCACCTAACCGCAGAAGAATACATTAACCCCAGTAATATAGCTAATGATAATGATTAATTAATAATTACTGTATTATTTCTAACCGTATTTCTAAGTACATATACCATGCAAATTCTTGAGATGTCGCGTCACAATACGCGTAATTTCCAGTTTCAGTTTTCATAATATTATAATTATGAAAACTGAAATAGGAAATTACGTGTGGTCGACGACGCATTTCAATATCTTTTTTCGTACTAAACCAAATAAATGATTCAGGGTTAAAACAAGCCGTATGCTCAATGGGATTTCACATCGGCAAAAATGACGTACTTACATAATCAGCCTAGAACCTTCCCACAGCTGGGACACATGCCTCCTCTCTGTGAGACGGAGTGGGCTATAATCCACCACGCGGGCCCAGTGCGGGGTGCTAGATGTCAAATGCCTTCGAATTTTTGGTACTAGGACATGCCGGTTTCCTCGCGATGTTTTCCATAACCGTTTAGCGAGCAGTGGTAATGAAATAAATTAAACAAAGTAAAACGCCTGTCTGGGTTCGAACTTACGACCTAAATCTCGTAAGTCTGGCCGTTACCACTGGGCGACCACTGCTCCCGACGATGACGTACATACATGGGATGATTTTTCAAAAATCATTTCTTAGTGCTCATCTTCATTACACATGATGACTTGTTATTTAACGCATTCGTTCCAGGACGTGATATTGTGACCTATTTACAACCATTAAGTACCCCGTAAAACCATATATAAATATTTTCATAATCTCTTAACTAACTAGGTACTAAATTAAAAGACTAATTAACTATGTAACTAAAAAACAGATGTAGGTCAAACTTCATAGTTTGTAACTGAAACAAAACATTGGGCTTTGTCCACAAAATCCTTCCACGCACGCTAGTAATTGGGTCAAGGATTTAAAAACTTCCAACTGTTTCCAGCATGGAAAAAACATTACCATATTCCAGATTTTTCCATTCGAGGCTGCGGTTGTTCCATAAATCTCGAATCTCAATCAATTGAATACGTTCCTCTTTCATATATCTATGAATACGTTGCATTAACCAGGGACAAATGACGTGAATATAATTACGCCGACGATGACACCGGGTCATCATGACCCAGATTATCGAGTAATTGTCACGAAGAAGAAGTTGTCTAAATTTTAATACTTTTTGAAGTGTAAACTTCTTTAGCGGCGTTGCACACTTTTTTGTAATGGGTAAAAAATGTTAAACTCGCGTCAGGACATCGCGTCAGGACACGTGACCGTCAGGAGAGATTTCACAGGGGAGAACGGCGGCGCCAAACGAAGTGAACCAAGTGACACACGACATTGGATGGATGGATGGATGGGTGTTGGTGTGGGTGTGGATGTGGGTGTGGGTGTGGTTGTGGGTGTGGGTGTGGGTGTGGGTGTGAGTGTGGGTGTGGGTGTGGGGTGTGTGTGTGGGTGTGGGTGTGGGTGTGGGGGTGTGTGTGGGTGTGGGTGTGGGTGTAGGTATGGGTGTGGGTGTGGTTGTGGGTGTGGGTGTGGGTGTTGGTGTGGGTGTTGGTGTGGGTGTGAGTGTGGGTGTGGGTGTAGGGTGTGGGTGTGGGTGTGGGGGTGTGTGTGTGGGTGTAGGTGTGGGTGTGGGTGTGGATGTACGGATGGATGAATGGACAGCTGATGGCTCGACCGTCTGTGTAGTACCTACACTGCTGTGTATTCGTAAAATTCGTGTATACACGTATAGTGTTTAAAATATGGAAATTGAACAAAGTGCATCTATTAATGAAAAAAGTGACGCAGAAATAGTGAAAAAAATGAGTTAATATTAATTCAATTAATAATTGATTTATTTCAACGTTAATATTCAAGTTTTCACTTCTGCCGGCACTCCCGGAGTGCAACCCGTCTTTTTTTTTACTTACTTACTTTTTATTTATTATAAGAGAGTTTTCTGCATATGTAATGAAATAAAAATAAGTCCAGTATATTTTATAAATAAAACTTACTAGCTTTCTTAATGGCGCATGCAAAATCAACTCTGAAACCATAACAGTATTTATATTTAATTAGGTATATATTATATTCATAGTTTTAATAAGTTTATGCGTATGTTTATATTTAAAATATTTATTTCTCAATGTTTATGATTGCACCTACCACTGTTTGTCTCTGCATTACCCAAAGGTTGACAGGTAGAAAATGCCTATGACATTAAGTCCGCCTCTGTACATTTATGTGCTTGAAGTATTAAATAAATAAATAAACAGTACAGTTTTTTTTATTTTAACTTAACAGGAATCAATAATCATACATACTAAAACAGAGTACAAAATTCTTATCATAATAAAAATAATAAATCAGTCTTCTACTTCCTCATTCAGAGACATGGAACTACTGCAAATTATCTGGGCATATATAAAGGGGTTAGAAGATTTTTGTATGGAGGGTGGCCCTAAGGTCGGCCGCCATTTTGATTTTTTTTCAGAACCGCGGCGCACAACAAAAGTTATATATTTAGATAGATGACACTTATACATACAAAAATGTAATATAACATAATATCCTAAAGCGTCAGGTTTCGGAGTTATTCACCAAAATATAAGTCGAAAACAACAAGGATTTTTTTGTTTTTTTTCCCTCTAGGTAAGCATATTGAAGTATTTAGGTAATAGAAACGTTATGAAACCTTTATGGAGAAGAAACAAATGAAGAATAGACATTTTTTAAATAAATAATTAAACACGGCAATTTATAGTTCGTTTTTTAATCCCAGAGACTAATCTGACATTTAAGTCTTTTCTATTTTTTAACCGACTTCTAAAAAAGGAGGAGGTTCTCAATTCGAATGTTTGTATTTTTGAAGTGAAAACTTCTTTAGCGGCGTTGAACACTTTTTGTAATGGGTAAAAAATGTTAAACTCGCGTCAGGACACGTGACCGTCAGGAGAGATCCCCCCCCCCCCGCCTCTCTTTCTACGGCGGCGCCAACCGAAGTGAACCAAGTTTAGTGACACACGACAATGGATGGATGGATTGGATGGAGTGGAAGTGGAAGTGGAAGTGGAAGCGGAAGTGGAAGCGGAAGTGGAAGTGGAAGTGGAAGTCGAAGTCGAAGTCAAAGTCAAAGTCGAAGTCGAAGTCAAAGTCGAAGTAGAAGTCGAAGTCGGATTCGAAGTCGGAGTCGAAGTCAAAGTCGAAGTCAAAGTCAAAGTCGAAGTCGAAGTCGAAGTCGAAGTCGAAGTCGAAGTCGAAGTCGAAGTCGAAGTCGAAGTCGAAGTCGAAGTCCAAGTCGAAGTCGAAGTCGAAGTCAAAGTCGAAGTCGAAGTCGAAGTCGAAGTCGAAGTCGAAGTCGAAGTCGAAGTCGAAGTCAAAGTCAAAGTCGAAGTCAAAGTCGAAGTCGAAGTCGAAGTCGAAGTCGAAGTCGAAGTCGAAGTCGAAGTCGAAGTCGAAGTCGAAGTCGAAGTCGAAGTCGAAGTCAAAGTCAAAGTCAAAGTCGAAGTCAAAGTCGAAGTGGAAGTGGACGTGGACACACTGCTGTGTATTCGTAACATTCGTGTATATGTATAAAGTGTTTAAAATATGGAAATTGAACAAAGTGCATCTATTAATGAAAAAAGGGACGCAGAAATAGTGAAAAAAATGTGTTATATTAATTCAATTAATAATTGATTTATTTCAACGTTAATATTCAAGTTTTCACTTCTGCCGGCACTCCCGGAGTGCAACCCGTCTTTTTTTTTTTTTTTTATGTTTGTTCGCGCATAATTCCGTTGCTTGCCAACCGATTTGAAAAATTATTTTTTTTGTTGGAAAGGGTATACTTCCCAAATGGTCCCATGAAAATTTTATCGAAATCGGACAAGCGGTTTTTGAAAAATCAACAAAAATCTAAAAATTTATCTACATAGTCTACATTAACGATCTTTTTTGTTTACATTTTTGTGGGGTAGGTACAACTAAAAAGTGAAAAATAAAAACTTTTTTACAAAAAAAAAAACAACCGACTTCAAAAACAAAACACTACAAAGTGATAAATAACTTTAATTTCGGAAGTCGGTGTCAAAAAACGAAAATGCGGAACCAACGACACCGACTTCCGAAATTAAAGTTATTTATCACTTTGTAGTGTTTTGTTTTTGAAGTCGGTTGTTTTTTTTTTGTAAAAAAGTTTTTCGTTTTTTTTTAGTACAGAAGTTTGACATAACACTTGTCAGATTAGTCTCTAGGATTAAAAAACGAACTGTAAATTGCGGTGTTTAAATATTTATTTAAAAAATGTCTATTCTTCTTATGTTTCTTCTCCATAAAGGTTTCATAACGTTTCTATTACCTAAATAGTTCAATATGCTCACCTAGAAGGAAAAAAAACAAAAAAATCCTTGTTGTTTTCGACTTATATTTTGGTGAATAACTCCGAAACCTGACGCTTTAGGATATTATGTTATATTACATTTTTGTTTCTATAAGTGTCCTCTATCTAAATATATAACTTTTGTTGTGCACCGCGATTCTGAAAAAAAATCAATATGGCGGCTGATTTTAGGGCCAAAACCTTCAAACCCCTTTGGCATGTTTTACAAGTATTACGTGTCTTCTTGTCCTTTTGAGATGGTAATATTTGACATCTTGTGTGAGTTCCTGGAACCTTCGAGGGACCTCCCCAAAACGTTCCTGGGTAGGGTCAACCGCAAAACCTGTGATTCTTTCGCGCAACTGTTGAAACAGCATTTGACTCTTCTTCGTCAATATTGTCTCAGGGTGGTTTCTCAGTTCCATATTCACCAAAAACTTAAAAAAGTACAAGATGAATTAACAACAAATGCATACTTCCATACTAATATTATAAATTTGAAAGTAACTCTGTCAGTCTGTCTGTATGTTACGTTTTCACGCCTAAACCGCTGAACCGATTGAGATGAAATTTGGTAGGTATAGAGATAGTTTGAGTCCCTGGAAAGGACATAGGTTAGTTTTTATCCCGATATTCCCACGGGATCGACACTTATGCGGGTGAAATAACCGAATAAAAGTATGTCACGAAAATACTATGCCATCGATGACGCTGTGTCATATTTACCCGTTTTGAGTTGATGCACGTATATCTTGCTATGTAGGCGGCATTGGACTTAGCACATTCCCGGTCCGGGTACAGGGATGCCGTATCTCCAGCTACACAAACGCTTAAATTGCACAACTGGCGTAAAAAATAATAACGACAGATTTAAGTCGCCTCGGGTCATTATGACCCAGAGTCATTGGCACCGGGTTAAATTCAATCAAAAAGTTTAATAGCCTGAAAACCCAATTAAAAATATCAGTTAAAAGGGGTACAAACCTTTGATGAATTAGTAGGCCTTGCGTGAAACCATTGGTTTGTATTTACATTTTAAGCTTGGGTCCGTTCATGGATGTTTAGTGTTCACTGATCCATATTGTTCCGGCTTACCAAGGGGTATTACCCAGTGAGTGGGTTGTGGAATCAGATAGGCAGTCGCTCCATGTAAAATATTGGTATAGAAGCCGACCCCAACATAGTTGGGAAAATGCTAGGCAGATGATGATTGTTCCGACTTCTGTGATGGGCGAATGAGAGATAATCTGGTTTTTGTTAAGGTAGGTTTTAGAGCTTATACATTAAGGACATTTTTACTGTAAGTAATTCAAACGAATTGACATAAATTTGTATTTTTTGTATGTTCTCCTAATTATTATTTAAAACTGGCAGCACCCCGCGGTTTCACCTGCATAAATGTCAATCCCGTGGGAATATCGGGATAAAAACTATTATATGTCCTTTCCCGGATCTCAAACTATCTCTATACTAAATTTCATCTAAATCGGTTCAGCGGTTTAAGCGTGAAGAGGTAACAGACAGACAGACATACACACTTTCGCATTTATAATATTAGTAAGTATGGATTATAATATCTTTAAATTTGTGTTAATTTAATAATAAAATATGATTTGCATGCCAATGAGACGGTAGAACATGGAGGACTCTTATAAAATCAAACTCTTATGTACTAAATACCCATGTTTGCAAACCAATAAATGATTTGATTTGACAGATTACCGAGAAAATTAACTGTGACAGCATTTTCAAAAGGTTTTCTATACTGAGATTTAACAATTGTGGCATTTTATGAATGATTATTTGGTATTACGAAATATCAGATGGTACATTTTATATTAATCTGTCAAGCGCCACTAATGAGACACAATTGATTTTCTATTGTTTCGTCGCCGATCGGCGAACCGCGACGCTTGACCGGTTAAACTAGCTTCTGCCCGCAAATTCGTTCGCGTGAAATTTTTTGTTCCCCCGAACTACCCGGTGGCATCGCATCGCATCGCCTGCCCGCGATACTATACTTTGATTTCGCTTAGCGTCCTTTCTGATCTTCATTATTTTTCCTCAACTCCTAAAGGCTAGCACCCGTGACGTTAAATAGCCTATAGCCGTCTTCAAGAATTGGGCTATTAAATGCAAAAACAAATTTTCAAATCCGACTGGTAGTTCCAGAGATTAACGCGTTCAAACAAACTCTGTAGCTTTTTTTTTAGTATATACGCTCTTGGATTTGCACGATTATGTTAAAAATTAGAAAACTCTAAATTCACATAAAAAAACCATAATTTTACACGATAGCTCTAGTATTCAGCAGTAATTTACAGAAATCAAAATTAAAAATAATGGTTTTTGTTGAAACTACAAGCGTAACAAAAGGTAGAAAATTCGTAAATAAAAAACAAAATATATATATATATATTTTCGGAACCCTTGTGTAAAAATGGTTAAAATTTTAATATGTTATAGTAAATTATCTAGTATGTCGAATCCTTAACGGTGGACCACTATTTACGCCACAGCCTGTATAGTAATACGGCAAAATTCAACCACCTAATTGCTAAGCCAAATAAATGTCTAGACGAAAAATATCGTGATGCAATGACAACAGAGGGCACAGTTGGCTGTGGGACCAAGCGGTTGCCAGGAGGTATCCACCATAAAGATGAATAATGCAATTTGGCAACGCGACCAGACATGCTATGGCGTCCCAAATAAGTACGGTCCTAAAGGGAATCGGGAAAAGGGACCGATTTTTCTAAGTGAAGTAAGTAATTGGACGGTCATCTTTAGGACAAAGAGCCTTGCCCCTTACAAACGAGGGTCTTTATTAATTAAAGGAGCCGTTAACTTTTTTATTAGGGCTACAAAATTTTTAGAGTGTGCTTACATCAATAAAGGTTATTGAGTTCTTTGGTGCACATTAAAGACGTATACAGCCCGTTCACAGTTATTTCTCCTCTGACAGCGGCAACCCAACTACAACCTTATCGTAACGCGAAAAAAGTTCACTTTGATTTTGACAGTGATGTAAAAGCCCTCGCGGTACGCGTCCAGGTCGTTTCGTCACATCTTTCTGGGCCGGCCTTTGCGGTGCCGTTCGTTTTCAGGCACCCACTTTGTATTTGTTCTTGATTAATAGAAATTAAAGTATTTTGAATGATGGACGATGGATCAAATGGATGAATTTGTCTACTTGATGTTGTTGATTGTATACAAAATTAAATGAATATTTACTTTGTAATGTATTATTTTTAGGCGGATCACACACTTCACCGCACCACGCGACAGAGCGTAGAACGCGCTCCCGCGCGTGGTTTTTTAGATACAAGTTCAATAAAAACGCGTTTCCGCGCGGGGAATTGGGCTCCGTTTCGTGTAGTGTATGATCCGTCTAACTGTAATTATTGTGAGGACTATGTGCGTAATTTTTTTCTTTCTTTTAGTTTTAATCTTGGTCTGGTAGTTTGAGTACTTTATGTGGCATACCCAAATGGCTTTTCTTTGGTATTGTTCGTCGAGTAGTTGAGCACCTCAAGTTCTGAGTTGATCTTCACAATTACTGCCAAATACTTGCTTGACTTGACTGGTCCACTCAAATATGTGTGGTTCTTTTAAAAGAGACTTTGACCCTTGAGTTTGTTTCGCCATTTCTTTTCAGGGGTAGTCAGATAAAAAATGTCGACTCCATGTAGCTTATTTTTTTTTTAATATGTCATGTGAAAGTGATTCTGAAATCCTACTTACCGAATGGACAATTTAGAAATAAATAGTTTCAGTCACACTGAAGGCCAATGAGCTTATCTACAGAAAAAAGAAATCAGAAATTAAAAATAAAATAAAAATAAACTCTACAGAAAATAAAGGAGAATTAATTATCAAGCTTTTTCCACGTCAGCGATTCCAAATCCTTGCAGGGTTTCTCACAGGTGTTATTTATCACCGTCCAGTATCAGAAGAAGCAAGATAATAAATCCTAATTCAGGTAATACATATGTATCAGGATCTAACTTAGAATTAGGTGTGTATTAAGCAAATCAACAAACTTCTACCAGAGCTTTTACGTTTCTTCGTAAAACTGCAAAGTTAAGAAAACTAGTGCACGAAAAGATTTGAAGATTTTTATCGCAGGAATTAATGCAGTCGTAAGATCTGCTGGTTCGAGTAAAACCGCAGATAATAGCTAGTAATAACAATAATTTACAAAAGAGTATCTCGTTCTAGTTTAAAAAGTAGGTAGTCTTGTACTTGCCAAGGGGTATAAGCGTAAAAAGAACGAAGTTTTGCAGTACTTGTCTGGCAAATTCGCAATGCATTGACGATGTCTTCGGGGCGTGTAACCGATAAAATATGTATGGTATTTGTAAAGGCAATGATGCTTGTAATTTTGGGACGATGAATGGAAGTAAATAATAATAACGGTTCCCCAATAAAAAAAGACGGGTTGCACTCCGGGAGTGCCGGCAGAAGTGAAAACTTGAATATTAACGTTGAAATAAATCAATTATTAATTGAATTAATATAACTCATTTTTTTTTCACTATTTCTGCGTCCCTTTTTTCATTAATAGATGCACTTTGTTCAATTTCCATATTTTAAACAATTTATATACACGAATGTTACGAATATACAGTGCAGTGTGTCCACGTCCACTTCCACTTCTACTTCCACTTCCACTTCCACTTCCACTTCCACTTCCACTTCCACTTCCACTTCCACTTCCACTTCCACTTCGACTTCGACTTCGACTTCGACTTCGACTTCGACTTCGACTTCGACTTCGACTTCGACTTCGACTTCGACTTCGACTTCGACTTCGACTTCGACTTCGACTTCGACTTCGACTTCGACTTCGACTTCGACTTCGACTTCGACTTCGACTTCGACTTCGACTTCGACTTTGACTTTGACTTTGACTTCGACTTTGACTTCGACTTCGACTCCGACTTCCACTCCGACTTCGACTTCGACTTCAACTTCGACTTTGACTTCGACTTCGACTTCGGCTTCGACTTCGACTTCGACTTTGACTTCGACTTCGACTTCGACTTCGACTTTGACTTTGACTCCGACTTCCACTCCGACTTCGACTTCGACTTCAACTTCGACTTTGACTTTGACTTTGACTTCGACTTCGACTTCGATTTCAACTTCGACTTCGACTTTGACTTCGACTTTGACTTTGACTTTGACTTTGACTTCGACTTCGACTCCGACTTCGACTCCGACTTCGACTTCGACTTCGACTTCAACTTCGACTTCGACTTTGACTTCGACTTCGACTTTGACTTTGACTTTGACTTCGACTTCGACTCCGACTTCGACTCCGACTTCGACTTCGAGTTCGACTTCAACTTCGACTTCGACTTCCACTTCCACTTCCTCTTCCACTTCCACTTTCACTTCCACTCCATCCATCCATCCATCCATCCATCCATCCATCCATCCATACGTTGTCGTGTGTCACTAAACTTGGTTCACTTCGGTTGGCGCCGCCGTAGAAAGAGAGAGGGGGGGGAAATCTCTCCTGACGGTCACGTGTCCTGACGCGATGCCCTGACGCGAGTTTAACATTTTTTACCCATTACAAAAAGTGTTCAACGCCGCTAAAGAAGTTTTCACTTCAATAACATTTATATTAATTATAAACTTCGAAAATTCGAAACTCATTACAAATACGAAACAAATTACAAAATTCAAAACACCATGCTGCGTTCCAAAACGGGTATAATAGACGTAGGCAAGAAAGCTGCCAGACTCAAGTGGGACTGGGCGGGTCACATCAGCCGCATGCAGGATGACCGCTGGGCAAAAGTTTCCACACAATGGGTGCCTGAAGATGGACGGCGCCGCCGAGGTCGGCCCAGAAAGCGGTGGCGAGATGACCTGGACGCGTACCGCGAGGGCTGGTTTGAGGTGGCGCGGGAAAGGAGTTCCTGGAAGGACTTGGGGGAGGCCTTTGCCCAGCAGTGGGACAGTAAAGGATAAATAAAAAAAAATGTTAATTAAATTTGGGGTCTTTTTTTTAGGCCTTTGCCCTGTAGTGGAACATCACAGGCTAATTAGGTTAGTTAGTCCGTCTCACAGAGAGGTCTGTGTCCCAGCAGTGGAAACATTAAAGGCTGATGATGTGTTTTTAATAGAAACGTCTACTGTGCAGTATTACACCTGTCCAAAGCCATAATGGTCGTGTCATCTATGATGATAAGAAATGAGAAGTTTCAAAATAGTTAGTGACAAATAATAGTACATTATGATACATGTGTGCTATGTTGATCATTAAACTAGAGGCGGTATTATTCGCGCGAGCCGTAGGCGAGCGCGATAAGGAAGCCGAGAGTTTAATTATCAATGCACACGCGTATCATACGACGTTTTTCAACACACTTGCGAGGAAAAAAACAGGCTTGTATTGTTAAATATTAACTTGTATGGATAATGGCGGGCTGGGTTTGTTTTTCCGCGCGCCGCGCTAGCGTGGTGCGCGCGCAGGTTTACCCATAGAGTAAGTAATGGCGCGCGTTTATTTATTTAAAGGCACAGACAAAACGTATGTCAAATTGTAGTTTAGTTAGTATGGAATTAGAAAGTACTATTGGCATACAGAAATATACATTAATTGAGTGAGAATCCGCAATAATAGAACGCCAGTGGTCTTTTCCGTTTGGTTTGGTTACGGGAGGGACGATGGAAAATTATAAGGTGCATCCAGACAGAGCGAGCCATGTGCCGCAAGTGCTTTTTTTTGTATGTTAGATGCCTCAGCCTGAGGCAACCGTACATATAAAAAAATCATTTGCGGCACATGCCTCGCTATGTGTGGATGCACCCTAAGGTGAATGCGCAGTGGTAGACCGCGAAATTAATTTTTTTTTTAAGTTTTTTACAATTCGCAGGTCAGTAGGTATCAGGTTGTATCTTGATCAAAATGTATATTTATATAATAGATATGTATTTACAGAATTATAGTCATTAGAATCATTAATATATATATAGTTAGATTTGTTCCCTAAGAACTTTTCCATAAGAGATTTGTTCTTATGGAACAAATCTAACTTAGAAAGATGTATTTAATGATTCTAATGATTATAATTCTGTAAATACGTATCTGTTATAGTCGCGAATCATATTTTGATCAAGATACAACCTGACACTGACCTGAAAATTGCAAAAAACGTTAGAAAAATTTAATTTCGTGGGCTACAACTGCGCATTCATCTTAAGGTAAATAAATTTTAGTTCATCTTGGGACCAAGGACAATTCAGACTATTTAAAAAAAAAAGTAAAATATGGCTCGCGGATTCTTTTTGGCATGAAGTCTCTTTGAAGAGATTAAAAAAAAAACGCACTTCTCCGACCTCCGACTAGTAAATTAAATAGTTATCTGTGGAAATAAAGCACAAGTACCGTAAAGTAAAGAAAAAGCACGCGTTTGTAATACACTGCATTATGGTCCTAAAAGCGGTGCATTAAGAGCCATTTTACGAGCAAGTGTGTTGAAAAATGCTTTAATCTACACTAATATTATAAAGAGGAAAACTTTGTTTGTATGTTTGTTTGTTTGTACTGAATAGGCTCAAAAACTACTGGACCGATTTTAAAAATTCTTTCACCATTCGAAAGCTACATTATCCACGAGTAGCATAGGCTATATTTTATTTTGGAAAAAAATAGGGTTCCGTAAGATATTTGGGTTTTTCGGACACAAGGTGTAAAAAATCAACCAGAAAAGTTACTTATTTTGCGTACGCTGCCTAAACTATAAAAGATAGAACCATAAAATGTTCTAATTAATTGTAGATCTTATAAATATCTACAAAAAAGTCCGCGACACACTATACCCATCTATGTCGAGTGAGGCACAGCAACCATTTTTTTATTTAAAAATCTTGAATTTTTTTTTGACTACATTTAAACGCGTTTATTTTACTCATGCTATTAATCCTTATCAAAATAAATGATTTCATCACTAAGAACAGTTTATGGAGATAATATTTGGTCTTTGAATGATTAAAATTGGACGTTTGGTTTTGAAGTTATGGCGAAATTAAAATATTACGATTTCTGCTGCACGGCCCGTTGCGAAGTGGGCGTCACCAAGGCGGGGGTGCGCGTGCGGGAGGGGAGTTTAGATCTATGAGTAAGGTACCCGCGCGGCTCAGTCGCGAGGTTGGCTCCCTACGCAGCGGTCGTGCGCGAAGGCTAATAAATTTTCGTGCGATTTTTTTTAGATTTCGTTCTTAAAACTACACCTACGCAAAAGTTCTTCTCAGAGCTAAACAAAAGTTCTTTTCAGGGCTAACCAACAGTTCTTTTCAGGGCTAACCAACAGTTCTTTTCAAGGCTAAACAACAGTTCTTTTCAGAGCTAGACTATTACACGCTATTAACATTTTCTTAAACATTTGAAAATGCCTAAGAGAGCCAGGTCTCAACTTTCTAAACATAGTTCTCAAGCACGGGCAGCAAGAATACGTCGTATGGGAGAATCTTCACCTGAACGTTCACAACGCCTTGCTGAACAAAATCAGAGAAACTCTCAGGTACGCGCACGAGAGTCGAGTGTCGAACGTTCGCAACGCCTTGCACAACAAAATCTGAGAACCTCTGAGTTACGTGCACGAGATTCGAGGCTGGAGCGTTCCCAACGTCTTCATGAACAAAATGTAAGGACCTCTGACTTACGCGAACGAGAGTCAAGTGTCGAGCGTTCGCAACGCCTTGCCGAACAAAGTCTGAGAACCTCCGCAGAAATGATCTAACAGCGTTTGTTAATGACAATGTGCCAAAATTAGTACCAGATCAAAGACATGCTTATGAGACTATTGTGGACAGCGTGAACAATAACATGGGGAGATTATTTTTTTTGGACGCACCAGGAGGCACCGGAAAGACTTTTCTCGCAAATTTGATACTTGCTAAGATACGGCAATCAGGGAAGATAGCGATTGCAGTTGCTTCGTCAGGAATTGCTGCAACTCTCTTGAACGAAGGAAAAACTGCTCACTCTACGTTTAAACTCCCGCTATCCGTATCTTTAGATCAACGGTCTACGTGCTCTATTCGGAAAAATGGGCCTCTTGGTAAGTTGCTGCAAGACGCGTCGTTGGTAATATGGGATGAATGCACCATGAGTCATAGAGCTCATGTGGAGGCCGTGGACCGTACTTTAAAAGACCTCCGAAGCTCTGCTAATGTCATGGGTGGTATCACTTTTGTATTTGCTGGAGATTTCCGACAAACGCTTCCAGTCGTCAACAGAGGTACGCGAGCAGATATTATGAAGGCATGTTTAAAATCGTCTCACCTTTGAACATCTGTTCAACATTTGAATTTGCGCACCAATATGAGAGCTCATCTACATGGAAATACGCATTGCAATTTTCCACAACAGCTGCTGAAACTTGGAGAAGGAATTTTTCCATCTTTAAATTTGGGCACCGATTATGCGGTTACTTTGGATGAGTCTCTAGGCCAAATAGTCCATAATTTAGATAGTCTGATAGATGCTATATATCCTGACATCGAAAACTTACATCAAAATGATTTTCGTTGGCTGTGTTGTAGAGCAATAGTTTCTCCCAGGAATGAAACAGTCAACGAAATAAACAGTTTAATTATGCAGAAAGTACCGGGTGAAGTTAAGTGCTATAAATCCATAGACACCGTCACTAACATCGAGGACGCTGTGCACTACCCCCAGGAATTTTTAAATTCTCTGAACCCCGCTGGGCTACCACCTCATGAACTGTCGTTAAAAGTTGGCACGCCGATAATGCTTCTCAGAAATTTAAGCCCCCCCAACATGTGTAATGGCACGAGACTTCTTATAAAGGAGCTAAAAGATAATTTAATAGTAGCGAAGATTATCACCGGCCCTGCAGCTGGTGAATTAGCTCATATACCAAGAATACCCATGATCCCTACTGATTTGCCTATACCCTTCAAAAGGCTCCAATTTCCAGTAAAAATTTCTTTCGCACTAACGATAAACAAATCCCAGGGCCAAACATTCAAATTAGTAGGAATTGATTTACGAAAAGAATGTTTTACGCATGGGCAACTTTACGTTGCCCTATCACGGGTCGGGGCTCCCGACCATCAGTATATTTTGTTACCTGAAAATAATTTAACGTCAAATGTTGTTTATGGAGAAGCTCTACAATAATCGCTTTAGTTATCTATCCTTAAACAACGGGTTGCGCTCCGGGACTGCCGGCAGAAGTGAAAACTTAGTATTAATTACATTTAAATATTTTCATCATTAACAACTTAACATACACAGAAAGACAATCTGTGCAGCCTGCGGATAATGACTGCGTCGTCAATGTTACTGTCGGTGTCTGTGAATTGACCTGGGAATCATTTTGCTGACCGTGTCTTTCCTGGGTAGGCTTTTTGCAGCGGTAACCGACATCCACGCGGGCGGAGCCGCGGGCGACCGCTAGTTAAATACATACTTGTAACAATCGTTCCGTGAAGTTTGGTTGTAGTATATACAACCGTTGTACCCACTTCAATTATTCCGTCGACTGTTTCAGAAAGAACGTCTGATTAGATAGATAGATAGATAGATAAACCATTTATTTGGCGCACACAAAAGACAGCACAACACACAAAAGTACAACATTAGATGATAACCAATTACCCACATGAACATAATATCAAAACATGGTGCCGATACAAAAACAAAAAAAAAAGGAAAAACATACATATCTAAATAAAAGTGACACTATGACGAATACTTAAAATAAAATTTCTATGACGAATACTTAAAATAAAATTAACAACGAAACACAGTGCGGTGTGCGTCTCAAGGTTGCACCAAATGGGAGTCCAGCTCAGCACGTGTCAGGCAAATGTACCTGACGCTGATATTCTGCTGGATCCCTGCAGTGACATACGGACGTTGAGCAAACGAGATAAATTGGTGGTGTGACAGGTGTTAAGTGCAGACAGAAGTTTTGTAAGTATACCCGACACTTTAATCATGTAATACAGTAAGCTTTGCATTGGGAAACGTTCTTGTTCGCAGGTGTGTTAGAATTGTGTTTTGATTACCTGAATCTTACATTATATACATATAAAGTTATATTATGATTGTAGGGCGCAGCATTACTTCTAAAAGTTAATCAATAAAAAACAAACTGTGCAAGTAGAATCCGTCATGTCTGATAACGATACCAGTGTTCGTGACTCTACAGTGGATGATGATGAAAAATGGGAATTAGCTAATGACATTACACAAAACACTGTGTCGGTGTTGCCACTAGCTGGGTTGATTTGCGGAGTGGATGGCATCGTGGTGCATCATAAACAAGTTTTGTAATTACAGAAACTATGTGTATCTATAGATAACTAGACTCTAAATTAATTAAGTTAATAGTATACATAGAATTATTAGTTAGTAAATGGTATACAAAGTTTGCTAAATTTTCATTCAGATACACAATATTATTACTAACTAACTTATTAATTAGTTATTCATTTAATTGCGGTCCAATATTATATTGTGTATCTAAATGCAATTTCAGCAAACTTATTATACTTTTCACCGTTGTCTGAAATAACGTCGAGAGTTTTTGAATCATACCAAGGACATCATTGGATGATAAAATTCTTAATTTTATAATTCACTAATGTGTATTATAAAATTAAGATTTTAGTACGTAGTGTCAACTGTCAACTATTATTTATTTATCAACTATAACTGCATTTGTTTATATAGCCAACTGACGTCATGACCACAGAGCAATATGGCGTCCACTGCGTCCAGAGTTTTCCTCAAATTATTCGCGAAATTAGAAAATGCAAAATTAAAATGCATTTTTATGGCACTAAACGATTGAATAAAAATTTTGTGAATTTTTTAGTGGTTCATTAGCAATATAGAATCTAATTGAGACACTTTTCAAAAATGGGTGTAATACCTTATTGTCAAAATGAAAAAGAATGGCATTATTAGAGTGTTACCCAATTAGCCCACTCCGTCGAATGAAGTGTTATTAGGATTGTTGATAAAGACAAATTCTCAGTTGCAGCTTGAAGACTGAATTTGTGCCTAATTACATATATCTTAACCTGTATTTATCTTTATCCTTTATAGTCTACAAAATAGGAGGAGGGGCTTGTGGCTAAGTAATCACAGCCGCACGGGCCAACCGATCAGGTTAAGCTATGCTTGCCGTGGTTGATCCGTGGATGGGTGACCATCTTTACATACCAAGACCCCTTGGTGCCTCAAAAAGCATGTTAACCCGTTGATCGTGGCTGTCATTCGTGGACGCGTTTTTGACAGTCGTTACGAGTCGACAGATGGCCGAAAGTCTGACAACCAGTCTTACCACGGGTAACAACTGGTACAGTAACTGGATTTTGGAGGTCAGATAGGCAGCCGCTCCATGTAAAATACTGGTATTCAGCTGCATCCGGTTAAAAGGCTAGGCAGATGATGAGTCTACGAGATAAATCTAATCTTATTTATTTATTTATTTATCTCATGGAAAACCAACAGCTAAATACACTGGAATAAGAAACATGAAGCCAATTATAGGTTTTCACGGCTAGCTAAACAATAATACAGAAAGAGATCTTATACACGACAAATTTACAATAACATAAGCGCACCAGTCATCAAAACGGTATCGCCAAACATGAGGGATAAACTACAATATAATAAAATAAAATAAGTACCTACCAGAACTATTAACACTTAATAATTAATTTTAAAGAAATCAAGGTTCAGCCTATTGCGTACGCTTGAGCCTTTCGTTGAAAATATGTCAAAAGAGAACTGCTTGCATAAGTCATTAAAGAACTAATAGATATCTGCCTCCTATGCTTTTACTATAAGTTGAATGCGCTTTCACTCAAATTACTTTTTTAAGTTAAACATTATTATTTTATTCGTTAAAATTAGAAATCTTTAAGATGTTTAAAAACTTCGAAAATGTGATTGGATTAACCGAAAACATACTTTTGCTATTATAATGAAAGCCCTCCACTGGAGCAATCAACCAGTAAAACAATTGTTTTTTTTTAATGAATTTAGCATTTATATAATTAATTAGGTAGTCACTTATAGAGGTATGAGGAACAGGGTGTAAATTTCACTCATACTCTATAGAAAAGGGAGGATCCTCCGACCAGACGGGTGTTGTGTCTGGCGGGCAACTGCCCAATGGGTCATGTCGGGCTGTTGTATCTATGCTAGTTGCGCGGTAAACTCTGCTTGCGCGATGCAGGATTTGCGTGACGTCAGTATGACGCGTTGTTCGCATGTGGCGTTGTAGATACCGCTACATTTCTTCATTAATGCAGATTAATTCATGAAAGTGTGGAAGAAAAATTGAATAATAAAATTTAAAATTTGGATAACAATGTTGGAAAAGAATTAAATAAAACTTTTTTACAAAAAAAAAAACCGACTTCAAAAAAAAACACTATAAAGTGAAAAATAACTTTAATTTCGGAAGTCAGTGTCGTTGGTTCCGCATTTTCGTTTTTTGACACCGACTTCCGAAATTAAAGTTATTTTTCACTTTATAGTGTTTTTTTTTTGAAATCGGTTTTTTTTTGTAAAAAAGTTTTTATTTTTCACTTTTTAGTTGTACCTACCCCACACAAATTCAATTAACACTAGTGCATTGAAGAATTGAAGACGATTCGAAGAATCATCAAAATTCGCATAGAAATGTCGGAGATGCAGTACATTTATGCATATAACTTCGTACATAAGAATAATTACCTAATGTTTTATATACTAAAACGTTCCTGAAAGTATGTAGATCACACTAATGAAAGAATTATCAAAATCGGTTCAGTAGTTTTTGAGATAATTGCGGACATACAAACATACATACATACATACGGGTCGAATACAGAACCTCCTTTTTTAAAGTCGGTTAAAAACCATTTATATTTCTTTTATAAAAAAATCATGATTTATTTAAATACACAATAGTAAATGCAATACAATGGCATAATTGCAATAATTTTATCACTGGCACACAAATTGAAACAAAATATGTGCTGGTGAAATAAAAATTATTAATTAAATGACTCAAATAATAACAAATTTTTACAAATTCGGAAATAACACTTTTTAAAATCGCTCCAAATAAGTCTTTGCTCCAAACTTTCAAAAACACTTTATTTTATAATACTGTTTCTTAACATTCGCAGTCGTTTAAAACTGAACCAGTTCCACTTCCAGCCACATTCTAATTTCGATTTACATTCATTCTTCAGTCAAGAATCGAATACAAAAATCGAGATTCGAAATCGATCCATACTTTCATTCCATACATTTGACTTTCTTTGTTTATCTACTACCGGTAAAGCTGTTTTCTCTCTGAGGATAAGTCTGTGGGTTGCGTCTGAAGTTCTCATACTGTCTCCAGTTCAGGTACCAGAAAGGTTGGCTGTCAACGGGCATTGCGTCCAATCGGTTGATGAGATTCCTGTCACCCCTTGCTTCAATAGGGTAAGCTTCATCCTCGCCGAACCTATTCGATATTAGGTCTGTTTCCACTGCTGGATATCCGATGGGGCTCAGTCCAGCGTAAAACGGCCTTTGAGCCTTCACAACTGCGATGACGACTATGAGTGCAAGAACGATTTTGTAGGCAGACATTTTCTGTGAACAAAGAAATCGAGAATTAATAAAATTATAGGTGATGCAGGATTGTTACTTTGTTAGGCAAAAAGTGGACTTGTTTTTTTTTCAAACCGGTTGCTGGCACGATGCTTATAAAAAGCGCAAATTATAGTCATAATATTTTTTTGCATAAGAATGCAATCTTCTGCGGAGAATCTTGTTTTGAATTGAACACGATAGTGTGATAAAAAACGCTCATGTTTTTATAACTATGAGCAAAAAAAAATCTTAAGTGTTCATCTATTGTTTGATTTTTTATAACCTATATGTTGAGAAAAACATCGCTGTTTAACTTTTAATATACCTATAACACATAAACATAACATAATCAGCCTATAATGGTCCCACTGCTGGGACACAGGCCTCCTCTCAGTGAGAGGGAGTGGGCCGTAATCCACCACGCGGGCCTAGTGCGGGTTGGCAGATGTCACATGTTTTCGAATTTTTGGTTCTAGGACATACCTACGTAGACCTATAGTGAATAATAATTATTTAGTGTTTTTGTTAAATTAATAATATTTTCTATTTTTTTATTCCTGGTAAGAATTTGTTTAGATATTCACCATTTTATCCTCATTATTGTATCTAGGTAATTCAAACAAAAGTTACAAATTCATTTGACAACATGCGTGGACATGTGGCAATCGCTTTCAAAGCGTTTCGTATTTCTACGACTTTCCAACAAGATTGACATAAACGTTTCGGTAGTTCATGAAAATCTAATGTAATTTTTCACTTTTCCATTATTGTTTTCGCTGATAGAATCGTACTTACAACAACGCGCTAATCCGCTTACGAACGCGAATTTATATTGAAAGTAAGAATTTACTTAGAAGCTCGTTTGGATTACACAAATAACAATGATATAATTTAGTAAACTTAAAAAAAATTAGTCACTTCGGGCTGATTTTTCAATAGTCCGATAACTTTTATCTGAAGAATAAATATGACAGTTTGACATATTTTCTATGCAAAAGCTGTCAAAACACAATATTAATACCTCGGATAAAAGTTATCCAACTACTGAAAAATAAAAGCTCTTATTAAAGTTACTTCAAAAAGTTCGAAATAGTCGACGGACAAAAAAAAACAAATGAACAAAATATTTACCTTTGATATGATTTCACGCACAACAAACAAGTAAAACGAGGTGAATGACCAATGATTGTCACGGTCTCTCTCGGTTCTCGATGCGAACTGTGACTCGATACAACTGAACACTGTATAAATATGAACGCGCAAATCATCGGGACCATCGCTGGACACAGACTTCACTAATAACAGACTGGGCGACCACTTTTGAAATTGGAAACCGTGTGACGGTGAATATAGATTTTCGAAAGGATACTGAGTAAGTTTTCTAATCAATAATGACTGGTTTTGATTTTAGGATGCAGTTGTCTTGGCATCGGATATTAGTTTTATAGTGAAAAACTTTTTCAACAAGTAGGTAGGTACTTTTATTTTAAGTATAGCTTATGAAAAAAGATCCAAACAATTACCTACTCTTTACTAAGTATCCACCTAAAACCGATTTAATTTTTTATGTCACATTTTTTGTATGTCTCCGTCTGATCGCTTGCTGATCGATAGAAATAAAAAAAAAATGAACTCTAAGAAACTTGTACCTATATTTGAACATAACATTAAATTAAGGGCTGATTTTTCCATCGCCAGATAACTTAATGGAGGAATAAAATTGACGTTTGACAGTTTTTGTACGAAATAACTGTCAAAATTATTCCTTGTATAAAGTTATGATGATTGAAAAATCAGCCCTATATTACAAAAACAATCAAATATTTGCACCTCTAAACATTATAAAGTGCGCGTAAAACCCCATTTGACGCGTTACGCGAACATACTCGTCTCGCCGTCGAATGACGTCACATGTCAAGTTCGTCCAAGTCAATCAAGACCAATCAAGGGAGACCCCGGTTGATTCACTCAATCACTGCGCTGAAGTCCACTTTTAAAGACACGGAGAGGGAAGCGGTAGATCAAGTTAAATTGTTTATTAACGCATGTGTTTTGAGTCATTCGTGAGGTAATAAAAACTTTTGCAAGTGACCATTTATCTGACACACCCTCCGCCGTACGTAGCGGGTTTATTTGGTTTTATAACTAGTGTTAAATAATACAGAAGCCTTTAGTTCAGTCACCTAAGCGGTGTAGACATTTTTTTTTGTACGAATATTTATTAGCTAATTTGCGGTTGCCTACTGACCTAATTTAAAAAGATATGACTGGGAAAAAATAGTGAAAGTTTCGGAAAAACCCAAACAGTAAAATTGAACAATGTACAAAAAACTCAACTGGACCCGCGGGTCCAGTTCGAGTGGGTCCAGTTGACCAAAGACTCGAAAAGAAATAGTTTGGTAAATTCCTGGACCTTCTTTCAAAATTGAAGGGATTGAGTTTTACAAACAGCTAGGTGTCATCACAATCATCATCATCATCATCATCATGATCATCTGCCTAGCCTTTTCCCAACTATGTTGGGGTCGGCTTCCAGTCTAACGTCGGATGCAGCTGAATACAGTATTTTACACGGAGTGACTGGCTATCTGACCGCCACAACCCAGTTACCAACTGGGTAATACGATACCCCTTGGTAGGACTGGTTATCAGACTTTCGGGCTTCTGAATACCCGTAACGACTGTCAAAGATCCACGAATGACAGCCAGGACCAACGGCTTAACGTGCTTTCCGAGGCACGGAGGGGTCTCGGTATGTAAAGATGTTCACCCATCCACAGATCAACCGCGGCAAGCGTAGCTTAACCTGATCGATCGACCTGTGTGGCTGTTGTTATTTAGGTGCCATCACAATCATCAATCGTTAATCTAGTCTGCATCTCGACAGCGTAACAGCTGGTCATTTTGTAGAACACCTGTGGATATCGATCAGCAGCGAGGTGACAGAGGTCGGAATCCGCGGGGCAATTGCGTAACACTTTATCAATCGGAATCGGTTTCATTTTGACAGTTCAACAAGATTCATTGCGTTATTCACGTGTTGAGCAGACAAATTTTTCGAACTTATGAAGCAATGGATTAGCAATTGGCTTTAAAATGATTCAAATTCCGATTGATAGTGTGTTACGCAATTAGGGTACTGGATAGTAGTAGCGCTTTATATAAAATTTTGATTTCAGTCGCATTTGGTTGGACTCAACTCTAGGGAATGCAATCTCGAGTCGAGATAGGCAACACGAGATCTCGCGTGTTAAGGCTGGTGTCGAGATTTGTCAATATTTCAAGAACGATATTTACGTTCCACGAGATTGAATCTCGCAAAAAAGGCTGGTGATCTAGCGAGATTCGAGATCTCTCGAAGTCGAGATTAAATTTCCTAGTTTACTCCAAACATCGATGGGACAGGCATTGAAAGAAGATGAACCTCAGTAATGTTTATTCTACTCATTGATACTATGGCCTTTTTTTTTTGGCGGTGGAAATCCTCATGGACTTCCTCTATCGTGGGGGTGACAGAGGGGCATGCCGGACTCTTACCGGCTAAAACCACCGCGGTGTTCCACCTCTACCTATGGCTGGGGGTGCGGGATTCGCATAAGCATTCACCGCTCCCCCGACAGGCCTCGACCCGCTGTTCCTCAGCGGATCCCACCTCCCCGTGCGCCCATTCCTATAATGGCCGCACCCACTCTCGAGTGGCGCGCTTGGAACACTGTAGCGCCAACTCGGGCCTGTCTGGTCGGACGATGGACGCCCCTAGTCCGCCGACCGAAAATGCCTTTTTCCAAAAAAGTTTGTAAGATTTAGTGGCGGTGACGTAGCTGGAGGAAATCCGTTGAAAAACAATACAAACTCCATACATTTGTATGGGTTTTTTTCAAGGTTAGCAATAAGGTTAATAGAATCAAGCCACAATTGAATTGTGTTAGAAGAAAAATGCATCTCATGTTAGAATGACTCATCTATTGTAATTTTAAATGTCATTTCACATTAGTATAGTTGACTTCGTAATAGCTTGATCATTTTTGACAACGATTCCCAGTAAATTGAAACTTCAATAGGGTTGAAACTATATAACTCTTATGGGGGAGTTACATTAAGTCGATTTACTCCGGGCGGCTGGTCGCTTACCAAATCGCCTCACATTTACACAGGTCGATAAAAATCGCAGTTCATTTTGCATCAAAATGTTGACTTTCATGTGGCGAACGATCGCCTGTGTATTTTCACTACTAATTTTGGTCACCCACGAAACTAACGTTGGAACATGCGATTTTAGTCACCTGCGGCCTAGCCGAATTGCCATTTAGACAGTCTATCCCGAATCAAATAGTGAAATAGATCTTGTCGTTTTATGAAGTGACATTCAACCTTAGGGTGATAAAGTTATTACGTGGTGGACTATACTAGTAAATATACCTACATAATATGAATTGTATTTTACAATGCGGAAGAGCTGGTTTTTTATGGCTGATCCACTTCCTGCTGGATAAATGGCAAAGCTAATAAAAAAAACTTTGCTTCACAACAGGATTTCATCTGAATCATTATGACATTTACCGACACTCTTTTATATCTAACAAGTACACACGACGACATATCAAGTTGTCCAGTTTTAGCTAATCTAGAACTATATTACCTATACAGGTTGAAATTGAAAACATGCGACAAATCGAAATGGGAGATTGTACTCGTCATTATGAACAACATTTACTATGGGACCAAACCCGAAATCGCGAAAAAAAAAATCAGCTGTTCCCTACATTTATGTTCGCATAACTCGTCAAAATGTAGGGAACAGCTTTTTTTCGCGATTTAAGGTTTGGTCCCATAGTAAAAGTTGTTCATAATGATGAGTACAATCTCCCATTTCGATTTGTCGCATGTTTTCAATTTCACTCTGTATACTAATAATGAAGCTAAAGAGTTTATTTGTTTGAACGCGCTAATCTCTGAAACTAACAGTCGGATATGAAAAATTCTCTTTGCATTTGATAGCCTAATTCTCGAGGAAGGTTACTTATATAATATTTAACGTAACGCTAGAACCAATAGGAGCCGAGCAATAAAAAAATGTCGAACGCTTAACGAAAACGAAGTCATAGCGACGGAGAGTTTAAAAAACATGGGGCTGTTATTTTAGTGCAGGCATTGCGCTTCTTAAAATTTTGAACTTCAAAGAAAAAACGGAATCTTATAATCTCACTTTTTTGTCCGTCTGTCATAGAACTTGTTGTCGAGATCTATGCAACAATAAAAAATTGTTAGCTTGATGAATCATGATAGCACAAGTTTAAACCTTAGTGCCTTTTTGGTTGCTATTTAATATGAATAATCCTGTACTCTTTTGTATTTTTTGTTTGGTAAATGATAAATAAATAAAAAATAAAAAAGGTATGATTAAGCAATCTTCAATTCAATTAATGGTGAAGGAAAACATCGTGAAAAAACCGGCATGTCCTAGAACCAAAAATTTAAAGACATGTGACATCCTCCAACCCGCTATGGCCCCGCGTGGTGGACTACTACGGCCTACTCCCTCTCACTGAGAGGAGGCCTGTGTCCCAGCAGTGGGAACATTATAGGCTGATAATGATGAAGCAATCTAAAATAAGTACAATATATATATATTTTTGTTCCTTTTTTTATAACTCATTTTTAATAAACCTGCGCTCGCTCAATACTCAATTCTTTATTGCATTCCACAATGTAGGCTTAGGTGGTCAATATTTGCCAAAAGAAAAAAACCTAAACCATTCATCAATTTCAAATTAGATGAATGGTTTAGGCGCTAGCGCAGGTTTAGTAATTACGTTCAATACAATAAGTACTTTAACCCCCTTACTAATAAACGTTACACAACGCTTTGTCTTCTTTTACTGACGACTGAAACAGAGAAATCGGTGTGTAACTATTCATCTGATATAATACGTTTATTAGTAAGGAGTTAGTAATTTAGTTCGGAACCTTATTTGTGTGAGACCGACTCGCTTTTGGCCGGACTTTTTCATTAGTATGAGTAATAACCAACTTAGCGTGCCTATAGGAGTTCTGTACTAGACACATAAATAGGCCAAGAAAATTATAATATTTCTACCGCTGTTATTGCAAAAATAATAATTATTAATTCAAGAACAAACAGGACGTAGCTTGTTACAATAATAATAAATAAATTATGGTTATTAAAACGGCAATATAAACACTTCTGCATCATAATCTCGGAACTGCGTTTTACTATAATTCAATTAGCATGGTTTATTTCCTTCTGGTTATCTCTTGCTTGTTATTTACATAGTTGTGCAATGTACCTACATAATAAAATAATAAATTTATAAACGTTGCGTAAACGTAAAGTTAATATAAGTTAAAACATCAAAAATGTATGATTAAACAGTCGCTAATCATTAATTAACTTAAAGCAATGTTTATAAATAAACCAGAAAATTAATACTATTATGTCTGTGTCGAGTTCTTGAGTGGAGACCACGTATCGGACAGCGTAGTGTGGGACGCCCCCCAGCTAGATGGACGGACGACCTAAAGAAGGTGGCTGGGACGGACTGGATTCGGAAGGCGGAGGACAGGGTGTTGTGGCGCAGCCTGGGTGAGGCCTATATCCAGCAGTGAACTGTAATAGGCTGAATTGATTGATGCCTGTGTCATTTTTGTTGAGTGATGTGTCGAGTTTTAGGTCGTAGGTTCGAACCCAGGCAGGCGCTTTGCTTTATGTAAATAATTTCGTCACCATTGCTCTCAAAACGGTGCGCAGTGTAGGAAAATAGCGTGACCGAAACCGGCAAGTCCTAGGACCAAAAATTCGAAGACATGTGACATCTATCAACCCGCACTGGGCCCGCGTGGAAGATTATAGCCCAGTCCTTCTCGAAGAGAGGAAGCCTGTGTCCCAGCAGTGGGAACATTATAGACTGATTATTATTATGCGTGTGTCATCCAAAGGGCTAGGCAGAGGTTTGTTCATATGGTATTGAGAGTATTCGATTGATCAGGTCAAACTACGCTTGCCGCGGTCGGACCGTACATGGGTGATCGTCTTTACATACCAAGACCCCGTGCCTCGGAATTTGTGGAGCTTTGACAGTCGTTACGAAACGTCAGAAGCTCGAAAGTCTGACAACTAGTCTTACCAATACCCAGTGATTACGTTGTGGAGGTGAGATAGGCTGGATAGGCAGCTGTGTAAAATACTGTGTGTGTAATATTGGCGTAGTATATCAATTTGATAAACAATTAATTTCCCTGACTGGACCTTTTTTTACCTACATGTCCAAAAAAGGTCATCTACTGCTACTGTCTAAATTGGTTTCAGATGAGATAAATTGAGTTATTCCACTCAGAGCACTTATTTCAATAGCACTTGACTGAACCGCACCTGAGCACTTCCACTAACCGCACTTAGCGCCTAATCGTGAGTAAACCTCATTCATTATTGTTTTTAAAAATATTAGACGAATGTAATTAGCCGAGTAAATAAATTAACTTAACATCCACCTTACTACCACAAAACCATGTTTATCATTTGTAGGCTAGACAAGTCGTATTGAACACGACATTATGTATGTAATTTGACATTAGACTGACATAAAGGTGACCTTTATTAAAGGTGCTCCCTCACTTGGAGCATACGCCTGTAATGTAACGTTATAGAGTCAAGCATTACATCAGTGACGGAGAAGAACCGAGCATTACAGTGCGCAACTTGATGATAAAATGGTCCTCTTTCTTCCTCCTTTGTTAAATATCTAAACCGCCTATATTTCGTCGGTTTTGAAATAATTCACGGCAACATTAGCGTTTCTTCTGTTTTTTTTTTTCGTAAATAACCATATCGAATTAACATTCCCGCGCTCAACACAACGGCCGCTTCGTCTAACATTGTGGAATCAACTAAATGCTCATATTCGAATCTAATGTTACATTATGCGAATGCTCGTCAGTCGGAGAGGCAGCTAGTATTGTAAAGTAATACTCTAAAACTTATCTGAAATGTTACATTACAGGTGAACGCTCGCACCTTAACGCAATGTTGAATTTTCAACGCTCACGCGCGGAGCTTTGAAAACGGGTATAAGTTTTTGTGGTAAGATTTAAAATGTGCCGCAGAAGCGAACTAAAAAAAAATTATTGGACTGCAATTTTTATTAAACTCTGTATGAAGGGGAACTCAGCAATATTACTTCAAGTCGTAAAACAAAACTTTGTAGCTATAAGGATAATATAATTAATTGAACAAGTTTCCGATTCAAACACGAATGAAGATCGTGCAAGGTCAATTGTTATCTGCAACAGACACAACACAGTTCAAAGTTTTCTGTTTATGTTATTGTTATATAAAACAATATACGTCATATAGAGCAATGGATAATCCAAAAGGTTGGGATTTGGACTTTACTCTTGGACTTTCAAATCTATTGAATCTTAATTGTTTGTTTTTCTGGGAATATCCAAACTTCGTCTAATGACATACTTTAGTAGCGATTCGCCGTTTTTACTTTTATTCAGACGCTACATATTAATTATATTTTTGGAAAAACCGGTTCCTCTATCTCCCAAAATGATGTATTCGCAGAGTTTGTTAATGTATCTGTAATCTGAATCCATCACTATTAAGCTAGATTTGAGCAAATCTGGACCAAACATACAAGTTGTATAGCATAATCAGCCTATAATGTTCCCACTGCTGGGACACAGGCCACCTCTCTTCGAGAGGGAGTGGGCCATAATCCACCACGTGGGCCCAATACGGCTTGGTAGATGTCACAAGTCTTCAAATTTTTAGTTCTACGACTTGCCGGTTTCCTCACGATGTTTTCCTTTAGCCGTTTTGAGAGCAGTGGTGATGAAATGACACAAAGTAAAGCGCCTGTCTGACAGTGGCGTAACTATACTGTTTGGGGCCCGTGGCAAATTCAAGGAATGGATGGGGCCCTCGCTCAATGTAAAGAAGCTCAACCAACGTTAGTTTTTTTTTTTTTTATTAGCACTTCTCCCGCGACTTCTTCCGCGTACATTTCATGTTTTCCCCTACAAAAACTTTAACACCTGACTGCTTCTGTCCTTATGTTAGGATTCTCCTGGGCTCATGGCCCTTTCGGGCCGGGGGCCCCCTCTTGTCCCAATGCCACCCTATAGTTACGCCACTGCTGTCTGGGTTTGAACCTAGGACTACAAATGTATTTTCGAAAAGCTAAGAATACAGTTCTGGCCTTTCGAAAAATGCTTTTTAAAACCTCAATGAAACAGACTCAATGAATAAAGCACAATAACATAAAAGTCAAATTAAATAAAAGTTTTCGAAAGTGTAACAACGTTTAAAACCAAACACGATCAGTTTGTCAGTGTCATATTTCGTTATTTCGATCGATATTTCAAAACGAAATCGCTCTTTTTCCGTGCAATATAAATCTTTCCACGCGTGACTGTAAATAAATAAACGTATACAGCCTTTTCTTTCTATTAGACAACCTTTTCCGTAGATCATAAATTTCCTGTTAAAGCCACCTGGCTCTCTGCCATGGTCCAGTTTCGAACTACGCCTGTTACAACGTTCACTTTGTCTTGATTCTGACACCTATTGAATTTATCGAATGTCTAGTTACACTTTTGATTGTGGAAGCTGTTGACATAAAGAGATATTATGCCTTTTCTTTTATAAGTTGTAGACTAATTGAAAAATCGTTTTCTGGAAACTGTGAAAATCACGCTAATATGATAAAGGCGAAAGTTTGTGAGTGTGTTTGTATGTTTGTTACTTCTTCACGCACAAACGGCAGAACGGATTTAGATGAAATTTTGCACACAGATCGGAACGGGATTGAAACTTATACGGGTAAAACCGCGGGATGCAGCTAGTTTTTTCTAAAAAAAAAATCTAATATCATTCAATATTTACGCAAAAAAACCGGTCTGTTTAGGAGGATTGGAAATTTTATTGCTAATTGGAAGATTTAAAAGTCTATTCATAACATCTTTATTCTGGTTGGTCAGAATATGGTTCGACTGTAGCTGCTAACCAATCAGAGCATACGTTAGTGTATAATGTGTTTATATCAGTCAATCAGCCTTAGGTAATTCGCGATCACGATTTACCTAAGGGTGATTATGGCATGCCGAACATGCCGATTATGGCAAACCCAAGAATGATAAGCACAAAAAACACTTGGCCCCTAATGCCCGGCGGCCCGCCTATCCTTGGCTACGGAGCGGCCAAAGCTACAGTGAGGTAAGCAGGAACCCGTTGGATGCGACATGCACAGAACCGGTCGAAGTGGGGTTTACTGCTTGATATCGAATGTCATATGCCCGGTCCCCGAAGTCATCAGATCGAACGTCCGAATTGCCGAAATTTTGGTTTCGGCTGAAATGATGATGACGATGAAATAGATGCCGAAGATGCTTTACAGCTATACCTCACAGTCGCGGTTTAGCTCACTAACTCGATGTCATCTCCATGTAAAACAACTGCATGCTAAAAGACGCGTAACACGAGTAACACACTTACAGTCATAATCTGAAACAGTTTGCAGGATATTGCTAATCCATAGCACCTTTTTTTTTAATTTTTGTCTTCTCAACAAGGGAAATAACGCAATGAATGTTGTTGAACTGTCAAAATGAAAGCCAATCCTACTGGTAGTGTGTTACCCAATTGCCCCGATGGTCATATTAGGTCCTTACATATGAAATTGGCGTTTTTCGTACTGGCCACTTTAATCACGAATTTCTCCTCTTTGGTAAGGAATTCCAAATTCAAATTTGTACAGCTATTTACTCATGTATTTGTGCTTCGATGACCGTCATTCATTTGTTTTTTTTCTTCTGTTTTTTCTGTTTGCGTCACTCATTTTACAAAATGGAAAATTTAAAATATCGCATTATTTACGAGTACGAGTTCCGCCGTGGCACTAGTGCTGCGGAAACGACTCGAAGGGTGAATGATGTGTATGGCGGTCATGTTGCAAAAGAAAACACAGTTCGTTTTTGGTTCCAACGTTTTCGTTCTGGAAATTTCGACCTGCAGAACAAGCCCCGTGGACGGCCTGAGACCCAAGTTGATAATGGAGAATTGAAGGCTATTGTGGAAGCGGACCCATCGCAAACCACGTCCGAGTTAGCTGCAGGCTTCGATGTTAGTGATAAAACTGTTTTAATTCACTTGAAGCAAATTGGGAAGATTAAAAAGCTTGAAAGGTGACAACGCCAGACCACACACTGCGCAACAGACGGCTACCAAATTAGAAGAGCTTGAATTGGAATGTCTTAGACATCCTCCGTACTCCCCGGACCTTGCTCCAACAGATTACCATTTTTTTCGCAATTTGGATAACTTTTTGTAAGGGAAAAAATTCAACTCCGATGGGGCAGTCCAAATCGCCTTCAAAGATTTTATTGATTCCCGTCCGACTGGTTTTTTTAGTAAAGGGATCAATGAACTACCTATAAGATGGCAAAAGTGCATTGAAAACAATGGTTCATACTTTGATTAATTAAATATATTATATTAAAAAATATTCGACTTTTTGTTCCTTCCATACAAAACGCCAATTTCATATGTAAGGACCTAATATATGCATGCCGATTGCGGGTACTTCTATTTACTTCAAAAAGGGTCGGGTGCATAACCTAAACCTTTCTGAAGTAAGTATAATTTTATACATGAATCCAAAATTGACTATAGTGCGTGCCACGAAAGATGAGACTTGACACACCACGTGGTTTGACTTGCACAGTACACGATTTTAGGACTCTTTAGCGATATGAGGTCTGAGCGCGGGACGGGACCTGACGTCAAAGGGGCGGTGGAAAGAGCGCGGGAGGTTGAGTCAAGTCTCATCTTTCGTGGCGCGCATTGTACAATACTTACTTCTGTTTTGCATCATTAGGTTTGGCTGAAGTAGACACCATTTATTTTCTTATAAAAGGTTTCCATAATAGATTTGCTCACGGTAATTAAGTCATTTATCATCATTAGAAATTGTCTCATAAACTTATTTTATCTAATACTTTTTCGGAAAGATAAAGTTTGTTATTTTTTTGTTAAAGTTTGCCTTTGCGAAATTAATGATTGTGCTACCTAAGCCGCCTAAGGCCCTTTGTATACACTTTTTTGCCGTAAAAAACTACGGTTTATTCGCCGTGTGTAGGCACGGTCGTCAGTGTTGTACTTATACCCATGTTGTACTTAAGTACAACACGGCTACGACACGGTGCAATCGCCGTATACCATTATAACCGTGGCATATACAAGGTCACACGATTTTCCTAAGCCACCGTAAAGGAACCGTATCATGTACAAATAGCCTTATACCGGGAAAATTAAAAAACCCACGCCTTTAACCCTTCATGAGCCGGAAACGTGGATCTACGTGAGACTCTACGGTTTTTTAATCTATGTACAAGTCCTGACTGACTGATATATAAACGCACAGCCTAAACCGCTAGTCCTAGAGACATGAAATTTGGAGGGTGTGTTCTTTGTGTAGAGTAGGTATCCACTAAGAAAGGGTTTTTCGTCATTCCACTCCTTAAAGGGTGAATTAGGGGAGGGTGAAATTTTACGCGGACGAATTCGCGGGCGGATGCTAGTTGTTTCTATAACTACGGCATTCTACCGATTAAAGGACAAGACTACGGTACGTACATCAAAAGGTCTAATTTGAAAACTCATTTTCTTTCGACAACTCCTCAAAGTAGTTTGTTACCTACCAACTATTTATAACACAAAGAAAACGACGATACTGAAATATAGCCTAAATCTTTCTTTGGTGGAAAATCAACAAAGGTCTAAAGAAATAGGTTGGTCGCCTTTGCGTTGTGGATTTAAGAGCACATCAAATCGTTTTGCCCGCAAGGTACTCAAATAAAGAGGGTGCCGAGGATCAGCGTGTAAAACATGTTTTAGACGTAAATACCTACGTCTTTATAATTGCTTCCATAGTGGGAGGCAAGTCAAAAAAACCAATGATAACAAAATCGGGGGATACAGTTTGGTGTTGCAGTTTCATATCTATCATCTCCATCCTAAATTCAATTACACTATTGGATAGCTAAAGGATCAAAGAATTCATTAAGCCAAGTGAGGACTGTGGAGGGTGCGGTGCGAGCAGTGGTGGCCAGTGGCAACGGCCGTGACTTACGAGTTGTCGTGAGTTCGAACCCAAGCAGAGAGGGCCCTAATTCACTATAACCACCTAGCGATTCCTTATTTCGAATATATTAAGCGATCCTCTCGTGCGTATTTACGCGCGACCGTTGCGTCCAGATGGAGCGTACCAACGCGCGAGCATTTGGACTCGAATTTCATTTGTTAGTAGAAAACATGGAGTTGAACGCTCTGGAGTTCGCGCGTCAACTGGACGCAACAAGGAGTCTCTAGTATCTCGACTCGCGCGCGATACGCGCGAATCAAGCGCGAGTCGAGAGTTTGGCGAACTGTACGTGATTTACGCGCGTATTTTGAAATCGCACGATGCTTGTGGACGCGATGTAGGTAATGGCGCCTAGTATCTCCTTAACGCGCGAATGAATTCGCGCGAAAGGTTTCGCTGCGAATTCGCCCCTTTTGGACAAGGTCTTAAGCTACTCCCGCCAATCTCGCATTCATTTCGCATGGTTTCGTTCATTGTGTCATAGTCAATAATGTCATCATGACTACTCTCAAAACGGTGAAGGTAAACGTCGTGAGGAAACCGGCATGTCCTAGAACCAAAAATTCGAAGAAATGTGACATCTACCAATCCGCACTGGGTCCGCATGGTGGATGATGGCTTACTACCTCTCACAGGAAGAGGAGGCTGATTATAGGGTACCTAGAGCCTATGGATTTTCTATTACATAAACATTAACAGGTTTCGGCGCGTTAAACGAGACACAATAGAAGTTTTATTATTACGATGGCTATAGCCGTATCATTTTTCATCATCGCTTCAGCCGAAACACGTCCACTGCTGGAAATAGGCCTTATATAAACACAGAAACCTGTATGTAATAACACGACTCTCAAAATAGGACAATATTACGTGAGGAAATATTGAAAGAAAGAAAGAAAGAAAAAGTATTTATTGCGACTCGTACAGGAAGATCACAAACTGAACTAAACACAGTAAAAAATAAAAAACCAAGTTATATTGTGACCACTTACATCACTTAACATTTAGCAAAAGAAAAACAATAGGTACAGGATAATGAAAACAATATTATTAATTTCAATACGTAGAACCCAAAAATAATTGCTTGAGGTGGGAAAACCCAATTTTGAGAACAACATCGACATAATCTTTGTGTCACGTTTCGATTCGGACCCAATTGGCGTTATCTACAGCTCGTAATATATGTTGTTTATCGGCTAAGGGGATTCCTTATTCTTCCTTAAACTTGGTATTTTGTGCACTCGTATAACATATTAATGACACCTAATGATTAGTTGTATGACTGTAGGTACGGGAAAAATATTTTACCATTACATTTTCTTGGGAATTTGAAAATGACAAAAAGAAAAACTAATTAATAACTAACTAATACTACCACTACTATAACTACTACTAACTGCCCTGTTGGTCTCGTCGCAAGCGCTACTGCTGATCGTGAGTTCGATTCCCGGATCGGACAAAATTTTATTGGGTTTTCAATTAGAAATTTCTTAGTAACAGTCCGGAGTTTGGAAATTGGTGTTTTTAATACCCCCGTGCCCGGGAAACACGTAAAGCCCAGCGTTGGTCCTGCGCCTGATCTCTCGCCGGTCGTGTCAGATTGCCGTCCCATCAGACTATGAGAGTACAGGAACAGATAGTGCACCTGTGTTTGTGCACACACTTGCGCTCTATAATAAGTATCTCCTGCTAATCTCCGTTGAGATTGGCCACCGTGACCGAAATCGGTCGGGACTCTATTACTTATTACCTACTAGCTGCACCCCGCGGTTTTATCCGCGTACATGTCGATCCCGTGGGAATATCGGGATAAAAAGTAACCTATATGTTAATCCAGGGTGTCAGCTACCTGCATACAAAATTTTATCAAAATTGGTCCAGCCGTTTGAGCGTGAAGAAGTAACAAACATATAAACACACACACACACGCTCACAAACTTTCGCCTTTATAATATTAGTGTGATTATTACTACTACTTTCCATTATTAACTAATTACCTACTTAAGAGCGTTTACGACTTACGGCATTAAATACAAACTTTCAAGCCCTTGTTTTTCGAAATAAACGAACCGATTTTCATTAAACTTCATACGCATAAGCAGGGTATAAAGGTCTAAAAAGTTAGTAAAGAACATTTTCGAAATGTCTTATTTAATAAAAGATAACTGGAAATCTCTGTTTCAATGGAAAATTTAAATCGGTCTAATTTGGCTGTATCATTATTTTTCGAAAAAAATCTTAACTAAGTTTTTTGACCTTTGTATCCTGCTTATGCGTACGAAGTTTCATTAAAATCGATTCATACATTTCGAAAAACAAGGGCTTGAAAGTTTGCATGAAATGCGGTACGCAGCGCGTCGTAACGCTCTTAATTAATAAACGAATAATGAAGAAAAGTAATAACGTTATTACAATGCAAAACATCATGTATTATTTTTTGCAGATTTTAGATACATATTAAATTACTGTTAATTATTATGATAATGAAAGCGGTGATTTAAAACACAAAATAATCTTGTTTTAAACTATTCTAAGCATATCAAAATGCAACATTTAAATCACTTCAAGTTAAGAATTTTGAGAACAATTGGGTTTAATATAATTCACAGCTTCCAGAAGTGTTAAATTTGCAAGTCACATCATGTTCTTAAAATTTTAAAATATCTCAAAAATTCTTAGGGGTGCTACACACATGTTCCAGTCAAAAAAAGTAAAGTAAATCGTTTAAATATTTCAACATTCAGAGTTACAACATGGAGTTATCGTTGGTCCCAAACTAGGCACAGCCTGTATCTTGGGCATCATTAAATAGATACAACATTATGGTAATTTGGAACAAAATACAGTTAAGCTAGTTAGTCTCATCGAGATTACAAAACTAAATATACAAACTAACTATTTAAGGGAAAAGGGATGTTGAACAACAAAGCCGACTCGAACTAATTACTACAATTCGGCTTCCATTCGGCTTATACCGATCGGCAAACTTCGTTTGGCATCTACTATCACTTCGCCCGTTCCCTTTTTATTCCGCTCTGATTTCTTGATAACAGAGGGACAATTCTCGTAATTTTAAAAACGTTCACAGTCTGATCTCAGTCTCAATCTGTCAAAAATACCTCCAATTATCCTACATTTTGACAAGTTTTGGACATTTGTTTGTCAAAAACTTGACGATTAATCAATCAATCAGCGACATTGAATGTCAAGAACTTTTCAAAATTTAGGGAAATCAGAGGTATTTTTGACAGATTGAGACTGAGATCAAACTGTGGACGTTCTTAAAATTAGGAGAATTGCCCCACTGTTTTGTTGTTTAATTCGAGTTAACTTACTTAGGTATCTTTAATGTACTACGCACGTGTTTCTGTAGTAATAAATCTATCTTCTTCTTTTTATTTAATCATGTTCGGGTCAATTCGACCTATGCCGGTCGGTTTTTTCCAGAACATATTATTTTCAATTTTGTCGCTTTGTTGTGCCGAATCAGACCGACCCGGACATGTGTGTAGCACCCCTTATTCAAAGCGGATCTATGCACAAGACTGAAAAAGTACTTACTTAAATAAAGATTAAAACAAGTTTAATGAAGACGACCTTGCACTTCGCGTGGAGCGATATATCTATCGCACGATCAGACAAAATGTATGCAAAGGCAGGTCGTAAAACGTGCTTCAGTTCGACTATTATTGCCCTCAGTTGTATGGCTATGAGAGCAGCGGATAAATCTTCTACAGATATAATAAATTAAAGTTGTTTTTCATGTCTGTCTGTGTGACCGCGTCATTCTTCAAAACTTCACAAAGGATTTTCATGCGGTTTTACACCATCTTTGAGATAATTTATTCAGGAGGGTTTAAGCGTATACTACATCTATTTTAAACTCACATTAAATAAATCTCGAATGTTTGATCAAGTCATAAAAACCGTGTTAAGTAGAGGCGAGGCGCTATTGAGATATAAAACAGCGATAATAGCTAGTATCGATAAATCACACAGCAGAATTTTTATCTGACGAAGCAACACGCGCTCTACTTGTGGTTATCAAGTGTACAAACACGCTGCGACAACGCGTCGACGGTAGCCGCCGAAGAGTGTCACAGCAACGTGCCGCTAGCACTAAACTAACAAAAATCTCACACTAAATGAACCAAAAGTACCAAATTATTATTGAAGTATTAATATTTTAATATCCATGACCTTGTTATAGATACCCGTGAAAAAAACCACGAAAAAATGAAAACAACGTGCTGGGCCGTAGTGTCGTCCCTAAGAAACAGGATAAGGACATGAAGATGATGATGATATAGATACCCAATCTCACAAAGAGGTGGCCTTTGTCCTAACAGTCGACACGTGTGTGTGTAAAGGTATTCCCTCACCAGAAGCATTCGCATGTAATGTAACATTACAGATTCGACTTTGAGCATTACATTAAAATACTATAGTATAGTTAAAATCTCGCTGCAGACTCGGTCATAAATCGTAATCGGAGTAGGGATGTGCGCTAGTTGCGCGCGCGCAAGGCCATTATCGATAACAGAATCATTAAGGTTATCACGAAAATTGGCAAAAATGTGTGGAACATGCAGAATTGCTGCAAGATGAAGACTTAAGAAAAGCACATTTATGCGAAGAGTTCATCATTCATGTGGATGATGATGACGATGACTCAGACGAAGAATTTTAATTTTCTATTTTTAATTTTATATATACGTTCTTTTGTTTATATATTTAATATGCTTTGTAGTAAATTTGGTAATAAAAAAAAATGTGTATTTATTTCTATCACCCATTTATAAATATATAAAACTATCGATATCACTCATCGACTGCAGTTATGCACAGGACTACGTGTGGGCGTGGCCTGCCCATAAGGCCCGTGAGTGGGAAAGAGAGCGAAACACGAATGATTTATGACCGAGTCTGCAGCGAGATTTTAACTATACTATACCTCCCTGACTAATGTAATGTAATGTAACATTACAGATTTGACTTTTTACAAGTGGAGCGCATTGATATTACAAGTTGTATCAAGGTATTACAAATTGTATCATTACAAGGTGCGCGCTGTAATGCTCGATTTTCCTCCCTCACTGATGTAATGCTCGAATGTAACGTTACATTACAGGCGAATGCTCCCGATGAGGGAGCACCTTAATAGTAACAGAACAAATTGGTCCAGCCGCTTGTGCGTGAAGAAGTAACAAACATACAAACATAGGTACTAATAAACTTTTGCCTTATAATATTATTGTGATATATTTCAACAAAAAATAATCGAAACAAACTCCGTTTCTCGTGGATTTAAAAGCCCCGCTGGGACGGACAGTTCAGCACCCCGATATTAAGCGGATATTGCATGCGG
Organism: Amphipoea oculea; assembly: GCA_945859645.1. Lineage (NCBI taxonomy): Eukaryota > Metazoa > Arthropoda > Insecta > Lepidoptera > Noctuidae > Amphipoea > Amphipoea oculea. Next base: position 13,833,441 of record OX243880.1, read on the forward strand.
TTACTGCATTCGAATCCGACTAGTGACCACAAAACGTGACTTATTGCGCTAGATCACTCCGTGGCTGACTGTACCAGGCCTGCCTGTTTGTGGTCTCAGGTAAACAGCGATGGACAGTGTTATTGATGACTAATTATAATTTTAGAAATTAATGTGGTAGTTAACCAGGTGCCGTGTGGTTTTGGGTAGGAGTCGGATTATACACGAATAATAATCCTAGATTTCTAGAATTCGTGTTAACGTTCCTAAAACAGGAATGTGTTTCGTGTTTCTCCCATGTTGTATCGGCTGTTGCCCCTGTGTATAATTATGCTTCGAAATAATAATGGACTCCTGGTTTAAACATCTGTTATGTAGGTTAATTTAATGATGACGTGACGTCTGCAATGCGAAGGCGAGTCGACGACGACGACGACTGGCCCCCTGGCGGCGCGAAGTGGAGACGCGGTATGCTCCGCAGGCATGGTCGCAGAAAATCCTGTCGTGCGCCATCTGGCGGTGGCGGAGCCATAACACATGTAATCGTTTTTTCTTCTTCTTTTGTAGTAACGCCATACGATGCAAGATGAAGGTCTCGGGGAATAACTATTTTGAAACCATTGAAAATAATTATTACTGAAACCGTCATAATAGGTTACGTCCACACGGTGCAATTTTCCACGTTTATCGGATACGATATTCTATCGTATACGCTGTAGTGACAGCAACTTTTGTAATGAAACGGAAACAAATGTAATACGATAAAATCACGTATTTGAAAGGAAATCTTCCCGCTTAGTAATCGAAGTTGCCACTGCTATACTATACGAGAAAATATGTCGTACTAGCTGCGCCCCGCGGTTTACCCGCATAAATCTCGATCCCGTGGGAATATCGGGATAAAAAGTACCCTATGTTCTTCCCCGGGACTCAAGCTATCTCTATACCAAATTTCATCAAAATTGGTCCAGCCGTTTGAGCGTGAAGAAGTAACAAACATATAAACACACACACATACACACACACTCACAAACTTTCGCCTTTATAATATTAGTGTGATGAGCGTTTGTCCACCGCAGCTGTCGCCGGGACGCAACGACCATACGGCTGTATGGTCGTTGCCGGGACGTCATCGTCACCGAGAAACAAGATTATTGAAACCGAACGTGACGTCCCGGTCCCGGAGATCGTTTGTCCACCGCGACCGAACTCGGCGGTTCACTATGTTAGGATAGACATACTTAACAAAATACGGCCGAACGGCAGTAGGTATGTAGCCAAGACCAAACTTGTTTGGAATTGCTGGCACATCGACTCATCACAATCTTAAGCTGAGTTCTACCAGCCACACCAAACTCCTTGAAACTTCGGCGGCTGTGGACGTGCAGTGGACAGGTAGCCATAATAAAAGTTTGTATCGCTATTTTGGCACATCATTTCGCTTTCGGTGACGTCCCGGTCACGGCTGTGGTGGACAAACGCACTAACGATTGATTAAAAAAAAACTCTTAACCGTGTGCCGTACACTATGTACAGCACACGGTTAAGAGTTTTTTTTTTTTCTTAGAGCAGTGTTGGCACAGTGGTAACAGCCCCTCCAGTCGTGGGTTGCGGAAGGATCGTACGTTCCACGATCCCCGGCGTAGGTGTGAGATGGAACACCGGGGAGGTTTTTAGTCAGTAAGAGTCCGACAGACCCCTCAGCCCGCCTAGGGCAGAGGACATCCATGAGGATTTACCACCCCAGAAACAAAGAAAAAAAAGTGATAACGTCCCCGACTTACGAGTTGTAAGTCGTGGGTTCGAACCCAGGCAGGCACTTTATTTTGTGTATGTAATTCAATCACCACTGCTCTCAAAACAGTCCTAGAACAAAAAATTCGAAGACATGTGATATCTACCAATCCGCACTGAGCGCGCGTAGTAGATTATGGTTATGGCCCACTCTTTTTCGAAGAGAGGAGGCCTGTGCCCCACCAGTGGCAACATTTTTATATTGTTTCGTCCACATGGACAAATGACTGGCTTAGTGACGCAAAACTATTGTACCAAGTGGTCACCATGTGGATAGCTGTGTCGTATTCGAGAAATCAGTATACGTGAAAATATCGCACCGAATAGTCTACGTGTGAACAGACCCATTCGATTACTGCGTAGTGAATCATTATATTGGATATTTCCACGAAGTACTTCTATTTCTTGGTATAAATTATTGTCCTAATTTCCTTCATGTTCTCAAATTTAGTGCCCATTAAAATGTACCGTAACGTTTACGCGCAAATCCTTTGGTGTAATCGTAAAATATACCTGACTAATAAAGTTTATTTACTCTATAATACCCGCGTTATAAATCTTGCCTCAAACGATGTTCCAAACACAGGTTATTTATTCGCAAACTCGAAGGCCTTTGATGGGAAATATAATTATGATAGAGTGGTTTCGATCTCGTCTAACGATGCGATGCGATGAAAGAGGTAGATAGGTTACCTTCCCAACATTCGCTCTTCAAAACCGACACATTGTCTTACTAGGTGAAACGTGGAAGTAGGACAGCATGTCGTAATTATCGGGAGCGAAAAAGAGACAAGACGATACCTTACTAGTGTAATTAACCAAGTAAAAACAGGTAGATAGGTCATACACGGTAACGTGTATGACCTATCTACCTGTTTTTACTTCTAATATTATTTACTTCTTGTAAACCTTTTGGATTCATCATTACCCGGTTGAATACCGTCATTACAAATAACAATTAAAAAACCATTGTGTCTCGCGTGGATCCACGTTCACCATACGAAGGGTTAAACGTTCTATCAATTACTGTATCGTTGGTCTAGTGATTGCACTGTCGAACATGAGTTATTGGGGTTCGATTCCTAGGTCAATCAAAGTGTTATTGGGTTTTTGCCATTACGAATTTCTCGGTTGTAGCCCGTAGTTTGAATTTGTATCCGGTCGAGGGCAATAGAATCACTTCTTATTTTATGTGTCTTTATTATAGCTGCTGAAATATGGGTAATACAGGAACACTTCTACCTAACACTACATTGAAACAGGCGTGATGTTATGATACGATATAAGTTTAAAAACTAAAACCTGACTACTGAAAAGGATGAAACAAGAAAGTACCTTCACGTGGTCGCATGCCGCTGCGCGCTGTACCAACTATGGTAGCATGCGACCACGGGAAGGTACCTACTTTCTTGTTTCATCCTTTTCAGTAGTCGGGTTTTTAGTTTTTAAACTTAGTTTTTACTTAACTATTTTGGGGCTTATTTCAGTAATATTTAATTTTTGAAATGTGCTAGTTAAACCCTTTCATTTGATACCTAACAAGGCATGATTAAAACCATTGTTTTTAGACAATGACTTTTCGCTAGAGGGCGCCATATTCAATTTAATGTGACATCGCATAGCCTATAACAAGCGGACAATCACGATGCTTCCAACGATACCTCATTTGTCTATTATTATCACAAGTAGTTTAGAAGTTATAAGGGAACAGATGAACATACATACATACACACATACTTACATACATACATACCGGTCAAAATCATAACCCTCCTTTTTGCTTCGCCGTAGTCGCATAAAAATATCACTTACTGTCATTTTCTTCTCGGACGAGACAAAATACACGATGTAATTTTAACCAATTTCAGTCAGCATACATCAAGTTTCATTAGATTAATTATAATGCGGTCTGCGCTGAGAGACATTAATTACTTTTGGGCCTACGGGGTCGTGAGTCATGTGACAAGTACATTTAAATTCACAACGACCGAAATGATTTAACAAAGTTTGTGAATTTTAAAATTGATAATTATTTTGTTCACATCTGACGTGCCTTTATTTTTGACAGTAATAAAAATATGTAGCATAAAAAAAAAACTAATAAACACGCTTATCTATTGGAATCGTCAATGCAAATCATAATAAAATATGAGCCCACACTGGAGGGGTTTAGGTACTAGTAGCCACTGAAGAACTCGTCAATGGAAGTCCATTATCCACCCTCTGGCTCCATCATCAGAGGGGCAATTCTCGTAATTTTAAGAACGGTCACAGTCTGATCTCAGTCTGAATCTGTCAAAAATACCTCCAATTTCCCTAAATTTTTGACAAGTTTATGACATTTGTTTGTCGCCGAGATGAGAGTGTGACTAGATTTTGAACGTTTTGAATTACGAGAATTTGCCTTCAGATCACTTCCAAGATACCAAAGTATAGTTTCGTCATCCGAACTACACATAGATACAAAGTTTCATTTCGATACGATGATTATAAGTAGGTTAAAATTGACTTCTAAGATTTTATTACATTGTTTGTTAGTTACAAGTGCAGCTAATAAAACCGTGTTAAAAAAATATTGATGCCGTTTTCGGATTGTTTGCTACCGTAACAAATCGGTCATATCTGTCTTTTGCGAAGCGCCATATTTTTGACGAACGAGTGCAAAGAAAATAAATGCTATCATGTGATTTTTATTTGTTTATGGATCCATTTAAAAAGGTCATTGCGTAGGTCGTATTTGCATGTGATTCGCGTTTCAGATGGAAAAAAATGGTGAATGGAGATAAAATAATTTAATCTCACCTACAGACTGGCAGCACATCAATCAAGCTACTGCAATCTGTCAAATTTCTTTAATAGGTTTTGAACTAACGTATAAGGTTCAAAGTTGATTGGGAAAATTTGACATTTTCGGGTAGCATGATGTGCTGGCGCCTGTACAATTACATAACATCACGCCTATTAACCCCGAAAGGTTATGCAGAGCTGTACCTGTAGGTACCCACATTTCGCTAATTATGTTTTCTTACGGTTTTGTAAACACTTTCAGTTTCCATCAAAGCCAATGCTGAATAGACATAACATGGGTACCTATATTCGTACCCCCTTATTCATAATCCTATTTTATCTCTATTTTAGCTAAAATAGGTTTATGGAACGTTTGTCTTTATCTGTCACGTTGTCATTTCTGTGTGTAAGAAAGAGACAAACCCCATTTTAACTAAAATAGGTTTGATAAGTTTTATGAATAAGGGGGCTAGTCTTTCTTTTATTTAACCCTACCTACGCAGAAAGTTACGGCCGCGACTTACGACATATAGGTAAGTCGAACCCAGAGAGGCGCTTTACTTTGTGTAAATTATTTCATCGCGTCTGCTCTCAAAACGGTGAAGGAAAATATCGTGAGGAAACCGGCATGTCCTAGAACCAAAAATTCGAAAATATGCGACGTCCACTAACCCGCACTGGGCCCGCGTGGTGGATTACGGCCCACTCCCACTCAGTGAGAGGAGGCCTATGTCCCAGCCTATGTGTATGTGTGTGTAACATTAGGCTGATTATGACGCAGAAAGTTCTCACAGCAAGCTTGGCTTTTCTTTTCACTTCATCTGTGCTAGAAAAAAAAATATGCTCCGTTCACTATCCAGTTTTAACTTACCAATAATGCTAATCTAGCCAGCTCTACTAGAAATTGAACTGCCCTCTTCAAAGTAACATTGAATTACATTCTCTGTGGTACGGAATCAGAATAGAACTACGAGTAATCTTGAACTGCAATATTAGGTCCTTACATATGAAATTGGCGTTTTTCGTACTGGCCACTTTAATCACGAATTTCTCCTCTTTGGTAAGGAATTCCAAATTCAAATTTGTACAGCTATTTACTCATGTATTTGTGCTTCGATGACCGTCATTCATTTGTTTTTTTTCTTCTGTTTTTTCTGTTTGCGTCACTCATTTTACAAAATGGAAAATTTAAAATATCGCATTATTTACGAGTACGAGTTCCGCCGTGGCACTAGTGCTGCGGAAACGACTCGAAGGGTGAATGATGTGTATGGCGGTCATGTTGCAAAAGAAAACACAGTTCGTTTTTGGTTCCAACGTTTTCGTTCTGGAAATTTCGACCTGCAGAACAAGCCCCGTGGACGGCCTGAGACCCAAGTTGATAATGGAGAATTGAAGGCTATTGTGGAAGCGGACCCATCGCAAACCACGTCCGAGTTAGCTGCAGGCTTCGATGTTAGTGATAAAACTGTTTTAATTCACTTGAAGCAAATTGGGAAGATTAAAAAGCTTGAAAGCACGACAACGCCAGACCACACACTGCGCAACAGACGGCTACCAAATTAGAAGAGCTTGAATTGGAATGTCTTAGACATCCTCCGTACTCCCCGGACCTTGCTCCAACAGATTACCATTTTTTTCGCAATTTGGATAACTTTTTGCAAGGGAAAAAATTCAACTCCGATGGGGCAGTCCAAATCGCCTTCAAAGATTTTATTGATTCCCGTCCGACTGGTTTTTTTAGTAAAGGGATCAATGAACTACCTATAAGATGGCAAAAGTGCATTGAAAACAATGGTTCATACTTTGATTAATTAAATATATTATATTAAAAAATATTCGACTTTTTGTTCCTTCCATACAAAACGCCAATTTCATATGTAAGGACCTAATATTACGAGCAAGTTGTCTATCCGATTCCAACTTCGAACATTCGAATGTTACGAACGATTGACCGTGGGGTTCCTATTGGTACTGTCTATTTCAAAATTATCTAATGAATGTGTAGGTAAACAAAGTCTGTTCATGTTAAATTCTTGCGCTATGACTTATTAAAGGAAATAAGTAACACATTGATCTGTATTTAGAAATCTCACCACATTTTCAAAAAAAGAAAGTATTTTTTTAATCACATTATTAATTTGTAATTGAAAAATTTTTTGTTAGTTAGTCGTTTTATTTTAGTATCTAGTGTAAATAGTTAGTTGCATTTTCTCAAGTTATAAAATCTTTGACGCAAATTAAGGTTATGAAATTAACCTCAATTATATTATCGAATAAAATACATCTTGAAGGTGATTTAAAATTAAGATATCAGGTTTAAGTATTCGAATAATCAAATCAAAGCATTCAGTTTGTAAGAGGTTCATTTTCTGATCAATTTGTTTACATTTTAATCAGATACTTTTGGAACAGATTATAGACACACACTACACTGGTATATTTGTAGAGGGCTGTCCCTTACACCCTGTATATTTTTAGACACTATAATTTTCAGTGTCAATGGTCGTACTTAAAGAAAAAAAGTAAGATGATGCTTTTTGCGGGATGATCAGCAGTGTTATTCTGTAAAGTGAACATCGAATGTCATTCACGATTCGCCTTTATTACTATAACGGTGACTGCTACTGTATAATATTACCGATACATAACGGTAGGTAAATACGGCAAAAACTGTCACGGGCCACGGCTGAACAAAAACATGTTGGTGTAAAATTAGTTAGGCCTTTTTCGCCTTGCTACCAAAGCTGTAATTGCTTATTAGTCGATTCGCACGAATTTACGCCCGAAACGTGCGAATCGTCACTTTTAAATAATTTCTTTTTAAAGCGACTCGCACGATGTTAAATTATTTGTGAACAAGTCGAGAACTCCAGAAATATGTTATTGCATAAAATTCAAAATATGACAATTCGTGCGAGTCGCCTATAGGAAAAAAAAAATCATTTAAAAGTGAAGATTTGCACTTTTTGGGCGAGTAAATTCGTGCGAATCGACTAAGAAGCCGCTGTAACGGTACAGTTAAGCCAATTCTCATTTTATTATGTCGTCTTATTTTATTACCGACTGAGTAACATTACTACAAGTTTGTAATACAATTATTCTGGATTAAATAGGATTCTATTGTACACATCGCGTCTTCAGGGCTGAAATTGAACTACGTTTCAGCGCTAATTCACTGAAGTTTTGAATGGGTTAATTTACTGGCTGTTTGTATTTGCAGAAACTGAACTTTCTACTTCTTAAGAGTAAAGAAATCAATTCCTATCCTCCATAGTAATAAACTCGGAGTAAAGTTACAGCCCAGTGGTAACGGCCGCAACTTACGAGTTATAGGTCGTAGGTTCGAACTTAATAACAGGCGCTTAATGGTGAAAGAAAACATCATGAGGAAATTGGCATGTCCTAGAACCAAACATTCGAAGACATGTGACATCTAGCAATCCGCATTGGACCCGCATGGTGGATTATGGCCCACCTCCTCTCACAGAGTCCTCTCTGTGTGAGGGAGTGGGCCATAATCCACCACGCGCCACGCGGCTTATGTCCCAATTCAGTTTAACCATTGTTCAATGGTTTAAGATTGGCTTAACTTTACTGTGAGCTTATTAAGAAGGGGTACCTATAGTTTATAAGGCATTTATAAAGCCTTATTTGCTTTATTCTCATGTCCGCTTTCGAACTAGAGGAAAAAAACATTTCAGATTTCAGTAGTTCCTGTGAATTCTTTTCTCGATTTGTTGAAGAAAACGAGCCGCATTTGAAACAGACAGACCAAATAACGGATGTAAAAAGACACTTAACGATGCCGAGAGTCACATTGTAATATTTTTTTTTTGTTCTGGAAATCTAATTCCAACTTTCACTGGCGTTTTTTTACGAAAACCAGTTTTTAATGTTATAACACAACTTTAAATACCCTCACGATCCCTGTATCGTGTCATGCGTTCATAAGCGCAATGTTTTACGTGCGTTACATTGCGTACCACCGCAAACAGCAAAAACAAAAGTCGTTTCCCAGCAATTATTTTAGTGCAAATGTTTGCTGTACAGAAAGTTGACGGCTATGTGATATGTCTTTTTACACCCTGTATAATATATACAGTGTGTCCTAGAAGTCAACGTCAAGCCGGAATCGGCTAATAGGCCAAGTCATAATAGTTATCAGTAAAATATATAATCTCATACCAATATCTGACTGATACGTGCGCAGTATGACTCCCACACCGCTCTCGCGCCTCCGCACCGTAGTCCAGGCATAAAAGAGTCCTTAGAAACTAAAACAGGACACGACATAACTAAACAGAACAAGAGATTGTTGGCACCTACATGGAAAAAGTCGTCTTGTTCCTAGTGTCTGTTATGAACCGAACGTGGTGTGAACACTATCGGTACACTGTCTCTTTCGCCTTCTTAATCTTGGGTCTGCTTTAACGTTTTCTCTCTCCGCTGTGCGCTTTTGTCTGTCACTTCGTCTTCAAAATCGTCGTTAATCTATACACAAAATAATGTCTCGCATTGAAGCCGTGGCAGATATTTTTATAGCACCTTATATGTCGAGCCTTTTCAGGAAGAAGATCGTAACCGCCATTTTGCATTTTTACAGGAGAAGGTTTTTTTTTAAATATTTCTTAAAATATTTATAGCATCAATTTGAAATTTTTACTTAGTTTCAAGGGCACCTCCCTATTAATTCAAATGTTAAGATCTGGCGCTTAATATATATATATAATCAGTTGATCTAGCGGTTTATATAAAAACAGTTTTTTGGGATTTTTGGCGCTTACGATGTTCTTCCTGAAAAGCCTCGATGTGTCCTTCTGAGGCGTTCCTTCCCGGCTCGGTTCATTCATCTACTGTTAAAAGGTTACATACACGTTAGGTATTAGCACACGCCGGACACTCCATACAACGCTCGCAAAAAAATTACCTACTAATACTACATTAAAAAATGACGTTTGTATACGTATGAATGTGTGCGTGAGGTACTTGTGTTTGCGAGCGCTCTTGTTAAAGAACTGCGACGGTAACCTCGAAGTGCGGGGTGAGGTGCGGTAACTGATGTTAGTGCGGGGAAGGGAGTGTCCTTTCTGTACGTAGTACTTTAAGTATTCTGTGGTATTAGGGAACGTTTAGAGAAGTACCTATATGAAACATATTACCGCAAAATATTGAATTTATACAAAGGTACTTAACAATCAATTAATGAAAGCGAGCGTGTAAATTATAATGTAATCGAAAACACGTCTGATGGTTCCGCATCAGACGTGTTTTCGATTTCAATTTAAATTACAATTAAAGGGTTTGTATATAAATTATAATGAAATTGTAAATTGATTTTTGTTCCATGTGTGTGTAATCTTTGTTAAAATTGCTGCGCAGAAAGGTCTAGGGTATTTGTTTTAATTTCCCCCAGGACGACATCACCAAAGGCAAGCGGAAGGGGAATTGGTGTTTATTTTTAACCGACTTCAAAATGGAGGAGATATGTTACGCTATTATCCGGCTATTGTGGGTCAATTACTAAAATGATTGAAGTGAAAACTTCTTTAGGCGTGTAAGGCATTTTTTGAGACGGGGAAAAAACCATTGAACTCGCTACACTGTTACCGAAACCGCGCTACATTCGGATGTTTTCGGCTGTCCTCGGGATGTACTCATACATAATCAGCCTATAATGTTCCCACTGCTGGGACACAGGCCTCCTCTCTGTGAGAGGGAATGGGCCATAATCCACCACGCGGGCCCAGTGCGGGTTGGTAGATGTCACATGTCTTCGAATTTTTGGTTCTAGGACATGCCGGTTTCCTCACGATGTTTTCCTTCACCGTTTTGAGAGCAGTGGTGATGAAATAATTTACACAAAGTAAGCCTGTCAGGGTTCGAACCTACGACCTATATCTCGTAAGTCGCGGTCGTTACCACTGGGCCACCACTGCTCTCTCTGAGGATGTAGGTACTCGGTTTTAATGTATTTCCGATATCTCAGTGAGTGATGGCAAAGTATTCTGTTTGTGTTTTGTTTATATGACGATTAAAAAAATACACACTTTATTGTTCAAGTTTTCACTTCTGTCGGTACTTCCGGAGTGCCACTGTTTTTTTATTTTTTTATTTATAGGTTATACCTCGGAAGTAGTCTCATATACCTACATTTTATTAACTTTGCTCGGGTAGTTTTTGAGTTATCAATAATACGTATTTTTTCCACCTAGTGTACTCGTATATTGATGATGTTATAGGTTAAACACAGAGTTATTATAATAATAACTTCCTGTCACTAATATTTACACAGCAAGTAGTGTTAACGAATTTGTGTGGGGCAGTTACAATTAAATAGTGAATAGTAAAAACTTCTTTACGAAAAAAAGACGGGTTGCACTCCGGGAGTGCCGGCAGAAGTGAAAACTTGAATATTAACGTTGAAATAAATCAATTATTAATTGAATTAATAATTATATAACTCATTTTTTTTCACTATTTCTGCGTCCCTTTTTTCATTAATAGATGCACTTTGTTCAATTTCCATATTTTAAACACTTTATACAACATTATTTTTAGTATATGCGAAACCCGAAACACGTGTCTAGTATTTTTATGTAAAGAATCTATGTACAAAATTTCAAAACTGTATCATGAATAATCACCAAGTTATAAGCTTGTTATGTTACCTGTTTGTCCGTCCAAACACATGGTCTCCCCCACCGCGTGCCTAAACGTACCGCGCGGCGATTGTATTGTAATTAACTGGTGATAACATTTTCCATCACACTTGCAGGCTTTGGACTGTCGTAATGGTCAAGTGTAGGTAGTTATTATAATGTACTTTATTCGTAAATAAATGCAGCCGTAAGCTACGAATAAGTAATTACTTATTCGTAAGCCGTAAGTGATACAATGTAGTCAATGCGATTTGTTCAAAGTGGATGAAAAGTGTTAAACATCGCATTACTTAACCACAGCAGGCTGTAGGTACAGATAATAACTTTCTACAATTAACCATCTTGGCGTGTTTAAAAATGTTAATCATCACGGCAAAGCATTGTGTTTCACGATACTCTGATTGCTCCTCGTACCGCTGCACTGCCAGGAATACGTTATCACTGTTATCGTTGTTTCTGTGTACTGGACGTTTGTGTATGAGAAAGTCATGGTTACACGACACTTTTTACATACGATAGGTAAGTACACGATCAACCGAAACACAACTCGGCCTCGGCGGCCGCGCGCTCGCGATTATGCAGTTGGACCCACGCGACACGTGCGCGCCAACCAGTGGTACCCGGGCGACTGAGGTTGCTGCACCCGGGCACCCCCGCCCCGGTCGCCCCGCTCGCTGTGCGTCCGCGCCGCGCCATTGTGCGCGTATGGTAGATAACTACCTACTTAGTCGCTCCTCGGGGCACAGTATAATATACTCGGGGTGTCCAACTATTAACCTTTTTTAAATATTTTTGGGCCAAAATATAACATGGGGTAAAAATTATTGGAATCGATTCAGTTACTTATTCTGAACAAACTATATTCAGGTTTCGCATATACTAAAAATAATGTTGTATACACGAATGTTACGAATACACAGTGCAGTGTGCCCACGTCCACTTCCACTTCCACTTCCACTTCCACTTCCACTTCCACTTCCACTTCCACTTCCACTTCGACTTCGACTTCGACTTCGACTTCGACTTCGACTTCGACTTCGACTTTGACTTTGACTTTGACTTTGACTTTGACTTTGACTTCGACTTCGACTCCGACTCCGACTTCGAGTTCGACTTCGACTTCGACTTCAACTTCTACTTCGACTTCGAGTTCCACTTCCACTTCCTCTTCCGCTTCCACTTCTGCTTCCACTTCCACTTCCACTTCCACTCCATCCATCCATCCATCCATCCATACGTTGTCGTGTGTCACTAAACTTGGTTCACTTCGGTTGGCGCCGCCGTAGAAAGAGAGGGGGGGGGGGGAAATCTCTCCTGACGGTCACGTGTCCTGACGCGATGCCCTGACGCGAGTTTAACATTTTTTACCCATTACAAAAAGTGTTCAACGCCGCTAAAGAAGTTTTCACTTCAAAAAGACACGACAAAGTGGAAAAGAAAACTTTACACTCGGAAGTGACAAAAAACGAAAATGCAGAACCAACGACACCGACTTCCAAAATTTAAGTTATTTTTCATTTTATAGTGTTGTTTTTTTTTGGGAAGCCTGTGGTTTTCTATTTTGTCTTTCAAATTAGTGAACATTTTTATTTTGCATCTGAGAAGGATGATCCTCTTGCAGCATTAATTTGATAATTTACAATTTAATTATCAGAGAGAGTATAATATTAGTCTAGGGTGGTAAATAAAAAAACAGAAACAATTTGTATAGACGCCTATTTATTTCAAAATAATATTAAGTATACATAGTTGGATACTATCAGATAGTTAGAACATCTTTTGTCGCTTATATCTTAAAATTGGTACAAATCTTTGGAATATATCTTACTTTATACAAAAAGCGATCTAACAATAATTTTATTTACATTTCACATTTATTTTACAACCATTTAACGAAAAACAAATAAATATGTTCTTTGGTCTTTTAAAACCTAATATCGTCTAATTTACAATTGAAATGTTTTTTTTTTTTAACATTTATCCTTAAATCTACTATATAATTATATTTTTATAATAAACATTCATTGTACTGTTGCGAGATTTTTGTGAGAAATTAATGACTTAATTAATGCGATTTTCAGGTAAAATAAAAATTTTAAATTTATAAAATATTTAAAAATAAATGCTTAGCATGCATAAGTGTAGTCATTCGCCCATGAATATTATTATACAAAATTAAAATCTACAAAACAAAGGTATAGCTGTAAAACTAATCTAAGTTACAATCACGGTATATTGAAATAAAGGTAAACAAAAAAACCACGTGACTTAGTTAACCAACTAAACGTAATACCAGTCTATTCAGTTGCCATGCTACGTCACAGTTGTACTCTTCAATTTAGCAACGTTATAATTCATTAAAAAAAGTTGCTAAATTGAAGAGTACAACTGTGACGTAGCATGACACCTGAATAGACTGGTATTACGTTTAGGCGGTAAATATGATAAATGATTTATTTTCTGTAAGTAGGTTTGTACAAACACTTTTACACGTCAATCATATTTTTTTTTAAGCTAGATGAGGTCGTAGAGGAGGTTAACTAAGTCACGTGGTTTTTTTGTTTACCTTTATTTTACTACCTAAACCTATGCAGTATAAGTGACTATTAAAAGGTTCTCGTACAATCGATTGCATTAAACTGTAGATGGCTTAAGCGCTTAACGGTACAATTGAGGGCGCAGTTAGCTGTAAGCTGAAGTTACGAACCGTATCCTGGTCCAGTATTTACCTTATACTAGGACTTAGCTTTGAATTAATAACGGTTCTTATCCCATTACAGTAACTGTGTTGTGAATGACTGATAAAAAGCTTGCAAACACTATGAAGATCAATACTAAAGTTTGAAAAACTAAGGATTGATTTTTCAATCATCTGATATTTTTATTCGAAAAATAATTTTGAAATGTTGACAGTTATTTCATACAAAACTGTCAAACATCAATTTTATTCCTCGATTAAAAGTTATCTGGCGATGGAAAAATCAGCCCTTAAACCAATAATTATTATATACAATTCAAGGTCAGAATAAGCAAAACAAACCAAGGTCAGAATAAGTAATACAATTCAAGGTTAAAACTGCCGACTTCTAAAGATCACTTTTGTCTAAAGCATCTTATCACTCAGTTTTTCTTCGTTTTAAACCGAAGTTTTCATTGCCTCAATCTACTTGAGAAATCGATATTGAATTGATATTTTTCACACAAATAAGTACCTATCTACAGCTTTTATGAACGAAGCTGAGTGCATTAACGAGTACATTGTACAGACAAACCATTTCAAATAAATAGTTGTGCGAACGCTAAACAATTAAAAGGTACAAAGATAACAATACTATATACAACAATACACAATCTTTCAATAATTACATTTACATTAAATATTTATTAGGACACTGTGTGTGATTGCAGAACAAAATAACATGAATCTTACTGAAATATTTGAAAATTCTATGTGCTTGCTTTAAGCCTATGAAGTTATGATACACGCTCTTTTCCAATCCATACAAAAATAGCGATATTCACATCTTGCTAAATGCACAAAAGTTCGTAAAATAAATATTATTAGTACCTACGGTAAACGTAAACCGAAAATCATCGCCATATTTGGACCTTGCCATATAATGGGATGCAAATGGCGACAGTAAAATGTGACACGTCAATGAACTTGTTGTGACAAAGTCCAAAAGTGATCAACGGTTTTCGTAAAGTGATAATAGGTACTTATCATTATATTTGCTAACATTCTAGCTTGCTTTATACATAAATAAGTTGACCGCATACCGTACTTCCATTGCTCCAGCCGTATACAAAAGATCCATTAAAGAATTAGGAGAAACAGCAATGTACTATCTTTAAAAAGGTTATACATACATACCGCGGTTTAAGAATCTTTTTTTCACTACTGTATCGCCTGCACGGGAAATAATTAATTTTGCGGTTATGAAGCACAAATTAATGACTTATGTTTTTGTTACATATACTTTGCTGTGTCTATGTTAGACAAATTATATCTACACTTTTTCCTACTTACTAATAAACTTAGCGTCTGTATAGTTACACAACGCTTTGTCTTCTTCTTTCGAAAATCAAATTACTGACGACTGAAAGAGAGAAATCGGTGTGTAACTATTCATTTGATATAGTACGTTTATTAGTAAGGGGGTTTGTAGATAAGGCAATCTGTTTTATTATATCAGTGAAAGAAAGAGATAAAGATCATACCTACATTATATTATAAACAATTGTTGGCCTGCCAACATTTAAAAACAAGAACGCAATAAAATATAATATTCCATAATATATCCATGATTCGATGAACAGCAAAACATTTTAAACTAAATAAACCGCTTACAAAGCATCAGATATTTCACAGCTAAAAAAAAACATCATTGTCTTTTGTACCGCGATCCGATATCCTTTAAACCCTATCTGGTGATGCATTTTTCGTCCAAGTCCCCGGTAAGGAAATCATTGCTGTCTCGAACAGTCATGATAGTGACTCCATCAGCACTGTTCCTGGATATGATGTTGCTTTTTTTCTTAGTACTTCCGTAGTCGTAGTTGGATATCACGACGCTCTCTGTCGGGTTCCTGTAAAAGTTGATAGAACAATCACCGTTGAAGTTGCTGGATTTCTTGGACGAGAAATCAATTTGGAGATAGGCTTTTCTTATTTTGTGACGTCATTTTATATACACATGAATATTTACATTGTAAAGTATTTTTATTTTATTTAATTATTGTGAACGTGAGGACTATCTGGGTTATTTCTTTTTTTCTGTTTTCCTTTTTAGTTAGTTTTAATCATGATCTGGCAGTTTGAGTAATTTACGCGGCCTACCCAATTAATGTCCTTTCTTTGGTATTGTTCGTCGAATTGTTGAGCTCCTCAAGTTCGAGTTGAGCTGCACGTCTTTTGACAAATGCGTGCACTGACTAGACAGGTCCGCTCAATCTGTGTAGTTCTTTCCTCAAAAGACCATTTCAGACACCAATCTACATGGTCTTCACATGATCTGACCAAGATTTTGTCTGGACTTTAAAAGAGACTGTGACCTCTGAGTTTGTTTCGGAGGAAACGCCGAGCTTTAAAAAAATATGATTGACGTGTAAAAGTGTTTGTATAATGGTAGGGGAGCCCAGAGGGTTTTTGAGCAAGCATATTCAGGGCGAGAAGTTGATAGCTGAGTAGGTCTGGCATGAGGAGAGAACACCGAAAATATATTTAAAAAGTTTCTGATAGGAGACCCCTGGTCAGGAGACCACTTTCAGATTTCAAAAAAGGGCCGAAATTAAAGTGATCTTCAGAGGCGTTGGTTTTGGCATGATCGGGTCTGGCCTAACCCATAATGACTTAAATAGGCAAATCTGACGGAGAAATTGTGGGCTTTCCCCAAATCTGACGACTTTGAAAACTCAGATTTGGGCCATTTCTAAAAGGATATTCAGGGCGAATGAAAGTTATTCTGTGCAATAGTGTTACATGTCCTGATAGTGAATATATAAATATCTGACGGGATGATGGAGCCTTTTGGCAAATATGAGGAAAGGAGAATGGCAGAAGTTCATAGAACGCTGGCATTAAACTTTTTTAGTTTCCACAGAAATAAAAGTGGCATGATTTGATAGGGAATATTATGAGCTTTTGTTAAAAAAATAAATAAAAAATAATAACAATGGGGTTAAAGAGAAATCTTAATTTTTGTAAAAGTGAGGTTAAGTGCATTAATGTTTGTACTTTAATAGGTTATTTTACCTCTATTACTATTTTAACGCATAAATGTTTATTGTATGCATAACATATTGCTAATTATGCTTTGTAATGACTTAAAAAATGATAAATAACTACTTGTTGAAGTTTGTTTAGTTCAATGATTTACCCACTGATCATAGACCTAATGACAGTTTCAAGTGTAGGTACTCGGTCAGTTTTAATTAAACTCAGTAGTCACAGAAAACTCAGGAGACTCTAGAGACTCACTTATCGGAATCTAAGCACATAATAGGAATAATAATAATCAATAAGAATAATAATAAAATAATAATCTAAGTATATAGGAAACGTCGAGGTCCAAGTCTAGCAACAGTCGTTCAGAAAGGTAGGAGTCTTCGAAATCCAAAAGCAAGCCAGGTCGTTGTAAAAATCCACATAAAACTTTGGGCGCACAAAACATTCACACCAGCACAAAATAGTAGCGAGCGAGCGAATGCGACTTGTGAAGTTTTGTGTGTCATCTTAGTCTATCAAAAAGTACTCGGTGGTCATCTTCTAAAGTCATGTTTGTTTGTTTGCCATGACAACACTGTCATATAGTATAACAAGTCCAAAAAGCCTTGTTTCCGGCTGCTCAACTTACTCATATTTAACGAGATTTAATCCCAATTCTCAATAATAAAGTTAATCTGGCTATCAATACATAAAAATAAGCGCTTTTTTTTTAAATAGCTTTGAATTCTGTACCTTTCCAAAATTAGCAATGCCAAAAACTGCCATCTCCTTTCATCAATTCAGAAAATTACCCAAAAGTGGCCATAATTTTGCATTTATCCCTAAATCAAGGAACCTAATAGCTTCGATTACTGTTTCCATTGGAAGGTGACACGTTTGTGAAGATTTCTTCATATTCAGAAGTTTGAAAATACTAAACAATTGAACGTAATGATTGAAAGTTAAGTAGCAAAATTAAAACATCGTCGGAGTGCACCATAAACAAAGTTGATTATTTCAACATTTTACTATTACACCAAGTAAACCAATTATTTCAAAAACATCCTCATCTTATGGGCTATCTAAAGAACTAACAACGTTTTAAAAAATATTGAGAGATGCCCGTCAATTGTTTGATAAAGCTGGCAAAGGTGGAAAGCCATAATAACTAAAATTAACGAAAACATTAAAGTAACTACTTGTTTACGTCGTAATACTTTTCTATTCGAAATTTTATTGTAACTACGAACCTCTGCGCTCGATATCGTTACTGATATCGCCTCCAACTCTCAGTGATAGTTCGTTATGAGCGTTTTGTTAAATAAGTCCCAACACTGCTTCTTAGGCCGCCAGCTGCTAGTTAACTAGATTAAATGACAGATCATGAGATACAAATTTATTTCTAACCGATTTCTAAAAGAGGGAGGTTATCAGTTCGTCTGTATATACAGGATGAATGTTTCAAGTCATCATGTGGATGACCAAATCCGAAACTATAGCTAATACCGAAAAATTCTTAAAGGAGTCACGGGGTCGATTTTGACGAATACTAAAACTGCATCATTAAATTTTTGAAAAATCAATTGCTCTAGCCAGGAATCGAACTTGTAGATTTTGAAAAAAAAAAACACTGCCTGTTTTATTGCACCCTCCGATGGTGTCGTTAATAAGGATCAAATTCTGGAAAGAAATGATACACGACAAAGTAAAGGAAAGTGGACATTTTTAAGATTAACTAAAATCAGATAAACAAATTGATTCATTATGGTTTAAGAATGAATTCAAAATATAATTTATTATATTAAAAACATAAGTTAACGGCCAAATAACTACTGCTACAGTGCAAACGAATAAATCACTTATATTCTAGATACTTTAAAACTGTTAATATCTTAAAATAATTGCTTTTTGTTAAAAATGCGCCCTTTACTGTACTTTGTCGTATATCATTTCTTTCCAGAATTTGATCCTTATTAGCGAAACCATCGGGGGGTATACGACAAAGTAAAGTAAAGGGCGCCTTTTTAACAGAAAACAATTATTTTAAGATAGTAACAGTTTTTAAGTATATAGAATGTAAGTGATTTGTTCGTTTGCACTGTAGCAATAGTTATTTGGCCGTTAACTAATGTTTTCAATATAATAAATTATATTTTGAATTCATTGTTAAACCATAATTAATCAATTTGTTTATCTGATTTTAGTTAATCTTAAAAATGTCCACTTTCCTTTACTTTGGCGTGTATCATTTCTTTCCAGAATTTGATCCTTATTAACGACACCGTCGGAGGGTGCAATAAAACAGGCAGTGTTTTTTTTTTCAAAATCTACAAGTTCGATTCCTGGCTAGAGCAATTGATTTTTCAAAAATTTAATGATGCAGTTTTAGTATTCGTCAAAATCGACCCCGTGACTCCTTTAAGAATTTTTCGGTATTACCTATAGTTTCGGATGTGGTCATCCACATGATGACTTGAAACATTCATCCTGTATATACAGACGAACTGATAAACTCCCTCTTTTAGAAATCGGTTAGAAATAAATTTGTATCTCATGATCTGTCATTTAATCTAGTTAACTAGCAGCTGGCGGCCTAAGAAGCAGTGTTGGGACTTATTTAACAAAACTCTCATAACGAACTATCACTGAGAGTTGGAAGCGATATCAGTAACGATATCGAGCGCAGAGGTTCGTAGTTACAATAAAATTTCGAATAGAAAAGTATTACGACGTAAACAAGTAGTTACTTTAATGTTTTCGTTAATTTTAGTTATTATGGCTTTCCACCTTTGCCAGCTTTATCAAACAATTGACGGGCATCTCTCAATATTTTTTAAAACGTTGTTAGTTCTTTAGATAGCCCATAAGATGAGGATGTTTTTGAAATAATTGGTTTACTTGGTGTAATAGTAAAATGTTGAAATAATCAACTTTGTTTATGGTGCACTCCGACGATGTTTTAATTTTGCTACTTAACTTTCAATCATTACGTTCAATTGTTTAGTATTTTCAAACTTCTGAATATGAAGAAATCTTCACAAACGTTTCACCTTCCAATGGAAACAGTAATCGAAGCTATTAGGTTCCTTGATTTAGGGATAAATGCAAAATTATGGCCACTTTTGGGTAATTTTCTGAATTGATGAAATTTCCTCATATTTGCCAAAAGGCTCCATCATCCCGTCAGATATTTATATATTCACTATCAGGACATGTAACACTATTGCACAGAATAACTTTCATTCGCCCTGAATATCCTTTTAGAAATGGCCCAAATCTGAGTTTTCAAAGTCGTCAGATTTGGGGAAAGCCCACAATTTCTCCGTCAGATTTGCCTATTTAAGTCATTATGGGTTAGGCCAGACCCGATCATGGCAAAACCAACGCCTCTGAAGATCACTTTAATTTCGGCCCTTTTTTGAAATCTGAAAGTGGTCTCCTGACCAGGGGTCTCCTATCAGAAACTTTTTAAATATATTTTCGGTGTTCTCTCCTCATGCCAGACCTACTCAGCTATCAACTTCTCGCCCTGGATATGCTTGCTCAAAAACCCTCTGGGCTCCCTTACCATAAACCAACTTACACAAAATAAATCATTTATCATTACTTTATAAAAAATGGTTGGAACAGACTGATGCGGGAGGCGGAGGACAGGGCGTTGTGGCGTAGCCTAGGAGAGGCCTGTCAGTGGACTGCGGTAGGCTGAATTGATTACTTTACGCCAATATGGGCTTGCCAAAAATCGTAATAGTTGAAGTTTCGATGGACAAAGACTTGAACAATATTAATTACGTAATTGACGACGATAATAGGGTAATTAATTTGGGTAATGCAGATGATTAGTATAATAATATTAAGCGACAATGTGACAATCATATTATACTAATGATGTTTAGAATGACCTAATCTGATTACAAGAAACTATCGACAGCCGCAGCTGGATTTTCTAACATGTTTACCTCATTTCATTGATTCGCTCTTGCCAATATAATTAGCACCCCTTTTCTGCCCTCATAAAATTATTGAGAGAGAGAGTGATCATCAGTATTTTTTTGTACACTTCATAATATTTGACACTGATGCAAAATCTTCTTCGTCTGATCATGAAAGGAGAACAGTTTACTTGAAACTTTTAATATTGGTTTGGTTATCGAGTGTTTAGTTTTTTTACTCTTTTATTTGAGGTAAATGTTTTTTTCTAATACTTTATTTTAGTTGAATTTTTTTAAATTGGAATGTTCTCAATCTATCAGATTTTGGCTGACAGCATTCCAAGTAGTCAATTATAGTTTTAGATTGATTCGATTTTTTAAGTGCCATATCGTTCAAAATCTAGTCGAAATCTTATCTCAGCGACAATTAATGAGAAAAACTTTTTAAAAATGTAGGGAAATTAGAGGTTTTTTTGACCAATTGAGACTGACGAGAATTGTCCCTCTGAGTGCTGGGTATTAAATGCTGCGTAAATTTTAACTGCTGCATTCGTTTTGGTAAGTGCATTTAGTTTTGTCGCCTCATCAACTGCAGATCTTCCAGTAGGTTAGTGAATAACACCATGGTGAACGGTGATCTCAGAACTGTTTGCCAAGTTAATATGGCAATGTTCCCATTGGATTTTAAAACGGTTTTTGGGGAGTTTCTGCAATATATTCAGTACATATTTTTTACCGCGACTTCGTCTACTTATTTTGATGATACTAGGTTTTGCCCGCGGTTGCGCCCGCGTGTGTGTCGAGAAATATCCCACGGGAACGTATACCGGGATTAAAAGTACCCTACGTGTAAATCCAGGTTATAAACTAACATGATATCTCGCGCCGGTCGCGCTTACGTGTGTCGCATCGGTAGGCGACCGCTTGCTAGATGAGGTTTATCCGAATAGGGACAGTTTAAATCTAGATAAAATACAGAAATCAATCTTCTTCCTAGCGTGTCGATGGCAATCTAAATGGACTCGGCCTAGAATTCGGCTACTTGTTTGGTGCCATCACTAACGTCCATCAGTTTTCGTAACGTGCAGCTGACAGGACACGCAAGAAATGATATTAAGAGTGTCCTATAGTTTGTGGAATACCACCACATTTACACCACCACCTGAACATAGGGTTACATGTCCGGACTTCTAGACTTTTGTCCGGCTCTTTAATTTGTCCGGATTTTTTGGCTTAGATGGAATACGAGTAATAAAACTTATTAGACTAAACAAACATTACTTTAAAAAAAAGACGGGTTGCACTCCGCGAGTGCCGGCAGAAGTAAAAACTTGAATATTAACGTTGAAATAAATCAATTATTCATTTAATTAATATTACTAATTTTTTTTCAATATTTCTGCGTCACTTTTTTCATTAATAGACGCACTTTGTTCAATTTCCATATTTTAAACACTTTCGGTCTTATTCATAAAAAAGCCTATTGAAGGTTTAAACCATTCATTAGTTAAAATGCTCAATAGGCCTTTAAAACATTCGATAAAATTTTGTATTCATAAACGCTTCATAATCGTTCTATAACTAGAATGTCCTACAACTTCTAAATGTTGCCATTATAATGAAGTCATCCAACAAATTGGCCAACACATTAAATCGGCATACGAGAATATAATAATAATATAATAATATTCCACAACTATCACACAACGCCATCTAGTCCCAAGCTAAGCAGAGCTTGTGTTATGGGTACTAGACAACTGATAAACATACTTATATATGAATACCGAATATTTGTGTCCATAGACATTATTACGTATGAAAAACTAATTTATTGTCTTGGCTTCATGGCTTCATGCACTACCTTCGTCGAACATAGGCACTTTGTTCGACGACACTACTTTTCGCCTCGCTGCTTCCCTGCGACTAGGTACTCCTTGCTGTTCCCCTCATCGCTGTCACTGTGGCGAAGATGTCAACAGCCTCGGACACCACGGCCTGTCTTGCAGCCGAAGTGCGGGTCGCTTAGCGCGCCACGCGAACATTAATTATATCATCCGACGAGCTCTTGTTACCGTCGGCGTTCCAGCTGTATTAGAACCCAATGGCTTGGTACGCGACGATGGCAAGAGACCGGACGGTATGTCTCTATTTCCTTGGAAGGTGGGTAGGCCTTTAGTGTGGGACGCAACTTGTGTCGATACTCTTGCGCCATCCCACCTTCCTGGATCGGCATGCTGTGCTGGCGCTGCTGCTGCGGCTGCGGAAAACCTCAAGCGGCGAAAATATAATAACCTTATCGGAAATTATATTTTCGAGCCGTTTGGGGTAGAAACCTTCGGGCCGTGGGGTCCGAGTGCTCATGGCCTTTTTAAAGAAATTTCAAAACGCCTGGTTGACACTTCCCGTGACCCAAGGGCTGGCTTTTACTTTGGCCAAAGGCTAAGCATTGCCATACAACGTGGCAATGCCGCCAGTCTCATGGGTACATTACCAGTCGACAGCGATGCGGATGAATTTTTCGACGCTATATTTTAGTTTTTGTATAGTTTTAGTTAAGTTAGGTTTTAATTTTGTTATTTATTGTCTACAGTTTCAACAGTTTTGACGCGACAACGTCATGGTCGTCATGGAAACAATATGAATATGTCTATGAATGAATTTGATATTGTATTGTGTCAAACTAAAAAACTTTTGAATATTTTATTTGTATTTAAAATAAATGAAATTAAGACCGGGGACTAGTTGCAATAAAGGGCAAAGAATTGAATATTGGTTGGAGGAGGATAAGGTGTGTACCTACTGTTACAGCTAAAATGTGTTCAAAGTAAGTTATGTTTTGTAAACATTCTCAATTTCTTATACTTATGCTTGCTTTTGCTTCTAATCCTTAGATTTTTTGGAAGAATTGGTCAGGGAGAGGTCTCCATAATAGAAAATAAAAACACTGACACAAGCACTAACGCTAAACAGGGGCAGCCTGGCATGATTTACGAATTAGGTGCCTATCCAATTTACAATTATACGAAGAACTTCGTTTGCCTGTACAAAACTCATTGTAACAAAAAAAAAAACCCGCCATAAGAATAATAATGACTGTTATTTTGATGCCGCTACTGATTAATTAAATCAGTATAAATAAGATAATGAAGAGAAAGAATTTATAACATTAGTTTTGTATTTCAGGTCAATAGGACTAGTAAAGATGGTGCTTCACTACGAATAGCAGAAAATGAAACGGCCTACAGAAGAGATGGCACAGATGGCAAATGAAAAGCAAACATTTTAAAAATGTTGTTCTGCTTGCACAAGTTTTAGAAGCGAAATTAGAGTTTAGAGTATTGTTCAGTCGTGAACAGGCAAGAGTTACATACGCCAGCGTCAGCATCAAGAGCGACATACATTCGTTCCACATAAATTAGTAATTAGTAAATTAATAAATTAGTCATCAAGCTGGAGTAGAGTTTGATTCATCTTCCATAATTCCTCTCACTATGGCCAAGACACCTTTAGCCATCACCAGTTCTATGAGTCTGTGGGACCGGCAATGACAAAACTATTTCCTGTGTACACATTGCACGACGTACACAAACCCCTATTCCTACCCAAATTCTGTCTGTTCCCGTAGGTCTTCCGTAGGCTTGTATGATAGGTTAGGGTGTTAGGATAACTAGGGTGTTAAGTAGTTGCTGTAGGTTTATAATAATAATAATAATAATAAACCATTTATTTTCAGGTTACAAAGACCCATAGATACATACCTTAACCTA
The DNA here is from genome assembly GCA_945859645.1 of Amphipoea oculea. Classification (NCBI taxonomy): domain Eukaryota; kingdom Metazoa; phylum Arthropoda; class Insecta; order Lepidoptera; family Noctuidae; genus Amphipoea; species Amphipoea oculea. Next base: position 13,858,069 of record OX243880.1, read on the forward strand.
AGTATACATAATAATATAGTAAAAAATTTGTTAGTAAATAAAACTTAAAAACTATGTTAGTATCACTTAGTTGCACTAAGTCTTTGTGCGTTCCGGTGGCACTTGTCCGCGAAAGCGGCGGAATACCACATCCTGCGGCCAAAAGCTTTCTTCCATCACCAGGTGCAAGTAGCATGTAGGTATGCGCACCACAAACGCCTTAAAGTTGACGTTGCGACGCGACTCTAGCAGCTGCACTCTCGGCGCGTACTTCAACCTTTGGCGCACGTACGTCACGATGTCTTCCGCGTCAGTGGTGTAGTGGAGGCGGGAAATATACACAGGAAATACACACACAGGAATATATACATATATATATATTATAATCAGTAGGGTGAGGTAACCATAGATACCAGGCTCAATTGTTACAAACTTAGCCACACTGTATGCATTTTGAATAACAGCCGTACTAAGCTGTAAGTCCCGGTGCGTACAAGTATTATAAAAATAAACTGACATTTGTATACAAGCTTTTTATTAATGAACTACCAGAGAGATTTAAGATAGGTACAATAGAGAGGCTATGCAAAGAAATGTCATACAAAAACTGTGATCCCATGTCTCACTGACGCCATCTAGCATAATATAGCAGAATTTGAGCGGCATAATATAGCAAACATGAATTAAATTTGTCAAAATATATTCAGCTATCGCTCGGTAGGTGGCCAGTGTGGCCAGTGTTGCCAGATCCGATTTTCAATCCATGGATCAAGGTAAATAAAAAAATATCGAAAACTTGTCTCAGAAAACAAAAAATATTTTATTCGCTACTATTCATTGTCCGTGTCACCATCTATGATAGGGTATCAATTTCAGTGTGTGTTTTTATGTAAGTAGATAATGTACATGTTAAAATAACGGTTTTGAACTGAATGTTACTAAAATTAATCGATTATTTGGTTAAAAATTTCGTTAAAAAGTGATAACACTTATGCTGTCATTTTACTGCAGCAATAGTAAGGCTACTCAGCAATAGATGGCGTTTATTACAAAATTAGGAAATTTTCTAGATCTATTATGAAAATTATTTGATTCAAATTACTCAGTAAATATAAATAATGCATACGAAAATAAACTGAAGCTAGATCCAGTCGTTCTACCATAACGAGACTTGCAATAACGCAATGAGCAACTCGGCATATTTCTTTTTAAATAATTTTTTTTTGGTGGACACTATTGCATCGATGCGACTTGACGCGCAGGCGTACGTCACTAGACTGAGAGACTTGAGACCACTAGGTACAAGGTATCGGATCACGATTTTGTTCGCAATGTCCCGTCTATTGTACATATAAAATTTTAATGTCTTTGTGAACTACTCCCTAAATTTCTTCTCTTTTACTTTAGATCTTGTTGGCTCAAAATATTGCCACTTCCACGTTGTCGTCGGTGGCAGCGCAGAGGTCACTTTGACTGCATGTTTTGGGTAGGAAAAATAAGGCAGGATAGGACGTGGAGCATGTTTTGCAACATAGCTTCACAGCCACACCCTACTGGAGCATCTCCCTGCAGGGTGTAAACTTCCGTGGTCGACACGGAAGCATTGTTTTCACACAAAAGCAGCAATGTCCCACAGTATTTCTTGTAGCTATAATGTGCTTCGTTATATTTTTCGTCGCTTCTATTTTGTATTGTAGGTAGGTATATAATAATAAACTAAATTGGTTAAACAGAAGTTCAAAATAAATTAAATACAACTGCGGCTCCTCGAAGTACTATTGTTTACGAAACTGACTTTTCAAACATTTGTACGTCAAATGTCATTTTCTTCGGCCATCTTTGTCGTGTCTCACTTGGTTCACTTCGGTTGGCGCCGCCGTAGAAAGAGATGGGGGGGGGGGAAATCTCTCCTGACGGTCACGTGTCCTGACGCGATGCCCTGACGCGAGTTTAACATTTTTTACCCATTACAAAAAGTGTTCAACGCCGCTAAAGAAGTTTTCACTTCAATAAATGTTCTTGTACTTATATCGATCTTATTCAATTTCGAGCCGCCATTGTTGTTTACATCTTTAGCAAATTTAGCACGGCCGGACCTTAAGTTGGTTATGTTTGGATTTTGTGACTAAAATGTCCGGACTTTTATTGAAATGTCAGGCTTTTTGTCAAGAGTTTTCAAATTTCTAAATGGTAATCCTACCTGAACAGGTTTTCCTTTCTTCAGCCAACCTGGATCCGGAGTCTGTTTAAAGACTTCCAGATTACCCAAGGCAACTCAAGTCCAGGCAGGATATAGTCCTTCTTTTGATTATTCGCCAGTGAGTGTAAGAAGAAAGTGAAATGACAGAAATCGATAATCTAATTTAATTCCATAAGAACACCTATTTTGTTGCCCAAAAGTCACTTATTTGAAAGATATTGCGCTGAGTTTTTCCGCGCAAAACAGCGTACCAAAAAACACTGCCTTGTTGTCTGTTTTGTTGTCTGTCCTGTTGTGGTTTATTGGGGTAATTATTTACGTCATCATCATCTGCCTAGCCTTTTCCCAACTATGTTGGGGTCGGCTTCCAGTCTAACCGGATGTAGCTGAATACCGGTATTTTACATGGAGCGACTGCTTATCTGACCTCCACAACCCAGTTACCGGGTAATACGATACCTAATATGATTTATTTCATAGGCCGTTGGTTTCAGGCTACTTACATCAATTTTATCACGTATTTTGCATCACTGGCCGAATCACAGTGATCTTTATTTTCATTCTGATAAGGTTGCAGTTGGGTTGTTGCCATTGACAAGTCTGTCAAAACAATTGTGATCTTATACACGTACATTAAGGTTGCTATTAGTTTGTTACTGTCACTGTTATCAGAGGTAAAATAAATATGAGCGGACTGTACGGATCGCTGTACTGAGTTCGATTCCTGAATAATCTTTAAACCAGCTTTGTGCTACTGTTTGAGAAAGAAATATCTTAATCTTAGCCAAAAAATGTAATATAACCAAACTATTATAAATGACTAGCTTCTGCCCGCGACTTCGTCCGCGTAAAATTTCATGTTCTCCCGACCCACTCCGTCGCATCGCATTGCCTGCCTGCGCCATTAGTTTACTTCGTTTTCGCGTAGCGTTCTTTCTGACATTTTTTCTTTTTGCTCGGCTCCTAAGGATTATAGCGTGATGTTAAATAGCTTATAGCCTTCTTCAAGAATTGGGCTATCAAATACAAAAAGAAGTTTTCAAATCCCACTGGTAGTTCCAGAGATTAGCGCGTTCAACCAAACAAACTCTTAAGCCTTTGTTATTAGTATAGAGATACATGTTACACTAATTGCAAGACATAAAACTTTTTTACAAAAAAAAAAACAACCGACTTAAAAAAAAAAACACTACAAAGTGAAAAATAACTTTAATTTCGGAAGTCGGTGTCGTTGGTTCCGGGTTTTTCGTTTTTTGACACCGACTTCCGAAATTAAAGTTATTTTTCACTTTGTAGTGTTTTTTTTTGAAGTCGGTTGTTTTTTTGTAAAAAGTTTTTATTTTTCACTTTTTAGTTGTACCTACCCCAAACAAATTCAATTAACACTAGTGCATTGAAGAATTGAAGACACGACTTGAAGAATCATCAAAATTCCCATAGAAATGCCGGAGATGCAGTACATTTATGCATATAACTTCGTACATAAGAATATATACCTAATGTATTATATACTAAAACCTTCCTGAAAGTATGTAGATCACACTAATGAAAGAATTATCAAAATCGGTTCAGTAGTTTTTGAGATAATCGCGGACATACAAACATACATACATACATACATACATACGGGTCGAATACAGAACCTCCTTTTTTAAAGTCTAATAAAAGAGCGGCGCCTCCTTTCTTTTTTTTTTTTTGGCACAGGCATTTATATGCTTAAAAGGGGACGTCACCAACTGTATAATGTACAACGTGTAATCCAAACTAATATTATAAATGCGAAAGTAACTCTGTCTGTCTTGTCTTTTCTTCACGCCTAAACTACTGAACCGATTTACATGAAATTTGGTATAGAGATAGTTTGAATCCCGGGGAAGGACATAGGATAGTTTTTATCCCGATATTCCCACGAAATCGAAACTTATGCGGGTGAAACCGCAAGGCGCAGCTAGTAATGAAATAAAACATTTTTGATTTGATAGATATAAGATATATTGTACGAACGACGTATCCGTTTTTCATTTGACTGGACCTCTCAAAATACCTCGGACCAAAGCATTTGAACACAATAAAGGAATAGATTCCAGCGGTTCACTGGAAACTGCAATATAGGCAGTCATCACTCGGTTTTGTGCCGACAATCAAATGGATTCCGCTTAACCATACGTAGTACGTAGTCGCGAGCAAAATTTGTACGTATATGTCAAGGGCATATCCAGAATTCTATACAATAGGTACTTAGACATTATTGAGAGCAGTGGTGGCCCAGTGGTAACGGTCACGACTTACGAGTTGTAGGTCGTAGGTTCGAACCCAGACAGGCGCTTTACTTTGTGTAAATTATTTCATCACCACTGCTCTCAAAACGGTGAAGGAAAACATCGTGAGGAAACCGGCATGTCCTAGAACCAAAAATTCGAAGACATGTGACATCTACCAACCCGCACTGGGCCCGCGTGGTAGATTACGGCCCGCTCCCTCTCACAGAGAGGAGGTCTGTGTCCCAGCAGTGGGAACATTATAGGCTGATTATGTACTTAGACATTATACCTACACAATACTGAAAACTTTTTAGGCGGTTGACCACACAACGGTAGAAAAGCGTAGGACGGAGTTTTAATACAATTGTTACCAGTGAGGGCATGCAATATTTAGCGGGATTGTCGCAGGGGGCTACCCCGGAACGTAAAGGGCTAAGGAAGGAACACGGGTGGGTTTTAGTCAGTAAGAGTCTAACACTCCCTTCTGCTCCACCCAGAGCGGGAGGAGTAATTTGATGATTTCCCACCCTCAAAAAAAAAAGGGCAGGCAATATATAAAAATATATGTGCGAATTCGGACAACCAGTCTTAGCAAGAGGTATCGTTTTCCCCCATTTTTCCCCAATAACTTGACTGTAGAGGTCAGATAAGCAGCCGCTCCTTGTAATATACTGGTTTGCAGCTGCATCCGGTAACGACTGGTTACAAGATGATGATGATGATGATATAAACGAAACAGTCTAGAGCTATAAATGTAACTATGTATTGATACTACATAATTGAAAATCAACATAAATAAATTTAAACAAGCAACAGACATAGTAAGAAAATACACGTGTTAACTATAATATATCTTTTTGTAGTCCGTAACTAGATGAGACCGACCGTCGACCTTGTCAAGGTCGCAGGAACCCGTTGGATGCGAGAAGCGCAGAACCGGTCGAAGTGGAGGTGCTTGGGGGAGGCCTATGTCCAGCAGTGCACGTCTTTCGGCTGAAATGATGATGATGATGAACTAGATGAGGTAGGCGTTTCCTATCTGACTACTCTGAGAAGAAAGGTCGAATCAGAGGTCACAGTCTGTTTTAAAGTACAGACTAAATAACAGTAAGATATGTAAGGACCATGTAGAATGGTGTCTGAAATGGTCTTTTGAGGAAAGAATCACATAGATTGCGAGGACCTGTCCAGTCAGTGCACGCATTTGTCAGTAATCGTGCAGCTTAACTCAGAACTTAAGGAGCTCAACGAACGATTCGACGAACGATTCCAAAGAAAGGACATTAGAGTAGGCCGCATAAATTACTCAAACTGCTATAAGTACCATGATTTAAACTGAGAAAAAAAAACAAAATAATATAATCATAATACGTTTTATTAGGCTTACCCCCGTACTAATAAACATATTATATCAGAAAAAACCGAGTGTGCTTATGACCACACGACTGAAGTGAAACTTCAAACGTATTTGGCTATGAGAGGAAGAGAGAAACAAAATGTGCGCGCGCATTGCTTTCTCTTGCTTATATCTCCCACTCAACTCCCGTTCGCCTCGCCCGATCACACATTTTGTAACGCGTTTGCCAGCTTACTCCCCAAGTCAAGCGTGCGTAAACACACCAATTTCTCTCTTTCATTTCAGTCGTCAGTAATTTGACTTTCGAATGAAGAAGACAAAGCGTTGTGTAACTATACAGACGCTATGCAACGTTTATTAGTAAAGGGTAAGTGTATAATGTCTAAGTATTGAGTAGAATTGTGGATAATAATTGTTACACATGACAACGCAAATAGTTTTACTGACAATGAAAAGGAGTGAAAAGGGATATTAGAAGAATACATTTTTCGAAATTAATCTAACCAATGAGCGGGTCTTAAGATGGATTTTTAGAAGGAAAACTGAAAAAGTAACGGCCAACAAAGAGACCTGAATTAAATAAAATTTTGAATTAAAATAATTCAATATCTTAACACTGAGCGGAGCAACGTTATAATACGTAAAATTTGATCGACGCTATATTTGACACAGCGTTTAATCACGTCAGCAAAAACTATGTCTTTCTTTAAACAACGTGTATAAACGGCTGCGGCTTATACCAATTCCTTCAAGCTACGTCATCGCGCCGTATCACTTTAAATTTTCTGACTGCTAGCGCCACTCCACGTTAGTTTTTTTCACTTTATAAGGGTACTCACACACATACATTCTAATTACGTAATTTGCATGAGAAAATAGTGCGCCGCGGAATAAACATTTGAATACCCAGATGCTCCGCTCAACAGGTACGGTCAGGGTAATTAATTATAATTAATCATTATTTACCAAATTGACACTCTACGTTAATTTGCCGTGTTATAGCCATTTCATGCAACTGTCAAGCTATTCTGTATCCCACCATATCACAGAAAGGAGGCCTGTGTCCCAGCAGTGGGAATATCATAGGTTTATTATGGTTATGCTTATTCTACAACTGTCATAGAGTAAGTAATGTTCATTATAATTATGTAAGAAGAGACGGGAGTCCCATAGAAAAAGATGAAAAACGTTCCTCGTATGAAACTTGTACTAAAACTGAATACCAACATAGCAAAAATGACACAGACTATGCACAGATTGCAGATGTTAAAGCGAGGCAGTGATAGCCGCCATTATGTTTAGTACACGTTTCATAGTTTTTTTTGAAGTGAAAACTTCTTTAGCGGCGTTGAACACTTTTTGTAATGGGTAAAAAATGTTAAACTCGCGTCAGGGCATCGCGTCAGGACACGTGACCATCAGGAGATTTCCCCCCCCCCCATTCCTTTCTACGGCGGCGCCAACCGAAGTGAACCAAGTGAGACACGACAAAGATGGCCGAAGAAAATGACATTTGACGTACAAATGTTTGAAAAGTCAGTTTCGTAAACAATAGTAGGTACTTCGAGGAGCCGCAGTTGTATTTAATTTATTTTGAACTTCTGTTTAACCAATTTAGTTTATTATTATATAGGTACTCGTACCTACCTACAATACAAAATAGAAGCGACGAAAAATATAACGAAGCACATTATAGCAACAAGAAATACTGTGGGACATTGCTGCTTTTGTGTGAAAACAATGCTTCCGTGTCGACCACGGAAGTTTACGCCCTGCAAAGAGATGCTCCAGTAGGGTGTGGCTGTGAAGCTATGTTGCAAAACATGCTCCACGTCCTATCCTGCCTTATTTGTCCTACCCAAAACATGCAGTCAAAGTGACCTCTGCGCTGCCACCGACGACAACGTGCAAGTGGCAATATTTTGAGCCAACAAGATCTAAAGTAAAAGAGAAGAAATTTAGGGAGTAGTTCATTAATAAAAAGCTTGTATACAAATACGGCTGTTATTCCAAATGCATACAATGTGGCTAAGTTTGTAAAAATTGAGCCTGGTACCTATGGTTACCTCACCCTACTGATTATAAACCTACAGCAACTACTTAACACCGTAGTTATCCTAACACCCTAACCTATCATACAAGCCTACGGGAGACCTACGGGAACAGACAGAATTTGGGTAGGAATAGTGGTTTGTGTACGTCGTGCAATGTGTACACAGGAAATAGTTTTGTCATTGCCGGTCCCACAGACTCATAGAACTGGTGATGGCTAAAGGTGTCTTGGCCATAGTGAGAGGAATTATGGAAGAGGAATCAAACTCTACTCCAGCTTGATGACTAATTTATTCATTTACTAATTACTAATTTATGTGGAACGAATGTATGTCGCTCTTGATGCTGACGCTGGCGTATGTAACTCTTGCCTGTTCACGGCTGAACAATACTCTAAACTCTAATTTGGCTTCTAAAACTTGTGCAAGCAGAACAACATTTTTAAAATGTTTGCTTTTCATTTGCCATCTGTGCCATCTCTTCTGTAGGCCGTTTCATTTTCTGATATTCGTAGTGAAGCACCATCCTTACTAGTCCTATTGACCTGAAATACAAAACTAATGTTATAAATTCTTTCTCTTCATTATCTTATTTATACTGATTTAATTAATCAGTAGCGGCATCAAAATAACAGTCATTATTATTCTTATGGCGGGTTTTTTTTTTGTTACAATGAGTTTTGTACAGGCAAACGAAGTTCTTCGTAAAATTGTAAATTGGATAGGCACCTAATTCGTAAATCATGCCAGGCTGCCCCTGTTTAGCGTTAGTGCTTGTGTCAGTGTTTTTATTTTCTATTATGGAGACCTCTCCCTGACCAATTCTTCCAAAAAATGTAAGGATTAGAAGCAAAAGCAAGCATAAGTATAAGAAATTGAAAATGTTTACAAAACATAACTTACTTTGAACACATTTTAGCTGTAAAAGTAGGTACACGCCTTATCCTCCTCCAACCAATATTCAATTCTTTGCCCTTTATTGCAACTAGTCTCCGGTCTTAATTTCATTTATTTTAAATACAAAAAAAATATTCAAAAGTTTTTTAGTTTGACACATACAATATCAAATTCATTCATTGACATATTCATATTGTTTCCATGACGACCATGACGTTGTCGCGTCAAAACTGTTGAAACTGTAGACAATAAATTAGTTTTTCATACGTAATACCTAATGTCTATGGACACAAATATTCGGTTCGTAGACAGATATTCTCGTATGCCGATTTAATGTGTTGGCCAATTTGTTGGATGACTTCATTATAATGGCAACATTTAGAAGTTGTAGGACATTCTAGTTATAGAACGTTTATGAAGCGTTTATGAATACAAAATTTTATCGAATGTTTTAAAGGCCAAAGGCCTATTTAGCATTTTAACTAATGAATGGTTTAAACCTTTAATAGGCTTTTTTTATGAATAAGACCGAAAGTGTTTAAAATATGGAAATTGAACAAAGTGCATCTATTAATGAAAAAAGTGACGCAGAAATATTGAAAAAAATGAGTAATATTAATTAAATTAATAATTGATTTATTTCAACGTTAATATTCAAGTTTTCACTTCTTCCGGCACTCCCGGAGTGCAACCCGTCTTTTTTTTTATTAGATAGTTGCGTCAGACTGACAACTGTCAAGGAATGACCGTTATGACTTGAATATACGGTCATTTTAAGTTAGTCAATTTGTATGAACGCTGAATTTACCACAGATTTAGTATAGTACCTAGTATAATTATACTAATTCTATGGAGTTTATATAGTTAACGTAACTGTATAAAACCACTTTTTATGATTTGTAATTTAGTTCAAGAGTCAAAATTAAGAAGATTAAGTACCTACTCAGGGTAATGAAATCGGCACCCTCGGGCTTATAAAATAAGAATTTAACTTATTTATTTTTCTTGTAAAATGTAAAATAATTTTTCATTGATGGATGGACGTAATTGAGTATGAGAGAGCCTGGTTTTAAGAAAAATAGAGCTAGAAATGAGCAAGACTAGGTTTCTTTATCAAGACATTGTGATAAATACATTCGCTAGTGCTTTCGGAGGAGAAAAATCTATACATATAAAATTCAAAGTCCTGACTGACTGACTGTATATCAACGCACAGCCTAAACCGCTGGTCCTAGAGACATGAAATTTGGAGGGTGTGTTCTTAGTGAAGAGTAGGTATCCACTAAGAAAGGGTTTTTCTAAATTCCACCCCTAAGAGGGTGAATGGGGAAGAATGAAATTTCATGCGGACGAAGTCGCGGGCTAGTCATTCATAAATTATAGTTGCAACTATCTACAGCGAGTTGACAGACCTGCCGAAATTACGTCGCATTATTAGTATTGTAAACATAGTTAGGTGATGTTAGAGCGTCCGTGTCGGCTCGTCGCTGGCGCCGCGTCGGGCATGGGTCGATCATTATTCATTATACAGACGCGAGACGTCAGAACATCAGGCCACTACAATCTGTCAAATTTCTTTAATAGATTTTCAACTTTATCGCTAAATCTGATTGAAGTTAATTGGGACAATTTGACAGTTTCGGGTAGCTTAATGTGCTGGCGTATGTTGATACATAGTTACAGTTTTTTTTTCCTCAACTATATTTTATAGCAATTTTTTGTTTTCTTATTTTTAATCCCATAGTGGGATTAAGGTAGGTGTGTCCGTAGCATCACAGCGGGCCCTATCAGTACCAGCAGGGCAATTGCGTAACACATTATCAATCGGAATCGGTTTCATTTTGCCAGTTCAACAACATTCATTGCGTTATTTACATGTTAGGATGTCCCCACATGTATCGACGCGGAATCGGCTTAAGCCGAGTGCATATCACCAAACTACTCGACTTATCGCCGAGCTAATAGGCAAACGGCTCGTTTCGCCGTCGATCGGCGTCGCGCCGCGTCGTCCGAGCCGAGCCGATGCGAATGGTATTAGTAACACCCTTATTACGTAGACATAAAGGCTTTTTTGACCGGCGTTAGCCGATTCCGCGTCGATAAATGTGGTGAGACCCTTAAGCAGACAAACGAACTTATGAAAATGGAAAAAAAATTGCATCAAAATGATTCTGATTTCGATTGATAGTGTGTTACGCAATTAGGGTGCAGGTCTGCGGTAAGTATTTATTTTTTTAATATCGCAGCTTGATGCTGTGATAGGAGCCTTTTTGGCCCGGCACAGGTTTTTTTTTGGTTGTTTTTTAATGTAACTATTTTAGTTTAAAATGCTATTTTTTACTATTTGTATTTCCTTTGTGTGTCCCAAATAAAACATTATTCTTTCTTTTTTAAACTAGACGCACCGAATCTCCGTCGCATTCATTTTCGGCAGGTGTGTCGCTGCGCTAAAAATACACATTATCTACTGACTGGACTATCTACTTCCACCACAGATATAGATACACCTAGATAACGCAAGAGCAACTACTACGCGTGCCAAAAATCGCACTAGCTTACGTTCCAAAATCGTAAGCCGCCACTTTCGCGCTCAGTCCTGTGTACTGCTGGCTGGGTGAGCGTGAGCGAGAGCGCGAGCTTGTGACGTCATAGCAGGTAGTCAAAAAATGCCACGCATGGTTTTCACACAGATCGTGATACTTGCGTTATCTATGTCTATCTATATCTGTGACTTCCACCATCTACTTCTTCCTACGTTCTAAATAACAAAAACCTTTGTTAACCCAACCTGTTACACCGATGGCGGTGCGTGCTCCTGAACGAAGTCTCGCAGACCGCAGTCCTCGACAGTCGGGAGCTGCAGGTCGGATGGAGTGTCCCTCGGCGGCAGCACAGGTACCGGTTGAAGTGAGACCTGAAGACTCCACTCACGCAGTACAGGGCTACTGGATTCACGCAGGAGTTCAGGAAACTGGGCAGAAAAAAATTATGTTAATGTATTTTTCCGGTTAAGTTACGCTTGTCGCGGTTGGTCTGTGGATGGGTGACTCCTCCATGCTTCGGAAGGATCTTTGCCAGTCGTTATGGGTAGTCAGAAGCCTGAAAGTCTGACAAACAGTCTTACCAAGGGGTATCGTGTTACGCAGTAACTGGGTTTTGGAGGTCAGATAGGCAGTCGCTCCATGTAAAACACTGGTATTCAGCTGCATTCGGTTAGACTGGAAGCCAACCCCAACATAGTTGGGAAAAGGCAAATGATGATGATGTATTTTTCCGGTATATTACGATATACAGGGTTATTCTTTATTGAATAGCTTAACTCCACAGATGCGATTGGTAGCGATTTTCAAACATTGTAGTAGATAGGATACGCCGGTTCTGGCGCACTCCTGAGTCACCACCCTCATCGGTCGTCGACGGATGACGAATCCAAAAAAAAAAAGAAAAAAAAAAAATTGGTATGGTTGCTATGGTTTTGATGTGCTCTGAGCTCGAATCTGCGGTCCATTTTTGTGTAGGATGCACGGTTTCGGAGATGTGCAGATCGATTTACTCGTATCTAATTGATATCCGGTGGGTCTGTACCGTCGTTAGCGTCCCATTGTCTCTTACTTATCTGTTGTTCCTCCAACTCCACAACCACTCGGCGTTCATATCTATTACTCATTGTGCACCCCGCTTATCACTGCTTTTGTATTAAACTTCGTTACGATCTACCTCGCTTTTCTGAATCATCAATAAAACACATTCCTTCATTTTACTACCATTTTTATTTCCAAAATGTTGTTGCTTATACTCGTATAACAACTGGCTTGTGTAAAAATAATTATTGATGAACATTTAAATTGTAGCCTTATCTACTTATAAAATAGGAGCGAAACATCTCATCCACTAACATATCGTTGTACAGTGTGTTCCCTGTAAATATGCTCGTGAAACTATGCATTGAACGTCCCTGAAACTTAAATAGCAAATACATTAAGCAATATTCACCACAAACTGAAGTCCAATCATTCTGAATCCTATCAACATTCCAGTCCCATCTCTTACAATTCCTTTTCAAAAACTGGAGATATATCGCTCAGGTGTACGTCCATATGAATCAAAATATTGACCGATGTCATTCGTATCGATATGTACAGCTACCCAGTGTGAACCTGGTTTATCATCCGCATCCAAATTGCATATTATATACGTTGGTACATGGGTATACATAGGCAGTCTATTAGCAGCATAAACATTATTTTCTAGACTGTGATCATCCACTAAAATATCGTTGTACAGTGTGTTCCCTGTAAATATGCTCGTAAAACTATGCATTGAACGTCCCTGAAACTTAAATAGCAAATACATTAAGCAATATTCACCACAAACTGAAGTCCAATCATTCTGAATCCTATCAACATTCCAGTCCCATCTCTTACAATTCCTTTTCAAAAACTGGAGATGATATCGCTCAGGTGTACGTCCATATGAATCAAAATATTGACCGATGTCATTCGTATCGATATGTACAGCTACCCAGTGTGAACCTGGTTTATCATCCGCATCCAAATTGCATATTATTATATTTGGTACATGGGTATACATAGGCAGTCTATTAGCAGCATAAACATTATTTTCTAGACTGGGATGAATCTTTTTCATATGTTTTTGTAATTCTAGTGTATCCATGATTTTACTGTTATTATCAGATTATTACAGTACCAATCTATTCAATGGTTGTCATAGGAATGTTCAATTATAGTGCTTTGTAAATATTAAATCGCATTCATTGTGGGAGTCACAAAACAGGTTGATGATTCATAGAGTTAATTACTATCAGTTTCGTTTTGTGAATATTTAATCGCATTCTTTTGTGAGAGTCATTTCGTTGATGATTCATAGAGTTAATTACTATCAGTTTCGTTTTGTGAATATTTAATACTTTTTTAACAATGATCATTAGTGAATGTGATTCTGTTTACTTAAAGTACTTCTGTCGTGTGTGACTATAAATATTGGGTATTATTTGAAATTGGACATCAGTTGGTCTACCAACACTGAACTGCTACTTATTCTGCTTATTCTTTGGTATAAAGATGGAAAACTTCAGTGAAGTGTGCACCAGTGCTTTCTTTTCCACAACCATGGAAGAGAATATGGAACTATTCAACAGCGAATTAAATCAGGAAATGTCTAAAGTTTGTGAAGAAATGGAGAATCGTGAACTGTTCGATTTATTATATGATGATGAGCTGTATAATCACTGTGTGATGGTTGAAACACAGTTTAAGTAAGTAAAATAAACATACATTTCGATCATGATTTACACATTGTTTTATATAGTTTTTTAATAAATTTTAACATTTTTACAGTCTACCACTACAACTTGGAGGAGGAATGAAGCGAAAGAGCAGCGAAGAACCCAAGATCGTCAAAAAACCAAGAACGGAAGAAGAAGCGTCTACCTCTGCAGGGACCAGTGTCGGTAACGATGATCAAGTGGAATGTCTAACGTGTCATATATTTATCAAGAAAAGGTATTTAGCTAATCATTTTAAAAGTAATGTTCACAAAAATAATCTTTTAAATTCACATAATTCTTTATCAAACGTTAGTGTTATTGAATCTGCTTTTGGAAACAGAATTTTAACTTATAAAATCAAGAGTAGAGTAGATCGTTCATCATTAGTAAATTTTGAAACTCCTGAACTGTTTTTAAATTCTATTAAAGATGATATTTTATTTTTAATACGAGAGTGTATTCATCAACACATCATTTTTAAAGTAAACTTCATACTGCATGCTGATTTTGTTCAACAAACTAAAGATATTCATGATACGTTTGATTTTCAAACATTTAACTATATTATTTGTCAAGGAGATGACTTAAATATTTTTCTTTCATCTTTGAATGATACAATTACTAGTAAAATTAGTGCATTTGAAAGAAAAGATAGTGGATGGAGTCTAAAAAACATAAAATCTATAGACATGAATGTTAATAAATTCAACCCCCTGCACTTCAGTGAAGTGTGCACCAGTGCTTTCTTTTCCACATCCATGGAAGAGAATATGGAACTATTCAACAGCGAATTAAATCAGGAAATGTCTAAAGTTTGTGAAGAAATGGAGAAGCGTGAACTGTTCGATTCATTATATGATGATGAGCTGTATAATCACTGTGTGATGGTTGAAACACAGTTTAAGTAAGTAAAATAAACATACATTTCGATCATGATTTACACATTGTTTTATATAGTTTTTAACATATTGCGGACCCAACTGTACACAAGTGTTTATGGAAAGTTTATCTAACAATTTGAAATAAATAATTCGAAAAAATAGATTTCAAATATGTCCAGTTACGCTAACAAATGAAGACATTTGTCATATTTGTGAAACAGAATTAGCAGAACCCTTTTATGATTTTGATTGGTACACATGTAGTTTTAGCGGTGTTGCTCATGAATCATGTAGCTTGAAGTTCAGAACACCACCTCATATTCCAATATTTTTACACAACCTTAGTCACTATGGTGCTCATTTTATTGTTCATGCATTAAACTTTTGTGATGGTGAAGTCGAAGTTATTCCTCAAAAAATAAAAATAAATAATAATGAAGTTATATTGAGATTCGTAGATTCATTTAAGTTTTTATCATGTAAATTAGAACAATTAGGTAGCCAATAATCTCAGTAATGATCAATTTCAAGAATTACGTAGAAATTTCCCTAATGATGAAGATTTCATTCGTTTAAAACGGAAAGGGGTTTATCCATATGAATTAATGACTAGTTATGATAGTTTAAACCTAACGTCACTCCCCGAACAAAAACATTTTTATAGCTCGCTCACAGATTCCCATATTTCAAATGACGATTACAATCATGCTAAAGATGTTTGGGAACACTTTGGTTGTTGTAGTATGCTAGATTACTCAAACTTGTATATAAAAACAGACGTTTTACTTTTATCCGACGTATTTGAAAACTTTAGAAAGCTATGCATTGATACTTATGATTTAGATCCTGCTCATTATTACACAGCTCCTGGTTTAAGTTGGGATGAACTCAAACTCAAACTCAAACTCAAAGCATTTATTTCAATTAAACCAATTACAGGCACTTTTGAATTGTCAAGGGGTCGGTCAGTCAGAAAGATGAAGCTAGTTGCCCATTCCAAAGCGTAGGTACCTATGGAGAAGAACGGGCAAGAAACTCCATGGACACTCTTTTAAATCAAAATAATATGGTTACAAAATCTTGGTTACATCATTCACGTTAAAAATTATACATGTGAGAACGATGCAGAACGTTAAAAGCGTCCATAATGAAAAGATGAGAAAAAACAACAATTCAAATATTAAATTAAAATAAAATAAGCCATGGCAGCAAAGAGATGACCAGTCCCTACTGACGGCGCCCGTTCACGAACATGACGCTAAAATATACAAAAATAGAATTAGAACTTTTAACAGATTATGAGAAAATTGCATTTATTAGGTCAGGTATCAGGGGTGGTGTATCTCAATGTAGTAATCGTTACGCTAGAGCTAATAACAAATACATGGAGGATTATGATGCTGAGAAACCAAATTCATATATCACACATTTTGATGCCAACAATTTATATGGTTGGGCTATGTCTAGGGCTTCCAATACCGGTATCCCCGTATTGGCTAATACCGGTATTGAAAGCCCAATGCCGGTATCCCCGTATTGGCTAATACCGGTATTGAAAGCCCTAATGTCTCAATATCTTCCTACTGGCGGATTTGAATGGATAAATCCGAATACAGATTTTAATGTGTCTGAGACATCGGACTTCGGTTTCATTTTAGAAGTTGATTTGGAATATCTAGATGAACTTCATGATTTACATTCGGACTTTCCTTTGTGTCCAGAAAACATTTGTGTAGGCAATACTAATGAGAGTAAATTAATCCCAAATTTAAATAATAAAGATAAATATGTAATTCATTATAGAAATTTAAAGCAGTGCATAGAAACGGGGATTAAATTAATTAAAATTCATAGAGTTTTGAAATTTAAACAGTCTCCCTGGTTAAAAATGTACATAGATCTAAACACAAAATTAAGAACGTTAGCAAAATCAGATTTCGAAAAAGATTTTTATAAATTAATGAATAATTCAGTCTTCGGTAAGACTATGGAGAATATTGAAAAAAGGGTTAACGTAAAATTAGTTACACACTGGGAGAATCAGGGTAAAGCTTTAGGTGCTGAAGATCTAATTGCTAAACCACACTTTCATAGTCTTTCTATATTTTCGGAAGACCTAGTTGCGGTTCAGTTGCGAAAGACTAAGTTAGTATATAACAAACCAATTTATTTAGGGTTTTGTATTTTAGATATATCAAAAACCTTAATGTATGATTTTCATTATAAATATATGATTCAAAAGTTTAGTAAAATCAAATTATTGTATACAGATACGGATAGTTTAGTATATCACATATTTACAGATGATTTTTACACTGATATAAAACCTGACCTTTCCTCGTACTTCGATACCTCAGATTATGATACAAATAACATTTTTGAATATCCAAAATTGAATAAAAAGAAATTAGGTTTTTTCAAAGATGAAAATAATGGTAAAATCATGAAAGAATTTGTAGATTTACGATCTAAAATGTACGCTTTTAACTTAGAGAACAAGACTATAGCCAAGGCAAAAGGGGTAAATAAATGTATCACTAAAAAGATGACAATGAATTGTTATAAGTCTTCTCTTTTTAATAAAAAAGTGCAATACTACAGTATGCTTAGATTTAAATCAATTAAACACACAATTTTCACACAAAAAATTAAATAAGATTGGTTTATCGTATAATGACACATAGAGGTATATTTTAGATAATAACATTGAATCATTAGCTTGGGGTCATTATAAATTGCGTTAAATGTTAATATTTTTTACTTTTATGTCTGTGTGTAAATAAAATTTGTATTGATTGTAAAATTTAATAATTGTTTGATTGTAAATAATGTAAGATAATTGTGGTTTCTATTTGTGTGTATACATTTGAGTTGATTGTAAAATTCTGATGTACTAATTATTGTGTTAGAAATAGTATTCAAATCATTAATAGTATTCGTTTTATAATATAATTTTAGCATGATATATATATTATTTTTTAAAACAACACTTTCATTTCTTATTTCATCCCTCTGAACTTTAGACGTGTGTAATGTTTCACTTTATCCATCCGTTTACTGCTATTGTGGCGGGGCCAAGTGGATGTGGGAAGTCAAATTTTGTAACAAATTTCATAAAATCAGTTACAGAAATATGTAATTGTGATTTTAATCAAATCACATGGTGCTTTGATGAAATGCAACCTTTATATAATTTACCAAATGTTAACTATCATCAAGGAATTCCAAATCTTAATATGTTTGATGGTGAAAACCCACATCTTGTCATTATTGATGATCTAATGCGAGAGTCTGATGGACGAATTGTGGATATATTTACAAAAGGTAGTCATCACAGGAATCTTAGCGTATTTTATTTGACACAAAATTTATTTCATCAGGGTAAAGGTCAAAGAGACATTTCTTTAATTAAATTCAAGTTATATAATATATTTCAAAAATCCTCGAGATAAAACTCAAATAAGATATTTAGCGCGACAAGTGTCACCAGATAATCCAAAATTTATCGAAGATGCCTACAGGGATGCAACTTTAGAAGCGCATGGATATTTAATGGTAGATTTAAAACAGAATACAAATGATTTTTGTCGTATCAAGACAAATGTATTCCCATTTAATGGTTACTGCACAGTCTACGTCCCCACGAAAGAGTTTAAATACACCAAGAATCAAACAATTCAAATCATTTCTAAATGATGCATCGTCGATTCACAACGCATAAACATTTGCTAAATGCTTTGCATACGCTTAAACCAAAATATCAAAGAGCGTTACTTAAAACGTGTGATGAAGAAGAAATAAATTGTATTTGTGAATGTATTCATAACGTTTTACAAGGAAAGATACCTCTTAAAGATCAAGATAAACAAAAATTGAATAAACACAAAAATATACTCCGTAAACTGGTGCATAAGTGTAAACATAAACTAAGAAAAAATATTATTATACAAAAAGGAGGGGCTTTCTTTCCAATAATATTAGGTGCAATATTGAGTGGATTAGTAAGTGGACTAGCCAGTTAACATGGAAAATGCTAAGAAAATGATACTTATTGAACCTGGATTGATTGAAAAATTAAAACAAGAAAATAAGGTTACTAGTAATTTGTCTCGATTAGATATTGAAATGCAAAATATTATGAATAGTAAGACGGAAGACCACCACTCGGCGTTCGTATCTATTACTCATTGTGCACCCCGCTTATCTATATATATTATGGTCGTTTGAACACAGTGGATTGTATACGTCTATCAATACTACGTTTGTGTTACTTCAACGCATCAATGACCATGGAGGTAAGTGTTTATTCTATTGACAAACTTACTTTTCTTTCTGTTGTTGTTTCCTTACGTGTGTATGTGATTAAGTGTAAACAAATTGATATTAACGTGATGATGAGGATGCGGATGATAAACCAGGTTCACACTGGGTAGCTGTACATATCGATACGGATGACATCGGTCAATATTTTGATTCATATGGACGTACACCTGAGCGATATCATCTCCAGTTTTTGAAAAGGAATTGTAAGAGATGGGACTGGAATGTTGATAGGATTCAGAATGATTGGACTTCAGTTTGTGGTGAATATTGCTTAATGTATTTGCTATTTAAGTTTCAGGGACGTTCAATGCATAGTTTTACGAGCATATTTACAGGGAACACACTGTACAACGATATTTTAGTGGATGAGATGTTTCGCTCCTATTTTATAAGCAGATAAGGCTACAATGTAAATGTTCATCAATAATTATTTTTACACAAGCCAGTTGTTATACGAGTATAAGCAACAACATTTTGGAAATAAAAATGGTAGTAAA
This sequence comes from Amphipoea oculea, assembly GCA_945859645.1. Lineage (NCBI taxonomy): Eukaryota > Metazoa > Arthropoda > Insecta > Lepidoptera > Noctuidae > Amphipoea > Amphipoea oculea. The sequence continues at coordinate 13,877,802 of OX243880.1, forward strand.
ATGAAGGAATGTGTTTTATTGATGATTCAGAAAAGCGAGGTAGATCGTAACGAAGTTTAATACAAAAGCAGTGATAAGCGGGGTGCACAATGAGTAATAGAGATGAACGCCGAGTGGTTGTGGAGTTGGAGGAACAATAGATAAGAGACAATGGGACGCTAATGACGGTACAGACTACAGACCCACCGGATATCAATTATTAGATACGAGTAAATCGATCTGCACATCTCCGAAACCGTGCATCTTACACAAAAATGGACCGCATATTCGAGCTCAGAGCACATCAAAACCATACCAACCATACCAAACTGTTTTTTTTTTTTTTTTTTTTTTTTTTTTTTTTTTTTTTTTTTTTTTTTTTTTTTTTTTTTTTTTTAGGAGTGCGCCAGAACCGGCGTATCCTATCTGCTCATTGTTACCCGCACTTTTTGTAGCCACTGCAAATGACAGTTTAAAAAATTTGAGAGGCAATTCTCGTGATTTAATGAACGTTCACAGTCTCATCTCAGTCTCAATCTGTCAAAAATACCTCTAATTTCCCTACATTTTTGCCAAGTTTTTGACACCGATTGTCGCCAAGATGAGATTGCGACTACATTTTGAACGTTTTTAATTACGGGAATTGCAGTGCTATTCTGTAAAAATCTCACCGTGAAAAGTTAGGTGAAGTGACCTTCAAGTGAGCTGTTAATAGTGTCAATCCTATGGTCAATCCCTAGCCGAAGACACCTCACTTCACCCAACTTTTCACGGTGAAATTTTTACAGAATAGCAATGCTGTTGTTTTTTATAAATTTTATAGACGTGATGGGTATTGATAACATAAACATAATCAGCCTATAATGTTCCCACTGCTGGGACACAGGCCTCCTCTATGTGAGAGGGAGTGGGCCGTCATCCACCACGCGGGCCCAGTGTGGGTTGGTAGATGTCACATATGCCGGTTTCCATGGGTATTGATATTTTAACATTATAAAACATAAGAAAACAGTTTCTCTCGACTCATACTTCAAGTTCCAACACGAACAGCGTTCGTTGAACTCCCAAAAAAAACGAGGGCGTCGCGTTACGTCCTCTACGCGTAACGTTCGTTTATGGCCCTATTGTATTCTTGAAGGCGATTTTTTCTCGGGTCAGTCGCATTACAGTCATTCTTCCTAAAAGTACACTCAACGCCAAAAGTGCTTGTGTTTAGTATCTTCCCGTGGTCGCATGCCGCTGTACTAACATATTATAAGCTTAGCATGCGACCGCGGGAAGGTACTTTCTTGTTTCAGCCTTTTCAGTAGTCGGGTTTTAGTTTTTAAACTTATATTTTATTTAATTATTTTGGGGTTTATATCAGTAATATTTATATTTTTAAAATGTGCTAATTAAGCCCTTTCTTTTGATATCCAACAAGGCATGATTAAAAAAATAATGTTTTTAGATCATGACTTTTTGTCGGCTAGAAAAAATAAAATAAAATAATAAAAAAATAAATAAAAGAAAATAATAAAATTAAAAAAAAATAAAATAATAATAGAATTTTAAATAAATAAATAATAAATATTCAATTTAATGTGACGTCACATAACCTATAACCAGCGGACGATCAAGACGCTTCCAACGATACCTTATTTATCCAATTATTACAAGGAGTTTAGAACTTATGAGGGAACAGATGAACGTACATACATACATACTTACATACATACATACCGGTCAAAATCATAACCCTCCTTTTTGCTTCGCCGTAATCGGGTATAAATACATCAAATCTTCTTATTTTTTATCTCATCATGTTTAAATATCGATACCCATCGCGTCTGAGGAAAACTCCAATTGGCTCGGTAAACACTAAGCCAATTTAAAATTATCCTGTATACTACGTCATCGGATCGGCACTAAGAGGATTCACGGGGTACCACAGATCTAAGTCAACAAAGCAGATGTGTAACGGAATAGATTATAAAGAAGTTACTGGGTTGTTGAGATTACATAAGTAGTCTTTTTATGTAAAATATTGGTACTCGGCTGCAACCAGTACACTGGCAGCCGATCCTAACATAGTTGGGAAAAGGCTATGATGATAGACTACGTAAGGTCTGGCGTTTCTAAATTTGCCAAAGATGTAAACAACAATGGCCGCTCGAAAATGAATAAAATCGACGTACAAGAACATTTATTTTAAATAAGTAATCAAACAACACACACAAAATCGATGGTCCCTATTAACAATGTCGGTTCTGCAAAAAGACTACTGTTCAGTAGAGCAGTTCAAAGTTTGTTTCAATGTTCTTGTATATCGATTTTATTCAATTTACATCTTTGGCAAATTTTGAAACGTCGGACTATAAGTCGTTGTTTCCACTCGTGGATATTATTAATTTCAACCAAGAAAGCCCGGGCGTTCATCTCTTTCCGCTTATAATTAAAAGTTTATTGCTAACAGCCCATATTTCCAATAAAATGTAATATCTTCCAAAATAACTCCCAAATAAGAAAGAAAGAAAATAAACATGACACAGAAAAAGAACACGAACACAAAAAAATAACAAGTTTGGGAAAAATATTCGTCACATCCACGCAAAACTGTAATCGCTCGGCATAATGCTAAAGACCCTATGCGAGACAGAGCCCTAGTGCTGGTTTTCAGCAAATCAAATCAAATCATATTTATTCGTAAATGTAGGTTTCATTACAATAGGATGTTATAATAATATGGTCAGTTCGCTACATTTTACTCGAGAGTATACAAATAATAATAAAGTTAGTGGTGTCGAAACCACAGACACACATTTAAAATGAAATAATTACTTAGTGTCAACATAATAATAATCTAAATATATGAACAAGAAAATAAGAAAGTGTAACTTAGAATATACTTAAATCTACGGTCAGTGGGTCGTCTTAGGACAAAAGAAACAGCCATTTCAACAACGTCCAAATCAATGAGGAGAATAAAATCATTAAATTAAATGTAATATTATATCAATCTAAATGTCAGTGGTGTCCTCCATAAACTCAGTTGTGGAGTAATAACATTTATGAATTAAAAATTGTTTCAGTTTCTTTTTAAACATATTATTATTAAGATTTTTTATCTGTCGTGGAATTTTATTGAAAATAACTGGAGCCATTCGATAAACACTTTTACGTAGGAGGGCTGTTTTACTGCGATCTACACAAAGAATGTTCGAATCCCTTTTCCTTAACCGTGGATCAGCTGGGGCTCTTATTTCAAAAAGCTGTGGGTTTGTCTTAACAAACACTGCCACCTCAAGGATGTATAATGACGGCAATGTTAGAAGCTTCAAGGATTCAGAATATGGTCTACAACTGTCTCTTGAGTGTAGATTACATATAGCGCGTACGCATTTTTTTTGTGCGATGAAAGCGTAATTGTTGTCTGTCGAGTTACCCCAGAAAACGACTCCGTATCTTAGAACTGATTCCACGTAGCTATGGTTGGCAATAAGCACGTCACGGTTCACAAATTTGGACAGTTTATAAAGAGCAAAAGCAAAACTGTTAAGTTTTTTACAAATTTCCTCAACATGCTGTTTGCACGTAAGTTGACTGTCTATTACTAACCCTTAAAACTTTGTAGTATCTGTTTTTGTAACTGGATGTCCATTGTGATTAATATTAACCGGTAGTTGTTGTCGTTGTCGCTGACTAAAATGCATTATACACGTCTTTTCTAAGTTAATTTTTAAATTATTCGACTGTAACCAATCTATAGTTTGCTTTACCGTATCATTGATTTCTTGTTCATAATTGTAAGACTCATCATTTTTTATCATTATTGTACAATCATCAGCAAATAATACTGTTGGGTGATTGATACTTTTTGGAAGATCATATATGTACACCAGAAAGAGTGGGGGACCCAACACGCTCCCCTGAGGTACACCGTACTTCACCGTTCTAGGTTTTGACCGATATTTGATTTCACGCTTGGATTTAATATTTATATTTGTTATTTCTGTGTATTGTTGCCGGTTGCTTAAATATGATGTGATAAGATCAAGACCCTTGCCACGTATTCCATATCTTTCTAGTTTGTCGATAAGTATAGTATGATCAACATGATTGAAGGCTTTCGTCATATCCATGTACAGGGCACAGATGGGTAGTGTGTTATCTACACTTGACATTATTTTCTTGAGAAAATCATAAATAGCAACAATTATTGACCTATTTTTTCTAAACCCCTTTTGTTTATCAACTAGTACATTCTTACTTTCGAGAAAATTGCAACAGCCGGCGTTAACGTTATGACGTCAACCGGTGCAGCATACGATAAGATACAAAAAAATGAACAAACAAAATAAAATAAATAAATAAATTTAGGTACAATACCTAGTAATACCTATCTATTATTCTTCGTCTTCACCCCTTAAGCATCAGGAAGACGGAATATGACGTAATTCAAACAGATTGTTTGACCAGTCCCATAAATAATACCAGACTTTCATATATCAAGGGTCCCTGCGTACCTAATCTCCGCAAAGAGCGACAAAGTCAAGGGGTTGGGTCATGAAAGCTTTGTCTAGTCGACTGTACTCGAGTACACACGGTTAATATTATATGTAGTTTCCCGACTTTTGTTGACGTGGCTCACACGGAAGCACAAAATAAAAGCCTTTTCACAAAGGAAATTAGCTCTTATGGCTAAAACTTGCGAAGCGATTCTTTTGTTTTCTTGTTACAATGTAATCTTATCGATAAAATCAATTTGTTTCATGAAAACCAATCTTTAGTTTGCCGAAAACTGAACTTCTAATTGGACTTAATTTTACTTTCGAAATATTATCCAAAACTTTTGAGATCGTCGTAAATTTTGAGCTTTCACCCTTAATAATTTAAAACTGATTAAAAGTCAACCCTTCGACTTTACTAAAAATGGTAAGGGATATTTTAATAATAGCGTTTATTTTATATCTAAAAAGGGGCCAGAATTCGGGTTTTGAATAGAAACTGGCAACATCAATTTTGATAATATTTCGGCACATTTATTTGAGTTCGATGTCCCCACATCAATCATTCTAGAGAAGTTCTCCCAGCAGTATTGTTAATCGTAACAGTGCTATAGTCCGCGCGGGACTAGTTGGCCGCGTCTTAGGTATGTGTGCAGTGGAATGGAGGGGCGGAGGCGCAGTACGTGCGTTGCGAACCGCCGTCTCATCTCTGTCCCACCTCAGCGACCAACTAGTTTCGAGCGGACTAGTGAAAATTGACGGTAGATTAGGTCACGTACCTAAGACAGAAGCCCATTATCCTTAAGGCGTGAATCCAATCATTGTAATCAGTCTGCGCCGTCGGTGACAGATGGAACCACAGCTCTAATGCATGGTAAGGCAAGAAGCAGATGAAAAACACTGAAACAAACAATTTTATTGTAGCAAAAGCATTTTTAGGATGCCAACGGGACCCTTACTAGAGTCCGACGGACGGAGAGCGGAGGATTAGGTGTCCGTCCGATCGTCTGTCTGTCAACGATCTGTATTTCATGAACCATATTTCTCTGAGTCCGTCTTTCTCAGAGTGTGTTTTTCTGTTGCCGCTATAACAACAAATAACAATAATAAAATAAAAATTAAAGCTGGTCTCCATAAATAAACTTTTGTTGGTTTATTCCACTAATCCCGATTGAGTGTCCTCATCCTTGGGGATTTGTAAACGTTTCTTCCACAAATCCCCTTTGAAGCCTCATCGAGCTCATAATGGGGATTTCTATAAAAAAAAAATTACAAATCCCCATCCGTTCAAAAATAAAATATAAACAATATTTCATAAGAATCACGAAGTCTTTATTTCTTACTAGCAGCGCCGCGCGGTTACACCCGCATATGTGTTGATCCCGTGGGAATATCGGGATAAAAACTATCCTATGTCTTTTTCCCGGGAAAGGACATAGGATAGTTTTGTCGCGCTGTCGTCGACCCCCCACGAACTCAGGCTGGACTCTGTCAGCGCCACCAGATGGCGCTCGCGTTCCGAATAGTCAAACGAATGACCGGGTGCGACAAATATATAACTACTTACCTAACTACACAGGCTGGCACCATCAACGCACAACCTGTTACCATGGATTCAGTACATGATTCTGAACCCGCTAGCGTTCAAAATTTTCGAGGAAATTGCTGTTCCATATATATTGACCGCGTAGTTATTGCAATTTTCTATAAAAAAGCAGTTTTTTTTTTTTATTGATAACCGACGAAAAATTTCTGAGCACATGGTTCTAGACCCCCTTGAGAATCATGTGCTGAATTCATGGTTACAGTTTGCGTGTAGGTAGATGTCCCAGCCACCGTGTATACAATATAGTTCTCTCTATTCCCTTAAATTATACCGAAAAAAGAGTAACCTAGATAAAGTGGATAAGACAGAGATTAAAACAGAAGAAGAACTAGCAGGGGATCCAGGGGGTGGACGGGGGGGGGGTTCAGGGGATCAGACCGGGATAAATCTAAAAAAGAAAACAGAAAAAGAAAAGGAAAGAAAAAAGAAAAGAATTGAAAAAGAGTTTACACTGTATAGAGGTAATCTCCATAACCGAAGATAGTAAATTTATAGCCTGGCGTTAAGAAGAGCTTACCTGCTATCAAAATTTAAACTCAAAACCGCTTCAAACTTGCTAGAGAGTTTTGTCTCGGTTACTATGTAAATTTTAAACGAACCAGTTAGGAGTTCCTTGTAGTAAATATGGAAATGGATTACCTTGTCATTAGTATCGAGTAGCTCAAACTTTGAAGTGAACGGGCTAAGATGGCGACTGTGTAAGACCGAGACTATTGTGATCTATTAGTACTTAAGATATTGTTAGGACAGACTAAGTGAAATCACAATTAAACATAACGAGAAATGTGGGTGTACTTTTAGGTGCACCTCTGCCTGCGCCTAACCCTTTGGGATATACGAGATGTCAGCATTAACTGACGGGGTCCGCTAGGGCCGATGCCTGCCGGGGTCTTGGTGATTTGGATTTTTATTTCTAGTCTATAAATATAGTTGTGCAGTTTTAGTTGATCAGCGGGTATTACCCACTGCTCAACTATTCATAGTTGAGCAATTACCAATTGAGCCATTGGTATTACCTACTGCTCAACTTTATGCAGTTGAGCAATCTAGTTGAGCAGTGGGGAAGAAGTGGTTATATTATGTAGTAAAAGGTTTTTGACATATCGCCAGATCAGAGCAGGGGGCATAAAAAGGCCACTTTGGCAGAAACATAAAAGGATAACATTACGAATCATAATAAAAGTCGTAAAATGGTCATAAACTGACAATTCACCGGTCAAGCGGCGCGGTTCGCCGATCGGGACGAAACAATAGTAAATCAATTGTCTCATTAGCGGAGCTTGACAGATTAAAGCAATTCATATTTTGTGGACCATTTTACCATGGAGGTAATATAATAAGTCCATGCATTTTACGAATCTCCATACAAAACTGTCAAACAGATGAATTGCGTGATATGAAATTGTACGCAAATAATATTATTATGAATTGTCAGTTTGTGACCATTTTACGACTTTAGATGCCATGTTGAAGATTGTAAAGCAAACGACAACTTTATATCATGTGTATGTGTCATAGAACATGTTACACCACACATGTAAATATTAATTAATTTTTAATCACTATTTTCGATTTGGGGCGTTAGAATATTAAAATTGCTTAATCGCTTTCCTCGACGGAGAAATTAAATTCCAAGGATCGATGAACGTAGATTTTGAGGGCGATTGCGAAGTCTGAGTGGATTTTTTCTATTGTCAAGAGTAGGCGGTATAAAATTTAATTTCATTTTCTTATCTGTTCAAGTTAATTTAGATTGAAATAGTTGCAGAATGTTGAACTTGGTGGTGGAGGTTGGATTGGCAGTGACTCCATTAATAAATCTTTTATTAATAATATTTACTTTCGAGCAACATAGACTCATAACGTTAGGAACAATTCACATACAACCTATGTCAGTAATACACACATCAAAAGTGTCTAGGGATCAAGCATTTTTATGCGGATTTCTTGAGATTGAGATGTGGCTTTGTAATAAATTTATGATTTTATAAATTTACTAGCTTCTGCCCGCGACTTCGTCCGCGGAAAATTTCTTGTTTTAACATAGGATAACACTCGATTGATATTACTGTATTTAATTTTATTAGTAAAATATTGTTTGGAATCAGATCAGTAACTTCAAAGATTACCTAAGTTCTCTTTTCTGCTCAAGGTAACTTAACCCTTGGTCGCCTTTTACTTATTTTATTTATTTAAGTTAGGTATCTATTTAATTTAAAGCTTCTCTATATACAATGTTTGAGGTTGTTTTATTTTCCGGTAACAGAATAATCTGCTTTTCGGATGATCCCACTCTTGATAGACCAACATATAATTGCCCATGGGAAAAACATTCTTTTCGTAGCCAACCAAAGAGAATGTTTATCACTGGGACTTGTTAATAGTCAGGGCAAATTATGTTTTTATTGGAAACTCAGATAGACGCTGTGCACGTTCATCGCTGGATTCTCGAGCGCGGGCCTGCGATGTTATGGCCTTTGATTATTTACATGGTTATGGCATTTTGCCTAGCGAGCCGCTGCGAGCGCTCAGCGCTAGTCTCCCTATCCCTTGTTTCAGAGACATGCTGCCTTAAAACAGATAGACGCTGTGCACGTTCATCGCTGGATTCTCGAGCGCGGGCCTGTGATGTTATGGCATTTTGCCTAGCGAGCCGCAGCGAGCGCTCAGCGCTAGTCTCCCTATCCCTTGTTTCAGAGACATGCTGCCTTAAAACAGATAGACGCTGTGCACGTTCATCGCTGGATTCTCGAGCGCGGGCCTGTGATGTTATGGCATTTTGCCTAGCGAGCCGCTGCGAGCGCTCAGCGCTAGTCTCCCTATCCCTTTTGTCAGAGACATGCTGCCTTAACTCAGATAGACGCTGCGCACGTTCAGCGCTAGATTCTCGAGCACGGGCCCGCGACGTCCTCACATTTTGGCTAGCGAGGCCCTGTGAGCGCTCGGAGCTAGATTCTCTAGCGCGTGCTTGCGAAATATTTTCTCTATTTCTCGAGAGGCGCTGCTCATTTTCATTTTCAGGGGCAGATTCTTCCGTACGGCGTACTCGAGCGGCTCTTGTCTGTGATGTCTGCCGGGACAGTTGAGATTTCCTTTTAGGCATGCTCTCGACAAACTACGCACAGACTTGAAAACAATTACGAACAAAGGGAGAGCGACTCGAACACCGTCCGCCTTTACAAAACAAAACAATCGTAATCGGTAATATCGAATAACTTTAACTCGTATCGATTATTACGATAGAACGAAGTACGAAACTACGAACATACAAAACAATGAAAACAAACGTACGTTAATTATGATAAGAATAAAAGACTGATTGTAACAACACTTTTTGATTTTTTTATTTTGCCTAGATAAAACTATGGCCATCTCTAACGAGTTTACCCTATAGTCTAATAGATACCTCATAATCTCCGTGCTCATAATCGAATCGTTCGTATGGAACTCCAATCCAACTTAGGGGTGAGGCATATTTATCGTAACAGATAGAAATAACAGATATTTAAAAATAACAAATAACAGTTGTTCCTACCAATATAACTTATCTGTTACTTAAAATAACAGACCCTCAAAGACTGTTACGACGGCTGTTACTGTTCAGTGTTTAGCGCATTAGTGTTCAGTGTTCACATTCGATTTATGTATAAGTATAGTTTTTTAGTTTAGGTTATTTGTTTTATAGTTTAGGTTTAGGTGGTTTTTTTAATTTACTTAACAAAATAGTCAATCAATCTGCTTAGCCTTTTAAAACTATGTTGGCATCAACACTTTTTGATTTTTTTATTTTGCCTAGATAAAACTATGGCCATCTCTAACGAGTTTACCCTATAGTCTAATAGATACCTCATAATCTCCGTGCTCATAATCGAATCGTTCGTATGGAACTCCAATCCAACTTAGGGGTGAGGCATATTTATCGTAACAGATAGAAATAACAGATATTTAAAAATAACAAATAACAGTTGTTCCTACCAATATAACTTATCTGTTACTTAAAATAACAGACCCTCAAAGACTGTTACGACGGCTGTTACTGTTCAGTGTTTAGCGCATTAGTGTTCAGTGTTCACATTCGATTTATGTATAAGTATAGTTTTTTAGTTTAGGTTATTTGTTTTATAGTTTAGGTTTAGGTGGTTTTTTTAATTTACTTAACAAAATAGTCAATCAATCTGCTTAGAATTAGCCTTTTAAAACTATGTTGGCATCGACTTCCAGACTAACCGGATATAATTATATAATTTCATATTACCCCGTCATTCCTTCCTATTCAATACTTCTTACTTAAAACGAAAAGAAATAAAGAAGATACTTAATTGTTATTTTAATACGTATTTATCGTTGGTACAAAAATAACAGGCTGTTATTTAAAACAGATATTTGGACCTGTTACTTTTGTTTAACAGTAACAGTGATAACAGATATCGTGTTTAACCTGTTACAACCCATCTCTAATCCAACTAACGTGGGCATAAAAATTCGAGAGGGTCATCAATCTACGGAAAGTCTTAACACCGCGATTCAGAATAATGACGTAATTGCAGAACGCCATCTATGGGCAAATAGGTAAAACGTCTGCACAATGAAAGTTATGCTAGGGGCATTTTGCGTTTTAGTAATTTTATATTATCTCCGAAACTGTATGACCAATTGATATACTGTAAATGGCAAATCTTATCTGTATGATGTTCTTGTGACACTGAAATAATTTATTGTCATAAGAATTAATATTTTGTTGCTCAAATAATCAACCAAACGTAAGTATACCGAAAAAAAATGTTTTTAATGCAATAAAAGAAGTATAAAAGATAAAATATAAAAGATAGAGATATGGTATCGCGGACTTTTTTGTAGAAATAATGAAGACGAACCAGGTAGCCATACATTGTTTTTAATTTTAAGCAACTGTTTAGGCAGCGCACGCAAATAATTCTGTTTTATGTGGTATTTTTTTCCGACTTGCTAGACAAAAGTTGTGATAGCTCGGTTAATATACATGCTATAGAAACAATTTATAGCCTATAGCACTCAGGAATAATGTAGCTTTCTGCCAGTTAAAAAATTTTTAGAATTGGATTATGAGTTCCAGAGATTACCCATTACATACAAACTTACAAACTTACAAACTTACAAACTTACAAATTTTACCTCTTTATAATATTAGTATAGATATGGATCCTTTTTGGTGCATTTCATAATTTGAATCAGGAACTGTGAATCAAATTCGAGTAAAAGATGAAAATCAGCTGTCAATATTTTCCCTATAAAAACATACAACGCATTGAAGACATTATTAGTGCTACTGTTTCCCTACTACTGATTAAAACCAACGTTATTATGGAGCGGCGACGTTATTTAAGCAGGGAAGAAATGCTCAGAGCCGTGGGAATGATAGAAGCTGGTTCCCGGCAACCTACTGTGGCTTTAGCTCTGAATACAAGTCAGAGTGTTATCAGTCGACTTTGGACACGTTACCGAAGCACTGGTACCGTGGCTGAGCGCTATAGAGGACGGTATCGCTGCACCACACGGAGACAAGACCGATACATTGAAATCTTAACTCGAAGAGCTCCAACAATAACCGCCATGATGTTAGCCGTGAGGCTTCATCACTCTTCAGGGAACTTAATTAGCGACCAAACAGTCAGAAACCGCTTGCATGAAGTGAACCTTCATTCCCGAAGATCGCTACGGGTACCACCTATAGCAATGCACAATCGTAGGATTCGATATCAATGGGCTCTTGAACACAGAAATTGGGCAGAAGAACAATGGCGTTTCGTGTGCTTTTCTGATGAGTCTCGTTTTGGTATGAGACCGGATACAAGACGTATACGACACTGGAGAACCCCTGGACGCCAACAGCGATTAAAATCCTGCCAGGAAGTCCATCCTTATGGTGGTGGAACCATCATGGTATGGGCGGGTATTTGGATCGGCGGAAGAACTGAGTTGATTTGGATCAGAGGCAACCTCAACGCTCAAATTTATGCTGAGACGATTGTATCAGACGTCATCGTTCCTCTACAAGTGCAAATCGGTCCCTTATTTCAGTTAATGCATGATAATGCACGACCGCACACCGCAAGAGTTGTAAGACAGACTCTCGCCGCAGCTAACATCAATGTCCTGCCCTGGCCTGCTCAGTCGCCAGACTTGAACCCGATTGAGCATGCATGGGATATGCTACAGAGAAGAGCTCTGCCGAATATGGAGGGTATCCAGTCGCAAGAAGACCTTTTTTTGTTGTTGCAACGAACATGGGCGGCCATTCCACAGCGTGATTTGGATGAACTCATTTTGAGTATGCCAAACCGATGTTCTTGTGTTGTTAGTGTTCGCGGTAGAAACACGGATTATTAATTGTTTAAGTTACCCAATAAAATTTTAAAGAAAACTGTTATTTCAGTCTTTTTTTCGAACTTTTGTGTTAGTGGTTCAAATGTCAAAAATCCCTTTATTAGGAAAATGGCAAATTTCTTTATTAATGCAAAGGTGACTTGGTTTATCGTTACTGTGACAAACGAAAACACTTTATTTGATGAATCCTTAAAGAAAATTTTAATTAATATCAATCAGGAGAAAAGTTATTGCAAAAATATATGTTGATCCCTAGACACTTTTGATGTGTGTATTTACATAAACACTATAATTAAACAACTACGTTTCTATTAGCAGGTCCATGCAGCTGGCTCAAAAAGTGAAGTATAGGGCAATCCAGTTTGCTAGCAATGACAGCCAGGAGATTGTTGGAGCTGGCACGCATGCTGTGCAACAGGGATGCTGCACGCTTGCGTCTGATTGCAGCGAAGCAGTCAGTTTGTGCTTTCGCGAACATACCCGAAGCACTACACAAGCGTGGCAGCCCCAACAGCATACTGAATGCATTGTTGTACTGAACGCGAAGAGCATTAACAGCTTTTTGAGTGAAGCTAAACCAAAAACTGTAAAAATAAAAAACTTGACAATATGCCATAGAGTGTCAATTTAACTGCACCCACGCAGCGTGAGAACCTTCGGATCAACATATTACATCTCATTGCTAATGCTCTTCGCTCCCGCTCTGTAACTATATTGTCCTTCAAATCCTCCTACAATATGCCCTAAATATAATTAGCCGATCCCGGCATTGTTGGAAAATAGGCTTGTAAGATTATGAGTTGCAGAATTTTAAATTCGTGCAAAGAAAAAACGTCAAGATCCAAAGAAAAAAACAACGCAATGTAACGAAACGATAAATAAATTGGAAATAAATGGTTTCAACTTTTAATTTTCTCATTTGTCAAAATTTCTATTGTACGAGTACCAGCACCCTGGTAGCGAAACACGATCATTCAAAATCAATGAATGTAGATTTGTGAAAGGAAACTGAATTTGTTTTCTAATCAAAGATCAACGGCTCCCACATTGCGTAACACACTTTCAAAACCAATCAGAATCCTTTTGAATGATATTGCCAATCCATTGCTTCATAAATGTTCGAAAAGTGTGTCTGCTCAACAACTTAAATAACGCAATGAATGTTGTTGAACTGTCAAAATGAAAGCGATTCCTACTGTTGGTTTACTACGCAATTACTCCACAGGTAAAGTAATCAATAAGCTTTAACATAAAATAAATGTACTGTCCGTGTCCAGCCAATAAATTGGGGCTCGTCGACAATTCTGGCTCACTGCCATTTTATTAACTGGCTGAGCCCCTACCGAATTTCCTAATCGCATACATTCTGGATTGAAGTTAGTCAATTCCACGTCAGCTTTAAGACTGCTTTTTAGATAAATGGCCAGAGCTCTCTTTGTGTTAATTTTATTCATACTAGGGCCATTCCAGCTACGCAAGGTTTTTACGGCTTGACAAATTATCGAGAACTATTTATTATGTTTACATTTAATATAAATAGGTATATATTATTATCACATACACATAAGTAAACATTCCGCATAAAATAAACTCAAATTTTTGTTAAAAATTGCATTAAAATTCCATTGTGTTGTGCGGAGTTTTTTATGCCTTTTCGTTATTTCCCTTCCTTTTTATATACCTACTTATTATTATTTTAAAGCTGTTAGCCTTTTAAGTTATGTAAATACAAATAAATAGATTGTGTTGTTTCAAAATATCTAAGCTGTCACACAGTCAGACGTGAAGAGTGACTTTTTATACATGTGTATAGATAAAGTTCAATATGAATATTTTATACACATATATTTAATTTTCTGTCTTTTTTATTTACATAAACTTTCCGAAATAAATTCTCTAAATGATGATAAAAACCATATCAAAATCCAATGTGTAGTTAGAAGACAACGTGGTCACACAGAGAGACACGAAAAACTATTTTTATTTAGAATATGTAAGGTTTGCAAACTTTAGTAGGATTAAAATATGTACATTGAATAGGATATACTGACAAACTATGTACTTGCGAAGATTTATTAGGACTTTGTAATATGCTAAAGACAGCATGTGTTAAACCTCATCTGAGATTTCGAAATTATGTTGTAGATTTTCATCAAGCTAAACTCGTAATTCATAGAATTAAGTTCATTAAGTACTGAAATTCTAAAGCAATAGGGTGTTTCGAATGAAAACCATTTTGCTGAAAACAAATACTTCTTGTGATAGGTTTCAATACATCTCACAACTATTACTACTTAGAGAACTCAATTCGACTATTTAAAATTCATGATCGACTTTTAAAAATTCATTCATTCGAACGATCGAAGATTTTTTCGACTATTCTAAATTCATTCAATGAACTGATAAAAGATTTTTAGGAATGCCGCCTCGAAGATTATTCGAAATCAAAAGAACGATTAAATATTTAGATATTCAAATCAAATTATAAGTCATGTCAAGAGGTTTTTGATTGCAAATTGATTACAAAGAACAGACCAATTAGACTGGAACTTCAAAAGTTTCGAAACATAATAACGCGATTGATTCCATAAAGTATTTATTTATTTATGTTTTTTTTTTATTAACCTATGTTGTCCTACTGTTGGGCAAAGGTCACCCCAATAGTTTTCTCTTTATTTTTTATCTTCTCGGGCCAATTGGTCAGGAACGAGTCCAAAAGTGTGACCAGCCCAGTCTCATTTCGCAGGCGTATCACCAACATCTGCGTTGCCTGTCTTGGAGCGTATTATGGTGTTGCGAATACGATTGATGAGTTTAATGTTTAAAATAATACATTCCATCGCTCTTCGGCAAACATTGAGTTTGGACTTCTGAACCTCGGTCAAAGACCAAGACTGACCGCCACATAGGTTTTGACAGGATAAACATGTCAACGAGCTTGCGCTTTAGTGAGATAGGAAGATCGCTCTTCGCGTCCATCGTCGCATTTAGCTTAACCGGTCAAGCGGCGTGGTTCGGCGACGAAACAATAGAAAATCAATTGTGTCTCATTAGCGGAGCTTGACAGATTAACGCGCCATTCGTCGCCACTCGCATCCACCAACCCGCACTGGGCTTGCGTGGTGTATTATGGTTCGCTTCCTCTCACAGAGAGGAGGCCCGAGTCCCAGCATTGGGAACATTATAGGCTAATTATGCCCTTTGTCGCATTTAGGTTATTACATTTTTGATATTCTTCCTCTACATGTACAGACGCCAGCACATCAACCTACTACAATCTGTCAAATTTCTTTAATAGATTTTCAACTTTATCACTTAATGATAAGGTTCAAAGTTGATTGAGGGGCTTGTGGCTAAGTAATAACAGCCGCACGGGTCGATCGATCAGGTTAAGCTACGCTTGCCGCGGTTGGTCTGTGGATGGGTGACCATCTTTACATACCAAGACCCCTCCGTGCCTCGGAAAGCACGTTAAGCCGTTGGTCCCTGCTGTCATTTATCGATCTTTGACAGTCGTTACGGGTCGTCAGAAGCCCGAAATTCTGACAACCAGTCTTACCATTGGGGTATCGTATTACCCAGTAACTGGGTTGTGGAGGTCAGATAGGCAGTCGCTCCATGTAAAATACTGGTATTCAGCTGCATCCGGTTAAACTGGAAGCCGACCCCAATATAGTTGGGAAAAGGCTAGGCAGATGATGATAAGGTTCAAAGTTGATTGGGAAAATCTGACAGTTTCGGGTAGGTTGATGTGCTGGCGTCTGTACATTTTGTCTACAGTTCAAACTAAGTACCTACTACTAAACCTCTCCACCGGGCCGACCGCTTAACTGAGACGTTGCCTGAGGTAGCAGCGCGGTGCGGGAGGGGTGTGGTGACGTGATGGGAGAGCTCAGTGATTCGTCAACTATCACCCCTCCCGCACCGCGCAGCTACCTCAAGCAACGTCTTAGTTAAGCGGTTGGCCTATAAATAAAATTTAATATCAACTGTATTTACATTCGATAAGTTTGATTTTGAATTCTCAGACCATAATTTTAATTAAATGAAGTGTGTAGTTTAACCTCATCAATTACTTTCAACAGTTTGTTTGACTTTGCTGGGTCGTTGGATGTGTTAGTATTAAACAGAACATCTCATCATAATATCTAATATTTATCGGAATGGTAGCTACATAAATGATCGGGTATTTAATGTTACTTTAGTAACATGTACTTTATTTTACGAGGTGTCAATGGACGAAATAGGTAACCAGGTGACATTATTATGCATTTAGGGCAGATTTTTCAATAGTCAGATAACTTTTATCCGTAGAATAAATATGACGGTTTGACAATTTTTGTATAGAATATGAATTTGTCAAACTGTCATTCTTATTCATCGAATAAAAGCTACCTGACTATTGAAAAATTAGCACTTATTAGTCCTTCTGACCAACAAATCATTTAATCCTAAAATATTGCTCTTTCACCATGATTTTAATCACAGATATAGATACACCTAGATAACGCAAGAGCAACTACTTCGCGTGCCAAAAATCGCAACAGCTTACGTACAAAAATCATAAGCCACCACTTTCGCGCTCAGTCCTGGCTGGGTGAGCGTGAGCGCTGACGCTAAGCCTCGGGGGTGGGGCAAAACGGGTGTCTTTGAATAGATTTGATTGTCCTATCACTAAATAGTGCTTGTGACGTCTTTACAGATCGTGATACTTGCGTTATCTAGGTATATCTATATCTGTAATTTTAATATTAAGAAAAATAATCCAAACAAAAAAAAAACACCTTTACCTAACAGTTTGCCATTCGCAACTTACTCTAGAAACACGGTTCAGTGTCAATTCCAAATTAAGGTTGCTGAATTAACTGGCTGTGAGATATATTACACTGTTATTGTACCTACCTAAATAAACTGTTAATGAAAATAAATACACTTACCAATAACAAACACCAACACCATACAAGCGACTGACTTCCGAGCCTGCGCCTGCGCTTCCCCTTGCCCCCCGTGTAGCGCCCCAGGCATCTCTCTAGTACTGGCCAGCAAGCGCTGCGCCATTAGCGAGTAAAAAAAAGCAATGACTAGAAGAGGCAGGGCGTAGTATACCAATGCTTTTGTCAAGGTCATCCATCTGAAACAAATGAATAGATTAAGGATGTTTTCAATATAAAGTTTTGTTTAAATCTATGTATACAGGGTGAAATTTTGGTCACCGTTTTCCTCGTAAGGGGATAAGAAATCGCGAAAAAAAAATCAGGTGTTCCCTACATTTTGACGTTTCATGTTTGGTCTCATAGTAAAAGTTGTTCATAATTATGAATACAATGACTCCTTAAGATGAAAACGGTGATTAAAATTTTACCCTGTGTAAAACAAAGTCGGGTTAGTTACACCATTTATAACTCAAGAACGGCTGGACCGATTTTTATGATCTTTGATTTGTTGGATTTGTCTTGGCCCCGAATAGCAGAAAAACTATTAAAACATGTAACCATTTGATTTATTTATAACAGCTTAATACATACAATAACCAGTACATTCACTCTTCAAAGTTTTCCTATTCCATATTCAAACCCTTGTTTCAAATTGAGTTTATTTCAGAATTAGCACTATTGAAAAAAAAATCAAAAAGTTTTTAGAGAAAACTGGACTCTATGTGTGGGCAATAAAGTATTTATTCCGAAAACGCAAATTTGTAGTTGCGAACGCAGAATACCTACATATTCTTGTATGTGTTGTAGATCCTCATTAATTCATTATCATGGAGATGCCTCACCGATATATCAGTGTCAAGAACATACTCTTAATTGGCATTATTAATAACGTGGTATCCCGTAATCAAATGTATGGATAGAACTACAGACGCACGGCTTATTGTGGTCGGGAAATCCATATTAAACAACCGTAGTAAATTGATATCATTATCTATACATATAATAAAACTGTAGAAAAGAAGTTTTTGTACATTAAAAAAAAAATAAAAAAATATAGCCAGGATGTTAAAGGACAACCAATAGAACCCAATTCCAGCATTTTTAGAATTTTTGTCTGTTTGTCTGTTTGTATGTTTAGTTATCCGAGCATCACGTAAAATGTACGAAATCAATGGAAATAACTTTTATACACAACGATTTAGCGTAACTTGAAGTAACATTTAGTTTTTGTTTCATTGCAATCGGTTCAGTCTATCAAAAGATTTTTGAATTTAAAGTGTTCCAGAAGTAAAATTTAGTTAACGTGTGTTAATGTGCACTTGGTCTCACAACTTCACGTTTATATATATTTGCGTTAATAATTATATAAATTGAAGTAACATTGAGTTGTTTGTTTCATCGTAATCAGTTCACACCTAAAAAAATGTAAATTTGAAAATTATGTGTTTCAGAAATAAATATTAAAACAGCGCTATCTATGGACAAAATTAGTTAAGGTGTGTTAATGTGCACTTGGTCTCACAACTTCACGTTTATACACAACAATATTTGCGTTAAAAATTATAAATTGAAGTAACATTGAGTTTTGTGTTTCATCGTAATCAGTTCACACCTAAAAAATGTAAATTTGAAAATTATAATATGGACTACAATACATCTGGAGATCAACTACGTGCAATATTGAATATTAATAATAATAGCACTTCGATAGATGGCGTTGTGCTGAGACGTCATTTTTTAAATCGCGGTGTTAAGATTTTCCTTGAAAGAACGACCTTCGCCAATTCTACCGGCCATTTTTGAGTTAAGTAGGGGTCTTGAAAGTTCTGTCTTTCAAAAGGTTAGTTTTTAAAAGGTCGTTAAATGGTTTTGGTTTTCGAAAGTTTTGATTTGGGTAGATTCGTTCGATAGTTCGATCATAAATTTAGTGCAGTGCGAAGTAAATAATAGTTTGCTATTTTTGAATCAAGTAGTTTTATTTACTTCGTATCGTACCTTCGTAGTTAGTTTTGGAAACATTCGTTTGATTTAAATTTTAAAGTGCGAAGTAAATAATAACTTGCAATTTGAGTCAAGTAGTTTTATTTACTTCGTAGTTTTAAATTTTATTTGTCTTCATTCTCATTTTGAAAGTTTGTGTTTTGTTCAATATTTTATTTGTTTGGTTTAGTTCTTTTTCTTAGAATGCCTTCTAGAAAAAAAACAAACCTTTCGCAGCGTAGCCGAGATGCGAAAAGGGCGAGATTAAGTAGGTCCCAGGAATCAGAAGAAGAACATGAAGTGAGGCTAGCAGCAATTCGAGCAAGTAAAGTCAGAACTCTTGCGTCAGAAACGCCTACCCAACGTGAGTCTCGACTTAGTATACAGCGTTCTCTTACGGCAGTTTCTCGATCACAGGAGAGTTTGGAGGAACGTGAAGCGAGATTGACGGCTAACCGAGAGCGTAACGCCCTCTCACGTGAGTCTGAGACTTTCACCGAAAGGGATTCGCGCTTAAGTTCGCTGCGTTACATCACAACAAGAGCTAATTTCTTCTGTGTACGGAGATTCCACAAATATGGGAAATCAAGCCGGTTCTTGACTATGTCAGCGAGCTATTTTGACTCCCCGCAATGACCAAGCTGCGGCAATTAATTTAAAAATATTGATGCATGTGTCCGGGAATAGTAGAGAATACACCTCTATAAATACAGTTATGGAAGAAGATGACGCCACGCACTACCCAGTAGAATTTTTGGATTCCCTCAACACACCCGGACTTCCCGCCCACAAAATAGTTTTAAAAATCGGTGTTCCAATAATTCTCCTCAGAAATTTATGTCCTCCCAAACTTTGTAACGGCACTCGGCTCAAAGTCACAAATCTGCAGCAAAACATTATCGAAGCTGAAATATTAACCGGTTTCGGTGCCGTTGATATTGTTTTTATTCCAAGAATACCTATTATTCCTAACAACTTTCCTTTCTCTTTCAAAGGAGTGCAATTCCCAGTCAGTCTTTGTTATGCCATGACGATTAATAAAGCTCAGGGCCAGACATTATCCGTTGGAGTGGACCTAAGTATTGGATGCTTTTCCCATGGTCAACTATACGTAGCTCTTTCACGCGTAAACAACCCCAATAACCTTTTTGTGTACGCTCCAGATGGTTCCACAGCTAATGTTGTATATAGAGAAGCACTAGCATAAATAAAAAATAAAGATTGGAATCACACACACACACAAAATATATTGTTAAGTTTCGACATCCACGCGAACGAAGTCGCGGGCACAGCTAGTATTATAATAATAGGCTTGTGTTCAGACTGCCTGCATCTATCAATTTGTTGTTAGTAGCCACAATGTACAGTCAACAAAAGAGATAAGTATGCAGGATCGTCGGATATAGTTGAAGTTGTATAGATATTTACATAATATAAGCTAACATATAAATATGTACAATTATATGAAAAAATTAACAAAATAATCATAGGGCATCAAAGAATTCGTCCGCATCGCTGTCAACAGAAGCAGTGCCCAAAAGGCTGGCAGCATTGCGACGTTGTATGGCAATGCTAATTCTTTGGCCAAGAAATAGGCCAGCCCTCTGGTCACGTGAAGAGTCAACTAACTAAGTTGAAGTTTAGTAAGAAACCGATGGATGTTCTAGAATAAAATTTAATTTTATTAATAGAAAACAAACAGCTCGTTTACCAAATTAAATTTCAGTCGACAACATCCATCGGTTTCTTACTAAACTTAACTATATCCAACGATCCTGAACATTTATCTCTTATTTTTACTGTACCTACATTTTATTATGATTGATTATAATTGTTATTGGCCAGAGGCTAGGCATTACTATACAACGTGGCAATGCTAGCAGGCATTTTTTGACGCAATTTTTTAGTTTGTTGATAGTTTAAGCTAAGCCGTTTTTAAGTAATTAGATATAAGTGGTTTATGAACAATTCATTTTAATTCTGAACAAACTATAAATTATTATTATGACATAAAAAACACATATTTTACCAACATAGGGCACAACAAGGTGTAGTTTTAAGACGCTTTTTTGTATGTCTAAGTTCTAAACTAATATTATAAAGAGAAAAAAAAAGATTTCCGGGAGTGCCGACAGAAGTGAAGACAAAACACAAACAGAACACTTTGCCATCACTCACTGACATATCAGATATACATTAAAACGGAGTTCATCCCGAGGAGAGCACACATCCGAAGCAGTGTCGGTTACGGTAACAATGGCGCGAATTCAATGAAAATGCCCAACGCGTTTAAAGAAGTTTCCACTTCAAAAGATCTGATTTTTTGTGTAAACACACAGAAAATTAAATCTTTTGTTACGCTTTCACGTTAAAACGGCTGAACGGATTTGGATGAAATTTGGCACATGGGTAGAGTATGACCTGGACTAGGATACAGGATACTTTTTATCTCAATACGTAATCGAGACTTATGCAGGTAAAACCACGTAGGGCAGCTAGTTTATAATAAAGATGGATGTTTATTCCTAAATTCGGCTGATGTTACCAAGACTATGTCCTAGATTAAGACAATTTCTTTTTTTTTTATATATATTTTATATTAAAAACTAGCAGCGCCCCGCGGTTTCACCCGCATAAGTTTCCCGTGTGAATATCGGGATAAAAACTATCATATGTCCTTTCCTAGGACTCAAACTATCTCTACACCAAAATTTCATCTAAATCGGTTAAGCTGAGCGTGAAGAGGTAACAGACAGACAGACACACTTTCGCATTCTTAATATTAGTATAGATATTTTTTACCCTGGAACGTGTAGTAAGTATTTCTTCTAGGATACAAGTGAAGTCGTAGGCTCCCATTGGTATAATTCGAATGTAACATCATCCGGCATCACAAGGTATAATTTTCTTTCCAATGTAGGTACCTATTATTATGCACCTGTGAGCTATCTGCCCAGCCTTTTCCCAACTTTGTTCAGCTTCCAGTCTAACCAGATGCAGCTGAATACCAGAATTGTACTTGGAGTGTACCATTATGTACCAGTGAGTACAATACATTATTTATCAACATATAATTTCATTGAGCATTCCCAAAAGAATCAGATGCTTTTGTTGAGATATTCCGAATTGTATTATTCAAACTAATATGATTTTCCAAAAAGGGTCACCTGGGGCGCGGATCTTCATACCATACACAAAGTAGCAAAATGAGGAATATTAATTTAATTTAGCTCTTTGTCCACTCTTGCTCATACGGCTTATATTCGAGTAACAAATACAAGTAAATCGACGGCGAAGTGCCAATAACACCTAACTGACAAAGTCAAAAATTTACACAAACCGAAAAAAAAAACGTTCAAAAATAGACACGTTGGTTTAGTTGAGAGGTATTTCCACATTTTAATTTAATGCTGTTGGTGTTGCAACTAAAAAGCACTAAGGAGATTTCACTAAAGCATGCGAATAACGCCTATAAATTCAAAGCGATAAAAAAGCGAATTTCTCGAAAAATGTCAGTTAGGAGGTATTGGCATTTCGCCGTCGAAATACGAAACATTAAAATGTTTGATGGCTAAATACAGCTTTTATGCTGATTATACAGAAAATTACTTATAACTAGCGATTTTAAACACTTTCCGAGCTCGACCTTTCCCTTTATTATTACTCTACTGCCATTATCCCAATTTATTTGTTGTCGGCGCAATATAATATATCTTTTTCTTCCACACTTCTCTAATAATTTGTTATCTCGGAAGTCACCCCTTTCCAGCCATATCATCTTTCACACAGTCTATCCATCGTTTCTTTGGTCTTACCCTGCTCTTAGAGCCAGCGCGCACTAGCGACTTTTTGTTGACCGATAGTTTGGTCGTTCAGAGAATTAGTATGGAGCTATATTGAAGTGCACGCGTCTCATCGGCCGATTTTTAATCGCCAAATGCTTCCACTTCAATATAGCTCCATATTGATTCCCTGAACAATCAAACTATCGGTCAGCAAAAAGACACTAGTGCGCGCTATACAGTCATACTCAAAACTATCCTTACGAAATTTTCCTCGTTCCTCCGCAACACATGCCCATACCATGACAACCGATTTCCACACAACTTTTCAGTTACCGGTGCCACTTTCAGACTTCCTCTTATAGGTACTCGATCTTCCCCTTCATACAAGGTGTAATTATACAGGGTGTCCCTGGAAGTATGGATCAAATCGAATAGGGGCGTGGGCAAGGTCATTTCCAAACGTTTTAGTAAAAAAAAAAAACTAAAAAAGAAGAGAAGAGAAATCGAATCATTTTAAAGAAATCTTTAAAAGATCAGGGCTATCAATTTATTTTTTTTAGATAGCAATGATAGTATTTTTTTATGATTATTTTCTTTGATTACTATGCGAAGTGATTGAAAAAAATAAATAAAAATCGGTCATAACTTTTGAACCGTAAAAAAATTCACTGTCATTCTCAGGGTTAAAAAGTTTGTAAATGACCTAGCCCACGCCCCTATTCGATTTGATCCATACTTCCAGGGACACTCTGTATAGGTATAAATTGCAAGCCTGAAATGTTTGCTATGTGCACAATACTGAAATTATTAAAAATCATCATCTGCCAAGCCTTTTCCCAACTATGTTGGGGTGGGCTTCCGGTCTAACTGGATGCAGCTGAATACCAGTGTTTTTTTTTCAATTAAATATGAAAAATATCATGATTTTTTTTTTGTCTCTATTTATACGAACATGAAATGTATGGAGCAGCAGGTTTTCCTTTCAAGATTTCTAGATTTTTCCAGAAATATTTGTTGTTGTTTGTTTGTTGTTGTTTTATTGGATGGTTTTTTGTGATTTATACCATAATGTTGATTACAATGACTCCTTTTTAGATTTGCCGTTATTTCAATTATACATTTGTATAATGATTTTTTTCCAACCAATTTGCCTATGTTCAGCATTAAATATAAATTTACAAGATCGGCCTCTATAAAATATTAAAACTAGTTTGAAACTAGTCTAGTACCTAATCTACCTACCCGCAAATGTATGCATAAAGATACCTTCTCAATTCCCGGAGAATGAAAAGCCACAAATCTAGAGATGAAGTCTAAGTTAGTGCTTATATTGGAATTTCGAGGTGTCAGACTCGTACTTGAAACTCATGTTCAGTATTTATAGCAGCTCGTGCAATGATTCATTCCAGGTTGGGTGGTTTTCTTTGAGCAATCTGTCTCGTTTACGATGTATTGTGATAAACCTAGCTTTTCGGGTCAAAGCCCTAGCGTAGAACCTAATTTCCATTCTCACTAGCACTAAGGCACCTGAATGTACTTGTACTTAGAATTATCTTGTGGTACTGGTCGGTTAATATCTCATAATATAAGAGCACATTCACGATCGACGTAAACCCATTGCAAATCAACGATTGTTAAGAGTTTCATGAAACTCAGGCAATCATCCATCCATACTTCCATACTAATATTATAAATTCGAAAGTCTGTGTCTCTGTCTATATGTTACCTTTTCAGGCCTAAACCACTGAACCGATTTAGATGAAATTTAGTATAGAGATAGTTTGAGTCCCGGGGAAGGACATAGGATACATTTTATTCCGATATTCCCACGGGATCGAGACTTATGCGGGTGAAACGGCGGGGCGCATCTAGTCATCCATACTTTATAATAACAAGAGTTATATTGCAATTACTAATGGCTTGACGTCTTGATCGTGAATGTGCTACTTTAGACATAGATACCTAAAATATATGAGACTAGCTTCTGCCCCCTACTTCGTCCGCGTGAAATTTGTTATTCCCCCGACCGACCCACTCCGTCGCATCGCAACGCCTGCCCGCGCTATTACTGTGTTCTTTCTATGTTTTTATTTTGCTCGGCTTCTAAATGCCTTAGCGTGATATTAAGTAGCCTTCCTCAAAAATTGGCCTATCAAATGCAAAAAGATTTTTCCAAATCCGACTGGCAGTTCCAGAGGTTATCCCGTTCAAACAAACAAAAAAACTCTGCAGCTGTATTATTAATATAGATATACTCGTAAATTACATATTCTCAGGGGATGCGGACGGTTGACGTCGATCGATCGCGGTCTGGTTGCACCCTTAGAACTTTGATATTCGCTCATGTCTTAGTAAAATATTTTGAAGCAACCAAGATTGTAGAAGACTGAATATCCAGGACAGTAGTACTTAAGCCTGATATGGTGACATAGTAACATAAGTGTAAAAATGTTCTTGCTTCAGTTTTATTGCCACAGGTATGAAACTTGCTTCGTGTAAACAGCGAAGTAAATGCGTAACATACTATAAGTAGCAATGCGTTTTATTTTGACAGTTCAACAACATTCATTGCGTTATTTACGTTATTGAACGGATACATTTTTCGAACATATAAGGCAATGGATTGGCAATATCCTTCAAAATGATTCAGATTATGATTGATGGTGTGTTACGCAATTAGGATGCTGGTCTTTAAGGGCCTACTTCTTCTTGTTAGCGTGTCGATGACAAAAGTAACACGAAAAATATATATGTATATAACGTTTTTTTAATTTGTTTGGCCCAAAATTCAGCAACGCGAATACCGTTTGCTGACGCAGCAATTTGGTCCTCACGTGTCTGCACACGTGTCACCTGCGTGACATGCGGCTTAAGATGTGAGATGAGCCATTGTCTGTGGATAGACACCGCAAACACACCGGAGGTCTGAGCCGTACACGAACCCCCACTTGTGAAGGCTGTCCTTGCTGCGGCCTTCTTGGGTACGAAATCTATTTAAGGAATTCCAAATGCCACGGCAACTTTTGCCCGGATGGGAGGTTTTGATGGTTCAATAAAGAATTCAGGAGGATGTAAGTACCTAATTATCGTTGCTCGTAGAATATATTTTGAAATGTGCTCTGACGAAAACCAGAGCTTAAAAAAAAGTTGCTCCGCAGACACTTGGCATTTCTATTTCGAGAGCAATCTGCACGGGCATATGAGTCTGAATAAATTATGACCTGTGCGCGGTCATCAAATTTTGACACAATGTTGTGTTGTTTTTTTGTGTTTTATGTGTGTAAATTTTGCATACGCGTTGTAAATTTAATTCAAGTCAATATTTTTATATTAAAATGTGTCCACCTACAAAATATTAAGTTCATAAAGCTAAATATAAACATTAAACTTTTGCATAGCAATTCTTACTTAATTAAATATAACAGCCGTTTTAATTTGAATTAACATGATAAGCAGTAATTTAACATTTAATTCCACAATCCGTCTTTCGATATTAAAAACTGGAATGGACTATTTATTTTCTACGAATATTTTTTAT
The DNA here is from genome assembly GCA_945859645.1 of Amphipoea oculea. Lineage (NCBI taxonomy): Eukaryota > Metazoa > Arthropoda > Insecta > Lepidoptera > Noctuidae > Amphipoea > Amphipoea oculea. Next base: position 13,904,474 of record OX243880.1, read on the forward strand.
AATTTCTTGGACTTTAACGTTGTTACGGAGACAATTTCTTTAAGTCTCTTTACAGTTAAGGATAATTAAATAAATGGTAGACAAGATTAATTTGTCGGCTCAAGTCAAGATGTTGTAAACAAAAACAAGTTAGATTTTAATTAAACCCCAGCACCGAATGGGTAATGTTCGAAATGGAATATTCGTAATATGAATATTGAATATTATACTATTATAGAAAATCTGATCTATAAATTCCAATATTATCACCTTACTTACCTAAAGCCTTCAAAATAATATAACAGAACATTGATTTGATCCAAATATTCGACAGATTTATACACGCAGTAATTGCTTGTTAAACTAGAACATGTTTTGTAAAGCAATTAAACAAGATATTGTAATTAACCTAAATAGGTACGGTGCCGAGTCGATCGTTCAATATCGAGGTATCGACATCCATCAAACACGTCACTATTCCCACGAGAATTTGATAAAAAATCGCTGTTGTGAAGCTGACTTTAAATGAGTTAAACTAGAAACATTGCTTTTATAAGTTAGCTTGTCATTTAATTCTCAACAAAAAATTTAACCGTCATAGTCAGCCTATATTGTTCCCACTGCTGGGACACAGGCCTCCTCTCTTCGGAAGTGGGCTACGAGTATAATCGACCACCCTGGCTCAGTGCGGGTTCGTAGATGTCACATGACTTCGAATTTTTGGTTCTAGGGCATGCCGGTTTCCTCACGATGTTTTTCTTCACCGTTTTGAGAGTCGTGGTGATGAAAGAATTTACACAAACTAAAGCGCCTGTCTGGGTTCGAGCCGACGACCTACAATTCGTAAGTCGCGGCGGTTACCACTGAGCCACCACTGCTCTCCTAAAAAAATTTAATACTAAATTGTAATTTCGCTTTTTTTATTGTGTGGAAATCCTCATGGATGTCCAACTTGATATTTGTATGCTGTTAACGGCAAAACATAGAGATCTCTACACCTATTCTATTTCAAACACCTATTTTTACACCTTTGTACGTTTAACAAATAAAAAACTTTGACTTTTTAAGTCATCATCGTCATCATTTCAACCGAAAGATGTCCATTGCAGGACATATGCCTCCCCCAAGCACCTCCACTTCGACCGGTTCTGCTTCCCGCATCTAGCGGATTCCTTTTATAAGGGGTAAAATTTAAACGCTCACCAAAATAATTTTTAGACCCTAAGACTAAGTACCAAGCAAAATATGTAAAATAAGCCCACTCTATACCGATGTGCCTAAAGAACAATGTTTTATGTTCCAAAATACACTCTATACACTCATCAGAATAATTGTACATGTTGTATTTATATTCTTTTTGCCTACCAAAATGGATAAATGCTCACCAAATCTTGTTTCCCTGAAATAGTAACATTAATACCCAAAACTTTTGTTTTTTTTTTTTTCTTACCAGTGATTCATTTTATTTACCTTAGTCATTTGTTGCAGTAATATTGAGAGTGAAATATTTATTTGGCTATGTTATCATATTTTATTCAAATTCATAAAACAATATACAAGTAACGTGTTTGGGATACGCAATATTATATCTGATATTCAAGAAAAGTCAGCTTTTTTGCCTCAGTAAAACTAACTAAATTAAAAGTCGTGAAATTAAATATTGGTAACATCTATTTAGCGATAATATAAAATATTTGGTCTGAAATTACTTTAAAGGCGTTTAAAAATCTTTATGGTATAGAATAAAAAGGAAAATAGGTTTATTTCTACATTACTTTATGAAACACAATTTGGTGAGCGTTTATCCATTCTGGCAGGTATTTCGAATTTTTTGGTACTAAAATAGGTACTTTTTTGGTAGCCGTTTAAACACAAGCCTTTTATAAGTACAGCATGAATATTTATTGCCTGTTAAATGTTGTTGTATGTAGCTGTTATCTGTGGTTTTACAATTTAGGTACTTCATACTTCATGTTCCAGTATAAATGTTATCCAGGATTCTACTCCAGTGCTGCCAATTTCCTTAAAATCAGATGTGCCATTATTGCCTAACTGAAGAACAAATCTGCTTGACCAACCTTCATGTTTATGATACCTACCAATTAGTGATATTATTTTAAACTAGCTGCGCCCCGCGGTTTCACCCGCATAAGTTTCGATCCCGTGAGAATATCGGAATAAAAATTAGTCTATACGTTAATCCAGGGTGTCAGCTACCTCTATACAAAATTTTATCAAAATTGGTCCAGCCGTTTGGGCGTGAAGGAGTAACAAACCTATAAACACACACACAAACTTTCGCCTTTATAATATTAGTGTGATTAAATGACTGATCTGATTTAATGGCTTAATGACTTTAAATTATAAATAAACGACCAGTGGTCCACTTTAGCCCTGAATAGAAAGAGATGGAAATCATGGGGAGAGGTCTTTGCCCAGCAGTGGGATTATGCAGGCTAACAGTAACAGTAACATAATGACTTTAATGTAGCTTAAGTAAAATTATTCTCTGATCATCATCATCTGCTTAGCCTTTTTCCAACAATGTTGGGGTCGGCTTCCAGTCTAACCGGATGCAGCAGAATACCAGTATTTTACATGGAGCGACTGCCTATCTGACCTCCACAACCCAGTTACTGGGTAATACGATACCCCTTAGTAAGACTAGTTGTCAGATTTTCAGGCTTCTGACTACCCGTAACGACTGTCAAAGATCCATGATTGACAGCCGGGACCAATCGCTAAACGTGCTTTTCGAGGCATGGAGTGGTCTCAGTATATGAAAACCCATCCACAAACCAACCGCGGCAAGCGTAGCTTAACCTGATCGATCGACCTGTGCGGCTGTTATTATTTAGCCACGGGCCCCCTCAGTGACTCTGAACAGTAACATAATGATAAAGTCATTAAGTTAGCCTAAGCAAAATTATTCTCTAAAATATGAAATTCAATTTAACGTGGAAATGAAAAATGCTGATGACATTAGCATTAAACTCGCATGCCGAATGTAATTGCATGAATAGTTTTACCAGGCGTTTGAATTGGCGCAGACCATTTTTATAAGCACTGAATAATATTCGCATTAAAATTCGATCAACTGTCACGTTTTACTACTACGTTTGAATTTATAGTATCGCAAACCCTTTAATTTTTTGAGTATAAAACATTCAGGCTTCTTTATAATTACCTACTCCTCCAACATAGGGATAACTATGGATTGCACGGGTGGCTAAAGATTATTCTTTAGGCCACCCACACGTGAAAACTTAGGTAAAGTGAACTGTCATTTCATCAGAGGGGCAATTCTCGTAATTTTAATAACGTTCACAGTCTGATCTCAGTCTCAATCTGTCAAAAAATCCTCGAATTTTGCCTACATTTTGACAAGTTTTTGACATTTGTTGATCGCCGAGATGAGACTGCGACTAGATTTTGAACGTTTTAAATTACGATAATTGGCTTTCTGATGTTAGGGATTCACACTATTGACAGCTCACTTCAAGCTGTCCTCACATTCACGATGAGATGGGGCAGAATCCAACAAGATTTTAAAGTAGTGGAATCTGCCCCACTATTTCGATTCAGTGGGGCAGATTCCACTGAAAAATTTTAGGCATTCCACTTTGCCCCACCAGTGGGGCGGCTGGTGGGGCAAACAGGAATAATCCATTTTTTTTTTTTCAGAATAGTTCAGCAGACGTCACCTTAAATAACATCACAAAAAGTAGTCTTATCGTCTAGAAGAAAAAGTTTAAATTACTTCGGATAGTTGTCCCATCCAGGCGGGAAAGGCGTGCAGAAAACTATGGTGACATTCGGCCGTAGCTGCATCGTCACTGTGCTTGAGAACAGCGCCGCCGGCGCAGCGAAGATAAGCGCGGCTGCCCATATGAACGTCGCGCAAACCAGTGGGAGTTTGCGAAGCTGCAACAAAGTTCCAAGTCAAACAAACTTTAGTCGACTATGAGCTATTAAACTGTAAACTAACTAGTTTCTAGTTACACGTGTGTTTGTTCACACTTTGTAGATTGTAGGGTACTCGAGACGTGATGTTTAATTTGAGTTAGGATTTATTAGCGACGTTGTGCACTCAAAGTATGATAGCATGTACAGTCAAAAAAAGAGATAAGTATGCAGGATCGTCGGATATAGTTGAAGTTTATTAAGAAAACAATGGATGTTCTCGAATAAAATTTTATTTTATTAATAGAAAACAAACAGCTCATTTGTCAAATTAAATTTCAGTCGACAACATCCATCGGTTTCTTACTAAACTTTAAGTATATCCGACGATCCTGCATACTTATCTCTTTTGTTGACTCTACCTAGCAGCATCGGCTTTTATTGGCTTTTATTTACTGTCAACTTTTAGAGTAATCATTCCCTCGGATTAATAGCATCTTGATGAATTAGTGCTCATAAACATGGCAGAGGTAACTGCAGCCGTCGTCGTGTGATGCGTGCCGCTCATGTTTATGAGCTCCTTTCACGTTTTGACAACAACACGAGTTCCTGAATCCTAATGTGTTCGATTTACAGGCTGGTGGTTTAGTCATCTGCAAGCGGGACGAAGTGAATCGCCTCGTCAAACTGAGCAACTTTCCCTAAGCAGACTTATTTATGATACATTAAAATTTAAAGTATCAGAATCTTTAGTTTACTAAATCGCCAGCCTCTATCTGTAAACATGATATTAGTAAAGAGGGATATTTTGATTTAATTCTGAAATCCGTCTTTCGATAATAAAAAATGGAATGAACTCTTTATTTTCTTCAAATATTTTTTTTTTTATAATTTCTTGGATTTTAACGTGGTTACGGAGACAATTTCTTAGACAATTTCTTTATATCTCTATAGATATCTAAGTATAGTAATGATAAACAAGATTAATTCGAGTCAAGATATTGTAAGCAAAAACAAGTCAGATATTAATAAAAACAAACAAAATGCCAACGTGGAATAGGTCGTAAAATGTTTTCGGTCCAGTTAATTAAGTCCTTCTCATCTTATAAGCTAAGCAAGATGTCTCTGAAGACTTACTTTACTGTTTCTTATCTTCTCGACAGAAATGACATGAAAATAAATAAATGTTTGTTAGTTGGTGTGAATATCTAGCAAAGTGTCGAAGAAGCAACGTCTATGAACTAATTTTGAATGAGGAACATCGAACAAAATGGCATCATAGGTTTTCTACGATGACAGATACTAAAAATGCTTACTTTAAGGTGAGCATACACTAGAGCATTTTGTCGAGCATTTCCTTGTAATTTTACGTTCTATACGATTGGTATGATACAGACAAAAGCTCAGTTTCCAAAAGCATTTCTATGTAATGTAACATCCCTATAAATGCTCGACGCTGCGTTCGACGTAATTTTCACGGCGAGTGAGCATTTACTTGTAACATTTCTTTCTACCTTGCGTTCCTTGCTGATGATTGTGCGTTCTTGATCGCTCATATTGTTTGCTCGATAAAAAAATGTTACTCCAATAACAAAACATCGAGCTTCGTGTTCGAAGTGCGGTTCGATGAAATTATAAAATGTCGAATGCTCGATGTTCTGTCACTAGTACCTAAATGCTCTAGTCTATGCTCACCTATAAATGTGCACAGTACAGTCACGTCTAAAAGTATATATACACTTGGCTTTATTCAAAGGCGATTTTCTCCTTTAGTTTTGAATGAAATTTTATGTTATTACGAAAATTGTATTTTCGAACCCATAGGTTTATGTTTTCCTTCACCGTTTCATCGTGAGGAAACCGGCATGTCCTAGAACCAAAAATTCAAAGACATGTGACATCTACCAACCCGCACTGGGCCCGCGTGGTGGATTACGGCCCACTCCCTCTCACAGAGAGGAGGCCTGTGTCCCAGCAGTGGGAACATTATAGGCTGATGATGATGATGATGAGGTTTATGTTAAGTGTCGTATTTCAACGTTGCATTCGTTATTTCACGTTAAAATCGCAATTGAAAATTGCCAAGTGTGTACATACTTTTAGACGTGACTGTACGTAGGTAGGTACCACAGAAATCTTAATAATAAGGATTTCTGTGGTAGGTACTCACTCTTACAACACCCTTTAAATCTTAGCAATCCATCCAACAAAAGCAAGAAAAAAATCTAATACTTGGTCAGTTTTATAACACTCAATTTTAAAAGCTGAGCAACAGAAACCCATCCCGGAAGAAGACATCCATTTTCCAGAAAATCGATCCTTCAAACGGGTTCAAATCCAGCTTTGTACCGATATACTTTCAATGTTTTAAAAATCCAATTTACTCACCTGGAGCCTTCTAAATGGATTCACGATAGCACAGTATCTTTCTGCTGATAAGGCTGTCAACGTGAAGACTGATACTCCGATGCTCACATCCTTGCCTGCTTCGGAAATACGGCATATTACCTCCCCCCATGGCCATGATTCCAGTGTGTAGATGATTGAGACGAACGGCACGCATATCAGGATCACTAGCAGGTCAGCCAAGGCTAGCGAGAATATGTACCTGAGGACGAAAATACAAAAATAAATAAATGCAAAATGTTTTTTTATTTTTGCTTGTGACTAAACATACCAAGACCCCTACGTGCCTCGGAAAGCATGTTAAGCTGTTGGTCCCGGCTGTCATTTGTGGATCTTTGACAGTCGTTACGGGTTATCAGAAGCCTGAAAGTCTGACAACCAGTCTTACCAAGGGTAGTGACTGGGTAATGCGATACATTTACCCAGTCTCTGGGTTGTGACGTGTGTGTAGGGTCTCAACTGAATCCGGTTCGACTGAAAGTCGAGTCCACTAAAGTTGGGAAAAGGCTAGGAAGATGATGATATTTTAATAAGTCAATAACAACTAGCTATTGTGGCCTTTTTGTTAGTAGAATGAAGGTTAATATTTCTTTTTTCTTGTTTACCATGTATTAGTATTTACTTGTTATTTCATCGAGGAAACCCGGGGTCTCGATTTATGCCCGCTTGGTGGTTATAGGCGCCCCATATTACATGAGACAACATAGCTGGCGAAATGTGGGTGTAACTAGTACACCCACATACCCTCAATAGGCTCATCGCGTTGTCGAGTAGGCGTTCGGCGGGAAATGGAATTGCGCCCCTCTACGACATCTCATAGAGGCATACCAATTTTGTTTTTATTCCACCGAAATGACACGGCAAAAGAATCTAAAAACATATTTTTGCGTAAACACAGGGAAAAAAAACAAAACAAAATCAACCACTACCTACATCTTAACTTTCCGCGAAGCAGACTATGGAGTTTATTTATAAACGATGATTTAAGTGACGTTTGAACGTAACAAATGTATGGTGAAACAGTCGCTAATCACTGCTTAACTTTTAGAAACGTTTATGAATAAAGGCTTTCACTACTCCTACTTTATTATATACTAGCTGCGCCCCGCGGTTTCACCCGCGTAAGTTTCAATCCCGTGGGAATATCGGGATAAAAACTATCCTATGTCCTTTCTCGGGACTCAAACTATCTCTATACCAAATTTCATCGAAATCGGTTCAGTAGTTTAGGCGTGAAGAAAAGACAGACAGACAGACAGAGTTACTTTCGCATTTATAATATTAGTTTGGATAGTTTGGATTATTTTATCATTATTTCTTATTTTTATTATCACAATAAAGGCGAAAGTTTGTGAGTGTGTCTGTATGTTTGTTACTTCTTCACGCACAAACGGCTGAACGGATTTGGATGAAATTTGGCATGCAGATAGTTTATAACCAGGATTAAAAAATAGGATACTTTTTATCCTGATATTCCCACGGAATCGATACTTATGCGGGTGAAACCACGGGGCGCTACTAGTAATTAAATAAACAATCACTTAATATAAAATAAATGATGCATCAGACAGGAAACTAGTTATACCCTATTGTTACTAAAATATGTATATTGTGATAGTTGACCATAATGTATGGGAAGCGGGACGTTATTGCATGGTATCGGCAATCGGATACTTGCTTGTTATCTTGCATGAAATATGCAAGCGATATGGCAGCATAATAATTGGCGTCAGAATTGCTTTAGAATAACATATACTAAGTCATAAATTGACTGAAACTAGAATCTGATATTATTTTGTTTTGTGTAAGACTGTTCTCACACTTATAGGATGCATCCAGACAGATGGGCCAAAGTCGTCACACAGTGGGTGCCTGAAGACGGGCATCGTCACCGAGGCAGGCCTAAGAAACGCTGGCGTGACGACGTAGACTCATTCTTAACCGACTGGAAGGAGAAAGCACAGCACAAGGAAAAGTGGAAGAAAATGGGGGAGGCCTTTGCCCAGCAGTGGGACAGTACAGGCTAACGGAAAAAAAAAGACTGTTCTAGCTTGGTTCTGAAATTGTTTTAAATTATGTTAGAAACTTGTATGTCATTCATACAAGTTCCAAAGGGGAACTATATTTTCTATCACCAAAATTTATATTTGTCATCAAGTTGTATCGCCTAATAAATAGATCTATCGCCACGAAATATTTGTATCACCTAATAAATAGATCTATCGCCACGAAATATTTACGTTCTCAGATAGCGGGGCTCCGTCGACATAGGATGCAAGAACGAGCGAAGGGCACCCCGAGGTTCGGTTTGGTTAGGTCACTTGCATTGTTTGGTGACTACATTTTGGTGACAGATCTACTATTTGGAGGACAAACCCTATTATTTAAGAAACACAAAACTAATTAAATTGGTGATAGCTTAAATGATACCCGTTCCAAAGCAATTTCTTCAATATTAATAGGTAATATACAGGGTGACAGTGGCATCAACACGTAACCTGTTACGAGTACCAAGGATTTAGTACATGATTCAGAAAAATAACTGGTAATATGGGTTTCGTGTCGATTACCACCCTGTTTAGAATCATACTGATTCCCAAAATATTTAAGTAAGTATGTCGGAAGCCATAATATAAAATACCAATCTCTTCTTCGTGTTGTTAACTGCAAGAATAAGACTGTTCGTTTGAAATGACTGCTGTAAGAGTCATTGACCAAGGCGCAGTTTCAGCCGTGGCGGTTAGGTAAAATAGAATAGTGGACTGGTTATAATCATCACCTGCCTAACCTTTTCCTAACTATGTTTGGGTCGGCTTCCAGTCTAACCGGACGCAGCTGAATACCAGTATTTTATATGAAGCAAATGTCTATCTTTCAGGCTTCTGACTACCAAAATGTTCGAATGACTGTCAAAAATCTTCGAATGACACCCGGGAACACCGTTCCAAGGCATTAAGTACCTATATAATGGTCAACTCAATATTAAGTGAGTTAAAGCCGGCTATCTTTTTGACAATAATCAGATGACGGCTTTCACCACATACATACCACAATGTAGTTGACATTTATGTAATTAAAATCCTATATTATGCAAATTCTAAAGAAAATCAGAAGACACTGCGAAAACTTTCACCATCTAAAGTTTTGAATGATTGGGTAAGAATTATGTTCGATAAAATCACATTCGATAGGGGAAACATTATAACGAATGGAACTAATAAAGGACAGGACGTAACTTGGCTAGTTATCGAGCAAGCTCGTTAGTGAACAAAAGTTGGTTGAAACTTTGAAAATGCAGTGAATGGAGAAAAATGCTAAAAGGCAATGATATGCTTTGATGTGATTAAGTTGACCACATTTATGCCACATTTTAGCCAGGAATCGAACTCGTCGAATTAGAAAAAAAAAATACACAATGTATTATTACCTTTCGATTGTGTCCCTACTAAGGATCGAATTCTGGGAAGTAATGATACGGAAAACTAAAGGAAAGAGCTCATTTTTAACAAAATACTTCTTTTATTTTTCTTATGTGTACCTACCTATTAAACCTTAACTGATTAATTGTTCAAAATGATGACAATTGTTTTCAATACATAGCTGAATTCTACAACTCAAGGAGGTCTTGATGCAATTCAAAATTTGAATTTAGAACATAATTTTGTGAAGGTGACTGCGCTACGAATGTGTGTTAGTGAAAAAAGAATCAGTTTATTAAAATCCAACATTTTCCTTAAGTTTGCCCTATGTCCTTACTTCCCAGCGACACTATAAAATGGTGTAATAATACAGTGTTCTTTTTTTTTAAATCAACGGGTTCGATTCCTGGCTAGAAATATTGATTTTTCAAAAATCCAATGATGCAGTTTTAGTTTTCATCAAAATCGAGCCCGTGACTCCTTTGAGTACTTTTCGCTATTCCTCATAGTTTCGGATTTGACCATCCACGCCCACTTGAACAATTCATCCTGTATATACAGGGTTATCAGGGTTCGGTCGAAGTGGAGGTGCTTGGGGGAGGCCTATGGCCTATGTCCAGCAGTGGACGTCTTTCGGCTGAAATGATGATGATGATACAGGGTTATTGGAACAATACCAACAACCTCTTAAGAGGTCATTGTACTCATCATTATGAACAACTTTTACTGTGGGACCAAACCTGAAACCGCGAAAAAAAAAATCAGCTGATCCCTACATTTTGACGAGTTATACGAAAACAAATGTATGTGTAAAACGAACAGCAGATTTTTTTTTCGCGAAATCAGCTTTGGTCCCATAGTAAATTTTGTTCATAATGATGAGTACAATGACCTCTTAAGTGGATGTTGGTGTTTTTCCAATAACCCTGTATAGATGATGATGAAATAAATTACAGCAAAGATCAAAAGTTGTGAATACTTACGTGTTCGGCGCATTTCTCATGCCCCTGTGCCTGACATAGACAATAACCAGGGTCCCATTGCCAAGCACCCCTACTATAAAGATGATGGCAAACAGGACTGGCACCAGATACGTCTCCAGTCGATCCTCGTAAGGGGTGTAGTCGCTCTCAGTCTGATTGTCACCAGGGGTGTATACTAGGACCGAGGCGTTCGGCTGGATGGTGAACATTGTCGATCTGGGGAAGACGAGAAAGTATGGTTAGGAAATAGTCGTGCAAGTAATCATGGTTTGTTATAGGGTGGCACTAAACCGCGTACCTAATGAACAGTGGCAACACACTACACTTGTATTACAACGGGAAAAGAACCCAAATCAAAAAGCTGAAATATGAAATCAGAATTTAAATGTACAATTTTTACTTTCATGGCAGAATTCATATGATGTACATAATAAAGAGTGTTGCATTTATATATTGACAAGCTTCTGCCAGCGACTCAATCCGCGTGAAATACCCCCCCCCTCCCCCGCGTCACATCGCATCGCCAGTGCTATTACTTCATTTTCGATCAGCGTTCCTTCTGACTGACCTGATGTTAAATCTTCTTCTATATTATAAAGAGGTATTTGTTTGTAAGTTTGTCTGTAGGGGGTAATCTCTGGAACTACCAGTCGGATTTGAAAAATTCTTCTTGCATTTGATAGCCCAATTCTCGAGGAAGGCTATAGGCTATTTAACATCACGCTATGACCCTTAGGAGACGAGCAAAAAGAAAAAAAGTCAAAAAGTACGTTAAGTGATAGCGCGGGCGGGTGATGCGATACGACGGGGTGGCTCGGGGGAAACAAGAAGTTTCACGAGAACGAAGTCGCGGGCTGAAGCTAGTAGCATATTCAAGAATTGGGCTATCAAATGCAAAAATATTTGTTTAAATCGGACTGAGATAGTTCGGTAGTTCCAGAGATTAGCGCGTTCAAACAAAGACACCCTTCAGCTTTATTAGTGAAGATTAAATATTTGCATTCGTATTATTTCAAAATCATGTTTATTTATATTGCATCGGTGATCATCTTGCCCATTATTATTTTCCTTAATACCAAGTCATATTTAAATGTTTATTAATAATTAACGGATATTAATCCTATCTAAGGGCCTGTGCACACCACGTTTTTTAAACGCGCCGTCGACGGTGCGCTTTTATCCTACAGAGATAAATGCGACCGACCTGACTCGCGTGCGTGTCGCGTCTGTATCGCTACAAACGCACCTCAACGGCGCGTTTACAATACGTGGTGTGCACAGGCCCTTAGTCGAGTTACATGGGTATTTCCCACTTTATTTATTACTGTCCTGGTGCTTATTTTAAACTGCTATGGTTTTTCCCACTGCGATAAAATGGCAATTTACAATTAAATACCTAAACAATTAAGTTCATAATTTATATTCGTGTAATTAGTAATTACAGTTTGATCTTTTGTTTTGAGTGCTAACAGTACGATTATACACTTTTAATTACGGCACTTTAAACGTTAACGGCACTTTAAACGTTAACATTGGTCGAATGGTCGAATTTCCGCGTACCTACCTATTTTTAATAGGCCCGATCTTTGCTCCAGGACATCAGTATAACATAATTTCCACGGTCTGCCGGTCCGACATCACATTGGAAATTCAAATTTGACCCAGAAAGCTTAAAGTTCATGTAGATCGAGGGGAACCACTTAGGGACGTACGGGTGGCCAAAAAAGGACAAGCGTCTTTGACAAAATGCATTGGCAATTTGGCATGTAAGCATTTCGCGCTAAGATCTAGTCTATTAACGACGCTATTCTGTGAAGCCAAATAGGTATATTCTTCAATTAAGTGCAAGGGACATAGTAAAGCTCATTGTTACGCAAAGCTCAGATTATGTAACAATCTAATTTGTTACTACTGGTAATGGTTATTAAAATCCTTCACTTGATGAAGTTCTCCCGAGCGCTGAACAGTACCCACAATTCTGTATTACGACCACATTGTTATCAAATATTTAGACATTTAGATGTAGCTGTGTAATATTTGCTCTTACATCATACAGTGAATTTACGAGTATATAACAACAAAATGCAGCACGAACTCTTAATATTATAAGCACGGGACCGCAAACCACTAGAGTTAAAACTTTAATTAAATTAAAATACCAACGACAAAACATTAAGAGTCTAGACGAAATATCATTGTGAATTTAAATTTAGTCGCAGAGCTTGTTATGTGACACCGCATACTAGGTACAGGGCCGAGGTACGAGCCTTGGGGCACGCCTAACATTTGCCGTAGCGTGCTACTATTGTTTACGTAAATCAGTTTAACAAACGCTGTGGATTCATTATACAAGCTCCTACAATGTATTCTCGACTCAAAATAGGAACATTCTCGAAGCAAAAATGTGGCATTTCATTTGAAAAACAAAATGTGAAAGCGAACCTATTCAAACGCTCGTGCAAAGTTTTTTAATGAGAGTTAGTAACTGAACTTTAGTAAAAAGGTTCACAGGTAACGCTAGCGGACTGGACGAGTTGTTTTTATGGAGAAATAAGTGAAGGGTAGGAGTAAAGTTTTCTTTAAGTCGTCGGAGTTTCATACTTTAACTTTTTAAGTTGAGCTGAAGAAAATGTTTGCGATAGTTAGTGCAGTATTTGAGGACCGTTCTGAACATGGGTTAAAATCTAAGCTATTATACTTACAGTAGATACAATACAGTAGATAGAATATAGTAGGTATATAATATTTTTGTCTACGATTCATGCAGATATCGTAGACAAAAATATTAATAGATTTTTTTACAGTAACTAATTGTTTAACAGTAAATTTTTCATGAATCGGCTAACGTGAAAATAATTACAATACGTCATAACCAAAAAATGTCATCATCATCATTTCAGCCGAAAGACGTCCACTGCTGGACATACGCTTACCCCAAGCACCTCCACTTCGACCGGCTGTGCAAAAAATTTAACTAAAAGTTAGTTTCAAATTGCCAACAGTGCTGACCTCTTCTGTCACAAAATCAACAACAATAGATCTGTTCCTGATCTCACTAACCGAGACCCCACTAAGATCAAATACAAATACATGCATGACCCTAAAAAACGGGACTTGCTCATCCATCAAACATGAGTTGAACTCAAGCCCACGCTACAACGCCCACGATCCCAATATCAAAAGAATATTAAAAACATCGTCAAAAAACACGAAAACGCAAAGTTTCGCGTTTTTTCTGACATCCCAATAGTATTGAGGTAGCCCTATAGCTATAGAGCAGAATCGCTCATTCGTCAGCGTTAGGTAACGTGCTAACTGTCGTCCAGCATCCTAATGTGTAACACATTCGGAATGACAATACAACATAATCTATTGCTTCCTCAGTTTCAAAGTTTTACTACTTTATAGTAAGTATAAAGATTATATCCAAGATAAGAACGCTTGGAAACATGCTGGTCCTGCTCCATAGGACAATCTAGAGTCTAGACAAAATCAAACTGGTTGCTAATTTAATTGTAAATTTTTTTATTCTTTTTTTTTACATTTATTACTCACACCTTGACTTATTACTTGTATTTTGTTTTTTAATTAAAATCGTTTTGCTTGTACCATGTTTGTAAATATGTGAGCACCATGTATCTATCAGATAATTAATTGATATGTCATGGTTTCGTTTTTAATTCTTTTACCTATTGTGGTATAGTAATTTTATTGTAGGTGCATCGTCCTCACATGTTATTATATAATTAATGTACCCATGCAAAATATTGTACCTAAACATTTTAAAAGAGTAACGGTGGAGTTTCTTGCCCGTTCTTCTCCATACGAAAACTACCTTTTGGAATGGGCGACTAGAATCAATTCTATTTTAAGATAATTTTTGACGTTCAAAAGTGCCTTTTATGTGCCTATTTGAAATAAATGCTTTGACTTTGAGTATAACGCAATGGATATTGTTGAATTGTCAAAATTAGAGGAATTTTCATGTCGAGGTATCTACCCATTTGATATTTAACCAACGATCATTATCCAATCTCTTTTGTTCTTGCATCACCATAACCCGATGTAGAAGGCGTCTAGTGGGCGAGTTTTCTAATTCCTTGCTGCCATTGTGACGTATAAATAACGTCACCCCTACCAGTCGTCTGATCACAGCAAGGGAAGCTTCGACCATAACAATTTGTTCGTGAAAGCGTAGGCGTCAGATTGCAACAAGCACAATATTAGCAGATAAATTATTAGCTTCATCCGTAACCACATGATTAATGTGGCCTTTAATTAATTCAATGTGATGTCGAATGGTTGAATATTTTATTAGAAATATGAGCACTGAACAGAGCCCTTTGTAAATTCATTGAAAGAGAAAAATTTTATAATTATTCAGTTTTATATCTGCTTGTAGTATATAGTTATGCTCACCAGTTTCTAAAATTGTATTTTATTCTCCTCTAACGTAATCTATATACTTTCAGAAACACAATTAATTTTACTATTTGAGTTAGGTATCTATCCCTTATGTTGCACCTGCCATGTTTTGTCTCTGCATCACCCTAGATTGACTGGTAGGAAATGCCTCAGGCATTTAAAGTTAACCTTTGTACAGTATTTTTTACTTGTGCATAAAGTTTTAATGAATAAATAATTTATCGGTCATTGTTTCATTTTTCTTTTTTTTTACCTATTGTGGTATAGTAAATTTTATTCTAGGTGCATCATCTTCACATAATTATAATGATATAATTAAAGTGTACCTACAAAATATTATATAACATTTTAAAAGAGTCACTGTGGAGTTTTTTGCCCACTCTCCCATACGAAACTTAAATTCCTTTTGGAGAAACAATTTATATTTTCTTGTTAATTTTGACATTCAAAAGTGCCTACTATGTTTAATACTTTAGAGCTGTCAAATAAAATCATTTGGAATCAAAAACGAGTTTTATAATACAGGGTGTTACGGAAAGGGTATATCAATACAAACGGGTTGAAGAGTGTATCTGGTCTAGAATCTCTGTACAAAATTTCAGCTCAAAAGCATTAACTTTGAAAATGCTTAATATTTTTTTATTTCGACATCACGGCGCTGCAATGTCACGCGGCGGCATGATGTGCGTGTACTAGGCGCACAGACACACTACAGATAATGGATAATGACCCTCGTAGTGCGGTGACACGTTTGTTATGATTTCAATTTAATGAACTATCGAAATAAAAAAATATTTAGCATTTTCAAAGTTACTGCTTTTGAGCTGAAATTTTGTACAGAGATTCTAGACCAGATACGCTCTTCAACCCGTTTGTATTGATATACCCTTTCCGTAACACCCTGTGTAAGAAAAGAAATTCCAGTACCCAAACTGTGTAACGCACTAGTAGCCTCAATCTGAATCATTTTGAAGGATATTACTAATCCATTGCTTCGTATGGTCAAAAAATTTGTCTGCTCAGCAACGTAAATAACGCAATGAATGTTGTTGAACTGTCAAAATGAAAGTTTCGCAACTACCCCGCTGTTCCCTACCAACCAATTTATATCTAGCTATTTATCTTAGTACAAAAGTGATAAAAGTCAACAAGCAAGTGTCACGTTTCAAAATTGACCGAGGTCAGCGAAGGCACAGTGTTACACAAATAAAATATAAACGACAACAGGCACTTAGTCTTCATAAAATTCTTTATTTTATGAGACAATTAGAATCCCTAGTTACCCGAAACTGTGACATAATGTCGCACCTTATTCTTTATACTTAGTAATATATTGGCCTTAAAAAAATGAAGAAAAATTAGTTTATGTTTTTTTGGGAGAAATAATTATGTAATAATTTCTCTTAAAAAAAAATACTATTGAAATAATACAATATCTTAATCAATTCTAATAGATGATGATGATGAGATAGATGAGGATGATGATTGATGTCAAGATATTGTAATCAATGCTATGTTACGCCGTAATTGTCATATCCACGAGTCCTTTATTTATTAAGGTTATTACCAGCATAAGATTAATGTACGAGTATGTGCTGTGGCTGAGCTTTTTAAAATAAAATCTTTAGCTAAAATTATTAGTTAGAGATACGTAGATAAACTTATATTTTTAAGAATAGACGACGTCATTACGTTAGCGCCGGCCGTCGCTGAAAACCAGCGCTGGGGCTCTATCTTGGATAGGGTCGCAGCATAATGCTGAGCGACAGCCGTTTTGTGTGGATGTGACGCATGTTTCCCCCTACCTTTTTATTTTATTTTTTGTGTTTATGTTCTTTTTCGGGTCATTTTCACCGCAAATAAACGTATTTTCTTTCTTTCTTTCAATATCTTTATAGTCACAATAATTCTAAATTAAAGCTTCAGAAATTTCTTTTAACTGTCTGGGTACCTATAATTTAAAATATAACGCTATAGTTCGTCTCGAAACTGCAGTCGGTTCGATCATATAAATTGTTTTGATCTTACAAGCTACGACTTGCATCGTACGCTCAGGGTAGTTTAATGTATTCCTTGATACGTGAAGCTTTCATTATTTTCACTGAAAATATTGAAATTTAAAACTGCTTACGTAATTCGACGGCAAAATGAAAAGGGCTTCTGATATTGATAGATATAATAACAGCCGCACAGCTCGATCGATCAGGTTAAGCTACGCTTGCCGCGGTCGATCTATGGATGGGTGGATCTTTACATACCAAGATCCCTCCGTGTCTCGGAAAGCAAGTTAAGCCGTTGGTCCCGGCTGTCATTCGTATATCTTTGACAGTCGTTACGGGTCGTCAGAAGCCCGAAAATCAGACAACCAGTCTTCCCAAGGGGTATCGTATTACCTAGTAACTGGGTGGTGGAGGTCAGATAGGCCGAAAGTACTCCAAAAATCAAAAAATCAAAATCAAAAGTCATTTATTCAAACTAGGCTGAGAATCAGCACTTTTCGAACGTCAAAATTACAAAAGACAGTCCCCCAAAACGCCCGCCCTTCGCCACTTCCTAGTGCTCCGTCCTCCGCGTCCACGACGAGAATCCAGTGCGAATAAATTAATTTTGTTGAAAACTTCGTCATCATCATCATTTTAGCCGAAAGAGGTCCACTGCTGGTCATAGGCCTCCCCCAAGCACCTCCACTTCGACCGGTTTTATGCTTCTCGCATCCAACGAGTTCCTGCGGCCTTCACAAGGTCGTCGGTCCACCTTGTGGGAGGCCTTCCAACGCTACGTGTTCCGTTGAAAACTTAACTTCTTTAAAAACGAGTAAAAAATGAAACGAAGACCCGTAGTAGTGAAACGCGTTTCATTACAGCTGCCGTCACTTAAAACATGTTGTTGAAATTGAATGAAATTAGTTTACGTGCATCGAGTCGCTAAGCAGACTAATTACATTGTTTGTTTTAAATTTACTTAGAAGTTTAGTGAAGACTTAGGATACAATTGGTTATAAATAAATGGTTCAAAACCGGATCAGACCAGAATGAGAAACTTTATAGTGGAAAAGGCGACACTGCCACGTATCACGCAGTGGAGTGCAGATAACGCACCCACGCGCGTGATTTTTTACATACAAATTCAATAAAAACGAACTGAATTTGAACACGCATGGAATTTGGCTACGTATCCCGCACCCCGCTGTGTGATGCGTGGCAGTGTGATAATTGCCTTAGACAAAGATTAAAACAGAAGAAGAACTAGCAGGGGATCGGGGAGGGGGGCGTGGAGGGGGGGTTCAGGGGATCAGGCCGAAATAACTCGAAAAGTTCCAAAACTTTTCGAGTTATTCGAAAAGTTCCAAAACTTTTCGAGTTATTTTGTTCGTAGATCAGTGAAAATGAGGCAAGACAACCAATTGTCTTGCCTCATTTTCACTGATCTTCATTTATCAGCGTCAATAATATCGTCAGGCTCAAGTATCAAAGTGATGATCAAAAGTCTAAGTAAGTAGGTAAGAGTCATGCTAGCGAAGAAGGTGGCGGGATGGCTGAGGGAGAGAGCCTCACGTCCCAACTGCCACGGGAGACGCTCCGGGAGTCGGGAGCCGCGTGACAACTCCCGGCCACCGTAGGCGCGGGCCTGCGGATGGAGAGTAATGGGTAGCTCACCGTCCGATCAGGACCAGGCCCGTGCCGGACGGCGCGTATGTGTTCCACGCGCGCCTCAAAGATATGTCAGCATAGAGGAAGGGGCCCTTAAGGCGATTATAGCCTCGAATGTCCTTGAGCGTTTGGGCGGAGCATAGGCGAACCTAGTGCCTCACCCCGCGCGCCCGCTTACCTCCCCAATGTCAAAGAGTGTCGTACTCGTACGTAGTGCATGCAGATGCGGCGTGGGACGCATTTTGTCTTAGGCAGTTTTATGACGCTACCTACTGAGTGTAGATGGATCGAGAATACGTACAATATTTATGTTGTGAGTATGAATGCTATTGTACAGTAAAAATACTGCTTTCTTAGAGACAAATAAATAATAATAATAATATCAATAAAAAACGTTTATTCAGTATACAGTTCGTTTTTTCACGTAAGTATACAGATTATAAAAAAACACAATTACAAAAAAAAAAAAAAACTTACTTATGACTAATACCGCTTTTAACAGTGGTAGTTTTTAGGGTTCCGTACCCAAAGGGTAAAAACGGGACCTTATTACTAAGACTCCTCTGTCCGTCTGTCTGTCTGTCACCGGGCTGTATCTCACGAACCGTGATTGCCAGAAGAATACCATTATTATAGTTTCAAACTCAAATGGGTCCCGCCTGCTTCCAACTTTTATTTAATTTAAAATGGGCTTGTTTTTAGCTTTTCAGTTAGTTTTAGTATAAGGTTGCAGTCGGGTTTTTTAAAATTTTTATTTCCTGCTTTTTAGTTTACAAATGTGAAAGATTTCACAGACGATTTAGTTCTTGGTAGGTGTTTTTTACGATTTGTCACTTTGAATTAGTTTTTACCATATTACAAGTTGTATATATTTTTGTAATCACCTTTTAAAACCTTTTATTTTGATACCCCACTCGATAGGTTATGAGAAAAAAAAATTTTTTAAGAAATAATATTGCGCCATAAATCCGCCATTTTGTATTTTTTATTTTGATATATCCAGTGTCACTCTCACAGTACATACGAATCTAACGACACCTCTCTTGCTAAAATCCATCGAGCCGTTCAGGCCGCAGAGCGTGCCAAACAATTATACATACATACATAATATTATGTGTTTATGTATGTATAATTGTTTTTCGAGAGTATATATTATAGGTATACTCTCAAAAAACATAACCCTTCTTCTGGCTATCACGGTTCGTGAGATACAGCCGGGTGACAGACAGACAGACGGAGAGAGGAGTCTTAGTAATAAGGTCCAGTTTTTACCCTTCGGGTACGGAACCCTAAAAACTACCACTGTTAAGAGCGGTATTAGTCATAAGTTAGTTTTTTTTTGTAATTGTATTTTTGTATAAACTGTATACTAAATAAACGATCTGTATACTGAATAAACGTGTTTTATTGATATTATGTTAGTATTCAATAGACAATATAGCGTCCACTCGCAAACAAACTATCACTACTACTAATACTATCAACGTCCAAGCGTAAACGAACAGTCCGAGTGTACTATCTGCGCTATTTAGTCTTTGCCACAAAAATGCAGATCGGAGCGAGCCGACATGCGACACAACCTCCCCGTGTGAACGATACAGCGAGACTGACCGGGCGGCTGCTGCCCGCGCCCGTATAGGTAAAACCATGGAGTCATTGATTTTTTCCCACGTAAATAATAATTATTAAAAAAACAAACTTAATTTTTATAAACCATTAAATTTGCTATAATTTGGTGAAAGAATCATCAAAATCGCTTCAGGCGTTTGAAAGTAGAAAGAAAATTCTTGCGTAAAATAAGAGGATGGATATGATTTTTTATTGTTAAAACTAAAAGTAATATTAAAAAAATCAAACTTAAATTATATTTGCAAACATATGTCACATATCATATATTTTTTTTAATATATTTGGGCTATCCATTTGGGAGAAGTAGGCCTTCAAAGAGAGGTCTACTTTGAAGTTTGGCGTAACCATTCGCCTTAAGGTCCGAAGCCTGCCGGGGTAGCGGGATTGTCCGAAAGGGTTACCGCTACCCCGGAACATAAAGGGCTAAGGGAGGAACACGGGTGGGTTTTAGTTAGTAAGAGTCTGACACTGCCTTCCGCTCAACCCAGAGCGGGAGGAGTCATTTGATGATTTCCCATCCACAAAAAAAAAAAAGTAGGTAAGTGATGTTGTGATTCTTTTTACCTGATATAAGCATAAGCATAATCAGCCTATAATGGTCCCAGTGCTGCCTCATCTCTGTGAGAGGGAGTGGGCTGTAATCCACCCCGCGAGCCCAGTGCAAGTTGGTAGATGTCACATGTCTTCAAATGTTTAGTTGTAGGACATGCTGGCTTTTTTACGATGATTGTATTGCTTGACCAATTTGAGAGCAGAGGTGGTGAAATAATTTACACAAAGTAAAGAGCTTGGAGGGTTAAAACAAATGACCTTTTTTACTTTTGTTTTCGTGGGAAAACCTTCAAAGGCACCCGACCTACAGGGAGGGAGGTCGGGGGCTGTGGGATTTTTAACTCACTAAAACCACCCCGGTGATCACCATCAGCTCATAGGGGTGTTCCAGGTTCCTCTTAAAATACCAATTCCGGAACCCCCCCGTGCAACGACAACTTGTTAGTCGCGGCCGTTAACATTGGGCACCATTTTGCTTTTCAAATCGGAGTATAGTAGATACTTGATTAAAACTGATGACTTGAAAGTTTTTTTTCCTCGCCATTTTCTAAATTCCTCGCATCAGTCCTGCTCACACTAGACAATAACCAAAACAATTTTAACACCCTTGTCGCATAACCTCATAATATTACTAGCTAAACAAACAAATAAATACATATCCAAAACCGACCGTTTTCTGAGATTATTTTTTTTATATAGCCATCGTAAAACGTGGTTACAGGAAGACGAGCAGCAACATTTATGTGTTCACTAATGACGTCATACAGGGATCATTATTCCGCTTGATAAGCAGGGCTTATTATGGCCAAATCTCTTCTAAACCGTTCATTATAATGGTGGAAAACGCTCGTGATTATGAAGTATCGGGTATTCAAGGGTCCTTATATAAACAGATTGTATAAGCACCTAAAGATTGTACATCGGAATAACGAAAAGATTGAAGCAAATTTCTTTTAATGATGCATGCTTCTGTAACGCTACGCCTGCCGCGGTCGGTCCGAGGATGGGTGACCATCTTTACATACTGAGACTCCTCCGTACCTCGGAAAACACCTAGCTGTCATTCGTGGAGTTTTGACAGTCGTCAGAAGCCCGAAAGTCTGGCAACCAGTCTTATCAAGAGGTATCGTATTTCCCAATAACTGTTTTGTTGCTCCATGTAAAATATTGGTCAGCTGCACCCGGTTAGACTGGAATCCGACCCTAACATAATTGAGAAAAGGCTAGGTAGATGATATTGATGATGCATGTTTCCGATGCTGTGACTGTCATTTAGCATGTTAAAACCACGCGGTGGCATTTAATACACACAGATATTATACTGCATTGGCGATTTATTTGCCAATAGTGTAAACAAATATGAGGTTATGGAAAAATAACTTTAAATCCTACAAAATAAAGTTCAGTTTACGCTACAACATCGAACATTTTTATAACTTTTTCAATAGTGCTAGTCACTCTGAAATCAACTTAATTGCAATTGATATAAAGTTGATGTTTGTTTAACTTGAAATAATATTTATTTGAAACATAAGTTTGAATAGACCTTACATAAGCTCACGCCTTTTTTCATAGGGGTAGGCAGAAACTACAGAACGCCACCTGCTACGATCCTTATTGCTTTTGATTCGTTTACATTCATACATTTGGTTATACATACACATATCGATGGTTTTTATTAACAATGTCGGTTCCGCAAAAAGACTACTGTTCAGTAGAGCAGTACAAAGTATGAAAAAAAATTCAAAATTATAATTAAAAAATTTTACGTCAAAAAAAAAAAAAAAAAATTGCACTGTTTGTTTTATATATTGTTTACTATGTACTGATATAGACAAAATATAGAATTTCCAAAACAAAGTTTGAACTGCCCTACTGAACAGTAGTCTTTTTGCAGAACCGACATTGTTAATAGGGACCATCGATATGCCCTGTCACCTGTGCACTTAATGATCTTACGACTGCATCAGTGAGCGGAGTTCGCGCAGCTGAATTTTGGGCCAAAGTGTCCAAACACACTATGCCGAAGGTACGCGACTGAAGTTCCGCGACTGATTTTATTGTACGCTATAACGCAACGTAATTTCGGCATAATGTGTCGTCAGTACTTCAAATAACATTGCAGGCGTAATCATGCCGAACTTCGGTCGCGTACCTTCGGCATAGTGTGTTTAGACCACAGAATATATATATCTACCCTGTTTAGACACAAAGATGTTGGAACTTTTCGCCATCGATACCCTAAGAAAAGAATACAGTTTTGGAATTTAATATTTTCCGAAATCCGAATACTTACTTACTGTATTCGGAAAAATTGTAAGTATGAAAACGTTGCAAGAAAAGTGAGTTATCTTTTCGTTCCTTGATCGTAATATCGTTTCCAACATTATTACTATTCATCAACTTTGAAAAAACACGAGTGTTTTGTGACTTTCAGATGAATATCAGCTGTATTCTATTATCTTGAAAGAAAAGTTAGTTTCATGAATGTTGTGGCACAGAATACCAAATTAGTTTGGTTGAGGAGCTTAAAGTGACACTAGTCGATATTTTTTCCATAAAAATTTCGGGAGAGAATACAGAACAGAATACACAACAGAATACTTAATAGTACCTACTACGTGTAATGTCAAACAGTGGAGTAATACTCTAGTAGTAGTCAGTCGAAACGATATCATGTTTAAACATGTTTTAAATTGGTCCAATATTGGAGGAGGAAATAGGCGAGAGCCAAACCTCGAATTATGACTTTTTACTTAGGCTTTTTCAAAAGTCTTTTCGACCGCATTTCCTCTTAAGCACTGAATTGAGCTGCACGAAATACATGTACTGATTGGACAGGTTCATTCAAACCTGTGTGGTTTTTTCCCCAAAAGATTATTTCAGAAACCAATCTACATGATCCTCAACTCCTTATATGATCTGGCTAAGTTTACGTCTGCACTTTAAAAGAGACCTCTGAGTTTGTTTCGGCCTTAGCTCAGAGTTAGGAAACGCCATCCTCATCTAGTTTTAAAAATATGATAGACATGTAAAAGTGTTAGTACAAACCTACTTAGAGAAATAAAATTACTTATCGTACAAATAACTTTACCTGTTTTGTGTATAAGTAGATTGAAAACGTCACATAATATACGCATCTACCAATACCAGCCTTTATAATCTAAAATTCCGACTTAATATCGCCAGCCGGGATATTGGTTGTAATATTCAGAGTATCATAATAGGACTTGAAATTGTTATTGTTTCAGGCTGTAGTGTGCCTCTGTATCGTTCACAATAAAATTGGGGTAAGGGATACAATCTAATTGTCTCCTTATGCACGAACATAATAACATTACTTGTACAGAATTTTAATATGTTGAATAATGTTTGCGAGACTTAAATTGTCAGCATAATGGTAGTTTTTGCCAGAAATGGTTATGGCATTTATTTTAAACGATTTTTGGAGTTGTGCCATAAAAGAAGGATGATGGCAAGGCGGAGGTTCTGAAATCAAATTAAGAACAAAAGACGGTCGTTCTTCTTGACTTCATATTCCTCCTTTGAATCTGTGCTTTGGTCAATCGTAGGTAATATTGTTAAAGGTGTCAAAGGTATACGCAATGTGAACTCAGCGTAAACGTTTCCTTTACGCCACGCTTACGAGACAAAGAATCGATACAACAATGACTACTAATTGATACTAGCGTAGCGTTTGTATTGACGCGGCGGCGTGATCGTGGAGACACTAATAGAACCTAGCTCAACGGGACAGTGTGTCCGCGACCTTTTCCTGTTATCTAAGTTTACGAAAAAGCATACCTAGTACCTCATCTATCAAATTATAAACGCAATTGTAACCATAAATAAAAATGGAAGCTCAAATAATTCCCATTTTACTTCTCCACAAATATTATTAAACAATCTAATACCTAGTATAATGAATAATTTGGTGTCTTGAAAATACTAAATAACCAAGTAACTGCGACCATCTTGTATGGTGCGCTCTCCGGTCACTACCGCGGCACCGCTCGCTTCGCTCGCTCAGCTCTCGCGCGTTTGTTCACAGTTGTAACCTTAGGTTAAGTCATTTGATGATTTCCCATCCATAAAAAAAAAAAAAAAAAAAAAAAAAAAAAAAAAAAAGGTTAAGTTACCTATTTGATCGGGGTGACCTAGCTTAGTTACTGCGAACAACAGAGAAACGCCAGAAAGGTAAAAAGAGGCTCATCATTAGAAGCCCAAAAAGTTTTAATAGGTTAATTAATTTAAAATGTGTCCATTATTAAAAGATCAATCCTGTTTTAGAAAATAAGGTAAATATTTCCCATAAAAATATCAACTGTTTAAAGTATATTTATGTGGCCTTGCCAGTCTACATAAATAAATTAAGCCAATCGATTCGCAATCGGATATGTCGGGTGGTGACAAATTAAATTGAATCCAAAGTCACCCTTTATTGGAAGCCAGTTCCTTTGTGTAAATTGTGTTAAATGTTACGTTGTGAAAAGCTGATAATTTCACATTGGAATTGGGTTGCTTTTTTTTCACGTTTCGTTTGTCATGGGATCCGATGAATTCAGTGATGTGATCTTTGATTCAGCTAATTGGATTACTGGTAGGGTAGTCTTTTAAGTAGTGTTGTGTGAAGGGAAAAACTAATTGGATTGGATGATTGGCTTGTAGCATAAAGGCTAAATTCAAGATCGGTGAAGAGCAGTTTCCGCGCTTCAACTGAATCGCCTATTAAACGATGCTTCGAGCAGTTTATTTGCAGAGGTTAAACTTTTAAGAGGCAACGGTTTGCGAGTGCAAACCGTTGGCTTTTAAAAGTTTATGCATACTCAATTTGAACATACTTTTCTGATTGAATACTATAAAAGGTATGAGGAACAGGGAGTAAAATTCACTCATCCTCTATAAAAAAGCTTGATGTCGGGTCGTTGTTTTTGTCGTGTCCAGATCTTAGAATTGATCATTTCATGAAGTGTTTGACCATTACATGAAATGGTTATATCATGAAATAGAACATCGACCGCTGATCACATCATGATGTGATGATGTGGTCTGGCCAGAACATTGAATACTTAACGTTTGATGATATGAGCAGTCAAATGCACGACTACTTCATGATGTGGCCAAACATTACTGATCTTATCGCAAACTAGTTTGATTTTCCACCGGTAGAGGCGTTGAGGTCGCTTTGTTTCTGTTGTGTATCATGGCGGTGGACAATAATTATTCGATTGGAAAAGCAATTATAAATACGCTAATGGAACATAAAAAACTGCAAGCTAGCTGAAATAATTTAATTAACGTGAATTATTTAAGACCAAACCCTTATTTAAACTTTAAACGTTGTGAAAAAATTTTTGTGCTTTTTATCATAGACTTAAAATAATTTTGTATGTTATTTTTTGTATTATTTAAGTTTTTACAATAATTATTTTCTTAAATTTTTAAGCTTTTGTTTGCACTTACAAGAGCAATACAACTTTAACCTTGGATACCCTACATTAATGATATGGCCAAACAGTGACTCACATATCATTAAATGTTGAAGTTTAAACGATATGGGCAATTTTGACGCTGTTCCATTATAGGTGGTTGTCGTCTGCTTAACCGGACTTGATCAATTCTAAGATCTGGCTACGATAGATATATTATGCTAGTTGCGTGGTAAACTCTGCTTGCGCGATGCAGTATTTTGCGTGACGTCACTATGATGTGTAGTTCGTAATGTGGCGATGTTGATGCCGTCACAATACTTTGAGTTCTTGTATTAGTACCTATCGTAGTAGTAGTGTGTTGTTCTTGTATTAGTATCTATTGCCAGTAGTATAGAAGGAAAAGCTTTTCAGTTCTGCTGTTTTGAAAGGAAAGAATCTACTGTAACAAAAATAAAGAACCATGAACTCGTATATTAACAGTTACAACTTTCCTGCATGGCAACGAATAAAAAATAGATAGACATTACGTCATACCCACAAATGAATCGTTTAAAACCAATAGACACAATGAAACCAAAAACTGTCAATTCAACTCGATTCACAATAGATTTATTCACGTAAACAGGGTGATGTCAAAAACAGAAATATTACGTAGGCATTGTACTGACGTAGATACCGGCTGTTATGGGCGAGTGGACATGTCCAAAACATTATGACAGCCTGGGGGAAACTGATATGCGGATTGTACTCATTGTAGTACCTACATTTGTCATCATTATTGGGTCGTTCACTTTATGACGGGATGGTGCGAAAGATAATAATTATGTTAGAGTCTAAACAGACGGACTGCATTTCATATGCAAAATCGCAGTTTGGATGTAGTTAACTTAACTGCTTCGAAACCTAGTTATGTCAACCACATCCATACTGCGATGTTGCAGCTGGCTTGCAGTTCAAATGCAGTCCGTCTGCTTAGCCCCTTATATATAGGAGAAAGAAAAATAATTTATATTTTAGTGAAAGGCTTTTGTTGTGCTACCAGAAAATTTGATCACAATACAAAAAAGACGAGAAAATGTGAGAAAAAAATAGGTGGAACTACTCAGATAGTCTGATAATAAACATAGGCAAATCTACCAACCCGCACTGGCCCGAGTGGTAGATTACGGCCCACTTCCTCTTACTGAAAGGAGGCCTGTGTGCATTGAGAACACAGATATAAATAGACCTAGATAACGCAAGAGCAACTACTTTGCATGCCAAAAATAACACAAGCTTACGTACAAAAATCGTAAGACGCCACTTTCGCGCTCAGTCCTGTGTACTGCTGGCTGGGTGAGCGTGAGCGCTAGCGCTAGGACCCGTGGGTGGGGCGAGATTTTCCCATCACTAAATAGTGCTTGTGACATCATAGCAAAAAATGGCACGCTTGGTTTTCATACAGATCGTGATACTTGCGTTATCTAGGTCTATCTATATCTGTGCTTGGGAACTTTATAAGCTGACTATGAATATGATTAACGAATTGCGCTTACTTATACACACACATCATAATCACTAGTTTGTAATAGTAGTGTAGTATTGATGAAATAAAACACAAAGTATCGCCCCTGACTGGGTTCGAACCCAAGACCAGTCGCCGAACACACGTACCAAACAAACAGAAAAGTACTCATCCAAAAAAAAGTAATTAAAAAACCCGACTGCAACCTTAGACTAAAACTAACTGAAAAGCTAAAAACAAGCCCATTTTAAATTAAATAAAAGTTGGAAGCAGGCGGGACCCATTTGAGTTTGAAACTACAATAATAATGGTATGGGTTTTTATTTTATTTATTAGTTTACAAATTCGAACGATTTCGCAGGCGACTTAGTTTTTGGTACGTGTTTTCACGATTTGTCACTTTGAATTACTTTTAACGATACATATACGTTGTATATATTTTTGTAATCACCTTTTAAAACCCTTTATTATGATACCCCACTCGACATGTTTTCAAAAAAAAAGGTTTTTTGATGGCTTAATATAGCGCCAAAAATCGGCCATTTTGGTATTTTTTTGTTTTGATATTCCTAGAGTGTCACTCTCACAGTAAATACGAATCTAACGACACCTCTCAAGCTAAAATCCATCGAGCCGTTCAGGCCGCAGGGCGTGCCAAACAATTAAACATACATACATACTCTCGAAAAACATAACCCTCCTTCTGGCGCAGTCGGGTAAAAACAGAAGGGTTAGGTTGGGGTGCACCTATAGTACGCACACATTTCGCTAGTTATGTAAAGTCCCAAGTATTAGAGGGCGAGCTTATTGCGATCAACCGGGTACAAATCCACACTCCGGATTGCTACTAATAAAATCCATACAGTAAAACCCAATAACACTTTGCCCGATGCGGGAATCGAACCCAGCGGGACAATTGCGTAACACATTATCAATCGGAATCGGTTTCATTTTGACAGTTCAACAACATTCATTGCGTTATTTACGTGTTGAGCAGACAAATTTTTCGAACTTATGAAGCAATGGATTAGCAATTTGCTTCAAAATGATTCAGATTCTGATTGATAGTATGTTACGCAATTAGGGTGCAGGTGCTCATGATTAGTAGTAGTGCTTGCGACCAGTAGACCACGGGATGCAAATGTCTATTTCATAGAACACAAAAATCATGAGGCGTAAAAGTAAGACTATTAAGAAAATAACATTCACTTTTACGTTCATAATAATTATTATCTATTCAAAAACTTGAATCCTGAAAATGAAACCACAGCCCGTTAAAATACCAATAAAAGCGTTCTCGACCAAAGTTCACTCCATTAGCAGTATTTTAAAGCAGTTTTAACCCCAAAGATTTAAATCGTTAGATTTTCCCTCGCCGTACGAAATCACGCGAAAAAGTGTTCATACTGAGTGAACAGTGAGCTCACACAATAATATTGACGTTTCCATGAAAATCAAGTCAAGCCTCTGCAACATTGTGTACAGTCACGTCTAAAAGTATGTATACACTTTGCAATTTTCAATTGCGATTTTTTCGTGAAATAACGAATGCAACGTTGAAATACGACACTTAATATAAACCTATGGGTTCGAAAATACTATTTTCGTAATAACATAAAATTTAATTAAAAAATAAAGGAAAAAACGCCTTTGAATAAAGCCAAGTGTATACATACTTTTAGACGTGACTGTACCACATTAGATTAGAAAGAGGTGTCGCGACAGTCTTTTGACGCGGTAGGGCTAATCTACGATTTAAATTCTTGGTTTCAACCTAATTTACTTCTAATCTCTCAAATTACTTCAGACAATGTCTAATGGCATTAACAGTTTAATTGTACTAGTATACACTTGAATGAGAACTCTCACTAAATTGTGTAATTGCGACCGTTATTCTTAGTTACCGCAAGTTGCTTTGTACCACGACCTTATAATGAAATCTGGAGATTCTCTGTGTTTATTTATAGTAATACTTCCACGAGTTTCTGTTATTCGGTGCGAGAACTTGTTAACAATTATAGGCTAACTGTAATGAAATAGTACATTACTGCAGCGGCCATCAAAAGAGGCATTGACGGACGAACGTGTAAATGTGGGCCAAGGCGAAGCCGAGGCACACATACGTAAGTCCATCAATGCCTAGTTGTGGCTAAGGCTTGTATAGTACTTTTCTCAAATAATGCGCGGAAATTAAAACTAAGTAGTACCTAGGCAGAACTTTTTTGTCAATTACAATTACTTTTTAAAATCAATGGCGAATAACAAACAATATTATTTTTTCCCGCGTAAGGCTGGCCGTATACGTCCGGTTTCCTGATTCGGAATTCAGATTTGGAGACCCTGAATGCACGCATTTCATACAAAATCTTCTCTTTAGTACACACGTTCTTATATTTTCCGTCAGGGTTTCCGAACGGACGAAACCGGACGTATGTGGCCAGCCTTAAAGTGTTCATTTGTTTTTTTTTTTTTTTCAATAAACAGCTTTCTATTTGCAAGCCAGTTCGAAATTTAAATAAAGTCTTTGATAAGTTTACTCCTTGGTTGCCATGTCTCGGAGTAAAAGATCGTTCCATTTTTAAATTACACGACAGATATGAGTTTACTATGTAATTTATTTGGCCGCAAAACACGACTGATACGAATTTTCATACAACTTTTGCCAGCCGCTGCTCGCATGTATTTGGCCAGCACAGCAATTTCGAATTATCTCGAAGAAGGTTGTCAAAATAATGCTCAAATTTCCAAGCAAGTTTGACAAAATATATTTTTTCGCACACTAGTAAACCAGTATTACATTAGAAAATAACAAACGAGCATTCTAATGCGTTCTTTTTCAGAGCATTATTTCTTTTATCTCATCCTTTTCCGACATGAAATGTTTTATTTCATGATAGATGTCAGTTTTAATGAGCAATGACGACACCCTTGGCACGTATTTCATTAGAAATATTTCAATGTGAATGTCATGATTATTAAATACATTTTTTAGTTCAAGGACTGAAATAAAACGGTTTGCAGAAGTGATCGCGTGCTGAAGTGGTCGCTTTTAGCGATAAGACCTCTCATTGTGTCACCGCCGCTGGTAAAAAATGTATATATTTATATCGGTAATATTTATGGTGCACAAAATAAAGAGTATTCTATTCTATTATTAATTTGGTCTAGGGCACTGAAACTAAACCTCTCAGAGTTGTAACTAGCTAGATACAACACAGGTCTAAAAAAAACATTTTTTTTTCATGTTACCTTTCGTGTTTGTTGGATTTTGTAATTTACACACTATGTAAAAGTCTTACCCAGTAACTGGGTTGTGGAGGTCAGATAGGCAGTCGCTCCATGTAAAATACTAGTATTCAGCTGCATCCAGTTAGACTGAAAGCTGACCCCGACACAGTTGGGAAAAGGCTCGGCAGGTGATGAACACTCTATTTAAAAATAAGGAGATTGAAAAGAATACAAGCACAATTCACTTTTTTGTTTTTAATAGCCTATACTGGTAAAGGCCTCCCCCAAATCCTTTCAGGAACTCTTTTGCCGCGCCACCTTGAACCAGCCAATCTTCACTCACCTTTGTAAATTTTCGCTTAGACTTTTTTACAAGAAAGTTTTTTACAAAAGTCTTATAATACCTATTATTCTTCATTATTTAAATTTTAATATGTGCTAATAACAGGTCCTAAAATTAATAACGTAACAACGAACTTTACGCCCTCGTAAAGTTCAGAGGGCCGTAAAAAGTAATATGAAATCTTATTTCGGTGGTAAAACATTATTTTGATTTGGTCCATTTCGTTTACATAGAACAATTTTTATCTGGAATGGATTCCTTGCACAATATTTTATTTTTTTACGGGCACCCAAATAAATTTTTGTATGTCTGCCCCAGGTGGCTGTGGATTTATGGTTTATGGTTTATTTGAGGCATTTTGTAAAGCTATAAATATAGGAGAAAACTATTTTCTGTTTCCATGGATTTTCTCACGACTTTGTCACAAGTACCTGCTGCTTAGTGAGTCCTTTGCGTTCTTAGATTAATAAAGTTTCACGTGTACCTAATTAATTTAATTAAAGCCATTTTCGCTGGATGTTGGTTCTTTATACATAGGTACATATAATATATATGTATGTAAATATATTTTCATATTATATATTTTATTTTATATGTGAATTGTTTTTGTTGTTATGTGTTTAATTTTCTCTTTTACTCTTACACACGCTGTCTATATCTCTTTACCTAATTTTTCGCAGGTATGCTGGAAGAAATTTCTTTTGAAATAAGCATCACCTTTGTACCTATTTTTCTGTTATTTTTTTTTGTCTTTTTATGTGTGTACATAAATGGTTAAATAAATAAATACATGCCATATTTCGTCAAAAATTGCGACTTCTTATAAACACAACAAAAAACTGTAATAAAAAGCATCTAAGCTTGTTTATTTCACCAAAACAACGACCCTTTACCAACGAGTCATTAAAAACATACCTCCACACATAATTTACCGGGACATAACAAATGGGACACACAGAGCTTAGTCACAGCCTAAGAGCGGCCATTACAAATGCAGTGTAATGAAGTGTCACAGTACATTCTTTTGGCAGCTAAACAACGTGGGTGTTACGTAACTAGAGGCATGAATAGGTTTTAGTTCATTCACTGAAACTACTGAAAACATTTTGTAATTTCGTCGCCGGGTGTTTTGTGAGTTGGGTGAAACATTATGTCTGTATATTGGGTCAGATGTAATATTTACTATACACCGTGTTCCGAACGATATACATAAACTTCGAATAGAAGTTCAGACCATGGAAATAAGCATTTTTCATTATGGACACATTAACGAATTCTTATTTTTTATTTTATGTTAATTTTCATACAAACTAAATACCTTGACGTAAATCGCCCGACATGCATGCTTTTTTATCTGAATTGGCAACGATGACGTATTTTCA
This sequence comes from Amphipoea oculea, assembly GCA_945859645.1. Classification (NCBI taxonomy): domain Eukaryota; kingdom Metazoa; phylum Arthropoda; class Insecta; order Lepidoptera; family Noctuidae; genus Amphipoea; species Amphipoea oculea. Next base: position 13,937,309 of record OX243880.1, read on the forward strand.
TTCATAAGATGCCGAATCTTATGAATGAAAATACGTCATCGTATCGTTAACTCAGTTTTGACAAGACTTGTCAAAACTGAGTTAAGACCTTTTCTTACTGCATAGCTCAATTAAATTTCAATAAATAAAAATATCTTTGTAACGAAGCCTTTTCAAGTACTACTTACTTTGTTAGATTTAATTTGTAAAAGCTATAGAAGCGTTTGACAAAGTTTATGGATATCGTGAAGAACACGGTGTATACAGGGTCCTATTAAAATAGATGGACAAACTTTAACACAGCGCTCAGTACGTCTAACCAAAGAAATCCAAGCATAAAAAAACAATGATTAAAGTGATTTTATTTTGACCTAAAATAATAAATTGCCGGTACACTATTGTATTTTCGTTAGCTGATTATTTTTCTTGTATTTAATGCGTTTTTTCTTATATAGTTATATTTTTTACCATCGTCCTTATTTTGGTGGTCTGAATTATTTCTAAATGTTTGACATCTATTTTAATAGGACCTTATATATAATTTGTTTCATCACATTCATTTAACTCATAGTACTGAATAGAAAGGGCACTGAGACTAAACCTCACTCTTTTATTTCTAAAAAGGTGTCGTAATGCCTTAAAATTAAATTATAACTATTTATTTATAACTCCATTTTTAGATTACGGATTTTCATATTACCCTACTTAACATTATCGATATAAAATATTATTTATTCTCAAACAAAATAATATTTACATAATCCATACTAATATTATTAATTCGAAAGTAACTCTGTCTGTCTGTCTGTATGTCACATTTTCACGCCTAAACGGCTGAACCAATTTAGATCAAATTTGATATAGAGATAGCATGAGTCCCGGGAAAGGACACGGAATTCTTTTTATCCCGATATTCCCACGGGATCGAGACTTATGTGGGTGAAACCACGGGGCGCAGCTAGTGTTATTATAATCTAACAGTCTTAAAATAATAACTAAAGGGGCGATAGAATCAAAGGGTAGCAAAAGAAAACCGAGTCAATAGAAGCCGGAAGTGTCGAGGAATTCTCTTAAAATCCTTGACACGAATATTACAATTCCATCAGATAAATTCTGCAGATTGCAGTGACATTTTCCAATTTAAACGAATGTCAGTGGAAGCAATCGATTTCCTAATACTACCCCGTACTTGCAGGTACGGTAAAATATCTTCATGAAATATCGCATTAGAATATTGAGTCGTTGGCGATATGCTAAAATTTCAGGTATGTTGAATAATTTTCGGATAATATTTTAGGCCTCCACCACTTGATCCAGGCTTGCTGAGTAATCAGTCTTTCCGCTACGACACGAGATAATTATCGTGTTACTCGAGCCGTTACGAGAGAAGCCTATCAGTGCACGAGTTAAAACAAATGATTCTGCATAAACTGTAACCGACACATGATATCAAATATATAATGATGCCATTATATATTTGATACTCTGCTCTGATTAATGACAAAGGAACTTGGCTTGTTGTGTCTGCACACCAAAGACTTGCGACCAAGAGGGTTCAGAACGTTGCGAGTAATACAACGTTCGTTTACAGTTAAGCCTCATTTACACGGTGCAAGTCTCTGGAATGTTCGAGAGCAATAATCGCATGCCATAAAGCACTTTCAATAATTGATATTCAAGAATTGCATGCAAGTAATCAGTCTATATATTTCCCACTGCTGGGACACAGTAGGCCTCCCCTCTGTGAGAGAGAGTGGGTGGACTATAATCCACCACGCAGGCCCAGTGTGGATTGGTAGATGTCACATGTCTTCGAAGTTTTGGTTCTAGGACATGCCGGTTTCCTCACGATGTTTTCTTTCCCCGGTTTGAGAGCAGTGGTGGTGAAATAATTTGCACAAAGTAAAGCGCCTGCCTGGATCGAACCCAAGACCTACAACTCGTAAGTCGGGGCCGTTACCACTAGGCCACCACTGCTCTCAAAATCAAAATATACCCCATCTTTATCTAGTCGTATCCACGTAGCTAGAAAGCGTCCATGAAATTTCTTAGGTCACAGAAAAGTTTAAGAAACGCTCAGTTGAAGAACTACACTCCTTGAACGAAAGATATTGTAGAAAAAGACGTTCAGGAGGGTAGGATGGGAGAACAATACCCTACAACATATTATGTGTATGTGTGTATGTAGCTTCAATTCTCTATCAACATGCTTTGTGCTGTCATTTGCAGAAAGTTTCCGCAAAATTATTTCTGGTTGGTCTTTGATACTCGTTGTGCAAGATACGACGGGAAGATAAGAAAACTTTTGATTACAGTGGAAGTCTTAGCTTTTATTTCTATCGAAAAGTTGACACAAAGTTGAACGGTTTGATCATTTTGAGAAATAGAATAAATAGGTTTTAGTATAAAAGGTCAAATTGGACTAACTAGCAAAACTCCGCGGGGTATCGGTTTCTAAACACGATAACATAAAAAAAAAAAACAAAAAAGACTTGAAGTGTTTTTAGGGTTTAACGACCGCTGGTTGCGTTGTTACTTAAACTTTGAGTAAGGAAAATCTGTTTTGTTTAGTTTTGTCGTCTTCCACAATAAAAAGCTGATTTTTAACTGTGACTACACTAACTGCGGTCGGCGACCCCACAAAAAAAATCGTCAAGCTAATTTCGTTTTTAACCGTCTTCAAAAAAGAAGGTGGTTCTCAATTTCAAATTCAAAATTATTTATTAGGGACAACTAGATCCACCGGTTAGTATACAAAACTTAGAAACTATTGTTATTACTTAAAATACAATAACAAAGAACAACACTCATCCATCATAAACATCACACCACAATTCACAAAAAGCCCCTGTGCTGAGACACCCCGCCCCAACAAGATAACCAACAGAGAGATACCTCCCTAAATAATCTCAGACGAACGAAATGCCTCAACACAGGTGCTTGGATGTTTATATATATATTTTTTTATCGTGTTGAGATATCGATAATTAACACGATAGCGAAGTTTCGCTAACGAATTTAATTTGACTCTGTAGTTTAGTTCAATCAGAACGTAAGAATCACGGGCCCGGTCGATGTGGCGACGCTTGAGGTCAACAGTAGACGTATAACAGCTAAAATGATAATAATGACCGATAATATTCCTACCAGCTGCTGCCCGCGACTTCATTTGAAAACCAGGATGAAAAGTAGCCTTTGACCTTCTACAAACATACCAAAGCATTTTCCTCCAAGAGTCTGTCAATATTCAATAGAAACAGTTGCTACCAATTCTGGAAACACGCTCCGTAAAACGCTCCTTTGCTAACAACATTCTTCAAATTCGACAAAGGGGAACTCCCTTTTCATATTTTGAAGAATAGGGAAATATAATATAAAATAACCATGGATGTGTGGTATGACATTTTCTACTGATAATATTATTATTATTCAATTTCCAATGTATTTCCTTATATTGCTCACGACTTTACATTGCTTTATAAACTTGGTTCTTTTTGTACTGGCATTTTGTCTAGGCATTTTGGTATGTAAAAGTACCTAGAAACGTATAATATGGCTTATACTGCGCTGCCTATTGGAGACTGTACCTGAAAAGGCTTATGTAATTTATGTTTCCGTATAACCATCTGCACCAGTGCACACAGTACAACTCCTTACTAATAGAGGGCGCCACCATGTCGGAATTAGAAAAACTTCTAAAAGAATTAAGATTAGATATCAAACGGGACACTGAAAAATCACTGCTAAATTTAGAGACAAGTGTCACGAGCAAAATAAATGATAAAATAGACCAAAATTTTAACTTATTACAAGGGGAACTCGAACAAATTAAGGAAACTCACTCCAAACACGACAAAAGAATTAGTGCCATAGAAAAACACATTAGGCAAAGAAATGTCATATTCTTCGGGGTAAAAGAAGGCGAAAAATCATATCAGGAGTTGGAAGAAACCGTGTTACAAACTATTGAAAACGAGCTAAAACTGGAATGTGACAGAAAAGAATTGGAGATGGTCCGCAGAATGGGAAAATACCTAAAAGATAAAGTGAGACCTATTGTCGTAACTTTTACAACGTATGGCAAAAAGATCACAATTTTGAAAAACAAGAAAAATATTCAAACAAAATCTATTTACATGAAAGAGGATTTCCCACCCCAAATTCTAGAATTGCGAAGAGAATTACAAGAACAGTTAAAAAAAGAGAAGGAAGCCGGAAAAATAGCTTACCTGCGATACGACAAACTTATAGTCCGAGAACCAGACATTGAAGACAGCAGCAAAACAAAAGAGGGAAGGACAAACAAAACCGAAACAGAGAAAACTAGGAAAAAGAGAGAGCTAGAAATAACCCCTCCCCACCAGATGTTAAGTTCATACAAAAATCCCGCACAACAACAAGCAATAAAAAAGAATAAAACTCAAACAAATAAAATGGGGAAAAATCAGAGCTCTATGGAAAATTTCCTCACTAAACAAAACGTCAGCCCATCTAAAAACCCTGTAGATGGGGAAATTATCTATCCTTCATACGACTCAGATGAATAGCAATTAAGATTGTCACTCCAGAAAAACGAAAACACTGCACCCTCTAATATAAAAAACAAACCAAATATTTTAAAGAAAAACATGAAAACCACATATCCTCCTCCAGAACGGCTCGTCACCGCGGGGGTTGTAGACGACCACCCTCCAAACCTAAAAAAATACTATATATCTACATTCAATCTCAGATCATTAGCAAATGAAGCAAGAGTAGTTGAATTGGAATACGCTATAACGCAAATTAATTGGGACATTATCGGTATAGCTGAAGTGAGAAGACAAGGTTATAAAATTGAAGACAGGGGAAAATATCTTTTATACTACTATGGGGAAACAAAAGGAGAAAAAGGTGTTGGATTCCTAGTAAAAAAACAATACAATACAGAAGTACAAGATTTCATCGCGATATCCGAGAGAGCTGCTGTATTACAAGTTTGTATACATGGAATGAAGTTCTCTATAATCCAAGCATATGCCCCTACTAAAAGAGCCACTGAAGAAGAAATAGAGAACTTCTACGCTGATCTTGACAGAGCTATGAATAAATGCACAAGAAATATAATATTTATGGGAGACATGAACGCAAAAATAGGATTCCCAAAAGAAAATGAAGATTTAGTAATGGGAAGGTATGGCTACGGAAAAAGGAACGAGAGAGGGGAAATGTTCATAAAATTCTGCCTTCAATACAACCTAAAAATTTCTAATACAATTTTCAACAAATCTGGCAAGCTTCGGTGGACCTGGAGAACACCTGATGAAAAATCGAAGAACGAAATCGACTTTATAGCCACAAATGTCTCAGAAATTATACAAAACGTAAACGTGATAAGCAAATTGCATCACCCCAGTGACCATAGAATGCTTAGAATTACCCTAAATATAGAATATAACAAAAAATCCCGTGCTCACTATCGAGGAAAAGCATGTAAAGAAAACGAAATCGAAAATGGAGACCTACCATCTTTGTCCGACTGCGAAAATGACAGCGTGCACCAACTCAACAAGAAAATAGAGATATTTTTATTACAAAGCTACAAAAAACAAACTGAAGACATAACTGAAAAAAGAAACAAAGAAATTATAACAGAAGAAATAGAAACTCTAAAAATCGAAAAACATATATTAAAAAACAAGAAAAACAAAACAAGGCAAGAAAAGAAAAGACTGAGTAAACTATACAGGACCATACATAAAAATATTAAACAAAACATTAAAACGAGAAGACTAGATACAATTAGCAAATTCATAGAAGAGACTGGCGGGATAAAAAAGGCTTATAAAAAGTTGGAAACTACCAAACATGTCATGACGCAACTCCAAAATGCCTCAGGAAACACCGTCACACACAGGACAGACCTAATGGCGATAGCTACACAGTTCTACAAGAACCTCTACACATGTGCAAATAAAAGTAGTGAGAAACCAATGTTTAAAAATTGTGAACCAGCCCAGGAAACAGCACCACCATTTTTAGAAAGCGAGATAGAGTTATCTATAGTAAAACTAAAAGCTGGAAAGAGCCCAGGACCTGACGGAGTGTCAAATGAAATGATTAAAGTTGCGAAAGAAAAGCTAATAAAACCACTCACAAAGCTCTTTAACCGTATCCTATTAATAAAAGAACTTCCCGAAACATGGACATGCTCGGAAATAGCTCTACTTTATAAAAAAGGAGACCCCAAACTGATATCCAATTACAGACCGATCAGTCTTATATCTTGCCTGTATAAATTATTTGCATCGACCCTACTAAGACGTGTAACCACGAAAATCGACGAGAACCAACCTATAGAACAAGCGGGATTCATGAAAAATTTCTCTACCAATGACCACATACACACACTGAAAATAATAATCGAACGGTACATGGAATATGACCTCCCCTTATACATTGCTTTTATAGACTACTCGAAAGCTTTTGACACAATTTCACATGACTCTATATGGCAGGCTTTAAACCAGCAAGGACTAGACCATGACTACATAGAACTTATCAAAGCGATTTACTTGAGAAGTACATCAAGAGTACGTCTAGACTCAAGAGGACCAACATTTCAAGTAGAGAGGGGTGTAAAGCAAGGCGATCCGCTCTCCCCAAAGCTTTTCATAGCAGTCCTAGAATCCATATTCCGAAATCTCGACTGGAGTGATACAGGATTAAATATCAATGGCAAATACCTCTCACACCTCAGGTTTGCGGATGACATAATATTGCTGTCAGAAAACCCGTACACACTAAACCATATGATAGAGTCCCTTAGTCATCACAGCGAGACCGTCGGGCTACAAATCAACTGGGACAAAACAAAAATTATGACCAATCGTGAAGAAATACCCATATATATACAATCTAAACCTATAGATTACGTCGCAGACTACATCTACCTTGGACATCTAATTTCAATAAAATCCTGTACAGAAAAAGAAATCGATCGCAGAGTGAAAAACACGTGGAACAAGTACTGGGCTATGAAGGAAATTTTCAAAGGCCCCATACCAACAAAACTGAAAACGAAAGCGATGAACATCTGCCTTACGCCGGTTCTTACTTACGCATGCCAGACGTGGTCTCTTAAAAAATCACTCTTAAATAAAATAAGAAGCTGTCAAAGAGGAATAGAACGGAGCTACATGAACATTAAATTAAAAGACAGAGTTAAAAGTTCACTGATAAGGGAAAGAACAAAGGCGAGGGATGCGGTCAAACAGGTGCTGACACTGAAATGGAAATGGTCAGGTCATATTCAGAGAGCTATGGATGAAAGATGGTCACAAACTGTTTCTAATTGGTACCCAATATATAAAAAAAGAAGGAAGGGTAGACCTTCCAAAAGATGGAGTGACGACATCGTGCATATAGCCGGAGCCTTATGGCCCAGACGGGCAAAGGACAGAGCCACCTGGAACGGTTTGGAGGAGGCTTTCACCGCAAAAGGCGGCCCTTACACCTAACAATACTAACCTTATTTAAGTACAAACTAACATTACTAACAAATAAATAAATAAGTACCTACACACCACAAAAACTGTAAGGGATAAAATAAAGCTAATAAATAAATAAAAATAACCATCTGCAGGCGCAGAACATGCTAACTTGATATTAATAGTCGCACCGCATATATGTAGTTCAAAATTGCTTAAAACTGCATATGACATTCGGATTTTATGCCACTTTTACCAAATATTGCATGGTAACTCCCTAGGTCCAACTATGTTTTTGCAAACAAGTCATATGAGGCATATAGAATCAAAGGTAGCTAAGTGCCTCCATGTCAAATTTTCAGGAACCGAAAAAAGCATGTTTCTAATTTAAAAGTCAGGGGTTTTCATACTCTCCGAGTTTATTCTCCATACTTAGTTAATGTTTTGAAAGTGTGGCGCTTAGCTGCCTTTGATTCTGTATGCCTCATATATTTGTATGACGATTTTGTGAATTACGAGTTGTGTTTTACTTTAGTTTTGAATAAATAGAATAGAAAACAAATAAAACACAACTTTCCTTCAAAACATAAACAGAAAAGCTGCAAATAGCATCACAGTGTCTCTTTAAACATGAATCAAATTCAAACAAAACTTCGTAAAACATTTTTTCATTGAAAGCGAGACGTATTCACGTGTATAGTCTGTTTATAAATACAGTTTGTTTATTCATGAGTCGAGATGGGTTCAAACTCACAACGCGTGAAAAACAAAAGAACACGAGTACAATGCTACGTGTCATATTTTCAGTTTTCAGACGTGCTTCTAGTTGGCAATTATACTGAATGTATGTTCCATATTTTTTTTTAATTCAAGAGAGCTTTATTTACTAAGTTAATTTTTTGCAAAAAATCAATCAGAACTGCGGGATAATTGCGTAACACACCAACTGACAGTAGGAATGGCTTTCATTTTGACAGTTCTACAACATTCATTGCGTTATTTGCGTTGTTTAACAGACAACTTTTTCGAACATATGAAGCAATGGATTAGCAATATCTTCTAAAATGATTCAGATTGTAATTAATAGTGTGTTACGCAATTTGGGTGCTGGTGCCCTGAGACATTGAAGTGGGGTCGCAGCAGACCATGTAGGAAATAACAGGACGAGCTGGATGGCTTCCGTAAAAACTGGAAGCAGGACGCGCGGGCTCACGAAAGACGGAAGGAGTGGAGGGAGACCTTTGGCCTTTGGGATGGCGTATGTAAAGCTATCGTAACTAGTGTTGTAAAAGACAGAGTTCGCTAAATTCCCTTGGACCTTTGGACCAGACCATAATAGGTCTATGAAACAGAGAAGTGATTAGAAAATTATGCGGGGTTTGGCATTATACGATTTATTACGGTCTGATCCCCTAACCCCCCCCTCCACCCCACCCCCTCCTTGATCACCTGCTAGTTCGTCTTCTGTTGTAATATCTGGCTTATCATTATAAAGTATCACAAAACACACCAAATTACTTTCATCAATAACGTTTCAGTGACGTCATTTGACGGTAAAATGCGGACGCTATGTGGCGGCAACCGTAGTCTTAGAAAATCCTTGCTTAAGGGGCCGTCTCTACGAGCAAGAGAATCGCGGCGATATTATCGCTGTACCACGTATTTCTATACACTCTCTTAGAACGTGTCTCCACACAGCGATATCATCGCGGCGAAAATTTTACACGGCGAGATTATCGCTACGATTCTCTCGCTCGTGGAGACGTCCCCTTACTTGGTTATCAAACGACAATCTGTCTGAAAATATCAACGCCACTGCAGCATACAGCGTTGCCATAGTTACCGACAAACTGCGGTTGGCTGATTGTACTTCCTGAAGCCGGCATTCCTCAAGCCTGTACTATTCTCACCTTTGGGTCTCATCTCTCAACGATTGAAACACGTATTTGATGATGTATTATTCCAAGTGATTTATTACGTGGGTGTAAATCAACTAACATTTCACAAACACTATCCCATCTGTATTAAATCATCACTAATGTGTGAAAGAGATAGAACACAAATAAACAAATGCGAGAAATCAAACGACCTAGTTTTAAAACCGGATTTAAGAATTTCAACAGGAATCTTATTTTATTTACAATCCTGGCAAGATATTTAATTGGGTTTATGGAGTCCTGGGGTAATTGCGTAAAACACTAACGATTGCAATGCTTTTCATTTTGACAGTCCGATAACATTCATTACGTTATTTACGTTGTCGAGCAGACGAATTTTTCAAACATATGAAGCAATGGATTAGGAATTTATTTCAAAATCTTTGGTATTGTGAATGAAAGTGTGTTACGCGATTCCGGTACTGGTATCAAAATAAATGTCATTTTATTTAAATTAGGCTGAGAATCGGCACTTTTCGAAGTCAAAATTATATAAGACAGTCCCCCAAAACGCCCGCCTTTCACATTCTATCATTATCATGGTTGGCTTTCAATCGCGAACCTGTCGTATGTCAACTCTCACTGTATTAAAAAGTTGATCATAAATTAGGTGTTAAGCATTCGACAAGGTCTTCTTAGAATGCACAATCAATCAAAAAAGAAAAGTCTGAAAATGAAGCTTGCTCATTTTACCATTGCTACTTCTGGATGCCCCAATTTTAAATGGAGAGGGAGCGACATATACTTTTAGGCATTATAAAACTTGTGTTTTTTTGCGTTTAGGTGCTGTAAGCACCTTAAAACTAAATTTCAACCCTGCTCTGCAATTTTCTGCAAATAAATTGTACAATTTAAATCTAATTCCATGAAACTTCATGTGTGTTTATTAAATTCGTAAACCTTGTTAGTAAGGGGCGAGGAATAAGATGTAACTAGGAATTTAAGGTAATAGGATTTTGAGGAATTCAGTTAACATGACTTGCGGAATTAGATCCATTATCCGAAATAAATTGTGGTATGTCAGTCGAATGGAACTTCGGGCTTGATGAGATGGAATTATTCTTATCGAATAAAGAGATACGATTTTCTGTCTCTGACGTAGATCAGGAAAGATTTGGTTCATAAACATCGTGATAGGTAGTAGGTATCACGATGTGTAACAATATATAGTCTCACTAGACAGATTTAAAAAAAAATGATTGCTGAATGGGCCCGCTCTTGACCTCGATCACGCCTGATGGAAAGCGATGGATGAGGCCTATGATGGAAGGAGCGTGCCCAGAATATGCTTAAGGCACTGGAACTCCCACGCATCGAAGAAACACAGTAGGCTGCTTGACACCGGACTCCGGTGGGAGGGTGGTCGCAAACCAGGCGGGCGTTAGCCCTACCACCGCAAGGGAAGAATTGGCCATTCAAATAAGGTGTTCGGTGTGACTGTCCAGGATGCGCCGAGCGCACGGTTAAGTTGAGTAACTGGCGGAACAAACTGCGCTACACGGAGAGGCTTCTTCATGCATCCAATATTATAGATTAAAAAAAAAAACAAACTAAATAGTACTCATAGGCTGGCTGTGGATTTTGCCGATAAGCTGACTAGCTATAGTGACTAAACTATTGGATATATTGAATTGAATTTTCATATGCCGGATTGGGGACGTCATAAGATAATGATACGAGTTTTTTTTTAAATTGTCGTGTCCACCTTGTATAAAAAATAAAAAAAAAAATTTTAAATACATTGTAGTAAGAGAACAAAAACTTCCGGGATATAAGAAATTAGAGTATCCAAGTAAAAAGATGAACAAAAAAGGTTGCTTGCACACTATTTCATTTTTAATTAATAAAGCTACCCTAGTTTTCTTAACTGGCAACGCAAAACAAACAAGTTTAATGTTGCTCATTTTCTAGACATTTTAAAACCGTGTAAATTATTTTATATTATATGAAGAAGACAGGATCTTTGAGGGTATTGTTACTTACATTTTTATGTCTCAAACCATGCTCCACCTCCTATCCTGCCCTCTGTGCCTCAAAACATGTAGTCAAAGTGATCTCTGCGCTACCACTGACAACGACGTGGAAGTAGCAAAGTTTTGGACCAACAAGATATATAAAGATCCATATCAACTATGAAAGGGATCGTCTCCGCATAGCCTTTCACCTCACCGTCAATCAGGCGTCAACCTAACGTAAGCACGTAACCAAAGCGGATCAGAAGCTCCGACACGTCGACTCGGCTACGGCTAGGCGACGCCGCGCTTACGGTTCGCCGACCGCTGGTTGATGATGCTACAGGCAGGGCGCGGGAAGGGTGAAAGGGCAAGGGTGGACGAAGAGACGTAAGCTCGGGTACGGAGAGACGTGAGCGCGGGGACGACGAGCCGTAAGCGTAGGAACTGCAAGTTGACCACGCCCCGCACCGCGGTTCGTGAGCTTGCGTTACGATTCCGATTAAAGCGCGTTGGAGTAAGGAGTTTCATACAAAGAATACTGAATGACTCGAGTTGATACGGTGACGATCCCTTTCCGAGTTCATACGTGTGCTATGACTTAATTTAGTAGTGCTAGCGACACGAAGAAGAAGATAACCCTGTTAATTTTATCGGGAAGGATGTTTCAAAATCCATCTTCCGATAACCTGATGCAAACATATACCTGCATAGGGCAAGGTTCACAAATTGCACTTGCCAAGTAAAGTTAGCGTTTCATATGAATATGATCCTTATTTTTAATCAGATAATGTTCATATTCATACGTCCATAGCGACGTGAGCAAGTATTTCATACGAATATTTATACAACAACATAATACTATTTTCACTTCTCATGCTCTAAAAGTCCGTCTTTATGTTGTGCTTAGGCGACATACACATAACCAGCCTATAACGTTCCCACTGCTGGGACACAGGCCTCCTCTCTGTGAGAGGGAGTGGGCCGTAATCCACCACGCGGGCCCAGTGCGGGTCGGTGGATGTCACATGTCTTCGAATTTTTGGTTCTAGGACATGCCGGTTTCCTCACGATGTTTTCCTTCACCGTTTTGAGAGCTGTGGTGATGAAATAATTTACACAAAGTAAAGCGCCTGTCGGGGTTTGAACCTACGACCTACAACTTGTAAGTCGCGGCTAATACCACTGGGCCACCACTGCGACATAAAATCGGTTTTTATGTTCTAGTGCATAAAGTAATTTTTTTTTCTAAGACTAAAGTAATCAGGCCCAACAGCCCACACCCACAATAAAACTTCGCAGATTAAAGTCGTGATTTATTTAATTTTCTTTAATTTATACCACTTCCGTGTTTTCTATCGTTAATTTAATAAAATCAGGTAAAATAGTTGTCATTTATTATTTAAAAAGGCAAAGAAACGTTTTCATTTTTTGGCAGTATGAAGTAGCCAAGTCGAATGACAAATGTTGAAAATAAAAAATAAAAACTTTTTAAAAGTTTCGTGGCGGTATTATCTGTGGTGGCGGGAATTAGCTATGGAGGCAACATTTTTGATTAATTATGTACTGTATACTTTATGCCTGTTTCATTTTCTCGCAATCGAAGTGAAAAGCAGAGTGTATAACTCAGGCATAAACGAGGCATTTTACCCCTCGACTTAACTATCCACCCTCGCCTGCGGCTCGGATGGATATAAACGCCTCGCGGTAAAATAGCTTCTTTTATGCCTTAGTTGTACAATCTACTATTAGTTATGAACCTTAAAAAGTTAAAAATAACGTTCAGAATATAAAACGCTAACTTTACTTAGGAAAGTCAAAGCGCGGTCGGTGTATCTTGCCCTGAGATCACATAAAATCCCAATACTGGGACATCTGAAATATTCACGATGCATGTAAAGTAAAATAGTATGTAGTACTGAAATTCGAAGAAAACTTCAAGGATTACTTACTAGAGTTCAGATTAGGTACTGTAAACATTTTAATTCCAAAGAGTTCCTTTGATATATCAAAGGAACTCTTTGGAATTAAAATGTTTGATGTGAGATTTTCTCTTGGCAACTACAGTTGCCAAGAGAAAATCTCGAATGTCATTGAGATTTACGCATGCGATAACATAAAGAAAATCTGTTGATATTAATCTGGTCAGCAGATTGTGATGATTTATGTTTCCAATTTTAAAATTTTTGGGTTTTTTCATTATCCTATTACTACATTCATCCGTTGCTAAAAATATACAAAGAAATCTCTGCGTGTATACCTTTGTTTAGAGCAGTGGTGGCCAAGTGGTAACGGCCGCGACTTACGAGTTGTAGGTCGTAGGTTCGAACCCAGACAGGCGCTTTACTTTGTGTAAATTATTTCATCACCACTGCTCTCAAAACGGTGAAGGAAAACATCGTGAGGAAACCGGCATGTCCTATAACCAAAAATTCGAAGACATGTGACATCTACCAACCCGCACTGGGCCCGCGTGGTGGATTACGGCCCACTCCCTCTCACAGAGAGGAGGCCTGTGTCCCAGCAGTGGGAACATTATAGGCTAATTATGTATACCTTTGTTCTGTGGACGAATGAATTGCTCTTTGACATGATATTCAACCAAACGGCGAATTCTCGTAGGTACTTAAAAAACGTTAAAATTCAACTCGCAATCTCATCTCAGCAACAATCAATGTCAAAAACTTGTAAAAAGTTAAGGTAAATTCAACCAAAACGTCTGGTTTTTAGAATTCTCATTGTGAGACTATGGGCGGATTTCACCAATGAAACTATACGCGGTCAGCACATTATAAACTGCGTTTTAGAGCTGTCAGTGTCACGATTTTATATTCCACAACAATGATGACACTGACTGCTCTTGAACTCTTGAACTCGGTTTAGATGTGCTGATCACGTTCAATTTTATTGGTGGAATTGGCACTTAATATTGACATAGTCTAGAGCTGTTTTGATTGGTTGGAAATCATCAAAAATGCGTTCGATCTTCAAACATCCAAGTCCAACCTTATTCCTGCCTAAACGTCAAAAAAAAATTTATGGCAAATCAGATGTTATTATAATTATTATTTAACTTTAATCTGTCAAGCTCCGCTAATGAGACACAATTGATTTTCTATTATTTCGTCGCCGATCGGCGACGCGCGCCGCTTGACCGGTTAAGCAACGTTTTTAAATAAGTTGGTTAATATTTATGATTTTAGATTTAAAAGTAGTCACTTATATGTCTAATATGTATAAGGAAGGAAGTTCAAAAGGACAAGCATTAGGTATCAATTTTTAAAATTAGTTTTATGTCATCGTCTATTGTCTACAATAATACGATTATTTAATTTAATGTACCATAAATTATTGCTTTCCACATGAATAATAATTGTAACAACGAGAACGAGGAAAATAAATTTATTGTTGTTTTGTTACGCTTTAGCATTGATACATAAATAACTATATGATTCTGGAAATATAACTAATAGGGATCATAGGACCTATAATAGAGGAACCTACAAATTTGTGTTTCTTGATTTTAAATAAATTTAAACGGTGTTATTCAGTGCAGGTATAATTTATTAAAATTAACAATAAGTAATTATAATTATTATTTACATTGATTCTGACACTATCACTAAATGCATTTACCGAATTTTACACATCGTTCCATTTCGTCAATCGTTTGAAGATTTTATTTTATATATTAATCATTCGTACAGACGCCAGCACATCAAGCTACTACAATCTGTCAAATTTCTTTAATAGATTTTTAAAGTTGACGACGAAGAAGACCCCCAAACTTGGCAGTGCCTGTAACTTGTTTTAAATACGTTTAAAACAAAATGCTTGCAAAATGTGTTAAATGCATTTAATAATTTCTGGTGCAAATAGGCCTTTGTCTACTTCAATTTTACTACTTCTACTAAATATACAATGTAGACGACAATAAATACATCCTAACATCATTAAATAAAGTTAATTAAAGTCCGACCATGGATTTGCCAAACAGCCGAATTTTCGTTTGCATACTGGAGGTCTTTAGATATACGATGTTAAATTTATTTATCGTCGCCTACACAGTATAATATAATGAATTACCTAAGTACCTAACATTATAATATTTACAAATGTCAATAAGAGTCGACACAATAATGTATTTTTGCATTGACAATTTCCCGGTAAATAAAGCAGTAATTGCCGTTTTTGTAAAATTGGTGCAATAAATAAATTTAGTATCTACCCAAAGTATTACTCACAAAAGTGGACTTTGAATTCAGTGGTAATCTGGGGGTACCTACTCATGAACACAAACGACTATTGCTATGGGAAACAGGGCATCTGTTTTACATTACAATGAAATAGATATACATATGTACTTGCAAATCAAAGTCAATGAAATAGATCAGATGCTCTTTCTCATACTACTTTAAATTTGATCTCATAGTAAATGGTTGATATCCATAAGGATTGTTCTAGAGTATTCTTCCAGGGGTGAAAGTAACCCCCTAAAATATTGCCATTAAATGGAAAGTCAGTCCGTAGAACACAAGTGTTAATTATGGGGATTTAAATGAGTGTCTCTTGGTCTTGGCGTTTACATAACATGAATCTGTATGTTCTGATGAAATTGGTATTAAGTAGTGGCTTTCGGGGTCCATCTGTATCACATTTGTAGGCAGGCCATCTAGGCTTTGTCTGGTCGGCGGAAGGTCATAAAGATCATCGATATCATCGTCAGTTTCCGCGCCAGAATGTCTAACTCTTTGTGGACTAGCGACGGTATCGTAAAAGGACTGATCTAAATGGTCAGGTTCGGGGCCAGAGTGCCTATATTTCATTGGATTTGGAACAGTATCATATAGAGCCTGGTCAGGTTCAGGACCAGAATGCCTGAATCTGATTGGACTAGGAACTGTATCATATTCGGTCTCTGAATCGCTGTCATCTTCTTTTTTGTCACTTTCTACTTTATCTACTTCAATTCGTACGTCTTTAATTTCACCAGGCTTGGGTTCACTTACGGGTTCGTTTGTTGTTTCGTTCTTAGTTTCTTGTTTGGTTTCTTTTCTCTTTTTATCTTTGATTTTAGTTTCATTTTGTGTTTCTGTTTTAATTTCATTTTGTGTTTCTGTTTTAATTTCCTTTTGAGTTTCCGTTTTGATTTCAGGTTTTTTCAGTTTGAACAGTTGTGACTCAACCTTAAATTCTGCCTTTTCTTCGATTTTATCCTCTTTTTCAGATTCTTTTACATCCTCACTCTTCATTCCAATATTATCGTCCCTTTTTTCAAACTTTAAGAGGTCGTTCAGATCCCTGAAACTTGCGGAATCACTTTTCTGCACCTTTCTCAATACTTCTTTACATATTGCGTCCATTTGTCCTTTATGCATTACCGGTACTATCGCTCTTAGAGGTTTCTTGGCAAAAATGATTTTGGATTCTTCAAGGCGGGTTGGGGTTGCTGGGTCGCTAACTCTGGGCTCGCTTATTTGTATGATGCCGCTGTTCACAGTTAATGTGCTTCCATTGTTTTTGTTTTGTTCTTCGTAATTGGCACTGTACAATGGTGTAACTCCAGTTGACTCTTGCCTGACATACTGTTTATTGGTAGCATTTAATCCAAAAATCGATTTCTTCTCCAAAGCTAAGTATAACGCCACTGCTAGAATAACTATGGCTATCAGCATGAACAACATTGAGAATCCAATAAGATAAATTGAGAACGTCGGTAATGACACGTAGCCCGTCCTATAACCATCGTTCATGTCTCGTTTGACACGAGATAAATCTGAAATTAAATAAAGATTGTTAATTAATCTAATCATTAATTACTGGTGTGTGTTTTTTTTTTAATTATTTCAATGGTTTTTTCCATTCCGTTATTGTTAGTATAATTTATTTATTGTGACATTGATGATATAGGGAAAAAGATGTGTTATTATAACACTTTACCAAAAGAATAAATAATAAACTGAAATTAATACAGATTGTTTTCTTTTTTGGGGTATTGAATTGATTTGATTGCTGGCACTACGGCTATGGGCATTGGAATTCCTTATGAAACTAGACATAACCCATAATCGAATTGGTTGATTCTGTTTAAAAAATCTTTACTAAAATTTATAATTAAACTATCATTCAAATGTAATCAACTTTGGGTGGAATATTTTAATATGAGGTCTAAAACTAAAGGCATTTGGTTTAAGACCATAGCTACTGAACCTCCTCGTATACCTTGGTTTATTAATGGTAAGTAGGCGATTATTGGTAACTGCTCTCAGATTGAGATCTGGACACATGCCTCTCAACAATTTTGGATTCCTCATGAAAAAGTGCATCTCTCCAAACTGTGAGACATGTGGTAAGGTAGAAGACGTTGGGCATTTGTTGACGGAATGTGTCCGCTCTCAGACAGAGAGGGAAAAATTAATAAAAGATATGAAATTAAATAAAAATAACATAGGATTGTTTCATGAGATTTTGTCTATGCCATTGTCTGACGCTGCTAAAAGTCTTTTTAGATTTGTAAGTCTTTGTTTTAATTCTATTGATTGAGTGGATGTTTGGTCTAAGAGGTTATTGAGATAGATTATTGGTGTTATTGTTGTAATAAGGTACGATGGGACTGTCATGTATTTTATATAAAAGTCCCTAAATTAAATAACGAGAAAAAAAATCATTCTATAGTAACATTGTCTATGGTTAGAACCAAACATGTAAAAGGATCGGGTAAACTTCAGAGAGCGTATTGAGATATACTACATTAACATCAGTATGTATTAATAAAAACTATTAAAGTACTTACTTTTTGAAACTTCCTCAGTTAAATCAGGAGAAACAAAAGATAAAGCCTTAGAACTCGCACTAGTAACAACACTTAATATAATTAATAAAAAATAAAACTCCATTTTGCTGAATAACGTGTAAATCCGAGCATATTAGCTAAATACTGAGCTTCATTATTCCTGCAGTGACTCCATTAAGGAAAAACTATTTGGTGACAATAATAACTCCGTAATAAAGGAAACTTAATACATTAATTGTTCAGTGGTAATACGGTTGAAAATGCTTTGTTTTAGTAATTAAATGTATCATTACATAGTTTACCAGTGAGTGTGACAGTCACATAGTTTATTAAAGTATTTGAGTTGATACCTAATAATGCTTGTTTAGTGTTATTTGATTGGCTACTAAATTGAAATTGTTTGTGGGATGGTGCGACCGCATACGCTCATAAGTTTTTCGTTATTTATTTTGTGTATTAAAAAGGTTCATTCTTGCAAAGTTTTGTGGAATATAAATTTGTCTCTGGGTATCATGATCTGGTAGATAAAAGTCCATAGGCAATCGGAAGCATTGGGTTCAATCACATACCTACCTTTCGTTATTATTCGACATTTTTTTAATAACAACCTGAGAGGAAAAATATTAACTATTTAAAACTTTTAAATCTAATTAGGTACTTAAATACTCAAACAATCTTTATACTTAAGTCAATGTGTGAGAGGCTTGTGTCTAAATAGTAACAGCCTCACGGGTTTATCAAAGGTTAAGCTAAGTTTGCAGCGGTCAGTTCGCGGATGGGTGACCGTCCATCACATATCAAGACCCCTCTTTGCCTTGGAATGGACATTAAACCGTTGCATTGGTTCCGGCTTTTATGCATAGTTCTTTGACAGTAGTTTAAGGTCATATGTTGAAAAAAATGTGGTTTTTCTATTTCGTGTAACTTTTTAAGTAGGTACTTATTTGGAATAGGGATTTAACATTTTGGTACCTATATGTTTTTTGACTTTTTGTTCTAGTATCATGTAAAAGGAATACACGATTTATCGAATTTTTCTTGATACCAAAAAATTGCAGTTATCTATATCTATTTTTTTTTTACTTTTTTCGACAACACGGCATTACGCTTAAGAGTTATTCAATGGAATTTACTTTAAAACATAAAAAATTATCATATCAAAGTAGTTTTATATTTAATTCATTTATTTTGTTAAAAAAGGAGTAAATTCGTTTTGGCACATACGTCGTTTCATTCCGAGCGCCTGCACACTGTAGCCATCACTCTTCTTTTGCGTTTCAAAAGTAATTGCATCACTTTCGCTGGCTTAGTAAGTTTTCGAGGGTTTTAGATTTTCGAGCCATTTAACGGGTACTCAGAAGCCCAAAATTCTGACAACCGGCCTTACCAAGGGGAATCGTCTTACTTAGTAACTGGATCATGGATGACCCAGACTTAGTTGGGAAGCTAGGTAGATTGAACTTACGAGTAATCAATAACTAGAAGATTATATCCAAGATAAGAACGCTTGGAAACATGCTGGTCCTGCTCCATAGGACAATCTAGAGTCTAGACAAAATCAAACTGGTTGCTAACTTAATTTTAAAATTTTATTCTTTTTTAACATTGATTTACATTCATTAGTCACACCCTGACTTATTACATGTTATATTTTTTAATCAAAATCGTTTACTTTTACCATGTTTGTAAATATGTGAGCACTATGTATCTATCAGATAATTAATTTGTGTGTCACGGTTTCGTTTTTAATTCTTTTACCTATTGTGGTATAGTAATTTTATTTTAGGTGCATTTTCCTCACATATGTACCTATGCCAAATATTGTAAAACATTTTAAAAGAGTAACGGTGGAGTTTCTTGCCCATTCTTCTCCACGCGAAAACTACATTTTAGAAGGGGCGACTAGAATCAATTCTATTTTAATGTAATTATTGACGTTCAAAAGTGCCTTTTATGTGCCTATCCAAACTAATATTATAAATGTGAAAGTAACTCTGTCTGTCTGTCTGTCTTTTCTTCACGCCTAAACTACTGAACCGATTTGTGTGAAATTTGGTACAGACATAGTTTGGAACTTGAGAAAGGACATAGGATAGTTTTTATCCCGATATTCCCACGGGATCGAGACTTATGCGGGTGAAACCGCGGGGCGCAGCTAGTTTGAAATAAATGCTTTGACTTTGACAATAATATGTAGGTATCGCTGATAACTAGGTGTGAATTTCAATCATATTAAGGCGACATCCATGATGAATCACATGCCCTCATATTCACACAGGGAATAGTTAATAGGGTAATTTCCTTCGTACCTAATTATTAGTTTCCAGTGCTATCAAACTTGTGGAATGTGATATCGTTGACGGCTGTATTAAATTACTAGCTTCAGCCCGCGACTTCGTTCGCGTGAAACTTCTTGTTTTCCCCGAGCCACCCCGTCGTATCGCATCACCCGCCCGCGCTATCACTTAACGTTCTTTTTTACTTTTTGCTCGGCTCCTAAGGGTCATAGCGTGATGTTAAATAGCCTATAGCCTTCCTCAAGAATTGGGCTATCAAATGCAAGAAGAATTTTTCAAATCCGACTGGTAGTTCCAGAGATTACCCCCTACATACAAACTTACAAACATACAAACTTACAAATTTTACCTCTTTATAATATTAGTATAGATTATGGGATGTTATAATTAGAACTGTAGATTGTTGGTGTATATCTTCAGAAAGGTCAGCGGGGCAGTTGCGTCTGACAGTAGCAATGGCTATCAATTTGACAGTTTAACAACATTCATCGCGTTATTTACGTTTTCGAGTAAACAAATTGTTTAAACATATGTTTCGTAACATAACATATAGATACCCTCTTTTATGTACATTCGTTTCAAAATGACAGAAATGCAGAGGTTATAGAATCAGGTTGAAAAAATTTGCCCAGTCGTAAGTTTTCACAAAAGTTTCTCCTTTATACAACAAGTATACAAGTAAGAACAGCTATTATTGATTCTTGCAATATTTTTTGTTTTTTTTTTTTTTTAATTTGCCTGAGCCAAAATTACCACACTAATATTATAAAGGCGAAAGTTTGTGAGTGTGAGTGGGGGTGTTGTGTGTGTGTTTATGTGTTTGTTACTTCTTCACGCTCAAACTGCCGGACCAATTTTGATAATTTTTTTATATGGAGGTAGCTGACACCCTGGATTAACATATACTTAGACTACTTTTTATTCCGATATTCCCACGGGATCAAAACTTATGCGGGTGAAACCGCGGGGCGCATCTAAAGTTTAAAAAAATTTACCGGCCCAGCTAAAAAAATTGCGTAATTAATATCAAGCGGTTTTTAAGAGCAACTTGTTAAAACTTCTCCTCTGTATGGCTAACAAACTTTTTTTTAATGAAAAACTTCCCTAATTTTGATGTTGAACTACAAGTACCTACCAAAGTTTTTAATTTGGAAGTAAAACCGCTTTAGTACACACCTATTGAGAAACATCGCTCCGTCAAGTTAACAAAGGCGAAGAATTGGTGCTGAAGTTTTGAAAAACAATTATTTATAATGTACTTTATTGTATAAGTACCACAAAAATACACAACAAAAAAAATTATCGAACACTGAAAATATACAATGGGCGGCCCTATCGCTTTCGGCGATCTCTTCCAGGCAACCTTGGAATGGACAGTGACTTGCCTAGACATAAAATGGGTTTGACGTCGCGTTGGTGGTGTTAGGTATTACTAAAATAAACTAGCTGTCATTTGCATCTGCATATACTCATAAGCGGGGCTTGGAACCAGTACCAAAAGTACAGGTTCTGTATCGGTACTTACCTAACGGTTCTTGCCATTTTGGTACCTGGGTACCGGAACCAGACTGGTACCGGTAGGTACTCCACCTAACAAGTACTGTTATCGAAATCAGGTACCCGGCGCGTACCACAGACCTCATATTGTACGAGGAACCTTGAAGTTATTTTTCTAATGCCTATTAACTATATTTTTAATTAATTACTATATCCGTTTTCTCACTCTAAGTTATGGAAAAAATTATTCGGCTCCGGTACATTCCCGACACTGATTACTAATACCAACAGTACAGGTACTACGGCTGGTACCGGTACCGACAGTACAGGACTACTCTGGTACCGGTATCATATCAAGGCTGTACCGGTTCCCAAAAATATCGGTATTTTAAGCCCTGCTCATAAGTCTCAAATTACTATTCTTCTCCCGTACCGTCACGAACTACTACCCGTGCGAGTTAACTAGGCACCTGGCTCTGTGTCGTCACATCGCAAACATGCTATCGCTGCTGAATTCACAAGGTGAATGCGGGATACCATGCGGGTAAGCGGAAGACGGACATTCCAGAGAGGTATCTAAGGTCTATTAAAATCCATGTTTCCAACTGATGTTAATTACATTTAAGCAAACATCAACTTTATGTCAGTGGAAATAAAGTTGATTACACTATTGAAAAAGTCATAAAAAAGTTTGAAGTCGTAGCGTAAACTATTGCGTAGGAATCAAAGTTATTTTTACAATAACACAATATATTTGTTTACATATTTGGAAACTAAATCGCAAACGGAGATTATTCAAGTCGCACGGGTTGTGCATGAAGCCAAATCTATATTATTATGAAACGAGTTGCGCAAACTTAGTTATTCACTGACTAGCTGCGCCTCGCGGTTTCACCCGCATAAGTCTCGATCCCGTGAGAATATCGGGATAAAAAGTATTCTATGTCCTTTCCTGGGACTCAAGCTATCTCTGTACCAAATTTCATCTAAATCGGTTCAGCGGTTTAGGCGTGAAAAGGTAACATACAGACAAACAGACGCAAAATTACTTTCGATGGATAGTTTCGCGTGTAAATAGATAATGTGGTTAAAATATTAGCCAGTCAACAAGGAGGTAGCGGAGCTACCCAAGCTGCTCTGCTATGCATTCATGTACATCTCGCCACCCGTGAAAGCCATTTTATTGCACACTATCTGCGCCTCGTAGTTTCACCCACATAAGTCTCGATCCGGTGGGAATATCCAGATAAAAGGTATCCTATGTCCTAATCCAGGTCATGGTCTACCCATGTACTAAATTTCATCCAAATCCGTTCAGCCGTTTTAACGTGAAATCGTAACAAACGATCATACAAAAAATAAAATCTCTTTATAATGTTTTTTTAGATTATTTATAAATACTATGTAGGTAACAGTTTAAGAGGGGCAATTCTCGTAATTTTAAGAACGTTCAAAGTCTGGTCTCGGTCTGAATCTGTCAAAACCTCTAATTTCCCTACATTTTGACAATTTTTTGACATTTGTTTATCGCCGGAATGAGACTGCGACTAGATTTTGAACGTTTTTAATTACGAGATTTAATTTGATTTGACCTGCAAAGTTTTTATTTGAAAATATATCTGTTTGTACTATAAATCGTTTCAGAATTACAGAGTCGCAGCCCGATGTCTTGATTTTTCGCCGGTTCATGGCCTCCATTACGTAGAACTTACCTAATCATAACTGACGAAATGTACTAAGATACTTAAACCCCGGCCTTACCCTTCGGGGAATACAGGTTCAGGTTAGCCCACGTTCACATGGACAAATAAAAATATCGCGGCGGGATTTTATCGCGCATTGGATTTTCAACTCTAGGTGTAGAGCCCAGCATTGAGAATCCAACAGAGCGCATCCCAGCGCGTCAAAAAAATATACTTCTGGAATTTCTACTCTATGTGCTAAGCTTTGCGTTACAAATCCAGTGCGTGATAAAATCCCGCCAAAAAACGCGCCCGTGCGTACCTGGGCTTATGTTATACATCGTGAATCAAATGCTTTGATTGCCTAGGTACCTACATTTACCTTTTCTCACTACAATGAGAAAGTGGGCACTTAAAGTTCTTGACATTTCTTAGTTCTCTTAGAAGACCTTTTATGTAGAACTTGAGTCACATACTTGAGTCTAAAGGGTAGGTATAATTTCATAGGGTACTCTATTCCAGGTAGGTACCTGAAATAGCCTGAATGTACAGAAACCAGCACAGCAAGCTACTACAATCTGTCAAATTTCTTGAATAGATTTTCAACTTTATCGCTAAATTATAAGGTTCAAAGTTGATTGGGAAAAGTTGACAGTTTCGGGTAGCTTGATGTGCTGGCGTCTGTACATACACGATTGCGCTGCACAACCATTGCTGTTTAAATATTCGTCTGTTCGACGAGTTCGACAACGTAAATCGCAATGAATGTTGTTGAATTGTCAAAATGAATGGCTTTACCAGTGTGACACCGGAACTCAGAGTCGTTACTTAAGTATAAATTGGAATGCTGTCATTCAAAAATATGACAGTCAGTCTTGTTGACATTTGTGCCAAGGTCATTAACTTTGATTAACCACCATGGTTAATCAAAGTTAATGATTAATTAATTTTAAGTGACGTCTCGAAAGTGCGGCAGTTAAGTGAGTTACGCAATTGCCATGGAGCTCTTGCTCTTGCTGCCGTTTTTCTTGGATGTGACGCATGTTTCCCCCAACCCTTTCTTATTTTTTTTTTGTGTATAATGTTCTTTATTGCGTCATGTTTACCGCAAATAAACGTATTTTCTTTCTTTTCTTAGATGCGGTAGAAATTGAATGAAACACAGACACAACAAAGAGTATTCATAAAAAATGTTAACCTCGACATTTTCAAAGCCACACAAAGCAATATGTCAGACGATGTATGCTTGTCAATTTTATTACATTTCATTATGAAGGAAAGGCGACAAAACACAGCTTATTGAACAACGTTGTATGGGTAATGACAGCGGCAAACACATTACG
Organism: Amphipoea oculea; assembly: GCA_945859645.1. Classification (NCBI taxonomy): domain Eukaryota; kingdom Metazoa; phylum Arthropoda; class Insecta; order Lepidoptera; family Noctuidae; genus Amphipoea; species Amphipoea oculea. The sequence continues at coordinate 13,962,258 of OX243880.1, forward strand.
GTTGCCAGTCAAGCCTATTAGATTGGCAGAATGACGTATTTCACTTTGTTTAGACTTTGTTACGAGTACTAGATTTTCGAGGATTTCTGCTTAAAACTTTGAAGTAGGTAGAAAAATTGATGTTTCGAAGTTCTTGTAAAACGAAATGTGAAATGGGATTTAGCAAATGCTATGGTAATTTGTTTGCTCTGTCTGGCTGGTAAAATATGCTTTATCGTCAAAATAGATGGATTATTTAAATTAATCGCTTGTATTTCACCTAATTACGCATGTAATGTTCAGTATATAGTTTAATTAGACGGAAGAAATCAAGATTAAAATATTTTATTTCACATAAACCTACATGGGCACTTATACACCGTGTAACGTTAAATGCGCAAAACCTGAGACACCCCAAATGATTTTTAATTCAATTGACCTATTTCAGAGAAAAAAAAAATCATTAAGTAAACATTTTTTAAATGTTTTATGTGCGGTTTAAGTTTTAGTGGCAATTCTAATAATTTCTTGCGTCTGCGACGACGCTCTATCGAGGGAGGAGTCGTCACCGGGCCGCTGCGCCGCCGCGCCGCGCTGACATTATTATTTACTATCTACGCTCCTAAAAAACTTACGTTATCTTTGAACAGTGATTTAAATGTTTCCATCACACTTTTCCAGGCTTGGACTGACAACATTAGGCAACCCACATTTTTAGACTAAATAGCTTTTTACCTACAGTAATTAACTTTGTCATGACAACGCGCCAACATTCTCACCATTTCACATTATTGAATGTTTGTGTACAAAAACGCCATAGTCGCGAAATTCGCGCGCACGCGCCGCCTCGCCGGGGTAACGGGATAGAACAAATTACACCTGTGACGCATATGCCGGTGCCGCTCAGACTGAAGTAAACACGGCCACTGTCACGTATTTCGCACGCAGCGCCCCCGTGCAGATCGTCATTTCTCTTTCTAACCCTTAGGTTAAGTTTAAGTTAAAAAAAGATAGATAGCATTATTGTTTACTTCAAATGGTCTTATTCATGGTACTTACTGTACGGAAGATTCGTATTTGCAATTTGCATTGAAGTAAGAGCTATTATTATCCCGCGTATGGGAAAATTTTAATTGGTCGACAACAACTTGTGTTTGTTTACCTATTTTGGCGGGTTTGCGCATGTGATGGCTTGACTTATTAATAAATAGACACGGCAACGTTTTTAATAAAGATTTTTTGAAAAATGTGACCTATATTAAAAAGTGGTTCAATTGATTCTGCTCGTTATTCTGATCAAACTATTTTCAGGTTTTGCGCATTTAACGTTACACGTTGTATAATGTTAGAAGCTAGGTGCACGGTACCAATTTTTCGTTTCCTATGGAGAAGAGCCAGCAAGAAACTCCACGGTTGCTCTGTTTAAAATAATTGGCTTTTACACTGTTTTTAAATTACAGTTTTAATAGGTATGAGAGGACAGTGTAGGCCTCTCTAAATTCGCTAGTTTAGAAGGAGAGAAGACTTCAGCCTAAAAAAAAACCTCACGTTTTTAAAACTTGAAAAAACATTGAGATTTGTTTCCCGGGACTCAAACTATCTCTGTACCAAATTTCATCTAAATCGGTTCAGCGGTTTAAGCGTGAAGAGGTAACAGACAGACAGACACACTTTCGCATTTATAATATTAGTATGGATATAGGTACACTGCTCTAAGTGATGGTAAAACACCCATCAATATCCATTAAGTAGATAAGAAGAACAACATGGTCACACGGACAGACACGAAATGCAACTTTATTTTATAATATTATGTACACGTGAAAGTCCTCCCGACCGAGTTTCGGCCATGGCGACCAATCTCAACGGAGACCGACCAGCCTTCAGCGCAGGAGATATTATAGTGCAGGCACATGCGCACTCTTTCTTCCCTCACTCTCGTAGTCCGATGGGACGGCAATCCGGCACGACCGGAGACAGATCAGGCGCAGGCTCAATGGTTTAAAGTGCTTTCCGAGGCACAGGGGTATCACACCGCCCACTTCCAAACTCCAGGCTGTTACTAAGAAATTCCCTATGAAAAACCCAATAACACTTTGCCCAACCCGGGAATCGAACCCGGGACCCCACGATCAGCAGTCGCGCTTGCGACCACGAGACCAACAGGCAGTCACACGCGCGGGGCGGGGTATGTACAGACATACAGTACCCGGCGATAAATATTGCACATCGACCTTTGGAAAGAAACAATCGGCTAATTTCGGCTTCGTAGTGCGTTATCTCTGTCGTACCTATGTGACGTTAACTGCCGTTTTGTCAGTCGTTGTTCAAGTGCGATAGAGTGCGGTCGCATCCAGTTCAAAATATATATCTAGAGTTGTTAACACCTCCAAATTTAAATAATTTAAAGTTGTACTATGGCATCTTTAGGAAAAATAGGGGAACCTTTTTATTTTACCCCAACCTAAAGCAATCATTTATAGAAAAATTGGTGTATTTTATACAAAGAATAAAAAGAATTATCAAAAGAAGCAAATCATAATTGTTTTAACAGCTGCTAATAGATACCGGACTGTTTGTATTTCGTGCGACAGAGATAACGCTCTATACGAAGCCGAAATTAGCCGATTGTCTCTTTCCAAAGATCGATGTGCAATATTTATCGCCGGGTACTGTAGATGTAGATAATAATATTAACATCCCTTATTCCCCTATTTCACCGTTAACACGAAAGAAAACGTCGGCTTAATTGTTCACAAGGGACCATTCTTAATCTTTTACGAGGAGAATTAAATGGAGTGTCAGTAATTGCCACTCAATGAATCGTAAGTAGATTAAATCATTTATCTTCATCTTTTACCTCATTTTCTCGCACGGACCGGACGCGGAAGTAAAAATACAGGGTGAAATTTTAATCACCATTTTCCTCTTAAGGGGTCATTGTACTCATCATTATAAACAACTTTTACTATGGGAACAAACATGAAATCGCGAAAAAAAAAATCAGCTGTTCCCTACATTTTGACGAGTTATGCGAAGATAAATGTGGGAACAGCTGATTATTTTTTCAAGATTTCATGTTTGGTCCCATAGTAAAAGTTGTTCATAATGATGAGTACAATTACCCCTTAAGAGGAAAACGGTGATTAAAATTTCACCCTGTATAACGGCGGGATTTTTTCGCGCATTGGATTTTCAACACAACGCTTAGCGCCGAGGGTTGAAAATCTAGTGCGCGAAAAAATCCCGTCGCGATATTTTTACGTTCGTGCGAGCATCGGCTAAGTCCGCCGTGTGTTGTTCGTAAATTGGTATCTGGCCAATTCTGTAAGAAAAATGTTTGTGTTGAAAATGTAATGTTATTAACACAATACCTATAGGTTATACATACTATTTGGAACGACAATAGTACGATAAATGAAAACACTGGCAATATAAAAGTATTTTGAAAACATCAAATCCACACGTCGTTAATTGTTCGCTCGGCTTATAACAGTAACAATTATGGATATAATTATTATGACAATGAACATATAGGTGTATTAGCAGTGCCCTGTGGTTTCACCCGCAATAGTTTCGATCCCGAGGGAATCTCGGGATAAAAAGTATTCTATGTGATAATAATCCTGGTTATAAATTATCCGTGTTCCAAATATCATCTAAATCCATTCAGTAATTTTTGCGTGAAAGAGTAACAAACATCCATCCATCCAGCCTCACAAACTTTCGCGTTTATTATATTAGTAGGTTAGGACAGGATGAGGAACAGGGGGTAAAGTCCGACCAGACAGGTTTTATGTCTGGTGAGCAACTGCCCGACGATTGATATCGGGACATTCTATGCTAGTTGCGCGGTAAACTCTGCTTGCGCGATGCAGGATTTTGTGTGACGTCAGTATGTGTAGTTTGCATGTGGCGATGTAGATGCCGCCACAAACTAGAAATCATTTAAATTCTGTCATTACGTCAACGAGATATTAAATTTTACATAATTGCCCCTATTTTCTCAAAACATGAGTAATATGTTGAGTTACCGTTTTTGGGCTTACGAATAAGCAGTATATACGTAGACTTTGAAGTAGTTTTATTTAGTGTAATTTAGCAGTTAGCATAATCAACCTATAATGTTCCCACTGCTGGGACACAGGCCTCCTCTCGGTGAGGAGTAGGCCGTAATTCACCAAGCGGGATCAGTGCGAGTAGTTAGATGTTACATGTCATCGTTTTTTTTTTGGTTCTAGGACATGCCGGTTTCCTGACGATGTTTTCCTTCAACGTTTTGAGAAAAGTGCTGATGAAATAATTTACACAAATTAGCGCCTGTCTGAGTTCGAACCTACAATCTATAACTTGTAAGCCATGGCCGTTCCCACTGGGCCACCACTGCTCAGTTAGCAGTTATCCCACAGATTTAAACAGGTGTACAGCATATATATCAACAGTCAGTAGTCTCATATCTTTGCTTGTAACAATTTGCTACGTAATTTCAAACGAGATTATTTCGCAAATGTCTTTCTTCGCCATTTCTTCGCTTTTTATACCGCCTTTTATACATGTAAACGAGAATTTTGTTACACTGTAATGTCCTCACTTGGTTGGTACTGTAGTGATATGTTTGAATAAATTACTAGTCGTTGTATGTAAAGGCACACGTAAAAAAACAATATTACTTTTTAGAGCAGTTTATAGCAGGCTATTTCTGAATAGTAGATTGTACAACTAGTGCTTTAAAAAAGCGAAGACCTTTGACTTAACTATCCACCCTCGGCTGCGGCTCGGCTGGATATAAACATCTTGGGGTAAAATGGCTCGTTTATACTCGAGTTATACACTGCGCTTTTTACTTCGATTGCGAGAAAATGAAACAGGCATAAAAGTTTTTTCTTTCGACATGTGTCATTCGACTTGGGTGTTACATACTTACTCCCAAGTCATAAAAACGTTCCTTTGCGTTTTTAACTAATAAATGACAACAATTTTGTCTGGTTTTATGAAATTAACGATAGAAAACACGGATGTGATATAAATTAAAGCAAATAAAATAATATAACGACTTTAATCTGCGACATTTCTTTGTGCGTGTGGCTGTAGGGCCTGATTATCTTAGTCTTAGAAAAAAAAAAAATACTTTATGCACTAGAGCATAAATAGCGACTTTATGTTGCCTACACACAACATAAAGACAATACTAAAACCTAACTTAACTAAAACTATACACAAATTAAAATATAGCGTCGAAAAATTCATCCGCATCGCTGTCGACTGTGTACCCAAGACACTGGCGGCATTACCACGTTGTATGGCAATGCTTAGCCTCTGGCCAAGGTAAAAGCCAGCCCTTGGGTCTCGGGAAGTGTCAACCAGCCGTTTTGAAATTTCCTTTACTATGAGCACTCGGACCCCACGGCCCGAGGGTTTCAACCCCAAACGGCTCGAAAATATGATTTCCGATAAGGTTATTATATTTTCGCCGCTTGAGGTAAAGACAAACTTTTAGATCATGAGAAGTGAAAATTTATATTTGTATATTCTAGATAAAACTTAAAAAAATTACATAACATAACATCTCGCCCGTATTCCCCGAAGGGTAAGACCTCTGTCTTACCCTTCGGGGAATACGATGCACCTCTGTGCACCTATAGTGCACCCACATTTTCGCCAGTTATGTTTTAGTCCTATGTAACAGGGGGCGAGCCTATTGCCATCAATCGGCAACAAATCCAGACTCCGGATTGCTTCTGAGAATTTGAAGATGGAAAAATCCAATAACACTTTCAGTCCACTTTGTATTTTATTTTTTTATGATTTTTCTCGAGTAGTCATGAGCAGGTCCACCCTCTGGTGTCCGCTTATCGTTGAATTTTGGGACACGTTGTATAAAATAGAAATAGAAAGAGATAGAGAGAGAGGGAGAGAAAGCAGCATGAAAGGCGTATAACGTTTTTTCTATACATGACGATTTCTTCTAGAACTTCGTTTAAAAAAAAAGAAACCTTTTTTTTCCAAAAGTAAATATTTAATTGTACAACTTCTTTCATAAGTAGGAAACTATTTCACAACCAGACACGCCACTATGCTACAAGTAGACGGTTTAGGTCAATAGTACCCGCATAGATTGGAATCGCTTCGATACAACTGGGTTATACTTAGCTTCGTTCGTTCGTTCCAGCAAATGCTAAGGTTAAGAAGATAAATATCTATGTAAAGTCCGACCACGACAAATTTGCCAAAGATGTAAAACAACAATGGCCGCTCGAATTTGAATAAAATCGATAAACAAGAGTATTTTAAGTATTGTTTGTTTTCGTCTAGTTAGCTCGGAGATTTAGACGAAAACTAACGTTACTTAAAATGAAAACCCTTGTTTATATATTTTATTTAATTTCGAGCGGCCATTCTTGTTTACATCTTTGGTAAATTTGGCGCGGTCGGACCTTAGTACGCTTGTAGGTTCCGTCAAAGGAAAATAGAAGAGGAAACTTTATACAAAATCAACAAATCAACTGCTTTTCTAATCCTGATAGTTATTTCAGTTCCAAGGTAACTGTACCTACCTACTTAGTTTATTTTTAGAGACTATACAAAGAAAACACAAACCCCTTACTAATTAACGTATTATATCAGATGAATAGTTACATACCGATTTCTTTCTTTCAGTCGTCAGTAATTTGACTTTTGAAAGAAGAAGACAAAGCTTTGTGTAACTATACAGACGCTATACTACGTTTATTAGTAAGTTTATGTTAGTATTATGTTTCGCAATTAATTTCATAGAAATTCGAATGTGCAGAAAAAGGCTTTCCGTAACCCACCAGTTACTTAGTTAGGTACCTACAAGACTTACAAAGTGATTTCCAATATGTCTATAACAAAATGAGCTCGAAGAAGCAAAAAATAAGAACTTTTTAATAAGCAAAAGCCTTGGAATTGCGTTCCAATAAACTTTCATTTCCCTTATTATCAGCGTACCTAACTATAGTATTCAGTTTGTACTGGTAAGATAATTTAAATACAATAGCAGATATACTTCAACTAACTTTGTTGATCTAGAACTGGTGCTAGTCTAAGATGAAATTCTTAGGAAAGGGCTCGGTCTTACAAATGAAAAGCCCTAATACGATTTGCGTTTGACTTCAAAGAAAACGAATTTTCTCAATATTCTGTCGAAAATGATACTTAGTCCAACAGTTTTACTAACAAAGAAACGGCCTTATAGGTAAGTGTAGAAGTAAAAGATAGAATAGAATAGCAACTCTGGATATAGTACATTACTGCAGCGGCCAGTAAAAGAGGCATTGATGGACGAACGTGTAAATGTGGGCCGAAGCGAAGCCGAGGCACACATATGTAAGTCCAAGTAGTTGTGGCCATGGCTTGTATAGTAATTTTTTCAAATAATGCGCGGAAATTAAAACTAAGTAGTATCTAGGCAAATTTTTTTTGTCAAATACAATTAGGTACTTTTCAAAATCAATGACGAACAACGAACAACAATGATTTTTCCCGCGTTAAAGTGTTCATTTGTTTTTTTTTCAATAAGCAGCAATAGTTAAGTTTTCAAGCCCGTTCAAAATTTAAATAAAACCTTTGATAAGTTACCTCCTTGGTTGCTATGTTTTGGAGTAAAAGATCGTTCCATTTTTAAATTACCCGACAGATATGAGTTTACTATGTAATTTATTTGGCCGCAAAACACGACAGACGTGGATTTTCATACAACTTTTTCCGGCCGCTGATCGCATGTATTTGGCCAGTACAACAATTTCGATTTATCTCGAAGAAGGTTGTCAAAATAATGCTCAAATTTCCAAGCATGTTTGAGAAATAATAATTATGTATATTAAGTAACTGCTAGCGACCCGCATCTACTTCGCACGTATTTTAGGACTGGACAAAACTTCGAGATTACAATACGTAAGTTGAATATTAATATGCTATAGGTACACAAAAACCTTCCGGAATAAATAATGGTGAAAAGACATCAAAATCCGTTGCATAGTTTAGAGAACATCGCAGACAGACACGAAAAGCGTCGACCGTAGGTTCAATTGAGGTAAGGGACAAAATACGATTTTTCAGGAGAGGCCGACAAAGTTTTTTTTCGGACGTTATTATGGGGCTGATTCGAAATTTGGATCCAAAAATCATTAGGGTAAGGGACATTTTCTTAAGCTAGAATTTTTTCATATTCACCATTCGATAGAGCGAAAAATTCTGAACAAAACTGTATACTCAACTCATTTTGGATATTTTGTCCCTTACCTCAATAATTGAACCTACGGTCGACGATATGTATTTATAGATTACTAGCTGCGTCCAGCGGTTTTACCCGCATAAGTCTCGATCCCGTGGGAATATCGGGATAAAAAGTACCCTATGTCCTTTTCCGGGACTCAAGCTATCTCTATACCAAATTTCATCAAAATTGGTCCAGCCGTTTGAGCGTGAAGAAGTAACAAACATATAAACACACACACACACACACTCACAGACTTTCGCCTTTATAATATTAGTGTGATTTCCAATGATATTCTAGTGTCTGTCCCTGTTGTCTGTCCTAAAAGAGCAATAAACAACAGTATACTAGGCCAATCATTTAAAACATCAGGTCGCAAAAACTTGCACTGTACTGATTTTTTTGCAATGATGTTAGGATGATGGGGCTCCCTTTTCCGCACATAGCCTCCCATTTGGTCCGTTGTGCGTGGATGATGTTAGAATATACAATATGTAACATAATTAACGCATGACCTTATACGAATACAACCCAAATAGATTATAACGTTAAAAAAATATTACAATGGCCAAAACTTATTTTTTTTTTTTAATTAAAGCTATTTTTATTAAGAAAATGGTGTGGCCCCTAGCGTTACTTTACGCATTTCAAATTAAGTCTTATTACCTTGTAATAATTTTTAATTTTGTTTGGCTCAATCAGCGGTCAGTATGGCAAAATACATAATTTTTGAAAAATGTACCTATATTAAAAGTTACTGAAATCGATTCAGTAGTCAATTTTGAACAAACTACTTTCAAGACTTGCGTTTATTCTGTTAAACCTTGCATACCATATTAAGTAGTGTAAAACCGAGTTTGTAACTTCGAAAGACATGTGCTGACTGCGTGGTGCTCGAAAAACCTCGACAGACATTTTCGAACTTCTTTCAGTTTTTGACGTAGAACGCGAAACGGGTCACGCGCACTTCGTCCCGCATTCGCAGTTGGTCACATTAGCACTTCATCCCATGCAAGTAATTTGTAAGGGAAGAGGTAGGTTTATAGAGCAAATTGGGTTGGATTTAAAAAATCAACTAATATAGTAGTAAAACATCCAAATTCGATAAATTAGCAAAGTAATACGTAAAATAATAACTCTAATGTGGATGTTTTATTAAGTACTATATTTGTTGATTTTTTATAAATCCAAAATCTTTTGTCCATAAACGTACCTCTACCCTTATAAACTACTTGCATGGGACGAACTGCGAATGGGACCAACCGCGAATGGGACGAAGTGCTATTGTGACCAACTGCGAACGCGTGACGAAGTGCGCATAACCCCTCGAAACAAAACTACTCGAAATATAACTCTTAAAAACGAACACTACTGAAACGAAAGCCCTGATAAAGTTGATGTAATGAAATGTAAAGATAACTTTGACCTTTTAAAAGTTAAGCGAGAGGTTTAGAGTTACCACACTGAGGGTAGCTTTAATCTCTGCACAGGACCAAATAATTGCATAAAACAAACGTTGGGAGGTTTTTAATTGAAAACATGACACATACGTAATTAGGAAAACCTTCCTAAATGAATAAATAAAACGTGTTTAGGATGAAATAGACGTAGTTCATAATCATAAATTAGGACAACGTAAATATTTAGCACAGGGAGTGGAACGGCCAGCAACAGAAGTAAATTAACACTGTTACGTTATAAATATTGTTATTCAGCTATATCCGGTTAGACTGGAAGCCGACCTCAACATAGTTGGGAAAAGGCTAGGCAGATGATGATGACGTTATAAATATAATTAAAATTATTAGATACATCACACATAATCCATACTATTTATAGTATTATAAATTCGAAAGTAACTCTGTCTGTCTGTCTGTATGTTACCTTTTCATGCCCAAACCACTGAACCGATTTAGATGAAATTTGGTATAGAGATAGTTTGAGTCCCGGGATAGGATAGTTTTTATCCCGATATTCCCACGGGATCGAAACTTATGCGGGTGAAACCGCGGGGCGCAGCTAGTTAGCCTATAATCCCTTTCACATGGAGGAGGTCTGCGTCCCACCAAAGGGAATATTATACGCTGATTATGACTGATGACTATCTTTTTCTATTCATCATTATGATATTGAAAGTTTTTCTTTTAATCAAGTCAATTATCCTACTGCAAACAAAAATTTGTAATCGCAAAACCAAAAATGTGATTAAAATAATTAATAACGATGTTCGGATTTTTTACTATACTTATGTTGTAAGAGACCTTGCCAGTTTTCTGATTCTAGGTCAACAGGAAGTAACTACCCTGTAGAGGTTTTGATTTATTTGCTAGTATCAAATTAAGTTGAATCAATGGGCGTATTTTTGAGGAAGGGTTTGTGGCTAGGTAATAACAGCTGCACGGGTCTGTATTACGCGTGAGACGAACGTATTTTTAATTTTGTCGTACTAACTTGAACGAGTAAAGACCAATGACAAGGTGCGAATAGTACGGGAGCCGAGTAGGCCGTCCGGTGACTGCCTAATGCCGCGCGTTTGTATGAAGATTTTGTTTTTTGTTTGGTATGATAATTTAGTGAGTTTCTTAATTGTGGAGCACACACTAAAATGTAATTGACAGGCTTATATTGTTATATCGAGGTAGGCACTGCTTATATGCCTATATGCAATGCACGCCACTGGGAACCCTAAAAATAAAATAATATGTTACATGTAATGCCTACCTATTTCAAATAATATCCTAGATCAGAAGCTATTACATCACTGACATAACAAAGGTGAAGTCGTGACTAGAATGATATTCTGCAAATTCTAGCTGTAGGTACCTACAAAAGGCGTTAACGATACGTTCGCGAGATATTCACCTTATGCTCGCTCGGTCCGACTGTCTGACTCAACCATATCTTTTAACGATTCCAATGATATCTTTTGTCCGTTCGGAAAGATAGATTCTGGCATTTAGCATTTCTTTTAGTGAATTTTTTAGCACTTATCTATTTGGTTTGTGTTTTACATAAAGTATGTTGTTTTCAAGTGTACTTTTTTTTGTCATTTTTATGATATACAACAAAACTCGTTCAATATAATACTTAAGTTACTAGATGCGTTAGAGTAATTTATTTCATAACCACTGCTCTCAAAACGGTAAAGGAAAACAATATTCGAAGACGTGTGATATCTACCAACCCGTACTGGGCCCGCGTGGTGGATTAGGGCCAACTCTCTCTCACGGAGAGAACGCTCATGTCTCAGCAGTGGAAACGCTTCTTATTCTTCTTCGTGTCGCTAACAATACTGACTGCATTTTAGATTTTGTTGGCCTAAAACTTTGCCACTTCCACGGTGTCGCGCGTCGTCGGTGGCAGTGCAGCGCGCCACGTTGACTGAATGTTTTAAGACACAGACGACAGTATTGGAGGTAAAGACCTGCTGATTCGGAGCGAGCTCCACAACCGTATACCAACGTTATTCGCTGACAGTGGCGTGTATTGCATATAGGCATATAAGCAGTGCCTACCTCGATATATCAACATAAGCCTGTCAATTACATTTTGGTGTGTGTGCCCCACAATTAAGAAACTCACTAAATTATCATACCTAACAAAAAACAAAATCTTCATACAAACACGCGCGGCAGTAGGCAGTCGCCGGACGGCCTACTCGGCTCTCGTACTATTCGCACATTGTCATTGGTCTTTACTCATTCAAATTAATACGAAAAAATTAAAAATACGTACGTCTCACGCGTAATAGCATGACGTTCGACCTTCGCTATTTATCACCCTTAAGTAGGCATGCCTACTCAAATAACCACACTTTTTAACCGACTTTAAAAAAGGAGGTTCTGTATTCGACCCGTATGTATGTATGTATGTATGTTTGTATGTCCGCGATTATCTCAAAAACTACTGAACCGATTTTGATAATTCTTTCATTAGTGTGATCTACATACTTTCAGGAAGGTTTTAGTATATAATACATTAGGTAATTATTCTTATGTACGAAGTTATATGCATAAATGTACTGCATCTCCGGCATTTCTATGCGAATTTTGATGATTCTTCGAGTTGTGTCTTCAATTCTTCAATGCACTAGTGTTAATTGAATTTATGTGGGGTAGGTACAACTAAAAAGTGAAAAATAAAAACTTTTTTACAAAAAAAACAACCGACTTCAAAAAAAAAACACTACAAAGTAAAAAATAACTTTAATTTCGGAAGTCGGTGTCAAAAAACGAAAATGCGGAACCAAAGACACCGACTTCCGAAATTAAAGTTATTTTTTACTTTGTAGTGTTTTTTTTTTGAAGTCGGTTGTTTTTTTTGTAAAAAAGTTTTTGACCTAACTTTTTTTCTGATTAGTGACCGCGTTTGCCTAGACTAGACCCGGCTTAGTGCCTACCTATTCTGAAAACCAATGCACGCCACTGTTCGCTGATTAATCATACTTGACACGCAGATCAAATAAGGTTTTTGTTATTTTAGTAAATATTCTGTAGGAGTCTACAAAACAAAAAGTAGATAAATATAAGATACGAGTACATAAGCAAATGTTTAAACACCCGCCTGTGTTTTGGTTATTCCACAAAGAAACTAGGTTCAAAATAATTTACAACAGTCTCGCCTACACAATAATGTCTAGACTATATTTATTACAAAATATAATGCTTCTATTATTAAACCATAATGTAATAGTGTAAAATAAGTTATATTACAGTACCAATAGGTTAATAATACGAGCGTATATTTGAGTTAATATTATATAATCCAGACGGATGCTAAAATTATGGAACAATGTAGAAATAGGTCGGTACTTGAATGAATGTTTGAATAACAAGACGAAAGGGCTTTCAGGAATTTTCTTTTATACGTCCAAAATAATAGCACTGAAAAATTTTTGAATGCAGGGTTATAAAAAAATCCTAAAAAACCTTGTAAACTTTATTTTACTTTCGTAAGGTAATTAAATTACTGTGTAACTTATGTCTCTAAGAATAAAAAATTTGAAGAGCTTTGTGACATCTTCCAACCCGTTTCGGGACCGCGTGGTGGAATACGACCCACTCCCTCTCACCGAGAGGGGGCCTGTGTCTCAGCAGTGGGAACATAATAGGCTGATTATGTTATATTGTGGGACTGTTTTTGTAGGGAACTTTAATGATTATCAATATCGCATTAAAACAAATGTTAGGTGTTACACTATTATATCTTTGTAAATCCAACAAAAGTATGGATGTTAACGAACGTCCCATAATACGCAGTACGGCAGTACGCACAGCAGCTACGCCCTACGAACAGATATGCATATAATATGACATAACTCATTCGATTCCATGTTGTCTCATCTTTAAGAGAGAGAGAGAATCATGTTTCACAAGAATTAATTATGAGCACATGGTATTATGTGGGCCGATCCCGGCGGCACTGCAATGCCGGGCCGACCCGCGACGGGAGTGGAGCGAGCCCCGAACATCCCGTCAGCTTACAAAAATCAGTTTAATATACTGGTCCCTCAGTGAGGGAACTTTCAGATATTAAGCTGAAAAGAACAGATACTACACTTTGATCTTAGCCAAAAGGCCGAGAAGCGATAACAAAAAACTGAATAATCGGGGTGGTCATTCAATCACGGAGAATCTTAACACCGCGATTCAGAAACGTGACGTCAGCGCACAGTGACATCTATCGGTCAGCGAAGCTACTAAATCTCAAGTGGGTGACGCACGGTATAAGTGATGGAGCAATAAAAATAAACATTGACGATGGAAGTAGAATCAATAGCCGAGCAGAAAATTTTAAACCTAGAATTATAAACAATAATAGAGGGGCTTGTGGCCAAGTAGTAACAGCCGCATTGATCGAAATACTCAGTAACTGGGTTGTAGAGGTCAGCTAGAACGATTCATAATTCGTTCCACAACAAAATCCCTTCTCCCTAAATTAGATTGTTTAATAAGGGAACAATAGTACATTATGATACATGTGTGCTATGTTGATCATTAAACTCGAGGCGGTATTATTCGCGCGAGCCGTAGGCGAGCGCGATAAGGTAGCCGAGAGTTTAATTATCAATGCACACGCGTATCATACGACGTTTTTCAACACACTTGTGAGGAAAAAAACAGACTTGTATTCTTAAATATTAACTTGTATGGAAAATGGCGGGCTTGGTTTGTCATTCCGCGCGCCGCGCTGACGTGCGCGCGCAGGTTTACCCATAGAGTAAGCAATGGTCATTCCTACACCTGCGCGCGCATTGCTATCGCGGCGCGCATTTTTTTTCTTAAAGGCAAACACAAAACCGATATACAGCCTATAGAAAAAATATAATAAACACAAAATAATGTTAAGACTGATCGTAGTGTTGTCGTATGTCAAATTGTAGTTTAGTTAGTATGGAATTAGAAAGTACTATTTGCGTAGAGAAATATACATTAATTCAGTGAGAATCCGCAATAATAGAACGCCAGTGGTCTTTTCCGTTTGGTTACGGGAGGGACGACGGAAAATTATAAGGTGCATCCAGACAGAGCGAGCCATGCGCCGCAAGTGCTTTTTTTTGTATGTTAGATGCCTCAGCCTGAGGCAACCATACATATAAAAAAATCATTTGCGGCACATGCCTCGCTATGTGTGGATGCACCCTTAGGTGAATGCGCAGTGGTAGACCGCGAATTTTTTTTTTTTTAAGTTTTTTACAATTCGCAGGTCAGTATCAGGTTGTATCTTGATCAAAATGTATATTCATATAATAGATATGTATTTAAAGAATTATAGTCATTAGAATCATTAATATATAAATTTAAGTTAGACTTGTTCCCTAAGAACTTTTCCATAAGAGATTTGTTGTTATGGAACAAATCTAACTTAGAAAGATGTAAGTATTTAATGATTCTAATGATTATAATTCTGTAAATACGTATCTGTTATAGTCGCGAATCATATTTTGATCAAGATACAACCTGACACTGACCTGAAAATTGCAAAAAACGTTAGAAAAATTTAATTTCGTGGGCTACAACTGCGCATTCATCTTAAGGTAAATAAATTTTAGTTCATCTTAGGACCAAGGACAAATCAGACTATTTAAAAAAAAAAAGTAAAATTGGCTCGCGGATTCTTTTTGGCATGAAGTCTCTTTGAAGAGATTAAAAAAAAAAACGCACTTCTCCGACCTCCGACTAGTAAATTAAATAGTTATCTGTGGAAATAAAGCACAAGTACCGTAACGTAAAGAAAAAGCACGCGTTTGTAATACACTGCATTATGGATCTAAAAGCTGTGCATTAAGAGCCATTTTACGAGCAAGTGTGTTGAAAAGTTATTTATGAAGCAGATGGCCGAGAAATGATAAACTTAGCAGTTTAATGGCAGAATGTAACAATATTTGACAAGCTTTCAAGCATTGTAAAACAGAATTTTGATAATGATACTCACAAATAAGTTCGTGTTTACAAATAAACAAAGACATCTAATAACCATGTACGAGTACAAGACATCACAAGAGTCTTAACATTTGACAGTTTGGACCCCTCTGTGCGATAAATGCTATTGTGTTTTAACTGGAGGGTGTGACAGAAATGGACCCATTGAAAGAAATGTGATAGGGTGACACAACGCATAAAATATAACAATACAAAGTGTTTTTCGACAAAATTAAGACGAGTCGTCAAAAGGGATTGAATGATGAAATTAACATTGTTAGCACTCTATATAAAATACCGGTATTCAGTTGCATCCAGTTAGACTGGAAACGGACTACAAATTGGAAAAGGCTAGAATGGCGATGATAAATGTTATAAAAGCGAAGCTATAATTTTGGAAGACTTCATTTTTGATAGTTGAAAGGCAATTCTAGTTCTGGGTATAGACCAAGAACTCTAATAGCAAAGATATAAAGGTGCATAATAAAATGGTCACTACCTACCGTAAAAAGTTCACGTCTACCAGCTTTAAATATAAAGGGGTTCCAAATAAAGGTACATTATTATAGCAAGTTCTTTTCAAACTATTATTACGAACTGACCTTGCAACTACCGAGTCACTCTGAAAAATTGTTCGGGGCCCAGAATACCTGAGAACAAATTAAAGTCTTAGGAAATTCCATTGACGTTACTTCGGATGCTACCATATTTTCTTCAAACAATCGCTTTCTAAATTCTTAAAGTGTTCCAAGTTTTAATAAAATGCTTTTGGTGAAACCATAAAATTAAAATCTGTATGCCAATCTAGGAATGTAATTAAACGACCTTTAGAGATTTATTAGAATGTCTGTAAAGACTACTTTTCAAATGCTTAGGTTTTAAGCTCTGTGGTAGTTTCTGCGTAAAAAATACCACACTTACAAGTATATTATTTTCTTATACAACCACGGACATATTTATATTGTGGTCCAGCACCCTAATTGCGTAACACACTATTAATCTAAATCGTTGCGTAACACACTATTAATTTCAATCTGAATCATTTTGAAGGATATTGCTAATCTAATGTTACCTGCTACTATTTTAATTATATTCTGTGCCTTGGAAGACTGAAGACTTACTTTAACCAATATCGGGCAGTAAAATCGTATTAAAAATCAGGATTAGTATAGGTACCTACTGTTATCATTTTACACATGTCTGCAGCTTTCCTTATCTTATCAGCTCATTAATATTCATTACCATTTTTTGACCTTTCGAATCTATGAACGATTAGAATTATAATGACCACGATACACAGATTGGCAATCGCATTATGTTATCAGCTGAACGCTGTCTGGGGCAATGGGGAGACTTGTGATACTCATGTGATACTATAGGTAATCACACGAGGCGAAATACGCCTTATTATAAAACAGTTGCATAAATAACTAATTTCTCATTATACAATACAAAATAAATAATTAATGTCAGTGGAATAAACAATATCATATCATTGATTAGACCGGATCTTACAAAAAACTAAAATCATGATATTTAAAAAAAAATTTGCAAGTTAGGCTATTGGGCGCGGGGCGGCGCGCGGCGAGACATGCACTGTACCAACGACGTGAGGCGAGGATGAAACGCAGACGCGTCACGGATGAGATGCGAGTTGTGGACATCTGAAGGCCAATTGATTTATGTTCGTTGGATCCCACTTTTGAATCCCAGTTTAATATTTTTGGCGTTGGATCCCACAAAACATTATCATGTATTTCAGTTGGATCCCAAATTTAAACAATGCAAGATACGTTTCCCGTAATTAAAAACGTTCAAAATCTAGTCGCAATCTTATCTCAACGACAATAATTAATGTCAAAAACTTGTCAAAAATGTAGGGAAATTAGAGGTATTTTTGACTGATTGAGACTGAGTTTCGACTGTGAACGTTCTTAAAATTACGAAAATTGCCCCTCAGATCGTTATACAATACAATCAATATTTGTATTGGTAATTTTTACATGTATACTGTATTTTTCTATTAACGGTGATCTTAGTTTAATAAAGAATGTCGTATCATTTATCGACGTAGATATATTATTCGACAATCATACCATAAAAACAATGAATAGAAAACAACAAATTAATTTATTCATTGACCTATATTTCAAACAGTTTTGAGGTTTCCTTTTAATCAGGAAGTTTAAACTTGAAGTATTGATACTGATAGATTTTGTACAGCTTCCCAAGACTTCTATAGTAGGTACCTAGGATATAATTGACGCGCGAGTAACTGAACACATAAATGCTTTAAATGCTTTTTACATACTCTTTAGACTCCTTCGTCACTACCGCTGAGCGGTCTTGGGTACGATTCCCAGGTCGGGCAAAGTGTAATTGCGTTTTTCCATGAGGAATTTCTAAGGGGCCGTCTCCACGAGCGAGAGAATCGCGGCGCCGGCGATAGTCTCGCCGTGCCATCAAAGGAGAATGGCAGAAGTTCATAGAACGCTGGCATTAAACTTTTTTAGTTTCCACAGAAATAAAAGTGGCATGGTTTGATAGGGAATATTATGAGCTTTTGTTAAATAAATAAATAAAAAATAATAACAATGGGGTTAAAGAGACATCTTAGTTTTTGTAAAAGTGAGGTTAAGTGCATTAATGTTTGTACTTTAATAGGTTATTTTACCTCTATTACTATTTTAACGCATAAATGTTTATTGTATGCATAACATATTGCTAATTATGCTTTGTAATGACTGCAAAAATGATAAATAACTACTTGTTGAAGTTTGTTTAGTTCAATGATTTACCCACTGATCATAGACCTAATGACAGTTTCAAGTGTAGGTAGGGACTCGGTCAGTTTTAATTAAACTCAGTAATCACAGAAAACTCGGGAGACTCTAGAGACTCACTTATCGGAATCTAAGCATATAATATTGTTAAGGATAATTATCTAAGGATGACAGGATTATTGTAGGTACAATAAAAAACCAGTATTTAATCATAATATTTGACTCATGCTCATCATCATAAATATAAGTAAGCAATATAATTATTAGCTAAGAAAGGTGCAGAGGGAGACAGGCTATCTTGATGCCGTGCCCATGCCAAGTACCAGATGATTGACATGATATGGGCACAGCATCCTACTGTTCTTCGTCCAATAATGCAATTGCAACAGTATTGTTTTATAGCTTCCCGGCCACTTAGAGAGCTGTCAATCAAAATATGAACAAAGTATATATTTCTTCCTACATGTCTAGACTTAATTCTTGCAGAACGAAACGTCGAGGTCCAAGTCTAGCAACGGTCGTTCAGAAAGGTAGGAGTCTTCGAAATCCAATAGCAAGCTAGGTCGTTGTAAAAATCCACGTAAAACTTTGGGCGCACAAAACATTCACGCCAGCACAAAATAGTAGCGAGCGAGCCACAGAGTACTTTTGATAGACTGCGAATGTGACTTGTGAAGTTTTGTGTGTCATCTTCTAAATGTTTGTTTGTTTGCCATGACAACACTGTCATAATTAACAAGTCCAAAAAGCCTTGTTTCCGGCTGCTCAACTTACTCATATTTAACGAGATTTAATCCCAATTCTCAATAATAACGTTAATCTGGCTATCAATACATAAAAATAAGCGTTTTTTTTTTAAATAGCTTTGTATTCTGTACCTTTCCAAAACTAGCAATGCCAAAAAATGCCATCTCCTTTCACGGCGATGATATCGCCGCGTGGAGACACGTTCTAAGAGAGTGTATTACGTGGCACGACGATAATATCGCCGCGATTCTCTCGCTCGTGGAGACGGCCCCTTAGTAACAGTCTGGAGTTTTGCAGTTGGTGGTGTGGATACCCCCGTGCCTCAGAAAGCACGTTAAGCCCTTGATCCTGCGCCTGATCTCTCTCCGGTAGTGGCAGATTGCGTGCCTTCCCATCGGACTATAAGAGTGAGGGAAGAGAGAGCGCACCTGTGTCTGCGCACACACTTGTGCACTATAATCTCCTGCGCCGAAGGCTAGTCTCGGTTGAGACCATGGCCTAAATACGGTCTGGAGGACTATTATTATTAGACTTCTTCATTGTTCCTTCCTATAAAGTTGCTGGCTGATTTGAAAGGTTTACTCTCAAACTCACTCAAAATATATACTAAACTATACTCAATACGGCGCAAATACTCCAATCTCTTTGGAACTTATACATTTGAGCCGTTTGGGGTTGAAACACTAGGGCCATGGGGCCCGAGTGCCCACTTAGTATTTCGAGACATCGCCAAGCGGTTGGTGGACTCTTCACGTGACCAGAGGGCAATGCTGTCAGCCTTTTGGGCACGTTTCCTGCTTGACAGCGAGGCGGACGAATTTTTTGATGCCCTTTGATTATTTCCCCTCCCTTTTTATATACTTTTACATATTATTATTTTAAGATTGTTAGCTTTTTAAATTATGTAAATATTTGAATCTTTAATAATAAAAAGTGGTTTTATGTTAATGTGTTAATAAGAAAAACTATACTCAAAAACATAATATAAAAAAAACTAGCGAAAATTTTACAGACGTCATCGCGTCTGGCTGCTTCGTTGGTCTAGTGGTCGCAAGCAGTACTGCTGGGCATGAGGTCCTGGTTTTGATTCCCGGGTCATGCAAAGTGTTATTAGGTTCTAAGTATCTGGAATTTCTCAGTTGCAGCTCGGAGTCTGGATTTGTGCCTGGTTGATGGCGATAAGCTCGCCGCTTATTACGTGGGAATTAAACATAACTGGCGAATGGGTGAGCACCCCTGCCTAACCCTTCAGGAATTACATTACGTTATGTGTGTTGATTTGTTATATACAACCTGACACTGAACTACAAATTGCAGAAAACTTAAGAAAATTTGAATTTCGCGGGCTACCCTTCTTCTTCTTAGCGTGTCGATAGCAATCTAAATGTACTCGGCCTAGAATTCGGCCACTTGTTTGGCGCCATTACTAGCGTCTCCTATAACGTGCATCTGACAGGACACGCAGGGCACAATATTAAGTGTCCCATCGTTTGTGGAACAGCACCACATTTACACTCCAAGGCGGTGTCGTCTATAAATCTCCACCTGCCCCCTTATTCACAAACACTCGATATGCTTCCGTATCGTATCGAACATTAATCATTGTTATCGTAGGAGTCTTCTCAATGCTGTTCACAAGTCCAAAACCCGAAAATGTTGTCAGTTTAAATCAAATAGACGCCCGCTATTCTTCCAACAGCTATTTATTTGCTGTTGAGGGGAAGTCAAATCAGGTTATCGAATTGTCAGGTTTTCGATACGATAGCCTGTCGTATGGTTGTGAATCAGGGCTCTGAACAGGTTTTCCTTGCTTCGGCCAGCCTGGGTCTGGAGTCTGTTTAAAGACTTCCAGGTTACCCAAGGTAACTCATGTCCAGGCAGGCTACCCTGACGAGGCAATATTTATTATATTCAGGGTTGATTTTTCAATCGACAGATAATCTTTAGGTATTCGTGGAATAAACTTGACGTCTGATACTCGTAGATTTTGTATGGAAGAACTGTCAAAAATTCAAAATTATTCCACCGTTAAAAATATCTGGTGTTGGAAAAATCAGCCCTCGGTAACAATAAAGTTATTGCACAAACAAAAGCTGAATTTTATTGTGTTATTCATCAGGCAGAAGCGAGGCTAGGCCAGTAATAAAATATGAAGCATCTTTACTTTCCAGATGCAGGCAAGAATACAATAACAGCACACAGCAGCCTTTTATTGTCTTGTTGAATCTTCGCTTTACTTGTAGAATCTTATGAAAAGGCATTTTCATCTCAGTATGACTAAAACTTTGAGAGATATGATTTTTTTTTTTTGTACTCGCATTTACAATTTTTCAACAAAAAAAAAAATGCCTGCCACATAGCAGGGAAGGAGAGCAGTGGTGGCCTAGTGGTATCGGCCGCGACTTACGAGTTGTAGGTCGTAGGTTCGAGCCCAGACAGGCGCTTTACTTTGTGTAAATTATTTCATCACCACTGCTCTCAAAACGGTGAAGGAAAACATCGTGAGGAAACCGGCATGTCCTAGAACCAAAAATTCGAAGACATGTGACATCTACCAACCCGCACTAGGCCCGCGTGGTGGATTACGGCCCACTCCCTCTCACAGAGAGGAGGCCTGTGTCCCAGCAGTGGGAACATTATAGGCTGATCATGATAGCAGGGAAGGGTATTGGACCCAAGCTTTGAGTGTAATTGTACTTTAAAATAGTTTATATTTAAGTATTTAGAATATCGCTAGTCCATGTCCGGACACATTGTATAATTAGTATCAATACAATACAAAAAAAAACATCAAAATTCAGAACTTCCTCCTTTTTTGAAGTCGATTAAAAATATTGTAAAACATTTTTAAAAGAGTAACGTTGGAGTTTCCTGCCCATTTATCTCCATACGAAACGAGCTCTTGAAAGGGGCGACTAGAATCAATTCTATTTTTTTGTACGACGAAGTTCAAAAGTGCCTATTTGAAATACGTAATTTCACTTTGACTTTTACATCATAGAGGGGATTTTATTATGAATCAAATAGAAATAAAAACTTTATTGAGTTAAATGGCTCGATTTTTTTCTCATGAAGACAAGACAAGAATTGAAAGGTGGTACCTGTAGTGTAAAAACTTGCAACTGAAAACTTGACTAAATAAAAAACGAAAACGAAATTCAAAATGGAGACCAAAGCCAAAGTATAATTATAATACTAGCTTCTGCCCGCGGCTGCACCCGCATGGATGTCGGAAATTATCCCACAAGAACGTGCTACCGAGACAAACCCAAGCCTAGCCGAGCCTATATCCTTGCCAAATTTTATCGGAATCCGTTCAGTGCTTTAGGCGTGAAACACAGACAGTTACCTTCGAATTTATATAATACTAGCTTCTGTCCGCGAATTCGTCCGCGTTAAATTTCCTATACCGTTCCTCAAGAATTGGGCTATCATATGCAAAAAGATTTTTTTTAACCGACTTGTAGTTCCAGAGATTAGTGCATTCCAACAAACAAACAAACTCTTCAGGTTTTTAGTCCAAAGATTAAGTGCTTACTTACTCAGAGAGTGAAGAGCTCTCAACAAAAGATAACGACCGAAAATCTAGTAATGGATCATAATAAAACTTGCGGATTCAATGGAGTCATGTTTTTGCAGTCATAAATCATTCCACTGTCGTCGTAAAAGCGTAGTACTTTAAGTATTCTGTGGTAAAAGTAAGAAAAAATATGACTAATGTCACTCACAGAACAGGACAGAACATGACTTTAACATGGCTTTGGCTGTCGAAGCCGAAGCGATAGACAACCACACATTTATCGTAATCGAAATAATTCCGTTTAGTGTTTGTTTTTTCAATGCAAACGGCGAAAATTTCCATACATATGAGCATAAAGATAAACATTGCAAGCAATACCATCACAAACGGTTCGGTTTGATGTTTCTATTTGTTTGAAAACGTTTTGCACTCTGGGATATTGAGGGAGAACGCCTAATATTGAAACATTCTAATCAAATATTTCTTGACGCCAAATAGATAAATAAACCGTGGAATAAATTACGATCACGGCTATTATACAGTAAGAAATCAAATCAAATCACGTATGCTGAGTTTCGATAGCTAATTTCATTTGATCCTTTATATGGGAAAAGACGGGCTCTTTCCAAGGCAACATATGGTTTATAAAGATTTATAATCATGTCCATAATTATAACTTCTCACTAAAGTAACCGTTGTCGTCGTAGTAACTACACCACAAATACATTCAAGGGAACTCCTAGTCCATTATCAAATTATTTTTTCATGACGAGACAACATTTTAATAGAAATCTTGACCTTGGGTTTCCAACATTGCTATGACGTCAAAACCATATATCGCCAAAGCAATCGATATAAAATCCATTACATTGATAGTAACAATAGTCATTTTGATATTTCTGTTATTATGATAGCTCCCATCACATCTGCTATCGTATTTTGGTAAAATGTTGGAAAAGGAAATCAGTTTTTGAATTCCTTTAAAAAAGTAGAGGTGTCTCTTAAGTTAGAAGACAGCCGTAACAAACAGGCCTTTGCTGCCAGGTCGGCTAAACCGACTAGCGGTCAGCTGAACTTCGCCGCAGGTAAGCAGTTGCAGGCAGGGGCCGGCACTAGCCCACCTTCGCCAAGACAACCGCCAACCAGCGTTCCGGAGAGACAGGCTGAAGGTAACTCAAGTACACAGCGACCCGATTGGAAGGATCAGGCCGCGGCCAAGCGAGCTCTCAACGAGACTTCAACACCTCGGGGAGAGCATAAGCGGCCGCGTCTTGATCAATCCAAACGGGTCCCTCAAAGAAGCTACGCCCAAGCTGCCAGCGCAACCCTGGACGTCGCGATCACTTGCGAACGCACAGGGATCCTCAGCAGGGAAGTATCGGACCAGGTACTCGCTGCCATCCAGAGGCAGATCATTCTGGAGGCCTGCTCCCCCAAACAGGACACTCCGGGGCCGACTTTCAACGCCAAGCCGCTGGTCGCCGGTGGTGTCGTGAAACTGTGGTGCGGAAACGACCACACCTTAGCCTGGCTAAGAAAGACAGTCTCCGACCTTTCTCTTCCTACTAACATCTCGTTGGTAGTTAAGAGTCAGTCGGAAATCCAAGGACGCACACGGTGTGGAATCGTGATTCCAGACGAACAGGGGGTATATGGAGAGTCGACCAACATTGGGCGCGCTCTCAGCTACCAGAACCCCTGGGTCGACATTAAGAGGTGGGTTTTACTCTTTGCCGACAAACAGGCCGGACAATGGTTCGTGGTGGTAGGCGTCCCTGTTGACCAAATTCCGACCCTGATGGAGGCCGGACGCCGCCTCTCAATTGGATTGGGGGCGGTTTACGTAAAGTTCCAGGGTCGGAACGGCAGGTTCACCGACGCCCCTCAGGGATGGGACCCCGCCACGGGAACCTTTGGCGAGGAGCCAAACCAGCCGCAGATACCAGTGGGGGAGTCATCTCCCATTGCAGACAACCCGGAGGCATCCGCGACTGAACCTGCTCAGGAAGGTTCGGCCGCCCCTGTTGCCGCCAACGTGGACGCCGTTCCTTCATCGGGTGCGGAGCTGGACGACATGATCCTGTCCCCGGCTTCGAGCCAGGGGGGGGACGGCTTCGACGAGGGCGACTTGTTTGCCGGGCTTAAACTGGGGGGGGACGACGAGGGGTTGGCCAGCGATGGCGTCCCTTTCGTCGGTCTGTAGCATCCTCCAGGCAAACCTCCACCACAGTCAGACCGCGACGGCTCAGCTTCGCAAGTGGCTGGAGGTTCAACACACGGCCATTGCCCTGATCCAGGAGCCGTGGATAAGGGCGGGCCGCATACAAGGACTCTCCAATCTTGGTGGTAAGCTCCTGGTCACCACAGATCACGATCATCCCAGATCGTGCATCTATATCACAGGTAACCTCAAAACACAGCTATTAACTGATTTCTGTTGCAGAGATGTCTCTGCAGCAAAGCTGATTATACAGCGTGACAACGCCATGGAGATGGTGATCGTCCTCGCCTCGGTATATATGCCCGAGGCAGAGGCGCCGCCCCCGCACGACCTCGCCCGCCTTGTGAGCCACTGCGAGAGGTGCGGGTTTGACGTCGTCGTCGGGGCCGACGCCAATGCTCACCATCAACTGTGGGGTATGGACACGCAAAATGAGAGGGGTAAGGCCTTGGTTGATTACTTATTCTCGACTAACCTATCCCTACTAAACACGGGTTCCGAACCAACATTCGTAACCAGGCGAAGCCGCACTATCATAGACCTCACTCTAGCAACAGAGGGAGCGGCGGAGGCTATCACTGGGTGGCATGTCTCCAAGGAGGCCTCCTGCTCTGATCACAGGTGGATCCGCTTCGACATCCAGGTCTGTGTTCCACCCACACAACCACGGCGTAATCCGCGCAACACGGATCGGGCCACCTATACACGCAGCCTAGAATCAAAACTGGCGGCCTCAAACGATCCGACAACATATGCGGATACGACACAGATTGAAGTACAGGTAAGTCACCTTACTAAATCAATGATAGACAGCTACCAAACTGCCTGCCCAGAGACCACTCCGCGCAGCACACCGGGGAAACAACCCTGGTGGGCTGCTGAGCTGGAGCGCAAGCGCAGTAAGGTAAGAAAGGCTCTGAATAGAGCCATGAATACATGTGCGGATGAGGACTGGGACAACTATTACGCAGCCAAATCCAGTTACAAAAAATGCATCAGGTTCAGAAGTACCACGGGATGGCGCAAATTCTGTGGTAGTATTGAATCTTGCCAGCAAGCTAATAGGGTAAGGAAAGTACTTGCGCAACAGAACACACATGGGGCTGTTACCCTCCGAAAACCTGACAATACACTAACATCCTCGCCAGAAGAAACGAGACGCGTCCTTATTGAAACTCACTTCCCGGGATGCACTTTCGCACAGGTAATTGACTGGCAGGATGAAATTCAGACACCATCAGACAACGATTGGCTTTATGCTAGCAGGGTGATCACTTTGGAAAAACTCCAATGGGCCATCCGGAGCTTCCATCCTTTTAAGGCAGCTGGTCCTGATGGTGTGTTCCCCGCCCTACTGCGGTGGGGTGGCACCACTGTTGCCATAAAACTGTTGCCTTTATTGAGAGCGTGCCTGGCCTTTAGATACGTTCCTAAAGGATGGAGGGAAGTGAAAGTAATATTCATCCCTAAGCCAGGTAAGGGTGACTACACAAACGCCAAATCCCACCGACCAATCAGCCTGACCTCTTTTCTATTAAAGACTCTGGAAAGGCTGTGTGATAGGGAACTGAGGGATGGCGCTCTGAAGACTATACCGTTACATGGTAACCAACATGCATACAGCTCAGGTAAGTCGACTGAATCCGCCCTCCATCTGGTAGTCAGCCAGATAGAAGAAGCGATTCATCAAAAAGGCACCTGCCTGGGCACTTTCATAGACATCGAAGGAGCCTTCGACAAAACTAACTTCTCCAGTATCAACAGAGCCCTCTCCAGACATGGAGTAGAGCAAGTACTAACGGACTGGATAACAAACATGTTAAGAAAACGAGTGGTTCGCCTTGAAGGCGAGCAGCAGCTGGCCATGATAGCCAGAGGCTGCCCCCAGGGGGGGGTCCTGTCTCCCCTCCTATGGAATCTGGTGATTAACGACCTCATCACCAAACTCAACGCCAACCGCTATTACACAGTAGGGTATGCTGACGACCTCGCAATCCTGGTTTCGGGAAAGGTGACGGGCACGATATGCAACCTCACTCAGCAAGCGCTACGCATCGTAGAGAGATGGTGCAGGGACTATGACCTTTCAGTGAACCCCACTAAAACTGAGCTAGTCATGTTCACCCATAAAAGAGCACTAGGCCCTTTTCGCCTACCTAAACTGTTCGACACTGAACTCCAGTTGACCAACGAAGTCAAGTACCTCGGGGTCACGCTCGACAGTAAGTTAAACTGGAGCAGTCATCTGGACAACAAACTAAACAGGGCTTGCATAACCTTTTGGCAGTGCAGGAGAATGATAGGTAAGAAGTGGGGCCTATCCCCTAAAGTTATACTATGGCTGTACACCGCAGTGATCCGCCCCATGATCACCTACGGGGCTGTGGTCTGGTGGCCCCGCACCAAGCTAGTTACAGCCGCCAACAAACTACAACGCATGCAAAGACTAGCCTGCATGGCGACTACGGGCTGTATGAGGACTACTCCGACTGCAGCAGTTGAGGCCATTCTGGGAATCCCACCGCTCCACCTGTTCATACAGCAGGAAGCGACGATGGCAGCAGTACGTCTTAATACACTAAATCTCTGGGGGAAGAGTAATACACCACACACCACGCTGCTTGAGGGGCTACACAAGGAGTTCCCCATTACGAAAGCAATAAACGACCGGGTACCCAAACAATTTATCTTCGATAAAAAATACAAGATCCAACTGCACGAGGATCGCCGATGCGAGGGGTTGCGCCCTGCAGAGCTGCGCATCTTCACGGACGGATCCAAAACAGGTAGTGGCACAGGTGCTGGAATCTTCTCGGAGGACTTCAACATACATATAGCCACACCATTGGGAGTCCATAACACAGTGTTCCAGGCTGAATGCATTGGCATCTCTCTGGCCGCTTCAGCCATTATGGCCAGGAAAGTAAAGGATCACTCAATTCGCATACTCTCAGACAGCATGGCTGTTCTGCAAGCGCTGGACAGTTATACAGCTGACTCTGGGTTAATATACGAGTGTCACCAGCGCCTCAACCAGGTGGGTACACTCAATAAAATAACCATTCAATGGATCAAAGGACACAGCGGTTCGCGGGGCAACGATGCAGCCGACGAGCTTGCTAGAAGGGGGTCGAGCATGGCACCAGTGGGCCCTGAGCCCATAGCGCCACTCCCCTTTGGGTATATACGCACTCTGGTAAGGAAACGTACCAGAGACCAACATGACAAACTTTGGACGGATCAAGGAGATTGCAGGCAGGCCAGGGAAGCATTTCCCGCATTGGATGGCCGCCTCACGAAACAGGTTCTCCGTCTAACTAAACAAAAGCTGCGTATAGTTACTGCAGCTTTAACTGGCCACGGGTCATTTAATAAACACCTCTTTGTCATAGGAGTAACAGACAGTCCGCTGTGCAGGGCCTGCATGGAGGACGACGAGACAGCGGCACATGTGCTTCTAAACTGCCCGGTGGTCGCCACGTACAGGGCAAAGTACTTCGGTAACCCAGGTACCCTACGTGAGACGGTCAGTAACATCAAGGCGTTGCTGGCCTTCCTCGAGGAGCTGGGGTGGATCGAATAATCGATTTTCCCACCCGTACGCAAAATACGCGCATTGACGTGGAGTTGCGGACACCAGCCCGTTTTACCTATTACCTATTACCTAAGTTAGAAGACAATCTAAGTGGAAATGCGGGTTTTCGTTTCTCCATAGAAACGCTCTCGCCTGTTTTCTTTCTGGTTAATGACCATAAAGCATGATTTTTTACAGACTTATAAATTTTAACTACTAGTATGTACCTATGTTTTCCTTTTTGATCATATTTATATTTTGATCATATACATATTTATAAGCACTAGAACCCTCAAAAAATGCCGATTTAAACCGCTGTCAATAGAGGCCTAGGGGGTCCTTCTTATTCAGTTTACGAAATATCTTTTAAATTCGTCTGATATTGGAGGAGGAAATAGGCAAGAACCAAGCCTCGAACTACGACTTTTTACTTAGGATTTTTCAATGGTCTCTCCGACCGCATGTCGATTTATCTAGCAAGAAATTGGCGCTTGTCACATCATCACCAGATTTTCGCAGTTCACTGCTTGAAGAATAACTCTCTAATTGCACACCATCTTACTCGATGGGTTGTCGGTGGGATGTACTGTGGGTGTTTCAGGTGCATCTTCGCCTAACCCTTCTGGGAAAATAGGCCTGCACCCTAATTGCGTACCACACTATCAACCTCAATTTGAATCATTTTGAAAGATATTGCTAATCCATTGCTTCATATGTTCGAAAAATGTATTTGCTCAGCAACGTAAATAACACAATGAACGCTGTTGAACTGTCAAAATGAAACCCATTGCTACTGATAGTATGTTACGCAATTTTGCCCCGCTGTTGTTAACTTGATTCTCGGAAGAGTATCCGACAAACCTCTCTTTTCTCAGTCAGTCTGCTTGTTGAAAATGCCTACATATTTATTCTCAAAATAAGTTGCACCTAATCCGCCATTTTCCAAATCTGTGAGATTTGACTCGTCTTCTAACAAGTTGGGCCCTTTTTATTATCCACAGCATCTGCGTCTGAACTTTTATTGTAATTTTATGCTAAGCCGGCTGCCAAGTCTTCGCCTCTTTCTGAATATCTACCCTTTACGAGCACAAGTAGGAATCTATTAATCATGATTGCATTCTATCCATTCTATCAATGCAATCATGATTAACAAATTCCTACTTGGTTGGTTGGTGAATTGGTTTCTCAACATCCTTATTTTGGCGCTCGAATGACGTTGTCAGGGGCGGGGGGCGACGTTGGTAAACATTTTTGTGAAATGTATTGATAAGACCGGATGGCAGCCTTAGTTTTGATTTTGGCCACGCGACAATATTATGTAAGTATGGCTAAAACACTGTTAGGCTGGGGTCTATCTGAACTCACGCCGACCGCGACCGACGACGTGTAGCCGCCCGACACCAACGACGTCCAAATGCTGAGTTCGTAAACACACGGGCGCGGTCTTGCTCGCACTCCACCCGTGGCCGCCAGGTGCGACGGCGGCAACGAACGTTTTGGCAACCGGCGGCGGCGGCGTGTCGGTCTCCTGTCATGACGTCACCGCACGCTGTCGGTAGCGTGTGACGTTTTAAAGAGACTGTAGCCTTAAAGTGCGGCCGACGAGAGAATGTGTTCTTGAGATCTGTCAGTTTCAAACAAACGAATACGTGTTTTGCGAATTTGATCTTTATCACCTACTTATTACAATGTCGCACTGACAGGTTTCAGGAACACATTCTCTCGACGGTCGGACTGTAATCATTACTTACGTTGAGCAACATTTATATGTAAGGGGACTACGTTTATTATTTAGAATAAAAACTTTTTAACAAAAAAAATAAACCTCCGAAAAAACTGAAAAGCAAAAAATAAAAACCTTTTTTATTTTACCTTAATAAATAAGTTCTTAAACTAATGCAAGTATACCTAACTAATTTTGAGTCGGCGCCAAACAAGCAACTTAATATCGTTGCGAGTGGTCGTGCGGAGAGCGCATTTTTTGTTTGGAATGTTAATATTTAGCGCTGGAGATTTCACGTTGCATTATTAATTTGATTTGGCTATTTCTATAAAAAGGCAATTTAGTGATCTTTGTTCATTGATTGTTTGGCGCCGACTCAAAATTTTTTAGGTATACTTGCATTAGTTTAAGAACTTATTTATTAAGGTAAAATAAAAAAGGTTTTTATTTTTTTCTTTTCAGTTTTTTCGGAGGTTTAATTTTTTTGTTAAAAAGTTTTTATTTTATAATTTTTTGAGGCTATAATTTACTTATTACTGCATGCTTAATTTTTGATTACTTTTAAAATAGCTACCTACCTTACTTTAGATATTAACTGTTATATAATCCTACTTTAACTATTATTTTTTGTATAGTAAAATACTTAAAAACACAGGCTTTATATACCAACATAGATGGCCTTTAATTTTAATTGTAATACACAGGTCAGCATTAATATCTGTGAATGAACAACAACTCACCCCTATTTTCCCACCCTTAGGGTAGGATTTTTTTTTTCCAAATTTACATGGGACCAACTTCGAGGTATGTTCTATCCATTAAAAAAAGAATTATCAAAATCGGACTAATCTGTAAAAAGTTATGCGTGGTCATACATTACAATCAGTGAGTGAACTATCAATCATCCCCTGTTTTCCTACCCTTAGCGTTGGATTTTTTTTTTTCCAAATTTATATGGGACCACCTTCGGGGTATATCCTTTCTAATCAAAAAAGAATTATCAAAATCGGACTGCTCTGTAAAAAGTTATGCGTGATCATACATTAAAAAAAAAAAAAAAAAAATACGCGTCGAATTGATAACCTCCTCCGTTTTTTCGTCGGTTAATAAAAAGCTATGCGTGATCATATATAAAAAAAAAAAAATATACGCGTCGAATTGATAACCTCCTCCGTTTTTTCGTCGGTTAAAAAGCTTATACATATTTAAAATAAACAAAATCGTGTTTATGAAGGTAAAATAATACTTACATTACACGTAACACAATTTTGGTTACAATTAACCTTTACCAAATAGGTTTTATTTACCACTTTTTTTAATTATTACCTATGTCTTCCTTCCTCTTTAGTTCCTTTCAAATTATACAGTTGAACGAGGCCAATTAAAAATTATAATATCGTTTGGAATTTTTTATCATTAAAATATTAAGTAAAATCTATTCATTTTAGCTAGGATTCACTGGAAACTTATCTAGGCAATCTGCATTCGCGGTTTATTTGCCAAAAATGTAAACAAATATGAGTTTATGGAAAAATAACTTTAAAACCTACACAATAAAGTTCAGTTTACGCTACAACTTCAAACATTTTTAGAACTTTTTCAATAGTGCTAGTCACTCTGTAATCAACTTAATTAACTTGATTGAAATAATATTAATTTGAAACATAAAATTTGAATAGACTTTAAATCAAAACATAACATCACGCCTATTTTCCTCGAAGGGTAAGGTGACCGACCAATAATACCTACACCCAGATTTCGCCAGTTATGTGAAAGCCCCATGTCCGGTTAGTGGCACAAATCCTGACACAGGACTGCTTTTAAGGCATTTCTGACGGAAAAATCTAATAGCACTTTGCCCGATTTGCGAATAGAAACTTTATGCAAAAGTCACATCACCTGCCTAGTGCAATGCACAATCAAAAAGAAAAGTCTGAAAATTAAGCGTCCTCCTTTTACCACTGCCACTTCTGGATGCCCCAATTTTAAATGGAGTGGTAGCGACAGTGAACTCTGAAACTGGAAAAACTAGAGGCAAGTGCATTGCCCTCTAGCAAAGACAAATGGGCACAACACTTACCATAATAGGCAAAGTCATGTCCGTTGTGTTATTAACTCATCATCTGCCTAGCCTTTTCTCAAGTATGTTGGGGTCGGCTTCCAGTCTAACCAGATGCAGCTGAATACCCGCATTTTACTTAGAGCAACTGCCTATCTGACCTCCACAGCCCAGTTACTCCTACTACTATCACTACTGCCCGGTTCCTAATTTATACAAAAGTATAAAATTCTATTTTAGGTCCATCACTTTTATAGTCAACGCCTGCTCTAAACATAAAATATAACTGCAAATGGCGTGCGTCAGTCAGGTACTTGAAACAGTTGGTGTCCGATAAAATATTTTCCACTTGGTTTATTGACGTAAAGATAAGTCTCTGATTCGTTTTTGATTGCCGCTATATCAATACAGACGTCATCAAGTGTCATGGGATTGTTTTCAATTCTTATAAGATTTTGGTACGGAGGAAAAAACCATCGTAACTTGGAGGAAAAGTAAGATATCAAGAAAGTTAATCGTATTTTATTTTGCCCGAGAAACTGTTAATTGTATATTTATTTTAACAGATAAAAAAAAATCGTAATTTTTTCATTTCTTTTTTGCCAATTGTGGGGCAAATAAGCAGGCATTCCCATTAGTTGGTTGATTGGTTAAATTTTAGTTTAGTCCTGTTTTATTAATCAGCGCATAACACTATCCCATACAAGTTTAGACGTGATTAAAAACTTGCCTACTAAAATTAAACGTCAATTTACGTCGGGTGTTGATTAATTTGATAGGACTAAACTCTGTTCTTCTTCTGTCCTGCCATTACTACTGGTAGTGTGCTATGCAATTATCCCGCTGTAATATCAGATAAATCGCAGGTGCGTTGCATATCTTTCTTGCAAGCATAGATTTTATTGAAAAAAAAAGAGTTTTCTAAAATGTATTGATTATTATTTGATGGATTGTGTTTAATTTATTGTGTACTAGCTGCGCCCCGCGGTTTTACCCGCATAAGTCTCGATCCCGTGGGAATATCGGGATAAAATGTATCCTATGTCCTTTCCCGGGACTCAAGCTATCTCTATACCAAATTTCATCAAAATTGGTCCAGCCGTTTGAGCGTGAAGAAGTAACAAACATATAAACACACACACACACACACAAACTTTCGCTTTTATAATATTATTGTGAAGTACTTGATGAGCATTTTTCCTTCCTTTTCTCGCACCTTATTCGATTGTAATTAGGTATAATCTATACATATAATAAAACTGTAGAAAATAAGTTTTTGTACATTAAAAAAAAATAAAAAAATATAGCCAGGGTGTTAAAGGACAACCAATAGAACCCATTTCCAGCATTTTTAGAATTCTTGTCTGTTTGTCTGTTTGTATGTTTAGTTATCCGAGCATCACGTAAAATGTACGAAATCAATGTAGATAACTTTTATACACAACGATTTAGCGTAACTTGAAGTAACATTTAGTTTTTGTTTCGTTGCAATCGGTACAGTCTATCAAAAGATTTTTGCATTTAAAGTGTTCCAGAAGTAAAATTAGTTAACGTGTGTTAATGTGCACTTGGTCTCACACATGTCTCACAACTTCACGTTTATACATATTTGCGTTAATAATTATATAAATTGAAGTAACATTGAGTTTTTTGTTTCATCGTAATCAGTTCACACCTAAAAAATGTAAATTAGAAAATTATAAGTGTTTCAGAAATAAATATTAAAACAGCGCCATCTATGGACAAAATTAGTTAATGTGTGTTAATGTGCACTTGGTCTCACAACTTCACGTTTATACACAACAATATTTGCGTTAAAAATTATAAATTGAAGTAACATTGAGTTTTTTGTTTCATCGTAATCAGTTCACACCTAAAAACTGTAAATTTGAAAATTATAATATGGACTACATCTGGAGATCAACTACGTGCAGTATTGAATATTAATAGCACTTCGATAAATGGCATTGTTATGGTTTGCCCACACCGGTAGTCGATGGGATCAAAAATTGGTTACAATCCCGTGGAACTCGAAGAAATTTTACAAAATGACTGCGCAAATTTGACAGAGGAACAGCGCCAGACGTTGGATAGGGTATGCTGCAGTGTAGATAACGCCTCGGGTGAAATTCTGTTTTTAGACGCACCGGGCGGCACAGGGAAAACTTTCCTAACCAAAGTTATTTTGGCTCGAATAAGGAACCAAAGTAAAATTGCCCTTGCTGTCGCCTCTTCAGGGATAGCAGCCACATTATTGCCTGGAGGAAAAACGGCACACTTGGACCGTACGGAAAGCCCGGTTTGCAACATATCACGAAATAGCGATAAAGCAAAGGTTTTACGTGATTGTGTTTTAATTATTTGGGATGAGTGCACAATGGCAAACCGCAAAGCTGTAGAAGCAGTGAATAGAACTTTGCAGGACATAAGGCAAAATGACCGGCCGATGGGAGGCATTACGGTACTGTTCTGCGGTGATTTTCGGCAGACACTCCCGATAGTACCCCGAGGAACGAGAGCCGATGAAATTGCTGCATGTCTGAAGAGTTCTGTTTTATGGCGCAATATATCATCTACACACCTGAGCGTAAATATGCGTGCACAGTTAGGAGGCTGCGAAAATGCACAGGAGTTTTCCAATTTATTGTTACAAATAGGCGATGGCACATACCCCGTACAAGAAGATGGAAAAGTTAATTTGGTCGCTAATCTCTGTTCTTGCGGTACATCACAACAAGAGCTAATTTCTTCTGTTTACGAAGATTCCAAAAATATGGGAAATCAAGCCGGTTCTTGGCTATGTCAGCGAGCTATTTTGACTCCCCGCAATGACCAAGCTGCGGCAATTAATTTAAAAATATTGATGCATGTGTCCGGGAATAGTAGAGAATACACCTCTATAAATACAGTTATGAAAGAAGATGACGCCACGCACTACCCGGTAGAATTTTTGGATTCCCTCAACACACCCGGACTTCCCGCCCACAAAATAGTTTTAAAAATCGGTGTTCCAATAATTCTCCTCAGAAATTTATGTCCTCCCAAACTTTGTAACGGCACTCGGTTCAAAGTCACAAATCTGCAGCAAAACATTATCGAAGCTGAAATATTAACCGGTTGCGGTGCCGGTGATATTGTTTTTATTCCAAGAATACCTATTATTCCTAACAATTTTCCTTTCTCTTTCAAACGAGTGCAATTCCCAGTCAGTCTTTGTTATGCCATGACGATTAATAAAGCTCAGGGCCAGACATTATCCGTTGCGGGGGTGGACCTAAGTATTGGATGCTTTTCCCATGGTCAACTATACGTAGCTCTTTCACGCGTAAACAACCCCAATAACCTTTTTGTGTACGCTCCAGATGGTTCCACAACTAATGTTATTAATACAGAAGCACTAGCATAAATAAAAAATAAAGATTTGAATCGGTATCCTCGCAGGATACCGACGCACACAAAATATATTGTTAAGTTCCGACATCCACGCGAACGAAGTCGCGGGCACAGCTAGTATATAATTATAATAATTATAATGAAAACTTTTTAAAAGATTTTTTTATTAAGATACAGCGGTATCTTAATATACAAAAACCCTTAAAAAAGTTTTTCCAAAAGAAATACACATCCAATAAGCTAAGCCAAATAGCGATTTGGCTTAGCTCATTGGATCCGTATTTTCTTAAGTTATACGATGCCATAAAAATCAACTTTACGATTTTTTTTTTAAGATACCGCTTTTGAGCTTAGGACGGCAACACAGCGCTGTAAGAAAAATTATTATTTTGTGCATCTACTACTTAATATTTACGAGTACTTACCGTTCTTCATAAGTTCATGTATCAAATATTAAGATTAACTTCTACTTCGATAAGATAATTGTATTCTTTTTGAGAAATTAATGACAATTAAGCCGTATAACATGTGGTATCAATAATTTTCCGGCTTGTTCAATCACTGGTTTTCCCTATCTTCCTAAGCGCTGCTGAGACGTGGACGCTTCGAGACATCGAGAAGAAGAAGATAGACGTTCTGGAAATGTGGTGATGGAGAAGAATGCTTGAGGTATCGTGGATTGAGTTTCACACCAACACCTCTAATTATACGCCAAGAACTCAACATCAAAAAGCGTCTATCTGTGCCGGTCCAAACGCGCAATACTTCGGACATGTCTCGAGGCGTGAGGGAGACTCTATTGAGCGCCTTGTCGTGCAGGGTAGAGTGGAGGGCACTAGACCTCGCAGACGCTCACCCATGAGATGGACTGACTTGTATGAGTGCACAAAAAATTCCAGAAATCGGAGTATGTGGTGAGAAATCGTGAGGCGATTCACATCAGCCCCTAGACAAGAAACTACATGAAGACCACGACCGCTCTGACAAGAGTGCTACGAAGAAGAAGAACAATAATTTTACCACGAAATCCAAATATAACTCTTAAAGCAAGTATTCATATGAAACCTACGAATAAGTAATAAGACTTATTACTTATTCGTAGTATGGAACCAAATCCTATTCCACCATTTTATTCGAAGTACTTATAATATAACACCCTTTATTAACAGCAAAATCTTCGGTTGGTTTACTTTGAAAATTACGTCCAAATTGCGAAATTTACTTTGTATCCGCTATTCGTTAAGAGTGAAAAAATGTTCGCAGCTCCTGTACCACGAATTCTTTTTGTTTATTACTCCTGCCATAATATTTTCATAGACCTTTCCGAAAATATTTTTGCGAATTTATTCCCACATTCCTTGGCAGATACTTAATAATACATTATTTATTTTAAGCATATACGTTATATGCTACACGTGTGATATTTTTAAATGTCACGTAAACAATACCTAAGCATAATCATATAAAACTTGCTCAATAATTTTAATTTCTGAAGTCTCGGTCGGGAGTTTTTTTTTTAACTCCTTTGTCTTACCTTACGGTACCATCCCCTAACAAATTCGTATACCACTATTTGCTATGTAAATAACAGTGTCGGGAAGTTTTATAACATACTAGCTGACCCGGCGAACTTCGTACCGCCTAAGAATTAAATAATGTGACAAAGTTCAATAGATACATGGTGCCATCTATTACCATAATAACGTTATTGTTGTTTTCTTCGAGAACAGCACTTTTTTCGGGATGAAAGGTACCCTATGTCCATTTCTGTACACCTGACAACGTATATGCAAAATGTCAGGATGGTCGGTTCAGTGGTTTAGGTGTGAAAAGGTAACAAATAACAAACACAGTTACTTTCGCATTTATATTATTAAGTTAGGATTAGGATAGGATTATTGAAGCTAACTCAAAAACTACAAAAAAAAAAAACAATTAAATTCAAATTATATCCACAGTGACACATAAAGCTACACATTTCCAGTTTTAGGTAACATCGTATCGTATAAGTTTTTGTACAACCAGAAGTCCAGCTTATAGGTACTGGTTATACAGGTTGTTACAGAAAGGGTATATCAATACAAACGGGTTGAAGAGTGTATCTGGTCTAGAATCTCTGTACAGCTCAAAAGCAGTAACTTTGAAAATGCTTAATATTTTTTTATTTCGATAGTTTATTAAATTGAAATCATAACAAACGTGTCACCGCACTACGAGGGTCATTATCTATTATCTGTAGTGTGTCTGTGCGCCTAGTACACGCACATCATGCCGCCGCGCGCCATTGCAGCGCCGTGATGTCGAAATAATTTTTTTTAAGCATTTTCAAAGTTAATGCTTTTGAACTGAAATTTTGTACAGAGGTTCTAGACCAGATACACTCTTCAACCCGTTTGTATTGATATACCCTTTCCGTAACACCCTGTATAGCTAGGTGTGTAGCAGTGCGTACCACCACGTGAACTTTCCCTACCAAATGAAAAATCAAAGATGGTCCACAATTGATGAACATGCGTAAAAAATATGCATACAGACGAACATCTTCATTGAAGTCGGTTAAAAAGAGAAACATCCTATCTCTTTAAATTTTTTACCTATCCTTATCGACTTCTGGGTTGTTTCCAAAGCAAACGTGGCAGTTTTTTCTACTGAATAGCGTTCGTGCAAAGCTCCTTGAGGGATCAGGAATTGTATAGATCTTTTGTGAAGCTGCAACTGTGTCACAGCTCTTTAGATACTACTTGGTATATACAGGGTGTCCCTGGAAGTATGGATCAAATCGAATAGGGGCGTGGGCAAGGTCATTTCCAAACTTTTAAACCCTGAGAATGTCAGTGAATTTTTTTACGGTTCAAAAGTTATGACCGATTTTAATTTTTTTTTTCAATCATTTCGCTTAGTGTTCAAAGAAATTAATCGTAAAAAAATACTATCAAGGCTACCTAAAAAAAAAAAATTGATAGTTTTCACAAATTCGATCTTTCTTCTCTTTTTTTTTAGTAAGTATTTTTTTAGTTTTTTTTTTTTAGTATTTTTTTTTTGCTAAAACGTTTGGATTTGACCTTGCCCACGTCCCTATTCGATTTGATCCATACTTCCAGGGACAGCCTGTATAAATTGCCAAGGCAGTTTTGAAAATAGTTTTTATTAGTTGAACGATTTAGAGGAGCGTCATACTATTTGTCTTTCTCCGCTTTGGCTAGTTACTTCATCAATTCACCCGAAAGACGTCCACTGTTGAACATTGGCCTTCCCCAAGCATCGCCACTGCGACTGGTTTAGTGCTTCTCGCATCCAGCGGATTCCTGCGGCCTTTACCAGAGGGGCAATGCTCGTAATTTTTAAGAACGTTCACGGTTTGATCTCAGTCTGTATCTGTCAAAAATACCTCAAATTACCCTACATTTTGACAAGTTTTTGACATTTGTTTGTCGGCGAGATGAGACTGCGACTAGATTTTGAACGTTTCAAATTACGAAAATTGGCATTCAGGTTACCGGTCGAATTTACCTAACGTGCTACCACCAAGTACCTACATTCTTCTTCTATTTATGATTACACAGCATTAATTTAACACACGAGTTGGCCTAGTGGCAAGTATTTTTTTTTTTCTGTAAACCTATATTGTCCCACTGCAAAGGTCTCCCCAACATTCTTCCACCTTTCTTTGTGCTGTGCCTTCTCCATAAAAAAATTATAAGAACATAAAAGAATTCGTTATTTGAAATCTACCACCTGCGACGCTCGCCGACACAGGGCTCTCTCTTTTTCCTTCAATTCGCCTACTCTTTGCACGTTTTTCATTGATGCGATGTTATGATCCGTGAACCCTGCAAATTATCTCAGCGCTACATTTCTTTAAGTACAGGTTGCTCCAAGATGCTATTTTAGAAAATTGTAAATAAATAATAATGTTGAATTAAATAAAAATATGGTCATAAAACGAAAATGCGAAACAGTACAAGTGTGTTAAATTAGTGCCACGCTTTATAACAAATCAGTCATGAAAGTAATTTTCCCAATACATCTAATATAAATATAACGCTTTGCCTTTGTAACGTAATACAGAGTCCCATTAAAATAGATGGACAAATTTTAACACAGCGCTCAGTACCTACGTCTAACCAAAGATATCCAAGCAAAAAAAAAACTCTGATTAAAGAAAGTATTATACCTACATATTATATGTATTTTAAAAGTAACCTTTGAGTAATTAATAATTATAAAGAACGTATAACAAACGGATTTTGCCTTTAAAACGCTGAAAGACAACACAGAATTTCAAGGTAAGCAATTCGATTGATCGCATATATCAAACGATATATCGTGGAATAACACGGTAAATTCACATCCTCATATGAAATATGATGCCAGGTGTGATTGATATGATTGTATTTATGATTTACGTTTAAATTGTGACGATATTTTATTTAATGTATTAGGTTCACCAACAATTGATTACAAAAACACATAATCCATTTTTAAGCGTAAAGCAATAGTGCAACCGTTACCAATGAATTAGAATACGCGCTTATATTGAAAAATTGGTAACATTAATAAAAAGGTACAGACAGCGTAAGAAAAAAGGAACCCCCTTTGTTAACGACTCATTACCAAAGGGGGTTCCTTTTCTCTGACGCTGTCCGTACATTAAAACGAAATAATAATTGATGAATTGTTGATTTAAAATGATAAAATTAGTAAAGGTAAAATTGATTATTCTTTGTCATTGATAACATTGTTCAAATCTACCTATAAAAATAAAATATAAATAAAAATTCTAAACATTAATAAAAAAAGAAAGTAGAAAATAAAAAAAAATATATGAAAAGATCATCATCATCTACCTAGCCTATTCCCAACTATGTTGGGGTCAGCTTAAAGATTCACCGGATGCTGTATACCAATATTTTACATGAAGCGACTGCCTAAAATAAAACATAAATAATAAAAAAAAGTCCAGTGCGTGTCGGACTCGCACACCGAGGGTTCCGTACAAATTTGTAGGAATGTAATTAGTATGTCCCGGGATTTAAAAAAAAATGTAATGACAAGTTTACAGTCTTCGCATTTCTTCCTTTATTTGTGCTACATGACCTTGCTTCTTGCCAAATTTCATGATTCTAGTTCAACGGGAAGTACCATTTAAATTTCCCTTGATTGTCGAAATATACGTTTTATGCGGCATAAACGGCCGTATCTTTTTTTACGTTAATTTAGACTTCTGAATTTTTTACTGCTTCAAGAGACTATTGACCTGAGTATATGGTTTTAATTTCAACTCGATACCTTCACGCGTTCCCGAGATAAACCCTTCGAATGCTTAAACGTGGATCCACGCGAGACACAATGGCTTTTAAATTGTGTCTGTTATTACGGCATTCAACCGGTTAAGGGTCTTGACAGACAGAGAGACGGACAACAAAGTGATCCTATAAGGGTTCCGACTTCCGTTTTTTCCTTTTGAGCTACGGAACCTTAAGAAAAATCATTTAATCTTCTCTTTTCTTAATATGAAAGATATCAAAGCCAATAGTCCAGTAAGTTTGAACTCGATATCCGTGGTTTGAATAAACAGAAGAAAACTTCTCAAGTTCTGAAATTTCAACACAACAAAAAGCTATTGTTATCTCGCATATTGTTTTTTAACAATCTTTAATATCAAAGATTCGCCTCTGTCTTGTTAATAAGAAACTGTAATAAACGACCTAATATTTGTAACAAACTCGAAAACGTCCGCCAAACAAAAGCCTGAGTTAATAAAATAATTATCTCACTTAGTTTAAATAATAAATTTTAGATGAAATTAATGTTTCGTGTTCCCTTTTAAATATTAATGGACTGAAAATATTAATTTGCGCAAAGAATATTGAAGGCTGCTGTCGTCTGAGTTAATGTGAATATTATTTTAATATTTTAATTTATGTTATTTGTGATCACCTAGTTAAATGCTCCATTTAATTCTGGGAAAAACTCTACTAAGAATTAAAACGCCTTAAGTATAATTTGTGCTAACTTCATCATCTGCCTAGCCTGTTCCCAACTATGTTGAGGTCGGTTTCCAGTCTAACCAGATGTAGCAGAATATCAGTATTTTACATGGAGCGACTGCCTATCTGACCTCCACAACCCAGTTACTGGGTAATACGAAACCCCCTCGGTAAGACTGGTTGTCAGACTTTCAGGCTACTGACGACCCGTAATGACTGTCAAAGATCCACGAATGACAGCCGGGACCAACGGCTTAACGTGCTTTCCGAGGCACCAAGACCCCTCATCTTGGTATGTGAAGATGGTCACCCATCCACAGACTAACCGCGGCAAACGTAGCTTAACCTGATCGATCGACCCGTGTGGCTGTTATTACTTAGCCACCAGCCTCTTAGCGTACTAACTTATCGATACCGGAAATATGAAATAACGTAAGGGACAAAACTAAGGTTTACAGGAGAGCAAAAATAAGATATTTTTTTACAAAAACTGACTATAACTTTTTAACTATATGTTTTATGTAAAAAGTGTCTAGGACAAAGTTTCTTAGATTTCTTCATTCTTTTAAGCTAAAATAGCAAACATTAATTAAAACCTATAGTTTTAAAGATAGCATGTCCCTTACGTTAAAAAATAATGAATACGGGTGACATACGTTAACAAAATTTGAGATGTAAATTAACAGCATTGATGTAAGGGACATTATAGGAAATAAACAAATATTTTTTTTGATGTAAGGGACATTATAGGAAATAAACATTTAATGTTTTTCAAAGTAAAGGTCTCTTTAATGGTGTACTCTTTATTGATTATGCTGTTAATAAATTTTTAAAACAGAATTTAATACATTCAGGACCTACTGCGCCTATCAATATAGTTTAAACCTAGTTGCTGACATAAAAGGATAAAAAATAAATGAATAAAATAGATTAAAACTTTTATTTGTACTCACTAATCCTCTTTATAAACGCAAATAACTCGCATAAATAATGCTAAGTACAACATAATTGCTCGATAAGCAAGAAGACTTTTTCTGACTGATTCCATAAATGATGGCCACTGGAAAGGTCCCCAAACCATCAGTTTTTTAATCTCTCTTTGAATGATAACATGCATGCTGTCTATTCATCCTGCGTTAACTGCTTAACAAGTTGTAATTTTTACATGACCTACTTACCAATATTTTACCTATTGGAAGGTATGTTTTTATTAGGATTCGAATTATTCTATCTCAATCAATCAACTCAGCTTATTACAGTCCATTGCTGAACATAGACCAGGCTGCGTCACAACACCCTGTCCTCCGCCTTCGGCATCCAGTCCGTTCCAGCCACCTTTTTTAGGTCGTCCGTCCATCTAGCTGGGGGGCGTCCTACACTACGCTTTCCGATACGCGGTCTCCACTCAGGACTCATCTGCTCCACCGGCCATCGGCCCTTCGATAAACATGGCCAGCCGACTGTGTGAATGGGGCTGGTGGGGTGGCAACTGTTTACTCTGCAAGCTATGTCGGTAACTCCGGTTCTTTTCCGGAAACTTTCAATCCTGATTTCATCTTTCAAAGAGACTCCGAGCATAGCTCGGTCCATAGCGCGCTGAGCGACCTTGAATTTGTGGACCAGCCCGACCGTCAGTGTCCACGTTTCGGCACCATATATCATGACGGGCAGAACGCACTGGTTGAAGATCATAGTCTTCAAACACTGCGGGATAGGCGACGAGAAGACTTGACGGCTTCTTCTGTCGGCTTCTTTCTCAAAGTTGTATCTACCGAGATGGATTATTTGCCCTAGGTCCCTAATCCTTCACAACTTCGAGAAGCGACCCTTCGATGTAGATTGGACTCGGCAAGACGTGCGAATTGTACATGACTTTCGTCTTGTCCAAATTCATGCCGAGGCCAACCCACCGAGGAGCTACATTTAGGCTGTGCAGCATTTGGTTTAGCTGTTCCAGCGTCTCTGCCATTATGACGATGTCATCGGCAAATCGAAGATCTGAAATGTACTCGCCGTTCACGTTGATAGTCCAGTTCAATCCAGCGTCTTGAAGACGTCCTCCAACGCATTTGTAAACAATTTACGGGATATAATATCCCCCTGTCTCACCACTCTGAGCAGTTGGATGGGGCTAGTTTTCTGATCCTGGATCTGGACAGTCATCGTGGCAGTGTCATACAAACATTTCAACACTTCGATGTAGCGCCAGTCAATTCGACATCGTTACAGAGAGGCCATAACTGCCCATATTTCGATGAAGTCGAAGCGCTCTCGTAGTCCACAAATGCCATACACAGCGTCTGATTGTACTCCTCGGTCTTCTGTTCAATTTGCAGAACAGTATGGATGTGGTTTACGGTGCTGAAGCCTTTTCGAAAACCGGCTTGTTCAGGCGGCTGGAACTCGTCAAGTATTCTGGCGGGACGGTTTGTGACGACCCTCGAGAACGCTTGTATACGTGGCTCAGAAGCGAGATGGGTCTATAGTTCTTCAGCAAGGATTTAAGGTTTTATTCCATCTAAATAGACCAATGTTTTTAATTACTGAACTCCATTTATGACTAAACAATAATTTACCAAAAGTAGTAAGAAATAATTACCTGTTTATGTGATTCCTATAATGTTCATAAATTTTTGCCTGCGGGCTAGAGAAGTGAAGATAACTTTTCATCACTCATGTTTAGAATCCAGATAAAACTTTTACTAGGTACTTGTAGTTAGATCAATGAAAACGATGATGTGTTACTTAAATGAAGATGTGTAATGTCACAAACAGTGTTACAAAATACTAAGTAAGGGTCACGACCGCGCAGGTAAAATCAAACACAAAATCCGTATTGCTATCTAGCTCAGACATGTTGCACTGTTTTGCGTGTGACAGAGATGTATAATAATATTTGTTTAGTTAAGTTTTAGATGTAAAGGACATGTCAATTATTTTCGATGCTGAAAAATTAACGTATGGGTCAATATGATTATGATAATTCGAGCCACAATTTAACGTAAGGGACATGGTATTTGCACCTACTCAGGGAACACTAATGTATAAGACCTGTTGTAAAATGTTCTCGATTTTTTTTTAATGTAAAGACCAAATACTGCGAGTAAAGAGACTTACATTAGTTTTTATAAAAATATTAATTTAAAACGTCCTATACAGTCAGTTTTTGTAAAAAAAATGGTCTAGACCTGCGGAAAATATGTAATGTAAGGGACATTTTTTTTGAGATATTGAGATTTTAAATATACCAATCGATAGAGCAAGAAATTACGAATCCAATGATATATATAACTCATTTTCGACAAAATGTCCCTTACGTTATTTCATATTTCCGGTA
Source organism: Amphipoea oculea (assembly GCA_945859645.1). Lineage (NCBI taxonomy): Eukaryota > Metazoa > Arthropoda > Insecta > Lepidoptera > Noctuidae > Amphipoea > Amphipoea oculea. The sequence goes on from OX243880.1 coordinate 14,007,241, forward strand.
TCGTTATCTGATAAAATCGCCCATTTAGAATCAGTCGAAGAAGCAGCCTTCCCGCTTTCACAGAATTCTACAGCCGGCACCCTAATTGCGCAATACACTTGTCATCACAATCTGAAACATTTTGAAGGATATTGCTAATCCATTGCTTCATATGTTCAAAAAATTTGTCTGCTCAACAATGTAAATAACACAATGAACGTTGTTGAATTGTCAAAATGAAAGCCATTCCTACTGTTAGTATGTTACGCAATTTACCCCGCAGGATCCACCAGGAAATCCAATTTTCAAACACATTGCTTTTGCATTGGCAATAGTAGTCGGAAAAATAATAAGATAAAAGTCAAAATCATCATTTTAAGTCCTTGGCTGTACAAACGCAAAAGCATTTAGTTTAAGTACCTACCTTATTTTAATTCCTTTTTCTCTGAAGGAAAACGTTGACGAGTCCGTTCTGGCAAACCCTGGTTTGAATTAGTCAAAAACTCACAACAAATTAATTACCTAGTGTGTTTTTAGGTGATTTTTCACCACACAGTGTAAAAATCACCTATACACTAAAAAAAAATACAATATCTCGCTAAAAGAATCACAAATGCAATAACCGCAATTTTTTGCATAGCCTATAACTGGCATGTACTCATTGATTAACTCAAAAAACTTTTAACAACGGTAGTGCCGTAACTATTCAGCCATTTTATATCTGATGCTATAAATCAATCACCAGATCCGCAAGACAGAAATAAAATCGAGTTCCATCAATAATGACGTACGGGTAGTAAATAAATAGATCATATTTGGATTCTGTAAGAGGGTTTCAACGTTGAGTTCTAAACCAACAATGAGAAATCAAATAAAATATATATTTTCATTGATAAAGAATCCATACCTACCTGTCGTCCCATTTGGTTTTTTTTTTCAAAATGGCGGCCACGCATAATACCTATATAAACCGATAGCTGATAGGACCAATCCCGAAAAAGCGTTACGTTTCCGAGATATTATTAATGTTCAAAGTTGATGATAATTATGACAGTCATATTACTATATAATATATTATGTTTTCTGGGTAATGCGTCTAGGTTCCATGCGTGGCCGCCATTTTGAAAAAAAAAACAAAATGGCGCGACAGTAAGTATGCCTAGCTCCATCTAAAAATCTTCAATCCACTTTTATTATGTTGTACTTAGGGATAAAAAAGCTTGTCAAATAACTAGTTTTTGATTGTTTTTGTACTGTCAGTGTTGTATCTATTAACTGCAACTATCTTAACAGAAAAGATCTTGAATATCAAATAAAATTGCAATAAAAATTATATCAAAACGCGCCATTTGCTCAGGGGAACTATATTTTCTATCACCAAAATTTATTTTGTCATCAAGTTGTATCACCTAATAAATAGATCTATCGCCACGAAATATTTGTATCACCTAATAAATAGATCTATCGCCACGAAATATTTTCGTTCTCAGATAGCGGGGCTCCGTCGACATAGGGTGCAAGAACGAGCGAAGGGCACCCCGAGGTTCGGTTTGGTTAGGTTACTTTAAACCCTTTACACAGAAATAGGGGCCCCGCGAAGCGGGGCTCCGTCGACATAGGATGCAAGAGCGAGCGAAGGGCACCCCGAGGTTCGGTTTGGTTAGGTCACTTGCATTGTTTGGTGACTACATTTTGGTGACAGATCTACTATTTGGAGGAAAAACCCTATTATTTAAGAAACACAAAACTAATTAAATTGGTGATAGCTTAAATGATACCCTTTGCTCAGCCCCGTTTGATTGCTCTACGAAAATGGCGTTGACGGACACAACGCCGGAAATTCTATTATACGCGATAACTCGTATACAAATTCTGGTCCCTATTCAATTGTGACCTTTATTTATAAAGAAATAGGGCACCTAATTCTTATGATAAAAGCAGAAAACGTAAAAAAAAGTAAATATAGGTAACAGAATTGGGAAATATTCTCATTGTTTTTTTAAGAAAAATAGTAAGAATGACAAACTGATAGCTCTTCCTGTGTATCAGATATTTTTTTTTAGCTGACCTATTACTACGAAAATAAACGTAGTTTTTTTTTTTATTTAAGCAACATTTTTATAACAAAGAAAACATTTTAGAAGAAGAATCTGTTCAATACATTTTATAAATCAAACAGGCATAAAATATCGAGATATAAATTCTGATAGAACAAGCAACAGATAATTCGATGGCAGCAAAGTAGAAACGGACATCTACATTTTTGCGAAAATGCTTTTTTTACAACCCTATCTACAAGTCTGTATTAAAATTATTTCAAATTTCATAATAATTAAGAAAATCTGCCACTTAAATAAGCACAATTTTTAATTAATTTTTACTAAATCAGCTATCCTGTTAAATTGTGACTTTGTACATGTCCGTTTCTACTTTGCTGCCATCGAATTATTATGCAACGCGAACAATCTCATCAGCTTCACCTAAAAGTTTCTTGTCTTTAATGAAAAATATATATCTACAGGTTGGATTTTTAGATGGGGCAGTAAGGGCAAGATACGTTTGGAGAGTTTCCCTAACATTTTGAGAATTTTGATATGCTTACACAGATTTCGAAAAAAATTAACAGTTAGCAGGAAAGTGGGCAATTTTGGTAAATATGTACTTTTATTATACCAATCGATCTTGTTTATTATACGGCTACAAAACCTCTATGAGACCAACTGAGGTTTCAGTATTAGAAAAGCCAGAAATCGCAAAAAACTTTTCCCATACATGTTGTAGGAAATGACGATTACAACTTACTTTTTAGAAAGTCTCCTAAGACCGTTTTCCAGCTGCCTTTACTGCCCCATCTCAAAAATCCACCGTGTGTGGGGTTATCTGTTCCGATTTGGAAATCGATTTTTATTTTAATGACGATACTAAAGGCGGTAGAATCAGGACACAATGAGTAACAAATTGGAGAGCACTTGTAAACAGTATAGCCGTAAATAGAGCTTACTTTATTGATCATGAAACGATTAATCTTGGACATAAAACTCTTGTCATTAAGTCTCTTGAGGTGCCATTTTATTTCTGTTAGCTATTAAAAGATTACTTGCCAACGACGGTTTTATTAATTGACCGGTACTATCATCTGTTTTAAGTGTGCGACACGCGTCGGCGACAGAAGCATGTTGTTCGGCGACACGCGTCGACGCTTGCAGTTGCCTCTGACGTCGACGCGTGTTGATATTGTTATTATTATTGCTAAATTATTATAACAGTATGTGATCTTCTTTTCTGCGTTGTGTATTCGACTTGTCTTTATTCTTTTTATGTGTATTGTGTATATTTCATTCAACCTCAATAAACTTATTTTCTATTTCTAAAATAAGAACGAGATTATTATCCGGAGCATTCGTTTTAATACTAACAATTACAGTACAGTAGGTTTTACTTTGGGTTACATTTTATTGCGCACGTTGACAAACAGCGCGAGCAGAGTACGAGGGTGACCTACTTAATACATAGTTCTTCCGTTTTTCGATAGATGGCGCTTTGCACTGACGTCACGTTTCTGAATCGCGGTGTTAAGATTCTCCGCGATTGAATGACCACCCCGATTTTTTAGTTTTACGGTATCGCTTCTCGGCCTTTTGGCTAAGATCAAAGTGTAGTATCTGTTCTTTTCAGCTTAATATCTGAAAGTTCCCTCACTGAGGGACCAGTATATTAAACTGATTTTTGTAAGCTGACGGGATGTTCGGGGCTCGCTCCACTCCCGTCGCGGGTCGGCCCACATAATACCTTAACAATCTTCAAATTAAAACGCGGTTGTTGCGTTCATGCATCTCGAGAACATTATAAGAGACTAAACCTGTAAAAATTGGAGGCCATAATCGTGAATCGAAAAATTTATGCAATCAAGATTTTCTAGAAATTGTAAAAATAATTTAAAACCGATTCAAAAATATGTAGGTACTTAAAACAAAAATACTCAATCTTTACTCAATGGTAAATCAACGCATGTAGATGATAAATCTATTAACAATATTTAGTAAAGATAACAGTTAAACTCATCCGATTTTATATTGTAGGTATGCCGTATACCTGTTTTGTTTTTAATGTTTGGGGATCCAAAAAATGTTGTAAGTAAAACAAAAGTTGTAAGTAACATCGAAACGGACACAAGTAAACTATTATTAAAAGTACTTGTCAAGGTAATATTAACCTTCATGTTACAAAATTATTCATAAATATTTTGTCAGTCTATTCGAGTGAACTAAATATAAAACTTAAAATATAAATGATTGATGTTTGTATTCATAAGAACTTGAATTGCTAAACTTTTCAAAAGTCAACCACAAGTTGATTTGTCACATTGATTGTAACGCAGAAAAACTTTATCTCAAACATTTTTCGGATTACTGATAACTGCAACTTTTGCTCTCAAGCAATCATTGGAAGATTTTCAATCAAAAAAATACCTATTATAATATTTCTGAATCTTGACCACTTCTTTACATTTTTAACCTTGCCAGTATGCATCAAAATACAATAGGTTATAATGTATTATACCATCTTCATCATCATCATTTCAGTCAAAAGATGTCCACTGCTGGACGTCTTTTGGTTCTGCGCTTGCCGCATCCAGCAGATTCCTAGGGCCTTCACAAGGTCACCGGTCCACCTTGAGGCCTTCCAACGCTACGGCTTCCGGTACTTCCAATTCAGAACCTTTCGGCCCCACCGGCCATCTGTTCTGCGACAATTTGGTCTGCCTACTGCCACTTAAGTTTGGCAATTCTTCGGGCTATGTCGGTTACTTTAGGTTCTCCTGCGGATCCCTTCATTTCTGGTTCGATCATGTTGGGAAACTCCAATATGCATAGGGTAACTATTAGCCTTCTAATAAGGCCAACTGAGAGCGACCACATTACTGTGCCACATCGGATATCTATGCAGTGCCATAATATTATATTATAATATTATTATTGTACATAATATTATTATATTTATTATTCTAATATATGCCAAAAAATATATACATAATATGTTATTTCTTTTGCAAAATAAAAGTACCTAAAAATAACAAGAACGCCCAAAGATATCGAAGATTTATTTTATTGTCAATCAATGTTCAGTGAAAATGTTTACATAACACATTGGGTTTTACGAGTAACGTCAAATCGATTCCGGTAATAATTCATTCGATGAAATTGCTCTTACTACCCGATCGTGCGGTGTATATCACGCACATTCAAATGATGTAAATATTTAATGAAAAAGGGATGAGTTTTGTTTCGTTTTAGGGAATATGTCCAGCAGTGCTCCAAGTTGATGATGATGACTGATGAGTAGCTGTGATGATAACAAGGCCAAAGGAATTATTGGAAAGATAAAAAAAAAAATATTGTAAATTGGACTGGGCAGGTCCACTCAAATCTTCATGGTTCTTTACTCAACAGACCATCTCAGACCACAATTATGAGAACCATTAATTATGGCCCAAGCAAGGTTATGTCTGGACTTTAAAATATACTGTGACCTCTGAATTAGTTTAAGTAGGTATATCTTTTCAGAGTAGTCAGTTAGAAAACACCGAACTTGAAACATAATTTAATTTTGACGTGTAAAAGTGTTTTTTTTAACCAATTTAAAGAAATAAATATAATTTATCATAAAACCACCAATGCAGAAGTAGTTGACTTCATTCTCCAGTAGATACTGCTCAATACAGCGGATTTATTTGCCCACTAGCAGCGCTCCGCGGTTTCACCCGCGTAAGTTTCGACCCCGTGGGAATATCAGGATAAAAACTATCCTATGTCCTTTCCCGGGACTCAAACTATCTCTACACTAAATTTCATCTAAATCGGTTCTGCGGTTTAAGCCCTCTAGTAGCAGTAGTTCGTGAAGAGATAACAGACAGACAGACAGACACACTTTCGCATTTATAATATTAGTATGGATAGTATGGATTCACTGTCATAAGATTACTTAGAATTAGGTATGAAGAACCAAACCCTATTGACTTTCAAAATTCAACCCTTTATCCAGATACTTGACATTAACCAAGGTCGACTGCCACCTAAAGTCTTTGAGTAAATACCTAACCTTTAGCCATTATAAATATTGAACTACCTATTAAACTATTTTCAATTTAATCGATCGTTTGGTTTTATGAATTTTTTATCTACTCTTTGGTTTCAGTATTGATGAATTCTCTTCATACTATCCTATAGTTCCTTCAACAGTTTTATCGGAGCGGAAAGTCATCAATCAATCTCCCTGTGAATCGATCCATGGAGGTTAGAATGTAACAGTGTTACCGCCTCCTCTTCATCCATCTATTGTACCAGGAGGTCCTAAGTTAGTGGAAAGTTATTGCCTAGCTTAAAACCGTTGACCCGTCTCTCTGAGGTTACTCGCACTCAGGCATAACAGGCGAAAGTCTTTGAACTAAACGTCACCGGTGCTAGACTCGAGCGGTATCGTGCCCCTGACGCATTCAAAGGAGTTAGTGAGACCAATTTTGTTGACTCTAGGTTGTGTCCTGCAGTTATGAAGAGTAAAGGGAAGGTACTAAAAGGCATGCTGTTTTTACACTAGTGGTTAAAGAACCATATTCTTTGAATATTGGAACGAAAATCAGTTGCACGGCATAGGGAATAAATTTCATCAGAACAATGTGCGAAATTCGAATGACTTCTATCCTGAACTGGTAAATAAAGCAACCATTACACATATTGAAGGACATAAGCTTATAATAATAAGACCTAAAATAGCTGGAAGTATATAATAATAATCCTATTTTACCTTTTTCCAGTAGGTACAGTCTCAGAGGTCAGAAAACTTCCAAAAGGTTTCTAACACTTTTTCGAAGAATACAAATACCTAATTTTGATGGCTTACCCTGCAACAAAGAAAAAACATACATTAATCACCATGCAAATCATAAGAACATCAACAAGTTTGACTATAATAATACGTAAATGTGATAAGACAAGACATAATTCATATTACGTCATGAAGTCATTCTGGTTTTGGCCAAGATCTGAGGGACAAAATCTTGTTAGGTCGCGGTAAACCAGCGAACCGTCATAATTCTGCTTAAATGCCTTCACAGACCACTGACGTCGGCTTCAGAACGCCATTTCAATTTTATCAATAAAATTGATGTAACGGTTATCCGATGACCACAGCAATAATAGGATTTCTTTATAAGGCTTTCATAACACAGCATTGCTGTAACAGTATTGATATCTTCGATTCTCGTGCCGCTGCTTTCAAAAAACATGTATGTACTCTTTCTTTTTAATTTTACTTTTGTAACGCTTTAAATAATAATGTAACTTTGTGTCAATTATGTGCTTAACCTGGCGTGTTTGGTCTCCAACACATTCCCTGTGTAAGAAGAAGTGTGTCGGAGGGCAGACGCTCACACCTTGTAGCCGTAAATTTTGCCTATTAAGTATTATTTTTATTTGTTACTGTAGTTGTTATCATTATAATTGTTGTTGTTGCTTGTCATGTTGTGCGACTACGCTCTGGGTGATAGTCAGGTCGAAACCTATAATTTTGAACCTAGTGATATCACTGGGTTCAAAATTATAGGTTTCGCCCTAATGTGATTATTGCCTGTTGTAGTTGCCTTGTGAATAAATAAATAAAAGAACATGGGATTATAAGATACAAGTTTGGGAATGTTTCCAGTCTGAGTTTCATTTATATAGACTTTTGAACGCTCTTTCGTCTGTTCTTAGTTTGGCACGAACAATTATAAGAATAGTTGAATGGGAAGATTAAGAAATGATTACATAAGAGGAAGTCTGAAAGTGGCACCAGTAACTGAAAAGTGGTCGTGGTATGGGCATGTGATAGGAACGAATGAGGAAAATGTCCGCGTGAGGAAAGTTTTGAGTATGAATGTCGATGGCTATAAGAGTAGGGGAAGACCAAAGAAACGATGGATGGACTGTGTGAATGATGATATGGTTAGAAAAGAGGTGACTACCGCGTGCGAAGTTTTTGAAGTGAAACTTCTTTACGCACGCTTGACTTGGGGAGTAAGCTGGCGAACGCGTGACGTAAGCGTTACGAAAAGTGTGATCGGGCGAGGCGAACGGGAGTTGAGTGGGGGATATAAGCAAGAGAAAGCAGTGCGCGCGCACATTTTCTTTCTCTCTTCCTCTCAAAGCCAAATACGTTTGAAGTTTCACATCAGTCGTGTGGTCATAAGCACACTCGGTTTTTTTTCGTTTTTCGATATCCAATGAGACAACACTGGTACACTGACTGGTGCATTCTAATTTATATCAATGATTCTAACAGATTATTCCTATTATTTCTCTTTCACTCAACAGTCACCTAACCATAAATATATTTTATTTTTATTATAACCATAGATCAAACCAAAACTTTATGTTTTTCCGTGTATGTTCTACCTACGGATTATCATATAATACATAGTAAAATATCATCATAAAAAGCTCGAGTACAGAGAATTTCCTACAAAATGTAGGGGTTTTTTTTTTGCGATTGCTAACTTTTCTGGTACTCAATCAAACCTCTGTTGGTTTAATGGAGTTTTTGGGTCCTTATATGTATAAATCAGGATCGATTAGCATCAAAATAATTATGTTTTTGTGAAAATTTGCCATTATCTTGCTAACTGTATATTTTTTTTTCAATATCTATAAAGTGGGATCAAAATGTATCAAACAATTAAGGACAGTCTTCTAAGACCGTTTTGTTGTAGCTATAACGGTATACCTACCATTACTGCCCCTTTTCAAAATTCCAGCCTGTATATGTCATCAATCGAATGCTTTGATCCATTAAGTTATAGTGTGGTGATAATCATTTTAAAGGTCCAATCTGTGACTTAGTGCGTTTCAACAAATAGTTCCTATGCCGTTATGTTGGCAACAATGTACTTATACCACTTCTTATTCCTCACCACTCCTGTTTTGGGCATGATTCTAACACGGATACCTTATAAATCTCAAAAAAACCACAGAATCGTCTTCCCATATCTACTATCTTGACAGACATGCCACAAAACACATATATTCCTAGCGGAGGACAGGGGAGCCAACATTATAACATAGGAACTATTTGTTGAAACGCACTCGACTATTTTATTTTATATACCTTAGTGTAAACACAGGGTAAGTAGACCTACTCGGTCGAAAAAAAAAAATTAAAAAAAATATTTTGCATACTAATCGTGACTGACAAAAACAATATCATTGTTAGTTTTTGTTGTGTCTATGCGTCGTGCCATCAGTTATACACAATTTACATAACCAGAAGCCGTCTGACCTCTAAAAGCCTTGTTAGGATTTCAATATCAATAAACGTTATGTCAATGTCAAATTAATTTGTATTCAAATTGATTATTGTAGCTTTGTGTTATTGTAATTACTAAACGAATTTGGACTATGCATTACGAAATATGTTGTGACTAAAATTAAAATGGATCCTTAGATGGTTGTCCCAATAAATTCAGTGATTTTTAACCGACTTCAAAAAAGGAGGTTCTGTATTCGACCCGTATGTATGTATGTCCGCGATTTTAATGAATATTTTTAGGGCTGGAAGCATTATGTAATACGTAGAGCTTTTGAAAGCCGTTGCTATTGTATGTGAGTATATTATGTATTTATCTATATCGATCTAATAATCGACTGTCTAAATGGAAATTCGAAAATGTTGTATAACGTAAATAACGCAATGAATGTTGTTGAACTGTCAAAATAAAAGCGATTGCTACTGGTGTGTTACGCAATTACCTTTCAGGTGAGAGCAACTCCAGTAGAAGACCCAACGCTGAACCACATCACGTTTGAAAAACGAAGCGATAGCCTAGAAAAAACTAATAATGGTTTATAAATACCCAATTTTTAGTAGAAATCTTGAACCCTTTACGATCCTTTTTTTATATTTATTTTTGCCTCTACATTATTACAGCATAGAGGAATATTTTCTCTTTAATTTTTTTCATGAAATAGGATTTCTTCATAATAAGTACCTAATTTGATTCTTATTTGCTAAGGATATTACTTTGGTACGAAAACAAGCTTTTCTCTTTTACTGAAATGTATTTATTATAGAAGTTAATTTATTATATTAAACGAAATTGAGATACATAAAATTGCATAGCAATATCAGCCTGTAATGTTCTTACTGCTGGGACAGAGCACCACGCGAGCCCAGTGCGGGTTGGCAGACGTCACGTCTTCGAATTTTTGGTTCTAGAACATGTCAATTTGTTCACGATGTTTTCTTTTTCCATTTTGAAAGCAGTGGTGATGAACCCGCAACCTATAACTCGTAACGGGAAAATAAAAATAAAATCTTTGGAATAAAAAAAAAATATATTAATTTAATTTTTTTTTATGGAATGCTTATTAAATGCGCCAAGTTTTAATGTTACTTGCCAAACTCGCATAGTATTTTTTTTTTTCACTAAGTACTTACAGTCAGTCAAACTTTGGCAAAGTATTAATTTTGAATATTTGGTTGGGCAAAAAGTGGCATTTAAATGCCAATAATTTAAAAAAATATCTAACTTAGATTTTTTTAAATATTTTCTGATAACTATTACGACTTGGCCTATTACCCGATTCCGGTTTGACTTCAACTTACGGGACACCCTGTATAATACGATAGACATAAGCTCAAACTTTCAGGCTTTACACTACCTGTCACTAACAGCCATTCGAGTGACAATCGAGACTCACGTATTAACGTGCTCTCCGAGGCGCGATGAGGTCACGAATCACGATGTATTAAAATGCTCGTCCACCTATGAACGGCAAAGATCGATCTACGCGACTATTTTCTCGCCATGAGACCTTGACCCTACCTTCATAGTAAACTAGCTGTGCCCCGCGGTTGTACCCGCATAAGTTTCGATCCCGTGGGAATATCGGGATAAAAACTATCCTATGTCCTTTCCCGGGATTCAAACTATCTCTATACCAAATTTCATCTAAATTGGTTCAGCGGTGTAGGCGTGAAAAGGTAACATACAGACAAACACAGTTCAAAAGTGCCTTTTATGTGCCTATCACACTATCACACTAATCACACTAATATTATAAAGGCGAAAGTTTATGAGTGTGTGTGTGTGTGTGTGTTTATATGTTTGTTACTTCTTCACGCCTAAACCACTGAACCGATTTAGATGAAATTTGGTATAGAGATAGTTTGAGTCCCGGAAAAGGACATAGGATAGTTTTTATCCCGATATTCCCACGGGATCGATATTTACGCGGGTGAAACCGCGGGGCGCAGCTAGTTTGAAATAAATGCTTTGACTTTGACAGACAGACAGAGTTACTTTCGAATTTATAATATTAGTATGGATAGCCCTCGGTATTAGTATTACATACATAATCAGCCTATCACGTTCCCACTGCTGAGACACAGGCCTCCTCTCTGTGAGAGGGAATGGGCCGTAATCCACCACGCGTACCCAGTGCGGGTCGCTGAGATCGTCATTTCGAACCGTGACTGCCATTTTAATTTGTGTAAATTATTACATCATCACTACTCTTAAAACGGTGAAGGACAACATCGTGAGGAAACCGGCATGTCTTTGAACCAAAAATTTTAAGACATGTGAAATCTACCAAGCCGCATTGGGACCGCGTGGTTGATTACAGCCCACTTTCTCTCACAGAGGGGAGGCCTGTGTCCCAGCAGTGGGAACAATTTAGGCTGATTATTATGCAATTGTTTCGGTATGTTGTTTAGTAATGTTATGGAATATAACTAGCCCCGTTTACTCGCTTCACAAACCCGTAAATAGAAGTAATCAGCTACCATTTTTATTTTATGGGCAGAGTCACGCGAACAAGCCAGTCAATATAAACGGGCTGTAAACGTTTACATTTGAACGTAACGCCTTTATTGTGTATTTTGTATTTATGAAGATACTAACTGCTACCCGCGAATTCGTCTGCGTGACTTTTCAGCCAGTCGCATCGCATCGCCCGCCCACGCTGTTACGATGCGAATGAGGTGTGCAGGTGTGCATCCCTGGTGCGCAGAGTATGGGCCAGCTTCAACAATATCCTAAAAGTTATCACTAGCAGGCTTGATTGCCTAAACATCAATCACTGCAGTGCCATCTCCCATGGGATGAAATAGATTAAAATAAAATAAACTAAAATAGTTTTTAAGTTTACTAACACAATGAGTTCTTGTTACTTGAATAAAGAAATTTATTATCCAAACTAATATTATAAATGCGAAAGTAACTCTGTCTGTCTGTCTTTTCTTCACGCCTAAACTACTGAACCGATTTAGATGAAATTTGGTATAGAAATAGTTTGAGTCCCGGGAAAGGACATAGGATACTTTTTATCCCGCTATTCCCACGGGATCGAGACTTATGCGGGTGAAACTGCGGGGCGCAGCTAGTTACTATATAAGTAATTATACTGTTACTTCGTTTTCGCTTAGCGTTCTTTCTGCTTTTTTTTTTATTTGCTCGCCTCCTAAGAGTCCTAACAAGATGTTAAATTGCCTTTCTCAAGAATTGGGGTATCAAAGCAAAAAGATTTTTTCAAATCAGACTGGCAATTACCGAGATTAAATCATTTGTTTATTCTGTGTTTTTTTTACTGTTGTATGAAATGTCTATAACACGGCGTAAACAATTAGTGTCCTTGACTGTACACGAACCGAAAAGTTATTACTAATCCATACTAATATTATAAATACGAAAGTGTGTCTGTCTGTTACCTCTTCACGCTTAAACCGCTGATCCGATTTAGATGTTTGCTAAAGGGGTAGTTTGAGTCGCGTGAAAGGACTTACGACAGTTTTTATCCCGATATTCCCACGGGATCGAAACATGCTGGTGAAACCGCGGGGCGCAGCTAGTACTTATATAAAATAAAACATTAATCGTGTATTTAATTTTGGTGAATGTAACCGAAATGGAATGGTATTACAATTTTCGTGTGTTTGGCATGGTAAAAAATAATATATGCGTTGTTGCTAATAATAATATTCGTCAAGGCTCGCGCACATTTGGGCCCCACCGCAACGCGTCGAATCGTTCGCCAAGCGTATTTTTGCGGTCGCTTTTATGCGGCCTGCCTATAGTGTGCGTTAATTAATACAAAAACGAACGAAAATCTAAATAGAATTTTGCAAGCCGTTGGCGTTGCGGCGCGACTCGTCAAAATGTGAGTGAGCTTCAATGCATTGAAGTGGAAACAGTTCCATTTCTAATTCGAATCTATCTGAAACAATTACTTCGTTGCGGTGCGGCCCGCTGCGGCTCCTGCGGTGCTATTCTGTAAAAATCTCACCGTGATAACTTAGGTGAAGTGAGCTAAAAGTGAGCTGTCATTGCACCTGATGCTAGGGATTGACACTATTGACTACTCACTATAAGGTCACTTCACCTAAGTTTTCACGGTGATCTTTTTACAGAATAGCATTACAGATGTGCTTTAGCGCATTTTTCAATGACCGGCTATGATGTGCGCTTAGCTTAATCCTACCGCCAGGCTCAAAGTACCTACCTAATCGGTTTTTCTTTGAGAAAATTCATTATAGAGCAGCTTTGTTCGCGGTTGCAGCCGCGATAAGGTCGGAAATTACGTTTATTGCCCGTGGTCCGACCGCGTAGTTCTACTAGTAGGACCACGGGCATTTTTCTTTTCGGTGGTTCTATCAATCGGACCATGGGCAAATCAAGTTCTATCAGTAGTACTAAGGGCAACTTTGTTTACCCGTGGTTCTATTAAGTGAGTAAACTTCTTTGCATGTAAAACTTGGAGTTAGTAAATACCAAAATAAATGTTGGACATGCATTGGATAAGCTGCGATGATATATATTCGTCCACGTTTACTTACTCTTTGTCAAAAATCTTTTTTTAGTTAAACCAGCTGACTCTTTTACTCTCACATTTTTAATCTCACATTTACACGTCCGTCCATCAATGCCTCTTTTGCTGGCTGCTGCAGTAATGTACTATTTTCTTTTTAGTGCAATAGGTAGCTACAAAAACATTTTTTAATAACTATTATTTTTTAGTCTTTTGTTACCAAAAGGCTAAAAAAAATAAATTTAAAAAATCAAAAAACCCGACTGCGGTAAAAAACTTAAGTTAAAAAAAACTGAAAAGCTAAAAACAAGCCCATTTTAAATTAAATAAAAGTTGGAAGCAGGCGGGACCCATACCATTTTTCTATTTTCAAACTCAAATGGGTCCCGCCTGCTTCCAACTTTTATTTAATTTAAAATGGGCTTGTTTTTAGCTTTTCAGTTTTTTTTAACTTAAGTTTTTTACCGCAGTCGGGTTTTTTGATTTTTTAAATTTATTTTTTTTATTTTATTCTTTTTAGTTATGAGTGGTAAATCCCACTTAAGTGTGATAGTTTCCCTTTAAACTTCGTAATATATAGGTACTACTGCCGCGTTTAGTTGGTAGAGGGGACACTTGATTCTAACGAAAATTGGTACTTTAAAGCTTGATAAGTCACGAACGGTTTACTTAATCAAAAAACGGTCTTGCCAAACCACTGATATTTTTGAAAGACCTATCCAACGATACCCCACTTGACATAGTTTCTTGACTTTCATTTTTTTCATTTTCACAATATGGCGTCTAGTAGTCGCCATATTGAATTTTCATTAACGTCATGTCTTTAGTGACACTCGCCGGACTAAGAGGAATCGATTGACGTGTGAATCATAAAAATCGGCCCAGGCGTTTGGTCTGTATAGTGCTTCAAAGGAACATACAAACATACATACATACATACATACATACATACATACATACATACATACATACATACATACATAGGCTGATAAACACATTACCACTCCTTTGCGTCGCGCAGTCGGGTAAAAATAAAAATAATAGTTATCCCGAGATTTACTTGTGACAATACGGGTGTAGATACTACCCAATAAATTATTATTGGGTAGTATCTACACCCGTATTTTTTTTGTTTTAACATATGGGGTCCCGGTCCTTTGGAAGGCGTACGAGGGGCCGAAGCCAACTCTCAGAGGCCCGTTAGACGTTTTCAATGAAATGAGGCACCAACCGACGATTGTCCCTATTCGCACTATGCAAAAAAACTACAGGGTGTCCCTGGAAGTATGAATCAAATCGAATAGGGGCGTGGGCGAGATCATTTCTAAACTTTACACCCTGAGAATGTCGGTGAATTTTTTTACGGTTCAAAAGTTATGACCAAGTTTTGTTGTTTTCAACGACTTCGCAATTTCGCATAATGTTTAAAAAAGACTATCAGGGCTATCTAAAAAAAATAAATTGATAGCCCTGACAGTTTTTTTAATCATTATTTTACTAATAAAAGTGTGTTAAAATGTAAAAAACCTTATTCAATAAATTTTATTTTTACTTACACGTATTTTTTTTCCTTTGTAAAATAATGAAGATAATACGGGCTGGTGTCCGCAACTCAAAATAATGTAACAGGTATAAGTACTACGTAAGTAGTACCATGGGCAAAAATATTTATCTTAGTTCTACTCGACCAGTAGGACCAGTGCCAATAAAATATGATAATTTTATAACGATGGTCCGATTGATAGAACCACCGAAAAGAAAAATGCCCGTGGTCCTACTAGTAGAACTACGCGGTCGAACCACGGGCAATAAACGGGAAATTATACCACGGGGACGCCCGGCCGGAATAAAAAGTACACTATGTCCTAACCTAGATCATGATCTAGGTACCTGTGTGGCGATCGGAATCCGTGAAAGCGTGTAAAGGTAACAACGACATACGAACAAAGTTACTTACTACTTTAGTATTTACATAGTCATTAGCATTTATAATACCTATGAGTATGAAAATTGTATGTTTTTTTTTTACATCTTTCTCACATAATTATAATTACAAATTCGACATAATGATGTAACTAATATTTTTGTAACAATTATAATTCGAAAGAGTGTCCATGGAATTTCTTGCCCGTTCTTCTCCTCCTACTTCCCTTTGGAATTGAAAACTAGCTTCATATTTTCTGACTGACTGACTTCTTGACAATTCTTTTTTTTTTCTTTATTATAAAAAGGGGTTTTTGTCCACACGGATATGCCAACCCCATCGTACCTTATTAAACTATTTAACTATAATTAAAATAACTACATACTATGTAAAAGAAATATAATCATTGACTAGGCATCTTCACCAGACCACACAACCTCTTTGCAATCGCCGATCCAGCAGCCTAATTGCGGAACGCCAAATCGTCAAATGATTCTGATCAGTTGGCTTCATTTCTGTCACAATTGGCTTCATTTTACGATTTTCGAATTGCGAAACTCTAGTTTATTATGAAACCAATTATGAACGTTAAGGCCCTGCGCAGAAACTAGAGTTTCGCAATTCGAAAATCGTAAAATGAAGCCAATTGTGATAGAAATGAAGCCAACTGATCAGAATCATATGACGATTTGGCGTTCCTCAATTAGGCTGCAGGTTTTGCTGACTGACTTCTTGACAATTCAAAAGTGCCTGTAAATGGTTTAATTGAAATAAATACTTTGAGTTTGAGTTTATGCTTTAGAATTGGCAACTAGCTTCATATTTCTGACTGACCGACTCCTTGGCAACACAAAATGTGCCTGTAAAGGCCCATTCACACGTACCACATCACATCGCAGGGACAAAATGTGGTCAAGCTGTGGTAACGTGTGAATAGTGTCGCTGCGGCTTCTTGCGGTTGCGTTGTGGCCCCTACAAAATGTTGTGTTAACGTTGTGTTTGCGATGTGGCCGGCCGCTAGTTCGCGGTGTCGCTGGTGGTTGCGTTGTGGTTGCGACGTGGCTGCGATGTGATCGGTATCACACATGCGGTCGATAATGACGGACCCCATGGGCAGAAGGCGTGAGTTTATGTATGTATTTTTGGGATGCATGAAGAAGCCTCCTCGTTTAGCGCAGTTTGTTCCGCCAGTTACTCAACTGAACCGAGCGCTCGGCGCATCCTGGACAGTATCACCCAACACGTTATTTGACTGGACAATTCTTTCCTTGCGGTGGTAGGGCTTACGCCCACCACCCTCCCACCGGAGTCCGGCATTAAGCAGCCTGCTGTGTTTCGTCGATACGTGGGAGTTCCAATATCTTAGGCATCTTCTGGGAACGCTCGTTCCATCAATAGACCTCATCCACCGCTTTCCATCAGGCGTGATCGAGGTCAAGAGCGGGCCCATTCAGCAATAAAAAAATAAAAATAAAGTATGTTTAAAGTATACAATATACATAGTATGGACGATTAGCTGCTGAAACAATTTAGTGACAGCCCGGTTACTGAAGTATTATTTTTTGAAGTGAAAACTTCTTTAGCGGCGTTGAACACTTTTTGTACTGGGGAAAAAATGTTAAACTCGCGTCAGGACACGTGACCGTCAGGAGAGATTCCCCCCCCCCCCCCCCCACCCCTCTTTCTACGGCGGCGCCAACCGAAGTGAACCAAGTGAGACACGATAATGGATGGGTGGATGGATAGATGGATGGACGGACGGACGGACGGACGGTGACGGTGACGGTGACGGTGACGGTGACGGTGACGGTGACGGTGACGGTGACGGTGACGGTGACGGTGACGGTGTCGGTGACGGTGACGGTGACGGTGACGGTGACGGTGTCAGTACGGTGACGGTGACGGTGATGGTGACGGTGACGGTGACGGTGTCGGTGACGGTGACGGTGACGGTGACGGTGACGGTGTCGGTGACGGTGTCGGTGACGGTGACGGTGTCGGTGACGGTGACGGTGACGGCGACGGTGACGGTGTCGGTGACGGTGTCGGCGACGGTGACGGTGATGGTGACGGTGACGGTGACGGTGACGGTGTGACGGTGATGACGGTGACGGAGACGGTGACTGTGTCGGTGACGGTGACGGTGACGGTGTCGGTGACGGTGTCGGTGACGGTGACGGCGACGGTGACGGTGACGGTGTGACGGTGATGACGGTGACGGTGACGGTGACGGTGACGGTGACGGGTGACGGTGACGGTGACGGTGACGGTGATGGTGATGGAGACGGTGACGGTTACGGTGTCGGTGACGGTGACGGTGACGGTGACGGTGTCGATGACGGTGACGGCGACGGTGATGGTGACGGTGACGGTGACGGTGACGGTGACGGTGACGGTGACGGTGACGGTGACGGTGTCGGTGACGGTGACGGTGACGGCGACGGTGACGGTGTCGGTGACGGTGTCGGCGACGGTGACGGTGACGGTGACGGTGACGGTGACGGTGTCGGTGACGGTGTCGGCGACGGTGACGGTGACGGTGACAGTGACGGTGACAGTGACGGTGTGACGGTGACTGTGACTAGCTTCATCTTTCTGACTGACCGACCCCTTGACAATTCAAAAGTGCCTGTAATTGGTTTAATTGAAATAAATGCTTTGAGTTTGAGTTTGAGTTTGAGTTGAGTTTGTGTCGGTGACGGTGACGGTGACGGTGTCGGTGACGGTGTCGGTGACGGTGACAGCGACGGTGACGGTGACGCTGTGACGGTGATGACGGTGACGGTGACGGTGACGGTGACGGTGACGGGTGACGGTGACGGTGACGGTGACGGTGACGGTGACGGTGACGGTGTCGATGACGGTGACGGCGACGGTGACGGTGACGGTGACGGTGACGGTGACGGTGACGGTGACGGTGACGGTGACGGTGCCGGTGACGGTGACGGTGACGGTGACGGTGATGGTGGACGTGGATGTGGATGGATGGATGGACAGCTGATGGCTCGACCGTCTGTGTAGCTACACTGCTGTGTATTCGTAAAATTCGGGAATATAAAGTGTTTCAAATATGGAAATTGAACAAAGTGCATCGATTTATAAAAAAAGTGACGCAGAAATAGTGGAAAAAAATTAGTTATATTAATTCAATTCATAATTGATTTATTTCAACGTTAATATTCATGTTTTCACTTCTGCCGGCACTCCCGGAGTGCAACCCGTCTTTTTTTTTTTTTTATTTATCTAGTCTGTGCTGTCCCACTCCTGGGCAAAGGCCTCCCTCCACTCGTTCCATTTTTCGCGAGCCCGCGCGTCCTCCCTCCAGTTTTGACGGATCCTATCCAGCTCGTCCCGCCATCTCCTACGTGGTCTGCCGCGACCCCGCCTCACTGTCTCAGGGCACCAATTCTGCGCTATTTGGGCCCATAGTTTGTCCGGCATGCGGCAGACATGTCCTGCCCAGTCCCATTTAAGTTGAGCAGCCTTTTGAGCCACGTCAACTAACTTTGTTTTGGAGCGCAGTATTGTGTTTCGAACACGATCCGTTAATTTAACGCCTAGTATACTGCGCTCCATTGCTCGTTGGCAGACCTTGAGTTTGGACTTCTGGATGTTAATCCAGAAGTCCAAACTCAAGGTCTTGGTCTTTGACTAACGTGAAAGACCAAGTTTGTGCACCATAGGTTAAGACGGGAAGAATGAACATGTCCATGAGCCTGCGTTTCAGTGCCATAGGCAACTCACCCTTAAATAGTTCCTTCAAGGTATTCTTAATCGTAGTTAATCGCGAAACCAAATGCTCCTAATATAAGAAACTAATGATAGTATTAACTCAGAGCCAACGCGTCTCTTTGTGTGATAATAACAATCTTCTGCAACCACTAATCCGTTCGTCACGCCTTTAGATTATGGCAATATCTTTGTCCATACATTGTGGACGTTATTAGGAGATTCTTCTTATATTATATTTTGTTATTTCCTACTCTATTACTTCAAGGATAAGATTTATTATGCTTTATAACAATAATAATAAGTATGTCATAGTTTCTGTAGAAAATGTTGAACCGTCGTAAAGTTAGTTGACATTTTCTACACCACATGTGATACACCACATTATGATTTAAAAATTCTAGTTCCAAATGTTTGAGCTCTACACTATAAGGTTTTTATTGACAAATGCAAGTAACCTATCCTAAGAAATAATCAAGTAATCCCTTAGGATAATCTGTTTCTTTTCAGCTGAAGTGGAAAAATGTCAATGAACTTTTGGAGGCCACTGTACATAATAATTTTATTTTCGGAGATAAGTATTTTGAAGTGAAAACTTCTTTAGCGGCGTTGTACACATTTTTTTGTAATGGGTAAAAAATGTTAAACTCGCGTCAGGACACGTGACCTGATCGAAAATTCGTAAGACGGATGGAGAGTAGACAGCCGGCGCGGCGTAGGAGAGGAAGTATCCCCCTTTCTACAGCGCGGCAAAAATGTATGCCTGCTGTTTCGTTTAGGTGGCGCAGGGCGCTTGCGCAAATGTTCGTGTGTGTTTATGTTACAGCGTGCCACGCGCATCCATGGATGGTGACAGCTGATGGCTCGACCGTCTGTGTAGTGGCCACACTGCTGTGTATTCGTAAAATTCGTGTATATAAAGTGATTAAAATATGGAAATTGAACAAAGTGCATCTCATCTCATTAATGAAAAATATCAAAAATGCACAACGTTAATATTCAAGTTTTCACTTCTGCTGGCACTCTCGGAGTGCAACCCGTCTTTTTTTTAACAGTATCTCTTGTGGCCTAACTAACACAACATTTAAAAGCTACCGGGAAAAACCAGGAGTCCTGACCCTGAAGGTGATTTTTTGAAGTCTTTTAAAGGTTTCATAAATGATTATAGTTTTCGCCGCTTTTGGTCACATAAATACCTTTATGTGACCAAAATGGGCGATAACTTTTGACTAAGGGCGAATTCCACTCATAAAACTGTACCTACGCGTTTAACACACCTAAACCACGTTGTTTAAGAGCTGTCAGTGTCAACATTATTGTGGTAAATTGACAATGTCAGCTTTTGAACGCAGTTTAGCAGTGCTGATCGAATTGAGTTTCATTAATGGAATCCGCAGTTCCGCACTAGGTAGTAGTCCTTGTCCATTTTGGCAGTATTAATAAACACACCTGAAGTGCTGTTTTGCACTGCGCTTGTTTCAAACTAGGTATTGCTTGATCCACGAGAGATAAAGACAGACTCTACGACAGACAGAGACATAGAAACACTCCCTCTTGCAGAGAGGAGGCCTGAGTCCCAACAGTGGGAACATTATAGGTTGATTATGCTTATGCTGTGTCCCCCATAGCACAGTATCATGCTGTTAGTCTTTTGGCCACAGCCACGACATGCAGCTGCAGACTTTTACTTTTCTGTGCTCGTAATTATATGTAGATCTACTAGCAGCGCCCCGCGGTTTTACCCGCATAAGTCTCGATCCCGTAGGAATATCGGGATACGAAATATCCTATGTGTTTATCCTGGTTATAAACTATATGTGTGCCAAATTTCATCCTAATACGTTCAGTAGTTTTTGCGTGAAAGAGTAACAAACATCCATCCTCACAAACTTTCGCGTTTACAATATTAGTAGGATTTTGTTTTTATTATTCGAGTTATTTACCTTTCTGTATGCACGTGTTTCTGTGACAAATATTCCTACTTTTCTTTATAAAGTGAAACTGAACTCGTATAAATTCCTTTCAATTGAATCTAGTGTCTATCACCATCATTGATGGATGTAAGAAACAGATTCCTCGCACGTCGATACGAAGGCTTATTTTCCCATAAATCAAACGAACGAACATCTATCACGGTCCCAGCATGATTCAATGTACACACAACTACCTACATTTATAATTTGTATGTGGTATGGAATTAAAAAAAAAAAAAAAAAAAAAAAAAAAACTTTATTTATCCAAATGATCATTCATAACAAACCTTGCACAATTCATTTAAGCAACAAATAAGCAGTAATGGTAGGTAACATTTTTGTTTGGTATGTATCGATAGCCTCGGTAAGTAAGTACCTACTTATTTTGGTTGTTAACACGAACAGATTCACTCTGTTCCCCGTACTAGTTTAAACTGTATTACGGTGGAACAGTTTTCCTCGTTCTCGGCAAATTAATGTACTTAATGTAGCAGACTTGTGACAAAATTATTATTCTCATAACAAAAAAAAAGGATTTTTAATAACAAAGCAACAAAGTAAAGCATAAGTAAAATTAGGGAAGGTAAACATAAAAAAAAAAGTGAACTTCATTTTTGTAAACTTGTAGGTGGATGTTAAAATTGACATAGTATATGCAAAATATTTAGATGCTATGTTTGTTTACATACTGTTTGGTTGTAATTTTTATTATAATAATGTATGTTTATTATTAAAACCAGTAGCAAAGTAATTTAGAGTCAGAATTGAATTAAAAGTACCGTATGGGTCATAATTATACTATCTTGTTTAAATCTGTAGAGAGTGTACGGTGGTGTGAAGTGACGTGAAATGTGTAATGTAGGTGTGTGTAGGTGTATGGTATGTGTGTGTGCGTGTGTATGTGGGTATGTGTGGTTTGGTGATTTATTTCATTATCTTGTAATTTTCAGTATTTTTTCAGTATTATCGTAATTTAGTGAGTTAAGAAACTTAAAAATTTCAATCTTACAAGCATGACTATTAAGATTACGAATTTGGATTTGTTTTGATATTTTATTATACATGAATGGTCCTAGGAATTTAAAAAATCTGTTTGCAAAAGAAGTTTTACAGTAAGGCACGGAGTAAACAATATCTTGCCTTCTTCTTGCCGTAAAGTCAGGTGTATTATTGTGTTGAGTTAATATTATGTCTCTGATGAATAGTTGCCTTACTGTAAGGACTGATAATTCCGAGTATAACAGGTAAGTGGGGTATCTGAATCTCCTATGACTCATTACCTTTAGAACAGCACGTTGCGCTCGTTCTAAACGAATAAGAACAGTCTTGGAAGCACCCCCCCATGCAGTAATGGAGTAAGTTATAATAGACTGGCACAACGAAAGACACACTAATAGTGATAAATTAGACGGACAAAAGCAACGTATATTTTTAAATATATATATAAGTTTTCTGACTCGGGAGGTTAGCGTTGAGATATGTTCCTGCCAGTTTAAATGCTGGTCGATGATCAATCCGAGGTATCTTAATGAGGAAGTTTTAGAAATTTGCTGGCAAGAGCAGTTCCCCAACATATTACATGTGTGAGCTTTTATGTGAATAACGCCAGGAGGTGGTTGGCTGCTCTTTCTTAAAGTAAAAGATATGTATTTCGTTTTAAGTGTATTCAGGGTAAGAAGATTTGACTGTAGCCACTTTGAAACTAATCTGAACCCTTCATTAGCCAGTCTATTTGTCTCTTTCCACGTTTCCCCACTAAATATTCATGCTATCTGTGCAATTTCCCTTGTCGGGGCCGTTTATGAATAGGTCAACACATTAAATCCCATGGCTATTATATCCATAGGAATGGACGAAACGGGAAATGTGATTAATGGACGTTTTCTAATGACAGAGACGTTTAAAACCCTAAGCTGGTGAACATATACCAAATTCTAACAAGTAGGTATGACTAGCATTTCATAATGTCACATTTTATTTTTATTTTGGACAATTATGACTTTAATTTCGGCGAAGAAAAACTATGTGAAAATACAAGGAGGCCAATTCTCGTAATTTAAAACGTTCAAAATCCAGTCGCAGTCTCATCTCGGCGACAAACAAATGTCAAAAACAAATTGGAAGTATTTTTTGACAGATTGAGACTGAGATCAGACTGTGAACGCTCTTAAAATTACGAGAATTGCCCCCCAGGTCTAATGGACTGAAATTTCCAGTACGTGAGCAAGTGTGATGATTAATGTACGTTTCAGACGTGATCTTTGACTTGTAATAGGACATTATAATAGGCATTATGTACTTATACAAGATGGCGAAACTTCACAGATGTGATGGTACCGATATCTCATGATAATAACACACAAAAAATGTTTTTTCAAACACATATTTTTAAGTTACTACACTTCTAGCGGCCGTCAACCCCGTATTCTTGTTTCGGGAGGTTCCTGCAGATTATCAGGCGGGAGGAGACGCCCGGGTGTCACCATTGCGAGGATCGCCCAAAGGACACGGTGGAGCATACAGTGGAGGTCTGCCCCGCTTGGGCGGAGCACCGCCGTGCCCTCATAGAGGCGATCGGCAGCGGCGGCGACTTCTCGTGTCCGGCCCTGGTTCAAGCCATGGTCCGGGGCGAGAAGGAGTGGGAGGCAGTCACCTCCTTCTGCGAAGCAGTCATGCTAGCGAAGGAGGTGGCGGGACGGCTGAGAGAGAGAGCCTCACGTCCCAGCCGCCGCGGGAGACGCTCCGGGCGTCGGGAGCCGCGTGACGATTCCCGGCCACCGTAGGCGTGGGCCTGCGGACGGAGAGTAATGGGTAGCTCACCGTCCGATCAGGACCAGGCCCGTGCCGGACGGCGCGTACGTGTTCCGCGTGCGCCTCAAAGAGATGTCAGCAAAAAGGAAGGGGCCTGCCAGGGCCGAAGCCTGCCGGGGGTGCGGGATTGTCCGAAAGGGTTACCGCTGCCTCGGAACATAAAGGGCTAAGGAAGGAACATGGATGGATTTTAGTCAGTAAGAGTCTGACACTCCCTTCCGCTCCACCCAGAGCGGGAGGGGTCATTTGATGATTTCCCATCCATAAAAAAAAACCCCGTATTCTGTGAAATTTTGCTAGCTAATTTAATTTGATCTTGTATTCTAATTACCAATAGGTATCTATTAATCTTCAGTAATTCAACCAACCCTCAGTTTAATGGGGGATTTACATTAGGTCGATTTTCACCTTGCGACTGGCGCTCACCATATCGCCTCACATGCCGAATCGCCACCCCATTTACATAGGTCGATAAAAATCGCAGGTGACTATATAGTTAATTTTGCATCAAACAAAATTTCGACCTGCAAGCTGCGGGCGATCGCCTGTGACTAGAATAAATCCATTTACACGGTCGAAAATAGTCGCCCTCCGCATGTGACCTATCACCGCACGACAAAAGTCGAAACCTACACTACTTTGGAACTTGCGATTTTGGCCACCTGCGGACTAGTTGAATTACCATTTAAACAGTCGAATCGTGCGGCTACAGTTACCTATGTAAAACCAGCCAGCATATTATGGCAACATAAAATCCTAACTAATATTATAAATTCGAAAATAAGTTTGTTTGTTTGTCACCTTTTCACGCCGTAACCACTATCCTGAAAATTTGCATATACTTTGTCAGGCGTACAGAAACGGACATAGGGTACCTCTCATCCCGAAAAAATGCTGTTCCCGAGGAAAACAACAATAACGTTATTATGATAATAGATGGCGCCACGTGTATTGTTGTTTTCCTCGGGAACAGCATTTTTTTTTTTCGGAACGGACAGAGCGACATGTCTCCGTTTCTGTACACCTGACAACGTATATATGCAAAATTTCAGGACGATCGGTTCAGTGGTTTAGGCGTGAAAAAGTAACAAACAAACTTACATTTACTTAGAATAGGATTTCACGGGCAGCAGCTAGTAACAAAATAAAACGTATAATTCCAAACGACAGCACTACGCCATCGACGAACCTCAGTCCGTCATAAAACAAACTCAACAAAACTTTGTACAACAATTCCACCTACACTCCTGATAAAATCCTTTAGCCGCTTGCAGCACTGTATAGCGATGAAGTAGCGTATCTGGCTACAACACAGCATATTCATTAGTATTAAAATTACTTAAGGTAACTTCGACAAATTGTCCTCAACTCGAACGATCTATCTCATGATGGCAAAACACACAAAAATGTTTTTCCAAGCACATATGTTCAAGTTACTACATTAAAAGCGGCCATTGACCCCGTAGTCTGAGTAGTTTGGCTAGCAAATTAAATTTGACCTTTTATTCATTACCAATATCTAAGAACATAAAACACTTACCTTTTATAAAACGTCTATTCGTGTTTATATGGTGTACATAATAAAGAGTATTCTATTCTATTCACCTAATTCCAGTGAAGGACATTATGAAATAATAAGCCCAAACGTATAATCCAAAACGAAAGTACCATCTCATCGAAGAAACCTCTATCAAAAACAAACGCAGCAAAACCAAATACAAATACTTGCAATTTCTATTCCACCTGCACTCCCGATAAATCCTTTAGCCGCTTGCAGCACTATAAAGCGATGAAGCGGCTTATCTAGCTGCAACACAGCATACATTAGTACTCCAACTTGAGGTAACTTCGACAAATTGTCCTCAACTCCAACGGGAAGCGTCAGTCAGTTGCCTATACAATATTCATTGGTTGTACACAGGGTGTTGTGATGTGATAAAAAGTTGGGTGGTTCCTTTTAATTAGTTTTGCTGACACAGTTTCAGTTTTGTAGTGTTTATAGCAGTAGATGATTAAAGAGTTTCTAGGCTGATGATTTTATTTGATTCTCGAAAATACAGACGCCTCTACCAAATGAAATAAGAGTTTTCGAGATCAGTCCACAATTATTGATTACTAGCTGCGCCCCGCGGTTTCACCCGCATAAGTCTCGATCACGTAGGAATATCGCGATAAAAAGTATCCTATGTCTTTTCCCGGAGCTCAAACTATCTCTATACCAAATTTTATCTAAATCGGTTTAGCGGTTTAGGCGTGAAAAGGTATCATACCTACAGACAGACAGAGTTACTTTCAAATTTATAATATTATAACTATGGATTTGGAGTCCACTGCATGCATTTGGAACCCGCATGAAAATAAATACACTTTACTCTACAAGAGATACCTATTAAAAACTTAATATCTTCGGTATCTAGGTATATACACGTTTGGATGGATAGTACCCGTGTATGTACCCTTCGAACATTTTTTTAGGCTGTTTGGGATACAATTATCTTGTGGTTGGTTATAAGAAAAAATGACTAAATTATTATCTATATGTGTAATATCATTTACGGAAAAACAGAGGCTCCTGAACTGCACGACGAACTGTCCCATCTGATTGCTCCGATAAACTATATTATAGCCGTAACAGAAGACATAGATTGTTCGTTGTGCCGTGGAGTCCAATCGTCGCTCGATCCCAGTCTCCTGTCCCTCGCACACTCTCTACGCTAACGCTCTCTTGGACGCTAAGCCTGATTGTGATGTGTTCGCGGATGAATGAAGGAGATCTTGACAGTATGTCCGGAGTATTGTGAGATGAGCGTAAGACTGTCGAGTATTTGTTTACTTTTAAATATATAACCATAAATAAATACATACAATAACCTCCTCCTTTTTTAGAGTCTGTTAAAAACATTTGAATTGATACCCTATCACAACACCCCATATAAAAAGCAATTTGCAACTTACGTCAGTTTTCATTGATCGTGTTGGTTTACAAATAGGACGCGTTGGATGTTAGCTCTTCGCCTATGCACCTAAGGCATCTACCCCACCGTCGGCGATCAACGAGAAGCGATTAGAGCTAGTTACTAAAAAAAAAGCGCCCAAGTGCGACTCGGAAGGGTAAAAAATTATTAAAAAAGTATCACGCTAATATTATAAAGACGAAGGCTTGTGAGTGTGTTTGTATGTTTGTTACTCCTTCACGCACAAACGGCTGGACTAATTTTGATAAAATTTAGTATGGAGGTAGCTGAGACCTGGATTTGATACATATGATCTTTTTATCCTGATATTCCCACGGGATCGAGACTTATGCGGGTGAAACCGCGGGGCGCTGCTAGTTAAAAAATATTATGTAGTGCGGCGGTAAGGAACCGCCGTACTATTTTTTTTATCTTTATTTTATTTGTTATTATAGCGGTCAAAGTAGTAAGTAGTAGTAGAGTAGTACACATTCTGTGAAAATTTCAAGTATCTATCATCACGGTTCAAAAGTTACAGACGGACAGCTGTGCACAGCTGACAACTCGTTTTAAGGGTTCCGTACCCAATAAGTATTTGGACGAAAGTTTCCTCGCTGGTATACGTCTGTCTGTACCAAACTTGAGTCTCTTAGGAACTGTTCTGCCCGCCAAACGAGCGTCCCTGAGCGAGTACTCGCTTTGATAGCTCTTCTAACTGCCTTAAACGAGTATTCGCTGGCGGTGTGTACAGTCAGCGATTAACTATAAATATAATGTATCTCTATTACCTACACCAACCCGCACTGAGCCCGCGTGATGGATTACGGCCCACTTCCTCTCACCGAGAGGAGGTCAGTGTCCCAACAGTGGGAACGTTATAGGCTGATTATGCTATTAGGTACCTACATACATGGGGTTCGTGGCTAAATGATAACAGCCACACGGGTCGATCGAAGGGTTAATCGCGGTCGGTTCGTAGTTGGGTTAACCATCCATTTACCTTGCCGCGGTCGGTTCGTGGTTGGGTTAACCATCCATTTACCTTGCCGCGGTCGGTTCGTAGTTGGGTTAACCATCCATTTACCTTGCCGCGGTCGGTTCGTGGTTGGGTTAACCATCCACATATTGAGACTCCGTGCCTCGGAAAGCACGTTAAACCTTTGAATGACAGCCAAGGTGCGTAGATCTTTGACTGTCGTTACGGGTAGTCAGCAGCCCAAAAGTTTGACAACCAGTCTTACCATAGGGTATCGTGTCATCGTGTTGTTTGGGTTGTAGAGGTCAGAGAGGCAATTTTTTGTTCGTTTCTTGAGCGACAAAATCGTTGATAACTTGTCGCTTCCTCGTCGGTCGTGAGACAGGTGCCTTACTAACCTACTTTACTTGCTAAAGTAGTTTGTATGCTGTTTTAATGTATGAGGAATTTTCACTTAGACGCATTTATTAATGATATCGTGGCTCCATTCACCCTGTAACGTTATTTAAGTAGGCTTCGATGCTTTCACCGTGTGACGCGAAATAGATAAGCATATTGATACCTACAGCTTTCCGCAAAGGTTTTATGGTGTTCAGAAACTGTATTTTTATTAGTTTTTTGCCACAGTGTAAATAAAATATTTTAAAATAAGGAATTTAAAAACTTTGATCATCGTTTGAGTTTTATTTCATTAAAAATACTTTAGGTAATTCGTAGTCACAATCATATACAGGGTGAATTTTCCAAGTGGGCGTGGATGGCTAAATTCTAAACTATGAGGAATAGCGAAAAGTACTGAAAGGAGTCGCGGGCTCGATTTTGATGAAAACTAAAACTGCATAATTGGATTTTTGAAAAATCAATATTTCTAGCCAGGAATCGAACCTGTTGATTTTGAAAAAAAAAACACATCCTGTATTATTACACCATTTGATAGTGTCCCTAATAAGGATCAAATTCTGGGAAGTAATGACATACTGCAAACTTAAGGAAAATGTTGAATTTTAATAATCTGCTTCTTATTTTAGAGTATTCATACATACATTACGTACCTTGTTCGAAATTATGCTCAATATTTTTATTAACACACCCGCAGCGCAGTCACCTTCACAACATTAGGTTCTAAATTCAAATTTCTATTACGATCTTTGGAAAATATTCTAATGGAATCAATAATATTGTAATGCTGAATGCAGTACAATCCTTGAGACGTTGAATCCAGCTATGTATTGAAAACAATGGTCATCATATTGAACAATTAATCAGTTAAGGTTTAGTAGGTAGATAACATAACCCGGGCCCGGCTAAATAATAACAGCCGCACAGGTCAATCCATCAGGTTAAGCTACGCTTGCCGCGGTTGGTCTGTGGATGGGTGACCATCTTTACATACCGAGGTATTCAGCTGCATCCGGTTAGAATGGAAGCCGACCCCAACATAGTTGGGAAAAGGCTAGGCAGATTATGATGACTGATGAGGTAGGTAACATAAGAAAAAAAAAAGTATTTTGTTAAAAATGAGCTCTTTCCTTTAGTTTGCCGTATGTTATTACTTCCCATAATTCGATCCTTATTAGCGACACTATCGAATGGTGTAATAATACAGTGTGTGTTTTTTTTTTTCAAAATCAACAGGTTCGATTCCTGGCTAGAAATATTGCATTTTCAAAAATCCAATGATGCAGTTTCAGTTTTCATCAAAATCGAGCCCGCGACTCCTTTGAGTACTTTTCGCTAGTCCTCATAGTTTCGGATTTGGCCATCCACGCCCACTTGAAAAATTCACACTGTATATTCATTTATTTGTCAGAATATGGTACGCAAGGCTACACATTAACCTATACAAAACCAGTATAAGCTGAGTTCTGAATGTACAAAAACCCTATTTAATGTGAGGTCTGCGAAAATCAGAAATGTATAGCTTGATGTGTAGCCGTGTGTACGGTCTGAAGATTAGACAATGGTTTAGTGCAAATATTAGGTACATACATTTATTACAGGACAGAGATTATTAGGAATTAAAATTACAATTTTAGGTATGTTGGTTAAAAATAATATCATAAACATACTATTTATTTAGGATGTCAAGGTATCATTAAATGTCAAAGTATCATAGAGTAAGATGTCAAAACATAAATGATTACAATTAGGGTGCCAAGTATCATTCAAATTATAGTCGTTTAAATTATAATAAATGAACTTATATCTATGATAATAACATTTATTACATAGCAAGTCTTTAAGTTTCTTTTTAATTCCATTTAAAGGGCTTTGAAGATCCGTGGCATACCTACATGACCACCATTTTATTTCAAATTGCCCGCCATTTTGAAGAAAAATCAGGATGGCGTGACTATAGGTATGCCAGGGTCCATACTTATAAAAATCTTCAATCCCCTTTAACTCTAATACAAATCGTAAATATTATTTTCATAAAAGACTTGCAAAGGTTTCACAGATAAACGTTTATAAAATTACAGAGAAGTAGATAAAAGGTAGACAGCTATAATGCCTATCTAATCAAATCTGACCTAAAAAGCTGCTGATTATTATATTTCATGGAGCTTGAATTTCCGTCGATGCGAAATAATCCATTCCCTCGTCGCTATGCCCGCTTATTATTGAGTTTTCGGGGAAAAGTGATAACTAGTATTAAGGTAAAATTTGTTGGCATAAGGTAAAATTGGTTGGTTAAATAATATTGATCGAAAATTCGATGAACCTCCCGGTGGTTAACAGAACCATTTTGTACAGTCACTGAACGAAAATGTTAAGAACATTTTGGTTTCATATTTTTTCATTATTATACTGTTATTATATTCATTCAACACAAGAATGTTAAGAGGGATATAGAGGTATAAAGTTCATACATCCATACTTATCACACTAATATTATAAAGGCGAAAGTTTGTGAGTGTGTGTGTGTGTGTTTATATGTTTGTTACTTCTTCACGCTCAAACCGCTAAACCGATTTTGATGAAATTTGGTATAGAGATAGTTTGAGTCCCGGGAAAGGACATAAGCTACTTTTTATCCCGATATTCCCACGAGATCGACATTTACGCGGGTGAAACCGCGGGGCGCAGCTAGTCACACTAATATTATAAAGGCGAAAGTTTGTGAGTGTGTGTGTGTGTGTTTATATGTTTGTTACTTCTTCACGCTCAAACCGCTGAACCGATTTTGATGAAATTTGGTATAGAGATAGTTTGAGTCCCGGGAAAGGACATAAGCTACTTTTTATCCCGATATTCCCACGAGATCGACATTTACGCGGGTGAAACCGCGGGGCGCAGCTAGTAATATTATAAATTCGAAAGTAACTGTCTGTCTGTCTGTATGTTACCTTTTCACGCCTAAACCGCTGAACCGATTTGGATGAAATTTGGTATAGAGATAGTTTGAGTCTCAGAAAAGGACATAGGATACTTTTTATCCCGATATTCCCACGGGATCGAGACTTATGCGGGTGGAACCGCGGGGCTCAGCTTATCTCTATAGAAAAGGGAGGATCCTCCGACCAGACGGGTGTTTTGTCTGGCAGGTAATTGCCCGATGATTCATATCGGGCCGTTGTACATATGCTAGTTGCGCGGTAAACTCTGCTTGCGAGATGTAGGATTTTGCGTGACGTCAGTATGACGCGTAGTTCACATGTGACGTTGTAGATACCGCTTCAGGGATGTGTGGTATTAAGCGAATTGATAGAATAAACAATGGCGCCGATTCCCTTGTTCACAAACTAAACTAAATTTAACTTCAGTGCATCTTATTCTTTCTATTTCATTAAGAAAAGGACAGAACATAAATATTAGTTTAGTCCTGTCAAATTAGTCAGCGCCTGACATAAAGTGACGTATTTTTAGTAGCCAATTTTTTAATCACATCTAAACTTGTCTATGGAGTATCTTGATTTGACAGGACTAAACTAATATTTATCTTCTGTCCTTTTCTTAATGAAATAGAAAGAAAAAGATGCACTGAACTTAAATTTAGTTTATTTATTTATTTATTTATATATACTTTATTGTACACCACAAAAATACATAACATGAAATAAAAACATTAAACACTACAAAATATACAATGGGCGGCCTTATCGCTTTCTGCGATCTCTTCCAGGCAACCTTGGAATGGACAGTGATTTCCCTGGACATAAAATGGGGCTGTTGTTGGTGCAAATATTATGTATACAATACAATAAAATAAATACACAGATAAATACATATCCAAAATTATAGATACTAAAATATATATACATACTAAATAATTATAAGCACCGAAAATAAAATAAGACAGTAGATGATAGCAGTTAGGACAAAATCACAACGACAAGTAGTGTTCCTTTACAAGTCTTTTGAACACGTGTAACGACTGCGCGCGTTTTATTTCAACTGGCAACGCATTCCACAAACGAGCGGCCTGGACAGTAAAGGATTTATCAAGGAAAGTTGTGGAATGCGTTGGCATTTTGAGCTTTAAGTTATCTGATGACCTTAACAATTTCGTGTGGGAGTCACAAAGAAACTGAAAACGTTTCTTGAGATAGAGAGGGGTGGAAGGGGAAAAGAGAACATTGTACAAAAGGGAAAGAATATGAGCATTCCGACGAAGGCGAATTGGTAACCACTTGAGCTTCACACGAAATTCGGAAACGTGGTCATATTTGCGCAGACCGAATATGAACCTTATACAAAAATTTTGAAGCCGCTCAAGTTTATCGAGTTGGTCTTGGGTAAGATCAAGATAGCTGGCATCAGCATAGTCAAGGATGGGTAGAAGAAGTGATTGTGCAAGCGCAATCTTAGTGGCAGTTGGTAGAAAATTACGCAATCTCTTCAAGGACGCAGCGGATGCAAATAGCTTGCGGCTAACTTCCTGTAGCTGGGCAGTCCAAGAGAATTCCTTATCAATAAATATCCCCAAGTTTTTAACTTTGTCACTAAAGGGAACTACTGAGTTGTCAAAAGAAACTTGGGGAAGAGTCGTCCAGTCGATTCTTGAGACCGTCCTAGAACTGCCCACCACTACAACCTGCGTCTTTTTGGGGTTGACCATAAGTCCATATCTCTCGCTCCAGTCGCATATACGGGCCAAATCACGATTAATCGTTAAGATAGCCTCGGACAGATTTCCAAGAGAAGCTCGCGAGTATATTTGTAAATCATCTGCATAAAGATGGTAGGAAGAAATTAGTCCGTCAGAGATTGAGTTAATAAAAACTGCGAAAAGTAAAGGGGATAGAACGCCACCCTGAGGTACACCGGCAGAAGTATTACTCCAGGAAGACAAGGTCTCTCCGATGCAAGTACGTTGCCGGCGACCGTACAGGTAACTACGAAACCAGTCAATTACCGATGGAGATATGTTAAGAGAACAAAGAATGCCAAGCAAAACATCAAAATCAACAGTATTAAAAGCATTACTGAAATCTAGCAAAGCTAAAACCGTTAGATTACTGTTTTCCATGGCTGACCTTATATCATCCGTAATGTTCAGAAGCGCTGTGGTGGTGCTATGACCAGGACGTTAGGAGTTTAGTTTGTGAACAAGGGAATCGGCGCCAATGACAATATAAGAGGAAGTCTGAAAGTGATACTGGTGACTGAAAAGTTGTATGGAAGTCTGTTGTCGTAGTATGGACATGTGATGCGGAGGAATGAGGAAAATGTCGTGAGGAAAGTTTTGAGTATGAATGTGGATATAATGAGCTCTACAAGTACCTAGGGGAAGATTAAAGAAACGATGATTGAACTGGCTGGAAAGGGAGTGCCTACCGAGATGACGACTAGTAGATAAGTATTGCTGTTCCTCTATACAGGGTGTCCCTGGAAGTATGGATCAAATCGAATAGGGACGTGGGCAAGGTCATTTCCAAAGGTTTTAGCAAAAAAAAAAAATACTAAAAAAAAGAGAAGAAAGATCGAATTCGTGAAAACTATCAGGGCTATTAATTTTTTTTTTTTAGATAGCCCTGATAGTATTTTTTTTATGATTAACTTCTTTGAACTCTAAGCGAAGTGATTAAAAAAAAAATCGGTCATAACTTTTGCACCGTAAAAAAATTCACTGACATTCTTAGTGTTAAAAAGTTTGGAAATGACCTTGCCCACGCCCCTATTCGATTTGATCCATACTTCCAGGGACACCCTGTATATACAGGGTGTTACGGAAAGGGTATATCAATACAAACGGGTTGAAGAGTGTATCTGGTCTAGAATCTCTGTACAAAATTTCAGCTCAAAAGGATTAACTTTGAAAATGTTTCATATTTTTTTATTTCGACATCACGGCGCTGCACTGGCGCGCGGTGGCGTCATGTGCGTGTACTAGGCGCACAGACACACTACAGATAATGGATAATGACCCTCGTAGTGTGGTGACACGTTTGTTATGATTTCAATTTAATAAACTATCGAAATAAAAAAATATTAAGCATTTTCAAAGTTACTGCTTTTGAGCTGAAATTTTGTACAGAGATTCTAGACCAGATACACTCTTCAACCCGTTTGTATTGATATACCCTTTCCGTAACACCCTGTATAAGAAAAATACATGTCGTGCTGCCCTCAATTAAATTGAGTTAAGGGCAGGAATGATGAAGATGACTTTCTTTCAACTCGAATATTCAAAGTTAAGGGGCCGGCGAACTACGCATGCTAATGCGTTGTTCGCACAAACGTATACCCATTCAATTTGTAAATAAAACATATTCTCAAGGTAGTTTGTATTTATTCCGATTGGATTACAGATTATCTAGGTTCCCAAATATATATTTTGAAAGGACTCTGATATAAAGACGAGATATGAGGAATTTAAAATTTATACAACGTGTAACGTTAAATGCGCAAAACCTGAAAATAGTTTGATCAGAATAACGAGCAGAATCAATTGAACCACTTTTTAATATAGGTCACATTTTTCAAAAAATCTTCATTAAAAACGTTGCCGTGTCTATTGATTAATAAGTCAAGCCATCACATGCGCAAACCCGCCAAAATAGGTAAACAAACACAAGTTGTTGTCGACCAATTTAAATTTTCCCATACGCGGGATAATAGTAGTTCTTATTTCAATGCAAATTGCAAATACGAATCTTCCGTACAGTAGGTAAGTACCATGAATAAGACAATATTTGAAATAAACAATAATGCTATCTTATTTTAACATAAACTTAACCTAAGGGTTAGAAAGAGAAATGACGATCTGCACGGGGGCGGCGCGTGCGAAATACGTGACGGTGACAGTGGCCGTGTTTACTTCAGTCTGAGCGGCGCCGGCACATGCGTCACAGGTGTAATTGTTCTATCCCGTTACCCCGGTGAGGCGGCGCGTGCGCGTGAATTTCGCAACGTTTTTGTACACAAACATTCAATATAGTGAAATGGTGAGAATGTTGGCGCATTGTAATGACAACGTTAATTTGGCCAAAGCCTGGAAAAGTGTGATGGAAACATTTAAATCACTGTTCAAAGATAACCTAAGTTTTTTAGGAGCGTAGATGGTAAATAATGCGCGGCACAGCGCGGCGCGGCGGCGCAGCGGCCCGGTGACGACTCCTCCCTCAATAGAGCGTCGTCGCAGACGCAATAAACGATTAGAATTGCCAGTAAAACTAAAACAGCACATAAAACCTTTACAATTTTTTTAATGATTGTTTTTCTTTCTGAAATAGGTCAATTGAATTAAAAATCAGTTGGGGTGTCTGAGGTTTTGCGCATTTAACGTTACACGTTGTATAGAAAACTTATTTTTCTCATAACTCGCCTTTAAATCAGTGTCCATTCAAAATGTATGAACCTAGATATTCCGTAATCCAATCGGAATAAATACACACTACATCAAAAATATGTTTGATTTACAAATTATTTTGGTATCAATTTGTATGAAGCATGCGTTGTGCATGCTACGCCGGCCCCTTAAGTGCCAAATAAGGCATGCGTAAAAAGGAATTTTCTGAAAAACGGGAAGCCTGTTCATTCTACTAGTATACACCTTCGTTATTTTCCAATGACATACTATATTTTCGGTTAATGAGGTAAACTGCCATAGGCTAGGAAAACATTGTGCGGATATGGTGGTCTTAATGGTAAGCAAGCACGCAGTCAGCAAGCATGGTGGTCGTTTTATCTATGTACTAAGCTGTGCCCGCGACTTCGTTCGCGTGCACGTAGGAAAACAAATTGGATTTAATTGGTTTTTTTTTTGCGCGGAACAATAATTCCTTTTTCTTTTTCGAAAATAAGAGTAGCAATAGTTAGCCTTAATTATCAGCTATCTGCAAATGAAAGTCCTGTCAAAATCAGTTCAGCGGTTTCGGAGATTAGCCGGAAAGAAAGACGGACAGACAAATTGATTTTCTGTTACTTTTATTCGCATTTAGTAAAAAACTGTTATTTTGACATTACAAATAGATACTTCGATGTTTTATTTATATAGAAGAATATTTTTATTGATGATTGGCATTGCAGTGGGACAGTCAATCAATTTAGCCTATTGTAGTCCACAGCTGGACATAGCCTCTCCCAGGCTGCGCCACAACACCCTGTCCTCCGCCAGTCTGAGTGGGACAGTAATGGACGTTTTTTTGTAAAGGTTGTCTGCAAAAGGGAACCTTACACCATGCAGGTTCGTAGCAAAATGAGATTATTCCTCTTTGTCCCATCCATGTGTCCCACCAGTGTGACAAACTGGGAATGTTCACAATTGTAGCGTCCACTGTGCCCCACTAATTGAATTTGGTGGGGCAAATTACATAGTCCCAGTGGGAAAAAAAAGTAAATT
The DNA here is from genome assembly GCA_945859645.1 of Amphipoea oculea. Classification (NCBI taxonomy): domain Eukaryota; kingdom Metazoa; phylum Arthropoda; class Insecta; order Lepidoptera; family Noctuidae; genus Amphipoea; species Amphipoea oculea. The sequence goes on from OX243880.1 coordinate 14,044,210, forward strand.
TAAAAAATCAATTAACTTTAAAAAATATGGAAGCAAGATGATCTATTCCTTGTTGTCCCTAAACTTACCTCGTGCAGTCGGAGGCATCTTTTTAAGTCTATACAATAAAAAAATAAATAAAATTGAAGGGTCTCGTTTGTAATTAATGTCAAAATAACAGCTTTCTACTAAATGCATATGAAAGTATATTACTATGTATAACAATAAAAACAATTTATAAAATGTTCGTCAGTCTATTTGTCAGTCTGTTTGTTCCAGCTAATCTCCGTAACGACTGGACCGATTTTAACGAGACTTTCACATAGCAAGCTAGCGAGCTTTATAAGGAGTAACTTAGGCTGCTTTTATTTTAGACAAAAATTTAGCGTTCCGCGCAAAAAAAATTAAATCCTTGAAATCCAATTTGTTTTGACACATGCACGCGAACAAATTAGCTGGTACAGCTACAGAGTCTAACAATAAAAACCTATTGCTTCAAAGTGAGCACGTTCTCTCAAAATAAATAGAGAAAATCAATATTGCTTCTTATTTTCGTATGTAGGTTCCATATAAATTCCGCTGACCTACTTAATTTTACTTTTATCAAGTTTAGCCCCCAGCTACTTACTTTTTTAACTTTGACTTTTAATTTCTTCAAAGAGTGGTAAAAGCAATCGCGCACTCTGCAATGCATGATAGGTTCCAATTTTACTATTTTAGTGGTCTTCCATTTTTAAACGACTTCAAAAAGGAGGAGGTTCTCAATTCGACTGTATGTTTTTTTTTTTTGGATGTTAGTTACGCGACATCTCCGGCAATTGTAGATCGATTTCGAAAATTCATTTTTTAATGGATAAGGTATGCCTCATATAAATTAGTAGTTTCATATAAATTATATTAACTTTGCTTGGGTATTTTTTGAGTTAGCGCATTTATTATGAATGTAAACTAATATTCTAATTTGGGTGTTTGGTGGTCTGCGTTAATTCCGGGACATGTTATATACATTTTTTTTTGTTAATAATCTACGTACGAGTACTTTATAATTAATTAGAGTAACGCACCAATTAGATGATACGAAATATTCATCTATTTGGCGTCAAAAGCTTTTTATCATTACTGAATGACATATTATTCATCCATTAGGCTTTCACTTAGTTTATTTGACATCACTAGTCGTTTATTATAATAACAGTTAAAAGCATTAAAAAAAATCAACCATAAGACGTGATAAATTATAACATTGACTTTGACAAACTACGAGTATCATCAGGTATACTTTTTTACCCGACTGCGCCAGAAGGAGGGTTATGTTTTTCGAGAGCATCTATGTTGGTATGTATGTATAATTGTTTGGCACGCTCTGCGGCCTGAATGGCTCGATGGATTTTAGCTTGAGAGGTGTCGTTAGATTCGTATTAACTATGAAAGTGACACTGGGTATATCAAAATAAAAAAAAAAAACGAAAATGGCGGATTTTTGGCGCCATATATATGCCTTAAATTTTTTTTTTCTCGAAACCTATCGAGAGGGGTATCAAAATAAAGGGTTTTAAAAGGTGATTACAAAAATATACACAAGTTATAGGTATGGTTAAAAGTAATTCAAATTGAAAAATCGTAAAAAACACGTACCAAGAACTAAATCGTCTGCGAAATCTTTCACATTTGTAAATAAACTAAAAAGTTGGAAATAAAAAAAGTAATTAAAGAAATTAAAAAACCCGACTGCAAACTTATACTAAAAGTAACTGAAAAGCTAAAAGCAAGGCCATTTTAAATTAAATAAAAGTGGGAAGCAGGCGGGGCCCATTATGGTAAGGTTGCAGTCGGGTTTTTTAAAGTTTTTAATTACTTTTTATTAGTAAGGCTCAACTCAGTCTCCAGTACTCTTAATTAGAGTGTTAATTGCTTAATACACTATCGATCACAATCTGAATCATTTTGACGGATATTGCTAATCCAATATTGTGCAGTAACATTCGAAAAAAAATATTGCTTTTACATCTGTTTTTTTTTTTTTTTTTTTGTTAGCCTATTTTGTGTCCCACTGCTGGGCAAAGGCCTCCCCTTTTTTCTTCCAAACCACTCTGTCTTTTGCGATCTCTGGCCATGTTGGCCCTGCGAATGATACTAGATCGTCACGCCACCTTCGTCTTGGTCTACCTCGACGGCGATGTCCTGCCTCAGGCGTCCAGACGATCTGTTACGTACAAAATATTTCAATGATCGTAAACAGCGAGATGTCAAAGAAATATTTACGGATCTTAGGGATCTTACGAGGCGTAATAAAACATAGCACATCGTAAAATAATTGGACATCACTATAAAAAATACTGGTCAACTAAAATGGAACACCCTTGAATGTCCCACTTACTGAAGTATTATTTATTTATTATTTATACAGGGTTATTGGAAAAACACCAACAACCTCTTAAGAGTTCATTGTACTCATCATTATGAACGACTTTTACTAGGTATGGGACCAAAACTGAAATCGCGATCAAAAAATCTGCTGTTCCCTACATTTTGACGAGTTATACGAACATAAATGTAGGAACAGCTGATTTTTTTTTTCGCGATTTCAGGTTTCGTGGGTTTCATGTTGGAACTTATTTGTATTGTAACAACGTAATGTACGCATTTGAATTTGTATTGGTATTTTGTTTAAGATGAATTTATTTTTAGTAGGCTTACAAATGTTTTGTGTCTCCATTATATTTAAATCTAATCTTAATGTTTAAAGTCAGTGCGGCCGACGAGAAAAAGCGTTCTTGACACCTGTCAGTTTCATACAAATGGATACGTGTTTTGTTTATTATTTATTTATTTCTGTAACTGCCCGTGACATCACAGCGGGCCCTATCAGAATACTTACCAGCGCTGTGGCATTTTTTTTTTTAATGTTGCAGCATCATGCTGAGATAGGAGCCTTTTGGCCTTGTGTAGGACTTTCTGTTTAATTTTTTTTTGTTACTTTTTTTTTAATAACTTGGTTTTTTATTTTTTTTTTACTGTGTTTAGTTTAGTTTGTGATCTTCCTGTACGAGTCGCAATTAATACCTTTTTTTTATTTCTTTCTTTTGTATATTTCAGACCTTTATTAGCTACTAGAATTGTCGCAATGACAGGTGTCAGAAACTCATTCTCTCAACGGCTATACTGTAGGAATATTGTTTTTTTTTAGCCAACTTCAAAAAAGGAGGTTCTGTATTAGACCCGTATGTATGTATTTTTGTAAGCATGTCCGCGATGTTCTCAAAAACTAATGAACTAATGATGATTCAATTGTGATGATTATTTTTTCAGATAATGCTTTTTCAAAGCCAAGCCGAAAATGACGGAAGTTTTACATTTTAGATTAATAGGTGATTAGATAAGCTCCTTGACACGGAAATAAGTAAAAGAAAAAAATGAGATACCGTCATGTAGGTCCAAAAAAATTTAAACCGTAAAAGATTTGAAAACACGGATCAAACCTTCAAAGTTCCGCCAGACTACAGTAACATATTTCTACTCGTAAAACTTAAATTAAAGTTAACTGCAAGCTACGGACTTAAGAAAGCAATCCGGTTTTAGTAAAACATTTTTATTTCGCTCAACGTTGAAGAAGAATCAACCACTTTTGCTTTGTAAGGAAAATGAGAAAAAAAAATCGAGAATCTTAGTCATGTCTCGGAAGACATCACTTGCCAATTAAACGCTTGGATTCCGTTTTATATTTTCCATGAAATGCTAAAGAATTTCCGAGAAAAATTATTGGTTCTGACTTTCATTTGTACATTGGTATTTGCGGTGTTTAATCTTAATGTAGAAGACGATTAGATTCATTAACACATATGATAAATTATGAAGTATTTATGAATGAATATTATGTGAAAGAAAGGAAGTAAACATTAAAATAACGGCTAATAGAAATGAATGAACCAAGTATATTAGAAAGGCAGGGGCGTGTTTGTTGATATCATGATTCCAGTGCGAAAAAGGAATGGTCATATATAGCACCGTCTCTCTCTTACACTGGAATCAAACCAGGAAGGAAAAATGATATTATCTCTGAATGTCAAATTGTAGTCAACAGAAGCATAAAGTTGGACACGAATTAAAATCCAAAATAGTTATAAAATGGTATGCAAATTTTGAACATAATGATGGTAAAGATACCTAATATTGAACCATGCATCTTCGTAGAAGGTGACTACATTTCCATAGCACTATCAATAATCAAGTCCGAACGAACACCAAAACGTTAGAAATAAATAAACGTATCGTGGACTTCACGTTGGTAGATACTAAAACCGTACTACATATTTTTAAACACATTACCTATACATTTTTTACTACAAATCCCGACACGTATCTCGCAAAATAAACACATCATGTAATTTGACATGAAATACAAGTAATAAATAGGAATTACTCCTCAATGTTCCCGGTAACAGTAAACATTAAACACAATGACGCGAAAGAGACAATAAAATGGAATCGGCTGGCAATACCAAAATACCAATACAATTCGGACAGATACCGACACCAATACGCATAGGTTTCCTACACGAATCTATAGAAATAAATAAAAATGGAGTGTTTGTTTTTAATATTAAAATAACCGCTTTTTACTAAATGCATAATTATGGATGTATACACGGTACATAATAATATACCAAATTTTTTTTTTTTTTTACAATTTTTGTCGGTCTGTCTGTTTGTCCCCGCTAATCTCTGAAACGGCTGGACCGATTTTGACGGGACTTTCACTATCAGATAGCTGATGTAATAAGGAGTAACTAAGGCTACTTTTATTTTAGAAAAAAAAAACTCTTTTGTTAAATTCCAAGCGGACGATGTCGCGGGTAACAGCTAGTCACACTAATATTATAAAGGCGAAAGTTTGTGAGTGTGTGTGTTTATATGTTTGTTACTTCTTCACGCTCAAACGACTGGACCAATTTTGATGAAATTTGGTATAGAGATAGCTTGAGTCCCGGAAAAGGACATAGGGTACTTTTTATCCCGATGTTCCCACGGGGTCGACATTTACGCAGGTGAAACCGCGGGGCGCAGCTAGTACAAAATATAAAGGTTCAAAGCATGTTAACTGGTAAGCCATTTGCATCCGTGCCGCTATTCTTACAAATTACTATATCACTCGAATGGGATAGTAAAAACCCTGAAGCTCTGACAATTGATCTGCTGGTTTCGGTACTAGTATTTTACTGTTGCGATTTCGACTAATCTGATGATAGTTTGATCTACTGCGGCTCCTCCTAGCTCTTCCAATTTACATCGGTACTCAACTATAAAAGTGCCGATGTAAATCCCAGTAAAACCAAAGATAAACGATCAGATCAGACGAGAAGATAAACCTTCGAACGAACGATCTTTGGCATTGAGTATATAATTATCATAATCAACCTACAGTGTTCCCACTGCTGAGACACAGGCCTCCTCTCAATGAGAGGGAGTGGGCTGTAAATGATGTAATCCACCATGCGGACCCAGTGCGGGATGGTAGATATCACATGCCTTCGATTTTTGGTTCTAAGACATTACATTGGCTTCCTCACGATGTTTTCCTTTACCGTTTTGAGAGCAGCTGTGATGAAATAATTAACACAAAGTAAAGCGCCGTCTCGGTTGGTACCTATGACCTACAACTCATAAGTCGCGTCCGTTACTTACTTCTGGACCACCCCTGCTCCAGTACCTACACAGGTAAATTTTTCAAGTGGCCAAATTTAAAATATATGGAATAGCGAAAAGTACTCAGAGGAGTCTCGTGCTCGATTTTGATGAAAAATAAAACTCCATCATTGGATTTTTGAAAAATAAATATTTCTAGCCAGGAATCGAACCCGTTGATTTTGATTTTAAAAAAACACACACACTATATTATTACACCATTCGATAGTGTCCCTAATAGGTAAGGATCAAATTCTGGGAAGTAATGACATACCTACAGCAAACTCATAGTTTCGGATTTGGCCATCCACGCCCACTTGAAAAGTTCATTCTGTATAATAATAATATACGACCTACATCTAATTTCGTATTTTAACTAATATTTTATTTTTTAATTTCTAAATTAATTACTCGATGCAGTAAGTAAATAAGCTTACAATAACAGTTCTTTACTAAGATTAGTTCCGAATTTTGCATAGCGCTCATATTTTTTACAGGCTAACAAATTGCCGATTCTCAAAGTTACTTAAAAGTAAGAATCAACCAGTATTAGCCTTTGACCGTCTCGTGATTCTTCTAATCCCGTCTCGACCGAAGAGCACCCTTCAATGTAATTGAAGAAGATTGTGAAAACAGTATTCAGGAGTTTTTGAGATAATCGCGGACATACAAACATACATACATACATAATACATACATACATACATACGGGTCGAATACAGAACCTCCTTTTTTAAAGTCGGTTAATAAAGTCGGTTAAAAATACCAATCAACTAGATCGCAGAATACTTAAGTACTAGAAAATGAAAATGAAACTATCACAGAGCATGAAAATGTTCCGACCATTGAGTTAAATAACATATATTAGGTCCTTACATATGAAATTGGCGTTTTGTATGGAAGGAACAAAAAGTCGAATATTTTTTAATATAATATATTTAATTAATCAAAGTATGAACCATTGTTTTCAATGCACTTTTGCCATCTTATAGGTAGTTCATTGATCCCTTTACTAAAAAAACCAGTCGGACGGGAATCAATAAAATCTTTGAAGGCGATTTGGACTGCCCCATCGGAGTTGAATTTTTTCCCTTGCAAAAAGTTATCCAAATTGCGAAAAAAATGGTAATCTGTTGGAGCAAGGTCCGGGGAGTACGGAGGATGTCTAAGACATTCCAATTCAAGCTCTTCTAATTTGGTAGCCGTCTGTTGCGCAGTGTGTGGTCTGGCGTTGTCGTGAAGCAGCAGTGGCGTGGAGCGATTGACCAGCCTTGGTTGTTTAGCCGCTAGCTTTTCCATCATGGTTTGTAATTGCTGACAATAGACATCAGCTGTAATAGTCTGGCCAGATTTGAGAAAACTGTAATGAACAATACCGGCACTAGTCCACCAAACGCTTACAAGTAACTTTTTTGGGGTTAATTTTCGCTTGGGGCAGGATTTGGCTGGCTGGCCAGGATCCAACCATTGCGCTGAGCGCTTCCGATTATCGTAAAGAATCCATTTTTCATCACAGGTAATGATTCGGTTTAAAATACCTTCATTGTTGTGCCGGTTCAGTAATGTAACGCAGCAGTCGACGCGCGTTTGCCGGTTTGCTTCAGTCAATTCGTGAGGTACCCACCTTTCAAGCTTTTTAATCTTCCCAATTTGCTTCAAGTGAATTAAAACAGTTTTATCACTAACATCGAAGCCTGCAGCTAACTCGGACGTGGTTTGCGATGGGTCCGCTTCCACAATAGCCTTCAATTCTCCATTATCAACTTGGGTCTCAGGCCGTCCACGGGGCTTGTTCTGCAGGTCGAAATTTCCAGAACGAAAACGTTGGAACCAAAAACGAACTGTGTTTTCTTTTGCAACATGACCGCCATACACATCATTCACCCTTCGAGTCGTTTCCGCAGCACTAGTGCCACGGCGGAACTCGTACTCGTAAATAATGCGATATTTTAAATTTTCCATTTTGTAAAATGAGTGACGCAAACAGAAAAAACAGAAGAAAAAAAACAAATGAATGACGGTCATCGAAGCACAAATACATGAGTAAATAGCTGTACAAATTTGAATTTGGAATTCCTTACCAAAGAGGAGAAATTCGTGATTAAAGTGGCCAGTACGAAAAACGCCAATTTCATATGTAAGGACCTAATATATATCAATGGTTCCGACCATAACTGCGTAAATAACCTACAAAATAAAGTGTTTCAAAAATAGAAATAAGTAAGTGCTACTTATCTGTTTTTCAATACACGCAAACTACGATAACTAAGTACCTACCTACCTACTCGACCGCTTACCTACTTTTATCACAAATAGCTCAGACAGAAAAATCGGTCACTTTAATCCAGTCAGTCAGTTTTGCCCAGTTGAAATACATATGCTTGTTGATATACCCACCCAATGATAGATAGGTATTTCAACTGGAAAAGGACAGAAGCGTCCGTAATCTCGGCGTTACCGCGCACCGTCACTATATTCTGGACTTCAATCTAGGTACACTGAACTATCTGCGAGTTTCATTGGAATTCCATTATACATTGAGTACCTACAATACTACGAGTTAAGACTATGCGCCTCGGCAATCATCGCCTAATTTCTGAGATACGTATGTATGATGGCCTGAAGGCCAATTCTCGTAATTTAAAACATTTAAAATCTTGTCGCAGTCTCATCTCGGCGACAAACAAATGTCAAAAACTTGCCAAAAATGTGGGAAGAAGTATTTTTGACAGATTGAGACTGAGATCAGACAGTGAACGTTCTTAAAGTTACGAGAATTGCCCCTCTGAACCATAATTTTAACTGCTGAAACAAACATTTATAACAGACACACATTTTGTTGCTTATTTTAATTTGTATACCTCTCTGCTCGACAAAATTTTGACATTTGACACACCAGCTGACTCGACGGGGTGTTGCGAATTACGTCATGATAATCAGAAATTTACTTTAACTTTCAGCATTCGAATTTATTAAGAAAACTGTGTTACCGCGCCTATTTTGTATAATAAGTTTGTGGCAAATATCTCTAACTATATGCTGAGGTCGGTAAAACCGCGTCATTCTACTGTGAAAGTTGTATAAAATAGATATTACCACACCTATCCAAAAGGTAGACACCTCAAAATCGCTGAAAATATGTACATAAACCATCTAATCTCATGATGAAAATATGCAAAAGGGAAAAATAAAGATATTGTCATTCTCTCTGCATTCTTACTTTTACCATTTTTCATACATAAACTACATAAAAACATGATCAAATCTTGATAAAAATGACTAAAAATTGTGTTTGTGTGTGTTGCGACGTGACACCTCTTAGTGCTGACCATCCACCCAATTTTCTTATTCCGATTCAAAAATGTCATAAAGCCTAATCGATAATCGGTATTTAAAAAAAATAAAAAAATTGTAGAGACTGAATAAAAACTCTTTGGTATAAGTATTTTATCATGAATTAATAGTTTTTTGAAATATAATCATTTTAATAAGTACAAACACGTACAGTGTGGATAGGGGTGTAACTTTTTATGGTTCCCTACGTCCGAATGAAAAAACGGAACCCTTATACCCTCACTCGTGTGTCTGTCTATAGGTTTGTTACAATCGATTTGTTTCGAATCTACTGGACCGATTAAGTTGAAATTTGGTACACATATAAATTTCTGTGACTCAAATACGGACGTGTAACATGAATAAATTAATTATGAATATGGGGTCACTTTTTGGGGTCACATTAGATAAAAAAAATACCATTATTATAGTTTCAAACTCAAATGGGTCCCGTCTGCATCCAAATTTTATTTTATTTAAAATGGGCTTGTTTTTAGCTTTTCAGTTAGTTTTAGTACAAGGATGCAGTCGGTTTTTTTAATTTTTCTAATTACTTTTTTTTATTTCCAGCTTTTTAGGTTACAAATGTGAAAGATGTGTTTCGCAGACGATTTAGTTCTTGATACTTGTTTTTTACGATTTGTCACTTTGAACTATTTTTAAACCATATAAGTTGTATATATTTTTGTAATCACCTTTTAAAACCCTTTATTTTGATACCCCAATCGATAGGTATTGAGAAAAAAAAAATTATTGAAGGCATAATATGGCGCCAAAAATCCGCCATTTTGTTTTTTTTCTATTTTGATATGCCCAGTGTCACTCTCACAGTAAATACGAATCTAACGACACCTCTCAAGCTAAAATCCATCGAGCCGTTCAGGCCGCAGAGCGTGCCAAACAATTATACATACTTACATACTCTCGAAAAACATAACCCTCCTTCTGGTGCAGTCGGGTAAATAGTAGATTGTTATACAAGGGTCGAAAGGAATCTATTCCCATACGAGGTATTTAGACTATAGTCCGAGTAGGAATTGATGACTTTCACCCGTGTTAAATACTCTACTTTTCATTTCGAATATAAGGAAAGTAAAAAATAGTGTTTTTTATAAAATATTTATTGATAAGAATAACATGAATAATAGGTACCTATTTAAAATTAATTGAAATATTAGAACAATTTGTGTGCTATTTTAAATATGGAACACACCGCGTCACTGCCGCGGGCCGTCCCGCTTGATAGGTATTTTTTTTCACACTGGCTGTTTATACACTCACAAGACCGCAACATTTTTCTTAATTATGTAAAAATTTCGTAGCTGACTACTTCCAACCAATTTAGTTCTATTTTTTAATTCATTCCCGACCTAGAGAGGGCAGCAATTACTATGAGTCTTTCCCGCCTTAAAGTGGGAAGCAACGTCTTCCACCCGCTATTCGGATCAAACAAATACTACTTTCCGAGTATGAGAAATGAAAAAGCTTTGCTTACTGTAAGTACCGTGTGATATATCAAATGAAAGGGTTTGTCGTGAGGGTCACAAACATATTTTTTAATAACTAAAAAAAGTTATTTAGAAACAATATATCTGAAACCACAGCCTAAAATAAAAAGAACTACAAAATATAGTTCTGTGATTATTCTAGATTCCAAGAGATCCTATCAGACGTCTGGTCTTCAAATAATATAGCAAACCTCTCATTCTATACTGCGTACATACTTACATTTGGTCACAGTCAAAATATGTTCGGGACGTTATATTTAATTTGAAGTTGGTATTTTTAAATGTTATGCTTAAAACACTTGTTATAAGAAGTCGGTTAAAAATAAGATTTTTGGCATTTTCAATCTCAATAGTAAGAAATGCTCAAGATGTTATTCCCCATAAGAAAACAGTAGGACTTTGCTTTTCTGGCTGGCACTTTAATTTTTGAGTAGGTACCTTATGAATGATGGGTTTATGAAAAACAAACTGATTTTTGCAGTCGATCAAATTAATGATGATGTACATTGTGCACGCGTGAATATTCAACCCTAACGGAACCTTTCACTGTGCGTGTCCGACATAAACATGGAATGATTTTTTTAAAATTTCGTTGGGAAACTACCACAAAAACAAACAATTACCTTTACTCAAGTAAATTAATAGAAACAAAAACTACCAAGCTCATAAAACTAACAACACATATTAAAATGTAAAGTGATTGCGGAATACGCAATTTATACAATTAATTTATCATCATTCCCAAACTTCTGCTCAGCCTACCTAAAAAATGTATACAGGGCATTCTGTAGCAAACTATTAGAAAAGTATCAAAAATAAATACTTAATTGTAAAATACATAAAAATAATTTTATACGGCGAGCGCATTCGAAGATAAATTCAAATATAGAAACAAATTCGGCGCGAAATTCAATAAATGACTATGGTCTAAGGTCCTCAGTGTTATTGACTCAGTTCAATTGAATGTCCAAAAAACTATTAAAATTACATTAGAAAAGCATAAATCATTATTATAAACAATGCTTATTGTATTTAATGCGTAAAATAATTTTATTTCAATTTCTGAGTATCGATTTCCGATATTCGACATATTAATTACCCGAGTCAATCGAAATTAAATAAAAAAATCGTTTTGCATAATCGCTTTCGCACATCATTACGATAAAAAAAACAATCATGGACGGCGATTTTGAACACAAATTGAGTAGTGGTAATGAATAATACGTGTTATTCGACCTGTGTTTCAATATTACGTTAAGATTTGGGCATTTTCGTGTTGTTAATAACATTTACAATAATATTTGTCACATTTTAAATCTTATCTACTTGTGTGTGTGTGATATTTGTGAAAAGTAAAAATGTAAACACGCAATATTGGCGCGAAACTTCGACATTAGATATAAAAAAACTTCATTACCACTACTTATTTTAACTTGAACAACGTATGAATTCGTCAAATAATTAAATTATGTAGTATTCACTGCCCCTGTGGTGGAGTTTGGATGTTCGAAATCCCCAATTTTTATGTTTTTTAGCCTCGACCACCACTGACAACAAAATGGCGATTATCGCATTTACAGACTTGAATTTTCTAAAGGTAAGGTAATAAGCTTGCGCGCTAAATATGAAATATTTAATGGCGTTAACATATGAGTTTTTTATCCAACTCTCTTAATTAACGCACATTCATAAGATTTGATGGGTAGCTTAATAAATATTTACATAATCAATGTAGGGTGTCGTATGTCGTAATTCTTGGGTCCTAAAGGGGTCATTACCGAGCCGGCGGAGGTTTGTGTGTTCGGGTCCTAAAGGGGGCGCTACCGAACTATACGGTTAATGTGTTTAACATTTTAGATACTTACTTCGTTTTTATTTATTTTCAACATACCAAAATTATCAATTACTGGGAAAATCTACGACTCTATTTGTATTCCCATAGTGTTTATTTGCGAAACATGAAGATTACCGAAGCGCATAAATTGGGTGGTCGTACTCTATGATAGGTATATTGAGTATTAAAACATATGTATCTAAAACTTTGTCAGCAATAAAAGAAGTCAAATTGAGAAGTACGTATTCTTTCTTATTGAGTAATATATTAGGTTATCCGAATTGTCGGTAGATACGAGTAACGAGTAATTAACCTGACCGATCGACCCGTGCAGCTGTTATTAAATATTTAGCCACGGGCCCCTCAAGGCTAAAAATAAAATAGTAAAACTAATAATTATGGTTTGGAAAATATTCTTAAGATCTTATAAGAAGACTTGTAACATATTTCTAACATCTCTTAAATCCTCTTTAGCAGTAACACAAATCGTATCGCCCCAAGATTAATTCAAGTGGTTCCTCGAGTTCTGAACTGATCGTTTTAGTACTGCGGTCACATATTGGATTCCCAAACTATTGAAACTCAAATTTGTGACAAGAAAAATCCAACGATTCTTTCTCCATTTATCCCATTCCTTCGGTCATTTTGTGCGATAAAATATACAAAACATTGCTTTGGTTTTGGCATAATTGAATAAGTCTGAATATATTCCAAATTGTCCGCAAATCATAAATCAACCACATTACGAACCTCGGGAAATATATCTATCTTTATTTTTCGCCACGCCATCGTTTACTCGTATTATATCTGTCTCTATCTTCCCATACATCTATCGTTTCATTCATATTATGACACGTAGACATTTTTATAGTTTTATTGGATGTGGCAGTTTGTGGTTATTGTCGTCTTTATTGGGCAAGAATGTTATATGACAAACATTGTTTTTATAGCCTTGTAAGAGTTATGTGAGTTGACTTTCATAAGTAAGTGGATCATTTGGATGTAATACGTAAGTTAATCATCACCAAGACATGAATTATTATTAGTTTTAAAAATGTCTTTGACATATCTCGAGACCCTCGGGTCTCGCTTCCAAAGCTCCGGAGTCCTTTGGAAATACGAGGGGCCGAAGCCAACTCTCAGAGCCCCCTTAGACAATTTTAAATGATGATTGTTATTTGGTTAGACACATTATCAACTACATTAGCTGATGCGTGAGTATCATAATCAAATAGCTTGGAGATTTTAATCTGTCCAGTCGATTCTAAGAATCAGTTCGGTGTGGGGAGCCTTCATATAATTTCCCGGGAGCCTATTTTATGCTGATACAACTGGGTTAGACAAGAATTGTTTCAAAGGCTTTTTCTTTGATGAACTTTCCCATAACTTTAGGGAATGCCCGAAGGAATTATGTTCCCGAATCTCGATTTTAACATCTTCTAAGTTTACAGCAACAGATTGATATAATTGTATCAGGATCGCCAGAGTCCTTATAACTTTCTTAAACAGGCGCCTTTTAAATGGCTTCTCATTGACCTATTTACTGTATCTTTTATTTAATTAACTGAAGCTCGGACAGATCCTTGTCAATAATCTCTTTTCTAAGTACTTCTTTAGAACTTTATTATAAGCATCAACTCAAACTCAAAGCAATTATTTTAATTAAACCATTTGCTCACTTAAACTTGGGTTGGATCATTCGGTTCCCTTCAAAAGTTTCTGTAAATGGTTTTATAATCATCATAATCAGCCTATAATGTTGCCACTGCTGGGACAAAGACCTACCTCTCAGTGAGAGAGAGCAGGCCGTAATCCACCACGCGGGCCCAGAGCGAGTTGGCTTGGGAAATACCACATGTCTTCGATTTTTTTTGTTCTAGGACATGCCGGTTTCCTCACGACGTTTTCCTTTACCGTTTTGAGAGCATTGGTAATGAAATAATTTACACAAAGTAAAACGGCGGCGGTCTGGGTTCGAACCTATGGCATACAACTCTTCAGTCGCGGCCTTTTCCACTGGGCCACCACTGTGACTGTTCACACTGCTTACTGGCTGATTATGCCTTTATTAGGCATCTTTCATTACCATAGTCTAAATAAAAAAAAATAAGTTTAAAAACTAAAACTCGAGTAATGAAAAGGATGTAACAAGAAAATACCTTCTCGTGGTCGCGTACCGCTGCCGCTGTAGGTACTAACATACTTATGGTGGCATGCGACCACGGGAGGTACTTTCTTGTTTCATCCTTTTCAGTAGTCGAGTTTTATATTTTAAACTTATGTTCATTTAATTATTTTTTTATTACTGTATGTCCTCTAGAGGGCGCCATATTGAAAGTAGTGTGACGTCATATAGGCTATAACCAGCGGACGGTCAAGACGCTTCTAACGATGCCTCATTTGTCAAATTATTATAAGGACTTTTCAAGTTATGATGGAACAGATGAACATACATACATACATTGATATACAATGTGTTTCAGCGGGGTGTGACCAAACTTGGGGGTGTGGTACGGGCCATCAAATTGAACAACTTTTTTCCGGGGACCAACATCGTAATCTTGAAAAAGACATCAGTCGTCCCATACAAAACTTCAATACCTACTTGACCAAATGTATGTGACGAATGATTTTTTTTTCACGATTACGATGTTGGTCCCCAGGTAAAAGTTGTTCAGTTTGATGGCCTGTACCACACCCCCAAGTTTGGTCACATCCCTCTGAAACACATTGTATATGTTACACCATACATACAGGTTAAAATCATATACTCTCCCTAGTCAGGTAAATATACCCACCATCCATAATCTATGGATCTTCAAACGATGTTCATAATTGCCGTACTTAAAAGGCAGATATTGATGGAATCACGAAGTCATACCCACATAGAAGAATGCAATAACTTAACTACAATACAGTAATAATTATTACGGTGGGTTTTGGCTATAACTATAAAACATGTCTTTATTTAGCCATGAAACGTGACAGGCGGACTAAGCACTAGATTAGTATTGCTAGGATTTCAGACTTGCCTAATTTTATGGCATACTTGTCATATAAAGTCTGTCAGTGCGTGTATTTTATTTTGGTACTAAACGAGACACGACGCGACTTACAAGTTACCCAAGCAGGCACTTTACTTTGTGTAAATTATTTTATCACCAATGCTCTCAAAACGGTGAAGGAAAACATTGTGAGGAAACCGGCATGTCCTAGAACCAAAAAACGGTGAAGGAAAACATTGTGAGGAAACCGGCATGTCCTAGAACCAAAAAAATCGAAGACGTGACGTGCCATCCACCTACGCGGTAGGTTATGGCCCACCCCTCTCACAGAGAGGAGACCTGTGTCCCAGCAGTGGGAACATTATAAGCTGATTATGATTATGCTAAACAAGACCGTGGTGATATATATTTTCCTCTTGTTTGAAACCGGTCAGAACAGTCGCTGAGAGAGTCACGCTTGGTCACGCACAATGGTCCATTTGAAGGATTAAGTGCAGAAACCAAACCCATAACATAGAACATAGTCACGCATGGTACATTATGAGGACTACATGACTTAAAGCGCGGTCACTATCGGACTGCATAGAAAATAAAGAGAAGCGCGATGACACAACGCTTGTAACTTATTTCAAAATATGAAGCAATGATCTTTTTACAAAAAATCTATTATTTGGTCCAAAAAATTAAAAAGTGCTTTATTATGTTGCTTGTAGAATAATCTGACAAAAACCAGAATGATTGTATGTATAATTAGTATGGTTTTTATTGTAAAAAGAAAGATTTTAGAGGTATTTTCATGATTTTTTTCTATCGTATCAAATTATTTGTACGAGTATTAGGTTTTCAACGCATTATCTACCTAGCATATATCCTGAAGAATATCATATATTTTTCTGATTTTGTTTACTGTAGTCGATATTATACTTTTATTGCTTCTAAAACTCGCGTTTTTTTTGCGTTTAGGTCCTATAATCCCCTCAATCTGTAATCCCCCCAGCATACCAGCGAGTAAATTCTCGTCGGCGTAGGCCGGACTGTAAGAAATAAAAAGAAAATCTTTCTTATTTACTTTATGTTCCGGGGAAGGCTCAGTTCTTTTATAATAGTTAGCACTGTGCAGTTTATGTCCACTCACACTGCACTAAACTAACTCAAAAGGTTTTCCCCTTTAGTCTTCGCACTAATTTAGTATAGTCAATCAAATAAGATCCTCGACATTCACTTCAATGATGAAGTCTGATTGAATAATGTGATAGACATAAATATCCCACTTTTATCGTAAAATCGGAACTGTACAAACAGTATGCAGTTTGAACGAGGTAAGGCGAGTGGCATACGCTACAAGTAATAAGAACGGTATATTTTTATAGACCACTCAAATTCTATTCAAAGGAAGCTTTTTTTAAACTAAAAGTATTTTCCCATTTTAGAATTGTTGCTAACAAATATGTATTGGTTTTGAATGTTTAAATTGTACAATTCTTGAAAGTTCTTGAATAAGTACTGTTCGTTTACTTACTTCAGTTCCGAAGTAAGTAAACGAAAATTTTCCCTTTTTCAGTTTTCTTTGCAATTTTACTTTGTATGTTTGAGCAAAAATCTTGGAGTACATTGACATCCTTTGAATGTGCTTTTATCAACTTTGACATAGTAATTTTATCCGAAAAAAAAAACAAAAATATCCGTATCCGTGTTTTATATTGGTAAGGCCTACTATTGCCTTACTTTGGGGGGAATCAAGGCTTGATGTTATGTTATGTGCGTAGTTTATCGGAAAAGAAAAGAAAATCGTGTCTTATCTGTTTGGATGTCATCGTCATCACGTGGAAAGGTAATAGCAAAATATATCAACTCATTTGAAAAAGATATTCTTCATATCCGAATGAAGCCGCAGGAAACTTTCCACCCCAATCGAATGCCCCATCCCTAGCGGAACTGTGACTAAAACCAGCTATCACTAACTAGATGTTCCGGGAAGGGAACTAACGTAGGATATACATTACGCTCTGACAATGTTTGTGGTGCCCTACATAAAGTTCCGATGGGTTGTAACTAGTACTGGAAACTTGTACGGTTTCACCCCCATTACAAGTATAAACCGGTAAACTCTACTTAATAAGTTTTAAGACCGCCGCAGTGTTGTGATTGGTTGACCATTTTAACAACAACTATTCGACATTCGTCCTTTTTAAACGGGACTTAAACATACTGGCGAAATGTGGATGTACCTGCCTAAACCTTCGAGGAAACAAGCTTTTTTTTTGGTTTGTGGATGGTAAATCATCAAATGACCCCTCCCGCTTTGGGTGGAGCGGAAGGGAGTGTCAGACTCTTATTGACTAAGCCCACCCGTGTTCCTTCCTTAGCCCTTTATGTTCCGGAGTAGCGGTAACCATTTCGGACAATCCCGCTACCCCGACAGGCTTCGGCTTTAACGGGCCCCTTCCTTTATGCTGACATCTCTTTGAGGAGCGCGTGGAACACATACACGCCGTCCGGCATGGGCCTGGTCCTGATCGGACGGTGAGCTACCCATTACCCTCCGTCCGCAAGGGCTCTCTCCCTCAACCATCCCGCTACCTCCTTCGCTAGCATGACAGCTTTGCAGAAGGAGGTGTCTGCCTCCCACTCCCTCTTTTACACGAGACGCTCTTTTACGCCCTTTTTTACACGAGACTTAAACACGACTGGCGAAATGTGGACGTACCTGCCTAATCCTTCGAGGGAACAGGCTTGATGTTAAGTAATGCTACAGATAATATAATACTCTGTAGTGTCATGTCATTCGACATTATTGATATGAGATTATGATGACCATGTATCGGCAAGCGTAGTGTGGGACGCCCCCCAGCTAGATGGACGGACGACCTAAAGAAAGTGGCTGTGATGGACTGGATGCGGAAGGCAGAGGACAGGGTGTTGTGGCGCAGCCTGGGAGAGGCCTATTTCCAGCAGTGGACTGCAATAGGCTGAGTTGATTGATTGGTATGAGATTAACTCGTAGGATTTCCCAAAAATCTAATTCAAAACTGCCTGCTTCGTTAATGGTGTTCTCGTAAGCCCTATCGCTAAATGTAAGGTCCTGGATTCGAACCCCGGGCTAGGCAGCGTTAATTAGATTTAGTTCGCTCCCTATTCAAGTGTTGATGGAAATGGAACTTATAACTGCCATGTAGATATACTATTCATCCGAAATGACAGACAGAGGTGGTATTAGTATTGCAGGAATTTTTGGATATGTCTAATTACCTGTCTCACTGCCATTAATGAGAAACGAGTTGAGCTAGCAATTAACGAGTTGGCAGGCAATGAGCGGCGCGTGCGTTACAGCGACGCGCGAGAGAATGCGTTCTTGACACTTGTCAACTTCATACAAACGAATACGTGTTTTGCGAATTTGATCTTTATCAGCTACTAGAATTATCGCTGGCAGGTGTCTGGAACGCATTCTCTGGACGGGTCGGACTGTATTTTTATAGTGTCTTTGCAATTTATGCTTAAACTAGCTGCGCTCCGCGGTTTCACCCGCATAAGACTCGATTCCATAGGAATATCGGGATAAAAAGTAGCCTATTTGTTATCCAGGGTGTCAGCTACCTCCATAACAAATTTTATCAAGTTTGGTTCTAGAACCTACGGCAGTAGTTCCAGCAGTTGTCCAGCCTACATTTTCCCACTCCTGGGCAAAGGCCTTACTCCTTCTATCTTTCGAGAGCCCGCGCAGGCGCGCGTCCTCCTTCCAATTTTGTCTGAGCCCAACCAGCTCATTCCGCCATCTCTTACGTGAACTGTTGCAACCCCGTCTCACTGTCTCAGGGCACCAGTTCTGTATAATTTGGGCCCACAGTATGTCCAGCATGCGGCAGACGTGTCGGACAGTCTTTTGAGCCACGTCAGTGATCTTTCCTTATAATTTTATCCAATTTACTACTTTGTTAATGAAAAATTAAGATAATACGTAAGGAATTTTTTTCAGAAGAAATATACAGCTAATCACTACAGAAAATAAGCATTCACACACCGCTAGTAGAAACTAGCAAGAAGATGGATTTCTCACTTTTATGTCGTGAAAAAAATGAGATGTCACGAAGTTTCCCTCATCTAAACCAATATTACAAACACAAAAGATTTAATAAAATATTTGATTTTTTGTATGTTTGTATGTACCTACTTAGTTGATAAACTCAAAAAAATACTTGACCGATTTAAAAAAATACTTCATCTATAGAAAGCTACTTTATGAGCGAGTAACATGGGTAATATTTTATTATTCAAAAAAATTAGAGATTCCTATGAAAACTGCAATAATGTAACCAAAGGTATCAAAAATTTGCATATAAAAGTTATTATTTGGCGTGCGCTGCGAAAACTATTGATGATTCCTAAAATTATGTACTACATGTTTTTAGTAAAGGAAGGGAGGCTATGTGTCTAACTATTATTTTTAAGTCACAATAACCCGTTTTTGTTAATATTACTCAATCAAATAACAATATCAGGATACATTCGTATCATGATATAATTCCTTATCCAACAAAAAAGTTTTATAATCAAGGTTGATTGTGTACATGTAAATTCCTCTTTAAATTATTCGAATCGGACATTTCGTTTAGAATTTTACGACGGGTATAAAAATGCTAACTAAGAAAGAACTGAGGAGCTTTTTTGTTTGTTTAAACGCGCTAATATCTGGACCCTATTTGAATTTGATGACCCATTGCTTAAGGAAGGTTATAGGCTGTATAACATCACGCTACGACTCTTGAGAGCTGATCAAAAAGAACAAGAAAGCCAGGAAGAACGCTAAGCAGAAACGAATGAAGAGCGCAGCCAGGTTTAGCTGTTATCTTGGTATATTATGGTGTCTTATGACTTCCACGCAAACGAAGTCGCGGGCAGAAGCTAGTTGTCATAATATAAACTCTAAAAACCTCAAAATAGCTACAATTAAAAAGTAAGAAAGTAATTCTAACGTGTTTAAAAATAGATATCTAATAAAGTTAAAATACTCAAGACGTGCTTATTACCGCTTCCCCGGTTTTCAATTTCAGGTCTTATGTGACTTATTTAGGTAGGTACCTAATTTATTTATGACGTCACCCATAATCTCCGTACATAGATAATCTACACGTGTTTGTATTTATAAAAGTGAATACATTACCAAATGTCACTGTGGAGTTGGCATGCCAAACGGTACAAACTAAGATTTTATTGGAATGTGGGACAAAACTTCAGGACGAACGTAGATTAGATCAACTTTTGTATAATAATAATAATCATTTTATTTCGGACAACTATAAGATCCATAAATTGTTAGTAACAATTTTGCACTTAAAATACTATTGTTAGTAACTTAAACTAAAGACGAATGAATTCGAAGACCACCCAATAACATAATTTAAAGGAATAGGCTAATACTTATTAGAAATGTTCGAACAAATTTTAATAAACTTATTTCACGGAACGCATAGTAAAACGAGATAATTGAAAATAATCTGTAAAACCGATGGAAATTTAGAGAAGCTACAAGCTTTAAAGGTTTTTGGTGGGGATTATTCCCGTTCATGTCGCGCGGTAATAACAATGTATGGCCACAGAATAATAGTACAAGTAAGCGCTAGCACACCACGGACACTCCATACAACCAACCCTCGCAAAATAATTACCTACTACTACTACATTAAAAACTGACGTTTGTATACGTATGAATGTGTGCGTGAGGTACTTGTGTTTGCGAGCGCTCTTGTTAAAGAACTGCGACGAATACGCCGAAGTGCGGGGTGAGGTGCGGTAACTGAGGTTAGTGCGGGGAAGGGAGTGTCCTTTCTGTACGTAGTACTTTAAGTATTCTGTGGCGCTAGTATGAAGTTACATAGTTGTGACGTCACTTTTACGGTAGTGCCCGTCTATCTAGCAGTTATTTTAAAACGTTTATAACTTAGATTTATTAACCTTTTATACTTTTTGTAGTATTGTTTTCAATATTTGAAAACAAATATTTTTTTGAGTTTAAAATATTAAAAAAAATTTTCGTCATCCCTATTGATCACAGGGGCCGATGAAGTAATAATTAATGCCTTAATTATTCCACTGCAAACAAGGGATGGTGCTATTGGTTTTTATAAAGTAACTCCGTCTCTCTCACACTAGGAAAAATAGGAATTGTTACAGCTCCGTGTCTCAATTTCAACCTAAACAATTGAAAGCACAAATATTTCATTTTGGAACAGCAATATAAATAGGTACCTGTCGCACGCGCCGATGAGAACTCGCGCGAGAAACGTACAAAAGATTTAAAAAAATGTCAGTAAAAGAGATACATTTGTATTAATAATAGTTGACCGCTAAATGTTTACACCATCTAGCGAGTAATCGTTTGCCGCAACCACAGAATACTTAAAGTACTACGTACAGAAAGGACACTCCCTTCCCCGCACTAACATCAGTTACCGCACCTCACCCCGCACTTCGGCGTATTCGTCGCAGTTCTTTAACAAGAGCGCTCGCAAACACAAGTACCTCACGCACACATTCATACGTAAGTATACAAACGTCATTTTTTAATGTAGTAGTAGTAGGTAATTATTTTGCGAGCGTTGTATGGAGTGTCCGGGGTGTGCCGCAACGACAATAGTTATCAAAGAGAGTACTCGCTCAGGGTCGCTTACTTTGCGGGTAGAACACTCGCCGAGGGACCTGTAAGCTTAGGTACAGACGCCAGAACATCAAACTACCACAATCTGTCAAATTTCTGTAATAGATTTTCAACTTTATTGCTAAAGAATAAGGTCCAAGGTTGATTGGAAAAATTTGACAGTTTCGGGTAGTTTGATGTGCTGGCGTGTTTACAACAATAAATAATATTCTCTATCTAGAGGGGCTTGTGGCTAAGTAATAACAGCCGCACGGGTCGATCGATCAGGTTAAGCTAAGCTTGCCGCGATTGGTCCGTGGATGGGTGACTATCTTTACATACCAAGACTCCTTCGTGCCTCGAAAAGCACGTTAAGCCGTTGGTCCCGTCTGTAATTCGTGGATCTTTGACAGTCGTTACGGGTCGTCAGAAGCCCGAAAGTCTGACAACCAGTCTTACCACGGGGTCTCGTATTACCCAGTAACTGGGTTATGGAGGTCAGATAGGCAGTCGCTCCATGTAAAATACTGGTACTCAGCTGCATCCGGTTTGACTGGATGCCGGCCCCAACATAATTGGAAAAGGCTAGGCAGATGATGATCTATAGAAAATCTATCTATTATAAAGTCTATTTCAGTTTTATAGGACCTCCCTGAGTCCCACTTCCAATTAGAAAATCCAATAGTATTCGAGCAGAAGGATTACATCTTTTCAGCAGGTGAATTTTTCATACGAATGAGAGTAGAAGAAACCTTGAAACACGATAGAGACGATTAGGCGGATTCTGATACTACAAAGTTGAAATTCTCCAGGTATTTTTCCTGGTGAAACAATCTCCCAAGAAAATCTGTTTAAGGTGAATGCGCAGTTGTAGCCCGCGAAATTCAATTTTTCTTACGTTTTTTGCAATTTTCAGGTCAGTGTCAGGTTGTATCTTGATCAAAATATGATTTGCGACTATAACAGGTACGTATTTACAGAATTATAATAATTAGAATCATTAATACATCTTTCTAAGTTAGATTTCTACCGTTAAGAACAAATCTAGTATGGAAAAGTGTTTGTGGTAGAAATCTAAATTAAAGAGATATATTAATGATTCTAATTACTATAATTCTGTAAATACATGTCTATTATAGTCGCAAATCATATTTTGATCAAGATACAACCTGACACTGACCTACAAATTGCAAAAAACCTAAGAAAATTTAAATTTCGCGGTCTACCACTGCGCATTCACATTAATGAAATAAAATTATGGTTCTTGTATAGTTGAATAATAATATAATAATAATAATATTCCACAACTATCACACAACGCCATCTAGTCCCAAGCTAAGCAGAGCTTGTGTTATGGGTACTAGACAACTGATAAACATACTTATATATTTCTAAATACATACATATTATAGATCATTTGTCCTGGGTGGGAATCGAACCCACGACCTCCGGCATAGCAGTCAGGGTCACTAACCACTAGACCATAAGGCCTGTCCAAGTGACCAACGCTGTACCAAGTGACCAACGTCAAGTTTCTCATTGTTATACAGGGTGAAATTGAATTCATGGGCGACCTTTTAAGGGGTCATTGTAATTATCATTATAAACAACTTTTACTATGGGACCAAACATGAAATCGCGAAAAAATAATCAGCTCTTCCCTAAATTTTGACGAGTTATGGGAACATAAGTGTAAGGAACAGCTGATTTTTTTTCGCAAGTATAGGATTAGTCCAATAGTAAAAGTTGTTCATAATGATGAGTACAATGACCCCTTAAAAGGATGACCATGAATTTAATTTCACCCTTTATGGATGGGATGGTAAATGTGATAACGGTCTTAGGTTCGACCCCAGACAGGCGCTTTACTTTTTCTAAATTATTTCATTTAAGTCCAATGTAACAAATGGCCAGCCCATTGCTATCAACTGGGCACAAATCTAAACTCCGAACTAAGTCCTCTAGAACAATTTTCCTACTACTAAATAAATTTCTAACATGGTTCTCTGCAAAAATATGTCACTCTTTCAGTAATTTATGCCGGGTCTTCGGTTTACCAACAAACTGATAAATGGTTTTAAACTTGGGATAAACTGAAATTAAAAGCATTTATTTCAATTAAATTAAGGGCTGATTTTTCCATCGCCAGATAACTTTTAATCGAGGAATAAAATTGACGTTTGACAGTTTTTGTATGAAATAACTTTCAAAATTTCAAAATTGTTCCTCGAATAAAATTATCAGATGATTGAAAAATCTGCCCTAAACCAGATAGAAAGATGAAGCTAATTCCTCATTCCATTGTGTAGGTAGATTCCTGAGGAAAAATGAGCAAGAAACTCGATTAACACTCTTTCAAAACAAAACAGTATATAAATGCTTGTTTACACTTTACCAGTAATTAAACAGATTAGAAGATTTGCAGACCCTTCCAAACGCTTAGGGATTATATAGAAATAGAATCGACTTGGGAGTTTGACCCATTTTCCAACGTCGTTACCAATAATAGGCAAAACGATTCGTTCTATCTGATTATCTATCTATCTAGCTTTTGACGTGAATACATCTTCAAAATTGCTTCCATAGTGGGGGGACAAGAAAAAAAAGCAATGATAACAAAATCGGGGCATACAGTTTGGTGTTGCAGCTTCATATCTATCATCTCCTTCATAAATTCAATTACACCATTGCATAGCTAAAGAATCAAAGAATTCATTACGCCAAGTGAGGACTGTGACGCATCGCGCGCGGTGGAGGGGAAAGTGCCGCCATTTTGAGGTAATTTTGCTGCGTATCGAGATTTCCAATTAGTTTAACATTTGACTCGGAAAAGCTATGACGTTCGTTTAAGTTTCAATCGTCAGCTCTCGTCAAAATATATCGATATTAAACAAAACATTAGTGTAAAATAGTGACAGTGAATATAATTTGTTAAAATAAATAAAAAATAAT
This sequence comes from Amphipoea oculea, assembly GCA_945859645.1. Classification (NCBI taxonomy): domain Eukaryota; kingdom Metazoa; phylum Arthropoda; class Insecta; order Lepidoptera; family Noctuidae; genus Amphipoea; species Amphipoea oculea. The sequence continues at coordinate 14,069,137 of OX243880.1, forward strand.
ATAAAAAATTTGTAACGTCGACCTATACGCGTCAAAAAGCCAAATCGAAATACAGAAATCGTATACGGTTGAAAAGGCTTTTCAAGAGCAATCGAATGGTTCCAATAAAACACCATATGACCGAGTCCAGCCATGCCGGGAGTGAAAAACGCGATCAACGACGGTGCCAGCACATCTGCAGCTGGGCGGTTGAAATTATGCAAGTGAATAATGAAATCACTTCTATATCGACACTGGATCACTCCCGATACGTAAACGTATTCACTTACAACACACGGCCGTGTCCATGACACAGCCACACCCCTTTTTTCCAACATGTTAGGGTCAGCTTCCAATCTGACCGGATGCAGCTGAATACCTCTATTTTACATGGACCGACTGCAAATCTGACCTCCACAACCCAGTTACTGAATAATACGATGACTCTAACTTGGTAAGACTGGTTGTCTGATTTTGGGCTTCTGATTACCCGTAACAACTATCAAAGATCTATGAATGACAGCCGGGACCAACGGCTTAACGTGCTTTCCGAGACATCGAGAGGTCTTGACATATAATAGATTCGTTCTACATATATAAACCTAAATTTGAGATAATAAAGTGGATGTATTAGATAGCGGCCAGTTCCTTCATCAATAGTAACAGCCAAAGTTACGTCACAAAAGTCAAAGTAACGGTTTTTGTTTCTTCACTATTTTAGCTGTTACTTGAATGAAGAAAAACATTTGCCGTAGTATCAGTAAAGGTCAAGTAAACACCAATACTTTCACTGATTACTTTAGTTGTTGCTGAAGAAACTGGCTGTAAGAAATTAACACATTAATGTTTTATTTACGTCAAAACAGAAGCAAATTTTGAGTCGTGGAAATAATATTACGAGTAGATCATTCCGTGAATGATGGTATTTTTAACCGTCTATCCGGATGTTAGTGTTATGCTACAAATCGGCTGGACCGGTTCAAATAATCTATTTAAAAGTGTTTTAATTACTGTCATAATTTTATTGGGCTAAACGTAAACCGCTTTAGTTTTGTAAAGCTCGTGGCTACAAAAGCCACACGGGTCAATCGAAGGTTAAGCTACACTTGCCTCGGTCGATTCGTGGATGGGTGGTTATCCATATATAGAGGTATGAGGAACAGGGTTCGCTCTAAAGTTCACTCATCCTCCATAGAAAAGGGCGGATACCCCGACCAGACGGGTGGTGTCTGGCGGGCAATTACCCGATGACGTTGGGCTGTTGTATCTAAGCTAGTTGCGCGGTAATCTCTGCTTGCGAGATGCAGGATTTTGCGTGACGACAGTATGACGCGTTTTTCGCATGTGGCGTTGTAGATTCCGCTACACATTATATATCGAAACCCCTTCGAGCCTTTGAAAGCGCGCTAAGCCCCCGGCTGTCATTCATAGATCTTTGATAGTTGTTACGGGTAATCAGAAGCCTAAAATCAGACAACCAGTTTTACCAAGAGGCATCGTGTTACCCAATAACTGGGATGTAAAGGGACTGGAAGCTGACCCCACCACAGTTGGGAAAAGGCTACATAGATTGATAACCTAGAACGAATCGTTTTGCCTATAATTATTGGTAACGTCTTTGGAAAATGGGTCAAACTCCAATGTCGATTCTATTTGTATAATCTCTAAGGTTTAGAAGGGTCGGCAGGCCTTTTTGACTTTATTACTATTTAATCGGTTTAATTACTGGTAAAGTATACACAAGCCTTTATCTTTTTGATTTAAAAGAGGTTCAAATTAAATTTGCCAGCAAAACTCCACAAACGTGATAAGTATCGATATCTAAACATATAAAACAAAATCAATACATTATCATATCGATAAAACAAAAGGGCTTTTTTTTGTAGTTTCATCGACCGCAGTTAGTATACTTATTCACTTTAAATATCAGTTTTTATTTTGTAAACTTCACAGATTTAATTGGTATCGATACCGAAATATGATAAAACATATTTTCTCAACTCATACTTTGAGAAAAAGAAACATTGAATCTATATAAATAAAAACGAAAGGCCTGACTGACTGACTGACTGACTGACTCATCAACGCCCAGCCCAAACCCTTGGACCTAGAAAGCTGAAGTTTTACACGATGGTTCCTTTTATGATGTAGACTAGGAATAAGGAAGGATTTTTTTAAATTCAACCCCTAAGGGAGTTAAATAGGGAATGAAAGTTTGTATGAAAGTCCGTCAGTTTTAAAGTTAGGATCTTCAAATTTTATGTTTCGGCTGACGATTGAAAATTAATTTATACGTGTCTCAGCGTTTTTGATAATTCTACCCGCAAAGGGTTAAAAAGGGGGATTAAGTTGTGTATGAAAGTCTGTCAGTTTAAAAGTTAGGATCTGCAAATTTTGTATTTAGGTTAACGATTGAAAATTAATTTATACGTGTTTCAGCGTTTTTGATAATTTCACCCCTAACGGGGGATGAACGACCTGACTGACTCATCAACGCCCGGCCCAAACCCTTGGACCTAGAAAGCTGAAGTTTTACACGATGGTTCCTTTTATGACGTAGACCAGGAATAAGGAAGGATTTTTTTAAATTCAACCCCTAAGGGAGTTAAATAGGGGATGAAAGTTTGTATGAAAGTCCGTCAGTTTTAAAGTTAGGATCTTCAAATTTTGTGTTTCGGCTGACGATTGAAAATTAATTTATACGTGTCTCAGCGTTTTTGATAATTCTACCCCCAAAGGGTTAAAAAGGGGGATGAAGTTGTGTATGAAAGTCAGTCAGTTTAAAAGTTAGGATCTTCAAATTTTGTGTTACGGCTGACGATTGAAAATTAATTTATACGTGTCTCAGCGTTTTTGATAATTCTACCCCCAAAGGGTTAAAAAGGGGGATTAAGTTGTGTATGAAAGTCTGTCAGTTTAAAAGTTAGGATCTTCAAATTTTGTATTTAGGCTAACGATTGAAAATTAATTTATACGTGTTTCAGCGTTTTTGATAATTTTACCCCTAACGGGGGATGAACGACCTGACTGACTCATCTACGCCCAGCCCAAACCCTTGGACCTAGAAAGCTGAAGTTTTACACGATGGTTCCTTTTATGATGTAGACTAGGAGTAAGGAAGGATTTTTTTAAATTCAACCCCAAAGGGAGTTAAAAAGGGGATGAAAGTTTGTATGAAAGTCCGTCAGTTTTAAAGTTAGGATCTTCAAATTTTATGTTTCGGCTGACGATTGAAAATTAATTTATACGTGTCTCAGCGTTTTTGATAATTCTACTCCCAAAGGGTTAAAAAGGGGGATTAAGTTGTGTATGAAAGTCAGTCAGTTTAAAAGTTAGGATCTTCAAATTTTGTGTTACGGCTGACGATTGAAAATTAATTTATACGTGTCTCAGCGTTTTTGATAATTCTACCCCCAAAGGGTTAAAAAGGGGGATTAAGTTGTGTATGAAAGTCTGTCAGTTTAAAAGTTAGGATCTTCAAATTTTGTATTTAGGCTAACTATTGAAAATTAATTTATACGTGTCTCCGCGTTTTTGATAATTCTACCCCCAAAGGGTTAAAAAGGGGGATTAAGTTGTGTATGAAAGTCTGTCAGTTTAAAAGTTAGGATCTTCAAATTTTGTGTTTCGGCTGACGATTGAAAATTAATTTATACGTGTCTCAGCGTTTTTGATAATTCTACTCCCAAAGGGTTAAAAAGGGGGATTAAGTTGTGTATGAAAGTCTGTATGTTTAAAAGTTAGGATCTTCAAATTTTTTTTAGGCTTTTTGTATTTAGGCTAACGATTGAAAATTAATTTATACGTGTCTCAGCGTTTTTGATAATTCTACCCCCAAAGGGTTAAAAAGGGGGATGAAGTTGTGTATGAAAGTCAGTCAGTTTAAAAGTTAGGATCTTCAAATTTTGTATTTAGGCTAACAATTGAAAATTAATTTTCACGTGTCTCAGCGTTTTTGATAAGTCTACCCCCAAAGGGTTAAAAAGGGGGATTAAGTTGTGTATGAAAGTCTGTCAGTTTAAAAGTTAGGATCTTCAAATTTTGTATTTAGGCTAACGATTGAAAATTAATTTATACGTGTTTCAGCGTTTTTGATAATTTCACCCCTGACGGGGGATGAACGACCTGACTGACTCATCAACGCCCAGCCCAAACCCTTGGACCTAGAAAGCTGAAGTTTTACACGATGGTTCCTTTTATGATGTAGACCAGGAATAAGGAAGGATTTTTTTAAATTCAACCCCTAAGGGAGTTAAATAGGGGATGAAAGTTTGTATGAAAGTCCGTCAGTTTTAAAGTTAGGATCTTCAAATTTTATGTTTCGGCTGACGATTGAAAATTAATTTACACGTGTCTTAGCGTTTTTGATAATTCTACCCCCAAAGGGTTAAAAAGGGGGATTAAATTGTGTATGAAAGTCTGTCAGTTTAAAAGTTAGGATCTGCAAATTTTGTATTTAGGCTAACGATTGAAAATTAATTTATACGTGTTTCAGCGTTTTTGATAATTTCACCCCTAACGGGGGATGAACGACCTGACTGACTCATCAACGCCCGGCCCAAACCCTTGGACCTAGAAAGCTGAAGTTTTACACGATGGTTCCTTTTATGACGTAGACCAGGAATAAGGAAGGATTTTTTTAAATTGGGTTGAATTTTAAAAAATCCTTCCTTATTCCTGGTCTACGTGATAATTTCACCCTTAACGGGGGATGAACGACCTGACTGAGATATCAACGCACAGCCTAAACCGCTGGTGATAGGGACTTGAATTTTGGAGGGTGTATTCTTTGTAAAGTATAAGTATCCAATAAGAAGGGGTTTTTGGAAATTCAACCTTAAAGGGGGTGAAAAGGGGGGATTTTGTTTGTATGAAAAATCTTATTCCTTGAGTTAAAAACCTTGAACCTTGGCACGAATACTTATCTAAGTAAATTATGAAGTTTGGCATTTTTCGTTTTTCTAAACTCATTTCAACCCTAAAGAGGTATTGGTGGGTGTCAAAATTTCTTTGGAAGAATTTCAACGTGCTGTCCGATTAACTCGAAACTCAGTCAGTATTAATACTAAGGACTAAAAATAAAGAATAACCTGTATCAGGGTTTTTCGAAAATGTACCCCTAACTGTGTGAAAATGGGTTGTTAATTTTGCAAGGGCATATTTTACTGTGTGGCTTGATTAGCTGGAAAATTTTTCATAATTCGACCCATGTAGGGGTGAAAAGCGGGAATACGGTTTATATGAAAAATCTTATTCATTTGGTTAATAAACTTGAAACTTGGTACGAACATTTATCTAAATAAATTATAAAGTTTGGCATTTTTTGTTTTTATAAACTAGCCCTTAAAGGAGGATTGGGGTGGGGGGTGTCAAAATTTTAACGCGTGGTCAGATTACCTCGAAACTTGGTATTTATACTTAAGACCACAAATAAAGAATAACGTGTATCAGGGTTTTCCGAAAATCTACGCCTAATGGGGTGAAAAGGGGCAGTTAATTATACAGGGAAAGATTTTAATGCGTGGCTTGATTAACTTAAGAATTCGTATAAATAATCTTTAAGTCAAGTAATGAACACACCCCAAACAATTTTTCGAAATTCTACCCCTATAGGGTGAAAAGCGGGAATACAGTGTATATGAAAAATCTTACGGTACAAATACTTATACAAGTAAATTATGAAGTTTGGCATTTTTTGTTTTTCTAAACTACCCCTAACGGGGGATTGGGGGCGTCGGAATTTCTATGGAAGAATTTTAACGCGCGGTCCGATAACTCGAAACTCTGTATTTATACTTAAGACAAGAAATAAAGAATAACGTGCATCAGGGTTTTTCGAAAATCTACCCTTAACGGGGTGAAAAGGGGTATTTAGTTAATTATACAGGGGAGGATTTTACTGCGTGGTTTGATTAACTCAAAAATTGGTGTAAATAATCTTTGAGTCAAGTAATGAACACATCCCAAACGATTTTTGAAAATTCCACCCCTGTGGGGGTGAGAAGCGGGGATACAGTTTATTTGAAAAATCTGATTCCTTTGATCTACACACTTAAATAATTCGCCCGAATACTTAGTTGTCTACCTAAATAAATGATAAAGATCATACCTACATACATTTTCGAAATTTTTAGAGGAAAGTACGAATTTCACGCGGACGAAGTCGCGGGCAGAAGCTAGTCTTTTATATTTTAATTTTATCGTCTCAAGATATCGATAATCAGCGCGCCTGCAGAGTTTTGCTAGCTAATTTAATTTGACCCTGTACCTATTTGTTGTCATAATTTTATTTTGGGCTTAACATTTGACCACTCTTATGTAACCAATTAATGCTTTATGGCTACAATACGAAATATGAGATGAATTTAATGGATTTATTGCAGTAACTCTGACGATATTGTTTTTTTAAAACTAAATAAAAAACCTTTTTAAACTAACTATGGGGAATTTACACTACCGCTTACCAAATCGCCACCCCATTTACACAGGTCGATAAAAATCGCATTTTGCATCAAAATGTTGACCTTCATCGGCGGGCGATCCATAGATTAATATGGGGCGATCGCCTGCGACTGAGCGTTTTCACCGTCGATTTTAGCTACCAGCCGCTTACCCGAAATTGCCATTCCGTCACCTAGTTTGGTTACCAGTGGCTATAGTCACCTGTGCAAATTCCGCATCAATTTGAGCCATGCGACTATTAGATCATTCTGTGAAATGCATAATGAAGTTATTTTTATCCATCAGTCAGGATGTAAGTGTTATTCTACGAAACTACTGGACAGATTAAAATGGCCTTTTTATGGTTTTTTAATTGGTGTAATAATTTTATTTTATCGTGTAGACACATTTTAATAGAACTAATTTAACCCATTTAAAGCATTCATAAGGTCATAGCACATGTATCAAACCGGAAAGGGATCGGCACCGTATCAACTCGAGCCGTTCAGTATTCTTTGTATGAAACTCCCTACTGCAACGCACACTAATCAGAATCGTAACGTAATCGCCTCGCCTCGGGACAAGCTCACGAACCGCGGTGCGGTGCGTTAGGGATCGTCGTTCCCGCACTTACGGCTCGTCGTCCGCGCGCTTACGTCTCTCCGTACCTGAGCTTACGTCTCTTCGTCCACTCTTGCCCCTCTCACCCCTCCGGCCTGCTGGCTGCACCATCTACCAGCGGTCGGCGAGCCGTAAGCGCGGCGTCGCCTAGCCGTAGCCGAGTCGACGTATCGGAGCTTCTGATCCGCTTTAAGGTCGTAGCACACGTATCAAATCGGAAAGGGATCGGCACCGTATCGCCTTGCGCGTCGCCGTCAAACAGGCATCAACCTAACGTAAGCACGTAACCAAACACACGTAAAAGAACCTTTTTATTATTGTGATTTATATTGTATTATGTGTATTCTTTGTTGGAGACCCCAAATAAATAAACACCTTTTCTTCTTATATTCTTCCTTTTCATATCATTCCTCTCACAATCTATCCATCTTTTCTTTATCATTCCTCTCCCTCTTCATTCTCCAACTTTTATATTTATATACTAGCGGCCCGTCCCGGCTTCGCACGGGTGTTTTTTTTTTTCAGGCAATTTTTTAAATTTTTCTCTCCGCCATCCTCGTCCTTCAAGGAATATTATAAAAAAAGAATTAGCGAAATCGGTTCAGCTTTTCTCGAGATTTGAGCTTAGCAACACATTCAGCGATTCATTTTTATATTATAAATTATAAATAACTCTTTTACTCACATGCGTCCTCATCACAACATGCCTACACGAAGCGAAACGATTTCCTTTCAACTTATCTGTCACTGGCGCTCCTTAGGATACAGAATTTAAAAAAATAGTTACAGTTCCAGAAAAAAAATACAACAGCAGATAATTTTTGTACTCTCTTAAAATTAAATAAAAATACTATTTTTTTTTATATTTTATTATGTCATATAGTTTACATTGAAACTAGGTTTTTAACATTTTCTATTACGATACTTTGCCGTTTGTAGTACCCAAGCCAGTTATTAACGCTCTGCCAACCAATCTCAATTCAATTTATTTCTACAAGTTAAGTTTTTTCAGTCCAAAGTCAAATCATTTATTTATTACAAATAGGCACATAAAAGCACATTTGAACGTCAAAATTTACAAAAAATTAGAATTTATTCAAGTTGTCCCCACAAAAAGTAGTTTCGTATAGAGGAGAATGGGCAAGAAACTCCAAAGTTACTCTTTTAATATTTTTTTTACAATATTTCGTATACCTTCATTAATTATACAATTATGTGAAGACGATTTCAGAACAAAATTGCTGTATAAAAAAATTGGTTTTGAATATGAATTGTTTTCCTATGTAATCGTAACTCCACTAAAGCCAAACAAAATGCGGCAAAAAGTTTATCATGTTACGCGTGTTCGATGACGCAATCTGATCCGTCGATCGAACACGTCGAACACAAGAAATGACGTTGATTGATATAATTTTCTCGATTAGAATCTGTTGGTTCCTCCCTAAGGGAAATTAAAAAGATTGGGACTTGTTGGTTTTGTTGACGGTTAGTGAGATAATCTAGGTTCTTGTGGAAAGGTTATTACTTGTCTTTTTCAAAGCAAAAGTTTCTAAGCAAGCAGGATATGTAGACGAAGACAGGGTTTTGAGACTCATAGGTAATCTACGTAGATATGTATAATTCAAAGTCCTGACCGACTGACATATCAAATCAACGCACAGCCTAAACCGCTGGTCCTAGAGACATGAAATTTGAAGGGTGTGTTTTTTCATTCTTTGTGAAGAGTAGGTATCCACTAAGAAAGGGTTTTTCAAATTTCCACCCCTAAGAGGGTGAATGGGCGGAGGGTGAAATTTCAGGCGGGTGAAGTCGCGGACAGAAAATGTAGTTAAAAAAACAAAAGATATATTGACTTATATTGTATTTTACCTAAGCTTTATAAATTTTTCTACAATCAGTTTGGAGTCATATGATTTGTTTGTTGTTTAATTTTGAGGGACTACCCCCTAAAGAGTTCCACTTTCGACCTCCTGACTCCATCATCAGACCCTCGACGCTAAGTACAATCTATTGGGGTGGTCAGAACAAATCATATGAGCAAATTTGAGGAGTTTAGCCGTTTTGTATTCTATTTAATACAAATATCCAGGATGAAAGTAGCCCCCAGAAGGTCCCAAGCTTCTCATCTATCAAATTTATAACGATCGGTTCAGGCGTGAAAAGGGAACATACAGAGTTATCTTTGCATTTATAATATAAGTATGGATTTCTTATAGTAAACTACAAAAATTTTTTGACAGTTTCCGTCATGGTTGTGTTATTGAATTGTCACCGTTTTTTTTGTTAAATTAACTTGTAACAAAATTTGACTTCGGAATGCTGTGGTTTTTTCTCATTCACCATTTTAAATCTGTGTAAGACTAAAATACAACGTGTTTCGTGTTTCTGTTTGAAGTAATTTCAGGTGGGTTGTACCTAACGTTTTTTTTTTTTTGTTTGAGGTAATAACAACATTTCTGCGAGAAGGAATGTTTTCACGAAACAATTGCAAAAAAACTTTTGAGTTATTTAAGATATCATTTCGGCCTAACCTTTCGAATTACGAAGTGATATCTGGATAATACCTATAGCACTATTACAACAGTCCGTGCCTCGAAAAGCACGTAAAGGCATTGCTCCCGGCTGTCATATTATGTAGACCTTTTATTGGATATATAAACATTATGTAAAATACTGATATGTATTGGACATACAAACTTTATGTAAAAAGAAAAAGACAAAAACAACTGTCTGTCACTCAATAAACATTTTCTCTCCGAGTCGTTTCTTTATATCTTACGATTATAATAATATCTTACACCTTTAACAGTCGTTACGGGTAGTCAGAAGCCCAAAAATATTATGTAGGTCTTTGACAGTCGCTACATGTAGCCAAAAGTCTGACAACCAGTCTTACCAAGGGGTATCGTACCCAGTAACTTGGTTGTGGAGGTCAGATAGGCAGTCGCTCCATATGAAATACTGGTATTCTGCTGGATCCGGTTAGACTGGAAGCTGACCCCAACATAGTTGGGAAAAGGCTAGGCAGATTGATTGATGTACAGTTGTTGGCTTAGATTGATAAATACTGTGTCCGATTTAAAACTGTCACCTTTAACACTGAAATGCACTCTCCAGGCCAATCGCTCCAGGGACGCCACGATAGTGGCGGTAAGACCCCTCTTTGAGGAGTGGCTAGAGAGGCGTCACGGCGTCCTCACCTATCGCCTGACGCAGGTCCTCACCGGACACGGATGTTTTGGGAGGTTCCTGCAAATCATCAGGTGGGAGGAGACGCCCGGGTGTCACCACTGCGAGGATCGCCCAGAGGACACGGTGGAGCATACGGTGGAGGTATGCCCCGCATGGGCGGAGCACCGCCGTGCGGAGGCGATCGACAGCGGCGGCGACCTCTCGCGTCCGGCCCTGGTTCAAGCCATGGTCCGGGGCGAGAGGGAGTGGGAGGCGGTCACCTCCTTCTGCGAAGCAGTCATGCTAGCGAAGGAGGTGGCGGAACGGCTAAGGGAGAGAGCCTCACACCCCAGCCGCCGCGGGAGACGCTCCGGGCGTCGGGAGCCGCGTGACGACCCCCGGCCACCGTAGGCGCGGGCCTGCGGACGGAGAGTAATGGGTAGCTCACCGTCCGATCAGGACCAGGCCCGTGCCGGACGGCGCGTACGTGTTCCACGCGCGCCTCAAAGAGATGTCAGCATAAAGGAAGGGGCCTGCCAGGGCCGAAGCCTGCCGGGGGTGCGGGATTGTCCAAAAGGGTTACCGCTACCCCGGAATATAAAGGGCTAAGGAAGGAACACGGGTGGGTTTTAGTCAGTAAGAGTCTGACACTCCCTTCCGTTCCACCCAGAGCGGGAGGGGTCATTTGATGATTTCGCATCCACAAAAAAAGGCCCTTCATTTGCCTACCCTTTTGGCTTTTCATCACAACGTTAATAAAGAAACATCAAACTAACTTCCCTCGTGGACTAATTTAGATAGCGTACAACGCGTTAGCATAACCAGCCTATAATTTTCTCACTGCTGGGACACAGGCCTCCTTTCTGTGAGAGGCACTGGGCCGTAATCTACTACTCAAATAGATACTAGGCAATTAACAAATCGATGTTGTGTTGATCCCCGAAGGGTTAACTTTGGATGAAGCTACTGTGTAAAAAGCGTGGGTGAAACTACCAAAGTTTAGCAATGAAGCAATTTTCATAAGATCAAAGTCGGACTCAGTAAAGGTTGAAAAACCTGATTACTAGTCTAATGTTAATATAATATAGCGCAATTTAAACAGTAGTGTCAGTGCCCTTTTCTGTTGTAAGATAGTAGGCGCGCCGGATAGTCGGCACGCCGAACAGTCGTCGCGCCGGATAGTTAGCGCCGGGTATCGAGTGGTCGGGTATACTGTTAGGGTAGGAACGTGGGAAAGTTTTCATAGGTAATTTTCCTTACAATTTAGGTACCAGCTCAGTACCCAGCCGTCCGATTACACGGAAGCTGGATAGTTTGAGAGGGGACTATTGACTAAAGATCACTTCTAACGAACCGTATCGATTTACCGAATACCGAATGTCTACCGCTTGTGGTACACATTTGTACCATTCATGGATCCCCGATAATTTACTTAAAACCAAGAGTATACTATGAACTGGGCCTTTTGACGCAGCCGTGAGGCACACTTTCCTGCTAATTTCTTACATCGGACTTTACACTTTTTTACTTGATTTTTTTTTTTTTTTTTATGTTTTCAATATCACACTAGTTATACATATTCATTACTGTTTTATCTGAATTTTTTTTATTTTTATTTTATTTAAGTATGCATATACACGTCACGTTGCTGTTAGAAACTGATTTACATCCGTCACCTCACACACAGGTCCAGTTGAAAACCAGCGTCAGGCACTAGTTGTCTGGCATTTTTGCTGAACTGGCCCTTTTTAGCGCAGCCGTGAGGCACACTTTCCTGCTTATTTTTTTTTTTTTTTTTTTTATATCGGACTTTATACCTTTTTTTTATTTTTAAAGTTTACTTTTTGTTTTTATTTGATGTATGTGTCTGGTGTATTGTGTGTCTTTGAGTCTGTGCTAAATAAATGTATTTTCTTTCTTTCTTTCTTTATGTATATGGATGATGGAGTCGACATACCCTATCTGACTACCCCTGAAAGAAATGGCGAAACAAACTTCTCCTGAGTTTGTTTACTCATTTCTTTGAACCTTACTTGAACCTCACTAGTGACGTGCGGTCACTTGAGTGACATTCGAAAGTAAACTTTTGGTTATAAGTAAATCGGATCAAAGACTCTTTTAAAGTCCAGACATAATCTTTGTCAGATCATGTGAGGACCATGTAGATTAGTGTCTGAAATGATCACTAGAGTCTGTCGCCTAAATCGACGATAATCGATACCTCTATGACGTGCTGATTAGTCTAGGAATCCGGATCGTCTATAAACGTAACCACATGCGGCTGAATCCAATCCATCTAATCTCTGTAATCTGTTTGTACTTTACCAAGAAACTATATTTACTCCTTCAGGAAAGTTTCTTTATTGTTCCTTTTATATTATAAATATTTATTATGAGAATTAAATACCGATTACCTACTTCAGCTTCGGTTACATTGGAAGCCGACCCTCGACATTCTTGAAAAAATATTAGGAGATTCCGGGATGAAAGAAAAACAAAAGAAAGATTGTTTGGTAGGTCTATCTAATTTGTATTTTTTCTTCGAAGAGTTTTAAATTACCGGAAAGAATAATTATGTAGTATTTTCATGCACGTCAGTATCTAGTAGGTATCTAGGTACCTACTCAAAAAATAGAATGATGATCGAACGCTCAGTGACATCTTTTTTTAAACCTGTAGTGATGTCCCTAGCGAATTCTTTTAATATATTATTTTTTTGCGACGAACGAGAATTAAAATTTTAAATAAATTCCAACGGAAACTATGAAAGTACTAACCATAATAATATATTATTTCTTTAGGTAAAATTGTTGGTACCTTGTTTTTGCGAGAAGCATTTATGTCTTCGATGAACCGAGTTGATTGATTTATTGAAATAGAATTTAGAAAATGCGCGTCAGGAGTACCAGTTTTACTGGAACGAAACAATACCTACCTACCTAGGTAACACCGGCAACATAAATATTTTACCGTGCCTATAAATTGTAAAACCAAATCCACTATGACCAGTTTTAACAAACTGCTACCTAAACTGCTTATTCAAGAGATAGCACTAAATTGTTATCAATTATTTAATCAATGCCCTAAACATTCTTGTCTCCTAAACATACACTTAAAAATCAAATTAGCATATTATCAATTGTCATTTGAGCCGATAACGTTTCGTTAGATCGAATTGTAAAAAAGTATTCCTACAAGAAATACTTTTCCAAGTGCGTTCCACTGAACGAGGCAATCCCAATGCAAAGTAGGCCAAGTGCAAGGCTCCCCGTCTCAAACAGTGCAAAGAAAAGATGTTTTCTTAAACGTTTTATTTTAAATACAGTACGCAGTGTAGTCGCTATTTATTCTGCTTCTGGTCTGCAGTTTAGACATGTTTATTGATAATTAATCTTTCTTTAGTGATAATAAAAAAAGAAATGTGTATTATAATAGTGGTATAAATTACTTTGAAGTTATAAATGAGTATGGTGATTTTCAATAAATTTTAAATGATTGAGTATATTTTATTTGTTGGTGAAAGGTGGCAAATTAACGTCTGTTACGATTTAGCAGTTAGTACTACCTACCCAAGAGTTCTTTCGTAAAGATTTTCACATTTCCTGTTAAGGGTATAGTATCTATATTATCACCTCCATGTACTATCACTGCACTGGCTAGATAGAAAACTGTCTACGAGTAGATTAAAAGTTGACACATTCGTTTTTTGTACGACACGCCAGTTTTCCGCTTTAGTTCTTAGATACCTTCCAAATAAATACTTAACAGTAATTCCTGATTTTTATCGCTCTACAGACCAAAGATTATGGGCCAAGCAATTCCGTTTTAAAATAACTAAATTTTCCTATAGGTACCAATTAACAAAACATTTGTCGATGACGCAGTTTTAAGTCACCCTTTAACCTAAATCCGGAGATAAAATTATAAATTCCCAAATCCTGTTAAATGAATAATTCCAACAATTAATTTTAAGTCCTTTCTGACTTTGTTACTTACCGAAAGTCACGTCAATTACGAAGCATTAAAATTTTCCGAACCGCCGAGTCCGTGATGTCGTCCGCATCATAAATCATCAAAAGCCAACAAACTCTCCGCACTTCAACCAAAAATAGCAATTAAAGTACTTTCAATTAATATGCAGTTCAAAATAGCAATTAAAGTACTTTCAATTAATATGAGATCAAAGATTTAAATAAATCTTAGTAATATTTTACTGTACCGAAATTATTTTCGAAAAGTTTTTTAAAACTTCACTCACTCAACAACACGCACGCACATCACTATTTTATCAATATTCCAATTTAATTCTATTAAAACTTTTTATCTTTAGAATACTCCGGAATATTCCGAACTTAAATTCAAATACATTCGAAATTTTCAAATAAGAAGCGAAGACTCGCTGCGTTCGAAGTTGTGAACATTCTGACGCGTCAGTATGGAGGCGGCCACACCGCCGAGTCTCACAGAATAGACTGGAGTTAGTAACTCGTACTCGGTACGAAATGGGACTAATGCGCATGGTTCGGGACTAAGATAATCCGGGGTAAAAAGCGAAGAAAAACGCGGGAGGCTTTCACAGTGAATGCATCTTTTCTATTGTGACAGTACGGTGGTAATGCAACGCGGCTGATTAGCCGAGCGTTGTTGCCAGTCGCTTGCAAAAAAAAGTTTTCTGCAAAATTCCTTTGCCTATAATAAATCTGATCTGGCTTTAGAAGGTTAGGTAAACTTTTGAATGGTTGAGCGTTGACTGAGATGATTGTAAATGACCGTTGCAAAACTATCTTGAAACATTTAACATCTTTCAAAGTGATGGATCACATCATTAGTGTAGGAATGTAATCGAACTGTCAAAATAAAGTATAGAAATGAGAGTGAGTATGTGAGGGTGAATAATCTGTGCATCTATCAATCTATCTAGAAGTTTTAACAAGAAGTGTCGAAAGAAAAATGTTGACCATTTGTTTGGTTTTCATAAAATAGTTTCTAAAGAGTATAAGAGTGCAGCTGTGTCTTAAAGAATTGTTATTTATTGAACAGGAGCGACTGAACTCGGTATGGTGCAATATCTATGATAAGATGAAAATTGATAGTTTTTCGATAGTTTCTTATATTTTATGCAAAAAGTTGTTTAGGTACTCATACAATCATGACACGCAAGATTTTTTTTGTGGCTTATGTATACAAAAGAGGGGCTTGTGGCTAAGTAATAACAGCTGCATGGGTCGATCGATCAGGTTAAGCTACGCTTACCGCGGTTGGTCTGTGAATGGGTGATCATCTTTACATACAAAGACCTCTCCTTGCCTCGGAAAGCACGTTAAGCCGTTGGTCCCGGCTGTCTTTCATGGATATTTGACGTCCAAAGCCCGAAAGACTGACAACCAGTATTTTAATCTGTCAAGCTCTGCTAATGAGACACAATTGATTTTCTATTGTTTCGTCACCGATCGGTAACGCGCGGGGCTTGACCGGTTAAAATAATTAAAACTACGTAAATTAATGTCAGACGGGAAAGACTGACAGTAATTTACGTAGTTTTAATTATTTTTGGGGTAAAAAATTACAAATATTAAAAATGACAGAAATTCAGTAAAAAAAATTCTGAGCAAACTATTTTTATAATGTGCATTAATTCAGTTACACACTGTATATAAGTAATGGCTCTGTTCTTAAAACCTGTGAATAGAGAAGATTATAAAACTTTCCAAATAAAAATATTATTGGATAAAGACTTCCAATAACTTCTTCTATTTCTCACAAGCAATTGAATTTTAAGAAAAAAACTCTATTGAAAACGTAAATTCTGATTTCAATATTAGATTGCGTTTGGAGCTAAGATGAAATTTCTCGTGACCCGGATATTTTGAATTATAGATGAAACCGGAGGCATCTTATTCAAGATTTGCTCTTTCCGTGAGAAAAATATATTTGAGTACTATACAGGGTGAAATTAAATTCATGGGCATCCTTTTAAGGGGTCATTGTATTCATCATAATGAACCACTTTTACTATGGGACCAAACATGAAATCGCGAAAGAAAAATCTGCTGTTCCCTACATTTTGACGAGTTATGTGAACATAAATGCAAGGAACAGCTAATTTTTCTTCGCGATTTTAGGTTTAGTTTCATAGTATAAGTTGTTCATATTGATGAGTACAATGAACCCTTAAAAGGATGCCCATGAATTCAATTTCACCCTGTAGAAGCTGTTGGTTTAATAAAATGTCCGGTTCTGTTAGGTTGACCCAGAAGTTACGACTACTTAATTTCATATTACTTTGATGCCATGATTCTGCCTCCGTCATAAAATAATATTTAAATCATCAATACAATCCTCTAAGTTCATATCAATCAATCAATCAATCAACTCAGCCTATCGCAGTCCACTGCTGGACATAGGCCTCTCCCAGGCTGCGCCACAGCACCCTGTCCTCCGCCTTCCGCATCCAGTCTACCCCAGCCACCTTCTTTAGGTCGTCCGTCCATCTAGCTGGGGGGCGTTCCAAACTACGCTTGCCGGTACGCGGTCTCCACTCCAGGAAATGTCTGCTCCACCGGCCATCGGCCCTTCGACAGACATGGCCAGCACACTGCCGCTTCAGTTTGCTTACTCTGCAAGCTATGTCGGTAACTCCGGTTCTTTTCATATACACCCATTGATTGATATTTCATGAAATAGCCATTCAATAGAAATATATTAACTTAGAGGGTTTTATAAATGATTTTAATGATTATAATTCTATAAATACATACTTGTTACGGTCGCGAATCATTATTTTGTTCAACATAGAATCTGACCTGCACCCTAATTGTGTAACAAACTATCAAAGCTCAATCTGAATCATTTCGAATGATATTGCTAATCCATTGCTTCATATGTTCGAAAAATGTGTCTGCTCAACAACTTAAAAAACGCAATGAATGTTGTTGAACTGTCAAAATGAAACCCAGTGCTACTAATAGTGTGTTACGCAATTACCCCGCTGCAAATTGCAAAAAAACGTAAGAAAATTTGAAGTCCGAGGGCTTCTCCCTTAAGGTAAAGAAAAACATGGTCAAATGTACGGACTTTCCTCGTTTCTTCTTCGAATAAAAAAAATCCGTAAAGCCTGTCGTGGGATGATAGTTCCACCGCCGGCGATAAACGAGTAGCGAGTAGAACTAGCAACTGAAAACGAGTTGGCGAGCGGCGAGCAGCGAGTGTTTAGTTCCGATAGTTTTGTCGCTGGGCTATCAGCGAGTGTCTGAGTGCGACGGGCGATTACTTGCACCACTCGCTCAGGACGGAGATCCATACTTCCATACTAATATTATAAATTCAAAAGTAACTCTGTCTGTCTGTCTGTCTGTATGTATGTATGAACTTACCTTTTCACGCCTAAACCGCTGAACCGATTTCGATGAAATTTGGTATAGAGATAGTTTGAGTCCCGGGAAAGGAGTTTTTATCTCGATCTTCCCACGGGATCGAAACTTACGCGGTTGATACCGCGGGGCGCTGCTAGTATTATATATAGCGGGCGTGAACTCTGACCGCCAAACGAGCATCGCCGAGCGAGTATTATCTTTGATAGCTCTTGACGCTCAGCGACAAACCAGTGGAGCGAATCCTCGCCGGCAGTGTGAATAGTCAACGATCAACTATTAATATGTATACCTATGCATCTCTTTTGTTTACACGGAATGTATACCTATTGTACGTTTCTTGAGCGAGAAAATAGCCGATAGTTAGTCGCTTCCTCGCCGTCGGTGGGACAATTACTGCCTTATATCAGTGGGGTAATTGCGCAATACACATAGAATGATAATCGATCGTAATTTTACTCGATTTACAGTCCTGCCACGTACATTGCGTTATTTACGGCGTTGAGCAGAAGCATTTATTAAACCTATGAATCAATGGATTAGAAATATCCTTCAAAATTGCTGTATTTCTACCAACAGTATCGTAGGTACTTTATTATTGATTAACAAGCATGTTAATAGTTTATCGACTTTTAGGTAAACTTTCAAGGGTCGTCTGAGCTATTAAGGAACATTATAATATAAGGAACAAACTATAGAGGTCATTTGAAATGTTATCCTTAGTATGACTCTCGTACGTTTACACTCTTAACAGAATCATGATTTCTTTCGTTTTAGGGTTCCGTACCTCATAAGGAAAAAACGGAACCCTTATACGATCACTTTGTTGTCCGTCTGTCTGTCTGTCTGTCTGTCAAGACCCTTTACCTCGGGAACGCGTGGAGGTATCACGTTGAAATTAAAAATAATACTCAAGGCTGCGGTCCCTTGAATCTGTAAAAAAATCAAACTTCTAAGTTAACGTAAAAAAAAGATACGACCATTTATGCCGCAAAAAACGTATATTTCGACACTCTCAAGGGAATCAAAATGTATAGGGGGCTTCCCGTTGACCTAGAACCATGAAATTTGGCAAGAAGCAAGGTCATGTAGCACAAGTATGGGAAAAAATCCGAAAACCGTAAAATTTTTATTACAGTAAAACAAACCCGTGATAAACTATTTACATACCTACAAATTTGTACGGAACCCTGGTTCGCGAGTTCGACTCGCACTGTCCGGTTTTTTTTCCTACCTAATCCTGCTTCTAATTTTATAGATCCTTACTTCGTATCCTTACGTCTGTTTCTGTCTATTTGTCTAGGATTTAATTTCCTAAACATTTGCCACCGGACGAATCATGGGCTAGGTCTACCACACGATGGGAACCGGAAAATGTCGTGACGCTTCTTTATAGGCTAAAGCCACCGTCAACGTGATGTCAGTGAGGAACGCGATTATTCGAACCAAACGTAACGTCCCGGTGACGGCAATCGTTTGTCCACTCGAACTCGACGGTTCAATATGTTATGAATTTATGATAGACAAAAAAAGAGCCGGGCGAACGGCGCCGGTGCGACGGCATTGTCTGGATAAGATCAAAATATGTGTTTAGTAATACCGGCACATCAGCCGTCACAATCTCGGACCTAGTTCTAGCGGTCGCGCCAAACTACTTCAAAAATTCGGCGGGCCGGGATCCCGGGGCAGGGTTGACGGACGTTCGGTAGACACGCGGCAATAATAAATTTATGTATCGCTACTTCCGCACCGTCATCTCGTTCTCGTTGATGGCTCGTTGATGCTGGCGCTAGACAAATGACGTAAGGCGAAGAGGGTGGGACGAGTTTGACACCTACCGAACGGATTAATCCGCACTAGCTCATGATAGAGAGGGTCGGAAATAGAAACGAAAGCCTTTGGCCTGCAATGGGACAGTAGTCGATTGGACTTATAGTAAAAACCGGCCAAGTGCGAGTAGGACTCGCATATGAAGGGTTCCGTACCACCGTACAATATTTAACACTACACAATATATAAAAAATCACGTTTGTTGTATGGGAACCCCCCCGTAATTTATTTTATTTTAATTTTATTATTTATTTTTAAAATTAATATACAACTAAGTAGCTATTCTGTAAATATTTCAAGCGTCTGCCTGTTGCCGTTATTAATATCGAGCAAAAAACGGCAAAAAGTCACGTCTGTTGTATGGGAGCCCCCCCCTTAAATATATATTTTATTTTGTTTTTAGTAGATATTTGTTGTTATAGTGGCAACAGAAATACATAATTTGTGAACATTTCAACTGTCTAGCTATCGCGGTTCTTGAGATTCAACCTGGTGACAGAGAGACGGACGGACGGACAGACAGCGAAGTCTCAGTAATAGGGTTCCGTTTTCACCCTTTGGGTACGGAGCCCTAAAAACCGATAAATCTTGATTATGATTGACTAGCTTCTGCCCGCGACTTCGTCCGCGTGAAATTCGTACTTACCTCTAAAAATTTCGAAAATGTATGTAGGTATGATCTTTATCATTTATTTAGACAACTAAGTATTCGGGCGAATTTTTAAGTGTATAGATCAAAGGAATCAGATTTTTCAAATAAACTGTATCCCCGCTTTTCACCCCCACACGGGTGGAATTTTCAAAAATCGTTTGGGATGTGTTCATTACTTGACTCAAAGATTATTTACACCAATTTTTGAGTTAATCAAACCACGCAGTAAAATCCTCCCCTGTATAATTAACTAAATACCCCTTTTCACCCCGTTAAGGGTAGATTTTCGAAAAACCCTGATGCACGTTATTCTTTATTTTTTGTCTTAAGTATAAATACAGAGTTTCGAGTAATCGGACCGCGCGTTAAAATTCTTCCATAGAAATTCCGACGCCCCCAATCCCCCGTTAGGGGTAGTTTAGAAAAACAAAAAATGCCAAACTTCATAATTTACTTGTATAAGTATTTGTACCGTAAGATTTTTCATATACACTGTA
Organism: Amphipoea oculea; assembly: GCA_945859645.1. Taxonomy (NCBI): domain Eukaryota; kingdom Metazoa; phylum Arthropoda; class Insecta; order Lepidoptera; family Noctuidae; genus Amphipoea; species Amphipoea oculea. The sequence goes on from OX243880.1 coordinate 14,089,698, forward strand.
TTCCCGCTTTTCACCCTATAGGGTTAGAATTTCGAAAAATTGTTTGGGGTGTGTTCATTACTTGACTTAAAGATTATTTATACGAATTCTTAAGTTAATCAAGCCACGCATTAAAATCTTTCCCTGTTATTAACTGCCCGTTCTCACCCCATTAGGCGTAGATTTTCGGAAAACCCTGATACACGTTATTCTTTATTTGTGGTCTTAAGTATAAATACCGAGTTTCGAGGTAATCGGACCACGCGTTAAAATTTTGACACCCCCCACCCCAATCCTCCTTTAAGGGCTAGTTTATAAAAACAAAAAATGCCAAACTTTATAATTTATTTAGATAAATATTCGTACCAAGTTTCAAGTTTATTAACCAAATGAATAAGATTTTTCATATAAACCGTATTCCCGCTTTTCACCCCAACATGGGTCGAATTATGAAAAAATTTCCAGCTAATCAAGCCACACAGTAAAATATGCCCTTGCAAAATTAGCTACCCCTTTTCACACAGTTAGGGGTAGATTTTCGAAAAACCCTGATACCGGTTATTCTTTATTTTTAGTCCTTAGTATTAATACTGAATGAGTTTCGAGTTAATCGGACAGCGCGTTGAAATTCTTCCAAAGAAATTTTGACACCCCCCAATACCTCTTTAGGGTTGAAATGAGTTTAGAAAAACGAAAAATGCCAAACTTCATAATTTACTTAGATAAGTATTCGTGCCAAGGTTCAAGGTTTTTAACTCAAGGAATAAGATTTTTCATACAAACAAAATCCCCCCTTTTCACCCCCTTTAAGGTTGAATTTCCAAAAACCCCTTCTTATTGGATACTTATACTTTACAAAGAATACACCCTCCAAAATTCAAGTCCCTGTCACCAGCGGTTTTGGCTGTGCGTTGATATCTCAGTCAGGTCGTTCATCCCCCGTCAAGGGTGAAATTATCAAAAACGCTGAAACACGTATAAATTAATTTTCAATCGTTAGCCTAAATACAAAATTTGAAGATCCTAACTTTTAAACTGACAGACTTTCATACACAACTTAATCCCCCTTTTTAACCCTTTGGGGGTAGAATTATCAAAAACGCTGAGACACGTATAAATTAATTTTCAATCGTCAGCCGAAACACAAAATTTGAAGATCCTAACTTTAAAACTGACGGACTTTTATACAAACTTTCATCCCCTATTTAACTCCCTTAGGGGTTGAATTTCAAAAAATCCTTCCTTATTCCTGGTCTACATCATAAAAGGAACCATCGTGTAAAATTTCAGCTGTCTAGGTCTAAGGGTTTGGGCTGGGCGTTGATGAGTCAGTCAGGTCGTTCATCCCCCGTTAGGGGTGAAATTATCAAAAACGCTGAAACACGTATAAATTAATTTTCAATCGTCAGCCGAAACACAAAATTTGAAGATCCTAACTTTAAAACTGACGGACTTTCATACAAACTTTCATCCCCTATTTAACTCCCTTAGGGGTTGAATTTCAAAAAATCCTTCCTTATTCCTGGTCTACATTATAAAAGGAACCATGTTGTAAAATTTCAGCTTTCTAGGTCCAAGGGTTTGGGCTGGACGTTGATGAGTCAGTCAGGTCGTTCATCCCCCGTTAGGGGTGAAATTATCAAAAACGCTGAAACACGTATAAATTAATTTTCAATCTTTAGCCTAAATACAAAATTTGAAGATCCTAACTTTTAAACTGACAGACTTTCATACACAACTTAATCCCCCTTTTTAACCCTTTGGGGGTAGAATTATCAAAAACGCTGAGACACGTATAAATTAATTTTCAATCGTCAGTCGAAACACAAAATTTGAAGATCCTAACTTTAAAACTGACGGACTTTCATACAAACTTTCATCCCCTATTTAACTCCCTTAGGGGTTGAATTTCAAAAAATCCTTCCTTATTCCTGGTCTACATTATAAAAGGAACCATGTTGTAAAATTTCAGCTTTCTAGGTCCAAGGGTTTGGGCTGGACGTTGATGAGTCAGTCAGGTCGTTCATCCCCCGTTAGGGGTGAAATTATCAAAAACGCTGAAACACGTATAAATTAATTTTCAATCGTTAGCCTAAATACAAAATTTGAAGATCCTAACTTTTAAACTGACAGACTTTCATACACAACTTAATCCCCCTTTTTAACCCTTTGGGGGTAGAATTATCAAAAACGCTGAGACACGTATAAATTAATTTTCAATCGTCAGCCGAAACACAAAATTTGAAGATCCTAACTTTAAAACTGACGGACTTTCATACAAACTTTCATCCCCTATTTAACTCCCTTAGGGGTTGAATTTCAAAAAATACTTCCTTATTCCTGGTCTACATCATAAAAGGAACCATCATGTAAAATTTCAGCTTTCTAGGTCCAAGGGTTTGGGCTGGGCGTTGATGAGTCAGTCAGTCAGTCAGTCAGTCAGTCAGTCAGGCCTTTTGTTTTTATTTATATATAGATTTCCTACACAACAGTAGACGTTTGATAATAATAATGTTTATTTAACAAAAACAGTGCTTTACATATACCTTAATAGTCTACATTGATAGCTAGGTTTACATTAAAAAAATGAGACGCAAAGGAAGCATTTTGCTTATGAACTCCACATTCCACACAGTGTCGTGGATTCTTTGCGTACTATTACTATATGAAAATACGCATTACATCAATACTTATGAATCGTTATTCTTACAAACGAGAAGCCCATGAAAAAGTGTTATTATTTTATAATAATTAAAACAGTGAAATTAAGAGAATATAAAAATAATAATTAAATAGTTAAAATAATAATTTGAACGCAATGTGCAAAAGTTTTTGTTTGTGAGAGTGTGCGTGTGTGCGAGAGTGTTTGTGTGCGTGAGCACGTGTATCTGTTGATGTATTTAGAAATTACAAAGTTTAGAATATGCATAATGCAGTAGTGGTGGCCTAGGTGGTAACGGTCCAGACTTACGATTTGTAGGTCGTGGGTTCGAACCAAGTCAGGCGCTTCACTTTGTGTAAATAATTTAATCACTACAGCACCCAAAACGGTGAAACATTCGAAGACATGTGACATCTACCAACCCAGACTGGGCCCGCGTGGTAGATTACGGCCCACCCCCTCACATAGAGAGGAGGCTTAGGTCTATTAATAAATGTTTAAGATCGTTGCCGTAATGTTTTTTTTTTTTAATTTTAGGACACTCGAAGTCAAGAAGGCAATTTAATGAATTTATTTTAAAGATTTTTTATAAGACTTCTATTTTTATTAAAGTTTCTGGTTTGTTTAATAATGTAGTTACACTTTTCGGATGATCCAATACGTTGCACCTCACTGAAAGCATAAACATAAATACGTAGGCTTATGAAAGATAGAGCAGGAAAAGCAAATCTTTTTTGTATTTATGGTTTTTATTTTTGTCAGTAAGAATCTAACAGACCACGACATACGCCACAGAGCGGATGAACATCGTATCTTTGAGATAAAAAAATACGCGATGAACGTAGGGAAAACTCAAGTAGGTTGCTATCGAAACTCAAACTAATCCTTGTTTCAATCATCATATCATCGTCTGCCTAGCCTTTTCCCAACTATGTTAAGGTCGGCTTCCAGTCTAACCGGATGCAGCTGAATATCAGTATTTTACATGGAGCGACTAGCCTATCTGACTCAGTTACTGGGTAATACGTGGTAAGACTGGAATTAATTAATCCCTGTTTTAATATTTCCTAGAGTTTTACTGTCCAATTTCTTACACTTAATCGCTTAAAAATCGCTTGAGGCTAAGAAAGTAATCGGGAAGGCACAAAATAAAAAAATAGCGCGTAGCGTCCAATTTATTTTGAAGCTTAACGTTCCGAGATCAATGTTGACAGGATTTTCTATTTATTGGGAATCTAGGGTGCTGTACATACAGAACGCGATGCGATGCGGTACGTCGAGTTTATAAAAACCGCTTGAAACTGACCTAGTGCTGGACAAAGACACTTTCACACACAAAAAAAACCGCTTTGATACTTTTTTGCCTTTATTTTAGATGAAAAATCCAGGCAGAATCGTCTCGTTGCGCTTTGAAACAAAACAAAGGCGTATAACGACGGCACCACGCCGTGGTATATCACGGTTTTAAAGTGGAGTTCTTTAGGCACCTGTTCTATGACCGATAGGTACAGACGCTAGCACATCAAGCTATTAAAATTTTAATATATTATCATAATTATACTAAAGAGATTGTGATAAAATAAAAATCAAGTAATCAATGTAAGTATGAATAACATAAACACACAAAGTATAATATTGTTACTAACACCAAAATACTAACAAAATTATGGACTTAGTCTGAAATAAAGTTTTATTATTTTTTTATAATAACTTTTATACTATATGGTTTAGGAGGCTGATTTTTTGAAACCGTACTGGGTTTACTAGAGTGAACCTATTTTTATACATTTCGTTGCTGGCGATTTTGGGTTTTTTGTCTATGAACTTTTAGCCATGTCCTTTCTTTAATATATTTTATAGTTTATCTCTAAAGCATTAGGTTCAAAGTTGATTGGGAAAATTTGATAGTTTCGGGTTCCCAATCAACTTTGAACCTTATATTTTAGCGATAAAGTTGAAAATCTAGAAATTTCACAGATTGTTGATTTTGCAGCTTGTTGATGTGCTGGCGTCTGTACATATGCGACTCGCTGGTAGGCGTATAAGTATATGCATACCAGCGAGTAATGGCTCGTCGCCGTCATGCGCTCGCCAACTCATTTTTAGTTGCTTAATCTACAGTCGCTTCTCATTAATCGCCAGCATTGGGACAGGTGCCTTAGACACAAAATCCATTCTCTTTCTCCGGTTTCTTCCCGTAATTCAAAAATAGCCGATTTGAGATCCATACTAACCATCCATGACTTTAAGCCGTGATAAAATATTTTTCCATTAAATATGCATTAGGTACCTAGTTTCTTATTAGAAAAAGATAACTTGATGAAAAATTCATGAAAATTTTAGTACCAACTATCAAAAATGACTACTAAGTAAATGGAAACCAAGAAAAAACGGAGTATTCCCGTTTGAGCACCTATTTTTAGAGCACCTATGCATGGAGCACAAAAAGGTATTCCCATTAATGGTACTCGGACAATTTGAAATGGTACTCTTCGTGGCTAAATGATAACTGCTGCTCTGGTCGATCGAAGGTATACAGAAAGCATGTTAAGCCGCTGTGTCCGGCTGTCATAAGTTGACAGGCGTTACCGATAGTCAGAAGCCCAAAAATCTAACAAGCAGCCTTACCAGGAGGTATCGTGTTACCCGGTAACATGGGTTGTGTAAGTCAGGTAGGCATGCAGCAGTCGTTCCATGTGTAATACTGGTGTTCAGCTGTATCCAGTTAGTCCCATTATGTCGCGATTCGAGTAGTGAAACATCATGAGAGTCAGTTATTAGATCTACTTCGGACTTTGTAGATTACTTTATAGAGGTATGAGGAACAGGATGTAAAGTTCACTCATACTCTATAGAATAGGGAGGATCCTCCGACCAGACGGGTGTTTTGCTGGCAACTGCCCAATGATTCATGTCGGGCCGTTGTATCTATGCTAGTTGCGCGGTAAACTCCGCTTGCGAGATGCAGGATTTGCGTGACGTCAGTATGACGCGTTGTTCGCATGTGGCGTTGTAGATACCGCTACAACTTTTGACGTAAAATCAACATCCATTTAAAAAAAAAAAAATAGTTTCGCTTTATAAACTTGTCGGCTGCCACAGATGCTAGCATGAAGTGGATAAGCCAGAGATTAAAACAGATAAAGAACTAGCAGGGGATTGAGGAGGGGGGGGTGGAGGGGGGCTCAGGGGATCAGACTGGAATAAATCGCAAAACAAACGCAGCATCGCAACAAAGTAGCAGGCTGAGCGCGCAGGTGCAATTAACTGGTTTGCGAGCAGATCGGCAAAATTACGCGGGAAAGAGATAGAATCATAATCAAATCTGTGCTTTCTAACGCACAGGTGATGACATTTCGCTTCTATTTTACTTGTCGTACATCGTAGCGAAATTTCTGCGGTTTCGCTGCTATGGTTTCGCAGCGGAGATGTGATACCCGCCTAAACAACTTTTTTTTTTTGTTTTCTCAGCAATTGCTATCGAAAGACTCGTGTCGTTTGAGCGTGTTGCTCATGGCCACGGTGTAAAAAAAAATGACAGATTTCGTGCCTCACACGACTATCGAGCACGTTGGAAATGAATCTGCGGAAATCGAAAAAATATTATCGCTGAGCGATGAGAAAGTCCGGATAAGGAAAAGGTTGCAAAATAAAACTACAACGTTGAATGATAATTATTTTATTCTTAGATTAACATCTTCGACATAACGCCTGTGAACAAACAAATTGCAAAATTTCCACACGCGTATCGAAGTTTGAATAATTGTCGCCGTGGCGCATAAGTATATATATTTCATTTTTCGATTAATGAGCAGGATATAATAATGTTCAAAGTACAAGAAAATTATTACACGACAAATCCGTAGTCAACTCAAGAAGTGGTAGCCACATCGCCGTCATCGTCACTCTAGTCTTAAGTGTTCAGAGAGTGAGCGAAGAAATTATCTCGCATGCACTTGCTGAAATTCTCCAGTCGATTTCTGCGGAGCGTCTGAATACGGGATTCAATTTTTGATGTTTGTTTACGTTATTGTGCATCCGAATACGTCCGCAACGCGGAAGCGGATTCTCCTTCTGCACCGTCTTCATTTTCTTGAAAAATAACTTCTGTTCTTTTTTTTTCTTAATGTGAAAAATGTCGTTCTGACTTTTCTCAAAAAGGTTAGGCTACAGGGCAAACCCTTAACCCGATCGTCTTTGTTTTAGGCTCAAATTGTAGCTGACTAAATTGTACAGAGGAATTTTTCTCAAATTTTTGATATCATTCTTCGTTTCCAAAATATCGAGCGCCAAAATCAAAAACTCAGAAAAAAAAATTTTTTTTTTTTCGCTATTTCGGCCATAACTTTCTTCATTTTTTACTTTCTCGAATAATTATTTTTGCACCTTACAGCTCTTGTGAAATCGCGTCTTTTGAGGCTTTTTTGAATATCATAACTTTACAACTCTCCGATATATAAGGGGATCGCACTTTTTCGTGAAATCGGAGCCTACACTGTGGAGCGAACGAAAAGACATTTCCAATGTAAAAAAACACTCAATAGCAGAGTTTATAACAGAAAGCCACTCGTGGACATCTCACCGAGGATTATCTACTTTATGCTTTATGCATTATGCACATAGATAAGTGCGCTACTGTAGATTATACGAACTGACACTGACATAGATGGCTACGGTAGGTATCTATCTAATGGCAGGTATTAAGTATCGATAAGGACATAGGATTTCATCGATCTGGTTTTATAAAGTCGTCTTTCTTTGTCCAGGCGGTTTTCCTTTGGAATGCGCTCCCTCAGAATATCAGGACGGTAACCAATCGGTTCACGTTTAAAGTGAAAGCTCGAGAACACATACACAAGAAGTTGGCAGATTCGTCTCAAAATTAAGTTGTTGTAGGGTTTCTTATTTATGTCTCATAACTATGTCTATATATATATATATTGTTGTACATATGTATGTATATATGTATTTATTATTATATCTATTCTTATATCTTAGTTATAAATATTTTCTTATCTTTTCTTTCTGTTATTGCACCTACTGTGTATTGTCTCTGCATCACCCTAAGGTAGACTGGTAGAAAATGCCTAAGGCATTAAGTCCGCCTTTGTACAGTTTTTACTTGTGCATAAAGTTTTAATAAATAAATAAATTTCCTTTCATCCGGTTTTTCGAAAGCATGCGTAAAGTTTTCATGGAACAGTAACAAGCGACGACTTTGTGGTTAAAGTCAGCTTAGTAATTATAATTATGCTCTCCGTCTTGTAGGTACGTTTGTCACAAAACTCTATCGTAGTAACAGATGAGAGACACATATAATTTCTCATTTACAAAATAAAACTTGTATAATATACATTATCCTGTAATGCACGCTCAATTAGAGGTAACCACAGCCTACACTTATGGGGTATACGTGCTCTGAATACATCATCATCTGCCAACGCTTCCAGCCTAACCGGGTGGCTTCCAGTCTAACCGGATGCAGCTGAATACCAGTATTTTACAAAATAATAAATAAAAACTACTTTTGTATGTGTGTTTTCCTCAAAACGTGCTCAAAATTTCCGATTAAAACCGCTGTCAACAGAGGCCTAGTGTAAAAATTTGACAACTATTAATGAAAAAAGAAAAACATACCGACACAGTATATATCATTCTTATTCAATTTTTAAAGTATCTTTTAAATTAGTCTAATATTGGAGGAGGAAATAGACAAGAGCCAAACCTCGAATTATGACTTTTTACTTAGGCTTTTTCAAAAGTCTCTCCGACCGCATTGCCCCTTAAGTCGTCCATTATAGCACGGCGTGAAATTAATAGACTACTTAAGTCGCACTACCCTATACTATTTTTTAGCTCGTGTGACCTAAACCCGCACTTTAATCACGTTTGCTGTGTAAAAATAAAAAACTTTTTTACAAAAAAAACAACCGACTTCAAAAAAAAAACACTACAAAGTGAAAAACAACTTTAATTTCGGAAGTCGGTGTCGTTGGTTCCGCATTTTCGTTTTTTGACACCGACTTCCGAAATTAAAGTTGTTTTTCACTTTGTAGTGTTTTTTTTTGAAGTCGGTTGTTTTTTTTTGTAAAAAAGTTTTTATTTTTCACTTTTTAGTTGTACCTATCCCACATAAATTCAATTAACACTAGTGCATTGAAGACACGACTCGAAGAATCATCAAAATTCCCATAGAAATGCCGGAGATGCAGTACATTTATGCATATAACTTCGTACATAAGAATAATTACCTAATGTTTTATATACTTAAACCTTCCTGAAAGTATGTAGATCACACTAATGAAAGAATTATCAAAATCGGTTCAGTAGTTTTTGAGATAATCGCGGACATACAAACATACATACATACATACATACGGGTCGAATACAGAACCTCCTTTTTTAAAGTCGGTTAAAAATGGACTCTAAGTCATATTGCATAAGATTTTATAGATTTAAGTTTTCCTAAAGGAACAGACAGTTGTGCGCCGGGGCGTTTTTTGCCCCACTTCTTCGTCCCAGCAACAGCGCAGCGCTAGGAAGTGGTGAAGGGCGGGCGTTTTTGGAGGACACTCTTAGGTAATTTTAACTTTCGAAAAGTGCTGATTCTCAGCCTAGTTTAAATAAACGCCTTCTGATTTGATTTGATTGCCTATTCAAGTTTAATTAAAACTGCCTTCCTGGTATGAAAACGTGCTTGTTAGAACATCCAATTTGAATGTTAGCAAGTTTCATCTTTAAGCTGCGGACTGAAGCTTCGTGAAGGTTTCCACTACACGAACATGCTAATTGGTTTACCTCAAAATTCCGAGTAAACCATGCAGTTTGCAAACAGCCTAAAACTATTCGTCGTGTCTGCCACGTACAGATTAGTACAGTGACACTGACACATCCCACCTACGTCACCATGGCAAGTGTTTTATTACGTGTCGCATTAGAAATAGGAATTTGCACAGGGGTGGGTGGGGATGTAGTGGATGTTGGGTTCTTAGTAGGTATATGCACTTTGTATTTAAATGAATAATTATTCCTCAACACTGTTTGTATCTGCATCACCCAAAGTTTGGAGAATACTTATGGAATTAAGTCGACTTCTGTACATTTGTGTGCTTAAAAAGTATTAAATAAATAAATAGTAAGAAAAAAAATTTGTAGGTAAGAAATATGGAACATCAAGAACCGTTTATTTCTAGAATGTATTGGGATTGTAATACACAATAATGGTGACATTAAAAAATAGAAGTCTCTGAAATAATATAACTGTTAACGCGCACACTGTGCTTCGCATTACCGCGATCCCACTGTGCAGCGGTGAAAACACGCGGCGGTCGTCCCTTGCGTCCCGCGACGCAAGGGAAGACGGCCGCGCGGCCGCGCCTCATCCCCGCCCGCTAACCGCCAATAATCTGCTATCTAAATAAGTACGCGCACTGCATCACAAGCGCCATACAGATACTGTAAGTACCAGTTTTTGAGAAATATAATTCTAAAGAGCAGATTCGCCTATTACTAAGCCTCTGGCTAGACCCTAATATACCCAACTAACCATGACTTTGAACGCGCCTTAGAATTTTGTAACGGTAAAAGTTAAGAATGATTTATTAGAAAAGTTTTACCTTTAATTTAATTTCGCGTTTATCACTTACAGAACTCCTAATGGATAAAACTTTTGCCCAAGCATTGCTGGTAGCCATGTAAAAATTTGGTTGACATAACTTTTAACCTCCAATTTATTTTATCTTCCTAATTGTAACCATAGCTGATGGAGTGTAAATGTGGTACCGTTCCGCAAATAATGGGACAATTGACATTATGTCCAAATGTGAATAATTTCGAAGGATATTGCTAATCCATTGCTTCATGTGTTCGAAAAATTTGTCTTCACAGCAACGTAAATAACGTAATGTATGTTGTTGATCTGCCAAAATGAAAGCCATTCCCGCTGTTAGGTGCCAAACTCTGGACCGACTGTATTCAGATTGCCATAAAACCGTTAGGAAAGAGCAAATAAGTTACATCATTTAACACAACACTTCGTAGTTGTGAAGCATAAAAACCACATTTTCTCTCGTTAAATGTCGCCTACAACAAGGGAAGAGCACTTATGTCTGAAATAATCAAATCAATCATTCAAAATCTGAACACAGAATAAAATTTAATAAGAAGTATCACCATGCTATATAAATTGCTGTTTATTTTTGAACAAATAAATTATTCTTCATAGGCCTGATTTTTCAATATTCAGATAACCTTATATCTGAAGAATAAATATTGCGACTTGACAGTTTCTATAATTATAGAAAATAATGTGAAATTGTCATAATTATCCTTCAGCTAAAAGTTTGACTATTGGAAAATCAGCCCTAAATTATGCTTAACTATTGCTTTTTTTTTAGTGTTTATGTTCTTTTTTGCGTCATGTTCGCCGCAAATAAACGTAATTTTTCTTTCTTTCTTTCTTTTCAAGTCAAATAAAAGAAAAACAACGCAAAATTTCTTCGAAAGAAAATATAATGAACTACGTGTCTTCAACATATATTATGTAGTTTAAAGCACTAAATAAACTACCAAGTTTAATCGTGCAAGTTGACTGAAATCTTGCAGTGTGTAATCTTTGCTTTAGTCGTTAAATCTTCCAGAACTTGCCTCGCTGTAAATGTTTTCACTGCGAGTTATTTCAGCGCTTTATGTGATTTAGCATTGTTTTAAGATTTGATTAACACTAGAATTCAGTGATTTAAGTAGAAACGGAACAATTAATAAATAAAAAATATATATACGCGTCGAATTGAGAACCTCCTCCGTTTTTTCGTCGGTTAAAAATAAAGACCCTGCCAGGGCTAAATCCGTACACTCCTGCACTAAATCTGTAGTTTTGGCAGTACGTGAAGAAGTACCTAACAAACATGCAAACACACTCACAAACTTTCGCCTTTATAATAAATTATAGCGTGATGTGATTAGCAAATAAAATGAAATATTCATTTAATCCGTTCTCTCATTTCCATTACTAATTTACTACCTATTAAAAATTAAATGTCATAAAAGTTATAATCCATACAAAATATATTTCCACTAAGCCCCAACTCTCAATAGACTTTACCAATCACAATGTCTATCGCCATACGTAATCGATCGTTCCCTAATGATTATGGCACATATTGAACCGTCGCTACTGATGCGCTTATCAAACGACGGCGTAATGAATGCACGAGTGTTTACATTACGGGTGAGTGAAAATGGATGGGGACCCTTTTTAATCAGACAAATAGTTCATCATCATCATCTGTATAGACTTTTCCCGACTATGTTGAGGAAGACTTTCGGGTTTCTGACGACCCGTAACGATTGTCAAAGATCCACGAACGGTTCCAACGGTTTATTGTGTTTTCCGAGGCACGGAGGATTTTTGGTATGTAAAGATGGTCACCCTTCCACGGATCAACTGCGGTAAACGTAGCTTAACCTGATCGATCGACCCGTGCGGCTGTTAGGCTTAGCAACAAGCTTCAGCCAATATTTGTAGGTAAATATTGTTTTAATAATGGCAAAGTTGTTAGTTGAGTACTTAAGAAAAGACCAGCTTGTTTTCTTTGAGTGTTATTAGGCCCGTTTAGTTCTTATACTTATACATACGTACATACATAAACTCACGCCTTTATCCTATGGGGGTAAGCAGAAACTATAGAACATTACACGTTCCTAATCACACAACATAGACATGGAAGAGGGAGGTCTTCTGTTACAAGTATCTCTATACTTAAAAGAAGACCGCTAAAGTTAGTTTCTTAGTGTGATTATAATTTTGTATGTACATATTTATAGTATTTTTAAGTTATAATAATATTTTATTTTATGTGTTTTATATGGGCCTTGATGCCTGAAATAAATGGATAAATAAAATGTATTTTTTAAAACCTGTTGATTATGCTGTTGCTTTGGCGCTTTACTTTGTGTAAATTATTTCATTGCCACTGCTCTCAAAACGGTAAAGGAAAACATCGTGAGGAGGCATGTTCTAGAACCAAAATTTCGAAGACACATATGGTATCTACCAACCCATACTGGGCCTCCCTCTCACTGACAGGAGGCCTGTGTCCTAGCAGTAGGAACTTTATTATGTTGATTGCCTTTGTATTATAATTATTGCGATGTGTCCACCTAGCGACAAACAATTTTACCCGCAACGTATCGATGGAGATTCGAACACATTGCGACGCGACGCCTCACTGTAGTTATGTATTTAGAGGCTCGCCACATCATGCGTTGCTACGTCGATGTCGGTTTGTGGTTTTTCTATCAGATTGGCGAAATCATTTAGCGATTATATTTCCCGATTTTATTTATACTTTGAGGTTGTATTAAATGACGTAAATTGGTTGGAAACACATAGATAAATCCTTGATTTTATGGCTTTTAAGACTGTTTTGGCTGATGCCGCTGTGTATTAGTCTTTATGGAAAAAAAAAAGACGGGTTGCACTCCGGGAGTGCCGGCAGAAGTGAAAACTTGAATATTAACGTTGAAATAAATCAATTGTTAATTTAATTAATATTACTCATTTTTTTTCAATATTTCTGCGTCTTTTTCATTAATAGATGCACTTTGTTCAATTTCCATATTTTAAACACTTTCAGTCTTATTCATAAAAAAAGCCTATTGATAGATAGATAGATAGATAGATAAACCATTTATTTGGCGCACACAAAAGACAGCACACACACAAAAGTACAACATTAGATGAAACCAATTACCCACATGAACATAATATAAAAACAAGAACAATATATATCACATGAACAATATATAACAACAAACAACTATTGAAGGTTTAAACTATTCATTAGTTAAAATGCTCAATAGGCCTTTAAAACATTCGATAAAATTTTGTATTCATGAACGCTTCATAAACGTTCTATAACTAGAATGTCCTACAACTTCTAAATGTTGCCATTATAATGAAGTCATCCAACAAATTGGCCAACACATTAAATCGGCATACGAGAATATCTGTCTATGAACCGAATATTTGTGTCCATAGACATTATTACGTATGAAAAACTAATTTATTGTCTACAGTTTCAACAGTTTTGACGCGACAACGTCATGGTCGTCATGGAAACCAAAAAGTACTCTGTGAAACTGACTTTTCAAACATTTGTACGTCAAATGTCATTTTCTTCGGCCATCTTTGTCGTGTCTCACTTGGTTCAATTCGGTTGGCGCCGCCGTAGAAAGAGATGGGGGGGGGGGGAATCTCTCCTGACGGTCACGTGTCCTGACGCGATGCCCTGACGCGAGTTTAACATTTTTTACCCATTACAAAAAGTGTTCAACGCCGCTAAAGAAGTTTTCACTTCAAAAAAAATCTTCTAAATAATGGACAGTAGGTAGGTACTGGTGAATGCTTATGCGAATCCCGCACCCCCGGCCATAGGTAGAGGTGGAACACCGCGGTGGTTTTGGCCGGTAAGAGTCCGGCATGCCCCTCTGTCACCCCCACGATGGAGGAAGTACATGAGGATTTCCACGGCGCACACAAAAAAAAAATGTACTGGTATAAATCTGTTGTACTGTATTAGGTATAGAAGTTCTAAATCTCTGAAGTTCAGAATATTTAAGTGACGTCCGCAATGCGATAGTGGGACGACCACTGGCGCCCCTTGCGGCGCGTAGTGGAGGTGCGGGCGCTACCAGCCTCACGGTATGGCTACACAGGCATGGCGGTAGTAAGTCCTGCCTGCCATGCGCCATAGAGTGGCGGCAGGACCGTAACATTGACTTAATATGCATGAAAGCGCATACCGGAAGACGTAGCGTTCGAAGGCCTCTTATACAAGGTGGACCGATGACCTGTTGAAGGCCGCAGGAAAGTGAGAAGCACAGAACTGGTTGAAGTGGCGTTGCTTGGGGGAGGCCTATGTCCAGCAGTGGACGTCTTTCGGCTGAAATGATAATGATGACGCATGAAATAATTTTGAAACTTTTGCAATGTAAATAATTATTAAATTTCTTACGTCGCAAAAGTTCCGCCTTGAAGTTTACCAAAAAGCGATGGAACCCAGCATTCTGGTTGTTAAAAGACAGGACAGAATTCGGAACACCACGCTGCATTCCAAAACGGGCATACTAGATGTAGGAAAGAAGGCTGCCAGGCTCAAATGGGATTGGGCGGGTCACATCAGCCGTATGCACGATAACCGCTGGGCAAAATTCTCCACACAATGGGTGCCTAAAGATGGACGGCGCCGCGTCGCCGAGGCCGGCCCAGAAAGAGATCACGAGATGACCTAGGACGTGTACCGCCAGGGCTAGTACGAGGTGACGCGGGAAAAGAGTTCCTGTAAAGATTTGGGGGAAGCCTTTGCCCAGCAGTGGGACAAAATAGGCTAACAAAAAAACATGTTACGTACCCAACCCCAAAATAAATAATTTCCTGGCCAATCAACAAACTTAACTTAAACAAACGAACTTGTCCGCCTAAATCGACGCATCATTATTTAAATTAATTCTGCAAATAAAATTCAAACCAGGATTCAGCAAGGGGACATTTACCATTACTCTTTGAGTGTCCATTTTATTTATAGCTCCGGTTTTCTGATGAAAATTATAGGACTTTTAGTAAGGAAGTTTTAGTATAATAGTACTGCTACAGAAGTTTTTGTAAAAGTCGGTTTTAACTCTACCAGTCGGAAAACTTAAAATATCATTTTATGATTTTAATAAAGCTTGGAAAGTCGAATCGTGGTTATTGTTATGGGTTCTACGGATTGATAAGTGTGCACACACACGAGCGAGACGCGTAGGCAACTGGATGCACTGAAAAAAATGCACTCCAATGACGATATCTTGTTTAGATTAATCAAAATCTTAGTTGATCATCACGACATGATTGCAGCTATACTAGTTCAAACGATTGAACGCTCAAACAAGTTTCCTGATTACCCTTAAAATTACATCATTGTAGAAGAGTTAAAACAACAAAGTAAGTTAGTTGCGTCAATCAAGCAACTTGATCAACTTGATTGCTGCAAATAGGTTTTGTGATAACTCCAACCAAGATCCCGTTTCAAATCTCAATCAAACACAAGTAGTAGCTGTGATCATTGTGCTTGATGGGCTCAGATGCAAACAAGTTACTTATTCAATCTAAACAAAATCTTGATCGTGGCAACTACTTTCTTTTTTCAGTGTGCGTCGACTCTTGTCACACTTACGGCTGTATAATAAGTTTCTTAGGCAAACTTAACACGTTCACTGTCCGTGACCCACATGTGGGTCATTTTGGGTTGTAACAAGACGTCCGTGCCATACACTGTCACTGGTCACTGCATTTTCCATACATAATTTATTTAGCACTTACAAAGCTTTGAAAATTGAACTTAAAATGGGGTTTTAAAAAGGTTCCTTCTACGTTTATGGCCTCTAAGGACCTGAAGTGGTGTAAAGGCAAGTATCTCAGTACATAGGAACGAAAACGGTAAATTGGACGTGAGAGCTAATTTCGAAATTTCGCCTGGACAGTGAACGTGTTAACCTAGGTACCTATTTATTGATCAAACAGTAACCGTTGCTGAACGTGGTCTTCTATTGCGCATAACATATTTACGACGAAAATTAAAAGTCTTAAATGTTAAGTACTTTAAAAACTGAGTTTGTTTTCGTTCGCATTATGACCAGTGATGCGTTCACGATCACATGAGTGACGTTCGAATACTTTATATACCTACATTTTAGAGAATAGTCCTACAGTATTTAACAATTTGTTTACATTTTAATCACATACTTTTAGAACAAACTATACATTTCATTCCAAAAATGTGGTCAATCACAACCTCAAATATTTCGCCATTAAAAAAAAACCGAGTGTGCTTATGACCACACGACTTAAGTGAAACTTCAAACGTATTTGGCTATGAGAGGAAAAGAGAGAAAGAAAATTTCTCTTGCTTATATCCCCCACTCAACTCCCGTTCGCCTCGCCCGATCACACTTTTCGTAACGCTTACGTCACGCGTTCACCAGCCTACTCCCCAAGTCAAGCGTGCGTAAAGAAGTTTCACTTCAAAAAAAACCTAAGTGAGATTACACTAAGCCTTCCGAGGTTAGGTTTAAGCCCGTTCAACCCTGAGACACAAGGATCTCTTTGAGGTTGACCGCAAACCGCACAAGCGAGCAAGGGAGAAATACTCAAAGAGATGTACGTAATTAAGCGATTTCGTAATTAATTGTAAATAGAACTTTATTCTTAATTATTAATGGGTATCTATTTCAAATAGAGGCGTATCTTTTAGGAGATATTTAAATGAATGAAATTGGTGAAATGTGATTGTGGGTCTACCTATTATACAGAATGATTTTTTTTCCGGTTCCAAATTTTTACAGGCTGTTCTACCTATGAATATGAACAACTTTCACTATGGGACCAACTCTGAAATCACGAAAAAAAAAACAGCTGTTTCATACATTTTGGTCCATTAGGTAGAACTTTTGTATTAAACAGCAGACTTTTCGTTTGGTACAGGGCGCCCTAGATTTGACGGCATTCTCCTTTGAACTCCTATTAACTTCCTATCCTCGTTGTATAAACGACGAGATTCACAAGAAATTCATAGATACCCTTTATTTATAGCTTTTAATAAGGGTTATTAACCCTTCCTTATGAATCAGGGTTCCTCAAGACGGTCTTGAGCCACTACATCAAACAATACAAAACATAAACTCACTTAACTTGAGGGCCCGTATAATTTGCCGGTCGTTCAATTACAAGTCTGTTGGTGATAACAACGGCTAATTGCTGTGATGTCATTGTTATAAAGTAGCTCTTTATAGTACTAATTGTGGACAATGGTGTGTAGATGTCAAATTGTAATAAAATTTAATGTGGAAAAATTTTTGTGAGTGTGAGTTTTTGACTGTTTCAAACCTGGTTTTGGCAGAATGGAGTCGGCAACGTTTTCCTTCAGAAGAAAAGGAATAAAAATAAGGTAATGCTTTTTGACTAAGACAGGTCTTCAACCAGTGCTTCCTGCCCGTTAAAACTTTTGGTATCGAAACTTGGACACTGATAGTCGGGCTGGTTTACATTTGAAAGGCCGCTCATCGCGCCGTGGAGCGGGCTACGCACTTTCCTTGAATAATAAATTCAGAAACGAAGTTATACGGAAAAGAACCGAAGTTACCGACATAGCTTGCAGTGTAGGCAAGCTGAAGTGGCAATGGGCTGGCCATGTTTGTCGAAGGACCGATGGCCGGTGCAGTGGACGAGTCCTGGAGTGGAGACCGCGGATCGACAAGCGTAGTGTGGGACGCCCACAACTAGATGGACAGACGACCTCAGTGGCTATGGCAGACTGGATGCGAAAGGCGCAGGACAGGGTGTTGTGGCCCAGTATGGGAGAGACCTATGTCCAGCAGTGGACTTAGTCGATTGAATGCTTTTTACCCGACTGCGCGACGCAAAGGAGTGGTAATGTGTTTATCAGCCTATGTATGTATGTTCCTTTAAAGCACTATACAGACCAAACGCCTGGGCCGATTTTTATGATTCACACGTCAATCGATTCCTCTTAGTCCGGCGAGTGTCACTAAAGACACGACGTTAAAGAAAATTCAATGTGGCGACTATATTGTGAAAATAAAATAAATGAAAGTCAACAAACTATGTCAAGTGGGATATTGTTGGATAGGTCTTTCAAAAATATAAGTGGTTTGGGAAGACCGTTTTTTTGTTTTTTTTTTTTATTTTATTTTTTTGTGTTTGTACAGCCAAGGAAGGAAAACGTTAATTTTTACTTGCATCTTATTATTTTTCCGACTATTATTATCAATGCAAAAGTAATGTGTTTGAAAATTGCTTCCTGTGGATCCTACAGGGTAATTGCGTAACACACCAACAGTAGGAATGGCTTTTATTTTGGCAGTTCAACAACATTCATTACGTTATTTAAGTTGTTGAACAGACAAAGTTTTCGAACATTTATGAAGCAATGGATTAACAATAACCTTCAAAATGATTCGGATTATGACTGATAGTGTGGTACGCAAATAGGGCGCTGGTTAAAATTAGCTACAATTAAGTAGTCAAGTTGCAAACAGAAGACTTTTTATATCCACGTTAGAAATCTTCCATTTATCATGAAAGAAAGTTATATAAAATGAACTAGTTGCCGCCTCTCGCCCCTTAGGGAAATCAGTCATTAGCACTGCTGCACTGGTAAATAGCGATGCTTATTGTATACGTGTTTTGCGAATTTGAGCTTTATTAGCTAAGTACTAGAATTAACGCACTGACAGGAGTCTCTCGACGGTCGGACTGCGAACGTACAGTCCACAAACGAGATAAGTATGCAGGACCGTCGGATATAGTTGAAGTTTAGTAAGAAACCGATGGATATTCTCGAATGAAATTTTATTTTATTAATAGAAAACAAACAGCTCATTTATCAAATTAAATTTCAGTCGACAACATTCATCGGTTTCATAGTAAACTTCAACTACGACGTTCCTGCATACTTATCTCTTCTAAAATGGTGTTTGGACCTGAAAAGGGCAATTCCCGTAACTTTAAGAACGTTCAGTCTGATCGCAGTCTCAATCTATCAATAATACCTTTAATTTTCTTATATTTTTGACAAGTTCTTGACATTGATTGTCGCTGACATCAATAGATTTTGAACGTTTTATAGCCTTCTGAAATAGCGAAAAAGAATCGCCTGCTCCATACAGTTGCAGTACATAATATGTTTGCATAACTCGACAAAATAGGGAATAAGCTTGTTTTTCGCCATTTCAGGGTTGGTCCCGAGGCATTGCTCATAATGATGATTACAAAAACCCTGTTTAAGGTCCAACCTAGTTTAAATTACAACTTTTAAGATACCCATTTTGTATTTGTCGCTTTTCTTACTACAGCACCGATGAGATTTCGCGAAGAGTTAATTTGCATACATAAACTGAGGGGCCCGTGGCTAAATAATAACAGCCGCACAGATCGATTGATCAGGTTAAGCTACTCTTGCCGCGGTTGGTCTGTGGATGGGTGACCCATCTTTACATACCGAGACCCGTCTGTGCCCCGGAAAGAACTTTAAGCCGTTGGCCCCGGCTGTCATTCGTGGATCTTTTACAGTCGTTACGGGTAGTCAGAAGCCCGAAAGTCTGACAACAAGTCTTACCAAGGGGTTTCGTATTACCCAGTGACTGTGTTGTGGGGGTCAGATAGGCAGTCACTCCATGTAAAATACTGATACTCAGCTGCATCTGGTTAGACTGGTAGCCGACCCCAACATAGTTTGGAAAAGGCTGGGCAGATGATGATGACACATACATAAACTCACGCCTTTTTCTCTTGGGGATAGGCAGAAACTACAGAAAGCCACCGCTATGTCCAGCAGTGGACGTCTTTCGGCTGAAGTGATGACCCCGTACACCAATCAAGTCATATTATGTGTCTGAATTTTTTGGTCCATTGATTCGCCAGTTTGGTCACGTTGTTTTATATATAGCTTTCAGAGAAGTGGTAATTAACCCGTCAAGCGTCAAGTGTACATAAGAGAAAGAGCTCGAAATGTCAACGGTACACCAAGTGTACACAACAGTGTCATTGTTCTATTATATTGTCATTGTTAAAACAATGACTTTACTGCGCCCATTCATTACTCCGAGACGTGGGGTGTTTCGACAGGTACCGTCAAACGGAGTGAATTGGGATGCAGGGGTGAATCGGGACAAAACTTTAAAATGGATTTTAAAGTTGAAATAATATAGTTTGTTGTCAATTAGGGCACGTAATCATTAATTAAATTACAGTAAACACATTAGGGTCCTTTTTGGCCACAAACTATATTATTTTAATGTTAAAATCCCTTTTAAAGTTTAGTCCCGATTCACTCCTGCATCCCTATTTACCTCGTTTGACTGTAGGCGGGCAAACGTGTGAGAGGTTACATAAACTGCTGAAAGTAAAGCGCATGCCTGCCTGGTTTCTATCCCACAACCTGCTACCTGTATATCGGGGCCGTTTTAACTTTGCGTAAATACAGCTAGTTTAAAATAAATCTACTTTATTTTAGTTACATTGCGTTGTTAGATGTACCCTCGTTTCGCGCATGAGCGTGTTGGTAATCTGAGTGTTTGCATGCAAGCGACAGCTTTTCTCAACTAACTTACTGGAGCAGAATTTCTGACTGTGACTAAGCCATTACTATGCAAGAGTATTCGTAAGTTTAATCAGAGAAGATAAAGGAAATTACAGAAGACGTTATGTTATTAATTGTTCCGCGTTTCTGTCTTACTTATGAATGTAGTTAATTAACTGCTAACGAATGAATTAAGATAGAACTAAAAACTAGATGATGTCCGCGACTGCAGTCGACGTAGAAGTCGGATAATAATATGCTTTATTGTGTAGTTGCTATACATAACATAATCAGCCTATAATGTTCCCACTGCTGGTACACAGGCCTCCTCTCTTGGAGAGGGAGTGGGCTGTAATCCACCACGCGGGCCCATTGCGGGTTGGTAGATGTCACATGTCTTCGAATTTTTAGTTCTAGGACATGTCGGTTTCCTCACGATGTTTTTTTTCATCATTTTGAGAGCAGTGGTGATGAAATAATTTACACAAAGTGAAGCGCCTGTCTGGGTTCGAACCTACGACCTATAGTTGCTATAATACATATTTATTATCCTATGGCACTCAGCTATAGTGTACAGTTTTCTATCAGTGACAGAATTTTCGTAATCGTATCAGTACTTCTAGAGATTACAAACAAATAGACAATTTTACCTCTATATTATAATAGACTAGCTGCGTCCGCGGTTTTACCCGCATTAGTCTCGATCCGTGGGAATATCGGTATAAAACATACCATATGTCCTAATCCAGATCATGGTCTACCCATGTGCCAAACATAAAAAAAAACAAATCCGATCAACCGTTTTAACGTGAAACTTAGCAAACAAACATCAGATGCAAACTAACAGCATGAAAGTGCTACTAGAAAAACGAAGGGCTTCAAAAGCGATTGCCACTTGTCTAGGTTCTCAGGTCGTTTGTCCAACGCTCCCTTATAATATATAACTTAACCTCTCACACCTTTGCCCGCCTACCTGTCGAAACACCCCATGCGTCGGAGTAGTTGAATGGGCGCAGTAAAGTCATTATTTTAACAATGACACTGTTGTGTACACTTGGTGTACCGTTGACGTTTCGAGCACTTTCTCTTATGTACACTTGGTGTACACTTGACGCTTGAGGGTTTAAAGGTAATTAGGTACTTACTGTAAAGGTTGTTCACTAATAGTCAACCTTATATAGATAGAGCAGGCTGGCTATAATTTAGCGCTGGTTCCATTTGAACATTCAAGCAAGTTTAAACGGGGTGCCAAATATTATATTAGGTTTTTTTGGTTTAGGAAAAGTGAGTGCTACTTTAGTCTCCCGGGAATATTTAAAGTCATTCTGTCAATATAAACTTAAAGAAATCCTATCGTTGTTTAAATTCTTTGAAGGGCTCATCTAGCGCTTCACAGTACCTACTGCAGGTTCTACATTAACAACACCTACTAAATTAGCATATTACAATCGACTATCTACTACTATATTTGGCAAGCGTGGTAATTAGGACAACAGCCGAGGCGGTCGTTACAAGCCCATGTTCAATAGTTTAAGTTTATGGTCTATCATTACTGTGACATAAATGATTATTACACAAACACCTGGTTTCTAAATTAAGAATTTGAAGTCTAAAACTTGCTAAACTCTTCAATGTAGGCTGCAGCGAAATTAGAAAAATTTGTTACGTCTATTGCAAAAAAGAATTTCGCGGAAGCATCAGGGGTCCGCGAAGTTTTTAGGGTTCCGTAGCCAAATGGCAAAAAACGGAACCCTTATGGATTCGTCATGTCTGTCTGTCTGTCTGTCCGTCCGTCCGTATGTCACAGCCACTTTTTTCCGAAACTATAAGAACTATACTGTTGAAACTTGGTAAGTAGTTGTATTCTGTGAACCGCAGTAAGATTTTTACACAAAAATAGAAAAAAAACAATAAATTTTGGGGTTCCCCATACTTACAACTGAAACTCCAAAAATTTTTTTTCATCAAACCTGTACGTGTGGGGTATCTATGGATAGGTCTTTAAAAATGATAAGTATTGAGGTTTCTAATATCATTTTTTTCTGAACTGAATAGTTTGCGCGAGAGACACTTCCAAAGTGGTAAAATGTGTGTGTCCCCCCCTCTAACTTCTAAAATAAGAGAATGATAAAATAAAAAAAATATATATAATGTACATTACCATGTAAACTTCCACCGAAAATTGGTTTGAACGAGATCTAGTAAGTAGTTTTTTTTTAATACGTCATAAATCGAAAACCGCAATTTACCTTTCACAAAGTTACAACGAACTACAAGAACTTTTATATTATGTTACTTGCTGCTACGGAACCCTTCATGGGCGAGTCCGACTCGCACTTGTTTCGCAATTTGCAGGTCATTATGTGCAGTATCAGGTCGTACGTTGATTTAAATTTGATTCGTGACAGTAATACCTATTTTCAACCGACTTCAAAATAGGAGGTTTTGTATTCGACCCGTATGTTTGCATGACCGCGATTTACTGAAAAAATAATGAAGCAATTTTGATAATTCTTTCATTATTGTGATCTACATACTTTCAGGAACGATTTAGTATATAATAAATTAGGTAATTGTTCTTATGTACGAAGTTATATCATACGAGTATAGGTATGCATAAATGTACTGCACTTCCGGCATTTCTATGCGGATTTTGATGATTCTTCTAGTCGGTCAGTTCTAGTCAATTCTTCAATGCACTAGTGTTAATTAAATTTGTGTGGGGTAGGTACAACTAAAGAGTGAAAATTTTTATTTTTACAAAAAAAACAACCGAGTTAAAAAAAAACACTACAAAGTGATAAATAACTTTAATTTCGGAAGTCGGTGTCGAAAAACGAAAATGCGGAACTAACGAAACCCTTCCTCTCCTTCTTCGATTCACTTTCCTTCGAATATCCTTCAACATGATTCAGATTGTGATTAAAAGTATGTTACGCA
Organism: Amphipoea oculea; assembly: GCA_945859645.1. Classification (NCBI taxonomy): domain Eukaryota; kingdom Metazoa; phylum Arthropoda; class Insecta; order Lepidoptera; family Noctuidae; genus Amphipoea; species Amphipoea oculea. The sequence goes on from OX243880.1 coordinate 14,113,419, forward strand.
ATTAGGGTGCGAGTGATAGTACATTTAAGACTACTTCAAGTAAATTCACAATGATTTTCCTACCAAAAAGGTCACATAAACGCAGAGAGCAAGCTAAGTATTATTCTCGTAATTAAAAACGTTCAAAATCTAGTCGGAATCTCATCTCACCAACAATCAATGTCAAGAATTCAGGGAAATTAGAGGTATTTTTGACAGATTGAGACAAATCAGACGGTGAATGAATTGACCTCCAGAGATCACAGAAAGCGATAAGGCCGCCCATTGTATGTTCTGTAGCGTTATGTGTTTTTTTTTTTTCAAGTATTTTCTGATGTACAATAAAGTTTATATAAATAAATAAACCCTTTCCCTCGAAGCATAAAAGGGAAAGAAAATTACTTCTTTTAGTAACTAATTCATTGCCAAACTTATTTACTTTTAAACTCTTGCGCAAAAATCTATTAACTCGTGGAAACGGGACCGAACTGCGCGTAGAAAATTACGGATTTAAGATTGTTCAAGTTCAGACACATCATGAAATTCATACTTTTAATTTAATATTATAAATTCGAAAGTGTGTCTGTCTGTCTGCCTGTTACATCTTCACGCTTAAACCGCTGAACCGATTTAGATGAAATTTGGTATAGAGATAGTTTGAGTCCCAGGAAAGGACATAGGATAGTTTTTTTCCCGATATTCTCACGGGATTGAAACTTATGCGGGTGAAACCGGAGATCGCTGCTAGTGTAGGTATAATACTTTTTTTAAATTATCCTGTCTCACTGCTGGGTAAAGGTCTTCCTCAAGTCCTTCCAGGAATATTTTTCTCATACTACCAAAATATTGAGATAATAAACTAAACATTTAAAAACTTACCACTGTCCCAAAAAAGAAGGCGTTGTTACTTCATCATCCGCAACTATGTTGGGGTAGGCTTCCAGTCTAACCGGATGTAGCTGAATACCTGTATTTTTCATGGAGCGACTGCCCATCTGACCACCATAACCCAGTTACTGGGTAATACGACGACGACGCGCGACGACGACTGACGGTCGGGCTGGTCCACAAATTCAAGGTCGCTCAGCGCGCTATGGAGCGAGCTATGCTCGGAGTCTCTTTGAAGGATAAAATCAGGAATGAAATTATCCGGAAAAGAACCGGAGTTACCGACATAGCTAGACATAGCAGAGTAAGCTAACTGAAGTGGCACTGGGCTGGCCATGTCTGTCGAAGGACAGACATGGCCTGCTCCACCGGCCATCAGGGCCGGTGGAGCAGGCGAGTCCTCGAGTGGAGACCGCGTACCGGCAAGCGTAGTGTTGGACGCCCACCAGCTAGATGGACGGACGACCTAAAGAAGGTGGCTGGGGTAGACTGGATGCGGAAGGCGGAGGACAGGGTGCTGTGGCGAAGTCTGGGAGAGGCCTATGTCCAGCAGTGGACTGCGATAGGCTGAGTTGATTGATTGATTGACAATTCTCCTTGCTAAGACTGAAGACTGGTTGTCAGACTTTCGGGCTTTTTGACGACCCGTAACGTCTGTCAAAGATTCACGAATGACAGCCGGGACCAACGGCTTAACGTGCTTTCCGAGGCGCGGCGGGCTCTTGGTATGTAAAGATGGTCACCCATCCACGTACCGACTGCGGCAAGCGTAGCTTAACCTGATCGATCGATCCGTGCGGCTGTTATTACTTAGCCCACATGCCCCACAAGGCGTTGTTACTTAGACTATTGGTTTATCTAAGTAACAGTTTCAAAAACAAAATTTTTCTTGTGATGTGTATTTATTTAAATAAAACTTTCTTCTCATTCTTTGCAACCCATAAAAGAGGGATAAAGAATATAGATCGTAAAAACTAGAGATTTCTTTTTATAGTTTTCCCCTAGTTATTCACTGAGAACCTCTCGTTTTCATATGTTTGAATAAAAGAAAAAGCTATGCCGACCGCCTTTTATGTAAGTTTGTAAATTCCAGTTGAGTCCAGTTTATGATTGATGACATTTTATGCTAAAACTTTAGTTTTCACAATGTCTTGTTAAAAATTGTTTTTTCTCAAGCTAGTTAAAATATATTTGATTTGATCTGAAAAGTAATAGATAGTAAACTACATAAAATAAAAACACAAAATTTATTTGTAGGATTTCAGAAACTCAAACTAAAACACGAACTCAAAATATTTATTTCAAATAAACCATACAGACACTTATGTATTGTCAAGGAATCGGTTAGTCAGAAAGATGAAGCTAGTTGCCCAGTCCAAAGAATAGTAGTTATCTATAGCTGATAAGAACGTGCAAGAAACTCCACGGACAGTCTTTTAAATCAAAATACGGTTAAAGAATAGAAATCATTTTTGGGATGCATGAAGAAGCCTCCTCGTATAGCGCAGTTTATTCCGCCAGTTACTCAACTGAACCGAGCGCTCGACGCATCCTGGAAAATCACACCCAACACCTTATTTGACTGGCCAATTCTACTCTTGCAGTGGTAGGGCTAACGCCCGCCTGGTTTGCGACCACCCTTCAATCGGAGTCCGGCGTCAAGCAGCCTGCTGTGTTTCATCGATGCTTGGGAGTTCCAGAGCCTTAGGCATCTTCTGGGCACGCTCGTTACATCATAGACCTCATCCATCGCTTTCCATCAGGCGTGATCGAGGTCAAGAGCGGGCCCATGGCCCATTCAGCCATAAAAAAAGCTGCAATGACCAAATTAGTTCAGGAACTAATTGGGTGAGGTAGTGCGTTGACAGAAATATTGATAAGAGAAAAAAAACCTAGCGATACTACCTACAAATTGTCTTCGGGATCACTCATTAGTCGTTGACTAATCCTCCTTTTTACATCCTACGGATATAAGATTAGTTTGGGGCCCGACCTAATGAATGACAACGCGATCTGACAGTTGTCCCTACTCCCGAATTGTTATTACCCGTCCGAAATATTAATTAATCGGGAGAAGGGTTCACTACCAAGTTTCGAGCTACTTTCCGACGGGCCCGCATCTTCGTTGACCTTTGACTTAGAGAGCAGTTTTTTTGTTTTTGTTTTGAAGTTTTCAAAGTTTCTGAAAATCGAGATAACAGGCCGGGTTCAAATAGTTCACTATTACTATACTTTCATTCATTGATCGAAGAACAGATGGCCGATGGGATGGGGCGAAAAGGTTCTGGAGTGGCGACTGCGAACCGGAAGACGTAGCGTTGGAAGGCCTCCCATAAGGAAGACCGACGACCTTGTGAAGGCCGCAGGAACCCGTTGGATGCGAGAAGCACATAACCGGTCGAAGTGGAGGTGCTTGGGGGGAGGCCTATGTCCAGCAGTAGACGTCTTTCGGCTGAAATGACGATGATGATACTTTCAAATCCGAGACTGTTAGATCCATCGTATGTGGAACAGCACCACATTTACACTCCAAGAAGGAGTCGTCTATAAATCTCCACCTGAAAAGGTTTATCTTGCTCCGGCCAACCTTGGTCCGGAATCTGTTTAAAGACTTCCGGCTCAAAGCAACTCATGTCCAGGTAGGAAATCTTTAGCGGGTGGAAAGAATGGTTTGGGTAAGGAAGCACTGTCTCGCCACAGCTTCAGTCTTTCTTTTGATCAATCGCCAGTGACTGGGATGGAACACTTTAAAAACAATTTCGGCTTTTTAACCTTTGGAAGGATTTGGGGGAGTTTTCTCAGTGGAACAGTGTAGGCTAAAGAAAAAAAACTTAATTTCAGAAATTTCACAACTTGAACTCGTCTCAAATCAGTCCCTGAACTTTTCTTTAAGATTCACATCGTAACTTGTATAGCGAAGCTGTTACGAGTACCAATCCTTGAACCCGAATCAAATTTACTTAGGGTCTGCAACCGGTCACAGTTAACTCCAGCTTTGACATTTCAAGGTATACCGAAGAGGGTAAGCATTGAATCAAAATAGGCTATTTGAGTGAATCGGATTTAATTTGCATCACAAACGATTCTTCTATGCAAGGGGTCGTTTGACTTTCTCTTGAAGTTACTTTGATTTGTTTATGTTTCTAAGGAGTTAAGAGTTCATTGTTGTAGAAAACAAAGTTAGTGAAACTATAGAGTCTATAGTTGTGACTTATACTCTATAGTATAGATACACTATTAGGAGTATTAACTTCTGGGTCGATATCAGTTAGTAATCTAGGTCCTTTGTCCATAAACTAATGACCAACAAAAACCTTGTTGTTCTAACTAACAAAGGATGATGCTACGAAATGTATGGAAGGTCACCCGGTCCAATAGGATTAAATGATATAGCATACACATTCCCTATACACGGCTACTGGAGGGGGTACCAAAATGGGCATCATCCTTTGTACTTTTGAAACGCTTATTTTCTACTACTCATCTAAAGCTACATTTTATTTTCAAACAAGATAATATTAACATAATATACAGGGTTATTGGGAAAACACCAACAACCTCTTAATAGGTCATTGCACTCATCATTATGAACAACTTTTACTATGGGACCAAACCTGAAATCGCGAAAAAAAAAAACAGCTGTTCCCTAAATTTTGACGAGTTATACCAAAGAGAAAGTCATTGAGTTATACGAACATAAATGTAGGGAACAGCTGATTATTTTTCGCGACAAGCAATAAACACTTGAAAAACAGTAAACATACATTTTTATATTTTCCAAAAAAACGATAAACAATCTTCCGCTTTAAGTCAATCACCAATAAATCAATCGCTAATTTAAATTTCTGGGCTTGGCAAGTAGTGAAACGTTAGCGATCCAAGTATTTTGTCTAGCTGTTTGATTGAAAGGCTAAATACCATTCAGGCCGCTAGTTGAACGGCGCCGTTTAGTTAAAAGGCTAGGCAGTTAACTGAAAGGCTGATTAAGCTAGTTGGCTGCGACATTGACATGACTACCTACTTCAATGAAGCAGTAAAAAAGCCGCAAACATTGTAACAAAATAAATAAACATCATGACAACTAAACCGATTTCCATTTACGAGACCCAGTTCCAAGCTAGCGTTTTGACTCGTAAAATAAAAATAAAATTACAAGTAATCTCAGAAGTGCGTGACAACCTGTTGTACAATGGGCTCAGTCGCCTTAGATCGTTAGGATCAACCACCAGATTTTAAAGAACCCTCGTCTCCAACCAATCCTTACAAAGAACAGGTCTGATTCGGCTGGTTCTGGTAAATTGGCCATCAAATTTATGGTATGCCTGGAAAGGAGTTAAACTGAATAGATAACGGAAAATGTGTTGGGTTTGTTTAATTCTGGATTTCTTTGTTTTTTTTTTCTTTTGCGAGGAATTGAAAAGAGACTGATCTTTAACCAAGACATTTATATGGCAGACTGTTTTGGCTATAAATGTAGGAGCTCGTGGCTAATTAATACCAACCGCACGGGTCGATTGGCCAGGTTAAACTACGCATGCCGCGGTTAGTCCGTAGATGGATGACCATCTTAACATACTGAGACTCCTCAGAGCCTAGTAAAGCACTTTAAGCCGTTGGTCCCGGCTGTTATTCTTGAATCTTTGACAGTCGTTACGGGTCGTCAGAAGCCCGAAAGTTTGACAACAAGTCTTACCGAAGGATATCGTGTTATCCAGTTACTGAATTGTGGAGATCAGATAGGCAGTCGCTCTACTAAAAACACTAGTATTCAACTGCATCCGGTTAGACTGGAAGCCGACCCTAACATAGTTACGAAAAGGCTAGGCAGTTTGATTGTTTTAGAAATAAATCTTGGTCAAAGGTCACATTTATAAATAGGTACTTAAAAGGGTCTTGTAGCAGTAAGTTATAATTACTATACAGGGTGAAATTGAACACATGCGACAAATCGAAATGGGAGATTATACTCATCATTATGAACAACTTTTACTATGGGACCAAACCTGAAATCGCGAAAAAAAAAATCAGCTGTTCCCTACATTTACGTTCGCATAACTCGCCAAAATGTAGGGAACAGCTGATTTTTTTTTCGCGATTTCAGGTTTGGTCCCATAGTAAAAGTTGTTCATAATGACGAGTACAGTCTCCCATTTCGATTTGTCGCATATGTTCAATTTCATCCTGTATAGTATAACATCACGCCTTGACTAACTCCTTGACCCTTCGGGAAACGAAGGGTTGGGCTAACAATTATTGTCTTAGTTTTTTTGCTTAAAAAGAACATGACACGTAATGAGATAAATATACAAAAAATCGAAGCGAAAAAAAAATCTGCTGTTCCCTACATTTATGTGCGTAACTCGTCAAAATGTAGGTAACAGCTGATTTTTTTTTCACGATTTCAGGTTTGGTCCCATAGTAAACGTTGTTCATAATGATGAGTACAATCTCCCATTTCGATTTGTCGCATGTTTTCAATTTCATCCTGTATATACTATTTGCTTTTAAATCTGTAAACATATGCCTTTTTGACAATCTACATAATGCTATTCCAAAGCATGAAAAAGGTCTTTCTCACATGCACCCGTAAACCACAAAAACATTCTGAAACAAACAAAAGAAAAAAATACCGTGGAGTATCCGCACATCCCTAGCGCAAACGACTTCAGACAATATAAGCTCCTAAAGCGCGGATCCACAGATTTTTTGTCATTACCCGAGTCGACAGTTGAAGATTCAGTCATGGCGTTCTTATTTCCTACATCGTTTTATCTGTTCTCAATTCTGTTTTATTCAATATCACATTGCCATTCCTTTGGAAGAACTGAAGGTTGGTCTTTTGTTTCATTTGATTTTGCTGCAGTCTCTTGCTCTTTTATGGTTTCCTGTTTAATGAGAATTCTAATTAGTATAGTGGCCATTTCCATTTCTTATGGGTTTTTATTGTGTTCTCCTGGTATCTGGCAATGAACGGATTTTATTGACTTTGCTTCCACTATCGATATTTGTATCTTTGTGTGTTTCTAGGTTAGTGAAGCAGGCATACTTATTATTCTTTATTTATTTTATTCAAGCATTGGTAACCTCTGTCCTTTCATTATTTTTGATAAAGTGTTGTTGGATTTGTTATTCGATATTCATCCAAACCAACCGTATTGTCGTAACTAAAATTGCCTTAATCTCTAAATAGCTACACTTCAAAAGGACCTTGACAAATTGTTGTTTTATTTGAACCTTTGGACAATGTAGTTCTACTCTGTTTGGGTCCCTAACCAATTAATGGGCTGTTATTTTAGGTTTAAATCCAAGGGCTTAAAGTAAGACAATAATAACATCCATTAGGATGTTGACTAAAGTTAATTGTTGGATTTAGGGGATGATCATATTTATAAGTATATCATTGTCTTTGTTTATTAGGATCGTCTGTTGGTTGGAGTTATGGATCTCATGCTGGATTTGGAGGTAACAAATTGGTGTTTTATTTTAATAATATAATATGTTTATGTGATATACTATAATCCTTGTATCTATTACGCAATGCATAGTTGTGTCAACTAAACTGAGTTTAACGTACCTAAAATAATATTTTTGAGACACAGATCGTTGATATAAATAATATTTATGTTGAGTTGAGTCAATATTCCTTTTAGATTCTGTGATTCTGTTTTTATCAAAAAAGAAACCCGCCAAGTGCATCTCAGACCCCGCACAATGAAGGGTTCTGTAGTTGGGATGAATTTATCCCGAGAACAAATTTAACATTGTAGTTGAAAAACATGCTCTCCCATACATCGATATCCGTCACGGTCAATTTCCTAACGGTAAATGTAAGATTGTAATCGCAATTATTTTTTTTTTTTATTTGATAAATCTACAAATTAAAGTGTTTCCTTTACTAGTGCTGTGATTCATTTGCAAGTAATAAAATATGTCGCATAAATGGCCGTATTTTTATATTGGGTTGACTTAGAAGCTTGATTTTTTTTTAAAGCCCAAGGAAACCGTAGACCGTAGTCAGTATTTGATATTAATTTTAACTTGATACATTCACTCGTTCCTGACAAAAAGGGTCTTGACAGACGGATAGACTGACAGACAGACGGAGAGACAACGAAGTGATCCTATAAGGGTTCCGTACTTTCTTTTGTGTTAGGAAATCTAAAAGTACGAGATAAATTTATAAGTAGTCGTTATATCTGTTCAGACTATATCTTACTTTTTATCTTTTTAGGATTCAAGGCAGCTGCTCCAACTTTTGGTGAAGTCTGTAACAGATTTAACTTCATTCGCAGTCAAAAGGTTTGTCCAAACATCATTTTATAAAATTTTGTATAAAAAAGAGTATGAAAAAAAATTGCGTTAAATCATATCACGTACTTGAAAGGTGTTGGAGATAAGGATATAAATACAATTTAAAAAATCCCAACCTAAAATCATGCTCAAACTACCACGCTTAAATGGAATTGGGCTGGACACATCTGCCGCATGTTAGACGATCAATGGGCTAAACTTACGATCCAATGGGTCCCGCTTAATGGCAACCTCGCAAAATGGTTTTATCATGTTAGATATCGATACCCATCTCCTCTGAGCAGTTTCGCTAACTAATTTTATTCGACCCTGTAATGTCACTGATTTGTACGGAAAACCGGGAGGCGTCTTCTATCGGCGTAACAAACACGTTCTGGTTCGCCAAACAAGATGAACGCGACCGATCGCTTTCGTTCAGACGCGTGATGATGGTAAAATAAATATTTTATTTATTTCTCTTCTTCCTTTCATGTAATATTATTTACTCCACAGTTGATATGTCTGCTCTGCAGAGGACTCAATCCATCGTGTCTCGTGCCGTCAACGACTTCACCACCTACAACTACACCTACATCGACTACGACTGCTTTGACTACGACTACTCAGGCTTCTACGACTACTCAGACTTCTACGACCCCTACAACCCCTACGACCCCTACGACTACAACCACCACTACTACTACTACTACTGTAGCGCCTGCTGAATAACAATATCCGGAAAATTGTATTACGATATGCGCTTTGACGTGGAGTTGCAGACCAACCCGTTACACTATAGTATGTGATAATTTATAATTAATGTAGTATTTTATTTACTGTTTTTTATTAAAACGAGTGTTCTTATACTGTACTTAGGTATAGAAATATTTGAAAATACAATGAATACGCAATTGATCATAAAAGTGTATGATTTTTTTTTTTCGCTGTTGCTACAGGTTTTTCGCCCGTCGACACTTTATTTATTACTAGCTGCGTCCCGCCGTTTCACCCGCATAAGTTTCGATCCCGTGAGAATATGGGGATAAAAAGTAGCCTATATGTTAATTCAGGGTGTCAGCTACCTCTATACAAAATTTTATCAAAATTGGTTCCACCGTTTGAGCATGAAGAAGTAACAAACATATAAACCTACATACACACACTCACAAACTTTCCCCTTTATAATATTAGTGTGAAGTGTAATTTTACTAGCTTCTACCCGTAAATATGTCTGCGTGTTTGTTGTTCCCCAACTCGCTCCGTTACATCACATCATTTGCGACCGCTAGTACTCGTACTTCGATTTCGCTTAGCGTTCTTACTGACTTTTTTCTTTTTGTCGGCTTCTTAGAGTCTTAGCGTGATGTAATATAGCCTTCCTCTTATAGCCTAACCTTTCTCAAGTATTGGGCTATCAAATGCAAAAATATTTCTTGAAATCCGACTGGTAGTTTCGGAGATTACCTTTATTTACCATTGCAGACAAACTGAGACAAACTTTTACCTCTTTATAATGCATATTAGTATTATATTGACATATTTTAATTATGATTTAAGACGCGAGTGGAATAATTGCGTTTTATGATTATTATACCCGGTATGTATGTACTTCCGACCGGGGTATTGTGTTCTACCAAGTAACTGGGTTGCGGCCTTGTGGAGATCAGATAGGCAATCGCTCAAAGTAAAAAACTGGTACGCAGCTGCATCCGGTTAGACTGGAAGCCGACCCCAAAAATAGTTGGGAAAAGGCTAGGCAGATGATGATGTACTTCCGTCCGCGTGTAAGTCAACTTTACCATTAAATATATTCAAAGGACAACATATTTACTCGGGAAAAGTGTAGCTTTCTATCAGTATAATAGTTTTTTGATTACAAATTATTTTACCTCCTTATAATATTAGTTTAAACTTTCATAATCAGCCTATAAATGTTCCCACTGCTGGGACACAGGCCTCCTCTCTTCGAGAGGGAGTGGGCTATAATCTACCAAGCGGGCCCAGTGCGGGCTGATAGATGTCACATGTCTTCGAATTTTTGGTTCTAGGACATGCCGGTTTCCTCACGATGTTTTCCTTCAACGTTTTGAGAACAGTGGTGATGAAATAATTTACACAAAGTATAGCGCCTGCCTGGTTTCGAACCTACGACCTACAACTCGTAAGTCGCGGCCATTACCACTGGGCCACCACTGCTGTCAGTTTAAGTTTTAAACTGAATTACTAAAAGGATTTGCTTAGTTTCCTGTAATATTAGTTGAATCTTGCTTTCAAATAGGCTTTAGGCATACTTAACCAAAATGTACTCCGTCAAATATCCCTTTGCTCCATCTATCCAGAAAATAACTGGTATAACCAGTTAATCATCTTGTTACATCAGCCGTGAGTACAGTCAACAAAAGAGATAAGTATGCAGGATCGTCGGATATAGTTGAAGATTATGGATGTTGTAGACTGAAATTTAATTTGATAAATGAGCTGTTTGTTTTTTAATTATAAAATTAAATTTTATTCGAGAACATCCATCGGTTTCTTATTAAACTTTAACTAAATCCGACGATCCTGCATACTTATCTCTTTTACTGACTGTACCTGTCAGTCGGCTTGTTACCCATCGGTAGGCATTGACAGGCGAGCCTGATCACCGCCATTTTATTGACAGCATCAACGCTACTCGGCCGCGAAATTCCTTTGACGAGTCGTTAATATGTATCACGTAGATACATACGTGGGAGGAATGTGGTTTCAGTGAGGGTTTTTTGAGAAAGTTGATGTTTAATATTCTTTGTAGATTTTATCAGTCAAGTTTTTTTTTTTTTTTTTGTAAGAGTATGCAAACAGTAGTTTAACTGTTGAGAAGTTTGAAAAAGGAAGACGGAAGAAAAGTTAAAATAGATGAAGTTATGAAACTAGGACTTACCTGGGATTGAACAGTAGATGCGTTCCGCTACACAGTGACACTTACACCGACGCGACGAAGAAACTAAACAGAAATAACTTAAAGGAACTACAGGACCTAAACGCAAAAAACGCAAGTTTTATAATGCCTAAAAGTATATGATCGGCTACAGTAAACAAAATCAAAAAAATATAAGATATTCTTCAGGATATATGCTAGTTAGATAGTGTGTTGAAAACATAACAACTAATTTAATACGATAGAAAAAAAATCATGAAGATACCTCTAAAAACTTTCTTTTTACAATAAAAACCTTAATAATATACATACAATCTTTCTGATTTTTTGTCAGATTATGCTACAAGCAACATACTAAAGCACTAGTGTTTTAATTTTTAAGTCCAAACAATATTTTTTTTTGTAAATTGATTATTGCTTCATATTTTGCAATAAATTACCAGCGTTGTGTCATCGCGCTTCTCTTTCTTTTCTATGCAGTCCGACAGTGACCTCGCTTTAGTTTGCTCACATGCAGATTTTGGTCATGTTATCCCCTTAGCAAATATACGATCCACTACATTTTGCACAGATTACAACTTAGATATTCACAAACGTATCTGTAGTTCAGGTAGTTTAAAGAAGGAAGGCTCCATGCTAGATTTGTCTACTAACTTCACAGTCCCATGTCCTATATAAGTACTATTACGTGGCATGTTTTTGTATCTTCCTTGCAAACAGCAAGAACAACCACTTGTTAAATTTTATTACTTGTCATTATGATCTCGACGGTATTTAACGGTTATTCCGTTTATACACCCCAAAAAATCCACCCTAAGGTGGATACAAAGAAACACATGTCCGTGAATCCACCCTAAGCCTATAAATTTCGTTTATCCAACTAGGCCTAGGGCGGATTCTCGGACATGCGTTCCCGCGTATCCACCTTAGGGTGGATTTTTGTGGATTGACCCTAAGGTGGATCTTATGGTGAATTTTTTGGGGTGGATAAATGAAATAACCCGTAAGTATTCAAAAACCAGCTAGAAATGTAATGTACAGACACCAGCACATTAAGCTACTACAATCTGTCAATATTTTTTTAATAGATTTTCAACTTTATCGCTAAAGTAGAACGTTCAAAGTTTATTGGTAAAATTTGACAGATTTTGGGTAGCTTAATGTGCTGACGTCTGTACCTACCTATATCGGGCAAAATCCGAGTTTTCCGAAAAAAAAAATTCAATTACACTTTTCACGGCTCGGGAATTTGTCTTCGCAAAACTTAGTTCATCTGTATAATTTTTACCTATTCAACAAACCGTTCTATTTTTAGACCCGAAAAAGAGCGTATCAAACTTTTTTATCGCGGAAAACTAAACAATGTTTTCGTAGTATTGAATATGATGGGAGCGAGATTAAAAATAAGCTGTCCGCGTATTGTCCTCTGATTGGATGACGTGCCTATTGTGTTGGATCAACGGAGCGGTTTTTCATCTAGCAACAATATGATCCAGGAGAACTAGGTTTGCTTGGCTGATTCACTCTCGATTAAATGGTACAGCATTCTTTGAATACCAGCAGGTACCTTTTAAGCTACTTGGCTGGTTGTTTGATTGAGCCAATGAGTCTTTTAACCCGTCGCGCGTCTAATTAGCAGACACAAAAGAAATTTTATTGTAATCGGTAGGTACACATGGTGTACACTCGACGTGCGATGAGTTTTTTACTTTTAAGAAACTGATTTATGATAAAATATATCAGTTTCTAAAAAGTAACAAACAAGAATGTACCCAGGATTTTGTAATTATCTTGATTTTAAATAGTGTCTTGGAGTTTCTTGTCTGTTTTTCTCCATAGAGATGTATGTTTTGGAATGGGCAAGCTTCGAATTTCTGACTAACTGACCGACTTTTGGACAATTCGAAAGTGCCAGTAAATGGTTTCATTGAAATAAATTATTTGAGTTTGAGTTTTTGAAATATGTATGAGTCTTTTAGTCGTATGTTTGATATAGTTTTAAAGCAAATAGCTTGGAACTGAAAAATAACACACTTTTGTGTGTGGACACAGATTATAATGTAAATAATCCTTCCGTCAACAATTAATGCCAGTACTTGATGTGGAGTGCAATTATTATATAATTAACGTATTGTACGTTAGTGATATAATACTTGCACTCCGTTACGTTATTTACAGACGCCAGCACATCAAGCTACTACAATCTGTCAAAATTCTTTAATAGATTTTCAACTTTATCGCTTATACATCATAAGGTTCAAGGTTGATTGAGAAAATTTTACAGTTTCGAGTAGCTTTATGTGCTGGCGTCTGTATATAACATTACCGCATAGCCATTCAGGAAGCTTTTCCCAGGGAAACCAGTTTGTTATTAGATATTGTCAAGCAGTGACAATATATAATGGCAATATTGTTACACGAATTTTTACCGATATTGAAACCAGCCAGTATCACAGGTCCAGTCCAGATATTAGATTAAAATTCAAATTATATATTTATTTATAACCACAATGTGTACAAGAATAGACTGGAAGGTGCCGCCCAAACGAGGCATTTGCCTGTATCTTGGGAGTCAGAAGAAGTCAGTTGATTACTTTGAAAAATTGCCGTTGTTCTACAATATTGCATGGGCGTCAATATCCTTAATCAAGGATCTCAGCTGCAGCTAAACTGATTATTCCATTGTACCCTGATTGGACACTATTGTGCGCGATCGCCCGAACTGTCGGTAATCCGTTGGTGACCTCAACCGAGAAACCAATTTTGATTAGCAGGTTCTCACTAGATCTATGGACATTATATGAAAGCCTTTTGTTTAAGAGCGATGAAGTAGAGTTTAATTTCAATTATTCTAGGCTACGGAGCGATAAAATTAGGATAGGATTACCAGCATTCTTTACATTCATGTTTTAGATAAGTCTTAAAAAGAATATCGTCTTATAGATAAAAAATTATTATATTCTCCAATTGGCACGAAATATTTAAGAATATGCCTTACTAGCTCATTAGCTGCTGTCCGCGACTTCGCCCGCCTAAAATTTCTTATTCCCCTCCCCGTTGTATTAAATCTTTCTGACTTTTTTCTTTTCGCTTGGCTCCTAAGGGTCATAGCATAGATATTAAATCTATACTAATACTAATATATACTAATATAATATATGTCGCAACCGGTCATTCGTTTGACTATTCGGAACGCCAGCGCCATCTGGCGGCGCTTGACAGAGTCTAGCCTGAGTTCGTGGGGGGTCGACAACAGCGCGACAGAACGTGTGGAGCTCGCTTGGATATCGGACATGAAACGAACAACATGCGCTCAGAAACTGTCCCGCGTTCCGTATCTGGTTGTATCGTGTACCTATAGTGTGTGATTTGCTAGTGTGATTAAATTGTTCGTGAAATTATAATCTGATTTGAACTGCAAACCGTTTTTCTATTGCGCAATAGCCAACACATACCCATAGTTTGCCCACAGTAGTTGAAATATGGCTGATAATAACGAGACACACATGCCTTCTCCGTTATCAGGCGTGGGATTCGTGTTGGTTTATACGCAAAATCAGAAAGTAACCGCGCGTTGACATTTGAAAAACAAAGTGCAAATATGCGAACGCTTATTAAATAATCGTGTGGATCTGTTCGAGTTGAACCCAGATTAACCAGATACGGATGCGTGATCGTAGTGCATGTCGTTTTGGGCATAGGCTGTATGCAGAATACGTGACGCGCGTGTATCACCTACCGCCATGTTTGAAAAAAAAAACAAGCGGGTCCCTAACCGGCGCGGCGTTCGAGTTCGTCGTATCCCGTTCCCGTAATTAGAGCACGCGGTAGGACGCGTGTGCCAACGTAACAGCACACAGCACGACAGCTGATTTGTGTTTTGCTGAAAATTCACTGCAAGGTGAACAAAGGAGCAGCATCAACGTGGCCATCGTAAATAGCATACCAAGGACATGGCGTGGAGCTACCAGGGACGTGGAGTGACTGAATCGAGCCAAGCAGCGCAGCCGTCAGCGAAGCCCTTCGTGTGCTGCAAGTGGAAAACCAGGACATATCGCGGCCCGGCGCACGAGCAGTGGCGGCCAAGCAGTGCAAGCGGATGGTGGAGCAGGTGCTTCAACTGCTGCAAGCAGCAACGGCGAGTTGATGTTTGCGTCGTACAACTACCCCCAGACACGTTAGAAAATACAGGTGAGCTGTATTGTTTTGTTTACGATTCTGGTGCTGAATGCTTGTTAAGAAAGGAGAGGTTAAGTGGCAAACGAGTTAGTAACGTTGTTGCGTTGACTGGTATCGGTGTATTCAGCACAGAATAATTCTTATGTAGTGTAACGATTAGCGAGCAATAACTTGAGATTTTATTACATTTCTACCCGACCCGACATTTACTTGCAAAGTAATATTATGATAGTATGTGATCTACTCGTAAGTTGATACAGTTTTTGACCAATTATTACCAAGGCTTAGAGGAATCTTTTCTTATCGATGATTGTTATTCTTTTTTTTTTATTTCAATAACAATGTGGTCAAAATTGGCCGAGTGGAACAGGCACTGCTGCTGGTTTTTTTCGGTTACAGGTTAACACACAAGAACGTCTGCAAGCAAGATGGCAGTGCCGGACGGCGCTGCACTCTTTGGATCTCTTGTACGAGGAGTCGCTGATACAGGACCGTGCTGTTCGAGCAGAGAGTTTCGCGACTTCTGCCAGGGAAGCGGTGGCAGCAAGTGGATGTCTGTGCTATTGGACCAGTTGCAGATCTATTGTCTATCGAATCTGGTGAGCAGTTATCATTTTGTTTCGACTCTGGTACTGAGTGCTTTCCTGGTAAACAATAGCAAAAATTGTTGCAATGTTAGGTATAGCCCAATCTAGTTTACAATGCATTTTTTAATACGCTCACGATAAGTTGAGAATGATGCCAGTAGGTCACGTACCAGTCGAAGTAGATGGTGATCACTGTGGTGATGAGCAAGCCTAAGTAGTGGTAACCACGCGAGTAGGGGTTCTGTATCGGCCGTAGTAAGGTTGTGTGTAGTCACAGGGGTGATGCACATGGATCCATGCGATGGATGTGTGATAGCAATGCGATTGCTGGTCGGCTAAGAGAGCCGTGGCGTTAGAGTGGCTTACTCGTGTGTGGGTTCCCAGGTGTCTAAGGCTCTTAGTGATAAAGTTTATTTTTAATGTGGATAACAATGGTACATGGCTCTGGTTGATGTTTTTTTGCTATGATTGATTAAAGTTTGATTACATGGCTCTGGTTGAATCAAGTACGCTTATGAGGCTAAGGCACAGGCCAAGGGATCAGAGTATTACTGACGAATTTGAGGAAAATCGAGTAATAGTCTTGTTGATGAAACAGAGCAGAGATTAAGTTGTGTGTGTTGTGTGGGGTTTCGTGAGAAACCATGAAGGTCAGGAGTGACCGAGCTATGTGATACTTTGCGGGTATGTTTGTTTACAGATTAACAAACGAGGACGTGTGCATCGCAGGATGGCCGTGTCGCAACCGGTCATTCGTTTGACTATTCGGAACGCCAGCGCCATCTGGCGGCGCTTGACAGAGTCTAGCCTGAGTTCGTGGGGGGTCGACAACAGCGCGACAGAACGTGTGGAGCTCGCTTGGACATCGGACATGAAACGAACAACATGCGCTCAGAAACTGTCCCGCGTTCCGTATCTGGTTGTATCGTGTACCTATAGTGTGTGATTTGCTAGTGTGATTAAATTGTTCGTGAAATTATAATCTGATTTGAACTGCAAACCGTTTTTCTATTGCGCAATAGCCAACACATACCCATAGTTCGCCCACAGTAGTTGAAATATGGCTGATAATAACGAGACACACATGCCTTCTCCGTTATATATAATAATATTATAAAGAGGTAAAATTTGTTTATAAATTTGTAAGTTTGTATGTAGGGGTAATCTCTGGAACTACCAGTCGGATTTGAAAAAAAATTCTGGCATTTGATAGCCCAATTCTTGAGGAAGGCTATAGGCTATTTAACATCACGCTATGACCCTTAGGAGCCGAGCAAAAAGAAAAAACATTCAACAAGAACGTTAAGTGATAGCGCGGGCGGGTGATGCGATACGATCCGGGGTGGCTCGAGGGAAACAAGAACTTTCACGCGAACGAAGTCGCGGGCTGAAGCTAGTAGCCTAATAAAATTACTTTATTTTTTTGTTAAATCCGACTGGTAGTTTCAGAGATTACCCCATACATACAAACTTACAAACAATCACACAAAGTATAGATTATTCTCATGCCGCATGCCGACGTAAGAATATTAGCCAGTAAGAAGGCTAGATTTTTCTTGTTTCAATTTTTAAATGTCTACACTCTCCCTGCCGACAATATAGTATAAAGCCGTCGGGTCCCAAAGTTTTTGCTTTTGAAAGCCGTGAGTCAAATGTCAAAATTATTACAAGAGGCCGTGGGATACGCTGGCAGGTCCAAAAGAAAAATCTTTCAGGACGATTTTCTCGCTCAAAAACCATACAAAACATTGTAGGTCCAATGTAAGTAAAGTTGACAGCGATGCGGACGAATTTTATAATAATAACTTTTGCTTCAGACAATGTCCATATTACACAACACACACATTTTACAAACACATCAAAAGTAAAACAAACAAAAACAACGCACACAAAAAGAAAAGCAGATAAAAACAGTTAAGGACACATTAAACACATTAGGACTGGGAGGAACTCTCCACTGCTCACAGTGCCGTATGCAAATGTATCCAGTAGCGCAGCAGTGGAGAGTCCCACCTGTCCGCGAACACACTTTGATGATGCCCTTTGATTATTTCCCCTCCCTTTTTATATACTTGTCCTATTTAAGACTGTTAGCTTTTTCAATTATGTAAATATTTGAATCTTTAATAAAACCTTTAAAACAAAAATCCGAACTAAATAAAATACTTTCGCGATTAGGTAACATCAAGGACCAGCAAAATATTTTTACATTAGTATTTTTATATTTCGTAACAAATTTGTTCGTAGCTTGAGGGCTTTTATTGAAATAAAACTGAAACCAAACGACTGCCGTAGGTACTTTTATTTAATTTTGCTTCTCAGTACGTTTGACGCAGACCAAGTGTTTGGACTGAAACCACTTTTAAAATAATTATTTGCTCATTTTTTCGAGGTATTACCTAGGTACTTACCGCGTCAAGTCATTTTATTTATAAATAAATAAATTTGGAAACCTATTCATACCTATACTCCTTCGATGTTTTGGAAATTATTTATTTTCAAAAAGTAATTGATTTTGCTTTCAATTAGTGTTTTACACTTGAATAAGGTTAGAAGCAAACTTCACGGTAAAGCAATTCATATACTTTGTTGGTTAGCTCCATCAGGTTCCTCTGTTCAGCAGATTTACAATATAATACCTATTCATAAGGGACCTGTGGAGGGGCTTGTGGCTAAGGAATAACAGCCGCACGGGTCGATCGATCAGGTTAAGTTTCGCTTGTCGCTGTGGGTCCGTGGATGGGGTTACCATCTTCACCGACCAAAACCCCTCTGTGCCTCGGAAAGCACGTTAAACTATTGGTCCCGGCTCTCATTTGTTTATCTTTGACAGTCGTTACGGGTCGTCAGAAGCCCGAAAGTCTTACCAAGGGGTATCGTGTTATACCCAGTAGCTGGGTTGTAGAAGTCTGATAGGCGCAGTCACTCCATGTAAAACACTGGTACTCAGCTGCACCCGGTTAGACGGGAAGCCAACCTTAACATAGTTGGGAAAAGGTTAGGCAGATGACTAATAGGGACCTCATCACCATCATCGTCCTGCCCGTGTCACATGTTACTTTTGGGACGGCGATACAGGTTTTCTTCTTTCATTCTCCCATATCTGTCCCATACCTGTCGACGTAAAAAAACCTCTATTTATTTTCAAACCATCATATTTTGTTTTTGTTTCCTTATTTATGTTTTCTTCTTATCTTTTCGTCAAAACTTCTCCAGTAATAAATGTCGCTACGTGGAAACTTTCTTCGCACAGTCGAAACTTTTGACAGGACATGTCGCGTTCCGTGTTTAGAATTTTCAAGTGTTTCTTAGTTCTTGTTTTCATCTGCGTGAGAGATTAAATTAAAGGGAAATTGTTTGTTGCTAGGGAAAATGAATACCCAGGTGATCATGTTTTGGTCTTATTTATTTATATATACTTTATTGTACACCACAAAAATACATAACATGAAATAAACACATTAAACACTACAAAATATACAATGGCGGCCTTATCGCTTTCTACGATCTCTTCCTGGCAACCTTGGAATGGACAGTGATTTCCCTGGACATAAAATGGGGCTATCGTTGGTGCAAATATTATGTATACAATACACTAAAATAGATACACAGATAAATACTAAATAATTATAAGCACCGAAATAAAATAAGACAGTAGGTGATAGCAGTTAGGACAAAATCACAACGACAAGTAGTGTTCCTTTACAAGTCTTTTGAACACGTGTAACGACTGCGCGCGTTTTATTTCAACTGGCAACGCATACAACGCGTCTTTACAAGTTTTTAGACGTGTTTGTATGAGTTTTTGTTAGGTACATGGATAAAGTTTATACCCTGTATCTCTCTCTCTCTGTAGTCGGTCCCTCATGTCTGAGGACCGTGGTCAGCTTCGAAGTTGCATCTGGAGCGGGTGATCCGCCTCCACCGGTTTCTGTCCAGCGCATCTCTTACACTATGAAGAATTTAGAGGACGATGATTCCTTCACCTGATCGGTCCATCGTGTTGGTGAACGACCGCGCGATCGTTTGCCTTCGGTGTTCCCAACCACAATCAGTTACTCTACCTTGTATACCCTATATGAATACATGCTAATTCCAAAGGACTAATGAAGTATTAAGGTCATAAACCTGCACCTGAATCAGTTGTAAACTTCTTAAATAATATAGCTATTAGATTTTTTTGTTCATGCCTTTTTACTAGACTGTGCGATATCAAAGACAAGGATGGTTTTCATGCGTATCTTTGTTTGTGGGATTCTTTATTCTTTATACCCTCGAAGCATCCTGTTTCCATCGACTCGTCTAGGTCGCGCAATGGTTCTAAGTTACTTTTTGTTTTTGTATAATCAAAATAGCAAATTTTAGATGACAGTAAAGAATGACCATTTGGAGTATAAAAATAATGGGCTTAAGGAGACTATTCCAAAAATATATTTCACTATAAAAAAAAAAAAGAATAATAGTTTTGATTAACACAATATCTGACATTTCTGTAGGTAGGATTGTAAATCTGGAGAGCAGGTTTAAATGAAAAGAGGGTACACTAGCAATTAAAAATATATTAGGCACTGTTTACTATTACAATTTCGCAAAATATTTTCTGTACTTTCGACAAAAACGATAAGATTTTTTAAGCACTTCTTTCCACGTGTTCAGTGGAAATGAGATCCGTGTCTGGATCTACCTTGTTGCTTTGCTGGCACCGACTGAAAATTAACATATAAAATTAAATAGATTAAGAAAGAAAGAAAGAAAATACGTTTATTTGCGGCAAACATGACGCAAAAAAAAACAATCCTCCTCCTCCTTTTTCAATTTATTCAATTGAAAAAGGAGGTGTATAACCTCCTTATTGATTTCGATAACGACAACCCTTTGAAATACGTAGGAAAATTGAAATACGTGTGAACAAGCAATGATAAAGCTATTACGTAGCACCTTTGTCAATCTTGAAGGTGTGTTCAAAAGCGGACTGTATGGAGTTATTGACTGACTAACTTAAATAATTAATTGATTATCTTTATTTGGAAATAACCCAGGACTTCTCAGACTGGGTCAAGGACTGTTGGACTAGGTTTTAAAACAAAGTGATTAAAATCGTCCAAAGGTTTTTGACTTCTCTTTAACCAGTTCTAGTATCTAGAAGGTAAGTGTTGTGTGAGCGTATATGTAAGTCACTATACAGGATGAAATTTAATTCATGGGCATCCTTTTAAGAGGTCATTGTACTCATCATTGTGAACAACTTTTACTATGGGACTAAACCTAAAATCGCTAAAAAAATCAGCTGTTCTTTGTTCTTATGTTCACATAACTCGTCAAAATGTAGGGAAGAGCTGATTTTTTTTTCGCGATTTCAGGTTTGGTCCCATAGTAAAAGTTGTTCATGACCCCTTAAAAGGATGCCTATGAATTCAATTTCATCCTGTATAGACTGCCATTCATCATCATTATCAGTCTTAAGTAGTCCATGGCTGACATCGGCATCTTCAATCGCACGCGATTTATCTCGATTCTCGGCTTCTCTCATCCAGTTGCTATCAGCTACGTTCAGGTTATTTTAAATATGATAAAATTCATAATTCAGAAACAATACCTCACTACGGCTGTTGTCGGATCTTCCAAGTCCGAAAGTTTTAGGTAAATCGACGTTGCGGACGCGTTCCGGTTCAGGCCATTCGAAGTCATCACCGTTACCACCGTCATCATCAATGGGGTTGAAGGTCGTGAAGTATTCTTCGAGCTTCACATTGTTACCTCTGTGCTTCTTGTGGTGATTGGCTGGAACTAAAATGAGCTTCATCACAAATGTGGCAATGCCTTTTTAAGCTTTAATGACAAGTGTTTTTAATGAAGGCACGAAAAGGTCTCGATATGACTATCCAATACTAATCGAGAACCGTCTGTGTCTCTGTCTGGTCGCTCCATGTAAAATACTAGTATTCAGCTGCATCCGGTTAGACTGGAAGCCGACCCCAAAATAGTTGGGAAAAGGTTAGTTAGATTGACTTTATTTTAAACAGCAACCGCCACTTATTTACTGTTTGATACCTCAATTAATCAATCAAAATATTTTACTTCACATAAACATACATGGGCACTTATGAAACGTCAGAAGCTAAGTGCACGTTTCCAATTGGTTGTGTCCTATGGAGAAGAGCCGGCGGCATCAAACTCTACCTGCACCTACCTAATGTGAATATTGATGCAGTTTCATAACAAAATCTTGGATGAATTTTCACAAATGAATGAATATGGTATACCTAAGTAGGACTCTTGTGGTGGCCCAGTGGTATCGGCCGCGGCTTACAAGTTGTAGCTCGTAGGTTCGAACCCAGACAGGCGCTTTACTTTGTGTAAATTATTTCATGAGCACTGCTCTCAAAACGGTGAAGGAAAACATCGTGAGGAAACCGGCATGTCCTAGAACCAAAAATTCAAAGACATGTGACATCTACCAACCCGCACCGGGCCCGCGTGGTAGATTACTGCCCACTCCCTCTCACAGAGAGGAGGCCTGTGTCCCAGCAGTGGGAACATTATAGGCTGATGATGATGAAGTAGGACTGCAGTACTGCGGATATACAATGGGTCTCAGGTGCTCAGATTTTTTTAAACATATTCTGGCGCCATTGCACAGGCCAGAGAGGTCCAAAAAATACCCAAGTTTATTAAAAAAAACATATTCATTATGATAGGAACAGTCACGAGTACAAATGTGAATATCATCAGGAGAATGATGATAAACATTTGCCCTTATCCCAATTAATTTGAGTTCAATGTATTTATGTATAATGTATGTATGTATTTATGTCAATGTATTTGTGTATGTATGTATTTTGTTTTTTTGTGTTGTGTTCAATGTATTTATTTTTGCATATATGCAAAACACGTGTTTGTGTATAACAAAATACAAAAGCAATTTTATCCTGGACTAACGATTGCAACTTTGAGATAGTACCAAGACGTTAGTATAGGTTCCAAAATATGTACCAAGTTCGTAACAACATGTAATTAGAATCAATCACTGACGGAAATCACTTTTTTACACACTTGTGTGTGTGTACACGGAATTAATTTGTAAAGAAAACAGCACGATCTGTCTAAAATGTCGACGAGAAAGTATCCATTTCCGTCAAAAGTTTAGACAATATTATCGTCCCAACGTCGTGTTCGGGACTCTTTTGTGACCATTTTCCCTCTGGAGTTTCCGTTGATGGTGTTTTTATTGGAGTTTTACACCTAAGGGCCTTTTTTGCAGATACGAGAATCGCTTCCTAATTTGTTGTTTTGTAGAGAACATACAATAAGTATGCGTGGCGAAAATTTTGAAGTATTTTTTCCTTTGACGCCTTTGCTTTATTAATTCTCAATTATTTATTTCCCGTTACCCTAAATACTTACTCGACAATTAACTTAACTTTTTACCGCTAAAGGGAATCTTACACGCGTGTAGGTTTAATTACCTACATTATCGTACTCGTGTGGGATTCTTGCATGTTCACCGAGATAAAATTTAGTGCTATCTTTTGGTCGTGCTTGGATTGACGAAAGCTGGGTTGTTTTGATCATTCAGATGCTAAGCAATGTGGGTAAAACAGGGTAGGCTTAAAATTATTGAACAATTATGGACCCTATCAGGCACAGCATAATAGGAGAGATGAGGAAGAGCCCTTACCTATTTGTGTTTATATTATTAAATGTAGGTAACTAACTATATACACTAGATACTAAAATAAATGACTAACTTACTGGGTAGGTATGTAGGTACTCTGGTGATTGTATTTTTATTTGTTTACTACTTTTTAGGGTTCCGTACCCAAAGGGTAAAAACGGGACCCTTTACTAAGACTGCGCTGTCTGTCTATCCGTCCGTCCGTCTGTCTGTCACCAGGCTGTATCTCAAGAACCGCGATAGCTAGACAGTTGAAATTACAATTTATATATTTCTGCTGCCGCATACTAAAAACAAAATAAAATAAATATTTATGGGGGGGGGTCCCATACAACAAACGTGATTTTTTTTTGCCGTTTTTTTTCCTTGTGGTACGGAACCCTTAACCCTTCGTTTGCGAGTCCGACTCGCACTTGGCCGGTTTTTCTTATTCTTATTTGACCCGTCTTAAAACCAATTTCTAGTAGATCTCGTCTACCTTTAACCATACGTACTCATTATTAAAAATGACGTTATTTAAAACATAATAGAAAAGCCATGTGTGCCCCTTTAAACTAGGACACAGCAATGTTGCCTAGTGGCAAAATTATGCAGTAAAAGTTAGTACTTTCCAAGAGAAACATTTTACAAAAACATGTTATTATGCACTTCATACTGAAAGTAAAATTACATCATAACATAACGCTTGTACTCCTCGAAGGGTTGGGTAGAGGCATTTAGTAGATATACCCGCATTTCACCTGTTGTCTTTTCAAAAGTAAGTAAGCTGAAATGGCACTGGGCTGGCCATGTATGTCGATGGACCGATGGACGGTGGACCAGACTTGTCCTGGAGTAATGACCGCGTATCGTCAAGCGTAGTGTAGGGCCGTAGTAGGGCGCCCCCCAGCTTGAACGACCTTAAAACGGTGGCTAGGACTGACGGAAATAAGAAGTCGGAGGACAGGGTGTTGTGGCGCATCCTGTGAGTGGCATATTAATTGATTGACTAAAGGTGTTTTTTCTGAGTCAAAATGTATCATGTCCTAAGAGACAAAATAACATCAAAGCTAGATACAGTAAAGTAAAATACCAAGTTCCAAGTCAGGCCATAATAAACTGACCGAGAATAAACGGGACACAAAGACTGAAATATATAGCGAATTAATCAAGCAAGTAGTTAGTAGTGCTTCCCTAGGGATTAAACTGGGTGTTGTTGTGTAGCCAGGACTGTATTATGTAACAATAGGATTTAACTTGAACATTAACCAGGGGAATAGGAAGTTTATGTATGAAGTAATGCGGATCGACTTCGAGTTTCACACAGTCACAAAGACGCAAACAAACAAACGCGATGCGCGCTTGTGTCAAACCGAGTTTAATATTTTTATGTCACCGTATGATTGTGAACATTTATTCCAAAAGGTTTATGTGTATAACATATCAAATTAAGAGGAATACATGACCTAAAGCGCGGTTACTCTCGGACTGCATAGAAAAGAAAGAGAAGCGCGATGACACAACGGTGGTAACTTATTGCAAAATATGAAGCAATTATCTATTTACAAAGAATGTATTGTTTGGACTAAAAAATTAAAACACTACACTTTTATTATGTTGCTCGTAGAATAATCTGACAAAAAATCACAATGAGTGAATGTATATTAGTACCTATGTTTTTTTATCGTACCAAATAAGTTGTATTATGTTTTTTGTAGAGCAGTGGTGGCCCAGTGGTATCGGCCGCGACTTACGAGTTGTAGGTCGTAGGTTCGAACCAGACAGGCGCTTTACTTTATGTAAAATTATTTCATCACCACTGCTCTCAAAACGGTGAAGGAAAACATCGTGAGGAAACCGGCATGTCCTAGAATCAAAAATTCAAAGACATGTGACATCTACCAACCCGCACTGGGCCCTCGTGGTGGATTACGGCCCACTCCCTCTCACAGAGAGGAGGCCTGTGTCCCAGCAGTGGGAACATTATAGGCTGATGATGATGATGATGTTTTCAACACACTATCTACCCAGCATATATCCGGAAGAATATCATATATTTTTTTTATTTTGTTTACTGTAGTCGATCATATACTTTTATTGTTTCTAAAACTTGCGTTTTTTGCGCTTAGGTCCTGTAAGCCCCAAAAAAAGACGTGTGATGCAGGAGTGAGATACCAGTTACAGCCAAAATAAGACAGGAACCATCTTTTTTTTCCGTTTTCCGCAAGTTACACGTGCCAAGATTTACACGTTTTTATCTAGGTACATTAATTAATTTATTCGAAAGTAATTATTTTCCCAATTATTGTGACTTTAGTATTAGAACCGTTAACAACAAGTTTCTTGTTTGTAGCTTAAAGACTTTGTACAAAACTCTACCCTAAACATTTTCGAAAGTTTCTAAACACAACACGACATTATGTTGGCAATTTGTAGGAAAAATAATAACCTACATTGCCTGACTAAAACATTTATTTGAGTTTTCGCCCAAAATTAGTTTGTTTAACGACAATTTTCTGTACTAGGTTTTTGGTATTATGGTACGTTTACCTAAACAGTAAAATGTACCATTAGTGTAAACGTTTACTAACAAGGCAAATTGCGCAATGATTATAAGCACGAATGAAGTTTTCAAAATGTAATACAGGGTGGCAGGGACGTCGGGGCAATTGCATAACACATTATCAATCGGAATCGGTTTCATTTTGACAGTTCAACAAAATTCATAGCGTTATTTACGTGTTGAGCGGACAAATTTTTCGAGCTTATGAAGCAATGGATTAGCAATTTGCTCAAAATGATTCAGTTTCCGATAGATAGTGTGTTACGAAATTAAGGTGCTGGTCTATCTATTCATTTATTATTTACTAGCTTCAGCCCGCGACTTCGTTCGCGTGAAACTTCTTGTTTCCCCCGAGCCACCCCGTCGTATCGCATCACCCGCCCGCGCTATCACTTAACGTTCTTTTTTACTTTTTTTCTTTTTGCTCGGCTCCTAAGGGTCATAGCGTGATGTTAAATAGCCTATAGCCTTCCTCAAGAATTGGGCTATCAAATGCAAGAAGAATTTTTCAAATCCGACCGGTAGTTCCAGAGATTACCCCCTACATACAAACTTACAAATTTTACCTCTTTATAATATTAGTATAGATATAGATTTAATATCATTTGAGGCAGAGACAAATAAAAAAAAATTAAAGATCATAAAAATCGGTCCAGCCGTTCTTGAGTTACAAAATTAAATGGCGTAACTAACCCGACTTTGTTTTATTTATGTATAGATTTGAATAATTACGCGTTAAAACAAGAGTAGTGGTGGCCCAGTGATAGAGTTGTAAGTAGTGGGTTCGAACCAAGGCAGGCGCTTTTCACTGTGTAATTGTATTCATGAACACTGTTCTCAAAACGGAGAACCAAAAAAATTAAGAGATGTGATAAGTATCTACCAACTACCAACCCACGTGGCCAACGTGGTGGATTACGGAACACAGGGAGTGTTCCGTAATCCACCACGCGGGCTTCGCGGGCTCACAGAGAGGAGGCCTGTATCCCAGCAGTGGGAACGTTATAGACCGATTAAGCGTTAACACTAATTAAGATTTTCATTTCATGACTCCATCACAGTACTGTAGAGGTTGTCCTTCTTTCAGAAGACAGGCTGGTTATATTTGAAGGCATGTTCCATTCGAACGTTCAAGCGTGTGTCATTGAATGGAGTTCCAGGTTTGACGTGAAAAATAAGTAATGCTAATTTTATGTAATTTATGTGAAAACTCCTAAAATAATATCTAATGACATCCAACAGGAGTTTCATTTCAATAAAAAGCTCTCTTCGTAGATTAGCTTCTAAATCTAGTACCTACATTTTCAAGGATGCGAGAAAACCTGCGGGCAATAGCTTCGTAGGTATCTCAAGGAACATCAAATCTAAATAAACAAGCAACAATAAAGGGAATTTCAGCAACAAAGATAAAGCGCAAACATTTTACATCGTGTAAGTAATGCACAGGCAGTATCAAACTCGTAAACTCGGATATTAACTTTAGAGTTGTAGCATAGAATAGTACCTACAGAAGGTGAGTTCATACAACGAGCGAGGACGCACACACAGAGGCATAAAATATGGAGTATTATTTTATCACACTAATATTATAAAGGCGAAAGTTTGTGAGTGTGTGTGTGTGTGTGTGTGTTTATATGTTTGTTACTTCTTCACGCTCAAACCGCTGAACAGATTAAGCTGAAATTTGGTATAGAGATAGCTTGAGTCCCGGGAAAGGACATAGGATACTTTTTATCCCGATATTCCCACGGGATCCAGACTTATGCGGGTGAAACCGCGGGGCGCAGTAGTTAAACTATATCTCAACTCTTGTCAGGCGTAAGTGATGTAGTATACTTTGGAACCAGGACGCGCGCGTACACGTTACAAACTATACACGAGCTGTACTCAAATCTCGAATTTAGGGTAATCGCAGTTTTAAAAATAGCAATACAAAGTATACGCGAGCAGTTTCCTATGGCTGCGTTCTGGCCTTGTATAGAATGGAAATATGCTGTCGCGACGCCTTCTAGCTGTGTCAGGGCACCACGTGGTGATTATTTTGGCTCACAGCTCACAAACCCTGTTCAGGTTAAATTCTTTCGTAAACATTCACTAAAGGCAGCAACACATTCATATATTTTCAGGTTCCCACTTTTTATATCTTACCATTTTTTCTAACAAGTATTGTTTGAATTGTTACAATTATGATTTCTTACCTCTTGTGGCAAACTATTGGGTATGGCAATAAGAAAACAACAACTATCTCAAACACTGTATATTAATAAAAATAAATTAGTGTAACATTACCATTTACAAATTATTGCCATACCCAATAGTTTGCCACAAGAGATAAGAAATCATAATTGTAACAGTGGCGCCCAACGTGGGGCCACTGTTACATTTATGATTTCTTATTGCCATACCCAATAGTTTGCCACTACAGGTAAGAAATCATAAATGTAACAGAATAACACTTTTTAATTGTAATTGAAAAATATTCAACGGAAGTTATAAACTATCTAAATTATCAAAAGTAAAACATCTTTAAGGGTATTTTTAAAATTAGAATTTCGAGTTTTTTTTTAAATCATCAAATCAAAGCACTTAACTTGTAATTTGTCGGTATCATACCCAGGCCAATGGTACCAGTTCCCAAAAATACCGGTATTTCAAGACCTGCACCCTGATTGCGTAACACACTATCAATCGAAATCTGAATCATTTTGAAGCCAATTGCTAATCCATTGCTTCTTAAGTTCGAAAAATTTGTCTGCTCAACACGTAAATAACGCAATGAATGTTGTTGAACTGTCAAAATGAAACCGATTCCGATTGATAATGTGTTACGCAATTGCCCCGCGGGTCGCGAGTGCACTTGTACTCGCTGTACTTGAAACGTGTCTGACCTTCTGCCCTGTTGAATATTCACAAGGTGTGTCCTTATTATCAAGGTGGGAGAAATGATCCGTCAAATCGAATTAAGCACGTGGTAAAGCTAGAAGTAAAAGTTGGATAATCAATTGTATAGACTATTTTTAAACGACTTTAAAAAGGAGGTTCTGTATTCGACCCGTATGTATGTATGTTTGTATATCCGCGATTATCTTAAAAACTACTGTACCAATTTTGATAATTTTGTCATTAGTGTGATCTACATATTTTCAGAAAGGTTTTCGTATATAATACATTAGGTAATTATTTTTATGTACGAAGTTATATGCATAAATGTACTGCATCTCCGGCATTTCTATGCGAATTTTGATGATTCTTCGAATCGGTGTCTTCAATTCTTTAATGCACTAGTGTTAATTGAATTTTTGTGGGGTAGGTGCAACTAAAAAGTGAAAAATAAAAACTTTTTTCAAAAAAAAACAACCGACTTCAAACTCGAGGTGCCCTTCGCTCGCTCTTGCATCCTATGTCGACGGAGCCCCGCTCCGCGGGGCTCCTATTTCTGTGTAAAGGGTTTAAAGCAACCTAACCTCTGGGTTCCCTTCGCTCGCTATTGCATCCTACGTCGTCTATCGACCGACCGCAACCATGCGACCCGTATAGGGAGAACTTTCAAAAGCTATCATTTATATCAAAATATGTGTTAACTGCGAAAGGATTATTCTGATTTACTCGACCCAAAAGGATGGTTTTTGAGTAAAAACAATAAATAAACGACTTTCTTCTTTTTCCCAAAGAGCAAGATTTACAAACCGTACTTACGTAAAAGTCTCACACGAATATGAACATTGTGAGTATAAAATTAACGTTCATATTTGTATGAAACTTACTCACATTAACTTATCAGAATATTTATGTACATTAAATGCATAGGAATACGGTACACATTCGTATGGCACTTATTTTACTAAGTAAAATCAAAGAGCGTGAATTTTTCCCTAGGTAATATCCACAAAAATAGCCACGCTAAACATCTACTTATGCCTGTGTTACAGCATAATCAGCATATAATGTTCCCACTGCTGGGACACAGGGCTCCTTTAAGTGAGAGGGAGTGGGCCGTAATCCACCACGCGGGCCCAGTGCGGATTTGTAGATGTCACAAGTCTTCGAATTTTTGGTTCTAGGACATGCGGGTTTCCTCACGCTGTTTTCCTTCACTGTTTTGAGAGCAGCAATGATGAAATAAATTACACAAAGTAAAACCCTTGTCTGGGTTGGAAACTGTGTGGCAGGATGTAAATCCGCAGAAAATCCGACTTTCTAATCTGAATAACAATATAAATAATGATACTAGACTTGAAGTAACCCTAAAAATAGGTCCAGCCAGCCTATAGAAAACCAGTGAACCTTTGTATTGCGTCGTCATTATGACTGCGGCTTTTGATGTGAAGGGTCGGAGGTATTATCCTTTGAATATTCTGTTATCTGTCATGAGAGACACGACGGGTGAGCCAATAGCGGGCTTATGAGGATCACTCAAACACTGGTTACGCTTGCTTAATAGGCTGTGGTTCCTTTTTTATTTGGCTATTTTTTACTTAGCATAATTCATAAAACTGTACAACAAAAAAAAAATGTATTTTGAATTTATGTGTGCTCTGTCTGTTAAATTTTCAGTGTTTTTTTGTTTACGTTTGGTACCTAGACATTATAGTAAATGCAATCGGCCTAAATCGGCACGAACCTACGGAGTAAACGTAACAGAAATTCGACCAATATTAAAATAAAATTTATATCAATAAATTATTTTTTTTACTTTATTTTATTTAATAAATTTTATTTTAAACTTTAAAATCTGTTGAATTTCCGTACTACTATTTCACATTATTATTTTTATTTATGACGCATGTTAGACGATCAATGGGCCAAACTTACGAGCTAGTGAGTCCCGCTTGGTAAACGACATCGCGGCAGGTCCCGACGGAGATGGCGGGATGAGCCATAATAAAGATTGATCCTTCGCAGCTCTGGACGGAGAGAGGTGGAAAGAGAGTAGGGAGGGCTTCGCTTAGCAGGGATATTAATGGCTTATACTAAATAAAATATTTATTTAGTTTTATGATTCATATCTATGCGTGTTCGTGCTAGGTAGGGCCTAGAGTGAGGAACCTCATTATGCATTCTTTAACTTTTTGCTAAGCCTAATTATTTAATTAATTTATTTCCTACTTCGAGTCCATTACATATCGTCGACCGTAGGTTCAATTGAGGTAAGGGACAAAATACGATTTTTCAGGAGAGGCCGACAAAGTTTTTTTTCGGACGTTATTATGGGGCTGATTCGAAATTTGGATCCAAAAATCATTAGGGTAAGAGACATTTTCTTAAGCTAGAATTTTTTCATATTCACCATTCGATAGAGCGAAAAATTCTGAACAAAACTGTATACTCAACTCAATTTGGGTATTTTGTCCCTTACCTCAATTGAACCTACGGTCGACGATATAACTGTTCATACTAATCTGATTTTTTACGTTAAAAAATCGGTCAGTAAACGACCCTCTTTTTTTGGATGGGAAATCATCAAATGACTTCCGCTCTGGGTGGAGCGGAAGGGAGTGTCAGACTCTTACCGACTAAAACCCATCCGTGTTCATTCCTTAGCCCTTTATGTTCCGGGGTAGCGGTAACCCTTTCGGACAATCCCGCACCGCCTCAGTAAAAAACTTACGTCAAATATTTTTATACAGTACCTACCCCTACTTACAGAATGATAATAGTAATTGATTTTGACAGTCCATATTTTTTTACTATTTTATCCTAATGAAAATTTCTGAATTCCGATGGAATCAAATTAAAAATCAGTAACACCAATTAATTCAACGTGGCAATGCTGCCAGTCTTCTGGACACGTTGCCGTCTTGACCCAAAAAAGAAAAATGTCGTTGTCTATGAAAAAAAATATTATAAAAGACACTTACTCGAAACCACAGCCAATGCCAACACTACGACGAACAAGACTAAAATAGTAAGCTTCATTGTACTAAGATTTACACAGAATATTTCCCTAAAGAAATGTTCAGGCTTTATATATTTACTTGAAAAGGCAAAACAGCCCACAATTGTCGAGTAATGTTACAAGAACTGATAAGAGGCTTGTTGAAAATGTTTAAGTAATTATTCTGTGTTTATCTTTATCATAATTTGTCTGTAAAATAATAACAGACAAATTCCAACAATAGGACAGAAAATCTACATTATCATGCTCAAGCCTGTTTCGCCCCAAGGGTTGAGCAGAGGTGTACCTATTAGTACAGTCAACAGCAAATGTAGATGATGAAAATCAGAAATTCAATACCTACTAATGAACGGAGTTCGCGTCAGAACTGTGTGGCGTTGAAGTGATTCAAAAGTATGTGATTGTAAATTATACCAAACATTTACTACTAAGTAGTACAGTTGCCAGTTCTGACGCGAACTCCGTTCATTAGTATTGAATTTCTGATTTTCATCATCTACCTTTGCTGTTGACTGTAGACCCACGTTTGCCAGTTATGTTTGAGTCCGATGTAAAAGGCAGCGAGCCTATTGCCATCAACCGGGCACAAATCCTGACTCCGGGCAGCTACTGAGAAATTCCAGATGTAAAAACCCGATAACACTTTGGCCGACCTGGCAATCGAATACAGGATCTCATGCTCAGCAGTAGCACTTACGACCACTAGACCAATGAGGAGGTCAACTTTCTGAATAGACACTATCATTATTTAGAGGCGTTAAAATGTACTTTTTTTTTAAGTGAAACTTCTTTGTGCACGCTTGACTTGGGGAGTAAGCTGGCCAACGCGTGACGTAACCGTTACGAAAAGTGTGATCGGGCGAGGCGAACGGGAGTTGAGTGGGGGATATAAACAAGAGAAAGCAGTGCGCGCGCACATTTTCTTTCTCTCTTCCTCTCATAGCCAAATACGTTTGAAGTTTCACTTCAGTCGTGTGGTCATAAGCACACTCGGTTTTTTTTTTGTCTTGTGGTAATCCTCATGGATGTCCACCACTCTGGGGTGGGTGGAGGGGTCTGTCAGCCTCTTACTGACTAAAACCACACGGTGTTCCGCTGCTACCTTTAGCCGGGGTGCTGGACTGCTTGCGCATTTCGTCACGTTCCCCCAGGCGATGTTCTAGATAGAACGCGAATACGCGATCATCGCATGTTCGCGCGAACCTTGTTCTTACCACTCCATGAGGCGTCCTACTAATTTGGAACGTGGATATTGTTAGTAAAAGTTCCAATCACCAAAAAGATCAATCACGAACGTTGTATGAACAAGTAACAGGCTGTATGATAAAGGAAATCGCGCGCGAGCCAAATTAAAAAAAAAAGTTAGTGAAATTATAAAAAACGTGCGAAAAGCATTCTGCCTTCGTTCGTAATTGTTTGCTCAAAATTGTATCTAAATAAATAAACTTACTATTCTTATTCATAAATTGCACTTACTTATTTTTTCATAGAGGGTGATAAAAAGTAGAATATCCACCTCGGGAGCAACACTATTCTAAGCTCGAGTCACGTACTTTGAATCCCGGTCGCCTTCAAAATAGTTGTTTGCTCCCTTGGCAAATAATGTACAATTTTCTTTGTCTTTTCTATATTATAGTAATCACTACAGTCCTTTCGCGATTGATTTTACCTCTGATTTTGCATCACTGTTCACATCACTGTGACATTTATTCTTATTCTAATAAGGTTGATGTTGGGTTGCTGCCATTTTGACAAGTCTGCCAAAATCATTGTCATCTTTATTCTTATTACAATGAGGTTGCTGGTAGGTTGCTGCTGTCTAGAAGTGTTTGTTGGCACGTCATATCCATACTTTAATATTTATTTGGAAAAAAAGGTCACGTTGATGTATAAAGGTTAGGAGGTAGGGTCAGGTTATCCCTGAGTTAGGCGTTAAATCGCTTACCCGAATAATAGATAAGGATAACCCATTCAAAGTGTTAAACCGGTATAATAGGGTTTCCGCTTCATGAGATTAAAATGGGTTAAGCCATACAAGATGTTATAATATATGCCATAAGGGTAGCCGAATAAACGGGTAACCATTTAAGCGGCTTAACTCTCAAGCGGGGTCAAAGTCAGTTTCAAATACAAGTCGTTTTATAATGATTGATACGACATTTTTTTAGTACATTATCCTGAAGTACCAACCATCGTGACAAGATTTTTGCAACTTGTATAAACAAGCATAGAATAATCAGCTTATAATGTTCCCAGGCAGACAGGCCTCCTCTTGGTGTGAGGTAGTGAGCCGTAATCCACCACGCATTCCCAGTTCGGGTCGGTAGAAGTCACATGTCTTCGATTTTTTATTTCTAGGACATGCTGGTTTGCTCATGATGTTTTCCTTCACCGTTTTGAGAGCAATTGTGATGAAATAATTTACACAAAGTAAATCGCCTGTCTAGGTTCGAACCTACGACCTACAACTCATTAGTCGCGGCCGTTACCACTTGCCCACCACTGCTAAACAAGCATACTACTTACAAAAACCGCACATGATTGAAAACACTTGTCCTATACTCGTCACTTTCAGGAGTGTTATCTACGACCAAATTATTGTTTACCGAAAAAAATGTTTATTTACCTTAGGCACCCGTTCCACCGCCGGCGATTATCGAAAAGCGAGTAGAGCTAGCATCTAAAACCGAGTTGGCGAGCCACGAGCAACAAAAGCGCAACGGCGACAAGCGATTACTCGCTGGTTTGCGTATTGACTATAGAGGTATGAGGAACGGGGTGAAAATTCACTCATAGAAAAGGCAGGATCCTCCGACCAGACAGGTGTCGTATCTGGCGGGCAACTTCCCGATGGTTCATGTCGGGCCGTTGTAGGTATATATGCTAGTTGCGCGGTAAACTCTGCTTGCGAGATGCAGGATTTTGCGATAAAGTTGAAAATCTATTAAAGAAATTTGACATATTGTAATAGTTTGATGTGCTGGCGTTTGTAGGTACGTTTCTTGAGCGAGAAAATCGTTGATAGATAGTCGAATCCTCGTCGGCGGTGGGACCCCCGAAAGACGAATAAACATCATTTTTATAACTCGTTACTGTGCTATTACACCATATCACTAGAAATATTTGTCAACGACCGCTTTGTTTAACCATCGTTAGTTTCGATGTGACTGATATTTATCTACGTTCAAGTTTAGTGCAAACACTGACCTGTAGTCAGTGTGTCGCAAATTGGGAGCTGTGGTTTTCCTATGAAACTTGCGATAGCTGAAAACAATAGTTTGTTCAAGAGTAATTGTACAAGAGCTATCGCAAGTTTAAATATAGGTAGCATGTATCAGAAAAGAGTGTTCATATTTAAAGGTGTAGTCACTTTTCCCTAAGGGTTCATTAGAGTACCAGCGTCAGACAGCATCTGTCTGGCATTAATGCTGAAATGAACCTTTTTGGCGCAGCCGTGAAGCACACACTATTATTGTCTGAAACATTATTTTTTATTTTATTAATTTTGTATTTCACGAACTATGTCTAAATAAACATTTTTCTTTCTTTCTTTCTTTACAGACTACAGACCATCAAACTGAACAACTTTCTATTCGGTCATGGCATCGTAATCGTGAAAAATCAATCAACAGTTTCTAAGCTTCAATGCTTTTTCAAAAATTTTTTTTTTTTTGTATGCTTCAAGACCCAGCAGCTTAGGCTGTATGTTGACTATCAGTGAATGAACGAATTTTTGGATTTTTATTAAGTAGAGGAGGGAGAGTAGAGGGTTGAGGAGTTTTTAGTGTGTACAAACACAATAAACAACGTAAACTAACTTAACTTTTATTAATATGGGGATAATGTACAGGGGGTATAGTGTATTATTTATATGGGTAGGCCAGTCATGTAAAACATCATAAGTCGCAAATAATAATAATTGCACTGCACTGATTTTTTGGAATATTGTTAGGATACCAGTAGTGTAAATCCAAGTTTGCAGTTTTAAAAGACCTGTGCTAACTGAATGGTGCAAAAATATCGGAAGTCTGATGAATGGCCCAAGTCGCAGAATGTCCCAAAATCTAGGAATAAAAAAAAGAGAGAACATAACAAAACATCACGCCTATAATCCCCGAAGGGTTAGGCAGCGGTGTACATAATAAATGTACACCCAAATTTCGCCAGTTATGTTTAAGTCTCATGTTATAGCGGGCGCGACTATTGCCATCAACCGGGTACAAATCCAGACTCAAGTCCATGACTGAGTAATCCCTTTGCTGAGTATACCAGCGCTGCGACATTTATTTTTTAAATGTCGCAGCATCATGCTGAGATAGGAGCCTTTTGGCCTCGTATAGGACTTTCTGTTTAATTTTTCTTTTTGTTACTTTTTTATATAACTTCTTTTTTTTATTTTTTTTACTGTGTTTAGTTTAGTTTGTGATCTTCCTGGACGAGTCGCAATAAATACTTTTTCTTTCTTTCTTTCTTTGGAAACCCAACAACACTTTGTCTGACCTAGGAATCGAATACAAGACCTCATGCTCAACAGTAGTGCTTACGACCACTAGACCAACGAAGCGGTCACAAAAGAGAGAAGTCTTTTGAAATATGTAGGTACCTTTATATTTCACTATATGGCTAACTTCTTCCTTATTCAGTGGGTCAACTGCGGAGCGTATCACCAGGAACGTGTAAGCACCGCTTGAAATAGCGTGAAGCAATAAAAAGATTTGGAACTACCCGCCGGCGAATGCTTGAGCAGCCATTTTTTCGGTTGTGAAGTCCGTAAGTGGTCCGCTTTTGGAGTATCGTGTGGAATACTGAAATAGCATTGTTTCCAGGCATGTTTTTGCACGACTCATAACGCAAAGCATCCAGTGCTTTACGATCGAATTTTTTTTTGTCTACTTTCTGAAACTGTTTTTATTGTTATACTCCTGCTAGTACACACGCACCACCACACCGCACGTACCTACGTCATTTATATACCCTTGTTTAGATAATTTAATGGAAATTAATTATGTACTTTTCAAAAATTGATTTAATGCAGTAGATTTGAAAAAAAAAAACCTCAAAATATTTCTAAAAAAAATCTCGTTAATCAAGTGTGAAACCTGAAAATATTTTAGCTTGCGAAAAAATCATTTAATCGCGTCAAATTTTTTTGAAGTGTAAACTTCTTTAGCGGCGTTGAACACTTTTTGTAATGGGTAAAAAATGTGAAACTCGCGTCAGGGCATCGCGTCAGGACACGTGACCGTCAGGAGAGATTTCCCCCCCCCCCCTCGCTTTCTACTGCGGCGCCAACCGAAGTGAACCAAGTGAGACACGATAATGGATGGATGGATGGATGAATGGTGATGGTGATGTGGATGGTGATGGGGATGGGGATGGGAATGGGGATGGGATGGTGATGGTGGTGGTGGTGGTGGTGGTGCTGGTGGTGGTGGTGATGGTGATGGTGGTGGTGCTGGTGGTGCTGGTGGTGGTGGTGATAGTGGTGGTGGTGGTGGTGCAGGTGATGGTGGTGATGGTGGTGGTGGTGGTGGTGGTGGTGGTGGTTGTGATAGTGGTGGTGGTGGTGGTGGTGGTGGTGGTGGTGATGGTTGTGATAGTGGTGGTGGTGGTGGTGGTGGTGGTGATGGTGGTGGTGGTGGTGGTGGTGGTGGTTGTGGTGGTGGTGGTGGTGGTGGTGGTGGTGGTGCTGGTGGTTGTGGTGGTGGTGGATTTTCCCTTTTTAAATTAATAATTGATTTATTTCAACGTTAATATTCAAGTTTTCACTTCTGCCGGCACTCCCGGAGTGCAACCCGTCTTTTTTTTTAATAGATTCGTTTCACCCATAGAAGGAAGCCTATTGAAAATGGCTCTTTTATTCAAAGTAGTTTCATTATAATTAATAAAAAAACAACTAATATGATATCTATAGGTATCTATGGTTTTTTAAACGATCAAATGAGCATTTTGAGTCGTGCACTTTTGGTTTTTTTTAATTTTTTTTATTTAACAACTCAGTTTTTCTGTATTTTAATAGTGACATAAAATAATTCTAGCCTATTATTCGCCCATTGTATGTCAAAGGCCTCTTCTGACATAAAGAAGACACGAGCGTATCAACCACAGAAATCTTAATAATAAGGTGAGACATAAGGTGTGAGGTATATGCATAAGATTTCTGTGGTATCAACGCTCGTGTCTTCTTTGGAAGCGAAAGAAGCGTGGTGATCACACCACGTATCCTCAAAATAGCGATTTCGTACTCATATTGACTAATAGCACCGCCGCGCTATTTCAATAGCATAAGTTTCGATCCCTTGGGAATATCGTGATAAAAAGTAGTACTTATGTGTTATTTATTTATTACTTTAAGCACATAAATGTACAGAGGCGGACTTAATGCCATAGGCATTTTCTACCAGTCACCCTTTGGGTGTTATTGTGATTCATAAGCTATATTACTGTATACTTTCATCAAAATCTGTTCAGTACTTTTTGCGTGAAAGAGTAACATACATCCATCCATCCTCACAAACATTCGCGTTTATAATATTACTACGAGTAGCTGTATAATATAACTGCAGTAACAACCACTCGCTCATTAACTTTGTCTTTGTCACAGACTGAAAATTAACGCTCATTTACAGTAACCAGTCGTTAGTAGAGCTTAAATATTTAGTTACAAGATGTAACGTGTAAACAATGTCTTCAGTAATTAACCTTTTCAACGCCAGAGTATAAACGTATCGCCGTACTCCTGACGCCAGGCCACTTTAACAACACAACAACACACACACACTTTAAAAAACAACAAATTTCTCGATATTGGTGGTTTATTTATATTAGTTTCATGCAATACAATATAGACGGAAGCTTCAACTTTTAAATTATATAAATAAAAACACACAAAAGTAATGATTAAATTATTTATTTCATAATATCCGACTACGACGACCGACGTGTATTTTGTCATATATTTGTGACGGCGTTCAGGGTAAGATTTCGTTTGTCACATATATGTTACAATGGCGTTCAAAAGGTTAATAGTCAAAAGTGATTTTCAGCGAGTTTCTCTTTGGTAAAACGAAGCATTGTGTTATACGGAGAACCTGCACCACTCGTTTGGCAGTTGCTTTGAACGCTCATTTTCATTGGGTGTGAATTTCCGCACGCTTTTTATCGACCGATGAACGTCATTGGTCGCTACGGGGATTCCCCGCAGAAGGTGTACCGACCGCGTTATCGACTTATGCTGTATATCGACTAATGAAAACGAGTCATTAGCTTCAAAAACATACAAACTGAGTCACGAACAGAATTTCAGTAACTAGAAATAAATAATAAATAAAAACTGTAAACTGAAACCCCGATCAAGTGTTTAGTTAAAAACACGCACAACAACAACAGGTTATCGTATAAAGTTGACACAAGATTTAATTATTTTTCAACTACGCCCATCCGCGAAACCTTCAGAGTCCTTTTTTATTAACCGACTTCAAAAAAAGGAGGAGGTTCTCAATTCGTCGGAATCTTTCTTTTTTATGTATGTTCCCCGATTTCTCGAAGACGCCTGGACCGATTTGGAAAATTTTTCTTTTGTTGGAAAGGGTAGGTATACTTCCCAAATGGTTCCATGAAAATTTAATCGAAATCGGACAAGTGGTTTTTGAAAAATCAAAAAAAAATCTAAAAATGTATCTACATTGTCTACATTAACGACCTTTTTGTTTACTTTTTCGTGGGGTAGTTACAACTAAAAAGTGAAAAACAAAAACTTTTTTTCAAAAAAAAAAACAACCGACGTAAAAAAAACACTACAAAGTGATAAATAACTTTAATTTCGGAAGTCGGTGTCAAAAAAAGAAAATGCGGAATCAACGACACCGACTTCCGAAATTAAAGTTATTTATCACTTTGTAGTGTTTTTTTTTTAAGTCGGTTGTTTTTTTAACATAAAATATATCTTACGACATTTAGAAATAATGTTTCTTCCCATTAGTAAAAGAATGATCGAAATCGGTTTAGTAGTTCCGAAAATTACCCCATAAGTCTCAGACCAAATAAAAAACCAAGACAGAGGGCAGTCAACAGTAAAGTGAGGCCGGTTTCGTAAACATGTGTTCAATTAGTGAGGTGTAGTTTGATTGTAAATGGTTGTAAATGTATGCGTGTGAGCGTGTATGCACAGAGCGGAGGTGTAGTTTTGGCATGCTTCATTGTATTGTTCGCAGCGCTGTCTTTACTATTTTATTTGGTCTGAACCCTTATACAGGGTGTTACAGAAAGGGTATATCAATACAAACGGGTCGAAGAGTGTATCTGGTCTAGAATCTCTGTACAAAATTTCAGCTCAAAAGCATTAACTTTGAAAATGCTTAATATTTTTTTATTTCGACATCACGGCGCTGCACTGGCGCGCGGCGGCGTGATATGGGTTTACTAGGCGCACAGACACACTACAGATAATGGATAATGACCCTCGTAGTGCGGTGACACGTTTGTTATGATTTCAATTTAATAAACTATCGAAATAAAAAAATATTAAGCATTTTCAAAGTTACTGTTTTTGAGCTGAAACTTTGTACAGAGATTCTAGACCAGATACACTCTTCAACCCGTTTACATTGATATACCCTTTCTGTAACACCCTGTATACAAACTCAGAAACCTTACCTCTTTGTTATGTTTGATGCACGAGGGATATAGGTACGTATCTACATTTATGAAGGTATCAAAAACTTGTAGACACACATATAACCAAGGCTTTATATCGTATGACCTTGCAGGAGTGTGGGTGTCCGTAATGAAATGTCGTTGCCTAGCAACGGGGCTGTAAAAACCGTAAAACTCCGTAAATACGATTCGGGGATTACTCCCAATGTTACAAGGATTTTAGTAAATCCGAGAAAAATGGCCGTTTAGACAATGAGAGGAGATGAATACGGTTTTTCGAAGAGCTTTTAATAAATAAATGTGTAAGTATTGTAATGTGTATTGTTTTAGGCACTAGGTTGCAAATTCAAAACCTGGAATATAAATATACATCAATTTTCCTGGGTAGGTTTTCATCATAATCAGCCTACAATATTCCATAGGCCACCCTTCGGTGAGAGGAAGTGGGCCGTAATCCATCACGTGGGCCTAGCGAGGGTCGGTGGATGTAATGTCTTCGAATTTTTGGTTATAGGACATGCCAGTTTCCTCAAGATGTTTTCCTTCACCGTTTTGAGAGCAGTGGTAATGAGATAATTTACACAAAGTAAAGCGTCTGCCTGGATTCGAACCTACGACCGACAGACATATCGTAAGTCGCGGCCGTTACCTCTTTGCCACCACTGCTCTCATAATATAACTTTTGATAAAGAAAAGTAATTGTGTGGTCAATCTTGTGAAGGATCTCGTTTAATTGAGGTGCATGAAGATTATTGTTGGATACTCAAAAGCTTATATAGTCTTCTAGATCGTATTTCAGTCACGACGGCCAAACTCAACTGAGACTTGTCTTCGGCGCGGGAGATATTATAGTGCACAACTGTGTCCGCAGACACAGATCTCTCTTCACTCTCATAGTCCGATGGGACGGCAATCCGACACGACCGGAGAGAGATCAAGCGCAGGATCAACGGCTTAACATATTTTTCGAGACACGAGGGTACCACACCGCTAACTTCCAAACTCAGGGCTGTTACTAAGAAATGTCTAATGGAAAAAACCCAATAACACTTTTCCCAACCTGGGAATCGAATCAAAAGCTTATAGAGGTATGAGGAACAGAGTGTAAAGTTCACTCAACTTCCATAGAAAAGGGAGGATCCTCCAACCAGACGGGTGTTGTGTCTGGCGGGCAACTGCCCAATGAGTCATGTCGGGCCGTTGTATCTATGCTAGTTGTGCGGTAAACTCTGCTTGCGAGATGCAGGATTTGCGTGACGTCAGTATGACGCGTTGTTCGCATGTGGCGTTGTAGATACCGCTACAAGCTTATACAGGGTGTAATTTTAATCACCGTTATCCTCTTAAAGGGTAATTGTACTCATCATTATGAACAACTTTTACTATGGGGCCAAACATGAAATCGTGAAAAAAAAATCAGCTGTTCCCTAATGTTCGGATAACTCGTCAAAATGTAGGGAACAGCAGATTTTTTTTCGCGATTTCAGGTTTGGTCCCACAGTGAAAGTTGTTCATAATGATGAGTACAATGACCCGTTAAGAGGATAACGGTGATTAAAATTACACCCAGTATGATGTGTAAAGGGTAGTAATTTTATTACGTCCCATTTGGGACAAATGAGTCTGCGTTTTGATATATCATAACAAACCTAATAAACGTAATTTAACAGATGTGTGATCGTACATAATTATCTGAGATTAACTACGTTAATGCGATGTTAAAACTCAGGGGAAAATACAGTCCCTAAGCCTTTTAAACTGCTACACGTGTAATGATATTTCCTGATTTCTCAATTCAGAAATAACATGATAGTGATCAGTCATCCGACACTCCAATCCCGTATAGACCTGTCACAACTTTATCCGAACCAATAGCATCACTTACCCTAACCTTTTTCTAACTTTTTCTAAATATAATTTTATATGGAACGACCTATGCCTACAGTTACCTCTGAGTTTGTTTCAGCATTTCTTCTAAGGGATCAGTCAGCTAGGAAATGCGCGGGCGCCATTTCTTTTTATTTATTTATTTGATTTACACGGCTTATGAAACCAATTACATAAATCAAAGTATTAATAAGTACTAACATAAAACAAACTAATGACAACAATTAAATTCTATTATTTTCACAATAATTGAGGCACATAACCATTAAATTGGCGAATTTATTATCGAAAAGATCGCAGTCCGGGTTGGCCTCCACGAGCTTATTTAGTGCGGTCAATACGCCAGGTACGGGGGACGCAGCACGGGCCACAGTCCGACACGAAGGCACGGCTAGCAGTCGATGTTTTCTGCCACAGAGATAATTGTTCGGTATATAAAGTCGAATCAGCTCATTATGGATGTCAGAAGCATCCGTCATACCCTTGCATATTTTGAGCATAACGCCTACCTGGTTACATGCCCTTCTGGTCTCCAGCGTATGATATCCCAGACATCCTAAGAGAAACTTGGTAGGATAGAGGTAGGGATAGTAACCGAGAGTTCTTTTGTAAAGAATTTATTATTACATTGAACAAAAAATTGACGTTTAAGTTAACATCTTAAAAAATCCACTAACAGAATTAAACGTCGTCATCTTACATTAATTATTTATCTGAGGTCGTCATCATCATCATTCTACAGTATTATGTCTACTCACCCATGCGACCTCAGCAAGCGACTCTAGCTGTTAAATACTTAGCCACGAGCCACTCTTTTAACAAAACAAAGTATCGCAGACAAAATAAAACCTGATCCTGTTAATTTAGTGCTTGATTGAACGGACTGCAAATAGAAAGAGGGTGGCAGTTAGTTTGCAGACAAACTGCACCTAATTCAGTAAACATCGTAGAATAAAAGTATATGGAAGCGATACTACGATTGGCACATTGGTGTAGCTAGCTGTTGTAACCAAGACTGCTGAGCATGTGGTCCTGGGATCGATTGTCAGGTCGGGCTGTGTCACGGATTTTTACAAAATACTCAATTTTTGTAAAAACCCGTGAGTACAATTCATAATTTTATGACTTCATTGTGGACGCGGCGGGCTCAGCAAATAGTAGGAGAGAGGAAGCTTTAAAAGCGTATAGCGTCATAAAACGACAAGGTCTATTTGTCTATGTAACAATTTATTTGAAAATTAATTCATAATTATTAGAAAAAAGAACCCTGATAACTTTATAATATACTCGTAGTTAAGAGTAGCTTATGAGTAAACATCTCACACAGAAAAATATATGTAGCTTGTCATTTTATGATGTGAAAGTGACATTAAACATTGCTTAATTTTTATTACCTTAATTGCTTTTTACCTTTTGTGAATTTGGTATGGTAATTTTATTCTAGGTGCATGATCTTCACATATAATTATATATTAATGTATATGTCGTGGCCAGATCTTAAAATTGATAATTTCATGAAGTGTTCGGTCATTTATTGAAATGGTTGTAAAACATTTTAAAAGAGTAACGGTGGCGTTTCTTGCCCATTCTCCTCCATACGAAACTACCTATTGGAAGGGGCGACTAGAATCAATTCTATTTTTGTAAATTTTGACGTTCAAATGTGCCTATTTGAAATAAATTACAACCTGACACTGACTTGAAAATTGCAAAAAATTTAAGATAATTGAATTTCGCCGGCTACAACTGCGCATTCACCTTAACACTAATAACAAATTACTAGGTACCTACATATCACTAAGATATCTGTGTTAATATAGTAAACATCTGTATTTTCAGACTTTAGCGATCGTAACTTTTAACTTTGATTTTGAACCAACATAGGATGTTAAAATAATTCGACTATACAAAGGAAAAAATATGAGTGCCATTTCCAGACGTTTTTAGTACCTATTCTATGTAAACAGCTCGGGTAGAACGAATTTCTGTTGGAGTAAGTGTGAGCAATTGTGATGATGTGTTGTATAAGTTTCAATGGTCAACAGATGGGTGTAATGGTGTTGCAATCATTTAGTTGAGCAGTTTCTTAAGCTTTTCGGGTGAAGAAACCTACTGGAGTGTTATTCATCATTTGGATATTATTGGTTCAATCTCATTTTATTTTCATAATTTTCTT
Organism: Amphipoea oculea; assembly: GCA_945859645.1. Lineage (NCBI taxonomy): Eukaryota > Metazoa > Arthropoda > Insecta > Lepidoptera > Noctuidae > Amphipoea > Amphipoea oculea. The sequence continues at coordinate 14,158,090 of OX243880.1, forward strand.
AACAAACTATTTACACTAGATACCTACTAAATTAAAAGACTAGGTAACTGACAATATAAATAACTACAAAAACAAAAGGATATTTAGTTGTCGAAGTACTCGTCCGCCTCGCTGTCCTCCGGAAACGTGCCCTGAAGTCTGGCAGCAAATGGCAATGCAAATTATTTGGCTGCAAAACCAAACACTAATCGCGAATTCGTCTCATCACGGTCCTGCCCATATATAAGGTCCCATTAAAATAGATGGACAAACTTTTAGAAATCAATCAGACCACCAAAATAGAGACGATGGTAAAAAAACATACATTATAATAAAAACGCATAGATACTTACAAGAAAAATAATCAGCTAACGAAAATACACTAATGTCGCAATTTATTATTTTACGTCAAAATAAAATCACTTTAATCAGTGTTTTTTTTTTTTGCTTGGATATCTTTGGTTAGACGTACTGAGCTCTGTGTTAAAATTTGTCCATCTATTTTAATGGGACCCTGTATAAATTGATTTGGAGTCAGCACAATATGTCTTTTTATTAACCACCAATATGTCTTTTAGTCGTCATCTCGGTAGTGACTGCCTTTCGATAACTATTTAGTAATCTGTGCTTTCGAGCCATATCATCTTTCACACAGTCCGTCCATGTTTCGTTGGTCTTCACTACTTCTGTAGCTACATTCATACTCAAAACTTTCCTCACGAGATTTTTCCCATTCTTTCGCATCACATAAACAACCAATTTCCACTCAAGAAATAACACATATGTCACCAATGGTAGAAATATTATGTTACGCATGTTCATTTCTCGTAGCGGCCACTCACATGTCAATGTTTCGCGCTAGATATTTACGAGCTCCGAACAAAGAGATTTTTTTTGTTATGTGTTTTCGTGGTGAAAGTACAATAAAGCCTTTTTCCCAACTATGGTGAGGTCGGCTTCCCGATTAACCAGATGTAGCTGAGTACCAGTATTTTACATGGAGCGACTGCCTATCTGACCTCCACAACCTAGTTACTGAGTAATACGATACCCCTTATTAATGTTTGCCAGAGTTTCAGGCTTCTGACAACCCGTAACAACTGTCAAATATCCACGGATTTCCGACACACGGAGGGGTCTTGGTATGTAAAGATGGTCACCCGTCCACGGATCAACCGCGGCAAGCGTAGCTTAACCTGGTCGACCAACCCGCGTGGTTGTTATTACTTAGCCACAACTCCTCTGGTGTATAATAAAGTATGTATACCTACAAATAAATATTTATTTACTTACGATAATAGTTACGATGTCAATCTTGCAGGTTAACAAAAAAATAAAACTTGGTAAAGGTACCGCTTCACACTGCTAGACATAATTTAAGAAACCAAATCCGAAGTGTGTCAGAAAGGCAGCTCTAAATAAAACTACTTTTATCGAAAATAACACCTCTGAATATTCGGAATGGCTGGTCCCTCGAGGTGTCGCATACTCAACGAAAACAAAAATAACGTTGATAGAGCACAACGAATATATAAGTAAAAAGACAAATTCAAAGTTGAGAGGCAAAATGGGAGAGATGGTAACAAAAAGAACCACTAAACTCCAGAAGAAAATATTTTTCTTTCGCTACAAACCGCCACTTTCCTAGAACAAGTTTCTTCGGAAACTTGTTAGGCTTGTTTTTTTTTTTGTAGAATTTAAGTTTTCTTTCGTTAGTTTTAGCCAATACCAGCGTCAGACAGCATCTGTCTGGCATTAATGCTGAAATGAACCTTTTTGGCGCAGCCGTGAGGCACACACTATTGTTGTCAGAAACATTATTTTTTATTTTGTTAATTTTGTGTTTCACGAACTGTGTCCACATAAAGTTTTTTCTTTCTTTCTTTCTTTCAATAATGTTGATGGTAATGGAGTTTATGAAGTAGGCCGTGTAATAAAACCAGTAAAAGCTGGCCTGCTGGGTAATTGCGTAACACACTATCATATCAGTAGCAATGGATTTGATTTTGACAGTTCAACAACATTCATTGCGTCATTTACATTTTTGAGCAGACACATCACACACCTCAAAATTTTCCGTTTTTTCCATTTTAATGTATTTACTTTGAAAAATCATCGTGTTTCAAAAATTCGCAAGGAATGTGTGCAATTTATGAAAGCAGTGATGGGGTTATGGAGAAATGTCTTGATGCTGCGTGAGCGTGCGTGATCCATCGCCACTCGTTCGATGTCCACCGCGCACAGCATGGGTGGAAAGCAGCAGATGAAGTGTTTTTTTATTCCGTTGGTGTAATTGCCGTATGGCGTTCCAGTGTGAGGATAAATAAATAAATAAATCAGACGTGATCGAGGTCAAAAGCGGGCCCATTCAGCAATAAAAAAACTATTTAATGGAGGATCTCAGAATACAGGCACAAGCCGCATACAACTTCGTTGTAACAAATTACACATATTGAACCACAGAAATTACGTATTTACCTGAATGATACGCTTTTACCACTTCAACAGTTATATAAAAACTTGTTAGAAGGAAGTTTAGCATACATCTAGGTAATCTTGAAGACATGTCCAATAATACCTGCATAAACACCAGTTCTTGACTTGTAACCCGTGTCACTGGTTTAGTGAGAGTTGCAGCTTTAATTTACATATCTGTGTAGATTTTAATAGGTTGTGATATAAGGATTTTTAAGGGGCTTATGGCTAAGTAATGACAGCTGCACGGGTCGATCGATCAGGTTAAGTTACGCTTGCCGCGCTTGGTCCGTGAATGGGTGACCATCTTCACATACCAAGACCCCTCCGTGCCTCGGAAAGCACGTTAAGTCGTTGGTCCCGTCTGTCATTCGTGGATCATTGACAGTTGTTATGGGTCGTCAGAAGCCCGAAAGTCTGACAACCAGTCTTACCAAGGGGTATCGTATTACCCAGTAATTGGGTTGTGGAGGTCAGTTAGGTGGTCGCTCCATGTAAAATTGTAAAATACTGGTATACAACTGCATCCGGTTTGACTGGAAGCCGACCCCTACATAGTTGGGAAAAGGCTAGGGAGATGATGATGAGTTATTAGACGTAGAAAGTTTTGGGAACTTTCCATGTCAGGTATGTACCACAAAATCAGTCACCCTGTCAATGCGGGAAAGTTGTACCGTTTGTATTGTATTAGTAACTAACTACTTGCTAAACAACTTAGTAGTAACTTATGCAGTATTGTTATAGTTTCCATACGCGTGATTAACAATCCTTTGTTTGTAGTTAGCGAGTTTCGAAGATTATTTAATATGGTTTAACTTTCTTGCTTGTAGTCGTCGAAATGAAAGGTTTGGAGTGAAAGTGCTTACAATGTTGCTATTATGTAAAGCTATTATTTCATTATACCCATTGTTTTCATTATAACTCTATTGGTTTACGCGGCGTACGCCAGTAAAGCCTGTGGTAAAGCTCCCAGTCGCTGTCGTCATGATTTTTTCAGACATTCTCAACAATTCTCTTCATATTTCAACCAATTTACACAAAACCTGAATGAGTTATACACACCTAAACCTTCCACATGAAAATCTGTTAGCTAGTCTTTAAGTTTATCGCGTTCAGCCGGTCAGACAGGCATACAGGCATCTTGGTATGTAATGACGGTCACCCATCCACGGTTCAAGCGCGGCTGATATTACCCCTCATAACTGTTTCATGAAATTACAGGCGAGTTCTAGTAAGGTTCTGGAGTGGGAAGACATAGCGTTGGAAGACCTCCCACAAGGTTGGCCGATGACCTGGAGAAGGCCGCAGGAATCAGCTGGATGTGAGTAGCACAGAACCGGTCGAAGTGGCGATGCTTGGGGAAGCGTATGTCCAGCAGTGGACGTCTTTCGGCTGAAATGATGATGATGCCATCCGAGTTATGATGGTTCGTTTCTATGTGAGTAACTTGTCGTTTTGTTTACCAGTTGTTGGTATTAGGAATAAGGTAACCAAGTAAATAATTTAGCATTTTTTTCATGCAGCTCTATCAGGTGAAATCGTAAGTGTTTGGCCAGACTGACGAGCGGGCGCGGTGAGCGGCGCGGACTGTTTGGCGCGGGGAGCGCGAGGGCAACTCACGTCATAGCTCGTTCATACAAGTGGCCGCAGTGGGTGCGCGGCGCGGGCGCGGACGGCCCGCACGGGGACCGGGGTTCTCAAACTTGTTCGAGCTTTTTTCTAGTAAAAATAAGTCTTCTTCATCCATTATTTCATTTTGACAAACACTGGACACGACAATACACAGAACGCAGCCGCGCTCTATTGCGGATAGGCAGCCAGCGCGCGTTCCCGCACCCGCGCCCACGCCCCTGTCTGGACGGGCACTAAAGCTAGCTACACACATAACTGCAAGCTTGGCAAGACTGCATGAACAGTGATTTAGTGCAAGCACCTGCGGGGTTATTGCGTAACACACTATGCGCAATGGGTTTCATTTTGACAGTTCAACAACATTCATTGCGTGTTTTACGTTGTGGAGCAGACACATTTTTCGAACATATGAAGCAATGGATTAGCAATATCCTTCAAAATGATTCAGATTGACATTGATAGTGTGTTACGCGATTAGGGTGCTGGATGAGACATGACATAACATTACATAACTTCACATTACATAACCCGCCCGCGTTCCTTCCTTAGCCCTTTATGTTCCAGGGTATCGGTAACCCTTTCGGACAATCCAGCAACCCCGGCAGCATTCGGCCCTAACAGGCCCCTTCCTTTATGCTGACATCTCTTTGAGGCGCGCGTGGAACACATACGCGCCGTCCGGCACGGGCCTAGTCCTGATCGGGCGGTGAGCTACCCTTTACTCCCCGTCCGCAGGCCCGCGCCTACGGTGGCCGGGAGTCGTCACGCGGCTCCCGACGCCCGGAGCGTCTCCCGCGGCGGCTGGGACGTGAGGCTCTCTCCCTCATAACTTCACGCCTGTGCTCCCGTAAGGGTCAAGCAGAGGTATACGTATAGTACACCCACGTTTCGCCAGTTATGTTTAAGTCCCATATAATAGGGGGCGAGTCTATTGCCATCAACCAGGCACAAACCCAGACTCCGGGCTGCTACTGAGAAATTCCAGATGGAAAACCCAATAACACCTTGCCCGACCCGGGAATCGAACCCAGGGCCTCACGCTCAGCAGTAGCGCCACCATCATCATACAAACTCTCATATTACTCAAGGATGCATGATCAAAATAAGGCTCAAATCACACTGAGATGGTAGCGAAACGGCTAGCAGTTTCAGTGTCATATAATTTTAAACTTTATCTTCTTTACTATAATACATAGTATCGCTTGAGAAAAGCTTGCGCCCGCCCGCGGCGCCACGAGTACTCCGACGACTCAAGTTTCTCAAGCGATACTATGTATTATATAGTAATGTAGATAAAGTTTAAAATTATATGACACTGAAACTGCTAGCCGCTTCGCTGAAATCTGGGTGTGATTTCAGCCTAATTGTTCATCGTGCATCTTTTCCTCTGTCATAATTATTTTATTATCATTTTACAGACACCTTTTCTTGAAATTTCCAATTCTTTTCTTACAAAAATCCAGCACCATTATGACATAAATCTCCATCTAATAGATTCATAGCCTCGACTAGTAAATTAATATTCGTAACCTTATCGGAGGCTTTCAGCCTTTTCAACCCAGAATTAATATAAAACCCGAAAATGGAACAATAAATCATAGTTCATAATTTGTACATACTTTTAATTTATAGCAGCATTGAAGACGTTAATACAAGTCGAACCTTCTTTCGCGTATTTCTGGCAGGAAAATAGGTTTAAGTTTAGCAACAGGTGCTAAACTAAAAACCATTTTCCTACAACGATACCTTTTATACCACATTCAACTGTTTCAGACTAGTTCTTTGGATAGTTACATTTCTTCTTGCAAACCATGCAAATGAAGGTTGGTTCTTCAGTGGTTGTAGCCATTGTAGTTGTTGTAGGCGAAGGTGTAGTTGTCGTAGGCTTTGGCTTGCAGAATATGTAGTGGCCGTAATGGTACGGGTACGGAATGATGGTCGGATCATCTTCAATCCAAACGTCAGGGCCAAAGGAGTATGGACTGTCCTCAAGGTAGATTAGGGATGCAGCATCTGTAATAAAAAAGTTGAATTTCAACTAAGTTTTTGCCGAGCCAGCAGTGGTTTTATTGGTGGTCAAGTAATAACAGCCCCGACTTATGTGACGTAGGTCGGGGTTTCGAACCCAGGGAAGAACTTTATTTTGAATTTTGCATAACTGCAAGGTGGCAAAAGTTAGGTCGATCAGTTCGAGTGACCGTAGGGATGTTCGTGACTGTACAACAAATATTTTAAAAAGAATATTGTGATATTCCTGTGTAGTGCCGAATTAGGAATTAATAAATCCTTTATCAGCACTATCCTTACAAAAAGTTTCCTGGTACAAATTAAAGGGAACGTGTTCAACATTGCGTGACAACTAAGTCTTACCCTCGTCAGTCCGGCGTTGCGAGCAGTAGAGAGGGCACACTTTGAAACAGAAGAAAATCGGCTTTTCTGAAACGAAAATAGATGTCCTTATGATCCTTATTGTGGCTGACATGCACGACTAAGTAGTTGTACGGGCCTTGGTAAGTACTAAGAATCAGTTTACGGCCTATAGTGATGCGACTTGCGTCCGACTTGCGTCAAGCGAAACGCGCGTGCGTCATCTGTTTCCGTCCGATGCTCCGCAAGTACCTATTCCCGTTTGAGCACCTATTTTTAGAGCACCTATTTTAAATCGTATATATTTTTTCTACCATTGATAGGGTCTCTCCTAGGTGCTCTAAAAATAGGTGCTCAAACGGGAATACTCCGTCGCGTCGAGGTGATTCGTGGCATGCTCTAAACAATAGCTATAATACGTCATGCCACGAAAGGTGAGACTTGACACACCACGTGGTTTGACTTGCGCAGTACACTATTTTAGGTCTCTTTAGCGGTATGAGGTCTGAGCGCGGGACAGGACCGGACGTCATAGGGGCGGCGGAAAGAGCGCGGGAGGCGGGGTCAAGTCTCATCTTTCGTGGCGCTTACTATACTATCATTTGTTTTCTCCGCAGTCACTATCGCAAGACGCGTGTCGCTTGAGCGTATAGCTCGTAGCCAAGGGGTAAATATACAACTGAAACATATTGTTGTTCTGTTGACAGAAGCAGAACGACAGTAACGTTTCAATATTTTTTTTATCCACTATGGACCTGCGAAAGTTTGTGAGTGTGTGTGTGTATGTGTTTATATGTTTGTTACTTCTTCACGCTCAAACGGCTCGAGCAATTTTGATAAAATTTTGTATGGAGGTAGCTGACACCCTGGATTAACATAAAGGCTACTTTTTATCCTGATATTCCCAAAGGATCGACACTTATGGGGGTGAAACCGCGGGGCGCAGCTAGTCTGCCTATAATATCCGCACTGCTGATACACAGGCCTTCTCTGTGGGAGAGGGAGTGGGCTGTAATCCATCACGCGGGCCCAGTACACACACACATAATCAGCCTATAATGTTTCCACTGCTGGGACACAGGCCTCCTCTCTGTGAGAGGGAGTGGGCCATAATCCACCACGCGGGCCCAGTGCGGTTTGGTAGATGTGACGTCCTCGAAGTTTTAGTTCTAGGACATGCCAGTTTTCTTACGATAATTTCCTTCACCGTTTTGAGAGCAGTCGTGATGAAATAATTGACACAAAGTAAAGCGCCTGACTTGGTTCGAACTTACGACTCTTCAGTCGCGGTTGTTCACCACTTCTCTCCACTGGGCAAGGACTACACTCATTACTGCTTTACTTTGGTACCTACTTATTATTCTCCAAACTCAGAATCTGGCAATCTTAAAAGGCAGTCAGAAGTCTGATGAGATCAGACAAAGTCATCTGCCTAGCCTTTTCCCAACTATGTTGGGATCGGCTTCCAGTCTAACCGGATGCAGCAGAATATCAGTATTTTACAAGAAGCGACTGCCTATCTGACCTCCACAACCCAATTACTGGGTAATACGGTACCCCTTGGTAAGACTGGTTTCCAGTCTTTCGGGCTTCTGACGACCCGTAACGAATGTCAAAGACCTACGAATGACAGCCAGGACCAACGGCTTAACTTGCTTACCGAGGCACGAAGGGGTTTTGGTATGTGAAGATGGTCACCCATCCACGGACCAACCGCGGCAAGCGTAGCTTAACCTGATCGATCGACCCGTGTGGCTGTTATTACTTAGCCACAAGTCAGACAAAGTGAAAAAAGAAATGTCTACGTCTTTAATATAATAAATTAATAGTAAAGCAAAAACTAAATTTAATTATTCATGGCTCTTAACTATAACGAAGAATCAACAAAGACGAAGTTTTAATTTAAGTCTTGGTATAAACTTAAATTATTTAGTGTTTGATTGCCACATTTTCAAGTAATTATTTTTAATGAAGACTTCAACAGAACTTTCGAAGTTTTTTAGTAACGCATTATTTATGATTTATGTTAATTATTATAATTACTAAGATAAGCTTTGTTTATTTGATACTTTAAGCACGCAAATGTACAGACGCCAGCACATCAACCTACTACAATCTGTCAAATTTCTTTAATATATTTTCAACTTTATTACTAAAGCCTAAGGTTCAAAGTTGATTGAGAAAATCTGACAGTTTCGGGTAGGTTGATGTGCTGTCTGTACACAAAGGCGGACTTAATGCCATAAGCATTTTCTATCAGTATTTGCGATACCTTTGGGCTCAAAGGGCGTAACCACCATTTTGGCAAAAATGAGATAATAATGAAGTCATATTATTTAGTTTTTCGTCCTCTTTCGATCGTATGTTTAAAATCTCGAAATTCGCAAAAATGTGGTGTACACAACCTACAATTTTTGGATTGCTAGACACGACTTTTTATAAATTTGGGCCATAAGTGAAACATATTTCAATTCTCGTTCCAGCAAACGTCGTAATAGGTAAATAAAATTAAAGACTTGGTAGTATATATTTTTTTTTATAGTTATAAGCACAAAAAAGTTATTTTAGAAAACTTTTTACTTTTTCGTTTTATTGCTCTACTGAAAAGTCGTGTTTTGGTGGATACGCCCTTTTAGCCCAAAGGTATCGTTTGGCTGTGCAGAGACCAACAGTGGTAGATGCTATTGTGAAAAATAAAAGAGGAAACTATCGTAAAAATCGGAAATAAATTTAATTTGGTTCTAACGTATTTTTAAACAAGAAAATGTCATCTATAAACCCTTTTTACGATTTGATTACCTTTAATTCATTACATAAACCAATGGAGTATAGGTATCTTATAATTTTATTATCATCACTCCGCTGAAAGAAGTTCACTGTTGGACTTATGGCAGTCACTCCCAACAGTCATTACGACTTTTATCAATCTTGCAGGAACATAACCCCCTTACTAATAAACGTTGCATAGAAATGTAAATAAAAAACAGTTCAATACTTCTTTCTTATATCTATGAAACGTTGTATAGCGTCTGTATAGTTACACAACGCTTTGTCTTCTTCTTTCGAAAGTCAAATTACTGATGACTGAAAGTGAGAAATCGATGTGTTTTTGTTTCATTTTTCATCTACGTTTATTAGTAAGGGGGTAACAATTTTTGTATAGTATAAAACAACGTCGCAGTTCGTGTCTGTTTCTGAGACCGCGTTTTTCTTCTAAACTGCGCAACGGATTTTAATGCGGCTTTTACCATAATTTAGAAAATTTATTCCGGATGATTTATGAGTGTAATTCGTTAACATTAAATTTGCATATCGCTCATTTGGGGAAACATCGACGTAACTGCTACTTTTTTTTTTCTTTGCTTTCCTTTCGTAAATACGCTTTCTAAGTGCTTTGTCATATTTAACTAATTTTTGGGATAAAATACATTTACGTCGAAGTTTCTCCAAATGAGCGATTACTATAGTAAAGAAATCTAGATGTTTTGTTAAATCGTAAAAACCGTGCGGCCGTGCGGGGTATTAAATAGATAATAATTATGTAAATAACAAACCTGTTAAATGAAAAAACGGTTCACTCCACACTTTATTGAAAAGCACAGTGTATATTAGAAAATATCTATACATTTCTAATGCTGGGCACAAAATATAAGTAGGTACTGCCTTTCACTACGAAGTGGACACGAGTTTTCTTCAAAACTCCACGCGTTCTTTATATTAACTCGGTGAAACTAGTCGATTACGTATTCCAATGGAAATTACAAGCAATTTAATATTTTCGTAATTATTATTGACGTGCGATTCTTTGAGTAGTTTAGTAGGTAGTGGTACCTATAAGACATCAAGGGTAAGAAAAGTTATGAAAATGAATAATGTTTTTCTCGCGCATTCATAAAATAATAACAAAATAAATACTGTATCATTAATGAAACTATTAAAGAACTGATTTTATATTTAACTAGCTGCGCCCTGCGGTATCACCCGCATAAGTGTCGATCCCGTGGGAATATCGGGATAAAAACTACCCTATGTCCTTCTTCGGGATGCAATCTATCTCTCTGCCAAATTGTATCGAAATCCGTTCAGTGGTTTAGGCGTGAAAAGGTAACAGACAGACAGACAGACAGAGTTACTTTCGAATTTATAATATTATTATAAGTATGAATTAAAATATAAACTGAACTAAAACATAGAAGTGACGCTTGGTAAGGGTTCGGTAAAATATTTATTTTCATTCTAAAATACAGGGTGGCATGGATATCGACTTGCAACCTTCTAAACCCCATAACTTGAAAATTTTCGTCGGTTATTAAAAAAAGTTAGCTGTTCCATATATGAACAGCTGAGTTTTTTTTACGCGCTCAGAATATTTTGAGTTCGTAGGTATTGCACTTTTCTATGAAACAGCTGATTTCTTTTTTGTCGATTACCAAAAAAAAAATCTGCTTGATGAATTTATAGTTACAGTTTGCGCTTCAACGTCCCTGCCACCCTGTATAGATACCTACATGAAATTAGCTTTTATGTTTTTTTAAATGAAGGTATATCAACGCCCCACTTCGTATAATTCGTGAAATAAAAACACAAAAAAAAATTGTACAAAGGTGTGGCGCCCTTCAAGTAAATTATGCCCTTCAAGTACCTAAAATGTGTTGCCAGTTGAAATTCATAATTTCGTACTTTACAATATGAAGAAAAACATTCACAAATACCAACTTTGGCCAACAAAGGTGCTCGACTGATGATGAATGAAGTGAACGTAAGTTGTTTCCCTACGTGATCGCATCAGAAATGAAGGCATCTCCAGGAGAAATAAGGTAATCGAGATAGCCCTAATCGCCAAACTTAAGTGGCACTAGGCAGGCACATTGCTCGCACAACAGATGGCTGATGGGGCCGAAAGATTCTGGAATGACGACCGCGTATCGGAAGACGCAGCGTTGGAAGGTCTCCTACAGGTGGACCGGTGACCTTGTGAAGGCCGCAGGAATCCGCTGGATGCGGGAACCATAGATCCGTTCGAAGTGCGGTGCATGGGGGAGGCCTATGTCCAGCAGACGACGAGGATGAAGTTATTACAATAGGGTAGTTTCCTGGGTAAAAAAATAATAGTTCTAATTAGTCCGTCAGTTAGATTATCGAAAAATAATGGACCCATAGTTTTTCTTTTGTCAATCAAACAAAAAATGACAAAGATAAAGCGCGTCAAAATTTGGGAGTTGGGGGTCGTGACGTCACGCCGTGCGACAATTTTTAGCCAAAAAAAAAACGTATCTAGTATGGTTAGTAATAGTAGATTGTACAACTAAGGCATAAAAGAAGCTATTTTACCCCGAGACGTTTATATCCACCCGAGCTGCAGGCGAGGGTGGATAGTTAAGTCGAGGGGTAAAATGGCTCGTTTATGCCTGAGTTACCTATACACTCTGCTTTTCACTTCGATTGCGAGAAAATGAAACAGGCATAAAGTATACAGTACATATTTAATCAAAAATGTTGCATCCATAGCTAATTCCCGCCACCACAGATAATACCGCCACGAAACTTTTTAAAAGTTTTTTTTTTTTTTTTTTTTAATTTTTAACATTTGTCATTCGACTTGGGTACATCATACTGCCAAAAAATGAAAACGTTTCTTTGCCTTTTTAAATAATAAATGACAATTATTTTACCTGATTTTATTAAATTAACGATAGAAAACACGGAAGTGGTATAAATTAAAGAAAATAAATCACGACTTTAATCTGCGAAGTTTTATTGTGCGTGTGGTGTTGGGCCTGATTACTAGTCTTAGAAAAAAATTTTACTTTATGCACTAGAACATAAAAAGCGATTTTATGTCGCCTAAGATCAACATAAAGACGGACTTTTAGAGCATGAGAAGTGAAAAATAATAAAATAAACTTATTATTTGTTGTTATAGTTGTTTCTGTGTATCGCAAACGTGTTCGAGATTATCTCGCTCTACTTAATACCAGTTACGTTCTATAAAGATCATAAAGATTCCTCCCTCCAGACACCTAGGGTTGCCAGATGGGAAAACCAAAATAATTGGGAAAAAAAAATGGGGATATTGCGATTAATTATTGTCGAGACAAGTAATTTTTCAAAACAAAATATTACATTTTATTATTACAATTAAGGTAATGAAGTGCATATACTTATCTATTTATCGCACGCTGAGAACGAAAGTGACCGATTACGCTGAGAACGAAAGTGACCGATTTCAAAATTTTGGTTGAATGAGTTAAGTAAACTGGCCAATAAAGGTAAGAAAAGGATAGAGGTAATTACCTCTATCCTTTTCTTACCTTTATTGGCCAGTTTTCTAATATAATTATGATAGAATATACTTTTTTAAGTCATTCTGTATACTTAACTCATTTAACCAAAATTTTGAAATCGGTCACTTTCGTTCTTAGCGTGCGTTATGTTGCCACGTGTACTTTGCCTTCGATTTCACTGAACCCACCAATTTTGATTCTTGAGAAATGCTCAGAAAAGTTTCAAAATACAAACGGGTTACATCATAGTTCAGTCATTATTAATCTGTCAAGCTCCGCTAATGAGACACAATTGATTTTCTATTGTTTCGTCGCCGATCGGCGAACCGCGCCGCTTGACCCATTAAATCAATTTTAAAATCGGTCGGGGTGAATGAAGTGATTTTTAACGCGCAGTACCTAATTTTAATTTTCTATTTTGTAATTTTTTTTAATTACAAGAAGCTTTTTATCGGACATTATGTATTTGTCGGGACTCGGGATATCATATGAAATTTCGGGACAATCCAGACAAATCCGAATCATCTTGCAACCCTAAGGTCACCTGACACTATCATCTTGTCCATTGAAGCGACCTTCTTTCTGCCATCATTACTCTTTGTCATCGCCTACTACAGTAGAGTCCTTTCACAGTACCTCTGATTTTGCATGACTGTCCAAATCACAGTGATCTTTATTCTCATTCTGATAAGGTTGCTGTTGGGTTGTTACCACTGACAGGTCTGTCAAAATCAGTTTGATCTTTATTCTCGTTAGAATAAAGTTGCTGTTAGGTTGCTGCTGTCAAAGGTAAAACAACTGTGAACGGACTGTACGTGGTGGTATTCCAAATTCAAAGTACAAAAAGAAGGATTTGTCAACAATAAAAAGAAAAATTCTAAGTGCCTTTGCCAATAGTAGGGTCGAAGACTAGCTGGTGCCCGTGACTTTGTCTGCGTGTGTTTTGTATTTCGTCATTTTTCTATTCAAATACCCCAAAAACTAACACTATCCTTCTCCAGGTTCAGGTATCTGTGAAATTTCATAAGAATGAAATAAAGTAAAATAGACTATTTGTCGCAGAAACACGTGCATATAAAAAGATAAGATCACTCGAATAAAAAACATAAAAAAACAAGACAAATTTATAATTACGAGCAAAGAACATAAATATTCGGCTGCTGCACGTCATGACTGGTTAACGATACCCCTGGTTTGACTGGTTGTCAGTGTTTCGGGCTTCTGACGACCCATAAAGACTGTCAAAGATTCACGAATGACAGAAGGGACCAAAGGCTTAACGTGCTATCCGAGTCACGGAAGGATCGTGGTAATGGTGGTAAATATAGTCACCCATTCACTGACAACCGCGACAAGCGTAGCTTAACCTGATCGATCAACCCGTGCGGCTGTTATTACTAAGCTACAAGCCGCTAATAAAAAACACAAAAAGTTCGTTCGTTCATAAAGATTTGTTCGTAACGAATGGTTCGGTGCATCCTAACTAATATTATAAATGCGAAAGTAAGTTTAGTTTGTTTGTTACGCTAAAACGGCTGAACGCATTTGAATTTTTGGTACATAGTTAGACCATAACCTGGAGAAGGACATACTTTTCATGCTAGATCGTAGATGAAGTCGCGGGCTGGGCAGCTAGTAGAAATATAACTTACTTATGTCTATGGTTCGGTGGTTTAGTCGGGAATAGATAGCTGAGCTGCAGACAGACGGAGTTACCATCGCGGTTATGATATTACTATGAATGTGAATGTCTAAACATATTGATTGATTAAGATTACCTTCAAAAGTGACTACGTTGAAATATTAACAATTTCATCAAAAGGAATTTGCGTCCTATTCGATAGAGGGGCAATTTATTACGGAGATGTTCCGTTTGTGAGGCTTTTGCAAACGACAGACAGATCTCCAGGACTTTTCTCTCCTGTTTTATTCTTCTTTAAATGTTCATTATTTTGCCATGGTGTGACGCGAATGGATAGAATAAGAAATCCTAACTTATATTATAAATGCGAGAGTGAGTTTGTATGTTTGATTGTTAGCCTTTCACGCTAAAACGGCTGAACGGATTTTTCATTCTGGATTCTGGACTTTTCGTTCTGGATCGCAGGAGTGGTATAGGTGACTGAACAGTTGTGTTTAAATCCGTTGTCATGGTATGTGATGCGAGGAATGAGGAAATTGTTATGAGGAAAGTTAGTATGGATGGCTTAAAGTCTAGAAAGGGGGTGACTACCAAGATGACGACTAATAGAGAAATAATAATAATTCATCATCATCAATTCAGCCGAAAGACGTCCACTGCTGGACATAGGCCTCCCCCAAGCACTTCCACTTCGACCGGTTCTGTGCTTCTCGCGTCCAACGGGTTCCTGCGGCCTTCACAAGGTCGTCGATCTACCTTGTGGGAGGCCTTCCAACGCTACGTCTTCCGGTCTTCTTAATAATTAAAATAGTAAATTATGGCGCACTCCCTCTCACAGAGAGGAGGCCTGTGTCCCAGCAATTGGAAAGTGGGGACATTATAGGTTGATTATGCTGTATAACTGCCAATACATATACGCTCTGGCATTTCTTAAAATTTTGAAGGTCATTACGTAAAAGAGCAAATTTAAAATATGTCTGAACATAATCGTTTGTGTCTAGCCGTTAGGTACGTGTTCTTGTTCTAAATCGACTCTTGAGAAGTAATTTTAAGATTTCTCGAAGAGTATTTTAGCGAAATTAATCTTAAAACTGATTGTCTTGTCTTACCTACATCATATGCTACGTGACTTTACATTCATACATATATTATATTAAGTTGTATTTCTTGTCAATATTCCCACTTTCTAAAATGTTAAATGTCTAGATGTTGATTTGAGCAAAGAACAGCTTGTGATCCTTTGTAAAGTTTCTATATTTATGTCTGTAATTTATATGGTGTACGGTCGCCAAAGGAGATGAATAACCAGGATCGTCGGATATATGTAGTTGAAGTTTATTAAGAAACCGATGGATGTATTCGAATTCGAATATCCTTTCAAATAAAACAAGAATGATGCTTATAAATAACAGAGTTCTGAGGTAACAAACATCAAAAAAATAAAAAATATTCAAACGAATTGAGAACCTCCTCCTTTTTTTGAAGACGGTCAATAAAACAAATTGGCAGTCAATTGGAGTCTGCCGACTTCTGTCGGCAGACTCCACGACTGCCAACGGTGACAACTTAAAACTACGAAATAACAGTGAAGAGTAAATTCACTGGTGGCCAAGCGCGTCATACTTATAGCTAAAGATATACTATGTATAAGGGCCTTAGCACACGTCCACTGTGAAAATAATGATAGAAAAAATATTACTACATTATGTCGTGATTCGAATAGCGGAACGTCATGAAATACAGTCGAATTGGAGCAAACGGAGCAAAATGTCGTTGCTTTTTACTTAGTAAATACAGTGTAGGTATCCACCAACTCGCACTAGGCCCGCGTGGTGGATTATGGCCCGCTCCCTCATATATAGAGGAGGCCTGAGCCCCAGCAGACGAAAAAGTATAGGCAGATTACGCTGTTATGGTAGGTACTTGAGACTAGATATTGCAGATCATTTTGTAAATCCACACTTAAGATATTCTATTTACTGTTCATATAAATCCGATATCTCCCTAATACCACATTTATTTTTGTTGTTGTACCTACTTAAGGCGAAGTTATCCGCTTTTAATAAAAACAAATATTATATTATATTGTTTTGGCTTATGTTTAACTTATCACCAGATAAAGTCAAATATAACATCAAAAAAACACTTTTTTACTGCCAATAATAGTAAATGATCACCAAAATTAAAACTCCATGTTATTGTAAAATACCTAGGTAACTACTAACCAACCCTAACCGCAGGGTACCCAGCTAGAACTATTGTAATTTTAGACTTCATTATTTGGTGTTCAATATATTTTTTTGGTGATCATCATTATTTAACCCCTATTACTTTTAGTACTTAAATTAACTTTAGTTAGCCTTTCAGTTAACAGCCTAGCCTTTTTACTAAACGATGCCGTTCACCTAGCGTCCGGAATTATATATTAATTTTAGGTTATATGTAGGTTGGAAGTGTGAATAACCACGCGCGCACCGAATTGGTCACAGTAACTAAGCCAAGGCAACCCAGCCAAATGGGTCAGGTTAGGATAGAAGTGTGACCAACCACGCGCGAGCCGAGCAAGCGAAGCGAGCGGTGCCGGTAGCCGTCGGCGAGCGCTACTACCAAAGGCTAGGCTGTAAACTGAAATGCTAATTAAGCTAGTTGGCTGTGACAAATGTACAAAGTGTAATTGAAATAACTGAAAACCTATAAAGGAATCATCGTACAGACGCCAGCACATCAAGCTACCCGAAACTGTCAAAGGAGAAGGGAAATCCTGGGCCCAGCAGTTAACTAGTTGAAACGGGTATTAAAAAAACCGTTATATTTTTCTAAAGGAAATCACAAAATACAGTACCATGTTTCTATCTAGGAAGCGAGAAAAATTAAATTAAGTTGTGAAACTAAATAATCGATAAAGTACATGCCTGAATTCTAAGTAATCGATACTGAATAAATCGGTAAAATCTCAGAACATGTATGAAAATCGTGTGTCAAATGCTTCTCAATCTTTTCGTGAAATCGATTCAAAGCGAATCGAGTTCATTTAATTTTTCTTCTGTTAGCAACACTGGCCACTCAGTATAGTCTAAAGTAATCTGTGCTGGTCACCGACTGACAGATTACAGGTAGAAAAAAACCAGCACCTATCAAAAAGTACACTGTGACCCGACTCCAAAGCCCGACTCGTTCGTTTTCTTTCGTTGTGAGTGCGCACGTATTTTCCGTTCTCAATCTAAACGTGTCAGGATCTTTCAACACATCGCACACAGAGTACTTTTTGACATCGCACATGGAGGCTCTCTACTTGCACTCCATGCGTAAAACCATTATACAACCAAAACCATTCAAAAATATTTCGCAAATAACATCAAAAAACTACAATGTTATAATGTAACCTCACTTTTACTATATTTCATATAAGTAACTTGATTCCTGGATAGCCAAATTTCACCAAATTTTCAGTGAGGCCTTGTTATTATATCCACTTACAAATAAAGCTAGTTTGATTGAGTTAACACCTGGGCCCAGGAAACTATGGAGTCTTTCCCTTCTCCTTTCCCTATCAACTTTGAACCTTATGCTTTGGCGATAAAGTTGAAAATCTATTAAAGAAATTTGACAGATTGTAGTAGCTTGATGTGCTGGCGTCTGTACCTACTCATAATTCTGAAGAACTGTTACTATAGGACCAACCTTCTTCCTCCTCTCTCCTACTATCTATGCTGTCCCCGACAGGGTCCACAATTGTGACTAATATTATTTCCTACCAACTACATACATTATGATACGCAATAAAGAATTGCGAATTGAGAACCTCATATACACCTTGTATAATCCGGCCAGGCCTTTGCCCTGCAGTGGGACAGTAACAGGCAGTTATTCATTTTATGAAATGACACAAGAATAGCAGAATTTGGACTGCGCAGGACTTAGGGGTAGAAAATACCTACACAGCAGTGTCAGCCATTTTGGCAGTAATGATTGAGTTTACTGCTTGATATCGAATGTCATATGCCCGGTGGCTAACTCCCCGAAGTCATCAGATCGAACGTCCGAAATTGAATGAATGATATCTATTATATTTATTTGCAAGAATATAGGTAACTAACATAAGTCCTTAAGATCTATGGGTTTGGTTTTTTTATGGCTTTTAATGATTTTAATTTCGCACGATGACATTTAGTAACAGTAATGTGAGAATAATTCATTTCACTAATTTATTTCAAAATTTCTTGTAGAGTAGAAATCGACTAGAGTCAAACGCACCCCCTTAAACAGACAAGCTCCGAACAACTCCATTACAACCTTTCGCAAAGAAAACGATTTCCGTCAAAAGGGTTGAAGGTTATCTCGTAAGCGTCAGTTATTCTACGAGTATTCTGACCCCCAACACACTCAACAACGAGCAGTCACGTGAAATGGCTAAGAAAATTACTGTTATAGGTACTTAGACAGTGCACATCATCTGCCTAGCATTATCCCAACTTGTTGGGATCGGCTTCCAGTCTAACCGGATGGAATTGAATACCAGTATTTTACATAGACCAACTGCCAGTCCGCCCACCACAACCCAGTTACTAGGTATTACGATAACCCTTGGGAAATAATTATATTAGTCACAATTGTGGACCCTGTCGGGGACAGCATAGATAGTAGGAGAGAGGAGGAAGAAGGTTGGTCCTATAGTAACAGTTCTTCAGAATTATGAGTAGGTACAGACGCCAGCACATCAAGCTACTACAATCTGTCAAATTTCTTTAATAGATTTTCAACTTTATCGCCAAAGCATAAGGTTCAAAGTTGATAGGGAAAATTTGACAGTTTCGGGTAGCTTGATGTGCTGGCGTCTGTACGATGATTCCTTTATAGGTTTTCAGTTATTTCAATTACACTTTGTACATTTATCACAGCCAACTAGCTTAATTAGCATTTCAGTTTATAGCGCTCGCCGACGGCTACCGGCACCGCTCGCTTCGCTTGCTCGGCTCGCGCGTGGTTGGTCACACTTGTCTTGTTGAATGTCTCAGCCTGTCCTGTGGAATTTAAATTTAAACATATAAACCCTACAGTCATTATAAAGGCATTTAAGCAACTTAAGATCAAAATTACCGAGGATCTGTGGGGCATGTCTACTAAAGTTTGTCAATCCATTATTGAGACAATTGTACCCTATTTAGCTTTAATATTTAATTTGTGTGTAGATCAAGGGGTTTTCCCGGATTTAATGAAGTTCAGTAAAGTTATTCCACTTTTCAAATCTGGGGACAGCAAAGACACTAATAATTATAGACCCGTATCGGTTTTGCCGGTTTTAAGTAAAGTTTTTGAAAAAGTAATGTTAAATCAAATGCTCAATCATTTTAATCGTAATAACATCCTACACGATCAACAGTATGGTTTCACCAAAGGACGTTGTACGACCGACGCCGGTGTCACCTTATTAAAACATATCTTTAACGCATGGGAAGAGGCACAAGATGCAATAGGCATTTTTTGCGACTTATCCAAAGCATTTGATTGCGTGAATTACGATACACTGCTCTTGAAACTTGAGAATTACGGACTCGGTAAACTTGCTCTTAGCTTAATGAAATCATATTTAAATGACAGATTTCAGCAAGTTCAAATTAACGGTGTGAATTCATCGGGTTTGAAAGTCAAAATGGGTGTACCGCAGGGCTCAATATTGGGGCCATTCCTATTTTTAGTATACATAAATGATTTACCTCATTTACTGATAAACCGATCACAAATGGTGTTATTTGCTGATGACACATCTCTGATTTTTAAAGTAAGCAGACGTGCACAGGAGCTTGACGACGTAAATAACGCTATGCTTTTGGTCCATAATTGGTTTACGGTAAATAATTTGGTATTAAATGAAAAAAAAAACTAAATGCATTAGATTCGCTTTACCAAATGTTAGAAGTAGTAAATGTCACGTTGTATTGAATAAGGAAATACTTGAATTCGTCGAAAATACGGTTTTCCTGGGGATTACGCTTGACTCAAAGCTGCAGTGGGGTCCGCACTTAACATCTCTTGCAGGGCGGCTAAGTTCAGCCGCTTACGCTGTTTGGAAAATCCGCCAATTAACAGACGTGGATACCGCGAGACTGGTCTATTTTAGTTACTTTCCTAGCATCATGTCTTACGGTATTTTGTTGTGGGGACGGGCTGCAGATATTGATTCTATCTTCATCCTGCAGAAGAGGGCTGTCAGAGCCATATACAAGCTCAGCAGGCGTGATTCTCTAAGGGAACTGTTTAAAAAAATTAACATCATGACGGTTCCTTGTCAATATATATATGAAAACATTATGTACGTTCGAAAAAATCTACATCTTTTTAGTAAGATAAGTGACAGGCATAATTTTAACACAAGAAATAGGAACAAATTAGATCAACCGCGTTTCAGATTGTCTAAAGTAAAAACTTCTTTTATGGGTTACTGTGTAAAATGTTATAATAAAATACCACTCGATATTCTTCTACTAAATGAGAAGAAATTTAAAACATGCATTAAACGCACACTATGTAGACAAGCATATTATAAGTTGGATGATTATATTGCAGATAAAAATGCTTGGCTAAATGCTGGTCCTGCTCCACAGGCACTTGAGCTCACTAGTTAAAATTTCAATATTTGGAAGAGGTGCTTCCCTTTTTCTTTTTTAGTGTTTCTGACATTACGATCTTAATATTTATTTTTATTTTATTCAATCATGTTTTATTTGTTAATGCTGCAATACTAAACACCTTTTCCTGTTTGGTATTAAAATTTTTATTCATCTCTTAAATAAATTGCAATCTATAGTTTTGTATCATTTAGAAGCATTTTTTCAATTTTGTAAATGTAAGAACCATGGATCCGTTTATTATGATTTTTTGATGTTGACTTGAAAGAGCATGGCAGTTGAGAATGTCTCATGCTCACTTAAATGTCTCACTGATGGTGGCGCGTGTGTTGGATCATTCGGTTCCCTACAAAATGGTTGAGCTGGATGCTGGATGGTGCTGATCCATGCGTCATGTTCGTGAACGGACGCCGTCGGTTGAGACTGGTCATCTCTTAACTGCCAAGGCTTATTTTTAATCTTATTTCTTGTATTGTTTCTTCATTTGTGTGTTTTTTTACATTGTTCTCACATATAGAAGCAACAAGAATAATGTACCCAGGATTTTGTAATATCTTGATTTAAAAAGAGTGTCCATGGAGTTTCTTGCCCGTTCTTCTCCATAGAGATCTACGCTTTGGAATGGGCACCTAGCTTCAACTTTCTGACCAACTGACCGACTACTTAATTTTGACAATTCAAAAGTGCCTGTAATGGTTTAATTGAAATAAATGCTTTGAGTTTGAGTTTGAGTAGCTGCCATCAAAATACAATATTTTGGGGAAAAAAAATGGCGCGCATACTCGCAATAAAACCGTTCAGACTTAACTTTTTTGACACTATTGTGCACACTGTCATAGCTGCACGGGTCAATCGATCAGGTAAAGCACGCTTGCCGTGGTTGGTCCGTGGATGGGTGACCTTTACATACCAAGACCCCTCTGTGCCTCGGAAAGCGCGTAAGGTCATTGGACAGCCAGTTTCGACAGTCGTTACGGGTCGTCGGAAGCCCGAAAGTCTGACAACCAGTGTTCCAAGTAAGTAAGTAGTCCAAGTCAACATCAAAAAATCATAATAAACGGATCCATGGTTCTTACATTTACAAAATTGAAAAAATGCTTCTAAATGATACAAAACTATAGATTGCAATTTATTTAAGAGATGAATAAAAATTTTAATACCAAACAGGAAAAGGTGTTTAGTATTGCAGCATTAACAATTAAAACATGATTGAATAAAATAAAAATAAATATTAAGATCGTAATGTCAGAAACACTAAAAAAGAAAAAGGGAAGCACCTCTTCCAAATATTGAAATTTTAACTAGTGAGCTCAAGTGCCTGTGGAGCAGGACCAGCATTTAGCCAAGCATTTTTATCTGCAATATAATCATCCAACTTATAATATGCTTGTCTACATAGTGTGCGTTTAATGCATGTTTTAAATTTCTTCTCATTTAGTTGAAGAATATCGAGTGGTATTTTATTATAACATTTTACACAGTAACCCATAAAAGAAGTTTTTACTTTAGACAATCTGAAACGCGGTTGATCTAATTTGTTCCTATTTCTTGTGTTAAAATTATGCCTGTCACTTATCTTACTAAAAAGATGTAGATTTTTTCGAACGTACATAATGTTTTCATATATATATTGACAAGGAACCGTCATGATGTTAATTTTTTTAAACAGTTCCCTTAGAGAATCACGCCTGCTGAGCTTGTATATGGCTCTGACAGCCCTCTTCTGCAGGATGAAGATAGAATCAATATCTGCAGCCCGTCCCCACAACAAAATACCGTAAGACATGATGCTATGAAAGTAACTAAAATAGACCAGTCTCGCGGTATCCACGTCTGTTAATTGGCGGATTTTCCAAACAGCGTAAGCGGCTGAACTTAGCCGCCCTGCAAGAGATGTTAAGTGCGGACCCCACTGCAGCTTTGAGTCAAGCGTAATCCCCAGGAAAACCGTATTTTCGACGAATTCAAGTATTTCCTTATTCAATACAACGTGACATTTACTACTTCTAACATTTGGTAAAGCGAATCTAATGCATTTAGTTTTTTTTTTCATTTAATACCAAATTATTTACCGTAAACCAATTATGGACCAAAAGCATAGCGTTATTTACGTCGTCAAGCTCCTGTGCACGTCTGCTTACTTTAAAAATCAGAGATGTGTCATCAGCAAATAACACCATTTGTGATCGGTTTATCAGTAAATGAGGTAAATCATTTATGTATACTAAAAATAGGAATGGCCCCAATATTGAGCCCTGCGGTACACCCATTTTGACTTTCAAACCCGATGAATTCACACCGTTAATTTGAACTTGCTGAAATCTGTCATTTAAATATGATTTCATTAAGCTAAGAGCAAGTTTACCGAGTCCGTAATTCTCAAGTTTCAAGAGCAGTGTATCGTAATTCACGCAATCAAATGCTTTGGATAAGTCGCAAAAAATGCCTATTGCATCTTGTGCCTCTTCCCATGCGTTAAAGATATGTTTTAATAAGGTGACACCGGCGTCGGTCGTACAACGTCCTTTGGTGAAACCATACTGTTGATCGTGTAGGATGTTATTACGATTAAAATGATTGAGCATTTGATTTAACATTACTTTTTCAAAAACTTTACTTAAAACCGGCAAAACCGATACGGGTCTATAATTATTAGTGTCTTTGCTGTCCCCAGATTTGAAAAGTGGAATAACTTTACTGAACTTCATTAAATCCGGGAAAACCCCTTGATCTACACACAAATTAAATATTAAAGCTAAATAGAGTGCAATTGTCTCAATAATGGATTGACAAACTTTAGTAGACATGCCCCACAGATCCTCGGTAATTTTGATCTTAAGTTGCTTAAATGCCTTTATAATGACTGTAGGTTTATATGTTTAAATTTAAATTCCACAGGACAGGCTGAGACATTCGCTCTTAATAATTCAATAGCTAGTGCAGGCGAGGAATTTAAAGTTTCTGTAGTTTTAATTGGGATATTGGTAAAGAAAGTTGCAAATTCCTGAGCGACATCGATGCTATCGCTAATGAGACCGCGGGAAGTGTCCAGTGTGTAATCAGTATTATGTTTTATCACCAGCTGCTGTGGTGGCCCAGTGGCATCAGCCGCGACTTACAAGTTGTAGGTCGTAGGTTCGAACCCCGACAGGCGCTTTACTTTGTGTAAATTATTTCATCACCACTGCTCTCAAAACGGTGAAGGAAAACATCGTGAGGAAATCGGCATGTCCTAGAACCAAAAGTTCGAAGACATGTGACATCCACCAACCCGCACTGGGCCCGCGTGGTGGATTACGGCCCACTCCCTCTCACAGAGAGGAGGCCTGTGTCCCAGCAGTGGGAACGTTATAGGCTGATTATGTATTCAGCTGCTGCATCCGGTTAGGCTGGAAGCCGACCCCAAAACAGTTGGGAAAAGGCTAGGCAGATGATGACATGTAGTAAAATAGATACAGTTATAACATGTAAGTAAGGTACTGCATTTTTCTTAAAAAAAATCTTCCAACAGACCTGCGAAAGGAAAAATGAAAAGGAAATATTGACCTAGTGTGTAAAATCATGTCTTTGGGAATATGATTTTGAGACTGTTATATTTCAAGGCATATAAGTAATGCCAATATGAAACTCCGCATTTTATAGAAGATGATTTTTTCGGCTCAACATATTTAAAATCAACTCCACCATAACATAACCATTCACAAGCTCCAAAAAAGCTTTCTAAAACCACCATAAATAAAATAAAATGATGTTATATTGACTGAAATCTAAATAAACTTCCTTTATAACCCTCCCCTTCTTATAAATCCATTATATCCCCCTACTGGATCTGCCCCGCTTCGGGGGATGTAAAGGTGAGTGTAGACTAGAGCGTTTACTTGTAACAGAACATCGACCATACGTCCATAACATGACGCTCGATGTTTTGTTACAACCTGATTTTAAAAACCAACGAGCGTATTGATGTAACATTTTATCGAGCAAAGGTCCGAGCGGTACCTGTAGGTTCTACATTTCAACAATGAACGCATGGTAGAAAGAAATGTTATAGGTAACTGTCCCCCGGCCATAGGTAGAGGTCGAACACCGCGGTGGTTTTAGCCGGTAAGAGTCCGGCATGCCCCTCTGTCACCCCCACGATAGAGGAAGTCCATGAGAATTTCCACCGCGAGAAAAAAAAAAAAAGAAAGGTAACTGCTCACTCGCCGTGAGTATTACGTAACATTACATGGAAATGCTTTTGGAAACTGAGCTTTTGTCTATATTGTACCATTCGTAAGAAAATTACATTACATGGAAATGCTCGAAAAAATGTTCTAGTTTATACTCACCTTAAGAGGGCGAAGGAAGAAGGACATGTTCGAACATGTGCTCGATTACCTGTCAACTTACAGCCTACTTATCCCTTAACTTGTTTTTGGTATCTGGCTTATAGAGATAATAGCTTATGGCAGCGGCTTTGCTTCCGAGGAATATATTTTTTTACGCCATTTATGTAGACAAATATTTATAAACTGACAGTAAAAAAAAAAAACAGAACAGAAAAATAGGTACAAAGGTGATGCTTATTTCACAAGAAATCTCTTCCAGCATACGTGCGACATCTACCAACCCGCACTGGACCCGCGTGGTGGATTACGGCCCACTCCCTCTCACAGAGAGGAGGCCTGTGTCCCAGCAGTGGGAACATTATAGGCTGATTATGATACGTGCGATAGGGCAGAATATGTTTTTTGGAAATTGAATTTTGAAGTTGTCTAAGCTAATTTATGACAAGGAGGTACCTAAAATTGTTTGTTTATCTCTGGAATTACTGATCCGATTACCAATATTCTTTCACTGATAAAAAGCTACACTACTTCTTAGTGCCATAGGATATCACACTAAAATTATAAAGGCGAAAGTTTGTGAGTGTGTTTGTATGTTCGTTACTTCTTCACGCACAAACAGCTGAACGGATTTGGATGAAATTTAGCACACAGATAGTTTATTACCAGGATTAACACATAGGATACGTTTTATCCCGTGTGGATATCGGGGCGTAGCTAGTTTATTATAAATAAATAGTTTAATATAATTCTGGCCAACATCAGAGGGACAATTCTCGGAATTTTAAGAACGTTCACAGATCTCAGTCTCAATCTGTTAAAAATACCTCTAATTTCCCTACATTTTGTCAAGTTTTTTATGTTTCTTTGTCGCCGAGATGAGACTGCGACTAGATTTTGAACGTTTTAAATTACGAGAATTGGCCTTGTGGTTGGAAATAAGCCGTGTGTAGGTGGAAGGTGGCGGGTAATCGCGCAGATACCGACACATCCTTCCTGTCTTAAAGAGCCGTATTTCTGCCATCTTTAAACGGTGGCATTTTGTTTTACCTACATAGCTACGTACAGAAGAACTTGCTAATCTAGATAGATACATTTTGCATGGTTAAAAAGAAGGAAAGAAAAACTATTTATTAGGACTCACACAGGAAGATTACTAAATACTAAGCAAAACACACTCATAGAAACATAAAATATGTGTAAAAGTCCTGTACGAAGTCAAAAGGCTGCTCCTATCTAGGGGCCCCGTTTGATGTCACGAGCACATACAGAATTAAATAGGTACCTACTTAACTGAAAAAAAAAGGTAGTCTTTAAAAGATCGCTCTTAGCGGTAAGACCATCCATTGTGTCACCCTTTGTAAAATTTATATATTTATATCTGAAAATATGGTGTACATAATAAAGAGTATTCTATTCTAATTAATAAAATAAAATGAAAATTTGATATGTGTGAAGTATGATAAAATTAATATTAATTAAAAAAAAAATATTGTTATTACTTTTTGTAAATTGTTTCATCACCACTGCTCTCAAAACATGTTCTAGAACCAAAAATTCGAAGACATCTGATTAATAATAATAAATACCTTTTCTGCAATTTAAACTTTAGGTTTGTTGATTAATAAGTAATAAATATTGTTTCGATGATTAATAAATAAATGTGGATTAATATTACTTAAGAAATGATTTTTATTTGTGGTGTACCTCCAAACATTTTCCCTAGATGTACCTTGAACACAAAAAGTTTGCGGAACACTGCCTTATATCACCATTAACTATCGTTTAGGTTAGTACCCTCAGGGGTAGCACTTGGCTTTGGCCCGTGTTACCCTCAAAACAAGCAGATCAGTGCCGAAATACAAAAATGTATACCAGCAAAAATAATATTAGTAAATTAGGGCCCTGAATGGATGAATTGCAAGCCAGCCTGTAGGTATACACTATACATGCGATTAGAGATACAAAATACCTGATTGGCGACTCCAGGACCTGTTTTAGTAATGATGAGGTAATGATGTTATGTCGGGTGACTGCCACGCTGATTACAAAACGTATAATCTGCCTATAATGTTCACACAGGCCTCCTCTCAGTGAGGGGGAGTGGGCCGAAATCCACCACGCGGGCCAAGTGCGAGTTGGCAGATGTCACATGCCTTTGAATTTTTGGTTTTGGGACATGCCGGTTTCCTCAAGATGTTTTCCTTCACCGTTTTGAGAGCAGTGGTGATGAAATAATTTACACAAAGTAAAGCGCCTGTCTGGATTCGAACCTACGACCTACAACTCGTATGTCGCGGCCGTTACCACTTGGTCACCACTGCTCCATAATTTACTATGACCACTTAATGTTTCCTTAATTCGAAACCACGTCAATTCCTTAGTAAAATCACGACATCCGCTAATGACATATTCTCTATGACACAATAAACAAAACCAAGCGACAGAACGCAAAGTTGCCGTGGTTTGAACTGTCAAAATACCTCGCTTGACAACCGTACTTGGTTTGCACGTGTAAGATTATGCGGGGAATAATAATTATTTATTCAGAATTGGGGCCCAGGACCGAATACTTCGAATTACAAGTCACCATGTATAAATCGAAAAACTAAAAACCCACCAACTGATAACTACCAATTTATATTATATAATAACGAAACAAGATGCATTACCTCAAGCAGCTACATACTCCAGATACCCAAGGGAAAAACAACTTATCAAAGCGATGCGATGACGCGAAAAATATCGCTACATCGTAACACAGTCGCTTGGATGTATCGTAATGGAAAAACATTTTTAAAACGTATTTTTTATATTATTTTTTGGCTCACTGCGAGGGGGATGCGATGCTGGGCTATTATGTTTTTTGAAACGTGAATATTTTGTAAAAAATATCGTGTAGGTATTCGTTTTGTAGCGTAGCATAATCAGCAGCCTATAATGTTCCCACTGCTGGGACATAGGCCTCCTCTCGGTGAGAGGGAGTGGGCCATAATCCACAACTCGGACCCAGTGTGGGTTGTTAGATGTCATATTTCTTTGAATTTTTGGTTCTCAGACATGCCGATTTCCTCACGATGTTTTCCTTCACCGTTTTGAGAGCAGTCGTCATGAAATAATTTACAAAAAGTAAAACGCCTGTCAGGATTCGAACCTATAACCTACACGTCGTTAGTCGCGGCCCTTACCACTGGGCCACCACTGCTCTCTATTTTCTCTGGTCTCTTTTAATATAGTAGGCGGTTCTCCGCCAGACACAAACGCCCACCGCGCATCACGGACTATCTGAGTTTCCTCAAGAGACACCAACTTCTACCGAGCTACGACTACGTATTGACTACTGGTACGATCGACTTCACTACGGCCGATAGAGAACTGTACTCGCGTGGTTCCCTCTAGTTAGACCTGCTTACCACCACTGTGATGACTATCTACTTCGACTGGTACATGACCTACTGGCATCTTTCTTAACCTATCGTGAGCGTATTTATAAGTACGGTTAGCATTCAAAGCTTTGATTACCATTCATAACTTCCGCTACCTTAAACGGACCTCTGAACTTTCGATCTAGCTTATTCTGATAATCTGATTTCGCTCTTAATTTTCTAATAACACGAATTTTCTATTACCTTTGTTCTATCAAATCGAGCGTTGTTGTTTACCATTTAAAACTGAAAATTACAAGAGATTTATGCAACGAAAACTCTGACACAGACATGGCTTCAATATTTCACGTACTACCATAATATTACTTTGCAAGTAAATTTAGGGTAGATCCAATTAAATCTCAAGTTGTTGCTTGCTAATAAGATTTGTTCTGTGATGAATACACGTGTTTGACTAATACCAAACAAGGCGATAACGTTATTACCTCGTTTGCCACTTAATTTGGCTGTACAACTCTCTATTACTAACGAGCATTCAGCACCAGAATCATAAACAAAACAATACAGCTCACTTTAAAGCCAATTCTCGTAATTTAAAACGTTAATAATCTAGTCGCAGCCTTATCTCGGCGACAAACAAATGTCAAAAACTTGTCAAAATGTAGGGAAGTTAGAAGTATTTTTTGACAGATTGAGACTGAGATCAGACTGTGAACGTTCTTAAAATTACGAGAATTGCCCCTCTTATTTGTTCTAACATGCCTGAGATTAGTTGTACGAGGCCGACGCAAACAACAATCGCCGTTTACTGCTTGCAACACGTCCTCCACCATCCGCTTGGCTGCCACTGCTCGTACACTAGGCTGCGATATGTCCTGGTTTCCCTTACTTGAAGAACACGAAGGGCTTCGCTGACGGCTGCGGGGCTGCTTGGTTCGATTCTTAGTCATTCCACGTCATTCTTTGGTATGCTATTTGCGATAGCCACGTTGATGCTGCTCCTCTAAGCGCCAATTTCATCAAAACACAAATCAGCTGTCGTGCACTGTTATGTTTGCACACGCCTCCTACCGCGTGTTCTAACTACGGGAACGGGATACGACGAACACAATCGCCGGTTAGAGACACTTTTTTTTTAATATAGCAGTAGGCGCAATGGGCGCGTCACGTGACAAAGGTAGGTAGGTACTTCTGCATATAGACTATGTCCAACAGTGACTATGTGTGATACAACATGCACCATGATCGCGCATCCTTGTCTGCATTGTCTGAGTCGAACTCGGACAGATCCACACTATTATTGGTTTATAGGCGCTTTAAAGCGCTCGCGTGTTTGCACTTTTTTTTTGTTCAAACATGGCACGCCAACGGTCACTTCACGTTTTGGTACACTCGGGTAGACACCCGTGAAATGCAAATGCCTTAGTAAACTTTGCCGAATACGCCTGTCTAGATCAACTTTCGTGGGCCTATTCCAAAGACTCTTGAATTTGTCAAGAATTTGACAAAATTCAATTAGTCATACTAGACTTAATTCGCCGGCCAAGTGCTCTCGATAATACTCGTAGATCGAGGAATTAAACATGAAAAAAAAAGAAAAAGAGAAAAGATTAATTAAAATTTAATCTCACAAGTCTTAACGACAGGTTTCATCGTTGTTAAAAGCCTCTTGTCATGATAAATCTAAGGCGTTGATGTTGAAGGAAAGATTTTTAATTTGGCTTTCCGGTCCGAGTTACCTATCAAAAATATGTATTTCACAGTTAGAATGTTATTTAGGTCTACCTCAGAATTTTCATTTTTGATGTGATTCTGTAACATATTCCATATTTATTTTAAAGGTAGCCTAGGATTCGTCTGGTAGCAATAAAAATGGAAATTGGCTCGCCCAGCACTCGGCACACAAACATTAACAATTTTTTTATAATATTAAAGCCAGTAGCATACCGGTAGTCTTAAAGCTAAAGCACTATTACCACTGAC
This sequence comes from Amphipoea oculea, assembly GCA_945859645.1. Taxonomy (NCBI): domain Eukaryota; kingdom Metazoa; phylum Arthropoda; class Insecta; order Lepidoptera; family Noctuidae; genus Amphipoea; species Amphipoea oculea. The sequence goes on from OX243880.1 coordinate 14,188,792, forward strand.
CTCATTATAAACAACGAAGGCAATCATACTTACGATCAGCTTTAATTAAGAACGAACATGACTTCTTATCATTACTGGCGTTCGGAAATCTGGAGAAAAGTACAAACGCCAGCACGTCAAGCTACCCGAAACTGTAAAATTTTCCTAATCAACTTTGAACCTAATGCTTTAGCCGCTAAAGCATTATCTTTATCGCTAAAGTGTAGCAATAAAGTTGAAAATATATTAAAGAAATTTGACAGATTGTAGTAGCTTGATGTGCTGGCGTCTCTACGCACAGTCATTAAATAATAATTTATGCAAGAAAATATGCATTTCAAGAAAAGGTTCGTCACTTCGTCAAATTCACTTACTAATGCCACAGAAATGCTATAGTAAAACTTGTGGAACATCATGAATAACACACAACACACACCCTCACCTTCTCTTAAGGTACCTACGGACCTGGCATGCTCATTACTGGCACGAAATCATGTCATTATTGAGCAATTGCTACCTAGTAGCATGTGTGTTGACACATTGCTAGTAATGCACAAACATGCTGAAATTAAACAGTCGTTTGATTTTAGAGCATGCTACCTGGGGTGCGGGTGGAATGGGGAGTGCTTCGAGCACGTCTGCACACGCTTATTCAGGAGTATGTGCTTATTTCTAGCAAATTTATTTTTTCGCAAGCTACAATGTTTTCAGGTTTTACACTGATTGATGGGACAATTTTTAAAAATATTTTTGTTTTTTTTTTTCGGTTCTAGTGCATTAAATCAATTTTTTGAAAGTACAAAATTAATCTCCATGAAATTATCTCTCAATGGTATATAAATTCAGTAGTTTCTGTGTACTAGCAGGAGTATAACAATAGAAAAAGTTGCAGAAAGGAGGCAAAACATGTTTTCGATCTTAAAGCACTCACTAATACTTCGCATTATGAGTCGTGGAAGGGACATGGAAGGGTCTATTAAATCTCAGAAAAAGCTTCCTAATAATGTTCGGGTTTTTGTGACTCCTTATTACATGCTGACAGCTAATACTCTATAGAAAATGCCCCTTTGTTTCCCAAGAGAATAAGGATCCTTGAATACAGCCACGGACACGGACCATTAAACCTATATTGCAGGGTATACACAACTATACTGCTGTCGTAATAAGAACGAGAATAGTTTGCAGAAAGTTTTGTCATTACCAAACTGTGTGGAAGACTGTTCCTGGCTTCAAAAGATAGCGTTAAACAGGCGATTAATGAGGTATTTTAAGTTTGATAAAAGTCTTAAGATTTTTATTAAGTAGAAAATATCAAAAGTGCAGTTTGAGAGTTCCGTACTTTTAGCCCGGAAGACTTGCATTTTATTTTTTATTTTCCTCTAAATCTTAACAAGACAACTTTTTTTTGGTGTTTCTTTCGTACAGTCGAGTGGCATTTCGAAATAAAAATATAAGTACAATTAAAGGTCAGAGCTTAACAAATGTCTTCCCACCCAATTCCTTTTAGGAAAAACGAAAATACATTAGTCCCGTGTCGACAATTTGTAAGGAATTCCTACCTTCAAACTCGAAATGGCTTTGATGTTTAGCTTTTCATGTTATTTTTGGCGATGTTTTTAAAAACACATGTACCCTCATATTTTGTAGGACTTATTACCTTTATCGTCGTAAGTAATTGAAAAATATACTAAAAGAGTTCTTTAGCTGCGAAAAATCTAATTCAAAAATCCTTTGTTCAAACGAGCCATGAATCAGCACTTTTAGAACGTCAAACTTACCAAAAATTGCTCCCCAAACACCCAACACCCACCCTTCATCCGCCCCTAAGACGACCCACTGACCCTTCCTAGTGTTTAAACTGAGAAAAAGAAATCGCTCAATGAACCCTGGATATATCTGATTAAGTGGAACCAAGTGTGAATATAAAAGAAAAGATAAAATGCTCCAGAAAATTCAATTCATCGACAGGACAGGTATCATCAATCAATGTTCCAGAGATTTGTATAAAAGTCATGGGAACAGTCCCATAGGAACTTGAGTAATGCTGTGCCGTAATGTGCTTGGTCACTGGCAAATACCCAAGAGTATTTTTTGAAATAACACGGATTTGTTTGGAAATGGCACGTAGCTACGTAATAACAGCCGCACGGGTCGATCTATCAGGTACTGTGGTCGGTCCGTGTATGGGTGACCATCTTTACATACCGCGTTACGACCCCTCCGTGCCTCGGAAAACACATTAAGCTGTTGGGCCCAGCTGTCATTCGTAGATCTTTAACAGTCGTTACGGGTCGTTAGAAGCCCGAAAGTCTGACATCCAGTCTTAGCAAGGGGTATCGTGTCGTGTTACCCAATTATTTTATTCAAATTAAAATTTTCCCTTTTTTTAACTTTTGTCTGTCAAAGTCACGACATAACTAACTAGATTGTAATGTGAATAAAGTACCAACGACTGAGATACGTTACAAAAAAAAAACTCGACAGATACAAAAATCGTGTTGACTCGACTATTTTAGATATTATAATATATGGCGAACGCATAATTTCACCTCTATTTCGTTTCTCTACTAATTACCTGCTAACTAGCGTTTATATGTATACTTAAAGAAAAGTGAATCATTGATTAAGCTAACGAATTGGTAAGCTAAACAGTGGTTAATCAGTAATTAGCGAGATTTTTATAAATAAGGCTGATGGCGTCACTTGAGACATGGGATTACAGTTTCTCTATGAAATTTCTTCTGATAGCCTCTTCTAGCCATTCATTCTATTTTACGTCTGGCAGCAACCTTATTGCGACGAGAATAAAGATCACAATGATTTTGACAAACTTGTCAATGGCAGCAACCCAAGAGCAACGTTATTAGAATGAGAACAAAGACCACTGTGATTTGGACAGTGATGCAAAATCAGAAGTAATACAACTGTGAACGGATCTTAATTTTTTTTTATAGTAACCACCATTATTATTTTCCTAAAAATCATTAAGCAAATGTATGTCAAGAAAGTTGCTGATTATTTTGATTGAAAAAAAAGTCACTAAGGCTTGCTTCACACGTACCACAACCACAACACGTGGGCAGGCGCTAATTTGTATGAAAATTAATAGTTAAATTCACACGGACCACATTTTGCCGTCAATATCGACCGGGTGTGTGATACCGACCACATCGCAGCCACGTCGCATCCACCAGTGTCACCGCGAACTAGTGGCCGGCCACATCGCAAACGCAATGTTAACACAACATTTTGGAGGTACCACAACGCAACCGCAAGAAGCCGCAGCGACACTATTCACACGTAACCACAGCTTGACCACATTTTGTCGCTACGATGTGGTGTGGTTGTGGTGTGAATGGGCCCTTACCTGTACCCAAAAGTTTTACTGACGAAATTCCCCAGGCATTTTACTGACTCATCTAAAATGACTGCTCCTAAATGGTCCACGTTTTGATTAATACTGCTGGATCCACCCAATTTTCTTACATAACAATATTGACCAAGATCAGATTGTCCCTTCGCACCCCAACAGAACCCTTATTTATCTCTGTCCAAATAGCTGGAATGACGCAATCTACAACATGTCGTAGAATTAACGCTCACCACCAAACATCCCAATTAGAATACTATGTAACTAGTTCTTACCCGCGTTTTCGTCCGCGTAAAATTTCTTGTTCACCCGACTGACCCCGTCGCATCACATCGCCTGCCCGCGCTTTGTCGCTTAGCGTACTTTCTGGTCTTGATTCCTTTTACTCGTCTCCTAATAGTCACAGCGTGATGTTAAATTGCCTATAGCCTTCCTCAAGGATTGGGCTATCAAATGCAAAAGGAATTTTTCAAATCCGACTCGCAGCTCTAAAGATTAGCGCGTTCAAACAAACGAACAAGCTCTTCAGGTTTATTATTAGTACAGATAGATGTAGATAATCATAAAACAGACACACACATATACAATAAATTTTTACTATTATGAATAAAACATTGTTTATTTATTAAATTAGTTATATTGATTGTGGGAGAATATTTTAATTACATTACAATTCTACGCATGCACGCCATGCACACGGTCGCTCACGTATAAGGTTCTAGCGTACCTACTTCGTCCATTTTGGTTTGTTTTGACTCTACACCAGAAAAATTGACTGTAATATTATTCGAATTTTAATTATTTTTGGGAAAAATTACATGTATTAAAAATGACAGAAACCGATTCAGCAAACGATTCTGAACTAAATAGGTAAGTGTCTCCATAATGTGCATCAATTCAGTAATGCTATTCTATAAAAATTTCACCGTCAAAACTTACGTGAACTGAGTTTAAAGTGAGCTGTCCATAGCGTCAATCCCTGGCATCAGGTGGAATGAGATCTCACTTTAAGGCCCGGTACTACCTCAGATTGCGAAAATTGCCTTAGCATTAGCGGCTGTAGTTTCAACAGTTCTGCAGTTTTCACTTTGAAATTAATATACGATAAAGATGAGGACTACTGCGAGGTGTTATCGGTTGCGAAAACACGATTGCATACAATTTTCTCGATACAAAGAAGTCTCAAAGTTACCTCTAAACCGCAAAATAAAAGGAGAATATTCAATGAAAATTTTCAAATTAGGCCATGAAAATTTGCAAGCTAATCGAACTATGCATAAAGCAGGTGTCATAGGTTCGTTTTTATTTTTTTAATCGTTAAATTTAACGTAAAAAGATGAGATCCGAAATATCAAGCTTTATAACCACTCATACCTTGAACCGCTCTGCCGCCCGGCCCCCGACAGGACCCCGATTCAGTACTTGTCAGTACCGCTTCGGCTATCAGACGGGGAACCCGTGTCACTTTGCTTGCGCTCAAAAGACCCGATTGACAACGTTTTATGTGCTGAAGAAATTATGTAATAAAGTAAAATGAAATATAGATGTAAAATATAAGGCCTCGTATTTTAATTTTTTCCAAATTTTGTAGTTTTCATTCATAAAATAATTTTTGAAATGGTTTAAAATCGTAATCTCATGTCAATGTCAAAACATTGTCAAAAATTTAGGGAGGTAAACGTACCTATTTTAGACAGTTCCCAATGTGTAATGGTGTTTTCAATATATTCAGCAAAACTATTTTTATAAATAATTTTATCTATTTATTGATACAGGGTGTAAAAAGACTTTAGCCGTCGTACATCAAACTAAGTAACATTGCACAAAAGATCTGTGACAAAAGTAATTGCTGGAAATCGACTTTAATTTTTGGTGTAAACATTTGCTGTATGCGCACTACCACAAACAGTAAATTTTGCACCGGCATGTAACTATACAGGGGTCCTGGAGGTATTTAAAGTTGTGTTATAATATCAAAACTTGTTTTCGTAAAAAATATCAGTGAAAGTTGTAATTTTGACCTCAATAATAATATCTCCGTAACCAGAAAGTTTCTAGTACAAAGAAATGATTACAATAATGGCGAGTACAAGTGACTCTCGGCTCGTTGTGTCTTTTTAAACCCGTTATGTTGTAATAGGAGACCAGAAACTATGATCTGCATTAACAAATTTTGAAAAAAAAAAATACAGTCGGCATAAAATTAGCCAATTTACACAAAACCTTTATATTCTCTACGGTTTTCATTCATCGCAAGTAATCACAAATTACCACTGATAGATTTTGAGAATTATGTACAGACGCCAGCACATCAAGCTACTACAACCTGTCAAATTTCTTTAATAGATTTTCAGCTTTATCGCTAAAACATATGGTTCAAAATTGATTGGGAAAATTTAAAAGTTTCGGCTAGCTTGATGTGTTGGCTGTGCTTGATACATGTAAATTTTTTTGGTTTAAGTTAATGCATTTTTGATCAATATTCGGCCCGGAGGCTGAGTTGTGCCTCTTTTCGTCTTCAGCCTCCGAGTTGACGCAGATGCTAAACGATCTTGGCACGGCAAGCCTAGAGGTTGGACTTCAGATGAATATGTCAAAGACCAAGTTGATGACGAACAGTGCGCATCGCAGGATCACTGTGACGGGTGTGGAGGTCGAATACGTTGATGAGTATCTCTATCTCGGGCAAATAGTCTCTTTCCAGGCAAGACAAAACAAAGAATTTGCAAGACGCACCGAAAATGCCTGGATGAGCTAATGGGCCATGAAAGATCTAATGAAGGGTGATCTTCCTTTGTCCCTTAAGAGAAGACTCATTGACGTGTGCATACTTCCCATCCTCACATACGGTGGTCAAACATGGTCTTTGACAAATCAGCAGAGGTCCACGCTCGACGTTTGCCAGAGGGCTATGGAACGGAGTATTCTGGGTATCAAACTAACGGATCGGATAAGGAATACGACCATCCGTTCCATCATAAAGATAACTAATGTCACTTGCAACTCCAAAACAGACCAGGTCTCGATAAAGTCAGAAGCTTGTTCATAGACCACAAACGTAAGACAAAGGGGCCGGTTATACTCTTCGGATTTCTGTATAAATTTAGTTAAAAATCTTATTTATCCAAAAAATTTATGTAATGTGCCGTCCATAAAACATGGAATAGAAAACGAAACAACCGCAATGGAACAACTAGCATCACAACTTAATATTAAAATAGAGCCTTGTGGTCTTTTTATTGATAAAGAGTTACCTTTTCTAGGTGCAACTCCGGACGGAGTTGTGCAGGGAGAAGACACAATAGTAGAAATAAAGTGTCCAATTTCTGCATTCAGGACTTCGTTGGACGATGCAATAGATAAAAAAAAAATAAGGTTTTGGAGGAAAACGAAAGATGGACTTTCCATAAATTTGAAACATCCTTGGTACATTCAGGTGCAGGGACAACTACACATAACTGGGAGAAAAACATGTATTTTTGGCGTATGGTCGGGATGCAAAAATCATATCAAAACTGAAATTATACAGAAAGACGATCATTATTGGGCACAATTCATGGAACCTAAATTAACAAATTTTTACTTATCATACATGTTACCAGAGTTATGTGATCCCAGACATACACGGAATATTGAAATTAGGGATTTAAGGGAATTCACATAAATGTTCTTGCTTTCGTCATTCTCCTCCTCTTGATTCCTTTTTTTTTTAATTTAAATGTTTTCATTAATAACAACTTATTTTAAAATTCGTTCTATTCTCCTCCTCCTCAAGTCGTACTCCTCATTACTGAGGGTCGTGATCCTCCCTTGAAAACAACTTTTCCCTGACGATGTTTCGCCATCTCTGTCTATCCTTGGCCAAGTGAAGCGCATCATGAAATTTCGTGTCAAGAGAAGAGTTTATCTGGTCAGACCATCGCAATGGGCTGCGACCTCTTGGTCGTTTACCATCCACCTTGCCGGTAACCATCAGTTGTTCGAGGTTATTGCGTTCTATTCTAAACCATCGTTAAAGCCAAAATGTATGAAACTTTATAATTGACATCAGTCATTCCGATGACGTATTATTATGCGTTATAACCATTGCGTGCTCTTGTCAGTGCTGGGTTGCCAGCTGTTTTAGAACCCAATGGCTTGGCTCGCGACGATTGGAAAAGACCAGACAGATTGACCATAATGCCTTGGAAGTTAGGTCGGCCTTTGGTGTGTGATGCAACATGTATCGACTACCTTGCGCCACCCCATCTTCCTATTACGGTGGGCTGTGCTAGTGCGATTACTGCGGGTGCAGAAAACCTCAAACAGCGCAAATAGATACTCTAATCTTAATAAGCCGACTTATATGTACCAGCCGTTTGGGGCTGAAGCACTACGGCCACAGGGTCCGAGTGCCCACTTAATTTTTAGAGAAATCGCCAAGCGATTGGTCGACTCTTCACGTGACCAGAGGACTAGCCTATTTTTTGGCCAAAGAATCAGCAAAAAGAAAGTAATTTTAAGGCCGGCGCTCACTGACGGCATGGCACGGCGTGTCATGGCAGAGGATTTTATTACTAATCAAGTTATTTTAAATCTTATTTCAATGAGTTTAGAATTCATGTTACTTTATTTCGATACCACGATGCCGGGAAATGACGCTACGTGCCGCGGGACGCTGCGGCATGACGCGACGCGCCGAGGGATGCTGCGGCCGTGCCATTCCACGTAATGCCGCGGCGCGCCATTGCATCCCGCGGGACGTGTGGGTCACTTTGTGTCGAGGAATTATGATTGCTAAGCTGGTTGAAATAAGGTTGAAACTTGTGCAGCGGTCATTTCGGTTAATGGGGCGCAGTCCAGTCAGGGCGGGCTTTCAGCAGGATTCCACGGAACGCCGCGGGATGCCGCAGCACAACCTGCCGTGCCACGCCGTCAGTGAGTGCCGGATCGTATTTGGCTGTCGCTGTCTTATCGTGACAAATATATGGCGGTGGCGGTAGAGCAATGGTCTTTGGTCGGTCATAGAACACTAATGCAGTAGGTATATTGCGGATTTCGCGGTAAACTTTGCTTGCGTGATGTAGGTTGTGATGTCAAACAAAATATTGGTGTAGTTCGTTTGTAGACGTCGCTACTCAAATATTATGTATAAATAACTTTGTCTTTGCTTTGTATTTGCTATGCGAATGATGAGCGTCCCATGTTTTTTTTGTTATTATATTATTATTTACCTGTCCATTTAAAAGAATTTTATATATACTGCACATACAATGTGAAAGCTAATTTTTATGTGAATGGAATAAATGAATGTTAAGTTTAATCATTTTATTTCTTGACATCCTTGCAACAATAGTACAGTTCACCCTAATTGAATTAGTATGTCAGTGCGAGTGGGATAGAATGATACATAGCGCGGGGAAGTGGGGGCAAAATCTGAATTTGAGCTGAACTATTACAAGCCCTACGGTGATTTTTTTACAGAATAGCACCGCTGATGTTAGGGATTCCCACTGTTGACAGTTCACTTCATGGTCACTTCACCTAAATTTTTAATGTGAGATATTTGCAGAATCGACAGTCACACATTGTATATGAACAATCTGTGTGTTTTATTATGTTCTAAAAGAGTGTGTTTATTGAAAAACCTTTTTGTTTTTCAGTGAATCAACTTCTCAGTTTCAAAGGAGTTAATCAGATTAACAGTATCGACCCTTCATCATCGTCGTTTCAGCCGAAAGACGTCCACTGCTGGACATAGGCCTCCCTCAAGCACCGCCACTTCGACCGGTTCTGTGCATCCCGCATCCAGTGGATTCCAGCGGCTTTTACAAGGGGATTTCTGTTTATTAAGAAAACTCGTAAATAAAGGTAAAGGTTTTCTCGAATAAAACTGCTTAAAACGCACTGTCAATATCGAATTTTACTAAGGGCTGATTTTTCAATAGCCGATAATTTATATTCGTAGAATAAAAATGACGTCTGACAGTTTTTGTATGGAAAAACTGTCAAAAATTCAATATTATTCTCCCGATAAAGTTACCTGGTGTTGAAAAAATCAGCCCTAAGAAGAATAATCACAATCACACTAATATTATAAAGGCGAAAGTTTGTGAGTGTGTGTGTGTGTTTATATGTTTGTTACTTCTTCACGCTCAAACGGCGTGACCAATTTTGATCAAATTTTGTACAGTGGTAGCTGAGACATGTATAGGCTACTTTTTATCCCGATATTCCCACGGTATCGAAATGTATGCGGGTGAAACCGCGGGGCGCTGCTAGTAAATAATCATTAAAATATTATTAAGATAATATTACCTTTTATGTTTTAAATTTTCATAAACATTTAAAAATATAAAAAATTGTGGCTCTGCGACATCAAGAATAGGGTCCAAGCTGCCGGTGGTCAGGGCTCTAGAGAGAGGAACCTTCTCACCATGCGTACCGTGTCCAGAAGTACTACTTTCTGTATCAAACTCTTGACCCAGCCACACAATGAGAGCCTTCTGAGGTGTCGGTCGAGACTCTCCGCTATTAGGTCATTTACTGTAACGATTATCGGCACAAACTTCGGAACGTGGAGTCCACGTCCTACATGTCAACAACCTCGTGTGCTAAATCAAGATACTAGATTTTTTTATTTAAGACTAGCTGTCCCCCGCGGTGTCTCCCGCATAAGTGTCGAACCCGTGGGAATATCGGGATAAAAAGTAGCCTATGTCTTTTCCCGAGACTCAAACTATCTCTATACCAAATTTCATCTAAATCGGTTCAGCGGTTTGAGCGTGAAGAAGTAACAAACATATAAACACACACACACACACTCACAAACTTTCGCCTTTATAATATTAGTGTGATAATTTTATTGTTATTAAGATAATTCTTTTATATTTGTGTGCGTGTGTTATCCCTAAGAAATGAGCTGATGTTGTTTATTGGTAGCGCCATCTGTGTCGTTGGAGATTAACTACAATCCCGACGTGTAGGGTCTGTTCGCGAGTGACACTGTATGATGTTTCGATAGTGAGTTATTTCGGTCATAAATCCTTTGATGGCTCTGCATGTTCCATGAAATTCGGTATGCAGTTAAAATAAAAATAATAACATTTTATAAAGAGCTTATCCTACAGATTCCCATACAATAACGTTTCCTTTATACACCCAATAAAATAATAACAACTAACATTGTAGTCGCGCGGCACCTTTTTTTGGTTTTAATAGTTTATAGCATCATTTATATGCAACACAATGAACATGAACCAAATTTTGCATTTAAGAACGTTGTGCTTTGATAAAAATCTAGGTATAGTAGGTATGCTAATAATAACGCTGAAGAGTGTATGTTTGTTTGAACGCCCTAATCTCTGGAACCACCAGTTGGACTTGAACAATTTATTTTGCATTTGATAACCCAATTCTCGAGGAAGGCTATAACTAGGCTATTTAAGATCACCCAAACTTTCTTAGGAACCAAGCAAAAAGAAAAAAAGGAAGAAAGAACGCTATGTGAAAATGAAGTGACAGCGCGGGCGGACGGTAAGTACGACGCGACGCGGTGGGTCGGAGAAATTTCACGCGGACGAAGTCGCGGGCAGAAGCTAGTGATCCAAATAAAAAAAAAGACGGGTTGCACTCCGGGAGTGCCGGCAGAAGTGAAAACTTGAATATTAACGTTGAAATAAATCAATTATTAATTTAATTAATATTACTCATTTTTTTTCAATATTTCTGCGTCACTTTTTTCATTAATAGATGCACTTTGTTCAATTTCCATATTTTAAACACTTTCGGTCTTATTCATAAAAAAAGCCTATTGAAGGTTTAAACCATTCATTAGTTAAAATGCTCAATAGGCCTTTAAAACATTCGATAAAATTTTGTATTCATAAACGCTTCATAAACGTTCTATAACTAGAATGTCCTACAACTTCTAAATGTTGCCATTATAATGAAGTCATCCAACAAATTGGCCAACACATTAAATCGGCATACGAGAATATCTGTCTATGAACCGAATATTTGTGTCCATAGACATTATTACGTATGAAAAACTAATTTATTGTCTACAGTTTCAACAGTTTTGACGCGACAACGTCATGGTCGTCATGGAAACCAAAAAGTACTCTGTGAAACTGACTTTTCAAACATTTGTACGTCAAATGTCATTTTCTTCGGCCATCTTTGTCGTGTCTCACTTGGTTCAATTCGGTTGGCGCCGCCGTAGAAAGAGATGGGGGGGGGGGGCGGGGAAATCTCTCCTGACGGTCACGTGTCCTGACGCGATGCCCTGACGCGAGTTTAACATTTTTTACCCATTACAAAAAGTGTTCAACGCCGCTAAAGAAGTTTTCACTTCAAAAATAAAGCATTCAGTATCAATGGAAGAGCTTCATGCTTGAAAAACTGTTCTTCTCTTCTTATTTTGTGCCTTAATATCGAGTGCTCAACTAATTATTACTTGTAAAGCGCTCCCTCACCAGGAGCATGCAATGTAACAATCCAAGATTTGATTTTGAGCATTACATTACAAATAGATGCTCCCTTACCGGTAACATTCGCCTGTAATGTAACAATCCAAGTTTTGACTTCGAGCATTACGTTACAAATAGATGCTCCCTCACCGGTAACATTCGCCTGTAATGTAACAATCCAAGTTTTGATTTTGAGCATTACCGCGCGAGCGGTACCTAGGTACCTACCTATGAAGAGGAATGGGCAAAAAACTCCATAGATACTCTTTTAAATTATATTTTTACAAAAGTATTGGTTACATCATTAATGTTGAATTTATAATTATGTGTCAGAACGACGTAAAAAACGTACACGTTAAAAGCGTTCAGAGTACAGCAAATACTAACAAAACAAATACTTAATCCAAAAATAATTTAAATAAGCCGTGGCAGCTAACTGATGACCAGTCCCAACTGACGGCGCCCGTTCACGAACATGACGCATGGATCAGCACCATTCAGCACAACCATTTTGAAGGGAGCTAAAACGCATGGTTTAGCACCATTCAGCTCAACCATTTTGAAGGTACCTACTTAAGTAGGTCTTCTTCAGAGTTCGATAAGATCTTGATTACCAAGGATAGTTAGTTCAGTCATTAGAGTCACTTTCTACCTATATATTTTGATCACGTAGAAACAACAAATAAACTGCGATTAACTAAAGTTTTAAAGGGACCAATAAGATAATGTAAAAGTTTAGGGAGGACGATGCTCTGTTAAGAAGTCTAGCCTAGAACAATATACACTCAGCAGTGAGGTTCTCCGAAAATAAAATAAGTACACGCGGCATTTGCAAATGGCACCCAAGTGATTTTAAAGATACTTAAGACGCTGACAAGAGCCAAATAGGCTTGTTTCGAACAATTTTTTAGCCAAATCTATACAGTTTGACACGGCGGAAAAAATATATGTTAATCTTGAACATATTTCTGAGAACCCTGTTGTATTCAAAACACGTTTTTGAAAAGTTTTCTCGATACAAAAAAAATGTAAACTAACCTCTTAAAATGACCTTCCAACAAAAATATCTGTATTACTGATCAACGTACGTTGGTAAAATTTATAACAATAACGTATCATATTTAAATACAAAATTTGGTTATTTTTTATTTTTGACTACTCAACTTATTTTTAAGAAATTAATTATTTTATGGTTTGTAACAACTTACGAGTGTCGCGTCATCGCGCTTCTCTTTCTTATGTATGCAATCCGACAGTGATCGCTTAGGCGCGCTGCTAGACGGACCTATGTCGCTTTGCCCCGCAAACCGCTATCCGTTCATTTTATTTTTTGTTGATTGACAACTTCAAACATACTTATATGTACATATTTTATTTTTTCCCTAAAACTACAATAACTTGTAAAAATATTAACACGTAAAGACATTAGTAAATATAGTTCTTAGTTATGAAAATATTTGCTGTGCAAAATGGGAAACAAACAAAAATGTCGGAGGCCAGCAAAAATTTATTATTATTCTATACTAACAAACAAAAACATCTAATGGAAGTAGTAAAGTATTTTTTTATATTGTAGACAAAACAGGTACACGAACAGAAATGAAATTATAAATAAAAGTACTTACAGGCTATTTTGTACAATGCGTAGCGTAAATTCAGCTGTGATAATAAAACTCGGTTGGTCTAGTGGTATTTACGTAATTTCTGAAATTGCAAGATTCGAGTTCGAAACCAAGTTGATTTTTATTCTTTTAATTTATATAACTATATTTTTTCTTTATTTATTTAGTTTTTGGAAATTTTCATTGTTTTTTATTCATTTATTTTGTATATTTTTAGAATAATTATTAATTTTCTTTACAAAAAAAAGATGTTTGGCGGAAAGTTCAGAAGCAGACGAAGCTTCGTTTTTCGCATAGATTCTGAATAGCGAGTTTTGAGTTCGAAACCAAGTTGATTCTTATTAGGAAATTTAATTTTTTTTTTATTAATTTTAGCAAATTTTCATTGTTTTCTTTTTTAATTTATTTTGCATATTTTTAGAATAATTATTAATTTTTTTTACTGGAAAGTAATAATTGACTACAAAAAAAAAATATTTACAGTAAAAATAAACGTTTGGCGAACAATTCAGAAGTAGGTGAAGCTTCGAAAATTGTTTTTCACCAGTAAGTTTGTAATACGCGCATACTAACTAAATATAGATAACAATTTTATTACTTAGATCATAGAAAGAAAGTCACAAAATAATAAGTCCAGTGATAAACACTATCGAATTTACATAGACCTATGACTAGTTTAGAACTGGACTTATAGGAAAATATTCGTAGCTTTGTCCATTGTTTCTTGCCCACTCTATATAAATCATCGTGTGAGATTTGGTATTTTTTTAAAGACGTAATTGGTAAGTTTAGTGCTGAAGAAAGTTCTTGTAAGTTTGAATGTTTTATTTTTTACCCGACTGCGCGACGCAAAGGAGTGGTAATGTGTTTATCAGCCTATGTATGTATGTTCCTTTGAAGCACTATACAGACCAAACGCCTGGGCCGATTTTTATGATTCACAAGTCAATCGATTCCTCTTAATCCGGCGAGTGTCAATAAAGACCTGACGTTAGTAAACATTCAATATGGCGACTACTGGACGCCATATTGTGAAAATGATAAAAATGAAAGTCAACAAACTATGTCAATATGGGGTATCGTTGTTGAATAGTATTAAATAAAAATCATTTTTAGTTTTTACACGACTGCGGCGAAGGAGAGTTATGTGTTTGACCTGTATGTATGTATGTATGTCCGTTTCTTTGTTACCTCGTAACTCTTATACGAATGAACGGATTTGGATAAATTATCTGTCTTTAGATTTGTCTTTGTGGCACGAGTGTTACTGACTACATGAAAATAAAAAACAAAGTAAAATGGCGGATTTGGGGTGCCATATTGTGGAGTTCGAAATTTTTCTTTCTTCTAATACCATCGAGTGGGATATAAAAATAAAGGGTTTTAAAAGGTGATTTCAAAAATATATACAATTTATATGGTTAAAAGTAATTCGAAGTGACAAAACGTAAAAAACGAAATAAAAAAATAAACTTCTTTCACATTTGTAAACTAAAAATCTGGAAATAAAAAAAAAAGTAATTAAACCCGACTGCGGTAAAAAAAACTGAAAAGCAACAAACCCATTTTAAATTAAATAAAATTTGGAAGCAGGCGGGACCCATACCATTTTTATATTTTCAAACTCAAATGGGTCCCACCTGCTTCCAACTTTTATTTAATTAAAAATAGGCTTGTTTATAGCTTTTCGGTTTTTTTTAACTTAAGTTTTATTTACTATAGTCGGGTTTTTTAGTTTTTTTTAATTACTTGATGGTATTTGTGGCGAAGATGCCATAATTGAAATTAAATGCCAAATCAATGCATACAAGTTGGGCTTGAATGAGGCTTGAGATTTTTGGGTAAAAGATAAAGAAGGGTGCCTAAAAAAACACAAATCACAACTCGTATAATCAAGTTCAGGGCCAGCTCCATATTACAAGACGTAAGAAATGCTTGTTTGCAGTATGGTCCGGCTGGAGAAGAAGTTAAATTAAAGATAAAATTAATAGAAAAAGATGACCTATTCTGGGAACAGAAAATGAAACAAAAATTAAAATCATTTTACTTAAAACACCTACTCCCTGAAATAGTAGACCCGAGATTCACACGGAACTGCTTATAAGAGACAACATTAAAGTGCATGAAATAGTCCTTCAGGCACCAAGCGATCAACCCACATGTTCCAGATACCTCAGTAAAAAAACCTATGTACATCCAGTCTAAAAAGTATCGGGAATAATAGTAGTGGGTCTGTTTATAATGTATCTAAGTTACAATAGCCTAATGTCAACTTGCTCATCGCCTTATACAAAATATTACTTTTCCCGATGCAGGGACGTTAATTTTTGAGGAGTTCTCCTGGTATTCCACCATCAGTTCCATTCCACCATTTGCATTGTGACAAGCATAAATTGCTTAGCAACCATATTAAAGTAATCGAATCGCAACCCGTGAAATACTTTTTATTGAGTAGTTCCAATAGCCATCTGTGGTCTTCATCATATTAGTTCCACTTCACCAAATGGTGCTTTCCGAGAGCAAATGCACGAGTTACTATGTAAAATACCCAAGTCGCTATAGGTGTGCCTTTAATATTTGAAGAGTTCCTTCGATTTCTGCAGAACCCCATCATCAGATCCTGACCTGATGACGATGGGACCACCTGGAAAGTATACCCTTTCAAACAAAAAAATTATTTTTGAAATCGGTCCAGCCGTCTTCGAGTAATCGGGGAACATGATACATTAAAAAAAAAACCGACGAACTGAGAACCTCCACCTTTTTTTGAAGTCGGTTAAAAAAGCAAATACAAAAATATACCTAATTATTACAATAATGATTTGTCAATATAGTTTGAGATTTTATTTTCCATACATTTATATTGCTTTTCAATTCAGTGTAAATAAAGTGTCTTAAAATAATTAAAAATAAAACAAAAATATACATTGGTTTTTTATAATCGCCTTGTCTTATTTGTTTGTAGCTCTTCACACAGAACAATAAATATACAAGAGCGCCATCTATTGGTTCGTTGTTAATTATTATTGACCGCGTCACACTGTTCCTTACTTGGTAGTTCGCTGTATCACCGCCCTTTAAGAATGGCGCTAGGATATCGGAGAAATTGTGGGCGTGGCTAAAAATACCGAAACATCGGAGCTCAATAGCGGCTTTCAGCGTCTTAACGTTGAATAGAAAACGATTTACGAGCTGACAGCATTCTATAAATTGTGCCTTATCCTTAAGACAAATTGGCTTTTTCAAAGTACTTCACTTTTAATACAAAATATAAATATAACATCAAACCTGTATTTCCAGAAGGGTTAGACAGAGGTGTACCTATAGTAGACCCAAATTTCGTGTGGTTATTGCCATCAACTGGGCACAAATCCAGACTCCAAGCTGCAATATTCCAGATAAAAAAAAATAACACTTTGCCAGACCCGATATTCGAACCCAAGCCAACGAAGCAGTTCTATTTTTTACCCGACTACGGCGAAGCAAAAAGGAGGGTTATGATTTTTACCGGTATGTATGTATGTTCATCTGTCTGTCAACTTAAAAAGTACTTATAATAATTTGACAAATGAAGTATCGTTAGAAGCGTCTTGACCGTCCGCTGGTTATAGACTATGTGACGTCACACTAAATTCAATATGGCGTCCTCTAGAGGACATAAAGTAATAATTTTAAAAATAAATATTTTGGGATGGTGCCTTTTGGGGTATCAAATGAAAGGGCTTAATTAGCACATTTCAAAAATATAAGTCTTAATGACATAGGCCCCAAAATAATTAAATAAAAAAAAAGTTTAAAACCTAAAACCCGACTACTCAAAAGGATGAAACAAGAAAGTACCTTCCCGTGTCGCATGCTACCATAGCTTATTTAGTACAGCGGCATGCGACCGCGGGAAGGTACTTTCATGTTTCATTCTTTTCAGTAGTAAGGTTTTAGATTTTAAACTTTTTTTAACGTTTTAATCATTCCTAATTTTTCTGATTTTTCTACGTAGATTCCCAAAAGTTAAATGGATCAAAAGTGTATACTGAGTACCTACTAAGAAAAATTTTCTTCTCATAATTTTCTCTGCCCTCAGCTGAACTACATAAAGATTACTCTCAAATGACATTGTCATGGACGAACGAGATTCTATTCCCAACTTTTCTTTCTCGTCTCAATGATTGAAAAGTGATTTCATAAAACGACTTATTATTTTGAAATTATTACTCGGGGACATGATTTTTTCTCTGGGTTTTATCCTCAATCATGAAATTAACATAACGAAAATATGAACTATAAAAATATGAGCAATTTCTTGATATTAACGTAAGTAAGTATGTAATTATTTTGGTAAAATTTTCTCAAAGTGTGAAATGTTGGATATGGTTTCGCAAGTAAACACAAATTAGACAAGTAATAAGACAAGTAATATTGAATTAATATAATTATTATAATAATCTGATGGACACTACAGCGATGAGTTGCTAAGCAGTAAAGTTCTTTCGTTCGCTCTATCCTCGATTAAAATGTAAAATATCAATAATTTGAAAAATACTCAACTTAGATTTTTTTAAATATTTTTCTGATAACTATTATGACTTGGCCTATAACCCGATTCCGGCTTGACGTCGACTTACGGGACACCCTGTATATGAGTGAGCAAAAAAAAATACACTAAGGCCGTATATAAAAAGAAAGCTGGCAGCCTACCGGCGCTTATAGGATCCGGTCCACGCGCAGGCATTTATATAAACAAGCGCCGCCGATAAGCGCCGAACGTCGCCGACAAGTTCCAGCAATCTTCGACACGTGCCGATCAGCGCTGGCGCCGCCCGCCATTCAATCTGCTTGCTTTATGTAACTGTTACCAGAATGGACCAGCGCCGATAAGCGCTGGTCAACTTTCTTTCTGTATACGGCCTAAGGATATTTTGATTCGACTACCTACTTATACGATTAATTGATTTTAAAATAATAATTAAACTTAGAGTTAAGACAATACTAAAACATTCTAGACTATCTCCTTACATGGATTATGATGATTTTTAATCTATGTACTTGAAAGGGACTATTTTTGCTCACCCTTATACCTACTTACATAATCGATGCCTTCAACCGTAAAAGTCAGCACAAATTTTAAAGTAGCAACGGATAAGAGGATACCTATAAAAGTTCCGTTCACAACTTTTCAAATCATCAGCCTTTCATAAAGGGCTTTTCAGGAATTACTCACGCATATAATTATCGACTTCAAAGAACTTTTTGGTTCAGTAATTAGAAACTTAAGTCTAGATTCTTATACAGTTCTATGTACTCAGCTGTATTTTAAGCCAGGTTTACATGAAGCCAGTGGGGTGGCCTTGCCGATGTTGTTTAGACAAGGCCAATCATTTCTACAGTTTTCTTGTACGCACTTTTGTCTCAGTAAAAAAAACCGGCCAGGTGAGAGTCTGACCCGCAGACGAAGGCTTCAGTTATACCATCGTACAATATTTAACACTACATAATTTTAAAAAAAATTTAAGGAGGTCCCCATATAAGAAACTTCTTATATGGGGGTCCCCATATAAGAAGTTTCTTATATGGGGACCTCCTTTAATTTTTTACTTTATTTTATTTTTATTATTTCTTGTTCTAGCGGTCACAGTAGGACACACTCTGTCAAAGTGTCTACCTATAACGGTTCAAAAGGTATAGCCCTGTGACAGACAGACGGACGGACGGGCAGCGGAGCCTTAGTATAGGGTCCTATTGGCACCCGTTGGGAACGAAACCCCTAAAACTGAAATCCGGACCAATCTGGCTGTTGAAAAAGTAATGTCTAAAGAACATAACTGTGTTATAACGAGAGGAGTCGAAAACCAAACACAAGGGCACTTTAGGACATGTGTCAGCAAATGGCCTGAAGCGTTTACACCAGTCCAACCGCTGGCGCGGGGGGAGGACATTAGCTAAAAAATTTCATACCAGCGCTGGCCTAGTATGAAAAATTTACACAAGCCAGCACTGGCAGCTACTCTAACCGACGGCTAGCGTTGGCTTCGTGTAAACCTGCTTTTAAGAACAGACGTTTGATCGTAAAGAACTCTAGAAAGCGAATAAATTATACGTAAATGCTTACATTTTTTCAAGCTTTGCGAAATAAAATTGGGCACGAAATTATTCCTGCCATTTGCAAACCAAAGTTATAATCCTCCGCAAATTGCTCTAGATTGCCATGTTAGAAGATGTTGGAGCTTGCAGGTTTAGAGGTTAAATTAACCCCTTACGTAACAAGTTTTGTCAAAGACTTGTCAAAAACATGCCTAATTGTATAAACTTGCTTCTGCTTGCGACTTTGTCCGCGTGTAATTTCTTGTCCTCCCGGCTCACCCCGATGCATCGCATCGCCTGCCTGCGCTATTGCTTTGTTTTCGCCGACTTTTTTTTCTCTTTAATCAGCTCCGAAGGGTCCTAGCGTGATGTGAAATACCCTATAGCCTCAAGAATTGGGCTATGAAATGCAGGAAGAATTTTTAAAATGAACGACTGGTAGCTCCAGAGATTTGATTGCGTCGAGTGATCCATCATTATCATATCCATCATACTCCGATGGAAGGGTGGTCGCCAACCAGGCGGGCGTCAGCCCTACCACCGCAAGGGAAGAATTGGCCACTCAAATAAGGTGTTGGGTGTGCAGGATGCGCCAAGCGCTCGGTTCAGTTGAGAAACTGGCGGAACAAACTGCGCTACACGAGGAGGCTTCTTCATGCATCCCAAAACCCGTTCCTAAACAACTCCGTTTCTAAACAACTCTGATTGAAAGCCTTAGACGATGTTAGCCCTTTATATCACGTATCTATGCCAATCAAGTGCCAATTTAATGGTATTTTACATAGTAAAGCCTTAGGCCTAATTAATCAGAATAAAGGGCAACCCTTGTGTGTCTCGCTGTAATTAATTGTCGGTCGCATATTCATGAGTCGTTGGATGATCTTGATTTGTAATTATCAGGCTAACTGGCTGATAATTGGTTCTGTGGAGGGCGTTTGTCTTGCCGGGTCTAGTGCCTATTATTCTATGATTCACTGGTGTTTGACATGAAGTTAATTGTACAATTTGTGTAGGGTCTATGGAATGGCTTGGGACTTACCTACTCCGGACTATCAAAGATGTGACCACTGAGGGACAAGGTCCATTTAACTCATACACTGACTTATTACTTGTTACAATTTTTAGGAAATCCTCTATTTTTACAATGTTTGTAAATATGTGAGCACTATGTATCTAAAACATAATTAATTTATCTGTCATGGCTTTATTTTTAACTAGTTGCGCCCCGCGGTTTCACCCGCATAAGACTCGATCCCGTGGGAATATCGGGATAAAAACTATCCTATGTCCTTTTCCGGGACTCAAACTATCTCTATATCAAATTTAATCTAAATCGGTTCAGTGGTTTAGGCGTGAAGAAGTAACAAACATATAAACACACACACACACACTCACAAACTTTCGTCTTTATAATAAAGCATTTTCAAAGTTAATGCTTTTGAGCTAAAATTTTGTACAGAGATTCTAGACCAGATACACTCTTCAACCCGTTTGTATTGATATACCCTTTCCGTAACACCCTATAGATGAACTAGCTGCGCTCCGCAGTTTCACCCGCGTAAATGTCGATCCCGTCGGAATATCGGAATAAAAAGTACCCTATATGTTAATCCAGGGTGTCAAGCTACCTCTATACAAAATTTTATCAAAATTGGTCCGGCCGTTTGAGCGTGAAGAAGTAACAAACATATAAATACACACACTCACAAACTGTCGCCTTTATACCGAAGACGAGATACGCAGTGCAAAGACGACACTGTACACGTCGCTCGACTTAGCCGACCGAATGCCGACCCGCAGGAGGGACGAAAAGGGAGAGAGGAGTCTCCAAGACATGTTTCGGGTGTTTAAGGAGACAGACCCTGACGACGTGCCGACCTTTGTGGCAAAGGAGCTGCGGAAGCTGCCCCCCGTCACTTTTGACCACGTCGATGTCACCAGGCTGCTGAAAGATATTGTTACTCTGAAGGCAAGCCTGGCCGAGATGAAGTTCAAGCTTGATGCGTCTCAAAACACCATCAGTGAGTTGCGTGCCGATATAGTTGACTTACGCAATACTGTAGCGGTATGTAGGTCACCTGAGTTCGCATCAAAGGTGAACACTCGCCGTGGTGCAAACAACGCATCGCTGTCCAGTTTCGAGTCAGCGAAATTGGACTTGTCACCGGCCGCTGTCACTGCAAACGATGCATTACCGCGCCCCGCCGATACCGCCTCTACCCCCGTAGAGGCGTCGTCACAAGTTAGCATGTCAACACCTCGCCGTGCTTACTCAGCAGTCGCTGCACATCCTCCCATCCAACAAATGGAGCAGCAACAGAAGAAAGGTTTTGCCAAAAGTGCAAAGTCAATGGAAGGGGCATCTAGGAACCGCAATGGACCGGCTCCCAGCATCTTGGCCCCAGCCCCGAAGAAAGGGCAGGCAGACAAGGAGGGCTTCGTGACGGTGGAGTCGTAGCGTAGGAAGCCCACTTGCCGTAATCGATGTGGTACTGCACTGGCGGGACCAAATATTTTGCTGCGTCCTGCAACACCGTCGACGCAGCTGTACGTATCCCGTCTGCATCACTCCACGGTGGCTGAAGACATCGTGGAATACATCAGAAGCAAGACCAAGTGGACCTTGAGAGTGGTGAAGTTGGAATCACGCCACAACATAAACTTCAAATCGTTTGTGGTGAGGGTTCCAACTCAGTACCTGGAAACCTTCATGAAGGAAGAGTTTTGGCCGAAAGGTGTAGCGTACCGACGTTTTCGTGGAAGGTTACGCGACACCACGCAGCGCAACACGACGCCGACACTTCGTGCACAATAGTTAGTTTTTATAATTAAAATATGTATGTTTAGGTTAAGGTATTTATCTATGGGCCTGCGTCGCCTGAAATAAATGGATTATTATTATTATTATAATATTTGTGTGATACCAAAATATTGTAAAACATTTGAAATGAGTAACGGTGGAGTATCTTGCCCATTCTACTCCATATGAAACCTTTTGGAAGGGGCAACTAGAATCAATTCTATTTTATTGTAAATTTTCAGGTTCAAAAGTGCCTTTTATGTGCCTATTTGAAATAAATGCTTTGATTTGACTTTGTGTGATAAGTACTATGGAACTATAGACCACAACCATACCACGTGGAAGGGCGCTAATTTTTATGAAAATGAATAGTTTATTCACACGGAATACATTAAATTTATCTGTCAAAATCAACCGTGTGGGCGATACCGACTACATCCTGTCTAACGTCGCAGCCACAACGTTGCCTCGACGCCACGACACTGTCACAGCCAGACTCGATCTGTTTGTAAACACTAGCCACAACGCTGCAAGAAGTTGCAGCGACACTATTCACCCGTAACCCCTGCTTGCCCATATTTTGTCATTACGATGTTTTGTGATTGTGGCTAAGCAATAACAGCCGCATGGGTCGATCGATCAGGTTAAGCTATGCTTGCCGCGAGTGGTCCGTGGATGGGTGACCATCTTCACATACCAAGACCCCTCCGTGCCTCGGAAAGCACAGGTCCCGGCTGTCATTCATGGATCTTTGACAGTCGTTATGGGTCGTCAGAAGCCCGATAGTCTGACAACCAGTCTTACTAAGGGGTATCGTATTACACAGTAACTGGGTTGTGGAGGTCAGATAGGCAGTCGCTCTATATAAAATACTGGTATTCAGCTGCATCAGGATAGACGGGAAGCCGACCCTAACATAGTTGGGAAAAGGCTAGGCAGATGATGATGTAATTGTTGCACGTGTGTACGAGCCCTTATGCCGATGGGATTTGAAATAATAGGCACACATAGCTTAGGTATAGAAAAATCAAGTCGGATATATTAGTTTAAGTATTATTGCACACAGTATCAGGCAATGCGCAAACAAGCGCAAGAAAACCCTTATGTAACAAGGTTGGGGGTTGTCCCGACCCCTAGTATTTGCTTAGGGCAAATTGGATACTTAATTAGGCCAGCATAAGGATTATTTGTCCCAAACCATTTGATTTATTTGGACGTAACAAAACGTGCTCTACGAAACTTTCAATTTATTATTGTTTTACTAAGAACACAATATTGTTTTATGGGAATAGTTTATGGAATTTTAGGAAAATCAAGTTGTACACACACTATGTTGGTTGTGAATTTCCGATTAACTTAGACTTTTTCAATCGACAGATAATTTTTATTCGTGGAATAAAATTGACCTCTGACAGATTTTGTATGGAAGAACTGTCAAAAATTCAAAATTATTCCACGGATAAAATTTTCTGACGTTGGAAAAATCAACCCTAAGTCAAATGTTTGTTTATATTAGTTTTGTTAGACGTGGATGAGAAATGGGCAGCGTTCGGGAAGCTACGCAATATCTTCTCGTCCTACATACCGCGGTGTCTCAAGACAAAAGTCTTTGACCAGTACGTGTTGCCAGTGATGACATAATATATATGGCACTGAAACGTGGTCGCTCACAATGGGCCTTATTAGATGGCTGAAAGTCACCCACAGGGCAATGGAGAGGGCTATGCTTGGAGTTTCCCTGCATGATCGAATCAAAAATGGAGAAATCCGCGGGAGAGCCAAGGTAACCGACATAGCCCGAAGAATTGCCAAACTTAAGTGGCAGTGGGCAGGGCACATTGCTCGCAGAATAGATGGCTGATGAGGCCGAAAGGTTCTGAACTGGCGACCGCGTACCGGAAGGCGTAGCGTTAGAAGGCCTCCCACAAGGTGGACCGACGACCTTGTGAAGGCCGCAGGAACTCGTTGGATGCGAGAAGCACAAAACCGGTCGAAGTGGAGGTGCTTGGGGGAGGCCTATATCCAGCAGTGGAAGTCTTTGGCTGAAATGGTGGATGAGAAATTAAAAGTGTCGTATATTTAATATTTTTCGTTTATTTGTTTAAGATCTTATATCGACATTAAAAAAAAAATGGGGAAGATCACTCAAAGGTAATTGTAAATGCCGTGACCATTTCTAGGTCCCTATGGCCTAGGTACATCTGAACATTGAATTCATTCATTCAATTTCGTGTTCATTCAAGAGTTTGGTTTAATTAATTATTCATACATTTATTTCACTATTTTTTTTTTGTGACTGCTATATTTTCAATATAATGATTTATTCAACATGGAATGTTTCAGAATTGAAAACCTTAAATATTGCTTTTTTTCCTCGTAAAGATGTGCGACTCCAGTACCCGCTGTCGCTAACTTTGCAAACGTGTCGAAACGAAACGAATTGAAAATTGAATTTACATTATTCCCTCGGAAGAAACTCGATAAGTATTTTATTCGGAAAACCGTTTGCTTGTAACAAGTGCAAAATTCACTCGAGTTCGTTACCTTAGCGAAATATTCAGCTGACTGAATTGGCACTGATTTTAAGTCCTTTAGCAAGATTATGTTACATGTCATCACACATCAACACAATCTAGTGATATTTTAGCTAATCATGATGTATTGAAAATGTGAGTGAGTGAGTAGGTTAGCTCTAGAAAAGCGTAGGTAGGTAGGTGGGTACACCATCGTTGACCGCGTCATTATTATTATTATAAGGTGAGATAGGTATTTGTCAAACACAAGTCTTTACAATAGACATTTGCAGACCATTACCAACGTACTCTGTAACTACTTCAACCGTAGCAACATAACAAGACTCTGTATATCTCTGATGGGGTTAGCATAGGAGTATTAGTACAGACGCCAGCACATCAAGCTACCTGAAAGTCCTGAAACTGTCCCAATCAACTTAAAACCATATGTTTTAGCGATAAACTTGAAAATCCATTATAGAAGTTTGACAGATTGTAGATTGTAGTACACCCACATTTCGCCAGTTAGTATATTTCTAACCCCACGTTGGTGATGGAGGCGACCTCTGCAGTCAATTCGGGGTATTCCAGACCAGCGTTAGACATTAAGCCTTTATTTCTTTGTTGAAGTATGTTGCAGTATGTTCTAGCAAAATGGGGGATTTTAGACCCCACCGACACCCAGTACGAATGCGGTGCCCCTGACCAAACTATGTCCCATAATTATTTTTGAGTGTCCATAGTGTCTGTCAAAATTCTTTAATAGATTTTCAACTTTATCGCTAAAGCATTAGGATTGAAAAAATTTGACAGGTTTGGGTAGCTTGATGTGCTGGCGTCTGTACTTCTGAGGACGTAAAACGTCACAGATGCCGCGATTGGTGTGGCCACCTTATAGACATAACCATCATCTATACATCTATACAAATAAATAAAATTGAAGTCTCTGTTTAAAATGCATACGAAAGTACCTAAGTAGGTATATACTTACAATACTTATAACAAAAAAAAACTAGTTTTGAATTTTTTGTCTGACTGTCTGTTTGTTCCGGCTTATCTTCGAAACGGCTGGAGTGATTTTGACGGGACTTTCACTGGTAGATAGCTGATGTTATAAGGAGTAAGTTACCTTTATATTAGAAAAATATTAGTAAAGAAATATTATTGTTTTCCGACTTCGTTCGCGTGAATATCGGAAAATAATAATACACACAACTGTGTGTGGTGACACACATCTAGTCTAACATAATCATACATTTATATTAACCATCGACTCGAAAAGAAATAGATGAAATATGTAGCACTGAAAGGCTTTGTAGTCGCTAGGAATAACACTACTTATTAGTTTTTTGTTCAGTTGAGCATAAAATTCTCGAATTTGCCAAATGTACCTAACTGAGAAACCATTAAGAGAATTTCACTTGAAATAAAAACTTTCCACTTGGTAAACTTAGTAAAAACTCTTAATGCTCTGTAAACGAAGATGCGTACTTAAACTGAAACAAAAAGTTTTATAACAAGTTCTTACATTACAATTAAATGTTATAAGAAACTTATTACTTAGTGGCAATTTGGGCTGATTCACATGCACGAAAAATTCGCACACAATCTCTAAAACAAATCACAAAACTTTTCCCTAATGTCAATATAGTGGAATTTAAAAATTGGGGCGAATATAATGTCTCAATCTACTGGATCTTAGATTTAATTTCGAATCTACTTATAATTTTAACAAAGCAAACTGCTTTGATATAAATTGTAACATAACAACTAAGCAGATAACCTAAAAATAATCATAATAGGTATAATAGAAAACCGATTTCGAATAGAAAAGGTAATTGAGGCAATAACTCTGCGCAATTAGGTTTAGGGAAGGCTACAAAAGATAACAGAACCCAGGTCAAAAAACAATCATCTACATCTACACTAATATTATATTATATATTATTATATTATATATTATATTATAATATTATAAAGAGGAAAGATTTGTATTTTTGTATGTTACGAATAAACGTAAAAACTACTGGACCGATTTCAAAAATTCTTTTACCGTTAGAAAGCTACATTATCAGTGAGTAACACAGGCTATATTTATTACTATAAAAAATTAGTGATCCTTAGAAATTCCTACTAAAACCAACCCAAGGTGTAAAAAAATAGCCATAAAATGTCTTTCATCGCATGCGCTGCGGAAATTATTGATGATAGAACAAAAAAAAAACGAGTGTGCTTATGACCACACGACTGAAGTGAAACTTCAAACGTATTTGGCTATGAGAGGAAGAGAGAAAGAAAATGTGCGCGCGCACTGATTTCTCTTGCTTATATCCCCAACTCAACTCCCGTTCGCCTCGCCCGTAGCCCGTAGACATGGGTCGTACTTGCAAAATCGAGTACCAGGGCTTCCAAGTACGTCCACCTTAAGAAACCAGGGCCTAAAACCAGGGCTCAAGATACTTTCAAGTATTTTCTATCTGCATCGAAAATTGATCCATAACTTCATACAAATAAGAAGTACAATCGCGTAATCAAACAAAAGCCCTGTTGGAAGTAAAAAGTACTTGCATAGGAAATTGACCCGTGAATTCCTATAAATAAGGAGCACAATCGCGTTTACAAATAAATACTTTTACAAACCATTAAAGTAAAAATACTTGCATACGAAATTGTTCCGTAGACTCTTACGGAGTTGTATGGAGTGCCCGAGGTGTGGTAAGAGTCTTACCACACCTCGGACACTCCATACAACGCTCGCAAAATAATTACCTAGTACTACTACATAAACAAATGACGTTTGTATACGTGCAAATGTGTGCGTGAAATCTAGTAGCGTAAAAAAAATGGCGCGGTAAGCAATTTGTGTCGGGGAACCGAACGACGACGGCGGCGGCGGCGGCGCTGCCCGAACGTGTGCATTATTATGAAGTGACCATGTAGTTCAATTGTTTATTTTTATTTATATAGTCGGGTTCGTAATGAAATAAAAACAATAAAATAGTTTAGTTTAAATGACTTATCTGTAAATAATCGGTTATCAAATCGCATGTTATTAAAAATGCGAAATCTTACAAACAGTTTATGTAAATACGAATTCGGAAAAGCATCACAGTATCCAACCATCGTGATTAAAACTCAAATAAAACTTTTAAATCGCATAATTGTGTGTTCGTGTCAGCAATACAGCGCTGCGGTTAGCGAGCGCCCTTGCTAGAGTCGGCGACGAATACCTCGAAGTGCGGGGTGAGGTGCTGTATCTGATATGAGGGCGAGGAAGGGAGTGTCCTTTCTGTACGTAGTACTATTAACTATTCTGTGCTCTTACTGATAAGGAGCATGATCGCATTTGCGAAAACAAACGCGGTTGTTGAACTATTTGAGTACCTACGTACTCGAGCGTCGAGGCACGACGGAGCGAGATACTTTCAAGTATTTTCTATCTGCATAGAAAATTGATCCATAACTTCATACATATAAGAAGTACAGACGCCAGCACATCAACCTACACCTAACTGTCACATTTTCCCAATCAACTTTGAACCTTATTCTTCAGTAATAAAGTTGAAAATCTATTAAAGAAATTTGACAGATTGTAGTAGGTTGATGTGCTGGCGTCTGTACAATCGCGTATTCAAAAGCCCCGTTGGAAGTAAAACTACTTGCATAGGAAATTGATCAATGACTTCCTATAAATAAGGAGCAAAACCGCGTTTACAAATAAATACTTGCAAACCATTAAAGTAAAAAATACTTGCATGCAAAATTGTTCCGTAGACTCTTACTGATAAGGAGCATGATCGCATTTGCGAAAACTAACGCGGTTGAGTACCTACGTATTTGAGCGAGTAGCCGTATAAGGTACTTTATAGTCTCGCAAGTATTTTGAGTCGGTACCTGGTGTGTGTACTTGGAAGCAAAAACCTGGTCGAGTAAATACGTACCTTCCCTACTCGCCCGATCACACTTTTCGTAACGCTTACGTCACGCGTTCGCCAGCTTACTCTCCAAGTCAAGTGTGCGTAAAGAAGTTTCACGTAAATAATTTTGACACAACAAAAATCGAATTTGACAATCGCGACTCGTCGACACGTGGTACTTATTTGCCCTAACCCCGTGTATTGTTTTTTAGAGCCGCAGGCGCGGAGGGGGCGACCTTGGCGTGTTTTTTAAGGAATTTTTCACTTTTTGTATGGAAAATATGAAAAATTATTACCTACATGTTGAGTTTTAGGAGTTTATGGGTTTTATAAAGGGGGTCGAAATTTTCATTATTTTTGCGATGGGACGCACCATTTTCGAGATATAAACAAAAGAAAAAAAAAACTTCATACGTATTTGGCTATGAGAGGAAGAGAGAAAGAAAACGTGTGCGCGCACTGCTTTGTCTTGCTTATATCCCCCACTCAACTCCCGTTCACCTCGCCCGATCACACTTTTCGTAACGCGTTCGCCAGTTTACTCCCCAAGTCAAGCGCGCGTAAAGAAGTTTCCCTTCAAAAATACTTGCATACGAAATTGTTCCGTAGACTCCTACTGATAAGGAGCATGATCGCATTTGCGAAAACTAACGCGGTTGAGTACCTACGTATTTGAGCGAGTAGCCGTATAAGATACTTAATAGTCTTGCAAGTATTTTGAGTCGGTACCTGGTGTGCGTACTTGGAAGCAAATACCTGGTGTAAAAACCCGGTCGCATATTTATGCGACCAGGACCGGGTTTTTACACGAGGTATTTCCAGCTATTTTTTACGTACCTTCCCTACTCGCGATCACACGTTTTCGTAACGCATTCGCCAGTTTACTCCCCAAGTCAAGCGCGCCTAAAGAAGTTTCACTTCAAAAATGTTCTACAATATTATAGAACATATCAATATCTACAAAAACTTTGCGATACCGTATGTCCAACTATTGTAGTTATGTCACTATAACTACTTTTTTACATTTTAAACGTTGATAGAAATGCCGATCAAAATCAGACCATGTTATCTATACCTTTGTATTAATTCTTATCCAAATAAATTATTTTGTATTCAAGATTGTTTCAACACCTGTTGATTATTTTTTGAATTATTGAAATCGGACATTCCATTCAAAAGATATTACGAAATTAAAAATGTCAGTAGAAAAAAAAATACACGCCGACGACGCGCCGCGCCGCCGCCGGTGCGTGTTGCTCCACGCAGGCACAGAATACGACGTAGCGCAGCGATAAAATTCTCGTGTCCACAGTGTTTGTAACAAAACTCCTCTGAAACGGCTTGACCGATTCTTATGAAATTTTGTGTGTATATTCAGTAGGTCCAAGAATAGGACGTAAACTATTTTTTATTTTACTTTAACTGCTACTATTGTTCGTGTAGGGTAGGAGTAGGGTAGGAGTAGGGTAGGAGTAAGGTCGTGGTAGGGTAGGAGTAAAGAAGGGGTACGGTAGGAGTAGGGTAGGAGTAGGGTAGGAATAGGGTTGGGGTAGGGTACGAG
Organism: Amphipoea oculea; assembly: GCA_945859645.1. Taxonomy (NCBI): domain Eukaryota; kingdom Metazoa; phylum Arthropoda; class Insecta; order Lepidoptera; family Noctuidae; genus Amphipoea; species Amphipoea oculea. Next base: position 14,219,082 of record OX243880.1, read on the forward strand.
TAGGGGTAGGGTAGGAGTAGGGGTAGGGTAAGAGTAGGATAGGGGTACGGTAGGAGTAGGGTAGGAGTCGGGAAGGGGTAGTGTACAAGTAAGGTAGGAGAAGGGTAGGGGTAGGATTAGGGTAGGAGTAAGGTAGGACACCACGCGAACGAAGTCGCGCCGGGCAGCTAGTAAATCATAATATGTTTAGAATCCCAAAACTTCCGATTTCGAATCCAATTACACTCTCGGAAATTGGAATTTTCCAAGTTTTTTTTTTTCTTATGGGAAGAAAAGCTCAAATAAGTGTAAGTAGTTAAAACTAGGAAGTAGTAATACTTAATAGAATTAAATGTATCATATTCAGCTGCATCCGGTTAGACTGGAAGCCAACCTCAACATAGTTGGGAAAAGGCTAGGCAGGTGATGATGTATTCAAGGCGATAAGTTAGTTTATTTATTTTATTGTTCAAGTGTTTGGGTTATTTTCTTTCATTGGATGAAGTTCATCGAAAACAAATAGGTTTAATTCTCTTAGGTCTAAATAAATTGGGCTTCTTAGTATGTATTAATATTTTTAGAACTCTGCTTGCTTAGTACTAGCATACGCGGACACACCATCAATAGCACCATGTCAACACAGCTTTATATTCGAAATATTGAACACAGTGACATCTCTGCTTTGAGCCTAGAACTAACACGAACAGACGCTTACGGTAATCTACGCTAGGTGGCGTTAGTAGTAGCATTGATGATGGCTTTCAACTTCATTTGGCAGCTAAGAAATTGTGATTAAAGGTGGATTTTATTACAAATTAAATATTTGGTATAAATTTATTACCTTAAACAAAAATAATTGTCACCTCTATAAGCAAACTGAACCCAGTACGCCAGTTTCAGTAAATGATCTTCATCAGACCAATTAGAAGAGTAGAGAGGTTATGGTAAGAAAGATGTTACTTCCCGAACTAACCCACCGTTATGCTCGAAATATAATTCCTGGTCTTGGAAAAACCTTCACAATTAACATCATATTTCAATTTTAAAATCATGTAAAAAAATTGATTGAGATTTTAATAAATTTCGTAATACAAATTACTTCTTATTACTGTTAGCTACTGATACAAAGTTTTCGTCGATCACGTGTTATTACTAAAGCTCGGCTTACCGCTACCATTAAGATACAAAACTCCAACACCTCACTCTTCAGAGCCAGAACGACGTTACCACGGATACCAAGGACTTTACATTATATTATCTGTGCTATAGGTCCAAAATACCGAATCATTCTATTAACGATTATTAATTTGTTGATAGATGTCTCTGCCATCAGTGAGGCTTTTTTTTTCAAAAAACTGAAGCCCATTTGCGGATCGAAATAATATACAGGTTCAACTAAAATTAGCTAGCGAAACTTCACAGACGTGATGAATATCGATATCTAAACAAAAAATAAATTATTTTGATGTTTTTTTGTGGGGACCGCAATCAGTGTATTCACTTGAAATATCAGTTTAAAAATCTGTTTTTTTTTTTTATGCAGGGTGAAATTGAACACATGCGACAAATCGAAATGGGAGATTGTACTCATTATTATGAACAACTTTTACTATGGGACCAAACCTGAAATCGCGAAAAAAAAATCAGTTGTTCCCTACATTTTGATGAGTTATGTGAACATAAATGTAGGGAACAACTGATTTTTTTTTCGCGACTTCAGGTTTGGTCCCATAGTAAAAGTTGTTCATAATAATGAGTACAATCTCCCATTTGGATTTGTCGCATGTGTTCAATTTCACCCTGTGTAAACTTCACAGACGTGAATTCATCGATGCCTAAACACGATGAAACATTATTATTTCAACTCATACTTCAAGTACATACCAACACTACTAGCGGTCGATGATTACAAAAAAAAAAAACATCAAATCTCTTTTTATTTTATTTTAATCGTGATTAGATATCAATACCCATCAAGTCTGAAGAGTTTCACTAGATAATTTAATATGACCCTGTTTAATATAAGCTGATGTTTTACACACATCATCATCTGCCTAGCCTTTTCCCAACTTTGTTGGGGTCAGCTTCCAATCTAGCCGGAAACAGCTGAATACAAGTATTTTACATGACGCGACTGCCTATCTGACCTTCACAGCCCAGTTACTGGGTGATACGATACCCCTTGGTAAGACTGGTGTTCAGACTTTCGGGCTTCTGACTACCCGTAACGACGGCCAAAGATGTTTTACACACATATAAAATGTATACTTTATTGATTTTGTTGCTACCAGCCGATCGGGTTCGAAAATCTCGATTAATTTCCAACGTGTTTCAGAGCTTTAGGGCAGGCTTTTGTGCGAACACGAAGCACTCCGGGTCGGATTATTTTATACATTGCAGCGTTAATCCGGCTTAACTAGCATTTCAGTTTGAAAATTACTGGAATTTTTAATGGTTCCCAATCTCGATGAGTTTTCAGCTAATGGATAATTTATTCTGTTGTGTATTCGTGTTTTGTGTAGGTATGTGTTTTTACTAAATAAACGAATAAAAGATTTTGAAAAAAAAAAGGCCTAAAACTTTACATGCTTAATTAACATGAGCGTAAAATTTGAGCTTGCCCCGCACACGTTTAGAACACAATAAAATTATCTACCTTTACACAACTACACAAGATTTCATATTTATTAATAATGTGTTTATCTAAAAAAACTTTTTTACAAAAAAAACAACCGACTTCAAAAAAAACACTACAAAGTGAAAAATAACTTTAATTTCGGAAGTCGGTGTCAAAAAACGAAAATGCTGAAGCAACGACACAGTCGGTTGTTTTTTTTGTAAAAAAGTTTTTATTTTTCACTTTTTAGTTGTACCTACCCACCACAAATTCAATTAACACTAGTGCATTGAAGACACGACTCGAAGAATCATCAAAATTCACATAAAAATGCCGGAGATGCAATACATTTATGCATGTAACTTCGTACATAAGAATAATTACCTAATGTATTATATACTAAAACCTTCTTGAAAGTATGTAGATTACACTCATGAAAGAACTATCAAAATCGGTTCAGTAGTTTTTGAGATAATCGCGGACATACAAACATACATACATACATACGGGTCGAATACAGAACCTCCTTTTTTAAAGTCGGTTAAAAAGCACGCAATAGCACTTTAACTGTTTCACTTGCTGAAAATTTACTAGATAATTAAGTTGCCAAGTAATACTCGAACTCAAAGGTGCTTTTAAAGAAATCTTTGATAATAGAAAGAATATCCTTTAATTATATAGAATATCCTTTAAATATATATGTACACCATAAAAATTACAGATACAAATGTAGATATTTTGTAAGGGGTGACACAAAATATCAATAGTAAGTTGTGATCTAAAAACCAATTTATACCTAACTACTTCAAGATGAAAAAAAAACTGCGCTTCATAATTTCTTATTATGTTGCCATATTTTCTATATTCGACTTGAGTTCTAACTTAACTACGAAGCTTGTTGACTAAACCACACCAAAAAACACTAACTCATTTTATCAATCAAACTAAGTATAGAAAAAAGCTTTTTTATGTACAGTCACGTCTAAAAGTATGTATACACTTGGCAATTTTCAATTGCGATTTTTTCGTGAAATAACGAATGCAACGTTGAAATACGACACTTAACATAAACCTATGGGTTTGAAAAGATTATTTTCGTAATAACATAAAATTTCGTTCAAAAATAAAGGAGAAAATCGCCTTTGAATAAAGCTAAGTGTATACATACTTTTAGACGTGACTGTACCTATCTATATTTTTCGGGATCGGGATATCGACAGGAAAAACAACTACAGTCCGTTATTACACATGACACGACGACATTTTATTTAAAAGCTTTTCGTGATACTCCCGACAGATGGTGTGACGTGTCGTGTCTGGAAAAGCTTTCATGACATCGAAACTACCCAGTTACGTCGCAAAAAGCAATATCTATTCTGCCTCATTGTTGATCCGTCTGGATCTCTCTAATTGGTCCGTTTTTAAATAAAGTTTGTGGTGAAGGACGGGTCGATGATAATCTCAAATTGATGTTTGATGTGTTACATTTTTAAAACTTTCTCATCTTTTTTTGTTAGCTTATGCTAATAAAAAAGAGAGAGGCCGAGAGGAATGGCCGTAATTCACCACGTGGGCCCAGTGCGGTTTGGTAGATGTCACATGTTTTCGATTTTTTGGTTCTAGGACATGTCGGTTTCTTCACGATGTTTTTCTTTACCGTTTATAGAGCAGTGGTGATGAAATAATTTACAGAAGTTAAGCGCCTGACGGGGTTCGAAGCTACGAACGTCACCAATGGACCACCACTGCTCTTTAATAAGACATTAGACATATATTAACCTAAGGCACCACATTTAATGAATTAGACAATATTAAATTCTATCAGCGAATGATGAAAAGTAAAAAAAGTATGGGACGGTGACAAACTACCGAAGAGCTTACGTCAATCCTGTTGAAGGTGTTATAGAAATACAAAACGCTTTGAAAGCAATAGCCACTGGTCTACATACTGGGTAATACGAAACCCCTTGGTAAGACTGGTTCTCAGACTTTCGGGCTTCTGACGACCTGTAACGACTGTCAAAGATCCATGAATGACCGCTGGGACCAACGGCTTAACGTGCTTTCCGAGGCACGGAGGGGTCTTGGTATGTAAAATGGTCACCCATCCACGGACCAACCGCGGCAAGCGTAGCTTAACCTGATCGATCGACCCGTGTGGCTGTTATTACTTAGCCACAAGCTCATCAAAAGCTTAGAATACTGATGTCACCAAATCATAATCGGCCAGTCTACTCTGTAAAAATATCACTATATGCTGACACCTAGGATACAGGACATGTCCTAGTTTGGGTGTTAGGAGTTCCACACAACGTGCACATACTTAGCCTATTATTATAAGGATTATAAGATAAGTACATAATGCATTGTTGACCCTTTTCTCTCTCCTTATTGTATTAGGCTTATGAAATAAATTATTTAAAAAAAAAAACACCGTCTGATGATACACTTTCAACAGCTAGCACTTCAAGCTCACTTTACCTGAATTTTGACGATGATATTTTTACACAATATAGGTCTTTAGTTTCTAAACCAACCTCCTACATGTTAGGACATGTTAGATCAGGACCTAACTACAATAACACGACAGATACGGAAACTATGAGGCTGTAACTGGCAGAATGAAGGATCACCGGAGTCACGTACGCAATCTTACTGAGATTGATGCATCGTCTGCGCTGCGATTATGTCAGGAATGCCTTGTGATCTGTGTCCTTGCTCAGGTGGATATGCTGGGAGGAATTTGAGGACTCGTCCGAAAGAAAGTTTTGAATTATATTGCAAGATTTAAGGGTCTTTTTGTCTATACATTTTTAACGGACTTAAAAAAGGAGGAGGTTCTCAATTCGAATGTATGTTTTTTTTTTTAAGTGAAACTTCTTTACGCACGCTTGACTTGGGGAGTAAGCTGTCGAACGCGTGACGTAAGCGTTACGAAAAGTGTGATCGGGCGAGGCGAACGGGAGTTGAGTGGGGGATATAAGCAAGAGAAAGCAGTGCGCGCGCACATTTTCTTTCTCTCTTCCTCTCACAGCCAAATACGTTTGAAGTTTCACTTCAGTCGTGTGGTCATAAGCACAATCGGATTTTTTTTTGTAGGTTTGTTACGCGATATCTCCGGCAATTGTGGATCGATTCCAAATAATCTATAAGTATTTTTTAATGGATAGAGTATGACTCAGGGGTGGTCCCATATAAATTTTAGAAACTATGCTTGAGTAGTTTTTGAGTTCTCTTCAATAATACGTATTTTTTCCACTTAGTATTTATATTGACGATGTTATAATAACTGCCTGTCACTGATGTTTACATAGCAAGTACTGATATACGAATTAGTGTGGGGTAGGTACAACTAAAACGTGAAAAATAAAAAAAAAATTACAAAAAAAAACCGAGTTTAAAAAAACGCTACAAGTGAAAAATATAATTTTGGAAATCGGCGGCAAAAAACAAAAATGCGGAACGAACGACACCGACTTCCGAAATGAAAATTATTTTTCACTTTGTAGTGTTTTATTTGGAAGTCGGTTGTTTTGGAGAAAGGTTTTCTTTAGCATGTAGTGGAATTAAAGGTAAGACTTATCTCAAGAAACTCCTAAATAATCTTTTAGGGCAGACACAGTGGTGACCAAGTAGTAACGGCTGCGACTTACGAGTTGTAAGGTCGTAAGTTCGAACCCAGACAGGCGCTTTACTTTTATTTCATCACCACTGCTCTCAAAACGGTGAAAGAAAACATCCTGAGGAAACCGGCATGTCCTAGTAACCATAAATTTGAAGACATGTGACATCTACCAATCCGCACTGGGCCTGCTTGGTGGATTACGACCCACTCTCTCTTATAGAGAAGAGACTTGTGCCCCAGCAGTGCATAATAAAAGATAACTGATAATATAATTATAATAACGTCGCAATTAAACTAAAAACCACCAGGCACCAGTATTCCACAAATTATTTATCAAATTTAGGCACCAGTATTCCACAAATCAATTATCAAATTGTGTCTGAAGACTATTTATTACTATTTCTGTAAGTTGTGGTAAGAAATAAATTAAACTATTATTTCTTTTATTTATCTATTTACATATAAATTATATTTTTTATATTAGGATATAAAACATTTAAAAATATAAATTTATTATTATTAACTATAATAGATGAAAGTATTCTACCCTAAATTATTAATTGTTGTAAAAGCATTTACGTAAAAAGTTTTAATAAAATTTAATCCTCTTCCTACGAAGTTCTTTTCACTATAACCCGGTAAGAGTAGATGATATAGATCAATACTATGGAAAAACGCAACATACACGTGTTTCACACTTACATACATACAAATGTATGAGAGGCTTCATCAACACATTGTCAGGTGATATTGACTGACGGCCATTTTGTAGCGTGGGATGCTTGCATCCAATGAATCTGAAATGTGCCAGTAACTATCGGAGGACATGACAGATGATGTTGGGAAATAATTGGGTTGGCGAAAAGGTATGACGTAAAAATTACCAGTTTTAATGGGCAGTTTAACATATGTTTAGGTACTTATTATTACACAACTGTTTGTTGTCCCTAAATAAATAAATATAACCTCATCTGCCTAACCTTTTCCCAACTAAGTTGGGGTCGGCTTCCAGTCTAACTGGATGCTGCTGAAGATCAGTATTTCACATGGAGCAACTGCCTGTCTGACCACCATAACCCAGTTATTGGGTAATGCGATACCCCTTGGTAAGACTGGTTGTCAGACTTTCGGGCTTCTGACTACCCGTAACGACTGTCAAAGATCCACGATTGACAACTAGGACCAACGGCATAACGTGCTTTCCGACACACGGAGGGGTCTCGGTATGTAAAGATGGCCACCCATCCACAAACCAACCGCGGCAAGCGTAGATTAACCTGATCGATCGACCTGTGCGGATGTTATCATTTAGCCACGTGCCCCTCTAGAAATACATTTCTAGAGGGGCATAGGTTACAACCTATGCTGCAAAAAAACTTAACGTCTTAAGATACCTACTTTAAAATACTCTCCTTTTCTCCTTCTTTAAAAGTGGTTTTATGAGAAGTAGGACACTTACCAATACGGTGGCAAGTACGTACCAATGTGGCTCTTTCTATTTATTTATTTAAACTTTTCGCACACAAAAAAGGTAAAAAGATGGACTTAATGCCTTAGGCCATTCTCTACCAGTCAACCAAGAGTGGTGAAAGAGATTAGGTGGCAGGTGCTTTGGTTAAGAGGAACAATGATATAAAAACTATTAAAAACATCTATGTATTCATTACCTATGTTCTTTCTACGTTCATCTTGGATATCACTAACATCGGTGAAGGAAAACGTCTTGAGGAAACCAGGATTTATATTTTTTTTAGGAATATTATACCTTTTTTCAATTTAGCTTCTAATACATTTATTGTTGTCTTCTTTTTAATTGTTTCATGTAAATTGATGGCCTAAAACACAGGTTTTTCATAAACCTAGATCAGGCAGGTCTACATTACAGTTAGAATTTAACTTTCCTCGATTGTAATTAATGTAAATCATAATTTTACTTTACTGTATATTTCATTTTTTTTTTTATAATGAACATAATTATGTCTGAAATCGTGCCTTCTCACTATGTGATATTTAGGACAATTCTAAATACCTTATCAAATTGCCATAGATATTTAAGTGACAATAATAGACACAATCCAACGGTTTTATTGTGCTGTCCAGAGCAGGCGTGGGTTTTTAGGGAAACCGCCCACGAGCAACTTAGTTGCCTAGCAACTTTTTGTCTCCGTCGTTGTCTCCTCGCTGAGATTTGGACGATGCACACACGGGAGCGACAGCAACCACTTTTTTGTTAAATTTTCGGTTGAGCGGCAACTGGCTAGTCGGCAACTTTTTTGTCGCCGTGCGCGCACTTGCATTGCAACCAATAGACGGCGGAGAAAAAAGTCTCTCAGCTATCGCGTCGCTATATGCGCGCACTTTCATACAAGCTCGTAGACTTGATGTGAGAGACAAATTTGTGGCGGCGACAAAAGTCGCTCGTGGTCGCCCTCACTTAACGACCACGTTTCGAATGAATTTCAAAGCCGTCGATAATGAACTGCTGTGTATGTACTCTTACATACATAATACTACCCATTCAAAAACTCCTCTTTGTTCCGTCACAAATTGAAGCCAGAATTTATTTAAAATATCGCGGGCTTCCTGTCAAAGCATCACGTTTGTACAACAGTACATGCCTCGTTTTAAGCCACGATCAATATTCCGACCGCAGTTATTTTCACTACAACTATTATGAATATTAATCCCACGTTTTCAGCGAAAATTTTAATTAACATTTTCATGAAACCGTCATTGTGTGTTTTACTCAGAAATGTATCATCATTATTTCCTAAAAGGCTTTATTGCTTTCATTCCAGCTGTAATTATAATGCATTCAACGTTTATGTAGTTCCTGTTACATAACTGAAAATACATAGTTCATTTTAAACTCGCAACGTGGACTACCTACTCATCGGATTCATCTCCTATTACAATTTCGAGCACACAATTTTCAAACATACCTCCGAACGATAGAGTTTATTTTCCTTTGTTCTTCAGCTAGATTGATTGTAGGTACATAGCTACGACGTGTACATTTTGTAATGAAATTAAATTCTTTAAGTTCATTTTACGATATAGTATACATATTTGTGACTTTATTAAATTCTGTGAAGAGAAAAACAATTAGCGTAATTAACTGTGTTGAATAACTCGTGTCTACATACTTGTCGCTCACAAAGAATTCAAAGCAAGTACGGGAGAAGGTTTTTTTCTTTGCAATTTAATTAGCCTTCCACGTTTTTTTATTTCTGTCCGGTCTAACCGTTGGCAAGATAAAAAGGAAGCCTTGTTTGTTAGGAGGTAAAAAACTTCTCTATTCATATTACCTTTGTGTGGCACGACTTATTGAAGTGTAAACTTCTTTAGCGGCGTTGCACACTTTTTTGTAATGGGTAAAAAATGTTAAACTCGCGTCAGGACATCGCGTCAGGACACGTGACCGTCAGGGGAGACTACTACGGCGGCGCCAACCGAAGTGAACCAAGTGACACACGACAATGGATGGATGGATGGATGGATGGATGGATGGATGGATGGATGGATGGATGGGTGGGTGGATGGATGGATGGATGGATGGATGGATGGATGGATGGATGGATGGATGGATGGATGGATGGATGGATGGATGGATGGATGGATGGATGGATGGATGGGTGTGGGTGTGGGTGTAGGTGTGGGTGTGGGTGTGGGAGTGGGTGTAGTACCTACACTGCTTTGTATTCGTAAAATTCGTGTATATAGTGTTTAAAATATGGAAATTGAACAAAGTGCATCTATTAATGAAAAAAGTGACGCAGAAATAGTGAAAAAAAATGAGTTACTTATATTAATTCAATTAATAATTGATTTATTTCAACGTTAATATTCAAGTTTTCACTTCTGCCGGCACTCCCGGAGTGCAACCCGTCTTTTATTTTACAGAAAGGACAGTGCCACTATCAGACCATCATTTTTTATTCAGATTTTATATTTAACTCAATACATAGCTTATGGTATGTATTGAGCTAAAATACATATATAGCATAATTAGCATATAGTGTTCCCACTGCTAGAACACAGGCCTCCTCTCTTACAAGAGGAGTGGGCTACCACGTGGGCCCAGTGCGGGTTGGTTTTAGGACATGCCGGTTTCTTCACGATGTTTTCCTTCACCGTTTTAAGAGCAATGGTAATGAAATTATATACACAAAGTAAAGTGCCTGGCTGGGTTCAAAACCATGACTTACATTTCGTAAGTTGCAGCCGTTGCCACTGAGCCGCCACTGCTCAATAACATTCAATAATTTGTTGACTCAAAAGTGGATTTCTCATTGTTTCACGTAATAATGCTTATTACGTGAAACAATGAGAAATCCACTTTTTTCCTTTGGCTTCGGACTTCGGAGCTTTCAGACTGCGATCACGTTTTACGAAACTACGTCATTCAGAGTAAACCCTTGTACAAACGGGTGACTTTTTATCGCCCACCGGATTTTTAATGCACCGCGCCGACAGTTGAAAATTCAGCATTGTATTTTTTTGACGCGCTGTTTTGCTCTCTGCTGTATTCTCAATGTTTAGTATAATCAGCCTATAATGCTCCGACATCTGAGACACAGGCCTTCTCTCTTCGAGAAGGGAATGGGCTGTAATCCACAACGCGGGCCCAGTGCGGGATGGTGTATGTCACATGACTTCGAACTTTTGGTTCTAGGACATTTTTTCACGATGTTTTCCTTCACCGTTTTGAGAGCAGTAGTGATGAAATTATATACACAAAGTAAAACGCCTGTCTGGGTTCGAACCCACGACTTACAACTCGTAAGTCGGGGCTGCTACCACTAGGCCACCACTGCTCATTCAATGTTTAGCTCAACCTCAACAAATAAAAAATCGTCAATCAAATAAATCACCTGTGCGCATCTGGCCTAACACATCACAATGCTAGGTATACCTCTCTCTTTTTCCTGTAGCTGGTCAAATCACTCATAAGTTGCTCGGCGTAGCGGCTACGCCGTCGTAGCATGATAGATAATCTGCTACGAGAATTCGTAGCGGAGCTGGTAAACTAAAATCTTTTTTTTGTTTACAAAATTTTTACGTAGGCTTTGTTGAATGTTCAGTAATGCTTTCAATATAATTTTTTTGGGAAACAGTAAAATTTTGTATATAAGTATTTGAAAGTGAACATGAAACGGTTGCGAAAAAAAACTTTTAATATATCTGATACATATTTAGGACACAGTCAGTCACACAGCAGCAACGCAACATCTACCTTATTTTAATGTACATAAAGACCACTGTGATTTTGACAGTGATGCAAAATCAGAGTTAAAATAACTATGAAAATAATACGTAAAGTTAAGTTTACATTAACATACAAACAGTTTTTTTTTAATTCCTTCCACTAAGATCTTATACTATTATTATAAATACCTTGTTCCAACAAATACCAAAAAAAAAAACATGTTTTATAAAACATCAAGTCGTTACGTAGTCGTCGAATCGTTGAGCTCCTTAAGTTCTCAGTTGAGCTACTCATCACTGACAAATGCGTGCATTGACTGGACAGGCCACTCAATCTTTGTTTGGTTCTTCCCTCTAAAGACCATTTCAGACACTTATCGACAAGTCTTCACATGTTCTGTCCAAGATTATGTCTGGACTTCAAAAGAGACTGTGACCTCTGAGTTTGTTTCGGCCTTTCTTCTCAGAGTAGTCAGATAGGAAACGCCGACCTCATCTAGTTTTTAAAAATATTATTGACGTGTAAAAAGTGTTTGTACAAATCTACTTACAGAAATAAATCATTTATCATTTAGGTACAGTCAACAAAAAAATAAATATGCAGGATCGTCGGATATAGTTGAAGTTTAGTAAGAAACCGATGGATGTTGTCGACTGAAATTTAATTTGATAAATAAGCTGTTTGTTTTCTACGAATAAAATTAAATTTTATTCGACAACATCCATCGGTTTCTTACTAAACTTCAACTATATCCGACGATCCTGCATACTTATCTCTTTTGTTGACTGTACCATTCGTATCATATCAAACCAAGGCTCACCCCTAGAGCTTAGTCCCTCGTGTATCCCAACCGTCAAACATTGTCTCTCAGTCCCATTTCACTGAATGATACCGATGCTGATTCAGATTGAAAGCAGAAGTTTGGATCTGCATTCAACAGGACGGGTTCCATTTAGGTTGGAAATCTATCAAGGAATAGAATAGAATAGAATACTCTTTATTATGTACACCATATAAATTACAGACATAAATAAAGAAACTTTACAATGGGTGACACAATGGACGGTCTTATCGCTAAGAGCGATCTTTTAAAGGCTTATATGTTTACGATTACAAGGGTATTATAAAAACTTTTTACAAAAAAAAAAACAACCGACTTCCAAATAAGACACTGCAAAGTGAAAAATAACTTTAATTTCGGAAGTCGGTGTCGTTGGGTTCGCATTTTTGTTGTTTGCCACCGACTTCCGAAATAAAAGTTATTTCTTACTTTGTAGTGTCTTATTTGGAAGTCCGTTGATTTTTTATTTTTTGTAAAAAAAAAATATTTTTCTCTTTTAAGTTGTACTTAACCCACACTAATTCGTATAACACTACTTGCTATGTAAATATTAGGGATAGGAAGTTATTATAACATCATCAGTATAAATACGTATTATTGAAGCTAACTCAAAAACTACCCGTACCCCCTGAGGCATAACGTATCAATTAAAAAATTAATTTTTGAAATCGATTTACAATTGCCGGAGTTACTGCGTAACAAACATACAAAAAAAAATTGTCGAATTGAGTACCTCCTCTTTTTTAGGTCGGTTAAAAATGAAAAGAGAGTAGGGGCGATCTGTTTCTAAACTATATGCAGAAAGTGTAAATAGGGTTTCTATTTAAGTATTTAGGTTAAGCCCGTACGCAATCACTCAATAAAGAGAATTTATACTTACATCTTTATTTCCAAGGTTTCAACTTTACTTTAACCCAAGACTTTAATAATTAAAAATAAACTTTATTGCGGATATTATAAACATGAGATCCATTATTTTATTAGTGTTACCATTACAATTAATTGAATAATATCTGAGTTGAGCTATACACGATTACTGATATTATGTGCTTTTACTGACTGGACTGCTCCACTCAAATCTGTATGGTACTTTCCTCAAAAGACCATTTCAGACAATCTACATAATTGATCTGACCAAGATTATGCCTGAACTTTAAAAGAGGCTGACCTATAAGTTTGTTTCGACCTTGACCTAGAGCAGTCAGATAAGAAACGCCGACCTCATCTAGCCTATTTTTTTTTGTTATTTGTCTTGTAAAAGTGAGTCCGATATCCTATGTATTTACGGGATAACCAATTTCATTTCATTTGAATCAGGAAAATATGATTTATTCATATAACATTAAAACTTGATTCGGTATAAAGCGTTCGACTTACGCTTGTAGTTGACACGTGACAACCCAACGTGATAGAAACGTACTGTACGGCTTCCAAATCCGGGTTGCTAGGATACCATGCCCCCCCCCCCCTCTCCTACCTCACGCGTCCTGATTAGCGCCTTAGAAAGAGCGCGGTGTCATTCCGCCCTCTTTCTAATTACTGATTCCTATAATTTACGGACCGTTATTAGTTAAAATTAAGACTCTTGTATCTTTACCAATACTGAAGCAAAGACGTCATAGCTTTGCACAGTAGACGAGGGTCTACTTTTTGGCGTACGAATCTATTTATATACCCAGTTCGGCAATAAAAATGCTAAACGATATCGATACGATCGTTTTTGTTTAGGAACCGATATACAGCAACTCGGGCCACCGCCACGCCAGTCCGCCGGTGGCCTGTGTTACTCTATGGGACCCGAGCATAAGGCGGGCCCAAAACAATCAATTATAATGCACAATGTAGATACACCTCTGCCCAACCCTTCAGGGAAAAGGCTTTATGTCAAGTTGATACTGTATCAATGTGTAACTACAATTAAAAAATTTGGAAAATACAAAAGTGCACGACTCATAATGTTCATTTGATCGTATAAAAAACCATAGGTACGAATCTAGATTAGTTAGTTTTTTTTATTAATTATAATTAAACTCGTATGAATAAAAGAGCCAATTCCAATACGGTTCCTCCTATAGGTGAAAAGAATCTATTAAAAAAAATTACTCAATTGATTTTTTCGCAAGCTACAATGTTTTCAGGTTTCACGCTTGATTGACGAGATTTGTTTAGAATTTTTTTATGTTTCTTTCGTTTCTACTACATTAAACCAAGTTTTGAAAGTACAGAATTAGTTTCAATTAAATTATTTATACAATGGTATATAAATAAAGAAGGTTCTGTGTACTAACAGGAGCATAACAATAGAAACAGTTGCAGAAAGGAGGCAAAAAAAAATCGATCGTAAAGCACTCTCTAATGCTTCGCATAATGAGTCGTGCAATATCCACTGCGTAATATTATTTGTTTTGTGGCCAAAGACTGTTGACAAGTAAATGAATTCTCGTCGATGTATACATCTTCTTAAGGCTGACTGTCCCTACCTGACACACCGCCACACTGCATACAATAATAGTTACTAGTAGTATATAGATCTGTACATATACCTAAGACAAACATTGATATCGAAATACGAGACTACTGCGTCTTACGTCCATCGATCCAGTTCAATGCAAGACGTTCATCAATGTTGTTACAGTGGGGCTAGCAAGAACATGCGGAGTAAACGTAGGTACCGTACATTCGTACTATTTTAAAATAGATTTCTTTTCATCATCTGCCTAACCTTTTCCCAACTAGTTGGGGTCGGCTTTCAGTCTAACTAGATGCAGCTGAATACCAGTATTTTACATGGAGCGACTGCCTTTCTGGCCTCCTCAACTCAGTTTTAATTGTTTAGGTTTCGTTACTTCAGCGATTCTTTTTTTATTTCTTTTTTTTTTAAGGGCTTTATCGCTGAGAGATAACGTCGCCCTGTAACATCACCACAATCAACTAAACCTAAAAACAGATAGCAATAAACTTACTTTAAAAGAAAGAATGCTAGTTTGTATAGTATCCTAGCTTGTTCCGATAACGGACATGCCAGGATACTGTAAGGGAGCTGTAGATACAAGTTGGATTTCACTTTGAATTCATCGCTTCACAGAAATGTAAGCGATTTTTCCGTGAGAGAATCTCGAAAATGGTTTTTAGCCTTTTCATTTTGGAATCAGAGCTATCGTAGACAAACGATTTAAAAACTGATAGACTGACAAGTAACTGGCAATATATTCGCTCCCTATTACGTGGGACTTAAACACCACTTGAGAAATGTGAGTGTACTATAGGCCCTTTGGCCGAACCCTTCGGGGATTACTTGCGTGATGTTACGTTACGTAGACTGACAAGTAATCTCTTGTAAGAGATATGCTTTGTTCAGATTACAAACAAAACAAGTTGAATATTGTTTATAGTGTCTTGTCTTAATGCTCTCAAAACGGAGAAGGAAAACATCGTGAGGAAATCGACATGTTCTAAGACCAAAAATTCGAAGACATGGGACATCTACCATCTGCGTGGTGGATTACGGTCCACTCCCTCTCACAGAGAGGAGGCCTGTATCCCCGCAGTGGGAACATTGTAGACTGATTATGCTTAATGCAATGCTGATCTAGCGAAAAGTTCCACTTACAAGAAAACGCTTTTAAACATGAAAAGCAATTCGAGAGATACAAAAACCTATGCAAACTTTTTGAATGAACAAAACGAGTGCCCAAAACAAATGACGGTCGCTAAAATAAGAATCGATCTTTAGAGATCTTTTGTTACTTCGGTAAATACATGATTCTAAATTAGAAAAAATCAATTCGAATTCAACATTACCAAGAACTCTCTTTGCGAACTTTCATAAGACTGCAATTCAGAAATAACTAGAAAATCTCCACAGTAAATCTTGCAAAGTTCTGAAGCCTTGCTAATACAAAATTTCTCGATAACTGCGAAGTTTGAGCTATGAAAACGTGGTTCTAGGAAAACCGTGTAACATTTAATAGGTATTTCCAGTGAACGTAATTTGGCGAGCTCCTAAGAGGATTGCCGTTTACTGAGAAGCGTGATCGTTGAACATATTAGTAAGAAAAAAGCTTTGAAGGTATACTTTTATGACTTATTTTGTAGAACTTAATTTTAATGAGCTGTCATCACTTATACTACCTACTTCGATGAATCGATGCTTCTTCTACGTGTCAATGACACGGCAGTTGGCTCAAAGCTTCGCCACTTTGGCGACGTCGTCAGTGACGGCGCAGAGGTCACTTTGGCTGCATTTTTTGGGCACAGAGGGTAGGATGGGAGGTGGATCATAGTTTGCGACGCATCTCCATAACGATTGATCGATTGCTCTGCCCAGTTTATATCACGTTTAGTTTGGGACTTAAAGATAAATGGCGAAATATTGGTAGTGTACGCAAGCGCTGATGCTGAGTATAAGGCCCTGGGTTCGATTCTCAAGTTGGGCAAACTGTTATTAGGTTTTTCCATCATACATTTCTCGGTAACAATCCGGAGCCCTGACATTAAATTGAAATTACTTTTAACTAATTTCTATATTTCAAAATTCTTTTACGATACTATTTTTTATAAACTAGCTGACCCGGCGAACTTCATACCGCCTTAGAATCAATAAATTGGAAAAAGTATGAGGAGACATTGTTTTTTTTTTTTTTTTGTTAATTTTTCCGTGTTTTAATAGCTATTCTGCTATTCGGGGCGGAGACAAATCTAACAAATCAAAGATCATAAAAATCGGTCCAGCCGTTCTTGAGTTATAAGTGGTGTAACTAACCCGACGACTTTTTTTATTGAAGTAAGTATATTTATAGATTTTTTTTTCTCTAAAAATACTTTAATGAAAATATGCTACTACATAATAAGTACCTATTATATATATGAAGCTTGAGTTATAAGTGGTGTAACAAACCCGACTTTTTTTTTATTTATATTATAATGATTATTTAATTTTTTTTCTTTAAAAATACTTTAATGAAAGAGTGCTACTACATAATAAGTATCATGAAGAGTAATATCAATTGATGAGTTTGATAAAATTACTCCTGTTAATCCTCCTACTGTAAACAAGAATACAAATTCTGCCCGGTTGATGGCAATAAAGAAAGAAAGAAAATACGTTTATTTGCGGTGAAAATGACGCAAAAAAGAACATAATATGTTAAAACAATAGTCTCGCACTCTCGCCCCTATTACATTGGACTTAAGCATAACTAACGAAATGTACTACAGGTACACCTCTGCCTAACCTTTTGGAGATTACAGGCGTGACGTTACATTATGTTAAGTTTTCGTACTGCAAATTCTGTCTGTAAAATTCATTTCGAACTTACTCAATATGATCCATGCAATTCGAAACCCACTCATTTCACATGCTTAATGGAACATTGACCCATTAGTAGATAGATCAGAATTGAGTTACAGAATTTTATTTACTCAGATCTCATCAATAGTTTATCATAGACGTTTAAAATACAAGCATTTAGTCAATAATAAATAGTCAAATCAAATCAGTTTTAATTTTATGCGTCAACAAGTAGGATAAGTCCTCATAGCAAGCAAGATCTTCTTTTGCGATGTCCCAAAAATCTTCTTTATTGAGTTAAGTCAGTATTCCATTAAGCATGCGATTTGTTTTCGAAATAAAATAGACGCTGATTATACTCACCTCTACTCGACATCGATCGAGTTTCTAATTCTAAATATGTGACATTTCGAGAATACCTAACTGTGACCTTACTCGTATGAAACTAATTTCTAACTAATGTGAACGTTTGTGGAGATGTTTTCTTTTTTAACCGACTTTAAAAAAGGAGGTTCTGTATTCGACCCGTATGTATGTATGTATGTATGTATGTATGTATGTATGTATGTATGTTTGTATGTCCGCGATTATCTCAAAAACTACAGAACCGATTTTGATAATTCTTTCATGAGTGTGATCTACATACTTTCAGGAAGGTTTTAGTATATAATACATTAGGTAATTATTCTTATGTACGAAGTTATATGCATAAATGTACTGCATCTCCGGAATTTTTAAGTGAATTTTGATGATTCTTCGAGTCGTGTCTTCAATGCACTAGTGTTAATTGAATTTGTGTGGGGTAGGTACAACTAAAAAGTGAAAAATAAAATCTTTTTTACAAAAAAAACAACCGACTTCAAAAAAAAACACTACAAAGTGAAAAATAACTTTAATTTCGGAAGTCGGTGTCAAAAAACGAAAATGCTGAAGCAACGACACCGACTTCCGAAATTAAAGTTATTTTTCACTTTGTAGTGTTTTTTTTTGAAGTCGGTTGTTTTTTTTGTAAAAAAGATTTTATTTTTCACTTTTTAGTTGTTGAAGTGTAAACTTCTTTAGCGGCGTTGCACACTTTTTGTAATGGGTAAAATATGTGAAACTCGCGTCAGGGCATCCCGTCAGGACACGTGACCGTCAGGAGAGATTTCCCCCCCCCCCCTCGCTTTCTACGGCGGCCGCTCCAACCGAAGTTAACCAAGTGAGACACGATAATGGATGGATGGATGGATGGATGGTGATGGTGATGTGGATGGGGATGGTGATGGGGATGTGGATGGGGATGGGAATGGGGATGGGATGGGGATGGTGATGGTGATGGTGATGGTGGTGGTGGTGGTTGTGGTGGTGGTGGTGGTGGTGGTAGTCGTGGTGGTGGTGGTGGTGCTGGTGGAGGTGGCGATGGTGATGGTGGTGGTGGTGGTGGTGGTGGTGCTGGTGGAAGTGGAGGTGGTGATGGTGATGGTGGTAGTGGTGGTGGTGGTGGTGGTGGTGCTGGTGGGGGTGGTGATGGTGACGGTGGTGGTGGTGGTGGTGGCGGTGGTGTTGGTGGTGGTGGTGGTGCTGGTGGTAGTGGTGATGGTGATGGTGGTGGCGGTGGTGGTGGTGGTGCTGGTGATGGTGATGGTGGTGGTGGTGGTGGTGCTGGTGGTGGTGGTTGTGGTGGTAGCGGTGGTGGTGGTGGTGGTGGTGGTGGTGGTGCTGGTGGTGGTGGTGGTGTTGGTGGTGGTGGTGGATTTTCCCTTTTTATATACTTGTACATAATATTATTTTAAGATTGTTAGCTTTTTAAATTAATAATTGATTTATTTCAACGTTAATATTCAAGTTTTCACTTCTGCCGGCACTCCCGGAGTGCAACCCGTCTTTTTTTTGTCACACATCTACGTGAAATTAGAGGAGCTTCTGGCTAAGTAATATCAGCCGCACGGGTCGATGGATCAGGTTAAGCTACGCTTGCCTTGGTTGGTCCGTGGATGGGTGACCATCTTTAAATACTAATATATTATAAGCTATGGTATAATACCCGGCACGTAAGTTGGCAAGATATTTTGTAGTGGGGGAAGTTCGCGCATGCACAATTTCATACATTTTTACATGCGCGAACTTCCCCCACTACGAAATATCTTGCCAACTTACGTGCCGGTAACTGTAACATGCGACCACGGGAAGGTACTTTCTTGTTTCAACTTTTCAGTAGTCGGATTTTAGCTTTTAAACTTATTTTTTATTTAATTATTTTGGGGCTTATCTCAGTAATATTTATATTTTTTGAAATGTGCTAATTAATCCCTTTCATTTGATACCCAACAAGGTATGATTTAAAATATTTTTTTTTAACGTGACTATGTCCGCTAGAGGGTGCCATATTTAATTTAATGTGACGTCACATAGCCTATAACCAGCGGACAATCAAGACGCTTCCGACGATATCTCATTTGTCTAATTATGAGAAGCAGTTATGAGGGAACAGATGAACATACATACATGCATACCGGTCAAAAATAATAACCCTCCTTTTCATGCTTTGCCGTAGTTGGGTAGTAAAGACACCCCGTTTCAAGTCACCATATTCTTCTATTTTTGCTTTTAAGACTTTGCCTCAATTTTAAATAAAAAAAGCTCTAAAGTAGAAGCTTTCTCACGTGTCACAAACTTCACAACATCCATCAGATGGCCTCGTCCGTATTACGTATCCACCTCATTAGTTATCCACCTACAAGTCAGTCGTGCAGTGACATCTAAATGGATGAGCGGGTATGATAGCTCATCCCATTGACGTTTACAAATAGGGGTAATCAGGTGTACCTAAGGTAGGGACAATATCAGTAGTAGTAACTTAGGATGAATGAAATCTTTGTCCCATTTTCCTCACATGGCCACTTTTTAATTTATTTCGATTTTAAACCTGAATTTTAACTGCTTCATTTCTCTATTAGTTGCAATTGAGCGTGAGGTCCTGCGGGGCAATTGCGTAACACATTATCAATCGGAAACGGTTTCATTTTGACAGTTCAACAACATTCATTGCGTTATTTAATTTACACGGATGTGTTGAGCAGACAAGTTTTTCGAACTTAAGAAGCAATGGATTAGCAATTTGCTTCAAAATGATTCAGATTCCGATTGATAGTGTGTTACGCAATTAGGGTGTTGGATTTGATAATCCCAATTGGATATTCTCAGTATCAGCCTGGAGTCGAAGGATTTGTACCTGCTTAATAGACTCAGCCTCTATTACAGGACACATACGATATTACTGGTTGCCGAAGACGGAGCACATGGTGTTGGAGCGCAGCCTGGGAGAAACCTATGTCCAGCAGTGGACTGCGATAGGCTAAGTTGATTGTTGATTGACTCACGAAAAGTAAAATTAAATACAACAAATTAGAATGAGGAGTGTTGGTGTGGTGAGTTGACTGAGTGCGTGTGTGTTTGTGTAAGTGTGTGTGAAAAATATGGATGTACAGTCAACAAAAGAGATAAGTATGCAGGATCGTCGGATATAGTTGAAGTTTAGTGAGAAACCGATGGATGTTGTCGAATAAAATTGTATTTTATTTATAGAAAACAAACAGACCGTTTATCAAAATAAATTTCAGTTGACGACATTCATCGGTTTCTTACTAAACTTCAACTATATCAGACGATCCTGCATACTTATCTCTTTTGTTAACTGTACCGCAAAACGGGGCTACTTTGACTTCCAGGGTTACTTTGACAGGCGTTGAAACCACTTTAACAGAGCGCCAAAATCATTTTTCACGTGTGCTCAGCAAGTGTGCGTGACCTCGAGTAATATTGCGTGAGGCGCGGGGTGTGAGGAACGCGTCATAGCGTTGTGATCGGCCTTGTCAAAGTAACCCTGGAAGTCAAAGTAGCCCCGTTTTACTGTACTATATGTGGATGTACACACAAACACCTCTATCTACCGTTTAAAAAAAACGAGCGTGATTTTACCTACGTAAATTCAGCACCCCAAAATTTCCTGCCGTGTTTCAATATTCCCATCCTTCATGCCATTAGTCTGCCAACCCTGAATTAATCGAACGAATCATTTTCCAGCAAGGCTGTGATACTATTAACAATTCTCGCTAGTTTATGCTGCCCTGGTTAGGTCACTTTGACACTAATCGGATAACGCGTTAGCACGTACGTAATATACCTACATATGTACCTATATGCCAACATGCTGAAGCTAGGAAGCTTACCATCTCAATCGGTAATTAACTGACTAAGTAATCATGGTTACTAACTGATTACATTCAGTCAAAAAAGTTTCGGGAATGGATGATTTGTTTATGGTTCCAAATTTAATAATCTGTTCTTTTTTTAAGAATAATAAATGATAAGATAAAGAAAGAAAGAAAACACATTTATTTAGCACAGACTAACAGACACACAATACCCAGACAGATACCTACATTTGATAAAAAAACAAAACAAGATCAAAATAATAAAAAGCGTAAAGTCCGATGTAAGTAATTAGCAAGAAAGTGTGCCTCACGGCTACGCCAAAAAGGCCCAGTTCAGCAATAATGCCAGACAACTAGTGTAAATGTATTTATTTGTTAGAATATTGTTGTTACAAAGATGTAACACGTAATATGATGTCCATAATATTCTGCTATTTCCAGCGCACAAATATTTCAAAGAATTAAAATAAAGGAGTATTAAAACAACGCCAAAATTAAACCATACAATCAGTGGCATAGGCATATAAGTAGTGCCTACCTCGATATATCAACATAAGCTTGTCAATTACATTTTAGTGGGTGCCCCACAATTATTACATACCTAACAAAAAACAAAATCTTCATACAATGTATGAAGATTTTACTACACTGCAAGGAAAACGTTACTACTATCAAATAATATGTCAAGAGTAATTAATTATAATGTCAAGAATTATTAAAATGTAAAAAATTATTCAATACAATATCATAGAAATGAAATTCCATTCAATTATTAGCACAAAGGCGAGATTTTTATTGTTAGATTGGCACAACTGTTTTCTATTTTGGAAACTCTAGCAAAAATCTAGGAAAAATATAGCACAGGAATCTCTTTTTTCTTCACAAAAAATAAAATGAAAAATCTCTTTTTTTTAATTCAATACTTTGTAGTAATTTAATAGTATTTATTAATTGGTTAATTTCATTTTAGGTTTTTGAAAAACAAAAAAGAGATTTCTGAGACTTCTACTCCGTCCACCTTACCATACCCTGTTTTTGTCCAGACGATAATAATATAGTAATGCCGGTCGAACTGTATTTTTAACCGACTTCTAAAAAAGGAGGAGGTTCTCAATTCGAATGCTTGTATTTTTTTTTTTGTGTTTGTTCGCGCATAACTCCGTCGTTTGTCAACCGATTTGAAAAATTCTTTTTTTTTTGTTAGAAAGGGTATACTTCCCAAATGGTCCCATGAAAATTTTATCGAAATCGGATGGGCGGTTTTTGAAAAATCAACAAAAATCTAAAAATTTATATACATTGTCTACATTAACGATATTTTTGTTTACTTTTTTGTGGGGTAGGTACAACTATAAAGTGAAAAATAATAACATTTTTACTAAAAAAAAACAACCGACTTCAAAAAAGAAACACTACAAAGTGATAAATAACTTTAATTTCGGAAGTCGGTGTCAAAAAACGAAAATGCGGAACCAAAGACACCGACTTCCGAAATTAAAGTTATTTTTCACTTTGTATTGTTTTTTTTTTTTGAAGTCGGTTGTTTTTTTTGTAAAAAAGTTTTTTTTCTTCACAAAAAATAAAATAAAAAATCTCTTTTTTTACATTTATACTTTGTAGTCATTTAATAGTTTTTGGTAATTGGTTAATTTCATTTTAGGTTTTCGAAAAACGAAAAAGAGATTTCTGTGACTCCGTTCACCTTACCATAACCTGTTTTTGTCCAGACGGTATAGTACCATGCCGGTCGAACTGTATTTTTCCCAATAGAATCGACTAGAGACTCTTCAGGACCGGAATACCCACTTAAATTATGTCAATTACGGAACCCTCTGACGTACTAGTATCTTGATCAACCGCCCACGATGGAAATATCGTTACTAAGACTACGGCGTTTTAAAGTGGCTTTCTAATTTAAATGGAATTATAGGACCATACGATAGCGTTGCTATTTCTGTCTTTTTTTTAAAAATCTGTTGTTTACTTTTTCTTGGTGTATGTTTAGGTCGATTCTTGCAAAACTATTCGAAACAATGACAATAGCGGTCGATATAAAACTAGCTCTAAAACTTTTGTAGTTCTTCATTTTTAGGGTTCCGTACGCTCGAATGAAAAAAACGGAACCCTTATAGAATTAATGCCACAGCCACTTTCTCCAAATCTACTGGGCTGTACGAGTATAAGTTAACATTTGGTACACATATGAATTTCTGTGACCTGCGGGGTAATTGCGTAACACACTATCAGTAGCAATGGGTTTCATTTTGACAATTGAGCAATATTCATTGCGTAATTTATGTTATGTAGCGGACACATTTTTCGAACATATGAAGCATTGGATTAGCAATATTCTTCAAAATGATTTTAGATTCAGATTGATAGTGTGTTACGCAATTACGGTGCCAAACACGCACGTGTTACGTAAATGAATTAATTTCGAATATAAAGGTTACTTTTTATGTTTGGGATCTGTTCCGTGTCACATATGAAATGAAAGGTCTTGTTTTAGTGGTCCCATTTTTTTTTAATAGTTAATTATAATATAAGTAAATAAGTACGGTCAGCATCAAAAGTTGATTAACACTTCAGTTTTTTTAATCTTAGTTATTAAGAAAAATATTTGTTCAAAATTGCAGCAGAAGAATTTTTTTAGAATATATACTCTTGTCTATTATGTGAAAAGGTAAAAATCAGTTTATTGAAAAAAGTTGTTGTCAATTTAATAACATGTAAAAATGATAGTGTTAATCGACTTTTGATGCTGACTGTACATTTAAAGTTATTTAAGAAATTAGACGAAAATTGACCACACAAAATTTTGAGAGATTTACAATGTTATTTTAAGTCCACAGACTTTTTATTGGTTTTTCCTGTAATCTGTACTTATCTAAAGAAATATTTTCTGCTTTTTTTTTCAAAAGTCTTTATCTCCGAAACTAGTGAGCCTAAAATTCGTCTATGGTCTTAAAATAAAATGGCAAATCTTTTAATATTGTGCGTACAAACTTACATTTGCAGGTGGAATGTATGGAAGAACATGGTTTTCAACTAAAAGGTTAAGTTTATCCGTCTAGTGAAATTGGATAGGCTGCCGGGCACAGGACGGAACCCTCAGGGCGCGAGTTCTACTTACACTTGTCCGGTTTTTTAATACAAATACCCAGGATGAAAAGTAGGTAACCTAAATCCTTCTTCACGTCCCAGGCTAATTATCTGGCTTCTTCTTATTCCTTCTCTGTCCAAGCTGTAAGATTGTGGAACCAGGGCCGTCTTTACCCGGGGGTGCACGGGGTGCGTAGCACCCGGGCGCAGAGTCTTAGGGGGCGCAAGCCAATCCTTATGCCTACACGTATCATGCGTAAACATTCTCGAAATTGAAATAAATAAAAAACTACTTACTATTAACTATGACTCAAGTCAAAATAGATTGACTTTGGCTATAGTATACCTACCTATCAAATTGATAATTGATTACAAAACAAACGACAAAAATAAAAAAGATAGCCGATTTTAAAGCCGGAAAAATTAAGTTTGATGTTTGAAAGTGTACCTCATTTTATTGTAGAGTAAGTATTAAATAAAAAATAAAGCACGAAAATTGGGGCGCCAGGCTGATTTTCGCGCCCCGAAGCCCAATATGGTTAATTTAAGGCGGCCCTGTGTGGAATTGTCTTCCGCCTAACATTCATGATTTAAAAACGATTACTTACTCTATTCAAATGTCGATTAAAAGAGCATTACCTTTCCTCTTAACTGTGAGTATTTACCTATATGTTTATGTACATATTTTATCACATGTCTCTATTTAAGTCATCAAGATGCCAAGCCTTTTCTCAACTATTTGTGGTCGGCTTCCAGTCTAACCGGATGCAGCTGAATACCAGTATGTCTTTATTTAAGTTTATGTAATTATTATGTAATATTTTAGTTTTAGACTTCACATATTCATATTTTACTCTTCTTGTTCTCAAACACTACTTATTGTCTACATTTCTTTTTTACTTCTCCTTTCGCAGGTCTGCTGGAAGAAATTCCTTAAGAAATAAGCTGTACCTTTGTACTCAAATTATACTTACGTCATATACCTATTTTATTTACTGTGTGTACATAAATAATAAAATAAAAAACCCGACTGCACCCTTATACTAAAACTAACTGAAAAGCTAATAACTTTTTTACAAAAAAAAACAACAGACTTCAAAAAAAAAAACTACAAAGTGATAAAATTAACTTTAATTTTAGTAGTCGGTGTGGTTGGGTTCGCATTTTCGTATTTAGACACCGACTTCCGAAATTAAAGTTATTTATCACTTTATAGTTTTTTTTTTGAAGTCGGTTGTTTTTTTTTTGTAAAAAAGTTTTTATTTTTCACTTTTTAGTCGTACTTACATAACATAGGTACATACATAATCAGCCTATAACGTTCCCACTGCTGGGACACAGGCCTCCTCTCTGTGAGAGGGAGTGGGCCGTAATCCACCACGCGGGTCCAGTGCGGGTTGGTGGATGTCACATGTCTTCGAATTTTTGGTTCTAGGACATGCCGGTTTCCTCACGATGTTTTCCTTCACCGTTTTGAGAGCAGTGGTGATGAAATAATTTACACAAAGTAAAGCGCCTGTCGGGGTTCGAACCTACGACCTACAACTTGTAAGTCGCGGCTGATACCACTGGGCCACTTATCCCACAAAAATTCAAGTAACACTAGAGTATTGAAGAATTGAAGACACTGACTAGAAGAATCATCAAAATTCGCATAGAAGTGCCGGAGATGCTGTACATTTATGCATATAACTTCCTACATAAGAAAAATTACCTAACGTATTATATACCTACTAAAACCTTCCTGAAAGTATGTAGATCACATTAGTGAAACAATTATCAAAATTGATTCATTAGTTTTTGAGAAAATCGCGGATATACAAACATACATACATACTACGGGTCGAATATAGAACCTCCTTTTTTGAAGTCGGTTAAAAATAAGAATTCTTCACTTAGCATCTCAAAGCATCAATAAAGGATACTGTAGCAGTTTATGCTCGTCTCTCAAATACCTACTTCGCATAGTTTCGAAGGCGACACCCGCCCGGTATAAGCAAGTGCAGACGCTTGGTATCCACTCATGCTTCCATTGTGTAACCTGCCCGTGCATCTTGCAACCTGCATGCACACACAATGGGAACTCGCCTTTATTTTGGAACGGGACCCGACTTTGAAGCGGATTATCGGAAATCTCATACACCTAGGTAACAGGTGTGTAGTGTACATGCTATGTACACTGTACATACGACATGGATAGCTGTACATTTGTTGGTAGTTGATACATACGACCGTCGACAGCTCGTTTCCCGGTAGTACATAAACCTGAGTATTGATTTTTACATTTTACATAGATGCCTATGTATTTACATTCGAGCATGAACTGTCCGTAAAACGATGAGCCTCGAAACTGTTTCATTTTTCAGTTCGTAAATGGAACTGTATAATGAAACAGCCACCGTCTATATTTCAGTTTTTGTTCGGATGAAATCTCCTATTACGCTTGTCGGGGCTTTGAGTCGAGAATGTTCCTGGAATTTGCTTTATTAAAACTATCATTGTTCCTACATTCACATTTTATCCGGTCGTTCACGATCTCTTTGTTGCGATCTCTTTGTTTACCTTACCTAACCTAACGCGTAATACATATCGTCGCCCAGCAGTGAAAACCACGTACTTAAGTGTTTATAACAAAATTTTACAGGAGGAAGAAAAAACTGTCTACTGAAAAAAAAAAATGTATGAGTGGGGAAGATTTGTTTTTTTTTAGATTTTATATGCATACAATCTCCCACTCATACATTTTTTTTCAGTAGACAGTTTTTTCTTCCTCCTGTAAAATTTTGTTATAAACACTTACGTGGTTTTCACTGCTGGGCGACGATATATAAGTAGGTCATGTCAGGTGTAATTACAGATTAGGAACTAAGACATGTGCGCGTCTACCTAATTCGAGAAACAATGGACTGCAGGACGTTGATTACGCGTCTAAAACATATCTATTGTTTTGTTTACATTCGAGCCGATCTTTGGCTTAATTACACGACGTCGGCACCTTGAGACGAGGCATGTAGCTCCACCTGAGCGGCAGATGCGTCGCAGCTGCCGGCCGGGCCAGTCCTCTCGCCCCGCGCACCCCGCGCCCTCGCCCGCCCCCCGCCTCCCGCGGTCCGCGCAATCGCGGCTAACAGTTTTATTTCCCCGAATAAACTTTATCAAACAAAGCGTGCGTGCCCCGCGCCCTGCATCTGCTCGCCCAGCTGTTCCCGCTGCAGCTGACCTTGCCGTCTCGCTCTAACGCACGCTCCGCCCCACCGCTAGACAAGGACAGCAAGTCTCGCTGTAATCGCGGGGCCCTTCAATTCCCAGTGCATAGCTCATTCGCAGTTTGTGTGTCGATGTCGTCGGGCTTACTGATAATGCTGAACAAACGTAAACGCGAGGATACGACCGCCGCCGCCGCCGAGTCGGCCGGTGGAAGCAGCGACCGGCGTGCTAAGCGACAGCGTCTTCGGACGCGTTCTCACAGCGAGCCGCTGAGGAACCATGCGGTGCCTCCTGTAAAGCGCGAGGCGCTGAAACGTTTGTTTGGAAGAATTTGTGCCGTCGACAAGGAGGAGAATCAGCGTGCGGCCTCGGACCCGGAAGAGGAGTACGTCGACTTTACGGAGGAAGAGGAGAACTCTCTGGTGGAGGACGTGCCGGCTGACATGGATCCAGAGCAACTTGGATTCTTGGTGTGCGCTCAGGAGACTCTACGCTTCTTGAACGGGCTCGGCATCACGTACCAGGACCCGTTGTTCAACCATCTCCGTCTGCACCTGCTGCAGGGGATCAACGAGATTGGTGTTGCCTGAGTATTGCTGGGCCCCGAGCCCACCCGCAAGTAAACCTCTCCTGCTGATCTCTTCGTTTCGGACCACCTCGTTTGGATCACTATTCCTCGTGTGTTTCTTTAACCCTGTGACCCCCGTGACGTTTCTTAACCGGAGTTGTTTCAACGTTCTTGTTCGGAAATTGGCTAAAGCCAGTCAAAATAAAGACTCTATGCACATTGTGGCGTTTCAAAGCAACAGGTGTCCCGCTTGGGAGCTCTAGTCACTATCTAGTCAAACTTTATGTTAAGAAAATTTTAATCTATGAATGTCTAACGATTGAAATAAATCGTCGTATATAAAATTGGTGTTCGATTATTTCTCTCCTCTTTATGTTCGTTTTTTGCAATTGCGAGAATTGTTAACTTATTTATATCATTCATAACATTAGAATCAAGTCCAATTTGACAACAGTGAATTGGCTGAAAAAATAATTTACAAACAGGCCAAAAATTTTAGTTTATTAAAAAGTAAGGTTTTATTTACACAACTAACACTTTGTTCTAAAAAATAAGATTCTTTTTTCTTTTTAATACATACAGTCCTTAGTAAAGATAAAATTACTTATCTGAAACACTGGTTTCAGAAATTCATTTCATACAACACACACCCTCAGAATATAAAGCCTGGCATTCACTTAATGAATAGTTGCTTAGCAGATGAGCGAATAACATGAATGCTTCACATTTTATCAAATTCACCGCTGGTGAAACACTTGCAGTACCTATTAAAATTCTCTTTGCTTCTAATTAAAAAAAGCATATTCCTTTCAAACATGATAGTAAACGTGAATGAAGACTTACAGAGACAAATAAAATAAAAACTCGGTAAGATATAACTTACAGTTCTATCAAAAAAGGAATAATTTGCCAGTCTTATTAATTGGGTCACCCCTTAACATAGGGGACCTAAAAATACAGTTATTAGAAAGCTGAGCGTGCACGGTAGCACCTGCTTAACCCACCAAAGATCACAAGTGACGGTTAAGTTAGCTGTAGTTTAATAAATTTTGCGAGTCTTGACTTCTCGAAAGTTGACTTAGTTGATTGAATTGAAGCCAAAGGAGCTAGGGTGTGAAAGCAGTTTGAACTGAGTAAGTATAATTTTCGAGTAAGTATCTAGATAGAAAACTATCAATACGATCTCATATTAATTCCAAATTATGACTAACGAAGAACTGGGATGAAAGAAATGATAAAAGCAATGGCTTTCACATTAAATTCTATAAATACATTATTAGAAGTCTTTAAAAGTTATTTTAAATTAATGGGACTTCGTAATAAAAAATAAACAGTTTTTGCAGACAATATCATCTGTTAACATAGTTCCAAGTACTTAGATACTTTTTGGAGAGAGGGAATGAAGTTTTAAACCTGATACATACAATTCATTCATTCTTCACTGAACTTGGCTACATAATCAGCCCACATTTATCAAATTTAATGGTCATTTATGCATGAGTAATGTGCCCAGAAACACTGAAATGAACTGAAAAAAAAAAACAGAAAAGGGGTGACTACCGAGATGACGACTAATTAGTAGTAAAATACTTGCTACATGTATCCAAATCTTGAAAGGATAAAAGTCAACCTTTAAATGCCTGCGGCACTTAAAATACAAATAATTTAATAAGAATTATATGCCTCGACGAACACCTAAGGAGGCTCTCGTTGGGCAGCTGGATTAAGGGCTCGATTCAGAAAACGGTACTTCTGGGCAACTTACTATTTTTTATATTTTTAAATGTTTTCGTTCATAAAAATATTTAAAAATGTAATTTATAACTATTAAAATGAAATAAAGGATATAATAATGTATTTATTTAAATTATTGGTCAGTAATGTAAAGGCATTATGAGTGTAAAATCGTCTTAGGAAAGACGTTTTGAGCTCATAGGATCGTGTACAGACCTCGTGCTTTCGGCACTTATTGGTCAGTATTGGTTGGGTCATAAACGAATTCGCCATAGAAATGTAATATATCTATGCGAATTCGCTGTGTTCTTCAAAACAATTATTTCCATGAACAATTGCCTAAATAGAAGCATTAAAACCGAACTCTGAATTTGGGCAAAGGAGGGAATCGGCGGTAGCTGCGGCAGGGAAATCTGGCCCTTTGGATTCCAGCTAAGTATGTACTTATGGATCCCGCTGGATGCGGGAAACAAAGAACCGGTCGAAGTGGAGGTACTTGGGGGAGGCCTATGTCTAGCAGTGGACGTCTTTCGGCTGAAGTGATGATGATGACTTATTATAACCCAAGGGGGTTTTCATCTCGTGGTTATCGTAAAAAGCTACGCTGATTACTTCACGCTTCACCACAATATAGCACGCCATCACTCAAACTTGTTGCTAACGAAATACCAACAGGTATTTTCCATCTAAACTGATATCAGAAAGAGAAAAGGCTTGACTTTTTTGTATGATTGTTTGTTACGCTTTCACGCTGAAACGGCTGAACGGGTTTGAATGAAAGGCACATGAGCAGATTAGGCCATAGGATACTGAGGTACACTTAGTAACCACAAGTAAAGCGCGCGTCGGTTCATGAGATATAAAAACTCTATTAAGTAGTATGATAATAAAACTTTCAGAAACCTGGTGTCAAGGGGACTACAGGACCTAAACGCAAAAAAACGCAAGTTTTATAATGCCTAAAAGTTTATGATCGTTCGACTACAGTAAACAAAATCAGAAAAATATATGATGTTCTTCAGGATATAATAATATGCTAGTTAGATAGTGGGTTGAAAACATAATACAACTAATTTGATACAATAGAAAAAAATCATGAAGATACCTCTAAAAACTTTCTTTTCACAATAAAAACTATATTAATATACATACAATTATTCTGATTTTTTGTCAGATTATTCTACTTGAAGCAACATACTACTAGTGTTTTAACTTTTTAGTCCCAACAACAGATTTTTTTGCATCAACTGATGCAAAAAAATCAATAAAAGATATTAAGTTGATGCAAAAATCCCGCTGTAAGTTTTGATGGGATATTAACTTTAACCCCTTATTTGAAAGTCTTTTCGATTAAGGGGACTATATGACCTAAAGCGCGGTCACTGTCGGATTGCATAGAAAAGAAAGAAGCGCGATGACACAACGCTAATCATTTATTGCACAATTATCTATTTAAATTATTAGAAAAATAATGGCCAAATAACCGTTTATTGCCCGTGGTCCGACCGCGTAGTTCTACTAGTAGGACCACGGGCATTTTTCTTTTCGGTGGTTCTATCAATCGGACCATGGGCAAATCGAGTTCTATCAGTAGTACTAAGGGCAACTTTGTTTACCCGTGGTTCTATTAAGGCGCAGATATACGACTTCTAATGATTTTAAATTCAACATCACGTCTAATCGACCGGACTGATTTCTTTGAAAAAAATAAATGTTATACTAGACCATTTGCTTCGTAATTTGATATGTGAATATTTGCAATTATATTTTTTTAACATAGTGTAATTAATTTGTAAAGTAATGTCTACCGCGGACATAAAAACGATAATCACGCAAACACTATCGGGTGTATTTTCATAAAACTTTCACCATCTAAAAGACAATTTAATTCCCCGAATTTTAGTATACGGTTTTTATTTGTTTGGTGTTTGAGAGTTTTTGTAAATAGATAATTGCTTCATATTTGCAATAAATTACCACGGTTGTGTCATCGCGCTTCTCTTTCTTTTCTATGCAGTCCGACAGTGACCGCGCTTTAGGTCGTGTAGTCGCCTTAAGTGAGTAAACTTCTTTGCATGTAAAGCAAAATTATTACATGTCGGTGAATTTTTTTACGGTTTAAAAGTTATGACCAAGTTTTGTTATTTTCAATGACTTCGCAATTTCGCATAATGTTTAAAAAAGACTATCAGGGCTATCTAAAAAAATAAATTGATAGCCCTGACAGTTTTTTTTAATCAATATTTTACTAATAAAAGTGTGTTGTTAAAATGTAAAAAACCTTATTCAATAAATTTTATTTTTATTTACACGTATTTTTTTTCCTTTGTAAAATAATGAAGGTAATACGGGCTGGTGTCCGCAACTCCACATCAATGCGCGTATTTTGCGTAGCAAAATAATGTGACAGGTATATATAAGTACTACGTAAGTAGTACCATGGGCAAAAATATTTATCTTAGTTCTACTCGACCAGTAGAACCAGTGCCAATAAAATATGATAATTTTATAACGATGGTCCGATTGATAGAACCACCGAAAAGAAAAATGCCCGTGATCCTACTAGTAGAACTACGCGGTCGAACCACGGGCAATAAACGCAAATAACAACATTTATTGTGTAATATTAAACTGACTGCATTTTAGAGTTATTTTTTAATGTAAATGTTAAATAGATTACATTTCTTTATTTTTTTTTTCTTTTGTCTTTAAAAGATCGCTTTTAGCAATAAGACCGCCCATTGTGTCACTCCTTCAAATATTACAGATATATTTAAATGTAGAAATTTTATTCTACATTTAAGTATATCTGTAATATTTATAAAGAATATTCTAACTTATTTATTAATAAATAACGAAACTACATACTTAATACGTTTATATCGAAATAACGATAACTGTTATTTTTCTAATTCAAACTATAGTAAATGGAGTAGCTTCCAAAATCCGAATTACACTAAAATACGAAACATTTAAAGCGAATAATCCCCTTCAGCTTCAGCCCAATTTCAAATAATAGGTAGAGAAAATAACACACGGGAGAGGTAAATAAATCCAGACAACGCTTGGACCGGCCGTGTAAGCTCCAAATTAGACTGAGTATTGAGCTAGACAACATTTGGAGCCGAATTAAATCTGTTGAATTGAAACAATGGAGGTGGGAAAGATTATGGTTTGGGATTGGTCTGTTATTTCTCGGTTTTGAGTTGAGTAGTGTATATGCTAGGTACATTTATTTTTGCATTAATTTACTTAAATAGTTTCTTTGTTGTGATTTTCTTTATTCGGTACTCGTCGGACAACAATATTATACATTATCCCCCTTACTAATAAACGTATTATATCAGATGAAAAGTTACACATCGATTTCTCTCTTTCAGTCGTCAGTAATTTTACTTTCGAAAGAAGAAGACAAAGCATTGAGTAATTATACAGACGCTATACAACGTTTATTAATAAGGGGGATAAGGTGACTGGTAATTCGTGACCGATACTTAAACATATGTAATTGAGCACCTTGCAGCAAAAGGGAGGCAGATCCGAATTTTTGCCGTTACTGTTTTTTTCACCTACAATTTCAACAAAAATTAGGACTATCGTTTGATGCATGTACGTGGCACATTTCTTAAACTTGGACTTGCCTCCCTTTTGCTGCAAGGTCCTCAATTATGATTGTACTCATCATAACAAACATTTTTCCCAAAGAAAGTATTTACTAAATTTACCAAGCGCGAAATGTGGTCACGGAGGAGTTATGTGATGATGCAGATTTGGACAGGGAGCGTAAGGCGTTGGCGGTTCGGTGCAATATGTTAGCTCGCAGGTTTGCAAGCTGTAGTCGGGATGTGAAGATGTATCTTTTTTAGGCCTACTGCCAAACCTTCTACACGTGCAGCTTGTGGGTGAAGTATCGCAGAGGGCCTACAACGTCCTACGCGTTCAGTATAATAATGGGTTTAGGATCTTGCTGGGGCTTCCGCGCTTCTGCAGCGCTTCGCAGATGTTTGCGGAAGCCCGTGTTGACGATTTCCATGACATAATGAGAAATAGGGCGGCGTCATATAATGGGTAGGTTGCGCGGAGGCTCCAACAGCATTCTAAAGACATTGTTTGGCGAGGTAGACAGCCCCTTTATTAGGCGCTGGGTGCAGAGGCACGTGCCAACATGTCTCGAGCCACGTAGTTACTAGTTGTCGTTAGATTAGTTTGTATGTTTTACTAACATAGTTTTTAAGTTTTTGTTACAATACTATATGGATTCTTTGTATTTTTATGTGTAATCCGCAATAAATGATCATCATCTGCCTAGCCTTTTCCCAACTATGTTGAGGTCGGTTTCCAGTCTATCCAGTTGGATGCAGCTGAATACCAGTATTTTACATGGAGCGACTGCCTATCTGACCTCTACAACCCAGTTACTGGGTAATACGATACCCCTTGATAAGACTGGTTGTCAGACTTTCGGGCTTCTGACTACCCGTAACGACTGTCAAAGATGCACGAATGACAGCCGGGACCAACGGCTTAACGTGCTTTCCGAGGCACGGAATATCCGCAATAAACGATATTATATTTATATTATAATCAGCCTATAATGTTTCCACTGCTAGGACACAGGCCTCCTCTCTGTGAGAGGGAGCGGGTCGTAATCCACAACGTGTGCCAAGTGCGGGTAGGTACAATCTGCAGGCTAGTTACATAGCAAAGTAGCAACTCGAAGGTACTTTACGGAGGGAACCGAACTTTGTCTTTGCGACATATGAGTTTAAAGTCGGCTTAAATTGCCGATTACACTTTTACATAGAAGATGAAAATACAGATTAGAGTGGCATTTTGAATTGCAGTTTTTCGGATAGCAAGTCTTGCTATTTTTGTTCTTTTGGGGATTGAGCGTTGTTCTTTTTAGAGATTTACTAACCGTAGCGTTTCGGTTCTGTTCCTAGATTGGGTCAATATTATGTATATCTTTTTAGGAAGATTTGAGTAGCAGTTTCGGTAGTCGGAAAATGGTATTAAACTGGTCCTTTTTAATCGACTGCAAGGAACAGTTTCATTCTTTATCTTATCTTACAAATAAATAAAATTGAAATTTCTGATTGTAAAGTCAAAATAACTTTTAACTAAACGCATAATTATTATGAAAGTATATACTTATAACAAAAAAAATACAATTAGATTTTTTGACTGTCTGTCTGTTTGTTCCGGCTAATCTGCGAAACGGCTGAACAGATTTTTACGGGACTTTCAATAGCAGATAGCTGATGTTATAATTGCTTTTATTTTATCAAAGGAATTAGGGTTCCAGATAGCTGATGATATAATTGCTTTTATTTTATCAAAGGAATTAGGGTTCCGCGCAAAAAATTAAAAGCCTTGAAATCCAATTTGTTTTCCGACATGCATTTTTACATGGAGCGACAGCCTATCTGACCTCCACAACCCAGTTACTGGGTAATACGACTGGTTGTCAGACTTTCTGGCTTCTGACTACCCGTAACGACTGATATTAATCACTCTATACAGAAACTGCATTTTATAATGTTGCGACTTACGAGTTGTTGGTTCGAACCTCGACAGGCGCTTTACTTTGTGTAAATTATTGCACCACCACTGCTCTCAAAAACAGTGAAGAAAAACATCGTGAGGAAACCGGCATGTCCTAGAACCAAAAATTCGAAGACATCTGCCAACCCACACTGGGCCCGCGTGGTGTCTTACGGCCCACTCCCTCTCACCGAGAGGAGGCCTGTATCCCAGCAGTGGGAACATTATAGGCTGATTAATATCCTTAGAAATGTTATAGGTACCTATAAACATATATCCCTATAATTATTGTCTCTTTCATTTTGTTTTCAGCTGGTATTTCTAGAGTTGAAGAAGGTTTTACATCGCAAATTCTATAGTAAAGAGTTGTGGGCGTAATCAATCTGCATTGTCCCTCAGCTTAATTATAGCACTCGCGTTTCTCTTTCACGCTGCTCAGCGTGTTTCTAATTCCTGCTAGTTTTTAATGAAGGCATTCTTTCGTAGCGATGCGTTGGCGTCAAGATTATTCGAATTCTAGTGAACGAAGCTACGTCTCTGTCTACACCATCTGCATTAAAAGTACCTCTAGTACAGTCAGCAGCAAAAGTCGATTAACAATGTCATTTTTACATGTTATTAAATTGACAATAATTTTATCAATAAACTGCTTTTTAGCTTCTTATACAACATTATTTTTAGTATATGCGAAACCCGAAACACGTGTCTAGTATTTTTATGTAAAGAATCTATGTACAAAATTTCAAAACTGTATCATGAATAATCACCAAGTTATAAGCTTGTTATGTTACCTGTTTGTCCGTCCAAAAACATGGTCTCCCCCACCGCGTGCCGTTAGGTACGGCGCGGCGATTGTATTGTAATTAACTGGTGATAACATTTTCCATCACACTTGCAGGCTTTGGACTGTCGTAATGGTCAAGTGTAGGTAGTTATTATAATGTACTTTATTCGTAAATAAATGCAGCCGTAAGCTACGAATAAGTAATTACTTATCTATTCGTAAGCCGTAAGTGATACAATGTAGTCAATGCGATTTGTTCAAAGTGGATGAAAAGTGTTAAACATCGCATTACTTAACCACAGCAGGCTGTAGGTACAAATAATAACTTTCTACAATTAACCATCTTGGCGTGTTTAAAAATGTTAATCATCACGGCAAAGCATTGTGTTCCACTATACTCTGATTGCTCCTCGTACCGCCGCAATGCCAGGGATACGTTATCACTGTTATCGTTGTTTCTGTGTACTGGACGTTTGTGTATGAGAAAGGGCTCCACTGTACTTCCTCACCCGTTTATTCGAAGCTTCACAATTTTAATAGTTCTACATTTCGTTATGTTAAACACTTTCGCAAAATCCCGCATTGTGAAAACTTATAGTTTTTGAGAAAAAAAATCTTAAAGTTACGGAAAATGTATAATGTGTACATAAATGTAACATGTTTATGTTTTTTTTGTGTTCCCGATTACACTACACACTAAACCAACATAATATACAAAAATAACACATTTGTAATGACAACTTAGGATGCAAGAGCGAGCGAAGCGAGCTCGGGACTTGGGGCACCCCGACTCGGACAGGTTAGGTAAGAAGGGGATGGCGGGGTCTAGTGAGCGAGCGCAGCGAGCGAACAGACCCCGCCATCCCCTTCGTGGTTATTTTTTTTTAGACCATAGAGCCCCGCGAAGCGGGGCTCCTACTACGCCTTTTAAGCAACTTTTAAGGGTTTTGAGGTTAGGTTACAAAAATCATTGGAAATTTTTTTTCTCGGCCACTATTGTTTTGCGAACTATTCGGTTTTCAAATTTACACTAACAAGGGTCTATTCTATCTAAAAAAAAATAGTTACTATAAAAATCGCAGGTTTTCAGAAAAAAAAAAAACTTCGGGAATTTTTTTCTCGGCCCCTATGGTTTTTCACAATTTGCGGTTTTCAAATTACACTAAAAAGAGTCTATTCTATCCAAAAAAAACTACCTACTATCAAAATGCGCCGGGTGAGGAAGTACAGTGGTTCCTGAGAAAGTCCACGTCCAGTCCAGTTACACGACACTTTTTACATACGATAGGTAAGTACACGATCAACCGAAACACAACTGTGGCCCGCGGCGGCCGCGCGCTCGCGATTATGCAGTTGGACCCACGCGACACGTGCGCGCCAACCAGTGGTACCCGGGTGACTGAGGTTGCTGCACCCCCGCCCCGGTCGCCCCGCTCGCTGTGCGCCGGCGCCGCGCCATTGTGCGCGTATGGTAGATAACTACCTACTTAGTCGCTCCTCGGGGCACAGTATAATATACTCGGGGTGTCCAACTATTAACCTTTTTTAAATATTTTTGGGCCAAAATATAACATGGGGTAAAAATTATTGGAATCGATTCAGTTACTTATTCTGAACAAACTATATTCAGGTTTCGCATATACTAAAAATAATGTTGTATAATATCAAAGACTTTATATTCAAATTTTTTTTTTTCTGCTGCAATTTTGAACAAATATTTTGCTCAACTAAAATTGAAAAAACTGAAATGTCAATCGACTTTTGCTGCTGACCGTACGTTAATCCTACCCACACTATTTCCGTATTTCAAAACATCTCGAGCTTACAAGCTAGAAAATATATTTTCTTGTTTTCATTTAAAAGATTTTAAAAAACCTAGCATTTACTAAACGCGGGGTCGGGTATTACCTACCATTATTTGCGTAGGACGATGATACGAAAATAAGGACTCCAACGCACTAGCGATTCAAAGTAA
Source organism: Amphipoea oculea (assembly GCA_945859645.1). Classification (NCBI taxonomy): domain Eukaryota; kingdom Metazoa; phylum Arthropoda; class Insecta; order Lepidoptera; family Noctuidae; genus Amphipoea; species Amphipoea oculea. Next base: position 14,257,753 of record OX243880.1, read on the forward strand.
GCTGATTAACAATCAGCTTACCTTGAATCGCTAACTAGAAATACTTACGTTTTATGAAGACTTTTTACACTGAAAGGATTTTAATACAGCTCTCCCCAATAATATTAACGTGCGGAAACATCGTGACGAAACCGGCATGTCTTAGGGTGCTCCCACACAGGAGTTATATAACGTTATACAACATTGTGTAACACGATAACATTTATAATATCTATATCTCGTTGAAAATGTTATCGTGTTACACATGCAATGTTGTATAACGTTATATAACTGCTGTGTGGGAGCACCCTTAGAAACAAATAATCGAAGACATGTGACATCCTCCAACCCGCACTGGGTCCGCGTGGTGCATTTGCGTCAGCGATGTTTGCAGAATCAAAAGTGGATGGCTATTATGCCATAATTAGAAAAAGAGCAGCATCGTTGATGCGCAGTGAGAGACAGTCTTAACGGCTACCTGGGGGTCATTGCTGAATATATTGACAGACTTATCTGGAGGCACTGGATTCGCCTACATGTAGGATAATTATTATAGTTTGTTTCTTGTATATGTGTATTATGTGTGTAAGCTAGTGAAGTGTAGTTCTATTTTATAATAAAAATATGTATTTTTAGGTTAAGGTATATATCTATGAGCCTGCGTCGCCTGAAATAAATGAATAAATAAATAAGTAAAAATAAATAAATAAATTACTAACATAGTTTTTAAGATTCAGTGTATTACTAACACTCTATGGACTCCTAGTCTGAAATAAATTAGTTTGAAAACCTAGGTAAAGTGACCTGTCATTTCACCTGATGCTAGGGATTAACACTTTGACTGAGCAGCTCACTCGAGCTCACATCACGTAAGTTTTCACGGCGAGATTTTTAGGGTTCCGTACATCCGACTGGAAAAACGGAACCACACGTTAGCTGCGGCACCAATTTTTGCAAACTTTCCGTTCCTGACCAGACGTTAGGGCGACACGCGGTCTATTAGACCCCACCACCTTTAACAGACTAAAATCTATTTTCTGGCGCGAAATCAAAGATAAATGAAAATTTTGGTCCTTATCGATATAGACAGTGAATTGATGAACCCTAATCTACCGTCGCCCCGGGATCTGATAGCTAGTTTAGGAATTTATTGGCAAAACAAAAAATGGGATCTTATACACCTCGTAACGCACTGAAATAGGGTAAATTTTCGCTAAGATTAGTTATGGGAAAAATAATATACCTAGACGAAACGACGTTTATCTATTTTTGTGTGAAAATCTTAATGCGGTTCACAGAATAGAAAAAAAAGAAAACCAAAAGTAGAAAAGAAACTATCCTATTTATTCTGCCTCGGGCTTTAAAAATACACTTATTAGAGCTTGAATTAACATAAAAAACTCAGTAACAATATACTTTTTTTATAAAACATCTCAATATATATTTTGTACTTATTTATGAGTGTTTTTCATTGAAACAGGGTAGACAATAAGATTTTTTGCACTGAGAGCACTGAGTCAAAATCTTTTTGGATTTTTTGTCAGCTTCACGAGTTGGTAAAAATGCACAACACTAGTCGCGGGAAGCTCGCGTTGGGTGCGGTACGAGGTCCGGGGGGATATGGGACGTTTTAGCCTCGTTCCGCACTGCATTAAAATTATATTAATTCAGTGCGGTACGAGGCCTAAGACATCCGGTACCAAGGTAGGTATACCACCGAGTCCGGGACCATTAGCGCGTCTCAAATATACATTTATCTCTTTTCTATACTGGACCAAACCAAAGCTATGCCCTTCGCACGACAGAGATGTTCACGTTTTTCCTTGCCGCACCACAAGGAAGTTGCATGAGGGGTGATTTAGGCCTCGTTTCGCACTTAACGTGTTAAAGAATCACTCGTATGTCTGTCACAGACATTTTGCTCCGAATCTAATGGACAGATTAAGTTCAAATTTAATAGATATATGCTTTTTTTGTGACACGGGCGTGTTACGTAAATAAATGATGGGACTATGGGAGTCACTTCTGGGTAACACATTTTTTTTTTTTTCGAATTTTACCGTCTGACACATCAAATGACACCTCTGACACATCAAAAAATATATACATATATTTTTGATCCTCACAGTAAGCCATTTACTGTGAGGATCACAACTTTTTTTTAATTTTAAATAAGTAGTTTTGGGTTGTTAAATGAGTCAGTTTTTTCAGAATAGCTCCGCTATCAGGGCGAAAGCGACAAACGCGTTTAAAAATCGCAAATATGTCGGAGACCTTAGCAGTCTCACAAATAACAAAGAAGAATCGGTGCCAATCGAAGGCAACAGTCGTAGGGATTTTTCCGATACTTATAGGTTGCCTGACAACGCGCCTACGTTTTATTCCGTTTGAAAGTAAAAAAACATCTCTGTTGGGAATTTAATATCGTATGATTTGAAAAGGTTTTGTAGGAGTTATGATCCGACTTATGGAAGTTTAAGGGCTGATTTTACCAAAGTCATATATCTTTCTTTTTTTTTTTCTTTTATAGTAAGGGCTCCATCGTTTTAACGATGATTCTGCCAATGTCAAGGTAAACAAAGTGTATTCGTTGAGGTTGACCAGTTATACTGTCTTTAGTACGGTTTAGTTACAACTGTTTGAGTAGCCTTTGAGTTGCCATGGTATAGTTTGATGTTATTTAATAATATAAATGTTTTAAGTGAATTAATTAATGGGGACTCAACAAGTGTTAAGAGGAATGGGATATTAATAGGTCTGGGAAAATTAGGAGGGAGAATATCATATAGCGGGACTAAAAGATTACGACAAGAGAAAAATATGTGTTCAAGAGTGCCCTCTTCTAGACCACACTCACAAAGGGAATAATTCCGAATGCGTAGTTTAGCCAAAAACACTGGAGAGCAAACATGACCTAGTCTGAGACGTATAATGATAGATGTGGTTAATTTATTCAAATTCTTATTTTTGACAAACCAGGGTTTAACTGGAATGTTGGGTAGAATATTGCCATAATATTTGCCCTTAATTACCCTAGAACTTTGCCACAGTTCATCCCAAAACTTCATGAGACGTGGTTTAGCCAGGCAACGGACGTCCCGAGCCGGAATGTTAGAGAAAGACGTACAACCTGTCTGAATAGATTGCTTAGCAAAGAAATCAGCTTTTTCATTGCCCAATATGCCTATATGTCCCGGAATCCATGCCAAGGCAATTTCCAGGCCAGACTGGTTTCTATATAGAATTTCCTTAATTCTGAGAATAATTTATTACAGAGTTATCTTTGCTGCGAAATGGAATTTTCAATAAGTCTTGGAGAGAGCTAAGAGAGTCTGTGAGTATCAAGGATTTAACAAAATGTTGTTGATTAGCATCAATGTACTTTACTGCCTCTAATATTGCTAGGGATTCTCCTGTGAAAATAGAACACTCAGGTGGGCTCTTAAAACTTAAGACAACATTATACTCAGGTATAAACACAGATGAACCTAAATGAGATCCATCTATTTTTGACGCATCTGTGAATAATAAAATCCAATTTGGCAATTTTTTCTTTAAAATTTTATTAATATATCATTTATACCTACGTGGAATAAAATTGACGTAGTGACAGATCTAGTATGGAAAAACTGTCAAAAATTCAAAATTTATTCACATGGTAAGACTTATTCTAGGTAAGTATAAAAGTTTTGTGAAATTCGCTCTAAAGATTTTATATACCTATGTGATGTAATTTGTGGGAAGTTACTCGTATCTTAAAACGTGATGACAATTCCGTACGATTCAATACACACACAATCAATCCGCTTAGCTTTTTCCCAACTAAGTTGGGGTCGGCTTTCAGACTAACTGCTGAATATCGAACACTGAATGAGTCCTTACAATTATCTCATGCTACGTAAAATATCTTATTTTCGTAATATCGATGGCCGCCCCGAAAAAGCCCGGGGGAGCTCATAATCTAAAAATAAATATTTGTGTAGGATTATTCCATAGCTTTTATTCGTAGATTTCACGAAATTGTCCATACTTTCACAATGTTCGTTTATAGGCATTATAGTAATGTTTATTCTTTGGTATAAATTCGGCATTTTTTCGAGTTTATTCGTTTTATTTTTCTGTTAATTTGAATTTACTTTCATTTTTACTTCTGTTAATTAGCTTTTGCGGTCATAATTTTTCGACTAAGTATACTCACATCATATACCATAGTTTTAGGTACCCAGTAACTGGGTTGTGGAGGTCAGATAGGCAAGTCACTCCATAAAAAATACTGGTACTCAGCTGTATCCAGACTGGAAGCCGACCCCAACATAGTTGGGAAAAGGCTAGGCAGATGATAACTAACATCATATAGGTACCTACGTTATTCAGCAAGGTTTACTGGGGCAATCACAATAGTGATAGACTATAATTTCTACCAAACGCAGTAGCATTTTTATATGGCAGAAGCGAAAGGGACGGCGGGCGATTAAATGGCGTCTAATCAATATGTTGCCAGTTTAGAAATACCGCTGCGTTTAGTAGAAACTGTCATCAATTTGACTGTTGTTGTTTAATTGTTTTGTTGTTGTTTTATTTGGATTTAATTGTTGTCATGTCATAATTGCCCCAGTATACTATACAGTTTATTACTATAAACATGTTATACAGTAGCAAATGATGTTTCCATCCTCACATAACAAAGAAAACAATAAAAAAAAATCGACACCGCACATTCCACACTCAATGGACAGTAATGGACATGACAGGAACTCGGCCCTGTATCGTGAAAAACAAACCTGGAGTGAAATCGAAACGAACAGATTTCTGAGAATTTCTAAAGTAAATGGGTTACCGAGGGGACTGTAATGGACAGGACGTAAAGCATGGGAAATGTGATTATACGTACGAACAGACAAACAAAGTGATAAGTTGATATTTGCATAGATATATATACAGTGGCCTCCAATTCATAGTTAGTTAAGGGGACTACGGGACCTAAACGCAAAAAAACGCAAGTTTCATAATGCCTAAAAGTATATGATAGACTACAGTAAACAAAATCAGAAAAATATGCTAGTTCGGGATATACATATGCTAGTTGCATAGTGTGTTGAAAACATAATACAACTAATTTTATACAATAGAAAAAAATCATGAAGATACCTCTAAAAACTTTCTTTTCACAATAAAAACTATACTAACATACATACACACATACATATTCTGATTTTTTGTCAGATTATTCTACAAGCAATATCCTAAAGCACTAGTGTTTTAATTTTTTAGTCCAAACAATAGATTTTTGTAAATAATAATAATTGCTTCATATTTTGCAATAAATTACCAGGGTTGTGTCATCGCGCTTCTCTTTCTTTTCTATGCAGTCCGACAGTGAGCGCGCTTTAGGTCATGTCCCCTTAACATTTTTCCGCTTCAGCTGTGGCACACCACATTATGATTTAAAATTCGAGTGATCCAAATATTTGTAACTAACCAGACTTTGTTTTATATAATTAGATCTCTCGAGATTATAAAAATTATAGCTAACTTGCAATTACTTATAAACAACTAGCTTCTGCCCGCGACTTCACCCGCGTGAAATTTCACCCTCTTAGGGGTGGAATTTCGAAAAACCCTTTCTTAGTGGATACCTACTCTTCACAAAGAACACACCCTCCTTTCGTTTGTCTAGGACCAGCGGTTTAGGCTGTGCGTTGATATATCAGTCAGTCAGGACTTTAAATTTTATATGTATATTACTAGCTGCGCCCCGCGGTTTCACCCGCATAAGTCTCGATCCCGTGGGAATATCGGGATAAAAAGTATCTTATGTCCTTTCCCGGGACTCAAACTATCTCTGTACCAAATTTTGTCTAAATCGGTTCAGCGGTTTAGGCGTGAAAAGGTAACATACAGACAGACTGACAGACAGAGTTACTTTCGAATTTATAATATTAGTATGGATAGTATTATAGTATATAGTATGGATGGTGAGTGTGCTTCGTAGTCAAGATTTTTTATTGCTTTTTCAATACGAATTTAATTTCTAAATATTTTAAGTACTTATTTCCCAGAGATCGCACAAAAAACATAACCCTCCGTCTGGCGCAGTCAGGTAAAAATAAAGAATTGGAAGGAAAATGGAGGCTTTCTGCGCTACAGTGGACAAATAGTATGTAGACTAATAAAAAAAACCTACTTGGTAAGATATTATTTTATCGCAATTTTTTCGAAACAAAAAACCTAATAGAAATAATTTGACAGCTCATTCTAAATTCGCTTGAATATTTCTGCCTGCCTGCACAACATAAGGTCGACTTTTGCAGACCTTCACAATACCTCTTTGTGTCAGTACCCGTAGCTACGGGGCCGTCTCCACGAGCGAGAGAATCGCTACGATATTATCTTCGTGTTACGTATTTCTATACACTCTCTTACCGGAAGGCGTAGCGTTGGAAGGCCTCCCACAAGGTGGACCGACGACCTTGTGAAGGCCGCAGGAACTCGTTGGATGCGGGAAGCACAAAACCGGTCGAGGTGGAGGTGCTTGGGGGAGGCCTATGTCCAGCAGTGGACGTCTTTCGGCTGAAATGATGATGATGATACACTCTCTTAGAACGTGTCTCCACACGGCGATAGATATCATCGCGGCGAAAATTTTATGGCACGGCGAGACTATCGCCGCGATTCTCTCGCTCGTGAAGACGGCCTCTAATTGTATTGGACCGTTTGGCGAGCCTTATTAAAAGTCGCTCAGAGAGCTACGCTCCGAGTTACTTTGAACGTTGAGAAACGTCGCTGGAATATTCGGAAGGCTTCGTGGTATAGCCGTCTCAGCAAGCTATCAAATGACTGGTGGCTGATAGAGTATATTTCGGAATGAAGACGAGTAACGAGCAAATAGACGGTCCATCCAAATGGACTGAAAATCAGCGGCTATAATTATATTCCGTTAATATACAGACGCTAGCACATCAAGCTACTATAAACTGTCAAATTTCTTTAATAGATTTTCAACTTTATTACTAAAATATAAGGTTCAAAGTTGATTGGGAAAATTTGACATTTTGTAGTAGCTACTAGCTTGATGTGCAGGCGTCTGTACATTTTTCCTCAGGGACTAGTTATCTGGGATTTTTACCCCCTCTGTGCCTCAGAAAGCAAGTTAAGCCGTCAACGTCTCGGCTGTCATTCATGGATCTTTGATAGGGGTATCATTTAAGCTATCACCAATTTAATTAGTTTTGTGTTTCTTAAATAATAGGGTTTGTCCTCCAAATAGTAGATCTGTCACCAAAATGTAGTCACCAAACAATGCAAGTGACCTAACCAAACCGAACCTCGGGTTGCCCTTCGCTCGCTCTTGCATCCTATGTCGACGGAGCCCCGCTTCGCGGGGCCCCTATTTCTGTGTAAAGGGTTTAAAGTAACCTAACCAAACCGAACCTCGGGGTGCCCTTCGCTCGTTCTTGCATCCTATGTCGACGGAGCCCCGCTATCTGAGAACGAAAATATTTCGTGGCGATAGATCTATTTATTAGGTGATACAAATATTTCGTGGCGATAGATCTATTTATTAGGTGATACAACTTGATGACAAATATAAATTTTGGTGATAGAAAATATAGTTCCCCTTTGATAGTCGTTACGGATAGTCAGAAGCCGGAAAGTCTGACAACCAGTCTTACCAACAAGGGGTATCGTATTACCCAGTAACTGGGTTGTGGAGGCACTCACTGGTATTCAACTGCATCTGGTTAGTCTGAAAGCCGATTTCCAACGTAGTTGGGAAAAGGGTAGGCAAATTGAGTGTACATTTTTACTCAGGAACTAGTTGTCTGGCATATTTTGCTGAACTGAGCTTTGCGATTCATAGTTCATCGCGAGATAGAATAGCATCGATATTTATATTCTGCGACCGGACGTTAAAATCAATACAGCGGTGCTATTCTGTAAAAAGATCACCGTGATAACTTAGGTGAAGTGAGCTTAAAGCGAGCTGTCATTGCACCTGATGCTAGCGATTGACACTATTTATAGCTCACTTTAAGCTCACTTCACCTAAGTTTTCACGGTGAGACTTTTACAGAATAGCATTACTGGAAACCTAATTTAATCTCTGTTACATTGTATCAACTTTTTTTAAAGCGAAAATAAAATTTTCAGTTTTAAATGTTTAACTACTAGAATCAGTTTGGATCTACTTCAGCATATATTTTCATATAATATGGTAATTATATTGGTAATTAGAGAATGGCACATTTTTGGTACTATTAATCCTCCAAAATAAAACAAAATGGACGACAAAGAGGGTAAACGGAGACATACGAATTAAGGACCAAAACCGCGTTTTTCTTAGTTATTCAGAGCTCTTAACTAACTCAATAATTATGAGAAATAAACTACATCTCAAAGCACATTATTCATGTTCGATATCCTATCATCACATTGCACGTTATCACGTTTATTTATTTTGTCTATGTTACTAATATATTTAAATACACCTTTTAAAAAAGTGACGAAAATTATTGATTGCATTCATCTTTTGCTAAAGTGGACGTTCTATTAATTTGAGGATTTCGCCAATGCATATTTAAAAATCTAATTAATCCATGTTTTAATTTATTTAAACAGATCGCTATTTTTTAAATTAAAATAATTCCAAAAATTGTGCGAGTTCTATGTTTGTGGTGCGGAAAGGAGGGAACGAATGCTTAAGGTTATTTGGTCGGGGTACCGCCTTAAGCAGGTCAATATACAGCGGCCTCCAGAAGTTACTTGACATTTTTCCATTTCAGCTTTGACACACCAAATTATTTATTATTTATTTATTTATTACTTTTAAGAAGGCTTACAGACTAATTACGAATAATGGATAACAACAACACATTATCAAGTGGCTAATAACAAGCCTCCACAGATATATAATATATCGATTACCAAAAGCCGAACAATTAAAGTACATTGGGTACATAAGTAAGTAGGTTAAGTTAGTTTTATTTATGTATTTATATTACTACATATGAGTTTAAGAACACACACAATTATTATTTAAAATTCTAGTGATCCAAATGTGTGAACTGCCAGACATTGATATTGACATTTAACTACCTTTTACTTACCATAAGTAGATACTTTAACAAAAACCGACAAAAATATCCCGTTTTTTTTTCATGAACCATGGTTCATATTTTCTTAAATTTTCACCAGGCTATGTTACCCGTGATAACGCAACGCTTCTAACGATACCACATACATTGATATCTGTTAAGCCGTTTAGAAGTTAAAGTGGAATAAAGAAGCTCACAAACATACATGAACCTTAAAAACATAACACTCTTTTTTTTTGGGCAGTCGTGTAAAAAATAAAAAAGTAATCCCTTCTGATTATTATTTTAAATCATAATGTTGCATCACAGCTGGACCGATTCTCTATGATACGATGAACGAAACCGCGCGAAATTAACGCGAGATTGGCTGGATTAGCTACGCAATTGACGTTTCGAAGTGAATTTAGGGCCATGTGAAAATATAATGTCAACTAACTTTTTAAGTACAGCTTTTAAAAACTAACACGGTAAAAGGAACTACAGAATTGTTTAACTTCCATCATACTTAACTCCAAAATAAAAACAAAAGAAAACCTACAAGCAAATACAACCGTCAGATCAATTTGTAACCAACACTTTAAAGCGAAGGATACACTCGAAAAACATTCACCAAACAAACGAGTCGCCGAAATAAAGCTCAGTTACAAATACGAACATAGTAAAAGCAAACGAAAACATTCGACTGACCTTTTAAATTGATTCTGAACGTAGCTTATTCTGTACGAGTATTTAGTGAAGCCTCAGCCGTTTTCTTAGAACTCAGGGGGAATTTTCCGATAGGTAGCGGGAGAGGGTTAGTTGCTTAGCAACGAAAAATTGAGTTTCCTACTCCCGACCAACAGCGATAATTATATTTCTAGTTTTATATACCTGCCCGGAGCAGTGGAGGGTTTGTTTCAGACAATTAGCTCAACAGGGTTCATAGCCCGGTATTCAGTTTATTGATATACGAGGATTTGATTTCACTGGGATTGTAATAAAACTGATTGGAGTACTTTTGTAGAGAAATGGTTTTATTTGGATTGAAGAGAAATATTGGATTGTTTTTACATGTATTTAATTTTTAGGGTATAACACACAGTTCTTGCGCCATATTTGGAAGGATACCTACATGTACGAGTAACACTGCTTTTGGTGCAAACAATATATTTTTATTATAACATTAGCTGTAACAATTTCGTCTGTGATCTAGTATGAAAATGCATTTAGGGTTCACACACAGTTCTTGCTCCATATCTGGAAGGATACATGTAACACTGCTTTTGGTGCAAACAATCATTTTTTTATTAGGTATAACACTAGCTGTAGCAATATTGTCTGTGATCCAGGGTGAAAAGTAGCCTGTATCCTTCTCCAGATCATGGTCTGCCTATGTGCCAACATTCATCCTAGCCCGTTTAACTGTAAAAGTGTAAACAAACGTACAAAAAATCAAATCTTTTCTCTATACCTAATAATATGATTTAGTTTAGATCAATTGATTTGGAAACGTATTATTGTAACAATGTAGTTGACAAATTAACATTATGCCTTGATTACACATAAGTGGCATATATCTACACTGTCTGTCTTGGCACTCTAGCTCACAAAAATCTTGATAACGACATTAAATTGCCATTATTTATTTTATTAAAAACTGAAGTATGTAAATTGCTATAAATTAAGAACTAAATTTTCTGCTCGTTTCCATTCAAATGTTTTATACCACCTACTTGATTATATTATACAGCGTGTTTCAAAAATGGGTGGTCATATTTAAGTTTATGGTACAGACATTCAAAAGTGCAAACTCAAGGTTTGCCAACGTGTAATGGAGCGCAGTATTCTAGGCGTCAAATTGACAGACCATATTCGCAACACCACACTGCGCTCCAAAACACAGATTACTGACGTCGCTCAAAAAGCCGCTAAGCTGAAGTGGGACTGGGCTGGCCACGTCTGCCGTATGACCAATGAGGTGTTGGCCAAAACAACCACCACGTGGAGGGAATTAAATATAAAACATGTTAATCAATAGACAGTAATTGATGTTATACAATGTTAAGTAAATAAATGAGTATTAACTTTGGTTACCATAAACTTAAGGACTAGGAGTATACAATAATAAAAATATATTCTAAAGAGTATTATAAAATATAATTAACTTAATTCCATTATATTTGGTGTCGTTACAGATCTTAGGATTGCACTTGCAACTATAGGTACATTTTAATAAAAAAATAAGATATAAATATTCTTAGTTTCACTAGGTATTATATGAAAATGCAGGCGTTTCAAACAAAATAACATTAAGTTATACCTAGGTATTAAGTAAGGAATTCTGTTATAAATGTTATAATACTACTGAAATGTTACAATAGTTTGGTTTCACAAAAGAGCGCTTCTAGAATAGTTACGACTATCATTTTCAAAAGAGTTGGTACATTTTGATACAAGTGTGCAAAGTTTGTAATTGCACTCGAGGTGGGATTTCTCGAGGAAAAATGGAGCCGATGACCTGGTGAAGGCCGCATGAATCCACTGGATGCGAGAAGCACAGAACCGTTCGAAGTGGCGGTGCCTGGGGGGAGGCTTTTGTCCATTTGTGGACGTCTTTCGGCTGATGAAATTATGATGGATTTGGATGGAGCCGAGAGTGCAATGACAAATGCTCATGCGTATTAAACGATCATTCTACATTTTATACCTATATTCACAATTAGGCATAATAAGGCATGAAAGTTCTGCGCTTAGATATAAAAAAATCGCACGCCTTAGACTAGTGCATAGTTATCTATGGCGTCATTTCCCGCAGAAGTGCGAGACTGCAAAGTAAAATGCACGCGTGTTCAATACACCGTGAAACAAAAAGTAATGCAATAAGAACCACTTTTCAAGAAAGTGTTTTAATAAAGAACTTTCTAAACGCCTGCGTTCTATAAATAATTGTAAGTTATATTATTATTTTACTAATAAATTATAATCTACATATATTTATGTAGGTATTATTGTAACTATACATAATTAAGCTATTCCGTAGGACATTTATATCTTATATCACAACCTCGAAACGCAAACTCTTGGAGTAGCTTATTTATTTCCTCTTCAGTCATTGATTCAGGCCAACCACCTTTGTTCACTAAAACATTTCGTATTGCTTTGTGAAACTCGTGAGCCGCCATCTTGGCTGGCTTCGGCAAGACTTGACCTTTGCGTACGTCACTGTCGGGCTCGGGAATCATACTGGAATCAAAGAGAAGGGTACTATTTTAGTACATACTGTGTTGAAATAGGTTTCCATATTTAGATTCAATATTTTTCGTTAATTCAATATACAGGTACTTTGGAAAATTACGGGGGAGAGCTTTGCCCAGCAGTGGGACAACACAGGTTGAAAAAATTGGAATTTGTAAACCCATGTGACATCTAACAACCCGCTCTGGGCCTGCGTGGATGATTACAGCCTACTCCCCTCTCGAAGAGAGGAGGCCTGGAGGAGGAGAAAAATTCCAAATTTATTCTTAGGATAAAACTTATTCTAAGTATAAAAGTTTAATAGAATTCGTTCTAAGGGCTGATTTTTCCAACGCCAGATAATTGTATCCGAGAAATAATTTTGAATTTCTGACAGTTCTTTCATACGAAATCTGTTAGACGTCAATTTTATTCCACGAATAAAAATTTTCAGTCGATTGTAAAATTAGCCATGAGTCTGATAAAAATCAAGAACAAAGATTTAGGGCTGGTTTTTCAATAGTCAGATAACTTTTATATAACGAATAAAAATAAATATTGCGGTTTGAAAATTTTTGTATAGATAATTTATGTCAAACTGTCAAAATTATCCTTTATATAAAAGTTATCGAACTGTTGAAAAATCCGCCCTTAATGTCATAAATGAAACCTCTTTTGAACTAAACATCACTTTACCCCGTAATACACTTTATTTTCTAAGTGCAGACACACACTACTTTATACGTCTATCGATAGAAAACTTCCTGTTCGCGGTACCTCTTAGTTTAATGCAATTATAGTTGATTTCCCTCTGAGGTAAGGTACAAAGAAGCAATTCTAGGAAAACAATTAAATTATCTTGTTCGTCTAGAAAATACAAAATACTGGGAAGGTAGCCTTTTGTGAAGGCTTAGTTACTCTAGTAAGTGATGCTATTATTGTTTCAATAATGTTATTTCAGTTTCTTGAGAGATCGTTAAGTTAAGTAAGTTGAGTTAAGGTAATAAACTCAAACTGAAAGCATTTATTTAAATAAAACCATCTAGAGGCCATTTTGAAGGGATCCCTTCTTTTCGCATAATGTTCTTTGTCCTAATATACTTCGGCATAACGATTTTGGCACAATTTGTTTTGGCATAATAATACTTCAGCATAATTTTTTTAGGCATACATTTTATGTTGGCATAATCATCTTAAAGACTAATTTGTTTTGGCATAAATTTGATTCGCATAACGTTAGTAGGCCTAATGACTATTAGCATAACGTTAGTAGGCCTAATGACTATTAGCATAATATTAATATTTAGGCATACAATTAATATAATTTATACATAACATTATGTAACTTAAACGATTTTTCAATCGCGAGATAACTTTTATCTGAAGAATATATTAGATGTTTTGACAGTTTTTGTATAAAAAAATATGTCAATCAGTTAACTTCTAGTATGAGAAATAAATATGGCGGTTATTCCTCAGATAGAAGTTAACTGATTGAAACGGGAACATCGGAATTTCAAAAGTCAAAAGTCCGAATTTCATAATACCTAAGAATCATAATGTCTATTATTAAAAATCACGAAATTTATTTTACCGAAAGTCATAAATGCGACTTGTTTGTTTTTCGATGTTCATATATTCGAAGAATCAAATGCTCGATGGGTTCGCGGTCCGAAAAACGAAATTCCGATTTTCAATACTCCGAATTATTTCCGTTACCGTTACCGCACCCGAACTCAACGAACGCAATAGACGACGTAGGATGCAAGAGCGAGCGAAGGGCTACCCGAGGTTCGGTTTGGTTAGGTTACTTTAAACCCTTTACACAGAAATAGGGGCCCCGCGAAGCGGGGCTCCGTCGGCATAGGATGCAAGAACGAGCGAAGGGCACCCCGAGGTTCGGTTTGGTTAGGTTACTTTAAACCCTTTACTCAGAAATAGGGGCCCCGCGAAGCGGGGCTCCGTCGACATAGGATGCAAGAGCGAGCGCTTGAATGCTGCATGCTGCATGCTTGCTTGCATGCTGCATGCTTGCTTGTTTGCTGCATGCTTGCTTACATGCTTGCTTGCATGCTGCATGCTTGCTTGTTTACTGCATGCTTGCTTGCATGCTTGCTTGCATGCTTGCTTGCATGCTGTATGCTTGCTTGCTTCATGCTTCCTACAGCAAAAAAATAAAAATATGTTTTAATATCATTATGCGTAAATAAATGTATGCTTTAGGATATTATGCTTAAAAAAGTTATGCTTTAGAACTTTATGCTTAATAAATTTATGCTGTACAATATTATGCTTAATCATTATTATGGTTAGAGAAATAATGCTTAAAAAAATTATGCGTAAGCTGTTATGCGTAATTATATTATGCGAAAATATAATTATGCCAAACAAAATTATGCTAAGTTATATTACTTAGGTCTTAAAATTTTATGCAAATGGATAGGGAACCCATTTTGAATTGACAAAGATTCGGTCGGTTAGCCAGAAGTTGAAGCTAGTTGCCCATTCCAAAACGTCTACGTCAAACGAAAGTTGAAACTAGTTGCCCATTCCAAAACGTAGATCTCTATGGAGAAGAACGGACAAGCCACCCCAAGGACACTCTTTTAAATCAAAATATTTCAAATCCTGGGTACATTATCCTTGTCGCTTCTATATGAGAGAACAAAGAGTAAAAATAAAGAAACAATTCAAAATAAAACAATCAAAGGGCATCAAAAAATTCGTCCGCATCACTGTCAACAGGAAACGCGCCCAAAAGGCTGGCAGCAATGCTGATTCTTTGGCCAAAAAATAGGCCAGCCCTCTGGTCACGTGAAGAATCGACCAACCGCTTGGCGATATCTCGAAATACTAAGTGGGCACTCGGGCCCCATGGCCCTAGTGTTTCAATCCCAAACGGCTCAAATATGTAAGTTCCACAGAGATTGGAGTATTTGCGCCGTTTGAGGTTTTCCGCACCTGCAGCAGCCGCCCCAGCACAGCTTACCGTGCTTGGAAGATGGTATGCCGCAAGGATGTCGACACACGTTGCATCCCACACCAAAGGCCTACCTACCTTCCAAGGCATTATGGTCATCCCATCTGGTCTCTTACCATCGTCGCGTGCCAAACCATTGGGTTTTAAAACAGCTGGCACCCCAGCGGTGCCAGGTGTTTTAGGTTAGGTTAAAACCAAGCCCTGAAGTCATGTCATACTTAAATGTTTCTTGGGAAATCAAATACAACTATGTTGATGCAACGTAGACTGAAATCAGCACCCCAATTTTGTCACACATTTTCTTTCACAATCCGAAGGATTTTGAATGAAATTGCTTCATATTATGTTTAAAAACTTCGTCGAAATATCGTGATACAGGCCATTACCTGGTTTGGGGGTCACCATAAAATCTATTCTTGTGCAAATTATGATTATTAATAAATTGAAGCTTAAACGTAATGATGTTGTCGAATTGACAAAATTAAAGGTATTGCAAATGGTGGCGCGTGTGTTGGATCATTCGGTTCCCTACAAAATGGTGGAGCTGGATGGTGCTGATTCATGCGTCATGTTCGTGAACGGACGCCGTCGGTTGAGACTGGTCATCTCTTAACTGCCAAGGCTTACTTTTAATCTTATTTCTTGTATTGTTTCTTCATTTGTGTGTTTTTTTTTTACATTGTTCTCACATATAGAAGCAACAAGAATAATGTACTCAGGATTTTGTAATATCTTGATTTAAAAGAGTGTCCATGGAGTTTCTTGCCCGTTCTTCTCCATAGAGATCTACGCTTTGGAATGGGCTACTAGCTTCAACTTTCTGACTAACTAACCGACTACTTAATTTTGACAATTCAAAAGTGCCTGTAATGGTTTAATTGAAATAAATGCTTTGAGTTTGAGTTTTTATTTCTGACTAGCCTGCGACTTCGTCCGCGTGAAATTTCTTGTTCCCCCGACCCACCCGTCGCATCGCATCACTTGCCCGTGCACTTTTTCGCTCGGCTCCTAAGAGACATAGCGTGATGTTAAATATCCTATGGCATTCCTCAAGAATTGGGCTATCAAATGTAAAAAGAAATTTTCAAATCCGACTGGTACTTCCAGAGATTACCCCCTACAACCTTACAAGCTTTACCTACTTATAATATTAGTATAGAAGTATAGATAATGAGTAAAATTTTATTATTACTTATGCGAAAACTGATACATTATTCTTCGAACACAACCCTATATTGATTCTTTTAAAATAATTAAATAGCGACCATTGTTTAACAAGAGTTAATCCAGCCAAGCCAAGTTAATGTCAAGCAAGCGATTCCCGAACGTTCGCTCGCGTACACTCTAGAATAGAGTGCGCGCAAAATAAGTCTGCGTGCGGCCGAAATCGGATATAATCATTTGCCGCTATCTGGATGTTTATTTCAGGTGTCAAGAGAGTGTTCTGTGTTCCGAATTTTCCAAAGTAAATAATTTCCATCATTACGCCCAAGTGATTAAAAGTGCTAGCAGGGATATAATCTTGAAGTCAAAGATCGCGGGCAGACTTGTCTTGCGCGCACTCTAATCTGTCCCAATCTGACAAAAATACCTCTAATTTACATGGGTAAATTCAATCAGTGTGAAAAGTTGTCAAAAGTATGGACTTGTGACAAGTTTTGACACTGATTGTCGCTGAAGTGATTATGACTAGATTTTGAACGTTTATAAATACGGAAATTGTCTTTATCACCAGTCTGATGGGAAAGCGTGCTAATCCATACTAATATTATAAATTCGAAAGTAACTCTGTCTGTCTGTATGTTACCTTTTCACGCCTAAACCCCTGAACCGATTTAGATGAAATTTAGTATAGAGATAGTTTGAGTCCCGGGGAAGGACATAGGATATTTTTTATCCCGATATTCCCACGGGATTGAAACTTATGCGGGTCAAACCGCGGGGCGCAGCTAGTCAATAATAATTTTGACTGCTTCCCTGATACTGGGAACGGCCTGCAGAAGGACTCATGCTCGGCTGCAGATAGATTGTGCAATAAGTAATTAGATTTCACAGCACAGAACATTTTTAAAACAGCAAATTAATTCGATTTACTTCGCAGTTGCGATCGTCAAAAGGATAATTGAGTATTTTATCGAACTCTGTGCTCGAACCATTTACCTGTGAAAACAAAGAGCTGCTCTCTTGACAACATATTTTTTGTTTACGTGTTATTGCAAAGCTTAATAATTGAAATTCTATAGAATGCTAGCTGTTCCACGACTTCATTTCCATGAAAATAACTCCTAATTTTTTGTCAGCATCCACCCCCAAGAGGGCTCATAATTAGGGAGCTTTTCATGAATCCTTTGGGAGTTTATTTTTTACTTTTTTTGGGTTACAGATATTTATTTTCTCAAAAGAATTACAAATTCACTGAGAAAAGAAAACATTAATAGGTTTTAACAATAATGTACCTTGACGGTACAGTCAACAGCAAAAGTAGATGATGAAAATCAGAAATTCAATACTAATGAACGGAGTTCGCGTCAGAACTGTGTGGCGTCGAAGTGATTCAAAAGTATGTGATTGTAAATTATACCAAACATTTACTACTAGTACAGCTGCCATATATGACACGAACTCGGTTCATTAGTATTGAATTTCTGATTTTCATCATCTACTTTTGCTGTTGACTCTACCATCAAGGTACAATATTGTTTTAAGTGTATCTTAAAACTAACATTATAATAGCACTTTTCATCAAACAAAACAAATCAGAAGCATGTAGTTCTACGCAAGGAAAAGCAGAATTTTAAGCGTTTCATCGTACCTATTTGTATTGGCCAATATGACAGAACTCAAAGATAAATCTATGAGTACCTATTTAATATTTTTCATTTCCCAGAGATTTGGTGGTAGATACCTACTTCTCTTTCATTACAAAGTTACACTACCTATTCGTAGTTGCGAGCCAACCCCACAGGCGACGAAAACTTCAGTATTTAATAGGGAAATACTTCGCCAAAGTACCAGGGACACATAACTGTGTAGGTAACCGCCTGTCGCTTGCAGTGACGACGTTTTCCTCCGTCCCTCTTGCTACGCGGTCGAGCGTGTCTACCTATTCGTGTATAGGCTACTTTGTTTGGGTTTAAGCCACAGAGCGTACGTTCAACGTATGTATAGCGTCTATTAGGAAATCCTGTTTCCCTGGGCGCCTTTGATATCGTGGTAGGTAGAGAATGTAGACGGAGATTGTTCATAACTGCGTTCTATTTTCTCATGAAAACTTTTAGCGATCATTAGTATATATGTATACGGTATACCTACACCCTAATATATGTAACCACGGATTCAGCACATAACTCTAGATCCTCTAACAAACATTTTCGTCGGTTATCAAAAAAACAATATTTCTCTACAGTTATTTTTTTTTTAGAGTTTCGTACCTCAAAAGGAAAAACAAAACCCTTATAGGATCACTTCGTTGTCCGCCTGTCTGTCCGTCTGTCAAGGACCTTTTTCTCAGGAACGCGTGGAGTTATCACAAATACTCAAGGCTACAATCCCTTGAAGCAGTAATAAAAATTAAATTTCTAAGTCAAAGCAATCAATATATTTGAAGGTTTATGTTCCTTTTATGCCGCATATTTTGACACTCGCAAGTGAATCAAAACCTATAGGGTACTTCCCGTTGACCTAGAATCATGAAAGGCAAGAAGCAATGTCATGTAGCACAAGTAAAGGAAAAAATCCGAAAACCGTAGTAGTTACATAGTTACAAATTTGTACGGAAACCTCGGTGAGTAAGTCCGACTCGCAATTGACTGGTTTTTTTAATAACCGACAAAAAAATTCAACGCAGGAAATTTCAGAATCATATACTGAATTCATGGTTACAGTTTGCGCATCCGTGTCCGTGCCACCCTGTTTTAACGTGATTGTGTAATTGAATTACTAAGTTTTGCCCGCGGCTTAGCCCGCGTGGAGGTCGGAAATTATCCCACGGAAACGTATTACCGGTATAAAAAGTATACTGTGTTAATCCGGGTTCAATCCATTTTTTTTTTTTTGTTTTATCTTGTTTAAATATCAATTCCTATCACATTTGTGGAGTTTCGTTAGCTAATTTTATTTGACCCTTTAGATGTTAAAACTACGCTTTTCATTTGGATGTACGTAGTCTAAACAGCCTGACGGATTTTGCAGCGCAATGTGTCTTTAGCCAACTTTCTACTCATCATCTGCCTCGCCTTTTCCCAACTATGTTGGGGTCGGCTTCCAATATAACCAGAGATGCGGCTGGATACCAGTGTTTTATGTGGAGGGACTGCCTATCTGATAGATAGATAGATAAAACGTTTATTTAGTGCAGCAAAAGACACAATACAATAATATATAATAATAATAATAATATTCCACAACTATCACACAACGCCATCTAGTCCCAAGCTAAGCAGAGCTTGTGTTATGGGTACTAGACAACTGATAAACATACTTATATATTTCTAAATACATACATATTATAGATAAATTACACCCAGACACAGAACAAATGATCGTGCTCATCACACAAACATTTGTCCTGTGTGGGAATCGAACCCACGACCTCCGGCATAGCAGTCAGGGTCACTAACCACTAGACCATCAGGCCTGTCAAATACAGACATTAAAAAACATCAAAATAAGGTGAAAAAAAGCACAAAGATTATAAATTGCCCCATAGACACCTCATATGACATTTATAACAGTCGATTACTACTGGGCGGTATGTGCCTCATGGTTATGCTGAGCTGGACTCCCATTTGGTGTGTCACACGGTCCTGACCTCCACAACCCCAGTTACTGGGTAATGCGATACCCCTTGGTTGTCAGACTTTCGGGCTTCCGATAACCCGTAACGACTGTCAAAGATCCACGAATGACAGCCAGAACCAACGGTTTTACGTGCTTTCCGAGGCATGGAAATGGAGGGGTCTTGTTTATGTACAGAAGGTCCACGGACCAACCGCGTCAAGCGTAGCTTAACCTGATCGATCAACCCGTGCGCCTGTTATTATGTAGTCAACTTTCTAGGTACTATCCATTGCAAGACAAAGAGCTGCGATACATACTTTCTTATGTACACTTGGGTTATGAAACTACCTAGTGCTTAGAAAAAAAAATGCGATCGATCATGTGAACAAGACCGCTGCACTGTGGAGCCTATAATTTGCAATGTCGTGTCAATTGCAGTGGACAGCTCAGACATGTCATTCACAGTAACATTACAGAAGGAATTACTAATTAAAGAAACAACCGTCTGTTACTATAATGGTTCGATTCTCGAGTCCGGCACGAAAGTATTATTCGATTTTTCCATTGGGAATTTCTTAATAACAGCCCGGGGTTTGGAGGCTAGCGATGTGATACCCCCGTGTCTCGGAAAGCACGTTAAGCCGTTGGCCTGGCACCTGATCTCTCTCCGGTCGTGTCGGATTGCCGTCACATCGAATAATGAGAGCGAGGGAAGAGAGAGTGCACCTGTGTCTGCGGACACACTAATCGTCGCTAATCTAACTAAGTGACATAACTGATTCGAAGCATATTTTACAGTACAGTATTACTGCTATTGTCATCGGGTTAATATTGTTTTTAATCTACCTATATATATATAAATAAAAACAAAGGGCCTGACTGACTGACTGACTGACTCATCAACGCCCAGCCCAAACCCTTAGATCTAGAAAGCTGAAATTTTACACAGTGGTTCCCTTTATAATGTAGACAGGGAATAAGGAAGGATTTTTCGAAATTCAACCCCTAAGGGAGTCAAATAGGGGATGAAAGTTTGTATGAAAGTCCCTCAGTTTTAAAGTTAGGATCTTCAAATTTTGTGTTTAGGCTGATAATTGAAAATAAATTTATACGTGTCTCAGCGTTTTCGATAATCCCCCCCCCCCCCAAAGGGCTAAAAAGGGGGAAGAAGT
Source organism: Amphipoea oculea (assembly GCA_945859645.1). NCBI lineage: Eukaryota > Metazoa > Arthropoda > Insecta > Lepidoptera > Noctuidae > Amphipoea > Amphipoea oculea. The sequence continues at coordinate 14,278,971 of OX243880.1, forward strand.
TGTGTATGAAAGTCCGTCAGTTTAAAAGCTAGGATCTTCAAATTTTGTGTTTAGGCTGGCCATTGAAAATTAATTTATACGTGTCTCAGCGTTTTTGATAATTTCACCCCCAAAGAGGGATGAACGAACTGACTGAGACATCAACGCACAGCCTAAACCGCTGGTCCTAGGGACATGAATTTTGGAGGGTGTGTTCTTTGTGAAGAGTAAGTATCCAGTAAGAAGGGGTTTTTGGAAGTTCAACCTTTAAGGGGGTGAAAAGGGGGGATTTTGTTTGTATGAAAAATCTTATTCCTTGAGTTAATAACCTTGAAACTTAGCACGAATACTTATCTAAGTAAATTAGGAAGTTAAGCATTTTTCGTTTTTCTAAACTACCACTTAAAGAGGTATTAGGGGGTGTCAAAATTAGTTTGGAAGAATTTTAAGGCGCTGTCCGATTAACTCGAAACTCAGTATTTATACTATGGACTAAAAATAAATAATAACGTGTATCAGGATTTTTCGCAAATCTACCCCTAACTGTGAGTAAAGGGGTTGTTCATTTTTCAGGGGAGGATTTTACTGCGTGACTTGATTAGCTCGAAAATTGGCATAAATAATCTTTGAGTCAAGTTATGAACACATCCTAAACTATTTTTTTTATAATTCCACCTATGTAGGGTTGAAAAGCGGGAATACAGTTTGTATGAAAAATCTTATTTATTTTGGTTAATAAACTTGAAACTCGGCACGAATATTTATCTAAGTAAATTATGAAGTTTGGCATTTTTTGTTTTTATAAACTACCCCCTAAAGGGGGATTGGGGGCGTCAAAATTTGTATGGAAGAATTATAACGCGTGGTCCGATTACCTCGAAACTCAGTATTTATACTTAAGACCAAAAACAAAGAATAACGTATATCAGGGTTTTCCGAAAATCTACCCCTCACGGGGTGAAAAGAGGTAGTTAATTATACAGGGAAGGATTTTAATGCCTGGCTCGATTAACTCAACAATTCGTATAAATAATCTTTGAGTCAAGTAATGAACACATCCCAAACCATTTTTCGAAATTCCACCCCTATGAGGGTAAAAAGCGGGAATACAGTTTATATGAAAAATCTTATTCGTTTGGTTAATAAACTTGAAACTTGGCACGAATATTTATCTAAGTAAACTATGAAGTTTGGCATTTTTTGTTTTTCTAAACTACCCCCTAAAGGGGGATTGGGCGCGTCAAAATTTGTATGGAAGAATTTTAACGCGTGATCCGATTAACTTGAAACTCAGTATTTATATTAAGGACTAAAAATAATTAATAACGTGTATCAGGGTTTTTCGAAAATCTATCCCTAACTGTGTGAAAAGAGGTAGTTAATTTTAAAGGGGAGGATTTTACTGCGTGGCTTGATTAGCTCGAAAATTGGTATAAATAAACTTTGAATCAAGTTATGAACACATTCCACCCCTGAGGGGGTGAAAAGCGGGGATACAGTTTATTTGAAAAATCTGATTCCTTTGTTCTATAAACTTAAAAATTGGCCCGAATACTTATTTATCTAAATTAATTATAAAGATAACATTAACATTTCGAAACTTTTAGAGGAAAGTACCTACGAATTTCACGCGGACGAAGTCGCGGGCAGAAGCTAGTAATAAATATTTTAACAGATACGTCACTTCGTGAGATCTTCGTTTTTATTTTGTTCGGAATACATGATCAGATATCAGATTCGACTTGGAAAATGTATCAAATTACTATAGTTAGGTCGGCTTAGTCCAAAATGTCAGTTAGCGATAGCGACGTCTGGTGCACTATGATAATTATCTCCCGCGCCGAAGGCTTCTCTAAGATTGATCGCCATGGCCGAAATTCGGTCTGGAGGACTTTTATTTGTACCTTATACATAATACTATACTATACTACTATACATATACTATAAAGCGATAAGGCCGCCCATTGTATATTTTGTAGTGTTTAATGTGTTTATTTCATGTTATGTATTTTTGTGGTGTACAATAAAGTATATATAAATAAATAAATAAGTAATACTGATATGTTGTGTCACATTCAGTAAGCGCGGAGACCGCTATGTTTATTATGCGTCCTACAACCAAAGTTGATCTCAAAACGGTGAAGGAAAACATCGTGTATCCATCCGACATGTCCTAGAGCCAAAAATTCGAAAACATCTACCTACCAACCCGCACTGGGCCCGCGTGGTGGATTACAGGTACAGCCCACTCCCTCTCACAGAGAGGAGGCCAGTGTCCCAGCAGTGGGAATATTATAGGCTGATTATGATTATGCTACAACCAAAGTATGAAAGCCTTTACCGATGTAATAAAAATTGACCTAAAGCGGCTTAATCTTTTCATTCCCCGACTGTACCTACATCAACTTCAAAATTATCCAAGCATGCTCCTAATCAGCTTGCGAAGATGAGAATACATCGATACGTACTATCAATCGTCTTAGAATGTCAATAGCACTCACATACGCATTTGCGTGTGAAGATAAGAATGATGTGTCAACTCTTGAATAAGTGAAAATAACGAATGTTAAGGCTGATTTAGACAGGGTAAGTAACTGACTCCCAAACTCGAGACAAGTCAGTGCTGACCCGATATTTACCTAGTGTACGCGTGTGTGTAGTAAATTCAATTTACATTAGGTAAACAATTCAATTCACACGAAAATTCATGTTAAACTGACAATACAGCACTGTTATTAAAATCCAATGCTTACTATAGTCTGTTCCAATATTATCTGATGAAAATGTAAACAAACCCTGTTCAGATTAAATTCTTACGCAATCACTTTAGTATAAGGTATCAGGAACACATTCATTTGTATTAATTAGAAGGTTGCAACGGTATTTTATTTCAATAAAGATTTGTTATTTTACTAATTGATCTAATGTAAATATATATATATGTACAATAATGAATGTATGTGTGTGTAATGTATATATGTATTTATATATTGTGTATGTATGTATTTTATTGTATCTAATGTTAATTGTGATTTATTAATTCATCCCATAATTTATTATAAAGATTTATTATTATTTATTTATATCTTAATATTTATCACAACAAATATTGTTCGAATAACTTTATCAAATTATAGGTAAGTAATTGAAAAATCATCGACTAAAATTGAGGTTATAAAGTTAACCTCAATCTTCAAAATCTGAAAAACATCTCTAATGTGATTTAGAATTAGAACTTCGGGTTTTAAGTAGATATATTCAAGTAATCAAATCAAACAATCAATTCGTATGTCGCATTACAAGATGGCCTCTAATGGTACATTTTCTGTCCCATTTGTTTACATTTTCATCAGATACCTGTAGAACACAACAAATAAAGATAAAATACATCAACCATTTTTCAGATTAGCCAAAGTACCTACATACATCTTTTATGGGGTACTGTGTTAAATGTTACAATAAAATACCTTGTGATATATTGCAATTAAATGAAAGAAAATTTAAAACTCACATTAAACGTACACTTTGTAAACAAGCATACTATAAATTAGAAGATTATATCCAAGATAAGAACGCTTGGAAACATGCTGGTCCTGCTCCATAGGACAATCTGAGTCTAGACAAAATCAAACTGGTTGCTAATTTAATTGTAATTTTTTTTTATTCTTTTTACATTCATTACTCACACTCTGACTTATTACTTGTATTTTTTTTAATTAAAATCGTTTTGCTTGTACCATGTTTGTAAATATGTGAGCACCATGTATCTATCAGATAATTAATTTATATGTCATGGTTTCGTTTTTAATTCTTTTACCTATTGTGGTATAGTAACTTTATTTTAGGTGCATCGTCCCCACATGTTATTATATGTATAATTAATGTACCCATGCAAAATATTGTATATACCTAAAACATTTTAAAAGAGTAACGGTGGAGTTTCTTGCCCATTCTTCTCCATACGAAAACTACCTTTTGGAATGGGCGACTAGAATCAATTCTATTTTAAGATAATTTTTGACGTTCAAAAGTGTCTTTTATGTGCCTATTTGAAATAAATGCTTTGACTTTGACTTTCAACATACCATAGGATAGGTGATGTCTGCACGTACGAATCAATCCCGCTATAGAAATCCAGAATCGGAATTTTCAATTTACTCATATCTCTTTCGAAATACAGTCCATAAACAGGCCAATTCCTGGAATAAATACATTCAGTCAACTGAGCTACGTAAACATGAGCGATCAAGTGTGTATTTACCCTTGCCTCGACGTACTTTTGCATCAAAAGATAATTTTTCGCTCATGACTGAACGCATACTGCCGGCAATGGAGAAATGTTCAAAATTCATATTTGTACTTTCATAATAAACACGCGAGTTTCAAAATTGAACTATAAACTCTTTAACTCAAAGTAGAATTTCGCACAACGTTTAATTTCGACATAAATGAGGATATGACACGGGCACTGAAAATGAGGATATGACATCGGTAATAAGCGCACTTGTAACAGAAATTCCAATAATTCACAAAGGAGAGTTTAAATGAAAAGTAGTTTAGAAACAACGCTTTGTATCTTACGGAACATGTCGTCGAACAAACTCGTATGATGAACGAAGGGAAACCTGTTAACTAAAACATATGTTATTGAATGACTCACTTGTCGTCACAGCCGGGGGTTCCAAAGAAAAAAAGAGCACCTTGCCACCGGCGCCCCTCGGCGATATCTTGCGCAAACCTTACGATTACACCTTTTAAATTACAAGAAAAAACACACACGGCACACGGAGCTTTCAATCGCACCCGAACTGTCGACAAAATGCCGGGGAAAGACCGTCAGAGTCATTCAAGACCACCTTTTTTTTCAACAAGCCCGGGGTTCAATCGCCCATTCCAAAATCCACCTTGTTCGGTGGTGATAATGTTTATTTTAAAGTGGGGTGTTTTATTTAGGGGTGCATCTGGTAGCCGGCTGGCCCCATTTGTGTGATTTACCCCGGCATGTGGCGAGCCCGTCGGATCCGCTCTAAACGGGAATGAAGCGTACTCTAGCTTCAAAAATGAATGATATTGCAACGAATATCACAAAAGAGATTCTTTTTTTTTTGAGTTTATCTGAATATCCTGTTTCTAGTGAAGCTCTAATGTATTGGTTGACTAATTAGAGGAAATGCATCGCAGTTCATTTTCTGTTTGTTTTATGGCAAAGGCACGATATGTTTACCTACTTATTTATGTTTCTATTCAACATAAATAAAAGGTTGGAAATAAACATATCCAGCTTTTATAAATTGCCATTGAAATGGTATTTATTTCTGTAAATAGGTTAAAAAAACACACCACACACACTCACAACTACAACACAAAACTATCTCAGGTTTTAAAACTAAGTAGATGAGTTCGGTGTTTCCTATCTCACTACCCTGAGAACAAAGAAACAAACGCACAGAACCGAGCACTCGGCGCATCCTGGACAGTCACACCAACACCTTATTTGACTGGCCAATTCTTCCCTTGCGGTGGTAGGGCTAACGCCCGCCTGGTTTGCGACCACCCTCCCACCGGAGACCGGCGTCAAGCAGCCTGCTGTGTTTCGTCGATGCGTGGGAGTTCCAGTGCCTTAGGCATCTTCTGGGCACGCTCGTTCCATCATAGACCTCATTCATCGCTTTCCATCAGGCGTGATCGAGGTCAAGAGCGGGCCCACTCAGCAATAAAAATAAAATAAAACTGTCTGTTTAAGTACAGTCATAATCTTGGTCAGATCATTTATGATCATTAATTCTTTAGATCATCATCTGCCTAGCCTTTTCCCAACTATGTTGGGGTCGGCTTCCAGTCTAACCGAATGCAGCTGAATACCAGTATTTTACATGGAGCGACTGCCTATCCGAACTCCACAACCCAGTTACTGGGTAAAGGCTGGGTAAGTAATACGATACCCCTTGGTGAGACTGGTTGTCAGACTTTCGGGCTTCTCACGACCCGTATCGACTGTCAAAGATCCACGAATGACAGCCACCACAAATCATTAGTTCTTTAGATCTCGTATCCAATTTAATCACGAACAAAGTTGACTGTACAAAAGTCAAATGAGTCCAAAAAATACCCCTTTTGCCATTTTGCACTACAACGTCATCATTCTAAAATGTCAAACTCGAGCATTGTTAAAAAGTGCAACCATAATCAAATTATTAATTTAAAAAAGAACCCTTTTGCACGTCATAATTCTAAATTAGAACATTGCTTAAAAGAACACGTGCAAATTCTAACTGTATAAAAGTCAAATTATTTCAAAAAAGGTACCCTTTCGCATGTCATCATTCTAAAATAGAACACGGCTAAAAGAATAAACCGTTAGGACAAAGAAAAAAGTTTAAAATGAAACCCTCGAATGGTCACGAACGGCGGATAAAAATATCAACAAGAACACGTGGTTCGAACGCGCTTTGAAGGATTCTGTCAATCGTAGCCACGAAGGATTTGCATAACAAGCCCGTAGACCCGTGGCTTACTATTGTGCCCAACCCTTTTTATTAAAAAAAAACGGGTTTAAAAATGTTCTAGTATTGTTTATAAAAGAATTTAATTCTGTGTCGAAGTTATTATTGTAATATTGAGCACAATAAGGTTCATTTTTCCTTCGAATTAAAAACAAAATAACAGTTCGAAAAGATGACATACGCTTTCTATATGAGAAAAGAATATTATATACTCGTATATTTCTCTTTTCTCCTGTGGTCTACATAATTTTTAATAGGTTTTAGTAAAATATAAATGATAAACAGATTTCTACAAATACTAGGTTTAATATAATATATCTAATTATAGGCTGATTAGGTATGTTATGCTTATGCATGCTTAGTTATGGTTATTAGTAATTCTTCCTAAAATTGGCGACACAATCACGATTGGACATTTGGTTTTAAAGAGAATTGAGGAAAAAGCATACTTATTCCTCAATTCTCTTTAAAACCAAATGTGATATTAATCTTACATTTATCCTTATTGGTTGCGTTCGTTAGCTGCCTAATTAATGGGCCCGGCATTACGTCACAAATGGTCGCCCACATCAGCATCAGACACCCGCATCTGGGGGTTCCCAGTAACTCTCCTTCACATAACCGTTTTAATTAGTCTCCTCTCATTCTTAGATCAAACCATAAGTAAATGCCGAGCAGTGGTGGCCCAGTCGTAACGGCCGCGACTTGCGAATTCTAGGTCCTATATCCGAACCCAGTCAGGCACTTTACTTTGTGTCAATTGTTTCATCACCACTGCTCTCCAAACGGTGAAGGAAAACATCGTGAGAAAACCGGCATGTCCTAGAACCAAAAAATTCGAAGACATGTGACATCTACCGACCCGCACTGGCCCCGTGGTACATTACGGCCCACTCCATTTCTCCGAGAGGAGGCCGGTGTCCCAGCAGTGGGGATATTATAGACTGATTATGCTAAATGTCGGTACCCTGCCCTAAGAGCGGTTTCGTACTACATCTGATCCGAATCCGAGAAATACCGGTCCGAAGTGACCATTGTCCTCTTGTATGAGGGGTTGCGTATTAGATTCGAACAAATAGGACTATGGACTATTTCTCGGATTCGGATCGGATTCGGATCGGACGTAGTGCGAAACTTGTTGGTGATGTTTATAAGAAAGGTCAAAGTCAAAGTCAAAGATCTTTATTGTGAGACAGTGGTTGCAAAGTTGTTATTGAATTATTTTGGTGTGCGTTTGCACTGCTCCACCATGTTAGGCATACAATAGTTTGGACAATTTTTTTTTGTTTTTTTCAGATGCTTAGTACTCGCACCGGCGCTGATTAGATGTATAAACGTAAATGAAGCAAAAGGAGTATATAAGGATCGTAGCAGGTGGCGTTTTGAAGTTTCTGCTTACCTCGTGGGAAATAGGTGTGAGTTTATGTATGTATGTGTGTATTAAAAATTGGGATTATGTGCCAATGCATGACCGAAAAAAAATTTATCTTTACAAGTAACAACATTCAACATTTTGTGTCTGTATTTTTTTCGACATATAACCCGTCAGTCCAGTGGTGGCAAGCGCTACTGCTGAGTATGAGGTCCTTGGTTCGATCCTCAGGTCGGGCAAAGTGTTATTGGGTTTTTGCATCAAAGACTTCTCAGTTGCAGCCTGGGGGCAGGCTGCTAGTGAGAAACCCCATAGGCTCACCCCCTTTTACATGGATGGGACGTAAACATAATGGGTTTGTCTCCGTCCCGAAAAGCAGAGTAACTATTAAATATGGGAAAAATTCACGAAAAAAAAAGATAAGTCATTTTCAAAAAGCCCTTTCCAATGATATCTCGAGAACGAGTTGACTGATTTCCATGCCGGCACGAAGGTCGCCGGGCCAGCTAGTATATGTATAGATATTTTGAATGTCCAATTTTTTATTTTTTTTTATATTTAGCCTACACTGTCCCACAGCTAAGCAAAGGCCTCCCCAAATCCTCCAGGCATCCTTTTCTAGCGCCACCTCGATCCAACCCTTGCGGTACAGTCACGTCTAAAAGTATGTATACACTTGGCTTTATTCAAAGGCGATTTTCTCCTTTATTTTTGAATGAAATTTTATGTTATTACGAAAACAGTATTTTCGAACCCATAGGTTTATGTTAAGTGTCGTATTTCAACGTTGCATTCGTTATTTCACGAAAAAATCGCAATTGAAAATTGCCAAGTGTATACATACTTTTAGACGTGACTGTACACGTCTAGGTCGTTTCGCCTCCTTCCTGGGCCAGCCTTGGCGGCGCCGTCCATCATCGTCAGGCACCCACCGTGTGAAGACTGTTGCCCAACGGTCATGTACAGTCAACAAAAGAGATAAGTATGCAGGATCGTCGGATATAGTAGATGTTTAGTAAGAAACCGATGGATGTTGTCGACTGAAATTTAATTTGATAAATGAGCTGTTTGTTTTCTATAAATAAAATTTATTCGAGAACATCCATAGGCTTCTTATTAAACTTCAACTATATCCGACGATCCTGCATACTTATCTCTATTGTTGACTGGATGCGGCTGGCGTGCCAAAGGTGTCCAATATTAAAAAAAAATGTTTTTCAATTCTATCTCATAGCTTAATGGCACAATAAACCCAAATCTAATAAAGCGTTACCAACGTTTGATTATATTTGGGGTTATTGTTTGAGATTTCAAATACTGCATCCATCTTCTTTTTTTTAACAATGCAATCAACTCTATTGTTTTCTTTTTTTTTACATTTTGTTTCAGTCTTTACAAACAGCCTACTTAGTTCGTAGCTACATTGACATTAAACTATCGGTCGTGGGATCGTAGGTCATCATCATAATCATCATTTTTGACAGTCTTGATCAGATAATAAAGGCGGAAACAGACTCATAACACACCACGTTAGCTAAGCTAAGCTTACTCATTGGCCACGTTATTCATCTTGTTGGGCTATTTTCGTCATTTGGCCAATAGCGTGGGATGGCGTCGGGTGTTAGAAGTGTGCTGCGGCCTTAATGTTAAGGTGTCAAGATTAGGTGATGAGATTGTGAAGGCCGCAAGAATCCGCTGAATGCGGGAAGCACAGAACCGGTCGAAGTGGCCGGTGCTTGGGGGAGGCTTATGTCCAGCAGTGGACGTCCACTGAAATGAATGAATGAAAGGTAGTTGATAGGAATTTTTTTACTAGCCATTTTTGTCCCACTGCTGGGCAAAGGCCTACCTACTCTCTTTCCATCTCTCTCTGTCCAGAACTGAAAACGACCAATATGTATTTACTAAAGAAGTGATATATGTAGATATTCATTAAAATGATAATTTAACAAAGCGATCTGTTTAGTAAGAGAATCTAATCTTAGTACAAATGAAATTGAGTTATTCAACACCGTAAAACAATAAAATAAAGTCTAAGTATAATAAACTTCTTATCACAAAACGTTTATTTACAATACTGATATTACAATATCAGGCGATTATAATCCGTAAACCATTCACAGGCGTACTAAAATAGCTTGAACAGAAAATCACATTAAACTAGTTTCCGAAAGCACATGAGGAAATAAACGTAATGAAGAAAATCTTGTAATACCTATACAATTAAGTGTCGTGCGACCTTGGAGTAAGGACTATATTGGCGTGAGCTGTTTCGATAAGTTGTGAACTTTAGTTGTGTAGTGCACATGACAATGGTCGCACGTTGTGTGAGGCACACGTTTACAAACTGAGACAAACGACAGTCGCGTACGCATGCCTTCGATGAAGAAAACTCGTGATATAAGCAACTTGAATAAAAACGTGGAAAATTGGAAATCAATGGTGTAACATGCGAACAGTTTTAAAGGAAAATTCAAGCAGAGGAAATAATATAGTGCTACTGTTTTGGATTACATAAATTAATGTAAGATTTTTTTCTATTTTTTTTTATAACAATATTATGTCAACGTATTCAGTCTGATTTTGAATCATGTCATTCATCATCGTAGCCTTTCTTTGTGTAAGCGTAGGTACTCGTACCTACTACCTACTTTTTATTCGTTTGTTTTCCAGTTTACCATCCGTATCTATCATCAACCAGATCAGGAAGTAATGTACTAAATATTTTTGTAGTTTTCACCAATAGTTTCAACATTTTCCGTTACACTTGTTTCCATAACTTGCCGACCATTATTCATTAAACTACGTGCAGTCTTTATTTTATAAACTCACTAGCAGCGCCCTACGGTTTCACCCGCATAAGTGTCGATCCCGTGAGAATATCGTGATAAAAAGTATCCTATGTGTTATTTTGATGTAGAAGCTATATTACTGTAAAGTTTCATCAAAATCTGTTCAGTAGTTTTTGCGTGAAAGAGTAAGAAACATCCTCACAAACTTTCGCATATATAATATTAGTAGGATAGGATAGTAGGACTATTAGGATATAGTAGGAAGTAGGATCATCTGCCTAGCCTTTTCCCAACCATCTTGGGGTCGGCTTCCAGTCCAACCGAATGCAGCTGAATATACCAGTAGCCCAGTAGTCTTTATTAAACTAGCTAGCACAATAGTACTAAGACATTTTTAGAGTTTCGTACTCAAAGGGTGCCAACGGAACGCTAAAATCAAAATCAAATCAAAAATGTTTATTTGTTAGAATATGGTACTATAGTAGCCGTGCTACTGGGGTCGTAGCTGCAGAGGCGCTGACGACCAATAATTAAGACACTCTAAGCTTTTTACAGCATTTATTGCATAAGAACCACCTCTTACAATAGCAAGTTTTAAACTAAATATAAAAAACACTAGAAGAATATTTGACACTCGCTTGAAATATCGAATGGAACATACTTTAAAATATAACCAGCCAGTCTTGTAGAGGTGTGGCTTTCCAGCCAGCCTCGCTTTAGAGCAGGCCTCTACATGAGCTACGCCCACCCTTGAATAACAGTCTGGGCATAGGTCATGACTTTTATTCACACCATTCGAATTTCCAAGCCCTATCTACCTATCCTATAGGATGTCTACCTATGTCGGGATAGAATTTACACGATGAGGTCCGTCTCTTACAGGAGAAAGCTTAAGTCAGGACAAACGAAACGCGAATCCAACACCACGCTAAGTGTCAGGTAAGTTAACATCTACATGTGCCAACGTGCACTCAAACAAACTAACGCTGCCATGCTTAAGCCTCGTCGGGTCAAAACCCGACTAAAAGGCTCGACGCGGCCTCCTAATAAGAACAACTGATGTGAAAGTTCACATCGACCTGGAAGAGGCTTAAGAGAATTAAACGATCTTAGCATCAGATTCTTTTAACTCCATCGGACGGGATTGAGCCAGAGGGAGGGAAAAGTTTAAGAGGCCAGGGTTCATAGAAGAAAATTAACATGCTTTTACTCCAGCAAAGAATGTCAAATACCTATTTCGAAAATCAATTATTTAATATCAAAACTGTTGGTCCTCAAACACAAGTTGAACCGAAAGTGTCAACCAAACACACTTTGCAAGGGTTATACCCCTGTTAGCAAAGTCGGTGACAACTTATGCTGAGTGTCTGTCACCCCCCCTTCTATAGGAGTGACCACAGTTATAAGAGTGACTTTCCTCCCATAATTCGCGTCAAAATATGCTGGGGTAAGAGCAATCTATTTGATCCCTAAACAATGGAGCCGACGATTTATTCAAGCCTCCCTTTGGCCCGTTGCAGGTGTGAGGGCGCACCTCACAGCCCTCTGGGAGGTGCGGGACCTCACACGCTCCCGGCCGCGTCCGATGTTTTTTCTCACAGCATATGTAACACACAAATGGACACATATTAATAAATTGTAACAATCATACAAACAAAAATAATGCACTAAAATATGATGTTTACATTCAAGTGACATATTTACATTACATGACAAGATACATGACAATTAAAAAAACAACAACTATTAACATACTAATATGAAAAGGTTTTAATTAAATAATCTGAATTAAAAAAATTTCTATCTCTACATTTCCTTTTTCTGAATTTATATTTTAAAATCGAAAACTTCTTTATAAAATGATGCTTGTTTATAAAAAATGTTTTTATAAAATTATTAATTATTAAAAAACTTTTTTGAAATGATCTTTTAGTCTTAATTTTTTTGAAAAATGGGATTCTTTTCTTCTTTCGTGCTTTTCTCTTATTGTTTGTAGCACATTGCGAAAAAAACTTGTTTAAATTAGGGACATCTACATGACATATTATACAATTACTACGATTACGAACTATAACCTCATCCGTAGGAAAACTAAATGAGTCTATTGATTGTACGGAGTCGTTCAACACCTCTGCATCTCCATCTCTGACTGCATCCAAGTTCATATCATCCTCAACTAACTCATCACTAATCATCTTATCATTATTATTCATGTCGATGATGAAGTGATCTTTCTTCTCTATTATGGAAAAATCGGAATGACCATCGTCCTTTATTTCGTAAAAATCGAAATGACCATTCTCTTTTATTTCGGACGAATCGATCGACACATTATCCACACCAAAATGATCAGCGGCGATGTTAATTTTATTTATTCCCACATCGCGATCATCGTGCTCATTCTGTGGCTCTGAAACATTGCTAATTACATTAATAATTGGACAGAACTGACCCGATTCGTTGTTTTCATCATTGTGTTCGCTCTCGAACACTTCTATCGGCTCCTTCTCCTCCTCTGCGGCGATGCACGCCTCGCTGCTGCGCTCGTCCTCATCTTCATCACTGCCAACTTCCACGCTGCTTTCTAGGCAGCACTGCTCGTTCTGTAGCGGGTCATCTTGTCTTCCACTAAATGATATAGAAGCATCATTATCTACATTTACAATATTTACAACATTTTCTTGTCTGCTTTCCTCAGACAGATCTTGTGCCATCTCGACTACTTGCACCTTAATCATTTTTCTATCTCTGTGACATTTACATGGAAGCTCCTCCCATAACACTTCACATATCTCATCAAATGACATGTCGTCATAGTATTTCCACTTATGAACTGCTAGGGCAGCACCCTCAAGATATGCGCTTAATATGAGCGCCCAGTCGCTCTCACGCCATTTATTATAGGCGGCAACAACTTCAAATCGCCTAAGAAAATCTTCCAGGCATACGCCGTCCATGCCCGCAAAAACTTGAGCCATCTTTCTCTTTTTATATTAAAAAATACATATATCCACTTAGCTTTATATCCTCCTGGCGACGTTTCTTCGCATCTAAAATATATACTCACAGTATACTTTGTGGCCTCACCACGCAATTTTTAATAAAGCCTGAGCGTATGCATTGGGCTGAAAATAAAGTTTATTAGGCAGCAAATTTTGAGGTACGTGAAAACTTGTGTAGTATTATTCGGCTCTACACACGCCATCCAACAAAAAAAACGTTCGAAACTGGCGCCTCCACCATCTATAGTAGCCGTGCTACTGGGGTCGTAGCTGCAGAGGCGCTGACGACCAATAATTAAGACACTCTAAGCTTTTTACAGCATTTATTGCATAAGAACCACCTCTTACAATAGCAAGTTTTAAACTAAATATAAAAAACACTAGAAGAATATTTGACACTCGCTTGAAATATCGAATGGAACATACTTTAAAATATAACCAGCCAGTCTTGTAGAGGTGTGGCTTTCCAGCCAGCCTCGCTTTAGAGCAGGCCTCTACAGTACAATAGAATGATGCACTATTACTAAGCTTCCGATGTCCGTCTGTCCGTCCGTCCATCAGCCTGTCCGTCCGTCAATCTGTCAGCGGGCAGTCTCTCATTAAAGGTACTATTTGGAACCGATCTGCCAACTGCAACTGCCGACAGCACGTGCAGCAGCTGGTTACCACGGCTAAGGTAACGGCTGGTAACCTTAGCCGATTGCATGCAGTCGCTGCACGTGCTGTCGGCAGTTGCAGTTGGCAGCTCGATTCCAAATAGTACCTTTACCGTTATAGGTAGACAGTTGAAATTTTCACAAACTTTGTATTTCTATTGCCGCTATAACAACAAATAATATAAATAAAAATTAAAGGTGCTCTATCTATACAAGAAACATGTTTTATTTTCGGTGTTTTTTGCCAAAAACCCTCGTGCGATTCGGACTCGCACTTGGCCGGTTTTCGTAAAGGTACCCAATGAGAAGTTACAAGTCGAATTAGTTTTCGATTTTTTCTTAAAACATCCATTTTTTTAACGGACCGTAGGGCTGGAAAACTATTCATTATTTACGTATTTGAACTGAGCATTATCCTTTACCAATACACACCTACACACCGGCCGGCCACTAAGCTGCTACAAACAATAACACAGATAGATAAGCAATCTTACAAAGACACAAATCGGTAATTCAATACGATACGTCAGACACATTGTATACAGATAACACAACATCACGATCGCAAAACAATTTTTGTCGGATCATAAACAATCCAGCAACCCAATTTCAACACATTTTCTATAGCAAAAAGGATTTTGAAGGAAATTCGTAATTCATTGCTTCAAAGGTTTGAAAAATTCGTCTGCTTGACAACGGAAATAACGCAATGAATATTGTTGAATTGTCAAAATTAATAGCACTGGCATTGTAAGTGTATATATAGCAATCTCAATCAGAATCATTTTGAAGGATAATGCTAATCCATTGTCAGCGGTATTGTCCGAAAGGGTTACCGCTACCCCGGAACATAAAGAGCTAAGGAAGGAACATGGGTGAGTTTTAGTCAGTAAGAATCTGATACTCCCTTCCGCTCCACCCAGAGCGGAGGAGTCATTTGATGATTTCACACCGCCAAAACAAAAAAAAAATGGAACTATATTTTCTATCACCAAAATTTAAATTTGTCATCAAGTTGTATCACCTAATAAATAGATCTATCGCCACGAAATATTTGTATCACCTAATAAATAGATCTATCGCCACGAAATATTTTCGTTCTCAGATAGCGGGGCTCCGTCGACATAGGATGCAAGAACGAGCGAAGGGCACCCCGAGGTTCGGTTTGGTTAGGTTACTTTATACCCTTTACACAGAAATAGGGGCCCCGCGAAGCGGGGCTCCGTCGACATAGGATGCAAGAGCGAGCGAAGGGCACCCCGAGGTTCGGTTTGGTTAGGTCACTTGCATTGTTTGGTGACTACATTTTGGTGACAGATCTACTATTTGGAGGACAAACCCTATTATTTAAGAAACACAAAACTAATTAAATTGGTGATAGCTTAAATGATACCCAAAAAAAATGCTAATCCATTGTAATCTAATCTATATGTTCAAAAAATTTTTCGGTTCAACAACGTAAATAACGCAATTACATAATCAGCCTATAATGTTCCCACTGCCGGGACACAGGTCTCCTCTCAGTGAGAGGGAGTGGGCCTCAATCCACCACGCGGGCCCAGTGTGCAGTGATGTCACATATGTCTTCGAATTTTTGGTTCTAGGACATGCCGGTTTCCTCACGAACGCAATTGTAAATAACGCAATTGATATTATTGGACTGTCAAAATGAAAGCCATTGCTACTGACTGATAGTGTGTTACTTATTTTCCATGGCGATTTTTTTTCGCGCACTCGATTTTCAACTGTTTAGCGCCGAGAGTTAAAAATCCAGTATGTGCTATTATCCCGCGGCGATATTTTTACGTCCGTGTGAACTGTTTTGTAGCGATTGTGCATGCCATCATTGTTTTCATATCAAAAGTCTGTATATAGCACAGAATTAGTCAGTCTTGACTCAGTCTGTGCACAGCCTAAGTTACGCAATAGTAATAATAAGTAGGTAGTGGTAGCTGATTGAGTTTCAACTCACAGCTTAGTTATTGTACAGTTGTACAGACGCCAGCACATCAAGCTACCCGAAACTGTCAAAATTTCCCAATCAACTTTAAACCTAATGCTTTAGCAATAAAGTTGAAAATCTATTAAAGAAATTTGACAGATTGTAGTAGCTTGATGTGCTGGCGTCTGTACTATGTCTATACTAATATTATAAAGAAGTAGTTTGTTTGTCACTTTGTATGCCCTACATACTATGTGATAAACAAACTAAATCTCCAGAACTACCAATCGGACTTGAAAAATTATTTTTGCATTTGATAGCCCAATTCTTGAAGATTCAAGAATTAGGCTATCAAATGCAAAAAGATTTTTTTTTGTGATAAAAACTTTTTGTCTTTTGGCAGTACACTAAACATATTTAATTAGGCTAGCTACTGAATTGCCCTAAATTAAAAAAAAACAGCACGTTAACAATGGAATTTCATACACTTTTTCTGCCCACTCAGCACGTTAACAATGGATTTTCATTTGCTTTTTCGATCCGCAAATTCATAACAGTAATAACGTAGGTACTTTCTGACTCATTAAAAAAAAAAAAACTAGTAAGGTACAGTGACCAAAGGAGATAAGTAACCAGGGTCGGATATAGTTGAAGTTTAGTAAGAAACCGATGGATGTTTTCGAATAAAATGTAATTAATAGAAAACAAACAGTTCATTTATCTTTCATTCAAAACATCAATCGGTTTCTTACTAAACTTTGGTGACAGTACTTTCCGAACAAGTATATTATAAACACTTTTCCCGACTCGGGATCGATCGAACTCCCACGCTCAGTAGTCACGTTTGTGCCCACTGGACCAGCAAGGTAGTCCTATATTTGCCAAATTATAACCTACCATGTTTTCATTATGTAATTCTTAGATGCAATACAAAGTGAGTTCCTTGAACTATTATTGACCTATTGACCTTCGATTGACCTATTATATTATCTAGCATCTCTTTTTCTATTAATCCGTTTCCACCTACATACCATTGCTAAGTGATCTCCTGGGATTTCCATAAGTCTCTGGTTTTATTTGTCCCGATGTTGAGCTATCTTCGTTGATGTGTTTCGTATTGTTTTCATGGTTTCATCTGATTTATGTACCTATTGCACTGGTATATTATGCAATGGTGTTGTTTTTTGGCGCAGTGGTGGTCGAGTGCGATACCACTGGGCCGACTTACGAGTTGTAGTTCACGAGTTCGAACCCAGGCAGGCACTTTACTTCGTGTATATACTCAAAACAGTGAAGGAAAACATCGTGAGGAAAACGGTATGTTCTAGAACCAAAACAAATCAAGACATGATATTTTCCAACCCGCACCGGGCCCGCGTGCTGGACACCACTCCCTCTCACAGAGAGGAGGCCTGTGTCCCAGCAGTGGGCACATTATAGGCTGATAATGTAGTTTCGAAAGATTAGAAAGAGAGAGATTATGATCTTTATCGTTTAGATTTAGAACATTCACAAAAATTGTACTTACCAAAAATAACGTTTTATTTTTTGACTGATTTCTCTGTTCCGTTTACTTTATGACATGACAAGGAAGCTTAGAGTTGTCCTTCCCATGCGGTGTAAAAGAGATAATCATTATACAGGGCGGCGGGGACATCGATGCCCAATCTGTAACCATGAATTAAGCACAGACAGACTTAGCGTAGACAGTTTTCGTCGGTTATCAAAAAAAATACCGCTCAAGCGCGAGTCGAACTCGCGCACTGAGGGTTCTGTGAGTATGTATAGTATGTTGGGGTAAGATCGTTGCTGGTATAAGGCCATATGAATCAGATGCCCACCTAATGTGGCAATGTTTTTAATGCAGTAATAAACATTAGTGTTCTCCATCATTATTTTTATTCTGCTACGACGAAGATCAGAGCAAAATTTAATTTTGCAGGCAAAGAATTTGATTCCTTTACTTGTTCTACATGACATATGACATTGCTTTTTGCCAAATTTCGTGATTCTAGGTCAACGGGATACTTCCCGTTGACCCAAAACCTATAGGGTACCCTATATGTTTTGATTCCGGAACACAAACGCCCGTATCTTTTGGTTGCGTTAACTTAGACGTTTGATTTTGCCACTGTTTCAAGGGATTGCAACCCTGAGTATCTATGTAAGTATGTATATGATAACTCTACGCGTTCCTGAGAAAAAGGCTCTTGACCGACGGACAACGAAGTGATCTTATAAGGGTTCCGTTTTTCCTTTTAAGCTACGGAACCCTAAAAACAGCTGTTTCATAGAAAAATGCAATACCTACGTCATCAAAATGTATGGCACAGCAATTTTTTTTTAATAAGTTACGAAAAATTTCAACGTAAGGGTGTTCAAAATTGTACTGAATCCATGGTGACAGATTGCGCGTTAATGTCCCCGCCAACCTGCCATCCTGTATAGTTTATTTTCATAAAACGTAAGCAAAGTTTATTATCGAGAGAGGACCTAGTCAGGCAAATAGGAGCACTCTGATAGCTGCTACAGGTAAGCTGTACGGACTGCCCGTTGCCATGGAAACATCGGTGGAGCGCACTCTCTAAGAATAATCCCTTTTCCTTCGTTTTCTTGGATATTACGTCCCGGGGATGTTGAGCAGAAACTCTTTGCTAATTAAAAAGTCGTTCATGACAAAAACTGTGAAAGACTCGGGCGTCGTGAAAAATAAAAAGTGAAAAATTAATTTAGCGCGAATGGTCCGCGATGTAAGTTTTTATTCAGACACAAAGGACTTTTTTAGTATTTTTGCAAGGAAAAGAAGCAAACGTAAATCTCAAATGGAATTCATGTCGAGAGCTATTTCTGGAATTATTGTAGGATTTTATCTGTATTTTCAAGCACTGTTAGATACTCTGTGGGGTTGCGTAACAAACTATCAGTAGCAATGGCTTTCATTTTGACAGTTCAACAACATTCATTGAGTTATTTACGTTGATGAGCAGATAAACTTTTCGAGCATATGAAGCAATGGATTAGCAATATCCTTCAAAATTATTCAGATTGAAATTGATGGTATGTTACGCGATTAGGGTGCTGATTTGAAATGGTTGATTCCTAACAAAGGATTTTTTTAACAATAGACTCGTCAGACTTAGTCCTGTCCAAACAAAAATGATGAGAAAAATGGCCGAACAGTTTTTGCCGAAGTTGATTTTTTTCCCAAAAACCTAATCCGAAATCACGTCTGTGAAATTAACACAACTAAAACTGATATTTCAAGTACTACACTACCTGCGGCTACCCCAAAATTAATTTGACGCTGTATAGATAGATTCCAATCAATGCCCATTTAACATAATTAAATCTACCCTGTACAAATTAACAGAAGCAAAATATGAATCCCTTTTTAATGACTACCGAGTACCTGTAATACGAATACCACAATTTGTTCACGATTCCAATAAACCGCTACATAATAAAACCGCGCACACACGTAGGTACATAGCAGTACATACAAAAACCATAATACATTATGTACAGTCGAACGCAGACGCGAACTATGTCATCGTCCAAAATCAATAACCACGGAGCTTCATTAAAATATCATTTTATCCAGCGAAATGAAACCGAATTAATTGACGCGTTATTATTTTCAGGAGTGCCCGCGACTGTTTCAATGTGGACCTACTCGAGTGTGGATATACCTGGCCCTCACATCAGTCGAACTGAACGGATCAAGATCTATCTCTCAGAATGTATTGTGTGTTTCTGCATAGTATTTTTCATCCTCTGTGTTGGGTTGCTTCTGTATTTATTCTTCCATTTATATAGCACGGTGACGACAGCTGGAAAACTTGCGGGTACACTCGCAGAGAGTTGAACTTTTACTCAGTATTATAATGAAGACTGAGATTCTAGTGTTTGCGAACAAAATGTACCTATGTGATAATTTAGTTTATAAGGTAGACCAGCTTCTGCCCGCGTCTTCGTTCGCGTGGAAATCGTAAGACAATAAGAAACATAATAGCCACATTTTTGTAAAACTTTCACTTCGTTTGTAGTTTTGGTCTCAGCAGCCAAAATGTAAAGAGAATCAGAACTGAATAGCTATTTACAAACATTCGATACGTTTCCGTGCCGAATCGAGCATCAATCAATGTTATTGAAGGAGTCCTCTAAACGCTGTTCACAAATCAAAAAAAAAACCGACAATGTTGACACTTTTAATTAAATAGATGACCGCTTTTCTTCCGTCAGCTATTTTCTGTCGGGGTCTAAGCAAATCAAGTAACCGAAAATGTATCATTTTCGAATCGGAAGCCTATCGAATGGTTATGAATATAGCTAGGTATACTGGTGACAAGGGAGCAAGCGAAGTACAGTTGTCCGTGTGAGTAGCAGCTCATTTATAAGTTAAATGAAAGAGTAACAGGGATGTTGTCGAGGATAATTGACAGTAATTTAGAAGCGCTGGAATTATAGAGGATCGATTGAGTTGATAAGAAGAAAAAAACATGGGTGACATAGGTAATCGGTTGAACAAAAAAAAAGTATATATCGCCAATCTTTGTGACCCATTTCTAACTAATCAATACCAGGTACCTTCCTCAAGCGAGCTTATAAGCTTATCAAGGTAAAATGGCAGGTCTTTATCGACCATCTTTGCTTTGATGCCAGATTAATTGTCTTTAGCAAGCTTGGCTTGACATTCAGCGGTGGCTTCAGTAGTATGGCTCTTTACACAATGGCCCATCTTAGACACGCCTTAAAGACTGATCACTGAAGTTGGTAACGCAAGGTCTGACTTTGACAGACGGTGATAGATATACATACAGTCCTTTCACCGTTATTTTACCTCTGATTTTGCATCACTGTCAAAATCACAATGAACTTTATTCTCATTCTGATAAAGTTACCGTTTGGTTGCTGCCACTGATTGATCTGTTACAATCATTATGATCTTTGTTCTCGTCACTATACGGTTGCTTTTAGGTTGCTGCTGTCAGAGGTAAAAAAAACTTAACGGACGGGGACAGGGATGGAAATGGACTGTACAGACTATCTGTCTTCTGTTTTTGGAAAGATTTTAACTGAAATGGTTCCAAAATATATTACTTACTAGTAGAGAGCTAGTAATATAGGTACAACGAATATTTAATTAACGAAAATGCTCATTTCGCATCGGATTAAAAACTATATAAAGAGGTTATAGACATGCGAAATCATGTAGAAATCATTCAACAGAACCTTCTGAACTTATATACGGAAATTTCACGCGGACGAAGTCGCGGGCAGTAGCTAGTGTAAATATAATTTAAAGTGAAAAGTGTCTTATAAGGGCGATATAACCCTCACCCCTAAATACAACATAGCAAAGTTCAAAATCCAATGTTTTCAAATTAAAAATTTACCTCTATTAACAAAAACCTGACTAAATTACCACCAGCTAGATTAATAGGGTCCGTTTGTGGTCCCATCTCATTGGTAGACAAAATAATGATGTTAAAATATACCATTGAACTCATTCTGTAGTCTGTACCTACTTACTTTTGTAAATAATATTTACCCAGATTGCATTGTTCTCGAATTAAGTAAATATAGTACTTTTGTGATAGTAAATAGAAGCTATTTCAAAGTAACATTGGCTGTTATATACTTTCGTTGTGAATCTATTCAATAAACAATATTGTATTGTTGTTTCTCGCATTTCTTTATTTACCTATATGTCAGCCCGGAAATATTTCAAAGTTGATCAAAACAAAGTTAACACGGTTTTCAATTGTTATGATTTTTTTCTGATACCTAGAATTGTCTGCCAATCTATTGATAGTACAAATAATTCGAATAATTAGGTATTTATGTATTTTGGATTCAAACAAGCCATTATCTTCTACATAGGGGTCGCCTTCAAGTCTATCCGGTTGCAACTGACTACCAGTATTTTATACATGGAACGATTGCCTATCTGACCTCCACAAACCAGTTACTGGGTTATATGATACCCCTTGGTATAACTGGTTGTCAGACTTTCGGGCTTCTGACTACACGTAACGACTGTCAAAGATCCACGAATGAAAGCCGGGACTAACGACTTAAGGTGAATGCGCAGTTGTAGCCCGCGAAATTCAATTTTTCTTACGTTTTTTGCAATTTTCAGGTCAGTATCAGGTTGTATCTTGATCAAAATATGATTCGCGACTATAACAGGTACGTATTTACAGAATTATAATAATTAGAATCATTAATACATCTTTCTAAGTTAGATTTCTACCGTTAAGAACAAATCCCGTATGGAAAAGTGTTTATGGTAGAAATCTAACTTAAAGAGATATATTAATGATTCTAATGACTCTAATTCTGTAAATACATGTGGTGGTCCGGTGGTAGGGTGGTCGCAAATCAGGCAGGCGTTAGCCCTACCACCGCAAGGGAAGAATTGGCCAGTCAAATAAGGTGTTGGGTTACATGTTGGGTGTTACATAAAGTAAAGCGCCAGCCGGGGTTCGAACTTACGACCTACAACTCGTAAGTCCTGGTCGTTACCACTAGGCCACCACTACTCGCCAGTATAAGCTGTCCTCTAGTTCTATTAAAACTCCGTAGTACGCTAGGCCAACTTAAGGTTAAAGTGTTACTACCGAACTGCGATCGACTGGTCCTATAGCGTTACGTGCTATCTTTGAGGCCATAAGGATCAGAATCATTGACACGTTGTGATAGAAAACTCTTTTTCGCAAGACTGGCTGGAGATGGTTTGAGAAAATAAGACAGACGGCCTATTACGATACTACTCACTATTTCTACAGACTAATCACTATTACCAAATTATTGAATATTTTTACTTAGTTCTATAGAGGTATGAGGAACAGGGTGTAAAGTTCACACATCCTACAGAGAAAAGGGAGGATCCTCCGACCAGTCGGGTGTTGTGTCTGGTGGGCAACTACCCGATGATTCATGTCGGGCCGTTGTACAGACATCAGCACATCAAGCTACCTGAAACTGTCAAATTTTCCCAATCAACTTTGAACCTTATACTTCAGCGATAAAGTTGAAAATCTATTAAATAATTTTGATAGATTGTAGTAGCTACATGTACTGGCGTCTGTATATTATGATAGTTGCGCGGTAAACTCTGCTTGCGAGATGCAGGATATGCGTGACCGCGTCAGTATGACGCATTGTTTGCATGTGGCGTTGTAGATACCGCTACAGTTCTGTCAAAACGATTCAACCCACGATCTCTGATAAATTCAGTTAGTAATGTCAAAGTAATGCTCCAAACATGGTATACTACTATCCAGCTAAATCTGACTATTATACCTACAACTACATCCATAAAAGCATCTATCATATACAGAGTGGCGGAGACATCGTCGTTCAATACATGATTCTGAATCGTTGAAATTGCGTTGAAATTTTTCGTCTGTTATTAAAAAATAATTAGCTGTTCCATACATTTTGACCACGTAGGGAAACAGCTGATGTTTTTTTTTTCTATCGGGGTGTAGAATCATGTGCTGAATTTAATTGAATCATGTGGTTTCAGTTATGTCCCTATCACCCTGTAGATTTTTTAAATGTAGATATCAGCGACCCTGGTGATGGCGCCAAACAAGTAGCCGAATTCTGGGCCGAGTCCATTTAGATTGCTATCGACACGCTAAGAAGAAGAAGCGTCAAAAAACAAATCAATCAGGAACAAAATAGTTGATGTAGCTAGCAGCTGTAGTAGTAGCCAGTAGATGTCTTGATGTAGCTTGGTCCTTGGTCCTGTTTAGGCCGTCGGATAAAGACATTAAATTCGCAAAGCGTGATGTAGTTCTGCATTTTTGGTATGTTGTATGGGTCTGTTAGGGTAGTGTAAATTCAAATTTGCAACTTCGAAAAACTTGTGGAAACTGAGAAAATCGGGAAAAACTTCGAAATTTTGGGACTTTTTTCACTATTTGCTCTCCAGGGCCAAAACTATGCATTTTTTTGCGAACGATGTTTTGTACACTTATAAACTGTATTAAATTGCCTACAATTTGAGCCTAAATGCAGCTCTATTGACCTCAAAGGAGCTAAGCTATGGCACTTCGAAGATGACCAATTTTTCTTGAAAATTGAAGTTTTCAGGTTTTCCACACTTATTTCGCGAAATATTGGCAAAACCACTTGCCCTACGAAGAAAAGTTACTGGAAATGTTTTGTAGTACATTTATTTAGCTTTTATTAGAGTCCAAAACGAAGTCTGTCAGACTAGCAGTTCACTCACAATCTCAAAAAAACGAAAAGAAGGTATAATGGGTTATAGACACAAAAGACATATATAGGGTTATTGGAAATTAGACAGGAATTTTGGTGGGAGGTCACTTGCAATAATCTCGCTCGAAGTTTGATTTAGAATCTAAGTTCTAGGCAAAACATAAAATCAATGACCGAATTAAAAAAAACAAAAAATCAAACCGAAAAAACGTCGTTTTTTCTTTGGTTGGGATTCCCTTTCATCAGGATGGTGTTCATTTTGAGAAAGATGAAAAAGAATGCGCTCGTGTTCTTCTTCCTCTTCGTGTCTTTCTTCATCATTCTGAGGAAGAAGTCCTTCTTCATCTTGTTCTGAGTCGTCGCTGTTTTCGTCAACAAAAATCAACGCGACGTTATTACACGACTTTCCTCCGCAATTCAAACAAAGAGCCGAGCATTTCAGCCCAGCTTTTAAACAACTACATGCCCCTCTACATCCCTTTTGGCATTTGCAGGCTATCATTTTTAGAAGCTGTGCGGGAGCTGACTCTTTGTTAGTTGTGATCGGGATTAGGCCGCGGGAGCTGATTTCCCAACCCCACTCGGTGGGATCCTTTTCTACCCCCAGCCATTTTTGCACTTGTTGGTAGGTGCGAAACGTATGAAAAGAGGATGCCTCGGTAGTAGGGGGCAAACGTGCCAGATTCACTTTTGCGCTTGCCGCTGTCTTCACAAACAACTGGAACCGCAGGTCGTGCAGTGTCTGAGTACCTGCAACGCCTCCGTAAAGAGCCACCAGACACTTTACGCCAGCTTCCGCAATATCCGCATGCGTTTGGAGGAAGATGGTAGCCAGCACCCTAATTGCGTAACACACTATCAATCGGAATCTGTATCATTTTGAAGCAAATTGCTAATCCATTGCTTCATAAGTTCGAAAAATGTGTCTGCTCAACACGTAAATAACGCAATGAATGTTGTTAAACTGTCAAAATGAAACCGATTCCGATTGATAATGTGTAACGCAATTGCGCCGCTGGTCTACTAGGTCTTGCCTCTTTTGAAATTGACCCCACAATTTCTGTTTTCCTTGCCAGAAAAGGGCGGACGTGGTATCACACCCAGTAAAAGCGTATATAAACAGTTTAAATCCCTTCTCCTCGGTTAAACGCGCTAGTGGTATACTGAATGCACCCGGCCTCATCTCTGTTACGTCCACGTTTCTAATAGCGCAAGTTCTGGATATTAGAACCCAACCCACAGAGAACAAGCAGGTCTACGTCCTCTCCCACTACGATCACATGGACGTGGCTCTTGGTTTTCTCTAACGCCATTAGAATAATATCGCGGTCTGCATCATCCGTCGCTGTCTTCGTTTCAATTCCTTCGAGACATAATGCAGAGCAGAGATGTTGAATGAGACGTTCTTTGTTTCGATCGTTCGACATCATCTTCTCCTGGGGCACTTTTATAATTGTATAGGAGTCAAAAATAATTTCAGTTGAAGAATCAAGATATCGTCTGAATCGCTCGGCAGATTTTATGCTCCGATCGGCACTCTCGTCCCGGGTACCCGTCAAACACCACTGATACGTTCCTGCCAAAGCGGTTCAACGTATACGTGATGTAAGCATCTATAATTGCCTGTAAAAATGAGTTACGATGCCAAAAACAGTATGCAAGAGGTATCCCCCAACAACGACTACATAAGTGTTTGCATTACACGCTTACACTGCTTACACCGTTACCGCCTTCACCGCGGGGAGGTACTCTCAGCTTATGTTATTGATATTAGGAATGGAATAATTGAGACAAATGTAACGTATCCCTGCAATAACCACTTAAAATTAAAAAATGTTAACCATTAAAGTTAACTTCAATGGTACATTAGTGAACTTAACGCCATCAATCGACATCCACACACAACAAAGACAAAAGAAAGAGTTCTACGATTTACAAATCTTTTTGCTATGGACAGAGAGGTTATATTACTTTGGGGTCAATATTGTTGCAAATGATGTCCCCCATCGCCCCTTATAAGATTCCGGTCTAATTTCCAATAACCCTGTATACATTGAGTCTTTTGCCTCTATAACCCATTTTACCTTCTTTTCGTTTTTTTTGAGATTGTGAGTGAACTGCTAGTCTGACAGACTTCGTTTTGGACTCTAATAAAAGCTAAATAAATGTACTATAATATATTCTCAGTAACTTTTCTTCGTAGGGCAAGTGGTTTTGCCAATATTTCGCGAAATAAGTGTGGAAAACCAGAAAATTTCAATTTTCAAGAAAAATTGGTCATCTTTGAAGTGCCATAGCTTGGCTCCTTTGGGTTCAATAGAGCTGCATTTAAGCTCAAATTGTAGGCAATTTAATACAGTTTATAAGTGTACGGAACATTGTTCGCAAAAAAATGCATAGTTTTGGCCCTGGAGAGCAAATAGTGAAAAAAGTCCCAAAATTTCGAAGTTTTTCTCGATTTTCTCAGTTTCCACAAGTTTTTCGAAGTTGCAAATTTGAATTTACACTACCCTAACAGACCCATACAACATACCAAAAATGCAGAACTACATCACGCTTTGCGAATTTAGCCACTTTTTTTGTCTATTTCCGACGGCCTATTTTGGCATCTAAGCCCAAATTACGTATTGCATTCCTAGGTTCGCATAGGTTTATTGAAAGCCAATATTTCGCCAGTTATGTCACAAGCGCCCTGTCAATAGGAGGTGAGTTTACTCCAACATAAATGTACTCTAGCTGCAAAATTGTAGATGAATGCATTTCATTCAAACTGCGAAACTATCTGTGCAGTTTAAACGAAGCCCATGCCATAATCATTTGCAGAGCCGTTTAAGTGCGGGCCAGTCAAGGTGACAGTTAATACAGTTGCATTGCACGCGACATAAAATCGTTGTAGAGGTCACATAGACAATCGCTTCATGTAAAATTCTGGTAATTAGCTGCATCCGGTTAGACTGGAAGTCGACCCCAACATAGTTGGGAAAAGGCTAGGCAGATGATAAAGACGTGGTACAAAATCGATTGACACTTCGCATGACATTACACTTTTTGACAATAATTACAATATTGACCGGCGGAGTAATTGCCTATAACACACTATCAGTAGCAATAGCTTTTATTTTGACAGTTCAACAACATTCATTGCGTTATTTACGTTGTTGAACAGACAAATTTTTCGATCATATGAAGCAATGGATTAGCAACATCCTTCAAAATTATTCAGATTAAGATTGAAAGTGTGTTACAGTTAAACCATGTACAGGCACTTTTGAATTGTCAAAATTAAATAGTCGGTCAGTTAGTCAGAAAGTTGAAGCTAGTTGCCCATTCCAAAGCGTAGATCTCTATGGAGAAGAACGGGCAAGAACCTCCATGGATACTCTTTTAAATCAAGAATATTACAAAATCCTGGGTACATTATTCTTGTTGCTTCTATATGTGAGAACAATGTAAAAAAAACACAAATCAAAAAACACTTCTTAATAATCAAGAAACACTTCTTCACTACTAACTAATAAGGGTGCTGCTTTATACGTCTATCTTCCAGTAACTTGGTAACTTCCCTCTAGCGCACTGTATGAGAACTTCTAACAATATTTGTAGTTTACAAAACTTAGAAGTGGAGTTGCGTTACTGTCAGGATTCAGTTAATCTATTCCGCACAACGTTTAAAGCATTGCTTGGACAACCAAGTGATGTAATACTGTTGCATAATCAGCGTATAATGTTTCCAATGCTGGGACACGGGCGGGGTGGGATTTTCCTGTTTCGTATACTTACAAGTTTGCTATATTGTTTTGGGTAAGGTCAGTTTTTAATTATTGTCTATTTTATTTATTTGCAGGACTAGTCAAAACTTAAACTGTCATAGCAAATGAGTTAAGGGGCCATCTCTAGTTAGTCTCGCCGTGACATCAAATTTTACCGCAATTATATCGCCGTGTAGACACGTTCTAAGAGAGTGTATAGAAATTCCTGGCTCGACGATAATATCGCCGCGATTCTCTCGCTCGTGCATAAATCTATCACTTCTATTATAAGGTTTTATATTCTGCAGCAATTATATGACTTGGATTAACCTAATATTGGTAAGTGAACGGTTTAAAATTAACAAAGTTACGAGTAGGGTACAAAAATAGATAAGATATACATTTAAAAAAAAACACCGCGTCATTTTTATCATTCCTACGTGAGCAAAGAGCAACTTAGACAAAGGCAAGAAAGTAAGGTGATTACTCATGGAAAATACCTCACTAACATTATTTTTTCTCACTCCATGACATCATAAAAACATAATATTGAATTAAGTCTTAACAATAAATCGCATTGTTTTTGTCATTCGTGACATATTTACTCTTTCAGGCACATCGTTTGATAATTTCTTTTCAGTAATATCTTGACTGATTACAGGGCCGGGGTGAACAAAGAAGGTATAATAGAACAAAAACATTTTTTTTTTGGTGACGTCTATCTAGTAAAATGGTAAACATTTTTGGATTTGTTTTTTTTGGAGTCTAAGCGGCAACCTGGATCACAATGCAGCGTAGTTAGAAAAAGTTTACGGTGTTGAAATAACACGCATAGCATTGTTGTTGAGCATTTTTGCCACAATCTGGTAACTGATTGTGATGTGAACGTGTGGAAGGGAAAAATCTAAATCAATCTCCCGAGCCTTTTTAAATGCAGACGCTATGTGCCGCAGCCGCAGTTTATGAAAACCCTATCGTAACGCTTCGACGATTTCAAAGTAACTTCAAAACAACACGGCATTTCTGACATAGGTTTTTTAGCCTTTATTGTTCTCACATATTATTATAGAAGCAACAAGAATAATGTACCCAGGATTTTTGTAGTATCTTGATTTAAAAAAGTGTCCATCATCGTGGTGAAAGGATTAGCCAATCAGCGTGGGTAACTCGCTGATTGCCCAGGGTGCGCCGGACGTATAGTAGTTCTGTAGATACGTCACTCGTGGAGGCTCCTTTCATGCACCGCGCCAAACAAGTGGCCGAATTCTGGGCCGAGTACATTTAGATTGCCATCGACACGCTAAGAAGAAGAAGAAGAAAAAGTGTCCA
This sequence comes from Amphipoea oculea, assembly GCA_945859645.1. Classification (NCBI taxonomy): domain Eukaryota; kingdom Metazoa; phylum Arthropoda; class Insecta; order Lepidoptera; family Noctuidae; genus Amphipoea; species Amphipoea oculea. The sequence goes on from OX243880.1 coordinate 14,308,530, forward strand.
TGGAGTTTCTTGCCCGTTCTTCTCCATAGAGATCTACGTTTTGGAATGGGCAACTAGCTTCAACTTTATGACTAACTGACCGACTATTTAATTTTAACAATTCAAAAGTGCCTATACATAGTTTAATTGAAATAAATGCTTTGAGTTTGAGTTTAACGTTATTTAAGTGACCTAACTCTAAAATTAGTTAATAGCGCACATAATCTTTTTTTGTATTCCAAGATGAGCGCTATGTGATGTAAAATGTTTCATGACAAGTTGTTTGAAATAAATAGATTTAATTTTTTTTTTAAAACATCACATAAAACTTGCAAATCTGGTCAAAGTAAAAATGCAGTCCACGAGTTTGAGAGATGTCAAGAGTAGATAGTACGACCGCGTGATGGAAACGTAACGTAAATTCATTCGATTTTTTAATCCTATCCTTACTTATCCTATACTTAGCATTTTCGTTCAAGTTTTCAAAGTCAAAGTCAAAACATTTTTTCCGCGTTTTTTGCGCTTTCCGCGCGCGTTTATTAACTTTTTTTTACGTTTGTTTTCGTTTCTGCGAAAAGCACAATCATTATCGCCCATGGATACGAATAAAGTCTTAAAACTAAGTACATACATATAATCAGTCTATAATATTCCTACTGCTGGGACACAGGCCTCGTCTCGGTGAGAGGGAGTTAGCCGTAGTCCACCACGCGGGCCCAATGTGGGTTGGTAGATGTCACATGTCTTCGAATGTTTTGGTTCTAGGAGATGCCGGATTCCTTACGATGTTTACCTTCACCCTTTTGAGAGAAATGGTGATGAAATAATTCACACGAAGTAAAGCGCCTCCCTGGGTTCGAACCTACGATCTACAACTCGTAAGCCGCGGCTGTTACCACTTGGAGGACAAGATTTACGGCTTAGTATTGTGTGGTTTAAGGAAAACCATCCCATTACCTTTGCATCACGTCAAATAACAGATATTTTCCTTCTAAAAAGGAGGAAATGATCTAATTTTTTTTAGGTGGCGCAAAAGTAATTACCTAATCGCAACATGCTGTCATTTTTGCAAATGGCTTTTTAAGACATCGCGCGCGTCTTTCATATTCGTGGAGAAGGCAGATGTAAAATTCCGATAAGCCATGAGGACAAAAATGAATGATCGAATCCGGTAGGTATCTTTTGTCCTTGGCGAAAATCTCTCGATTTGATGACATGTATGATATTCTTGCAAGTTCAAGAATATTATAAATGCGAAAGTGTCTGTCTGTTACCTCTCCACGCTTAAACCGCTGAACCGATTTACATAAAATTTAGTATAGAGATAGTTTGAGTCCCGGGAAAGGATATAGGATGGTTTTTATTCCAGAAATCATCCTTAAGGGGGGTGAAAAGGGGACTTCCACAAGTTTGTACGGGGAATCAATAACCGCTGAACCGATTTAGATGAAATTTGGCACCTGGGTAGACCATAGCCTGGATGAGGACATAGGATACTTTTTATCCCGATATTCCCATGGGATCGAGACTTATGCGGGTGAAACCGCGGGGCGCTGCTAGTACTAAATAAGATTTGATGACGCAATAAGATGTTAAGTAGCCATAATTAATAGACTTGCAGTAATCTACACTTCCTTCACCGTTTTGAGAGCAGTGGTGATGAAATTAAATACACAAAGTGAAGTGCCTGGCTGGGTTCGAACTCACGACCTACAACTCGTAAGACAGAGCCAATACCACTGAGCCACCACTGCTCTCTAACAAACAAACATCGTGAGGAAATCGGTATGTATTAGAACCAAAAGACATGTGACATCCACCAAGCCATACTGGGCTCACGTGGTGGACTATGGCCAACTCCCTCTCGGAGAGTGGAGGCCTATGTCCCAGCAGTGGGAACATTATAGGCTGCTTATGCTAATCTACACTTAGGTACTTAAAATTAATTCAATTCCCTTTAAACTATATGGCAGAGACATAAAGCAATCGGAATTAAAACCAATTGCACGATTTCTGACAAATGCGTGCACTGACTGGACAGGTCCTCTGAATATGTGTGGTTCTTTCTTCAAAAGACCATCTCAGACATCGATCTACATGGTCTTCACATAACCTGATCAAGATCTCTTCTTAGCGTGTCGATGGCAATCTAAATGTACTCGGCCCGGAATTCGGCCACTTGTTTGGCGCCATCACTAGCGTCCATCAGTTCCTGTAACGTGCAGCTGACAGGACACGCAGGGCACGATATTAAGTGTCCCATCGTTTGTGGAACAGCACCACATTTACACTCCAAGGCGGAGTCGTCTATAAATTTCCACCTGAACAGGTTTTCCTTGCTTCGGCCAACCTGGGTCCGGAGTCTGTTTAAAGACTTCCAGTTTACCCAAGGTAACTCATGTCCAGGTGGGAGGTCCTCAGCGGGTGGAACGAACGGTTTGGGTAAGGAAGCACTGTCTCGCCACAGCCTCAGTCTTTCTTGTGGTAGTTCGCCAGTGAGTGGGACGACACACTTTAAGAAGCTATTTCGGCTTTTCAGCCTTTGTGGCACAAGGGTGTTGTCGTGCAAAGGGTGTCGTGTGTCGGAGACCATTTTGGCCCTTTCGTTGCAGCTTGCCACCGCTCTGCGAACCACTGGTGGCGCTATTCCTGCTAGCGGATACAGCATTTGTACCGGGGTCGGTTTTAGGCAACCAGTGATGATCCGGCGGCACGTTTCGTTCAAAGCTGTATCCACTAGCTTTGCATGGGCAGAACGACTCCACACGGGGCACGCGAATTCTCCCGCAGAAAAGGACAGCGCCAGTCCAGTAGTCCGCATAACGTCAGGCGAAGCACCCCACTTCGATGAGATCAGTCGGCGAAGAAGACTGTTGCGAGTGTGCACCTTCTGCTTGATGTTCTTGCAGTTTTTGCTGAATGTTAAAGACCTGTCCAGAGTAACACCAAGGTATTTAGGGGAGTTGCTGTGCTCGATAGACACCCCACCCCAAACGATGTTAAGTTTGCGGCCCGCCTCTCTATTGCGGAGATGAAATACGCAAGACTGGGTTTTGCTTGGATTGGGCTTAAGTGAGTTAGTGAAGTAGTATGTGGCTAAATCACCAAGAGCGTCTGACAAGTGGGCCTCAACCTCCTCAAAGGTGGTGGCTTGGGACGTGAGGGCAAGGTCGTCTGCATAGAGGAAGCGGGACGTGTTGGGGCTGGCCGGTTGGTCGTTGGTGTAAATATTAAAAAGAAGCGGTGCCAGGACACTACCTTGAGGTAGGCCGTTTTTCTGCGCTCTCCAACGACTTCTTTCCGAGAGAAGGTGGACCTGAAACCGACGATCAAGATTATGTCTGGACTTTAAAAGAGACTGTGACCTCTGAGTTTGTTTCGACCTTTCTTCTCATTGTCAGATAGGAAACGCCGATCTCATCTAGCTTAAAAAAATATACGATTGACGTGTAAAAGTGTTTGCGCAAACCTACTTATAAAAGTAAAATCATCATCATCAATAGTAAAACCAATACTTAACATTGGTTTTAATTGCGATTGATTTATGATTCTGACAACCAATGCTTGTTATCCAAGTACAGTAAACTACACATTAAAGTTAACAATATTTTACACTAGCGGCCCGTCCCGGCTTCGCACGGGTGGATGGGCGGTTGGGTGGTTTTTTTTTTAATGCAATTTTTTTAATTTTTCTCTCCGTAAGAACCATCCTCGTACTTCAAGGAATATTATAAAAAAAGAATTAGCGAAATCGGTTCAGCTGCTCTCGAGATTTGCGTTTAGCAACATTCAGCGATTCATTTTAGGGTTCCGTAGCCAAATGGCAAAAACGGAACCCTTATGGATTATGTCTGTCTGTCTGTCTGTCCGTCCGTGTGTCACAGCCACTTTTTTCCGAAACTACTTCCCATACTTAGAACTGAAACTCAATTTTTTTTTTTTCATCAAACCGTACGTATGGGGTATCTATGGATAGGTCTTCAAAAATGATATTGAGGTTTCTAATATCATTTTTTTCTAAACTGAAAAATGTGTGTCCCCCCCCCCTGTAACTTCTAAAATAAGAGAATGATAAAACTAAAAAAAATATGTGATGTACAATTGACAACATTTCATATTTTTAACCTGCATGTATTATTACGTTATATAAAAGTAAATTCAAATCTAGGGCACCCATATTTTTTCAATCAATCAATTCGTTCAATTCGTTCGTTTCGTTTTTCGAAATTATGTACTTTTCATTCATAATTTTAACTTTGAAATTCGGTGTATTCTAAAAAGACGTAAGTGCCAGATGACGGTAGAATGGCGATATTACCTTTGCTTTATTGTGACCCGTCAAAAAAACTGTTAGATGTCACTTGTCTCAGTCGTTGTTTTGGTTTCTTCATTGGCGTATATTTTTCATTGGGATCCATTTTGTTGGCGAAATATCATTCAAAAATTGATAATATTAACAGTAAGCAGCGTGTCGAGTTGATAGGAAAAAATATTGTTGAATTCAATTCAGTTTTTTAGTTGTTTTCTAGTTACACTTCTTAGGTGACATTGACATGTCTTGTTTGATGTAATGTTTTCAATCAAAGACATTGGAATGCGCAAAGGTAACTACCTCATTCCGCCGTTTATGTGACGTCATCACATGTTTTTTGATTTTTATTTTTTTTCTCAGAAATTTAGAAATAAAAAAATAAAATAAAAATATATTTGAACTAAGGATACGAAAATAAAGAAATAGTATTTTTGTTTTAAGGTCGTGTCAGATTTGAAATGTTGTCAATTACCATGTAAACTTCCACCGAAAATTGGTTTGAACGAGATCTAGTAAGTATTTTTTTTTAATACGTTATAAATCGTAAACTGTTCGGAACTCTTCGTGTGCGAGTCCGACTCGCACTTGGCCGGTTTTGATATTATAGATTAGCAGCGCCTTTATATCGTAGCAGTAAAGGGCAATTTCCGTAGAACAAATTTTACCAATGATTTGCGGCTGTAAGGTACGAGTACCTAGGACTGTAAGAATGTAACAGCCAGTAGCTATTTTCATCTCGACTTGCGGTCTGCGGTCTGCCAAGGCAATTAACATTCTATTACTGAGATAATGACTACGATCAATACAGGTAAATCCGTGTTAACTTAGGTTAATAACTAAGTAGGTAAATACATGTTATGGTGCTGATTAGGAGTAAAAGATATTAAGTTATATTACCTTCATAATAACGTAAATTGACATAAAACACACATTTTTTTCTGCAGTATCATCATCTTCCTAGCCTCTTCCCATCTATGTTGGGGTCGGCATCTAGTCTATATGCAGCTGAATACCAGTATTTTACATGGAGCGACTGTCTATCTGACCTCCAAAACCCAGTTACTGGGTAATACGATACCCCTTGGTTAGACTGGTTGTTAGACTTTCGGGCTACTGGCGACCTGTAACGATTATCAAAATTCCACGAATGACAACCGGGACTAACGGCTTAACGTGCTTTCGGAGGCACGGGGTCTTGGTATGAGAAGATGGTCACCCATCCCGGACCAACCGCGGCAAGCGTAGCTTAACCTGATCGATCGACCCGTGCGGCTGTTATTACTTAGCCAAAAGCCCCTTCACCTGCACCTTCAACCTTCATAATAACGTAAGTTGACATAAAATACACACTTTGGTTTTTTTTTCTGCAGTAGGTATATTATACTTACAGAATATTTTTCTTTTTTTATAAGTGACCATAAAAAATGTCAAGATAAAAAGATAAGCCAGTCATCTAGTTCATGATCAGCTAACTAAAGAGGTTCATGCGGTAGAAGCTGCTGCAAATGGATTTTTAAACGTTAAAAAATGTTATATTATTTATATGAACCTACCTATAGTTAACGGGACCAACAGCAGAACCAAGGTAACCGACATAGCCCGAAGAATTGCCAAACTTAAGTGGCAGTGGGCAGGGCACATTGCTCGCAGAACAGATGGCCGATGGTGCCGAAAGGTTCTGGAGTGGCGAGCGCGTACCGGAAGACGTAGCGTTGGAAGGCGTTCCCACAAGGTGGACCGACGACCTTGTGAAGGCCGCAGGAACTCTATGGATGCGAGAAGCACAAAACCGGTCGAAGTGGAGGTGCTTGGGGGAGGCCTATGTCCAGCGGACGTCTTTCGGCTGAAATGATGATGGTGATAGTTAACGGATATTGGACGCATCTTGACGTTTGTTCGAAATTTTGTAAAGTCAAATTAAGTCTCTGAACAGCGGGGTAATTGCGTAACCTACTAACAGTAGGAATAGGATGGCTTTCATTTTTATAGTTCAACAACATTCATTGCGTTATTTACGTTGTTGAGCAGACAAATTTTTCGAACTTACCTAATTATGAAGCAATGGATTAGCAATATCCTTCAAAATCAGATTGTGATTTATAGCTTGTTATAAGGTACAGACGCCAGCACATCAAGCTACCCGAAACTGTCAAATTTTCCCAATCAACTTTGAACCTTATGCTTTAGCGATAAATTTGAAAATCTATTTAAGAAATTTGACAGATTGTAGTAGCTTAATGTGCTGGCGTCTGTACCAATTCTGCTGTCAATGCTCATAAAAGCTGTTGTAATTATTTGACCAAAAAAAACAATAGCCGAAACCCGGTCAGAAGAGGCCAAACCAAGTTCTGCAATAAGACGGAAATAACACTGTAATAGTTTAGACAGCCACAATGAGCCGTTGGAACTGACAGGCTGTATTTAAACATTGTGGACACCGTCGACTAGGATATTACAATGTGGCACAATGTCACAAGTACTCTGCAGATGAAAGCGAACCAATTTAACTTTGTCGGATCGATTTTTCTTCCATACAGAGCCTTAGCGCGAACGTGCGACCTAAAGTGACGAAAATTCGAACCATTTATGAATCGAAAATAGGTAAAACCATCCTTATAGCATTATGGTTTAATGTTTTGCGTCAAGCACAGTTAACGTGACCCACAGATCTGGATATAAAGTCTTAAAACTAATTTTAAGTTTTTTTTTATCATTGTTCCTCTCAACCAAAGCACCTGCCATCTAATCTCTTCACCACCCTTGGTTGACTGGTAGAGAATGCCTGGCATTAAGTCCCCCTTTGTACCTTTTTGTGCGATAAGTTTAATTAAATAAATAAAACGAAGTAAATATTCCATGTCAAACGAGTCATCATCTGCCTAGCCTTTTCCCAACTATGTTGAGGTCGGCTTCCAGTCTCACCAGACGCAACTGAATACCAGTATTTTACATGAAGCGACTGCCTATTTGACCCTCACAACCAAGTTACTGGGTAATAATATACCCCTTAGTAAGACTGGTTGTCAGACTTTCAAAGCGACTGCCAAAGATCATTTTCATTAAAAATCGTTTGAATTTACGTTATTTTTACTCCGCGCGTTCGAGGTAGACCCACTGTCTTGCAGGGTAACGCAAAAGCTACACAAATTCTTTCCAAATTGTTGGCTTTTGAATTTGTCAAATATAACTTATTTTTATTGCTGAATGGGCCCGCTCTTGACCTCGATTACGCCTGATAGAAAGCGATGGCTGAAGTATATGATGGAAAGAGCGTGCCCAGAAGATGCCTAAGGCACTGGAACTCCCACGCATCGACAAAACACAGCAGTCTGCTTGACGCCGCACTCCAGTAGAACGGTGGTCACAAACCAGGCGGGCGTTAGCCCTATCACCCGCAGGTGAAGAATTGGCCAGTCAAATAAGGTGTTGGGTTACTGTCCAGAATGCGCCGAGCGCTCGGTTCAGATGAGTAACTGGCGGAACAAACTGCGCTACACGAGGAGGCTTCTTAATGCATCATCCACCACCACCACCCGCCATCACCTTCCTCCGGACCAACTAGGATAGTTCTTAAACAGTTAAGTTTTGAAATAAATGACTGAATTTGAATAAATGACTTAAATTTTGGTCTTCCTTGGTCACAAATCTCCTTGCATTTCTGACAATCCGTTATACGACTTTCAATATACCAACTCTATCCGCTAGTGTATAAAAAACACATAAAAATTGATATTTTACTGATCCTACTAACCTAACATTAAATAAACAATATAATCGGTCACTTAATTAAAATATATTTCTTTATTGTTTTATATTTTAAGATAATTGTTTATAGGTATTTAAATATAGAACGGCAGCCGGTCAACGACTCGGCCTAGAGGAAATGATAAGGTCTGCTACAAACACTGATTAATGACAGTGTGACGTAGCAACCGAGATTGTCGCTTTATTTGCAAACACACGGCAAAATAATACCTACAACAAACAGCCTAACAACCAAAATATTCTCTACCAGGTGACGTTCGCGGGAATCAGAATTGCACCCTAATTGCGTAACACACTATAAATCATAATCGGAATCATTTTCAATATTGCTTCATATATTCGGAAAATTTGTCTGCTCAACAACGTTAATAACGCAATTAATGTTATTGAACTGACGTCAGTAGTGGACGTCTTTCAGCAGAATGATGATGACAATAGGGTAGTTTCCTGGGTAAAAAAATAATAATTCTAATTAGTCCGTCAGTTAGATTATCGAAAAATAATGGACCCGATTTTTTCTTTTGTCAATCAAACAAAAAATGACAAAGATAAAGCGCGTCAAAATTTGAGAGTGGGGGGTCGTGACGTCACGCCGTGCTAAAAAGTGTCGCACGGCGTGACGTCTTAAAATCACACCGTGACACAAATGTATGAATCCGGTACAAGAGTATCTGAAACTTTATCAGATATTTTTGAACGGGATTCATACATTTTTGAACCATCAAGATCCAAACATATCCATGGATATGTTTGGGTCTTGTTGGTTCAAAAATGCATGCATGGTTCAAACATGCATCATGATGCATGATGTCATATGTGCATAGAATTGATGCATGATGTCTATTTTTTTTTAACCTCAAGCCTTAGTTGCGGTTAAAAAATAGTCACTATGAGATCCCGTTTGTCCGGAACGAATCCACCACCAAATTAGGAACACCGCAGACGAATCAATGTCGCTATTTAGAAATCGACACACTCCGCAAAATATCGCTGACTATAATAGGTAAGCTATTTGTAGGTCGGATAGTCTGCCACCAATTCTGTCAGCGGCTGTCTCCGACAGTCCGAAAACCGCCGCGCCGCCGCCGTGCGACGCGCAGCGCCAGCCTTTGAACCGGAGACATGTCGGAAATATCACAGGTAAACAGTTTGTTTTAAAGACCTACTTTTTGAAATTATTATTTGGTGGAATGTAAAAGCGTTGCCTATTCTCACAGCGTATTTGAGAATCATCTGTCGATATTTTTGTATTTCATAACTACCCAAATAAAAGCGAACGTAATTAGATGATTGTTATCCCTTGAAGATAGCGAGCCTGAAATTCATGAAATTACCACCTCGTTAATAATCCTGCACTTAATAATTCACACTATTTTAAGGGGCGTCGTTCACACGAATTAGAGTCGAAGCGTCGCGTCGTCAAGGCGCGGGCGCTCAAGCGGCGCGCCGCTTCTACGTTTTCTTTAGGAATAAATAGCAGTGCGCTCACATAGGTACTTAGGCGAGGTGGTGGCGGCGTGGAGTCAAGGCAGAGGCGCCGCGGTTGAAACCAACGTGAAATTCATCGAAATTGTACGATTATACTTGTATGACTGCAAGTAAGTACGTCTTCATTTTCTTACGACGACATGTTAAATGAATTGGAATGTGTGAAGAAAGTATAGCCGCCCGCGGCTCGACTCTACATAGAGACCACGCCTCGACGCTGCGTCGACGCCGCCGCGCCCCGCCTCGACTTACCAGTGAGCGACGTTAAGAACACGGAAAAGAATAAAACAAAAATTGTTTATTCTCATGCTAAAATCTATATAAATAAGGTTATGCAATTCCTTACTGAGCCCTGCGGTTTCACCCGCATAAGTCTCGATCCCGTGGGAATATCGGGATAAAAAGTATCCTATGTCCTAATCCAGGTCATGGTCTATCCATGTGCCCATATAAATCCATTCAGCCATCAAAAATGTTATCTTTAAAATATTAGTTTAGACTGTATGTTAATATAATTATTTCCTATTAAATTTACTTACTCAAATAAATACTGCAACTCAGTATACTATTCAAAACAAACACGACACTACTCCGACAGTTACAATGAAAATGTTGAAGTACGAACTAAGTAACGCAAGTTACACAAAGCAGTAACGTCCACTAAGCTTAGTAGTTCAAGCAAACTCCTGTGTAACTTTCTCTTCATTTTAATTATTTTGCTTTGAGAGAATTTAACTAGGGACTTTCCTTCTTATATTAAACTAGCTGCGCCCCGCGGTTTCACCCGCGTAAATGTCGATCCCGTGGGAATATCGGGATAAAAACTATCCTATGTCCTTTTCCGGGACTCAAACTATCTCTATACCAAATTTCATCGAAATCGGTCCAGCCGTTTTCATGTTATGTCGTGACAACGGAAAACGGGTTTCATTTTTAACCGACTTTAATTATATATATAGATTGTTTAATGAATAAAGGGAAGTCAACAAGAGACACAAGTAACTCCAGAAAATTAATATCATTTGTTAAGTAATCAAATCACAATTAATTGTTGAGGTAGAAAATGTTGCGCACACAGCAGCAGGTTTTGTTCATTGGTCCCATGGTATAGTTGTTGTTTATGTAAGGTACACCTACTCCCTTGCAGTATGTCGATTCTTTTACCCGAATGTATAGAAAGAAACTGATGCTCAACCCTTTCTGAACTTCCTTCCTTCCTTTCTGGAAAAAGAAAAGATCGCTTTTAGCCAAAAGACCGTCCATTGTGTCACCCACAGTTATAGATATACCTAGATAACGCAAGTATCACGAACTGTATGAAAAATAAGCGTGCCACTTTTTGACTACCTACTATGACGTCACAAGCTTGCGCTCTCTCGCTCGCACTCACCCAGCCAGCAGTACGCAGGACTGAGCGCGAAAGTGGCGGCTTATGATTTTCGATCGTAAACTGGTGCGATTTTTGGCACGCAAGTATGTGCTCTTGCGTTATCTAGGTGTATCTATATCTGTGGTGTCACCCCTTATATAATGTCTACATTATATGTGTAATTTTTATGTTGTACACAATAAAGAATGTTCTATCTATCTATTTAGGTATTATTTACCGGTAGATAACTGCATAGATTATGAGTAGTGGTGGCCCAGTGGCAATGAACTAACGAGTTCTAAGTTGGGGGTTCGAACCCAGCCACGCGCATTACTTTCTGTTAATAATTTCATTACTACTGCTCTTAAAACGGTGAAGGAAAACATCGTGAGGAAACCGACATGTCCTAGAACCAAAAATTCGAAGATATGTGACATCTACCAACCCGCACTGACCCCGCGTTATTGATTACAGCCTACTCCTTCTCAACAGAGGAAGCCTGTGTCCTAGCAGTGGGAAAATTATAGGCTGATTATGCATAGATTACTATTATGGATCCTTGAAAAACAATCTAACTTCAGTGAGTTGGGTTAACGAATAAAGACAAAGTCGAAGGTAATGAATAAATTATCCCTGGAAAGGTTAGTTTCAATATTGAACATTTTATCGACTGAACCAGACCTTTGAGTCTAATAAAAGCCATCTAGCCTGTCATTCCGGTAAATTTAAAGAGGAAAATTGATAAAGAAATCGGATTTGAAGCTTAGATTTCATAAGAAATGGTTGGTTGGTTGGTATGGTAAAATAAATAAAATAAAATTATTTCAGTCATAACCGTCTCACTTGGGTATAATTTGTTTCAATTAGTGGTACTCGAGCGACACGCGTCGATGACAGAGGAAACTGCATCCGTCGACACCAATCGATGCCCGCCGTCGACGCGACGGCGGCTTCCGCCAACACACGTCCACGCCCGCAGTTGCCTCTGTCGACGATGCGTGTCGATCATGTATGCAAACTTAGGTAGTGCGATCTATGTGATAACATTATTTTTTTATTTATTAAAGACAAAAAACATATATTACAGCATTTGCAAAAAGTAAAGTAAGTCATATAACAGTCGAAAAAACGTATAACCCCACTATTGTCCATGTCGTGACATCTGAGTATGATAACGAACTGTTATAACCCTGACTCGCTAATAAATTAAAAATAAATATTTAAGAGAAGCGCATCCTGCACTTCTCAGCATTCCAATCTCAAGTATCACCGTTAAGGGCCTGTCGCCGTCGCCCAATTTTGAGGACACTTAAAACAGTCTCACTCCGTCATCCTAAAGAGTCACACACGTCCTAAATCCTAATTTTGTATATTGTTTTTAATATACATACATTAAGTAAAACAGTTTACTTATTTTAAAACCCTCCGTAAATGCACGGCCTAACATTGGTGGCAGCTTAAGGGATTTGAAAGTTAATCCCATGGTCCGTCTCCGTCCCGCCGAAGAATCACTCGGAAAAACCTGTGAAAATCAGTGAAAATCAACTAAAATCAGTGAAAATCTCATAAGAAAAGTGCAAGTGCCATTGTAAGTGCAAATAAAACTAAGTGTTACATCCATCCAGCCGTCACCTAGATGACCTAGACGGCACGATCAACAATTCCAGCACGCAGCACGCAGGAATGCAGCTAGCCCTCGCGCTCGCCTGCCTGTCGTGAGTCCTTCAAATATTATACAACGACGCTACACCGCATCTTCACACTAATACCTCATAATATTATGCGCAAAGCTCTGAAACCCGAAGAAATCCAGGAATCCCTGCAAAAACTAATTCCAGAAATGGACCTCAACAGCCTGTTCAAATTCGTCAAATCATACGACGGAACCCGGGAAACACTCAATTCATTTATTACCAACTGCAATAACGCTTATCAACTTGCCTCAGAATCACAAAAACCTATTTTGTTCAAATATATCCTAAGCCGACTTGAAGGGAAAGCGGAAGTTGTTTGCTCAATAAAAGAGTTCAGTACCTGGGAACAATTAAAAGAATTTCTTAAAACCCAATTTTGTGACAGGAAGCACTATGCCCATCTTCTTACTGAACTCCAAGAGAGCAAACAAAGTCCGCTAGAAAATGTTAACGAATTCGCTTTGAAAATCGAGACATGCCTCTCACGTCTGCTTACAGAAGTGTCACTATCCACTGCTAAAGCCAAAGAACTTCCCGGCCGTACAGCGGCAATGGAAGATTTAGCTCTCCATCATTTCACGATGGGTCTACTCCCGCGTATCTCTAACATGGTGAGATGCAGGTCTCCACAAACCCTAAACGAGGCCGTAAATTACGCTATCAACGAAGAGCGCATTCAACAGTCAATGTTTAAGAGAAATCAACCTACGGAAAACAAGTTTTCTAAACCAAATAAACCTGTCCCTCCGTCCCAACAACATCGTCCATCTAGTAATAACAGTCAACCCAATAAATCCGATATCTGCCGATACTGCAAATTCCCGGGGCACTCAATCGAAAATTGCCGTAAACGCGAATATAATAACAATCGTTTCCGTAATAATGAACAACCTTCTACTTCCGGTAACAAACCACCACAACGAGTAAATTTCGTTGAGGAATCAAACGAACAAGAGGACCCTGAATTCAACGATGAAACCGACAATGACCCAAAAAACTATTAAGTGGCTCGTATCGGTGTCGTGCGAGACACCACATACCACATCCATTAGACACCGCATCTACTAAATCCACTGAATCTACTAAATCCACTGAATCTACTAAATCCACTGAATCTACTAAATCCACTGAATCTACTAAATCCACCGTATCTACTAAATCGACTGAATCTACTATATCCCCTGAATCTACTAAATCCGCTGTATCGACTATACCTACTGAATGTACTAAACTCACTGAACCTACTATATTCATTAAAATCCCTAATTTTACTAAATCCAAAAACACCGAATCTGATAAACAAAAAAAATCTGCAAACCCTAAAGAAATATTTGAAATTACCACTGATCCACGAAGAACCTTACTCCCGCATCTCCTTATCAACACTTCCGTCTCAGACTTACCATTATGCCTTTTAATAGACTCTGGATCAGCAATTAGTCTCATCAAGAAAAGCTGTATGCATAAAATCCCCAAACTCATAGCCGAACCTATAAACCTAAAAGGAATAGAGCCCGACCAAGGAACCACGGTAACCTTAGGTCATTTCCCACTTAAGTTACAATTATCCGACTCGCCTCGAAAGCTCGTAAATCACAAATTCCATGTAGTAGATAAAATACATCTCCCTTATGATGGCATCATCGGAAGCGATTTGCTAAACGCTTTCGGAGGTAACATCGATTATGTTAGCCAAGAGATCAGATTTAATAAATTACAAATACCAGTCCAATTTAACGAACCTATTTATTATATTCCAGCCAGATCTGAAATGGTAATAGAATGCTCCGTCTCCAATCCTGAAATAAAAGAAGGGTTAATCCTCGATCAAACGCAGCACAAAAACATATTGATATCAAACTGCTTAGTCAGAACAAAGAAAAATAATAGAGTCAACATAACTGTTGCTAATATATCTGACTCCCCTATACCACTTAAATCCAATTTGAATCTTACTCTGATTCCAGTCGAAATGCCCTCTGAATCCGTTCAATGTGACGAATATCCTATCAATACTATATCGCCTCAAAATACCTATTCCCGCACTAAAGAAGTGCTTAAACAACTCAGAACGTCTCATTTAAACTCCGAAGAAATAAACGTCCTTCATCAAACCTGCTCTAATTACTCAGACATATTCCATCTACCCGGTGACCCATTAACGACAACGAGTGCGCTACAACATGAAATCAAAACAACAAGTAACGCACCGATCCACGTTAAATCCTATAGATTTCCTGAATGCCATAAACAAGAAGTTCAAAAACAAATTACTAAAATGCTGAACGAAGGCATCATTAAACCTTCTATGTCCCCATGGTCCGCACCCATTTGGGTCGTCCCAAAAAAATTAGATGCTTCCGGCCAACGAAAATGGAGAGTTGTCATAGACTACAGGAAGTTAAACGATGTCACAATCGGAGATTCTTATCCTATTCCCAACATCACTGAAATACTAGATCAACTCGGAAAATCCAAATACTTTTCAATTCTAGATCTAGCTTCTGGATTTCATCAGGTCAAAATATTACCTGAAGACGCAGCTAAAACTGTGTTCAGCGTACCACAGGGACACTTCGAATTTGAGCGAATGCCCTTTGGTCTGAAAAACGCCCCGTCAACATTCCAGAGGCTCATGAACTCCGTCCTATCAGGACTACAAGGAATCCGATGCTTTGTCTATCTCGACGATATCGTTATCTACTCCTATGACCTAGATTCCCACATCAAAAATCTAGAATTAGTGTTCCAACGTATCAGAGAATTTAATCTTAAACTGCAACCCGACAAATGCGAGTTCCTTCGAAAAGAAGTTTCCTACCTCGGTCACCAAATTACTGATGACGGTGTAAAACCTGATCCTGAAAAAATCAAAGCCGTATCCAATTTCCCGATACCTAAATCCGCGAAAGACATAAAATCATTCCTAGGTCTCATGTCCTACTACCGAAAATTTATACCCGACTTTTCTAAATTCGCTAAACCACTAACATCCCTTCTGAAAAAGGACATTCCATTCGTATGGCAAAATGAACATCAACTTGCTTTTGAAACTTTAAAAACTAGACTCATATCCCCACCTCTACTAGCATATCCAGACTTTTCTAAACAATTCATACTCACGTGTGACGCGTCTAACTACGCGATAAGTGCTATACTCTCTCAAGGAGAAAATGGTAAAGAGAGACCTATAGCTTACGCGTCTCGTACCCTTACTAAAAGTGAAATCAATTACAACACCACTGAAAAAGAATTACTAGCAATCCTCTTTGGTTGTAAAACCTTCAGGCCATACCTGTATGGTCGCAAATTCCAAATCGTTACCGATCACCGTCCATTAAAATGGCTCTTTAATCACAAAGACCCCTCCAGTAAATTACAAAGATGGAGATTAAAACTAGAAGAATATGAATACGAAATTATTTATAAGAAGGGAAAACTTAACTCCGCTGCAGATGCACTATCTAGATATCCAATATGTACATCAGCCCCTGTAAATGCAATAAAAACCGAACATTTAGAATCCATCCCCGTCCTTCCTGTATCAAATCCCATAAATATTAACAATCCTACTTCCCCGAAAGCAGGCACCTCACGTGCTAATCCTTTAGATTCACCGCTCCCGCCTAGTTCTTTTAATCCTGATCGTTATAACTTACAAAACCTCGAAAACTCTGAAAACTCGCCTTTAAACCTACCAAGTACTGATGTGTATGAAAATTCGTACTCCGATTTCCTGAAAGCTACATCTAATAAAAAATATACTTTCAACACTATAATACACGAGTATACAAACCCTCTACTATCTTCAAATTCAAAAGTCATCATTATTCCTACATCCATTGATCTTGACGAGTCGAATCCTTATATTGAAGAAATCCTTGCTTACTATAGCGACGCCTCTGATCTAATGAATAGAGAAAGAACACTGTATTCCTTTCAAAACCTCAAATCTAAAGGTAAATCATATTACTTAATTTTCACTAAAGTACATCACTTTGATGACCTTCCATATCCAGATTTATTCAAATCTTTGAAAAACCTAAGAAACGAATTATTAGTAGGATGCGATGAAACTCCCAAAGAAATTGCTATTTCAGATTTCAATGATTCCTTCGTCAAACTTTCATACGCTAAAACATATAATATTCTAGCTTATGTTTTCCACAATACGAATATTAAGATTAATATTTACAAAAATACTATCATCTTTCCAGTCCCAAGCGAAATTCCTAAAATCCTAAAACAAAATCATGACTTACCCGTAGCCGGACATGTAGGTCAATCACGCATGTACAACCGTATCAGAGAACGATACTATTGGAAAAACATGAAAAGCGACATACAAAATTATGTGAAGAAATGTTCCCAATGCCAACTCAACAAAGCTCTTCGCCAAACCAATCGAGCTCCTATGCAGATAACTTCTACATCAACTGCGCCTTTTGAACGCATTAGCCTCGACATCGTAGGTCCGCTTCCTGAAGCTGGAGAATTCAAATTCAAATACATACTAACCCTTCAGGACGACTTGACAAAATTCTCCTTTGCTTACCCCATCTCTAATACTTCAGCCGAAGAATGTTGTGAATGCCTTGTCCACTTTATCTCCTTATTCGGTATCCCTAAAACTATATTGACTGATCAAGGTACTAATTTCACAGCTGATTTGTTTAAAAAGACCTGCGAATTCCTAAAAATAAAACAACTGTGGTCAACACCCTATCATCCCCAAACACAAGGAGCTTTAGAAAGAAGTCATTCTACTTTAAAGGAATATTTTAAATCATATGTTAACAACGACCAAACCGATTGGCATAAATATGTTTACACAGGAATCCTTGCATACAACACTAACGTCCATACGACTACTCAATTCACGCCCTATGAACTACTGTTCGGTCATAAACCTTATTTACCAGATTCAGTCTATGAACTAAACCCTACCAACACCTACCACGACTACATTAAAATGTTAAGTCACCGTTTGAAACTGTCCCATAATAAAGCTATAGAAAATATAACTAAATCCAAAGAGACATCGAAAGAATATTACGACAAACGGTCCCGACCTGTCACTTATAAGGCTGGTGATATGGTTTACTTAAAAAACCACTTAAGAATGCGGAAAGCATTGTCACCTGTGTGGAAAGGTCCCTACAAAGTAGTAAAAGTCCACGGGAACCACACACTTTCTCTACTAATCAACAGAAAACATGTCAAACATCATTACGATGAAGTAAAATTAGCTACAGATATAGATATCACCTAGGTTATAAGTAATCCTATCTTTCTACTTTTATTTAGTGTTAAATTAGTTAAGGACTTATATATGAATAAATACTCTCTTACAGTGTGACAGCATTATGCTATGGTTTGCAAAACGCTCAGAACATTATCAATATTTCAAGCACTAAGATGAGAATGACAACAAACTCAGAGAAAACCACTCTAATCTGTAAATCCGCGATCTGTAGCTTAAATAAGTCAATCATAAAATTAATAAAAACTAGAAAGCCCTCAACACAGTAACAGAAAACCTTTCTTCCCACGTTGATAATATCACAGCCGTTACAAATGTTTTAGCACTTAAAGCCACTCTACAAAACTCGTTAAATGTGCTCTAGTCAAGCGTTTTAAGCCTCTCCTATAAATTAGAAGATATTGTTAACTCCATCCTGTTCGCAAACTCGAACACTCGATACACCCGTCAGTTCTATCACCAAAAAAAAATCTGTATTACGACCTGGTCGAAAATATTAAGAACTTGCCTAAATACACAGAATTCCCAACGGAGCTAAGTGGCTTAAACACTTAAATAAATCTGTCAGAAATTGTAAGTTATATTTTAGATGATAAGCTTGTATTCCTTTAGTTTTGATAAGCCAATATAGTTTGTATAAGAATGTTTCTGTGCGTGTAACTCATAATGTATCTAAATCCTATGCACTAATTTTCCACATAGCCACATACATAGCTTTATGTAAAGATAGATCTAAGTTTATAACGCTAGATAAATTAAGTGTTTGTAAAATTGTTACTAGCTTGTACACACTTGTAAACAGATTAAAGAACTTAGTACTCAAGATAACCCCATTTGTGAAAGCAAAATATCCGAATATACTATCCTAGGCACATGTATACTAACACTAAGACCTAATTGTAAAGGATACTGTAAAAAAATATAAAACTAATAAGTATGAAATATCTTAGATCAATTCTTAATTATATTTACTCCAATTTTAACTTAATCTATGATTCATGTTGTAATATGACTGTCTAACTTTAATAAACTTAATTATACCTAATCAGAATCTACCGAAGATTCCTAATGTGAATACCGATAACCTAGATATAATTAACCATAGGATTGCTAACATCCTAGAAATAGCTAAGAACTTTAACATTAATGAAACACCTAATGTATTTCTATCATACTCTATTGTTTTATTTACATTTATGTTTACATGTATTTTTGTCATGTTTTTATTGTACCATTACTGTAATAGGAAATGTATGGCTCTTTACAAGAAATTTAAACACAGTCAAATAATAGATTAATCTAAAATTAATCATTTCAACACCGATAACCCGACCGGCGAAAACATAATTCAATTAACACGTCATACGCCGCGTCTGACAACAAATTACAAACCATTTTTTTTGTAAACTTCGCTTTTAAGAGGCGTAAGTTTCCACTTAAGCAGGGGGTTGTTATAACCCTGACTCGCTAATAAATTAAAAATAAATATTTAAGAGAAGCGCATCCTGCACTTCTCAGCATTCCAATCTCAAGTATCACCGTTAAGGGCCTGTCGCCGTCGCCCAATTTTGAGGACACTTAAAACAGTCTCACTCCGTCATCCTAAAGAGTCACACACGTCCTAAATCCTAATTTTGTATATTGTTTTTAATATACATACATTAAGTAAAACAGTTTACTTATTTTAAAACCCTCCGTAAATGCACGGCCTAACAGAACGCATATTAAATGAGAGAACAAGATAAAAGAGTACAATAGGTATTTAGAAGAAAAACACTATACCGACGTATCGAAGGAAGCGAATGATAGACTCATACTCAAAGCATTTATTTCAATTAAACCATTAACTTAACTTGTCTTATGGGCGACTTGCAAGAGATTTTGAAACCATGATCTTAAATTTAGATTGCGACAGCGCGAAAATATCAAACTCAATTAATTGTGAGTTATTGCTTTAAACCAAACAGGTACCTAGAAAAAAAAGGCACTAATTTAAAGAGGCAGTTGTAAATAGCGGTTTTGGTAAGTTAAAAATTATAAATGGCCCGTTTAATAACTAGTTCAGCAGTTAAAACTAAGCAGTAAAGTAAACAAAAATGAGTAATAAAAAATAATGATAATTGAGCAGCAAAATAATTAAATGGGCGGTAAAAATTATTGAACGAGCGGTTACGTGCGTTTATTACCGTTGGATCCCGTTTTTTGATCCCGTTTTTTAGGTATTACCGATGGATCCCGTTTGCTATTTCCGTTGAATCCCATATTATAACAACATGTGTACATTTCAGAAGAAAAGTGATTTACCTTTATCAAACACTAAAAAGAGATTATTTTTAGTGGGTTACCCGGAACCGAACTAGTTAGATTAGGTTAATTATTAAAAAAAAAACAATGTTAGGTTAGGTTAGGTTAAAACTGTGACCCCTACGCACGAGCCGAGCGAGCGAAGCGAGCGGTGCCGCGGCAGCGGCCGGCGAGTGCCAGAAACGACTAGATTATATAGAAAATGAGTTGTTTGTGAAATAAATAGTATACGAAACGTTGGTTGTAAACTAAAAATTTGTCAATGGAGTTTTGGTGAAACATTAGTGAACCCCTCATTTTATTATAAACAATTTTGTTGTTGAAAGTACCCGCATTCATATTTTTTTAAGCATTCGGGATCCAACGGAAATACTTTTCGGGATTCAACGACAATAAAACGTAATTATCTTGCATTTTTTAAATTCGGGATCCAACGGCAATACATAATAATGTTTTGCGGGATCCAACGCCAAAAATATTAAAATGGGATTCAAAAACGGGATCCAACGGTAATAAATCGTTACGTGTGGGCAGTAATAAATCGGAATTTGTCGGTAAGAAATCTCATTCTAAGCAATTTTATAAACAATGAGGTAATAAAGTAGTTTTCGAGATATAGCGGTGTGACGGACGGACAGACGGACGAAGTCGCACCATAAGGGTTCCTTTTTATTACCTTATGGATGAACCGGATGAAACGGGCCTCTGTCAGCAGATCGACGGAGCCACGCTGCGGGGGGCTCCTATTTCTGCCTGCAGGGTTTAATGGAACCTAACTAACCGAACCTCGGGGTGCCCCTGACGTCGACCGTCTAGGGTTAGGGTTTCTGTCAGCAGGTCGACGGTTCATCCATCCGTTGTCACCGCTCGCTATGATCTGCCGAACTATTTATCGAACCGCTCATTCCATCATTTTTACCTCTCATTCAGTTATTGGACTGCTCAATTATTTTTAGAATTGACATTGTATGATAAAATAACCGACTAATTGATTTTTTATTACTGTCCATGTAAATAATTCCTGTCTAATAATTAATCAACCGCCATTAAATTGAATAACTGCTCAATATGTTTTTCAACTGATCATAATAACTTCTCGAATATTTAAATAACAGCTCAAAAAATTAGTTCCCGAAAAAAAAATAGCCAGCTGAGTCAACATTTACATTTTAAACTTGACTGCGGAAAACACTAAAACTACAAAGAAACAACGTCAAACAAGGTAACGAAACTATCGCTTTAAATATTCAATAAAACCACAAGGCTTAACACATTCTGTCTGGACTGGAGGTCAAACCAAAAAATCGACGAAATTTACATCAAATTGTTCACTCCATATTTTTCGTTCTCCGAAATTTCCTCGCAGTCCTAACAACCTGCCGCTCACCGGAGTTCTAAAAGCCTGCAAACTCTAATATAGAAACTTTTCGACCACGTCAGTAACTGGAATAATGGCGGAACAGCGGCGGCAGAAGCTAGTTATTTTAGCCAGTTCGGAACTTTACCTGGATGTCATCGCGTTCAGGGAAACTACACTGTTATGTACAGGAAATAATATGCTAACTGAAACTTGTGTGGTGTAGCTATTTAGTCGAATGTTATGTAGTTAGGCTTGTGTCGTCTATATAAGGTCCCATTAAAATTGATGGACAAACTTTTAGAAATCATTCAGACCACCAAAAAAAGGACGATGGTAAAAAATATATTAGAAAAAACGCATTAGATACTTACAAGAAAAATAATCAGCTAACGAAAATACACTAATGTGCCGGCAATTTATTATTTTAGGTCAGTTTAAAATCACTTTAATCAGTGTTTTTCTTTTGCTCGGATATCTTTGGTTAGACGTACTGAGCGCCGTGTTAAAAGTACACGTATTTTAATGGGACCCTGTATATCGCTCATTTGGAGAAACATCGACGTAAATGTATCTTTTCCCAACAATGAGTTAAATATCACAAAGCACTTAGAAAGCGTATTTTCGTTAGGAAAGCAAAGACGTAAAAAAAAAGATGATCGATGTTTCTCCAAATGAGCGATATCTAGAAGATATACTTACTAATAATAATGCTGAAGAGTTTGTTTGTGTTTGTTTGAACGCGCTAATCTCTAAAACAACCAGTCGGCTTAATTTTTTTGTTTTTCGCATTTGATAGCCCAATATTTGAGGAAGGCTTTAGGGTATTTCACATCACGCTATGATCCTTAGGAGCCATGCAAAAAGAAAAAAAGGGAGAGAGATCGCTAAGCGAAAACGAAGTGACAGAGACCTATGAGTATGTTTCGGCCTTTCTTCTCAGAGTAGTCGGACAGGAAACACCGACCTTATCTAGTTACCCGACTACGGCGAAGCAAAAGGGAGGGTTATGATTTTGACCGGTATGTATGTATGTACCTATGTTCATCTGTTTCCTCATAACTTCAAAACTACAGCGGCATGCGACCACGGGAAGGTACTTTCTTGTTTCTTCCTTTTCAGTAGTCGGGTTTTAGTTTTTAAACTTTTTTTTTTTTGTTTCATTTTCTTTGTCAGCAGAAGCAACAACCAAAAATCTACAAAAGTAAGTGAATTAAAAATTATGCAGAATATGACATTCTATTGAAATTATGCTCGAAACTCAGTATACGATTATCAAATTAATGTAGTTAAAATATAAATCAATCAAGGAAAAGATGGCACAAGCTTGCATGTCAAAGAGCATACAAAACAACAATCCAAGCGTCGTCCTAGCAAAATCTTCCTGTCGGAACAGCAACGTATATTTAATCAAAAGAAAAAGGGGAAGCAAAGGAAATAAAGCTCTAGTCTAGCAATGTGAGGACAGCAAAGGAAAAAGATAAAAGATACTTCTTGTTCGAAAGAAAAGCAACGTCCGACGTAGTACTTGTAAACATGCCTTCGGAGTAAATTACAAGAATTTGTTGTTTACTTTTGATGTGCAGTCGTGAGGATACAGATTAAAAAATGTTCTTTACTCTTTGAAACGTTTTCTTTGAGTTTAATATTTCTTCAAGTTAAGGTGAATGTGACATGGTAGACCGCGAAATTTAAATTTTCTTAAGTTTTTTGCAATTTGCAGATCAGTGTCAGGTTGTATCTTGATTCAAATATGATTCGCGACTATAATAGATATGTATTTACAGAATTATAGTCATTAGAATCATTAGTATATCTCTTTATGTTAGATTTCTACCATAAACACTTTTCCATACGAGATTTGTTCTTAACGGTAGAAATCTAACTTAGAAAGATGTATTAATGATTCTAATTATTATAATTCCGTAAATACGTACCGGTTATAGTCGCGAATCATATTTAGATCAAGATACAACCTGACACTGACCTGAAAATTGCAAAAAACGTAAGAAAAATTGAATGTCGCGGGCTACAACTACCCATTCACCTTAAAGAAAATGCACTAATTAAAGAGGACTTTTGTAAGTCGAAAATCTTTATAGATTTTTCCTGTGCTGTCTGACCATGATAAGGTTAGGCCTAAGGTTATGGTTTTTCGAGTTCTAGCCATGGTTGGGCGGCCATACAATTTAACCATGTTACAGTACCTACATTACTTAGGCTAGACGGAGTGGCAAACTTCGCAGGATGGCTGGTAGCAGCTGGATGAGAGTTGCCGAAAATCGACATAGGCATACATGGACATAGACATAGGACATACATACATACATAGGACATGGACATAGTTCCAGCAGTGGACTGCTATAGGCTGATGATGATGATGGTGACTGACAGTACATTAGTTTGTTTTACGAAATATTACTTATAGCAATTAAGAATCACAACAGAGTATAGGGAAGGTTAATCCCTCAAGCGTCAAGTGTACACCAAGTGTACATAAGAGAAAGTGCTCGAAACGTCAATGGTACACCAAGTGTACACAACAGTGTCATTGTTTTATTGTCATTGACTTTACTACGTCCATTCAACTACTCCGACGCGTGGGGTGTTTCGACAGGTAGGCGGGCAAACGTTTGAGAGACTACAATTACAGGTACTTTTAAGTAAAAGACTGGATGAAATCTGTGATTTTGTTTGCAAAAAAGTAATTAAATTATATTAAACACATTTCTTTGTATATTATATTATTACAATGTAATATTATCACTTACTTAAACCGCACACCAAACCAAAATCAACTACCTATATTTACTGTTTAACGCCTTATTAAATCTGCTTCAATATTGCAGATCGTCAATTTGCTATTAAATTATATCAGGCGTTCGAATCTCTGCGGTATCGTTCGGCAATGTTAATGGAGAATCTGCTTCGACAAACTGCGTTAATTAATGATATTTTGATTGGTAATCTATATTTATATTTGCTCTCAAATATGATTGAAAATAGTTATTTACTCACCGATCGATCAACAACCAAATTGTCTTTTTTCGGTAGGTACTTACAACTTCATAACTAGTGCACCTCTCCAAATACCTAATACTTTAACTCAGCATCACTCTAACGCCGATGAATAAATCATTAACGAGGCATTTTTGTCACTAAGCAAGATTACGTTGAAACTGAAATAGTGAATGAAATTTTTCAGTCATTCTTTAAAAAAAAATGTAGAAAAGCTACACATGACAAAGCAGGATATTCAAATTATTCGCCAATAACACGTTTCTCTCTACAAAAAAAAATACAAAAAAAAAGTTTGTTAAACCCTGTTGCGTAAAACGAAACGTCACGTGTCTCGTTGGTTTTTTTGCGATCGGCCCGATCGTTCACCCTGAGCACTGTGCAGATTGACACGACAGAAATAGTTCTGCGTGCACAGTGGGGCAAACGTTCTCAACAATAAAGTAATCAGTAGTTGACAGAAACATGGTTCTATTGTAATCTAGATGCTCTGTGAAGGCTTGGCCTCGACTAATCATTGTACCTATCATAAATAGAGATTTACAATGCAATTAATATTAATAGTAACTCGTGATCATAGAAACAATGAACACAACGTGACAACAATATTCTCCAAATAAATAAACTAGCATGGTATGTCTTAGAAAATTAAAAATCCGCACCAGGCCCGGTAGATTAAGGCCTATCTACTTCCTCACTCAGAGAGGAAGCCTTATTCCTAGCAGCCTGCAATGTTGTACAGACGCCAGCACATCAAGCTACCCGAATCTGTCAAATTTTCCCAATCAACTTTGAACCATAGGCTATAACGATAAATTTGAAAATCTATTAAATAAATTTGACAAAATGTAGTAGATCGATATGCTGGCGTCTGTCCATTATAGGTTTTTTTTTTAAATTTGAAATGGGCTTGCTCTGGACTCTAGTCTAGGTCAAAGGTGACAGAGACAAAGTCGACGATGGAGCGAGCTTACCCAGAAGAAGCCTCTCACTTTGAAGAGATTCGGGTTGTATGCGCTCGGAAGAACAGACGCAGGTAGAGAGTTCCACTCTTTTGCTGTGCGCATTATAAAGGTTGCTGGGACTCTGACAAAATTAACGCCATCTCGAGCTGCGGGGTAGATATGATGATTGATAAGTTACGCAATTAGGGGCCACGGGTACATAAAGTCCGTTTCATGAAAGAAGTCTCGTAGACGGGGCTACACCGTCGTGCGACGGAATCATAAATATTGAATGATTTATTTAAAAAAAAAAAAAAAAAAATGGTTATTAAAATGTAGTCTTACATAGAGAAAGGTGTTTGAGGTAGGAGGGTGATGTAGAAATGTTGCTAACTATATGTATAAAAATAATTAGTTCCTAACTAACTCGTTGGATGGGTTGGCCGCTCCAAATTAACTGACCCGTTGGTCTCGTGGCTGCAAGCGCGACTGCTGACCGTGGGGTCCTGGGTTCGATTCCCAGGTGGGACAGTGTTATTGGATTTTCCATTAGGAATTTTTAGTAACAGTCCGGAGTTTGGAGTGCCTCGGAAAGCACGTAAAGCTATTAGTCCTGCACCTGATCGCTCCCCGTTCGTGTCGGATTGCCGTCCCATCGGACTATGAGAGTAAAGGAACAGAGAGTGCACCTATGTTTACGCACACACTTGTGCACTATAATATCTCCTGCGTACCTAGCTAATCTCCGTTGAGATTGACCACCGTGACCGACGGACTTCTTTCATGAAACGGACTCTACCTGATCTTAATATAATAGTAATGTGTCTAATAACCTTGATAAATCTCGAATATGACGTGTGACATCATTTGGCTCACTTTCCTTAAAATATGAGAATATTATTTTTAAACTATAATACGAATTTGGCGTATTGACAATCTTATAAAATGACTGAACGTACCTATAAAATGGTTGACAAGAGAAAAATACTATTCAAATTAAATCTTAATGATAATTTTTTAGAGTTGAATTTTTTTTCTTGAATGAGTCGTAGGTCCCATTACGATGTTGTTTTTTTTTTTCGAGCACATAGACACGTACCTACACTTAGGTATGTTCCTACATTTCATACAGCCGTTTTTATAAAGTATCTATTTAAGATTTTACAGATTTGTTTTATTGGTTTCTTAACAGCCAGGATAAGGTATGTATGAATTTTTTTTTTTTTTTTGGTAAATCTGCCCTGGACGTCTCAGTCGGGTTGGATAATATTTTTTTATGAAAATCTCAACAAAAAAGTGACGTTTAATTTGACAGTTCTGCACAGCCTAAACCACTGAAATTCATCTGGGCGACGCCGGGCACGAACAGCTAGTTTAGCATACCTAAAGATACATGTTGTGTTTATACCATTTAAACTTTGATTTATATGCTATTATTTGTTTCTTATTGTTAGCATTATTATTTATTTATTTCAAACATAATAGACAAAAGTTAGAAGCAGTTTAACTCACGAGTACCACAAATTATGCTATTGTTTATTCACAAGGCAACAACAACAGGTAACAATAACAGTACATTACTAGGTTCACATTATAGTTTTCGTCCAGCCGTGCTGAAATATTACCTGTTCTGTAAATATATCACCGTGAAACCTTAGGTGAAGTGAGCTTAAGGTGGTACCCCGACCAAATAACCTTGAGCATTCGTTCCCTCCATGCGACAGAGACAGAGAGCGACACGACTTCCTCGTACGAAAAAGATGCAGCGTACTGCCTCTGCGCACGCCCCTTTATCACAATTTATGGAATTATGTTAATAAAAAAAGAATAGCGATCTTTTTAAAAAATTAAAACGTGTATTATTTAGATTTTTAAATTATCTATCCATTGGTGAAATCCTCAAATTAATAGAACGTCAACTTTAGCAAAAGATGAATGCAATCAATAATTTTAGTCACTTTTTTAAAAGGAGATTTTAAATGTATTAATAACATATAAAAACAAATAATAACGTGCAATGTGATGATAGGATATCAAACATTAATAATGTGCTTTCAGATGTAGTTTATTTCTAGTAATTATTGAGTTAATAGCCTCTGAATAACGTTGAAAAACGCGGTTTTGGTCGGGGTACCGCCTTAAAGTGAGCTGTCAGTCGCTAGCTATCCCTAGCGGCAGGTGAAATGAAAGCTATCTTCGCCTACATTTTCTGAGTTAAAGATGGGATGACCTTAACATTTTCGATTCTAATTGCGTACTATGAGCTGGCGACTAGGGCTGTCCAATAGAGCAAATATTTATTCGTGACTTATAGGAGCAGTGACAGCCCCGACTTCCGAGTTGTAGGTCGTGAGTTCGAACCCAGGCTGGCGCTTTCTTTGTGTAAATAATTTCATCACCACTGCTTTCAAAATGGCGAAGGAAACCAGCATGTCCTAGATAGAACCAAAAATTCGAAGACGTGACGTCTACCAACCCGCACGGGGCCTGCGTGATAGAATAGCCCACTCATAAAAAAACTGTCATGAGAAATCTGTGCGGGACAATAAAAATTGTACTAAAGGCTGATTTGGACAGGGTACCCTGTCTATTAATAACACATAATATGTACCAGACAATGAAAATTGTATTAACAGGATTGATTAATAGATAACATATAATGTCTGCAGGACAATGACAATTGTACATAATAGATAGCTAGAGTAATAGAAATATGTATAATGTGTATAGATTAGCTAGTTTGTTTTATAATAACATTAATAATACGATGTAATAGCTATAAGACTCATTAATTTGCATTTTATTTACTGTAATTTTATTGGTAACATAGTTTATAGTCGTGGTCAGCTATGCTGTGTGTCAACGCTGCGATTGGATACGATCACGGCTCAGGATCATGGTTTCGACAGGTCGAAACCTGTCGGGGACCAAAATAGAAAAACATATTTTTATTGGGATGAATAAAGTAATTTCAGCAGAAGGTCCCCCCACTAGTTGTGTAGTTGAGGTATAAGTAAATATAGGCACATTTTTGTTAATTGTTATTCGTTACTTATTCTCTCTTAGTGCTCTTGTATACTATAACACGTCTACCTAATATAACAGTGTAAGGAATATATCAATTTCCAAAGTCTGCAAGTATTTAATTTGTGTGCTTCCACGAACCCAGCAAACGGTGTATAAATTGTATAATTATTCTACCTATACTGTAAAAAATCCGATGATTTCTTTCTTTAATTTTAAAACTTTTTCAATTGTTTTTCTTTTTAAAACTCATAAGTACCAATAAATCTCCTTGGCTTTAGATTTACGTTTGGTTTACGTTAGTAAAAAACATAATTGGCAGATCATTAGCTCTTTGAGAAGAAAACGAAAACCTAGGTACGCACGGCTACACATCAAGCTTTACATAACCAGTATAAGCTGACTTATGATTGTGCGAAAATCCTATACAATGCGAGGTCAGCTAAAACTGGAAATGTAAAGCTTGACATGAAACGTTTATTTTAAAATGGCCGATCAACAGACGACTTTGATAGAAGCCGCCACCAATATTATTTACCTGTCCGTGGCTATTTAACTTGCCACTCTATATTGAACAGCACTGTAAACTACGGCTGTACATTTTACTAGATACTACGGCTGTACATTTTACTAGGTACTACGGCTCTACATTTTACTAGGTACTACCGCTGTATATTTTACTAGATACTATGGCTATACATTTTACTAGGTACTACGGCTGCACATTTTACTAGGTACTACAGCAATACATTTTACTAGGTACTATGGCTGTACATTTTACTAGGTACTACGGCTGTACATTTTACTAGGTACTACGGCTGTACATTTTACTAGGTACTATGGCGGTACATTTTACTAGGTACTATGGCGGTACATTTTACTAGGTACTACGGCGGTACATTTTACTAGGTACTACGGCTGTACATTTTGCTACGTACTACAGCTGTACATTTTATTAGGTAATACAGCTGTACATTTTACTAGGCACTACGGCTGTACATTTTACTAGGTATTATAGCTGCGGATGACTGCGTTTTATCGATCAAATAAATATACTTGTAATACACGTGGGCTAATTTAAAACGTTCCAAGCAATAAATATGACAGTTAACACTGGCCGCTCTATTTTGTCAAAATATCACCGTGAAGTGAGCTGTAGATGCCTCTAAGATTCTAAATGCCCTAGGCATGCAACTTTGTCACATTATTTTTTGTATGGAACAGCAATCACATTGTTTTGTTACTTAGTCTGTAGTGTAAACCTAACATAGTTTTAAGACCTTTGTAACTAACAATTATTAAGGATGTACTAGCATTAGTGTTTAAGTTGTGTTTGTAAGTACTAAAAAATTGGATTGTATGATCTGAAAAATGAATAAATGAAATGAGATATGATATTCAAAGCCAAATCGCTATCTCATGCCGCTGAGATGAGATAGTGATTTGACTTTGAACGTTTTAAGTGCGAGATTTGGCTTTGAGTTCAGATTTATGTTGCTGACGGTTTTGCCAACCCTAGCGTCGTGACTCATGGCAGCTGTCGTATGCGCGCGATCCCTTCCTCCTCGGCCAGACAATGCGGCTTCATTTCAACCAACTGCAGCCGTTCGAACCTGTTCATTAGCTTGATGACAGTGGGGAAACTATTTCAGGGTTCCAAAATCCCGACTAACCAATAGTTTTGTTGTTGGTAACGGAATTTCAGCTAAGTTTTCGGCTTGCAGCTGTCTTAGCTTTGTCTAAATTTTTAGTAACTTTTCATGACACAAACATTGGCCCCTTTATTCATAAACGTTGCATAAAATTAATTAGCGTTGTTTGACGTTTAAACGTCATATAACATACATAATCAGCCTATAATGTTCCCAATGTTGGGACACAGGCCTCCTCTCAGTGAGAGGGAATGGGCCATAATCTACCACGCGAGCCCAGTGCCATGTCTTCGAATTTTTGGTTCTAGGACTTGCCGGTTTCCTCACGATGTTTTCCTTCACCGTTTTAAACCCCAATGTCTACAGGGTGAAATTAAATTCATGGGCATCCTTTTAAGGGTTCATTGTACTCATCGTTATGAACAACTTTTACTATGAGACTAAGGCTAAAAACGCGAAAAAAAATCAGCTGCTTCTTGCATTTTTTTTTTCCAACGGTAATGCTATATTATTCATTTTGACAATAATTAAATATTTACATAATATAAGCTAAAATATAAACTATAATAATATGTACAATTATATGAAAAAATACACACATACATAATTCTTGCATTTATGTTCACATAACTCGTCAAAATGTATGGAAGAGCTGATTTTTTTGATAAATACTTCATCCGATTTGCAGGTAGTACCCAAGTTCAATTATACCCTGTTGACAATTATTGTTATCGTCATGATCCTACCCTTATCACAATGTATTTGTGGTCTGCGCAACATGTCTTTTTCTTCCATACTTCTCTATTGGTCGTCATCTCGGTAGTCACCCCCTTTCTAACCATATCGTCATTCACACAGTCCATCCATCAAACTCAAACTCAAAGCATTTATTTCAATTAAACCAATTACAGGCACTTTTGAATTGTCAAAGGGTCGGTCAGTCAGAAAGATGAAGCTAGTTGCCCATTCCAAAGCGTAGGTACCTATGGAGAAGAACGGGCAAGAAACTCGATGGACACTCTTTTAAATCAAAATAATATAGTTACAAAGACTTGGTTACATCATTCATGTTAAAATTTATACATCTGAGAACGAAGCAGAACGTTAAAAGCGTCCATAATGAAAAGATAAAAAACAACAATTCAAATATTAAATTAAAATAAGCCATGGCAGCAAAGAGATGACCAGTCCCTACTGACGGCGCCCGTTCACGAACATGACGCATGTATTAGCACAATTCAGCTCAAATGTTTCATTATGCTTCGCAGCTTCATTCTTTGCGATTTACGTTTAACATGGTGTAGTAGCGCCATCTACCGTAGGCCCCGCACGATGGTTTAAAGTCTACGATTTTTTTTTTTTTTTTTTTGACATTTCGCCCCGCCACTGCGCACCGCTGTCGTAGCGGACCGTTCCGACATTAATCCTCATTCTGTGTTATCGTGCTGTAGCCTTCGCACGCATTCGGTTACCCTGCCACTGCGTTCTTACTTTTTTAAATAGTTAGTGAAAATAATAAGATGGGAAACAAAAGGAAACATCGAGAAGAGGAAGAATCTAGGATTGCAAAGAAGATTAAAAAACTGGAACGGAAATTACAGCGCCGAAGACGCGTTATTTCGTCGGATGATAGCAGTAAGTAAAAACAGTTGTCGTTGACGTGTTACTATTGCTACTGATTTTAAATCGTCTCGAATAACAAAATAATTACATATCTGAATCAATTACCGTCGTTGGCGGTTAATATTTGAAGTAATTACCGTCGTTGGCGGTTAATATTTGAAGTAATTACCGTCGTTGGCGGTTAATATTGGATCTAATTACCGTCGTTGGCGGTTAATATTTGAAGTAATTACCGTCGTTGGCGGTTAATATTTGAAGTAATTACCGTCGTTGGCGGTTAATATTGGAACTAATTACCGTCGTTGGCGGTTAATATTTGAAGTAATTACCGTCGTTGGCGGTTAATATTTGAAGTAATTACCGTCGTTGGCGGTTAATATTGGATCTAATTACCGTCGTTGGCGGTTAATATTTGAAGTAATTACCGTCGTTGGCGGTTAATATTTGAAGTAATTACGGTCGTTGGCGGTTAATATTGGAACTAATTACCGTCGTTGGCGGTTAATTTTTACAGTATAATAATGCCGTCGTTGGCGGTTAATGCTTGAATCTACTACCGTTGTTGACGGTCAAGTTTTTGAAATGACAAAGTATTTTTTATTTGTCACACAGATTCTGAAATCGATGAGCAAGTTTTGCCCGTGATGTCACCAAGACAATCACCAACCGATCTAGGAGCTTCGCCACTCAACCACAGGAATGAATCTTTAGATATGCCTGGTCTGATTTCTCCTATTCCACAAACCTCACTGTACGAATCTACTAGTTTGGAACATACCAATGCAGAAGCTGTAATTCCGGAGCCAGGACCGTCTTCTGCTCCGGATCCATGTTTGTCAAACGTGCAAGAAGAGGATACCCAGCTAGAAGAAGATATACTTCAGATTTTAGGGGAACCACCACAGCCAGATATTGCGCTGGGTAAAAATATTCATAAAGATATCGCATTCCGTTGGCAAGATATCTTGGTTAAAGGTTTACCTAGAGAACAAAAAGAACCGCTTCTCAAAAAGTATCTTATACCGGCTAACTGTAGCTTTCTTGTAGCCCCGTTATTAAATCCTGAAGCTAAAGCAGCTACCCCAGATATTCTATCCAGGAGAGACGCCAGTTTGTTACAAAAGCAAAATCAAATTGGCGTCGCATTAGCCGCGTTATCTCAGCTTACTGAAATGATTATACGAAATGAAACCTCCAAGCAAACACTTCTGCAGCCTCTTAGTGATGCTTGCCGCATTCTATGCGACAGCCACTGTATTGAAAGTAGAACCAGACGTAGCATAATTATGAGTTCTATTAATACCAGTTTACGCGATGCTCTTGCTAACACAAATCGTGACAAGTACTTGTTTGGAGAAGATTTGGCGGAGAAACTAAAAGCCGCTAAGTTTGTCCAAAAAACAGGAGAATCTCTGCAAAAAACTAATCCTATACCGTCTACTAGCAAAAGTAGTTCGAACTTCAGGGGTACACCAAGGAACCGGAATTTAAACTTCAGGGGCCCAATACAAAGGAAACCACCGAACAAGACAAACGAGGTATCGAGAGGACGACAGCCGGCGCGTCAGACGCGCGGCTTCAACTATTCGCGTCAGCCGCCACCTCCGCCGAAGACGTCTTCACCGACTAGGAGGAACTATCGCAAATAAATACTCAGGTAATGCAATACGCTGGACGTTTGCAATATTTCTATTTACAGTGGTCTGAAATTACAGATGACCCTACCTTACGGTCTTGGATAAAGGGGTACAAAATCCCGTTTACATCCACTCCAATCCAATTTGACAGTCCATGTTCTATGCCTAAATCAGAACAGGAGCATTACGATTATGTTAAAACAATTAAAAAGTTAATTGAGGTCAATGCAATCTCACAATGTTCACATGAGGAGGGTGAATTCATATCAAGCATCTTTCTTGTACCTAAACCAAACGGTGAAAAACGCTTCATCCTAAATTTAAAACTTTTAAATAGATTTATAAAAACTAATCATTTTAAAATGGAGGATTACAGGACAGCCATTAAATTAATAACTAAAAAATGTTACATGGCTTCGATTGACCTAAAGGATGCATATTTTTTTATTAATGTCGCTAAATGTCACAGAAAATATTTGCGTTTTAATTATAATGGAACTCTTTTTGAGTTTAATTGCCTACCTTTTGGATTATGTACCGCTCCGTACGTTTTTACAAAGATTTTGAAGCCTGTAATGGAGTATTTGCGGTCGAGAAATATGATTTCAGTTGTTTATTTAGACGATATATTTTGTATAGGAAAAGACTTAAAAGACTGTACTTTTAATGTTAAACATACTTGTGCATTATTAAAAAACTTAGGATTTATTATAAACAAAGATAAAAGTTGTTTAATACCAAGTACAAAATGCAAGTTCTTAGGTTTTGTTTTCGACTCCCAAAAAATGATAATGGAATTGCCTTCTGATAAGAAAGACAAAATAAAAAGTAACGTTCAAATTCATTTAGACATTCGTAAATGTAAATTACGCGATTTTGCTAGAACAATTGGTCTTCTGATATCTGCGTGTCCTGCGATACAATATTCTTGGATGCGTACAAAATTATTTGAGCAATTTAAATTTAATTCTTTATTAAAAAATGATAGTTACAATCAAACAGTCTCATTGCCTAACTTTATTAAGGAAGATCTTAGATGGTGGTTAAATAATGTGGCTTTTGGTTATTCTAATATTAAAACCAATACATATATAAAAGAAATTTTTAGCGATGCCTCATCCACTGGGTGGGGTGCATATTGTGATGGTAATGAATCGTACGGTTATTGGAAAGAAAATGAAATGAAATTACACATTAACCAGTTAGAGCTGAAAGCCGCCTTTTTCGGATTAAAAGTCTTTGCCAGTGATTGTTTTGATTGTGAGTTGTTATTGAGAATCGATAATGTTACAGCCATTTCATGCATTAACAGGATGGGCAGTGTACAATACCCACACCTCAATGATGAGACTCGAAATATATGGAAATGGTGTGAAAGGCGACGTATTTTGATTTTTGCATCATACATTAACACTAAAGATAATCAAGAAGCTGATATGTTGTCTCGGAAAAAGTTTCAGGATACCGAATGGGAATTAGGAAATTACGCATACGAGGAAATAAAACACAAGTTAGGATCACCAAATATAGATTTATTTGCAAGTCGTTGTAATTCTAAATGTAATACATACGTTACCTGGAAGAATGATCCTGATGCGTGGGTTATTGATGCGTTCACCATTTCATGGAAAGATTTAAACTTTTACGCCTTTCCACCATTTTCAATGATACTAAAAACTATCCAAAAAATCATATCCGATAAAGCGGAGGGTATAGTTGTCATCCCATACTGGCCAACTCAACCTTGGTTTCCGTTATTTAATAAAATATGTAAATCTGAAATTATTTACTTTCCACCTGATTGTAATTTGCTAAAATCTCCTTACAGATCAACCCACAGTCTGCATCGAACATTAACATTGGCTGCCGCGAGATTATCCGGCAGACTCTATTAAACAAATTTCTGTCACCAAGGTCGGTGGAAATAATGTTAGCATCCTTGTCAAGTAACACTTATAAACAATACGACGGCTGCATAAAAGCCTGGATTATTTACTGTCAAAAACATAATTATGATCACACTTGTGCTTCAATACCGATAGTTATTCATTTTTTAACAGAGGTATTTGACAAGGGTGCGAAATATGGGACAATCAACTCTTACAAATCTGCTTTATCTTTATTATTAGGGCATAATTTAGATGACGAAAGACTAAAACGATTCATGAAGGGTGTTTTTAAATTAAGGCCAACTAACCCAAAGTACAATATTACTTGGGATCCTGACATTGTTTTAAACTTCTTAGCCCTCAAATGGCCTAATGAAAACCTAGATTTGAAAACTCTCTCAAAGAAAACTGTGACGTTAATTGCTCTTGTGACCGCACATCGTGTGCAAACCTTATCTCTAATTAAAATTAACAATATAATTACAAATCCCAATGAAATTATTATTAAAATTCCCGATACAATAAAGACAACTAAATTAAATTAATTTCAACCAATTTTAAGACTTCCGTTTTACAATACACGTCCAGAAATCTGCCCAGCTAGATGTTTACAAGCATATATGAATAAAACTAAGACATTACGTAAGAATAACAATAATAGTTTATTTATAAGTTTCAAAAAAACCACATTCAAACATTACTTCTCAAACTGTTAGTCATTGGTTAAAGGATACGCTACTAGAAAGTGGCGTAGACACCTCAGTATTTTGCGCTCACAGTACACGACATGCAGCCACATCAAAGGCAAATAAATTAGGAGTTAACATAGATGTGATTAAAAAGACTGCTGGATGGACTGATTCGTCTTCAGCTTTTGCTCGATTCTACAATAAAGAAATTATAAATCATAATCAATTCGCTGAATCATTGCTTAATTCTTCTCAAATATAATGTAATAGGAATACAACTTATAATGTATATGTATAGGTACTTAAATAAAACAAGATCTGAAATGATTGTATGTATTACTACCTCTTTCCTTTACTTAATACTTACCTTGGTATTTATATACCCGAAGTAAAAGCAATGTTCAAACCTGCAAGTATTAAACATTGATTTTTGTACAATGGCATTTTCTACAATATCATTGTTTTTATATTTATTTTAAAACCTATGCTATAAACATCCTACACCATGTTAAACGTAAATCGCAAAGAATGAAGCTGCGAAGCATAATTGAAGATCAAACGAACTTACCAAGTGAAGTTCGATCCCAATTATGCGAGCAGCTTCATTCGACGCGATTTACCAACTCCCACCCTACTTTTATGTTAATTATCAATTCAGTAATTAACCCCATCCCGATATGTTCGAACGGTTCTAAAATAAATATTCTTTACCTCTAAACAAAATGAGGATTAATGTCGGAACGGTCCGCTACGACAGCGGTGCGCAGTGGCGGGGCGAAATGTCAAAAAAAAAAAAAAAAAATCATAGACTTTAAACCATCGTGCGGGGCCTACGGTAGATGGCGCTACTACACCATGTTAAACGTAAATCGCGTCGAATGAAGCTGCTCGCATAATTAGGATCGAACTTCACTTGGTAAGTTCGTTTGATCTTCAATCATCTGTCTCATCGTTTCTTTGGTCTTCCCTACTCTTATAGCCATCGACATTCATACTCAAAACTCTCGTCACGACATTTTCCTCATTTCTCCGTAACATATGCCGTAACCATGACAACCGATTTGGTTCCACACATTTTTTCAGTTACCGGTGCCACTTTCCGACTTCCTCTTATGTAATAATTTCTTATTCTATACATTCTTGTAAATTATTGCATGAGATTGCCTTTCGTTTATCCCTTACATTCTGATACAAGACAGCAGAAGGCCAATTCTCGTAGGTAATTTAAAACGTTAAAAATCTAATTATAGTCTCTTCTCGGCGACAAAGAAACGTCAAAAACTTGTCAAAATGTAGGGTAATTAGAGGTATTTTTGACAGATTGAGACTGAGATCAGACTTTAAACGTTCTTAAAACTACGAGAATTGCCTCTCTGGACTAGCCAGATCTAGCCATGGTTTCATATATCTTCCCCTTAAGTTTAATGGGAATGCGGGAATTATTGTAAATTAAAAAAAGACGGGTTGCACTCCGGGAGTGCCGGCAGAAGTGAAAACTTGAAAATTAACGTTGAAATAAATCAATTATTAATTTAATTAAATAACTCATTTTTTTTCACAATTTCTTCGTCACTTTTTTCATTAATAGATGCACTTTGTTCAATTTCCATATTTTAAACACTATATACACGAATTTTACGAATACACAGCAGTGTGGCTACTACACAGACGGTCGAGCCATCAGCTGTCCATCCATCCATCCATCCACTCCCACTTCCACTTCGACTTCGACTTCCACTTCGACTTCGACTTCGACTTCCACTTCCACTTCGACTTCCACTTCCACTTCCACTTCGACTTCGACTTCGACTTCCACTTCCACTTCCACTTCGACTTCCACTTCGACTTCCACTTCTACTTCCACTTCCATCCATCCATCCATCCATCCATCCATTGTGTCCGTGTGTCACTTCACTTCGGTTGGCGCCGCCGTAGAAAGAGAGGGGGGGAAATCTCTCCTGACGGTCACGTGTCCTGACGCGATGTCCTGACGCGAGTTTAACATTTTTTCGTTTATTGCCCGTGGTCCGACCGCGTAGTTCTACTAGTAGGACCACGGGCATTTTTCTTTTCGGTGGTTCTATCAATCGGACCATGGGCAAATCAAGTTCTATCAGTAGTACTAAGGACAACTTTGTTTACCCGTGGTTCTATTAAGTGAGTAAACTTCTTTGCATGTAAAACTTGGAGTTACTAAATACCAAAATAAATGTTGGACATGCATTGGATAAGCTGCGATGATATATATTCGTCCACGTTTACTTACTCTTTGTCAAAAATCTTTTTGTTAGTTAAACCAGCTAACTCTTTTACTCTCACATTTTTAATCTCACATTTACACGTCCGTCCATCAATGCCTCTTTTGCTGGCTGCTGCAGTAATGTACTATTTTCTTTTTAGTGCAATAGGTAGCTACAAAAACATTTTTTAATAACTATTATTTTTTAGTCTTTTGTTACCAAAAGGCTAAAAAATAAAAATAATAGTTATCCCGAGATTTACTTGTGACAATACGGGTGTAGATACTACCCAATAAATTATTATTGGGTAGTATCTACACCCGTATTTTTTTTGTTTTAACATATCTCGGGACCATGGGGTCCCGGTCCTTTGGAAGGCGTACGAGGGGCCGAAGCCAACTCTCAGAGGCCCGTTAGACGTTTTCAATGAAATGAGGCACCAACCGACGGGTGCGGGATTGTCCGAAAGGGTTACCGCTACCCCGGAACATAAAGGGCTAAGGAAGGAACACGGATGGGTTTTAGTCAGTAAGAGTCTGACACTCCCTTCGCTCCACCCAGAGCGGGAGGGGTCATTTGATGATTTCCCATACATAAAAAAAAAAAATAAAAAAAAAAGGGCTATCTAAAAAAAAAAATTGATAGCCCTGACAGTTTTTTTAATCATTATTTTACTAATAAAAGTGTGTTAAAATGTAAAAAACCTTATTCAATCAATTTTATTTTTACTTACACGTATTTTTTTTTCCTTTGTAAAATAATGAAGGTAATACGGGCTGGTGTCCGCAACTCAAAATAATGTAACAGTTATAAGTACTACGTAAGTAGTACCATGGGCAAAAATATTTATCTTAGTTCTACTCGACCAGTAGGACCAGTGCCAATAAAATATGATAATTTTATAACGATGGTCCGATTGATAGAACCACCGAAAAGAAAAATGCCCGTGGTCCTACTAGTAGAACTACGCGGTCGAACCACGGGCAATAAACGCATTTTTTACCCATTACTAAAAGTGTGCAACGCCGCTAAAGAAGCTTACACTTCAAAATCTGACTGAAAACTTTCTACGCTGACTTTATCCTCAATGTTCACTTTGCAATAATAAGGAAAAAATTAAATAACTCCTAATGACACTTTTTAAATGTTATCAAGTCCCTACAGTCAATTTACGACCTTTTGACTCAATCGTATTGACTTTTCAGTAAAGGTCGTATTCATTGGATAAGGAAAAATAATCAAATTGTGGGAAGCCAACAACCATTAACAAGCTGATCGGCTTCATCAAAGTCATCGTTTCTGTGATTATTTTCCTCAATTACGTTTTTTAATTTAGATCATGGTAAGATGCAAATGAATTTATCACAAGCGCATTAACAACACTACTTCTAATAATCAGCTCGTGGCTAAATGATAACAGTGCGCTTGCCGCCGTCGGGTCATGGATGGGTGACCATCCATTCACCACACACCGAGACTCCTCCGGGCCTCGGAAAGCACGTTAATCCGTTGGTCCCGGCTGTCATACGTAGATCTTTACAGTCGGCCCAGTCAGAAGCACAAAAGTCTGACAATCAGTGCTACCAATAGGTATCGTATTACCCAGTAACTGATTTAAAGGCCTAGCCTATGTGTTAATCAACTATCGGTATGCCAAATTCAATTCGAGGTTTACGCCGAGCACGCCAGTAAAGCTCCAAGTCGGCATGACTTTTTACATTCATCTTCATATTTTATCCAATTTACAAGAAACCTTGAACACAACCTTGAATTACACATTAACCTTCCTCGTGAATCACTCCGTCCATTGGTGAAAATCCGTCCGGTAGTTTTTGAGTTCAGACGACACGACAGACGGACAGACGTGGCGGGGGGACTTTGTTTTATAGTTACCTCTCTATTTTTATTAATTTAAACACATACCACAGTAAACATACAGTAAAACATCTTCATACAAACGTGCCGCTCTCGGTTTGAATGTGTGCGTGCGCGCCGCGCGCCATGTCGGCACGCGATTTCACGCACACGCTAGCATAATATATGAGGGAATAAGGTGGCGGCAGTGCGGGCTGTGCAGCGCGACTGTGAGCACGCGCGTACGCTACATGACCGCTTGCGTTCGTCAACTCTCGCCGGCGGCGGCCACTTAAATTACGAGTATCATGACTTCAAAAAGGGGGAAAAAATATTGTAGTGTTTTCGGGTGCCTCAATAATGATTTCGCAAACCCGGACTTATCATTCTTCATAGTTCCTACTCAACCAGAAATGTAAGTACCTACTTATACTTAAATATTATTAGAAAATGTGGTATTGTATTGTTTATTTCACAGTTTATTTGCTTTATTAAGAGCGTAGCCGAGTCGCATTTTTCCATATAAATGTATTCCCAAATTTACTTTCTGAATACTATATTTAGAGCTAAAGTTAGTTACCAGTAGCAATCAAACACAAGGAAATGAAAATATTTTGTCGGAAATCTTACGTTCTGACTATGTACCAATACAACATGAGCTACCGGAAAAAAATGCATTCTTTTATGTTTGTGGCGCTTTGTTAAAAAAATGTGTTGATTACCATAAGAACTGCGATTTTTTAAATAATTACGTCGACGTTAATCAACGAGCGTGTAATTTAAGTGTAGAATCTGGATACACCCATTACAGGAATTACGGCAAAGATCGAAATTAACTCATGATCCCACCTGATGATTTTGTCGATAATGTAGAAAGGATGGAGCAGGTGTTTCGCAAAGCGTTCGAAAAGGACCACATCAACATTAAAATTGGCCGGTCAATTTACGATCAACTGAATGATATAGAATTTAAGATGCCCTGTCCATGCTTTCCCAAAAGCTTTTTACAAAAACTTTACATAAGAATGAGAATTTACTTTACATTAACAAATAATAATAAAGCGTTCCGGACGTGCAGAAACAGGAGAAAAATTTTCTCGGTATCAAATTTGTAACTTAGTATAATAAATGTTATGTGAATAAAGGCTTTTTATTTTTACTAAATTTATAAATTGGTAAAATATTCAATCATAATATGCTTTTTATTTCATAAATTTAGATCAAGTGCTGCTTGTTCGAAATTATTAACTAAAAGTAAAAGTGACAACCCTGGGGATCAACGCAAGTGTAGGCTAATAACTCGGCGGGCGGCCTTAGATAACTTACTGTATATTATATTTACTGTGCACATACTTATCTAAATAATAATAATAATAATAAATAATAAAATCTTTATTTCAGACTAGGTCCATAGATATACATGCGAGAGTTATAAAATTTGCACACGAATAAATTCCTTCAGGATATTTGAGTCCTGTTTATGAGCAATGACCTGTAGGATGCTGTTAGTGCTACTCCGGACTCTGCTCAGTAACGACGCGAGCCGCTTGCGCACAATGGCATGGAAGCCATCTACCCTAGCCTCCGCAAACATACCAGAGGCACTACAAAAGCGGGGCAACCCTAACAACATCCTAAATCCATTATTGTATTGGACACGTAAGGCATTGATCGTCCTCTGCGTATACCTGAACCACAGGCTGCACGTGTAGAAAGTCTGACAGTAGGCTCTAAATAGTGTCACCTTAACTTGTTCACTACAACGCGCAAACCTGCGGGCCAGCATATTGCTCCTGACCGCCAATGCCCTACGCTCCCTTTCTACATCAGCTTGGTCATCAAGACCCTCAGTAACGTAGTGTCCGAGGTATTTGAATTGATGTACCCGCTTCAGTTCACTACCATTCAGCTTTATCGCAGGTACATATAACGGACACTTACCGGCGGCCTTGAAAACCATGTACTCACTTTTCTTACAGTTATAAACTAATCCATGCTTATGGCTATATGTTTCACAGATGGCTAGCAACTGTCTCATTGCGTTTACAGTTGGAGTCAGCAGCACCATGTCATCAGCATAACTAAAGTTGTTCATGCATACATTGTCAACCCTGCATCCTACTCGAGTGCTGCTGAGCCCAACTATAAGCTCATTCACGTACAAGTTGAAGAGCTTGGGAGAACTCAAACCACCTTGTCTCACCCCGCACTCCAACCTGTACGTGTCGGAGAAGCAGTTCGCCCACCTTACAGAGTTTTTCTGGTTTTGATACCAGAAATGAAAAATCAAATATAATAAATGCATACCAACATTTTATTTGATGTAATATGGGTTTTACCTGTATTATACGATATTTTTAAGAAAATATCGTATAATATAAGGTTATAAGTA
Organism: Amphipoea oculea; assembly: GCA_945859645.1. Lineage (NCBI taxonomy): Eukaryota > Metazoa > Arthropoda > Insecta > Lepidoptera > Noctuidae > Amphipoea > Amphipoea oculea. The sequence goes on from OX243880.1 coordinate 14,351,023, forward strand.
ACCTTCAGATTAACCACACATTTTTGACGTTCACGTTTTTAACCGACTTCAAAAAAGGAGGAGGTTCTCTTTTTTTATTAATAAAAAAAAGCTAGCTTCTTTAGCTTTTTAAATAGCTTCTTCCGGCGACTTCGTCCGCGTAAATATTATATCTTATGACATTCAGCAATAGGTACCGGGGTCTTTCCATTGATGAAAGAATTTTCGGAATCGGTTCAGTAGTTCCGAAGATTTCCTATACCTACAAACTCATAAATATCTTTTCATAATATTTTTGTATAGATTAGTTTAGATAGTAACAATAATAGTATCTCTCTCGATGCCTGTAAGGTCGCATTTGGGATAACCGGCCATTTTAAACACGATTGACGTTGCCGCGTCCGGCTATTTGCAAACTTTCGAGACCTTGGCCTAAAAACAAGATGGCACTCGATTGTTGTGATTGCGACACATTTAACGCTAAACATAATTTAATAGATGGGGATAATACACGAAATGTCAGCAATGAAGAAAGTTAGAAAGATTTAGATGTTTGGCAAACTGAATCGACTGTATCCATTGAGTTCCCCGCCGCGTTCAGGATTTATTAGAAAATAAGAAGTATTTTAGTGTGTTGTTTAAGTATATTTGTAATACGGTAGAAAAAAATTAATTCATTTAATTTGTATATAAGTAAATTAATTGTAATTTAAATTAGTATAAAAACAATGATATCACTGAGATGTATTCACACAACCTGAAAGGGAGACAAATGGATAATATGTACCTATTATTATTTAGTAGAAAACGTGCATTATTTTAAGTAAGTGTCTCTAACTATTGGAATATTATCACATCTAAGTTAAAACCCATCTATGTATACGACTGAAAGACTTGTATATGGTCATGAATAAAAATTATTAAAAAAAAAACAACCGACTTCAAAAAAAAAAACACTACAAAATGAAAAATAACTTTAATGTTGGAAGTCTTTGGTTCCGCATTTTCGTTTTTTGACACCGACTTCCGAAATTAAAGTTATTTTTCATTTTGTAGTGTTTTTTTTTTTGAAGTCGGTTGTTTTTTTTTTGCAAAATAGTTTTTATTTTTCACTTTTTAGTTGTACCTATCCCACATAAATTCAATTAACACTAGTGCATTGAAGAATTGAAGACACAACTCGAAGAATCATCAAAATTCGCATAGAAATGCCGGAGATGCAGTACATTTATGCATATAACTTCGTACATAAGAATAATTAATTAATGTGTGTGTGTGTGTGTGTGTGTGTGTGTGTGTGTCCTTCCTGAAAGTATGTAGATCACACTAATGAACGAATTATCAAAATCGGTTCAGTAGTTTTTGAGATAATCATACATTTACATTTTTTACATTTTTTTTTTTTATACATTTTTTTACATACAAACATACATACATACTGGTCGAATACAGAACCTCCTTTTTTAAAGTCGGTTAAAAATGTATCCATTGAGTTTGAACTTCGAACGTTAATATCTCGGAAACGTCACGCTTTATGGGTTTGGTCCTACTATATTTTCCGTTTGCATTCATGCCAGCTATCGATTTATACAGGTCTCAAACGAAGCCGAAATCTTGAAAAAAAAATGGCGCTACAGTTAATGCTAGGATTCTTTAAAAAATCCTCAATCCCCTTTGGATTGTTTAATTGAGCAATATTAAATACTCGTAGAAGATGATGATAATAGACGAAATGTTTGCAATGAAGAAAGTTAGAAAGATTTAGATGTTTGGCACACTGAATCGACTGTATCTATTCAGTTTCTTTGCTATTGACCTATGTGTTATGACTAGCGAGCAGCACGGTTTTTACGAGTTGACAAAACATCGTGGTTTCTTCAATATACTTAATTTTAATAATAATATGACTGTATCATACATATAAACCATCCGGAGTAAATAATCTAAATGATGATGAAAACCGCATCAAAATCCGTTGCGGAGTTTAGAAGAACAGATTAGATAAATATAGAAAATTGGTGAATGAGAGAATTCCAATTATTTACTTAATAGTTTTCTTTTAAAAATACTCGAGTAAATTTTTATCTGAGCAACATCCATTTTTTTAAGTTTTGGGACTGTCCCAAAACCACCATCCATCGTCATCGACGTCAGCCGTCCATACGTTATCTTATATCCAAAGTATGAGGTCGCAAGTTCGCAACCCCGCGACAGGGGCATGAATATAATATGTAATATGGAATTCCCAAAAATGACGCATGTTAGCTAGATTATCTTATTTTATCACTTAAATTGTGCAATAACTCGGCATTAAGTAGATAATGTATGTATATTTGTTGGGTAATGCATTATCATCATTCTTTAAGAGAAATATTTAATTGACTCTAAAATCTTATTGATCCGCAATGTTAATCACCTTTTTTTTTAAATGAACCTCTTATAACTTTCTGGCCTTTTTCAAAGTTGGTCGCAGGAACTAAGCTATGGAGGTGCCATAGCTTAGCAAATGGGTTAGAACTTTGATCCATCACGCGCAATCCGAGCAAGCGAAGCGAGCGGTGCCGCGTCAGCGGCCGGCGAATGCTACGGTATATCCAAGTTGGTCGCATAACTGCGACTCTACTAGGCTAGGGCACATAGCAAAATGACGAGTATTTTTAGGAAAGCAAAATTTTAATGATTTGGGGATCACAAAAATACACTCAAGTATTATTCAAGCGTGTCGAATTACTTATCAATCAATAAATCAACGCAGACTATCGCAGTCCACTGCTTTACATAGGCCTCTCCCAGGCTGCGCAACAATACCCTGTCCTCTGTCTACTGTATTCAGTCTGTCCCAGCCAGGTTTTTAGGACGCGGTCTCTACTCCAGGACTCGTCAGCTCCGCTGCCACTGCCAGCCCACTGCCACTTCGGTTTGCTTACTCTGCAAGCTATGTCGGTAACTCTAGTTCTTTTCCTTCTCGTCGCCTATCCGACAGAGTTTAAAGACTAAGGTCCTCAACCAGTGCGCCCTGCCCGTAATGACATACGGTGGAACACTGACGGTCGGGCTGGTCCTCAAATTCAAGGTCGCTCGGCGCGCTATGGAGCGAGCCACGCTCGGAGTCTCTTTGAAGGATAAAATCAGGAACGAATTACATATACTTTTTAGAAATTAAAGTAAGATTTATTTGAGGATCGATTAAATACAATCTTTAATGAGTTCTCTTTTTGTGAGACTGTTTTATTGGTCTGGATTTTCCTATTAGATAAGAAATGCTCAGTAGGAGGCTGGTGGATTTGTGTTAGATTAATGGCAAGAGGGATGGCAATCCTTTATTAAAAGGGACTATTAAATTTTCAGGCTATTTTTCCTGAGAGTACAGTTATAGGCCGCCTGTCGCTGTTAAAAATACCGTTTTTTTTTTTTTGAAGAGGCTCCATTCTATTAGAAAAACTCTGTATTACGATAGGCCATATCAAGGTCAAAGTGTGACAAGAGAAGTGCGGCCTATTGTACTTACACGCGATGTTGTTAAAGGGAGCAGTGGTGGCCCAGTGTTAACGACCGCGACTTACGATATATAGGTCGTAGGTTCGAACCCAGACAGGCGCTTTACTTTGTGTAAATTATTTCATCACCACTGCTCTCAAAACGGTGAAGGAAAACATCGTGAGGAAACCGGCATGTGCTAGAACCAAAAATTCGAAGACGTGACATCTACCAACCCACACTGGGCCAGCGTGGTGGATTACGGCCCACTCCCTCTCACAGAGCGGAGGCCTGTGTCCCAGCAGTGGGAACATTATAGGGTGATTATACAGGGTGTCCCTGGAATTGATCCATACTTCCAGGGACATTCTGTATATGGTTATGTACGCGATGTTAAGTCTATGCAATATTATTCTATAGATCGAACGTTTAACTGAGACGTTACCTGAGGTAGCAGCGCGGTGCGGGAGGGATGTGTGGTGACGTGATGCGAGAGCTCAGTGGATCGTCAACTTGTGACAACTTTTTTAACACCTCGAGCGACTTAGGGCCGGCGCTCACTGACGGCGTGGCACGGCATAGCATGGAAGGTTGTGCTGCAGCATCCCGCGGCGTTCCGTGGCATGCCGTGGCATCCCGTGGCATGCCGTGGCAACCTGCTGAAAGCCCGCACCGACCGGACTGCGCCCCATTATTTATTACTTATTTCAACTAGCTTAGCAATCATAATTCCTCGACACAAAGTGACCCATACGTCTCGCGGGATGCAATGGCGCGCCGCGGCAACCGTCCCGCGGCGCGTCGCGTCATGCCGCAGCATCCCGCGGCACGTCACGTCAATTCGCATGAATTCTAAACTCATTGAAATAAGATTAAAAATAACTTAATTAGTAATAAAAATGCTTTGCCATGACACGCCGCGCGCCGCCGCCGTGCCGTGCCGTCAGTGAGCGGCGGCCCTTAACTGTTGAAAGATATTCTCTCAACTCATATGAATGAGCAGGTAGAAGTGTATTTGTACACCGATCCCGACCGGGTGACGTTAAAGCCATTCATTGGCATTCTCGCGGGGGGTGGGAGTACTCATGATTATGAGTCACTTTACTATAGGCTAATCTCTGAAATAGATTGATTTAATTTAGTAAGCTTTTCACTTTTGTACAAAACGGCTGGAGAAGGGAACTTTATTCTTCTATCATCAATTCATCATCATTCTTTATAGCACCTCATGTATGTTGTAGAATTAGTTGACAATGCAGCGATACATATGAGTACATCTCAAGCAACGATTTTGGAACACCAATTTCGGGAAGTGTGATCATCCGTTTTGGCGATTTGAACTGGCTGGCCAGATCTCCAGATCTGACGGCACCAGACTTCTTCCTTTAGGCCTTTTGGAAATCTCTCGTTTACCACAACAAACCTCGCAAGTCTTGAAAGCCAACATTGTAGAAGAACCACCCGTTCACCCCCAATCACCCGTTTAGAGCAATTTTTTGCGAGAAATAATTCATAATGTGGTAATACGAGCACAAAATAAAAATGAGCATCAACTTGACCATCATCATTTTTTCGACTAACCCCATCATTCATAAACGTTGCTTAGCGACTGTTTAACCATACATTGTTGACGTTCAAACGTCACATAACTTTATTCATAGTTTCGAAAAAATTAACCCCAATTTTTTCCATTTCAGTTTCATACATTACTTTTGCCCCACCTTGTATTTCTATCTGTGTATATTTTATCTTTGGAGGGGCTTGTGGCTAAGTAATAATAGCCGCACGAGTTGATCGATCAGGTTAAACTATGCTTACCACGGTTGGTCCGTGGATGGGTGACCATCTTTACACACCGAGACCCCTCCGTGATTCGGAAACCAGTTGTCTTTCGTAAACCCGAAAGTCTGACAAGTGACAACCAGTCTTACCAAAGGAGTATAGTATTACCCAGTAACTGGGTTGTGGAGGTCAGATAGGCAGTCGCTCCATGTAAAATACTGGTATTAGGTAAGTTGCATCCGGTTAGACTGGAAGCCGACCCCATCATAGTTGGGAAAAGGCTAGGTAGATGAGATGACGATATATTTTATCTTTGCCCCAGAATTCATCAATGGATGCTGTTTTAAGTTTTATTTTTATTTTTCCTTAAAAGCAACAGTTTACCTGTTAAATAAATAATAATCTTCCGAAAAACATCATCGAGGCTTAACATTCTGCAATTCTAAACCAAAATCCCAGAAAGAGACGGCGGGTTGAGCTGGACTCCTTCTTAAAGGATTGGCCCACAATCGCAGTAGACGGGAAAAAGTAGAAAGAAGGAATGGTCTTTGCCTTGCAGCACTGGTATAATACATGCTTATAATAATAATCAATAAATAAATCCTTTACAAAATGATATAACATTGCAATACAGTTTCTAACTCAATAAATCCTTGAGTAGGTAGTCAAGACGGCAGTTGATTGAGTAGCGCCAATTATACGATCAACGTTATCATTTCGTCATAATCATTTATCAATGAAATTGCGCCGGCGCATATATTTTGCCCGTAGAATGCACGCCTTCGTCTTGTAGTTGTGCTCCAGCCGTCGCGAGAGCCGCACGTCTTTCGCGCGCTCCTATTTCTAAGAAAACGAAGAAAACGTGGTTAGAACGCGTGTTAACAATCATGGTGAGTGTCTCTCTTATAACGTCGTGTGCAATTCCCATTTTGCGGTCGTGACTTACTTATAAATTTTACAACTGTAAACCTTGATACAAATTTGCTTTTTTATGACTGAAACTGTCGTTCCACGTGTCGAATGGAAACATAGAAATGTTACTAATCATGTTAATTTTTCACGGTGACATTTTATGGAGCACTTATTGAAAACAAATAGCTGAAAAATAATTTTAAATAATTTTTTTGGACACGCTTGCTTCGAATTCTAATTAGAAAACGATTTATTGAAATGACTTAAAATTTTTGTAGAGTTGCATCGTTTTTCATAATGAATACCTATTATGCAATGCAAAGTAAACACGCAAATAAACCGTTGTGTAAATACATAAGCGCAGACATGTGCTAAAACATCGACTATCACACACACACACACACACAGACTTGTTAACAACGAAAAAACAGGTATTACTGAAGGTAAAAAAGTGCAAAATAATCATTCACGTGGTAAGGATTGCTGAATCACTTGTAAGTTTTAATTTGAGCATGATTTCCTCATCCACTTAACCTATAAACAATAACATAGCCCCCATATCGTTCATTGAAGTAGTCGAAAATAATCCTTCCTAGTGACATCTATCTATCTAGATCTACTGTCTAGGAGAGTTTGACAATGAAAAAAGAATTCCTCCTCTACTCAAGTCAGTGACCGACAGCTGACCACCTATACTTTTGGCATTTGCCCATATTCGAATATGGAACATACCAAAATATATCTATTTGTATATTTAGTTAGTTCTAGTCATTTAATTAGTACCTACTGTAAATAGTTAGAAGTTTATCTAAGTATATATTTTTAACGTATTAAAATTTTATTATAAAATATATATAGGTAGCCACTGACAATTTTAATGCTACATCAACACTAATGAACCTTCTGCGAGTGCGGTAACAAAAAAAGGTGAGATCACTTTAAACTTATAACCAGTTTTCAATCCACTGCTGAAATAAGCTCATTCTACAACATTGCGATAATTATTATAAGTGGCCGAAATAAAATAATGGGAACAATTCCAGACTAGCCTGAACTCAATCAATCTGCCTAGCCTTTTCCCAACATTATTGGGGTCGGCTTCCAGTCTAAACGGATGCAGCTGAATACCAGTATTTTACATGGAGTGCTTACCTATCTGACCACCACAACCCAGTTACTGCTTTAACTGTACCATTGCAAGGAAAGGCCTCATCTCATACGGAGAACAATTGTTTATTTCGTGTTTATTTCAGACCACCAAGACCAGGTTTCCTTAATCTAACATTAACTTAGAATCTACATACGAACTTAAATATCTATTCCAGTTACCTAATTTATATAGATACTTATTGAATACATTTGTAAGTACCTACTTTAATCTCTAATCTACTAATATTTATCAGCCTTATTACAAAACAAGGTTTATCTTTAGACTCAGGTTTAAACGATCGAGCCATTTTCAAATTTCGAACTTTATTCCGACAAATTTAAAATTCTTAGTATGTACAAAAAGTAACGTTAAATCCGAGTCAATGTTATCAAACTTTCCATTCGCCAGAATAAATTTTAAAATACAGTAACTGTCTCGCAGGTTTAGGCTAGATCTAAAGTTGGAACTCGTTTTGTAATAAGACGGTATGTATTTAATCAATCGTTCGTTCGTTTGAATCGTTAGTCCAGTGGTTGCAAGAGGTGTGGGATTGTCCGAAAGGGTTACCGCTACCCCGGAACATAAAGGGCTAAGGAAGGAACACGGGTGGGTTTTAGTCAGTAAGAGTCTGACTCTCCCTTCCGCTCCACTTAGGGGTCATTTGATGATTTCCCATCCATAAAAAAAGCGGTTGCAAGAGCTGCTGTTGAGCATGAGGTCATGACCTCATGCTCAACAGTAGCTATTTATTATATCTAGTATTCCAGATGGATAAACCCTGCCCGACCACCGGGTCGGGCAGGGTTTCTCAGTAGCAGCCCGGAGCCGGAGCCTGGATTTCTCTACCCGGCTGATAGCAATAGTCGTTACATGGGACTTAAACATAATTGGCGAAATGTAGGTGTACTAAAGATACACCTCTATCTAACCCTTCGTGGATTACAGTCATGATGTTGTGTAGCAATATTATCATTACAATCCAATCGAATCAAGTCATTCTATTACGTCTATGAAAAACTTTATGTGCATGAAAAGTTATGGTTTTTTATGTTAGCGCTAATTTCTTGTATGTTTTGCATAATTACTTATCATTTCGTTCTTTTACCAGTCAACCTTAACACAGTTTCATTGTTTTTATGTTTAACTTTTTTACACTTAGTACGTTTGTATAACAGTAATGATAAATTATCCTCCTATACCTACGGTAATTTGAAAACATTGTAAAAGCCAATTACTTTTAAAAGAGTAAGTACTTAACCTTGGAGTTTCTTGCCAGCTGTTCTCCGTGGGAAACGACCAATTGGAACCGTGGACCTAGCTTCTGACGTTTCATAAGTGCCCATGAAGTAGACTTATATGAAACTCAATAAAGACATATTCCAGTCGGATCCCCTGAGACCCCCCCCCCCCTGCTCGATCCCATGCCAGTTCTTCTCTTTTAATCTCTGGCTTATCCACTGTATGCTAGGTTACTCTTTTTGATAGGTAAGTACAGTCAAAAAGAGTAACCGAGCATATAAAAAATAAACGTTTCAATATTTTGATTTTGATGAACCACTTTTAGTGCACATACTTAAAATATAACCTCACGCCTTACTCTCACGGGCCTAGGCAGAAACTACAGAACGCCATGCTACGATTCTTACATACTCCTTTCGCCTTGTTAACGTTAACGTAATTTTAAGAACGTTCACGGTCTGATCTCAGTCTCAATCTGTCAAAAATACCTCTAATTTCCCAAAATTTTTGACATTGATTGTCGCTGAGATAAGATTGCGACTAGATTTTGAAGGTTTTTAATTACGAGAATTGGCCCGTCATACACATGCGCCGGTTGCAACTTGTGCGATATTTATTTCTCGAAAATTATCGGATACCTAGGTATCCGATGAATTTATCACCTGCAATTGACTGAAAATTTTTTTTCTTCTTTCTAAAAGAATACTTTAAAGGACATAATAATAAGGAAAATATGTACTCAGCCAACTCTAAACATTGAGATAAAATTAATTATCAGTACGTATCACAAACATCATAAATATATAAAGATTATATTTATTGAAATGAAGATATTCAAGCGGAATGTGCAAAAAAATAATTTATCAATGTGTTTTAAAATTTGCGCATTGCTGTTGAGATCATGGGTGCTTGGGGCATTGAGGCCAGGAACCTCTTTAGGGATATAGGGCACAAGCTTCGTGACAAGACGGGTGACTCCGGCTCGTTCTTGGTGCAAAGGTTGGCCATTGCCATTCAACGTGGCAATACAGCAAGCGTTTTGGGCACCTTTGCGCTGGGAACAGTTAGGGGCGGGTTATTTGACTAAGTTAGACGTGTTGGTAGTAAAGATATGTTTTAATTTCTTATTCTAATTGTAATTGATAATTTATTGTTGACTTGTATAAATAAACTTTAAAAAAATTTATATCTGAAGCTAGAGATATGTTTTAATTATTTTGACACGCGCCAATAAAGTACATAGATGCCTACCTACCTCTCGAATAATGAATTCGCAAGAGCAAACGTGCTCGGAGGAAGGAAGTATTCCAGTGTGTATGCTGGTAGGGATCTTGACCGTACTTCCGGGATTTTCCTGATAGCCGTGAAAACATTTATTGTTCTATAAAAATATGTGTATTTTTTTAAAATAAAAGAATACATAATTTAAGATATCATCGTTATTAATCATTGTTCAGTATATCTTCAGGAATTAATGTCTTCACAATGCTCATATTAAGATAACTGAAACGCAACACAAAAGTAGATTAAAAAAATTAAAACCACTAATGCCATAGCTACTAACATACTGATTACAACGAAAGATAAAAGATATCTATCGATAATTTTAATTAGAACGACTTCAAACGTTAATTATTTACATCATCTGCCTAGCCTTTTCCCAACTATGTTTTGGGTCAGCTTCCAATCTAACCTGATGCAGCTGAATACCAGTATAAGCATAATCACCCTTGAATGATCCCACTGCTGGGACACAGGCTTCCTCTCTTCGAGAGGGAGTGGGCTGTAACCTAAGTACCTCGCAAGCCTAGTGCGGGTTGGTAGATGCTGAATACCAGGATTTTACCTACATAAATTAATTACTTAAGTATTTATAATTTTCTAATGACCACGAAAAATAACTTTATCTGAGTAAAATTAAAAACGCAAGCTTGAAGGTTAGCGGATGAATAATACTTCTTGCTGGTGAATATTTGAAACTGGGGAATAACACGAAGTCATTAACTAACTTTTTCCTGTTTATTAAATTAAAATAAACTATGTATTATGATCTTACCCCTTTACTACTAAACGTTGTATAGCGTCTGTATAGTTTACACAACGCTTTGTCTTCTTCTTTCGAAAGTCAAATTACTGACAACTGAAAGAGAGAAATCGGTGTGTAACTATTCATCTGTTATAATACGTTTATTAGTAAAGGGGTTATTATTATTAACTGCCAAGAGTTAAAAATGATTTGTAGTGATAGCTTTGCCACTGTTAAGAACAGATTTGATTACCATTAACAGTATTCAGATTTCAGCGTCTCTGAATACGGCGGAAATAAATGCGCATTGAACTTTTAAAAAAAGATTGTTATTAACTATGTTTTATTTTATATTGGGACATTCCAGAGGGGTTCGTAGCTTATTATTCAAGGTTAAGCAACGCTTGCTGAGGTCGGTCCGTGGATGGGTAACTATCTATTACATACACCTCCATGTCTCAGGGAGCACGTTAAGCCATTGGACCCTGCTGTCATTTGTAGATATTTGACTGTCGTTACGAGTAGTCTGAAGCCCGAAAGTTGGACAACCAGTCTTACCAAGGGGTATCGTGTTACATTCCGTGTAAAATACTGGTATTCAGTTGCATCCGGTTAGACTAAGGACCCGACCCCACCGTAGTTGGGAAGGGTTGTTCCACTGCGCTCCAAAACACATTGTTCTGATAGTTTTAATGTTCATATCACATTGATTCCACTGCGCTCCAAGAAAAATAAATGTTGAGTAGAGTTAGCAAAAAATTAATTAAGCATGAAATTGTCTCCTTGTTTTTTTTTTATATTTAATATAAGTAATGATTAAATATCATTAAAAAAAAAAGAAAAAATGCATATCAAATATGTTTATTCAGTCACACTAATTCCATAAAGTGCGAAATGGCCTTGAGAATTTTTGACACACGAAATGAATCCACTGTAAAAAAATACTACCGATATTTATATTTGTGTATAACAAATAACTTATGGTTTGCCTTTTATGGTGACTCTATATATTTTATTTTGGAGCGCAGTGGAATCCATTCCTGAGCGCAATGGAACAACCCGTTGGGAGGGTGTTGGGAAAGGGCTAGACAGATGATGATGGGACATTCCACACTAACAGGCAAGAAACGGAAAAAAACCATGTCATAACTGTCCGTTAATATATTCTCATTTCCGAATACAATATCTCTATACACCACACAGATTATTACCGCCAATATATCAGTATTAATACATATAAATGATATATGCATGCATTGTACGGCTCCCGGGCTGTCATCATCAGCCATTAATCATCGTAAATATTGTCAAATTATACTTACGATGTTGTTACAATCGACCCATAATGACATGTTACAACGTGACATCTGAGCTTCTCAGAATTTTATTTTAATCGTTTACGGTCTTCTCCTTGAGTTGTTAAACCGATACTTGTACTAAATTGATCGGAAGTAATCGCCACGAAGTTTGCATCAATCTATTTGAAACAGGGTTGGTTGATTTAAATCGTTATTATCGCCTATTATTTTACCAAAAACTAAGAAAATATCAACATTTACAATGGCCTGAAAGCAAATAGGATCAATTACTATAATTAGCATAATTATATATTTTTTATATTTATATGTATTAATTTAAAACATGGGTAGCACTAGTGGCCAGTAATCATAAAAATTATAACAACATAAAATAATTCGTAATTTGAAAACTACCGCCTGCGCCACTCGCCGACTTATGGCTCTCTCTCTCCTTCGATTCGCCTCCGAGCCTCTTTACACCTTATTCATTGTCATTTTATTTTATTGATGTTATGATCCATGATCCCGGCAAATGACCCCTGCGTTACCTACAGTTATTTAAGAATATAATTTTAAAATAAATAAATAATAACTTATAATTAAATTAAAATATGGACATAAATCGAAAACGCGAAACCGTAAACGTGTATTAAATTAATGACGCCATTAAAGCGCCTTACTGTAGAAAGGTGATACAATAATCAACATTATTATAAACTATAATTATACATACTTATAGGTAAGTAAAAAAATGGGTACAATTTCAATATGCACAGGTAGGTACAATATTAATCGGACATTTGCCAATTTTACCACCTATTAAAGTCTTGGACAAAAACACTAGCACTTTCAAAGAAAACCGGATTCTTTTTAATTAACAAAAAAATGATTTAAATCAATTAAAAACGGATTTTGCCCACCCCTAATGACTGTGGTATGTGTTAGATTCCATCGATGCTATGAAGCGGTCCAATTCCCAATGTTGTCACTCACACGCGCTTTAGGCCCCCGCAAGTGGGAACTGGGAACTCCGTCTTTTTTGTGGCTTGTGTGGGAAACGGTCTCAAAGGCACGCGTCCGGCACGTTGCCTTTTTCATTTTGTTACTTTTTACCACACCGTGATATTTCCTGAACCGTAGTTGCGTTTTAGACATATTTTCTCACTGAAAAGTATTTAAGTATTTTTACATTGCAGCATAAAGGGCGCTACACACGGCTAAGATACTATAATATTTTATCTTAAGATACAATATCGCTCGCCATACAATTCAATGGAATATGAAATAAATATTATCTTCGTCGTGGGTAATGGTCCATGGTTTTACTTAAATTATGATGACAGAAAGGTATTCATTTATTTATTGAGGACCTCCAACCTCCAACGAAAGACGTACTTAAAAAATCACAATTTATAAAGACACTAGGTTCTGCACGATTGAATGTCGGAAATTATCCCACAGGAACGTGCTACCGGGACAAAAAGTAGCCTATGTCCTTCCCCAGGACGCTATCTATCGCCTTGCAAAATTTTACCGAAATCTTTCATTGGTTTAGGCGTGAAAAAGTAACATACATAGGTCTGTACCTATGTATGTTACTTTTTCATGTTAGTTACTTTCGAATTTGTAATATTAGTATGGATTAAGTTTTGGTCTTATGCACTCCTTTAATTACAGGAGCCTAAAGCATGCTTTCACTAATATTATAAAGGCGAAAGTTTGTGAGTGTGTGTGTTTATATGTTTGTTACTTCTTCACGCTCAAACGGCTGGACCAACTTTGATAAAATTTTATATGGAGATAGCCGACACCCTGGATTAACATATAGGCTACTGTTTATCCCGATATTCCCACGGGATCGACATTTACGCGGGTGAAACCGCGGGGCGCAGCTAGTTAATTCAAAATTATAATCCAACTTTAGAGTTTCTTCTTTCTTTGAAGTTCTTTGAAGTTCTTGCCTTCTCTTCTCCATAGAGATCTACGTTTTGGAATGGGACACTGGCTTCAACTTTCTGACTAACTGACCGACTATTTTACATTTCAAAAGTGCCCGTAAATGATTTAATTGAAATAAATGGTTTGAGTTTAGATATTTCAAGATATTGTAGTTGTAGACCATAACCCCTAACATTATTTCAAGAACACTTAAGTAATTTCAAATGCATTAACAATTTATTTATAGTCCAGTAACAAAAAATCAGAAACAAGAAAACAACTTCATAAGAAACTCAATAAGCTATTTACATTTAATGATGACCATAAAAAGTGATTACTAACTGAGTAATAAGTAAAAAAATAAAAACTGATCTTTATTGTTCATCGATCAACAGCGTTCATTGTCGATGAGTTGAGTAGATACAAATCACGAGTAGTACCTATTGATAAAAAAACAATCACAGTTGATTTTAAGGATAGGTAACCTTGAGATTACTTTTGGTACAGTATGTCGCGCATCAGTATTAAACACAATCTGAAACATTTTGAAGGAATCTAATCCATAATCTAATCCATATTCCATTGCTTTATTTGTTCGAAAAAATTGTCTGCTCATCAACGCAAATAACGCAATGAATGTGGTTGAACTATCAAAATTAAAGCTACCAACCAACGGCTTTGATTTTCTGATGGTGTATTACGCAATTACCCCTCAGTTTAAGCTTGTCTCTTAGTCTATGGAAACTCCGTACTACTACTAAGTCATCTGCATAGCCTTTTCCCAATTATGTTGCACCTGCAGCTGAATACCATTATTTTACATGGAGCGACTGCCTATCTAACCTCCACAACCCAGTTACTGGGTAATACGATATCCCTTGGTATGACTGGTTGTCAGATTTTCGGGCTTCTGACGACCCGTAACGACTGTCAAAGATCCACGAATGACAGACGGGACCAACGGCTTAACGTGCTTTCCGATGCACGGAGGGGTCTTGGTATGTAAAGATGGTCACCCATCCACGGACCAACCGCGGCAAGCGTAGCTACTACTAAGAACTATTAGATATTCTGTGGTGCTACACTAAGCCAGCTCAAGGTCAAAGTCACAATATAAATATAAAATATTTATACTGTGTCAAAGTGTTACCACCGATAGCGGTCGACTGCACACACGGCGACACGACACATCAAGCTATACCTACATTTCCAGTATTAGCCCTCCTCCTCCTCCTTCCTCCCCCCCTCTTTCTCCTTCTGCGAGCAGTCATGCTAGCGAAGGAGGTGGCGGAACGGCTGAGGGAGAGAGCCTCACGTCCCAGCCGCCGCGGGAGACGCTCCGGGCGTCGGGAGCCGCATGACGACTCCCGGCCACCGTAGGCGCGGGCCTGCGGACGGAGAGTAATGGGTAGCTCACCGTCCGATCAGGACTGGACGGCGCGTACGTGTTCCACGCGCGCCTCAAAGAGATGTCAGCATAAAGGAAGGGGCCTGCCAGGGCCGAAGCCTGCCGGGGGTGCGGGATTGTCCGAAAGGGTTACCGCTACCCCGGAACATAAAGGGCTAAGGAAGCAACACGGATGGGTTTTAGTCAGTAAGAGTCTGACACTCCCTTCCGCTCCACCCAGAGCGGGAAGGGTCATTTGATGACTCCCGATCCATAAAAAAAAAAAAAGTATTAGCTGACCTCGCATTGTATAGGTTTTTTGTACAATCAGAAGTTTATACTGGTTATGTACAGCTTGATATGTGTAGCCGTGCGTAACTATTGATGCTGGGGCCGCATAGCGTCTATCGTATCGAAGCAATGCCAGACAAAGAGTCGTTGTGACAAAAATGTTGTCACGGTATATTCCGGTGATCACTGGACCATCGGAATATATCACGACAACTTTAGTGGCTTCGTAATTCTTTGATGTGTGATAACAGGAACGCAGTCGATCCGATCATTCGCATAATCAGCCTATAATGTTCCCGTTTCTGGGACACAGGCCTCCTGTCGATGAGAGGGAGTGGAAGTGGGAGCCGCGTGTCGCGTTTTTTTTGGTGTTAGGACATGCCGGTTTCCTCACGATGTTTTCCTTCACCGTTTTGATAGCAGTGGTGATGAAATAATTTACACAAAGTAAAGCGCCTGTCTGGGCGACCTACAACTCGTAAGTCGCGGCCATTATCACTTGGCCACCTCTTCTCCTATCATTCTCAACGATAGCTAATAATGATTGGTCGAATCGTTGGGAGAATCGGACTGAACCACAACAAGTTCCACCAACAACACACGGATGGGTTTTAGTCAGTAAGAGTCTGACACTCCCTTCTGCTCCACCCAGAGCGGGAGGGGTCATTTAATAATTTGCCAGCCAAAAAAAAAACCGAGTG
Organism: Amphipoea oculea; assembly: GCA_945859645.1. Lineage (NCBI taxonomy): Eukaryota > Metazoa > Arthropoda > Insecta > Lepidoptera > Noctuidae > Amphipoea > Amphipoea oculea. The sequence continues at coordinate 14,367,203 of OX243880.1, forward strand.
TGCTTATGACCACACGACTGAAGTGAAACTTCAAACGTATTTGGCTATGAGAGGAAGAGAGAAAGAAAATGTGCGCGCGCACTGCTTTCTGTTGCTTATATACCCCACTCAACTCCCGTTCGCCTCGCCCGATCACACTTTTCGTAACGGATACGTCACGCGTTCGCCAGCTTACTCCCCAAGTCAAGCGTGCGTAAAGAAGTTTCACTTCAAAAAAGTGCGAGAGAGAGACGGAGCTATACATGACCGATAGCACCATCCCTTTTTCAGACTGGAATCATGATGGCTCTAATACTTTATAATACGTCCTTCGAGCCCGATTTGAACCCACCTTTTTAGGGTTCCGTAGCCAAATGGCAAAAAACGGAACCCTTATGGATTCGTCATGTCTGTCTGTCTGTCCGTCCGTCCGTATGTCACAGCCACTTTTTTCCGAAACTATAAGAACTATACTGTTGAAACTTTGTAAGTAGATGTATTCTGTGAACCGCAGTAAGATTTTCACACAAAAATAGAAAAAAAAACAATAAATTTTTTGGTTCCCCATTTTTACAACTGAAACTCCAAAATTTTTTTTTCACCAAACCTGTACGTGTGGGGTATCTATGGATAGGTCTTGAAAAATGATATTGAGGTTTCTAATATAATTTTTTTCTGAACTGAATAGTTTGCGCGAGAGACACTTCCAAAGTGGTAAAATGTGTGTCCCCCGCCCTCTAACTTCTAAAATAAGAGGATGATAAAATTAAAAAAATATATATAATGTACATTACCATGTAAACTTCCACCGAAAATTGGTTTGAATGAGATCTAGTAAGTAGTTTTTTTTTAATACGTCATAAATCGAAAACCGCAATTTACCTTTCACAAAGTTACAACGAACTACAAGAACTTTTATATTATGTTACTTGCTGCTACGGAACCCTTCATGGGCGAGTCCGACTCGCACTTGGCCGGTTTTTTTTTACCAACAACAGACGCAAGTGTGTTTCCAGCATTTGCTACGCAGACTGCTCATTTAGTGGAACTAAATGGAATTCAAACAAAAAATTTTAACAATTGATTTTCGAAGAACTGTAGCCTAGTAATGAAATTGAAAATGTAGTTCATGCATAACATTTTTTTTGTGTTCCCCGCCAACCCAAGACGTGCCAAGCGAAGCCCAAGGGCACTACCTACCTTTTCTCGAAGCGCTTCGTCGTTTTTCTGCGCCCTCATAACTTGGGTTTGGATTATATCAGATAAAAAAAAAAATCTCGGGATATGATGTCAATAGTGAACTTATTAAAAATATAAAGTTTCCTCTTGTACTTTAGATTTTATTGATATCTAAAAAACCCCGATTTCGTCACTGACTGACTGATGATCATCAAAACTATTTGGGTACTTCCTTCCTGAAGTCCTAGAAAGCTGCACGCCGACGATTAGCTCCAGGCATAGTCTCTATGAGTGAATTTAAAGATACCTGCTGAATAGATTCGACAGACAGTGCAAGCTATATTTAAAACAATTGAATGCTGAGAAAAGGAATCCGTCGCGTCGCGTCGCCTACTAACTGTCTGCAAACCCGATTTGCAATGCGTTTGCCCACGTACAGTCGAACAAGCTATTTGGTATACAGGCAAAAATATTCATCTTTCAACTACAGTGCCAATATTTAGTTTTATTTTGTGCGTTATAACTTTTTTAGCTTATGACATCCTTAATTAAATAGAGTGGTATAAAATAATTGACTAACTCAGCACACCATTGATTAAAAGCAGTTGCAAGTTAGCTGCCTGTATACTAAATAGCTTGTTCGACCGTACTCACGGGCACTATTTTTTTAATGACACATTTTTATCTCTCGGCGCGGTGTTGAGTCGAGGGTTGAGAATCCAACAGAGCCACCATTAGCGCGTTTTAAAAACGTCGCGTTATTAAAGCGTGTGCGCACGTTGGATTACTTTGAGGTTACAGGGTAGTTACGTTATATTATTATCATGCAGTAAACTTACTTTTGCGTGTCAATGGCAAATACGAAATAATAATAGGACTAATAATATACAACGTGCTTTTTTTTTTGATAGCCCATAACTCTAGTGTTATATTCTATAAGTAAAAATAATACAAAAATTCCTAGAATATGTGGTCCAAAAATGCTTAGTTTCGAAGATATCATGTCTCTAACTTTCATTGATAAATACGAGTAATTTATTCATTTTCATTCAAACCAATCATTCATATTTAAAACTAAGAAAATGCGACGTTGTCATATTTCACGGGTGTTTTACATTTATAATAATCGTGACTTTGTCGAATTATTTTGTATGAAAAATGAAAACGAAATATAATTGAAAAACAATTAATATGCCAGTTGTTTTTTGTTATGGTCTCATTCATACCCTAGAGTTATGGGATATCAAAAAAACACCTTGTATAATACAAAAAAAAAGATATGTATAATATACAGGATGGCGGCACTGTTATCATGGACTCAGTACATGATTCTGAATTCCTTTGCGTTGAAATTTTCGTTCATTTTACGTCGGTTATTTAAAAAAAAATTGCTGCTCCATACATTTTGAACGCGTAGATATTGCACTTTTGTAGGAAATAGCAGATTTTTTTTTTAATAACCGACGATAGCTGTTAACGCACGGATCCAGAATCGTGTACTGAATCCTTGATAATAGGTTGTGCGTCGATTTCCCTGCCATCCTGTATACTTTTTAAATTTGTTCGCCCCAAACTTCAGAAACTCCAATACCGTTCATAGATGCTTTGCCGTGCTGATTAAGTCCTCACGTATGCAGGTGACAGGGCATGCGGTGCAAGATGAGAGGTGCGCCATTGTCCGTTATTCTGTAGACTATATTATTTAAGTTTTAGCTTTGACATAATATAATATCTAGATTGGATTAGAACAATAGACCATAAAAAGATTAAAAAAAAATAATTAAAAACAAAAATCAAGGTCTTTCGGTAGACTATAATCCATTAAAATAATATTATATGCCTACCTTGATAATGTTGCTGTGCATTTTTTATGTACTCGCATACCGAAGTGATATTTTCTTCAAAATAATCGTGACATAACAAGTATTCTGATTATAAAAACATGCCTTGACCTCTGTGATCATTAATTTAAATGTTTATGATGAGGTCACTCATCAATGATATCCATTGGACAATTGATTAAATAGGTAGTTTCAAGACTTAAACATTGATCAAAGGTGTTTTAAGCCTTCATCCCATTTGCGTAAATCATAGCACTATCGTATTCAATTATACAAACAACAAACCATCATCTCATCCTACCACAGTCCACTGCCCAGGCTGCGCCACAACACCCTGTCCTCCGCCTTCCGCAATCAGTCTGTCACAGCCATCATTATAAGGGCATCGGTCAATGAAGGCTACCGTTTTTGTGCACACCAGTTGGCGCCACTGTCGAGTAAGGTCCTGAAGTCACTGCCGTGAAAGTTTGTTATTACGGGCTTGAAAACAAAATTTACATATAAACCATATTTAAAACCATACCGTAAAAATATTGAGCATGCCACAATGTTGCGCAGTCCCGTTTTGTTCGAAAAAGAAGGAGGACATAAGTTTCCGAAAGTTAGAACTTTCTCAAAGCACTGACATTCATTGACCCGGAACTAACTTTTTTTTTTGTTTATTTAATTCACAAAACTGATGTACAATCACAAAAGCATTAAAACAGTTTCAACACAAATATTTCTGATTGACATCTACTAAAATAATAAACTATAATAATTAATCTCAGGTATTGCAAAATATTTACAACATTATTCTAATTAGAGACAAACCCGCGTAGCCTACCCACAAACAATGATATTTGACATTTCGGAGACCTCACGCTATACTAGCGCCTCTGACGGCAAATCCACACGTGATAGCCCTCATTATGCTCTGTTCCTATAAAGAAAAATGAATCGTCAAAAAACTATATATAATATAAATAAATTCGCAAGCCAATTTTACCTATGATAGCTACTTCCATTTGAAGGTTTAGGTACTATGCAAAGCTAGGAGGCCTTTGCTTCATTATTGGTAAAGATAGAGTCTTAATTTTAACCAATAACAGTCCGTAAATTATACTAATCGGCCATTAGACAATACTCGAAAATCTATTGACAAATCCAACTACCTACCTGACAGCTACCTACATCAACGCAATGCGTAGGTTTGAGTTATCGTATTTGTTGCCAAAAGGAAAGGAATGGCTATTCCGAGCGTGTTGCGCAATAAGGGCTGCAGAACCAGAAGACCGATGCCCATATTTCAAAACGTTAAAATCCCGCAATCTCATCTGATCGCCATTCAATGTCAATTTGTCACAAATGTAAGTGAATTAGAGGTATTTTTTACAGATTGTAACTGAAGTTAGTGACATGCGTAACCGCCATTTTGAAAAAAAAAAACAAAATGGCAGACGGATAAGTACGCCACGGACATTTAAAGCCCTTTGACCACACCTTTTACTGATACACGCTGTATACTTCAGTATTTAATACAAGTCTCTTGCGGGTTATGCTAATAAAAGTACGTTAAGAATCTTTAAGATTGCCATGTAATTAAATGGTATGTTGTAATTGTGTTGTCAGGTATGATAAGCCGAAGACAGCGCTCTACTTTACATAATTATTTACAGTGACATTCATGCAACCATGCTATAAAGATATCTGCAAACATAAACGAATACCTACAGCATAAGTTTCGAAAGACACGTAGCGCCATCTATTATCATATTAACGTTATTGTTGTTTTCCTCGGGAACAGCTCTTTTTTTTTTCGGTATGTAAGGTACCCTATGTCCGTTTCTGTACAATACACCTGACAACGTATATGCAAAATTTCAGGATGATTGGTTCAATGGTTTAGGCGTGAAAATGTAACAAACAAACTTACTTTCGCATTTATAATATTAGTTAGGATTAGGATAAGATGGGATAGTTAGGACTAGCAGCGCACCGCGGCTTTACCCGCATAAGTGTCTAGCCCGTGGGAACATCGGGATAAAAAATATCCTGTGGTAATCCTGGTTATATTTAAACTATTTGTGTGCCAAATTTTAATTTAAATACGTTTAGTAGTTTTTGCGTGAAAGAGTAACAAACATCCAGCCATCCTCACAAACATTCGCGTTTATAATATTAAAGGAGAATTAAATTAAAAATTAATTAATATAGTAGGAATAAGGAGGGTCTTGTGGATAAGTAATAACAGCCGCACGGGTCGATCGATCAGGTAAAGCTACGCTTGCCGCTTTTGGTCCGTGGATGGGTGACTGTCTTCACATACCAAGACCCTTCCGTGCCTCGGAAAGCACGTTAAGCCGTTGGTCGCGGCTGTCATTCTTGAATTTTTTTGAATACGAATCGATAGAATTATATTTATAATTCTTTTATATTTTACTAGCTGCGCCCCGCGGTTTCACCCGCGTAAATCTCGATCCCGTGGGAATATCGGGATAAAAAGTAGCCTATGTCCTTTCCCGGGACTCAAACTATCTCTATACCAAATTTCATCTAAATCGGTTCAGCGGTTTAAGCGTGAAGAAGTAACAAACATATAAACACACACACTCACAAACTTTCGCCTTTATAATATTAGTGTGATTTACTTTGCTCAAATAAATAAAATATTAAAGAAATTATAAAATTCTATCGATTCGTATTCTAAAAAATCTCAACCATTTATGCAAAGGTGGGTCAGCTAATTGCTATAACTGCCTGTACTCTCCTATAGCAGTTATGCTGGAACTTGGAAGAGATTTCCTTAAAAATAATCATCACCTGTGTACGTTCCTTTCTTCTTGTCTGTTTATATGTATGCACACAAATCTATATAAACTTCATAGTCCTGACTCCTGACTGACTGATATATCAACGCAGAGCCTAAACCGCTGGTCCTAGAGGCATGAAATTTGGAGGGTGTGTTCTTTGTGAAGAGTAGGTATCCACTAAAAAAGGGTTTTTCGAAATTTCACCCCTAAGAGGGTGAATGGGGGAGGGTGAAATTTCCAGCGGACGAAGTCGCGGGCAGAAGCTAGTAAGTAGTTAAATAAAACAAAAAATAAGATTGAACGAGTAAGCCTTCCAACTACAATTTCTCCTAGAATCTGCTTTCCAATCTCAAGCAACATATTTCATAGTTCGCCCGTCGTTAAACCTGTCGATGCAATAATGCACATAAGGGTGGATATAGGGAGAACCCTCCCCCTCCTCCCACCTTCTTCACATGACGTCATCTACCTACAGTTGCCTAGCAACCAGATAGGATGTCAAAGCCACTCCTTTGACGGCGTACCTATAAGTTAGGACGTTGCATAATGGTAGATTTTGTAACGAAATGGAAGCTCGAATATATCAGGTTGCATAATCTTACGTTAGCCCTTTATTAAACAGCCAGACCATTCCCCTATCCCCCTTACTAATAAGCATTATATATTGTATAACTTTGTACGCACTGTGTCAACTTGGCACACTGTTTTTGAAATCAGTTCTCGATGCCTCGATAGATGGCGTTGTACGATTATTTAACTCGCGGTGTTAAGATTTTCCGTCGACACTGTATAAGGTCTCTTTGGACTTAGAAAAATTTAGTCTTTTCAAATATACCGTTGGAACAGGGTTGCTGCGTTTTATTCAAAAACCTTCGGATGGTGCATCCGAAGCCCTAAGCAGACCCTGGCTGGACATCATCAGGTCGAAGATAGTTACACACCGATTTCTCTCTTTCAGTCGTCAGTAATTTGACTTTCGAAAGAAGAAGACAAAGCGTTGTGTAAGTATACAGACGCTATACAACGTTTATTAGTAAGGGGGTAAGTATTTTTAGTCCCACAGTCGCACTTTTGGTTATAGGGTGTTCCAAATAGTTTAACCTTTTTCCATTATTACCTACTAATAATAAATCTGAAGACCTTACGCGCTAATCTCTGAAACTAACAGTCGGATTTGAAAATTTATTTTTTACTAGCAGCGCCCTGCGGTTTGACCCGCATAAGTGTCGATCCCGTGGGAATATCGGGATAAAAACTATCCTATGTCCTTTCCCGGGACTCAAACTATCTCTATACCAAATTTCATCGAAATCGGTTCAGCGGTTTAAGTGTGAAGAGGTAACAGACAGACAAACAGACACAAGAATCCTTTCTCAAGAATTAGGCTATCAAATGTTAGCCTTATTCTTGAGGAAGTATATAACTCAACGGCAACAACGCAACTTTAACATCACAATGGTCCCACCGAGCCGAGTAAAAACCGAAAAAAGTGAGAAAAAACGCTAAGTGAAAACGAAGTAACAGCTCGTCTAGTACTATTATATATTCTGTGGTAACAGCGCGGGCGGGCGATGCGATGCGACGCGGTTCGTCGGAGGACGAAATTTCACCCGAATAAAATAACTCGTAACACAAAAATTATTTTATGGATAAACAGTCGATAAAAAAATAAATAAGAATATCATTACCTACAGTCTACCCACCTTCTCCAAAAACTGTTCTAATGCAAGGGGTATTAAAATTAAGAAGTACTTTCCAAACAGTGACAATTGACAACATTTCAAACCTGACACGACCTTAAAACAAAAATACTATTTCTTTATTTTCGTATCCTGAGTTCAAATATATTTTTATTTTATTTTTTTATGTCTAAATTTCTGAGAAAAAAAAATAAAATTCAAAAAACATGTGATGACGTCACATAAACGGCGGAATGAGGTAGTTACCTTTGCGCATTCCAATTTCTTTTATTGAAAACATAATATCAAACAAGACATGTCAATGTCACCTAAGAAGTGTAACTAGAAAACAACTAAAAAACTGAATTGAATTCAACAATATTTTTTCCTATCAACTCGACACGCTGCTTACTGTTAATATTATCAATTTTTGATTGATATTTCGCCAATAAAATGGATCTCAATGAAAAATATACGCCAATGACGGAACCAAAACAACGACTGAGACAAGTGACATCTAACAGTTTTTTTGACGGGTCACAATAAAGCAAAGGTAATATCGCCATTCTACCGTCATCTGGCACTTACGTCTTTTTAGAATACACCGAATTTCAAAGTTAAAATTATGAATGAAAAGTACATAATTTCGAAAAACTAAAAAATATGGGTGCCCTAGATTTGAATTTACTTTTATATAACGTAATAATACATGCAGGTTAAAAATATGAAATGTTGTCAATTACACATACCAACTTTAACTCTAAGTAAAAACTACTATACTCCATTTGTTTAGGTAATTAAATAAAGGTAAACAAAAAAACCACGTGACTTAGTTAGCCGACTAAACGTAATATCACTCACTTCACTTGTCATGCTATGTCACAGTTGTACTCTTCAATTTAGCAACATTATTAACGAATTATAACGTTGCTAAATTGAAGAGTACAACTGTGACGTAGCATGACAACTGAATAGACTGGTATTACGTTTAGTTGGTTAACCACGGCACGTGGTTTTTTTTGTTTACCTTTATTTAATTACCTAAACAAATGGAGTATAGTATGATTTTAGAAGTTTCTTGAATAAATTATTTACGCAAACAAAAAAAAAATAGTTTGTACACACGGCTACACATCAAGCTATACATAACCAGTATAAGCTGACTTCTGAATGTACGAAAAACTTAGACAGTGCGAGGTCAGCTAAAACTGGAAATGTATAGCTTGATGTGTCGCCGTGTGTACCTTCTCCGAAAAATTCCAATGGCTTTACTAAAGTACCAGAGTACAGCCCATGCAGTGACGCATCAACGCATGTGACATGTCCATACAACAACATCGCCAAGAGAATTGCGTTCCTTACCCAAATGTAGACAACATAAACCGTAGATCAAATCCAAGATATTCCCCCTTCAATTCTCATACACACACACAGACAAACCTACAAGCAGTAGGTCTATCTCCTATACATCTGTAGCGTCTTCCAATTACACAGTTCACTTTGTAACGTCTTCCGACATCATTACCTACACACACGTACATAAATACATAGACGTATATATGTTGGTACATAGACATTGGCTAGCTATTATTGTGTGCCTGAAAATGTCAGGTTGATACGTGGTCTGTTTGAAGGTAGTTTTCATGATTCACCGCGTTTGGCTTTGACAGAAGTAGACTAACCGGTCAAGCGGCGCGCGTCGCCCATTGGCGATGAAACAATAGAAAATCAATGGTGTCTCATTAGCGGAGCTTGACAGATTAACAAGATTCAAGAAGTATACAGTTACCGACATAGCTTGCAGAGTAAGCAAACTGAAGTGGCAGTGGGCTGGCCATGTCTGTCGAAGGACTGATGGCCGGTGGAGCAGACGAGTCCTGGAGTGGAGACCGCGTACCGGCAAGCGTAGTGTGGGACGCCCCCCAGCTAGATGGACAGACGACCTAAAGAAGGTGGCTGGGGTAGACTGGATGCGGAAGGCGGAGGACAGGATGCTGTGGCGCAGTCTGGGAGAGGCCTATGTCCAGCAGTGGACTGCGATAGGCTGAGTTGATTGAAGAAGTGTACAAGGTCAAATTAAGTAACGTAGCTAAACTCCGTAGACGTGATACCCATCACCTCTGCGGAGTTTCGGTAGCTAATTTAATTTGAGCCGTTATAGGTACTTCGTGTCGTCGTCTTGATAACGTCCATAGCTCGGCCTCAAAAAATGGTACCTTTATCGGAAAACTATAGCTAGGGCTACGATATTCTTTCCATAGAAGAAAACTTTGACGTGTAAAACGGGATGCAGCAGAATACCAGCGTCAGGTATTGTACCGGGCATATGCTGAGCTGGACTCCTATTTGGTGCAACCATGAGACACACACCGCCTAGTAGTGATCGACCGTTATAAATGTCATATGAGGTGTCTATGGGTCAATTTATCTTTTTAATCTTTGTTTTTGTTTTCTCACCTTTTTTGATGTTTTTTTGTAATGCCAGTAGGTATTGTGTCTTTTGTTGCACTAAATAAACATTTTATCTATCTATCTATCTATCTAAAAGTGTTTGTACAAACCTACTTACAGAAAATAAATCATTTATCATTTATATTAGATGGGAATTTTATTAGATGGGAAATTTTTGTAGGTATACGCATAGGGGAATGGGGGGGATGGGAAGGGGATGAGATGGGATTAAACCTGAAATAGAAACACTTCTGTTTTCAACACAACAAAACAGATTTTATGAACTCACACTTGAAGTAACAAATCTACCAGCAGCGGGCATTGACAAAAAAATCATCAAATCTTTTTTTTTCTTTGTTGTGTATTTGGCTAGCTAATTTAATTTGACCGTGTATATTAGGTCCTTACATATGAAATTGGCGTTTTTCGTACTGGCCACTTTAATCACGAATTTCTCCTCTTTGGTAAGGAATTCCAAATTCAAATTTGTACAGCTATTTACTCATGTATTTGTGCTTCGATGACCGTCATTCATTTGTTTTTTTTCTTCTGTTTTTTCTGTTTGCGTCACTCATTTTACAAAATGGAAAATTTAAAATATCGCATTATTTACGAGTACGAGTTCCGCCGTGGCACTAGTGCTGCGGAAACGACTCGAAGGGTGAATGATGTGTATGGCGGTCATGTTGCAAAAGAAAACACAGTTCGTTTTTGGTTCCAACGTTTTCGTTCTGGAAATTTCGACCTGCAGAACAAGCCCCGTGGACGGCCTGAGACCCAAGTTGATAATGGAGAATTGAAGGCTATTGTGGAAGCGGACCCATCGCAAACCACGTCCGAGTTAGCTGCAGGCTTCGATGTTAGTGATAAAACTGTTTTAATTCACTTGAAGCAAATTGGGAAGATTAAAAAGCTTGAAAGGTGGGTACCTCACGAATTGACTGAAGCAAACCGGCAAACGCGCGTCGACTGCTGCGTTACATTACTGAACCGGCACAACAATGAAAGTATTTTAAACCGAATCATTACCTGTGATGAAAAATGGATTCTTTACGATAATCGGAAGCGCTCAGCGCAATGGTTGGATCCTGGCCAGCCAGCCAAATCCTGCCCCAAGCGAAAATTAACCCCAAAAAAGTTACTTGTAAGCGTTTGGTGGACTAGTGCCGGTATTGTTCATTACAGTTTTCTCAAATCTGGCCAGACTATTACAGCTGATGTCTATTGTCAGCAATTACAAACCATGATGGAAAAGCTAGCGGCTAAACAACCAAGGCTGGTCAATCGCTCCACGCCACTGCTGCTTCACGACAACGCCAGACCACACACTGCGCAACAGACGGCTACCAAATTAGAAGAGCTTGAATTGGAATGTCTTAGACATCCTCCGTACTCCCCGGACCTTGCTCCAACAGATTACCATTTTTTTCGCAATTTGGATAACTTTTTGCAAGGGAAAAAATTCAACTCCGATGGGGCAGTCCAAATCGCCTTCAAAGATTTTATTGATTCCCGTCCGACTGGTTTTTTTAGTAAAGGGATCAATGAACTACCTATAAGATGGCAAAAGTGCATTGAAAACAATGGTTCATACTTTGATTAATTAAATATATTATATTAAAAAATATTCGACTTTTTGTTCCTTCCATACAAAACGCCAATTTCATATGTAAGGACCTAATATATACAAATAAATATCTGAAGACGATGTACAGTCAACAGCAAAAGTAGATGATGAAAATCAGAAATTCAATACCTACTAATAAACGGAGTTCGCGTCAGAACTGGCAACTGTACTAGTAGTAAATGTTTGGTATAATTTACAATCACATACTTTTGAATCACTTCGACGCCACACAATTCTGACGCGAACTCCGTTCATTAGTATTGAATTTCTGATTTTCATCATCTACTTTTGCTGTTGACTGTACCTGGAATAAAATTACTGTAAGTACTACAATACCTATGTATTGGTCATCCAAACTACACGAGTGTCCAAAAACAACTCTATTGAATGCAAAAAAAAACGATCACATTGTTGTAACAGATACCTAACGGAAGATTACTTTCCGTAATCAAAAACGTTCAAAATCTAGGCGCAATCTCATCTCAGCGACAATCAATGTCAAAAACTTGTCAAAAATGTATGGAAATTAGAGGTATTTTTAACAGATTGAGACTGAGCGTTTTTAAAATTACGAGAATTACCCCTCAGATAGCAGTTTTTACTCATTTCATTAGGTACTCAGTTTAAGAATCCCCGTACATGCAAGATCGATGCATCTTACCTAGCTCGGCTGACCCAGTTACTATGCTAGCTTTATACTTGTCACTTGACTTCCGACCGGTCGCCTAATGCTACTCCAAGATGAAATCGATTTTAAATTGAAATCGACAGAGATGAGGTTTTAGACGAGTTATGTTGCAAACTTGCCACATTTTCGAATTGAAATTATATCGAGACATGATTTCCACATAAATATTACCTAATTTTTGCTTTGGAGCAGATTATTTCGATATTTAGATACTATGAAAAATTTCAAATATATATAGGTTTTATGAAGAATTATCAATACTTACCTTTGACAGCGATGCATTGAAGTTAACAATATTTAACATTAGCTGCGCCCCGCGGTTTCACCCGCGTAAATTTCGATCCCGTGGGAATATCGGGATGAAAACTATCCTATTTCCTTTCCGGGGACTCAAACTATATTTATACCAAATTTCATCTAAATCGGTTCAGCGGTTTAAGCGTGAAGAGGTAACAAACATATAAACACACACACACACTAACACACTCACAAACTTTCGCCTTTATAATATTAGTGTGATATTGTGATTATCAATACTTACCTTTGACAGCGATGCAGACGAGTACTTCGACGCCTAAGGGCCGGTTGTTTCAAACAGTTGGTTAACGTAGCACTGACATACGTACGTCAAATAATAACGATTAGGTACTCGTTATTATTTAACGTAAGGCCATAATTTTGTAATTGTAATTTGAAACAACGCTTTGTTTGGTTTGACGATAGTTAGCGCCATTTTTGACGTATACTCATGCGTCCAGAGAACGTGAAACAATCCGCCATAAGTGTCCTTTTGTTTTTTGTATTTATTTGTATAATTAGTTAGTCATTTAATTTACTCGATTCCAAACTACTCTTATAATGAGCATTGATTCAGTTACACTTTGTATACCTATACGTTCTTTATATTTAATTAAAACTATTAACCACTCATGTTCTTATCGTCTTAAACACATTTAAGAGTTTACCGACATATTTGACACAGATTCTCATCTTGAGAACAGTGTCACGTTCATTAATCCAATTTTATTGGATCGCAATCAATCCGATTTCTTACCGACTTTCCTCCGTAGACATGACAATGAAGCCGGAGATAGCATCCTGCTTTGACGACTCATAAGCGGGTAATGTCTTTTTAAATAGGACTCCTTTGACTTTGAGTTTTAAGTTAAAACTTCGACTTCTGTCGAAAGTAAGTTTGAGTTTCGTTTCGTACTTCCTATCTTAGAAGTATTGCATTTCTGTATAACATTTCTGAAGCCTAATTCTCGGACATAAAAAACATTCAAAATCTCAATCTCATCTCAGCGCCCATCAATCTAAAAAACTTGTGAAAAATGTATGTAAACTGATTATATTTTTGACAATGCGACTGAGATTAGAATGTGAACATTCATCACGTATTGTAGTTTTATGTTTTTGCTAGATAGGTACCGTAACTTTGAGTTTCAATTGTTTCTTAAATTCTAAACGGTTTCCTTTTGTTTCCAAATCAGAACAGAATCAAACAATGGAATTCATAAATCATATTCACTCACATGCAATGTTCAAGGAATTGTAGACCGTAATCTAGTTGTTGAAAACCTAGATATCTTCACAAATGCACTAGCATTGCTAGTATTGCCACAACAATGAAATCAATATCCAATTAGTTCTAATAGACAATAATTGCAAAGGAAAATCGACTACGCAAAATTAAAAATGGCGTTGCATTATAAAATGGCTGCCCTCATGTAGGTACAAACTACAACGCACTGGATTTAATAATGAACTTAATAACGGATAATTGAACCAGACTTTAATTATAAAATGGTGGTCCAACGTAGCTCTGCGAGTTTATTCCAACATTTTCAATAGGTAGTCGAAGCAAGCCTTCGGGGAAAATGGCTTTTAAAAAAATGAACCCGACATTACCTGCGTTTCGTCCAATAAAAGGTTTTAATAAACAAAGCTTGCTATCGACAGTTTTCGGCGAATCATTCCGTTTTCCGCTGACCTGATTAAAACAAAATATTGGAAAATCAGTACCAGGCTTCATCCGGGTTTTGTGTTACAAATGGAAAATGAAATATGCTTTAATTATGTACCTGGCAGCAACCACGCCCCGCGGCGACGCGTGTGTAGGTGTGCGTGTATATAACTGTATAGATTTCCATTTGCGGGGATTAAAACAGAGTGCATAATTACTGCTCTCAAAACGGTGAAGGAAAACATCGTGAGGAAACCGGCGACTTACGAGTTGTAGATCGTAGGCTCGAACCCTGACAGGCGCTTTAGTTTGTGTAAATTATTTCATCATCATTGCTCTCAAAACGGTAAAGGAAAATATCGAGAGGAAACCGGCATGTCCTAGAACTACAAATTCGAAGACATGTGACATCTATCTACCCGCATTGGGCCCACGTGGTCACTCCCTTTCGGAGAGGAGGCCTGTGTCCCAGCAGCGGGACCATTATAGGCTGATTATGACATACCTACTACTCAAGTAACAGAATAAATAAATTCATTCCATTTCATATTCATTTTTAGTGACATGAAGAGCTATTTGATGAACATTTTATTAAAAAATTTCGACACATGGCTCGAACTCGATGGAGCGTAGTTTGTCTTTTGTTTCAGGCTCACAGAGCACAGTCACAAAATATTTGTTTGACTTTTGTCGAATACAAATATGTCTATGTTATACTATACCCATACGTAGTATCACAGAAATAAAAATGAGACATTTTTGCCGGAATCAAATACAAATCTATAAGTACCAATATCATGAAGAGGTATTTGTTTGTTTGTTTGAATGACTATTTCATTAAATACCGGAAAAGAGAAGAAAATTTGAACTTTGCGTGCTACCTAGCGAATAAAATCACACTTAATATTATAAAGGCGTAAGTTTGTGAGTGTGTTTGTATGTGTTACTTTTTCAGGCCCAAACGGGTGAATGGATTTGGATGAAATTTGGCACACAGATAGTTTATAACCAGCATCCTAATTGCGTAACACACTATCAATCGGAATCAGAATAATTTTGAAGCAAATTGCTAATCCATTGCTTCATAAGTTCTAAAAATTTTTCTGCTCAACACGTAAATAACGCAATGAATGTTGTTGAACTGCCAAAATGAAACCGATTCCGATTGATAATGGGTTACGCAATTGCCCCGCAGGACTAACACATAGGATACTTTTTATCTCGATATTCCCACGGGATCGGCACGGGTGAAACCGTGGGTCACAGCTAGTTACACCATAAGACTATTAAATATTTCATTTTAATTTTGTTGTACTGAAATTAAGTGGTCAGTTATAAAAATCAGGTTCTGCGAATCAAAAGATATGTTTATGTTCGTTTATTGCCCGTGGTTCGACCGCGTAGTTCTACTAGTAGGACCAAGGGCATTTATCAACTGTGAGAAGTAAAGCACTTATTTTTAATGTACCTACTGTTTTATTTATGTGCAAAAACAGCTTATTCCACTGCTGGACCGTACCTAGAGGGCCCAGAGCAAGTTGGTGAATGTCACATGTTTTTGAGTTTATGGTTCTAGAACATACTAACCAGTATCTTTACGATATGTTCGTCAATAAAAAAAGTTTTATAACATATCCATGGAATCTACTCATCCATAACAAAATACAAAAAGAAAACAAAATGCATAATATGAAAAAACAGACATTGCAATAAGATTCATCGGGATCGTATTACCGTTATAACTTACGTCATTCAAGTTCTTACTTATACTTAGATAAGCCGTAAAACGGAATGCACACGAAACTAATATTGGCATAAGTAAGACAAAGTCACACTGTACTTAGAAGTTCAGAAGGTTAATAATAAAATTGTGCTAACAGCTTATACAATTTTAAAACAAAATAAAAATGAAATGGGAATTTTTTGAGATGAGAAAAACCATTGAATTCGCGCCACTGTTACCGTAACCGACACCGCTTCGAGTGTGTGCGGCTGCCCTTCAGGATGTACAGTACCCGGCGATAAATATTGCACATCGATCTTTAGAAAGAGACAATCGGCTAATTTCGGCTTCGTAGAGCGTTGTCTCTGTCGCACGAAATACAAACAGTCCGGTATCTATTAGGAGCTGTTAAAACAATTATGATTTGCTTCTTTTGATAATTCTTTTTATTCTTTGTATAAAATACACCAATTTTTCTATAAATGATTGCTTTAGGTTGGGGTAAAATAAAAAGGTTCCCCTATTTTTCCTAAAGATGCCATAGTACAACTTTAAATTATTTAAATTTGGGGATGTTAACAACTCTAGATATATATTTTGAACTGGACGCGACCGCACTCTATCGCACTTGAACAACGACTGACAAAACGTCAGTTAACGTCACATAGGTAGTGTGCGACAGAGATAACGCACTACGAAGCCGAAATTAGCCGATTGTTTCTTTCCAAAGGTCGATGTGCAATATTTATCGCCGGGTACTGTACTCGGTTTTAATGTATATCCGATATGTCAGTGAGTGATGACAAAGTATTCCGTTTGTGTTTTGTTTTCACTTCCGTCAGCACTCCCGGAGTGCCACTGTTTTTTTTTGTTTTTTTTTGTGGTGTGATCTCTTGTCATGTTGGGCCTTTATCAGTTACAATTTATTGGGTACACCCTTTATAGCAGAACTTTTTATGTCATAATATTATTTTGCATAACAGCGGACAGCATAAATTTCATTTCGCAGAAAATCGTTTGACATACACTCATTTATCATGCATTCAAAACTCATAATTTTGTAAGTCAGAATCATCTTTAGGCATAAATTTCGTATCCCTAATAATTAAAAAGTAGAACCATCATATCGCAGAAAGTTCACAGTCAGAATCGTCTTTTGGCATACATTTCATATCGAAAATCATCAAAAGGCAGAACTATCATATCTCAGAAAGTAACGGACGTAGTGACGGACGGACAGACGGACGAAGTCGCATCAAAAGGGTTCCTTTTTACCTTATGGATGAACCGGATGAAACGGGCTTCTGTCAGCAGATCGACGGAGCCCCGCTGCGCGGGGCTCCTATTTCTGCCTGCAGGGTTTAAAGGAACCTAACCAACCGAACCTCGGGGTGCCCCTGACGTCGACCGTCTAGGGTTAGGTTTTCTGTCAGCAGGTCGACGGTTCATCCAGAATTGGAAATTCTGCCATCTTCATAGTATGCCAAGTGAAATTATAACAAATAATCGCCGCTCTAAATAAACGTTATGCTAAACGAAATCATGCGGAATTTTAACTCTGCCAAAGGTAATTATACCAGATAAAATTCTGCCATCTTAAAAGTATGCCATCGTAAATTCGGACATATAAACATTCGGCCAAACAATAATTATGTTAAATAATTTTTATGCCTTTAAAATATTCGTTTAAAGAAG
Organism: Amphipoea oculea; assembly: GCA_945859645.1. NCBI lineage: Eukaryota > Metazoa > Arthropoda > Insecta > Lepidoptera > Noctuidae > Amphipoea > Amphipoea oculea. Next base: position 14,384,823 of record OX243880.1, read on the forward strand.
ATTATGCCAAGTGTGTTATGCCAAAAAAAATTCGGAGCATCAAGATTCTGCCAGATAGAGGGACCCCCAATTTATTATCAATATATTTCCTTTCAATCAATAATTGTTGGAAAAATTGGTTATATGTAAAGTTGATACCTTCTACAGATAAATGTGTCCTTAAGTCAGTGATTACATAAGAGTTATATTTCAGTGGGTATACTGCTCTTTCCTATATTCTGCTCTTTCCTACCTAGTGCCGTATTGCAGTGTCTTTGACTTGTATCCGTTAGAATATAGCTATAACCAAGCTAGACGACCGAGCTTAGCCAGTTCCGACTTGAGTCCCCGAGATGAAATTTCACTCAATCGATTTTCCGTGCTGGTAATGCTCGTCGGGGAAAAAGAAAAGCAGGCTTTCGCTGCTTATTAAAGCCAGCCCTGACGTTTATAATGGAAAATGTACTGAGAAAGGTACCTTATTTTCGTATAACGCACTTCACGCTTGTGTTCTCTAAAGGGATAAACAGAGCAATAAGACACTTGCTTAAAGCTTATGTAATCTTTCTGTTATACAACATCAAACTCAAACTCAAAGCATTTATTTCAATTAAACCTTTACAGGCACTTTTGAATTGTCAAAATTAAATAGTCGGTCAGTTAGTCAGAAAGTTGAAGCTAGTTGCCCATTCCAAAGCGTAGAACTCTATGGAGAAGAACGGGCAAGAAACTCCATGGACACTCTTTTAAATCAAGATATTACAAAATCCTGGGTACATTATTCTTGTTGCTTCTATATGCGAGAACAATGTAAAAAAACACACAAATGAAGAAACAATTAAAAAAATAAGATTAAAAATAAGCCTTGGCAGTTAAGAGATGACCAGTCTCAACCGACGGCGTCCGTTCACGAACATGACGCGTGGATCAGCATCATTATCTTTTAACTTCTACTTTGCATTACATCTATGCTAGCTTCTGCCTGCGGCTTCGCCCGCATGGATGTCGGAAAGTATCCCAAGGGAACGTGATACCAATGTCTTTCTCCAGGATACCATCTAACTGCTTGCCAAATTTGATTGAAATCCGTTCCGTGGTTTAGGAGCGAAAAGGTAACATACAGACAGAGTTACTTTCGAATTTATAATATTAGTATGGATGTATACATATTATACATATAAAGCAGCTTTTCATGTGTGTCTGTGTGGCCAAGTTGTTCTTCTGAACTACGCAACAGATTTTGGTGATTTTGGTGCGGTTTTTAACATCATTCAGAGATTGTATTTCAGAAGGTTTATGTCTAGGTATCTGTCTGGTATCATCATTTCAGCCAAAAGACGGCCACTGCTGGATACATGCGTCCCCCAAAGATCGGCACTTCGACCGGTTTTGTGCTTCTCGCTTATGTGTACAATGCATTATTATTAAAAATACATATAAGTAGGTACTAAAAAACAGAACGGAGGAAAATGCTACCCATTATCCTATACTTACCTTAATGGATATTTAAGTAAACCTTTTAAAAATCTTCTAGCCAATTTTTCTCGAAATTTTATCAAAATGATGTTTAACTAAATCTACCAGTTCTGGTACGTAAAGCTTGTCTAATAACATCGATAATATTTCTCAAGACGGGCACATCCCTAACCGAAAGCGACGAGACGAAGCATCGTAACGACGTGGTTATATCGATTACTCACACAGCTACACACACAAGGAAGCTCATATGTCATCGAAATTGTATTGGAACTGTACTTAATGGCCTGTAACTAACACACTGTGTTCTCTCTCTATTTGTGCATAATATTATTATAATAGTCTAACACCCTGTTTGTCAAAGGCTTATAAAAAGGTATAATAATATAAAAAGGTTGGTGACAGATTGACAAACTTGTCAAGGGATTCGATTAGCTGTTATTTAAGGCGAAAGCGTCAGGATAGCCCGCGAAATTCAAAACTTAGGTTTTTTGCAAATTGCAGATTGTATGTTGATATAAATATAATTCGCGGCTGTATCAAATATTTATTTATAGAATTGAAATATATAAAAAAACGTAAGTAAATTTGGATTTTGCGAGATACCTTAGTGCCGCCCCTTAAGTTAGCCAATCACAGCAGTTAACATGACTATAAAAATCTGGCAGAAAATCCTTTATTGGCCTTTTTTTCGCTACATTTTTTTGGTTGGGAAATCATCAAATAACTTCTCCCGCTCTAGGCGAAGCTCTCGAGGGCATATCAGACTTGTACTGACTAAAACCCACCCGTGTTCCTTCAGTTGCCTGTGTACGGTAACTCTTTCGAACAACCCGCGACCCTTTTTTTTTATGGATGGGAAATCATCAAATGACCCCTCCCGCTCTGGGTGGAGCGGAAGGGAGTGTCAGACTCTTACTGACTAAAACCCATACGTGTTCCTTCCTTAGCCCTTTATGTTCCGGGGTAGCGGTAACCCTTTCGGACAATCCCGCACCCCCCGGCAGGCTTCGGCCCTGGCAGGCCCCTTCCTTTTTGCTGACATCTCTTTGAGGCACGCGTGGAACACGTACGCGCCGTCCGGCATGGGCTTCGTCGGGCACGCGAAAAAAAAATCAGCTGTTCCTTCCATTTATGTTCACATAACGCGTCAAAATGTAGGGAAGAGCTGATTATTTTTCACGATTTCAGGTTTGGTCCCATAGTAAAAGTTGTTCAAAATTACCCCTTAAAAGGATGCCCATGAATTAAATTTCACCCTGTATAGGTCTGTGCAATATTTGCTAGTGTATGACCGCCACAGACCTATAGTAGCAAAGTCATGGCATGCCTGCAGACTTGTCCGCGGGCATGTCCGTCTAGTGAATTCCCCGTTTTAGTTTTCACGGGGAGACGTTCACAGACTAAATCGGCAGATAATTTATATTCCGTGTCTTCTGGCTGCCCAAGGGATTGCAAAATACGGTCGATGACTTTTTTTTTTCAATATAAGGTGTAATTATTATGTAGTATAAAAACTATACCCTTTACTCTCATAACAAACATTGCGTATGTTTGCATTGCGGAATCCATGTATATTTTCATGCCAAGCTAACTCTACCTAATATTGTGAAATAGTAACATTGTCAGTGTTAAACATGTGAATGGTGAATTATATTTAAATAATAATGGCGATTCCAATGTCATTTTGCCAGTGAATGAGTTTCACGTCAATAGCATTGTCAGTAGAGACCGTGAAATTATGGTAAAATTGCACCTGCTCTCATTTATACATTTTTCTTAGTCATAATAAATAACATATACATAAACGGTGTATTATGGAAAATTGTATACAAGGTGGTGCAAATAGTGACGACAATAAAAAAATTTGATTCCTCATACCTAGGGGAATTCCCGTTAGGAAGAAGAGTGGGGCGCGTCTTCGTTGATGGCGCTATCTGTACGTACATACTATGGTTCTACATTTATATCTGTAATTTATATGATATAGGTACATAATAAAGAGTATTGTATTCTATTATTTTTGTAGACTTTTTATATAATTCCAAATCCGCTTAATTTGCTGAGTCAAATTCCATGGTTGGAAAATTCATATTCAAAATGAAAAGTCATCTTGTTGTTATCAAGAACAACTAGTTACGAGAAAATTACCCATTCTAATATAGCTAACAAACAAGCCAGATTGTGAAACGTAATTTCGCAATTACTAAGCAGTTCGAAAAATGATATGAATTGGACTATTTTACGCTGTACCTAATTGGCTAATTAGTGGCAATACGTCAACATTAATTTGTACATCCCATTATCCCAATATGTAGCGGAAGGTGATAATTTCATATCTGAATTCAGAAGGACAAAGTTTGAGTTATAACTGTTATAATGAACTTTAATTACTAAGGCTCCGCTGTCCGTCCGTTTGTCACAGGGCTATACTTTTGAACCATATTCGTAAATAGATTCGTAATAAATATTCTATGTACAGTCAATAAAAGAGATAAGTATGAAAGAAACCGATGGACGTTCTCAAATAAAATTTAATTTTATTAATAGAAAGCAAACAGCTCATTTATCAAATTAAATTTCAGTCGACAACATCCATCGGTTTCTTACTAAACTTCAACTATATCCGACGATCTTGGATACTTATCTCTTTTGTTGACTGTACATCGTGTCCGGTGGCCATTAGCTTGCAATCTGTCAGTAATTAATTAGCGATATAATTAGTGTAGGTAAGTACCAACTGTCACTCATATTGTACTAATATTATTCGTAAGTACCTAAATCCACATTAATATGATCTACTTAGTTAAAATATACCTAGTGTCTTCATCGCGGGAAGTGGACATTCAATTGCATAATCAGCCTTCCGACTGCTGAGACACAGACCTCCTCTCGGTAAGAGGGAGTGGGCCTTAATCCACCACGCGGGGCCAGTGCGGGTTGGTAGATGTCACACATTTTCGAATTTTTGGTTGCATGGACATGCCGGTTTCCTCACGATAGTTTTAATTTATATTATCGCTACGTCAGTGATATGCTTTATATGGTTATATCAAAATCTAACCCATAGAAATCCACCTTACCTAAAACACCATTTACGAAATCCAAAAAAAAATCCTTCACTCAGTATGTCCATTCGTTTTCCGTCGCAGATTACCGCATTTTTCCTAGGGCTTAGTCTAGTGTTATCCACGTCACGGCTGTCAAGCTGTCTTTCCCATCACTATTGGATCTACCGTTACCCAGAAAGGGTATCGGAATGTCTATATCATCGTTGAGCCGTCGGAAAGGATCGGTTTTGTCTACCTATTTGGTCCTGTACTGTGCAGTTAGTATTGGCATCACGTAGTATTAAGAGGATCTTTAGTAGACAGAACCTGTATGACATCTTTATTAGTTTTGCAATAATTTAATATTACCGTCCCATTGCAGGGCAAACGCCTTTTCCCATACAAAGAAGACACGAGTACTGATCACCACGCTTGCACAAGACGGCTTGGCGATTTCAGGCTTTTAAACGGGTGCGCCAAAGTTCACCTAAATTTTCAACTCCGATAATTGGAAATCCGAAAATGTTCTTCCTAACATTTTTCATCCTAACAATCACAATTCCTAACTACTCTGTCTCTAATGTTCATAATTCCGAATCATTCAACTTCATAATGTCAGTAGTAATAAACATCTAATATACTTTTATTTGTTTTCCTATATTTTCTCAACATAACCATCTTTTACACTATTATCGGTTTGGTTAGGTTACTTTAAACCCTTTACACAGAAATAGGGGCCCCGCGAAGCGGGGCTCCGTCGACATTGGATGACATAGGATGAAAAAAAAAAGTGTTTATCATATTAGACTAAATAGGTTTTATGTCTATTGAGTGGTATATCAAACGATTTTATATTGTCTGTTATTCTTATAGAAATTTGTTACATTAGTAGTTATGTTTAGGGATAAAAGCGTTATGATAAAAAACAGTAGGAGTTTAAAATATTTACATTAATGATATTATTGATTACAATTTTCGGAAACATGAGTGTTATGAACATCGCCGGTAGCACTACAAATAGTATGAATGAAAACTTTAGGATGAAAAATTTTAGGAAGCGTGATCATTCGGATTACAAATCGTTAGGAAGAACAATTTCGGGTAAAGAACTTTAGTTGAGCCAATATGGACCCCTTTTAAACAACGAGCAGCGCCCCGCGGTTTCACCCGCATAAGTCTCGATCCCGTGGGAATATCGGGATAAAAGTATCCTATGTCCTTTCCCGGGACTCAAACTATCTCTATACCAAATTTCATCCAAATCGGTTCAGCGGTTTAAGCGTGAAGAGTTAACAGTCAGATAGACAGACAAACTTTCGCATTTATAATATTAGTAGCTGCGCCCCGTGATTTTACCCGCATAAGTCTCGATCCCGTGGGAATATCGGGATAAAAAGTATCCTATGTCCTTTCCCGAGACTCAAACTATCTCTATACCAAATTTTATCTAAATCGGTTCAGCGGTTTAAGCGTGAAGAGTTAACAGTCAGACAGACAGACACACTTTCGCATTTATAATATTAGTATGGATAAGTCCAGAAGGCCAATTCTCGTAATTTAAAACGTTCAAAATCTAGTCGCAGTCTCATCTCAGCGACAAACAAATGTCAAAAACTTGTCAAAATGTGTAGAAATTAGAGGTATTTTTGACAGATTGAGACTGAGATCAGACTGTGAACGTTCTTAAAATTACGAGAATTGCCCCTCAGGTGTCCTCAAGATATTTTGCCTTCACTGATGTCAGTAACGTCCATGATAAACTCAGAAAGTACAGACGCCAGCACATCAAGCTACCTGAAACTGACAAATTTTCCCAATCATCTTTAAACCTAATGCTTTAGCGATAAAGTTTGAAATTTATTAAAGAAATTTGACAGATTGTAGTAGCTTGATGTGCTGGCGTCTGTACATAAATCATGAATTTAATAAGTCACATTGGTGCTTGCCCGGATTTGAACCCACAACTTCATGCATGAAGAGCGACGCCTTGAGGCCTTAACCACTCGGCAATAATGACGATTTGAAATAAGTAGATTTCATTTTCTTTTGCGTCACCCGGGGGTTTATTCATAAACGTTGTTTAAAGTTAAGTAATGATTAGCGACTGTTTAACCATACATTTATGACGTTTAAACGCATTTTAACTTTAAGCAACGTTTATAAATAAAGCGGTTAAAAAACGCTCAAACGGGATTACTTCAAAAATAAAAGCAATGAAATGAAATAATGGAAACAACTAAATCTATTTAAAATTCTTGAAAGTTTTAAAGGCTTCATTTATAGACTGTAATATTTTAATATTATATATCTACTATACTAAGAGTAATATTACAATGCAAAAAAAGTCTCCTTAAGACATGTCACCCTTAAAAATCTACAAAGCACCAAAACGAGATTCTCCGAAATCGAAACAGATGGAAAACATTGAATCACGTTCACAATAAGGTAAAATGAAAAGTTACAGTAACCTGCTTATCTTGCAGCGCCGCAGACTAAGGAAATAACATCCACAAGTGTTGGTAAATAGGAAATGGACTGCAGACACACTTCCACAAATTGCATGTTGTTTGTATGCTGTGGGTTTAAGCGAAAGGAACTACAAATGCAGTCAGGATGGTACAGGAAATCAAAAATTGTGTCTGGAAAAATTTGTTGCAAGTAGCAAGTGAAAATGTAGTGAGAAGTTATCGCTGCTTGAGTTCCGTATAGATTTTCAACAAATAAGAATATTGATCATAACAAATGCGTTTTAATGAATTAGCCAACGGCCGCGACTTACGAGTTGTAGGTCGTAGGTTCGAACCCAGACAGGTGCTTTCATCATTTCATTTCAGCCGAAAGACGTCCACTACTGGACATAGGCCTCCCCCAAAGGGGGGGATTTGCCATAATCGCCACGCTTGACCTGCGGGTTGGCGATCGCAGTATGATAGTAAATGCATAGAGAACGCTGCTGCCCATTCTCCGGTACGTCCCTTAGTCGCCTTTTACGACACCCATGGGAAGTAGGGTGGTGCTATCCTTTAAGTCCGGCACCACACGGACAACAGGTGCTTTAGTTTGTGTAAATTATTTCATCACCACTACCCTCACAACGGGAGAGGAAAACATCGTGAGGAAACCGGCATGTACTAGAACCAAAAAATTCGATGAAATCTGACATCTATCAACCCGCACTGGGCCCGTGTGATGGATTACGGCCCGCTCCCTCTCACAGAGAGGAGGATGATGCCCCAGCAGTGGGAATATTATTCTAACCAATCTAACCTAAAATTGAGAAATAGGTAGACTCTAGAGAAATTAATAAAACACAAAAATATTTGAACAGACCGGAAACCACTAAAATACATACAAATATTAACACACACTCGTTTACTTAATGAGTATAATCATCAACAAAAGTTGTTCGGCACATTCCTAAATCAATTTTCTGATGAGCAACTAATCAAACATGCACAAACAGATCCTTCTGAAATTAATATTGTTGCCAACAAGACTAATATTGGAAATTCATCAAAAGTGTAACAACGTTTCTGATTGATTTTATTCTTGTTCGATGACTTGACAGCAATAATTTATCGATTATTGAAAGAAGATCGTGGGAATAAACATCTTAATGTTTAATAGATTATCTTGTTTTGTGCTAAGGTCAGCATTTCAATTAAAAGTAAAAAAGACTAGCATTTTTTTACTCGGTCGTTGTTATTTGTATATGAGAGGACAAAAATATTATACAAGACTGTATAAACTTCTTACAATAAATTAACTCACAAACTATTAAAATAAAAATATAATCACCTAACCTAACTAAAATATGGCGTCGAAAAAATCCTCCGCATCGCTGTCGACTGGTAACGAACCCAAGAGACTGGCGGCATTGCCACGCTATATGGCAATACTTACTTACCAAAAAGTAAATACCAGCCCTTGGGTCACGGGAAGTGTCAATCAGCCGTTTGGAGATGTCGTTGAACAAACCATGAGCTCTCGAACCACACGGCTCGAGGGTTTCAACCCCAAACGGCGAAAATATAATTACCGATAAGGTTATTATGTATTCAACGACTTATTAACAGGCTTTGTATATGTACATAAAGACATGGAAGAGGGAGGTCTTAAAATGTATTTGTTATAAAACCAGTTGAATATGAAATAAATAACCTTATAAACTTAAACGACTTGTGTGGTCGACTGCACATTCCCTCATTAAAATAATTATAGTAAGTTTATTACATAATCTCTTTATCAGTTGATAACATCGCTGTTATCAAAGTGGAGGCAAAGTGTCAAGTGTGTGTCATTATGAAAATAACATACTTAGGTATTTCACTGTCGGAAACATGAGATTTACTAAACATACAGTACTACATGGTATTTACATTGATAATACAATCTATTTTTATGCTTGTATTTTAAATTTGAGCAGTGGTGGCCTTGTAACAGCCCCGACTTACGAGTTGTAGGTCGTGGGTTCGAACCCAAGCAGGCGCTTTACTTTGTGTAAATAATTTCATCACCACTGCTCTCAAAACGGTGAAGGAAAACATCGCGAGGAAAACGGCATGTTCTAGAGTCAATTATTCGAACACATGTGAGTTGTGACATCTACCAACCCACACTGGGTCCTTGGTAGATTACAGCCCACTCCCTCTCAAAGAGAGCAGGCCTGTGTCCCAGCAGTGGAAACATTATAGGCTGATTATGAATTTTAACTGCCTGCCATCTAATCTCTTCACCACCCTTGGTTGACTGGTAGAGAATGCCTAAGGCATTAAGTCCGCCTTTGTACCTTTTTGTGCGAAAAGTTTAAATAAATAAATAAATTGCTCGAGTTTTGCTAGCGAGCCATGGAGCGCAGTATCCTGAGGGAAGAGAGAGGGGGTTGAGGGAATCACGGGTTTTATCCAGAAAGCTGCCAATCTTAATAAGCAGACGAGCCGAAACCCATAACATCTGCAGAGTTACGCTAGCTAATTGAATTCGACCCTATACAGAGTGTCCCTGGAAGTATGGATCAAATCGAATAGGGGCGTGGGCAAGGTCATTTCCAAACTTTTTAACCTTGAGAATGTCGGTGAATTTTTTCACGGTTCAGAAGTTATGGCAATTTTTTTTTTTTTTTTTTGTCAATCACTTCGCATAGTGCTCAAAGACAAATATCATACAAAAATACTATCAGGGCTATCTAAAAAAATTAAATTTATAACCCTGATAGTTTCTTTTAAAGATTTTTTTAAAACGATTCGATTTCTCTTTTCTCTTTTTTAGTTTTTTCTTTGTTAAAACGTTTGGAAATGAACTTGCCCACGGCCCTATTCGATTTGATCCATACTTCCAGGGACACCCTGTATAGATAGAATTTTAAAATACGAATATTTTCAGTTAGAAAGACACATTGGTACTTAATATTTCCATCGAACGAGACTAATACCTAACAGGGAAAATAATAAACTTGAGAGTTTCCTTTAGCCTTTATTTACTCCACAATTTTCCGATGCAAGGAAAAGCCGAGCATCAAAATCTTATTCTATCCTATTAGCTTAGGTTTACAAGATTAGTTCGGAGAATTCAATTTTGTTATAGACTGACGTTAGCAGTAAGTAAGCTTACAAATTACGTTACTCGGTACGAACAAGTCTATAGCGTTTGCTATAGCATAAACACACGAGTAATCCATACTTATCCATCCTTTATAATATTATAAATTCGGAAGTAACTTTCTCTGTATGTCTGTATGTTACCTTTTCACATCTAAACCACTGAACCGATTTAGATGAAATTTAGTATAGATATAGTTTGAGTCCCGGGAATGGACATAGGATAGTTTTTTTTTATCCCGATATTCCCACGGGATCGAAACTTATGCGGGTGAAACCACGGGGCGCAGCCGCAGCTACTAAGCCTATAACATTCCCGCTGCTCACACACACACACACACCCCCACACAGGCCACACTCACACACCTCATACAGGCCACACACACACAGGCCTCTCTGTGAGAGGAAGTGATACACTAATCCACCACGCGGGCCCAATGCGGGTTGATGGATGTCACATGTCTTCGGATTTTTGGTTCTAGGACATGCCGGTTTCCTCACGATATTTTCCTTCACCGTTATGAGAGCACTGGTGATGAAATAATTTAGACAAAATAAAGCGCCTGTGCTTGTGAAGGTCGCAGGAACCCGTTAGATGCGAAAACCACAGAACCGGTCAAAGTGGAGGTGCTTGGGTGCTCGTCCAGCTGTGAACGTCTTTCGGCTGAAATGATGATGATGTAAGCACCTGTCTAGGGTTCGAACCTATGACCTACAACCCGTAATTCGCAGCCATTACCACTAGGCCACCACTGCCCACGTTTGCTATAGGTAATACCTAAAAAACGGGATCTAAAACTGGGATCGCGACCAGACAGACAGGACAGGACAGCGTGTGTCAGTAATGTGTGATCATATTCCAGGGTATGTTACAGATCATCAAACTGAACTATTTTCTCCATGGGACCAAAATAGTTACTTATAGTAAAAAAAAAAAACGGCTGTCCCATAGGATAGATTTGGGTCGGGTTGGTATTGAAGTTATGTATGGGACAACTGATTATTAATTTATTACAAGGTCTTCTGAAATATTTGCGTGACCCTAAAGTTGGTTCACAGTTCCTTAGTTATGTCATTCTTTTGATAATTCCATTGTGCATAAAAAACCATAACTAGGTAAATAAACGGTCTCTAGTACAAAACACCGGATAAAAGTATTTAGTCTACGTAAAAACCATAGCTCACATTCCTCTAAATAGGGTAAGAATTTAATTAATAGACAACCACTAGAGCATAGAGTTTACATAGACTAGCTAGAAGCGAGACCACGACCACAGAGTCTTGCAAACACTCCACTTGCTATAATACTAAAAAGTATTGCACTACCAAAGGAATGTGAGCTCTGTCTCAATATACTTAAAGTTAAAAATTCAATGAGAGTGAGTAAATCAGAGCCTTTAATTTGTACCAAAGAACATTCCACGTTTTCAGAGGAAACAATTTTTCTGCTTTGAAGCGGTAACTCGTGATGCCCCTGAGATTCCTTCAACTTGATTGCACTTAGCTAAGCATTGCTACGGTTTAATGCAGACTGTGTAATGGAATGCTATCGTAGATTTTTAAATAGTAGAGAGAGAAGTATCGAGAGATTTTTAAAATTCATTGACCGGTTATGGTCAAGTAAATACCATGCCAGTCAGAAAGTGTTGCGAAAAAAGTTTTATGTATGAGAGACTGGCCAGTTATAATTTATTTTGAAAATATGATTATTTGTAAGTAAAAATAGGTACGTTCCACTTTCAAATAAATTGCAGGTACTACCTAACTTCTGCCAGCGACTTCGTCCACGTGAAATTTCACCCTCCCCATTGACCCTCTGAGGGTTGGAATTTCGAAAAACCATTTCTTAGTGGATACCTACTCTTCACAAAGAACACACACTCCAAATGTTTTGATATATCGGTCAGTCAGGTCAGGACTTAGAATTTTATAATAGATTTGCAGCACAAAGTTAAAAAACACAGTACTATAAAGTTTTTTAATTACTGCCTGGATGGTGCAGTGCTCGCAAGCGCTACTTCTGAGAATGTGGTCTTGTGTTGGATTCCTGGGTCGGGCATGGTGTTATTAGATTTTTCCATGTAGAATTTCTCAGGAGCAGCCCGGAGTCATGATTTGTTCCCGGTTGATGGGAATTCGCCTCCTGTTACATGGGACATAAACATAATTGGTGAAATGTTGGTGTCGCTAGTAATAATATAAGTCAATGGTGAGTGTACCATGAGTGCATCTCTACCTAACCCTTTGGCGAATACTGGCGTAATGTTATGTTAATATTTAAACACCGTTAAACCTGTGTCTAGCTATAACATAGGCCCGCCGCTGATTGCAATTTTTTGTCACCGTGATTTATTATTACTGTCACCTGCCGTCACCCACGATGCGCTCACTGAATCTGTTCTTGGGTAACAAATCGCGTTCATTTTTGTAATGGACTTCAACGAGGTTGCCGTGATTTGTGCTCTTGAAATCAATGTATCAATATTTGTTTTTTTTTTTTAATTGATATTGTTTAAGCTATTATTGAACACTATTTTAGTATAAATACTATGTGAAAATGATGTAGAAGTTCGAAGATATTCAGACTTGTTTTCAGCAGAATACTGTCTGCCAATGAAAAACTTGACAATACTGACATCCCTGACACGGCAACCGATGCAAATGACAAACAAAAAAAAGCGGCCAAGTGCGAGTTGGACTCGCCCATGAAGGGTTCCGTAGCAGCAAGTAACATAATATAAAAGTTCTTGTAATTCGTTGTAACTTTGTGAAAGGTAAATTGCGGTTTTCGATTTATGACGTATTAAAAAAAAACTACTTACTAGATCTCGTTCAAACCAATTTTCGGTGGAAGTTTACATGGTAATGTACATTATATATATTTTTTTAATTTTATCATTCTCTTATTTTAGAAGTTAGAGGGGGGGGGACACACATTTTACCACATTGGAAATGTCTCTCGCGCAAACTATTCAGTTCAGAAAAAAATGATATTAGAAACCTCAATATCATTTTTGAAGACCTATCCATAGATACCCCACACGTACAGGTTTGATGAAAAAAAATTTTTGGAGTTTCAGTTGTAAGTATGGGGAACCCCAAAATTTATTGTTTTTTTTCTATTTTTGTGTGAAAATCTTACTGCAGTTCACAGAATACATCTACTTACCAAGTTTCAACAGTATAGTTCTTATAGTTTCGGAAAAAAGTGGCTGTGACATACGGACGGACGGACAGACAGACAGACAGACATGACGAATCCATAAGGGTTCCGTTTTTTGCCATTTGGCTACGGAACCCTAAAAATGATGCGTCGATGACAAAAAGCAGATAAAAAGGCATTACATCAATTGACCAAGTACAAAAATTGGAATCCATCTGCTACGTACCTTCCACTTCCACTTCCAGGTCTTCTTCAAAACAGCACATAGTTGTTGCCTTCTTTGTCAAATACGTTTACTGATTGTTAATCATGAGTAGGAAAATCCAACACTACCAAATATGGTATAGATCTGTATCTATTCAAAAACTCATTTCAATATTCTACGCGAAATCATTATCTGCCAATCTATCTCGGGATCTATCGTCCCGAAGCCATTAAGAATTCAGAAAGTGTCATCGCCAGGATATGTCCCGGAATGGGTTTATTTTAAGCCGTTATACTGCTGATCGGCACGTCGATAGGATAGGTTATTAAATTGTCGTTAGTTAGGCATATACATTGATGTCGTGTGAGGATTACGACTTGAATTAATACCTACAACGTCTCCCGAACTGACAAATGACGCGTCTTACTGACGCCCTCTTAGACGTTCGTTAACTGTACGTGATACCCCGTGCCTCGCGTGGAATTTGTATCAGCCTCTTTGAATTTAGTCTCTAAATCATCTTCATCAACAGCACCCTAATTGCGTTACACTCCGAATCTGAATAATTTTGAAGAAAATTGCTAATCCATTGCTTCATAACTTCGAAAAATGTGTCTGCTCAACACGTAGAGAACGCAATGAATGTTGTCAGGTTCCAGTCCTACCGGATGCAGCTATTTATTCTCTAAACTATATGTGAATATTATTTTGAAGATGACCAAACAACAAAATTTCATAACAACTATATGTTTGGGGCCAGCCTGTTTCCAAGGGCTTTTACTGGAGCTTTGCCAGATCATTAGCGACATAATATTTACAAATATTATGGAGTAGTAATTACTCTGTGCCAATATTATGGGTTCCAGTGGGTTTGTTTTTGTGAGAGGTAAACTCCGAAACTACTGCACGAATTTAGAATTTGTTAAAATTTTCGCCACTAACAACTGCAATCTGGAGCGTCACTTAGAAATAATCAATTATTATCCTTTTCCGCCCCAGCACAGTCCGTCGTGCTAGGAAGATGGGATGGCGTGAGGGTGTCGACACAAGTTGCCCACATAAAGGCTTACCCAACTTCCAAGTCATCATGGTCATTCTGTCTGGCCTCTTCCCATCCTCGCGTGGCAAACCGTTGGGTTCTAAAACAGCTGACACCCCGGCGCGACGGTGACAAGAACCCCACGAATGATGTCATTAATGCTGGCGTGTCATAGGTACCATCGGTTAACATTAATTAACCAGCATACATGGCATGCATATGGCATATGAGCATATATGGCAACAAAATTTAAATGTTCTCAATCTGTGATATTTTTGACGTAGGTACGCGTTCCATAAACTAGACAAGAAGTAAATGGTCGATTATTTTTAAGTGACGACTCAGAGTGCGGCGGTATATATGTCCACTGCATAACTTGGGTTTTTAATAACGGCTATTATTAAAATGATCAATGCCATTCTCCTTCGAAATCTCTGTCTGCTATTGTCCCCAAATGCCTTACCTGGTTCTATTAATTGCAACGTTTTGTTTCGAAATTAATCATCGAATTGCATTCTTATCAAATATAGTCGTATCAAACCGATTACAACATCGTTTTTAATTACTTATTCTGACTTTTGCGTTGTGTATAATTTTGTGATATGCATTATTTGATTGCTGATTATCAGCTCCTTATCATTGTGTAGTTTCCTGCGGATTAAAAAAAAATTATGCCTTTTTTGTGGGGTCATCAACCGCAGTTAGTGTAGTCACTTAAAATATCAGTTTAAAAAATCTGTTTCTTTTGTGTAAACTTCACTAACGGGATGTGAATCGATAACTGAACAAGGTAAAACACACGAAAACAGAATATTTTAGAAGTATGTATGTTTATTTGTATGTATGTA
Organism: Amphipoea oculea; assembly: GCA_945859645.1. Taxonomy (NCBI): domain Eukaryota; kingdom Metazoa; phylum Arthropoda; class Insecta; order Lepidoptera; family Noctuidae; genus Amphipoea; species Amphipoea oculea. The sequence continues at coordinate 14,400,180 of OX243880.1, forward strand.
AGTATATTCTTGTATTATTTGTTTAGTTTTATTAAGTGAATTGTTTTTTTGATTTTATGTATTTTTTTTGTCTCCTTTACTCTTTAACACGCTGTCTACATCTCTTTATTTCTTGTCCTATCGCAGGTATGCTGGAAGAGATTTCTTATGAAATAAGCATCACCTTTGTACATATTTTTCTGTTCTGTTTTTTCTTGTCTGTTTATATATCATATGTGTGTACATAAATGGTAAAATAAAACAAATAAATACAGATTTTCTCAATTCATACTTCAAGTATCAATATCACCAGCGGTCGATGACCTACAAAAAAAATCATGAAATTAATTTATTTTTTGTTTAGATATCGATACCCATCACGTCTGCAGAGTTTCGCTAGCAAATTTAATTGGACCCTGTATATATATACAAGGTCGCTATTCCGATCCGATATGTATCCAGAAATGATAGTGATGATGATGTATTGATATGTTTCCGAATCATACTTAGATCACGCCACTAAACAATGAAATTAATTCAGTACGGAAAAGATATCAAATATTAAAAAAAAGATATCAAATATTGAAAAAAAGATATCAAATATTGAAAAAAAGACATCAAATAAATTGTTATGTATAGAAATCAATCAACTGCTTTTAAGAATAGCTGACGTCTATGACACTATCGGAATAGCAAACCTTCCGCCTGATACACTGGTTATGATAAAATGTTTGTTGGCCTGTTATGCAGCAGCAAAGAAAACATAATCAGTCTATAACGTTCCCTCTGCTGAAACGCCTCCTCTCTGTGAGACGGGTGGGCCGTTATCCACCACGCGGGCCCAGTGCGGGTTGGTAGATATCGCATATCTTCGATTTTTTGGTTCTAGGACATGCCGGTTTCCTCACGATATTTTCCTTCACCGTTTTGAGAGCAGTGGTGATGAAAATAAATTACACAAAGTAAAGCATCTACTCAGTACCTACCATAAGCAACGTCATCGCAAGCGGTTGTGGTTATTACATAAACTACATATATGTACTCGTATATTATCCTAATCTTAACTATCCTAACTAATAATTATTATAAATGCGAAAGTAAGTTTATTTGTTTGTTTGTTACTTTTTCACGCCTAAACCACTGAACCAGTCATCCTGAAAATTTTCATATACGTTGTCAGGAGTACAGAAACGGACATAGAGTACCTTTCATCCCGAAAAAAGGTGCTGTTCCCGAGGAAAACAATAATAACGTTATTATGATAATAGATGGTGCCACGTGTATTGTTGTTTTGTTGTTAGAACCTAGCCTTTTAGGACTAGGTATAACATCTTTTTTTTTTTTTGTTTTCGTATGCTGCACCGGTTGACTCCACGTCAGCGCCGGCTGTCGCTTAAAACCAGCGCTAGGGCTCTGCCTCGCATAATATACCTATAGGGGTATTAGCATTATGCTGAGCAATGTCCGTTTTTACCCACCTATTCTTTTTTGTGTTCGTGTTTCTTTTTTTGCGTCAAAATGGTTGAGCTGAATGGTGCTAATACATGCGCCATGTTCGTGAACGGGCGCCGTCAGTAGGGACTGGTCATCTCTTTGCTGCCATGGCTTATTTTAATTTACTATTTGAATTGATTTTTTTTCTCGTCTTTTCATTATGGACGCTTTTAAAGTTTTGCATCGTTCTCACATGTATAATTTTTAACATGAATGATGTATCCAAGACTTTGTAAACATATTATTTTGATTTAAAAGAGTGTCCATGGAGTTTCTTGCCCGTTCTTCTCCATAGGTACCTACGCTTTGGAATGGGCAACTAGCTTCATCTTTCTGACTGACCGACCCCTTGACAATTCAAAAGTGCCTGTAATTGGTTTAATTGAAATAAATGCCTTGAGTTTGAGTTTGCGTCATGTTTACCGCTTTCTTTTTTTTCTTTCTGTTTCTGCAAACATATGAAACAAACAAACAATTTAATTTCAATTAGCTATCTACCCGATACTGTAGATACGTACTTAAAGACCAAAGAACAAAATTCTCGATATCTTTAGTATTTGTCTAATCTACGTTCGTTATCGCTAGCAGTATGATTACTAGTGCCGAAAAATTAAGTATTTAAGCTGATACAATACAATTTATTGGCCTATATATTATCTTAGAAGGTTAATTAATATTTTAAATCTGCAATGAATAATCGATATAAGTACCTAATAATACTAATGCTGATTGCGCACCTAATGCACTTGATTACGCGAAATTCGTCGGATAAATAAAGGTTTGTTTTTTTATTTCTGATCACTGCAAGTTATTGCTTCGATCTGAAGGCGAAAACCCGTAATTAAAAACATTCCAAATCTAGTTGCAATCTCATCTCAGCGACAATCAACGTCAAATACTTGTCAAAAATGTAGGGAAATTAGAGGTATTTTTGACAGATTGAGACTGAGATCAGACTGTGAACGTTCTTAAAATTACGAGAACCTCCACTCAGACTATGAACGTTCTTGAAATTACGAGAATTGCCCTTCAGAATTCCCAATACAAGACAGGTGAGTTCTCACCACAGAAATGTAAAAAAACACTTATATCTATGGTTATCATCTAAGTCTCGTATTAGGAATTTCAGGCAGCTATCTTCTTCATCTTATCATTTCAAATTATTTTTTATAAACTAACTTTTGTCCGCTGCTTCGCCCGCGTGGGTATCGGTTTACCAAGATAAAAAGTGGTGTGTATCCTGTGTGTTAATCCAGGTTATAAACTACATGTGTGCCCTAAGGTCCGGAAACGGCTGGACCGATTTTCGAGACTATCACTGGCAGATAGCTGATGTTATAAGGCGTTACTAAGGCTACTTTTATTTTAGAAAAAGAATTAGGGTTCCGCGCAAAAAAATAAAACCTATTACATATATCGTATTTGTTTTCCGACATGCACAGTCGCGGGCACAGCTTGTTTATAACAACTACGACCGATAACAAAACTCCACACCAACTCAACATCACCGTTGACCGATCTTGATTCTTACAAAATAATTACGCTCGGCCACGAGACGAGACATTGCACAAAAAAGCCGTCCGACGTTGCGTTCATTGAACTGCCGAATAAAACTTTAGTTAATTGTAAAGGATGCCTTCACGCAACCTACCTGAGATTCTCAGAAACTTATTAACTCCAGAGAGAAGTAAAAAGTTGAACCACAGTGCAGCTACAGAAGGATCATTATCAGTATAACAACGCAAAGCGCAAACATTGGCGCAGCAAGAAACAAAAAAGCATTATGCAACATGTGATTGACGTTCTGAGTTTAATACGGTCAACTGCAAGTCTGTACCTAGTAAGACGATAATTACGAAAAACGCCCTTACTGCTACGACATTAAGGTACTGTCAAAAAAGTAAAATCGTTAACATGACGACGACGTGCTACTATTGCACGATTTATACAGTGTGTTTTATCGTGAATTCTTTCTGTACGAGTCCCAACAAATACTTTTTCGTTCTTTTCTTTTGGTATAAGCCTTCTTTCTGCCTTCAACTTTCCTCAACAAATAAAGTGTAAAGAAAGTCCATTAAAAATTAACTATTCCTGTCATTGTGCAGAAAGTGGACGTCATTATACTGTGTCACTGCTCTATTTTTGTTGCGTCGTTCAAATTAAGATAACGTCACACAAAAAGTCAAGGTTCTTGGACACTGTTTTTTTAGATGTTAAAGTACTGCAATGTAGCTATTGAGGACGAGTTAATTATGTACCTAGTTAAATATATCGAGACATTTTTTTTTACCTACCGTTTCTTCGTGAGCGCATTATCGTCGGCAAGATAGAGATAAATTATATCGTTTTGCGGTGAAAGATAAACCACGTGTGTAAAAACCAAGTGGAGGTACAAAATTGATTGAATATTGTTGCAAATTCATTATCTATCCTGTTATTTATTCTATTGTAAATCATACCTATGTTCCTTCAAAGTAAAATATGGTAAAGCAGGTTAAAAGGGAGTCCCTTTGCACTGGATAATGTTGAGAAAATAAAAATTGCTACTATAAGGGCTGATTTTACCAAAATAAATCTTTTGAGGTACTATTTGGAACCGAGCTGCCGACTGCAACTGCCGACAGCACGTGCAGCGGCTGGTAACCACGGCTAAGGTAACGGCTGGTAACCTTAGCCGATTGCATGCAGTCGCTGCACGTGCTGTCGGCAGTTGCAGTTGGCAGCTCGGTTCCAAATAGTACCTTTATGCGTGGAATAAAATTGACGATCGACAGTTCTATTATGGAAAAACTGTCAAAAATTCAAAATATGTTTTCAAGATAAGACTTATTGTAGGTATAAACCTTGGTCAAATTCACCCTTAATTGAATTACATGACTTATGATTCAAATATTGCTGCAAATATCATTATTTTTTATTTGTCAGCAGCAACTCGTGGTCTGGATTTGTGCCTGGTTGATGACAATAGACTCGCACCCTATTACATGAGACTAAAACATAATTAGCGGCGTTGGCTTTGCTTATTAGTCGATTCGCACGAATTTACTCGCACGAAACGGACGAATCGACACTTTCAAATAATTTTATTTATAAAAAAATCATGAAGATACCACAAAAAACTTTCTTTTTACACTAAAAACCATACTATAAATATACATACAATCATTATGATTTTTTTTTTCAGATTGTTTTACAAGCAACATACTAAAGCACTAGTGTTTTAATTTTTTAGTCCAAACAATAGATTTTTTGTAAATAGATAATTGCTTCATATTTTGCAATAAATTGCCAGGGTTGTGTCATCGTGCTTCTCTTTCTTTTCTATGCAGTCCGACAAAGACCGCACTTTAGGTCATGTAGTCGCCTTAACAGCAATGCTTTATTAGTTCCCAATCGTGTTCAACTGACAGGAACGCATTCTCTCGACAGAAATATAACAAGAACTTATTTGGTTAAAAGCAGAACATAGTTGGTATGAATAACAGAGTTGAGCACAATGAGAGCTATTTGAACAATTTCCTTTGACTGGCTCTTAAAATAACAGAGGGTCGAATGTGGGCCGATACATTGCTAGGACAATTGCTTCAATTGCATAACAACAGAGCTGATAATCTATATTGTATGTTTTTTTTATTTATATTTTTTCTTCGAAGTTCTTGGGCTATTTCACCGCCTCTTGATAGGTTCCTGTGAATTTACTGTCAAAAACACATATACATGGTGTGGCGTAAATAGTGGTCCACCGTTAAGGATTCGATATACTAGATAATTTACTATAACATATTACAATTTTAACCATTTTGGTAGTAAGTACATTTTTTTACAAAAATCGCTCTTAGTTTTGCATGATTATGTTAAAAATAGAAAAGACTAACTTTTTCTTCAAAAGTTCTAAATAAAATTGTAATAATGTTAAGTACTTATAGTAAATTATCTGGTATATGCCACACCCTGTATACCTACTGAACTATTACAACTTACCTTATTATGCATCTATTAGTAGTACTTTAGTACCTTTTTATCAACCTTACAATATTATGTATCCTTTACTATATTAATATTATACCTAAATGTGACAGTTTGTACGTTTGGATGTCTGTTACTCAATCACGCAAGAATGGCCTTGCATTCATCCTCTCAACATGGCCAAGCCATCTGAGCATACATTATTTGATGTTTGTCACTACATCTTCTTTAAGACAGCAACGTTACCTTACCACATCAATTCTCATTTTACATATACCTATTATTAAAAGCCTATCATGTCCCACTGCAGGGCAAATGCCTCTCTACTCTCTTTCCACTTCCCTCTGAATAAAGCTGCTAAGGACCAGTTCTTGATGAAGGAATCCATCTCATCCCGCCATCTCCGTCTGGGCCTGCCACGATATCGCTTACCATTAAGAGCGACTTATCTATTAATTTTGTTTTATTGTTATTTTACCATTTATATACACACATATAAACAGACAAGAAAAAATAGAACAGAAAAATAGGTACAAAGGTGACGCTTATTTCATAAGAAATCTCTTCCAGCATACCTGCGATAGGACAATAAATAGAGAGATGTAGACAGCGTGTGAGAGAGTAAAGGAGACGAAAAAAAATAATACATAAAATCTAAAAACAATTCACTTAATAAAACTAAACAAATATTAGGAGAATATTCTTACATACATACAAATAAACATGCATACCTCTAAAATAAATATCACTAGAATGTTATTAATAAATACATACACAACTATGATAAAGTGGAAATATCGTGTTCTTTTACTCTTCTTTTAAAGCAAAGCTGTTTAGTATTGAAACCACACTAGGCACATTTTAATTATAGGAATTTAGGCACAGAATTTAGGAAAAGTTTGTTAAAGCTCGAGTCCTGGGTATCTCAAAAATTAATTAAATTGTCTATTGTTGAAACAGTGAACATAAAACTTTGTTTAGATTTTCGATTGCCTCTTTAGTAAATAAAATGTCTATGGGAATTTAAAGTTCATTGAAATCTTTATAGGAATTTTAATTGACGGGACGAAATTCAATAGGTGCGCCGAATTAAAATATTTAATTGAACGTGTTATAAAGAAAATTTAGAGCATGTCACTAAGGAAAGGGATGCACATACAGTACGTGCGCGTAGACAAGCGATTTGGCAACGTCCTCGCACGCCCTTTTTTTCGTAGGAACCATAGATATATGAAAGATTTCTATGGTAGGAACGGTCAAAATGAGGTAAATGACCGGTACCTACTGGCCGGTAGTTCAACGCGTTGCCAACTTGCTTCACGTTGTGAACTCTGCGATGAGTGGATTGGTTGTCGGGCGCGCGCTAAAATTGATACTTTAATTTTCTTATACTGTTTTTTGTTTTAAATGGAACGCCGATTATTCGTGTTTACTTGAAAGCAATAACTTAGTTTGCACTATCTAAGACAATAATTACACGCTTTTTTGCAAGAATTTAGATTTGGGAAATAACAATTTATAAAGATATTGTAACAGTTACTGAACCTCCTATTTTGAGTTGGCGCAAGTTTTCAATTTCATCCAGTATAAAGTTAATTGTTTACGAGGAAAATCTCAAAGGTTGGCTGAGGTGTATGTCACGATCACTGTAAATCAGCCTTGGTGAATAATAATTTGTATGAAAGCTGTTACAAGTGCATCTGAATGAACAAATAGAACTCAATATTCAATGCAAGGTCGGCTGACAAGTGAAACGTTCAGCGCGACGCGAATTCATAAATGGAATGTTTTCATAGGTATTTTTATTGTATTTTAATGACATGCACGTCATACGATCATAGCCTTAATAATGTAATAAATATTAAGTTAAAGAAGGAAAAAAAAAAACAGTGGCGCTCCGGGAGTGCCGACAGAAGTGAAAACAAAACACAAACAGAATACTTTGCCATCACTCACTGACTTATCGGATATAGGTACAGACGCCAGCACATCAACCTACACCTAACTGTCACATTTTCCCAATCAACTTTGAACCTTATACTTCAGTGATAAAGTTGAAAATCTATTAAAGAAATTTGACAGATTGTAGTAGGTTGATGTGCTGGCGTCTGTACATTAAAACCGAGTATATCCCGAGGACAGCCGAACACATCAGAAGCGGTGTTGGTTACGGTAACAGTGGCGCGAATTTAATGTTTTTTTCCCCAACGCGCCTAAAGAAATTTACACTTCAAAAAGATTTTATTCATCTTTGGTGGTCATATAATCTTATACCTTGGTTGAATCCCGAACAAACCCATCAAGATATTTAACAAATTAATCACGGTTGAGTTGAGATGAAGAGGACATTCTGCAGCTCTTACTACAAGCAATCTTGTACCCCGAGTTAGGGGGCAGCTCGTCCACTTCGAAACTAGGACCACGAGCCTAAGGGGGCAAATCATCCCACTCCGAAATGATCGCGACCCACTCCGTTGCATCGCATCACCTGCCCGCGCTATCACTCCGTTTTCGGTTTGCGTTCTTTCCTACTTTTTTCTTTTTGCTCGACTCCTAAGAATCATAGCATGATGCTAAATACCGTATAGCCTTCCTCAAGAATTGGGCTATCAAATGCAAAAATTTTTTTGATATTCGACCGGTAGGTCCAGATATTAGCGCGTTCAAGCAAACAAACTGCTTCTTCCGCTTTATTATTAGTATAGATAGATATAGAAGACATAGATGAAGCGGAGTCCTTTGAACAATTGGAGAGCATCGAGATAAACTGACAAATTACATGATAGAGATCGATAACGTTATGGACTAAAGTCACGCCAACTTGCTATTTTAATACTAAAACGCTGGGAATGCCAGCCAAAGATTGAGTGATACTGTTGATTGTCATCTAGGTGGTTCTACAGAGCACATTATTATATTATTCATTATGCAATGAATTTCATACATATCAATCAACGCAGCCTATCGCAGTCCACTGCTGGACATAGGCCTCTCCCAAGCTGCCTCACAACACCCTGTCCTCCGTCTTCCGTATCCAGTCCGTCCCAGCCACCTTCTTTAGGTCGTTTGTCCATCTAGCTGGGGTGCGTCCCACACTACATACATACATACATGTTTATATTCATTAAAATAGCGCCTAAACATTTTATTTTATATGTAACAAAATGTCGTGTCGCCGCAATATGTTGCTATATAAAAATTACAGGCGTGAAGCCAATAAAAATTGTGTCGAAAACCATAGCCATAGAGAATGGACTAAGCGATAGCTTCACAAAAGTGACCACGCTCTAAAGAGACAAAGCAACTGTACGGCCAATACCTGTCTCTTTTAGGCAGCAAGTCTTTAATAACAAAGACGTAGTGTTCCAATCAAAGACATTATAACTAATAGGAAAATTTAGAAAAAGCAGTTATTTTTACTAATTATTATTTTTAGACTACTGGCTTAGATTCGACACTCAAAGATTTCTTTTATCAATATTTTTTTCTCCAAAAGAAAGTCCAGTCCATTCTCTATGTCTACTATATAAAACAAAGGAATACAAACATAAAATAACATCACGCCACTGACCTTTATCTTGTTTAATGGAGGTCAGTGCATCACGCCCTCCTTGAAAAGTGCTAAAGGAAAAATAGAACAGAAAATAATTTAAACATTCACTCATTCATTTCGCTCAGTCTGCGCGGGCTAATGCACGAAGCTAACCAGCATGGAATTAGTAAGTACTATACATAGGTACATAGGTAAAATCACGGCCATAATCCCTGAAGGGCTCAATTTCAATTAGAGCTGTACCACGCTATCCACTTTCCGCGTCAACATGGCGCGGGAAGAGTAAAAATAATTGCACTATTCGCACACAATTATCTATCTGTACAAACCAGGAATAAATTTAATGGGCTTACACTGTCTGCTAAAAACCTAATCGAGCCTATCTCTGGGCTACTTTTGAGAGTGGTTGACGAAGATGAGTAATCAATGGTAGATAATTAATAGTAGACACGAAAGTCTACAAATTAAATTGAAGATCAACTTAATTTTGTAGACTGCACTTATAATGACAATGCCTTTCATTTTGACTGCAGTTCAATAACATTAATTGCGTTATTTACGTAGCTGAACAGAGGATTTTTTAAATAGATGAAGCTATGTATTAGCCTTCAATTTTTTTCGGATTATGATTGAAAGTATGTTACGCAACTAGAAGATGAGATTGAGAACTCGTCAAACACAACTATACTCGTAGCATTGCCCCGCTCTCTTTGCAATCCTTACCTTTAATAAGTACCATTAGTGGTGCATAAAAACGACCTATTATGACAGCAGTCTACAACTTTTATATTGTACTACCTGAACCGGCGAACTTCGTACCGCCTCAGAATTAAATAATGTGACAAAGTTCAATAGACACGTGGCGCCATCTATTGTCATAATAATGTTATTGTTGTTTTCCTCGGGAACAGCACTTTTTTTGGGATGAAAGGTACCCTATGTCCGTTTCTGTACACCTGACAACGTACTTATATGCGAAATTTCAGGATGATCAGTTCAGTGGTTTAGGCGTGAAAAAGTAACAAACAAACTTACTTTCGCATTTATAATATAATATACTAGTTAGGAAGCTAGGATTACGATGGTCTTAGAGGAAGTAAGGAGCATATTGATATCATAATTAATCTTTTGACAATCGAGTGACTTGGACCAGATAACAATAAAAATCAATTGAGTTTCATTTTCATAGTATAATGATTGTATACCTAGTTATTAGAACGCTTCATTCCAATGAATGTTCTTTTTTGTTTCTTTCCACGTTCACAAGACACCAACCAAAATTACCTAGGTACGTAGGGATAAGCGGTCATCTACATATTTCATTGAATTTTTAGATCATTCAAAAAATTAAAATAAAAAATATGGCCACACATTTCTGATACACGCTGTATATCCATCCTCCCAAACAAAATGTTCGCGTGGATGGATACTCACTTATACGCACCGTAAATAGGTACATGAAAAAAGTTCATGTTATACCATCACGTTTATAACGCAGCAAAAAGTAATTAGTTTATCGAATCGCGCGGCCTGGTATCCGAGAGCTGCCTATGGTTTTAGTAAAAAAGGATTTTTCGCGGGATTTCCATTGGCTGAACGGGCAGCGACCGTTGCGTGGGTGCAATTTCCGTTTCATGAATGTTACAAAATACCTACATACGCAATATTCGAGCGGTATATGGCCGTCATTAATGTTACTGTAGAAATATCTGTGGATGTAGATGTATGCTATTTTTAGCTGAAAAGATTTTTCGTATCGGTGTTATTTTCAAAACTTTAATATTAATTTCTTTTGATATAAAATATTACTTAGGGCTGATTTTGCACTCGACCGATAATTTTTATTCGTGGAATAAAATTTACGTCTGACAATGTTTGTATGGAAGAACTGTCAAAATTCAAAATTATTCCTCCGATAAAGTTGTCTGGCGTTGGAAAAATCAGCCCATAGAGATAGATACCTAAATAAATGAATAATTTATTTATTTATTTAGACGGGGCAAACCCTGTCCGTGGTTCGAACCCAGTACAAGTTCTGCAGGTAGTTCTGTTAGTAGGTACTATTGCGAGTTGCGACCTTGCGACCACTTTAGGTACTAGATATGCCTCCGATGTTTACGGTCAAAATCAGGCAGTCATTAAATCATGACGCATCCTCACTGGTTGTCCTATTTCCAGATATCGAGTTAAATACTTACATAACATACATATATCTATCTGGCATGCATACCACCCCGGGGCGCCGCCCCATATTACATGATAGCTACTCGTACATAACGAAAATCAGTCGCTGAAAATAACAGCACAGATTCGCCGGAAGCCAAAATAATACAGAAAATGTTTCCGAAAACCTCGGTGCCGTCAGTGTATTAAATTTTTTTTTAACTCTATTACGGTGACTACTTCTGTAAGCCATATTAAGGACGGATTTCACTTATGAAACTGAACGCGAACAGCACATCTGAACCGCGTTCAAAAGCTGTCTGTGACATGAGGGGCAATCCCTTAATTTTAAAAACATTCACAGTCTGATCTCAGTCTCAATCTGTCAAAAATTCCTCTAAAATCCCTACATTTTTAACAAGTTAAGTAAGTTTTTGACATTGATTGTCGCTGAGATGAGATTGCGACTAGATTTGGAACGTTTTTAATTACGGGATTTGGTCTTCTGGAATATTGACACTGACAGCTCTTGAACGCAGCTTAGATGTGTTGATCGCGTTCAGTTTCATTGGTGCAATTGGCACTAAGAAGTTTTCCATACCTCTCTGTTAGTCGTTATCATCGTTTAAAACGGTTAATTAAGCCCTATGGAAGAAGAATATATGCTACGCCGATTCCAAATAAATTGGGAAATTGGAGTAAGGGATGATGTTAATTAAAAAGGGTTTTTAAAAACCTTTAAGATAATGTGTTACACTGTGAACGGCTTATCTTATATGAACCGGCTCTCTATCTTACATTTTGAACGAGTTAGTAAACTCCTTCGAACTAAATAGTACTTAAAACCCTTATTACTCATACCACCTCATACATACGAACAGTACCTACGCAACAACATCAGCACCCTAATTGCGTAACACACTATCAATCGGAATCAATCATTTTGAAGCAAATTGCTAATCCATTGCTTCATAAGTTTGAAAGATTTGTCCTATTTGATAAAATGCATGGTAGCTGCGTACATAACTAATGAACTGCGACATAGTAAGTAAATGGATATGAAAACACGGAAAATACTCAATTATGGTATTCATAAAGGACTTTCAAGAACTCTAAAATTGAAAAAGTTACCTAATTTATATTGCCGTTAGTTTCCCGCTATTTCACAGCTTATTTACGGATAAGTGTGACAAGCTGTGCCCACGACTTCGTTCGCGTGAATGTCGGAAAATAAATAGGATATCTCGGGTTTTCTTTTTTTTTGCGCGTCGAAACCTAATAACACTTTTCCCGACCTGGGAATCAAACCCAGCACCTCACAGTCGTGATAACGACAACAAGGCAGTATTTATAAATACCATTCGTTCAGTTATTTAATGCGGTCGTCATACCATTGTCATTTTTGGATGATAGAATAAGCACCATGCATTCAATATGCAAATAGCTATCCATGTCCTAAGGAGCAGGGTCTATGTATACCATATCTACGAATAAGTAAACCCTATCAAACAATTCGTTTGAAAAATCATGACAAAGAAACATTTGCAAAAAAGCGCTGGCATTTTACTTTTAAAAGAAAGATCACTTAGTTCAGAAGGCTAATTCTCGTAATTTAAAACGTTCAAAATCTAGTCGCAGTCTCATCTCAGCGACAAACAAATGTCAAAATGTAGGAAAATTAGAGGTATTTTTGACAGATTGAGACTGAGATCAGACTGTGAACGTTCATAAAATTACGAGAATTGCCCCTCTGTACTCATTTATCTTATTTATAATTTAAACAAAAAACCCTGCTTAACTCCAAAAGTCTGGACAAATGAAAAGGCCGGGCAAAGTCCGGACGAGGTCCAAAAAACCGATCATACCACACCGTCAAACACAGTTCAGACTGATAGTAACCCTATAATTATGTAGATAACTATAGTTTGTACACACAGCAACACATCAAGCTACATGTCCAGTTTTTGCTGACCTCACATTGTATAGGTTTTTCGTACATTTAGAAGTCAGCTTATACTGGTTACGTAAAGCTTGATGTGTAGCCGTGCGTTAGCACGTACGCAGGGTTGATGGCAGCTCCGCCCTAACGAAATATCAGTTCGAACGCGTCGATAAAACGCACACAAAAATACATGTACCTACATCGAAACATCCCCAGCGGCGGCTAGCTACAGTTCGTTCGGGTCACTGTTACACAAAAGCTGCGACATTAATTTTCGGATGGCTTATGTATTTACCCATCATTACAATTTCTTTTTTGTTAGCCTATTTTGTGTCCCACTGCTGGGCAAAGCCTTCCCTTTTTTCTTCCAAACCTCCCTGTCTTGTGCGATCTCTGGCCATGTTGGCCCTGCGAATGATATTAGATCGTCACGACACCTTCGTCTTGTCTTGTCTCGTCTTGCCTCGTTACTATAATTTTATTACATTATTATAAATTAATGTCGCGGAGAGGGCTTGTGGCTAAGTAATAACAGCCGCAGTCCGATCGATCAGGTTAAGCTACGCTTGCCGCGTTTGACCCGTGGATGGGTGACCATCTTTACATACCAAGACCCCTCCGTGCCTCGGAAAGCACGTAACGCCGTTGGTCCCGGAAGCCCGAAAATCTGACAACCAGTCTTAGGTACCAAGGGGGTCGTATTAACCAAGGGGGGTTATCTGGTTTGTGGAAGTCATATTGGCAGTCTCTCCATGTAAAATACTGGTTTTACCAAGATTTAGCAGAGATTATATTCCAAAAGGTTTGTGTGTATAATAAATTAATATTAAACTTACACATAATAAAGAAATCTCGAGGTACATAAATACTCTCATAAGATCCCTATCGGATAGGTATTATAATTTTTACTCGAGTGTGTTTTTTGTTCGAATCCAAACAGGCGCTTTACTTTGTGTACATTATTTCATCATCACTGCTCTTAAAACGGTGAAGGAAAAGATTGTGAGGAAACCGGCATGTCCTAGAACCAAAAATTCAAAGACATGTGACAACTGGGCCTGTGTGGTGGATTACAGCCCACTCCCTCTCACTGAGAGGAGGCGTGTGTCCCAGCAGTGGGAACATTATAGGCTGATTATGTATGTTGTATGTGTTACGTGACAGAAAAGTGTAACATCGAAAATCTCGGCACATGCAGAAGGTACTTAGGTAGTTTCCCTTGGATACCTACGAGAAGCAGCCACACTTTATTTTTTCTCTATTACGAGTACATAAAAATTATAATACCTAATACATTTTTTTTAGACAAATTTTTTTTTTTTAATATAGGTATATTTTATTATATCTATTGAAGTGCTGTTTCTATCTGGACATAAAAAAATAGTCAGTCCTAAAAATCATCAAGACAAAAGTCCTGTAAAATTCCAATTAAAAATACAGGGCCATTTCGAGGCAAAGGAACGCGTCTTTAGGCTAGGGCAGACGAAAAATGACTTGTTTCTGTTGCTGGCTAATGATTGCAACCTTTTTGTCCTTTGTCCAGCTTATTTGCTCACACATAGAGTACTTACACAGGAAAAGGACAATGGCTACGTTAAATGAAAAAAAAAAAAATACGCACGAGAAAAGACATATTTTTTATTGCGTGAGGCAGGTAGTTAGGTACGTCATAATTGCATAAGTCACAAGCAATAATATTTAAAAATGGACTAGCAAATAATAGCGATCGATAACTATACTAATACTAACATAATAAGCCCTTACTAATAAACGTTATACAGGGTGAAATTGAATTCATGGGCATCCTTTTAAGGGGTCATTGTAATCATCATTATGAACAACTTTTACTATGGAACCAAACCTGAAATGTAATATGTTATAGTAAATTATCTGGTACCTGTATCGAATCCTTAACGGTGGACTACTGTTTACGCCACGCGCTGTATACGTATACGTGCAGTATAAATTACGTATAAATTATCACAATTGGACGTATTTTAGTTATTAGTTACCAACTGGCGCCTACGTATGTATTCAATAACGAAGATCAATCGATTGATTCCTAGACTAGCGGGGTAATTGCGTAACACACTAACAATTGCAATGTCTTTCAATTTGACAATATGACAACATTCATTGCGTTATTTACGTTGTCAAGCATACGAATTTTTCAAACATATGAAGCAATGGGTTAGGAATTTCCTTCCTTTGGGTTGTGAAAGTGTGGTTCGCAATTGGGGTGCAGTCGATCATCGATGTAAAATTGTTACTATCTAGCGATTGAAGTAAACATCCTTATTAACAAGGGTGGGGGTTAAACACCTAACAACTAGGTGCCAGTGCAATGAATTTTACCTACTTAGTTTATTTTTTGTTTCGGTAATGCATCATCGTTATCATCTTGAGTAAAACTGGACTTAAGTTGGTCTAGATCATAGATAATCTATGGTCTAGATCCGTCCACGTAAGAACTTTTAATATCCAAATATCCTCTTCGGGGACATTTCAATAACAATATATCAAACAGCTTACGACTTTCACGCCTAGCAATCTACTTTTGGCCATAAAAGTCGAACTGGTGGCGGCATCTACAATGCCACATGCGGACTAGGAATCACAGACCTGACGTCACGATAATCCTGCATCGCGCAAGTAAAGTTATCCGCGCAACATCCCGATATCAACCGTCGGGTAGAAGCCCACCAGACATAACACCCGTCTGGACTGAGGATCATTCCTATTCTATGGAGGATGAAGAACTTCACATCCTGATCCTCGTACCTAAACGAACGTACCTAGACGAACTATGACGTTCAGGTCTGCCTGTATTTACACTCAATCTCAATTTGAGTGTTGGTTTAGATTGTTAAAAAATCTGTCAGTTTTGTATCGAGATTCATCTTAGAGCATCGTTCAAGACTAGGTGCAAAGTCCGTGTCTTAGTCTCAAAATTTTATTTTTAATTTTTTCAGAAAGTCCTACTAACCGCATTGCTGACTGTGGCGGCGTTGTCTTCGGGCAGCGTGGTGAAAGCGCCTGGAGACACTTTCGAACTCCTCATCTTGCACAACAATGACATGCACGCGAGGTTCGAACAGACCTCCCAACTGAGTGGAACCTGCACAACTGCTGATCGAGAGGCCGGCAGATGCTACGGTGGCTTTCCAAGAGTTGCTCATGTGTAAGTATGCTGAAAATACATTTATACATACATATTTAATGTATTAGAATTCCGGGGCGATGTCAAAATCATTTTCAGGGCAGTTTAAGATTAGAGTAAGCCAAGGTGACTGTCAATAGTTACTATGGACATATACAAAATCGCTTAACACTGAGGGGTTTATTTATAAACGATGATTAAATTAAAGTTAAGTGACATTTAAACGTCAAAATTAAACAGTCGCGAATCCAACATTTATAAATAAAAGAAGTAAATTATATTAACCTGCTATGAGTTTAGTGGGGTAAATGATTTCATCACCACTGCTCTCAAAATGGTGAAGGAAAACATTGCGAGAAAACGGGTATGTCCTAGACCCACACTAGGCCCGCGTTGTGGATTACGGCCCACTCCCTTTCGCAGAGAGGCCTGTGTCCCAGCAGTGGGAACATTATAAGCTGATTATAATGATGATGATGAGTGTATGGTGACATTTGGATTGATATGTCGGCAAAGCAATTTGGATGCATCGCCTTGTTTTTACGGATATTGAGCAGTTGCTTACTCCATGTAATTGAACTAGTGTGATTCTAAATATAGCCATCTGTTCTTTCTTGTTCGCATAGGAGTCCTATAAGAACATAACTGACGTGCACAAAACACTTTGAACTTTGTACGAAGTTTCAATAGAATACGAGATCTACTTATACGTGTTTTTTTGCCAAAACAGCTCACGCCATGGTAAATATGCTAGCAGCGAGGTGTTGGTGGTAGGACTGACTGCCCATGGTTCGCTGGACAAAGGAAAACCTCTAATTTAAATATATTTGTTGACAAATACTTAAAAGCCAATTGAATCTCTGTTTGACTTGAATACTGTCTCAATTTCAGAGTTAAGGAAGCTCGTAAAGCGGCCAATTCCGGGCAGGGTCCTCCAGTCCTGTACCTGAACGCGGGAGACACTTACACCGGCACAGCATGGTTCACCATATACAAATGGAAGATCGCCGCGGAGTTCGTCAACGCCTTGCAACCAGACGCTGTTGTGAGTACCAAAAAAAAACGTTAAAAAAAATAGAACTTTGTACCGCCAATGTCATCAACGCGTTTTTTCGTCCGTCAATTATTCGTGCTGTGAACGTCCCGATGGCTTTATAAAACGTTGATTTCCATCAAAGTTTCCACATTTATCTTTATTTATATGGCTACAATTGCTTTTGTTTTGTTTGACATCAAAATGAGAGGTCAATGGCGCTAAATTATCTTGCGGTTATTAGTGTTTTAAGTAATTTTATAAGAAGGTTACAATTTATTAAACCATTTATATACACACATTATATAAACAGACAAGAAAAAAGGAACAGAAAAATACGTACAAAGGTGATGCTTATTGTTAAAGAAATCTCTTTCAGCATACCTGCGATAAGAGAGTAGATAAAAAGAGATGTAGACAACTTGTGCAAGAGAAGAGAAAACAAAATACATAAGTTCAAAAATCAATTCACTAATTTAAATATAAACATGCAATATGAAAATAATATACTTACTTACCTACATACATACTTCTAAAATAAATATCAGCGTTACTGTTTTTCCGAGGTAGATACCTACTTAATGTTATCGGATCCAACATCCTTACTATTGGCATCAGTAACGGAATAATACATAACGTTGATAATGGCAAAGCAAGCTTAGTTAAGTTGGCCATAACCCACGAAACTTCCATCTAGGTACTCACAGAACCTATGACTTATCTCGCTACCTTGTCCTTGAAGTACCTGCAACTTTTTATTAGGTAAAAAATTCATCCCGAAAGCATTACCACTAGGTATCTTGATTCTGAAAGCCCTAAGCCGTAAGCTCTAAGTCCGTCAACAAAGATAGCGGCCTGTCAGAAAGTAGCTCGATACATCGGAATGAACTCTACTCCCGAATAATTAACTTTATCGGCCGGGCAAAGACGAGTAAGGACAACACTGTCAAATCATGTTGTGATTCATTCTTAGTTCGGGCTCCAAGGTAGTCTTATGTCCATACGAGATACAGAGTAGGAAACGCCCGAAACTTCGCCCGAAACTACGGATTTCGTGCTTAAAGAGTAGACCCACTGCCTCTAAGCTACATTGCTGTGGTTCTAAGCCCTGAAAAGTTTAATTGAGGGTAGGTGGTGAACGTACAGGCACTGAACTTTTCACGTTCACCTCTGTGTGAAGAGTGCATTCATTCACATCGTATGTGGATGACTGGACTAACTCCACCATTGGTCTCGTGGGTGCAAGCGCGACTGCTGAGCGTGGGGTCCTGGGTTCGATTCTCAGGTCGGGCAATTTGTTATTGGGATTTTCCATTAGAAATTCCTTTTTAACAGCCCGGAGTTTGGAAGTTGGCGGTGTGATACCCCCGTCGGAAAGCACGTAAAGTCGTTGGTCCTGCACCTGATGGCTCTCCGGTCGTGTCGAATTATCTTCTCATCGGAGTCATACATAGGTACATCTCACTCGCAGAGTGAGGGAAGAGAGAGTGCACCTAGGACTTGTACACTATAATATCTCCTGCGTCGAAGGCTAGTCTCCGCTGAGATTGATCACCACAGCCAAAATTTGGTCTAGAGGACTATTATTATTGTTTTATGTGGGTGAACATGTTCTGGAGTAGGCAATTAGGTAATGCATGTAGGTTGAAGAACCAACAAAAACATGGTGTAGCAAAAAAGCAAACCAAAATCGGTGTCCATGATATTTGAAAAAAAAAATAATACATATAATAATATAGATTACACTACACTACAGTAACATTGATAACAGGCCAGCCGCCAGAGTCCATTGCTTCAAATACCGAATTGAAACTTGAATGGACCAACAATTTCAAATGCAAAACAAGTCACTCTTTGCTTTTACGTCATGCGTTTATATGTAGGTAATTAGGTTCGTAGGAATTTGGTTGGTGACTGTGACTATTGACTATGTCAATTTCATTGCGTGTATATTCTCCAAACTCACATTCAGATCTTTAGATCTGAATTTACACGCATCTGAATTTACACACGATTTGCTTTGCGAAGTGCTTTGGCTAAGCGTTATTGCTGTCACTGTCACACAATTGTCAAACTATAATTGCAAGACTGAGACTAGAACATATTAGTCAAAGCTTGTGCTAAGTAACGTTGATAGATCTCGGAGATAAGCCCCATACGGAATAGAATCAAGCTCGCAAAAAGATAACTGCTGCACTAGGTATTTGTGATGTCCATCGTGTGTTGTCTGCATTTTGTTATCATACCGTTCATTGTTTTCTTTCGTTTCTCATGCCTGCATATTTAATATTCTCTAATGGTATTTTTGTATAAGACAACAGGACAACGAAGTGAAATCCAACTGTTGATTTCAAAAAATTGTTCATAGCCTTTCTAAAAAGTTTTATTGGCTCTCACTTCTTGAATTTATTTGTTCTCAACAACTGTTTTTATGAACTTTTCATTACTTATCTGCTACTTAATTACAAAGTTGGTTCAAGTGCTTCAATTGAACTCGCATCAATGTAAGATGAAGGAATGAAATTTTGTATTTTCCTGGTACCTATCGATAATGATAAAAGGTCAGGAACTTTTGTCAAAATCGATTTAAAGGAACGAAGATGATACCTTAATGGAAACAAAAGGAATTAAATTTTAACCAGATCATAGAAAAATATTGTAAGTACTTTTTGATATGGAACAAGTTACTAACATATAACTTAGGAATAAGATCTTTACTAATTAATATCGTCTGTAACCTACTAACCAACATTTAAAACTTTAATATTTTAGGGATTTGTATCTCTTTGTGTATAGCAATCATAACACTGCTTTGGTGATGGTAATTTGGTGTTGGACCTATATTTATGTAACGCCCATTTTCTAGAACTTCTCTAATATTTCTATATATTATAAGATTTTAACTGCTAACTAACAAAACTAATTCTTAAAACTAACAATTAACTGTTAACACTAATTTCGACGTGTATTTTATCCTTTCAGTCACTCGGAAACAACGAAGTCGACAAGGAAACATTGGAGATTTCACCTTTCCTAGAAAACTTAGAAACCTATATTCTAGCCAGTAATATAAACATAAAATCAGCTGAAGGAAAAGCCAATATTAAAAAATCCATCGTATTTGACATACAAGGTGTTAAAGTTGGAATTGTAGGCTACTTGACACCCGAAAACAGCATGTTGGATAGCTTTGGTAACGTTGAATATATCGATGAAGTTCTAGCCCTTACAGAAGAAGTAGAAAAACTGCAAGCTTCAAAAGTCAACATCATAATCGCTTTAGGTCATTCGACTCTTGAAAAAGAGAAAGAAATTGCGAAAGAAGTCGCCGGTATCGATATGGTTATTGCCGGTAATAGAAATAGATTCAACTGGAACGGCGAGACTGGCCCAGATGTACATCAGCCCATAGTTGTGACTCAGCAATCAGGAAAGCAAGTACCAATAATTCCATCAACAGCCTATGATAAATACCTTGGCAGCGTTAAAGCCAAATTCGATGAAAATGGAGACATATTGGAGTACAACGTCGATCCCATTCTCCTTGATTCGTCAGTCCCTCAAGATTCAGCATCACTGGAGATAGGCAAGACTTATTCCTCAGATGTCATTTCAAGAAACACAGAAGTCATTGGGAATACATCAGTCGTCTTGGATGGCGAATCTTGCTATAAAGAGGAATGCAATTTTGGAAATTTCGTTGTTGATGCCATTATGTATCATTATGCTACAAGGTTTGAGGGTGAAAGATGGACAGATGCCCCTATAGCTATCATCCACAGCGCCGCTATTACAGGCTCAATCGCACCATCCAATCGACCTGCTAATGTAACAAAAGGTGACTTACTTTCCGCTTTGAGTTTAGATAGTAATCTTGTGGCTGTGACTATGAATGGAATAGTCCTGAAATCGGTTCTGGAACAATCTGTCAGAGATTATGGTAGCGAAAGTTCCACGGGACAATTCCTGCAGTTTTCTGGAATACGTGCAGTTTATGATTTGGAACGAGAACCAGGGTCTAGGTTACTTAGCGCCGTCGTTCGTTGCTGGGAATGCTTTGTTCCCGAATTTTATGAAATCGAAGATGGTAGGAACTACAAAGTATTGATGCCTGCGGCTTTGGCAGACGGAGAGTTTGGATACTCTTTTCTGTCTCAACTAACAAAAGATGTGCTTGCATATGATGCGGTGACGTGCACGGAAGAGTTCATTCATTTGAGAAGCCCGATATACCCAGAAGTGTCTGGGCGTATATCCATTCGACCACGGAGCGGCGCCGGTTCTGCTGTACTGAGTTCCTCTCTGCTTCTTGTTGCTCTTATATCCTTTGCTTTGAACTAACTGACTAAATTACAATGTTTTTGGATTGAGCTGTTGCATGTATGTACAGTCAACAAAAGAGATAATTATGCAGGATCGTTGGATATAGTTGAAGTTTAGTAAGAAACCGATGGATGTTGTCGACTGAAATTTAATGTGATAAAAGAGCTGTTTGTTTTCTATTAATAAAATAAAATTTTATTCGAGAACATCCACCGGTATCTTATTAAACTTCAACTATATCTGACGATCTTGCGTATCCTTTGATCCTTTCCTTTCTTTTCGATCCTATTGTTGACTGTACATAAATGGGTATTACAAAATATTTGATGTGTTATGTTTTATAAATATATACATTTTAAAACAAACTTGTATTCATTTTACCTGGAGAAATCGTAAAAGTAAGTTATGATGCATTACGATGATAACGAGTGAATTACAATAGAAGAATATCGCCCTATATAGCTAGTGAAGACATCAGAATTTTAAGTCGTAAGTATTTTGAAAAAGCATGACTTTTACCTGGATGATATATTGACTTGCATATTTGGAATGAAACTGGCATGTCCGAACGACCGCATCGTGTTTAATAATTATATGTATGAAACCTACACATAAGATGACACTTATTGAATCTGGAATCTACGCTGTATTTGTGTACCTGCAACTGTAGCAGAAAGCCTAACGCATGTAATA
This sequence comes from Amphipoea oculea, assembly GCA_945859645.1. Lineage (NCBI taxonomy): Eukaryota > Metazoa > Arthropoda > Insecta > Lepidoptera > Noctuidae > Amphipoea > Amphipoea oculea. The sequence continues at coordinate 14,422,486 of OX243880.1, forward strand.
CATTTTGAATTCTTAGAATAAAAAGATAAGTGTTGTCAAATTGCGTTTTAATGCGTGTTTATGGATATCATTGTTACTAAATGTACGATATTTTACCAGAATCATCTAATTCATAAGCCCACACTTATGCACAAGTTTGTGAAAACTACTTGTTTTAACATTAGCCTGCGTAGGTATCTACTATGATGGGCGTTTTTTATAATTTCTGACGTGACGATATTGACGTGAACGTCCGCGGTATCACGAACATTCAGGGTAGGTAGTAAAATATATGGAAATATATGAAAACCCTTTTAAAACTCCGTCGACGATGACGTTGTAAAATGCACGAATTTCCATACATTTTATGGACGTGGACGTTCACGATAATATTGTCACGTTAGAAATTATAAAAGCGCACATTCGCGCCCCAACTGTGGTTCAGGTATCCGCCTTGTGTTGCGTTAAAAACGGCCATTCATGGTTGGTGTGAGTGGATACACATCTTCATGCTGCGATTTTTAAAACGTGTGCTTACCATTATTGATTGATATCTTCATAGTCAAGAAACTACCAATTTCATCATGAACATCACAAGCTGACCCTTGACTAATTAAACTGGATGACATGGAAACTAAACCATTTACAGGCACTTTTGAAGGTCTTTGGATCCTTAATTTATATTTATCCCGTAAAAGTAAATGTTGGCTATAGTACAATGATCACGGCTTTTGTCATTGCGCCCTAATGTCATTTCAATAATCTCAAACGAACATTTAAGAACATCCTCTCACTAAGGTATAAATATTGGGAATGACTAAAAATGGTTAACGTTGTAATACGTGAATGTCTGTATGTTTGCATGATTGTCACCACTTAACTCTGTAATCCATTTATTCATTCTTTGTTTCAGTCCCTGGGAAACCACGATTTTGATAACGGCGTACCTGGACTCACTCCATTTATTAGAAACCTTTCATGCCCCGTTCTAGCCGCCAATCTTATTCTCACAGAAGAGCCAGAATTACAAGCTGAGACTAATTTAATGAAGTCGATAGTCTTTGACATTAATAACACTAAAATTGGTGTCATAGGATACCTAACACCCGACACTAAATTCCTAGCTATAAGAAACGATGTCGAGTACATAGATGAAGTCACAGCTATACGAAAAGAAGCAGCTGTGCTAAAAATTAAAGGAGTCCAAATACTCATTGCTCTTGGTCACTCAGGTTTTATAAAGGATTTAGAAATTGCCAGAGAAGTAGAAGATATTGATCTTGTAATAGGTGCTCATACGAACACGTTTTTATGGAACGGGGATAGACCCGATGTGGAAGATCCCAGAGGACCTTACCCGACTATTGTTGAACAAGAATCTGGCAGATTGGTTCCTGCAGTGCAAGCCTACGCATACACAAAATATCTTGGAAAATTACACATCACATTCAATTCTGACGGTGAAATTGTCACTTCTAATGGAAATCCCATACTTTTGGATAATACGATACCACAAGACCAGGAAGTATTAAAAGTTGTCAATTACTATCATGACAATGTCCTAAAAATTACTGAAGAGATTCTAGGCAATACTTCAGTATTTGTAGATGGCCACACATGTCGAGTAAGAGAATGTAATATGGGAAATTTTATAACTGATGCTCTGATACATAAGTATACTTCTACGTATAGAGGCCACGGATGGACTGACGCTCCTATTGCTATTATTCACAGTGGAGGCATAAGATCGTCATTTAGAGAAGTAGATTTACCGAGTAATATTACAAAAGGGGATCTTTTGCGAGTAATGCCATTTGATGGTATCGTAGTTAAAGTAAAAATATATGGACATGCAATATTGAAAATGCTGGAATATTCTGTACACAAGTATGACCCATTGCACCCCACGGGACAGTTTTTACAAATGTCAGGAATGAGAGTAAAATACGACTTAAGACAACCTCTTAAAAACAGGGTCAAGAAAGTATCCTTGCGATGTGGCGAATGCTCATATCCTGAATATTTTGCCTTAAATACGACAAAAGAGTACAAAATATTGATGCCTGCATTTTTGGCGAATGGAGGCGACGGTTTCTTCATGTTCGATGACTTACCCGTAACTCATATAGATATTGATGAAATTCAATGCACGGAGGAATATATAAAAAGTCATAGTCCTTTGTATCCTGCCGTGGAAGGACGAATCATATTAAATAACATGGAAGACATGGAAGTGGTTGACAGTTAATAAAAGTCTACTGTAATGATGAGTTTTACTTTTTACAAGAATGTAAATTAAGATCTTAAGTGAAGATTTTCCTGCTTTTTTTCTTCACGGTATGTACCTATGGCTTTTTTCTGAACGATGGAACTATGTGAAATGAAATGAAGCAAATGTGACTCACCTGATATATCAAACAAGTCGATGGCAATGGACAAAATAGAATTTAAATCCTAGAAAAAGTCTTCTTGATTTAAAATGAAACCAGTTACCCTCACTTACTTGACAAGATATAGCCCACTATATACGGACGCGGTTCGTCACAATAATCCAGAGATAGAAGATTCGCTTGGCATTAGTGCTATAATATTATAATTAGTGGTTACAAAAAAAAAAAAATTATCACAAGAAAACTTCCTGAAATATATGCTCTATGAACAGTATGTTCTTCCTCTTAAATAATATTATTATACACAAAACCGGCATGATTTAAAGATGTTTTCTCTTCTATTGTTTTATACTTTAATACAAATTGCACATTAAAAAATATTATTTAATATTTATTTTATTATTTAAGTCATTGTGTGTGTTTCCATTTTTTAAATACACTACTCTCAAAACAATTTCTTACTTCCTTAATAAATTTTAAACAATTTGGCATTTATGGACGATATAAACAAAATAAAAAGATGTAATTGGACTATTTTGTAAGTATCTATATTTTAGTAGGCATGATATTTTAAGTAGGTAGTAACTTGGAATTAAACTGCATGAAAATGTTCTGCACGTAATATAAATAACTTTCAACTTGACCTGCACTTCTAAAGTTATTTTTGCCAACCATTTATACCAATAATATTTATGTTGCTTATATATGTTTTTACCTAACCGACATTTGTAGTTTGTTGCACTAACCTAACACTACATTACTATCATTGTTGCATGTAATTTTTTTATTTATTACTATACCTACTTAGATTTTTGCACGATTCCTGGCAATATCTTATCAGCATGCTACATTATTCTATTCTTTGTTTCAGTCCCTGGGAAACCACGAATTTGATAATGGAATATCAGGCCTAACACCTTTTATTGAAAACCTCACATGTCCAATCCTTGCTGCCAATCTTATCCTCACTAAAGAACCAGAGTTACAGGCCGAAAAGAACTTGATGGACTCTGTTGTATTCAATATAAATGGCACTAAGATCGGTGTCATCGGCTACTTAACTCCCGACACTAAAGTATTAGCTATAAGGAATGACGTAGAATACATTGAAGAAGTAATAGCAATTCAAAAAGAAGCTGCCAGACTTAAGAGTATTGGAGTGAATATTCTTATTGCTCTTGGACATTCTGGTTTTACCAAAGATTTGGAAATAGCCGAAAAAGTAGAAGATATCGATTTAGTCATAGGTGGACATACTAACACGTTTTTATGGAACGGGACCAGTCCTGACGTCGAAAAACCCGAAGGACCATATCCAACATTAGTAAAACAAAAATCTGGTAGATTAGTCCCCGCAGTACAAGCTTACGCATACACCAAATATCTAGGTAAATTACACATCGTATTTGATTCAGATGGCGAAATTATCAGTTCCAATGGAAATCCTGTACTGTTGGATAATTCGATACCACAAGAGCCTGCAGTGCTAGCCATTGTAAATCGTTATCGTGAAAGCATGCTGCAAATAACGGAACAGGTTGTTGGCAATACTTCAGTAATATTAGATGGACAGACGTGTCGCTTGAGAGAATGTAATATGGGGAATCTGATAGCTGACGCGATGATACATAAATACGCTTCAGGATACAGAGGATTTGGTTGGAGTGATGCTCCTGTTGCAATAATACAAGGTGGGGGAGTCAGAGCTTCTATTGCTCATATAGATTCACCAGCAAACATAACAAAAGGGGACTTGTTACGTGTGATGCCTTTTGATGGTAACTTAGTAAAAGTAACAATAAAGGGCAGTGATGTGTGGAAGATGCTGGAACACTCTGTTTGGAGGTACAACCCGACACGCGCTCCGGGACAGTTTCTACAAATGTCTGGAATGACTGTTCAATATGATTTTCGTCAGTCACCAGGGAAGAGAGTCACAAAAGTTTATATGCGGTGTGGTGAATGCTTGAACCCTGAATATTCCGTTCTAAATAAGACGATGAAGTACAACATATTGATGCCAGCATTTTTGTCGATGGGAGGTGATGGCTTCTCTGTGTTCGATGGTCTACCTTCAGTTCCTCTAAGCTATGATGAATTAGGTTCTACAATTGAATATATTGAGAATCACAGTCCAGTGTATCCCGCTGTCGAAGGACGGATCATTATCGATAACCTTGAGAAATTGCGCAACTCAGCAACATATTTCAAATTGTCTATTGTTTCAGTATTTATGCTCGCTTGTACTTTGGTTCTATAAATTACTCTTTAATCATTTGTAACGCGAACAAAATCATACTATTCACTTGTTATGTAGATTTTGAAATTAATGTTTAAATTCTTAGATAGATTTTCTTTTCTGATCTATTCATGAGCTCAACTCAGAAACTTTCAATGAGCACAAAGCGGTGTAGACTGTAGATACAGGGTACAGGGGTATGAATTTTAGTATAATGGCTACTTTAGGCATACTTCTGCGTAAAAGCTTAAACTAAAAGTCGTTCCCTTTTTAATAACGTTTATTAACTTTAAAGCATTTTCCAGATCAGTATTATTATTTATAATGTTACTTATATGCTGTATATTCTTTTTAAGATCTTTATGTAGTCTAACAGTTGAAACGAAGTGCAATATTATTTGTAATTATTATTAATATTTGTGTTTATATGTCGGCGTTTCTTTATTTTAAATGATATAAAACACAATTAATATATCGATGATGTATTTGTATTCATTTTCGCTCGTCGTGTGACCCCATGAAATTTAAATATCTCATACTTTATCTATGTACACTTCTATAAACATTCCTTTACACAAGGATAACATTCAATAGTTAGGTAGCAAAGACAAAAACGAGCATCATAGAACATCCATACGTTAAAAAACTACACAGTAAGCTCACAGAGAGCTATTTATAAATTCGCCAGTCCACGGACGCGTAACAAAAATCGTTAACAGACAGTACATAGGCTCTACATACGATCTATGTACTACCTACAGTAATACACCGCACCGGCCAATCAATAAAACTGCAATTGAGCTCCGACACAAAATATGTCCGAACAAAGTAATCATGATGATTGAATGATGTTGCACTGCATACATACACGCTCGCGTATGATACAGGCTAACCAGCCCGTGTTTCAAACTTTCAATGGATTCACAAGCGGTGAATTTTCTCTTTGAACCTCGAATTTTGAACCTACCTACCTATGTATCTACCTATTGAATTCTGACGTTGGCGTATTCAAACAAAGAGTGACCGGAAAAACAGGCACGAGTTTATTACGCAGGCGTAAACTGACCCTAATAAATAGAGAACTATTTATCTGGGTACCTACGTGTTACGTTTATGTTTTTTTTTTTTAATTACAAAGTGCACGTAAAAAGTAAGTTGAATTCTTACTACATTACACGTTTTTGTTTCAGTCTCTCGGAAATCACGAGTTCGACCACGGAGTCAGCGGGCTCACACCGTTCATAGAAAATCTGACATGTCCAGTATTAGCTGCTAATCTTGTTCTAAATAAAGTGCCAGAACTTGCCAAGGAAACTAATCTTAAGAAGTCTGTAGTACTTGACGTTGCCGGTCACAAAGTAGGTATAGTAGGCTACTTGACTCCTGAAACTAAAGTATTAGCTGTACCAAATGATGTCGAGTATTCCGATGAAATCGAAGCACTCAACGAAGAAGTGAAGAATCTGCAATCCGAAGGAATTAATATTATTATCGCTCTCGGACATTCTGGATTCCACAGGGACCTAGAGATAGCAAAAGGAGTAGAAGGTCTTGATTTAGTTATTGGTGGACACACAAACACGTTCCTCTGGAATGGCACAAGCCCAGATTCAGAACATCCAGAAGGCCCCTATCCCACTTACGTGAAACAAGCTTCTGGAAGACGCGTTCCTGTTGTTCAGGCATATGCTTATACAAAATACTTGGGAAAATTGCATTTAGTATTTGATCCTTTAGGTGAAGTTATCAGTGCAGACGGGGCTCCTATTCTTTTAGGCCAGAATGTGCCACAAGACCAAGAAGTTCTCAAAATCTTGAGCAGGTACAGAGACAATGTCTTTAATATTACAGAGGAAGTAATTGGGTCCACCGCTGTTATGTTAGATGTCAGACCATGCGGAAGTGAAGAGTGCAACATAGGTAACTTGATCACCGATGCAATGGTATATAAGTACGCATCGGAATACACTGGCGAGCATTGGACAGATGCCCCGATTGCTATTATTCAAGCAGGCGGTATAAGGACATCCATAGTGCGTGAAAAAATGCCAACAAATATAACTAAAGGTGATTTACTCGGAGTAATGCCTTTTGATGGCAAAGCAGCAGCGGTAACATTGAATGGCAGCGTACTTTTACAAACGATTGAACAATCAGTCGCTCATTTTAACAATTTGGCAGAACCCGGAGAGTTCCTTCAGTACTCCGGTATTAGAGTTATATACGACCTTAGTAAACCAAGTGGATCTAGGATTGTCAGTGCCGAAGCCAGATGTTGGGCTTGCGACATCCCAAAATATTCAAGAATATTACCTAAAGAAATTTACAAAGTCTTGATGCCTAGTTTCCTTGCTACGGGTGGGGACGGATTCGACATGTTCATGGGTTTACCTACAGTAGCCTTGGATTACAATGAATTATCGAGTACTGAATATTATATATCTCATCACAGTCCAATTTATCCTGAAATCGAAGGGCGGATCACTTTTGTTAGTGAAAATGAAAGCAATAGTTCGCCGTCTATTGTAAAAATCTCAGTGGTATCAATTCTGATATGTTTTGTAACATATCTGTAGCTTAAACTTTGTTACGTAGTACAAATTGAGTATGAGTAGTAGTAATTAATTAATTAAATTCGTATTAATAACGACTGAAATGTTTTTGAATGTTGTGTTACTGATTAAATAGTATTATTATCTACTAAATGACTGACTACAATGTGTCCTAAACCTTTTTTTTTTGTGGAATAAATATATTTACTTAGTATTCCGGTTGGTTTTATTTTCTTAAATATTTCCTACGTCTACACTAGCTACATCCCTTTGTGAATTCGGTATAAGCAGACATTGTTACTAAACACTGCTTTATATATGATAACCAAGGGAAAATATTCTCCTTAGAATTTCATAATAACATCACCATCCTTTTTACGCGTGACTGTATAGAGCGATAATTAGGTACTAATTAAGTCTATTTTGGAGCAGTAAGCAAGACAACAGCTTTTTGTGAACTAACCCAATTTAATCCAAGCATTTAATTAATACGATAAGTGTTAATGTTATTTTTATCCTAACTTTTACACGCGGATTCGCCTGCGTGGATGTCGGAAAATATCCCATTTATACATTGTTTTTATATAACTCTATTGGTTTACGCAACGCATGCGAGTAATACTCCGGCAAAAATTTTCCGACATCTTCAACAAGATCGTCATAAATTACAAAACCACAAAACCTGAATAAATTATGCCAACAAAAACCTTTCTCATGAATCACTCCATCCATTGGTGAAAACCGTATGAAAATGCGTTCCATAGTTTGTTTATTTATCGCGTTCAGACAGACGACGCGGCGGGCGGACTTTGCTTTACAATATGTAGTGATAAGTACATTACTAATACAATCCAAGTACATACAAAAATGTGTTTAATATACTAACAATATTCCTAACACTGCACTAACTTTTCCTTTCAGTCTCTCGGCAACCACGAGTTCGACGAAGCTGTGAATGGCGTAGTACCGTTTATTAGAAACTTGAGCTCGCCTGTCGTAGCAGCAAACCTCATCTTAGAAAAAGTTCCCGAACTGCAGAACGAAAAGAACTTATAAATCAATTGTAATAGTTTTTTTTTTAACAATAGTCAAACATAACATCAAAATAATACGAAGATGAAACTACAGCCATTAGAAGAGAAGTAAAAGAACAAAATGTCAACATTTTAATAGCCTTAGGACATTCCGGATGTGTAACAGAATCATAAATTGCGAGACAGGTCAAAGATATTGACTTGGTTATCGAAGGCCATTCTAATACATTCCTTTCGAACGCTAATTGTGGGTCAGAGACAGAAATCCCTGAGGGACCGCACCCTACAGAAGTAGAAAAGGCAGACGGTAGGATAGTGAGACTCGTACAAGCTAACGCTTTCACTAAATACATTGGAAAGTTATATTTAGTTTTCGACTCAGCGGGCAAAATTATAGAATGCGAAGGAACTCCCATATTGTTAGACCACGAAATACAAAGCGATCTGGAACTTTTAGGAATGGTTAATAAATATAGTAAAGACGTCGATCGCATTAAAAACCAAGCTGTTGGAAGTTCATTAGTTAAGCTATTTAAAGGTGGATGTCGACTAAGAGAATGCAATTTAGGTGACTTAATCACTGACGCCATGCTAAACTATACCAGCGAAGAATATCAAGAAAAATATCCGGATTAGAACACTAATTTATCATGAAGGATAACCCTATAGTTTGACTAAATGAGACTGGATGAATGTACTACCATTTTCGGGCTTGTTAACAATAGTCACAATGAACGGAACAATACTCAAACAGAGTCTAGAATATTCTGCGTCCACATGGCGCACAATTTTCTGGAATGGAGGTCACTTACCGAGTTAGCGAGACCAGTAGGGTCTCGCGTTGTTAAGGCTAAAGCAGTGTGCTCAAACTGTGGATTTTACGAACTGCAGGATATAAAAGTTATGAATACAAAATAATGATGCACTATTTCCTTGCAAATGGTTGAGATGGATATAGTATGTTTGTAGAGCTCCCTAGGAAAACACTTCCATACAATGAATTAGATAGTTTTTTGTACTATTTGAGAAAGTACAGTCCTGTAAATACGCAAGTAGACGGTCGAATTGAATTACCTACTCAATGAAAACAAAATTAAGGCCTAAATTCCTCTTACGCTGACGTCGTCGGTCGCGTACCGTCGTCGGTCACGCGTACAAACTTACCAAGACGCTGACGATAAATGGACGTGTATAGTGTAGCACCAACGCGACGGTCAACGGGCGCGAGTCCATATAAAGGTCGTAGCACACGAATCAAATCGGAAAGGGATCGGCACCGTATCGCCTTTCGCGTCGCCGTCAAACAGGCGTCAACCTAACGTAAGCACGTAACCAAAGCGGATCAGAAGCTCCGATACGTCGACTCGGCTACGGCTAGGCGACGCCGCGCTTACGGCTCGCCGATCGCTACTTGATGGTGCAGCAGGCAGGCCGGAGGAGTGAGAGGGGCAAGGCTGCACGAAGAGACGTAAGCGCGAGGACAACGAGCCGTAAGCGCGGGGACGACGAGCCGTAAGCGCGGGGACGACGAGCCGTAACGCACCGCACCGCGGTTTGTGAGCTTGTCCCGAGGCGAAGCGATTACGTTACGATTCCGATTAGTGTGCGTTGCAGTAGGGAGTTTTATACAAAGAATACGGAACGGCTTGAGTTGATAAGGTGCCGATCCCTTTCCGGTTTGATACGTGTGCTACAACCTTTAATCGGTGCGCGACCGATGTCAGCGACCGACGTCGGCGTAACAGTATTTCCAGCATAAGGAATTTTCGCCTGTTGGCAAAAAAGGCCAAACGAGGCAATCTAACTGTTAGTGCTTGCAATATTTAGTTAGGAAGATTCAATACTCATTCGAATGGATGTAAGCTTACTTTGAATGTAATTAATTTCGGTCATTTACCATATAAGTGTAGAATTTTAAGGATGAAACACCAAAGTTGATATTACATGATAGTTTAATTTTATTGACTGTGCTAATAATCTCTGCGGCTAATTACAAACCTTTGCTAGGTTTGTAATTAGCCGTTCCTAATTGGCGACCAGTCGACTCGGTCGCCTCATGTTGCGAATACAAATTATAAGATGTTGTTATGTAGTACACATATGTGTCTACACCTACACACGAAAATTACATAGACGACCATTACCATGACCTTACATATTGATAAATTATATACCCTAAAATATACCAAAGTCGCTGTAGTGAGGGTTACCTTTAGTCAAGTTGTGCCATATTAACTTATTATTTTTATATTTATTTAGTTTTTAATTTGATTTATTTAAAACATACATCCATTTGTGTTTCTACCTCTGTATACAATAACATTCCATATATAGATATAAGAAGGTATAGTTAATGTACATATTTTTATTTATAATTCGGGTTGTAGGTATCTACAGAGTGGTCCAAACAGTGACGTCAATAAAAAATATTTCATTAGGTACCTAATCATACCTAGGGGTATCCGAAAACACCTCATGTATGTTCCGCGATTTTTGATAGTTTTTTATTTTTGGGGAAATTCTTTGGGGAAATCTTTAATTTACCTATAGCTTTTTTTTCGACAAGCTCTTTTTATGTTTTTTTTTTTGCGATGGGACTATTATGGAATACTCGGATATCTATGTGGAATACCCTTTCATGTATAAAAAAAATTATCTTCCTAACATTAGTGCGAGACATAATTTTTTTATCCAAAGTGAGACATTTACTTTCTTACGATTAAAAGTTGATTTTAAGTTTAAAAGATTTAGATCGATTAAAAGTTTGAGTTGAACCTGAAACAATTTGTTAACATTTTTAAAATTGGAAAAGAATATCAACTTTCAACCGTAATAAATTACATATTGTACCACCAGTTTTAATATTGTACCTATACTAAATTCTAGTTTTCCTGTCAGGTTGGACACTTGTGACTTTTTGATTTTTGCTATTGAATGTGAAAATAAACTATGGCAACACGATCGATATTATTAATGTTCCGAAAAAAGGTGATATGCTGCACAGTAATGAGTTCGATTCGCAACATACTCCACATTTTTTTTTAATGAATAGCTTTATTTTTTAACAATTTATGACTATAGTACAGTAAAATAATTCCAGACGGGTTTCTATATTATCGATCGATCATAAATAAAAGACGCTGGTTAGTAGCCACAGTTTATTTTCACATCTACAGACCTTCCTACTAGAGTCAGAGAATTTAGTGAATACGCGTCCAACACACGTTCCAGTTGACCCAGACTGTGAGGAAGCCTTGACACCAATGCATTTAATACTGGGATCGTCCTCAAGGAGACCTATTCCAGCTACGTTGACGGATCGGGATATCATCGGACGAGACGGTTGACGCAGAGCCGTAAGACTCAAGGATCATTTCTGGTCTCGATTGATGCCAGAATATCTTCCGACTTTTGTGCCTCGACCCGGCGGTGGATCATCCCCAAATATAAAAGAAAGTGACTTGGTTATTGTGCTTATTACCCAGGGGATCTTGGCCGAGAGGTAGAATAATAAATATATACCTAGGCCCAGACGGAGTAGCAAGAGTGGCGGATGTACAAACAGGTGCTGGCCTTCTCAGGAGACCGCTTAGGTCTTCTTAGGAGACCGGTTAGTGCTCAAGGAGCGGTGAATGCTTATGCGAATCCCGCACCCCCGGCCATAGGTAGAGGTGGAACACCGCGGTGGTTTTAGCCGGTAAGAGTCCGGCATGCCCCTCTGTCACCCCCACGATAGAGGAAGTCCATGAGGATTTCAACCGCGAGAAAAAAAAAAGGAGCTCTAGGCTAGACTTTAAAAAAGAAATGTGGAGTATGTTGCGAATCGATCTAATGAGATCTGTAGGTAATGACTGTGCAGCAAATCACCCTTTTTTCGGAACATTTTGTATTCTAAATTCTAGTTTTTCTGTCAAGTTGAACACTTGTGACTTTTTGATTTTTGCTATTAAATGTGAAAATAAACTGTGGCTACTTACCTACTTACCAGCGCCTTTTATTTACGATCGATAATAGTTGTCAATCTAACAGCTAAGAATATTCACACACAATGAAACACACTGCCTGCTTCTGCAAGCATAATATCCAATTATTTTATGAAGTAATTAGGTACTAGGTACCTACCTAACTATTTACATCAGCAAATAATTTTAAATCCGACTAGTTACAAATGCTGACATGAGATTCAGCAGCAGATTTACTGATCAGTCTAATCTGCCTGCCACATAACTTTATTTGAAGGTAGCTATATAATAATCTCAGCAAGTATATGTACTCACATCAGCTCCCATCTAGGGTGCGCAGAAACCACCAACACAAAACCCTCAAAAAGCCTACTTTATTTAGTTACCTATCCTTTAGGATCGCAGTAATAGTTTACTAAAGACCCAAAAGAAGACTAGTGTGCATACACACGAGCGACACGCGTCGACGACAGAGGCAACTGCAACTGTCGACGCGTCTCGGCGACAGCCATCGACAACGCTCGTGTATTCAAGTACCTACGGTGCTCAAATACACGAGCGGCATGTCAATGTCGTCGACGCGTGTCACTTGTGTACTCACTTAGTCATCTTGGGCAAATAATATGTGAAAAAAAAAAACAATATTTATACACCTATACCCTGAGTTTTATTTACTCTACCCTACTAAGGCGGATCTTACACTAAAACGCGCCACGCGACGCGGCGCGGAAAACGGGGCCAAATGGTCCGCGCGGTAACGCGTTTTTATTGAATTTGTATGCAGAAATCAAGCGCGTGTCCCGCGCACCGTAGCGTGGCGCGTGATAGTGTGAGATCCGCCTAAAACCTGATTGAAGTATGTAGAACCTAATATGTGTTCATGTCTTGCCAAGTTATTATTATTATTACACACAAACGTAAAAGTATAGCCATGCGTAAAAAGCTGAGAATGATCAATATGAGGCCTTTATCCAATCCCTATTATTTTTTAATCAATACATGGAATGAAAGTACAGTACAGTACGGTAAAATCGTATAGCGCAAGCAGATTGGACCATCATTGTATTGTACAAACTTAACATAACACTAACTTTTCCTTTCAGTCTCTCGGCAACCACGAGTTCGACGAAGCTGTGGATGGTGTAGTACCGTTTATTAGAAACTTGAGCTCGCCTGTCGTAGCAGCAAACCTCATCTTAGACAAAGTTCCCGAACTGCAGAACGAAAAGAACTTAAATAAATCAATTGTAATAGTCAAGGACCATGTCAAAATTGGTATTATAGGATATCTTACACCAAAAACAAAAGATCTCGCTCCGAGAAACGATGTTGAATACGAAGATGAAATTCCAGCCATTAGAAGAGAAGTAAAAAAACTAAAAGAACAAAATGTAAACATTTTGATAGCTTTAGGACATTCCGGATTTGTGACAGACTTGGAGATTGCGAGACAAGTCGAAGATATAGACTTAGTAATCGGTGGCCATTCTAATACATTCCTTTGGAACGCTGAGAGTACTTCAGAGAAACCTGAAGTCCCTGAGGGACCATACCCCACAGAAGTAGAACAAGCAGACGGTAGAATAGTGAGGGTCGTACAAGCTTATGCTTACACTAAATACATGGGAAAGTTGCATTTAATTTTCGACTCAGCAGGCGAAATTATAAAATGCGAAGGAACTCCCATATTGTTAGACCAGGAAATACCAAGAGATCCGGAACTTTTACAAACGGTTAATAAATATCGTAAAGACATGGATCGTATAAACAACGAAGCTGTTGGAAGTTCCCTAGTCTTTTTGAATGAAACTGGCTGTCGACTAAGAGAATGCAATTTAGGTGACTTGATTGCTGATGCAATGTTGAACTGTACCAGGGAGAAATACCACGAACAGTATCCCGATGTGAATATAGCAATAGTGCAAGGGGGACGGATACGCACATCTATTTACCATGAAGGAACTCCCTTCACTTTAACCAGAGGCGACTGGATTAGTGTATTACCATTTTCGGACTCGTTAGCGATAGTCACAATGAACGGTGCAATACTCAAACAGAGTCTAGAACATTCTGTGTCCACATGGCGCACTATAGATAGTACTGGACAATTCCAACAATTTTCTGGAATGGAAGTTACTTACGACTTAGCAAGACCAGTAGGTTCTCGTGTTGTTAACGCTAAAGCAGTGTGCTCAAATTGTGGATTTTACAAACTGCAGGATATAAAAGATAATTATGAATACAAATTAATGATGCCAACTTTCTTAGCTGATGGTGGGGATGGATATAGTATGTTTGTAGAGCTCCCTAGGAAAACACTTCCATACAATGAATTAGATAGTGTTTTGTACTATTTGAGAAAGTACAGTCCTGTGGATACGCAAGTCGACGGTCGAATTAAAGTACTCAATGAAGATAAAGCTACAGAAGCTACAGAATATACATCTGGCATTAAAAATGAAAGCCGGAAGATGCATACAAATGCAGCAGTATCTATGTATAGTTTAAACTGGTATTACGTACTTACTACGTTATTTTTATGCAAATACTCATTAGAATAGATGTAGGTATACTTTAAATATACATACATGATGAAATTGAATAGGTGCGCCAAATTAATACAACGTGTTTTATAGAAAATTCAAAGCATGTCATTGAGGAAAGGCATGCACTTACATTACGGTCGTCGCGCGCCCTCTTTTCCGTAGGTACGGTCTTAATTATGTAAATGTCGCAGTCAATTGGTTTAATTAGCCGTTTAGTTAACCGCCTAGCCTTTTAACTAAACGGCGGCAGTTCAACTAACGGCCTGAATGATATTCAATTATAGTTTAGGTAGGAAGTCTGTAACAAATCACGCGCGAGCCGCATTGGTCGCAGTAACTAAGCCACGGCACCCTGACCAAATGGGTTAGGTTAGGTTAGAACTGTGCTACACCGCCGCGTGCAAGCCGAGAGAGCGAAGCATGGCGAGTGTTACTTCCAAAGGCCAGGCGGTTAACTAAACAGCGAATTTAACCAGTTCAAAGTCAAAGTCAAAGCATTTATTTCAAATAGGCACATAAAAGGCACTTTTGAACGTCAAAATTTACATTAAAATAGAATTGATTCTAGTCGCCCCTTCCAAAAGGTAGTTTTTGTATGGAGAAGAATGGGCAAGAAACTCCACCGTTACTCTTTTAAAAATGTTGGCTGCGACATAAACAACGCTAGGTTGCCGACGCGTTGCCAACGCGTTGCCAACTTGCTTCATGTTGTTAACTCTGCGATGAATGGATTGCTTATAGGGCGCTTGCTAAAATTGATCCTTTAATATTTTTTTTTAGATTATGCAACGCCGATAATTCGTGTCTAGTTGAAGGCAATAACACTGACGATAATTACAAGATTTTTTTCAAAGAATTTCTATTTGGAAAATGATAAATTATAACGATTATGTAACAGTTACTACAACTCCTATTTCGAGTGTGCGCAAGTTTTCAATTTAATCCTGTATAATATGTATGATTTACCTACTTATTGCATACCTACGCAATTAGGTATGCAACTTTAGTGTACAATTTTAAGGGTGATAATAAACCAATGTTGATACGATACGTTGAATACGTGATAGATATTTAGATGATACCTAGTTTATTTGTACACTGTTAATTATAATCTAAACGATCGAAGAATCGACATCGGCAAATCGAAGATGTATGTTAGAAATTGCCATATACAGGATGTTTGGTAGAAGGAGCGACACAATTTTCTTAGGGATACGAAGTGTCCTAGTTTTTATCCTAGTTTTCACCCATAACACTTGTCTATTCAAATTATGTATATTATCTGTCAAGCTCCGCTAATGAGACACAATTAATTTTCTATTGTTTCGTGACCGATCGGTCACGCGCGGGGCTTGACCGGTAACTTTCAATATATATTATTATCGTTAACTTTTTTTTAAGGTTAACCTAAAATAGATTTATTTCTATAAATATTTACATAATATAAGCTGACATTAAAATAACAATAAGTGCATTTATATGAAAAAATAAGCAAAATAATCATATCACCCATAACACTCGTCTTGAGTGTCACGATAGGTAATTTAGATAATAATTAAGTATGTTTCTTTATAATCAACCGAAATATCCTTACAACATTTTTGTTTGTGGTTGTAATAGAGCGCAATAATTTTTGGTGTTATCGGCAATGTACAATTACGTAGGTACAAAAAAAATCTAGAAAATGACTTTGCTTTCAAAGTCGTTAAATTGAATGAACCAAATTATAATAAAAATGAAAAATAAAACAATTTTGTGCTAGCAAAATAAATGACATCCCGAACCCCTCAAAAAATTGTGTCGGTCCTTCTACCAAAAGCCCTGTATACCGGTGGAAGAGTTACAATTTGACGTAGGCGTAGGTATTCCTTGCATGTTTGACCATAAGATTAGATATGTTAGAAATCCATTTACCAAATAGCTTATCCTACTACAACACTAAAAGATAAATACTCTTCGTCAAAATTTGCTTTCTCACTGTGTAAATGTTTTTTTTTTTTTGTAATTGGTAGGTATTAAAATACATATAGTATGTGATATAATCTTTTGACATTAGTTTATTAGGGCTATTTTGTTTTTATTTGTACAATGCAAAGTATAACTATTTATCTTAATTGAATGACAACTTACATCCGTTTTATAAATACCTACTTACTACCTCTTTTAAGTACAACCGTAAATTTAAAATACACATGTTGGTTTTTGTTTAGTCTATTTATATGTAGGTATTGAGTATTTTTTATTAAAATATCTGTATTGTTTAATGTATTTTATTACAACATTTATTCAGTTCAAAACTGAAATTATTACTTTAATTGTATTTATTTCATTATTTATGTACAGCCAGTAAAATTTCTACAGATACGATATACAGGGTGAAATTGAACGCATGCGACAAATCGAAATGGGAGATTATACTCATCATTATGAACAACTTTTACTATGGGACCAAACCTGAAATCGCGAAAAAAAAAATCAGCTGTTCCCTACATTTATGTTCGCATAACTCGCCAAAATGTAGGGAACTACTGATTTTTTTTTTCGCGATTTCAGGTTTGGTCCCATAGTAAAAGTTGTTCATAATGACGAGTACAATCTCCCATTTCGATTTGTCGCATGTGTTCAATTTCACCCTGTATTAGTATGTGTGTGTGTGTGTATGTGTATATATTAGTTTGTAGTGAATTATTGGGATATATGTAATTGTACGAGAAATTGAAAAAAATATATTTTCCACACATTTATTCAGAAAAACAGTAAGACATTCAGTACATAGACAGCAAGTAGTACAACATTTATAGATTACAGAATGTCGCCGATATCCGGAGCATTTTCGAAAATCAATATTAGTTAAATACGGTATAAAAGTTCAAAGTTTTAATGTTTTGATACAAAGGAAGACCGTAAATCCAATTTAGGCCAAACAATCATTTCATCTAATGATTATTTGTTGTCGTTTTACTGTTGAATGATTTTTTCCTGAAATCAGACGGGTATGCGAAGACTTTCTGCTTTTAAAGTAATAACTAATACGCTAACGCAATGCAAACTCCACAGGCATAATACTGTCGAAAGTATAGCACTGTAAGTACTTATTATATTAATTAATATAACCAAAAATATTAGTATAAAATTAACATAAGTGACTACTTCTTTTACAAGATAATACCATTTCAAATACAGTAGGAACCATGATTAATGACAACTGAGGAATAGAAATACATTAGGTACTTAATTTGAATTCACACATTATTGGTTGTCACCGTTTAACCTTTTAACCGCTTATGTCGGATTAATCCGACAAATATTTTCGTGTCCATTCCGCCAGAGTCGTATATATGTAATGAAATGACATTTCATTAAATTGAATTTGCCGCGCTTCGCGCATGTATTAGGTTGTCTGTGGAAGTGAGCAGAGGTCGAATCGGGCTGACACGTAATTTCAATGGCGGATGATGTTTAGATTAAAAAACTTGTAGAAAGATAAATGAAAGGATATAATTGAGGAGGCGATATTAGTGAACTTTAAATGTCGTTTCTTTGTATTTTCAGGTGAGATAAAGTCCTGTAACTAAGTGTAACTCTCATATTTTGTTTTAATATTGTAAAAGTAAACGTGTGTTAAATAAAACTTTGTATTTTCAGAGAAACAATTTGTGTTCATTAGCAAAAAATCCTCAATAACATACTTAATATCTTATAAAACGACATTTTCGTTAACTAAATGAAGATGGACCGGCTGCAATTTGAGTTTACGATGATAGCTTCAAATGATGGCAAATCTAATGTATTAGCAATAACCGCAATATCTACAGAAGAAGGAAAATGTTATGTTTTACCTGATGAGCTGAAGCCGGTGAGTCATCATACATATATTGTTAAAATGAACACTTTCTCAAAAATAAAAAATAGCTTAAAGAAAAGGCACCAAAGTAGAAAAATATGGATAAAATTGGATGAAGATCTAAGGAAAACATATATAGATGAGGAAGGTAATATACAATTTTTGGATCAATATTTAGAAGAAATGAGCACAAAACAACCAAAGGACAAAGATGACAGTTTGCAACATATCTTGGAACAATTAATAGAAACTACAACAAAGAAAGAAAATCAACATAACCTGAAACATATTTCAGAGAAATTTATTATTGAAAAATTCACAAGCAAAAACCCTAATGCAATGCAATGGATAGAGACTTTTGAAAAAGAATGTGAGCGCTTTAATATAACTAAAGATGAAACAAAAATAGATATATTGAGGTTATTTTTAGAGAAATCTTGTTTGGATTGGTATAGCTCGATGGTTATAAAACTAACAGTAAATTCTGAATGGAAGGAATGGAAAGACACATTTTTGGAAACTTTTAAAAACCGAGGATGGGACATAGTCACAACTGCCTTCACATTCAGGTATAAAGAAGGACCGTTAATTGATTATGCTATAAAAAAAGAACGGCTTATACTAGAAATAAACAAATCAATAGACCCAAAAACAATGATAGATCTGATTGCAACAGGTCTACCTGGGTTTATCTTAAATAAGTTAAACAGGGACGAACTCAACAATACCACTGAATTGTTCAACGAGATAAGAAAATATGAAGGTATGATGTATAAGAAAAACTCAACTATAATAAAAAGTAGTACATTTTTTAATAAAAATAAAACTAATGAGAAGAAGCCATGTAAGACTTGTGAATCTTTGGACAAAGGAACTAGATATCATCCGGAGGAGTCATGTTGGTTCAAGAAAAATAAAAATGAATCCGAAAAGATCTTTAAAGCCAAAAATGTAAATAATAATTCCATTATTGAAGTAGATATGAATACTGAAAAAAAAAACGAGTAAGTACACCATTAATCAAAATCAAGCTTTTGTTAGAAAATAAACTAGAAGTGAGCGGCATTTATGATTCAGGCTCACAGATCTCGTTAATAAATTCAAGACTAATTAAAGTAAAAGAAATAAAAGACAATGTGAATATAGCATATATGAAAACGGTTAATGGTGTAAAGAAGACGGATGGCTTGATAACAATAAAAATAAAAATCTTTGATTTAGAAGAAAAGGTGGATGTATATATAATAGAAAATGAAGATTTTGATGATTTTATAATCGGATTGGATATGATAAAGAAATTCAAATTAATCCAAAATGAGGACTTGCAAATAGAACAAAAGAAAATAACAAATAAAATAGACAGGAAGTCTAAAGATAACACAAATGAAGATAAGAATATAAAAACATATGCAATAAATTTCAATGAAAACATAGAAACAGAGGAATTTGTTAGTATGACAGACCATTTAGATAATGAAAAGAAAATTGAGATAGAGAAATTTATAAAGGAATATAAAACAATTTTTGCTAAAGACAAGTATGATATAGGATCAGTTAAAGATTATGAAGCTCATATAGATTTACTAGTAAATAGATACTGTAGTAAAAGACCATACAGATGTACAATAGAAGATAAATTAGAAATTGAAGAGCAAATATCCATGTTACTAAAGAATAATTTAATAGAAGAATCTTACAGTCCTTTTGCTGCACCAGTGACATTAGCATTTAAAAAAGGTGAAAATAGAAAATCCCGCTTATGTGTAGATTTCAGAGAACTGAATAAAATTGTTGTGCCACAAGCTCAACCTTTCCCATTAATAGATGATTTGATTATTAAGACCAGAAATTGTAAGTACTTTACTACACTTGATATAAACTCAGCATTTTGGGCAATACCACTACGGGTGGAAGATAGAAATAAAACAGGATTTGTCACACAAGATGGCCACTTTCAGTGGACCTGCCTGCCTTTTGGCTTGAAAACATCACCAGCAATTTTCCAGAGAATTTTAAGTAATATTCTAAGAAAGCACAATCTCACAGGATACTCCGTAAACTATATTGATGATATTTTGATATACTCATCCACCTTTGAGAACCATATAAGACACATAAGAAGTGTATTAGAGGCAATAATAAAAGAAGGCTTTAGATTGAAGTTTAAGAAATGTACCTTTGCTTCAAACTCAGTAAAGTATCTTGGCCATGTGATTCAAAACAATTCGGTAAGACCACTAAAAGACAATTTGATTTCAATAAGACATTTTCCAACTCCTAAGACACAAAAGAATATCAGACAATTTTTGGGAAAAATCAATTTCTACCACGAATACATACCAAGAAGCGCAATTATCTTAGATCCATTACATAATTTATTAAGAAAAAACGAAAAGTTTGTGTGGTCAGAGAAGTGTGAAGAATCATTTAATCAAATAAAAAGATATTTATTTTCTCAACCGATATTGGAAATATATGACAAAGACTTACCAATAAAAATCTTTACAGATGCATCCTTAGAGGGCATCGGGGCAATACTAAAACAAACACAACTAGATGGTAAAGACAAAACGGTGGCATATTTCTCAAAAAAACTGAATGAATCTCAAAAACGGAAAAAGGCTATATATTTGGAATGTTTTGCTATGAAAGAAGCTGTTAAATACTGGCAACACTGGCTTATTGGAAAGCATTTCACTATATACTCAGATCACAAACCTCTAGAGAACATGAACATTAAAAGCAGGACAGACGAAGAATTGGGTGATCTCACATACTACCTGTCTCAATATGACTTTACAGTAAAATATATACCTGGTAAAGAAAATGTAGAAGCAGACTGTTTGAGCCGAAATCCTGTATTAGAATCAGAAGATAACAAAGACGAACTATTAAAAATAGTTAATTTAATACAAATAAAAGATATAGTTGCAGACCAAGAGAAAAATGAAACAATAAAAGAAAAGAAATCAAATCTTATACACAAAAATAGAATTTATTATAAAAAAATAAAGAAACATGAAAAGATTATCCTCACAGAAGAATTTAGTAAAAGACTCATAAAAAACGTGCATGAAGATTTATGCCATATTGGGATCAGACAATTGCAGAAAAAAATAAGTCCAATATATACAGCTAAAAACCTAACAAAAAACATCATAAATATTTGTAAAACATGTGAAATATGCATAAAAAATAAATCAAGATGTCAAGGAAAATTTGGATTAATGTCACAACTGGGTCCAGCAACAAAACCATTTGAGATTATGTCAATGGATACTATCGGTGGCTTTGGAGGCTCTAGGTCAACAAAAAAATACCTACACCTTTTAGTAGACCACTATACAAGATATGCATTTATTGCGACTTCAAAAACACAGAATGCAAGTGACTTTATAAAACTAACAAAGAATGTGCTAGAGACAGATGAGATTGGAATAATTTTGACAGATCAATATCCGGGCATAAATTCAAGAGAATTTAAGCAACATTTGCAAGAGAATAATATTAAACTAATTTTTACAGCTGTGAATACACCATTCTCGAACGGCTTGAACGAAAGATTAAATCAAACAATAGTAAATAAAATAAGATGTAAAATAAATGAGAAAAATAATAAGAGAACATGGACAACAGTTGCAAGAGAATGTATACAGAAATATAATGAAACAGAACACTCCGTTACAGGTTTTGCACCAAAATATTTACTGGATGGTACAAACGTCAGTATTCTACCAAATGAATTAAAAACAACAGAAAGGGAAGACGGGTGGATTGTTGATAGAAGATTGGCACTAGAGAATACAATAAAATCCCACAAGTACAACAAAAAAATATTTGATAGAAATAGAAAAATGCAAGAGTTTAATATAGGAGACAGTGTATATGTAGAAAATGGAAATAGATTGAATAGAAAGAAATTAGATGAATTAAAAATAGGCCCTTTCAAGATAATAGAGAAAATATCGAACTCCATTTATAGGATTGACACTGGCAACAGAAAAACAGAATCAACTTTATTCCACATAACAAAATTACAACCTGTCACAACAGAAGCTGAAGAAGATGAAGTAGAAGAAAACGAATAGGAAAATAAATTATAGGTACAGTGTGTGGATATCTTGTTTAGAATTTTCGCTCTTAGGGGGGGGAGATGTAATGAAATGACATTTCATTAAATTGAATTTGCCGCGCTTCGCGCATGTATTAGGTTGTCTGTGGAAGTGAGCAGAGGTCGAATCGGGCTGACACGTAATTTCAATGGCGGATGATGTTTAGATTAAAAAACTTGTAGAAAGATAAATGAAAGGATATAATTGAGGAGGCGATATTAGTGAACTTTAAATGTCGTTTCTTTGTATTTTCAGGTGAGATAAAGTCCTGTAACTAAGTGTAACTCTCATATTTTGTTTTAATATTGTAAAAGTAAACGTGTGTTAAATAAAACTTTGTATTTTCAGAGAAACAATTTGTGTTCATTAGCAAAAAATCCTCAATAACATACTTAATATCTTATATATATACGACCAAATAACACAGCTCGTTTAATCTGTATTATTATTATATCATCACAGCTCGTTTCATCGGTATTTATTTTTCGCTTTTTTTTTCCGGCGCTGGGGGTCGATAACTGATATAAAGTCTGGCGGTTAAAAGGTTAAATACAAAAAATAGATAACAGTACAACTCTTATCTAAATTCTTTAAATAAGAAATAACCCGAGCAGAGTTTAGCAGTCGAGAAATAGTCAAATACTCAAGTCACTTATACAATAATTAATCAGAACAGCCAGTGTATGTCTGGCTGTCCCATTCTAAATACTCTAGTACTAAACGTCAAAACAATTAAACATAGCCCAGAAAATCTATGCGCTTCGGCAATCATCGCCTATCTTCGGAAAAACAAACGCGCGATGATGAAATCTAATTGGGGGGAATTCGTTCTAATCTTTAAAATGGGTGATAAGACCCTTCTAAAGAATTACACGCCCATTTCACACCTTAGCCAAATTAATAAGTTATTTTCAAGAGACAAATTATACAGAATTCCGAAAAGTACAAGCGGCCCCTATGTCTTGCCTTTGCCTTTTTTTGCCTGAGGCAGGCTTTTGACTCTGCAAGATATACCAGGAGCAGGTGATGTTGACTTAGGGCACTGGGATGGTAAGTCCCCCTTTACACCCCCAAAAAGATTGCAGATTCAGCCCAAAAAGTATGGCGGCTAAATGACTGTGCCCTTCTCAGAAGCTTTTCCTCAGTGAGGGGTTACTCTGCAGCGCGACGGTCGCCGTACTAATTCGGAAACACGAAGATTTCCGAAACGCATACCTTTTCTGGTTTATCTGTAAGTACTTATGGCTACACAACACTCAGATCTGAAAAGATATTGTTATATCGTAGACATCAAAGACTATGTAATATTGTGGTTATGCATATGTATGCATATTATACTACTGTGTATGTTATTTGAGATTAAACGATGCTACTTTTTGTTTGAGTTTCTTTTCGATGATTTTAGGTACTGTTAATACAAAAAAAAAAACAATCTACGAGCATAACACTGCCTACATTCCTAATTCCAGTCTTTTTCATTCATTCACACAACTTCCTATTCTTCACCTAATCATACCAACTCCCTTCTAGGGTACGCAAAAAGCACCGAACACTTAACATCAACGATGTCAAATCCATATAATTTAGGCCGATTCTGTAGTAGACTCATTCTTGTGCAAGCAGACCATGATTCAAAAGCAGAAGGTGGTCCAAGATCTCCGCGCAGACTGAGAGATGAACAGAGCACAGGATTTTCTGGTGACATTGAATAAATAAAAATCCTTGTTTTCAGTGTCATTAAGTACAAAGTTGTGCGGACGTAGAAATCAAACGGTCCTCGGGCGTCCCCAAGCATACTCACGGGATTTCGTTTGCATTATAAGACATCGATAATAAAGTTTTTTATTCTAACCCTCTTACTAATAATAAACGTTGTATAGCATCTGTATAGTTACACAACGCTTTGTCTTCTTTTATCGAAAGTCAAATTACTGACGACTGAAAGAGAGAAATCGGTGAGTAACTATTCATCCGAAATAATACGTTTATTAGTAAGGGGGTAAGTCATTACGAAACCCTCCACTCTGCGCTCCTTTCGATCAACGCTGTCTTAAAATCCATGTTCTAACCAGGTTTTTCCGAATTTAAGGATCTGATCTCATACCAGGTCTGTAACCAAACGTGTCATAGATAGACCACATACCAACAAATCACGTATAGTCCGATTCAATTATGGCGGCTCTGAAGTGCGCTACTCTCTGCGCAGTACCTCACCCTTCACCCCCGCTAACACATGAAGGGATCAGGGGAAGAACAACTTTTGTCTCATTTTTAATTATTTTCAACTGGCAATGCAGTCTGAATGGTTATACCTGTCGCTATGTTATGTCAAAAACAACAGAGCAATAACATTCAGTCTCCGAGCTTTCATGCTTTTAAAATATCGATACAGGGAAAAAAAACATACAATGTCCGGACCCCCACCCCTTACACCATTATACCTATTACAGTTAAAGTGCCTTGGGTATAAATGACACTATTTTCTTAAGATCTTATCTTTTAATTAGTAATATCTCAGTTTGTTCATTAGGTGACAAAAGTGGTTCTTCCCCTGATCCCTTCACATGAATTCGTTACTGCGCAGCGACTCGCCTCATGTCCCGAGCCGCCATAAAGTTTGAATCCGACTGTACAACACTAGCAAATGCCCGAGTGCAAATTTTAATCGTTGCAATATCACACGAAATCACTTGCAGGGACCTCTTCTTTCAAAAATCAAAATTTAAACATAATTATATTAGGACACAAATAACACACACTTTCTTAAAAACAATGTTATACTTATATACTATAAAATATTGGATATTAGAAAACTTACCATTATATACCAGTATCGGTTTGCATATAGTTAGAGGAATAGAGACACAAGTAACACACGATCAATCACAATCTGAATAATTTTAAAGGATATTACTAATCCATTGATTCATTTATGTGCGAATTTATCTGATCAACAATGTAAATAACGCAATGGTTGTTGTCGAGCTGACAAAATGCAAGCCATTGTTACTATTTGTGTGTTACGCAATTACCCAGCTGGCCGCAGCGCACTTGATACACTCGACGTGGCTAAAGGAGATGAAATGTGGCCAATGAGCACGCTTCATTGACAAAACTCAGCATTGCGCGTTATAAGTGTTTTCCAGCCTTTAGAGAGCCTCCCCGACCGACCGATCGATGGTGCTATGACCATAATTCCGACTGACTTTACTCTATGAGCTATTTTTACAGTACAATGTAGCTCATGGTCACATAAGAAGAAATAGTAAGTATAATAATATACTACACATTATAAGTGAGGCCTTACGACTTACCATCTTTCTGGAAAATGTACAGGCAAAGATCGTCACTTTTCGAGAGAATATGTGTCAGTAACCAACGTCAGTGCGACAATTCTAGTAGATAATAAAGTTCAAATTCGCTAATGACGTATTCGTTTGTATGAAACTGAGAGGTGTCAAAAACGCTCTCTCGTTGGCCGTACTTTATACGCTTTATAGGCCAAGGGCAACGGCGTCAAAGGTGGTGTGACAACCTGGACATGTTTGCAGGGCAGACGTGGCCGGAAATCGCACACGACTGAGAGGTCTGGATACAGGGAAAGCCTTTGTCCAACAGTGAGACAGTGAAAAATGATTGTCTATGGAGCGAAACATACTCGGTGTTTTTTTTTTTTTAAGGATAAGATCCGAAATAAAATTATCCGAAAAATCTGCGGATGACGGAGAACTGGGAGTTGTCACGCAACTTGAGAAAGGCGTATCATCAGCAGTTGGTTGCGATTGGCTGAATTGATTATGTATGTTCAAACTTTTAACGCTCTCCTGGCACATTCTTTTGTCGATACAAAAACTGAACATGTTCATATTGTAACAAGTGGTAAGTTTCCGTTCTCCAGGTGCCGTATTATGACGCCTTAACCTTTTAAGCGCTTGGCTAAATATCGATTGCCGTGCCCCTAACGCGCGGCTACAAATCGATAAAATCAAGATAAAATAATACCTACAATAAATAAAGCGGAGAAATCGTTTTATCGATTAAAAAATAGTCAAAAAGTTTTTTCTCTATTTAATAATGGTTTTAGTAGTACCACGCAGTTAAAAGGACGAAAACAGAACGAAAAAATCATGCATGTTCTCTGTCGCAGAAATACGACACGAGCGGTAGGGGCACGGAAATATGTGTCGCATAAATGCGACACAAGCGGTCAAAAGGTTAATGCCATCATGATTCCAGTGTAAGAGAGAGACGGAGCTATA
Source organism: Amphipoea oculea (assembly GCA_945859645.1). NCBI lineage: Eukaryota > Metazoa > Arthropoda > Insecta > Lepidoptera > Noctuidae > Amphipoea > Amphipoea oculea. The sequence continues at coordinate 14,449,403 of OX243880.1, forward strand.
CATGACCGATAGCACCATCCCTTTTTCGCACTAGAATCATGATGGCATTACTACTTCGTAATACGGCCCCGCAGTATTCTATCAAATACGCTCTTAAATATAACTTATTTCTAAACATAGAACAGGCTACTAATTAGCACTGTTATAGAAACACACGTTAATTATATAAACGTTGACTGTATAGACGACATTATAACTACTTGGCTCAAGTAAGTAAGCACGATGATATATCAAGCTATAAATGATTACTAATAGTATAAGCTGATCTGACTGAGAAAGCAGTGGTGGCCAAGTGGTAACAGACGCGACTTGAGTTATAGGTCAAAGCGCCTGTCCGCGGCAGGCGCATTACTTTGTGAAAATTATCTCATCGCCTCACCGAGAGGAGTTAACAGCATTGGGAACATTACTGGCTGATTATGCTTTATGCTGAGTTGATGACTTCTTATTGTACGGAAAAACAATGAAAGGAAAGGTGAGGTCACCTTAAATAAGAAATGTATAGCAAGATGTATCGTCGGTCTTACCTTAGCTACATCATTCATAATGTATTTAGCAAAAAATCAAATTCAAAATTCAATCACATACAAAGGTGGTCTAGTTTAATAAGACCCATTTTTATTCCCCCCTCGACTGGCTACAGATGGCAATGTTTTTTTTTTCTATATGGCCAGTGATCCGGCCGTCTGTATAACAATAATTATGATCAAATCGCTAACCTATTGGGCATTTTGAATAACAAAAATTTGCAACAACACTTTTAGTTGAGATCGCGAATGCAGACAAGAATATTTTTTACGTTCATACGTAATGGTGTCCCAGCAGTGGGAAAATTATAGGCAGATTTTGCGTGTTATTTTGGCTCATAGTTAAATAATGATGCGTTTTGATACCCTTTAAGAGTAGGCAAAGCTCGCATAATTTCATAATGTGATATAATATCCCTGATACATCCAATAGTCTTATCATTTTTTTCTTTTTTAAATAGATAACAAAGTCTAAAATATTTAAACTTATCCTAATAATATAATATTGGGGACTAGAAACGTGAAACATAGTCAAATCGGTGTTTAAACTAAGTCAAATAATTAATTATCATTACCATTTTGTGCGAAACTAAAAACTAAAATAATTGGTACATTGTATGTTTCAAGACTGTTTTAGCCATAATGGCTGAATATCTCCCTGCATAATGTCATAAAACATCAAAAAGGCAGCTTTGCCACTACGTGGGCGTAGTCCATTCACACTTATTTTACCTCTGACAGCAGCAACCTAATAGCTACCTTAATGTAGGTAATGAGAATAAAGATAGCTGTGATTTTGACAGACTTGTCAATGAAAGCAACCAATCAGCCTTTTTTCTCTTTTTTTGACAACTGAGCCGATGTCGACTATTCTGCCAGCGTCATGACCCGAATTGCTGTGATTAAAAAGACCACTGTGATTTTGACAGTGATGCAAAATCAAAGGTAAAATAATTGTGGAAGGACGGTAGTATCAATATTTTTGGCAATAACGGTCCAGACGGCTTCAAAACAAAAAAAAAACTGTAAAAATATTAAGGAAACAGTCAAATCGCGTTGCTTACTAAGTTTCTCTAGAATTCTACAAAATCATAAAAAAAAACGCAAAGCAATAGTTTTAAACACAAAAATTTGCAAAATGTTCCATTAAAAAAATTAAATAATAATTATTAAGACAGTTATCTGAACTGCCTTAAATATCACCTTTGGGCAACAAGGTTCCAGCCAAGACAAACGAGGGAAACATCAGAATCACAAGAAGATATCACAAGAAAGATTTTATCCAAAAACATATTGAGAGCTTGCGGACTGTTGAGGCACTCTACTGCAGGAAAGACACAAAAGGAAATATTTAGACAGTACATACTGTACTTTTCTTTTCTTTTTTAGTCTATTAATAACAGAACCAAAACTTTATGAATTATATAAAGAAAAATGTAAAAAAGAGAACAATATGGTACCTGTAAAACAATCCTACTACTCTTATACAAATATTTAACACACCTTTTATTTACCTTGGTTTTCATAAACAAAGAAATTTCATAGTCAAAGAGACAACAATGCAATCACTTTGTTTTAGGTCTCCTGAAAACCTTACTTCTTAGAACCTTGTTGCCCCAAGGCTGTGATATATAATTATTTTTTTTAATCTTCAAGAATTTGTGCTGCACCAGCGCCAATAAAGAATTTCGCAGAAGCGGGTCGTCCTGCCCTGCGGGGTGCAGGGACTCCCCACTCAGCATAATCGGTAAAGCCTTCAGCGAGAACGCCTGAAAGTATGGCTAGACACTGTTTCAGCGCCTCCTGACAATCAGCCGCCTCCTTGCAAGGAAGATAAGGCTCTAAAGCCGTAGCTAACATACATAAGGGCTTAAAGAGAATCAGAGCATCATCTCTTTTGGCCTTCTGCAGCGCCTCAAAGACATCTCCATCCAAAAATTTCATCTGCTTAGCTATAGCGGCCGGCATATTTGGGATGGTTTCCAAGTCGTGGTATAGCGGCCAGTCGTCAGTGCAAGCCTCGCAGACACAGGTGAACTTGTACTGAGATTTTAGAATGGCTTGCCGATCTTCCCTGGTGTGTACAGCATGATGAGCTCTGAAAAACAAATATTAGATGGTATTAATATGTTTGTAGCATTTAACCTTTTAAGCGCTTGGCTAAATATCAATTGCCGTGCCCCTAGCGCGCGGCTACAAATCGATAAAATCAAGATAAAATAATACCTACAATAAATAAGGAGGAGAAATCGTTGTATCGATTAAAATTAGTCAATAAGTTTTTATCTCTATTTAATAATGGTTTTAGTTGTACCACGCAGTTAATAGGACGAAAATAGAACAAAAAAAAACAACAAACTAAAAAAAAAGGTGTATTCCCGTTCGTCCCATCGACTTCGTCCCCTTAGAAAACAAACACGAAATTAAGCATTTAAAATGATAACATACCATTACCAATTAAGCTACAAGACATAATATATACCGCAAAACGGGGCTACTTTGACTTCCAGGGTTACTTTGACAGGCGTTGGAACTACTTTAACAGAGCGCCAAAATCGGTTTTCACGTGTGCTCAGCAAGTGTGCGTGACCTCGAGTAATATTGCGCGAGGCGCGGGGTGTGGGGAACGCGTCATAGCGTTGTGATCGGCCTTGTCAAAGTAACCCTGGAAGTCAAAGTAGCCCCGTTTTACTGTAATAATATCTCTGTGTGTAGAAATGTTGTAATGATTTAAATACAATAAATGCTTTCCGAATTTCGTGTTTGTTTTCTAAGGGGACGAAGTCGATGGGACGAACGGGAATACACCAAAAGTCAAAAAACTTTAATTTAGGAAGACGGTGTCGTTGGTTCCGCGTTTTCGTTTTTTGACACCGACTTCCGAAATTAAAGTTATTTTTGACTTTGTAGTGTTTTTTTTTAGTCGGTTGTTTTTTGTAAAAAAAAATTTATGTTCAACTTTTTAGTTGTAGGTACCTATCCCACACAAATTAAATTAACACAGTAGTGCATTGAAGAATTGAAGACGGCGACTAGAAGAATCATGAAAATTCGCATAGAAATGCAGGAGATGTAGTACATTTATGCATATAACTTCGTACATAAGAATAATTACCTAATGTGTTATACAGGTTGAAATTGAAAACATGCGACAAAACGAAATGGGTGATTGTACTCATCATTTTGAACAACTTTTACTATGGGACCAAACCTGAAATCGCGAAAAAAAAATCAGCTGTTCCCTACATTTTGACGAGTTGTGCGAACATAAAATGTAGGGAACAGCTGATTTTTTTTCGCGATATCAGATTTGGTTCAATCAAGAGTGAACAGGCATCTTCTGGGCACGTTCATTCCAGCATAGACCTCATCTATCGCTTTCCATCAGGCGTGATCGGGGTCAAGAGCGCGCCCATTTAGCAATAATTTTTTTTTTTCTAAGCAGACAAATTTTCCGAAAATGTGAAGCGATGGATTATCAATATCCTTCAAAATGATTCAGATTGAGATTGATAGTGTGTTACGCAATTAGGGTGCAGATGGCGTATACTAAATCAACCAGGCTAATATGCACAGCGCAACAATATCATCTCGTCGTCTCATCTCGCGCGAGGCGAAGACAAAACTTAGTCACGCGCGCATTTCTGCTTGGCTGGTCTTTCTGCACTAGCATGCTTAGTTAGTTCAAGCGACATTAAGGCTCTAGTCTAGACACAATCTATGTTTCCAAAAATATGTCTATGTACTTTTTAGTGATGCTGCAAGAAGCCATCTCAGCGTACACGGAGCGTTCGCTTGGCATTCTCTTGTAAATCCCCTGCGTCTCCATCCCCTCCTCATCTTGAAGCACCTCGACGTATCTATTGTTAATTACAGAAGCATTTGTTTGTTAGGCATTGTTTTCATACACATGTTAGGATATAAGATGCATTTATATGAGACATGCAACTCATTATGTTAGTAAATTGAAAACATGCACCTGGAATCCTCATTGTTCAATCAATTGATGTTTGAAAATATAAATATTGGAGTGCTCAAGGACCTTAAAACTATTTCTTGAATCAAACAACAATGTGATTGAACCACGTGGCTGGAAGAAAAACTGTATGTATATTATACTGCAATATCATTACAATGTAGCAAAAAACTTACCCATAATTATCAAAGATTTGCATTCCTTTCTTAATAGGTCTTAGAGCAAACAAAGTCGTTTGTGTAGTGCCCAGTCTGGTAAACCGCACCACATTTGGTGCACATGAATGATTGATCAAACTCAGGAAAGCATATGCGCCACTCCCTATATTATATTCATCTACAAAATTGCCATCCTCATCCTCAACATTAGCAGTTATGCCATGCATATTAGTTGGAGCTGTCATCAAGTGTTGCATCAGCGTTGCTGCAGTGAATTTCTTAATTTTTCTTCTTAATTGAGAATCACCTGCTGCGATGAAATTTTTCATAGCCAAGTAATGCATAAGGATGGCAGCAGTGACTGCCTTTTGAAAAATATCTGATACGTCTCTTTTTTCCAAATTTGTGGACAGAGAATGAATTGATTCATAATTTTTTGAAGCATAAACCAAGTCATCATCTTTTGTCTTGCGACATCCTAAATTATCAGTATTAGTGCAATTTTCCACTGTCTCCACAGCGTTGAAGACATCTTCCCATGTTTTATGGTCAGTCTTAGCTTTAATTGTGGTTCTCAAAGCAAGCAATTCCAGTTTAGTGAACTTATTATCGAGCAAACTTGCTAGGAAAGGACATTCGTAACAATGATATGATTCCCAAGCCGCTGCAACACATTTCCTGCTACAGTACATGGTCATACAGCAATATGCACATGGATACAGGTTAAAGTTCCTTGAAAAACAATGGGCGCAAGTCATTGTGATTTGATCTCTTAAGAGAACACTCACATATGGATCTTCTTGTACTATTACTTCACCAACTTTAATGTCCTTTGTGGCAATTACATGTCTACCCAATCCTGGAGTATGCATAACTGCCAGCTTTGAGCTTGCATCTACATATTTCTTATGTTTGGAACTCTTCATAGCATATATATCCTCAATGAGTTCATTCTTCTCAAAAATATCTGGTTCTTGGGATGAATTTAAAGCTTCTAAACACATGTTTTTTCTTTTAAGAAGTTTATCGCTTATTGGAGATGACAATGGAAATATATGCAAAGAAAAAACCATATGGATATCATTTATACATGCCTCATATTGTTTTAAACATGCAAGAACTGCTGATCTGTTAGAAATAGCTAAAACATAAGATTCACAATCTAAAGGTGAATACATCAATGCCAAGTTATAATATTGCCATGCCCTATACAGTTTTTTCCTTTCGTACAGCTTGTTGCCAAGGTTACGGTAATGGCTAGATGTAAACTCACACTTGTCTTCTTTTATAACAAGAGGTAAGAGTTGATAAATTTTTATTAGATTATACACATACAATACTCTCTTGTGAGGCTCTGATATAGACTGAAAATGTCTAGAAATATCTTGTATTCTGTCATCGCTTCTTATGTTCTCCAACAGTTTTTGATAAATAGAATCACTAGTGTAGCTGAGGTTATCTGGAAACATTATTGATTATTTCAGTGTTCCATGGATGTTAGTGAGAGCAGTGCTATTAAAATGTCACACTTTGCGACGCCGTTTCTCGCTGTCAATTTGGGATGTGAGATGGTCTTCGTAATAGACCAGAGGCTGAAAGCTCAGAATATTTCACTGGATAAATCTGAAAAAGGTAAGTCGTAGTTGTACATTAAAAAATACTACGGACCACTGTTTTGCCTAATATTTGACCACATTTTTTTTTTCAAGATATCTGAATTTGTTTTATTGATTTATTTCAGTACTCACCGAAGTAGCGACTGTATTACTTCATCCTAAACTGCTCGATGAATTATTTACACCGCAGCCGGTGGCCGCCCACACTCTCGTAAAACAACTACTTCAAGATATTTCCACTTCGTCAATAATGAAACTAGACGATTATTCCATGAGCAAATTGTGGGATCTCATGACTATGATCTTCAAATGGCAATTATCTGTAGCTACGAATCAAAATATTTTCGACATCACTCGCCGTCACCTGAGGAGTGTTGCCATGCTAATGCCACAATATTTCCCTAAAACTATTATTGAACAGGCTATGAGACGATTCGAGAGTTTATGTCATCAGTTCACTGATGACGATTATAAATGTCTAAGCAATACCCTTATAATTTGGTTTTCAGAGTATCATGCCAAAATTTCGGTTCTAATGCGATTGGGGCTGCAAAGAAAAGATGGAACTTTTAATTTACCTTCTACAATAAGTACAAACCTTTTGCATAACCTAGGGGAAAATATTTATAAGTACGATAACAAGAAAAATCCTATTGAAGAGTTTGAAAACCGATGTGCTGATACGAATGAAATAAACTGTCTTTTAGCTTCAATAGAAAATGTTTATTCCAAGAACAAAGTTGAGTTACAGTTGCCTATTGAATTTGGAGCAACAAGTTCAAAAAAAAAAACTTTAGAATTAACTACTGACGTTCAATTTGAAACGATAGACACAAGTGTCAAAACAAAGAACACTGATCTTACTTTTATTCCAGATATTCCAAAATCTCCACAGGAAGACTTATTGGAAATGTTAGGAACAATAGGAGATACAATGTAATTATACAACGTGTAACGTTAAATGCGCAAAACCTCAGACACCCCAACTGATTTTTAATTCAATTGACCTATTTCAGAAAGAAAAATAATCATTAAAAAAATTGTAAAGGTTTTATGTGCTGTTTTAGTTTTACTGTCAATTCTAATCGTTTACTGCGTCTGCGACGACGCTCTATTGAGGGAGGAGTCGTCACCGGGCCGCTGCGCCGCCGCGCCGCGCTGCGCCGCCGCGCCGCGCTGCGCCGCGCATTATTTACCATCTACGCTCCTAAAAAACTTAGGTTATCTTTGAACAGTGACTTAAATGTCTCCATCACACTTTTCCAGGCTTTGGCCAAATTAACGTTGTCATTACAATGCGCCAACATTCTCACCATTTCACAATATTGAATGTTTGTGTACAAAAACGTTGCGAAATTCACGCGCACGCGCCGCCTCGCCGGGGTAACGGGATAGAACAATTACACCTGTGACGCATGTGCCGGCGCCGCTCAGACTGAAGTAAACACGGCCGCTGTCACGTATTTCGCACGCCCCGCCCCCGTGCAGATCGTCATTTCTCTTTCTAACCCTTAGGTTAAGTTTATGTTAAAATAAGATAGATAGCATTATTGTTTATTTCAAATTGTCTTATTCATGGTACTTACTGTACGGAAGATTCGTATTTGCAATTTGCATTGAAATAAGAGCTATTATTATCCCGCGTATGGGAAAATTTTAATTGGTCGACAACAACTTGTGTTTGTTTACCTATTTTGGCGGGTTTGCGCATGTGATGGCTTGACTTATTAATAAATAGACACGGCAACGTTTTTAATGAATATTTTTTGAAAAATGTGACCCATATTAAAAAGTGGTTCAATTGATTCTGCTCGTTATTCTGATCAAACTATTTTCAGGTTTTGCGCATTTAACGTTACACGTTGTATAAAAATATTGAGTGATGATTGTTTTAAACTTTCCTCAGTTTCCCGATATGTTAGGACACTTAAACAATATTTGGCTAGCAACACTGATATTTTATCGATTTTTTAATCTGATGCTGGATGCTGCGCTCTTGCGATAGCGTGGCGTGGCTCTCCGCTACCGCAGCGGATTAAAATGTTACATACCTACCTACCTAGACATCGTAGGTAGCCATGCAAATTCTGGGGTCCGGCCAGACGCACCCGTCGGCTATTCAATCCAACCCCGTTCACGCTTGTACTGTTAGGGTTCACATAATTGAACCAGACGGCGAGGTGAGCTGTCCTAGAGTGAAAGAATCTTGTTTGGGGATTAACAACCCTAGTTGCGTTTTTAGGATTTCTTATGTACAGACGCCAGCACATCAAGCTACCCGAAACTGTCAAATTTTCCCAATTAGATTTGAACCTGATTCTTTACCAATAAAGTTGAAAATCTATCAAAGAAATTTGACAGATTGTAGTAGCTTGATGTGCTGGATGAAGACGCTTTTAAATTGCCAGCCACGATAACATTAGGTATAACGTGCACGTATTTCCATACATTTTATGGACGTGGAGGTCAACGATAAAAACGCAAATTTCCTGTACCTAACTGACACCTCCAAATACGGAAATGATCATTTACAGTCAGTAGGCAGCTAAGGCTTTGCTTTGTTTGCATATTTTTATCTCTAGCTCAACTCTATTCTCTGATCCCTTCTGTGTTAAGCTCCGCTTGACCTATTTATCTAGAAATATACTTACCACAGTTGCCGTAACTAATCCTACAACTACATTGTTGCGATAACGCGAACTACATTTCGCGCGCTCGCTTTCGCACACCACTCGACGTGTACCTTACAATAAATACACGAAATGTAGGCAGTTCGTTTTGTCGCGACAATGCAGCCGCAGAATTAGAAGTTGAATATTTTGGTCAAATAAAAAATAAATAGCCCAGTAGGTAACCATAATCATCATCATCCTTTTGCCCTTTATGACCTTATCCCAATTTTATTTAGGGGTCGAACAATGTCTTTCTTCCATACCTACTTCTCTATTGGTCGTCATCTCTCGGTAGTCACTCTCACTCCCTAGTTTTATAATATTAGTATGATAAGTATAGTACCTAGGTAAATGATTGTGTGCCTCAAGAGTTGCTTTGAATAGCAATTTTTAGGAATTAGAACAATAAAGTTGTAGTAGAAAAGTTCCTAACTGATCTGACCAAGATTATGTCTGGAGACGAGACTGTGACCTCTGAGTTTGTTTCGGATTTTCTTCTCAGAGTAGTCAGATAGGAAACGCCGACGTCACTTAGTTTTTAACCGACTTCAAAAAAGGAGGTTCTGTTTCAAAAATATGATTGACATGTAAAAGAGTTTGTACAAACCTGCTTACTAAATAAAATCATTTATCATTTAATTGTGCACTCGGTTTATGAAAACTTATCGAAAAAAAATTTTATCATTATCACATTCAAGTGATTTGATTCGTGTTGTTATTTCAGCTCGCCAAAAAGCAGTTTCTTTTTTTTACCTCTGATTTTGCATCACTGTCAATATCATAGTGATCTTTATTGTCGAGGCAATAAGGTTGCTATTGGGCTGCCATTGCAGTCTGTCAAAGTCACAATGATCTTTATGTTCGTTGTAATAAGGTTGCTACTGTCATTGGTATAAAATGTGAAAGGGCTTGAAACATGAATTTGTCAGTCTTTCGTAAACCGGGTTTTTGTTCAAACCTGTGATTACCAAGGGGATATAGGCAGAGATTATAGTGTAATCCTGAAGCCTTATCTTTATGCTTTCATTACCAGTCTCAATTTCACAAAATTGATAGTCATGAAATTTAGATTTAAAAGCTGAAATAAAACTCATATCAAATTCTCCATGGATTATCAGAAACTCAGTTTTCAGGGTGTTAATTTCTAAGCCTTGCACTTACTGTATGGAGTTAATTACACGACACTAAAAAATAACACTAGCAGTTGCACTAGCAATAACAGACCTATCAAGCTAGAATATACCTTACAAGTCGAATGGAAATGATTCTTAATGAAGAAATTGATGACCGACTGATTTCAGATCAAAATAGAGAAAACAGCTTATAAAGGAATATAAAATGGTGTGTTTTGCTGAGTATTCAATAAAACGATGATTAAGTACTTAAGTTTACAAAAATACTTTATTTCACACATCACAAGTTCCGAAACCCCATACCGAGTACAGGTTACAAACACATATTTTTATTTATTTAAACAAACATTGACTTCTAAAAAATGACTTAGACTTCATCATAAAAAAAACATGTGTTTGTATTTTCAATACGTCACAAAAAGTTGCATTGAAATGCTAATACAATTGTAAAAAACAACTAACTCTAGTACTTTGAGATCTTATTTACAAATTGTATTTACATTTCTATTACACTTATTTATTTATCACTAGAGCAAGCAGAACAAATGCAATCATTTGGACATCGTGTCCAGATTTTCTGAAAGCGCCTGGGTAGCCCGCGACGTTCAAATTTTCTTATGCTGTTTGCAAGTCAGTGTCAGGTTGTATGTTGAACAAAATATGCGCGAGCGTAACAAGTATGATTTTGATATTTAATTTTCATGAAATAATCATTTAATAGGATTATATAAACTTAGTGGGTTGTATTGATGATTTTAAAGATTATAATTCTGTAATGTCATATTTGTTACAGTCGCGATTCATATTTAAATCGGCATACAACCTGACACTGACCTGTAAAATGCAATAAACGTAAGAAATTTTGCATTTCGCGGGCTACCTAGCGTATCCCCCTTAATGTTATAACCGCGTCAAAATATTTCTAAGTTTAGTTAAATTTTTAACATAATTTTGTTCTAAAAGCGAAGCGAATTAACCATAATACCTACTTTAACCAACCAATTATGTCTACAACAATTTAATAACCATTATAATAAAATCAAACATCTTGATACTTTGGTATCTTTTTGAGTATAACGTTTTCATATGTCAATTTGGATGATTGATGTAACCATACAATTAAGTGCACAATTTTGTTAATAACACGAGAGTAATAAAAGCAAATACGTAAATTATTGGTATTTTCATATGGTTCCCTAAATTTCCTGTTGTTTTTCTAATGTAATGTAATATTAATTCTGGAATTTTTTTTATAGCCTGACACATACTCTATTTCATATAGTAGGTATAGACTAAAGTGTGCCACAAAGGCACATACAATCCAGGACACCTAAACCGTGCATTTCCACGTAAGGCCTAAAACATCAAAATAATGATGCGTCAAAGAAAACGTTTTTATTTAAGTAGTTTTAAAGTGAGACATCATTGTCCCTAATTTGAATTCCATTAAAAATTCATAGACCTACAAGACAGAGGCCCGATTTAGGTTTCCAGGAGTATTATCTTTTGTAACTTGATTGATTTTTGGGTTTTATTAATAGGCTGTTAAGATTCAAATACTATTATACATGTTGAATCCCTTCTGTAGGTAAAAACATAATGTGGTATATTCAAAAAACTTCATATACTTAGGTCTTATTTGTCTTATGTTAATAACAAATAGGAATATAAACAAGATCTGCAAGTCCTGAGTGCAAATGTCTCGAAGTTAGTAAAACATGCAATTAATTGAGCGAAAAAATAATTAGGTTTCAACTAAATAAGAGACCTATTGATGAATCAGGAAGACCTATTTTAATAAGGCCGGCCGCATACGTCCGTACAAAGTCTTCTCTATAGCGCACACGTTCTTATATTTTCTGTTCGGAAACCCTGACGGAAAATATAAGAACGTGTGCGCTAAAGGGAATATTATGTATGAAATGCGTGCATTCAGGGTCTCCGAATCTGAATTCCGAATCAGGAAACCGGACGTATGCGGCCAGCCTGAGTCGACCGAATCGCTACTTATGCCAATTTCAGTAACACTACACGCTATTGGATTTTCAACGCTCGGCTCGGCGTCGAATGTCGAAAATGCGCGTTTTTATTTAGAAATTCATTTAGGTCTCGCTTAGTGTTAGTGAAAACGGAAATATATCGCCCACCTATAGCATTGCTGTACGTCATTTACTTTCCCCTTTATTTATAAACATTACCGAAATTGTAAAAAAAAAATTGTAGGTACTAAGATCTGTCGGGCCTTAATAGACCGCTTGGGCCTTTATAGCCCCCTTAGGCCTCAATAGGCTCTTGACTATGTAAAATGACTACAAAAAAAAAACAACCGACTTCCAAGGTGCAAAAGTCGATGGCCCTCGTGGTTTGGAGATGTTTAAACGATGTCTGATAAACAGTTGCCAATCATTACCCAACTTAAAGAAACGTTTACAAATAAACCTCCATGTTAAATTACGTCTTAATTTGATGGGTACAACTCCGACGACCACTATTATTATATTATTTTACATACATACACTGCACCCCTCAAAATACGGCAGATTAAAATGAGGTTGAGAGCCGTCTGTGATTTGTGAATAAGTGCCGACATAATAACATGTATAGAAACTGTTTTAGATAATACGGTACGTTGAATTCAATAACGATGAATAGTATAATCTTTTATGTTTTTTTATTGCTTCAACGAGGAGCTTTTTCAGTCTTTTTTTTTATGCTTGCACGAATAGGGACCGTTCGTCATATTAGATTGCTTGGAGACAATGAGTATTTGGACTAATATTTTGTTGAAATAATACCTTATTTTGTAAATACTGTTTTGATATACAGGGTGGCAGTGACATCGACACGCAACCTGTTTCCATGGATTCACTACAGGTGAAATTTTTCGTAGGTTATGCGTTAAACACCCTGTATTATCTACATCCGGATACTGTACTTATTATAAAGAACGAGACACAATAGAAGTTTTATTGTAATGACGGTTATAGACGTACACTCGTACCCTTGAAAGTGGCAACATTCAAAGATACAAGAGGGCTATTCACATCGGGTGCGATGCGATATGGCGCGGTCGTTGTGCTTTTATTTTCTATATTTGCGTTTCATAGTGTAAAAAAAATGAATATGAAAACAAAAGCACGTAGATGAGGTAGCACTTTATTACGCAAATATTGCATTTCAAATTAGAAATGCTGTGAAAGTCTTAATAAATAGAAGAATATGGGGTGAACTAATATTTGTGTAGACCGGCAAAATGAGTACTATAGTCTGTTCCAAAAGTATCTGCTGAAAGTGTAAACAAACCCTGTTAAGGTTAAATTCTTATGCAATCACTCACTAAATGGAATTAGTCATCATTTATCTACTCATTAGGGTTCCGTACCAAAATGGTAAAAAGGAACCCTTATGGCGCGACTCAGTCTGTCTGTCTGTCACAGCCGGATATCTCAAGAACTACTAATGCTACTAACTAACTTGAAATTTGGAATAGTTTTAGATAACGTTTGCTACTATTTTACACCGCGTTCTACACCGCAGCGCGCAGTGTTAAAATTCTCAGGCGAATATAGGTCTCGCCGATGAAAATCTAAAAACTACCTATTTATTATTATGATCTCTAACTCGCTCTTGGCCGGTTTTATTTAGAAGGTTTCAACTTCATAATATCTCACCAATTTTTTTTAACAAATTGTTTTATTAAATTACTTGCTGACCGGAACTTCGTACCGCCTCAGACCCAATAAGAACGAATGTATGAAAAAATAAATTTTCTTCATGAATTTTTTTTCGTGAATTTTTACCATGATTTAATAGTTATTCTGCTATTCGGGGCGGAGACAAATCCAACAAATCAAAGTTCATAAAAATCGGTCCAGCCGTTCTTGAGTTATAGATGGTATAACTAACTCGACTTTGATGTATTTATATAGATAGATAATTAAATAATAAGAAATGAGTACATAAGAGGAAGTTTGAAAGTGGCACCGGTAACGTTATGAAAAATTATGTGGAAATCGGTTGTCATGGTACAGTCAGCATCAAAAGTCGATTAACACTATCATTTTTACATGTTATTAAATTGACAACAACTTTTTTCAATAAACTGATTTTTAGCTTTTCACATAATAGACAAGAGTATGTATTCTAAAAAAAATTCTTCTGTTGCAATTTTGAACAAATATTTTGCTCAATAACTAAGATTAAAAAAACTGAAGTGTTAATCAACTTTTGATGCTGACCGTACTATGAATGTCAATGACTATTCGAGTAGGGGAAGACCAAAGAAACGATGGATGGAATGTGTGAATCATGATATGGTTAGAAAGGGGGGCGACTACCAAGATGACGACTAATAGACAAGGATGGAAGAAAAAGACATGTTGCGTCGACCACAAATAAATTGGGATAAGGGCCGGTGGATGATGATATAGATAGATAAATAAAAAATCCTCGACAATAAATGTCAAAGTATTCAATTTGTGAGTGGCTCTACAAATTGGCATCAACAGGTACAGCCGCGGACAATGGCGGTTGACCACTTTTCTTCCTTGTGCCCCTGGTAATAAGGTTGAAGAGCGGTCCACCGCCAGTGTCCGCGATGGTACGTTTTCTGTTCCATTTGTGTACATTTTCATCAGATACTTTTTGTACAGACCATAGATGTGGTCGATTACAATTATTACTATATTTTTTATTAATGCTACTTGAACCTCAATTTACAATTAATGACCTTATGTTACCTAAACCTAGGACTATGAAAACTATACTCACCTGAGGTTGACTAACGGTTGGCGTTCGATGACTAACGAAAATGGACGAATCCGATTCGCATTGGCCAATGTCAACGGTCTCTCACAACCATCTTTTCGCCTGACGTCACCTTACTAACTATTTAACATTACAATACACCGATACGGCGAAACAATATCCTTGTAGGGTTGCCAGATCAGAAGAAGTCGCAACAGACTTGATTTTATAAATGTTACAGATTTTCTTGCCTGGTTATTACCCGCACCGACCCTTGCTCGAGCCAGCCCGCTGCGCTGAGGCTATAGCTTTAAATTTGTCCCAAATTAATCCAATCCAGCCTGTCCCTTGCTGCCCTCCGGCTGCGACGGCCTAAGCCGAGGTCCGTACCCCACAAGGGGTGCCTTTAGCGCGTAGTCGCTAAGTATTGAAGCCCTGGCTGGAGGCCTTAATGTATTGAGGCACCCACAGGCAAAGCCGGTTAGGTAGCCGACAACCTTCTGGGTAGACCTGCGAGATGCCATTTATAAAAAATAAAAATATTCAGTAATCCTTATATCAATTACGTTACTGCTAAACATATTCAGTCTGATATAGGTACCTAAATTGTCGCAAAACATTTAAGTCGACACGTTTTGTACCTGAACAAGAAAGCTTTCACAGGTACCTGCGCGGGTAATAACCCGGCTTCTACATACATTTGCTACCGGTTACTTAGTTCCGGCAGTTTTCATCTCATAAACTAAATAGAAAAACTCCTAAAATCCGTGATCAAAAGCCTAAAAAACCGCCTTACATATTGGGGGATCCCCGCTCTCCCTCTGGCAACCCTTTCCCTTTCCAACTGCTATAGAAACATGGAGTTTCTCGTTGCGTTTGGCGAGAAGCTTTGTTCAGGTAACATGCTTGCGTCACCATATACCGGCGCTGTTGGCCCGCTCGACGCGAATGGACTTCGAGACCAAGTCCTGGAGCGATTGAGTACGGGAGGCGAATCTGGAGGTAGTACAGTCTCGTTTGGATCCATAGGCATGCGAATTTGAGCCTTGCGCTGCATTCTTTGTTGTACTGTGGAAAGAAATTGCTGGTTAGGATTTTTATTGATAAACGTCGAATAGTAAGAGTAGGGGTACAAATGGGTAAAATATCAAAGGAGGTCGAGCAGGCCAATTAATGTAATACTTGCTGAAACAGAGCATTTATAGTCTAATTATAAATTCAATGGAGTAAATTGACAGATGCCAAGTATCACTTTGCTAAATAATACAGGGTGAAATTGAACACATGCGACAAATCGAAATGGGAGATTGTACTCATTATTATGAACAACTTTTACTATGAGACCAAACCTGAAATCGCGAAAAAAAAATCAGCTGTTCCCTACATTTTGACGAGTTATGCGAACATAAAATGTAGGGAAAAGCTGATTTTTTTTTCGCGATTTCAGGTTTGGTCCCATAGTAAAAGTTGTTCATAATGATGAGTACAATCTCCCATTTCGATTTGTCGCATGTTTTCAATTTCACCCTGTATATGGCCATGTTTAATATATTGCACTTTACACAATTATAGACACGTTTTTTTATTTAGTATAAATCTATTTGAACTTACTAAATGAGCACTGATACAATAAACATGACCATGCTATTTCAAGTGACAACAACTGCCAGTTTACCTCAGTGAATTGATAAGTAACTCGAGTTCATCAACAGGAGGCAGGTGATATCTTTTTGTGAATGAAAAGATGATGATGATTTTGTGAGTGAATGAAAAGAGAACGCATTCGCTTGTCTCTACAGGCGAACATATTCTCTTTACATTCACTCAAATCAATCAATGAAAGATCTCAAACACTACTTACTGTATAGGTACGCTAAAGCGGCCGCAGCAACTGTGACTAAAGTCGACATGTACGGCTTGATGAGAGAGAACAGTGCGCCTAACAACGTGCCACAAGCGACGTCACAATCTCTTTGCACGTCAACGCGCAATTCTTGCGCGGTTAACTTTGATCGCACGGTCACCCAGCCGTGACCGCAGGTGGAGGCTTCGTTTGTTATTGTTACAAGCATTTCACCTGCGAATGAAGATAAAGAATGGTATTACAGAGGTATGAGGAACAGGGTATAAAGTTCACTCAATCTCCATAGAAAAGGGAGGATCCTCCGACCAGACGGGTGTTGTGTCTGGCGGGCAACTGCCCAATGATTCATGTCGGGACGTCGTAGGTATATAAATGCTAGTTGCGCGGTAAACTGCTTACGAGATGCAGAATTTGCGTGACATCAGTAGATAAAGTCAGTGGTTTTAATGAGGAGGTATTGCATTACTTGATTTTGTGATAAATCCTATATAATAAGTAATACAGGTTGGATTTTCTGATTAACATTAAAGCAGACGTGAGTTCACCACGCTAATATAAGTTATGGTAATTATGTATATTCCAAACACTAGAGTTATTTTTTTTTTTTCCATCAACACGCTACACGCTAAGAAGAATAAGAAGAGACAACCCCACCCCTTTTAATAAAACAGCATAAACTCGGTCACTAAGGATCTCCCCACATTTATCGACGCGGAATCGGCTAACAACGGTCAAAAAAGTCTTTATGTCTACGTAATAAGGGCGTTACTAATACCATTCGCATCGGCTCGGCTCGGACGACGCGTCGCGACGCCGGCCGACGGCGAAACGAGCCGTTTGTCGATTAGCTCATAGTGATAGATAGTAGTGTGGCGATACGCACTCGGCTTAAGCCGATTCCGCGTCGATAAATGTGGGGAGACCCTAAGATAGATGAATACTCTCACTTACCATTATCAACATTAGTTTCCAGCTTCAATCCAGGCGATGGGGCCAACCTAACTAACTTCAACGCCTGCGGATGACCCAACACAGTGAACGTTGCAGGAGGGGTCAGTAGCGACACTTTGTTGACCGACAGTCGGATCTGAGGCAACACCAACACTTTGGTACATGCTCTGTATGCTCCCCATTCGGCACATAGTTCCATTTCTGAAGCCTCTATGATCGGATCAGCTGGGATTATTTTGCAGCCCATTTGTCCTGTAAAAGAATGAAACGTTATAAAGGAGATGGTGTGGAAAGGGAAGGGAAATTGCGATCGGTTAAATGTTTGTTCACATCGACACACGTTTCGTAATTAGGTAGCTAAGGTAATTTGATATATTTAAGACCGTAATTTCATATATTTACGACTCGCAGTTTCAAAACTACTGCAAAGGTTCGGCAACTTTATTTTTTGGTATCTTAGCTACGGATCTGCGACGAGTAGCCTTCCGTCACCGACGACGGTCGAATGCTATGTTCGTAAATACACAAGCGCGGTGTCGCTCGCAAGCTGCCTGCGACATCGCAACTGGATGTCGCACGACACACGCGTCAGTCGTGAGAGGTATTATCTGGTAACTTTTTTGTTGGACGTCCGCATTTACTGCCCGGAGCTCCACGGACTTTTCTGCCGCCTATTTGTGCCCGACAAATACCTTGGGCACCGTCAAAGCCGCCGTCATAACCTGTTCGCACTACCGCTATCTAGATCTGTTGCTAGAGCCGAATCACCAGTATGTCGAACCCTGAGGATGCTAAACGCCCTCCTGACTGCCGACCCTGAATGTGATGTGTTTGCTGATGAATGGAAGAAGATAATGCGTGCTTGTCTGGTGTTTTGTGAGAGACGATATGCGAGGGTGTCCACTGTTACATGTTAGTTCATGATGTATTTAATTTATTTAACCATTTACTAAACAAATATTAGTATTTTTTTATCCACGAATTGTATATCTTTGAATTTGAATTTAATTTTTGTATTGTATGTTATTTGAATGCTTATTTTATTCTAATTTTTATAATTCTAAGTTAATTAATGTAATTGGACCTGTGCCGTTTTAATTAACTATAAATAAATAAATAAATTTATAGTTTACCATTTGGTTTTATTGTCTGTCTTCTACCACAGTTTACAAATAAATTCCATGAACCTAATTTTTAAGCAAGTTTCTTACCAGTAATAAGATTTAGCACAGGCACGGCAGTGTGCGGCGCCTTAGTCCTGCAGCTGTAGGGCAGCTCGATGACCGCGCCCTCTAGCGCGTAACGTTGTTGTTCAGTGCATAGTAGGGGGCCCGATGTCAGGCCGGATGCCGTGAAGGAGAGAGGGACTAACTCTGATGGCCACTCGCCGGGAAGGAACTCCATCTGGGGGTTAAAATTGGTGGGTAAATAAAAAGATTCGAAAGAGATTTTGAACACGAAAAGTGTGTGTGAAAAAGAGAGAACATATTATTATAGTTTGACAGGGATAATTTTATTGTGAACGTGTCGAAATAGAGAACTCCCATGATGCTGGGACTTCACTTGGCGTAATTGTCAAAATGTTTACATTACAAGCGTGAAGTTATTTATGTTAACCGCGTTACTTGGGTCACACAAAATATACCCTAATACGATTGAAATAAAGTTAATTTCGTATTAACGAAATAACGCGAATATTTACGCGTGGTAGCATGAAATGCACTTTTGGTGTTGCTTCTTTTAGAAACAACACCACCGTTACATTCCAGAAAGATTTGTCGGACGCATCTCACATACCCTGTCTAACTGTAGCTGATGCAGCGTGAACACGTTGTGCGGCCGATCTAGCCGCAGCATGTGCGTGCCGGGCGCGTCGTGCGTGACGACTGCGAGTGACACGTCACTGCCGGCGAACACTGACACGCCGGCTGGAGATCTCCAGCCCACACCGTCTAGGCACACGCCCCAGCTGCCTGTCACTGTGGAGATGAACACTGATGTTTCAATAATATGTTTATGAAATAAGCAAGAATAGAACCTTCATACAAGCTAAAAGCCCGGTTTATCCGAATCAAAACATAATATTACATCATCATTTCCCTGTGATAATAAAAAAACGCCATGTGGAACACACGGCTTGTGTCATTCCTGACGAGACTCGATTCCGGTAGGGCCAGAAGGCCGATTCTCGTAATTTAACACGTTCAAAATCTAGTCGCAGTCTGATCTCGGCGACAAACAAATGTCAAAAACTTGTCAAAATGTAGGGTCAGATCAGACTGTGAACGTTCTAAAGATAAAGATAAAGATGTATTTATTTGTTTAAACATGTGTAACATGATACAGCTGATATGCACATATGGATGGAAAAATATTTCTGGTTCATCATGTTTTGCCATATTTGGCGTACAAAATAGTATTAGTAGTAGTTAGTTGGAGTTATAAAACGAAATAATCAAATTATAGTCAAAATATAGTCACAAAAATATAGTCAAAAAAATAATTAATAATAACATAATAATTAAAACAATAAAATTAATAAAACTCAATACCTACATATTAATTCATTCAAAATTTGTCAATTAAAAACTCCGTAACATTATAGTATCCCTTATTAATTAGCAATTTTTTTAGCTCTCTCTTGAATGAATTGATATTCATTTCCTTAAGGGAATTAGGAATTTTATTATATATTAACGGGGCCATGCATATTACACTTTTTCTTAGAAATGCTGTTTTGGGGGAGAGTGATTGCACCCAAAGTCTATACTTCTCGCGTCTATTTCTATCTGTATTATTAATCCGAAGGGGAAACAAATGAGGATTAATTTTTACAAACAGCGATATTTCTAATATGTAAAGCGACGGAAGTGTTAGAATTCTGTGCTGTATAAACATTGGTTTGCAACTGTCAGTAGTATGCAACCCAAACATAGCCCGTATACAACGCTTTTGTGCTTTGAACGCAGTGTCTTTTTGAGTTGAATTGCCCCAGAAAATTATTCCAAATCTTAAAACTGATTCAGTAAGCCCGTAATATGCTGTAAGTAAAGTATCTGTGTTTACAGTCGGTGCCAACTTATAAAGAGCATATGACGAAGTACTAATTTTTTTACAAAGTTCGTTAATGTGAGTTTTCCAATTTAATTGCTTGTCAATTATTAATCCCAAAAATCGTGCTGTTTCAGCTTCTTGTATTACATTATCTTTGTATACTAAATTAAACTTTAATGTATTACGTAACTTTTCTCGTTGTCTAAAATGCATTATATTTGTTTTACTAAGATTAATTTTCAAATTATTATTAGTAAGCCAGGTAATTATAGAATTCAATGAATCATTAGAATCAGAATGGTAGTTAATTATATTTTTAGGTGCTATGGTAACAGTACTGTCGTCAGCGAACAATGACATGGGTTCCTTAGTTGCTTTTGGTAGATCATTAATGTATAGTAGGAACAAAGGAGGGCCTAATACACTTCCCTGGGGAACACCATATGTGATGTACCGCTTGTCAGAGGAGAAAATCTGTTCCCTATTACTTTGAATATCAAATTTTGATATTTGGGTTATTTGTTGGCGGTCCGATAAATATGATTTTATCAATTCTAGGACATTCCCTCTTATACCATAAGCCTCAAGTTTATCCAGCAGAATATTATGGTCTACATAATCGAATGCTTGCGACATGTCACAAAAAATTGAACAAACAGGTAAAGATTTGTCAACTTGTGAAGAAACTACGTGTAAAAAATCATAAACCGCCATATTAATGTTTTTGTTTTTCCTGAAGCCTTTTTGCTCATCACATAGAATTTTATTTTGGTCTAAGTAGCTATTCATTTCATTGTATATATATTTCTCAAAGATTTTTGAGAATACAGAAATTAGTGCTATAGGTCTATAGTTCTCCATTAAATATTTATTATCTTTTTTAAATATAGGTTTAATAATTGTCAATTTTAGGTCTATTGGAAATGTCCCACTTTCTATACAAAGGTTCAGAATATGGCTTAAGTGATGAGAGATATCTTCGTTAACTGCTTTGATCACTTTAGTCGAAATACCGTCATTCCCTACACTGCTAGTATTTTTAAGATTTCTTATAATTTTCTGCATATGATAAGGCAAACAGGGTGATAAAAACATTGAGTTAGGTTGGGGATTGATTAATGCTGTGGATTCTTTTCCAGCGCCTGGAATAGGATTTACTTTTTCAATGAAATAATTATTAAACGCATTGGCAATTTCTGCAGGATTTGTTGTTAATTTATCGTTAATTTTTAATTTAGTTATTGATTCTTTTGGAATATTTAACTTATTATTATTTATAATTTGCCATGCAGTTTTCCTTTTATTAGACGATGTTTTTATTTTGTAATTGTTTTGAGCACGTTTAGTAAGGTTTATAATTCGTTTTAGTAGCTTTGAATATGTTTTATATTTTTTTTTGTTAGTTAATGTTGGTTTCCGTCTGAAATTCCAGAGTAATTCTCTTTTATTCTTACTACAGGTCTTAATTCCACGTGATATCCATCTTAGCCTGGTATTTACTTGCACAGTAATTTTAGTTAGCGGAAAGCACAAATCATAAAATAATTTAAATGTTTCTATAAAATAATTATATGCTGCTGTTGGATCACTTGTGTTATATATTTCACAAAAAGAAATGTTTCTTATATGTTTTTTAAATTTAAGAATATTTTCTGAGCTGTAGTCACGCTTCATTTTATGCCAATACTTTAATTTAAATATTTTCTTGACTGGAAGCTTAATTAATTGGGCAGTGTGGTCTGATAAGCCAAATTCTAACACATCAGTCTTACACTGTTTTTTAAAGTCATGTGCAAAGTTGTCTATACAAGTTTTACTCGATAGTCTTGTGGGCTGCTTAAGTGCTAATGTGAGATTATAATTTAACAATAAACATTCGAAATCTAATGTGGCATTATTGCACTTCATGATGTCTATGTTAAAGTCACCAGCTATAACAGTATTATGATTATTACTTTTAGAAATACAATTTAGGACATTGACAAGCCTATCGAAAAACAAATTGAGATTGCCTTGTCCCGGTACACGGTATACACAAACTATTATAATTTTAAAATCAATTAACTCAACTGCACAACATTCAATTACATTATTTATGGACAATTTACTGATTTGAGAGAGCTCTTTGAACTTATGTACCTTATTTACTAGGATACATGCTCCACCTCTTTTATTACAACTACGACTAAAACATGCCGCTAGTGCGTAATTAGGTATGCTCAGGTGTTGCTCATAACCTGCCAACATAAAATGCTCTGTGATACATATTACATCAATGTCTATATTGTTATCTTTAAGCTCTTCTATATTTACTAACAATGGGTCACATTTGTTTAGAAGTCCCGCTATATTTTGATGCAAAACATTGAGATATTTAATGTCGAAAAAACAATGAAGATGTTTCTTCTGCAGTGTTTACAATATTTTCTGTGGAGGTAGTTATGTAACTTAAAGTAATGTCATCAATCAAATGTAACAAATTTTTAAAAATATTGCGTAAACCGTAGTTATTTATACGGCCAGTCGATAAGTTAAACATTGTGTGATCATACGTCAAATTATAATTAGAATCAAAAGAATATGCATGTTCATGAGTTAATAAATCCAAGTATAATAAATTATTAAATGTTTCAATTCTCCAGTTGTAGATATTGTTGTTGTCTCTAAGTTTAAAGGTAGGAACACAGATTATAACATTAGTGTGAGTAATTTGTTTTAGAATTTCCCGAACGTATACAATAGTATTGCAATAGTTGCCTGTAATTTTAAAGTCCTCTTCTCCAATTAATAATATACAAAAGTCATTCATAGTATAGTCACATAATTTTGTTTGTATTCCGCTAAGAAGTTGTTGCAATGTTCCGTTTGGTGTAATATAATGACATATATTGTACTTGTCAGTAAGTAAATCTTGAGCTATTGACAAGACTTTATTTTTATTATTTGCGCTCAATATGCATAGCTTATTTTTACTGGAAGGTACAGCAGGGTACAGGGTTTGTCCCTGCTTTTTCATAATCTCAGTACTGTTAGTAATATTTTGTGAAGATTTGTTTATATGGGACGCTGCAGCTGTTGAAGGTTCTCTGTATTCCTGTTCTGTAGTTTGTGTTTGTTTTACTTTTGTAACTTTATTTGACTTCTTCATCGGAGATGAGGCTTTGTGCTTGACTGGACTAATCGTTATCTTTTTATATAAGCTATTCTTCTTTAATAATTCTTCATTTGTTTGTCTGAGTTTGCTATTTTCTGACGATAAAATTAAAAGTACGAGAATTGCCCCTCTGATATTTTTGGATGGATTTTGGTTACTATGCAAGTGTAGTTTTTGTTTACCCTTAATCTGAAATGGTTTTGTTGTATTCATCATTATGAACAACTTTTATTATAGGCCAACCCTAAAATCTCGACATAAAAATCAGCTGCTCCATACTCTTTCCATTTTTTTGATCAGTTTTTTTTGTATTTTATTCGAGTTATTTCTTTCTTTAATTTATGTGACAACAAATGTCTTCAGCATCTGATTATTTTATATACTCTACATTTCATATGAAAATAGTTGAGTACTTACCAATAACCCTGTCAGCTCGCAGATCAGTCCCGGTGACCCAGACTTCGTCTTTTACTGTGACTCCACTCACAGATCCTTGGAAGGTCATGAATATTCCCGCCGCATCCAAGTTAGGTATCAAAAGCTCGGATCCTAGGATACTGAGAAGGAAACATAGATTATTAGTATTATCTAAAGTAGTATGGGCATAAAATAGACAGATTTAAAAGGCTCCTGATCGCGAGGATAGGTCGTGGTGGAGCAAAATGAAAGTTGAGTGGACTGTATAACATGTAATAAGAAGAGAAATTAAATTACAACGACAAAAGGTCGGTTTAAAGTGTAAACAAGAACATATGGAAAACGCAAACGCGTGCGTGCGTGGAGGCGTGCCACAGTGTCGTGTCCCGGGCCGCGCGCTGGCGTGTTGAGGTGAGCGCTCTCAACAGCTCCACACGACGAGTGCTAACAGGCGCACGCACACATAGACACGTACGTATGGTGTAACTCGAACTGGGTGAAACAACACTCGCGACTGGCATTTGTTTCACAGCCGGCCTGTTGAACCCATTTCCCCCAGCGAAAGCACTAGGAAGTGGTGAAGGGCGGGCGTTTCGGGGCTGTCTTTTGTAATTTTGACGTTCGAAAGTGCTGATTCTCAGCCTAGTTTGAATAAATTACTTTTCATTATGATTTCATGTAGACGCGTGTCTACGCGCGTGTGTGCGTTTTCTCTCGTTGTATGAAGCCGACTTTCTGTACCGTATTTTAGCATATCCAGCTTATAATGTTCCCACTGCTGGGACACAGGCCTCCTCTCTGCATGGAGTGGGCGATAATCCACCACGTGGGCCCAGTGCAGGTTGGTAGATGTCGAATTTTTGGTTCGAGAAAATGCCGGTTTCCTCACGATGTTTTCTTTCACCGTCTTGACAGTAGTGGTGATGAAATAATTTATACAAAATATGCGGCTGTCACGTAAGTCGCGGCCGTTTCCACTGCGCCACAACTGCTCTCTATTGTCTACTGTATTTTGGTGAGTGGATATTTAGTCGGAAGATTTGTTTTTCCACAGGTTTAACGTTTAGTTTACCTGTCGCTAGAGGGCGCGGCTCGCAAGTGTGCAGCTAGCGGCGCTCGCGCGGACACGTTAGCGTGCGGCGCCAGCAGCGCGCGGCCCACAGAGTTTACCTGTCGCTAGAGGGCGCGGCTCGCAAGTGTGCAGCTAGCGGCGCTCGCGCGGACACGTTAGCGTGCGGCGCCAGCAGCGCGCGGCCCACAGAGTTTACCTGTCGCTAGAGGGCGCGGCTCGCAAGTGTGCAGCTAGCGGCGCTCGCGCGGACACGTTAGCGTGCGGCGCCAGCAGCGCGCGGCCCACAGAGTTTACCTGTCGCTAGAGGGCGCGGCTCGCAAGTGTGCAGCTAGCGGCGCTCGCGCGGACACGTTAGCGTGCGGCGCCAGCAGCGCGCGGCCCACAGAGTTTACCTGTCGCTAGAGGGCGCGGCTCGCAAGTGTGCAGCTAGCGGCGCTCGCGCGGACACGTTAGCGTGCGGCGCCAGCAGCGCGCGGCCCACAGAGTTTACCTGTCGCTAGAGGGCGCGGCTCGCAAGTGTGCAGCTAGCGGCGCTCGCGCGGACACGTTAGCGTGCGGCGCCAGCAGCGCGCGGCCCACAGAGTTTACCTGTCGCTAGAGGGCGCGGCTCGCAAGTGTGCAGCTAGCGGCGCTCGCGCGGACACGTTAGCGTGCGGCGCCAGCAGCGCGCGGCCCACAGAGTTTACCTGTCGCTAGAGGGCGCGGCTCGCAAGTGTGCAGCTAGCGGCGCTCGCGCGGACACGTTAGCGTGCGGCGCCAGCAGCGCGCGGCCCACAGAGTTTACCTGTCGCTAGAGGGCGCGGCTCGCAAGTGTGCAGCTAGCGGCGCTCGCGCGGACACGTTAGCGTGCGGCGCCAGCAGCGCGCGGCCCACAGAGTTTACCTGTCGCTAGAGGGCGCGGCTCGCAAGTGTGCAGCTAGCGGCGCTCGCGCGGACACGTTAGCGTGCGGCGCCAGCAGCGCGCGGCCCACAGAGTTTACCTGTCGCTAGAGGGCGCGGCTCGCAAGTGTGCAGCTAGCGGCGCTCGCGCGGACACGTTAGCGTGCGGCGCCAGCAGCGCGCGGCCCACAGAGTTTACCTGTCGCTAGAGGGCGCGGCTCGCAAGTGTGCAGCTAGCGGCGCTCGCGCGGACACGTTAGCGTGCGGCGCCAGCAGCGCGCGGCCCACAGAGTTTACCTGTCGCTAGAGGGCGCGGCTCGCAAGTGTGCAGCTAGCGGCGCTCGCGCGGACACGTTAGCGTGCGGCGCCAGCAGCGCGCGGCCCACAGAGTTTACCTGTCGCTAGAGGGCGCGGCTCGCAAGTGTGCAGCTAGCGGCGCTCGCGCGGACACGTTAGCGTGCGGCGCCAGCAGCGCGCGGCCCACAGAGTTTACCTGTCGCTAGAGGGCGCGGCTCGCAAGTGTGCAGCTAGCGGCGCTCGCGCGGACACGTTAGCGTGCGGCGCCAGCAGCGCGCGGCCCACAGAGTTTACCTGTCGCTAGAGGGCGCGGCTCGCAAGTGTGCAGCTAGCGGCGCTCGCGCGGACACGTTAGCGTGCGGCGCCAGCAGCGCGCGGCCCACAGAGTTTACCTGTCGCTAGAGGGCGCGGCTCGCAAGTGTGCAGCTAGCGGCGCTCGCGCGGACACGTTAGCGTGCGGCGCCAGCAGCGCGCGGCCCACAGAGTTTACCTGTCGCTAGAGGGCGCGGCTCGCAAGTGTGCAGCTAGCGGCGCTCGCGCGGACACGTTAGCGTGCGGCGCCAGCAGCGCGCGGCCCACAGAGTTTACCTGTCGCTAGAGGGCGCGGCTCGCAAGTGTGCAGCTAGCGGCGCTCGCGCGGACACGTTAGCGTGCGGCGCCAGCAGCGCGCGGCCCACAGAGTTTACCTGTCGCTAGAGGGCGCGGCTCGCAAGTGTGCAGCTAGCGGCGCTCGCGCGGACACGTTAGCGTGCGGCGCCAGCAGCGCGCGGCCCACAGAGTTTACCTGTCGCTAGAGGGCGCGGCTCGCAAGTGTGCAGCTAGCGGCGCTCGCGCGGACACGTTAGCGTGCGGCGCCAGCAGCGCGCGGCCCACAGAGTTTACCTGTCGCTAGAGGGCGCGGCTCGCAAGTGTGCAGCTAGCGGCGCTCGCGCGGACACGTTAGCGTGCGGCGCCAGCAGCGCGCGGCCCACAGAGTTTACCTGTCGCTAGAGGGCGCGGCTCGCAAGTGTGCAGCTAGCGGCGCTCGCGCGGACACGTTAGCGTGCGGCGCCAGCAGCGCGCGGCCCACAGAGTTTACCTGTCGCTAGAGGGCGCGGCTCGCAAGTGTGCAGCTAGCGGCGCTCGCGCGGACACGTTAGCGTGCGGCGCCAGCAGCGCGCGGCCCACAGAGTTTACCTGTCGCTAGAGGGCGCGGCTCGCAAGTGTGCAGCTAGCGGCGCTCGCGCGGACACGTTAGCGTGCGGCGCCAGCAGCGCGCGGCCCACAGAGTTTACCTGTCGCTAGAGGGCGCGGCTCGCAAGTGTGCAGCTAGCGGCGCTCGCGCGGACACGTTAGCGTGCGGCGCCAGCAGCGCGCGGCCCACAGAGTTTACCTGTCGCTAGAGGGCGCGGCTCGCAAGTGTGCAGCTAGCGGCGCTCGCGCGGACACGTTAGCGTGCGGCGCCAGCAGCGCGCGGCCCACAGAGTTTACCTGTCGCTAGAGGGCGCGGCTCGCAAGTGTGCAGCTAGCGGCGCTCGCGCGGACACGTTAGCGTGCGGCGCCAGCAGCGCGCGGCCCACAGAGTTTACCTGTCGCTAGAGGGCGCGGCTCGCAAGTGTGCAGCTAGCGGCGCTCGCGCGGACACGTTAGCGTGCGGCGCCAGCAGCGCGCGGCCCACAGAGTTTACCTGTCGCTAGAGGGCGCGGCTCGCAAGTGTGCAGCTAGCGGCGCTCGCGCGGACACGTTAGCGTGCGGCGCCAGCAGCGCGCGGCCCACAGAGTTTACCTGTCGCTAGAGGGCGCGGCTCGCAAGTGTGCAGCTAGCGGCGCTCGCGCGGACACGTTAGCGTGCGGCGCCAGCAGCGCGCGGCCCACAGAGTTTACCTGTCGCTAGAGGGCGCGGCTCGCAAGTGTGCAGCTAGCGGCGCTCGCGCGGACACGTTAGCGTGCGGCGCCAGCAGCGCGCGGCCCACAGAGTTTACCTGTCGCTAGAGGGCGCGGCTCGCAAGTGTGCAGCTAGCGGCGCTCGCGCGGACACGTTAGCGTGCGGCGCCAGCAGCGCGCGGCCCACAGAGTTTACCTGTCGCTAGAGGGCGCGGCTCGCAAGTGTGCAGCTAGCGGCGCTCGCGCGGACACGTTAGCGTGCGGCGCCAGCAGCGCGCGGCCCACAGAGTTTACCTGTCGCTAGAGGGCGCGGCTCGCAAGTGTGCAGCTAGCGGCGCTCGCGCGGACACGTTAGCGTGCGGCGCCAGCAGCGCGCGGCCCACAGAGTTTACCTGTCGCTAGAGGGCGCGGCTCGCAAGTGTGCAGCTAGCGGCGCTCGCGCGGACACGTTAGCGTGCGGCGCCAGCAGCGCGCGGCCCACAGAGTTTACCTGTCGCTAGAGGGCGCGGCTCGCAAGTGTGCAGCTAGCGGCGCTCGCGCGGACACGTTAGCGTGCGGCGCCAGCAGCGCGCGGCCCACAGAGTTTACCTGTCGCTAGAGGGCGCGGCTCGCAAGTGTGCAGCTAGCGGCGCTCGCGCGGACACGTTAGCGTGCGGCGCCAGCAGCGCGCGGCCCACAGAGTTTACCTGTCGCTAGAGGGCGCGGCTCGCAAGTGTGCAGCTAGCGGCGCTCGCGCGGACACGTTAGCGTGCGGCGCCAGCAGCGCGCGGCCCACAGAGTTTACCTGTCGCTAGAGGGCGCGGCTCGCAAGTGTGCAGCTAGCGGCGCTCGCGCGGACACGTTAGCGTGCGGCGCCAGCAGCGCGCGGCCCACAGAGTTTACCTGTCGCTAGAGGGCGCGGCTCGCAAGTGTGCAGCTAGCGGCGCTCGCGCGGACACGTTAGCGTGCGGCGCCAGCAGCGCGCGGCCCACAGAGTTTACCTGTCGCTAGAGGGCGCGGCTCGCAAGTGTGCAGCTAGCGGCGCTCGCGCGGACACGTTAGCGTGCGGCGCCAGCAGCGCGCGGCCCACAGAGTTTACCTGTCGCTAGAGGGCGCGGCTCGCAAGTGTGCAGCTAGCGGCGCTCGCGCGGACACGTTAGCGTGCGGCGCCAGCAGCGCGCGGCCCACAGAGTTTACCTGTCGCTAGAGGGCGCGGCTCGCAAGTGTGCAGCTAGCGGCGCTCGCGCGGACACGTTAGCGTGCGGCGCCAGCAGCGCGCGGCCCACAGAGTTTACCTGTCGCTAGAGGGCGCGGCTCGCAAGTGTGCAGCTAGCGGCGCTCGCGCGGACACGTTAGCGTGCGGCGCCAGCAGCGCGCGGCCCACAGAGTTTACCTGTCGCTAGAGGGCGCGGCTCGCAAGTGTGCAGCTAGCGGCGCTCGCGCGGACACGTTAGCGTGCGGCGCCAGCAGCGCGCGGCCCACAGAGTTTACCTGTCGCTAGAGGGCGCGGCTCGCAAGTGTGCAGCTAGCGGCGCTCGCGCGGACACGTTAGCGTGCGGCGCCAGCAGCGCGCGGCCCACAGAGTTTACCTGTCGCTAGAGGGCGCGGCTCGCAAGTGTGCAGCTAGCGGCGCTCGCGCGGACACGTTAGCGTGCGGCGCCAGCAGCGCGCGGCCCACAGAGTTTACCTGTCGCTAGAGGGCGCGGCTCGCAAGTGTGCAGCTAGCGGCGCTCGCGCGGACACGTTAGCGTGCGGCGCCAGCAGCGCGCGGCCCACAGAGTTTACCTGTCGCTAGAGGGCGCGGCTCGCAAGTGTGCAGCTAGCGGCGCTCGCGCGGACACGTTAGCGTGCGGCGCCAGCAGCGCGCGGCCCACAGAGTTTACCTGTCGCTAGAGGGCGCGGCTCGCAAGTGTGCAGCTAGCGGCGCTCGCGCGGACACGTTAGCGTGCGGCGCCAGCAGCGCGCGGCCCACAGAGTTTACCTGTCGCTAGAGGGCGCGGCTCGCAAGTGTGCAGCTAGCGGCGCTCGCGCGGACACGTTAGCGTGCGGCGCCAGCAGCGCGCGGCCCACAGAGTTTACCTGTCGCTAGAGGGCGCGGCTCGCAAGTGTGCAGCTAGCGGCGCTCGCGCGGACACGTTAGCGTGCGGCGCCAGCAGCGCGCGGCCCACAGAGTTTACCTGTCGCTAGAGGGCGCGGCTCGCAAGTGTGCAGCTAGCGGCGCTCGCGCGGACACGTTAGCGTGCGGCGCCAGCAGCGCGCGGCCCACAGAGTTTACCTGTCGCTAGAGGGCGCGGCTCGCAAGTGTGCAGCTAGCGGCGCTCGCGCGGACACGTTAGCGTGCGGCGCCAGCAGCGCGCGGCCCACAGAGTTTACCTGTCGCTAGAGGGCGCGGCTCGCAAGTGTGCAGCTAGCGGCGCTCGCGCGGACACGTTAGCGTGCGGCGCCAGCAGCGCGCGGCCCACAGAGTTTACCTGTCGCTAGAGGGCGCGGCTCGCAAGTGTGCAGCTAGCGGCGCTCGCGCGGACACGTTAGCGTGCGGCGCCAGCAGCGCGCGGCCCACAGAGTTTACCTGTCGCTAGAGGGCGCGGCTCGCAAGTGTGCAGCTAGCGGCGCTCGCGCGGACACGTTAGCGTGCGGCGCCAGCAGCGCGCGGCCCACAGAGTTTACCTGTCGCTAGAGGGCGCGGCTCGCAAGTGTGCAGCTAGCGGCGCTCGCGCGGACACGTTAGCGTGCGGCGCCAGCAGCGCGCGGCCCACAGAGTTTACCTGTCGCTAGAGGGCGCGGCTCGCAAGTGTGCAGCTAGCGGCGCTCGCGCGGACACGTTAGCGTGCGGCGCCAGCAGCGCGCGGCCCACAGAGTTTACCTGTCGCTAGAGGGCGCGGCTCGCAAGTGTGCAGCTAGCGGCGCTCGCGCGGACACGTTAGCGTGCGGCGCCAGCAGCGCGCGGCCCACAGAGTTTACCTGTCGCTAGAGGGCGCGGCTCGCAAGTGTGCAGCTAGCGGCGCTCGCGCGGACACGTTAGCGTGCGGCGCCAGCAGCGCGCGGCCCACAGAGTTTACCTGTCGCTAGAGGGCGCGGCTCGCAAGTGTGCAGCTAGCGGCGCTCGCGCGGACACGTTAGCGTGCGGCGCCAGCAGCGCGCGGCCCACAGAGTTTACCTGTCGCTAGAGGGCGCGGCTCGCAAGTGTGCAGCTAGCGGCGCTCGCGCGGACACGTTAGCGTGCGGCGCCAGCAGCGCGCGGCCCACAGAGTTTACCTGTCGCTAGAGGGCGCGGCTCGCAAGTGTGCAGCTAGCGGCGCTCGCGCGGACACGTTAGCGTGCGGCGCCAGCAGCGCGCGGCCCACAGAGTTTACCTGTCGCTAGAGGGCGCGGCTCGCAAGTGTGCAGCTAGCGGCGCTCGCGCGGACACGTTAGCGTGCGGCGCCAGCAGCGCGCGGCCCACAGAGTTTACCTGTCGCTAGAGGGCGCGGCTCGCAAGTGTGCAGCTAGCGGCGCTCGCGCGGACACGTTAGCGTGCGGCGCCAGCAGCGCGCGGCCCACAGAGTTTACCTGTCGCTAGAGGGCGCGGCTCGCAAGTGTGCAGCTAGCGGCGCTCGCGCGGACACGTTAGCGTGCGGCGCCAGCAGCGCGCGGCCCACAGAGTTTACCTGTCGCTAGAGGGCGCGGCTCGCAAGTGTGCAGCTAGCGGCGCTCGCGCGGACACGTTAGCGTGCGGCGCCAGCAGCGCGCGGCCCACAGAGTTTACCTGTCGCTAGAGGGCGCGGCTCGCAAGTGTGCAGCTAGCGGCGCTCGCGCGGACACGTTAGCGTGCGGCGCCAGCAGCGCGCGGCCCACAGAGTTTACCTGTCGCTAGAGGGCGCGGCTCGCAAGTGTGCAGCTAGCGGCGCTCGCGCGGACACGTTAGCGTGCGGCGCCAGCAGCGCGCGGCCCACAGAGTTTACCTGTCGCTAGAGGGCGCGGCTCGCAAGTGTGCAGCTAGCGGCGCTCGCGCGGACACGTTAGCGTGCGGCGCCAGCAGCGCGCGGCCCACAGAGTTTACCTGTCGCTAGAGGGCGCGGCTCGCAAGTGTGCAGCTAGCGGCGCTCGCGCGGACACGTTAGCGTGCGGCGCCAGCAGCGCGCGGCCCACAGAGTTTACCTGTCGCTAGAGGGCGCGGCTCGCAAGTGTGCAGCTAGCGGCGCTCGCGCGGACACGTTAGCGTGCGGCGCCAGCAGCGCGCGGCCCACAGAGTTTACCTGTCGCTAGAGGGCGCGGCTCGCAAGTGTGCAGCTAGCGGCGCTCGCGCGGACACGTTAGCGTGCGGCGCCAGCAGCGCGCGGCCCACAGAGTTTACCTGTCGCTAGAGGGCGCGGCTCGCAAGTGTGCAGCTAGCGGCGCTCGCGCGGACACGTTAGCGTGCGGCGCCAGCAGCGCGCGGCCCACAGAGTTCCTCATGACCAGGCGCACGCTGCTCTCGTGTGGCTCGCCCGATGGCTCCGCTGTGCAGTATGTTGGTACTGCCACTTCTACGTGAATCGCCTGGGAGAACAAACAATCCATTCATTTAAAAAGTCGATTTACTAACGGTTTTGAAGAAACGGGACTGTGAAAAACTTGGAAACGTAAAAGCGAACCCGACAAGAATAAGAAAATACCGGGGCCGTATTGACATATTAAAGCCACCATTTTTCTAGTGTGAGAGAGAGACGGAGCTATACGAGGCCGATAGCACCATCTCTTTTTTACAATGGAATATAGATGGCATTAATACATAATGTGACCTTTGGTCCCATGAAAGATTAAAATTTTTGAAAT
The DNA here is from genome assembly GCA_945859645.1 of Amphipoea oculea. Classification (NCBI taxonomy): domain Eukaryota; kingdom Metazoa; phylum Arthropoda; class Insecta; order Lepidoptera; family Noctuidae; genus Amphipoea; species Amphipoea oculea. The sequence continues at coordinate 14,482,554 of OX243880.1, forward strand.
GATGTAATTTGACAGTGTTGTCTGCAACCTAAAATGAATAACAATCAAATAAAATTTTTGAAGTGAAACTTCTTTACGCACGCTTGACTTGGGGAGTAAGCTGGCGAACGCGTTAAGAAAAGTGTGATCGGGCGAGGCGAACGGGAGTTGAGTGGGGGATATAAGCAAGAGAAAGCAGTGCGCGCGCACATTTTTTTTCTCTCTTCCTCTCATAGCCAAATACGTTTGCAGTTTCACTTCAGTCGTGTGGTCATAAGCACACTCGGTTTTTTAAATCTCGTAACTATTGATACCAAGCTAAAACTCACCGTCTCTCTATAAATATTATTCCTTTCATCCTTATGCTGTGCCACAATAACTCCATACCCTGGCCTCACAGCAGTCACTTCACCACCAGCGCTTATAGACAAGGCGCCATCGCCATATGCCTTCCAACTTCCTCTGGGCAAAGACTTCAACTTGACGACAGAGCTGACTGCTAAGGCAAGCCGGTCTCCTGAAGATAACTCCTTGGCTCGACCCTCGAGTGATGTTCGGATGTCGGATAGACCTAGGATCTCGATTGTGCTGTCCCAGGAACGGGTTTCTGCGGCCTGTGAAAAATAAATAGATATAAAGAAAAACATAGAAAAAACCTCCACGAATATTGTAGAAATAAGGTTTCATTTCAACTACCTCCTATTTTATACGACTCCGTTTGACTAATTGTTTGGTGAATGTTTCTGATACAAAAACTATTCTGTATTATAATGATTATCTATAACTTTTAAACTGCATTCTTGTTTATTAGTTTGAAATTCGAACGCGACGGAGCCAAATAAACACGTAAGCAAAACCGTAAACATAAAAAAAAATGCGGTCGGTGGACCCCCTTCAGGAATGAACTTCCTTACGGGATACTCGCACACACACTCGTCTATGATAGAGAGAGAGAGAGAAAGTCACATGGAGGAGGCATAACGCTTTTTCCTTACGTGCCGATTTCTACTATCGCAAGCCGCGTTTAGGAATTTCCTTCCAAAAACCCAATCTATTCGCAATCACATAGTGTTATTATTACAATAAAGAAAATCATAATTTCTATTATTACGCACGAAAACAGAACTATTCTTGAATGTTTTTTTTTTTTTTTTTTTTTTTTATTGCTGAATGGGCCTGCTCTTGACCTCGATCACGCCTGATGGAAAGCGGTGGAAGAGGTTTATGATGGAACGAGCGTGCCTAGAAGATGCCAGAGGCACTGGAACTCCCACGCATCGACGAAACGCAGCAGGCTGCTTGACGCCGGACTCCGGTGGGAGGGTGGTCGCAAACCAGGCGGGCGTTAGTTCTACCACCGCAAGGGAAGAGTTGGTTAGTCAAATAAGGTGTTGGGTGTGACTGTCCAGGATGCGCTGAGCGTTCGGTTCAGTTGAGTAACTGGCGGAACAAACTGGGCTACATGAGGAGGCTATTTCATGCATGCCACAATATTGAATGGTGATGTTTGAACTCACCTGTCCCATGTTCCTCACTCGAACGTCAATAGTAATGACTCCTGGCTTCAACGGCACTACTCGCACTGACAGCCCTTCGGCAACTGATCTTTCAAGCATATCTGTAAGAAACAATTTGTGGTAAAATGTGCGTGTGGGGGTGTGTGTGTGTGTAAGTCATTGCGGTTATGGCCGAAAATCGGTAACCTAAAATTATGAAAGTTGGATGTTACGTTACCTCTTTTTCACGTTAAGGACTGATTTAACCAACATCAGATTTTTTATACATGGAAAAAATTTACGTCTGACAGAATTTGTATCGAAAAACTGTTCAAAATTCGAAAGTATTTTTGAGTAAACAATCTAGCGTTGGTAATATCTATGCCAATGCGTTTCTATGAATATGTAAAGGTTTTTTATAAGGTTTTCATCAGTTACCATCAACATGTGTGGTGTAGAGCCTGGCCGCGGCCGGGTCCCGCAGCGTCCACGTGACGCGCGGCGCCGGCTGCAGCGCGGCCAGCGCGCCGGCCCCCAGCGCGCCCGCCTCCACCCACACGGGGCCCGGGGCCCCCACCAACAGGGTCTGTGTGGCCGCCTTCACGCGGACGCCTGATATCGGGATTACCTGTAAACAATATTTTGATAGATAAAAACTAAAGGCAAGTTTTCAAGAAGAGTTTCCTAAACGTCAAAAGGAAAGAATATCATCAAACAAAATCAAATTGGAAAAGGGCCGCCGAAAAATTGGCAACTTTTGACATCATGGGTGTCATTTTCATGGTTTCCAGAATTGCTAATGTCAAAAACGAAGTCAATTCAAAATTCAAGACGGCGGAGATAACAATAAAGAGTGTTTTGTAATAGTAATATTTGTAATAAAAAACATGTTCATGTTTTTGGGGACGATATTATAGAGGTATGAGGAACAGGGTCTAAAGTTCACTCAACGTCCATAGAAAAGGGAGGATCCTCCGACCAGACGGGTGTTGTGTCTGGCGGGCAACTGCCCGATGATTCATGTCGGGCCGTTGTATCTATGCTAGTTGCGCGGTAAACTCTGCTTGCGAGATGCAGGATTTGCGTGACGTCTGCATGACGCGTTGTTCGCATGTGGCGTTGTAGATACCGCTACAATATGAAGTGGCAGTGGGCTGGCCATGTGTCGAAGGACTCGAAGGACCGATGGCCAGTGGAGCAGACGAGTCCTGAAGTGGAGACTGCGTACCGGCAAGCGTAGTGTGGGACGCCCCCCAGCTAGATGGACGGACGACCTAAAGAAGGTGGCTGGGGGAGACTGGATGCGGAAGGCGGAGGACAGGGTGTTGTGGCGCAGCCTGGGAGAGACCTATGCCCAGCAGTGGACTGCGATAGGCTGAATTGATTGATTTATTGGGGATGATATTGTTGGAAAAAGTGAAAATAAAATCTATTTCCAAATCTACCATAACTCCCCCTAAAAGTGTTAATTAATTTTCAATATGTAAACTAATAAATAACTACCTACATATCAACACAATCAAAAAGTACCTAGTAAATATAATAATATGTTACCTCAACTTCAGATTCAGCGCTTGCCATCTCAACATTAGCGATATCGGTAGCCACGAGCCTGATGCGGGCAGTTCCGATTGATAAGCCGTGTACGGAACCTGATGATGTCACCTAAAATATTTAAAAGTATTATTAAAAGTAAGCTTGTGACTAAGTAATAACAGCCGCACGGGAAGAGAGAATTCTCCTTCTGGAGAATGTATATGCAAAACACATTTTTTGCGTATTTTCCGGACGCTTTTTTGATGGTCGACAATTTTTTTATAATTATAATAATCGTTTTATTTCGACCAACAAAGGATCATACTTGGCACAAAGTTAAAAATACAGGAAGATTTTTTTATCACCATCCAAATTTTTACAAGATGTTCCATCCATGAATATGAACAACTTTCACTATGAGACCAATTCTGAAATCACGAAAAAAAATCAGCTGTTTAATACAAAAGTTCAATACCTACTTGACCAAAATGTATGAAACAGCTGATTTTTATTTTCGTGATTTCAGAGTTGGTCCTATAGTGAAAGTTGTTCATATTCATGGGTAGAACACCCTGTAAAATTTTGGATGGCGATAAAAAAATCTTCCTGTATACAATGAGAAAGACTTCACACAGACATACAAACTTCGATGGCTCAGTACGTGAACCATACAGTACTACAACAACAGTTCAAGTACTGACAAGAGAACCTTTGCGCGAAAGCTCTCAGGATGTCGTTGGCTGATGGCAACTTTACATCGCCTGTTGAAACCGGGCCATCACCCATTATATCATACATACCTCAACATGACTCAGTCCTGATGTAGCCTTGTATTGTAACGCGGCGAGGTGCGGGGGGGGGCCCCCTTGGTGACGTAGCTGCAGGCGCGCGCCCGGCGGGACGCGGGCCTTGGGCGGTAACACTTCTAGAGGCGGGAATACTAGGACCTGTTCGAAAATGGTTATTAAGAGTTATATTTAAGTCTAAGTAGCAAATTCGAAATTTGCTTATCACCCATGACAGCCATCGTAATAAAATCATCATCATCATCTGCCTAGCCTTTTCCCAACTATGTTTGGGTCGGCTTCCAGTCTAACCGGATGCAGGTAAATACCAGTATTTTACATGGAGCGACTGCCTATCAGACCTCCACAGCCCAGTTACTGGGTAATACGATACCCCTTGGTAAAACTGGTTGGCATCGTAATAAAATACGAGGCTAAAACAATAACTTGCCAAGAGGCTTTTTTCAAGCACATGCACCATATGAATATGTCATAGTTTGGGACATAATTATGCTTTTTCACACAAAACGACGTCGTTCGTTGTGCTAAGATGCCTGCTAAGGCTATTATTGTGTCATGTTGAAATGCTCACTCACTGTAGCTTGAAAATACTGTGTGAAGTTTACTGGCGCCGGAAGTCACGCATTTAATAGGAGACTCCAGGCTTAGACAGATAATAAAAAACTAACATATTATAATTCTCACCTCAATCTCAGGGCTCCAAACCCCAGCGAACAGCGCCCTGACTCTCCCTGTACCCTCTTTGACCCCGCACATGTTGCCGTCCTGCACGCTCACGTAGCCCGAGGCGCGCCACTCGGGAGCGCGGCCCGCGGACAGGTACCGGTGCGACACGCCCTTCACGAGCGCGGAGATAGGCACGCATGCGCCTACGCCTACTGCGCGGGATGTTGACACTTCCACGCTTAGTACTTCTTCGATGTGGACCTGATGGAAATATAAATAATTTGGCATGCCTTGAAAATAAATTAAACATTTATAAAGTAAAGGGTTTGTCTTTCAAACACGTCAAAATTGGTAAAGCCATGTATTCTCGATAAAGGTTTTTTAACAATATAGTAGTAATGTGATTTATTTGTAGCAAAATATAGCATACATTTTGATGTGACGCAACAATACGAGACTTGAAAAAGTTATAAATAGTTATCCACAACAATTTTAGACTCATTCGTTCATGACCTGACGAAAGTGCAGGCTTTCATTCCAAGTATTACTTCAATTTTGTCATTATATTATAATTCCATGAAGTTTTAACGAAATCACAATTTCATCGTCAATAATCAATCATCATTCATAACTTGAATCTTGAACTCACCTCAATCAACTGTTTCTCTCCCTGAACACACATATCAGTGACCACTAGGTCATACGACCCCGGCCCAGGCACAGTAGCCGTGAGCGCTCCATCCTCGATCTCTGCTGACACCCCTTTAGGGGCATCCACGGCGTAACGACCGCTACCGCCTGAGATGCTCGCTATGTTGCTTACTGTCTCACTTTCCCAAGCTATGTTCAACTAGAAAAAAAAATATTACGATATAACCGTTTGCTACGTTACGAAGTCTACTTGCGTGATTGGCTGCTGAGAAAGAAATAAAAAATGCTTTATTTTACAGAGACACGTGCATGTAAAAAGATAAGTTAGCTCGAATACCTACTTAGTGTAATGTATGAACTTATAGAGGTATGAGGAACAGGGTGTAAAGTTCACTCATACTCTATAGAAAAGGGAAGATCCTCCGACCAGACGGTTGTTGTGTCTGGCGGGTAACTGCCCGATGATTCATGTCGGGCCGTTGTATACATGCTAGTTGCGCGGTAAACTCTGCTTGCGAGATGCAGGATTTTACGTGACGCCAGTATGACGCGTTGTTCGCATGTGGCGTTGTAGATACCACTACAAACTGCTGTTTTCGAAAGCATGTTTTTCTTAATCGGAATCTTGATTTAGTCTAATCTCGTGTCTTCAAATTTTGTTGGCTGTTGTTATTTTAATTGACTAATCAGAACTGTATAAATGATAATTTATGGCAAGATTTACTGTTCAGAGTATTCAGAGTAAGAGATGAGGCTTTCAAAAAGAGAGTACCTATTTAAAATTAAACTAAAATGGAACCGGACAACGACAGACGATTACTGTCATTGAATATTACAAAATGTATTTATTTATTTAAACATTTCACACACAAAAAGGGTACAAAGGCGGACTTAATACCTTAGACATTGAGAGAAACATATAATAAAAAAAAAACTATTAAAACTATTGAATTATAAATAAAATAGGCACACAAATACATAAATAGGTTTCAAAATAAAATATTCCTACCTTGATTGGATCGCATTTCAACGGAGCGACGACCCTTGCTTGAATTGACGCAGTCGCATCAGGAATGCTTGCTTTCAACACACCAGTCCATCCGATAGCTAAGTCATCAGCTAACACTACCTGAAAACAAATAAAAATTGTAATACAAACGAAGAAATCGCAACCCAATACGGGTAAATATAAATGAAGTGTGTTTGTTCGTTTGACATTCATTCGTGTCGGGACTTGGGACGCGATTTTTTATAAAGATATAGTTTACGGTCCGACAAAAACAAACGGCAATAAGTTACTTTTTATTTCGAAAAAAATGCACGGTTGCTTTGGAATAGACCTCGGGAGCGAAGACGCGGGGCGCTAGTAATTTATAAAAGTAACAGTACATTGTTTAATTACCATCAAAAAATCATAATGACAATCCCAAATACATTGAATATCGCTGTTATGAAATTATAGTGCCAGTATAAAAATTCCAGCTTGAGCAGAGGTTTTTTTTAATACTTACTGTATTTTTACAATTGTCATGTATTACTTACTTGATAATACTTATTCGGTACAGGTACAGGCACGTACTCAGGATGCGGTTCAACAAACAATCTGTTAGTAGCCTTGTACTGTAAGCCGGGGTGATGAGGTTCAATTTCCCATGACATCTTAGGACCGTTCTCGTCGAGAAGTTCGCGACCTATCGCGTCTAGAAGAGTCACTTTCACCGATAACTCTTGACCAGGACGAAGCCAGATTCTGTAAGAAAATAGTGGTTTTATTATTTAACTATTATCACTAGTCACTTTATTAAGTCTCATTTTATTGATTAAAAATCCGCATTTTTTTATTATTATATGTTTGTTTTGATTTTATCGTAGGTTTTATATCAGCGCAAGTTTTTTTTTTTTTTTGTCAATTATTACTGTCCCACTGCTGGAAAAAGGTCTCTTCCACACTTCCCTTTTAAAGAGTAAAGTCTTTTCTTCTTTTAGTCACCAAATTCAGGCACAGAAAAGTAATAAAGCCAATGTTGCATGACACCATTATCGACAAATAGTTGCACTAAAAGAAATTTAACTTTTATCGATAAAAGCACTTCCCTTCCACTTATTGGCCTTATGAACAGACTTTTCTGGTTATCAAGTTCGCAAGTGTGAGAAAGAGAGCACATAAGTCGCTGTCTCGCTCTCAGAATGTTTTTACCCTATATCCTCTCGTCTGTGGCGTCTATTATTCGCGAATCGCCATATCTGTGGCGGCCATATTCCGCGAATCGCCCCGTGTGTGGCGGACTTCAGGATGGTCGGGCGCGATATCGGCGCAGCGAGTTTAGAAACGTCTAGTAACGGTCGTTTGAGAGACATGACAAGTGATGCATGGTATGCCATTCTTGTTCTTTCCCGTATACTTTGTGCAAGTTGGAGCAGCGTAGATACAGTACAGAATAAAATATCGGTAATTATTTACGTACAGATGCGACGACGACGTATTATTTGCGTACAGATGCGACGTTTTTGACATGAATCAACCCGGGATTCACTCACAGATGCGAACTTTTTGACAGATATCAACCCGTGATGCACTCACAGACGGTAGGATATAGTATACATAGTACGTACTTTGGTGGTATAGAACAGTTTCCGGGAGTATCTGGTGGTTCAAGTCGTACTCGGGACACGTGTGGAGCGCATCTAACTTCAAGCGACACTGACTCGCGTTCGTCGTCCGTTTCCGATGTTAGTTCTAGACGGGACTCGCCTTTCTGTGGAAGAATACAGAGTTGTGATGTAATAATTATAGTAGACAAATACAGGATGATTGAAACATAATTTGCAAATAAAAATAGGTGATTTCCTACATTTTTACTATTTACAGATCTACTCACAAAAAATGGCCAAATCAGTAGTAACGACTTCTTTTTTAAGGGATGTCAGTCAGATGCATTTGAAACGCAATTTTACCAAATAAAAAATTAGGAAAGAGTCAAGATTCATGAAGCTCTCGTAATAATTATAAAGAAAAAACACTAACCCTACGGCATTTGAAGGTGAACAGTTGAACATCAGGGTATCTATGAGGCGGCGGTCCGTCACGTGCAGTGATCTCAGCTACTCGAGTGTCGTGGGACTGCGGGACTAGCGCTTCGCCCTCAGCTAGAATCTGTGGAAAATAACGTTAATTTAGTAACAGTTGTTATGAAACTGACTCAGTTTCATGCATGCTAAAGATACGCCTTACAGACTTGACATCGTCAACTACTACCTCAAACAATATCATTAGTATGGCCCATCGAAATTTACAAATTTTATAATTTTGAAGAAATATACAGGGTGAAATTGAAAACATGCGACAAATCGAAATGGGAGATTGTACTCATCATTATGAACAACTTTTACTATTGGACCAAACCCGAAATCGCGAAAAAAAAATCAGCTGTTCCCTTCATTTATGTTCGCATAACTCGTCAAAATGTAGGGAACAGATGATTTTTTTTTCGCGATTTCAGGATTGGTCCCATTGTAAAAGTTGTTCATAATGATGAGTACAATCTCCCATTTCGATTTGTCGCATGTTTTCAATTTCACCCTGTAGAAGGCTAGGAGCTGCAAGTGATATAGCAGTTACGTCTGCGAGACGTAGACACGTCCGCTAGACGTAACGTATCGTAGTACTTACCGGGAGTGTAGCGCCCGGCAACGCAGCGGCATTAAGTGGCCACAACAAGCTAGGAGCCGCGCGCACCGCCACGCGAGTCGTGTCGCCGACGCGGCCGCGGGACACGCGTACTGTCGACACTCCGCGAGTACTCCATGCACATTCTAGCACGCAGCACGCACCATCTGCAGTAGCAAAAAAAGAGAAATATAAATAGAGGATCGAAAATATATCGACGACTATTGAACGCACTGCATAAAAATGTAACGAATATACACTTCCTCGAATTAAGTCACAGATACGTCTAAAGTCTATGATCGACGGGCGAGTAAAACCGCCGTTTTATGGCTCGTCGGTAAAGCTCGCCCGTGGATCATTGCAATTTATTTATTTATTTATCCATTTATTTCAGGCATCAAGGCCCATAGGAAACACATAAAATACAATATTAATATAACTTAAAAATACTATAAATAAATACATCATTATAATTACAAACTAACTAAACACGAAGTGACGGCGTCGTGTTTCGCTGACTGGTGTCATGTAGCCGGCCACGAAACCGGCGGTACACAACACCCTTCGGCCAGAACTCTTCTTTGAGGAACTTCTCGAGATGGTGTGTCGGAACACGCACCACGAACGACTTGAAGTTCGTGTTGTGACGCGCCTCCAACTTCTCGACCCTCAAAGTCCAGTTGGTCTTCACACGCAAGTACTCCACGATCTCCTCAACCTTCGTGGAGTGGTGCAGTCTGGACACGTACAGCTGCGTCGCCGGGATTGCTGGACGCAGCAGCATGTTGGGTCCTGCCAGCGCGGTGCCGCACTGGTTCCGACAAGGAGATTTCTTCTTCTTCTTCTTCTCCACTTTGATGAAACCATCCTTGTCGCACGTGTCCTTCTTTGGATCCTGCCTTTTCAAAACCTCACCGCAGTATTAAAAACCAACGAGCCCGGCTCGCGGCTCGTTAGTTATGTTTAATTTTTTGCTCGGCACGCTGCGCAAGACCGCGAGTCGATCACCATTGACGAGCCGAGCCGACAGTTTTCCGCGACAATTCCTATAATCAACTGGTTCTGCGGACAATTCGCCCACTTTTAACCCAAACTTTAGGGCGTCTTCGCTTTTTTTATTCATTTCGTGGTATGCTGTACCGAGGTAACACAAAACTTCAATCTTCGAACAAGACATATTGCCTCATTTGCGGTTCACACTCGACTGTTTTGCTCGCTAGTCGATCAGCACCTACGAGCCACGACTCCGCGAGTAAAAACCGTCATCTCCAAAACCGCGGTATACGGCTCGCCTGTCGATCACCCACTTAAGAGACGTAGATGTTGAATTGTCATACTAACCCATAGGTTGCATCCAATTTGCTACAGTAACATTCTGTGGTTCGGGTCCCTCCAGTAACGTCACAGCGAACGATCCACAGTTGCATCTGCGAAAAACACAAGTTGAAACATCATTTATATCTTTTAGACAGTTTAATGTCCAGCCGTCCAGCGCGAAATTTGTACAGACGCCAGCACATCAAGCTAACAATCTATCAAATTTCTTTAATAGATTTTCAACTTTATCGCTAAATTATAAGGTTCAAAGTTGATTGGTAAAATTTGACAGTTTCGGGTAAATTGATGTGCTGGCGTCTGTACATATAGTTGTTGCATTTAACAAGTGTGTTTCAAAGATTTTAATTCAAACTCTGTGTCGATTTTTACAAAACAACTGCCGAGCGATCGACATTTGGAACGGCCATAATTTTACTTCGAACATATTTGATATTGCGGGAAACAAGGGTTAGTACTGTTCATCAGCTTTTATGTCAATGAATACGTGATTTTATGTCAAAGTCAAAGCATTTATTTCAAATAGGCACATAAAAGGCACTTTTGAACGTCAAAAATTATATTAAAATAGAATTGATTCTAGTCGCCCATACCAAAAGGTAGTTTTCGTATGGAGAAGAATGGGCAAGAAACTCCACCGTTACTCTTTTAAAATGTTTATTAAAATGGTAATTTACTTACGTATGAAAGTTGAACAGTTCGCCGGTTTCAGGGCTCGTTCCTGTAACTGCAATGTGCAGATGATGCGGCTTGCCAACGCGAGCGTAGCCTGAACTTGATACTTGAAGCATTTCGAACGGCGTCGATAATACTCTGCAAAAGATATTAATAGGATATTAAAACACCATACAATTCAGTGTTTATTTTAGTTAGGGGTTCCATATGCAGTAAATTATTGGCTAAGAAAATACTTAGGTAATGGAAAATACAGCCATTTACAGAAAACGACATCACATATCGCACACCCAGAACAACACTGTATTATGTCGAAAAATTTTAAAATCGAGTTTTTTATTTAATAGAATAGCCAAAAATTTTCCGCGCTAACCACGAAGACAGGCGTATTTATTACAGACAAGATTGATGTGGAGTTAAATATAATCAATTTAAATAACAGCAGTCACACTTAATTGTACTTATTTAACTTATATAATACTGATACGCATTGGATTCTTCACATGCAATATTCAGGACATTCGCAATAACTTTGACATAACATGAAATAATGGTTTTTCCGTCCATTCTGAAAAATGAGCTATTTTGACTTAGTGCAGTGTAGATCTGGTCGTACGATATGCTAGTTCAATTTCATGTTTTTAAATATTGTTACTATTCATTTTAAAACCTCTTCACGTAATTATTTTGTGTTATCATACCCAGGCACTCTCAGTCGTGTTTCGAGTTTCTCGCGATGAACAGATTTTCGATAGGATATAAAAAAAAACACATCTAAAAATTCCGTGCGAACTTCCATGTCAAAAAAACTGAAACCGCCATCAATATTGATGAAAAATGTTTGCCATCATGATCAGCTTACCTTCCAATAGCTTTAACATGTGGATATTTCTTCAACTGCACTCTTACGCCGATCTCGCCGGTTCCTCGGATCGTCACTACGCCGTCTGACGTTAGAGAGAGAGGTCCTGGTGGTATCTCGCTCTCTATCTCAGACCACACCACCGGCTCGGCACCTCCACCGATGTGTTTGAGATTGATTTCCCTGTAAAATAAAATTAATAATAACTTTTGTACTTAATTAACATAACAGCACGCTTGTATTCTGCGAAATGTGGGTTGGGAGAGTTTAATCTGCGGTCGCGATTTATTTGTCAAAAATGTAAACAAATATGAATGAATGAAAAAATAACTTTAATTCCTACACAATAAAGTTCAGTTTACGCTACGACTTCAAACATATTTATAACCTTTTCAATAGTGCTAGTCACTCTAAAATCAACTTAATTAGCATTGAAATAAAGTTGATATTTGTTTAACTTGAAATAGGATGGGGGTGTACAGCACTGCGCACTTTTACTATACACTCACATTTTATAGCTATTTTTAAGTTCAAATTTTAATATAATGCCATAAACTGGCCACAAATCCAGACCGATACAGTGAAATTCTCATTAGAAAAACCCAATTTGCCTGACCTGGGGATTGAACCAAGGATTCCACAACTACCATTTTATGTATTTTTTTTTTACTACTTACTGAACTGTGTCTGTCCATGCTACGTAGATATGTGGTGGTACAACTTGTAACGGATCCACTGCAACGGCTGTGACTTGACCCTCCACCTAAAAGGAAAATCATAATGCATAAGTCACATCTGACAACATAATGACAAAAAAAAATAGCTAGAAGGAATCGACATATCGCACGCTTAATCATATACTGACATAACTCAAAAAAACCGGCCAAGTGCGAGTCGGACTCGCGCACCGAGGGTTCCGTATAAAAATTTAAGGTTTTCGGAATTTTTCCTTTATGTGTGCTATAAAACATTGCTTCATGCCAAATTTCAAGATTCTAGGTCGACTGGAAGTACCCTTTAGGTTTTGATTCCCTTGCGAGTAGTTGCGAGTTTGAAAATATGCGGCTTAAATTGCCGTTTCTTTTGATTGCGTTGACATAGAAGTTTCATTTTGTTACAGCTTCAAGGTATTATAAACCTGAGTATTTGATATTAATTTCAATTTAATACCTATACGCGTTCATGAGAAAAGAAGTAACTTTAAAATTTTCAAAAATATTTTTTATTATATGATGTAACTAAAAATTTACGGTTTTTGCAATTTTTCCTTTATCTGTACTATAAGACGTTACTTAGTACCAAATTTCAAGATTCTAAGTTCACGGGAAGTACCCTGTAGGTTTTGATTCCCGTGCGAGTTTCGAAAATTTGCAGAAATTTGCGGCATAAACGGCTGTATCTTTTGATTGCGTTGGCTTAGAAGTTTGATTTTTTCACAGCTTCAAGGGACAGTAGACCTGAGTAATTGATATAAATTTCAGCTTCATACCTCCACGCGTTCCTGAGAAAAAGGGTCTTGACAGACGGACGGACGGACAGACGGACAACAAAGTGATCCTATAAGGGTTCCGTTTTTTCCTTTTGAGGTACGGAACCCTAAAAAGACGTTTTTCGAGAAATCGCAAAAAAAGATTTAGCAAACCTGACTTACCTTACAAAATGGCTTATTACTCAAAGAAAATAGCTTTATATAATGAAATAATGTATTGAAGGGATAGTTGATAAAGTGAGTATTGTATTTAAATATATTTTTTTATAGAAATTTAGATTTTTTAATATAAATTAGTCGGTTAAAAAAATTGTTCCTCAAGATGCGTCAGTTTAATATAAAAGATAAAGTTACATTGATTTAATACTGGTGACACATTTTGAAATGAGTCCGTGTTTTTATTTAATATGTAACTAAAGAATACTCATTATTAAGGTATGCGTCTTTATACTATGAATTAAAATTTTAATACTGGTGACATATTTTGAAATGAGTCCGTACTTTATTCAATGAATTCTCATTGTTATGACACTAAAGCGACTTAACTACTAATTTGACTTTTAAATAAACACACATGAGGTCTGATGTTAATCCTTGATGCATTCTGATATCTGTCTCTGCCTCGTAAAAACGTTTGCCGAAACGTTTGCGTGTGAAAGAGACAGACATAGGTATAACTCCGCATAGAAACAAAATATTAAAAAAAATCCGAGATAGGCCAAAAGAGGGCTTTAAAATAAACTTCTTGGTATACTTAACTCAACTTAGACCGAAACACTAATCGGTCAGTATATGATTAAGCGTGCGATATCCTATCTGACAACCCCTGAAAAGAAATGGCGAAACAAACTCAAGGGTCAGGCTCTTCTAAAGTCCAGACATAATCAGATCAGGCTAGATCATGTGAGGACAATGTAGATTACTGCCCGAAATAGTCTTTTGAGGAAAGAATCACACAGATTCCACATACGCTTTCCATGAGGCGTGATCGAGGTCAAGAGCGGGCAGCAATAAAAAAAAGATTGAGTGGACCAGCCTAATCAGTGCAAGCAATTGTCAGCAATCGTGTCGCTCAACTCAAAAGTAGAGGAGCTCAACATAAGATGTTATTTATAAATGTTGAATACCATACCTTTCTCGAAATTGTCCTTCCAGCAATAGAATGCAACCGCGCAGTAATAGTCAAGGAGCCAGCATTCTGTGCAACCGCATCAGTTAAGGTACCATTTTCCGTCGACCGCAACAGATCAACATTAGCTTCTCCCTCCACTGCCAACCTTATCAGAATCTGATCACCAGCCGTCAACGCATGTCCTTTATCATCCAACACAATACAGTGTACAACAAAAGGTTCTCCTTTTATGAGTAAGCTTGAAGGGCGTAGGGTCACTCGAATGCTGTGTGCTTCTGTGACGGTGAGCGTTGCCGTAGCAACCTCAGTTGCTCCCGACATGAGGTGGACGTTCGTAGTTCCTATCTCTGTGCCTCTAACTAGACTGATTGTGTCTTCTAGTTGAGCTATGCTGGTGTCTGGGACTTTTAAGTAGTACATAGTGTCTGCGATGTCTTGGACGGTAAGCCGGCCTGCGCGTGCGCGGACGACTCTAGGAAATAAATATTGTTGTTGTATAGTTTTCTAAAAGTACGAACTTATTTAATTTTAATTAAGTTAAAGATTTTTAACATTTTAAATTAGGTCACCGTCACAATCCTCAACTTTGTAGACCCAAGAAAAACATGCTAGAAAAGCAAATGGCTGTGGATTTAAAATTGAATTACTACATTACCTTACCTTTATTTTATGTGTAATAAAGATTATTCTGTGAGATTGAGATGATGGACTAAAGGTGGGTTTCGTTTTTGTGCCAATATTATTTGTTTGTTTATTTTACTTGTTTTGTTAGTTGATTTTATGTACTTATTATTTCTTACTAAATATATCTGTTTTTATTGCAATTTTTCTGTGCAATAAATTGGATTTATGTTGAACATGTTTTTTCCAAAAAAATCTTCTTATAAAAAAGAGATTCCCACATGAAAGACGAAGGAAACATTTTTTTTTTTAATAATTTAAATTATTTTTTTAGTTCTTACTTATATCTCAGCGTATCACCAGCCACGATGCTTGCCGTAGCAGGCATCAGCACGACACTGGCTATCACTTGCAGGTTGAAATCCGTGCATATGTCATCTAGGCATGCGGTGACTCGAGACTCGCCCATAGCCTGACCATATAGCAGGACAGAGTGGGAACGAAGTCCTCGGGCTTCGAGTTCAGTGACCCCACGTGGAGCTTCGTAGTCTGTGTCCCGCCATCTGACTAACCTGGAGAGTTAGAAAAGGATTTTAATGAAAAGCAGTAATAGAACTATGTAGTACTATCTACTTATAGTATCTGATTAAGAGCCTATACTACCTCAGTTAAAATTCACTCTCTATCTCGCTCATACGATACTGCTCGCTGACTGAGTGAGAGCGAGACAGAGCGCGGTGCTGAGCGGCAGGCAGCGCCAATAGTTTAGGTATTTGCTTTTTACAGTGAAAATAATGGTAATTATAAAAAAGTAAATAACATAAGACCTGCTTTAAAGTAAGTTCAGTTAGTATGCAAAGTTTCATGATCTAATTTGAAGTATTTTTTGAATACCAGCGGTTTATTGTTCGGGTTAGAGGTAACTTTGGATTTATTTTCTATCGAGAAAATTTTATGGAATCGTGTTTTCGTCTAACATAAGACTTAGCATTAATCCTCAACTTTACCATATATTTATTTCAAAATTAATGGTGCAGTAGTTTCGACATAACGGAGGATCACGCTAAGCCATTTGAGGTAGTATAGGCTCTTAAAGGGTAAACAAGTGTTCAGATTGTAGATGCCGCCACAATCTAAACACTTGTTTACATGCGAACTACATTGATTTTACCAATTCTTTTGATTATGTCATTTACCATGCCTCCTTTGAAATAACATTATTTGTTCTAACATTTCTAATATTAAAATAAATATCATGCCTATTATACAAATCATGGCTTTATGCCAATAAAAAAAAGTGGAGTATGTACTACTTACGTAACCAGAAGATCTTCACCAACATTACTGCCAAGATTCTCAATAGTCCATGTGAAGCTTATTCCTTCCAGAGTTGAAAATGTGTTTCCTAGAAAAATTAAAAAGAATTTTTGTCTATATTAACTGCAATTAAAAAAAGAACTTAATTCCTCTGTAGAATAATAGGACCTTGTTTTCTGGTAATTCAAAATCAATGGGTAATTAATAGAATAGAATAGAATACTCTTTATTATGTACACCATATAAATTACAGACATAAATGAATAAACTTTACAATGGGTGACACAATGGGCGGTCTTATCGCTAAGAGCGATCTTAACCAGCCTTATTAGCCATAGAATTGATAACCTTTAGGGTAGACGTGTTCTTCAGTGGAGACTGCAAATCAGCAAACAAAAGGTAGGATGCCCTCAGGCACAGATAATATAATACTCTACGCCTGAGGCTAGATGGAGGAATGATCTTCGCAGATATGTAAACAGAACCCAGCATTACATAAATATGTCAGCTGTCACGGCCTTTATACCTGAAGGCTTTTATTTAGATAGTAAGTTTTTGTTTACATTTTTAATTTTGATTTATTATTTTTTTGCTTGAGTATGTATAGTTTTTATTGTATTTGTTGGTATATTGGCGTGGCTAGCTGACATATGTCATATAATATAATTTAATGTTCTGTGTCCTGTAATTTCAATTACTTTGCATACCTAATATTGTATACAATCAAGTATTTTCTAAGGCGCGTCGCCCACACGACCTAGAGTACCTACCTAGCGACCTAGCTTGTGTGGGCGACGCGCCTAACTGAACAGACAGCTGTGCTACTGGGGAGTATGTTGCGCCACTTCTTCTCCCTAGCGAAAGCACTAGGAAGTGGTGAAGGGTGGGCGTTTTGGGAACTGTCTTTTGTAATTTTGACATTTGAAAAGTGCTAATTCTCAGGCTAGTTTGAATAAGTGACTTTAGATTTTGGCTGGGAACAGCTGGATGAGAGTTGCCGAGAATCAAGCTGATTCGTGCAATTGGAAAGGCCTATGTCCAGCAGTGGACTGTAAGCTGATGAGTGTCTCATTAGTCAGGGATCAATAGGTTAAATTAAATCAATACCAGTCCTCATTTCTTCATCATATCCACTGCTGAACTTAGACCTACCAATGGTACTAATGCCAATGCTAATGGCTATCATTACCAAAACTTGCCAAATGGATTGGTGAATGCAGATTGTTTTAACACTTACTTTTTCTACCTTCTCTCATCCACTGTATTAGAAAAGAATACCTAACTGCAGATAAAACAGTTTCCTCTAATATTAGTTAGAACATACCTTGATCATCATAGGCAACCACTTCAAATGCCTCTGGTGCTTCCTCCAGAAACAGGTTCCATGTTGTACTCACTACTTTAAGAGACCGTATCATGTCTATATCTACATCTCCTCGGAGAATCTGTAAAACAGTTAAATATTAACTACATTATAGCTATGCTTAGGTTGGTGCTCATGATGAACTTGTGAACAATGTTTGTTTATTTAATTATTTACTTGTCTTCTAATAAGTGCATAAAGATTAAAATAGTGTACAAATAATAAAAGATAAGTACAGCATGGTACTTCAAAATACCAAACATAACATTGAATGACATAAGCATCACTACACAATTGACAACATTTCATATTTTTAACCTGCATGTATTATTACGATATATAAAAGTAAATTCAAATCTAGGGCACCCATATTTTTTCGTTTTTCGAAATTATGTACAGACGCCAGCACATCAACCTACTACAATCTGTCAAATTTCTTTAATAGATTTTCAACTTTATCACTGAAACATAAGGTTCAAAGTTGATTGGGAAAAGGTGACAGTTAGGTGTAGGTTGATGTGCTGGCGTCTGTACTTTTCATTCATAATTTTAACTTTGAAATTCGGTGTATTCTAAAAAGACGTAAGTGCCAGATGACGGTAGAATGGCGATATTACCTTTGCTTTATTGTGACCCGTCAAAAAAACTGTTAGATGTCACTTGTCTCAGTCTTTGTTTTGGTTTCTTCATTGGCGTATATTTTTCATTGGGATCCATTTTGTTGGCGAAATATCAATCAAAAATTGATAATATTACAGTAAGCAGCGTGTCGAGGTGATAGGAAAAAATATTGTTGAATTCAATTCAGTTTTTTAGTTGTTTTCTAGTTACACTTCTTAGGTGACATTGACATGTCATGTTTGATGTAATGTTTTCAATCAAAGACATTGGAATGCGCAAAGGTAACTACCTCATTCCGCCGTTTATGTGACGTCATCACATGTTTATTGATTTTTATTTTTTTTCTCAGAAATTTAGAAATAAAAAATAAAATAAAAATATATTTGAACTAAGGATACGAAAATAAAGAAATAGTATATTTTTTGTTTTAAGGTCGTGTCAGGTTTGAAATGTTGTCAATTATCAGCTGTTGAACATTATCCGCAAACTTCACTGATAAGGTGATAATTCAATAAACTTATGTAAATAATGTTTTTCAATGAAAATAGGATGCAGTTTCCCGCCTTTTCGCGAGGGTACACTATACCTCGCCTGTGTTGACTTCCTCGGCGAGAATGATCACTGAGCCGGGTGGTACACATGACTTGGAGACCGAAACGCGTGCCGCTCGTGAACAGTGGCCTATAGCATCATCGTACAGCGGCTCCAAATCTATGATGTCATCGCGAGACAAACTCCTGCAAATAAAACACTTTACGTAATCTTTCTGGACAACAAACGGAACATATATAAAACTAATTATGTTGTCTGCTAAAACTTACCATGTGTAACATCCTCCCTCAATTATTTCAAAGGTAAAACTGACATACAAATCTTCAAACCAAGGCAACAACACCCTTGGAGTGTTTATTTTAGCTCCATCACATGTGCACCCAAGTAAACACAGTAGCGATAAGAACAGAACAGTAGTCTTCCTAGTCTCCATGATATTATTTAAGTAAATACATCAATGCGAGCAATTTACTTTAACAATATTTTGAAATTTTTGAAAATCTAACCTAGTCTTAGATCGGCAAATCGTGCATTTCATTCAAACTTTTGACAGTTGTCTGTTGTCTATAGATAAATAGAGATGTGAAAACATTTTCAATTAAAATCGATTACATGTTACAAAAAATTGATTAATAAAAATCGACTTTTTATTCACTGCTGATTTTTTTTCACCTGGAACGGCCGCAATACACAGCTTTTTAGTCAGGAGCGAGGAGGAGTCAGGAACTATTATATTATTATGTTACAACCATAAGAATCGTCAATACATCTCACTAAGTTAGATTAGTTAGCTTTTGATCCACGAAAATTTGAATTTCGTGGGCTACCACTACACTACATTCACCTTAACTACAGTAAGTTGTCGTCACGTAAAAAGAATGCTGAATGACAATAGAGGGAGTGTGCCTGCACACGAATACAGCCGTATCCTAGAGTACTAGGCTATTGTTTCATATAATTATATAAGTGTAATTGTTTTATTGTAGAATCATAATAGTGACTTTACTAGCATCGCGCTGCCTTCATGCCACCAATTTAATCGTTAAATCGCTCAGTGCGCAGGTAAACGCCAGCGTTCTTTTTACGTTGCGGGACTTGTATCTTTCTGCAAAAGAAGAAATGAAAAAAAAACTTTTTTGTGTGAAAAAATTAATGTATAAACTGTTAATTATTAGATTAATAAAACTGAGCTGTGAATGCTGTGATAGCGATTATTGATATTTCAGGCGTTTAATTTAATCTTTCAAAAAATAAAGAAAAAATCAATTATTTTAATAAAACCGATAATTTTTATTTAAAAAAAAGTGATGATTTTTTAATCGAGTTTATTACTTGGCAAAACCATCGATTAATTAATAATCGATTCTTTATTTACACTGTTACATCCCTAGATAGAAAAGTACAGCGATTTTGGTTTTTAGAGTAAAACCACAAGACATCGACTATTACCTATGAATCATGTAATTCTTTAAAGGAATGAAAATGTGATGATGAGCGAACAGGGACATAGCTACCGCCATAACAGCCGTGTTAATCATACGGGGCAACCAAGATACAGGGGCTCCTTTGTGTGTATATTATCCAAAATCCAAAATTCTTATTGATTCGTCTCGATCCGAATGGTCCCTAATGAAAATACAAAAATTATCGTGATTCGTTTTTCTACCCTTTACCCTACTTTTAAAATGTTACACAACTATGAGCGATATCTATAGTAATATCGTATGATAGATAACATAACGTTTGAATAAAAATTGCCAGACATAGTAATTTCATTACCTACTTACTTGGGCTACTTGTCCTACTTCCAACTTTGTAGTAGTAGTCGGTATTGTTTCAAATTGTTTGTCCCTTCTGTCATTTGTAGATCTTGATCTGTCGCGTCCTTACGGGTAATCGGAGCATAATCGACTATTGCATATAAATTATGCTTATGTTGGAGGTACTCTTCTGTAGAAAAAAAAACAAATAAATGTCAAAATGTTAAATATGGCTGCTGTGTATTCGTCATGTTTTGTGTCGTATTTTACAAGAATTTTATAAATAAATGGCAAAATGAGTACGATTAGTAATTAAAGTGAGACAATATTAACGCTCTTAGGTAATAAAAAACTATTGGAATAGCGCTCAAGTGTCAGAAATCATCATGTCTTCAGACAAGGCTACTGAAATAAAAGGCAACGAGATCGATAAAAGCAAACGTCGTCATAAAACTGACGACACTGTTATTGCGACAGCGGCAACAAACGGCGTTGAAGATACAGTGCATTTCGCGAAGATGGAGTGCGCGGACGAAAGCGCGGGCAAGCCCACAGAGCTGTGTCTTCAAGGCAACACTCACTTGATTTCTAGTACAACGAGTAGTTTGGCCGATACGCCTGGTGATTCTGGTGTTTTGTGTTTAGATAGTGAGGCCTCGGAGGCCACGAGCCAAGCGCTCATGTCGCACAGTCTCATAGGGGCCGAGGAATTAGCGTGTGACAGTGTTTACGACGCGCCACCGTCATGCTCCCAGGACATGATCAAGAGTACCACCAGTAGCATAATGACCCGCAGTGATATTGACAATCAGAACATTGGTGTGCCTGATGACATTGTTCCAGAACTAATAATTGAGACACACAAAAAACCCTATGAAAACTTGCCAGATTTAGTTTTAAAAGCATTAGAAAGTGAGAAAGGTGCTGAGGAGTCTCGAAAGCCTGCTTTGAGGAATGAACCAAAGAAGTCTCTGTCTGAGGATATTGTTTATCGACGAAGGTGTCGGAAAAAGTCACAAAGTGGACCAAGCTCTCAGAAGAAAAGGGTTTCATTCCATGAAGATATATTAAATAACACTAAAACAGACAACATTCACATTGAAAGAGGTTTTGTGTCATATGGACCTGATAGTTCATACTGTGATAGGTTTAGGCAAAAGAATAACATTGTAACAGACAGGTTCTCATGGTGTGCATCAGGGGACAGGACACCAAAGTATGCAGCTGATGTAGCTCAACAGACTATGTCTGATATCCTGACCTATGGTGACTCTAAAAACGACAGGAGTGGTATATTCGAGTACTGTCAGAATTATCAACCAGAAAACCAGGACAATAATAATGATAAGGACAACAATAATGAACCCAGGCCCACTGGGAAGCTTTATGGATGTGACTCAAACAGCTCAGATTCTAATTTCAGTTGTGACTCTGAGACTTCATCTAGTGACTCATCCTCCTCACATTCAAATAAAACTGAAACTTCACTGTTGCACAGGAAATGTGACAAAGCTCAGAAATCCTACTCCTGTGATGCATTTGAAAACAATGGACATGTTGCATTTATGAGGAAAACATATTTTTCTGAAGCTGATATTGATAAATCCACTGATCGCATGCAAATGCCCCTTGAAGTTTCACACAGTCCCAACACAGTAAAATCTGTATTGAAGAAAAAACGCTACATTACGACTAGTATTGTTGAGGAAAGAAAATCACATAACAAAGTATTAAACCTCCTGGATGCTAACAATATCATAGATTCTTTAAAGAATTTTTACAAAAATTTCAACTTTAATTTTGCCCCAGAAAAAGGTTTGCCTGAAAACAGTTTGGAATTGAACAATGTTGTTGAAGCTTTACCTTGTGATGTTAACCACAATAAAAATCTATCTAAAAGCTTAGATTCAGGGTTCCAGGCAGAAGATGAAGATGACTTTGTTGAAATCAATCTAAATGGCCAACCATTAGAGAATGCAAAACCTAAAGAAATTACAACACCATCAAAAACCACAGTGGCTGGTGATAGAACTCCCAATGAAGGATCTCCAAGGCATAAACTTACACTGAACATGAAAGCTCAACTTGATAAGAAACCCAACAAAGCTGATCTCCCACCACTCAGCAAGTATGTTGTGAACTGTGAAAGTACTGTCTATGAACACAAGGGAGTTTCCTACAGCTATGTCCATGATACATTCCAAACTGCTTTTGATGCACCCAAAGAGACTTTTGTCCCTATCCCTGAGACAACACCAGTTAAAGAGCTAGTCACTAACACAAGTAAAGTCGACCTTAACAAATCTACCGATACTGACTCTTCAAGCAAGACTTCAACCCCCAAGAGACAATTCAACAAAAATATCCAAGACGAGACTGAACATAAAAATGGCATTTCCAAGCATTTGTCGTCACCTAAGAAGCAGAATGTAAACAGGTACAGTCGTAAATCCGCGTCAACAGTGCAGAAAGTAACCGACGAGCCGCCACCGCAAGTGAATAGCGACAACTGTTCAAACACCGATAATTCAACCTTGAAAGGAGCCGAAGACTTTAATGACGACTTTTTCGACAGTCCCGGGAATCAAAAGCTACAATCCAACAAGTCGGCGCTATTGAACCGATATTTGAAGAATGTGTGTCAAAGGAAAGACCTTGAACTCAAAATCAAGAACAATAAATTCTTTCAATTCAAACTTAGAATGGAGAAACATTTTCCGAGCATAATACTTCCACTGAAAGAGGTATCTGATACCTTCCATGTGTCAGCTAACAGGATGTCGAGGCTCATAGACAAAGAGGTGATAGAGAACAAAAGGTTGTCTGTGAGGCTGCTGACAGCGGACGAGCCGTCCTACTTCGATAGTTTTGAAGATAACGTAGCCATTGAGTGCAATGAAAAGCTCAGGCTACAAATATTCTCGTATCCGAATGAAACTTTAAATAGGGTAATTATGTTTGATTACTAAATCGCACGGCAATTTCGTTCACCGTAATACGACCTTGATTACGCGATGTTTTGTACAAGGTACTAATTTGGCGAATAAGTTTTGAAAACCATTTTAATCATCGGTCGAAAGGTCGATTTAACGGTTGAAATGTATTCTTGTGGTATGTTTAGACTTTTTCTTTCGGCCTTCAATCAGTCTTTTGTTCTTTCAGATGATGAAAGTAAAGTCAGCTTACAGCATGGAGGATGGGTCTTGGACACCTTTGCTAGTTTTCATCACTGACTACGCGCTATATGTCGCAAGCGTGAAGCCTGGGGGTACGGAGTACGAAATGTTATGCCGGCTTCCTCATAACGAACTGGATGCTATTGTTGTAAGTAGTTTACAGGGATCCGGGCAAATTTCATTGATTTTCGTATGATGAGAACGGAAGAATCGTTTGGTGATTTTCGGCGTGCGTGACAGATTCGGTATCTTTCGTATGACTGACGAATTGTATACAAAAACTTGAGGGATCTGAAGCTATTTGGTAATTTGCCGAAACAAGCTATAATAAATGCATATCAGAACCATTACATTGCTCTATATGTAATTATGTCTAAACCTTGAGAAATGTAGATGTTTATACAATTACAGACATTAAAGCTGGGTCAATAATATCTTAACGATTTCAATGACTCATTAGAATAACGATTTGATAATATTACAGGCGTATTAGCTCATATGGATCATCATATTATCGACCTTACGATACGCAAAGCTGTTTATTATAATAATATATACAAATCAATGCCCCTTGTTATGCAGACAAGGTGCACAATAATTTGTAATGTCTATTGTCTTTTGGCCATATCGATTGTTGAGGTGCTCGTAGGTAAATAATAATAATCATTTTATTATCAGGCAGCTAAGGTCCATAGATAAAATACACAAAATCAAAACTCAGCTATGTAGATGGTCCTTCGCGAAGGTCAGATCTTGGATGGAAGACCGTTTATCATGTCCCGAAAACACGTAAAATATTCAGTCCCTGATGTCGATACTTATACATTCGAATGTCTTTAGCCGTTTCTACGCAAAGACAGAAAGAAGCCCTGAAGGTCTCGATACTGGTGCGGGATTGTCCGAAAGGGTTACCGCTACCCCGGAACATAAAGGGCTATGGAAGGAACACGGATGGGTTTTAGTCAGTAAGAGTCTGACACTCCCACACACAAAGCGGGAGGGGTCATTTGATGATTTCCCATCCATAAAAAAAAGGTCTCGATACTTGTAGTGAAATGCGGATAATGACTCACTGGGACCTAGCTAAAGCTTATCCTGCCTCATCGCCTCATACGACTGTCTACGGCAAAAATCTTCTCCAATACGTGCCTCTGCGACATCTCGAGTGTCATTTGTCGTGGGTTTTTTTCACCGAGCGAATTCCAGAACGAATCAATTATAAGCTATTCCCACGGCTCTGTAGTTTTATGTTTTACACTTTGTTTTTCTTACTCAATCCTTTCTTTCACATTTTGAATCAATCAATCAACTCAGCCTATCACAGTCTACTAATAGATCCTCCCAAGTTGAGCAAGAAAACCGTCCGCACCCAATACGAGTATATCCCAGCCACCTTCTTAAGATCGCCGGTCGTCATTAGGGGCGTTCTACTCAACGCTTGCCGATTTCTTACTATATTTTCTCACATAGGTGGGCCCAGAAGCGCAGTACATCCAAATCCTGGACATCGCGGGTAACATTGCGTGTTCGATCGTCACTGGGGAGGCTACACTCGGGGCTCGATTCGCGTCCTCTCTCGAGTGGAGTGCGCGAACGTCACCCCTACGGATCCAGCGACCTCCGGCCATGATCCCGCTTGGATGCCGGGAGTTGGCAGCCGCCGTGGCTAGGAAGAGGCACGAGAGGCGGGTATGTATCTTGATTTTTGTTTTTAGGCTAGAGTATGGTGGATGTTAACTCACATGCGATATTGGCGAATATAGGGACCATAATTAATATTAAGTGAACAGCCCCCTTATTCACAAACACTCGATATGCTTCCGTATCGTATCGAACATTAATCATTGTTATCGTAGGAGTCTTCTCAATGCTGTTCACAAGTCCAAAACCCGAAAATATTGTCAGTTTAAATCAAATAGACGCCCGCTATTCTTCCAACAGCTATTTGCTGTTGAGGGGAAGTCAAATCAGGTTATCGAAATGTCAGGTTTTCGATACGATAGCCTGTCGTATGGTTGTGAATCAGGGCTCAGAAAAGAACCCAACTCCAACATAGTTGGGAAAAGGCTAGGCAGATGACGGACCCTCATCATGTCCATAAATCCAGGGACCAAAAAGGCGTAGATACCGAAAAGGCTTATTATTAACGGCCAATATCGGCTGCACACTGACCCTGAGAATTAGTTTTTTTTTTTTTTAATATCTGCTTTAAGCCCAAAGCAAAAATATTCGGTATTAAGCTACTGGACCTATATTTCGCACCTTTCGCGTGTTTATTATTATTACATGTGGACATTAAAACAATGTGCCCGAAATAGTATGCTTGATTACAATAAAATTTAATAGTTTTGTTTCATTCAGTTAAATAAAAAATATTCAATTGTTCTCTTTACCAACATTCGAGTTTTTAAGGTACTTGACCTGATAAATCTTAATAATTAATATGGACTTTATTTTTTTTTGACCTCACTCTATGAAACAAAAACAATATTATGATAAAAACCGTTATCACTACATGTATGTAAGAGAATGGTCAACGTGTTTATTCGGATTATCGGTTATTGGCTGTATGTTAGTTATGAGATATGTTACTAGCCTATTAAAAAGATAAGAAATGCCAGTAAAGTTGTTTCCAGCCAGTACTTTTTGGTGAAAGAAGAATATTGGGATATTGTTGTCTCATTTCGCCCGATAAACTTGTTGTTAAATAATAAACTGAATAGAGCAAGAAGTTATAATTATCGCCTTTCTTTCTCGCATAAAATAGGGTCATATACAGGGATGAATTAAATTAGATAGCTAAACTTCGCAGACGCGATGGGTACCGATATCTAAAAACATGATAAAAACAATAAATTAATTAATTTGATGATTTTTTTTGTGGGGTCATCTATCGCAGTTAGAAGCCGCCTCCACGAGCAAGAGGATCGCGGCGATATTATCGTCATGCCACGTATTTCTATACACTCTTTTAGAACGTGTCTTCACACGGCGATATCATCGCCGTGAAAATTTGATGGCACGGCGAGACTATCGCCGCGATTCTCTCGCTTGTGGAGGCGGCCCCCTATTATACACTTGAAGTATGAATTTGAAAAATCTGTTTTTTGTTGTGTAAACTTCATAAACGTGATGGGTGTCGATATAAACGATAAAACATAAGAAAACAGTTTTTCTCAACTCAAAATTCAAGTGACAACACTAACAGTGGTCGTAAACCTCCCAAAAAAACTTTAAATCTTTTTATTTTATCGTGTTTAGACATCGATGTCCTTCACGTCTGCGGAGTTTAGCTGGCCAATTTAAAATAACCCTGTATTGGCTTGGTATTAGGAAAATCACTTTGGCAATAAGGCGGTTTACGCCGAACAAAGATGCATTTGCATTTTTTGGGATGCATGAAGAAGTCTCCTCCTCGTAAGTATAGCGCAGTTTGTTCCGCCAGTTACTCAACTGAACCGAGCGGTCGGCGCATCCTGGACAGTCACACCCAACACCTTATTTGACTGGCCAATTCTTCCCTTGCGGTGGTGGAGCTAACGCCCGCCTGGTTTGCGACCACCCTCCCACCGGAGTCCGGCGTCAAGCAGCCTGCTGCGTATCGTCGATGCGTGAGAGTTCCAGTGCCTTAGGCTTCTTCTGGGCACGCTCCATCATAGACCTCATCCATCGCTTTCCATCAGGTGTGATCGAGGTGAAGAGCGGGCCATCATTATGATCTTAATGCGGCTTGCAATAAGATGTACAATTGCCTTTAAAATGTGAAATCACGCACATTTGGTAAGAGAGAGTTAAAGGGGACTGTATTACATTTTGTTTCAGATACCGCAAATCCTATTCTATGGGCGCGTATGTTCAGGCGACGCGGGCGACCGTCTCATTGAAGCGCCCGGCGCCTTCGCTCCGCCGTTAGAAGGCTACCTCATGTGCCGGACGGATAGGAGCCGGCGGTTCGAGCCATGTTACTTTTTGCTCAGGTAAATATCTTATTTTTTTTAAGAGGACCTAATTAAGGCCTAAGGCTTTAATTGAATATTTAGGCGAGACATTACATTACAAAGTTTTGAAGGTGTTGGAAGAGATCATTACCGGGCAATGATCTCTCCCAACACCTTCCGAATTGAGACAGAATAAAATAAAACTGTAACTGATTGGTTTCCTGTTTTTATTCTCGAGATTGTATTTCTTAAACGGAGCTTATCTCCGCCATCCATTCACTTATCTTGTGTCCCTTAGCATTTTCACTCTCGTCTTGTTATGTGAAAATAGAAAGATTAATCCGAAGTCATAGATTGGTTTGATTACTGGTCTAGTCGATACTGTCTTACCTACACTATAAAAAAGCGTTGTCTACCAAAACAAAATAATTATATGTTACAGCATGACATAGACATGTTGTGCCGACCCCAAATAAAGGTCTATTCAAACCTAAGCGGTATTCGCTACTGTCTGCGGTAGAGAAAACTGAGTGGGTATGCGGTAATATTACTGTTCACACCAAAGCGGATTTCGCTATTCTTGTACCAAGCGAAACAATATCTTAGCGGTACTATGGCACCAACTATTCCGCTCTAGCCGCGGAACTTGATACTAAATACCTGAGCGAAACCCGCGCGTTATGCACTTCTACCCACAGCGGCAGCGAATACCGCTTAGGTTTGAATAGGTTTTTAATTGGGATAAGTGCGGGAGAATGATAATGATAATGACGGCATCTGCAAGCCCACTTTTAACACACATCTATTCTTTCACTCTTGTCTTGTTCTGCAAAAATGCTAAGACAAGTCAAAATTCATAATCGATTTGTTAACTGGTCTGACCGACATTTTCTTATCTACACTTTAGGACTCTTTCAATGTAGATTTAAATATAAAAATTAATATGTGTAACAGTATCTGCAAGACCATTTTTTAACACACAAATATTCTTTGTCACCAGGGCCGGAGTTCTACACTGGGGCCCCCATTCATCAGACGGCACGTCCCCACTGCCGCATAACATCGCCCTCCGTTCGGTACTAGGAGTCAGAAGACACCTGGATTCTTCGCGGAGGCCGCATTGCTTCGAGATCGCCCTAGCAGACAACAGCAGGCTCCTGCTGGCGGCTCCGGACGATGCCACCGCGTCCTCGTGGCTGCAGAGCTTGTTGTTACATGCTGCACAGGTAATATTATTTTCAAACTACCTTCTTTGTTATGTCAAATTATATGTCATGCAACCCTAAAGTAAGCCATTATGACCCTATAGTGTAGCAGGGCAATAATTTATTTTATACTTTAAGCACACAAATGTACAGAGGCGGACTTAATGCCATAGGCGTTGTCGACCAGTCAACCTTTGGGTGAAATTATACCACGGGGACGTACTACTGGAATAAAAAGTAGCCTATGACCTAACCCGTGTCTCAGTCTATCCATGGCCCATGTCATCAAAATCCGTTTAGCCATTAAGGTGTGAAAAGGTAACAGGTAGATAAGCAGAGTGTTAAATAAGACACGGCCTTCGGTAACAAGCTGTTTAATCGCATTAGGCTTAGAGGCGTACGCGCATGACACGCAGGTCACACATCTATAACTATTGCTATCTACTACCTAACCTAACACAGAGTTACTTCCGCATTTTTTCATATTAGTATTGAGGACTATACAAACCTCTCTCTCTTTTTTTCAGGCTCTTGAAGAAAAGGACGGCGCTAAGAAGTCATGCGAGCGGCCCGGGCCTCCGCCCGCGTGCACAGTACTGGTGACACCACACGAGGTCATCAGTGTGCGGGATACACTCGACCTTGCCTTTGTGACTGGTGCCGCCGCTTATCTGAAGGATAGGGGCTCTGAGGCGCTGCTCAAAGGTATGTAAATGCTGCATTTTAGACGAAAATTAGTAAAAAAATAATAAGAAAGAGGTGGTTTATATTCTCGGGTCAGACAAAGTGTTATTGGGGTCATCTGGAATTTCTCAGTAGCAGCCCGGAGTCTGGATTTGTAGCCTGTACTTAGGACTAGCCTTAAAGGGCGAAATGGCCAACCTATCGGGGATTACACGCGTGATGTTAAGTTATGTGTGAATGGATTGTGCAGATGATATGGCTTGAAAGGCAGTGGATTTCAAGATGATGGCTGGAATGTTTGGAAGAAAAAGACGTGTTGCAAAATATTGCAGCATTTGGAGGAATTTCAGTACTGCGATTACGCACGAAAATACTCTTTCGCGTACTTTCGTGCGTTCTTCAAGAGAGCTGACTCACTATGTAAGAGATAGTCGTGCGCATACGCGCGTTTTGTCTAAAATCAAATGCAACTAGCCCAGTCTTAAAATTAATAAAAAAATATTCATGTAAATTACTTGTTTCAGAATACATAGAAGAGATGCGGACAGACATCGAGATCCTAGCTTGTGGGTCCATCAAGAACCTGACAGCGTTTAAAATACCAGACACTGATGAAAACTGGTGCTGTTTGGTAAGTTTTGAATTCAGAATTCATACATTTTTTTTTATCTTATCTGCCCCGATTGACGTCATCACGCCAACGCCGGCTGTCGCTGAAAACCAGCGCTCGGGCTGTCTCGCATAGGGTCTTAACGTTATGCTGAAAATAATGTTTTAACTACAATTGTGTGTGCCTCACGGCTGCGTCAAAAAGGTTCATTTCAGCATTTATGCCACACAGATGCTATCTGACGCTGTTTTCTAATGAACCTTTAGGGACAAGTAACGAGGAGTACAAACAGTTTCAACATACCCAATACATCATTTTTATAGTCATAAATAAAATATGAATATACCGCTGCTTAAATTCAAAAGGGCCACAAGACGAAATAATTACAAATTATTTTTATAGCAAATTTGATCTGAAGTTAGCCACCTTTTTTTTTAAGTGTCAAAATGCAAAAAGGTCTGTTGTGCGGTTAGCTGCATTTTTATTGCGAAAATACTGGGTGTCTTTTTCGAATATAGAAATATAGGCAGAATTGACACGAATATTGCTTTAAAAAGGATTTGTAATTTTTTTAACTTGTGGCCCTTTTGAATTTAAGCAGCGATACATGTTTTATTCTTATTCAGGAGTGGAGCGTGTGCGAGGCTCGCGAGCGCGGCGCGGGGCTGGCACTGGTGCTGGCCAGCAGTGCCGAGCTCGAGAGGTTCATCGCGGCCGTCGAACAGGCCTTCTGTGCTCTCACTGTAAGTCAAAATCATTTAATCAAACATACCGTCACCGTCAGTCGCACTTGGACTTTGACAGCACCCTTATTTAGAAGCAGTAAGGTCGGTGTTCGTAGTTTGTTAGCTACTTACGTAGCTTTAACTCGAAACTACACGGTTCAGTAAAGTAATTTGCTTGTTTCAATTCACAAGCGTGTGTCAATCATTGCAATTTAAGCCTTATATCAATGTATATAAAAGTCACTGAACGCGTCCTCGTTATTTGTAGCAACTGAAATAATATATCAGTCCAATGATTGGTTCATTGGTCTGGTATATTTCATAACACAAGGGAACAGCATATAAAAGAATAAAACGTTCTCGAAAAACAACCTTGGCCACTTGTAGTGATTGGGTATGATTGTGTCTTTTATTTATTTTTCCACATATTATATATATGTATTTTTAATATAAGGTTCGGGGTGGCGCGAGTTCTTGGAAAGACATAGGGAGGCCTTTGCCCAGTAGTGGGACAGTATAGGCAAAACAAAAAAATTCTATTATGGCTTAACTAGATGTAATTTTAAAGTTAAAAATTTTAGTATAATTATGTCTACGAATTTTGCATACATAGATAATTATCCGCTCAATGTTATTGCATCGAGCTTATCGACATTTCAGAATTAATTTTAAATTACACAAGTGGACAATGCCCAAGTATCAACTTTACATTTTATCTTTCAGTGTGAGCCATTCCCGCTAAGTGTGGTCGAGGCCACGAAATCTGCGTGCAGTTCAGCGCACACAAAATACGAGGCCGCTTGGTCGCATATGTTACCGCAACAGTAATGCGACCATACGAAGAAGCTACATCACTAGTGGTAAGATTTCAATACTACGATTGAGCTAGGGATGTTTGAATGGTATCGATATCGATAAAAATGGAATGTAGAATGGGTAAAAAGTGTTTGTATGTACTTATTTTGTGTTATGAGGAAGCAATATATTTGGGGTAAATCCGCTGAAAAGTATTATTGAAATTTCGATGTATTATAGGTGCAAGTATTAAAATGAAGCTTTTATGTATAAAATTGAGGTACAGAGATGCAAGTAGCTCCTGGTGATCGAATCTTACCACTAGTTTGTAGTTGGGCAGTTTTAGACTTAACAATAATAGGAAATGTGAATTTATAGTTGTTAATTATAAGCGCTTTTTTGCCTCGTTCTACTCAACATAGAGGACCTAGTGAACTACATAATAATAATTATCTATCAACTTTAACAACACCATATAAGTGGGTTCTAGCTTTCAAAACACAATCAATCTGCCTAGCCTATTCCCAACTATGTTGGGGTCGGCTTCCAGTCTAACCGAATGCAGCTGGATACCACAAAACATACTAATGATATTAATTCTACAGTTAGTGGCATGATACAGGGTGGCAGGGTCGTGACGCGCAACATGTTACCATGGTTTTAGAACTTCTGAATACATGGTTACATGGCTCCCTGTATACTTACCCCCTTACTAATAAACGTTGTATAGCGTCTGTATAGTTACACAACGCTTTTTCTTTTGATAGTCAAATTACTGACGACTGAACGAGAGAAATCGGTGCGTTCATTCATCTGATATAATACGTTTATTAGTAAGGGGGTTCAGAAAAGCCCGTTTTAACCCCAGCTAAGTTGTCAAATCTTATGATGATTGGCTATATTTTTTTGGTCAACCATTCACAAAAAATACTTACTAAGGTTTATTTCGGGTTTTAAAAAATGAGAGCAAGTGGCAGTTGAAAGACATTCTAAATGTGACAGTACCAGCCAGAATGTTGGGGCAAATAAGACTTGTCTTCTATCCCGAGTTGCCATGCTACAGCTCGGGACGTAACCGCAGTATCTTCTATTCTCCTGCATTTTTCGTGACTGCTTACATGGTGTTGATAAAGTATCGAAAGAAAAATCTCAAATACTCAGTTTTAGCTTAATAACAATAACTTTCCTCTGTGAGACAGAAAAAGCGTCCTGCGAGCACAATTTAGTTAAATTGTAAAATATAATTACGCTTCCACGTTAAAGGTTTCGATCGCGTATAGTTAGTTTCATTGATTTTAGAAGCAAACGACGAAACTGATACAAAATAGATTTAAATGTAGTATTTTTCTTTTAAAATGACATTCCAAACATTTCCTAGCTTCAATAGCTTACCAAAGACAATTGAAAAAGGTTGTACTGTCGTCGTTTGCTTCAAAAACAAGTTAATACTGACTATTATTTACCATTATTGTTTATCTATGATTCTTATTATGTATTTTGATGATAATATTAATTATTAATGTGTCGATTCCAGTTTGTGTACTGCTATTACGTAGTTACATGTTCTCACATTTAATAGTAATAATAGGTCACAATACTCCACTATGATATTAATATAGTGTTTATATTAATGCTATAAAAGAGAAAAAAATATCCATAGAGTCAGCCACAAAAGTACTATCAAGTTCAAAAGTGAAATAGCAAAATATACTTTTCAACATGTCGTTTAAACCTTGCCTGTCTATAATGTTATGTCTATGCTTCTTATTATGGATTCTCTTTTTTCTCGTTTGTATACATCGTCGTGGCTTTGAAGATGATTTCAGACTTTGTAGCATTAATATAAACGAGAAAAAATAATTATATCAAATCGAATATTATAAAACATGTATCATACATATTTAGCTCTTAAATGAAATAATAATAATCAATTATTTTAAAATCGGCCAGAGTTGATCGTTAAGGCGCTGATACTTTGAAAATTGTATTAAAATAATATTGTTTAAATTTTATTCTGGTCACATTTCCCAAATGTATATTATGTAATTATATTTTGTATATCTATTTCTTGTATACTTGTCTAGAAGAAGCACTGAAATTAAGTTTTAGTCCAGGTTAGAACGGACGTCTTTTTCTCGCGGCAATTTTTTTTTTTGCACACTGTTTAGTGGCGAGAGTTGAAGATCCAACAGTGTGTTTTATTGACGCGCTGGGATGCGCTCTGTTGGATTATCAACGCTCGGCTCAACACCGAGGGTTGAATTTGCATGCGTGAAAAAATTACTCCGCGATAATTTTACGTCCGTGCAACGTGGGCTTTATAGTGCAGTCTCCGAACAAAGTGCGCTTTTATTAGCATTATATAAAGGGAACAGTGAGGGAAGAGAAAGCTTTGGCTAAGTGTACTGTGAATTCGCGCTATTCTGGAACTTGGTCTGCGAAAGTATATCCTCTAACCAATAATCGATTACTCGAAATACTCGATAATCGTTACAATGGATATCGATTTACAAGTTTACAGAATGAGTATGCTTTGTGTGACGGCTTAGTAGATTTTGTATGGAGAAAATTATAGTTTTTTTTTACTACAGACCTTTTGTAGCTTTATTATTTTTAAAGCTAATTTAAAACGGTTTTGTTTTAAAAATTGTCTCGTTTGGTTCAAAAAAGGAACGTTCCTGGGGTTGGAGGGATGGTGTTATTAGCTTTAATATTTCGTTGAAAAGGTCTCAAAAAAAGTTATTTATGCTATTAGAACAATTTTCTGACGGTTGTTCTCTCGTTACCAAATATATCAATCGTATATCATTTCGTATGTGTATTAGGCCGCTGTAAGGCCGTGTGATATTAATGTATATTTAGGGTAGGTATTAGCGCATCGTCAACTGTGACGTCACGTATTTTTATCTGTATGACACATCGTGCTATAAAACTTTCTGACGTTTTGCAAATCGGTTTCCCGGTAATTAAATGCAATAAACAAAACCTCAATTAAGCATTCCATATACAGGATTTATTCAATAATTTATTACGAATAAACAAACAATAAAATTTTGCTTTTATTATATCAATTCAAAATGTAACATAGAGGTAAAATTACGTGACGTTATGAAATATGATAATGTAACTGCAAATTCAAATTCCATAATAATATACTTTTACATAGGTATCCGAATACATAAATATTAATAGATATGAATAAATATTATACTCTTCGGAAGTTTATTTATATTTTTTCTATGTATTCGTGTACGAATTTATTTCGTGTATTGTCTTTTATTGCTTTGTTTATAATATATTTCTCTACTCATATATAAACTTGTTCTTAATATTTGTTGTGTATGTGATTGCGCTTATACTAAGGCTATTTTTACTTCAAATTAGGGTAATAACATCAATGCTATTCTTTCTACCCTCGCCCGCCGGTTCTATACCAAAGAGAACGTTTCTCTTAGCTATGGTGCTGGCACCACCTTTTTAATTTCAAACTAACCATAAACTTTTAATATACTAGGTCAAATTGAGTTGTCATTGTGCCAGTTATTGTATTTTGAACCTTATTCCGAGCACGATAAATTCCTTATCACACAATTGTAATGTCAGTTATTTTAATGAGAACCTTTACGATGTCGGAGTTAAGTTCAAATTTCAATAATGGCTCGTTGTCTTTTACTTGGGTCTAAATGTAGTCCTTGTTTTGTATTTACGTCCGAGTCTACAAAAACTTTGTTTTGTTTTATCGTATGTGAAATACCAATACGCATCCATGGACCATGGATATATATATTTTTTTTACTGAGTTGGTTCTTCGTGCTTAGAACTCTTTGATATTATTCTCGTTTCTATGTAAAAATAGCCTGCACTCTATTTGCTACGTAACTGTGATTTGTGTTGTTTACCATTAAGTTTGTTGTTTATGCATAATATTAGATCAATGTTTTTAGCTTTTAGTATTAGATAATTATAATTATTTGAATATTATACAAGGGTTAATCAATAGAAGTTATTCGAAGACTTATATAATATAATAGATAAATCAATACACATATTCAGTCGTTTCGATTTATTTTAAGTACCAATTTACTGTTGCGCTGTTGAAGATATTGTAATGAGCATAATATTGTACATTTTATTCATACGATTAATAAACTAACAGCTTTTAAAGAATTATAATATACAGACGCCAGCACATCAAGCTACTACAATCTGTCAAATTTCTTTAATAGATTTTCAACTTTATCACTAAAGCATAAGATTCAAGGTTGATTGGGAAAATTTGACAGTTTCGGGTAGCTTGATGTGCTGGCGTCTGTCCTAACCGTAATAAAACTCGCAGTAAAAATTACAAAATAATTTCAATCAAAAATGTCGTTTCTTTTTGTCTATACGTTTATATGAATTGGCTATAATTGTTATTTATTTTGTTATTTTTTTTTTACTGAAACACGACTGTATCTTCCTTTCTATTGTACAATGTCTTAAACTATAGACTATGTTATTTGCTTTTAGTAAACGCATCTGACCTTTGTGGTTGTGCTGTACAGGCAAATAGAACTGTCAAGCGTAAAGAGATATTTTTTCGGTAATTCTATTATTCATTCTTCATTCATTTCATCAGTCATTAATATTTTTCGGTAAATATAGACAAAGATAATATTATTTTACTCAAACGAATGACAAGTCAAAAAATTGCGCACATGTTATATCAGCATTTTGGTAGTATCTAATGTTAAATTCAGCACGTTTATAAAAAAAAAAATATGAATCCTTTTATAAAAGGATTTTTTTTAACGTCTAAATAACACACCTAGACGTTTTCCTACTAAATTGTTTAACATGTTGACTGCCAGACAACAGACACAATAGAAAATCTATAGTTCGCGGTCACCGGTGACCGCGGTGGCAGTCAATGCCTTAATGATTATAAAAGTTTTATGTTAATATAAAAGAGAGCGAATGAAACAGAATATAAGTGGGTTTGTTTCTATTCAGGAATAAGGACGCCTGTATCACAAAGATCAAATGCGTACTGCAAGCAAATATCGACTCTACAGGGTGTTACGGAAAGGGTATATCAAAACAAACGAGTTGAAGAGTGTATCTGGTCTAGAATCTCTGTACAAAATTTCAGCTCAAAAGCATTAACTTTGAAAATGCTTAATATTTTTTTATTTCGACATCACGGCGCTGCACTGGCGCGCGGCGGCGTGATGTGCGTGTACTAGGCGCACAGACACACTACAGATAATGGATAATGACCCTCGTAGTGCGGTGACACGTTTGTTATGATTTCAATTTAATAAACTATCGAATTAAAATGATATTAAGCATTTTCTAAGTTACCGCTATTGAGCTGAAATTTTGTACAGAGATTCTAGACCAGATACAGTCTTCAACCCGTTTGTATTGATATACCCTTTCCGTAACACCCTGTATAGTCTATCCCCTTCCGGTAGATACACTAAGTATTATTAAGAACAATAATAATGTTAATGCTGTATAATGTAGAAGCTATTTTACTATTATAATGTAATTTGTCATCATTACCTACCCTTCTTGTCATAGGCGAGTGTCTCTTCAAAGATTTTCTTGTTTGCCGATCTTGCCAGAATTATGTAGGTATCAATATTTTCTCTAGTTACTTTTCATTATTTACGTAAATATCTTATTTAATAAATATACGAGTTGTAAGTCGGGGGTTCGAACCCAAGCAGGCAGTTTACTTTGTGTAAATTATTTCATCACCACTGCTCTCAAAACGGTGAAGGAAAACATCGTGAGGAAACCGGTATGTCCTAGAACCAAAAATTCGAAGACACATGTGACATTTACCAACCCGCACTGGGTCCGCGTGGTGGATTACCGCTCACTCCCTCTCACAGAGAGGAAGCCTGTGTCCTAGCAACATTTTAGGCTAAGTAAGCAACATAAATATCTATACCTTAACGGCCTTATCCATCACCTCCGGATAACTACCTGCCGGTTAAATTATTTAGAGGATAATTTCATACAAATTATTTTCTAGTTTTGAATTTATCTGGTAGATAATGCCTTCCAAACAGGCCATTAAATCTCTATTAGTATTATTAGAATTACAATTCTCCTCTTAATATTGTCAGATTTCTTTTATGACCCGTCTTGAAACACGATATCGCTGGTGACTAATTTGAAAGTAACGATGGGCCTTACATATTATTTACCTACAAACAACTTAATTAATTCCAAAGAACTTTAAAGTTTCTATTTTGTAGATATTTCTCGTAATCGTTGAAGAGACACGTCGCAACATAACCATTGTAGTATATCTGCCTTGTAATGTCCTAAAATCTGTTAAAAATAGGCAATTCGAATTTAATATCGCTTGACATTATCGTTCATATAAACAATATTATAATAAATATTTGCGGAAGTAAATTGTAATGTTTTATTTTGGTATGATCGCCTGCGTCTTGCATCCACACCGAAGTTACTTTTGGAGGAGTAACGTTTGTTAGTATTAACCCCGAAATTCAAGTTTCATTCAATTTGAATTTCGCGGGTTACCCGGAAGCTTTCGCCTCATGCAAATGCCGTAATTACAGAAAAAACAAAGCCTCGCGTGGATCCACGTCCATACGAAGGGTTAATGACAATAACGGATAACAAAAAGTTATTTAGTAAACTTACTACACGTAGGTACGAAAAGTTACTAAGTGATAACATGTCGCTCTACAAAAAGTGACTTCGGTATGTATGGCCTTCTTACAGTAATTTTATCTCGCCAAGCGGCAGAAATGTTCTCAGCAAAATTTAAGGCAGTTATTATAGTATTTTTATCTCACGAAGTGACGCGAGCCTTACTTGTGGTTATTGTACCAAGTGTATAAATTACACATATTTGGTTCGTGCCGATCGGCATCTACCCTCGCTGAATCACGTTCGGGCCGGCTCGGCACAATTCGAGATACCTAAGCCGAGCAGCTTTTCCCCAAACTCGAGGAGAGTTTAAGAAGAAGCTGCTCTATACAAAATAAAAAGGCATTAATTTAAACTAGGCTGAGAATCAGCACTATTCGAACATCAAAATTAAATAAGACCCCCATAAACGCCCGCCCGCACCACTTCCTAATAATTTAGCTGGGAAGAAGATGTGGCGCAACAAAGTCCTCCAGCAGCACAGGCCACACCATCTATAAATAGATACTTATTCGATTTTGCTGTCCGGCGACTGTACCGAATCATGCAGACTTGAATCAAGTGTGTAGCACATCTTACATTACAGATTTGAGCCTTTGCATCTTAGCTTTCAACGTAGGGTCATCTATTCTTTTTTTTTTATTGCCAAATAGGCCCACTCTTGACCCCGATCACGCCTGATGGAAAGCGACTATCTTGTAAAACTACATTATTTTCTTAGAAAATCTTAAATACCGATATTACACCACATTATGCAATATTTAATTAATTATGTAAGTATGTATGAAATGTTTTTCTCGCTTCCATAAAACGGGATTGACAAGCAGCTCGAGAGAACGGAATGAAACCAGTTATTTTAATATTAACATACACCGGTATACACACCTCCATGGTCCGATATTATTGAAGCACTCGCTAAGATTATTAATACGCCGACGCAGTTTGTTATTGGATTATTGATTGCTATTTAGTAACTTAGGCCTGACGAAACGCAGTAGATAAAGGGCGGTTTTCCCTTCCAAAACAATATCAACGTTGCGCTAGTTGTATTACTTTCTATTAGTCCGAGAGGACGAGACCGGGGGGTATCGTGTTACCCATTAACTGGGTTGTAGAGGTCAGATAGGCAGTCACTACATGTAAAACAAGTAGTGGCTTTAGAATAGTGTAGAACTTCCACTTGGAAGTCCCTGAACCGCTTCCGGACACTACTGGGAAATGTAACTCCAAACTTTTAACCGCCCGACTTTATATCAGTTGTCGTGCCCCCAGCGCCCGAGAAAAAAAAAGAAACGTAAAATTAATACCGATGAAACGAGCTGTGATGATATAATAATAATACAGATTAAACGAGATGTGTTATTTGGTCGTATATATACGACTCTGGCGGAATGGGCACGAAAATATTTGTCAGATTAATCTGACGAGTGGGGCTACCTCGACGGAATGCAGTATGATTTGGATGTGGAGCTATGTCGCAAACTATGCTCCACCTCCTATCCTGCCCTGTGTCCCAAAACATGCAGTCAAAGTGACCTCTGCGATGCCGCTGACGACGTCGTGGAAATGGCGAAGTTTTGGGCCAACAGGATTTGAAATACAGTCGTGTCAGCGTTACCTGCAACTGGATCTAGTTTCGATCAACAGGGCGCCTTATGAGCCTCAAGTTTATTAGGAAGTCACATAGTACCTACCCTAGTAAACAACATAGGTACTTGAGTAACCACTTATTGAGTAAACTGTTGTGGTTGTAGCAATGTTTTGCTGCGTTAGCTGCGTACGTCGATACGTCGTAGTGCCTATACTACTTCGTATAAACAAGTCCAAGAAACCCGCCTCATAAAAGGGCTACGTGCTTGCATCCATGTTATTGTCATTTTCTCCAAATTGGTCCTGCGGTTAAAAACAATATTATGGTAAGGATCAAGGAACGGCTTTTAATCAATGACGCATAAGCATTATTAATTTGTTTTTTTATGAGCAATCATGTCTATTAATTATTAGGTACCTAATATTGTGTAATTAATAGTCGAATAAATATAAATCCTAAAGCTAATATTTCAAGAAGCCAACGACCATCTCTAAAGTCTAATTAAGACTTTAAAAATTATTGCAAATCCTAACTTAAATAATATTATAAATGCGAAAGTAAATTTGTTTGTTTGTTACGCTTTCACGCTAAAACGGCTGAACAAATTTGGCTGAAATTTGGCATATGGGTAGACCATAACCTGGGGAAGGACATGTCATGCTACTTTTCATCCTGGAACGGAGACAAAGACCGGGCAACAGCTAGTTATACAAAAAAGTTCGAATGGTTGGTCCAAACTCCGAACTGAGTTATTACATACGTTTACAAAATCAGCCTATAATGTTCCCACTGCTGGGACATAGGCCTTCTATCGGTGAGAGGGAGTGGGCCGTAATCCACGCAGGCCCAGTGCGGGTTGGTCGGTCAGGTGCGTTTGTAGAGGGTGAATTTTTAAGATACTGAGTTTCAAATATTGCCCTGAACGGTGAACTCAGAGCTGCAGGATTTGCTGAACTGCTAATGTGTCTCGAAGTTTCTGTCCGATAAAAGCAAGACTAAAGACTTACCTACAGAAATGCATATATACTACCATTTTTATGGAAGACAATTTGTCTGTTCAAAATAAAAATTGAGTTCGGGGAATAAAACTACATAATTAATATCCGACGCCTGTCTGGTCAATTGGTCGTCTTTAGGGACAATTAGAATACGTGTGCTATAACACCATTGACAAAACGTAAGTAGCATATATAAGCATTAACCTATAATGTTCCCACTGCTGGGACACCGGCTCTATGAGTAGGAGTCAGCCGTAATACAACACGTGGGCCCAGTACGAGTTCAAATTTTTGGTTCTAAGGGCGCTTTCAATTCAGACGTTTCGTGTCGGACCGCTGCGGTGCCGAAGCGGTGCGTTTGTCGTACTGCGCACGGACGGTCGTTTGTTTTCATACAAAGCGGGCGGTGCGGGTTGTCGAGCGTTCGCGGTACCGACGTCGCACTGTTGCCGCACCGCGCGCTTTGTATGAAAACAAACGACCGTCCGTGCTCAATACGACAAACGCACCGCTTCGGCAACGCAGCGGTCCGACACGAAACGTCTAAATTGAAAGCGCCCTAAGACATGCCAGTTTCCTCACGATGTTCTCCTTCACCGTTTTGAGAGCAGTGGTGATGAATGGTGTGTGGTGGTTATCATCTAATGTTGTACTTTTGTGTGTTGTGCTGTCTTAAATTTTGTGTGCGCCAAATAATAAATGGTTTATCTATCTACCTATATCTATCTAAATGAAATACAGAAAGTAAAGTTCCTGCCTAGGTTCGAATTCATGATCCGACCGATACCACTGGGCCTGTGGGCCACCACGTCAGATTACAAATTATCTCAAAATAATATTATTGAGCGAGTTATCTACATAAATGCCATTCTTTATCATAAACAAACCGGCTACATTTACATAGCAGTCGCTAGTAAACACCGAGACTCCGACATAGTGGCCTAGTCGGAACTCACAGTTGATTCAAACATCTCGTCTTTTATTCAAGATGGAGGACCTTAAGGTAAGTTTTCAATAATTAGTTTTGTCTTACGAGTAAGTAATCGAAGAACGAGAGAAATTCCTAAAACAATATGCAAGCACATATTAGAGGACTTCCCAATGAAGTTGTGTTTAAAGTAAAACTTTGTAGAGAAAATTATGGGAAACCAGTTCTGTGAGACTAGTTTCTAGTTGGGTTTTAAGTAAAAATAGAATACCTACTTATTGTAAATAAGTACCTATTATTGACTTACTTTATGAGAAATTAATGTTTTCGGTATTGACAAAGATTTTTACAAAAAACTTGGAGAAAGGCTTACTTTATTCATCATCTGCCTAGCCTTTTCCCAACTATGTTGGGGTCGACTTCCAGTCTTTAAAATTGTGTCGCGCGAACGTGTGAACACTGTGAACGATGAAGGTAAGTACCTACTATATTTAGGGCTGGGTAATTATTGCCATGTACTTTCACAAGATTTAGCGTGAACTTCACCAATTTTCTGCTTCATCTTGCACAGTACCTCTCGGGCTTTGGTTCTGAGTTCACTTCAGAGGATCCTCGCAGGCCGGGCGCCCTTCCTGAAGGTCAGAACAATCCTCAACGTTGCCCATACGGACTGTATGCTGAGCAACTGTCCGGAACTGCATTCACTGCGCCCAGACATGAGAACAAACGGTCTTGGCTGTACAGGTATGGAAGTTCCGTAAATCCATAGGTATGTCGACGGCGAACTGACAAGAAATTCTAACAATTTACACAAAGATAAAAAAAAATTGCGCTTGTCGAAGTCAACACGTGTCCGATAGAAGTTAGAAGGTAATGCCATAGACTCGGTGGTTTATTTAGAAGGTATTTCTATGTTTATTTTGATTTATGCTGTCGCAATAAAATTTGACCTTTAAATTCGAAATCATAAAAGGTGATTTTCGCGAAAAAGTTCAGATAAGAGTTCTCGATACTTCGCCGTCGATGTACAGTTGCCCGACAACCTTGTGAAGGCCGCAGGAACTCGTTGGATGCGAGAAGCACAAAACCGGTCGAAGTGGAGGTGCTTGGGGGAGGCCTATGTCCAGCAGTGGACGTCTTTCGGCTGAAATGATGATGATGAAGATTCAAAAGCATTTTTCTCGTCAAGTACATATTCATAGCATGAAGTGACTTACAATATAAAATTTTAATGTCTTTGGACTTACATAATTATGTTATGATCTACTATTTTAGAGACCATAGGTTAACCATAGATGAAATAGGTTTTTCTCAAAGCACCAATCATTATATTTTATAAGAAAATCGCTTTTGACTATAATGCGTATTAATTTGTGCTCGTAACTGTACAACTAATGCAAAATATTGTATAGGTAAAAGTGCAATGGAATACTCCACACCTACAAAAGTATGTAAAAGCTGTACTTATTTTGAATAAAACCTTTACGCAAGTGGTTATATAAAATCGTATTTTCATTATAAATATTTCAGAATTCGTCCTTCCGTGATTCACAAGCCTTTCCAGAAGTTAGAAGTCGCAAAGCATCTTACTCACAAGTGGGATGAACAGGAACCAGACCCTAACCAGGTACAGTATTTTAATTTCACGAAGCGACGCGCGTTTTACTTGTGGTTTCCGAGTGTACAAACACGCTGTAAATGCGTGTGTAAGCGCAAGAGTTCTCGGTACCGTCCGAGACAATGGCGAAGTCGGAAGTGATGGTGTGTGTGTGGGGGTGTGTGCGTATGTGTGTTATGTGCTGACGCTACTCGTCTTCACGCAAACATACACAGCGTGTCACTTGGTAACCACAAGTAAAGCGCGCGTCGCTTCGTGAGATAAAAATACAATATGCATGTCCTGTTTTAGCACATCGACCAGCGTCCAGCAATGTAGCGTATAGCGCCGTACATAGCGTGCTAGTTTTATACAAACACAACTTCTACGCAGAGCGACGCTTTTGTGGCTCTCATTTGGGCCACTTGTGGGTACTTAAAATGTCGCGTCGTTATAAAACAGGGTCAACTTAAATTAGCTAACGAAACTCCGCAGACGTGATAGTAGGTATCGAGATATCGATATCTAATACGTTATCAAGAAAGAAAAAAAAATTGAGCAGAGGTGGCCCAGTGGTAACGGCCGGGACTTACTAGTTGTAGGTCGTAGGTTCGAACCCAGACAGGCGGTTAACTCTGTGCAAATTATTTCATCACCACTGCTCTCACAACAATGAAGGAAAACATGGCAAGGAAACCGGCATGTTCTGGACCAAAACTGCGAAGACATGTAACATCTACCAACCCGCTCAGGGCCCGCGTGATGGATTACGGCCGCGTTTTGGCTTACAGAGGGGAGGCTTGTGTCCCAAACACTGGGAACATTATAAAAATGTGATGTTCTCTTTTTGGGGGTCAACGACCGCTGATTGTGTAACTAGTTACTTAAAGTGTGAGTTGGTACTTCAGGCCCTTTCGTTCTGCGGAGTTTCGCAAGCCTCATTTCATTTGACCCTTTTTTTTTTTTTATGGATGGGAAATCATCAAATGACCCCTCCCGCTCTGGGTGGAGCGAAGGGAGTGTCAGACTCTTACTGACTAAAACCCATCCGTGTTCCTTCCTTAGCCCTTTATGTTGCGGGGTAGCGGTAACCCTTTCGGACAATCCCGCACCCCCGGCAGGCTTCGGCCCTGGCAGGCCCCTTCCTTTATGCTGACATCTCTTTGAGGCGCGCGTGGAACACGTACGCGCCGTCCGGCACGGGCCTGGTCCTGATCGGACGGTGAGCTACCCATTGCTCTCCGTCCGCAGGCCCGCGCCTACCGTGGCCGGGAGTCGTCACGCGGCTCCCGACGCCCGGAGCGTCTCCCGCGGCGGCTGGGGTGTGAGGCTCTCTCCCTCAGCCGTTCCGCCACCTCCTTCGCTAGCATGACTGCTTCGCAGAAGGAGGTGACCGCCCCCCACTCCCTCTCGCCCCGGACCATGGCTTGAACCAGGGCCGGACGCGAGAGGTCGCCGCCGCTGTCGATCGCCTCTACGAGGGCACGGCGGTGCTCCGCCCATGCGGGGCAGACCTCCACCGTATGCTCCACCGTGTCC
This sequence comes from Amphipoea oculea, assembly GCA_945859645.1. Taxonomy (NCBI): domain Eukaryota; kingdom Metazoa; phylum Arthropoda; class Insecta; order Lepidoptera; family Noctuidae; genus Amphipoea; species Amphipoea oculea. The sequence goes on from OX243880.1 coordinate 14,527,543, forward strand.
TCTGGGCGATCCTCGCAGTGGTGACACCCGGGCGTCTCCTCCCGCCTGATGATGTGCAGGAACCTCCCAAAACATCCGTGTCCGGTGAGGACCTGCGTCAGGCGATAGGTGAGGACGCCGTGACGCCTCTCTAGCCACTCCTCAAAGAGGGGTCTTATCGCCACTATCGTGGCGTGCCCTATTTCATTTGACCCTGTGTTTGTAATCCTGAAAACATTAAACATGGTGTCGGCTGAAATTTAAAATGACAAACGAGCTGTTTGTTTTCTATTAATAAAATTTAATTTTAATCGAGAACATGGCATATCCATTGGTTTCTTACTAAACTTCAACTATATCCGACGATCCTGCATACTTATCTCTTTTGTTGACTGTACCTATTGCTTTGCAGTCCCGCTGGCTTCCATTCGACATTCCACCTTCAAGCCAATCTGTGGATTTCGTCGCTGGTCTCCACACCGTCTGCGGGGCCGGAGACCCTCGCTCTCGCAATGGACTCGCCATCCACGTCTACTTGTGCAATAAATCCATGGACAAGAGCGCTTTCTACAGCAGCGATGGAGATCTGCTTATTGGCAAGTGTTTCAAGTGTAGATTTCGGCCGGCCGATTAAAAAAAATATAATCAACACTTTGACAATCGCAGTAAAATACTCCCTTGGCACAGCTGTGTCATGGTTTTAATTTACACCAAACCGAACCGCACGGGCCCGTCTGGTGGATTACGGCCTAGTACTCCCTGACACCGAGAAGAGGATCTGTGTCCCAGCAGTGAGAACATTATAGATTGATTACAGAGGGGTGTCATGTTACTAGATGTTACCCAGTAATTGGTGGTGGTCAAATAGGCTGTTGCTCCTTACTAAAAAAAATCTCGTAATAAGCTGCATCTGGTTAGATTTCTGATAAAAATTACGATGGATACTCAAGGGAATTATGGCCATAGGAAAAATCTCTTGTTAAGCCCGACATTAAATTCTATTCTCTTTTGATAAGCATTCTTCTTGATTTACCAACTGAATCTCCACTTTGCAAAGTGGAGATTCAGTTGGTAAATCAAGAAGCTGAACTCCAATTGCGTAACACGCACTTACCTTGACACAATCCGAAGGATTTTGAAATAAATTCCTAATCCATTGCTGCATATGTTTGAAAATTCGTCAGATTGATAGGTACTTGATTTATAAACGACCTCATTGTCCCAGTTCCCCAGCAAGGTACACTGAAGATTACGACGGAGTTCGGGATCATGACGGTTGCTCCGAACGAGATCGCGGTCGTCCAGCTCGGCATGAGGTTCGCAGTGGCTGTCGATGGACCTACACGGTAAATGAAACTAGGCTAAACTATCACTAAGTAGGCTACTATGCCAATAGTTATTTTCTGAATTTTATGTAGTTGCAAATTTTTTGAATTAGTGGCCTTTTCTACAGACAGAAAGTTTAACTGCTGCTGCAATTTTTTCCAATATAACTTATGACGTCTAAAATCCACCATTTTGATTTTATAAAAAGAAAACCCAGCCTTTAACAATCGCATCGTGCGAACTAGACGAGTCGATACTTACCTACTTTAAAAGTATTAAAATCCATTCAGCCGTTAGGGTATAAAGAATCGCACATAGATACGCATGAAAGACATAACCCTGTCTTTGCTGTCGCGCAGTCGGGTAAAAAGGATTTTTTTTGTGAAATCTAAAAGTTTTAACCCTCCATTGCATGATTTAATATATACCTTCTTGTAGAAAAAAATTTTAACCTGTGAACCGCCCACTGATTTGTGTGCTTTTTTAACCTGTGAACCGTTTGATGGAAATTTCCATCAAGATGCAATGAAGGGTTAAATGAGTATTATTCTAAAACAAAACAGCCCTTTATTTATTTTGGTTTGATTACAGAGGATACATTCTCGAAGTGTTTGATGGGCATTTCAAGCTACCAGACCTTGGACCTATCGGAGCTAATGGACTCGCTAATCCGAGAGATTTCCTCACACCTGTTGCACGATACTTTGACGAAGAAATACAGGGTGAGAGCTATTTTAACCCCAGTTTTTGAATGCCATATACTTTCTACTAGATTTCACTTCTTTTCCATAGGAGGAATGTTGCAGTTACACCACATTCTACAAAACATGATTGGTGGTTCTCATTTTTGTCTGCCAACCACAAGACGTAACATATACAGTAAAACGGGGCTACTTTGACTTCCAGGGTTACTTTGACAGGCGTTGGAACTACTTTAACAGAGCGCCAAAATCGGTTTTCACGTGTGCTCAGCAAGTGTGCGTGACCCCGAGTAATATTGCGCGAGGCGCGGGGTGTGGGGTTGTGATCGGCCTTGTCAAAGTAACCCTGGAAGTCAAAGTAGCCCCGTTTTACTGTACAACGGTACAGACGCCAGCACTTAAGCTACCCGAAACTTTCGAATTTTCCCAATCAATGAACCTTACGCTTTAGCGATAAAGTTGAAAATCTATTAAAGAAATTTGACAGATTGCTGGAAGTGCTGGTGTCTGTAAAACATTTTAGTTTGGTGCAGTTTGGAGCGTTGTCAAAATTGGAACTAACGCCGCCATCTTGTTTTGCCAATACAATATTATGTATGTAAAAATTTCACAAATGTTTACCAACCACGACCCCTGCATCATTTAGGCGCCAAAAGTCTCGCTCACTGTACCTACTTAATTCAAAAGTAGATTTCTGAAATACTTTTGTCAGAATTCAGAGGGGCAATTCTTGTAACTTTAAGAACGCGCGAACGTTCACAGTCTGATCTGTCTCAATCTGTCAAAAATACCTCTAACTTCCCTACATTTTGATAAGTTTTTGACTTGTTTGTCGCCGAGATGAGACTGTGACTAGATTTTGAATGTTTTAAATTACGAGAATTGGCCTTCTGGGTTTGGTTAGATTATGTTAATTAGGTAGATACCTACTTTGTTTGACTGTTGCTTCGATTAGAAAAGGTCATCATCATCATCGGTCTAGCCTTTTCCCAAATACTATGTTGGGGTCGGCTCCCAGTCAAGATGCAATTAGAAAGAGAGTCTCATAAAACAAAACTTAGAAAACGACACCCAGGCTACCTATTATATGCCAATAATCTTTCGCCAGGTTTCAAGATAGTGAACAAGTACCAAGGTTCACTATTCGTGGCCGAGCAGAACCACTCGCCCTTCGACGTGGTGGCGTGGCACGGCAACTATGTGCCTTACAAGTACGACCTCAGCAAGTTCATGGTCATCAACGCGGTGCTCTACGATCATTGTGTAAGTTTATTTTATTATTGGACATGCTTCATTTAATTTACCATGCTTAATCTAAACAAAGAAAGCAGCGTGTCTGATAATCGTAGCTCCTATACCGGGTACCGTAAAGATGGATAGGTACGGGGCATAGAATATACATTTCTATGGTACGGGGTGTCTTCTATCTCGTACTCGGGCACCCCACGGTTTCACGAGCATAAGTTTCGATCCCGTGAGAATATTGGGATAAAACGTATCCTAGGTCCTAATCCAGGAAATTATCTACCCATGTGCCAAATTTGATCCAAATCCGTTCAGCCGTTTTAGCGTTAAAGCGTAACAATAAAACAAACATATTACCTACACAATATCAAATATTTTCTCTAATGGCTCCTTGTTTAACCTTTTAACCGCCTACGTCGGATTAATCCGACAAATATTTTCGTGCCCATTCCGCCAGAGTCGTATATATACGACCAAATAACACATCTCGTTTAATCTGTATTATTATTATATCATCACAGCTCGTTTCATCGGTATTTATTTTTCGTTTTTTAGGGTTCCGTAGTCAACTAGGAACCCTTATAGTTTCGCCATGTCTGTCTGTCCGTCCGTCCGTCCGTCCGTCCGTCTGTCCGTCCTCGCTTAATCTCTGTGACCGTTAGCACTAGAAAGCTGAAATTTGGTACCAATATGTATATCAATCACGCCGACAAAGTGGTAAAATAAAAATTGGAAAAAAATGTTTTATTAGGGTAGCCCCCCTATATGTAAAGTGGGAAGTGATTTTTTTTTTAATTTCAACCCTAACGTGTGATATATTGTTGGAAAGGTATTTAAAAATGAATATGGGTTTAGTAAAATCATTTTTTGATAATGTCAATAATTTCGGAAATAATCGCTCCAAAAGTAAAAAACAATGTGTCCCCCCCCCTCTAACTTTTGAACCATAAGTTTAGAAAATATGAAAAAAATCTGAAAAGTAGAACTTTATAAGGACTTTCTAGGAAAATTATTTTGAACTTGATAGAAACAACAGTTTTTGTACAAAAAATACAAAAGTTGTACAAAATCATTTCTGGACTAAGTTTGTAGTATAATCGTATATGCAAGCATTTTTTTTTAACTTTGTTTACATATTTTATTATCCTGAACGTATCTTTTTTCAAACAAAAAAAGAATGATTAAAATTGGTTCTCGCAATCCAAAATTATCACCGAAAACTTCTGGCACGTCTATGTCACGTCTGGCACGTCTATCGAATTGTACGTGGGAACACTTATTGTGACGGACGGGAAACTACGGAACCCTACACTGAGCGTGGCCCGACACGCTCTTGGCCGGTTTTTATTTTTTCTCTGGCGCTGGGGGCACGACAACTTATTTTTTTTTTTATGAATAATAATAATTCATTTATTTCAAGTAACAAGGACTCATTTAATATATATAAAGTCGGGCGGTTAAAAGGTTAAACATCCAGGTTCAGCTCTAGAGTCGTGACGCATGGTCGACAACTTTCTTAGCCACTTACTTCATGATGCAATCCATAACATCCCCTATTTGACTTCCTAAGAAAGCCAAATTGCTTGTCTATAATTTTTGCAACACTAGCTTCTATCAATGTGCTATTATTGATCGAAGAACACTAGTATTGTGCAGTGTTTGTAATTTTGACGATCCCTAATGCAATTAGTTTATAAATTTTCGAAAAACTACGGCACATTTAACAATAATCTTAATCATATCCAATTGCAGGATCCATCAATATTCACGGTGCTGACGTGCCCTTCGACAAAGCCCGGTGTTGCCATCGCCGACTTTGTCATCTTCCCTCCGAGGTGGTCCGTTCAGGAGAACACCTTCCGACCACCATATTATCATAGTAAGTAAAAGTACTTATATTGTAAAAAATAAAATAAGAACTGCGGGGTAATTGCTTTCATTTTAACAATTCAACAACATTCATTGCGTTATTTACGTTGCCGAGCAGACAAATTTTTAGAACATAATGAAGCCATATGTATGTAAGTCAGATGAGAATAATTTGGATTTTTTGGTACAAAATGCCTTCTACTAAATGGCCGCGCCGCATGCGTTGCGCATGGCAAAAATCCTCCTTCATCAATTTTATATTATTATTGGACGTTTCAATTAATTTACCATTCTTTATCTAAATTTAATAATTGTATTGCGCTGCGGCCCGTTGCGACTATACTTAATGTGCGCTTTGGCTTTTTTTATTCTTAATTTTTCAAAAAACTTTTTAAGAACATGTTTTAAATTGCGCAGCCTTTCGGCTGCGCAATTTAAAACATGTTGTTTGTTGTGTGTTGTTCTTTCGAACCGAAGGAGTTTGGTTATCATAAAAAATAAAAAAAAAATGATGTAGGCATCTACCTATGTAGGCAAAGTACCAACAGTGCCTTGACTTGACCTAATGGGTCAATGGTTTTTTGAATGTGTTAAAAAATATTACGCTGAGGACAGGATTCGAACCTGCGCGGGTATAACCCATTGGATTTCAAGTCCAACTCCTTAACCACTCGGACACCTCAGCTGTGAACGTTATGAGTGAATTTATTGTGGTATTTAAAACTTTAAACGTGAATAGAACAATATGTAGTAATGATCAGGGACAAGTGTTTATTGTTATGTAATTACTATTTACTTAAAACCATATTTTTAATTACTTGAAGTTAACGTTATTGGTAGCGCCGCGCGGTATAACTTGAACGACAGATTAAAAAAAAAAACTTATTGGCGGCTGATGTCGCCCGTGCAAAGGGCAAAGCACTCCTAATTTGTATAGAGGGATTGAATTAGGACTCGATCTTCCTTTTTTAGGGTTCCGTAGGTACCTCAAAAGGAAAAACGGAACCCTTATAGGATCACTTCGTTGGCCATCTTTCTGTCTGTCAAGACCTTTTTCTCACGAGTGGAGGTATCAAGTAGAAATTAATACCTATCAAACATTTAGGTTCAAGCTTCTAAGTGAACGCAATAAAAAAAGTGAAAAATAAAAACTTTTTTACAAAAAAAAACACTACAAAGTTATAAATAACTTTAATTTCGGAAGTCGGTGTCAAAAAACGAAAATGCGGAATCAACGACACGGACTTCTGAAATTAGGTAAGTTATTTATCACTTTGTAGTGTTTTTTTTGAAGTCGGTTTTTTTTTGGTAAAAAAGTTTTTATTTTTCACTTTTTAGTTGTACCTACCCCACACAAATTCAATTAACACTAGTGCATTGAAGAATTGAAGACACCGACTAGAAGAATTGTCAAAATTCGCATAGAAATGCCGGAGATGCAGTACGTTTATGTAACTTCGTACATAAGAATAATTACCTAATGTATTATATACTAAAACCTTCCTGAAAGTATGTAGATCACATTAGTGAAAGAATTATCAAAATTGCTTCATTACACACGACATACAAACATACATACATAAGTACCTGTATACATACCATACGGGTTGAATACAGAACCTCCTTTTTTGAAGTCGGTTAAAAAACCGCCATTTAATGCGATCTTTATGTAAGGCACCTTTACTCGTGAGTCGTGAGTTGGTGACCAATGTTTTATAGTCAATATTTTAAAAGAAAATTCCGCCGGACTGACGACATTTTTATATTTTTGGTTTGTGTAGGTAGTTAACCTACCTAATATGATCGCTTACAACGGACAGGGTATGATCCTACGAGAAGCCTAGTGTATGAGCTAATGTGCGTCATTAGCACAGAATGGGTACCTAAATTTCAAAGTCACAATAGGATTTGTGGTCAAGTAATAAAAGAACGATGCTATTTAAACTTAAAACTGTAGTGGGCAATTTAGTCTTCATCCGTCGCTTTCACCGTCAACATGAGGCTTAGGATCAAAGTATTTTTGTTCCTACTCGCCGCCGCCGTCGGGGGACACTGCTGTAATTCTTCTACACGCAAAAGTTATCCTGACCAGCCCTCTAATGGTCGACAAAAAGCAGGTTCCGGCGTTATACATACTCCAAATATAAACCATCCGTCAACTGAAAAGGCGAATAATTCAAACAGTGCCAAGAATGAAACCACACGGATACAAGGAAACGCGATTCTACGTGCCATTTCTCCTAATTCAAACTCAAGTGCCCGGGGAAGACAGGCAGGCAATTCCACCAACGCCAAAAATGAAGAGAGACGGACACAACCAAAGCCGGCTCAAACGCCTGTGTCTCCTAATTTGAAATCCTCTACTGGAAAGCCGGGTAATCCAAAAGATGCCAAACGTAAAGGTACACAAAAGCATGTAAAGCCGGCTCAAACTACAATTTCGCCTAATAAGAAACCCTCTGCTGGAAAGCCGGGTGATCGAAAAGGTGCCAAAGATGAAATTACACGAAACCAAGCAAAGCCGGCTCAAACTAAAATTTCTCCTAATAAGAAACCCTCTGCTGGAAAGCCGGGTAATCGAAAAGGTGCCAAAGATGAAATTTCACGAAACCAAGTAAAGCCGGCTCAAACTAAAATTTCTCCTAATAAGAAGGGCTCTGCTGGAAAGCCGGGTAATCGAAAAGGTGCCAAAGATAAAATTACACGAAAGCAAGTAAAGCCGGCTTAAACGGCTGTTTCTCCTAATTTGAAACCCTTTATTGTAAATCTGGGTACTTTAACAAGTCACCCAAAATCGTGGTATAAACATTTGCTTAGTTCTACTTACTTCTTATTTAACTAAGTCCATCATTTTAACTATGTCAGATACTGAACTTTTGTCATAAATAGTTTGGTGTGTACTTCTTCCAAAATAAATTGTAAGCTTGTCATTTTGTTGTTTATTTTGAAAGGATGTTTGTGATTGTGAATCACTTGCATCGGCGCGTCCACTACATTGATTGTGAATCCCTTGCATCTACAATATTGAAGTAAAGTTAAAAAAATTCGGCTTATAAATAACAGAGTTCTGAGGTAAAAAACACAAAAAAAAACAACCGAGTTGAGAACCTCCTCCTTTTTTTGAAGTCGGTTAAAAATCGCTTTTGTATCTTTATAAGTGTGTGCAGTAATTTATACTCATACTTTACTTACTAATATCTACACAACTGTGCGGAGATTAGCTAAACCAGTGGTTCGCAGAGCGGTGGCAAGCTCCAGCGAAAGAGCCAAAATGATCTCCGACACACGACACCCTTTGCACGACAACATCCTTCTGCCACAAAAGCTGAAAAGCCGAAAGAGTTTTTCGTCCTCACTGGCGAACGATCTCAAGAAAGACTGAAGCTGTGGCGAGACAGTGCTTCCTTAGGTACCGTAACCGTTCGTTCCACCCGCTGAAGACCTCCCAGCTGGACATAGTTACCTTGGGTAACCTGGAAGTCTTAAACAGACTCTTTCAGGTGGAGATTCATAGACGACTCCGCCTTGGAGATTAAATGTGGTGCTGTTCCACAAACGATGGGACACTTAATATCGTGTCCTGTCAGCTGCACGTTACAGGAACTGTTGGACGCTGGTGATGGCGCCAAACAAGTAGACGAATTCTGGGTAAAGTCCATTTGACGATGCTAGAACCAGAGTGATCTAAGTGACATTTTTGGCAAAAATGTTTTTTTTACACAATTGCATGGAAAAATCATAATTCTTTCATGCCATACTGATCTAAGTGCTTCCCAGTATTATAATTTATAATACTGGGAAGCACTTAGATCAGTATGGTATGAAAGAATTATGATTTTTAATTAGAATTATGATTATAATTTATAATACTGGGAAGCACTTAGATCAGTATGGCATGAAAGAATTATGATTTTTCCATGCAATTGTGTAAAAAAACCATTTTTGCCAAAAATGTCACTTAGATCACTCTGGTTCTAGCATCGTCATTTAGATTGCTATCGACACGCTAAGAAGAAGCTAAATAGATAGTCAGTAGGTAAAATAACAGACTGAACGCACTGTATGCGTTAAACTTTATAATTGGAGGGTTTTTTTATGAGGGGAATACGTAGAGAAGACCTACCTACGAAAAGAGTAAAAGTAGAAATAATGTATGTATTCACTCTATACTATAGGCACAAATAATTACTTAGTCTATTCAAATGTATGTTTCAAATTGATGTAATTTCAAGTTAAACAAATATCAACTTTATTTAAATGAAAATTAAGTTGATTTCAGAGCGACTAGCACTATTGAAAAAGTTAGAAAAAATATTTGAAATTGTAGCGTAAACTGAACTTTATTGTATAGGAATTAAAGTTATTTTTCCATAAACTCATATTTGCTTACATTTTTGGCAAATAAGTCGCGAATACAGATCAGGTTCTTTAAATAATCACGCGTTTTTGGCATCGGGCGTAGGCAGAAAAACTACAAAACGTGCTACTTACTATCCTTGCATACCTACTGTATTCCTTTTGCTAAAATTTATAGTATTATTAATTATCATAAACAATCCAAAATCATATTGTCTAAAAAATCCATCTCGCTAAGGACAGGATTCGAACCTGCGCGGGTATAACCCATTGGATTTCAAGTCCAACTCCTTAACCACTCGGACACCTCAGCTCCGATTAGGTACTTGTCTTCAATTCGTTGATTGGTATGCTACTTGGTGAGCACAGGTACATGACCTACTATTTACACAACTGTTCAGAGACATTATAAGAGACTAGCTATGCCCTGCGGTTTTACCTGCCGTTTAATTTAGAAGAGCTCGGATTAATTACGTGGATGAAGTAGTGCGCGCGCTACTTCGTTTTCGCTTAGCATTTCTCCTGTCTTTTCTTCTTTTTGCTCGGCTCCTAAGGGTAATAGCGTGATGTTAAAATTTTTTTTTTTAATCCGACTGGTAGTTCCAGATATTAGCGCGTTCAAACAAACTCTTCAGTTTTATTATATTAATAGCTGCGCTCCGCGGTTTCACCCGCATAAGTCTCGATCCCATGGGAATATCGAGATAAAAACTACCATAAGTCCTTTCCCGGGATTCATCTATCTCTATGCCAAATTTCATCTAAATCGGTTCAGCGGTTTAAGCGTGAAGAGGTAATACAGAGAGACAGACACACTTTCGCATCTATAATATTAGTATGGATTATAAGTAGGTACTAACTTATAGATATTTATGTAGAACATCAACTTCATTTCAACTAGGTACACATTAATATAAATCAAATCCACGAGTTTTTCCCATCCGTCCACGTTCATATTATACTTACATCCTGTAAGTACGGTCAGCATCATAAGTTGATTAACACTTCAGTTTTTTTAATCTTAGTTATTGAGCAAAATATTTGTTCAAAATTGCAGCAGAAGAATTTTTCTTTGAATATATACTCTTGTCTATTATGTGAAAAGCTAAAAATCAGTTTATTGAAAAAAGTTGTTGTCAATTTAATAAGATGTAAAAATGATAGTGTTGTGACGTTGCAAAACTAATACTAGCGACATCTGTCGTGGAATAGCGTACGTCATGGTGGTTTACGAGACGCAAGGTGGCGTTGGTGTTTTGTGTTTAATAAATTAATTACAGTTTAACAGTTAATTAAAACAAATTAACAAACATACATAATTCTCCATATTTTTAAAATAAAAAACAATGTCGAATGTATTAAAGATAAAAATCGATACTTCATAATCTTATATAGTCTGTGGAAGATTATTCGAGAAACTGTCAGATTGGTTTGGAAAGAAACGGTGTTCCGTGTCCGGTCTTTTACGACCAAGAACACGAGCCTGGGGACTTTATATCCTGAGAGGAACGGAATGTGCCCAAATAACCCGATGGGGTTTTAATATAAATTCCAGTAGAAGCAGAATCCTGTGAGTATTCAACCATTTGCTTTATTCTTGCTGGATAGCCTATAGCCCAGGTCTCTTGCATGTGTGTTCTGACACGAGGACGTTGTTACAGGTCTGGCTTGTTATGCTAGCCTTCATTTTGATTGGTGCTATGCGCAGCTGAATTGATGCCTGGATGTTGCGCCGTTGTGTGATGATTTGGAATTCATCAGAGCGCAGGCGGCTTTAAGGTTATCCCTTGCGGTGTGGTCATCCGACGTTCAGGAAGGCCTTACTTAGCCGATTCACGGTTATGAGGGAAGTTCGCCACTCCAGGTAACGAAAGCGTCACCATCTCGTCCGTAGGCCGCGTTCGCGTGTGCTCACAGGAATCTCCTGTGAGCGAAGCCAAGGACCGACGATCCGTCAACTGAATGTGGTCAACTGAGAGACTTCAACTGATTGGTATCAACGGAATGAGATCAACTGATTGAGTTCAAAACTGAGAGATTATCTGTGTAAGATTATAATTTAACCTATGAGAGAGTTAGGCCTCTTGTAAAAAACTAGGTGTTAAGACCAGTTGTTGTAAAGATTTTGTGTCTCGGGTTTACTTAGTATATTAGTTATTTTTCCCTTATGAGCACAGTTCAATTAGGTCGACACATGTACGATGAGCTAGGTTATTGATCTATTCCCTCACGGACTCGCCAAAGCGACTCTGAGAAACTGCTATTGTCTCATGCAGGTGTTCACCTATACCACTAGGTACGGAGACTAGTTGTGTGGGTGAATGCCGTAGTAGCAGGGAAAGAGGCATTATTTTAGTGGCTCGCCACTTTGTTTGTATGTGTGCCTTTATTTAGTATAATTCCAATAAACTTGTATTGTGTAAGAAGGTACTTGTTTAATTGAATCTTTCCCTAGCAGAATATACCCTATAAATTTACTTTAGCACGGTGGTGAGTAGTATAGTTCAAATAGAAACCATCATCAGCTTGTTTCCAATTAATTTCTGTAAACTACGCACGGGCCGTGTTTCAGTGTTAATCGACTTTTGCTGCTGACTGTACCTAAACAATCTGCAACATCAACAATTCAAAATGAAAGTGACTGAAAAGTCCACCTCGCTGAGGACTTTTGCTAAAATTTATAGTATTATTAATTATCATAAACAATCCAAAGTCATATTGTCTAAAAAATCCATCTCGCTGAGGACAGGATTCGAACCTGCGCGGGCAGTGCCCATTGGATTTCGAGTCCAACTCCTTAACCACTCGGACACCTCAGCTGCTTATTAAGATAGTCAAATAACCTTATGAAAGCCTTTTCCCAGCAGAGACACATCTAGACGAGATGAGACACGTATAGGCTAAAATAGGCTAAACAATGAAGGGTTCAATAGTTGGGATGAATTTATCCCAAAAACAAAATTCACATTGTAGTTGAATAACGTGTATGGGAGACCATAATTACATCGATATTATAACATCACGGTCAATTCTACAACTCCAAATATTAGCTTGTAATCGCAAAAAAGAATATTTTATTTAAGTAAGTAAATGTGATTATAAACCTACAAATTATCAATTTTTGGACATTTCTTTTACTTGTGCTGTAAGACCTTGCTTCTTGCCAAAGTTCATGATTCTATAGGTCAACGGGAAGCACCCGGTTTTGACTTACCTATTTGTGAGTGTAGCGCTTAGGTGGTGTGAGGCGCGTCGACGGCTCAGCGCGGCGGTGGCGAGCGCGGCGGAGCCCTACAGTCCCGCGCATAGCGGCAGCGGACGGATGTGTATTTATGTATTGCAGGCGCAGCTACATGAGTATCAAAATATTATGTCGCAAAAATTACCGAATATTTTTATTACGTTGATGATTTACTTACAAGAATCTACCGATTTTAGATTTTTAGAACTACAAGGGACCTACCTACGTATTTGATATTAATTTCAACGTCCTAACATAGCCTACTCAATCGCCAGACTTGAATGCCATTCAGCACGCATGGGATATGCATCAGAGCTCTGCCAAATATTAATGCCGTACCAGAAAATCTTTTTCACCTGTTACAATAGACCGGACGTGTGCGGCCATTCCGCAACATGATTTGGACGAATGAACGTCAGTTAATTAACTCTGTGTGAATAACTAACAAGATCATTATCCTGAGTTTGTGTAAACGTGTGTTCTTCCACTGGTCGCTTGGATACTATGCTGTGATACGAATACCTACACATCTATTACAACTAGACTGTGTGTCATTCAAGTAAACAGGGCGCCATCGTCATAACGCGCCTTAAATGACTAGATAATAAACATCTGTTACTCATTACTTCACATTGTTCATACTTTACAATAGAAAAGTTTTCAATTACTATTAGCACGCTCAATAAATTCACTCATAATGTTCACAGCTGAGGTGTCCGAGTGGTTAAGGAGTTGGACTTGAAATCCAATGGGTTATACCCGCGCAGGTTCGAATCCTGTCCTCAGCGAGAGTACTTTTTATGTCTGTTTATTTGCTTGATAACAAATTTTAAGTACCTACAAATAATTTTTTTAATCAACCGTGATTTTGTTTTTTTTTTTGCTGTTTTTGATTATTTATCTGCGAAAAAATTAAATTCATGAAATACCTACGTAAGAAAAAAAAAACGTTATTTTGGTGGGATTATTTATTACTAGGCGTCATATAAGATCTCTCATTAAATGATGATAATGATTTGACCGTTCCCGATATATATTTGCCCGTTCGAAAAGTTGAATTTAAAACACTTGTTTTGATGTAGGTATTAACAATTTTCGAATGGGCCCCTATTTTTGTTGTCTGACGTGTATAGGAGGCCCCACAGATATAGATCTATATCTGTGGGAGGCCCCCTGATACAAAAGGAGCGCATTGTATACGGTAAAAATGTTTTATATGCATACAACACGGGCTGTTACCGTAATTAAGGATATTGTAAAAATTATTACAATTTATTAACCAATTATGCCTATGCACTGCACCATACCTACCCACCGCACCGCAGGAAAATAAAGTATACTTACCATAGGTATAATCAATTTTAGGCTGGAACACAGTGTTATCACACATCAGTAGTACCTATCGATAACATAGATTAAATATTATCCATCAACACGCACTGATGGGCCCGAGCTGATCTTCTATGACCCCGGTTATTCCGTTTATCCAAAGAGAAATTGCGTTTATCCAACTAGGGCTAGGGTGGATTCTGGGACATGTGTTACCAACAAACTATCCACCTTAGAGTAGATTTTTTGGGGTGGAAAAACGGAATAATCCTATGACCCGGGGGCTGTGCTGTGCCGGGGGCCAAGGCATAGCTACAGTGATGGATTATTTACGGCTTACGGCTCTCTTCTCATCACAGGGAAGAGGAAAGAATTCCAAGCCTCACAGCAGTAATATAGGGATGGCAAGATTCACAGATTGCACTTGACTTACAATTAGCTAAGTTAGTGTTTTATACAAATATGAACCTTATTCGTATAACGTTAAGGTTATTCGATAATTATGGTATATAATGTGAGTCGCGCGTTTCATAACTTTCATAGGAATATAAATCTTTGTTGCCTGAGATAAGGTTCATATTAGTTTGAAACACAACATTTTGTATATCTAGCCAGGTTAAAGCATTCTTATTCTTATCATATATTTTCCAGGAAATTGCATGAGTGAGTTCATGGGCCTTATTCTGGGTGCATACGAGGCAAAGGAAGGAGGTTTCCTGCCTGGAGGCGCGTCTCTTCACTCCATGATGACTCCGCATGGGCCTGATGACAAGTGCTTTAATGGTGCTTCTTATGGAGAGCTGGTTCCCCAGAAAATTGCTGTGAATACTCAGGTACGAGGTCGAAAACTAGTGTCGGTGAAACAAGTCTCCCGTAGCAAACTTATATGTGTCTCAAAACTACATGGAGGCGAATGAAGTCACGCGACTATTCCTGCCAGTTTGAACATCACCATACAAATTTCGTACCTACCCCATAAATTCCCGCGCGAAATACGTCTTAGTAGGCGCTGATGTCTGAAATACAGCTATTTTATATCTAGTTCTGAATTTCTGATATAGATGTTCAATATCAGAAGGCCAATTCCCGTAACGTAGTAGATATTAAAAATTATCTGTGTCGTAACTAAAAACGGCAATCAATGTCTAAAACTTGTCAAAAATGTAGGGAGGTATTTTTGACAGATTGAGACAGATCAGACTGTGAACGTTCTTAAAATTACGAGAATTGCCCCTCTGTCATAGAATATCTAGTACATTACGAGCGTAGTGAGGGTGCTAAACGCCGTGCATTAATAGACTACTAAGTCATGCGCAAGAGCATGCGCTTGGTAAATTAAAGAAAATCGTTTTTTTGGAAAGTTGTTATGATGAGTACCTACAACCGGTCTCTAATTACCAGTCACAACAAAGTAATGATGGAACAAGAGCAAAGAACTACTGCTTTTGTTTCATCATAATGATCTTGTTTTAACATAAACGGTTTTTTTTTCAGGCGTTTATGTTCGAGTCTTCACTAAGCTTAGCTATAACGAAGTGGGGAGCTGAGACTTGTCAGAAACTGGACGCGAAGTACTACGAGTGCTGGCAAAACTTGCCGAAGCTTTTCTCAGAAAACATCAATGTTTAATTACAAAATTAATTATTTTAAGTTTTATCTACAATGGAAAACTAAGACGGGTTAATTTTATCAAACATACATACATGTCTTTATATTACTCATAAACTGTACCTACTTATGAAACAGCAGCCGGTCTCTTCTGTAACAATATTGTCGCCGTGGTAACTTAGGTGCAGTGAGATTGGAGTGAGTTGTCAACAGTGTCAATCTCCAGCTGCAGGTGAAATGACCACTTACTTCCAACTTACATCACCTAAGTTTTCACGGGGAGATTTTTGATACAGAATAGATCGACTTGTGAACACGGTCGAATATTTTTCTTTTTTTGCATTAAAACTAGTTAATAAAAGACATTTTGAATATCTAGAGTTTTCACAAATATGCATAGGTGTAGTAGCCTGTGCCTTAAACTGGTTCAATTTTTTTTTGTTTATCCACCTTCTGCTACGTCAATTTAATTTGGACATATTTGCATGTTTCCGATCGACGATCCCCAATGTCCAATGGACGATCCCCTAGAAGGTTCAGTACTCACCGGTGTACGGATTCTTGGGGAGGAAGCTGACGTCCTAACTCCCGACGTTACTCACGCTTAAGTGCGCGGACGATGCTAACAAGTGGCTGCGACAATGCGACACATAATAAAAGAAATCTGTTACTAAGCTCCATGTTGCGTCACAACATATAGGTACATACACACATAACACACCAGCACATTTACACAAACACACCCTCTCACACACCCCCACTGTCCCCACAGACGCACAGAACATAATTATGTTCTGTGGTCCTGTGCAGCTGCAGTCACTCAAACTAGCAACATGGCAGGACTTAATGATTTTGATTTTTAGAGGTATTCAAGTTAAATACCTGTAACCAACAGACAGCTGAAACTACAACAAAAAAATGTACGTGTATACTTTATGCATTTACCCCCTTACTAATAAACGTTGTATAGTGTCTGTCTGTCTGTATAGTTACACAACGCTTTGTCTTCGTCTTTCGAAAGTCAAATTACTGACGACTGAAAGAGAGAAATCGTTGTGTAGCAATTTATTTGATATACCTAATACGTTTATTAGTAAAAATCTAGGGGGTTAGTAAAAAGCTGTTATTTAAACATTACAAACAGATACTCGTATCGTATCGTATGTATCCTAGATATGTATTGTTATCACTAATTAATTCTGCTTTTGCGTGTTGTGCTAGGGCTTTTGTGTGAAAGAAAGGGTTTATTTATATATCTACATTCATACCATCTCGCCTTTTTTCCTCGAAGGGAAAGCAGAGGTGTACCTATAGTAGGTACACCCACATTTTCCATGTAGTAGGGGGCGAAACTATTGCAATCAACAGGGCATAAATCCAGACTTCGGGTTGCTACTGAGAAAGAGATGGAAAACCCAATAACACTACCCGACCCGGGAATAGAACCCAGGACCTCATGGTAAAATCATTGATGATCGCATAACTCGACAAAATTAGGGAACAGACATTTCGGAGAAAAGTTTTATTGACACAAATAAGTATGCATAAGATTAACATAATTAAATCTGAAACACAGGTACACGTAGTTTAAATTAAGCAAGTAGGATAATAACAGTATTCTAATTGAGTATGTGCTTATTTTTACTGTAAATCAGCCGATTACAGTAAAATGAACAAATAACAAACCGTATATTTAACAATTTTAATATGTACTTCAAACAGCCACTATTTCCACTCATCCTCACCCTCAGAGGAGGAAGGTTCGTAATCATCTGCACTCGTCGATCATGCTTCCTGATCACGAGTCTCTTCAACTTCACCGGAACCAACGAAATCAGAGGCCGAATTAAACAGCTAATAAATAAGCGTACCACGAATCATACGTACTAAAGTCAAAATTATGATCATTAATGTCTTCTAGCTTCTCGTCGCCTTTTTTTTGCATTTCAGCTTGTTTTGAGCTACCTGTTTTTCTTTTTTGTCATCCCGCAATTTCTGTTTCGGTTTGTTATTCTTGTCCGCTCGAATTGGTTTCTGTCTTTGTTCTTTCATTGGTTTAGCATTTTGGTGCTTTGAGGTTCTGATATTATGCCGATACGGACTACGACGTTTGCTACGAGCCAAGGTAAGTGCTGGCGGTTTGTTTTTTACTTCAGTTACGGTTTCGTAATCTACTCGATTGTTCTCTTCATCGTGAACAATATCATCAATCATATCGGTTAACTTCTCTGCTGCTTTAGACTGCTCATCATCTTCGGTGGCTTTTGTTTTCCTGTTAGAAACGGTTTTCTTCGATCTGCAGATAGGTATTATTTTGTACCGAGAAAGGAAGGTAGGGAAATTAATTGAAGATCCACGATCAATTGTTGAGCGAAAGACAGGTATCTGATACGACTCCAGTCTTTTCTGCATGTCAAGTTGTTGCTTCGTTGCTTTAGCAAAGTTGTTGTCCAGGTTTCGAAATTTGAACGCTGGTTCCGAGTAAGATGTACTAGGGCTCAACGGCGCTACGGATTTTTGGGGAGGAAGTTGACGTCGACACTCTTGGCAAGGTTAGGCTCGCGCTCAAGTGAGCGGGCGCAGCTGCCGCGACGACCGTCGTAACAACACATAACCAAAGAAAACCAAGCTCCATGTTGCTGGTTCGAACGAGTACACAGGACTTAATGATTTCGAACTGATGTTTCTTAACATTATATACAGCTGACTTTTTAGATAATTTTTCCTGTACAGTCACGCCCAAATAATAGTCAATTTCAAACGCAATTTTCTTCAATAATTTTGAACGAAATTCTCCGATTTTGTTGTAACCCTACACACTTATTTTTCTTTTCTAATATTGAATAAAGCGCAACTATTATGACTAAAGCGCAACATTGATTATAAATATGGCAAGAATACTTTTATCAAAAGAACATGTCATCTGTACAACGACACGATATCATTAAAAGCAAATCAAGATTTAGACATATTTCACCTTTCTCTACCTAAATTCAAATGTAGTATTAGAAATATTTTGGCATCGAAATTTAAATAATAATAACGTTATATAATATTAAATTCTGTAAACTTTAACGGTGTGAAATTCTGGTTGTTGTTACACATAGTCACATATAATTTACTTGTATAGTAATCTGTGGAAATTGTTTCGGGATTGTGTTGAACTAATTGTATATTTACTTATTTTTATTAATGCATGTTTGTTTTCCAAATAAAATAAATTATTTTAACTCATTAAAATGGAATAAAACTAATAAAAATAAAAAAATCGGTACCGGGCACCGGCTGTGGCACATTGACTATTATTAACAGAGGTTCTTAAAGTTAAAGGTCAATTAGTTTTAGGGATTAAAAGTGAAGAGAGCATTTTGTACTATAAGTAGTTATATCTTTTTATATACGACTGTACCATGGATTAAGTTCGGCTACGGCTGCGGGGGTGTTCGCGCAGCCGCAGCCGAATTTACTCCACCACATTCGGCATATTATCAATGTGCGTGTGCCTCATTGTTAACTTAGCTGACGTACCTACAATAATTATATCGTCAACTATGTGTGGTTATATGTTTGTTGTTGTTTATGTTAATGTTTAGTAACAAACATCCATGGGCGTACCCACGGTGGGGCAGCTGGGGCACTTGCCCCACCCTGCTCTCTGACCCGAAGCTAAGAATTTTTAGACAAAATAAATATAATGACAAAATTAAATATTCATTTGGGTACTTTAAAAATTACCGCGCGAAACAATGCAGAAGGTATCTATGAATCGAACGCGCATGCACAGAGATCGAGTCGACTGATTTGCGATTTCCGAACGCTTAGCTAGATTTAGCCAGAACCCTTGTAGATTATTATTTAAATAAGGTGCAGTGCAGTAAATAAAACTTGTCCGTCAGTGTATAGTTATTATCCCTACTGGTAGCGATAAACGGAAAAAAATCCAAGTATCCCAACCAGTGCGGATCAGTAGAGATATATGGAGCACAAGGTTCCATATATCCCTACCGGTAGCGATAATTGGAAAAAATCTCCAAGTATCCCTACCAGTGGAGATATCTCAGGAGGGATATAAGGAACAGGGGAATGAAATTTATATGAGGCATACCCTACCCATAAAAAAAGAATTTTTGAGATCGATTTACAATTGCCGGAGATATCGCGTACCTACCATAGATACAAAAAATACAGTCGAATTGAGAACCTTTTTAAGTCAATTAATTATGTAAAGATACGGCCTACGGTCGGTCATTAAAAGGGACTGTGACCTGTGACTACTCACAGAACAAAGACCGCGATGATGACGACCGCGCGAGATGTTTCGGCCTTTCTTCTCCGGGTAGTCAGTTAGGAAACACCGAATTTATTTAAAAAACTTATCAGTTATTTTTGAAGTATAAAAGTGATTTTTTAACCAATTTACAGAAATAATTTATATCATTTATCATTGGATAGCAGTGTACGAAGAAACACATTCTCTGTCGAGATAAAAAAAAAACCTACAAAGATGCAAAAAAAAATGTATGCACCTACTTAAGAAATTTGAAAAAAAAAAAACACTGATGACAATGAAATAATTTACAACTAATAACTCACTAAATAATAATATAGTACCATCAGGAAATTAAGTATTATGGTCTTAAAAGGCATCAAACATTGTGCAACACTTTTATATAATGAGCTTCGCGCGTACTCTTGCAACAGTCCACAATCCACAGGTTTCCGTAAAGCAGTGGTATCTCTGAAAGTTCTGATCATGTAACAAGTCATGCCCGGTGTCACCGCTATAGAGGGCCCCTTTACCTTCAGAGCGTCCTCTACAGTGTTACTTGTCACCGACACTGTCGTTACTGAAGAATTTCCAGTTCCGTTCACTGTCTGTGTCACTTTCACCTCTGTTGTGTTCTTCACAACATGTTGCTCATTCCGCGTTGTGCTCGTCGTGTCCTCCCAAATAAAACTCGACATCAGATTGCAGTCGATGCGCGTCTCCTCGTACTCGCCGGTTCGTTTACTGATGCCCAGCTTGCATATCTCTCCCGGGGTGCCGCTGTACTGTCTCTCGGAGCTGTAATGATGAGAGTGACTGTTGCGGCCCAAGTTGTACAGCGCTAGTCCAGTCAGCAAGTTATCGAATCTGCTGCCAGAGTCTCGGTACTCGTACACGTAAACGGGCGGGTGTCCTTGATACACAGGGTGGTAGGTAGACCCGTAGTTTATTTGCTGCGGTGGACTGTAGTGGTAGTGGTGATGAACTTCTGATCTTGGGCTGTAGTTGTTTTGGACCACGTTGTGTTGTTGATGGTATGTCTGCCGCACGTTGCCGCTGTTTGTGTTACCAGACAATCCCGTCGAGGCAGGGTATGAGTGTGCACCGCCTGAACCATATCCTGAATGTCCGGTCGACGCGGGATAGTGGTGCGAGCCTCCTCGGCTGGAGTGGCCATGGCCTCGGCCATAGACTGTGGATGTTGCGAGAAACAACACTATAAAAATAAGTCTCATGTTATCGTCGCGAATGACTGGATAGGACTGAATTAGTGTCAACGGTGTGGTCACTCCCCGTCACAAAACAATCACATTAAGCATGACGCAATGGGCGCGGTGTGTACACGGCACGCAGGGGTCGTGGCCCACCCAGACATCCCGACACCGTCGCGTCGCGTTTCGCAGAATGCTATCGGGACTAACTTGATGACACCGTAGCATTTAGATAAATTTATTCGTAGGACTGTTGTCGGGTATATAAAAACAAGAAAGATCATTACGATACTTTTAATCATAATAGGTAATTAATTAGCAGAGCTTAAAATTATTCCATTACTGCATTAACATTATAAAATACCATCGGTCAGTCGCGTCACCAGTGTAAGAGCATCTTTCACTTTGTGCTATTACAAATATGATAAGTATACTAAACATTGAACATGCATATGACATCGAGTTCCTATAATTTGATAGCTCAGCATATCATGACTATCAAAGTGTTGAATAGTTTACGTATTGCGTATAAACTGATAGCTAAGCTATCAAATGCTACATACATACTACGCGTTTTTAACTGGAAATTGTATCAATTATATCTAATTATATATTACATGTAATAAGGAATACTTACTTGGATGTGAAAGAGGCCCTTAATATAATAATAATGACAGTTACAACAGAAACACATCCTTGTGACTTATTGGATAAGAAACAATAAATTAAAATGGAATTAACATGTCACGGCTAGCAAGGGAGTGAACAGTGTGTTACAGGATTCTGGCTTCAAACACCAGTACATCGCACTTCAGTGGTCTGTACGCACATTTATTTTAGAAGAAAATAAAACAGAATATTTCACTTTTAAATACATAAAAACTATTTTTCAAAATTCATTTAAACTGAAAGTGTTTGTGAGATTCTTGTGCATACAAACCACATATAATTGGACCATTTCTATGTTGACCAGTCCAAAGGCAGAAAACGAGTTCAATTAGCAAATCAGTGTTTTTTTTTATGTGATGATAACCCTCTAGTTTGTCTTTTGGCGATATCAAAAGAACATTAGCATAGCTATTCACAAACACTCGATACGCTTCCGTATCGTATCGAACATTAATCATTGTTATCGTAGGAGTCTTCTAAACGCTGTTCACAAGTCCAAAACCCGAAAATTTGTCAGTTTAAATCAAATAGACGCCCGCTATTCTTCCAACAGCTATTTGCTGTTGAGGGCAAGTCAAATCAGGTTATCGAAATGTCAGGTTTTCGATACGATAGCCTGTCGTATGGTTGTGAATCAGGGCTCTGATCTCAGTGGTTAATCGCTTTAGGCATATACCTACCGAGCTTGGCAATAAGCAGCTTAGCTAGTTAAAACCAATAATTAAACAATCATTTCACATTTTTAATTTCTATAGGTAATACGACTGACAGGCTACCAAATACGTTAAGATTTTAAACATCCATAGCATAGTACCTCAACATAGTCATCCATAGAATAGAAAAAAAGAGATCTTTTTGACATTTCAGTCCGAAACGAGATCCATTTTTACAAGACAGGAAGAGGGTTAAATCAACACGAAAATTAACCGGTCAAGCGGCGCGCGTCGTCCATTGGCGACGAAACAATAGAAAATCAATTGTGTCTCATTAGCGGAGCTTGACAGATTAAATAATAAAATTATTACATCTAGTTTCTACCGATGGACTCACGGCACATGAGCACTTAGTCTGTATAATTTAAAAATACAAAATATGGACTCAAAAAATTATTTTCAGATTATGCAAAATAATGCAATTTCTTTTTCGTATCAACAACAAAGTCACCGCAAACAATGATTGCAGTACATTTACCTCTTAACTCCTAATATCGTACAGTTTATGTACTTGTTGACCATACCAATAATTTTTACATCTATTTTATATGACATAAGATCCAAATTAAAATGCATTGAGAGCTCTTTCATTATCTCTTTAATAATAAATGGGTTTAGGTTTCCAAATGAAGAAACGTTTTCTTCTTTTTCATAATTATTACTTTTTCGAGTAGATAAACATTTAAAACATTAATTTTCACTTAATTCTAACTACCGACTATGTATTGCAGAATTACATCCAGATTAGTTTATGTATGGAGAACGAAATAAGACGTCATATCTCGAAGCAAGCTAGATTCGCAATACTTTACGTGACCCCATTAGAAATAATGGACCACTCAACGAAATATGGCGTGCTAATTAAAGTGTGTCTGGGACCTTGAAAACAATTAACTGAACCACACTTTAAAGTTGATTAAAGTAGCATTCCCATTGTGACTTTATTAAAAACTGTATAAACCATCACTAATAGCACAAACGCATATAGTAATACGAACATGAAAGAGCTCATTACCAGAAACATCCATAATTTAAAACAAGAGGCGCAGTTCCCGTACTTTTAAGAACGTTTGCAGTCTAATCTCAGTCCCAATCTGTCAAAAAATCCCTC
The DNA here is from genome assembly GCA_945859645.1 of Amphipoea oculea. Taxonomy (NCBI): domain Eukaryota; kingdom Metazoa; phylum Arthropoda; class Insecta; order Lepidoptera; family Noctuidae; genus Amphipoea; species Amphipoea oculea. The sequence goes on from OX243880.1 coordinate 14,551,168, forward strand.
TAATTTCCCTGCATTTTTGACAAGATTTTTTAAACTGTTTGTTGCTGAGAAGAGATTGTGACTGGAAATCGAACGTGTGAAAATGTACGAGAATTGACCTTCTTAGAAGTTGTTTTGGAGGCCGGTGCTAACTAGTGACGTGTAAGTATATAGTCTGTGTCACAGTACACTCACAGGGGCAGGTCCGCGCGCGCGGGGCGCTAGCCGTGGTTCACGTTGACTCCGGACTCCAACTCCGACGCAGGCGTCTCTGGCTCTTCGTCATTGTAGATGTTCTCGGCCATTTGCCATACCTGCGCACAAATCACAAGTCATTACATAAGCTTCTGCCTGCGGCTTCGCCCAAGTGGATGTCTGAATTTATCACACGGGAACCTGCTACCGGGATAAAAAAAAAAAGTAACCTATGTCCTTTCCCAGGATGCCATTTATTCAGTGGTTTAGACGTGAAAAGGTATCATACAGAGTTACTATCGAATTTATAAAATTATTATGGATTTTTATCCACAGTGCACGGAATCGTCGCGTCGACAGCGTGCGGCAAAGTGCATTCAGCGTGCGGAAAAATGCACACAATTTCTGCCACTTTCGCCGTTCAAAACCAACCAAACACACGCATCGTTCTAAATACCGGCGGGTTACATGTGGAATACGCTTGGCGTGGCTTTGTCGAGGCTAGAATTTTTTTTTGCCAAAATGGGATGTCACGTAATTTTGCAATCTTACTATGACTTTCAACCGCACACTTCAGGTCCAGTTAAAAACCAGGTTCAGCCACTAGCTGTCTGGCATCTTTGCTGAACTATGCCTATTTGGCGCAGCCGCGAGGCACTCTTTCCTGCTAATTTCTATCAACGTACTTTACACTTTCTGCTTCCTTTTATTTTATTTTTTTTTTTCGCTTGTAGTATAATATGTTGAGTTGTGTGCCTTTTAATATGTGCTAAATAAAGATTTTTTATTTCTTTTAACATACGATTGACTAATCTTTAGACCATAATAATATAACGTACCATTATCCTGACAAATAAAACATTCTGATTACCATCATACCTGCATAATATTGTCCTCTGAGACGGAGCAGATGACCCAGGGCTCGTTGGGGTTCCATGAGAAGTCTGATATCTTGGCGGTGTGCCCTCCGTGGATGAACAGTAGCTCTGGCGGGCCATCCTCAGCATCTTCAGCTGTCTGCTCCTCGCCTATCTTTGACAGATCCCACACGTGAAGCCTGCAACAATATTCGTTACTTATCAAATTTCAGTTTGGTAGGTACTTGTGGTTGCGAAATAAATATATCGAAGGTCAGGTTTTGACTAACTAGTCAAAATCAAAAGGCATTTGTTCAAACTAGACTGAGAATCAGCACTTTTCGAACTTCAAAATTACATCATAAGACACTTCCAAAAACGCCCGCCCTTCGCTATTTCCTAGAGCTTTAGCTGGGAAGAATTGGCGAACTTCCCAGCAGCACAGCTGTGTTCAGTTAGAAAAACTTGATTCTATACAACAGCACTCAAAGTAATTAGCACTACGAAACACAATACATTAAATTATTTGCAATGTGTCAGCTAGCACACGCCAATATACCAACAAAAACATTGAAAGCTATGCTCAAATAGAAATAAAAACGTAAACAGAACTTAATACGTAAATAAAAGCCTCCAGACATAAAGGGCGTGCCGCTTACAGTCGAAAGGTGCGTGTTTCAACAGATTTAGAATTATTTTTCACTTAAGTATGAAGTTCATGTTTTGTTAAAAAAATGTAAGTAGTTAATTTATCGTCACTTGAGAATGCTCTTTCAATTCACGCTAAGGAACACTGAGAATCAGCCTATAATGTTCCCACTTCTGAAACATCGGCCTCCTCACAATGAGAGGGAGTGGGCCGTAATCCACCACGTGGGCCCCGTGCGGGTTGGTAGATGTCACATGTCTGCGAATTTTTGGCTCTAGGAGATGCCAATTTCCTCACGTTGTTTCTCTTTACCGTTTTGAGAGCAGTGGTGATTAAATAATTTATACTAAGTAAAGCACCTGAATGTGTTCGAACCTGCGACCTTACAACTCGTAAGTCGCGGCCGTTACCACTGACCCACCACTGCTCAAATGCTGCTTAATGTTGCTCAAAAATGGTTCAGATCATACGGAATTTTATGCGTTTTCCTACCTCATACCTTTATCCGTAGTGCCATTGCTCTTGGTGTTACGGTTGTTCATTGCCACTGATAATTGTTTAAAAGGGATTACCGTCAATTTTACATACAATATTTTTAAGGAACATTAAACCAGCGCAAAGTGTCTCCACAGCTTCAGCAAATACAAACCAAGACCCTGTTTAGCATTGTATGGACTTTGTGTGTACGTTTTAGGTAGTTTCTATGCAAAGGTTTTAAGACATTTATATAGATTACTCTTTCTTAATAAATATGTCGTTTTGTGTATTACCTCCTGTCAGTGCCACTGCTGGCGAGGATAGTCTCGTTATGCGGCGACCACTGCACCTGGAAGATCTCGTCCTTGTGCGATTCGAACGAGTGCAGCTTTAGCTTCAGGTTACGGAGGTCCCATAGCGCCACCTAGAGTACAGATGTGTGTTATTTCAGCCGCCCATTGCTTGGCACACTTTTTACAACTAGAAACCATATCCAAGACTTCTTTATTACATATAAGTTTAATATATTATACACATAAACCTTCTGGAATAAATTCTCTAAATTGTAGTGAAAAACTCGTCGAAATCCGTTGCGTCGTTTAGAAGAACAACGCGGTCTCAGACAGACACGAAAAGCGGCTTTAATTTTAAAAAGCGCTGGATAACCTAGCAGCTCTTGTTTCCTATTTCACATATAGGTAAGCATAGCGGAGATGACCGCCAGCTAGATTGACCAAACACTTGAAAAACGTGGCTGGGTTAGCCTGGATGTGAAAGGCGGAGAACCGGGTGTCGCCACGCAACTTTTTTCTTCTGTGTCTGTCGGTTATTACAACCATAATCAGAGGTCAACCGTCGAATCCGACTCGGCTGGGCAGCGTTCGGGAAGCTACGCAATATCTTCTCGTCCCACATACCGCAGTGTCTCAAGACGAAAGTCTTTGACTAGTGCGTGTTGCCAGTGATGACGTATAGCACTGAAACGTGGTCGCTCACAATGGGCCTTATTAGAAGGCTGAAAGTCACCCAAAGGGCCATGGAGAGGGCTATGCTTGGAGTTACCCTGCGGGATCGAATCAGAAATGAAGAGATCCGCAGGAGGACCAAGGTAGCCGACATAGCCCGAAGAATTGCCAAACTTAAGTGGCAGTGGGCAGGGCACATTGCTCGCAGAACAGATGGCCGATGGGGCCGAAAGGTTCTGGAGTGGCGACCGCGTACCGGAAGACGTCGACGGAGGCGACCTTGTGAAGGCCGCGGGAACCGTTGGATGCGAGGAGCACAGAATCGATCGAAGTGGAGGTGCTTGGGGGAGGCCTATGTCCAGCAGTGGACGTCTTTCGGCTGAAATGATGATGATGATGAACCATAATCAGACGGAAGGTCTTGCACAACTTGGAAGAGGCCAAGAAGTCCAGTAGTGAACTGCAATAGATTGCGTTTTTTTTTTTAGCCGGTAATGTACCAGTGCTGGGCAAAAGCCTCCCTACTCTCTTTCCACATCTCTCTGTCGAAAGAGAGTAGGGAGGCTTTTGCCCAGCACTGGTACATTAACGGCTAAAAAAAAAAACGCTATCTATTGCAGTTCACTACTATGGCAGGATGAGCTGGATTCCTTTAATAATTATTAAAGGAGTCCAGCTCATCCTGCCATCTACGTCTGGGCCTGCCGTGATATTGTTTGCCATTAAGCGAGACCCACTGGGTCGTAATTTTGCGTTAACTGATCAGCCTGTAACCTTTCCATTGTTGGGACTCAAGCTTCCTCTCTATGAGAGGGAGTGGGCTGAATACCACTACGCAGGCTTATGCGGGTCGGTGGATGTCATGTATTTTAATTATTGGTTCTAGGACATGCCTGTTTCCTCACATTTTCCTAAGTAAATAGATAATTACCGTTTTATCAGCACTGCCTGTAGCTAGTATGAACTCGGAGTAAGGGTTGAAGCTGAGGCAGTTTACTTCAGCAGTGTGCGCGTCCACTGTGTGCGACGGCTTTGAAGTGTTGTTACATCTGTAATGAGACATGTATTATTCATAATTTGCCATTTGTTTCTGGAGCTAACTGGTTCTCTATAAATTGATACTTCATTTCACTTGGGCCCAGCCCATAGGTAACCACAATGGGTGACATTTAATGATTAAAAAAAAATTTAAGTAATGTGTGTTGAGCTTCTCAAGTTCTGAGTTGAGCTATAGAAATACTGACACATGCTTGCACTGATTGGATTGTTCCACTCAAATCTGTGTGGTTCTCTCCTCCAAAGACCATCTCAGGCACTAATCTACATTGTCTTCACATGCGTGACCTTTGTACTGATAGATACGATAACGCACACAAGTATTTTAACAGCGTTCTTACCTGGTATCCCAAATCATAAGCTTCTGATCATCAGCGACAGAGCCGAAGAGCGACTCGTGCAGCAGATGCCACGCGACGTCCTCTACGACGGCCGTGTGTCCCGTGAACACCGACTTGGCTTCGATGACGCGCCCCTCCTTGGGCGTCGCGTTTATGTCCCACAGGCAGATTGTGTGGTCATCACTGGTATTAAGAAATATTGTTACTAACCTATTGAGTCTTTGTTACTTGTCAAATTTAATAAAAATAAGTAAGAATGTGTGTTATGAAAAGTGTCAAGTTAGTAACAAACTCAAGTTTTTTCCTTGTTGATCCATAACAAATTTTTTTTTTAACATTACAGCAATTAAACATGCTAGCAGAGTATATGACCATTCATATACTTTGCTAGCATAGTGTAAAACAATATTTTGTAACAATTTAAATTGCCTTAAATAATATCTACACAACTAAAAACTTGAGATTGCAGTTGCCATAGCATCGTTAAAAAAAAGTTTACTAAGCTAAACCAATTACTAAGTCAGCTATCAGATAGAAGATGAGCAGCTTTCTTATAAACCATCATGATGATAGCAGGCTCGGAAAGTCAGAACCGAAGGCATAAACACTATAGCCTCAACAACTCTAAATAGAAAATCCTGTCACTTGCATACATGAGGACCTACTGGCTGCGACCGTGAATGGTATTAGCGTTACTGAATTTTCTGGCAAACTAATTTTAAAAACTATGTATATTCTATTTTCGTGTAATTTTTGCCATCAACATGCTTAGAAGAAGAATAGAAAACATAACAGACAACACTAACCTTGCTGACAGAAGATAGCCATTTAGGTTGGGGTTCCAGGATAAACCATAGCCTTCTTTTTGGTGACCACGTAACCTGTTGAGGTAAGGTAGTGTTATAACTTTATCAAAAACATAACAATTATTATATTTCACATTCAATAAATGGTTAAACAATGGATATTATTGGTCTCACTTTTGCCAATACACATCCACAGTAATTAGATAATTAGTCAAAACAAATATAATATTTTAAGGGGTTTATTTATAAACAATGATTAAAGTTAAGTCATGTTTAAACATCAAAAATTTATGGTTAAACAGTCACTAATCACTACTTAACTTTAAGGTGAATGGGTAGTTGTAGCCCGCGAAATTAAATTTTTCTTACGTTTTTTGCAATTTTCAGGTCAGTGTCAGGTTGTATCTTGATCAAAATATGATTCGCGACTATAACCGGTATGTATTTACAGAATTATAATAATTAGAATCATTAGTACATCTTTCTAAGTTAGATTTCTACCGTTAAGAACAAATCTCGTATGGAAAAGTGTTAGTGGTAGAAATCTAACTTAAAGAGATATATTAATGATTCTAATGACTATAATTCTGTAAATACATGTCTATTATAGTCGCGAATCATATTTGGATCAAGATACAACCTGACACTGATCTGCAAATTGCAAAAAACGTAAATTTGAATTTCGCGGGCTCAACTACCCATTCACCTTAAGCAATGTTTATGAATAAAGGGATACCTTTGTGGTAAATATGCCACAAAGGTATCCCTATTTCCAAAAAAATTTCTTGGCGTCTACCATTTGGTGGACACCAAGAAGAAGAAGATTTTTTAATCTTCTATTCAAAATCAATAGAATTGCTTCAGAATGGGGGTAAAATTGATGATAGTTGGGAAAATTGATGTTTTGGCTATATAATCAATAATCTTGACATACCTGAGGTCTGGATGGCATTCACCAGAAGGTTCAGGCTTTGACGGATGCTTAGTGTAGTCGAAGACCAGCACATCGGAGGAAGGGGTCTTAGTAGCGATGACACAGGGGTTCTGGGGCATGTAGCGTGCCCTGTTCACCTCACCTTCATGGTTGATCTTGATTTCAATGTCAATTTTACCTGACACTGAGCCAAAGCCACCAAATTCTGGAAAGTTAACAATGTACTGTAACTTGATTGATAAGCAATGAAGTGGAATTAGACTCTAGTTTTTGTATGATCTTTGGAAAATATCCTTATTCTTGCATACAGGAAGAGCATAATATGAAAAAACTTGAAAATCATTTTAGTTTTTAACTTGTTGCCTTTGCTAGTTTTTCAGAACACAATGCTTACCAAAAGTCTGGTGGATTGTGTTTTGTTTTAGAAGAATTCACAAAAACAACCAAATTGAGAACTTTCCTTCAATTTTTTTTTTGTCTGTGGCATTTTTACTTTATTTATGAGTGTAAACCGGCCCACAAATTATATATAAATAAATTGTTTATTCATCATATCAGCATTGTGGTACATGGTAATTTACAGGGTTGAAAAATAAGTGTAATAAAACTACATCTGAAATGGTGGTGAGGTGCTGCATTCGCAGCTAGGTTATAGAATAACCTGTATAAGGAAATAATAGATAACTAAATAGATATGGAAAAGGGATATTGTCAAGAGATAACTTTAATGGTGCTACTACAATACATATTTCTTATGCAAGACATCTGTCTGACACTCCCTTCCGCTCCACCCAGAGTGGGAGGAGTCATTAGATGATTACCCATCCACAAAAGACATCTGTCTAGCATAATAATCATAATCATTTATTCATTGTAAAACATAGGTACATTATAAGTTCTTATTTGTTAATATGGTGAGGGCGCTATGTATACTGAACGTTTATTCTAAATCTATTGATAGTTATTATAAGCAGGTCCTATCCTAGACTATTTGAATATAGTATAATAATATTTTATTTATTTCTCACAATATCCTTGTAAATTAATAACAAAAAACAATGGTATGGGAGGCTGGTGCCCAAGCTAAGCTGAAACCTACATTTCAGGCCACCAGGTCTAAGCCACAAGTACATAATGATGGTTTCCCCATAAACTAAAACTAGGCAATACTTCCCATTTTACTTATAGGAAGGAGTGTTTTTGTGGAGTGTGTGGGATGTAGGCTTGAAGTTGTTAATTTAACAGATCTATGTCCAAAATCCACAAAGTATAACAGATACTTAAAAAGCAAAAAGTATGAGGTATTGGAGTAATTACCTATAAAAAAAATGTATAAACATCCGAATTGAGAACCTCCTCCTTTTTTGAAGATGTTTAACAAATTAAAAGCTCTCAGTACATACCTCCCTTATCATTGTCATAATGACTCGCATCAAACTGTGCATCTTCATTGGGTAGCTGGACACTGGCGATCAGCAGGTGGTTCTGTTCATCTGACGTGTGTGTGCCCAAGATCAACCTACATGAACAAAGTTTCTATAATCTAACACGTAGGTACACAGAGGCAGACTAGTCAGCTACATTACAAATAGTTTTGCTTTTTACAGTATGTATAACAATTATTGAAGTATCTCACAGTATCACAGGGTCAACTACCCATGTCCAAACTAAAAAAAAAAAAAAAAGAACAAAAGAAGTTGTAAGTGAGACCTTTGTACTAAATATTTTTGGGACAAGCTAATGCAACCGGATATTGTTAGATGTAAGCAATGAAGATAACAAGGGTATTATTGATATTACTTTCCTCAAGATGATGTACAAAGGAGTATCATCAAGAATCAAGCATAAATAGAGTAACTATCCGAAATATCAACAAGGTTACCGTACCTATGAACTGAGTAGTCCTTTCCTTCAGGCCGGGTCACGTCTGGAAGCCACTGGGCAGTAAGCGAGGGCCACTCCAGAGCGTGTGTCATCACCAAATCATACAAAAACGGAGTGTTCTTCTTCCATATTTTGTACTCCTCATTGATCACCCTCTCTTCAACCGCATCATCAAAGGTTTCTACAAACAACAGAAATTACAGATTCTCTACGAAGACTTTTTTGATAACCAAAAAATCACTGGCTGTCAAGTTCAAGCGTCAGCAAAGAACAGCAGCACCACCAGGTGAAACATTGATTTTGAATACAATTACCTCCGTCACCTTTGTCAGCCATTATATTTAACAGAAACTTGTATTTGTTTGATGTAAATTGATGAATTTATTAGCAAAACCGACCGGCCCCGTAAAGGCGCCAAACAAAAGTCCTTGGCGTTACTGGTAACAGACAACACTCAAACTTCCGGTTGCCAAATAATGGTGGTGTTTACAGGAACCAGTGGAAATAGAATTTTACGGTTCATTATTATTATTAAATTAGTATTTTAATTCAGGCCGCAACGTACTTGCAAATATTTTGAACGTTTCGAAGACTTCTTCGGTCTATTAATTAACAATTACCGGTTTTTCAGAGATTCTGAATTTTGAACTGAATTCTCGATTAACGCAATTACATGTTAAGCCAGGTACACACGCTTTAGCCACTGGTGACATTGGCGATTTCAAAACCTCACGTCCACTCCACACGCAGATTTTCAGATAGATTTGTCCTTAGCGAATCTGTGTGTGGACAGAGGTGAACTAGTAGCAGTCTTTGACGCTCTATATAGGCTGTTTATTATTGTGTTTTATATCGATAACGGCGACCCTTAATTTATTATTATTTCCTAGCGTGTGCCCAAATAGGACTCGCCAGCTAGACTGAATTTAGTTTTATAATGCTGCAAGCTGCAATAGAGTTGGCCGGCAGAGTTAAAGGTATAGGAGGACTTAGGTTTCTCTTTACGTATTTGGCGTTTTTCGGTTAGTAAGTGTATCGTATCGAGGCGCTTCTTTTCGAAAGTTTTTACATGGGCGCTGACAGGATTATTTTCAGGAAATAGAAATAGGAGCAGCTTTGCCAACTTATGCACAAAAACTTAAGGATTGAAACAGATTGCAGATTTAGACAATTTTAGAATCCTGGATCGGTTATATTATTTTATTTCTGAATGTTTTATACACCTCCTGGCGCCTATTCTTTTAGACAAGTTACTTGTGTTCAAAAGACTTGTCGAAAACATGTCGTCTGTAGAACATAACATAGCTTTATTGACATTGTTTCAGATTCCGACATAAATTGTTCACCTTTTTAACACTTTTAACAAGTTTGGTATACACCTAAATATTAGTGAGGCTGCTAGTCTTTACTACTTGTTTTAGGTCTGTACTATGATAAGAATGAAAACAGTAGAATACATGTTTTATTATAACTTGTTGTCAACGCGGAGTAAAATGTAAAGTCAAAAATATTGTATACAATTTATAAATATTTTACATTAAAACATGTAACCGTCTTAGTTCCATTATTTTCTGAGCTGCGATATTGCCAGCCGCAGTCGCAGGCTGGCCTCCTTAGGCCTGGGCACACCTCGGACACTCCATACAACGCTCGCAAAATTCAGGAAACCTGACGTTTGCGGCCGGCGTTTGGGAAACTCCACCACCGTGTGGACGTGATATTTTGAAATCGCCAGTGAGTCGCTACGTGTGTCCTAGCATTAATAAGGCAAAACGTAATAAAAAACATGGTTACAACATTATTCTTGCAAATTAGAAAGAAGTAGCTAATTTTAGTAATAATAATAAGTCAATAAGACAAGTAAAGAAAAACGTCTTTCGATTTCCGAATCATTAAATAGTATGCTGGCAATAATAAATGAAATGTCATCTGATTACATTAATGTCAACATGGCTGATGCTGCAGCAGCTCGTCGGGAAGCTCGCAGAAAGAGAATATTAGAAAATTCTCACACTAGACTCCAACTTATATCTGGGAAATGTGGGGACGATAGTCCAAGAGGTATTACAAATACTTCTATACTTGTGACACATCATAGCATACGTGAGCTAGGCTTTGCTTAACACATTGTTTCCTTTTCAGAATCTCCGGTCAGAAAGATTATTCCTGATTCAGTTCCGGAGATTTCGCAACCTTCGGACAATAGCAGTAGCAAGACTTCGCTCAACAATGGCGTGATCATCGCTGAACCAGATTCTTTTGAGTTGTTATCATCACTCAATCATGACATCGCGGCAGGCGATGGAGAGGTACCCAGGGATTTGGCATCTTTCGTAACACCAGAGTCTGCGCCAACGCCATCCCCCTGGGAGAAACTCAGTAATAACAAATACGACGTAGTTTTGTTATCACTTCTAATTCAATTAATGTACAGTTTGTCATTGGTCACATTTGAAGGTACTTACTTTTTCCTACCAATACTCATCTATGCTATAACAAAATTGATATGGTTTCCGTCACAAAGAAGTAATTCTAAATTTGCCAATGCATTGCAACTCTTGCATATTGTGTCTTCTCATAGAGTTCAGAAACTCATTTACTTGACACAATGTATGGGTGTAATATCATGTGACATTTGTGTATTTCTATTTACCACAATTTGCATACAATCACTACTGATCACCTTGAAGGATGGGTTAATTACATAGTAATTACTTCATTTGCACCTAAGCTGAGGGCATTAAATTGACTGAGCAGTTTCTTACAATAGCTGGCTAGAATAAATTGGGGTAGTGTTCAAAATTCAATTCAAGTTCGGTAAAATCTCGAATGTGTTGTGTATGCTAACTGTAATGTTGAATTTTGAAGGTGCTCCACAATGTTCCATACATAATACATATTTTGATTGCTTGTGCCTTTATTCGTAAGTGAGAAGATGTGACATGTGTGCGTTTTAGTCACATATTGCCATTTTTAGTTTTAAATTAGAATCAATTTTTGTATATAGCAACAGAAACAAGTTTTAGTTACATTCATAATATATTTTATTTTTGCTCAATGCATTCATTTTGAATATTTGCATAATTCAATTATTTTACGACTCTCTTGCATTTAAATTGTATTTATTTCAGTAAATCATGCAAAAGCAACAAATATTCTATCTTATACTTAGTTGAGAATATCAAATAATGTGAAGAATATTCAATAGTATGCCAAATTAGTAAAATATTTTCATGCTTTATACTTGTAAAATATAATATTTTGATGAAGGAATATAATCCTTTGAATTATAATGGCCTGTATAACCAATTTCAATGGCCTGGACTTGTGAGTATATTTTATAATCTTGAAATTTAGTACTATACTTATCCAAAGTTGTTAAATCAATTACATGAACCACTTTCATGTATGGCAGTCTGTGACTTGTAAACCCTTTTGTAGATATTTTTGTTTTTATTTAATTGGTTTTGTTAATACTTTTAACCTTTTTAATTCTAACACTGCCTTAATCTTTTTGTATCAATTTATTAAAAAAATATATAAAAAGTTAGGTAAGTATGTATATCACTATTTACCCAATACAATTGACCCCAATAAAAAAAAAGCTTAATTATTAAATCCTAATGTCCCAAAAATATAATAATGATCCTCTTTTACCTTATAATTTTTTAATTGGCTTCTTTGGTAATGGAATAGTTATTTTTTAACTACAATTCGGAGTTAAGCTGGTATGGTAATACCAAAGATTTACACAGGCTGTTAATGTACAGACGCCAGCACATCAACCTACACCTAACTGTCACATTTTCCCAATCAACTTTGAACCTTATGCGTCGGTGATAAAGTTGAAAATCTATTAAAGAAATTTGACAGATTGTAGTAGGTTGATGTGCTGGCGTCTGTACATTGCTGAACATAGGCCTTAGACTAGCATGATGTCTTTGAAAATTCCCACTACCTGCTAGGTAAATTGTTACAAAATGTCTTCCCTCTATTTGTACTTTTGTTGTAACAGTACATTGTTCTCTTTGTTTCACTTATTTTTTCGTAAATAAAATACGGCACTCGCATGCAAATGTAATATGTTACATGCATAGACAATTTTATAAAATAGTTATTTCTTGTTGTTAATATCTCAATCTGTACCTCAAACTCATTTATACTTTATGCTCGAACTAGATAATAATATATGCTGCTTAAAGTACATGTGAATAATTTAGTGTATCAGCTTAATCCATATTGTAAATAAAGGTCAAACAACTATAAATAAAATAAAAGTTTAATTATATTTTGTTACATCTTTGAATTAAAAAACGGTTATGAATGGTATTTTGTTTTTCTTTCAGTGTTTCCTCCATAGGCGTCGAAAATAGGCTGAAATAATGTCCTTTTCATTATTTAGTAGTATTTATAATATAGTCATAATTTCTATGAGGTGTGTGGTCTAAATAATGATGTTGGCTGTTTTAGTAAACATTCCAACTCGAAATTATTGTTTATGCACAACTAAAAAGTAAAAAATGGTTAAGGAATAAATAATGTGAATATGAGATGAGCAAAATAAAATAAGCATTTATCAAAAAAATATTTACAATATAAATTAATTTACCATAAAGCCCAGTTCAGACAGAGCAGTGCTGCTGTCTGTGCTGACCCAAACATGATGGCGCTTATGTCAGCAAGGTAAGGATGGTTACAAATGAAAATAAAAAACGTAATCATGTAGTCGTAAACTATATTCTATTATGAAACTAATACAACTGAAAAAACAAAAACATTATAACAAATGCATGATGTGAAGTCAAGATCTACAAAACTAAACTTATCGATTAAAAAAGTTTTTAAAACTACTGAAGATATTCTTATTCTTACTTTGATTCGGTTGGCCACTTTGTACCGGCGCTTTAGCTGGAGTGGCTACATCACCCGTGCTCCGACGATCTGACTCTGAAGAAGAAACAGTTTGAGGAACTATGTTTTCTTTATTCGACATGTCTGGACTAGTGGAAGTATGCTTATCAATACTTTGTACAAATATATCCTTATCGCTACTTTGAGGGGAAGAGTCAGCTGGTTCGTCAGAGCACCCGAGTTCCTATTGTTTCTTTGCAACTGCCTTCGGCTTCTTCTCTCGTAAAGGTTTGTTGCGGATAAGATCTGTGCGTCCCATTGATATCATTTTAAGTTCCCATGCGTCTAATTCTTTCCTGAAAGCAAAAGGAATTGCATTTTAGTGTCCTACCGAGACACAATTTTCAGTCGAAATTGTAACCGAATCGTTAAGGAACCAACGATTCTAGATTAGGCCGAAAACGAAACTTATGAAGTTATCATTATGGGATTAACGATTAGGTAGTTTTTCAGAAGGTTGATTCTCGATACAGTGAATGAGCTGAGTTAGTATTCTCAAAAACGTACCTGTATTTAGCCATTAGGTCTGCTGCCTCTTTATCCAACTTAGCTTTTTCAGTATCAGTTAGTTTTAGCCATTCTTTCTTCACTTCTTCCTGAAATTGTTTCAAGTCTTTGCCTTTGAATCCTTCCTTTCTAGATTTTATAAAGAGGAAATATGAAGACATTGGCTTTTTCGGACGTCCAAGCTCTTTGTATTCCTGTAAAATTATAAATAAAAAATATTAAGACATTTTTTATTAGTTTAAGGGAAAATTAATGGCTTGATATCATCATTTGACAGGCCTGATGGTCTAGTGGTTAGTGACCCTGACTGCTATACCGGAGGTCGTGGGTTCGATTCCCACCCAGGACAAATGTTTGTGTGATGAGCACGATCATTTGTTCTGTGTCTGGGTGTAATTTATCTATAATATGTATGTATTTAGAAATATATATGTATGTTTATCAGTTGTCTAGTACCTATAACACAAGCTCTGCTTAGCTTGGGACTAGATGGCGTTGTGTGATAGTTGTGGAATATTATATTATATTATTATTATATTTGCCTTATGCCTTTTTCCTACTATGTTGGGGTCTGCTTCCAGTTTAACTGAATGCAGCTGAATACCTAATTTACATGGAATACCAGCTTTCTGACTCTGCTCAGTAACTGGGTAACACAATAACCCTTGTTAGTACCGTCAAACGGGGTGAATAGGGATGCAGGGGTGAATCGGGACAAAACTTTAAAAGGGATTTTAACATTAAAATAATATAGTTTGTGGCCAAAAAGGACCCTAATGTGTTTACTGTAATTGAATTAACGATTATGTGTCCTTATTGACAACAAACTATATTATTTCAACGTAAAAATCCATTTTAAAGTTTCGTCCCGATTCACCCCTGCATCCCTATTCACCCCGTTTGTAGGTACTGGTTGTTACACTTTTGGGGTTTAGAGCCATAGTGAAAACACTTCATTTAGGGCTCACAGGGCCTCAAACTCAGAATTTTGTTTGAAAAAATTCTGTAACTATTGTTTCAAAATTTCTACATGTAGCATTATAACTTATTATAACTTACAGCTTTCAGTTTTCTTTTTTCCTTAGCCTCAGCCAATTCTAGTTTCACTCTTTTAATGTCTTCTTTTTGTTTATCAGTGAGCGAAGACTCATACATTGCCTTGATCTTCTTATAGTCTTCCAAATCTTTTTCATATTCCTTTCCCATTTGAGTTTTGGTCTGCAAAAGGATAATTAGATTATTTTTAAGATGGTCTAGTGGTTGGAAGTAGGACCGCTGACAGTGGGTTAGATTCCGAGGTTATGTAGTGTTATTGGGTTTTCTTATCAGGAATTTCTCTGTAGTAGTTCGGAGTCTGGATTTGTAGCCAGTTAATGGTTTGCCTTCAATTATTACAGAACTTCCTTCTTTTTCTTTCTAATGTTAATTAGGTACCGAAAACAAGGCATCAATTTAGACGGTCAGTGGGTCGTCGACATCTCTGCCTAGCTCTACAGACAAAACTAGCTTCTGTTATGTTCTTGTTTTGAAAAATATTCTTTATGGCTCCTTAGCCAGATTTTAGCCTACCTCTAAATCCAACTGCTGCCAGTGTTTAGATGTCCAGGAAATGGCCTCTTTGGAAGAAATGCCGGGATTTTTAGCCAGTAGTGCTGGCCTCATTTGTGTCATGAATTTGAAGAATGGAGTCAAAGGCCGCTTTGGCTTTTCTAAGCCCAGCCTCTCCTCTGCAGATTTCTTCGTGTAGTTGCATGCTTGAACAGGGGCCAGCCAGTTTGTTCTGTAACAGAAAAGTGAATGGTTCGTCTTAGGTTCAGCAACTATGATTTATTTTCCAATGATTATAAAACTTCACATTAACTCAAAATACAATAGGTAAAATACAAAACTTCACATTAAATCAAAATACAATAGGTAAAGTGAATACTTTCATTTAGAAATTTCAAAAAAATAAATAAAAGATGACGGCTTTATTTAGCTAAAATAAACAATAACCCAAGCGTCATAACCTCAATCTTACCTCCCATGTAGAACACTTTTATAACTTCCTACGAAGTAATTACTCAATCGACAAATCTGAGTAAACGAGGACATTATAAAAATTATTCGTTTGGTCGATTTATCATAGAAATAAGAAGGAATAACACCAGATTTTCAAAATTATAGCTAGCTATTTCAGATTGGTTACAATCTGTCTGTCAAGGTCAACTGATCAAGAAATGTTGCGTTCTTTAACATATCATATCTGAGTGAAAGAGACAGTTATAGGCGTTACTTTCGTTTAAAGAGAATGGTACCCAAAAATGAATGCTAAAATTGCGTAATAATAAATAACGAAACGCATTTTGACATGACAACCCTGTGTTCACAGCGTTAAAAATTTTCATTGAAGATTTAGAGAAAAAGAAAACATTCCCAAAAGAGCAAAGTCTCATTTTAAAATAAATTAAATGATCTATCTAAAAATTACGTAAAGGAGATTTAGATTTTTCTTTTACTCACGTAAATGGGCAGCCCTCAGCAGCATAATCCTTGGAATCGTAAGACAATTTCTGATTCCAACAGCCACAGCGAAGTTTATTTGTCCATTTAGGTATAACGTTCCACCACCACCACACCGCCGCGCCGGTGCGTTATAAGTTTATAACGAACGGGCTGATTACCTGCCTGACAGGCGCAAGGTGTTTCCCGTTCAAGAACATTTCAAACATCGCGTGCGAATTGGCTCTAAGCTAAGGTGGAAATTATTCGTACAATTATTGCCACGAAAGATGAGACTAAGACTAGACCCCGCCTCCCGCGCTCTTTCCACCGCTCCTTTGACGTCCGCTCCGGTCCCGTCCTGCGCTCAGACGTCATACCGGTAAAGAGACCTAACATCGTGGACTGCGCAAGTATAACCACGTGGTGTGTCAAAAGTCTCATCTTTCGTGGCACGCATTATAGTACTTTATTCGTATACAGGGTAGTCAACGTCAAATCTGACAATGACCTCTAGTATAACAGGACAAGGATCTAATGGCGCGTGGCCAAAATCGGAACTATCACCGCCGACTTGTTTTCCCATACATTTTCTGTGATAATTTCACAAATTAATGCCAAATCGCAAAAAGATCATTGTAGCATAGGTAGGTAGCTTTCTGAAATTCCAGTTCGAATGGTTCAAGGTTTGGGCCATTCCAAGCAAGATTTCTTTCCTTGTATAAGATTTACCCAATTTTTCTACAAACTCGAAGGTGTATTTTTTTTCGTAGATAGTATACAAGGAGTGGCCATAAATGGTACATGATTGTGGCCCGACTGCGTTAAAATTTTTCGTTCATGCATTTTGACCGCGTAGGTTAGGTATTGCAATTTTGTATGAAACAGTTGATTAAAAAAAAAAAACCCGCGAAGATTTTCAACGCTCTTTCAAAATCATGTACTGAATCCAAGGTACCAGGTTGCGCGTTCATATCCCTGCCACCTTGTTAATAGGCAGGTGCCTATTGCGGAGATTATTGGATAGTTGCGGCAGGAAGGAAAGGTACCCAGCGAAGCTTTTTAAGTGAAACAAAAACATTTTAATAATATTTTATTTTAAACCTACTCATTAGCCACTATATTCTATTACTTACAATAATTAGATACTTACATAAATAAAACTTATTTACCTAATATTCACAATCAAATATTTTCAGTCATTATTTACATTTATTATACAATATTTTGGCAATAAGGAGGTGGGTTTTCTCGCTGTAGATTTCTTGTTTTAGCTTTTTTTTACAATCTGGTAGCACAACGGCCCAGACATAACTGGCGTAAAAGGTAAGTTGCCTTCCCCTTTGGGGGAAAGAAGCGTGATGTTACATTACAAATCCAGTAGAAACGAGAGTCAGTTATTGTGAGTTTTGAGTCCATTAAAAGAAACAAGTAAGTATTTATTTAAGGAAGCTGCGTTTACTGATTAAACACGGTCAAATTAAGAAGCTAGCGTAACTCCACAAATCAGATGGGTATCGACTATCGATAAATGAACACGATTAAGTACTTATACAGGGTGAAATTGAACACATGCGACAAATCGAAATGGGATATTGTACTCGTCATTATGAACAACTTTTACTATGGGACCAAACCTGAAATCGCGAAAAGAAAATCAGTTGTTCCCTACATTTATGTTCGCATAACTCGCCAAAATGTAGGGAACAGCTGATTTTTTTTTCGCGATTTCAGGTTTGGTCCCATAGTAAAAGTTGTTC
This sequence comes from Amphipoea oculea, assembly GCA_945859645.1. Classification (NCBI taxonomy): domain Eukaryota; kingdom Metazoa; phylum Arthropoda; class Insecta; order Lepidoptera; family Noctuidae; genus Amphipoea; species Amphipoea oculea. Next base: position 14,568,970 of record OX243880.1, read on the forward strand.
ATAATGATGAGTATAATCTCCCATTTCGATTTGTCGCATGTGTTCAATTTCACCCTGTATACAGGGTGAATTATCCAAGTGGGCGTGGATGGCCAAATTCTAAACTATGAGGAATAGCGAAAAGTACTCAAAGGAGTCGCGGGCTCGATTTTGATAAAAACTAAAATTGCGTCATTGGATTTTTGAAAAATCAATATTTCTAGCCAGGAATCGAACCTGTTGATTTTGAAGAAAAAAAAACACACTGTATTATTACACCATTCGATAGTGTCCCTAATAAGGATCAAATTCTGGGAAGTAATGACATACGGCAAACTTAAGGAAAATGTTGAATTTTAATAAACTGCTTCTTTTTTCATACCTTGTTCGAAATGATGCTCAATATTTTTACACCCGAAACACTCGTAGCGCAGTCACCTTCACAAAATTATGTTCTAAATTCAAATTTTAATTGCAGTACAGTCCTTGAGACGTCGAATCCAGCTATGTATTCAAAAACAATTGTCACAATTTTGAACAATTAATCAGTTAAGGTTTAATAGGTAGGTAGCATAAGAAAATAGAAAAGTATTTTGATAAAAATGAGCTCTTTCCTTTAGTTTGCCGTATGTCATTACTTCCCAGAATTTGATCCTTATTAGCGACACTATCGAATAGTGTAATAGTACAGCGTGTGTTATTTTTTTCAAAATCAACAGGTTCGATTCCTGGCCAGAAATATTGATTTTTCAAAAATCCAATGATGCAGTTTTAGTTTTCATCAAAATCGAGCCCGCGACTCCTTTGAGTACTTTTAGCTATTCCTCACAGTTTCGGATTTGGCCATCCACGCCCACTTGAAAAATTCACCCTGTATATAAAAAAAAAATTTTTGGATTCAACGGCTGCATGTATTATAGTTACTTGCAGTATGAGTTTAGCAAATCTGTGTTTTTAGCGTGTTTAGATATCGATAACAATCACGTCTGTGAAGTTTACACATAACAAGATGTTTTTTTAAACCGATTTTGCAAATAACTACACTCATACGGATATAGACCCCCAAAACAATCACCAAATCATTTTTATTTTGTTTTGTCACGTTTAGATATTATCACGTCTGCGGAGTTTCGCTAGATAATTTAATTTAACCCTGAATACCTTCTACAGTAGATAGGTACAGACGCCAGCACATCAAGCTACTACAATCTGTCAAATTTCTTTAATAGATTTTCAACTTTAATACTAAATCATAAGGTTCAAATTTGATTGGGAAATTGACAGTTTCGGGTAGCTTGATGTGCTGGTGTCTGTACATACTAACTTGAAATCCAGAAAGAAAGTACTTAGCAGATAGTTCTCATTATAAAACGTAAGAATATGATAGGAAGTACAATAATAATACTTTCCATTCGTATTTACAATTCAATGTAGATAATTATTATACCTATTCATTAAACCTAGGTATTTACATTTTGTTTATTTACAAAAAAAAAAAGTTATCTCATTTCTGTTACTTATAGGCAATTTTCTCAAACTGAGCCGACCTATGTATATTCGTTCTCATAAATTGAAAGACAATCACTCGGTTTTGACAGATATGTACTTTCACGGTAATTATTATTGATCCTATTCTATTTCAAATGAAATTAGCTAGTGAAATTCCGCGGACGTGATGGATATCGATATCTAAATAGGTATGACAAAATAACAAAGAAATTAATTTGATGACTTCTTTGTGGGGTCATCGACCGCAGTTAGTGTAGTCACTTGAAACATCATCAGTTTAAAAATCAATCTTTATGTGTATACCTACTTCACAGAAGTATCGAAAGAAAACAGATTTTCTCAACTCATACTTCAAGTACCGTCAAACGGGGTGAATAGGGATGCAGGGGTGAATCGGGACAAAACTTTAAAAGGGATTTTAACAATAGAATAACATAGTTTTTGGCCAAAAAGGACCCTAATGTGTTTACTGTAATTTAATTAACGATGACGTGTCCTTATTGACAACAAACTATATTATTTCAACGTTAAAATCCTTTTTAAAGATTCGTTCCGATTCACCCCTGCATCCCTATTCACCCCGTTTGTAGGTACTTAACAAAACAACAGACACAAAAGTCGTCGCCAATCAAAAAAAAAAAACTTTTTTATTTATCGATATCCATCACGTCTGCAGCGTTTCGCTAGTAATTCTTTAATTGACCCTGTATAGGTACTTTCATAGCGGTATATTTAATTCATTACTCACGATGTAGATACATAGATATAGATTCATAAGTAACAACGTAACAACAACCAAATGCGAGGCTTGACATTTTCGACATAGCAAACAACCAGCCATTCTTTATTAATTATATTATGCATCATTCATAACACTACAAACATAGTAATTACAATTATAAATACTTAAATAGCTATTATTAAAGGCCATATCATCCTGACCCCAGCTAATTACAAAACTAATGGCACTTGAATATTAGTTCATCCATACACACAAATCTTACAAATAAATGCAGCAATAGAGGTTCCTCCTCTCAAAATTGTCTTTGAACGTTATTGAAAATGTTATATGACCCATTATACTCGTCAAAGAATAGTTTCACCTGCTGAGTAATGGTAGTGTCTAGGCTTTCTATACGAATGCGTTTGTGGAGGCCTGTACGTAGCATACTTGTGTGGATGTCTCGTCAGGGTGTGCGGGTGTGTCGCGTAGCAGTGCAGAGTCAGCGGCGTGGGCGGTGGACCCGGCGGACACTTCGCCATCGGCGGCTTCCTCGGACCAGCGATCCTCCTCCACAAAGCCTTTAAACTCGGCGTAGCGATCCACACCGCAACCATGACACCGAGAATCTGTGTCGCAAATATTCTGAACAGAAACACCCAGAATGCTGGTTTTGGATGAGTTGAAGGTTCTGTTGAAGGCACTGGAGCAGCGAGCCATTCGTCTCTCCATGCGTACTCATACACCCACGTTGCAAGTATGCATGCTGAGGGCACGGCGTACAGTGCTGCAAATGCTCCTAATCTGAGCACACTTTGATCCTGATGAGGCTGAGGTGGTGAGTTCAGCAGTACAGATGGGGCTGGCACGGGTGCTGGTCGACGGAGGACAGCACGGAAGCCCGATGAGAGGAACACGGAGCCAAGCAGCAGACAAATCGCTTCGGGAACTATAACCAACGCCAGTAACGACTTACTGGATTGGTTACCCACGAAGCATGTCCCTGTAACAAACAGAAAAAAACCTTTAGTAAACGACATCAGTGGTGTAGACGTTAGCGGATACCGAATTCTTTTTCTCGAGTGCTCTTTATAGATGTGAATAACATTCCAATTTCCACTAAAGCTGCTCTCAAAGCGAACACCTACACAAACATACGGCGAGAAAAAAGGCTTGCATTAATAAGGCGGTTAAAAGGACCGATTTAAAATTGAAATACGAGCGTGCGAGGAGGAAAGGTGTCGTATTTAACGGCTCGAATAATGGTCGAGCATTTCTTTCGGCCGCCATAATGGAAGTGGAATGGAAATAATAAAAATAAAAGCACAATACTCGTGGCATGATTGAAACTGCAATATGCCTGAGAATCGGGCCGCGTGGCACTTCGCTCGCACTTCGCATAATGGCGATAAAAATAAATGTAAGAGGATTTTAAAATATATCCACAGCCGAGATAAATAGATAGCGGACAAACATAGAAACCAAACATCAGATAGACGCTCTCGCGGCTAAGTAGTGAAAGACTAATAAATTGTATTCGCAAATGAGAGACTTGTTTATAACTATATGAGTTTGCTCGCAGCTCATTGATATACCTAGTTAGAAGCTGAAATTGACAAAAGAGGGCTAAACTATGCAATACCATATTCAGAAATACAAATAACCGAAATGATGTTTCACAAAAACTTATTAAAATAAAAAATATTCAACATGCTGGTTGCCATGTGCGACCATAACGATACTATCATTAGCATGATATAATAAATCGTCCAGTTTTTACCAATCACGAATTTATTACAGCCGACAAGTCGGACAGGGCCAAGTGATTTATGTCCAAAAGTTTATTTATACAGCCAGTAAAATATTTTAAAGTATATGTCCTCATAATTCAGCTTGATAAGTGATGATTGGCTCATTGTTCTCCGTCATTCGATAAAACGCTTCTTGGAAAAGGAGGAGTAAAATAAAATGGGAATTTAGATAGGTATATAAGTACTTATGAAAAGTGTTGATGAATTCCGACTAGGTACTTATTTAATTAAAGAAGAAGAAATGGGTTGGTGCCTTATGAATTAGGGCCGATTTTTCAATCAGTAGATAACTTTTACCTGAAGAATAAATGAGACATTTTGACAGATTGTTGTCCATACAAAAACTGTCAAAATGCCAAACTTATTCGTCGGATAAAAGTTAACTGGCGATTGAAAAACCGGACCTAAACAGACTAAAAACATTAGGTATATTGAAAGGAATGTGCATGTATGTAGTAGAAGAGTGTGTACATTTCAGAAGAGTAAAGAGCAATTTTGATATACGAGCATATACATTATAGATAGGCTTATGTGTAGGTACTAGATACTAAGAGAAATGATTGAAAATGAATGCACATTATCAAGTCTCCTATTTCTCAACGCTCTGAACTATCTATAAAGCTTCAGAAAAGACGGTTGCCTTTACAAAGGGACCAGCAGAAATCTTAAGGTAAGCATATAATCTCGCCACTTTCAAAGAGGACAGTCTTTGTCGGCACCGCAACTTTGTATCACGCAAAACCACAACGGCAGAGTCTTCTGATCCAAGTATTACCGACCACCCGATTACGATAAAAAATCTTTTTTTAGTTTTTACTAAACTTTATCATTGCGCTGCGGTGTTTCTGTGTCGTTGTCATGTCCATTATAATTAATCATCTCTAGCTTAAATGATAAAAGGATTTTTTGATAACTAATGTTTTCTGCCGCTACATTGATAACAGAATTTTCATATCTAAAGCTACTGTTCCTGTATCTAAAGTTTCTTTAGTAAGTCTTTCATGTTACCGCTACGACCGATTCTTTTATCTCTCATGTTTAGAAGCTTCCAGCAAATGGACACGTGTACTTGGCTTTGTAAGTATTAAATTTTGGATGTAAAAAGCCGCCGCGCGCCGGTAACGCGGTCTGATAGTGGAACCCCAAACAGCGGCACATCGTACGATTCGACGACAAATCTCGGGATTTACTGATACCGATACTGTGTATCTACCCGAAAACGCCGACTCTAGGTCAGCAGATCGGGCAAGCCGTGGCGGCGGTTTCTTTTAAAAGATTAAAATAATATTTACAAGACATTATGATATTGCTTCCTTACTTTTTTAATCTGAAGTTGTCCCTTCGGTTGCTACAAACAGAACTGCAGAAGTTTTCTTATGCTCGTCGCCTAATGCAGCTAAATTAGAACCGGCAATAAGTAGACAAGCCCTGCATTATTTATTGTCATACAGTAATCTCCACATATCCTCTAATGGCACAAACCGAGTCAGAATCTCGTTTAGCACACGAACAACATTACAATGAGCCGGTACTTCCATACAAACCACTCAATACCATTACAGCATGAATACGTGCTCCCGCGCACTCGTACCAGATTTAATCGCTTTGAAAAATGCCGCCGATCAAACAAGAAAGGACTATTAAAACAGGAACGTTTCTTGCATTTGTGTTGTTTCGCTATGGACGTGTATTAGGAGCTTATTGATTGATTCAGAAACAAACAATGGGACTCTGAGAATATTATGCGTTGTTCCTGCCTGGCAAGTTATTACTGCGTTTTTTTTAGGTCATGCGTACCTATTTGCCTTCTTTCGACAGCAACGGTACAAGCCTAAGTCTATACAAAGTTAGAAATGTATAGCTAAAGCCAAAACTTAACGCACATTTAAAATGCTTTCCAATCTAGTTCGATCAATCAATGCTAAAGGATATTGGACTCCAATAAATAACTTCTAATATGGTGAATCACCTATAATAGCGCAGCCTCCTTTGGAAGCGTTGAACTTCTAACATGACCATTTAAAGATGTCCAAGCAACAAGTAAAACGACTCGTGATCGACTGCCTATTCAATATGGTCAGGTTATTTAGGATTTGGTATAAAGATTTGGTCAGACCGATTAGCTACAACCAACTTATCCTGTATTTATCTTTCCTGAAGAAAAAGTTGCTTAACTGAATGAATTACAATCGAATTCCCATTCGTTAGTTTATTAGACATTTATTCATCTGTTATGCAGCGCTTATTATTCCGCCTTCTGCCGCGACAAACCTGCCTCATCTTTTCTCAATATCCACTCGCTAACTATCGAACCGGTCTCTAACTACCATAGTTGGTAGACCCAGTTACTGAGAAGCGAGGTGTTATAAAAACATATGATGGAGTCCAATGATGGTGTGTAAAAGTCGTCTGTAATTCTGTATATCGGAATTGTAAATCGTAAATTAAAATTCTATAAGAAAACTGGATCTTAATTAGGTGTCAAACGTTCGTTACATTTACATCGAAAATGATAAATGTCACTTTTTTTGAGAAGATGGGACGAATCCTAATAAGTTCTAGTGATGACTAATTGATTTGATATTAACAAACAGGAGTTGTGTCTCATTAATTAGTACGACAACTGTCAATTACAATCAACATTGTTATGGATGTCACTCACAGGAATTGAGTTGACATTCCGAAGAGTTAGTGACCTGCTACTGCCTGCTACTATTGCTGACTTTGTGGTTAATTAATTCAGTTGCAGAGGGAGGAATTATATCAATTATATAAGTTCTTACAGTAAAAACTAACAACATATAAAGCCCACTATACTAAGGCTACAGGTTTTATTTGAACTGTATTAATTTAATGACCACAGAGATCGTGCAGCTATCTTGGTTGCGACGACTGCGGAATGCCCCAAGGAACTGTTTTGGACCCACAAATCGACCCACGTATTAAATCTTCAGTTATTTGGATATCCCCAATTGTATCCTTACAAAACATTCTAGCAATTATACCTATAGCATCATCCACTTAACACCTAGTGCAAGTTTTTACATAGCAATTGGTATTTTAGCATGTCATTTTGTTTAAGAACCACACTCTGATCGAAGAAGAAAGTCTATTGTAGGGGGCCACATATTTCCGAATCCCTACAAAACATTCTAAAAGGAGTATTACATAGAAGCTTACCGGTAAGTTCATCAGCATCAACATCTCTGGTGACGAGCACAGCAGCTGCGAGGGCTGCTGGCACGCCCCACGCTGCAAGCTGCAGGAGTGAAGAGTGACGGTTGTTGCGGGCGCCTGCTGCTGGTGTGGGGGGACGCATCACGCTCGCACGCCAGGCTCCTGCTACTACCACCCACCTGGAAAAAACAGAAAAATAAGGGTTAGAAAACGTGCTTACGTAAGACCTGGGAATTCTGTGAAGTGTAAAATTTGGATGCAGTCTCGTGAAAGGTCGGTTTTAATTTCGGTTAACAAACTAATATTTTGATACTCTGTAGTTTATGCGATCAAATATATTCGTATTTAGTGGTAGTTGGTAGTAGAAATCCTGCAATGCTGCTGAAAGATTTATTAGAATGGTCCAGGGTCATCTCATAATTCATCTACCTGCACTAATGCCCCTGCTGTCCCTCGTGGGAACCTGTGTACCTTTGTGTAATAACTTTTGTTGGAACACTGGTACTCATAACACAAGTTAGATCTTACTTTGAGTACCAGAGTCCAGAGTTCAAAATACGCTAGATTAAAAAAAAAAACTGGTAACATACTTAGTTACTAGTGTTATTGCTCACTTTTTTTGCGAAATAAAGAATTTATTATTATTATTACCTACATGGACTACGTGGCTACTGTATGGTCCAAAATCGTAGTCGTAGTCCACAGACAACTGCTAGACGTGCGAACACAAGATTTGAAGGAAAATATCTCATGTTTTCCTTGATTATTTAAAGTAGGACAAAATATTTCATATGATCTAGCTTATTGATGGTCATCGCACTTGGCACCAGTTCAGCATACTAGTCGACCCGGTCGTGTTGCCCGCCATTACCGTTGATCTAGATCTGACGAGTATAGGTACGTGTGACTGTGAATGCGCTACTACCTACTCACGCGCAGGTTTGGAGTTCACATGTCGTAATACTCGTAATGCACATGCATGTTATAAAACATGATGAGTTAAACTGGCTAGAAAGCTTTATAGCTGTTGGGCACGTTTTGGAAATGTACCTACAAAGAAGTTTTTAATAATTGTTTTCTGTAGGTGAAGAAGGAGTTGTTTTTTTTAATTCAAAGGTATATTTTTTATGTAGATATGCTAAGGTAGGTGTCCCAACTAATGGATAATAAAATAAACGGGACATAGTATAGGATAACAAGCTTCCACTAAAAACAATAATTAAAGCTTCCATAAAACGTAAAGTAAAAAGTACTCGACCAACTAAGCAAGATCAATGATGGTTCGCCAAGTAATTAAGATAATTAAACAGTCCATGGGCAAGGTTCAACAAACAGCTGTAATAAGCAGGTGTCTTCCAGTAAACGAACTACGGAGGCCTACGATAACAGTGGAATTACCATCAAGATTATATTTAGTAGGTACGATGACGAGATCGCTTGTAAAATATAGATCGTGTTAGATTATAGCTTATCGATATTTTGCGATATCGACTATCCTATTTTTTATGTTACTTTATTTTTACGATGTCAATAACGGTTAACATAATATGCTTGTTCTAGACTGCGCGTCTACAGGCAGATTGTAAAAAATTGTAAAAGTAGCTGTGTTAAGGGGCTTACAGGACCTAAACGCAAAAAACGCATGTTTTATAATGCCTAAAAGTATAATTATGATCGACTACAGTAAACAAAATCAGAAAAATATATGATATTCTTCAGGATATATGCTAGTTAGATAGTGTGTTGAAAACATAATACAACTAATTTGATACAATAGAAAAAATCATGAAGATACTTCTTAAAACTTTTTTTTACAAAAAAAAAAAACATATTAATATACGCCACTACTGTAGCGTTGTTTCTATTGTTCTTGAATATAGTTTAGCTAGGTGGTAATTAAATTAATGCTTAATATGGTATAATTAGCCCTTAATTCTAGCGTCTATATTATGAAGCCTCTTAACAAAATTTAAACTATGGTCACAGAATACTTAATAGTACTATGGTTCGAATGATGATGAAGCTTTTAAAATAATAAGTTAGTATATCGATTTTAGTTTTAACAAACAATTATTTTAATACCGTGAGAGATATCTGCAGGAATGTTTGAAACTACCTAAGCTAGTGAATTTTCCATAAAAGCTTTATCTTTTGCACGTGTTAGAGGTCCAATTATAAGAGCAATTAAGAAAATATTCGGAAAACAAGTTATTTTTGAAAAACAATACATAAACTTGTTTGTGTTATGCATATCCAAATTGTAATTAACACAAATTATTCACACAAAAAGGGCAATTAGAACCTGACACCAGTTTTGTGGATTTAGTGGTTGCTATGCACGCTTTTTGCGAAGACTTTTTGTTTTATCTGCCTTTGATTTACTCTTGTTACCTACTTATTAAAAAAGTAATCTGATCTATTCTATATGCAGCAACAATGTAATTTTACACCAGACCACAGAATAACTAACTCGTTTGGCCGCTGATGTAAACAAAAAAGTGGTTGTAATCAAGATGACAGTGTAATTCGATGCCGCTGAGAGTTGAGACTCGTTATACTATCATAAAAAAGTCTTTGTTTTCATCTTTTTCTACTTATATATTTAAATTTTACGATCTCGGCCACTGATCGATAAATCGTCAATTTCCAAACCCTGATTGCCGAGTTCCTAGTTTTATTTTAGACATGTTCCAACGCTCTGGGATCTCGTGTTCACGGAGCCTCGTAAACGCTCTTGTTGGACTTCGCCTCGAGTAAATTATAGCCTTTGTCAACCCTTACTTAGCTCGTTAAAACATCTGACAGGTAAATCCTTCCCACTACGGCCGAGAAAGGTGTCGCCTTGTTTTGAACCGCCACCACTGTAACAAAACCCTCTCCGTCCCTTCCTGCTCATTGCCAGATAACTCATAAAAGAGGGACTCAAAGGGTTCTTAGGGACTTTCTTAAGCTGGGCAGAGCTCTCCGCAGTGGCGTGTCACTGGCACTTGAACAAACAACGGTCCCTATTTGTACAGAACCGAAAGTGGCGATAGTCCAAACACCGATGTTTGTTCGCTTGCTCGTATTTGATCCGGCCTCCGCCGCCGGCACATGTTGGCTAACATTTTACTAATGTTTGTACGATTTGCATTGTGATAATTAGGCTCATTTCTTTCACGTACATACTTCCGAACACCCACGCAATGGTTTTAGAAGTTTCATTTAAGATCACACGACATACGTTGAAACTAAAGTTTACTACTTTTGAAGTAATCGAATTTGTAAATGTTATGACAGTCAATCAGTATCGCAATAAAACAAAAACCTTTTAGCATATTAGTACAAAGTACTTGGAGTGCGATTTATGACTCAATAAAGCATTGAGATCTATCGAGAGCTCGACGCGTCGGGCGAGCGCGTCGCGCATCGTTTGTCTGCGCCTCTTGCGGCGCAAGCGCAAGGAAATGCAAATGTTATTACATCGAGGCGCGAACGGACGGACGCTTTTAAGAACATTTTTTATTTCTTTTTGTGTTTATGTGGCGTCGTGTCGTGGCGTGGCTGAAGTGGCCATTAAACGATAACGCTATCTCCACAACGATTGGTTTCACGCCGTAAAGAAATATATTTATTTGACAAGAGCGAGATGCGAAGCAATATTTATAGGGTTATGATGTTCATGAATATGTATTGTGATGAGGTAATGAGGTGTAGGTACCTACCATGCAGCTCCTAGAGTGTCCGTAAAGTTGTTACCGCAGTCTTGTTAACACGTACCTAACTGTATGTTTATGCGAGTGCTTAATTGCATTTTGTAATTGGCAATTTAATTTATCTCATTTCTGTTTAAACACGGGGATCCTGGTAATAATAAACTTTAGCAAATTATTGTATTGTTAGGACAGAAGTGAAATCACAATTAAATAACAGAATTATTTAATAATCTAATAACTAATCACATGAATTATGAAAAGAGTTATCAACCATAGTAAAATTACAATCAGAGGAACACAATCATCACTAAACAAATATTAAAGAAATAACGAGATACCAGATTACACCGAACGGCTGACAGATAGTGCTTTTACAAGCAACGCTGTCAAAAAGCATAGACCACCAAACAAGAACCAGAGAGTCTGACTCGCCGCCTGTGGCAGCCTCCTTTCAGTGACCTCTTGCTCCTGGGCCGGGTAGTAGTATCCAACACGGCCATCCTGATCATGCGTCGTCCTCGACAGCATCAGACAGGTCCAGCAAGCTTTGCATGGCTGCTTCATGGGTTTCGTCAGCAGGACGGGAAGGCTCAGCGACTGGCTCTGCACCATGATGAGCGGAAGTGGTGTCTTCAGTCAGGTTGTCTTCTGTGAAACCAACAAGAAAGACTAACGTCTCTCGGAGAGCAAACACATCTGCCTATTCTTTCACTTGCTCTCAATTCGTCTTACGTGGCCTTTTTCTTTCATTCATCAAATACATAAATTGACTGGGTAAGTAGTCTATGGGATACCAAGACGTTATCTTAGTACTCCATAGAGTTCCATTCATCACACAGAACATCATAACTCATGTCATCGACATTCATATATCATGCAACCCACATGGATCCATGTTCATTCACTGTCATGTAGGGCGTTTATCGCCAAAAGGATCGTCTCGCAGTCCGTCCTCTACATGACCCATCGTGTAGGGTGATTACCAAATCACCGAAAGGAACGTCTCGCAGTCCGTCCTCTACACGACCTATCGTGTAGGGTGATTACTAAATCACCGAAAGAAACGTCTCGCAGTCCGTTCTCTACACGACCCATCGTATAGGGTGATTACCAAATCACCGAAAGGAACGTCTCGCAGTCCGTCCTCTATACGACCCAATGTGTAGGGTGATTACCAAATCACCGAAAGGAACGTCTCGCAGTCCGTCCTCTACACATCAAAACACACGTTATACGGGAAGAATGAATGAATGAAGAATGAATAATGAACGAATCTCTGTGAGACCGGTCAGGTACCTCGCAGTTTACCTGACGTAGACGTCTCGCAGTCCGTCTACTGTCTCACCCCAAGATCTGCACAACCCTCTATGGCAATGCAGACCTCTCATGGTAAAGAATGAATGAATGAAGAATGAACGAATCTCTGTGAGACCGGTCAAGTACCTCGCAGTTTACCTGACGTAGACGTCTCGCAGTCCGTCTACTGTCTCACCCCAAGATCTGCACAACCCTCTATGGCAATGCAGACCTCTCATGGTAAAGAATGAATGAATGAAGAATGAAAAATGAACGAATCTCTGTGAGACCGGTCAGGTACCTCGCAGTTTACCTGACGTAGACGTCTCGCAGTCCGTCTACTGTCTCACCCCAAGATCTGCACAACCCTCTATGGCAATGCAGACCTCTCAAGGTACGCAAGCACGCTCACGCTCGAAGAATGCAGCGCAAGTCTCAGGACACCACTCTCCTTTCTAGAGCACCATGTACTGAGCAGCAGCTTGCGTCGTCATGACACAGGAGCCGGTCAACAGGCGCAGCTCATGCCGCCCACTCGGCAGCGCGCGTGTGACTCTGTAAGGCCCTCGCATCCCGTGCAGCTTTCCAGTTGCCTGCAAAAACTTAATGACGAAAACCAAGTCATTCACATTAAAAACTTTTGGTGTGCGTCGGTTTCGATTTACATAACCGCCCTGTCGTGACTGGTTTTGTTTTATTAGAGCAGTTGCGCGGGCTCGGCGTAACTCTCTCTGTGCTTCACGATTCGGCTGTACACCTTCCAAGGCGACATCACGGACCAGTGACCAGATGACGGGGATCACCGCGTCGGTGCCCACCAGCAGATTTAACGGGGACGCCTGAGTCGTCTTCTGTTTGGTCACACTGAGGGTCAGCTGAGTCTCGAACCAGGGTGCCCCTTTGTGATTAGTCTCGATGCAAAGAAGGTTCAGAACGGTGCGGGCGTACCTCTCGACCTGGAAATTATGAGAGCTCGGCCTAACCTGACCTTGACTTATTATTCGGCCAAGATATTCAACCTCGGTGGTGAAAAAGATACACTTGCGTACGTTTATCGACAACCCTGCCTTGGTCAAAGTCGTAAGCAGGTACCACAGTATCGCAACAGGTCGACACCTCCGTCCACTGTAGCGCTCATCAACAGTACGTCGTCTATGTAAACCAGAACTTGTCCCGCGTCAATGAAATTGCGCAGTGTTTAGTTGATGATGCGTTGATACACATTAGGCGAACTTGTCAAACGACATGGCATTTTTAAGTACCCATAAACGCGGCTGCTACTTATCGAAATCAGCCTCTAGTACAACATTAGCAAACTCATCCGTAAGACGTAGACCGCACTTGTGCATCGTCTATGCCGCAGACCACTGTTTGCGTCATTAATTCCTCACTAAGGCCTTTGACAATGAGTAAGCGGAGCAGGGTACGTCTCGCGGACTCAGCGTACGACGTGAATCTGTAAGACGTCGGATTCATCATTTCAAAAAGTATCGTCGCGTAATCTAATTTTCGGGGGCAAAGTGGTTTGAATTCGCGTTTAAAGCTACTCAACGATCTATCAGACATCCGGCTACGCGTGACAGGCATTCTCTGTCGCCCGAGCGATTAGATATTTATGCGCGATCCACACCAAGAGTCCACGTCATGGATAGACGGGTCAAAGTTTGATACAAAATAATGGGTACGTCCCGGATTTATGGACTGGACCACATCTACTACAGCTTGAGCCTCGGACGGCGCCGTTGGGTTCGGTTGCGGAACGGGGGTAGACGTGAATTTGTTTTCGATCATTTCCAGACGGGAAAAGATTGTGTCTAGCGTTCGCGATTCTGCAGGGGTAGACCGCGGTGTCTGGCCAATGTATGACGCAAACGGCAGCGTCCCGTTTGATCGTACTCTAGAAGTAGTCCGTTCGCGACGACTACGTGACCTATTCCGAGGTTTTCATGAGCTATCTCGCGACCGATCGCGTCTACAATGCCGTCGGTGCGATCTGCTACGTGAACTATGCGTGTTTGGCATGTTCACCCGTCAAAACAAGTTTTATATGCACAAAGCAACAAACAAACAGAAAAACACACGTGGGTAACGACAAAGTTCCTCTGTTATGAAATTCAAACTCGTCAAGGGGCCTAAATTGGGGTTGGATTGTTATCCCACTTCTGATGTTAGGACAGAAGTGAAATCACAATTAAATAACAGAATTATTTAATAATCTAATAACTAATCACATGAATTATGAAAAGAGTTATCAACCATAGTAAAATTACAATCAGAGGAACACAATCATCACTAAACAAATATTAAAGAAATAACGAGATACCAGATTACACCGAACGGCTGACAGATAGTGCTTTTACAAGCAACGCTGTCAAAAAGCATAGACCACCAAACAAGAACCAGAGAGTCTGACTCGCCGCCTGTGGCAGCCTCCTTTCAGTGACCTCTTGCTCCTGGGCCGGGTAGTAGTATCCAACAGTATCTTATCTCATCTGGCTATTGCATCTGGCTAGTACTGACTACTGATATTACAAACAACAACGCTCCGATATCATTTTCTGACCGTACCTCTAACCTTTCTATTCTGCATTGGCTGCGATTGCTATGAGATCACTCTAATTTTTCAAAGTGTTCTGAAGCGTGGACGTGGTCCTTTAGCCTATTAATTAAAGTATTTTACTCTATAAACCCACACAAACACATGAAGTACCAAAAGTTTTTAAAGCTTTCGTATATTCCGGAATTTTTACAATAGGAGCTACATAAGATAATGAAGATGTAGCAAGTGCAAGAGGCAATACAGTGCATTGGATTTTATTATGAGGCGGGAACACACTTTCCCTCATACATTAGTAATGGGATATTTAATACTTTCGTTAATAACTTTCTGGGGTGTACATACATTGGCATGTTTATGAGGCCACACATGTGGCCATTACATTTGTATTCTTATTTCAAATGTCGGGTAGTCGTAAATGTCGACATGACATATGTCCGTCTTGTCCCGGTGCGCTTGCGTCGAGACACCTCGGTTCTACAAGTATACCTCCGTCAAACAGCTAGGCATGATTGACGGACATTGTTTAAGTTATGCTTCGAAAAACTAATATGGAGGGTCGACTTTTTGTTTACAAAATTAAATGTCGATGGATATTTTCAGGTAGGTACAGTCAGCATCAAAAGTCGATTAACACTATCATTTTTACATGTTATTAACCGGTCAAGGACCGCGGTCCACCGATCGGCGAACAAACAATAGAAAATCAATTGTGTCTCATTAGCGGAGTTTGACAACAACTTAAACTGACAACAGCTTTTTTCAATAAACTGATTTTTAGCTTTTCACATAATAGACAAGAGTATATATTCTAAAAAAAATTCTTCTGCTGCAATTTTGAACAAATATTTTGCTCAATAACTAAGATTAAAAAAACTGAAGTGTTAAACAACTTTTGATGCTGACCGTACGCGTTTGATGCATCTTGTGTCTGTAAGTCTTTCAAGAAAATTCTTTAATTAACTCATCATCTGCCTAGCCTTTTCCGAAATATGTTGGGGTCGGCTTCCAGTCTAACCGGATTAAGTAGTAAAACAAAATAGGTTTGTAAGCAGGTATCTATCTTAGGTCCCGAACAATCTTTATTAAATTTTGACCCAGATCCACTACAATTCACCCTTTCAGGCGACCCTTTCTTGTATAAAGACCTTTTACATAAACAGAAAAACGCCTGGATCTATATTGTCTAAACTTTCCCCAAAACCAACGGCAATGTGTAGTTCCATATCTAAGCATAGCTATAAAGACTCGAATTGTTTCCAAACAGACTATTTTAGATGATCCGGAACAGAATACGAAAAAGTAATTCATATAGAAACGTTTACATGTTTCTGTTTGTGATATCCCAAGACGGACGAAGCGTTCGGCGCGGACGCATGGCAGTGCGCAAGCGCTCGTTAACCCGCTCGTAACAATAAAACACAACACCCACAGCACTATTTGGGTGAACGGACCCATTTATTGCCCTAGACGGGATGCTATTCTGATACAGTACCGTTTTCTATCATTTGGATAGTATTAAAAGTATTTACTGTTTCCCTATTTTGACTTTAAATTGCATTCCGTAAAGTGACTCGCCCACGTTAAGTTCGTCTAATACTTGTTCTGTAGCTAGATCACTTGGTCACAAAAGGCGTCCGATATACTGATCGAATTCTTGATTAAACGAACTGGTTTAACAGTGATGTTATGATAATATAGTTGAGCTAATGTAAGTTAATGATTAAGAATCGAAGCAGACTTCGTATTTATAATCTGTGCGCATGTTTCTTTAACAACATATGGGCGTCCAGTCATACATTTCCCTCCAGTATTAAAAGAACAACAAAAGCTGGGTGCAGAATGTGACCGTCGATGATGCATGTTGTGCCGAAGGGACTCGGTTTATTTCGGGAGCTCGTAAAATCGATTATCCGTCCGATTCGAGCGCTCGGCTCGACACTCGAGCGCAACGCAACGCTCGTCCCCAGCGCGCGCTCACGAAACAGGATGCACTATTTCTGTTACGCCTCTGACAGAGATATGTGTATGATATTAATGAGATTCAAATGTATTATGAGGCTATTTATAAGGATAAATACGAGCTGCTGACGTAAACACCGTTAGGTTCCTGAAGTTATGCAACGGACTGCTCCAAAATGGAAAGCTATTTCTGAAATTGTCCGTTTTGCTACAAAGCTACAATGCAATATTATTTGCCTAGTTGTTTAGTCTGAGAATGTGCATCGTTACCCTTACTTAGAAGCCCTAACGTTTAAGCAAGACTGTATGTGTATATGTACTCGAAAGTTTGGCGAGTGATATTGTAAAAGAAAAAATACTGTATTTCTCTAGAGAATAAAAAAAAAAAAAAATGTAGATACTGAATTTCAGAGCAGGCTAATAGACTCTACATAAGGCCTAAATTCTAAGTTCCAACATGTGAGCACCTTTGAACTCCATACTCCACTGCCCAAAATGGCAAACAAGTTCACAGCAGGTGGCTAAATATGGCCGCGAGAGTTGAACGCACCACCATAAGCGTCTGACAAGTTTACTTGGACCCTCCTTGGACGGATAACTGGGTGTCAGTAAGGAGATTAATGACCTCACAGAGGTCTCATTACACTGGTCGCGTCATGATATGGAATGGATATTCGATCAAGTGTTGAGATCGCATATGATTGATGTTTTTCGAAAGGAAAATAAATGATGGAACACTTTATACAACGTGCTGTGAATTCAAATAAGGGAATATTTATGTTGCACAAGTTTAAACTTTATTTTTCTGGGTTACAGACTCATTTTGCTTGTATTCAGGTAAATTGCCATGTAGTTAGCGTTGCCAAATGGAATTACATATATATGAATTGATTCCTCTGTCAAGGGTGTAAAGCGTGTTATTCGTGTTAATTAGAGCGATTAATTAGGTATAATTTGTTTCCCCCAGTTTTTACATTCAGTAAGCACCTAATTATAAAATAAACGTATTTTACGGAAAAGGTCAGGTAAGTTAGTTTTTAATTACACACAGTAGGAGGTAGGTATCACGCTTTTGATGTTATAAAAACTTTTTTGCAAAAAAAACAACCGACTTCAAAAAAAAAACACTACAAAGTGAAAAATAACTTTAATTTCGGAAGTCGGTGTCGTTGGTTCCACATTTTCGTTTTTTGACACCGACTTCCGAAATTAAAGTTATTTTTCACTTTGTAGTGTTTTTTTTTTTTGAAGTCGGTTGTTTTTTTTTTGTAAAAAAGTTTTTATTTTTCACTTTTTAGTTATACCTATTCCACACAAATTCAATTAACACTAGTGCTTTGAAGACTTGAAGACACGACTCGAAGTATCATCAAAATTCGCATAGAAATGTCGGAGATGCAGTACATTTATGCATATAACTTCGTACATAAGAATAATTACCTAATGTATTATATACTAAAACCTTCCTGAAAGTATGTAGATCACACCAATGAAAGAATTATCAAAATCGGTTCAGTAGTTTTTGAGATAATCGCGGACATACAAACATACATACATCATACATACGGGTCGAATACAGAACCTCCTTTTTTAAAGTCGGTTAAAAACACATTGAACACATTGAAACACACGTTTGTAAAAGCTCTACATGCGACTATTGTAGATTAGATTACATTTGGCATAGATTTTAAGATCCTTCCTGCATGCTGCGTAGAACCTGTAGTACTGCCAATCACACAAGTTTTTAATCTTTTCATAAACACAAGCCTTTTTCTCAGAGAGGAAGAGGGTAGACAGAAACAACAGACCGCTAAATGAATTCCCGATCATCTTCCTGAAACTTGGAAGATCAATATAACTTTGTATTTCCTGCACCCAAGAAACAAATACAAAACATAGCAACACAAGCTGTTATTACCCATTTCCTTCTGTACAATTCATGTGATCTTATAAATATTGATTGATTGCTCGCCAACCAACATGGCGGCCGACCAGTCGTGCGTCTTGTTAGGCAACGACAACATGACAAGTCTTTTATGGCTGTGTCGGTTAATTAAGTTTGTTTTACGATGGCAAATTGCAAGCACGCCCCACGAGAGAACGGGGGCATAATTTCTTGTTAGCATAATGAGAAGTCTTGTTCTAGCAAGTCGAAATTACCTTATTGATGTAAGCGGATGTCGGTTGAGGTGGTTGAGTTGGTGTCAATTATAATTTGCGTGGGATGATGTACAGTACACACCCTGTATTGCAGTGAAAGCGCGAAATAGAGAACCGAATTGAAATGTTTCAAGCAATGAAGCACTGCTAGCAGCTTCAGTAACCCATAAGAAGCTACAGCTTATGGTAACTACTCTTTTGAATTCCTTTATTTTGTTTCTCCTCCCTCTAACCATTCTCTTGGCGTCGGCAGTCGAAGACGAGATCCATTTGTAAATTGCTTTTAATTAAAAACTAGATAATTAACTTTCCTGTACCCTACACCTATAAAAACGCAAAGAAAATGGCTGAAAGACCAACATAAAACTAAATTGCCTTATGGCCATAACGACTGTGCATCAACGATGCACTTTACCGTCAAGATTTTCTTTCTTTATATCTGTGGTCGACATCCAATCTGTAGTACAGTCGACCGCGCTTCGTTCGTAGTAACACATTGACCTCGAGCTGGCCTAGCGTAGTATGGAGTTTCAAGAGAATAAAAGCCCTTACCACTGACTGGCGTGCGGCTTAATAGCCCTTCAGACCGTATTTCGGCCATGGCGGCCAATCTCAAGGGAGATATTGAAGTGCCTAAAGGTATCGTCTCACATATATCAACTCGGAAAGGTATCGTCACCGCATCGTCTTTCGCCTCGGCGTCAAACAGGCGTCAACCTAACGTAAGCACGTAACCAAAGCGGATCAGAGGCTTCGATACGTCGACTAGGTTACGGCTAGGCGACTGACTGATATATCAACGCACAGCCTAAACCGCTGGTCCTAGAGGCATGAAATTTGGAAGGTGTGTTCTTTGTGAAGAGTAGGTATCTAATAAGAAAGGGTTTTTCTAAAGAGGGTGAAATTTCACGCAGACGAAGTCGCGGGCAGAAGCTAGTTACTAAGAAATTGATAATGGAAAATCCCAATAACACTTAGCCCGACCTGGGAATCGAACCCAGGACCCCACGCTCAGCGGTCGCGCGTGAGTCGTGACGTGCGGCCTACTGCAGCTACAAAAGCTGTCTGTAACTCGTATGTTCCGTGTCTTCTCGTGACAGCCTAATATTTACATAATGGGCACTGAACGCGGTTAACGAAACAGGCTCTGCGCATACAAAACACGTATTTACATTTTCTTTCTTTTACCAAGTCGCGGTGATTGGCGACCAGCACTTTATACTCTATGCGTGGAATAGTAAGCGAGCTCGTTACAGTGCGCCATCTTTTGTTTGAGGGGAACTTTTTGGTTTTAACTTTATGGGTTAAGACAAAGGCAATGTATTCGAGGGGCTTGTGGCTAAGTAATAACAGCCACACGGCACGATCGATCTGGTCAAGGTACGCTTGCCGCGGTTAGTCCATGGATGGGTAACCGCAGGGGTCTTGGTCTTTACATACCAAGACCCCTCCGTGCCTCGGAAAGTACGTTAAGCCTTTGGTCCCGGCTATAATTTGTGGATATTTCACTGTCGATACGGGTCATCAGAAGCCCGAAAGTCTGACAACCAGTCTTACCAAGGGATATCGTATTACCCAGTAACTGGGTTGTGGAGGTCAGATAGGCAGTCGCTCCATGTATAATGCTGGTATTCAGCTACATCCGGTTAGACTGGAAACCGACCCCAACATGGCTAGGCAGATGATGACAAAGGCAAGGTATTCAGCATAACACGGAAAATACAAAGGGAATAGAACAGTCAGGTGGTGCTTATCAAAAGGTGCTTGTCATAACATAACATCGCGACTGTATTCCATAAAGGCCAACGCACATCTGGCGAGGCGCAGCGCGGTGTCGTGGAAGGGTTGTTAAGAAAATTGTTCAGCGCCAACCGATATAACTTGATGATTGCAAACTTTAATTATTTGCTGTAAAACATGATTGAAAAAGTAATTGCTTATTGGAATAGCTGATTGGAATCACAGGATAATAAACAGCTCTTACCAATAGTTAGACAGTTGAGTGGGTCCAATATTTAAAAAAAAAGAAGTTATTTTCACACATTTTGTTTAACGCCGCGCCGCTTCTCCTATTATATGGCACTTTAACATAACTGGTGAAATATGAGTGTACTATAGATATATGCACCTTTGCCTAACCCTTTAGGGCTGGCGCTCATCTGGCGAAGCGCAACGCAGCGCGGTCGTCACTGCCAAACAAAAATCAACATTGCCCGCCTTAAAATAAAGTCGAAAATAAATAACCTGAGACGAGCATCTTTTTCCGCTTAGATACGCTCTCGAGCAAATGGAAGTTTATTTAGGCGCTCCACACACTGCACCGCGCTCTGCCGCGGTGAGCAGATAACGCGCCCCCGCGCGTGATTTTTTACATACAAATTCAAATCTCGCGCGTGAGCGCGTGATTTTTTGTATGTAAAAAATCACGCGCGCGGGCGCGTTATCTGCTCACCGCGGCCAGTGTGTGGAGCGCCTAAAAAATCACGCGCGGGGGCGCGTTATCGCGCGGTGCAGTGTGTGGAGCGCCTAAATCTCAACTTTATTTCAACTCTAGCAAGGTCAATATTTGTTTGGCAGTGACGACCGCGCTGCGTTGCGATTCGTTCGCCAGATGAGCGCCATCCCTAAAGGATGTTATATTATCTGTGGCAGAGATACATCTATAGTACGCTCACATTTCACCAGATATGTTTAAGTCCCATGTAAAAGGAGAAGCGACGTTAAACAAAACGTGTGAGAATAACTTTTTTTTTTATATTGGACCCACACAACTATCTAACTATTGGTATAAGAACTGTTTATTATCCTGTGAATCTAATCAGCTATTCCAATAAGCAATTACTTTTTCAATCATGTTTTACAGCAAATAATTAAAGTTTGCAATCATCAAGTAATAGCGGTTGGCGCTGAACAATTTTCTTAACAACCCTTCAGTTTATAATTACGTTGGAGATTGATAGTGCTACCTGCTATGAAGTAGACATGTGATCTCAGCCGTTTGATCATAAAACAGCTAATTTTCTAACATGATACATGGACGTGTCAGGAAAGACGTAATGAGATAGGCTGAAAGGAAAATTTCCAAGCAATTAAAAAAAAAAACATGGCACCATCATGAATTTTCTTAACGGCCCATTTTTTCAAAATAGACCGTCATAAAATCACGCAACACGACGTTTAAAAGTCTCATTAGTGAATCCAGCTTTCAAATACCAATTAATTTAAAAATCCAGATCATTTTAATTCTTCATTCATTATTGCCGACTTCAAACAAGTCGCCAAAACGTTGTCAAATATAGTCGTTGACGGCAGGATATCCGCTGTTAATCAGCTATCATGTAATCGGTTATAATTACCGAATAACTAAATTGGAAATAGACAAGATGAGATATGGTTGATACGTCGAATAAATTATTTGTTTACGCAACCGTAGTCAAATTAGAGAACAATTTTTATGAGTTAAATTATAAGAGGCAACATAATGGAAACATTTATTAAAAAAAGAAAAACAAACAACATTTAATATTTCCACGCTTAATTTATTAGATTAATATTATTTACGGAACACAAAAGCATTCAAATCAATTCTTTACCAACCAAATTGCTTAATTCTCCAATGGTGTTCGGAAAGCAATTTCAATTCCAATCAAACGTTATTTAACGAGGGCACTGTCGGGAGGCACTTCAGGTGCTTTCTTAAATTCATCTATAATAACAAGATTTGAACTTCGATTGAATGACAGACAATTCATCCGGCCGTAGGATGACTGCGCCAGTTTTATTGTGAAACGGACGGAGATTTCAAAGGGCTTTTTAATGCCCTGCGCGTACACATCTCGTTCGAAACTATTACGGCATACTAAAGCCGATTACACGAGGGCTGTTAGGAGACTGCGCCTGCGCGTGCTGCTTTGAAATAGGTGTTCAAATAGAAGTTATTTTATCTTTACTATTCCCATTGGTTCGAGAACTTTCGTCTCTGACTTAACGAATCTGGGAGCACTGCTATGGACGCGTATTTATATCAGCTTTGCTTTTGCCCGCGGCCCTGCCCGCGTGTAGGTCGGTAGTTATTCCACGGGTACGTACTACCGGGATAAAAAGTATCCTATATCCTAACCCATGTCATGGACTACCTGTGCGCCAATTTAGAGAAATCCTTTCAGCCGTTAAGGCATGAAAAGGTAACAGACAGAGTTCCTTTCGTATGTACAATATGAGTAGTATGGAGAGAATCACTGTCTAAGAGTGAGGCCACACGATGCGTTAACGGTGCGGTGCGGCGCCAGAGCGGTGCCGCAACGTCATCCTACATAAAAATCACTATGCCATGTCACACGATGCGTTGGGCCGCTGCGCGCCGTGCGGCGTCGGACCGTAGGCACGGCGCACCGCGCTTGTGACCTGCGAGACGAGGCGGGGAGGGGTGATACGCTGCGACGCGCACCACGGTAAACAACGTTCTACTGCGGTGCCACACCGCCTGTGTGGCACCCATCTCGAATTAATTGCGGTGCGGTGCCGCACCGCACCGTTAACGCATCGTGTGGCCTCGCTCTTATGCTGTAATGTAGGACAAAAATATGACGCGAACATTCGCACAGTAGGCCTCATTCATCACTGTTCTCTAACATCATAAATAACAGAGAAGTGACTTCACATTGCAGACTATTTCGACAGATGCTCTTTACACTCCATTTATTATCACTTGAAATGTTTCTGATTCATTCTATGACGAATCAAAACCAAAATTGTCTCACGTACCAAGTAATTTGGGAGTTAGAAATAAAATAGGCCAGCAACAGACGCATACAAATGTACACTTGTACAATGTACTCGTACAGTCAGGGAAACAGATTGTTTAGCAAACTTGCTACCAACTTATACTGTCCGAAGGTATATTCAAATCGCAACTGTCATTCTTTATTAGTCGTATGGACAGGACGGCCAGATTGACAAGATAATATCAGCGCCAGGCTAGAGATGTAAATTAAAAAAAAAACAAAATGTTTTTTTTCACAATCTTGAAAAAAAACATGAAAAAAATCTTGACACCATTGTTTTTTTTCTAAATTTGGTTTTTTTTTCAGAAAAAGTGAAACACTATAACTAAAGTGGAATAAAACACTAAAGATTCTTTTGTTTTTATTAAAGCTAAATTACGTTTAAATCAATGGGTACCTAACTAGTATTATGAACTTAAAAAATACTTAATGTGTTACAATCATCTGTATCAGTATCAGTAGCTACGGCTACGCTTGTTTTATCAGCATCGGAATAATGTTCTGTGTCTGTATTTGTTTCATCTGATTCTGAATCAACGACTATACTATCAGGGACTCTATTACCTTGTGCTTGTGTTAATATTGTTGATGTTTGTACTGATTGCAATCTTAAATTGTGCGCAATGTAAATCAACCAAAACATAAACCAAACGAGGATTAGGGAAATCCCCGTCCATAAATGTAGTTTACATGTGGTGTAGCCAAATAAGTTAAGACATGTATTTATTAACAAAAAACAAATGGTATTTTCTAATTGAACAAAAAAAAAATAATAATCTCAACTCATATACGATAACCACCTTACCATATTTTTATTTTCCTACTCATGAAAAAGAACCTGCTCCAGAAAAAAAACAGTTTTTTTTCATGTTTTTTTTAAACGTTTTTTTCCATCTCAGAAAAAAAGCTGTTTTTTTACAACTCTACGCCAGGCACATTATTTTGCCTGACACATGCTGAGCTGGACTCCCATTTGGTGCAACCTCGAGACGCATACCGCTCTTTGTATGTTCGTTATTTTGATTTAAAGTATGTCAAAGTGTCACTTAATTTCATTAAGTATGTTTTAATTTTTTATTTTTTGTATGTTGGCACCATGTTTTATATATTTATTCATGTAATTTTATATCATTTAATTGTGCTTTTGTGTGTTGTGCTAAGCATTTTGTGTGCACTAAATAAATGGTATATCTATCTATATCTATCTACTTTATTTCCCTTACTTTAGAGACAAGCTGTTGCGCCTACGCAGGTTTCTAAACAACCGCCGTGTGCGCACCGCTTAATTCCACCGAATAGTTTTTCGGCACGGTGATTAAACTCTTTGACTGATCGTTCCGTCGACACGATGTAATCATCTAAATTGTCATAATGGCTGTCAGTCATCCAACTCGGAGGTTTGACCATAACAAACATGTACGTGTTACATCCAACTAAACTTAGAATATTTTGCCGTGTGGTAGGTACCTATGTAAAATCGTGTTGCTTTATGCAGGCGTTGACTTAGCTGTTGAATATTAATTTCTTCGCAAGTAAATAGCCACATAGAAAAGCTTTGGTGCCTATTGGAAGGTGAGCCGAATGTGTGCTTTTGCGCATAGGTTTACATATTTATACATATCACAACCACATATTCTCATACCATATCAATCTGCCTAGCCTTTTCCCAACTATGCTGTTGTGGTCGGTTTCCAGTCTAACCGGATGCAACTGAATACCAGTATTTTACATGGAGCGACTGCCTATCTGACCTCCAAAACCCAGTTACTGGATAATACTATATCCCTTGGTAAGACAGGTTGTCAGACTTTTGGACCTCTGACTCCCCGTAACGACTGTCAAAGATATACAAATGACAGCCGGAACCAACGGCTTAACGTTATTTCCGGTGCTTTGAGGGGTCTCACTCTCGATAACTAATGGATGGTCACCCATCTACAGACCGACCGTGGCAACCGTAGCTTAACTTTCGATCGATCGGTTCGGCTGTTGTTATTAAGCCACGAGCCCCTTCTCATAGTTCTCAAACCATGCACGTATAAAATAAAAAGCCATAAGAATATCCATTGAAAATATAACTCGATGATAAGCCGGTCGCTTTTGAAAAGCATTTTATGTGTCAAGCGAATTTTCGAAACAAGTACGTGCGGCATAAAAACGGTTATACTTATAAGAATCGATACAAATACGAAGTTGGTTCGAGAACGTATCGATTGAAGGCTCAACGAGGCAATCGGTCGAGTCGTTTTCTACAGAAATACCACTTTTTTTTCTCTTATTTCTGTCCGAGACGACCCAGGAGCGTTGGCTTCGCTATAATAAACAAGAACGTTACTGTAGCCATCACTTTTTAACTGTTTTACAGGATATAACTGATAATACTTAATTTTAAAATGTTAAAATACCGAGTGGTGTGAATACTTTTGCACTTAGCTGTAAAAATTACAAAAAGTACTGGCTGGTGAAGTTTATTGGTAACATTTTTAAATCTTATCATCTACTAACCCGTACTGGGCCCGCGTGGTGGATTATGGCCCACTCCCTCTCACCGAGAGGAGGCCTGTATCCCAGCTGTGGGAACATTATAGGCTGATCATGTGTTTGTTTTTTCGTTCTATCATAGCTAAACTGCGTTCGTAATATCGTTTCCAAACATGTAAACAAATATGTGTTTTTGGAAAAACCACTTTAATGTCCACACATAAAGTTCAATTAGCGCTAAAACATCTAATGTTTTTATGTCTTTTTCAATAGTACTAGTCGTTCTGAAATCAACTAATTTACAATTACTTAAAGTTGATTTTCCTTAACTGAAAGTAACATTAATTATAAACAAGGATTTTAATGTATTATACCTACATCCTTTTTGTTAAGCCACACGCTCAATAAATTATAATGATTATGCAATAGTAATAAAAAAGTTATAACAAGACAAGCTACCAATTAAATCCTTTCAAACTAGCACAGGAAGCTCATTAAGATCTAAACAAAAAACACCAATACATTATTAAGAATGTGTTACATGTATGTCTGTGTATAATTTTTAATACTACAGCCAACAACATCAGCTGACCGACTCAGACGCCTCAAAACAAAGTTAAGAGACATTAAAATGTATAAAGAATTTAAATTGATTGCAACTCGGAACTTACTCGAAGATAAACGTAAGGTGTTTTCTTCATGCGATTATCCTGAGTGG
Source organism: Amphipoea oculea (assembly GCA_945859645.1). Taxonomy (NCBI): domain Eukaryota; kingdom Metazoa; phylum Arthropoda; class Insecta; order Lepidoptera; family Noctuidae; genus Amphipoea; species Amphipoea oculea. Next base: position 14,595,820 of record OX243880.1, read on the forward strand.
CGTGACGGGATGGTGTCAGTACACGAGCGAGATAGCGCCGTGGAGGAAAGAGATGGGTAGATGCGCACGATTCAGGTGTGAACGGGACACGCGCGGAACATACCGAGCGAGCCTCCGACTAAGATGGTCAAAGTTCAGAGGTATCAAGTTGAAATACGGTTTTGGAATTCGATCATGAGTTTTGTAGGTTTCAGTTATCAACGGATTTTTTTTTTTAACAAAATAATCGAGGTCTGATGTCTAATAATATGACAAATAAGAACAAAAACAAAATAGTAAACGAAAAACTAAGCTAGAATTTCCCCGAGTACATGTATAACTTGAAAAATAAGTTTATGATACAACAAAACTTTTTAAACAAAAAATAAGACAAAAAAGTAAAATGTTTGAGAACCGTCGTCGTGAGGCTCGTGCTTTTCCTTCGCTTCTCGTTAAGAGCTTTTAACGAGCCGACCTTGCCGTAACGATTAGAAAGAGAGAGCAGCACCCACGCGCACCCAAACACGCGCGCTAGACAAGGACGGAAGTTGCACCGGTAACAATAAGCTTACTAACAAGACAGACTCACTCACTGAAAAATGTCGTAACCACCATAATTACACATTGAATTATGCAACCTATTTTTATTTAGTTAAGGTGTGATTTTAAATAAACAAACACCGCCACTTATGAGAGAGGTACCGCGGCAACTCGTCTGACTAACGAGAATGACTCAGGCGCAGGTTTTTTGTCGTTTTTCTGATATAAACCTTTCAGTCAAACAGGAGGGTCTAAATTAGATTGGTGTGGAGGCTCGCTATGGGGTTTTCTCATAAATGCCTTTTTAAAATTTATTTAAATTGGTTTTTCGTTGCGTAGAACTAATCGTAGCTATAAAGTATGTTACAAGCGCATTTTTATGAGATACTATCGTTTCATAATTATTAGCTAGCCGTCGGTCGCGGGACATCTTATTATACGTATAACACTAATCATGTTTTTTAGTAGATTCCTATTAGATAAATACGACTAAGGTAGGAAACCTCATTAGGATTTGGTCGTTAGAATGTTAAATATTACTAGGAACTTGTTTTTAACTGTTAAAGTAGAAAATTAATTATTTTACTTCTGTGTGTCGTTTTTTCCAGTTGCGCGTGAGGTCCTCCCGTACAAAAGACATCAACGCACTTAAAATGTGGGACATGCAATTTCGATTGCAATTAAAACGAACTAAATTGCCTATGAACATAACTTCTTACAGTTAATAGTGTCATAAAAATATTTATTTAATTTTTACAAGTAAAAAGTTTAAAATAAAATAGTTTATTGTGAACATTAAAATGCCACATTAAACTGGATTAGATCTACCAACAAAACAACGTTAAAACTAAAACAAAGTCCCACTCATGTTTTAAAACTGTTACCAAAATAAATCCTTTTATCAGTTTATTTATCAAAGTGATTAAGTCAGGGCAACCATCTTGAAAAAAAAACTCAGGCGCACAACGAGCCGTCAGTCAAAATTTGAAAAGCGAACATTAAAGTTTAACAGCACTTGAAAGGGTAAAGGTCTTTTAAAGAAAGGAATTTAAAAAGTTGGTACTTACAACACTATGACGCAAGATATATTTTGATAATAGTGATGTGACTGTGAAACTGTTTACAAACATTAGAGATTGACAAGCTTTTTATTTAAACTTTACATTACAAAACATTAGAAGAGTTGGTATGTATTTAAATATCTATAAGCTTTAGCTGCGGCTCTGTTTGCCAGGAAGTTTTTAATAGAGCCGATTTTCAGTAGGTAATATAAACGTACAAATAGACACATAAAAATACCGTAAGATCATGAACCAAGACCATTACTTACCTACATACAGGACATGTTTACGAGCTGCTTAGAGCTTAAAGCGACATTAATTGAATATTACGAACCTAATCAGAATTACACATATTAAATCTTCAAGCTCTTTTATTGCATAATCAGCCTATACCGTTACCACTGCGGGGACACAGGCCCCCTCTTTATGAGAGGAAGTGGGCCGTAATCTACCACGCGACCCCTGTGCGTCTTTGAATTTTTATTTCTAGGACATGCCGGTTTCTTCACGATCTTTTCCTTCACCGTTTTGGGAGCAGTGGTGACGAAATTATTCACACAAAAGTATAGCGCCTGTCTGTAAAAGAACCGGAGTTACCGACATAGCTTGCAGAGTCAGCAAACTGAAGTGGCAGTGGGCTGGCCATGTCTGTCGAAGGACTGATAGCCGGTGGAGCAGACGAGTCCTGGAGTGGAGACCGCGTACCGGCAAGCGTAGTGTGGGACGCCCCCAGCTAGATGGACGGACGACCTAAAGAAGGTGGCTGGGGTAGACTGGATGCGGAAGGCGGAGGACACGGTGCTGTGGCGCAGTCTGGGAGAGGCCTATGTCCAGCAGTGGACTGCGATAGGCTGAGTTGATTGATTGATTGATAGCGCCTGTCTGGGTTCGAACCCACGACCTACAATTCGTAAGTCGTGGCTGTTACCACTGAGCTATCACCGCTCTCTAAAAGAGAAAAAAAAGAAAGAAAAAAATAAAAAGAAGAAGAGTAAAGAAAGAAGAAGAAGAACAGTATTCTATTCTATTCTTCTCTTATTTTCTGAGCTTCAACTACTCAGTAAATTTTTATCTCTTCAAGTCCTTCTTATAACATTACATTTTAAAATATCAAAAAAGCTCATTGAAGAACCTCAATTTCGCCCAACAGAACCAAAACATCACACCAATATTGTAAAATACCAATCTTCAAAACAAAAAAGTCACGAACTTTTTCTCCATACAGGTTTTCCGACCCTCTCATTACGAGCTCCGTTTTCCAGCGACCAATTAGCTGATGAACAAAAAAACGTAGTCTATTGCTCGGTAAACATTGTTGGTGTTTGTGTCAGCGCTAACGCGGCGAGCCGTCGATCGTGTCCAAAGTTATTACAACACGCCTCGTTGAGATACCACCGAACGTGGTACCGTAAAAAATGTACGGTCATATCTTTAATATGGCGCACGATAATTTGATTGGGCTTGTAAATTATATTTTATTAGCTGCGCCCCGCGGTTTCACCCGCACAAGTCTCGATCCCGTGGGAATATCGGGATAAAAAGTATCCTATGTCCTTTCCGGGGACTCAAGCTCTCTCTATACCAAATTTCATCAAAATCGGATCAGCGGTTTAGGCGTGAAAAGGTAACATACAGACAGACAGATAGACAGACAGACAGAGTAATTACTTTCGAATTTATAATATTAGTATGGATAAGTAATTTTGGTGGTCTTTTATACAATAAGGAATTTCATGTATTTACTAGGGGTATAATATTCATCACCACTGTTCTCAAAACGGCGAAGGAAAACATCGTGAGGAAACCGGCATGTCCAAGAACCAAAAATTCGAAGACATGAGACATCTACCAACCCGCAGTGGGCTCGCGTGGTGAATTAGGGCCCACTCCCTCTCATCAAGAGGAGGCCTGTGTCCCAGCAGTGGGAACATTATAGACCGATTATGCTACTAAAAGAATTAAGTAAAGAGATCAGGTCATTTTAAAATAGACCACTTTGAAGTGATCATCAGTCATCAATAGTAATGCAAAAATATTAAATTACAAAAGGAATATTTGGGCTTCTCGGCTATTTGTATTTTTCAGCCACAGTGTCAAAGCAACCTTTGAAGTTCGACCTGAAAACATCTATGTGACTATAAATATAATATTTATTTTACATAGAACGTGGATTTTTGATCTCGCTGTGATCTTTTTGATATATTAGGCACCTCACAATCCGGCCCTAACCTCGTTGGCTTCGAAAATATTCTTATTTACGCAAAGTTATTAGTATAAATGCAGTCAATTAAATCTTAGCCACCAACAACAACCTTAAAGTAATTCTTTGAACTTTTCTGTTTTATTTACTTCCGCTCATTTGATATTATCAAAGCAAACAGCAATATAACAAAATTATAATTCAACATGAAAGACAGCTCCAGTAATTGATATTTGATCGGCTTCCGAATCTTTCAATACCACGGAAAATCAGAATTACGAAATGTTATCCATTAAAAACAGTATCTAAGTGATTGTACTACCAAATCAGTTTGTGAGAGTCAACAAGCAACATTTTAACGCCCACGGGAGGTGCGTGGATACCTCCTCAGCATCGGACGCGGAGGGCATGATTACTCCTTTGACGTGCCGCCTCGGAGATGCAAAATAGAGTTCAAACTAGCCGCCTGCGATGATTGTTATCGTTGTTTATCACTTTCCAACTACAACGAACTATTATAATGATTATCGACTCGTTTTTAGTAGGTGGTAGGTGTGCTTTTTAATGGCGGTGTTAAGTATGTGTGGCAACTGTAGATAGTTATCTTAGGAGTGTAGTGTATGTGGGAATATTGCTTAGTTTATTGTGAAACATTAGTTTTACTGCTAATATGTAGGTAATAAAATACTCAGGTGTTTGTAAGATTTCATGCTAATATGCATCATAAAATAGTTGGGTGTTTGTGAGAAGTATGTCTGCACCCATGTTACACGCGAAATCCAATCAGACGAACAAAATCTGGGCACGCTCGTTCCATCACCTTTGCAGCCACCGCTTTCCATCAGGCGTGATCGAGGTCAAGAGCAGGAAATCAATAAAATAAAAAGATCTTGAAGAAATTCGGAAAGAAAATTCATGAAAATTCACAGTCCAAAACAAATGTCACGTGCACGACATTACAATTACTTACTAACAAATCGCACATTTATATAAGGTTGTGGCGTAAATAGTGATTCAATGTCAAGGGTTCCGAAAATATATATTTATTTGTTTTTTATTTACAAAAATTTCTACGTTTTGTTACAAATATGGTTGTAGTTTCAACAAAAGTCATTATTTTTATTTTGATTTCTGTTAATTACTGCTGAATACTAGGGCTATCATGTAAAATTATGATTGTTTATTTAAATTTAGAGCTTTTGAAGAAAAATTTAGTTCTTCTCTATTTTAATCCAAAATTTTAACATACTTGTGCCAATTTAAGAGCGATTTTTGTAAAAAAAGCCACTGCAAAATTTTTGGCATTCCAGTGGGGCGGCCGGTGGGGCAAAGTGGAATAATCCACTAAATGTTTATGTTAGAGTAAATTATCTGCTATATCGAATCCTTCACGGTGGACCACTATTTACGCAACCTGTATATATAAAAAAATACAAACAGCCATAGACATTAGTAGTAAAACATGGCAATACCAATCGTAATTATATACAGGCGGACACGATACGATCTGACTGGCTACTAGTCCGGCATTACACATGTCTGGGACTTACATGACCCGTTACCTAGACGAGGCATGTACTATACACAACACCCATTCCAAAGTAGTTTCAGACCAACATCAATATAAAATTATCGTTAACACTAATACAATAAAGTATTTATAAAGTATTTTTTTTTAATATTATTATTAACTAGCTTCTGCCCGCGACTTCGTCCGCGTGAAATTCGTACTTTCCTCTAAAAGTTTCGAAAATGTATGTTGGTATGATCTTTATAATTAACTTAAATAATTTTTAAGTTTATAGAACAAAGGAATCAGATTTTTCAAAGAAACTATCCCCGCTTTTCACCCCCACAGGGGTAGAATTTTGAAAAATCGTTTAAGATGTGTTCATAACTTGACTCAAAGTTTATTTATACCAATTTTCGAGCTAATCAAGCCACGCAGTAAAATCCTCCCCTTTAAAATGAACTACCTCTTTTCATACAGTTAGGGGTAGATTTTCGAAAAACCCTGATACACGTTATTAATTTTTTTTTAGTCCTTAGTATAAATACTGAGTTTCAAGTTAATCGGACAGGGCGTTAAAATTCTTCCATACTTTTAATACCCCCCCATTACCTCGGGGTATTTTAGAAAAACGAAAAATTCCAAACTTCATAATTTACTTAGATAAGTATTCGTGCCAAGTTTCAAGGTTATTAACTCAATAAATAAGATTTTTCATACAAACAAAATCCCCCCTTTTCACCCCCTTAAAGGTTGAATTTCCAAAAACCCCTTCTTATTCGATACCTACTCTGCACAAAGAACACAACCTCCAAAAGTCATGTCCCTAGGACCAGCGGTTTAGACTGTGCGTTGATGTTTCAGTCAGTTCGTTCATCCCCCTTTGGGGGAGAAATTATCAAAAACGCTGAGACACGTATAAAATAATTTTCAATCGTTAGCCTAAATACAAAATTTGAAGACCCTAACTTTTAAACTGACGGACTTTCATACACAACTTCATCCCCCTTTTTAACACTTTGGGGTTGGAATTATCAAAAACGCTGAGACACGTATAAATTAATTTTTAGTCGTCAGCCTAAACACAAAATTTGAAGATCCTAACTTTTAAACTGACGGACTTTCATACAAACTTTCATCCCCTATTTAACTCCCTTAGGGGTTGAATTTAAAAAAATCCTTCCTAATTCCTTGTCTACATTATAAAGGGAACCATTGTGTAAAATTTCAAAATAAATACCTATAACTACTTTAAATAATAAAAGTACCTACGCTTAATAATGTAATTTGAACGAATATTTAAACACTACTAAAACAACTAATACGTGGTCCTAACTTTAGCTACCTTACACTTAAAATCTAAGTGACTATTTAAACTAAAATATTCTTATAGAATTATAACCAGAAATATATACAACTCACAACAAAAAAGAAATGAAAATAAAGCTGAAACGCCTGTGCAATACTATCTATACGTAGGTATAGGTAGATAGTATTGCACAGGCGTTTTAAGTATATAAGTATTTTTTAATTAAAGTAGTTATAAGTATTTATTTTTAAGTGAAGTAGTTCACTTAAAAATAAATACTTATAACTACTTTAATTAATAAAAGTACCTACGCTTAATAATTTTTAATTTGAACGAATATTTAAACACTACCAAAACAACTCATACCTCTTTTACAAAATAACAACAAAAGAAATTCAAATAAACTATTTAAAGACTAAAAGTCGCGCTGATAAGCACGGTATCTCAATATCAATTATTGTCTGTCAATAAGGTCGAACGCTCTGAGTCTGAACGCATCAACAGCCAAATATTGACTGAAGCTCGCTCTTTTTATTTTATTTTTTGAGTATGGCATCTCGCAGTTCAACCTATGAGGTTGTCGTCTGCTTAACCGGGCTTGCCTGTGGATGCCTCAAAATTAAGGCCTCCAGCAGCCAGCTTCGGACCTCCCGCCTTTACCCCCGCCCTACCGCCGCCGCGACCCGTGTCGAGCGCGGCAACCGTTACACAAAAATGATCCTTATAGCATGATTCAGTCTTCACGTGCGATGGCGCGATGGCTTATTTCATGTATAAGTTTGGTGTTTCTATACCGATTTCTATGATTCTTTTTTTATTGAATAGGTAATAATGTTAACTTTTTTAAATTAGGGATGAGTGAGAGTATTATAAACGTAAGAGTAAACAAATATAATCAGAATGCTCCGAACTCCTAAGCTATCAGGAGTTACACGTGTTATTGTGAGTCAACCATAAAAGATAGACATATGCTGTTGCGGGATATTTTTTAGACAATTTTATGTAGAATATTTCCGTCATACATGATTTCTATGTAACTTTAACCATTAAGGCTGCACACGCGACGGAAGCTTAAAAAATGGAGTAACTTCTCCCGTTTTCCCAACATTTCCCTTCACTACTCTGCTCCTATTGATTGTAGCGTGATGAAAAGTATACTATAACCTGCCCAGGAGTATGAAGAATAATTGTACCAAGTTTCGTTAAAATCCGTCCAGTAGTTTTTGTTTCTATAAGGAACATACAGACAGACAGACAGACAGACAGACAAAAATTTTACTGATTGCATTTTTGGCATCAGTATCGATCACTAATCACCCCCTGATAGTTATTTTGAAAATACAGGGTGATTGGAAGATGGGTGCAAAGCTTTAAGGTGAAGATAGTATAGACAATTTAGGACCATTTAAGCCATGGTTGTCTTAGACGAAGTCTTACCAAATTTTTTTAACCAAATTTTTAAGTTTTTTTTCGGAAATTCTCAAAATTTAATGAAAACTGCATAATTATGGCCAAATTGAATGATAAATGAATTAATTTTTTATTTATTTAATTAAAGTAATGTGTAAGCAACCAAGCAAAACATGTTTTAGGCTTCTGTGTCATTAGACATTTTTTTTACAGATATTTAAACCTCAGAAAAAATAAAAAATTTGTACAATACGTCTTTTAAACCTTATTTAAAAAAAAAACGGAGGGTGCTTTTTTTGTTCAAACCTTTTTGAAGACATGCTTGATAATCGCTCTTTCTTTTGAGGTATCATTTATGCGGATATCTTACAAATTATTGAAATTAGGACCTAATAAACCAAATCGAGGGAGAAATTTTAAATTTTAGGCAGTCTAACAAAACACAAAATTTTTGCTTAAAAGAATACTTTATGTGCTCGAAATGATAACATTGTTCAATTCTAAGAATTTTTGGCACATGCAGGAACCAATTGAGGGGAACCCATTGAGGGGATTCTCTAAACAATGGCCACCGAGCGCGGTGCGACGGCATTTCTACTATGACTACTATGACTACTTTTTCCAATCAAGAATATGCGGATATCGTATTTATGTACGGTAGAGCAGACGGCAATGGATCTTTGGCGCGACGGATGTATCAAGAGCGCTATCCGAATCGCAGGATACCGAATGTCCGAGTGTTTTACAACACGTTTCGTCGTCTTGCCCAAGATGGGTTTCACCGCGTGGAACCTGGAGTCAACCCGGGCAGACACGAAACTGCCGTCGACGAAGACATTTTAGCAGCATTTCAAGCGGATCCTACTACCAGTACTAGAGCAGTAGCTCGAAATTTAAACATTTCTCAATGGAAGGTGTGGCATACAATGCACCAAAATGATAAGTATCCGTTCCATGGCAGGAGTGTGCAAGGTCTAGTAGAGCAAGATCCTCAAAGAAGAATTCAGTTCTGCCGTTTCCTCCTCAACAGAGACATCGAAGATGCGTGGTTTCTGAAATCAATCTTGTGGACGGATGAAAGTAAATTTTCAAGGGAAGGTATTACAAACTTTCACAACATCCATGAATGGGCCGACGTAGACAACAATCCACATTTTAAGAAGCAGGTGTCATTTCAGATGAAATTCTCTGTGAATCTATGGGCTGGAATAATTGGCAGAACATTGATTGGGCCCCACTTTTTGCCTGATCCATTGAATGGCGAAAATTATTTGCAATTTCTGCAAATTGATTTACCACTGCTGATAGAGGAATCAGGTGTCCCGATCTTCGAAAGAGACCGAACAGTCATCTTTCAGCAAGACGGCTGTCCAGCGCATTGGACTTTAAATGTAAGGGAACACCTCAACAATTGCTTTCCTGATAGCTGGATCGGCAGGGATGGACCCATCCCTTGGCCCGCTCGCTCCCCAGATCTGACCCCGTTGGACTTTTTCGTGTGGGGCCGGGCCAAGGAACTGGTGTATAACAACAAAGAAATTAACACTAGAGAAGAATTGATACAAAGAATAAATTCAGCGTTTGAGACAATGAAGCAGGAGATGATGTTGAAAATAACGACTACAGAAGTTAGAAGACGGGGCCGTGCTTGTATTAGGAATCACGGCCGTCATTTTGAACATGAAAAATAAATAATTTTAATTCAAATGTTGTTTTAATTAGTCTGCCTAAAATAAAAAAAATTCTCCCTCAAATTGGTTTGTAGGCCCTAATTTCAATAATTTGTAAGATATCCGCATAAATGATACCTCAAAAGAAAGAGCGATTATCAAGCATGTCTTCAAAAAGGTTTGAACAAAAAAAGCACCCTCCGTTTTTTTTTTGAATAAGGTTTAAAAGACGTATTGTACAATTTTTTTATTTTTTCTGATCTTTAAATGTCTGTAAAAAAAATGTCTAATGACACAGAAGCCTAGAACATGTTTTGCTTGATTGCTTACACATTACTTTAATTAAATAAATAAAAAATGAATTCATTTATCATTCAATTTGGCCATAATTATGCAGTTTACATTAAATTTTGAGAATTTCCGAAAAAAAACTTAAAAATTTGGTTAAAAATATTTGGTAAGACTTCGTCTAAGACAACCATGGCTTAAATGGTTCTAAATTGTCTGTACTATCTTCGCCTTAAAGCTTTGCACCCATCTTCCAATCACCCTGTATATTTCATGTACAGAATTGACCTCTCTACAGATTTATTATAAGTATATAGATTAGTAATGAGCGTATGTAATTTAACACATAGGCTACTTTTTATCCCGATATTCCCACGGGATCGAGACTTATGCGGGCGAAACCGCGGGGCGCAGCTAGTGGTATAAGGGAAAGAGAATGATGATGAAGCATAGTTTTTGGATTTAAATAATTATTATTGTAGGACCAATGATATTTATAAGTAAGAAGAGGTAGATACTAGATAGGTTATACACGCTCCGCAAGGGTCACGTCAAAACTTGGCTAATTAGCCTAGTTGGGTATCGTTTTGTCTCTTTTTCGCTCCCGATAATTACGACATGCCGTCCAACTTCCATTACGTGTCATCTAATAGTATGACATTGTGCCGATTAAAAAAAAAATAAGAAAAATTTTATAAAAAAAAGAATGTTGGGTAGGTAACCTATTTACCAATTTGTAGGACAAAATTAGTTCAAACAAACTTGATGGAACAGTAGGAATAAGGTTACCGCTACCTAGAGACACCTGCAGCACCCAAAGAGATGAGCTGAGTTAATACTGAGCAAATGAACAAAATCGAAATGCCTGCGTGACTCACCGGCCTCATTAAAACTGCGACAGTTGCCAGCAGTAATAAGTCTATGTACTAGGTTCAACGTACAGACGCCAGAACATCAAGCTACTACAATTTGTCAAATTTCTTTAATAGATTTTCAACTTTATCGCCACAGAATAAGGTTCAAGGATGATTGGGAAAATTTGGCAGTTTCGGGTAGCTTGATGTGCTGGCGTCTGTACATACCAATAAAAGGGCAATTCTGAAAAGTGAACTTCGAATCCCACACACTCAAGTAAACACACGAACGTGAACTAGTTTCTGAAGGAAATCATCTATGCTAATTTAATAAAGATGTAAGAGGCATAGATATCCGAGTAGGAGGTAATCTCTGGAACAACCAGCCGGATTTGAAAAAATATGTTTGCATTTGATAGCCCAATTCTTAAGGAAGGCTAGGTCAAAACAAAAAGCCTTCTTGGCAAAAGCCGAAACAGAAAGAAGTAAATAAATAAAGGACGCAGGGAAAGAAACGACGGCGCGTGGGTCAGGGATACAAGAAATTTCATGCGCACGAAGTCGCGGGCAGAGGCTCATGATGATTCGAACTTTGAAATTCACTTCAATCGTTCGAATTTCAAAGTTCGAAGAATTTCGATGCAAAATCGCAAAATGGCTTCAGCTGCACTGTGGCTTTCGACTCGATGTCCAAAAGAGATTGTATTTAAGATATTTCTAGATTACAATCAAGATATCTTGGTTGCTCCGTTGTGTGGTCATTAATTAATCATTAAAGTTGTTTTTTAATTACTTTTTAACGTTGATCAAGTTCATAGAGGAAGGAAAAGCTTCGCTCTATATTCCGTAGTTGGTTACAATACAGATTAAAAAAGTAAAACCTTCTACAGATTGCATAGCATATGATACGAAATGTGGGTTCCTTTTAAACGAATTAATCACATATGATATTACTTATTACTAATATTATAAAGGCGAAAGTTTGTGAGTGGGGGTGCGTGTGTGTTTATACGTTTGTTACTTTTTCACGCTCAAACGGCTGGACCAATTTTGATAAAATTTTGTATGGAGTTAGCTGACACCCTGGATTAACATATAGGCTACTTTTTGTCCCAATATTCCCACGGGATCTATATTTACGTGGGTGAAACCGCGGGGCGCAGCTAGTTATGACTAGATTAACCAGCACCCTAATTGCGTAACACACTATCAGTCCCAATTTGAATCATTTTGAAGGATACTGCTAATCCATTGCTTCATATGTTCAAAAAATTGTCTGCTCAACAACGTAAATAACGCAATGAATGTTGTTGAACTGTCAAAATGAAAGCAATTCCTACTGTTAGTGATGCGCAATAACCTCGCAATAAACTTTACTTTCAGAAATAAACAGCTCTCAAAGGCTCATTTCTTGTTTTATGTAGGTAAGTGTCTACACTGAAGCCAACCAACTATAAATTCTAGCACCTTCTAATCATATTACTTGACGGAGGCACACCGAAGCGTTTAAAATTAATAAATTTGCCTCGTAAACTCTCCAGCTGGTATCATCATTCGTCATGCACATCGCCCTTAACGCTCGCTACACACTATTTCAGTTTTACACTCCATTGTAATACTTAAGAGCGTTAACACACTGGCGATTTGCCAGTGTGTTTCTACGAGGCGATTTGTGGACTTGCTCTCCGCGGGTGCGAAGCGAGTTAGCCGCGACTACTGGCGATGTGTTCGCGGCGTTTTCACGATATTGTACGCTTACTTCTCTCGCTCTCTCTTGTACAGACGCCAGCACATCAACCTACTACAATCTGTCAAATTTCTTTAATCGATTTTCAACTTTATCACTAAAGCCTAAGGTTCAAAGTTGATTGGGAAAATGTGACAGTTTCGGGTAGGTTGATGTGCTGGCGTCTGTACACTCACGTCAATAGCTCACGATACGCAAACAGGGTGAACACGCTACACACATATGGTGTGCTCGCTCAATACGAAACTACCTTTTGGAAGAGGCAGCTAGAATCTATTATATTTTCTTGGCAATTTTGACATTCAAAATGGCCTTTAATGTGCCTAATTGAAATTAATTATTTCACTTTGTCTTTGTATGCATACACACGAGCGACACGCGTTGGCAACCGACGCGACATGCCGCTCGTTTTGAGCACCGTACTGAAATCCACGAGCGAAAAGTTGTCGACGGCTGCCGCCGACGCGTCGACAGCGGGCGTCAACGTGAGTCAACGGCTGCAGTTTCCTCTATCGTCGACGAGTGTCGCTCCTGTGTATGACTAAAGACGCATATGCAGCGAGCGTGTTAAACAATCACCTCGCTTTAGACAAGCTCGCAAATCGCCAGTGCGATAAGACCCTTAGGACCTCACAGTAAGTGAATTACTTGGTCTGCAATATGCAGGCGTGATGCGCCCTCGAGCTACTTATAATAACCGATACGGCACGCTATTCCTACTGATGGATGGGGAAAATTTGAATTTAAAAGCGATTTCCTTTATTCTGGAGGTCTACTCACTAAGCACGGACTCCGTAGTTTTGGTTGAAGTTACGGAAGTTTCCAACTCCGTATCACATACGGACGAAGATTATTTTGGGCCTGAACTAAGAATGAAGGACAACTCGATTTAACAGTTGTCCTTACTTCTGATATTTTTTTCCGCGAGTTTGCATCGGGATTAGGCTGCCTGTCCATTGACGCGGAGAAAGGCTGCGGAGCGGAGAAAAGGAGAATTATTAACCAATAGAAAATTAAATTCAGATTTTTATTGAATCCTATTGGTTGATATTTCTCCGTTTCTCCGCTCCGCATGCAGCCCCGCTCCGCGTCAATGGACAGGCTGGGCACTCCGGCCGGAGTTTCGAATAACTTTCAGACAGGCCTGTATCTTCGTTGACGGACTTAGAGTGAAGGTCCCCTGATTCGTAGCTTCAAGCAGTCTGTGGGATATTCTCATAATAGATTCAGTACCTAGTGTGAATCACTGCGTAATAAATTAACACCAATCTAATTGATTAGACTTGGTAGGATAGGTAATACGATTTAGCATGGTACATGCTACCTGCTCCATGCGAATGTTATTGTTCACCTACCAAAGCAGTGTTGCCCACTGTTTTAAATACGCACGAATCTCAAATTAAGTTTACTTTATTAAGTTTTACGATTTCAAAAACCGAAAACGGTAAACGATTTCTAATTCAAAATATTAAACGCCACATCCCTAAAAGGCTAATCTTCTCGTGTGAGTAAAACGTGTCGGTATTTAAGTGTAAAATTAAGAATCGAGATAAAAATCATTCGATTTGGGCATCTGTATAAATCGGTGGGGGAAGGGAGGGGGGCATGCGGTCGGCTCGTTATAATAAAGTTTATGGCCCGTTTGCAGCGCTTGTTTTACATACAATCGAATATTTTCTTATAGTTGCGATGTAAATAAACTGGTTATCTTGTCCTTTGTTAGGAGACGCGTGATGCTGCGTCTGCGCTGCTATCGAGGATACGCGGGTAACTACATGCTTATGAGATCGAGAGATTTGAGATTTAAATTGTTAAGTACTAACCAACTACCTATGTTGCTCATACATACATTTTTTTTTATTGGCTTAACGAAGAGTTCTGTTCCACAAGGCAAAAAAATTATAAAAACAGTTTTCTTGTATGGAGACCCCCTTTAATGTTTAACTTTATTTTCCTTTTATTATTTGCGGCAACAGAATTACCCACTCTGTGAAAATTTCAACAGTCTACCTATTACGGTTCATGAGTTACAGCCCGCTTACAGACAGACGGATGGACAGCGGAGGCTTTATACTAAGGTCCCGTTGGCACCCTTGTTTGCCTGAAATAAACCAAAACAAACAACCAAATAAACAATTAAATGTTTCTACTTTCGCTTAATACTTAACTGTAAAAAGAAAGGTGCGAAAACTCGAAGAGCCTCCTTATAATTTGCCAGTCTTAAAAAACTTCGATTAAAATTTAAATAAACACATCGCAGCATACCTCGCACATGGGCGTTGACGTCGAAACAGAAAATATTGTTAGATTATCTAGGATTAGCTGCGCCCCGCGGTTTCACCCGCATAGGTCTCGATCCCGTTGGAATATCGGGACAAAAAAAATATCCTGTCTTAATCCAGGTCATGGTTTACCTGTGTGCCAAATTTCATCCAAATCCGTTCAGCCGTTTTAGCGTGAAAGCGTAACAAACATACATATAAAAAAATCAAAACTTTTTTTTTTTTTTTTATTTGAAATGGGCTTGCTCTTGACTTTAGCCTAGGTCAAAGGTGACAGAGACAAAGTCGTATTTTCTTTATAATATTAGTTCAGACTAGATCTCAAATCCTACAAGACCACTAGGGCGAGCTGGAGACCTTAGTTGGCTCACATCACATCATACATGTTATAATTCTACAAAATCAAAAAACATTTGGGAGCATCTTTACAAATAAAAAAAAAAAAAAACTCATCTCAAAATTCTACTGAAGTACGTCTTACATAATCGTAATTCTTACTACAGTAATAATGTAATTTGTAGAGCTTTTATTCCTATCTCTTTCTCCTATACGGGACAGCTTTATTGCGTGAAAGGGACGGCGATGGCAGTAAAAGGATAGATAGCGGGTGGACGCAGGTATCCCCGAGTAGATGTGCATCTGCTTAGCGGGGCCACTTGGAACAGGGGATGGGACGGAGTAGCTTAGAACTGCATTTTATTTTTGATTTCTAAAAATGCTGAAAGTGTCCTCCAATCCTTTAGATTTTCTCTAAAGGATTGGAGGACACTTTCAGCATTTTTTTTAGGTTTAAAAGGTGATGGTAATTTAATGAGCATTTTTTTCTTTTGGCTGTTTGATTGTATGTTAATTGCGTGACTCTCTTTTGCACACTATACCTACTGCAAGACAAGACATAATAAACCATTGTTAAAAAAAGTATGCTGAATAAACAGATAAAAATAGAGCATTTGTAATAGGGCGCCTAACGTTGATGAGTGATTGATATGTATTTATACAAACTCCATTTCATACCCAAACAATACTCTACTATACAAATATTTCACACCAGCAACTGATAGATCGAATCAAAATATAACACAAACATAGATATGGCACGCACACACGTAAATACAACGGGTATTTTTATTTTTATCATAAACATGTCCAAACATTGCCCTGTCCGGCTCCAAAACACGGTCCGCTTTTTGGACGCCCGTTTAAATTACGGCCGACGGGATTTCTCCTTACGATCAATAAATCAATAAATATATACGGCTAAGCTTGTCCGTCTGGCGGACATTAATGGAAATCTGTGTTTGTTTAGGACGCGATCCTCGGCCGAAACGTTTGTTATTAAACGGAAGCTTCATCGCTCAACTTCCTGCAAGCCGCTTTGCTATTTTAGAAATTATGATTTACTTGTAAACGACAATTTGTTTAATGGCTTCCTAACTGCGTTGGGTGAGGCGGTTTGTAGAAACATTGCTTTGCAACAGACGGCAGTTTAACTTGCTGCTCGTGGGCGGTACCGCGTGCCTTTATAGCTAGGAACTGTATGGGATTTGTTTGGAAAGTTTGTTCTTGAAATTGAATTCTTGTGGAGGTTTGTAGACTCCTTCAACAAGAAGTATGATGATCTGTACCTACGTTCACCAGTCGATATAATCCTCTAGACATGATTTCGACCATGGCGGCCATCTACGCGGGATATGTTATAAGTAGAGAACAAGTGTATGCGCAGACATAGGTGCACTCACTCTTCCCTCACTCTCATAGTCCGAATGGGACGGCAATCCGACACGACCGTGGAGAGACCAGTTACTTAGCGCTGAACCTATTGTTTCAATTCAACATTGCAAACCACCACTACCACTAAACCTGTCTTACCAAATTCGAAAAGAAAGGATGTTTTCAGCCGACTTTTTACAATAACTGTCCCCGGCACACACAACTACTGTTCAAAAACAGCCGGCACCAATAAATTACGCGTTTTTTTCGCCGCCAGTACGGCCGTACCGTCGGCAAAAAAGTCTACCTGCTCCCCGAAACCCACACAATGGTTCCCTCGACCATTTATTTGGGCGAGCGTCGTAACATTTCACGTTTTCGTATTCGGAAAAACGAACAAACTTGCACACAAAGAAATCTTTGCATTTTCTGAGAACAAACTTAACCTTGTAAGTTAGGAATATAAATCAGTTAACGAGACATCGGAGGCAGTAAAAATAAAAGGACATATTAGTTTTATGATGGTCTTTGTCTAATCGTTGAGCAGGTTGAGCTAATAAAAACTAGTAAGGGAATATTTGATGATTTCAAAATGGAACGTATCTTAAAGTACCTACTACTAATTAACAGTGCAGTGTTGGGCATCAGTTTTGGTTGTGTTCGTGGTGTCAAAATGAACCGTGAAAGCTTTTAAGATGTTCAAGTTGTACAAGACAACGCGAGCGCAATCTCGTTTAGAAGAGCAGGCGCTAAACGACGCACACGCATCCAGTTGAAGTAACCACGAGTTTTGAAGCTGGAAGACTAGCAGAGATGGTAAAACAAATGTAAAAGAAATGAACAAAGTCAATTGAAGTGAAGAAACGAAAACTTTTTAAGATTTTCAGGTTTTTCAGATTTTTTTTTCAGGGTGTTGATGGGGTTGCCCCGGTACTGTAGCGCGTCAGGGATGTTCGCTGAAGCTCGTGTGGACTGTTTTTATACCGTGATGCGGAAGCGGTGCGCATCCTTAGTCCGTAGGGTGCGGGGCAGCGCCAACAGCATCCTGTCTATGATAGCGAGCAGGCTTGATTGTGCGTTTGTGAACCACTGCTGCAGGGTTTCGGCTGGGCCTGTCACCGTGCAGCAGTGATGTCGCAATCTGTTTTCTGTGTTTTGTAAGTGTATTACTAACTTAGTTTGTAAGTATATTGTTACTAACACTATGAGTCTTTGTTGCTTGAAATTAAATTATTATTATTATTAATAAACAAGATGATGTCACATATTCATGCACACAAGTAAATCATTATCTGCAGCTCGATAACATTATTTCCGAACGGGGTGGTCACATTACACGGTCATCGGTTTCCGCTGACCGCGTAGAATGCACTGCTGTGTTCACACTAAGAGCAATGTGAGTCAGCGACCACCGGGAAGCGTTCGTGGGAGAAGTCAATGATGACAACCATGCTGAATTAAGTATATGTAAATGCAACAAAACATGGAACATAACTTGATGTGTGTGAAATCTTGCTGCAGGATAACGCAGGGTCGCAATTGTACTGGAATAGTTCTTGACTAGAAACGTCATTGTATCGTTCTCTTGCTTTTATCTCTATTTTAGGTGCCAGCGCAGCATCTTATCTTCTTCCAAATCTACTTCTCTATTAGTCGCCATCTCAGTAGTCACTATAGCCATATCATCTTTTACTTTAAGTCTATCTATAGTTTCTTTGGTCTTCCTCTACTTTTATACAAAACTTTCACCACGAAATTATAGGTACTGGACTTAAGTTGAAACGTCGTGTTCGATGATGAAATCGCGAAGGTGATATAACTAGTTGAAAAGACTAATGATAGAGGACGGATCAGCAATCTTAGCAGGTATGGTAAATTCAATTGCTACTTCACGTTAAATTATTCTTTATAAAGCTCCATAAACCAGTACGTATACCAGCAAAACAGCTATCGATAATAAGCTTATTACCATAACCGACTATACGCATTAACAACAATTTTAAAATTCCACCAGACTACCCAGTTTCCCCGAGGCGGACGGGTAGAAAGATAATCGGCTATAATTACACGGCTATCCATCATCGAAAACCAACAAACGAGGTAGGTTACAGAAATGATCGGCCACCCACTGCATAGCTGACCTTTGATGAACAGCCTTCTTACTGACATGCGAATATAGGAACAGTTGAAATAGACAACGATGATCCGATGTCTTTCAAAATTCTAAGATGAAACGCTAGTAGTTACGAGTGGAAAGACAAATGCGTGACGTTAGCGATAACACTACCTCTAAAATGTCTAAAAACATCAAACATATCACTGAAATTAACGCCACTGTTGAATGAATGAACACTACTCTAAACTGTGCCAGATTGTCTACAAAAAAACAACGTCTGAAATTCTGAAATAGCTGCTGTAAAAATACTTCCAGACACCCACAAAATCTGAAGTAAAAATAGAAAGTGACAGTCATTCATGATCGTAACGTAGTGACGGGGAACAATGGGCGGCGATATGATCGTGGCAGGCGAGCCAGGGACCAGTTCTTGTATCTAAGCCGTGAATCGCGGCTAACAAGCCCGCTTGGTGCACCAACCGAGATAACACAGTGTTTCTTGTAAAATAACTTTACTTTAGGAGACGCAAGCAGCATTTCTTATGACTTAACTTTGAGATAAAATATTTCTACAATAATTTTCCTGATCTCGTCAGTGGCTTTGTGAGATAGGCAGAAAATTGTGAAGCTGGATTAGCGTGTAATCGTGTATACTTGTATATGGCTCCCAAGAATCTTATCTCTTGAAAAAACACCTTTGTGCTCACTAGTCCCTTCAGTAGTTTCTTTGAACGAACATGGCTTGCGATGCAGATATTATTATGCAAACCTCTTCCATGAGGCGGCATATCAACAATATTATAATGTTTCAACCGTCTAGTTTCTTAACGCTATCATCTCCCTCATACAATAAACATGAGATTATCGATCCATGAGGCAATAAACTTGATAATTGGAGTAACACAAATTATGTTTCAAAAGAAATTGGTCTACGGGCCTACGTAGGTAACAAATCTTGTTACTTTTTTTTACTACCTACATAGCTCCTCTCACAATTCTGTGTATACTATTTGTACCCAACAAAGCGTGTTCCAATAATGAGGATCGCTCGATACGATCTCGGCTGCGCTGCGCCCGCGCCGATCAGAGAGCCAGATATGCAGAATCCTCGCTCCTCGGCTCCTTTGTAATCCGGCCAGGGTAAACACCGCTTTGTGGCTCCGGCGACCCATCTCACCGCACGTACATTGTTTTTCTAGCTCAAAATCAAATCACCAAAAAAATTGAACATGACGAGTCCCTCCCCTTCTAATATTAAACGATTTAGCATCGGAACGATCAAAGAGCCCATAGTAGAATTTATAGCCTGCCTATAAAAAGACAAGTGACTTCTCAAAAATGCGTTTTTTACAACAGTGATTCTCGAAATGATTTTATTGCCTGCCATAAGCGGCTCTACTTATATGCTTGTTACAATATTGTATATTAATTTTTTAACTACATGATAAAAATTACAGCAAATTGTTACTTTAAAAACAAAAACAACTATCGGATCCATCTCGTCATTCCATAACGCGGCTCTGCCGGGTTGGTAGGTTGTTAAAAATGAAAATTATTCTGCCAGCGCAAAACTACGGTGATTACATATCAGGCGGGCCGAAGCCCGAGGGAAGCGCGTCTCTCTCGCTTATTGCCAGATGATTGAAGACCCCGCCGCCTACGACGCACTCCTTTCTGGCACGAGAAAGAGACGGCACCTACTCCTGCCGTGAGAGGAAACAGGATGACGACAGCTCAGCATCTGATTAGCATCCCAATTACGGTGCGGGCGCGCAGTGGGATCGAATCTTCCTCCATAGTGTTGCACCACAACATTTTCAGCAGAAGTTTATATCGATATATTGAATGTTAGTTTAGTTAATCTACCAAAAAAATTGTTGACCATTGATGTAGGTATGACAGAATTGAAGTTTACTATATTATACAACTTTGGGACTCGTTTAAAATTGTGGTGCAGCATCGACACTACAAAAATATGGCCTGTAATAATATTTACAATACGTTGTAGCTTAGCCGCGCTGTCGGTTGTCAATGTTATCTCTAACAACAATCACAGCTGGGTTATTGATCGATAATAAAATGTAATAACGAGTGGCAGCCCTATTAACGAGAATGGCGGCGCGAGGCGGGGCGCTCTCGTGTCGAGATTACATCGACGCAGCACGGAAATTTTAAATAAACAAGGAATTATGAACCGACCCCAGATTATACACCTTCGTATTGACCAGCACCAGACGGTAACTAGAGGAAATTACCAGACCAACAATTATTTATAAGCACTTACCTGAAGCGGGTGAATTTTATGGTTTTACATGGTTTTATTACATTGCGGAAACTCCGCTACCTACTTATTGAAAACTATCGAATGTTGGTAATAAGTTAATAACATATAGGTATCGTAACTTTCTATTCCGCAATAGTCATTGCCTATTATGGGATCGCAGTACATAATTAGAGATTGCAAATTACAACAGCACAATGCTCTGAAAGCGCACTGACGGAGAAAATCTAATATCACCTGCGTCTGCGCAGCTGCGTTATGAAACAACAACAGTTGGAATATTTTATGCCATATCCGTGGTATTTCGACTAAATGAAAATAAAATTACTGTTATTTCATGCACAGAAAACCTGCAGTTTGAATTCTTTACACAAAGCTTTTATGTTTAAAGGCATGTCCACAAAGCCAAGCGCTTACATGAATATTTCTAGAGTTAAGTTAATTTTAAGTTAGTTTTGTTTAATCAGCATTTATTTAATTTATGTGCACGAGAGGTTATTTAAAAGTAAAGAAACCCTTTGGTAAATTGGTTGTCTCCAGAATAACTAAACTGCAAATTGGTTTTAAAAGTAAATAGGCCGTAAGAGAAGGCAAAATCGACCTGTAAGGAGAAAATGTAATAACTATTGAGCCAGGAACAGACTCAAACATTGAGTGGACTTAACAAATGATAACGGAGCGCGTCCGTAGCGTAAGCTCACGGCTCAAGCGCATGAATACAAAACCAATTTGACGTTTCTCATTACACAGCGACCACAATATGCGCCGGAGTCGCTCGACTAACTAGTTCCGCGCTGAGCGATCTGTTATTATGTTAATAGGGCTAGTTTAGAGGCAAGAGGCTCAGTAATACTCAGCATCAAGCCCTCGCCTCACGTACGCTACAAACAATTAAACCGGCCTCTTTCATGTGTCAATAAAACGCGATAACTGCTTGTAATTGATGCTATAACTGGCGCTGCGACTGGTTACGCACATTGTTACTGAACGGTGAACAGTTCGACTCGGTTCGATTGTTATTAGCGGCCTAGGGCGCTTTGTGATACTAGGTCATTGAGGTAGTTAGGGTCCTGCGCTAGGGGCTATTAATACACATGGTGTAAGCTAACGTCTTATGAATCTAGAAAACGCGGCGCAAGTCGGACCCGCACACGAAGGCAAGGCCAAAATCGCCGAGAAAAACACGTTTCTTGTAAATAAAATAAAGTTAAAAATTAAAGGGAAACCCCCTCTAATTTTTATCTTTTTTTTTTTGTTTTTGCGGCAATAGAAATAGACACTGTGATAATGTTAGCTGTCTACCTATTACGGTTCATGAGATACTGCCCGCTGACATACAGACGGACGGACAGCGGAGGCTAAGTAATAGGGTCCCGTTGGCATCCCTTGGGTACGGAACCCTAAACAGAATCACTCTGATCCTGAAAGTTACGATAGCTTCAATGATGATAAGCCGCAATCAAAAGTAAAACAACGTAAGATTCATAAAAGTTCTGTGTGCTTTTTAATGGCATTTTTGATTCAAAAACTTAACTAAGATCAATAATTCATGACTGTAATAAAACTATGATAACCAATAACACCAGTGAATGGGTACGCGGATTATATTACCAAGATGGTTGATTGCATGAAATCCTCGATAATAAACCACGTTATTTACAACATTCAATATCTCCTGATCTTGTCTGCGATATATTAATCTACGCACTTAAACACTGAAATGGAAGCAGCATAGCTATTTCTGTTTCGTTTATTATGTACCAATATTTTCTCACTAAAAATGTGTCCAGGGTTTTCATTAACCACATTCAAAGAACACCGACGCCATATAAATCACCAGGAAATTATCATAACGAGTCAGTTTTGTAACGAAATTGTGGCTTTCTAAGAAATTAATAAATGTCCGCTATAAACTGAGATTTACAACTGTTTTGGGTGTGTGTCCTCCTTAAATATTAGCTGCGTGTGTGGACAGCGGTGGCGTGACGAAATTGGAATCGACGATACACTAATGCCTTTAGATTTGGCTAGGTGATGACTGGTCTAATGGTTATCGTAGATATGTAGATGCATTAGGTTAAGCTTTGGCGTAGGTGACGATTGGTAAACCTACTTTAATCCAATAGATGTAGATGGAATTGTGCAGTAGATTACACATCTGCACTGCATCAATCAAAATATGAAATGAAGCTTGCAATTCAGATCAAGTACCTAGTAAGATAGGATCAGGAACCCCTGAGAATATATTGTAGGTAGGTACTCCGTGGGGTCTATCTTGAAAGAAGCATACATATGTATATAAGGCTAAATACTGACGTAGAAGCATAGCCTAAACCGGATGGATTTGAAACACGGGTAGGTACTATAGGTAAGCCTAATTTCACTGTAATTCCAACTTCTCAATTCCTAATTATGCTGGAGCTAGAGAAAGAATTTGCAGAAAGGCTTGTAAAAAGATAAGGGAGATGTTTGCGTTGCTCTTGTTTTTGGACAACACAGGCTAATTTAAAATAAATAGATAATTATTTATGTTACCCATTATTTCTTATCGAATGAGAAGGAACTACTTAGCTCAAAACAAACTTTCAGACAACGGATAGACCGTTATCCGAACTGAAAGTTCATCGTGAGCTGGAATTTATATTTTCAAAAGAGATCCTTCACACAACACGGCATCAACCTCGCTGGAACGTCAACGTTCGCAAGGTGAGTGATTATAAGTTTAATAACCTTAAACAAGTCGCGAATTTGCACATTAAAGAGATAACCACTCTAAATTACAGATTAGTTGCAACTACTCATTGTAGTGATGAATAGACTCTTTACTTCTTAATGTCGTGGCTTTGAGTAACGGTTTCTTATAATTAGAATGTAGTTATTACAATGAGTTAGAAAACTTATGCGTCAATGGACTTACAAAGGGCAGCTTTCAAAAGTTAATGTGCCTTGGCAATGGTAAAGGGAATTATATATGCTTTGAAAACCATGCATCCTTTAGCACAGGATATATCGATTTATCTTTAGCAATTGTTTAAATTCAATAGCTATGTGAGCAGTAATTAACTTAACTGCTAATAGCCCATCAACGTACCTACTGAACCTTAACAAACATTAATGGTATTATATCGTACGTACCCCACTGTTGAAAATGCAATTAGGTACTCAGAACCCTTGCAGGAATCAAAGTACACATGGCCAATGGTACTTGAATGTCAACAGAATGTCAGGCTCTCTTAATTAATACTGAAACCGTTGGTATTAAAGTATTAAACATCTACAAATTCAAGCACGCACGTAATTGGTAAACATATTAAGTTTACAGTCGAATAAAAACGGTATCCATAATTTATTTTAATTTCCTCGTTTGTCTATAATGTCAGGTAAAATGACGTGGAGCAACACTCATTAAAAGTAATTAATAAGGTCCACAGGGTCCACAGCCCTATAATAAAATGTACTCTGTGTAGTATGCTCCAATCGATAAAGGTGACATTGTTATTTGTTAGAGCCAGCGCGCAATAGCGACTTTTTGTTGACCGATAGTTTAGAGCTATATTGAAATGTACGCGTTTGATCGGCCGATTTTTCACTTTGATTTATAGAGCTATATAAAAATTCCCTGAACGATCAAACTATCGGTCAACAAAATGTCGCTAGTGCGCGCTGGAGCTAAAAAATAAAATTGTAGCATGAACATTATTTCGCCATGAAAAGGATTTAAAACAACTAGTGTGTATAACGCAATTAGTAAATTATTTAAAGAATCAAGTTTTACTTTCTACGTGTTATGATTTCGAAAAATGTCTTCATTAGCGCATTGGTTTCGCAAGCAAAAACAAAACGCATTTTTGGAATGGCGGGAATATGTGCCTCGGCTGGCATTTCTTTTTTAATTAGTAAATCCGAGACAGGAGCAAATTTTTCATTTACAAACCTACCAGTTACCTATTTAGGTTTTTTATAGTTATGTTTTTGCACTTTATGCAAGTACTACATATACTGTCTAAGGTTCAACTATTTTTTACAGTAGGTACTTAACTGATACAAATATCTCATGGTCTACGGATGATATATAGCTTGTATACAAAAAGCTAGCAGCACATAATGTTTAATGTTTGCCGCAAGAAGTCGATCGCCAATATTTCTCAGATACCAATCATTGGATCGCAACTGCTGTATGGGTAGTTAAACCAATATTTATGTAGAAATGCAAGACGGCGAGTTTTTACTACACCACCATGTCGCTTCAGATTTACAAGCTTTTTATTACCGCCGTATTGTATCTTACTGTTCCAAGAATAAGATTTATATTTGAAAATCAACAGAATGTTTGCTTTGCAGACAGTACAGGGCTAGTTTTTCTGTGTCCTCGTCAACTAAATGTATTTTGTTACAACCACGTGAAGTTTTACAGCTGCGTCTTATTATTTTTTGTGGAAGACGCCCATAACTCATTTCCTATGCAGTAAAAATGTCACTTTATACGACAAAATGAATGGCCAAGATATTCTTAGAACTAATTTTCTCATTATGGGCTGGGCCCTGGGAAATAAAAGTATAACTTCGTATCTTCCGTCCTAATTTAAATTCCGGTTTAATTTCAGCTTATGTAATGTAACACAGCCTTTCCGAGCTTGATGTCTGTCCTTCTTTGAACTGTGTATAGACGCCAGCACATCAACCTACCCGAAACTGTCACATTTTCCCAATCAACTTTGAACCTTACAATTTAGTGATAAAGTTGAAAATCGATTAAAGAAATTTGACAGATTGTAGTAGGTTGATGTGCTGGCGTCTGTACAATATAAGGTGCGTTAAACTTCGTAGTTGGGGCGCGCACGTACGCGACCCGTGTTTTGTCGCTCCGACCGGCATGCGGCACAGTCCTCGCCTCCTCGTGATTTATTGGTCCTCGTTTATTTTATTTCCCAATTCGTTTTAGTTAACAACCTCTATGTTCCTCTATCGTTCTCTAAGGAAATAGTCTTACAAAGAAATTAGGTGATTTATCTTCTTACTGTTATGTGAAATTGAAAAATGGGATTCTTATGTCGTGGTTGTTTTTAGAAAGTTTAGGATTTAGATTAACGATTTTAAGAAAGCCTTGCGTTTGATGAGGCCTATGTCCAACAGTTGAGTGCTATAAGCTGATAATAATGCTACAGAATCTAAGAAGTACCGACCTATATTGAAATCGGCATAGTTTCAGAGAATGTGGGTAGGTAAATATCCGCATTTGACAAGGAATTCAGAAACTATCTAGATATTTACGTAACTCCGGATATTAGAGAAGCCACAGTTAACATTCCTATGAAGTATTTCCAAGTATTTGTCTTGTTCAAGATTTTAAAGTGATTTCGTAACGGCAGCATCTATTACTTACGAACTAGACAAAGAGCTAGTTCCATTTGTGTCTAACCGTTTCAAAGCAAGAAAACAATAAGACAAGTAAGTATTCCATCTAGTAAGGAGTTTGAACTCTGTTAACTCCATTCAAGTTTAAATAGCTTTGTGTAAGCTTCCCGGCTCCGACTACAAACAATGACAATAATTTCTGATTTTGTATTACAAAGCGCGAACTGTGAAAGAGTTTTAGTTCCTTGCATTTCTAGTTTGACAAAAGACGAAAGTCTGTTGATCTATGTGCATTTGTACCTGAAGTAAGCTCGGTGTTGTATTCAGTTCTGTTTGTTAAAGCCGAAGCGACAGATTAAAGGACATTATAACACGACAAGTGACAAAACGTAATTGATTGTCGTCGAAGTTAAAGTTGGGACGGGTCCAAACAATAAGGACAGGTACCCAAATCGGAATACAAGAAATCCATTGTCCATCCCGGTCAGAGGCGTCAATTGTTGCCAATTTTTTTGCTGACTGAACGAATTGCTTGTGTTGTTTGCTTTGCGCAGGTACCGGTTTTTGCCAATTTCATATAAGGTCCCAATTAGGGTCTGCCAACACACTATATTGACGTAGGACGATCTTTCCTAATTATTTTTAGCATGAGGGAGTAAAACTTAATGGTCTAACCAAAGATCAGCCGTGGTTGTAGTTATAGGCAACTAGGGAATTATGTTAAGAGTAGGTGGATGCTGCAATGCTGGTTTCAGTAGCACTCTGTAATTTATAGGCTTTGTTTAGTAGGAAATACAAAATGTACTTACCAAACTGATGCAGCGAGGCCGAAGTAATACAGCAGCAGGAAGACAACAGCGCAGTTCGGATTAGCTAGTCCGTCGTGTGCCAGCAGCATGCGTGTCGGTGAGGTGGAGTCCTTAGCGCAGCCAGCGGCAGCGCGGCCGGCGGCGGCGCGCACGCCCCAGCCCGCCGCCGCCGCGCAGCGACACAGCGCCACCAGCACCAGCGCGCGCTCCCCCGCACCCCCGCGGTCCCCACACGCCAGCTGAGCCCCCACAGCCGCCAGGGTACACGCGAAACTCAAAGCTGCCCAAGTCGCCAACCACACCTCTGAAGCTCTCCGCTCTCCTCCATCCCAGAGCACCTCTGCATCACAATACTGCGCGCAGCGTGCTGACCCTCTCACCCACACCCAGTTATTAGGCTTGATGAGTCTCCGGCACGCTCCCCTACCGCCTGCATTCCCCATATTCAGAGGGACAGTCCCCACTGGCGGTGCACGCTCTCCCGGACCTTCCATGCACATATGCTCGTGGTTATTCTCCGCAGGGAATAAAGAGCAATCCAACTCTGGAGGCCACAGGAACCCGAATCCGTGCAGCACGGGGTAGCACCTGGTGTACACACTCTCGCACAGGCCTCTGCAGGGCCCGATGGGCAGCGCCACCTTATCGGTGCACATCGGCACGTACACGGAGCACAGGAACAGGTGCAGCTGAGAGGAGCAGCCGTACTGCACCAGCGGGCTGAACGTCTGCAGCGTCACGTCGGCGTCCGTCTGCAGCGTGTGCCGCGCCAAGTTCGGCATCCCGGTCTGGTTGTATCCAATGTTCTTACACATCGCCACTTTGATAGGTTCACATGTCCGCACGGAGGCCTCGGCGGCGACTCCGGTCACTAGGGTCACGGTAACAACAACAGCCACGATGCACTTCATGTTCGGAGAGGACATATCCGGCGCGTTACATCAAAGATCTCATTGTACTCGTGAATGTTTACGCGCGAGCGTCGCGGACGCGCCTACAGCGTGCGTGCGTCCCGAGTCGCGTCTCAACACGGTGTATCCAAAAAGTACTCTGTGCGGTGTATGCGAGCCCGAGCAGCGCGCCGGGTGCCGCCGGCCGCGAGCCGCGGGGGGACCACCATCACAAAAAAAGGTCCGCAGGTATGCGCTACAGGCTACACTGTAGCGGCGGGAAAGGGAGAGAAATGGCCGAGGAGCCGGCCGTGTGCTGTCCGGAGTGTCCGGGGCCGGTGTCCGGTGTCCGGCCGCGCGCGTGCAACTGTCCACGCCACTTACTCTGTGGTCCACGCCGCGCTCGCTTATCACCGCCGCACCTTATCACTGAGGGTAGATTCCGACTCGTGATGCGGTTTCATTTATCCAGTATCGATTTTTCGATAACTACGATATCGCGCGGTTGATATGAAAACTGATTAAATTTGATACTCAATTTGGATATTCATTTGGAAACATGTAATGAAATTGTTTATAACTGTTGTGTGTTAAATGCGTCTATCAAGTAGCCTTGCTTATATTGATTTAGATAACGAGTTTTGCTATCTCATTAATCAGCTGTACGCTTTAGAGCTTTGCGAAGACATTAATTTTGAATGTTTAAATTAATTTAAGATACTTTACAAACGCCTAACGGAATTCCTTGCCCCAAGTCATCTCTCATCGTTAAAATACAAATACTAATACAATTTTGAAATAAATTTATTGTACATAATTTACTACATTGTATTTAAGCATTACTGTATAAATTTTTTATGAAACATAAATAGGTAAATAGGTATAATGGTGAACATTATTAGTAGTACAAAAATTGGACCAAAATGTAGATCAGTGGGGTTATAAAGCGTTCGACAGACGTCTCTGAGAATCAAAATATTTACAGTGCGTTGAGGCTGTGATCTAACTGAGGACCATATACTTAAAGTTACGACTAAAATGAAAGATAAATACTTTTACAATAATCTTATTATAATACAAGTTTTATTTCAACACATATTTCAGTTGCTAATATTGTAATCTGATAGTTTATAACATCTGCAGGGGCCCAGCGCGGGGCCCCTATGCGTCGATACCTACTTACAAATAACAATCTTATGTACTCTTCATACTTCACAAGTCTTGTACATCGTCTTTCCCTTTAGTTCTTACATCTTGACATTTTTACATTCGCTAAGCTAATGTATAATACAACATTCACAAAATTTTAACAAATACACCCTCCGTCTGATGGAATTTTACACTTAAAACGATGACAAAGCAAATTATAATAAGGAATGCTAATCAAGCACACTAGGGCCACCCTGCAGTAACATTTTGGAGTTACAACTAATTTCTAATATTGTACAAACGTATTCTATGAAAATTATAAATGCCACGGTACGAATAAAACGAATTAGACAATTTGGAAAACTATGAATCTTATAGATTCTCAAGTGTTTGGCCTCTAACAAAGAATTATTAGTTTTCTGTATTTTTATAAATTACAAAAAATATCATCAACGGATAATACAAACGTTATTATTTAGTCTTATGATATTAGCCTTTGCCGATTTAGTTTTTACAAAACATGTTTTATTTATTGAACTTTTAATAAACAAAATCTCATTTAAAGACGATCCGTTTCGATATTTACCTGGTATCCAAATATGAATGGAAGTACTGACAAAATGAGTAAACAAGCACAACCACTGAATAATACGATGCTTTATAGTATACTTAGAAAACACTACAATTAACGACAATTTCAAATCAATTTTTTAAATCATATTTTTGGTACTTACAATTGATTTGAACGTTGATCTAGTTTGAATTTGTAAATATAAAAATGGCCTTATTGTAAATTCCTTAACTTCTTCGAAGACTTTTATTTTTTTTAATAGTGTTTTGGGCGTAAGACGTTTTCATATACCTCTATAAAAATCCTTTAAAATGTTCCTGTTGTTAGCTATAAGCCCTAAAACGCTTGCCCTAACTATGTCTAACACTAATAAGTCTTCAACAACTGCTAACTCTGGAAATGTACTGGAGTGACGTCGTTATAAATTTAATTATGTATATACAATACAATAAACTACATGTATACAAAATTATATAATGTGACCAAATAATATTAAATGCTACTGAGACTACGGAAATTATTATAAAGACATTAAATACTGTGGCTCTATTAAATAATATAGTTATTTTCAAAATAGCCTCTAGAAATAAAATGTAAATGGACCCCTTATACTCAAAAATGTAAAAAGGCACAAAAAATATATTGCGCAACGCTAAGCTAGCTAACCTCAAATATTTCACAAATCGTGTGTTTACAACCTTATGCCTCAGAGCATTACGCGCAAGCAGAAATGTATAAACGTGAAGGCAGGTCGAGGCCGAATTAGTGATGCGGGGTGATCAGCGAGGGTCGAATAAAATACACCGGCATACAAATTATTAGTCTCACCGAATATACGATAACAATACTACATAATAAACGATTCACATTGCATGAGATTACATATTTGAAACAATAACATGGGCGTGTGACGTGGCGGTGGCGTGACTAGAGGAGCGTGGCGTGGTCCAGCCGCACGCGCAGTGCCTCGCGGTCGCGCGTGACGTCAGCCAGCTCGCTGCACAGCGCGCGGCACACGCGGTGCAGCACGGCGTTCTGCTCCGTCAGCGCGCGCACGTCGGGCTCGGGCGACGAGTCGCGCGGCTTGCGGTACACCTCGAACGCGCCGTGCATCTCGCGCACGTAGCCCAGCCCCTCGTCGTACTCGCGCGGCGCAAACGCGTCCGGCGGGAACGCGGGCTCGCCCTCGCTGCGCTGGTTGATGAGCCGGCGCGGGGGCTCCGCCGTGGACGGGGAGGCGCGGGGCGGCGGCTGCGGGGGAGGGGCGGGGGCGCCTTTGAGGCGGTTGAGGTCCAGCGAGGAGGAGCGCGCGTGGTTGCGCAGCGGGCGCGGGGGCGGCGGCGGCGGGGGTTCCTTCTTAGGCGCGTACTGAAGCGACGCGGGACCGTCGTCGCGCGCGGGCGGCGGCGGCAGCACGCCAGCCGGCTTGACGGGCTTGCGCGGCTGCGGGCGCTGGATGGACTTGATCTCGGCGCCGTTGGGCGGCGGCTCGGCGGGCGGCTGCGAGTTCAGGCGCTTCGGACTGGCCAGCTCGAAGGCGTGCGCGAAGTCGTCGCGACGCGGAGACGTGGACGAGCGCGTGTCGGTCTCGAGAGGCAGCGCGTTGTTGTCGGGCGTGACGCGCACGGCCACCGGGTGAAAGATCTTAGGATCGCGCTCCACGGCCGACTTGTGGAAGTCGAAGTTGACAGGCTTAGGTCCCGGGCTGGACACGCTCGATGTAGGAGAATCCACAAACTTAGTCCATTCCTTGTTGTTGACTTGGGCTTCAGTTTTCGGTGGTGTCAATGAGGGTTGTCGTTCCTCAGGTTTTTTAGGTACTGCCTTCGTCGCATCGTAAGGGTCGATGGGTTCGGGTTTGGGCGCGAAATTGAAGTCTGCGGAGGTTCCGGAGCTGAACATGTCTGCGCCGAGATCCACCAGGTCGGTGGTGACGGCTTGGGCGGAATACCGCGAGTCCACGCGAGGCACGAGGGCGGAAGGCAACGCCTCGGGCACCGGCACGTTGTTCCGACGCAGCACTATGAGATGCATCGCTATGCTGAACTCCTCCAGTGTTAGCATGCCATCCTTATTTATGTCTGAGAGCTGCCATATTTTCCGGAGGTCGGGTACAGGTAGGTGTGATTTTTCGAAAAATAACCTGAGAAGACAAAAATATTTTTTTAATAATCAAAGCTAATAATCTCGTACTTATTAATTTTAGCACAGCCGAAGTCAACCTCAATTATTTCTGTTAGGCATATAATGGGCAAATTGGTCACTTATGAATGTCATTTACATGAAAATAGAATTTATTCTAGTTGCCCCTCCCAAAATGTAGTTTCGTATTGAGAAGAATGGGCAAGATATCCAAACATTAGATCAGACTTTTTCTAGAATGTTGGGGAGGGATTGAGATTATCAATATCATCGCTTTGCAACATAGATATGACCGCAAATCGTGTATAGTGCGTTCGTGATTTGGTTTCCAAACATAGAAACAAATATATGCTAGCTATGTATGAGCCTACCTACTATGTACCTAATAATCTTGTAAGACGAAGGAGACTAGTCTCCACGACACGGGGAATCCTAGTGCGGAGGCTAGTGCTATTCAAATATTGTAATGTGTTTTTCTGAACAATACAATTTTTATTATTTATTATTATTTAAAAACAAATACATATGTGTTTCAGGAAAAACCACTTCAACTACCACACAATACTGTTCAGTTTGCGATAAAGCTTCAAATATTTTTGTGCCTTTTTCAATATTACAAGTCATTCTGAAATCAACTTAATTCACAAGCACACTAACATAAAGTATTATACTCGTAAATTACATATTATTTTATGTGGAAATAACATAAATTCGAAACAAGGTTTCGAAGTCAGCTACATCGTTATTCTAGTAATCGCAAATGCCAATGCTCAGTATGGGGTCCTGGGTACGATTTCCGCGTCGGCCAAAGCGCTATTGGGTTTTTCCATGTGGAATTTCTCAGTAAGAACCCGTAGTGATCTGTACCGGCTGTAGGCAATAGACTCGCCCGCATTACATGGGACTTAAACATAATTGGCGAAATTTAGGTGTACTATAGGCAGGTACACTTCTGCCTAAGCTTTTGGGGAAACAAGGCGTGAAGTTAAAAGAGTGATGAATATACATGTTAATGGATGGAGAGGGAGAGGAAGGCCGAAGAAAAGATGGATGGATTGTGTGAGGAATGATATGAAAGAGAAGGGAGTGAATGATAGCGTGACGGTTGACAGGGGAGAATGGAAGAAGAAAACGTGTTGCGCCGACCCCAAGTAACATGGGGTACGGGCAGGAAGATGATGAAGGCGTGAAGTAATGTTTATTTAGTTTAGTTAGGTACCTAGCAGTCTGACCGGACAGCATGCCGCGCTCGGGCCGCAACGTCGCAAACTGCCCTGCGTAATGCCGCGCCTGCGCATCGCTGATCGCCCAGATATCGTCCACTGCATCTCCTTCCTCCTCTGAAGAGTGACGGTCTGAAGACTCCTCTTCCGTACCTACAATTAAATACGAGAGTTGTTGAAATTTCGGAAAATCACGATTACGAAGACCTTAGTGACTTAACTAAATTTTAGTGCCTAGTAGAGAAATTTAGTACAGGTATTTTATCAGAAAGTTTCCTTGAGAGGTCTGCGTGAGAATTCCATGCGTGGTATGTAGACATTTTTAAAATTTCAAAACTAAACTTAAACACATTATATTTGTGAAGGACGGATTCGTCTTCAAGACCAAGTGTATGAAAAAGTGAATCATTAGAGGCGAAAAAATGGCCTAATTTAACAAGCGCCAAAATACGAAAATGTAGCTAATTAAGGCCAATTGCCACTATACATAGAAACCTAACGAGTATACCTATACAAGAACAAATTATACATACTTGTATAGCTAGAAGAACAACTTGACTATAATTCCAGTTTTATAAACATTTTACAAGATTCGATTACACTTTTTATTTATAATACGATTTAAACATCGTTACACTTGAGTTGCGGTTAGATATCCGATCGAGTCATTTTAAAGGTGACGTAAAGGAAATAACCACAAAGCCGCACAATAGGGAAATTAATAATAAGTATACTAAGCAAAGAAAAACTTCTGGCGGAAAAACAGAAAAACTTTTGGAGGAAGAACAAGTAGTGAAGATTCCCTGTAGAAAAGAGCGGATCTTCCAGGCAAACGGGTGATATTTTCTAGCGGGCTACTGCCGTTTTTTTCGGAGGAACTGCACAGCGTGTTCCTTCACCTCCAAACCGATGACCCTGACGTGTTCACCAGTCTAGAAACTTGAATTAGGTACCCAGAAGAGTGATCTCCAGAACGGAAGTTCCTCCATTTTCAACGGAAGATGAACATCTGAAGGCCAATTCTCTTAATTTAAAACGTTCAAAATCTAGTCGCAGTGTCATCTCGGCGACAAACAAATGTCAAAAAGTTGTCAAAATGTAGGGAAATTTAAGGTATTTTTGACAGATTGAGACTGAGATCAGACTGCGAACTTTCTTAAAATTACGAGAATTGCCCCTCAGATGTATTCTGGAAAAACCTCGTCGTGAAAACTTAGGTGAAGTGAGCAGTGAATAGTGTCTATACCTAGCATCAGGTGGAATGACAGCTTACTTCACGTAAGTTAATTACACAATGAGATTGCTACAGAATAGCCCGGCAGACGTCGTTCCTCCGTCCACCAAAAACATTACGAATATACGCGGTACTCTGGTAACAGCCTTAGGGTGAGGCCTGCAGGCAATAGACTTGGGGAGTTTGTTGCCTGAACAGTGTAAGGCCCGAGACGGCGGCGCGCCATGTTCCGCGCGCGCCTCTCTGTAGAGGAATGGTGGCCGTTTGCGGCCGCTAAGGGTGACGGGGTCCGCATGGATTCATGCGGGCCAACACATGGCCGGGGGAGCGTGACGAAATGCGCAAGCACTCCAGCACCCCGGCTAAAGGTAGCAGCAGGACACCGTGTGGTTTTAGTCAGTAAGAGTCTGACATACCCCTCCACCCACCCCAGGGTGGTGGACATCCACGAGGATTTCAACACGATAAAATAAGGCGAGTAAAAGCGGATATTGTGGAGGATTACAAGAATGGAGGAGTGCGGATAACCTCTCGCTCCCGGTCTTGCTATAGCCTCATAAGATAAAACGATTTATAGGACAACAATCCGTGCACCCAATGGGAGTTCCACATTTTTTTTTAATCCTTCCTTATTTCTCACCTTTGTTATACAGGATGTTTGGAAGCTGAGTGCAAAGCTTTAAGGGAGTGATAGTTATACACCATTTACAGCATTATGAGCTATACATGTCTTAGACGAAGTGTGTTATTTTTATTTTTAACTACTAGCTTTTAGTCAAAAATAACATCTTACCAACTTTAACTGGGAAAAAATTAAAAAAAAACATACAAGTTCGTCTAAAGAGATGTATGGCTCGAAATGCTCTAACTAAATGGTGTCAACTATCACCCCCTTAATTTTGAATCCAGCTTCCAAACAACCTATATAAGGAACTCTTGTGCAAAATATTAAGCTTCTAGACCCAGCGGTTTAACCTGTGCACTGTCTGTCAGTGAGTGAATGAATGAATTTAAGATTTTTATTAAGTAGAAGATCTTCTTACCAAGTAGTCTCGTGTGTTCCTCCCCGGTGTTGGCTGGCCATACCCCCCGGCCAGTAGCACTGTGCTCCCACACGGGGTGCACCCGCTCCGCCACGCTATTGGTCGGCGTCGGACTTTCGCTCGCTGTACTCCACGGCGAACCAGTCTTGGGTCCTCTTCTCTGTAAAAAAAATTAAATGATTATTTATTTGGAGAAGGAAAACATCGTGAGGAAACCGGCATTTCCTAGAAGCAAAAATTCGAAGACATGTGACATCTAACAATGCGCACTGGGCCCGCGTGGTGAATTACGGCCTGCTCCCTTTCACTGAGAGGAGGCCTGTGTCCCAGCAATGGGAACATTATGAGCTGATTATGCATTTATTTACGTCTGATCCAAAAATCATCAGTGCTTTGACATACGTGGCCGGCCCACTACCACTTCGGCTAGCTAACCCTGCAAGCAATGACTGTTACTCCAGACTCCAGTACTTTTCCGGAGGCTTGCTTGAGTTGATTGATTTATTTGTTTAAGAAAACGAGCAGCAGCTGTGGCCCTGTGGTTACAGCCCCAGGTACAAACCAATTTCTACAACAACTCATGCATGTGACGTGACGTCCACTAATCAGCACTGGGCCCACGTGGTGGTGTTTTGCCTCACAGAGACCCGCCTCTGAGATGAAACACCACCACGTTGACTGTGTCTGAGACACATCAGTGGAAAGAATATACGGTATGTAATGTTCCCGTATTTTTTAATGTATTTATTTACCAGTGTCCTGGACTAAGAAACGACTATCTATTTTCTTTTTTGTTGAATTAAATGGCGTAAAAACTGGTGAATCAGGAATGAGGAAGCAAAATCCTGTACTTAGGTACTACAAAAATACGTATACTTAGGTAAATAAATACCTACGGCAAAAAACTGTGATTCCCGCAAAAGTTAGTTGCACCCTACTCTCATTGAGGTATTAATTATCGAACAGTTTATACACATTTGGGTGCTATTGATTGAAATCGAGACCAATTATAATGAATTTCCTCGTAGTCGGTTAGCAAAAACTAGCGTCGTAAACAAACAGGCATGCATGTACTTATGAATATGTATCAGTAAATTAACAGCACACCTGCAAGGTCGCGAGCTCACTAAAACTGTACCGATGACAAGTATGGCACATTGATACGCCATCTTGTGACAGACAACCTTGTTCATTTACTACTTTATTTTATTTGTGCCTTTAGGCATAAGATGAAGATGATATTAGACCACGTTAGTGTAGTGGGCGCAAGCGACTTCTAAGTATGAGACCCATAAGTTCTAAGATTGTCGAAATATATCCGGCGAAACATTGGCGTACTTTTCTGCCTTTCGTTTCGGGGCATAAAGGTGTGGTTTATATAAGTACCAAGAGTTTCAGCAAAAGCATTGTAATAACAAGACTATCAACGCAAGACAAGACGTGAACATGCAATATTTAATGTCAATCATTGTCTTGGTAATTTTTTTGTTGCCTCGAAAAAATCTTTATGCTTATGCCCTTTATCCAACAAAAGCAATAGGTACTCTCTTATACTTCGCAAACTTATTCACTCTGTTCAAGGCATTTTGCCAATCTTTCTACACGTGCAGCCTACGCAGAGGGCCTACAACGTTCTTCATGTACAGTACAATACGGCTTTTAGGGTGCTGTAAGTGCTGTTGGGGCTCCCGCAGTTCTTTAGCGCATCGGACATGTTTGCGGAAGCAGATACAGATAGCTTCCACGCTATTATGAGAAAAAGGACAGCATCCCTGATGCGAAGGATTCGGGGGAACACCAACAGCATTTTAAAGGTGATAGCGAATAAGCCCGACTGCCCGTTCCTGGGGCACTGGACCCGTATGCACAGCTGCAGGTCTGGTGCAGCGGGAAGCAGACATAGTTATAGGTTCTTGAATTAGTTTTTTATATTTTTATTTAGGTTTTAGTTTTATTTATTTTATTTTAATGAGAAATGTTACTAACGCAGTTTTATAAATGTCACTACAATATGAATAATTTGTGTTCGATTTAAATAAATAATAATAGGAAATAATAATTTAGTGTGAGCTCAATAACCAGTTGGAACTAGCTGTAAATGATTGCATAAGGATAATCGGCATTCTGTGAGAAAATACTGATAATGGCACAGGGAAACTACATTATATGTGGTTTTGGCATAATTATCATTATTTAAGGATATTATTTTGTTTAGCACAACTGCACAGCAGTAACAATGAAAAATTTGAAAGTTATAATTTTATTTTTTGTATAATTATGCAAGGATGTAGTTAATTCAATTTAGTACCTAGTATACTCGTAAATAGTTAGTTTAAGGAAATAGATTTTTATTTATGAAAAATAATGCAGAAAAATTTAATATCTTACTCATAAGATGTAGCATGGGGGAGGTAATAGATGGGTGTGCAAGTTTCATAATCAGACATTGTATGTACTTACATGAAGAAATAATATTCTGCTTTATTTAACTAAATACATACTTATAATTTATATTTTTAAATATTAGAATAAAAAAAAAATATATAAAAATATAAAAAATAGTAGCCCACCGGTATCGGGAATAGGGTCCAAGCTACCGGCGGTCAGGGCTCCAGAGAGAGGAACCTCCTAACAATGCGGGCCGTGTCCAGAACGCTTCTTCCCCACTGCTCAACTAGATTGCTCAACTAGTTGAGCAGTTGAGCTGTAGGACATAGTTTGTATTACCGAACATTTTATGCTCTATAGCTCAACTATTTTTTGCTCAACTTAGTTGATCAGTAGGTCATCCTGTTATAAAATCGAACAATATAACCTACTGCTCAACTGCTCTTGAGGCACTGGCCACTAACGAGCCCTCACGGCGGGGGATGCTGTTGCCCAGGGTGGCGTCGTCTTCAATACCCTGCCCTGGAGTTGCATCAGGGAGGCACTCCGGTATCACCGGATGCCGACCTACCTCTGTCGCGTGGTTGAGGCCTATCTGACGGACAGGGTCGTCATCTACCCCGGTCATTAAGGAGAGTGGAACCGGCGAGAGATGTCCTACAGGGATCGGTCCTGGGGCCGCATCTGTGGGACATTGGGTACGACTGGGTGCTGCGCGCCGACCTCCCTAGCGGCGTCAGCGTAGTTTGCTACGCTGTCGACACGCTGGTCCTGGCGCAAGGGAGGTCGCACCAGGTGGCGGCTGAATTAACGACACGCGGGGTTGCGACAGTCGTTGAAAGGATCCGGCAACTGGGACTCGAGGTGGCCTGGCTCGAGTCGACTATGAAGTATCTGAGACTTGTCCTTGACAGCCAGTGGAACTTTGTAGAGCATTTCCGTCGTATGGCTCCCAGACTGGAGCGGGCCGAGGCTGCCTTGAAGCGGCTCCTGCCCGATCTAGGGGGCCAAAACGCCTCCTGCCAACGGCTACGCGGGGGTCGTGCGGTCCATGGCCCTTTACGGAGCACCGGTGTGGTCGCGTTCATTGAGGCGGTGACCAGCCCGGCGGTTGAACGCGTCCCAGAGGGTCATGGCCGTCCGGCCAGTACGGGGATACCGCACGGTCTCCTGGGAGGCGGCGAGCCTCCTTGCCGGATTGCCGCCATGGAATCTGGAGGCTAAAGTTCTCGCCCACATATGGGAGTGGCGAGAGGAGGCAAAACAATCTTTGCGCAGGAGACGCTCTGGGCGTCGGGAATCGATAGCCGATTCCCGCGGGGCAATTGCGTAACACATTATCAATCGGAATCGGTTTCATTTTGACAGTTCAACAACATTCATTACGTTATTTACGTGTTGTGCACTTGTGCAGACACATGTTTCGATCTTATGAAGCAATGGATTAGCAATTTGCTTCAAATTGATTCAAATTCCGATTGATAGTGTGTTACGCAATTAGGGTGCCGGCCACCGTAGGCGCGGGCTTGCGGACAGCGAGCTATGGGCAACTCGCTGTCCGGTAAGGGCCAGGCCCGAGTCGACGGCACGTTGTGTTCCACGCGCGCCTCAAAGAGATGTCAGCACTAACTGACGGGGTCCGCTAGGGCCGATGCCTGCCGGGGTCTTGGTGATTTGGATTTTTTATTTCTAGTCTATAAATATAGTTGCGCAGTTTTAGTTGATCAGCGGGTATTACCCACTGCTCAACTATTCATAGTTGAGCAATTACCAATTGAGCCATTGGTATTACCTGCTGCTCAACTTTATGCAGTTGAGCAATCTAGTTGAGCAGTGGGGAAGAAGCGGTCCAGAAGTACCTATATTCTGCTTATGATTTACATACAGTGCTGTCCACAGCAACCGTGGGAAAAACACACTTTACTCAAACTCAACTCAAACACAAAGCATTTATTTCAATTAAACCAATTACAGGCACTTTTGAATTGTCAAGGGGTCGGTCAGTCAGAAAGATGAAGCTAGTTGCCCATTCCAAAGAGTAGGTACATATGGAGAAGAACGGGCAAGAAACTCCATGGACACTCTTTTAAATCAAAATAACAATAATAAATACTACTTTATGGTAAGGCGAACATGACAAAATGTTTACTTATTTTGAATCCAATAGACTATCACAAAGAGTCTGGATACGTGCCTAATTGGTGGCAATAGGCCCACCCCCTATTACATGGACTTAAACAAAACTGGCGAAATCTGGGTTTTGGTACCTACACCAACCCATTAGGGTTACACCTCTACCTAACCATCATCATCATCTGCCCAGCCTTTTCCCAACTATGTTGGGGTCGGCTTCACACACACATACACTTCATACACCTTTTTACCCGACTGCGCCAGAAGGAGGTCTATGTTACTACTTAATGGATAAGATTGATTTTTTCAAGGATCTGATAAAAAATTGATTGAGTATTTCTTACTAAGGACCACTGTGTAGGTTCTAATTATCAGAGTAAACACTACAAAGAAGTTATGCATTATAGTTGTTCTAATATTCCATTATCTATTTGTATGTAGGGGGTAATCTCTGGAACTACCAGTCAGATTTGAAAAATTCTTCTTGCATTTGATAGCCCAGTTCTTGAGGAAGGCTATAGGCTATTTAACGTCACGCTATGCCCCTAAGGAGCCGAGCAAATGCGCTATGGGGAAACGAAGTGATAGAGCAGGAGACGCGGGCAAGTGATGCAATACGACGAGATGGGTCGAGGGAATAAGAAATTTCACACAAACGAAATCGCGGGCAGAAGCTAGTGATGCAATAAAAACAACTACTATGGCAATAGCAATAAAACCATAGTGCCATGACAAATATAATGCAGTCATAATAAAATTAACGCAAGCCTCTCAGGAGTCCACCCGTAACTTAGCCCCCGAAACAGATGGGCTACTATCTAAACTAAATTATTATAAAGAGAAAAGATTTGATTTTTTGTCTGTATCTTTGTTACACTTTCACACTAAAACGGCTGAACAGAATAAGATAACCCTATATTCGCACGGGCTCGAAACTTATGTCGATGAAACCGCCGGGTGCACCTAGTTTTTTATATTTTTAAATGTCTTTTATAAAAATATATACAAATTAATTTATATGAACAGAAATTAAGGCAATTTATCCATACTAATATTATAAATGAGAAAGTGTGACTATCTGTCGATCTGTTACCTCTTCATGCTTAAACCGCTGAACCGATTTAGATGAAATTTGGTATAGAGATAGTTTGAGTCCCGCGAAAGGACATAGGATAGTTTTTATCCCAATATTCCCACGGGAAACTTATGCGGGGTGCTGCTAAGACATTCCTTTACATTTACATTATAACACAGAATCATATTATTAGTTGACCCTTTTTCATTGTAAATTTGTTCCAATAAAATAATAGTCTCTTTATATACCTGACCTAAACAGTTGAGTACAGATGTAACATTGTTCTGTTATCAACCTGCATTCTCTGCTATTAGCTGGTCATTGACCTGACTGATAACAATGTCACCACACAAAATACAAAAACTCATTATCTTGTTGTTAAGTCTTCATATATCAATCAAATCCTTTCACTGTACTTAAAAATATTTCCATTCATAACAAAAATTATTTGGACTATAATCATTTGCTAAAATCTATTTACATACAATAGGCATAATGGACAGTCCCCTGTGCAGGGCTTGCACTGAGGCTGATGAAACTGTTGCGCATGTGCTCTTTGAGTGCACAGGCATCACCCAGATTAGTTCAGAAACCCTCGGGACACCCAGAACTTACACAGATATTCTCAACAGACCAGGAGACTTAATCTGCTTCTGGATCCCGGTGGGCTGGTTGGTATAACCACCGACAGCCAGCATGGCCCATGCACAATGGTCCACTTGAAGGACTATGTGGGGAAACCAAACCCATAACATAGAACATCTATTTACATAAACACCTGACTATGTTTTCTTAACGAGTATCACTAATCTGGCCCATTTTTTATGATGCTGGCAAAGTGTGGACTAATGGATGTGCCAAACAACTGAAATGCCGGATTAGTGACTCTATTGCACATATGGATTATTGCATTATTGTATGTATGTAATTGCATTATTATATGTTTGAAATTAGAGAATTGTTTTCGATTTTATGAATTTTTTTTCCCTTCTACTGTTACAAACATTGTCTACATCTCTTTTTATGTACTCTCCTATCGCATGTATGATGAAAGAGATTTCTTAAGAAAAAAGCATCACCTTTGTACATACTTTTCTTTTCCTTTCTTCTTGTCTGTTTATATGTGTGTACATAAGTGGTTAAATAAATAAATTGATTGTATTTTCATTGCAGTTTTAAGCTGAAAATGTGCATAATTGGTTCTTATTTCTGTCATTAACCGGTCAAGCGGCGCTTCGCCGATCGGCGACGAAACAATAGAAAATCAATAGTGTCTCATTAGCGGAGCTTGACAGATTAAACAAGTTTACAGAATAGTGTATTGTTGACAAAGTAAACGCGGCTAATAGTATTAATGGCCAATGACCTATCCAGTAATTTATCAACAATAGTACCTTGAAGATAAATATTATTATTTTTAGCTCCAAGTGTTTTTTGTTGCTATCAGAGAGAGAACTGTCCCACTAACAAAACTGGGTCATATAGACTAAGCTTATATTTCTTGGCAGAATTCTTAATTATACTTATATTCTTATGTAAGTGGTAATTACATTTGGAACATACCAAAATGACTTTAAATAACAAAAATTCTGAACCAAACTCTATTGTCCACATTAGAAAACAATGTTTAAAATGCCGTAATAAAGCTGTTTCTTAAAAATACGATATATTTTGTGTAAGTATTACTTTAATGATCTTTCCTTTCCTAATAAAGACAATCATAATAAACTCACCCCACGGGATCCTGATCGCTGTGACAAAGTTTCAGATTCAATTTCAGAGTCTGTACTTAATCCTTCAGTTGTATCGTGAGACAACACCTGTGGGACATCGCTGTCGGACAGGTTGGATGACAGTCTTATAGGCTCATATGCTCCA
Organism: Amphipoea oculea; assembly: GCA_945859645.1. Classification (NCBI taxonomy): domain Eukaryota; kingdom Metazoa; phylum Arthropoda; class Insecta; order Lepidoptera; family Noctuidae; genus Amphipoea; species Amphipoea oculea. The sequence goes on from OX243880.1 coordinate 14,638,667, forward strand.
AGGGTTCCACCAAAATTCCTTTCCCTTTTACTTAAGTGATGTTGGTGATCATGTGGTGAGTTCGACAGTTGTATCAAGTCAGCATTCGCTTCAGAATTTAGAGCCCATGTAAACCTCGGAAGAGGCAAGTCAACAGAGGTAGACAAAAGCTCAGGCTTTATTGTCATGTTTGTCTGATGGGCTGCTATTAGTTTCAGTGCTGAATAAAATTGTTTTCTGTTCATGTGACTCAGTGACGCACAATTAGTAGGAGCAACGCTTATATCCATGATCTGTAACATATAATTAGTGCTCATATCACTCATTCACAAAATGTGTTATTGTACGTCTAACCTATACTACTAATTACCTGTTTTAGGACATCGTTGTGTACATTTGATGACCGAAACAATTCTGTTGCTTTTAATATCGGTATTTTCCCATTGGATTCCTCGTCACAACATAAAAACAAATCACCGAAATATCTCATTTCGGTTTCTGTCAAATTGAGATCCTCCATTATAGTAATAAAATAACAATATTATGGACTTCTACACAGTGTCTTTAGTTTATTATTAAATAGGCAACATAAACAACCATTATCTATTAATGTACACCATATTCATTGATAAATAGACGGATTTGAAACTTGTACATCACAAAATTTACACGAAGCAAACCAAATGTCACTGACAGACAGCTGCCTGATGCGGCCATTAAAAGTTTAGAGCTCGCTTTCACGTTCAGAAACCGATAATAGAGTAGTCCCGCAATCGGTATTTGTTCTATTTCAAAGATTTCAGTCGACCGTGGTCTTATGCTAGATACACACACATCGACTAAGAATCGAATATTGAAAAAAAAAATATATAAACGGACTGCCTACATGGGAACGTCTTCGCACCACCAACGACACCGACTTCCGAAATTAAAGTTATTTATCACTTTGAAGTAGTGTTTTTTTTTTAAGTCGGTTGTTTTTTTTGTAAAAAAGTTGTTTTTAAGAAAATTATAGTATTGTGAACTTGTCCGACACTCCAAGCTACCAGTTAGTCCAGTCTCCTGAATAAGGAACCACCAAACCTAACAATGCACGTATTCGCGCAAAGCCTTTCATTATGTTGTTCAATGTTCTTACTAAGAACAAAGTCAAATGTCTAAGAAACATTTAGCAATTTGACTTTGGTATTTCTACAGGTTAGTTTGGTTAATCCTTAACTTAACTGATTCCAGATTTAACTTAGCCCTGACCGCCGGTAGCTTGGACCCTGTTCCCGATACCGGTGGGCTACTATTTTTTATATTTTTAAATGTTTTTATATATTTTTTATACTAATATTTAAAAATATAATTTATATGTACAGACGCCAGCACATCAACCTACACCTAACTGTCACATTTTCCCAATCAACTTTGAACCTTACCCTTCAGTGATAAAGTTGAAAATCTATTAAAGAAATTTGACAGATTGTAGTAGGTTGATGTGCTGGCGTCTGTACACTAGCTGCGCCCAGCGGTTTCACCCGCATAAGTCTCGATCCCGTGGGAATATCGGGATAAAAAGTATCCTATGTCCTTCCCCGGGACTCAAACTATCTCTATACCAAATTTCACACAAATCGGTTCAGTAGTTTAGGCGTGAAGAAAAGACAGACAGACAGACAGAGTTACTTTCGCATTTATAATATTAGTTTGGATAATGAAATAAAGGATCTAAATGATAATGAAAACAAATTCAGTACGGGTTTGTGTAAAAGAAAATAACAATTTCATGATTATTTTCTTTTATTTTTTTTTTTTAATCACACAACCGCGTACTGAATTTTTTTCATTATTGTTTTCTTTTTATATTTGTAATCTTAATAACCTTATAATCATAAAGAAACCCTTGAAAACTTTTATCCCTACTGGTAGCGATAAACGGAAAAAAAAATCCTACTATCCCAACCAGTGCGGATCAGCCCCTGCTGATCCGCACTGATATATGGAACCGCATGGATATATGGATCCTTGTGCTCCATATATCCCTATATATGGAGCACAAGGTTCCATATATCCATACCGGTAGCGATAATTGGAAAAAATCTCCAAGTATCCCTACCAGTGGAGATATATCAGTAGGGATATAAGGAACAGGGGTTAAATTCAATAACTGGCTCGCTGGTTTAAACCTGCACCCTAATTGCGTAACACTATCAATCGGAATCTGAATCATTTTGAAGCAAATTGCTAATCCATTGCTTTCAGAAGTTTGAAAAATTTGTCTGCTCAACACGTAAATAACGCAATGAATGTTATTGAACTGTCCAAATGAAACCGATTCCGATTGATAGTGTGTTATGCAATTGCCCCGCTGATCTAAAGAAAAACCTAGTTTCGTTAATAAAGTGGTAAAAGTTCCAACGAAATATTAAGGTGGTATCCATTTGTGGAATAGACATTGTTTGCTTAGTAAGGAAGAAACAAAACAACAAAATAATTTCGGATATTTTTATTGATCTGATTTAATCGCGATACTGCATTAAATATATAAATGTGACAATTTATATGTGTGATACCACTATCAAAGTAGTTAAGTAATAATTTAGATTTGTCCGCTATACTTAAGCTTAAATTATAAGAGTCGATCTAGTCGACAAAATCATATTCATAAACATTCATAACAACATTTATCTCTACGCAATCTAACATTTAATCCTTGGTCTGGATGTACTTGATGAGATCGATAACGCGGTTGGAGTATCCGAACTCGTTGTCGTACCAGCTGATGAGCTTGACGAAGTTGTCATTGAGAGAGATACCGGCAGCAGCATCGAAGATGGACGAGTGGGCGTCACCAATGAAATCGGATGACACAACTTGCTCCTCAGTGTAGTCCAAGATGCCCTTCAGGGGGCCATTAGCTGCCTCCTTAACCTTCTGTTTGATAGCTTCATAGCTGGCGGGCTTGGCCAGGCGGACAGTGAGGTCGACAACTGACACGTTCGCGACAGGCACACGGAAAGCCATACCAGTCAGCTTTCCATTCAGAGCAGGAATGACTTTGCCGACGGCCTTGGCAGCGCCGGTGGAGGCGGGAATGATATTCTGCTGAGCACCACGTCCATCACGCCACAGTTTTCCAGAGGGTCCATCCACAGTCTTCTGGGTAGCAGTGGTAGCGTGTACGGTGGTCATCAGACCTTCAATAATCTCGAAGTTGTCGTGGATGACTTTAGCGAGAGGCGCGAGGCAGTTGGTTGTGCAGGAAGCGTTGGAGATGACCTTGTAAGATGGGTCATATGCCTCAAGGTTGACACCACAAACGAACATGGGTGCATCAGCACTGGGGGCAGAGATGATGACCTTCTTGGCACCACCCTCTAAGTGAGCAGACGCCTTTTCTGTGGTTGTGAAAACACCAGTGGATTCGACGACGTATTCAGCGCCAGCCTTGCCCCATGGGATAGCCTTGGGGTCCCTCTCGCAGAAAACAGCGATTTTGTTTCCGTTGACGACGAGATGTCCATCTTGGATATCAACGGTGCCCTTGAAGCGACCGTGGGTGGAGTCGTACTTGAAGAGGTAGACCATGTAGTCAAGGCCGATGAAGGGATCGTTGATAGCAACGACCTGAGCGCCCTTCTCGACGGCAGCGCGGAGGACCAGACGGCCAATGCGGCCGAAACCGTTGATACCGATTTTGGACATGTCTGTAATAGAAAGAAACAAAGAACATTAATTTTACGTCATAAAATCGACGATGGAGGATAATCGTAATTGTTAGGTGTGAGTAATCCATACTAATATTATAAATTCGAAAGTAATTAAGTAACTCTGTCTGTCTGTATGTTACCTTTTCACGCCTAAACCGCTGAACCGATTTAGATGAAATTTGGTATAGAGATAGTTTGAGTCCCGGGAAAGCACATAGGATATTTTTTATACAGATATTCCCACGGGATCGAAACTTATGCGTGTAAAACCGCGGGGCGCAGCTAGTTTGCCATAACAGCATATCTATACACCTGCAACAGCTCTACACTTAAATTGATAATAAATGTGTGTAGTCTGATTTCATCAGAGATAACGTCAGAAATTCGATTAAATGCTACTGATAAATGGCTCCAACTTTATTTCTATCCATTATATGAGTTCTAATAATGATGTTTTAATCTGTCAAGCTCCGCTAATGAGACACAATTGATTTTCTATTGTTTCGTCGCCAATGGGCGACGCGCGCCGCTTGACCAATATCATTGTTATAATATTTTGCTAAGCTTTCAAATTTCTACATTATAACTAATTCGTAAATAAGTAGGTAAATGTATAATTTGGCAACATGTTGAGAGTATTTCTGGTTTTTACGTTGAGGAGGTGTGTCTCTAGCTAGAAGAACCAGTTAATTAAAATTAGCATGATAAATGGAATACAATAGACAGGACCCCTAGCAAGGTCATTTACGAATGTCCGAAGATTAACCTCAGAAGGCCAATTCTCGTAATTTAAAACGTTCAAAATCTAGTCGCAGTCTCATCTCAGCGACAAACAAATGTCAAAAACTTGTCAAAATGTATGGAAATTAGAGGTGTTTTTGACAGATTGAGACTGAGATCAGACTGTGAACGTTCTTAAAATTAGTAGAATTGCCCCTCTGGACTTCACGAGTAAGACTGAGTGAAAAGAAATATTTTAAGGAGTCCTAATATTTGAAGAAGTTATGTATTAGCTCCATTTTCACAAAACAATGTAAAGATCTCTTTGAAATAATATTATGTAGGTAGGTATTGACAACAACGTTGTGTTTGTATGTTTTGCAATTATTATGAAAAAAAATGTTTGTAAGTATGCCAAAACTATAAGCAGAAACAAATATTACGTGACAACTACCTACCAGTCGCACCTTGGTGAATCATAATTACACTAAGCATTTCCTCAATGAAATAAGTTAACAAATTATGGAAATCCATGGTGCAATGTTTCGCAAAAATATATTAAACATTTTTTTTGTATGGTTTCCTTATCAGTCAATAAGGGCGGAGTTACATAAACAAATCTATGGCGTTTACAGGCGTCGAGCGACCGTCATGTATTTCAAGGTCATAGGAGACTTATCGGTCAGATAATTAAGATCATGATTGTAACGACATTGGTAAACTTTGTGTAGAAGACAGAAATAATGTAGGTACTAAATTATACTACCTATTCAGTTAAATACATACTTACTTAAAAAAAACAACGTCAATGAGGAAAAATGAAAAAATCTCTATACTTTGTAATTATTATTAAAACTTTGTCAAATAATGGCATTAAACGTAGGTGTTATAGTAAATCTACATAATCAAATCATTAAAATACATCCAGATTACTAGACTAGCTGGCAGAGCTGTTTGCTAGCACGTAGGTCAGTTACCGAAATATAAATAGCAAATTCCGGAAGCCGATGATATAATCGTACCGGCTTTGATTCCGTTGCAAAAAAATATTTATTGCAATTGTTTGTTGCAAATTTGGATCTTCCTGTAATTAGTGTAGGACGATCCTATACCGGCCGGTATGGAGGTCGTGTAGAGGTCACTCATGAAAACGGCATAAAATACAAACAAACTGCATAAAACACTACGTAAAGATGGGAAGAAAGACTGGCATATTCGTCAAAAGAAACAACAACTAAAAATACTTGATATAACACTAACGTAAATTATGCTAAAGTCGGCACAATCACGCGTAGCTACGTGGTAAGAAATAAACGCAGCAAATTATGCAATACACTACTGATAATTAAAGTATGCTGGAAAAGACAATGGAATTCGAAATTAATTAAAATGTAATTGTTTGTGAACACTTACCGGAATAAATTTATGTAGAAACGAGTAAATATGTAACTCCACGTATGCTCTCCACGAGATGGAGTTTTAAAATGTCAGCTGAAGGACAAGGCAGGACGGGCGTTGTATAGACAACTTCCAGAAGATCAATGAAGCATAGAGCAAGCAAAAAATATTGTTAGTAGACACGACAAAGCACAAAAGACATTTTGTGCTTTGTCGTAACCATAGATATTTTTTACATTTCTATGGTCGCGGTCGTAACGGTCGTAACTATCAGGATTTCTTTGCGGCGCCACGTAAAATTGGGCTGTTGATGATACTTGATCATTCTGACAGATCTTTTTGCACGGAAAAGTTTTTGTATTTTGAAATAGAGTTAATTACAAAAATTATTGTATTTTGTTTTGACACTGATAGAAATAATGTTTAAGATAACGTCAATGCAGTTCCAATCAAGTGACATCTGGTGAAGTGGTGAGCTGTTTTTTTGCCCTCATTGATGATTGGCTATGGCTCACATAATTGTTTAATTGCATTGTCGTTTCCTGTAATCGTATTGAAGTAGGTGATTGAAACGGGAAGATTTTATTAATAATGCCCTATGTCCAGTCACCAACGGAAAAGCTTTTCAATAGTAAAAATGCTTATAATTTGTTAGTCACAGATAGTATATAAGTTCACTTCAAGTTGAACAAACCAGTGCACTATTATCATCGTTATTGATCCATCATTTCAAGTGAAAGCAGAAAGATGTCCACACAAATCAAATCAAATCAAAATCGTTTATTTGCATAAAATGTGGTACAAAAGATGATAACGTAATATTGTAGTGCTAAGACACATTCCGCCATGTAATGATGGCATGCAAATATTTAATACCTACATGAAGTAGGTATTAACAACATGCAGTAACATAATAATAACGTACAGTTAATTAAATTAAAAAAATATTACAATGCATTTCTGAAGTGGTAGGACTGACAAGATTTTTTGTTCAGAAATTCGCCGACAGAATAAAAACTATGTGATATCAACATGCGGGGTAATTGCGTAACACACTATATAGGACGTAGGCCTCAAATCACTGGATAAAACACAAAAAATAATGACCGCACTACATCTAATATAATGTGTTTATGATATTTTTTACCTACTTACAGTTCTTGTTTGATGCTTAATCTACAATCTCACCTCTACTATCTCGCGGATAGTCTATGAACTGTAGTGATTGTATTCTAACTTACCGGTAGCAAAATGGAATAAAATAGGTACCGGTTTTCTGTTTAATTCACAACATTTTTTTTTAATCCTATATTGTTTTGCTGATTTTATTTCTAATTACAACTTTAAAAACTGTGCTTATGTTATCTTAAAACGCACCTTTTTGTGAATTTTGTAAAAATCGATTATGACATCTCATTGAAGCGCATACTTTTTGAGTGAAGCCATAAAATGTACTCTGTGGTAACTGTGGTTGAAGCGCGTAATTCAAAACGTCAGCCAGCTTTTATCGTATATTCATAATAATGATTATTCAAAATCTAATTAATGATTCAGTCCAAGTTTATCGGAAATGGTTGTAAAAGTGGGAATAAATGGTTTCGGCCGAATTGGCAGGGTAATATTCAGAACGTGTCTTCAGAATCCCGACATTGAGGTAAAATGTTTAGTCCCAAATTTTTAGTCCCATGATTAGTTTGTTAGAAATGTTTTTATGTATTTCGCAGATAATGGATTTATATTAATGAGCCGCATGTAGTTCTAATTCTAGTTGATCTAAATTTAAAGTACGGGTGCTAAAAAGATAATGGGTTACCTATTCGGTAGGAGCTTTCGTCCAGATGAGCTGTAAACGTTTTGTAATTAGTAGAACCCTTTTAAATGGTCGCAGAGATATGAGGTACCAATGTACCATAACTACAAATACTGTTTGTGTAAGAAATAAGTCGTCATCATCATCCTCCAGCTTATAGTCGTTTATTGTGTGGGTATAAATAGCAGTACCTACCCAATGACGTAATACATCATTGGCAGTAGTTAGGTACTTATCATAAGTACTTGACTATAAGTACTGGGTGTTTTTACTGTTCGGTGGGAGTCCCCCATGCTGCAAAGGTGGGTGCGGCTTCATGTCGTAATTTAATTTTGTTGCCAATACTAATATTAGTTAGTACCTACATTGTTACTAACAAAATATGGACCTGGTCTGAATTAAATGTTTATTACCTATTATTATTTTTATATTTTGTCTTTCACATATTTCGTGTAGGACAGTAGGACTATTGCAAGACGTGGAAACAAAAATATTGGATTATGGGTTTGGGTGGCTAAAGTGAACTGGTTATCTAGGATTATGGAAAACTATAGCCCCTGCCTGACCGATGTTCTACACAATTACACAGATAAAATGGCAGGAGGTGACTTGCACACTCAACAATGGGCCCTCGAAAACGGTCGCTAGCACATAATGTTGTAGCGACAAGGGGGCAACATGTCCTGAAGTACTTATGAGGAGTGGAGAGGTATTCCACGGCTATCAGGACAATCCCGGAAGTACGGTCAAGATCCCTACCAGCATCTTACTGGAATACTTCCTTCCCCCGAGCACGTTTGCTCTTGCGAATCTCTAGTCAAGCCGACCAATAAAGGCAAGAATGAGGTGGGAGCTCTGTTCCACGTCATTGTTCATTCCAGCCGGCCAATAAAGGCAAGCCAGAGGTGAGGAACAAGACTTTTCCCAGGAGATAGGATCCGTGGGGTCGCTACTGCCGAACAGCTCGCCACATGCTGCCCTGCTGATTTCTGTGCCTCTCTTGGTCTGGCTCCTCACCCTAAACCTGTTCCGGCAAAGTAAACTCTTCCGGCACAGGCCTAGAGTTCGGAGCGCGCAAGCCCCACCACGTCGTCAACGCGTAGAGATACGGCGGTGGGGTTATTATTATTATAACTCAATATCTAAGTGCTCATATCTTAGATATATAAAACTGTTTTTTACATTTCTATGGCTCATACACACGAGCGACACATGTCAACAGCAGACACAACTGTAGCCGTCGTCGGTCGACAACATGCCGGCCGCTCGTGTATTGGAGCAGCGTACTCAAATACACGAGCGGGCGTCGACGGTTTTCGACGGCGTGCCTCTCGCTCGTGTGTTTGCACACTAAGAATTAGATTTCCACACTCTACTAGTGACCCCGAAACGACTTTACCTTTTATAATGAACTCTCCGTTGATTACCACAGTTATCTGCAGTTAACGACCCTGCGATCGACATCGACTATATCTGCTATTTGATTAAGTTCGACTCAACTCATGGCAAATTCAAAGGGAACATCACACACACGGAGTATGAAATTAATATCAATGGTAAATTGTCTCTTTTATAGTAATTTACTAGGTTAGGTATCATGTCAGGGTGGCAGGGACGCGCAAACTAAAACCATGAATTCAGTACAAGATTCCAGACGTGCGCAGCTGTTTCATAGAAAACTGCATACCTACGCCATATGCGGTCAAAATGTATGGAACAGCAAATTAAAAAAAAAAACTTAACTTAAAAAATTTCTACGCAGGGCATTTCAGAATGATGTCCTGAATCCATGGTAACAGATTGCTCGTCGATATACCTGCCAATCTGTATATCTAATGCAATGGAGGCGTCAGGCTAGGTGCAGCAACGATCTTGAATGAGAGGTCGAAGATTCAGTTAAATGGCGTGCTTCTGGAGACGCTTATGTCCAGTACCTAGGTACCTGTTACATTTGAAGAATTCTTTGGTTTTTTTTTTTGTGTTAAGTAGGTATCCTATTGTTACGAGCTTGGGGTTCGTGACAATAAAAACTGCCGATTTAAAAACCAAAAATAGACACTTTAATTAAAAACAGCAATTACAACTTTAACACACTAACAATAAAACACAATCGCACTACAAGATCACTTGAAAGTCGCACTTGAAGATCGCTTCGATGTTTTCGCTTGTATCGCTTATCCAAGACTGATTGCCGGCTCGCAGGCATACCGGCCTTATATAGGCCTCGGATAGTTCCAGAACCTTCTACCGTAGAAACATCTAGAATGTTCGAGTACATACCGAACCCGACGGACCAGACGTCGATAGTTCTGGAAAGTTCTATCATCGAAGTTTCTAGAAGGGACCCGAATAATTATAAGTTCTGCTACTCGATACTAGATGGCGCTAGTGGTAGCTAATGTCGCCATCAATTGTGGCGCGCAACACTGCCCCCTCCTAAGACATGCTCGTCCCGAGCATTATTGGCCCCATAATAACGCGCCAGTCGATCCACATGGACGATCTTAGGAGTACCTCTTGCACCTTTCTGTATCCGGTAGGTTACGTCATTGATCTTTGTCACAATCCGGTACGGTCCGTCCCATTTAGCTTGAAGCTTAGGAGATTTCCCTTTGCTGCGGACTGGATTGTGCAACCACACTAGTGATCCTTCGGCGAACCCTTTATTGTTCATTTTGCGGTCATAACGGGTTTTCATCTTCTCAGACATTTGCTGGCCCGATTGTCTGACGTGCTCATAGATGTCATTCATTTTGTTCCGCAAGTCATTCGCATAATCGGTTATACTGCGTGGGGCGTCAGGTGGTATTCCGGTGATCAGGTCTGCAGGCAGCCGTAATTCCCTTCCAAAGTTTGCGAAAGCTGGTGTCACCGATGTACTTTCGTGAACAGCACTTCGATATGACAACAAGAACGGTTGTATGTGCTTATCCCAATCTCGTTGCCGATTTTCCACAACTTTTGCCAGGTATCTCTCCAATGTCTGATTAAATCGTTCCACCATTCCATCCGATTGTGGGTGGTAAGAAGTTGTTCTCGTTTTATGAGTACCCATAACTCGACAAGTCTCCTGGAATATTTGGGACTCAAAATTCCTTCCTTGATCACTGTGAATCTCTAAAGGTACTCCAAAACGGCAGAAGACTTCATGAACCAATTTATCTGCGACTGTTGAAGCTTCTTGGTTTGGAATGGCGAAGACTTCCGGCCACTTAGTGAAGTAATCCATTACAACCATGAAATACTTGTTACCACTTTCACTTTCCGGAAATGGTCCTGCAACATCCAGGGCTATCCTCTCCCATGGTGCACCAACATTGTATAATTTCAATGCGCCTCTACTACGCGTCTGAGGTCCCTTTACAGCCGCACAACTTGTACATTTGCGACACCAGTCCTCGACATCGTCACGACAGTGGACCCAGTAAAACCGTTCTCGTATCTTCAGTAGGGTCCGTTTAACTCCCAAATGGCCTCCTGAACAACCATTATGGTACAGCTGTAGAACATCAGGTACTTTAGCTTTAGGGACAACCATTTGAAAATGACAGCTGTCTCCTCGAGCATTTTCCCATTTACGGCACAGGACTCCTTCCTGAATCACCAAGCTGTCCCATTGGGCCCAATAGCTTTTTGTGATCGAACTCATCGCTGAGACGTCGCTCCACGTGGGCTTAGGTGCACCGGCCTTTATCCACTCGAGAATCGGCTTGAGGTCTGAATCTTCCTGCTGGGCACGTTGTAGGGTTTCCTTCCACTCGTTGCTGAGGTCTGTCTTGAGCATCCTCACAGGTACGACTTCTTTACTTTCTTGCCTAGTACAATGCTTGCAGTCTTCAGGACAAGGTCTTCTTGACAATGCATCCGCGTTGCCATGAGATTTTCCGCTGCGATGTTCGACCACGAAGTCGTATTCCTGCAGTAGTTCAATCCATCTCGCAACTTGACCTTCTGGATTTTTGAACTGCAATAGCCATTTCAGTGCAGCATGGTCAGTTCGTAAGTGGAATTTCCGCCCCAGAAGATATTTGCTAAAATGCTGCAATGACTTTACCACAGCAAGCAATTCCCGTCTCGTGACACAATAGTTCCTTTCCGGCTTTGACAACGACTTGCTGAAGTACGCTATTACAACCTCTTGATCACCATTCCGTTGAGACAATACACCACCAAGTCCTATGTCACTTGCGTCTGTGTCAACTATAAATTCCTTGCCTGCATCAGGGTACCCCAAAATAGGTGTTTTGCACAGTCGGTCCTTTAACTCCTGGAATGCGATGTTGCAACTTTCATCCCAGCAGAAATGTCGCTTCTCCTCGGTTAGCTTGTGCAGGGGTTTGGCTATATCCGCAAAGTTCTTAACAAATCGCCGATAATAAGAGCACAAACCCAAAAATGCTCTGACCTGCGTCTTATCTTTTGGAACTGGCCAATTCTTGACAGCGGCGATTTTCTCTGGATCCGTGCGGATACCTTCTTCCGACACTACATACCCCAAAAAGCTAACTTGTCGTTTGAATAGTGAACACTTCTTCGGACTTAACTTGAGGTTGGCACTCTGGATCTTCATGAGCACGCGTTCCAGGTTTTGAAGATGTTCTTCAAACGTGCGGCCTACGATGATGATGTCATCCAAGTAGACCAGACAGGCATCGCCAATTAGCCCGGTAAGTACAAGTTCCATCAACCTTTCAAACGTTGCTGGAGCATTGCACAATCCAAACGGCATAACTTTAAATTGCCAAAGACCCTTTCCTGTCGAGAACGCAGTTTTCTCCTTGTCCTTGGGATCGATTTCAACTTGCCAGTAGCCACTTTTCAGGTCTAGAGTGCTAAACCACTTTACTCCAGTAAGCATGTCCAGCGTGTCATCAATTCTTGGCAAAGGATAGCTGTCCTTCTTCGTAACGTCGTTCAGACGACGATAGTCAACACAAAACCGCATGCTGCCGTCCTTCTTCCTTACCAGCACTACAGGTGAACACCATGGACTAGATGAAGGTTCAATAACACCATCCTTCACCATTCCTTCAATCATGGTTTCCACTTCCTTTTCACGTGCTACCGGCAATCTCCTTGGCCGCTGACGGATAGGCAACTCTTCTCCTGTGTTTATTTTGTGTTGAACTAAGCCAGTCTTCCCGATGTCAGCATCGTTTGACGAGAAAACATCGGCGTACTTGAGTAACATCTTCTTCGCCTTGACCATTTCATTTTGGGACAGAGCGCTGCGGCAGTCTTCTAAAAGTGTGGACACCTTCGTTTGTACATCCTTGCTGAGGGTCCCAGTCGATAGATATTGGCATCGTCGCAACCAATCCACTTCCTCGCAAGTACCAACAAGTGTGCCTTTTTCTATAATCTGTTCCTGATCACAAAGGTTCAGCACACGTACCCCTGAGATGTCGGTGGCTCTGACCAAAGTTCGTGCCATTTTCCATGGAAGGTCATTGTCTACCCTTTCCACGAGTACACAACGATTAGTTTGCCCAGGATTCCGAGGAAGACTAACCGGCACAATCGTTTCTGATCTCGGCGGAAGAACAATCTTTTTAAGGCTGTACACATTCCCTGGTAATGCCCCTTCCATAAAAAGTTCCTCTTGTCCACATTTCAAAACACCTTGCTTGACGTCAATCTCGCAATAATTCTTCCTCATAAAGTCAAGGCCCAAGATGCAATCGTCCATTATATCAGCCACGATGACATTATGCAGGTAGATTCTGTTGCCTAGCTTCAACTCCATCTTCTTCTCTCCATGGACGGGTATACGCTGACCGGTGGCTGTTACCAAATTAATGCGTTCTCGGTTGTATGCGGAGTCCCCAAGGAACCGACTTATAAGTTGGTAACTGACGACCGTACGAGAGGCTCCAGTATCTATGGTCAGCTTACACGGCGTTCCGTTGACCTCGCCCTTGATGATTAAGCTGTTCCCGTCATGGGTTTGAGTGATCGAAATCCTTGGGGCTCTTTGAGCATCAGCCAGCACCCGCCCCGCAGTCCTGGCTATTACTCGTTTCCCTGCTGCTGGTGCTGGGCGGTGCTGTTAGCCGCACTACCCTCTGGAGCTCGGTCTTCTCTTTCTTCAGTTCGCTTAGGGCAACTAGATCGAAGGTGGCCCCTTTCCCCACAGCCATAGCACCTAGGGCTGTATCCTCTGTTGCGGTCGCGAACTGTAGCCGCTGCAACCTCCCTGACGCGATGGGAACGATGATCCTGCCGCACAGCTTCCACCTCCAGTGCATGGGCCAAGGCGTCCTTAAGGGTCCCGTGGTGACCGAGCCTCACAGCAGCTCTAACTTCAAGGTCACGGATGCCGTCGATAAATACCTGCACCAGGTTCCCATCAATAAGCGCAGGTACAGACTGGTATGCTTTCCGAACCAGCTTCTCAACTTCAAGGGCCCACTGCTGCAGGTTTTCATTATTGCGTTGCACGCGATCCTTGAGCTGCGCACGAAACACGTGTTCCAGATGAGCGTCGCCATACCGAGCCTCCAATGCCTCAAGGAGCTGCTCGTAAGTCACTTCTTTTCCAAGAGCTTCCAGCACAGTTAAGGCCTGATCGCGCAGGCCTAGGGTGAGGGCAGTCATGGCCTGACTCTTACTCCACCCGTTCGCCTTCATGACAGCCTCAAACTGAATTTTGTAGGCCGACCAGGAAGAAGTTCCGTCGAACGGTGGCACTTTGAATCCCCGTAGCGAAGGTGTTGTAGCTACGACGGGGGCTGCGATTCCATCCTCAAGTTTGAGGTAATCCAGCGTTTTCTTCACGTCAGCCATTACGGTTTTCTTCACGTCAGCCATCACGTTGTCAACCCGATTATTCACTTGGTCGATTCGGGTTTCAGCTTCCAACAGGCGGTTGTCGTGTTGAGCAACCTTATCCTTCACCTCCTTTATGTCTTTCCCGAAGGTAGCGTGAAGTTCCTTCAGAAGGAGCATCTGCTCTTCCTGTCGGCGGGACTGCTCCTGCTGACGGCGGGCCTGTTCCTCCTTATCTTGCTGGAGCTGTTCTTCCAGCCGACGAGCCTGTTCCTCCTGTCGGCGGGCCTGTTCCTCCTTGTCCCGCTGGAGCTGTTCTTCCAACCGACGAGCCTGTTCCTCCTGTCGGCGGGCCTGTTCCTCCTTGTCCCGCTGGAGCTGTTCTTCCAACCGACGAGCCTGTTCCTCCTGTCGGCGGGCCTGTTCCTCCTGACGGCGAGACTGCTCCTGCAGCATCATCATCAGAGCAGCAAAATCTGGTGCTGATGATGCTGGAGCAGCTGTGGACGGGCCGGCCTCCGTGATTGGTAGTTGTCCCTCCGACGTCTGTGGCGTTGCTCCACCGAATCGCCTCTGGTCCGTCTCTTGCTGGCGTTGACTCCGGGTACGGATACCCTCCGTGTCGTCCTTCGGTAGAATCGGCATGATTTTAATCCTTGCTTCTGACACCAATTGTTACGAGCTTGGGGTTCGTGACAATAAAAACTGCCGATTTAAAAACCAAAAATAGACACTTTAATTAAAAACAGCAATTACAACTTTAACACACTAACAATAAAACACAATCGCACTACAAGATCACTTGAAAGTCGCACTTGAAGATCGCTTCGATGTTTTCGCTTGTATCGCTTATCCAAGACTGATTGCCGGCTCGCAGGCATACCGGCCTTATATAGGCCTCGGATAGTTCCAGAACCTTCTACCGTAGAAACATCTAGAATGTTCGAGTACATACCGAACCCGACGGACCAGACGTCGATAGTTCTGGAAAGTTCTATCATCGAAGTTTCTAGAAGGGACCCGAATAATTATAAGTTCTGCTACTCGATACTAGATGGCGCTAGTGGTAGCTAATGTCGCCATCAATTGTGGCGCGCAACACTATTTTGTCCCACTGCTGGGCAAAGGTCTCCTCCTCCATGCTTTCTTTCCATTTTCCTTATCTTGTGCTTTCTCCGGCAAATTGGTCAGGAACGAGTCCAATTCTCTGGTTATGGGTTCCTAAATTGAAGCATCAAAGTTGAAATATTATTTTTGACGTAGGTAATTTGCCGCCCCAATTTGCAGCCTAAATACCTAATCTGATGATACATTTCACCCAATGACCCGGTGTCTCTTCAAAGTCAATTGATTTATGTAAGAACTGTCTACATACACTACCCGATAGTGGACTGTAGATTATGCCCTCAAATCTTGTTGTTAAGAAATAAAGAATAACAGACTTTCGCAATTTGTTTTTAAATGTTGTTATCGCCTGCGTTGAAAACGCCTTCTTTTTTAACCTATGAATGACATCTCAACCAATAAGATAGGGGAAGATCACAGTTTAAAATGAGCAGGGGCGCGGTCGATGCCTTAACGCCTTGATGTGATGATTACATATTATAACCCTACATCTTCTTGCGTCAGCAGAGTTAATTTAGCTGAAAAGTAGGTAGGTAATCCTTAATAGGTATTACAGGCAGAACTATGGGGCATATGCTTCATACTTATGTAGTAATTTTTTATACTTACGTACTTACATTTTGGGCCACTTTTTAGTACGAAAATAGACTAGTTCTTGTACAGACGCCAGCACATCAAGCAATGACATCAAGCTACCCGAAACTGTCAAATGTTCCCAATCAATTTTGAATCTTATGCTTTAGTAGGTAATAAAGTTACATCTACAGATTGTAGTAACTTGGTGTGCTGGCGTCTGTACAAAAAGTGACCCAAAAGAATTTTAACCGGTAGGTTCCCCTAATTTAAAAAAAAAAAAACAGTGGTCCTATTGCAATAACCATAACCATTGGATGGAAGAACCATAGCTACTTTCATACTAGACTACTTTAACCCCCTTACTATTAAACATAGTACTTATTATCAGATGAATAGTTACACACCGATTTCTCTCTTTCAGTCTTCAGTAATTTGACTTTTAAAAGAAGACAAAACGTTGTGTAACTATACAGACGCTATACAACGTTTATTAGTCAGGTAAGGGGGTTAGTAGACTACTACTATACAGGTTTGTAGAACAAGAGTTAGGCTAAAGCTAACATTTCCTTCTCGCCATTCAGGTCGGGTTATTAAAATATTTCGCGACAAGTTGCCACACACGGTGCCATGGTACCTTGCGGGCGTGCAGTACGTCATCGAGGCCTCTGGAATGTTCACCTGTCTTGCCAAGTCTTCGGTAGGTTTTGAATAATACTTACTTATTGTCCTTAAAGAACCTGTAGGAATGGACAGAATAGCGCTTCTTATAAAGATTAGGTTATATTGATCCTCATCATTGACTCTGTCGCCATTAAAATACATGAGGCGTTCTTGGCGGTTCGATTCTCAGGTGAGGCAAGTGAGTTTTCAAAAACCTGCTGTTTTTACCCGACTGCGGCGAAGCCCAAAATGAGGGTTGAGTGTTTGACCTGTATGTATGTATGTCCGTTTCTTTGTTCCCTCGTAACTCCTAAACGAATGAACGGATTTGGATAAATTATACGTCTTTAGATTTGTCTTGGTAGCGCGAGTGTCACTGGCTACATTAAAATAAAAAAACCGGCCAAGTGCGTGTCGGACCACGCGCATTGAAGGGTTCCGTACCACAAGGAAAAAAAACGGCAAAAAATCACGTCTGTTGTATGGGAGCCCCCTTTAAACATTTATTTTGTTTTAATTTTATTATTAAAGTAAAAATACAACTGAGTGTTTTGTGAATATTTCAAGTGCCTACCTGTTGCCATTATTGATATCGAGCAAAAAAGGGCAAAAAAATCGCGTTTGCTGTAGGTACAGGAGCCCCCCTTAAATATTTATTTTATTTTGTTTTTAGTATTTGTTGTTATAGCGGCAACAGAAATACACAATTTGTGAAAATTTCAACTGTCTAGCTATCGCGGTTCTTGAGATACAGCCTGTTGACAGACAGACGGACGGACAGACAGCGAAGCCTTAGTAGTAGGGTCCCGTTTTTCCCTTTGGGTACGGAACCCTAAAAATTGCTTGTTCCATGCAAAAGAGTAGTAGGTAGTAAGAGTAACGTGATCAAAATGAATGGAACAGCTGACTTTTTTTCATATTTGCCCCTTCTTTTACCTGCCATACCCATTCTATTTTCCGTCACCTCAGGGTCACTTGGCAAGCGAGGGTGTGAAGCGCGTGATAGTGACGGCACCCAGCGTGGATGTACCCATGATCATTCTGGGCGTCAATGACAATAAGCTAAATGCAGGTAATTATTTATTACTCACTTCATTAGCAATGCGGGTTTACGAATCGATGAATGCGTTTGCATACAATTCAGTGGGTCAAGCGTTCTTACTAGGTGTATAGTTAGCGCCACGAAAGATGAGACTTGACCCCGCCTCCCGCGCTCTTTCCGCCGCCCCTATGACGTCCGGTCCCGTCCCGCGCTCAGACCTCATACCGCTAAAGAGACCTAAAATCGTGTACTGCGCAAGTCAAACCACGTGGGGTGTTAAGTCTCATCTTTCATGGCACGCATTATAGGTACTGGGTAAATTATGCAAGTTGGATTAGTTAGGGTGATGAGAAAAGTGGCTTTTGATAGAATCTGACTTTTTGAAGTAGGTACCTCGAAATAACTCGTCCAGGGTAAATACTTACTACAACCGTACGGTCTATTTCTGCAGCTTAGCAGGGTTGATTGTGCCGGTCTAATTACAAGCATATTTGACAGTTCTTCAGCTTTTTCTCTTGGTTGACATCCCATCTCCGAAGACTTCAGAGGTCTGTAGGCGGTTGGGACACCACATACCATATCATCAGGTTGGCTGCCCGCTTGATAGTCACAAAAACAGCAAAAAAAAAAAATGCTTCCAAGAAGTTATAAAAGCAAAGTAACATAGCACCAAACTCTCACGGTCGAGAGTTCAATTACCGCATCGGGACAAATATTTTGACCTACAGATTGCGTACTATCGTTCGGCCTCTCGGGTGAACGTAAAGAGGTTTTTTGTACACAGATTGACTGCGATATCGCTTTTATGAACACAATAAATACTACATTCGAAAAAAAAAAAAAAAACTATCAGTAGATGGTCTTACGTGTTCAGGATGTAGGCACCACCATAGATTATAATGTTCTACTTGCAGACACTGATGACTTAGGAAAAAGGCCTGTAATAGGCTGCCATGGCGTACCTGTGCCAATATTCACCATGTACGAGCCCGTTGTCTATTGAGCCAATGTCACTGCTACTTCCCTATATAACTATGCTACAATTCAGTGTTACTTGGGTTCCGCTCATTTTCAGTAAAATTAAATAGAGCTTTCTTATAATATCTTACCTTAGTCTTAATTAAAAATAGGCTTCATCAGTGACTAAAAATGTCTATTCAACTGTCAAAAATTTCAGAACAAAAGGTCCTATCTTGTGCCTCCAGCACGTTGTACTGCCTGGCACCCATCGTGAAGGTTCTAGAAGACAACTACGGCGTCAAAGAAGGTTTCATCACCTGCATACATGCCATGACGCCGTCGCTCAAGCCTCTAGATGGACTGTGCTTGAGAGGAAAGGTAACGAATGATACCACTAAAAACCTTCATTGTACCTAAGTCTTTTTTGAAAGACTCTAGGATTAGGGCGAATTTCACCAATAAAAAACTTTTTTACAAAAAAAACAACAACCGACTTCAAAAAAAAAAAACACTACAAAGTGATAAATAACTTTAATTTCGGAAGTCGGTGTCGTTGGTTCCGCATTTTCGTTTTTTGACACCGACTTCCGAAATTAAAGTTATTTATCACTTTGTAGTGTTTTTTTTTGAAGTCGGTTGTTGTTTTTTTTGTAAAAAAGTTTTTATTTTGCACTTTTTAGTTGTAGGTACCTACCCCACAAAAAAGTTAACAAAAAGATCGTTAATGTAGACAATGTAGATAAATTTTTAGATTTTTGTTGATTTTTCAAAAACCGCTTGTCCGATTTCGATAAAATTTTCATGGGACCATTTGGGAAGTATACCCTTTCCAACAAAAGAAGATTTTTTCAAATCGGTTGGCTAGCGACGGAGTTATGCGCGAACAAACACAAAAAAAAAAAAAACAAAAAAAAAATACAAACATTCGAATTGAGAACCTCCTCCTTTTTTAGAAGTCGGTTAAAAACTGAATGCGATCGGCACATAAACCACGTTTAAGGGCTGTCACTGTGATTATTTTCTTTGGAATATAGACACTGACAGCTCTTGAACGCGGTTTAGATGTGCTGATCGCGTTCAGTTTCATTGGTGAAATTCGCACTTAAAGAGTTACAACGCTATAAGCTTATTTTGGCGCGTGGCCAAAGTCGGAACTAACGTCGTCATCTTGTTTTGTCAATACAATTTCTGTGACACAATTTCACAAATGGTTACGGGAGTAAACATTTGTGAAATTGTGTCACTGAAATTGCCCTGGAAATGTCATCCTGGCGCCAAAATATCCTTGTAACATTCTAAATTCTGCTGCGAATAATATGCAATGTTAGTTATTCCTATATACGGTACCAGACCAACCAACTTATAAACTCGCTAGCCAGTGTGAAACAATAAAATCTAAAACTGTTGCAAAAGCGAACAGTAAAACACATACTAACATTATCATTGCATTCACGTTTACCACTTGTAATAATCCTCTTCGATAAACTTGCATGTCTTCTCATAGTGCAAATACCCCGTATTTCTTCATAATAGTAGACAGTCTCACAAAAAAAAAAAAAAAACATTTAGATAGTAGCAGATCTGGAGGCCAACTCTCATAATTTAAAACTTTCATAATTTAAATCTAGTCGCAGTCTCATCTCTAATGTCAAAAATACATAGGGAACTTAGAGGTATTTTTGACAGATTGTGACTGAGATCAGAAAGCCAATTCTCGTAATTTAAATTGTTCAAAATCTAGTCGCAGTCTTATCTAGGCGACAAACAAATGTCAAAAACTTGTCAAAATGTAGGGAATTTATTTTTGACAGATTGAGACTAAGATCAGACTGTGAACGTTCTTAAAAATTACGAGAATTGCCCCTCTGACTGTGAACGTTTTTAAAATTAAGAGAATTGTCCCTCTGTTTTCATATTATGTTTCTGGAACAGCTGTGAGCCTTCTCTAGTTTTGGCACCAGCTATACCAAACCAACATAGCAAAGTTTACTATATCTAGGGTGCTACAAACCTATTGTAAGTATCGTCACTAGTGCAAAGTCGCGATGGTCACGAGTGCATGACATTCGTTCATAGGTACATCACACATAAACAGATAAAAAATACAAAAAATGTCATTTCACAGTTATTTTTATATTAGTTCAAAACAGTTTGTAGATTTATTTTTTCT
The DNA here is from genome assembly GCA_945859645.1 of Amphipoea oculea. Lineage (NCBI taxonomy): Eukaryota > Metazoa > Arthropoda > Insecta > Lepidoptera > Noctuidae > Amphipoea > Amphipoea oculea. The sequence continues at coordinate 14,659,570 of OX243880.1, forward strand.
TCGTAACTATAAAGCTGAATAAAAATCGCAAATTATAATAAGAAAATGTAAATAACTACTTATAAAAATGCGAGAAAGCTCTTCTTGTTACACTTTTGGATCATATTCCTATTACATATTTGTAGGGTGTTGTATTGCTATACTTTACATACGAATCGTCTACAGAAGCAACCCAGGTAAGGTATGTGTTCCATTAGGGGTTATCTCCCGAATTTCATGAATTTTCATGTGTTTTGTCAGAATATGAGTAATTTGATTAGTTTAATTACATTCTATAATTGCATTTTACCTTCCGGCCATAGTAATACCAGTTTTAAATTGTACTAAGTACTAGAAAGTAAAAGCCTCTTCACTTACAGACAAAAAACCAACATTGTTCTCCATACATGCTTGCATACATATTTAGATCTTATAATTTTCCATTAACCAGCATTGGCGCGACCACAGGAGTATCCACCAGAACATAATCCCAGCGACCACTGGGTCGTGCAAAGCTCTAGCCAAGATCATTCCACAAGTTAAAGATAAGATGACCGGACTGGCTTTTAGAGTTCCCATTGTTAATGTGTCAGTCCTCGATATGACTGTCAGGTACGTTAGTGCAAAGTGTTTTGTAGTCATTAATATTCGTCTGGATAGTTTTAAAGAGTCAGTATATTTGTTAGGCTTCCTGTACATGACCCCGGAGCCGCATTTGTGTATACGAATGCACCGCATTGATGCGATATTCATTCGTATACACAAACATGCGGTCCGGACGCCGCACCGGCGCGGGTGCGGCTCCAGCGTCATGTACAGGAAGCCTTAGGTTTGGTGTTCTGTTCTGTATATTAATCGCTTGATCCCCGCTAATGAGACGCAATTGATTTTCTATTGTAATGGGCCGCCAGAGGCCCGCGCCGGGACGGAGCGATTAATGATGTCAATTGTGCGTTGTTGTAAAGAGATCGACAGAAAACGATGGAAACTGCGGATAATAATTGTTATATTTTTTTCCACACAGACTAGATACCCACACAAATCTCCAGGACATTTTCAAAACAGTAGAAAAAGCAAGCAAATCATTTCTTCAAAATATCATTAAAATATCAAACGAAGAAGCAGTATCCTCGGACTTCAGCGGGGACAGTCACTCGTGCATTCTCGACGCAGACTCCAGTTTGCAATTAAAACCAGACTTTTTTAAAATCATATGTTGGTACGAAAATGAGTACTCATACGCCTGCAGGGTTTTAGACTCTATATTTTTCTCGGAAAGGCAATTTAATAAGCCAGTCACACTTCCGTGTAAGATGACGTATGTCCGAGCAAAGATTACGAAAAAGCAAGACAAAGTACAGCAAACTGAGCGTAAGGCTAAAGAGATGCCACCGATGGAATGTAACGCCGAGGTGACTAAAATCTGCACATCAGCTCAGGAGACTACGTGTAAAGGAAAGTCGCTTGTTCGCCCGGTGGTTTTAAGGAAACCGCTGTCTTCACATAGCCCTGGGACCCCCCCTACAGCACCTGCGGTCAATCGCGATGCTAAAAAGAGAAATGATCTATTCAAAATATGGACCGACAATAATGATACAAAAAAAGATGCTGCAATTCAGAATAGAATAACTTATTTCCAAAGTTGCATGGCATTTGGACCAAAACAAACAGAGGACACTGATTGCATGAACGCTCAAGAACGTTTGGAAAATGTCAAGAGAGAATTCTCTAAGATGGTAAACATTACTGAAGATTTACTTAAGAAGTCTAATGCTAACAAATTACAACTTGGGCTTGCGACAAAAAGCTCTTTAGAGGGAGTTAAGTTGGTTGCTAATGGAGGATCGAAGGACTCCAAAACTGTTATAAAGTTAAATAATCCACAAGCAAATAATTCAATATTCGACATATGTGGTGATTACAAGAATAAGTTAGCTACAAGTCCTACTGACAGCAACTGTGAAGAAGTACGATGCAGTAGCTCTACTGGCAGAAAAGAGAACAATACAGAATATAACATAGCAAGTGCAGTAAAACAAATAGTTACCAATAATAAACCGTTCTTAATACCCTCTCGTGAAAAAATTACGTGTTTTGCAAAACAGATGTCGGCTTCTTATTTTGGTCCAATGGCCGCAGTTCAAAATAGCTTGCCAGCTAAGGCGAATGGCTCGTTGAAGAAAAGTACTTTTATGAATTCGGCCATGAATATAAAGGGACACATGACCAAAACTGCAACCTATTTAAAGGAATCTTCTAACGAATCGTCAGTTCAATGTGCTATGAAGGAGCACAAAGAAATTCCTCCAAAGATTTCAGATAATGTCGTTAAGGAGTTAGTGAAAGAAAAGCAATTGGAAGTTAAATTTACAGAAGTTAGCAGACCCCCGCAAGCGCCTACTGAAAGAAAAGCATGCAAAATTCAAGAGCCCGACCCGACTGAAACAATACACGACAAAGACTTCAATAAATATTTACACAAAAAGGATTATAATATGCGTGTTATTGACGAAGAACTACAAAAGCGAAATATCCTATTAGTGAACAACCAAATACATAATACTGAAGTGAACTTGAAATCCTGTAATATGTCTATAAAATACAGGGAGCAATTGGTCAAGGAAACTGAGACACGTAGCAAAAATTTGAAGAAACAGATTCTAGAGAGCTTGAGCAGAAAGTTTGTTGGGCCGGTGGCGATAGTACCCGAGAAAACCTCCGGATGCTGCAGTCCCGACGGGACAGCCACTACTATAAGCAATGGAAACGGCACAAGAAACAAACCTGACCTCTACGACAAATTGGATAGTGCCAGCGCCACGGACTCAACCAATTCATTCGAAATTAATGAGAGGCAATCTCAAGTTCTTCAAATCTCTGATTTGACAACCTCTTTAGAGGATTTGGGACGTTTGGACAAGATTTGCCGAATCATAGAGATCTCAGACGAACTCTCAGATAAATTATTCTCATCTTTGGATCAACCGGAACTCATGGGGTTACACCAGAAAAAATGGTCATTCAGAGATTTATGTGAAAGGATACAGTTAGACGATTTTTGTGACAATGTTTTTGGTAAATCTAGAATTTAGTATAAATTGTGATTTGTGAAAATTGAAACAATTTACGTATTATATGAAATACAGCTACTTTTATTTCAGGCACTTGTACAGTAAGTTTTATTTCTAATGGCGTACAACTTAGATAATACAAAAAAATACTAATATCATACATAAAATACCATACTATGAATTACTGAAAGTATAAAAAATATGATTTCATTATCACAGAAAAATCTTGTATTTCGTAAACGCGCGTAAAAAAGCTTCAGGTACTTTCGTAAATAAAATGACACAATCGCCGCAATATGGGCTAAATCATAATAAAAATAAGCTTAAATCCAAAGAAGAAATGCAGCTGCTTAGTGCTTACCCATTATTCTCTAATTCTGTATGTCTTAATAGTTTCATGTTAAGATCTATAATGGTCCGGGGGAATATGGCGTCGTTCATATCGACAAAGTCGGCGATGACGACGTTGACGGTTGAGCGTGCCACTTCGTTGCGGTGACGTGAAGGCGGGCCTGGGGAGAACTTGGCCAGTTCTGGCAGCACGTCTTTTATTACTGGGACGGCACATTTTTCGCGTAAGCTTGATATCCACCTGGAATTTAAAAATGTTTCTATTTTTTTTATGATGATAGTTATATGAAAACCTGACAAGTCTCTGTCCATTAGTTGACTCTGAATTTTGCTTCGTCATATGGTTGTGAGCTCTAGCTCTCACAACCATGTGACGAAACAAAATTATGATAAGAGAAGAGAGACGGCTCCCTCTATGTCTAAAATATACATCGTATCCCGGGAGCCGTAGCTTAGTCACCGTCAGGATGGCTGGACCAAACGAGATATGTATATGAGACTGTGTGCACTGTTTAATACCTATTTGCTACTATTTACTACCTATAATGAAATATTTGCTACCTTTGCCTAAATATATAAAAGAAATAAAGTGGTCAGCCATTCTGACGTCAGGTTGGCTGACCACTTCCAAGTTCTCATAGTTTTAGCGTTGTATTAACTGTGTTGTTAATGAAAATATTTACTACCATTTTCTACCTTAACATATATTTTTTACACAACTTTAAGAAGCTTCTTTAAAGTTATTAATAAAAGCCATTAAAACGTACAGGCGCGATATTCCCAAGAATAAATGCGATATGTAAATAATTATAAAATGTTATAAATGGATACAACTTTACTAAGGATATCCAGAAACAAGTTGTTCATAAGCTACTAAGCGCCTGCAAAAACATTGTTAGCAATAATTATTCTGAGAAGAAAAGACGTAAATAATTGATGTACAGGCGTTTTAATGGCTTTTATTAATAACTTTTTATAGGAGCTTCTTAAATTTGTGTAAAAAATATATGTTAAGGTTGCAAAAGGTAGTAAATATTTATATTAACAACGCAGTTAATACAACGCTAAAACTATGAAAACTTGGAAGTGGTCAGCCAACCTGACATCAGAATGGCTGACCACCTTATTCCTTTGATATATTTCTTAATAACGCAAAGGTAGCAAATCTTTCATTTTAGGTAGGAAATAGTAGCAAATAGGTATTAAACAGTGCACATGGTCCCATGTACATATCGTCCACTTGCGACGACAGCGTGACATCTCAAAAACCGTAATTTTACAGAAAACGACTTTTGAACTTTAAAATGAGCATAATTCTTAAATTGTTGTCAAGATAGCTTTATTATTTACTAGCTTCTGCCCGCGACTTCGATCGCGTGAAATTTCTTATTCCCTCGACCCATCTCGTCGTATTGCATCACTTGCCCGCGTCTCCTGCTCTATCACTTCGTTTCTCCATAGCGCTTTTTCTCGGGTCCTAAGGGTCATAGCGTGACGTTAAATAGCCTATAGCCTTCCTCAAAAATTGGGCTATCAAATGCAAGAAGAATTTTTCAAAACCGACTGGTAGTTCCAGAGATTACCCCCTACATACAAACTTACAAACAAATTTTACCTCTTTATAATATTAGTATAGATGAGGTGATTACAATAAAATTAACACTGAAATGAAATATCAAAAATAAAAAACACAAATCAGTAAAACAAAAAATCGTATAATTCGAGTTGACACACTGTCGTCACAAATGGACGATATCACTTTTGGTCCAGCCATCCTGACGGTGACGTAGCTTAATATCGCTCTCGCCCATAAATTATAACTGCAAAAATCATCGTCGTTTCGTTAATACGCGAAAGTAGACCAACAAATATGAAACACATAAACCATCCTGAATAAATTAATTCTCTAAACGATAGTGAAAACTGCATCAAAATCCGTTGCTTAGTTAGAAGAACAACACGGTCACACAGAAACGAAAAGCGACTTCAATTTATAATTTATCTACAGAAATAGTAGTAGGATTCCTCACCGGAGCACAATAAAAGTGGGTGTCGGCGTAAGCACAGCCTGATGAATGAACCCCGTGCTGGGGGGCCTCTCGACGTTGCGCAGATAATTCAGGAGCCCCGAGATGCCGTCCTGCTGCGGCCACGGCGAGGGCATCATCTGCGGCTGCCAGAACTCGCCCGTTGAGCTTACCGTCTCGTTACGATATACTACTATCACCTGAAATGATAAATGATTTAATGTTTTTAATAATCCGAATCAGGCTCGGTCGGTTTGGTTACGGAAAGAAAAATAAAAAATTGGAAATTTCGAGAATACTGACATTTTGACAGGACAGAGCCCTGATTCACAACCATACGACAGGCTATCGTATCGAAAACCTGACATTTCGATAACCTGATTTGACTTCCCCTCCATAGCAAATAGCTGTTGGAAGAATAGCGGGCGTCTACTTGATTTAAACTGACAAAATTTTCGGGTTTTTGACTTGTGAACAGCATTGAGAAGACTTCAACGATAACAATGATTAATGTTCGATACGATACGGAAGCATTTCGAGTGTTTGTGAATAAGGGGGCAGATCAGGAGAGCTAGTATCCAAATCCAAACTAATATTATAAATGCGAAAGTAACTCTGTCTGTCTGTCTTTTCTTCACGCCTAAACTACTGAACCGATTTAGATGAAATTTGGTATGGAGATAGTTTGAGTCCCAGGAAAGGACATAGGATAGTTTTTATCCAGATATTCCCACGGGATCGAAACTTATGCGGGTGAAACCGCGGGGCGCAGCTAGTAGGTTATAAAAATAAACTTTTACACGTCTTAAATGATGTTTTAAAACTAGATGAGGCAGGTGTTTCTTATATGACTACTCTGAGAAGAACCACCGTCACAAACTTAAGAGGTCACAGTCTCTTCTAAAGTCCAGACATAATCTTGGTCAGGTCATATGAAGACCTTGCAGATTAGTGTGGGAGATGGTTTCTTGAGTAAAGAAACACTGATCTGTTGCACACTGAGTCAGTGCACGCATTTGTCAGTAACCGTAAATGTTGGTGTTTGCTTGTTTACGGTTTATTTAGTAACGATTTATATATCTACACATAACAGAAGAAGAAAGAAAACATACAGGAATTTAGTACAAAGGTATGTACGGGTGGAGTATGATTTGAAAAATATTGGTGAGATAAACTATATTGGTGAAATAAACTACTAATTTACAATCATTACCTGCTATTAAATTTATAGAAATTGGTGAAAAAACACCTCGAGAATTCTTGTGTAGGTTTTCGAAGCCGTTATAGGCTTTTTAATGGGCATTCTAATGGTTCAATGAAAACGTAAAAATTCACTAATAGTTTGGTTACAAACAAAAAGGTCACTTTACTCGGTCAATTAGGTACTAAAAACATTAATTAGCTGAGTACCTATGTTTAGTCAAGAGTATTATTTATTTAGGCTTGGCAGCCATCATTAATGTAATTCCTACCTAAGGCAGCAGTCCCACTGGCGACGAGGAAGCGACTAGCTATCAAATCAAGGATTTTCTCGCTCAAGAAACGTACCTATACAAAATATTGTAGGTCCCGTGTAAATAGAAGACATACATGCAGCGTGCCGTTTTAATGGCGACATAGCATTAATTTTACACACGTATACGGTTTTGCGATTTCGTTTTAAGAATATATTTTAATTTCATTAAATCATAACATCGCATCAATGAAATTAAAACGAATAACGTGCAAAGAGTAAGAGAATTGAAAGAGAGAGAGCCCTATGTCGGCAAGCGGCGCAGACGGTAGTTTTCAAATTACGAATTATGTCATGATGTTTACAATTATTATGATTACTGGCCACTACGAAATAATGGCGCCATTGTAGCGGCATGTCGTGTATTAATAGTTGATCTCGGACTGTTTACACCGCCGGCGAGTACTAGTTTTTCGCAGGGACAAGAGCTATCAAAGAGAGTACTCACTCAGCGACGGTCGCATGGCGGACATAATACTCGCTAATGCCTGGGCCACACCAACGGGAAACGCCGATAATTATCGCGAACACTTGCGTTAATCGTAGGTGCACAGCTACAACTTATCGCGATAATTATCGGCGTTTCCCGTTAGTGTAGCCCCGGTATAAGAGACTGACGCTTGGTACATACGCATACCAGCGAGCGAGTACGCACTCGCTGCTCGTCAACACGTTTTTAGTCAAGCTTTACTCGCTTCTCGTTAATCGCCGTCGGTGGGACCGATGCCTAAATCCAATTAACTTACCTAATTATTTCGTTATATGTGGCACTCCTTTCATAACCATTCAGTTTATTTTGGGTTCATGAAAATCAGGAATAAGCCTCAGTTGCTTATTTAATTGCGACCGCAAAAATAAATTTTTATTTCATAGATCAGATAAGTACTTAGTAGGTATTTCTCGAAAAAACTATGAAAATGAATAGTTGTAACCAAACATATAGCAAAATAACAAAGTCACTTAGACACATCATATTTTTTTAAATTACGGCATACAACAACACGCGTACCACATATGCGCTTATACGCTATAGGCGGACATGACGAAATTATAAGGGTTCCGTTTTTGCTATTAGGCTATAGAATGCTAAAAGGTAATGATTTAGATGACGTTTTTTAAGATGAGTTGTATAAGACTCTGATTTGAAATGTAAAAGCCCTCATCCACCACTGTCACGCCAGTCAAGCTTACTGTTGGATCATCGTAAGACCGCAGTAAAGTAAGAATTATTGTGAGCTGTGCTGAGGTGTCCCGATTAAAACCATAGTAATTTTCACCGCTACCTTATGGCTTTATGTTAGCTGTTAGCAACATACCTGCATTTTTAGTCTATTGAGCGAGTTGAGCGTGATAGCCTGCAGGTCTATCTGTCGTGGCACCAGTCTTGGTCCGTACAGGTCCAGAAGGTAGCCCCTCAGTCTGTGGTGGTCTTGACGAGTGAAATTGTAGAAATGCTGGCAGTCTAGGATGACCACCTGGAAAGTTTCAGAACGTTTTGACATACATTTTTTTTTTTAAAGAAACACTGGGCTTGGCTACAGTTTGCTGCGATTTGATACACTTACTGCATTGATATTGGATATGTTGTCTGTAGAAATGTAAAATAATATTTGCGCTTGGCATAGTGCAAGTATCATCAGCGCGGCGTATAATGTTCCCACTGCTAAGACAAATGCCTTCTCTCAGTGAGAGGGAGGCACTTGGCATAGCAAGGGCCAATTGCTGTTCATATTGTCAGATATTTGTTTTGTACAAGGTATTAACTATATTATTATACATAGGTACCTCTCCAGGATGTGTGTCAACAAACTGCTTGACTTGAGCTAAAGCTGTGGTTATTTCTTCGCCATATAGTCCATGAGTGAAATAGAAGCTATTTTCTTCATCACCCTTAGTAGCCAGTCTCAGGTCAAAGTATCTGGAAAATACAAAAAGTTTTTATTACACTCATAGAAATACTCTAGAATATAACTCTGACTTAAATTTATTTATTCTGTGAGTAGATATTTTAAATGAGCGATTTGACTATAATTAAATGAAGCTATTTTAGTGTTACAGTGAAAGTTAAATTAATTAGTAAGTAGAAGTGCTAAATGTGCTAATTGTTACTTCAAAGATACCTAATGCCAATGAGAAGTTGGTGCCAAGTGTCTCTGGCCTGCGTTATGGTCCATCGTAAAATCGTACCTCGAAATAATGGGTACAGTCGGTTGAGTATTGGTTCAGCATCTGGGGCTACTGTACTAGACCTTGTAATGCCATATGTCATGGAGTCATGGCTTCCTGTAACGTCATTTAAAATGTACGAGGAGATACTTCAGCTTTGGTGCATAAAAGTATATTAAAGAGGAATAGAGTCCATAAATCTGTATACCTAAGGATGACTAGCATTATAATACCAGCTGAAAGACAATGTTTGAATTTAAGCCCCAGAAATAATACGTAAGACCCAAATTAAAGACAGTGTCATAGGATTATGTTTATACATTGCCACATTTTTTTTAAATTAATTTGTACCTGTTTTTTCATTAATTTGATTTCAAGCAATAAGGCTTTTTTTCCATCTATTTAAATGAAAGAAAGATTAATTCATGACCTTTGACCAGGCCTGAACACTTTATATTCACAGTTCAACAAATAGATATCTAGGTCAAGGCTCAAGTAGCAGTTACTGGAAATAAAAAAATAAGTAATAATATTGTGCATAAAACATCAATATTACCTGGTATAGCAAGAAATATAAAAGGCATTTCTTTGATTGCAGGAGGCAGGTCACTCATCCAGTGTTCTAGGCGAACCTTTTGTACTTTAATATCTTCACCCATTATTGCAGCTAAAAACACAAAGAAAATTTTATTGATTTGTTAAACAAAGGTTATTGGAATATAAACTTAAATTACGGACGTAATTTATTTGATATAGTTACCAGTAAACAGTTTGCGAGGAAAAAAAAATTACCTACTTACGTGCCTACCTTGAACAGAATTTTAAACCACGATTGATTTTAATTACAAAGGAATCACGTCATCCCAACAACGTACTAGCTAATTACGCTCACGATTAACGTAGACCCTTCGACACTATTTCCGTACTTCCAAATATTTAGATTATGTGGCCCTTTTCAGTCATTAAACATAGAAATAAAACTGATTTATTATCCACGCATTTTTGATACTAATTATAAGATGATACAATTTTATTGATGATCAATAGGAAGGGATAACCGAGCGTCTTCCTTCCTATTAAATTTTGTATTATAATACGTCAAAATCAAATGACATTTGGAACAATGACATTGATTAAAGGACATTGACATTTGTTTTACGTTTAATTACTGCTGAATAAAAAGAAAAGCGAATGAAATAAGCTTACCTTTTATAATTTTAATGTCACGTTTTGTTTGTATTTCCTAATACGTTCTTTTTTCATCATAAAGTCCAAGGATAATTTATTACTAAAATAACAAGTTTTTTTTACCGGTTTTACAAAATAATGCTACAAGATTATGTGCTACTGTACTACTTATATAAATTAAAGTACTTATGTATGGTTTACGTAGTTGTATTTTCTTCCTGTGAACTTTCCTGTTTGGAATCCTAAGGACGGGCTGTGTGTAGATATTTTTGAAGGTTTTAAAAGGATTATTTTTATTCGGTTGGTTACTTACTGCATTTATGCCGCCTTTATACCTACCTTCAAGTGAAATGTAGATGAGAAAACATGATTTCTCAAAAAGTAGGTTTAGTTTCATTATTGTAGGTACTTAGTGAAAGTTTTCAAATGATTGGGATGAGGGTAGGAGGTTGAAAGTTTTATAAAGCACTTTGCAGGTTCCAGTTGTGATAAATCAGGAAGTCAAACTAGAAAACAGGAATCATATATGTAGACGTAACGTGTCGCTATGGCTAGAAACAAACTGGGTAGGTACCTATGTGTGTTCCGGGAGGACTTATAAAACCTGGTAGTTTGATTGGGGCTAGGTGACAACAACAATGAGAACATCAATAGGTCGAATAACCTTAATTATTATAAAAAAATACAACCGTTTACATACCTATTAAAAACAAAGTGAATCCAAACTTCATGTTATCACTATACTTAATAAAAAGGTTGTCAGTTGGTAACACGTGTGGGTAGCGAGATTTTACCAGTGGTCTTAAAAAATATAAACATAAAGAGCAGCACTACACCGAACAACCGTTATTATGTCCACAAAGTTTTAGCACGTGTGTTACTTCGCACATGTAAATGTACTCTGCCAAGATTTAACCAAAATGAACTTAACATGCACTTCAATGATATACCTACCTACTTAGATATTAATAAATGCAAAAAGTAGGGTTAGACACTGTTGTTATTAAACCGGTGCAGAAATTGCTTTGCGCCTCTGAGCCTGATGTCCACTACTTTGATTACGTGAAAGGACACTTTTTTTATCCTTGGTGCTCCAATATTAGCACTGAGTCACTGACCTTGATTAGGTACATTAGATTTGTCATAAAATGGCCGATTGTCGGGAAAAAACGCCCGGGAAAATTAAGCAATGATGTTTATAAATATTACGGTTAACGTGATTGTGAGATAACATTGTAGTTTTTCGTTGAATTTTTCTACGTCATCTACGTTAAGTACCAGGTGCGTTTGGCTAGAAAATTGAAATAGCCGCGGAACCGGAGCTCTGTAAGGAGGAAAAACTGCCTTTGAACCTTTGAATAGAAAACCAGTTCAATCGCGGCAACCTACTAGGTAGGTACCTATCCTATGGGCTGAATGTTATAACAAATCTTGTATGTTATCATATCATTTGCGAAGCAGTTACAATGGTAGCTTGGGTTTACATTCCTAAACGACCTAGTATAATGATTCATATTATGATTGATAGAGAGGGTGCTGCACGCCCCCCATTGCTTGTTGCATACGCATTTCAAATGATTGTACGGAAATTTTAGTGGAGAGGAACCGAAAGCGATTATCGTACGAGTAGGTACGCGATTATGCGATCGTTTGTCTAAAATTCTAAATAATGACGTACAGATACCAGCACATCAAGCAACCCGAAACTGTCATATTTTCCCAAGCAACTTTGGACTTTATGTTTTAGCGATAAAGTTGAAATCTATTAAATAAATTTGGCAGGTTGTAGTAGCTTGATGTGCTGGCGTCTGTACATACGCGACTTGAATGATCGCGCGAGTATGTCATCTTCATAAACGAGGGCGACTATCGCGTAATCGCGCGACAATCGCTTTCGGTTAGGACGCGGCCCCAAGAGTCTTCCAAGAGCATGCATGGTCCAAAATTATGAATCTCATGATTTTGGAGATCTAAATAGAGAACGACCTCTCCTTGCAACAAAATTAATTACAAATTACTCTCGAAACTAAACAAACAACTTCTGATGCCCTAATGCCCATGATGCATGTTACATAGGAGTAACGTTTGGGGTCATTGCTAATACACACGCAGATAATTAATCACTAATACACAGTGTACAAGGTTGGAATGGATACGTTTACTGCAAATATTAAAATAAAAATATGAATTATTAATGAATTTTAAGTTTAAAAATTCGAAAAAAACGGAGGTGATGCAAGTTTTTAGAGGGCCTTGTTGATTTTAAGGTTACCAAGTTCGGGAGTTTCAATTTATTTTTTGCTCATTTTACAATTCTTCTAAGCTTCACTGGCTAATACTAGGGACTGGCTGTCAGTTGCTGTAGGTACAGACGCCAGCACATCGATCTACTACATTTTATCAAATTTCTTTAATAGATTTTCAACTTTATCGTTATAACATAAGGTTCAAAGTTGATTGGGAAAATTTGACAGATTCGGGTAGCTTGATGTGCTGGCGTCTGTACGTCATCTGTACATCCTTCACCCCCCATTCCACAGGACCCGAGATGGCGCGGGCGGCGCGTAGTGTTCCACGGGGGAGTTCAACACCTCACTTTCTATAGGACGTGTCACCATTCCGGGGCTGCGGAAGTCGTATTCGCATCCTTAGCCCCCGACCTAGGTGTACACAGGGGTGATTTTAATCAGTAAGAGTCTGACAGACTCCACCACAGGGCGTAGGACATTCATGGAAGACTAGCTGACCCGGCGAACTTCGTACCACCTCAGAATTAAATAATGTGACAAGTTCAATAGACACGTGGCGTCATCTATTATCATAATAACGTTATTGTTGTTTTCCTCGGGAACAGCATTTTTTTTCGGGATGAATTGTAATAAGAAATGCGAAAGTAAGTTTGATTGTTTATTACCTTTTCACGCCTAAATTACTGAACCGATCATCCTGAAATTTTGCATATACATACGTTGTCAGGTGTAGGTACCTACAGAAACGGACATGGGGCACCTGCTAGATTAGAATGGGTAGTTGCTAGACTTCAAACCTTAGTAGTCATTACACGATATTCAGGGACCCTTTTTCTAAATCGGGATGGTGGAATAAAAGAGAAGTAAAGGGTCCCTATTGAAAAAAAACGTGTGGGGTCGGGAGACGTTTTGAGTTTGACTTTAACCCCCGGCACAAACGAAGTTCAGAATGAAAATCCAAGATGGCGGCTGTAAAAATTTCAAAATGATGAAAAAGATGAAAAATTTCGCAGCCGCCATCTCGGATTTTCATTTTGACCTCACTATTGGCTTCAGCACCCTCGAAAACCATTAAAACTGTATATCTTACTCTCTGAATCTATTACAATATGCATAGAAATGTAAAAAACATATGTCTATGACAATTATATTATACTTTATACTAATATTATAAATTCGAAAGTAACTCTGTCTGTCTGTCACCTTTTCATGCCTAAACCGCTGAACCGATTTAGATGAAATTTGGTATAGAGATAGTTTGAATCCCGGGAAAGGACATAGGATACTTTTTATCCCGATATTCCCACGGGATCGATACTTATGCGGGTGAAACCGCGGGGCGCAGCTAGTATGTAATAAAAAGTAGGTACGGGGACGGCGGCGGCGGGGCATAACGCTTTTTCGTTACATGATGATTTCTACCAGTTTAACCCTACCGCAAGCTCTGTTAAAGAACTTCGTTCTAAAACACATAACCTAAATACAGAAAGATTTTTTATCACCATCCAAAAAAAATCTGCTGTTTCATACATTTTGGTCAAGTAGGTATTGAACTTTTGTATTAAACAGTAGATTTATTTTCATGACTTCAGAGTTGGTCCCATAGTGAAATTTGTTCATATTAATGGGTAGAACACCCTGTAAAAATTTGGATCGTGATATTAAAATCTTCCTGTATAGTGGTGGTAGGTGATACTAATGGGAACAAAGGGAAATATCGGTTGTACAGTCAACAAAAGAGATAAGTATGTAGGATCGTCGGATATATGTAGTTGAAGTTTCGTAAGAAACCGATGGTTGTTGTCGACTGAAATTTAATTTGATAAATGAGCTGTTTGTTTTCTATGAATAAAATTAAATTTTATTCGAGAACATCCATCGGTTTCTTACTAAACTTCAACTATATCCGACGATCATGCATTCTTCTCTCTTTTGTTGACTGTACAGGCATTTATGCGCCTAATTATAGATACCGGTCTACCTAATTTAGGAGCTGTGCACAGAATACGTTACGATGAAGAAGCTGTCTTTTATGTAGAGAAATGGAGGAACCATTCCAAAAGGCTTAATCATCTATTTTATTTTTGGGGAACTACTAAATAGTAAAACAGTTACTATTGGAACATTTGTAACTTACCTCAGCAGATTTCCTAACTTCGACAAATCTCCAACACACACAAGAGTTGGTTGGTAACACTAGTGACACTATGTGGCACTACATCGATCGCTTTCGTGTTAAAGCCAGTTCAGTGCGAAATGCAATCGGCAAATGCAAGGACACAGTGATTACTTGTCTGATGTGTTGTATTATTTATGGTTTCGTGTATAAACAAAACACTTTAAATAAATTATGAAGTTGTACTCAATCGATATTGCTGGTTATGTTTCTTTGTCTACCACCAGCACCACATAGCATTAACTTATAAGTAGGTAGGTCGATATTTTATAGGTAAAAGCTGAAAAGTTGCAACAACTATTTAAAGTGTGTCCTCCCACTCACTGGCGACCGGTCTAAGGAAAGGATAAAGTTGTGGCGAGTTCTGGCGAGGTAGCGCTTCCCTACCAAACCTATTCGCTCAACCTGCTGAAAATCTCCGGCGACATGAGTTGCCTTGACTTACCTGGAAGTCTTTAAATAGACTTCGGATTCGGACTCAGGCAGGCCGAAGCATAGAAAACCTGCTCAGATGGAGATTCACTGATGACTTCGCCCGGAGTGTAAATGTGGTGCTGTCCCACAAACAATGGTGCAATTAATATCGTGCTACACGGTGCACGCTACAGGTGTTGATGGACTACCGAAGGTGCCAAGCTCGTTGCCAAATTCAGGGCTTACTGTATATATGTACTTAGATTGCCATCGATATGCTGAGGAGAAGATTATAGGTAGGTAGGTCTAGGTACCTAAATTATAATAAGGTGACTGACAATAATATTTCGTGGTTTCATTTGAAGATACAAATTAACAGGTAGTCCTTTGACCTACAAGGCAACACTCGCACGCTTTAAGAATTTTATATTTATTTAGTATCGATTATTTTTAACTCGATTAAAAACCAGTATTCTACCTCCCCACTATAGATACGTAGCCATGACAGTTCATTCTTTTTCCGTGCGAGGCAACGAGCGCACGCGCTCCTTCCTACATTCGAGTTGTTAAATTATTTTGATTTTCAACGTTCACTATGCCTAAAAGATCGTTCGACGAGAAGATGGAGTATTATTTGCAAAAAATGGAAAAATTGAAAGATAAACATCGACGAAAACGTCGGCGTTTAGATTCGTTCTCATCTTCAGATGAAGAAAAAATAGATAATGTTCAAGGTAACTGGTGTATCAAAAATCATATTTTCGCTAAAGAATCGTACAAATACTGTTCAATTTGAAAGTACCTTTTGTTACGATGATTTGCCATAGATTCTAATTAGAACCCGGCAAAATTATGAAACTACCCGCCATAGATTCTAAAATGAACAAGGCGTAATTATTCATGTTCTTTATGCAGGTTATAGATTCAAGTTATGAACTATTCCTGTTTATCGTCATTTTATTTTTGACTTACGTAACCTATTGGTCGTTGTTGTTGTCATCTAGATGGCGAAACTTCGACGGTGCACCTAACCGAGCCTGACCTGGTTGAAGCAGTGCCATTACCTGATTTGGACGAACATGCTATCACCACTGCGTCACCGACAATGGATGAACGCAATACACAAAGTGATTTACCACTGCCACCGCCACCAGCACCGGCACCGGCACCGGTTGCGGCGTCATTAGAGACCGAGACTTGTCCACCTCTTGACCCAGAAATTCTATCCGCCCTGGGTGAGGCCACAGATTCAGGACCAACGTGGGGTCAAGAGATACATAATAATTTGACCCAGCTCTGGCTCCCATTGTTAAAAACAGGTATGGACAAGGAAGTTAGAGAAAAGGTATTAAAACGGTACCTTATTCCCAGCAATTGCACTTTATTGCAAGCCCCAAAACTCAACATTGAGATATCGGCGGCAGTTATAGAAATGGTCAGATTGCGTGACAAAAAAGTCGAAGCTATGCAACAACAACTTGGCGCAGGGATCACCGCTATCAGCCGGGCTATGTCGACATTGTTGACAAGCGACAATAAAATAGATGCGATTAAAATGCTCAGTGACGGTTGTCGCATTCTATGTGATTTGCATCACCATGAAACCCAGGCTAGGATCAAAATGATCACACCAGGGCTAGCAAAACCCTTTTTGAATCTCATTCAAGAAAGTGAACGTGACGAAACGTTGTTCGGTGTCAGTTTGCCAGAGAAAATTAAAGCTTCTAAGACTATTGAGAAGCAGGGACTGCAGATCAAAAAGACAGCACCTCCGCCGAGGTCTAATCCTGTTGCTCCCAGCACAAGTGCGGCCCGTCAACCATTCCAGGGAAACTGGAACGGGCCTCCTCGATACTCGACAAACAGGGGGGGGCGAGGAGGCCACAGGAAGTTACCCACGTCGTCGAGACGACCAGCGACAACCCCGTTGGCACAATCCAAGGCGTACCAGAGCAAGTCACGTGCCACACCACATCCTTAATACAGGTACATGCGGGTCGCGTTCAATTTTTTTATAATTGTTGGCTTAACATTACAGATAATGTTAATATTCTTAGCTGGGTTCTAAATGGAGTACCTATTCCGTTTATAACCAAACCGTATCAATTAAATGTACCGCGACTATCGTGGTCATCAAAAGAACAGCATGAAATGTACATGGCTATCGATAATTTACTTAAACTAGGTGCTATTTCACAAGTCGATCAATGTGAAGATCAGTTTATTTCAAGTACGTTTTTAGCCCCTAAACCGAATGGTACTAAAAGGTTTATTTTGAATCTAAAATTATTAAATCATTTTATACCAAAGACCCATTTTAAAATGGAGGATTACCGGACTGCCTGCAAGTTATTACAAAACAACTGGTTTATGGCAACTATTGACTTAAAGGAATCATACTTACTTATACCTGTCGATACAGAATCTCGAAAATACCTTCGATTCCAGTACATCGCACCAAATTCAAATGAAACTATAACGTACGAATTTAGTGCTTTATGTTATGGCCTAGGGATAGCACCTAGGTGTTTTACTAAGATCGTCAGAGAAGTTGTTGCACACTTACGTAGTCGTGGTCACAAATCGGTCTGCTATCTTGACGATATTTGTTGCTTAGCTAAGAGCTATGATGAATGCCTTCGTAATGTTCAAGAGACGATAGCATTGTTTGAGTGTTTAGGGTTTGTAATAAATTACGATAAAAGCCAATTACAGCCACAACAAGTGTGCAAATTTTTAGGATTTATATATGATACCACTCAAATGACCCTTTCGTTACCTTTAGAAAAACGTAATAAGATAGCCTCTATGGTTCAAAAATTTGCAAAATTACCCATTGTCACCATCCGTGAGTTTTCTCAATTAATAGGCGTCCTTGTATCAGCTTGCCCAGCAGCACGCTATGGTTGGCTGTATACAAAAATATTAGAACGACAAAAATACATATTGTTAAAACAACATGGTACATTTGAGGCTAAAGTAAAACTACCAAAAATTATTTTAAACGACCTTAACTGGTGGATAAATAATATTTACATAATAGACAGGCCTATAAAAAACGAAAAATATGCTATAGAAATTTACACTGACGCGTCGCGTACTGGCTGGGGTGCCTGTTGTAACGGTTCCAGGGTAAACGGTTCTTGGAAAGAGAGTGAACTTCAGTTCCACATTAATTATTTAGAACTGTTGTCTATATTCTTGGCTCTTAAATCTTTTGTAAAAGATAAGTCTAATTGTGCTATCTTACTCCGCGTAGACAACACTACAGCCATAAGTTATATAAACCGCATGGGCGGTATACAATTCCAGCATTTGAACACACTGTCTCGTGATATTTGGCAATGGTGCGAGTCGAGACAGCTGTGGCTATTTGCCTCATATATAAATACGAAGGACAATATCGAGGCTGATGAAGAGTCACGCAGAGTGAATCCTGAGGCCGAGTGGGAGTTGTCAGAAGCAGCTTTTAATTGTATCGTTAAAAAGCTCGGTAACCCAGAGATTGACTTGTTTGCTTCTCGCACTAACGCCAAGTGTCTCGAATATGTAGCTTGGAAACAGGATCCAGACGCTATTACTGTGGACGCATTCACAATAAGCTGGAGTGAGAAATTCTTTTACGCTTTTCCCCCTTTTGCTTTGTTATTAAACTGCATACAAAAGATTATTCAAGATAAAGCTACAGGTATATTAGTATTCCCGATGTGGCCTGCACAGGCTTGGTACCCTCAATTAATGGACTTATTAGTTACCGATATAGTTATTTTAGACCCTCGACCAAACTTAGTACTCTCACATTCCAGACAGCAACACCCACTCCACCGGACGCTTACCCTGGGTGCAGCGGTGCTCTCCGGTGCGCGTTCACCCGCCGCGGCGTGCCGCCTACCGCCCTAAATTTAATGATTGGGTCGCTGTCTGAAAAAACCTCGCAGCAATACGGGGTTTGCTACAAGCTGTGGTGGAAATTCTGCCACGATAACGATTACAACGTATTTGATACCTCAGTTACCCATGTTGTATCTTTTTTATCAGAATTGTTTGAAAGTGGTGCGTCCTACGGCACGCTTAATAGTCACCGTTCAGCCCTGTCATTACTCCTTGGCAATAATATAGGTTCGGATGACTGTATCAAAAGGCTTATGAAAGGAATATTTAGAATAAGACCGTCCTTACCGAAATACTCAAGTACTTGGGACCCACAACTAGTGTTAGGTCATATTTCAGACTGGGTTCCCAATAGTCAATTAAGTTTAGAAAAACTAACCAAAAAACTAGTTATTTTACTGGCCTTATGTACGGCACACAGAGTCCAAACGTTTTCTTTGATTAAAACAGATAACATTAAAATAAAAACTAATGGAGTTGAGATTATAATATCAGATATGATTAAAACTTCAGGGATAGGACGAGACCAGCCAGTTTTGTTTTTGCCCTTTTTCCGCGAAAATGTTTCGATTTGTCCGGCCACAACGATTGTTGACTACTTGTCTATGACTCGAGACTTAAGAGCTTCGAGTACTGATCATCTCTTAATTTCTATGAAGCGTCCCCACAGGGGCGCGACAGCACAGAGTATAAGCAGATGGATCAAACAAACGTTGTGCGCGAGCGGTATCGACGTGGCGGTGTTCGGCGCACACAGCGTCCGGCACGCCGCCACGTCGTCGGCTGCGCGCGCGACCGGTCTCAGCGTCGACGTGATCCGCAAAACTGCTGGCTGGACTGCGTCGTCCCAAACTTTTGCCAAATTTTATCATAGACCCCTCATACAGGAGTCAAATTTTGCAAAATCAGTTTGTTTGCCGTCCAATAATAATGATCCAGAATAAACTGAATCTTCGTTTGATGATCAATCATATGAAAATAACTTAAATTATTAAGTTTTTTTTGTAATGGTTAAATATAAGTATGTACCATAAATGATTAAATAAATAAATTGATTTTTCACTCTTACTTCGTATTTCATTTATCGTGTACAGATAAACCCACGATAAATACTGACAAAACTCAATCTTTAAACATCTACCTGTTAATTTGTATCGAAAATGAAACCACGAAATATTATATATGATCAAACGAACTTCTCAAGTGAAGTTCGATCAATATAATATGAGTGGTTTCATTTGAAGATACAAATCTCCCACCCGCCCGTATCCCAGTTTTGTAAAATACGGGAAGAGTGAAATTAAATCGTTACTTTAAAAGAATGAACTGTCATGGCTACGTATCTATAGTGGGGAGGTAGAATACTGGTTTTTAATCGAGTTAAAAATAATCGATACTAAATAAATATAAAATTCTTAAAGCGTGCGAGTGTTGCCTTGTAGGTCAAAGGACTACCTGTTAATTTGTATCTTCAAATGAAACCACTCATATTATATTGATCGAACTTCACTTGAGAAGTTCGTTTGATCATATATAATATCAAATGACTAAAGGATAGGAATGGCATTACCTACATCAGCCTTTGTTAACAACAAACTCATGTCTTTGTTATTCGATTAGTCTTTCTAACGTTCGCTAACGCTCGATGATTGTCATTTGTCTGATTTAGCACTATCTAAATATCACACGGTATGCACCTCCCCCTTTTCTCAAGCCTATGAAACTGTTGTATGACCAGCATAGCTATTCACAAACACTTGATACGCTTCCGTATCGTATCGAACATTAATGTTATCGTAGGAGTTTTCTAAACGCTGTTCACAAGTCCAAAACCCGAAAATTTTGTCAGTTTAAATCAAATAGACGCCCGCTATTCTTCCAACTGCTGTTGAGCTGTTGAGGGCAAGTCAAATCAGGGTATTGAAATGTCAGGTTATCGATACGATAGCCTGTCGTATGGTTGTGAATCAGGGCCTGATAAGCCTCTTGCAACAAAAATGGTTACCACCTAAGTGTATGAAAATTTAAGAAGGTCATCATCATCTGCTTGTGTGTAGCCTTTCCTAACTATGTTGGGGTCGGCTTTTAGTCTAACCGGATGCACACCAGTATTTTACATGACGCGACTACCTATCCCCAGTTACTGGGTAATACGATCCCCTTGGTAAGACTGGTAGTCAGACATTCGGACTTCTGACGACCCGTAATGGCGGTTATATATCCACGAATGACAGCCGGAATTTCCGACGCACGGAAGGGTCTTCGACCGACCGCGGCAAACGTAGCTTGGTCTGATCGACAGACCAGTGCCTCAAAAACAAAAAAAAAAAAAATTTGGGATGCACAAAATAGGTAAGTATCTCAAAATACGCAGCAGAAAATTTAATTCTGTAGGTAGGTAGTAACGTGTAGGTACGTGTAGTGTAGGTAGTAATCGTTATAAAATAATATCATCAGGGTCAAGGTTGATGTCATTTACAAATATTTGATTTGACGTCAATACTTTTTACGGTCATTCACTCTGCACAACCAACCAGCCAGCATGAACAACCAATCGGAAAAATAATAACTTGCTAACATTTTTTTGTCTACCCGCAAAACTTTTTGATCATGACATGATGTATCATCTCGATTTAGTATTTTAGTGTACCACAAAACAGGCAGAAGAAATGAGAGTCATCGTTGTGGCCCACCAAAAACGGTATGTCCAAATTAGATGATTACATTTGATTAGGTACTTATAACAACCAACAATCATTGTTCGGGATGAAAATAGTCGCATCCTCTTTGTTTGAATGATTGTTACTGACTGTTTTACAGAGCAGAGAGCATGACTTTAACCTTTTGACTGTTTCAGCGAGGTAATTGCGTAACACGTTGTAGGTAATATAATAAGTCCATGCGTAAAACACTATCAGTAGCAATGGGTTTCATTTTGACAGTTCAACAACATTCATTGCGTAAATTGCGTTATTTACGTTGTCCAGCAGTCACATTTTTCGAACACATGAAGAAATGGATTAGCAATGTCGTACAAAATCATTCAGATTGAGATTGATACGTAATTAAGGTGCTGGTTGCGAACTTAGAACTTACTAAATACAAATCAGCATTCTCCTGCCCTTATCCCAATTTATTTAGGGTCGGCGCAACATGTATTTTTCTACCATACTTGTCTATTAGACGTCATCTGGGTTGTCACCCCCTTTCTAACCATATCATCATTCACACATTCCATCTAAGTATCGTTTCTTTGGTCTTCCCCTACTCTTATAGACATCGACGTTCATACTCAAAACTGTCCTCACGACATTTTCCTCATTTCTCCGTAACACATGCCCATACCATGAGTCCATGACAACCGATTTCCACACAACTTTTCAGTTACCGGTGCCACTTTCAAACTTCCTCTTATGTACTCATTTCTTATTCTATCCATTCGTGTAACACCACACATCCCTCATAGCATTTTAACTTACTAGATACAAATTTTAAAATTATTTTGTAACCTTTCGATTTTCATTAATTCTTTTGTTACACATATTGATTCTAAAACGTAGTCTCTGATAGATAAAGTCCATCCGCCAAGTGCGCTTTCCAACACACACAATTACATGATTGGTCAACCAAGCATACGATATATGGACTCTGTGGAAGATGGTATGGCTAGAAAGGGGTGACAACCGAGATGACGACTAATCGGAAAGTATGGAAAAATATTTTGCGTTGACCCAAAATATATTTGGATAAGAGCTAGAGATATATAGATAGAATTCTCTTTATTACTTACTAGCTGCGCCCCGCGGGTTCACCCGCATAAGTTTCGATCCCGTAGGAATATCGGGATAAAAAGTACCCTATGTCCTTTCCCGGGACTCGAACTATCTCTATACCAAATTTCATCTAAATCGGTTCAGCGGTTTAGGCGTGAAAAGGTAACATACAGACAGGCAGACAGACAGAGTTACTTTCGAATTTATAATATTAGTAAGTATGGATAGTATGGATTCAGTTCATGATTCTATTATATTTATTCAACTTACTCCTACTAGATAAACGTTGGCTGACTTGCCTTTTTTTTTGTGGATTGGAAACCATCAAATGACCCCTCCCATTCTGGGTGGAGCGGAAGGGAGTGTCAGACTCTTACCGACTAAAACCCACCCGTGTTCCTTCCTTAGCCCTTTATGTTCCGGGGTAGCGGTATCCCTTTCGGACAATCCCGCAACCCCGGCATGGCTGACTTGCCTAAATGTTACATTTGCACACAATGCTAAACATTTTTTTTTTGCTTAAATGTTACATTTGTCACAATGCTAAACATTTTCTCGCTCGATAGACATTGTGATTTGTGATTGTAGCCAACGCCATCATAATTTCGGTGTCATTCACGTTGATTGATAAACCCATTAGATACAACATGTCCCAGAATTAACGCACACCACACATACTATGTTACTAGCTTCTGCCCGCGACTTCGTTCGCGTGATATTTATTGTTCTCCCGACCCACCCCGTCGCGTCGCGTCGCATCGCCTGCCCGCTCTATTAGTTCGTTTTCGCGTTCTATCTTACTTTTTTCGTTTTTGGTCGGCTCGTAGGAGTCCTGGCGTGATGTTAAAAAAGTAGCATAGCCTTCCTCAAGAATTGGGCTATCAAATGAAAAAATAATTTTTTAAATCCGACTGGTAGTTCCAGAGATTACCGCGTTCAAACCACGTTCAACACTCTTTATTTAGCTTTAATATTGGTAAGTATAGATAATACACACATCAACACGGTCTAGGGATATTTTTAAAAAAGCGAATTACTATCAATGTGTTAATTATTTATATGACATGTATATATTTAAAAGATACGTTATTTAATATTCTACCATTTTTTAATAATGGTTAAGGTACTTAGATTAAAATTTCAGGATTTTATGGAAAAAAAATGAAGCATAGACGGAAATCGTATATGAATGAACTTTTAATTTGTGAGTAAAAACTGAAAAAAATAGAAAAATCATTTAATTTGTGTTTATAAACTTGAAGTTAGTAGTCTGAGAAAGCGCCCATGATGTTCATAACACATCGGCAACGATTCGGCATGCTCAGAACAAGGTTGTCCATGTCTTGCTGCGGAATATTGTCCCATGTCCTTCTGAGGTGCGCAAAAAGTTGATCTTCTGTAGCCAGATTTTCAGGAACTTCCTTCAGAGCTCTTCTTTGCAGCATATCCCACGCATGCTCAATGGGATTTAGATCTGGCGATTGAGCAGGCCAGTCTAAGGCCCTAACATTATGTGTATGTAACCAAGCTGCTACCGTTCTCGCCGTGTGTGCCCGGGCATTGTCGTGCATGAGCAGGAAATCTTGCCCCATTTGTGTTCTGTGGGGCAAGATTACGGGCCCCAGCACCTGTTGGACGTATCGTTCTGCCGTCATATTGCCCCGCACCCAAACGAGATCCGTCCGTCCTCCAAGACGAATTCCTGCCCAAACCATAATTGTTCCTCCTTGGTATGGGTGAACTTCCTGAGGGTTCTGGAGACGGCTCCATCGTCCAGGAACTCGCCAAACACGCGTTCTTCGTGAATCTGGATGGAAGCCGAACCTGGATTCATCCGTGAACAGCACATTGGACCATTGCCCCAGTCCACGTGGTTCCGAACCCATTCTAATCGTCGTCCACGATTGCCTCTCCGTAAAGGTGGGACCCGGAGTGGTCTACGAGAGCGTAGATTGCTTTCATGCAGTCGCCTTCTTACAGTTTGGTCACTCACAAGCACTTGGTGTTCCACTCGCAGCCTTTGGACCAATTGAGTCGCCGTTGCATTTGGTTGTGCTCGCGCAGTAATTTGCAAAAATCGGTCTTGTCTGGGGGTAGTGATGCGACTTGGCCCCCGGTGCCTCTCCGCTACTTCACCTGTGGCACGATAGCGTGTCCACAATCTTGAAATTACATTTTGATGGGTCCCTATGGCCTCAGCAACATTACGCTGAACAGATCCAGCTTCCAGCATTCCCACAGCTCGTAACATCTCCGCCCTCGTCAAATGTCGGCGTTGCATGGCTACAATACCTCAATTTTAACTTTATCTTTCGTTTAAAAATGAAAAAAAAACTGTAACTAAACGTAATTCGTATTGTTTTCTAAATTTCGCACAAATGAAAATTCCCTCTCCTATACATCAAGACATTTTTTGCCACCGAAACAAAAGAATTTTCAAAAATTTAAATTTGGAATTAGTCTGAGATAAATTACAAACAAATCGGTGTATAAAAGATTCCAATGCGGCCAGTAATTTTCGAGTTATTTAATTGAGTATGAAATATAGGTCCTTACATATGAAATTGGCGTTTTTCGTACTGGCCACTTTAATCACGAATTTCTCCTCTTTGGTAAGGAATTCCAAATTCAAATTTGTACAGCTATTTACTCATGTATTTGTGCTTCGATGACCGTCATTCATTTGTTTTTTTTCTTCTGTTTTTTCTGTTTGCGTCACTCATTTTACAAAATGGAAAATTTAAAATATCGCATTATTTACGAGTACGAGTTCCGCCGTGGCACTAGTGCTGCGGAAACGACTCGAAGGGTGAATGATGTGTATGGCGGTCATGTTGCAAAAGAAAACACAGTTCGTTTTTGGTTCCAACGTTTTCGTTCTGGAAATTTCGACCTGCAGAACAAGCCCCGTGGACGGCCTGAGACCCAAGTTGATAATGGAGAATTGAAGGCTATTGTGGAAGCGGACCCATCGCAAACCACGTCCGAGTTAGCTGCAGGCTTCGATGTTAGTGATAAAACTGTTTTAATTCACTTGAAGCAAATTGGGAAGATTAAAAAGCTTGAAAGGTGGGTACCTCACGAATTGACTGAAGCAAACCGGCAAACGCGCGTCGACTGCTGCGTTACATTACTGAACCGGCACAACAATGAAGGTATTTTCAACCGAATCATTACCTGTGATGAAAAATGGATTCTTTACGATAATCGGAAGCGCTCAGCGCAATGGTTGGATCCTGGCCAGCCAGCCAAATCCTGCCCCAAGCGAAAATTAACCCCAAAAAAGTTACTTGTAAGCGTTTGGTGGACTAGTGCCGGTATTGTTCATTACAGTTTTCTCAAATCTGGCCAGACTATTACAGCTGATGTCTATTGTCAGCAATTACAAACCATGATGGAAAAGCTAGCGGCTAAACAACCAAGGCTGGTCAATCGCTCCACGCCACTGCTGCTTCACGACAACGCCAGACCACACACTGCGCAACAGACGGCTACCAAATTAGAAGAGCTTGAATTGGAATGTCTTAGACATCCTCCGTACTCCCCGGACCTTGCTCCAACAGATTACCATTTTTTTCGCAATTTGGATAACTTTTTGCAAGGGAAAAAATTCAACTCCGATGGGGCAGTCCAAATCGCCTTCAAAGATTTTATTGATTCCCGTCCGACTGGTTTTTTTAGTAAAGGGATCAATGAACTACCTATAAGATGGCAAAAGTGCATTGAAAACAATGGTTCATACTTTGATTAATTAAATATATTATATTAAAAAATATTCGACTTTTTGTTCCTTCCATACAAAACGCCAATTTCATATGTAAGGACCTAATATCCCTAGACCGTGTTGATGTGTGTATAATCATAATACATACACTATACATTATGTACAAAATATTGTTTATATGTATATTAAATTAGTTATGGTGAAAATTGTGTTCACATAAACAAATCAACGTCGCAAAAAAATCTTATATCCTTGATTTACGGTCCATTTTGATTTGTTTTGACTGTATAGCGGAAGTGTGACTGTAATTTACGTAGTTTTAATTATTTTTGGGATAAATAATCACCTATACTTATTAAGAGGAAATGCGGGTAGTCTTTTCTCCATAGAAACGCTCTCGCCTGTTTTCTTTCTGGTTAATGAATACAAAGCAATGAGTTTTTAAAGAGTAATAAATATTAACTACTTGTAAGTTTGTCCTTATGTTTTCCTTTTTGATAATACATTATTTTTATAAGCTCTAGAACTCTTAAAAAAAAAAAAGACGGGTTGCACTCCGGGAGTGCCGGCAGAAGTGAAAACTTGAATATTAACGTTGAAATAAATCAATTATTAATTTAATTAATATAACTCATTTTTTTTTCACTATTTCTGCGTCACTTTTTTCATTAATTGATGCACCTTGTTCAATTTCCATATTTTAAACACTTTATATACACGAATTTTACCAATACACAGCAGTGTGGCTACTACACAGACGGTCGAGCCATCAGCTGTCCATCCATCCATCCATCCACTTCCACTTCCACTTCGACTTCCACTACGACTTCCACTTCGACTTCCACTTCGACTTCCACTTCGACTTCGACTTCGACTTCCACTTCGACTTCGACTTCCACTTCCACTTCGACTTTGACTTCGACTTCGACTTCCACTTCCACTTCCACTTCCATCACCATCCATCCATCCATCCATCCATTGTGTCCGTGTGTCACTTCACTTCGGTTGGCGACGCCGTAGAAAGAGAGGGGGGGGGGAAATCTCTCCTGACGGTCACGTGTCCTGACGCGATGTCCTGAGCTGACGCGAGTTTAACATTTTTTACCCATTACTAAAAGTATGCAACGCCGCTAAAGAAGTTTACACTTCAAAAAATGCTCAAAATTGCCGATTTAAACCGCTGTCAACAAAGGCCTAATGTACAAATTGTACAACTACTTATTACTGAAAAAAGAAAAACATAGGGAAACAGTAAATATCCTTCTTATTTGTTTTATGAAATATCTTTTAAGTTGGTCCAATATTGGAGGAGAACATAGGCGAGAGCCAAACCACGAATTATGACTTTTTACGTAGGCTTTTTCAAAAGTCTCTCCGACAGAAATCGATTCAGTAAACCAAATTCAGTAATCGTTCATAATGTGCATATAGTAAAAAGTTACACATTGCATACTTCCAATAATTTTATACATTTGGTCCACCTCTTGTCTTCTTGTAATTTAAAATGTGGTGAAAAGAAAATCACAACACAACCCTCAGAAATATCTGGAGGGCAATTCCCGTAATTTTAAGAACGTTCACAGTCTGATCTGTCTCAATCTGTCAAAAATACCTCTAATTTCCCTACATTTTAAAAAGTTTCTGGTTTGTCGCCGAGATGAGATGGCGACTAGATTTTGAACGTTTTAAATTACGAGAATAGGCCTTCTGTTGCCTGACCAAACCTTTGCGACCCAGAGAAGGTGAGATTAATATTATAATAACTAGCGTTATGTCAAACTGAGATACAAACAACATAATTATATTATAAGCTCTTACTAATAAGACCTAGACCCATGCCGGTACCAGAGAAGAGGAGAAGAGTGTGAGGAGCCTGATGCTACGGTGATCGGTCAGCAATTTCAAATTAGCTTGAGTTAGGCAGATTGAAGTCTGAAAGAGTATTGTTGATTGATCTGGTGACGGCGATACAAATAGTGTTTATTTGTATCGCTTACAATGATGGGCAGACGGTGGTTGCTCAATGTATGATCTGAATTAGTTGACTTTTTCAAACTATTCTATGAAACACCCGAGTTTTGTTTTTAACGTGCTGTATGAGAAAGTTTATAGTAGATAAGATAGAGATTAAAACAGAAGAAGAACTAGCGGGGGATCGAGGAGGGGGGCATGGAGGGGGGTTCAGGAGATCACACCGGAATAACTCGTATTTCGCAATCTCCACAAAATTCTTCAAAATCACAACATAACTATAAGTAACATATAAAATATTTAAATTACTGCAGCTGCGGAACACGGTTAACTAGAATAAATAAATAGATCTATCAATTAGAAAGCCTCAGGTTTTTTAATAGCTTGTTTACTTGGAAAAACATATTAGGTATACATATTTTAATTAGGCATCATTATACAATTTTCCCGTTAGCTACCTAGCTGACCCTTTGATAGAACACCTAAATATTCAATCAACAAGTTACAAAATAACATTGGACCTAGGATCCAAACCTTGCTGAACGCCTGACGAAATCATAGAACGCAGAAGTCTTCTTATTTATGATTATTGCTAGAACACTCGTTCGTATACACGATTGCAACTTGTTTTTAATTAACTAATGAATGAGGAATGTTCTTGTTGTAAATATTTAATTAACGAAGAAAAACCAAGAATACGTAACATGCCCGTTGTACCGTATGCACCATTGACCTGCACTATCAATGGTGGAGAGGAAACTAATTAGTTTCGTTTGCACCATGAATGGTGCAAATGAAACTGCATTGATGCTTTCATGTTTTTAATAATATACTTATTGAAATATAAAAAAAATGTAGTACTTATGTATACAAAATTAAAAAAAAACGCTCCGGGATTGCCGACAGGAGTGAAAACAAAACACAAACAGAATACTTTGCCATCAATATGTTATTTTGTTTAATTTTGGAAATGTTTTATATTGGACCAACCGCGAATTTGACCAATCGCGAATTGGACCAACCGCGAATCGGACCAATCGCGAATTGGATCAACCGCGAATTGGACCAACCGCGAATTGGGCCAATCGTGAATTAGACCAACCGCGAATTGGACCAATCGCAAATTGGACCAACCGCGAATTGGACCAATCGCGAATTAGACCAACCGCGAATTGGACCAATCGCGCCTAAAGGCACTCAGTGACATATCGGATATACATCAAAACCGAGTACATCCCGAGGACAGCCGAACACATCCGAAGCAGTGTCGGTTACGGTAACAGTGGCGCGAATTCAATGGTTTTTTCCCATCTCAAAAATACCCAACGCGCCTAAAGAAGGTTTCACTTAAAAAAACATATTTGTGTATTGAACTTAGAATTGAGTTCAGTAATTTACTTGCCTCTTACTTTTCTAGATAACTTTACTGATAATTAAATGTGCCGTTCATTAGTGGCGATTGATTAATAAAAAGTGCAACGGCTTTGGTGATAAAATTATCACACACCAAGTGACTTAATTAAGACGGCGGTAGGACGTTTCCAGAAAGGTTAATAAGGCTAGACTTGCGTTATTAAGCCTGATCGGCTGTTTCCATGACCATTGCACACTCCGCTAGGAGTACCTATAACTATGTGTTCTGTGATTGCACTGCATGGTGAATTGATGATTGAACTAAGCGTATGGTATTGTGCTCTCCCATAACTGTTTAATTTCCAGTCTTCCCTGTAGATAACACTCCAGTTTATTATCTATGGTGTATATCCTACTATTATAAGAATACAATGTATTCAGTGTAGTACAACCAGAAAAGTTGAGAAAAGTACAGCATGCCAAAACACTCCCACCACCCGTCGCGCCGCCGAACGTGGCCGAACGAGAATCGATGTCACCCGAAGCCAGTTCGCTAACAGTCCCGCTGACGCCTCCCTTCCATACATAATAATCTTGCCTCGCTTTCGCCACGCTGCGACCCGACGCCAGTCAACAGTCCACGTTATCACACTGTGCGACTAAGTAAACACTTTTATTGTGCATCAATTATTGACTAAACTAACAATACTTACCTGCTCAAAAACGCTTTAATTAAACGGGTTACAATGAGCACATTAAGATCCGGTGTGAAATAGAGACGGGACGAAGCAACGCTGTCGACGTTTTATTTTGGAACGCTGGACTAAAGATACGAAACTGTATAATTACTGTGTTACATTTCCTGTGCGATGTTGGGGAAGAGTTTTGGTTAAAAGGTTGACATTAGACGTTTACTGGGACTTATTGCGAATGTGTATTGAAACGTTCATCGCTATCCACGGGCGCACTGCTATGCGCCACGATTTGGTGCATTTTATAAGACACACATCCTCCGATCACTATTGCGAAGGAAGAATTTAGTCACCGAAGCAGGTAAGAGGAACAATATTTGCATTTAGTTTTATGTAATATGCTAATATTATTGAGCTGTGCTCTTTCTAGAACTTGGCGAACTAAGCAATGTCACATTTGTGGCAATGTCATACTCATATTGCATTAACATAACGCGTTGATATAACATGTGAATGTCGACTTTAATCGTATGCTCATAAGTTTATAACGCAGGTAGCGACAGCAAGTCACAAATGAAAAAAGAAAAACCATTTGTCTTTAAGTGCACATCGATGTGGTGTAGACTGGCTGAACTGTTTTTAGAAAGTTCAATGGAATATTCCCATTGAACTGCAAAAATTTGCATAACAATTTATAATTGTCTTGAAGCGGAATCCAATTAAATTATAATTAAGGACAATGGTTGTTTAATGAGTCTGGTCGGATAGCGTTAACCACATAGATTACGATGATATAAACAAACAAGTAGACGGTTATAATGCGATCCACAAACAAAGGAGTATTAATATTCTTAACTCGTCAACCTTGTAAGTTCATGCTCTGCTTCACCTCTGAAGCAACGGTAGCGTAAGCAGAAACATTAAATAAAGGACTGCAGATAAGGACACGCACAATAGATAGTAGGCTCATTCAAAAGATTCAGCTACTGAAAACAGGAGGAGAAATCATAAAACCATATTTAAAAGTCAGAGATGCATCATGAATTGATTGAAAAAATTGATTGAAATGACTCATGGGAAGGAATTAAAAATAAAATCTGAAGCAAAATTTAGAGGACATGGTTTCTGTTAGTGTAACACAAAAACATCAAAAAAATTCTAAATACAGTTATTAGAGCACTACAGACCGGAATAAAAAGAAAACTCAAACAGAAGAAGAACTCATTTAGGATTGCACTACATATTAACATTTTGGCACTTTTACATAATGGCCTACCTTCATTGGCTTTTTCATTTTTTTCATCAATCCTAGAGCTGGGTTTAACAATAACGTCGAAAATCTCTTAAAAATAAGTGGAACGGTCAAAATATACAAGTAAGTATATGCCTAGTTACCTACGTAGTACTACTTACAGCTTCCAACAAAAGTTATACATAATACAGTTAATGTGATAACAGTATCTACGAGGATTATTATATTCTTCAGATTTGTCATTTTATATTCCTCTTTCTCATATTCTGGATTCTTCACTGAAGTTGATTACGAAAGGTTAATCATATTATGTTCGAAATCGTTGCTCTCAAATCCCGAAAAGAGCAAAGAACATATGCAAAAGAAAACTTTTCCATAGGTAACATGAACAAGCTTTTTTCATCTAAATACATAAATTAAGCAGCCAGTCTTCAATTTGGTTCGATTCTTTTATTACCCGTTTTAGAACAGTCAGATTCTAAGCTATGAATCTATGATAGATAAAAATAACAATATGTTTGTTATGTATTGCTTCTAAGATTTATTTTGGCAGATTGTGTGGTGCACCCCCGATAGAGGCACGTGTTGCTAAAGTATCTTTAAAATCAGGACTAAAAGCAAAATTTGGAATGATGTTTGGTTTAGTGGAAGAAAAGAGCCTGAAGACAATAGTAGGTACCACAATTCAATTTGAACTTAACAACTTGACCATCGTCATCATCTGCCTTGCCTTTTCCTAACTATATTGGGGTCGGCTTCAGTCAAACCGGATGCAGCTGAGTACTAATATTTTATATGAAGCGACTGCCTATCTGACCTCCACAACCCAGTTACTGGGTATTACGAAACCCCTTGGTAAGACTGGTTGTCACTTGTCAGACTTTCGGGCTTCTGACGACCCGTAACGACTGTCAAAAATTCATGAATGACAGCCGGGGCCAACGGCTTAACGTGCTTTCCGAGGCACGGGGGGGTCTTGGTGTGTAAAGACGGTCACCCATCCACGGACCAACCACGGCAAGTAGCTTAACCTGATCGATCGACCCGTGCGGCTGTTATTACTTAGCCACAAGCCCCAACATGATATCCTAGAAAAATTTCAATCTCCACTGAATATGGGTAGGGCAACCAGCATCACAGACATTGACTTCCGCCCTATTGAAGCAGCACCTTCTAGAGCATAGTTGTATGATAGATCAGGATTCCGAACAAATATCCATACCTAATAATGCGAAATCCAATGCGATCAAAATCCGAAACTAACATTGCCTGTCTGTTGTTACCTTTTCATGCCTAAACCACTGAATCGATCGTTATGAAATTAAGCAATGACTGATACTTAGCCTAGAACTTGGAAAAGAACATAGGCATACTTTTATAATGGATCGCAGACGAAGTCGCGGGCAACAGCTAGTCTTCTATAAGTGGCAGCACTTTGAAAATAAATCTTATTGAACTGCTAGTCTTCTATAAGTGGCAGCACTTTGAAAATAAATCTTATTGAACTGCTAGTCTTCTATAAGTGGCAGCACTTTGAAAATAAATCTTATTGAACTGCTAGTCTTCTATAAGTGGCAGCACTTTGAAAATAAATCTTATTGAACTGCTAGTCTTCTATAAGTGGCAGCACTTTGAAAATAAATCTTATTGAACTGCTAGTCTTCTATAAGTGGCAGCACTTTGAAAATAAATCTTATTGAACTGCTAGTCTTCTATAAGTGGCAGCACTTTGAAAATAAATCTTATTGAACAGCTAGTCTTCTATAAGTGGCAGCACTTTGAAAATAAATCTTATTGAACTGCTAGTCTTCTATAAGTGGCAGCACTTTGAAAATAAATCTTATTGAACTGCTAGTCTTCTATAAGTGGCAGCACTTTGAAAATAAATCTTATTGAACAGCTAGTCTTCTATAAGTGGCAGCACTTTGAAAATAAATCTTATTGAACTGCTAGTCTTCTATAAGTGGCAGCACTTTGAAAATAAATCTTATTGAACTGCTAGTCTTCTATAAGTGGCAGCACTTTGAAAATAAATCTTATTGAACAGCTAGTCTTCTATAAGTGGCAGCACTTTGAAAATAAATCTTATTGAACTGCTAGTCTTCTATAAGTGGCAGCACTTTGAAAATAAATCTTATTGAACAGCTAGTCTTCTATAAGTGGCAGCACTTTGAAAATAAATCTTATTGAACTGCTAGTCTTCTATAAGTGGCAGCACTTTGAAAATAAATCTTATTGAACTGCTAAGATTCAGAACGCTCCTGCCTAGTATGATTGTAAATGTTTGATTTGATTTGAATCCCTAGCATCAGTGGGATGACACTGACAGCTCACTCCACGCAAGTTTTCACGGTGAGATTTTTACAGAATCGACAAGCTGATACCTTGTAATGCTTCTCATGAAGTAAATAAACATTTACATAATATAAGCTAACATATAAACTATAATAATAAGTAGGTATGTACATTTTTATGAAAAAATAAACAAACAAAGTAAATAAACCCATCCTAATCGCCCGCTGGCAAGAAGGTAGCAGAGATAAGCCACAACATTAAAATCTTAGCTATACAATAATTTGTCAGAAAAATCAGGTCAGCATAGGTCGGCAGGGCTATAAAGTGGAGCAACAGACGAGAAATAGTTTAAAAGCTTTGGCATATATTACTATTGAGGTGTTTTCGAGTATTACGGACGAAATCCCCTACAGACGACCTAGTTCGTTTAGTTTTAATGAAAAACAATACAGAATGGGTGAAAAAAGAAACATTGACTTTTCAACAGAACGTGGTAACGAAATATTCGTGGCTATTTTGCTCAGTAGTACTCTTACAAACTTGAATTTTACGAGTACCCTAAGCAGAGAATGTTATATGTATAGATTATAAAAAAGAAATAAATAGGAAATACCTAATTGATAATTATGCCAAAGACAGGTTAATGCCATGTATGTGTTTAGTTGGTAAGTATTTTTTAAAATTTAAGATAAAAGAAAAATAAAAATAAACGAATGTCGTCACCGATAGGCCTAGGAAACACTGGCGTGATGACTTAGATGCGTTTACGGGAAATGGGCTGGAAAAGGTTACGCAAGGGAAGCTATGTGCTCAACAGTTGGACAATATAGGTTGATTAAAAAAAGAAAAACACTAGTGATTGTAGGTATCAGCCGGGTAATTTGAAACCTTGAATCATTTCTCTATGAATCGATTACTCATAGAGAAATGATTCAAGGGAGGGAAAACTAATTGTCAATATTTGCCTACTTTATCAAGGTCTACGTGACATTTAAGCAAACAGGCTAATAAAAACTATGATTTTACACATGACAATTTAACCGCAGTGACCACAAGAATGGTAAAATTCAACAGTTTCTAATGACGTGGGGTCTATTACTCGTACGCACAACGACTACTAAGTTGTTGTGCGAACGAGTAATGTATATAGTTTACTAAAACTATATACGTTTCCAATATAAGCAGACTTCTCATTGTACGAAAAGCCTATGCCTCCGAGGTCAGCTAAAACTGAAATGTTCAGCTTGATATGTCATCGTGTATAGGTACATGAAGGTTTATCTGTACCTATCAATGCTAACTCAACAATGTCCTAGTGCACATTACCATATGGCATTTTTATTATTAAATAGCTCATAAGTACAGTATTATATTTCAGTTGACTTGTTACGTAATCATTTCCGGTATCATATATTGACATCAATGACAGTCGTTACGGGTCGTCAGAAGCCCGAAAATCTGACAACCAGTCTTGCCAAGGGGTATCGTATTACCCAGTAACTGGGTTGTGGAGGTCAGATAGGCATTCGCTCCATGTAAAATACTGGTATTCACTTATTCAGCTGCATCCGGTAAGACTGGAAGCCGACCCCAACATAGTTGGGTTAGGAAAAGGCTAGGCAGATGATGATATTGACACCAATGATTTTTGGTTTCGAAAGGATCTTTCAGAAGCGTTCGATACACTTAAATACTACTTCTGTCCGCGTCGTCGTTCGCGTCAAATTTCTTGTTTCCCCCCGACCCGCACACCGTCGCATCGCATCGCTTGTCCGCTCTATTACTTCGTTTTCGATTAGCGTTATTTCTGACTTTTTTTCTTTTTGCTCATGTTCTACGGGTTCTAGCGTGGTATCAATAGTGTTGTATGTTAATAATAATAGCCTATATATCCTTCCTCATGAATTGGGCTATCAAATACAAAAATAATTGTTCAAATCCTACTGGCAATTCTAGGGATAAGCGCGTTCAAACAAACAAACAGACTCGTCAGTCTTATAATAGATTCTTCAGCTCTAAAATTCAATGGAATAAAGACAAGTTCTTAAGAAAACTGATACTAATGAATCTAGGCCACTTTACCTTAACCTAAATAATAGAAAAGAATTAGGAGAAACAGAGAGAAACAAATATTTAGACAACACAGAACACGATAAAGCTTTTGGCGTTTTTGTCTGTAATATTCATTTCTTTTAAAATTACTGCTTATCTTTAGAACATTCTTGTTTGGTTTGGTATTAAAAATTAAAGTTCCAGTAAGCGGTGAAACGAGTTGCCTCGTGAATGGGACATACATAATGGATCAACCTGTGCTTCGGACAAATAACATGAACAATATGCTGATTTGGAAAACATTGCAACTTGAAATGGAAATTCTTTGTCCATTGTCAACACTTATGATGCTGGAGTGATAAAGTTGAGCTCATGATCATTAAATGGTTTACCTAACAATGAATTTGTTATCAATTATCATAGTCTCAATAATTATCTGGCTAGCCAAAGTATTACAAAAGCTTGCATTATGAAAGAACGTGTTCTTGATAATGATATATTAAAGCGTGTGGAAACTATTCAAAAGCGGATATTGCATTGGAAAACATTGACAGAGAAAGCACTGTACAAACACATACATAATAATCATGAAGATAACGATTCTTGCGGAAATTTTATTCAAGATTTAATGAAAAAGTTTCTGATGTTTCATCATCACCAACTTGTTATCATTCTCCATTCTGCCGAATGAGTTGTTAGTGAACCTGTTTGGTAATATTATGATAGAAAATAAAAAAACTACAGAAGCATATTAATGTGTTCTTCGTCTGGTTTTTAGTCTTTCGATACATTATGATTTCTTCAAGATTTCGTTTGCAAAGACCGATGAAAAACGAATTTTATTTTTTGGGTTCCTGGAAGCCGACCCCAACTTAGTTGGGAAAAGGCTAGGCAAATGATGATGATGAGTTCCTAACTACTTGAATGCCTACTGAGACAATTGAACAAGCTATACCACCGCAAATTGGAGGTAAACAAAAGAATGCGCTTGACAATTAACACTCAATTAAAATAAGCGTAAACTATATTAGGATAATTGAATGGGATTATATTTGAAAAGCAAAAAGTTCAATCTTGCCCTGTGTTCAGTACATCAAGTGCTTAAGTCATATTTTCTGAAAACACTTAAAGCATAAAATTCACCTCCAAAAATATCATCTTCCTGAAATCCTGAACACATTTTCTTTTTGTTCCAGATCGCTATTGATGGCGTTACTCAGCATCCAGGGCGATTGGTATTTGTATTTTTGGTTAATATACTGCAAAATATATTCAGCTATTATATGGTTGTTCAGCAATCACTGCCGCGGAGCTGATAAGGTTCGCTCAGTGATAACGAGTGGAGTAAGCGGACAGTCGCCTGCAGGCCTTCATAGAGTGCGCCCGCGTCGTCGAAGAGCGCCCCAGCAGCACCGCGTCAAACATATCGTTGCTTTAGCAAGGAGACCGTCTCTTCGAAGAATCGTGATGGCACCAGGAGCTAGCACCGCCCACACCATGATGGAGGACAAAGAGAAGATCCTCCACGGAGCTTTGGCAACCGGTAAGTTCATTGTTTTGACGTTTTTGGATACGTGTACAATTAATAACCGCTTTGTTAAGGAGTCTTTTGTCTTGTACTCACGATTATTCTGGCGCTTTCAACAACAAGGTGGTCGGTCAGCTGAGATATTGTTTGGTCACGATGTTGTTTACCCGTGTTTTCTAAACTCATGAACAAGCCTCCGTTCGGCCAGAGTTTCTTTAAGTGCATTGTTATTGACATACATTTGAATAATATTCTTGATTTTATCGCCGAAATGTTATGCAGTCGGTTGGCCAATATTGTTCCGCTGAAGATTTGATTAATCAAAAACCATATTACGGCCATTAAAACCTGCCGATTCTTGAGACGCATTGGCGTATGTATTGTAATTTTAATTTTCCATGTCGCTAGCAATAATGCATGCACAATAGTTTTTAATCAGAATGAACGGAAAAAAAATATATTGAATGTATAAAAATAGAAGGTTTATAAGTAGCGTTATGTAGTGTCAATGAATTGATCAGTCTTGTCGGGTAACCATTCTCTAAGATTGCTACCTACTTAGTTCTTGTCACCGGGGAGGTCAATAACAAGAATAGACAGCAAAAAATCAATCACTGTTGATGTTTGATTTGAACATTGACTCTAAATCAGGAACAAAAAAGCAGAAATAAATTAAAGATCCTTGAATATGCCTCTAATTGTATAAATAACACTCAAAAGTACTAAAACGGGTAGTCTTGAGTCTTCCGCCATCTTTATTCAGTAGCCTTAAATAGCAATTTAATGTATCCTTAAAGTAAATTCTTAATTACTTACTTCATGCGTGAAATTAAAGTGGTTGTTTCGTTTTTGGCTTGTTTTGCTTTAGCCTCAGAAAGTCTGAATTTAGTTTCCAAGTATGACGATCCATAGCACGATGTGTATCTGTAGGATTGAATGTAATTCGTGATACAAAAGTCTTTATGAGACTAAAACAATGTTATGCATTATTCGCACCATGACCAATCACAGCAAAATGTCACGCCTAGATAATTCTAACGTAATTATAATAAGCATTGTTTTGATTTAGAATTTGTTATGGATCCCGTAAACAGCCGCATTGTTTGACTTTTTACCTCATTACCTGCCAGCACTAAATCTTATCTAAACCATTGTTCAATCTTGGCATCCAGTCTAAGGCTACCTCGCTCATTTCTGAGAGTTCCTTGATGACTTCATGGCAATTGCCGCAGAACTGCAGATCTTGATGGCAAAGCGCCAGTAACATACGGTCAGGTCTGACAAATTTTCAGAGAAACCATTGGTCGGCTATATTTATCATTTCACGTTTAGTCTGCGTGATGACGTTAAGTTAGATATATTCAATTTTTGCCATAAACACTATCTGATACGATGCAGTGGACATTTGCAATCGATAGTTCTATTACACCACTCAACGATGGCGGATATTATCTGTGGGTACCTCTCTCATTATCTTTTTTATTATCTCGGAACGACTTCATTCATTTTTGGCAATTTGCAGTTTTTCATTTGGAACTTTTAGATTTTATTATCTTTTGAAAGTGGAAATTATTTTGACATGTCATGTTCAATTTGATCATAGATTTCAGCACTTGAATGGAAGAACTCTACAATAAGCTGTAAATTACTACAATAAACAGTAATTCACGAGCATGACCATTGATTTCCCCATTGTACCGAAGGACCATTGTTGAATGTCGCGCAGTGAACTACTATTCTAGATAGTCTTATAATGATGTCAGTCAGTTACAAGGCTGGATGACCCTATTGGCGCAAACACAAATCCATCAGCCAAATGTCTAAACTTTAATGACTTCTGAAAAATGGATCACACGTCAGCAGTACACATTTGTTTTAGCTTCTGGATTTTCTGTTTCTTCAGTAGAGCTTCTAAGAACTGCCTTGAATGTATGTCGGTTATAAAAAGTCCATGAAATATTAAGTTCGTTGCGTTGTGTAGTGCAACGGTCAATTGCCTCCGGCCTGAGCCACATGCAAGAAACAAATACATTGAACTTTGCACTTTACTAAAAATAACTTATTACACTTAGTACTACAATATTAGATGGAAT
This sequence comes from Amphipoea oculea, assembly GCA_945859645.1. Classification (NCBI taxonomy): domain Eukaryota; kingdom Metazoa; phylum Arthropoda; class Insecta; order Lepidoptera; family Noctuidae; genus Amphipoea; species Amphipoea oculea. The sequence goes on from OX243880.1 coordinate 14,699,328, forward strand.
CTGCATTGTGGACGATTGATATAGTGTGTCAAATTTTATCTGTTTGGCGATGGTGATATTGGATATTTGGATTGTGTAATGGTCAGCAGATCTATTCTGTCAAAATCTCACCGCATAACTTAGGTGAAGTGATCTTGAAGTAAGCTGTCAATGGTGTCGATCCTGAGCATCAGGTGGAATTTCACCTAAGTTTACACGGTGAGATTTGTACAGAATAGATTAGCAGGTCTCGTGTCTTTCACTGCACGTGGTCATCTCGAAACAAAATCTTTATCAAGATAAATCAGATAATGATTTTCATTCAATGTTCAACAATCATTGAATGTAGTCACTTCACATAATGAATTAGAGGAATCACCTTTAATTAAGATTCTCGATTCGTGATACTGTAACGATGATCATGTCTGGACACGTGTAGGTAAAAGTGATATATTATATCTGTCATTAAAGACAAATACTTATTCATTAAGAAGATCATATCTACAGTGGATGACGAGAAATTAAAACAATATTGCAAATCACGGGTCTCCGACCTTTAATGATGGCCGGTTATACTTATCAAATAAAACATGGGAGATAAAAACTGAAATAAAATACATTGTTAAGAATTATGTTATTTTCCAAATATATGTAGGGACCAGAATTTATTTTTAAAACATTTTTTTTTCTCCTATGTCGCTTGACATCACATTATTTTAAAAACATCATTGCCACATGAACGCGTCAGTAAAAAAAAAACAGCTAATCGCGCTATTTGTGACGTCAGCGCCGCGCCTCCGATTAGGACCGTTGCTTTGGAAACAAACATCAAAATGGTTCTGAACTGGTGGCAATAAAAATATTCATAATACCTAATAATATTTTTGTGTATACAATGACGTAAGAAAATAGGATTTCCGTACAAGCAAGTTTATCGATGGAGCTAATTTGCCGTGAAAATTACGTACTCAAGTTATAATAACAAGTAGCCACGTTATTGATGGAAGTATGGATAACAAGCGATTTTTATTTAGCTTTGAGTGATGACATTATTATTTTACTAAAAGGAGATAAGCATTGTATTTTTTTCTTCTAAAAGGGAGTGTCTCTATCGAAAATTACAAAATAAAGTTTATCAATAATTTCTGTAACATGTATCTAATAATAGATGAGAGATTACGTGTGTATGTACTGCTATCTGCCCCCTGCAAATTTATCAGTGAATTGGCTCCTCTACTGTTTACAAACCTTAGTACAAAGACTTTCACGAAATTATTATGTATATAAGTTTAACTTTACCAAGATAAAGTTGTTTTTTTATTCCAACACTTTATCAACTACATATGGTATGCAAGGTGCCACATAAATTAAATTTGTTATTTTATTATGCACCGGCAACATAAATGAATATTGCTCCACAAGAATATTTCCATAAAAACTGCAAAGCAATGCTTCCTAGCAGTTTTTGCCTTTGTTGAAGTAAATTCATTTTTAATGATGTACATAGTCATCGATTCAAAAACAATACTTATCAATTAATATTTTTTAATCTCATTATTGAACAATCGTTGCTCAAGATATAGCGGTGTTTTGAGGGCATGTTGATTAACAAAGCATATTTATATGCCTACTATGATATGTACATATATTACGAAATAGACAAATCACTGAATGGTGGGCGTGGGCCAGATATTCTGGGTAGCAACGATGGTTACTACACAGATACTATGCCGGATGACAGCACTTTAAGAATAAACGCTAGCTCTTATACAACACTAGCTTCTGCCCGCGACTTCTTCCGCGTGAAATTTCTTTTCCCCCAGTCGCGTCGCATCGCATCGCTTGCTCTCGCTATTACTTTGTTTTCGCTTAGCGTTCTTTCTTATTTTTTTTTGCTCGGATTCTAAGAGTCCTAATTTGATTTTATGGAGCCTATAGTCTTTCTCAAGAATTGGGCTATCAAATGCAAAAATATTTTTTTCAAATCCGACTGGTAGCTTTATTAGTACAATAAATCTTATATTATATTTGGATAACTAATATTTGACAGTTGCGCTGTTTAATTTTTTTTACATGTGAGTAACTTTATTAGACTTCGATTTTCAAAAAAATATTACTGAGTCACAGTATGCAGGTGTTTTCATGACACATTTTATTTACTTATATTACAAATGCAATTTAAACATAAACAGCGTCTATATTTTTCTTCATTTTGCTTTACTTTTGAACTATCCGTACAAAAGGACCATTTTTTTATTGAATGCCGGTTGTTTTCCACTCGTTCCACTTGATCATAAAGATGGCAATTAAAATAAATAACTTGTAAATCACTTACTCTTCATTGTTGTTCTTTATTTGTCCCTGATATATATCATTTTCAATACAACTGTTTCCATAATGGTATAATGTTTAGACACACTTATGTATTTAGATTGATTTTATTAGGTATAGAAAAATATAGGTAATATTATCTAGTATCATTAAAAGACTTGTTAAAACAGTGAAGGAAAACATCGTGAGGAAACCGGCATGTCCTCGAACCAAAAATCGAAGACATGTGACGTCTAACAAGCTGCAGTTGGATTACGGCCCACGGCCCACCCCTCTCACAGAGGAGGCTTGTGTCCCAGCAGTGGGAACATAATAGGCTAATTATGATAAGACTTGTTTTGTGAAACATTAATGAGAAATCTCACGTGTTAGTTGTTATTTTCAATCTAATCTGAATGGATGTGCAAGAGGGGTCAGTTCTTAGAAACGACGTCACTTCATGACTTGACCTGATGACTGCAAATCAATAAGAATTTTATAGCTTCACGCATATAGTGCATGACACGCACGTCACCGAACCGATTCAATGTGTTGCATTATGCCATTCACTTTATTGCGTACCATATTTATGACTCGCAACTATTATACATATATACAATCTTGAGAAAATACAAACAAAGTTAAACCTAATACTAAACATTGTAAATATTCTGTTTAAAATAAACTGTTCGACATTGGAATGTAAAAGTTATTTTCTCACGGACATCTAATGATTTAACTAGAGGAACCTAACGTTTGTTGGAATGAAGCCATATTACAATTTCCAATGACACTTCTTGTCTAGCAGTTTTTTGCGTTGAAATACTACAAAACTAATAAAAAGCAAGGTCTAATAATTTGGTAACTATAACTCTAATGCAGAGTGCTAATTTTATGTTAGGTTAATTAAATTTTGCCTAGAAAGATGTACCACTTAGATATAAGTACTTTCAGTCAATCGTACGCAAATCCGGATTGCTATGGCAACTGCTAACACCAACACTGTTGAATAATTTAGCATTCTGGTAAATTCATGCGACAAGTAAATGTTTTATAAGTGATTGTTCCTTCTTTACTTTGTCCGTTTCTTTGAAAACAAATTCATCAATTCATTTCCTTTCAAACTAATTTGGAAATGCCTATAAGTTTCTCAGTAAGCAGTGTTTCATTTGGCACTACAACGATTAAGTAATTACAGTATATATAGTCGTCAATACATCTCCTGCCTCCAATATCCAAATATATGTATAATCACAAAAATACATTGTTAGCTTTCTGGAAGTATACCGTGCTTTGTATATTATATATTAATAAATAGAGCTTTAATAAATATGTACAGATATCACTACTATCAGTCATATGTAATTTATCTTTGGAGTACTCATTCCCGTTTTATAACACACATGCGATGGGCAACGTGACTAGGAAAACTACGCTCAATAAACGTGTCACTTATACTTAATACTTACTAAATTTCTTTTTTTCCATGATCAAGTATTGCTTTGGCAAATTATTCGCGTTTTTTTTTTTGTTGTACCTATTTGATATTTTTTGTTTCAAAACGTCATGACTGGTTTTAGTTAACGTAATTTTATTAAAAATCCATAGGTAATTTTGTCAATGCTTGTTTTTAGTAAACGGTCATCATCATTCAATGCCACAATTCCGTGATTACTTGTCGCTTCTGAAATCACATAAAAAATATCGAGTACATCTTCAAAGATGATATTTTACAGACTTGAGAACATTTTACCACTTGCTTGCATTTTGTGTGTAAGTATCTAATTGATTTGAGTCAACTGGGCGGATGAGGTCAAACCACGCTTTATTAATAACTGAGACAGTTCTCACGCCACGTCATATGTCACATTGTAAACTTCAATAAGTATACAAAGTAAATTATGGACAGTTGGAAACATTAGAAAAGGAAATTTAACTATTCATGTCCATGTGACATCATTTTCATACATCAATACATGCTTGCAGGTTTATCCACCATAAAAGTCCAGAATATCTAGATATAATACAATTTTACCTATTTATTGTGTGATGAATTGTCAACAATAGATGACAAATATTATAATAGTATTAACAGCTCTATATTTTCCATTCATTTGCAAATCTGCAGCATGGAAATTTAAAATGTAGGCACTAGACAGAGATTTATTTGCCAAGACTTCTAACGTCTTAAAACAAGACTAGTTTCCAAGCATGACATAATTTGTACAAATACAGCAGAATTATATAAGTAATCTGCTATCGCTTAGCACTAAACCTGTACAAAGTAATTAACTTGTTAAACAAGAATCTTATATACCTACTTACTTATAGTTGAACAGACATTCCTTTTTGTGCTTAACAAACAACATTTAGTTAAATCATCTTGAATTTGAGCCAAATTAAGCTCACAAGGATCATTTCGTCTTTAGAGTCAAAGACCTTTTGGTATGCAGTTGAATTAAAGGACCAGAAATAATAAACTTTAAAAACGATTTTTGTTCAAAAGGAACATAAACATATGGCGTCAATCCGAAGGCTGGCGAAAGGTGTATTTCCCATTTCTTCAATGTTGTCTTGACAAAATAGGGAAATGTCAAACTTAATAACGGTCACATTTTTTAATTGCCCCATCCCATTGCTGTAGAATTCACGAAAACTTTGTTTTGTAATCCTCAATGAGTGATTTACCTACATATTTTTACTTTTAGAGCCAAATTATATCTATGCATTCAAGCAAAAAAAAAAACTTACACTGACTGCGCGACATGTGTAGGAAACCCTGGTGGGTATTTAAAAAGTAATAGATGTGAGACACACCTCCATCGTTAATCTAAATATATCGTCGGTCCACGCGTCGTCAGAGCTCGATCGTTTCCTTGCCGGTACAAAGTCCGTGTTCTCTGGCAGTTGCGCCCGCGCCGTTGTATACCGTATGCCGCGCCTACACATGAGGCCTTGATGGTCGTGGCAAAGCGAAAGTTTCTGTTTTACTTATGAAGTTATGACACTAGTTCAATCTAAACTTAGCCTCGTCTGATAATGGAAAAGAAAATTAAAATGCAGTTAAAAGCTCTGAAGAATTCGATAAAAAAATACACAAGACAAAGGACATGGCTAAAAGTTCATAGACAAAAAACCCAGAATCGCCAGCAACGAAATGTATACAAATGGGTTCACTATAGTAAACCCAGTACGGTTTCAAAAAATCAGCCTCCTAAACCATAGAGTATAAAAGTTATTATACTTTGTGTGTTTATGTTATTCATACTTACATTCATTACTCGACTTTTATTTTATCACAATCTCTTTAGTATAATTATGATAATATATTAAAATAATGTAAAAAATATACCCTTCATCTTTTATTACGTTTTATTATTAATAATCTTTATACAGCGTGATTTTTTTTTTACTTTTACGTTATAAAAGAGCAAAGAGCTCTTTGTTTTAGTTTGACGTATGTCATTTCTTCCCAGAATTCGATCCTTATTAGCGACACTATCGAATGGTGTAATAATACAGTGTTTTTTTTTTCAAAATCAACAGGTTCGATTCCTGGCTAGAAATATGATTTTTCAAAAATCCAATGATGCAGTTTTAGTTTTCATCAAAATCGAGCCCGCGACTCCTTTGAGTACTTTTCGCTAGTCGTCATAGTTTCGGATTTGGCCATCCACGCCCACTTGAAAAATTCACCCTGTATATCTAGTATACCACGTCGTTTTTGCAGTATATTATTATATATTTTTGTTGTACATATTATGCCTATAAAAATGGCATATATGAAGTTTCTGGCGATTCTGGGTTTTTTTTTAGCCATCTCCTTTATTGAACAAAAGAAATGCAAACGTTACACGCATTTCTGTTGCGGCTGTATTGTAATTGTGGAACAAATAGGAAACTCAATTTGACTTCGTAATACGTGGAAAATCGATTGCTTATCTGTCAATCATTTTCGTTGGTAAGCGATAAGACGGATAGAGAAAGGAAAAATCAGTTTTACCCATTACTGAAGCTGAAGCTGCTATTTTCCAAAACAAACTGTACCTATATCTATACTAAGAATAAAGCTGAACAGTTTGTTTGTTTAAACGCGCTAATGTCTGGAACTACCGGTCGGATTTAAAAAAATATTTTTGCATTCAGAATCACGCTCTGACCCTTAGTAGGAGCCGAGCAAAAAGAAACATAGAAAGAACGCTAAGCGAAAACGAAGTAATTATGCGAGCAGGCGAAGTGATGCGACGGGGTGGGTCGGGGGAACAAACAGTTTCATGCGGATGAAGTCGTGGGCAGAAGCTAGTGTAAAATAAAATAAGAGAACAAATATTTATTATTGATCAACAAATTAATTAAACACCTCAAAAGTAAACCATTACTGAAATTACAGCACATTAGGTAAAGGCGCGAAGAATAACAAAAACTTCGATATATTAAACTCTTGTCTAAAGTATGATGTCATTGTTTGTTAGAGGCAAAGGCAACGCTGAAGGCGTGTCGGTCGTGCCGCATTTTTATTGGTCGGTTTCTGCAATATCAACAACCATAAATGCCACTTGTACAAACCGCTCAGGTATGATGACGCGGCTTGTTCTTTCAAACTGGCATAATATTTTATATGCCTTATTCAATTTGTACTATTTTCAATTTTTTTTTGCTAAATTTTCTTGATTGCACCTATCAATGTTTGTCTCTACATCACCAAAAGGTTGGTCGAAAATGCCTATGGTATTAAGTCCGCCTCTTTACATTTGTGTGCTTAAAGTATTAATAAATAACTAATAATACATATTCTTAAAGCCACTTACAATATGCCAAGTTTAGTTTCTATACTGTTATCGGTATTTTTGCTTGTATAATATAATAATCTTGCAATATCTTTTTAGGAAGATTTGTCTGTATCTCTGCCGGGTTTACTCTTCGTTGGACCTTGATCTATTCAGCGCTTGATCCAGTATCAATCTGCTTTTAGTTTTATCAATTTATGTCAACTATCAACTTTGAGACCGTTCAAATATTTGCAGTTCTGATATTTTTAACTGGCAAGGCGTTTTGAGAATGACTGGCCTTAATTTGCTATTTATAACTGATGCGGCTGATCCAAATTCAGAATATTCTCTTTCTCTTTGATGAGATCATATTACCTATATAATTTCCATTCCTAGAAAATGTCAATTAATAGATTAAAGAAAATGTTAGTCCCCAGTCATGGCAAACGATAAAAAGTTGTTTACACTTTAGCTATGATTGCATGAGTAAATATTATCGTGATTCTGACCCGGACTCGCTACTAATAGGTTAATGTCACCGATTAATATTTCGCTGACGAATGTCTGTCTGTGGCAATCAATCTAATAAATATTCTAGACAAGTGTTACTTTAGCATCTATGATTGGAAATTGGAACGTATTGAGAATTTAATTAGACACGCCCACGATATGCTGCTTGATAACCGTTTACTACTTCAATAATATTTGATTGTTCAATAAAGTCATTAAACATGGCATTAAAAGTACAAGTATACTCTTATATTAAATTAGGATTAATAAAATCATGGTTTATTTTCTAAACATATTCTTTAAGCAGTGTCCTCATTTATTTAACCAATTTTAATCAATTGCCACCTATTTCGCCACTTAACATCCAACATTTATTGGTCCTTAGGACCACAAAACGAATAACTTGACGAACTTGATATGTTATGCTTATGAGTATTTTGTCATTGTTTTAGCATCGATGCGCTCACACCGCATCAGCCAGTTTGCGCCACTGCTCGTCGCACTGGTGGGTCTACCAGCGCGCGGTAAGAGTCAGCTCGCGCACAGGCTTACCAGGCATCTCAACTGGAACGGAGAGAGCACTAAAGGTAACTTTACTTGTAGTATACAACATTAACGAGTTTTTTCTCAGAGTGGAAAGAAGGACCAAAAATTCATCAGGAATGGAATCTCAAGATTCGTGAATCAAGTTTAGTTCTTTCTAAGCGCTAGTCCAATAATTTCGAAGAGAACGTAAGTTTTCTTATTTCAAACGTTTTTTTGTTTTTAAACATGATACCTACCCATTGCAATTTGATTAGGTATATACTTTACACCATTTGGGTTGGAGCTCATGCCAAGCGAACAAGACTAATGGAATCTATTAATCAACAGTACCTACCTAGAAGGCCTAGTCTTCTCACAAATAGCCTAGACTGCTATAATTATGATTTATAACCGCTGACTGTTTACGAGTCATTAAAGAATTTGTATTGTCATGGTTTATGCTTTGACGTCACATCAATTGACTTTTTTATACTGTAATTGAACTAAAGATCATGAGATTAACAAAGCCTAAATTGAGACTTACGTTTGAGTTCCAAATTGCTGTTTTATAATGTCTGAAAGAACGTTTTATCTCGAATTGTGTCGCCATGATTGATGATGATGTTATTGTAAATTATCCTTGCGGGGGTTAGACTTTAGAGCTATCTTATCTTGGCAACGACCATCTAGGTACAATTTGATCGATGTTTTATCGGTTTTATAAAAAAACTTTTTGCGATTAGTCATTTTGGATTTTCCTGGTGATGTAAATATAGACAAAGAAATTGTATATTATCAAACATTATTGCTAAAAAGATAAGATAGAGTTTACATAAAGTAATTCGTAAATTAAATCCTTCCGGCGAATGATATTAAGATTTAGATTAGAGGCCTTTATTCATGAGCGTTCTCAATCAAATAATTTTTGAGCTTCATTGCCATTGTTCAATGATTAATTTTATTTCAATTAGTTATTTTATTACTGAGGAAATTGATTGAAATATTCCTCATTACACGAAGTTGTGTACATAGTCTAGTAGAATTCCTAACATAGGCGTCAGACTATTTATAAACCGTTGTCAGATCGAATTACAGAATCGTGTAATTTACAAAGTTGTGTCTACAAATGTGTGTTTATGTACCAGTAAGCGGGTTGTACAATAAATCACATAAACGCAGACTGTGCCTATAAGTACACAATATGTAGCCCTGACCCAGATGGAATCGTTGGTGTCGTCTCTAACACAACACTCACGATCTAGCTCGCGAGAATATTTTTATAACTGATATTACTGATTAGATATTGTGGGTTTCATCTTGATAAAAAGTGGCCTAATTGAAGAACATGAGACTGCCAATCAAGGAATGATACAGTATTGTTATGTTTGTTTGTTGCTTCCACTTGCTCTAGAATCTAGAGTTAGTAATGATAAATAACTAAAGGAGCATTTCATAATCTGTCGTAGAAGTAAACAGTATTTATATTATGAAATATTATCACTAAAGACTTGAAATTACATTGTGGATAAGTAGGTATTAGTGGCATGTAGTTTTTCCTCGCAGAGGAATTTACAATTAGCAACTTAGCATTTACAAATCGGAAAGTTCATACCTCAACAATTGATCGACTCAACAAAATATGTAGAAAGGTGTTTTGTTTGGAAATCATCATTTTGTCTTATGTACACCTACTTACCTACTTCTAAATGTCTAGTCTTTAGAAAATGTATTATGCAAGCGTTTACATAATGCAAGCCTGGTAGTTTCCGGGGTTTGACAAACAACATTGATTGTAATATAAATTAACGCTTAGCACAATGTAAATACGTATTACGTAATAATAATGGAGAAGCACGTGCGACACGTGGTCCTTTTGACAAAGGACCAATGAAAATATTTTGCTAACTTGACTACTAACTACTGTAGCTATTAATCGAGCATTATGTCATAGACTTCTTTCAATAAATACAACGTGCCTATTTAATCTTTCTGTTAAAACACCCGCACCTTTTTTTCTCAAAAGTTCTGGTCCTTTGAGTCAGTTTCGTCCTTCGAGTCGGCGTTAGCCTTTCAACTAAAGATGAATCTTTTGTCAATTTCTAACAAAAGCTTTTGTTTCCAGTGTTCGACTGCAGCGAGTACCGTCGCCGCCACATGTTGTTGTACGGCAGCCACGACATTTTCCGCGCAGACAACGCCCAGGGTTCCGCGATCCGTCGCCAGAGCGCCCGCGAGGCTGTGCAGGATGCCGTACTCTGGCTCAAGGATGGAAACAGTGTCGCTGTAAGTTTACTTTTTATAATTATGATACTGTTGTAATGTTGTTAATACGCTACAACTAAAATCCGTGATGTATGCATAGTTTTTGCCTTTTCAAGTTTTCTCAGAGGTGTTTAAGAAAATGCATGAAAAATAGTTTCATTAATTTTCAATTCCGTCCGCATGAAGTCTATTGAGATTCGAGCCCCGTCGGTTAGAATTTACTGTAATTAGTGTGTGGACTTGATTAATACCTAATAAAAACGCCTACTAGGTATAATCTTGTGTAGCTACAATATGGAACCATATAGAGACCATAAACAAGCGATCGAACCCGGAACCCTGCTAACTGCAGCAAGGACGCTGAAGTCTCGGTAATCAAATGATTCGAATGCATTGAAACGTTATGTCGCTAATTGGTAAATTATACTTGCTTGTACCTTTTGTACGATTGATTGGATGATTAACTGTGTTCCAAGCGTAATTGTGTAGGAAAGTCGGCACGTGGCACGTGCTTCTGTGTTTATTGAAAGTTACGTAAATAATTGGCTATGACTGAATGGAGTACAACGTTTATTATATTCGTTAATTAACTGGTGATATTATAAGATTATATTATTAATTTCTACCTATTTCTAACTATTTTGATAATATTCCCTATGTTGATTTTAAGGTTGCACCCTCCGTAAATGTCAGTTTAGGCTTTTGAAATAATTCGTGTCCATAAACCCAATTACACGAGAAAATCAATTGAACGTGTAGACACAATAAAATCTACACGTTCTCAGCTTTATGCCACTGCAATAAAACATTATCTAAATAACTACCTCAGTTAAATTATACTTACCTCCATCTTTTATGAAACAGCTGATAAACAATGAATGAACTCTTCAATCTCCATCTTACAGATTAACAATTCAGATAGGATTATACAGGGTGAAATTGAAAACATGCGACAAATCGAAATGGGAGATTGTGCTCATCATTATGAACAACTTTTAATATGGGACCAAACCTGAAATCGCGAAAAAAAAAATCAGCTGTTCCCTACATTTATGTTCGCATAACTCGTCAAAATGTAGAGAACAGCTGATTTTTTTTTCGCGATTTCGGGTTTGGCCCATAGTAAAAGTTGTTGATAATGATGAGTACAATCTTCCATTTCGATTTGTCGCATGTTTTAAATTTCAACCTGTATGAGTCATTGTAATTTTTTTAGGAAATCTGCCATTTTTATTTATTATAGATTCAGTTAAAAATAAACTGATTAGATGGGTACAGACAATGATTAAATTGTAAAACTCGTAATTTCATGAGAGATCAATTTTTTTCTGTACTTTTTTCCTGTTCGTTGTTTGCAAGCGATTTTGTTTACAGGTTAATTATTGACGCTTATTCAACCCGTAATTATATTATTAACCCCGTGTGATTTAATGACACCCAAGTTGTCTACTTGTTGCTAAACAAATTTATCTATTTATCATCACAGTAAAATATCTTTCATCTCCTTCAATCATTATGAAAGCGGCTTTCCCTTCTGATCTTAACCCGTTTTTCTTGCCTTCCAGATATTTGACGGCACAAACATCACGCGAGAGCAGCGTCGCGAGCTGAGCGAGTACTGTCTCTCCGATATGGGCTTCAGGATCCTCTTCATAGAGTGCGTCTGCGAGGACCAGGAACTGCTCGAGAGGAACATCATCGAGATCCTCCACTACTCCGCCGACTACAAGTCCATGAGTGAGGAGGACGCGGTCGATGACCTGAGGAAGAAAATGGAGCATTACATGAGGCAGTACGAACCTATTGATGCACAACTGGAGACGATCAGCTTTGTTCGCATTGAGAATGAAGGGGAGACCGTGACTGCGCACAGAGTTGCTGGTCAGAAGGAGTCTGGTATCTTAGGATACTTGTCTGGTATGAGGGGCCAGCCGCAGACCTTGTACTTCACTAGGGTAAGTGTCTTTATTACGAATCAACTGTACGAATAACTGATCTACAACTCCGTAACTTAGCTCTCAAGTCTCAATAGATAGAACATATTTATTATCATTGTGTCATCTTACATCCGTAAATAAATGCTAGGTCATCTAACTACGCTTCCGTTTTAGACAAACATGTTTTCCCAAGTCCATGTTTATTTTGAGCGGGAGTGACTTGAAGTCGCCATTTTCCGCCACGTGGTTTCAATCAATAAACTACTTTGTGATTTGAATTTGAAACTTTGTTTACAATAAACATAGCAATGGCGGATGCATTGGCTGTATAAATATCGTAAACTTTTGTTTGGTGTTTTTCCGAAATCTACGAATGTATATTTTCTTCAAACACTAACTTTTTGAGAGGTTAAAAATATTCAATGCAATTTCATATTGGGTTGATCACCCACACCAAATTAATTTATTCCAAATATAGCTGGATTCTTTCGAATCTAGTGTTGGTATTTATTTTTCATCACTTGTTGCTACTGCTACATCTTCCTAATCATAATTCAAAGAATTAACTACCTGTGACATATTATCATATGTCTGGATAACATTCAAGGTATTATAACGCCGCGTGCGCACGTCACAGAGCACAAGTGCAGCCATTTCCAATGTCGCAACGAATCCCAATAGGGTGCCAACTACGTCAGCTGGCCTATTCAATAATTTTCTTAAATATTTTAAAAAGTTACTCACGAAGCGCACTCTCAAATATAAAATATGGAAGCACGGCAGAGCACCAAAAAATCCAGAATAGTAATGATCTCATCCATAATTTTCTAAAATAGGTTTTAATCAATGTTGGGTTACTTGTCTGTGCATTGCCCGCCCAATATAGTCCTACCGAATTTTGAGTCAGCTGACGTAACTATAACTAAACCTAATTGTGTGCTTAAAGTATTAAATAAATAAACACTTGCTTCACATAAGTCTTAATTTCCTAATATTTGTCCCTATAGCATGGTGAAAGCGAGTACAACGTCCTAGGCCGTATCGGTGGAGACGCGTCTCTGTCACCCCGAGGTTTTCTCTACGCGAGTGCCCTGGCTGAACATATGAACAGCCTAGCCTGCCGTGACCATATGACCGTGTGGACGTCTGAGAGGTGGCGCACCAAGCAGACAGCTTCCGATATTAGGGCGCCGAAGAGGGTCGTCAGGGCATTGAATGAGTTGGATGCTGTAAGTACCTTATTTTTTTTAAACCGAGTTGATATATCACCTTCTTGGCTAGGAGTACCTCGGATAAGGTTAAAAACTTTTAATTTTATGTATCAAACTTTTTTGTGGAATTCTTATTTTGATAGCACTTTGTTCACAAACACTTAAATCAAATGATTAAATATTTAATCAATTCTATATTTCGCTCATTTGGAAAAAAATCGACGTAACTGCTACTTTTTTTTAAGTTTTTGCTTTCCTAACGTAAATACGCTTTCTAAGTGCTTTGGCATATTTCTGGGAAAAAATTCATTTGTACGTCGATTTTTCTCCAAATGAGCGATATGTATAAAATTTTCTTAGGAAATTTGACATAGACCAACTGCTGTTATGACCTAACCGGTAGGTTTGAATGTTGGTGAACACGGGCCAGAAGTATTTCGTCAGTTCATTAGATACTGTTTGTTTTTTTTTTGTAAAACAAAAGAAAAGTTGTGACGTATCATTATCACGTACACCAAATTATATGTAACTGCGTAATATAATTAATCTGACCCCAAGCAAGCTATGCTGACACATCACAAATAGTGATTAGTAAAGTAGGTACCTTAATAACCTGAGCTATGACAGGATAAACAATTATGTATTATCATTTATCATTCACAGATACTTAAAAGCTAAGTGTTTTTATACGTTTATCATCGACAATCAATAAATGAGTGAAAAACATGATCGCAATTAAAGATAATTAGGAAAAACAATTAGTGTCATAAGCATGCGGTTGTGATCACTATCTAGATTTGTTGTTCAAAAGCTTTCGAATGTATCAACGTCACAAAGAAGTAAATTTATAAACAAGAACTGGAAAATAAACATAAACAATTTCCGTCTGAGAAATCCAATAATGTACATAGTTTGTGGAATATTCCACGGTAGCGCGTAATCGTATTTAAATGATTCACTAGAAATGCCTCCTGCTGAGACGTATGAAAATAGTACAGACACATTGAGTAGTAACGAAATCATCACGGCTATAATCACTGGGCAAAGTATAGTGCCTTGCATTACCCCACCCCATTGAGCGAGATTAATTGTAGGCATATCTGGCAGTCTCTGTTGATGCCGATGATATTATATTAGAGATCGCAGAAAGCGATAAGGCCGCCCATTGTATATTTTTAGTGTCCGATCTTTTCTTTTTTAACAGACTTTAAAAAAGGAGGTTCTGTATTCGACCCGTATATATGTATGTATGTATGTTTGTATGTCCGCGATTATCTCAAAAACTACTGAACCGATTTTGATAATTCTTTCATTAGTGTGATCTACATACTTTTAGGAAGGTTTTAGTATATAATACATTAGGTAATTATTCTTATGTACGAAGTTATATGCACAAATGTACTGCATCTCCGGCATTTCTATCTGAATTTTGATGATTCTTTGAGTCGTGTCTTCAATTCTTCAATGCACTAGTGTTAAAAATAACTTTAATTTCGGAAGTCGGTGTCTAAAAACGAAAATGCGGAACAAACGACACCGACTTCCGAAATTAAAGTTATTTTTCACTTTGTAGTGTTTTTTTTTGAAGTCGGTTGTTTTTTTGTAAAAAAGTTCGAGTTTTCACACACTTCTCACAATCATCTACTTTTGTATTTTGGGGAAGAAGCTCGAATATTTCACTCTACACATTTTGTGTTAGGTAAATACTTTGTACTATTATCGTTCAGATTTTTCCTGACATCACCCATTATCTATCAGTGCATAACGTACATTACGATGTTATCATAGTCGGTAAGTATTGATTGGGTTCCGGAGTGGCGCGATCGTCCGATCGTCGCCATGTTCAAATAACGCCATATAAGTATTTATAGTGAAATCTGTTTACTGTCTAATGTTTACAAAGAACCTTCAAGATAAACTCTGTGATTAAAATAGAATAAAACATCTTCATACTTTGCTAGTTCCGTAATTACGCAATTACTAGCATTAATTAGAGAGGTTTCATCAAGCGATTAGGTTAATAGAAACTCAACCCTAGGACTTATCATTTCCTTTCCTTATTAAAAACGATTGTACATAAAAATATCCCCAATACCTACCTACAGCGGAACAAAATATAGAAAACATAGGTACAATATTCGAACGGTCATCATATACCTACATATGATGACCGTTTGAATGTTGTATGTTTTCTTTGCATATCTTTGTACATATACTGCACGATTGCTGCTCAATTTAGGTCCATATCAAATCGATAAACATTTGATAAAAAATCTCGATAAAAACTTATACTTTTCATGTTACCTAATGGCTTCCTAATGGTTACATCGAAGCAGTTGACAACACATAAATTACGGCCACTTACTGAATCCGTAAAACATATGATTGAACTCGCAGACTTGGCTACAGCTAGCCTTTGATATATGGCGTATGTCCGTTCGACCTATATCGAATGACGTCGACTTCATAATCATAGGAAAAGTACTGTCTATCGGTATTCTCAAACCTCGAATTCTATTTATTGTCACCATTGTGAGTCATAGTAAATAGAATTGCAACTTTGACATTGAACTGATTATATTATAAATAGGTTGAAACGTTCTCTGAATAGTCCCTTACGAGATGTAATAGTTTAGAGATCTCTTGTAATATTCGTAGATGTCACATTTTAAAGGACTTATAAATATCTGGTTCTGGACATCAGGCATAATATAGCCCACGCTCTTTTAGTTCCTGCACCCTTATGTATACAATAAAAAAGTTATATTTACAGCGTGTTTTATACCAGAGACTTCAAAATGCAAATGTACAAATACAGATTCAATTCGGACACATCTAGTGCCAAATAATAGTCGCAATGATTAATTACTGAATATATCTTTAAGCAGCAACTCACGTGTATCTCAACGGGGCGATAAATTAAATTCTTTGAACTTAAACCTAATACGCATTGACATTTGAAATGAAGCACGTTTTCTTGGTGACGCTACTGATAATCCTAGTCTTATAAGCTATCTAATTATTATAGTACCTTACAGTGTCACAAAACTAAAACCTGTTAGTTACCAGAAATCTTAACTAGAACAAGGGAAACAAGCCGACGAAATTTTTTGACGCCATATTTTATATTATAGTTTTAGTTCGGTTAGGTTATTATATATTTTTATTAGTTTATTAGTTAATTTAGTATTAAGAAGTTTATCCAGTATATATATTTCACTTTTTAAATTCCTCCTCAATAAAACAACGGAATGGAACCATTGAAAGAGATGATGTATTACTTACTATGGGCCCGCGTACTCTGGGCAATCATGCAGTCACACTATTACCTTAATATACTATAACGGGTTTGTATCCGCAACTCCACCTCCAAACGCGTATTTTGAGTATCAGCGTGCTGATAGGCTATTTACCTACCTATCAGTATACTTAGGTCCTGCTGGTATGAGAAAACAGAAACGCTCAGCTTTCTAATATTAATAATCTTTTATCAATCTTCTCCAGGGCATCTGCGAGGGCCTGACGTACGAGGAGATGCAGGAGCGCTTCCCCCAAGAGTTCGCATGGCGTGACCAGGACAAGCTCCGCTACCGGTACCCTTGGGGCGAGTCCTATATTGACATCATGACTCGTCTGCGACCAGCCTTGTCAGCTCTTGAGGATGAGCATAACGTCGTGGTGGTCGGTCATCAAGCCGTGCTGAGATGCATGCTAGGTTACTTCTTGGATGCCAAGCTTGGTAAGAACCTTTTGTTTATCATCTTAAGGCATTCTAAGCCGTTATTGTCCAGCAGGCATATCAGGCAGGCTCTTTTTTATCAGTCGATGATTTAATTGTGATTAATTTTCTTGCTGATAATAGTATTTTGATAGATAAAGTGTCGTCAGTGCTAAAGTCCCATTATTGCCCTTTACTTTCAGTCTAAAGCCTGTGATACAGTATCGTGACATGACGGCTTCAGTGATTTTCATACTTACCCAAGTCTAGGACATGTTTCCATATTTCCTAACCATCTATCTGTCTACTTCCAGACGAGCTGCCATACATGAACGTTCCTCTCCACACGATCGTGAAGCTGACGTCATACGGCTACAAGTACAAGGTGGAGATGATCAAGCTGCCTGTCGAATGCGTTGACACACACCGCGTGCAGCCCAAGGTAGGCATACGATACTTTTCGGACAATTATTATATAAGGTGTTTCAAAATTAACCCAACAAACTTTAAGAGGTGCTTTAGACCATCGAACTGAACAACTTTCACTATGGGACCAACTCTGAAATCAGGAAAAAAAAATCAGCTGTTTAATACAAAAATTCAATACCTACTTGTTCAAAATGTATGAAACAGTTGATTTTTTGTTGCTGGTGGTCCAGTCGAATCGGCCCCGATAGACGAAACGCAGGGCGTGGCTTCGAACCTAAGCAGGCGCTTTAATACATATGTTTAGGTAATTTATTTCATCACCACTGCTCTCAAAACGGTGAAGGAAAACATTGTGAGGAAACCGGTACGTCCTAGAACCAAAAACTCGAAGACTTGTGACATCCACCAATCCACACGGGACACCGCGTGGACAAAGACCTCTCTGTGAGAGGAGGCCCACTCCCTCTAACAGAGAGGAGGCCTGTGTCCTAGCAGTGGGAACATTGACGGCTGATTATGCTTGGGTTTGATGTACATACCGTCAACAACTTGCAATGGGTGACCTTGACTCAAGTTTTAGATCCGGATTAATGTCGAGACTTAGCATCTTTCGAGAATACAGGTCCTCAAATACAAAAAATGAATTAAGCATGACAGTTACGGAGTACTATCTATTAGCTATTCTGTGGTTACGGGTACTTGGCTCTATTTTTAAACAATCATATTTTTAATGAGAACTCGAACTGCAACTTGCCAACAGAGAGGAAAAACCCGGAAATATAATAATAATATAATTATGTCTACTAGTATTTTGACGTCATTTTAGTGCTTGAGCACATGGAACATTGTTCCAACAGATCGACAGATATTTTGGTTGCTTTGCCAAAAATGTTTGCATGTGATTGACATAGGATTTTTTGTCGGAATCTGCTGTTTGATAGGAAACTGCAATAGGTACCTACGCGGTCAAAATATGTGGAACAGCTATTTTTTTGTTAAATAACCGACGAAAAATTTCTACGTTACTACTGACACTACGCAACAGATTGGGCATTGATGTCCCTGTATGTCGCCCTGTATAGTAGTTGGTTTTGTATTTTGTCTGTCGTCAAAAATATACCTATGTACATATAGATTTATAACTGGCGATAATATGTAAGAGCAGTGGTGGCCCAGTGGTTACGGCCGCGACTTACGAGCTGTAGGCCGTAGGTTCGAACCCAGACAGGCGCTCTACTTTCTGTAAATTATTTCATCACCACTGCTCTCAAAACGGTGAAAGAAAACATCGTGAGGAAACCGGCATGTCCTAAAACCAAAAATTCGAAGACATGTGACATCTGCCAACCCGCACTGGGCCCGCGTGGTGAATTACGGCCCATTCCCTCTCACCGAGAGGAGGCCTGTGTCCCAGCAGTGGGAACATTATAGGCTGGTTATGTATGTATGATAATATGTCATCATCTGCCTAGCCTTTTCCTTACTATGTTGGGGTCGGCTTCCAGTCTAATCGGATGCAGCTGAATACAAGTATTTTAAATGGAGCGACTGCCTAACTGACCTCCACAACCCAGTTACTGGGTAATACGATACCCTTTGGTAAGACTGGTAGTCAGACTTTCGGGTTTCTAACGACCCGTAACGACTGGCGATAATATTATGTATGTTACATAATGACACTTCAACTTACTTTATTATAGAAAATGTTTACTTTACATGTTTAGGTTTGTTAGATAGCCGTGAAGATAAAATATACTACGCGTAGCAATTTGCTGTCACTGAGTGGGTTGATTTGATTGTGGGGAAGCTTTTTAATGTTGAGTGTGTTATTAGAGCACTTAACAAGGCAAAAATAACTCTTGATTCTATTATGTTAATGGCAATGGTATGGTAATTATTCAGGAAATTTTTAGATCTGCGTCTACGTTATTATAATAATTAATTTTATTCGCTTGAGTACTAAGTAGTTCTTTTTTTGTAGCATCCTTAAGTCAAGGAAGCTTATCGTACGTATGACTGGTAGAACTATTGGATACTAAACCAACAGCTTGTATTATCATCATCATTCTGCGAGCTTGAGCTTGCCCATATCGCAAATTTATTTAGGGTCGACGCAACAAGTATTTTTCTTCCATACTTCTCTATTCGTCGTCATCTTGGTTGTCTGTGTAAGGCAGTTTAATCCGGTTTCTTTTGGTCTCTATGTTTCACATGTTCCCATCACGTTTTAGATTGTACTATCTAGCAATATTGTAGTGCAAAAACGTCTCAAAAATAGTTGTTGGCAAGATTTGAGAGCACGTTTGTGCAATACCAAGAGTATGTGCCTAATCACACTTACACGCTAATATTATAAAGGCGAAAGTTTGTGAGTGTGTGTGAGGGTGTATTTATATGTTTGTTACTTCTTCACGATCAAACGGCTGGACCAATTTTGATAAAATTTTGTAAGGAAGTAGCTGACACCGTGGATTAACATATAGGCTACTTTTTATCCCGATATTCCCACGGGATCGACATTTACGCGGGTGAAACCGCGGGACGCAGCTAGTTTAGAATATTTCTCCACATTCATAGATAAGATAATACAACAGCTTGTTAGGTATATAATTATAAGAATGTCACGTACGATGGCAAAAATGTTCTTGAACTTCCGACTGAAAGTTATCAATTGAAAAATTATCTTTTTGTACGTGTCGCAAACCACTTCATCATAATTAGCCTATAATGTTCCCACTGCTGGGACTAAGACCTCCTCTCGGTGAGTGGGAGTGGGCCGTAATCCACCACGCGGGCCCGTGCGGGTTGGCAGATGTCACATGTCTTCGAACTTTTGGTTCTAGGACATGCCGGTTTCCTCACGATGTTTTCCTTCACCGGTTTGAGAGCAGTGGTGATGAAATAATTTACACAAAGTAAAGCGCCTGTCTGGGTTCGAACCTACGACCTACAACTCGTAAGTCGCGGCCGTTACCACTTGGCCACCACTGCTCTCCTCGCAAACCACTTGTAACATTATTTATCTATGGGCATTAAAAAAGTATTTGAAGCATAGATATAATATGTTTTTTACATTTCTATGATTTGAAGTCATAATCGGGTTCATTAGTTTAATAATGTAAATAGGTGTATCGTGAAGGTCGTCTATAACATGTGAGTGATTCGATCGAAGTCTATCGAAGTTGTTTTTTTATCAACTTTTTTTCTCAGAAAATTTTAATCATTTATTTATACAAACGTGATATCTTGTGTAAGCGATATAATTATGTCATGACATTATAACAATTATTATTATTAATGGCCCGTGTTGTCCCACACCCATTGTACAGGGCAAGGGCCTTTCCACATCTCTCGATGTAAGACGACTAAGAACTCTTTGTTGCAGCAGCGTAACAAAAAAAAAGCGAGCGTAACAACGTACCTATCTATAATTCGTTTTTTTTTTATTGTTTCAGAACTGCTCGATAAGCAGGACAACGGCTGATGCGTTGGTCACAGTCCCGTCTCACTACGACACTCTTCCGTCAAACCTGTGGCAAAGCCCCACCGAGGCGCAGCTTTAGGCGCCATGTCTGGGCTTGCGAGTTCCGCCGCCCATCATACCGTAGCAGCATTACCTGGGCAATAAGCCCCCGGACCCAAGGTCTACAGTCCACGGACTTGAAAAACCATGGACTAGGAGAGCACGCCACGCCAAGATGTTTCGGGAGTCATCTAGCGATCTCTATAAGAAAGACTGGTGTGAGTGACCCTTCACCGAAGGATTTGAATTTTGAACGTATGCACGCCGTACAATAGCCAATTATAATTTTAAGTTTAGAATATTTTTTTAAGTATCTCTTTTTATTTTTTAAGTCAGTGTTGCCAAACACGATTATCGATCTGTTAAGCTCAATTGAATTCGTACAAAATAAATGATTTAAAAAGTGATGAAGCACGCTGTGTGAATTTTCAAATATTTTAAAATAAGACTGAACGAGTGGAATTCTTCAAAATCAATTTCATCTTTAGGTACAAAATAATTTTGTGTTCTTATTTAAAAGTAGGTATGAAATATTATTCTTTTTAATGTTACTCCATTATTCATAAGCACTTGACGCTCGTAGATGCTTGATACATATCTTACCTCTCACTCCATTCTTTATAATCAGAATGAGAGAAGAGCGTTAAAGTTACACTGCTTATGAATAAAGGGGTAAAAGATAAAATAAGTAGAACGTAAAGTCACAGATAAGTATCCAAGTTATTTTAGAGTTTATTAACTATAGTCGAATAGTGTCATAATCACTACGGACATTCAGTTTACTCTATATTCCTAATTCTAGCTCTAACTACGATTAAGAATAACTTTTAAATGAAATAACATCGACATAATAAAGTTCTTTATTGTTATTTCACTTATGATTGTATTAATTTCACTTTAGCTACTGTTAAGCCGGGATTAATTTCGCAATCTTACGTTTTATGAAGGTTATGTGTTATATCTTGCTTACTGAAGCCCTTTAAAATGGTGATCGGAATAAGTACCTACTTTTAGTTTTAATTTTTAGACTCGGAAGTACTTAGAGGGATAGATTTTTGTTGTAATTTACTTGTATTGTAATGCTACGTAAGCCCGCCGGGCATATCCTTAGAATATACTTAGTATTATAGTGTGTCAATTAGGATAGACTGAGCATACGAATTGTAACAGTCTTAGTGAAATTGTGACTCGGGAAATGTAGGAACTTCAATTGTCTTTGCATGTATTTTTATAATAAAATATAATATTAATTATACATTATGAGATTGTTTTATTTACAAAAGCTGGAGGAAGGAGATTGTAGCAAACTACTCGAATTCACATAAAAAAGAAATTGATTGTGCTACTAGTAGACATTTTTACCTACCATCGCGGGTAGAACCTGGAGGAGGCTGGCACAGGAGCCGGGAGAATTGGGGTTTGGCACGTGAAAAGAGAGGTCTACGCCAGCAGTGGGTGAAGTTGGGCTGTGGATGATGACGTTGATTATACCTAGGTATCGTAAATGTAGCCTTCGAAGGAAAAAAAACAAGTGATTTTTTTCATGTTACCTAAATTAAAACTCTAGCAGGTATGTGATCCACCTGAGAGCATGTGGTTACTAATGCCGCCTATATTTGCAACATCAGACTCATCAAAGGTGCGTTTTCATCTCAGAGGCAGGCCTGGGCTCCACCAAAGCGGAGACGGGCGGAGATGTGCGAAGCGGAGAGGAGATGCTTAACATCTAGGGTGTATCCACCGGAGCTGTGCGGAGATGCGTACTTTTTTTTATGGCTTCTCGCAGTTCAATCTAGGAGGTGGTCGTTTGCCCGCACTTGCCTATGGATGCCTCAATAAATTAAGGTCTCCAGTCAGGGCTTAAAAAACTTAAAAACCAAGCGACTACGCGCTAAGGGCACCCCCTGTGGGCTGTGGGGTACGGACCTCGGCTTCGCTGGGAGAGGGCAGCAAGGGACAGGCTGGATCGGAATTAGGAGATGCGTACTAGCGAGACTGGATGTGTACTTAATCAAATATCAACTTTATATAAGTGTGAATAAGTTGATTTCAAAATGACAGGAACCATTGAAAAAGTCACAAAAATGTTTGAAGTTGTAACGCAAACTGAAGTTTATGTGTAAGTAATATACCTAGTTGTTTTTGCAAAAAAAAAAACAAAAAAAAAAATACAGTCGAATTGATAACCTCCTCCTTTTTTTGAAGTCGGTTAAAAAATAAAAACTAGGCGACAGTGCCGATAGGCGGGGATATTCGGCGGGCAGGTTTTACGACGCGGGGACAGCGGTGGCGCTCGCCGCACGCCGCGCCGCTCACATCACCTCTCGTCTCCTCCGCAGCGCGCCGCCGCCGCCGCCGCCGCCGCCGCCGCCGCCGCCGCCGCCGCCGCCACGTCGCCAGCTTGAAAGGCACAGCTCACATCTCTTTTTTATTCGCGCTAAGCAAATATGAGACATCTCCTCTCCTCTCTACTCAACCGTATCCAGTAAAGTTAAGCGGAGACGAGATGATATAAATAACGAAATCCTATTGGTTGATTCCAACCTAACACATCTCGTCTCCCCTCGTCTTACCTTCGCTTTGGTGGAGTCGGGGCCTGAAACGTCTCAAGTGACTGTTATTACCTTAAATTATCGCAAGTTACGACTTAGTGCACTAGCTATGACGAGAAGTCCATTCAGGCCTCCATGTTTTGGTGACGGTGCTGCCTGCACCAACCGCTTTGTCTAATTCTTTCAAGACTAAAGGCTCCCGCAGACAGCGACAGCGCAACGCGGCTCTAGTAGAACAATTTTTGTGAAAATACTTCATGGAAATTGTTCTACCAGATTCGCGTCACACCGTCGCGTTGCGCCTGTCTGCAGGAGCCTTAAAGCCTCATTTACACGATGCAAGATACCTGTTATCTATACTAATATTATAAAGAGGTATTTGTTTGTAAGTTTGTATGTAGGGGGTAATCTCTGGAACAACCAGTCGGATTTGAAAAATTCTTCTTGCATTTGATAGCCCAATTCTTGAGGAAGGCTATAGGCTATTTAACATCACGCTATGACCCTTAGGAGCCGAGCAAAAAGAAAAAAAGTCAAAAAGAACGTTATGTGATAGCGCGGGCGGGTGATGCGATACGACGGGGCGGCTCGGGTAACAAGAAGTTTCACGCGAACGAAGTCGCGGGCTGAAGCTAGTATACAATAAAATTGAAGCAAAAAACGACTTGTATCGTCTAAAACTGTTTAGACGGCACAAAGTTTTAGTTGGTTTATTTTATCACTTCGCAACTGAAGGTAGGTAACTGGTTTTCTAAGATAAACTTAATTAGCATTACAAATTACTTATAAGTCTGCTGTAATACCTTCTAACTAATGGGAGAGTAGGTAAATAGACAAGAATATGTTGACGCTGACTTGTTCTTCGCGGCTTGGTGATCTTCAATATTTGTTTATTTACAGGAAATAAACGATGTACCTATGTGAATGATGATATGGCTAGAAAGGGAGTACGACCGAGATGACGACTAATAGAGGAGTATGGAAGAAAACGACACGTTGCGTCGATCCCAAATCAATTGGGACAAGCAAGGGCAGTATTAGGTACGTACTTCCCTAGGTTCTTCAATTAAAAAAAAATTGAGGAACCTACGAGTAAGTAATTCTGGGTAGAGACTGTGAATGCTATGTATACCTAGACATTCATCAGTCTCCTGAATTACATACTTAGGTTCCTAATCAAGCTGAAAAATCGACTCTTCACGTGATCAGAGGGCTGGCCTATTTTTTGGCCAAAGAATCGGCCTTTTGGGCACGTTTCCCGTTGACAGTGATGCGGACGAATTTTTTGATGCCCTTTGATTATTTTCCCTCCCTGTTTATATACTTTACATATTATTATTTTAAGATTGTTAGCTTTTTAAATTATGTAAATAGCTTAATAATATACTTATGTAAATGCAAGAGGAAAGATTTCACAATTAACCAGAATAAAATTATTATTTCACAATTCTGTTGTTTCGAGCATACGAAATTCCCCAAGTTAATGATTTTCGACCTACTCGTAACTTTGTTTAATGTGGTTTTATTGCCAGCGGTTTCTGAAAATGGAAAATTGATAGCTAGGGCATCAAAAACGACCATGAGAATGTTCTTGAGTCAAAAATCTAAATTCGCCAAAAAAATATTCCGAGTCATCATAATAAAGATAAATTAGGTAAGTAGTCCAGATTTGGTTCGAGTTGAGTCACTTCGCCATACAGTAATGCGCAGGAGTCGATTATGTTTTTGGGTATGGGCAGTAATATAATTCAATCATAAATCGTATAATAGGGTCGCCCCCTATACATGGGATTTGAACATAACTGGCGAAATGTGGGTGTACTATTAGGTACACCTCTGCCCAACCCTTTGGCGATTACAGGCGTGATGTTATGTGCATCTAAAATCATCCATCGAAAGAAATGCTTGTATTGAAGGAAAATTGGAATTCTTTTGTCTGTCTATTTAGAAACAGTGTTCATTTGGCCGCAAAAACAAATATCCTATCATCCAGATAATCAAAATATTTTTCACTGCTCAATATAGGTTATACGTACAGTCAACAAAAGAGATAAGTATGCATTATCGTCGGATAAAGTTGAAGTTTAGTAAGTTGAGATTGTTAGGTTTTGTTATGTTATTTAAATTATTTGACGCAATTTGTTGTAATTTACTATTTTTAAATTAATTTATTTTTGTATGCGATTATTTGTAATCGACTTATCTGACAACACCGAAAGGATTCAATTGGTGTGATTCTCTTTGGAAAGGTTGTCAAAAAAAAAGAAGAAGAATGGCGGGAGATTTGTTTTTGATAGATTGGGTGGTTGCGTCGATGTTGGACGCACAATACTCGTAATTGATCTTGTACATTGCTGGTCTTCATCTGCATATAAATTATTATAGTTGTCATATTGTAAAAGCAAAACAATAAATACTTATACTGAAGTGAGGCAGTTTTATTACAAGATGTTCTCGAATAAAATTTAATTTTATGATTAGAAAACAAACAGCTCATTTCCCAATTAAATTTCAGTCGACAAAATCCATCGGTTTCTTACTAAACTTCAACTATATCCGACGATCCTGCATACTTATCTCTATTGTTGACTGTACATTTCAATTCGCAAAACTTCCATTCGAAAGTGGCGTGATGAAATGTGAACCAGTCCTGGACTGGGTCATTACTGCAGCTTGTCTGAAGGTTGCGGTCGTGTATGTAGATCAATATCTATTGGGCAATCTAATGTTACCGTAATGGTAACATATTAGCTGCTTAGCCTTTGTGTCTTTATAGCTTGTTTATAGCGATTAGTTTCATATTGTAAGCGGTAAGATGGAAATTATGTGCTATTACGAATTTACCACCAGATTACTACAATTTTCTATAAGTAATTTGTTTATTTTTCCGCAGAGGGCTGAAGGTTATAATTAAGTAGGTATCTTGATGGTATTGTTAGGCACATTGATCTATAAAAGCTATACAGGTTGAAATTGAAAACATGCGATAAATCGAAATGGAAGATTGTAGGTACTCATCATTATCAACAACTTTAACTATGGGCACAAACCTGAAATCAAGAAAAAAAAAATCAGCTGTTCTCTACATTTTGACGAGTTATCACACTAATATTATAAAGGCGAAAGTTTGTGAGTGTGTGTGTATGTTTGTTACTTCTTCACGCCTAAACCACTGAACCGATTTAGATGAAATTTGGTATAGAGATAGTTTGGACATAGGATAGTTTTTATCCCGATATTCCCACGGGATCGAGTCTTATGCGGGTGAAACCGCGGGGCGCAGCTAGTGCGAACATAAATGTAGGGAACAGCTGATTTTTTTTTTCGCGATTTCAGGTTTGGTCCCATATTAAAAGTTGTTCATAATGATGAGTACAATCTCCCATTTTGACTTGTCGCATGTTTTCAATTAATAATTTATAATAATAATAATTTATTTATTTTCTCACAAAAACTTGTTACATTTAGAATTTCACCCTGTATAGATACCCCATCGAGTTTTCCAGTAATACAGTACATGTGGAATATGCGAAGATCTTCTGTTTAAAGTAGGTACTAGGTAACTGTTGCACGGGACTTCATGTACTTACGATCCAGGATATGAAAAGTAGTCTAAGTATATCCTTCTTCAGGTCGCAGGTACCCATCTAATTTTATAAAGATCGGTTCAGTTGTTTTGGCGTAAAAAGGTTACAGACAGACAGGCAAACACAGTTACTTCTGTGTTAAAATATACACCCTTTCGGAATTCAGTCGTATTAAGAATAGTATGATAGTGTGTAAAATAAACAGCCACTGTATATGTTCCCACTGCTGGGACACAGGCCTCCTCTCTGTGAGAGGGAGTGGGCTGTAATCTACCACGCAAGCGCAAGTGTATGGTCAGTCAGAATATGAATAACTTCTTCTTCAGCAGGGTTGAGAAGTTAAGTATAAACAAGCATCAACAAAACTTTATACAGGGTGACTGGAAATTAGTGGCGGAGCCGTTAAGGGGAGGTAGTCTAGGGTTTTTCCGACAGATATCACTATGAGACCTACCGTCCTTACTTAACCCTTTCCAAGATATTCCTACTTAAAGAGATAGTAATAAATCCTAAAAAAAAGTGATTTTGGCCTACTTTTTTTTGTTTTGCAACAAAGATATTCTAAATAAGTAATATTAATTGTAAAATTTCCGCTACTGTCATTATTTTATGCAAAAACTGCTAAACAAAAAGTAGGAATATCTTGGAAAGGGTTAAGTAAGGACGGTAGGTCTCATAGTGATATCTGTCGGAATAACCCTAGACTACCTCCCCTTAACGGCTCCGCCACTAATTTCCAGTCACCCTGTATATTATTAATAACAATGTTAATAACAACTTTGGGGACTCCCAGATTTCTAGAAAATATTATTGTATCGACGCACATGCAATTAAGCAGCAAAAAACTCAATAATAATGGCGTAGAAAAAATAACTCAAAACAATAATTTTAGAATGAACCTTGAAACTTCAGAAAATTGCTAAATGACCAAGTCTTTGTGTGTGAAAACGTGTATTTTTACGGCTTTTGATATTGATCAGCGAGTTAAAAAAAATTAACATCATAGTAATAGGTACCGGTTTGGATAAGAGCTAAAGAAAAAAAAAAATTCCGTGTAGGTATATTAATAGCATAATCAGCCTATAATGGTCCCGCTGCTGGGACACAGGCTCCCTCTCTGTAAAAGGGAGTGGGCCATAATAAAGCACGTTCAAATTGTGTTCCCGTTAAAGACTGATTGTAGGTATAAAAGTACTACACATTGCTGCTAGCCTTAGGTACAGTCAAGAAAAGAGATAAGTATGCAGGATCGTTGGATATAGTTGATGTTTAGTAAGAAACAGATGGACGTTCTCGAATAAAATTGAATTTTATTAATAGAAAACAAACAGCTCATTTATCAAATTAAATTTCAGTCGGCAATATCCATTGGTTTCTTACTAAACTTCAACTATATCCGACGATGATGCATACTTATCTCTTTTGTTGACTGTACATACAGCTCGTACTTTGATGCATGGAGGACGTGGTGGTGAACCTATAGGTATTTGCATTGAGTGAAAACAGTTCTTGGCAAAAATCCATGAAATTAATATTCAGAGAGTGCAAAATTGCATAAGTTTTTAGTAGTCGTTAGATACTTCTCTGTAGAGGAATGGTGGCCGTTTGCGGCCGCTGAGGGTGACGAGGTCCGCATGGATTTATGCGGGCCAACACCTGGCCGGGAGAGCGTGACGAAATGCGCAAGCACTCCAGCACTCCGGCTAAAGGTAGCAGCAGGACACCGGGTGGTTTTAGTCAGTAAGAGTCTGACAAACACCTCCACCCACCCCAGGGTGGTGGACATCAATGAGGATTAAAAAAAGGTACTGAGGAAGCGGACAAAGATGATGGAAGTGTTAAAATGGCTAAATAAGATAAAGATGATGATAAATCTACTGCGTAAAAGACCTATGACATCATAGGCCAACCGCCTGAACGTGTAATTGCGTAACACACTAACAATAGCAATGGCTTTCATTTTGACAGTTCAACCACATTCATTGCGTTATTTACGTTGTTGAGAAGGCACATTTTTCAAACACATGAAGCATTGGATTAGCAATATTCTTCAAAATGATTCAGATTGTGATTGATAGGGAGTTATGCAATTAGGGTGCTGATGGTCTCCTAGATACAGGCGCTGCCTAGTTTCGGGATCACCGTAAAGACCAAAATAAAGAACGTTAGCAGTTACAGACCGACATTAAGTTAATTATAAGAAGGTAACATTATTAATTTATTATTAATATAGACTGGAGGGACTGAAGGAATCTAATCTAAGGACTAAGGATGAATTAGGATGATACATGGAAATTAGCTCAAAACTAGCTACTACGCTATAATATCAGAATTCGGGTTAATCTACATAGTCATTGAAACAGTCTTTCATATTAATCCACTTCAAGATCCGCCATTCCACCACATCATTAATACCTGTACAAAACAAATGATAAATGCCTTATAGATTACCGGTATCAAGTATGATTGATAGTTTTCCTTCCATTCATCGTTCGAACCGATAATGCATACCTATATCGTTCCCATTGATCGCTGCACTCGGAAACAAGTGAGAGGCTTTACAATACGACCGTGGCTTACTTCATTGACAGATGGTGCTCACGGATCGTAGCCTACGACCGACAGCGACGACCCCACAGCGAAAAATATACACG
The DNA here is from genome assembly GCA_945859645.1 of Amphipoea oculea. NCBI lineage: Eukaryota > Metazoa > Arthropoda > Insecta > Lepidoptera > Noctuidae > Amphipoea > Amphipoea oculea. Next base: position 14,729,294 of record OX243880.1, read on the forward strand.
CCGCATTGTCATACAAATGTTTTGAACGCGCACACGCACGTGAAACAGCGCCGTATTTATACATTTTAAATTTCGTGTTCAAATTTGGAAATGAACTGTTGGTTATGTGGATATATTCAGTGATATAAAAATATATAAAGTAAGTATAGTGTTGATGTTGACTAAATTGTTGGTGTTAGTTAATTTTGTGTGTGAGGTAGGTAGAACTAGAACATTATTGATTTCGTATAGATTGTGAGTGATAAGACTGGTTTAATATATGAAAGGATTGTGATAATAGACTTAGAAATAGAGTGCTAAATTATGGTGCTTAAAACGCTTTTGTGTGCATATTATCATAGTGTAATATAATTAGCATAAAAGATTGAATAGATAAAATATAATGGGCTATTATTTACTCTGTATAGGGACTTATTATACCCAGCTCCATTATATTGAAGGTTTTTAATTAAAATTTTAAGGCCATGAATACACACGAGTGTTACGAATAAGTATAGGTAATTATGAGATGATCCCTTGCACTAAGAGAGTAATGAAATGAGTCGTAAAAGATCTCGATTACTGACAAATGCTTGCACTGACTGGACTGGTCCACTCAAATCTGTGTGGTACTTTCCTCAAAAGACCATTTCAGACACCAATCTACATTGTCTTCACATGATCTGACCAAGATTATGTCTGGAATTTAAAAGAGACTGTGACCTCTGAGTTTGTTTCGGCCTTTCTTTTCAATGTAGTCAGAAAGGAAACGCCGAACTCATCTAGCTTATTTTTTTTATAATAAGTATGACGTTTTAAAAAAGTGATTCCGATATACTATTAGGTCCTTACATATGAAATTGGCGTTTTTCGTACTGGCCACTTTAATCACGAATTTCTCCTCTTTGGTAAGGAATTCCAAATTCAAATTTGTACAGCTATTTACTCATGTATTTGTGCTTCGATGACCGTCATTCATTTGTTTTTTTTCTTCTGTTTTTTCTGTTTGCGTCACTCATTTTACAAAATGGAAAATTTAAAATATCGCATTATTTACGAGTACGAGTTCCGCCGTGGCACTAGTGCTGCGGAAACGACTCGAAGGGTGAATGATGTGTATGGCGGTCATGTTGCAAAAGAAAACACAGTTCGTTTTTGGTTCCAACGTTTTCGTTCTGGAAATTTCGACCTGCAGAACAAGCCCCGTGGACGGCCTGAGACCCAAGTTGATAATGGAGAATTGAAGGCTATTGTGGAAGCGGACCCATCGCAAACCACGTCCGAGTTAGCTGCAGGCTTCGATGTTAGTGATAAAACTGTTTTAATTCACTTGAAGCAAATTGGGAAGATTAAAAAGCTTGAAAGCACGACAACGCCAGACCACACACTGCGCAACAGACGGCTACCAAATTAGAAGAGCTTGAATTGGAATGTCTTAGACATCCTCCGTACTCCCCGGACCTTGCTCCAACAGATTACCATTTTTTTCGCAATTTGGATAACTTTTTGCAAGGGAAAAAATTCAACTCCGATGGGGCAGTCCAAATCGCCTTCAAAGATTTTATTGATTCCCGTCCGACTGGTTTTTTTAGTAAAGGGATCAATGAACTACCTATAAGATGGCAAAAGTGCATTGAAAACAATGGTTCATACTTTGATTAATTAAATATATTATATTAAAAAATATTCGACTTTTTGTTCCTTCCATACAAAACGCCAATTTCATATGTAAGGACCTAATATTTACAGAATAAAAAAAATCATTTTATCTCTCTTTATTATACTGAGAATCAACAGGATCGGTAAAATCATTTTGTGGAAAAAAAAAACAACATATGAAATAACCGAAACCCAAAAACCTAAAGGTAATGTTACCTTGATATTCGATGTGCCAGAAAGTTTGACACGAAACCACCCAAATGCGATCACCGGTCAAGCACCGCGCGTCGCCTAATGGCGACGAAACAATAGAAAATCAATTGTGTCTCATTAGCGGAGCTGGACAGATTAAAAATCTCGTCCTTAGTTTTTACTGAAATAAGTACCCGAATTTAGTATCCGTGAGGCGTAATTATTCTAATTAGCCGTTGCAGTTGAGAATACTGAAAAAAAGATATGTTTTCTATGACGAAAACCCATTTTAGTGATGACATTAAGCAGCTTCTTTATAATGCTAATCGATCAGTTTGGATTCATAACTTATGATATTATGTACTTACAAACATCGACTTAATTATTAGTCGTATTCATTAGCTGAGCGTCAAAGTAATTACACCTGCCCTTTTTCTTTGTTACCATTTTAGGTACTTAGGTAGGTATGTGATTCATCTAATAACTAGGATGAAAAAAATCCTCTTCTTCACCAACTTTAAAAGGAGTATTTGAAAGGCTTTATGTCGAGGGTATTGCATGATAGTATCTGTGACTTATTTAAGACAGCAAGAAATCCTACAAAACGAGTAAACCTTATAACAACCCAAGTCCTTGCCAAAAAACAATATAAAAAATAAGGGGGGGACACTATAAGAAAGAAAGAAAGAAATACGTTTATTTGCAACACTAAACACTTTAGCACTTTGCGTTTTTTTATAACACTTTTAGGCATGAGTTGAAGTCTATAATTCCGCCTTTGTACAGCTATTTTTATCCTTGTGCATAGTTTCCATAGTTAAATAGATAAAATATGTTTTTAATTAACCTTCAAAACGCATGAATAACATTGTGCCTCCGTTTCTCGGAGTTCGTAAAAAGTAGAAGCTGCGTAGCAGCCGCGTATGTGCTCCCATCGTAGCCATCACCGGCGTAGAAGCCGCGCAGCAGCCGCGTAGCAGCCGCGTAGCAGCCGCGTAGGCACACAGGTCGCAGCCATTGCCGGTGTAGAATTCACGTAGCAGACGCGCACACATCGTAGCCATCGCCGGCGTAGAAGCCGCGTAGTAGCCGCGTAGGCACACAGGTCGTAGCCATTGCCGGCGTAGAATTCAAGTAGCAGACGCGCACACATCGTAGCCATCGCCGGTGTAGAAGTCGCGTAGTAACCGCGTAGGCGCGCACATCGTAGATGTCATCGGTGCATCGGTGTAAAAACCGCGTAGAAGCCGCGAAGCGAAGGCATTATATGAAGAGCGAACCAAATGTGTACAAAGATCTAGCAATTACTTGTTAACAAACAAAATGAATGGTAAACCAAATAATAATATGCCCAAGTTAAACACGCTGATCGATTGACACTGTCAATAACTGCGACCTACACAATCGCTTTGAATCACGTAATGTATGATGATTGTATGGCAGCAATACAACTGGTTTTATATAGCGACAACTTTTGTATGAGATTTGTTGTAAACACGTGCTCGCGACATTTTTTAACCTTTTAACAAAAGAACCTCCAATAGTCATTGGTTTAACAAATAAACATCGATTTTTTAGTTCAGTAATAGGTAACCGACAAAATACATCTCGAACAGTCTCTGATGTAGGTACAGTCAAATCCCTGTTTTTACCAGCTGTTTGTGTTTTTACGAATTATTTGATGCCCTATGTTTACTTTTTCATATAATTGTACATAATTATTATTATAGTTTATATGTTAGCTTATATTATGTAAATATCTATACAAATAAATAAAACCCATATTCAAAACTTATTTTTTACTTTATTTAATTGTTTTCGGGAAACTTAAGAAGAAGAAGGTACCAACACAAGTTTCCGCTGATAAACACTACAATAAATCATGAAAAAAAAACACAGTCGATTAAATCCTGATCAATTAATTATTCGTTTACACGCACACAGTTCGTTTTCTGTGAAGAAAAATACCTAAGCCTAAAGAAACTTTACTAACCACTTATATTTAAATATAGGAGATATTTATTTACTCCGTGATATTTAATTACTAAGTAGTTTTAGCAACACTGCTAAAATTTAATCGAAGTGGCCAGTATAAATTTATTGTCTAAACCTGTAGGTATTCGTATTTCAATCATGTTTCGATCCATTCATTGCCAAATACGAAAAGTTCACATGATTAAAAATTGGACATTGAAGGACACAGAAGAACATTAAAAAATCGAAAGAGGAAGGATATTTCACAACCCAAAGATTTTCACAACACCGACTGCAGACACAACATTGAAACTCCTAATCGCTAACGACCAAAGCGATTATCGATTACCTGACACGTATTCGATAATTACAAGAACAGCTATGATATGGCCAGCTCACACGGTCGCAAGCTCGTAATTCGTAATTACAATGACACGAGCACGACACGTTCGCCTTGGCCAAAGAACAGGATCGAAATATATTCGCTTGTTGCTAGTTTTCGTTCGCGACTTTGTCTCAAGATTTGGCCGATAGGAGGCGTCGAAGGTTTGACATTCAGGGCAATGGAGGAAACTGGAGCATCTAACAAGCGAGGTCTTGAAGCAAGTCTACATTAGCATACCATTGTTGAGGCTTCGACGTTAGTTACCTGTCACTGGCCACTGTCATATTAGTTCAATCAAGGGTCTTTATTTGTTTGAGATGCTAGAAAATGTTCACTCGGCAAATACTCATCAAATGGTTTCCGAGAGCAGTGGTGGCTCAATGACAATGGCCCCGACTTACGAGTTGTAGGTCGTGGTTTCGAACTCCGGCAGACGCTTTACTTTGTGTAATATATTTCATCACTAGTGCTCTCAAAAACGGTGAAGGAAAACGTCGTGAGGTAACCTGCATGTCCTACCACCAAAAATTCGAAGACTTGTGACATCTACCAACTCGCACTGGGTCCGTGCGGTGGATACTGGATTACGACCCAATCCCTCTCACAGAGAGGAGGCCTGTGTCCCAGCAGTGGGAACGTTATAGGCTGATTCCTTCCAAAAGGAATAACAAGCAAATATTTTAGGAAAAGGACAGAGGATAACTGGCTTGTAAATCTAATATGATTCTAGCGCAAAACTACTACATTACTGTCCCGAGAACGAGTCCTCGCCTCGAATAAAGCTTATATTATGTACCAGAAATATTCTCGTCGTCCTAACTATACTGCGTCTATTTATATATATTTTACGAGTGTGCCCACAACTCAATAGCATTGTTCAAGAGAATGACGTAGCACCCAACGGAGAAAGCTGATGTCATAGATAAGGCTCAGGAAATCAGTTCGTCTGTGTATGAGGTCAACACAGGCTGGTTATCACGCGATGGAAGTTCGAACACGATTACCTAATTGTTAGGCTTCATAGTAAGGACGTATAACGTTCAAGTAAAGCTAAAAGTGTAGAAAGGGATGGTGAGCTCAGTTCGCCGTAGCCTGGAACCCTGTAGTTGCTCTCGTCAACATTCGGGAATCAATGCTGGTAAGCTGTTGCTTAACACCACCTACTACAGTTGAAAGCTATAAAGTAAGTATAAATATATATACCATAAGTATAAATATATATAAAAATGGGAATACTTACAGTTGGTCTGGTAATCATGCATAGGATAATGTTATCACAATGCAGAGGTATACTTATGGTATATATATACTTATATATGTATAAGTATAAATATTTATACTTTTATTACTTGCTTGGCTGATGGGTCTTTCGATCGGCTTGTCGGAAAGGTGGGAAATGCTATAAATCCATTTATCATCGGCTACATCATCGGTGTAGCTGTAGATGGGTAGATTTTCGTTATTTATCGTCATTTACAGGTGTTATTAATATTATATTATTTATAATACGGCAGCGCACCACAACCGCGGCACGTGTCACATCCCAACATATATTGTGTCAAACGAAATAACAAACGAATACCAATATACTATATTTTCAATGTAAGTGAAAAAACCAATGTAAGTGAAAAAAAAAAACAAAAAAAAAATTGTGCGATGAATGATGAAATGATGATAAATAACGAATATCTACCCTGAGACAGTCAGCAACAAAAGTCGATTAACACTGACATTTTTACATGTTATTAAATTGACAACAATTTTATCAATAAACTGCTTTTTTTAGCTTTTCACATAATAGAAAAGTGTTTATATTCTAAAAAAAATCTGCTGTAATTTTGAACAAATATTTTACTCAATAACTAAGATTAAAAAAACTGAAGTGTTTATCGACTTTTTTGTTGACCCTACCTGCAGCTACTTTTATATGTTGTTTAATATGTTGCGTTGTGTCCCTTTAAATCTGTGCTAAGAAATAAATGTATTTTCTTTCTTTCTTATCCTCTCAATTGCACGTGAATGTCTAACTTCGCAATTAACAAATTAACTACCTCATAGCGACCTAGCCTAGCCACTAGCTGGACATTATTATAATAGTAAAAAAAAATATTGTGATTATTTATGCTTGTAAAAGGGTTCACTAATGTTTCACCAAAACTCCTTTGACAAATTTTTAGTTTACAACCAACGTTTCGTATACTATTTATTTCACAAACAACTCATTCCGCAATAGTTTTATTTTATAAACACTCGCTTTACAAACATTTATTTGGCAAATGCTTCTCTTTACAAATGTTACGGATGATATTTTATCATTTGTACATTTTTCATTTAATATTTAGATTCTTTTGGAAAAATAACATTTATACAAAATATCATTTTATAATACACTAGCGACTGCATTAAAATCCGTTGCGTAGTTTAAAAGATCTAAGCTTACAGACAGCGGGAGTGACTGTTTTATACTATGTAAAGATTTTCTAAACCAGTCACAAAGTGATCATGACGGTATTCTCCATTTAGGTCAAATAATTTTCAGGCAAGTATTTTTTTCTATATAATCTAGTCGTTTCTGGCACTCGCCGGCCGCTGCCGCGGCACCGCTCGCTTCGCTCGCTCGGCTCGTGCGTAGGGGGTCACAGTTTTAACCTAACCTAACCGAACCATTTTTTTTTAATAATTACCCTAACGTAACTAGTTCGGTTCCGGGTCACCTACTAAAAATAATCTCTTTTTTCTTCTATTAGCGCAAGTCGTTTGTGGCACCCATATTTTGTGTCAAGTATTTTTTTTTTTCTATATAATTTAGTTGTTTCTGGCACTCGCCGGCCGCTGCCGCGGCACCGCTCGCTTCGCTCGCTCGGCTCGTGCGTGGGGTCACAGTTTTAACCTAACCTAACCTAAATTTTTTTTTAAATAATTAACCTAATCTAACTAGTTCGGTTCCGGGTAGCCCACTAAAAATAATCTCTTTTTTTTATTAGCGCAAGTCGATGATAGAATGAGTTTCATTTTTAAGAAATTGCGTAATGATAAGTCAATATGTAAAACGTTTTTATTCCAAACGTTGTTTTATGAGATAAAATGAATAAAAAATGAATTGTTTGTCAAATAACACGTTACTAAACAAAAGTTTATAGGGTGATTATTTTGTAAAGTGAATTATTTCGCAAACTTGTTGTTGTATAATGATGAAATGACAAATCATGTTTTTGCCAATCGTTGTTTGTCAAGTAAAAATTTGTAAAATAATTTTTGGTGAACTGACAGGGCACCTTGTAAAAGACCAATAATATATAGAATATGATTTTTATGAGGTATAAAAATTATTAATAAGTAGGTGGGTAAAGTACTAAGTATACAATCTATTCAAATAGGTAAACACGTGCTAGTCAATGCGAATATACTTACGACATGTATTTTTACATAAATAAATATCAATATGTGTAGACTGTACGGTGCGCGGTGACGCAAATTGTTCAAAAGCACGAAGTGGAAATAGTGGAATTGCTTCCGTGTCTAATTTTGTTAATAGCATTTACTGTCTAAATTAGATAAGTATTATGTAAGTATAAAATTATCCAAAATTAAATGTCATTTGCTCCCAATAAAAAGAAATTATTAGGTACTTACCATAATAAGTAGCGTTTATTTATTTGCCTATTATTAAGTTATATACATATCTATAGAATAAAAAGAGTTAAAAAAACGTTAAAGTCTGAGTTTAAAAAACTATGAGAAACTCTTAGTTTGTTTCGGTCTTTCCTCTCAGAGTAGGTAGTCGGGTAGGAATAGAAAACATAAGTAAATAACTTTTGACGCGTAAAAGTGTTTTTTGTACCAATTTACAGAAATAAATATCATTTAAACTAATAGAGATGGCATTTTGTTTTCAGAATGAATGAGCAAGACCTGATGGTGGCGCGCGCATTAGCGGCTGAGTCCAAGGAGAGCTCGCCAGGCGGTTCCCCTGGACCGTTGCGGAAGACTGTGCTCACCAACCTGGCTGATAGACTTAATACCTTCAGGTATGCACATTTTTGGATTTAAATGGCTTGTTGGCCGAGTAATTAAGGCTTCTCCTCGCATGTACGATTTCCAGTAGAAGGTGACTCCTCATTGTAGTTTGTATGAGCCGTACGATTGTCCGAGTAGCGGGATTGTCCGAAAGGGTTACCGCTACCCCGGAACACAAAGGGCTAAGGAAGGAACACGGATGGGTTTTAGTCAGTAAGAGTCTGACACTCCCTTCCGCTCCACCCAGAGCGGGAGGGTCATCTGATAATTTCCCATCCAAAAGAAAAAAAAAACCTATACAATGCGAGGTCAGCTAAAATTGGAAATGTACGAGTATAGCTTGATATGTTGTCGCATTTACTAGGTTGTGAGTTCAAATCCAGACAAGTACCAATGCTTATGACTTTTTAAATTCATTCATGCGATGCCATACGTACTTTTTAACACCCGACAAAAAACAGAGGGGTGTTATAAGTTTGACGTGTGTATAATATGAGTGTCTGTCTGCGCCATCGTAGCTCCCAAACGCCTGAACCGAAATTGTTTTTTTTTAACTTTCTGCAAGGTATTCCTGGAATGCCGTACCATCCTTGCTAAATAGGCTGTATCTTCTTCACTTCACCACATATACTCGTAATATAAAACAAAGTCGCTTCCCGCTGTCTGTCCCTATGTATGCTTAGATCTTTACGCAACGGATTTTGATGCAGTTTTCAGCAATAGATAGAGTGATTCAAGAGGAAGGTTTATATGTATAATACATGCATATTATAGAAAAGCCGAGAAATTCAAAGATTTGTAATGTGATGTCGCAATAAACATATTTTTGTGCGTTCCATTGAAAACGCTGGCTAAACCTTATGAGATAGATCAAATTAATGTACAGACGCCAGCACATCAACCTACCCGAAACTGTCACATTTTTCCAATCAACTTTGAACCTTATACTTCAGTGATAAAGTTGAAAATCGATTAAAGAAATTTGACAGATTGTAGTAGGTTGATGTGCTGGCGTCTGTACAGCTACAGACTCACATCAAGCTACTACAATCTGTCAACTTTCTTTAATGGGTTTTCAACTTCAACTGTTAAAACATAAGGATTAACCTGTTTTGCCTCGACACATACCCCGAAGTGGTGTTGATCCAAGAATGAAGGTAAGGACATATTAAAGATTCTGCAACTTATTGAGATGTATTACCAATTTGTCCCACCCATTTTTTGTTTACTTTTAGATCCTCACCCTTTACCGCTCCTCGACGGACTTGGTGAAACTTCCCATTGAGTTATGGGATTTGCACAGGTTTTCCCATAGCCGTTTTGTGCGAACTCTCCCGTCGGCACCCTTCAATAATCCGCGAGCCAATTCTTGGTTCTCACCCATAAAATCAAGAAGAGTATCAATTTGCTCGTGAGTTGCTGCAGCGGTTGGGGCCATTTTACACAATTAACCATGGAATGAAAAGCTAATTAGAATACAGAAAACTTCCACGCTAACGAAGTTTATGAACTTTTTTTAAAGTCACTTCTTTAAATAATCATTTAATGGGCTTTTTAACATACAATGAATAAAGCACACTGTGTACAAAATATATAAATGACTTTGCGACTGAGAGTCGCGGAGGATCGCCGTTGTACGTCCGTATACGTTCGCGATCGGGGTTCTCTCTCTCTGTCGCCCGCGTCGCTTTTGCTGCGCTACTCGCTAGCAGCTAGGTGCGCTACTCGCTAGGTGCACGGGCGGCGGAATCGCACTGCGTAGCAGCCTGTTTTTTTATATTCCGTGGTAGCAACAACATCGTACTTACTATAGCCATAGAAAAATCCGTGCTATACTTTGACGTTTCATTTGAAAATTTTCTTCAAAAAGTAAGCACGCAAAGGTATCAACAGGATGATGCTGGTTTCCGGACAAAATGGCAAAAATAATTGAAATCTATATTTAAAGACATAGTAAAAATTATATTTTAAAAAATGTGGTAATTTTCTAACGACAAAAGTATTAATTTTTGTTTAATAAGCTAGAAAACTACAAAATAAGTAAATCGGTAATCGGTAATCGACCGGTAAAATAGCGCAACTCTATTGCTATGCGTCTTTCGTTCACGAATATTGTCTATGATTCCGTTTGAAACTGATGAATCCGAAATGGTTAGGGAGTAGGGTTCAGTCCGAAGTATCGGACTACTGTCGGACGGGCTCGTTACTTCGTTGACGGACTTAGGGAGTAGACCCCCAGCTAGTACGTAATAATCACCCTCGCCTCAGCCATCTCGCTGCTCAGTACCGTACCAGTACCAATACCAACGACCATACAGACCAATACCGTCAAGTTCAAAGCTATTTTACTTCCCGCGTCTAGTACTAACGTGCATTTCTAGATGGCGCTACATGTATGAAAGTAAAAAAAAAAACCAATCAGTAGTTTGATGCCATTTTATAAAACACTTGTTTTAGTGTAAAAATTCGTTTTCTTTGTTTTTTACCCATTTATAAAACTGAATGATAAACGAACAAGCATGACAAAAGAATCTGGCTAAATGACACGTTTCTGAGGCAGTATTTTTCGTATTGTGATTGAAATACTCTAAGAATTGGATTGACAAATTGTGTGCTGTCAACCATAGATCAACATCAGCAACTATGTCAAAACAAATGTCAACGTAATACAATTTCCACGGGCGTAATATAACCTCGAAAATACGTTTTAATTTAATACAAATACGTATTTAAACTGTTTGTTTTAATAATGACACGTTGTAAGCATAATGGCGATATCACTAGCGAATATGACTATATGGAATGAGTAATATTATGACATTTTTGTGGAAAATACTGCAAATAGTGTGTTTTGAAGATGGATAATACCAAACTCTTAGTTAAACAGTCGAAGACTCGCGCAACTACCAGCAGCAGCGTAGAAGCCGCTGATGAAGATGACAGGTCTGTAGTCTCGTACGTAAGAATCATCCTGGTTTCCTGAATTTTAGATACCTAGCAATTGTAGTACCGTAGTTGATGATTGATTCGTGAATCACATACCGGACGAGAGTATTCCATTACGTTCCTCTTTATTTATAACTTCTTTTATAGGTATCTAAACTGCGTTTCTAAACAGACACTAGGTTCATCATTTTACACATAATTGTTAAATAAATATCGTTAAATTGTTTACTACCTACTTACTTATTTATCGTAAAATGTTATTGTTTTATAAATCGCAATTTATCGGAAGGTAAGTATCGGGTTTTTCTGTTGTCTTTACATGTGTATGAACAGCTGGTAAATCAGAAGTAAAACATCTCAACTTTCTAAATTGATTTTGAGGGCTCTGGTTTTGTAAAAAATCTAGAATTAAATAACACTCTAAAACATGCCGGCCGCCGCCGCTGTTGGGGTCGGCTTGCATGCTGTGTCTATCACTTAATATTGTGCTCTTGGCTCGTATGTTTGCTTGTGTTAATTTGGTTTAACAGTGTAATGATTGTAGATAGACCAATTAATAAATAAATAACCGGATGCAGCTGAAAACCTGTATTTTACATGGAGCGCTGCCTATCTGACCTCCAGAATCCAGTTACTGAGTAAAACTATACCTCTTGGTAAGACTGGTTGTCAGACTTTCAGTCTTCTGATGACGGCTGTCATTACAGCCGGGACCAACGGCTTAAAGTGCTTTCCGAGGCATGGAGGGTCTTGGTATGTAAAGATGGTCACCCATCCACGGACCAACCGCGGCTAGCGTAGCTTAATCGAATCGATCGACCCGTGCGGCAGCATCTTTAGGGTTCTAAGAACATTTTCGCAGATCGCGCGATCGTAACGTCGCGTTGTCACTGTGGACGCTGCCATTGTAAATTCAATCAATAACCATGCACGAAAATCGGTACATTTCAATTTAGTTCTCTATTTTGCCACCGGCTTACATATTCAGGGCGCACTATACCCTTTTTGCTGACAAGGCAGCGCCATCTATCGCACAGATCGCGGAAATTATAATTACCTCTAACTTCTCTTACATCGTGTTTATAATCCTGCACTGTCAACTTAGGTATCTGAATTTTATAATTATGATCTTCTTAGCGTGTCTATGGCAAAAATATAGTTTTTTCTTAAAGTTTTTTTTTTTGTATTCTATTCTATGTCCAAAACTTCTTCAAGTCCTTGGTGGGTAAGAGCGATTCTTCATTTCTCGCATCAGGCACCCGACACCCGATCATCCCGATCATTATCGGTCCAATTTCAAATGTGTAGAGTAGGTGTGCGCTTGTCCTCTGCTGTTGTCGAAGTATCGAGACTCCTGCAATGATTTTAACATAAAAACACGTTAACCTTATATGTATATCAATAGGTATAATAAGAACGAATCAGTTACGAGTCTTTAATTTAAAGAAAACCTGAGTCCCGGTGGAAGCTAAAAGCCCAAAACCACCACACTACGCAACCTCTTCATAAAACATGCACGCATTGACGCATCAACATTCCTGTCGTGCTTAGATCGTAGACTTGATGCCTTAAATAAAAACAAAAATTCGTATCATTGAATTACAATGTCCCCTGTAAAGCCAACGCGAGTCCTATGACACGGTTTCGGCAAACTTACCGACTGGCGGCTACTACTGTTTCAACTTATGGAGTCTGACTCACTGACGGTTGACCCGCCAGGAATGTACCACTTTTAGGACAATGACTCTTGACCTACACTCGAATTAGATTATTGCAGTGCACGGTATGGCAGGAACACGCGGATTTATAGTGTTAATACCCCATGTGACTGTGTTAATGATCTTTACGAGAATTCCATCGGTATGGGCTATGATATGGTTCAATTCTGTTTGCGTGTAGCTTGTAATTTAAGCCGAAACTACACGCCGTTATTGTTCTTGTTCCGAGAAAATTATCGTTTGCGGGAAACGTAGAACGTACCAAACGTAACGTAAAATGGAGAACATGATTATTTATTTATTTATTTAATACTTCAAGCACATAAATGTAAATAAAAAACAAATGTAAAACCTACTACAATCTGTCAAATTTCTTTAATAGATTTTCAACTTTATCACTAAAGCATAAGGTTCAAAGTTGATTGGGAAAATGTGACAGTTTGGGGTAGGTTGATGTGCTGGCGTCTGTACATAGGCGGACTTAATGCCATAGATGATGATTCATGATTCTAATAGGATCTTAATTTGAAAAGGAAATAGAAATACAAAAAGACGGGTTGCACTCCGGGAGTGCCGGCAGAAGTGAAAACTTGAATATTAACGTTGAAATAAATCAATTATTAATTGAATTAATATAACTAAGTTTTTTTCACTATTTCTGCGTCACTTTTTTCATTAATTCATGCACTTTGTTCAATTTCCATTTTTTGAAACACTTTATATACACGAATTTTACGAATACACAGCAGTGTGGCTACTACACAGACGGTCGAGCCATCAGCTGTCCATCCACGTCTGCGTTCGCGTCCACCATCACCATCACATCACATCACATCACATCGCCATCGCCATCACCATCGCCATCACCATCACCATCGCCATCACATCATCATCGCCATCACATCATCATCGCCATCGCCATCACCATCGCCATCACCATCCATCCATCCATCCATTATCGTGTCTCACTTGGTTCACTTCGGTTGGCGCCGCCGTAGAAAGAGATGGGGGGGGAATCTCTCCTGACGGTCACGTGTCCTGACGCGATGCCCTGACGCGAGTTTAACATTTTTTATCCATCACAAAAAGGGTTCAACGCCGCTAAAGAAGTTTTCACTTCAAAAAGCGGCCAAGTGCGAGTCGGACTCGCGCACGAAGGGTTCCCTACCATTATCTCAAAAAACGGCGAAAAAAATCACGACTGTTGTATGGGAGGCCCCTTAAATATTTATTTTATACTGTTGGTAGTATTTGTTGTTATAGCGGCAACAGAAATACATCATCTGTGAAAATTTCAACTGTCTAGCTATCACGGTTCATGAGATACAGCCTGGTGACAGACGGACAGTGGAGTCTTAGTAATAGGGTTCCGTTTTTACCCTTTGGTTACGGAACCCTAATAAAAAGGATGCTTTTCCTGAATAATATAATGTAAATAAATAATATCCCTTCAGTCATTTGCGGCATAAACCAATCCAAATATCATTCACGATTATGTGCAATTATTGACACGCGATTTCAACAAGTTTGATTGAATTCAACACTTTTGTTCAACAGGTGACGCACACTATTATTTCTACCAAACCCCAGCCTGCGTCTGCTCCTGAATTATAATTCAACTTTTGCCTGCGATTTCGTCAGGCTGTCGCACCTTGAATTGCAACCTGTTTTTCGAAAGCCCCTTATCGTATCGATCGGCAGTACATTCCGCTTGCACCCAATTTTTATCCACATCGATTGACTTCATAATCCACCCATATTTGTCTGTTCAGCATTCAGTTATTAGTTCTATAGTCATCCCAAAGTTTACTTTGACACTGCTACGTAAGCTATCATGATGTTACTCGTAAGTTTACATAGTTTGCCATATCTTTTTGGCAACACAAGATAACGGTAACTCCATATTTTATCTAATAATCCAATTAAAAGAGATAATAAAAATTTATATTTACCGCAGACATCCTAGATTTACTTTAGATACGAAGGAGTCATTCCATTCCTGTCGTCCCATGCAGCTATTCGGGTAAATACTGAATATGAATAGAGGAAAACACAGGTTCTTGGCGGAGTACCAATTCTATCTTCCCTCATCACGTATACAATCTAGGAAAAGTACCTACCTTATTGTGTAACCTTTTTCCTTTCGGAAATAATTCGCTCTTTTTTATTTATTGGGCTTTTCAAGAATGCTTCCTTCGTACTTCGTATACGATCTCAAGGACAGATAGAATCTATCGTTGTAAATTATATGTAAATGATCATGGCGAAGACGACGACTCAATATCAGTTTTTTTTACATTAACATTAATTATTTTCCACCTTTATTTCCACCTTTACCCTTATGGTATTGAGAAAAGATTGCCATTATGCCTATACGACAACATAAATATATTATCATAAATAATAATATCATATTCTTCATTTTGTTTAAGGCAAGCTGAATAACTAAACACAAGTTTTTGTGCAAATATCACACGATGAAACGTCTAACAAATTGCATCCTCGTTGGAAAAGTACGGACTTTTCCTCTTTGTGCAGTGATGATGTTGATAATTTAGCATTTCGGGCTGCTGCGTGTCTAGCAGTTGTTAATTATCAAACACTTTCATTATTTAGCCGATCGCTAGCAACGGTCTACAGTCTTCTTTTGCGATTGTAATTCTGCAACAAAAATGGAGATTGTACACGAACCACTAATTAATTAATTAAAAATAGCCGACTTCACTTGGCATAATTAACCATATTTTTGGAATCAACAGAAAAATATGACAAAGAAACATTTTTCATAATGTATCGCAATTCGCAATCGAGCGTTAAATAAGGTGCCTATCGGGTTATCGAGTGGCAATAAAAACATGTTTGGCTAGCATGCGATCGAGTGTACTCCATGAGAAGTAACAGAAAACCTACTCATAACGATGAACGAGTGTAAAAGGACCATGTGGTCCTTACCAGCCTTAGAAGACAGAATCAATATAGTCGAAAAGAACGGTTATGAAGAACTCAAATAATGTGATATTAAGAGTGCAGAAAGATTTGTGTTGATTCATAACCAAACAGGGAAAGTCTTCAACCTCAACAAGTACAAGCAGAGCGTAGTAAACATGGGACCCCAGGGCCCAGATGCAGAAAGCCAGTGACACAATCTAAGGGCAGTGCGGACGGTACAGAAAGAACCCTTTAGTCGCAAAATACTGCTTGATAGTTGACAGCTAGAAATGGATATGGAAGAAACCAAACCATTGCTGTGATTTCAATTTAGGATCATGAAGTCATAGACGCGTATTCGCAGGATGTAGGCACTTACATCATCTCTGCGCCGTTTGGCATGATACCGCAGTAGTCCTTCTGAAGTTATTCATGCTGTGATCAAAAACACGCAATGTGCACACCATAGACCCAGCCACTAAGACTGACAAATGGACGACATTTCCGCAGTTCAAAGAGGGCTTATTTTAGTACATATTATTAACATTCATAAAGTAATGCGTGAGCTTGAATGTGAATATCACCAAAAATGCTCGTTATGTTCATAATAGATGATTATCACTGTTCTTCGGGACTAATCGGGACTCATTTTACACCCTCTGGATATTGAAAACAAAAATACTCTTTGTCGCAAAAGATATGGGAATAGTGTGTATCAAAATAAAACATTTCGGTTAGAAAAGGTTTCGGCCTAATTCGAGTTTTACCTCTCCCTCACTAGTCCCAATATTTGTAGTTCGCTCTCCTAATATTTATCCACCAGAACTGACCTTAGTTTATAGTTTGTCTGACTATCGTTGTTTGAGGGCAAATTATTTCAAATTAATGATGTTGCCCAGAAGTTTCAAGACCTTAATTTCTGGTCTTTATGGCAGAGAAACACCATCCGCCTACTTTCATTAAAGGAATATCGTTAACAATCCTCAAAGGCCATGCATGAAGTGAGTTGTTTCGAAATTTCGACACGCCTCACTTGCCGCAATAAAAACAAGAGCATGTGCGCTACAGGCAAGTAGATTAACATAATTTCTTTAAATCACAACAAAGTCGGCGTGATCAAGCATGATGCCCTCCTTGTGGCCACAATCTCGGCGATAACGGCGTCCAGACAGCTTTTGTTTGCAATTTTTGAGCATTCGGCGGCACCGTGGTCGTGGCGGGAGGTTCGCTGCTCGCGGCACTCGGGCCGTCAGTCGGCCGCATCTCGCCGCCACGGCTCCCGCGCTCTCACGTACTCGGTCGCGGCTCGCGGTTCTTCGAACCGCTTTGCGCGATACTGACCGCAAACCATTTCCGTATACTTGCTACAATAATTCACGACTCGCAGAAAGCCTTGCAATATTCAAGCATCCAATTGAACAAGCCTCACGTGTACGAATTTTGCAACGCGATTTCGCGAGCGATTCCTCAGAAGAAGGTTGCCGCACCAAAACATCGTCGGTTGCAACATTTTACATGCAAGTTTTTGGAAATAATCTCCAAAAAATTTGCAACAATTGAAGAGGTCTAGAAGATCTTTAAAGGCCCTTCAGTAACTTGTAGAGTTTGTTGGATCGGTCGTCTGAAATTTCTGTTGCAACAGTGCAGATTCCAAGGTTGCTCGTGAGAAAACTTTTGAACAGTATTTGATATTTAGTGATGTGTTAAAACTAGCGTGAAACAATGTTGTCGATGGATTCCTTGTGGTGTGGTTCGGAGAGTGAGCTGTCGACATTGAGACTGTGCAAAAGTACGGCTGACAGACCGGAGTACCGGCTGACGAGACGCAAGCCGTCCAAGAGCCTGATCCCGCAAGCCCTGCTGCACGCGCCGGAGCAGCAGCCCAGGACACACCGGCGACGAAGGTCTGGTACTTGGCCGTAAGTGTATACCAAACACTGGCATACTCCACGTGCTATTTGTTACATGATCAGTTTGGCCGCCCGGTCCTTATCAGCTCTACTAGTATGTAATTTACCAACGTTCTTATCATCGGCGTACCTACTATAATATAAAACACCAGAAGCATCGATGAAGACATAAACAATTAGCTTAATAGCATTTTATAGTTATTATGCCATCCTCGCCAAGAATTCTGAACGACTGCAGAAACATGCAGCGAGTAAATGACCTAATTAGCTCAGGTGTCGTGTCCGACGTATTAGACTGTGATTGAAACTGCAATGCCACACAATTGTATGCCTCAACATAATGGTGTACACGATTATTTTAATGTTTTCATATTTTATTGTCAGTTGCAACTTGCAACGTTGATTAATATTTAAGCTGATAATGTTGAAAATGACGTTTTGTTTCTGTATCGTCGCATTTTTAACAAAATTCTCCACCCGCTTTGGTCTTCCCTATGAAGGTTCTATTCGAGCTTAGATGCCAACAGCTCATCTAAAAATTAATAGAGTTGATAAAATTAATGTCTGTAAAATAATGCAGCTTTTGGAAAACGCAGAAACAGATCGCGATACACGTACGACCTAAACATAGATTTGCGCTCTGTCGTTCTCATAATTTCCAGGCAATTATGATAGTACACACCGAATACCGTTACATTCTAGACCCTGGGCAAACGCGATTGGAGCAACGTTCCAGATATACCTGTTAAACATGTCTTTCAAATAGCATGTGCAAGTATATGTCACACGAACTAATATTACACTCATATTGACCAATATTTGCTTTGATTTAACGACCTTTCTCTTTTATGAAAATAATATCGAGTCAATGCAAGTATCCATAGACTAACAGACGGCTCTGTGGGTAGTAGCTCTATGGTTTCACTCGGTACCTTATGTCTTTACATCCGTTCCGACCCAGATAGCAGCTGATGCGTTGCGGCTTCAACCTTCGGTAACTTGGTCAATATATTCCAAGTTGTGTTTGAAACTATAATACTACTTTGAAACTATTTGCAAATGTTATGGTAAATGATTGCAACAGCAATTAAAGTCGTTGTGATGATTTGATGCTTTTATGTTTGAACTGCGATCTAGTTTTCTTTATTTAAATATTGAGGTAATTGAGGAAAACTAAACATGATTTTTTTCAATCTAAAAAATCCTACTGTGAGCAGAATCCTAGTAGCTCAGAAAAACCAAACAGTTGGCCAAGTGGCTTGTATATTTGCCATTTGAACAGTGAAAGGGGCGGCTGCAAACAATAGCCATGAGTAATCGCAGCGCCAAAGAAAAGAAGCACACATGAACATACTTGATACTTGATGCTAATCTTCATTTTTTACACGATGACCCACACTGCATTAGTGCATTCTGACGTCATAATGCACCAAGAAGGATACGAATAGATGCTAATTGTAGGCAGAACCATTCAGTTCACTCCGGTCGAGGTTATCGTTTGTAGAAAGTCGATCCTGTTTCAAACAGGCTTTCCCGCTCAGATATGCCCATGGAATTGTGGAAACACAACTTCATTAAGAAGCAAGTTAGCATTAGCAACGACCAATGCCTTTTCTATAATGTTTAAAACTGTTATGTCAGTCAAAGAATGTTTATGATTTCGCAAATAAGTCGGTCTCGAGTTATTGAATCAAGTGCTCATTTACATAATTAAGATACACTGTTCGCTCCATTGCTTTTGTGTTTTCTTTGAATCGAGTTGCTGATAGCACTTTCGCTGCATATTTCAGAGAAAAACTGTAATTAATAGAAATGAAAATATTACTTTTAACAGTTCATTGTTCGAAGCGGTCATTCTTCGATTTTATTGTTTACGTGTAAAGAATTTCTATTATTTCTGAATGCTCACAGATTCTTATATACATATTACTACGTCTGCGATCCAGCATGAAAAGTATGCCTATGTCCTTACTCAGGCCTTGGTCTATCTGTATGCCAAATTTCATCCAAATCCGTTCAGCCGTTTTAGCGTGAAAACGTAACAAACAAATAAACTCACTTTCGCATTTATAATATTAAGTTAGGACTAGGATAATGTGTGTGGAAGTATAATATCAATAGGCGAAACCTACACGTTCACATGTCAGAATGGCGTCCGTTAGTTGAGCAATGTTCTTGTTGTGCTTTCCTGCAGTAAGCAACGTTTCATATCCGCGGCTATGCAACAACCGCATAATCGCACTAAATCCACTCCGCTCTGCTATTGTTTCACTTTACACGAGTTTTTGTTTGTGGAATTTTTATAATATAAAGTACTTAATCGCATTGTGATTATTACATATGTAATTGATTAGGTGATGGGAAAAGAATGTATAAAGCGAAGTATTAAAAAGTTTGAATAGGTTGCCTGCCCGATGATGTTTAACCCAATGACAATGATGAATGTCACAGTAATCAATGGGCTAAACAAAATCGATACTACAACACGGTCTACTTTTATCGTTATCACAAAACTGTAAATTCCCATAAACATATTAAGGACAAAATTCATATCATTTCGAATTTTTCGCGCTACTGATAGTGTCTGACGCATTAATTATCAACCAACAGTATATCAATAGCAAGTGCCTGGAACTAATCAAATGCAGTAACGGTTATGTCAGGATATTGCTTATCTTAATTCTCCGTCCGTGTCTTAGGTTATCTTACTTGCTTAGACTCCGGTTTCATTTCAAACTTAAATCATCGAATCACGAGACGCGACATGCCAAGAAATCTCGACACTTCCTCATTATCATTCCCCACGACTATCGAAGGAATATTTTGAATGTGGCAAAATAATATGATGTTGCTTTTAAATCATAATATCCTTAGTAAACTCACACAATCGTTAAATGATAGAAACTGCATCATAAAACTGATCATAAAGGTATCTCTTTTCCCTCTGATCTACGATGCAGAAAATTTGCAAATTCGTAATCATTGCATGTATGTTACTCCTGCGGGGTAATTGCGTAACACAGTAACAGTAGGAATGGCTTTCATTTTGACAGTTCAACAACATTCATTGCGTTATTTACGTTGTTGAGCAGACAAATTTTTCGAACATAATATATGAATGAAGCAATGTATGAACAATATCCTTGAAAATGATTCAGATTGTGATTGATAGTGTTACGCAATTAGGGTGCTGGCCATTTTAATATAGACGAGATATAACGAACATTATTGTTACTCATACAATTGCAAGCTTACATGCCCATTGACCACCCAATAACTCTTAAATTGACTTCTTACAAAATCGCTAACTATTATAAAAAATAACAGTATATTTTTTTATTGCTAATTGGCATTTCGTCAGCCTCGTTACATATTAATTCACGAACAGTTACTGTAAAATGTATGAAAGCAAGTATCCGCAACATAAATGTTAGCTTTGAAATTGTATGCCTGAAGTATAATTTATTCTATGTTAGTATAGCCGCAATTGCTTCCATAAGATATTAATGTACATTACGAGTCCGTTGCTTATATCTTTAGTGTATGCAGAGTATATAACCATTTCGTAATGTGCCCATTTGTTACGCAACCTGCTTAGGCACCATTAGGGTGTGTTGAATTACAAGCAGGCGAGGCTTTATGTGCTTTGCTACCGTTTAGTGACATAGGTATAGGTATTCATGCAGTTATATATATAATACCCAACGTACAGATAATTATGCCTATTCGAATGGCGACACCTTCAGTACTTCTGGCCCACACTTAGCAGAAAGCCCCACTACAAACTTTGATGAGGTTCTTTGGCACGAGAGTGGAAGAAAATTCTTATGCTAATCGAGCTTCCAATATAGCTCACAAAAATTAATCAAAATGATTACTAATATCACTAGTACAGACAAATTGTTTGCTTAATCTCCCATAATTGAAAGTTGAAACATGTTTGAACCAGAAGAAAGAAACGGTAGGCGTCAGTATATTTAGCCGAACACCGCAGCACCGTATTGGTGACATATCATACATATGATGCGCATAATTTAAAGTACCTACTAAAATAACATATTTACATTTCCTGACGTACTTGCGTGGGTGATAAGGATCTGAATCAGAGTACCTTTAATTACATCTAACAGCAGCGGTCATACTATAAATTGTGCAATTAGTTGTATAATTTCCGGACAGTTCGCAGCCAAGTAGTATGGCTGTATGTTTTGTGAGAAAAATCTGCACTGCGCTATTCGGCTTTCAGCTTCCCCTTGTATGTAGTTTCCCTACTTTTAAAATCTTCACTGAAGTACTAGTCGCTTGGGAGAGGAGGAATGCTTTGTAACTCGCATCGTGCTAAGTTTTGAAAGCAATGTTGTGTTACTTTTATACAACGTTTGAGTAGTGCAGCAAAGAAGAAGAGTGACTGATTGTACTACCAGAAAGATTAAGAAATATAAAATTGAGCATACTACCATCCTGACAACCAGTCAGTAGCAATATGCAATATCGTCAATATTGCTTAAAACTTTAAAATTACTTTTATGAAAACCCTCATTAAACGCGTCATAATTAAGTAGGAGTTCCTCAAGACACTATCTTAGGTCCCGTTCAAGGGCCTATCTGCAGCATTAATTATGTCAATTATATTTACCTGTTCCAAATTCTCGTTATATACTTTACACTGATGGTAATATCAGTGGACACCCAACATAGTCGATTTTGAAGACCAAGTAATAATTATTAACCATAATTGAGTTTTATAACGTGCCTTAAGTGCTGATGAGTATTTAATGCCTTAGTTTCGGTTAGTCATCAACTTGAATCATCCGACTCGCCGCTAAGTCTGTTAAGCCATCAATGTTCTAATTCCGTCGTCTCGCACCTAATCGATGCACTTAAGGCCGTCCAATCGATATTGATTATTCAATTTTCTTGTCGTACCGTTCCAATTTCGATGCCGATGATAGGCAATCTGATTGACTCTCTTTAATTTTCCAGTAGTTTCTTTAACACGGTTGATATCGAATTTCGTATATACCTATAAGATAATTTGCTCAGCAGTCCTGTTTTTTTTATAATGGTAATTTATCAAATTGGTCCTACCGTTACGATATGTTTTAGAGATATTAAATGTAGCTCTTTAAAACGGATACTGCAAATCACATCATAAATCAAAGTAGAAAGTAACCAAACAAAAACCTTCATTTTTACAAAATAAAATTGATATTTTAACCAATAACCATTCTATATCTATTATACCCATCTAGTCCACGTTCTACAGACCATGACCACCTGAATAGCTATTTGTGAATATTAGCAAAACTCTTTGTTTCAGTCTACAAGTTTTTACTTTCACAAAAAATACAATTACTTAACTTGCATATTTTTTCTAAGACTAGCCTTTCTCATCCATTCACTTACATTGTTATCTTAGCAATTACCGCTAGATATCCTGCTTTCAAACACCTACGTTTTTACAATTGTAATTCACTTTGTTAACTGGTCTCAAAATGATTGATGAAAAAACCCGGATGGAAGCTGTGTTTCATCATCTGGAATCACAACTTCATAAAGTACACGCATTCTCAAAAAAATCATAAGTGTTCAGGTTCTCCAAATCTTAACCCGTCTCAAAGGACCAATAAACTTATGCCCTAGTAAAATAGAGTCTCTGATTCTTATTCATCTTTTTAATCCCTAACACGGAAACCATTTAGCGATACCTCATATTTCCATATACACAGTATGGCACTCTTCCTCGTGCACAGAAGGTATTGTACTCGGCAATTTATGCACGTCTGCCCCATTTATGGAAGGTATCAATTTACTGTCATGTATGAACGCAAGTAGATCATTTATTGTTGTCACAAAAGGACACCTGTCAGAGTCGTGCCACGTATGCTATAATCGTGAACATGGTTGTCCCGATGCACCATGCGGTGCGGCATCAATGATTGGCACCTTACTATGAATTTCATTAAATGGAGCTGTATAACTTGAAAACCTGACAAGTACCTTGTTTGTGTCTGTCGAAAGCTAATCTTAAATCACTTCTTCTTCTTTTTTTCTTCAATTACTGCGACTCAAAGTTTGACGTTATCCCATGTATTTAATTTTTGATCATAGAATCTCACTTTGACACAATTTTAATGACCGGTGGCTAAAATCGTGCACGGAGTTCGATAAAACTATAGTTTTGTCTTTAAGTGATCGTTGTGCCATTGACACGAAAAAAGTCCATTGTCTGCGTGTTCATTTATATTTAGGTACGGTTGCGTTTTGCGCATTTAATCTCATGATTGATTCTTGATCGATCAGTAGTTCAGCAGTTCCTAACCTTTATTTGCTTATTAAATTGCAATCATACAAAACAATGCGAATGTAAGCATTTCAAACCCGTTTTGCATTGTACGTGAAAAATTTAAAATCATTGAAGGCTAGCTACAATAAATTTATTTTACATTTTGCCGAAAATGCAATTTATTTTGCATTTTTTATCATTAACATAGATAAATGAATTGAATCTGATAGTTTTGGTCGTAGCGTTATTCAGCTGGTCTGACAAAATCAATATTAGTTCATTGGACAAAGAAAATGACCAACATAATTACATAGGTTAAACCTAGTGTGACTCTTTATCGTTTTCGCCCACCTCGGTTGTTTACATGTCGGTTGCCATGGCAAAGTTACTGGCCTTGGTGGTGTTTTATTATTTATTTTATTAGCCTTTTCATACCGAAACATTCTAATGTTTTATTTATATGTAGCTGTAACTGTAAGGGTTTTTGTTTTGGTAATTTTCAGGAACTTACCATTCTTCTCACTTCTCACTCCTGGCGGATTTCTTGGGGAAGCACCTGTCCTCAGTCTTAGGCTCTTTTTCTCCACAATATTCTACTATTAGAGTCAGAGCTCAAGTGCGTATGCGGCACCTCCCCACAGACAATGGCCCACCTTCCACCCTGCACCGCATGCCCTATCACCTATGCACCTGATGATCTTATGACTGCGTCAGTGAGCGGAGTTCGCGCAGCTGAATTTTGTACCTAAGATTTTTGAACTTCTTGTCATCGATACGCTAAGAAGAAGATGAGTACCTCTTCCTTTTGGAGTAGGTCCTGTTTATAAATCTCGCTTGTTTTATGTAAGTCTTACAAAGGTCAATTAAACGCTTAAAGGTTGCAAAACATATGCCACTTATCGGTAATAATGCACCTACTGTTTTCACTGTTTTATGGTCTTGAACAAGTGAGCTAATCTTGATCAATAATGAGGTAATGATACATTTTTGTTTTATAAACAAAGTAATAAAGCATGTTGTTATCGTATCACATTATTTATGTGTAATGGTATTATTGAAACAAAAAACATCATTGATATGATTCATGAGACTACCACGGACCTAATATTGTGTTTTGTTTTTGGTCGTTTTATTTCTTTGTTATGTTTCGTTACGATGTGGTAACATTAAAATTTGTAGGGCCAACATGGCCAGAGATCGCATAAGACAGGGAGGTTTAGAAGAAAAAAGGGGAAGCCTTTGGCCAGCTGTGGGACACAATAGAGGCTAACATAACAAAAAAAGTATTTCGTAGACAACACACAATTTTAATAGGTACCTAAAGTTTTGGGCCAACAAGATATAAAATACAGTCGTGCCAGCGACACGAAGAAAAAGAAGAATAGATGTACGTTTGCCTGGCTAGGCCCCCCGGAATTTGCGATTTAGGTATACACCAATGCAATGTACTCGCCTCTAGGAGTATATGTACCGCTTTCTTTTTCAATGTACCTCTGTACTTTTGAAGAAATATGCAAAAAAAGGGGGCCGTGCCAGCCAAACGTTTTCAGCACGGCCCTCGTGTAACTTGAAAAATATATAGCGTATTAAAAAGTTTCATAAACTCAAGGAATGTACTTTATTAACACGTTCTATGTACCGTAACAGATATTGTGAATTCGTAATAACAAATAATATATAGACGTGGATAGGGGGCCGTGCTGAAAAAAAAAGAAATGAGAAAATATCTAAAAAAGACAAAACAACCTTAGCCAAAAACTATATAAAAGTAATTCATGTTTGGCAAGTAACATATGTACCGCATTGGTTTCTCATACAACTTGCTAAATTCAAAAAATAAACCAATTGTAGTTTATTCAGCACGGCCCTCTACAGTTGCCTATATCTTTTTAAATATGACATGTTTCTTTACAAAATTCGACTTCCTGAATTATGTATAGGAGTACATTCGTTCCAAATAAATTGCGATTATGGTGTATTAGTATTTTAAAAGATAAATTGGATCAAAAATATCCTAACATGCAACTGATGGGGTGACCATGGTTCCATAAATTAGGTACATATATTCTATACCTATATTAATGAAATTATGTGACTACATTAAAATAAACATTCTTTTTTTACAATTTGTTTTTTTTTTCTTCAAAATTAATATTAGCGATGACATCTTTTAAGGGAATTAAATCAGTTAAAACTTGTTGTGTGCGGTCGCTATTAATTCACTAGGTAAGGTTCAATCAATGTGATTTGTTGGAAATGTATCTGTAATTTTTTAAGCCTTTTAAGCTCTGTAGTCAAAGTGAAAGCATTTACTTCAAATAGGCACATAAAAGGCACTTTTGAACGTCAAAAATTACCTTAAAATAGAATTGTGTGTGGAGAACAATGGGCAAGAAACTCCACCGTTACTCTTTTAAAATGTTTTAGGTACAATATTTTGCAGGGGTACATTAATTATATAATAATATGTGAGGACGATGCACCTAAAATAAAATTACTATACCACAATAGGTAAAAGAATTGTAGTGTTTGTGACACATAGTTTTTCTGCGATTATTCCATAGGTAAACGTAACTAATCTGTGAAATGCACCGAAACTGTAATTTTATTGTAATGTACCGTACATCAATCCGTGTGATTTATTGGAAATAGGTATATATGTGATTTTTTAAGCCTTTTGAGCTATTTAGTCTTAGCGACACTTGTTGTTTTGTTCGATTTGCGACCTACTACTTACTACTATTATAGTTATCGTTAATACAGATTACGATATTTTTGATTTGTTTATTTTATTAAAGATTTACTCAATTTATACAGAAGTTTTTTTATCCATTCTCACGTGGAATCATGGTCACCCCATCAGTCGTATGTTAGGATATTTTTGATCCAATTTAACTTTTAAAATACTAATTCACCATAATCGCAATTTATTTGGAACGAATGTACTCCTATACAAAATTCAGGAAGTCGAATTTTGTAAACAAACATGTCATATTTAAAAAGATATAGGCAACTATAGAGGGCCGTGCTGAATAAACTAAAATTGGTTTATTTTTTGAATTTAGCAAGTTGTATGAGAAACCAATGCGGTACATATGTTACTTGCCAAACATGAATTACTTTTATATAGTTTTTGGCTAAGGTTGTTTTGTCTTTTTTAGATATTTTCTCATTTCTTTTTTTTTCAGCACGGCCCCCTATCCACGTCTATATATTATTTGTTATTACGAATTCACAATATCTGTTACGGTACATAGAACGTGTTAGTAAAGTACATTCCTTGAGTTTATGAAACTTTTTAATACGCTATATATTTTTCAAGTTACACGAGGGCCGTGCTGAAAACGTTTGGCTGGCACGGCCCCCTTTTTTTGCATATTTCTTCAAAAGTACAGAGGTACATTGAAAAAGAAAGCGGTACATATACTCGTAGAGGCGAGTACATTGCATTGGTGTATACCTAAATCGCAAATTCCGGGGGGCCTAGCCAGGCAAACGTACATAAGAATAGGTACCTATTTATCTTTTACCTACCTATACCTATTTATCTTGTACCTATTTATTGTACCTATTTTATTTTTAGCCTATGTTGTCCCACTGCATGGCAAGGGCCTCCCTTTCTTCTTTCCATTCCTCTCAGTCTTGAGCTAGTCGGAACCAATCATGTCATCAGTTTTTTTAAATATTTTTATTATCCTACACTGTCCCACTGATGAGCAAAGGCCTCCTCAAAATCCTTCCAGGCATCCTTTTCTAAGGCCACCTCCAATCCAACCTTTGCGGTACGCATCTAGGTCACCTCGTCATCTCTTCCAGGTATACATATTAATACAAGATATAAAACCTAACTACTTTTTTTTCTGTGAAGCAGTAGCCAGCCATCTGCGGTATTCGCCCACATTCTTTTAACCCCCTGGGAAAAGACCAACGCACTCGTCGTCTCGTTCATACATATTCATAATTCCTCCTTGTAATTACTTCCTACTGAATCAATCATTGTTTTGTAAAACGTGCCGATCCGATGACGTTGTCATGTCACCACAAATGGAAAGTGAAAGTCGGTACTGCGCCCAACACCGTATCGTAGGACCAAATTCCGGTCTTTTCAAACTTGTACAAGAAGTGTCAATTTGCACTATCAAGCTGATGCATTCAATTCTTATTGAAAGGTTTGTCTAAAGATCGAAATTAATTTAGACTGGGAAAATTGATTTGATATTGCTGAGAATATTTTTCAGCGCTGATTTGCTGGAATCATTTTCTTCTCTACCTATCGATATTTCTCCTGACGTTTATTCCGTTTATATGTATGTATGTATTAGTATTTATTATTTTTCTAATTATTTATCCCTTCTATTGCATCTGCCATATTTTGTCTCTGCATCACCCTAAGGTTGACTTGTAGAAAATGCCTTTTGTACAGTATTTTTATACTTGTGCATAAAGTTCTAATAAATAAATATTTTGGTAGCTTGAAACGCATTGTTGGCGAAATTGTACAAGCATCCAAAGCTTGGTAATGAGAATTCTATTAAACCTTATCGCACTGTACACTATTATTATCACTGCAAAGCTGCAAATAGTGTTAGTACAATACATGTAAGCACCTCAGTGATAAGATAGTACAGTTTTGATTTTATCATAATCCCAGATGTGAGTTAATAGTCTGGCTTCCATTTATTCTGCTTTGGAAATGATCTCGCATTAAATTTTGTGTTACATTAAAACGTCTCACGTCTGTATTCACCCAAGGGTTTTGCTTAGAACGAGGTGGGCCTATAGTACTTCCACATTTCGCCAGCTATGTTTAAGTCCCATGGAATAGAGAGCTACGGCCATCAAACGGGAAAAAATCGAGACGCCTGGCTGCTACTGTGAAATTCTTGATGGAAAAACTCAATAACACTTTGCCGGACTTAGGAATCGAATCCAGGTCGTCGTTGACGAGTCAGTATTAGAATCATCCAAGTTAAACTGATGTTCAACACTGTAAATCTAAACAAAGCATAGAGATTGGAGCTGTTATCGTCATAGCACCCGTATGATGACCTCGTGCTCTTGCGTCCAAGTCATCAAAGTGAGAGATAAGGGCACGTGTGTCTCACTCCACGACCTAATCTAGACTGATGCAGACTGCAGTCTCTATGTTATGTGGACTGAAAATATAGATCGGATCGGAACCAGACTACATAGTATTTTGACAATATACTGACGGTTTTGCTTTGATTTGTTTTCTTAGCTGCACACCAGATACCAAGCCATTGTCGTCCGTTGCATGCACAAACAAAATTCGCGTGAACATACAAAGATTCGGTAAAACACTTAGGCCAGAATATTTTTAAAGCCATCTGTTATCCTATTGATGTCTTATTTCTTAGGTAATTCTAATTGTATCATTATTGTTCTTCGTCTTTGGTTTAGGTTTAAGAAAGTTGACGACCATGTACTAAATCCTAATCTTTAAAGGTCAAGGATTTACAAAGATTGCAGTTGTGTGGATGCACGCTTATCAGCTCATTAATTTCCGCCACCGCGCCACGCTTGACGACTTCTTATTCCTTTTTTAATTGTGTTAAAGATTTGTTTTTTTAATGAATTTCTTCAATTACTTAAAATAATACTTTAGACCTTTCAAAATCTTGATCCTTTTGACTTCATATTCTTCATCTCCATATAAGTCCAAAAACGTTTCCTGAACATTTTCTCTGCCGGTGTTAAAATTTTAGATTTTTCTGAATGGCTTACTTGTTAACATTTCGAAAATACTGTCACCTGCCCTGTTTTCTCTTATGACGTAATCACGTAAGTTTAAGGCACCCCTCTCTCGTTAAGTCATTAAGGTGAGGCATTTCGATGATGAAACTAGTCGTAACGTCGCGCGATGCTATATGTCGGTCAATGTTGCCATGTTGACACCTGAGTCTACCGGCTCATGACAGCCTTGGCCGTAGTGTTATTGGCCAGGATAATTATTTCCATAACCCACATACATAGGCCTCCATGTTTATAAGAACTGAGTTCGAAGGACGGCATTGACGTCAGAATGCAATGTTCTCTCTGTTTTTTTGCGTTTTGAATGGTTGTTTCTAGTATGGAGAGGATGGCCTATGACGTCACTCCGTTTCTAACTACCATGCACGGAGCACATGCGATTGTATACAAGGCAAATAAGTAATGTTGATTTTTTTTTCTCCGTATCTATCCACTAATAATTTGTTTTCTAAGCATGTAATACATATTTGTGTTTTCATTTTTTTTGTTATGTTTACTTAATATCCCACTGAGAACTCGTTTTGTATTATATTTTTTGCTTGTACCTACCTATTGTGGCTTTATGGGTGATGTCATGTTCAACTGTTCATCCTATATCGGTTTTAATTTTTTACCCAATTGGTTTCTGAATGTAAGTATAAAGTAAAATACAAACCAGAATATTTTATTTTGAATCACGGACTAATACTGCAAAGAACCTCAACGATTTCGTCCAGTGAAATGTAAATCTAAAATAAAAATATATTTTTTTACTACAACACGGGTCAACTCACGATCTCGGTCAGCCAATGGTCAACCGTGCAGGTATATCGGTCAATGTCGACCTGACACAGATTAACAATGCTGATTCATTCGGTCTCCAACGAACAATATGCTAATAAGAACCGATTTATATAAAATGTGGACAATTTCTCGATTCGGATTATAATTTTTCATTTATATTTAAAATCACAGTTTTTTTTTAAATCATCAGTTCACCATCCTCTTGTCTTTATGCCAATTTATGAAGCAGCATGTCTTCTTCAATCAATACGTCTTTTTATCAGCCATCATCTCAGTGCTCACCTTTCTAGCCAATTCATCTTTCACACAGTCCATCCTTCGTTTCGTTTCTTCCATACAACTCTTATTAGTTGTCATCTGGGTTGTAACCCCCGTTCTAGCCAATTCGTATTTTATGCAGTCCATCCTTCGTTACTTTAACCTTCATAACATTACTCTCAAGATCTTCTTACATTTCCTATACACAAATGAGAAGAGCATCCAGTCTGCCTACATTACCGAGATTCTCATTTAGATCAAACTTAGTACTATTATCTAATAGGTACCTACGTACATAATGTAAATAAATAGCTAAACTAACCCTGGAAGTTATAGACTTTAGTCGCTATTGTTTGCTTGAAGACTTGCAAGTCATCTCACTTCTAAAAATGTTTGATTGGTCAGATAGTAAACAGATACTCTATAGTAAACTTAAACTTCTTGATCAATATTAATCAAGCTGTCATTGAAGAAGATAACAAGTAATAACATCAAAATCCGCGCCATCATGGCATTTGATAATTGATTAGATATGTGAAACAATGTGCAATGGCAGCACGGTAGCTATCTCGCATTAATAACCAATAAGTATGTTTAACGTTTGTAACGCGAATGAACTCGGACAGACGGCGGCCGCTTCCGAGTGATAAGATCAGGTTTATATGAGAAACGGCTCGTGGACCGACGCTCACGATAATCGCACGAACACGCCAAGGTCAGAACTGTCACTTGGGACGAGCAGAGCCTCGCGTGGACTCCTGCGCAGCGTCAGTCGCCAGTAGTGATGGGCGTTGAATCAACGAACTAGTTGAATCAACGTTGATGTCTCTTCAACGGGATTAACGTTGACCATAAACAAATCAACTCGTTGAATTCGTCAACGAGTTACGAGACAACGACGTTTATGAATTCAACTCGTTTAACGAAACGAGAATATGAACTCAACGTTTTGTTATTTTCAACGTACGTAAATTGTATTTATATTTACAAAACTCCCGCTACGAAGTATGAAGCCTGAAAAAGTATGAAGGGAAGATCATCTAGAAACCTAGGTAGGTAGTAGGTAAAGTCATCATAAAATGTTATCCAATTTCATTTGGTAAATTGCATCAAATTGTTCGTAAATTAACAGCGTACGTTAATAAAAGCGTTAAGGCGTTTATCGTTCATGCAAGTTGACGTTCGTAACACGTTAACTCGTTGACGAAATTAACTAGTTGATCAACTAGTTGACAAACGCAATTCAACGTTAACGTTTCGTTGACGGAAAAACCTTCAACGACCCATCACTAGTCGCCAGCCGCACACGCGCCTCTTCGCGCCCCACCACCGCGGGCCAATCGGAATTCAACATTCCAAGTTACTGCAACAATGTCGTAATCTTAATGTAGTGGATAATTGTATTAAAATTAGAATCTTTTGGAATTACCGTATGACATATAATAGACATGTTTTTGTTCAATATTGACTATGTAAGAAATAATAAATAGTGAAGTGATTTGTGTTAAAAATGTTGCGGCGCCAGTTCTCACATGAGTCCGGGAAAACGGAACTTGTTAGGGCAAGAGAGGAATATTTCGATCGGAGGTATGTTTCCAAATAATTGCACGTAACAATGCAATTTAATTTAACTGCTAGTTAACTTTAAATTCTGAGTTATTAGAAGTATGTAACTTTGCAATTATCGTGGTTGTAGTTTATTAAATGAACGAGCCGTAATTAAGGCTCGGAGGCTAATGATATGTTTATAAATAATAGCATAAAAAACTATATCACAGACGGAAAATAAATATACAAAACAATGTTACATGAGAGTTTAGTTATAGTTCAGTGAGTGTGACAGTTTACTATCAGTAGATGTTGCTGTATTTTGTGATGGTGTCAAGTGTGGGTATCTTGATTAAATGTCCTATCTTATTGATACGAATATCAAAGTATTTTTGAATAGTCATGCGCAATGTTTCCCATACTCAATGTATTTTTAGATCATACTGCTAAGTGCTAATTTAAGTCTTCCCGAATTTACTTGCTGTGCTGGTTCTTCTGTGGAAATCGTTACAACGGCTTTGCTTTATTTATTTATTAAGGTACACCAACAGCTTCTTTGTATACATTATCTTAAGTACTATAATCACAAAAGTCTCGGTCTTACACAGTCGCCAATTACAGGTTTACCAGCAATCTCGGAAATTTATTTATTTATTTATTTATCCATTTATTTCAGGCATCAAGGCCCATAGAAAATACATAAAATACAATATTAATATAACTTAAAAATACTATAAATAAATACATCATTATAATTACACTAAGAAACTAACTAAACACGAAGTGACGGCGTCGTGTTTCGCTGACTGGTGTCATGTAGCCGGCCACGAAACCGGCGAAATAAAAAAAAAAAAAAAGAAAATAAGAAATAAGTGATCGATCACACATAATAATAACAAAACTAGAACTTAAAAAAAAGGCAAAATATCTACTTCTTAAACTTATGATTAATAACAAAAAATTAAATAAAGAGACTTTTTTGCTTTTAAAGTTAAAGTAAACAGTCGCTTATCATTACTTAACTTTAAGCAATGTTTATAAATGTTATAGTTGATATTAAAGCACAAATGAACTTCGTCTTATGCACCAACGTTTTCGGCTTTTATCTTAACTAAAAAACTATTTAATGAATAAATGAAATAATCGTACTTACCAAACCTATTAACCAAAATAAAAACTTAATTAATTATTCTATGAAAAATATCATCAACATCAAAATAAGTGATACAACTCTATGGTCCAAAATCCAAGCTTTTCGACCTTCGATTCGAATAATGCTGATGCTTAATTCATAATAGACGCATTTGATGGATCAAAGTACATAAAGGGCATAATTGTGGCATTTTACCACACCCCGGACACTCCATACAACGCTCGCAAAATAATTACCTACTACTACTACATTAAAAAATGACGTTTGTATACGTATGAATGTGTGCGTGAGGTACTTGTGTTTGCGAGCGCTCTTTGTTAAAGAACTGCGACGGTAACCTCGAAGTGCGGGGTGAGGTGCGGTAACTGATGTTAGTGCGGGGAAGGGAGTGGCCTTTCTGTACGTAGTACTTTAAGTATTCTGTGATTTTACTCATAGCAGCATCATTAGGTAGGTAATCTAAAAAAAAAACTAAATAGACTTCGAACCCAAGTCGGCCAAGCAAAGCCAATCTCCACAGATGGGGGTTCACGAATCACGGACGGTTCTGCCCCCTTATTCACAAACACTCGATATGCTTCCGTATCGTATTGTTATTGTAGGAGTCTTCTCAAGGCTGTTCACAAGTCCAAAACCCGAAAATTTTGTCAGCTTAAATCAAATATACGCCCGCTATTCTTCCAACAGCTATTTGCTATTGAGGGGAAGTCAAATGAGGTTATCGAAATGTCAGGTTTTCGATACGATAGCCTGTCGTATGGTTGTGAATCAGGGCTCTTATCTCAAGTGCGTATGCGGCACCTTCCCACGACAATGGCCCACCTTCCACCCTGCACCGCATGCCCTGTCACCTGTGCACTTGATGATCTTATGACTGCGTCAGTGAGCGGAGTTCGCACAGCTGAATTTTGGGCTAAAAATATTTAGACATTTTGCCACCGATACGTTAAGATTAGGTAAACTAAAGACCAAACAGTTATTTGATCATCATATCAACTTTGATTCATTCGTAAATTACCAAAACTACTCGTACACGATGTCCTTCCTCTAAACACTCGAACTTTTAGCGATTGCCTTAAATCATGAATTTGAAGGTAAACTAACACGGAAAACACCTCAAAATATTACGACTATCCTTTTACGGCTTTCATACACAAAGACTTAAATACCAATTTTGTACATCCAAAATTGGTCCTTATGCACAAAAGCCAAAATTAATCTTCTACATACTAAATTCAAAGCACGTTTTTCAATTTTTGTTACTATTTAACCTATGTTGATTAACTGTTTATATAGGAGCGGGGCAAGGGCAATGTACTTACCTATAAGTATGCTTTAAACATGACATAAAGTCACGCTGGTAGACTGTAATCCCAGAGATGTACCTATAGTACACTCACATTTTTTCAAGTTCCATCTAATAGGGGGCGAACGTATTGCCATCGACCGGGCACAAATCCTTTTTTTTTTTCTCGCGGTGGAAATCCTCATGGACTTCCTCTATCGTGGGGGTGACAGAGGGGCATGCCGGACTCTTACCGGCTAAAACCACCGCGGTATTCCACCTCTACCTATAGCCGAGGATGCGGGATTCGCAACAGCATTCACCGCTCCCCCGACAGGCCTCGACCCGCTGTTCCGAGAAACAGCACTTTACGAACGTCAAAATTACATAAGACAGCCCCTAAAATGCACGCCCTTCACCACTTCCTAGTGCTTTCGCTGGGAAGAAGAAGTGGCGCAACAAACACCCCAGCAGCACAGCTGTTGGTTTAGAAAAACTTGATTCTGAAATACGAGTAAAGCCCTCGTGCTTAGTAGTAGCGTTTGCGACCTCTAGACCAACAAGGTAGTTTAGTCAGCTTGAGCCCATCTATTTTTAATCCAATGACAAATTACAACTAATGGACAAGTTACAATCATACAAACTATAATTAAGATAGTTTAATAGGTATTCATGACGAATAATAGCGACACGTGTTGCAATCAGTTTCTATTGTTTTATTACATTGCATACATAGATGCAATAACAAAAACTCGTAAACAACCACTACTAAAAATGTAAACGATCTTGAGGTAATAAAATCGTATTCATAACTACAATGCTTCCTAGGTCAATGGTCATCGTTACAGCATCATGATTTTTATAAATCAAATCAAAAGTGTTTTATTAACCGACTTCAAAAAAATACTACAAAGTGAAAAATAACTTTAATTTCGGAAGTCGGTGTAAAAAACGAAAATGCGGAACTTCGGACTTCCGAAATTAAAGTTATTTTTCACTTTGTGGTATGTTTTTGAAGTCGGCTGTTTTTTTTTTCAAATTAGGCTGTTGTGAATCACCACTTTTCGAACGTCAAAATTACATAAGACAGTCCCCAAAAACGCCTTCACGACTTCCAAGTGCTTTCGCAGGAAAGAAGTGGCGTAACAAACTCCCCAGCAGCACAGCTGCCTGTTCAGTTAGAAAAAACTTCATTCTGTGTATACAAACGCCTGAATTGGATTGCCCGGGCTAGACACATAAAATCTATATAGCGATAATTTTGTGTATGGTACTGCCACAGAAACAACCGACTTTCTTCATGTCTTTGGTCCTGCAAAAAGGACCAACCCCGCGAAAATAAATTATTTTTGCAAGGGAAGTGCAATAGTCACTTGGGCAGTGGCCAGGGAACCACTGTACTTCCTCACCCGGCGCATTTTGATAGTAGGTAGTTTTTTTTGGATAGAATAGACCCTTTTTAGTGTAATTTGAAAATCGCAAATTGTGAAAAACCATAGGGGCCGAGAAAAAAATTCCCAAAGTTTTTTTTTTCTGAAAACCTGCGATTTTTATAGTAACTATTTTTTTTTAGATAGAATAGACCCTTTTTAGTGTAAATTTGAAAACCGAAAAGTTCGCAAAACCATAGTGGCCGAGAAAAAAATTCCCAATGATTTTTGTAACCTAACCTCAAAACACTTAAAAGTTGCTTAAAAGGAGTAGTAGGAGCCCCGCTTCGCGGGGCTCTATGGTCTAAAAAAAAAATAACCACGAAGGGGATGGCGGGGTCTGTTCGCTCGCTGCGCTCGCTCACTAGACCCCGCCATCCCCTTCTAACCTAACCTGTCCGAGTCGGGGTGCCCCAAGTCCCGAGCTCGCTTCGCTCGCTCTTGCATCCTAAGTTGTCATTACAAATGTGTTATTTTGTATATTATGTTGGTTTAGTGTGTAGTGTAATCAGGAACACAAAAAAAACATAAACATGTTACATTTATGTACACATGATACATTTTCCGTAACTTTAAGATTTTTTTTCTCAAAAACTATAAGTTTTCACAATGCGGGATTTTGCGAAAGTGTTTAACATAACGAAATGTAGAACTATTAAAATTGTGAAGCTTCGAATAAACGGGTGAGGAAGTACAGTGGAGCCGTGGCCAGTGGCTCACCAGACATTATCACCTGTCTTGGTGGAGGATCCTCCCTTTTCAACAGAGGAACATTTCACCTTGTCCCTCTGCCTCCAAAGAAGGTTCTCTAATAGAAGCTATGATGATCATCGCTTCGTTTTCGATGCATCGTTTTCCAGGATACTTCTTTAGTCTAAACAAAAAAAACAGGTCGAATGGTTTCTTATTCTATTGTATTTTTATTTTTTTATTTTGACAAAATAAATATTTATTTAAGTAGGTACTAAGTATATACACTAGATACTAAAATAAATGACTAACTAACTTACAATACAAATATATAAAAATAAAAAACAAAGGACACTTAGGCGTCGAAGTATTCATCCGCATCGCTGTCATCCGGAAACGTGCCCAGAAGACTGGCAGCATTGCCACGTTGAATGGCAATGCTAATTCTTTGGCCAAAGAACGACCCAGCCCTCTGGTCACGTGAAGTATCGACCAGCCGGCGAGAAATTTCGCTCGGGCCCCATGACCCGAGCGTTTCGACCCCAAACGGCTCAAAGCTGTAGCTGCCCACAAGGTTACAGTATTTGCGCCGCTTGAGGGTCTCAGCAGCTGCAGCAGCGGCGCCAGCACAGCCCGCAGTGCTAGGAACATGAGATGGCGCAAGGGTGTCGACACATGTTGCGTCCCACACCAGAGGCCTACCCACCGTCCAAGGCAACAACGTCATGCCGTCTGGTCTCTTCCCATCATCACGTACCAAGCCGTTTGGTTCTAGCACCGCTGGTACGCCGGCGGTGACAAGGGCTCGACGAATAATATCGTTGATGCTGGCGTGCCGTGCTATGCGACCTGCGCTCCTGCAGCAGGACAGGCCATGGTGTCCGAGACTGTCGACAGCTTCACCGCAGTGACATCGATTGTTTTATTATGTATCTACACTTTTTTTTACTCCTAATTATCTTCATTATAATGGTGTGAAGACACGCAATAAATAGCAACCGTGTACACACATTTTAAATGGTTTTTGTATACTTTTTTTTCTTTATTCACGTTCTTTAAAGACGTTTTCGTGCTGACTGTCATGTTTTGCTCATTAATAATGTCAATAAGGTTAATACTTTGGTTCTTGTGCATAATGTTTTGTATTCATAATCATTAAAATTAAGTACAGTGTGTTGTAAAAAGTATTGAGGTAATTAACATCCGGAGTAATATGTTGTATAGCATAATCAGCCTATAATGTTCCCACTGCTGGGACACATGCCTCCTCTTTGTGGGAGGTAGTGACCATAATCCACCACGCGGGCCCAGAAGTGTTGGTGGATGTCATGTCACAATCATGTCTGCGATTTTTTTGGTTCTAGAGCATGCCGGTTTCCTCACGATGTTTTCCATTACCGTTTTGAGAGCAGTAAAGTGCCTGACTGGGTTTGAAGGTTCGAGCTCACAAACTACAACTCGTAGTCGGGGCCGAAGCCTTGGCCCATGATTGTTAAAAAAAAAAAAAAAGACGGGTTGCACTCCGGGAGTGCCGGCAGAAGTGAAAACTTGAATATTAACGTTGAAATAAATCAATTATTGAATTAATATAACTCATTTTTTTCACTATTTCTGCGTCCCTTTTTTCATTAATAGATGCACTTTGTTCAATTGGACAAATGTTTGTGTGATGAGCACGATCATTTGTTCTGTGTCTGGGTGTAATGTATCTATAATATGTATGTATTTAGAAATATATAAGTATGTTTATCAGTTGTCTAGTACCCATAACACAAGCTCTGCTTAGCTTGGGACTAGATGGCGTTGTGTGATAGTTGTGGAATATTATATTATTATATTATTATTATTATATTATATTAATTTCCATATTTTAAACACTTTATATACACGAATGTTAAGTACGAATACACAGCAGTGTGTCCACGTCCACGTCCACTTCCACTTCCACTTCCACTTCGACTTCCACTTCCACTTCGACTTCCACTTCCACTTCGACTTCGACTTCCACTTCGACTTCCACTTCGACTTCCACTTCGACTTCCACTTCGACTTCCACTTCGACTTCCACTTCGACTTCCACTTCGAATTCAACTTCGACTTCCACTTCGACTTCCACTTCGACTTCCACTTCGACTTCCACTTCGACTTCCACTTCGACCTCCACTTCGACTTCCACTTCGACTTCCACTTCGACTTCCACTTCGACTTCCACTTCGACTTCCACTTCGATTTCCACTTCGACTTCCACTTCGACTTCCCCTTCGAATTCAACTTCGGCTTCCACTTCGAATTCCACTTCTACTTCCACTTCGAATTCCACTTCGACTTCCACTTCGACTTCCACATCGACTTCTACTTCGACTTCCACGTCGACTTCCACTTCGACTTCCATTTCGACTTCCACTTCGACTTC
This sequence comes from Amphipoea oculea, assembly GCA_945859645.1. Taxonomy (NCBI): domain Eukaryota; kingdom Metazoa; phylum Arthropoda; class Insecta; order Lepidoptera; family Noctuidae; genus Amphipoea; species Amphipoea oculea. The sequence continues at coordinate 14,768,620 of OX243880.1, forward strand.
CACTTCGACTTCCACTTCGACTTCCACTTCGACTTCCACTTCCACTTCCACTTTGACTTCGACTTCCATTTCCACTTCCACTTCGACTTCCACTTCCACTTCCATCTATCCATCCATCCATTGTGTGTCAATAAACTTTGTTCATTTCGGTTTGCGCCGCCGTAGAAAGAGGGGGGGGGCAATGATTTCAAAAGGAGTAATATATATGTCAATGGGGGGGGGAAATCTCTCCTGACGGTCACGTGTCCTGACGCGAGTTTAACATTTTTTACCCATTACAAAAAGTGTGCAACGCCGCTAAAGAAGTTTTCACTTCAAAAAATAAGACGTAAAAGTATTTGAATTTACATAAAAATTCGCAACTTACCTATTTTTATTAAAGAATATGTATACTAATTATATAAAAAAAAATTAGCAATATCTAAATGTTGTTGATGTTATCTTTGTATGCGGAAATATACATCAAGGATAACAATTTTAATACTTGACTAGAAGACTGTTAGATATGTTCAAGTGTGTTAAGATATTATTTTAACATCTACAAGTGCTTCTCTTAAGATATTTCCCTTCTGTAATCAGTATATAATATTAAGACATTTACATTAGCATTATTTTAAAAGAACTACATACAAGGTGTAACCGAATAAACGCCTGTCCAGCGATTTCAGTAACTTTTAATACAGTTTATTTTTTTCATAAATCATGTATTTTGCCATACTGACCACCGATTCGGCAAAAAAAAATTATATCTCATTTCAAGGTAATAAGACTCAATTTTAAATGCCTAAAGTAATGCTAGGGTCAACACGATTTTCTTAATCTTAGCTTTAAAAGAAATAAGTTCTGGTCCTTGTATTATGCTTTTAACTCAACACTCTAATTGGGGTGTATGACTGTATGAGGTCTTGCGTTAATTATGTTACATATAAAAAGGGGAAAACCGACCTAAATACTCGGTTTTCCCCTTTTTAACATAACTAGGCAGTTTCTATGACAAATCTTTTACTGCTCAAGCAGTACGGTTATGGAATGACTTACCCGTGTCGGTAAGGCGTGCTCAATCTTTGTCCACTTTTAAAATTATTTTTTTTTATTGCTAAATGGGCGCACTCTTGACCCCGATCACGCCTATTGTGGTATAGTAATTTTATTGTAGGTGCATCGTCCTCACATGTTATTATATAATTAATGTACCCATGCAAAATATTGTACCTAAACATTTTAAAAGAGTAACGGTGGAGTTTCTTGCCCGTTCTTCTCCATACGAAAACTACCTTTTGGAATGGGCGACTAGAATCAATTCTATTTTAAGATAATTTTTGACGTTCAAAAGTGCCTTTTATGTGCCTATTTGAAATAAATGCTTTGACTTTGACTTTGACTTTGACTTTGCCTGATGGAAAGCGATAGATGAGGTCTATGATGGAACGAGCGTGCCCAGAAGATGCCTGTTCACTCTTGATTTGAAGGCAGACGGGTTAAATGTGGGAGGGAACACAGTTGCCGGCAGAGAGTTCCACACTTTGGCTGTGCGCATAATAAAAGTGGAGGAGAAGCGCCGAGTACGACTCATCGGGATATCAATCAAGTGCGGATGGTACGCTGCAGTACGTCTGGTTGTCCGGTGGTAAAAGGGCGATGGTGGGATCAGGTCGTGGAGCTCCTGCGCACACTCTCCGTAGTACAGTCTATAGAAGACCGTCAGGCAAGCGACATTACGCCGATGAGCCAGGCTGGGAAGCGTAGCTACCAACGTCTCGTCGCCTATAAGCTTTTTAGCTCTGCGTTCCACCGAGTCAAGTGCAGCAAGCTGGTATTTTGCTGAGCCATCCCACAAGTGGCTGCAATACTCCATACAGGAACGGACCTGAGCTTTGTACAAACTTAAAAGCTGTCCTGGTGTAATGATAAAAAAGCACTTTCTTTCTCCTTAAACATCATCATTATATTTTATTCGCTCCTGTTTCATGTTTGTTATTATATCATTATATATTTATTTAGGTAAATTAGTAGAATATACTTAAAGTTAGACATAACCCTGCACCATGGATAACGCTAAAAATTAAAGAGCTTATGGCTCGCAGGGATAAAGCTAAGAGCAGATATAAGCGCAGACCTTCAGAGCTGAATCTCTCTTATTACAAATCATTACGTAATCGCTGCAGTAATCTGTGTAAACTTGCTAAGAGACGCTATTTCCACGACCAACTCAATAACCGCAGTTCTTCCGATGTATGGAAATTTTTCAAATCTGTAGGCAAGGCATAGGCAAGTCACCTGTCAACCAGTGTAAGGATGTGAACCTTAATGATCTCAATAAGCATTTCTCTCTCCTTCCCTTTTCTCTTGATCCGTCTGTCAAGGCTGCGACACTCGAGAGTCTTGCTAGTTTGCCGTCACCACAATATTCTCACTTTCATTTTAACGATGTTACTGAGGATGACGTTAAGAAGTCTATACTTGCGATTACTTCTTCAGCAGTCGGTAATGATAAGTTGTGATCGAGAATGATAACTCTTATCCTTTCCTCATTACTTCCTGTTCTAACTCACATCTTCAATCACTCATTTTCCTCTTGCTCCTTTCCATCAGTTTGGAAACAGGCTCACATAATACCTTTACCTAAAACTAACAATCCTACTTTATTAACCCACTATAGACCTATTTCTATTATCCCATTTCTCTCTAAAGTTTTTGAGCATATAGTCCATAGACAATTGTCATTTTTCTTGGCGTCTAACTCGATAATATCCCCTTTTCAATCCGGTTTTCGCGCGGGTCACAGTACTGTAACCGCGCTTTTGAAGGTGACTGACGACATCCGCTGGGCTATGGAGAATAAGTCCCTTACTGTTCTTGTATTGCTTGACTTTAGTAGCGCCTTCAACTCAGTAGATTTCGATATCTTACTAGGTTTCCTTAAATCTATCAATTTCTCTTCTTCCACTTTAGCCTGGTTCAGTTCTTATCTTCGGGGACGCTCTCAGTGTGTTCGCCTGGAGGAGTCCTTCTCTGATTGGCGTAACCTCACTGAGGGTGTTCCTCAGGGTAGCGTTCTCTCTCCTCTTCTTTTTTCAATTTTCATAAACTTTGTTACCAGAGTAATCTCCTCTAGTTTTCATCTCTACGCAGATGACTTGCAGCTTTATCGACATTTTACTGTAGCAAACGCGGATTCTGCAATAGCTGCAATGAATCATGACCTGGCTTGCATCAGCGCTTGGGCTAAGTCATTTGGTTTGCAAATTAACCCAACTAAATCTCAGGCCATGATCATAGGCAGCAGATTCGTTCGCAATGAGGCTGATGTTACATCTCTGATGCCCTTATATCTCGATGGTGTTCGCATTGACTATACTGAAACCGCTAAAGATCTGGGTGTAGTTATTGACTCCAACCTTCGTGGCGTGCTCAGGTCAACGAGGTCAGCCGGAAGGTACATTTCTCCTTTCATTTGCTGAAATGCCTTCAGGGTCTTCTGCCCTTGAAGACTAAAATTTCTTTGGCATAAACACTTATTCAGCCGATTATAGATTATGCCGACGCCTGCTACCTGGATGCTACTGAAGAGCTATTAAACAAGCTTGAGCGCTTGCAAAACCTGTGCATTCACTTTGTTTTCGGTCTTCGAAAGTATGACCATGTTTCTCACCTTCGCAAGGTACTCAAGTGGCTCCCAATCCGCCTTCGCAGGAATACTCGGATTTTATGTCTCCTCTTCAACATCTTACACAACCCGTCTGATCCTTCCTACCTGCGTGAGCGCTTTTCTTACGCTCGCCCTAGCGACGCTCCGTGCAGATCACACCTAAGATCCCTTCTTAAATCTCATCCTCATAAAACAAGCTACTATTCTTATTCCTTCTCTGTCCATGCTGTAAGATTGTGGAACTCACTTCCGCCTAGCATTCGTGATTTAAAAACTATTTCTTTATTTAAATGTCGATTAAAAGAGCATTACCTTTCCTCTATACTGTGAGTATATTTATATAATTTAGTATTATGTATGTATTTATTTAAGTATACTTATATTACTTTTATTTTATTTTTTGCATTATATGTGTAGGTTTATTTGATATTTTAGTTTTAGACTTCACACATTCATATTTTTCTCTTCTTGTTCTCACACACTATTGTCTACATTTCTTTTTTTACTTTTCCTTTCGCAGGTCTGCTGGAAGAAATTTCTTAAGAAATAAGCAGTACCTTTGTACTGAAATTGTAATTATGACATATCCTTATGTATTTTACTGTGTGTACATAAATAATAAAATAAATAAATACTATATGTATGTATTTATTGTATTATGTAAATGGTACACTACAGACCACCTACAATATTTGTCTCTCCTTCCCCTTTTTAATCCATCCAAAGCTTGTCTTTAAAAGATCGCTCTTAGCGATAAGACCGCCCATTGTGTCACCCTTTGTAAAATTTATATATAATATATATAAGCCTGTAATTTATATCATGTACCGTATACATAATAAAACGTATTATATTCTAGGAAAAACAAAAATTTTATCAGCTATGCTGATAAAACTTGTTTTTAATTTAGGAACTGTCGCATGTGGTGCCATGGTTATAAACATTTAATATCAACATGTTAATTCAATAAAACAAATCTATCGACAACTACCCAATAACAATGTTTTTTTTTTTTATATAAAACAGGTTTTGTGTCTGCAGCCTAGCAGATGACAAGGCTTTTTACGAGACAAAAAATAGCAACGAAGGTCTATATTTATATTGGAACAAAGTTTTATTTAATGCGGCTTGCGGTAGGATTAAACTGGTAGAAATCGTCACATAACGAAAAAGCGTTATGCCCCCTCCATGCGAATTTCTTTCTGTCAAGAGACAAAGAGAGAGAGAGATAGTTTTTTCAGATTATTCCCAAGTGTGGATGAAACATAATACATATTAGCCTCTACGGCACTCTGCAATAGTGTAGCTTTCTTTTAGTGTATGAATTTCTTTATCGGATCAATACTTCCAGATATTACCTCTTACAAACAAACAATTCTACCTCTTTACAGTATTACCAGCTTCTGCCTGCAACTTCGTCCTTGTGATAATATTAATTCTTGATTTATCATAGAACATAATTAATCCTATGACACTGGGCAAGCTTCACAGTAGTGAAAGAATTTTCTGAATCGGATCAGTAGTTCCGAAAATTACCCCCTACTTACAAACTCACATTTTTACCTCTTCATAATATTAATAATAAGTATTTAAGATTAATTTAGAAGTGTATATAAAAAACCGTATGATTTATAATGAACGCTTTTAAGTTAAAAAAAAACTTAACAAAAAATATGAAAAACAAACAGGCTTAAACTTTTATAACTACTTACCTACATTAAAGGCATAACAAATGAGAGCTGCCTGTATGTGAATAAAATAAATTAACATAAGAAGTGTAGTACTGTGGCGGTTCGTGTTTGTGTATTTAGTTCTTTATTTTGAGTCTGTTGTAACGACGTACGTCCAGCTCTTCAATGGAATCTTTATAGTACATACGTTCAGGTATTTGTGCTTGTTATTTATTTACTTGTGTTTTGATTCCAGCAATAACCTCTTAAAATAAGTTAGTAAGTACAAAAAAAAATGAATATCTGACCTGTTTTTTTTTTAATTCCGTTTATCTACACTAAAACAGCCACTCTAGGGTGGCTACTCAGAAACGCGTGTTCATCTATCCACCCCAAATGGGGTTGTTAATCGGAATTCATTTCTGATTGTTCTTCCGACTTTTTACAGTACAACAGTAAATATACTGTCATTCACTTTAATAAATTATTAATTCATTTTGAAACGCAACATTTTGACGTTGCATTTTAATACGTATGTACAAGCATATTTATATTTGTCAAAATGTTCATCTATGAAATTCATAACTAATTTGAATAAATTACCTTATACTTAAAAGCATTATTTTCTAAACGTTGCAATAGAAAAAGTGTAGGTAAAATTAACAATCTTTTGATGATTAATTTTACTTGAACATTTTCGCGCAAAAACGGTTAGTACCTACAGTCAGTTATAGCAATTAGCTGACCCACCTTTGCATAAATGGTTGAGATTTTTTAGAATACGAATCGATAGAATTCTATAATTCTTTAATATTTTATTTATTCGAACAAAGTAAATAAAATATAAATTTAAGAATTATAAAATTCTATCGATTCGTATTCTAAAAAATGTCGGCCATTTATGCAAGGTGGGTCAGCTAAGTGCTATAACTGACTGTACCTATACTTTTAAATGGGAAATATTTAAATGATCCTGTAAAAACTTATTGACCTTCTAAAGATTACTTAACACTTTTTAATTGAATAAACACTTTTTTTTAAAGTAATGGTCGTTTGAGGTTCACAAAAAGAGGCGCAATCATTATATTAGAGGGTTTATATTTTTAGTAGCGCAAAATGGAAATGATTATAGGTTCGATTAAATACATTTTAAAATTATATATTTTTATGATGTTCAATTGAGTATTTATAATAACATTTATGAAAGCAACCGGTCACATTCCTTCCATGTGCAAAGCCGGTGCTGCCTTAAGGTCGGAATGCAACTTCGCGGATGAGAAGACCATTTAAATAATAGGCTGTTTTATTTTATGAGTAGGAAAAATACAGTTACTTCAACAGATGATGTTAACTCGCAACCGTATAAAAAACCTAAAATATCTGTAAGAATGTGATACGTTGTGTTAAATAAATATTTTTATTATGAATAGCCAAAAGACATTACTGTAGCTGGCCATTTATGAAAGAATTTTCAGATTCGGATCAATAGTTTCGAAGATTAACCCTACATACAAAATCACAAATTTCACCTCTTTATAGTATAGATTATGTTTTCTTTTCCTGGTTTATATTTCCGTATTTAAAAAGCACTTAATTTCCATTACACCCACATAAACAATCACCACCAGCAAGTTTAAACTTTGAATATTCAGAATTTTACATTGTTAGCAGAGTTGACTTGACATTGGAGGTCGGTCGTATTTACTTGAATTTTTTTTTTCAAATACCTATATGGTCACGTTTATATCACGTGTGATTTTACCATACATACATCAGAATATAAGTTATTACATAAGTATTACGTATCATTAATGTATTCTTTAGTAACGATCCGCCCCTGCTTCGCACAGTTTTTACGGGGCATTCCTCGAAACGCACCAAAAGTATTCCGCGAAAAAATAAAAAATATATAATTTTATTCCTCGAAATGCATCAACGATGAAACAGAGAAAAGCATGAAGGATTCGTAATAAATAATATCGATAAACGTTTCATTTGGTGCGTTTCGAGGAATACCCCGTTTTTACGACTTGATAAAACATCGAGATTTCTGTATTATATGTAAGTTTAACAGCAATGTTATATACGCATTAACCTTCCGGAATAATTCTAAATGATGTTGAAAACCGCATCAAAATCCATTGCGTAGTTTAAAAGAACAGTGCGGTCACACAGACAAGACACGAAAAGCGGCTTTGATTTAAGTATAATAATATGTTTGTAAGGATATAGGAAATCATCTAAGTAGCCAAATCAATAAGGTGTTAATCAGCAATATCTTAACCCTATTACACGGAGTAAAGCCATGCCAAATATAAACCTCGAAAATAATGCACGGTTAAACCGAAGTTAATCCTGGTGTAACTTTACTTAATGCGTCGTGGTAATTGTGGTACAGGCAAAAACCAAAACTGCATCTGTTTAATAATACTGCGAACATATTTTAGCCAAGATTAGTACCTAATTGTAGACTTTCCCAAGAAGATTCGTGATTAATTCAATGATTAAGAAATTATAAGACTATCGTCATCAGTAGACGTTATAAATTCTCCAGAATGTTCCAAATTATAAGTAAATATTATTATAATCATATACACAGAAGTATAAACAGTAGGATAGTCTGAAGATTAGCATACATGTATATTAACGGTCTGTGTGCTATTTTGCAGAAGGACGAGGTCCCTGAACGCACCGTCGCCGATACAGCAGTTTGGACCATGCGGAAGGATAATGAAAAACTCGGCTATGGTTATGTAAGTAATATACCAGCATTATAAAAAACATAGGTACTTCATTATATTACAACAGGTCTGAAAAGACGCTTGACAAAGCCGCGATCACTTGTATTCCCTGTCTTTGTAATATTTTGTTTGTACCGAACCATACCTGGGAATTTTTTGGTTACGGTGATATTGAAAGCCAGAGTTTAATTTTTTTTTAAATTGTTTTTACGGAAACATGTTGAATGTTATATCTTACCTTTAAATACTCCAACAACTCCTGTACCGTTTTCATGCACCCATAAGCACGATGCTTTGTGAGTAATTGTGAGGTGTGCGCTGCCGTAAACAGTGATTTTTCACACCAAAAATAAAAGTCGTTTCCAGCAATAATGTTTGGAAATAAAAAAATATTAAGCATTTTCAAAGTTAATGTTTTTGAGCTGAAATTTTGTACAGAGATTCTAGACCAGATACACTCTTCAACCCATTTGTATTGATGTACCCTTTCCGTAACACCCTGTATAGTGCCACTTATGTTTTAAGGGTGCGAAATATAAAAAAAATCTGCTGTAGGTATTGAAAAGTGCAATACCTACGAGGTCAAAATGCATAGGAGAACTAATAAAAAAAAACTCAGGGTGGTTTAGAATCATGTACTGAATCCATGATTACAGGTTGTGCGTCCATGTCTCTGCCATCCTGTATGTTTGCTGTTATAAAACAATTCATGATTGATAAAGAACTAGGAAGCAAAGAGTTTCCAGCCTCGTTTGATAATTAAATTATATAATATTCTTTTATAAGCATTTTTGCATTGAAAGAGATGGTTAGAGTTAGAATCTTCCAAATCAAAATGCTTAGTTACAAACCATGTTAAGAGTATATCGTCGACCGTAGGTTTAATTGAGGTAAGGGACAAAATACGATTTTTCAGGAGAGGCCGGCAAAGTTTTCTTTCGGACGTTATTATGGGGCTGATTCGAAATTTGGATCCAAAAATCATTAGGGTAAGAGACATTTTCTTAAGCTAGAATTTTTTCATATTCACCATTCGATAGAGCGAAAAATTCTGAACAAAACTGTATACTCAACTCATTTTGGGTATTTTGTCCCTTACCTCAATTGAACCTACGGTCGACGATATGATGAAATTACCCAACCTCTAAAACTGTCTGCTACAACCTAACAAAATAGGTTTTACAAAGACATTGCAATTCAGCTAATCTAGCTGAACTCAGCTAGAATCTAGTTTCAATCTACCACTGGGTAGACTGGAAGCGGAAGTCGGAGGAGCGCGAGTTTTTGCGCAGCTTGACAGAGACCAATGGCGGCATCTACATCGCCACATGCGAACTACGCATCACACTGACGTCACGCAAAATCCTGCATCGCGCAAGCAGAGTTTACCGCGCAACTAGCATAATATACAAGTTCGGGACGTTGTATTATCCAACGTCCGGACATCAATCGTCGGGCAGTTGCCCACCAGACACAACACCCGTGTGGTTGGAGGATGCTCGCCTTTTTTATGAATAATGAGTAAACTTTACACCCTGTTCCTCATAGCTCTATAGACATATGTCCAGCAGTAGGCTGAGTTAATTAATTGTAATAGAATGTACCATATTGTACCAATATTAAAACTAACTTACTTAAATACTAAAGATTTCCTGCTAAAATTCCAGGCAGATCCAGGATCCGGCGTCGCAGCGGCTGACATGGTACAAGCCGCCGCTGACGGTGCTGGTCATCAAGAAGGTGCACGACGCCACCATCCTGGCGCCCTTCGTGCAGCTCGTACACTGGCTGGTTCATGTGAGTTGAGCCATTCTCTTGTAAATTGTGAGCAGATGCTGGAGGCTTATAGAGCAGTCCTAGTTTTCATTTTGGGTCCCAACTTATGGCAAGGTTCTTATTTTTTAAAGGAAAAAAAAAACTTGTATTTTGGTCCTTCGGTACGAGTTTGAATTTAAACAGTTTGTTATTTACTCGTTGCAGTACCGACTAATCTTGATCTTACTTGTATCATTAGCAAGGCTTTTAAATTGAAAATACTCGTTTTGCATATAACATATACTTAGTTTTAAGACCTTATTCATATCTATACGTGATATTCATTGTGTTTTTCGTAAAAAAAAATATATTAAATAGAAGAATTCGAATTAACGTTACATTTACGTCCTACGTTCGTGCTGGGGCCTCTAGTCTTTCGACCCCCATCCACGCAAGACTTTGAACACTAATGATACTTGAACCTGGACAATAATGACTTTAGTAATAATCTAAAGTCCATTAAAAGCTAAATATAAGATTTTCTTCGTCTTAGTTAATCATTGAACTCCGCATAAATCTGTCGTGATGATGCCAACATTATCTAACATTACAGTTATAATTATTTGAAATTGATGTAAGAGATAAATGACACTACTAGTTACGTGTGTATATTACAAAGTACACTGCAGTTCTGGAAAGTTCGATGGTGGGTGGATAACTCAAACATTTTTTTTTTTTTTTTTTATATTGAACCATTTATGTACACACATATATAAACAGACAAGAAAAAAGAACAGATAAATAGGTAAAAGGAGATGCTTATTTAAAAAAAAACTCTTCCAGCGTACCTGCGATAGGAAAGTAGATAAAGCGTGTGTAAGAGTAAAAGAGAAAATAAAATACCTAAAATCAAAATAATTCACCTAGGGCTGATTTTTCATTCGACAGATAATTTTTATTCGTGGAATAAAATTGACGGCTGACAGTTTTTGGTGTTGGAAAAATTAACCCTTAATAAAATAAAACAAGTAATATGAGATTGAGAATATACCTGCATACATACAAATAAACATACATACATACTTAAAATAATAAAGCAATCAAATCAACGGAAACTTTTCTAAAAACAATTCGCAGAAGCATTGATTCAACTTTTGATGCTGACCGTACCTTGGAGGAATTCATGGCTCCTCTATCTAATGTAAAAATTAGTTTATTTAATATTTGATCAGCTACCTGACCCTGATCTGTCCTGGCGGACGTCAGGGTGTTGTCCAGCAGTGGACTGCGATAGGCTGAGTTGATTGGTTGAATTGTCCTGCTCTCTTATGTTTGTCCATTAACTGGTCATAATGTTTAACATGTTTAAATAGCCTTTGTAATGACCAAAACGTGTAATTTTTTACGACCATCGCACCACTTTAATTTACTGGCTGAACAATGATCATAATCTTAACTTAGACTTTAGAGTCGAGTTTAGACTAAACATATATATGTAGGTACATTTACCTACGTGATGAGGCTTTGTAAATAGGTAGGTACTATTTGTCATGACTCGGCAAGGATGACTGGCAAAATCTATTTTTGTAAAAAAAAAACTAGTTATTATGATGTTGATCTGTAACAATAATGGCGTGTAGTGTGATTAATCAGTAATTTCGAAATGACTATGTTGTTAAGGAAAATAAAAAAAATGCTGTATTAAAGATGCTGTTACTTAAAACCACACAAATCTACATTGTCCCAGTCATCGTATCATTGAAATAATTATCTACAGATTCTGATTTTGTCTGACTCGTTGGTCATCATGGTGGTTGGTATCGTAAACGCTGCAGAGCGTGAGGTTACTTGGGTTCGATTGCCAGGTGAGTGTTTTAGGATTTTCCCAGTAGCAGTCTGGTTTTGGGCCTGATTGATGGCAATAGACTCGCCCCCTATTACGTGGGGCTTCAACGTAACTGGTGAAATGTGAGTGTTCTGTACGCCTCTTAGAATAGAATACTCTTTATTATGTACACCATATACTCTCACTCCAGTGGCGTGCAAACGGTCACTAATCAGAAAAAAAAAAGTGAGGTGAAAAGTGTGGTTTTTTGAGCAGGCTTACTTAAGGGTGATAAATTGCGAAGGTCGAACGTCATGGTATTACGCGGGAGACGTACGTATTTTTAATTTTGTCGCATTAACTTGAACGAGTAAAGACCAATGACAATGTGCGAATAGTATGGTAGCCGAGTAGAACGTCCGGCGACTGTCTACTGCCGCGCGCGTTTGTATGATGATTTTGTTTTTTGTAAGGTATGATAATTTTTCTTAATGGGGTGCACACACTAATATGTAATTGAAAGGCTTATGTTGACATATCGAGGTAGGCACTGCTTATATGCCTATATGCAATGCACGCCACTGTCTCACTCTCTTACTCTGTCTTCGGGGAATACAAGCCTGATTTTGTAATGTTATAATTTCACCTGTAAAGGAAGGCAACTGCGTCACAACATTGCCTTGAATTCGACACACAAGTGCTTCATCCAGACCAAATAATACTCAATAAAAGGTGATTCACCTCTGCCCTAATTATAGTTTATACGCGCTAAAAGTTGTTCGCGGTACGTTGACTCGGATTGGCCATGTGCATGCACAGATCGTTCCAACTGATTACGTAGCTAATTGTAATTTTGTTAAACAATAGATTGATTTTAAAAAGCAAGGATATTGTACCGGAACTGTATGCATTCCAGAATATGCGAAATATGCGAAGAGGGAGTCCGCTTTTAATTTATTTATTGTCCTTAAAACCGTAGAAAAAAAAATCTTATTTTATATAGAAGCAAAACGAGGCGCAAAATATGTCCTGAAGCTTTTAACTAATGCGATTTTGACAGCTTACCTTCACAGTTACTGATTCTATAGGGTTCTGCCGGCCTGTCCTCATCGTGAAAACTTGGGTGAAGTGTGCTGTCAATAGTGTCAATCCCTAGGTGTCAATCATCAAGTAGAATGACAGTTCACCTCAAGCTCACCTTGCCAAAGTTTTCACAGAGATTTTTACAGAGTAGACCGGCTGGACATCGTTTTACGAAACGTTATAAGAAGTTCTTATGATCATAATAATAAAGATTTATTGTTAATTTTTTTTTTATTATTAAATACGTTTTTAACAAAAAAAAAAAAAAGACGGGTTGCACTCCGGGAGTGCCGGCAGAAGTGAAAACTTGAATATTAACGTTGAAATAAATCAATTATTAATGTAATTAATATAACTAGTTTTTTTCACTATTTCTGCGTCACTTTTTTCATTAATAGATGCACTTTGTTCAATTTCCATATTTTAAACACTTTATATAGGTACACGAATTTTACGAATACACAGCAGTGTGGCTTCTACACCGACGGTCGAGCCATCAGCTGTCCATCCATCCATCCATCCACTTCCACTTCCACTTCGACTTCCACTTCGACTTCCACTTCGACTTCGACTTCGACTTCCACTTCGACTTCTACTTCGACTTCCACTTCGACTTCCACTTCGACTTCCACTTCCACTTCGACTTCGACTTCCACCTCGACTCGACTTCGACTTCGACTTTGACTTCGACTTCCACTTCGTTTTCCACTTTGACTTCCACTTCGACTTCCACTTCGATTTCCACTTCGACTTCGACTTCCACTTCGACTTCCACTTCCACTTCGACTTCCACTTCGACTCGACTTCGACTTCGACTTCCACTTCGTTTTCCACTTCGTTTTCCACTTCGACTTCCACTTCGACTTCCACTTCGACTTCCACTTCCATCCATCCATCCTTCCATCCATCCATCCATCCATTGTGTCCGTGTGTCACTTCACTTCGGTTGGCGCCGCCGTAGAAAGAGAGGGGGGGGAAATCTCTCCTGACGGTCACGTGTCCTGACGCGATGTCCTGACGCGAGTTTAACATTTTTTACCCATTACTAAAAGTGTGCAACGCCGCTAAAGAAGTTTACACTTCAAAAAAAATAGTAGGCCACCGGTATCGGGAGCAGGGTCCAAGCTACCGATGGTTAGGGCTCCAGAGACAGGAACCTCCTCACGATGCGAGCCGTAACGAGGAGTACTGAATCAGGCCCTTGATCCAACCGACTAAAGTTTAGGCCATTACGCCATTGGCCGATACGAAAATCAGCACAATGACAGCCGAGCTCACATTCCACATGTCAAAAACCTCATGCTAAGTCAAGATATTTATTGTTCAAATCCTTATGATCAAAAATTGATTCCTTATCCTGGACACGCTCTTCTAAAATAAATTATTTATCTATCTATCTTCTAAGACATTATTAAAACTTTCTCCTTTATTATTACATTGTTTTGTCTCGGTATGCGACTTCCGTCACGCCATTTTCCCTAACCTAAAGAGCGGAACTGCAAGCAGTTGGTATCGACACGATAGTGACATTTAAAATTCAATTGTTGCATTTCTTTTACTTCTATCATTAAAATCTCAGAGTCCTCCTGGGTAAGTGTTTGAATAGACGTACATTAAATATGAGAGCAGCATTAAAAAAAAACTCCAAAAAAGCCGGTTCTATATTATTTTTAAAGGTCTTTAAAGAAAATAGAATAGACTTCTAAAAAAAAGAAAATACTAGTTACAAAATGCAAAATAACTTGTTTCGGAATGCGGTGGAAATTGGCAAGAAATAAAACAAAGCAAAAGACACCGACGAAGAGGGACCGATAAGGGGGGGGGGGGGGGCTAGGTGTATTTTATTTAACTTTTTTTTTTTAAGACTGCTGTCATATTTAATTTGAAGTGTTTTCTGTTTAGAAGTCGATTGTACCACTAGGTAGTAGGTACCTTACTTGCTTTATGCTTAGCAACTTTTTTTCGTGTTCCGTACGATTACCCATTTACAATATGTGTACGGTTTTCGATGAGGTACCTATGAGAGTGAGAGGATCTATAAAATAACTTTGAATTGCATGATCACCACCTCCACATGTACGTAACTAACCAGCAATTTATTTTCTTTGATCTTTAGTACAATAATCAAATCACACTAAGTGCACTGTTAATTGTCGAGGAGTTGTTCTATCTACGAAGGTATTCATCAGATCTTCACCAAAAAACGAGACCACCTTTAGAGAATACCTACTTTTCCGATCAAAAAAAGAATCATCCAAATCCGTTAGCAATTGGCGAAGATATCGAACATAGACATACATAAAAAAAATACATGCAGATGAACATAGAACCTCTTTCTTTTTTGAAGTGGTCTTTAAAAAATTGTTTAACTTTTTGAAATCGTGGTGATTTTAGACCATGAGCCCTCCAAATCAACAGAAACTGCTATTCCGATAAAACTACTATTTCGACAAATAAACTTGCTCAATCATTTTTGTAGACAAATCGATTGTTTATCGATTGATATGAACTTGAAACGTACCTACATCAAATATTCAGAGACGTAAATTACCAGTTCACGGTGGACATAATAGTTCAAATTGATTCATAAATGATAGAAGGTGGCCACATGCCGCGCCGGAGCGGTTATTGATCGAACTTCATACAATGTTAATGAGTATCGGCCATTGTTGTCATGTAAGGGAAACGGTCGCGAAGTTTCATAGAAATAGCTAGTTTCTTTGAATGTCATTTATGGGACAGTGGTAACTTGAATATTGTCGTGACGTTTGGATTCTAACACGGGAGTCACAATGTTTTTTTAATTGTTTCTGTAATTACGGCATTCAACCGGTTAATAATAAGAAAATAATGATGAGTCTGTATGAGAAGAGACCTTTGCCTTGCAGTGGGACAATAATATTATAGGCTGGTACCTATTATTTATTTCTTTAGATTAATGATAATGGTGGAATCCGAAGGATCTTATTACCAACTCGTCTGCACAATCTGGAATTGGAAGACTAGCTAGATAGCACACAACTCACAAGGCTATTGTATGTTCTAGAACCTAGGAACTTCCATTGTATCTGTAAAATTTTGACGCCTGGAAAAGTCCTTCACTTTGTGTACTTGAATGTATTATAGATAAAGTAGGATGGTTACATGCGTACCGGCCTGTGGTTTGTGCTTACCCCCATGGAAACAAGACGTGAGCTTTCGTGTGTAGGTATATGTGTATGAATTATTTTGTTTTAAACAACATGTCTACTTATACTAAGTCGGAATAATCTGAAATGTTCTGCCTCTTTACTATGCGACACGATCCACGTGTCGCATAGTAGTCTCCCAATGAATAATGTATTTGAGGGATTTAGCAGAATTTGGTCGCTTGCCAATAACTACCTAGTACCTACCTAGATATGACGTATGTAAGTATGTATGTTCATCAATTTTATTAATTTATACAACACGGATACATTAGGGAAATGCCAATGTTGTACAAATAATCACGTTTCAATGTCTGATTTATTGACGTGATAACGTCTTATAAATCGATGAACGCCGGCTGCACGCACGAAAAAGCATGACTCATTGTCACGTTCCGCCTTAGCCGAGCGTGCAAGCGAGAGCGCGGACCAAGCGATAGAGAGGCACGATCGGCCTAAGCGTTCGGCTTGTGACGCATCTATCTGATGTTTTCTTATGACGTTATAATGTAAAATTATCGTCCGTAAACCGACTTTACAGACAACCAATTTTGTTTTTAATTGCGTGTAAATACAAGTGTTTAAAGTTATTTCCGCGTGTAGGAAGATTCTTTTTAGTTAAAATAATTATAAATGCATTTGAAGGAGAAATAACATAATTTTGTATTGATTGCCACGATTATACTGGGTGGTAGGGACAGACGCCAGCACATCAAGCTACCCGAAACTATCTAATTTTCCCAATACAAAGCCTTACGCTTTAACGATAAAGTTGAAAATCTATTAAAGTTGTAGTAGCTTATGATTAGACCAGCGAGGTAGTTACACATGTCTAACAATATTTTAATAATAATAATTCCAGGACAAAAGCATGGTAGTGTTCGTTGAGGCAGCGGTGTTGGATGACAGGCTACTGGCCGAATACGGGGACTTCTCCTCCATCAAGGAGAGGCTGATGACCTTCAGGGCTGGCACTGATGACCTGACTGACAAGATCGATTTCATCATTTGCTTGGGCGGAGATGGGACACTGTTGCATGCTAGCTCGCTCTTCCAGGTAAGATTATTTCAAGTTGGAAAATGTCGTCCTTTTCGCTCCTCTTTGAACTGTACGAGGAGTCTATGGGTGCAATTTTAAGAGACGATTAACGAATATTATGTACGTTCGGCGCACCCCAGGGATTATTGCACTGTTGACAATCTTGCAGACTAGTGTAGCGGCATCTACACTGCCACGTACGAACTACGCATCATAATGACGTCACGGAAAATCCTGCATCGCGCAAGCAGAGTTTACCGCGTGACTAGCATATATAAAACAGCCCAACATGAATCATTGGGCAGTTGACCAACAGACACGACACCCGTCTGGTCGGAAGATGCTCTCTATTCTATGGAGGATCAGTGAACTTTACACCCTGTTCCGTATACCTCTATACTAGCAAATATTTTTACCATCGCTTGAGATAATTTGGTACATATCGACAACACGACTTCTCCTGTCGTTAACCGGACTTTACAAGGCAATAAAGTTTAGTTCCCCGGAAAAATATAGGCAAATATTGCTCTTTGACTTTCAGACTAAACCCTCACAGAAAATAGAAGCGACATGCCCTGTTAATGCTACTAGAAAACTGATTTGTATTTTATCTGTTTCCAGCAATCCGTTCCTCCTGTGATGGCGTTTCACTTGGGCTCGCTAGGATTCCTCACGCCTTTTGAGTTCAACAACTTCCAGGACCAAGTTATGAACGTTTTAGAAGGTAAGCCTACATTACCGCTAGTAAATTGTCTCAGCTTATCAATAGCAGTTCTATGCTGTAGTAGATCCCGATCATTGTAACTCACGGGTTTTCGCATCGAGCATTCTTTGTCTGCCTTCTTCAAGACGTTTATCTGGTTAGGCATGAAAAAAAAAAATTCTCATAGTAAAAGTTGTTCAAAATGATGAACACATTGGCTCCATTTTCATTTTCAGTTATTTTTTCAATTACACCGTGTATTCTATGTTTAGAGTATAGTGTAGTTTTGTCCAATCCATACGAAATACTAAAGCGAAAAAAAAAATGCAAATGCATTGTGATAAATGCGAAAGTGTGTCTGTCTGTCTGTTACCTCTTCACGCTTAAACCGTTGAACCGATTTAGATGAAATTTGGTATAGATATAGTTTGAGTCCCGGGAAAGGACATAGGATACTTTTTATCCCGATATTCCCTCGGGATCGAGACTTATGCGGGTGAAACCGCGGGGCGCTGCTAGTAAGAAATAAAAAATAGACCCTTCTTCGAACCCATTTTTTTCCGATGATCTGGTTTAAGTTTCCCGTAGTAAACAGTTCCATATATTTCATAAGTCATACATATTTTTCAGGCCACGCCGCCCTAACGTTACGGTCGCGTCTCCAATGCGTGGTTCTGCGCAAGAGTCGCGACGACAAAGATGGCAAGGAGAAGAAGAAACCTACCACAATCCTGGTGCTCAACGAGGTGGTGGTAGATAGGGGACCCTCGCCGTATCTCTCCAATATTGACCTGTTCCTGGACGGGAAGCATATCACCTCCGTGCAAGGAGATGGTAAGAAAGTCACTCTTATGGCATAGCGTTGTCATAAGTTCTTTGTTTATTCAAGAAGCAGATTTATGCCTTCTGATCTTTCTTATCTAATTGGTAGGAATACTGTATTAATAATATCTTGGGTTTTGACCAAATGTCGCTTTTAAGCACCGTAAACTCTTTGGTAACTGGTTCAAAACTTATAAATAAATTAAACCAACAAGAGTACTGCATCAGTTTAGAATATTAATTTATAACCAAGCAGTAACCATGACAACAGTGTGGAAGGCAACCTCAAACTAAGGAATGTCTTGGAAATCAGAATCCATACTTAATATTATAAATGCGAAAGTGTGTCTGTCTGTCTGTTACCTCTTCACACTTAAACCGCTGAACAGATTTAGATAAAATTTTCTTTAGAGATAGTTTCGAGTCTCGGGAAAGGACATAGGATAGTTTTTATCCCGATATTCCCACGAGATCGACACTTGGGCGGGTGAAACTGCGAGGCGCTGCTAGTCTTTAATATAAACAATTAAGCCGCTGTTTCCACTAAATACCACATTTAATATCTCTCTCCAGGCCTAATAGTATCAACTCCGACGGGTAGCACAGCATACGCGGTAGCAGCGGGTGCGAGTATGATCCACCCGTCAGTCCCGGCTATAATGGTCACACCCATCTGCCCTCATTCGCTGTCCTTCAGGCCTATTGTGGTCCCTGCTGGAGTGGAACTCAAGGTAATTATGGGTTTCAATTAAAACTTATTAAGACCTTACGATTTATGTGCTTTTCGAGATTGCCCGAATGATTTCGGGCAGAACACATGTTCATGGGCGGAAAGGGCAAGATCGTGAGCCGTACGAAAGTATTAGGGCATGCCAGAATTATATTTGTGAGTACCAATATTTGGTTGGTAATTTATTAAGTAGAAACAATATAATCTTTATCAAAAGTAATTCCTGAAACGATTGTAATTGTAACAAAATGCACAATTTTTTATTTTAACTATGATGATTTCCATTAAAAGTTTTAGTTTTAAACACTATTAATTCTTCACAGGTTTGTGTTACTTTAGAATGATATTTTCCACCATAGGCAGTAAGTATATCCCACAGTTAATTTAAAGCTATATTCTAGATCGCACTGTCCCCGGAAGCGAGAAACGCCATGTGGGTCTCATTCGACGGCCGCAACCGACAAGCGTTGCAGCACGGAGATAGGTACAGGGCTCTCTGCCTACCGCGTACGCTATGCACGCCGCTATACGCTTACAACATAGTTACTTATGTACCCGCATGTTTTACATACAGCTTTCCAAAGAAAAGTGTGCGCTTCGGGAATCATCAACTTCGGAAATATGAACGCGCGATGATGAGATCTAATATAAAGGGTGTTACAGAAAGGGTATATCAATACAAACGGGTTGATGAGTGTATCTGGTCTAGAATCTCTGTACAAAACAGCTCAAAAGCATTAACTTTGAAAATGCTTAATATTTTTTTATTTCGACATCACGGCGCTGCACTGGCGCGCGGCGGCGTGATGTGCGTGTACTAGGCGCACAGACACACTACAGATAATGGATAATGACCCTCGTATTGCGGTGACACGTTTTTTATGATTTCAACTTAATAAACTATCGAAATAAAAAATATTAAGCATTTTCAAAGTTACTGCTTTTGAGCTGAAACTTAGAAGCATTGCCTCTGTGGGGAGTTACTCTGTGGCAACGTTCGTACTAATTCGGAAGCACGAAGATTACCGAAGGGTATACTTATCTTTGGAAAGCTGTAGTCGTGTTTGTAATAACTTCGTCAAGGTAAAGTAATGTTGTATAGAAGAAAAAAATATATACGCTGTATTTTGAGTAGGTTGGTAGGTGTAAGCAAGGTGTATTTATTTTAATGTTATAGTAATCTTTTAACAGGGTATATATAGAATTAGAAGTAATACCTAAACAATAATATTTGAGAAGCGTATGTATGTACTTACCGATACACTAGGGCTGGCTTAACTTAGGTACTGTAACTTGTCCATTTTTTTTGTTAGATTTGACTACCACTATGTTATCTCGTCCGGTGCATAGCAACAAAATTATATAAGTAGACAAAACCAGAAAGATTTTATGGTCTCACGCATACCTAAATCCCATCAAAGGTCATCCCAAAAATAAATCGCCTACCAAAGGTGTAAAATTCCTATATGCGTCCATGATAGGCATAAGTAACGTTCGCAATGAGCTGAGGTTTCGGGGCTTGTTTCAGATAATGCCCACCCTAGAGGCGCGTAGTGCGGCCAGTGTGTCGTTCGACGGGCGCTCGCAAGTCACCCTCAGGCCAGGCGATAGGTAACAGGACATGCTTTACTCGCGTCACTACACTATACATTGGAGACGGCATGACAACGAGTAGACAGTCAATGGAGGGCTCACTTCGGGGTTCATGAATCGGCCAAATGTGCGGGGAAATATATGTATGTCGGTCATTGGATGATCCTTGGTTGTTTTAAGTCGACATAATGCATTGTACAGACTTTGAACACGTTTGGATGTTAAAAAATTGTCTGGGTTTAGTCATTGCTCAGTTACAGACAAAAATAAACTCTGTTGCCAATACGAGTAAACGCGGGTCTAAAACAATATTTCATACGTCCCAAAAGCAGTTAGGTCTTAATTTTATATGGCCAAAGAGTAAATGTTTTGAATGCCGTCTCCTATTTACATGCCTTAATTCGTACACATAGAGCGAGCTCCACTGTTCATAGACTACTTCTCTTATTCATAAACATCGAATTCAGTGTGCGGGGATAGTTGATAGATTTTATTTGCTTTTTATCTGGTGAAAGGCTTATATTATTAAATAATTTTCTTAATTATTAAAGAACTAGGTTTTATGAAAGTTTTATTTGCATAGTAAATATAGAAATATAATAATTTTAGGTATATTTGCTTATTGCTTCTGCTTTGCATGTAAACGTACCTAACCATTGATTAACATTAACCTCATTTAGTTTTTAGTATCATATCATCATGCACGTTATATTAATGTATGTTGTGTTCCAATAACAAACTGTTTTTGTACAGACGCCAGCACATCAAGTGCATCAGCATCAACTGTCAAATTTTCCTAATCAACTTTGAACCTTATACTTAAGCGATAAAGTTGAAATCTATTAAAGAAATTTCACAGATTGTAGTAGCTTGATGTGCTGGCGTCTGTACAAAATTGCTGATTTTCTATTAGATATGTACGTCTATCTGTGAAGTAGTCAATACGCAGCGGCCACTAGGCTATCTGTCAAATGTGGTTGCAGTACCTTTATACGTATTAGCACTCCATTTGTTGACTACTCCTTGGTTGTGCAAACCTCTTAGGCTTTTTATTGTATACAATCCAAAAGTCGTTACGGTAATATTGTGGTTATGTAAAAAAAAAAATACTCCTCCGAATTGCTCCTCCTTTTTTTGAAGTCGGTCAAAAAATAAAAACATTCTCTTTGCGTGGTCGTTACAATAATAATTTGATTTATACGTAAACCCGAAAAAATGGAAATATAAATTATAACATCAAATTTTCACCCACAGCCTCTACGTGACGACCTCAGTGTACCCTGTACCGTCGATTTGCGCACAGGATCAAATCTCTGACTGGTTCGACTCGTTAGCCGAATGCTTGCACTGGAACGTTCGGAAGAAACAAAAACAGATCGACGAACTCAGCGACATGACGCATTCGTCCAACGATAACTTTGAAGAACTGGACCACAACCATCATGATGAACGACCAGCTGATACATGACCAGTGACGGTTCAGTGACCTCAAGTGTTCTTGTATAGAAAAGGAAGGACGTGAAAATGACTTTTTTATTTCTTTATCTGTAAGTGAAATGCCAATGTTTGTATTTCTATGTATATAAAAATGACGTTCGGAAAGTGGAGTCTAGAATTAGGTGGGTAGGTGTCGAAACCGCCTAGGGCTCTAATTTATCTCAATGAAAAAAACTGGATTAATACTTATCGAAATTTTGAAAATTAAATCAAGTTTAATGACAAATATTTAACTATATTCTCTTGTTCTAATAATATGTTTTAAAAGTTAACTATATTAGTAAACAACGAATATTTTTATGCGACAAAATTCGGTTAACGTGTGTGAATTACGATTTTTGGAGGCGGTTGAGTTATAACTTGTCGGCTACTAATGTGATACTGATTTCGTTTAATGTTGTTTTTGACATTCCCTTGGACAATAAAAATAAATGTGTTATGTCTTTCTCGGGTATGTTCGGTTTTTCTATATTTTACGTGTCCAATAATATTAAAATCAAAGTTAATATTACATCTTTTTAAAATGGACTGCTCAATATTTAATAGAAATCACTTAGTAAAACCTGCGTCTTACTAAAAAGTGGGTCCGCATTTTTGTTTGCGAATATAAACCAATCTCATGAACATAACTTGAGTTATGTCAACAACTTTGAAGGTGCTAACTGAAATGAAACAGTGCCAATGTAAAATATAGGGTGAAACAGCAAACTATAAGAATAATTCTGTTAGATAGAAATAGAAGAGATGGCTAAAATTGCTTGTCTCACTCTTAAGCTGGGGTACTCTTCCTTTTTCTTCGTCCAGTCTAAAATTACAATTAAGCGGATTTGGCGAAAAAAATTAAATTTAAATTATTTACATTTCTTTGTGATTCAATCGAAGAAAAGGTTGAGCACCTCTGTCTATAGGTATACCGCTAGTGTTCAATGACGAGCACAAAATGTAGATAATTGATAGATTTTTTTTACTTTCAGCTGTTTTAAATATATGTATAGGGTTTGATTAGCAAGTGTACAAAAGAAATCACGATATTATTTTAATTTTTATGTGACATCACAGTTATGAAGTTCCTTGGCTGTTTGTAATATTAATACAAAGCAGAATAATAATGATCATTGCCAAATAATATATCTTTCTGTAACTATTCACGTGTCCTTGCAGTTACAAATTGCTTCCAAATTCAATTCGCAATTTTTAATTTATGCGCCAAGTTGTACCTTCTTAAATTAAGTTGTAAAAATCTATATTTTGTAATGTTCGAGAATGTTTATTTTTTTATAGCATCTAATTATGTTATTTATTTGGCAATGGCTATTCTGTTCGCAGTGCAATAATACAAACGTCTTTCCTTTTTTGTTTCCTGGATGTATGTACTTGTATTGGTGTTCCATGAGTATAATAGAAGGATAATTATGTATATAGGTTTACTATAAATTATATTATGAATGCGAATTTATATTTTTTTACTTGCCTACAAAACTCCCTGTCACAAACCTGCCTGGAACAAAGAATGACTGAGTTTGAACCTGGTTTGGACTGAGGCTTGCTTTGCTGCGTGCCGCGGGTTAGATTCATACCCTTACCGCCGGGCCACGAATTTTTTTGGTTTAGTGGCAAACGGCACGGTGTCTTTGTCAAATGCACTGCTAGCGTTGACACTGTGAGCGGTGCGTCGTGGCATGATTCATACATTTTCGTATATTTGTTTTTACCGCTCGCCGCCCCGCGCTACGCTGCCGCTGATAGCGGCAAGGTCGTGGCCAAGCAGTTAGTGTCCGTCCAGACTGGGACACGGGGCGGGCGCTGGTGCGGGAACGCGCGTGGGCTGCCTGTCTGCACTGGAGTAGGGCTGCGTTCTACTGCGTGTTGTCGTGTCCAACGTTTGTCAAAATATAATATGGAAAAAGAAGACCTATTTTTACTAGAAAAAAGCTCGAACTGATTTGAGAATATCGGTTCCCGGCCGCTCGCCCGCGCCGCGCTGTCGCGCACCTACTTCGGCCACTTGTATGGACGCGCTATGGCGTGAGTTGCCCGTGCCGCTCACCGCGCCCGCGTGCCCACTATAGACACTCAATTACTAATAAACTTAGTATAGTATAGCGTCTGTATAGTTATACAACGCTTTGTCTTCTTCATTCGAAAGTCAAATTACGGACGACTAAAGGAGATAAATCGCTGTGTAACTATTCTTCATAATATAATACGCACTGACCTCTATTATACAAGTGTATGATAAAGGTCAGTGATAATACGTTTATTCGTAAGGGGGAATCATAGAGTATAGTAATGATTGGTTAGATTCCCACACCACACGGAGCAAATATTTTTAGGGCCTAAACAGATAGTAGTTCAGTTTCTGGATGTTTGTGTATATGAGATTTCTGTTTGTAAACGAAAAAATGAATGCGAGAAGCACAAAACCGATCAAAGTGGCGGTGCTTGGGGAGGCCTATGTCCAGCAGTGGACGTCTTTCGGCTAAAATGATGATGATGAAACGGAAATACAATAAAATAACCGTTGGATAACCAAAAAACGATGAATGAACGAGTGAACCATGAATTGTCATGTGAATTGAATTGATTTTTTTAATACCATAAACAAACTTTTTGCGGAAATTACCGGTTTCTTATCCCTACACGTCAAATTCAGAATGTCATTGTCAAATCAAAATATGTCACAATCACAACAATGACATTAGCCTAACCTACAAAAACTGTGCGAAAGCAATATTTTAGACATGGGCAAAATGTGTCATTGAAAAGAAAAGATAGATATGAATCTTTCAATCACTCGGATATGAATCACTCTTTCATATCTTTATATCAGTATGACTCAGTAGCTCATTCAAATTCGCAACTCGTGTGCGGCTCACTCATTCAAATAGATCAATGATATAGTGATAGGTTGGTTGTTTGCATCTTTCTAATATATCAGAAAGATGCAAACAACGCGAGCGGTTGCGATTGATAATTTTTTTCTTTTCATGCCATAACAAGTCGGCAAATGAAAATAAATTTAAAAAAATACTATTCTTATGACTGTAGGTACAACCTACTTCTTTTTCAAATCTGGTTAATTAGTTCAATGAATAGTTAATCGCAATCTAGTATTGAGTATAAGCATTAATTTAGTAAGTACTTACTAGAAAATAAAATAGAAATAGCCTGATTTCCCTTCATACTTTACACTGTAAAGTATGAAGGGAAATCAGATCTATTTCTATTTTATCGTTTAATTTTGTTATTATTGCACTCAAATTGCACTTCACCTCTATTTGTTTACATTGTTATCTAAAGTTTTAAAAAGAAAATACATTTGACCAGATTATAATACAGAAAGAACCACTAAGGACAAACAATTATAAGCCTTATGCGTCAGCAATAGAGGTATAACAACTTATCATTGGGTGTCAATTTATTGTGGTCAAAGTCACGTCATCTCGCCTTGCGCGATGCGACGAACATTCGTATGGGTGCGAGCGAGACGGCTTGCTTGACGTTCAACCAATGGCGCGCGACGAAGCTATCCGACGCCACAGATTACTAAATAGCTTCCCGACGCGATGAACGACGAGTGAGTGAGGTGCAAAGAAAGATATACTGAACTACTGACACATTCGGATGCGTAAAGATATGAAGAGTGATTGATTCAAAAGGAATGATTCATATCATTTGTATCTATCACTCCTGAGTTACCCATCTCTACAATATTTACTGAAAGAAAATGTCTAAAATAACTAATTTAATCAACTTCATATCGAAGAGGAGCATTTCCTTATCAGCTCCGAGGGAAGGAAAGAGGAATTTCAGAAAGTTTGTAATCGCTAACAAGAGAGGCTCCCGTATTCATCGTCAACAGCAGATGACTGATAATAGGGTGTTAGAGGTTGATAAGCGAGGAGTTCGTGATGTAGGACACTATATGAACGGCCGCTTCGTAACTGTTCCTGAAATGATACCCGAACTTATTGTTCCTGACCTAAAAGACTTCGATTTAAAGCCATATGTGTCGTACAAAGCTATCAATATTATTCAGAGTGAATTCACGCCAGAGCAACTGTTTGACGCGGTATACAGCAAGAAGATCGTAACTGACTACAAAGAAGGCAAGTTAGATGAAGAAGGATACCCTAAGGAACCATCAGAGGAGGAGAAACTACAACCTGATGAAGCGGTTCGCAGGGCAAAGAGAACAGGCTCAGATATATTTTGATTTCATTGGTACTTGTGTAGTTTAGCTTTAAATAGATAAGATTATTGAATAAATACTATTAATTTGTTGTCAAATATTGTCTTGTATTATTTCTCAGTAGAATTAAGTAAGGAGGTGGCTTTTAATGTATGTAGTTAGTGTACTAGAACTAACGTAACTTGTCCCTTAGAATTATTTGTATATAACAATGTTCTAAAGGTTGGTGTTATTCTCTTTTCATGAAATTCCTTTATATTGTATGTATAAATAGTACATTACAATACAAGTGACTTCAGTAGTCCATTATTGCATGGCATCAGCACAGCTAAACGCTGTGCATTAATAGGCTACTTAGGTCACACGTATCATATTCTATTTTATAGCTTGTGTGACCTAAACCCACACTTAAGTCACGCTTTTTGGTGTAAAAATGAGCTACTTAAGTCACAGAATAGAGTGACTTAAGTGCGGGTTTAGGTCATACAGTGCTATAAAGTAACCTAGAGTTAGGCTAAAATACTGGCCATACTATTATAAACAAAGTTTGGAATAGCTACTAATTCCAAAGTTTTAGTTCTCATGAATAACTTTACTCTATTTGTTGGTCAAAGTTAAGTCACGGGACAGTCAGACTTAAAACACTACATACACAAACATGTTGGGTAAGGAAGAGATTTTGTGCATAACTGCATAATCAGCCTATATTGTTCCCAATTTCTCATTGCTGGGACACAGCCCTCCTCTCTGTGAGAGTGAGTGGACGAAAATCCACCATGCGGGCTCAGTGCGGGTTCATAGACGTCACATCTTTTTTTTCAGAATAGAATAATATTTACTTGTTTAAAAACATGGTATAAAAAGATAGTAAAATACAAAATAACAAGGACTATAAAAACTATGACTACACAACCATTCATGCAATTTATTTTTGAATAATCTCATATTTAAGGTCTTGAGATTACTTGGCATCTTAATATATACAGGGTGTAAGGAGAACGCTTCCGAAGCCTGGACGTACATTATATACAACCTATATGCAAACGAATACCAATAACCTTTCGCTTTAAATTGATTATTTTCAAGACTTCATATTTTGTAAACGCGCAATGGAAACCGTACAAAACGTGAGGTCACTGACACGCAAAGCGACGACGCGCCACCACGTGACCACGCGCCCGCACGTCGCGGGCGCCGAGCGCTCCGTACGTCTGAGTCACGGGATTTATACGGAATTTATAAATATCACTTTCAAAATGCCCACCCCTACGACACTTCACAAAATTATGAATTTTAACCGCATTCGTAGCCCACTGTTAAACATTAAAGCTGACAGAGGCATTTTACGTACCTGTCTAAATCCTTTGCGACCTTATGAGGTTTGGCTCGAACTGCGCTCCATTCATTTCAATACACAGCTGGGCCCGTCGCTGTGTGGACCGGTGAACACGAGGCATTAGTGTAGGGTCCTCAACACATTCTTCGCGTAGTTTATTAAAAACGCTCACTATTCTGCCCCGCATTTCGTCAGCACTGTCACATTCCCGATCAAACACTCTTTCTTTCACATACCCCCACAAAAAGAAGTCCAGAGGTGTTAAGTCGGGTGAACGAGCCGGCCAGGCGTGCGGCCCCAGCCTTCCGATCCAGCGGTTATCAAAAAGCTCAGTGAGACGCTCGCGGACAGGGCACGTAACATGCGATGGAGCGCCATCGTGCTGGAACCATGCTCGACGAAATTCAGCCAGCGATACATTATCTAGCATATCTTCTAAATGTCCATTTATAAAATTAAAAACAATAAAACAGCACTAATAACGTAACAAAAATAATAACTAAAAAACAATAAAACAGCACTAAAAACGTAACTAAAACAAAACAGTATTAAATACGATTCAATAGCGATGGATCGATTAAAAGTAGCGCACGTTCGCTCACAAGCCGAGTCGGAAAGGAACTAACCTAAGTAACCTACAGTCTAGATTACTAAAAAAGTATTAAGAAGATCAAACATGCCGCCTGCGTGTGTTGCCGGCCGACAAACGATACCGCCGCCGCCGCCAGTACGCACCGTTTCGCCCCGCGCACCCCGCGCCGCCGCCGGCGCCGGGATCGGGACCGCCAACGCTCGGTCATCCACCGACCGACAGTCGATTGCCTACTCCAAAGGCGAATGCACGCGCAAATTTTCTAAATTAATAATTACGTTTCGCAATCTAGTGTACCTAAATCTCAGTTTTCTCTTCTAATTCTTGATACTGTATCTTCCTAGTGCTTGTTTCTACTCATTCTGTAAACTGTAATTTCAATTTTGTTGCTGTGCAAAATTTTAATGGACGAATTAACAAAGTTGCTTGTAAAGTCAATGTCTTTGTACATAATCAACTTTTTATACTTTTCTTTCTCAATCACAGTAGGTATCTAATTACCTTCGATATGGGGTCTCAAGGTTAAGCAAAGTAAACTGGATTTTTCTGATTTGTAAGCAAAATTTGCGAACATTCCGATCAAAATAAAATTGTAACCCTGTTCAAGGGGAAAATCATTACGATCCTTGCATGAATGGAATCCGAAAGCACATATCCCACAACTAGGTAGAAGCACAGACTACTTAAAGTACTACGTACTTACAGAAAGGCCACTCCCTTCCCCGCACTAACATCAGTTACCGCACCTCACCCCGCACTTCGGCGTATTCGTCGCAGTTCTTTAACAAGAGCGCTCGCAGACACAAGTACCTCACGCACACATTCATACGTATACAAACGTCATTTTTTAATGTAGTAGTAGTAGTAGGTAATTATTTTGCGAGCGTTGTATGGAGTGTCCGGGGTGTGGTAGAAGTGAACTGAAAAGACATTTGCTTCAAGCGATCGAGTAAAAGTTAGGGAGTTCATGAGGATAGGATCACATAGCACCGCCGCGCCCGCGCTGCACGACTTAAAGTAGCCGTCAGCCGCCGTGTAGCGCGTCACGTGGACTTGGGGTCGTCGGCCGCGCTGCCGCCGGCGAGCGCGCGCGCACTTTGAACCCGAGGTCATGCGCGAGCGTCAGCTGACATTTATTTACGAATACATTGCTTGTTAGAGTTGTAAAGAAAAAAAATGTGTTTAATCGCAAATAATGGTTGTATTTAACTGTTCTCACAGCATAGTGTACGAAAAATGCTAAAAAAAATTGGTAAAATTGTTCATTTTTTTTCCTGATTTTTTGATGGTATTGTATCGAGAATCACTAGCCCTATCACCTGTCTTCGTTTTCGGAAGCGTTTCCCTGGCACCCTGTATATGCACACACATAAATGTACAACTTTTATTATTATAATATTTAGCTAGTCTCGGAAGGATATTTTTGAATTTTTTGGTTCTAATACATGCTGTTTTCCTTCACCGTTTTGAGAACAGTGATGATGAAATAAAATACACAAAGTGCCTGCCTCACATGAGTTAATTAAATTTTTAATTTTCTGATTTCACTTGTGGCAGTTATATCATCCTTGTTATAAAAGCTTTGTCCGTTAACTGGTTCAATGCCATAATTATATAAACAATTAAAAAGCCATTGTATATCACATGGATCCACGTTCCCAGCATACAAAGGGCACAAATCTAAACGCTCAACTGCTACTAAGTAGGTATTTGCCTTTCCGATACTCGCACTATCAGCAGTTGGCCCATTTGTCGCTTCAGACAATCAGTGTAGAATATGGATTTTATAGGCACTTTTTATGCTTTTGTAAGAATTATGCCCAGTAACTACTCTTTAGGTTTCTCCCAAATATGTGTGGAAGCTTTTAATCTTACTATTAATGTCAGTAAGCAATTTATCGACACTACTTTTGTTTATGCTTTTTGGTCCCTTTCCTGTTTAACTATTTTACTTTAACGGCTGAAGGAATTTTTTTCTGGGGGACGACACTTCAGTTTGATCTAAGCTGAGCACTCCTGGCTCTTATGTCGCCGTGTCCAAACACAAGCAAGAACAGAGGCCGCGTCTAGTCGTCTTCATGCACTCACTCGGTGTTGGTTGCCAGCCGTTCACTCCTACTTTTTCTGAAGGAGATGCATAAAAAGTGACAAGTTTTGTGGCCAGTAAGTACTCGTATTCGCTTGGGCCGGTTTCTAACCTAATCAATCTGCCCTCTCTTTTGTATACTTAGTATTACTTAGTACGGCGTCCTATCACTGTAAAATACTCGGAATTAACTTGCCAGCTCCCTCAAAATCTTTGACCACGGAATCATCTCACCAGATCAGTCATCTCTGAGCTGATAACGGGCGCTAGATTCATATTATGGTTTTCCACTTATGCAATTATGTATGAGAATTCATCATAATGAGTGAGTTCAGAGCGAAGTGTTTATCATCCCACCTTCGTTCCATATTTATAGCGATCGGCGTAGCCTGTCTTTTTTTCTTCCATACCTAGGATGCTAGGTGCATATTGTCTCTTTTCTTCTAGGAGGCATGCTCACATAACAATCATATAACACGCTCCTCATTATTCAATCGTATGATTTATCCTTCTGCTCCTTGCCATAGAGCAATCATTTTACAAAAACATATCTCTGTGACTTGGGAATGGCATATGAACGAGTACTACCTAGTCTACCTAACTCTTTCTGAAAACTGGTGGCAATCTCCGCAAGAAAATCACCCAAAAACCATTCGTATTCATAATAGATTTAGTCATAATAAATAACCATAAACGTCAAGTTGAACATGACAGAATAAATAGAACTAAAGAAGTAATGCCCCAAGGTAGAGTTCTTGGTCCTCACCTAATCGGATGAGACCTGCGGACTTATTCTGTACAAATCTCACCGTGAAAACTTAGGTGAAGTGAGCTTAAAGTAATCTGGCATACCACCACTTGATTTTATTGACACTACTAGCAGCGCCCCGCGGTTTTATCCGCATAAGTGCCGTTTCCGTTGGAATATCGGGATAAAAAGTATCCTAAATGTTATTCTAATTTATAAGCTATATTACTGTAAACATCAGAATCCGTTCAATAGTTTTTGTGTGAAAGAGTAACAAACATCCATCCATGCTCACAAACTTTCGCCTTTATAATATTAGTGTGATTAGTTTAATAGGATTAGTAGGAAGTAGGATAGTAGGATTCGAGCTCACTTCACCTAAGTTCTCACGGTGAGATTTGTATAGAATAGATCGGCTGTCACATTTTCTATAAGTAGGCGCCGATAAAGGAACTTTGAATTCTCGCATAGTAGCAAATAGTAAACATAAAGATTCTGTTTACTATTCTTAGCTAGCGATTATTATAATGGAATCTTCAAATACCGGACCTACGACTTAGCTATTCGCGATAACATAGTAGATACCTAGGTACCGTCTTACACATGTAATGTGGACTTAGCCCCTTCGTACATAAGGCTACTCAAATCTTAGATACTCAACGAGTTTAGTCTTCAAGCGACTGCCGCCATACAAATCCATTTAAGTTGAAAATGTCGGCGACGCGACTCGTGTACGAACTTCAATGGATTTGTATAGCGGCAGTCGCTTGAAGAGTAAAATCGTTGAGTACCTATCTAAGATTTGAGTAGCCTTGTGTATCTACGAAGGGGCTTACGCAACAAAGATAGGTATGCATACTTAGTAGGTATCATTGTTGACAGCCCTGTATCTCTCTGCTTATCCCCTCGAGGATAATCTAGTACTTATTAAAGACAGTGGGTACCGACGATATTTCTCATTTACTGACTTAAATAAATATGGGTATCATTTAAGCTATCACCAATTTAATTAGTTTTGTGTTTCTTAAATAATAGGGTTTGTCCTCCAAATAGTAGATCTGTCACCAAAATGTAGTCACCAAACAATGCAAGTGACCTAACCAAACCGAACCTCGGGGTGCCCTTCGCTCGCTCTTGCATCCTATGTCGACGGAGCCCCGCTTCGCGGGGCCCCTATTTCTGTGTAAAGGGTTTAAAGTAACCTAACCAAACCGAACCTCGGGGTGCCCTTCGCTCGTTCTTGCATCCTATGTCGACGGAGCCCCGCTATCTGAGAACGAAAATATTTCGTGGCGATAGATCTATTTATTAGGTGATACAAATATTTCGTGGCGATAGATCTATTTATTAGGTGATACAACTTGATGACAAATATAAATTTTGGTGATAGAAAATATAGTTCCCAATAAATATACAATGTAGGTAAGTAGATTATTAATAAATCTTAAACTAATTTGCAAGTCAGTCAATATGATAATTTTCCGCAGCCAAGGTAGGGTAGAGGTAATATTTATTTAACCTCTACCTTGTGTACATTATGAGTGGCACATGACAGTCAGTACCTAATCGCTCGCAGTCGCATGTGAATATTCGGGAAAACCTGAACAGTATAGGTAAGTATTGTAAATCATACCTACAATTTACTGCAAATAAAAATAGCGAGTAAACTGATGATAACATATCAATTATCACGGGATCATAGAATGTTTTATAACAGGGAATTGATATTGTATTTTTTCTAACCCGTGGATACATCAAATACTGAAAACAACAGTCTCTCGTGGCACGGATGACCCGAACTTTATCTAAATTGTAATAAACTTGTCTACAGTTCATAATAACATCGAACAACGTTTTATCATTTAAACGAGCGATACCATTTCGCGCGGTTGTGGAGCGCCTGCGCAGTTCGTACCGGTTTGACAAATAAGCGGCTAAAAACACAATGGGTGGTAACTATTCAGCTATGGACCCGATGGAAGTACCCGTGCCCGACATACAGAAATTATTCGATCGCGATGGTTATTTGAAGCCATACGAACGGGAAATCCGACGCAGGTAAGCCATTAGTGTTCCTAACGCAATTTATAATGAAGTTTGAGTGAAATTGTGGAAGAAAACCGTGTGTTTAAGTGATATTTTGCCTCAGTTTTAGGTTAACCTACCGTGTTTACGAATTGTTGACAATAAAGCGTTGTAGCGCTTTATATTTTTAGGCGTACAGAGGCGTTAGAGAATGTCGTTTTGAATATTTATAGACACTTATCAGGAAATCAGTAGATAAAGAGTCACTGCACGACTATTTTCCGCCTCTGTAGCATATACATATTTCTGTAATTATTATTTATTTGCTAAGAAAAATATCGCGTTGGCTGGTTCAGCGCTCTAATCGCTCGATGTGCGTTGTGACGTTCCCAATGTCAAATCTAAGGTCAATTCATATCAGAACTAAATGCAGAACTTTAGACACTCTTAGAAACTTCGATATATATTAATTACGTTAATTTTCTTTACATAGCAATACATATAGACCTTAGAGATAAGTAAACTTAGCTGGCTAACCACGATAAGGCTAATTCATTTATCAGTCATACCTAGTTGAACTAAGTAGGTAGGTAGGTACCTAAGTACATAAAATCATATCTACATAGGCGAGCGTAGTAAGACAATCAAGATGCTAATACCTAGGCAACTCTTAGATAATCGAGTGCATACAATACCTACCTATAATAAAGCATATACCTACTTACCTAGTAAGTACCTATGTATAAAAAAAAACAAATGCGCACAGAGTTTAGTTATCCGTGCTATGCTAGACTGGAATTTAGAAAACATCTACCCTCATTTGACTTATATCTGAGTACCTATCTTAATCAATTAAACTGCGTATCTTTGAAAACGCAATTTTTGTTAATATAAAATGCTGTACAGTTTTATTAAAATCTCGATTATAAGGTCAACTCAACTAACATGTCACCATCCTGTACTTAAATAGATTTGCAAGAAAACATCGATTTTGATTTTTATCTTGACACTTGTCAAAAACGCAATTAAAAATCGAGAAACTATGAAGCGCAATTTCCAAGCATGGTAGTCAATTTCCATCCAACATGCTTGTAAATTGCGCTGCTTCTAAGTAGGTTTATTGGAATCTGCTACTTTAACCACTCGGGTGAAGTCGTTAAATAACCTCCTTTTTTTGAAGTCGGTAAAAACCCAAGAAACGCCATTATCACGGTACCACAGTACAAAATAGACTTCAGACTTGCAAACGTCATACCACTGAAAACGCCTAACAAATGCTGTCTTCAATATTTTTTAAACCTCTGGTAGGTTAACTATTGCTGAAGTAAACCGAAGCAAATAAAGCCATAGGTAATACGGGCTGGTGTCCGCAAGCCTTATTCATATATTATTTATTTTCATCTCAATTTCAGATATGGATGCTTCAAAGATCTGTGGGACAGGATCGAGTCCTGGGAGGGTGGTTTCGAAGGGTTTACAAAGGGATACAAATACTTCGGGCCACAATACAACTCCGACGGGTCTGTGACATGGCGGGAGTGGGCCCCCGGGGCACACAGCTTGCACTTACAAGGAGAATTCAGTACGTTATTAGATAACTTACTTATTTAAGCCTGCATCAGTGCTAAAGCTGAATTGCAGCACGATTTCCGATTCACCGAAAAATACTTCGCAACTTGCGCTGGTTAAATTCTAAAACATCTTTGTTGCATTTCCGATAGGTAGATACTTTTTCTCATTAAAATTGCCGAGACAGACTAAGAAACGCTTTCTGTTTGATCATATTACCACAATCACCAACAACGTATTTTTACAACTGTGGTGATTTGTGTTCTTTTCTTTGCTTTCATTCGTTACATTATAAAAAATACTCAACCAATATGTGTGCGCTGTCCCAGAATAGACTAAGGGCATTGACTCTCGATCATAAGTAGTCCCGAAGTAAATTCCGATGAATCAAAATGATATCACATTATTATAAACTCTCTTCCATTCTACATAGAGTTCAAAATGCCAAAATTAAGTTTTATTTGAATAAATAGGGGTTAATCAAAGATTATTGATCGCCGTTCACGCACAATGCGGATGCATTACTCATTTTGATCTCTAGTACCATATGAATTAGTTGCTTATTCATATTTTTCATCAATTTACAGATGGCTGGAACTCTAAGAGTCATCCATTCAGGAAACAAGAATTTGGTAAATGGGAGCTAACTATAGCAGCAAACCCCGACGGGTCTTCTCCACTGAAACACGGCGGACGTGTGCAACTTATAGTCAATGACAATTTGTACAGGCTGTCCCCGTGGGCCAGTTATGTCAAACCATTTGAAGGATTCACGTACCAACAGTTTATATACAGGCCAGAAAACGTAAGTATCCTACTTTCTGCTTCTTGGTTAGCGGAGTAGATATCTACCTACTGTAGTGATATCGACTTAGGATATATAAGAAAATTATAGATATTTCTATGAATTTAGGCCAATATGAGGGTACAATACTATCAAAATTATCCTAAACATATTATTTATTCGCATTATAACTTCTTCGATGTTTAACTTTATCAAACCGATTGTGTTTGCTCATTACAGCAAATCGTTAAGATAAAAACATTGTTAGGTAGTACATTACGTACCTACATACGCAGATGTCCTCTTTAGTTTACCGGCCACATAAAAATAATGCAAATTTCAACTTTGCTGAGTATTTTTCCAGCGTATTTCTGCCGGACACGCCAGAATTGGACCCGAAATTAAACACGGTGAATAGTGAGGGAGGTAATTTTCCCCTACCCGTTTTAGTTCCTCCGGACGTGGTTAGGGGTATTTCCAAACTCAAACCCTGCAGTTCGGTTGGCCCTGATAACATCCCTGCATATATCGTTAAAGGCTGTAGCAGTATATTAGCAGCCCCTTTATGTTATGTTTTTAATCTAGCTCTTCAGTCGGGCGTGTATCCGGAGCGGTGGAAGACTTCACGTGTTACTCCCATCCCTAAAACCAGTGACAAGACATCTGTCGTGGAACACAGACCCATCACTATTTTATCAACCATTGCAAAGGTCTTTGAACATAAACTTAACACTGTTATCTGTCAACAAACCAATATGTATCTTTCCGATGCTCAACATGGTTTTCGGCCTGGTCGCTCCGTAAACTCAAATCTGCTGATTCATGTTGATTTCATATCCAGTAGCCTGGAATCCGGTGGGCAGGTCGACACTGTATTTTGATTTCCGGAAGGCTTTCGACAAAGTGGACAACGACGTGCTTTTGGCAAAGTTAGGGGCTATGGGCTTCTCATCTGGCCTTCTTAACTTCTTCGCCGACTACCTACGGGATCGCAAGCAGTTTGTCCGGCATGGCTGCTTTGAGTCGAAGTCTTATTACATTCGCTCGGGCGTGAGTCAGGAATCCGTATTGGGGCCGCCTCTGTTTCTGGTCATGATCAATGACCTAATTTGTAATATTCGATTCGCAAAATTTCTACTATATGCCGACGATCTAAAACTAGCTGCGCAAATCAGAACAGAGGTGGATTGCGAACTCCTACAAAAATATATCGATACCGTCTATGAGTGCAGCATTGCGAACAAGTTGTTGTTTAATATTAGTAAATGCAGCGTTATGACTTATGGTCGAGGGTTGAGACCAATAAAATATGATTATAGTTTGGGGGCTATAGTGATCACTCGTGTCACCAGGGTTAAGGACTTAGGAGTGACCTTCGACCGCAGTCTGACATTTGAAGACCACGTGTCTGCCCTTGCAAGGGAATCCTTCAGGCGTCTCTGATTTGTCCTGAGGAACACTCGTAACTTTCGCAATCCCAGTATTATTAAACTTCTGTACACCACTTTGGTTCGGAGTAAACTCGAGTCCAGCGCCTGTGTCTGGCATCCACATACTGCGTCTCAGACACTGATGCTTGAGAAAGTTCAGAAAACCTTCCTGAGATTTTTGTATCAAAGGCTGTTACCATTACTTTCCTTCCATGTACCCAACGAATTATCTTCTAGGGGTGTTGGGCTTCAATTCGTTGGAGGTAAGAAGGAGCTTTGATCAGCTCTCTATTGCCTGTAAGACCCTAACCGGTCGTATTGACTGCCCGGAGCTCCACGGACTTTTCTGCCACCTATTTGTGCCCGACAAATACCTTGGGCACCGTCAAAGCCGCCGTCATAACCTGTTCGCACTACCGCTATCTAGATCTGTTGCTAGAGCCGAATCACCAGTATGTCGAACCCTAAGGATGCTAAACGCCCTCCTGACTGCCGACCCTGAATGTGATGTGTTTGCTGACGAATGGAAGAAGATAATGCGTGCTTGTCTGGTGTTTTGTGAGAGACGATATGCGAGAGTGTCCACTGTTACATGTTAGTTTATGATGTATTTAATTTATTTAACCATTTACTCAAACAAATATTAGTAATTTTATCCATGAATTGTATATCTTTGAATTTAATTTTTGTATTGTATGTTATTTGAATGCTTATTTTATTCTAATTTTTATAATTCTATGTTAATTAATGTAATTGGACCTGTGCCGTTTTAATTAACTATAAATAAAATAAACTTCCACTCCAGGAGCATTCAGCTGTGCAGGAAATATTTTATTGATAAAAATACTCTTTTTTTCAGCCATATCAATTTAAGCACCCCAAAGTAGCAAAACCGAAGTCTCCCCGCATATACGAGTGCCACGTCGGTATAGCTACATCGGAGGGTAAAGTCGGCACATACAACGAATTTAGAGATAATGTTCTACCTAGGATTAAGAATCAAGGTAAGCATACTGAGCACATTAGCTATATTCTTCTTCTGCTTACCCTTGTCCCATGTTACTTGGGGTCGGCTCAAAAGTACTTCATTCCCATTCT
Source organism: Amphipoea oculea (assembly GCA_945859645.1). Lineage (NCBI taxonomy): Eukaryota > Metazoa > Arthropoda > Insecta > Lepidoptera > Noctuidae > Amphipoea > Amphipoea oculea. The sequence continues at coordinate 14,806,775 of OX243880.1, forward strand.
CCCCTGTCAGCCGCCACCTTAATCATTCACTCTCTTTTCATTCATATTGTAGCAGTATCTACAACGCCACATTCAAATTACGCGTCATACTGACGTCACTCAAAATCCTGCATCTCAGAAGCAGACACGCAACTAGCATATATACAACGGCCCGATATGAATCATCGGGTAATTGCCCGACAGACACAACACCCGTCTGGTCGGAGGATCCTCCCTTTTCTATTGGGCATAAGTGAACTTTACACCGCGTTCCTCATACATCTATAATATCATTCCTCACATAATTCCCCTCTCCTCGTACATCTATAACCATTTATTTTTATGAAGACACACACATTTGATTTTTACGGTTCTGACTTTGAAAAAAAGAAAAACGGTACCTTTATAAAATCGCGTTTTATTTATAAGTAAGTAGGTAGGTACCCATCACCAATATAGGCGCCGTCGAAATGTGGATATATTTTAGATTGAGATGCTAACAACAGTTGTATTATTTCAGGCTACAACTCAATACAACTTATGGCCATAATGGAGCATGCGTACTACGCCTCCTTCGGTTACCAAGTCACAAGTTTCTTTGCAGCAAGCAGGTACCTAATTACTGTGTTCATTTTAAATAATTATTTATTATTTTTCACGCTATACCCTAGAAACAGTAGAAACTGAATAGACTACAAAGTAAGGGTGTGTGGCGGCATCTATATCGCCACATGCGAACTACACATCACACTGAATACCTTGCATCGCGCAAGCAAAGTTTACCGTGCAACTAGCTTATATACAACGTCCCGACATCAATCGTCGCCGTGGGGCGCTCCTACAGTGACACCCCAATGACACACTTCAGACTGCGGGGGGAAGGAAAAATGCCTCGGGCAAGGGGCCAAAAAGCCCCAACACCGAATCCTCGACGACCACGACAGAATCGTCGCCGTCGGGCATTAATTAGCCTAACAAGTTAAGTTAGGTTAAGTTTGCCTCCTTGTCACGCGCCATAAGATTGTTGAATATTATATCAAGGGAGGTAGATATATTTCACTGCAGCCTGATGAAGGTCACAGAAGTAGCATTGAAGTGCATTGAAAATGTTGAGTAGTGATTTTAATCGTAATTGTTTTTTAATGGTATTTGTAATTGTATTTTAAATTTTATTATTAATTTTATTTCAAATTGTGTTCTTAATTGTATTTTTAATTGTATTCTATTTGTATTTTTTATCGTATTTTAAATTGTATTTATGGGTAAGTTAGATGTATGTGTATCTTTGTAGTAGTAACATTGCATTGGCGTTATAGCTGTTAAGGTGTTATTTACGAAATTTTAAATAAATAAATAAATAATAACAGATACAACCCCTTTACTGGTGTTACTTCTTTTCAATTCAAACAAAAGATACTCAGCGAAAAAGACTACGGCCGTTGCGAAATGCATAAATTCTAGACCAATTTGATTAAAAATATCACCGTTATCCCCCAGTCGCTACGGCACCCCCTGCGAGCTCAAACAACTGATCGACCGCGCGCACGAGCTGGGTCTCTATGTACTCCTCGATGTCGTGCACTCCCACGCCTCCAAGAACACGCTGGACGGCCTCAACGAGTTCGACGGCACCAATTCCTGCTTCTTCCACGACGGAGTGAGGGGAACCCACCAGCTGTGGGACAGCCGGCTGTTCAACTACTCTGAGTAAGTTGTGGTCATCATCTTCGTCATTATTTCAGCCAAAAGGTGTTTGGGCCAAGCGTCACCACGACGATCGGCCCTGAGCTAAAATGATTTGGTAGAAGTAAATCCTGGACGGCATTAACAAGTTCGATGGCACCAATTATATTGCTTCTGAGAAACTTTTAAAATTTTTCTCCATGCAAACCTACCAACGAATTTCCTTTTTCGTTTATAAGTATAGAAGATAAACCCTTTTTGGAAACTAGAACTCTCCAAAAACATATTATTTAGTGCCCAAATATCCAACTCGTCAACAGTGGACACATAATTATACATAATCTTGTCATTTTTCAGAACCGAAGTACTGAGGTTCTTACTATCAAATCTGAGGTGGTACCAAGAGGAATACCAATTTGATGGATTCAGGTAAGATAATTTTTTTGAAAGCTTTGCCGATCACTTATTATGCTACAAAATATTATTTATTTTATTAGTTATGTACGAACGTAAAAAACGAGGGAAACGAAATTATAATTTTTATTAGGTATGATAAATTAAATTTTGTTGCACTTGGAAACTGCTTCTCTCTATTTTTGCTCTTTTGTGTCAACCACACCTCGTTACAACTGACCCCTGGTTCCCCACAGATTCGACGGTGTGACATCAATGCTGTACCACTCGCGCGGCATCGGCGAGGGCTTCTCGGGCCACTACGACGAGTACTACGGCCTGGGCGTGGACACGGAGGCGCTGGTGTACCTCATGTTGGCCAACGAGATGGTGCACAAGATCGATGCCAGGGCTATTACTATTGCTGAGGTGAAGATATTTTTTTTTTTTTTATATATATATAATTTAGCTTTCCTTTTTAGAGGATAGGCCCTAGGCTTATTTAAGATATCCTCTGAAAAGGAAAGCTATCGTGATAGATATAGCAGCAAAATATATTGGATGGGTGGGCAAATTGCTATCACAGGATACCTGCCGAAGGTTTTAATTTTTATCCAAATTCCATCGTCATTTGTTCAATGTGGAGACAACTTTTTGCATGCATAACATGCATTTGCATCCGGTTAGACCGGAAACCGACCACAGGTCCCAACATGTTGATAAAAGGATAGGTAGATGATGGTTAACCCTTCGTATCGACGGAACGTGGATCCACGCGAGACACAATGGTATTTTAATTTTTTCTGTAATCACGGCAATCAACCGCATTAAATTTCCACTTTCCTTTTACTTGATTTACTTTACACTTTAATAAATGATAAATGATTTATTTTCTGTAAGTAGGTTTGTACAATATTTAGTTTTACACGTCAATCATATTTTATTTAAGCTAGATGAGGTCGGCGTTTCCTATCTGACTACACTGAGAAGAAAAGCCGAAACAAACTCAGAGGTCACAGTCTCTTTTAAAATCCAGACAAAATCTTGGTCAGATCATGTCAAGACCATGTAGATTGGTGTCTGAAATAGTCTTTTGAGGAAAGAACCACACAGTTTAAGCGGACCTGTCCAGTCAGTGCACGCATTTGTCCAAAAATCGTGCAGCTCAACTCAGAACTTGAGCTCAACGATTCGACGAACAATACCAACGAAAGGACATTTGGGTAGGCCGCGTAATAAACTCCCTTCTAAAAAACACTCTAATTCTATTTCCAGGATGTATCAGGAATGCCAGCCTCCTGCCGCCCAGTCAACGAAGGCGGCACCGGCTTCGACTACCGCCTGGGCATGGCCATCCCCGACATGTGGATCAAACTGCTCAAGGAGGAGAAAGACGAGGACTGGAAGATCGGCCACATCGTCCACACCCTCACCAACCGACGGTGGATGGAGGGCACCGTGGCGTATGCTGAGAGTCATGACCAGGTATGTAATCTGAAGACGGTTTTTGTTAAAAAAAAAAGTTCATATATTTCAGGAAAAGACCCATATTCAATACAAAAAAAAAACAACCGACTTCAAAAAAAAAACACTACAAAGTGAAAAATAACTTCAATTTCGGAAGTCGGTGTCTTTGGTTCCGCATTTTCGTTTTTTGACACCGACTTTCGAAATTGAAGTTATTTTTCACTTCGTAGTGTTTTTTTTTTGAAGTCGGTTGTTTTTTTTGTAAAAAAGTTTTTATTTTTCACTTTTTAGTTGTACCTACCCTACATAAATTCAATTAACACTAGTGCATTGAAGAATTGAAGACACAACTCGAAGAATCATCAAAATTCGCATAGAAATGCCGGAGATGCAGTACATTTATGCATATAACTTCGTACATAAGAATAATTACCTAATGTATTATATCCTAAAACCTTCCTGAAAGTATGTAGATCACACTAATGAAAGAATTATCAAAATCGGTTCAGTAGTTTTTGAGATAATCGCGGACATACAAACATACATACATACATACTGGTCGAATACAGAACCTCCTTTTTTAAAGTCGGTTAAAAAAGAACATAAATTATCAATTTGTCAACTTAATTATTTAAATATGAAATGTATTAAACTTGCTTACTAATGCCTAGGTCACACAGTGGTGCTGCACTGTGTGACCTAATTGCGTTGTGCACTTTCGTTTTGAATGAAAGATTGCTTATCCATTGCTTCATATGTTCGAAAAAAAAAAAATCTGCTCCACAACGTAAATAACGCAATGAATGTTGTTGAAAGTTTCAAAACGAAAGCCATTGCTATTGTTAGTGTGTTACGCAATTGCCCCGCTGGATAGCATTATGCTCTGGTCTACGGGGTTTATATCGTCGCTCTTATAGCCGCAGCCTAATTGCGGAACGCCAAATCGTCAAATGATTCTGATCAGTTGGCTTCATTTCTATCACAATTGGCTTCATTTTACGATTTCCGAATTGTGAAACTCTAGTTTCTGCGCAGGGCCTTAACGTTCATAATTGGTTTCATAATAAACTAGAGTTTCGCAATTCGAAAATCGTAAAATGAAGCCAAATTGTGATAGAAATGAAGCCAATTGATCAGAATCATTTGACGATTTGGCGTTCCGCAATTAGGCTGCAGGTCTATTTTAAGAAATTTTATGCGAATTCGTACTATGACGCACCAACTGTAAACTGTCTGTCCTGTGAATTATTATGTTCAGCTACTGCGGTGCAGGTACTCGAGCCGTGTGACCGCATCATACGAGTTACTGTTAAATGTGCGAGTCTTTCAATAGCTGGCATACGAGTTATTGCACGACATCCGTTCAGCTGTACTCTTGATGGTCTGAAAAACGCCTCTGGCACCAGAATAAACGTGTACGTCCACCTACTGTGCCCACACATTAAAATATAGGTATACCTATCAAGCGCAGGATCAATGGCTTAATGTGCATTCCGATGCACTAGGGCACCAAACCACCAACCTTCAAACTCCGGGGTACTTAGAAATTCCTTATGGAAAAACCCAAGAACACTTTGCCCGACCTAGGAATCGAACCCAGGACCTGACACTCAGCAGTTGCGCTTGTGTCCACGAGACCAACGGGGCAGTCAAATATACAATGTGATAGGGGTGGGACTTCTAACCCGTTAAGGCTGAGTACTACATCTAATTTTATCGACAAAAAAAATAATATGGGGGGTAATATCGACAAAAAAAATAATATGAAAATATTGAAAAATAGCGATTTTTTCGGTCAAAATAATTCAGAACTGATTTTTTTTTCTCACCAAAACATTATCAAACATATGAAAAAAGTAATGAATTAGTAGCCAAGGTTATTAGCTACCGTTTGTCGTTTTTTTTTTGTTTCTACGACGCATACAACCTTTGATATCACATAAAGTATCAAGCGCGCCGTAGTACATTAAAAAAAATATTAAAATAGCCATAATTTTGAGGGGAAGGGGGTTCAACCCCCCATATTATTTTTTTTTGTCGATAAAATTAGATGTAGTACTCAGCCTTAACGGGTTAGAAGTCTCACCCCTATCACATTGTAGATATACCGTACGCAAAGAAGAAGAGGGGCAAGGTTTATAAAAAAACAGTGTCACTTCTAATCATTAACCAATTTCTCACCCTTCCAGGCTCTCGTAGGCGACAAAACAATAGCATTCTGGCTGATGGACGCGGCCATGTACACGCACATGTCCACTCTGAGCGAGCCAAGCGCAGTAGTCGAGCGAGGAATGGCACTGCACTGCATGATACGACTCATCACACACGCGCTAGCAGGCGAGGCGTATCTCAACTTTATAGGTAAGTTTAGTGGTGTATATTTACCGTATGGCCAAAAAGGCCATGACACGGGGCAGCGTGGCCTATTTTCTTGATTTAAGCACTACTTATCTTCTAACCTGCCGAGTGCCGAACCGTAAGTAAAATTAATGAGCTCGTTTCGCTCGCACCTGCATTTTTTTTGAGGTGGAAACTTCTTTAGGCGATGGGAAAAACCATTGAATTCGCGCCACTGTTACCGTAACCGAAACCGCTTCGGATGTATTCGGCTGTCCTCGGGATGTACTCGGTTTTAATGTATATCCGATATGTCAGTGAGTGATGGCAAAGTATTCTGTTTGTTTTGTTTTCACTTCTGTCAGCACTCCCGGAGTGTCTTTTTTGTCCCACTGCTGAGCAAAAGCCGCCCCCAAATCTTTCTAGGCATCCTTTTCTAGAGCCACCTCGATCCAACCCAGGCGGTACGCGTGTAGGTCGTCTCGCCTCCTCTTCCTGGAACGGCACTCTGCGGCGCCGTCTATACTCAGGAACCGTATGGAAACTGTTGCATCTTAAAATATTTAAACAAATATTTTTCTAGATCTGTATGATTTGTTACTTGGGCTGGGTTGGTTTTTTTTATTAAATTGGTAGTTAGTTGGCATTTTATGGGAGGTTTATCCTCGAATCGACCGCCAGGGCAACCTACCAAACGGTCTAACTTCTGAACTTTACATGACTGAAAAATCTATAAAACAAATGTAAACAAATACTATAACGCAAGCGCAACGTGTATACCTGGAAATATTCCTGACCACTCTTTTTATGACTTTTTTCCTCTCCTCCAGGCAACGAGTTTGGCCACCCCGAGTGGCTGGACTTCCCACGTGCCGGCAACAACTCGTCGTACCACTACGCGCGGCGCCAGTGGAACCTCGTGGACGACCCGCTGCTCAAATACAAGTTCCTTAACGAGTTCGACAAGGACATGAATACGTTGGAGGAGAAGTATGGATGGCTGAGTTCGAATCCGGTTAGTATGAGATGTTTTGTTGCTAAATATTGAATTGTGGGTCGAAATTGTCTTACTGCATGTTGAAAGCCTATCCAGAATTTTAACTTACAATTGGAGCTTAAAGTGGTCTGCTGTAAAGGCCTTCATGCCCTCTTTCACCACTGCTCTCAAAACGGTGAAAGAAAACATCGTGAGGAAACCGGCATGTCCTAGAACCAAAAATTCAAAGACATGTGGCATCTACCAACCCGCACTGAGCCTGCGTGGTGGATTCCGGCGTATACTCCCACTCACTGAGAGGAGGCCTGTGTCCCAGCAGTGAGAACTAGGCTGATTATGTACTTTTCATGAACCTGTAATACAGGGTGTTACGGAAAGGGTATATCAATACAAACGGGTTGAAGAGTGTATCTGGTCTAGAATCTCTGTACAAAATTTCAGCTCAAAAGCAGTAACTTTCAAAATGCTTAATATTTTTTATTTCGATAGTTTATTAAATTGAAATCAGAACAACCGTGTCACCGCACTACGAGTGTCATTATCCATTATCTGTAGTGTGTCTGTGCGCCTAGTACACGCACATCACGCCGCCGCGCGCCAGTGCAGCGCCGTGATGTCGAAATAAAAAAATATTAAGCATTTTCAAAATTAATGATTTTGAGCTGAAATTTTGTACAGAGATTCTAGACCAGATGGGTAGATTTTCGTTATTTATCATCATTTCATCATTCATCGCACAAATTTTTTTTTGTTTTTTTTTTTTTTTCACTTACATTGGGTTTTTCACTTACATTGAAAATATAGTATATTGGTATTTGTTTGTTATTTCGTTTGACACAATATATGTTGGGATGTGACACGTGCCGCGGTTGTGGTGCGGTGCCGTATTATAAATAACACCTGTAAATGACGATAATTAATAACGAAAATCTACCCAGATACACTCTTCAACCCTTTTGTATTGATATGCCCTTTCTGTAACACCCTGTATATAGGTTGAAATTGAATTCATGGGCATCCTTTTAAGGGGTCATTGTATTCATCATTATGAACAACTTTTACTATGGGACCAAACCTGAAGTCGCGAAAAAAATCAGCTGTTCCCAACATTTATGCCCATGAATTTAATTGCATCCTGTAGATGTAAGATGTAGGTATAAATAAATAGATTCAGATATCATCGTTCTGTCTCCAGGCCTACGTATCATGTAAGCATGAGGGCGACAAGGTGGTCTCGTTCGAGCGCGCCGGCCTGCTGTTCGTGTTCAACTTCCACCCCTACCAGAGTTTCACAGACTACAGAGTCGGCGTCGACGTTCCTGGCAATTACAGGGTAAATATATATAATTTAATATTTATCAAATACTAGCGACCCGGCGAACTACGTACCGCCTCAGAATAAATAAATTGGAAAATGTACGAGAAAATGAATTATCTTCAATATTCTTTTTTTTTTTCATAAAATGTTCTCATGTTTTAATAATTATTCTGCTATTCGGGGCGAAGACAAATGCAACAAATCGAAGATCATAACAATCGGTCCAGCCGTTCTTGTGTTATTGAGAATTCAGGATGTTTGAAAATAGATTAAATAGAGCAAAGTAGTCAAAGAAACCAATAAGATATAAAGTATAGCCAAATCAAACCCAATTTAAAAAGTTTATTTGAGTATCTTTACGTATTCCACGTATTGCACCCAGCATTCGTGTTGCAAACAGTTGCTAGGATCAAATCCTGCAAAGGAATTTCATACGAATGTGTGTTATCAAAGAAAACGACGGACCAAACAAAAACAAATTGTTATTTTTATCCGACACAACGAAGACCAAAGAAAATCAGATTTGTGATCGATGTATTTTTCCAGGCGGTCCTGTGTTCAGATAGCAAGAAATACGGCGGCTTTGGTCGCGTTGAACCGGACGGCGAGTTCCACGCCACACAGGGCCAACCATGGGGCAACCGAAGTGATTCTGTACAGGTAATAATAATAAATAACTAACTCATATTTATTTTTAATCATTTATTTCGTATAACACATTTTAAAAACATTAACTTTTGGCACATTCAGATCTTATACAACGAATATTCATTTTATGAATCAACTTTTTTTATTACCCTCTGTTTTGTCCTTCAAGATACAGCCCGATTCAAACATTATTGCTCTGAAGTGCGCTACTCGCTGCGCATAACCTCACTTTTGAGTTTGTTTTTGCGCAGCAACTCTCATGTTCCCAGCAGCCATAAAGTTTTAATCGGGATGTACAATACATCGCTTTCCACTCTACCCTGTGTGTTGCCTTCTCTGGCCAATTACCATCAACTACATACATTATTTGAATGTTTTACTTTAAATATTCGGACATTCAGAGTTAAATTGAATTGATATTACGCAGTAAAAGTTTATATTACTGTTTATAATTGGATATTAGACACATAAAAACTTGTTAAGATCTATATGATACGGAGTAGCAATAGTACACCTTTTTTATTTTTAACAAGGTATGTACTTGCATCCAGAATTACTAATAGATATTATGCAATAGACGTCGACTTTTGTTTAGGTACTTTATATTTCAATAGACACTTAATTATTTTAACATTAAACATCTATTTGATTTTTTTCAATTAAAATATCCAGAATTACTAATTGATATTATGCAATAGACATCAACTTATTGTTAAGGTTAAGTTTTGAATAGACACTTAATACTTTTAACATTAAACATTTACTTATTTGATTTTTTTCAATTGAAACATCCAGAATTAATAATTGATATTATGCAATAGACATCAACTAAGTTTTGAATAGACACTTAATTCTTTTAACATTAAACATCTATTTGATTTTTTTCAATTAAAATATCCAGAATTACTAATTGATATTATACAATAGACATCAACTTATTGTTAAGGTTAAGTTTTGAATAGACACTTAATTCTTTGATTTTTTTCAATTGAAACATCCAGAATTAATAATTGATATTATGCAATAGACATCAACTAAGTTTTGAATAGACACTTAATTCTTTTAACATTAAACATCTATTTGATTTTTTTCAATTAAAATATCCAGAATTACTAATTGATATTATACAATAGACATCAACTTATTGTTAAGGTTAAGTTTTGAATAGACACTTAATTCTTTTAACATTAAACATCTATTTGATTTTTTTCAATTAAAATATCCAGAATTACTAATTGATATTATACAAAAGACATCAACTTATTGTTAAGGTTAAGTTTTGAATAGACACTTAATTCTTTTAACATTAAACATTTACTTATTTGATTTTTTTCAATTGAAACATCCAGAATTAATAATTGATATTATGCAATAGACATCAACTTATTGTTAAGGTTAAGTTTTGAATAGACACTTAATTCTTTTAACATTAAATACCTATTTGATTTTTTTTAATTTTAACATCCAGAATTACTAGTTGATAAAATGCCATAGACATGAACTTATTATTTATGTTTACATTTGAATAGACACTGAATACTTATAATAATCATCTATTTGATTTTTTTAAATTGAAATATCATATCTTAACAATCATTTTGATAAATTGATACATCCAAAATTACTAAATGATATTATGCAATAGACATCAACTTATTAATTAAGGCTATATTTGAACAGATGCTAAACTTTTAATATTGAATAATATATATTCTGTTATTTTAATTGAAACAATAAACAAATTGGTACTATCCAGAATGAGTTATTGATATTAAATGCAATACATTAATTACTTGTAACAAACATCATCCATTGAATATTTTAAATTGAAACATCAAACAATCATTTTGATTAATCCAATCCAATTACACACAGAATTACTAATTGATATTATGCAATAGACATCAACTTATTATTTAAGTTTATAATTGGATAGACACTTAAAACTTGTAAACAAGAAACACTAACATCTAATAAAATATTTTAGAAATAAAACAGTAAAAATCATAATTAGGAATGCGTCTCCTGAGGTTTCACGACTAGAATCACTTATAGTAAACCAATTGTATTTTTTTTTTATATTTCAGGTATATATCCCGTGCCGCACTGCCATTGTCTACGCAAAAGTGAATTAGATATACATAAAGTGGATAATTTGATACTTTTATACTTTGTAAAAGTATTACAATTTGATGCCAATGATTATGCTTTAAAATCAGTTGAACTTTGTTTAACTTGTAAGAACAGTGTGTTAATGAAACTGCGTATTTTTTTAAAGTTTTCAATTGGGAAGTTTAAGAATAAGCTATTGTTAAAGTAGGTACGAATTCTACATTTTTAAAATCTGTTAATACAATAAATGATCTGTTAAAAATGTTGACTTTTATTATTTATTTTTCTGTAGATATTCCTATTATTAAATTGTTTTTAGGTGTACATGTACATGGCTTCAGTCTCAAGAGTGTAACTTTGTATCCATACTCTTCAGCTAAGCGAGCCCTGTCTGAATCAATGACTGTCATGCACCTCGCTCCTCTGACAGCTAAAGGATGCTCCTTGTGTGTCTGGTCTGCAGCATGGGCAATACACAAGTATTCATCTAAAGACATACTGGAGAACATTTTGCTTCTGGGATATTTTATTCTACATGTACCATGTATAGCTCCATAACAGCACGGACTTAGGACAAATCTAGCATTTTGCTTTAAACATTTCTCCAAAATCAAATCAGTGGCCATCCCACAAGCATGTAACCCAATTCCTATATCAAACTCGCCGATGAAGAAGTCCAAGTTGCACTGGTAGTAAAATACATTTGTTAACCTCATCTTTTTGACCCTCTCTTTAGCTCTGTAGAGAGACTGCACTTTGTTCTCCAGCAATATTATTGTGCATCTTGGCAACAGATGAGCAAGGAGGATGCCCAAGTGTCCAGTTCCACAGCAAAAGTCTACAATGACATCTCCATCTGTAGCCATGCTTAACACAGCTTGTGCTAAATTTTCTAATTGCTCAGATTTCCTTTGGACTCTTGTGTCAGGTAGATAGCCAGAATATGGATTTGCATGCTCCGGTATATCACGCCATCTAAAAGAAGGTTGAAACATATTCTCAGACACGGTAAGTTCCATTCCATCCTTTATGGAGCTTATAGCCTTTTCAATATCCTCATCCTTAGTATAAATCCTCTTTTTAGGATTATGCCTCTTTGGGTCACACTTGTACAAGCTTACTTCATCAGGTCTTGGCATATGCAAATTAAATGATAACTGCATTAAAGTAAACTGGCTCACGAGGGGCATAAAAATTTTCTTTATTCTTGGAATGGATATCAAATTTGTATACCATTTGTAAGTAAATGGCAGTACAGATGCAAACCGTGGCTCTCCAATAGTTTTTATTATAACATAATATGACGGCAGCAGGACTAGATCTGCTAATGTTAAGTATGGGCCTTCAGCAAAGTCATGATTTACTTCAAGGTCCTCCACTTTTGTGGAACAGTCAATTGCAATCTCTTTCTTCTTATTAGATTTCCATTTTCTTGTTTTTGATGTCCTTGCTGTACTGGATGAACCTTCCCCGCCTTTTGCAGGATCCTGCTTATCAGCAATAGCTTGTTGCTCAGCATTTGTAATTTGCTCAGATTTTGTGTTTTGCTCAGCTTGCTCAGCATTTGCCTGTTGATCATTTGTGGGATGCTCAGATTTAGCTTGTTGCTCAGTATTCGCCTGTTCTTCAATATTTGTGGGATACTCAGATTTCGCTTGTTGCTCTGTATTCGCCTGTTCTTCAACATTTGTGGGATGCTCAGATTTAGCTTGTTGCTCTGTATTCGCCTGTTCTTTAACATTTGTGGGATGCTCAGATTTAGCTTGTTGCTCAGTATTCGCCTGTTCTTCAATATTTGTGGGATACTCAGATTTAGCTTGTTGCTCTGTATTCGCCTGTTCTTCAACATTTGTGGGATGCTCAGATTTAGCTTGTTGCTCTGTATTCGCCTGTTCTTCAACATTTGCTTTTTGTTTAGCATTTTCTTGTTGCTCAACAGTTGTTTGTTTTTGATTCTGAGCATTTATTTCTTGGCCAGGTTTTGTTTGGTCCGCAGCATTTGATTGTGGCTCATTAATTGCCTGTTGCTTAGCAATGGCTGCTTGTTGCTTAGCCCTTGCTTTTTCAGCACTTATACTTTCTTTTTTTATATTCTGTGCAACTTTATACACATTATGAATTCTGACAGGCTGCCTCATATGATCTTCAAATCGTACCAAAGCGTTTGGTACTTCTTTAATATCACCATCTGTTATTAAGTTGTGGGCAGTTCTTACAATTTCCACTTCACAGAATTTTGTCCATACTGAAACCTCATTTGGTGCTTGGAGGCAAGTATTACGAAAGCCTAAGAGACCATCCTCATGCTCTTCTCTCAGTGCGTAGAAGCTCCTAAAGATACAAATCTGTCTGGCCACCGCACAGAGACCAGTTATTATAACATCTTCAGCCATAATGACTGGGTACACACATAGTGCCACTGTCCACGGAATTTCATATTCATTTATCAGAAAAATGAAAGGATCGCCTTCTTCCTCTACTATAGTAACAGCCGACTTCTCTTTCTCAGGAGTTGTCCTTATTGGGACGAATCTTATAGCAACGAAATTGCTGATACAAAACTTTTGAATCCAGTAACAAATAAACGAATCTAGGGGCACTTTTATTTTGCGGGTCTCTGTGTATTCCTTGTAGCTTGTATAACTCTCTAAATGTACAACATCGAGTGACCTTTTCTTGAAACTTATGCCCACCATGATTAATGGCCAAATTTATTATTCTTGCGGTCAAAGTCGTCTTATCACTTCACAAATCGCACAATATTCATTGAGTTGTATTTTATTTGGGTCAATCAATACATGCTTTTTGTAAACTGTCAACCTGTATCGCAGTCACAGACTAAATCTCAAATACTGGACCACAGACTCACATCACTCACTGTAGCGTAATACCAAATAGAACGTGGCTTTTATTTGGATTGGATGACCATTCGTCACATTGGCCATTTCGTCGCTATGTCTAATAGGTCACTTTCACTAATACGTCACCTTCTTATTGAATATTAGATATGTATCCATGATAACATTGTCGTTGACAGCACAAGCCACCATACAACCAAGGAGGTCGTGTCAATAGGCATATCACCTCATTCTTCCCCGGTCGAGTTTTCACTCCCTTCTCCAGCGACACCATTATAGAATAGAAACAGAGCATACTCGTGTCTAGTGGTTTTCAAGGCGTCGCACTTGGCAGAAAGCAGTTTGCACAGGCCCACTGTGATTGTGAACTTCGTGTTTCTGGAGATTTATTTATTTAGTCCCCAATTTTCGACCAAGACCCAACTGCTAGGACTCAGGCCCCTGAATGAGGGCTCCTCTCTTCGAGAGGAAGTGGGCTGTAATCTACCACGCGGGCCCAGTGTGGGTTGATAGATGTCACATGTCTTCGAATTTTTGGTTCTATGATTTATGCCAGTTTCTTCATGATGTTTTTCTTCCTTAGGCTGATTATGTCACCCATAGAATTATAATTACCAACCAGCAAGGACAATAAAGATCACTGGATCTCCGCTCCTAAGACGACCCACTGATCAGCAGTTGGAACATTGTAGGCTGATTAAAGCTATGGGTTGCATCGCTATCAAAATCTAAGTGATTCTTTATTTTCGTTCTAAATGTAAAATAACTGTGGAACGACCTGGCCACGACCTTGCCGCTATCAGCGGCAGCTTAGCGCGGGGCGGCGAGCGGTAAAAACAAATATACAAAAATGTATGAACCATGCCACGACGACGCACAGTGGGCCCATACTGAAAATTTGTGGACTTAGGCAACAAAGTTCCAATATCGATGCGATTTTGTTTTTATATGACGTGTTATGATATTCCTAACAACTTTTATTCTTATAAAATTTCGTCTAAAGTTGATAGTTTGTCTTGAAAAAAATTTATTAGTTTTTTTTGTATGGAGCGAATCACGTTTCATTTTTTTTCTTCAATTGTACTAATATGTTGAGTGTGTGGCGGTGAGTATATGATAGCTAGGGTCATTCTCTATCCATGAAAAAAAAATCAGCGCCGGCTATCTGCGGCATCGCGAGTAATCATTCGGTAAAAAAAAATTATTTTGTATGAAATTTTTTGCCATTTAAAATAAATTCAAAGTATATTTTTTGTCTCATTTGGCTGTTTTGACCTTCTTTTTAGTTAAATATATAGTTTTAATAGCGCATAATTACATATAACTAGTAATTCTGGTAGAGATTTAGTTATTATTGCATGTTATCGGTAGCACCTGCATTGTGATTGATGACTCATTTGTTTGTGCGCTCGGCTAAGCGCATAACTAATGAGTTTTCAAAAATGCTCGTCTCTGATTGGCTGTGTTATTTTTTTAACTGCACGTTATCTATTGTTGAATAAATATCGTAATAAGTTTCAGGTTATACTAATTTTGTTAATGATAGGTGAAATAATTTAAATCTGTACGGGCAAGTCATTGATAATTACCTACATAATCAAGCGTATGTATATTATAGTATAAGTTATCGTACGTATGACCATGACCAATATGAAACTGTGAAGTAATTGTAGCCCTGAAAAGGGCTGTTTGTCATATTCCTAGCCCTGATGGGCTTTTGTGGGAATAATCTAGAGCCGGATCACATTATTTCTTGTTCCAGAAGTGCTAGTGGGTCTGGCAAATTTTCGGACTCTGCTATGAGGCATTCTTCTTCCTCCATAATCTCACTGCCACAGGGAGGCTCAGTAGTCTGTAACAACTGAATTGCTTCAGGCAACAACTCATTATGAACCTTCTTCGTTATTTTAGGCCTTATGTAGGATATGTGGGGATCAGAGCTTATTAGAAGTCCATGAAGGATGTCTTCGTTTGTTGCTATTCTCCCTGTTTTCCGAGTGTGCCTCTCCCTGACGTTTCTGAAGTCCTTATTACGGGCTTCCGAAGCTTCTTCAGATAAGGTACCTAAAACGAATAAGTTATGTACATTTTAATTTCAAAACGCAATCGAGTCAAATATAATACATCATACTATATTTATTTTTTACTTACCGATTGGCAAAACACCAAAGTGGTTACAGATGTCTGCACCACCGTGCATTAGAAGTTTATGTACACTAACTGGCATGTAGTACCACGAATAGTGTTGCACGTACACATCAGCTGTTTCTCTACAGTACCTTCTAAATTTTTCACAGTCAATGTTTTTGCCTGATGATATGGCTTGTAGAATAACGGAAAATCTGAAAATCAGATTTTCGTCAATTCCCGTTATTCTGGAAGATCTTTTGTAATCTTGGAAAAAGCGCCTCGCAGTATTCCCGTCATTTGTAGTTCCAAAACCCTAAAATGGGAAAACAATACTGTAATATACAATATATAGAGATATAATACACAAACAACATAAAAAGAGCGAAAATTAAATACATACCTGTTTGACTATATCAATCAGCATTCCAGTTTGCTCACGAAATTCTTGTTGCGTGGTATTTTTTTTAGCTTGTTTCAAAGCCTTATGTTCGCCTCGAGCAGTCCATCGCTGAAAATCCAGATTATAAGATATATGGAGAAGACATTCCATACACCGAATCTTCATATGCAGTGAAGAAATTCCTTGTTTGTAAATTTCTTCACGAAGTGGTTTGGAAGCCAAAGCGTCTAAATTATTCATTTCGCTCGGTTTTGCCAAGCAAATGGGACACGTTGCAAATGATGGTACTTCAGCAATAATATTGGCCACTTTTCCATCAATCATGGTCATATGCAATTCATGTGATACAATAATATTTCCAAACTGTGTAGATATTCGTTCATCAATTTGTTTTTTCATCTCAGACTCTTCAGACTTTATAAAATCAGCTGTCTCTGAAGTGAAAGTAAACTTCACTGGTCGACAGTAAAGAGTTGAGCAAGGTGTGGGGTTCTCCCAAACTATATTTTCATTCCCAGATGATGGGCTAGTAGACACTAGCCGAAGAGGGACGATACTTATCATGACTACTGATGAATCATCGAACTCTGTAGCTGTGTTTGACGTTTTCTGTTTATAATTACTCTGCGACGAAGAACCATCAAGTCCCCATTTCCAGGTTAACTTGAGTTCTTCATTTTGAGACCTATCAACAGAATTCATATCTAGTAAAATCCTCTTCACAGTGTGGTCCAATAGCGCTTGCAATTTAATGTGAGCTCCTTTTTCAGTAATCTCCATACTCTCTTGTGGTGGGTAACATCTTTTCTTGGCATTTACAAGATTTGGATAAGATGGAAAGGCAGCACAGTTTTCTTCTTTCAGAAATTGTCGAAGAGCTAAGTATTTTCATTTCGAGAGCGCAAGTGATGTATAAAGAGCTAAACACTTATCTTCAGAGACAGTACTTAAGCTCTGCTTCATGAATAGTCGCTCATCTACTTCGGATAGCGCATCTGGATTACTGGAAAGGTATTCGACCACTTTTGCCAGATTCGTTTTGCCGTTCTCTTTCAATTTTGTTATGTACCAGTGCTGCAACTCTTCCTCGGAATTTTCCTCTACTATGGAAGTAGAACGTCTTTTTTTTTGCTTATTACTTAAGTCTTCGAACGGTTTTCTGTGCTCCTTTTCTGTAGATGTTCCCGCTTCCTCAGTACATACTGCAAGAGTAGGAACATGGGAATCTATATCCACAGGCTCAGATAAGGCTGCGTCTGAAAAGCCCATCTCACTTCTCAGGTCAACAGTGTCACAAACAGGCCATTTGATGTTTTTTTCCAACCACTTGCGATTACTTTCACGGTTCATAAAAGTTTTTTGATGTCTACATGACTCTATCCACTTTTTATTTAGATTTACACAAAAAAGTCGACAGAACTCCTTGATTCGGTTCTTGTCTTCTTCAGAAACTTCGGTAGTCAAGACAGAAATGATACTTTCATATAGAAACATATGATTTTTCAGATCACCGCCACTTCTTAATTTCACAAAAAGATCTAGGTTGGTACAAAATCCAGCCATAGTTCTAATGTAAATATAAAAATAAAAGTATTTCACTGTGTTCACAAATAAGCGACAAGAGCGAAACTAGATGGACTTAATGAATGTCTTTATATTTATAGTCAGTGTTAATTACTCAAGTAGTGGACATAACAGTGAGTGAAAATTATTCAGCCAATCAGAGACGAGCATTTTTGAAAACTCATTAGTTATGCGCTTAGCCGAGCGCACAAACAAATGAGTCATCAATCACAATGCAGGTGCTACCGATAACATGCAATAATAACTAAATCTCTACCAGAATTACTAGTTATATGTAACTATGCGCTATTAAAACTATATATTTAACTAAAAAGAATGTCAAAACAGCCAAATGAGACAAAAAATATACTTTGAATTTATTTTAAATGGCAAAAAATTTCATACAAAATATTTTTTTTTTTACCGAATGATTACTCGCGATGCCGCAGATAGCCGGCGCTGATTTTTTTTTCATGGATAGAGAATGACCCAAGCTATCATATACTCACCGCCGCACACTCAACATATTAGTACAATTGAAGAAAAAAAATGAAACGTGATTCGCTCCATACAAAAAAAACTAATAAATTTTTTTCAAGACAAACTATCAACTTTAGACGAAATTTTATAAGAATAAAAGTTGTTAGGAATATCATAACACGTCATATAAAAAAAAATCGCATCGATATTGGAACTTTGTTGCCTAAGTCCACAAATTTTCAGTATGGGCCCACTGTGCGACGCACCGCTCGCAGAGTCAACGCTACCTAAACTAATTAAATTAATTACCTATCTATATCTATTATTATTACTTTAACATTTATTTACAAATATATCTTGACATTCTCATTTAGTATACATGACATTCCCAAAACAGTTTACATGAAGTGCCTTGAGCCCATATAAGCATCAGTAGACCATTTTTTGTGAGCAGGGTAATAAATCACGCGCGCAGCGGGCGGTCGTCCGGTCCTTGACGGGTATGACAGGTGTTTTTTTGATGTTGCGTCAAATGACGTCAGGTATTTGGCCGGTCTTTAATCTTGTGACATTAATATTTCCTAATATTTCATTATTATTTGCCACGATGATATTACTAATATTGTGTTAAAAATTAATTAATTATTGTTGCAAGTAATTATGGTAATTTCATCGTGGCCATCCATATTAGCAAATAAATGAATTTGAATTTAGCAGTGCATTTGACGAGTGTACGACTAAATGCCGACAGACACTACGCCGACAGACTGAACACCGACAAGACTTTACTTCGACGGGACTCTTCGCCGACAGGACACTTCGCCGACAGGACTCTTCGCCCACAGGACTCTTCGCCGACAGGACTCTTCACCGACAGGGCTCATCAGCGATGCAAATTATCTCCGATAATCAGATACTTACTTTGGAAATCGATTATGCTTTTCTTGTAATTACACAATTCATAAAAAATAAAGATCTCGCATTGGTTTTCAGTATAGGTACATAATAATATATATATAATAATATACATAATAATGTATAATATCATTATGTAAAGATACCCATTAAAAATGCATAGAAAAAAAAAACAAATTTATTTAAACTTAAACAAACCTCTTAGTAACCAAACCTAAATCATTCTAATAACAACAACTTTTTAATTAAATATTATTTTATGTTTTAAAATTAATAATATAGGATAAACCTTTTAGAAATGCCATCACATCTAAATTGTTTTTGTTGTTCAAATGTACCATCAACTTTTCGTTGATTATATTAATTTTCTTCTTCCGTGGTTTTATTATGCCTGCTGATAGTCTCTCAATTTCGCATTTTGTATTTTTTTGTTCCTTTATAATTTCATCTATAGTTTTAAATATATTCCATTTTTTCTTATTTAGCAGTGTGTTCCACCTATTGTGCCAACTTTCGACAGCGTTTTGTGTGGTTGGTGTGCCTGCTTCAATGGAATCAGATATTGACCAGATATATTCAAAATATGCATTTTTATTATTTCAAACATAATGTTCTTCGATTTATGAGAAAGAAATGCGTAAACTAATAATAATCAAATAATAATTGTAGATTTTGCTCAGTTGCAAATATAATAACAGTTTAAAAAACTGTTCCTTTTCAAAGTTTTGGTAATTATCTGGTATGTAATTACAAGTAAAGAATAATCGATTTCCAAAGTAAGTATCTGATTATCGGAGATAATTTGCGTCGCTGATGAGCCCTGTCGGTGAAGAGTCCTGTCGGCGAAGAGTCCTGTGGGCGAAGAGTCCTGTCGGCGAAGTGTCCTGACGGCGAAGAGTCCCGTCGAAGTAAAGTCTTGTCGGTGTTCAGTCTGTCGGCGTAGTGTCTGTCGGCATTTAGTCGTACACTCGCATTTGACAAAGACAACGCGTCGCTTGCCGCTAAGCCAAAAATCGTGGCCGGGCGTAAAGGACTGTGTATCTGTGTTATACACTCGGCGTCACATAAATCGCACCTCTTCGAAAATAAGTTTAAAGCATATCCCGCCAGCAACGAATACATTAAACCCAATTAATATTGGTATCAATTGAAAGTATGTTTAACGACCTTTAAATTAACAACAGTTAGAATTCCTAAACACAACAGATCTCATTAGCACGTAACGTTAAAAAAAATGTTGTCAAAATACGCATTACAACGGCCACTAATTGCACCTCCCTACAAGGGTATAAAACGGGCGACCCGGGTTAAATGTGGGTCATTCGCTATTCAACCTTTGAAGTGAACACACGTGAACAGCTACAGCAAGAAAAATACCCCAGAAGATGGATACCACTGCAGATGAAGCCGCTCAAGTCATTGCACTACTGCAATCAGGGATGCGGCAATGTGATGTTGCTCGGCAACTGAACTTGAGTCGTTTTGCCGTTCGACGAGTATTCCAACGCTTCCAAGAGACTGGTGGCTATATCCGAAGACGTGGATCTGGAAGACAACGGTGCACATCCGAAAGAGACGATCGCTTCATTGTTTCGACGTGTTTACGTAATCGGTTCTCCAATGCTGTTGAGCTGCAACAACAACTGCGATCAGCTCGCAAAACTTCTGTAAGCGTCTCCACAATTAGAAGAAGACTGCAGGAGAAGAAAATTGCAGCTCATAGGGCTGCTACAGGGCCAAAATTGACTGCACAGCATAGGAGAGACCGGTTGCAATTAGCCCGTGACCATGTGGATTGGACAATAGACCAATGGAGGGCTGTGCTCTTCTCGGATGAGACGAGGGTGTGTCTTTTCTGCAACGACAGGCGTCGAAGAGTGTATAGGAGGCAAGGGGAACGATTTGCACAAGCCTGTATTCAAGAGACAGTGGAATTCGGGGGTGGCTCGTGCATGTTCTGGGGCGGCATGTCAATCGGCGGCAAAACGAACCTTGTGTGTGTTTCTCGGACTGGAAGTGCTCGCGGGCAAGGGTCGCTGACTGCTGCTCGGTACATAACAGAGATCTCAGAGGAGAAGGTTGTCCCTTATGCGGGTTTTGTTGGCAGTGGGTTCACGTTAATGCACAACAACGCCCGCTGTCACACCGGTTTTATTGTAAGAGACTACCTGCAAGAAGTTGGAATCCCTGTTATGTGCTGGCCGGCGCGAAGTCCAGACCTAAACCCTATTGAGCACCTTTGGGATGAACTGAAACAGCGAGTACGGGCACGTGATCCTGCCCCTACCACTCTCCAAGACCTCCAAGATGCCGTCGTTGCAGAATGGGACAACATTCCGCAAGAGACTGTTGTCACATTAATTAGGTCCATGAGAGAACGCATGGAAGCAGTCATCAGGGCTAGAGGGGTAACACTAGGTTTTAAGTTGTTTTTAAGGACTTTGTTGTAATTTTTTCTGATAAAATAAAATTTAACTTTTTAATCATTTGCATTAGCTTGCTTTTTTTTATTCCCTGGTAAACAAAAAACCAAATCCATTGATTTATTCTGAAATTTAAATAAATTGCCTTTCCAATGATACCTTATAGTCATATGTCTACCATTGATTAATAGGGTTAAAATGACTTTGAAGGGAATTTTTAAAGAGGTGCGATTTTTGTGACGCCGAGTGTAGTACTTACAAATTCCCTGGATCCGTGTGAAATTTTGTCTACCGATAGGACGACTGACACTAACAGTCAGACAGTGACAATTGACATAGACAATTGAAAATTACGATTAGCAAGCAAAAATAAACTTGATTTTATTCACTTCATTCGGCGATAATTAAAAAGCTGACCACTGTTTAGGCCTATTTATTAAAAAATATTGCAAATTTCAGACTGTGCTTCAGGTAGTCTGTATCACAGTAAAACACAATGTTGGAGGTTATAAATGGATTTCTTTTGGCTTATTTTCTCATTTTATGTACGCTCAGTGCTTTAGTCCCTCAGTTAGTGAAACCAGTAAGTACCAACGAGGAATCAATTCATGCTTATTTCTATATAAGTTACATATCAGTTAAAACAACACTGTTATTTGCTTGTAGATAGCTGCATGTTTTGTTAGACCATCCAATGAAGAGCGGTCAGTGTGGTCTCAAATCGTGACACTCAAAGCGAAACAAAAGGGCATATCTATGAAAGACGAGTTCGCAGCGTATTCAAAGTTGCAACGGAAAATAAACAGCCTTGAAAATCAGCTGAAAGATGATTCACAAATACGTATTGGTAAAAATATGGCAGTTAAAAGTACTGTCAGAATGGGTCTTCAGATTGCAATAGGTCTTATGACTGTACTTTCTGTTGTTTGGTTTAGGCGGGAACCCATTGTCGCCCTGAAAGGTGACCTGTTTCCTCTGACTGGAATATTGAGATTCCCGAGTGACATGCCAAATGCTATCTCCTCTCATGTATGGGTTGGCATATCAAACGTTGCTGTCAGAACTCTTTTAAAACCAATTTTATCTTAATCTCATTATTTATTTATGATGCATTTATTTGTTGATGTTTGAATAAATTATTTTTAATTTGGTGTATATACTTACTGTAGTTCTTATTTGATCACTTCCAATTATAACAGCCTAGCTCATATTTAATATCCTCCTACTTATTTAAAACCTTTATGTGTAATTTTTCCTCTGGACCATAAACTTATTTGTTGTATCTTTAGAAAAGAAAAATGAAACTAAATAATATTTTAATTATTTAAATATTTTTATTTATTTATTAAACAAATAATAGTACTTTATACTCAGTCCGACAAATGTCCAAATGTGTCCTCTAAATTAACATAACCATCAAAGATCTACCTGCCTATGTCTGGAAACATTATTATGCTTAATTTATAAATCACTCTTAACTTCGATATAATTAGAATATTTACCAATCATATCAATCATAATAGGTATGACTGACATCATCCAACACAATTAGTGTTCCCAGACGGAATAAAATCTATAAAATTAACACAATTCTCAAATAATAATCCATTCACACTTGTTATTGTCTGTTACCAATTTCAAGTTCATTCTGAATCATCATGGTGCATAAAATGTTGTAGATTTATATTTTAACATAACATTAAAATAAAAGCTAAACTCGACAGTTGACATTCACCCTGAGGTCAATGTGTGCGGCATACTTAGAGGCCACAACATCATGTTCAGGACAATAACAAGTATAAATAGACCACTACGTTCACATTTCAATAGTGTGTAAGATGGAACTATGTGTGACAGTTATATTTTATTTTCCGTAACTAATATTTACAAGCTCTATATCACAGCTTATGTTTTACTATTTTGTGTGGTGAGACTGGAATATAAGGATTTATGAATAAAATTAAACTCTTGTGCATATTACTTTGTGTTCGCGAATTAATTTTTAACTCAACATACTATGGACGAAAACTTTAGGGAACTAATATTGGACAATAACTGACTAGTCCATATTTAACAGTGGGATTCATAAAAACTACTTAATATATCTATTGTAAAAAGCCTGCTTTGACACAGTAGACTAACACAGATACAACATAAAAATATTGATAAAGCAATAATTCTAACCAAAGTTCCCAAATAATATATTTCTTATATTGGCACAAGTTACTTCACCTTATGTGCATTTAAATCAGCAAAACTTATCATACTATTTAATGTAATCATCTGATGACTGATCCTAATGAAATGATTAAGGCATTTACATGGTTCAAGCACTTAATGAGACTAGAAACTAATGACTAAATTAATTCAGATTGCTGGTAGGCGGGTTATTATTGTAGAGTGAATAGGGATGACATTTTTATTTTAAGCTAAAAAAAATTGATTGCAAATGATGAAAACAACACTACAAAATGTCTAAAAGCTAAGGGGCTACAGGACCTAAATGCAAAAAAAGCAAGTTTTATAATGCCTAAAGGTATATGATCGACAGTAGTAAACAAAATCAGAAAAATATATGATATTCTTCAGGATATATCGCTCATTTGGAGAAACATCAACGTAAATGTATTTTTTCCCAAAATGATTTAAATATGCCAAAGCACTTAGAAAGCATATTTAGGTTAGGAAAGCAGACTAAATAGATAATAGATTTTATGTAAATAGATAATTGCTTCATATTTGGCAATCAATTACCAGCGTTGTGTCATTGCACTTCTCTTTCTTTTCTATGCAGTCCGACAGTAACAGCGCTTTAGGTCATGTAGTCCTCTTAAAAATGGTCAAGCTATAAACTTTTTAAAATAACTGCTAGACAAAGACAGCACTAGCATAGAAGTAACGTCACGAGTTCAAGACTATGTAACTTCGTACTAGCGCCACACATTAGGTATCAGTACCGCGCGACAAGGACGGGAATAAAGGCGGAAACAGACTTATAACACGCCACGTTACGCGACATCAATGAAGCTTACTCATTGTCGTCTCGTTGAGCTATTTTCGTCATTTGGCTAATAAGTAAGCGTGGGATGGCGTCGGGTGTTACAAGTGTGCTGCGGCCTTAAGACCCACCAAAACCTTTTAAAGCATGGAGATTCTCCAATTTTCCATTGATTATACGGATTTTTTTCGATTATCCCGTCTTACGATGCCTTCCGTGAAATTAAATTTTTTGTTTGAACATTTCTAATATTAGTCATCATCCCTATTATCCATAAAATAATCATCAATCAACTGAATGAATATATGAATGACTTCCAAAATAATTCTGATTTCAAAATATCTCTCCTGAAAATATAACATTTTTGATCGCAATATTTATCTTAGAAGCGCAATTACTTGAATAATAAACAAGCAAAATAACATTTTTATCTTACACTAGCTCAACAATGAGAATATTTTCAGTCATACCAACACTAAAATACTAAATAATGACAAAAACAGGAAAATTGCACCAACATTGATAGTATGATTAGATTGTTGACACACACTTTGCAATTAAGATCAATTTTAAAATAATTTTATAAAAACTAAGTAAAGATAAGAAAGTACTTCAAAAAGGGAACTTGCAGTTAGTAGGTCCAAAGGTTAAATAAAACAGCGGAAGTAATCGTATCTTATCTGCATAAGTAGTATCACCTCGTAAGTACATTTCAAATTGTTTACACACTTTTACAATGATTAATATTTTTTTTATAATTATATAAAAACTGACCAATCAAAAATATCTGCTCGTTATGAGGTCTACATTTTTGAGTTTAGAAATGGATAAGCAAAAAGTTTCAACATTTTCCATACAGCCAATTTTACCCCTGCCAAGTATTGCTGACCTTGAAATTTGTTGTAATTTTGAGAACACGGTGTTACTTTTACCTCCTACCATACGGAGACTGGTGGGTTTGGACAGGTTTCGTAATTTCTCAGCCACAAGCATGCACAATGTCTCTCTACATGGACATTCGAGAACGTTGTCATCTAATGTCGGCTACGAAACTACTGTTTTGGCGCTCAACGCGGCTCGGACACGACTAACGACTCTTTATGCAGTTAGCTAGGTGTTCTCATAAAAGGAACTATTAAAATGTGTAGTTAGAAGATAAACCACGGCTTCGTATGTTGACATCATGATTGCCGTGTTTGGTATCTGACGTACTAGTTGTGTGCCTAAGCCCCTGCAACGACAAAGAAGTTATTAATAAAAGTTGGCACAGTCAGCGATTATGTTGACTTTTGATAAGAATGCTGCAGTGCTTACCTATAGACTCCTCGGTATCCCTCTTCCTTCAGTACTGTATGCAGCGTTTGCCAGAACTTGCGGTATTTGTCACCTTCCTCTCTGAGTCGTGTTCTTGCTACCTCTGGAAATGAAATAAAGAGTTCATAAAGGAACCAACCATAACACCAATAAAATATATGGTCGGTCTTAAAATGTTATATTTTGTGATAATAATCTTCTTTACTTCCTATTCTTAATTACCGAAAATAACGAGCGTCACTTTTCAAAAGGCCACTAAGCAACACGGTCTATAAAGATGCCATTAACTCTTGCTATCAGGCAGACGGAAAATGTACCTGATAAGGCGACACATCGGTTTACTTAACATGCCTATGCTAATGACCTGTTGCTTCTAATCACTAGCTAATCTCTTTATCCATGGTAAAGAGCCAATGATTCCTGAAGACTCCTTTATAGGCATTACTAATTAAAACGAGTCGTGATAATTAAATGCATTTCTATTTGAATCATATCAGTGTGTAAATGTTTGTTGCACATCAACTTTGCAGGCAAATTAATCGTCGCATTGAAATGGCATCAACGTTGAATTGCTATTTTACGGGCGTGAATTTATACTCTAGTATATTCCGATGCTTACCATGTGGATATGCAATGCAAGAAGCGACTGTCTTAGAGAAAGCGCCAGCTCCCATGAACTCGAGGAAGTCTCTAGGAGAGCGATGGTCGCTGGGCACACCATCAACACTCCTTGCTGCCATCAGTCTCGCCTTAACACCCTCGTACAGCACGAAGTGGACCACAGTCTCACTGATGCCCATGTACGAGGCCGTTATGCCTTTATAGAAACCCTTGATGCCCTGAAATCAATCACCCTTGTTGAGTTTGATGACTCCAAAAACACAGATTCAATAAGCTACTTGTTTTTAAGCCAGGCGGAAGGACGTGAATAATCTCGTCATCTAAAAAGATTGGATCAGGTACCGTTTTGGCGTATATCCTCTTAATACACTGCACTGCTGTCACATTCTGTCCATCCAACTGCAACCGCGTCTTAACAAACCAAATCGGATTGGTCATTGTACAAGACACAAAACCTGAAACAGATCGTTCTTGAAACCAGTGCGTGATGAACATAGCGCGTTTACTGAAGCCAACGTGAATAAATTAGCAGGGAAACGAGAGAAAGACAATGCGGATTTGCATTTCCATGTCTAATAATATAAAAGAGCAGCGTTTGATGAAAGAAACTTGAGTAAACAATATAATTATTTCACGAACAGTGTAAAACGTGTTTTACCTGCAGCACTTGCTGCGGATAGGTGCACGATCGGAGTATCCGGTGATATGTTTTGATTCAATATCGCCTTAGCTTGAGAGTATGTGCAGAAGTATATGGCCCTAGACGGTGCTACCCCAACTATGTTGGGTCCTAGACCTTTGAACAATGCTCTAGGGCCCTCAGTCTGAACTATGTGTCTGGAAACAAATAAGCTCTTGTCAGTAAATCACCTTTGCACCTACGTCGGCGATAATTATTGAGTTAGTTGGTGACGTAAATGGATATCTCCTCCATTGAGATAAAATTGTAATGTCAACATACAAACTGCTATAAATACCGAGTTCGGTTGAGGTCGGGTCACAACCTCGAGAAAGCTGAAGTTTAAATGAATGTGCGTTTTCTACACAGGAGCGGTAAGGTAGTAATTGTTCCTAACTTCCTACATCCGAGATAAGTCTAATGAAATATGCAAACTGATAAGCGATCAGCCGGTATTGGCAGCAGCCGGCTAATCTGCAAACACAGAGCGCACCAATGGGGTCGCGATCGCGAATCCGGCCCACGTTCAGTTCTCGTGACACTTGGGCATCACAGTTGTTATCTATTAACATACACTTGATAACAGGGCTAGTTGGAAGCGGTTTGAACTTCTTCTGTTTGCCGGTGCATGATTATTTAAATACTTAGCAAATGAATTTTTGTACTTTTATTACGGTAAGTGTGGAATTGTGTTTTTCCACTTAAATTTCACAGACTAAAGATCTTCGTGACATCAGTTCGAATAAGTAAACAGCTAAAATGAAGGTTAAGTCTCAATCACAGTCATTGAGTGGCTGCTAGCCAAAACGAATATCCACACCAAATAACACAGATAGGAGCAAACACTTCACACGCAACTTGTACTTGTGTCGGAAATCAAATTTATAAGTCCAAGAATAAGTGGGAAGAAAATTGTGTGGCGTTTGATGGACGGATAATAATAAACCCCGATAATGGAGCTCATAAAGTGCCTTTAATAAATGCGACGTTACGTCGTAATTTACGTAGACATGACAGACAAATGGATTATAAAATAAGGTCTTACCTGATGCACTGTATAAGGCTCATCCTGGACGGTGTCCTGGCGTGTCCCGCCCTCGCACACTGCTGAACCTGACAATTGTACGACATCAGCATACGATCTGCTTGCTTGCTGTATGCGAACATCGCGCCCATCGTACGTCTGTAGCCCCATTTGGCCTCCTGCATTATATGGCCAATTTTATTATAACCATCGCTTGTGTCGAGCACGCATGCGGTCAGGGGAAACTAGGTTATGTTAAGAGTTCTCAAAGGTAGGTAAAGCAAATGGATAATGAACAATTCTGTTAAACACATTGATTTATACCTACATCTAAATCCCATTTGTGCAGGACTTAAATTTCAATTAAAAGCTGACATTGAATGTGTATGACCTTCGATTAGCGCAAATATTTTCATTCTTATTAAGTAAATAAAAAACACAAAATGTAGTTATAACGCTGATCTCTATTCTAAAAACATAAAGTGAAAAGCAAATAACTAGGTGCGCTTTACACAAGTGATGGAAACAATGGGACCTACGCAAATGTTAGGGCCAAATGTTTCCATACTGCCAGCTTCAGAGTTAAAATATTTACGTTTCATTCATAGATGCGTTTTTTTATCTCTAAGAACAACACCATTATTCTCACCGGCTTATAGGTAAATTGAATGACGGAAATAGGCGCCTAACAATGAATCAACTCTCATTGATACCTACATACACCACAAAGCTAAGCTATTTGCTACTATTTATTTTGGTTAATTTTCCTAAAACAATATGCCTACCATAACATACAAGGTAATATATATAATTATTATTAAACTGAACATATTAAAAATAACACAGGAAACTTCCTCCATCAATTTTTATCATCCTAGGTGTTTGTGCAAATGTTAAAAGCATACATCGACGACATCATCATTTTTTGGACAAACATTTGAGAAAGAGCAGAGAACTAATGAAATACGTGGTCTGTTCAAAAGAAAAGGTGAATTTTCAATTTTCGCGGGCTGTGTACATTCGATTATCGAATATTTTTTTTTGTTATGTTGGTATACATATGTTTATCATATGTTGGCATTATCAGCCAATTTGGATTAGTAGTTTGTTGTTGACAACTGAAATGGTTAGTCACGTTTTTGTGTGTTCTTCGATTTTTGACTGTTGAAAAAAATGGATCAAAGAATAAGGTATTAAATTTTGCGTTAAAAATGGAATAAACTGCTCCAAGGCACTTGAAATGTTGACTGTGGCATTCGGCGAGTCCACTTTGTCTCAAAAAAGTGTTTACAAGCGCTTTACAGAAGGCCGAGAAGATGTTGATGACGATGAGCGTCCTGGAGTTGCAACCACGTCAACAAGCGAAGAAAAGATCGAAACAGTAAAAAAAATTGTTTTGGAAAATCGTCGAATCACTATTAGGGAAGTTGCAGAGGATGTTGGCATATCAATCGGCTCATGCCATGCAATTTTCTCGAATGTTTTGGGCATGAATCGTGTGGCAGCGAAGTTTGTTCCGAAATTGCAAAATTATTAGCAAAAGCAACGTCGCATTAGTATCGCTCAGAAGTTGTTGAATGACGTCAACGACGATCCAGGTTTGCTCAAAAGGGTCATAATTGGTGACGATACGTGGGTATATGGTTATGACGTCGAAAGACCAATGAAAGGAAAGCGTTTTGCCACAATTGATGAGATAAAGTCAGAATCGAAGAACGAGCTGATGGCCATACCGAAAAGCGCATTTCAGAAGTGCTTCGAGGATTGGAAGAAGCGCTGGCATAAGTGCATTATATCTGAGGGGGATTACTTTGAAGGGGACAAAACGGATATTGATGAATAAATAAATACTTTTCAAAAAAATTCAAAATTCACCTTTTCATTTGAACAGACGACGTATGTGTATCAGGATGGCTAGAATGAGTGTCCGTGGAGTTTCGTGCCCGTTCTTCTCCATGGATACCTACTACGCTTTGGAATTTATCTTTCTGACTGACCGACGACGCCTTGACTTTGAATAAATTCTTAGGAGTTTGAGTCAGATATTTCATCAAGGCTAAGTACCTATATTAGTAATAATAATAATAAAATTTATTTAAAAATATAAGGACTAACGTTAAATACAGTTTTTCTTAAAACTATGTCAAGTTCACCATGGTTTGTGCCTGAACTAGGTAATCCTGTATTTCAGGCGATTGGAGGTAAAATTAATTGATTAAATAATCACTAAATAATTATTAAAAAACTAATTAAATAATCACATACTTATCATATTGATCTTATTGATACTTACATATGTAAAAAGGTGTATAAAATTATATAATGCGAACAATATTTACTTTGGCACAAGTAATAACTTCTCTGTATCTTCATAGGACATAGTTTGAAGAGCCTCCATAAGGATTTTCTTGCAGTTACTATGATTTAAGGAGTAGATGTTTGCTTTATCATTTAGCCTGTTATAGAGTAGCAGTCCGAGGTACATATAAAATTTGGCTGTGAAAGCATGTTTTGTGCTTTTTTGAGGACAAACTATATCTTTCCGTCTCCTTTTTGTAAATTCAGTGCTGTATGGAAGTGCTGCGTGCTGTTTTAGTACAGTGCTCATTATGAATAACTGACGAACTGTAAGTACTTTACAAGATTTATAAAGGATGTTAGTGGGGAAAAGAAAAGGGCGGCAAGTAGCCACCTTGAGAATAGCTCTTTGAGCTCTTTCAATGGGCAACAACAAAGTTTTACTCGCCCCACCCCATGAAGTAATACAGTAAGTCAAAATTGACTGACAAAGAGCAAAGTATACTTGCCTAATTATTTTTGGATCTGCAATAATAGCATGTTATCGCCGAAAGAAACCCGATATTAAGTGTTATATTCTGGCAAGACTACGACGAACTATGTACGATAAAATGATTAAAGTGAGTGCTAAAAATATCTCAATGCAAAGAAATATCTACCTACATCAATCAAACTATGGAAAACAACAGAGTAATCATCTCTGAAGCCTTGGAAGATGATTAAATCCAGGCCAGATGAGACGATACTGTATCGTTTTAGTGATTTTATCAGTTCCAAATGCATCCCGATTCTGACAATGTTTTTCGGTTGACTTAAGAGTTGGACTTATCGTTCACGTTCACGTCAAACCTGTCTGATAAACCTAGAAATTCGGATATGACCCAAGCAATGTAATTTTGAGTAATATAAATATTATCACTGTTAGCGAAAGTGCATCGGCAGGTATGCACGACGAAGCCAATGAATGTTTATTGCAATTGCAACTTGCTATGCATAATTCTACTTTTAGAACAGCCTTGAGCGCCGTTAGCTTCAGTATGTATAATGACATTGTACAAGGTCATTATTAATCTTACATCGAACTACGCCGTAAAATACGAACAAAACAATATAAAACTTGAGTTTGAGCACTAGTCAATTAAAAACGATTAAAACGCATGCCCATGTTTAAACTGTTCCGCTCGTACTGGCTGGTAAACAACTCCGAAAAAAATAAATATCGTCAAGAAAATGTCTGGCCTAGTTTTCGGTGGTTATTTTCGAATACTTCTAGACTCTGCGAAGCTATTGGAAACGAGAGAAACAATTTCTACGACTTTGGCGTTCTAACATCGGCATTGTTTTCAGCTATCTATCATCAGACGGGGAACGCGAATACCAGTCACTGCACTTGGACATATATTTATAAACATCCTTGGTGTATTTTGCGTAAATAAATTGATCTGGCGTAGCGAGGCAAGCCGATTTAAACATTTGTGAAGGCGTGTTATCTGGATTGATTTAGACGCAGAATGAAATCGAGCTACGTAAAACTATTCATGATCCAATAGAGATAATTTTATGGTTTCGGTGACCTACGTGGTAGGCACGGAAGTTAGGGTGGGGCCTTTAAATGAAGACTACGTTCCTACTGCCGAATCTGGCATGTCGAGGGAGTAGGTACATAATAATTCCATTATATTGTTGGTTGGAATAATAGAATAGAATAGAATAGAATACTCTTTATTATGTACACCATATAAATTACAGACATAAATATAGAAAACTTTACAATAATAATAAAATGCCAATGTTGAGTTAACCACTAGCTCAATAATTTCTTTTTGATTAATGCTGATATTGATAAAGCAAGCTTGTTTGTTGTTACCAAGTGTATTACGTCTTTGACGAACGATTAAGTGACGTTCTTAATTTTCGTGTTTTCGCAGTTGCGGGCGTAGGTACCTATTGGTTTTTTTTTAATATTTTGACGAAATGTGCAGAAAGCGTGTTATTTGATTAATTTATTATAATGGAAATGAATAGGTAGCTAAGATGTTTTTCTCAGCAGTTATCTCATGTCAGCTGGTGATGCGAATATCAAAACCGATTAAATAACATGTATAGGTATCGTGCAAACAATTCGACACACTGATAGGGGTTTCGAATACCGGATTTTTTCAATACCGGTATTAATACCGCTTAGAAAATTTCCAATACCGGGATCCCGGTATTACAATCTATTTTTATTTTATATACAATTATTTTAAAAAAAATTTAATAGGTAATGAACTAATAAGTTTTACCACAAAACTATAAAATACTTAAAAACTATGTTAGGGTCGGCTTCCAGTCTAACCGGATGCAGCTGAATATCTGTATTTTACATGGAGCGACTGCCTATCTGACCTCCACAACCCAGTTACTGGTTAATACGATACCCAGTACTTTCGGGCTTCTGACGACCCG
This sequence comes from Amphipoea oculea, assembly GCA_945859645.1. Taxonomy (NCBI): domain Eukaryota; kingdom Metazoa; phylum Arthropoda; class Insecta; order Lepidoptera; family Noctuidae; genus Amphipoea; species Amphipoea oculea. The sequence goes on from OX243880.1 coordinate 14,839,860, forward strand.
TAACGACTGTCAAAGATCTACGAATGACAGCCGGGACCAACGGCTTAATGTGCTTTCCGAGGCACGGAGGGTCTTGGTATGTAAAGATGGTCACCCATCCACGGACCAACCGCGGCAAGCGTCACTTAACCTGATCGATCGACCTATAACGTTTTTAATATAACTATACTTTATAGGCCAGTCACCGTAGACACAAAAATCGCATTAGGTCGCAAAAAATTGCACTGTACTGATTTTTTGGGATGTTGTTAGGATAATAGATACCAATAGTGTAAAACTAAGTTTGCAGTTTTGAAAGATCTGTGCAAATTGCGTGGTGCTCGAAAAACCTCGAAATTTTCAGACTTCTTTCAGTATGACTTCTAGCATCTTACGGAATACATTACACCCAATACATTTTTAATGTACACACATCAAAAGTGTCTAGGGATCAACATATATTTTTGCAATAACTTTTCTCCTGATTGATATTAATTAAAATTTTCTTTAAGGATTCATCAAATAAAGTGTTTTCGTTTGTCACAGTAACGATAAACCAAGTCACCTTTGCATTAATAAAGAAATTTGCCATTTTCCTAATAAAGGGATTTTTGACATTTGAACCACTAACACAAAAGTTCGAAAAAAAGACTGAAATAACAGTTTTCTTTAAAATTTTATTGGGTAACTTAAACAATTAATAATCCGTGTTTCTACCGCGAACACTAACAACACAAGAACATCGGTTTGGCATACTCAAAATGAGTTCATCCAAATCACGCTGTGGAATGGCCGCCCATGTTCGTTGCAACAACAAAAAAAGGTCTTCTTGCGACTGGATACCCTCCATATTCGGCAGAGCTCTTCTCTGTAGCATATCCCATGCATGCTCAATCGGGTTCAAGTCTGGCGACTGAGCAGGCCAGGGCAGGACATTGATGTTAGCTGCGGCGAGAGTCTGTCTTACAACTCTTGCGGTGTGCGGTCGTGCATTATCATGCATTAACTGAAATAAGGGACCGATTTGCACTTGTAGAGGAACGATGACGTCTGATACAATCGTCTCAGCATAAATTTGAGCGTTGAGGTTGCCTCTGATCCAAATCAACTCAGTTCTTCCGCCGATCCAAATACCCGCCCATACCATGATGGTTCCACCACTATAAGGATGGACTTCCTGGCAGGATTTTAATCGCTGTTGGCGTCCAGGGGTTCTCCAGTGTCGTATACGTCTTGTATCCGGTCTCATACCAAAACGAGACTCATCAGAAAAGCACACGAAACGCCATTGTTCTTCTGCCCAATTTATGTGTTCAAGAGCCCATTGATATCGAATCCTACGATTGTGCATTGCTATAGGTGGTACCCGTAGCGGTCTTCGGGAATGAAGGTTCACTTCATGCAAGCGGTTTCTGACTGTTTGGTCGCTAATTAAGTTCCCTGAAGAGTGATGAAGCATCATGGCGGTTATTGTTGGATCTCTTTGAGTTAAGATTTGAATGTATCGGTCTTGTCTCCGTGTGGTGCAGCGATACCGTCCTCCATGGCGCTCAGCCACGGTACCAGTGCTTCGGTAACGTGTCCAAAGTCGACTGATAACACTCTGACTTGTATTCAGAGCTAAAGCCACAGTACGTTGCCGGGAACCAGCTTCTATCATTCCCACGGCTCTGAGCATTTCTTCCCTGCTTAAATGACGTCGCCGCTCCATAATAACGTTGGTTTTAATCAGTAGTAGGGAAACAGTAGCACTAATAATGTCTTCAATGCGTTGTATGTTTTTATAGGGAAAATATTGACAGCTGATTTTCATCTTTTACTCGAATTTGATTCACAGTTCCTGATTCAAATTATGAAATGCACCAAAAAGGATCCATATAAATTTATAAAATCATAAATTTATTACAAAGCCACATCTCAATCTCAAGAAATCCGCATAAAAATGCTTGATCCCTAGACACTTTTGATGTGTGTATTACAAAACGTGTAGTTTTATTGGACCTACAGAGTTATGGCTGCGCTCAAATTTTGTATAAGTAAGTATAGGTGCGGTCACAATATCTCTACCTCGCTTGTTCATTTATTATTTAATCACAAAATCCTCAATCTAAACCTCATGTCATATAAGTATATCCGGCAGTCGGGTAAAAAAGAAACATATTTCTGGGGATGCTTAAATCTATCATCATCATCATCAGCGAACATAGGCGTCATCGAGCGAGGTGCAGAGATAATGTGATCGAGTTATACTTTAAAAAGGTATTGGGTGACTTTTCCATAGGATGCACCTTTTAGCGCATGGGAGATTCCCTCGCGCCATTCCCCCACCTATTGTCCTATGTACTCTTGCCTTGACCAAGAGGCAAATACATACAAAGACTACTATTTTTTAAATCCCATTCTTTACCTGCGCAAGTAGTAGTAAAATATAAATAACTGTCTAAATAAACCGCGAGATTATTAAAATAAGCAGGTATTAAAACTTATCACAGATAAAAATTGGTTGGAAATATAATAATTGCAATAGAATGACAAATTTGAGTCACTATAGTTTCTACTGAAAATAAAATAATTTTATATTGATAAATTAACTGTTTGTTTTCTATTAATTTAATTACATTTTAATCGAAAACATCCATCGGTTTCTTACTAAACTTCAAATATATGCGACGACGCTGGTTACTTATCTTTTTGGTGACTGTGCATTAGCAACAAAATAATTATGCAAGACTTTGTGTGGCGCGTAAAATTACTTTAATTCTTTACGAGTAAGCGCTACTAAAGTTACGTGTCATTCAGAAAAATATAAACTAGGTATAGTAAACATTTTTGCACAAATAGGTACGTTAATTTGAGAGGAAACCGACCCGGATGGCCTAGAACCAAAAATTTGAAGACATCTGACTTCTACCAACCCGCACTGGGCCCGTGTGGTGGATCACTCCCGAGTCCCGATCACCGACGGAGGCCTGTGTCCCAGCAGTGGGAACATTATAGGCTGATTATGATATGTATGTTTGTACGTTAATTTACCACTAAATTACGTACCTAATATACTAATTTGCGAATTAAAAGCCTTGAGGGGTCACATAGTTGGGAAAAGGCTAGACAGATGATGACCAATTCGCGAATTTCTACATCTGTCATAGGTAGGTAGCTACTGTTAGCTTGTTGATGTTAATTGGTTCAAACAATCAGGATACGTTTTTTCTCATACATAGATTGCTAACAACAGCAGACTTTTTTATAAGCGTTGGTAAATCAAAACACTGTTAGTTGTAGCCGTTCTAAGTGTGTAGGTATAAATGTACCTATAGCAAACACGTTTATCAAATGGATTCATTTAGGCGACTAGGTATGAATTTGATTAAATTTGTTTGAAATTGTCGTTTTGTTTACATTCGTTGGCAGAAGTTAGCGTGTTTGTACTCGTAATTTCCTGCAATTATGCACCGATAGCACATTATCTCAACTGCCGTAATCATTATAACACTGTGTGCAACAATATTTTCTTCTGATTATGTTCTATTTTTAGTAGGTATAATTTAAATGTAAATACTCCTACTTGTATAGCTAAACATTATACCTACGTGCATAATTTATTGTGTAAGTCAACGAAATATAAATAATGCGCAGTATTTTGTACTTCGATCGCATTATCTTTTAAAACGATAACAGATTTGTTTCTGGAAATGTAAGGGTTTATCCGTCGTATGGACTGATTAAACATAATCTGTGATGAAATGTTGTCTTTTCTAAGATCTCTTGCAAACTTTCACTTTTCAATCCCAAAATTAGAGAAACCTACATTGATAATTAGTATAAACACATTATACACCTATAGAGGGTAGTTTTGAAAAACCATTTTGACAGTTAGGAAATCATCTGCACCTTGCGTAACAGCGTAACACACTATCAATCTCAATTTGAATCATTTTGAAGGATGTTGTTAATCCACTGCTTCATATATTCGAAAGATTAGTCTGCTCAACAACGTAAATAACGCAATTAATGTTGTTGAACTGTCTAGCTACCTCCTGATAATGTGTTACGCAATTACCCCGCTGTTTTCCTCTCACTACACTACTAAGGGGCTAGGCGAGTATTGTCACTGCAGTATAAGAGAAACTTTACACCAATATTTTCTGATTGATTTTGATTGAAGAATACCTAACCAAAGATATGATGTCATGTAGTATTGGAAACGTGAGTGTTAAATTACTGAAAACATGAATTTTCAGCACTCAATGGATTAAAATAAAAGTAAACACGTTCGTCCATTCATGTTCTTGTCAGGTTGTCATAAAAAGTGGGACAGGTAATTATAGGTTTTTATTTTTAAATATCTCGTTTGTCCGTTACTAATTTAATGCAAAGGATATCACGCAACCTGTTACAATGGATACAGTAAGTATCGACATGATTCTGCACCCAAATTTTTCGTCGGTTATAAAAAGAAAATATCAACTATTTCCTACAAAAGTGTAATACCTACGCGTTCAAAATGTATGGAACTGGTATTTTCTTTTTTTTAATAACCTTCGTAAATTTTAACGCAGGGGTGTCCAGAATCATGTACTGAATCCATGGTAACAGAGGGGTAATTGCGTAACACACTATCAGTAGATTTTACAGTTCAACAACATTAATTGCGTTATTTACGTTGTTGAGCAGATTTTAGATAGATTTCAGATATCCTTCAAAATGATTCAGATTAAGATTGATAGTGTGTTACGCAATAGCGTGCAGTTGTGTGTCTATGTCCCTCCCTGCCACCCTTTACTTTTTTTTATTGCTGTATGGGCCCTCTTGACCTCGATCACGCCAACAAAGGCAAGTGTACAATTCTAGCAACACATGTATTCTTATAATTTTAACCTTTATTATGACTGATTTAATTTAACACATGATTTATTCTATAATTATCTTAATTACCGACCAAGCGAAGACGATATATTATGGTGCTAGTGGCCTGATAAGATGCAGATTAAAAATAGAGGGGGCATTATACTGACATTCCACAATCTGAGACTGTAGCCCGGATAGGGGGAGCCACATGAAAGTGGTGAATTAAAAAGTTCTACACCAGCACCCTAATTGCGTAACAAACTAACAAAATATCAATCACAATCTGAATCATTTTAAAGGATCCTCTATATAATATTACTAGCGGCCCGCCCCAGCTTCGCATGAATGCAATTTTTTTTTTCGAATTTACGAAATTTTCTTTCATACAAACCTTGTCCTGCAATACCGAATACAACAAAAAAAGATTTATCCAATTTGGTGTAGTCATTCGGAAGTTATGCGCGTATAGACATTTCGGCGACTTTGTTTATACTATGAGCTATGTAAGGAAGTATCAACTAGCTTTTGCCCTCAACTTCGTCCGCGTGAAATTTCTTTTTCTAATTTATTTCAACGCAGGGGGTTCAGAACCATGTACTAAATCCATGGTAACAGGTTGTGCGTCGATGTCCGTGCCACCCTGTATATACAGGGTGAATTTTCCAAGTGGGCGTGGATGGCCAAATTCTAAACTATGTGGAATAGCGAAAAGTACTCAAAGGAGTCGCGGGCTCGATTTTGATAAAAACTAAAATTACGTCATTGGATTTTTGAAAAATCAATATTTCTAGCCAGGAATCGAACCTGTTGATTTTGAAAAAAAAACACACTGTATTGTACAGTGAATTTCGGTTATAACGACGGCGGAGGGACCACTTTAATATCGTCGCTATATCCGGAGGTCTCTATATCCGAAATAATAAAAAGCCATGTACATATGTATTTACCTATCATTTATTTAATTACATATGTTATACACGGAAAAAACGTGTTATAATGCACTGTTTAAGTTTAGTTTTTTGTGCACGCTGTAAGGTGTATTCATAAGTTTAACTTCGTACACGTGCTAAGCAGTCCTACATACAAACAAAGCATTTGTTTGACCATCTGTGAATGTAAACAAAGGATACGAAAGCTTAATAGTTTTATGAATGAGTCTTTGTGACTTTGCCGACTCCAACGACCTGGGCTGTATCGTCGTTGGCCGACTCAGTCGCAATATCCGCAAGGGATTTCTAGGAATCTGTTATAAATGATTCACAAAAACAAGTCGCTATACCCGAAATTGACGCTATATCCGAAGTCGCTATTACCGAAAGAATTTGTTACGAAAGTATTCTTTAAATTCAAGGGCCGTAAGTTTGACGTCGCTATAACCAAAAAGTCGTTATAACCGAGGTCGTTATTAATGAAATCCACTGTATTACACCATTCGATAGTGTCCCTAATAAGGATCAAATTCTGGGAAGTAATGACATACGGCAAACTTAAGGAAAATGTTGAATTTTAATAAACTGCTTCTTTTTTCATACCTTGTTCGAAATGATGCTCAATATTTTTACATCGATATCCGTGCCCGAAACACTCGTAGCGCAGTCACCTTCACAAAATTATGTTCTAAATTCAAATTTTTAATTGCAGTACAATCCTTGAGACGTCGAATCCAGCTATGTATTCAAAAACAATTGTCATAATTTTGAACAATTAATCAGTTAAGGTTTAATAGGTAGGTAGCATAAGAAAATAAAAAAGTATTTTGATAAAAATGAGCTCTTTCCTTTAGTTTGCCGTATGTCATTACTTCCCAGAATTTGATCCTTATTGGCGACACTATCGAATGGTGTAATAATACAGCGTGTGTTTTTTTTTTTCAAAATCAACAGGTTCGATTCCTGGCCAGAAATATTGATTTTTCAAAAATCCAATGATGCAGTTTTAGTTTTCATCAAAATCGAGCCCGCGACTCCTTTGAGTACTTTTCGCTATTCCTCATAGTTTCGGATTTGGCCATCCACGCCCACTTGAAAAATTCACCCTGCATATTAGAAGTTCTGTATTCTGAGATTAGACCGACCTAGGCATGCTCTCACCATCCCCGACGACGCTATCACACTCCTCCAGGAGAGTAGTAAAGCCACCAGCACGCTCAAAAGACACATCAAGACCCGTAAGCCGTCCTTCCGTCCTCGCCGTCGAGGACGCCCGTCGCGACGTCCCGTAACTTGTCCACCCCGACCCTTGCTCGAGCCAGCCCGCGCCGCTGAGCCTGTAGCTTTAAATTCGCCCCTAAATAATTCCGATCCAGCCTGTCCCTTGCTGCCCTCCCCCAGCGACGCCCTAAGCCGAGGTCCGTACCCCACAGGGGGTGCCCTTAGCGTGTAGTCGCTTAGTTTTAGTAAGTTTTTAAGCCCTGGCTGGAGGCCTTAATTTTGAGGCATCCACAGGCAAGCCCGGTTAAGCAGACGACAACCTCATAGGTTGAACTGCGAGATGCCATACAAAAAAAAAAAAAATCTGAGATTAGAAGACAGATAAAAAGAGACAATTAACATCCAACACGAAACCATTATTTTCTGACATTGTTTTGTGTTGTATACGACTAATTATAGATATTTTCAATTATTTTCATTACATAAATTAGTCGACAGCTTTGATGATAAGGCTGATCAATATTGGTTTAATAGTATCTATTGATAAGTTAAAACAATATCCGAAGTGCTTATTGAAATCATAATAATTATTATTATGCGTGTGTTGTTTCCAGTGTGTGGGCGATGGCTGTTTTTCTGCAAAAATGGATTAAGTATCTAAAAATGCATTGCTATGACATGACGCAAAGGTGTTTGTTAGAGTAGTTGGGTATTTAAAGCTTATTTTCCTAAAGCATAACATGTTGCTACATGTAGTAGATAACTAGAATATGCTGGAACTTTCAAGTAGTATCTACCTATTGTAGGCATGACGACGGAGTTAGACGAATAATTAACATTAAGGCTGCGGTTCCACTGAGGCGGAGTGGAGCGCTGCGGAGCGGCAGCCTAATTGCGGAACGCCAAATCGTCAAATGATTCTGATCAGTTGGCTTCATTTCTATCACAATTGGCTTAATTTTACGATTTTCGAATTGCGAAACTCTAGTTTCTGAGCAGGGCCTTAACGTTCATAATTGGTTTCATAATAAACTAGAGTTTCGCAATTCGAAAATCGTAAAATGAAGCCAATTGTGATAGAAATGAAGCCAACTGATCAGAATCATTTGACGATTTGGCGTTCCGCAATTAGGCTGCGGGTCTGAGCTGTGAAGTGGGGAAGAGATGTGGATTTCAAGCCATGTGATTGGTGAATCGCGGCACAGCTCGTCTCCGCTCCGCCTCAGTGGAACCGCAGCCTGATGAGATCTTATCTTGTTTGTACTTTCCCAAACACTGTTTTGGTAGACTAAAAAGGATATAATCAATCTTTTTGCGTACAAAACAGAATTTAACGATGTCATGATAGGGTTACAGGCAGAATCAAACACAAGAATACATTATACATACTTTCATCTTTTTCAAATGTGGGATGAACCTAAACAATGGGAAATATGATAGAGAGATTCTTCCGCAAAAAATTGAACGCAAACTAACGATCAAACAGATTTCATTTACATAAATACACGATCGATGAGAAAATTATTTTGCCAGACGGAAGACATGGTAACAGCATCAATTAATTGATTTCTCCAGTTCTTGTAGACGGAATGGACGAAAGAAATGGCGAGAAGTAAAGCCAAACCAATGCATTGGAGTTATTTAATGAAATGTTTTAGGAGCAAGGAGATTCAAGCATTTCTTTGCTTAGGAGTTTCATCTTGTAAGAGTCGATGCTATTCGACTGATATCTCTCCCTCAGAGCTTAAAAATCCGCCTTTTCAACCAATGTGTCCTGCCAACAATGACCTGCGCAAAACATGGACACTAACAAAGGAGAATGTCTACCGCAATCGAGTAGCAAATAGGGTCATGAAGCGAGCCACGATTTCAGATTTCGGTGTTACCGAGTGGGTAACACCGAAATCCGTCATCGGTCGAAAGTCTACGACGTCGGGGACAGGGCGCCTCATGTGGAGTTGGGCAGGATATCTAGCTAGACGAGGAGATGGCCGATGGAGTAAAGCTGTGGCTGAATGGTGGCCAAGGTTAGGCTAAAGAAACCCCCTGGTTTCTTTCCAAAAGCGCGTTGGGTTGATGATAATCGTCAAAGTCGCGGGAAACACCTGGATGAAGGACGCACGGAACCGGGAAATATGGCAGAAAAACGGCCTATACCCAGCATTATGTGATTCCGGGCTGAAATGATGATGATGATGACCCAGTACGTAGGTTGACTGGGTTCCCGATTTAGGTGCGTGTCATTTCGACAATAAACTAATAATAGAAGGTATGTTATTAATAAGTTATAAAACGCTTAGTGAAATGATTAATAAGGAAAAATACCACAAGGCATGATGAGGAAAACGACCATGATAATATCAATCTTAATATAGCGTTCAAGAAATAAAATCGATGTTTTGTAACTGGAAATAAACGTTCGGAATAAACCCTAAGTTTGAACGAAGGCACTTTAGTGCACGATAGACATAATTTTATGAGGCATAAACCATAGATATCCGAGAGATATGCCTTCACTGCATATTTGTTCAAGTTCAAGTGTCGCCACATTTTCCCCACTCCGGAAACTCCCACAAAAACAAAAGAAATAGATACGGCACACATGATCAAATTGGGCGGCTTTTTTGGCACACACACAAGAAAATAAGCGTAACACTTTTGTGCTATCTTATTGCACACATGCTCAAAAGGGGCGGGCACTAGAAAGTATAGACACAGTCACGGAATGCACACATGCAACTCTAGCATCAACTAGGGAAGATGCGTTAATATAAATATTTGATCGATAAAAATATCGATAGATATCAACTACAAAAAAGAGGAGTGTTTTTGGGTGTATTTTGTATTATTTATTTTTCCTGCTTTCAACGTGGTATATTAATAAAAAACCAATAAAACCAAATCACATAATAATATAATATATTTGTTTGCAAATGACATTTAAGTAAATAAGTAGTTTCTTTAGTTTCTCTCTTACGTAAAATTAAAACTATTTAACTATCGATCATAAAACAACAATTCAAATAACCTATTGAACATTTAATAAAAAAACGTTTATTAAAATAAACAGGTTCTTAATAATTAATTACAATCTAGTCTATAAGACGAACAAGCAATTTTAATCTAAATTTTTTACATAATAATTATTACCCGAATGCTGCGAAGCCCAAAAGGAGGGTTATTTTAACCTTTTAACCGCTTACGTCGGATTAATCCGACAAATATTTTCGTGTCCATTCCGCCAGAGTCGTATATATACGACCAAATAACACAGCTCGTTTAATCTGTATTATTATTACATCATCACAGCTCGTTTCATCGGTATTTATTGTTCGTTTTTTTTTTTGTCGGGCGCTGGGGGCACGACAACTGATATAAAGTCCGGCGGTTAAAAGGTTAAAACTTAGAATAGTGTTGATTATTGGTACTTTACAAAAGTCCGTTCCACTTTCTTAGAGTTTGACAACTATTATAATGATGAAAACACATGCATAATTATCTAGCCCCTGTCTTTTTTTTGACGCGCGCTTTCCAGCGCCGTTTCGCGTCAAGTGTTACGCTGAATTGTCAAGGGGTCAGTCAATCAAAAAGATGAAGCTAGTTGCTCATTCCAAAGCGTAGTAAGTACCTTTGGAGAAGAACGGACAAGAAGCTCCACGGACACACTTTTAAATCATAAAATTGTTACAAAATATTGGATTGATAACATCATTCATGTTGAGATTATACATGTGAGAACGATGTGCACGTTAGAGCGTCCGTTATAAAACAGATAAAACAAATCAGAAATTAAAATAAGCCGTGGCATCTAAGAGATGACCCGTCCCTAGGTACTGACGGCGCTCGTTAACATAAGAATAATTTATTGACCTGTGAAATGTAAATACTTGGACAATATCTGACGCTTTGATAATTGAGGTGTTACATTCTTTACCAAAAAATGTAGGCGAATGTCAATATATTTTTCCATCACACATTTCGTCAGTTGGATAATATGATTATCCATCGGGTCTTGCTCAAACTGGTGAAAATCAATTGATGAGAAAATATTTGTACCGATAAAGTGTCTTAGAGCTTTTGGAACTAGCATTGACTAGCATCTATCCATTTATTTTTAATTTCTGGATCTTTCGGGAAACTGAAAAAAATAATTATTAATTCTTGTAAAATTACAATTTATCGATAGCAATATCTCAGCGCTACGCATCACTAATGCATCATTTGACACGATCCATGTCATATGACGTTGCTAGGCAATTTTCTCATGTCATCACAATAATATTTCACAACGAAATATTTGTAAAATTCTTAAATAATATAATTAGTGCAATGATTTTTTACTTACCGGTGGTAGGACACGCCGCTTGTCTTAAGGTTTGTTGTGATTGATCTATTTTTGCAAATAAGGACGGAACAATTCGGCATTTTGTAAAAATACGAAATGACACCACACGTTTCGATACAAACATATGACTACGGCGCTTACTGCCGTCGCGCAACTCGCGCATCTAACATACGCCCAGATTACAAGTTATGGCCATGGTATTATATAATTGTACCATGGTTATGGCCTTTTATAGAGGCGACGTGTGCCACGCCTCCATGCCATATCCCTCGATATCCGTGGGCATAAACAAACAGTTTAACATTTATCGATCCAACTGCAGTTGACTTTGGTAAACCTAAATGATGCATTGGGTCATCGACCGGCCTTTGCTATTTTCGTCTACTTTATATGGTAACTGTTATTGGCCTAAAGATCCGGTGTAAGGACATAATTCAAGTGTCGAGCATTTTATACCCAAAAATGAAAGTACCGACCAAAATATCAAATAATATGGAAAATAACATCTTGTGCATTTTTAACTATTACAACGAACGTCTACAATTAACCCCCCGGCTGCTATTTGAGATTGAAAATGCCAAAAATCTTATTTTTCTAGGAGTTTCAGAAAAAAAAAAATCTAATTGGAAACAACATCTTGAACATTTTTACCATTACAACGAACGTCTACAATTAACCTCCCAGCAGCTATTTGACATTGAAAACGCCAAAAATTATATTTTTCTAGCAAGTGTGCATAACATTAAATTAATACCAACTTTTCATTGGATATAACATTCTGGATGTTATATTCAATGAAAAGTTATACGTTTTAACTAAGTATTATAACATAGATCTACAATTAACCCGTTGTCTGCTATTTGAATTGAAAGTACCAAAAATCATATTTTCTCCAACAATATTTTGGACATTCATTTAAAGACGCAAACAGTTATTGATTCGCTGGTTTTCAGTAATTTAATGCAACCATGTGTCGAACACGAGAACGCAATTCTGTTTTTTTTTCTGACAACATTCTGGACAGCTTTTTTGTTGTTATTTATAAAATGTAACCAGTTATTTATTACAAAACCGATTATTTAAAGGATGGCTACAATATCGAGTATAATTGGAAGCTGCCCAACTGACTGAACTCAAAAAGGCTAACTTGATTAAGTATTCAAGGCGTGTCAAATTATGGTCATGAGCGATGTTGATTCCATTGAAACTAAAATATTCGCCGATTCTTTGTTTACATTTTGCAGTTTTTGCTACCGCTCAAATAACCAATCTAAGGTCCGGCCGCTCTAAATTTGCTAAAGATGTAAACAACAATGGCTGCTCGAAATTGAATAAAATCAATTTACAACAACATTTATTTTAAGTAATGTTTGTGTTACGTCTAAATCTCCGAGCTAACTAGACGAAAACAAACATTACTTAAAATAAATGTTCTTGTAATCGATTGTATATCGATTTTATTCAATTTTGAGCGGCCATTGTTGTTTACATCTTTGGCAAATTTAGCGCGGCCGGACCTTACGTAGCCTTTTCCCAACTATGTTGGGGTCGGCTTCCAGTTTAACCGGATGCAGCTGCTGACTGAATAATTTTACATGGAGCGACTGCCAATCTGACCTCCACAAGTCACTAGTTACTGGGTAACACTTTAGCCGCTGGTAAGACTGGTTGACAAGACTTTTGGGCGTCTGACTACCCGTAACGATTGTGAAAGATCTACGAATAACAGCCGGGACCAACGGCTTAATGTGCTTTCCAAAGCACTGAAGGGTCTCGATATATTATAATGGATGGTCACCCATCCACAAACCGATCGCGGCAAGCGTATAACCTTCGATCGACCCGTGCGGCTGTTATTATTTAGTCACGAGCCCCTCCATTTTTGCTACTGCTTTTGTAAAGTATTTTTCAACACGCTTGCTCGTAAAGTGGCTCTTAATAGACCGCTTTTAGGTCCGTAATGCAGTGTATTAAACAAGCCTGTTTTTTACTTTATGTTGCCGCACTAGTGCGGTAACGCCACAGATAACTATTTACTAGTCGGAGATGTGCGCTTCTTTAAATCTCATCAAAGAGACTTCATGCCAAAAGGAATCCGCGGGCCATATTTCACATTTTTTTTAAATAGTCTGAATTGTCCTTGGTTCCAAAATGAGCTATTTATTTACCTTAAATTGTCCGTGGTCTCCGTCCCTCCCGGAACCAAACGGAAAAGACCCGACTAGCGTTCTATTATTGCGGAATTTCACTGAACTAATCTATATTTCTCTATACCAATAGTACTTTCTAATTCTATACTAACTAAACTACAATTTGACATAAGACAACACTATGATTCGTCTAAACATTATTTTGTTTTTATTATATTTTTATATAGGCTGTTTAGCGGTTTTGCCAGTGCCTTTATTTACAACTGTGCGGTAAAATAAAACCAGCTCGTCATTTTCCATAAAAGTTAATAACAATACAAGTCTGTTTTTTTTCTCGCAAGTGTGTTTTAAAACGTCGTATGAAACGCGTGTGCATTGATCATTGCACCCGAGGCGGGGCGAGCGCGATAAGGACGCCGAGTGTGTGACATAGCACACATGTATCATAAACATAATGCACTATTTTTAAATATGTCCTAAAATTACAGTTTTATTGAACTAGAAAAATATATGGGTACCTAGTCAAGGCAATGAATTTTCAAAATTATGGGTAGTTATTTGTTTACATTTTTAGTCTTGCTAATCTGAACTAGGAGACCCATGGTTTCTTTTAATAAGTTCCTTCAAAAAAGTTCTACTTTTAAATCAAATAAAAATATTACTTATTCAGGTTAGATTGCAAATCTCTAAATATTTATCACTAACTTGCCCTGATAAATCACATTTCAATTGATTAGAAGTCCCTGATAATCTGCTGTGTTTATTATTATTTTATCAACTTTTATAAGATTTTCATATAGTTCTCTAAAATGTCTCAAAGTTTTTCAACCAGTGTATCCAATTACATAAAAAATATTAAATTATTATAAAATTAATCATAGGCTCCATACCTGATGTTTAGGGATCTTCGAGCAGATTTTCCTGGCATTGTTAGTGCTGTCAGAAGGTGGAGGCTGAGAAGGAGGTGATATTCCAACTCCCTTTGAGGACTGGAGACGAGTTTTAACTACTTCTAAAGGACATGTTACCACAGCTCCAGCTGTGCCAGCCACTCTGAAAAGAGGATTGTTATAAATTACCTAAATACTCACCATTGTTAGTTATTAACATCAATAGGGTAGTTTCCTGGGTAAAAAAATAATAATTCTAATTAGTCCGTCAGTTAGATTATCGAAAAATAATGGACCCATATTTTTTCTTTTGTCAATCAAACAAAAAATGACAAAGATAAAGCGCGTCAAAATTTGGGAGTGGGGGGTCGTGACAGCACGCCGTGCTAAAAATTGTCGCACGGCGTGACGTCACGACCCCCAACTCCTAAATTTTGACGGGCTTTTTTGTTTGATTGACAAAAGAAAAAATATGGGTCCATTATTTTTCGATAATCTAACTGACGGACTAATTAGAATTTTTTAGGAAACTAGCCTATTCTGTTTTTAAATCTCATGTTGAAGTTACAGTTAGTTGTTTTTTTTATTATTAATCAATGAAAACAATTTTATTATATACCAGTACACCAATTAATCAGACATGATCAGTGGGGGCAATTCTTGTATTTTTAAGAACAATCAAATTCTGAGGGGCAATTCTACTAATTTTACGAACGTTCACAGTCTAATCTCAGTCTCAATCTGTCAAAAAATACCTCTAATTTCCCTACATTTTGACAAGTTTTTGACATTTGTTTGTCGCCGAGATGAGACTGCGACTAGATTTTGAACGTTTTAAATTACGAGAATTGGCCTTCTGATCTTAGTCACAATTTGTCAAAATTACTTCTAATAAAATTTACCTACACTACACATTTAACATGTTTTTGACATTGATTGTAGCTGAGATGAGATTGGAACTAGATTTTGAATGATTATTCATTCCTAGAATTGGCCTTCTGGCTTTTAAATAGAGAAGTGTAAGTAAAGTCTGATAAACAAATGTGGCTAGCACATCCATACTAATATTATAAATGTGAAAGTGTATCTGTCTGTTACCTCGTCACGCCTAAACCGCTGAACCTTTTTAGATGAAATTCGGTATAGGGATAGTTTGAGTCCCGGGAAAGGACATAGTATAGTTTTTATACTGATATTCCCACGGGAAACTTATGCGGGTGAAGCCGCGGGCGCTGCTAGTAATATTATGAAATCAAGTTTTGTTGAATGAAATTTGGTGGTTGTACTTAGTGAAGTTATCTTTGATAACATTCTAAATAATGTTAAATATGAAGCTGGTTTGTTATTCTGTACTAGTTTTTTTATCAGTAGGTACCTAGATGGCTACAAAATATATATGCTCTATGTGTATATGGGTACATTCTAAATTATGTTAAATATGAAGCTGGTTTGTTATTCTGTACTAGTTTTTTTATCAGTACCTAGATGGCTACAAAATATATGCTCTATATGTATATGGGTTAGTAAATTTTTTTATTTTTATTGTTGATTGGGCCCTCTCTTGATCACTCCTGATGGAAAGCGATGGATGAGGTCTATGATGGAATGAGTTTGCCTAATTGTGTACATTAACTAAGTTTGGGATGTTTAAGCTTATTGCCCCATGCCTGTGTTTTTTAACAGACTTCAAAAAAAGAAGGAAGTTCTCAATTTGGTTGTATTTTTTTTTATTTATCTCAATAGGAATTATAAGGTTAATTCCTTTGCATAGTAAACAAAAACTCTGATGAAAGATTGTGCAAAAATTATTTGATGTTGGTATTGTAAAAGTCAATTAGCATTATGAAATACATTCTAGATTGTATGCTAACAATAACTAATAATTTTCTTTTTCGGTCACAGTACTTAGTTGTATTTTTTTTTCTAACAGCAAAATATTTTAAAATAATCTCCTTTACAACAAAAACATACTTAGTACTATTGTATTAGGTATTGTTATCTACATTCTCAAGGTGGTTTGTCGTCTGTATTTATGTAACAAATAGAGATTGAATAACTGAAAACTAATGTAACAATGTTTGTGGTGATAATTCAAAACTCACTAAGAAACCTGGCTTGCATATACAAAGTTCATGAGTACAATAAGAACAAAAATTTTAAAATTATAATGTTTGTGTAGATTGTACATAATAATATATGCCACGCGTAGGCACGGTGAAAATGCTGGCGTAAACATCGTCTCGCCACATGTGCCAATACTTCAGAGTTCTGTAGCCATCGAGATTATGATAAAGATTTGTCATGATGATAACGCATTACAAAAAATGGTGTTTATCATATCAGGGACCTCCCGCGGCTCAATACTCACCCTCCGGCTAACAAATGTATCGCAGTATCCTTCTGAGACATTTTAGCGCCACAGAAATAATTACATGACTGCAAATTGCGACTGTCTATAAATAAACAAATGCACCGCTTATTATAGCAATGTCCACACTACGCTGGAAACACTTGGACTACGCCTAATTATTTAATTGTACACCTAATTAACTAAGAAAAGTTTTAATGTCGAAGGAAAATATAGTAGCTATTTATGTGATCACAATAATTATCGGGAAAAACTTCACAGCACAGCACACAGCACTGTCGTACGTTCGTCGTCTCTCTCGTAACAATATGCACACACACGAACACACTGTGGGCTCACGTGCCGTGCACACGGTTCATTATACGCACACTTGTAAAAATATTCGACGACTACGTGAGGCCTCGCAGTCGCGTAATCCTCGTAGTGTAGTCTGTGGCAGTCGCACTAATTACAAAATTAGACCAATTTTCCCCCCAAGGGGAAGAAAATTGATATTTCGGGTCTTGCCGTAGGCCTGACCTCTGAGATTACCTCTTCCATTTACGTTCACGTATCGGTGTGTGTACCCCCTTATCTATCCCGTTCCATCCCTAAACGACCTACCTATCGCTATCTCTTTCTCATGCTGTGCTTGACGGCTAGAGTCGGACCGCGCAGAGGCCCGCTTACTTCAGTACCTACCATAGATCAGCCGGCAAGTAATTGCCCCGGTCAGGCCTACGGCAAGACCCGAAATATCAATTTTCTTCCCCTTGGGGGGAAAATTGGTCTATTTCGGCTCTGTGCCTACGGCCTGACCTCTGAGATATGTCTTTAATCTGCCGGCTTGTTAGTTATCAGCACAGCAGCGTACTGTGATAAGATTCTTGGGATGATGTTAAAAAAAATTGAATTGCTGGATAGATTTCATAAGTTGATGATCAGAAAAGAAACAAATTATTAGATACCATAGTTTTAATCTAGAGGTTATCATACAAATAAAGATATTTTGACCTAGACTTTTGATTAACATCAAGTATTATCTTAGGTATATCAATCATATAATTATGGAAATTCTAATTAAATTCACTTTAGCTTAGTCTTCTATAATAATACCATAAAAACAAAATAACTTCTTGATAACAAGTAACAGATAATCAAACTTCTGAGTACCTACTATATAATAATATCCCTTATTAGACATAGGGATAGGTACAATAATTAACACTGAGTATAATAAATTCAAATACACAAACAAAACATACAATAAATGAAATTCATGTATTACAATGGCACAAAAGATTCGGTAACAATGTTCTTACTATTAATATTAGCCTCACTGGTTGCAGACTTATCAATCTCTTTATAGTAGTGTTTAAAAAAGTTGTTTGGGCCTTGCCAATTTCGCCTCTTCAATACTTCATCTAGTGGCAGACAATTAAATCTGTAAGTGGCCACTGCAGATCGGGTGCTACCTGCACCTGCTTCAATCCCAGCTGACAGTAAGGCTGTTCGCACCCACCCAGCTATTACAGAACGAGAGGCTGGACCTGTTTTACCTCGTGTCTTCACAAATAAATATGGAATTATCTGGCTATTGGTATGTCGTCTTGAGTGTGATATTTCAATATATTTCTTAACCCAGTTTACAATATCCCATAGATCCTGATCATTCTTCACTAGTTTCCAACCTGATTGTAGATGTTTCAACCTATCTGTCTTCGACCCGTATTGTGGCCAGAAGATAATTTCATTTTCTGACAGTTCCAGGAAACCATCATCTATTCTAAGAAGGGTCAGGTCATGTACTCGCCTTCCCGATGATAAAAGCAGTAGTATCGCTAAATGCCTGGAGACTTGAAAAAGGTTGCTTGGGTCTGGAGGATTGTTGCGTATCCAGGATAATAATTTATTCACATCCCAAATTTTTGCTCGTAAGGTTTGAGGGTTTATATTTGATATTCCTTTTAAGTGTATGTTTTATTAGTGGGTTGTTGGATATTTTGTCAGAATTTAGAGGATTTGAGAATGTTGCTACTGTTGATTTGTGCAGATAGATAGTTCTGTATGACATGTTTTTCTTATAGTGTAAGTAGCAAAGGTATTGTGCTACTTCTGTGGGATTTGGGTTATTAATTGAAACTTTTTTATCTTTAGCCCACCGGCACCAGCTCTTCCATGCTGCCGAGTAAGTGCCAAGAGATGATTTGCGCCATGAAGTCTCTAGAATTTGTTTTTCTTTGGTTGACCAATCTTTCACTAAATCGGCCCACCCCGTACTTTCCATGCTTCCAAGTACAAATCTTGTGTTCTGGGAGGAGGTTGATTGGTTTGAAGGTCTATCAAATGGTCGACCAGGTTCCGTATTGTGAAGGGTTTGTCTACAGATCTTTTCTTGAGTATTGGTCGCCAGAAAACATTCTCCCACCTGGGAACTATTAATATGAAGGTACCTTGACACTGGTTGAGGTGTTGTAGGATCCTCGGTATTAACGGCGGAGGAGGGAATATCCATCCTAGTTTGTAATTCCACGTCCTTGTGAATGCGTTTACAAATTCTGCTTGTTGGCATGGAAATCTTGTGACGTATTTTGCGACGACTGCCGACTTCTGTGTTGCGAATAGGTCTATGCATGGAGTGCCCCATTTTCTGAATATTATTTTCAGTATCCAATTCGATAGATGCCAGTCTGGTAAACTCTTGCCCCTGGACAGATGATCTGATATTACGTTGTAGTGACCTGGAATATGTTCTATTCGTATTTCTATATTTTTGCGTATCGCCATATTCAAGATGCCGCCTGCAAGTTTTAGGAGTGATACCGATTTGGTCCCACCCTGATTCTTTATATATGCCACCACTGTTTTGTTGTCGCATTGTATAAGGATACTTTTGTTCTCTAGTATGGTCTGATAGTTTGACAAGATTTTGTAGACAACAAACATTTCCTTCTTGTTTATGTGCCATTTCTTTTGGGAGGTATTCCATAGTCCTGAGATCAGTTCGTCTTCTAACTCTGCTCCCCAACTCGTATTTGAGGCGTCTGTGACTAGATGGATTTCCGGTTCTTTCAAAATTATCTTTGAAGTTTGTTCTAAGTTTACTGACCACCACTGCAACTCTTGAATGTTTCCTGGCTCTATTTTGAAGTATACGTTGGGCATAGATTCTGGTAACCTGTTCACCGCACGTTGAATCTTTCGACAGTGTAGCCGAGCTAGCGGTATTACGAACGAAGCGAATTCCATTTTGCCCAGTATCGACTTTGCTTGTTGCCAACTCCATTTTTCGCTTCTTAGGATTTTTAGGATGGTTCTCTCTAGAGATTGTATTTTTTGTACCGGAAGGCTTTTTAGATTCAATTCTGTATTCCAGTTTATTCCGAGGAACGTTATTTCTTTCGTTGGGTTTAGCACTGACTTTTCCCAGTTTATTCTGAAGCCCAAATTTGTAAGAGTCTTTATAACCAATGACACCTCGTTTTTTAGAAGTCGTGGGTTTTGATTCAATATCAAGAAATCGTCGAGATACACGACTAGTCTTATGTTCTGTTTTCTGAGTAACTTGGCAACCCAGTTTGTTATTTTGGCGAATATTTGAGGCGCAGAACTCAGGCCAAAAGGAAGTGCCGTTAGTGCGTAGGTTGCATTGCGGTAGTGTAGTGTTAGGTAACGCCAGTGTCTTTTTGCTATTGGTATATGAAGATATGCCTGTGATAGGTCTATTTTGGCCATGTAGTCTCCTTTTTGTAGAAAGTATTGTAGTTTTCGATGGTTTATCAGTCGGAACTTTTGTAACTTGACAAATTCGTTCAGTCTTTTCAAGTTGAAGACTGGTCTCTATTGTCCGTCTGACTTTGGTGTTATGAACATTTTTGAGAGGAAGCCAGTCTTGCAGTCTAATTTTATTATGGTCTTTTGATGAATCATTTTTGTAATTTCTTGGTCCATCAGCGGAGAAGTTGGTGTTCGGTATTTTTCTAGTAACGATGGCGTTATGGTTGTGATTGGTGGTTTTTCCGAGAACGGAATTACGTAGCCTTTTATGATGCTTATAATGGACTTTGGTGCACCTAGATTTTTCCACGCTGTTAAGTGGTCTGCTAGTTGTCCCGCCCGAAAGCATTGGTTGTCAAAGGTAACGCCGTCTCTCCCCTCCGCCCCTTTCCTTAAAATTGTGACGTTTATGGTCCTTTGATGAATGCGGCTTCTGGGGTCGCTGTTTGAACTCGGTTTTTCTGAATTTTTTTGACCCCTTGATGTGGTTTTCTAAAGGAGTTAAGGTCTCGGGGAGTCTTTGGTTTGTTTTCCTTTTCTGTATACATATGGTTCGATAACATTCGACGAGGGGCCGGGGCAATTTTAGAGACACCATGTGTTTTGATCGCTTCTTGAATCTGTCTTCGTCCCATAAATGAGTTCCCGATGGCGGGATATCATTGAGGACAGATCGGTAAAAATTATTCTTCGGCTCATACAGTTTTCGTCGAGACTCAATTACTTCGGCACGTTTGCCACAAGTGTATTGAAGCAAGTCGTCAGATATTGAGCGGAACTCACTTTCTGACGCTAGCATCTTCTTTAGGCTATCTGTGGCCTCTGGGTGTTGTTCCGCTACTTCTTTCAGGGCTTCTTGAAGTTTCAGCCGATGTACCAAAAGTCCATGAGTTATGGTACCATACGCGGCGTCACATTTTCCCAGCAGATCTTTAAGCTGATTAGGGTGGGAGTGTTGGAACATAGTTCCGTTTATCCGAAGACAGTGGAAGACAGGTGATGCTTGAAGTTTTTTCTGAGAGTCAGCGTAGCGAATCTTGTTCCAAGTTGGTTCCCCAAGCCTTTGGCATTTAATCCCTTGTTGCTCCAGAATTGGATTTGCTCTGGGTATGGCAGGCTCACTCTCTTTTGTTGAAGGCGAGAATATGTCCCAATTATTATTGGTCGTATTGGGGTCTTCACCGGGTAAAACAAGTACCGGACTGGGAGCTCGCCAGCTCGTACTATCGGGTCTATTTTCATTCTTGTTTGTTTTCATCATTTGGTATAGGTTTTGAATCATGCCCTCCATGCGGTCTAGTCTTGAATCGACAACATCTTTGTTTGGTGAACAGGAAGGTGATGTGGAGTAGCGTCTGCGTTTGGGAGAGTTTCTCTCCGGTGATGAAGAATAGAAATGTTCACTTGCTGACCGTACTGAATTTTCATCCGAGGAAGTCGATGGTAGTCTTGCTCGTCTTCGCTTTTGGAT
Organism: Amphipoea oculea; assembly: GCA_945859645.1. Classification (NCBI taxonomy): domain Eukaryota; kingdom Metazoa; phylum Arthropoda; class Insecta; order Lepidoptera; family Noctuidae; genus Amphipoea; species Amphipoea oculea. Next base: position 14,861,817 of record OX243880.1, read on the forward strand.
AGGGTTATTTTGAGTTTCGGAATTAGACCTGGAGTAGATTCTAACTCGATTTTTATGTGACTCTATGTCTGATGTTAAGGCGTCCGAGATCTGTTCCCTGGAGCAAACAGACGCTCTTATTGTCTCTACTGCTCTTTTAAATATCTCTGCTTGCGAAGAAGATCCACGCAGTTTTGCTGCTATGTGGTTTGGGTTAGTAATAAGGGCCCTGCAGATATCCCAGTCTAATAGCTTCAGTTTCATGTTTTTGTAGGCTTTTTCGCCGATTGTTTTCGCTTCAGGATAGAAGGCTTTAACCAGCTCCACTGATGGGATTGCGAAACGTATTTTGTTCAAGACCTTGTGGTCCATCTTCCTGCCGAGGAGTTCCTCCTTGGACCAATCGATAACTTTCCAGTCTCTCCAACCAGTGGGGAGACTCTTTTCGATGATAGATTTAACTTTAGCTAAAAGTTCCTCCTCTTCTTCATCGGAATCCCGCGTGACCAGTTCACCCAGTGTGATAAAATTTTGCGAAGTTGCCATCTGTCGATTAGAAAGAAAAGGGGCGCTTAGTAATTAGCGATCATCGGGAATACCCTATAAGGCCAAAAGTTTAAATGGTTGGTCGGGTCAGTGTGTTAACCGATTTGGTCAGGCCCGGTCGGGCCGGATTTAGCGTTTGGTCGGGTCAGGTTGTAGATCTGGTCGGATCAACTTTTGCATCCGGTCGGGTCAGACCCCGGGCCCGGTCGGGCCAGCCTTCAGGCCCGGTCGGGCCAACCTTCAGGCCCGGTCGGGCCAACCTTCAGGCCCGGTCGGGCCAGCCTTCCGGCCCGGTCGGGCCAAAATTCGGGCCCGGTCGGCCCACATTTCTTGTCCGATTGTACCGAAATTCGGGACCGGTCGGCCCAGCTTTCGTAGCGGGTCGGGCCATTCACGTAAATTTGTACGTGATTTGAGACTATAACCGTCTGGGCTTTAACCCGAGATCGGAGTCTTGTTTACTGTAAAACTGGCTACAACTGAGTAAAATAGTAGTCTAAATGCTCTTCGCTCACGTATTTATAAGTACGTGATTTAAGAGACAGAGTAACCGTCTGGGTTTGAGCCCGAGATCGGATTCTTTGAAATTATGTTAAGTTAACCTATAAATCTGGTTACAAACCGGATAAATAGGAACCACAATATTCTCGTGTGAATGAGAAATCATCTGAGAAAAATAAAAATTCATATTAATTAGGTACTCACCTTGAATATTATTGTCCTTTAATTTCTTCGAACGTTACTCAACGTTTTCGAGAACTTTTCGTTTTCAAATTTGTACACACACCATCCGCTTGCGTAAATAAAAGCGTACTGAAGTAAGCGGGCCTCTGCGCGGTCCGACTCTAGCCGTCAAGCACAGCATGAGAAAGAGATAGCGATAGGTAGGTCGTTTAGGGATGGAACGGGATAGATAAGGGGGTACACACACCGATACGTGAACGTAAATGGAAGAGGTAATCTCAGAGGTCAGGCCGTAGGCACAGAGCCGAAATAGCACTAATCTACAGGCACCTCGGTTTTCGGCTAGGCGGGTACTCGGTCGGTATTGGTTGGTAGTAAAAGCGGTTTAATCCTTTCCCGCTCTGCTGAAGAGGTTTATAATAATTAATTTATCATCAAGCTAATGGTAGTAATTAATGAGATTTATAACATCGAAATCACATTTTTTTTATAAACCATTCTTAATGTTATCAAATTATCGTGAATGCGATTAAAAAAAAAAGAAAAACTTTATGGTTTCTTGTAGAAACGTTCCAATATTACTAAATTTTAAGGCAATAATTTAAGTAGGATGAAGAACCTAATATTGGTTTAGACAGCATGTGTGTGAAAGAGAAAGGCGAAATGTGTGATGCCGAAAGTTATGGTTACTGGTTTACACAACGAAATTGTCTATGTAAATTTTTTGAGATTGTCATTGTCATGTTTGGTGTTTGTCATTGTCATTGTGTAACTTTGAGTTTTGACAGAAAAGAATAATTGCACTACGCTTTAACGCTCTTGCATAATATTGCATTTTGATAATAAGTTGTGTTGGTATCGGGTAATCGTTCGCCGGTACATTTACTTAAAGTAACTTTTGCATTTCTTTCACTGCCTTTCATAATGTTTGCTACTCGCCGGTTTATGGTGTAAGTATCTTATAAATAATGCAGAACTACCTACAAAAATAATTTCACGTGATTTTGAACCATGATATTGATCGCAAGTTCTTTTTCTGCTTCACTTTTATTTTGTTTGCTTCACTGTTTGCGCTATTAATTTAATGCATTATATAACAAACTGAATGGCCTAATTATGTAAAACTGTCATTGCCCCGGCTGCCCGGCCGGCTGCAGTGCAGTAAGTTGTCATTGCGTATTATTGTTTTGACCTGTTGTACTGTTCACAGCGGGTCTGTAGGTGCAGCTCGCATGAAGCACACTCTCCCAGAGCTGCCTTATGAGTATAGTGCTTTGGAGCCTGTGATCAGCAGAGAGATCATGAGCTTGCACCATTCAAAGCATCATGCCACATACATTAACAACTTGAATGCTGCTGAAGAAAAACTGGCTAAGGCACAGACTGAAGGTAACCACTAAAAGTCTTTCAGAGATTTGACTAATATTCCTTTTCAAATTTTACTCCATTTGAAACCTCTGATAGTTACTCCTTATAATTGATTATATGGATAAAAAATTGCTACCAGTAATACTTTATTAAACATCTTCACATTGTATAATTCCACTTTGGCAGCAGCAAATACGAACTCGTTTATAAAGCTTCTCAATGTGGTAAAGTTTAATGGAGGGGGTCACTTGAACCATTCTTTGCTATGGCCGAGCCTCACTCCAAGTGCAACTTGCCCTTCTGAATGTTTAAAGCAGGCTGTTGACAAGTAAAGAGATTTTATTTTTATTTAGTTAAAAGTTTTTAGTAGGTTTGTAAAGTAATAAAAAATTTAGCCTAGCAGATTTTGTATTTTAGTCTTGTAGGTTTTTGTTAACCACCTATGGTAATTGTTGTTTTCATTTCATTATAATCTTGTATACTGTTTTTTGTAGGCACAGTTTATTTTAGTTCTATATTTGTAGCAGACTAAGAGCAGTTTCGCACTACATCCGATCCGAATTCGAGAAATCAATCCAAATTGGAAATTGTTCTAAATTCTGACAGATAGAGTTCAGATGTAGTGTGCAACCCCTCATACAAATAGAACTATGGTCACTTTGGACTGGATTTGGATTGGACATAGTGTAAAACCTTCCTAACCCATGATTTCTGAAAAGCCAATCAATTTAGTCAATTCTCTCACAGCAGCTAACACTAGGACTTAGGGTGATTAGGGTGATGCGCTAGATTAGGGTGAAGGTAGCTTGCAAAATTCAAATTTACTTAAGTTTTTTGCAATTTTCAGGTCAGTGTCAGGTTGGATGTTGATTAAAATATGAATTGCAACCATAACAAGCAAGCTTTCAAAAACCAAGTGATAGTGCTACCAAAGCTGTTTAAAACAAATTTTATTTTATTTGGGAAAATAAACGGTTACACATTACAATATAATGGTACTTAAACCTAAAATGGGAGTATAAATGTACAGACGCCAGCACATCAACCTACCCGAAACTGTAAAATTTTCCCAATCAACTTTGAACCTTATGCTTTAGTGATAAAGTTGAAAATGTATTAAAGAAATTTGACAGATTGTAGTAGGTTGATGTGCTGGCGTCTGTACAACCAACAAGATTTTCCACAGAATATAAAAAGTTAAACAAACACGAACGGCGTGCGATATAAATTACCTACATTGAATAGAGAGCATGGTCAAATATAAAAAAAAAAAAATAAAATCTTTTGGATATAACATTCTATTCTAAATTGGTATGACCGTATTAGGGGGTGTCCATTAATTACGTCAGGGGATTTTGGCGATTTTTGGACCCCCCTCCCCCTCAGTGAGATATCGTGAGACTTGGCAACCTTCTCCCCACCTCCCTCTAATCTCAGATGAGATTGTTCAAAATACGTATTTTCAGTGTAAATACGTTAATCTATGCTTCATTGCGTTAGATTTATTAACAAAAAAACAATTTTTTAAATTATTTTTATTTAAGACTAGTATTTAAGATTACTAAGATCGTAGTCTAGAATCACAGTGAAAAAATTGTTAAACATTCTGCTCAATTCAACCCAGTTTTCTCGCAATTTTACACTGTTTCTTGCGGAAAAAAATTACATGATACTTGCCGGGACCCCCTTTCCCCCACGTGAGATTGGGTGAGAATTGACATAACCCCCTGCCCCCCCTAAACGCCTCACGTAATTAATGGATGCCCCTTTATCTTCAGGTGACATCAGCACAGTCATCAGCCTGGCACCAGGGCTGAAGTTCAATGGTGGTGGTCACATCAACCACACCATTTTCTGGCAGAATCTCTCCCCCAATGGTGGGAAGCCTTCTGGTCCTCTCACACAAGCTGTTGAGAAGTAATTTAAATTAAAACATAATTTTTGCATGCGTGATTTTGGGTGGTTTGTGGCTTTTTAAAATTCATGTTAATTTAAATCTTATTTCAATATACTTAGGGCAAATTTTACCAACATCAGATATTGTTGACCTGAGGAATAATTTTTGCATGCAAAAACTGTCAGACATCACTTTCGTTCCGTGGATAAGAGAAATCTGACATTGGTAAAATCAACCCTAAGTGGTTTTTCGCCTGTTATTAAACTTAGTTTGAAATATTTCGTTGTTTAGCAGATCCATAAGCGAATGTGTTTTTTCTATCATTACTTTATCAATACTGACACTTGTCTTATTTTTAAAAACTTTAAATATACGGTATAGAAACTACATACGAACGAAAACGGTCGCGAAAAAAAATCAGCTGTTCCCTACATTTATGTTCGCATAACTCGACAAAATGTAGGGATAGGCTGATTTTTTTTCGCAACCGATTTCGTTCATTATTTGTATATCGTCAGAAAAGGCGATAAAAAGTATGTGGTATAATTTATTGCATATATGTGGTTTCTATGCCGTATAACAGTGATCACTCGTAATTTTATCAGTTTGACTTGATTTTGTTTATATTAATTATGTATTGTTTTGCTTTTTAATTTGTGGAAATAACCGCTTTACGTCAATGGCTGAGATAACCTGCGTAGCGGTTAGGCAGGTTATGCTATTATTAAGATAAATTCGGGATGTGATAAGAGGCACCTGATATACAACAACATAACATCACGCCTGTAATCCCCAAAGGGTTAGGCAGAGGTGTACCTATGGAACGACATATCAACCTATACATTTCCAGTATACGTTGTCATTGTCCGAAAAGCCTATACAATGGGAGATCAGCTAAAACTAGAAATGTATAGCATGATATGTTGTCGTGAGTACACCCATATTTCACCAGTTTTTTTAAGTCCCATGCAATGCGAGCCTGTTGCCATCAACCAGGCACAAATCCAGTCTCCGGGCTGGTACTGAAAAATCAATGAATGATGATGATGAATTAGCAGTAATCAATACTAATCATGGATTGATGTTTTGAATTGAACTGAAAGGTATTATGCACTATGCATGCATGGGATCTAAATAATCCACAGGGAAAGGGGGTGGGTACAGTCATTACACTCCACCAGCAACATTATTAGTGTCAGTCTTATATCATAATTAACACCTCGGACATTAAGTGATGATATAGTCCTCCTAATAATGAAACATGTAGTATATTGTTCTGTGCCTTCTAAGGTGTTAATTGGTACAGTCAAACTCAGTCACTATTGTTTATAGGCATACTAATTGGCAAAATTGCCGATTTCATACACTTTGAACCAAGAATTGGTAAGTAAATATATCTGTTAAATGACAAGAGTTTACCACATTAACACCTGCACCCCAATTGCGTAAAACACTATCAATCAAAATCTGAATAATTTTGTAGGATATTGCTAATCCATTGCTTCATATGTTCGAAAAAGTTGTCTGCTCAACAACTTAAATAACGCAATGAATGTTGTTGTACTGTCAAAATGAAGCCATTACTACTGTTAGTGTGTTGCGCAATTACCCTGCTGGTTTCTGGAACGAAAATTTTTATCGACGTGTGATCCGTTTGGCGAAGTACTACTGACAATTTTATTGGTGAAGGGCATACTAATGTTTCACAAGAAGTTGCTTTTAATTTGGAAAAACTTCACACGCGTGACTAATCATCTAGACGAATAAGAAAATCAGAATGTTTTTTTTTCTAATATCCTTTAATTAATTTTAGGGACTTTGGATCGTGGGATAACATGAAGAACCAGCTCGCAGCGGCTTCCGTAGGCGTGCAGGGCTCTGGCTGGGGCTGGTTGGGCTATAACAAATTAACGAAGAAGCTGCAAATTGCCACCTGCCAAAACCAGGACCCTCTGCAAGCAACCACTGGTAAATATTGCTGTTAATAAAACCAGAGTGGAAAGTTCACTCATCTTCCATTGAAAAGGGAGGATCCTCCGACTAGACGGGTGTTGTGTCTGGTATTGGTAGGCAACTGCCCGACGATTTATGTCGGGACGTTGTATAATTAGGCTGGTAGCGCGGTAAACTGCTTGCGCGATGCAGGATTTTGTGTGACGTCACTGTGATGCATAGTTCGTATGTACCGATGTAGATGCCGCCACAATGTTATGAGGTTTAAGCGCCTGTCAGTGTCCCATCGCCGGCGAGGAAGCGACTAGCTGAAGACTTATTTCCTCGTTTAAAAAAACGTACAATAGATGTAAATCGCGTGTCACTAGAGAGTTACATAATTATTAATGGTTGATCGTTGACTGTTCGAACTGCCAAAGGAGCTAGGAGCTATTAAAGAAAATACTCCCTCAGCGACACTCGATTGGCGGGCAGAACACTCGCTGAGAGACTCTTGTTTGGTATAATACGCATATCAGCGAGTGACTGGGGCAGTCATTCTACTCTTCGCACTAGCGCAGTCGCTCATAGTCCAGCGACAAAACTATCCGAACGACACTCTCGCTTGTAGCATTATTCGCTTTTCGCAAATCTTCAGCTGTGGAACAGGTGCCTTATAACTGTAATTAAACTAGCTGTGTACTACACATCTACGATGTGAGATAAATCAATAGCGTTTGTCAAATCATTGAGAAAAGTTGTGTTGATTTTGACCAGACTCAAGTTTTGGTGACTTAAATTAAATGTCAGGTTTGAGAACAGCGCAATGGCTCTCTCTCTCTGGTGATCAGGAATTCACGGCACCCAAGTGTTCAACTTCTGTTTCACCCGACTTCAATAAAACGAAGTTCTGATTTAGTCGAAACCTTTTTTCATCCATTGCTGTCCCAATTTCTGGGCTAATCTTCCCGAAGCTTTACTACTTGTCTTAATTGCTTGTTTTTCGTTCCAGGTCTTGTGCCCCTATTCGGTGTCGACGTCTGGGAACACGCCTACTACCTGCAATACAAAAATGTGAGAGCGGACTACGTAAAGGCAATATTCGACATCGCAAATTGGATAGATGTCTCAATGAGATTCGAATCTGCAAAGTAAAACTATAAATGATTACTTCAATATCCCAATTTTATTTGGTTGGACCATCTGGATGTAAAAGCATTAAACGTTACTCACAGACATGCTGACTTAGACTCATGTGATAATGAAATAAGTTTTAGAATATTTTTTTCCTTACTATTGTGTTTTATTTATCTTCTGTCTTTTAAAACCCTTGAACGAATCGATAGATGGGACATTGCTGGAAAGGGGGTGAATACCGAGATGGAGACTAATAGCGATGGCGTTGAGTCGTTATGTCGTATTCATAATCACACCATTGTCACACCCGTGTGATTATCAGGTTTTTTTCCTGTTAGTCACACTGGTGTTTCAATTTGGTGTGATTACGAATCCGCACCAGTTGAGTCGTTGACCCTAACTAAGAAAGTAAGAAGGGCCAGTAGAATGATGAGTTGGCCACAATATGGTCATGCTCTTGTCACATTCAAAATATTTTATGCTCATTTTATGTCACGATGGGCACTTTAAGAAACGTCAGAAGCTTGGTGCACGGTTCCAATTGCTCGTTTCCTATGGAGAAGAGCCGTTTCACATATGTTTTCTTTTATCTTTTCCCAAAAATCTTGTCCATGTAAAATACTGGTCCTGCTGAAACCATTGTCATCATCATTTCATTTCACTGTATTTAGCTAAATGCCAGTATTTAACATGAACGATTAAACTGGAAGCCGACCCCAACATACCTAGTTGCGAAAAAGGTTATTTAGATGATGACCAAATAATAATATATAGAATTATTAATATTGTGGCAACAAGCAAACAAACTAGGTGTGGCAATATGGTGCCATGTAATGGTATAGGTGGAAGCTAGTCTTGACTTAGCGTAATCAGCCTATAATGTTCCCACTGCTGGGACACAGGCCGCCTCTCTACGAGAGGGAATGGTCTGTAATCTACCACGGGGCCCAATGCGGGTTGGTAGATGTTAACCCCCTTATTCATAATCCTATTTTATCTCTATTTTAGCTAAAATAGGTTTATAGAACGTTTGTCTTTATCTGTCACGTTGTCATTTCTGTGTGTAAGAAAGAGACAAACCCCATTTTAACTAAAATAGGTTTGATAAGTTTTATGAATAAGGGGGTAAATGTCTGTGTCATGCTCTGCAGCAGAGCCACCAATTTTAGAAACCGATCAATTATATCTTTAACATAAAAGATAAGAAGATAAATACAGACATTTAACATCTACCAACCATCTTTATTTTCGGATATTTGGTTCTAGGACATGCCGGTTTCCTCACGATGTTTTCCTTTGCCGAGCAGTGGTGATGAAATAGTTTACACAAGGTAAACTATTTCGAACCCAAGGTAAGCCTGGGTTCAAACTAATACAAACTGTGATCTACAACTCGTAAGTCGCTGGCGTTACCACTGAGCCAGCCAGCAGCCCAGCACTGCCCTCTTCTGAGTCTGGACTTGACACATTTTAATTTGCGGTATTCGTTTTGTATCATGCTGATGTTCGATCAATCTTTGTTTCGTAAAGATAAGAATTAAATAAAAAACTTAGGTAAGAAATAAAAACCGAAGGTAAGAAGAGAACGTATTAGATTGAACATTCAACGCACGTGAAACAGAACGTAGATGAGGCAATTGAACTTGCATTTCGTGTAACGGGTCGCAAAAGTCACACATCTGTCAAATCAGATGATTGTCAGTCTGCTTTGTTGTAACTTGTGGTGAAAAATAAATAAATAAAAATAGTATTCTGAATCATTAAGAGCTATTAACTTCGATCCCGGGTTCCCGAAGATCTTCCCTTCAAACCTGTGGAGAGGTAAGTCAGCACGATGTTTATATGAGCTGTAACTTTGATGAAAAAGAACGGGCGAGTAAGCTCGGGGCAGTGTTATTGATTTTTCAGGCTGTAGACGTTACCTACTTTACCTACTTAGTTCATGACTTGAAGTAGTGAGAGCATCGAGAAAGCTATTTAAAAATATATAGTTTATCTGTGCGTGCGTTCTACAACCACGAGAAAGGTACGTGTTCGGCTGATTTTTAGTTATTATTGCGAAAAGTCTCTTGAAGGTCGACATTTCAGTGTTTTGAAATCGACCAGCAGTTATGCTCGATGCATATCTAGGTTTTACATTTATTTGCAGCATCTAACATACCTTGACGTAGTCTCGTTCATGTTTTTCATGATTTATTTACGTATTACGACTTTTATACATTTTATTGCACTTAATTAGTGTGCATACAATATTATCTTTTGTACTAGGTAAGTACAACAATTTGTTTATAATCTGGAATCTGGTTATTTATTGTGCCATTAACTTCTTTATCAAAGTATTGTTAATTACTTAAGTCAATTATTGTGAAGCTCTTTAAACCTTTCACTATTACTTTGTTTAGTATTCAATATGGAGATTGAATTTTCTAAATTAAACTTGAAGACAAACACAAAAGCGACAACTCTACAATATTTCAGAAACAACTTTAGGCCTCTTGCTAAGGTTATCAGGAGCAATGTATTTGAAGATATAAGACAAATGAGTTGACTCTGCAGTCAATACTTAAAAGGGGGAAATAATAATTTACTCAACCACAACTTAAATGGTTTAATTCTTACTTATAACACAAGCATTAAAATTTGAAGTTATTTACTGCCAAGGCATTGTATCAATTAATATTATATACTGTTAAGAATTATCCAAACAAAAAATAATAGCAAAAATGTTTTATAAAATAAATACTTGGCACACTATAATGAATGAATAATTATATCTAAATATAGAATGTTTTACTGTTCATGCATTAACATGCTTATTGCTTAGCCATTCAATTATTTATCCTATTCTCGTCTTGTAGTTGTTTAGATGAGTCATAACTAGTACTAGGAGCAGGTTATAGTGTATCCAATGATACATTCTAAACCAGATGTTAAGAATGATTCATGCTAATTAACAGCGGAAAACCAAGTGCTGTGAATGTATAAGGTATGTCCCAATCCCTTTTATAGCAGGCTGAATTGAAAAACGCAATATTTAAGAATTAAAATAAACTTTGTAAATATCTTGTTTAGCACAGCCTATAATGTTCCCACTGCTGGACACACGCATCCTCTCTGTGAGAAGGACGGGGCCATAATCCACCATGTGGGCCTAATGTGGGGTGGTCAAACATCTTGTTTACTTTATTGTGATCTATTGCTTTATCTAAATTATAATTTTGCTTTATAAATTTATTTTTTTAATGAACCTATTTTTTTAAATATTTGCTTAGAGCAAGTATAAAAAAAATAGATTAATTATTATTATTTATTTATTTACTGTTATTCGTGGATCTGTGACAGTTGTACAGGTAGTCTGACAACCAGTCTTACCAAAGGGTATCGTATTACCCAGTAACTGGGTTGTAGAGATCAGATAGGCAGTTGCTCCATGTAAAATACTGGTATTCAGCTGCATCCGGTTAAACTGGAAACCAACCCTAACATAGTTGGGAAAAGGCTATGCAGATGATGGTGGTGACTTGGTTAGACCCAGGGCTTATTTTTAATGGATATTATATTTCCGGGCTGCTACTCGGACATTCCTGATGAAAAACCCAATAATTGCTAGACCTCATGCTTGTTTATAGGTGGCAATATGATTTAAATACAAATGGCGAAATGTGGATATATTTATTTACTAGCTGCCCGGCGCGACTTCGTTCGCGTGGTGTCCTACTCCTACCCTAATCCTACCCCTACCCTTCTCCTACCTTACTCGTACGCTACTCCTTCCCGACTCCTACCCTAACCCTACCCTACCCTTACCCTACCCCTACTCCTACCCTACCCCAACCCTACTCCTACCCTACTCCTACCGTATTCCTACCCTACTTCTACCCTACCCCTACCCTACACGATCAATAGTAGTAGTTAAAATAAAATAAAAAACAGTTTACGTCCTATTTTTAGACCTACTGAATATACAAACAAAATTTCATAAGAATCGGTCAAGCCGTTTCAGAGGAGTTTTGTTACAAACACTGTGGACACGAGAATTTTATAGCTGCGCTGTCATGGAGGCTGTGTCGTACGGCTGCGTGGAGCCACACGCACCGGGCGCGGCGCGTCTTCGGCGTGTATTTTTTTTTTCTACTGACATTTGTAATTTCGTAATATCTTTTGAATGGAATGTCCGATTTCAATAATTCAAAAAGTAATCATTAGGTATTGATACAGTCTTGAATACGAAATAATTTATTTGGATAAGAATTAATACAAAGGTATGGATAACATGGTCTGATTTTGATCGGCATTTTTATCAACTTTTAAAATGTAAAAAAGTAGTTATAGTGACATAACTACAATAGTTGGACATATGGTATCGCGAAGTTTTTTGTAGATATTGATATGTTCTATAATATTGTTGAACTTTTTTTTGTTCTATCATCAATACTTTCCGCAGCGCATGCGATGAAAGACATTTTATGGCAATTTTTTTTACACCTCGGTTTGGTTTTAGTAGAAATTTCTAAGGATCTCTAATTTTTTCTAGTACTAAATATAGCCTATGTTACTCAGTGATAATGTAGCTATCTAACGGCAAAAGAATTTTTGAAATCGGTCCAGTAGTTTTTAAGTTTATTCGTTACATACAAAAATACAAATCTTTCCTCTTTATAATATTAGTGTAGATTTTGGATTTAGGATTGCCAACAAAAGATGTACAGTCAACAAAAGAGATAAGTATCCAGGATCGTCGGATATAGTTGAAGTTTAGTAAGAACACAATACTTATACTGTACACAATACTTGACACATAAATATAAAGGGCAACATTAGGTATTAAATTGGTGCTCCTTCACTTATTGGAGACCACAGCATGCACAATAAAATTGACAACTAAACTAACAAAGTTAAAATATTACTTAATAATAGGTAACATTTGGAAAAGTGAATAAATTATTAAAGTATTATAGGTCGTCTTCCGCCTTACACTTAGGGGACAACATTGACGTTTCATTATTTATGTATTGCTCGTGTGATAAATTAATAAGTATACTTTTTAATAAAACTCGAATAATAGGTAATAAGATCTCAAGCGAAAAGTCTCGTTTTGGCCATATTACATCAGCTACTTGATACTATTCACGAGATAAACGGAATATGGAATTAAATAACTCATAAATATTAACTACAGTCAAATCTGTTAGACGCAAACGGGACATGATGACAGACATTAATTTACTTGGAACTTAATTACCATACATCATAAAAGTTAGGGACGGTCACATCACAGCGCAAAAAATTAGGTCTCTACTAGATATTCGCTTTGAGGAACGTCGCTGATTTTTTGTTGCGACGTCGCATCGCTTTCACGTGTATTGGCTGTTTTATACTTTACTCTGTGGTATACTTACAGGGTGTCCGGTAATTAATGGATAACCTTGAAATGGCTTATAAGCCATTTCAAGGTAATCCATTAACTAAGATATATATTTTGTTTTAAAAGTACTACAAATTTTTACCTTACGCTACGACCACAAATGATTCTATCGGTTTTTTGTTGTTGTATTATTATATGCTTACTATCGGCCGACAGATAGGCAGTAAATAGTATGTCTAGCTACTGCGTAAACGAACGAAACGAGTGACGTCACGGACAGTTTGCGGTACACAACAGCTGTTCGTGTCTGCGCAATTATAAAATAAACACTTATATATTTCGTATAAAATTCGTATAATTCGTCATTACAGTTTTGTTACTTACGCGTGTGATCGTTTGTGAGAACAACATACAGCAGTTCGGTGGTGTAAATCCGTGAAAACAAAATATAACTTTATTTACTTTTAGACTTTTAAGGTAGTTGGAAGTTTTTTGGTGCCACTGGTACCTCCAAAAAGTGTCACTTTTTCAAAATTTTGACAGACGTCGGTACCATTGCCACAGATCTGTGCATCTTGATCGATATTTCTGCGCAGCAGGCGCCATCTGGCTGATTCTAGCCGTACTAATATGGTGAAGTGTGCAGCCTGCGGAAGATTTTTGTCGGCAAGAGGGGGCGCTAGCTGTAGCAACTCTGCCTGCCATAATCGGTATCACCTCGCTTGCCTGTTATTGCCCGACCCAACCCAGATTAGTAGCGATTGGCTGTGCCCAGAGTGCAAAAAAAAGTTGCCCAGGGGAGACAATAGCGCCACACCTGTCAAGGACCTGGGTAGTGGTCCCCCTGCAAAACCAGCAGCAGCGTTGGCAGCGGCAGTGTCTCCGGTTGCAGTGCAGGACCAGGACGCCATGCTTAGGTCACCTGTCGCGGTGTCTCAGGCTCCGGGAACTCAGACTAAGCCACCCGTCGTAGTGGCTAAGGTACTTTCTCGGTCTGGCAGTGAACGGGGAGCTACTGAGGGGGAGCCTTCGCCTGATACACAGCTGACCCTCCGTGAGGAGATAAGGCTCTTCAGATCTGAGCTGCGGGAAGTGCGCGATGAAATGAGGGAGTTTCGACGCGAGATGTCCGGCCTGCACTTGTCGTTGGGAGTCTGCACCGAGCGAGTTGACGGCCTGGAGGCCAGGATCGACGCTCTCGAGAGTAGGCAAAGTGCTGCGTTGCCTGACGGCAAAGTTAGTCAGCTCGAGCAAGTAGTGCGACAGCTTCAGCTTGACCTGAACGACCGCGAGCAGGATTTGCTTGGCTCCGACCTGGAGATTACAAATATCCCCGAGACTTCTGGCGAGAACGTTTTGCACACCGTCGGGCTGGTGGCGGCAAAGCTTGGGGTGACACTCGATGAGCGGGACATAGTGTTTGCGCAACGGGTGGGCCTGCGAGCCGAACGAGAGGTGCAGACGAGCTCTGTGGGCAGTGCGAGTCCGGTCGGTGGAGCAAGCCCAGTAGCAGCTGCAGCGACGGCGCGAGGGCGGCGCATCGTGGTGCGCCTGACGCGGCGCGCACTGCGCGACGACCTGCTGCAGAGCGCGCGCGTGCGGCGCGGGGCCACCACCGCGGATCTAGGATTATCTGCACCCCCGCGTCGCTTCTTTCTGAACGAGAGGCTCACCAAAACTAACAAATACCTGTTTTACCGGGTGCGTGAAGCTGGCAGCCGTCTAGGATGGAGGTATACGTGGACGAAGTTCGGCCGTATTCTGGCTAAGCAGGGAGACGGTAAGCCCACCCACTGCATCCGTTCAGAGGAGGATCTTGAGCGGGTTTTTGGCTGTGAGGTGTCTGCTGCGAAGGATTTATGATTACTTGGCCCTCGACAATCATTGTACTATTTGCCTAAAACTATACCTCTATTTATCTGATTTGTATTTACTTAGATTTTTAAGATTGGCTTGTGCGAGGCCGGCTGTTTCCTTGTCTCAGTATACTTTGGTTTTTTCTAGTGGCCCGGCTCGACCTATGAATATCGATGTACATTTTATTTCTATCTCACTTCCACTCAATATTTTCACGTTTTCAGTATTTATTATACTATTGTTTATTTGGATTTTATATAGTATTGCAGTCTGGCTACGTATACTTCTGCAATATTTACAATACTTCACTCTTTATTCTTATGGATTATACCTAGCAACATGTATTTCAGTATATTTACACCTCACATTATTATGCAACACTCCACATTACGTAATACTCCTGACGCTATCTACTTTCAAAATATTAATATTAAATTTACAAACTACTATATTTTACGAAAATGATTAAGACAACAAGAAATTTAAAAGTTGGGTTATTCAATGCGGGGTCGCTGGGTTCGCGCCATGAGGAGTTCCTAGTGGCTATGGATAACCTCTCGGTAGACATAATGGCGATAAATGAGACCTGGCTCAGGCAGGGAGAGGAGGGTCGCGCGCCGACAGTACCGGGCTACCGGCTGCGGCACGTGCCGCGGCCGCGCACCGTGCGCGGCCGTGGCGGCGGCGTGGGCTTCTATGTGCGCCGTGGTGTGCGCGTGCGTTCCGTGCCGCACCCGCCGGCGACGCAGGTTGAGCAGATGTGGCTCCGACTTAACGTCAATTCGCATTCAGTTATTATTGGTACAGCATACAGACCGCCATGGCTTGATGTGAATGCCTTCCTTGATGCAATTACTGATTCTCTCTCCTCCTTTGCTAACGCAGATAGGGTTATCCTGCTTGGCGACTTTAATATTAATGTCTTAAACCAAAGTGACAACAAATCTAAACTTCTGAACAATTTTATGCATTGTTGCAGGCTTACACAAATTATTAATGAGCCAACCCATTTCACAGAGCATAGTGAAACTTTGATTGATGTTGTGTGCACTGATGCCCGTGTGTGTGGGGTCTCTGTATCACACATACCGGAGCTTGGTCACCATGCCATTATATCTGTGGAATTTAATTTTAAACTAGAGAAGCCTTCTCCACACTGGGTTACCTACAGGCCACTCAGAGACATCCTCCCCGAATTCTTTAATGAGGATTTAAATAGAATGGACTGGGAACATATTGAAAGTCTGGAAGATGTGAACTCAATGGTATCCATGTTTAATCAATACATTCTTACACTTTTTGATTTGCATGCTCCCCTCAAAAAAGTCCTAATTAAAGAGAAGTCTTACCCCTGGATAACAGACACGGTTAGGGAAATGATGAGGCTGCGTGATAAGTGCCATTTGAAGTCTAAATCGACAAAATCCGAACATCATATTAAATCCTACAAGGAGTTTAAATACCTTGTCAGAGCTGCTTTTGATAGTGAGAAGTGCGCATATTTTAAAACATATATCAATAATAATATTAAACAACCTAAGAAGTTATGGAGTCATATCAAAACAACTGTAGCCACTTCAAAAAAACCAGAGCACAGTCTGCCTCATTTCTGTAACAACCCTGATTCTATCAACCAACACTTTTTGGATGTGCCAGGCAGTGGGAAGGTCACTACTGCAGATTTAACTTATTTTGAGCATCATAGACACGGTAACAGTCATTTCCAGCTTGAGCCGGTCCAGCAGGATACAGTGCTGAGGATCTTGCGTAGTCTTAAGTCCAATGCGCAGGGCTCAGACCAAATTTCTCTGGAGATGCTGATGTTGACTCTTCCTAGAACACTTGCAGTGATCACAGCTATCATCAACAGATCCATAGCCGACTCTTCTTTCCCTGATCTGTGGAAAATGGCAATAGTTAGACCAATCCCAAAAGTACCTAACCCCACTAGCGTTAAAGACCTCCGTCCAATAAGCCTACTTCCATGTCTGTCCAAGATTCTAGAAAGGGTTGTCTCTGACCAACTTAGGGCGTATCTTGAGCACCACAATATCTTGCCACTAGCTCAATCTGGTTTTCGCAGGGCCCATAGCACAGCAACAGCGCTCCTGGATGTTGTCGGTAACATTCTTGAAGCCAGAGACCAGGGTATGGGAACCCTGCTCGTCCTACTGGACTTTTCGCGCGCTTTCGATTCAATTAACACGTCACTTCTACTCTCCAAGCTGTCTTACTATGGGTGTGAAGTCGAGACTGTTAAATGGTTTGAGAGTTACCTCAGCAATCGATCGCAGTTTGTCCAGGTGACTAGTGACAGGGGAGATACCATGTCGTCTGGTCCAATGCACGTACACAGGGGCGTGCCTCAGGGATCGATCCTAGGCCCGCTTCTCTTCATCCTGTACAGTGCTGACATCACTAACTGTCTGATCAACACCAAGTTTCACCTTTATGCTGACGATCTGCAGTTGTACCTCTCCTTTCGGTCACAGGATGTAGCTGAAACTGTACAAAAAATTAATGAAGATTTGGAAAGGATCTCAGCTTGGTCCACAAGAAACTCCCTGGTCCTGAATCCCAGTAAGTCCAAGTATATTGTGATGGGTTCTAGGGATTTCCTAAACAAAATGCTTGCTTGCAACCTGGACCTGAGGATTGATGGATGTGGCGTGGAAAGGGTTTTGGAAGCTCGTAATCTGGGTGTAGTATTTGATGGACAGCTGCATTTTGAAGCACACATATTGGAGGCCGTGCGCAACTGCTTCTACCGACTCAAGGTCTTGTATCGCATCCGTCCCTACATAAGTGTGGATATGCGTGTCATGCTGTGTGAGTCACTTGTTCTATCCAAGCTGAATTACGCTGACACTGTGTATGGGGCATGTATTCTCGGTAGAAGCGAAAGACTGATCCAGCGGGTGCAGAATGCTTGTGCAAGATTCTGTTACAATGTCCCACCACGTTCACACATCACACCTTTTTTAAATAAGGGTAATTTGATGAGAATGTCAGCGCGCAGAAAGCTTCACCTGGCTACCCTACTCTTTGGCACAATTCTCACAAAAAAACCAGATTATTTATATAATAAACTGTCCTGGTCACGCGATGTCAACAAAATTAAGACTAGAGCTTCTTCTTACCTCATGTTAGCCTCATCCCATAGAACTGCTGCATTCCGTGGTAGTTTCAAATTTGCTGCCTCTCGTTGCTGGAACGACTTGCCACCTCCTTTTCGTGCTATAAAGACAGTTGGTACTTTCAGGTTAAAATTTAAACAGCATTTACTGGAGCTTCAAAAAGATACCAAACTTTGAACCTACCCTTGATGTGCACGCAACTTGCAACGGTGGTCCCAACTCCCAACGCTAGGCAGCGACTGTTTCACTGAATGGGCACAGGAGTTGTTTCGCATCGTGTTTTTGTTTGGTGTTCAATTGGCACAAGTTAGATAATTTATTAATTCTATTGTTTATCTCACTCTTTTACTGACAGCATCAGACGAATTGATGTTGCTGGCTTACACAATGTTTTGTTTCCTTGTCATGTGTTTCTTGTAAAATTTGTAGCTTGATAACACTCAACAATAGTTTATTTTTATTTCACCATTTCATCCATGCCGCTAACTGACTTTCACACTCCACTTTCTTTATATATTCACTGTAATGCTGTTCCACTAGACAGCCGTAATGTAATGTATTTTTATAAAATGTATTTATTTATTTACGCCGGAAGATCGGCGCCTGCGACCTTTTACTTGTCACAGCAATGCCACAGACCACCAAAGTGCCTGTGACACTAAAGGCATAGACAAGTAATGAGGTTACGTCTGGCGCGATTTAATTTTATTTGCTAATATTTTACAGGTTAAATCTATTTTAATATTTATTTATTTATTTCTGTAACTGCCCGTGACATCACAGCTGCGGGCCCTATCAGAATACCAGCGCTCCGACATTTATTTTTTAAATGTCGCAGCATCATGCTGAGATAGGAGCCTTTTGGCCTCGTATAGGAGTTTCTGTATCATTTTTCTTTTTGTTACTTTATTTTTTTTTTTATATAACTTAGTTTTTATTTTTACTGTGTTTAGTTTAGTTTGTGATCTTCCTGTACGAGTCACAATAAATACTTTTTCTTTCTTTCTTTCTTTCTAAACAAAATAAAAAAAAACTTTAATTAAATTAATTTTTCAGTGAAAATTTTTCAAAAGATTTTTTTTGACAAAGTTTAAATGTCTTGTTATGTGCCCATAATAACACCAGCTCCATACCTTTCAAACCGAGACACGGCAACGTAACTTGACTCTAGAAACTTTACGGGCGGGTATACCATAATAGGTACTAAAACACCATGAATGTACTTGTACCTAAATATCAAAACAGGACCTGCCTCAATATGGAAATTACACAATGCATGAATTTAATTACGTGCAAGGTAGGGAGAGGGTTATTGCAAGAAATGTGCCACGTATAGAGATAGGTCGTGCATTGGAATAGGGTGACCATGTTGTAGTCCAATCTGGTTTCAGGAATTGGTTGCGAAATCTATGTGGAAAAAATGCAAGGAGCAAATTAGAGCTTCACGTTATTAGGTATATTTCTGCCACACGGGCAGGGGAGAGATGCGACCCTGCTGGGCTGGGTAATTGGGTAACACATAAAATTACAATTGATCGCATTTCCTTTCATTATGACAAATCAGCCACGTTCATTTACGTTGTTAATTAGACGAGTTTATTAAACCTATGAAGCAATAGATGGAGGAATATCCTTCGAAACTCTCGGATTGTGATTGAAACTGTGTAAAGCAATTTAGACTGTTTCAGAAAATCGTGGACGCTACAATGAGACGGGTCTATCGACCTTGAGGGCAGGACATTAAAATGGTTCCTTGCAAGTAATCTTTCTTGATCTATAAATTAGGGCGAGATGAAAAATGACTAAGAGTCTAGTGAATGATGCTTCTGCTCGACAGAAAGGGAAAAGTCACGCGGTATTGCGCATCCGTGCCCTGCACCCTAATTGCGTAAGACACTTTCAACCTGAATCTGAATCACTTTCAAGGATATTGCTAATCCATTGCTTCATATGCTCGAAAAATTTTTCTGCTCAACAACGTAAATAACGCAATGAATTTTGTTGAACTCTCAAAATAAAAGCCATTGCTAGTGATAGTGTGTTACGCAATTGCCCCGCTGGTTCAGTCCTTAGACCAATATTGAATGTTGGTAGTTTTCCGTTAGTTAACACCGTAGTTTATTTAAGCAGCACACGTAATTCAACAATTTATTAAGCCAATAATATTTTTTGCATATTACTGCACTGTCTTTAAAACTTATGGGTGGTTTATGGGGCGCCTACCGCTGCGATGGTTTATCGGGATCGGCGCCGCACGCGATCCTACCGACGGTGAATGCACTCCAAAGTGACGGGGTGAGGGGAGGGGGGGTCCGTAATTGAACCTCAAGGCTTTTTGTCTTATGTACTTTGTATTTCTAGGACGTTAGGACAAGGATTATGTTTAAATTTTAAACTGATCAACCATTTTACCCCTCCCCCATTTTACCAATGAAATAAATACAAATTGACTTTATTAGACATATAAAAATTACGCAAAAATATTGAGTAAGTTCTTACAATCACATTACCTATCTATATAATCTTATTACACAGTTAGGGCTCCCACACATCAAACACGATACGACGTCGCTTCGTGCTACGACGCAGCATCGTTTCACCGTTTGAATGACTTATTATTATTATTATAACCCTGTGTTGTCTCACTGCAGGGTCTGCAGGGCAAAGGCCTCCCTTCCCTCTTTCCACTTTTCCCGGTTTGAATGATACGTCACTAAAATCATATACGTCGTAGCACGACGCGGCGTTGTATCATGTTTATGTGTGGAAGCCCTTAGGGCATGAAATGCATTGGCGAGTTAGATTCGGTCTTATTGGTCTAATCTTTGTGTGTTACCAGCTTATTACCCCCGCAGAATACCAGTTTTACCCACGCAGGGGTAATTACCCCCAGGTTAGGAGCCGTGGACGTAGGGAATTTATGTAGGTACATGCTCATGATATTAGATTCAGGCTAGGCTTGAAAGTGTACCAGTAAAAAGGCACAATAGAAACTTTTGCTATTGTCCGTTGATAAACTCAAAACTGTGTGGGTAGGACTGTAGGGCAACACAATTCATTCTACCCTAGTCTTGGTGGAAGGTTTTTGTCGGTTGCTGGCATTCTATGCTGTGGGGTAATTGCGTAATACACTAACAGTAGCAATGGCTTTAATTTTGACAGTTCAACAACATTAATCCATACTTAATATTATAAATTCGAAAGTAACTCTGTCTGTCTGTCTGTCTGTCTATCTGTCTGTCTGTATGTTACCTTTTCACGCCTCAACCGCTGAACCGATTTCGATGTTGAGTCCCGGGAAAGGACATAGGATAGTTTTTATCCCGATATTCCCACGGGATCGAAACTTACGCGGGTGGTACCGCGGGTCGCTGCTAGTTGCGTTATAAACTTATTTTTTTTTCTAACATATGAAGCAATGGATTAGCAATATCTTCAAAATGATTCAGATTGTGATTGAAAGTGTATTAGGGTGCTGGTCTATTTATTAAAAAAAGGGATTCCGTACAAATATAAAAAAAACTTTTTCCTTATTTTTTTACATTGTAAATTTTTATTATTTTTTGTTATAGCGGCCATAGCAGTACACACTCTGTGACAGTGTAATTTAAAGCGTCTACCTATTACGGTTCAAAAGATACAACCCTGTGACAGACTGTAAACTAATATTTTAAAGAGAAAAGAATTGATTTTCTGTTTGTTTGTTGCGTTTTCATTTCACGCTAAAACGACTGAACGGATTTGGATGAAATCTGGCACATGGCTAGACAATGATCTGAAGTAGGACAGAGGATAATTTTTATCTCGATAGTCCCACGGGATCGAGACTTATGCGGGTGAAACCGCACACACACACACACACACACACGCACCCCACAGCACACACGCACACGCACAGCTAGTATTAAATATGAAAATAATGCGTGTATGTTAGGTACTCAGCGAAAGTCTGCAAAGTTTCGTAAAATTTAGCGAAAAAGCCTTTTAATACAAAAGAGACCTTTTTGCTCTTTCGTATCATTATGTCATTGGATCATTGATCCTTGCAGACATAAGGGCCTGGTATTATTTTCTGAAGGGATAACAGACAGGGTGAATAAACTAAGAATTTACTTCGGAAATTATTATCTGAACTGTACCCTTCTCTTGGGGAGTTTGACAGTTCAATCACAAGCTGCCTCGATAGAGGGCGTGTTTTTGCCCGTGTTTATTCTGGTAAATTCGGAAGAGAAACTATAGACAGTTTACAATATGGTATGTCGAAGGAATTTTACTATAGTTTGAAAGCGAAATAGTTCAAAGTTTTCAGTGCTTGCAGGAAAGTGCATTGATAAGTGAATGAATCAAATATGGCAGTGTGGATTTAAATATTTTTCTTTCTTAAAGAAAGAAAAAATATTTTATTAGAGACGCACAGGACCGGAATAAATCGGAAATACAAACAATAAAAAAGGAACATTTAAAAATAACATGTTAATGAAAACAAAAACCATACTTGTTTACGAATATCGATTCGATAAAGGAATTACCAAGAAATGGTACTAAGCACTCACTCCATGTTAGCCGCTAACAAGCCTTTCCTCGTTTGTCGAGTAAATCAAATCAATTGCGAGATTAAAAACTCCAAAAAAGACAAACTCAAAGCTTTTTTTTCCATTAAACCATTTAGAGCCACTTGAATTGTCAATGGGTCCGTCAGTTAGTCAGAAAGTTGAAGCTACTTTGCGTATTCCAAAACGTAGATCTCTATGGAGAAGAACGGGCATGAAACTAACATAATTATCATGTTGGAAACTTGGTTTTAATTAGTTCTTCACACGTCTTCAAACTTTAAACTTAAGAGTTGTAGGTCGTCAGTTCAAATCCAGACAGGCGCTTTACTTTGTGTAAATTATTTCATCACCACTGCTCTCAAAATGGTAAAGGGAAACATTAGGAAACCAACATGTCCTAGAACCAAAAAATTGGAAGACATCTGACATCTACCAACCCGCACTGGACCCGCGTGGTGGATTATGGCCTAC
Organism: Amphipoea oculea; assembly: GCA_945859645.1. Classification (NCBI taxonomy): domain Eukaryota; kingdom Metazoa; phylum Arthropoda; class Insecta; order Lepidoptera; family Noctuidae; genus Amphipoea; species Amphipoea oculea. The sequence continues at coordinate 14,884,743 of OX243880.1, forward strand.
TCCCTTTCACCGAGAGGAGGCCGGTGTCCCAGCAGAGGGGACATTATAGGCTGATTATGCTACGTCTTCAATTCTTATAAGTTATTAGTCCCTACTTCCTGACAATATCAATACATGGACGTGTTCTCCATAATATCACCCACATAAATGTCTAAAGTTTGTACATAATGTGTTTGATGATAACTTCACAGCCGATAAAACGGGCTCTTAACCATTTTGTTGGTTTATGGCAATCAAAACTTTGTTGTACAACAATTTAATTTATTATGTAATATGCGTGGGTAGGCAACCCAGTCCTACGCAGACGCTAAAATAAAGTTGGTTGTAAGAGATAAAAGGTTTTATGCTAATATTTAAGAGTAAGTATTCCAGTTTGTTAATAATCACAGTTAATTACAGTCAATGTTAATAATCATCCTGTTGCATTATTGCAGGCAAATGAAGTCCTGCTGCCAGGTTTTCACCCTGGGTTACCTACCTATAGCCTCTTACCGCATCTTTGCAGCGTCACAATGTCACAAGTGAGGATGCACTTTTTTGACGCCATTTCGTGCACGTATTACCACACATAAGTACATGCTAATGCATACTGATATACCTACCTAGTCTGTTTCAAGTCTAAGGTCCGGCCGCTCTTAATTTGCCAAAGATGTAAACAACAATGGCCGCTCAAAAATTTAGACGAAAACAGACATTACTGAAAATAAATGTTCTTGCATATTTTATTCAATTTTGAGCGGCCATTGTGGTTTACATTTTTGGCAAATTTAGCGCGGCCGGACTTTACATTCATCATCATCTGCCTATCCCAACTATGTTGGAGTCGGCTTCCAGTCTAACCGGATGCAGCTGAATACCAGTATTTTCCATGGAGCGACTGCCCCACAGCTAGATGGACGGGCGGCCTAAAGAAAGTGGCTGGGACGGACTGGATGCGGAAGGCGGAGGACAGGGTGTTGTAGCGCAGCCTGGGAGAGGCCTATGTCCAGCAGTGGACTGCAATAGGTTGAGTTGATTGATTGACTGCATATCTGACCTCCACAACCCAGTTACTGGGTAATACGATACCCCTTGGTACAACTGGTTGTTAGACTTTCAGGCTTCTGACGACCCGTAACGACTGTCAAAGATCCAAGAATGACAACCGGGACCAACGGCTTAACGTACTTTCCGAGCCACGGGGGATCTTGGAATGTAAAGATGGTCATCCATCCGCGGGCCGACCGCGGCAAGCGAAGCTAAACCCCGAGCCCCTTCAAGTTAAGTCTACATAATTAATCTAATTAAAATATGTTCCCAACGGCTTTAAACTATTTACAGGCAGGAGTAGCAACAAATCTCTATTAAACTAACTAAAAACAAATTCGAAATGTGCTCATGTAATTAAATGTACAAGTTAATTAACAAGTTACAGCCGTTAATTAAAGTTTGACTCGACGAGTGTTGGTCCTGGGGAATATACTTATGTTGTAAAAATATAAAAGTTGGCAACGAGGTAGATTTTATATCCTTTGCAATGGCATGTTCTGCCTTTTAATATTTATGGGCTGTGTACCTTTATCCATATTAATATTATAAATGCGAAAGTGTGTCTGTCTGTAACCTCTTCACGCCTAAACCGCTGAACCGATTTAGATGAAATTTGGTATACCTACCTACTTAGAGATAGTTTGAGTCCCGTTTTTATCCTGATATTCCCACGGGATCGAAAGTTATGCGAGTGAAACCGCGGGGCGCTGCTACTGTCCTAATAAATTATCACCATGATTCTGTTGCCCTTATACCAATTTGGGATTGGCGCTGCATTTCTGTCCCTTTTTCTAGCCTGAGATGCGTAAGTATCTTCATAGATCGAAAGTTATGCACGTGAAACCGCGGGGCAATGCTAGTGTCCTAATAAATTATCATCGAGATTCTGCGGCCATTATCCCAGTTTAGGATCGGCGCTGCATGACTGTCCCTTTTTAACCGACTTAAAAAAAAGGAGGGGGTTCTCAATCAGTTGAATATTTTTCTAGCCTGATATGCGTAAGTACCTTCATATCTTCATAATTATCATCATGCGTGTCGGATTGCCGTCCCATTCGGTGATAGTATGAGGAGAGAGACTGCACCTGCGTCTGCGCACACACTTGTGCACTAAAATATCTCCCGTGCCTAAGGCTAGTCTCTGCTGAGAACGGTCGCCAAGGCCGAAATTCGGTCTGGAGGAGTACTATTTCTTTTGTCCTACATGGACCGTTGCCATAAAATCTTAATTCGCTACGCCAGTGATATATTTTCGCCATCATATAATTCACAATAACGCCTTTGTAAAGCAGGGTGCTTTGTCGCGGGTCTTCAGTGGGAAATAAATGAGTTTTCTCTCATATTCCATTATGTGGGTACGTCGGAGTCGTATCGCGTGACAGACAATACAGCGCGAATGTTGGGAGGAATATTTTCACGGCGCCTATCGCAAAGTAGATAAGCAGAGAAGGTCCGCTTCGAACAATGCGCGACAGCAAACTAGCAAACGCGACAAACGTCGTGCGAACATAATTATGCGGTTAGGTTTATCTATATTTTTATACTGCTACTACTACTAATAATAAAGCTGAAGAGGTTTGCTTGTTTGAACGCGCTAATCTGGCACTACCAGCCAGATTTGAAAAATTCTTATTTCATTTGATAAGTTCTTTTTAGGGTTCCGTAGTCAACTAGGAACCCTTATAGTTTCGCCATGTCTGTCTGTCCGTCCGTCCGTCTGTCCGTCCTCGCTTAATCTCTGTGACCGTTAGCACTAGAAAGCTGAAATTTGGTACCAATATGTATATCAATCACGCCGACAAAGTGGTAAAATAAAAATTGGAAAAAAATGTTTTATTAGGGTAGCCCCCCTATATGTAAAGTGGGAAGTGATTTTTTTTTTAATTTCAACCCTAACGTGTGATATATTGTTGGAAAGGTAATTAAAAATGAATAGGGGTTTACTAAAATCATTTTTTGATAATGTCAATAATTTCGGAAATAATCGCTCCAGAAGTAAAAAACAATGTGTCCCCCCCCCTCTAACTTTTGAACCATAAGTTTAGAAAATATGAAAAAAATCTGAAAAGTAGAACTTTATAAGGACTTTCTAGGAAAATTATTTTGAACTTGATAGAAACAACAGTTTTTGTACAAAAAAGACAAAAAGTTGTACAAAATCATTTCTGGACTAAGTTCGTAGTATAATCGTATATGCAAGCATTTTTTTTTAACTTCGTTTATATTTTATTATCCTGAACGTATCTTTTTTCAAACAAAAAAAGAATTATTAAAATCGGTTCTCGCAATCCAAAATTACCACCGAAAACTTCTGGCACGTCTATGTATTAATTAGTAACCCAATTCCCCGAGAGATGGCGCTGTAGGTACTTATTACATTGGGTCGGGTATTATCGAATTGTACGTGGGAACACTTATTGTGACGGGCGGGAAACTACGGAACCCTACACTGAGCGTGGCCCGACACGCTCTTGGCCGGTTTTTTTCATTGGTAATAGGGCGGTGCGCTTCGACGGGGTGGGTTGGGAGAGCAAGAAATTTCACGCGAAGTCGCGGACAGAAGCTAGTTTATATAATAACAAAGAAGTTTTCAGTACGTAATTTGATATAACTACAAGCGCCAAGAAAAAAGGTCCTTAGGTACCTACTCAGATATTTTTTGTTGTTGAATATTTATATACCTACAACAAAGATAAACTATACTAACCAAGAATGATCACTAAAATGTAAGCAAACGGAAAAATACAGTTTCATTATTTTTATTATTCAAGAATAATTTAGTTCTTCTTCCTTTCTTGTTAGTTGCTACAATCAACGGTATTAATCATTTTACCAACGAGTGCGGTAATGTTTGTAAAATACGCCCCTCGGTGAGTTATGACACTCGTTTTATGTGATTATCTTTTGCGTGTATGTCTGGGATTCATCGTTACTTTTATGTAATAGTTGTAATTACCACAGGTCATAAAAATGCGGCCAAGTGCGAGTCGGAAGGGTTCTGTACCACAAGGCAAAATGCTTCGAAAAAAACGCCTTCCATGTATGGAGACTTCCTTTAATTTTTAACTCTATTTTATTTTTATTACTAGCTAACCCGGCGAACTTCGTACGGTCAACAATTGTTCCATAAAAAATGTACTTATAAGAAAATTAATTACCTATCTTCATTTTTTTTTGTGATTTTTACCCATGTTTTAAAATAGTTATTCTGCTATTCGGGGCGGAGACAAATCTAACAAATAAAAGATCATAAAAATAGGTCCAGCCGTTGTTGAGTTATAAACGGTGTAACTAACCCGACTTTGTTTTATTTATATAGATTTGTTGTTTAGCGACAATAGAAATACACACTGTAAAAATTTCAACTGTCTACCGATTACGGTTCATGACAGATAGACGGTCGGACGGACGGACAGTGGAGGCTTCGTAATAGAGTCACGTTGGCACCCTTTGGGTACGAAACCCAAAAAATACTCTTTAAAGATTGGATGGTGTTTAAATACAGTGTTTAAATATGGACTGGCAACATCTAATTGTGTTTAAATATGGACTGGCAACACCTAATTGTAGGTATGACTAGGTGGGGGTAGACGTGATCATAAAAAGCTTTACAAAATGGCGAAGTCTCCAAAGACGCGATGAAAGACAGAGTCAATGGGATAGAAAGAGACAGTTACAAATAAAGTTGCATATAATAAGAGTTCTACTGCTGAAGACAAAACAATAGCCGAGGAAAGCTGACCTCAGACTAAAGTTAGACAGAAAGAGAGAGATATGTAGTCTCGGTTCGTGATTTAGTTTCTAAACATGTAAAGAAAGATATGTTTTGGAAACTTTAATACCCACACATAAAGTTCAATTTGCGTAACAACTTCAAGCAGTTTTTTGACTTCTTCAATAGTATAAGCCATTCTAAATTCAACTTAATTTTTACTTACATAAAGTTGATATTTGTTTAACATCAATTGGAAACAAAGATTTGAATAGACTTTACCTACCTATAGTTGTACCAGTCTACCTACAAATGCACACAACGATTTACACAACATAGCAGTCAATTTCAATTTACAGATTCTCCAAATAGTATATAGCTCTCTCTTCTAGTACAATTGGTTTCAGAAAACACCTATCTTCTCCTATACCATGTACGATAACAGTATTTCGTGCAACTTAGATTGTTCTCGAATGGAATAGGTTTTTCTTCAGGCTTTGTTCTTAGTACTTATCTCATCTTACATCGTAACATAAGCATAATCAACCTATAATGTTCCCACTGCTGGGACACAGGCCTCCTCTCTGTGAGAGGGAGTGGGCTGTAATCACCATGCGGGCCCAGTGCGGGTTGGTAGATGTCACATGTCTTTAAATTTTTGGTTCTAGGACATGCCGGTTTCTTCACGATGTTTTCCTTCACCGTTTTGAGAGCGACAATGAACCCAAAATAAAAGTAAATAAAGTTCACAGTCGCAAATTATAGCGATCAATTATTTATTACACGTGTAACTTCTACATTAATAACCAGAAAAGCAACTAAAGAACAAAGATGTCATTCAACATGTAATTAAAATCTTTATTCAAACGGAACTCCATTTCCTTTGCCAGTGTTGCCAACTGAGAAAATATTAATTGAATCCCGTTAAGCGGCTTGCAATAAAACATAACATACGTGCGCAGTCGGTGGGAGTACCTTGTGGGGTGGTGCACCTCGTAAAACGGGTTTTAAAAGAGTGCACCCGGTTTTTAAACGAGCCCCCCGTCTGCTCCTCCATTCTGCTTGAATTATTTCTGAACTACGAACTGAAAGACTGAAATATTTCGAACTATTTGTTACGGGGAAACAAATAGGTGAACTTTTAAATACGTTTTCGTTTCGGGAGTGAGTTCTTTGTTCGAAATTCGTAGTACTCGTTTCGATAAATTGCTTTCTGTGAAATTCGTGGCTTGCTGCTTCATTCAAAAGCGCGGTGCTGGAGGTTTTGACTGGATATTCGTTCATTTATGAATTTAGCTGGAGTAGGGAGTAGTGTTTAGGGTTCCGTACTTCAAAAGGAAAAACGGAACCCTTATAAGATCACTTCTTTGTCCGTCTGTCTAGACCCTTTTTCTCAGGGACGCGTGGAGTTATCAAGTTGAAATTAATATCAAATACTCAGGGCTGCAATCCCTTGAAGCAGTGAACAAATCAAACTTCTAAGTCAACGCAATCAAAAGATACGGGCGTTTATGTTTCGTTTATGCCGCATAATCTCAATAATTTAATTATCATGAATTTATTTAAACTATTTTACATTGGAATCTGATAAATTTCGTGTAAAATCGTGAGTCGTTTTGGGCTCTTTTCATTTGCTACTTAACTTCAGGAACCTTTTAAATAACAAAGGGGTACCTAAAAGCATTAAAAAATAATACTTTAAAAATCTCTATGATCAAATTCACTAAATTGCACTTTTATAAATTAAAATATTGTGCAGACTCCGGTCTGTCAAATAAAAATAGCTTCGTTTGAGATTTTTTTCAATTATTTCTAGCTTCGGTCTTCTAAACTTTCTAGCTTTCTCCGGTGGCTTCGTCCGCGTGGAGGTCGGAATTTATGCCACGGAGACGTACTACTACGTTTAATTGATCTTTTTATGACGAATAATTCCGTAATACATTGTTTTTATATAACTCTATTGGTTTACGCGGCGCACGCCTGTAAAGCTCGCAGTCAGCAAGATTTTTTCGACATCTTCAATAATCATCGTCATATTTCAGCCAATTTACACAATACCGTAATGAATTATACACCTAAACCTTCCCGATGAATCACTCCGTCCATTGATGAAAACTTTATAAAAATCCGTTCGGTAGTTTTTGAGTTTATCGCGTTTAGACTGACAGACGCGGCGGGGGGACTTTGCTTTATAAATATAGTGATAGCAATACTGAATTACATATATATTTTGTCAAATCTCTAAAGAAAAAGTAATCCATAAACTTCGGTAATATTCTGTATAGGATTACTTAATATTAAACAATGTTAAGTAATCTGAAGGCGGACATCTTTGTTTCCCGTCATGATCCTCTTGTTTCGCTCCGCGGTTTTCCGGATTTTATAGAACAATAATATAATCTTCGTCAAAGAAAAGAAATGTTTTATTCGAGCTTTATTCAATTTATTTGTTTGAGAGCTTGTTTTATCTTATATTCTCGAGAACGTTTGTTTACTTAACAACTAAAGAAACGCCGCGCCGGCGGCTGTGTATTGTACTCCAAGGATTACAGAAACCCTTCTCAAAAAGGTATTTGCCAAAATAATATCCAGCAAAGGTTTTCACACACATCGCGGGCTGCTTGGGGTTTATCTCGATGCCTACGTGAAAACAAAATATTTTCTTATTACATCGCGGTCGACGGCAAGCATCGATGTGATCAGTAGTGCTATTCTGTAAAAATATCACCGTGAAAACATAGGTGAAGTGAGCTTAAAGTGAGCTGTCAATAGTGTAAATCCTTAGCATCGTGGAATCACTCTCTTTAAGCTCACTTTACCTAAGTTATCACGGTGATATTTTTACAGAATAGCACCGCTGGCTCGTGATTGATCAAATCGGTTCAACTAGTTCTTCTGGAGTAGGCATAGTACAGCACAAACACAAGACTAAGCAAGTGAGCTTTCAGGGGTGACCGAACCGACGCGTTCGCACCGCCATCTGTGAAGAAAACTAGAAATAGCGAGTGTCGACATCGATGTATCGAGATATCGACCGCGATTGCGAGCATCTTCGGCATGTAATTACCCTTAACTAGGTAATTATTTCATGTTTATAGGTATTTAAGTAATGGGGCTCGTGGCTGAATAATAACAGCCGCACGGGTCGAACGGGGGCTAAGCTACATAACGAGACCCCTCGATGCTTCGGAAAGCACGTTAAACCGTTGGTCCCGGCTCTCAATTTTAGATCTTTGACAGTCGTTTCGGGTAGTAAGAAGCCCGAAAGTCTGACCTCCAGTCTTACTAAAGGGTGTCGTATTACCCAGTAACTGGGTTGTGTCAGGTAGGCAGTCTTTCCAAGTAAAATACTGGTATCCAGCTGCATCCGTCTAGACTGGAAGCCGATTCCAACAAAGTTGGGAAAAGGCTAGGCAGATGATGACGTATTCAAAGTATTTTAATTCTCTAATAGTAAGTAGTTATTCGGCTGATTTATTATTTCTTGTCATTCAATCTATTTTGATACTATACAGGGTGGCACGGACATCGACGTGCAACCTGTTACCATGGATTCTGTACATGATTTTGAACCCCTGCGGTGAAGTTTTACGTTAGTTACTTTTTTTTTAAATAGCTGTTCCATACATCTCGACCGCGTAGGTATTGACCTCTTTTTTAAAGTAAAAACTTCTTTAGCGGCGTTGAACACTTTTTGTAATGGGTAAAAAATGTTAAACTCGCGTCAGGGCATCGCGTCAGGACACGTGACCGTCAGGAGAGATTCCCCCCCCATCTCTTTCTACGGCGGCACCAACCGAAGTAAACCAAGTGAGACACGATAATGGATGGATGGATGGATGGTGATGGCGATGGCGATGGTGCTGGTGATGGCGATGGTGATGGCGATGGTGATGGCGATGGCGATGGTGATGTAATGTGATGGTGGACGCGGACGCGGACGCGGCCGTGGATGGACAGCTGATGGCTCGACCGTCTGTGTAGTAGCCACACTGCTGTGTATTCGTAAAATTCGTGTATACAGAGTTGATATGACAGAGGGGATTTTAAATTACAGTACGTAACTATAGGTGTTTAGTATTAATTCAATACGGTCTAAAAATAAAAAGCGCCAAAAACTAGAATTTGTTTTTTTCAAACAAACTAAATAGCTTACAAATTAGAGTAAAACGCAACAGCCTTTGTAAATGAAGTTTACTGAACTTAAATACCTGAGTAACAAAAGTGGCAACGTCGCGCGTGTGCCGACCGGAGCGCGGCGGGGGTCCGACGCCGGCAGTGGCGCGGTAGGCGGCTTTTATGTTAGGTAAGGTTTTGAAGTACGCGCAAAACAACAATCACAACAAAAACACAAAATTTTTAAATTCTCGATGTGTCCTCCATTCACATTAATGCACAAATCATACCGACGGAGAAGATTGTTATTTATTTTTCTAATTAAATCACTGTCCGTCGCTAAGAATGCTAAAATAATCCTATTTTTTAGTTCAAATACTGTCTTAAACTTATAATTTAGTGTCCTATCACAATAACTAAACAATCACAATAATAATTGTCAGCGCGCGAGTTCGGCAAAACGCGAGTTCGTTCTTCCGTGTTACATAACGCACCGCACGTTCCGGAAGGGTGGCGTCGGCGCACTGAAAAAACATGTTTTTTAGAGGTCGGGAAGCCCCACTTATCGATCGCAAGGATCTAGGATGCAATAGCAACACACTGACCTATTTCTATTTATTTTACGCGCGGGATGTTTTGCTATGATTGCCACTCTCGTAATGAAAGAGCAAGTATGTGTATTTATTGCTTCCTTGTTTGCATTGCCAACTTTTTTGTGAAATATTTGGTTGTACTTGTGACTTGCGTCAGAGCGGCAACAACGTATTGTAGGTTATACTCAGATTTATCGTTTTAAGGTGCATGACCTATGCGTTAGACATACTCAGCTGTTACGAAAGATACATCGTGTTCAAACGGGGTAAAAACTTAAAAAATCATTTGCGACTAAACTACTGCTGCTATTTAATTGATTTTTGGTACAGAGCTTGGAAATGGTACCTAGTATAGGCAGTTTAAAGGAAAGCCCCTCTGTCGTATCAACTCTGTATAAAGTGTTTCAAAAAATGGAAATTGCACAAAGTGCATCGATTAATGAAAAAAGTGACGCAGAAATAGTGAAAAAAAACTTAGTTATATTAATTCAATTAATAATTGATTTATTTCAACGTTAATATTCAAGTTTTCACTTCTGCCGGCACTCCCGGAGTGCAACCCGTCTTTTTATTTTCAAGAATCGACGTCATTGTTTCAGTTAGCGCATGGATTTTCCTATACCTTGTATTAATATAATGTTTTTATTATTATCTAACAATGTTGTGTGTCTGATTTCGTGTAATAAACAGGGCAGAAATGATAAACAAGAGACCTCAGCACTGCTCATTTATTATATCTTCGAAACAAAAACTCATGCCGTCAAATTAATACGTAGGTAAGGTGTGCAAAATTCAGAGAAATAGTCATTTGCAGAATGATAGAAACATAGGTTCATTAATCATTAGTTAGGTTGTCACAAACACTAACTAGGTCACTGTGCAGTTTAGGGCTCTCTAGTTAAATATAGAGCATCTGAATTGTCAATGAGACTGTTAATTGCATTTGTGGTGTCACACAGAGTTGTTTGTTTCGAAGTCCGAAGGGTATAGCTGTTAGCACTGTATGGAAAGGTATTCTCTTCATTCTTTTCATGTTTCATCTTCATCATTTTGACCATTTCAGCCGAAAGACGTCCACTGCTGGACATAGGCCTCCCCTAAGCACTTCGAACTGTTCTGTGCTTCTCGCATTCAGCTGATTCATGCGGCCTTCACAAGGTCTTCGGTCTACCTTGTGGGAAGGCCATCCAACGATACGTCTTCCGGAGTTCCGGTACGCGGTCGCCACTCCAGAACCTTTTTGCCCCGTCGGCCATCTGTTCTATGAGCAATGTACCCTGATCACTGCCATTTAAGTTTGGTAATTCTTTGGACTATGTTATGTACCTTGGTTCTCCTGCGGATCTCTGTATTTCTGATTCCAACACGTATTAAAATTTCAAGCATAGCCCTCTCCCTTGCCCTTTGGGTGTTCTGATAACGCCCATTGTGAGCGACCACATTTCACAATAATGTTTTTTGTTGCATATAAAATTTGCCACTTGCGCAAAAAAACAACCGACTTCCAAAAAAAAAACACTACCTAAAAAGTGAAAAATAACTTTAAATTCGGAATTCGGTGTCGTTGGTTCCGCATTTTCGTTTTTTTACACCGATTTCCGAAATTAAAGGTATTTTTCACTTTGAAGTGTTTTTTTTGGAAGTCGGTTTTTTTTTAGTGAAAACTTCTTCAGGCGCATTGGTTTTTTTTTTAGATGGGATAAAACCATTGAATTCGCGCCACTGTTACCGTCCTCCACCGCCACTGTCCTGTCCTCGGGATGTACTCGGTTTTAATGTATATCCGATATGTCAGTGACTGATGGCAAAGTATTCTGTTTGTGTTTTGTTTTCACTTCTGTCGGCACTCCCGGAGTGCCACGGTTTTCTTTTATTAAATCCAAATCAGTGCAATGTTCCTCTTAGGTCGTACTTCCATTTCCTGGTTCTAGTTCTAAGTTCTTACGTTTCCTCAAACATCTTAATTAATATATAGTAGGAGGTAACTTAACGAGGTCTCTTCATTATCTTAGTCATTAGATGCTCGTGACAAGTCCGCGGCGAGAGCCATCGGTGGCGACACTTGATGCAAATTTAACTACCCGACCGACGTTAAGGCTTAATTGAACAAGCTTGGTCTTGTATACAAACATATTGTCGCTTAAATATTACGATGTTACCCGCAAAATGGTTCTAAGACTTTCATCTTTATCCTGTAATTTATTAGTGCATTTTGCCTAAAGAATTGCTGAATTTTGCACCTAGGTTGCAACTTTCAAGCCATTAGCATGTTTACGTAAGCGAGAATTTGCACATTCCACCCTCCGCCTCTTTCTTACATCTTTGCAGACTTAATAAAGTTTCGCTCCGTTAAAGCTGAAATCGAGGCTACCGAAAAGGTCCTATTGAAGTCATCCAAAGTTCATTTTAATTTAGCTTGGGCCCCTCAAAATTATTTATGATGAAAAAGTTCTCGGCTGAAACTGTCCAGAGATATTATAATTTCTTGCTTCAACATCGTTGTTGTAAAATATTGCAGTTAGGTTGTATTAAAACTAAGCGGATTTCTAAGGGATAATGCGATTATTTAATTAATTATTTCCTGGTCTTGTTAAGTCAAGGCTGGCGCGCCATATTGTTTTATGTGAGGTCACACGGAACTGATTTTAAAAATGTTCACTGACTTCATATTTCTTTGATTATTGTTCTTTGAATACCAGAAGCCATTGTGGAATTTGAATTTTAATCTGAACAGCGATGTTTGGCTTTTGTGCTACTCTATTCGCATCTGATTACCATTTCACCTTGAGAATTTACATTATTATTGTGCCAATGCCAAAAGTCTTATACTCCTAATGTAGAAAATCGATACCTTATAAGATGTACTCACTTAGAATATTTGATCATGCGTGGTTTGCCAAACGTAACGCGAAGTGAGGCGCTTTTTGTGGGAAAGTAAACATAGAGTACTTTTCGCTGTCGGCAGTGCTTAAGACTAATTATATTATTTATATTCACGGCGCATTACTCTCGCGCGCCTGGTAGGCGTGTAATTCTCCTCGACACGTGTTATCAAATTTCCATTACTTGTACTCACCTAATATTCCACCTACGTCGTCTTCTCTTAAAAACTTCACCGGACGTGCGGTTCTGTTTTCGTATTTATTACTGAGTGGGCTTCCATTCGATGTAATTTCGACTTTATGACTGTAAAATAAGGTCGCTTTTAAAGGGGAGGTTTGTTTGAAAGTCTGAGGTGTCGTTTTGGGAGCTTACTCGGGTCGCGTTATTAGAGTCTTGTCCTTCTTTATTGGAATATACGAGGGGCTCGATGCCTCCGCCCGCGCCCCCGCCCCTCCCCTGCAATTGAGGAGCTGTGGTCTGGTGCGGCCGATGTCTGACTGTCAGCAAGGGATACGTTCTAGATCCTTCGATTAAGTAATTGCTTTATTTTGGCTTTCACATCTTCATTATGAATATCTAGATGATCCGGATTGTCGGCGCCATTATAATTAGTGAGTTTGCCCGCCGTTTCTACACAGACATAATTTGGTTAACAAATTCGTTTTAACTATGTTGATAACGTGATTATAAGGATTTACCCCAGTACCTAGCCATAAAATATTCAGTACTTGTTATGTATTGATGTGTCACTTTAGACACAAAATGTAGATGAGTTAGGTACTGTTTACTCTTAAACTAGATAGCCAATGTTCGATAGACTCTTTTGTGTTATTTTATGAGAATATTTTTTTTTATTAGTCACATTTTCTCTGAAGAGAGCATAAAGTTTTATGTCTGTGGGGTATACAATAAAGTGTTTTAACAAAATCACTCGGTATCAGCACATAAAATAAAATTTCAAGTTGTATTTTGATGGTATATTTATTATGTCTTGCGGTTATATTAGCTTGAGTGATATTTTTCAAAATGGCAAACTGAACGTATTCGTTTCACGTAGCGCTTCGTAGCGGCTTATGTGGAAAGCTGTCGTAGCGGCGTAGCAACGTAGCGTCTACGTAGCGTTGCTACGAGGCGCCTACGCCCGCGGCACACTGCTTTGTTTCACTCGATGTTAATACGTCATGAGATGGAATTATATTTCTGAGTTGGAGTGGAAAGGCGGAAGGGGAGAATATTAAGTTAATAGGCACATATATACAGGATGAAATTTTAACCTGAAATCGTGAAAAAAAAATCAGCTGTTCTCTACATTTATGTTCGCATAACTCTTCAAAATGTTGGGCACAGCTGATTTTTTTCGCGATTTCACGTTTGGTCCCATAGTAAAAGTTGTTCATAATGACGAGTACAATGACCCCTTAAGAGGAAAACGGTGATTTAAATTTCACCCTGTATAGAAGTATTTATTGAAAAGATTGTTAATATCATAAGAATGCCAGTATAAAGAACTACTATAATTATTACTCAGAGATTAAAACAAGAAAAACTAGCAGGGGATCGAGGAGGGGGGGGCTGAATAGGGGGTTTTAGGGGATCAGACCGGAATCACTCTTTACTTCAGACCACAGAAATTTCATACAGTAGTGTTAGTAAAGATAACTTAAAGCTAATGTTGTTAGTATCTAAAAATAGTAAATTGCGATACGTGTGACTAAAGTAGTCCATTATTGCACGGCGTGGTGCTAAACACCTAGCATTAATAGACTACTTAAGTCACAAGTATCGTATACTATTTTATAGCTCGTGTGACCTAAACCCGCACTTAAGTCACGCTTTTCTGTGTAAAAATTGAATACTTAAGTCACAGAAAAGCGTGACTCGAGTGCGGGTTTGGGTCACACAGTAACCAAAAATAATATTAATGATAGGTAAAGTCTGTAGCCGAACTTCATACTATCCACGAAGTGAGTAGTACGTACTCGTAGACGTCGACTTTGTCAGACATAGATCCGCGTGAAGTTGTCACCAGGCATCATATTTTATTTTATTTATTCGGGAAAACAAACAATTACACATTAAGAAGTAAAAAAAGATAGGATACAGAAATGATATAAATGTGAAATCAACCACGTTCTCCACAGATATACAATGAGACTATTTGTTAAATTTTAAGACTTAGCGTTGTAAACAATAAAAAACCGGCCAAGTGCGAGTCGGACTCGCAAACGAAGGGTTCCGTACCACAAGAAAAAAAAACGGCGAAAAAATCACGTCTATTGTATGTTTTTAGCATTTGTTGTTATAGCGGCAATAGAAATACATCATCTGTGAAAATTTCAACTGTCTAGCTATCACGGTTCATGAGATACAGTCTGGTGACAGACAGACGAACAGTGGGGTCTTAGTAATAGGGTCCCGTTTTTACCCTTTGGGTACGGAACCTTAAAAAGAGGAATATTAATCATAAAGTATCAACAAAAAAATAAAGCCGTTAGTGCCGCATAAGTGAAACAACAGTGTCACATAAATTTTTCAATAATATGTTAAGTACCTAACATGAGTCTAAACTTTCTATGCGGTAAAGCAAACAGATCCAAACTGCAACGCGGTCTACGATTTGCTTAATGAAAATCGTATTGCGACTATGTATGTACTTATTGGTAATACTTTAAAGTTTAAATTCACGTACATACATAGCAAAGAGCGGTAAGTCCGGGCAGCAAACTCCGTATTTTCAAGGCGCTAACATTTCCATTGCATACTTAGTTCACACTCCCTGCCCCTCCTATATTTTATTTACTGTTAATCCGGGTCACGTACGCAGCATGTTGCAGCAACGTGCCACTAACAGCGTCCGCCAACAAATGTGAAACGTTGCAGCAACACTTGCACTTTATGTAACAACATCGCGATTTTCTCATTACATTTTATGGGAGTTTTCTTTGCTGTGGGTAATTCTTCGAGGTGTTAGCCCCTTTTCAGACGGTGGCCGGGTAAATTGTGTCGGTACGTGTGAATGCCTTTCATACTTACTTAGCTGTATGGGACAGTTTGCTTCCGGATACCTGCTTACCGGCATTGAAACGCGTGTTTTTTTAGAATAGGTAGGTGTATGCATTTAAGTATCAAAATTGGCCTATGGTAGGTTAGGTTCAGAAAGTTCAGAAACCACGGCCAGGGCATTATACTACTAAGCTTTACAAGTCGATAATTCTACAAAATTCTAGAAAAATGGCGTAACACAGAAATTACAAATATTTATGTGTTTGCAATATTATAGACTTGTCTCTACAATTTACATATTTGGAAGGATTTTCCGTTAGAATGGTGTGGGTTAGACATTTATGGTACACGCACTTGTAAGATTTACAAATTGTAAGTGTAAAGTTTTTTGACATAGGGCCCAGTACTTGAATAACTACTTCTAAACTATAATGTATATAAATAAAAACAAAAGGCCTGACTGACTGACTCATCAACGCCCAGCCCAAACCCTTGGACCTAGAAAGCTGAAATTTTACACAATGGTTCCCTTTATAATGTAGACAAGGAATAAGGGAGGATTTTTCGAAATTCAACCCCTAAGGGAGTTAAATAGGGGATGAAAGTTTGTATGAAAGTCCGTCAGTTTTAAAGTTAGGATCTTCAAACTTTGTGTTCAGGCTGACGATTGAAAATTAATTTATACGTATCTCAGCGTTTTTGAGAATTCCACCTCCAAAGGGTTAAAAAAGGGGGATGAAGTTGTGTATGAAAGTCCCTCAGTTTAAAAGTTAGGATCTTCAAATTTCGTGTTTAGGCTGACGATTGAAAATTAATTTATACGTATCTCAGCGTTTTTGATAATTTCACCCCCGAAGGGGGATGAACGACCTGACTGAGATATCAACGCACAGCCTAAACCGCTGGTCCTAGGGACATGATTTTTGGAGGGTGTGTTCTTTGTGAAGAGTAGGTATCGAATAAAAAGGGGTTTTTGTAAATTCAACCTTTAAGGGGGTGAAAAGGGGGGATTAAATTTGTATGAAAAATCTTATTCCTTTCGTCAATAACCTTGAAACTTGGCACGAATACTTATTTAAGTAAATTATGAAGTTTGGCATTTTTCGTTTTTCTAAACTACCCCCTGAAGAGGTATTGTGGGGTATCAAAATTTGTATGGAAGAATTTTAACGCGCTGTCCGATTTACTCAAAACTCAGTATTTATACTAAGAACTAAAAAGAAAGAATAACGTGTATCAGGGTTTTTCGAAAATTTACCCCTAACGGTGTGGGAAGGGGTTGTTAATTTTACAGGGGAGGATTTTACTGCGCGGCTTGATTAACTCGAAAATTGGCATAAATAATCTTTGAGTCAAGTTATGAACACATCTTAAACGACTTTTCATAATTACACCCATATAGGGGTGAAAAGCGGGAATACAGTTTTTAATAAAAATCTTATTCATTTGGTTAAGAGGCTTACTAGACCTAAGTGTCCTTGAAAAACGCATGCACACATATGCAGAATCGACGCAAACGCCATCTAACGACGACGCCCATCACAATTATGACATAAAGCATACATGAGATTTAGAAGTAACGGTTTTGTGAGATTACGCCCTAGTATTCTAATAGATGGCGCGGAAACGATGTGCAAATAAGTTAAAGATCTAACAAACAAATTATGTAGTTATGTGTGACAACATAATAAATTTTATTCGTTTTGAGTGTGACTTGAAAAACTTAAGGATGTGGGTGATTTTGAAATAAAACTGATTCAATGAAATTTAAAACATTTTTAACCGACTTCAAAAAAGGAGGTTGTGTATTCGACCCGTATGTATGTACCTATGTAATGTATGTATGTGTGTATGTTTGTATATATATTTGTAGATTTTCTAAAAAACTGATGAACCAATTTTGATCATTCTTTCACTAATGTGATCTACCTACATACTTCCAGGAAGGTTTTAGTGTATAATACATTAGGTAATTATTCTTATGTAGTATGTCCGAAGTTAATATGCATAAATGTACTGCATCTCCGGCATTTCTATGCGAATTTTGATGATTCTTCAATGCACTAGTGTTAATTGAATTTTTGTGGGGTAGGTACAATTAGAAAGAAAAAAAAAAACAACCGACTTCAAAAAAAGCACTACAGCGTGATAAATAACTATTAATTTCGGAAGTCGGTGTCAAAAAACGAAAATGCGGAACCAGCGACACCGACTTCCGAAATAAAAGTTATCACTTTGCAGTGTTTTTTTCTAAAACTATGAATTTTGGAAACATCTAAGAAAGTGCAGTCATTTCGAATAAGCTAAGTATTTTCGACTTCACGTACAACTGTCACAGTGGCGTATGTGGACGACGACGTGTAGATTTGTATACGAGAGTCCCCGGGTTCGATTCCCAAGGTTACAAAATCGAATTTTCTGTTTAAATGTCATTTTGAATTTTTAAATATATCTATTATATATTTTCATAAATAACTAAAAAAAAGTCTACAGGAGAAAGAAAGTCGAAAATATCAACACGGAAGTTAGGTATTTCTAATGCGCAAGTACCTACACGTTTTCTAAGCTATTACATAAATAAAAAAAATTCTGACCTAATGTTTTTATTAACAGACCGCGACTTATTGATAATGGGCATAATGAAATAGGTAACAGTTTCATCTGAAAATTGCGATGAAAATTATCAAAAGCAAGAAATTAGATTTAAAATTGATTTTGTTTATAATAAACTAGCGGCCCGCCCCAGCTTCGCACGGGTGCAATTTTTTTTTCGAATTTCCAAAATTTTCTTTCATACAAACCTTGTCCCGGCAATACCGATCACAACAAAAAAAGAATTAGCGAAATCGGTCCAGCCGTTTTCATGTTATGTCGTGACAACGGAAAACGGGTTTCATTTTTATATACAGGGTGTTACAGAAAGGGTATATCAATACAAACGGGTTGAAGAGTGTACCTGGTCTAGAATCTCTGTACAAAATTTCAGCTCAAAAGCAGTAACTTTTAAAATGCTTAATATTTTTTTATTTCGATAGTTTATTAAATTGAAATCATAACAAACGTGTCACCGCACTACGAGGGTCATTATCCATTATCTGTAGTGTGTCTGTGCGCCTAGTACACGCACATCACGCTGCCACGCGCCAGTGCAGCGCCGTGATGTCGAAATAAAAAAATATTAAGCATTTTCAAAGTTAATGTTTTTGAGCTGAAATTTTGTACAGAGATTCTAGACCAGATACACTCTTCAACCCGTTTGTATTGATATACCCTTTCTGTAACACCCTGTATACAGGGTGAAATTGAACACATGCGACAAATCGAAATGGGAGATTGTACTCATTATTATGAACAACTTTTACTATGAGACCGAACCTGAAATCGCGAAAAAAAAATCAGCTGTTCCCTACATTTTGACGAGTTATGCGAACATAAAATGTAGGGAACAGCTGATTTTTTTTTCGCGATTTCAGGTTTATGCACATTATCAATAAGTAGCGGGCTGTTAATAAATTTAGGTTTTTTTATTGTTGCAATGGCTTAGAAAACATGTAGGTACTTACGCATTAGAAGTAACTTCCGTGTTGATATTTTCGACTGTCTTTCTCCTGTGAAAGATAATTACATTGTAGACGTTTTTTTAGATATTTATAAAAATATATTTAAAAATTCAAAATACATTTAAATAAAATTAAATCGATTTCGTATCACTGGGAATCGAACCCGGGGACCCTCGAACACAAACCTGCGCGTCGTCTACATAAGCCAATGTAACGGTTGTGTATGTTGTCGAAAAAACTGAGCTTATGCGTAATAAGTGCATTTTCTTAGACTACCAAAATTCATAGTGAAAAAAAATATTCAGTAATAATAAAATGCTCTTACTTTTTAATTTCGTTCATATGTTCGGCGTTTGTTTTATATGAACGTTTTGTAGTCCTCCTAAGGGAATGTTTCACTTTATTTCCCATATTTACAAATTATATAATTGATAGCAAATTATTACGCTATTTTAACTTAAAGTATTTTATATTTACATGAAATAAAAATATTTACAGAAAGAAGATATGCAAATAGTAATAATAAACAATGAATGTATGTACAAATAAAACGTTACAAAAACAACAATCTTGACGGAAATAATGCGGCGAAAAGAGCGACACGTCCGTATAGTAGGTATCAGGCCTCGGCCGGCATTATCGCTACACGGGGTGACGGGGGTTTACCGTTTACGTACACATGCGCACTTATTATGTTCGGAACTATGAATATGCTATTTACAATAAAACTATTGTTTGAACTAAAAAATTAAAACACTATTATTTTAGTATGTTGCTTGTAGAATGATCTGACAAAAAATCAGAATGATTGTATGTATATTAGTATGGTTTCTATTGTAAAAAGAAAGTTTTTAGAGGTATCTTCATGATTTTTTTCTATCGTACCAAATTAGTTGTATTATGTTTTCAAAACACTATCTATCTAAAAATTCAAAATACATTTAAATAAAATTTAAAAAGAAAGTACGTTTTCGTAACCTTGGGAATCGAACCCGGGGACTCTCGAATACAAATCTACACGCCGTCCACATGCGCCGGTGTGACAGATGTACGCGGCGCCGAAAATGCTTAGCTTATGCGTAACATAATGACTGCACTTTCTTAGATGTTTCCAAAATTCATAGTTTTATTGCAAAAATAAAAATATTCAGTTAAAAATAAAATGCTCATACTTTTTACTTTCGTTCATATTATGTTCGGCTTTTGTTTTATATGAACGTTTTGTAGTCCTCCTTACGGAATGTTTCACTATATTTCCCATTTATTTACAAATTATTACGCTATTTCAACTTTGTTAGGTAGTACGCGGACCGCTGCCGGGAGACACAAGTGAAACGACCGGGAGTTGGGACTAGCCGTACAATAGATGGCGCGCGCCTTGCACCCATACATAACAAACTTAAAAGTATTTTATATTTACACGAAATAAAAATATTTACGGAAAGAAGATATGCAAATAATAATAAACAATGAATTTACAAATAAAACTTAACAAAAACATAACAATCTTGACGGAAATAGTGCGGCGAAAAGAGCGACACGTCCGTATAGCATCAGGCCTCGGCCGGCAGTGTCGCTACACGGGCGTTCACGCACACATGCGCACTTTTTATGTTCGGAACTATGAATATTCGATTTACAAGAAAACTATTGTTTTAAATAAAAAAATAAAACACTATCATTTTAGTATGTTACTTGTAGAATAATCTGACAAAAAATCAGAATGATTGTATGTATATTAGTATGGTTTTTATTGTAAAAAGAAAGTTTTTTAGAGGTATGTTCATGATTTTTTTCTATCGTACCAAATTAGTTGTATTGTGTTTTCAAAACACTATCTATCTAGCATATATCCTGAAGAATATCATATATTTTTCTGATTTTGTTTACTGTAGGCCATCATATACTTTTATTGTTTCGAAAACTACCGTTTTTTTGCGTTTAGGTCCTGTAAGCCCCTTAATAAACTTGAAACTTGGCACGAATATTTATGTAAGTAAATTATGAAGCTTGGCATTTATTGTTTTTATAAACTACCCCCTAAAGGAGGATTGGGGTGGGGGTGTCAAAATTTGTTTGAAGAATCTTAACGCGTGGTCCGATTACCTCGAAACTCGGTATTTATACTTAAGACCATAAATAAAGAATAACATGTATCAGGGTTTTTCGAAAATCTACCCTTCACGGGGTGAAAAGGGGTAATTCATTTTACAGGTGAGGATTTTACTTCGTGGTTTGATTGACTCAACAATTCGTGTAAATAATCTTTGAGTCAAGTAATGAACACATCCCAAACGATTTTACGAAATTCCACCCCTGTGGGGTTGAAAAGCGGGGGATACAGTTTATATGAAAAATCTTATTTATTTGGTTAATAAACATGAAACTTGGCACGAATACTTATATAAGTAAAATTATGAAGTTTGACATTTTTTGTTTTTCTAAACTACCCTCTAAAGGGGGATTGGGGACGTCAAAATTTGTATGGAAGAATTTTAACGCGATGTCTGATTAACTCGAAACTTGGTATTTATACTTAAGACCATAAATAAAGAATAACGTGTATCAGGGTTTTTCGAAAATCTACCCTTCACGGGGTGAAAAGGGGTAATTCATTTTACAGGGGAGGATTTTACTGCGTGGTTTGATTAACTCAACAATTCGTGTAAATAATCTTTGAGTCAAGTAATGAACACATCCCAAACGATTTTACGAAATTCCACCCCAGTGGGGTTGAAAAGCGGGGGATACAGTTTATATGAAAAATCTTATTTATTTGGTTAATAAACATGAAACTTGGCAATATTTGGGTCAGTAAATAATAAAGATTGTCACTTTTAGTTTAAAAAAACCCCTTACAGAGGATTTAGGGGGTGACAAAGTTGATAGGTTAAAAAAATATGTAACCCGCTGTCGGATTAACACGAAACTCAGTACTACTAAAACAAAAAATAAAACAAGTATGTGTTTTAGGGTTTTTCAAAAATCGACTCCTACTAAGGTGGAAAAGGGTAAGTTATAAAGTTTAAGGGGTGGATATAATATTACTGCTTGCTTCCATTAACTCGAAAATGGGTATGGGTCTTTGAGTCAAGTTATGAACACATCACGAACGATTTTTCAAAATTCCACCCCAGTGGGGGTGAAAAGCGGGATACAGTTTATTTGAAAATTCCTTTGATCTATAAACTTAAATATTGGCCCGAATACTTATTATCTAAATAAATGACAAAGACCATACCTACACACATTTTCGAAATTTTTAGAAGAAACTACGAATTTCACGCGGACGAAGTCGCGGGCAGAAGCTAGTAATATTATAAAGAGAAAAGATCTGAGGGGCAATTCTCGTAATTTTAAGAACATTCACATTCTGATCTCAGTCTCAATCTGTCAAAAATACCTCTAATTTCCCTACATTTTTGACAAGTTTTTGACATTGGTTGTCGCTGAGATGAGATTGCGACTAAATTTTGAACGTTTTTAATTACGGCAATTGGCCTTCTGATTTTTTGTATGTTTGTTTCTTATGCTTTCAAGCTAAAACGGCTGAACAGATTTGGAAGAAATTTATCACATGGGTAGACCACGACCTGGATTAGGACATATTAGGATACTTTTTTATCCCGATATTCCCACGAGATCAAGACTTACGCGGGTAAAACCGCAGGGCGCAGCTAGTAATTAATATTAAAAAATATGTTTTTATTTCTTATAATAATAGGTACATATTTTATGTCTATGTTATCTTTGTTACAGATGTCACCAGCCTAATAAGGCGAGTTCTACATTAAGGTAAGTTCAAAAAGATTACTTAGAAAAAAAAAAGGTTTTGAATCTACCCATGACGTGATTGATGGGCCCTATTTCAAAAGAACTCTAAATCCTGTATATCACCATGGGCTATTATTCCTTATAGGTCCTTAGGTTCCTTAGGTTATTAACTAAATTAATGTTTCATCATTTTGAGTGAAGCCTAAGGCTCGTATGGCAATTTTTATGGAAGTTTTTATTAGCGCATCTGTTTTATAGGTATTTCTTTTATGAGATATCGGTGGTGAGCTGATTTGATTGGACTTTTTTGGCCGAAGTATCTGTATTTGCATATCAGGCAAAATAGGCTTTTGAAAGCATATCTACATGTTTTATGGCATGAGAGCAGATTTTGATCTCCTTGGATTTTATCTATCCATACTAATATTATAAATTCGAAAGTGGATGGAGTGGTATGGATGCCACTTGTTATAAAGAAATCTTGAAGTTTTAGTAAGTCGTTTCTAGTTGGTTGCTAGTTGTATTATAAGACACAAACACGTTGCGGAAGGACTAAGTGTGGAAACCAAACCCATAACATAGACATAGAAGACACAAACACATAATTAGCACATAACTCCGTTCTCAGACTGTGACAGCTCCCACTTGTCACCATATTAAGGTAATTCATGGCTGCCACATAATCACACGCCACCTAGTTTCTAGCCCAGATTATGTTAACGCAAGGTAACAGATTAGTTTATAACACTGTCAGGTGACGTCACGTGTTCATGACGTTTATAATTGTAACTCGGTGATTGTGTCACCTAATATTTACAGTCAACAAAAGAGATAAGTATGCAGGATCGTCGGATATAGTTGAAGTTTAGTAAGAAACCGATACTAAAACTATAAATAATAATAATTATATATTATATTAATTCTTGTCACCGTATACATCTTTTTGGGGCTGACTGTACCTATCTACAACAGTGTGTACTAAGTACTTAGACGCGAGACAACTACTTAAGTAACAACTTAATCAAATCCAGACTCCGCAAGGGGTGTCATTGTTCAGTATACCTCCATTGTGTGAATTGTGAGTACCTCGTTACGTTGATTACCGAGTCATTATTTGATTACCGCGATTGAATGAAATGAAAGACAACCCTGTTAATTTGCTTTTGTGTGCATTACTGGCAATTGGTATGAATATGTGAGGGTATGATCCGGGCGGGCCTGCGGTCGGAGAGTAATGGGTAGCTCACCGTCCGATCAGGACCAGGCCCGTGCCGGACGGCGCGTATGTGTTCCACGCGCGCTTCAAAGAGATGTCAGCATAAGGGAAGGGGCCCGTTAGGGCCGAAGCCTGCCGGGTTAGCGGGATTGTCCGAAAGGGTTACCGCTACCCCGGAACATAAAGGGCTAAGGAAGGAACACGGGTGGGTTTTAGTCAGTAAGAGTCTGACACTCCCTTCCGCTCCACCCAGAGCGGGAGGAGTCATTTGATGATTTCCCATACACACAAAAAATGGTATGATCTGGAAAGTTAGGTACTGATAGAAATCTGCGTTTGGTTAGGAATTCCAAATTCAAATTAAGTCTTGTGTATCGAATTTAGTGATTCATTTGTTTTCGCGCCATTTGATTTTTCTTTGAAATCGTTCTGTTCACAATAAGGAAAACTTATACATTTTTTTTTAACAAAAACACAACCGACTTCCAAAAGAAACACTACAAAGTGAAAAATAACTTTAATAATTCGGTGTCTTTGAAATTAAAATAAGTCGGTGTCTTTGGTTTTGTATTTACCTACGTTTTTTGCCACCGACTTCCGAAATTAAAGTTATTTTTCACTTTGTAGTGTTTCTTCGGAAGTCGGTTGTGTTTTTGTTAAAAAGTTTTTATTTCACGATTTTTAGTGGGTCTGCTTATAATTTATCTAAGTTACAATAGCCAGTGTTAACATGCTCATCGCCTTTTACAAAATATTGCTTTTCCCGATGCAGGGAAGTTAATTGTTGAGGAGTTCCCCTGGTCCACCATCAGCTCCATATTACCATTCACATCGTGGCGAGCATAAATTGCTTAGCAACCATATCAAAGTAATCGAATCGCAACCCGTGAAATACTTAGATATTATTGAGTAATTCCGGTGTCCATCTGTGGTCTTCATCATCAGTTCCACTTCACCAAATGGTGCTTTCCGAGAGCAAATGCACGAGTTACTATAAAAAATACCCAAATCGCTATATGTGTGCCTATAATATTTGAAGAGTTCCTTCGATTTCTCCAGGATCCAATCAACAGATCCTGGCTTGGTGACTATGGGACCACTTCAGAAGTATCTCCTTTCGAAAAAAAAATTTTTTGAAAATCGGTCCACAATTGACGGAGTAATCGCGTAACAAACATACAAAAAAAAAAAGCATACCGTCGAATTGAGAACCTCCTCCTTTTTTGAAG
The DNA here is from genome assembly GCA_945859645.1 of Amphipoea oculea. Lineage (NCBI taxonomy): Eukaryota > Metazoa > Arthropoda > Insecta > Lepidoptera > Noctuidae > Amphipoea > Amphipoea oculea. The sequence continues at coordinate 14,909,858 of OX243880.1, forward strand.
TCGGTTAAAAATATTGCGTTATTTACGAATACAAGTTCCACCGTGGCACCAGTGCTGCAGAAACAGCTTAAATAATTAATTATGTGTATGGGGAAGCTACTGTAAAAGAAAACGGTACGTTTTTGTTTCAACAAAAAAATTGGAAAAATATTTGAGACACGATTCTCGTGATAAACTTTGATTTGATTTAATCACCTGTACGGAACCCTCGGTGCGCGAGTCCGACTCGCACTTGACCGGTTATTTTTAATAGATTTGCTTTTTCCATATAAAACGCCAATTTCATATAATAATAAGGACCTTAATAGTTTGCAACGACTTTTTGCCACCTGATATAATCAGGCTTAATTTCGAAAATACATAAGTGTCCATTGTTTCTGCACCGTTACTTTTATGTTCAAAATTGTGTATTCCTATTGGTCCTAATCGTCTATCGACGCAGCATCTGCGGGGACCTCGTTTCTTACAACTGGGTCAAGGAATTCCCGACATCCGATGTAGTCCTGCGGTTGGTGCTCAAGCTCATGTCTATGTAAGCTATCTAGCATCTGCAGTACGTGTAGATATTGTGTATGTAACCTAGAATAAGTAAGTTGTGTGGCCTATTTACCTTAGACGTGCTAGGATGACTGTGTGTTACAAATTATGTTTCGTATTGAAGTGATTTTTGTATTTGAGGTGCACGTTTTGTTGTGGTAGGTGTTAGGTACTGTATGAAATCAAACAACGTCATAATTTCTCTACGTTTATTCCAAGCGAACGTCTTTACATCACTCCCGCTATATCAACACTGTTTTCTTCAATATAAATATTTGAAAGCTCATTCTAAACTCGCTTGACTGTTCGAATGCAACCAGATATATTTTATTGCCAGCTTGCTTGCTTGGTCGATTTCCCATCCATCCATCCATCTATCATCCATTCATTCATCCATCTAGAAATCTACCTAGCAAATCTAACATCACATTGCCTTAATTCCGATGGTAGATTTCTTAAATGCAACAAGCTTTAGTAGGGACTCAAGACTTTTATAACTCATTTGGATTTTCTAAGGCACAACGAAATGTTTTAATATGGTATTTACTGCAGTAATTACTTGATTGCTCATCCGAACCCTCATAACGTGAAAATACAGGACTAAATTAAATTATCTAGCAAAACTCCGCAGACGTGATGGGTTTCGATATTTAAACATGACAAAAAAAAACCGGCCAAGTGCGAGTCGGACTCGCGCACCGAGGGTTCCGTATAAAAATTTAAGGTTTTCGGAATTTTTCCTTTATGTGTGTTATAAAACATTGCTTCATGCCAAATTTCAAGGTTCTAGGTCGACTGGAAGTACCCTTTAGGTTTTGATTCCCTTGCGAGTAGTTGCGAGTTTGAAAATATGCGGCTTAAATTGCCGTTTCTTTTGATTGCGTTGACATAGAAGTTTCATTTTGTTACAGCTTCAAGGTATTATAGACCTGAGTATTTGATATTAATTTCAATTTAATACCTATACGCGTTCATGAGAAAAGAAGTAACTTTAAAATTTTCAAAAATATTTTTTATTATATGATGTAACTAAAAATTTACGGTTTTCGCAATTTTTCCTTTATCTGTACTATAAGACGTTACTTAGTACCAAATTTCAAGATTCTAAGTTCACGGGAAGTACCCTGTAGGTTTTGATTCCCGTGCGAGTTTCGAAAATTTGCAGAAATTTGCGGCATAAACGGCTGTATCTTTTGATTGCGTTGGCTTAGAAGTTTGATTTTTTCACAGCTTCAAGGGACAGTAGACCTGAGTAATTGATATAAATTTCAGCTTCATACCTCCACGCGTTCCTGAGAAAAAGGGTCTTGACAGACGGACGGACGGACAGACGGACAACAAAGTGATCCTATAAGGGTTCCGTTTTTTCCTTTTGAGGTACGGAACCCTAAAAAAGACGGGTTGCACTCCGGGAGTGCCGGCAGAAGTGAAAACTTGAATATTAACGTTGAAATAAATCAATATTAATTGAATTAATATAACTATGTTTTTTTCACTATTTCTGCGTCACTTTTTTCATTAATCGATGCACTTTGTTCAATTTCCATTTTTTGAAACACTTTATATACACGAATTTTACGAATACACAGCAGTGTGGCTATTACACAGACGGTCGAGCCATCAGCTGTCCATCCACGTCCGAGTCCGCGTCCGCGTCCGCGTCCACCATCACTTTCACATCACATCACATAACATCACATCACCATCGCCATCGCCATCGCCATCACCATCGCATCACCATAGCCATCACCACCACCACCGCCATCACCATCATCATCACCATCGCCATCACCATCGCCATCACCATCACCATCGCAATTGCCATCTCCATCACCATCGCCATCACCATCACCATCACCATCCATCCATCCATCCATCCATCCATTATCGTGTCTCACTTGGTTCACTTCGGTTGGCGCCGCCGTAGAAAGAGATGGGGGGGGAATCTCTCCTGACGGTCACGTGTCCTGACGCGATGCCCTGACGCGAGTTTAACATTTTTTACCCATTACAAAAAGTGTTCAACGCCGCTAAAGAAGTTTTCACTTCAAAAATGATTTGGCGATACATTTTTTGCGGTCAACGATCCTAGGTAGTGTAGTTACTTGAAATATCAGTTTTTTTTGTGTATACTTCACAGACGTGATGGGTATCGAACTATCGATACTTATACACGTTAAAACAAAAATAACAGATTTTCTTAACATGTACTTCGAGTAACTATACTACAAGCGGTCGCTCAGCCCCAAAAAAAAAACCATGAAATCATTTTGTGTTATATTATGATTAGATATCGAAAGGTAACCCATCATCTATGTCGAGTTTCGCTAGCTAATTTATATTTAACCCTGTACCTATACAAACAATGTATCTATTTATCTCATCAATTTAGAATAATTTCATGGCAATTACCTGTCACAATTTAAAACCTTCAATATCCTCCAATAACATTTGACAGTAAACAAATTGGTTACGTTAACATATAAAACTGAAGCATTCTCTTGGAGAAACTTGACCCAAATCCTGTAAAGATAAATCAATGCTGTGACATATTAATTAGCGGTTACCGAGAGCCTATCTGTTGGGACTAATTGGCTTCTTATTACGTCGTAAGACGGCGGTAAACACCTGGGTTCCTGAAATATGCACGTTTTTGCCCTTCATTGCGTAGGAGAGGGTTTTAGAGGTGGGTATAAGAAAACTGAAATGTAAAGAAGAATTTTTGACGAAGTTTCGATAGTAATGATCAATCTAAAAAAACGTTTATTTTCTCTTGATTGTACAGACGCCAGCAGCCCAGCACATCAACCTACTACAATCTGTCAAATTTCTTTAATAGATTTTCAACTTTATCACTAAAGCAAAAGGTTCCAAGTTGATTGGGAAAATGTGACAGTTTCGGGTAGATTGATGTGCTGGCGTCTGTACTTACCTGTCAAAAAGAGTAACCCAGCATAAAGTGGATAAGCCAGAGTTTAAAACAGAAGAAGAACTAGCAGGGGATCGAGAAGGGGGGGACGGAGGGAGGGCTCAGGGGATCTGACCGGAATAAATCCTGTATGGGGGTTGAAGATCCAGAAATACTAATCTGACCTGGGTTTTCATAAATCATTTCGCTTCTTTAGCTCCTTGATTCAAGATATCAAGCACTCCAGCGTGGTTTGACCAGACTCGATTAATCGAATGAACCCCAATATTTAGACTAGCGCCTGAAGCCTCATGTTTCATGGTGCTACAGAGACCATTGCTTACCAAGGAATGGACCGGGGGGCGCCATAATGGTTGGGAAGACGTGCCCTTGGATAGCGAAGGATTTGTGATCCGTATATATGTAGACGATATCAAGCTGCCTTAAAAAATACTTAAAAATGTCTATGATCTAGAACTTGTTGGGGGTTTTTAATATCTATCTTGCGCCGACATTCCACGATGCCACTAGATGGCAAGCTATCTAATCGGCGGATTGGCTTTCCTATCTGTGAGTCTGTCCAATGTCGTACCGCACTTGCGCGACGACACTATCGTGCCCAAAGCGCACTAATGTATAATAAAATAAACAAAAAACTCTCAATTTATAAACTAACCCTACATAAAGTCAAGCAGACTCTTAAGCCATGGCTACTGTCGCTGAACTATGACGAAACAGAGGAAGTTATCACATCTATTTCGTAACATTAAAACCCCTCCTGATTAATCATTGACACTCACCCCCACACCCATACACACACACACACACACACACACACACACACACACACACCACTACACACTAACACTCACAAACTCAATACAGGCTTCTTTCAAACCACTTTTAGTATATTTTACTTTTTGTTGTTACCATAGTTATTCTTTTTATTTTTGTTAATCTTTTTGCATAAGATTCTGTAATGTCTCCTACTGGGAGAGGGCACTGGCTCTTGTAACACAGGTATATCACCTAGCACAGGAGTCAGGGACTTCACACTATTTTGTAACCACTTTCTTGTGTAATAAAGATTATTATTATTATTTTTGGTAAACAAATTTTGTTTCTTAGCTCTTTGGCTAGTTTAGCTCTTTGGCTGAATCTTAGCTCTTTGGCTGTTTTTTTAGTTTACTACATTAACGGGCCCAAGCCAAGTCAATGTAGCGTGTGTGAGGTGTTATGAGGGGTGATTTCATTTTCATCAATCTGCATGAACTTTCTAACTATTCTGCAGGTGTTTAAGATTGCGGCTTTTTGGAGTGTTATATAAATTGAGTCTTTTAGGTCTATTTGTTTAAGGCTGTGGTGGAGGTGATTGGGTATAACACCCGTCGTGGAGACAACAATGGGTACTACGTAGACTTTTTCCTGCCTCCAGATTCTGGTCACTTCTTCTTTCAGTTCAGCATATTTACTGATTTTCTCACTTATTGTTTTTTGTAAATTATGTGTATTAGGGACTGCAATATCTATAAGGTATGTGACTTTATTAACTTTATCTTGAAGGGTTATATCTGGTCTATTATAGTGAACGGTCCTGTCAGTTAGTATGGCACGATCGTAGTAGAGTTTGTGTGTGGTACTTTCTAGAACTGTTTGTGGTACGTATTTGTAATAAGGAGTGTTTGTATCTTGTATGAGTTTATGTTTGAGTGCTAGTTTTTGATGGATAATGTTTGCTACCTGATTGTGTCTGTGTGTATAGTCTGTTTGTGTGAGTGTTGTGCATGCCCCTGTTATGTGTTGTATGGTCTCTGGTTGGCTGTGACATTTGCGGCATTTATCATTTGTTATTGTGGGGTCTTTCATAATGAATTTCCTATAGTTTTTAGTGTTTATGATTTGGTCCTGTATTGCAATAATAAATCCCTCGGTTTCCGGAAATAAGTTACCGATTTTAAGCCATTTATTTGACGCTATTGTATCTATATGAGATTGTTCTAGATCATGGGGGTGCCGTCCATGCAACACTTTCTTTTTCCAGTCTTCTATCTTTTGCTTATGTGGGTCTTCATTACTAGTGTGTTGTATTTCTATCTGTTCGTGTAGGTTAAGTGGGGTGTAACTGATATCGTTCATAACTACGTTTATTATTATTATTATTATTAAGCATTTTCATCCAGACGTCACAGCGGGCCCTATCAGAATACCAGCGCTGTGACATTTATTTTTTTAAATGTTGTAGCATCATGCTGAGATAGGAGCCTTTTGGCCTCGTATAGGACTTTCTGTTTCATTTTTCTTTTTGTTACTTATTTATATAACTTGGTTTTTTATTTTTTTTACTGTGTTTAGTTTAGTTTGTGATCTTCCTGTACGAGTCGCAATAAATACTTTTTCTATCTATATCTCGTTTATCTATACTAAAGGCCTTTCTTTACTTTGTTCAGCATAAACGTTGTCCAAAACGGGAAAATTCAGTTTAGTCCTTTTACTACATGGCAACAAATTAACTATCTCCTCTCTTTCCTTCTTTATCCAGTGTTATTGACATCAGAAAGTAAACCAAGTTCCGCCTTATTAATCGTATTTACCGGTCGCGTCCGGGCCGTACGGCTGTTTTACGACAGGATCGGCAGCCTCTGGGGATGTAACTTACCGGACGGTACTTGGCCGGTTGAGTTACGGCGCGCCTTTCCGAACGTTTTTATTTCCCGATGCTTGACGATTGGTTGTGTTTAGGGAGAATTTACATAATAATAATAATAATTTATTTAGGTCCATTTACAAAGTAATACATTTATAAACTTAAAAATACTTAGTATAGTACTAATACTACTTATAGTTACAATAATGCATTTCTATTTATTTCATCCAATCTTATGAAATATTTGATCTTTTATTTAGTAACTAGCTGACTGACCGATAAGCCAAAGTGACTCTTCCATCCATCAATACTTTTTTTTTCTCGTTAGTCCTTACTACTTTGCTGGGCAAAGGCCTCCCCCAAATCCATTAGGAACACTTTTTCTGCGCCACCTCGAACTAGCCCTCGCGGTACGCGTCCAGGTCATCTCGACATCTCCATCAATACTAAAATTATAAATACGAAAGGAATTCTGTCTGTATGTTACCTTTTCACGCCTAAATCACCGAACAGATTTCGAAAAAAATTGGCAAGGAGATAGATGACATTCTAGGGAAAGACAAGCGGGCGAAGCCGCGGACAGAATCTAGTGGGATATAAGACAAAGCCAGTAATATGATTCATATTTGTCAGTTTTATTTGATTCTTAGAAACTGTGATTTAACCAAATTTCGAGTTATCTTAATAAACTATTCTCCAGTATTTGGTCTAAGCGAATTTGACATCTATGAAAATATGGCATTTCATTTCATTTCATTTCATTTATTTATTTTGTGAAACATAGGTGATTTCAGGTGTTTTCAAAAAACAAAATCTATTGTACAAACCATGTCCCGCCGATAGGCATACAAAATTGGATTAATATGAATAATGTCAAAGTTACACAAGGATTTCAAATTATAAAATTGTCATAATAATAAAGAGAAAATGTCATAAAAATAGGAAAAGATAAAGATATACAATGTCAAAAGATTGCAAAAACACAAAAACAAAATTACATGTAAAAAAAAAAGACGGGTTGCACTCCGGGAGTGCCGGCAGAAGTGAAAACTTGAATATAAACGTTGAAATAAATCAATTATTAATTGAATTAATATAACTCATTTTTTTTTCACTATTTCTGCGTCACTTTTTTCATTAATAGATGCACTTTGTTCAATTTCCATATTTTAAACTCTTTATATACACGAATTTTACGAATATACAGCAGTGTGGCTAGGTGGCTACTACACACGGTCGAGCCATCAGCTGTCCATCCATCCATCCATCCATCCATCCACATCCACAGTTCACTTCGGTTGGCGCCGCCGTAGAAAGAGAGGGGGATACTTAGTAGTTAGGAGTAGTAGTTCTCCCCTGTGTAGTCTCTCCTGACGGTCACGTGTCCTGACGCGATGTCCTGACGCGAGTTTAACATTTTTTACCCATTACAAAAAGTGTGCAACGCCGCTAAAGAAGTTTTCACTTCAAAAAATATACATATATTATATAAATTGATCAAAATTTGTCATCCATATACTCCTTGACCGAATAATATACTTTGTCATTTAGTAGCTTAAAGAGATTACTTTTGAATTCATTATAATTCTTACTATTTCTAATATGACAAGGTAATTTGTTATACAATTTTGGTGCCATTGCATAGACACTATTATAAGCTTAAGGTTTTGTATATAAATTACAGGAATACCTACGTCTGGTTCCACATAGATCTACCACTTACAAGTTGGTGGCCTAAATAACCCAAATTATAGTTATTAGGCTAAGCTTGCTTACGACCTAGGAGACGAATTGGATACTAAAACTCTATAAGGATCGGATGCCTAATTTAATTTGTTGTTGGGGCATACAAATACCTACTGTCTTTAATGGAGTAAAGCTTATAATATTGTGTTGGTTTAAAAAAAAAAACAGAACGAATCATTATAATACTACTTGTATTTACTAAAAAAACGATGGATACATTGTGTGCAAGATAATATGGTCAGAAAGGGGGTGAATACGGAGATGACAAATGATAGAGAACTTTGAAAGAAGAAGCCATGTTGCGTCGACCTCGATTACATTGGGAAAAGGGCCACGACTGCTTTTTGTGTCTGAGTTATTATTAATAGTAGACTAATATAAGTAACCTCAGTGGCGAAGGTACCATACAACTCGATTCCCACCGGCTTCCCTTCGAAAATTCAGAACATAATCCTACAATAGTCAATTCATAATTGAAATATTTTTTTGCTCCGGCTTACCTCTGTCATAAATTCTCCCTTCGCCACTGTAACCTAGCTTAAAATTAGACGTATTATTTAACGGATTAAATAACACTCTCGCCCTCACGATCTCTCCATAGACACATAGTATCGTTGCTATCGACTAAGTTCTAACGTCTAACTTTGCTGATGTTTTCTTGTATCCCCTCCTAGTCCCCTAACTTTTTAAGTCGGGACAAGGCAAAATACTTCATCGGAATTCATTGTAATCGGTGGGAGAGTGTTCAGTCTGGAAACGAGCTTTACAGGGCCGTACGGGGTAGAGTAGACCTACCCTTTCCCCTCAGGTAGAAACCGACCTGCATAGCTATTCACAAACACTCGATACGCTTCCGTATCGTATCGAAAATTAATCATTGTTATCGTAGGAGTCTTCTAAACGCTGTTCACAAGTCCAAAACCCGAAAATTTTGTCAGTTTAAATCAAATAGACGCCCGCTATTCTTCCAACAGCTATTTGCTGTTGAGGGCAAGTCAAATCAGGTTATCGAAATGTCAGGTTTTCGATACGATAGCCTGTCGTATGGTTGTGAATCAGGGCTCTGAACTCTAATATTAACAAAATTAGGAAAAACGAAAATTTTATCAGCCTAGAGTAATTTTAGAACAGTCACATGTTATATGTTAAAGATATTACCGAACTCGTCTCGTTTTAATAATATTTTAACATGTAAAAGGGTTTCCTAAACCCATTTTTTTTTACAAAATAAACATCATTTATCATTCAATATTGGTCCTTAAGGATAATAGTTTACAGAAATACTAGTAGCTCGTTGTTAATCGACCCGGGAGCTAACAATTGGTTTGACCTGTTTGTAAACTGGGAGACCCGATAAAGGCCCGACTCGGCCCGACGTTCCCTATCTCTGCTACGATACTGTTAAAGTTTTGTTTAATTGTTTAAGTTTTTGTATAAAACTTTTGTGATGGATAAACAATTCGACTTTCAGATGGTTCATAAAATTCCAATCTTTCGCCATGTTTGTATGTTATCTACATGGCATATAATACATGGCCAAAGATTGAAATCTTATGGTTCTTATTTATACGAAGCTTTACAAAGTTCCATTTCGACGCTTGCTATTTAAAGGATGATTGAAACATAGACTTACGTTGGGCAACGGGAGTGTATAGATAAATCCATATCCATACTAATATTATAAATTCGAAAGTCACTCTGTCTATAATTATGTTACACCTCTAAACCACTGAACGGATTTCGAAAAAAATTGGCAAGAAGATAGATGGCATCCTGGAAAAGGACATAGGGCTATTTTCTGTCCTAGTAGCACGTTCCCATGAGATAATTCTATACACGCGGGCGAAGCCGCAGGCAAAAGTTAGTCCACCAGAAATCTTAAATGCACTACGGATATTACAAATTTTAGACTTTAAACTGAATTTCCTGCGCAGACAATTGGATTGATTGGGGTAGGAAGTGGAACGCTCCTGTCTCGATATAGGAAATGTTGCCTGTAGTCTATTACATTTGCTTACCTACTAGGTATATCTTTCCTACCTACTTATTTTGCTACGGGTAGAAGTAAACTATTTAATTTGAATTTGATGCTAAGTGAGTATATTTTTCGAGATTTTATATCCACCAATTAGAGCATAAACAGAATTAGAGTTTACAGAAATGTAAGCTTTGTAATGATCGCAAGGTCGAAACAACGTCATCATCCTCATTTCAGCCGAAAGACGTCCACTGCTGGATATAGGCCTCCCCCAAGCACCTCCACTTTGACCGGTTTTGTGCTTCTCGCATCCAACGGGTTCCTGCGGCCTTCACAAGATCGTTCGTCGGTTCACCTTGTGAGAGGCCTTCCAACGCTACGTCTTCCGGTACGCGGTCGCCACTCCAGAACCTTTCGGACCCATCGGCCATCTGCTCTGCGAGCAACACACAGTCCCAATTCGAGTTGGTAGAACGTAACACAGCATCGTCCTCGCATACATATAATTATATAATTATCACCTTACTAATAAATGTTGTATAGCGTCTGTATAGTTACGCAACGCTTTGTCTTCTTCTTTCGAAAGTCAAATTACTGACGACTGAGAAATCGGTGTGTAACTATTCATCTGATATAATACGTTTATTAGTGAGGGGGTTAATGTATACAAAATATTGTAAGTTATTTTAAAAGAGTAACGGTGGATTTTCTTGCCCATTCTTCTCCATACAAGACTACCTTATGGAAAAGGCAACTAGAATCAATTCTATTTTTTTATTGTACAATTTGACGTCCAAAAGTGCCTATTTGAAATAGGTAAATGATTTGAATTCGATAAAAAACAGAGGGACTATTCTCGTAATTTTAAGAACGTTCACAGTCTGATCTCAGTCTCAATCTGTAAAAATACCCTAAAACCTACATTTATGACAAGTTCTTGTTTTTGATGGTCGCTGAGATGAGATTGCGACTAGATTTTGAACGTTTTTACGTAATTACGGGAATTGGCCTTCTTCCTCGTTTAATAGGATAGGGAGTATATATCCTTTTTAAAAATATTCATAGATAAAATAATAGCCTTAAGGAAAAAGGTCAAACGTATGCATACTCTTCATGTAAGCTGTAAGCTCCAGATACTTATTTAGAGCGCGGCACCGCCCGCTTTCAACTTCATTTCAGTTTCACGGAATTCATAGTGCATTTCGTCGCAAGTTTAGTACGTATGCAAACTACGAGGAATTCTATTAATAACAAAATTTTCAAGCGTAGTCTATTAAAAATGTTTCATGTCATATTTACGTTTTGTTTACGGCTTTAAGGACTATGTAAAGCCTCATTAGGAGCTCTGCAGATGGCGGTCATTTTAACTGCGAATGACCGCGAGAGACATCATTCGGTAAGCATCGGCCACGCATCGGTAAGCGCGGTAGTTTTGTCCTCCGAGTACGTTATTGCATAGATTACCATTCGTTCTATTCGTTAAATTGTCTATCGTCTGCTCAGCGCCTTATAAGTACTATGTTTTCAATTTGGATTATACTGAAGGGTTTATAATATTTTGGATGCCATTAGTGTTTCTTTGTGTGGAACAAAGGCATTGCTTCTACACAAAAACATACCCTCACTATTTTACCAAAGACTTAGACAGAGGCGCACCTATACTACACCCACATTCGCCATGCCCGTTTGATTGTAACAGGTTCGCCCCCGAATTGCTTCTACTGCAACAAAAAAAATTTATGGACGTCAGTGTTCTCGCTTCGGCCGTCAAGGAAACCGGGGTTTCGTAACTGGTTTCCATGAAGCCTTTTTTATACTTCTATGTAAGTGGTTTCCATGAAGGATTTATTTGCTGTTTCTGTCTTACCAAATCAAACTAAGAAGAATTGCCAAACTTAAGTGACAGTGGGCAGTACACATTGTTCGCAGAATAAATGGCCGATGGGGCCGAAAGGTTCTGGAGTGGAAACCGTGTACCAGAAAACGTAGCGTTGGTCGGCATCCCACAGTGGACCGATGACCTGGTGAAGGCCGTAGGAATCCGCAGGATGCGGGAAGCACAGAACCGGTCAAAGTGGCGGTGCTTGGCGGAGAGCCTTGTCTAGCAGTAGACGTCTTTCGGCTGAAATGACGAACGATGAAGTCAAATTATCCAGCATTCATTTAATGGCGACGTCTGTTGCAAAAAGGAGTTCCAAAATCAAACACGCAATTAACAAGGTCACTGATTATTTATTATCTTTATCTTCCTCAATAAAGGAAGATTGTTTCGGATGCTACTTGTGATCCTATAAACGATTCGCAGTAGGTGGTCTATTACATTTGCATTACATTTCAGGAACATTTATCATGGCATTATCTTCCTGTTATCGTTTACTTCATAAAGCTTCGAAGGAAGAGCTTTTTCCGTAATTTGTCTTCGCAAGACAAAAGCGATGTAACTAAGAAACTTATGTTGAATTTTATCAGAGTATCTCAGAGAAAATGTTCTTGCATGATTCATAGGGATGGACCGAATTCAAAAAAATATTCTTTCAGCCCATCGTTGGCAAATTGCGTCAGTTTCGAACTTTCAGCCAATTGCTACGTCATGGATGACGTTATGTGGATGACGGCAAGGTTTTAATGTAGCACTCTTAACACTTAAAGCAGACGTCTTTACAATGTTAAGGTGACTTTGCAGGGAAGACGTCTAATCCTTAGTATTGTAAATAAACAGTGGTAGTTCCCAGACGCTGGTTTATCTTTTTAATCTGCTGGTGCGTCACAGGCGCGACGGCTGGGCGCCATATTGCTCTGAGCAAGTTCTGAGTGGGCTGCATGTGATCCACTTATTATTATAATTAGTCGTGACCCCTTTATGACTTTAGTTTACGCATGTATTGTTGCTATTTTAGATTTTATGACATGTTACGTCATAAGATAAATATAGGGTGAAAATGGTGTATTCTTGCGGCCTGCGGGTCTTGGTTTAATTTAAAAGTACTTTAACGACCCTAAAGATTTTTTCTTCTAGAAACTTCCATGAAAATGCAGAGCTCATTTATTGGATTAATTGTCCAATTAAACAGATTAGGCTCATTTCGCTCACAAACCTGCTCAATGTTGCCTTTATTTCAGGGATGAAGGACATTCATTTAGGAGACCCTAATTATTGTAAATGGTTGATCATTTTGCCGATTTTCTAAACACGAACGATAATAATTACTCTTAACACTGTTTGTTTAATTAGTTTAGTTTTGCTTTTCTAAAAGCATTATTGAACAATTTAATATTATGATTGCGCTTCTTTTTGTGTAGGTACTTCAAATAATTCCTATTTTGTGGTCCTAAAAATGCGTTTACTTGGCTACTACGGCATCGCTCGCTTCGCACGCTCGGCTCGCGCGTGGTTGGTCAGTTCCAACCTAATCTAACCCATTTTGTCGGGGAACCCCAGCAGAATAGGCCAGAAAGTTAAAAAGAGGCTTAATTATTAAAAAAGTAGACATTTACATTAGAAGCGTAAACATTTTTTAGATCACCTACATTAATTTTAAAAAAGTTTCCATCAACGTCAATCAGTTTTTGAGGATCAGTTAAATATTTTCCATTAAAAATTGTGTTCCTTATGAAAGTGACGTAGTCAAAGCAGCTTAGCCTTTTAGTTAATAATTGCGTTAAAGAAATAGCTCATGGTCGGGTCGACGAGATTTACTATTTAATTTATAGCGATCCCGTCCTCGGTCAGATGTTTACATTTACTTGCTTTTAATTCTCTTAGGAAGATTGATTCTACAAGTTAGTGCTTACACAATGGAGTTTTCTAGAAACCAAACTTACCTCGTTATTGGAAAGTAACTGAAAACTGTTGTAACGTTTTTGTTTTGCATAGGGAAGGCCTACGAAAGGTGTGCGGTGGTGGGTGGGCGGTGGGTGGTAGGTGGTAGGTGTTGAAGTATTGTTTAAGCTGTTGTGATTTTCTAAGAAAGCGGTGAACGGTCACAAAACAAATGTCCAAATACAGAGCGTTTTTTGACATATTAATCACACTAATATTATAAAGGCGAAAGTTTATGAGTGTGTCTGGGGGTGTGCTTATAAGTTCGTTGCTTCTTCACGCGCAAACTGCTGGACCAATTTTGATAAAAATTTGTATGGAGGTAGCTGACACCCTGGATTAACATATAGGCTACTTTTTATCTCGATATTCCCACGGAATCGACATTTACGCGGGTGAAACCGCGGGGCGCAGCTAGTATCAAATACTGTGTAAAATGACAGATTTAATAGAATAAATCGAAGAATGACGTACGGAACCAGTTACTTAGGAAACTTAAACTTGAGGGTGCAGTTACCTGATAAAATGTTGGTAATGGCTTCATGCAGTTGACACTGCTTACACATTTTCAGTGCTAAGCGTTGCTCTGCTGTCCATCGAGAAGGTACTTTGTAGCGGAATGTGTACGGGCTTATAATAATACCCTATGAAATTGCACGACTTTTCCGAATCATGAGCTTCCGTAACTGGGATTTGTGAATAGTCCTTTGTTGAGTCGCCTCCATCTAACTCATGATAACCTAAAGAAAGTGGCTGGAACGTATTGGATGCGGAAGGCGGAGGACAGGGTGTTGTGGCGCAGCCTGGGAGAGGCCTATGTCCAGCAGTGGACTGCAATAGGCTGAGTTGATTGATTGCATCATGTCTTCTTCTTCTTCCATACTTCTCTATTAGTCGTCATCTCAGTAGTCACTCCCTTTCTACCCATGTGATCTTCCACACAGTCCATCCATCGTGTCTCTGGTCTTCCTCTACCTACTTAGACCACAGAAACGATCGATTACATGGCATCCACATTCATACTCAAAATTTTCTTCACAACATTTTCCTCATTCATCCGCATCACATTTACAAAAACTATTTAATTGATACTATGATTCTATAATAAAAAAACCGGCCAAGAGCGTGTCGGGCCACGCTCAGTGTAGGGTTCCGTAGTTTCCCGTCCGTCACAATAAGTGATCCCACGTACAATTCGATAATACCCGACCCAATGTCATAAGTACCTACAGCGCCATCTCTCGGGGAATTGGGTTACTAATTAATACATAGACGTGCCAGAAGTTTTCGGTGGTAATTTTGGATTGCGAGAACCGATTTTAATAATTCTTTTTTTGTTTGAAAAAAGATACGTTCAGGATAATAAAATATGTAAACGAAGTTAAAAAAAAATGCTTGTATATACGATTATACTATGAACTTAGTCCAGAAATGATTTTGTACAACTTTTTGTCTTTTTTGTACAAAAACTATTGTTTCTATCAAGTTCAAAATAATTTTCCTAGAAAGTCCTTATAAAGTTCTACTTTTCAGATTTTTTTTCATATTTTCTAAAGTTATGGTTCAAAAGTTAGAGGGGGGGGGACACATTGTTTTTTACTTTTGGAGCGATTATTTCCGAAATTATTGACATTATCAAAAAATGATTTTAGTAAACCCCTATTCATTTTTAAATACCTTTCCAACAATATATCACACATTAGGGTTGAACTTAAAAAAAAAAATCACTTCCCACTTTACATATAGGGGGGCTACCCTAATAAAACATTTTTTTCCAATTTTTATTTTACCACTTTGTCGGCGTGATTGATATACATATTGGTACCAAATTTCAGCTTTCTAGTGCTAACGGTCACAGAGATTAAGCGAGGACGGACAGACGGACGGACGGACAGACAGACATGGCGAAACTATAAGGGTTCCTAGTTGACTACGGAACCCTAAAAAGACGGGTTGCACTCCGGGAGTGCCGGCAGAAGTGAAAACTTGAATATTAACGTTGAAATAAATCAATTATTAATTGAATTAATATAACTAAGTTTTTTTTACTATTTCTGCGTCACTTTTTTCATTAATCGATGCACTTTGTTCAATTTCCATTTTTTGAAACACTTTATATACACGAATTTTACGAATAGGTACACAGCAGTGTGGCTACTACACAGACGGTCGAGCCATCAGCTGTCCATTCACGTCCGCGTCCGCGTCCACCATCACATCACATCACCATCACCATCGCCATCACCACCACTATCACCATCGCCATCACCATCACCATCACCATCGCCATCGCCATCGCCATCACCATCCATCCATCCATCCATCCATTATCGTGTCTCACTTGGTTCACTTCGGTTGGCGCCGCCGTAGAGACATGGGGGGGGGGGGGGAATCTCTCCTGACGGTCATGTGTCCTGACGCGATGCCCTGACGCGAGTTTAACATTTTTTTACCCATTACAAAAAGTGTTCAACGCCGCTAAAGAAGTTTTCACTTCAAAAAACTTCTACAATATTATTATGGATCAATATTGAACATGACAATTAAACGCCTTTCCTACAAAAACATCAAGGTTGACTCTATAATACAATTAATTTATAGGTACTGTCCTTTTTCCGGACCCTAAGGAATACAACAGTCAAGTAGGTATTTATTCATCAACATGTGCTTGATAGTAAGTTGATAACCTATTAATTGACAAGTTTATATTGATGGTACATACCTAACCCCCTTACTAATAAACGTATTATATCAGATGAATAGTTACACACCGATTTCTCTCTTTCAGTCGTCAGTAATTTGACTTTCGAAAGAAGTAGACAAAGCTTTGCGTTACTATACAGACGCTATACAACGTTTATTAGTAATGGGATATGTTTGTAAGCATTTGTTGCTATTCAGTTGCTATTTGAGTCCATGGACACCCATGTAGAGGAGTGAGTCGTTTTATCTAATCCTAGCTACTCGCCCCCGTTTCGCACCGTTTTACTACGTTACAAAACATCTTGATTTCTTTATTATATGCAAGTTTAATACTAATGTATCCCTTTCATAATAAGTTCTCTAAATTATGATGAAAACCGCATCAAAATCCGTTGCGGACTTTAGAAGAACAACGCGGTCACACACAGACACGAAAAGCGACTTTGATTTATGTAATACTAGCTGCGCCCGGCGGTTTCACCCGCATAAGTTTAGATCCCGTGGGAATATCGCGATAAAAGTATCCTATGTGTTAATCCTGGTTATAAACTATCTGTGTGCCAAATTTCATCCAAATCCGTTCAGCCGTTTGTGCGTGAAGAAGTAACAAACACACAAACTTTCGCCTTTATAATATTAGTGTGATGTGATATATACATGATACATATAGATGCATATAGAAGATAGAAACATGGACACAGTTATCATGAGCGCAGAATCCGGGACGGTTGTATACATGCTGATTCTGTTCGTGGATACCTACTACGCCTCCATATCCGGCTCTAGTCAAAAATGTATTTGTAGTCTCATACTCGAAGGTAGATTTCCATAGAGGGATTAGTAATATAAACAGCATTGACGGAAAGGTTTCTTTGAAATAGCGTTGCGTGTTTCTAAACTCTGGGGGTTGGTTCAATTGTTCGCTATGATTGGCGGTCGTTGGGGACACTGTGGCGCCATCGCACTGTCTAAAACAGTACTATTGAACTATATATCTGCTACATTCTAGTACTTGGGACAGTATTTTTTTATTTGAAACAGCTTTTTTAGTTAGTCTGGGCGACTAAAAGGGGTTGCCCGAATTGGGGTGACCTTTTTCTATACACATAATAAAATTGTAACTGACGAAGATTTTTTGTCCGTTTGTGAACGGATTTGGATGAACACAGCCAGTTTATAACCTGATTAACATAATACTTTTGATCCCGGTAGTACGTTCCCTTGGGAATACTTTTGATCCCGGTAGTACGTTCCCTTGGGATTATTTCCGATGTCCAAGTGGGCGAAGCTGCGAGCAAAAGACAGTTTGGAATAAATGTAGGTACACATCTTAATTTCGAAGATATGTGACATCTATTAACCCGCACTGGACCCGCGTGGTGGATTACTGCCCTCTCTCTCTCACTGAGAAGAGGCCTGTGTCCCAGCAGTGGGAACATTATAGTATGTTATGTATTCTAATGAAGTTGTTACAGTTGCTAAATAACATGCTTCTAAGAGTGATTCGTCAACTCATCCTACATGCCTAAGGCCCAAAATAGTTTTGATTTTCTTCAAATTGTCCCAAAAGGGCCGTAGGCATGTAGGACGAATTGACGAACCACTCGCTTCTAAGGACGTGTATAGGGAAAAGCTTGCTGAAGTATCGCATTGAAAACTATCTATATCTATACTTATAATAAATCTGTAGAGAGGTCAATTCTGTACATGAAATATATTTTCAAAATAACTATCAGGGGGTGATTAGTGATCGATACTGATGCCAAAAATGCAATCAGTAAAATTTTTGTCTGTCTGTCTGTCTGTCTGTCTGTCTGTCGGTCTGTATGTTCCTTATAGAAACAAAAACTACTGGACGGATTTTAACGAAACTTGGTACAATTATTCTTCATACTCCTGGGCAGGTTATAGTATACTTTTCATCACGCTACAATCAATAGGAGCAGAGTAGTGAAGGGAAATGTTGGTAAAACGGGAGAAGTTACTCCATTTTTTAAGCTTCCGTCGCGTGTGCAGCCTTAATGGTTAAAGTTACATAGAAATCATGTATGACGGAAATATTCTAGATAAAATTGTCTAAAAAATATCCCGCAACAGCATATGTCTATCTTTTATGGTTGACTCACAATAACACGTGTAACTCCTGATAGCTTAGCAGTTCGGAGCATTCTGATTATATTTGTTTACTCTTACGTTTATAATACTCTCACTCATCCCTAATTTAAAAAAGTTAACATTATTACCTATTCAATAAAAAAAGAATCATAGAAATCGGTATAGAAACACCAAACTTATACATGAAATAAGCCATCGCGCCGTCACACGTCTGAATCATGCTATAAGGATTATATTTGTGTAACGGTTGCCGCGCTCGACACTGGTCGCGGTAGTGTATAAAAAGGCGGGAGGTCCGAGAGCGTCAGAGCGAGCTTCATTCAATATTTGGCTGTTGATGCGTTCAGAGCGTTCGACCTTATTGACAGACAATAATTGATATTGAGAAACCGTGCTTATCAGCGCGACTTTTAGTCTTTAAATTGTTTATTTGAATTTCTTTTGTTGTTATTTTGTAAAATAGGTATGAGTTGTTTTGGTAGTGTTTAAATATTCGTTCAAATTAAAAATTATTAAGCGTAGGTACTTTTATTAATTAAAGTAGGTAGTTATAGGTATTTATTTTGAAATTTTACACAATGGTTCCCTTTATAATGTAGACAAGGAATTAGGAAGGATTTTTTAAATTCAACCCCTAAGGGAGTTAAATAGGGGATGAAAGTTTTTATGAAAGTCCGTCAGTTTTAAAGTTAGGATCTTCAAATTTTGTGTTTAGGCTGACGACTAAAAATTAATTTATACGTGTCTCAGCGTTTTTGATAATTCCAACCCCAAAGGGTTAAAAAGGGGGATAAAGTTGTGTATGAAAGTCCGTCAGTTTAAAAGTTAGGGTCTTCAAATTTTGTATTTAGGCTAACGATTGAAAATTAATTTATACGTGTCTCAGCGTTTTTGATAATTTCTCCCCCAAAGGAGGATGAACGAACTGACTGAAATATCAACGCACAGTCTAAACTGCTGGTCCTAGGGACATGAGTTTTGGAGGTTGTGTTCTTCGTGCAGAGTAGGTATCGAATAAGAAGGGGTTTTTGGAAATTCAACCTTTAAGAGGGTGAAAAGGGGGGATTTTGTTTGTATGAAAAATCTTATTTATTGAGTTAATAACCTTGAAACTTGGCACGAATACTTATCTAAGTAAATTATGAAATTTGGAATTTTTCGTTTTTCTAAAATACCCCCTAAAGAGGTAATGGGGGGGTGTTAAAATAAGTATGGAAGAATTTTAACGCCCTGTCCGATTAACTTGGAACTCAATATTTATACTAAGGACTAAAAATAATTAATAACGTTTATCAGGGTTTTTCGAAAATCTACCCCTAACTGTATGAAAAGAGGTACTTAGTTAATTTTAAAGGGGAGGATTTTACTGCGTGGCTTGATTAGCTCGAAAATTGGTATAAACTTTGAGTCAAGTTATGAACACATATTAAACGATTTTTCAAAATTCTACCCCTGTGGGGGTGAAAAGCGGGGATAGTTTCTTTGAAAAATCTGATTCCTTTGTTCTATAAACTTAAAAATTGGCCCGAATACTTATTTATTTAAGTTAATTATAAAGATCATACCAACATTCATTTTCGAAACTTTTAGAGGAAAGTACGAATTTCACGCGGACGAAGTCGCAGGCAGAAGCTAGTGCATCATAAAACTTTATCATAAAATGAGCAAACTTGATCCTTCATAATCCAACAAGAAGAGTCGAGAAGCATAATGAATGCATTTCAATAAAAACTTGATGGCAACGCCGAGTTGACGTCGAAAGCTGAAATGAAAACAACAACTTATATTTGTATTTTTGAAAGAATAAAGACGGATTTGAGAAGTCAAAAGTCAGATAACTTATAACTGAAGAATAAATAATTATGACAGTTTGACATCATTTCTATACAAAAGCTGTCAAACCGCAATATTTATTGAAAAATCAGCCCTAAGTAACATAAACGCAAGACCTCATACACCCCATTGAAAGCATAATACTAATGATGACATGACTAAGACATAATTTTTTTGAAGCTCACTATTATTATTAAGAAAATTGTGTCGGAAAATAGTATTACTTTATGCATTTAAAATTAGGCCTTATTGCCTTAAAATATGATTTAATTTTCTTTGGCTCAATCGGCGGTCAGTAGGGCAAAATACATAATTTTTGAAAAACATCTTATATTCAAAGTTACTGAAATCGATTCAGTAGTCAATTATGAACAAACTACTTTCACGACTTGCGTTTATTCTGTTATATATTGTGTAAAAACGAAACATTTCATACAAACTTGTTGTCCCATTTCACTAAGAATTTATGGAGCTATATAAATGTCCTAACTTATGGTATCTATTAAGTATTCCGTGCTGAGTTGCGTCCAAGGTGACTTCAGTACAGACTATGCTTCGTGAAATATTTTCGTCTTTCGGCTACTTAGTTTATGTAATAGCGAAAATATTCGAATTTAGTCGTCTGCTGCCAATCATATATCTATTCTTATTCGATTCGTTTATGCGGAGACGCATTTGTATGATTTGAAATAAATCTGTTTGGTAAATTGATTTTCGAATTTAGATAAGCTTTTGAGCAGAGCTTTCGTTCCAGTGTTTATGTCTTCTTGTATATTGTTATCGTTCTCCTTGTCTTTTTCATTAGACTTCTCTGATACATTATCTTTTATACTGTACTAGTTTCTGCCCGCGACTTCGTCCGCGTGAAACTTATTGTTCCCCACCCACCCCGTCGCATCGCATCGCCTGCCCGCGCTATCACTTCGTTTTCGCTTAGCGTTCTTTCGGACTTTGTTTTTTTTTTTACTCGGCTCGTAAGATTATGTACGTAGTTATATTGAACTATCAATCTAGGTTATACAGGATGAAATTGAACACATGCGACAAATCGAAATGGGAGATTGTACTCATCATTATGAACAACTTTTACTATGGAAGCAAACCTGAAGTCGCGAAAAAAAAATCAGCTGCTCCCTACATTTTGACGAGTTATGCGAACATAAATGTAGGGAACAGCTGATTTTTTTTTTCGCGATTTCAGGTTCGGTCCCATAGTAAAAGTTGTTCATAATGATGAGTACAATCTCCTATTTCGATTTGTCGCATGTTTTCAATTTCACGCTGTATTTCAAAATGTATGAAATCGTGCAAATATTCAATAATGCACAACAAAGGATACAGTTCAATATTTGCTGTGATGCCAATTCTGGAAACTTCCTTTGTCTGCGTTGTTATTGTCTAGTTTCCTAGAAAGAGTGCAAGGAAATCTAATTTTAGATAAGAACAATGTTTCTGTTTGTGCGGATAGAAAAAGAAGGATGAATTAGGTAGACGTCAAAGTTGTATAAGCAAAGCTTTTTCTCGTCAGAAACAATTTCAACATTGCTATAAATATTTACCAACCCGCACTGGGCCCGCGTGGTGGATTACGGCCCACTCCCTCTCATAAAGAGGAGGCCTGTGTCCCAGCAGTGGGAACATTATAGGCTGATTATGATAAATATTTATTTTAATGTGATATATTGAAAAAAAAAAGTGGTTTTTCTATTTCGTGTAACTTGTCAAGTATGTGCAATAGGGATTTAACATTTTGGTTTATGTTTTTTGACTCTTTGGTATCATGTAAAAGAAATACACGATTAATGAATTTTTCTCGATAAAAAAATTGCAAAGTTAAATCAATTTTTTTCCTTTTTTTGACATAATGGCGTAACGCTTACCTAAGAGTTATTCAATGGAATTTACTTTAAAACATAGAGACTTATCATATTAAAATTTACTCAAAGTAATTCATTTATTTTGTTAATAAAAAAAGGAGTAAATTCGTTTTGGCACATAGGTAGGTACGTCGTTTTATTCCGACCGCATGCACATTATAGCCATCACTTCTTTTGCGTTTCAAAAGTAATTGCATCACTTTCGCTCGCTTAGTAGGTTTTCGAGGATTTTTTAGGGCGGATTTCACCAATAAAACTGGCCCCCGCGTTCAAGAGCTCTAAGCCCACGTTCGCTCGAACGTAAAAATATCGCGGTGGGAATTTATCGCTCGCTGGATTTTCAGCTATCGGTGTTGAGCCGAGGGTTTAGAATCCAACAGACCGCATCCCAGCGCGTCAAAAAAACACACGGTTGGATTTTTAACTCTCGGCGCTAAGCAGTGCACATAAACTCCTCTGCGCAAAAAAAAAAAAAAATCGCCGCGGCAAAAACGCGTTCGTCGATCCTGGGCTTAGTGTCATCGTTGTTGTAAAGTATTGAGACTGACAGCTTTTGAACGCAGTTTAGATGAGATGATCGCGTTTACTTTCATTGGTGAAAATGGCACTTACGTGTAGTTGTCTCTGGTTTAGTCAATGGTCTTAAACAAATAATTCTTCTTAGTTTATTTGGATCCATTGAAACTAACCTCCTAACAAAAGACAAAATCATTTCTATTGTAATCGTCTCCTCAAGTGACTTCTCCAATGAATTCTGCAGGATGTTAGGTATAAGCAATAAGAAATGCAAAAGCGAAGAGTGCCCCACTTGATTGCTCTGAGACCTTCTGCGTTATTTGCATTGCTGAGGCAACAAACGTACCTTTTATAACGATCTCATATAACTGAGTTGTTGTAAGGTTTTTAGATTATATCATCCTATCTGGCATTCCTTTGTGGAAATCCATGGCAATATAAAATGAAAGTCTTCCGACATGTATGACCCGCCCAGTTCCATTTTAGATCGCTCACTCTCTCAACAGTATTAGTCACTTTAGTTGCTATTTTAATACCTCGGTTCTTAATTTTGTCTGTTATCCCAAATTGCTTCTTTCCATTTTGCGTTGACATATTGCTAGCTTGTCTTCCTTACATTTTCATAGCGACCAACTTTAACAACCGTACGTGTACGTTAGACACGGTAGGATTGCTATTTCAAAGAGCTCTTTCTTTATACCAATAAGTAATGATTTATTTTTCATTATTTCCTTCAATCCCCAGTATTTTTTCTCTCTGCACAGTCTGCACTTCATTTTCAGTGAGATTATCAATCAATCAATCAATTATATTATCAAATGAAACTGATTGATCCAAATAAATGTATTCTTTGACGAATTGTATATTCTGACCATCGACAATGACAATATTATGCAATTTCAATATTTAGATCTGTATTCCGGCAAAAACCAGATCCAGGCTGGTTATTTGTGGTTTCATCATAAGGCAATATGTTTTTGACATCATATTCTTCGTCCTCCATCCATATCCCAATTTATTTGGCGTCGACGCAGCATGTCTTCTCCTTTCGTACAACTCTATCAGCTGTGTCAGTATTCACCCGTTTTGGTCCTAATCATATTTTTGTGTCAAGATGAAAATATTAATTTTGTTAGTGTTAAATTCACTGGTGTATCTGGTACAACAACGCGCAACGGGGTACAAGCCCTGCTAGACAAGGTTTCACATTTCATACAGATTTATTGTTGGTCCTTTAATTTGATTTGGAGTCAAACAGAATTACAAAGTTCTTTCAAAAGTTACATAATGTGTTGTTGTGATTCGGTAATGAACTTAGTAAAAGTTTCGAAATTGGTTCTTAGTTATTAGGCAGTTCTCCGAAGCGAGTTTGTTCTAACATTGCTATAGCTGCTTGAATTTCGCAACTCAATGTTTCACTGTTTCTTGTTTATTTAATTGTATTTTCAAATAATTTGTTTTAAGTACATTCAGAATAAGAGCAGTCGTGGCCCTGTGGTAACGGCCCCGAATTACGAGTTGTAGGTCATGGGTTCGAACCCAGACAGGAACTTTACTTTGTGTAAATAATTTGATCACCACTGCTCTTAAAACGGTGACGGAAAACATCTTGAGGAAACGATCTTTTGAACTTTTGTCTTTTGCTATTTTACTGAAGATGCTTGTATTTCAAAGCCAGAAGTTGATACTGAAATCTGTATGTAATGTTTGAAATGTGACAACGACAGTTCACATTTTTCATTTTTGTCTATCTTGAGGATATAATGGTTACACCCATTCAACATTATTCGAGAGCGATCTCCCAATCCATCAATACCAAATTTGCATGTGACGCATGAATAAAACCCAAAAGGTTAAATAATGCTCTCCACACAGAAAAATACCGTCTAAATTCTGAAATTTGAAGTAATTCAAGATGCGTGAGAAGAATACGTGTGGGATGCGAGCATTTAGCTCGATTTATGGACGTTAGCCGCGAATTTGTGCCCTTCCCGACCTCTGGCTTGTTTATGCCGACCACCTTCGGGATATCTGGGAACATGTATACAATGCGAGTCAACAAAGAGGGTAGAAGCAATGTGTTAATATTTAGTGGTGTTGGATTAGTTTTATTTGTTTAGGCGCCATTTTCTTAGGGGTTGGTTTGCTTGGAGCTGGGTTCATATCATAAGTAGCAAAGGTTTTTAAGTATTTCTGAGAACTACTGAATAAACCTTTGCTACTTAACTTGTGTTATATAGAATCTGTGCTGTTATTGTTTCTTTTATCTAATCCTAAAGCTTTTCTAAATATCTCACTTTAAAAATAAATAATTCTGTTGAAATTGTCTGTTGCTTGTTTTGAAATCAATTTCATATAATTTCTCCGTAGAGAAATCGAGCGTACTATTATAATTAGCTCTCTGTCAAAGTATCGTTCTCAGTGCAGTAAATCGATAACTGAACTATGTGCATTTAAAGTAGAAAGCTTTTTCATGAAAGCAAAGTCGGCCAGGCATCTTAAATTGAGTTTACCCGACGGAAGTTGAAATTGGCTGCTTTCTGGGGAAAAGTAACAAGAACAAAATTCTACTGAAAGAGCTTATTGTATGAAATTCTTGAAAAAAATATCGGAATAATGTTAAGAACCCTAAAGGGCTTTGAAGATCCTTCGCATACCTACTGTCGCGCCATATTGTTTTTTTTTTCAAAATGGCGGCCACGCCATATAAGCTACACGCGTGGCCGCCATTTAAAAAAAAAAATGCCGTACTGGTATGCCAGGCAGGCTCCATATATAAATCTTTAAACCCTTTAACAACGTTCTTTTATCAAGGATAAATCTAGCATTTTCTTTAAGACTTAAACGAGCTATGAAGATTTAGGTATAATCTCAGTGTACGCTAGTTCGTAAATGCCTAAGGGATACGATTTATGAACAAATGCTATAATATATTATTATTTTTATTTATTATTCTTTCGTTGTCGGCAGAGGGTAATGTATATGTAGCTGTAATGAAAAGGCTCATCTATCATCCCTAGCATGTGGTGCCAAGATAATTCAACCGAGGTGATTTTTCTGAGCCTACCCTCTTCGGGCCTTTATTATTTTCATATATAAATCGTTTGATAACGCTTTGGTTGTATTATTCTTATATTTGTAAAGTTGTTGTTTTGCATCGTGCAATTTCGAAGTAATTATGAAAATGAAAAAAAAAAATGGTTTGTTATTTCAACAAGCAAACCTTAAGGGGACTCCGTTCTTCAATAACTTTAGTAAGTATCATATACTTGTTCTAAGCAAATGTAGGTACTAAAGGAAATAATAACATACAAAAGAGATTTTGTTTTTTTTTTTATTATGATATCTAAATTAACAAAAATAATGTCAAGTATATTTATGTCATCTTATTTCAGTAGAAATCCCTTTATGAGCTGCTACTTCTGTCTGAAAACTATCAACTATAGGTACTATTGAACCTGTGTTATTTCCCATACACGTGGCATAAATAAAGCTTTCGCGGAAACGAGTAGATTCAACCTTGAAATGACCGCTACCTTAGACCTTTAAACCCCTTGTCATCAAGAGAAACGTTTGGAAAATGCCCCCAATCATTAATAGATTACCATCGGCCGTCACTGGAAATAATTCGGCAATTAAAATTTCAGAAGATCAGCAATCGAGCCCCGGATCAAAATACGGGCGACGAATTTACATTCGAGGGCCATCAGGTTGATCTCTTGAGTAGGCCTGGACACCTTCCATTGTTTGTCCTTTATACCGATGATATGCAACCTTTTGTTCTACATGGAGTCGTATTATGGAGCGGGCTTAGCTGATTATGCGGTCGCAATAATCGGACAAAACCCCGGGATTACGATTACACTGTGGTCTTTGTAGCAGCAAACACATCAAACAATTTTACTGTTGCGGTATATCGTATACCCGAAATGTCAACAGCTGTGACGTGTTGCTAGCTTTGTCAACGTTACGTGGGTCGTGTTTGAAATATATTCTATTTTCCTAAAGTTAACAGCTATTTTAAATTCATTTGTTATTGTTGAACAAACCTCAACGACTCCAGCTTTGAAAACCGATGCTTCATTGATAGCCTCACTTAGTGTAAACAATCGCGACTCGAAGGACCAACTTTTTAACTTAAAACAGTAATGGTCAACCGCATCCAGACGATTGTCTTAAAGATTTAAAAATGTTTTTTTTTTTGGTATATTTTGTTTGCGAAATAAAAACGCCGTTAGCAGATGTCACGTATGGGTTATCTCAGTAGGTGTTGTGTGTCCAGTCTGTTTGTCTGACACCCCGTCTGCGACTAGACCTTGCCCTTGGGGCTTAGAGACGAATCGATCACCAGTGTCGTTTGCATGGGAATCGGATCTATTTTTGTAGGAGATGTTATTAAGTCGTGGGTGTTTCTATGTATTTTTATTTAGAATGTGCATGAACGTGGTGTCTTTAAAGTGACAATCCTACCTTTTGTACGTCTACGTATCAAGTATTTTTATGAATTTTCTTGGTAAAATTATTTGACATAAAAACCTTGCACGACACAAAACCTTCCCCTAAGTTTTAAAAATAACTCCCACGTCTGCCGCTCAGTAAAAAAACCTAATCAAATCGCAGAACACCGCCGCGCCGTCCGTCAGTTTAAAAAGTTATGCGCGTTCTAAAATTCATTTCAATTGAATTCTTTTAATTCATTACGTACGTCAATCCGGCGACAGATCCGACGACCAATCGCGTTCGAGCGCTTGGTTTGACGCATGCGCGCCCGTGGGCGTCGGGTCGATACCGCTCGTGACGTCACGAGCGCTGACCAATGGCGCCGACTCGTCGCACGTCAATCGATGTGAACGATTCTGATATTTCCTCGGCTCCTTTTTGTTCATACAGACTTACGGTATTGTGTATACTGAAATGCGTCTTTGTTTTGAATTTTCACGGCCAATGGAGTCCTTTCATTATGATTATTTTGATTTATTTAGTTTTTGGTATCTTTTGTGTACAATCCTTTGTTTGTCAAAAAAAAGTTATTGTTACTGTTCTTTTAGGATAAAAAATAAAGGCTCTTTTGATACATAGAATACATGTTTATAATATTGATCGTAATTCTTTTCTTGATTACCTACCTTTGAATGCTTTCCAATGAACTTTTGTGCTTCATAAAAGTTAATGCAACTTGATTCAATTGCAAATAAACATACAACATAACAAATTGCCGAAAACTTGTTTTTCTTAAATTACTTGTAATTTTCTTCACAGACGAGGTGCCTCTTAACATTATATCCACTTCAGAAATGAAATTACATATAACGAAATTGTCTTTTAGAACGTATGCTTGTAGCAAAAAAGGCATTCGGGAATATTATGAAATGTTCACAAACAGTGCAGATGGATGTTTTTATCTCATGAATTGTAATGTCTCGTATAATAACGGACCGACTCGAGGGTGCTTGGGTTCTCCGAGGCTTGAGGGCAGATATTGTCCTGAAAAACCCTTTCACGGACGGAAACATTAAATAGAATCACTATATAGACAGATAACGCTATATGTATTGGGTAAAAATGGTTAGAGTAACAAGGGTAATCGTTACCCAAGGCTATCTTATTGCCTATTACTTTAGAGAGTGTGAGAAAGTTTCCATTTACAAATCCCTTTTTCCGGTTGTTTGCGGGTATTAAAGCATCCCGAAGTGATTTAAACCCTTGCACAACATTGTGTATTCTTTCGATGTTTACAGGGTTTTCCGAGCTTTCTTCGAATGCAACAATGGCGCTATAATGGAGAATTTAAAATGAATGTTGATAGGTACAAGTTGAGTGTCTGCGGTTTCATTCTCTAGAGTATCTTGGTATTGCTGGACTTCTAGATCAATAACGTGTAGGTTGTTTATACAGGGTGTTACGGAAAGGGTATATCAATACAAACGGGTTGAAGAGTGTATAACATCCGGTCTAGAATCTCTGTACAAAATTTCAGCACAAAGCATTAACTTTGAAAATGCTTAATATTTTTTTATTTCGACACCACGGCGCTGCACAGGCGCGCGGCGGCGTGATGTGCGTGTACTAGGCGCACAGACACACTACAGATAATGGATAATGACCCTCGTAGTGCGGTGATATGTTTGTTATGATTTCAATTTAATAAACTATCGAAATAAAAAAATATTAAGAATTTTCAAAGTTACTGCTTTTGAGCTGAAATTTTTGTACAGAGATTCTAGACCAGATACACTCTTCAACCCGTTTGTATTGATATACCCTTTCCGTAACACGGTAACACCCTGTATGTATTTAAAATTATATGGAGCTATTCAAACTGATCATAAATTATATGGGTTGGTAAACATATTTTTTATATAATAATGATAACCTTGTATTATCCCACTGCAGGCCAAAAGCCTCCCTTTCCTTTTTCCACTCAACTAGATCCTAAGCCAATATGGTATGATCCTTCATAATTATAGTCTAGTTCGTCCCGCCATCTACGCCTGGGTATTCGCGATGACGTTGGACGTTTTCAGGAACCCATGCTGTGGTGGTCTTAGCCCACAATGCATGCGACATTTCTTATATATTTTATTTATGTGAGTTTTCTTTTTGTCAGTGGCTAAAATCACCTCTATGTCCTTTGGAGTACACTTATATTATGGCAGTTCAATCTTGCCCCAAATTACTTACCGGAGCCAAAATTTCCCACCTGTATAAATATGGATATTGTTGGTAGGTTTAAGCATTTCCGTTCGGAGCTTTTGTGCTTCGTATAAATACAGTTTAAACAAGTTGGGAAGCGAACGCGGGATTACTAACTTTTACGAACGGGTATTGATTTACGAAGCGAGTGCAGGCTTTTGATAGAGATATTGTGCTTAACGTTTTAACACTTGAAGGCCCAGCTCTAGTAGTGTTAACTGTTGAGTGGGCTGCTCTGATATATGTTGTAACCTCTTTCGGTGAACTGGCTGGTTTTCTTTTATTTTTTAAATTATGAGAAGTCTTACAAAAATCTACGCTTATTTTTCTTGGCACCAACGCAGGACTCTCGTCTTTGCCATTTACCAAACGAAGGAGTGATTCTGAATTCCAAATCCGAGTCTTGTCGGTAAAAGCGTATTGAAATTCCGTCAAAGGATATTTCAAGTCAGACAAACTTGCTCCAGTACCTCAGTCCTCAGTGCTATCAACTAGATAGCTTAAGTTAACCGAAATTCGAAGGAGCCGTATCACTAATTAAACTTTACCGAATTTGGTCGATCCTTAATGGAGAATGTCATTAATACTAGACTAGCTGTGGAGCTAACGATATCGAGCTATGGATTCGTTTTTCTTTGTCTTGGTAGGTATATTTATCTCATATAATTGATAAGTGGTCGTGTATTCTTCAACTGGTTCATCTTTGTTTTTGTAAGTGATAGAAAAAATGAAAACCCTTAGTGGACATTTTTTGTAAACGTTATGTCATCCAATTTTCTTTCGCTATCCGTTGATACTTACATCATAGTTAAGATTGCTTTACATAACGTTATCTTCTTTCTAATATTTTCGGTTGTGACGTCAGTTTACTGTCTTACTTTCTGTCCCTAAGTTTTCAGTATTTTCCTACAATTTTTTGATGTACTGATTGCATCATCAAAATCCATATGAGGTAAGGACGTACTTACTATATTTATCAAAGTCAGATTCCTACAGTGTGACAATGAAAGATGATTCGATAAGGTCCCACAACCCCCATGGTGCCACTATGGATGTAATTTGTCACTGCGTTTTCGTAAAAACGCGATTCGTATCACTATTTAGAGTCGCCTTGAACCAGTTTCCTGTCAGATATGGCATGCATACAAACAAATTCAGCCAAAATGGGTTTGACTTTCGTGCTAAAGTTCGTGTTGGATCCAAATTCTCACTGATGTGATTTATATAACTTTGATAAAGAAATAATAATGACTGAAATAACAAAAATTTCCTAAATTAAACTGCTTTCACTGCATGATGATGCTAAAACAAAAAACCTACTTCAAAACACAAACGGAGACAAGAAGGAAAAAGGTATAACAATCATGTTTTTCTATCTAGAAATTGACACTGAATAAATTGAACTCGAGTAATAATTTCTCTAACGAAACTGATAAATGACGATCTTGCTTGAGAATAATTTAATTTATCGGCTCAACGGAAATTAATGGCGGGATTGTGTAAACTGCCAGGATCTATTTATTGCCGTTCATCAATTTTAATGTGGTAACAAAACCCAGGAGACTTTAACTAAGTATACCTACGAAGGAAATTGAATATATTACCTGCCAAGTGACATGGTTATAAACAACCCTGAATTAAGCACAATGTCACAGAGAATAACATCACTAAATTACACAACATTGAAAATAAGGACACATAGCGTCCTTGAAACCTCTCCCATGGCTTTAGCCTTGTAGTTCACACACAATTATGAATGCCAATGGATTAGCGTGATCCACTCAGAAACAAGGAGGTTTAACCCGTTGATGGCGGTTCGCCATCAACGGGTTTTCAACAATTTATCAAGACGACTGTATACAGTCTTGATAAATTAATACTCTTCAGCTGTCAGGGTAGCTCTTAGCTTGTCAAGAGGTATTAGCCTTCGCTTTATTGTATTCTCCACTGAACGGTGTTGAGAGTTCACTTGACTGACCTTTGTTGCTAACTTTACTTAAGGTACTTCTAAATGAGGTTGGTGTAGATTCCAATCGATTGTATTAAAGAAAAGAGTTATATTGACGTCGATGACGTCAGACTCATTCTACTTTTCAGCGTCTTGCGCAATATCGTCGTAAGGTTGTATGTTCTACCTATGTTTATTAATTACATTGGCTAACCTCCTTGCAGCTAAAAATAAACGGCCCATCGTTTCCCGAGGGTGTCGTAAAATCCGATTGAAAGTAAGGATAGCTGCATCATCTTGAGCTTTTGCTATTTTTAGTCTAACTGGCCTCACTATGCACAACTTTTAGGAAAATATTTTTTAGCTTTCCTTTACTTTCTATTAGGGCTTTACTTTCTTTTTCACCATTGTGTGGATTATTTTCTTCAAGTTTTTCCTTAATACTTTTATCCTAAATGGTGATACAATGTACATCGAATGATGTGTCCGTCAGTCCAGTTTGATGGATCGTCGTACGCGACCATACGACGGAAGATCGATTGGTCTGTTAAGCTTGTTACATTAGCTTTCCCTACGTGTAGGCTGGTTTATACATTTGTTTTGCTGTTGAATTTTGGTAATAGCAACGTATACCTGGCGTCCAATCAGGCAGTATTTGTAAGGTTTCACTGTTCTTTGCACAAAGTCTTTCAATTGAATTCTTGCCAAGTTCGTAAGGGATATATTTCTTGCATTGTTTCGTCTTTGGATATCGACTTAAATGCTGGAAAATATTGAGGAACCCGATAAATACCGAAGTCACTTGAATATAAATCTAAACATTTACAGTCGTTTCTATAAAGGTGTAGAACATTAATTGCCAAATCTATTCGAGTCAAGCTTCGGTCGTTCGGTACTTACCTATTATAGATGGGACGATCGATCTTACAGATTGAAAGCGAAGTTTGTAGGAAATAGTAATAGGAATTCCTTTTTCAGCTTTTGGAGATTTTAATATTCTGCGTGGGAGGATTTTTTGATTGAACTCGCATTAACATTCAGGGTCTAGTTTAGGTCAAACTTAGCGACGTTCATGAATTGGACGTCTATTAAGATTTTTCTGATAGAGAAGTGGCATATTGCGTAAGCCTTTTAGTCGTTTCTGAAATTAAAGTAACTTGAAGATATCCTGACCCACATGTTTCATACCGCAAACTAATGAGGTTATGTGGCAATATCGGCGACGGCGACATGACAGCCTACTCCGGGGTTTTATAGCGGCCCAAATTCTAGTCCCGTAATGTGGCAAATGCATTACTCTTAATCTTTACACGCTTGGCCCCTTTCTTTTCTTCTCTTAAAGAGTTTGCCCCCATTTTTAGGTATTTGACTTACTAAATGTGATAGAAAAGGACCTTAGAGGAATTGCGTGACCTTTGATTTTATCATTTGGAAATCTTCATGTTTATATGCGTATATTTACACTTCCAGATTCCTAAATCGAGACACCCTGCACGTTTTGTATAGAAGTCTATGGTATTTAAATGGTCGTGTATTCAAATTCAGAACAATGACTACACCAAAATGGTGGCCAGTATGTCAGCTTGAAAACTGCATAAAAACTTTTTCTTTGACTTATCATTATTTTGATATTTTAGGCCTTTATACCTCACATGGAATTGCACGGTGGGTCAATTTAAAAGTGTATATTCATGCAGGTTCGAAGTGCAAACTTAACACATAGCGACTATTAAGTATTTAGATGAATATAATAGGTTATCGTCCACTAGCACAAGAACTTTGCGAATACTTGCGAGTAAAGCTCAAAAATGTATGCTTGATGTAACTGCTAGTTGCAGGCATTACAAAACTGTGATAACGATCTGCGCAAGTGACTGTCGCAAACGAAGATGGTCTCTGTGTTAACGTCACTTTAGACTTAGTTCAGCTCAATAACGCAAGTAAAACTGCGACCCCTTTTCCTATCGTCTATATCTATGAATTAAAAATCCAATAGAAATCCTCCCACGCATTTGTTTGACTAAGAGAAATAGGCTATTACATAGTGTGTGGGCGTCTAGCTAACAATCCGTCACTACTGGCACACTGCAGATACGCTTTAGTGCGCTTTAAAGCGCTTCGAAGTGCTTCAATATGCTTTTACAATTTAAATTCTATACGTTATTGCATTACGTGCCTCTAAAGGTGCACTAAGGAAAGATCAAACGACTTATATAAAAGGAATAATGTCTGCGAAAAGATAGATACTTCTTCTAAGAAAACTCGAACTTTGTACCTATATTTTATTAGTTCTCTTTATTATTATTATCGAGAAAAATAAGATTCAATGTGCGATCTTATTTTTCTTTGACCTGTAATAATATTATAGTAGATATTGCGAGATGGCGAACGGGATTTGTTCCATCTTTTTAGAGATGGTTGCTATCGAAAAGCTGTATAATTTTAATAAAGATATATTCGCATTTATAGAGTGGGTAACTAAGTTGATTCTATCAAAACTATTCTGGAAGTATTCTGAAATATCAATGTTTATTATACGAGAAGAAAATACATATTAAGTAAGTATCACCCACACAATATTGAACTATCGCCCTTTTCTCTGAAAGTAGGTAAGTAATCCAAAGTTTTCCTAATATTTACTCGAATCTTTCTCCTTAAATAAACTCTTAAAAGACTATATGTAGTTATTAATAGTTCAGATAGTAATTCTGAATATTAAAACCTCTTTTGCACGACTCATAATGCCTTCTCTGTGAGAGGGAGTGGGCCGTAATCAATCAAGCGGGCTCAGTGGGGTTGGTAAATAATTTATTGCAATAATATTTGTATAACTTTACCTGGACTACCAGTCGATTGAGTGGGCCACGACTCCGGCTAGGCAAGGCAAGGCAAGGCAAGTACACGATAAATAGTTGTATAGAACGACAAATCGATAATTCGTTCTGGTCCTTGCATACGAAGGGCGAGTGTGGTCCTTATGAAAGTGGAGAATGATTAAATGCAACATTGATTTGTTAAACAGGTAGGTACACACGGCTAGATATTAAGCTATACATTTCCAGGTTTAGCTGACTTCGCGTTGTATAGGCTTTTTTTTGCTTGATATGTCGCCGTGCGTACATTTATTTTGTCTTCGGTTACAAGCTGTACTCGGGCCGCTTTTAACGTGTACGTCTTTTTTACATCGTTCTCACATATAATTATAAATTTAACATTACTATTGTAACCAATATTTTTGCAACGATTTAATTTCAAAGAGTGTTCATGGTGTTTCTAGCCCGTTCTTCTCCATAGGTACCTAGTACAGTACGCTTTGGAATGGGCAACTAGCTTCATATTTCTGACTGATCGACTCCTTGACAATTCAAAAGTGCCTGGTTTAATTGTAATAAATGGTTTGAGTTTGAGTTTCAAACAATTCAGTTGACTCTGGGGTTTATTTATAAACCATGATTAAAATTAGGTGACGTTAAAAAAAAATGTAGGTATGGTTAAACAGTCGCTAATCACTACTTAACATTAAGCAACATTTATGAATAAAGGGGTATATGTTTTGCCAGTGGTTTGGTATAAGTTTTATTATAATAAACACGTATAGGGTGGAAGTTTTTAATGTGCTCTAGTGACGTATGCTTGCATCACGTGGACACCCACACGACGTCGGAACTAGATTAACTTTTAAATGGATTTCGTTTTCAACTTACGCAATGAACTATGTCTTTTTGTTTCGATTGATTAGTTGGTAACAATGTTTAATAATATCTTTGTTGAGAAGGTCAATATCATTGTCTTTTTTATATTTTTAGTCGGCTGAAGGGGCCTGTTTCCTGTGTCATACAGTAATGGGCGATTTTCTTTTAAAATAGAAACTGACCACATAATTGTTTTGTATTTTTTGTGAAAGACTGAATAAAATTAGTGGTCTGTAAGCATTACTGATTACTAACAAGTTTTATAAATAGGTATTAGAGTATCTGTCTTTCAGTTGTCCCCTTGGCGTACATGCATAATCTGCCTATAATGTTCCCACTACTGGGACACAAGCCTCTTCTATTCGAGAGGAAGTGGGCTGTAATCCACCACACGGGCCAAGTGTGGGTTGGTAGATGTCAGATGTCTTCTATTTTTTGGTTCCCTCACCATGTTTACCTTCACCGGTTTAAGAGCAGTGGTGATGAAATATTTTACACAAAGTAAAGCGCCTGGCTGGGTTCGAACCTACGACCTGCAATACTAAGTCGGGGCGCCACTGGGCCACCATTGCTCTCCCCTTGGCGTGTTGAACACAATTTATCTTATCTTCTGTTTGTGACTGTTATGGTCAAAAGGTTAAGCCATAACTCTAATTACTTATCCTACATAGAAGATTTATTCTATGTAGAATAATACTTTTAGAAGTGTAGTTTTGATGTACAGACCCTGCACATCAACCTACTACAATCTGTCAAATTTCTTTAATCGATTTTCAACTTTATCACTGAAGTTTAACGTTCAAAGTTGATTGGGAAAATGTGACAGTTTCGGGTAGGTTGATGTGCTGGCGTCTGTATCTTCCATGTAGCACCACCTTTTTTAAAATACATTTATTCATTCGGATTTCCGTTCGCAACATGTGATGTTTGCAAATGGCTGAATGCTGTATCGCACTCCGAACAAAGCGTACAGAAAATAGACGAAATAAAATTCCTTTCGTTGAATCTGAGTGAAAATTCTTCTAATTTTTTTTCCACCTACCTACCTACTTCTACTCTAATCAAATGGAATGGGGTGCCTAAGCTTTTAAATGTAATGGTGTGGAAAACAACTCGTAACTTGTGGTTACAGTATATTTATTGCTTTCATTTGAACCCGCAGAAGTGTGTAACGGAACTCCGTGAGATTAGGGATGTCGCTCGATGTATGTCGGGACGTCGGATTAGTGTCGCGTGCTTACAAACTGAACTGTCACCGCGTTGTCCACTCATCGCAAATGTCTTGTCTAAAATCAAGTAATATTTTGCTTGCTAGCACTTACGCAGGAAAATCATCATCATTCTCTTGCCCTTGTAGCGGTATCTACAAACGCTACATTTGTACTACGCGTCATACTGACGTCACACAAAATCCTGCATCTCGCAAGCGGAGTTTACCGTGCAACTAGCATATATTCTACGTTATATTAAAAACGGATTCGAAAGACACATAACGGATGCCGAGAGTCACGTGTACTCCCCGTCATTATAATATTTTTTTTTGTACTGGACCATACCAGGTAACCTTCTGGTTACGGAGATATTGAAGGTCAAAGTTCTATCTATTAGTAACGTTTTCTTTTTACGAAAAGAAGTTTTTGATGTTATAACACAAATTTCCCATAACCCCTGTACTGTTGCATGCACCTATAAGCACAATGTTTTGCGAGCGTTACATTGGCATTACCGCAAACAGCAAATCACACCAAAAATAGAAGTCGTTTCCCAACGATTATTTTTGTGCAATGTTACATAGTTTGATTTACATAATGCGTAGTTGACGGCTATGTGATGTGTCTTTTTAAACCCTGTATATAAGCTAATTCCCTCCCTAAAGGGTCCCTCTTAATGGCAAATGACATCGTGGCAGGCCCAGGCGGAGATGGCGGGATGAGCTGGACTCCTTCAACAAGAACTGGTCCTTAGCAGCTTTGAACAGAGAGAGGTGGAAAGAGAGTACGGAGCATAGAAATGTAAATATATCTATGGTAGGGAGGCCTTTGCCCCGCAGTGGGAAGTCACAGGCTAATAATAATAAATAATATAAGCTAATTAGTATGAATAAGATTGGAGCAGTGGTGGCCCAGTGGTAACGACCACGACTTACGAGTTGTAGGTCGTAGGTTCGAACCCAGACAGGCGCTTTACTTTCTGTAAATTATTTGATCACCACTGCTCTCAAAACAGTGAAGGAAAACATCGTGAGGAAACCGGCATGTCCTAGAACCAAAAATTCGAAGACATGTGACATCTACCAACCCGCACTGGGCCCGCGTGGTGGATTACGGCCCACTCCCTCTCACAGAGAGGAGGCCTGTGTCCCAGCAGTGGGAACATTATAGGCTGATTATGTTAAGATTGGTTATTTACTCCTTTCGTCTGAATTCGAAAAAAAACATCAGTAACATACGATAACAATTCACAATGGACCTTTACTGGAGGTCTTTATAAAAATATAACGTGCCACTTTGTATGATCCGCGCTTGGCGTCCCTTGTCAGCGCTCTTTGTCACCCCACCGGCTCCCGGCTGAAATCTGTGAAATGTCAGAGTTCACTAACGGCTTTTGTCAATGGACTCGCATATCATGTAACGTAACTATTTCAGGCCTGGTATTACGTAACTGAAAGGATTGTTGACGCACATCATTTTTTTTTTTGAAGTGAAAACTTCTTTAGCGGCGTTGAGCACTTTTTGTAATGGGTAAAAAATGTTAAACTCGCGTCAGGACACGTGACCGTCAGGAGAGATCCCCCCCCCCCGCCTCTCTTTCTACGGCGGCGCCAACCGAAGTGAACCAAGTTTAGTGACACACGACAATGGATGGATGGATGGATGGATGGATTGGATGGAGTGAAAGTGGAAGCGGAAGTGGAAGCGGAAGTGGATGTGGAAGTGGAAGTCGAAGTCGAAGTCAAAGTCAAAGTCGAAGTCGAAGTCGAAGTCAAAGTCGAAGTCGAAGTCAAAGTCGAAGTAGAAGTCGAAGTCAAAGTCGGAGTCAAAGTCAAAGTCAAAGTCGAAAGTCGAAGTCAAAGTCGAAAGTCAAAGTCAAAGTCGAAGTCAAAGTCAAAGTCGGAGTCGAAGTCGAATATAAAGTGTTTAAAATATGGAAATTGAACAAAGTGCATCTATTAATGAAACAAGAGCGTGTCGGGCCACGCTCAGTGTAGGGTTCCGTAGTTTCCCGTCCGTCACAATAAGTGATCCCACGTACAATTCGATAATACCCGACCCAATGTAATAAGTACCTACAGCGCCATCTCTCGGGGAATTGGGTTACTAATTAATACATAGACGTGCCAGAAGTTTTCGGTGGTAATTTTGGATTGCGAGAACCGATTTTAATAATTCTTTTTTTGTTTGAAATAAGATACGTTCAGGATGATAAAATATGTAAACGAAGTTAAAAAAAATGCTTGCATATACGATTATACTACGAACTTAGTCTAGAAATGATTTTGTACAACTTTTTGTCTTTTTTGTACAAAAACTGTTGTTTCTATCAAGTTCAAAATAATTTTCCTAGAAAGTCCTTATAAAGTTCTACTTTTCAGATTTTTTTCATATTTTATAAACTTATGATTCAAAAGTTAGAGGGGGGGGGGGACACATTGTTTTTTACTTTTGGAGCGATTATTTCCGAAATTATTGTTATTATCAAAAAATTATTTTAGTAAACCCCTATTCATTTTTAAATACCTTTCCAACAATATATCACACGTTAGGGTTGAAATTAAAAAAAAAATCACTTCCCACTTTACATATAGGGGGGCTACCCTAATAAAACATTTTTTTCCAATTTTTATTTTACCACTTTGTCGGCGTGATTGATATACATATTGGTACCAAATTTCAGCTTTCTAGTGCTAACGGTCACAGAGATTAAGCGAGGACGGACAGACGGACGGACGGACAGACAGACATGGCGAAACTATAAGGGTTCCTAGTTGACTACGGAACCCTAAAAAGGGACGCAGAAATAGTGAAAAAAAATGAGTTATATTAATTCAATTAATAATTGATTTATTTCAACGTTAATCGTTTTCACT
The DNA here is from genome assembly GCA_945859645.1 of Amphipoea oculea. Classification (NCBI taxonomy): domain Eukaryota; kingdom Metazoa; phylum Arthropoda; class Insecta; order Lepidoptera; family Noctuidae; genus Amphipoea; species Amphipoea oculea. The sequence continues at coordinate 14,948,955 of OX243880.1, forward strand.
TCTGCCGGCACTCCCGGAGTGCAACCTTTTTTTTTGTTTAGAACTTTTTTGCGAGTCAATGTAAAAACGGAGCTACGCAAAGTTTCATAAAGTTACACAAAAGGGGTATTTTAAGTTTTATATAATGTAACGTTAGCTACTTTGAAATTTTCTAAAGGATTCTAAGAATAATGCCAACTAACGTAACGAGCTATTCTATATAAGAAAAGTAGTTTTGAAAGAAAGAAAGAAAATACATTTATTTAGCACAAACTAAAAGACACACAATACACCAGATACATCAGATAAAAAAAATAAAACAAAAAGAAAGCGTAGGTACATTCCCATGCAAGTTATTAACAGGAAAATGCAGTGTGTGTGGGAAGTTTCGGCTTTGCCCGTGTGGGTGTCGGAAATTCAACCACGGGAACGTTAGCACATTCCCGGGACAGTAAGTAGCTGTGTCCTGCCCCAGGGTGTCATCTAACTCCTTGCCAAATATCGAAATCCGTCCAGTGGTTTAGGCGTGAAAAGGTATATACAGGGTGTCCGGTAAAGAATGGATAACCATGATGACGTTATGGACGTTCTAAAAAAAATCCAAAAAAAAATTAAGTACAGACGCCAGCACATCAACCTATCCGAAACTGTCACATTTTCCCAATCAACTTTGAACCTTATTCTTTAGTGATAAAGTTGAAAATCGATTAAAAAAAATTGACAGATTGTAGTAGGTTGATGTGCTGGCGTCTGTACATATATCCCAAGTAGTACCTACCAAAGTTTTTTTAGAAAAAAGAGAGAAAAAAAAAGAGTATTCTATTCTATTGTTTCCAATTCATGTAAGCTCTTTATTTTACTACGAAAACAGACTGCTAGATGATATAAAAAAACATACTTTTACTTTGTTTATTCAAGAAAATAGCACCATAGTAAATATGTACCTACCCTTGCTGCCCTTGAATTGAAAACTTTTGCAATATGTTATAGCAAACATCTTAATTAAACGTAGTAACATACTGACTTTACTCGAGGGGTTCGTGGGTAAATAATAACAGCCGAGCCGATCGAAGGTTAAGCTACGGTTGCCGCGGTCGGTTCGTGGATGGGCGACCATCCACTACATATCGAGACCCCTCCGTGCCTCAGAAAGCACGTGAAGCCGTTGGTCCGAGCTGTCATCCGTAGATCTTTGACCGTCGTTACGGGTAGTCAGATGCTAAAAAGTCCAACAGCCAGGCTTACCAAGGAGTATCGTGTTATCCAGAAACTGGGTTGTGGAGGTCAGGGCAGTCGCTCCATGTAAAAGACTCAACAAATTCAGCTGCATCCGGATAGACTGGAAGCCGAGCCTAACATAGTTGGGAAAACGCTGGGCAGATTGATTTAACATATTATGTAATTACTTTCTTCATTTAACAGACCCTATTTTCAAGTTCCATTACATAATCATAGTGCTAAAATGATCCGATACAATAAAACTTCATCGTATATTCGGTGAACGTGTGAGTTACAAAGTTTTAACGATCTTGAGAATGGCTGAATATCCCCTAGACCTTTCGAGAAAGATCTTATAGTTCGCTAGAGGCGTCTTATATTCACGCCCACGGAGTTCTAGCATTCATTTAGTTTCATTTTAAAGCTTCCATTTGGAATTTCCAGTGGCAGACCGAAGTCTGGGTTTGTGGCCGGTTGATAGCAGCAGCCATGCTTAGGGACTTAAGAGCCTATACTACCTCAGCTAAAATTCACACTTTATCTCGCTCATACGATACTGCTCGCTGACTGAGTGAGAGCGAGACAGAGTGCGGTGCAGGGCGGCAGGCAGCGCCAATAGTTTAGGTATTTGCTTTTTACAGTGAAAATAATGGTAACTATAAAAAAGTAAATAACATAAGACCTGCTTTAAAGTAAATTCAGTTAGTATGCAAAGTTACATGATCTAATTTAAAGTATTTTTTGAATACCAGCGGTTTATTATTCGGGTTAGAGGTAACTTTAGATTTATTTTCTATCGAGAAAATTTTATGGAATCGTGTTTTCATCTAACATAAGACTTAGCATTAATCCTCAACTTTACCATATATATATTTCAAAATTAATGGTGCAGTATTTTCGACATAACGGAGGATCACGCTAAGCCATTTGAGGTAGTATAGGCTCTTAAAGATATTTTGCGAAATGTGGCTGTACTAAGGTGCACCTCTGATAAATCCTTCGGGGAATATTGGCGTAATGATGTTTCAAAGCTCAATAACGCGAACATATTGTAAATACTGATGACGCAACAGGCCGCGCCTGTACGGACGGCGTAGCACATGTCTACGAGTGGCGTAGATGCGCTACGTGTTTTCGTAGACGTCGTTTTACTGGCGTAGCCCTTTGATTTTCTGCAGCGTAATTACTGTATATCGATTTTTAGAAAAAGGTAATGAACTTTTGTGTTCCATTTACCTGGTGTCTACCAGTGACCCGCCCCTGCTTAGCTCGAGTGCAATGGCAACATGTCAAAACATCAAGACTTGCGGTATATCTAAATTAAATAAATGTATTAGACACAATAAACTTTTCGGAATAAATGATGATGAAAAGCACACCAAAATCCATTGTGGACTAGGTAGCTAATGCCCGGCATGCGTTGCAATGCCTATTTCTTTTTTTTTGTATTATTTGTATTAGGAACCTTCCCCGGCGCGCACACAAAAACTTACCAAAGTTTCATCACAAACGGTCGAGCCATTTTCGAGTTTTTGCGAGACTAGTGAACGGAAATAGATTTTTATATACAGGGTGTCCGGTAATTAATGGATAACCTTGAAATGGCTTATAGCAGACCTTATGGCCGTTCAGAAAAAAATACAAAACAAAATATATCCTAAGTAGTACCTAAGCTATGCTTTTTTTTTTAAAAAGACTACATATTTTTACCTTATTTTACATTATTGTACGCTACGACCACGAATGAATGAATTCCATCGGTTTTTTGTTGTTGTATTATTATACGCTAACTATGCCGACAAATAGGCAGTAAATAGTATGTCTAGCTACTGCAATAAAAAAAAAAATAATTAATTTTTCAGTGAAAAAATTTCAAATAATAATTTTTTGACAAAGTTTAAATGTCTTGGATATAAAAAAAAATGTATGAAAACATGAGTGACCAATAATTTTAAAATAATGTCGGTTTCAAGTACATTTTATAATGGTATAATTTATTATTGTATCTAATGTAAATTGTGAGTTATTGCTATTAATGTAGTAAAGGAGTAAATTTGACTAAATAACAAAATTTAAAATATTGGAACAATTTTTACATCCAATTGCATCTGACCATTGGGGTTTAATAGAAAACAACATTTAACATTAATAATACTTTATTTGAGATTAATCTATTCATAATAAATGTTCAAATTGTTTGCCATCCACTCTTATGCAGGCTCTACATCTGCAGATAAATGCTCTTCTGAGCAGTCTCGTATAGCGTCGTTCAGTTATTTTTGATGAGGCTGCCCTGACACGCCTTCGTAAATCTTCTAAATACCGGACACCCTGTATAAGATTTTAGAATATTTTAGCGGTTACACAGACAGACACAATAAACGACGTTGTTGTATACTCTGTACTTTGATATTTTATCTTAAGAACGGAAATCAAAACGCCTACACAGAAATAATATACAAAAATTGTGTTCAATTCAAATAAGGAAATGACCTTATCCGGGTTTCCTTTTATCACAAAGAACGGTTTAATCCGGTAAAGATTACTAATGCACCAATTCCTAAGGTCGTGTTTCAACAAATCTGTGATATCGGAAAGTTCTTCAGCCATCTTGTGTGGAAATGATTTCATCCCGTCCCGTTGTGGGGTATGTTGGGTCGTATCGATTACGCGATGCTGCGACCTTTGTCCCACCCGACCCCACGCACACACAGCAAACTGTTGTGTAACCCAATTACATAGGGTTTACTTATCTTTCTCTATGCTAAACAAATTCTAGTCTTTGTGAAATTAAGGTAAACATTTTAAGGCTTTTAGCGTGGTTATATTAAGGGGGATGCGCTAGGCAGCCCGCGAAATTCAAATTTTGTTACGTTTTTTGCAATTTACAGGTCAGTGTCAGGTTGTATGCTGAACAAAATATGATTCGCGAGCTTAACAAGTATGTATTTACAGAATTATAATCATCAATGCAATCCTCTAAGTTAATTTAATCTTATTAATTAATATTTCATGAAATAGTCATTCAATCACATTTCACACTAATATTATAAAGGAGAAAGTTTGTGAGTGTGTGTGTGGGGTTGTGTTTATATGTTTGTTACTTCTTCACACTCAAACGGCTGGACCAATTTTGATAAAATTTTGTAAGGAGGTAGCTGACACCCTGGATTAACATATAGGCTACTTTTTATCCCGATATTCCCACGGGATCGAAATTTACGCGGGTGAAACAGCGGGGCGCAGCTAGTAGGATTATATGAACTAAGAGGGTTGTATTGATAATTTTAATGATCATAATTCTGTAAACTCTTATTTGATACGCGGGTGAAACCGCGGGGCGCAGCTAGTAGGATTATATGAACTAAGAGGGTTGTATTGATAATTTTAATGATTATAATTCTGTAAACTCTTATTTGATACGCGGGTGAAACCGCGGGGCGCAGCTAGTAGGATTATATGAACTAAGAGGGTTGTATTGATAATGTTAATGATTATATTTGATACGCGGGTGAAACCGCGGGGCGCAGCTAGTAAGATTATATGAACTAAGAGGGTTGTATTGATAATTTTAATGATTATAATTCTGTAAACTCTTATTTGATACGCGGGTGAAACCGCGGGGCGCAGCTAGTAGGATTATATGAACTAAGAGGGTTGTATTGATAATTTTAATGATTATAATTCTGTAAACTCTTATTTGATACGCGGGTGAAACCGCGGGGCGCAGCTAGTAGGATTATATGAACTAAGAGGGTTGTATTGATAATGTTAATGATTATAATTCTGTAAACTCTTATTTGATACGCGGGTGAAACCGCGGGGCGCAGCTAGTAGGATTATATGAACTAAGACGGTTGTATTGATAATTTTAATGATTATAATTCTGTAAACTCTTATTTGTTATGCTCGCGAATCATATGTTGTTCAACATAAAAACAAACTGACACTGACCACTGACACTGACCAGCAAATTGCAAAAAACTTAAGAAAATTTTAATTTCGCGGTGTACCCAGCGCATTCCCCTTAACAGAGCTATTCCCAAAGTGTTTCGTTTATATTTTCGGTGTGCAATCATTTTGTTTCAGTACTGTACTCCAATTCGTTTTGGTAATATTATTCTCTTGCGAAACATATAACCTAATAATGTGTTGGAGAATACCGACTTTAATAACGAGTAAATGTTTTCTTTTCATTACGCATTATTTTCCTTTGCTAGCATAAGAATTGTTAGCGTATAGTAACGTTTCAATCAATGCGAAGAGGGGCTTGTGGCTAAGTACCTAATAACAGCCGTACGGGTCGATCGATCAGGTTAAACTACGCGTGTCACGGTTGGTCCGTTGATGGGTGACCATCTTTACATGCCTAGACCTATCCGTGCCTCGGACAGCTTATTAAGCCGTTGGTCCCGGTTGAATGACAATTCGTGGATCTTTGACAGTCGCTACGGGTCGTTAGAAGCCCGAAAGTCTGACGACCAGTCTTTCCAAGGCGTTTCGTATTATGTACGAATTTGTCCAAGAGATCTTGAAATTCTCCCTTTAGTTTTACGAACAAAATTTTCCTAGCCAATTTAAATCCTGGAATTCAAATAATTTACCTGAATTACTTTTATTGGCCTTAATCCAACAGCTTCCATTAATGGGTTTAATTTAAACTAATCGCCCGCGAATCATCCGACTCACCGAGAGAGATCGTTAACGTCTGTGGGACACATGGCCATTGCCCCCGTGGTACAACGATCCCCAAACCAAGGGGGACTGACACCTACAAGTCTTGGGAACTAGATGGTTCGAATATCTTTTTATGGCGAAGAGTACAATTGTCAGTGGATCTACTCGTTTTGCTGCGAGAGTTTTATTATTGTTTTTACTCGAACTCGTACGAAAGGACCAGACATTTTGGTTCCTATAACATACATTGGTTTAATGACAGTTTCGATGCTGAGTGTACGAAATGTCTAAATTAAATGTGGTTAAAATAAAACTAAAAATGTTTTTATTAGAAGTGGGTTTAGTGATATAGTTATAGATTTACAAGATTTATAAGGCGTTAAGAGAATAATGGTGAATTTCTTCAAACTTGTATAGTTACGAAAAAAAAAAATACCATACTAGAACTGTCAGCCGTCAATTTTATTCCACGGATATCTGACTTTGCTAAAATCAGCCCTTAGAAATACAACAAAATATTCGATAAGAAAAAAAAATGGCCGTCTTCACAAGCCGAATAAAAGAGTTCAGAGGCTTATCCAAAAGGAAAATCAGGCGAGAACGAACTATTTGACACACAAATATATATTTATAAAGGCCATTGTCACTCTAAAGTCCTTTATTCCTCAAACATCTTACAATAATATAACAGTAAATAAAATAAACGAAAGTATCTTGTCGGGTTCCATCAGTTTATTAAACCAATGTCCTGTTTGGGTGAAGGAACTCTGGTAATCCGTCCCGATTATATCTCCCTTTTAAAGTTTAATGACCGAAAATTTCTTTGAGATGTCATGTTGTGAACTTGTTTGACATGAAACGGGTCGTTGAACTTCTAGACGGGTTCCGGGATGAAAATCGGATGATATGAAAGCTTGGATAAAACGGTTACGGGTTATTCTGGGAAGGGGAAATATTGGAAACTTAACCATGTTGATAGATAAGATAGAATATGCTTTATTGTAAATCATAAGGTGTTGATACACAGGAAGAAAAGAAAGAAAATACATTTATAAATTGGCACTTTTAACGTAAAAGGATAAAGCACACAAACCATAAGAGCCAAGCTGAGGGAAGATATACATAAGTCACATTCACGCAAAATAGACAGCGCTTGGCATAATGCTGTAACACAGTGTCAGAGCTTAATGTACCAAATAAACTTAACTTAGGGTATCTCTATCTTTTTCTTTCTCATTCAATATGAAAGGGACGGAAGTAAATAAAAGCGATATCTACCAGGATTTAATGGACAGGAAACCAAACACGATGTTTTGCAATTCCAAGACATAGTTTTTGTGAACTAAAATGTAACGTTAACCATTTTTACGTAACAACACCGAATTTAACTGTAAAATTCACTGTCATTATAAAAACATCATAATAAAAATGTCATCAGTATTTATGTCAAGAATCTATTGAGTGAGTTTGTGTTACGGTTCAACAGAGCATTTTTAAGCACAAAAACTGTTTAGGTACTCACAGAGCAGGGAATTCCTGGCAGCGTCTATACACGACATTACCTATCTATACTTATACACACAAATAAATAAAATATTGAAGTGTCTGTTTGTAATGTCAAAATAACATCTTTTTACTAAATGCATTTGAAAGTATGTATAATACGGTACTTATAACAAAAAAAAACAATTTTTTTTTCTGTCTGCCTGTTTAAGCTTATCTCCGGCAGACCGATTTTGACGGGACTCTCACTGGCAGATGTTATAAAGATTGACATTTATCGACGCGGAATCGGCTAACGCCGGTCAAAAAAGCCTTTATGTCTACGTAATAAGGGTGTTATTAATACTATTCGCATCGGCTCGGCTCGGACGACGCGGCGCGACGCCGATCGACGGCGAAACGAGCCGTTTGCCTATTAGCTCGGCGATAAGTCGAGTAGTTTAGTGATACGCACTCGGCTTAAGCCGATTCCGCGTCGATAAATGTGGGGACACCCATAGGCTATCTTTTTCACGAACATACCGGTAGCACGTTCCCGTGGGATAATTTTCGACATCCACGCGGGCGAAGCCGCGGGCAAAATCTAGTTCTCTAATAAAATTCGAGGCACCGGTAATACTTTGAGCGCACAACTTCTATCACGGACCGCCACTCGAAGCCGTCCGTTTCTATAGGTACGTCATGGGTCGATTGTGCCGTAGTGCGAGTAAGGCTTGTTTCACACGTACCACAACCACACCACAGCCACAACACGTGGGCGGGCGCTAATTTATACGAAAGTTAACAGTTAAATTCACACGGACCACATTTTGCCGTCATTTCGACCGCGTTTGTGATACCGACGACATCGCAGCCACGTCGCAACAACAACGCAACTACCAGCGACACCGCGATCTAGCGGCCGGCCACATCGCAAACACAACGTTAACACAACATTTTGGAGGTATCACAACGGAACCGCAAGAAGCCGTAGCGACACTATTCACACGTAACTACAGCTTGACCACATTTTGTCGCTGCTATGTGGTGTGGTTCTGGTACGTGTGAATGGGCCCTAAACGGTTGGTTTGTATGGAAAGTGTTGACCACCTCTGGCAGCGACCGCCGACACGTCTCCATGCTCTGTGTGTGTAGTTGTCGCTCACGTACAACCTACTACGTATATTTTTTTTGCTATTAAAATAAATCGGAGCATGATTCAGCATATTCAAGCAAGCGAGGATCTAATACTTGAGAATAAAGTGGTATACTTTATCGCCGCAGAGTAGTAGCGGCCCCGACTTACGAGATGTAGGTCGTGGGTTTGAACCCAGGCAGGCGCTTTGCTTTGTGTAATTTATTTCATCACCACTGCTCTCAAAACGGTGAAGGAAAATATCGTGAGGAAACCGGCATGTCCTAGAATCAACGCACGCACTCCCTCGCTCTCACAGAGAGGAGGCCTGTGTCCCAGCAGTGGGAACGTTATAGGCTGACTATGTAAAATAAATCCGAACATGATTCAGTATAAATATGGATCTAATACTGCTCGTTGAGATCCGAACGATAAGTTGCACTACTTTAACGCGGGTTAAATTAAGGGCAAATGGGTTAAGTCATTTATTTGCATTTCTAACTTGTTTGAGTAATTCGTTATGTTCGTGTTTTGTTGAGGAGTTTAACTCAAAATTAGGAAAATATTACATACATACGTGTCGAATTGATAACTTTAATTTCGGAAGTCGGTGGCAAAAAACTAAAACTAAAATACAGATGCCAAGACACTGACTCCCGAAATTAAAGTTATCAATTCGATACTTATGTATGTAATATTTTCTCATAATTTTGAGTTACTTAATTTCTTTTTGAAGTCGATTTAGTTTTTTTTATTGTTAATTTGTTACTGAGTTTAAGACATTTTAATTTTGTTGCTCAGAAACTTCATCTGAAATTACTTTTCTAAGTCTGGATATTTAGACTAGAAATGAATTTACTTTAAGAATTTTTCAGCAGCTGTGTTTAAGCTTATGTCAGACTAAGACAAACTCGCGTTTCTCTAAAAATCTTCTATCCCGCAAGACCTTACCTTGCAAATATCCCCAAAGTGTCACCACAAAATCTGACGCATTAAAACAAGATCAATCAGTTCGCGTGCTGACGTCATCGAGATCTTTGATGTGTAGCGTGTGCGCAAACAAGCCGACCCGACACCCTTTGACAAGACCATCGCCACTGTTAAATATTAAAATATTCATGAGGTGGGCTGGAGACGGCTGCCCGCCCAAGACATCTCAGTAAAGAGGCTAAAAATATGTTCCCTTATTAGATAGACGCGTTAGGCTACGGACACGAAGTCAGCGGGCGCGGCGCGGCGGCGCGCGGCGGCGGCGGCGCGGGGAGCGGCGCGTTTCAATGCATAGATTTACATGGAACTGAATTCGAAGAAAGCGGCGGCGCGGCACGGGGAGCGGCGTACGAGCAGTGCGCACTAATCTAGCGGTGCCCGCGCATCTGCGTTGACGTAGTGTTGTGCATTTTATTATTTGCTTTTTTAACGACTGACGTTTCAAAGTGTTGTCGTCGCTGTTTGACATTTCATTCGCGAACAAAGACACTAATTTCTCATAATACAACACTACGCCGCTCTAGCACCGCGCGATCTGCCCGCTGGCTTTGAGACCGGGTCTGCGTTGCCGCGTCGCTCCGCGCGACGCCGCCGCCGCCGCCGCGCCGCCCTGCAATCGCTGACTTCGTGTCCATGGCCTTAAATATACTATGCTTAGGCCTTAAAAATTCATAACGCTGCTTAAGACATTACAGGTATTAATACTCCTGGGACTAAAAGGACCTTACAATTGAGTGAAGTGTTATACTTTGTCGCGGCAGAGCAGTGGTGGCCCAGTGGTAGTGGCCCCGACTGACGAGTTGTAGGTCGAGGGTTCGAACCTAGACAGGCGCTTTACTTTGTGTTATTTTATTTCATCACCACTGCTCTCTGGTAAAGGAAAACATCGTGAGAAAACCGGCTTATCCTAAAACCAAAAAATCGAAGATAACCCGCACTGGGCCCGCGTGGTGGATTACGGCACACTCCCTCTCTGTGAGAGGAGGCCTGTGTCCTAGCAGTGGGAACGTTCTAGGCTGATTATGTATGTTATGTATACTTTATCGTAAAGCAACTACGCGAGCAAAGCCTTATAAATTGTTTATGAGACAGTAATTAAATAAAGTAGGGTATTGTGTTTCACGTATAACACATTGTCTTGTATTTTAATAAAACCTGAACCTAACGTAGCTCGCAGTTTAATTTCGAGCATAATTTCCTTCGTGAGCTTCCATGTCAGCACTCTACGGGATGGATGAAAATATTACTTTAATAACGATACACAACGACTATGAATACAGTGACGGCTAACTAGTATAAGGCCTAAGACTTTAAGCCTTGTTCTAGTAATGTCAGCTCTATGAATATTTCCCCAGCAGTTACTAAGTTCCTTAGATAGATACGTAAACGTAGTTCCACAGACGAATAAAGTCCCTAATTGAACAAATATAATTGAAGCGGCAGACCCGTTTGTAGCTAATTAAAGCCTTATTTGCAAATTGAACTAATTCTACCCTTTGCTATACGTATATCCACGTGAGAATCGTCAACTTGGGCCCCTAAAGACCTCGTAAGGTCGCACCGCTATTTGTGTTTGTCAATCTTCCAGAGATGTAACAGGAAAATGTATTGATCCTTCAAAATATATTCTCTTGAAGATGTTGTTTCTGAATTTCTTGCTGAATATGGAAGTGTAAGATACATTTTGTAGACGGAGTTTTATGTCGGAATCTGCTCGCGTGGATTTTAACTAGAAACATGGTTGACTTCTAGACCATAAAAATAAAATTCAACTACGTTCTCTTCTATAAAATAAAGCTGTTTTAACGATCTGTTCTCGTCTTGCGGGGATTACCTTCGGAAGCAAACTGTAAACTTGCTAAGACACAAACAGGGTGAAGTTTTAGGCAACAAACTGAACTGCTGAGGAACACCTCAATTCTCTGTAGACGAAAGTTTTCAAGTAGCTGCAACCATGGTTCGATTAGGTTTACTATTTGTGCACTTTCGTTGGCAAAACAACCGCCTCGAAGGAACAGCGGGGCAATTGCGTAACACATTATCAATCGGAATCGGTTTCATTTTGACAGTTCAACAAGAGTCATTGCGTTATTTACGTATTGAGCAGACAAATTTTTCGAACTTAAGAAGCAATGGATTAGCAATTTGCTTCAAAATGATTCAGATTCCGATTGATAGTGTGTTACGCAATTAGTGTGCAGTTTGAATTCTTCTGATTTCGTGTAAGCTACAAATTAATTAATCGAGTTTGGAAATTAAATTGATGCCAACGTGTTTAGTGATTCTAGTCTGGCACGAGTCGCATTTTAAACAGAATATTTCAAACGCTGAAGAACATTTAAAAATTGAACTTTCTTCGACGGAAATACGAAGAAAAATATCTTGAAAAGCGGCACGTTAATAATATATTGTGAACGTGGGCGATGCCCGAGGCTGCGGGTTATGTCACAGCAACGTCACTTGGACGAGCCTAGATACACGGAGCTCGCAGCTAGAAAAGTGACATTTAATTAAGCTTCTTGTATTCATAAGTACGTGAACCTTTTCGCATTAGAAAAGCCAGGAATATAGAGCAAATAGTTATTGTTGCATAGTGTACACAAACTCGTAGTATATTGAAATAGTGAATTATATAAGGTGTTTCAAAATAACCCAACATACTTTAAAAGGTGCTTTAGACCATCGAACTGAACAACTTTCATTATGGGACCAACTGTGAAATCACGAAAAAAAAATCAGCTGTTTCATACATTTTGGTCAAGTAGGTATTGAACTTTTGTATTAAACAGCAGATTTTTTTTTCGTGATTTAGGAGTTGGTCCAATAGTGAAATGTGTTCAGTTCGATGGTCTAAAGCACCTCTTACAGTTTGTTGGGTTAATTTTGAAACACCTGGTATATGCAGTTTGTAGTGTTAATCCATATCCATATTATAATAATATTATAAATTCGAAAGTAACTCTGTCTGTCTGTCTGTATGTTACCTTTGCACGCCTAAACCACTGATCGGATTTCGATAAAATTTGGCAGAGAGATAGATTGCATTCCGGGGAAGGACATAGGACAGTTTTTATCCCGATATTCCCACGGGATCGACACTTATGCGGGTGAAACCGCGGGGCGCAGCTAGTTGCTTAATGAATTGCAAGTACCTGTACCACCGTACCCATTGGCAGGACGGTTGGTAGCAGCTGGATGAGAGTTGCCGAAAATCAAGTTGAATGGCGTGCAATAGGCGAGGCCTATGTACAGCAGTGGACTGCTGCAGGATGTTGATGGTTATTGGCAGAAGCAACCACAATCATGTTATCCAAACGAAATTCATTCCAGTGTTGATTGACAACATCTTTTACTAATAACTTAAAGTAACTTTTTAAGGGTAGCAGGAAAAGTTACCTTATTTCAATGTGCTTAAAGTACAGATCTTTTTCCAGTTGTTTCTGGTGTCTAGTAAACTTTAAACTTCAATAAACTTTATTCTTACTTCTGAGTATAGCTATTCTAGACGGGCAAAAAGGAGCTTCTTTGTAAAGTTTCAGATGAATTTACACGAGTATTACGTTTGCCGTTGTTTTAATTGCTTTGGCTTCGTAATGGCCTTTCAACATGCAAAGGCGTGACTCCACAATTTTAATTGCACTTTTGTTTTATTGTTTTTAGATTAAATTTTCGTACGCAAGGCCTGAAAATGTTAATAGAGGCAGACAAACATCTTGTTATTCTTTATACTGAAACTAGCTTCCGCTCACGGCTTCCCCCGCGTGGTAGGTACGTTGATAAAAAGTAGCCTTTGTCCTTCCCCAGTGTTCAAAGTATCCCCATACCAAATTTCATCCAAATTGGTCGAGCCGTTTAGGAGATTAGCCGTTACAAACAGACAAAATATTAAAAAAAATGTTTATTTGTTATATGTACCGTATATAATTTTATATGCACTTAGTAAAAAATCGTTGTTTTGACATTACAAACAGACACTTAAATTTTATTTATTTATATAGATGTATGGATAATCTTTGACCTTTTCTTTAAGTCGTAGTTTTCCTGTGCAGTATTGCATCATCAAATATTTGGATTATAACGAATAATATGTTCCGATCGGATGGCAACATTTTACGTTTCTTTTTCACCAAAACTTGAAGGTATTTCGCTTCCATGGGTTCGAATCCCATCGAGGATTGCGGGGGTGGGCGGTACTTCAATTTCATACCAATATTTGTTACACAACCCCTCGGGGTGGTGCAACGACGCAATCAGACAACGGAAATCTGTTCTGCTAGTGTATTGATGTACTATAAGTAAAGATTACGGATCAATAATGTTTTGATTTTGTTTTATAAACATGCCAGACAATAGATGTATCACTTTGATCGAGTAGTATGGACAAAAACCTTTTAAAATAAAAAAGGCACTCCTCATCATTCTCCTGCCGCTATCCTAATTTATTTTCGGGGTCTGCGCAACGTGTCTTTTTCTTCCATACTTCTCTATTAGTAGTCATCTCGGTAGTCACTTTAAAAGACCCTGAATACAGTAAGTATATTTTTCAAATTGAGGGGAAAAAAATATACAGGTTGGCAGGGAAATCCACGCGCAAACTGAATATAATAATGTACAGACGCCATCACATCAAGCTACTGCAAGCTGTCAAATTTCTTTAATAGATTTTCAACTTTATCCCTAAACTATAAGGTTCAAGCTTGATTGGGACAATTCGACAGTTTCGGGTAGCATGATGTGCTGGCGTCTGTACATAATATTATATATAGTTTTTTTTTTTTTTGTTGAACAGTTACTGCGCTGTTCCCACCCACCCCCTTAAAACAAAAACAATGCGTGGTAGTAATTCGTATTCTCATTTGAATTTTAAGTTTAATGTAAAAAACTTCATATATTTCTGAAGTAACTTTCCAAGCCAAATGATCATCATATACTTGATACGCGCATAACTGACGTATTGCAGTTTATTAATGTCGTGGGCGAGGAAGACCGTCTGTCACTGTTTGTAACTGGAAATTTTAATTATAGTCTGTAAACGTCATTCCTGATTTATGCGTCCGAAGAATGTGCATTATTATAGCTATGATTGCAACAGTTTTAAGTTTCCAAAGCAATTGAGCAATCATAAAATTATTTTAAAGTAAATACGTTTGATGAAGACAATATCTGAGATCCATCAATCCGCACTAGGCCTGCGTGATGGATGAGGGCCCACGCCCTCTCACAGAGAGGCCTGTGTCCCAGCAGTGGGAATATTATCAGCAGATTATATTTTATTATGTTAAATACGTTGAATGTAGGTACGAGAAATAAGGTCAAAATATTAAAGTCTGAGTCAAAGCCCAACGGATTACGATAGGTTTAAAATTATTATCGCATTAAAGTCTAAGCATAATATTTATCGACATTTTTTACAAATCTCAAAGACGAAGTTATAAAAAATATGACACTATGCACCTTAAAAAAAACCGATCAAGTGCGAGTCAGACTTGCACACGAAGAGTTCCGTACTACAACGCAAAAAAAAAATCTCCGACACAACCACGTTCCTTGTATGGTGACTCCCTTTAATTTTTAACTTTATTTTATAATTTTTCGTTGTAACGGCAATAGAAATACTCTGTGAAAATTTCAACTGCCTACTTATTACGGTTCATGAGATACAGCCCGCTGACAGACAGATGGGCGGACACTTGCACGGACTGACGGACGTACGGACAGCGGAGGCTTAGTAATAGAGTCATGTTGGCACCCTTTGAGTACGGAAAAGAATAAGACTCATGAATGAATTTCAGTATTAAGAACTTAATCATCGTTTGGAGGGTCGTTTACTAAGGCCTGAGTTCAACAACATTCAAACCGGTTAGGTGTTTAAACAGTTGGTTTATGTCAAATTTCCTAAGGACATTTTAAATATAGAACTGATTAAATATTTAATCAGTTGATTTAAATGTTGGTGAACACAAGGCTTAGTGTAATTAATATTAACGTTGATTCTTAACTAACCGTAAAACTAATTTATCATTCATAAGTAAACACTTGAAAATGGCTTGAACCTGCTTGTTAATTCATACGAGTAAGCTTGCTTTATTATCTTTGAAACATTTCTTAACTGTTTATGTGTGCTAAGAAGCATAGTTTTTTTTTAATTTTATTTTTTATTGCTGAATGGGCCCGCTCTTGACCTCGATCACGCCTGATGGAAAGCGATGGATGAGGTCTATGATGGAACGAGCGTACCCAGAAGATGCCTAAGGCACTGGAACTCCCACGCATCGACGAAACACAGCAGGCTGCTTGACGCCGAACTCCGGTGGGAGGATGGTCGCAAACCAGGCGGGCGTTAGCCTTACCACCGCAAGGGAAGAATTGGTCAGTCAAATAAAGTGTTGGGTGTGACTGTCCAGGATGCGCTGAGCGCTCGGTTCAGTTGAGTAACTGGCGGAACAAACTGCGCTATACGAGGAGGCTTCTTCATGCATCCCAAAAAGTCTTTTTTTGAAGTGAAAGCTTCTTTAGCGGCGTTGTACACTTTTTTTGTAATGGGTAAAAAATGTTAAACTCGCGTCAGGACACGTGAGCGTCAGGATACGTGACCTAAACGAAAATTTGTAAAACGGATGGAGAGTAGACAGCCGGCGCGGCGTAGGAGAGGAAGTATCCCCCTCTCTTTCTACGGTGCGGCGAAAATGTATGCCTGCTGTTTCGTTTAGGCGGCGCAGGGCGCTTGCGCGAATGTTCGTGTGTGTTTATGTTACAGCGTGCTACGCGCATCCATGGATGGTGACAGTTGATTTTTCTGAGAGATAAACTTTTTAGTGTAATATAAATTGTCATTTTTGTGTACGATAGCGCAATAAATAAATATTGTACTCTACCACATAAATGATAGTACTTTTACACTGATAATTAAAGCAATTCGTGCAAAATTATTCCCTAACCATTCCAAAATATCAAAAATGCACAACGTTAATATTCAAGTTTTCACTTCTGCCGGCACTCCCGAAGTGCAACCCGTCTTTTTTTGAAGTGAAAACTTCTTTAGGAGCATTTTGCGCTCTTTCTGAACAGTGAACGAAACTGAACCGTCATGCTCGGCAGGGCAATTGTGCAACACACTATCAGTAGCAATAGTTTTCATTTTGACAGTCCAACAACATTCATTGCATTATTTACGTTATTGAGCAGACACATTTTTCAAACATATAAAGCAATGGATTAGCAATATCCTTCAAAATGATTCAGATTGTGATTGATAGCGTGTTACGCAATTAGGGTGCGGGTCGGTGACGCTGAATCGGGTATAATCGGTTCCAGTCGATCGGTGACGCTGAATCGCGTAAACTCGGCTCCAGTGTTAAGTTGTTTTTTAATGTATATCAGAACGTTCGGCCAGTCGAGATAGGGAGCTGGCTGCTACTCCAGTTTTTAGTGACGATTATGTGACGCTTAAAGATGCCAGTCAAAGAATTTGTGACGGAACAGTTCGAAAGTTAGAAGCATTTATTTATGGCCGAACGGCCTGATATCAGGTCGTTCGGCCAACCTGAATCTCCATAACTGAGGACCTTAGAGAAACTGTTACTGAATAAAGATTTAGTGACGATTTGGTGACAAACAACCAATGCTTTACTTTTACTCGTAATGCCACCGGTTAAAAGTAAAATGAATTTTGCTTCCTGGAACATCAGGACGTTCGGCCATCGTAATCTCCATAACTGAGGACCTGAGAGAAACCGTTAATGAATAAAGATTTAGTGACGAGACTGAAACGAATTTTTATTGCTTTATTTTTTTTTGTGACGGCCCCTTTAAATAGTAAATTGAAAATTTAACATATATAACCTCAAAACATTGGGATTATCGATTCCTCCACAACGAAGAAGCCCAGAGAAACCGTTAATGAATAAAGATTTAGTGACGGCACTGAAACGAACTTTTAGTGTTTTATTTTTTTTTGTGACGGCCCCTTTATATAGTAAATTGAAAATTTAACATATATAACCTCAAAACATTGAGATTATCGATTCCTCCACAACGAAGAAGCCCAGAGAAACCGTTAATCAATAAAGATTTAGTGACGGCACTGAAACGAACTTTTAATGTTTTATTTTTTTTTGTGACGGCCCCTTTATATAGTAAATTGAAAATTTAATATAATATTATATAACCTCAAAACATTGGGATTATTGATTCCTCCAAAACGAATAAGCCTAGAAGACTCGTAAAACCCCTGATGTGTTATAGGTTTTCAGTGCAATGGTGTCAGTATTTTTGTTGATTCACTATTCCGCAATATGGCGGATGGCGACTGAAATAGGGTGACCATGTATTCCAACGAAACAAGTATTTATCAAGTACTTAATTACCTACCCTACCTAAATAATGAAGCAACACACGTCGTAATATCAAATTATATAAGTACAAGCAACGTTGAGCTGATGCCTGCATACCAGTGTCCACTTGTGAGGTTTTGTTATATTACTTGAGTCTATTTTGGCTAAAAGCAAACGAAAGTGGAAAGGTGACTGACATTGGAGATTGGGAAATTTGACTAAGTACAAGAATACTTAAATAAATAGGTACACAAATTAAAAAATGCTTTATTTGTAATCAATCATCCAAAAATAGCGGTAGGTTGTTAGGTACATAATAATTTGTACTTTTTAGAATTACAGTTAAATTGGTTCACCACGAGAGAAATTTGACAGCTTCTTGTGTTTACTGCTAGGTGATTGACTTGAAACTTGTCAAATCGGATTTCTTTCGGTGGTGGCCCGACAATCATTCCTTTAGAGAATAGCGCCTGCGGAGATTATAATATATATGGCTCTTTTCTGCAGAATAAAAATAGAATCGGTGTAGTTATCTTACTGTGATTTATCTATAGAACTGTTATTTAGTTGTAAAATGATTGTCGGGCCACCACCGAAAGAAATCCGATTTGACAAGTTTCAAGTCAATCACCTAGCAGTAAACACAAGAAGCTGTCAAATTTCTCTCGTGGTGAACCAATTTAACTGTAATTCTAAAAAGTACAAATTATTATGTACCTAACAACCTACCGCTATTTTTGGATGATTGATTACAAATAAAGCATTTTTTAATTTGTGTACCTATTTATTTAAGTATTCTTGTACTTAGTCAAATTTCCCAATCTCCAATGTCAGTCACCTTTCCACTTTCGTTTGCTTTTAGCCAAAATAGACTCAAGTAATATAACAAAACCTCACAAGTGGACACTGGTATGCAGGCATCAGCTCAACGTTGCTTGTACTTATATAATTTGATATTACGACGTGTGTTGCTTCATTATTTAGGTAGGGTAGGTAATTAAGTACTTGATAAATACTTGTTTCGTTGGAATACATGGTCACCCTATTTCAGTCGCCATCCGCCATATTGCGGAATAGTGAATCAACAAAAATACTGACACCATTGCACTGAAAACCTATAACACATCAGGGGTTTTACGAGTCTTCTAGGCTTATTCGTTTTGGAGGAATCGATAATCCCAATGTTTTGAGGTTATATAATATTATATTAAATTTTCAATTTACTATATAAAGGGGCCGTCACAAAAAAAAAATAAAACATTAAAAGTTCGTTTCAGTGCCGTCACTAAATCTTTATTGATTAACGGTTTCTCTGGGCTTCTTCGTTGTGGAGGAATCGATAATCTCAATGTTTTGAGGTTATATATGTTAAATTTTCAATTTACTATATAAAGGGGCCGTCACAAAAAAAAAAAAAACACTAAAAGTTCGTTTCAGTGCCGTCACTAAATCTTTATTCATTAACGGTTTCTCTGGGCTTCTTCGTTGTGGAGGAATCGATAATCCCAATGTTTTGAGGTTATATATGTTAAATTTTCAATTTACTATTTAAAGGGGCCGTCACAAAAAAAAATAAAGCAATAAAAATTCGTTTCAGTCTCGTCACTAAATCTTTATTCATTAACGGTTTCTCTCAGGTCCTCAGTTATGGAGATTACGATGGCCGAACGTCCTGATGTTCCAGGAAGCAAAATTCATTTTACTTTTAACCGGTGGCATTACGAGTAAAAGTAAAGCATTGGTTGTTTGTCACCAAATCGTCACTAAATCTTTATTCAGTAACAGTTTCTCTAAGGTCCTCAGTTATGGAGATTCAGGTTGGCCGAACGACCTGATATCAGGCCGTTCGGCCATAAATAAATGCTTCTAACTTTCGAACTGTTCCGTCACAAATTCTTTGACTGGCATCTTTAAGCGTCACATAATCGTCACTAAAAACTGGAGTAGCAGCCAGCTCCCTATCTCGACTGGCCGAACGTTCTGATATACATGTTTTTTACTGTTTTCTTCTTTTGTCTGCCCTTTTTTTATGGATGGGAAATCATCAAATGACCTCGTCCGCTCTGTGTGGAGCGGAAGGGAGTGTCAGACTCTTACTGACTGAAACCCATCCGTGTTCCGCGTGGAAATATTTGTTCTCCTAGTCCTGACCCACTTCGTCCCATCGAATCGCCAGCCCGCCTTAACTTCGTTTTCGTTTAGCGTTCTTTCTGACTGTTACTATTTTTGCTCGGCTCCTAAGGGTCCTAGCGTGATGTTAAATAGCCTATAACCTTCTTTAAGAATTGGGCTAACAAATGCAAAACTATTTTTTCAAATAAATGGGCATGTTTTCGGATGACAGCGATGCGGACGAGTACTTCGACTCGACTTCAGACGCCTTTTTTTTTGAGTGTGGGAAATCATCGAATGACTCCTCCCGCTCTGGATAGAGCGGAGGGGAGTGTCAGACTCTTACTGACTTAAACCTACCCGTGTTCCTTCCTAGTCCTTTATGTTCCGGGGTATCGGTAACCCTTTCGGACAATCCCGCACCCCCGGTTTTGTCTGCCCTGGTCCCAAGATACTTTTAATAAGGTTGTTATTCATCAACGTTTTGATTTTGAGCCGCGTATTCTTCAGTAAAATGGGTCTCGCGTGATTCAACAGCTTAGCCCACGTCAGATTAAGATTGAGGACTCTCGTTAACCTTATTCACGACCCTCACATCTTGGGCCCGTATTAGGGCATTGTTTTCTTATATTACGTCTAATCTTCTTTTACTCTCTTTATTACCTTCATTAAGAAGATTAACTTTGTCTGAAAGACCTCAAATTGAAATAAGAAAACAAGTACTTACCTAATTGGTGTAATCTTGTTGCCAGAGTAAATCCAAAAAGTGTTTTTCATGAATTATTAGTTGAGAAATGTTACTATGCCCTAGATGATTACCTGTAACTACTGTACTTACCTATTAATAATATAATCCAATGTATTGCATACATGTATTTTCTTTTGTTTTGATATTTTTTATTTGTTTTCTATAGTGAATTTTGTTTGTCTTTATTTTATATAGTCGTCACTGATATTTGTACCTATGTATTCAATGACAAAACATAGCGCAACATATAATTATTATTGTATAAGACCTTGACCTTGAACCCATGCTTTACAAATAAATAATTCTAATTCTAGTATCTTTAGAAATTCTCGTCCATAAAAGACACGTAATATTCTGATGATAGCAATATACCACAAAGTATAACCGACTAATACATGTACCTAGACCTCGATATAAGAAAAGTAAAGTAAGAAATAAGTCATCATAACCCAAGATATCAGAAAAAACTTGCACAACACACACTGAGTGGAGTATAGGAGGACTCAGCACATGAGGCTGAAGAGATGTGACATCCCCAGACTCAGCGACAGATTCGCATAGAGATATGAGAGCCATGCTACACCAATCGAAGCTCAAAATAAAAACCAAACACACTAGAAGTTGGTCAATACAGTGGCTTATTGTTCTAGGACAGATTACCATAGTGCAGAAAAGAACAAAAAAAGTAGATATAGCATCTAAAGAAAAAATAAAATCCACACCTATTGTGTCCAACAAAAATAAATAGATTTATTACGTCGTGAAAAGATTTAATAAAGATAAATACAGCTTCTTAAAGACGCACAATGAAAATAAATTGGGAGAGTCGTTTAAACGTCATGACGATAATGAAAAGAGCTTTGATGTTCCCTGAACAACCACGTAACTAACCCTTTGGTCCATTAAGCCAACATAAAGGGGCATTCTTTTCCTTCTGTGCGTTGACATTGAAAATCCGCGGGTAGGCAGGGAATTCGAAGGTTCTGTTTGATGTACTCGTAAAATACTCTCACGCGTTGTTGAGTCCCGTGTAGGTACGGATTTAACCATCGTTTACTGGAAAGGTTAAACGTAAAATTGTGGAAAGTTTCGGTTTTAATATTTGAAATGTTATCGTTTATAGTTTTTGTTTTATTCAATTCTTATCGCAGTCTTTGTTTTTCCTAAGGGCTGATTTTTCAATAGTCGGTAACTTTTATCTGAAGAATAAATGTTGTTTGTAAGAATAAATGTTTGACGTATTTTCCATACAAAAGCTGTCAAATTGCAATATTCATTTCTCAGACAAAAGTTATCTAACCATTGAAAAATCAGCCCTTAAACTAAATGACATAACTCCAGAACAGAAATAACGAGTGCTAGGGAGAAAGTTTGGTGATCTAACAAACAAGCATAAATAAAATAAAAAACTATATGAAACACATAAAATTTCTTATTCGCCAAGATTTGTTTACACAATTCTGTCGCGACGATCTAGATTGGTCTGGACATTTATCATCCCGAACCCAAAAGTAAAGTTATTTGTCTAAATGAAGAAATTTACAAAAATGATATTGCATAAAACCAATAACATGAAAAATATAAGAAAGGTCTTCAAAGGGAGTGGTAAGGGCCCTTCATAAACATCTTTTACGACTGCGTTACGTTGTAATGCGTGCCCAAAAGGCATTCCGCCTAATATGGAAGCAGTAATGTCAATCGATGCTATTGCTATTCATTACTTGTATATTATATTGGATGGAAGGTCTTACGTCTTTGTGCAAAACGAAAACCAGTGCAAAGCTGTCATCATTCCCTTGCCCTTACTCAATTTATTTGCGGTTGACGTCATTTATTTATTATATTATATATATTTTTTGTAAACCAGAAAATACATAGGTAATAAAATATATTTATTGAGAAAATATAGAAATTAAAACATAGCTTTACTACCAACTTGTTTTTCAACCCGTCTAACTTAGTCAAATAACCTGCCCCTAACTGTTCCCGGCGCAAAGGTGCCCAAAACGCTTGCTGCATTGCCACGTTGAATGGCAATGGCCAACCTTTGCACCAAGAAGGAGCCGGAGCGGGAGTCACCCATTTTGTCACGAAGCTTGTGCCCTATCTCACTAATGAGCTTCCTGGCCTCAGTGCCCCAAGCACCCATGGTCTCAACAGCAATGGGCACAAAATGGTAACGGTCCATCAACGGTGCGTACTTCACCCTCTTCCTCTCAGAGGCGATTAACAGTGCAAAACATACAATGGGTGGCCTTATTGCTTTATCGCGTTTTGTAATCTCAGTAGCCACCTCCTTCTTAGCCATATCATCATTCATACAGCATATCCATCGTTTTTTTTTTTGACTCCCCATATTCTATATTTATTGTTATGTACACCGAAATCTACAAAGTCTTACCACAAACCGTCGTAATTACAATGTTTTCCATCCCTCAACACTTATTTTATTCTCTTTAAATATATGAATAACATTCTACTGTGCTACAGTTTTCGCGAATGTACGAACATGAATTCGATGTCGGCGCCTCAAGCGACGCGACGATGCGTCATCTTTCTAGAATGCAGGCGTGCACACAGCTACTAAAAACCGTTACGTTTCTCAATTATAACTTAGTCTTCTATTAATAAGACTTAATTATATGTAGTCGTGGCTTGTCAGCAATGTATTTTAGCACAGGTCCAGATATCGGTGTGAGTCAATCGATACCTTCATTTGCGTCACCGGGTTTCAGCCCCACAGTGTAAGTGCGTAGTTTGTCTAGTCCTTTGACCCAAGATTCACCAACGCAATGATTTATGGTGTCTACCAGTGTCTGCGGACTTTTCGAGGGGGTTCAGAAGGTTCTGAATAGTTTATTTTTGGGCGTCCTGTTTCCATGTTTTGAGACTCCGTTTCCCGAATCTGTTTTGTTATTGTTAGGTCCTTGTGTCAGGTGTTTCAATTATTTGTGTTGATAAGGACCATTTTATTATTTTTCACTCTTATAATGTAATTTTTTTCACTACGTTGAAGAGCTATGCTTATATTTTCAAGTCATGGGTACGTAAGGGTTGGTTCGAAGACATAGCTAGGGAGTACAATACTGCTTCAATTTTAATTGCTTGCATCAAAATTCAAGACAGGTCACCGATCAAGTTGATCAAGAGTACTGGAATCAAAGCGTACGTGTTTAGAATTATCTCAGCGACTTCCATTCCAGATTTGGTCGGCCCTTTCCTCTTGTTTGCATTTTCAATTAGATACCTACTAACCCTTAATGTACTTTGTCAATATGAAATGTTTATTTAAGACGACGTTGCCATAATTCATCACGCCCTAAGCTTTTGAGCAAATAGCTTCATATATGGGAGTGTAGGGGAGGCGGAGACTGCGACGAACCTTAACTAATACGATTGCGTCGCAAAAGGGTTCCTTTCACCGTTGATGTTTGCTACGAAGGATGAAGTAATGTCATATGAGGTGTGGGCATTTTAAATAGCTATTAGTGTCAATTGGAACACGCTTGGTCAGCTATCGGGCAGTTGAAATAGTCAGGTTAGTGAGGATTGTGTTATTTGCGGTGTAGGGTGCGCGTCAGCGGTGCGCGCATGGCGGCGTTAGATCGAAGGCGCGGGGGCGCAGCGCGCATGCTCCGCCGCGGCCTCTCCGGCGAGTCGGCCGGCGGCCGCAGTCGCACCGCGGAACCAAACGCGACGCGCCATGTCGGCCGGCGCTGCTACCTGACCGAGCTACCAGCTCTTGGAAAACAAACCTTGTGAAATCGCGTTTCAAATCGTCGCCATCGGTCGCTACCGCACGGGGATTCGGGTAAGTCCGTAGCGGATCCGTTGACGCCTCATGTAATCGCGCCGAGTGCAGTGCCCAAGGTTAAAGGCTTCCGATGTGCTTTTCCCGGATACCGATCTGCGATCTCGGAGGGTTGTAGGTGGCGCTAGTGCGCGCGGTGAGTCATCTCTGCGACACGTTTTTTCATGGCCGCCCCTTCGATCTCGCGTACGATTGTAGGCTAGCTGAGGGTTTCAGAAGATGTTGGTTGCAGTGGATGTTACGTAAGGTGCGTTGGTAGTGCAGTGGCCGTGGTGGCCGACGCTTTCGATACGCTCGGCGCGCACTCGACCGCGGCCAATTACAGCACGCGAGGATCGTTTTCAGGAAAACATTCACCATTTTGTACGCGGCGCTCGCGGGAGCAACTGTGAGTTTTGTGATCAAAGTCATGACTCCATACGTTACTGTGCTCAGTATACCGCCGGGATATTTAAGTGAAATCGTTCTATTGTGCAAGTGAATATAATCGGCTCTTTATATTAATTGTTTGTGCTGCGTTTTAATAATTACATAATCGGAGACACCAAAAGAGTAGGTAACGATTTTATTTATTTACTTAATTGTCTGAATATTTTACTGCAACTCATTGCACAATCTTTGATATTTTGTGGAAGATTAATAACAAACTCAGTGTTTGTTAAATAATAATGATTAAACCAAAACAACACGAAATCATGATGATTTGTTTTGGTCCGAGGGTAATTTTAGGGGCGATTTTTTTCTAGTAATTGCAATAAAGAAAAACAATACTTTGAAATCAAGGCAATTTCTTTATTCTCATTTATCTGCAGGCAGCTTATGAATTCTTATAAACAATTAATTAAACGCACAATGCTATAACAATGCGTATCGAGCATTACGCACAGTTTACGCAGTTCTTATGTAAAAATCAGTTTTCTTAAGCTTTTTTATCCAAACAACATGATTACCAAATCATAAGTAAAGGTAAATAACCTGACATTAGTCACACTAACACAATACCCCACTTAATGCCACTGTAGGGCAAAATACGGATCAGCTGAGACGCACGCGCAACGGTCACAGCGCATGCGCGAGCCGTGACGTTCGGTAATTAGACCAGTTAGATTTGAACGTCGAACGCGCAAAAAATAAACCGTAATGGAATCATTCTCATAAGAAACGACCTCAAAATATATAATGGTATTTCTGGAGGTAGTCGTAAATCGATTTTAGTGTCATTAAATGTCAATTAACGTATGAAAGGCTATTGTAGGCTAAGCTAACTGTAAAGACGTGTAAACATTGGAAAGGTGTTTAGGAAATATTTTGCTGAAATGAAAATCAATAATGTTCACGCAGTCTCAATTAAAGTTTTTGTGTTATTTGCTGTTGAAAATGAAAATCAAAGGGCATCTAAACTAATATTATAAAGAGAAAAGATTTGTTTTTCTGTAATTATGTTTTTTTTTGTTACCCTTTCAAGCTAAAACGGCTGAATAGGTTGGGATGAAATTTGGCACATATTTAGACAATTACTTGGATTAGGATATAGGATTCTTTTTTATCCCGATATCCCTACCCTACGGATCGAGCTAGTGTCCAAACGATAAACACATAAATTCGGCATTATAAATATGACATACATAAGAATCATATGCATAATTTAATTATAGATCCTGCCAAACTTTAGCACCCCTTCTTACTACAAACAGTTTCGAATCTCGAATGCCATCAGCGGCAACTTCTCAATGACGTCACGGAAACATTTCCAGTAATTCCAGAACGTTGGATAATTGTTATTGCTTGTGAAATCGCCTGGAGGAGTTAGCATTTGCTTTCCAACGACCCTCCCAACAACCTCATTATGCCACGACTTTTATTCCTCCTTTAAGCGAATACTTCTTGTCATTGTCGACGTTTTTATTTTATTTTCAACGTCTTTGAACCGGATCTTAGGACCATTAAATGCGTAGTTCTCGGTTTCGTGAGTAATTGTATACATAGCTTGATCGCGTTTTGTTCTTTTGATAACCGTCTTTTGATCTGAGAAGATTAACTTGGTTTTGTGTAGAATGACATAATCTTTCATTATAATTGGCACAAGATTAAATTTTAATGATAAGAACATATACCCTGAAATCTTTAATAATCGTCGCTTCTAGAAAAAATTCTAAGCAAAAACAAGATGCCACTAAAGAGCCAAAATCTAGCTGTACCTACTGCTTTCTTCTAGATTGTTATAAAAGATAACATACTGAGTGCTTAAACAGCTATGCCACTGTTCTAGTTTATGATTTCAATTATATTTTTGGACGAAAGTATTTTGGCTAACACGGCATCGTCTTTACCGTTCGCGTGTTCTTACTGACCCTTTATACTAAAAATGTGAATGTTTAGGTAACATGATTTCTGATAATCATACAATAACTGAAGCCTTATAAGCTTTTATTTGAATAGAATCAAATTCAGAACTTAATAATGCAGCTGCTTCTCTATTTTAACCTTAAGAGCGTTTACGACGTACGGCATTTCATACAAACTTTCAAGCCCTTGTTTTTCGAAATGAATGAATTTCGATAAAAAATTAATTAAAAACTGTTGTTACGATTATGTGACTAAATTTTTGTCTAATTTACTATGATAATTTTGCAAATCTTTGAACCTGCCTCTATTGACCTCAGTCCCTCCTGAGGTCAATAGTCGTGTGACCTACACTAGATAGATACTTAAGAAAATATTTTCAATTACATTAGGCTGTTTGGGTTATAATAAATTTATATTGCGATCCTCTCAACGTCGTTCTTGAAAATTGAATAAACTTTCAGGAATTTTTTGTGATTCATTTGACTTTTTACGTTACGAGTCGATGACTCCAATACCTACTTTTGAAATGTTTATATTAATTTATTTATTCTTGATAATCTGAAACATGGCTTTAAGAACTGCATTCGTATCAATTCGTTGGGTCCGAAAGATATTCTCTATCTAAGCATGAGTTTTCGGTCCTAGGTTCCGCGGTGGTCTTTCTGCAAGACCTATTGTTGTAGAGTATCAATATACTCCATAGGGATATAAAAACGTATATAGCGGACTCCTGAAGCCTGGAACTGCTGCGCAATTGCAACTCTTCATCCCCATCTATCACACTTACAATAAATATTTTTTAAATCTTTTCACCATATCCTAACGTTGGTTCTTTGTTCCAGTTGTAAATCCGGCCCCGTACCGATGCACTAGTGGTTGTGACGAGCGACCAAGAAGCCACAGCCGCCATGTCGTCGGTAAAGGTGGCCGTAAGGGTTCGCCCCTTCAACTCCCGGGAGATTGCCCGGGAAAGCAAATGTATCATTGAGATGACCGGGAATACTACAGGTAAGAGTTATGATTTACGAAAATGATAAGTAAAAACAAGGGTATCTGCTATACGATAAAGGAAAGCAAAGACACGTTAACAAACACAACTGCAGGCAATATGGGGAGGGAAGTATTAAAGTCATGTAAAACAAAAGACTGAATCAGAAAAATCATTTGAAAATTCCTACGGCATTAAGTCCGCCTCTGTACATTTCTGTGCTTGTAGTATTAAATAAATAAATACTAGGAATTAGCTATGCTGATACCAATAGGGCCATATTAGCTAAAACAGTAGTGACCAACATAAGTTAGAATGTCAATAAATTGCAAAAACATCATGTCCTCGAAGTAAGATACCGAATTTTGTTTAAAATATGATTCCATGGAAATAACTCATTTGGTGTTGTTTTAGAATTAAAACTTATTATTTAGGTAAAAAGGTCAAGTATAGACCAATTATATTTGCTATTCTTGCGTTTAACACAATTCTTGAACAATGGCTTTTTCTATACACATTGTATCGCCGGCGTTCACCAAGGTTCTATCGTCGGTCCACTTCTTTCATCTAAGAAAATAATAACCCATTTGAAAAGGTGCCTAAACTTAATTAGATAATAAATCTTAATTTTCGAGGGGACGATGAAAAGCAGATGGCAGGAAAAATGCGCACTTTTCTTAAAAACTTTTCTTTCAGAAGTGGTCTAATTTTGATGAGAATTTTGGATGTCCACAAAACAAATGTTACGAGTATCTATCGATCTTTTTGGTCTTTATCAAAACATATGTACAATATTGAGTGGCATATCGCCTGATTTATGTAGCCAATATAACAATAACATGAATCAGACCTTAGGTAATACCTGTAATGAGCTTTTTGTGATACAGTATGCAATCTCGATGTTATAACCATCTGGGTTGTTCATAAGTCAAAACATGTTGTATATGTTATGGTTTATAAAGATTGTGTAGATAAACTTTTTATTCATAGTATTGACGATCTGAGCAACGCCTCTGACGCCGCAATTAATGTGGACGTGTAATCACCTACTGGGCCCAAACAGTACAATAAGCAACATTATGTATATAGATGTACCGTCGATATGAACAGAAGAAGAATAGTAAAATTACGGAATGAATAACAGTATCGCTACACAGGTCGCAAATCTATACATTTTATTAGATTTGCTGCTTATACGTATGTCTATTTGTTATTTTGTCGACACAATAGAGAGTATATTATTTGGTTAGGACTTGCCAAATACTATGATAGTTGTAGGATCTTCTTAGAGTTTTAATATAGGTACGGCTTTCTTAATCAAGAAGATTACTCTTACCAATTAATATCCGTCACACAAAGACCATTACTATCTAGCAATCAACCTCTTAAATCTTCAGTGGTTTTTATTGTCCAAATCACCTTGAAAGGCTTTTAAATTAGCCACCGTCCACGCAGCCCTAGATAACGAAGATTGACTTTTACATTGCAGTAAAACCCCGCCCTTTGCCGTTAGTCACCTATAAAGTGGTGGAAATAAAGGTTGAGGAAACCGGCCCTTTGATGGAAATTGATTTATGCGTTGAAGAGGTAAAGATAAAGACGAAAGATTTGGTAGGGTTTACAAGATTTGAGTGGCTTTAGTATGTGACGTAAACAAGCCTTGAATAGAAAACAAAACATCTCTGAAAGATTCACACGTAATTCCTTAAGAAATAGAATCTTTACACTTATTCTAAAGATAAATCGTTATTGCTCCTACCTTTCTCTTTATTTCATTTTAAAATTATTCTCCAAGTCCATTATAGAGTTAAATGTCTGGCCATTAAAATTTCATTCAATTGAGTTACACTACGTTAAATTGTTTGAAATATTTCACTAAAATTTTACCGCTTAAAATAAATTTATATCTACGCTCTATCTACGTCTGTAAAGAAAATAAAGGTCTTATAAATCTCAATAAAATTCAACGCAAGCTGAATTACAAAAGTTCTTTTGAGAAATGTTTTTCTTTTATGAAATAAAAGTAAAGTAGAAAGATTTCGGTTTTATATGCGCAGTACGAAACGTGCGCGAAGTACTTTTAGAAGGTCGCGAACGAAACCATACAAGGTAGCAATGTCAGCAGAAATCAATCGAGCTGTTTACTAATAGGTAGGGAAATGTACTTACAAGTTAGTATCATATTACTAACTTCAAAAATCTATATGTAAAGGCATCGGAATTCCAGGGGATCACTAAATCTTGTCTTCTTTGAACCCATGTCTGAATTTTTCCCCATATTAAGGTCCGTCAAAAACTTTTCAACAAAATTGGGTCAGACCGTCCCAAATTCTCAACATACCTTATAGTATTTAATGTGAAAATTCTGAATTCCTAGAATTTTATCACTAAAGAACACACCCTGCTTATTAGCAAAATTCGTTCTTTGTTACAAAAAATAACATGTAATTTTCGAGGGCTCTGGAAATATCTCAGGGGAAAGCCGACTCATGTGGAGTGCTCCGTACTTGACTGTGGCAAGTTTTAAATTTATTACCCTCACACAATTCCTCGCCTCACACAATTTAATATGTTCTGTTCATTGGATATTCAACTTTGGAATTTATCATGTAAAGGTTATTTTACTTTGACGCACACGAATTTAGAATTTTGCGCCGCTTGTAAATTATTTACGCAGTACAGTAATTTTGTTAGACTTAGAGAAAAGTTAGTTTATTTAAACAATTGTTAGGTACTAGAATTTGGAACGGCTGAGGGAGAGAGGCTCACGTCCCAGCCGCCGCGGCCGCGGGGGACGCTCCGGGCGTCGGGAGCCGCGTGACGACTCCCGGCCACCGTAGGCGCGCGCCTGCGGACGGAGAGTAATGGGTAGCTCACCGTCCGATCAGGACCAGGCCCGTGCCGGACGGCGCGTACGTGTTCCACGCGCGCCTCAAAGAGATGTCAGCATAAAGGAAGGGGCCTGCCAGGGCGGAAGCCTGCCGGGGGTGCGGGATTGTCCGAAAGGGTTACCACTACCCCGGAACATAAAGGGCTAAGGAAGGAACACGGATGGGTTTTAGTCAGTAAGAGTCTGACACTCCCTTCGCTCCACCCAGAGCGGGAGAGGTCATTTGATGATTTCCCATCCATAAAAAAAAAGGTACTAGAATTTGCCTTTTATGTAAACATCGCTTTTGTTCTATTAAACAATAAGAACAAAAAAAAAATAGGTATGCACTTACTAGGATCATTGTTAATGAAAGCCTTTGTCTGATCCCGCTTAAAATATGGTAAGATATGGTAAGATATGATGGTAAGGTATAAAAGTAAGATTCAGAAGAATCTAAGGCAGAAGCCTTTTCCTTAAAAGGCTTCTGCCTTTTCAACGCAAAGTTAAGGTAAAGCATCGTAAAAAGTAATAGTTTTCAATCAGTTTCAGCTCTCATCTCTAAAGTTACTGAACCTTATCGAATTCTAGGCGATGAACGATAAAACGCAATATCGAGAGCACTGCAATATTGAATATTGAAGTTTAAAGCTCTTAAAACTTTCTTGTCAAAGGCACAAATGGGACACTAGTTGAAGAAGTAAATTTATAAGAATTATTTTCCCTGGGTGTGAGATTAATGCGGTGGTCACTAAAGAAGATAATTGCTTTAGACAAATATTAATTTATCTTGTAGAATTGACCTTATTTCCTTGTCCATCTCAAGGTTCGCTCCGATCATTATCAGCATTTAAAACTTATAAGGAAGTACTACATTGGCAGAAAAACTAATTTTTAATTTTGAGAATTTTATTTCGTTAGCACAAAGATCTTAACCAATTTCAGCATTACTAGCCTTATCCTCAACTACTTTGGCCCAGAAAATCGAAATGTAATCCTTATATCCTTGGAATTTCTGGCTTACATTTCTTCCAGTGAAGAGTTGTGGTCGTCGCCACCAATTACTGCTATTAACAGCTCGGCAACTGGCCTGAATGTGTCGTCACAGTCGACGGAACTCCCATTTCTGTGCAGTGCGCTCACCTAACGAGCTCGAACCTCGTCAGTGCTAAACTACGTACATATTTATGTACATTTCCCTTTCGGTAATGTTTTCCCAAGCGTTGAGATCTACATTGATGACTGTCTTCGTATTGACATGTTTTGCTTCAACATTTGTAAATTATGTCGTTTGTTATTTAAACATGCTTTTGGATCACAAATAGGTGCATCTCTCTCATCTGATGGTCTCTCTTTTAAATTCATAAGGATGATACAAATCGATGAATTCAATGTAAATCTCACTGTTTGAACTATCATAACATACCGCTTCTAATTCAAATACGATAATCCCGTATGATCAGCAACTTTCAAGTTCATTGTCACGTCTCCACAACGGGGGTGTTAAAGCGACGCCTCGTAAAGGGCAAGGCATGACGTCACAACATGCGTCATACTAAATATTAAGCTCGTATACCATTAATATGCATTAGCATAGACACTGTAAAAGCTTTCACACCCAGCTACTGACGATGTTCATGGCTGTTCCATAGACAACTATAATTTATTACTTGTGAATTTCCAATATCTATCACACTATTTATTTTTGTTTATATGTTTGTTACTTCTACACGCTCAAACGGCTGGACCAATTTTGATAAAATTTTGTATAGAGGTAGCTGACACCCTGGATTAACATATAGGCTACTTTTTATCCCGATATTTCCACGGGATCGACAATTACGCGGGTGAAACCGCGGGGCGCAGCTAGTATTTTATAAATATTCTGGGTCCTATGTTACTTGGCACCCAGAAGGTTGACGCATTTTCAACATGATATTGTATGGGTATATATTTTATTGATATTTAATAAAGTGGGAATTCAAAGGAACGAAATCATGTAAATTCAGTTTTCAAACGAAAGACATGACTCACTTATTTTCTACAAAAAACTACCTTTGCGAACCTGACTCATTTCCAAACCCCACCCAGCCTTGAATTTCGTGGCCAGGTGTGCTAAATCTGAAAATCATTCCGCTTATACGCCCCTGCTCCCTTCCCATGCCTTTCAATGGCCTATAAACCCTATAATGACCCATAAAGCTTGTCCATGGGCTGCTCCATGCCTCTCGTAAATTCACCGCAGTTTCGCTTCCTGCTTCTAAATGATTCGCGTGGTTTCATTTCATTTACTTCCGAATGAATTTGATTGGATTTACAGTTCGATTTTTTGTCTTCATTAGATTGGTACCTTGCCTAACCCTTGCTGTATTAGGTTCTTTGTATGTTTTGCAAAGCTCGTCTAGTTTGATAACGGTTTCATTAATATTCATCTTAGAAACTTCTATGCTTCTCTCTTGTAGTTACAAAATTAAGATATTCTCTAATATTCCCGTACAACCAACCTCATAGATTTCATGGCTCATTATTTTATAGAGTACGTGTTTGGCGTTTTGATTACATGTACGCAAGCAAATAAAACCATAACGTCACATAAAGTTTTATTAAGTTACCGTTTTCTACGAGTTACGTCCGAAACGTGTCGGACCCGTTGTGGTTGCGCTCGTTAAAATTGTTAACTATATATTGCTATACCCTTATCTGTGGTTATGTGGTCTAAGTTGGT
Source organism: Amphipoea oculea (assembly GCA_945859645.1). Classification (NCBI taxonomy): domain Eukaryota; kingdom Metazoa; phylum Arthropoda; class Insecta; order Lepidoptera; family Noctuidae; genus Amphipoea; species Amphipoea oculea. The sequence continues at coordinate 14,982,368 of OX243880.1, forward strand.
AATGTATTGTGGAACTTTGACGTACTTTGAGGAAGTTTTTCAGCAGCTGGTCTGTAGCATTCTACTCGCTTGTCGGGATAATTGTATATACAGCCTTTTATGTATTCACTTACCTATTTAGTTCCTACATTATATGGTGGTTACATGTTCCTTCTGATAGAAGATCCCTTTCATCACACACTTTAGAAATTAATGCTTGTTATCGATATTCATCTTCAACTGTTTTGGTTACCTATTAAAACGTGTCTATTTTAGCTATACCTCTGTCTTCATGAGTTCATGACTTATTAACTGTGATGCTCTTTATTATATAAACTAAAAACCATTTTTAAATTTTAAATTGGAGTATAATATATTAACTACATGTAGTTTACGGCACACAGCATGTTATGTTGAGCATGCGTCCGCACGCAACCCTGTTCTTGGATAGAATTTATGCTGAAATGAGCATTTAGGTTGAATATTGATCAAGGTCTGAAGTTGTGGTTCATGATACGATGTTTATCTGGTGTTTGTGAGAAATATAATACAATTGCTATAAGTAGATGGTTGATAATAATATAGTGTTTTATGCATCTTGCCAAAATCAACCTGCTGTGTTTGATAGTAAATAATTAATTAAGAACACCAATCATTTACTGAAAATTCATACACTTTTTTGTTTTTTTTTTTAATTTAATTCCATTAGCACAAAATCTAATCAACCTTTAACGAAGTTCAACTTAATTTTTTTGGCGAGAAGAAAAAAAAATAAAGCAACATTTTTCTGTTTGGAAATGACGTAAATGTTCCCTCTAAAGGCTCTTGGGGCATCAAATCAAAGCAATTAGTCATCGTTAATTACGTTTCGTCTTATATTCTCGGGAATGAGCGATCATTTGTGAAGTGAATCTTTTTTGATGGAGAGAACAAAAGCGTTCCAGTATTTTGCTTACAGTTCAAAGTAGGGCTTGGCAACCAAATATTTGGAGCAGGCTTTATTTAAGGCAACAGAACGGAGTACTTTTTCTCTTGTCCTCATCCCAATTTATTTGGGGTTTTTCATCTATATCTACATTTCTGTCAGCCGTCGTCTCACTATTTACTTCTTTCATAGCACAATCCATATTTCTTCTTTTTGGTTAGCCTGTTTACAGTATAACCATTCCCATTCAGATTAGACTTAACACTTTTTTTTTTGCCGGATGGGCATTCTCTTGACCTCGATCACGCCTGATGGAAAGCGATTCATGTCGCTTGCTCTTATTTTTTCCGCACCATGTGTGTATCAAGGTTCTCAAATTTTCCGCATAATGCCTCCACAATCACACCCCTCACTAAACCACTTGGTACTTTGACCCTTTGGGTTTTTGCTGCCTCATTCACTTTTACAAGCATTTTTCATCGGAGCAAGCAATGAAACGAGGCGATTGTTTGGTAGCAGACCTCGTAAAATAAAATGGTACAGCAGCCAATTATTGGCCGTTATGCGAAGTTCATGACGCTGATGTTTTTTGTACAGTTCAGTGACTTACGACTTACTTTGTGGTGATAAATTGTTTATTTTGATACAGTAACAATACTTAATGTTCTTTCTTTTGATGTTATTGAATATATTTTTACTATCAGTTGCCTTTCTTTGGTAACTTGCGACCTCGTGTCCTGAATGTATTTTTTTGATTATCATCTTGTGATTGTCTTAAAAGTGGCTACTTATACTTATAGATGAAACTAAAATCGAACAAGAGCATTCTTGACATTTTGATGTGGAATGAAGAATGCTCTGACCCTGTTTACACAAACATAATTTGTTAAAATATCCCGGATTAGGGGTAGAATGTGCATCCGCTTTTTATCTCTTAAGAGCCTATACTACCTCAGCTAAAATTCACTCTTTATCTCGCTCATACGATACTGCTCGCTGACTGAGTGAGAGCGAGACAGAGTGAGGTGCTAGGCGGCAAGCAGCGCCAATAGTTTAGGTATTTGCTTTTTACAGTGAAAATAATGGTAATTATAAAAAAGTAAATAACATAAGACCTGCTTTAAAGTAAGTTCAGTTAGTATGCAAAGTTTCATGATCTAATTTGAAGTATTTTTTGAATACCAGCGGTTTATTGTTCGGGTTAGAGGTAACTTTGGATTTATTTTCTATCGAGAAAATTTTATGGAATCGTGTTTTCGTCTAACATGAGACTTAGCATTAATCCTCAACTTTACCATATATTTATTTCAAAATCAATGGTGCAGTATTTTCGACATAACGGAGGATCACGCTAAGCCATTTGAGGTAGTATAGGCTCTTAAGCCATCCTTTACTTATTGCATAGGCTTAGCACGCTTTTATAAAATGTGTTAAACTAGTACCTAACACCAAGCCGCACTTGGGTCGTGTGGTAAATTACAGCCCACACCTTCTCGCAGAAAGGACGCCTGTGTCCCAGCAGTGGGAACATTATAGGCTGATTATGTGTAGTAGGTACCTAATCTAAAATGTTCACTTTTGAAAATATAGATAGTTACCGAAGTATTTTCAGTAGGTATCTCTGCTCCATGTCCCTTTAATATAACACATTGCAAAACTAGACCAACAATCGCTTATAGTTTCGATACATAAACACAAACAACATTGTCCTCCACTCACAACATCTATCCATACTATACTTCAAGTTTTGCTGTGACAATCGAATGCTTTGTTCGTCGACCTTGCAGCGTTCGATGCGGGCTGGCTTCCGATGCCGGAAGCCTCTCGCCCGTGCCGACAACATGGCCGATTTACCCTTGTTGCAATCTAATACCTAAACTGGTAGAAGTGTTTGTGTTGACTAGGTGAAGGATAGTTTCTTTTATACTTATTTTCTCATCGAAGTTGTTGGATGGGACGCCTGAAACATCTATCACGAAAAGCGACTTTAATTCTCTCTGTAGTCGGTCCCTCATGTCTAAGGATCATGGTCAGCTTCGGAGTTGCATCTGGAGCAGATGTTTCGCCTCCACCGGTTTCTGTCCAGCGTATCCCTTACCACCGTGTAGAATTTAGATGACGATGATTCCTTCACCTGATCGGTCCATCGAGTTGGTGAACGATCGTGTGATCGTTTGCCTTCAGTGTTTCCAACCACAATCAGTTTTTCCAAACTTTCATCGCCTCTGCGTACTATGTGGCCGAAATAGAAGAGAATGCGTTGTTGACATGCGGTTGATAAGCGGGTTTTTATTCGAAGCTGGGTTAAGAGCGATGCATTGGTGCGTTTGACAGTCCACGGTATTCTCAACATTCATCTCCTGCATCACATCTCAAATGCATCAATTCTTTGTCTTTCTCGGGTCAATATCGCCCACGTTTCTACTCCATACAGGAAAATAGGGAATCCATACTATATAATATTATAAATGCGAAAGTGTGTCTGTCTGTCTGTTACCTCTTCGCGCTTAAACCGCTGAACTGATTTAGATGAAATTTGGTATATAGTTCGAGTCCCGGGAAAAGACATAGCGTAGTTTTTATCCCGATATTCTCACGGGATCGAAACCTATGCGGGTGAAACCGCGGGGCGCTGCTAGTACTCTACAGGGTGTTACGGTAAGGGTATATCAATACAAACGGGTTGAAGAGTGTTTCTGGTCTAGAATCTCTGTACAAAATTTCAGCTCAAAAGCATTAACTTTAACAAATGCTTAATATTTTTTTATTTCGACATCACGGCGCTGCACTGGCGCGCGGCGGCGTGATGTGCGTGTACTAGGCGCACAGACACACTACAGATAATGGATAATGACCCTCGTAGTGCGGTGACACGTTTGTTATGAATTCAATTTAATAAACTATCGAAATAAAAAAATATTAAGCATTTTCAAAGTTACTGCTTTTGAGCTGAAATTTTGTACAGAGATTCTAAACCAGATACACTCTTCAACCCGTTTGTATTGATATACCCTTTCTGTAACACCCTGTATACATAGTACAATTTAAAGTCGCTTTTCGTGTCTGTCTTTGCGTGCGTTGTTCTTCTAAACTTCGTAACGGGTTTTGATGCGGTTCTCACCATCATTTACTTATAGAATTTATTCCGCAAGATTTATGTGTATAAAACATACTTAAATATAGGCAATAAAGAAATCTCGATGTTTTGTTCAGTCGTAATACCGTGCGAAGCAGGGGTAAGTCGCGGGTAAATAATATTTTGATGCGCAAGTCAAGATAAACCTTTATCATATTTTAACCCCCTTACTAATAAACGTTGTATAGTGTCTGCGTAGTTACAGAACGCTTTGTCTTCTTCTTTCGAAAGTCATATTACTGACGACTGAAAGAGAGGAATCGGTGTGTAACTATTCATCTGCTATAATACGTTTTATTAGTAAAGGAGTTAATGTTTAACTATCTTTTTGGTTAACAATATATTACCATAGCCACAGAAGATCTTTTAACTGTTCTGTGACCATAGCTAACAGATTCATTGAGAATGGTAATGTCATTGCTCTCAGCTGATTGCTGATTCTCGGAAAAAGGGGAAGTAAGCCGTTACATAAATGCAGTTCCATGGAAAGTTGTTGTTTTAGCCAAAGTTCGCACGGACGTAAACATATCGCGGCGGAATTTTATCGCGCACTGGATTTTGAACTTTCGGTGTTGGGCAAAGCATTAAGAATCCAACAGAGCGCATCCCAGTGCATCAAAAAACCACACTGTTGGATTTTTAAGTCTCGGCACTAAGTAGTGCGTTGAAAATCCACTGCGTAAAATTCCGCCGCGATATTTTTACGGTTCGTGCGAACGTCGTAAAACAACAACTTTCCATGGAACTGCATTTGTGTAACGACTTTATATTAATGGCCGATGAGTCACTGTAGTTAGACATAGTATTGAAGTTTGACTTATAATATAAAACCGGGAACAGCATATCGCGTTAGCAGCGTGCTTGACTCACGCCGCCATCTGCAAGTAAAACGAATGCTCTATTTCCTTTCCATAAAACAGCGTCATAAAGCAAAGAATAAATAATAGCGACATTGCTCTCAGTGTGATTGCTCACCCCTGAGAGCTAGGAACAGTAAAACAACTGTATCTCCGGAAACTATCTCAGTGCAGCGATGCATTTGTGACTCATAAAGATTTATATCTACAAGAGATTTTGAGGCGCGTTTGATTCATGGAATTAAGGGGCTTACAGGACCTAAACGCAAAAAACGCAAGTTTCAGAAACAATAAAAGTATATGATCGACTACAGTAAACAAAATAAAAAAAAATATATGTTGTTCTTCAGGATATATGCTAGGTAGATAGTGTGTTGAAAACATAATACAACTTATTTGGTACGATAGAAAAAAAAATCATGAAGATACCTCTAAAAACTTTCTTTTTACAATAGAACCATACTAATATACATACAATCATTATGATTTTTTGTCAGATTATTCTACAAGCAACATACTTAAACTCTAGTGTTTTAATTTTTTAGTCCAAACAATAGATTTTTCGTAAATAGACAATTGCTTCATATTTTGCAATAAATTACTAGCGTTGTGTCATCGCGCTTCTCTTTCTTTTCTATGCAGTCCGACAAAGACCGCGCTTTAGGTCATGTAGTCCTCTTAAACTGATTTTACCAGTCAGATATGTATCTTTTATTCGTGAAATAAAATTAATGTCTGACAGTTCTAGTGTGGAAAACTGTCAAAATATTTCTCAGAATAAGACTTATTATAGGTAGGAATGTTTGGTAAAATTTGTCCTTAGACGAATAGGGAGTGAGATTAAAGGTATACAATTTATAAAACATTTTGTGCTATGAATGAATTCATTCATATTTTCTATAGATATGACTTCCAAATTAAGATCATGCTTGACCATAGATACAGATCTTACTTGAGATACCCTGGAAACATCTGGAAAATAATGACTGGTTATTCAATTCTTCTCATTGTGCAAAATAAAATGAAATGAGAATAAAAAAAATATTACAGTTTATTTTTAATATTTCTTATACTATTTATCGACAACGATCCTTTTATAAATATGAAGGGAACTTTTTATTTTCTTAAATATACGTCTGGAATCATAATAGAGACATTGCTTTCTGTGAGATTGCTTTCCCCGCGCCAGCATTAAGACAGAAACTATTCCCTGGCACCCAGTCTGTCTGGTTGCAACGATGCAGTTTTGTGACTCATAGTTTTATGTAAGGCAGAGAGCAGACAGACAATAAATAAGCGCGTTTGATTCACAGCAATTGTTTACTGTACACACGTGTTTTGATGGTTGAAGCGACAATAGCCGAATAACTGAAGTGTTATTATATTATGTGTATGTGTTATTATATATTGTACCTAAAACATTTTAAAAGAGTAACGGTGGAGTTTCTTGCCCATTCTTCTCCATACGAAAACTACCTTTTGGAATGGGCGACTAGAATCAATTCTATTTTAAGATTTTTGACGTTCAAAAGTGCCTTTTATGTGCCTATTTGAAATAAATGCTTTGACTTTGTTAGGTTGTCATTTTTAACACGGGCATGCTGGTGCTAACAAAACCACTGATAATGAATTTATTAAAGATAATATTTATCGTACATATTTCCAACATTATATTGTTTTGTTTCCTTGCCAAGCAATTTGCTTATTTTATATTTACAAACTGCAGCAATTATATCCCTCTTGAATAACAACGGGCTTTAATAAGCCGAAATTATGCAAAAGCCAACAGCAAAGACCTAAACAGTTGGTCTCCGTAGATTGTATAAGCCGGGTCCGTATATTTTGGCACACAATACCTACATATCGCAGCGCTCCATCTGTGACTCATATAAACCCCGGTGCAGAAGATCGGTGAAGCGCGCTTGAGGTTTTTTGAGGCTAATTCCCGTATTTAAAAACGTCCAAAATCTGGTCGCAGTCGACATGAGGTGAGCGACGATCCATATTAAACGGTTGTCAAAAATGTAGGTAAATTAAAGCTATTTTTACCCGACTGCGCCAGAAGGAGGGTTATTGACAGTTTAAAACTGAGAGTATAATGCAAACTTTCTTAAAATAAGGGAATTGCCCCTCTTATTTCATACACATGATGTTTTGTTTTAAAATAATTTGCATGTTTGCTTAGTACTTCGAATTCCTCTTGCATAATTTCGGCTTAATACAGCCAACCAAGACCCAGACAGTTTGGCACACAAACATATTGCAGCTCTGCATCTGCGACTCATATAAACCCCAGTGCAGGAGAGAGGCGGTGAAGCGCGCTTAATTCATAACATGATAATGTGTAATTGAATTCAAAATCGGACTAGGTGCATATATCGACGGTCCCTACGTATAATCCCCTAACTGCAAAGGACAAATTTTACAGGAGAGCACTTTAAAGTTTTAAACACATGTAGTTCATGTTCTACTTGGGAAATGTCGTGTGTGTATTTAAAGCTCAATTTGCCAACTTTTATTAGTTTTTATTAAACTAGAAGATAGTTTAGGTTTGTCTGAATGTCACGGAACAAAAAAACACAAATCACGTATCTACCACATAGGTGATTATACGTAGGGACCGTCGAATGTCCTTATGTCATTTGTTATGTATTTAAATATTCTTTTGTTTGATAAGTACTTCGCATTTCTTTTGCATAATTTTTGCTCAATACAGCCAGCAAGAGCTAGACAGTTGCTCTCAGTAGATTGTTTATTATTTTGGTACACAATACATATCGCAGCGCTGCATCTATGACTCATATAAACCCCGTTGCAGAAGAGCGGCGGTGCCGGTGAAGCGCACTTGACTCATACGTTATTTTACGGTTGAAGTTTATGATGCTAGGGGAGGGTTATTAAATTAGGTATTGTTGTGTGGGGGACGTTTGATGGCTTGTGGGTATGTACTATTAGGGATTAACGTTATTGGATGCTGGATGCATTTATCTAAGGCCATATTAGTTGGCTTTGTGATTTAAAGATGGCAATCTCAAATCTTTTTGGAAAAGATTCTTTAACGAGGCTTACGATAGTAAGAGTGAACTGGTAGAAATCGTCAAGTAACGAAAAAGCGTTATCCATGCAACTTTCTCCGGGTTTTTGAAGTGAAAACTATAGACCCGTTGGGCATTTTTTGAGATGGGAAAAAATCATTGAATTCGTGCCACTGTTACCGTAAGCGACACCGCTTCGGATGTATTCGGCTGTCCTCGGGATGTACTCGGTTTAATGTATATCCGATATGTCAGTGAGTAATGGCAAAGTATTCTGTTTGTGTTTTGCTTTCACTTCTGTCGGCACTGTTTTTTTTTTTTCATGGTATAGTTTTTATGGTTTTTGAGGGTGCTAGAGCCTATATAGTAAGGTCAAAACGTAAATTCTAGATGGCGGCTGTGAAAATTTTCAAAGTTTTCATCATGGATATCGTTTTCATGGTTTTCGACGGTGCTAAAGCCTATAGGAAGGTCAAAATGTAAATCCAAGATGGCGGCTACCAAAATTTTTCATTCGTTAGGAACTTCGTTCCTGACGGGGGTCCCCGACCCGTCTTTTGTTAAGACTAACAGCTTCCTGAAGAGAATTCGATTTAGATTCCTACAGTCTAAACTAATTGTCTTTCAAGTTAGACGCCTGATCCAATTGCCTTTAACTTCGTACTTGGCTGAACTCAACCCAACTCTTAAGTGGTCCTACTAAGTCGGGGCTAAGTGAATTGATAGATCGCAACAAAAGATGGTATCGCAACTTTAAGTAGCGCTTTAGAATTAACCCTTTCATTCTGTTCTGAATACTAGGTAAGTTAGAACATGATAGGCTAAGTTACCAAAGGTTTGGCATCGAAGGAGGCAAGGTTACAAGTTGGTCTTAAGTTATTTATAATTTTATAATTTATTTAGAGCAGAATTTGTTATGAGAACAGGTGGCCATTTATAACATTGTCTGTTGTCATTGTGTGTTGATTTAATATCAATAATGGCTGAAATAGACATGCGATTAAAAAGCATGCTTGTTTTCTAGTGAGTATGTTATTTATGCAGGAGGCCACGTCCAGCAGTGGACGTCTTTCGGCTGAAATGATGATGATGTTATTTATAGCATACTAGCTGCGCCCCGCGGTTTCACCCGCATAAGTCTCGATCCCGTGGGAATATCGGGATAAAACGTATCTTATGTCCTTTCCCGGGACTCAAACTATCTCTAGTTTCATCGAAATCGGTTCATCGGTTTAGGCATGAAAAGGTAACATACAGATAGACAGACAGATAGACAGACAGACAGAGTTACTTTCGAATTTATAATATTAGTATGGAGTATGAATATTAGTATGGATATTAGTATGGATATTAGTATGGATATTAGTATGGATATAGTATGGATACAGTATGGATACAAGGTGGCAGGTATAAATTTTCTAGGCTTAAATTAGGGGTCTAGAATCATGTGCTGAATCCATGTTTCATGCTCTCCGTGTTTGTAAAAACAAATCATCCTCTTTTAAAGTACCCGTCACGGGAAGCTATAAATTTTGTAAACACACATTCAGGGGTTCGCAACCTTTGGATCAAATTTAAAAAAAAAAACAGTTATGTAATTATTTTTATAAAGGGATATAATAAACATGTAATTGCTGTCGTCAGATGACTCCGAGTAATCTGCATTCTGCAGCAATGACAGCGTCAGCGTGAACTTACTTCGTAATGGCGGCCCAAATGTTTACGTTCCATGAGTCAGACGCGTTCCAGTACCACAAAATATTAGACGAGAGCGCTTTATATCGCTAAAATATAACCCGACCAAGTGAAATTGCTTGTTAGTTTCGTATTCATCGTATTACACGTATGTTACTTTGAGTTGATTGAATTTGGGATTATTTGTTGTTGATTGAATTGTCGCTACGTAACTTAGTAGAAGTTTTTATTTACAAAATGTGTGGCTTCTCGTGACGGGGACTTTAGTATACTTACACTTGGTCATTGTGTGGTATTAAAGAGCGTCTGCTCGAAATAAGTGTGCTTTTGTGCTACTAAATAGCCTGTGTATTCCAGGCTTTAATATAAATATTCAATAAATAACATGTTTCGACATTTCAATTAAAAACGTTATGGAATTAAAAACAACCTTTTCAATGCTGAAAAGTGATTACCGAAAGCTACACAAACGCAAGCAATCAAGGCATTCACAGCAATCCTAGCATTGACGCATTCTTTACAAAGCGCCACTCTTTCGTGTGCACCAGTCCTTACTGAATGCAAGCGAATGGCGTCGCGGCGACGACGTCGACGGTCGATACGTCGCGACGCCTAGGCTACTCACATTTGTGGGAAATGTGAAACGTACAGGCAACCGCACGTCCAAGGCTACAATTCAACATTGACAGCGACTTAATTTCGAAGCAGCAAGGTCGGTTTTCGTTGTTCAAGTGTTGATAGTCCTGACTTACGAGGTTGCGAGCCTGAGTATCTAGTCTAGTAAGAGACGGAGCTGCTTAATGACGGACTTGAATAGGATTATGAGGCAAGGAGATCCGTGCACTATGAATGACCCTGTCTTATGTGTCTAGAATAAACTTAGAGGACCAGACTCACTGTTTTTTACCCGACTGCGCCGGAAGGAGGGTTATGTTTTTCGAGAGTATGTATGTATAATTGTTTGGCACGCTCTGCGGCCTGAACGGCTCGATGGATTGAGAGGTGTCGTTAGATTCGTATTTACTGTTAGAGTGACACTGGGTAAGTAAAAATAATAAAATGGCGGATTTTTGGCGCCATATTATGCCTTCAAAAAAAATTTTTTTTCTCGAAACTTATCGAGTGGGGTATCAAAATAAAGGATTTTAAAAGGTTATTACAAAAATATATACAACTTATATGGTTAAAAGTAATTCAAAGTGACAAATCGTAAAAAACACGTACCAAGAACTAAATCTTCTGCGAAATCGTTCACACTAATTTGTAAACTAAAAAGCTGGAAATAAAAAAAGTCATTAAAAAAATTAAAAACCCCGACTGCAACCTTATACTAAAACTAACTGAAAAGCTAAAAACAAGCCCATTTGAAATTAAATAAAAGTTGCAAACAGGCGGGACCCATTTGAGTTTGAAACTATAATAATGGTTTGGGCCCCGCCTGCTTCCAACTTTTATTTAATTTAAAATGGGCTTGTTTTTAGCTTTTCAGTTAGTTTTAGTATAAGGTTGCAGTCGGGTTTTTGAATTACATTTTTTATTTTTAAATTATGCCGTGTTCAAAATCTTAGAAGAGCATAATATTTTGCTGCAAAATGTAGGAATCACTGATTTCGATAGCACCTACGGATTCACGTAGTCACTACGTAGTCGTTTAACAGTGTCCCAACTTGGTCTTGTAATTATTGTATCTCGGTAACTTGTGTGATTGTGTCCTTACTACGTAATATTATATAACTCTAGGAATAAGACTATTGTACAGACGCCAGCACATCAACCTACCCGAAACTGTCAGATTTTCCCAATCAACTTTGAACCTTATGCTTTAGTGATAAAGTTGAAAATCTATTAAAGAAATTTGACAGATTGTAGTAGGTTGATGTGCTGGCATCTGTACTTTTAATAAATAACTAATTGCTTCTAGATATATCAGTAGGGATATAAGGAACAGGGGAAATTTTTCATTTAGCACTGTATGATATTAGTGTCGATTCAAGTAGTCCAATATCAATGGGCACGCACGAATTATGTTTAGTATTGACTGTTTCTTACAAAGGACAATGGGCATGTTGCCCTTGTTATGTTGTGTAATGTCAAGTTATTGAACGTAAATGTGGAATGCGCTTATTTGCGACATCTAAGATGTAACAACGTTTAAGGAATTGTATGTTATTTTGTATGGGATGTCAACTGACTAACAAAATGCGAGTGCATTCCGTGCATTTTGCATTCCTTTGCAACTATACCTACCTATTTTAGTCAGGCTTTAGGGCCTTTGTACATACACGTTTTTCTTGCCGTGAAAAACTACTATTAATTCGTCGTGAGTAGGGCACGGTCGTCAGTGTTGTATGGGTCACCATGGAAGCTTGTTGACGGGCGCGTTTTTCTACGGCGCGATTTATACGCCGCCGTACCATAAAGAAACCGTGCCGTGTACGAAAGGTCTAAAGCCCATACTACTTCATACTAAAATGTTGATTTTCTTTTGTTACAGTGATAGTAAACCCGAAGGCACCCCCTGGCAGCAAGGATGGCGCCAAAAGCTTCAACTTCGACTTCTCATACTGGTCGCACAACGTAAGTTATTTTTTGGACCATTTCTGTTTATTATACCTATACAGGGTGGTCCAAAAGTCGTGGATCAAACGAAATAGGGAGATGAAGGAGGTCATTTCCAACAAAAAATCTTTCTACAGCATCGTCATAATTCAATTGCCCTAAAAGTTATGAATATTTGTGTATACCGAGTTCTTTTAAAATTAGACGAATTTAACTAAAATGTGATATAAAACAATAAAACAAACGGTGTTGTATTACTACTAGATAATGTATCAGCACTACAAAGTTCTATTAGTGCTCTGAGTATCAAATTTCAAGAGCAATTTATTTTTTTCCAAAAATTTTGTAACGTTACCAAAAATTATTTCTCACTTTAAAAGCGTTGGAAATGACCTCCTTTATCCCCCTACTTCGTTTGATCCTCGACTTTTGGACCACCCTGTATATATTTTGGCTCTTGAGATACAAGTATCCTTTTACTTAGTTCAGGAGCCTGCTGTTCAACCTGCCACTGCCCACTGCTTGTACAATCATGTTTATTGTATGTCTAATTTTTTGTGTGTTCTTTTCTTTGTACAATAAACTATTATTATTATTATTTATACCTATCTCGAACTCAGGCTGGGTTTCGGCCTTTATTCAATCCTGCGCCAATTACGCTTAAACCAATGTTATGAAATATTCAAAAGGAAATTAGGAATTACTGTAATTAGTACCAGCGTAGTATTCATAATAAATGCCGGCATTCGATTTCAGGAAATAAATAACTTTCCGGAAAAAATTATGTAAATACATATTTTCCTAATAGTTTTCCGTCATTCCTTGTAAACAAACAATTAATCATTCTTTTGAAATAAATCATGGCGTCCAAATGTAAAGAACAAACACACGAACAAAACGTAAAAACTTTGTCTTTAATACGAAGAAGAAAAATTTTATACTGGACCATCATAACTCATAAAAATAAATCCATCAAATTATTATTATTGTTTATTATAAATTATTATTCAAAAATAATTGGAGTGTTATTTTTGAATAATAATTTAACCGCTAAATATAACCTCAAAATCGATATAACATTAAACATTTACACAGCAACTCGCTCAAAGAGACTCGGTGTGGAACCAATCGCGTAGCCGTTGGATCAATAGTAAGTAGATTGGCTCCCCGTGGCTCCAGTTTCCTTGCACCGGAGATGCGATGCCACAGTTAATCAAAGTCCGAGATTCTGATAGCTATTGATTTTGCAGTACCTAACTATCTACACACGTAAAAGTGGCGAAATAGTCATCTATTTAGTTAGGTGGCGGATGAATATGCTGAGCACTGTCCAGAGACTGTCCAGAGACGTAAAGTGTGTTTTTACTGACTTTTCCGTTTTGATAAACAAATATGGCGTCCTGAAATTTGGATTTTGAGAAAATTAATGTGTTTAAATGGTTAATTCGCTCCATTCGTTTATGTAAATAGGTACCTACTGCACCCTTTTTAAGGCATAGGGAGTATTTTTACCACCATAAATTTTTATCGTCCCATAGTAATAGTTGTTCATAATGATAAGTACAATGACCCCTTATGGTGGTAAAAATACTCCCTATGCCTTAAAAAGGGTTAAGTTTCTAACAAGGATCAAGGTGTTCTTATCTTCATGGTGTGTGAATGATGCGAAAAATCAGGGTTTTCGTACCGTGTTTGTTTACCAAATAGACGTAAAGAAAAATGCACTGTAGATATGTCAACAAACACTGACGGCATGTCGTGCGGTGGTCATTGGTGGAATATTTTATGTACAGAGGCCAGCACATCAAGCTACCCCAATCTGTCACATTTTCCCAATTGAATATGAGCCTTATTCATCCTCATCATCATCATCAGCCTATAATGTTCCCACTGCTGGGACACAGGCCTCCTCTCTGTGAGAGGGAGTGGGCCGTAATCCACCACGCGGGCCCAGTGCGGGTTGGTAGATGTCACATGTCGTTGAATTTTTGGTTCTAGGACATGCCGGTTTCCTCACGATGTTTTCCTTCACCGTTTTGAGAGCAGTGGTGATGAAATAATTTTACACAAAGTAAAGCGCCTGTCTGGGTTCGAACCTACGACCTACAACTCGTAAGTCACGGCCGATACCACTGGGCCACCACTGCTCTCCTTATTACTTTGCAGTAAACTTGAAAATCTATCAAAGAAATCTGACAGATTGGGGTAGCTTGATGTGCTATCGTCTGCACATAACCAAGACTAGACTTACGTCTTTTCTACTGCTAAAATATATCGTATTTTTTTTTGTGCATATATTGTATCCAAGTCTTTTGTCGTGTTTCACATAACATCACGCCAGTAATCCCCGAAGGGTTTGACAGAGGTGTACCTATAGTACACCCACATTTGGCCAGTTATATTTATGTCTAGTACCTACCTAATGTGTGTAAACTACACGTGGAAGACTCCTATGTTAATTTGTGGACCAATAGCTAATAACAGCGTCGTTACTGTCGTTATTAATGCCCTTGATTTACGTTTAATAATGTTTCATTTCTATATCAAAGAACTTCACAATATTTTAGATCCGTTTTATAGTATCTTTAACTAAACAGTACCTACAAAACGCACGTTTTAATTACATGTAATAATGAGCTTAATATCTTATTTTGTGAAAACCATGTGACAGTTTGATATAATTACTATACAAAAGCTGTCAAACCGCAATTATTTATTCCTCAAATAAAAATAATAATTATATATATGACTGAAAAATCAGGCCTAAGTCTGTTAGTAACGCACGGAAAGCGACAGCAGCAATCATTTACAAATCTTCGAAATGCAGTAATTGAAAAAACATGTTTGCTCTGTGTATAGCCAGCCCTACATATTCCTTAAAATCATTTATATGGTACAGCTTTGCCTGTGACTTCGTTCGCGTGTTCTGTCGGAAAACAAATGGCATTATAAAGGTATTTTTATGCGCGCAACCCTAATTCTCCTTCTAAAATAATATCAAAAGTTACTCCCAATAACATCAGCTATGTTCCAGTGAAACTCCCATCAAAATCAGTCCAGCCGTTTCGGAGATTAGTCGGAACAAACAGACAGACGGACAACAAAAAAAGTTGATTTTTTGTTACTTTCATACGCATTTAATAAAAAGCTGTTATTTTGACTTTACAAACAGACACTCCACATTCAATTTGATTAGTATACCCATCTTCAGCATGGCGTTTACTTGCTGATATAGGTAATAACGATAATGAAGCCCGTTATTACTTTACAGCTCGCATCATCATGTTAATCGATCAATTCTGATGTTAACGGCTACCCGGCTGGTAACGCGATTGTCCGCCATGTTACTGCTTGTTCGGTTTTGGACGGCAGCCATATTGGATGCAGGCTATATTGATCGGATTAATAGTCTATTGGCTATGGTCTATTTTCGTGTAAATTAATTTGGAATTTGCCAAATTCTGCGGTCCTTTTTATTTATTCGTAGCTTTCTATAATGCCGTAAAAATATCAAAGCTGGTTCTCAAATATAGGTACCAAAAGGAGAATAGATAAGAGCGTACCCAGACACAAATTTAATTGTAGCATTATGCATTTGTATGTCGATCTTTGTTGCTCTCATGGAGTAGTTTAATTGATTTTTTTTAGAGTTCAGTTAATTTTAAAAAGCGACCATCATTAACAGGTCCATAAATTTTTAGAGGATATGTTAAATATTTCACATATCTATTTTTCTCCAAGTGAATTCAGACATGCTTTCTTAGGATTAATTAAAGTACTCCCTGAGGGAATAAAATATAGTCATATAGTTCATAATGCTACAGTGATTTTTTTTTTGTTGACGGAGCCGATACTCAATTACCTATTGTCCTTTGCCCGGTTTCTATGACAAGTAACGGACCGTTTTAAATGGCAATCGTAGCTTTTAGTAATGCTAGGGCAGTATTTTTCTCAAGACTAGACAGTTTCATCATTGGATGCTGCTATAGTATTTATAAAAGAATGTCCTTAATAGACTAAACTATTATTATAGCATACAAGGCGATGCGGACACTGCAATATTGCGAAGAAAATAACTGTTACTTTATTCCAATACCGTTGCAAGCAGTAGGTGGTCGGGGCTGCGGGATTGTCCGAAAGGCTTACCGCTACCCCGGAACATAAAGGGCTAAGGAAGGAACACGGATGGGTTTTAGTCAGTAAGAGTCTGACACTCCCTTCCACCCAGAGCGGGAGGGGCCATTTGATGATTTCCCATTCATAAAAAAAGGCCATAGGTGGTAGGGGGCTTTGACCAATATTTTAAACTAGCAGCGCCCCGCGGTTTTACCCGCATAAGTGTCGATCCCATGGGAATATCGGGATACAAAGTAACCTATATGTTATTCTGATGTACAAGCTATATTACTGTAAAGTTTCATCAAAATCCGTTCAGAAGTTTTTGCGTGAAAGAGTAACAAACTTCCATCCATCCTCACATACATTCGCGTTTATAATATTAGTTAGGATAGTAGGATAATCAATCAAATACTTCATAACATAACACAATCATATTTGTATTTTACCAAATAATTATACATAAACTCACACAACCATCAGAACTGTTGGCAAATGACGTTTAACCGCAGAAACCACGTCCATTTGATAGCACGGAGATTGCGCCGTGATGATTAATTTGTACAATTCGGACGCAATCGTGGCCAATCGTGGTGCCTCGGTTTGTGGTCTCATCTCACTACGACACGTGGTTTGATATTGGCAATCATAACCATTGGGGGATGATCGAGGGATGCACACCATTACATTTACTATGAGTAATGGGGCCACGGGGGCCAAACTATAGCTTTGTTTTATTGGTTTCGGTTTAATGATAAGGTAAAATCATGTTATCATGATATAGGTACATATCTTATCTACAACCTGCACATAGTGCACATGTCAATGAAATTCAATCACAAGACAATTTTATTTTATTATCGAGACTTGGCTGGCTTGATTACTTAATTACAAACATTTGTACGCCCTCTGGCATAACATAGCGCACTCTTTAATATATTTATATACCACTAGCTGCGCCCCGCGGTTTCTCCCGCGTAAATGTCGATCGCGTGGGAATATCGGGATAGAAAATAGCGTATATGTTAATCCAGAGTGTCAGCTACCTCCATACAATTTTTTTTTTAAATTGGTCCAGCCGTTTGAGCGTGAAGAAGTAACAAACATATGAATACACACACACATTCACAAACTTTCGCCTTTATAATATTAGTGTGTTGTGATTATTATTGTACTTATCTTAAACAAATGAATAAATGACTGCATCGACACTTGAAAGGCAAAATTGACTAAGCGACATAGGGCTAACTTTACAGGAGAAGGCCAATTCTCGTAATTTAAAACGTTCAAAATCTAGTCGCATTCTCATCTCGGCGACAAATACTTAAATTTCAAAAACTTATCAAAAATGTAGGGAAATTAGAGGTAAGTATTTTTGACAGATTGAGACAGATCAGACTATGAACGGTCTTAGAGTTACGAGAATTGCCTCTCAGTTTAAAGTTTTTCAGAAATAAATGATTTATTATTCTTGTAATCATCCTACTGGTGAAATTTTTACTGTTTTGGAAATCTTATTATGTCAGCTGAATCAAAATTTATATGTTTTTTTTTCTACTGAAAAGTTAAACTTTGAACTGTTCTCCTATAAAATTACCCCGATTTCTCTTAATCAATTTTGCCTTTCAAGGGTCAGTAGGCAGGTATGTTTTTTTAAAAACTTGCTATAATGTTCTGTTCATACGACAACAAACAAACACCTACTAAAATAGACTTTTGTTTAGAAATGAGCATTTAATTCAGATCAGAATCTAAAAAGAAAAGCTTTGTTAGCAAACATACAAAAAAAGTAGCATACTTTAAGCAAAGTTAAAGGCAAAGAGCAGCGGCGTTTACCTAATTTGCAATTTTAACGAGAGTATTCGGGGATGGGTTTAATTCATACAAATGTATGCGTCTGCGAGTGAGTCTGTAGTCACAGATTTTACTGTGGTAATCTAGTTTACTTAGTTTTGCTCATTTCGAATTGTTATCTTAAGTTGGTTAAGAAGAATTATTTTATTTTATTTTTGGATTGTTGTTTTTTTTACTATTTGCTGTACTCTGGACGCTTTTAATGCGTACGTCTTTTTATTTTTGCATCGTTCTCACATATACATAATTATAAATTCAACATTAATGATGTAACTAATATTTTTGTAAAAATATAATTTAAAAGAGTGTCTATGGAGTTTCTTGCCCGTTCTTCTCCATAATTACCTACGCTTTGGAATGGGCAACAAGCTTCATATTTTCTGACTGAATGACTTCTTTCAAAAGTGCCTGTAAATGGTGTAATTGAAATAAATGCTTTGAGTTTGAGTTTTGAAGTTTGTTGTATTCATAGGATTATCAAATTATTAAGAAATGGCTGTAGCTACTAAGCAGTACTTATAGTTTGAAAAATATTTGGTTTGTAATATTCAGTAGGTAGGTACGTGCCTGCATACCTACCTCTTTTTAGGTAGTCCCAAGTTGCAAGGATACCCAGAAATAGTTTTTCATTCGAATTAGTACCTACTTACAATTTCTAAATGGCACATACATGACATTCCCAGAAATTAAGAAATTATGTTTAAAATAAATAATAACCGGATAATTATTATTTACAGCTGTCGTTACGTAAAAAGAACGCTGAGCGACAGTGGAGGGGGTGTATCTGCGCACGGGTACAGTCGTGTCCTAAAGTACTAGGCTATTGTTTTATATACATAAGTGTAATTGTTTTATTGTAGAATCATAATAGTAACTTTACTAGCGTCGCGCTCCCTTCATACCACCAATTTGATCGTTAAATCTCTCAGTGCGCAGGTAAAGGCCAGCGTTCTTTTTACGTGGCGGGAACAATATTTTAAACATCATTTCTTAATTTAGCGCCTACAGTTGCCTGTGTATTTGCATACTCCTTTCCAAATGCACAGGCGCCTATAGGCGCTAAATTAAGAAATGATGTTTAAAATAAATAATAATTATCCAGTTATTATTTAATAGCTGCGCCCCGCGGTTTGGAATATCAGCGCGCGTAGGAATATCAGGATAAAAAGTAGCCTATATATTAATCCAGGGTGTCAGCTACCTCCATACAAAATTTTATCAAAATTGGTCCAGCCGTTTGAGCGTAAAGAAGTAACAAACATATAAACACACAAACACACACTCACAAACTTTCGCCTTTATAATATTAGTGTGATTTCTAATTTCTGGATCTACAGCCTACAGGTATGATGCATATGTGTATAGAGGCACATACATTTCTTGTCGTTTCTGACTATTTAAACCAATATTTTTGTTACAGCCAAGTGACCCGCAGTTCTCCTCACAAATCATGGTGTACAAAGACATCGGCGAGGAGATGTTGCAACACGCTTTCGACGGTAACGACCATTCGCCTTTCCTTCCTACTTTCACCCACTAAATACTAGTAATTACGCTTTCTTTTCGCGAATTGCCATATCTGTGCATCTCAGGTCTGCGTATCTTTATAATCTACTTTTGGGGATATGTTTTTAAGTTAAAAGAGGTTTATTTATTTATTTAAACTTTTCGCACAAAAAGGAACAAAGGCGGACTTAATGCCTTAGGCATTCTCTACCAGTCAACCAAGGGTGGTGAAGAGATTAGATGGCAGGTGCTTTGGTTGGGAGGAACAAAGATAAAAAAAAAACTTAAAATTAGGTACACAAATAGGTACATAAATAAGTTATATACACATTGAGGTTGAATTAATTTGGTGATGATGTTTGATGCTGCATGAGGAATGAGGATAAAGTAATATATTTTGGAAATAACATAACATAATATCAATCCTTGTTCCCCCCAAAAAAAATGAAATTAAAAAGTGTTTACTCACAGAAATAACAAAATATATTACCTGTGCCAAACTGCAAAGCAGTTGGCGGCAGACTTAGCTCCTTTTTAGGGAAAGGCTGAGGTGATCCTATGGTACACCTACGTTTTACGTTTTTAAGTCCCAATGGGGGGCGAGTCCATTGCCATCAACCAGGCACAAATCCAGTCTCCGGGCTGTTAATGAGAAATTCTAGACGAAAACACCCGATAATACTTTGCCCGGCCTGGGAATCGAGCCCAAGACCAGCAGTAGCACTTGTGATCACTAGACCAACGAAGCAATTTGGTTATAAATACTCGTGTTTAAGTGGTAGGAAACTGTTGAATAAAAAAGAAAATAAATATAAAACACTGAGGAATAACATTGATAGTAAAAGCATAATTTTAAATCGGACCAACCTCATCATCATCATCAACCTAGCCTTTCCCAACTATGTTGGCGTCGGCTTCCAGTCTAACCGTATGCAGCTGAGTACCAGTATTTTACATGGAGCGACCGCCTATCTGACCTCCACAACCCAGTTACTGGGTAATACGATACCCCTTGGTAAGACTGGTTGTCAAACTTTCGGGCTTCTGACTACCCTAACGACTGTCAAATCGGATCAACCTACTGATACAAAAATTGGTTTCCGGATATCAATCAATGCATGGGGTCAATGGCTTTCTCGATACTTAAAAATGTATAAACTTTTATAGAAATGTCTTTACACGTAGTGGTTTCAATTAAATTGTCGTTTTGCCTCTAAATTGTAGTAGCGTCAATTACACACTCAGGTGGTTGGTTCCCACACTCGATAGGTATAAAATCAATATTGGATCTAAGTGAAAAAACAATATCTCAATACTCAAGCTAGAAGCCGAAATGCGACTGATATCTCAGTACTTTTACGTTAGAATAAAGCCATATTTTGGACTTGGAACAGTATCGATGCAAGAAACTTACAAGAATGCATACATTCCAATGCAAAAAAAAAAAAACAGCATTTCATACAAAACTAGGCTCCCCGGCTCCGTACTAATTATTCCAACCAAAACAAAAACGCATCTTTTCAAAACATGCTCTAACATTCAACATTATACCTTATCTATCACGAACTAAGTACTAATATCAATTGTTCCACAGGCTACAACATATGCATATTCGCGTACGGGCAGACCGGCGCGGGCAAGTCCTATACCATGATGGGCACCGGCAAAGATGGCCAGGAGGGCATCATCCCGCAGATATGCAAAGACCTCTTCAGGCGCATCAGACAGACGTCTTCCGATGATCTCAAATATTCGGTCAGTATTAGTATAGTAAATTAGGTACAGTCAGCAACAAAAGTAGAATAATACTGTCATTTATACATGTTATTAAATTAACAACAATTTTTTTCAATAAACTGCTTTTTAGCTTTTCACCAGTTTATATTAAAAAAAATTCTTCTGCTGCAATTTTGAACAAATATATTGCTCAATAACTAAGATTATAAAAAAAGAAACTGAAGTGTTAATCGACTTTTGTTGCTGACCGTACCTACTTATAGAAACAAGAAGCCTTCGCCGATTATGGAACAAACCAAAGTAGAAACAAATTAATTATTATTATTACGCCTGTACACCCCAAAGGGCCATGGGCGTGATGTAGTACACTTTTAGCCTGAAATGGTCATGCAAATTAAAGGCTTCTGCAGACTGGCGCGACACGACTCCGATAGAACAATTTCCATGAAACTTTTTTAGAAATTGTTCCATCAAAGTCGTGACGCGCTTTCGCGTCGCGTCTGTCTATGGGAGCTTTAAGACGTTACGGATGAACTAGACTAATGGATAGCTCAGTTGGACTTTTTAAGAATGGATTGATGATAACCATCTTACTGGATTTAGGCCTAGTTACAATAAGTCAAACGGCCGAATACTCTAATGCTACGGCTACATTGTCGCATTAACGCGAACTATGCTTCGCGCGCTCTCGCTCGCATACAACTAGACTTCCCGCTGTACAACAGAAAGAATGCAAAGTGTAAGTACTTCGCTTTATCGCGACATTGTAAGACTGAGCTGTTCCCGTCTCTTTATCTTGTACTTGACGTTTGACAGTTGTGCGACAGTGACAGGAATAACGCATAGAAAAAGTACAGCGCTAAGTAATTTTTATAAATCTCGGCCTTAGCCTGTCTCTAAAAAGTGTAAGGCCGTATTCAGTGCTCTCCTGACGGTCGGGACTGACGGTCAGTGCGT
The DNA here is from genome assembly GCA_945859645.1 of Amphipoea oculea. Classification (NCBI taxonomy): domain Eukaryota; kingdom Metazoa; phylum Arthropoda; class Insecta; order Lepidoptera; family Noctuidae; genus Amphipoea; species Amphipoea oculea. Next base: position 15,004,724 of record OX243880.1, read on the forward strand.
ACGCATGCACTATGCGTCCGTATGCGGACGCGGTCAGTGCTGCTCTGAATGCACGCATGGTTTCTATGGCGATAGCTACGGCAGACCGACGTCAGTCCTGACCGTCAGGAGAGCACTGAATACGGCCTAACGTAGCGACAGAAAGACAACAGCACGTTGTAAAATTACGTGAAGTTAGAGAATTCGTTAGTTACACAGACAAATGTGCACTGAAACGTTTTTTTTAGGCACGCCCTTGTACAGAAAAATGTTCTCTATGTCTTAAACCACAATGTAGCCTATTGCGTGAGTGTACTGTTAAACCGGTTTTAAAATTGATTGTTACGCAAGGGTTCTAGAAATATCGCCGCCCACCTCCCTTTTCAACCCCCACGTCAGAGCACTCTATGACGTACTTAGACTGTGGGACTGTGGTTTATTTACTTTGGATTGCAAACGAATTATGTATACCTACAAATTTGTACGGAGCCCTCGGTGCGCGAGTCCGACTCGCACTTGACCAGTTTTTTTTTTAATAAACGCTTTGCCTACAAACAAACGAATTTCATCGGTTTTTTGTTGTTATAATATCTTAACAACAAAAAGGCTAGATATATTGTATGGCTAGTTATTACTTAAATATCAAAAAATTGGTTCATTAGTTTTTGAGAAAATCGCGGACATACAAACATACATACATACGGGTTGAATACAGAACCTCCTTTTTTGATGTCGGTTAATAAAAAATAGTTTTTTTTTTTTTAATGAAAGTCCATTTGTTTTCATTATAAGCCTTTTCAAGGTTATCCTTTAATTACCGGACACACTGTACGAGTAGGTATTAGTAGATTCCTAACACAGCACAGTTTACTTGTGGTAATTAAAATCAGCTCAACGTTTTAATCCAAACGACAGATGTTTCCAACAGTCCGAAATATGAACGGTTCTACTTCGTGGAGCAAGTAGGATTCCTCAATGAATATTTATATTCATTCTAATTATGTCGTTAGCAATTCAAATTGAGTTTATTTAAGGTTAATAACACTTCCGAAATACGAGAAGGAAATATCCTTTTAAGTAATTAGTATTTTACAAATGAGAGAAACTGTTTTCCCTGAATAATCTAGAGTTTTCTAATTTGTCATGAGTAAACTTACGTTAGTGACGGTGATTATAAAAAACCGGTCAAGAGCGAGTCGGACTCGCGCACCGAGGGTTCCGTACCATCATAATTTTATGTTTTTAAATGTTTATCGGCGAGGCCTGCGGTGTAGACATTGTTTTATTTGTCCTGTAATCTTTACATAAACTTCTATCACATAGAATAATTTCAGATTTTTCTCTTTGCAAACTTCGGTATTTATTTTTACATTTTTTATCAAAAGTAGGAAAATATGCGGATAAAAAAAAATGTTTGAGAATGTGCAAACTACGCTGTTTCATATGATACCCCACATGCCCTAGTAGCCCCACTTCGAATTTTTCAGACACACTCAGTCCCTGTTGCAAAAAAAAAATATTCTTTCTTATTTGCAAAAAATACTTGGGCAAACTTCATCTAAAACTATTCCAAATTTCAAATTGATAGCATTAGTGGTTCTTGAGATATCCGGCTGCGACATACGGACAGACAGACTGAGTCGCACCATAAACCCCCCTTTTTACCATTTTGGTACGGAACCCTAAAAAAGGGACTTATATTTAGAGTTGTAGATTTATGTAACTAATGAATTCCCCGTGTTTTACTTGATTATATTATTTCTTTGTGTAATTCTCAATGGACGTCTCAGGATTGCTTGATACTCTTGATTGAAAGATTGGCCATCATACCCAAAATAGAGAGAATGAACTACAGTTCATTCTCTAATCTACAGATTAAAAAAAAAAGACGGGTTGCACTCCGGGAGTGCCGGCAGAAATGAAAACTTGAATATTACCGTTGAAATAAATCAATTATGAATTGAATTAATATAACTAAATTTTTTTTCACTATTTCTGCGTCACTTTTTTCATTAATCGATGCACTTTGTTCAATTTCCATATTTTAAACACTTTATATACACGAATTTTACGAATACACAGCAGTGTGGCTACTACACAGACGGTCGAGCCATCAGCTGTCCATCCATCCATCCACATCCACGTCCACCATCACCGTCACCGTCACAGTCACTGTCAACGTCAACGTCACCGTCACCGTCACCGTCACCGTCCGTCCGTCCGTCCGTCCGTCCGTCCGTCCGTCCGTCCGTCCGTCCGTCCGTCCATTTATCCATCCATCCATCCATTATCGTGTCTCACTTGGTTCACTTCGGTTGGCGCCGCCGTAGAAAGAGGGGGGGGGGGAATCTCTCCTGACGGTCACGTGCCTGACGCGATGTCCTGACGCGAGTTTAACATTTTTTCCCCATTACAAAAAGTGTGCAACGCCGCTAAAGAAGTTTTCACTTCGAAAAACAACCTTGTGATTGCGAGTTTGTTATTGTAAGGAGAAACATTACATTTATGGTTACCCCTTAGATGTGTTTTAATAGTATCGAGTAGAAGTGAACAGATACCTAAACATACATCATCATACCTTATCAGATGGTTAACTTGATAAGGTAATAGCGGAAAGCCTTCACAAATCTCTTATTTTAGTTTGTAACACATCATTTTTCTTTAAAAAAAAACAGGTGGAAGTGTCCTACATGGAGATATACTGCGAGCGGGTCCGAGATCTCCTCAACCCTAAGAACAAAGGAAACCTTAGAGTGCGCGAACATCCAGCACTAGGACCCTACGTGGAAGACCTCAGCAAACTCGCTGTGACCTCATACCAGGACATATACGATCTCATTGATGAGGGCAACAAGGCTAGGTGAGAAATACCTTTTTTTTTCCTTCCTGCTTTTTTTCCAGCCAGGAATTTTGTTTGTGTGTAGAATGTTCTGGTTTGTGATAATAAACAATGTTGGTAGGAAGTACCTTTACATGCATGTAGCATGGGCTTCTTGTACAGGAATATTTTTACCATATATAATAGAAAGAGACAGAGAGAGATAGTTTTCATGGTTTTCGAAGGTGCTAAAGCCAATAGTGAGGTCAAAATGAAAATCCAAGATGGCGGCTGCGAAAATTTTCAATATTTTTGTCTTTTTACCCGACTGCGCGACGCAAAGGAGTGGTAATGTGTTTATCAGTCTATGTATGTATGTAAGTATGTATGTATGTAAGTATGTATGTATGTTTGTATGTTCCTTTGAAGCACTATACAGACCAAACGCCTGGGCCGATTTTTATGATTCACACGTCAATCGATTCCTCTTAGTCCGGCGAGTGTCACTAAAGACATGACGTTAATGAAAATTCAATATGGCGACTACTAAACGCCATATTGTGAAAATGAAAAAAATGAGAGTCAAGAAATTATGTCAAGTGGGGTATCGTTGGATAGGTCTTTCAAAAATATCAGTGGTTTGGGAAGACCGTTTTTTCATTAGGTAAACCGTTCGTGACTTATCAAGCTTTAAAGTACCAATTTTCGTTAGGATCAAGTGTCCCCCCCCTCTACCAACTAAACGCGGCAGTAGTACCTATATATTACGAAGTTTAAAGGGAAACTATCACACTTAAGTGGGATTTACAACTCATAACTAAAAAGAATAAAATAAAAAAAATTAATTTAAATAATCAAAAAACCCGACTGCGGTAAAAAACTTAAGTTAAAAAAACTGAAAAGCTAAAAACAAGCCCATTTTAAATTAAATAAAAGTTGGAAGCAGGCGGGACCCATACCATTTTTCTATTTTCAAACTCAAATGGGTCCCGCCTGCTTCCAACTTTTATTTAATTTAAAATGGGCTTGTTTTTAGCTTTTCAGTTTTTTTAACTTAAGTTTTTTACCGCAGTCGGGTTTTTTGATTATTTAAATTAATTTTTTTTTGCAATTTTCGCAGCCGCCATCTTGGATTTTCATTTTGAACTTTGTTCCTGCCGGGGGTCCCCCGACCCCACACGTTTTTTATATTTCTCATTGCTGTGATTGTTGCTGCTTCAACGACAAAATGGCGGCGTTTTCTTCCGATTTTGGCCACGCTGAAAAAGATCCTTGTAGGGTTCTAAATGATAACATTTGACAGGACTGTGGCAGCCACGAACATGAACGAGACCTCGTCCCGTTCTCATGCTGTCTTCACCATATTCTTCACACAGCAGAGGCATGACCAGACCACCAACCTCATGTCGGAGAAGGTAAGATACATTATTATACTTTCATAACTTTGATAACTTCTGTGTTTGAAGGTTACTCCTGAGTCACATCATTAGTCATTGTCTGCTGTGTGACATCTTAGAGATATTTACTGTTTTTTCTTTTAGGGCGAATTTCACCAAACTTTTATACTTAGAATAAGTGCTATCCTGAAAATAAATTTTGAATTTTTGACAGTTTTTCCGTAATAAAACTGTTAGACGTCAAATTTATGCCACGGATAAAAGTTATCTGAATTTGGTAAAATCAGCCCTTAGTCAATTAAGTTTTTCCATAGAAGCATAAAGATAACTGAAATTATGAACTTTTATTCAGGTTCAGGTAAGGAGTTCGATTCATTTATCTAGGTATCGTTATTATTATTCTGAATAAATTTTCATTGGATAATACCTGCAAACCTGAAAATTTTCCCATTGTAAAACAATGGCCTCTCCTCTTACAGAAAAGTTTCCGTATAACCAAAATCATCAGCTAATCATGTTATTCTCCATTGGAACCTACTAAACTTTGGATAAGTATAACAGATGAATGAATAAGTACTTATAACATCGATGATACCGACCTGAGAGCTTAGTTCAACTAGCTTCATCTTTCTGACTGACCGACTCCTTAAAAATTCAAGTGCCAGTAAATGGTTTAATTGAAATAAATGTTTTTGCTATAACATCTCTCTTTCAGGTGTCGAAAATCTCCCTAGTGGACTTAGCAGGATCCGAGCGAGCTGACTCGACCGGCGCTAAAGGCACACGTTTGAAGGAAGGCGCAAACATCAACAAATCTTTGACTACTCTCGGAAAAGTCATCTCTGCGCTTGCTGAAATTGTGAGTCTATTGTTATGTGTTTTGTTATATTTGGTGGTAGTAAAGTAGTTTTATGTTTAGAGGACAGTTCTTTAGATAAACATTGATTTCGTCATCATTGAGGCTCGTAAGTTTAACTTTGTGAAGACACAAAGAAAAAAACTTCTAATAATCTTTTACCTGGCCATCCCAGTTTTCTTTCGGCAATTATTGTTTCATTATACTTCGAAATTCGCGTAAGCATAAAAGGCTCTTAAATATTTCGAAGAATTGTCCAACGTAGACGAAAATGACTATTCATGGACTAATACTGACAGTGATGACATTCTAAAAAAAATAAGTTCGAAATAACAGAGATAGAGATGACAAATTAGCGCTGGAAAGTGACAAAACTTCTTGGTACCACAAAATATGAGTGTCATCACTAAAAAAGGTTTTTTTTTTAATTGGGTGATGGTTCTAGTACTACCAAGAGTATCTAAATGGTGCTAGATAACTTGTATGGTTGACGGTTGACGTATCTTCTTCATAGTAGGCACTAGCTATACTAGAATAATAGCATAGCTAATGCCGCGATAAAAGATCAGTCAGTCTGGAAGTCTAGTGACGTATTATGACGTTTTAATGCCATCATGATTTAAATGCGAGAGGGAGACGGAGCTATGACCGGTAGCACCATCCTTTTTTTCGGATCGGAATCATGAGGGCAATAGTACTTTATAATACGGTCCCTGGGTTACAACTATGATGCGGTGAAGCCATCGTTGTGCCATTGTCAGACAAAGATGGAGCTATATAGGATGAATAGCGCTATCCTTTTTTCACAACGGCACAATGATAGCGTTACAAGTCACGGTGCTTGGTGGCAGAACTGACTGGCTGATCAAAGATAGCCAAAGTTGGCACTAAAGTCTTTTTAGCTAAATCCCAAGGTATTTAAATAAATAATGGACTTGGCTATCTTAAAGTGGGTGTTGTGTTTAGATAACTGTATATTATACCTACATAGTTTTAAGACAATAATTTCCAACGGACCGCAAGATTTTTGTAATTTTGATTGATTGTTGCTATTTTCTTGATATCCAGCTGAAGCTCGGTGTGCACTAGTAGGTTTCATTAGGCAAGTTTACTTTCATAACCTGCTTGCACCGTGGTTCTTCATATCAGGGTTCGAAAGACCCTGCGCCTTACAGGAAAGTTTCAAAGTCAGTGGTCCAGTGCAAAAAGGAGATGGAGCTGTACCGGACGTATAGCGCCATCTCTTTCTCAACACCTTGACTTGTAACTTTACCGTGCAAGTCGGTGGTGCAAGTGCACTTGTGCCACTAAACATGCTAGTGGACCGTGCTTTATCCGTAGATGTATGCTAAACTAACAAAACATTCACGTTTGTTTTAATGCCCCGTGGAAATTATAATATAGTCGGTAAGTTTGGTTTTTATAATAGAATACTAGGAGTGTGTGTGCACATTACTAATATTTTGTTAACCCCTTCAGCGAGTGTTCCTAGTGTGACGATAGGTAGTCATCTTGCCGGTCTATTCTGACCGTAATCTGACCGTAAAAACTAAGGTTATTCCTTTGGGGCTGTTATTCCATTTGATGCTGGGGATTTGACACTATTGACAGCTCTTTTCAAGTTTACTTCACCTAAGTTTTCACGATAAGATTTTTATACAGGCTTATTTTTTTATCACCATCCAAATTTTTACAGGGTATTCTACCCATGAATATGAACAACTTTCACTATGGGACCAACTCTGAAATCATGAAAAAAAAATCTGCTGTTTCATACAAAAGTTCAATACCTACTTGACCAAAATGTATGAAACAGCTGATTTTTTTTCGTGATTTCAGAGTTGGTCCTATATTGAAAGTTGTTCATATTCTTGAGTAGAACAACCTGTAAAAATTTGGATGGTGTTAAAAAAATAAGCCTGTATAATAGGTCGACTTCACCCTAATTGCGTTATACACAATAATAATCTCAATGTCACTTTGACAATTCAATAATATCCATTGCGTTATTTTAGCCGTCCAGCAAATGAGTTGTTCAGACATACGAAGCAATGGGTTTTGTTGTACTGTCAAAATGAAGTTGACGTCATTCTTATTTTTTTTTGTGTTACGACAACAGATATAGATATACCTAGATAACGCAAGAGCACCTACTTCGCGTGCCAATAATCGCACCAGTTTACGATTGAAAATCATAAGCCGCCACTTTTGCGCTCAGTCCTGCGTACTGCTGGCTGGGTGAGCGTGAGCGAGAGAGCGCGGGCTTGTGACGACGTAGTAGGTACTCAAAAACTGGCACGCTTAGTTTTCATACAGTTCGTGATACTTGCGTTATCTAGGTCTATCTATATCTGTGGTTACGACCCAGTGTGAACACTTGCTTCAAATTAAGCTAAATATGCTTGTGCTAAGAGAGGGTTGACTGCACTGTGACCTTAGAACTCATGGCCTAAAAATTGCATAACCAACGCCTTAGCCAATCGGCTATTGTTGATTTTATTCAATACACATTTGGAAAATTAAAATTTAGAAAACCAATTTCTTTTGTATCATTGGTTCACTTGCAATATTTGGCTTTTCGTCTTAGTTCAGATGGTCGTGTGACGGTAAGTTTTATGGTTTTTGTGAAAGTCTTGACCCCAACATAGCTGGGAAAAGGCTCGGTGGCTTGCTGCCTAGCTTTTTCCTAAGTATGTTAGGGTTAGCTTCCAGTCTAACTGGATGCAGCTGAATACCAGCAATTTACATGGAGCGACTGCCTATCTGACCTCCACAACCCAGTTACTGGATAACAGGATTCAGTCAAACGGGGTGAATAGGGATGCAGGGGTGAATCGGGACGAAACTTTAAATGCGATTTTAACATTGAAATAATAATGGTTTGTTGCCAAAAAGGACTCTAATGTGTTTACTGTATTATAATTAACGATTGAGTGCCCTTGTCGGCAACAAACTATATTATTTTAACGCTAAAATCGCATTTAAAGTTTCGTCCCGATTCACCCCTGCATCCCTATTCACCCCGTATGACGGTACTCATTAGTAAGACTGGTTGTTAGACTTGCAACTTGTGCAAGTGCATACTATAAAAGCATAAGCTTTAGTAAAAACTCGGCAGGTTTTAAAAATGTGCGACGTCGCACCATTGTCTGTACGAGGCCTAATGCTTACGACTGCTTGATCTAAGTCAAGATACGTAACTTAGATCATGCCTTTTCCGTATTAAAAGTTATCGGAAAATATCTGCGTTATCTTCTCTCTGAATATTAAAAAAAAATTCTCAAAGGCTTAATTACCTAGATATTCAAAGGCATTTGATATTTTTGAGGGTATTAGACTAGCCGCACTTGGGACGCGTTTTCGTACGAATTTGAGTAGTGCAAATACGCACGAAAACGCACGATAGATCCCGATCGACCAAGTCCTAAGGGCGCACACTTTGTAAAAGTTAACCGTGGGTTGTCGCGCGGGTTGTTCCGACGTTCGTTGCGTTGTCGTGCGTAACAAATACAAAATGGACATCGTGTCCAATCTCAGGCTGGCCTTACACGAATATCTTCCGATAGCTTTCAGCAGCCTTGCTTCTACCTGTGCTTCATAACAATAATCTTTTCCCAACAGGCATCAAAGAGCAAGAAGTCGAAGAAAGCAGACTTCATTCCGTATCGTGACTCCGTGTTGACGTGGCTGTTGCGAGAGAACCTCGGAGGCAACTCCAAGACGGCTATGATAGCTGCTATATCGCCAGCTGATATCAACTTTGATGAGACTCTTAGTACACTCAGGTAAGCATACATGTCATGTCATTGTTTTATAAAAAAAACTAGCTGGGCCCCGCGGTTTCACCCGCATAAGTTTCGATCTCGTGGGGATATCGGGATAAAAAGTAGCCTATATGTTAATCCAGGGTGTCAGCTACCTCCATACAAAATTTTATCAAAATTGGTCCAGCCGTCTGAGCGTGAAGAAGTAACAAACATATAAACACACACACACTCACAAACTTTCGCCTTTAAAATATTAGTGTGATGTGATATGTCTCGTAAAGGCAGAGAAATTAATACCTGAATAGAGCATATTATTTTAAGAGTACAATTGAAAAAAAAAACTTCCATTTATTTCATTATCGCTTGCATTTGCAATGACAATAACACTAATTTTGACAGTTCAACAACGCGTTGAGGTGGTTATCTTGTACCCAAATTTAAAAAGGCACGACTCAACGCAGTGCCTATTATGGCATTGGTAAAATGAAAGCCATTATGATTACTGATTCATTACGAAATCACGTGTCCTAATAGGCAAAACTAATTTTAAAAGTACCCGCGACTCGAACAGAAGAAGATGGTGTAGGTTGTTATAACGCGGAGCGAATATGAATCATCTAAAAGAAAGAAAGAAAGAAAGAAAAAGTATTTATTGCGACTCGTACAGGAAGATCACAAACTAAACTAAACACAGTCAAAAATAAAAAAACCAAGTTATAAAAAAAAGTAACAACAAGAAAAATGAAACAAAAACTCCTATACGAGGTCAAAAGGCTCCTATCTCAGCATGATGCTGCGACATTTAAAAAATAAATGTCGCAGCGCTGGTATTCTATTAAAAGATACTATTCTCGTCTATTAACCATCTAATAAGCCATCCAAGTGCCCGTGATACTCAAGGCATAGACAAGTAATGAGGTTACGTCTGGCGCGGATTAAAAGTTAATATTTTATTTTATTTGCTAATATTTTACATGTTAAATCAATATTAATATTTATTTATTTATTTCTGTAACTGCCCGTGACATCACAGCGGCGGGCCCTATCAGAATACCAGCGCTGCGACATTTATTTTTTAAATGTCGCAGCATCATGCTGAGATAGGAGCCTTTTGGCCTCGTAAAGAAGTTTCTGTCTCATTTTTCTTTTTGTTACTTTTTTTTATATATTTTGGTTTTTATTTTTTACTGTGTTTAGTTTAGTATGTGATCTTCCTGTACGAGTTACAATAAATACTTTTTCTTTCTTTCTTTAATTTCTAAATTACATCTCACAGCAAGACACTATGCAGTTAATACGATTTTTTCCATATTAAATTTCACAACACAACCCTAAACACCCCTACCCCCCACAGATACGCCGACCGCGCCAAACAGATCGTGTGCAAGGCAGTCGTCAACGAGGATGCCAACGCGAAGCTCATCAGGGAGCTCAAGGAGGAGATACTCAAGCTACGGGAACTACTCAAGGCAGAGGGCATCGAGGTTGAAGAAGGTAGGTCTTTGTATTTGTGGGTGTGGCCAGGAGTGTGTGGATGTTGATGGTCGATGGATAAACTGTATATTAAAGTTCTAATGAGAAAAATATTGGGGTTACGATAAGTTATAAGCATGTCTGAATCAAAATCTAATGGGCTTCGCAGAGGGAGGGAGAGAGAGACGTTGCGAAAAAGCTCGTATAAAGACGAAAGGGTAGGTAAATACTGAACGAATTTTTCAGAAGATGTAGTATTGAATTTAGTGAAGTATTTTGCTGTAATTTTAGCTTCTTCTTCGGGCAAGACGGTGTGATAATTCAGATAAATTGTAATATTATGTATACACCGTGTTCCTCACGTTATCCATAAACTTTGTCAAACGCTTCTATAGCTTTTACAAATTAAATCTAACAAAGGAAGTAGTACTTAAAAAGGCTTCTTTACAAAGATATTTGTAATTTCATTTAGTGAAATTTTGTTGAGCTATGCAGTAAAAAAGGGTCTTAATCAGTTTTGACAAGTTGCAGCCCGCCAAATCTTATGAATGAAAATACGTCATCGTTGCCAATTCGGATAAAGAGGCATGCATATCAGGCGATTTACGTCAAGGTATTTAGTTTATATGAAATATAACAAAAAAATAAAAAACAAGAATTCACTAATGTCTCCATAATGAAAAATGCTTATTTACATGGTGTGAACATCTGGTCGAAGTTTATGTATATCGTCCGGAACACGGTTTATTATAGGTGAATCAGTACTAGAGTAGTCTGAACGTTAAGCATAACCCTAAAAATATTGAATTCCTTGACAGTTTATCCATCGACCTTCATGATAGCTTATTCTCGGCCTTGTCAGCAAGTTAGGATGTTTAGACGTCTTGTGATGATAGACCGTCTTGTGTGCTCGTTTCATAGCGAATAAGCCGCACCAGTTACGATTAACGCTACAAATATAACCATTGAATTTAAGTCTCTTATTCTTGATACTAAAACTTGATTCTGTTTCCAAAATCCACACGAACTAGGACCAGATGGTAAAGTCCTTTATGAAAAGAAACAAGAGCCCACCAGTAAGTAACAACGATAAAGAGGCTTGCGCATTTTTGCATCTGTACACCCCACCTGTACGCTTGGCCTCCATTTTGAATCGGGGTTGCCAGACTCGAAAAATATGCAAACTTTTTTGATACAATTTTCGGTCAATAATCTGGCAGCCTGACACTTTAATGAAATAAAAAAAGCAATTTATTTTGCACCTTGTCCAGCGCTTGTGGCGTTTGTAGGCATAAAATATATAGTATATCACTTCACGAATACATACGAATATTATATGAACTATGGTGTGGGTCATACCATAAATATATATGACTATAGATATATAATTGCGCTTATCTATCACTATATTCTATTGGTGTTGGTCTGGAACACTATTGAACATGGTTATATACATATAGTGTATGTATGTAGTAAATAATACTTGGTGTGCTGTTATGTATTTTACTGAGCATTTTATTTATCGTATATAAAATGTATTTATCAATAGAATATTATTATTCTATAATGCTCAGTCCCGCATTATGAAAACAATCGATTTTGTTTGAAAGACCAGATACTTGATTTTGCATTTCCGGATAAAATATTTCAACGTGCGGTCTTATTACTACAAATATTTCGTATTGATAACATTTGATTTCGCGATCCCTTGGCAGCAAGCCAAATTCTTTACTGTGGTCTAACATCGATCCAACTTCTTCAATTCGTTGTAATTTAGTTAACACATCTTCAAAATCGATTGTCAAACCGTCCGTTGGCGGCCATATCACAAACATTGGCATTTGATGATTAACTGTATTGGTCAAAAATTATCTTTGGTCGCCAAACGGTTATTATATTGTGAATATATTGCATTGCTACAATAAAAGCTTCCTAGCTTCAGAAGCCTTGCATGTTTTCCCATTATATTTGTGTCAGATAATTTTGGTGTCAAATATTTATTTTGTGTAGTACCTACCTGTAATCACTTTTAAAATAATACTATCGTAGACTTTTGTCTACTCGTGCAATAGTTTGCACAACAATCGTGATTTTGCACATTAATTTGCACTATAATCCACTTAGTGCAAAATTAACGTGTTTTATAGAAAATAAATAATGCATACTTTAGTAAAAAATATCAAATTAGAATAGAAAACCGTAGATTTCGACTTGAAAATCGAAAATATTTAACCAATTATAATAAAAGCATGCTTGAAATTACTACATAATCTTGGATTCAAGACATAAATATCATGGGCTTCCCGTGATTTAAAGTTTATGTGTCCAGCATAACCAAGAGAAAAAAAAATGAAATCGATCAGATGACAATACAGCGCAGTCCTCTATTTAGTAAATTAACGAGTAACAGCGAAAGTAGCCGCTAACATAAAAAAAAATAATAATATAACGATTTGGTATAAATAAATATCGAGCCTAGGTACCCCAAAGTCTAGAAGTTTCTATTTATCTACAAGGCTAACATTCCATCACATTATGATTATAACAGCAGAGGAGAACAACTCTTCGCCTCAACGCAAGAAGAGCGAGGCGGAGGTGCTGTCCCCGAAGTTGTCCCGAGCAGCCACGACTATTGCCGAAGAGGCCGTCGACCAGCTTCAGGCTTCCGAGAAACTTATTGCTGGTGAGTTTGTATACTATGGAGACAGTTTGGAGATCCCTATCTCCTATCAACACTGTAATTTGAAAAAAAAAAAAGTAAATTATTTTTAAAAGAGTTAGGCCTTCGCCACACTTGGCGGAAATTCCGTCGCGGATCTTCCGCGTCGGAACGCCAATACATGTTATTGCATATAAATGACTACACGACGGAGCGACCGATCTTCCGCGTAGTGTGCCCGTTATTAGTCATTTATATGGAATAACATGTATCGGCGGAAGATCCACGACGGAATTTCCGCCAAGTGTGGCGAAGGCCTAACCGTGCTGTGCACCTAGCTTCTGACGTTTCATAAGTGCCCATGTAGGTTTATGTGACATAAAATATTTTGATTTTGATCATATGCCTTTGTTTTATGATGACAAATTTCTTTAATCGTTTTAACGATGTAAGAAAATATCGTAAGGAAAGCGGCATGTCCATGACCAATAGACAGTAGCCTTATTTTGGACTCCTCAAGTTGGGCTGGTTTTCGTTTCAGTAAAGGCGAAAATCTTCCAAATTCAGCTAGTACAAAAACGAAATAGGATAGAGCAAAATATTTTATATTTAACGCTTAAAGAACATGACTCGTGTTCTGTAGTTTCTGTTTTACCACATGGGAAAAATAACACACACATACACTCACGCCATGTGCTTGTGTTTGTGTCCAGTCCAAACAATCATATTGACATTAAGTCGGTACCCCGACCAAATAACCTTGAGCATTCGCGACAAAGACAGAGAGCGATACGACTTCCTCGTACGAAAGGGATGCAGCGCACCCTGCGCACGCCCCTTTATCATAGAACTCGCACAATTTTTGGAATTATTATAATAAAAAAAAGAATAGCGATCTTTTTAATAAAAAATTAATAGAACTTCAACATTACCAAAAGATGAATGCAATCAATAATTCTAGTCACTTTTTTAAAATGAGATTTTAAATATATTTGTAACATATAAAAGCAAATAATAACGTGCAGTGTGATGATAGGATATCAAACATTAATAATGTGCTTTCAGATGTAGTTTATTTCTCATAATTATTGAGTTAATAGCCTCTGAATAACGACGAAAAACGCGGTTTTGGTCGGGGTACCGCCTTAACCGAATAAACTACAAAATGAAATAGATTCAGAAGACGGAGGAATGCAACATTGATCAACGATTATACCAAATTCATATATGTACCTAACAATTTTCTTTCACTAACAGAACTAAATGAGACATGGGAGGAGAAGCTCAAGCGTACCGAACAGATCCGGGTGCAGCGCGAGGCTGTGTTCGCGGAGATGGGTCTAGCGGTGAGGGAAGGAGGCGTCACTGTCGGCATCTACTCGCCCAAGAAGTCGCCACATCTGGTCAACTTGAACGAGGATCCTAATCTCTCGGAGTGTCTCATCTATTATATCAAAGATGGTGAGTACCTACATGAGCTGACAAGTTAAAATTGACAAAAATGCGAAAAAATAATCGTTAATTGATTTAGCAAATATTTCAAAATTTTCTTAAAGAAAAACTGACCTGTCTGCCTTCAAAGCAAGAGTGAATAGGCATCTTCCAGGCTCGCTCGTGCCATTTTAGACCGCATCCATCGCTTTCCATCAGGCGTGATCGAGGTCAAGAGCGGGCCCATTCAGCAATAAAAATATTCTAAATCTACGTTGGCCTTAATTTCAATAGATACTTACCTGCGTTACCTGCATTCTGGTGCGCGTTCCGCGAGCTCAAGTCCTGTGCGCGGAGTGCGAGTTGTTTATACGCAAACGCGATCGAAACGTTTACCGCGTTTGGCTCTGTGATTGGTTAAGAGCTTGGAGCGGGCCAATCGGAGCGCCGAACGTCATAAACGTGGCGATCGCGTTAACATAAAACAAACTCAAACTAGGCACTCTGTTTGGTAGTCGTGATTCCAGGTTCTTCTTGTCTAGTGTCAGCTATAAGGGTGATAATAGCTTGTGCGGTGGTTGAAATATATAGCCAGTCAGAAAAGTTATTCGTGGCTTATCCACAGGGCTTAGTTAGGCATTGTATTGTCAAAACTATGTGACGGGGTATCGAGGATAGACTTCACTATACCTGAACTTTCTGGAAAGAAAGAATGAACCAAGAAATAACTCTTATGCTGTCACCATAAATCTTCGCGAGTTAACAGCTTGTCCAAGCAAGCAAACTTTGAAATTATACAGGGATATTTTTTTATCACCATCCAAATTTTTACTGGGTGTTCTACCCATGAATATGAACAACTTTTACTATGGGACCAACTCTGAAATCACGAAAAAAAATAAGCTGTTTCATACATTTTGGTCAAGTAGGTAGTGAACTTTTGTATGAAACAGCTGATATTTTTTTTCGTGATTTCAGAGTTGGTCCCATAGTGAAAGTTGTTCATATTCATGGGTAGAACACCCAGTAAAAATTTGGATGGTGATAAAAAATATCCCTGTATTCCTTTGCCTTTTCAGGGCAATTCTGTACAAAAAACTAACAAAAATCATTTCTCTCGCGACTACTCGAAGTACTCAATTATATTTTATTGTTTAGGGGTACAAAATCTAAAATATATTTCAATACCCCAGGCGTGACCCGTGTGGGTACATCCGAGGCTAACGTCCCGCAAGACATCCAGCTGTCGGGCTCGCACATCCTGAGCGAACACTGCATCTTCGAGAACACTGACGGTGTCATACTGCTCATCCCTCATCGAGACGCGCTCATCTATGTTAATGGCCGGGAGGTAAGGAAATACCGAGTGAAAAACACATGAACCTACTGTAAAAGTTTCTAAAGCATAAGTAAATTTCTGGCCGCAAAGTCAATTTCTGTCTGTGGCTTCAGAAATCCTGATAAAAAAACTTATGAAAAAATAAAACAAAAATAAGCGAAAAATAATAAAAAAAACGACTCATTATCTTGGCCTTGTTTACATTAATTAAGCGGATGCGGTTAAACATAATATAATTAATCATTTTTACATGAATTTCGATGTGATTTTTGTGTCATATTTTTATACACTCATTTAACACACTCGTTATTACAAATTGAAAATCTTCCCACTCTTATAGGACTTGGGTGCATTGTCATCGGGTACTAAAAAAAAAAATTAAAAGCAACTGGATCTTGGCAGCCAAGATCCAGTTGTTTTTCTGATTTCTTCCATCTAGTAAAACCAATTTACCACTAATATGTTTTCTTTCCTAGCTCGCCGAACCAGTGATCCTGAAGTCAGGCTCCCGCGTAATCCTGGGCAAGAACCACGTGTTCCGCTTCACGCACCCCGGACAGCCGCGAGAGGAACCCATCAACAAGGAGAACAAAGAACTGACCGATACCGCCAGCAACGTTGAGAACGACTGTGAGTATCAAGTCTTCTTCATATGCCATACTCTGGGTAAGAAACACGTGGGTACCCTTGACAGCCAGCTAAGCAAAATAATGATTTCTACATTCAATTAATGCACGATGCTGTAGATAAATAAGAATCTGAAGTATATAACATAACTAGTTGTGCCCCGCGGTTTCACCCGCGATAAAAGTATTATAGTCCTTTTTTATCGATTTCCTTTACAAATCTCCCCCCCCCCCCTTTTTTACATCCTTAAGGGATAATTTCGGGGATAAAAACTATTCTATATCCTTACCCACAACTCAAACTATCTCCATACCAAATTTCATCTAAATCGGTTCTGCGGTTATTGATTCCCCATACAAACTTCCACCCCCCCCCCCCTTTTCACCTCCTTAAAGGATGATTTCTGGGATAAAAAATATCCTATGTCCTTCCCCGGGATGCAATCTATTTCTCTGCCAAATTTCATCTAAATCCGTTCAGTGGATTAGGCGTGAAAAGGTAACATACAGACAGACAGACAGTTTCGAATTTATAATATTACTAGCTGCGCCCCGCGGTTTCACCCGCATAATTCTCGATCCCGTGGGAATATCGGGATAAAAAGTATCCTATGTCCTTTCCCGGGACTCAAACTATCTCTATACCAAATTTCATCTAAATCGGCTCAGCGGTTTGAGCGTGAAGAAGTAACAAACATATAAACACACACACACACTCACAAACTTTCGCCTTTATAATATTAGTGTGATTAGTATGGACTAGCTTTTATCCACGACTTCCTCCTCGTAAAATTTCTTTTTCCCCCGACCTATCCCGTCGCATCGCATCACCTACACGCGCTATCACTTCGTTTTCGCTCAGCGTTCTTTCTGACTTTTTTCTTTTTGGGTCATAGGGTGATGTTAAATAGCCTATAGTCTTCCTCATATGCATCGTATAAACGACCGGGTCCACATCGCATATGTAACTCGTACATGCTCAAAAACCTTTATAATTTTTACCCCCCACAAAATCCACACATAACAACGTAATTTATCTAACATTTATACATTCCACTCCAGCTGGCAGTACCGACGCGGACGGTAAGAACGTAGACTGGGACTACGCGCAGTGCGAACTGCTGGAGAAGCAGGGCATCGATCTGAAGGCCGAGATGCAGAAGAGACTGCTGGCCCTTGAGGAGCAGTTCCGTAGAGAGAAGGAACACGCGGACCAGCAGTTTGAGGAACAGCGCAAGGTGAAATTTGCATGCTATCTTTAAACTAACATTTTGTGTAGTAGATCCCCCTTTCACTTTTAAATTGAAAGTGACGTCGGTTACTGACAAAAAACAAAATAAATGTGCAAGGAGTTTGGTACAGACAGCGTCAGAGAAAAGGAACCACCCCAAGACTTATTGATGTCATTACTAAAGGGGGTTCCTTTTCTCTGAAGCTGACTGTACGTAGAAACAAAATCATTTTAATGAAACAAGCAGAGCCATAGGGTGCTTAACATAGGGAGTAATAATACGAGGATGAATCCGACAGTACTATACTTCTGTTTCGTTCACTTTTAAAAAAAGAAATTTTTTATATATTTTTCTTTTCTGGTGTTCAGACATGGTCTGGTTTTCTTACTCCTTTCTGCATTTTAATTTCAACCTAACGATCTTTGGTTAAGTTAATGTTCTAGCAAATTCTACATTCACAAATTCTTGTTCTAGAACTACGAAGCCCGTATCGACGCTCTACAGCGTCAGGTCGAGGAGCAAAGCGTCACCATGTCTATGTACAGCTCATACACGCCTGAAGACTTCCATAACGATGAGGACATATTTGGTAAGTCTTTTATAAGCTATTACTGTCCAAGGCTGAGTGTCAATCTTTCCTGATGTTGCCGTAGAGTTTTTTGGTATAAATGTCGCGTTGAATGATCACGCGATAATAATAATAATTTAAATCTTATGTCAATGGTCACAAAAGTAAACGCGCGCTCGTGATTTGCAACGACTATAAAAACTTATACCGACGCCATCGAAGCAAACGGCTACCATTCACCATTCAGTCACTTGAATCCAGATGATTAACCTATCTTGTTTTGCATCTTATGTCTAGATTTGATTTCCTTACTCTTCACATTTCTTTAATATTAACATTTATTTGTGTAGTGAACCCACTGTTCGAGACAGAATGCTGGTCGGCCCGCGAGGTGGGTCTGGCTGCGTGGGCATTCCGTAAGTGGAAGTACCATCAGTTCACCTCTCTGAGAGACGACCTCTGGGGCAACGCTATCTTCCTCAAGGTAAGCTCACGATAATCATTCGTTTATCGACTACACATGGTGATATTTATTTATTGAATACATGGAAGACTTACAGCTATAAAAGTTTGAATGAATAAAACATAAATAATAATTGATATAAACACCATATGATTGATAATAGCAGCATGAAATTAGGGTAAATAGTCCAGTGGGATGAATTCCTCAGTCGCCTTACTGACAAAATAAATACAACTCTGCCAAAAGGCACTTAAACCATACTTTTGAAGGTCAAATGTAAAATGTTGAGGTCTATGATTTCAGAAATTCTAAATGTTTTTATTTACAATATCATCATCTCACCCCCACAGGAAGCCAACGCGATCTCCGTAGAACTGCGCAAGAAGGTCCAATTCCAGTTCACTCTCCTGACGGACACGCCCTACTCGCCCCTCCCCGCCGAACTTGCCCCTCGCGACGACGCGGACGACGAGTATCGCCCTTCGGCCCCCACTGTCGTGGCTGTGGAGGTCACAGACACTAAGAATGGAGCCACGCACTACTGGACACTTGAGAAGTTACGGTAAGTGGGGGGAAATGGTTGAGATATCGATAGAGAAATAGAATACAGATATCGATACATAATAGCACTAGTGTATAGATATAGAGGATATCGATATACAGGATATCGATACATAATAGCACTAGTGTATAGAGAAATATGTAACTAGGGAAAATGAAGATTAGCATCAGCAAAGCCTTAGTTACGTGCGAGATTTTAGCTAGAGTAATCTTAATGATTTGTTCACAAGGTATAATAACCAGCTCTACGAAGCCTTAAGCCTTCCTTGGATAAGATGATTTACATTGATAGATGGATAGGCGAAAACAGTTACATTTAGAAAAACGTCTTGAAGAAAAGTCCTAGATTTTAAAATAAAGTTTTATGGGGAAAAAGAATAGATTAGAGATACTTCAATCTACTAATTCTCATTGTTTCAAGTGAAGTGAACGATTAGGATTTTATGATAATTATTCGGAATATGATAGCTGAATTTGAAATACTATTCTTTATTTCACAATTAATTTTATCATATTATTTACATTATCGACCTATACCGATATACCTAGGTAGATTTATGTATTATTCTGGTAACTATTATTATTATTACTTATTTGTTCCAATTTGTTTGTTTCTCGTAAAAAAAGTACGTATATGTTATGAATTCACACTCATTATTTCGTTAATTTTGTTGCATTTTGTTTTTTGGTCTTTTCGTCCGAATATTTTATTCTTCGAGAGTTGAATATAAACCTGTTTTGCTGGTGCCGTGTTGAGAATTTTCTTTATGTACCTAATTGTATATAAGGTTGGTTATATATCTGTACTATAGACATTGTATATATTTAGGATGGGTGGGTAAGTACACTTTATTTTAATAGGACTATATGTATAGTTGCAATGTCTATCCCATCTCTAATAGCGCTTATTTTATTTGCTGCTTTATTATTTTAATTTCTCATTTTAACGTGCTATTTATATATAATGTTACGATAGTTTCCCTCATTCTTACGAAATCATTACGTTAGCAAATGAAAAGAATTCATTACATATATTTGTCATACATTTTTGCTTAGTAACAGCAAACTAATAAATACTCTTTTTTAAACCATTTTTTTTATCCTTTCACCTTGTGAAACCCAAGAAAAGTTCGCATGATGAAGTTCTGATCATTTGCTCGATCAAAATGAGAGGGCATGCCTACTCCTTACGAGATTAGCGTAGAAAAACCAATAATTTTTCAACTTTTAATATAGAAATATGTGTTAGAATTTTCTAGTTTTTTTTTTATTATTTAGATACCGTTTATATAAAAAAATCTGGGAAGAGTACCATGAGGATTTGAACCTCACATACCAGAGAGGCATATCCTCTCAAAAGCCCAATAGGTCAAAAGATAGGTCGGGTAGGGCAGCGGCGGGCTACATGGCTGTATTGTCCGTAGCCATCGGCTGGAGCTCATGCGTCAGATATACAACATGAACGAGAGCGCATGCGCGGAGGATGATGCGGCGCCGCCAATGGTGCTGGCCCCGCCGCCACTGCCGGCCATCCCCGGCCACACGCTGGGCCAGGCTGGCCAGGCCCCGCCCGCCGACATACTGCACTGTATATCTGCGTGCGCGCAGCAGACGCGCCTCTCGCTAGCCAACCTGCTGCCCTCCAGGTTTGTGAACGTCGACCTGCGCCTCGCTTAAGCCCTTATTCACGTTGAGATTAAGCGATTTAGCTGGGTAAACTGATATTTCTGTACGTTCTCACAGTTTAATAAAACTATTTGCAGTCGATAAATCTACAGAGAAGTTTGTTAGAAAATAAAATAAAATGATTTCTAACGACCAATCAAATCTTTCTTTACTGTTGTTCCACACTTCATGGGAGGTATAATGTCATAATTGTTCAGTTAAATCGCTAAATTCAATCAAGATGTGGGCTTCAAAGACAGACAGACCAGGGACGCAGAGCTTAGGACTGACTAGGCTGCGCGCGAAGGACGCCTGTGCCATAGCAGTGTTGTTGCACTGAGGACTTACGTGTGCCATGCACTGACAGCTTGCAACATGTACTCATACACACAAACAGATGGACTGTGGCTGTATAATTGAGATATATGTGTATTTTCAAAGTAATTTGTACAATATTTACAAGGCTTTCGAAGCTTCCCACTTATGTGTATTTATACCTAATACAGTTGCTGCATGTTACGAGTGCTTATGAATATTTACATAAGGTTCAAATTCGAATGATTAATATCAATGTGAACTGCAGCGGCTATGTTTGCGAAGATTATGATAGCTTTGTGTTGGTTGTGTTTATCATCACAGAAGTAGTTTATCATGCCTCCCAAGTATTGAAAAATGCAAGATTCTATTTGGTGACTCCACGCTTTTCATGTAGCTTGGACTCGTTGTGAAAGGTAGTTGAAATATAGTGCCTTTGTCACGTGAGTTATACTCGGGGTGAAGCTATACTAGCGTTATTTGAATATTTGCGCAGTGCAAATTACGCGACTCTCCTCAAATTAATTTGTAAAAAGTTTAAGTGGGCAGAGAACGTTTTTCGCCCAAATAACGTTAGTATGGCCTGACGCTTAGTTTCAAACATTAGTGTATACTTGTTTAAATGTATCATAGCGGAACTTAAATGCCATAACTATTTCCTAAATACCAATCTGTTAAATACATAACCAAATGGAGAAATATGTAGATTACTTGTCGCCTTTGTAATTATGTAAGAAGACAATCTGTTAGAATGACGATTGACTAAGGACCGAATTTTCAACCGTCAGATTACTTTTATCTGGAGAATTATTTATTTATTTATATATACTTTACACCACAAAAATACATAACAAAAAAAAAATTATCGATCACTAAAAATATACAATGGGCAGCCTTATCGCTTTCTGCGATCTCTGCTTGGTTGCTTCCAGGCAACCTTGGAATGGACAGTGATTTGCCTGGACATAAAATGGGGTTGTCGTTGGTGTAATAATATACTAAAATAGATACACAGATTTGTATATATGTACTAAAAATATAAGCAATAAAATATATATAAAGACTATAGATAATTACAGTTTCGAGAACAAGATCACAATGACAATTCTGTTTCATTTTCATAGTAATTAATATGGTGGTTTGACATATCGTCTATACAAAAGCTGTCAAACCGCCATATTTATTCTTCAAATAAAAGTTATCTGACGACTGAAAAATCGGCCCTAAATGATAAATAATATTTAGTCCTGTTAATTAATAAAAAATAAAAAAAAAACATTTTTTATATATTTCTGCAAATAAAAAACAACAAAGTCAAGAATAACTTATGTATTAAAACTCGGAGTTACTAGAGTTCGGTACAAACCCTGCATTTGTTTTTTTTTTTTTTAATTTATGGGTTCAAAAAAAATATCAAATATCATTTTGACCGATTGTTCACTCACGTTGTAGAACATTACTGGATTGATTGTTAAAATTATTTACTTGCGATCAAAATAAGAATCACCTTTCGCTGTATTGCGATTTTTCAGCTTATAAACGAAGTTCGTGAATTACTACGTTTACGTTTTGGTAAGATTATTAAAAGGATGTCCTCTTCATCCACTGCAAATTAGTACTTATACCATTCATATTTTAATCGTATGTAGTATGTGAAACCTGTTTTTTATACCTGTAAACATACACTTACACTTTGAATTTAGATAAATCCATATTAATATAGCACTAGATGTGATTATTACTATTATCTTCTATGTACTATTATTTTGCAGAATGATTACAATATTTTTTCGAGAGTCCAATTGTTTACTTGCTTGCAATGTGCTAACGCCTATAAATGTACATTGTATACCTGTATTGCATGTATGATATTAAAATATGTATCTACCTACATTAAAAAAGAACTAATATCCCCTTTTAGAAATTACAACTTAATTCGAAACTTGGATCCTACCATCACATGTATCTTTAGCTCCACTTATTATGAACCTTGCACTCAATAACTTAGCGTTCAAAATAGCGTGTGACACAACTGCTGCTTAGTATTTGTATAGATCATTCCCACACATGCACTAATATAGCTTCCGTCTTCAGTCTTCGACGGATAAAGCAATATTAAGCTTATCAACTTTCAATCTTAACTCAACTACCATAATAACTAATATCGCGTTTCAATTTCAACTTGTAGGTTCGAAACTAGTCTACATTCACGTTTTAAATTCAACAAAAAAATAAGCAACGTTATGCAACTCTCACCCTTATCAAAAACATCATAAACCCTAACATACCGTGTTTATTCGACAGACAAAGGCTGGAGCTTATGCGCGAGATGTACCACAATGAGGCTGAGTTGTCTCCCACATCGCCGGATCACAACATCGAGTCTGTCACCGGAGGCGATCCCTTCTACGACAGATTCCCGTGGTTCCGTCTAGTTGGACGGTAAGTTCATAAATTATAAAATAATTAAGCATAACGCACTTCCTTCAGGCTTCTTTAAAACCGTGTTGACCCACGTTCGCAAGTTAAAAACATTAATAAGATTCCATCTCTTGGAAATAGCAAATTTTGTGAAAGTTGGCACATTATTAAAAAGTTATTTAAAATAAAACTTTTGACAAAATCGGGCAGATTTTTAACGACATCTAAAGCTCAAAACTAGCGTACCAACACTAGTGGAAGGAACAATTCACACACACATTGATTTCATTAATTAATTCGTGATCTTTTGACGCTTGCCTGGATGACATTGACAAGGGGACGTTGTTGGTAAACATTTGTGAAATTGTCACAGAAATTGTATTGAATAAACAAGACGAAGACGTTAGTTCCCATTTTGGACACGCGCTAAAAGATCCTTTTAATCGTTATACATACATTCTATAAAATACAATAATATTCCTTGGTCTAAACGCTTACAACATGTTCACAGGAGCTTTGTATACTTATCGAACCTGCTGTACCCGGTTCCGCTCATTCACAAAGTGGCCATTGTGAACGAGAAAGGAGACGTCAAGGGATACCTGCGGGTGGCCGTGCAGGCCGTTATCGACGCTGAGAAGAGTGAGTACAGCTATCATCTTTATTGATAAGAGATAACGAAAATTTTGGGTTCTTTTGTCTTTGAACCAAAACTAAAAGAGCTTTCAAATTATTTAGAATTTGAAATTCATCCATTCGTCTAAATTAACGATCATAAGACCAAAATTACTTACCCAACCTATTCGTATAAAAATACTGACTCAAAATTAGATCATGGCGATAAAGGACAGTTTAGTGTAAAGTCAGGGAAATAAACAATTTCAACCAAATCCACTATCCAGTTAAACTGTCACTATATTCAAATCAACACATTCATTCTTTAAAAGTTTTATAAAATGGCTTATCAATGAATTTCCCTGATTTTATCTTGTTGCTGTTGCTTAACTTGCCGTACTTCAATAAATTCATATTTTTATTAACATCACAAAACACAAAGTGATCACATGGAAAAAAGAACCGAGTGTGCTTATGACCACACGACTGAAGTGAAACTTCAAACGTATTTGGGTATGAGAGGAAGAGAGAAAGAAAATGTGCGCGCGCACTGCTTTCTCTTGCTTACATCCCCCACTCTACTCCCGTTCGCCTAGCTCGATCACACTTTTCGTAACGCTTACGTCACGCGTTCGCCAGCTTACTCCCCAAGTCAAGCGTGCGTAAAGAAGTTTCACTTCAATAATACTGTAAAGTAAGAATCTACCTGTCCCAATTTCTAACTCACTCTTGCTCCCAACCAAAATCTCCCACAAAAACCCCCCTCTCTACAATCTCATCCTTTCCTATTCTGAAGCCTTCAAACGATTTTGTAGACAACGCAGAATTCGCAGCGGGCGTGAAGCAGTCGGCAAAGATTTCGTTCGACGACGACGTCGCGCCGGCGCGCCGCAACAAACTCTCTGCTGTTGACAAGAACAACGCGATCAACCTCGACGAGCGCATCACTGATGTGCCCGACTCTAATATTAAAATTGAAGGTCATTAATCATAATCGTTTTTTTTTAAATAGAAGGTGCTATAAAAACATCTGCCACAGCTTCAATGGGAGACAGAATTTAGTATATAGATTACAGTAGTGAAGAAATTTAGTACTTCGGAATAGTTAAATCAATTTGAGAAAATAAAGTAATTAAATAAACATTTACTCTATTCTGCATAACGTGGTTCACAAACTACGCGCGATGTGTTGCTTTGTCACATTTCGCGAAACGAAGTGACGGTACGGCAACAGCTAATTACTATGGAATGGTTTCATGCAACTAAATCAATTCAAATTTATACGCACATTTTTTTTGCATGAAAAAATTTATAACATAAGATCAATAATGTATCTTACTAGTAATCTATATACAGAATACTGTCTCCCATTGCAGCCGTGGCAGATATTTTTATATATGGGTAGACATGGATACATGGATTTTAGGAAAATGAAATATTTACTATTCGGCATGCAAAATACAGACAAAATTACAGGATTTTGCTGGCTAGCTTTTATTGCTTATAACTGCAAATGTACTATTTTTTTGTTTCATCCGTAACAGAATTGGCAATGGGCGAATGCGATGCTGACAGCGGTCGCGGTGACAGTTCCCTTGCCTCGGAACTAAAGGAGGAAGAGCTTCCTGAACACCTGACTCTTGGAAAAGAGTTCACTTTCCGCGTCACCGTGCTACAGGCACATAGCGTGTCTACCGACTATGCCGATGTCTTCTGCCAGTTCAAGTGAGTTTTAAATCTATAGGCGTAAGGTTCGTAATAATTTGCCACACTCGTAGGAATAAGGTTTACAGTTGCTTGGCAACTGGAGAAGTTTCCCGAAAATTGACGCTCGACAGAGTTCACCTTCACTGTGCTTAATTCCTATGACTCGCGTTTTTAGCCAAACATTTCAAACACATTCGAGGAAGATGGAATCCAATGACTGTGTGTATAAATAAACAGTGACGTAATTTAGGTCAAATCTTTTTGTTAGTGAAGTTTTTGGCTAAAACCGCAAGTCCTTGTTTGATACGATGTTTTAGAACGTAAGTTAAATGATTGTGTTTTGTTTTAGCTTCTTACACCGCAACGAAGATGCATTCTCGACAGAGCCCGTCAAGAATGCAGGAAAGAACACACCGCTAGGATTCTACCATGTGCAGAATGTAAGGATCCATTTTTATTCCTTATTCTGTCGAAATACGTTCCATTGAAGGACAAAGGCCTCCCTTCTATTTCTTAACTTGTCTTAGTCTACTTCCAACTTAGGGTTTTTAAATGAGTGCACAAACTCATGCCACGTTAAATTCTATTACAGTTTATGTCATTAAATTCTCTTTCTTTCCTTCCAGTCTGATACTATTTATTTTGGATCTTCTAGTCGCTTAATACAAGGTGTAATTGAAATAACTGAAACCTCCTTTTCAATTTATCAGTTCTATAACCTTTTATATTTTCTGGTCTTTCCAGTAGGATCCTATTTATTTTGGTCCTTCTAGCCGGTTACTACAAAATAGCTGAAGTGCTGCAGTTGTTTAAATTACACCTTCCAGATCGATTATGTATATTGGTCCTTACAATATTTTCTAAAACATTGCTATTTTGTTGACAGATCACAGTCCCTATTACGAAATCGTTCGTAGAATACATAAAGACGCAGCCGATCGTGTTCGAAGTGTTCGGACATTACCAACAACACCCACTCCACAAGGTAAGCTCAATTGTACGTAACATTTTACTATTACTGTGTTAATTTGGCGTGTCCGCATGATTGGTTTAGATATAAAATTAATTTAACGCATTGACGGACGGAGAGCAGTGGTGGCCAAATGGTAACAGCCGCGACTTACGAGTTGTAGGTCATAGGTTCGAATCCAGACAGGCGTTTTGCCTACTTTGTGTAAATTATTTCATCACCACTGCTCTCAAAACGGTGAAGGAAAACATCGTGAGGAAACCGGCATGTCCTAGAACCAAAAATTCGAAGACATGTGACATCTGCCAACCCGCACTGGGCCCGCGTGGTGGATTACGGCCCACTCCCTCTTACTAAGAGGAGGCCTGTGTCCCAGCAGTAGGAACATTATAGGCTGATTATGTATTGTCGGACACTTAAACGCCCTTAGGCGTAATAACAGTAAGTCTTACTGTTATTACGTCTTGTATATTGTATTGTTATTGTGTCTTGATGTTAGTTTACCCAGATATGAACTCTATAAGCAAAGCAAAGGGACAAAGTTGCAAGAACTTGTTATCCGCAGAGGGGTGAGCAAGGGTGCAAAGTTTTTGTTCTCCCGTTTGCTTCGTAAAGCCTTCAAACGAAAGTTCAATGTTAGAAGTTATGTATAGCGCCTTGAGATAGGTAGGTATTGATTTGTAAAGTCGAAGATGCGAGAGAAATGATACCAACGAGTATTCGTATTCTAAATATTCCTGGAGTTGGTATATTTTTCTAATCCTTCTTATTTACATCAAATTCTTGCAAATAAAATTTCCTTTGAGTCGTACTTTGTTAAATAATTGAATGTTTTATTCCTTTATTTATTTGGTCTTTTCTGGTCCTTAGAGTCGGATCACAATTTATTTTGGTCCTTCGATTCGGATAACTATTTATATTGGTCCTTCGAGTCGGATATTTTATTAAATTGATTGAGTTTATTTTAATTGTCGTTGGGTTAAGGTAGAAATAAAACGATGACTAACTTGCAAACCGAGACATTGTATTTATTTGAATATTAGGACGCGAAGCAGGACGGCCCGGTGGGAGGGCGCACCCCGCCGCGCCGCATGCTGCCGCCCGCGATCCCGATCTCCGCGCCCGTGCGCAGCCCCAAGTGGGGCGCCGCCGCGGTGGCCGCGCCGTGCTGCAGCTCGCACCTGCACTCCAAGCACGACCTGCTCGTGTGGTTCGAGATCTGTGAGCTCGCGCCCAGCGGCGAGTACGTGCCTGCCGTGAGTAGCTCTTACAATCAATCATTTTAATTCTTCCATTAGCTCGCTTATCTGCCCGGGATATAGTATACTGACGAGAAGTGGCCTATAAACATCCTTTACTATTGCAAGGAAAAATCGGCACGTCTTTCACTTGCCTGCTTCGGCTTGTGCCTACTTTTTCCGTCAACTCCGTCAAACAATCCGAGCTGATGGAACTAACTCGGTCCTGTTGGAGAACCATCAGAGAAAAAATAAAAAATCAGCAATCTATTCAACTTTCACAATATTACTTAGAAATTTCAATCAGGATACATTTTCAATCATGTTGATCACACTAAGGGCAAATTCGAACAAACTTGTATATCTAGTACAAGTCTTATCCTGCGCATAAATTTTGAATGATAGGTTTTCCACACAAAAATCTATCAGAAATCAATGTTCAGCAACTAAAAGATATCTGACCGGTCCAATCAGCCTTAAGCCGGTTTGTCCACCTTTTTTTAATGCAACACTATGAAACTTCTTACCTCTGCACCTCCAGGTGGTAGAACACTCAGATGAACTCCCATGCCGCGGGCTGTTCCTGCTACACCAGGGCATCCAGCGCCGCATCCGCATCACCATCCTGCACGAGCCCTCACAGGACCTGCAGTGGACTGACGTCAGGGAACTGGTTGTTGGTATGTGTTCCTTAGGACTTAAAGCGAAGTGTTCCGAGGAACTGTAAAAAAAGAAGACACTTTTTTCATATTTTAGTGTTAATACTCGTAACTCTACTTATGACAAAAATTTATTTATTTAAAAAATGTACTGAGGTATAGCACAGTTATGTGGAAAACAGCTTTCAAAGACACCAATTTTACATAGATCGTTTTGTGGTATTCAATCAGATAAAACAACCCATTAAACCATTGCTTTATAAACTCTGGAGTCTGACATGGCCTCGTATGAGAATATGACAGTTCTTACAACTAATGTGCACTAAATTCAAAAGGACCAAAAAAACAAAACCAATTCTATCAAAAAGAATAAAAAAACCACCACTAATGATAAACATTTTCTTTTACAATTATGAATGAATTAGTTAAACAAAAGGACACTTAGGCGCTGAAGTTACCTTCAGCACTAATTCAGTCCAGCTCATAACACACACATGACACACCACGTCACACCAGATTCCGTATAAGTTTTCACTTATGGAATACCTCGTCACAATATTATGTGATGTCGCAGGCCGCATCCGCAACTCTCCCGAAGCGAATGAAGACACGACGGACGGAGATGAAGATGGCGCGCTGTCTCTTGGACTATTCCCTGGAGAGAGGCCAACGCTTGACGACAGGGCTGTATTCAGGTAGGGAATTGTTATCATAGTCATCAGGGCTGTATTCAGGTAGGGAATTGTCATCAAAGTCATCAGGGCTGTATTCAGGTAGGGAATTGTCATCATTGTCATCAGGGCTGTATTCAGGTAGGGAATTGTCATCATAGTCATCAGGGCTGTATTCAGGTAGGGAATTGTCATCATTGTCATCAGGGCTGTATTCAGGTAGGGAATTGTCATCATAGTCATCAGGGCTGTATTCAGGTAGGGAATTGTCATCATTGTCATCAGGGCTGTATTCAGGTAGGGAATTGTCATCAAAGTCATCAGGGCTGTATTCAGGTAGGGAATTGTCATCATTGTCATCAGGGCTGTATTCAGGTAGGGAATTGTCATCATAGTCATCAGGGCTGTATTCAGGTAGGGAATTGTCATCATTGTCATCAGGGCTGTATTCAGGTAGGGAATTGTCATTATAGTCATCAGGGCTGTATTCAGGTAGGGAATTGTCATCAAAGTCATCAGGGCTGTATTCAGGTAGGGAATTGTCGTCATAGTCATCAGGGCTGTATTCAGGTAGGGAATTGTCATCATTGTCATCAGGGCTGTATTCAGGTAGGGAATTGTCATTATAGTCATCAGGGCTGTATTCAGGTAGGGAATTGTCATCAAAGTCATCAGGGCTGTATTCAGGTAGGGAATTGTCATCAAAGTCATCAGGGCTGTATTCAGGTAGGGAATTGTCATCATAGTCATCAGGGCTGTATTCAGGTAGGGAATTGTCATCATTGTCATCAGGGCTGTATTCAGGTAGGGAATTGTCATTATAGTCATCAGGGCTGTATTCAGGTAGGGAATTGTCATCAAAGTCATCAGGGCTGTATTCAGGTAGGGAATTGTCATCAAAGTCATCAGGGCTGTATTCAGGTAGGGAATTGTCATCATAGTCATCAGGGCTGTATTCAGGTAGGGAATTGTCATCAAAGTCATCAGGGCTGTATTCAGGTACTTAGAGAATTGTCATCATAGTCATCACGGCTGTATTCAGGTAGGGAATAGTCACCATAGTCATCAGGGCTGTATTCAGGTAGGGAATAGTCACCATAGTCATCAGGGCTGTATTCAGGTAGGGAATTGTCATCAAAGTCATCAGGGCTGTATTCAGGTAGGGAATTGTCGTCATAGTCGTAAAAATACTTTGGCTTTCAGAAAGCTAATTACTGTACTTAAAAAAAAAACGTTAAAAATGTAGCCGCAATATAATCTGAGCTAGCTGATTAAAATGCAAATGCTCTTTGAAATCGGGGAATTGCCCCTCAGACATAAATAAAATATTGGCTTTTAGAACTTTTTTTATGTAAATTTTGGAAGAACTAATAGAATCGATGACAAAACTTAATGCCATTTTTGAACTGTATGATTTCGATACTTACTTACTGAAAAAAGAAACTTAGTATATCAGATACTTCACTCGAGTAAATACTCTGTTTTTTGATTCCTCTCCACGTTCACCGGACACCAATATAATTAATTGGAAATGAAAGATAATGTGCTCATTTCATAAATGTCTTGTTCATTCGGAGTGCGAGTGAAGGATGAGGAATCAAAACAACGTTAGATAGGTTCATTAATGACTTCAGTTTTCTCTTGATTCATTTTGTGTTTTGACGTTTTTCTTTGAGTGAATCATGCTGAATGAACAAAAAGTGAAGCATCAGAGAGGCCAATTCTCGTAATTTTAAGAACGTTTACAGTCTGATCTTAGTCTTAATCTGTCAAAAATACCTCTAATTTCCCTACATTTTGACAAGTTTTTGACATTTGTTTGTCGCTGAGATGAAACTGCGACTAGATTTTGAACGTTTTAAATTACGAGAATTGGCCTTCTGATATCATCTTTAAAAATAAGTTTTTTATTGCCACAGAATATAAAATATATTTGGTGATATTAGGTTCGAAGCGGCCTGGGACAGTAGCCTGCATGGATCCCCGCTACTCAACAGGGTCAGCGCCAATGGAGAAGTCGTGTACATCACACTTAGCGCTTACTTAGAGGTCAGTACATTAAGCAACACAAAAAAAAATCCGACATGTAAAAAGCATTCTTGTTATAAAAGAGTTATTTTTTTAACATCGGTGATTAAGGCTGCGTGTCCATCAGAGATGAGCGAGGATGCGTAGCGAGGAATGTGTGTAAAACTAACCAATAGCAACGCTAACTTTTAGTTCAGCTATGAAAATGAAGCGATGTAATTTTGTTTTTTTTTCACACACATCCCTCGCTACGCATCCTCGCACATCTCTCGTGGAAACACAGCCTTAGTCTCGAGTCCAATTAGCAAAATGAGTACATTAAGAACTTGTCCATGTCCGTGAATTTCTTTATATAGTTATCAAAATATCGTCATTGAAATTGATTTGTAACACAGGTATCAAAAAGCGGTAGTGAAATGTGTAAACTGCACATACTTGGGTCACCTTTTTCGGCCACTTATTTCCCAATAGCAGGCCTGGTGATTGATAAATCAATATACAGGGTGTAAAAGGACCCATCACAAAGCCGTTACCAAACTAATTAACACTATGCAAAAGTTATTGCGGGAAAACGACTATTATATTTGGTGTGAAAAATCGTGGTTTATGGCAGCGTACAATGTAACGCACACATAACATAGTGCTTATGGATGCATATAACGGTACAGGAGTTGTGGGGGTAGTTAAAGTGAATGTATAAAATTTATTTTCGTGAAAAAAAAAATTGGGACTTTGGCCTTAAATGTCACCGTATAAATGATTCGTTTAGCGTCTTTGTACAGTCACGAGCACCAATATGTCAACACTTGGCAATTTTCAATTGCGATTTTTTCGTGAAATAACGAATGCAACGTTGAAATACGACACTTAACACACACTTAACATAAACGTTTTTGTTCGAAAATACTCATTTCATTAAAAAATAAAGGAGAAATTTGCTTTTGAATAAAGTGTATACATACTTATAGACGTGACTGTACACCAGTTGCATTTTTAATTCATTGACTGCCACCGCGGTCACACGGTGTCCGCCAACAATACATTTTCTATTGTGTCTGTGGTCTGGCAGTCAATGTGTTAATGGTGTTTTTTACGTCAGGTGGACAACTGCAGCCGCCCGGCCATCATCACGAAGGACCTCTCGCTGGTCGTGGTGGGTCGCGAGGCGCGCACGGGCCGCTCGCTGCGTCGCGCGCTGTTCGGCTCGCGAGCCGCGCGCGCCGACCACATCACCGGCGTGTACGAGCTCAGTCTGCACCGCGCGCTGGAGCCAGGTACTGTAGCGTAGCAGTACGGTCGAACAAGCTATTTGGTATACAGGCAGCTTACTTGCCACTGCTTTTATATAAACAATGGTGTGTTGAGTTAGTCAATTCTTTTATAACAAATAATTTAATTAAGGATGCCATAAGCTGAAAAAGTTATAACGCACAAATATTGGCTGTGTAGTGGAAAGATGAATATTTTTGCCTGTATACCAAATAGCTTGTTCGACTGTACATCATCAGCACGAGGACCTATTTTAAGTACTAAGTCGCCAAGTGAGCGTTGCAGAAAGAGGGGGAATGCTTAAAATCCAAGGGGCTGGCAAATTCAAAGCAAAAGAGTTTTAAAGTGAAAAAAACCGAGTGTGCTTATGACTACACGACTGAAGTGAAACTTCAGTATGAGAGGAAGAGAAAAAGAAAATGTGCGCGCCCACTGCTTTCTCTTGCTTATATCCCCCACTCAACTCCCGTTCGCCTCGCCCGATCACACTTTTCGTAACGCTTACGTCACGCGTTCGCCAGCTTACTCCCCAAGTCAAGCGTGCGTAAAGAAATTTAACTTAAAAAAAAAAAAAATTGGCCCTGTTTAGCTGCATCTCCCCGCACATCAATCCTTTGCAACTTTGAAGATGTCGTTTGCCCAACGCGAATTTGGTCATGTAGGGTTTCTTTGACCACAGGCCTTGACACCATCTGACGTTGCCTAAAGTCATGCCAGGTTGGGTTCGGTCATATTAACTATAACGTAATGTATTTACTAACCTTTATTCTATTGAACAGGTGTACAACGTCGCCAGCGTCGTGTGTTGGACACGAGCGGCACATATGTCCGCGGAGAAGAGAATCTACACGGTTGGAGGCCGCGCGGCGACTCGCTCATATTTGATCACCAGGTATGGACTGTTGCTTCTTAAACCTGAGTGTGCCTGTTAAACAATAGATAACTAAAGCAATAATGTTGGTGGTGAGAACACTCTAGACCTGTCTTCTGTCCTCTGTTGTTTGAAAACATTGTATAAGCCTATATTTTTTTAGAAGATTTCGCAATTTTATTTTATTTTACCATTTATTTACACAAATTATACAGGGTTTTTGGAAAAACATTAACAACCTCTTAAGAGGTCATTATACTCATAATTATGAACAACTTTTACTATGGGACCAAACCTGAAATCGCGATAAAAAAATCAGTTGTTCCCTACTATTTGACAAGTTATACGAACATAAATGTAGGGAACAGCTGATTTTTTTTTTTTCGTGATTTCAGGTTTGGTCGAATAGTAAAAGTTGTTCATAACGATGAGTACAATGACCTCTTAAGAGGTTGGTAGTGTTTTACCAATAACCCTGTTTAAACAGACAAGAAAACAACCGAACAGAAAAATAAGTACAAAGGTTATGGTGGTGGTGGTGGTGTATTTCATAAGAAATCTCTTCCAGCATACCTGCGATAAGACTATAGATAGAGATGTTGACAGCATGTGTGAGAGTAAAGGAGACAAACAAAAACATTGTATGTGAAAGGGCCTTTTTTGTGTGTATGGGAAATCATCAAATGATCCCTCCCGCTCTGGGTGGAGCGGAAGGGAGTGTCAGACCCTTACTGACTAAAACCCATCCGTGTAAAAATGTTCTCAATGAAAGACGGGATTAGAGTCCGTGGTTTCCTTTTCAGGTACGGAACCTTAATAACTGCATTTTCTAAAGCCGTCGTTAATTACTATCAATAATAAATAACCGTTGCTTGTCCGTAGTGGGAGTTAGAGAAGATGACCCGCCTGGAGATGGTGGGTCGCACGCGTCACCTGCTGGCGCTGCGCGAGCGGCTGCGTCACGGACACGAGAACACTGTCGCGCCTAACGACTTCACCAAGACGGAGAAGGTACGGGAATGTTATGCTAACACATGTTCTAATGAGATTGGTTACAAGAAAAACGATCTGAGTGCCTAGTGTGAGTTTGTTTACGTTAACGCGATCGCCACGTTTATGACGATCGGCGCTCCGATTGGCCCGCTCCAAGCTCTTAACCAATCACAGAGCCAAACGCGGTAAACGTTTCGATCGCGTTTGCGTAAAAACAACTCGCACTACGCGCACTGAATTAACCCATTCGCTACGGCGATAAAAATTACGATTATTAGCCAAATGCTGGACTTTTCGACGCGAACGTCGATGGGCGTCCTCCGCACCTCATTAGGATAATATGGAACGCCGATTTATTATATATTTGTATTTAAAAAACAATGTGCGTATATTGCAAATTAATAATTTTTTGTGACTTGTTTTTACCAAGATAAAAGCAATTAAAAGAAAAACGCCGATGGGCGTATTTCGCACCTAAAATTAAATCAAAAAACGCCGAAAGGCGTCTGCCGTAGCGAATGGGTTAAAGCTGTAGTTTGATTCACTTGTTTATAAAACGTGAAAGTTTGTGAGGAAAGATGTTAAGTACTCTTTCACGCAAAAAATACTGAACAGATTTGGATGAAATTGAATTGGAGGCCAACTCAACATAACTAAGCTAGAATATTAAAATGATAACGATATTTGTTAAACAGGAGGTATGCAACATGGCAGCTAAAGCGGCTGCGGACTGCGCCCGCGACGAGTCGCTGTACGAGCCGTGGGACATGACGTCACGCGAGAAAGAACTCTCCACCAAATACATCAAACTTATACAAGGTACGCTACGTAATCCTAACAAATTAACATTATAAAATGTGAATGTGAGTTTGTTTGTTTGGTTGTAACGCTTTCACGCTAAAACGGCTGAACGAATTTAGACGAAATTTGGACTATGATCTGGATTAGGACATATGATACTTTTGAACTCGGTAGTACATTCCCGTTCGATTATTTCCGACCTCCACGCGGGCGAAGCCGCGGGCAAGAGCTGGTAACAGATAAAGTAATCTAATATCGCTCTTATTGTCAATGAAGCAATGGCCCTGATTCTACATAACTGCATAATTAGTCTATACAGTTCCCACTGCTAGGACACAGGCCTCCTCTCTGTGACAGGGAGTGGGTCATAATCCACCACGCGGGCCCAATGCGGGTTGGTGGATGTCACATATCTTCGAATTTTTAGTTCTAGGACATGCTGGTTTCCACACGATGTTTTCTTGATCGCGTTACAATTAAATCTTTGAATTTCAATGACATCCATCGACAAAAGCATTATGCCTTGACAGAAGACCAGAAGAAGAATTACAGCTAAATGCTTCGTATCTTTCGCAGGAAGGATAGGCTCCTCAGGCAAGGAAGTAGAGGCAGCCGCATCTCCCTCCACGCCAGTGGACGAAGGTGTCTCCGCAGACATCTCCACCCCCAGCCTGCTGTCATCCATACACAGTGCTAGCAGCTTTGAGTGAGTATCTAACACAGTTTCATAATGAGATTTTTTTTATGCGTTTCTTAGGTTGCCGTCTGTAGCGCACATAGGATTCATGTCTGCTCGAATAGTGGTGTAGTGACACAAAAGGCGTGCAGGAAGTTTTCAAAGGGCGCTGATATTTAAACGGATGACAATGTCCCATAAATTTATTGTAAAAGATATTATTATTTTATGGTATCGAACTTGTTTTAATCGATATGACCTATAATAAAAAGGAGTTAATCGATTTACTCTCGATTATTAACAACTTACTTATTTTGAGTTATTTTAATTACACCTTGCATGCCGATGGCAACGATCAACTGGGTTTGGGCGATGTAGGAATATATGACGTCACTATGTACAGCACGATTCAAACTTTATGGCTGCTCTGAAGTGCGCTACTCCTGCGCAATACTTCACTCCCGCTGACAGGTGAATTTGTTACTGCGCAGAGAGCCGCCTCATGTCCCGAGCCGCCATAAAGTTTGAATCGAACTGTAATAATTGGTGTGTCAACAACCTCAATGTTTAGTGTGTGTTTATCCTAACTAATATTATAAATGCGAAAGTAAGTTTGTTTGTTATCTTTTCACGCCTAAACCACTAAATCAATCATCCTGAAAATTTGCATATACGTTGTCAGGTGTACAGAAACGGACATAGGGTACCTTTCATCCCAAAAAAAAGTGCTGTTCCCGAGGAAAACAACAATAATGTTATAATGGTAACAGATGGCGCCACGTGTACGAAATCGCAGGCATATAATTTTCACATTACTCCGTTTTCCAGACTCTGCTCCCCGGAGCGCGGCTTACTAGAGAAGTCGATGTCCGGTTGGGCGGGCTCGCACGGGGCCGCGCTCGGCGCGCTCGGGGCCCTGGGCGCCATGGGCCCCGGCGCGCTGGGGCCCGCGCTGTACGTGCCGGACTGCGAGGAGGTGCGCGTGTCGGCGGCCGTGGCACGCCGGGGACATCTCAATGTGCTGCAGCATGGCACACATGGTTGGAAGAAGCGTTGGCTGGTATGTTCATACTGTAACTTTTTCATGATGATTAGTCTGGTCATTGATTGTTTTATAATTGAAGGGATCAAGGAAAGACCAACTATTGTCACATTTTTATTTTTTTTCAACTGGCAATGCAGTCTGAATGGTTATACCTGTCGCTATGTTCTGTCAAAAACAACAGGGCAATAACATCCATAGTCTCCGAGCTTTCATGCTTTTAAAATATCGATACAGGGAAAAAACATACAATGTCCGGACCCCCACCCCCTATACCATTATACCTATTACAGTTAAAGTGCCTTGGGTATAAATGACACTATTTTATTAAGATCTAATCTTTTAATTAATAATATCTCAGTTTGTTCATTAGGTGACAAAAGTGGTTCTTCCCCTGATCCCTTAAATTGAAAAAAAAAAAAAACAAAAATTATCTATGAAAAATCAATTATTTTAAACAAAAAAAAAATAAAGCCTATCCTATCCTATATCAGGCAACTTTTCATGAGATGTTAAGTCAGTGAAAGTTTTTACCGACTACGGCGAATTCAAACTAAAACTTGCCATTTCTAGGTGGTCCGACGACCCTACGTGTTCATATACCGCGACGAGCGCGACCCTATCGAGCGCGCGGTCATTAACCTCGCCAACGCGCACGTCGAGTACTCCGAGGACCAGGAGCAAATGGTCCGCATGCCCAACACCTTCAGGTACGTGACGTCACACCTACGTGTCGTGTGTAATAGGCAAAAACGTGGCAGCTATCTTTCCCCGTTCCTGTTTTGTTTGCCTCAATATGTGGTAATGCAATAAAAAATTGCAAAAGATGACGTTGTTACGTCCACATGCGCAGGCGCATGCCTCAAACGCAATTTGAAGTGTAGTGGTGAAATAAAGCTATTAGATAATTTTAACGATGTCATTTATTTATTTTCTCTGGAAACTTGTATTTTATTGTAAAAACGAGCTGGTGTCCGCAACTCCACAGCCATGGAAGACTTACAGCTACAAAACAGAATAAAAATTAAAGTGTTACTGTGTTTGTTTATAAACTATTGTCATATATTCTCGTTACAGCGTGGTGAGCAAGGAGCGCGGCTACTTGCTGCAAACACTCGGCGACAAGGAAGTACATGACTGGCTGTACGCCATCAACCCACTGCTCGCTGGACAAATCAGGTGAGTTGACCTTCTCTGTTACATTCACTATCCCTTCATTCATATTAATAACATGCATGACCTGACCTAGTAAGACAGTTATCTTGAATTTACTTCTTAAATTTACTATTACCAAATAATCATATTCTGCTTATCTCTTCATTTTTGGGCTAAGACTCCAAGCCATACTGCCACTGAGGCAAAAGCACCAACCCCTACAGCCAAAGGTAATACCTTTACTGTCAACTTTTAGGCATAGGTACTCCACCTTTACAGCCACTTTTTTAAGGCAAAAGAATTAAGCCCATTCAGTCAGTAGTGTCAAAAAATCCCTATTGTTAAGACGAAATCGCCAACGTAGCCCGCGAAATTCAAATTGTCTTACGTTTTATGCAACATGTTGGTCAGTATTATGTTGTATGTTGATCAAAATATGATTCTCAGCCGTAACAAGTGTGTATTTACAAGAATTATAATCATTAAAAATCGATACAATTCTCAAAGTCAAATTCAATGACTATTTCATGAAATCATGACATTTAAGGCCAATTATAAGTTAGAGTTTATAATTCTAATGATTGTAATTTTATACATCCATATTTGTTACGATAGCAAATCATATTATGATCAACATATAACCTGACAACCTACAAATTGCAAAAAACGTTAGAAAATTTGTATTTCGCGGGCTACCTAAGCGGGTCCTCCTTAGTGGGTTAACTGGGTCGGACCTGTCAATATACACGTGTGAAGTTGTGTCGTGTCAGGTCGCGGTCGGCGCGACGCGGCGACAAGGCGGCCGGGGCACCATGAGACGCCCTCATCATGGAGTCTATCCTCGTTTTTTAAGTGCGTCTCCAACGGAACGCTCGCTCACAAAGCCTTGCAAAGGTATTGAAACCGCTCGGACGTTCGGTTTGTGGAATTAAACTTGGGATCAAGTGAGTACTGAAAAAGTTATGTAAATCTTAGGAACAAAGGCAGCTATGTAAATGTAACGTGTGATGGTAAAACGAAGACTTCTGAGTTATTGTGAATTCAAAACGAGCATGAATTTGAAACGATTAAAGTTACTTGTAAAACCTTGTGGAATATCTGTTGGTTTCATCTATGGAAATAAGTCAAAAATGTGCTTAAACAATATTATTATTAATACCTATTGTAATATTACTTAAGAGAAAGTCAAGTTTCTGAATTCACTGTGTTTCAGAAATGTTCAGCGAAATGTGATATACTTCTGCATATCTTATATTGAAGTGTTAAAATTCAGACTGACTACGCTAGCGTATTGTTAGTGTAGTACACAAAAAGTCAAATCAAAGTACTTTTAGGCTGATTTTAACAACAAATATATAGTATCGTAGATCGCACTGTGCGAACAGTTGCACAAATATTATGTCGAATTAAATATACGATATGCACGAAGATTGGAATGAGGTAATGGTATTTTCTGAAACTGATTTTTAGCTGCATACAATAAAATATCTAGATATTGTAAAAGATCCGTTAAGTGATTGATAATAAAGGTTTAATTCCAAAGACCGAGGGAACTAATAGTTAATGGAGGAATATATCCGTGACTGGTTTGGTGGGGCATAGTCATTCTATAGTCACTGAGCGCTCAATGAAGAGCTTTTATTTACTGTGGTCCATATAAATCATATTTAGTGAGATAGTTCATTTCGTATTGAAAGTTGCCAAAATTATTGACGAAGGTTGTATAGCGGTGATACTAATTCGAAAAAAGATTGAATACCAAGACTTGATGTTTTTAACCATCACTAGTAAGTGAGAATTTTCATACTTTTTATACGAAGTTAACTATTTCTATAAATTATAATTTTGTTTCGTCAACTCTGGGACCACAAGATAATATAAAGAAAGTCAGAGGGCACGCAAATAAATCAATTATTTTAGCATATCTAAGTTTGATTATCAGTATTATATGAAGCAGCTGCATTTAATGCGATATACGATATATACGTAAATAGATATATATTATGTATATATTTCATTTATTATATTTGCTTATTGGATGAAATAACCAGTCTTTGGCACTGACATTGGACTTATATATTTCTGATTAAAAGAAGAAAATGTCTTAATAAATTATACAATATTGATATAGCTTAATTACTATTTATATTACAAAGTAATATTATACTCCTGAAAAGAGATTTTGTGTATTTTAACCAAAAATATTCAAGTGCCAAATATTTAGCCAAAAACTGGTCAATTAATCCCGAAGTTTCGAATTTTATAGTTTAGTGCGAGGGTCGAACGAGTCGGGACCAAACCGGTGCACTGATTATAACAGGAACGGGGTAAAGATAATATTTACATTGATTATAAATACGTACACTATATTATGTACGTCTAGTTGAGATTACGAGCTGTTTCAATGTCTTCAAGGCCTATTTTAAAGCTCTTATTTTAATCTATCTTGTAATGGCAACTTTGGACCACGATACTAATATAGTTCCATTAAAATATATAGTCAAAAATATATAATAACGACACCTTAAGAGTACCAGCATTTATGTAACCTACCTATCGTGGTCCATCGGCCAACTTGTAGAAAATGTTAATGCGTATGTCTACGTACAACTTCTGTGCAATAAAAACGATAATTGTGTTGCGCACAAATAATATCGACGGTGTGTGATAGACTCCATTTGTAACATGACTATACATAAGAATTTAAAGAAAAAAAAACATTGTACTTGTGAAAAGACAAATTACTGAACTATATAAATTTTCTTCTAAAGTTGGATACATTATTAATGTAATTTACCTTGTATATACGTATGACCCGAACGGTAGTATAAAATTATATTTTGAGGCTCAAAAAGCCGTGGTGGCGGTAGTCCGAACTCGTATGTCGTCATACGTAATCGTTTCACGTTTTAGTATCGATTGTAAATACATTAAATATTTGTAGTTAAATGTAGACTATGCATTATAAATCATTTACGCTACACGATGTAGTTGGTAATATCATTTAACTTGATATTGTTTTGTGTAACGATGTTTTCTTTCAAATTCTTTATATGGGATGTATAAAGTAGGTTAATGTGATGTTACTCAGGTATATCTCGATTACCGATGATTCCGTTCGGAGCATTCCGTACGTTCTAGTCATATACCGTGTAGGTACATGTATGTGGTAGAGTAGCCCCATGCTGTGC
Organism: Amphipoea oculea; assembly: GCA_945859645.1. Taxonomy (NCBI): domain Eukaryota; kingdom Metazoa; phylum Arthropoda; class Insecta; order Lepidoptera; family Noctuidae; genus Amphipoea; species Amphipoea oculea. Next base: position 15,046,180 of record OX243880.1, read on the forward strand.
TGCGAACAATCTCAAAGTAGTGTGTTAATACGTGTTTCAGTGTTACGTTGTCCCTTACCTCTCCCCCCCTGTCCCCCTGTCCCCGTCGTCTCACCAGTCCATAGTACTAACATATATTTATACAGACACGACATCAATATCATCGTAGGTAGAAAATGAATGTGACTGTAGTTTTATATGGATGATCTTTATAGGCATTACTTTTATCTCCGACACTGTTGTAAGGCCGAGCAATTGTTTACTCTTGTTACCGCTTTGATAAATGTGGAATAAATATAATAATTGTCACTATACTATCGCTTCTAGGTGACTATTTTTCATTCGAAATCGAGCATACATAGTTATATAACGAACTTGTAAGCTTAAGACTTGTTAGTCTTTGTAAATATTTTACTTCGTTTGGTACTTACATGGGTTACAGAAAATTATTAAAAAAAATAGCTTTCTCCTGTTAAAAGTCCAGTCACACCGGCTTACACACTAACCACCTTTCTAATAAACGTCGTACCTACAAACGGGGTGAATAGGGATGCAGGGGTGAATAGGGACGAAACTTTAAAATGGATTTTAGCGTTGAAATCATATAGTTTTTTTCCGACAAGGGCACTTAACCGGTTGAATGCCGTAATTACAGACACAATTAAAAATTCATTGTGTCTCGCGTGGATCTACGTTCCGGCATACGAAAGGTTAATCGTTATAATACAGAAAATACATTAGAAGTCCTTTTTGGCAACAAACTATATTATTTCAATGTTGAAATCGTTTTTAAAGTTTCTTCCCGATTCACCCCTGCATCCCTATTCGCCCCGTTTGACGGTATAGCGTCTGCATAGTTACACAACGCTTTGTCTTTTTCTTTCGTATGTCAAATTACTGACAACTGAAAGAGAGAAATTGGTGTGTGCTGTTATAATACGTTTATTAGTAAGGGAGTAACTGTAGACATGACATATTCGGCTAACACTAGAGGATATCCCGATAATAATTTAGCGTATAATAACGTAGCTATAAGAACAAAAAGTATTATCCAAAAATTTAGACATGCTGTGTGTTATAGGTAATATTTCTTGAAATTGAAATTAATACAATTGTCGTCGAGATTATAAAATGATTATGTACCGTTTCAGTTTGTACAGCACAACGTCAAATGTTGCAAGATTTATTTTTCATTCGTGTACTGGTTCAATAATTTGGCGGTGTGCTTTATTGAAACACGAAACGCTCTTACAAATATAACGATCTAACAGATTATAGTTAGCGACGCGAAAGATGAGACTTGACCCCGTCTCCCGCGCTCTTTCCACCGCCCCTATGACGTCCGGTCCCGTCCCGCGTTCAGACCTCATACCGCTAGAGACCTAAAATCGTGTACTGCGCAAGTCAAACCACGTGGTGTGTCAAGCCTCATCTTTCGTGGCACGCAATATACTATGCCCAAGTACTTCTTCACCAAAATTAATATTTGTGTAACTTCTTCAATAGGTGTGTTGTAAAGGGTGAACGAGATCTCAAGCTGAATGACATGTTTTTTAATACCTTTCTTTTCTAGTCATTTTTTTTTAATTTACATTACATTCCAAAGTTTGTATATTACTTATTTCCTTTTTTTGAAATAAATAGGGTAATGTATTTTGCATAGCAAAATGGTGTTTTCGTAGAGTAATAGCGAGCAGAATGATAAAACCACGGGTGTGTCGAGGCGGCTGAAAAGATATAATTATTCTATAGCTTTTTATTTCCTTTGACGTTTCGTTTGCTAATTCGCGTTTAGTTGTTATATTATTGTAATTCTATGGAAACAAAACATTTTAAATTAGAGATACAGCTGGACGCTGGATTATATTTTTTTATAGAGTATACTGTGTAAGCTGTACTGCTATTTTTATAGGACTAGCTGTTGTTTTGATTACGTTTGGTTTGTTTCTCAACTAATTTATTTGGTATGCGTCGTTGTTCTGTGGTGCGCGGCGCGGCCGCCTGTGACGTCACAGCGGCTGCGCCGGCGCCGCTCTTGTGATTACGATAGTGATTGTTGATTGTTGGGCGAGAATGATATTGAAAACAAATTATATATTCTATATATAATTTATGAATTTCATTCAATTTATGAAAATAAGAACAATGTAATGATTGGTAATATTACTCATTGCTCTAAATGTACTATCAAAATATATTATACACAGTGTTAAAGGTCATAAATAAAATGCTTTGAAAATTTCCAAATCGTTGTTTTCTTTTACTTATCCTACTCCAAACACATAAGATGATTTCTTAAATACGATGTGAGAAAAAACTCAAAATAGTCCTGAATATTTGAACTGAGAGACCGAAGTGTACAATAACCCTAGATCAATTTTTCTAGTTTCAAGGAAATGCGCTCTGCCGCGCCTTCAGCGGTGTGCGCTGGGCCTAAATTCTACGCATAGGTACTGAACATCTAACAAAATAACATCAAAAGCGACTTATTAAGGGCATTAAAAACGGGTTATTCTGTTTATCCACTCCAAAAAATCCATCCGAAGGTTGGTACGCGGAAACGCATGTCCGAGAACCTGCCTTAGGGTCGGGACACATTGATCGAAGCCCTTTCGCACTTTGCCGATTGAAAAGGAGCAACATGCTCTCTCGTACTTTTTGTATGGACAAACCGTCGAACGCCGTCGATCGCCGCCGGAGCGCGTTCGTCGCCGTCGATGCGAAAGGATGCGTACGTCGTTCCATACTTTGCTCTCTTTTTGTATGGACAAACCGTAGATCAAAGTGGCCCGACCCCTAGGCCTAGTTGGATAAATGGAATAACCGCGTTCATCTACGTTCGACAGGTTAATATTAGACATAATTATTATGATAAAACCGGCTGCCTATTTTTTTTACCGCCCACCGATTCAGGTTCAGAATCATCTAAAGTTCTAAACTAACGATTTTATACGTTTAGGCCGTAAAACGATGCGACATAGTTTTTGTCGTGGGCTCTCGTACTATTATGACACTGGTTTTCTGTCCTGCTTGTAAGTGCAAAGCATATTTAAAGGTGGCGGGAAAAGTATTAAGTAGAAAAACATAAGCATAACTTAATTTATATAATTATTATCACATGCAATCATGATACAAAATGGATATAGCTTACAAAAAAATACATAGTTTCCATTATGAACCTTTATATTAATATACCTCAAATAATAATGAATGTCTAAATAAGGAATGTATTAATATTGTACAATACATTTGAAACACTATAATAAAATATAAGGGAATATCATATTTTTACTGTTTGACTAGTTTGATAAATAAATTCGTACAAGTCAAAATTAAGGTGAAAAATAATTTGATTACAATTTTTATTTATAAGGAACATTATGAACCTATGATTTACATAAAAAATAATATATTACGACAATAGTATTCCAGTAAGATAAATAAGTAACAATTGAACAAGAGTGATTGGAAAACGCATGCATTGTGTGGAAAAAAAAGAGTTTTATTGGAACGAAGCTCTATATCGCACGTTATACTCTGGACACTTGGCGAATGAGAGCTAGACCAAAACAAGTAACATTTTGACCGAAACAAGTGTAACATTTTGTTCGAAACAAGTGTAACATTTTGTTCGAAACAATTGGAACATTTTGTTCGAAACAAGTGTAACACTTTGACCGAAACAAGTGTAACATTTTGATCGAAACAAGTGTACTTAACATTTTGTTCGAAACAAATGTAACATTTTGTTCGAAACAAGTGTAACATTTTGTCCGAAACAACAACACGCACATGTAACATTTTACGACACTGCCACAAAACTTTTTTTTCGTTTAGTTAGGTAAGTACTCAAACGTTGTTAATTTAATTCATTTTGCCTGTTATGTAACACGTTGACTGCCAGACAACAACACATTAAAAAATCTAATGTTGGCGGACACCGTGTGACAGGGGTGACTTATATTCAGCGAAATGAACTTCGTTCCGACGGGGTGTTCAACGACACCTCTCGACTTTTTTGTTAACATAATGTTTTTATTGCTATACAAATCCATTGCAGTCTTTTAGCGTTTCTTTCATTGCATGAAAGTGAAGGGTACATACAGCAGAATATAAAATTAAAATTACGATTACGTTTTGCACTAGTGATAGTATGCCCGTTTTCAGTTCTGTTTCATTTCGGAACAAGGGCACAATAATTATTTCACAGGTATTTATGGCCCATTCGCACCGCAAATCACTTAAGGGGAAACGCGAAATTTTCTTACGTTTTTGCAATTCGCAGGTCAGTGGCGCCGATTCCCTTGTTCACAAACTAAACTAAATTTAATTTCAGTGCATCTTTATCTTTCTATTTCATTAAGAAAAGGACAGAAGATAAATATTAGTTTAGATCTGTCAAATTAGTCCGTGCCTGACGTAAATTGACGTATTTTTAATAGCCAATTTTTTAATCACGTCTAAATTGTCTATGGAGTGTCTTAATTTGACAGGACTAAACTAATATTTATCTCCTGTCCTTTTCTTAATGAAATAGAAAGAAAAAGATGCACTGAACTTAAATTTAGTTTAGTTTGTGAACAAGGGAATCGGCGCCAGTGTCAGGTTGTATGTTGAACAAAATATGATTCGCGACCGTAACGAGTATGTGTTTACAGAATTATAGTCATTAAAATCATCAATACAACCCTCTAAGTTCATATAATCCTGTTACTGATTGATATTTTGAATTATCTATCAGACAAGACTTTGATGGACCGTGGCCACAGACATAGATAGACCTAGCGTGCCATCTACCTACTATGACGTCACAAACCTAATTAGTGATGGGAAAATCAAATCGATTCAAAGACCCACCTGTCTCGCCCCACCCCCGGGGCCTAGCGCCAGCTCTCACGCTCACCCAGCCAGCAGCACACAGGATGACAGGACTGAGTGCGAAAGTGGCGGCTTACGATTTTTGTATGTAAGCTGGTGCGATTTCTGGTCCCCAAGTAGCTGCTCTTGCGTTATCTAGGTGTATCTATATCTGTGCCCGTGGCACACCTACCCGTCCGCCATTTTGATTATTTATAGACAGTAGGTATGCCAGGCTCTATATAAAATCTTCAATCCCCTTTTAATTTCGCGGACTACCCTAACGCTTCCCCCTTAATATGTTACGAATTTAAACATCGTTCTGTTTCGGTCAATCGTTTGAATATGGCCGAGACAGACTGATGTTTTAAATATGAGACTATACTTCTTTAGATCACCTAGTTTGTTAGCATTGAAATAGCCTCGAGGAAGGGTTTCATTTTATTCGAACCATAAGTTGGATTATAGTGTAGCTAAATTGTTAAGCAGAAATACATGAATGAATTGTATTAAATTGTAATTGTAATTGTAGCTAAATTGTTAAGCAGAAATACATGAATGAATTGCACCGATCCCAGCGTGGTTAAACCAGACTAGATTAATCGAATGAACCCCAAGATTCGCTCTAGCTCCTGTAGCCTCATGTTCATGGTGCTACAGCGACCATTGCACATCAAGGAATAGACCGGGGGGCGCGGTAATGGTAGAAGTAAAATTTAAAAACATTGCCAATGTCAGGTAAGGTACACCTCTACGTAGCCTTTCGGGAACTACACACATGATTATATGCTATGCTACAATTTTTCATTGCTATTTCTCGTAACTTTAGTAACGTACGACTAAAAATAGTACTCAGTTCAACTGCTCAGCGCACTAAGTGAGCCCGATCACTTGTAAAGTTCAGCACAAGTCAACTGACACTCGCTTCATGATGAAAACGGGTTGTAATTACTGTCATAATCATCATCTTCGCTAAAAGGGTTCTTTGGTTCCGTAGCTTCCTCAGCAAAGGGGTTTTTGGCTTCATCATAGGCGTCATCTTCGAAAGGATTTTTGTTTGACGCATTGCTTATGGCTGCAGAAATATTATGATGAACGACGGGTGAGACTCCAGTACTTCGAGGTTTTTCTTCAAATCGTTTCTTAGCCGTGATTGGTGAGGAGTATGGGGATGGTTTGTGGACCGGTGGCTCCAGTTTGTTCAGGTTTGCTTCGAGGCTCGAGCTGTATCGTTGTTGCTCGATTAGCCTCATTCTTCCCTCTGGGACGGGAACGACAGTGGTTCCTTTCGGTGCCACTTGTTTTGCTGTGTTCGATACGAATACTGGAAATAATAATAATAGGTCGTTAGTACATACATACCTCCTTTCCATGGTCCTTATTAACCTTTTAAGCGCTTGGCTAAATATCAATTGCCGTGCCCCTAGCGCGCGGCTACAAATAGATAAAATTAGGATAAAATATTACTTACAATAAATAAGGAGAAGAAATCGTTGTATCGATAAAAAAATAGTCAAAAAGTGTTTTTCTCTATTTAATAATGGTTTTAGTTGTATCACGCGGTTAATAGGACGAAAAAATCGTGCATGTTCTCTGTCGCAGAAATACGACACAAGCGGTAGGGTCACGGAAATATGTGTCGCATAAATGCGACACAAGCGGTCAAAAGGTTACTGATGATATATTTGCATTAAAAAAAAAGAATTTACCATGTTTTTAATGGTAAGTTCGTTGGGTTTTGATAAGAGAATATTAATTAATGCCATTAGGTCGATAATACGATTCCTACCGTATTATCGACTACTAGTTACTCAAACTAGTTAAAAATGTTATTCATAATTCCGTACCCGATGTTGGTGACATTTAGCTATATTATGTATATTTTAAAATAGATATACTGGTTTGATATGATTAAATACAGAGATCTCTATCAGGTGGATCATCATCTGCCTAGTCTTTTCCTATGTTGGGGTCGGTTTCCAGTCTAACCGGATGCAGTTTCATACCAGTATTTTACATAGTGTGACCTCCACGGATCTCACGTGTCGTAAAAATACGGCTTTAGTTTTACTCACCCTGCTTGCTCTGTCCCTCCGCTTGCCTCAGCTTGGCCTCAGCGCCGGGTCCGTACGGCTGCGGCGCGGGAGCCGGCGCGGGCGGTGTCGGCTGAGCGGGCCCGACCGGCGTGGGAGGCTCTACTGCCCCACTCTCTGTTACTACAGTCAGCTTGTTGAACAGCCCACGTCCGTAGTATTCTGAGACTACTGCGTAACTGGAAGATGAAAGAGGGATATTGATTAATGAAAATAGCCGATGATATCTATCCTTATAATAAATCTGAAAGTTCGTTTGTTTTTAACGCGCTAATCTCTGGGATTACCAGTTACATAACATACACAATCAGCCTATAATGTTCCCACTGCTGGGACGCAGGCCTCCTCTCTGTAAGAGGGAGTGGGCCATAACCACCACGCGGGCCCAGTGCGGGTAGGTAGATGTCACATGTCTTCGAATTTTTGGTTCTAGGACATGCCGGTTTCCTCACGATGTTTTCCTTCACCGTTTTTGAGAGCAGTGGTGATGAAATAATTTACACAAAGTAAAGCGCCTGTCTGGGTTCGAACCTACGACCTACAACTCGTAAGTCGCGGCCGTTACCACTGGGCCACCACTGCTCTCACCAGTTGGATTTGAAAAAAAAATTTTTGCATTTGATAAACCAATTTTTGAGGAAGTTATTAGGCATTTAACATCAAACTACGACCAAAAAGAAAAAAACAGCTAGTACAGTATAATATAATACTAGTATAAACAACACCACTCAACAACAACTCGACTCAAAGCAAAAGTATGTGCCGGTCATGATGCGGACATAAAGGCGATGCAAAATAAGGACTGACTTTAGCTCTCTTCCTGACTCCATTTGCGATATCCGAGAATGATTCGATGACATATGTAGAACACGATGAGAGCAGAAAACTGGATGGCGCAAACGAAATCATCTGCCTAGCCTTCTCCCAACTATGCTGGGTTCAGCTTCCAGTCTAACCGGATGCGGCTGATTACCAGTATTTTACATGGAACGACTGCCTATCTGACCTCCAAAACCAGTTACTGGGTAATACGACCCCCTTGGTAAGACTGGTTGTCAGACTTTTGGGCTTCTGATTACCCGTAACGACTGACAAAGGTCCATCAGTGACGGCCGGGACCAACGGCTTGACGTACTTTCTGTGGCACGGAGGGGGTCTTGGTATATGAAGATGGTCACCCATCCACGAACCAGTCGCGGCAAGCGTAGCTTAACCTGATCGATCAACCCGTGCGGCTGTTAGTACTTAGCCACAGGCCCCTCTGGCGCCAAGGTAACCCGCGAAATTAAAACTTTCGTTTCTTGATTATAATATTTTATGAAATAGTCATTTAATAGGATTATAAATATGAACTTAGAGGATTGTATTAATGATTTTAATGATTATGATTCTGTAAAGCCATATTTGTTACGGTCGCGAATCATTTTTTAATCAACATGCAACCTGACACTGACCTGAAAAAATGCAAAAAAGCCTATACATACCTTGCGCATCCAATAAAGATTGAATATAAGAGTGTCTTCTTATAAAACACATTTTCCAAAGCATTTAATAATAACCATTGTGAGTGCCAAGTATCAAGTATGTTTATAAAACACGGTGTCACGCAACATTTGCCGGAATGAGGCCTGAACTGAACGATGGCTTGCTTACCAAAACATGAGAGGCCGAAATGTTCATGTTGTTACTCTTATAAGAGACAATGGCTGATTACAACACAATGTACTGAATTTTAGCGGGCGGGGGATGCGATAAAGTAGGCCGCGAAATTCAAATTTTATTACGTTTTTGCAATTTGCAGGTCAGTGGTTGTATGTTGATCAAATTATTATGTGTGCGATGTTTCATATAAACTCAAACTCAAAGCATTTATTTCAATTAAACCAATTACAGGCACTTTTGAATTGTCAAGGGGTCGGTCAGTCAGAAAGATGAAGCTAGTTGCCCATTCCAAAGCGTAGGTACCTATGGAGAAGAACGGAACGGGGATAAAATTAATAAAATAGTGTTGGATACTACTACCCGGCCCAGGAGCGCGGAGGACGCGGTCACTGAAAGGAGGCTGCCACAGGCGGCGATTCAGGCTCTCTGGTTCTTGTTTGGTGGTCTATGCTTTTTGACAGCGTTGCTGGTAGAAGCACTATCTGTCAGCCGTTCGGTGTAATCTGGTATCTCGTTATTTCTTTAATATTTGTTTAGTGATGATTGTGTTCCTCTGATTGTAATTTTACTATGGTTGATAACTCTTTTCATAATTCATGTGATTAGTTATTAGATTATTAAATAATTCTGTTATTTAATTGTGATTTCACTTCTGTCCTAACAATAGTATTTTTATCTCACGAAGCGACGCGCACTTTACTTGTAGTTGACAAGTGTACAAATGCGCTATGAATGTGTGCGTGAAGACGAGTAGCTTCAGCACACACATTTCCTACTTAGCTATTGTCTCGGAAGGTATCGAGAGCCCCGGCGCTTACACACATATTCAAAGCGTGTTTTTAAACTTGTCACACTATCACACTAATATTATAAAGGCAAAAGTTTGTGAGTGTGTGTGTGTTTATATGTTTGTTACTTCACGCTCAAACGGCTGGACCAATTCTGATAAAATGTATGGTAGTAGATGACAGCCTGGATTAACATATACCTAGGCTACTTTTTATCCCGATATTCCCACGGGATCGACATTTACGAGGGTGGAACCGCGGGGCGCAGCTAATAAACTATAAAAGTAAAGCGCGCGTCGCTTCGTGAGATACAAATACTGTACTCGAAAGAGATTTTTACTATTGGTTGTACGGATTGTCCTACTGCAAGGTAAAGGCAAGGGCTAAGATTACTAACTAATATGAAGGTGGATAAAGACAGACATGTCAGGTACGTCCGAGAATCCGATTGTTTATACGAGTATCTACGGGCCTTTTTAATTAAATATGTTTGTTTAGCTATACAGGGTGAAATTGAACACATGCGACAAATCGATATGGGAGATTGTACTCATTATTATGAACAACTTTTACTATGAGAGCAAACCTGAAATCGCGAAAAAAAATCAGCTGTTCCTTACATTTATGTTCGCATAACTCATCAAAATGTAGGGAACAACTGATTTTTTTTCGCGATTTCAGGTTTGGTCCCATAGTAAAAGTTGTTCATAATAATGAGTACAATCTCCCATTTCGATTTGTCGCATGTGTTCAATTTCACCCTGTATGTAATGTTTAGTTAGCTGTTATGAACCAAAAGGTTTTTGTTTATACAAATGGCATTTCGCAGTTCAACCTATGAGGTTGTCGTCTGCTTAGCCGGGCTTGCCTGTGGATGCCTCAATAAATTAAGGCCTCAAGCCAGGGTTTAAAAAACTAAAAAACTAAGCGAGTACACGCTGACGCCTGTGGGGTACGGACCTCGGCTTAGGGTGTCGCTGGGAGAGGGCAGCAAGGGACAGGCTGGATCGGAATTATTTAGAGACGAATTTAAAACTACAGGCTCAGCGGCGCGGGCTGGCTCGAACAAGGGTCGGGGCGGACAAGGTATGGGACGTCGCGACGGTCCTCGACGTCGAGGACGGAAGGACGGCTTTCGGGACTTGTAGTTTCTGAGAGTACAGGTGGCCTTACTACTCTCTTGCAGGAGGGTCGTAGCGTCGTCGGGGATGTTAAGGGTATGCCTCGGTCGGCGAATCCTACTTATGCGGGAGGTAGTGCACCGGCGGCCGCCGCAATCAGGGGATTGGGATGCTTTATAACAGTATCAAGGAAACGCTTGGAGAGGCGTTTCATGAACTGCTGGACGGTGGGCATTCTGTGATCTAAGTGTAGACTCTCATTGCGGACACAGAACGGGCTTCCGTGACCTTTCTGAGGAAACGGTTCTGGAGGGTCTGCATTCTATGCAGATGGTGAGGCTTAGCATGTGGGAAGACGACACAAGCATAGGTCATGAGAAAAAAAGGGCTTGTGAATGCCTGTTTCATTGCAAATGCATTTTACTGTTACATACAGCTGAACCTATGTTTAAATAACAGTTACTGACTTACTGATAAACAAAAAGTATGTTTTTATGACGATTTTTACTGTGAGCGATAACAACTTTTTATTATAGCCTTTATGGATGAAGGGCGATGGTCGTTTTTTTCTAGGCGTTCGGTCAATGAAATTATCAAAACCATGGTCAGTAGTTATAATAATGCCTTATTAGTAACTTGCTGTTGACCGCGGTTACGCCTGTTCGGAAATCATCCCACGGGCATGTACGGTCGAACAAGCTATTTGGTATACAGGCAGCTAACTTGCAACTACTTTTAAACAATGGTGTGCTGAGTTAGTCAATTCTTTTATACCACTCTATTTAATTAAGAATGCCATAAGCTGAAAAAGTTATAACGCACAAAATAAAACTAAATATTGGCTGTGTAGTGGAAATATGAATATTTTTGCCTGTATACCAAATAGCTTGTTCGACCGTACTACCGGGATAAAAATATATTCTATGTCCTAACCCAGTGGGGTAATTGCGTAACACACTATCAGTGGATATGGCCTTCATTTTGACAGTTCAACAACTTTCATTGCGTTATTTACGTTGTAAAGGACACACATTTTTCGAACTTAAGAAGTAATGAATTAGCAATATCCTTCAAAACGATTGAGATTGATAGTGTGTTACGCAATAAGGATGCAGGTCATATAGTCTACCTGTTCCTTTCATTGAAATCTGTTCAGCCGTTGAGACGTGAAAAAGTAACAGTCAGACAGACAGAGTTACTTTCGCATTTATAATATTACTAGCTGCCCCCGCGGTTTCACCCGCATAAGTGTCGACCCCGTAAGAATATTGGGTTAAAAAGTATCCTATGTGTTAATCCTGGTTATAAAATACCGTAAAACGGGGCTACTATGAACAGGTTTTGGAGGTTTTTTTACTGTAACTTTTTTTTTACGGCTCGAATTTCACTTTTTTTTACGCCAACAGAACAATGTGTCCTTTGGTTATCAGATCTATGGCAAATTTGAAACCTACCGGCCCCCTAACTCCCTACTTTTTTAATTTAATCAAGGTCAAAGTAACCCCAGAAGTGGGGTTTCTTTGACAGGGCATTGAAATGCAACTGACGTCAAAGATAGTAAAAGCATGGGTTAATTTGACATCATTTTGACCAAAAAAACTATTATTTTATTGAAAACTACATGGATTTAATAAATGAAAACAAATATTTTTACAATTAAATTATTCTTTATTACCGCAAGTATCACAATACTTGTACCGAAGGTACTGTTAATGCCACTTAATCAGTCTCTTAAGTAATAATTAATATATTAGGTCCTTACATATGAAATTGGCGTTTTTCGTACTGGCCACTTTAATCACGAATTTCTCCTCTTTGGTAAGGAATTCCAAATTCAAATTTGTACAGCTATTTACTCATGTATTTGTGCTTCGATGGCCGTCATTCATTTGTTTTTTTTCTTCTGTTTTTTCTGTTTGCGTCACTCATTTTACAAAATGGAAAATTTAAAATATCGCATTATTTACGAGTACGAGTTCCGCCGTGGCACTAGTGCTGCGGAAACGACTCGAAGGGTGAATGATGTGTATGGCGGTCATGTTGCAAAAGAAAACACAGTTCGTTTTTGGTTCCAACGTTTTCGTTCTGGAAATTTCGACCTGCAGAACAAGCCCCGTGGACGGCCTGAGACCCAAGTTGATAATGGAGAATTGAAGGCTATTGTGGAAGCGGACCCATCGCAAACCACGTCCGAGTTAGCTGCAGGCTTCGATGTTAGTGATAAAACTGTTTTAATTCACTTGAAGCAAATTGGGAAGATTAAAAAGCTTGAAAGCACGACAACGCCAGACCACACACTGCGCAACAGACGGCTACCAAATTAGAAGAGCTTGAATTGGAATGTTTAGACATCCTCCGTACTCCCCGGACCTTGCTCCAACAGATTACCATTTTTTTCGCAATTTGGATAACTTTTTGCAAGGGAAAAAATTCAACTCCGATGGGGCAGTCCAAATCGCCTTCAAAGATTTTATTGTTTCCCGTCCGACTGGTTTTTTTAGTAAAGGGATCAATGAACTACCTATAAGATGGCAAAAGTGCATTGAAAACAATGGTTCATACTTTGATTAATTAAATATATTATATTAAAAAATATTCGACTTTTTGTTCCTTCCATACAAAACGCCAATTTCATATGTAAGGACCTAATAATTGAGATAAATTTAAACAAGTTAGGTAACAATCAACTTTGGCAATATTATAGGCAAGAAACAATTAGTTAGAGTCGTCCTCACACACCACACATTCGTATGACGGATTGTTTGAGCCCTTATTGCACATCCCACACACCCAGTTTTTACAGGTAATGCAGCATATCCAGTCAATAGAATGGCGGTAGAACCTATAGTCGCACCTACAGATATAACAAAAATTACCTACTAGTCGGCGGGCGCGCCGATCACAACGCTATGACGCGTTCCCCACACCCCGCGCCTCGCGCAATATTACTCGAGGTCACGCACACTTGCTGAGCACACATGAAAACCGATTTCGGCGCTCTGTCAAAGTAGCCCCAAAATTTGTCAAAGTAACCCTGGATGTCAAAGTAGCCCCGTTTTGCGGTATATGTGTGCCAAATTTCATACAAATCCGTTTAAACGTTTGTGAGTGAAGAAGTAACAAACATACAAACACACTCACAAACGTTCGCCTTTATAATATTAGTGTGAACATTATATTAAAATAATATGTTATAGTATAAAAGTATGGATTATTGGCTTCTATTGTTGCTTTAAAATGATCACAAATTAGTTTTACAATCGAAGCAGTTTTACATGGAAACGTTTAACTAAAACAAGATTCAATTTGAAATAGCGATAAAATCATAAATCTTTCCGATAACGTATCGATAGGTATTAACAAAAACACACGATTTTTACCATGACTTGTAAATGCTATGCAATTTTTCCATCTGTCGAGCTCCGCTAATGAGACACAATTGATTTTCTATTGTTTCGTCGCCAATAGGCGACGTGCGGTGCTTGACCGGTTAACAAAGTTCACAGATCAGAAAGTGTTTCGAGTCCGTCTGTGTGATGGCTAAATTCTTCTAACCTACGCAACGAATTTTGATGTAGTCTTCACTCTTCAGCATCATTTAGAGAATTTAATCCGGAAGGTTTTTCTGTACAAGACATTCACATTTAAGTTAGGTATAAAACAGAAATGTTGATGTTTTGAAACGTGGCCGCATCTGTAGATCGCTTCCATGAGAAGCAGGGGCAGTAACTAGTTACAAAATAATCTAAACTGAATAAGAAACTATGTTTATAATAATAAAATCTCACTCACCCGTACCTCTCTTCCGTATTATTAGAAAAACACCACGAAAATGGTGCAATTGTGATAGATTTGATCAGTGATAAATACATGTTTTTAAATTGAACACTATGTTACACGTTATCGCGTTAATATTGTGGTGAATTAAATGAGATTGCGTGGATAAGACGACATGATTGCGTGCGCGCAGCCAACCGACTGGCTTACTTCGATCAATGTTGCGTCAGCTGTACACAGAATACGTTTTAGTATCGATTTTACGTTTTTTATAAGTCAGTTAAAAATTAATGAGGAAGGTATTTGTATTTTAAAATTATAACCTAAAGATCCTTCCCATTTAAACCCTATTCGTACTTTTTAATTCTTACGAAATACATTTGTATCGTTCATCTATATTTTAATGAATATAAACGTCAAAACTTTCCGATCATGAATATTTATTTATTTATTAAAACTTTATGCACAAGTAAAAACTGTGCAAAGGCGGACTTAATGCCTTGGGCATTTTCTACCAGTCTACCTTAGGGTGATGCAGAGACAATACACAGTAGGTGCAATATCGTAAAGCAATCCATTTCTGTTAAACTTTTGTGATTTACTACCCTTCACTTAATGAGTAACTGTCGCAGTTACCTTTTTATTAATACTAAGCTTGATAGGACTATAAGACTTGGTAATATAGCCATCAAGACCACACAGTGACATCAATCGATTGTTGTGATACAATAGTAACTTTTCATAGAAACATTAATTGATATTGTGTAAAATGCTGGAATGCAATACAAAAATGTAGTTTGATGATAATATACCTTTGTGCTGAAACAATATAGGCGATTAATTCTATTATACGTGCTCTAAGGGTCTGGATAAATCTTGAGTCTACCAGTCGCTTCTATGGTTCGCTAGCGCCACAACACAAAATGCGTGTAATGCTATTATATTCTACCTAGCCTTTTCCCAACTATGTTGGGGTAGGCTTCCAATCTAACTGGATGCAGCTTCCAATCTCGCTGGACCAGTATTCCTATCTAACCACCACAATCCAGTGGGTAACCCGTTGGTAAGACTGGTTGTCAGACTTTTGGGCTTCTGAAAACCTATAACGACTGTCAAAGACCCACAAATAACATCCGGTACCAACGGCTTAACGTGCTTTCCGAGGCAAGGAGGGGGTCTTGGTACATGAAGATGGTCACCCATCCACGGGCCAACCGCGGCAAGCGTAGTTACTTAGCCACAAGCCCCACATCATCCTGTCTCTGTATTCTTCAAGTGATTGGCAGAATTAGAAACATTTTTTAAATTCACTTACTTAGCGCTAAATGCGTTTAGTGATACGTGTTGCAAGCGAGGCTTAAGAGTAACTCAATACTCAATCATTTATTGCCTTTCATGTGTGACAAACTTTTAACATTAATAATAGCTGCGCCCCGCGGATACACCCGCATAAGTCTCGATCCCGTGGGAATATCGGGATAAAAGTACCTATGTCCTAATCCAGATCATGGTCTGGTCATGTGCCAAATTTCATCGAAATCCGTTTAGCAGTTTTAGCGTGAAAGCGTAACAAACAAACATACAAAAAATCAAATCTTTTCTCTTTATAATATTAGTTTTGATGTTTTGAATTAATTATGGACCCCGTCCGGCAAAGCAAATTAGTACGAGCGAGGAAGTTATAACTTATAACTCAAGCAAATAACTCAATTGCGTAACACAGTATCAATCAGAATCATTTTGAAGCAAATTGCTGATCCATTGCTTCATAAGTTCGAAAATTTGTCTGCTCAACACGTAAATAACGCAATGAATGTTGCTGAACTGTCAAAATGAAACCGATTTCGATTGATAATAAGAAAGGTAAGAAAGGAATTCATTTAAAAAAAACGACCTCGACTATTGGCCGAAAAGTGGTTCGCAACTGTCGCCATACTGGATACTTAAAAGTGAATAGACTATTTCCTTGATTACTCTGAAATTAGCTTTGAATTACCAATTACGCGAGTAGTAATCATTCAATTACGGGTCATGTTCGTGCAGTGTCGCAGTGGCATAATATGCAGTATAACAAGCGACGAAAACTGTGAGTCTCAGCCACAGATATAGATACACCTAGATAACGCAAGAGCACCTACTATCGAAAATCATAAGCCGCCACTTTCGCGCTTAGTCCTGCGTATTGCTGGCTGGGTGAGCGTAAGCGAGAGAGCGCGAGCTTGTGACGTCATAGTAAGTAGTCAAAAAGTGGCACGCTTAGTTTTCATACAGTTCGTGATACTTGCGTTATCTTTGTATACAGGGTGTTACGGAAAGGGTATATCAATACAAACGGGTTGAAGAGTGTATCTGGTCTAGAATCTCTGTACAAAATTTCAGCTCAAAAGCATTAACTTTGAAAATGCTTAATATTTTTTTATTTCGATAGTTTATTAAATTGAAATCATAACAAACGTGTCACCGCACTACGAGGGTCATTATCCATTATCTGTAGTGTGTCTGTGCGCCTAGTACACGCACATCACGCCGCCGCGCGCCAGTGCAGCGCCGTGATGTCGAAATAAAAAAATATTAAGCATTTTCAAAGTTAATGCTTATGAGCTAAAATTTTGTACAGAGATTCTGGACCAGATACACTCTTCAACCCGTTTGTATTGATATACCCTTTCTGTAACACCCTGTATATATCTGTGGTCTCAGCAGCGTAGAAAGTGAGGCCGAGATCTATGTACGTTACTTAACTTAAATCTATCAGCGTACTTTGTCTAAGCGTTATTTCTATCACTGTCGCACAGCTATCAATCTGCAAGAGAAAGATAGAAACGGGCACATGTCTAGTCATAGCGCGAGCTAAATAAAGTTTACAGATCGGCGGCGCGATTTTACCGCACACTGGATTTTTAACACTCGGTGTTGAGTTTAGTAGTTGATTTTCGATTGATGAAAATGAAAGTCCTAAATAAATTTTGGTAGCAATGGAATTTGAACTTTGTCATATAAGACATTGAGTTTATTTTTCCAAGACTTGATAATTATCTGACATTCAAATTAGGTCATACATGTGTAGTACTTACGGGTCATGTTCGTTGTGCAGTCTTGCATGTAACGCCTCTGCGACGTGTGGCTGTGAGTCAGGTCGGCGTCGGGCGCTCGCACACACTAGACATTCATTTTCCGATTCCGTGTATGTTGTGAAACAGCTGGAAATAAAATGAGTATTAGTATTTGTAACATCAAACGTCAACATGTAGTTTCGATCTTAGACAATGACATAGATTAAGATTGTATACAAGCTAGTATTAAATTAGCTAGCCAAACTCCGCAGACGTCATGTGTAACTATATCCAACAAAACAAAAAAAAATGTCAGACACTGGTTGGATAGTTTATAGAAGCATCAGTTTAGAAAATCAGTTATTTTTGTGTTGTACCGTGATAAGATATCGATCTGTGAAGTTAACAAAAGAAGAACTGATTTTTTAACGGGCTGTTTATGTCATACGACCCGCGGTCGTTGATCCCAAAGATAATTATCAACGAATTTTTTTTGTGTTATCGTACCCATCACAACTGTGTCTATCTGTCCCAGTTTTTTTCACTTTTACCAATCCCCGGACACTCCATACAACGCTCGCAAAATAATTACTTACTACTACTACATTAAAAAATGACGTTTGTATACGTATGAATGTGTGCGTGAGGTACTTGTGTTTGCGAGCGCTCTTTGTTAAAGAACTGCGACGGTAACCTCGAAGTGCGGGGTGAGGTGCGGTAACTGATGTTAGTGCGGGGAAGGGAGTGGCCTTTCTGTACGTAGTACTTTAAGTATTCTGTGCTTTTACAGTAACGAAGAATCCTGTAGCAAGCTCTGAAAGCTCACCTCTGATGGAAGGAGTGTTGACATAAGAAGTGCATGGTGGGCAGTTCCAGCGGCTTGTTGCAGACGGCACAGCGTGACGACTGGAACACGACGGGCTGGCTCTGTAGCACGGTGGTCTGTTCACGCATTTTCTCGCTCTCGGTGCGGTATTTAGATGCAAGTTGTTGTTCTCTGGTTATAACTTCGTTCTCGGATTTTAGGACGTCTGTAAGATACCTTGGAAAAAAAGGAGACATTAGAAAGATTTTTTTATACTGCCATAATTAATATAAAAAACAGTGGCACTTTGCCATCACTCACTGAAATATCGGAAATACATTAAAACCCTAGTACATCCCGAGGACAGCCTAACACATCCGAAGTGGTTTCGTTACGGTAACAGTGGCGCGAATTCAATGGTTTTTTCCTATCTCAAAAAATGCACAACGCGCCTAAAGAAGTTTTCACTTCAAAACCTACTACTGGAATAGAGCATGCAATCTGAGTCGATTTAAGAATTTCAAATATTAAAGCTAAGCGCACATTACAACCGCATCAGGCCGCAATACAGTCACGTCTATAAGTATGTATACACTTGGCTTTATTCAAAGGCGAAAATTCACGAAAAAATCGCAATTGAAAATTGCCAAGTGTTGACATATTGGTGCTCGTAACTGTACAACGCATATTCAAATTTAAAAAGTGCGGTGCGGCCTCCTTTTTGTGTATCATAATCAGCCTATAATCTTCACACTGCTGGGACACAGGCCTCTTCTCAGTAAGAAGGAGTGGACCGTAATCCACCACGCTGGCCCAGTGTGGGTTGGTAGATATACTAGTCTTCGAATTTTGGTTCTAGGACATGCCAGTTTCCTCACGATATTTTCCTTCACCGTGGTGATGAAATTAATTTACACAAAGTAAAGCGCCTGTCTGGATTCGAACCTACCGACCTACAAATCGTAAGTCGTGCGATAGTTTATACAGGGTGTTACGGAAAGGGTATATCAATACGAACGGGTTGAAGAGTGTATCTGGTCTAGAATCTCTGTACAAAATTTCAGCTCAAAAGCAGTAACTTTGAAAATGCTTAATATTTTTTTATTTCGATAGTTTATTAAATTGAAATCATAACAAACATGTCACCGCACTACGAGGGTCATTATCCATTAGCTGTAGTGTGTCTGTGCGCCTAGTACACGCACATCACGCCGCCGCGCGCCAGTGCAGCGCCGTGATGTCGAAATAAAAGAATATTAAGCATTATCAAAGTTATTGCTTTTGAGCTGAAATTTTGTACAGAGATTCTAGACCAGATACACCCGTTTCTATTGATATACCCTTTCCGTAACACCCTGTAGAAGAAAATGTACGAAAGTGATTTAAGAGGATTTTTGTAAAGCGGCGCGGCCCGCTCAGATGTGCGTTAGCTAACATTACAACTTAGTAATGGAAACTGCACTGCGAATTATGCTATTAGATTTCTACTTGCAAAACAATAAATATCTACAAAATAAAGGTGCTTAACGTATACTTACTTTCTAACATCTCCTAATGTGTATGTAGGTGTGCTAGCGAGACAGTCGATGACAAGAATAGGTGACAGTAACTTTTCGTTGGCTGTGGACAAGATTTATCACATAAATATGAAAATGATTTTGACATTACTTCATTTTAAAAGTGCTCTTAATAATGTTCTAATTTGTTTTAAGTGTCTGTCACGCAGTACAGTACCCGGCGATAAATATTGCACATCGACCTTTGGAAAGAGACAATCGGCTAATTTCGGTTTCGTAGAGCGTTATCTCTGTCGCACGAAATACAAACAGTCCGGTATCTATTAGGAGCTGTTAAAACAATTATGATTTGCTTCTTTTGATAATTCTTTTTATTCTTTGTATAAAATACACCAATTTTTCTATAAATGATGGCTTTAGGTTAACAAAAACATGTCTAAGTTTATGGTTATGGCTAAAGATGCCACAGTACAACTTTATATTATTTAAATTTGGGGGTGTTAACAACTCTTAATATATATTTTGAACTGGACGCGACCGCACTCTATCGCACTTGAACAACGACTGACAAAACGTCACATAGGTAGTGTGCGACAGAGATAACGCTCTACGAAGCCGAAATTAGCCGATTGTCTCTTTCTAAAGGTCGATGTGCAATATTTATCGCCGGGTACTGTACGTTGTATTGGCAGCTTATTCGTACCAACTCGGAAATACGAAGATTGCCGAGGTGCATAATTTGAAATAGTCGTACAGCACGTCCAGCCACACGCGCGGGCACTGGCCGCTAGTCTGCGCAGGCGCACTGCTACTTGCTACTACTGCGTGTACTGACCGATGACGTTGAGCAGCTCGGGCAGGCAGTGCGGCGGGGGCGGCGCCCACAGCACGTCCAGCCACACGCGCGGGCACTGGCCGCTAGTCTGCGCAGGCGCACTGCTACTTGCTACTACTGCGTGTACTGACCGATGACGTTGAGCAGCTCGGGCAGGCAGTGCGGCGGGGGCGGCGCCCACAGCACGTCCAGCCACACGCGCGGGCACTGGCCGCTAGTCTGCGCAGGCGCACTGCTACTTGCTACTACTGCGTGTACTGACCGATGACGTTGAGCAGCTCGGGCAGGCAGTGCGGCGGGGGCGGCGCCCACAGCACGTCCAGCCACACGCGCGGGCACTGGCCGCTAGTCTGCGCAGGCGCACTGCTACTTGCTACTACTGCGTGTACTGACCGATGACGTTGAGCAGCTCGGGCAGGCAGTGCGGCGGGGGCGGCGCCCACAGCACGTCCAGCCACACGCGCGGGCACTGGCCGCTAGTCTGCGCAGGCGCACTGCTACTTGCTACTACTGCGTGTACTGACCGATGACGTTGAGCAGCTCGGGCAGGCAGTGCGGCGGGGGCGGCGCCCACAGCACGTCCAGCCACACGCGCGGGCACTGGCCGCTAGTCTGCGCAGGCGCACTGCTACTTGCTACTACTGCGTGTACTGACCGATGACGTTGAGCAGCTCGGGCAGGCAGTGCGGCGGGGGCGGCGCCCACAGCACGTCCAGCCACACGCGCGGGCACTGCTGGCCGCGCCGCCTGCACACAGCGAGTGCGGCCTCCGCGTCACCGCTGCGAAGGTGTACAGCTACTTGGGACCGCCAACTAAGGGAAAATTAAAAACAGTAAGTATTATAACTCAACGTGTTAATTTTTTTTAAGCACCATCATGATGCTTTTAGCATCGTTATAGGGACTAATTGAGTTCGGTCACGACAGCAAATTCGCGCGTTTCATTGATTCTTCAACGTTTCAGCAGCCCTAATATCAGAATAATTGAACATCAAGTCGTATTCCGCAAAGGAGATGGATAACGGTCCCATACAAGTTTGGCCCAGAAGTGAACACAAATGAAACAAAATGTATTATAAAGCTATACTAGTGTTTCGTAGCCCTGTATATTTTTATTCGTCGAAAACTTTGTGAAGTGACATAAGACCGTTTTCAAATCTGATGACTTCAAAAAATAAATTCAAACCTGTCGATTACGAAATAATCCGCTGTCTTCCAACAGATTGAATTTCACTCAAATCTAACGAATGTATCCCAAATTATTCAATTTCTATTGTCCCAGTTTATAGAACTTTTTTTATTATTATCTCCTTTATTCAATTAAATACCATATAAATTATATTTTTAAATATTAGAATACTTATAAAAAAAATATAAAAACATTTAAAATATAAAAATAGTAGCCCACCAGTATCGGGAACAGGGTTCAAGCTACCAGCGTTCAGGGCTCCAGAGAGAAGAACTTCCTAACAATGCGAGCCGTGTCCAGAAGTACTTATTATCATTAATATTAAATATCATGTTCATTACAGTCTAGTTATTTTCAATACGCTTGAAATACATTTTTAATATTTTAGATTCTAAAAATACTCGTGAAATCAAATAAATTCTTACAATAAGGCTGCGGTTCCACCAGACATGTGCGAGGATGCGTAGCGAGGGATGTGTGTGAAACCAACCAATAACATCGTTGTATTGTTATAGCTTGAACTAAGGTAGTGTTGTTTTACACAAATCAAATCTTAACCTTTTAAAATTTTAACCTTCACAATGTTATTATTTTAATTAGGTGCCTACAAAAAAGAAAAAAACACACACGCATCCCTCGCTAGGCATCGTCGCTCATCTCTAGTGGAAATGCAGCCCTAGCCTGTCCCAATTACCATAAAGTTTTGCCAAGTAACGAAAGCTGTGGTGGGATTTAAAATATGATCAGTTATTTTTTTAAATATAATAATGTCCTAGAACAAAAAATATGAAGACATGTGACATCTACCAATCCGCACTGGGCCCGCGTGGTGGATTACGGCCCACTCCTTCTCACAGAGAGGAAGCCTGTGTCCCAGCAGTGGGAACATTATAGGCTGATAAAAAAAATGAACTTTTTGTCTATGCTGGGCCAAACTTTGTCTATGTCCTTTAGTAACACACGTCACGTCTATGTTCTTTAGTAATGACATAGTATCTAGAGTATACTCACAGTTTGTTCTCCTCGTACAGATACAGCACGCCCGCTTGGAAGCCTAGCATCTGACAGATGATCAGAGTTTGATCCTTGTCATAGTTAGCGTCAGGGTTCTTTAGTAAGCGTAGTACTTTTTCTTCGTATTCTTTCTTCTCGCTTTCTGGAGATTTTGCCCTGATGAATGAAAATGATCTGACCATTTAATATTTCAGCTAGTTATTTTAAGAATTATCAAGGTGATGCTTTAGTCACCTGAATTTTGCAAGAGGGTGATTCTCCTGTGATACAAAACAAAATTTCTATTGAAACACAAATCCACTTCGTGAAAATGAAAAATAAAACGTAACTAAAACTTTTCATACATGAAGTAATGTTACCGGTATTCTGTTAGGAACTCGATTTTGTTTCACATTTGAGTTTTAACTACTAAGAAATCAATTAGGTACATTTGCATCGCGATTCATGCTCGAGTGTGATACTAAATAAAACCGGTCAATTGCGAGTCGGACTCGTTTACCGAGGGTTCCGTAAGTACTAATTTGTAGGTATGTAAAAAAATCACATTTGTTGTATGGGAGCCCCTCTTAAATATTTATTTAAATCTGTTTTTAGTATTTGTTGTTATAGCGACCACAGAAATACATCATCTGTGAAAATTTCACCTGTCTAGCTATCACGGTTCATGAAATACAGCCTGGTGACAGACAGACGGACAGTGGAGTCTTAGTAATAGGGTCCCGTTAACCCTAAAAAGGATCAGTAGCAGTTGTCAAATCATGGTTAAAATATCTAATCAGCATACCAAACATGTATATAATGTTCTATGAGCGCATCGAACACAAGTTTCGAGCAGTCCTTCTGTTTCTGCGTCATGTGCTCAAGGAACTCTATGAGCCGCTCGGAGTTGCTCAGGAACATGGGTATGTAGTCGTCAGGAAGGGCGCTGATTGGCTCCCTGACGCCGCCGGAAAGGGAAATCTCGTCGACCAACGGCTTGCTGCGGGGTTTGTAGTCTGTGCATAGTACTGTGAGACAGAGAAATGTGTGATTTTATTATATTTAAAAAAAAAATCTCCAAATTTTTTTAAGTGAAATTTTCGTTAAGCGCGTTGGGATGTTTTTGAGATGGGAAAAAAACCATTGAATTCGCGCCACAGTTACCGTAACCGACACCGCTTTGGATCTGTTCGGCTGTCCTCGGGATGTACTCGGTTTTAATGTATATCCCGATATATCAGTGAGTGATGGCAAACTATTTATTTGTTTTGTTTGTGTTTTGTTTTCACTTCTGTCGGCACTCCCGGAGTGCCACTGTTTTTTTTTTACCATCTGTTTTCCGCATAATAAAAAAAAAACAAAATTTAGAGTGGGGGCAACATGTCTTTTTCTTTAGTCGTCATCTCAGTGGTCATCCCCTTTCTAGGTATATCTTCTTTCACGCAGTCCATCCATAGCTTCTTTGGTTCTCCTTTACTCTTTCGTTTTTGATTCTTTTACCTATTGTGGTATAGTAATTTTATTTTAGGTGCATCGTTCTCACTTGTTATTATATAATTAATGTACCCATGCAAAATATTGTAAAACATTTTAAAAGAGTAACGGTGGAGTTTCTTGCCCATTCTTCTCCATACGGAAACTACCTTTTGGAATGGGCGACTAGAATCAATTCTATTTTAAAGTAATTTTTGACGTTCAAAAGTGCATTTTATGTGCATATTTGAAATAAATGCTTTGACTTTGACTTTTGACTTTCTTATAACAATGCACATTCATACTCAAAACTTTCCTCAACAGACAGATTCCCTAATAAAATCTAATTAAACTATGCAATCTTAGCTCGCTGCAGTTCCTAGGAGACAAAATCCCTACAAAAATTCATAGCAATAACTGCATGCCTGTATTTGAATAGAAGTGTATGAAACTGTAACATCAGCGGGGTAATTGCGTAACAGACTAACAATAGCAATGGCTTTCATTTTGACAGTTCAACAACATTCATTACGTTATTTACTTTGTTGAGCAGACAAATTTTTCAAACATAATTATGAAGCAACTAGCTGCGCCCCGCGGTTTCACCCGCATAAGTTTCGATTCCGTGGGAATATTGGGATCGAAAGTAGCCTATATGTTAATGCAGGGTGTCAGCTACCTCCATACAAAATTTTATCAAAATTGGTCCAGCCGTTTGAGCGTGAAGAAGTAACAAACATATAAACACACACACACACAAACTTTCGCCTTTATAATATTACTGTGATGGATTAGCAATATCCTTCAAAATTATTTAGATTGTGATTAATAGTGTGTTATGAAAATAGGGTGTAGGAATTACAGAGTACTCTAAGTCAAGTTTAAGTATCGTATAGATCTAATTATATCGAAAATAGTAATATTTATTAATAATTAATTATTAAATAGATAAAACAAATAATAGGGATGATGACTAATATTAGAAAGTTACGTAGTCGTGACGTCACGTCTATGGTAGTGCCGTCTTTGTCTAGCAGATATTAAAACGTATACAGGGTGAAATTTAATTCATGGGCATCCTTTTAAGGGGTCATTGTACTCATGATTATGAACAACTTTTACTATGGGACCAAACCTGAAATCGTGAAAAAAAATCAGGTCTTCCCTACATTTTGACGAGTTATAACATAAATGGAAGGAACAGCTGATTTTTTTTTCGCGATTTTAGGTTTAGTCCCATTGTAAAAGTTGTTCATAATAATGATTACAATAACCCTTTAAAAGGATGCCCATGAATTCAATTTCACCATGTATAACTTGGCAATTTTTAAGATTTTAGACTTTTTGTAGTATAAAATATTTGTTTAGAGTTAAAAAAAAAATTACGTTATCCCTATTGACAAACTCACACTTCAAAAACTTGGTGCTCTCCTCTGGCTCATGCTGTATGAGCCGATGGCCGTACTGCTTCATGAACTGGTCGGCGTCATCGAACTCCAGCTCTACGATATAGTCCAGTGCCTTGCGGTAGTCCTTCTTATCGTCCAGCATCATCTTCAGGTACCAGTCGTGACGCTTGTGGTTTGCCGCTAGCGATAACGCATCGTCAACGCTTACTTGTCGCATCACCTGTAAGAATTGGAGGTAAGGGTAGATCAAAACCGATCGACCGACCGTCCGACCGTAGAACCGATGACCGTTGGGGTAGACGTGTTCTTGAGTGGAGACCACGAATCGGTAAACGTAAGGTGGGACGCCCTCAGGCTAGGTGGAGCGACGATCTTCGCAGGATGGCTGATACCAGCTGGATGAGAGTTGCCGAAAATCAAGTTGAATGGCGTGCAATAGGAGAGGCCTATGTCCAGCAGTGGACTGCTGTAGGCTGTTGATGATGTTGATCAAAATGGCGTGTAGGACTTTATTGTGGCTATAGAGTTGATGCGTATTCATGCTTTTTAACAGACTTCCAAAATGGAGGAAATTTAAAGTAATTTTTTACTTTGTAGTGTTTCTTTGGAAGTCGGTTTTTTTTTGTAAAAAGGTTTTGGACTATTTAATAAGTGTAGTAACCTCAAAAAGATTTATTTGTCGACAAGAATTCATTTGATTGTCCACAATTTGTGTTCCAGAAGTGTCTCAAAGTGTAGCAATTAAGTACCTAATGCGAAATATGTTTTGTGGCTACATTGCGACTTTCAATATTATGGATCAAAATATATGGTGTATGGGTTTGATGATTTATAAATGGAGCCTGGCTTACTGTCGCGCCATTTCGAAAATGGCGGCTACGCATGAGACCTATATAAATCGATAGCTGACATCAATGCAAACAGAAAACATAATAAGACAAAACCCCGTAGTGTCACGGATCTTCAAAGTCCTTTGAAAAAATGTCACCTACCGGCTTTTTTCAGATCAGAATCAGAAACGAAAAAGTTTTGGAACAACAAACTCATTGTCATTCATGACAAGGTTCCAATTTCATTGCAAATTCATAATGCTGAGTAAGTGTGGCCATGGGATGTAAATTATCTTAGATTATGAATTCAAGCATAGTAAGCCAAAACAGAGAGAGCAGTGGTAACGGCCGCGACTTACGAGTTGTAGGTCGTAGGTTCGAATCCAGACAGGCACTTTACTTTGTGTAAATTATTTCATCACCACTGCTCTCAAAACGGTGAGGGAAAACATCGTGAAGAAACCGACATGTCCTAGAGCCAAAAATTCGAAGACATGTGACGTCTGCCAACCCGCACTGGGCCCGCGTGGCGGATTACGGCCCACTCTCTCTCACTGAGAGGAGGCCTGTGTCCCAGCAGTGCGAACATTATAGGCTGATTATGTGATTATGTAAGCCAAAACATACCTTAATAGCGACATTAACATCAAAATCAATGATTTTATCCTTTGAATTGATGAACTCCTTCAGCTTCCCTTGTTGATCATGCTGGTCTATCTTCATATAACATGTTAGAAGCAACGTGGTATGGTCCTCAGTGGCACAGCCCTTCTTCTTATGGAGTTCTTCTAAGTATTGTACTAAGGATTCCAAGTGACGAGATTCCAGATATTTCCGGATTACATACGAAGTTTCTAACCAGCCAATAGTTTTTACATATTGATCGATAGCACCTTTTAAGTCGCCCTGAAAAAGAGGATAAGCTGTTGAGTGCTTCAGGATAAAAACTGAATTATCATACTGATATTCAATCCAGGGCTCTGAACCGGTTTAAAAAGAGCGGTTAATTTCGATTAAATACCGGTAAATATATCGTTCCTTCATTAACCGGTTAAACAAGTGAACTGTTCTTATGTAACCCAAAAGATAAAGGTTACCGGTTACAAAGCTCAAACGGTTTTGACACCCAAATTAACCGGTTAATTCCGTAATTCGTAAATTTTTTTCGTCTACTTTTTTAACGCTTCCAACAAGTTCTAGTAACAATGAGTTGACATCGCAACGTCCAGACCGTGCCCGCGAGAGTGGCGGGGGCCGGGGGGGTTCAACCTTGGTTTTAACCGGTTAATTTTCACTATCTAAACCAAAATTCATGAAAAACCGGTTTGTCGCATAAACCGGTAAAAACAGATAAAGAGCAACCTTTAACCTAAATCGATTTCGGTTTGGGGTCAATGACCATAACCGGTTAAGAATTTCAACCGGTTTCCGAGCCTTGATTCAATCATTGATATGATCAACAGTATTCATGGATAGATAAAATGTAAAATCCAAATAATGTAAAATGAATGAAAAATTAATGAATGTAATGTAAAATGTAAATCCTACTCGTATTATACATGCGAAAGTATGCCTGTCCGTCTGTTACCTCTTCACGCTTAAACCGCTAAACCGATTTTTTTTTCTTCTCCTTTTATCTGCGATCAGCTTTCTAGCCATAATCAGATGGGGTCTTCGTGTGAGATTATGTTTTTGTGGTGTTCCATCAAACACTCACATTATGTGGTTCAGCAGTAAATTAATTTAAAATTTTCACTGTCTCTGGTCCAAGTTCAGGATTTTTTCAACAGTATTCATGGAGAGATAACATGTAAAATCCATACTAATATTATAAATGCGAAAATGTGTCTGTCTGTCTGTTACCTCATCACGCCTAAACAGCTGAACCGATTTAGATGAAATTTGGTATAGAGAGAGATAGTTTGAGTCCCGGGAAAGGACATAGGATACTTTTTATCCCGATATTCCCACGGGATCGAGACTTATGCTGGTGAAACCACTGGGCGCTGCTATTACATAATAAAAAAAAATATTTTTTCATGTATTTAAAAAGTCGGACTTCCGCACCAGGGGTACTGTACCATAAAAATAAAGAAACAAAAAAAAAAGTTATGATTTTTGTATACAGCCGTTGACCGACCGACTACGAAGGATAAGGCCCTTTGTACACACACGTTTTTTTGCCGTGAAAATCTATGGTTTATTCGCCGTGTGTAGGCACGGTCGTCAGTGTTGTATGTATCACTATGGAAGCTTTTTGACGGACACGTTGTTTTTACGGCGCGGTTTATACGCGGTACTGTAAAGAAACCGTGCCGTGTACAAAAGGCCTTAGTCGACACCATTTGGGTACGGAATCTTTGAGTACCTAGGAAAACATAGAATTGAAAGAAACATACCTTACTATACAAATGATCACCATACTGTTTATAAATCTCCGTCAGCCCAGCCTCGTCATAGTGCTGACTGCTAGCAATCCTAATGGCGACATCATACAAATTCTTCTTAAAAAGCAGCGTCAACTTCGATTGCAAATCCTTTTCCTCCAGATAGATCATTTCTTTGTTCTTCGTGAGTATGTAAAAAGACCCCCATTCCGTCAAAACTGCATCGATTTCCTCAAAAGTCTTTGAGAAAACTATGAATTTGTTTTGAATGTCTAGAATAGTGATGTGGTGTGATTTCGGCGCAGGCGCAGTGCTGGTTGAAGCGGCCGTTTTGTTGGGTGTCTCGTTGGTGGTAATGACCAGGTAGCTTCGGAACCAGTCCAGGCGGACCTTCTCGCCTTCGAGGGCGTAGCATGGGCCCCGGCCTTCGGTCGTGTAGCAGTAGATAGCCTGTGGAGTTAAGGTAGTGTTAGTGCGTTGTTCTAGGAAAAAAGTTAAAGGAAAAAAAAAAACCGGTCAAGTGCAAATCGGACTCGCGCACCAAGGGCTCCGTACTAATTTTTAGGTATGTAAATAGTTTTGAAATATTTTTTTTTGTAATGTAACTACAAATTTACGGTTGTCGGTTTTTTTCCTTTACTTGTGCTACATGACATTGCTTCTTGGCAAATTTCATGATTCTAGGTCAACGGGAACTACCCTATAGGTTTTGATTTCGGAACATAAACGCCCGTATTCTTTTGATTGCGTTGACTTAGAAGTTTGCTTTTTCACTGCTTCAAGGGATTGCAGCCCTGAGTATTTGATATTAATTTCAACTTGATAACTCCACGCGTTCCTGAGAAAAATCTTGACTGACAGACAGACGGACAACAAAGTGATCTTATAAGAGTTCCGTTTTTCTTTTTGAGGTACGGAACCCTAAAAAGGAATTCTAGAATCATGGGACACATAGATGATGTTCGGGAGAATGTCATCTGTTATTTTTGATCTTCAAAAAGTACTGATTCTCTGTCTAATTTGACTAATCATTCATTTATTTATTTCAGTTTCATATTTATGGTAAATAGACTGTGTGCATACACACGAGCGACACGAGTCGATGACCGAGGCAACTGCAACCGAAGACGCGTGCAGCCAATGAGCCACAACTTATCGCGATAATTATCGGCGTTTCCCGTTTAGTGTGGCCCCGGCATTAGAGCGTTTTGCGTCATATGCAGTGGCGTGCATTGGTTTTCAGAATAGGTAGGCACTAGGCCAGGTCTAGTCTAGGCAACGTGGTCACTAATCAGAAAAAAGTGAGGTCAAAAGTGTGCTTATTTGAGGTGATAAATTGCGTAGGTCGAACGTCACGGTACTACGCGTGAGACGTACGTATTTTTAATTTTGTCGTATTAACTTGAACGAGAACCAATGACCATGTGCAAATAGTACGGGAGCAGAGTAGGCCGTCCGGCGACTGCCTACTGCCGCGCGTGTTTGTGTGAAGATTCTGTTTTTTGTTAGATATGATAATTTAGTGAGTTTCTTAATTGTGGGGCACACACACTAAAATGTAATTGACAGGCTTATGTTGATATATCGAGGTAGGCACTGCTTATATGCCTATATGCAATGCATGCCACTGTATGGAACACTAACTTCGTTGTTCGCCACAGTGAGGCGATGGTTGTCGGCCAACACGCTGCACGCGGGCGCGGCTCCCATCGCGTCCAGCGTCACGCAGCGCTCTGAGCTCAGCCAGATCACCATCACGCATGCGCGGGATACCACGAATAACTTGTCTGCACCTCTGTCAAATGAACACAAGTTACATTAAGTAACGATTCATGAAAAATAATGTATTAATGCGGGGGGGCGCTATGACGTTCGAAAAGTGCTGATTCTCAGCCTAGTTTGAATAAATTACTTTTAATTTTGCTAAGTTAGCCCGCGAAATCAAATTTTCGAAATTACGTTTTTCCGCAATTTGTAGGTAAGTGTCAGATTGTATGTTGATTAAAATATTAATCGGGGCGAGTACCTACACACAGCGACACATCAAGCTATTTCCAGTTTTAGGTGACCTCGCATTGTATAGGTTTTTCGTACAATGAGAAATCAGCTTATACTGGAAATGAACAGCTAGATGTATCGCCCTACGTAACTATATTAAAAAAAAAAAAACCAACGAACTGAGAACATGCCCCTGCAGTCTCGACATTAGACAGCGACAAAAATCGGTCGCTATGTCGTATCGTTGTCAAATTCCTTTAATAGATTTTCAACTTTATTTCGAAAGCCTACACTATTTGCGCTGTAGCATGGTGCGGGTGACAGTTTCAGTAACATTTCGTTTCACTCTTGAAAGTTGCCGCGATTTACAATTTATGACTTAGTATTTCAGTTGTACCACATTCGTAATATATTAAATAATTAATAACTGTAGTAAATTAAATTAAACCCAACCAGAATGTTCTAATCAAGAAATAAAATCAAATTGAATGAAAAATTAAGCAGTGTTATGCGTATAACGTAACGCCATAGACGTATTTAGTGATGGGATGTACTGCTACGATGGATAGTCGATATTTTTTATAATAAAAAACGTATATTGTGCGTAGGTCAATTTTTATTTTTAAAAGGTCTAATTATACAACAGAACATTTATAGGGTAAGGTTGCTTAAAAGGTTGCTAAAAAAAAATACATGTTATTCGTCTAAACCCATATCAGAGTCAGGAACATCTGAATTGTCACTCAATTCATCATCTGAATCTGTGACGGATATTATTAACGATGACTCAATTATGTTGTCAATATGTATGTCACGATCCCAATCAGACATAATGTCCCTTTTTGTTTTATTCACGACCTTCGACCAGTCTTCAGGTTGAACATTGTTGATGGCCTCTTGTAATAGGGCCAACATCTTATTTTCCGTAAATGGCGGCGAAGTATTATTTCTTGCGGCGTAACCTAAAAATAAACGAACTTATAAAAAAAAGTATTCAAATAATCATCAATCAGCCTAATCTAGTATCTGGTAATGTTTTTAAACTAGGTACATGCTACGATCGGAAAGCTGATTTTTTTATAAAGCTTCAAAATGGGAATTGAAATTAAAAGCATACCTTTTATTTGGGCCCAAATCAGCTCAATAGCGTTATACTGGCAATGGTAGGGTGGTAGTCGAAGGACCTGGTGGCCTTTTTCTTTTGCCATCTCGTCCAGAGCATAGGTAGGAGTTGGTGGCTTATGGCGTCGGACTAAGGCAATAAGCTCCGTCTTTAACATTTTTATATCTGCTGTAACTCCGTTTTCACTCAGCCACTTCACCAACTCGCTTTTGCGGTTGGATTGGTTTGGGGGTTTATTAACTTGCACCGAATGGTAGGGTGCGTTGTCCATTATTATGGTCATAGGCTCTTTTAAATTGTTTAATAGACCTATGAACCAATCTTTAAATTTTTCGTAATTCATCTCCTCATGATACTCCGTAGTTTTTTTTGACTTAAAAGCCAGCAAACAATCAGGGACGAATCCACTTGCTGTACCTGCGTGACAAATAATAAGGCGTTCGCCTTTGCCTTCCGGCACTTTGGTACACGATTGTGCCGTATCGTCGGTCCAACTTTTACCCACTGTGTGGTTGGCGTTTAGCCACGTTTCATCCAAAAAGACAACTTTGCTCCAATCACTTATGTTTTTGGCCTTCCTTAAAAATCTACATCTTGCTAGGGCAATGTCAGTCCTCTCCATAATAATCTTTCTTTTGTTAACTTTTTTGTAAAAAAAGCCAATATCTTTTATAACTTGCCGTAGCGAAGTAATACCTCCTTTGAACAAGTCAGCTTCTTTTAATGATTTTAGAAGCTTGAGCAATGTGGGTAGCTCCATTCTTCTATAATAATCATAAATATGATTTCTAATAGCAACCTTAGCAAAATCATCCAAATCTGTGATTGGCTTCACCTTGGTCCGCTTTTTGTTGGGTGTCGATAATTTATTTTCAAACATCCCATCTTGGCCAATTTTCTCACGTGTTATACGCGAAACAGTATTGCGGCCAATATCAAGAGCTTCGGCTACTCGTTCTACAATATGATTCAATGGTAACAACGGTCCATTATTTTGTTGTTCTCTTTCAAAGTAGTCTCGGAGGCGAACAACAAGCTCCCTGGCCTGACTACCCAAAACAGTTTTTTTTGTATGCTTAGGCATGGTAATAACAACAAACTCAACAAACTTATAACAAATAACAATTTAACAAAAATGAAAACAAACAATGAAATCGTAATACGTGTCACATTAAGTCACAATATAACGCGCTTGCACTCGTACTCGCACTCACAGCATCGCACGGGTAAACAACATGGCCGCCGCGCCGATGCACCATAGAGCAAAAATGTTGTCACGAAAAAAAAAACATAAACCCGATTTTGATTATTTTATATAAGTACAAAGATAATTATGTAGCCATAAAACATTTATATTGACAAGTTTATACACGTAGCACACACGTAGTTACACTGCACAACTGAATAATACACTAATTTTCATAACAATATTAAAGAGAACTAGATTCACGCTGCGAGTATCGTTAGCGATAAAAATGAATTGCATAACCTCACATCCCTAGTCATGTGGTACTGACAAATGTCAACGTCATACGGGCAACTGTCACCCGCACCATGCTACAGCGCAAATAGTGTAAGGTTGAAAATGTATTAAAGAAATTTGACATCGATTAGACTTAACGATCGATTTTTGTCGTTATATTTGTCGAGACTGCAGGGCCTGCTCCTTTTTTTGAAGTCGGTTAAAACCGATCGACCGCAATCTAGTTGTAGATGATAAACAAATAATACCAATAATGTGTAACCACATGACTTACTTATTACCTAGTTATGTTTACATAGACGGAAAAGGAGGATTATCATGCAATGGGTTATAGTGAAAAGGAAAAATATACGTTTTGTATAGCATAGGTTCAGTTAAATTTGGATTGGTAAAGTTTGCATGATAAACAAACCCTTTTTTTTTGTTTTGTTTTTTTAACTGTAAACACACACACAACATCATCTGAATAGCCTTTTTACCCGACTGCGCGACGCAAAGGAGTGGTAATTTGTTTATCAGCCTATGTATGTATGTTTGTATGTTCCTTTGAAGCACTATACAGACCAAACGCCTGGGCCGATTTTTATGATTCACACGTCAATCGATTCCTCTTAGTCCGGCGAGTGTCACTAAAGACATGTCGTTAATGAAAATTCAATATGGCGACTACTAGACGCCATATTGTGAAAATTAAAAAAATTAAAGTCAAGAAACTATGTCAAGTGGGGTATCGTTGGATAGGTCTTTCAAAAATATCAGTGGCCAAACCACTGATATTTTTGAAGACCGTTTTTTGACTAAGTAAACCGTTCGTGACTTATCAAGCTTTAAAGTACCAATTTTCGTTAGAATCAAGTGTCCCCCCCCCCTCTACCAATTAAACGCGGCAGTAGTACCTATATATTACGAAGTTTAAAGGGAAACTATCACACTTAAGTGGGATGTACAACTCATAACTAAAAAGAATAAAATAAAAAAATTAAATAAAAGTTGGAAGCAGGCGGGACCCATACCATTTTTCTATTTTCAAACTCTAATGGGTCCCGCCTGCTTCCAACTTTTATTTAATTTAAAATGGGCTTGTTTTTAGCTTTTCAGTTTTTTTTAACTTAAGTTTTTTACCGCAGTAGGGTTTTTTGATTTTTTAATTTTTTTTTTTTTCCAAGTATGTCTTAGTCGGCTTCCAGTCTAACCGAATGAACCTGAATAGCAGTATTTTACATGGAGTGAATGCCTATCTCACCTCCATTACCCAGTTACTGGGTAACACGAGACCCCTTGGTAAGACTGGTAGTCAGACTTTCGGGCTACTGGCGACTGTTAAAGATCCACGAATGACAACCGGGACCAACGGCTTAACGTGCCTTCCGAGGCACGGAAAGGTCTTAGTATGTAAAGATGGTCCTCCATCCACGGACCAACCGCGAGAAGCGTAGCTTAACCTGATCAATGACCCGTGCGGCAGTTATTACTTAGCCTTGTGGCTAAGAGGGGCTTGTGCCCCTCTTGAGAACACACTGTTAATTAAATTATTGTTATTTTTAACCGACTTCTAAAAAGGAGGAGGTTCTCAATCCGGATGTTTGTATTTTTTTTATGTTTGTTCGCGCATAACTCTGTCGCTTGCCAACCGATTTGAAAAATTCTTTTTTTTGGAAAGGGTATAAGTACTTCCCAAATGGTCCCATGAAAATTTTATCGAAATCGCACAAGCGGTTTTTGAAAAATCAACAAAAATCAAAAAAATTATCTACATTGTCTACATTAACGATCTTTTCGTTTACTTTTCTGTGGGGTAGGTACCACTAAAAAGTGAAAAATAAAAACTTTTATAAAAAAAAAAACAACCAACTTCAAAAAAAAACAATACAGTGATAAATAACTGTCGGTGTCAAAAAACGAAAATGCGGAACCAACGACACCGACTTCCGAAATTAAAGTTATTTATCACTTTGTAGTGTTTTTTTTGAAGTCGGTTGTTTTTTTTTTTTAAAGAGTTTTTATTCTAAGAGTATTTATGTGAATGGGAAAACAGAAAGGGGTTGACTACTGAGATGACGGGTAATAGAGATGTATGATAAGATGAGATGAAGACATGCAGCACCAACCTCAAATACCTTAAGATAAGGACAGGAGGATGGTGACTTACTTGAAAGCGAGTCCAGTAATTGGACTGGTCCCTGGTACCGGCAAGGTCCTCATTTTCCCGCTGCGCTGTCGTGCAATAACGCCGCGAAACAACGATACTGAGCCGTCCAAGAAACCAACGGCCAGGAGACTCTGGAAACGGATACATAACATGACGTTTGTACTTTCTATGCAGGTGTGCAGAGGTTTTGTATAGTACACACATGACGACATTCGTGGCGTGGCTAGTTGACATATCGCATGCTTAATAGAACATTGACCCATTAGTAGATAGGTCAGAATTGAGTTACAGAATTTTTTTTACTCAGATCTCATCAACCGTTAATCATAGACGTTAAAAATACAAGCATTCATGATTAACTAATAATCAAATCAAATCAGTTTTAATTTTATGCGTCAACAAGTAGGATAAGTCCTCATAGCGAGACCTTTTTCGATGTCCCAAAAATCGTCTTTTTTTTTGTTAAGTCAGTATTCCATTAAGCATGCGATATGGCAAATAATTTGATTTAATGTTCTTCGTCTCGTAATGTTAATTACTTTGCATACCAACTATTGTACAGAAGCAAGTTTTTCTAACTGAACAGACAGCTACGTTGCTGGAGTTTGTTGCGCCTCTTCTTCTTCCCAGCAAAAGCACTAGGAAGTGGTGAAGGGAGGGCGTTTTGGGGGACTGTCTTATGTAATTTTGAAGTTCGAAATGTGCTCAGTTTAATTTGAATAAATAACTTTTGATTGATTGATATCAAGTTATACATTTCCAGTTTTATCCGACCTCGTATTGTATACGCTTTTCGTAAAATAAAATGAGAAATCAGCTTATATTGGAATGCTTATTATGTCGCAGTGTGTACACCTACCATCAATAACGATAATTTTAAAAGAAATATTAAGAAACTTTAGGCTTGAGTCTATTTACCGGGCACAAATCCAGTCTAAGTTTGCACAGGGCAACACTTTAAAAACCTAGAACTTGTGTTCAGAAGTCAGCTAACAAACATTGACTTTTCTTAAATAAAAAAAGAACCTTATTCTCGTGCACGGCCAGCGCGGTAGCCGGTGTGGGTCTCATGTGTGAGGGCACGGCCCGTGACACTCTTGCGCACGTCGGGTTGCCATGCCGGTCGCTGCGGGACCAGTCCCACACCTTGATCAGAGGGTTCGTTCCTGCTTCGTCATCCTGGAATTAGTTTGTGTATAAATCTGCATGCATACTGGGTGTAAAAAGATCCATCACATAATGGAATATATGCATTCTGTACACCAAACTAAGATACATTTAGCAAAAATTATTGTTAACTTTTTTTTGGTGTGAAAAATCGATGTTTACGGCAACGCGCAATGTAACTCACGCAAACATTGTTCTTATAGGTGCATGCAACATTACAGGAGTTGTGGGAATTTAAAGGTAAGTTGTTACAACTTGTTTTCGTGAAAAAGAAAAAATTAAAAAGTTTGAACTTCGACCTGCAATATCTCTGTAACCAGAAGGTTCCCAGAGCGGCAATTCTCGTAATTTTAAGAACATTCACAGTCTGATCTCAGTCTCAATCTGTCAAAAGTACATCTAATTTCCCTACATTTTGACAAGTTTTTGACATTTATTTGTCGCCGAGATGAGACTGCGACTAGATTATGAACATTATAAATTACGAGAATCGGCCTTCAGGTTTGGTCCTGTACAAGAAAATTATCACAATGACAGGTAGTGTAAGTGATTCTGGGCTGTGTTAAGAATCTTTACACACCCATTATTTATAGAAATATACAAATTATAAAAAAAAAAAACATTAACGAGAATTAGCTTATTAATAAAAAAAAAGATAAGTGGCATTACCAGTCAAACAACAGGTCAAGTTTCTAAAGACAAAACCATAACAAAAATATACTTACACCAATAGTAACAAGATAAGGGTCATGCGGCAGCTGCTGAGCGAGTGACACTGTCAGCTCATAAGCCTTGAAAGAGGTGACCTCCCAGGAACGGGAGATGAGGTGGGCCCAGCCTGTGTAGTCGCACAGCACAACATGACCATTGCCGCTAGTTGTAGCAGTCACTTGTGTATCCTGAAAGCCCACAAATGTCGGATAACACAAATTTATATATCGCACAATTATTATTAAAGTGACCGAATTAATAAAAAATAAAAAATAGTTTTTTGGCAAATTGCAAAAAAACGTTTTGCAATTAGGACTTTGGTTGTTTATTTTGACATAAATGTTACAAGATGTTAGTTGCATTGTTATTTTTATTTTTTTATTATAGAATATGAATCACATATTTCACAGATGGCGTTGAATTAAAGATGACCGTGTATCTAACTCATTTATGACTAATATTGAATTCGGTCACTTTACTACTAATCAAGCGATATATGAGCTATGGTGATAAGAGTTAAGTGGATAGTTAAGTTGGGAGTATGACTAATAATGTGACGATCATGTCAGTATATCTAACTAGGTTATGATAAGCAGTTGCTCCATGTAAAATACTGGGAATTAGCTGCATCCGGTTAGACTAGAAGCCGACTCCAACATCGGAAAAGGGTAGGCAGATGATGATTTATATCAGTATATCTGGAGTTCTGGGAGATGAGTGCATAATTTTTGTCTAATCTATTATGTAATTGGCAGATGGCCGGGTCAATCCGCGGAAATCCACTAACGGCGAATATATGCTAATAATAAATTAAAAAAACATTGTCATTGTATTTTCTTTGCTCCTGTTTCATGTTTGTTATTATGTATATGTATATATTTATATAGATTAATAGTACTTTATGTATGTATTTATTGTATTGTGTAAATGGTACACCACAGACTACCTACAGTATTTGTCTGTCCTTCCCGTTTTTAATCCATCCAAAGGTTGTCTTTAAAAGATCGCTCTTAGCGATAAGACCGCCCATTGTATCACCCATTGTAAAGTTTTCTATATTTATGTCTGTAATTTATATGGTGTACATAATAAAGAGTATTCTATTCTATTCTAAATATCATAGCTGCATTCTTTTTTTACTTTATATGACATTTCTTACATGTTTTTACGTATGGCGCCGCTATCTAAAAAAGTATAACACCTTTATTTAATTTATTATTGCAATCAACACGCACCAAATGTCCTTACCATTTGCAAATAAAAGTCGGCCTAATTGAGCGGAATGGCCCGGCCGTATCATGTTTAAGTAAAAATATAGAAATAAATTAATTAAGTACCTATATAACAGATGACAAAAGACAGGCTGTGCCTTTTGCCCAATAGTGAGCAAAGCCTTTTCAGTAAAACTAATACAAGATTTATAACAATAAGCTATTAATATTCAAAACTCATGTGATACAAAATGAAACTAACCCAGTAGAAGATGGTTGGTCGAGCTGATGAAAACAAATGACCGTGGTCCACTTTAGCCCTGGATCGTCAACTGAAGAACTGAAAGTCATGGCAGAGGCCTTTGCCCAGCAGTGGGATGATTCAGACTAACAGTATCAGTAACAAAAATAACAAGAAAGGATGCTGATGATGATTTATATGCTTACACAGCTGTGTCATTAAATTGATACCTACAAAATAGCATAGCGAAGATATGAACTAATAGAACTTACTTGCAAACATTCAGCTACTTTCCCGTTGTCAACGTTCTTGTGGAGGTCGAAAAATGAAAACTTTCGCCACTGTAAATTGAGTACATTTGGTGAAGTAAATATAGGGATTAGAGGTTTCATATTTTCACACACTATGGCTTGCTGGTACGCTATGTAAGGTTAATTTCATAAAGTAAATAAAATCAACAAGTTAGGTACTATTTTAACAGGATTTTTTGCAAATATTCAAACAAAAGATACAGATCAACCAGACAACCATTCGCTATGTTAGTTTTAGAATCAATGTCCTATTAATTACCTCCAAAAAAGCCATTGTTATCGTATTTATAGTTCACGCACTGATCATGTTATCGATATAATCACTGAAATTAACAATTTACAGCGTTTTCCTTATAAAAGACGTAAAGTAGACACAGTATTTTTTACAATACAATAATCATTAAAATCATTTGCTGACAGCTGAAACAATATCTCACTCTGTTACACGTTAAGTTTTCGTGTAAAAGAAGGACAGATATCCAATTATTTCCTGAGCGTAACAGTGACAAAACAAGCCAATAAAAAAGAAAAATACAGATTATAATCGTGAAACAGAGTGAGAAACATGAAAAATTGAAAACACCTCCCCGCCGACTCATGTCAACTGTCGATGTCAAAAATAATGTTGTCAGCTCAAAATGGTCAATCTTACCACCAGCATCATTAGTAGTAATTTAATTACATGTTGCATACATGGCTTTTTAGCCAGCAAGTCTATCGACCAAAGCTAACACAATTTGGATAAAGTAGTCGAGCCGATGCGAACACTTATAACCACAGCGCAGTAAGCACAATAATAGATTTGCCAAGAGTTGTCTCATCGTCCCAGCCTTTTGTTTCGACTAGAATGAATGAATAATGAGAAGACTAGAATGCCCCTGACTTGCCATTTCGTACCAATTAATAATAGAAGGATTGACATAGGCTTGAAAGGGTAAGAAAACACTTATGAAAAATTGAACCAAACCAATGAAAGGCGTAATTAATTGGCAAATTAATTTATTCATGTCATGTCATAATGTTTCATTTGTGGTGTAGTTTTGTATGTAATCGGATTTATTAGTTTTTTATACATTTTAGCTGTCTCTGTTTCAGCCATTGCATCAATGTTCACTTCCAAGTACGTAAATAAAGGTCTCAGTTCAAAACTATCCACAGTATACGATAGAGATGTTAGGCCATCTAATAGATACATTGGAGATGGGGTTGAAAAATGTTCGGATCTGTGGGAAAAAATAAATCAAAAAATTTATATAACTATCACGACCAAAAATTTATTCCAAGTTAGGAATGAGCAAAGTAAGATTTAGATTTAGGTCACCTTTATAATACATTGCTATAAAATGGCAGCTGTACTTACGTATGCCATAAAGGTAAACCTTTTCTAATCGCTTTGTATTTGCCAACAAGAGGCAAACTGTTTTCAACGTAATAGTTTGAGACATTTATTCTGAAAACCAAAATAGGGACGTTAACCGGTCACTTACGACGCATTACGACGATTTACATACAAGTGCTGGGTACCGCAGATGTTCCCTATAATTCATTTTTTATGTTGGTAATACAGGCAACCTTGGAAAGGAAGAAAGGTAGGGGGTGAACTCGTGATGCGCTACCATGCACACAATTTATACTGCGAGGTTGTTCGCAATCTTAGTAATTCTTAGAACAGATTTCCCTGGGAGTGGAAATGCCTAATTAGGTTTTAAAATACAGAGTAGACACGATTTTGCTCAGGAAATTGTTCATAGGCTTGCGGTATGAATATTTGGCAATGAAAAGACGTTTGTTACCTGTAATACAAATCGTAATAATCCGCATCATTTCCCCAGTAGCCATTTGAAAATCCGTTTAATTTGAGAAACTGTTCCGGCGTCAAAGCGATTGCACCTCCGATTAAGGGTCGGTATGGCGATCTGGGAAATAAGAAAACCACTCCAGTAACTTAAGCTCTCGCACCATATTATAATATTAGTTCGTGACTGTTAACCGCTCAGCGGCGCTAGAACATCGAAATTCCCCAACGCCCAGCGGCGCACGCGATGACGTATCGCCACGCGCCAGATGGCCGCACTGAACAAAACATTATTTTGTTTACTAGTTGGCGACGGGCGTAATCTCAAGTTATGTTTTTATTAGAGCATATGAATGTCCCTTTCGGGTGGTATTAAGTGTTTGTTGACATTTCGTCTCTAATTTATTATATTCATTGGTAAATATTGACAATGGTTGAAAAAAAAAAACGAGGGCTTCAAAGACTGCTACAATATCGTAGGTACCTAACATCTACTGGGGTAAGCTATAATCAATAGAACTACACTACAGTAACGTTATTTGTCTCAGTGTGAAAGAGAGGTAAGGGTCGAATAGCATCATCCCTGTCACGAAACGATACAGTTGTAGCTGCGGCTATTAGTTGTTACGGACTCTGGCGCAGTTTAGGTTTGGGTATGTGTGCTGCCCACCATAAACGCGACGCTCCCGCAGAAGTAGATGCCTACCAATTTTAGTTCTCGAGAGGGCCGCGCTTGGCGCTTACGACAGTCGTGCTAAAAGATATTGGAAACAGAATTCATACTTCACAGGTCTCTCAACCACCGTGGCGAGCTGTCTCGGGTACCAGCTGCACCGGTACAGGTTCCTAGTGTCCTGAGGCACAATGTTAGGTTCATGTAGGATGATGCAACGGAACCCGTCCTTGCGAGACCGGCTAGCTACAGTGAAGCCAACGTTCAGAAGTTTGCCGCGGTTGTACGGCTGGCTCTTGTTACCTTGGAAAAAGTTTTTTATGTGGTTATTTTTTCAGGTAAAGATGATAAGTAGGTAGGTAAAAATTACGCATAACGGGTGATCTTTGGCGAAGCAGAAATATAGGCATACTGTAGATCAGAGGGGTAATTCTCGTAATTTTAAGATCGTTCACAGTCTGATCGCAGTCTCAATCTGTCAAAAACATCTACAATTTCCCTACATTTTGAAAAGTTTTTGACATTTGCTTGTCGCCGAGATGAGACTGCGACTAGATTTTGAACGTTTTAAATTACGAGAATTGGCCTTCAGATATAATTTTTACTTACCTACCTACCCAACAATGATAATATGGTTGAGTTCAAAAACCTCATCGCTATTTTTTTGCATTATGTATGCTTATATGTATGATTTAATAATTACCTACTAGCTTTTGCTCTCGATAAGGCGGGATACCCGCGGGATACCCGCGTAGAGATCGGAAATTATCCCACAATATAAATAACACAATATAAATTGTATATACAACTGGATAAAGAGATTCCTATGACCTAACCCAGGTCATGGCCCACGAGGGTCCCAAATTTTGTAGAAATCCGAACAGAAGTAAGGCGTGAAAAGGTAACAGGCAAAATCTATGCCATTTCAACAGTTCTCAGAAAACAAAATACAGCTGAATACTTGCCGACTGAAAAACAGAATCCACTCACTTTGTTCGACCACGAAGATTTGGTAATCCAATTCTTGTTTCATCAGGAACGGATGTAAGATATTCATAAAAGTGGTGAGGTAACCTTTGCAGCCCCTGTATTTGAAATAAACATACGTTCACTTTAAATATGTGACTTCTTATTCAAGGTATAGATACCTATTAAGTATACCATTCGCTTAATATGCGGCATCCTTTGAAAACTACCGAGAGGCGCCGGCCGCCAAACAGCAAAGAAGTCGCGTCGAGATCAAACTATACTGGCAGCGGCGCCGCGGACGTGGAGGAACGTCGATGATCATACAAAAAACGATTAGGTACTTTTACAATATTTACCTGTAAGCTATAATAATAGCAACACTTTGTAGAGATTTGCAGTTTGACGGTTGGTATATACCACCCGGTTTCACATGGTCCAACTTGCCTTTCATTGGGTGCAAATTCGTAGCGATTAGTGACAGATCTACTTGTTCAGGGCCTGATAGGGTAAGAATAGGTACTTTTAGTGGAACTGACGACTGATTTCATCAATATACATAAAACATTTATTCAGTGTTCAGTGCACACAAAAGACAGCAGAACACACGGAAGCACAATTAAATGATAACAAATTGCATTAATATAATGTAAAAAGAAGGTGCCAATATTATACAAAAAGAAAAATAATGATAATAATCAGTCTGTAATGTTTCCACTGCTGCGACACAGGCCTCCTCTCTTCGAGACGGAGTGCGGGTTAGTAGATGTCACATATCTTCGAATTTTAAGGTCTAGGACGTGCCGGTTTCCTCACGATGTTTTTTTTCACCGTTTTGAGAGCAGTGGCGATGACATTTTTTATACAAAGTAAAGCGCCTGCCGGGTCCGAACACTTCGAACCCAGGACCTTGCCACCCTAAATTGCATATCTACAGGGGGATTGATAATTCGATGCATTCCTTGAACAGGACACAAGAGCGAATTTGCAAAAAAAAATCCGTTGCTAAAAATACTAGGTGTCCACTCTGGGCGCAGAGCTCAACTGTTAATAGACAGAGAGACACAATTACTTTATTCTATTGTTGCCGAGCTTAATAAACTTGCCTAACAGACGAGGGGTTGACACACTTTTCTGCCCAAAAACAAATGAATCAGGCAATGTGGCAACTTTTTGTACCTATGTACAGACGCCAGCACATCAAGCTACTACAATCTGTCAAATTTCTTTAATAGATTTTCAACTTTATCGCTAAAGCATAAGGTTCAAAGTTGATTGGGAAAGTTTGACAGTTTCGGGTAGCTTGATGTGCTGGCGTCTGTACTATGTCCAAAGAACCCGTGCGTTTATTGCTTTCTTAAAGAATGTTGTCGGATATCTTACCAAGGCCAGGAGGTAATTCGGGGCAGTTATCCATTTCCTTCACAGCAGTGGTTTCAGGGTTTTTAGACATCAAATAATAAGCTGAGTAGGTGGTTAAATCTAATTCGTTATAGTTGTTTCTTAGACTGCCATTTTCGCATGACGAGTTTTTATCATCGCATGATATCGATGTTGACCAGTGCTTTGGTTCTATTGGGACCTCGCTGCAATCAATAGCCATCTGCTCAAACTTTACAGCAATTTTTCAACTTTTGCCTCTTCTAAGCAAATACAGGACGGCAGGGACATTTGTCGCAAATTAAAAAAAAAACCGAGTGTGCTTATGACCACACGACTGAAGTGAAACTTCAAACATATTTGGCTATGAGAGGAAGAGAGAAAGAAAATGTGCGCGCGCACTGCTTTCTCTT
Organism: Amphipoea oculea; assembly: GCA_945859645.1. Lineage (NCBI taxonomy): Eukaryota > Metazoa > Arthropoda > Insecta > Lepidoptera > Noctuidae > Amphipoea > Amphipoea oculea. Next base: position 15,090,569 of record OX243880.1, read on the forward strand.
GCTTATATCCCCCACTCAACTCCCGTTCGCCTCGCTCGTAGCCCGTAGACATGGGTCGTACTTGCAAAATCGAGTACCGGGGCTTCCAAGTACGTCCACCTTAAGAAACCAGGGCCTAAAACCAGGGCTCGAGATACTTTCAAGTATTTTCTATCTGCATCGAAAATTGATCCATAAATTCATACAAATAAGAAGTACAATCGCGTAATCAAACAAAAGCCCTGTTGGAAGTAAAAAGTACTTGCATAGGAAATTGACCCGTGAATTCCTATAAATAAGGAGCACAATCGCGTTTACAAATAAATACTTTTACAAACCATTAAAGTAAAAATACTTGCATACGAAATTGTTCCGTAGACTCTTACCACACCTCGGACACTCCATACAACGCTCGCAAAATAATTACCTATTACTACTACATAAACAAATGACGTTTGTATACGTGCAAATGTGTGCGTGAAATCTAGTAGCGTAAAAAAAATGGCGCGGAAACTAAAGCAATTTGTGTCGGGGAACCGAACGACGACGGCGGCGGCGCTGCCCGAACGTGTGCATAATTATGAAGTGACCATGTAGTTCAATTGTTTATTTATATAGTCGGGTTCGTAATGAAATAAAAACACTAAAATAGTTTAGTTTAAATGACTTATCTGTAAATAATCGGTTATTAAATCGCATGTTATTAAAAATGCGAAATCTTACAAACAGTTTATGTAAATACGAATTCGGAAAAGCATCACAATATCCAACCATCGTGATTAAAACTCAAATAAAACTTTTAAATCGCATAATTGTGTGTTCGTGTCAGCAATACAGCGCTGCGGTTCGCGAGCGCCCTTGCTAAAGAGTCGGCGACGAATACCTCGAAGTGCGGGGTGAGGTGCGGTATCTGATATGAGGGCGAGGAAGGGAGTGTCCTTTCTGTACGTAGTACTAGTAAGTATTCTGTGCTCTTACTGATAAGGAGCATGATCGCATTTGCGAAAACAAACGCGGTTGTTGAACTATTTGAGTACCTACGTACTCGAGCGCTGAGGCACGACGGAGCGAGATACTTTCAAGTATTTTCTATCTGCATAGAAAATTGATCCATAACTTCATACAGACAAGAAGTACAATCGCGTTTTCAAAAGCCCCGTTGGAAGTAAAACTACTTGCATAGGAAATTGATCAATGACTTTCTATAAATAAGGAGCAAAATCGCGTTTACAAATAAATACTTGCAAACCATTAAAGTAAAAAATACTTGCATACGAAATTGTTCCGTAGACTCTTACTGATAAGGAGAATGATCGTATTTGGGAAAACTAACGCGGTTGAGTACCTACGTATTTGAGCGAGTAGCCGTATAAGATACCTACGTTTACGTCACGCGTTCGCCAGCTTACTCTCCAAGTCAAGTGTGCGTAAAGAAGTTTCACTTCAATAATTTTGACACAACAAAAATCGAATTAGACAATCGCGACTCGTCGACACGTGGTACTTATTTGCCCTACCCCGTGAATTGTTTTTTAGAGCCGCAGGCGCGGAGGGGGCGGCCTTGGCGTGTTTTTTAAGGAATTTTTCACTTTTTGTATGGAAAATATGAAAAATACCTACCTACATGTTGAGTTTTAGGAGTTTATGAGTTTCATAAAGGGGGTCGAAATTTTCATTATTTTTGCGATAGGACGCACCATTTTCGAGATATAAACAAAAGAAAAAAAAGATACAGACAGTACTGTTTTTGCACCTGAAGTCGAGGTGTTGGTGTGAATTTCTATTCATGACTACTAATTTTATTCCACACCTTTTTAATCACGATTAAAAATAGTCAGATTTAGTTCGATTTAGTTAGACAATCAAAATTTTTGGTTGAGTACCTACGTATTTGAGCGAGTAGCCGTATAAGATACTTTAAAGTCTTGCAAGTATTTTCAATCGGTACCTGGTGTGCGTACTTGGAAGCAAATACCTGGTGTAAAAACCCGGTCGCATAAATACGTACCTTCCCTACTCGCCCGATCACACGTTTTCGTAACGCATTCGCCAGTTTACTCCCCAAGTCAAGCGCGCCTAAAGAAGTTTCACTTCAAAAAAAAAACATACAAACAGCCGAACATAGTACCTCCTCCTTTTTGTGAAGTCGGTAAAAAATACTCGCATACGAAATTGTTCCAAAAGGAGCATGATTCGCATTAATTTGCGAAAACTAAAGATAACGTCGGACAGGACGGATCCGAAGAAAAGCGAGTAGCCGTATAAGATACTTAATAGTCTTGCAAGTATTTTGAGTCGGTACCCGGTGTGCGTACTTGGAAGCAAATACCTGGTGTAAAAACCCGGTCGCATATTTATGCGACCGGGACCGGGTTTTTACACCAGGTATTTCCAGCTATTTTTACGTACCTTTCCTACTCGCGATCACACGTTTTCGTAACGCATTCGCCAGTTTACTCCCCAAGTCAAGCGCGCCTAAAGAAGTTTCACTTCAAAAGTATAACACCTTTATTTAATTTATTATTGCAATCAACACGCACCAAATGTCCTTACCATTTCCAAACAAAAGTCGGCCTAATTGCGCGGAATGGCCCAGGCGCGGACGGGGCGGCCTTGGCGTGTTTTTTAAGGAATTTTTCACTTTTTGTATGGAAAATATGAAAAATGATTACCTACATGTTGAGTTTTAGGAGTTCATGGGTTTTATAAAGGGGGTCAAAATTTTCATTATTTTTGCGATAGGACGCACCATTTTCGAGTTATAAGCAAAAGAAAAAAAAACTTCGTACGTATTTGGCTATGAGAGGAAGAGAGAAAGAAAACGTGCGCGCGCACTGCTTTGTCTTGCTTATATCCCCCACTCACCTGCCGTTCACCTCGCCCGATCACACTTTTCGTAACGCGTTCGCCAGTTTACTCCCCAAGTCAAGCGCGCGTAAAGAAGTTTACCTTCAAAAATACTTGCATACGAAATTGTTCCGTAGACTCTTACTGATAAGGAGCATGATCGCATTTGCGAAAACTAACGCGGTTGAGTACTGTGATGTATTTAGTGACTCATTTCATCGATCTATGCAACACATTCTCGTCTCAGCTGGTTACCAACGATGCTTGTGCATAGATAGGTAGGTAAGTAAAGACACACATGAATGTAAATCGAAATTAAGAATAGCAAACACGTTTAGTGATTTTCGCTTAGATCATGGTCACTAATTTTGTCTTTTTTTTTTTTTTTCGTAATTTGAGCGATTATTTTACTTACTGCGCTTTTACTCGTCGCCAATGTGGTGTTCACTGTAATCTACCATTAGGGGCTTGGGGTTTAGGAATAAAACAGCCGGATTATCAGTAAGTACACAATCACCCCAAAGGGAACGTCCTGTCGCCAACGGCTAAAGTAAGTGACAGCTCCAGTGTTACCAGTGAGTTGAGTGCTACATTTAATAGTACATCACAAGTACCTACGTATTTGAGCGAGTAGCCGTATAAGATACTTAATAGTCTTGCAAGTATTTTGAGTCGGTACCTGGTGTGCGTACTTGGAAGCAAATAATGTAAAAACCCGGTCGCATAAACATGCGACTGGGTTTTTACACCAGGTATTTCCAGCTATTTTTTACGTACCTTCCCTACTCGCCCGATCACACGTTTTCGTAACGCATTCGCCAGTTTACTCCCCAAGTCAAGCGCGCCTAAAGAAGTTTCACTTCAAAAATATTTTGTTGTTCCATTTAGTTTGACCGCGTAGGTATTGCACTTTTGTATGAAACAGCTGATTTTTTTTTTGATAACCGGCGATCAATTTCTAAGTACGGGTATCTACTATCATGTGCCGAATTCACGGTTACAGATTGCACATCGATGATGTCCCTGACACCCTGTATACTACTTTGCTATAAATTGTGTCATACGGGGTTGCGTGGGAGGCTGGGCCACTGCTATCTAAAGGCGGAGACTGACTTGCAACTTTTGTTTGTAATGTATCATTCGAGGCGAGCTTGGTAACAAAACGGCGATACACGAAACACGGCGAACGCTCGTTTCGAGCACATGGCTCAAGCGCGCTTCATTTCTTGTTACAAAACGGCGCGATCGGTGGCAGCGATACACTAAACGTGGCGAACGTTTGCCTCGAGCACACCCCGGACACTCCATACAACCCTCGCAAAATAATTACCTACTACTACTACATTAAAAAATGATGTTTGTATACGTATGAATGTGTGCGTGAGGTACTTGTGTTTGCGAGCACTCTTTGCTCGAAGTGCGGGGTGAGGTGCGGTAACTGATGTTTAACTGGTGCGGGGAAGGGAGTGGCCTTTCTGTACCTAGTACTTTAAGTATTCTGTGCCCAGGCGCGGTCGCAGCCTAAGATTTTGGGGGGGTCATTGGGTGCCGAGAAATATTTTAAGGGAGGTACATCTCCTCGTTGGTCTAGTGGTCGCAAGCGTTACTGCTGACCATGAGGTCCTAGCTGGGTTTGATTCCTAGGTCGGGTAAAGTGTTAAAGCGTTTTTCCATCATAAAATTCTCAGAAGCAGCCTGGAGTCTGGATTTGTGCCCGGTTGGCGGCGGTAGGCTCGCCCTCTTTGACATTTCACTTAATAACTGGCGAAATGAAATGTGGGTTTAAGTAGGTACTATATGAAGATATACCCCTGCCCAACCCTTTGGGGATTAAAGACGTGATGATATGTTAAGGTTCATGTACATCTCCAGCTCCACATTGCTTATGCTATTCAGGGACGCAGCTTTTACATAGGGGGGGGGGGTGTTACTTGTAGATTGAGCAGGATGGGAGAGCGAGCGAAGCGAGCTCGAAAATTTTAACAACCCGCCTCTGTTTGATTAGGTTTTCTTTCATATTTTCAAGTAGAAATAGGAGTTACATTGTCGACTTATGCAGGCAAGCTGAAACAGCTATCAGAATCTAAAATGCAAGAGCGAGCGAAGCGAGCTCGAAAATTTTGCACACTCTTGGATAGGTTCAATTTTCTTTCGATCATTCCAAAAGGATTAGGAATTACTTGCTTTGTCGATTTTTGAAGAAAAGCTCAAGAACCAATGTAAATTGCAAGAACGAGCGTAGCGAGCCTGAAAATTTTAGCACCCCACTGAATAGTCTCTGTTTTCTTTTACCCATCATACGAAAAGAGAACTCATTTTATCGAATTATGACGAAAAGCTTAAACTCGATTTACAGCAGTTTAGGTTTTGGAATCTGGCCTTACCTAAGCGTTTCAATCTTACTTACGAGAGGGGTGCTCAATATCCCGAGTCTGCATCGCTCGCTCTTGAATCCTAGATTCTATATTTTTATACAGCTTCTAAAAGGCTTTTTAAAAAATATTTTTTAGGCGCGTTAAAAAACCCACTGGCATTTCATAGTTTTAACTTTTTACTTCAGTCGGCCTCGGCAGTCCCCATCTCTTAATGTTTTTGAATATGCCAATCGGGGTTTTCGTGGCTCAAGTACAGTTTTAAGTTAGTAAGGCAAGTAAATCATTCAGACTCTCAACAGCTTGAATGATTTTGGGGGGGGTCATGACCCCCACGACCCCCCCCCTCGGACCGCGCATGTCTGTGCCTCGAGTTAGAGTACCTACTTGACTTTGACTCAAGCGTGCTCCATTTTTATTCAGAATGGCAGACATAGAGGTTGTGTGTGCTTTATTAATTTTATTTGAGTAGTTATTGTTATTGGAAGAAGAATAAAAACAAAACGATATTGGGAGACCTGCACTGACTTGTTTAAAAACATGCGCTCGCAATGCTCGCATCGAGCGCATGCGTGCGTAACGCGTTATAAAAACTAGATATGTACATTAGAAACAAACGTTGCAAGTCAGTCAGTCTCCGCTTTTATGTTGTCGATGTCATCGAGACCAAGTCCAAGAAGAAAAACTTTTTTACAAAAAAAACAACCGACTTCAAAAAAAACACTACAAAGTGAATAATAACTTTAATGTCGGAAGTCGGTGTCGTTTGTTCCGCATTTTCGTTTTTTGACACCGACTTCCGAAATTAAAGTTATTTTTCACTTTGTAGTGTTTTTTTTGAAGTCGGTTGTTTTTTTTGTAAAACAGTTTTATTTTTCCTTTTTTTAGTTGTACCTACCCCACACAAATTCAATTAACACTAGTGCATTGAAGAATTGAAGACACGACTCAAAGAATCATCAAAATTCACATAGAAATGCCGGAGATGCAGTACATTTGTGCATATAACTTCGTACATAAGAATAATTACCTAATGTATTATATACTAAAACCTTCCTGAAAGTATGTAGATCACACTAATGAAAGAATTATCAAAATCGGTTCAGTAGTTTTTGAGATAATCGCGGACATACAAACATACATACATACATACATACGGGTCGAATACAGAACCTCCTTTTTTAAAGTCGGTTAAAAATGGGTGCTGTAATGTCTATTTACTTATACTTACCTTGCTTCTTTTTCTATTGTAGGCCAGTCATATTTAACACTAGAAATCGCTATAATCGCAAACTAACGGCTAGTTCTGATTTTTTTTAATATGTTGTTAGGACTTCCTACCTTTGGGGTCGCGGGCGCACCGAGTGGGGACTCTGTCCGCCCACAAAGTGACCCCAGGGGAGACGGTGGCACAGTGGTCACGTGCTGCCGTGCATATCGAGGCTCAGGGGAGGCCCCTTTACAGTCTCCAGTTGCACGGGGAGGTTCCGGAATTGGTCTTTTAAGAGGAACTGGGACCGCCCCTATGTGCTGATGGTGATCAGCGGGGTGGTTTTAGTGAGGTAAAAATCCCACACGCCCCGATCTCCCTCCCCGGAGGTCGGGTGCCTTTTGAAAGTTTCCCCCCGACAAAAAAAAAGGACTACTTCCTACCAGCAGCGTGTATCCAAGTTTGCAGATTCGAAAGACCTGTTTTTTTTTTGGATGGAAAATCATCAAATGAGTCCCGCTCTTGGTGGAGCGGAAGGGAGTGTCAGACTATTACTGACTAAAACCCACCCGTGTTCGAAAGACCTGAGCTAACTTTGCAGCACTCGAAAAGCCGCCAAATTTTCACATGTTTTTTGGCATTCTCAATATAAGTCCTAAATTATTAGATTTTTTTTTAAGAGTAAACTAGTCGTGAGCTCGACTGGTGGTCATGGCCAAGAAGCACGCTGTCTCATCTGGCTGCTTGTCTGACAGAGGTAGTATCAGTGATGAGCTGTTACATACTAGTCTTCACGCACAACGTCTAGTTCTCACGCACAGAAACACCATTCCGAGCTGAAAGGCGCGTAAAAAAATTCGAAAAGTGATTTGGAAAATCGAGTTTTATAAAAAAAACCACTGCATAAATCGATTTCGCCAAGGTTCTCTTAAGACCGATTCGCGTTCGCCATTAGACTGTTCGTCGACAGGACCATTTTTAGAGTGCTGCAAAGTTAGCACAGGTCTTACGAAGCTCCAAACTTGGATATACGCTACTGGTAGTGGTCCTAACAATATATTAAACGATCAGAACTAGCCGTTAGTTTGCGATTTTAATGTTCGATATGACTGGCCTATTGTATCCATAACAACACAAGTACCTACATATAATATGTGTTCGCCCAAATAGCTCAGTATTTCCCAATGTTCAGTAGGTACACAATCAGAATACTTGCTTAAGCCATTATCATCTAGGTATCTAATATCTATCGCCACCACGCACCCCCTCCTACTACCTCCTCCTCCTCTCCTACTGCTAAGTTGCTTAGCTGTATTTATTTAAAATAGGTACGCCAACAGTGTAAACATTTTACATTCATTGATAAAAGTTATAAGTAGGTATAAGTTCTGTCCTGTCTGATGTATAAATCGCCGCCAACTAGCTTAATTAGCCATTCAGTTAACTGCCTAGCCTTTTAACTAAACGGCGCCACGGTATAATTATCTATACAGTATTCTATCTTCATACAAACGGTCGGTACGCGAATCATATCTACGCGCTTCGAGTTCGGTTAACAAACGAGTCTCGAATGCTCCGCAGTGACGAACGGACGCCGGACGGTGTGATGACGGTTTTGTAAGCAGAAAGCGTGCGATTTGATTTTACTAAGAACAAGAATTGACCCAGTATTGAGCTTTGCGGTACACCTTACTGAACTGGTTGCCCAGAAGATTTCACACCATTAACATCTACACGTTAGAACCTATTATGTAAATAAGAATTTATTACGTTGAGAGCTTCGTTTAGGACACCGTAATGACGTAGTTTACGTAAAAGCGTGTCATGTCAAAAAGGCTTGCTACAATCTCTAGGTGCACTGTTCGCGTTGTCAAACATGTAAACAGTGCCACCCATCGCTTCTCTCTACGACGACCAATAGACGCGTCCACAGGGCCAAAGTAGTCGAAACCAACGTTGGTAAATGGACGACTGTAACAATCAAGTCTTATACATCAGGCAAATCGCCTGTAGCTGGCGTTTGAGGTATATTGCTTCTCGTTTCAAGCAAAATGCGCAATTTGTTGATATCTTCCGGACCTCATTACGGCATCTCAAAATCCTGTAACGTTGTTTTAGCTCATTGCAGGCAGTAAGTAAAAATAATTACATAAAAAGTAAGATTAAATACATACCTAATTGAACAATATTAGTATATGTCATCGAAATAAAACTAAAAGATTCGGCTTTACGCCGTGGCTGCCTAATGATGAAATTGAGCAGTGGGTCCAGTCGACCTATTCAAAATGTGATTGGGTTGAGTGGTCCGGTGGGTCCATTTCGAGTGGGTTCAGTTGACCAAACACTTAGCGATCCAAATCACTTGCCCAGCTTTTTGATTGAATGGCTGAATTCAGGCCGCTACGCTAGTTGAACGGCGCCGTTTAATTACAAGGCTAGGCAGTTAACTAAAAGTCTTATTAAACAAGTTGGCTGCGACATATAGACCAATTACAGGAACATACGACATTCACATACTTACTTAGTCAAAGCAATCTTCTAAAATTAGTATCATGGTAATTATTCATGTGCTTACCTATTTTTAAGAAGCCACTGGTCCCTACAACATACGGAATACATTCAGCAACGCGCCACAGTAGGTGGATATACTTACCTAGGTATATCATTTTTAATGTAGGTAATTATTTTATATTTATATCTAAAGTTATATCGTACTAATCAAATAGTTGTCATTATTACTTACGCACAGTCACAACAACACGTCTAAGTTAGTCAAATAACCCGCCCCTAACTGCACAGCCTAACTGTTCCAAGGGCGCAAAGGTGCCCAAAACGCTTGCTGCATCTGCATTGCCACGTTGAATGGCAATGGCTAACCTTTGCACCAAGAACGAGCCGGAGCGGGAGTCACCCGTTTTGTCACGAAGCTTGTAGTTTTGCCACCCATGGTCTCAACAGCAATGGGCACAAAATGGTAACGGTCATATATCATTTTTATCGAAAAGTAAATATCTAAATGCATATTTACCTCACAACTCTGTATGGGCTCTCGCGAGTCGCGTTGTAAACCCTCATAAAGAAATAATTCGAGACATTTAGAAGAAGAGCAGAGAATAGGAACACGGTGAACAAACGGAATGAAAAATTCGCCATATTTTAATTTATATAAATATCTTAATACATTTTAAGGAAAAAAACTCCCAAGAAAAAAAAATATCAAAAAAAGCGTGTACAAAAAATGACAATTCTGTGTGGGTATGAATGACACTATGACAGACTTCTAAAATTTTTGAAGTAAGTAGGTATTGAAATTATCCAGAAAGAATGCATTCTGGCCAATGTTCAAAAACTTCATAAAAAGCAAACGCTATTTATTATGTCAGAATTGTAATGTCATTTTGGGATCATCGTGAATGTTGTTCGCGTAACATTTTTTGCAAAATTTATATTGAAAGATGCCGAAATACTATAGGTTCAGAGCGACAACGCCGACTCGGAAACCAAAGCGGAGCAAAGAAAAAGAAAAGGAGAGAGAAATAGAGAAGTGAGTCGTTATTATATGAACTGTTGGTACCAATAGGCAGGTAGGGTTAACATTTTAATTAACCACCGACAATGACAGCTCGATTCAAACATTAGGGCGGCTCTGAAGTGTGCTCGCTGCGCAGCACCTCATCCTCAACCCTGCTGACACGTGAATTTGTTACTGCGTAGCGACTTGCCTCATGTTCCGAGCCGCCATAAAGTTTGACTCGGGCTGTACTATCGCGGACACTCCCGCCTGACCGCCACTAAGTTCATTTTTGCTTGCAATCAAAAAATAGAAGCGCTCTCTAGTAAGCGCGCCATGGTCAAATAGTTCGTCCGTAAAATTCACAATAGGAGTACGCGTGATGCGTTACTAAGCTGCGCAGTGTAGGCTGCAACTAATTGCGTTACCGCTTTCCTATTAGGCGGAAACTTTAAGGGAACGTGGCTTGGCGCCCCCGTAGGATTTGGGCGAAATTTTTTTAAGTGATCAGGCGGAAATGGCCGCGGTGGTACCTAGGCAGTAGGTACTTTCTGTGAGGTCACTATAGTCGATCCACGGTCTTCCAAACTCGTTACAAGGTAAATAAGGTAAGCTACATTATGACGAAAATCATCATTTTATGAACAGAGTAGTTTGTGTGAGATTATACCCTGTATTCATACTAATATTATAAATTCGATAGTAACTCTCTGTATGATACCTTTTTACGCCTATACCAATAAACGGATTTCGATAAAATTTGGCAAGGAGAAGATGGCATCCTGGGTAAGGACATACTTTTTTCCCGATAGCACGTTCCCGTGGGATAATCCACGCCAACGAAGCCGTTGGCAGAGCCTAGTATTATTATACCTGTTACAAATGTGAACCAGATGGCCACTCGTCTTTTCCTCTATTTCGTCGCCATACCTCGATAGATCACATTCGTAGGTATCTACATCTCTGCGCAAGTATCTAGATCCCAAATTGTATTTCGACTAGAAAAATATATCCAAAGTACCCTACAGCATTTGCTTAACTTTTTAGGACCAAGTTTGAAGCTGAAAGAAGTTGGGTGGACTTGACATTAGCGTGCACACCAGCGCCATCTTGGTATTTGCGGCGCACGTCATGGCGCGAAAGCCCTCCACTGATGGGCTTGCCGCGACAACTGGCCGCCGGCCTCCGAGCCTCGCTCCAGCTAAGCAATCGACCTATCTTTGTGTTTAAAATCCCAGCCGTACGCTCCCAGGACGTTATGCGTCCATTTTAAAATTTTACAGTGAAAAGTGTACATTTTCCCGTGTTTTTGTGCATTTTTTTTCAAACCTTTTCGTGATTCTTGAACGCTTTTTTATGTGGTCAAGTGTGAGTGGTGTGCTCCTATTTTTTTTTTTCGTGAGACAGTTATCAATTATCATCCATATTTTGTGATGGTTAATACATTAACTAAAAGCCACGATTGTCTTTCATTTTGCTTTGCATATTATAATCTACCTGGTATCGACAAGTTCACACGTAAACCCAGATGTACCTATTTGCTCTGATGTGGAAAGTTATTGAAATCAAACAACTCAGCTTATATAAAACAAACCATTTTTATTTAAAACAATTTTGACAAAAGAAAAACTAATATAATTATATCACTTTTCTTTAAGTAACTCATGGTCTAAGATATAGTTATCTAATGTAGACAGGTATTATAACGACCTTTGATGTCTAAGCGGATTTTACACTAGAAACCTATGTTGCTTACAAGAAATTATCTTATGCAGGGTGGCACGGACATCGACATATTAACCCGCATCCGAATTTTGTAACACAAAATTTATCTCAATTTGAATCATTTTGAAGGATATTTATAATCCATTGCTTCATATGTTCGAAAAATGTGTCTGCTCAACAACGTAAATAACGCAATGAATTTTGTTGAACTGTCAAAATGAAACCCATTGCTACTGATAGTGTGTTACGCAATTACCCCGCTGTTACCATGGATTCAGTACATGATTCGGAACCCCTGCATTGAAATGTATCGACGGTTATTAAAAAAAAAATTGATGTTCCATAAATTTTGCCCGCGTTGGTATTGCAATTTTCTATGAAACAGCAGATTTTTTTTTTTTGATATTCGACGATTTTTTTCCCCTGCGTGATCGAATCAGAAATGAGGAGATCCGCAGGAGAACCTAGGTAACCGACATAGCCCGAAGAATTAGCAAACTTAAGTGGAAGTGGGCAGGACACATTGCTCGCAGAACAGATGGCCGCCGGGGCCAAAAGGTTCTGGAGTGGCGACCGCGTACCGGAAGACGTAGCGTTGGAAGGCCTCCCACAAGGTGGACCGACGATCTTGTGAAGGCCGCAGGAACCCGTTGGATGCGAGAAGCACAGAACCGGTCGAAGTGGAGGTGCTTGGGGGAGGCCTATGTCCAGCAGTGGACGTCTTTCGGCTGAAATGATGGTCCGACGAAAGATTTCTACTCTGGGGGTTCTAGAATTATGTGCTGAATCCATGGTAAAAGGTTGGGCGTCGACGTCCCTGCTGCCCTGTACACGCGAGTACTGAAATTCTTAAGCAAATATTAATAGTAAACATTAATAGCTTAACATTTTATTATTGTGATGTAAATAGGCCTTGGTATTTGTCGCGCAAACATTCAGTAAAAGTAGGCATATAAAATTCTACATCTTATCGTACGAAATAGCACAAGTATGACTTCCAATTTGCTAATTGAATTACTAAAGAAATTCTATGACAGTTAGAGTAAAATAAGTAAATTATGTACTTATGGTAAGCATTGTTTTTAAATATACCTAAGGATAACTAATTTGGGTAAAAAAAAGTGGCACTCCGGGAGTGCCGACAGAAGTGAAAACTTGAACAATTACGTGTGTATTTTTTGAATCGTCATATAAACAAAACAAACAGAATACTTTGCCATCACTCACTGACATATCGGAATTACATTAAAACCGAGTACATCCCGAGGACAGCCGAACACAGCCGAAGCGGTGTCGGTTACGGTAACAGTGGCGCGAATTCAATGGTTTTTTCCCATATCAAAAAATGCCCAACCCGCCTAAAGAAGTTTTCACTTCAAAAATGTTTTTTCAAGAGAATGTTTAGAGTTAAATTGGAAAATATATAAATATGTAAAAAATAATGCGTTTCAATTAAAAATTAATAAGTAAACAAAAATAGAATATTCAAAATATAGACTTAAATGTAGGATAAACATTATTGTTTCAATCGGTTGTCGTTAGGCCTAACGGAAGATACTCCATTGCTCAGTTAAAATTAAAATGGCCACTTAACTTGCCACTATCACAAAATAGAGTAACAACATAAGAAAATAAAAGATGATCATATACATTTATAAATTATTCAACATTCATTAGGTTTTGACTTTGAGCAACTTACTGTATCAGAGCAATGGTTATATCTTTCGCTCATAAACAGATGTATCACATTGTATCCCTTACAACTAAATTCAAAAAGTAAAATTACAAAGAAATAGAAATGCTTACAGAGAGGGACCTGACACATTATTACGTTACATCATCGATGCTAATAGATATGGACAAAAAACCGGGTTTAAAGTCCGATTACTGAGTTTAAGTCCGATTGCTGGGCTTAAACCCCATTACTGGGTTTAACTCCATCTCTACTCGCAATATATTCCGAAATCAGAAAATGACACATTATTCTGCATCGCATTGATATTGTTTTGAACATGTTTTGAACTTAACTATTCACGAAGTCTATGGAAACGAGAATGAATAATATTGATTCGTTGTTTTTGGCATCAAATTTTTTTTTTGAGCTCGATTACTCATTGGTCAGTATTGCCGCATTTGGATGTACTTGGCGGATGACCATAATCATTTAGCACTTAAGCATTTTGTTAATCATATAATAATTAATATTCTGAAAAAGCATTCACAAAAAATACTTTATACAAATTATATTGCGAAGGATATACTTGAATAGTATTTTAGAGATAAATAAACTATCTTACGTACATTAGAGATAGTTAAACAAAACATTGAACAGCAAGGACATGTATTTCTATGTTTAAGTTGTCTACCTATCTAGCTACAAAAGCTATTTACAATTGTATTTATGTTGTAAGTAAGTACATATTTATTAGTTATAATAAAACATTTATACACCATATGGAATATTGTTGAGCACTTGAGTGCCTAGATACTAGTCAGTATTTAATTGATATTTCATACAAAATAGTTTTGGAGATTCTTATAAGTATTATTAAAAAAAAAAAGAAACAAAATACCGGGGGTCTGTATGTAATAAAAACGTTAATTTTGTGACCTTAAATTATAATGAGTATGTTAAATAAATATAAAAATATTAATAAAAATGTCATTATCGAATTGAGACAGTAAATGTTTAAATTAAAAATTATAATCAAAATAATCAAGAAGAAAATTATTAAAAAAACTTCGACATTATTTAAAATGTTTGATGCTTAGGCCGCGAATTCCTCATATAAAATCTTAATTAGCTTTTATTTTCATTTAGTAACCGATCTACATGTATTTCTAACGCATGCTGACGAGAACTATTATACTAAGTATTATTAATTTAATAATCAGTATTAACTGTACTTTAATAATGAACGCTCACAGCGCAACAATAACACTAAGTTTGGATTTTATGTACTATATTGTCATTCTGTACTTTAAATATTACAATAAAATGGCCGTCTGTACATTTATCTACAGTTTCCGATAGTTTACATTTTATACATTTAGGTTTAAATATGACAGAAAAACGATCAAATTGATCTTAAGTTCACATGAATATTAAGTTGGTGATGATCATTAAACAAGTCAAAAACATAAAAAAAATAAGAAACTGAAAGTTCTTGAGAACCTTCATCATAAAAAATCTACGAGCGGTACATTATTATACATCATCATACAAATTAAAATATTAAAGGTACCTACATAACAGATATATCAAGAAAATAACTGTATGCTTCATTAAAATACATAATTTCTCAAATAATTTGAAGCTTAGATACTAATTTGCATAAATAAATTAATACAGACATTTATGAAATATTTAACAGGTAGATAAAAAGCCTATTTTATAATATGCACCTATATTGTAGTGCTGACAAATCCCTAGTGTTGCCATACATTAAAAATGGGATCAAGTCAAGTTATAACATCGATAATCATGGAATGATTAGACAATTTTGACACCACCTATACTATTATAGTTTTATATTTATACCATCATAATAATTGTCGCACAATTACAATTGACTAATGAGAAGACTTAAATGACATCCTTCGCTTCCTCACTCATTTAATAAAAACCGTAGCGTACAGACGCCAGCACATCAACCTACTACAATCTGTCAAATTTCTTCAATAGATTTTCAACTTTATCACTGACGCATAAGGTTCAAAGTTGATTGGGAAAATGTGACAGTTAGGTGTAGGTTGATGTGCTGGCGTCTGTACAAAAAATCACCCAGCAGTTTTGAAACACATTCGTTAGTATTTTACACTGGCAACACTAGTGAACTGTCACTCGGTAATGTGAAAGAGATCAACAACACTGGGTAACGATCGTATTTTTTTAGAAGTGTCTCTGCACTTAACTGGTGTTACCGGTCATCGCCAAACAAGAGCTTGGCGAAATATGTCCATCAGCTACGCTCGTCTATATTAGCTAGGATGTGCGTGTACAAATGGTATTGCATCACTTGTACTATTTCGTATCTGAGGGTAGACAGACCGTCCCTGCCAAACGTTTTTCCTTTTTGCGATAGCAGCTGGTACCTGAAAAAAGTGAATTGAAAATCAGTATTTGTTTTGGTGTTAGATTTAAGGTCCGGTCGCACTTTTGCCAAAGATGTAAACAACAGTGGCCGCTCGAAATTGAATAAAATCGATATACAAGAACATTTATTTTAAGTAATGTTCTTGTACGCGTATCGCGCGTATCGAGTTTTGCGGTACCTCTATAGGAGAGAGTGGGCTGTAATCAACCACGCGTGACCAGTGCGGGTTGGCCGTTGTCACATATTACACACGAATTTTGGTTCTAGGGAGTAATGCAATGCGTAACAGTAATAAATTAAGTGTTTGATTCTCAAAACTGTTACGCTGAAATGCAAGTTTTAAAATGGGTAGGGACACCTACGAATAAGTAATAAAAACTAAATGTTTTTGTAAAAACTGCAAAAACGTTACAAAATGAATCAAGTTTATACATTTTATTAAGTTTAAATCTTTAAAACTCAATCTGCCTTATTAATGAGTTAAAAATCAACAATGGCGTACCTCTTTGGATTAGGCGTTGACCTCTTATGCTCTAGACTGGCGTAGCGCGCGATAGACATCTTGTATCTTGCTATGTGATAGTTCTTTTTGAGTAATCTGTAACAGGACATTAGAGTAATTAATGAATTCTGCTGACTCACTGCTAAGGCAGTTACTGCTTCATTGCTGGTTGCAAGCGCCACTGCTAAGCGTGGGATTTTGGGTTCGAACCCCAGTTGGGCAGTGTTATAGGAGTTTTCCACCCTGATTCTGGATTTGCGATATGGTTGATGGCAATAAACCCGCCCGCTATTACATTACCGGCGAAATGTGGATGTTTCGTCATCGACCTTATAATTTCATTACCACTTTTGACGACAATTCCCCGTATATTGGAACATCATTAGTAATATAGAAAGAAATGCTTACCTATAGTACATATCATCGTCTTCTCCACCCCAGCCCCAGTACTTGTTGGAGAATCCGTTGACCGTGTGGATCTGTTCCAGGGTCATGGCGGACACTCCGCCAAATATAGCGCTGTATGGTAACCTGGAACAGGTCGGGTAGTTTGGTTAAAACACTGATATTTAAGACGCTTCTTTTTTCTTCTTCAATCGATCCCTCATTACTGAGGATCGTGGCCACTGGTCCCTTTTAAGCCGACAATCTGCCTCTATCGACTTCGGTCCTAAGTGCCATCACCACCTGCTGAAATTTGGTTGAAGACGTTGCTTCTTTTACTTGGTCAGACCATCGTGATTGTGACCGACCTCGTGCTCTCTTCCTTCGGCATTGCCAACAATGACCAGCTTCTCAAGGCTGCTATGCATCTATTTAGATGCTGATTTGCATGAAAGCCCAGGAGAATTGGACCCACATATATTTTTATCATACCATGGGCAAAATTGCGAAAAAAATAGTGGAGATCTTGCACCACAGTTTTGTGCACGAACCAAATTATTACGTCAAACTAGGTCTTTGCAAGTTTATTCCTAACCAATCGATTTAAAAGACGGCTGAAAAATTAAGTGTACAGACGCCAGCACATCAACCTACTACAATCTGTCAAAATTCTTTAATAGATTTTCAACTTTATCACTAAAGCATAAGGTTCTAAGTTGATTGGGAAAATCTGACAGTTTCGGGTAGGTTGATGTGCTGGCGTCTGTACCTACATTACACAGGGTAACTTGTGTATTCTTTGTAAGCCAATTATTTTAACTCCTGCAGAATATCTCAATGCAAACTTACTTGAATTTAAACCTATCTATAGAAGCAGACATGTGCCTCGGCTGCCGCGTGCAGGAGTACAAGTTCCTTGTATCCAGCGGCAGCAGGTCGATGTCGTGGAAGATGAAGCACTGGAACCCCCCTGGCTCCAACTTCTGACTCTCCATGAAACCCACGTTCATCAGCTTCGCGCGATTGAACTGTTTCGTACCTGAGGACAGTCATGGCTTTTAGCTATAAGTTACTAAAAAAAGAAAAAATATATAATAAGAAGAGAAGATAGTATATGTTTAAAAATAAATAGGTACTTTAGACACATTTTTGGGTGGCAAAGAAGCAGGGGACACACGGGATCGTATACTGCCTTCGCAATTTAAGTTCTAAACATGTAAAAAATGTGCTTTTGAAAAAACAACTATAAATCCCATGCATAAAGTTCGGTTTGCGCTACCACTTCAAACATTTTTATTACTTTTCAATAGAACTAGTAATTCTGAAAGCAACTTAATTTACACTAGGATAAAGTTGATATTCGTTTAAGTGGAAATAACGTGGGTTGCCAACTCAGAGATATAGCCGATGCTCTTGATATTTACCCAGGATGTTTTAGAAGAAATAAAAAAAAATACTTTACCTTTTTGCTCAACAATGTATATCCCGTATTCAATTTGTTGCTTCATCAAGAAGGGGTGCATGTGGTTTAAGAAAATTGCTAAATGCTGTTGGCGGTCTCTGGAAATAAATATTTAAGTACTTTATTAATCTTCCTCTTAAAAGTCTCCCTCTTTCTAGCCACATCATCTTTTATACAATCCAGCCATTGTTTCCTTGGCCAAACCACGAACAAGGAACAAAAAAATAAAAATATGAGTGTGCTTATGACCATACGACTGAAGTGAAACTTCAAACGTATTTGGCTATGAGTGGAAGAGAGAAAGAAAATGTGCGCACACGTTGCTTTCTCTTGCTTATATCCCCCACTCAACTCCCGTTCGCCTCGCCCGATCACACTTTTCGTAACGCGTTCGCCAGCTTACTCCCCAAGTCAAGCGTGCGTAAAGAAGTTTCACTTCAAAAATCATTATAATCCAGGCGAAAAACGTCCACTACTGGACTGAGGACTGCCTCAAACATCGCCACAACTACCAGTCCTGTGATCGCGTCCAGCGGATTCCTGATACCTAGTCATCCGTCCACCTTGTGAAGTTACCACCCTACGCTTTCCGAAACAAGATAAAAAAAAATCTGTTAAAAATGTTGATCATACCTGTATGGCACAATAATAGCAACTTTATGTTTGGCAGTGCAGTTGGGCGGGGTATAGCGACCCCCCCACTGCACCTCGGGGAACTTCTTCTCCACGTCATCTAGTTCCATGTCAGTTGTGTTGGCTGGTACGGGACCTGTGGAGTTATCAGTGACGCATTATTATAAGTTAAATGGAGGACGAACCATGGGGTTTAGTCGGTAGGAGTCCGTCATAACCCTCTCCAAACGGAAGATGACGGGGATTTTCCCAAATAAAAATAAAAAAAGTAAAAGAGAAAAAAATAAATTTGAGTTTTGACGTAGCAAGCAATAGTGGCCCAGTGGTAAATGCCGCGACTTACGAATTGTAGGTCATGGGTTCAAAAACCAAGCAGGCACTTTGTTTAAATTATTTCATCACCACTGCTCTCAAAACAGTGAAGGACAGTATCGTGAGGAAACCGGTATGTCCTAAAACCAAACATTCGAAGACATGCGACATCCACTAATTTGCACTGGGCCCGCGTGGTGGATAATGGCTCACTCCCTCTCACAGAAAGAGGAGACCTGTGTCCCAGCAGTGAGCATTATAGGCTGATTATGTCACATAGCGAATTGAACGAAGTGTTTAGTCAGGAAATCAGTTTGAAATATCAAAAAAACCATTCTGCTCTTCTGTTTATTTAAAAGTAGGCAGTGGAGCAAACGATTTGTTGACGGGCTACTGAATAGATCTGATAAATTAATCAAAAACACTAATAGACCAGTGTTCTTACCTAAATCACTCATACTCTCACACATCGGCAGGGTCACGGAAGCCAAATCACTTTTATTCACGACTTCACTCCCGTTTTTCATCCCATCAAGTATTTTCGTGATCAGCGTAGAAGTCGGGGTAGTCTCATTTTGTGCAGAACTGTTTATGTCTTCCACAGACTTCGTTCTCGTCATATTAAGGTCGATGGGTCGCCGCATCACGTTATTTGCTACAGTCTGGTTTCCAGTTAAATTGAAATTCGGAGATTCTGTATAGCCTTCCGCATAATTCATATTCATAGGATCCGTTAGGGAGATTCTTTTTAAAGAGGCTGGTATTTTTTCGGCGTTCCTGGAAAAGATAATTTCGTGTTAGCGAAACTATAGATAACACTTAGTATCATCTTGAACTTAAGATTTTCACACTAACATAAATTGTGTCCTAATAAGTCAGAGTTTCGGGCATGATATTCTTTTCATCATTTCGTTTTCATTAGTAACGCAAGCTGGTTAAACAAAAAAAAAAACTGCCTAGCCTTTTCCCAACTATGTTGAGTCCAGACTAACCGGATGCAGCTGAAAGCCCGCGTGGTGGATCACGGCAAGAATATTTGCCGGCACACATTAAGGCGCAATATACGACTTCTAATGATTTTAAATTCAACATCACGTCTAATCGACCGGACTGATTTCTTTGAAAAAAATAAATGTTATAGGCGATTGGCACACCGCTGCGTTTCACGCAGCGGTGTGCGGGAAACGGAGCCAAATACCACGTGCGTGAGTGCGTTTTTATTGAATTTGTATGTAAAAAATCACGCGCGTGGGTGCGTTATCTGCACCCCGCTGCATCATGCGGGGCAGTGTGAGAATCGCCTTACTAGACCATTTGCTTCGTAATTTGATATGTGAATATTTGCAATTATATTTTTTTAACATAGTGTAATTAATTTGTAAAGTAATGTCTACCGCGGACATAAAAACGATAATCACGCAAACACTATCGGGTGTATTTTCATAAAACTTTCACCATCTAAAAGACAATTTAATTCCCCGAATTTTTGTATACGGTTTTTATTTGTTTGGTGTTTGAGAGTTTTCGTAAATAGATAATTGCTTCATATTTGCAATAAATTACCACGGTTGTGTCATCGCGCTTCTCTTTCTTTTCTATGCAGCCCGACAGTGACCGCGCTTTAGGTCGTGTAGTCGCCTTAAGTATCTACGTCCTATACGTGTTATTTATACATATACCAGATTTTAGCGTAGGTATGGCACTACTTACAGCTGAGAATCAGCTTCAGGTGGTAGTGACTAGTGCTGCCATGTGACATTATGCTGAGCTGAGAACCTTATAATAGCAGTGGGTACCTGTATGAAAAGTTGTGAAGAGTTTTTATTTTTAACTATTTTCTTTCTTACCTGAGTGTAGGCTGCGTGGCGTTGTAAAGCGGGGTGTAGAGGTAAGTCCTAAGGGGAGACGCGTCCAGGATAGACCCGAACAGGTACTCCACGGCCGCAAGGGCCAGCACGAGCAGCAGAAGCAGGCGAAGGGCGCGAGTTGCCCGCCCGCCGCCCGCGCTCGCGCCGCCGCCCATCAACGCATGCGATGCTGGCGCGTGAGCATAGACCCCTGCAACAACAAAAATACATTGATGTAATAATTTATTCATTGCAACAATATCATCATTTTTATGCTCCTGTCTAAATCCAATTTATTTACACAGGGTAACAACATATTACGATTATATTCATACATAGATTTATTTCCACTTTATCATAGTTGTGTATGTATTTATTATTATTTTATTTACATTCTAGTGATATTTATTTTAGAAGTATGTACGAGTATGTTTATTTGTATGCATGTAAGTATATTCTCATATTATTTGTTTGCTTTTATTAAGTGAATTATTGTTTTTAGATTTTATGTTTTTTTTTGTCTCCATTATTACACTTTAACACGCTGTCTACATCTCTCTATTTCTTGTCCTATCGCAGGTATGCTGGAAGAGATTTCTTATGAAATAAGCATCACCTTTGTACCTATTTTTCTGTTCTTTTTTTTATTGTCTGTTTATATATGTGTGTACATAAATGGTAAAAAAAATAAACATAATACTTATTTCATTTATTTTAGGCTTTGTTTTCAGTTTGTCTGTTAGGGTCTGGTGAATAGAATAGGCACATTCTATTCACCAGTATTTGATGAGCACCAAGCTGACCCGAAGCAATTACCTACTATAAATGTTCGGGTTTCATTTGGTTCTCACAATTCAAGCTAATCCGTATTTGTCGAACAGACATACCTTTTTATATCTACATAATATTATGTTCGATTTTGTCGCAATATATTCGTCTCGGCATGATTCGGTCCTAACATGAATTTTTTTATGTCGACTGCTATCGCGACGATAAAAAAGTTGGGAAAATGTCAATCATGTAAAAGTTCGAAAACGTCATTGACACGTGCCGGGGTCGATGAAGCAATCGAAGTGTTGGCAAAAAGTATAACATTGGGATTTCCAAATAAGTTACAGATTTTGCCTTTCGTCATTAAAAGTTTACAGAATAGGAAGTCAGCCAAACGATTTGTTCGAGTGTCTACTCACTTTCGCAATTTATTTGCTAATCATGTAAACAAATATGAGTATTTGGAAAAATAACTTTAATGACCACACAATAAAGTTCAGTTTACGCTACAACTTCAAACATTTTCGTAAAATTTTTAAATAGTGTTAGTCACTCTGAAATCAACTTAATTACCACAAAGATAAAGTTGATATTTGTTTAACTTGAAATAACATCACTTTGAAACACATTAGAATAGACCTTAGCTCTTTATAGTATTTTAATTAGGAAACGTGGACTTTAACAACCCTGCCAATTTAACGACGGGAGGCAGGAACAGGAAAGTAAATTCTAACCAAGATTTAATTAACAAAGCTTAATTTTAATAATTGATAGTTAACTTTATTCGGTCTCCGAAGATGTTTAACTTTGAACAATGTTTGTTCTGCTCTTATAAAATAAAACAAACGTCAAAGATTAACAAGGGGAACGCTACTTAATTATAGGCCGACCGCTTAACTGCGACGTTGCCCGAGGTAGCTGAGCGGTGCGGGAGGGGTGACAGTTGTCACAAGTTGACGAATCACTGAGCTCTCGCATCACGTCACCACACCCCTCCCGCACCGCGCAGCTACCTCAGGCAAGGTCTCAGTTAAGCGGTCGGCTTCTAAGTATATTAATTTGGAGTGATTTTAATTATTCATTGTTAAACAAAGCGAATTTTTTTATAAATATAATAACGACAAAGTAGTCTTAACAAAACAAATACCTATTAAGTAAAAGTATGTACTTATATTAATGATCTAGCTGTGCCCGCTACTTCGTTCGTGTGAATGTCGGAAAACAAATTAGATTTCATGGATCCCTAATTCTTTTTCTAGAATTGTTTACTAATTGGGTTTATTTTTGTCACGATATTCCCGTTAAGTTTCTGAAAATATAAGTTCAACCATTTTTTTTTTGTTCTTAAACTGGTTTCCGAACCCTCGCGGCCTCGGTCTGTGAGATCGTGTGTGGCTATAAGTGTTACGGAGTTTTGTGCGGGTATGGGAGGGCTAGCAATAAATCTCCCTGATTGAACCTACATCAATGCAAATAAGACAAGATCCCAATCTCAATAAACATCCTTGTGGTATAATTCTCTGCGAGAAAGTCGTAGGTAGCTAGGTACACTCGCCTACACATTAAGCTATACTTTTCCAGTTTTAGCTGACCTCGCTTTATATAGGTTTTTCGTACAATCAGAAGTCAGCTTTTACTGGTTGTATATAGCTTGACTAGCTGCGCCCCGCGGTTTCACCCGCATAAGTTTCGATCCCGTGGGAATATTGGAATAAAAGCTGTCCTATGTCCTTTCCCGGGACTCAAAATATCTCTATTCCAAATTTCATCTAAATCGGTTCATTGGTTTAGGCGTGAAAAGGTAACATACAGACAGACAGACAGTTACTTTCGAATTTATAATATTAGTATAGATTAGTATGGATTTGTAGTCGTGCGTACTTGTAGACGTACGACGTATACCCAGTTAATTTACTTTCCGACTGTACATGACAGCTAACGTCACGCCTGTCAGATGACGTCTCACATTTTAACGTAGGTACACGTGCGCGAAGCCGGAAAACGGGTACTGGGGCGATGTTCCCCGCGATCGGATTTTATCCTGGCAAATCTGATACGCTTAAAATCGGTCCACTAACTCGTGAAACTGAATTTCTAGTGTAGGTAATAATAGGTGAAGGGAGTTTTTTTTTTATCGACTTTCGCCTTTATAATATTAGTGTGATAGAGCTGCAAAAACTAGGTATCGCATAAAAAACATTGGGGTACCTCTACTTGGCCGTTTAATCGATAGTCGTTACTGTCTTAGAACCAAATGTAATTAATGTTCCTAGCCCTCAAATTAACGTTCCGATAACATAACTTAATCCTAAATTAGGTACCTCCCACTATCGCCAACGGTTATAAATCAAATGTTCTTTAGGAGGAAAATGCTCTTTTATTTTCCGTTGAACTCCATTATCTACCTATAACAAGACACTGAGTTTCAACTTCCTTTACGCACTTGTCCCACCGTCGACGAGGAAGCGAATTGCTATCAACGATTTTCTCGCTCAAGAAACGTTCAAAAGATTGTATGACCCGTGTAAGTAGAACTGCTGAC
Organism: Amphipoea oculea; assembly: GCA_945859645.1. NCBI lineage: Eukaryota > Metazoa > Arthropoda > Insecta > Lepidoptera > Noctuidae > Amphipoea > Amphipoea oculea. The sequence continues at coordinate 15,114,763 of OX243880.1, forward strand.
TGTTTACACCGCCGCGCGCCGGCGAGTACTCGTTTGTCACAGCGACAAGAGCTATCAAAGAGAGTAGGTAGGTACTCGGATATCTATGGTAGGTACTCACTCAGCGACGCTTGCTTGGAGGGCAGAACATTCGCTGAGAGACTCACGCTTGGTACAGACGCCAGCACATCAAGCTACTAGAATCTGTCAAATTTCTACTTTATCGCTAAAGCATAAGGTTCAAATTTTATTGGGAAAATTTGACAGTTTCGGGTAGCTTGATGTGCTGGCGTCTGTACATACATCATCTTTGCCGTCGCGCACTCGCTGCTCGTTGCTCGCCAACTCGTTTTAAGTTGCTAGCACTATTCGCTTCTCGTTAATCTCCGGCGATGTGATGGCAGTCTGAGTAACTATAGTAACCATGATATAAAGAACGTTACCAATCCAATCTGGCATGGGATTTCGCTTATCTTCATAGACAAATGTTTATGAAATCCGCGACGGTAAAAAGCTTTTGACATGGGGCTGTTTATCTTCCTAGTTAGCCAGATCCTTTTGATTCGCCTTTTACACCTACAGAAAAAAGGGTAGGCTATTTAACGCTCCTATTCTTCACATGATCATATCGTCCAGTCCAAAGTTACGGAGTCAGGGGTTAAAGAAATATAGGTGCGTGTGTACTCGTTTAAATATGTCTGCCCAAGTGCCAGCGTAGAACCTTCAGTAAATACGAAAAACGCCTACGATCCTGTCACTACCCTGATGCGGCACGATATTTGTGGACAGATCTTACTCGGTTTCTGAGAACATGAAGTCGAGAACTTGCCAAACTCTACTTTGGCTTTACTTGTGATTTCTTCAATATGGTCCGCGAAATTCATGTCATAGCAAAAAAAGAAAGACATTTTGAATTTCGTGGGCTATTTTAGTAATGCTAAAATGGAGTTTGACAAGGTCTCAACTTTAAATTCTCAATTAAGAACCGGGTGTCGGACTGCTAGCTTATACTCGATTATAAATGGAAGTAAACAAACCGAATAAACAACAAAATAATTAAAAGGTCTTGCACACCGCGTCGGGGTAAACATTTTACAATTTTTTTGCATTTCCCAACGGTCCGCGGACGAACCCGATTTGGCGGCAGCGAACCAACAAAATAAAAATTTCGGTAACTGAACTCGTATGTTGGTGGTCGAAAACAAATGTTTAAATTACGTTTTTAATTTATTTTAGGTGCACGTGTGTGGAACGGAATACGGGTAGGTATGAGGTAAACAAAGGTTTGGTTTTAGTTACATGTAATGTTTTTAATTGTTATTAATTCATAATTTCCGCGTTTTAAACTGGGGCTGATCCCTCTTTAACAGCTAAGAAAGAGACAGAGAGAGAGAAAGGGAGTTAATTAATTTCAGTCGACCTAACTCAATACAGTTGCTCAAGGCGACTGTTTTTCGCAACGAAATCGGGCGGAACGGCCATATTGCACTTTGGGACAACTGACAGGTGACAGTTGGGAGCGTTTTAAGTACCTTCTGCTGCCTGCTGTGTTTCTGTAGCAGTCTGTGTGTACTTATTTCTGTAGCAACGGTGGAATTTCTTGCCCGTTCTTCTCCATACCTGGGCCTTTTATGTACCGTACCTATCCATACTAATATTATAAATGCGAAAGTGTGTCTGTATGTCTGTCTGTTACCTCTACACGCTTAAACCGCTGAACTGATTTAGATGAATAGAGATAGTTTGAGTCCCGGGAGTTCCGGGAATCCTATGTCCTTTACATATATAATTGTACCATCCTTTACATAGGATAGTTTTTATCCCGATATTCCCACGGGATCGAAACTTATGCGGGTGAAACCGTGGCGCGGCGTGCTAGTTTGAAATAAATGCTTTGACTTTGACTGTGGTTTTAAAATCGATCAAAGCATCTAGGAATTCTAGGGTCTTTCGTTTGTCGTAATTTAAAGATACGTAGGTATGATCATGATTTATAAGGAAAATTAAAAAATCCCTTTGCAAGATGTCTGTGATTTATATGGTGTAAGTACCTACATAATAAAGAGTATTCTATTCTATAAGCCAAGTCTTCAAGGAAGGGCATGATTTCGAAGCACGATATTATCCATGCCCAATGAATGCGGTCACCCATTCGAAATACAACCCCTTCACCTCACCACCTAGCGGTGCACATAGGGCTGTTCTAAAAGATACCAACCTCAGCGGAAGTGATGTGCAGGGAAGGCGCCCGGTGAAATTGTCCCATTCTTTTTAATGCCAACTTGTATGATGCGCCATTACGGACGTCCAATCTGAAACAAGGAAATATAGTTTTTACAACAATAATGTTGATATTCATTACCGCAAAATCGAGAGTAAATCGACCACGTTTAAGATTAAATAAAAAAACCGAGTGTGCTTATGACCACACGACTGAAGTGAAACTTCAAACGTATTTGGCTATGAGAGGAGGAGAGAAAGAAAATGTGCGCGCGCACTGCTTTCTCTTGCTTATATCCCCCACTCAACTCCCGTTCGCCTCGCCCGATCACACTTTTCGTAACGCTTACGTCACGCGTTCGCCAGCTTACTCCCCAAGTCGAGCGTGCGTAAAGAAGTTTCACTTCAGAAAATTAAGAAAGAAAATTCGTTTCTTTGCGGTAAACATGACGCAGCGAAAGAACACAAAAAGTACAAGTTGGGGGAAAATATGCGTGACATCCACGCAAAACGGCCATCGCTGAGCATAATGCTACGACCATATGCGAGACAGCTGCCCCAGCGTTACTATACGGTTGTGACAAATGTTCTAGTTAGCTCGGAGATTCAGACGAAAACAAACATTACTTAAAATAAATGTTCTTGTATATCGATTTTATTCAATTTCGAGCGGCCATTGTTGTTTACATCTTTGGCAAAAATATAGAAACGCCGGACCTTATTATGATTTAGTGAAAAAAAAGGTATGTCGATAGTGTGGTTTTCAGTCCGTCTGTGGGCTGACAGTGCAGGAAAACGTTGAAAAACTTGTACATAAAGAAAAGAACAGATAGAAAATGATTTTTTCAACGCCAGATAACTTAAACGGTGGAAAAATTTTGCATAAAACTGTCCTAAGGGCTGATTTTTCTATCGACAGATAATTTTTATTTGTGGAATAAATTTGACGTCTGACAATTTTTGTATGGAAGAACTGTCAATAATTCAAATTAACTCCTCCGATAAAGTTATCTGGCGTTAGGAAAATCAGCCCTAAAAGGAACAGCATATTATTCAAAATAAAAAGTGTAAAGTGCATTATAAAAAAACTTTTTAAGAAAAAAAAAAAACAATAAGTGAGCCTATAAAATTTGAGGGTTGCCCTCGATTTCTCTAAGATCCCATCATCAGATATTAAAATGGTGACAATGGGACCACACGGGAAGCACCAGCTTTCAAATAAAAAAAGAATCATGAAAATCGGTTCACCCAGTCGCAAGTTATGAGGTAACAAACATTAAAAAAAAAGTACAGTCGAATTGATAACCTCCTCCTTTTTTTGAAGTCGGTTAAGAAATTAGCAGGAATGTGTGCCTCACGGCACAGCTGTGCCATATAAAAGACAACTAGTGCCTGACGCTAGTTCTCGATAGACCTGAGGTTGTGAGGTGTCGGATGTAAATCAGTTTATACTTCAATGTGTGTATTTGTGACGATGAAGATGATAATAATAATAATTATTGGGTTGGAATCGACATCCCTTATCAAGCGTGGTGATTGATGACATTACATCTATCTGTGTCGAAGAGGCCTTTGCTCTGCAGATTGCGTTAATTAGTATTAGTTATAGTGTCATTGAAGTTGTATAGACACTTAACCTGACTTATCGAGACAATGTCTTTATTTTTTTTTTATTGTGTTACCGACCCTCTTGTTTATGAAGAAATCTATTTGCGGTGGGTTCCTTATATGAGTACGAAATACTGGTTCGGTGTTACAACAAACGAAAATAGCATAAAATAAAAATATTTAAGTACTTGGTTTTATGCTTCTTTTTATGAATTTTCTTTTGCGAATCGAAATAAAAGTATCCAGTCTAATGTTTATGGGCTGTTTATAGTAATTCTTGGTACGATTGACGTGGGATTGTGGATGTTTTCAATTCACTTCGCTGTTTTTAGTCTAATCTAGTTTTTGTGTCTATAGCGAGGGTCATGCCCTTCACATTATTCTTCTTGGATAACACATCATAATTAGACAATAAAATATCTTTGTCGGGCAGGTTTTTTATCTAAGTACAGACGCCAGCACAAAAGGCTACTAAAATCTGTCAAATTTCTTTAATAGATTTTCAACTTTATCGCTAAAGCATAAGGTTCAAAGTTGATTGGGAAAATTTGACAGTTTCGGGTAGCTTGATGTGCTGGCGTCAGTATATCCAGCATATATCAGGAAGGTGTGTGGTCCCATACATTTAGGTCGAGTAGGTATTGAAGTTTTGTATAGGACAGTTGTTTTTTTTTTCAAGATTACGTACGATGTAGGTACCAAGGAGAAAGTTATTCAGTTTGATGATCTGTACCACGCCCTTATATGACCACACCTTTCTAGCACGTCATAAGCTAGTATTATTTTCTAACATCCATACTATAAATGCGAAAGTGTGTCTGTCTGTTACCTCTTCAAGCTTAAACCACTGAACCGATTTAGATAAAATTTGGTATATAGATAGTTTGAGTCCCGGGAAAGGACATAGTATAGTTTTTATCCCGATATTCCCACGGGATCGACACTTATGCGGGTGAAACCGCGGGCGTTGCTAGTAATAAATATGTGTTTGAAAATAGCATCAGATATTCGGTAAAAGGGGGTGACTACCTAGATGACAACTAATAGAGAAGTACAATACTCTTTATTATTAGAATATAATAGAATACTCTTTATTATGTACACCATATAAATTACAGATACAAATATAGAAACTTTACAATGGGTGACACAATGGGCGGTCTTATCGCTAAGAGCGATCTTTTAAAGACAACCTTTGGATGGATTAAAAAGGGGAAGGACAGACAAATACTGTAGGTAGTCTGTGGTGAAGTATGGAAGAAGAAGACATGTTGCGACGACTCCAAACAAATTGGGATGAGGGCAGGAGAATGATGATATTCGGTAAAAGACACCAAGCCGGCATTCAGAGTACCTATGTAACGTAATGTTACCTAAAAAGAAAATTACGGATTCAGTACGAACCTCCCATTAAAAACAAAAGAGCGGTAAATACAAAGAGGTAAGTACAATAATTAACGCATTTAGAAAAAAGCGCAATTATTTCTGATGAGAAAAAAATGGTGCGCTACGTGTGTCGACGCTTTAATGTTGATATTTGGCGCGTTGTATAAAGCCAAGCGCACATTACAGCCGCAACGATCCACAGCGCAACGCATTTCCATACAAAAAAGTGTGGTGCGGCTTCTTTGTAGTGTACGTTGGTTTATAGAAAATATACGATAGTGAAGAAGGAGGATTTTTGCAATGCGTTGCATCCCGCCCAAATCTGCGCTAGCCTTAAGCAGGCATAGATATTCTGCTGACGTAAGAGATGATGCTGCTTTATCGTAGGACTTGTAATGACTATAATGTGGGTAGGACATATTTATTTGGGTTGGCTTGCCTAGTGTAAAACTTAGAAAAATATGGAAATTATGGATGCTACGTTGTTTTGATGAACAATCCTCGTAATTTTAAGAACGTTCACAGTCTGATCTCAGTCTAAATCTGTCAAAAATATCTACATATTCCCTACATTTTTGACAAGTTTTTGACAGTGATTGTCGCTGAGATGAAATCGCGACTAGATTTTGAACGGTTTTAATTACCAGAATTGGACTTCAGGTAAGCATGGCACATAAGGGAGCAGGTATTTACTTAGCAGTGGGTGGTAAAGACACCAGCACATCAACCTACTACAATCAGTCAAATTTCTTTAATAGATTTTCAACTTTATCACTAATGCATAAGGTTCAAAGTTGATTGGGAAAATTTTACAGTTTCGGGTAGCTTGATGTGTTGGCGTCTGTACAAAGCTACCGATGATGATGGCGTTGTTTTGATACAGAGGACTTAAGGTTCAAAGTAAGATAAAAAAGACAAAATTATCTTTTGATTATTTTGAGGTGCGGTAGAGATCGACTAATTTAAAACTGCTCCTCTCACCTTTATATGTGAAATGTGTATGCAATGCAACAAGCAATACAAGCTAATAAACATAATTTTCTCTCAGTCTTTCTTTCAGTAAATCACGTGCAATAATAAATTAGACGATTTCTACCTACCATTGCCAGCTGCGATAAATAAGTTCAAAGGTACATATGAAAAGTTACAAGCAACCTTCGCTAAGTACGGCTTGACATGGCTGACATCCAAAAAGGGTCAAAAACGCCAAAAACAGAACATTTTCTGAGCAAACAATTGATTTCCGGCGGAAAATGTAACGGAACCCGAAAAATGTTAAGCACTGACTACCCCGGAAGGGCCAAAAATTCACACGCGAAAGGGTTCAGCGCCATTTTAGGGACAAAAGGTCAGAAAATTCAGGGTTGTATTTATTTTTAAGTAGGGTTATTCGTGAATTTATCAATGAAAATATTCGTGGGTGGTCTTAAAGGTTTTAAAATTGTACGTACTTTTTTAAGGACCTAATTACAATTCTGCAGTAGGTACGTTCACAATTTACGTTGCGTTACGTACGTTTACATTTTTTTTTATTGCTGAATGGGCCCGCTCTTGACCTCGATCATGCCTGATGGAAAGCGATGGGTGAGGTCTATGATGGAACGAGCGTGCCCAGAAGATGCCTAAGGCACTGGCTCCGACGTATCAACGAAACACAGCAGGTTGCTTGACACCGGACTCCGGTGGGAGGATGGTCGCAAACCAGGCGGAGGTTAGCTCTCCACCGGAAGGGAAGAATTGGTCAGTCAAATAAGGTGTTGGGTGTGACTGTCCAGGATGCGATGAGCGCTTGGTTCAGTTGAGTAACTGGCGGAACAAACTGCGCTATACGAGGAGGCTTCTACAAGCATCCCAACAATGGGCCAAACTTACGACCCAATGGGTCTCTCTCAATGGCAGGCAACATCGTGGCAGGCCCAGACGGAGATGGCGGGATGATTTGGACTCCTTCAACAAAAACTGGTCCTTAGCAGCTTTATTTTATTTTATTTCTTCAGGATAACAAACATTTTATCTATTCGATCGTGCCTCTCTATCGCTTGTTCCGCGCTCTCGCTTGCACGCTCGGCTCAGGCGGAATATGACAATGAGTCATGCTTTTTCGTGCGTGCAGCCGGCGTTCATCGATTTATAAGACGTTATCACGTCAAAAAATAGAAAAAAACAAATCAATAGGATTATGTAACTATGACAACCTAAACCTTTTTTGCAAACCTTCGCGAAATCGGGACTACTAAACCAACCCTACTAACATCAATCTTCAAAAGTAAACCACTTTGTCAATTTATCGACCTCGATCAACTGGCAATATTAAATAAGTATTAATAACGCTTTATGCACCCTTTTTACCCTTTTCTGGGGGATAGTGACGTCATATACCATCCCTCATGACTTATTACCTGTCCCCCAGGATTTAGCGCCCAGGAGGTTATTTATGGGGAGTCTTGCCCCACAAAATTGCTGATTTGATTTAGCGTAGTCATATCTTTGGGAAGTGGACAAGTCGAAGTGTATGGGTAAAGTCGTATTTTATGTGTCTCAAGGTCATTAAGAAAGTCTGGTGATAAGAGGAGGGCCCTGTTCTATAGAGAAACGAGACACCATCAGATGTTTTTTGTGCTTATATTTTACACTAGCGGCGCCCCGCGGTTTCACCCGCATAAGTCTCGATCCCGTAGGAATACCGGGATTAAAAGTATCCTATGTCCTTTCCCGGGACTCAAACTATCTCTATACCAAATTTCATCTAAATCGGTTCAGCGGTTTAGGCGTGAAAATGTAACATACATACAGACAGACAGAGTTACTTTCGAATTTGTAACATTAAGTATGGATATTTAACAGGTTTTTCTGACGATTTATGATTTAACAAAATCAAAATATTTTATTTCACATAAACCCCCATGGGCCCTTATGAAACGTCAGAAGCTAGTTGCACGGTTTCAATTGGTCGTTTCCTATAAAGAAGAGCCGGTAAGAAACTCCACGGTTAATCCTTTAAAAATAATTGGCTTTTATAATGTTTTCAAATTATAGTATAATAGGTATGGGAGGGCAGCATTAGCCTGTGAACAAGTACCACGTACTTAATGAAATAAAAAATGGTCTACAAATCTATAGTCTACAAGACCTACAACGTTTTCACATCCACAAAATATAAAATAATATATCAAAAAGATAAATAAGATTTACGTTTTGATTCGTTCCTACAAGAACCCTTGATCAGCCGATGTATTCTGCAGAAATCTCACCGTGAAAACTTAGGTGAAGTGAGCTTAAAGTGAGCTGTCAATAGTGTCAATCCCTAGCATCAGATGGAATGACAACTCACTTTAAGAGGGCGCCGACCATAGTCGACCGCACAGTGGCGCCCTCATCGTTTTTTAGGTTATTTCTTTTATTTTAGAATGAAAATGCAGAAAATAAGCACGTTAAGTCCACAAGATTGTACGTTAATATTGTTGCAAACGGTAGTTTTACATTGTTTAGTTTTATTATAATTATTAAAACGGATAAAAGTGGCCACTATTATCCGGTATGGTATGGTCGGCGCCCTCTTAAGCTCACTTCACCTGAGTTATCACGGTGATCTTTTTACAGAATAGCACCGCTGTAGTATTGTTATAAACAAAACTTAATGTTCAAGCATCTTTATTTTTTTTTAATGCAAAAGTAGGGGTTCTAAAGTCATCATCAGCCTATAATGTTCCCACTGCTGGGATACAGGCCTCCTCTCTGTGAGAGGGAGTGGGCCGTAATCCACCACGCGGGCCCAGTGCGGGTTGGTAGATGTCACATGTCTTTGAATTTTTGGTTCTAGGACATGCCGGTTTCCTCACGATGTTTTCCTTCACCGTTTTGAGAGCAGTGGTGATGAAATAATTTACACAAAGTAAAGCGCCTGTCTGGGTTCGAACCTACGACCTACAACTCGTAAGTCGCGGCCGATACCACTGGGCCACCACTGCTCTGGTTCTAAAGTAAACACATAAAAATAATCTACTTACGAACTGTATCTACGTGAAACATACCTACTACGAGTACTAAAAGTAATCCTATTAGGTATGCGTCAGCGGACAAGTAAAGAAGATTTAAATATCATATTTGCGTTAAAAACCGCAGCGCACGAATTTCGTGACCGCAAACACTGGACTGTTAGTTAGTGGTCAATATTTACTTTTTGGGTACGTACATGCTTTTGGTATATTACGTGTATTAAGTAGTGTAATCTGAGGTTAAGGCGGCGCCGACCGCACAGTGGTGCCCTCATTGTTTTTTTGGTTATTTCTCTTATTTTAGAATGAAAATGCAGAAAATAAGCACGTTAAGTTGTGCTCCACAAGATTATACGTTAATATTATTACAAACGAAAGGAAATAATTAGATACATGCTATCGTTAATGATCGCGGATAATGCCTCTAACCTTTTATTACGCAACCCTAAAAAGGACAAAGAAATAATTAGATACATGCTATCTTTAATGTAATTACAATTTCGGGAAGATAATTATCTACCCTAAACCTAAATGACAACCGGATCGGATAAATCCGTCCCATCCTTTTGTAGGTGTATGATTAACATTATACTTACTTTGACAACAAAGACCCTAAGTACCTAATTATCCTTTTGTTGTCATGCCTTTTTCACTGATCTCATTACTGGGGCTCGACACGGTTGAAAACACGTATCTAAGGCTACTTAAGTAGGTAAGTACGTTTGTAGTTTTAACAAAAAGAGTCCTATTTCAATGTAAGGGGATTTCTATTAAGGGGATGTCCTACATAGCTCGGATAATCAAATTTTCTTATGAGTTATTGGTCAGTGTCGGGTTGTATATTAAAATATGATTGTACCTAAAACATTTTAAAAGAGTAACTAACGGTGGAGTTTCTTGCCTATTCTTCTCCACACGAAAACTACCTTTTGGAAGGGGCGACTAGAATCAATTCTATTTTAAGGTAATTTTTGACGTTCAAAAGTGCCTTTTATGTGCCTATTTGAAATAAATACTTTGACTTTGATTCGCGATCGTAACAAATAGGACTTTACAGGATTATAATCATTAAAATCATCAATACAACCCACTAAAATTTTGTTCAGCAGGCCAAAACACACTTTTTAATACTTTTATCACATTTTCCATAACAGCACGCCAGTAGTTGTAAAAACTATTTTTTTTTTGTTTCAATTCAGGAGGTCAGGGCGGATCCCACGGCGTCCTGAAAGATTTTATTTTGGACCCGCCGGTGTATAGCCTCTTGTAATAATTTTGACTTTTGACTCACGGCGTTCACAAGCAGAAACTTTGGGACCCGCCGGCGACCTCCATGGCCTCCTGATCTTAAAAAGTTATATACAGGAAGATTTTTTTATCACCATCAGCTGTTTCATACATTTTGGTCAAGTAGGTATTGAACTTTTGTATTAAACGGCTGATTTTTTTTTTCGTGATTTCAGGGTTGGTCCCATAGTGAAAGTTGTTCATATTCATGAGTAGAACACCCTGTAAAAATTTGGATGGTGATAAAAAAATATCCCTGTATATCGTCGGCAGGGAGAGTGTTAATACTGGATCACTGATAGTTTAGGAATCCCAGTTGGTATTTAATCTAATTATCTAAAGGGCTCAAGGCTAACTAATTACAGCAGAACGCGTCGATCGAAGGTTAAGCTACGCTTGCCGAGGTCGATCTGTAGATGGGTAACCATCCATTACATATCAAGACCCTTTCGAACCTTTGTAGATCTTTTGAGTCGTTACGGGTAGTCAGAAGCCCGAAAGTCTGACAACTAGCCTTAGCAAGGGGTATCGTTTTACCCAGTAACTGGGTTGTGGAGGTCATGGGCCGTATTACAAATTAATGCCATCATGATTCCAGTGCGAAAAGAGGATGGTGCTATCGGTAATGTATAGCTCCGTCTCTCTCTTACACTAGAATTATGATGACAAAAAACGTCATAATACGCCACCTGATAGACAGTCGCTCCATGTAAAATACTGGTATTCAGCTGGATCCGGATAGATTTTTGATGTTCAAAAGTGCCTTTTATGTGCCTATCACACTAATATTATAAAGGTGAAAGTTTGTGAGTGTGTGTGTGTTTATATGTTTGTTACTTCTTCACGCTCAAACGGCTGGACCAATTTTGATGAAATTTGGTATAGAGATAGATTGAGTCCCGGGAAAGGACATAAGATAGTTTTTATCCCGATATTCCCACGGGATGGACATTTACGCGGGCGAAACCGCGAGGCGCAGCTAGTCACATCACAATAATATTATAAAGGCGAAAGTTTGTGAGTGTGTGTGTGTGTGTTTATATGTTTGTTGCCTCTTCACGCCTAAACCACTGAACCGATTTAGATGAAATTTGGTATAGAGATAGTTTGAGTCCCGGAAAAGGACATAGGATAGTTTTTATCCCGATATTCCCACGGGATCGAAACTTATGCGGGTGAAACCGCGGGGCGCAGCTAGTTTGAAATAAATGCTTTGACTTTGACTGGAAGCCGACCCCAGCATAGTTGGGAAGAGGCTAGACAGATGACTAGTACTAAACAACTATTACTATAACTTTCCTTTAGTTTCTTCGATAAGTAGTTAGTTTTTAGTTTGTAGAAGGAAAACCGTGAAAATAGCAATACACCCCTTGAGCACGGATATTTATCGCTTCGTGTTGAGTTGAAGTTTGTTTTCAGGTCAGATGCGGGTATATATCAATATTATACTGAATGCTTGGTGTTTTAAAACTATATATATGTTACCGGCCAAACCCGATTTCAGGACAAACGTTTAGCCTAGGCTAAACTAGTTCTTCCTATGAACCTCGGGGTGCCCTTCGCTCGCCCTTGGATCTTATGTCGACGGAGCCCCGCTTCGCGGGGCCCCTATTTCTGTGTAAAGGGTTTAAAGTAACCTAACCAAACCGAACCTCGGGGTGCCCTTCGCTCGCCCTTGCATCCTATGTCGACGGAACTAATTTAGCCTAGGCTAAACTAGTTTGTCCTGAAATCGGGTTTGGCCGGTAACATATATGTCACGGCTAATAGCCGAAGTGCGGCTACACCTAGTTTTAGCCGGAACGTCGACGGCGGGGCTGCTATTTCTGTATAAAGGGTTTAAAGTAACTAAACTCCTACTTTTTACCCCACTACGGCGAAGCAAAAAGGAGGGTTATGATTGTAACCTATGTAAAGGACATAGGATAGTTTTTATCCCGATATTCCCACGGGATCGAAACTTATGCGGGTGAAACCGCGGGGCGCAGCTAGTTAGAATATATGCAAACATGCAACATAGAGCAGTTGCTTTTTTTTTTACGTTTTTCGCATAAGAAAAGCTTTGAAGTAAAGTTTTCCGTAGCGGACCGTCGCGTCGCCGCGTCGCGTCGTCGTAGCCAACCACTGCACAGTTCGTAGCACAGTGCACGCTACGTCGTAGCCATGACGTAGCATGTCGTGCTACGAGCTACGAGGGAACAGAGCGCCCGGATGAAAACAGCATACGAGTATAAATGAAGATTTTAACGTTTCTTTTTCCTTACCTTTTTCTCTATAGAATGTATACATATGTATTGCTCTAAAGAAAGTATGTAAGTATCTATACATCTCTACAGTCATATTTATTCTTCGCGTAAAAGTTAACTGAATGTATAATTTAAAAGCATTTTTCAAATTTTGTAAATGATAGAACCATGGATCCGTTTATTTATAATTTTTTGTTGTAGTTGAGAATGTGTCATGCTCACTTAAATGTCTCACTGATGGTGGCGCGTGTGTTGGATTATTCAATTCGGTTCCCTCCCTACAAGATGGTTGAGCTGGATGGTGCAGATGGTGGTGATCCACGCGTCATGTTCGTAAACGGGCTCCGTCGGTTGAGACTGGTCATCTCTTAACTGCCAAGGCTTATTTTTAGTCTTATTGTTGTTGTGTTTTTTTTTACATCGGTCTCACATAAATAGAAGCAACAAGAATAATGTACCCAGGATTTTGTAATATCTCGATTTAAAAGAGTGTCCGTGGAGTTTCATGTCCGTTCTTCTCCATAGAGATCTACGTTTTGGAATGGGCAACTAGCTTCAACTTTCTAACTGACTGACTGACTATTTAATTTTGACAATTCAAAAGTGCCTGTACATGGTTTAATTGAAATAAATGCTTTGAGTTTGATTTTGACTGTTGAAAAATCAGCCCTAAATAAAATAACATAAATAGTATACTACTGACATTTAACCTTTTAATCGCTTGTGTCGTATTTATACGACACATGTTTCCGTGCCCATACCGCCCGTGTCGTATTTCTGCGACAGATAACATGCATGATTTTTTTTCGTTCTATTTTCGTCCTATTAACTGCGTGGTACAATTAAAAGCATTATTAAATAGAGATAAAAACTTTTTGACTATTTTTTAATCGATACAACGATTTCTCCTCCTTATTTATTGTAGATATTATTTTATCTTGATTTTATCGATTTGTAGCCGCGCGCTAGGGGCACGGCAATTGATATTTAGCCAAGCGCTTAAAAGGTTAAACTCGTATCGATTAAAACTTAAATCTTTTCTCAAGTTTGACATCCATAAAAATGTTCTAGAAACGAAACTAGCAATATTTTCCGTACGAAATACGTAGCCTGCCCGTTCTAGACTGGGCTATAAAAGAGAACAATGGCGGTTGTTTACCTGCACCAGGCCCGAGTCGTTCGTTACAGTTATTTACGAGCCCAAAACGTGTCAAGTTTGGGTTTCTTATTTTACGTTACTTACTTATGTTTTGTTTTGGTGCTTGTTTTATTTTTCTTCTCTTTTTAACCGAATTCAAAAAAGGAAGAGGTTCTCAGTTCGTCGGAATCTTTTTTTTATGTATGTTTCCCGATTACTCGAAGACGGCTAGACCGACTTGAAAATTTTTTTTTTGTTTGTAGGGTCCTTTCCATGGGTATTTTTTTATAGTAACTGGTGCATTTGCTCTCGGAAAACACCATTTGGTGAAGTAAACTGATGATGAAGACCACAGATGGGCACTGAAACTACTCAATAAAATTAAATTTAAAAAAATATTATTGACATAGCAAGTAGTGAAACTTAGGTATACGAATTTGTGTAGGGTAGGTACCACAACTAAAACGTGTAAAAAATATCTTTAATTTCGGAATTCGGTGGCAAAAACTAAAATACAGATCCAAATACACCGACTTCCGAAATTAAAGTTATTTTTCATTTTGTTTTTTTGGAATTCGTTTTTTTTTTTTGTTAAAAGTTTTTATTAAGACTGTTATCTATGGTTCTATACTAATATTGCGCGACCACTAGATTGGTCTAATTGTCGCGACGTTAAGTAGTTTTACATAGAAGAACTCCTTGATGCCCTATGATTATTTTTTTTGTTTTTCGATATAAATGTACATAATATTCTATGTTCTATGTTAGGGGTTTGATTTCCGCATGATTTCCTTCAAATGGACCATTGTGTGTGAAATGTACATATTATTATAGTTTATATGTTAGCTTATATTATGTAAATATTTACAGAAGCAATAAATAACTCGTATATAAAAATTAAAACAAAAAAAATATAAGAACTTAATATTAGCCTAATCAGTCTATAATGTTCCCACTGCTGGGACTCAGGCCATCTCTCGGTGAGAGGGAGTGGGCCATAATCCACCACGCGGGCCCAGTGCGGGTTGGTAGATGTCACATGTCTTTGAATTTTTGGTTCTAGGACATGCCGGTTTCCTCACGATATTTTCCTTCACCGTTTTGAGAGCAGTCGTGATGAAATAATTTACACAAAGTAAAGCGCCTGTCAGGGTTCGAACCTACGACCTATATTTCGCAAGTAACGGTCGTTACCACTGGGCCACCACTGCTCCCTAAAAAAGAACTTCTGTTCAAGAAGTGGGACGCAACTCGTGTTAGTACGAATTCTATCTTATAGAAAACTCGAACTTACAACTAAGTACTCGAACTTATAGTGTTGCACTCACATTATTCACTATTTTATAAAGTTAGTTTACTGAGCAAGAGAAGCTTATAGCATATACTCTGCAAATGCTTCAATAGAAACTTTACAGTACATTTTACCTGTTTTAAAAGTTAATAAACTCTTGAACTAAAAGCAAAGTTTATAGAAGGTGGGTTTTATAATTCCAAACTATATTTTAATACAAATATTATTACTCTTTCTGACCTGACAGACGCGGTTGTCTTTTCCAAATAATTATGGCCTTGAGTTGAGTTCATACCCAAATCCCATGGAAAAAAAAGGATTTCTTTCCACAAAAACCAGCCACATTACGAACATTTTAAAACAAAAAATAGACAAATCGGTCCAGCCGTTCTCAAGTGAAGCGCTTACAAACGAACAGCATTTCATTTTTATTTTTAACTAGCTGCGCCTCACGGTTTCACCCGCATAAGTTTCGATCCCGTGGGAATATCGGGATAAAAATTATCCTACGTCCTTTCCCGGGACTCAAACTATCTCTATACCAAATTTCATCGAAATCCGTTCAGCGGTTTAGGCGTGAAAAGGTAACATACAGACAGACAGACAGAGTTACTTTCGAATTTATAATATGGATGAAGACAAGCTTTTAAAAAGTAGTTTATCACTTGTTTCATTCATGCCTGTGCGACGGTCTCCTTCTAAAGCTCAATGATCCATATTAACGCCAGGCTACTGTAAAAACACTACCCCTGCATTTCGAATACTCCCCTCACACCTTAAACTAATATTCCTGCAAAATTAGGTTCAGCCAGTAAACTTTGACTTCCCACCGAGCACGGACACTAATTTAATTAATCTCTTGAATAAATCTAATAGACCCGGTCAGCACGTAATGTATGCAACGTACGAAACGTACGTTTATCGGAAAATGTGCCAAGTTATTTCTAATTATTCGTTAGAGAGAAATGTTGAGGTGTGGATGGGAGCGAGCTTCCATTCCACAGATCTAGATACGCCTAGATAACGCAAGAGCATACGCACAATAATCGTAAGCCGCCATTTTCGCGCTCAGTCCTGTAGTACTGCTGGCTTGGTGAGCGTGAGTGCTGGCACTAGGCCCCGGGGGTGGAGCGAGACGAGTGCCGCACGTGGCGGCCTTTGAATCGATTTTATTTTCCCATAAAAAAATAGTGACATAATAGTAGGTAGTCAAAAAATGGCACGCTTGGTTTTCATACAGATCGTGATACTTGCGTTATCTAGGTCTATCTATATCTGTGTTCCATTCTATGTCGAGCAAATAAAATACGGTTGCGGTTCTGTCTGTATAGATAATTGTATGTTATTTAATTGGTAACGTAAATATGCAGCTTGTAGATGTTTATAACTGCTCAAAAAGGCGATCATGATTTGCCTTGGGTAACCTGGAAGCCTTTAAACAGACTCCGGACCCAGGTTGGCCGAAGCAAGGAAAACCTGTTCAGGTGGAGATTCATAGACGACTCCGCCTTGGAGTGTAAATGTGGTGCTGTTCCACAAACGATGGCACACTTAATATCATGTCCTACGTGTCCTGTCAGCTGCACGCATAGATATATGAAAGAAGGAACTGATGGACGCTAGTGATGGCGCCAAACACGTAGCCGAATTCTGGGCCGAGTCCATTTAGATTGGCATCGAACAAGGCGCTATAATGATAATTTCCGAAGAAAATAACGTATACTTAATTTGCTTAGCGTATGTTGTTTTGCTGACTTTGCAGTCAGCAGCAAGGAGTAAGTAAGTAACACACACACACACACACACGTCGTTGGCAAACAATCTGTCTTTTTTACTAGCGCTGCGACATTTATTTTTTAAATGTCGCAGCACCATGCTGAGATAGGAGCCTTTTGGCCTCGTAATGGACTTTCCGATTCATTTCTCTTTTTGTTACTTTTTTTAAAATATATATAACTTGGTTTTTATTTTTTTATACTGTTTAGTTTAGTTTGTGATCTTCCTGTACGAGTCGCAATAAATACTTTTACTTTCTTTATTTTCTTCTTTTTTGTTGCAAAAATAGCACATTCATAATACGATCCTATATCCTATAGGCTGATTTCGAACTCCTCATAAGTTCTACAGAAAAATTCAACCAAAATTCTGCCCCTTTTGTTAATTTATTCGGGAATGATGCCTATAAGGGCTCTGTGATGCCTATCCGGGCTCTATAAACCCCCATAACAATATATTTTAAAAGGCAAACAAAACTAAAGCATTCGCACGCAAACTCATGTCGTAATGGTAGAAACGCAATCTTAACATATCCTTGATAACCGAACCAACCCAGGCTTTGAATGATTTCCGTATAATTCCGGCATGAATATAAAAACGTGGGCGTACCCGGGTTTATCCGGACAGCGACTGAATTATATTCAATAAGAAGTTATTACCGCAAATGGTAATAAATGTAAGTCTATTGGCAATTCTATTTCAGCAGTTCTATTGTGAGCTGTATAAAGATCGCTTGTAAATGTATGTTGTAGCAAATTGTTATGGGTTCAGTGAAAAGTTATTTACATGGTCTTCTTTTTATATGTTCACTAGCAGCGCCACGCGGTTTCACCCGCATAAGTTTCTATCCCGTGGGAATATCGGGATAAAAACTATCCTATGTCCTTTCCCAGGACTCAAACTATCTCAATACCAAATTTAATCTAAATCGGATCAACGGTTTAAGCGTGAAGAGGTAACAGACAGACAGATACACATTCGCATTTATAATATTAGTATGGATTCGTATAGAGGGCGTATTTTCATCAAAATACATAAAATAATAAGTAATATAACCTTCTAACATTAAAATATATCACCATAATATTATAAAGGCGAAAGTGTGCGTGTGTGTGTGTGGGGGTGTGTTTATATGTTTGTTACTTCTTCACACTCAAACGGCTGGACCTATTTTGATAAAATTTTGTATGGAGGTAGCTGATACCCTGGATTAACATATAGGCTACTTTTATCCCGATATTCCCAAGGGATCGACATTTACGCGGGTGAAACCGCGGGGCGCAGCTAGTTCTTAACAAATAAAGAATTATAGAGATTTAGTTTGAAGGACAAAGAGAGAGAGTTATATCTTTCTTCTCTCTTATGTAACGAAATGTGCTTAAACGTGACGTGTCCTTGAAATTCCACTCTCAACCTTCGTCCAGTTATCGAATCTAAAAAGTTTCACTTCAAAAACAAAAGATAGCCTCTACTTTAACGAATAACTACAATTCAAGTCCAAAGAATTTATGTAGGAAACGTATCGGATGTGATACCAACCCGTATCACTCCTTACCCCCGTAGTACGTCTCTGATTAATGTTCTACCCCGTCAAAGGCTGCCATTCGCACTCGCCTTAACGATTCATTACTCGACGAGTGTTGCTGAAAAATCGGCTAAATGTACTGGACGGTAATCGATTAATCGGTGCGCGATATCTCGATTGGTATAGTGTAATGGAGGTGTAATGGTTTTTGTGATTAAGTTAGCTTTTTCTTTTTATTAATTATGGTGTTCTTAGTTGGATAAAATACCGCAAGGCTGATGGTAACACTTATAACCTTCAATATTCGCAAATAATTAGTCGAAATATCGATTGAACTAGGTACCAAGTTTTTGATCTTAAACATAACTACCAAAAACGGTAAGGAAAACTACGTGAGGAAACCGGCATGTCCTAGAACCACAAAAAAAGCGAAGGTATGTGGCATCTACCAACCAGCATCGGGCCCGCGTGGTAGATTACAGCCCACTCTTTCTCACAAAGAGGAGGCCTGTGTCCCAGCAGTGGGACAAAGGCCTCCTCTCTTACTCGAACATTATAGGGTGATTATGCTACTAAATACTTATCTTTCTTTTTACTCTGTCGTAGTAATGAACGCAGTATACCTACATAGCATGGTTATTAATAGGCTTTTTTATGGGTAATTTCCTCGAAATGGCTATTATGTTTTAAAAGTACGATTTTATGTATCTTACATAAGCAATGTAAGATAAATTATTTCTTATTAGCTTCTTGAAAAGCCAAACTTTCAAGGTGGGAACTTGGTGATGGGGCCCGCTAGGCATGGCGGGCTGATCCCAGTCGGGAGTGCGGCGAATGTGCAAAAATCTCCCGGACTCCCGACTTAGAATGAACAGTGGGGCTTTAGTCGGTAGGGGTCCGACATAGCCCTACATTCTCCCCAGACGGAGGGTCTTCATGAGGATTTCCCCACGAAAAAAAAACGTTTTAGGCTTTTTTAAGATGCAAGTACGTCATCAAGGTTAAATACCTTCACCAACTTCCCACAAACTTCTGATAACAAGTTATTTTCATCAAAAACCTAAAATATCGAGACCGCAACGCACCGTGGGCGATGGGTTTGCGTAACGAAATTATTTATGTAAGTACTTGCGTGGGTTTCAGAATGGGTAAATAAATTACTTCTGTTAACCCTCCTACGTTGTGCATAGTTCCTATATTACATTATTTTGCTTCATAACTGCAGATAAATAACGCAAGATAGTGGTATTTGTTAATAACTCGACAATTTGTTTTAGAAACGAGGATAAAGTGTATTTTTTTTAAACATAGCTATTTTGATAACAGAGACGTGTACTTATGTGCAATCACATTTCGCCATATATGTTAGGGAGCGAGCCAATATTATTACCATGATTATCAGTCCTATTTTACCGCGCTCAAACCTGGTTTTTGACAGTTCAGCAGTTCAAGCTTGTGGTTTGCCATTGAGCAATGGAGCGCAGCATTCTTGGAGTCAGATTAACGGACCGTGTTAGGAACACAGTGCTGCGCTCCAAAACACAAATCGTCGACATCGCCCAAGAAGCAGCTAAGCTTAAATAGGTCTGGGCCAAACACGTCTGCGGCATGTCGAATGAATCATCGGTATTACTACAATGTGGGTCCCAGAAAACGACCGGTGACATTAGGCTAAAAAAACAGTTCTATATTTTGCATGTAGATATCAAAAAAAGTTTCAGTCAAGTTAATTCAGGCTTTATATCTCCATGGAAACTTTCAACATACATTTTTAATGGCTTACCTATATCTATAGACCGCGCGGGACTAGTTGGCCGCGCCTTAGGTATGTGAGCGGTGGGACGGAGGGGCGGGGGCGCATTACTCAGTACGTGTGTTGCGAACCGCCGCCTCACCCCTCTCCTCACGTCAGCGGTCAACTAGTTCCGCGTGGACTATAAACATAATCCAACAGAAAAGCACTCAACTTATCAATTAGGGTTAAAAGGAAATCGATCGTCATGGCCGCTATGGAATATGCAGTTTCGGGTAGTTTGATGTGATGGCGTATGTACCTTTCTACAAAAATCGGGCAAAAACTGCCCATTCGTTTTCATACCGGTTTTAACAATTTCTTGGCATAGCAGCAGCTAGACCTATACAGTTAATAATGGTAATAGCATCTTTATCTTGAAAATGCCCATCGTATTCCCCTTACACTTCAAACAGCTCATTGTTCACATCAAATATCCGGTTACATCCGGTTATTGGACTATATTAGGCTATCATCATCTATCATGTTATAGACGTAACAGCCTTACGTAAAGCGGCACATGAAACCCTGGCTTGAAAAAATTTTTAGGCAACCTCCTTAGGCTCAATTTACACCGCCGCGGAACGGAATAGGAGCGATTCTTTTTGTACACTTTGTGAACTTTATGTTAATAGTGTAACGCAGAAATAAAATACACCCATACGCACAGGTCGCGCATCTTCTGGAGAATTATCGCGCATTCTCGAGAATTACCGCAATAGCAAACTCGTATCTAGTTTGTACGTTAGACAATTGATATGTTCATTTTGATATTACGAAAACTCGATTCCACTCCGTTCCGCGGCGGTGTAAATTGAGCCTTAATGGGTCTCACACGGGAAAAACAATGCCTTTTGTTTTTATGTCGCTACTATCAAGCAGACGGCCCACCTGATGGTGAGTGATCACCATCACCTGTCGCCAACATCTGCCATACTAGAGGCATCGCAGGAACGCAAGGCTACTATGTCTCTTGTACCTGTAATTACACCGGTACCCATAACATAATCCATACTGTAATATTATAATTGCGAAAGTGTGTCTGTCTGTCTGTCTGTTACCTCTTCACGCTTAAAGCGCTGAACCGATTTAGATGAAATTTGGTATAGAGATAGTTTGAGTCCCGGGAAAGGACATAGGATAGTTTTTATCCCGATTTTCCCACGGGAACGAAACTTTTGTTCCCTCCCTCTTATATTTTAGTAGATTTTTCAACACTTTTGGCTTTTTCAGTTGCCTAATGAAATTCCTTCCGCGTCAACGGCTTGGAATATTAACCTTTTCTGTAAGGCTGTGCTTTGGTTTTCAATTAAATTGGGAATAGACGGACATCGAAGGGTTGGTTTGAGAAGGATATGGGGAAGGCAAATAAAGAAACTTTTCACAAAGCAGTAGAATTCTTAGCTTGGAAAATGTTTTTCTTTAACTAGAATTTATCTTTGTGTGAAACGGTGAGGTATCTGATTGAGATAAAGTATCTTAGTGATAGAGGTAAATTCTACGTGTGTTTAGTTAGGTGGGTGGAAGTCAAAACCGATGAGCTTGTGAAGGTCGCAGAAATCCGCTGTATGCGGGAAGCGCAGAACCGGTCGCAGTGACGGTGCTTGGCCTAAGTTCAACTGTGGATGTCTTTCGGCTGAACTTAGTGAATAAATGAAGACAAAACTTCTGATATTCGCATACGAGACTAGTGACTATTATTAAAAAAAATAAAGTGATTTAATTAGGTAAATCATGCGTTACTTTAAAATTTTTCGATAATTGTACTTATTTTCTTCCAAATAAATCAATACTTTCTATTTGAAGGGAAAACTTTTTATTCTATAGCGTAAAATATGAGTTCCATTTTACATAACAAAACGGTTGAATTTTAAACAATGTGTATTTTAAAACGAATACAAAAGTACTCAAAGGCATGTGCCTTCGAGTACTTTTGTATTTTATTTTATTATTTTAATTTTATTATTTAATAATAATGTTAGTATTAAATAATAAAATTATTAGCAACGTGCCTTCAAATAATACATGGAAAAATTATCAAAAACAGAATACATTACCTTAGACAGTACAGTAAACTCAAACAAACGTTATCCGAACTCTTTTCCCACAATTTTACCCCACGCAAATGTTTCTTTTACACAAATCTGAATAAATGGCCAGCCACCTCGATTGTTTACGGCCAACAATCCGTATATCTTTCGGACCGTACCTTTTCCTTTTACCCTTATCTTTTTGATTTTATCTTTATTAAGGCTGGAAAGGATAGATGACGAATTAAGGTGTGAAATATAAAAGGTAAGTGAGACGCAATAAGAATTACATTTTCTTTTGTGTGTTGAAGTTTGTTTTTCTTGGAGCAAAATGCTTTGTTTTGCAGTGTTCCCGCCGTTTGTTTTTGCTCATTTGTGTAAGTATTTATTTAACGTAACAGTTATGACGGCTCGTTCTTTTGAATTAGAAAATGTATTGTATTAGGTAGGTATTTGAATATTTGTTTATAGCAAAAATATGCTTTATACTGATGTACGTTACGAACAGTTTGAGGAAACAAATATTAATAAGAGCTGATATCGAAAGACACGTTTTAAAAGACTAGAAAATATATTTAAGTAACAATATTATTTGATTTCTACCAAAAGAATCAAAGTTTTCATTAGGGACAAGGTATTGTACATACATGCTATCGAAAGACACGTTTTGAGAGACTACGGATCGCTGAACAGTCCTACTAATATTATAAATGTGCATGTTTGGATCTTAGTTACTCAATCATGCAAAAACAGCTAAATAAACTATCTGCGTCCAAAGGGGTTTGAAGATTTTTGTATGGAGGGTGGCCCTAAGGTCGGCCGCCATTTTGATTTTTTTTCAGAATCGCGGTGCACAACAAAAGTTACATATTTAGATAGAGGACACTTATACAAACAAAAAATGTTATGTAACGTAATATCCTAAAGCGTCAGGTTTCGGAGTTATTCACCGAAATATAAGTCGAAAACAACAAGGATTTTTTTGTTTTTTTCCCCTACAGGTAACCATATTAAACTATTGAGGTAATAGAAACGTTATAAAACCTTTATGGAGAAGAAACTAATGAAGAATGGAATTCTTTTTAATAAATAATTAAACACGGCAATTTATTGATCCTTTTTTTAATCCCAGAGACTAATCTGACATTTTAGCCTTTTATGTTTTCGTTTTTTTTAGTATAGAAGTTTGACATTACACTTGTCAGATTAGTCTCTGGAATTAAAAAAACGAACTATAAATTGCCGTGTTTAATTATTTATTTAAAAAATGTCTATTCTTCATTTATTTTTTCTCCATAAAGGTTTCATAACGTTTCTATTACCTCAATAGTTCAATATGCTTACTTGGAAGGAAAAAAAACAAAAAAATCTTAGTAGTTTTCGACTTATATTTCGGTGAATAACTCCGAAACCTGACGCTTTAGGATATTATGTTAGTTACATTTTTTGTTTGTATAAGTGTCCTCTATCTAAATATATAACTTTTGTTGTGCACCGCGATTCTGAAAAAAAATCAAAATGGCGGCTGATTTTAGGGCCAAAACCTTCAAACCCCTTTCATCCAAATCCGTTCATTTGGATGAAATTTAGACACAGTTTATAACCTGGATACTTCTGGACCCAATTCTGAAGTCCACGCAAACTAAATCGCGGGCAGAAGTTAGTATATTCAATAAAATACGATTTTGTACTAAAAATGTCGCCATAACAAAGGCGATTGAAGCATGATTTATAGAATAGAGCTATATCATGAAGGTTTAGTGGCGAGTAACGTTTTTATGGAGTCCCTGGGGGTCCTATCCTCAGCCTCGTGAAAATGAAAGAAAGGAAAAGTACCTACTTTGATATCGAGTTTCGATACGGGAATCATTTTCCGGATCGTGTGTTTTAATTCAAAACTTTTTAACCACAGTCTGTGCTTTAGGAGGGATGGTTTTATTTTCTCTATCATTTACTCGGTTCTCCTCACTCTCTGATATAATGTTCGAATCAGCACCCTAATTGCGTAACACACTATCAATCTCAATTTGAATCATTTTAAAGGATATTCCTTATAATGGATAAACAGTTAAACGTGCTGTGAATGTGTGCGTGAAGACGAGTAGCGTCAGCAAGATTTGGAGTTCGTGGGAACAAGCCCACATAACACACACCCCCACACATTTTCGACTTCGCCATTGTCTTGGACGGTACCGAGAGCTCCTGCGCTCACATACATTCACCAGCGTCTATGTACACTATGTAAACAGAAGTAAAGCGCGCGTCGCTTCAAAGTCAAAGCATTTATTTCAAATAGGCACATAAAAGACACTTTTGAACGTCCAAAATTACCTTAATCTGTCAAGCTCCGCTGATGAGACACAATTGATTTTCTATTGTTTCGTCGCCGATCGGCGACGCGCGCCGCTTGACCGGTTAAAACAGAATAATTCTATTCGCCCCTTCCAAAAGGCAGTTTTCGTATGGAGAAGAATGGGCAAGAAACTCCACCGTTACTCTTTTAAAATGTTGTACAATATTTTGTATGGGTACATTCATTATATAATAATATGTGAGATATAATACATAACGCTAAACGTTTGAATGTCGATGTTTTAACTTCGTTTAGCGTTAAACGTAGGTATTCATTGATTTGTGGTGCAAGTGGGCGTTCGTATTAAAGCTTTGTAGAACTTATTGAAACATACTTACCTACGTGGAATTTAGCAAAACAAACAAGAAATATTGAAATTGGTATGTTTTACCTAAGGCATCATATCCACAGGCGTGAACATCGCGAAGGTAGTCCTGCCGTGTCATCAAACTCAATAGAAACTCTTCGAATCAATCTCCACGAGGCGATAATTTGAAGGCATCAAATCAGAAGGCCAGGATTCTCTCGTCTGTGGAGACAATGCCTTACTATAGTCCATTTACTATAGCATTAGACAGAAGTTAAAAAAGGCTCTTTTAGGGGCACACTGTAATAAAAGTACAACAAACATTATTACCGTCAAGATTGATGTGGAGTTAAATATAATCAATTTAAATAACAGCAGTCACACTTAATTGTACTTTTTAACCTATCTACCTTCTGAAATTACAAGGGTTTCATTTAATATTAGGTATTTATTTTTACATAAAATATTGTCGTGTCAATGTTTAAAATTAAAGGGTTACCGCTACGCCGGAACATAAAGGGCTAAGGAAGGAACACGGATGGGTTTTAGTCAGTAAGAGTCTGACACTCCCTTCGCTCCACCCAGAGCGGGAGGGGTCATTTGATGATTTCCCATCCATAAAAAAAAAAAAAGGATTCTCTCGTCTGTGGAGACGATGCCTTACTAAAATTGTATACATAAGCAAAAAAAAAAAGTTAAAAGCTAGTCGTATAATGTTGTTGTATTTTGAGCCTTTTGAACATACCATTCTCGAAAAACAGACAAAACCAAAGAAATAAAATCGATAAATACTTGGGACTGTCAATCGTTTGGCTGTAAGTGAATCGTCCAGACACTCACTCGACACTCAATTACAATCGAGCAGTCAGTCAATTGGCCAAAAAACTGTCCACATGGGTCATACAGGGATTGAGGGAGTCAATTGGTATTTGACCACTGATTCACTCGTGTCATTTGGAATTTTATGAAGAACGGGAACAACAACAAAATGTCTTTCTTCTTGTCGGATTGATTATATGACGTGTGTACATACTTAAATCTATATAAATAAAAATGAACCGCCGAAATGTTATGTACGCGCATAACTTCCGACCGACTGCACCAAATTGGATAATTCTTTTTTGTTCTGTTCGGTATTGCCAGGACAAGGTTTTTATGAAAGAAAATTTCGAAAATTATTAATAATAATAAAAAAAAAATATATTAGTACATTATATTTTTTATTATTTTATTGTATTTTTTTATTTATTATTAGGTAATATTTTCTTTTTAATTGCACCCGTGCGAAGCTGGGGCGAGCCGCTAGTTATAATAATAATACCTACCAGCCTCTTATCGTCCCACTGCTGGGCAAAAGCCTCTTCTCATAGCGAGAAGGCACGAGCATTAATCACCAGTCACCACGCTTGCTGGCGATTTCAGACTTATATTAACTATAAGTCCAAAAGGCCAATTCTCGTAATTTCAAATGTTCAAAATCTAGTCGCAGTCTCATCTCAGCGACAAACACATGTCAAAAACTTGTCAAAATGTAGGGAAATTAGAGGCATTTTTGACAGATTGAGACTGAGATCAGACTGTGAACGTTCTTAAAATTACGAGAGTTGCCCCTCTGGTTTCCTCAAGATGTTTTTCCTTTACTGATGTCAGTGACGTCCAAGATAAACTCAGAAAGTACAGATGCCAGCACATCAAGCTACTACAATCAGTCAAATTTATTTAATAGATTTTCAACTTTATCGCTAAAGTATAAGATTCAAGATTGATTGGGAAAATTTGACAGTTTCGGGTAGCTTGATGTGCTGGCGTCTGTACATTCTGAGTTTATTTTGGAAAAGAATTGAAAAAGTCACATTGTTAGTTGCCCGGATTCCAACCTGCAACCGCGTGCATGGGATAATGAGGCATCCCGTGGGATAATTTCAAAAGGCAGTGTTCTATAAATTTCTTAATGGAAAATCCGGACAAAACTAGTATAGGCTCAGCTGATTTGAAAGCAAAAAAAAAGGTAAAAAAATATCGGAACATCAGAGGGGTAATTCTTGCAATTTTCAGAACGTTCACAGTCTGATCTCAGTCTCGATCTGTCAAAAATACCTCTAAGTTTCCTACATTTTGACAAGTATTTGACATTTGTTTGTCGCCGAGATGAGATTGCGACTAGATTTTGAAAGTTTTAAATTACGGGAATTTGCCTTCTGATAGTCTCACAAAGAATGTGTAGGCAATGATTCAAGTTTACACACATCGACAGACTGCTCAAGTACTCTGCCTCTTTAATCATAATGGAAGGCCAGAAAGGATCAAAGGAAACACCCAAAAGAGTCTAACGGACAAATAAGATTACAGTCATCCATGAATAATAGCAATCAGAAAATCTCAGGGGCAGGAGCAAGTAAAATGAAATGCTTTGATCAAATCAAAGCTTTTACGAAGAAATCTAATGAATATGTAAGTACCTACGTAATCGAATAATACAGTAAACTTCGTCGAAATATTTCTATAACAAACGTTATTTTTCTACCTGCCTCTCTGCCACGTTAATTAATTTATGTTGTAAACGCGAATTTAGCACTTACCACGAGAAATGAGTCTACGGGTGCCGCCATTTTTTTTATGGACGAATATTTTGGCGCGAAGTCGAAATGAGGGCAATTCAGCAAATATTGCGTTTCGTTATTTCTTTCGGTGGCAACGTTTTATTCGCTTTTTTAAGGACAATATTGAACAGATTCGAGTGAAAATATTTAATGAAAAAATGACTGTCATTTGCATTTGACATAATATTGGAAACATCTTGAGTCTAAAAAAGATTTTAATCTTGTCATTTCGACAACGGAATCATAGATTAAAAAAGTCGTGTTTTTTTTAATATAGCCGAGTTTAAAAAGCCTATTTATAAGAAAAGTGGATTTTCGCGAAAAGCTGAATACACTCGAAATAAAAAAGAAGAAAGGAAAGTAATACCTTATTTAAATCATATTACCTTCATAAGTAGATATACGATAAAATAAAATACGTAGGTAGGTTTAACGTAATCCGAAACAAATAAAATGGAATATATATTGTTTATTTATTAAATGTTCGGCTTTATTGCTTAGCATATTCCGTTCCTGAAGTCAATCTGTGAGGAATACGGATCTCTTTTATCCTTTGATATCTATACTAATAATAATGCTGAAGAGTTTGTCTTTTTTGTTCGAACTTTAAACGCGCTAATCTATGAAACTATCAATCGGATTAAAAAAAAATGCGTTTGTTAGCCCAATTCCTGAAGAAGGCTAGAAAGAAATAAAATACGTTTATTTGCGGTAAACATGACGCATAAAAAGACACAAAAAAATAACAAGTTGAAAGAAAACATGCGTCACATCCACGCAAACTGGCCATCGCTCAGCATAATGCTAAGACCTTATACGAGACAGAGCCGCAGCGCTGGTTTTCAGCGACAGCCGGCGTTGACCTGATAACGTCAACCAGCGCAGCATACGATTAACATCACGGTAGCATACGATTGACATCACCCTTAGGAGCCGGGTAAGGGATGATTTATATTAGACCGGGCCGTGCCCGAGGTGTGCCGTGTACGTAGCCCGGACGGGGTACGGATTTGAAACGTTACATACATTTTGCATAAAGCAGTTTATATTACACATTGCATGATCCGTGTCCCGTCCGGGCCACGGGATACGGATCATGCACTGTCATGCCACGTACACGGCACGCCCCGGACATGGCCCGGTCTAATATAAATCATCCCTAAAGAGAAAAAAGTAAGAAAGAACGCGAATGCGAACTCGAAGTAATCTGAACTGGATGGGTCGGGAACAATAAATTTCACGCGGACGAAGTCGCGGGTAGAAGCTAGTATTTAATATGTGTTAATTCTGGTTTTAAACTACCTGTGTGCCAAATTTCATCCAAATCTGTTAAGTAGTTTTTGCGTGAAGAAGTAACAGATATACAAACACACTCAAAAAATTTTCGCCTTTATAATATTAGTGTGGTTTACGAGTTGATTTTTAAAATCGACTTTGATGAACGTGTAGTCAATTCGCTGCCTCAAAACATCGAATTTAAAAGTTCTATCATACTACTTTTTAATCCATTAATGTACACCAAGCCACCCGAAACGGAAATTTACCCAATCAACTTTAAACCTTATAATTTAGAAATAAAGTTGAAAATCTATATAAGAAAGTTTACAAATTATAGTAGCCTTGATATGCTAGCGTCTGTACATCGAATGTGTCCAATATTCAAAATAGCCGGAGAACTCTATTTGAAACAAAAATAGCTTTCATATCTATATCATCATCATCTGCCTAGCCTTTTCCCAACCATGTTGGGGTCGGCTTCCAGTAGAACCGGGGAAGCAACTGAATACAAGTATTTTACATGGAGCGACTACCCATCTGTCCGCAGCCTATTTAATAGCGTAATACGATACCCTAAATAGCTTTCACATATAAAAGGAGAATAAAATGTCTGCAAAGCGTTAAAATAATAAATCATTGTCATTCTAATCGCCACACACATTCAGGTTAATGTCGACTATTAATGTCTAGAAATAACTTAATTCCACTAGTGGCTGATATTAGGCACCATAAAAATATAATACGGAATTTATTTCGCACTTTGAGCGAGTCCAATTTCTCGAAGTTAGAATTGGAACATTCGAGATTGCCACTTGCCCCAATATAACGGAATTGTACCTGGGTTCCGTGGTCCGTACGATTGGCTTTACGATATTACCTACCTTCGTTCTTTGCGTTTAAAAACAGCGAGGTAGGAAATTTCATCGGCCGTTGTTTTCATAATTCCGATTGAGAAAGCAAATTCCTATTTCCTAAGAGATTAACGGGAGATTTGCGGTGTTGTAGATAATAGAATATTGCTTGCCAATCAGCTTCGATAAGAAAAAAGAGTCAAAAATGCTGGAGAAAATTCTAAGCGGGTAGTACCTACTAAGATTTCGTATTAGAAAATGGAAATGAAACTAGACGACGTAGTTCTCTTTAATGGGTTTATAAAGTACTAGCTTTGTCCGCGGCTTTGCTCGCGTTGAGGTCGGAAATTATCCCACAGAAACGTAATCGAGATAAAAAAGGGGCGTGGGCGTGGGTGTGGGTGTATGGATGGATGGATGGACAGCTGATGGCTCGACCGTCTGTGTAGTACCTACACTGCTGTGTATTCGTAAAATTCGTGTACTTATAGTGTTTAAAATATGGAAATTGAACAAAGTGCATCTATTAATGAAAAAAGTGACGCAGAAAAGGTGAAAAAAAATGAGTTATATTAGGTCCTTACATATGAAATTGGCGTTTTTCGTACTGGCCACTTTAATCACGAATTTCTCCTCTTTGGTAAGGAATTCCAAATTCAAATTTGTACAGCTATTTACTCATGTATTTGTGCTTCGATGACCGTCATTCATTTGTTTTTTTTCTTCTGTTTTTTCTGTTTGCGTCACTCATTTTACAAAATGGAAAATTTAAAATATCGCATTATTTACGAGTACGAGTTCCGCCGTGGCACTAGTGCTGCGGAAACGACTCGAAGGGTGAATGATGTGTATGGCGGTCATGTTGCAAAAGAAAACACAGTTCGTTTCTGGTTCCAACGTTTTCGTTCTGGAAATTTCGACCTGCAGAACAAGCCCCGTGGACGGCCTGAGACCCAAGTTGATAATGGAGAATTGAAGGCTATTGTGGAAGCGGACCCATCGCAAACCACGTCCGAGTTAGCTGCAGGCTTCGATGTTAGTGATAAAACTGTTTTAATTCACTTGAAGCAAATTGGGAAGATTAAAAAGCTTGAAAGCACGACAACGCCAGACCACACACTGCGCAACAGACGGCTACCAAATTAGAAGAGCTTGAATTGGAATGTCTTAGACATCCTCCGTACTCCCCGGACCTTGCTCCAACAGATTACCATTTTTTTCGCAATTTGGATAACTTTTTGCAAGGGAAAAAATTCAACTCCGATGGGGCAGTCCAAATCGCCTTCAAAGATTTTATTGATTCCCGTCCGACTGGTTTTTTTAGTAAAGGGATCAATGAACTACCTATAAGATGGCAAAAGTGCATTGAAAACAATGGTTCATACTTTGATTAATTAAATATATTATATTAAAAAATATTCGACTTTTTGTTCCTTCCATACAAAACGCCAATTTCATATGTAAGGACCTAATACAATATTAATACAATTAATAATTGATTTATTTCAACGTTAATATTCAAGTTTTCACTTCTGCCGGCACTCCCGGAGTGCAACCCGTCTTTTTTTTTTTGTAAAAATGTTTTTATTTTTCACTTTTTAGTTGTACCTACCCCACAAAAAAGTAAACGAAAAGATCGTTAATGTAGACAATGTAGATACATTTTTAGATTTTTGTTGATTTTTCAAAAACCGCTTGTCCGATTTCGATAAAATTTTCATGGGACCATTTGGGAAGTATACCCTTTCCAACAAAAAAATAATTTTTCAAATCGGTTGGCAAGCGACGGAGTTATGCGCGAACAACATAAAAAAAAATACAAACATCCGAATTGAAAACCTCCTCCTTTTTAGAAGTCGGTTAAAAATAGTAGGATTAATGGGTCTACACAAAGTTTATCGCCGATTTTTATTCTGAAAGTGAAAAAATTGTTTGTTGAACTTGTATCTGATTGCTGAACGAATTGAAATTTTGCACACAGGTACACCATAACCTGGATTAGCACATAGGACGACATACTTACCCTATTAGGACGATCTTAATTTCCAACTACCCCCGGGTGAAGCCGCGTGCAAAAGATAGTACAGACGCCAGCACATCAAGCTATTAGTCTGTCAAATTTCTTTAATAGATTTTCAACTTTATCACTAAAGCATTAGGTTCAAAGTTGATTGGGAAAATTTGACAGTTTCGGGTAGCTTGATGTGCTGGCGTCTGTACCCACTAGAATGAAATTGATGGTATACCTACATTATTACTCTTTTCAATGAAGAATAAAACAACCATTTTCAAAACTTCACTAACAAATTGAATAAATCTGATAAGTTCAGAATACGTCTAAGAGACTGATGTACAGTTTTATTTTTTACCTACTCTTGACCTCGATCACGCCTGATGGAAAGCGATGGATAAGGTCTATGATGGAACGAGTGTACCCAGTAGATAGAATAGAATAGAATACGCTTTATTATGTACCACCATGTAAATTACACATATAAATATAGTAGCTGCGCCCCGCGGTTTCACTCGCATAGGCGTCGATCCCCTGGGAATATCGGGATAAAAACTATCCTATGTCCTTCCCCGGAACTCAAATTATCTCTATACCCCATTTCATCTAAATCGGTTCAGTGGTTTAGGCGTGAAAAGGTAACATACAGACAGACAGACAGAGTTACTTTCGAATTTATAATATCAGTATGGATAAACTTTAAAAAGGGTGGCACAATGGGCGGTCTTACTGCTAAGAACGATCTTTTAAAGACTACCTTTGGATGGATTAAAAAGGAAGATGCCTGTTCACTCTTGCTTTGAAGGCAGACAGATGTTCAGATGAATAATAGTCTGACGTCAGATAAAGATATTTGTCACGAGGGTGCTCCCGAGGATATCAGTCTTACGTAATCTGTCCCTGGGGTTGTATCTGACGTCTTGAGGACTGGATACGGGAAAAACCGACGCTTAAAGATCCATTGTATCTATTTATATCACTTGCATGTTTGTTTGCAAAGCTACCAATTATTCATCAAAGGAGATAGCCAGCTTATGTGTCCGGAAAATGGGCCTTGTTATAATTTCAGTAAAGTATACTTTCGTATGCCCTAGAAATAAGCGGCATTTTTAAACCAACATGGAAACTACATATATGCTTTTTGCAATTTGCAGGTTAGTATCAGGTTGTATGTTGATCTAAATAATGATTCGCGGCCGTAACAAATATTTATTTATTTATAAAATTATAAATAAATAAATATGAAAATAAGCATACGTAGGTAATCAGCCCATAATGTTCCCACTGCTGGGACACAGGCCTCTTATCTGTGAAAGGGAATAGGCCATAATCCACTACGTGGTCGCAGTGCGGGTTGGCGGACGTCACATGTATTTATTTTATTTTACAGTTTTTGGAAAACTTACAGCTAAACACTTTTACACTATTAAGAGTAACAGAAATAAGGCCAATTACAAGTTTTCACAGATAGAAGAGTGTATATAAACAGTAAAGAAATATTTGAGAAGGTAGACAGTTTTTTGAGTAAAAAATAAGATAAAGAAAAATGTGATTAATAAACGAGAAATTAGTTTACATGATCAAAAAAGAAATCAAATGTCTACGAAGTTTTGGTTCTAGGACGAGCCGGTTTACTCAAGATGTATTTCTTCACCGTCTTTGAGACCAGTGGTGATGAAATAATTTACACAAAGGACGAGTAAAGCACCTTTCTGATATGGGTGTAGTTATAATAAAGCATAATTATTCCGTGTGTCTATATTATCAGTGATTACCACTAAACCAGCAAACGCCATTGTGTGAAGGGTCCTCAGCCAGCCTAAACAAGGCACTCCCTAATATCGCATGTTTGTCCATCGTGTAATCGTGTCATTTAGTGGTGTTAATTTATTGGACCATAGACTATTCAAGTGCGAGGTCAATCGAATCGGCTTGTTCGCTCAACCAATTACTTTCTTCTGTTGTTAGGAGACAAAGAAAAGCTTTTAAAATAATGAAACAAGGAATATTGGGATACTAGCTGCGCCCCGCTGTTTCACCCGCATAAGTGTCGACCCCGTAGGAATATCGGGATAAAAAGTGTAAAAAGTGTAAAAGGTGTCAGCTACCTCCATACCAAATTTTATCAAAATTGGTCCAGCCGTTTGTGCGTGAAGAAGTAACAAACATACAAACACACTCACAAACTTTCGAATTTATAATATTAGTGTGATAATAGTGTGATAGTTCTGACTTCATTTTCGTTAGTGATGATGTGGTTTCAAATAAATTAACCCTAATTAATTGGTTCTCTGTCTAAAAAAGGGTTACGTACAGCACACACACATACATACATAATCTCACGGTAGCAAAAAACTAAAACTAAAAGGGAAATTATATGTGCGGCAACAAAAGTTTTCTTTAGCACCTGCAACCTAGCGTCTTTTTTTATATGTGGGCGACGAGTTAATAGAACAGCTTCAATTATATTAATTCATCATCTTTACTATTCCAACAGAATATCAAAAAACCAGCGTCAATTTACGAGCGTAAATTAATATGACTCCGAGCTACCGATAAATATATTTACTTCTGATTTGATAACTCAGCGACTAATGTTGTAAGTGAGCTACTTTATATATTTTAGAGATTCAACATCTGTCTGCTAATAAAATCAAATTCCAGCCTCAAAATTAGCAATCAAAGTTTTTCATTCAACAACTAAATTAATAAATCATATTCTTTTTTCGTGAAAGTTTGCAACACAAGCGCGGGAGTGTACCTGACGCTCGTTGGGAATCAGAGGGGCGCGGCCGATAGACGACGTAGGATGCAAGAGCGAGCGAAGGGCACTCCGAGGTTCGGTTTGGTTAGGTTACTTTAAACCCTTTACACAGAAATAGGGGCCCCGCGAAGCGGGGCTCCGTCGGCATAGGATGCAAGAGCGAGCGATGGGCACCCCGAGGTTCGGTTTGGTTAGGTTACTTTAAACCCTTTACACAGAAATAGGGGCCCCGCGAAGAATGTTCATTTGGGTAGGTATAATAGTCAATTATTTATGGTAACATTATAAATAGATAGGCGAATACATGAAATTATAGCTTTCATTGACCATTATTTGATGACAATAATAAGGAAATTTTATGTTCAAATATAGTAGATTCACTCATCAATTACTTATGCTAAAGTATAAAAATAAAGGTGACTCTATGAAATTAGAGTACGTTGATATTATTTTATAGATGAAGTTGATACACTTATTAGAAGCTGGCAATGAGTAGACATATCACAAATTTAGTTGCTTAAGAATTATCACCATGTTGCGTCATATTAACAGTAGCTTGTTTTACAATATATGGTCGCTTATAAACCATTTATTAGACGCTAAAAGTTCGTCGCTGACGTATTAATTCATTAGACAACTAAATATATTTGCAGACGAGAATGACATTTTAAAGAAGCTGCCTTAATTAGCACCCAAACTAAAATACTGATCGCAAGACACCGACTTCCGAAATTAAAGTTATTTCATAATTTTGAGTTAATTTCTTTTTGAAAACGATTTAATTTTTGAAGTGAAAACTTCTTTAGCGGCGTTGCACACTTTTTGTAATGGGTAAAAAATGTTAAACTCGCGTCAGGGCATCGCGTCAGGACACGTGACCGTCAGGAGAGATTTCCCCCCCCCCCCCCACCTCTCTTTCTACGGCGGCACCAACCGAAGTGAACCAAGTGAGACACGATAATGGATGGATGGATGGTGATGGTGATGGTGATGGTGATGGGGATGGCGATGGTGATGGTGAAGGTGATGGTGATGGTGGTGGTGGTGGTGGTGATAGTGGTGGTGGTGGTGGTGGTGATGGTGGTGGTGGTGGTGGTGGTGATGGTGATGGTGGTGGTGGTGGTGATGGTGGTGGTGGTGATGGTGGTGATGGTGGTGGTGGTAGTGGTGATGTGATGTGATGTGATGGTGATGGTGATGGTGGACGCGGACGTGGACGTGGACGTGGATGATGGATGGATGGACAGCTGATGGCTCGACCGTCTGTGTAGTAGCCACACTGCTGTGTATTCGTAAAATTCGTGTATATAAAGTGTTTCAAAAAATGGAAATTGAACAAAGTGCATCGATTACGTTAATATTCAAGTTTTCACTTCTGCCGGCACTCCCGGAGTGCAACCCGTCTTTTTTTTAAATTTCTTTTTATTTACATACTCCTTTTCCTTAATATACCAGCAATACTAAAAAAAAAATGGATCCCTCTAAAAAACAGCATTCGTAACCATAGCACAATAATAGCCATCATAACACTAAATGAGATGAAAATACTCCTTCGTAAATAACAGTAACAAATTCTTATTATGATGGCTATTTTATGCGAGAGCAGTGGACTGGCATTAAACATGCCATACGTTGTATTCCCTAGCGCTATGCAAAATATTCTGTTCACCAAGTGTGTGTATCCATACTATACAGGGTGTTACGGAAAGGGTATATCAATACAAACGGGTTGAAGAGTGTATCTGGTCTAGAATCTCTGTACAAAATTTCAGCTCAATAGCATTAGCTTTGAAAATGCTTAATATT
The DNA here is from genome assembly GCA_945859645.1 of Amphipoea oculea. Taxonomy (NCBI): domain Eukaryota; kingdom Metazoa; phylum Arthropoda; class Insecta; order Lepidoptera; family Noctuidae; genus Amphipoea; species Amphipoea oculea. The sequence continues at coordinate 15,151,006 of OX243880.1, forward strand.
TTTTTTATTTCGACATCACGGCGCTGCACTGGCGCGCGGCGGCGTGATGTGCGTGTACTAGGCGCACAGACACACTACAGATAATGGATAATGACCCTCGTAGTGCGGTGACACGTTTGTTATGATTTCAATTTAATAAACTATCGAAATAAAAAAAAAAATTAAGTATGTATTTTCAAAGTTACTGCTTTTGAGCTGAAATTTTGTACACAGATTCTAGACCAGATACACTCTTCAACCCGTTTGTATTGATATACCCTTTCCGTAACACCCTGTATACTATACTTAACTATACTATAGGTACTTACTAATATTATAAATTCGAAAGTAACTCTGTCTGTCTGTATGTTACCTTTTCACACCTAAATCACTGAACCGATTTAGATGAAATTTGGTATAGATATAGTTTGAGTCCCCGGAAAGGACATAGGATAGTTTTTAACCCGATATTCCCACGGGATCGAAACGTATGCGGGTGAAACCCTGGGGCGCAGCTAGTAAAATATAATGCAGAACAAATCCGACGATATGATAACAAGAAAGTATGCAAAACGTCATGAAGTTTTCCACCTTACACAATTCAAGTACCTACAGACGCCAGCACATCAAGCTACTACAATCTGTCAAATTTCTTTAATAGATTTTCAACTTTATCGCTAAAGCCTAAGGTTCAAAGTTGATTGGGAAAATTTGACAGTTTCGGGTAGCTTGATGTGCTGGCGTCTGTACAATGGATGGACTGTCGGAAAGATGATACGGCCAGAAAGGGGGTGACTGCCGAGATGATAACTAATAGAGAAGTATGGAAGAACATGTCATGGTATGGTATAGGTATGGATAACAGTCGCACGGGTCGATCGATCAGGTTAAGCTACGCTTGCCGCGGTTGGTTCATGAATGGGTTACCATCTTCACATACCAAGACACCTCCGTGCCTCGGAAAGCACGTTAAGCCGTTGGTCCCGGCTGTCATTCGTGGATCTTTGACAGTCGTTTCGGGTCCTCACCGTTCGGTCGTTTCGGGTCGTTCGGGTCGGGAACCCAAAAGTCTGACAACCAGTCTTACCAAAGGGTGTCGTATAACCGACTAACTGGGTTGTGGAGGTCAGATAGGCAGTCGCTTCATGTAAAATACTGGTATTCAGCTGCATCTGGTTAGACTGGAAGCAGACCCTAACATTGTTGAGTAAAGGCTAGGCAGATGATGATGAGCGAAGTATGGAAGAAAAAGATGTTGCGCCAACTCCAAATAAAGTACGTAAATAAGTAGGTTTGCTACTACCTACGCTGCGAAACTCACTGGATAAAGACAAATCCAACGTCACCTTATTAGTTGATATCAATGTATTGTCACCCTTAGACAATAAGCTTACCTACATAAAGCAGTGGGTTTTCCGATACAGATTGCTGCAGTCGCAACGGTCACAATTTTTTACCTGTTTCTTTATGTGTGAGCTGTGAGCGCTTAAGGCGACTACAAACTCAAACTCAAAACATTTATTTCAATTAAACCATTTACAGGCACTTTTGAATTGTCAAGAAGTCAGTCAGTTAGAAAATAGTTGCCCATTCCAAAGCGTAGGTACCTATGGAGATGAACGGGCAAGAAACTCCATGGACACTCTTTTAAATTATATTTTATTACATTACCTAAAGCGCTTTGTCGGACTGCATAGAAAAGAAAAAGAAGCGCGAGGACACAACGCTAGTAATTTATTGTAAAATATATTTAATATTTGTTGCAATACAAAAATCTAATGTTTGGACTAAAAAATTAAAACACTAGTGCTTTAGTACTCGTATGTTTCTTGTAGAATAATCTGACAAAAAATCATAACCATTATACGAGTATGTATATTAGTACTCGTATGGTTTTTATTGTAAAAAGAAAGTTTTTATTAGAGGTATATTCATGATTTTTTTCTATCGTATCAAATTAGTTGTATTATATTTTCAACACACTATCTACCCAGCATTATTATCCTGAAGAATATCATATATTTTTCTGATTTTGTTTGCTGTAGTCGATCATATACTTTTATTGTTTCTAAAACTTGCGTTTTTTGCGTTTAGGTCCTGCCTTACGGTTAATACGGGATATTCTATCCGCACCGATGGGTACCGGCTTATCTTTACCGGGAACCCCCGTCTTTATGTAAGCATCCTCAGGCGGGCAGTAATCGGGTTATCATCGTCATCATTTCCCTAGCAATTTATTAGGAGTCGGCGCAACATTCCAACAGCTTGGTGGCTATAGTAGCCGACAGGATGGATAGTCCAATGATGTGGAAATGGATGACCACTCATCGTGCGTCATTCCAGTATTTAAAATAAGTTCTTTTTATTGTATTTTTTGTGTAGGTATGTGTTTTCATGTATGTATGTATGTTTTGTGTATAAAATTGTAATGTGTGTGTTGTTTTATGGGCTTATGGTCTGAAATAAATTTATTATTTTTTTTTCTACCAATCTTCTCTTTTAGTTATCATCTCGGTAGTCATTCCCTTTCTAACCATATTTAATCATTCACACAGTCCATCCATCGTTAATTTTGTCTTCCACTACTCTTATAGCCATCCCTATTCATACTCAAAACTTGCCTCACGATATCTGTAAGGGCTGGGCCTGTTAGTGAACAGATGCAATGCATTTTGGTAAATATGTAGTTTTATATCATATCACAAGTGGCAATAAATAACGTAGTATTACGTAACAGTGTTTTCAAGTTATCACAAATGTTCCGAGTTTCTATGACGCTGAAATACGCAAGCTATTCCCAAGTCTTTGAACATTTACTTTTCCAATTCGCAATATTGGAATACATTTTGAGTTTTATTCAAAGTTGGAAATATTGTTTGTACGGGTTCAGTTCAGCAGAAGAGTTTAAAAAGGGCATAGCTTTAACTCCGTCGATAACAGCTTTGAAAGCGCCACCGAACGCCCAAGTAACAAATTTACGTTGTATAATAGTTGAGTAAACGTTTTTCATTTACTGTTGGTTCTATGAGGTGGGTTGTATAAAAGTAGTTGTAGACGTTTATACAACGCGAAATAGGCCCAAATTATACAACATTATTGTTATTTAAAAGTTACATAAAAGTTAGTGGAGAACTATTTTAACGTTGCTTAAATGTTAAATAAAAGTTTCCGACCGACTTTTTGGTTAGATAATGGTTATATCTCGACTGTTATGGAACCACTGAAGTCCCATAAAGGTTATATAGACATTAGAAGATGACTGAAATGTCGCACAAGTGTTTAACATCGACGTTTATAGTATACATGCAGTCCATTCCATTAATTCTCATTCGTTCCTGATATTTGCCATGCTGGAATATAAAAGGTAAGTTATAAATTATCATAACTAAATTTACATTTACTTTACAAGGTTTATGATATACGCGCACAGATTGCACCTAATTCTTATGCGACCTTTAGTTTTATGATGAAATATAGGTGTGTTGTTGGGAAATTTTTTGCGCCCCCCTCGAATTCATTAAAAATTAACTATTTTTGATTATTATTTAATTTATTTTTTTTATATTAAATACCAGCCATCTTGTCAAAGTTAAAAAGTGACTTCTATACGACAATTATAGAATGAAAAGGTCAATAATGCGGTTTCTTGCGACCAAGATAGCCGGCCATTATGAATGACTTTAGAGTTCTGTGAGATAATAAACATTATGAACACAGAATGATGATCACATTACAAATGACATTAATTTTATTGAATGTACTTGATTTTAATGACTCAATTAAAATTATATTACTATGCTTGTGTTGTATTTACCTACTTTGCAAAATAATACACGGTGTAATATTTTATAAAAAACGCGTTATCTAATTAATTATCTACGTATTATTGAGCGCAGTGTCCTGTACTTTTTCTGTTTGACCATAACATACTAAATAGGTGCATCTTGTGATTATTTGTTTAATTTCTTGAGTTCCTTTATTGATACTAAATTCACCCGAGATATGGCACCAATACGGCACGCAATTTTTTGACACCACACGCTGCACGTGACGAGCGTGGATACGACCGGGGCGCGCGGGCCCACACGGCCATAATAATTCGTAATTCTAATATAATACCAACATATACCTACATCTTAAATGAATAGTTAACAATATATCAAATAAAATTCACTAAAGAACATGGGTCATACATAATATAAACAAGTCATCAATGACACATTCATTATACAAATGTGACTTTTTTATTATAATTATTACTTCCGGACCCACGTTCCATAAAATGACCGAAAATTAACATTTTTTATCATTTTTCAGGTGAAGTAGTGTGTGTGGACAGTGGACATCAATAAATTATGGTAGTGTTTTTGGATGTCGATAAATTTATAACACGGAATGATTTAATAAACCTCAAAAGGCGCAAGTGGCCTTGGAAAAGAACTCATTTTATATTGTCAAGCAATTGCTATAACTGTCACAGTTGTGACATTGTACTTAAGTACAGTGATTTTGCATGCCAAAACTTAGTAAATAAAAAGATATAAACAGTTTTTTCAGTATTTTTATTTTTCAGTTACCACTTACTACAATGTATGCACTAAAGGTACAAAATACATGTGCTCGTTAAGCACTGTACACACCAATTTGCATTTAATACCTAAAACAGTACAGACGCCAGCACATCAACCTACCCGAAACTGTCAGATTTTCCCAATCAACTTTGAACCTTATGGTTTGGTGATAAAGTTGAAAATCTGTTAAAGAAATTTGACAGATTGTAGTAGGTTGATGTGCTGGCGTCTGTACATGTTATCTCTCTTTTGGTCACATTATTGATATTACATATAAATATGTTGAGTAGAGAAGATTTCATGGGCTTTTCAAATGCATCGATGCAATCATCTAAATACTTGCCAAGTATTAATATATCTTCCTGAAATTCGATATCTTTGTCAGCAGATAAGCTTGAAGTATCGGAAGACAGTCCTTCAGAGGGCTCTAAATACTCCAAATAATCATCAACGGAGTCACCTAAAATAATTAAATCAACTTAAGACATTGTAAATAGTTATAATATATGGTGATTATCTTAAAGTACAAACTTACTGTTTATTTCTGGTACAATATTCTTTTGTTGTATGTCAATGCCATCAGATGAACTTTTAATTTTTGATCTTACCTCATAAGTTTCATCTGGAATATTTAAAAAATGTCATTTATAATAGAATTATAATAATAAATAAAAAACAAGCAATAGAAATACTTCTAATAAAAATAAAATTTATACGGAACCATTTTTGTTGTTGAGGCTTTGATGAGGTACAAAATTTGCAGATGACAGGCCAGTTTTCAGTGATTCAAAAGTTTTTCTTACTTTCCGCTTGAAAGCCCCACTTTGTTTAAGCTTTTTCCATTGATCCAGATTCATATTTTTGTAAATATTGTAACAATGTTTGTTTAGCTGACAAAATGGAAGTTAGTTTTAAAAAAGGCCCTTTTGAACCTTTATATAATTTTAAGGTCTGCTTAAAGTTCTGTAACGGTTACAAAATAACGCTTAAGTCGTATAATGATTCGTAATTCACCACTAAAATACTTCGTTATATTCAGGTCTAAAAATAAACTTTTGGCGACGGTTTGATTACATAAAAGTCGTGTTAAGGTTACGTAGACTACAACGCTGGTTAAATGAACCCTTTTATCTAACTGTTATATAACATCGTATTATTTAGTTGGGTAAACGTTTACCCAACCTACAGTATACGACGTTGTATAAAGCAGTCGCAAAAACGTTTACGTAACTTATTTACTGGCAAAATTATACGACGTTATATAAAGAAGTCATCAAAACGTTTACCTAACCTATACACTTGTACCACTATACGACGTTGCATTATATAGTTGTAATAACGTTTACCTAACCTATTTTTTGTACCATTATACGACGTTGTATAAAGTGGTCGTTAAAACGTTCACTCAACTATTTAATAGGACCTTTTAGTTACAGGGACTGAATCGTTGTAGAAATAACGGTTACACAACGTCGTAGTTGTCTAATAACGTCTATTCAACAGTTATATAACCGAAAGTCGCGTAAGATATGTTTTATATAACCAATTTGTTTGTTGGGCGTGTTCCGTAACTGGATTTAAAAGAAAGGCATGCAAACAATTCGATCGCAACGCCATCCAAAACCAATCGACCAAAACTGCTCCCGGCTGTCCTTTGTCTAGCTCCAACTCCAATTCACAGCATGTCGACGATCTGAGTCGATAATTAAACATTTTTTCCATTTCAAAAACCCAACCCTGCACTGCATGTGTAGATGTGGAACGGAGTCACCGTCCTTTGAATTTTAAAGTGGGGTCACCCAAAAAGTCTGCTTCCAAGTGCTTTTATTATAAGTGTAGAGCAGAACCATGGAATGAAAAAAGGTCAGTCAAAGTATAGCGCCAGGACTTTCTGTAATCCAAGCCAGTCTGCACTGGGGTTTATCAGGGTAGCGTAAAGGTAACGTTTACTTATTCCGCCCGTATAGCTCCCTAATTGTACGGATTAAATAATTGCTAAGCTGTACATGGTCGGACTCTAAAGTGTTTGCTAAGTACAAATTGTATGTACGTAACAAGGAATTAATTTTAATTGTGCTTTATTTGCAACAAAACTCTGGTTCTTTTTTCCTTTATACGGCGAGTTTTTCTTTTTATTCTTTTCGAATATTCTTTTTCGCTTATCTAACTACAGCCATAATACAAATTCTATAGAACTGAATCATTCTTGAACGGTGGAATACATTTATCAAAATTGAGTAGGAATTCTCTGAAACTCTCGCCGCACAGTATTGTGGGGCAGCTGGGGGATCAGATTGATATCTGTTCATTCCTGTTTTGATTTATTTCGACCCCAAACCGTGCTACTCGACACCTGTAATCAACACGGCAATGAGAGCTTTGGTGTTGCCATTTCACGGAGATTGGTTTATTTTCATTTTATACATCTATTTACAATTTCACTTATTTAATATAAGCGTCCCTCAAGACTATCTGTCTGGGTAACAGAATATAAATCGATCACACTAAACTCGATCCCTTCAAACTTTCTTCAATCAGCGCTAAACGAAACTACCACCCAACAAAAACTGTTCCCAAACTTGTAACGACATACAAACGCTTTTAGTTAAACTCAGACCTTCGCCGGAAACCTTTCGGCTACAAACACCCTTGATAAGTGTAGTACATAATAATAGAAACGGGTTTGGACGTGTAATCGCAACAGCCGGGTATCCTTTGGGCGCTGTTGACGGACAATTTATATAGAACTACCCACCCTACCTGAATAAAGCGGAAAATTTATTTCATCGAACGTCAGCCCTTAATCGAATTGAGGATTAAATTATGGAAAGCTGTTTCGGGAGATCGTGTTGGGAATGTTAAAGTTTACAAATAAATTAAAATTATGTTGTTCCATGTACGTCTGTAAAACTATGCTAAGAATGAAAGGAGTCAAACAGCGCGCTTCAACACGCGTCGTTCATTGGAATAAGTTGGATACCTTTTTTTTAATTCCCAAGACATAAGTTTTAATTTTTCTTAGCTTAAGTATCAATAAACAATACAAAATACACTATAACACAATCAATTATCCTGTTACTATTGATCTCAAACGATATCTCGATGTAGCAAGTCATTAGGTTAATCGATCAGCTGAGGTTTGCCGAGTCAATCTGATTCTGTATCCCGAAGGCTCTAGGTTCGTGACGCATGACAGAGTGGATGTGACCGGACGACGTCTAGGTAATTTCCCTTGACAATGGATTGAGGCTGTCCGGAGTAAATTATAGGCGGGTCAGGTCCCATGCTGGGCGCCAATAAGCTTCCATCATGATAATTTGCAATATTGCTACGTCAAATTTCCTCCGCAGTATTTGTTAACTAGAAATTATGTTGTAGTTATGTAAATATAGATCTATCTCTCTGTATTTTGTAAATGTTTTACACAAACAAAAGTCCCACGCTGGGCGCCATTATTTAAATGTGTTGCGAATATAAATTACGCTGACTTGTTTCTAGTTAACGACTACGAAGTACAACAAAACGTTAGCCGTTCCTAACTTATAACACACACACCACATGCTCATATGACAGTCATTAGAGGGTCGAGGCGTCATGCCGTCTTTATTACAGTCCCTCAAACAATCCACCATTGACACCTTCATATAAAGTTGCGCAAAGAAATAGATGACATACCCTCATTTCTTGGAAACCTCGAAGCTTTCAATTGTATTTTCTCAACCTTACGATTCCGTACATATTTATTAGACGCTAATGAAAATGGACTATGTAGGCTACGACCATGAATACTTAAAAAGGTTAAGTAGGTTTACAAGAAGGTTTTTTTTATGATAATAAGGTAGGCAGGCTCGTTGACGTGTGATCGATTGGCAGTCTATCTCTGAAGTGATTGGATAAGTCGCTGATAGAAAATTGGTTCCACGAAGTTTGTTTTTAAAAAATGAGGGGATAAAACGTTTTTAAGAGATATTGGAAGGTTTTGGTCGGCTGTTTGGCAAATGTTTCTCGTTCATAGCTCTTAAATCGGTTATTTTGATGCGTCAATATTTACACCATCGTTTTACTCATAGTGTCCCCACAGACGATATCAAATCCCAATTTTATCACCCACAGACGATATCAAATCCCAATTTTATCACCCACAAAACTAACATCTAGATACATTTAAACGCAACTATGTATTGTAAACGTAGAGAAATCCTTCCTAAAGTGAACATGAAAACTCTTAAATATAGTCGCAAAAGTAAGCTCTAGACTTGAATTCCGCAGTTTATGTCCTATTAATCAAAAAGGGTAAACAAAACTTTGTAAACATTTAAATATAAATTACAGTAAGTAGCTAAGTTGAGCTATAACAGTGAAATAAAAGTAAGTCATATAAAATAAATGTACTTTGTTCGGAGAACATCGCTAGCTCAGGATTTACTGAAATGAGGTTTCTTACTTTATACCGTAGAAAGGCAATTATTGGATCCTCATGACTTCAAAGAGGTCTACTTTTAACGGTTTCTTTAGATTAAAAGTTTCTTATATTTTGGAGTCTGCCCTTTAGGAATTTATAAGGAGTTTTTAATATAGTGCTAGATATTATGCTATTTTTATAAGAGGTTCTTTTAAGTCTGTATTGTCTATTATGTACAATTTTAATATGTTTATTTACAGCGTTTGCCTGACAATATCCTTATCTTACCCATCGTGCTTAATGTATTCTTACTCGAATTAAGTTATCGCCGATAAAAAGTTTAATTGCCAAGCAGTAAAGTCCGAGGGAAAGAGCAGTGGGACCCAAGAGACGAGAGGAAAAAAAGTATGCAAACTTTTAAATGGCACCGTTCTCAACGGCCCCCTTGGGAATTTGTACTGATACGCAAATTAGCTTGTTTCCAATGCCGGTCGGAAAACGAATGGGAATGTCTCTGCTTTTCGACAATATTGGCTGAAAATAGCAGTTGACATCAAACGAAAATGGAACGACGAATTTAATTTTAAATTCGAAAAGAGAATTCGAAGCGAGAACGTTACATTTTGAATCTGGAAATAGCTTTTGGACTTGGAATAGCCAACCGGTTTTTAAATAGTAAAATATAAATGAAGTCGGTTAAAAATAAGGTCGTGCAGATAAAATTATGGTAAGTCTTTACTAACATTAAACATTTTAATACAATACAAAGCAAAATAAGCAAGAAATATGGAACATGGGTTTAATAAAAGAGATGCAGCTGGGACCGGCTAGCGGTAACGACTAGTTTGTGGCACAATTAACTCAGAGATAGGTGTTACGGGCAAACGGCCGCTGAGCCAAGAACAAACGGCCTTTGTGTACTGTAGTTACTATTATATGATAATTTTAGTTGGGCAATTGTTTCAGGATTAAATACATATCGTATTCAGAGTATTTTTGAATTTGGTAATAACAAACATTGGGAGATCACTAGAAAATTGGTTTTAGTTTCTTGGCAGTTTGTTAAATTAAGGTTACGTTAACAAAAATATCACATTACACATTTTAAATGGTAATTAAAATACCTATACCAATTTTATATTTCTGGGGTCTTAGGGTGTATTGTACATCGATCCCCAGCAAAATTATACAATAATTGTATGAAATTATCTGCCAAACAAGTTAACTGAAGCACACACGGTGGTAAAACTGCCATTAGCGCCACAATAAGCAGCGGGGTAATTGGACATGGGCAGGTGCCTTATTCCGATGATCGATGTTTTCAGACAATTCACGACGGCAAGACACGATCTCTTTTCATATTGTTTGAAAAGAGTTTGGAGCAATAATGCGTTATTGCTCGGGTGTTGGATCAGACGTGTTTAAAACCACTTATTACAATAACATGTAAGGCTTTAGAAGATGCTATTTTCACCCCGAGTTAAAGACTTAAAACTAGTGCAGACTTATGAAGACGATCGCTATAATGGGAGCAGTTTATGAGCAGGTATAAATAAATTGAATTCGTCTGGATTTTTGGATAGAGTCGTAAATACCAGTAGATATTACATAAATCAATTGTGGCAGCTTTTATTGCAATGTTGCCAAGTTCAATACTCAATTCTTTATTGCATCATCATTCTTCATTGTTTTTTTTTCTTTATTTTTTGTTGTTCTTAAAACTGAAGCATGATAAGTAGTTGATACTCTCACAAAATGAAAAGAAACAGTGTTTTCTCAGAATGACCTAGCTCTGAATAAAAATTACTTAATAACTCCTTAGACTGGCCACAAAGAAGGTATCCATATTTTAAATACCACTATTTTTCCTCATATTAGAATTTATACTGTTTGCAAAGCAGTAACCGGCTGATAAAAGATTTTGTAAGAAAACTTTTCACTACCTACCGTTCAGAAAGTTAGATATTTTCTACCTCAGAACCCTATTAGCCGTTAATTTTGAAAGGATATTTAATAATATTTATGTTCTGTTTCATGACTGCTAAGGGTAAAAGAATTGGCCGTAGAACTTTGTAAAAGCTTTTCCAAGTTTAATGAAGGGGGTTTTAATATACCAGTTTTCGAATTTCGAAACTTTTGCCGAAAAGGAAACTGTTTTTTTTTACCGGAAACCGGCTGTGAATGCAAATTGACCGAAATTATTTGAATGGTCTATTAGTCTGCTGTAGTAAAATCAGGAGACCTTTTGAGTAATAAATAAGTAACTTTATCACTTGATATGAATCTACAAGAACAAAATGGCAGTTGGCATAACCTAACTAGCCGTTCGTAGTTGTAACGTACAAAATAAAATTACCTATTAATATTAAAACGTGTATGCACGTGCACAATGAAAACAAAAATGAAATTTTGATAATCCCATCAGTGTGTTGTCTGTCGTAAATGAAAAGCCGTTTATAACGCTCAGTTAAATGATTAAAGCGTTGGCACACGACAAAGGGGTTTTAATTAAAACTAACTATGCGTGCAGGTATCTCTATGTCGCGATATTGTTATATAAACTGGGGCGAAACTTTGGCGCGCATGAAAATGTCACATTTGACAGCTGCCATTTTGAATAATGTTGCTAGTAAATAAAATGTTGATATTGACGAATATTTAATGAGCCTTATGGCTCATTTCAGTCCTTGAATTCCAAAGATCCACATCACTTTTGAGGTAATTTTAGCGAACTAGGTTCTTTGTTATCAATATGTTATAAACTTCAAGGAGAAGTCAATTTAAGTTATATTTTTCTCAACTAAGCGAGAATAAAGTATCAACAAAGTGAAAATCATGAATAACCGTTAAAGCTTTTGTACTTTGGAAAATACATTCTAGAATCATTGAAAATTCATGACGAAGTTTATCAACTTTTTAGTTTAATATTCAGTCATGCAGAACTACATAGAGTACCTAAGTACCAAGCTTTATAAAAGAGTATTATCACTTACTGCCACAATAGTCAATATTTCGATTTATCACCAAAAACACCAACGTTACCTGTAATAAAAAAAAGCAATAAATTATTATAGAAATGATAAAACCATAAAAATCTGACGTAATTTACGAGCCAGTAAAAGTTGTATGCCTTTTAGTATTTGTTACGTCTGGCAACACCGCTTCTCGATTGTCAACCCATATTTAAGGGTTAACACCTTTAGGAAATTACGTTAAGGGGGATGCGCTAAGGTAACCCGCGAAGTTCTTTGCTTATGTTTTTTGTAATTTGCAATCAGCAATATAACACCTTAAGTTAGAATTGGCCTCAAATTTCATAATTTCGCTACTTAAACAGTCATTCAATAGGGTAATATGAACTTAAAGAGTTGTATTGATGAGTTTTATGATTATAGTTCTTTATATAAATATTTCTTACCGCCGCGAATCATATTTAAGGCTGATTTTTCAATAGTCAATTAACTTTTATCTGTGGAATAATGATTGACGTTTGACAGTTTTTGTATAGAAAATATATCAAACTGTAATTTTTGTTCTGCAGATAAAAGTTATCTGAGTATGGAAATATCAGCCCTTAGATCAACATACAACCTGAGACTTGCTTGCAAAAAGCAAAAAATGTAAGAAAATTTGGATTTCTCAGGACACCTAGCGCATCCCCCTTAAGTATTAAAAATAATGAAACTTTATGGGGTTCTAGGTTCTAATAGCCTTTATAACTCGTCGTTAAAGTAAATTATGGGTTTTGTACTTATAAAGGATTTAGTGTCATAGTTGGTTTAGCTATCCAAGACAGTTTTGAACTCAGATTTAGCTTTCAAACCTTACTGGCCGCTTTTAAATTTTAAAAGAGGAAATTTTGAAGGAATGAGGTTTGATCAATTTTGTTGTATTTTCTAATTTGGAGAATCAACACATCCCGATTTTAATACTTCATTTAATTTCGTTTCCAATGAAACGGAACACAGTTATTATTATTGAGTTTCAATATTTCCCATTCCAACGAATTTCGTTCCTTAATTTACGGAAAACTTCATAAAAGGGTCTCTTTGACCTCCGATTACTTGTCATAGAATATTAAACTTTATTTGAAGTTAATACACCGTCAATGAAGTCTGAAATCGTAGCTATGTGTCAAAATTTTCATAAAATTACGGCGAACGTTTTCTGTTAGTGGACTATTTTGTTCTTCCTACGCAGGCGAACGCGGGCGGAAGCTAGTATATAATAAAACAGCGTGACGTCACCAAATTCAGCTGAATATTGGGAAATACTCGTAAATAGCAAATGTTTAAGCCTGCTGATTGATTTTGGAGGACTAAATAAATGTACTAGTATCCACATGCACATATACAAGTATACACAAATGTGTGGCAGGAACTACTACTTACTCGAGTTCATGTTTGTTTAACAAACGTTTAACCGGTTGAATGCCGTAATTACAGACACAATTAAAAAGCCATTGTGTCTCGTGTAGATCTACGTTCCGGCATACGAAAGGTTAAACCGTCACGTCCCTACTAGCCTCACGCCTAATGAAAACCTCAAACATCCCACTTACAGCTGTTACCAGATTAACCCAGTTCTAAAACAAATGAATAACTTAACATAACCAACCTGAGAAGACGATCCCCAAGTCCTCAACTGGTCCAAACTCAATTAATCTGAATTCTTAATCTGATTAAGAGGAAATGCGGTCGAAAAGACTTTTGAAAAATCCTAACTAAAAAGTCGTAATTCAAGGTTTGGCTCTCGCCTATTTCCTCCTCCAATATTGGACCAATTTAAAAGATATTTGTTATACACTGAATAAGAAGGATATATACTGTGTCTCTATGTTTTTCTTTTTTCATTAATAGTTGTCAAAGTACACTATGCCTCTGCTAACAGCGGTTTAAATCGGCATTTTTGAAGGATTCTAGAGCTTATAAAAATAATGTATCATCAAAAAGAAAAACATAGGGGCCATATAAGTAGTTAATATTTATTATTCTGTAAAAAATCGTTGCTTTATAGTCATTAACTAAAAAGAAAACAGGCGAGAGCGTTTCTACGGAGAGACGACCACCCGCATTTCCTCTTAAGGAAACGGCCCTCCATGCTAATTTTGTCACCGTGTTTGAATTATTAATGTAGGTAAACTAATTTTAATTGAAATATTCAGTAATTAAGAATGATTAATTATCTGATGAAATTCAGTTGGTAATATTGAAAATTTGATTATTTTGTTGTGGTCATTAGGAGGCCATAAAGAGTAGTGGTGGCTCAGGTGATAACGACCGCGACTTACCTACGAGTTGTAGGTCGTAGGTTTGAGCCCTGACAGGTGCTTTACTTTGTGTATATTATTTCATCACCACTGCTCTCAAAACTGAGGAAGAAAACATCGAGAGGGAACCGGAATGTCCTAGAAACAAAAAATTCGAAGGCATGTGACGTCTATCTACCCGCACTTGGCCTGTATAGTAGACTACGGCCCGCCCCCCTCACAGAGAGGAGGCCTGCGTCCGAGTAGTGGGAAGATCATGCTGGTCATTAGGATAGGAATTTTCTTCGAATGTTTAGTTAAGGTTTTGTCAGCATAATGCTGGCTAAAAAAGTTTCTTCTTTACCTTATTTTTTACCTATTAGGAAAAGGCAAAATTCATCCAGAATGCATAAATACTCAAGTAAACAATTGTGTGATATATCTACGTCTTTCACCAATACGTGTGCGGTCGGGGGACCCCCGTCAGGAAAGAAGTTCCTTACGCGATACACGCAGGCACGCACACACTCGTATACAGGGTGTCGTAGAAGTCGACGTCAAGCCGGAATCGGGTAATAGGCCAAGTCAAAATAGTTATCAGAAAAATATTTGAAAAAATCAAAAGTTGTGTATTTTTTATTGGCATTTAAAAAAAAAACAAGAAAATCTGCACCCTGTAAGTCTTTTCACTCCTGTTGCTACAAACCTTAACTTCAAAACAAAAAAAATGTTATGGGATCCTGAATAATGTTAACGTTGACTGACTGACTGTACAAAAAATGTAGTTTGCAAGTAGTTTGAGTTTTTTTCTATTTTTCTGATAACTATTATGACTTGGCCTATTAGGGCCTCCACACACGGGCCACCGGCCGCATCCACAAAACGCCGCCAAACGGCATATTTCCTGTAGTTTTCATACATTTTATATGGACTCGTCGCACACGGTTGACGCCGCGCCGGTGGCCGCCACACGCTACAAATCGTCGCTTCTCGCTAGCTTCTCGTGGCGGCGTTTGTGGCTATCGTATGTGGCCCATGTGCGGCGACACTTACCCGATTCCGGCTTGACGTCGACTTCTGGGACACCCTGTATAATAGAAAGAGAGAGAAAGAGAAAGTAGTATGACGCGTTTTCCTTATGTACAACTTCTACCGCAAGCCGCGTTAAGGATCTTTGTTCCAAAAATGATTTCGTAGATACGCTTTATGATGACTGGTCAATTCATTATAATAAATAGAAGACATTCTTTCATCGCGTAGGAAGCAATGACTGTCGTGTCATACAAATTCGTAGCTAACTGACCTTGTTCCACTAACGAGCGAAATTAACGCGAACATCCCAATTACCAGCACGCAACAGACAAATTAAATAAAAGTTATAATAAATTCAGTATTAATGACATTACCTGGCTGTAAATATGATACATCGAGAGTTGGAAAAACTATCTTCAACGCCACATGCGAACTACGCGTCATATTGACGACACGCAAAATCCTGCATCTCGCAAGCAGAGTTTACCGCGCAACTAGCATATACAAGGGCCGAAGATTCCTGACGCGACATCCGTCAGGTCGGAGGATGTCGATAAAAAGTAGGGTTAGGTATGGGTTACTTAGGGTCAAAGTGTCTCCATACATCAAAATCGATCCAGCCGTTTCGTAGATTAGACGGAACGACAGAAAGACACAAAAACATTTTAAAATTTGTTTTTATTATGACGAAGATGCATAGGTTAAGGCATTGACTGCCACCGCGGTCACCGGTGACCGCAAACAATAGATTTTCTATATGTTGTCGCCTTTATGTCGTAGCGGAAAGAGTGATTTTAGTAGGGTATGTGCTTGGCCAGACTGGCAGCGCGGGGCGGGGAGCGGCGCGGGTGCAGGAACACGCGCGATCGGACCGTCCGCAGTCGAGCGCGGGCTGCGTTCTGCGTGTTGTCGTGTCCAGTCTTTGTCAAAATATAATATGGATGGAGAAGACTTATTTTTACTAGAAAAAAGCTCGAACTAGTTTGAGAACCCCGGTACCCGCGCCGGCCGCCCGCACACCCTCTGCGGCCACTAGTAACGAGCTACGGCGTGAGTTGCCCGCGCGCTCCCCGCGCCGAGCAGCCCGCGCCGCTCACTGTGCCCGCGTGCCCACTATGGACACTCAAATGAAGTTCTTATATGTTTCAGTACGCCGCGCCGCGCCTGCCCTGCGCTCGCGCTGCCAGTCTGGCCAAGCACTATGACTTACCACTGATGTACGGCTGACTGTACATGTGTGCACACTAAACGCAGACTATCCACGCTTAGGCACACGCTATAGAAAACTAACCAGCAACTTCCAATTCCGCCTTTACCATATTCAAAGCACTTAAAACGACGCAAGTTAGCTAAACTTCGCCTTACATTGCTCTATTTACATATAATAACTAATGCAGCATTGGACGTTGAAGTAAGACTACCTTCACAGTAGCCATTTGAGTCAGTCGAACTAATTCCTATAAGATTTAAATTGCAGTAGCCAGGTGGTATACTAAGTACTCTGAAACTTGTTCACGATAACGCATTGCAGGTACATCTGTCATTGTTGTAGAATGAATACTGGAAGAGCTAAGCTAATTTGTAGTTTGTAGCTTTGATGTAGCATTTGTTTTTAACCATTGCATTTGTTTGACATTTTGGTTTTTTGTAGGTTAGAAGTATTGAGAACTACAAGTTTTTTAACCGACTTCAAAAAAGGAGGTTCTGTATTCGACCCGTATGTATGTATGTTTGTATGTCCGCGATTTTCTCAAAAACTAATGAACGAATTTTGATAATTCTTTCACTAATGTGATCTAAATACTTTCAGGAAGGTTTTAGTATAAAAAAAAAAAACAACCGACTTCAAAAAAAAACACTACATAGTGATAAATAACTTTAATTTCGGAAGTCGGTGTCAAAAAACGAAAATGCGGAACCAACGACCGCGACACCGACTTCCAAAATTAAAGTTATTTATCACTGTGTAGTGTTTTTTTTTGAAGTCGGTTGTTTTTTTTTTTTTTTGGAAAAAAGTTTCTTTCCAGAATTTTTTTGGTATCGAAACTTACGCGGGTGAAACCGCGGGGTGCAGCTAGTAATAACATAGTTTCTTTTATATATTCCCTTTTCACTTCCTTCCAGCTAATGACTCCACAAGGGAGTCAGTCGTTTCTCTATTAACCTCCCACTACCGCGTACTATCCTCGAAGGAGTTCTTATGCGGTGTTATAACAAATTAATGTAATCACTTTGCCGACATGCTAGCTAAATGCAGTGCCGAACTTCGTGGTACAATATTCATTCGTTGCTGCAATGAGGAGGTTTCTTGTAATATTTAAGACTAGCGCTTGCGGTTTCACATGCATCATAATTATGGAAAATGGTCAGGTACCCAGGTTAAAAGTATACTATGTGAAACCAGGATTTACATAATTGTGTGTCTAATATCATTCAAACCGATTGACGATACTAACAGTTTACTCGCACCGCAAGCCCCGTTAAAGAACTTCGTTCCAATAATGTTTATCCATAGTATAGTGCACAAGTGTGTGCGCAAACACAGATGCACTATCTGTTCCTTTCCTCTCATAGCCCGATGGGACGGCAATCCGACACGACCGGGGAGAGATCAGACGCAGAACCAACGGGTTTACGTGCACGGGGGTATCACACCGCCATCTTCCAAACTCCGGGTTGTTAGGTACTGAGATATTCCTAACGTAAGAACCTAATAACACTTTGCCCGACCCGAGAATCAAACCCAGGACCTCATGCATAGCAGTCGCGCTTGCGACCACGAGACCAACGGAGCAGTTACCTTATATTTACAACTAGCTGCGCTCCGCGGTTTCACCCGCATAAGTGTCGATCCCGTGTTAATATCGGGATATAAAATATCCTATGTCCGTCCCCGGGATGCAATCTATCTCTCTGCCAAAACTTAATTTATTTAAAAGGTAACATACAGACAGACAGAGAGAGTTACTTGCGAATTTATAATATTAGTATGAATAGGTAAACAGGGAGGGTAGGTAGGTTACATAAATTCGAGACTTTTCCTTACAAATAAAAACATACTCAATTTCATAAGCCTGAACCTAAATATAGCTTCAGAAATCCATTGAATGAAATACCGCTAAGAATCGGCTCTCGATATCGAAAAACATGTTTTCACAAATGTGGCGGCACTTTGTACTTTTACTTTGAGGGAGCGTCTCTGAGAGCAGAGGGACGCGTTACGTACTCGATACTTCAATGGGTCTCTTTCAACCCACGATTACATCTAAAAATAGCGTATTTTTTAGCATAATAAGGTTTTGATCTTATGAAACTTATTTTGCACCCACCAACCCGCATTAGACAAGCGTGGTGGATTTACTGTCTATTTTCCTCCTCATGACAAATACAACTAATAATATTTATATTTTTGAAATGTGGTAATTAAGCACGTTAATTTGATACACAACAAGGCATGATTAAAAAAAAATGTTTTTTGGATCATGACTTTATGTTCGCTAGAGGGCGCCATTTTCAATTTAATGTGACGTTCCATAGCCTATCTATAACCAGCGGACGAACAAGACGCTTCCAACAGGCGCGGCGGCGCGAATTCAATTCAAAAAAAGCCCGAAGCGCCAAAAGAAATTTTCATTTCAATAATACACTTGATCGTTTTCTTATTATATAAATAATAAGTCTAATCTAATTATGTATAACGGAGAAGGCATGTGTGTCTCGTTATTATCAGCCATATTTCAACTACTGTGGGCGAACTATGGGTATGAGTTGGTTATTGCGCAATAGAAAAACGGTTTGCAGTTCAAATCAGATTATAATTTCACAAACAATTTAATCACACTAGCAAATCACACACTATAGGTACACGATACAACCAGATACGGAACGCGGGACAGTTTCTGAGCGCATGTTTTTCGTCCGATGTCCGATGTCCAAGAGGCTCCACATCGTTCTCCCGCACTGTTGTCGACCCCACACGAACTCAGGCTAGACTCTGTCAAGCGCCGCCAGATGGCGCTGGCGTTCCGAATAGTCAAACGAATGACCGGTTGCGACATGTATATGTATTCCAGTAATTTTTCTATAAGAGGTAAGCGGCTTCACAAAAACGCTGCTGTAATAAAAACTGGTAAAAACAGTTTTTCTTTAAATAAATTCCCACTTTTCTATCAAACTGATGAAATCTACATATCGTCTAGACAATCTACATGAGTTAATCGATTTCAATATCAATATATTCAAAAACAATAAAACTCATCTGAGCCGCATTTAATAGCGGTATATCTTTGTACGGGGATTAGTTTTGGCGGCAATCCAGCGTCCCAGGTGCGTCCGTGTTAGGGTTGCCAACTTTTTTTACAAGAAATAAAGTATATTCAGGTCTATGAAGAATATTAAACAGTATTTTAGAAAAATGAACAGTATTTTATTTATTTATTGTTTTAAATACATTTGAATATTTGACATTGACAGATTCGTTCAGAAACTCAGTGTGATTTGTTTGTGGCTGCGCTGCACTGAGCAGTGAGCGCCCTCTTATTTAGTATAAAAACAAGTTTGTTTGAGCGTCTAAATATAACACATAATAATGTGTTTGCATTTTGATGCTGAAAACAGTATTTTGTATACTTTATTTTCGTTCAACAGTAAAAAGTATAATTTAGTGAAAAACAGTATAATACTGTTTAAAATAGTATAGTTGGCAACCCTAGTCCGTGTATGCAATCCGCCATGTTTGAATGTGGCGTGCGCGGGAATATATCTGGAATACGTAATTATAGTCCAATCTTTGTTACATTTGGGACTCAAAACACGTTTCAGGTGCTTCTGTTTATTTGTTTAGTAAATCTAGCCTGATGAATCTTTTAATTAAATGTCATTCAATGTTTTTCTAACTCTACAGGGTAAGATTTTAACCAGTGCGCAACGCAAACTGTTCCATGAATTCAGTACACGATTCTGAAACCTCCTGCGTTGAAATTATTCGTCGGTTATTAAAAAACATAGTTCTGCCATACATATTCAGAGCTATTTAAAAAAAAATCTGCTGATTCTGTTCTGTTGATCTGCTGAAACAACTGATTTTTAGGGTTCCGTGCCCAAAGGGTAAAAACGGGACCCTATTACTAAGACCCCACTGTCCATCTGTCTGTCTGTCTGTCACCAGGCTGTATCTCATGAACCGTGATAGCTACCTACATAGTTGAAATTTTCACAGGTATTTTTGTTGCCGCTATAACAAAAAATACTAAAAACAGAATAAATTAAGGGGGCTCCCATACAACAAACATGATTTTGTTGACGTTTTTTTTCCTTGTGGCACGGAACCCTTCGTTTGCGAGTCCGAATCGCACTTGGACGGTTTTTTTGATAACCTATAAAATATTTCTAAATTAGGGGTTCTAGAATCATAATTATGGTGAAGTCATGGTTGGTTTGCGCACTGGTTATTTTTTGTCCTGTATAGTCATTTATTTGATAGATTGAAATAAGAAATTAAAATCAAAATATTTTATTTCACATAAACCTATATGGGCACTTATGAAACGCCAGAAGCTTGGTGCACGGTTCCAATTGGTCGAATCGAATCCTATGGAGAAGAGCCAACATGAAATTCCACGGTTAGTCTTAAAAAAACAGTGGCATTCCGGGAGTGCCGACAGAACTGAAAACTAGAACAATTACCTACATGTGAATTTTTTTAATCGTCATATAAACAAAACACAAATAGAATACTTTGCCATCACTCACTGACATATCGTTAATACATTAAAACCGAGTACATACCGAGGACAGCCGAGCACATCCGAATGTAGCGCGGTGTCGGTAACAGTGTCGCGAGTTCAATGGTTTTTCCCCATCTCAAAAAATGCCCTAGCGCCTAAAGAAGTTTTTACTTCAAAAATATTGGCTTTTACAATGTTTTACAAATTACAGTGTCTACAGGTTTGGGAGGACAGTGTAGGCCTACCAACAAGTATCAGGTACTTACCAAAAATAGAAAGTAACTAACGGGATGCAGCAGAATACCAGCGTCAGGTATTGTACCTGGCATATGCTGAGCTGGACTCCCATTTGGTGCAACCATGAGACACACACCGCCCAGTAGTGATCGACCGTTCAATAAATGTCATATGAGGTGTCTATGGGTCGTTTATCTTTTTAATCTCCCGGCATTTATGCTAAAATGAACCTTTTTGGCGCAGCCGTGAGGCACACACTATTGTTGTCTGAAACATTATATTTTTTATTAATTTTGTATTTTGTGTTTCACGAACTGTGTCCAAATAAACATTTTTCTTTCTTTCTTTTTTAATCTTTGTTTGTATTTTTTTCTCACCTTTTTTGATGTTTTTTTTTTAATGCCTGTATTGTCTTTTGTTGGACTAAATAAAAGTTTTTTATCTGTATATCTTAAAGTGGTATGAATAGTATATGTAACGTTGGGATAGACTAAAATAATGTGGGCTATTGGACCCGGACCTTATTGTAGGAATGAAATCATAATTATTATGTAGGTAGGTAGGTATACGATTGTGTTACCCTACAATATTGAATAGCCAATGAGCTGCTCGCTGCCAGTTAGCCGTCGAAGCGCCCGTCACTCAGCTGTATACAAGAGAGGTCCATCAGAGTAATTAGTAATCTGTCAAATGGTTGGACGTGAGATCGCGTCCGGTGTGGATCGGACCTATTTACTGTTCTACATTCAAACAACGAGTGGACACCAGAAATTCAGTTCAAAATAATTCTAGGTTAACGCGATCATAATAGGAAATAGTAAGCCTATTTTCGAACAAAAGCGTCTATTTGGTGCGATTTGAAAGCCACTTTATGGCTAAATACAGCGACCGATACCTACGCATTATCAGCAAGTTTGAAATTCCGAAATATTTCGACAAAGCAATGCACGTATTCAAGCCGCTTAGCTCAATTTATGGTTACCGACATTACATTTGCTAATGCTAGCCCCAAAATGCCTCATTGGATGTTCGGTCTAATAACATTGATGTTAAATGATTTAGAACGTTCCAAATAATTCGGTCCGCACATTGATTTGGACGTCAAAGAGCGATTTATTCTTGTCTGATCCCCTAAGCCTCACCCCCCTCTGCCCCCTTCTGCGATCCCCTGCTAGTTCTTCTTCTGTTTTAATCTCTGGCTTATCCATTTTATGCTAGGTTACTCTTTTTGACGGGACGAGTAGTAGGTAATCCATCCATACTAATATTATAAATGTGAAAGTGTGTGTGTCTGTCTGTTTGTTTGTCCGTCTTTCACGCCTAAGCCGCTGAACCGATTTCGATGAAATTTGGTATAGAGATAGTTTGAGTCCCAAGAATGGACATAGGATAGTTTTCATCCCGGTATTCTCACGGGATCGACACTTATGCGGGTGAAACCGCGAGGCGCTGCTAGTTAGACTATAATAGTCCGTAGTAAGTAAGTATTATTGTTGTTTTAATGTTCGGCTAGCCAGGTGTGATCTATGCTATCTTGTGGATATCATTATTAATTACAAATAAGTACCTAGACCTACATATACTCAAACATGACGCTTCCAACGATACCTCATTTGTCCTATTATGACAAGCAGTTTAGAAGTTATGAGGGAACAGATGAACATACATACATACCGGCAGTGGCGAAGGGTGAATTTATGACAAAGGTAAGCCGGAGCAAAAAAAATTTCAATTATGAATTGAGTATATTGTAGTTATGTCCTGAATTTTCGAAGGGAAGCCGGTGGGAATCGAGTTGTATGGTACCTTCGCTACTGCTGATACCGGTCATAATCATAACACTCCTTTTTGCTTCGCCGTAGTGAGGTAATAAACAAGACTAAATAAAGTGACACGGCATTATCCAATCCATGCATTAATAACAACAGTAGACTTGCCTTACGAAAAAACAGCTAACAAAAAACATTAATAAACTCCGTGCAATAAAAGAGAATCCAGTCAAAAGAAATTGCTGTACCTATGGAAAACGAGACCCAGGAGCACGAATAACAAAAGGAAATCAGCAATGTTCCTACAAAGGGGTATTGATTCAGGAATGAATTATATTAGTACTTACCTTACTAGCCTTGGACATCTTTAAAATGACGTCTTTTACTGGGCAGGTTGCCAACCTCGCTAAGTAGTTCAAGTTGCCTGGGAAGGCTTTCTGCAGACTTGTCCCGACTCATTAATGCACCTCCTTGGGACTTTATTAAGACAGACTTTATTTTGTTGCCAGCTTAAAAATTTTTGGTTGTCAAAAGAAAGTTAGTCTGGAACGCCATCTGAATTTTCAGTAGGTAGTGCTTCCGTAAGTAATTTTCAGTGTCTTAAAAGGTTTTTGAGGGTTCCGGTCGTAAAAAGATAAAAGGAACCTTTGTAAGATCACTTTTTTGTTCGTCTGTCACAGAGGTTTTTTATCGAGATCTATGCAATGTGGGCACGAATTTTGGCATAATATTAGGTCTCAATGAACACAGATCGCCATGCAAATAATGATCACCCTGATCAGCCTATGATGTTCCCACTGCTGGGACACAGGCCTCCTCTCTGTGAGAGGGAGTGGGCCGTAATCCACCACGCGGGCCCAGTGCGGGTTGGTAGATGTCACATGTCTTCGAATTTTTGGTTCTAGGACATGCCGGTTTCCTCAAGATGTTTTCCTTCACCGTTTTGAGAGCAGTGGTGATGAAATAATTTACGAAAAGTAAAGCGCCTGTCAGGGTTCGAACTTACGACCTATATATCTCGTAAGTCGCGGTCGTTACCACTGGGCCACCACTGCTCTCCGCAAATGCAAATACTAAATTTTTATTTTTAGATGAAAGAAGTATGGAAGAAAAAGACATGTTGCGTCGACCCCAAATACATTGGGATAAGGGCAGGACTGCAGGAGAACAGTGTAAAATGATGAATCTTACACCTATGCCTTGCACGCCTAAAACAAGGTCCAACAAGTTATTTACTCAATGTAAGTGTGCCTAACTCGGGCCTCTCTGTATGGCGTCCATTATGTGGGCCAATATCGTTAATGAACTGAAAACCGTTAACAATCTGAGGGGCAACTCTCGTAATTTTAAGAACGTTCGCAGTCTAAAACATAAACATTTTTCATTCTTTCAGTCTGATCTCAGTCTCAATCGGTCAAAAATTCCTCGAATTTCCCTACATTTTGACAAGTTTTTGTCATTTTTTTGTCGCCGAGATGACAATGCGACTTGATTTTGAACGTTTTAACCTTTTAACCGCCCGACTTTATATCAGAAGGCCAATTCTCGTAATTTAAAACGATCAAAATCTAGTCGCAGTCTCATCTCGGCGACAAACAAATGTCAAAAACTTGTCAAAATGTAGGGAAATTAGAAGTATTTTTTGACAGATTGAGACTGAGATCAGACTGTGAACGTTCGTAAAATTAGTAGAATTGCCCCTCAGTAATCGCGCCACCAGCGCCCGAGAAAAAAAAAACGCAAAATAAATACCGATGAAACGAGCTGTGATGATGTAATAATAATACAGATTAAACGAGCTGTGTTATTTGGTCGTATATTTACGACTCTGGCGGAATGGACACGAAAATATTTGTCGGATTAATCCGACACAAGCGGTTAAAAGGTTAAATTACGAGAATTGGCCTTTTGATGTGCAACGAAATAATGTGAAGTAGAAAACACAGCTTTCTCGGAAAAAAGGTTTTCACAAAAAAGAGATAACGACGCTCAGTCTAGGCAAATAGGTCGCCTATTTAAATAATGTTTCCAGTGACCCAGACTGCCAACATACAGAAACATGAAGAATCACGTTCATTCATTGCATTCAGCCTTTGGCAAAATGCCTAAGCCGTTGTCCTAATTGGCAACGACCACGCTTTGCGACTCAATCGCTCAATTCATGCGAACTAGGACAAAAATTGATGAACTCAATCAGGACACGGATTAAATGGACCGTAAACTTTTAAATTTATCAGGCTGTTCAAGTGGTTTTGTGTTAAAATTTCCATAAATTTCGGAGTTGATCAACGAAGATCTATTGACAGGGAGGCCTATTAATTAAAATGGACGCAATAAATGGAAGAAGAGTGGCAGGCAAATTCCATTTTGCCCTTTGATTCTAGTGTGTATTTTGGATTTAGTGAAGTATAGACTAAAGCGACAAGTGTTTTATCGTCATAGACTCAGTGCCACTTTTTGTTTTTCCTTTCTTTTTGTTGTTGTATCGGCACCTTGTTTTTATATTATGTTCATGTGGGTAATTGGTTATCATCTAATGTTGTACTTTTGTGTGTTGTGCTGTCTTTTGTGTGCAAATGCTTTATCTATCTATCTATCTATTTACCAATTAGCCGTTAAAGTTTATGCAATAAAATATCCGAACTCCGTCAAAGTTGAAGCTATAAAATATCGGAAAAATACGTCTTCTACCAAAATATTATTCTATTTTCCATCTCATACGATACCAAGAAACGCCACTCACAAGTTGGGATAAACAACAGTTGAAAAACATCGTCAAAACAAAACTGAAAATATTTTCGCGCAAAATAAACTGGATTACTATTCAATTTGACGTCAACAGGGAGCCATTATCGGATAAAAGTGCCCTGAATTTGGTGGGCGGATATTTTTATCCGTAATTTTCCTAATTTTCTTCGATTAAGTTGGTAGGCTGCCTTTATCAGTGTTATCTTTCCTTACAGTCGGATTCCAGGGAAATTACAGCGGGATAAATGGTTATTGGGTATTCCATTATGTTAAGTACTTATGAGAGTACCTACTTTCATAGTAGACGAGGAAGAAAAATGTGTATGTAAAAGATTATTCCGCTCGATTAGGCAAAATGAACTCAGGGGATCTTCGAGAATCTTTGCGAAATTCGAATGTTACCGTAAAAACAGTCAGGTAAAACACCGACATTACATATCTAGTGATTTAAAACACGCTCACATAAAAAACACATGTGACAACACAGCTTTTTTGTGTTCCATATTTTCTTATTAGATACCATTTCCTATTGGCAAAACAGAAAAGCTTTTTGGTAAATTGGCCTTTATGAGTTGGCACGAAAAAAAAAATACGAGAACTATGTTCACTAAATGAATTAATCCAAATGTAAAACTATACGTATTTAGTTTAGTTTGTATAATAGCAGCGCCCCGCGGTTTTACCCGCATAAGTGTCAATCCCGTGGGAATATCGGGATAAAAACTATCCTATGTCCTTTCCCGGGACTCAAACTATCTTTATACGAGTACAAAATTTCATCAAAATCGGTTCAGCGGTTTAAGCGTGAAGAGGTGACAGACCGGCAGACACTCGCATTTATAAATGGATTTTCACATCATTGTTCTCCTGCCCTTATCTTATTCTCGTCTAGTCGTCATCTCTTCGTTCTCGTTGTTTCTTTGGTCTTCCCCTACACATTTACATACATACTCAAAACTTTCCTCACAATATTTTTTTCTTACATTTTTACATGATACAAAAATCAAACACAAGTAATATGAATTAAGAAAACAATTAAATGGTAGGTAATTCTATAAAGACAATATCACTGTTACTGAAAGCAGGAAAAATCTTCAAATACCTATCTTTATTTCAGTGTAAATATTAGCTTGTAATTTATACTCCAAAAAACTTTTTATACTCTTTTTCCGCGTTTTCGCTATTCTTTTCCCAGTGGTTTTAAAGGTATATTTTTAATAGAAAATGTTCCTCTCTCGACACAATCCACTTTACGAAGATGGTCACAGTTTCAGAGACGATAAAACTTTTGAAATTGGCTAGCAAGTCGAAAAAGACGAATAATGATTGGTTTCGCGAAACCTGAGTTCGATCGTTGAGGAGTTAAGTACATTAAACGCACAGATATAGACCTAGGTAACGCAAGTATCACGAACTGTATGAAAACTAAGCGTGCCACTTTTTGACTACCTACTATGACGTCACAAGCTCGCGCTCTCTCGCTCACGCTCACCCAGCCAGCAGTACGCAGGACTGAGCGCGAAAGTGGCGGCTTATGATTTTCGAACGTAAGCTGGTGCGATTTTTGGCACGCGAAGTAGTTGCTCTTGCGTTATCTAGGTGTATCTATATCTGTGATTAAACGTGTTTCGTGTCTCCGTACAGAGTTGTAGTTAGTTATTTTCTGAATCATCATCTGCCTAGCCTTTTCCCAACTATGTTGGGGTCGGCTTCCAGTCTAACCGGATACAGCTGAATACCAATATTTTACTTGGAGTGACTGCTGCCTATCTGACCTCCACAACCCAGTTACTCAGTAATACGATACCCCTTGGTTGGTTGTCAGCCTTTCGGGCTCCTCAGGACCCGAAACGACTGTCAAAGATCCACGAATGACAGCCGGGACCAACGGTTTAACGTACTTTCCGAGCCACGGAGGGGTCTTGGTATGTGAAGATGGTCACCAACCGCGGCAAGCGTAGCTTAACCTGATCGATCGACCCGTGCGACTGTTATCCATACCCATACCATACCATGACATGTTCTTCCATATATTCAGCTGTATCAGCTGAATACCAGTATTTTACATGGAGCGACAACAACATCACCCCGTCTGCCTACAAAGAAAGAATGATTGCGGCTCGTATAGGAAGATCACAAACTAAACACAGTAAAAAAAAAAAAGTTATAAAAAGCAAGACCAAAGCAAGAGTGAACAGGCATCTTCTGAGCACGCCCGTTCCATTATAGACCTCATCCATCGCTTGCCATCAAGCGTGATCGAAGTCAAGAGCAGACCCATTCAGCATTTTTCTTTAAACCCCTTAGGCCTGAGTTCACCAACGCTCAAACCACCGGTTAGGTATTTAAACAGTTGGTTTATGCCTAAGGAAATTTTAAACATAGAACTGATTAAATATTTAATCAGTTGATTTAAATGTTGGTGAACACAAGGCTTAAAACTCGTGAAAAAAAAACACAGGACTCAATTTACGTGTTCCCATATAAATCGAAGTGATCAGTACGTCACCTACACGTGTAAGATACTACGAGTCGTAAATGACGCTCGTAAAGCAAACGAGGGTGTAGAACCTGCAGATGAGCTGGAGCGGGTGCTTAGGCTGCGTTTCCATCAGAAATGAGCGAGGATGCGTAGCGAGGAATGTGCAAAACTAAAAAAACCGGCTAAGTGCGAGTCGGACTCGCACACGAAGGGTCCCGTACCACCGTACAATATTTAATACTACATAATCAAAAAAAAATCACGTTTGTTGTATGGGAGCCCCCTTTATTTATTTTATTTTAATATCATTTTTTATTTTTAAAGTGAATATAGTAGCTATTCTGTAAATATTTCACGCGTCTACCTGTTGCCGTTATTAATATCGAGCAAAAAACGGCAAAAATAAATCACGTTTGTTGTATGGAAGCCCCCCTTATATATTTATTTTATTTTGTTTTAGTATTTGTTGCAACATAAATACATAATTTGGGTGAAAATTTCAACTGTCTAGCTATCGCGGTTCTTGAGATACAGCCTGGTGACAGACAGACGGACGACGGACGGACAGCGAAGTTTTAGTAATAGGGTTCCGTTTTCACCCTTTGGGTACGGAACCCTAAAAAATGAAAATGAAAATGTGTAAAATTAACCAATAACAACACTAGCTTAGCTCAAGCTATGAAAATGAAGCGATGTTATTCGTTAGTTTCACACACATCCCTCGCTACGCATCCTCGCTCATCTCTGGTGGAAACGCAGCCTTATTTGACTTGACAGACATAATTAGGTACGAAAATGTTTAATTTGAAGTCCGCAGCGGATCTTGAGAAAATTCCGGTCACTTAGGTATGCATTACAATTTGTTGGAGTCTCGGGTCGAAAGTAAACTTAACTTAGCACGTGCTTTTGTTGGTTTAGTTATGTTCCCGTTTCAATTTTGCACTTGTAATTTGACAGTTGTGTGACAGTGACAGGAGTAATGTTGAGCCAAAGGACTTGCTAAATCTCACCGTCAGAATCGACTTTGATCTGAGAGACTTGTAGCTAAGTACCTAATGACAGCCGCATGAGTCGATCGATCAGATTAAGCTACGCTTGCCGCGGTTAGTCCGTGGATGGGTGAACATCTTAACATACGAAGACCCCTCCGTGCCTCGGAAAGCACGTTAAGGTGTTGGTCCCAGTTGTCACTCGTGGATCTTTGACAGTCATTACGGTTAGTCAGAAGAAAAGGGATATCGTATAACTCAGTAAGTGGGTTGTGGAGGTCAGATAGGCAGTCGCTCCATGTAAAATACTGGTATTCAGCTGCATCCGGTTAGACTGGAAGCCGACCACAACACAGTTGGAAGAAAAAGGCTCGGCAGATGATGAGATTTGATCTCTTTAACTACTCTAAAATGTACATAACTGTGTAAAAGTACCTAAATAGGTACCTAACGCTCTTAACGTCATTCGAGAATATCTGTGACTCCAAAATATCACTCCAAAATATCCGTCTAACAGTGTAGCTATTGTTGACTTTATAAAAAAAATCATAAACAGCGACTTCAGAATCGAAACCAAACGCGAGTTATGTTTTGGCGATCGGGATTTTAGTTAAAAAAAACTTTATTTATTACAATTATTTTAATTACAGAAAAACAGTGTATTAAGCTGAAGGCTAATCCAAAAACTAAACTTCACAAACAATGATATGGAATAACATGTAATTGATCTTATTGCAAGGTTGCAATTTAATATGTAGGTTGGCGGCTGCGTACTCAGCGTAAACGGTTGTTACGATGAGTTAACTCGCGTCGAGACAAAATAAAACCTTTTTATTCAATTAGATTGATGTGATCACCTGTCAAAACTCCCGCCACAAAATGGCGGCTCGTTTAAATTGAAAACAATAGCTATCTATTCATCCAGCACGAATCCTACGCAATTTCCAGTCCAGTTGAAACGTAAACCTTTTGCTTTGTGACTTTTATCGATGTTAATTAATGCTCACTGAATCGAGGCTCAATGTATGAAGAGATAATTTTGTTTTATTAATAAATTGAGTATTATTATTTATTATTAATTATGTTGCTGCAAGATGGCTGCAAGTATTAACTTCCTGATTCCTTCGGCAACAATCTATAGGCATTAATAATAAAGCTGATGAGTTTTTTTGTTTGAACGAGCTACTCTCCGGAACTATCAGTCGGATTTGAAAAAATATTTTTGCATTTGATAGCCCAATTCTTGAGGTAGACTATATGCTATTTAACATCACGCTACGATATTTAGGAGCCGAGCAAAAAGGGAATAAGTCAGAAAGAATGCTAAGCGAAAACGAAGTGATAGCGCGGGCAGGTGATCCCATGCGATGGGGTGGGTCGGGCGAATAAGAAATTTCATGCGGACGAAGTCGGGGGCAGAAGCTAGTTAAGTAATTGTTTTGCTGCGCAAGCATTAGGTTCCTGATTGCTTTGGCAATAATGTAATATAATAATGTCTGCTTTTATTGTTTCGTTTATTAGTTGTTGAGGTATCCCAGGGGGATGGGGGCTGGAGGGCGAATAGACACCGGCTGGTTATCATTTGGAGCACGTTGTCGGCGTTGATTGAGTGGCCAGGTTTACTTGTAAGTGATTGGGTTAATGTTAAAACAAACTTTTATCACTTACTAGCTGCGCCCCGCGGTATCACCCGCGTAAATGTCGATCCCGTGGGAATATCGGGATAAAAAGTAGCCTATATGTTAATCCAGGGTGTCAGCTACCTCCATACAAAATTTTATCAAAATTTGTCCAGCCGTTTGAGCGTGAAGAAGTAACAAACATATAAACACACACACACACGCACTCACAAACTTTCGCCATTATAATATTAGTGTGATAGTGTGATGTTTCTTCCATCTTCATCAATTTTTTGCACGTATGAGTAAATTATTTTATATCGGTAAGGGCTGATTTTATAGGTACCTACCAAAATCAGATAAATTTTATCCGTGGAATAAAATTGATGTCTGACAGTTCAAGTATGGAAAAACAGTTAAAAATTCAAAAGGACGATGAGTCAGAACGTCCCCCCAACCTTACATTGACCAACAGACTTAAAATGTATCTCATTCGAACCGCCTTAGCAAGCTGATAAATTTTTACTATGACGACATCTCTCAAAAGTGCGGGATATTCCGAGAAAATCATGTTTTAGTGTTAATTTCGTCACAACGTCCCCCCAACCCTTACATTGACCAACAGACTTAAAATGTATCTCATTCGAACCGCCTTAGCAAGCTGATCAATTTTTAATATGACGACATCTCTCAAAAGTGCGGGATATTCCGAGAAAAATCATGTTTTAGTGTTAATTTCGTCACAACGTCCCCCCAACCCTTACATTGATCAACAGACTTAAAATGTATCTCATTCGAACCGCCTTAGCAAGCTGATCAATTTTTACTATGACGACATCTCTCTAAAGTGTGGGATATTCCGAAGAAATCATATTTTAGTGTTAATTTCGTCACAACGTTCCCCCAACCCTTACATTGATCAACAGACTTAAAATGTATCTCATTCGAACCGCCTTAGCAAGCTGATCAATTTTTACTATGACGATATCTCTCAAAAGTGCGGGATATTCCGAGAAAAATCATGTTTTAATGTTTATTGCCAGAACGTCCCCCCAAGCCTTACATCGACCAACAAACTTAAAATGTAGGTATCTCATTCAAACCGTCTTAGCAAGGTGATCAATTTTTACTACGACGACATCTCTCAAAAGTGCAGGATATTCCGAGAAAAATCATCTTTTAATGTTAATATTTTTGGCACAAAATAAGAGTTTGTAAGTAAACCATATTCTTTGATTTTCAAACCTCTCAAGATGAATTAGGAGATGCCATTTAAAAACCAGAAAACGTCATTCGTTACTCGTCCAATTTTTTCTATTCCTATAGGCAGGCAGTTGTCCCACCGGCGGCGATGAACGATTAGCGAGTAGAACTAGCAACTGAAAACGAGTTGGCGAGCAGCGAGCAGCGTGTGTGTAGTTCCGATAGTTTTGTCGCTGTGCTATCAGCGAGTTTTCGAGTGCGACGGGCGATTACTTGCACCACTCGTTCGGGGAGGTTAGTCTCACTGGGGTTTCTCTCGGCGTGAGCTCTGACCACCAAGCGACCATCGCTGAGCGAGTATCGCTAGGCGAGTATTATCTTTGATAGCTCTTGTCGCTCAGCGACAAACCAGTGAAGCGAGTCCTCGCCGGCAGTGTGAACAGTCAGCGATCAACTGATAATATATGCATCTCTTTTGTTTACACGGAATGTATATCTATTGTACGTTTCTTGAGCGAGAAAACAGCCGACAGTTAGTCGCTTCCTCGCCGGCGGTAGGACAACTGCCATATGGTCGTCCACGACGGAGACGCGGGTGTCTTCGTCTTGGGCGAGCTTGAATCCCTCACTGCACTCAGGATTCATGTCTTAACTCCCGCGCTTCGCTCAGGAGTCAACTCAAACCTATAATCCTTCGTTGCGTTCAGGATTCAAAATAGCGCCCGCGACAACAAGACACTACTTTATCCTAAAATAAATAAAACGATTTTTTATTTTATTTCTAAACCCCATGGATTTTGGAGTTAAAACTGGTTGCTAGTATTTTTATAGATCTTTATGAACCTGATAACACATACAAAAGATCTGTTGCAGGGCGGGGGACGAGCCTAGCGAATTAGAAAAATGAATAAAACGATTTTTTCATTTTCATTTTATTTCTAAGCCCCATGGATTTTGAAGTTAAAACTGGTTGCTAGTCTTTTTATAGATCTTTATAACCCTGATAGCACATACAAAAGATCTGTTGCAGGGCGGGGGACGGGCCTAGCGAATTAGGAAAAATTAATAAAACGATTTTTTAATTTTTATTTTATTTTTAAACCCCATGGATTTTGAAATTAAAACTGGTTGCTAGTCTTTTTATAGACCTTTGTGAACCTACTAATACATACAAAAGTTCTGTTGAAGGGGGGGGACGGGTCTCATACAAATATGGTCATCGTTCTTTATTCTTAAGACAAGACATTCTAAGCATAAAGTAAGCATTCTAAGTATTCTTAGCGTAATTATAATGATGTATGTATTTATAGTATTTTTAATTGTATTTTATGTGTTTTATATGGGCTTTGATGCCTGAAATAAATGGATAAATAAATAAAAGTTTGATGGAAATTGCCCTAAGCAGGTTTGTACAAACATTTTTTCGCTTCAATAAAATTTTTAAAACTAGATTCGGTCGGCGTTTCCTATCCGACTACTCTGAGTAGAAAGGCCGAAACAAACTCAGAGGTCACAGTCTCTTTTAACCCTTCGTATGCTTAAACGTGGATCCACGCGAGACACAATGGCTTTTTAATTGTCTGTAATTACGGCATTCAACCGGTTAAAGTCCAGACATAATCTTGGTCAGATCTGGTGACGACCATGTAGATTGGTGTCTGAAATAGTTTTATGAGGAAAGAACCACACAGATTGAGTGGACCTGTCCAGTCAGTGCACGCAATTATCAGTAACCGTGCATCGCAACGCAACTCAGAACTTAACATATAAATATATAATTATAAAATTCAAAGTCCTGACTGGGACTAAACCGGCTGGTCTTAGAGACATGAAATTCGGAGGGTGTGTTCTTTGTGAAGAGTAGGTATCCACTAAGAAAGGGTTTTTCGAAACTCCACCCCTGAGAGGGTGAATGGGGAATGGTGAAATTTCACGCGGAAGAAGTCGCGGCCAGAAGCTAGTATTATATGAAATGCGCAGATTTAACCGCAAAAATAATAAGCTGATTAATCATTTAGAATTTTATTCAGACAATGATATTAAGACATTGGCTATGGTTTGATTAGCATACGTACATAGCATTATGTACTAATCAAATAATCTTACATGCATATTAATGTACACAAATTACATAAACGCATAATATTTTACGATGACAAATTATCTGCAATGATCATTAACAAGCTTGGTTAGCTGTTAATTGCTATACATGTCCGTTTAATTAATTTATTGTTTGCAACTGAATTTATTTGATACGCACGTTAAATGTGTAACATATTACACTAGCGTGGCTTGTGGCTATGTAATAACAGCCGCACGGGTTGATCGATCAGGTTAAGCTACGCTTGCCGCGGTTGGTCCGTGGATGGGTGACCATCTTTACATACCAAGACCCTCCATGCCTCGGAAAGCACGTTAAGCCTTTAGTCCCTGCTGTCATTCGTAGATCTTTGACAGTGGTTACGGGTCTTCAGAAGCCCGAAAGTCTGACAACCAGTCTTACCAAGCGGTATCGTATTACCCAGTAACTGGGTTGGGGAAGTCAGATAAGCAGTCGCTCCAAGTCAAAAAAACTGGGGATCAGCTGAATCCGGTTAGACTGGAAGCCGATGCCAACATAGTTGGGAAAAGGCTAAGTAGATTTTGAGTGTAGGTATCTTTTTAATAGATAGGTATGTAAACACTGTCTCATTCACACAAGTACGAGTAGTGAGGTTGCGCTGTCACTAATGTCAGTCACAACAATGGCGGGAAAAGGTTGAAAGGGCGGTGGCTTTGTACGAGAGGCTTGGTGTGTTAGTAAGCCAGTATGATATGAGGATTCTAAATTGGCAATACAAAAAAAGGTTCTATTGTTAAAATAAATAAGAAGCAAAGAGCCACATATTTTTTAGGTAATTATTTATATGCCTGAAAAATTATTAGATTTTGATTAATAAAAATAATAACACCAGTCTAGTATTGTCAGACTTTTTAAGACTTATAGGTACACTAGCTGCGCCCCGCGGTATCACCCGCATAATTTTTGACCCGTGGGAATATCGGGATAAAAACTGTCCTATGTCCTTTCCCGGGACTCAATCTATCTCTATACCAAATTTATCTAAATCGGTTCAGTGGTTTAAGCGTGTAAGGTAACATACAGACAGACAGAGTTACTTTCGAATTTATAATATTAGTATGGATACAGAATGCAGACCAGTAGGTACCCTAAATTTTGCGTAACACACTATTACTCTCAATTTGAATAATTTCGAAGCATATTTCTAATTCATTGCTCCATATATTCGAAAAATGTGTGCTCAACAACGCAAATAACGCAATGAATGTTGTTGAACTGTCAAAATGTTACCTATTGCTACTGATAGTGTGTTACGCAATTACTCTGCAGGTTTCCGCACGATATTTTCCTTCACCGATGTCAGTAATGTCCAAGAAAAACCCAGAAAGTACAAGAAAAAACCTGTATTTAAAAAGCAAACATGAGAATCTAATGGTAGTCCCCCGTCACCCTAAACCAGGGCTACCAATTTGGTAAGTCGAAATTTTACAGCTCAACCACCAATTTATAGAACCACCTTTAATGCTCAGTCAATAAAGTGCACAATAAATCGTTCACTTATGACCTTTCTGTTTGTTTGGGGTTAAAAAGGGTGGCGAGGTTTTAGAAGATTTATTAAGTTAAATGCTATCGGAGCTCTCTGAGTAATTGCTGCAGACTTCCGCGCTGATAAAACGTGATTTTGTGGCAGCCCTATAAGCTGCAGGGTAAAATGGCATTTGTGGATATTTTGTCGGGGTGTTTAGAAATTAGAAGAGAGAAAATAATTGCAATGTTTCCTTGCAATTATTTTGAGGAAATAAAGTTTATTCTCGTAACTTTAAAATTTACGAGAATTGCCCCTCTGTTATCCTATTCGGCTTATAAACCGTATTTCGTGGATGTTCACAGTCTGAGGGGTAATTCTCGTAATTTTAAGAACGTTCACAGTCTGATCTCAGTCACAATCTGTCAAAAATACCTCTAATTTCCCTACATTTTTCACAAGTATTTGACATTGATTGTCGCCGAGATGAGATTGCGACTAGATTTTAAACGTTTTTAATTACGGGAATTGGCCTTCTACATTTCATTTTTTACCAGTTAAAGGGGTCGGGTACTGACACGCGGTTTAAAATAACTTTATCAAATAAATAGGTATTTTTATATGTTACTTCACACATAATTGCCACATTAACCTGGCATGTTTTCTCTCTGCATCACCCTAAGGTTGACTGATAGAAAATGCCTCAGGCATTAAGTCTGCCTTTGTACAGTATTTTTTTTTACTTGTGCATAAAGTTTTAATAAATTATTTTTTATTATTATATTTTTCTGTATCTCTCCGTGACTTCACAGCAGGTTCTATCAGAATACCAGCGCTGCCACCTAGTATTATACAGGGTGTCCCTGGAAGTATGGATCAAATCGAATAGGGGCGTGGGCAAGGTCATTTTCAAACTTTTTAATCCTGAGAATTTCGGTGATTTTTTTACGGTTAAGAAGTTATGACCAATTTTTTTTTCAATCTAGACAAATAATCATAAAAAAATACTATCAGGGCTATCAAAAAAAAAAAATTATAGCCCTGATAGTTTTTTTTAAAGATTTTTTTAAAACGATTCGATTTCTCTTCTTTTTTTTTTGTTTTTTTTTTGTTAAATCTTTTGGAAATGAACTTGCCCACGCCCCTATTCGATTTGATCCCTACTTTCAGGGACACCCTGTATAAGTCAATGGCGTCCACACTTATTTTTAAATGTTGCGGCATCATATTTATATCGCCCTAGCCCTTTGGGGAAACAAAGCGTGTTATGTTTGTATTAGTGTAAATAGCAATGTCTCATTTAAATTATTTTGCGGATTACAGAGTTTTACATTTCTTTATAGAGGGGCCCGTGGCTAAATAATAACAGCCGCACAAGCCGATCGATCAGGTTAAGCTACGCTTGCCGCGGTTGGTCTGTGGATGGGTGACTACCTTTACATACAGAGACCCCTCCGTGCCTCGGAAAGCACGTTAAGCCGTTGGTCCCGGCTGTCATTCGTGGATCTTGACAGTCGTTACGGGTAGTCAGAAGCCCGAAAGTCTGATAACCAGTCTTACCAACGGGTATCGTATTACCAAGTAACTGGGTGGTCACTGGTCAGAGGCAGTCACTTCATGTAAAATACTAGTATTCAGCTGCACCTGGTTAGACTGGAAGCCGACCCTAACATAGTTGAAAATGGCTAGGCAGATGATGATTTCTTTTTTCTTTAAAGTATTGTGTTTGAGGTAATATCATCACTAGACAAAGATCTCAGAAGGCTTCTATAAGCAAAAAATTCTAGTTAAGACAATTAGTTATAAGCTTTGTTCCCTCTTCCATTAACATTCATTATACGCTGCATAGTAATAATATTGTTTTGCGTAACTTTTAAAAACATTCTGCACAATATAAAATAACTGTATTCGCAGTTATTGCATTTGATCACGGTACAGTGCACAGTGGGCAAGAGGAAATGAACCCATTTATTCAACTGTTATTCCTAAAATATTTTGCGTAAAAGTTTTGGTTAAATCTCTTTTTTTTTGGTAATAATTTACTAGGTAAGTATCACATATTGACATCACACTATATGTATAAGGTGTAAAAAAATTAACTGCAAGAACTTTAAGAGGTGCTTTAGACCATCGAACTGAACAACTTTCACTATGGGACCAACTCTGAAATCACGAAAAAAAAAATGAGCTGTTTCATACATTTTGGCCGAGTACCTAGGTATTGAACTTTTGTATGAAACAGCTGATTTTTTTTTCGTGATTTCGGAGTTGGTCCCATAGTGAAAGTTGTTCAGTTCGATGGTCTAAAGCACCTCTTAAAGTTCTTGCAGTTAATTTTTTTACACCTTATATCACACTAATATTATAAAGGCGAAAGTTTGTGAGTGTGTGTGTGTGTGTGTGTGTTTATATGTTTGTTACTTCTTCAAGCTCAAACGGCTGGACCGATTTAGATGAAATTTGGTATAGAGATAGCTTGAGTCCCGGGAAAGGACATAGGATACTTTTTATCCCGATATTCCCACGGGATCGACATTTACGCGGGTGAAACCGCGGGGCGCAGCTAGTCTACTAATAATAACTAACTTCACAAGGTTCCGCAAAAGTTGTCAGCCGATGCCCTTTCGCTGTAATTTTATTTATGAAATGGAAAAGCTTTGGTTCTGCTTTTAGGTCATGTTTATTTGATGTATTAATTTGTTTACCATTAAGTCGAGAAAATTAGATCGGCTAAGTGGCCGCCGCCATAATTGATCACCATTCGGGCCCGGTTTATGGCATTTTCCATCACTCTTGCCGGAAATTCCGGCGATATGTCCTCGCATTCTTGACGGATATTTTCTTTGAAGGCTTCAAGAGTCTGAAGCTTGTTGTCACAGACTCATGACTTCAAAAAACCATCTCAAAAAGAGGTCTGAAACGGTTAAATCAGGCGATCTTGCTGGCCAGTGCAAATCGCCTAAACGTGAAATTATTCTTTAAAAATATAGCGATTCATGTCTGTATTTTATATCTGCTTACTTTACAAATGTCAAAGAAGAATTAATATTTGCCACCATTTGCAAAAATTATAGAATCTTCCGATAGGGTGATTGCTTATGCGCCATAGTGTATAATATTTTAATAACCCCCATGGGGGCCAATTTTACCAAAGAAACTAAACGCGATCAGCACTTCTAAACCGCGTTCAAGCGCTGTCAGTGTCATCATTGTTGTGAAATAGTGACACTGACAGCTCTTGAACTCGGTTTAGATGTGTGATGTGCTGTTAAACTTCGCTGGTGAAAAACCGCCCTTACTTACTTTCTACCAAACTTTCTCCTTAGAAGAACTACACACACTCAATAATTCATGCGACGTATCCCGAAGCAGGATCTTGGTGTCAACACAATTACCACAAGGCAGAACAAACAAAGAAAGAAACATTACATAAGGACGATAAATAAAGCTGATAACATACAAGAGGAAAATAAATAAAATAGATAATATAGCTGAAGTAACTCGGAAAGTTGCCACATCGAAATGGAATTGGTCTGTTGTGCTGGACACATCGGCCGCATGTCAGACGATAAAATAGACTATAATGGACTATACTATAATAGACTAAATATGCACGACCAGCACCCCAATTGCTTAACTTATTTTCAACCACAGTCAGAGGGATTTTGAAGAATTAATATCCATTGCTTCATAGGTTTGTAAAATTCATCTGTTCGACAACGTAAATAACGCAATGAATATTGTATAACTAAAAACATAATCAGCCTATAATGTTCCCACTGCTGGGACACAGGCCTCCTCTCAGTGAGGGAGTGGGTCGTAATCCACCACGCGGGCCTAGTGCGGGTTTGCAGATGTCATAAATATCTTCGATTTTTTTGTTCTAGGACATATCGTTTTCCATACCGTTTTAGAGAGTAGTGGTGATGAAATAATTTACACAAAGCTGCGGATAATACAGGCTACTAATAAAATCCGATAGACAAAAAGCCGCAATACACATTCTGTATTTAAACGAAAGCCATAATAGAAATAAAAATGGCGGAACCGATTCAACTGTACTGGATCGATGCAAGCTCAATATATCAAGATCGATTCGATCCACAGATATTGGACTGTATCGCTGCCTCGGGAAATTGAATGCAGTTTTAAATCCAATATGAACGTTGTTTAGATGAGCAGAAGTGCCGATGCAGTGTGCAATATCCACGCTCAAACGATAGGACCATTGGAAAAGATGAACGTTTCTGGAAAATTTTCATTTAAGAAGCTTTTCGTGGTTGTAAATATTGCAATGGTAAAAATATTGGGTATGTATCCAAAGTCTATTAATTCAAATTTTTGTTTCCACTCAAACGAATATCAACTTTATGACAATGTAATTAAAGTTGATTGCTGTTGTATGTACAAGTGATAGATCAGATATGTTTGAAGTTGCAGTGCAAACTGAACTTTTATGTGTGGAAATCCAAGTTGTTTTTACCAAAAAAACACATATTTATTTACGTGATTGGAACACTGCTAGTTATAAGTAGTACTCGTAGATATAAATGGTCAAAATGTATTTTGCTATGTTTTTTTTTTTCTATGTTTTCTTCTATTATGTATTAGGTATTTAATTTGTTAGCTTAGTTGTTCATTTTATTGTGCATGCTGTGGTCTCCTGTAAATGAAAAAGTACACCTACCAAATACTTTGTTGTCAATTAACCACATAATGTTTTGTGTATGTCTTTTGTTGGAGATCCTAAAATAAATAAATATTTTTCATGGGCGAGGCGATGCTATAATTTCGCTGGTTGCATGAAGTGAACCTTCTGGCTCTACGTCACACAGGGGCGCGCTGCGGCTGGATTTGATTAGAGACAACAAGGACACTAGTGCGTTTTATATTAATCTGTCAAGTTCCGCTAATGAGACACAATTGATTTTCTATTGTTTCGTCACCGATCGGTAACGCGCGGGGCTTGACCGGTTAATACTCCACAGCTTTATCAAACTGTACCGCGTATGACTATAATTTATTCGAACAATTATACTGTATCGTTTGTCTTGTCATCGTATTTTAGCTTGTAGACTTCTGTTGTATGCGAAGCCGTGTGTAATGTGTCGTGCAATGTAATGGAAATTGTGCGGATGGTATGCAGACTAAACGTGAATCCTGTATGGCTACGTACGCACTGACGGGTGGCTTAGAGCCTAGCGAGTCACCTTGCGAGTAGCGAAATCAAACGAACTATCTAGAATTTTTGCAACCGGCCGCTCTGCGCGCTTGGCACCTTCGCTAGTCGCCCACCGTTTATCGATGGATGTTATGTCCCATCTATCAGTGCGTATGTAGCCTATATGTTCAACTGCGAGAGCCAGACGACGTGTCGCTAGCTACGGAAGGTATTCATTAGAAATACACTTGTACCTTCATGCACATAGTTCCGTCCACACGCAGAATTCGCGTTACATTTCACCATAGATTCTCAACGTGGGCGTTTTCAGGGGGCAGTACAAGACCCAGAGAAAATTATATATCCTATCTTACGACTATATAATAATACACGTTTAAATATAATCACACCCCGGACACTCCATACAACGCTCGCAAAATAATTACCTACTACTACTACATTAAAAAGTGACGTTTGTATACACGACGTATGAATGTGTGCGTGAGGTACAAGTACCTCACGCACACACGCTCGCAAACACAAGTTTGTGTTTGGCGAGCGCTCTTGTTAAAGAACGGGCGACGAACATGCCGAAGTTCGGGGTGAGGTGCGGTAACTGATGTTAGTGCGGGGAAGGGAGTGGCCTTTCTGTACGTAGTACTTTAAGTATTCTGTGATATAATCGTGGTAAAAGCTGTTTCAGATTTGCGATACTTAGATGGTAAGTAAAAAAAAATTGGGGGCTCTAGAAGAAAATATATTCTCAAAGTGGGCGGTAGGCAAACATTATGATTTATTCCGGTCTGACCCCCCAGCCCCCTCTTCACCCCCTCCCCTCCTCAATCCCCTGCTAGTTCGTCTTCTGTTTTAAACTTTGTCTTGTCCACTATAAGCTAGGTTAAACTCTATTCGACAGGTAAGTACAGTCAAGAGAAAATAAACGTTTCATGTTTTACAATATTACACATCCGACTTTACGTAGGTTTCAAATGTTTTGAAAGGGCTTTTCCTGTAGTTCATCACTCTATTCTACTTGGATTAATGATTGCCAGGAATATACCTACTGAACTTACAAAGGAGGAATTAAGAAAAAAACTATTTTTGGAAACTGCATATTATTATTACCACAAAGAAAAAAGGGGTTGTGAAAAAACTTCTATTGTTCCCAAACAATTACATCCATAAAGATAAAACCGCAGTTAACTTCATGAAGCGCTGGTTTCCTATTTATTTCCCGAAACGGACACTTCATAAAAAGCGAAATGACCAATTAAAATGTGGGTAGGTACTACATAATAAAGGAAATAAAGCCTCAATTCCGGGAATTCGGGATTTAAAATGTGGCAACATTTCATCATTGACAAAGGTCGCGAGCGGTCGTTCGCGTTAATTTATGTGTCGGTGTTGCCATAAATTGCAGAGTTTTGGTTTGCTTTAATTACCAGTCGTGTCGCCCCCAAATAGCGGATCTTGGTACGATTGTAATTAATTGTCAAATTACTGGAGCGACACCCTTCCCATAATTTGGGTTTAAACAATTGACTATTGTTTTGTATGTTTTGGAAATGTAATTACGAATTGAGTCCTCATCAAACTAAATACATATTTCGACATATATTTATTCCGAAACAATGCAGCGTGTAAAGGTGTTAACGTGCTCCGAGGCACGAACGAATCCTCAGTTTTTACGTACTTTCTTCTTTCTTTTTTTTCTTTCATTATTAATTTCTCCACAGTTAATCTTCGTGGCAACAAAAATTTTTGATATTTCATATTTTATCATGCGTTTATTTATAGTGCTATTATTCCTACTATTTCCTTCTTTCCACTTCGTAAAAAATAGGAATGAAAAATATTTCGCAACAAAATAACCGAACCATTTATTTTTAAAGCTTTTATAACTCGCAAGGCCAAACCTTTTTAAAACGGTACGTCATCAAACGCACCGCAGATTAAAAAAACTCCATTAGCTTTTCATCGACACAGATTGACACAAACAATCACTTCGAATTTCGAATATTCATCAAATCGCGCTCAATATTTCGGCATCAATTTGTTAATCGAAATTCGAAGTTTCGAACCAGCGATCAAACACTAATCTATGAGTGCACTGGTTTCGAATAGATTGTGTAGGACTTTGAGGCTATTCGAAGCTCCATCGATCACGTACGAACGGTTCCGATTCCGCAGGAGTCCGCAGGTGATCCATTAGAACAGTCAATACATTGAAGTTATTAATAGTTTAGGAAACGGCGGGAAATGTAGGAGACGATGTTGCGATATTGCTTCATAATTACCTGTGGGTCTCAATAATTGAGCCTAGGAGGAGTGGCTTTATTTAAACCGGTAATGGCGCCAACTGCCAAGCGTAAGTTCGTGTGACGGATTGACGCATGACGTAAATCCCACAGCAAAGGATTAATGATGGCGACTTTCACCAATGAAACTGAACGCAATCAACACATCTAACTAAACCGCGTTCAAAAGCTTTCAGTGTCATAATTGTTACAGAATTTTGACAATGACAGCTCTTGAACACGGTTTAGTATGCTGATCGCGTTCAGTTTCATTGGTGAAATTCACTTGGCTTACCTATAAATAAAAAACCGGCCAAGTGCGAGTCGGACTCGCCCATGAAGGGTTCCGTAGCAGCAAGTAACATAATATAAAAGTTCTTGTAGTTCGTTGTAACTTTGTGAAAGGTAAATTGCGGTTTTCGATTTATGACGTATTAAAAAAAAACTACTTACTAGATCTCGTTCAAACCAATTTTCGGTGGAAGTTTACATGGTAATGTACATTATATATATTTTTTTAATTTTATCATTCTCTTATTTTAGAAGTTAGAGGGGGGGGGGACACACATTTTACCACTTTGGAAGTGTCTCTCGCGCAAACTATTCAGTTCAGAAAAAAATGATATTAGAAACCTCAATATCATTTTTGAAGACCTATCCATAGATACCCCACACGTACAGGTTTGATGAAAAAAAATTTTAGGAGTTTCAGTTGTAAGTATGGGGAACCCCAAAATTTATTGTTTTTTTGCTATTTT
The DNA here is from genome assembly GCA_945859645.1 of Amphipoea oculea. NCBI lineage: Eukaryota > Metazoa > Arthropoda > Insecta > Lepidoptera > Noctuidae > Amphipoea > Amphipoea oculea. The sequence goes on from OX243880.1 coordinate 15,194,814, forward strand.
TGTGTGAAAATCTTACTGCGGTTCACAGAATACATCTACTTACCAAGTTTCAACAGTACAGTTCTTATAGTTTCGGAAAAAAGTGGCTGTGACATACGGACGGACGGACAGACAGACAGACAGACATGACGAATCCATAAGGGTTCCGTTTTTGCCATTTGGCTACGGAACCCTAAAAACAATCATATGCTTGTACTATCAGGGTTTATAAAGAAAAAACCAAAATTGAAAGACTACCAAAAACACATTACCTTCCTATTTTTACTTTGGGAGCCTTAGCGATTGCCATAGACAAAAAAACGAAGATGAAGGATCTACAAAGGCTCTATAAACTGAATCCGATAGTAAAGGTTTTATGCCAATTCGTTATTAGATACGATTTATTCGAGCTAAAAACGAAGGGACGAGCTGATTTCCCTTTATTAGTATTAGAAAACAATTTATTTAGATGGATAGCTTTGACCTTTAGAAGTTTAGAATTTTATTTGGGTTTTGCTGTACTAGAAAATCCAGATTGATTTATTGAATTTGTTCGTATAAAACAGGACATCTGTCAATTTGTAATAATGAATGATTTACGAGTAACAAATACAAATGTTGCCGCAAGAAATATTTATTTTGGACAGACTTTACATTTTCTGCGATAACATTGCCACAAAAACTAGAACAGCTTTTACAAAAGGATACATTTTCCCATTGAATTAGTTTTGTAACTATGGTTAAATATCTATATGTATAATTTATTTATCAAAAGATTTACAAATTCAGTTCTAGAGAAAACATACCTAAATCATCATCTGCCTAGCCTTCCTCAACTATGTTGGGGTCGGCTTCCAGTCTAACCGGATGCAGCTGAATACCAGTATTTTACATGGAGCGACTGCCTATCTGACCTCCACTACCCCGTTACTGGGTAATACGATATCCCTTGTTAAGACTGGTTGTCAGACTTCCGGGCTTCTTACTACCCGTAACGACTGTCAAAGATCCACGAATGACAGCTGAGACCGTCCTTTTCGAGGCACGGAGGAGTCTCGGTATGTCAAGATGGTCACCCATCCACAGACCAACCGCGGCAAGCGTAGCTTAACCTGATCGATCAACCTATGCAGCTGTTATCATTTAGCCACGGGCAGGGAGAAAACATAAATATGTAATTTAATTAAATGTAATGTAAAGTTATGTTTCCGTTTACAGAAAAGGGACATAGAACCAAACTTTCCCGCTTTGTCAAAATTATTTATATCCCACATTACACACCAAACTATTCAGGACCCCAGAACTTGGCGACAGCCGCTCTCAAGGTGTTCATAAAACGTAGCAATTCTGGTCAAGCTGTAGATTTTACAGGCTAAAGGTTTTGTTGGATAGTAACAAAATAGGCGTGATCTTTTAATCAAATCAAAATCGTTTATTTGCATAAAATGTGGTAGGTACAAAAGATGATAACGTAATATTGTAGTGCTAAGACACATTCCGCCATGTAATGATGGCATGCAAATATTTAATACATGAAGTAGGTATTAACAACATGCAGTAACATAATAATATTGTACAGTTAATTAAATTAGCAAATTAACATAAATAATTAAAAAAATATTACAATGCATTTCTGAAGTGGTAGGACTGACAAGATTTTTTGTTCAGAAATTCGCCGACAGAATAAAAACTATGTGATATCAACCACTTTTTCAAAACCACACAGAACTTTTTGTAAGGTAGTTCTGTTATCCAGATAGGTAATGAGTCATACTGTATTTATATATAAGTGGCGCCATATATACGCAGCTGCGCCTGAATAGTTCTATCCTTTATTTTTGGACTGTGTCAATGTATTTTTATTTAAGATCTTGAAGACGGTAAAGAGATTTAACCAAAACTTTTTCGCAAAATATTTTCACTTGAATGCTGCTCAAGAAATCTGTCCTAAATCAATAAAATTGGATCAACTAACAAACTATGAAGTTTATTCTTCACGACGGTAGTTTCAATTCTAGAACTCAAAACTATTGAGTTCCGTCAGTGCTTCGGTTAGATGGTGACAAGACCTTTATCTCTCGTTTACCTACCACCGGGACAGTTTTCAGAGCAAGTTTTGCTGGCAGTTAGCCAGATCGTGGCCCACAATAATTATACTAGTTTGAAAGCACTGCGGCTATACATTATCGGGATTTGCACTGAATTCCCGATAGTTTACAACACTTTGTTGAAGTTGAAGATGTAAAACTAAATATTTGTAAATATTGAGTATGGTTTTCGTCGAAAGTGTGTAGATCAAACAGTGATTGATGAGTATTCAGCATAAAATGTTCCCACAGCTGGGACACATGCCTCCTCTCGCTGGGAGGTCATAATCCACCACGCGGGCCGTAAGTAGATGTCACGTCTTCGATTTTTTGGTTCTAGGACATGTTGGTTTCTTCACGATTTTGTATGAAATGTCATACAAAATCGTTGTTTTCTATGTACAAAAGCTGAACAGAGCTAAATAAGTGTGAGTAGGCCCTAATAGAGTAGTATAGAAGAAAAATACATGTTGCTAATGATGGGTAGGAGAATGATGAAAATCCAAAAATGGCGTAGTCAAGATTAAAAAAAATCGTTACTGGCGACTTGTTCATGGCGACTATTTTGATAAAACCCCGCGGAAGAGACATAAAACATTCGGGACATGTTTTTGTTATAATCAAACTAAGCGAGCCGTGGTTTGGAAAAGGAGTAAAAGACCAAGCACCATCATAACCCTAACCACCATAATCGTAATATGGAACAGATGAGCGTGACCACACTTTGGTAACGGAACTTGTTCAAAACAACCACAGAGCACAAATCACAGGAATATTTATGAGTTTATGACTTGTCTAGCTACACACATTAGGCAGTAAAACTTGTTTTATTCATCGTCAAAGAATTTGATTGGGGAATTTAACTTTTATCGTTAACCTTTGCTTTATTTGTACCGATACGATGGCATCTGGCTAATGTACCTAAGTATTTTGTTAAGCTTTTATTTAATGGTTCCAAGATTATAAGGAAAAAACGCAATCTTTATGAGATCACTTTTTGCCCGACAGTCACAGAGGTTTAGCAAGAAATTAGAGATAACGGCAGGAGAGTGTGGGATGCAGCGCTATAGCGAAAACTACAGGGTGAAATTGAATTCATGGGCATCCTTTCATGGGGTCATTGTAATCATCATTATGAAGCACTTTTATTATGGGACGAAACCTAAAATCGCGAAAAAAAATCAGCTCTTCCATACATTTTGACGAGTTATGTGAACATAAATGCAAGGAACAGCTGTTTTTTTTTTTTCGCGATTTTAGATTTCGTCCCATAGTAAAAGTTGTTCATAATGATGAGTACAACGACCCCTTACAAGGATGCCCATGAATTTAATTTCACCCTGTATGCCCTAACTCTTATCTTGCCCTTTGTGCTCTAAAAAATGCAGCCATAGTGACCTCTGCGCTCTCACCAACGATGCCGAGTAAATGGTGAAATTTTTGGCTAACAATATCTAATTAACTGTCGTGCCGTCGACACGATGAAACGATGGGACACTTCATATCGTGTCCTGCGTGTCCTGTCAGCTGCACAGCTGCACGTTACAGGAACTGGTGGACGCTGGTGATGGCGCCAAACAAGTAGCCGAATTCTGGGCCGAGTCCATTTAGATTGCTATCGACACGCTAAGAAGAAGAAGACACGACAAAGGAGAGATAATAACAAGAAAGAAAACATACATCTATAGTGAAAGTTGTTCAGATTAGTCAAGATTACAACCACCTACCTCCTGAAATACCTAATTGGAAAGCCTAGGGGAACGCCCGATAAATGTGGGGTTTACAATTCCCCAGCGGTAAACGTAAGCCTATCGAACTATCGCTCGCCTAATCCGATCAGAATATTCAACGCACAACGCATTATACAGTAGGGACATACGGTAGGGATCTAGCGTGAACAGTTGCTGGGTATCATAACGGTTATATATAGTTATACAATGTGGAGACGACAATAAATGAAAACACTGGCAATACATTGCCTGAGGTAGCTGCGCGGTGCGGGAGGGGTGATAGTTGTCACAACACATCAAGTCCCCACACCCCTCCCCACCGCGCTGCTACCTCAGGCAACGTCTCAGTAAAGCGGTCGGCCCTATAACGTTATTCATAGACATAGTATTACTTCCAGTTTCCGAAAACCACAGCTGCTAAAAATGACATGTTAGTGACTGTGATTGGCTAACCAAAACATCACAACCCAATCAGATAAGACACGTGATTTGACAAGAGCTTAATTGAATAGGCTACAAACCCTAGCCAGTCAGTCTGTCGAGTTAGCTAAAGTTAGGCCCGTAACCACACTGCGTTTGCCAATTCAGCTATCCTAAGTTATATCAGAGAATGCGGCGTACTGGCAAGAGCCCCAAATGTCGAGTAGGACGTTTACAATCAAATTTGAATGACGTAAAACCATTATTAAGATAATGCAATGTAACTCTTATCTTATAAAACATAGAGATCTCTGTACCTATTCTATTTGAAACACCTATTTTTACACCTGTTTTACAAATAAAAACTTTGACTTTGACTTTATTGTAATCTTTATAATTATTACTAGCTGCGCCCCGCGGTTTCACCCGCATAAGTTTCGATCCCATGGGAAAAAAGCTAAAACCTATCCTAAGTCCTTTCCTGGGACTCAAAATATCTCTATACCAAATTTCATCTAAATCGGTTCAGTGGTTTAGGCATGAAAAGGTAACATACACACAGACAGAGTTACTTTCGAATTTATAATAGTATATAGTATAGTATGGATAGGTTGTGTATAATTATTCTTCTGTACATGTGTGTCACTGAACTCCTCCAAAACTACTGGACCGATTTCGATGAAATATTTTGTGTGTTTTGTGTAAGAATGAAGTTTTGACATGGTTGTGTGGTTGTGATACCTAATCGAATTAAGTAATTGATTTATTTTATATTTGGTTATTATTTTTACGTTTGTATGTTTAAACTATGACTTTTGATACTTAATTATATTATAACAAAATATTTATTTTTGTATTCTTTTTTTTTGTATATTTGAATTGTATCTTATTGATGTGACTTGTAAGCATCCCTTACCAGTAAATTACTTTGATTAGCAAAAGATTCACCCCTGTTACATGCGAGTTAAACCTCGCTGGTGAAATACGGGTGTAGGTACTATAGGTAGGTACAGACGCCAGCACATCAAGCTGCCACAATCTATCAAATTTCTTTAATAGATTTTCAACTTTACCGCTAAAGCATAAGGTTCAATGTTGATTGGGAAAATTTGATACTTTCGGGTAGCTTGATTTGCTGGCGTCTGTACTTATCTGCCTAACCCTTTCGGAAACACGGGGGTGACAGTAATAGTAATTTATTTTCAAAACTTCAGTAGGTATACGTTACATCAGTGATGAGGTCTCGACCCCTGAACTAAAACATTCTGTATGACAGGGGTCGAGGATTCTCCAGTTACATCATAAGAAGGCTTAATTGATTTTAAGTAAGTGTTACTATGACTACTGTGAGCACTTTGCAAGTTCGTCCGCATCAAAGCGTCCGTCCAAAACTCGGTATCCGGTTATTTTCCGGATCCGTCAATGCTAACAGTTCCGATTGCTGCGACAGGCGTTTAGGTTAGCAACCTCCCGTAATATACATGAGGAAATTAATGCAGGCGGTCCTGGAAATGTCGTCGGTGAGCCGATATTTTGGCGAAAAAAGAAATTAAGTACCTATAATAACTTCCTCCTTTTTGTGGTATGCCACAATACAGTTTCTTGTCCATTTTACTACATACGAAACTAGTACCTTTTCGGAGATGCACTATAATCAATATAGTTATTAAAGTTATAAATAGTATTAGAGCTGTCTTTATAAACACAAAGTCATATAGTAAACGATGGTATTTATAGGTGCAATAGGTCTCGCATAATACTCCCTTGTAACTTACCTCGTAAATAGATATTATGAAATTGGATCTCAAATAATGGACCTGTCTGTCAACTGATCTTTCCTTTTCCTGCGATACATGAATGTACTCGGACGTGTTCCAAATATATCTCTTTTAATCAACGTGGTGTTTGCATTTCAGTCATTAATCTATCAAATAGTAAGTTTAAAAGTGCCTTTCAGAGTGCGCCCAAGATAAATCTGCGCTCGACGTTTGTTTGACCCTCAAGATTATATCCCTGCCAGCACTTTTAATCAGTTTCAGCATAATGATGGCGATTATTTACTTTGGAAAACAAAGACAGCACACTCTTGACACTTGTCATAAACGTCAAGATGGCGGCAAACGATTATTTCCTATTTCGGCCGCGCGGACACTAATGGCGTACTTGAAATTAATGATTTGACTTTGACTTTGAAAGAAGTTAATTGATAGTAAGGAAGGGGTCAGGGTTATACATTAAGTTGAACTGTATCATCGAACATTTTTATCGTTATATCTTTTAATTTAAAATAATGCACTCTTGCTTTTCCAATTCACTTTTGACATTGGCAGAATAGTCGACATCGGCTTTACTTGCCATAAATAAAAAAACAGAATAAAGGGGTCAGAGGTCACTAGGTAATGAAAACAATTGCTGTTATTTTCGAACAGCAATTTGTTATTTGCCTAATTTTAAAAAACATTAAAGACTAGAAAAACATGATGAGTTTAGTCTATTTTTACAATCATTCTTTGTCTCCCGTAAAATATATATTTTTTATTTTTAATAATATTATTCCATGACTCATATTCTGGTCTCCATAATAAATTATCCTACAAAATAGATGCCATATTTCAACGTACGACAGAAACCAACAAATTACGCTTACTCAGCAAATATTTATTTGAAAGCTGGATAGACTTGGCTAGGTAGTACAAAAAATATGTAATTTAATTCGTATATTTTCTATTGGCGATGTGCCAATACTCTGTGGGTTTCATAGCGGAATTAGTATAAGCTTCAAATGCAGGAACATTGGTTGGTGGCCAGTTATGTCTTCTAATCTTGGTATTACAATGTTATTGTGTTCGATTCTAGTTGTTAGTCGATTGTGGGTGGATTTAGGGATTTGTGGAGGAGTATATATTGGTAATATCATCATCTTCTAGCCTTTTCCCAACTATGTATGTTGCAGTGGCGTGCATTGCATATACTCGTAGGCATATAAGCAGTGCCTACCTCGATATATCAACATAAGCTTGTCAATTACACTTTGGTGTGTGCCCCACAATTAAGAAACTCACTAAATTATCATACCTAACAAAAAACAATATCTTCATACAATGTATGAAGATTTTACTAGAAGTACACTGCACTGCTTATATGCCTATATGCAATGCACGCCACTTTTATGTTGGGGTCGGTTTCCACTTTAACCGAATGCAGCTGAATACCAGTACTTTACATGAAGCGATTGCCTATCTGACCTCCACAACCCAGTTACCGGGTAATACGATACCTCTTTGTAAGCTACGCATATGTTTATACGTTTGATGAAAGGAAGGTTAAAAGGAAATCATTTGGCTTGACATTGGCATGTAATGAGGAGGGGAGGAAACGTATGTGACTAAAAGAGTGATAAATATATGTAGATGGAGAGGGAGAGGAAGGCTACAGAAAAGGTGGATCGACTGTGTGAGGAGTATTATGAAAGAAAGGTGAGTAATACTTTACTTAGATAGCGTGGCTGTTGACGGGAAGAATATAATTATGAAGAAAACGTTTTGCGCTGACTAGTTATGGGCGTTGAATCAACGAACTAACGTTAACTGTTTATGGATCAACTAGTTGAGTTCGTCAACGACGTATAGCTCGTTTAATAATCAAATAAACTAAATTCGAAAACGCAATCGTTAAGAACTGAGCAAATTAAAAAACTTACGTTGAAAATAACATCATAGATTGCTAGCGACGGTCAATAATACATACATTTGTTGGTAGATGTAGAGACTCGTTGAACGGTTGAACGTCGCAGCGTTGAATAAAACGTTTAATGAATGAACAGTTTACGTTGCAAGTTGACAATAGTTGCAAGTTGACAATAGTTGTACATTAGCTAGTTGACGAACGTAAATCAACGTTTGCGTTAAGTTAACGCAAAAACAGTCAATGTCCCATCACTAGCGCCGACCCCAAGTAACATAGGACAAGGGTAGGGCCATGATTATCTTTAAAGGTCGATTTACATCAACCAAACCAACATCTAGGTACCAAATTCCATTTGTATTGATAGGAATAAAGCATTCTTTCGTTACAATCTATTCACAATAAAAAAAGTTCAAGAATATCAAGAAAATAATGTTCTTGTTCGGTTTCTATATTCGTTTGGTCTAAATGTACGACACAATCCGTACGCAAAATACACGTATTGACGTGGAGTTGCGGACACTACCACTACATTACCTATGTACGACACTGGTGCTGGTTGATCATGTTGACACATTAAGAGAAGTAGGAGTTTACACCATACAGAAGCCAGCACGTATAGCTACCCGAAACTGTCAAATTTTCCCAATCAACTTTGAACCTTAAGCTTTTGCGATAAAGTAGAAAATCTTTTAAAGAAATTTGACAGATTGTAGTAGCTTGATGTGCTGGCGTCTATACATACATCAACTCATGCCTTCATCCTATGGTGGTAGACAGGAACTGTAGAACGGCACCGGCTACCATCGTTACATATAGCATACTGCCGAAGGGTGTTGTGTACCGCCGGTTTCGTGGCCGGCTACATGACACCAGTCAGCGAAACACGACGCAGACACTTCGTGTTTAGTTAGTTTGTAATAATAATGATGTATTTATTTATAGTATTTTTAAGTTATATTAATATTGTACTTTATGTGTTTTCTATGGGCATGCCTGAAATAAATGGATAAATAAATAAATAAATACTATATGTCGAGATACAGGTTTAAAAAAAAAATCAGCTGTTTCATACAAAAGTTCAATACCTACTCGGCCAAAATGTATGAAACAGCTCATTTTTTTTTCGTGATTTCAGAGTTGGTCCCATAGTGAAAGTTGTTCAGTTCGATGGTCTAAAGCACCTCTTAAAGTTCTTGCAGTTAATTTTTTTACATCTTATACAGGATGAAATTGAACACATGCGACAAATCGAAATGGGAGATTGTACTCATCATTATGAACAACTTTTACTATGGGACCAAACCTGAAATCGCGAAAAAAAAATCAGCTGTTCCCTACATTTATGTTCGCATAACTCATCAAAATGTAGGGAACAACCGATTTTTTTTTCGCGATTTCAGGTTTGGTCCCATAGTAAAAGTTGTTCATAATGATGAGTACAATCTCCCATTTCGATTTGTCGCATGTGTTCAATTTCACCCTGTATATAGTAGCAAAAAGTTGGCCTCATAAGTTCTGTGACGCAATACAGCCACGCCTCACAGTCTAGACATCATGAAAGCAAAAACACAAGAATTGGATTCTAAAAATAGCACGAGAGTTTATCCATTCTGTTCCAGGCCGCTGAAATCAAGGTCAGCCAGACAAAAGTACAAACATAACACCTAGTAAGAAAACACTATATGCAATAAATAAAACAAAACCCGATATGATGAACTTCAGAAGCTTTTGTCTTTCTGAAAACCATCTAATAACAAAATCTTTCTTATGCCCGCGACTTCGGTCGCGTGAAATTTCTTGTTTTAACATTGTGACAATATTCGGAATCTTATCAGTACTTCCGAAGATAACAACACATGCTCACTAATTTTCCCTCTTTATTATATTAAGTACCAGCAGCGCCCCGCGGTTTCATCCGCATAAGTTTCCCGTGGGAATAACGTGATAAAAACTACCTTATGTCCTTTCCCGGGACTCAAACTATCTCACAAAATTTCATCTAAATCGGTTCAGCGGTTTAAGCGTGAAGAGGTAACAGACAACACACTTTCGCATTTAGATAGAGAGATAGATATTTTTTTTGCTGAGAAACAAAATACAACTGCCAAAAAAACAACATCTATCAATCTATGTAAAACAATCTAGAGATTAGCCCGACTGCAACGCACGCTTGCCAACGATGACGTCACAACTGCATTCACCGCGATCCCGTACGATCCCGCACGATTCGCGACGAAGCACCGCGATTCGGTGCGGACGGTCGCAGTGTTAAAATAACTACACCGCTTTGAGTATGGGACCCATTAACATTAATGTTTTGTGTGTTTTGCATCCGTGCTCATTTAAGTTTATTATTAAGTGCATTTGTCTTCCAGTAGAGGTGGTAAAACGAGGAGTTGTAACGTTGTCGAAGTAATAACGTTGCAGTTAAGTGGATTTAAACTAGACTATGTTCACAGAAATCTCAATGTGAATAACTAATAATTGGGAGTAGTGAGAAATGGACTAGTAATAGGTTTATTATTGTAAGCACGCTGAAGCGGCCATGTTTGTCGAAGGACCGATGGCCGGTGGAGCAGACGAGTCCTGGAGTAGAGACCTCGTATCGGCAAGGGTAGTGCGGGACGCCCCCCAGCTAGATAGACAGATGATTATTATTTTAAGCACGCTGAAGCGGCCATGTTTGTCGAAGGACCGATGGCCGGTGGAGCAGACGAGTCCTGGAGTAGAGACCTCGTATCGGCAAGAGTAGTGCGGGACGCCCCCCAGCTAGATGGACAGATGACCTCAAAACGATGGCTGGGACAGACTAGCTGCGGAAGGCAGAGAGTGTGTTGTCTGTGACGCAGCCTGGGAGAGGCCTATGTCCAGCAGTGGACTGCGATAGGCTAAATTTATTGATGTTTATTATTGAACAGGTAGGTAGTAGATATTGCAGGTACTTCGTCCGATAAGGAAACAATAACGACCCTATGAACAAGATTTTAATTTATGGTCTCTAATTAATTTTCAATTAATATTTTTTAACGGTGTAACAAAGTGTCAGTAAAAATGTACCTAATACACTCCTTGAAGAATCCTAACTTAATCACATCTCACTAATATTATAAAGGCGAAAGTTTGTGAGTGTGTGTGTGTGTGTGTGTGTTTACATGTTTGTTACCTCTTCACGCTCAAACGGCTGGACCAATTTTGATGAAATTTGGTATAGAGACAGCTTGAGTCCCGGGAAAGGACATAGGGTACTTTTTATCCCGATATTCCCACGGGATCGAGACTTATGCGGGTAAAACCGCGGGGCGCAGCTAGTAATATTATAAATGCGAAAGTAAGTTTGTTTTGTTTGATACCTTTTCACGTCTAAACCACTGAACCGATCATCCTGAAATTTTGCATATACGTTGTCAGGTGTACAGAAACGGACATAGGGTACCTTTCATCCCGAAAAAAAGTGCTGTTCCCGAGGAAAACAACAATAACGTTATCATGATAATAGATGGCGCCTCGTGTCTATTGAACTTTGTCACATTATTTAATCCTTCGGCGGTACGAAGTTCGCCGGGTCAGCTGGTTAACTATAATCTCGAGACATTAGATATTTTCACTCAATTAGGTACACATCTTAATCTCAATTTTCAAACAAACTCTTGAATTTCAAACCTCCTTCAAAATCCCAGACAAAGTTCTATTACCAAAACCAATTCGATAATTATAATTGATTCAGCAATTTCAACCAGAGCACAGTTAGTATGAATAGCACTATCAAACCGGGGCTGATTCTGAACAGTTTGGAACCAATATTGATAGCCGACTTCGAAACTGCTGCAGAACTATAATATTGTGGGTAGTAAAATACGGGCGGATTTAATTTATGTTGCCTCAATTATTTGTTGGGAAATTTCAGAGTTATTTGGATAACATTGTCGATGGTTGTCTGGTATATGTTTTGAGGTTAGGTTTGTCTAAATAATTTGCTAACATGACAGTGCTTTGACAAAACTAATTAATTGTTCTTATACAGGGTGAAATTCAATTCATAGGCATCCTTTTAAGGGGTCATTGTACTCATCATTATGAACAACTTTTACTGTGGGACTAAACTTAAAATCGCGAAAAAAAATCAGCTGTTCCTTGCATTTATGTTCACATAACTCGTCAAAATGTACGGAAGAGCTGATTTTTTTCGCGATTTCAGGTTTGGTCCCATAGTAAAAGTTGTTCATAATGATGATTACAATGACCCCATAAAAGGATGCCCATGAATTCAATTTCACCCTGTATAATTTACTAGCTTCTGCCCGCGACTTCGTACGCGTGAACTTTCTTATTCGCATCGCATCACCTACCCGCGCTATTACTTCGCGGCTTCGTTTTCGCTTAGCGTTCTTTCTGACTTTTTTCTTTTTGCTCGGCTCCTAAGGGTCCTAGCATGATGTTAAATAGCCTATATCCTTCTTCCTTCCTCAAGAATTAGGCTAATAAAATGTAAAAATATTTTTTCAGATCCGACTAATACTCCCAGAGATTAGCGCGTTCAAACAAACACATTCGTCAGCTTTATTATTAGTAGTATAGAATGTATAGATAAGTATATATTAGAATCCTGTATATTTGTTTCTAAACATAAGAGACTTTTTCAGCAAGCGACAAGCTACTATGCCCCACGATCTATGTATACTAACAAGTTATTACAGCCGAGGACAAATCTCGCATTTACAGGCAACAACAGCTATATTATGTGCATAAAATTGTACAACAAAATACCAAATTCTATAAAAACGCTACCATTTTCTAGATTTAAAAATAATTTGACGAGGTTTTTAATTGAGAAATGCTTTTATAGTGTACATGAGTTTTTGGATTACAAATTGTAAGTTTTATAAACTGCACGATTATTTTAAATTATTATTGTTATTCTTATTACTATTGTGTGGCGAATCTCTTCCATTATTGACATGATTATTACTGACATTTATGATTATTATTTTTATTTTTTTTCATTATTATAGTGACATTTATTTAAGTCAAAGATACAAATTTAACGGGATTATCTGTTTACTGACTGCATGGCTATGAGCAATATTTAAATTCAATAAAATATGTAACCTTATTTTATATTTGCACGCCGAAATTAAAGGCAGAATAAGAGAATAAAATTATGTACCTACATTTTACCAACCTTCTGTACCTTATTTATGCAAATAAATGATTTTTGTTTTTTTTTTTTTTTTTTTTTTTTTAGATATCTTAGGCATGTACCTAGGTATACATATGGATCAAGTTCGTTTAAGCAAACGACAACCTCATAGGTTGAACTGCGAGATGCCATTCACAAAAAAGACAACCGTTCATTAGGGAGTGACTACACCTATCGACGCAAAATCGGCTTGTGTCGGTCAGAAAAAGCTTTATTACCATGCAATAAAGGCGAAAAAGACGTCATTCGTCTCGTTTCGGTTCGGACGACGCGACTCGATACCGAGTCGAATTTAACAAGCCAATTTCGCGTCGATAAGTGTGGTCATTCTCTAAAGAGCCGTCAAATAATTAATTATATTACTCAAGAGCAAATATGGCGGCCGGCGGGATACGACGTGAATTCGAATAACCTATAAGTTCTTTTTTTAAATTACGGCACTGTGGTAGTAAAACCCGCGTGCACATTTACATACCTATTTCCCTGCCGAAATTTTGAATGCCTGAGTTTACAGTATGAAATCTAAATAGGCCGAGCCTAATATACTTTATCGAAATCCTTGTATGTACTATGTAGGTACATAGACTGTCAAAACACGTTTCACATAAATCCACCCATCCAAGTTTTAGGACATAATATTTTATCGACACACTTTGGCGACGATTTTATAGTTTCCCAAAGTGCTAGTAATAAAATCGATCCCGTCGAAGTACTTTATCGGTACAATTTACTTATAGAGCCTACGCCAAGAGTTTATTAGTAGAGTATTATTTATCAGAAATGGTGAATTGAGAAACGAGATAGATAAATGACTACTGATACCCGTAATGTAATGCCTAAATATTATTGCAATGTTGGATTTTCAACTCTAGGCTCTGAGCCTAACGCTGAAAATCCGACTATGTTTACTATTCAGGCATTAGACTTAGTTGTCGCTTAGTGGTGTAGGTACGCGATCACCAAAATTGCTTAGACAAGAGTGGCGATTTGGGTAAGGCGCCCACGAGCAATTTAGTTGACTAGCAACTTTTTTGTCTCTGTCGCTGTCTCCTTGCCGAGATTTGGAAGATGCGCACACGGGAGCGACAGCAACGTTACTTTTTCGAAATATTTGAGCGGCAACTGTCTGGCCGGCAACTATTTGTCGCCGTGCGCGCACTTGTATTACAACCTATAGGCTGCTTTCACATTAGAACGTTAGCAGCGCGATAGTAGCGCGGCAGAAGCAGATGCCTTCACATTATAAGAACAGCCGCGCGGCTGCCGCGCCACAGTTTAGGTCAGTGTGGCGCACTTCATTTCAAAAATGGATTCCGACGGGGAATCATTGTTGCTCCTGCTTTTGATAGTGCTCCTGCTTTTGATAGTGATCCTGCTTTTGATAGTACTCCAGCTCATCGCTTCTGTTTATAATATGAAATTCTGACTGGGCGCGACTGTCACGCTGCTAAAGTCGCCTAGATGTGAAAGCGGTCATAGACGGGTGACAGTTGCGTCGCCGGCCTGTCTCCAAACCCGCGGACAAAAGTCTCCCAGCTGTCGCGTCGCTACTTGCGCGCACTGTCATACAAACCCGCAGACTTGAAATGAGACAAATTAGTTGCAGAGACAAAAGTTGCTCGTGGGCGCCCTCTCTTACTTAAAATCGCATCGCCGGGCGACCGTTCTTTACCCGATTCTAATTAAGATAAAACTGCTATCTTTTAAGCATATCAAAGGATCAGTGTTACATTATGGGTCAGTAAATTATGCGAATCGGTCGTTACTAATCCCAGGTATCAGGTAGGTACCTACCAGGCGCTAGGTGTAGGTGTGTCGTAACCGCTCGCCGGATATTGGATAATACTGCCCATACACCTAATATGATCCCTTAATCGTCTATTATGACACTAAAACGTACCTACGCATACGTAGGAACTCAATAAACGTAGGTACGGACAACAAAAGAGACAAGTTACCAGGGAGCTAACTATAAGTAGTTTTTAACCTTGTTGTGCGTGAGCTCAGTACTTAGTCATTGTTAGTTTAAGGTAAATGTGACTGTTAAATTTTCTTACGTTTTCTTGCAATTTGCAGATCAGTTTCAGGTTGTATCTTGATCCAAATATGATTCGCGACTATAATAGACATGTATTTACAGAATCATAGTCATTAGAATCATTAATATATCTCTTTTTAGTTAGATTTCTACCATAAACACTTTTCCATACGAGATTTGTTCTTAACGGTAGAAATCTAACTTAAATAGATGTTTTAATGATTCTAATTATTATAATTCTGTAAATACGTACCTGTTATAGTCGCGAATCATATTTTGATCAAGATACAACCTGACACTGACCTGAAAATTGCAAAAAACGTAAGAAAAAATTAATTTCGCGGGCTTACTACGCATTCACCTTAAGTGAGTCTAATGTTTAAAAAGATACAGATACGCGTGAAAAATATTACCAAGTCTTTGATGTCGCGTAGTCGGCAAAAAAAAGAGTTATTACGCAAGCAATTTTATGGTTACTTATCCCTGTTGTACTGTACCTAAGTATGTTCGTAGTCGTAGCAGAAAATTGGTAACTCGAAACTAGTTCTGAATTTGAATAACAATAGGTGGATAACTACGTTTATGTAGGTACGTACAGTCACGCGCATAAATACCTTACATTGACGCAACATTCAAAAGGGATTTTCACGTGAAATAACGAATTCAACTATGAGAAATTATCTATTTCATTATAGTATGGTTTCGAGAATACTATGTTCATAACACCATACAATTTATATCGCTATATCGCTTTTTGAATCTTGCGTAAGTGTCAGGTATTTATGCTCGGGACTGTACATAGTCTTCGAAGTTTCCACACATTTCACGTTATTAGTTCTTGAAACTCATCTCGTAACTGAGACCGTTAAGTACCGACTCTATTTTCATTGGTTCTAAAAACCACATGGAGAGATATTAAGCGACATTTAATAAAGTTTTACGGCAACCTCTAATTTAATTGGTTTGGCAAACTTTTCGTTACGTAAATCGTTACATAATGGAGTAATTCTGGATTATTCCACTTTGCCCCACCAGCCGCCCCACTGGTGGAGCAAAGTGGAATGCCTAAAATTTTGCAGTGGAATCTGATTTTTATCTTCTTGATATTATATTATTCTTATATATATCTTCTTAATTTTATATCATATGTTTTGGTGTTATCTTGTATAATATACAGACGCCAGCACATCAAGCTACCTTTAATAGAATTTCAACTTGATCGCTATCAGTAGGTTCAAGGTTAATTGGGAAAATTTTACAGTTTCGGGTAGCTTGATGTGCTGGCGTCTGTACTTAAGAATAATTCACTGTAAACAAAAATTTTAATAAGAGACAAAACCTAGGTTAATATCAAATCGTATAAAGGTCTAAAAAAATCACTGTGTTTATAGAAAAAACATTATCTCGATAATAACAACATCATAAAATATATTTGTCAATAAAAAAAAACTCAACGATAACAACTCAAAAAAAAAAAGCGTATCAAAAGGATTTCAATCCACTCTCCCAAAGCACATGGCGTCCACAAAGAAAAAGTAATTTATCAACCCACATAAGTGTCTCTAAGAGGCTCGCAAAAAGAGGCTTCACATTAAAAAAACGTCCTTACAAGACAAAGTTTTGAGGGCTTGAAACTGGTATCTTCCACTTTGTACCAGAAACATTTTCTTAAAAAATACTGCGTCAAAAAAAATATTTTCTTTATAATAATTTTTTTTTCACTCGCTTTGGGTAAGCATCGTGGCTGGGACGGTAAAATAAAATGTTTTCATAATTGTTATTTATATTTGAATTCTTTACCTACTAACTTAAGTAGTTTATAAGCTCTCGTTGTTACTAACCATTGGATCATGTTATCTGACAAATAAATAAAATAATATAAATAGAAGTGTCGTAAAAAAACTATAAATTAAGAGGGCGTCTGATCTGCCTTTATCGTGCTTTACATAACATTTCGCCTGTACTTCATGTCATGGGGACTAGGCAGAGATTAGTACACCCTCATTTTGCCAGTTATGTTTTTGTCGCATGGGAGCAAGCGAGTCATCAATCAGGCACAAATCCAGACCTCTTTTGAGAATGTCTTAATGAAAAAGGCCAATAATAATTTTCCCAATAAAACCTAGGACCTCACGTTTACTAATCGTGCATATGACTACTAGATTCACGAAGCAGTCACTTTTCAAATGTGTCAAAATTATTATAAATCAAAGTCGCTTTTCGTGCCTGTCTGTGACAAAGCGTTGCGGCTGCGTTTTCATCATCGACTTTCGACTCTAAACGATTATTTTATTTTATACAGTGTTAAAAAATTAACCCGACATACTTTAAGAGGTGCTTTAGACCATCGAACTGAACAAATTTCACTATTGGACCAACTCTGAAGTCAAGAAAAAAAAAATCTGCTATTTCATATATTTTGGTCAAGTAGGAAAACTTTTGTATTAAACAGCTGATTTTTTTTTCGTGATTTCAGAGTTGGTCCAATAGTGAAGTTCAGTTCGATGGTGTAAGGAACCTCTTAAAGTTTGTCGGGTTAATTTTTTAAATTATTTATTTCGGAAGGTTTATTTACTAAAACAACTATATAACGGTACGGTATATTAACTAAAATTACTTTTATAAAAAATAAGTCTCGATGTTTTATCAAGTCGTGAACCGTGCGAAGCAGAGGCGGGTCCCTAGTTTATAGTGTAAATAGTAGTCGCGAAAAACTAAAAAATGAGAGAACGTCGTGTCGGCACTTCATCATGCTTTGTAAGTTCAGAATCAAGTTTAAGTTAGAGCAAGTTATGTGACTTTAGTTTGTTGACTTTTGACTACGTTTGCATTGTAGCGAAGTAAGTTTTGAAGCTCTTGGAGGATAATTAGCTCGTCGAGTGTGATTCAATCAAAATCAAAATCAAAAATCAAAATCAAAAGTCATTTATTCAAACTAGGCTGAGAATCAGCACTTTTCGAACGTCAAAATTACAAAAGACAGTCCCCCAAAACGCCCGCCCTTCGCCACTTCCTAGTGCTTTCGCTGGGGAGAAGAAGTGGCGGAACAAACTCCCCAGCAGCACAGCTGTCTGTTCAGTTAGAAAATACTTAATTTTATACAATACTATGTATGCAAAGTAATTAACATTACAGGACACAGAACCTTAAATTAAATTATTTGCCATAGGTTAACTAGCCACGCCAATATACCAACAAATACAATAAACACTATACGTACTCAAGCAAAAAAAAATTAAAAATATAACCAAAAAAAAACTTACTGACCAAATAAAAGCCTCCAGGTATAAAGGGCGTGACAGCTTACGTATGTATGCAATGCTGGGTTCTGTTTACATAGCTGTCACTTGAAGTCACAAATGATAAACTAGGACCATCGAAGTAAAATAAATAAACAAGTTATTACTACTAATAACAACAATAAAACCTTATATTTGCTGATGTCCCGGAGTCATGTCTTGTGGCTTTTTGTATAGCGGTTTGGTGGCTTTAGGATGTTTCCTGAAGTTCTTGGATAGCATTATGGGGTCTAATAACTTGTTTTTGAATTGAGGTTTTGAAGTTGAAATCTTATTAAACTGTACTTTAGCTTATCTTAAGATAATTCCTTCAATGTAGCTCGCAAAATTCAAAATCTCACTATTTTTGCTTAGAAATTTTGAATTTGTGTGTTTTTAGCAAAGCTAATGCAGCATCAGCAGCAGTTTAATGCTGTGTTTGACAAGTTGTCAGCTTCAATTTCCCAAATAAAAAACTGTTAGTTGGTCCCAAATACACTGTTCTACATAAAAATTGGCAGTTACTTGTGACTGAATTACTGCACATATTTACTCATATTATCTCATAGTTACTGTATCTCGCAAAGGGTTTTACCAAGCATTATGCTGAGCCATGACCGTTTTGCTTGGATCTGCTGCATATTTTCCCCGAATCTGTTATTTTTGAAGTGAAAACTTCTTTAGGCGCGTTGGGCATTGAGATGGGAAAAAACCATTGAACTCGCGACACTGTTACCGTAACCGACACCGCGCTACATTCGGATGTGATCGGCTGTCCTCGGGATGTACTCGGTTTTAATGTATTTCCGATATGTCAGTGAGTGATGGCAAAGTACCTATTCTGTTTGTGTTTTGTTTATATGACGATTCAAAAAATACACACGTAATTGTTCACGTTTTCAATTCTGTCGCCACTTTTTTTTTTGTTTGTGTTCATTCTTTGCGTTATGTTTACCGAAAATAAACGAATTTTCTTTCTTTCTTTTATTTAAAAAAAAACAGCCTTCAAAAATGAAAACTACCGCCCGCACCGATTCCCATCGTCAAATCCAGCGGCACGATAATGCTAGAACAACGACAAACAAAACACGGTCCATAGGCACTCCAAAAATTCAAACAAAAGGCCCAACCAAAAAAGAGAACCCCAAATCTGCCAATACAGCCAAAAAAGCGCTGCCCACTTTGTCCTATCCACTAGACACCTACAAAGGGATTACAGCGCTGCGTCAAAGCGAAACACACCGGTGTTCGTTGCACTAAGTTATATTAAAAGTCGCAGCTGCCGCTTACGAACTACCCACATGCATTGGAAGAATTCAGCAATTTGCTGCTGGTGCCTGCTGGCGCGATCATAAGTTTCGAGGGTTTGAGGATATTAAACGGATTTTTCGACGCCTTTTTTGTTGTACTGAAAATGTTTGTTTTTGTGCCTAATTGGACATATCCATCGGACGAGTTGGGAATGAGTCAAAATACGGCATGAAACGAGTTAAGAAACTGACCAGATGCACAAGGTGACGTATTAGTGAATGTGACCTATTAGGGATAGCGACGAAATGGCCGATGTGACGAATGGTCATCAGATCCATATAATCACTTTGAGTGTTGAGTGTATTCAGGGTATGAAATAAATAGGTACAGTCAACCGTACGTCCCCCAGCTAGATGGACGGATGACCTAAATAAAGTGGCTGGGGTAGACTGGATGCGGAAGGCGGAGGACACGGTGCTGTGGCGCAGTCTGGGAGAGGCCTATGTCCAGCAGTGGACTGCGATAGGCTGAGTTGATTTGAACCGTACGTCAGCAACAATTCGACAGCGCCTTTATCCCCTTAGGGTCGATAGATACATATCTGACGGAAAATGCGTCGGGCGTAACTTAGATTGCGTCTATTTATTCGCTCGACGCACTAACGCAACATCGGTTGAATGTTTTATCATAATATTATTGTCTGTTCTAGCGTTACGCGACCGATAATACGCGACGCATTTTCCGTCATATAGGTATGGACCGACCCTTATATTCATAAACTTTGCTTAAAGTTGTGATTAGCGACTGTTTAACCACACATTTCTGACGTTTAAACGTCACTTAACTTTAATCATCGTTTATAAATAAATAAACCTCTACCTAGGTATATCTTAACATTAAAGGCGTTTTTGCGAAAATGATTTTTAATTACAATTTAATAATGTTATTCAGAAATAATTTTTCCATTAATTCATATTTGTTTACATTTTGCCAAATAAATCACAAATACACGGTAAGTAGTTCAATTAATAAGTACACGAACACTCAAGATGGCGGCGCAAATATTGTCCTAATAGCGTTGGTAATGTTGGTATTGTATTAATTAACGAACCAATGTATGAGTTAAGGAACGTTTACATTTGTCTCGCAATTTTGCTCTATCAACAACGCGTTAGCAATCTTCACCCCTTATTTATAAACGTTGCTTAGCTAAGACAAATAAGGGGCAGTGCAATTTCCATGTTTAAACTGTATTACTAAATCCCCGTACTCAGGAAGCTATATTCGATATGAACTAAGAACAGTTATGTGTGTGTGTATGTTTGATTCATTGCTCTTTTAATTAACCAATCAACCAGTCACAAAAGTAAATATCAAATTAACAGCTAGTTAGCTGACTGAACAATTAAACCTGCAGCCTGATTGCGGAACGCCAAATCGTCAAATGATTCTGATCAGTTGGCTTCATTTCTATCACAATTGGCTTCATTTTACGATTTTCGAATTGCGAAACTCTAGTTTATTATGAAACCAATTATGAACGTTAAGGCCCTGCGCAGAAACTAGAGTTTCGCAATTCGAAAATCGTAAAATGAAGCCAATTGTGATAGAAATGAAGCCAACTGATCAGAATCATTTGACGATTTGGCGTTCCGCAATTAGGCTGCTGCTTTCATTTTACGGACAATTTTAAGTACCTACGTCATTTTATAAACTAAAAAAGCTGTTCAACAACAAACAACCCGTAATGTTTAAAAGCATTAAAATAATCACTCTCCTCCAAAACTCTCGCAGTAAGCTGCAGTTGAAATGTACATTATAAACGGGTGTTTAACTCACTACAATGGGGGATTTGGCTGAAAGAGCATGGCAACACACTCTTCGCCTTGCTGACGTCACATGCCGTCGACATGGCTATAGCTGCCGTCGACAACGTGCCGCTCGTGTATTTTGAGCACCGTATCTAAATCCGTCATTTTATGAACTAAAAAGGCTGCACAACAACAAACAACCCGTAATTTTAAAAGTCTTAAAAGTATTTTCTCTCCTCCAAACTCAGCGTAAACCGCGATTAAAACGTACAATATAAACGGGTGTTTAACTCAGTACAATGGGGGATTTGGCTGAAGGAGCATGGCAACACACTCTTCACCATGCTGACGTCATTACGGCACATTAGGCCCAGAGCTGTGTTTGGTTTACGCTTTGTGCTATTTACTTGAGCTAAGCGCCGTGTACAGAATGTTCAGTTTGATATTAGCGTTGCGTAAGGCCGTAAGGAGTATTTAGAGAGTCATGTAATGTAAAGAGGTCTATACAGGGTTAGTCTTCAAAGACCAGCCAAATTTGACTTTCTCCATGGGACAAACATCGTAATCGCGAATAAAAATTCAGCCGTCCCATACGTTTAGGTCGAGTAACTTACTTAACTTGCTCACTTAAATGTCTCACTGATGGTGGCGCGTGTGTTGGATCATTCGGTTCCCTACAAAATGTTTGAGCTGGATGGTGCTGATCCACGCGTCATGTTCGTGAACGGGCGCCGTCGGCTGAGACTGGTCATGTCTTAACTGCCAAGGCTTATTTTTAATCTTATTTTTTTAATTGTTTTTTAATTTTTGTGTTTTTTTTTTTTACATTGTTCTCACATATAGAAGCAATATGAATAATGTACCCAGGATTTTGTAATATCTTGATTTGAAAGAGTGTCCACGAAGTTTCTTGCCCGTTCTTCTCCATAATAGATATCTACGTTTTGGAATGGGCAACTAGCTTCAACTTTCTGACTAACTGACCGACTATTTAATTTCCTTTACAGTTGACACCATTAAAACATTCCAATTATTAAAATATAAAATTGAAGTAATAAAATGCGCTTCAGCCCGTTTCAATTGCAACAAAGTATCCAGTTGCATCAGTCTTATTTCAGATTTCTCTCAAAAGACTGCTTTTAGTGCAACGTTGAAACACTTAAAACAGTTTCATTTCCATTACCAAGAACCCATCGCCCAGTAAAACGCAATACATTTGAAATGAATGTGAATACCAGAGCATTCCGCTTATTATCACATAATATA
Organism: Amphipoea oculea; assembly: GCA_945859645.1. NCBI lineage: Eukaryota > Metazoa > Arthropoda > Insecta > Lepidoptera > Noctuidae > Amphipoea > Amphipoea oculea. The sequence goes on from OX243880.1 coordinate 15,217,558, forward strand.
AAATTTAATAGAAGCAGTGGGCATGAACTCATCAACATCAAAGACATGGCGGACTAGATTTCGCACAAACCGTAATGCCCGGGTTACACGAAGCTAGGATAGTAAGATAGTGCTAGTAAGCTAGCAAGTGGTCACTCTAGCTTCCTATAAACACCGTTGCTATGGTATGATTGTGAACACCGATAGTTTAAAACCTATCTCGCGAGATTGTGAACTGTCGTGTCGATAAATTGTGAATTGTACCATACAGCGGGGCAATTGCGTAATACATTATCAATCGGAATCGGTTTCATTTTGACAGTTCAACAACATTCATTGCGTTATTTACGTGTTGAGCAGACAAATTTTTCGAAATTATGAAGCAATGGATTAGCAATTTGCTTCAAAATGATTTAGATTCCGATTGATAGTGTGTTACACAATTAGGGTGCTGCTTACAATATAACGTTCACAATTTGTCGGTTTGCCATGGACAGATTATAAACTAACGAAAAATAATGCGTTGATAAAAGGCTTGCTGCATTTCACAATTTTCCGATAGTTTATAATCTCGCGAGATAAATTACTTATAAACGGTGACATAAGCAGAATCATCCTCTTATTATATTTAAGGCATAATCTTCTTCACCGTATCCGGCGACAGTGACCCAGGCTAATTTTCATTGCTTTTATAAGCTCTCTGATAACTTGCAAAGCCAGGTCTTGAAAACCCGATCACATTGGCACAGAAGAGCTGATCAGCATCAAATTATTGGCTTAAAATTTACTAGCATCGTGTGATCAGCTCTAGCGTGTGCCACGTCAGGATAGTTAGCCAGGATACAGTGGCGTGCATTGGTTTTCAGAATAGGTAGGCACTAGGCCGGGTCTAGTCTAGGCAAACGCGGTCACTAATCAGAAAAAAAAAGTGAGGTTATTTGAGTAGGCATGCCTACTTAAGGGTGATAAATTGCTAAGGTCGAACGACATGGTATTACGCGTGAGACGTACGTATTTTTAATTTTGTCGTATTAACTTGAGCGAGTAAAGACCAATGACAATGTGCGAATAGTACGGGAGCCGAGTAGGCCGTCCGGCGACTGCCTACTGCCGCGCGTTTGTATGAAGATTTTGTTTTTTGTTAAGTATGATAATTTAGTGAGTTTCTTAATTGTGGGGCACACACACTAAAATGTAAATGTCAGGCTTATGTTAATAAATCGAGGTAGGCACTGCTTATATGCCTATATGCAATGCACGCCACTGCCAGGATATTCCTTGCTTGCTATCCAAGCTTAAAAAAACTAGTCCCGTGTAACCCGGGCATAAGATCTGATGTGAGAGAGCGTATCAAAGTTATTAGTGAAGTTTAGACGGTTTCCCAGAACCGGATGGCACAATTACGTGGGAAGTACTTGAATACCAGTATTCCTAGGTATTAAGGCACCTGTCTCACTGCCAACGAGGAAGCGTACTAGCTTTCAACGATTTTCTCGAGAAAGTACAAAAGGTTGGAGGTCCTGTGTGGGTAAAAGAGATACATGATACAGGGTGGCAGGAACATTGACGCGCATCCTGAGGGACAATTCTCGTAATTTTAAGAACGTTCACAGTCGGATCTCGGTCTCAATCTGTCAAAAATACCTCTAATTTCCCTACATTTTGACAAGTTTTTGACATTTGTTTGTCGCTGAGATGAGACTGCGATTAGATTTTGAACGTTTTAAATTACGAGAATTGGCTTTCTGATATCATGGATTCAGTACACGATTCTGAACTCTCTGAACGCGTTGAATTTAATCGCCGGTTATAAAAACAAAAAAAATAATTAAAAATCCAAAAGTGCACGACTCATAATGCTCATTTGATCGTATAAAAAATCATAGATATTATAATGGTTAGTTTTTTATTAATTATAAATAAAGTACTTTGAATAAAAGAGCCATTTTCAATAGGTTTCCTCCTATGGGTGAAAAGAATCTATTTAAAAAAAATTGACTAAACTTAATCGGAATCGTATTCATTTTGACAGTTCAACAACATTCATTGCGTTATTTACGTGTTGATCAGACAAATTTTTCGAACTTATAAAGCAATGGATTAGCAATTTCTTTCAATATGATTCAGATTGAGATTGATAGTGTGTTACGCAATTAGGGTGCTGGTATGCTACGCGTACAGTCAACAGCAAAAGTAGATGATGATTGAGTTTATAACTTTTGGAGTCAAAACTGATCATGAATATATGGCAGCTGTACTAGTAGTAAATGTTTGGTATAATTTACAATAACATACTTTTGAATCACTTCGACGCCACACAGTTCTGACACGAACTCCGTTAATTAGTATTGAATTCCTGATTTTTATCATCTACTTTTGCTGTTGACTGTGCCAGCGAGTAATCATCGCCGTCGCGCACTCACTGCTCTAGCTCGCCAATTCGGTTTTAGTTGCTAGCTCTGCTCGCTTCTCCTTAATCGCCGGAGGTGGTACATGTCCCTCATGTATGTACAGTCAACAAAAGAGATAAATATGCAGGATCGTCTGATATTATTGAAGTTTAGTAAGAAACCGATGGATGTTCTCGAATAAATTTTAATTTTATTAATAGAAAACAAACAGCTCATTCATCAAATTAAATTTCAGTCGACAACATCCATCGGTTTCATACTAAACTTCAACTATATCCGACGGTACTGCATACTTATCTCTTTTGTTGACTGTACCTAGGTAGATAGGTGACTGCAATATTATAGGCTGAGTTGATTGAACCATTAATTTGTTAACTTAATAATGTGGTTCTTAACTTCTAAACTTAGTAAATAAACTAACTTAGATTAAAGATTTTTTTAGGAGGCTAATAACGTTAATAATAATCGAAGTTGTAATTTTTATCTCGTTGCTCTGTTTTAACAGTTGTGAAGGTTGAAGAAGGCATTGTAAAAATTGTAATTTTAACCCTCCGTATGCCTCAGGAACGTGGATCCACGCGAGACACAATGGCAATTTCATTGCTTCTGTAATTACGGCATCATTTGAAATCTTCCTTTTTCGTCAAAATAACGCTGACTTACCTGAAACAAAGAACGAAGCTAATTAGTAAATTTATAATAATATAATTAATAATACCTACTATCATCAAACCAGACACAAAAGGTAAGAAATCGAACAATACATTTCCAAACCAAAGTAACAATGAAAAACAATTGAAAGTGACGCAACAAGGAACTCCAATTAGTAGGAAACCCATCATTACGGCGAACTTTACTAAAGTAAGTATCTACGAGTATGTCCAGGTAAAACGGCGGAGGTCAGGTTCAGCCAACTTGCTGGCTGAATGGCCTTATTTCCCTTGACATGTGAAAAAAAAATTTGAAAGGGCGCCAAAATAATTGAGAGGCGACATTTGAATTGAGAACAAATTAAGAATGATATTGTTGTCACCTTTCCTTGTAAGTGTTAACTTTTTAGAACCGGTTTTTTTGGAGAAACCTTTATAGATTTTTGTGGTTGCTAGCGTGACCTTTATTTGGCCAATATAATTTGATAGCAAAAGAGTACCTAAATATAGCGATTTTCCTGTTAATATTACTTAATATAGTCACAATTTTTTCCTCACTTAAATACCCACCAGAACATTCTGCAAAGTTCTAAATACGTTAACATAACAACATTTTCAAGCAAAAATCACATTTTATAACTTAACACGAATTCTTTTGAACTGTAGGATACAGTAAGCAGTAAAATGAGATCAGATTCGACTGGCTGGCAACACTGGGATTACGTCTGCAAGTCCACAGGCAAATAAAACTGCATTACAGTGTTCCGGTCTGAAGGACAATCGACCTCCTTAGAGCTGGAAAATGCAACGTTTGCGAATTTAGTTCCTTTTTCAAACAACAGATGGTGTTCTTTTGACCTGACGTTTAAACGCAGTTTAAAGAAAAATGAAATTACACGAAAATGGAAATAAAAACTGGTTTAGTTATATCAGCTTGGACAAATACTATACAAACACAAATCAACTAAATTAATTATCTGTATTTACAGGGTTCATTTGGTTAAATTCGCCCTTAAATGCCTACATTTAAAGGCGAATTTAACCAATGAAATTGAACGCGATCAGTACATCTAATGATCGGTTCCTATAAACAAAAACGAATCGTTTTTCATAACAAATGGTAGATTTTTTTATTGCCAAACTGGCATATAAATTGATTCGTTACACGGGAGGGTCTACTATGCAAAACTATGAGGTCTTTGCTCCATTATTGGCATTGGTAAAGATACTTTAACCAAATATGGTCCGTAAATCATAGGAATGGGCCTTAAACCGCGTTCAGTTGTCAGTCTTAACATTGTTAAGGAATATTAACACAGACAGCTCTTGAACGCGGTTTAGATGTGTTGTGCGGGAATCTCTTTGTTCCATCGTAACTTCTAATTTAACAATTGGTACCTGAACTCAACACAGAGCAATATGCATTCTGAAATAGATTCAGCAGGGTAGGTAATTGCGTAACATACTAACCGCAGCAATAGCTTTCACTTTGACAGTTCAACAACATTCATTGCGTTATTTACGTTGTTGAGCAGACAAATTTTTCGCACATATGAAGCAATGGATTAGCAATATCTTTCAAAATGATTCAGATTGAGATTGACAGTGTGTTACGCAATTAAGTTGCAGGTTATAATTACCCACAAAACCGATTTTACATAAAATTACTTCAGGAAATAAAATAAGTTCGTCAGTACTTTTCCAATCAAATATTTTCCTACTATGGCTACCATAGATATATGAAAGGTGGCTGCTGTGACTAGGCTAACAACTTTTTGAAGTGAAACTTCTTTACGCACGCTTGACTTGGGGAGTAAGCTGGCGAACGTGTGACGCGTTACGAAAAGTGTGATCGGGCGAGGCGAACGGGAGTTGAGTGGGGGATATAAGCAAGAGAAAGCAGTGCGCGCGCACATTTTCTTTCTCTCTTCCTCTCATAGCCAAATACGTTTGAAGTTTCACTTTAGTCGTGTAGTCATAAGCACACTCGGCTTTTTTATATCAAATATAGTATTTTCGAAGCCATTGCCTGTAAAAATATATAGTAAATGGCGAAAAAATAAATAAAATATTGTAGGTAAGTACGTTTAATTTTATAAAAAATATAATATTTTTAAATGCATATTTTATTAATAAGATTTTATGTCTCATAACGATTATCATAACACTCCAAATTAGGGTTACCAAATACTATTAATTCAGCTTTTATGAGATTAATAGGTATTGGCCATATTGCGCTCATCTCGCCATTTTGTATTGAAATGAGCAATTATAGTAGTTTCGCCTAATGTATTTAAAAGTTTTCTGTAACTTTTCCAGCATCAGTGTTTTGGCCGCGTTAAGTATAGGGTTGCCAAACACAGGCACTGGACTCGGGTTTGCTTCGAACCAGAGCGGTGTACACATAGAATATATGTATCTATGGGTGTACAACAGCCTAACAACATTTGGATTGCGAAAGTCACGAGCATTTCGCAAAACAAATCCCAAGCGCCTGACAGATTCCATCGCAAGACTAGAGACGTGATCCTTAAAAATCAGACAACGGTCGAAAGTCACTCCCAAACCCTTTATGTTGGTGACACGAGTTATTACGTCACCACCCAAACTATAATCACAATGAATTGGCCGCAACCACAGATATAGATATACCTAGATAACGCAAGTATCACAAACTGTATGAAAACTAAGCGTGCCACTTTTTGACTACCTACTATAACGTCACAAGCTCGCGCTCTCTCGCTCACGCTCACCCAGCCAACAGTACGCAGGACCGTAGTACTATCAAGTATTCTGTGGCAGGACTGAGCGCGAAAGTGGCGGCTTATGATTTTCGATCGTAAACTGGTGCGATTTTTGGCACGCGAATAGGCGCTGCGTTATCTAGGTGTATCTATATCTGTGGCCGCAGCCCTCTACCGTACATGATCATGACGTAGCACTTGCTTGTATAAAAAATAGTTTGTTGCGCAATGCTCCACTCATAGATGGCATCAATATTTCGATGGGTCCTATGTATAAGGGCCAATGTGCAAATTGACAACTTTTCCAATAGAGGCTGTTTGTGAAACTCATAACTCAAATGTTGGCAATAAGCTAACTGTTTCAGAAACTTTTATAAAGGATTTATAGCATGGGTGTAGATAAAATATATTATCAAATTGAAACTTGAGAGGCTCTATTGAAAAGTTGTCAATTTGCACATAGGCCCTTATACATAGGACCCATCGATCTTATCAACATCATTGTACAGAGTCGCGCATTTGACAAATATTAATGAAATAAGAAAAACATAGGGACACAGTGTATATCCTTCTTATTCAGTTTATGAAATATCTTTTAAATTGGTCCAATATTGGAGGAGGAAATAGACGAGAACCAGTGGCGTGCATTGGTTTTCAGAATAGGTAGGCACTAGGCCGGGTCTAGTCTAGGCAAACGCGGTCACTAATCAGAAAAAAAGTGAGGTTATTTGAGTAGGCATGCCTACTTAAGGGTGATAAATTGCAAAGGTCGAACGACATGGTATTACGCGTGAGACGTACGTATTTTTAATTTTGTCGTATTAACTTGAGCGAGTAAAGACCAATGACAATGTGCGAATAGTACGGGAGCCGAGTAGGCCGTCCGGCGACTGCCTACTGCCGCGCGTTTGTATGAAGATTTTGTTTCTTGTTAAGTATGATAATTTAGTGAGTTTCTTAATTGTGGGGCACACACACTAAAATGTAAATTGACACATTTTAGTGTGTGTGTAAGCCTGACGGCTTATGTTGATAAATCGAGGTAGGCACTGCTTATATGCCTATATGCAATGCACGCCACTGACGAGAACCAACCTACCCATGTGTTAAATTAACTTCGCCATTGTAGCGCCACGTTGTATAGCAGGGTTGGCAACCCTACTCCATACACTCGCGACAAATATAATGAGAGTCTGTTTTACGGCATCATTTACGTAAATCACAGTGCCCGATATGATTCCCGCGCAATCGTCATAAATCTTTATTAAATTGTTATTTTCAGTAGTTTTGGGTGTGTAAAAGATAATGAGAAGCTTTCATTGCAATGCGCTCGGTTGCATTGATTAAACTATCTATATACAGGGTGTCCCGTATGTCAACGTCAAACCGAAATCGGGTAATAGGCCAAGCCATATTAGTTATCAGGAAAATACTTTAAAAAATCTAAGTTGCGTATTTTTTTAAATTATTGGCATTTAAATGCCACTTTTTGCCAGACCCAGAATATTCAAAATTAATACTTTGCCAAACTTTGACTGCCTGTACTGGCAAAAAAATGTACTATGCGAGTTTGGCAAGTAACATTAAAAGTTTACGCATTAAATATGCATACAAAAAAAAATATATATAAGTAATTTTTTTATTACAAAGATTTTTTTTTTTTGTAAATTATCAGCTAGTTATCTTCCGAGTCTCTTCTGTAACTTTGGACTGTTGTTCATCGACTTATGCCGCTGACCACACCTATCTGTCTAGTGTGACAATTCTTGAAAATAAAGTTTTTATATAAGTAATATTTTTATTTCACCAAGTGCCGCGCGCTTTACTTGTGGTAACCAGGTGAATGTGTGTGCGTGAAGACGAGTAACGTCAGCACGTACCCTTTAATTTAAATTCAATTTAAAATTTGTAAAATAAAGGCTAAGTATTTGAAATTGAATGTGTTGGTATTATTTTTTACGTTTTAAGTGCTTGCCATAATATTCTTCTGGAAACACGATTCTGTACGTGTGCACGCATCTCATTAGTCTGAAGTCAGGTGCACGTGGCTCTACCTACACATATAAATAATAAAATAGTAACGAAGTCAAAACTGTACTTACATTAAATATTTTTGAAAAAAAAAGGTAATTGCTACGAGGTATGGGAACGAGTCTGATGCCGAAAATATATTTTTAGAATTTTTGTCCGTCTATGTCTGGATGCAGTGGCGTACATTGCATATAGGCATATAAGCAGTGCCTACCTCGATATATCAACATAAGCCTGTCAATTACATTTTAGTGTGTGCCCCATAATTAAGAAACTCACTAAATTATCATATCTAACAAAAATTAAAAACTTCATACAATGTATGAAGATTTTACACTGCACTGCTTATATGCCTATATGCAATGCACGCCACTGTCTAGATGTATGTTCCGGATTGGCGTAAAAACGGCTGAACGAATGGCGCGAAGAACTTCGCGCCGTTTTGTTTTTTTTTTTTTTTTCAAAATGGCGGCCACGCAGGAAACCTATATAAATTAATAGCTAACATCAATGCGCACGGAAAATATAAGTAGTATGCCACGGATCTCCAAAGCCCTTTGATACACAGTTTATTAATCCCGCTAGTAAGTTCCCGTGGGATCCCAAAACGGTGAAGAAAAACCAATTAAACATGATCTAGCTAAATTTAATCGTCAAAAATGACAACAAATCAAAATGTAGCGTCCATATTGTTTTCGTTACAAATAAACACTCATACTTCGAATTCGAACTACAAAGAATCTCGGACAGTTGTAAATCCAACATTTAAGTAACAGATCACATCTGGAAGTACATTTCTTTCAACAACAAAGGAATCTCATTAAAACATTATAGTACTATCAATCACAAACAAAACAAAAAAAGAGATACACATGGAATTCGCAAATGAAAATGTCCGAAACACTTCTGACAAAACGACAAAGCAAATTAAACTTTAAAAGAAAAACAACAGAGTTAATTTTCTTATGGCTTTTTGTAGCAAGATCTTCATGGTGGTCTTCCTTGGCGAATACAACAGATAAGAGAAACTAAACTTTATTGGAAGATAATAGAGTTTGTTTTCAAATGGCTTCTTGTTGTTCTCGTTGAAGACCAATAAAGATTGGTATTTCATTAAAATAGTATTGAGTACGAAGGTATTTATTTGGGCTTTAGGGTGGATTTTTGGCGGCAATAAGACGACGTAAGAGTATTTTGTGATGAAAAATAAATATGTCAGGTATTTTAATAAACTTACACGACTACACATTAACCCCTTTATTCATAAACTAGCTGTTCCCTGCGACTTCGTACGCGTGGATTTTTTTTCCTGGGACCTTATTTTTTTTTTCTAAAATAAAAATAGCCTAAGTTACTCCTTATCACACCAGCTATCTGGCAGGGAAAGCCCGTCAAAATCGGTCCAGCCGTTTCAAAGATTAGCCGGAACAAACAGACAGACAGACAAAAATTGTAAAAAATGTTATTTTGGAATGTGTACCGTGTATACATCCACATGCATTTAGTAAAAAGCGGTTATTTTAATTAGGTTTTTGACACATTAACGTCCAATACAAGTGAAAATGACGGATTTTCATTACAGTCGTTATAATATGTCGGAACCGGTCTTCTAGGAAACCGACAGATGTTGATTCAATGAAGAAACATGTTCCTAAGTACCTATTTAACTTCATTCTTTAGGTATTGATCTAGCACGTGTACGACAATCGTATCTAGGTACCGTGGGAAAAACTAAGCACGCCGTAGGTACTTAATAATATTTCAATGAATGTTGGACAAATAGTTTACGGGTAAGGTGGCAGGTGGCGCCATCTGCGGGATTCACAAGGTGCTACATAGTAGCGATCCTTATCTATTATTCAATTGTGGAACGCCTATCTGTGTATTGGAATTTGAATTTGGTATAGGTAATTTATTGTAAATGTTTTTTTTTTTGTATTTTGTAGGTTAAATGCGTCGTAGACGTATAAAAAAAAAAGAAACGTTATTTATTTGAAACTATCATTTTGACGGAACATAGGGTGTCATCAGACGAAGCATTTAAATAAATAATTTTTAATTGAATTTTAGAAACTAAACTAAGTAGTAATTAAGATTAAAAAATATATATTGTCTATGTTTACTTCAGCCGCCTTTAAAAGAAACATAATGTTCTATTTTTAAAAGAAAATTGCCTAATAATGGCGGGGAATGATTTGACAAACGGGTCAGGTCAGCTGTGTGCTCGTTTCGTATTAGTCTTAGATTGTTGCTAAGGAAAATATAAGAAAGTTTTAAAAAGATAAAGCTTTTCACATCATTAAATTATCATATTTACTCCCAATAATACGACGTTTTTTAAATGAAGAAATTAGTTTTTGTATTAAAAAAAAAATAACTCGCAATTTTCCCAGAAAGAAACCACACAATTTACAACAAAAACAACACCATTTTCTCAACAATAAAAACAAACCGAGTCCTTTAAAACTTACTATTTTTAACGATAAGACTATTCATAGCGCACAATGAATGTCGGGCACAAGACCTCGGGCGGATACAAGGCACAATGGTGGAAAATAACGTGTTTCTCCCTTGTTTCAGTGGACTGTTGAAGTTTTTCTTCCCCACTTTGATTTAGACGACAAGCTTTCAGAACGAGTGTTTGCTTAGAAATAAAGGCGACAACAGAATTTTGTTGCGAAACTGTAAATAGTGAAGTTTTAAGGTTTTGTTTTTGGTTTAAAAGATTTTTAACAGCATGGATTTTTGCTACACTACGCCTGAGAGGGCAAGGGGCTAAATAAAGGTTAAGCTACACTTGCCGCGGTCGGTTCGTGGATGGATGACCATCCATTACATATCAAGACAAACCCCTCCGTGTCTCGGAACGCTCGTTGTGCCGTTGGTCCTGACTGACATTCGTAGATCATTGACAGTCGTTACGGGTAGTCAGAAGCCTATAAGTCTGACAAACAGTTTTAGTAAGGAGGTGTCGTACCCAATAACTGGGTAGTGAAGGTCTGATACGCAGTAGCTGTACTTAGGTATTCAGCTGCATCCGATTAGATTGGAAGCCGGCTCCAACATAGTTGTGAAAAGGCTAGGCAGATTAATTTTGCAAGATGAAAACTATAATAGTAGGTATTGAGCCAACACGAGGAATAGGTAACTAAGAAAAAATCTTATCCAAAATAGTCTCATTCAAGATGGTCGCGACTGTCAATGCCCTTGATAACCTTATTTTAAAAATAACAGAACAGTTTTCGCAGCATCATTTATTTTTTAAAGCAAGCTCAAGCTAAAGCAAAAAAAATAAAAAAAAATAAACAGATTCCATTTTAGTTTCTGAGGTAAAATTCAAAACAAAAGAACTACAATCTGTCTCACCTTATAATAGGCTAGTTTCCTAAAAAATTCTAATTAGTCCGTCAGTTAGATTATCGAAAAATAATGGACCCATATTTTTTCTTTTGTCAATCAAACAAAAAATGACAAAGATAAAGCGCGTCAAAATTTGGGAGTTGGGGGTCGTGACGTCACGCCGTGCGACAATTTTTAGTACGGCGTGACGTCACGACCCCCCACTCCCAAATTTTGACGCGCTTTATCTTTGTCATTTTTTGTTTGATTGACAAAAGAAAAAATATGGGTCCATTATTTTTCGATAATCTAACTGACGGACTAATTAGAATTATTATTTTTTTACCCAGGAAACTACCCTATTAGATTAAGTCTTTGTCACACCACAAACAATCCCACAGAACTACAAAACAATCCAACACTACCATAGACACAATAACACTTAACCTTTACACCGCTAACGAGCTCTCACCGAGTAATCTAGTTTCCTACAATTCCAAGTGCGCTTGTAAATAATGCATATAGGGCAATTGGATTGTCTGTCAGTCTGTCTGGCTTCCTGCACCGACTCACTGATGTGCTATTGTCGATACTCGATACTCGTACAAAGGTTAACGGTAATGGAAATTTTAGATTTCCAATTTACCACGTGAAGTGTCATTAATTTTAAATTTTTCGTAGGTTTCGATATCATTTTGGTAAAGGTTACTTTCTAGGTGTGCGAGCAGCAGCTTCGACTGCGTCATCGCTTACCATCAGGTGGGGTTTGGTCAAAGGTGAGTCTATAAAAATTAGATTTACGATGAGCGCATCAAAAGCAGCCGGAAAAATAGACCGCAAATAATGTTGTGGTTTTATTTTGCAACATCGTTTTTCAACCTTCGTCATAATCATTTGATATAATGAAACATTTTTTTCTTATTTAATAAATATTTTTACTCTTCAATCAAAGTACTTAGTAAATATATTGCAAACGATAATAAACTTTATTAGAAACTTAGGGTCTTACCACAAAAACTTAATCACTTGTTCAACGTGTGTCTAATGTCAGTGTTACGTCAAAGTCCATATAATTATGTCGTGTTTAAAAGGTGTGTAGCCTAAACAACTGATAAACACTGTTTTGTGGTAGTAAGGTTAAGGTTTATAATCAAGTTATGCAACCGCGGCCACTTGAGCGATGTGTTTTTGTTCCTAATCCTCAATCGCACTAGATTGAGGATTAGGAACAAAAACACATCGCATTGTAGATCGAAGTAGGTTTCAATAATGGTTACTGCTGCATCATCCCACTGCTGGGCAAAAGACCTTTCCCCATGACTTCCAGCTCTTTCGATCCAGGGCTCGGAAAGTTTCAATAACATTTTGGCAATGGTTGTTTTCTGGGTATGCGTGCAAAACGTCTTTAACCTTTCGGGTGTCGGCCTCCGTACACGCACATTTCGTCAATGTCAACGCTTTTACGAGTAAGGTAATAACATACTAAAATTAATAGTGAATGAACCATTTCTTTCATATAAATACAGAACATATTGCTACTTGCAACACAACTACAGATATTTAGCGACCAATCCTGACCAAGCCCTTAAGTGTAACTGTCCGACTTAAGACACTTGGAGCATTTTTTCTTATGTCGAACTGTGTAACATAAGACAGGTTAACTGCGTCATCGCCTTTTTTTTTTTTGGATGGGAAATCATCAAATGGCTCCTCCCGCTCTGGGTGGAGTGGAAGGGAGTGTCAGACTCTTACTGACTAAAACCCATCCGTGTTCCTTCCTTAGCCCTTTATGTTCCGGGGTACATCGCTTACCATCAGGTGGGGTTTGGTCAAAGATGAGTTAGAATGACAGGACAGGAAACCCTGCGTCATGAAATCTTTCTTCCTCTATATCTCTTGAAAGTAGCCGTGTAATCCGTGTATGACGATTTAGGACTGAGTTTTCAATGGTCAGACGACTTTTATCTGTCCCAGACAAAATCAAAGTGATCTTTATTGCCGTTGCAATAAGGTGGCTGTTGGATTGATGCCATTGACAAGTTTGTCAAATTCATAAAGATCTTTATTGTCGTTACAATAAGGTTGACATTGGGTTGCTGCTGTCAGAGGTTAAATTACTGTGGAAGGACTTTAAGATACATTTTAAAACGCGGCAGTATGTCTCGGTCCTCTCGAGGTTGTAAAGTTTAGTGCCAGTAAGATTTAATAGGCAACCTTAAAGGTTTATTTTAATCTTTATTAGCATTGTTAACATTTTTTGCCTGGAACCCTAATTCTTTTAGAAAAATAAAAGTAGCCTAATCACTTTTTACTCGTATATTTATAACATCCGGTATCTGTGAGTGAAAGTCCGGTTAAAATCGGTCCAACCGTTTCGGAGATTAACCGGAACAAGCAGACAGACAAACAAAATAATTACAATTGTTTTTTTCGTTATAAGTACGGTCAGCATCAAAAGTTGATTAACACTTCAGTTTTTTAAATCTTAGTTATTGAGCAAAATATTTGTTCAAAATTGCAGCAGAATAATTTTTTTTAGAATATATACTCTTGTCTATTATGTGAAAAGCTAAAAATCAGTTTATTGAAAAAGTTGTTGTCAATTTAATAACATGTAAAAATGATAGTGTTAATCGACTTTTGATGCTGACTGTACCATATATACTTTCATATGCATTTAGTAAAAAGCTGTAATTTTGACATTAAAAGCAGACGCTTCGCTTAATTTTATTTATTTGTATAGGTAAGCCTGATCCTAAAACCGGGCAAAATAATGCCGTTCCACAAGAACAAAGTCCGTTGTGAAAAATAGAAGAAAACACATTCTTCGCTAAAAATATAATACCTACGTAGCACGAAGGTTCCTCGTAAAAGGATTAGTTACTAAATGGGTTGAAAACGCCGCAATTTTTAAAACTATCTGCGCTCACGCTGTAATCCCGCCAGATGAGATCTGATAATAAATCATAGTACTCGCCTTTTTCATTTTTGATGTTAGGATTTAAGACTTCTTCATGACATAATCATCTTGAGAAAGGACCATCAATAGATATTTTAGGAAAAACAGTTTAACCCTTTAAAGGGCAAAAACGAAAAGGCTTTGAAGATCCGTGGCATACGAGTACCTACCGGTATGCCATTTTGTTTTTATTTTTTCAAAATGGCGGCCTCGTATGAACCTATATAAATCGATATACATTAATCATCATCTGCCTAGTCTTTTCCCAACTATGTTGGGGTCGGCTTCCAGTCTAACCGGAGGCATCTGAATACCAGTATTTTACATGGAGCGACTGCCTATCTAACCTTCACAACCCAGTTACTGGGTAGGTAATACGATACCCCCTGGTAACACTGGTTGTCAGACTTTCGGGATCCACGAATGACAGCCGGGACCCACGGTTTAACGTGCATTCCGAGACACGGAGGGGTATGTAAAGATGGTCAACTATCCCCAGACCAACTGCGGCAAGCGTAGCTTAACCTGATCGATTAACCTGTGCGGTTGTTATTATTTACCCACGGAACCCTCCTATGAAACTCCTCCCATTAAATAATAAACCCCCATCTTACAACAGTATCCAACCAATATTAATGTGGATTCGATAGCCTCAAAAGATTTTCACCAGTCTCGTCGTGGGAATGGCGTCTGCATTTTCAGCTTGTTCGAACAGCGGCAGAGGATGTGAAATGTTAATTCGCTCTTTGTGTTTTTGTTACATGATTTCTGATACGTATTTAAATACTGGGAGTCTTAGTTGAACTGTGATTTAAGAGAATTTTTCCTTCTTAATATCTTCTTTAAAACGTCGCTCTTAGCGATAAGACCGCCCATTGTGTCACCCTTTGTAAAATTCCTGTATTAAAGTATATATCTGTAATTTATATGATGGTAGAGTCAACAAAAGAGATAAGTATGCAGGACCATCGGATATAGTTGAAGTTTAGTAAGAAACCGATGGATTGTGGTCGACTGAAATTTAATTTGATAAATTAGCTGTTTGTTTTCTATTACTTAATAAAATTAAAGTTTATTCGAGAACATCCATCGGTTTCTTACTAAACTTCAGCTATATCCGATGGTCCTGCATACTTATGTCTTTTGTTGACTGAACATAATTAAGAGTATTCTTTTCTATCTTTTTGGAGGGATTATGACAAAATTTACTTTCTGCAGTGACCTTATAAGAAAGGTAGCTTTGTTACAAAATTATACGTGTTTAATAAGACGCAGTAGGCCTAGGCATATAAAAAATAAACCTCATTTATTGGCGTATAATGTTATATTATACATAGATAAAATTGTATTTTTATAAATAGTCCAGATAACAGAAGGGCAGTATTACCTAAAAACTGTACCTTAAAGATATACAAAAATTAAAAACTGGCTATTATCCGTCCTAAGCATATTTTTTCAACATTAAAAAATAAAACAAATAAATAAAAGTTTATTAGGAACCATTGATATATAAAAACCCATATATCAATGTTAGGAACAGTATAAGTAAATATGTACTTAATAATAGAAACGAAGATAAATGCTAAAGTAAAATACTGTGACGCACATATCAAAACCCAACGCAAAACACATAGAAGACATTTGTTTCCAGACTTAAACATTATTTACTTCGAACTATCCAAAGATACACCTCTAATCAAAATCCCCAATACCAATCATGAACGCAAACATTACCTACATTTGCAACATATCTAGTCCCTGATAACCCGACGCCAATCTACAATGAGCCATGTTATCCTAACCCGCACACGTCATCAGCAGCAATAATGCCAATATCCTACGATTTCACAGCTAAGCCAGCCTATGATAGCGGCAGTGTTGCCAGCCCGCAAAATACAAATGAACTTGCTTTATTTGCCATAGACAGGACGTTGTCGAGCAACGAGTTTGCATAACGGTTTGTGATTGTTTGTGGTGCGTGATTAATTTTAGTTACCTGTTGCAAAGTTGCGACGAAGTCTTGTCTTTGGTAGTTGATCCTTGATTTTTAATGTATTCCTTACAGCCATAATAGCGTAATTTGAACTCTAGATTTCATGTAACATCCGCTTTATAATTCAATTAAATTATTCTACATAAATAATGCTACTTATTAAAATTAAAGTCACAGCATAATCAGCCTATAATGTTTCCACTGCTGGGACACAGGCCTCCTCTCTGTGAGAGGGAGTGGGCCATAATCCACCATGCGGGCCCAGTAGATGTCACATGTCTTCGAAGTTTTAGTTCTAGGACATGCCGGTTTCCTCGCGATGTTTTCCTTCACCGTTTTGAGAGCATGAAATAATTTACCCCATGTTAAGTGCCTGCTTGGGTTCGTTCGAACCCACCTACAACTCGTAAGTCGCGGCCGTTACCACTGGGCCACCACTGCTCTCTTTTATTAAAGCCACATTTTACCTAAACCATTAACAGCGTAATTCATATTCTAATTTGCTGTTTATTGGATCGGGTCCAATTTATTAAGCAAACACCCATTCCGAGCAAGTTTCGCATAAATTATGTTCCGGCGAAATTTAATAAAACTTCGATCGTGATAACAGCTTGAACGGGCGATTCTATATTAAAGCTCTCTCCAATCATTGTCGATATCGTTTGCATTGATAACAACGCACTTAAAACCCGCCTGTTTGTTAAAATGTGAAAATCAATGTATTTAAGCCAGTTTATTCCGTATACGGGTTTGGTTCATATTAAAGCATTGGCCGAAACCGCTGAATAAATTATTCTTTCGAACTGTTTGAATACAAAATGTTGATTTATTTTACCATCATTAATCTGTTAATACGTCCGAGTATTTCTGTTTATCCATTTTATGTACTTAATTATCACATATTATGTAATTATGATTTTATTTGTGGAAGTTACATTTTATGTTTTGGCGCAAATGTAACGAATAGACAAGATGGACATACGCCATTTTGTTTTAGAGTAGACAATTTTCCCCATTCACCGATCGATCCTCACTAAATACGAAAAGTAAATGAGTGAATGCAATAAAAGAAGAAAACAATGGATATTGTGTACAAGACTCATTAAAAGGCGGTCCTTACGTAGTAATTACATAAAATCGTAAACTGTTTATCGTCGGAAATAAATTGATTCGTTTGAGCCTGCATTGTAATTCTGAAAATGTCGTGCATTGCTTGGCGATGTGCCATATTGTTATTGGGATAGTTTGTTACATAACTTTTCGCAATAAAACGTATTAGGAAAACTGATAACTATTTATTGTAGGTTAAATGCCAGAGAATATTACGTTGGTTGCAAAAGCCACGTATTCATTAAAATTTTGCTGTTGATACTTAATTATTTCAAGATTATACAATTAGTGTATTAATTAAAATGTTTCCTTATACCTAATTAAGAGCAATGTGCAGATACCTACCAGTACTTAAAAACACCTTCATAAAGGTTACAGAATTATAAGTGTTTATATATTGAATTCATAACAAAATCAAATACTTATGTAACACTTTTATAAATGTGTTTACTTTTATAAATGTGTTTACTTTTATAAATGTGTTTACTTTTATTAATGTGTTAACCCAAAACACTTACAAAAGTGTAAGTGTACCTAAGTTTATACCTACACTGAGAAAAATAATGGCTAACAAAGTCACAATAAAAGCTTTGCTAAATTTTTCCTGTTGTAGAAACTAAAACCTCTGTTACAACATCCAGGCTCATTTAGTTTACATATCAACTTTTTTATTGTTCTGGGTTTGTTGTGATAAGAACAGCGCGCAATTTGCTAACATAAAAAAG
Source organism: Amphipoea oculea (assembly GCA_945859645.1). Classification (NCBI taxonomy): domain Eukaryota; kingdom Metazoa; phylum Arthropoda; class Insecta; order Lepidoptera; family Noctuidae; genus Amphipoea; species Amphipoea oculea. Next base: position 15,235,499 of record OX243880.1, read on the forward strand.
TTCTTATAGATAACAATAGTACGTTGTTTTTTTAAGAAAGTATATTTTGATGTAATATTGAAGTCTAATCTAACAAAATAAATACTGTTATAATAATAATATGTGCATTGTTATTTTAACTACATTAACTAACTTGGTTGAGCCGTAAATTTATTACAAGTGTGCAACAAAGTTAATTTGTTAAGTTGTCTTTGTAGCACGAACAATAAACAATTAGTCTCTGCCAAAAAGTTCAAGTTATTTTGTTGTGATGACAGGATTATCTTGTGAAGTTAAATAAATGTGAAGTAAATACGGTAACAAAGTCAATACATCGAAAGCGTTTGTTATGGAGTTCAAACGTAAGCTGTCAATCTAACAACGTACAATATAAACGTTGTTGTGATAAAAATATTTGACGGTATGCGGGTAGTAGCGGGGAATGGAAAACTTTGTTATAATATCTGTGTGTGCTTAGAAAACTAGTTTAAACTAGTCAGTCGCGAACGAACATCGCACGCGCGCGCGCGTCACGCGCACAGTTAGTTCGTCTTCAGGATCTCGTATAGCTTGCACGCTGCACCTGGCTGCACCCGACGCGATCTCGCCGTAGCGAGGCCTCACACTTTTCAACATTTAACTCAACTGTTTCTCATTTACCCCGACTAATCGCGTACCTGCGTGCTGTACGCAACAATATCTATTTGGCATTCATTTGTTTTACGGGTGCTCATGAATACGCACGGAAAAATGAGTGTAGACTGTTTATATGAAGAATTAAGGGACTTTTTAGTGAAAATTGGTGTTACTGAAAAGTGCATTGATCATATGATCGGTAAGTATCCTTTTATTTTTCTTGATGGGGCAATTGCGTAACACTTTATCAATCGGAATCGGTTTCATTTTGACAGTTCAACAACATTCATTGCGTTGTTTACGCGTTGAGCAGACAAATTTTTCGAACTTATGAAGCAATGGATTAGCAATTGGCTTCGAAATGATTCTGATTCCGATTGATAGTGTGTTACGCAATTGGGGTGAGTACAAACAGAGTTATAAGCATTTTTCTGTCGATGGTTGCACTTTTCTGTAATAATGTACAATAAATAATAAGTAAGTAGTAGTATGTATAATTAATATACAACCGAAGTGCAACTATCCACAGAAAAATGCTTATAACTCTAATACTTTCCCGACATTACTGCTTTCTCCATAATACGGTCAAATTGTAACTTATCTAATGTAAACTCACGATTTCAAAGCTAGGTGTTATTTATTAGGCTTTTATCTACACCTATGCTATAAATCTTTTATAAAAGTTTCTGAAACAGTTAGCTTATTGCCAACATTAAAATAACCCGTGTCATAGTAACCATAATATCATCCAAACGAGTGTTATTAGTTATAATATTGTACTAAATTTCATTATGCAACTCGTTTTCGAAAAAGAACATTGTCATGCACGCGCGTTTCACTACCACAGCGCCGTAATTAAAAAAAAGAACATAGGTTATTCGAATTCACGGCGTATGCCGCCGGCCGCCATATTTGTTCGATATTAGTATTGCAAAAAACTGTTTCAGAAACTTTTATAGAGGATTCATAACATGGATGTAGATACAAGTCTTGTATGCAACTGTACATAATAAGGTATTAAACACTCATGTGACACTTTTAATACCCCTTATAATACGACAGTTGCATAAATAACTATTATTCACATACTCTCTTGTTTTCAGACTAATTTGAAAGAAATTGCGAATCCAATAATATTGGCATCACCTTCTGAAAATTCAACAAGTGTTGCATTACCTCATAGACAAAGCGCTGTTATTGTACCCATAAAGGAGAAAGAAAATGTATCACTTCAGGTAAAGTACAAAACAGTAATGTTCGTATTTATTTGCATTTTTTAGTCATGTATGTTAAACGTAAAATTAAGCCCCCCAACATGTTTAAACTGTACCTAACTTAACTAATGTACAGTCACACGTCATTAGGTTGTTTTTTTTTTGTTTTTTTTTTGTTTTATTATATTATATTTAGTCTTTTATTTCCATACTCTCTTGTTTTTAGACAAGTTTGCAACACATTGCGAACCCAATAATATTGGCATCAGCTTCTGGAAGTTCCATCACAAGTGTCGCTATACCTCATTGGCAAAACACTGTCATTGTACCCAAAAAGGAGAAAGAAAATATAACACTTCAGGTACCTACCTAAACTTTAAAACACAATGTTCTTATTTACTTGCAATTCAATTAGTCATGTATGGTCAACTAAACTGTTACATAATATAAGACAACTAAAGTGAATTGATTAATTTTTAGTCACTAGAAAATGGCCATTGCACAATTTATTAATTGATATATATATAATAATGATTTTATCTATTTCAGGATATTTCATTTTCACTGGAGCCTGAAGCAGGATTCTTTGACAACGCAGATTTTTTTTAAAATATAGACCCTATTCAAGACACAAACAAAATCCTACGACGTCTGCTAAATGCAGAAACAACAGACAAAAAATTGTTAGAAACAGAAAAAGGCGGCGGCTTGAACTCTCGTGATCGGGCTTACATTGTTAAACGCATTGTCCAATCAGAACTTAAAAAATTGGAGAAATTGATTTCTACTATTCGAAAAGATGTATGGATGCCATGGGCTCATGAGATAAGTCAAGAATTTAATGGTGAAAAAACTGAGTTATACTACGTGCCATACAAAGTCATCGCAGGAAAAGTGATTCAAGCGAGTGGCCTAATACATAACCGACTTATTACGCACAGAAGATCATTGGCTCCTGAAGGCTGTAAAAGAAAAGGCAGCACCGGTAGCAGTGAATGCGACAGTGGTCACAGCTCAGGGCAAGCTAGTAATTGTGGAAATAAAAGAGTTTGACCTCTTCCTGACGGTTTTAAAATCACCTCTTCCACTGAGAATTCATCTTTAGACGAGCAACTAACTTGGCTACAAAGTTCTTCTTCTCCGCCCGAGGTGGTGGTTGAAAAATGGAAAGCTACTTTAGACCTACGAAATAAACTACTCGTGACACTTTCATTCGAAGAATATTTTAACACCTTTCCCGCACTGGGATTACCCAATGGATATAAATTGGTGAGTGACACCGAAGCCTTCTTTTTGAAGCTACTTTTATTTACCTACCTTAGTAGGTAGGTGACAAGTACTTACCTGGTTTTAATCAGTTTTTAATATTTTTATTTTATTTTTCAGCTTTCCGAAGATTTTGAAATCATCAATCCTGGCGCAAATAACAAGTTCGTAGAGAAATTTCCGTTAATTAAAACAAAATTATTACAATTACTTGCCGCTAAAGGGGAACTCCCGAGAGTCGACCAACCCACATTAGATTTATTAGAATTGGCATCTGGTGAGTATAGCACAATTTCTAATTGAACTTATTCTTCTTCTTCCTTGCCAAAACAAGTTATTATTATTATCATGTAATTTAAAAAGTACGTATTTTATTTTTATGAAAACAAGTACCTATTTTATTTTGTTTTCAGTGGGAGAGGAGCAGGCTAACGTCGCTGCATTTTTATCAATAATTACTCATCTACGACAGATGCCTACCATCTGCATGCCGCGCAAAAAAGTGTGGAAACTTTCGAGAGAAGAAGTTCGGTCTGATTTTCTCGGGCGTGTTGCAACTGCTTCAGACGTCGAAAGGTACTGCAGTGACAGAGAGGCGTTGATTAAAGCTAGAGGTATACCAAGCCAGCCTTAATAATATGTCATTTTGTGTAAGCCACTGTAACCTTTTTATGATTACTTATTATTGTATTAGATACTAAGTAATTTAGTTTAGTATACAATTCTGAGTAATTCAGGCCCACTTGCAGTAACATTAACTAAATCTCGATTTTATTAAACCTAGATGTAGCCCTTATGAAACTGTCAAAATATTAAATGTAGATTTAAAAATTTGACATATTCGTATGAGCAAAATCTAGGTTTAGCAAAATCGAGATTTAGTAAATGTTGCTGCAAGTGGACCTTAAAGTGTAAAAAAAATGTTTGACATACTGTGAAATATGAATCATACATTTTTTTTTACACTGAATAAACTATAGTGATTTGTCATCACGTTTCTCAAACCTCTATAATTGCTAGGAGTTTTTTTTTATACAGGGTGTTACGGAAAGGGTATATCAATACAAACGGGTTGAAGAGTGTGTCTGGTCTAGAATCTCTGTACAAAATTTCAGCTAAAAAGCAGTAATTTTGAAATTGCTTAATATTTTTTTATTTCGATAGTTTATTAAATTGAAATCAAAACAAACGTGTCACCGCACTACGAGGGTCATCATCCATTATCTGTAGTGTGTCTGTGCGCCTAGTACACGCACATCACGCCGCCGCGCGCCAGTGCAGCGCCGTGATGTCGAAATAAAAAAATATTAAGCATTTTCAAAGTTAATGCTTTTGAGCTGAAATTTTGTACAGAGATTCTAGACCAGATACACTCTTCAACCCGTTTGTATTGATATACCCTTTCTGTAAAACCCTGTATATTAGTTAGATTATAAGAACTTTTTAGATATAAGTACTTAAAGTTGTGCATCAACCACGAAATCATCTAAAATATTGAAAACACTGTTTCTAAAGTAATTAGACATTGTTTATAAGCATGTTGATGACTTCCATGCTAGAATTTTGAGCTGACGCTCAGTATAGGTTAGGAAGTTTAGGAACTAATATTTTTTTTTTGTTTTGCGTTATCGAAAAGTTAACGTTTTTGTCTTCAAGTTCTGTTAGATAATTATATCATGGAGTTAATATTTTCCTCAAAACTGATTACACTTTACGAAGAACAGACGAAACTGCGAACCGACGCAGGAGATGTATATTGTGCCGTTTTGTTCTATGTCGATCGATGCGCGGTGTGACTAGTGTCTGATTCTCGCTTCACTTTCTTTTTGCTGCACTTAAAAATTGTACTGGTTTTTGAACCTTTTCATGTACCTACTTATGTTAAATGACGGGATCCACTCATTATTAAATATTTCTTGTGTCTAGGATTTAATTCACAATTAGTACGATTTTATTACTTTACAGTACTTATACAAATATTTAATAAAAATGAATAGGTATTCAACAAAGATGGTGGGATTGCCATTTTGCTGTAAAAGTGTCGGGACCACCATCACTTAATGAAAATAACATTCTGTAGCCCCAAACTAATACCACAGAATACTTAAAGCTAATACTTCAAATTTTAATACCAATTACTTAGCGTGGCTTGGTCTGGCATGTAAACTCTGAAATATATTATTACTTCTATAATATACATGAGAGCATTGGTGTGTTAAAGTTGATACTACAATAGGTAATATATTATGGTGATCCCACCACTTTGACGAAGACATGTCGACCTTTTTTGTTGAATATCTTTTTATTTAATGTATTAAATGTACAATTTCACAAGAAATTTAAAAAAGCATGGGTCCCGCCATTTTGGTGATTTTCTGCACTGATTGTGATTATGTTAGATAAGTCTTTATTTGCCATAAACATGGTATAAAGTTGTTACAGTCAGATATTAATCAAAAATGTTTAGCTATACAGTATCATATACAGTATCAATTGCATGCAAAATAATGATTAGTTAAATGTCACAGGATCAATACAATAATATGATACTTTTATCTCAGCATTACAAAAGTCCAGTAATTTATAGTAAGTACTTATATTGTTTAAAAAATCTTTAATGTCATAACACATATTATGTTGAATAAATATTTTAATTTGCCTATTTAAACTTTCTTTTACTAAAAACCTTTATATTATTTCCCACAGGTAATGGATTGGAGACGGCTACTACCGCGACAGTGGCGTCACTTCGTAAAATTATTAACTGCTTTCTGAGAATCAATTAAAACCAAATTCTATCTAGAAAAGCACTTAAGATTATTTAGAACCAATACAATTATTGAAACAAGACATTATCCAGTTCTAGTGTCAAATCACACGAGACTCATTAGTATTTTTCTAGAAAATTTGGTTTTAATCAATTTTCAGGGAGTAGTTAATAATTTTACGGAATGGCGCCACTGTCGCAGGAGTAGCTGTCTTAAGGTATGATTCCGATCTCGGCAGCACGCAGCAGTGCTGCCGCGGCAGTGCGGTCGCAGCACTACTGGTCCTCATAATTTTCTATGGGTTTATACGAGATTACATTCCGAGCACGGCAGCAATGTGACGCAGCAATGTCGCGCAGCATTGCTGCCGTGCTCGGAATGTAACCTCATATAAACCTATAGAAAATGTATGAGGACCAGTAGTGCTGCGACCGCACTGCCGCGGCAGCACTGCTGCGTGCTGCCGAGATCGGAATCATACCTTTAAAACTGCCACAGTAACAATTTTCCTTTGCTAGAGTAGCAAAAAAAAGTTGATAAGAATACAAAGTTATTTTGTTACTGTAATGACATTAATTTAGTACTGCAGCTAAGGTCAATATTTGCTACGGTAAACTTAATTTGTTAGGATAAATTTATTCTGTAAAAAAGTTGGTAAGAATACAAAGTTACTTTGTTACTGTAATGACATTAATTTAGTACTTACAAATATCCTAACAAATTAAGTTTGCCGTAGAAAATATTCACCTTTGCTGTAGTACCAAGTTAATGTCATTACAGTAACAAAATAAGTTTGTATTCTTATCAACTTTTTTATGTGACGGTAGGTGCAAAAACAAAGGAAAAATTTTTACTCTATTAAAGCTCAGTTGTTATAGGAACATACTTAAATTAATGCCAAAACATTTTTAAATTGTTACAAGATCAGTTTATTGACTGTTGCGAAAACAATATAATGGTTTTGTTGGTCTAACAATTCCTTCCGCAGAACGATAACGTTGTTAATGTAACAAAAACCAGATAACAATAAAAACGTTGTAGTGGTAACTGTCGACCTTAAACGGCTCTCCCCTGTTAAAGTTTTATTGTTACACCCAACAATATTTTTCTCTCAGTGTACAAATGCTTATTTCTGTTACACATAATAAATAACGAGCACTCAGCTACATAGCAAACTAACAAGGCCACATAATATCGAATGAAAGAAGTTTTCGAAGTTAAACGTCAAATCGTAACACGAACAAAGATTGAAAGAGGGTTTGACAGCTTCTTAATTAGCCGCTGCTTTGATGTCAATGTAAAATCAAATAGTCTATGGCACTCTCTTCGTTGTCAGTTTGACAGCTGCCCATAGATTTGTAAACGCTTGGTCCGGTAATTTGGTAGACTAAATAAGGAAGGGACAATTTCCTGGGTATGGCTGAGTCGTAAGTTAATTATTATGTTGACCCAGAACAATGATTACCTACAGTGTAAAGGTTACTACTAGCTCACTTCGTGCTAATAACCCCTAAACAATGGACGACAGTCAAAAACCCATAAATAATACAATTGACTACTCATAAAAAATAGAATGGGTAGGGTCAAGCGGCGCGGTTCGCCGATCGGCGACGAAACAATAGAAAATCAATTGTGTCTGTAACAGGAAAAACATTTATAAGATTTCTAGACGTTTCATGGCGTCCATCCAAACTTACCAATTACGAATACGATTTATCATAATTAATAACATACATATTCCCCCATATTTCGGCACACCTGTGCCGCCTAATTCAGTCAAAACATTTCCTACCAAAATTAAAACGTTCTCAATTTCGGTTCACAAAATTTATAACAAACGTAATTACAGATTACGGAATAAAAGAAAACGAGAAATCGTCCATTTTGAATGACGCCTCCCTAAAATGTTGCCATTTGTAATAAAACTCACCACGGCGCGGCCAATGGCAACTTTTTGAATTTCTTCATCTAAATTGGTTCTGGTCGGCGTTGCGTCGATTTGCATCGCCATTTTTCATCTCGCCGAATTGTTTTACATTAAACATTGCTTCGCGTTTTAGACAAATTATCGCCAATTGATTATTTTTGTAATTTGATGACGCTATTATGAGCAGCGGTTATGTTTTTACTGTGGTTAGGGATTTGATTTCGTTAATAAATAATGGGATTTGCGAGACAGAAAATTGTAACATCTGCAGAATTGTATTAGCATTTAATTATGTAGATATGACATCATCTGCCTAGCCTTTTCCCAACTATGTTGGGGTCGGCTCCCAGTTTAACCGGATGCAGCTGAATACCAGTATTTTACATGGAGCGACTGCCTATTTGACCTCCTCAACCCAGTTTCTGGGTAGTACGATACACCTTGGTAAGACTGGTTGTCTGACTTTCGGGCTTCTGACGAGCCGTAACGACTGTCAAAGATCCACGAATGACAGCTTAATTCTGTAGGTATGTGTCATTGTTAAAAGTAGTTTCGATGTATTTGTCTATACTTAGGCTTACTGAGCAAAGTGTGGAATACTTTTTTATATAGGTGTGCTGTTTTCATACTTTTTTATAAGTTAAACATTTTATTGATACCCCATTGTTAGATTCTTTTTTACGGAACGACACCTATGTAAATAGAGTTATAGACAATCTAGAATTTAGATATCCTTTTAAAAATCTAAGTAAATGTATAGCTTTATCTTTCAACCAAATTCTAGCGAATAAAGCGGTCATATTTATTCATTCAATATTATCTACGTCTTTGTTCATCCTAAGCCACAACTCATCACTTATAACTAAGTAACCCAGAGGCTGTAAATGGTCCAGCCTATTTGTTATTCAGATTGGACGGACGATACCGCAAGATATAACTTGTGAACAACCCTTTAGGGGTTAAGTGGTAGCCGAGCAACTTCATTGTTCTAAATAAGCAAGGTTTGGTGTAAAAAAAAAAACAAATCAAATAAACTTTAAAAGACTCTAAGGCCTTGGTCTTTAGAATAGAATAGATATAGAAAACTCTTTATTAAACAGGGTGAAATTTTAATCACCGTTTTCTTCTTAAAGGGTCATTAATACTCATCATTAAGAACAGCTTTTACTATGGGGCCAAACCTGAAATCGTGAAAAAAAAATTAGCTGTTCCCTACATTTATGTTCGCATAACTCGTCAAAATTTAGGGAACAGCTAATTTTTCTTTCGCGATTTCATATTTGGTCCCATAGTAAAGTTGTTCATAATGATGAAATGATGATTAAAATTCACCCTGTATACGCCATATAAATTACAGACATAAATTATATAGAAAATTAAATAAAATTAGGATAAATATTTAAAGGATACCTTAAAAATAAATAAATAAATTTGTATTACCCCACTGCACCCTGTCATACAGGCTGTCCTCGTGCAGCGGGGTAATTGCGTAACACACTATCAGTAGCAACGGGTTTAAATTTGACAGTTCAACAACATTCATTGCGTTATTTTAGTTGTTGAGCAAATACATTTTCCGAACATACGAAGCAATAGATTAGCAATATCCTTCAAAATGATTCTGATTGATAGTGTGTTACGCAATTAAAGTGCAGTCGAGACCTCAATGATGTTACGTGTACTGAAGTTTTGAAAATAAATTACTATTATCTTCTTTATTCAATTAAATACATATCAATTATATTTTTAAATATTAGAATATAAAAAAAATATAAAATCATTTAAAAATATAAAAAATAGTAGCCCACCGGTATCGGGAACAGGGTCCAAGCTACCGGCGTTCAGGGCTCCAGAGAGAGGAACCTCCTGACAATGCGAGCCGTGTCCAGAAGTAGTGCTTTCTCATTCAAGCCCTTGATCCAGCTGCCCAACGAGAGCCTCCTCAGGTGTTGGTCGAGGCGCTTGGCTATCAATCCATTGGCTGTAACGACTATCGGCACAATGATTGCTGAGTCAACTATACTACCACTGTTGGGTCAAGCCCACTCTCATAGCATTCCTCTTTCCTGTGTGCCTTTTCTGTTCTGTCTCCCATGAAAATAACATAAATTATTATGTAAAAAAAAAAGTTGCGCATCTACTATTTCTCAGATTTTCGCTAAAAGATGAAGTTGCAGATTGAAACTTCAATGGACGCATTCACCGTTATCTTCAACAAACTTTAGTGAAAAGGCGAAAGTTTTCCGCAAACCTCTTTTAATGTGATCGACCAAGTTAATATAAAACGAACATAAAAACAAACTAAATCCAATCGCACTTTAAAGTTTAAACCGAACGGGACCATGTTTTGAAAACTTTAGATAAATCGAATGTAATTTATTTATTCATTTATTTGGGACAAACAAACAGCAACACATTATATCTGCGTAAATAATATAAACAAAGATATAATACAAATGTGAAACTCACACCGTTATCCACAGCATATTTACTTCCCCTTATTGATTGATATGTAGGTATTCGCCCGTGGCTAAGTAATAATTTAACAGCCGCACGGTCGATTGATCAGACTAAGCTACCTATCCACGGTTGGTCCGTGGATGGGTGACCATTTTTACATACCGAGACCCCTCCGTGCCTCGGAAAGCACGTTAAGCAGTAGGTCCCGGCTGTCATTCGTGGATCTTTGACAGTCGTTACGGGTAGTCAGAAGACCGAAAGTCTGACAACCAGTCTTACCAAGGAGTATCGTATTATATGGTAAATGGGTTATGGAGGTCAGATAGGCAGTCGCTCCATGTAAAATACTGGTATTCAGCTGCATATGGTTAGACTGGAAGCCGACCCCAACCTAGTTGGGAAAGGGCTAGGCAGATGATGGTAGTCGCCTAACCAAATAAAAATAACATGCTGAAGAAAATATTAATAAAGGACTGCAAAAAATGTATTCCAAGGTATAGGTGTTGTCAATCGTAACGTATGAACGTTGACATAAGGTTTAAACTACAACGGTCGACGCGCGTTCGTGAAATGCAACAAACTATGGGTACCTATCAAGTACACAAAGGGATAATATTGAGTTATTATAATAGATTTGCCATTTATATTCACCACGGTAATATAAACATAACGAGGTCGTAGTTAAATTCGATTAGATCAAGTCTACATAAACGCAGAGATGCGGAAAGCGGAAATAAGATGAGCGGAGCGGAGGTGAGCGGAGCAGAGATGAGTGATACGAGAAGTAGTGTAATTTGAAACGGAGATCAACAAGAAGTTGAATAGAATATAATGCTCTCTGTTATGTACACCATATAGATTAGAGATATCTATTAATGTAGAAATTTTACATAGGGTGACACAATGGAATGTTTTATCGGTAGGCAAGGTTCAATGGAGATTTAGCAAAGACATGAGAAATAGCGTACCTTCCAACGAAGGTGAGAAAATCGAAGATACAATACAAGTAGCGTAGTTTGAAATTATATTATTATTGGTAAAGCAAAGAAGCAAAGATTCAAGAAATAGCATAGTTTTGGAGATGACTGCAGAAATACCTATGTACAGACGCCAGCACATCAAGCTACCCGAAACTGTCAAATTTTCCCAATCAACCTTAAACCTTATAATTCAGCGATAAAGTTGAAAATCTATTAAAGAAATTTGATAGATTGTAGTAGCTTGATGTGCTGGCGTCTGTACATACATATATAGAAGCAATGTAGTGTGTTACAGAGATGAACGAAAGAAAGTTGCCAGAAATAGTTCACATACGAACGGAGATGAACACAGCAAAAGATAAAAGCCATATTTTAGTTTTCAGCATATTCACAGTTCTACCAAAGTAAATACGGGCTGAACTGCAAAGGAGTACCCGAACTAGGGAAGTTCTTGTTACTCGCAATGGAACTTGATTCTGCTGAACATGAATAATATTAATCTCAGATCACATTTTCCGGGAAGATTATTTCTGACGCAACTTTAAATCAAAACTATTGATTTAACTGAGAGTAAGGGAATCAGACCTAGTTATATTGGATAAGACAGAAATTAAGGGGCGAAGCCTGCCGGGTCAGCGGGATTGTCCGAAAGGGTTACCGCTGCCCCGGAACATAAAGGGCTAAGGAAGGAACACGGGTGGGTTTTAGTCAGTAAGACTCTGACACCTTACGCTCCACCAAAAAAAAGACAGAAATTAAAACATAAGAAAAACTAGGAGGGATTTCGGGGGGGGGGGGGGAGGTTCAGGGGATCAGACCGGTAATGCTGAAATTCCACAATGGCTACCCAGTTCTGAATTTAAATTGCTCTAAATCTAGAGTTCTAGAAATCAGGTCGTTGATCACCGGCGTGAAGTTTGAAGCCATTGTCACCGCAATATAGGATTCGCGGGAAATCAGGTCCTTACCCGCTTTCGCTTCGTCAGATACGCTAGAAACACCCACCGTCGGCGAGGAAGCGACAAGCTATATACGATTTTCTCGCTCAAGAAACGTACAAAAGACTGCAGGTCCCATCTAAGTATGAGAGATACATATATTAACAGTTGATTGCTGACTGTTCGACCCGCCATACTCTTCGTTAGTACTCGTTTGTCACAGCGAGAGAAGCTATAGAGAGTACTCGCTTCGTGGGCAGAACTTTGGCTGAGAGACCTACGCTTGGTACAGACGCCAGCACATCAAGCTACCCGAAACTGTCAAATTTTCCCAATCAACTTTGAACCTTATGCGTTAGTGATAAAGTTGAAAATCCATTAAAGAAATTTGACAGATTGTAGTAGCTTGATGTGCTGGCGTCTGTACATTCGCTTAACACAACGCCGCAAACGTGTGTCGCGCACTCGTTGCTCGCCAACCCGTTTTTAGTTGCTAGCTCTAACTGCCTCTCGTTAATCACCGGCGATGGGACAGGTGCCTTAACTTGCCGAGATGTCGGTATAATAGCAGTTATGTCCTGGCAGTTAAGACCTTATTCCGATCCAGCCCGTCCATTGCTGCCCTCTCCCAGCGACCTAAGCCGAGGTCCGTAACTCCGTGCCCTACAGGGTACGGATACGGAGTACCCTACGGTGTAGTTGCTTAGTTTTTAAGTTGTTTAAGCCCTGGTTGGAGGCCTTAATTCATTGAGGTATCCACAGGAAAGCCCAGTTAAGCAGAAGACAACCTCATAGGTTGAACTGCGAGATGGCATTCCCAAAAAAAAAAACCGAGTGTGCTTATGACCACACGACTGAAGTGAAACTTCGCTATGAGAGGAAGAGAGAAAGAAAATGTGCGCGCGCACTGCTTTCTCTTGCTTATATCCCCCACTCAACTCCCGTTCGCCTCGCCCGATCACACTTTTCGTAACGCTTACGTCACGCGTTTGCCAGCTTACTCCCCAAGTCAAGCGTGCGTAAAGAAGTTTCACTTCAAAAAGCAGTTAAGACCAATGATGCTTGACGTCGTAACGAATCACATCGGCGATGTTAAGGTGCGTTTCGTTTACGCCAACACGATATAATTAAGCACAAATGGCACGTTAAGGAGCGGATATGGAGCGAAAAAAATTGTGTTTTGGTTGTAAAAACGTTTATTTAGTTATAGTGGATATTTTAGCGTGAAATGAGGTGTATTTTATTAAGGAAAAAAACATTTGAAATGCGGATACTGGCTAGACGCGGAAATGGCCGATGAAGTAAAACTTTGACCGAATGGTGGCCAAGGTTAGGCCAAAGAAACCAGGGACGTACAGAACCGGGAAATATGGCAAAAGAAAGAAAGAAAGAAAATACGTTTATTTGCGGCAAACATGACGCAGAGAAAAAACATAAAAAAGAACAAGTGATGAATGATGATGAAGATAAAAATTCAAGCGATAGTGAAAAACACCTCTTTTAGACTGTTGAAACAAAGGAACTTGCCGAGATAGATATACGAAAGTTTTGAGGTAAGGGCTCGTACACATAGCGATCCGTTTTACAGGTCCGTTATTTGATGGCGTAATGTATGAGCAAGTTCACATACAAAACAGTATTCCGGATTCAGTAATCATGTCACTCCGGCCAATTCTGATCCGTTAAAAGGGATCTAGTAAAAACGGACCTATGTGTACGAGCCCTAAGTGTTTTAAGAACATGAACCATCCGCTTCGCTTCACATATCTATCAGTTTTCCACATTTACTGAAAAGATGCTTATACATTCGCTCCTGATGCAACAACAACACAAAAACAATATACCTACAATCAATCAATCTTAAAATTTTCGGGATGCTGAATTGCTTCGTAAAAAACGTTTCAAACGGGAATGTGATAATAACAATAACGTTTTTGTAGTGATTTTTGCTAATTACGACGATTCATACAACATTATCATCTGCCTAGCCTTTGCCCAACTATGTTGGGGCCGGCTTCCAGTCTAACCGGATGCAGCTGAATATCATCTCCACAACCAAGTTACTGGGTAACACAGGTCGATCGAACTTCGTAAGCTGAGCCTCGATCGACCCGAGCGACTGTAATAACCTAGCTTCGAGCCACCCTAACACAACACTATTGTCAATAAATACAAAATTCACGTTAACATCTTGTGACTTTATGTATTTACGAAGTTGTTCACGTTTGTCAAAGAAGTCGGATTCTCAAGCTCCAGAGCACACCCGCATCTTGTAAATACTCGTGTTGACAACACTGCAAGAGGAATTCCTTGCAATGCACAGCTAGCCTCGTAAAATGATAATATTCACACCATTTTGTAAGGGATTGAGGTGTAAAAACCGTAGAGATAAACACGGTTTTTACCAGAGAGAAAATCCGATCACAACATCTCATCGTCTCTTTATATACACCGTGTTCTTCACGATATCCATAAAGGGGTTTGAAGGTTTTGGCCCTAAAATCAGCCGCCATTTTGATTTTTTTTCAGAATCGCGGTGCACAACTAAAGTTATATATTTAGATAGAGGACACTTATACAAACAAAAATGTAATATAACATAATATCCTAAAGCGTCAGGTTTCGGAGTTATTCACCAAAATATAAGTCGAAAACAACAAGGATTTTTTTGTTTATTTCCCTCTAGGTGAGCATATTGAACTATTTAGGTATTAGAAACGTTATGAAACCTTTATGGAGAAGAAACAAAAGAAGAATAGACATTTTTTAAATAAATAATTAAACACCGCAATTTAAAGTTCGTTTTTTAATCCCAGAGACTAATCTGACAAGTGTAATGTCAAACTTCTATACTAAAAAAAACGAAAATAGAAAAGACTTAAATGTCAGATTAGTCTATGGGATTAAAAAACGAACTACAAATTGCCGTGTTTAATTATTTATTTCAAAAATGTCTATTCTTCATTTGTTTCTTCTCCATAAAGGTTTCATAACGTTTCTATTACCTAAATAGTTCAATATGCTTACCTAGAGGGAAAAAAAAACAAAAAAATCCTTGTTGTTTTCGACTTATATTTTGGTGAATAACTCCGAAACCTGACGCTTTAGGATATTATGTTATATTACATTTTTGTTTGTATAAGTGTCCTCTATCTAAATATATAACTTTTGTTGTGCGCCGCGGTTCTGAAAAAAAATCAAAATGGCGGCCGACCTTAGGGCCACCCTCCATACAAAAATCTTCTAACCCCTTTGTCAAAAGCTTCTATAGCTTTTACAAATTAAATCTAACACAGGAAGTAGTACTTAAAAAGGCTTCGTTACAAAGATATTTGTATTTTCATTTAGTAAGGGGTTTGAAGATTTTTGTATGGAGGGTGGCCCTAAGGTCGGCCGCCATTTTATTTTTTTTCAGAATCGCGGTGCACAACAAAAGTTATATATTTAGATAGAGGACACTTAAACAAACAAAAAATGTTACATAACATAATATCCTAAAGCGTCAGGTTTCGGAGTTATTCACCGAAATATAAGTCGAAAACAACAAGGATTTTTTTTGTCTTTTTCCCCTACAGGTAACCATATTGAACTATTGAGGTAATAGAAACGTTATAAAACCTTTATGGAGAAGAAACAAATGAAGAATAGATATTTTTTTAATAAATAATTAAACACGGCAATTTATTGATCCTTTTTTTAATCCCAGAGACTAAACTGACATTTAAGTCTTTTGTGTTTTCGTTTTTTTTAGTATAGAAGTTTGACATTACACTTGTCAGATTAGTCTCTGGGATTAAAAAAACGAACTATAAATTGCCGTTGAGACTGTTCCTAAATGTGTTAAATATTAGTGTTTGGGTCGGTTCCCCCTAATGGGGAAGAGTCGCACCCCGCCACCGTACGACTCTGTAGAGCTCGTCTCCAGACTGGACACTCTCCCACCGATTGTAATGAATTCCCAAGAAGTGTTTTGCCTTGTTCCGAGTTGGAAAGCTGAGAACAAGGGGGGGGATACAACAGATCAATTTCAATACAAAATAAGGTTGGGAATTCATTGATAAGGTGATTAAGGAAAGGAACTCTACTTTTCTTTTGGTTACGAAAGTTATAAGATATGAGAGGATTACAAAAGGGTAAATGACACGTAACGCTTGTGTTGGGAAATACATTATTTAAAGTTACATTAATTCACTTTCTTACAATAAACTACAAACCCACCCCAAGCGACGTGGGGCTGCTTACAGCAGCTGACAGCGTCATACGTGTATTGCAAGACCTGAACGCATAGGACCACTAAGGACACTGCTACGATTCTAGCAAGACACGTCCCTAAACTCTTACAAGCATGTCTTACTCAATCCTAAGACAGAGTACTGCGAAGTTCAACTGCCATTGAGCGAGACACATCCCAGTATTACTGGACGCGGACTATTGTAATGAACCCCTTACTGCGGCCTACTCTCCCTTTACTAAGACAATACAAACTAGCACAAGCGTACCGCATCGTCAGTCGGTTGCAGAATTCTTTACGATTGCTCCTGCTATACGCCGAAGTGGTTATCTTGAATCGTCACTTCTCACTTCCTTAATCTTCCCCATGGAGAGGATGCTTTCAATGTAATCGGCAGCCGTGGGACCGTCCTTGTCAGCAACGGGGCGTTTCTATCTGGGCATCCAAATTGCATGTCTCGCTAATATAATTTGTGAGAGGCCCGAAAGCCGGATGTGGTTTAGCGAGACATGATTACTAGCGTTCCTTAGAACGGACTATCAACCAGTTTAGGGAACTTGGTGAAGCCTACCCCCGCTCCCGGGAAGTGTGCGCAGATCAAGTGCAATGCAAAGTATCCTGCAGTTAGTCAGTCCATAGGGGAAAGATAGCCATCACTAACGTTTGGTTGGTTTGTGTTCATAAATAAGAACAGCAGACTACAAGGTAGCACTATAATTCAAATTGGCCCTAACCAAGTGCGAGTTCGGTTCAGCCCCCGTAAAACGGTGTGCTTGCCCAAGTGTCATGTCTTATGGCTATGGTTATCTATAGTCTGTTGGTAGAGTATTTGTGTACAGTCTGGTGTCAGGTGTAACACACCATAGAGGGCTTTCTCCGAGTCCCTAGAACCAAACGCATGTGTAGGATATCTCAATTTAGTCATTTAGGAACAAGGAGGGATAAATATTCAACACTCACCCAATCCAGTCGTTCTCACACACACACTGAGATTCACGCCTTACACGCTACTCAAATTATAGTAGACTAATATAGCCTAGTCTAAATAAAGCAACATTTATTATTTAACGTATTAAATAATACTCTCGCCCTCACGTTCTCTCAATCAGGCACACAGTTTCATTGCTATTGCCTAAGTTCAACCACTCACTCTCGTGGTCTCCTAGTGTTCACTCAATCTCCTAACTTAACTAGCCTGGACTCGCAAGTCCCTACTCTAAAGCGGGTCAACCCCGACTGCCTCTCCGTCTCCGTCCTCGTTATAATTTCTCACATCCCATCTCACCATTCCCAGAGCCGCTTTCCCTCGTTTCTTGGAACATCGGCTCAGGGCCATATTTACGATAACCAGATGTTGGTGATGGGTTTGGGTCGTCCTTAGAATTCGTACAAAATACTGCATCTTAAGTGACGTAAATTGCTCATAAAATATAAATGGAATGAGTCTCCAAAAGGTTCACTATTGTTTTACAATTTTAAAGAAATAGAATATTTTGTTATTGATCAGGGTAACTTGTCAAGCTGTTAGCCCATAAAATATTAATGTGTTCCAAGAGCCATGTGCCGGTTTTAAAATAAATATAATATTTTGTTATTAAATAGGTCTAAGTGACAGACAGTCACACCGTGTTTAATTATTTATTTAAAAAATGTCTATTCTTCATTTGTTTCTTCTCCATAAAGGTTTCATAACGTTTCTATTACCTCAATAGTTCAATATGCTTACCTGGAAGGAAAAAAAACAAAAAATCTTAGTAGTTTTCGACTTATATTTCGGTGAATAACTCCGAAACCTGACGCTTTAGGATATTATGTTTATTACATTTTTTGTTTGTATAAGTGTCCTCTATCTAAATATATATAACTTTTGTTGTGCACCGCGATTCTGAAAAAAAATCAAAATGGCGGCTGATTTTAGGGCCAAAACCTTCAAACCCCTTTAATTGAGCTATGCAGTAAGAAAGGGTCTTAACTCAGTTTTGACAATTGCAGCCCGCCAAATCTTATGAATGAAAATACGTCATCGTTGCCAATTCGGATAAAGAGGCATGCATATCGGGCGATTTACGCCAAGGTATATTTAGTTTAATATGAAATTAACAAAAAAATAAGAATTCACTAATGTGTCCATAATGAAAAATGCTTATTTCCATGGTCTGAACAACTGTTCGAAGTTTATGTATATCGTCCGGAACACTGTGTATATTTTTTTTATTTATTAAGAGGTAGAGACTAGAGAGTTCCACTCTCTACCTGGGTCCATATTATGTTACAGAAAACCTAAAGACAATCTAGAATTTACAAGCTTAAGTAGGTGTCTATAGATTGTAGCACCTGAGCTCTAGATACTGTTTGATTAATATTATTGCATTTAGTTACAAACACCTGTTCAACCGGTTAATATTTATTGATTCTACTTGAGCTGGTTTAAGAAACAACATAGATGAATAAACTTTGGTATAACAAAAGTTTCCATAACTTGAGCCAATTTATTATCTTGTAGCGTTATGGAGTTATTAGATGAGCCATCTAGAACGTGGTGATCCATCACAAAAAACGTAGTATGGACGCCAGTCTCTCATAAGGGATCATATATTTATTGTGCATTAATTGTTTGTTGTCAACATTACAATTCTTACACAACAACACTATAATTCTTGTCCCTATGTTTATAACTATGTGAATCTTTGTGAAGAGAGAAAAAAAAATACGTGCGTGTGGCACTCGGGGACTGCCGCGGTAAAGCTATTGCATAGCATTTTTTATCAACTTATGCAATTTATAATATTTATGCGCGCGTTACGACGCGTCCTCGTCCTCGTGCGTCTAGTCGCACGCACACAAACGCCGTGCCGAAGTCTGCCGAACTGAAACGACGTTAGACGATGCACGGCTTTCAACGCCACCGCTGTGCCGGTCGGAGTGGGGGATGTAAGGTTTATTTTCGTTACGGAATTTCTTGATTAGGTCGCCGCGCTCAAACCCCGCGATAAAAGCTATGCAATAGCTTAAAAATAAAGATAAAGAAAGTCTGACAGTATTATGGATTGGATAGTTTCAAATTAATATTTTTCTTCTATAAGGGACTGTTGTTGCAAGATGGTTGGTACAGTTATGATGACAGGAAAATCAGTGGTTACTTTGTGTTTATTTTAATTTAATTTACAACGCTTTGTTTCTTCCGTCTAATATTACCTGACTATAAAAAAATGTTTTCACTTTGTTACGTTGTTTTTTTGCACCTACAACGGGTTGGTTTAGTAAAGTAGCATTTACCTGAAAACATAAGTAGTACATTACGAGGTTTCCGAGTAACACATTTCATTGTAGTTTTACAATCGGCTTCCTCACAATAAATCACTTTTCTTAATCCTAAAACATATTGAATTGTAATTAGTTGCGTTTGTTTACATTCCAAATGTCATTCAGTCAAACGTCAGTTTCTATCTGTCAAAGGCGACATCTGGTGGTCGCCGATTCACAGTTGTAGTTTAAATCGATATTTTAACATATTGATTGCTAACCATCGAAATAATATCGTATGGAGCAATCCTCAATTATTTTCAGCTTTTAGTCAAAAAAAAGTCATAATAAACTAAATAACCGTAAACGGAAATCATTCATTTTTTCAATATAGACTTCTTTCTAGAAACTTCGTGTCAAGTTAATATATTTTTTATCTGTGAATTGTCTTTGACGTAATGTGACAAGGTCATACTTTCTTAATTTGCCGAATTAAGTTTCGAGGAGATTTAAGACAATCATGATAAGTTTTAGTATTGGAAATAACAAATAATTTGTTTGTTGGTCTGGATCATGAAGATTCTAATTGTTTCAGCGATTAAACGTCATGTTGTGCAGTTGTTAGTGATTTTCAAGAATTTAAGTATCTCGGTGTATTATTTATCTTCAGTGATTTAATATTATTTTACCCGTAATCGGGGAGAATTTTGGAATGCTCCGTCTAATTCCGGTCTGTGAGTCATGACAGCATTATGGAACAGACTTGGCATCTTTCAGCCCTCAGACACGCTTGAGTGATTCCACTAAACTTGTTACACGTTCTAAAAGGTAAGGATTTGGTTGTAATAGTCTTTGGAAGTGGTCTGTGAGCCCTTCCCTGGTTGTTAGAAAGGGTATTGTCGTGATCCATGGATATTTATTGCAGGATTCCAAATTGCGCATACGCAGGCAGCTTTCCAGCCGGTCAAGAATCTTGCAGTCAAGTGCTTTCTCCCTACGACAACCGTGAGTATTTCACCCGCTGACTATTTGCAACTCATCCCTATTGTCCGACCACTCAAGATTAGGCAAACCGAAGTCGTAGCTCTTTATGTTGTCATTGTAAAAAGGCCTCGTTAACCGGCTAATGTTTTAGCCTTATAGATTTCCAAGCTCCGCCACCTCAAGGAAAGTGACTTAGTTTCCCTTCATATTATTAGGCCTCCGTATTGTCGATTCCAGGAGAGGCACCTCGAGCGATTCGTCTCGCCGCCAGGACCTAGAAGATCGTCTGGGGCCTGGACGCGAGACCCGTTCCTCGAGCACGGCGAAGCCTCGTGAGGAAACGACCGTGCGGCCGGCTGAGCCCGTGAATGAGACCGGAATATACGTCGGGGTTGTCAATTTTGATTATCAACACGCTGGACGAGTTAAAAGAGAAGTGTAGACAACTGGAGCTAGGTTTTCATAGCAGGGCACAGTTCCATGAGCCGCCCAAACCAACCTCTTCGTTTGTTGCACCAGACTTAGCATACCAAGCCCCGAAAGGTTCTCAAAGGATTGAAGCCGTGCAAACAGATTCTAGTTCGTCGTTCTGTGTTCGCTGTAGGGTTAAAGGGCACTCGTTATCACAATGCAAATCAAAGGAAATTGTGTGTTTCCGTTGCGGCAAGAAGGGTGTACGTGCACCATCGTGCCCTACGTGCAGTAAAAAGCAGAAGGAGGCGCAGTCCTGTCCAACCTGCATTTCAAAAAACTAAATTTACGGAACTACAGCCAAAATTTTGATAAGTCCGATTGGGACAATTATTTAAAATCTTTAAAATTATTTTTTAATTCACTAAGGGTTGATACAGTACACTATAAGAATACGGACGATAGTCGTCCACATTTAACCGTTTCTATATACGATGAGCAGTATTACGGTTTACTCGACTCGGGTTCTTGCATTTCGGTGTTGGGTTCCGATGTTGGCCAACAATTCATAAGGGCTGGTGCAACTTTACACGCCGATAGACAGTTGGGCAACATCGTAACTGCCAATGACTCGCGGGCATCCGTGGAGGGTTATTTATTTTTACCAGTGACTCTTATGGGAGTGACTAAGGTTATTAAATTCTATGTTATTCCAGACATTACTACACCGTTGATTTTCGGCGTGGATTTTTGGAAGACCTTTAATTTGGCACCAAAAATTTTTAATAAATTGCCATTTCAATATTTAAAAACCAATAGAGGTCATAAATGCGTCTCGGAGGTTAGGCACCTTCAACCGTTTGAAGAATTAACATCGGATCAAAACAATGAAGCGGAGTTATTAATTAAAGATTTCGAAAAGGTTTCCTTCGAGGCTAAAGGATTGGGTCGTACCCATCTGTTGCGTCATAAAATAGACACAGGAGACGTTCCTCCTATTAAACAGCGTTATTATCCTTTATCACCTGAACGCCTCAAGGAACTTAATCGTCAGTTGGATGAGATGTTGGAGATGGGAGTGGTGGAACCTAGCAGTAGCGCGTGGAACAACCCGGTTTTACTGACTCCAAAACCAAATGGGGAATGGCGTTTTTGCCTGGACAGCCGAAAGCTGAATGCGGTCAGCAAGCAAGATGCGTATCCACTGCCCTACGTCTCTCACATCTTAGACCAGTTACGGGACGCGCGATACCTTTCATCGATTGATTTGAAATCTGCATTTCGGCAAATCGAGTTGGACTCCGCTTCATCCAAAGAAAAAACCGCGTTCACGGTTCCCGGTCGAGGTTTGTTCCAATTTAAAGTTATGTGTTTTGGGTTGACTGGAGCCCCAGCCACCCAACAGCGATTAATGGACAGACTTTTCGGCCCGGAGTTTGGTAATAAGGTGTTCGTATATTTAGATGACATCATTATTTGCTCATCAACCTTCGAGGAGCACATTTCACTTCTTAAACGGGTTTTAGACAAATTAAGGCAGGCTAATTTGACAATTAATTTACCTAAGTCCTGTTTCTTTCGACGAGAACTAAAATATCTAGGTTACAGAGTGGACGAGCATGGCTTACACACTGATCCGTCGAAAGTTCAGTCAATTATCGACTTTCCAACCCCTACAACCCGTAAAGAAGTGAAAATGTTTCTTGGAACGGCCTCATACTATAGACGTTTTATTAAAAACTTTAGCTCGATAGCGGCCCCTTTAAACGCACTAACGAGTACTAGCAAAAAAGCGCCGCCTTTTAAGTGGACGGCTGAGACAGAAACCGCGTTCTCAACCTTGAAGGAGGCATTGGTGTCTGCTCCAGTATTGGCTTGTCCAGATTTCTCTCAACCTTTTGAGATTCATTGTGACGCATCTAGTTTTGGGATAGCGGGCACTCTGACTCAGGTCATAAATGGAGAGGAGCACCCAATAGCCTACTGCAGTCGTTCGCTTAATCCGGCCGAACGCAATTATTCAGCAACGGAGCGTGAGGCTCTCGCTGTAGTCTTCGCCGTGGAACACTATCGTCCTTACGTGGAAGGCGGCCCTGCGTTTAAAGTGATAACCGACCACTCGAGTTTAAAATGGTTTTTTAATTTAACCAATCCCTCTGGTCGATTGGCCCGTTGGGGTTGTCGGTTATCACCTTATAACTTTACCATTGAACACCGCAAGGGTAGGGACAATGTGGTTCCAGATGCCTTATCTCGTGGCGTTCCGGTGCTGGAAATTAAAGTGTCTGACACTGACACTTGGTTTAAAGGGTTGTGGGATAAATGTGTCAGCACGCCCAGATCGTGTCCAAATTTTATTATTAAGGAGGATAAACTTTACCGTTATTCGAAAAATAAATTCGGGGTGGCTAGTGAATATGATTGGAAGCAGGTAGTACCGGAGGGCAATCGGCAAGAATTATTAAAGAGTCACCATAGTGGCGAATTATCTCCACATTTCGGGGTGTTTAAAACTTATAAACGACTTGCACTCCGATACTACTGGCCTAACATGTATAAGGATGTGATTAGCTACGTTGGTAAATGTGATACGTGTGCCGCTTATAAACACTCACAGTTACCTCCTCCCGGTCTCTTAGGTGACGCGAAAGAATGTTCCAAGCCATTTGAAACCATAAGCATTGACTTGGTAGGTCCGTTGCCACGGTCTAGAGCGGGATTCACATATCTCTTAGTTGTCGTGTGCTGTTTTACGAAGTACTGTTTACTGTTTCCTTTACGTAGAGCTGTTGGTAAGGCTATAGCACAGAAACTAGAAGACGGCGTTTTCCTCGTACACGGTATACCCCGTACGGTTATAGCAGACAACGGGACGCAATTCACGGGTAATGAGATTCGTTCACTACTGGAGAGGTACAAAATACCTCAAGTTCACTTCACACCTCGTTATTGCCCAAGCGTGAATACCGTGGAACGCTATAATCGTACCATAATGACCGCGGTATCAATTCTCGTGGAGGATGATCATCGATCCTGGGATGTTAACATCTCAAAGATCCAATTCGCTATGAACACCTCCACAAATGAAGTTACTCGTTTCACCCCGTTCTTCCTAGTACATGGCAGAGAGGCAGTTAGTAGTGGTGATGTCTTCGGCAATGATACCGTTGATCAGCCCACTCTAGCTTGCGCTTCCCGCAGTTCATATGCAAATCAGCTAGACGCATTGGGTGGTATCTTCAATAAAGTAAAGGACGCGCTCGTCAAATCACATAAACGTAGTGCACGTTATTATAATAGTAGTAGGAGGCACGCGGAGTTTGAGGTAGGCGACACTGTGTGGAAGAAAACGTATCCCCAGAGTGACGCCTCCAAATTCTTTATGGCCAAATTAGCCCCTAAATACGAGAGATGTATAATTAGGAAAAAACTTTCACCCTTAGTGTATGAATTGGAAGGCTGTAGTTCCGGTAAAAACCTTGGCACATGGCATATCAAGGATTTTAAATCACCATGTGGCGAGGAATAATTTTTTTTTTAAATATTTAATTTGAATTTAAACTAAAATTCACTAATAGTAGTTGGTCGCAGTGACCATTGAGGGTTGTATATGCCTTGTGGTTGTTTATTTTTATTAAGAAACGGTTTGTAGTGGTACACAGGTTTCTACTGTGTCCACATTTGTAAACTATATTTAGAAGTTGTTGGTAGTCTGTGGTTGTTGCAGGATTGACACCCCAGGGAAGTGTAAACCTCCGGATTGCTGGTAAGGCAGCAAAATGATAGTCCTGAGATAGGTGGCCAAAATGGCGGGCGTGTAGGCTGCATTGATGGAAAACGTTTCAGATGGTTTTTTTTTTAAGGCAAACTAACCGTCACATTTCTATTATGGTAGACGGTTAGCCATTGTTCATTAGTTTGTAGCATTTAATTTCTTTTAGTGTATTGTTGGTGTACCAGCTCAGCACTATTATCGGTAGTTATTTAAATATTTTTACTCTTTTTGGAGCTTGTCTTTTACATGTTGGTAAATGGATTAGACTCGCTCATCTCCATTTATTTTTATTTTCTTTCTCTGTTCTTGTTTTCAGGCATGAACGTTGTAGATTTTTGTAATTGTGCTTGGTCCTTCGGAGTCTGCTTTGACGCTGGAGGGCCAGCGTCGAGATTTGCCCTAGTGGGTCAAATCTCTGGTGGTTGGGGAGGTACTGTTACGTTGTTTTTTTGCACCTACAACGGGTTGGTTTAGTAAAGTAGCATTTACCTGAAAACATAAGTAGTACATTACGAGGTTTCCGAGTAACACATTTCATTGTAGTTTTACAATCGGCTTCCTCACAATAAATCACTTTTCTTAATCCTAAAACATATTGAATTGTAATTAGTTGCGTTTGTTTACATTCCAAATGTCATTCAGTCAAACGTCAGTTTCTATCTGTCAAAGGCGACATCTGGTGGTCGCCGATTCACAGTTGTAGTTTAAATCGATATTTTAACATATTGATTGCTAACCATCGAAATAATATCGTATGGAGCAATCCTCAATTATTTTCAGCTTTTAGTCAAAAAAAAGTCATAATAAACTAAATAACCGTAAACGGAAATCATTCATTTTTTCAATATAGACTTCTTTCTAGAAACTTCGTGTCAAGTTAATATATTTTTTATCTGTGAATTGTCTTTGACGTAATGTGACAAGGTCATACTTTCTTAATTTGCCGAATTAAGGTGAATGCGCAGTGGTAGCCCGCGAAATTCAAATTTTCTTACGTTTTTTGCAATTTTCAGGTCAGTGTCAGGTTTTATCTTGATCAAAATTTGATTCGCGACTATAACAGGTACGTATTCACAGAATTATAATCATCAGAATCATTAAGACATCTTTATAAGTTAGATTTCTACCATAAACACTTTTCCATACGAGATTTGTTCTTAACGGTAGAAATCTAAATTAAAGAGATATATTAATGATTCTAATGACTATAATTCTGTAAATGCATATCTATTATAGTCGCGAATCAAATTTTGATCAAGATACAACCTGACACTGACCTGCAAATTGCAAAAAACGTAAGAAAATTTGAATTTCGCGGTCTACCACTGCGCATTCACCTTAAGTTTCGAGGAGATTTAAGACAATCATGATAAGTTTTAGTATTGGAAATAACAAATAATTTGTTTGTTGGTCTGGATCATGAAGATTCTAATTGTTTCAGCGATTAAACGTCATGTTGTGCAGTTGTTAGTGATTTTCAAGAATTTAAGTATCTCGGTGTATTATTTATCTTCAGTGATTTAATATTATTTTACCCGTAATCGGGGAGAATTTTGGAATGCTCCGTCTAATTCCGGTCTGTGAGTCATGACAGCATTATGGAACAGACTTGGCATCTTTCAGCCCTCAGACACGCTTGAGTGATTCCACTAAACTTGTTACACGTTCTAAAAGGTAAGGATTTGGTTGTAATAGTCTTTGGAAGTGGTCTGTGAGCCCTTCCCTGGTTGTTAGAAAGGGTATTGTCGTGATCCATGGATATTTATTGCAGGATTCCAAATTGCGCATACGCAGGCAGCTTTCCAGCCGGTCAAGAATCTTGCAGTCAAGTGCTTTCTCCCTACGACAACCGTGAGTATTTCACCCGCTGACTATTTGCAACTCATCCCTATTGTCCGACCACTCAAGATTAGGCAAACCGAAGTCGTAGCTCTTTATGTTGTCATTGTAAAAAGGCCTCGTTAACCGGCTAATGTTTTAGCCTTATAGATTTCCAAGCTCCGCCACCTCAAGGAAAGTGACTTAGTTTCCCTTCATATTATTAGGCCTCCGTATTGTCGATTCCAGGAGAGGCACCTCGAGCGATTCGTCTCGCCGCCAGGACCTAGAAGATCGTCTGGGGCCTGGACGCGAGACCCGTTCCTCGAGCACGGCGAAGCCTCGTGAGGAAACGACCGTGCGGCCGGCTGAGCCCGTCTAGCGATCGCGCAGGCGGGGCGGTTTTTTCTTTTACCTACTTTAACTTTTTATTATACCTTATTACGGTTCCCGTAGGAACCAGTTGATTGTCTGGGTCCGGTTTTCGTTACTGGAAACCGGCCTGCATCACAATTTAATTTGTGGATCTCGGGTTCGACATCCTACCCCGTCCGGAATAGTATTGGACACCTTCGTCGGCTCCGGGATCCGGGACTCTCAAAGTCCCTGGCGCCCATTTAATAGATTTTAAATTAATCAATAACTGGAAGGTTACTTTCTCCTTTGTTTTGTAATAATTGTAAACTTTTAACTTGAACTCATTTTAAAACGGAACAGTACCGGGTTTATCTCCAACCCCCCACGACCTTCGCTCTCTATTTTCTATTATTAGCTGGCTGGCAACAATTTGTTATTAGTGAACTCATTTTGTTATATTAGTTTACAGTTTTTTAATAAACAGTGTTTGAGATAGCTGTTGTTTCATATTACCATACCCACTAGTTTGTCACTACAGATAAAAAAATCAAAATTGTAACAACTTACAGGGCATCCTCATGTATTAATTACTTCTTCCTACACAACGGATGCTCATCGTGAAAATAACGAAAAATAAATAAGTACCTGATAGAATACAATGTAATTAAATAAAAAAGCAGATTAAACGAGCTGGGGTACTTGGTCGTGAATATACGACTCTGGCGAAATGGACACAAAAATTAAAAGGTTAAAATCATGTGCGTTTAGAAGATAATGCTTACCTACGCATAACTTTCACGATCACGACGTGACTTGTGGAAACTCCCGCGTTTTCGCTTCATTTGCCCGCCATGCATAACGTACTGAATGACAGACTATAAATATTAATAATCTGTGTCAACACGGAGGTATTAACATAATTCCAACATCTGAGATTCTGAGCAGCTTGGAGTTAAGCTGAAGTAATAGTATCGGAATTATGTTAAGTCAATGTTTAGATTTGAAATGATGGCAAAATCATTTTTTACTGGCTGCGCCCCGCGGTTTCACCCGCATGAGACTGGATACCGTGGCAATATCGGAATAAAAAGTATTCTATGTCATAATCCCGGAATCTTTTGGCGCGTGGCTAAAATCAGAACTTACGCCGCGCCTCCATCTTGTTTTACAAACAATTGCACAAATGTTTACCAACAACGCCACCCTGTCAACGACATTCGAGCACTTAAAACTGGCAAACACTGGAAACTGTCGCGAAAAAAAATCAGCTGTTCATTGCATTGATGTTCACATAACCCGTCAAAATGTAGGGAAGAGCTGATTTTTTTTTCGCGATTTCAGGTTTGGTCTCATAGTAAAAGTTGTCCATAATGATGATTACAATGACCCCTTAAAAGGATGCCCATGAATTTAATTTCATCCTGTATTATATTATTTAATTTGTACAATTGTGCGAGTCCCATTAAGTATACCTATACTTCTACTTTCTTATAATATTATTGTTTATTATAAGAAAAACTTGCTATTTGTTTGTTTTACAGTCGAGGGATTATCAAAACAACGTTATTTATCTGATAAAATGATGCCACGAAATCCTATTCTATAAACATAAACAAAAATAGAGGTATTTTTATTATAAGGTCAATCAAAATAACTTGTCTCTTAGAATTACACAGCATAAACATTAATCGAGATGGACAAAATAGACAAGTCACCCTGATAAATATACTAGCCTCTGCACGCGACTTCGTGAAATTTATTGTTCCGCCAACCACCCCTTCGCATCGCATCTTCACATCTCCTACTTGCGCTATTATTTCGTTTTCGCTTAGCGTTCTTCCTGACTTTTTTAGTTTTTCTCGTCTCCTAAGTGTCGTAGCGTGATGTTTAATAGCCTATACTATAGCCCAATTCTTGAGGAAGGCTCTAGAGTCTTTCTCAAGAATTGGGCTATCGAATGCAAAAATATTTTTTTCAAATCCGACTGGTAGTTACAGCTCTAAAAATTTACAATCTTTTCCAAAAAATGAAATTTTAGGATTTGGTCAATTTTCGATCGGGAAAAATACTCAGTATACTATTAAAAGTATAGGAAAATATATTGTAGCATATGTAAATTTAAGCAAAGAACGACGTCTGTAGGCCATATAGATTACTCGCAAATCATAAAAATCCAAAAAATGGGAAATCCAGAGGTTACCGCGTTAAAAAAAAACAAACTCTTCAGCTTTATTATTTGTATAGATAGACTCGAAAACGAAAACGTTTTAATTTTTTTGCGCGGAACCCTAATTCTTTTTCTAAGTTACTCCTTATTACATCAGCTATCTGCCAGTGAAAGTCCCGTCAAAATCGGCCCAGCCGTTTCAGAGATTAGCCGGAACAGACAGGCAGACAAACAGACAAAAATTGAAAAAAATGTTATTTTGGTATATGTATCCATATGCATTTAGTAAAAAGCGGTTATTTTAATATTACAAACAGACACTCCCATTTTATTTATTTGTATAGATGTATAGATAAGACGTCTACATTGTAAATAGTGCTATTTATATAAGTACAACCAGAGACAAAATAATTCCTTCCCCCGCAGTACTTTACTTACGTAGAACGTGGGTGCTGACGTAAAAGGGGCTTATACTCATTAAGATACAGAAATAGCTCTCTCAATATCATTGCTCAGGCTATTATTGATACAAAAAATACCCTGTTAGTAGTCTCAAGAAAATAAACAAAAGAATTAATTAGAAGTACGGAGAAATAGGTTTTTACGTCAAGACTAGTGCTTCTGCCCGCGACTTCGTCCGCGTGAAATTTCTTGTTCCCCCGACCCAACCCGTCGCATCGCATCGCCCTATTACTTCGGCTTCGCTAAGCGTTCTTTCTGAGTTTTTTTTTTATTTGGCTCGACGCCTAAGGGCTATAGCGTGGTGTTAAATAGCTTATAGCCTTATAGCCTTCCTCAAAATTTGGGCTATCAGTTGCAAAGATTTTTTGAAATCCGACTCTTAGTTCCCGAGATTAGCGAGTTCAAACAAACAAATAAAATGTCGGTAAAAGCAAACCAATTTTTCAGCTTTATCTTTACTATAGATATGACGCAAATGGTCCGCCATATTGAATTTCCTATGACGCCACATAGTATGGAAAAATTTATAAAAGCCTCATTCGTCGAAATCG
Source organism: Amphipoea oculea (assembly GCA_945859645.1). Taxonomy (NCBI): domain Eukaryota; kingdom Metazoa; phylum Arthropoda; class Insecta; order Lepidoptera; family Noctuidae; genus Amphipoea; species Amphipoea oculea. Next base: position 15,265,666 of record OX243880.1, read on the forward strand.
GTCCAGTCGATAAGCCTGACAAGATAAAAATCCCAGATAGACAGATACAACCATATTTATGGCTACGCAGTAGCCAGGAAAATAGATACAGTAAGTAAAATAAATCAGAAGTAGATTTATTTCTTCCTTGTGGTCAAACAAAAGTGCAAATAGCTCACTTTCCCATCAAAATCGGAACACGAACCTCACAAACAGAGGCTGATCTGTTCATTAGCAAGTCAAACGGAGACCTATCTGGTGCGGTATCGAGTAATTCATTGAGAATTGATTATCTCCCGCCATTTGATCGGGACACAATCACCAATCACGCCTGTTGCTAAGCTTTTTGATTCTCGTTGGCGACACATACGACGCCAAATTGTGTTTGATTTGGGCCTGTGCGAAGAAATTTGGGTAATTTTTTATTAGGATGAGTAATTTTTCCATTCTTGTGTCTTTTGGCAAAAAACGGGCAAGCTTAAAGTCTAACGAATCGTATCGTAATTCGATTTGTTGGGTCAAGAATAAAGAGGAATTTCCAACAAACATGTGAGACAGAATATTGTCAGCATCGACTCAATAAAATGCATTCCCACGGCTGGGACACAGAACTCCTCTCTATGAGAGGGAGTGGGCCATAACCTCCGCCATGCGGGCCCAGTGCGGGTTGGCGGATGTCACATGTATTCGAATTTTTAGCTCTAGGACATGCTGTTTTCTTCACGATATTTTTTTTTTCACCGTTTTCAGAGCAGTGGTGATGAAATTAAATATACAAAGTAAAGTGCCTGCCTGGGTTCAAACTCACGACCTACAACTCGTAACCACTGGGCCACCACTGCTCTCTCAATAAAGTGTCTATCTTCTAATTCAGTGACAATTTTGATACATTTCATCTTTCTCAAAAGATTTCGTCTCTCTCAAAAGATTTCCTCCCAAAAGGCATCATAGGAATACCAATCGAACTCAAACAATTGCAGTATCTCTCGCTTCACGATTCGTTTGCCGCTCGATAGAGCCAGGGAGTTCAATTCTGCTGTATTGGGCAAACACAAACACTGGCCCAACAATAGGTTTTACAAGAACAAGACAAGAAAAAAAAAAAGATAGAATATGAAAATAAATCAAACGTTTTGATCACAATAAGACGATGCTCGCAAAATAGTTTTGTGTATTGGAAACAGTAGTTTTCTCCTGTGTGAAAACAGAGTTAAAGTCAGGGAAATTAAATGTTTATATTAATTGCAACCCTACGTCAGGTTTACATTTGTCAACATTGACATGAGAGAGAAAGTACTGCTTTTTTGTGAGTGCAATCTTGAATAAGTCTGCACACACCTATCATACTCCTTACAAAACTTTTACTACAAAACACGTTGAAAATAAAAGGTTTACCGCTAGAACATTTGCCGCTAGATAAATCCCTAGGACCTTATTCCTCTTGGACAAACAAACATTGGCCCAACAATAGGTTCTATTGGATAAAACGCAATTACTTGGACTGGCTCGAAACATTTTCGTAATACTCGCTTCCTTTCCGTTTGAGATTCAAATGATCCATTGTTGTTAAGGGACGAGTTCGGGACGAATGCTCAGTTTCGGCACCGAGTTTGTTTTTTTTATTTCATGTTGGATTTAAATGTTGCGAAGAGCAGTTTCAGTTTTCTGTTCTTCGTTTGATGAATAGTTTTCTGTGTCTACGTCCTACGGTATAATAATGATAGCTTTGATACTTAATCTTCTTCCACAAGCTGATAAGAGACTGCTCATTTATTACGTAAGACGATTTGACGGGGGAGGGGGTTCGAAGAAGCCTTAGTCGTATTTTTTTCTTTAATTTTTAAAATTTTTTTTTTCATTGGTGTATGAGGAGCCGAGATTGTTCTTACGTAAGATTACATAAGTAAGCAAAAAAAATTTTTTTTTTTTTAATATTTATGCTACTTTTTCTTTGCAATTTTGGTAGATACTGATTTTACGTAACATTGAAAGGGGGTTCAACCAAGTCTTATTTTTCTTACATATGAAGGGGAGGTCAGAAAGCGGTAAGAATTGTCTTACGTAATAAATGAAGGACAGTCCCTAATAACTAAGTCGGTAGTATATAAATTGCTAACTAGATAGGTAAAATGAACATTGTCATACTTGTTTCTAAGATTCGGCTAACCCCTTCGGAAATGAGGCACATAAAGCGTAGATTTTTTGGTCCTTTTGGGCAGCAAATGGACGGAATGAACAAGAGAACGAAACCATGCAAAGAAAACAAACTCTTATCCCGCAAATGCGTCGGAAACAGGCGAGGGGATCTTTTATTCACATGCAACTGATGCTACACATCCAGACAACTCGTTAGCTTTGGGTCCACATGCGAAACGTGAATAAAATAATAAAAGCGAACATTTAACAACCGCAGTTGGTAACAAAACGGACAAAGTCCACAGCTTGTACTCAAAACTAATGTGGAAACAACTAAAAGGGAAAGTTGACGAGAACACCAGAAATTTTGAATTGGGATAACATATTCAGCTGAGTTTTATAATTTAATTCTTCTAAAACGTTTAAAACCTTTTATGATAACCAAGAGAAATTAATACATTCATAATCATAGTATGAAGTTCATTTATTTGTCAAAATATTGCTACAGACTACAGAGTTGTTACATAGGTTTATAAAAGTTCATTATATTCTGCCGTTTCCGGCGTACAACTACAAATACATTATCTTGGTTTTGGTTATTTTTTTTTTTAATTAGATATAACATTGAATTAAATGAATTAGAGTTATGAAATTCAAATTGCAAATTAGTCAAATATTAGGAATGGAAATCAAAAGATCAAATTAATACATAACATACATAATCAGCCTATAATGTTCCCACTGCTGGGACACAGGCCTCCTCTCTGTGAGAGGGAGCGGGCCGTAATCTACCACGCGGGCCCAGTGCGGGTTGGTAGATGTCACATGTCTTCGAATTTTTGGTTCTAGGACATGCCGGTTTCCTCACGATGTTTTCCTTCACCGTTTTGAGAGCAGTGGTGATGAAATAATTTACACAAAGTAAAGCGCCTGTCTGGGTTCGAACCTACGACCTACAACTCGTAAGTCGTGACCGTTACCACTGGGCCACCACTGCTCCTAATTAATAATATATTTTTTTTTTTTATCTGACAGGTGATTCCGGAGATTAGCGCGTTCACACAAACAAACCCTTCAGCCTTATTATTAGTATATTATGTAGATACTCGTATATGTATATGTAGATGGTGCCTTTACTAGTTTTCATAACTCTAACAATATGAAAAAAATATCTCATTTTTAAACATTTAAAATGTTATCGATAATATTTTTCAGATAAATAACACAGAAATGTTTTCCTTTCACAAAAGCTTGATGAAAGTAATAATATAGGCAGTAGAACATCGGCCCTAAAACAACCTCAGAAGTACTCAGAACAAAATAAATCAACCGTTCTCTTTGAAGTTAGCATAAACCGTACATAAGCCATTTTAATTGGCTTTCAAACTAAAAGCAAACATATTGCGTGGTAGCGACATTATTAATCTACGATTTTGCTAACGTTACTGACAATTTCATTGGGCTTGGTATTCTCATTACGGGGCGCGGGCGTGGGTGTTTTGTTACACAAAGTATACTTTAAAGACAAGTGCACATTACAAGCTTAAACTCAAAGCATTTATTTCTCGATCAGTTATTCAGAAAGTTGAAGCTAGTTGCCTATTCCAAAACGCAGATCTCTATGGAGAAGAACGGGCAAGCATAATCGCCCGTGAATATCTGGCCAAACGTGCCACAACGCGCATCAAGTCGCGCCTATGTGATCCCAGAAAAAATCCAAAAACGAAAAAACGAGAAATCCTAAAACGAGAGGTCGTTTTTAAAGCTTTAAACCTTCTAAAACGACCTCTAAAGCTTTCATTGGATCCGTACAATCACAGATATAGGGACATTTACCGATACAATATTGGGGTTAAACAAGGCATTCTCCTCACCATAAAGCGATACTTATGTAACCCTCTTTTCCATTAGAAATAAGGCCGGGGAAAGTGGTATGGTAATAGTATCATTATTAGGGTTTATGGTGTTAAAATACTATTCGGTTACCATACCCTGCAGTTTTCAGTACCTATTTCTTAAAGCGTTTGAGGTGAATGCGTAGTGGTAGACCGCGAAATTTAAATTTCCTAAGCTTTTTGCAATTTGCAGGTCAGTGTCAGGTTGTATCTTGATCAAAATACGATTCGCGACTATAATAGATATGTATTTACAGAATGATAGTCATTAGAATCATTAATATTATAATATCTCTTTAAGTTAGATTTGTTCCGTAAGCACTTTTCCATAAGAGATTTGTTCTTATGGAACAAATCTAACTTAGAAAGATGTATCAATGATTCTAATGATTATAATTCTGTAAATACGTACCTGTTATAGTCGCGAATCATATTTTGATCAAGATACAACCTGACATTAACGTGTTTCCGAGGCACGGCGGCTCTATATGTAATGCATGGTCACCCATCCACTGCAGCAGCCTCCGATCGACCCGTGCGGCTGTTATGATTTAGCCACGAGCTCCTCAAATAATAGCGTTATAATCATGTCAAATGGTTACCAAGGACGCTGCGTTAACTGTACATCATTAAAATAGTACATTATTAATAGAGTCCGACCAAAACACAATTTTCAGCTGAAACCGTAACCGATCCTTCGACTCCTCTTCTTTCGAACCTTCGGCCGGTCACTAATTATTAACTCCCTACATAACTTATGCAACACTGGACTGTCTTGTGGGGAGTCAAACCCACATAACGCGTGTTTAACCCCTCGTTAGACAGATCACATTAACACAGATTAGGGCGGATGGTACAGTGTCATACAGAGATGATACAGCAGAAGGTTGAACACAATAAGACTGATGACGAAACTGACTAATTAAACTGGCGAATTAAATAAACTGACAAGTGAGGGAAACTGACCAGTGATACGCGGACTCCTTTTATCGAATAAATATGAACCTCCTTATTAATAGCTGCTTTATAAAGTGAGATCATCATGATTGGCGAATAAACTAGTGCTGCCAGTGGCAGAAAAAAACTGGCCTCTAATATTATTCACTAGCAGCGCCCCGCGGTTTCACCCGCTTAAGTTTCGATCCCGTGGGAATATCGGGATAAAAACTATCCTATGTCCTTTCCCGGGACTCAAATTATCTCTATACCAAATTTCATTTAAATTGGTTCAGCGGTTTAAGCGTGAACAGGTAACAGACAGACACACTTTCGCATTTATAATATTAGTATGGATATGGATTTCCAATTTTTATTTGCGTTCCATAAAGTTGTGCTTAATTTGCTAAAGCCCACAAATTGCTGCGTTTGTAGGCTTCTGCAATCGTTGTTTACAATACCAAAAGTTTTCAATGAACATGGAAAAATTCGCTCGTTCCACTAAAATCCCTTAGACCAGTCCCCCAGGGGACTACAGAACACTCAATGTTCCACTACGATGCCCTAGGGGATCATATACAACTCCAAAATTTGCCTGTTTACATCACTCATCGGCCTCCATCTATTCTCTGCTTTCACACGATGCCATGACAACAAGTAGGTATAGTATTTCACTGAAGCCAGCACACAGTTGTTTTAACAGGAAATTTAGTTGAAATCTCAACGTCAAAACCGAGTTGATGTGAGCTGTCAATAGTGCCAATCACTAGATTAAGGCGAAATGACAGCTGACTTCAAGCTCACTTCATCAAAGTTTTCACGGTGATACTTTTACAGAATAGATCGGCTGAACTGCTTTCCTGAAGATTGTACCTATATAGAGGTATGATGAACAGGGTGTAAAGTTCACTCATCCTCCAGAAGAAGGAAGATCCTCCGACTGACAGACAGAGGCGTGCCTTTTACTAAAACCGAAAAGCCTGGCTTTCAATCAAACGCGAGCCTAATAATAAAAAAAATACACAAGTAAACTTATAAAATCATGTCGCAAGAATTGATAAGAATAATAATAAAAAATAAACTCCGCGCGTCCCGGCCGGGCCGCCCGCGATAGTAAGTACGATGCAAGGTTGCCAGGTTTACATACTCAAAGAATAATTTCAAATTCCGCGCACTTTTCATCACGCGCATCGTTGCCAAACATCTCCAATGCCGCTTAGCGAAAGCGCAACGACAAAAATCGACCCGTCTCGCTCGCACGAGTTGGCTTCAAATCTGGCTTCTAGACCTCTGACTATTTGTATAGAAATTGTTCACGTTGTTGATAACATTAGTACAGTGGTACCCAACTGATAAGGCGCGTCGTGAATCTTCGTTCGCGCAGAAAAGAAAGTATGGCCCCGAAGATTAACGAAAGAATGCTTAAAACTTACAATCAACCTTAGATCACTACTATAAGGTTCATAATACACTGTAGCTGTTAGTTCCGTCTCACTCGCAAGTCACGCCCCTCCGCATAATTACACTTCGTGCCAATTTTATCGGGCCTCCAATTTTCATCAAATATATATTTAATTAAAAATACAGGTTATTTAAAATGTACGATTTATTTAATAAACAAATAGGTATTCATTTAGTAAACAATAGAAAAAACTTAATCTAAAGGCCGCACTCCTGCTACCTCAATATCACTCTGAGCGTTGCTACTATTACCACCATTATCACGACTCGCACTATCCGATGAGGATGATGTGTCTTCATTGGTGTTTATTACAAAATGGTCCAATCTATCGTCGATGGCCTCTTTTTAAACCATAAAAAATAAAACACTTTTGTTGCCACTAAGTGTACTTTTGCCTGCTGCGCGTGCACTCGATCAGAAGTATGGCGGTTGACTAACATGCCACGCGGCGCGCGCTAACATGGCGACAGCTGCCGACCAATAGCGGTACAGGAAAAAGAAGCGCGGTGCGTGGAGCGTGCCGATTGGTCAATAGCATTGCCCGCGCTTTGAAAATTCATCTTCTGCGCAGGTACATCGGTAAGCCATATCAGTTGGGTACTACTGTATGTACTTATTCCCCAAATTGTACTGACTTTTAAGCCTGGCTTTTGATTTTTTATGAATGAAACGTATAACGACGCGCGTGTGTGTGTAAATAGTAAGATCGCGAGACATTGCGCGAGTCTATTAGTTCAAAGTTTTGATCGGTTACTGGTGCATTTTTGTGTTTTTTTTTTTTTTTTTCATTTTCTGTGAAGTTAAGTGTTGTGTTTAGTTTTTGCGGTAATTACCTTTGTTTTAAAGTGATTAAAAAGTTTCTTGTCATTAAAATGAATTCATCAATCATTGTGAATTGTTCCTTGTGATGGATTAAAACGTGTGCAATCGTTACTCGGAAAGGTAAATATTTTGAGTTTTACAGACAAATTGATTTGAGTATTTCTCAGAAATCTAAATCACGTAATAGGCATTTTAGTCGATCAGCATACAATACTCATTGGGATTATAGGCTGCTCTCATATTATCAACAAATTATTCTGTTAGTGTTGCATATTTTACTCAAAAGAAAATAAGTACCGCTTGAAATATCAGGTTACGATGATTTAAATAACTTCGTTGGTGCCAGTAAAAGACATCAGAATTCTCAAAAGCACATGAATGCTGTTGTTTCATTCTGTACTTTTTAACCGACTTCAAAAAAAGGAGGAGGTTATCAATTCGACTGTATTTTTTTTTTTTTTTTTTTTTTTTTTTTATGTTTGTTACCTCATAACTTGCGACTGGGTGAACCGATTTTCATGATTCTTTTTTTATTTGAAAGCTGGTGCTTCCCGTGTGGTCCCATTGTCACCATTTCAATATCTGATGATGGGATCTTAGAGAAATCGAGGGCAACCCTCAAATTTTATAGGCTCACTTATTGTTTTTCGCATGTTTTATGAAGTATCTTGTGTATTTGCGTATGGTTGTCACCATCTCAGGTAGCTGGGCTGATGATGGAAGGTACAACTCCTTAACAGTAAGAAGTTACTCGAACAGGCAAGGACTGTTTTAGTAAATTGTTTTGATGTTTGATAGGGCATTTGCCACATTTGGTCTCATGATCATCAAGTCATGACCTGATGCTGCAGTCAGGATAGTCTGCAGAGTACCTAACTCCTCGACAACTAACAGCAGATATATCGTGTTTAGGCTCATTGAAAAGGGCTCGATGTGTGGATAAACGTACTGTTAATGAGGAACACCGAAATACATAAAGACCTGATGCTGAAGCCAGGAGCATCAGAAAAAGTACCAACCTTGAAATTACAGCACCGTAGTTGTGTTTGGGCTCATTTTAAACAGGAATAAATTTTAAGTTCAATGCAATGTTGACATAAGTCTGACCTGATGCTGCAGCCAGGATTATCAGCATCTAGTCTAAAAACATCAGGTCAGGATTTTATGATGAGATCCTGGAGAAATCGAAGGAACTCTTCAAATATTATAGGGACACCTATAGCGATTTGGGTATTTTTTATAGTAACTCGTGCATTTGCTCTCGGAAAGCACTATTTGGTGAAGTGGAACTGATGATGAAGACCACAGATGGCCATCGGAAGTACTCAATAATATCTAAGTATTTCACGGGTTGCTATTCGATTACTTTAATATGGTTGCTAAGCAATTTATGCTCGTCACAATGTGAATGGTGATATGGAGCTGATGGTGGACCTGGAGAACTCCTCAACAATTAACTTCCCTGCATCGGGAAAAGCAATATTTTGTTTGTAAAAGGCGATAATCACTAGGCTATTGTAACTTAGATAAATTATAAGCAGACCCACTAAAAAGCGTGAAATAAAAACTTTTTAAGAAAAAAAAAACCGACTTCCAAAAAAACACTACAAAGTGAAAAATAACTTTATTTCGGAAGTCGGTGGCAAAAAACTAAAATACAGATCCGAAGACACCGACTTCCGAAATAAAGTTATTTTTCACTTTGTAGTGTTTTTTTGGAAGTCGGTTTTTTTTGTAAAACACGAATCGAAACTTCTTTATCTCGTCAATTATGTGCTTGACGACATTTCTAAATACAATACGCGTGTCGATCACAATCGCGCTGTTTTTCGGCCAGAGGGTCTTAGGGGCGGATTTTAAAGGTTAGTTTTTTTTAAAGTGTATTGGCTTGCCCTAAGTTTGACCCCTAGGCACGCCACTGCTGACAGACGGGTTTTGTGTCGGTGGGCAACTACCCGAAGATTGTATTTATATATACAGGGTGTTACAGAAAGGATATATCAATACAAACGGGTTGAAGAGTGTATCTGGTCTAGAATCTCTGTACAAAATTTCAGCTCAAAAGCAGAACTTTGAAAATGCTTAACATTTTTTTATTTCAATAGTTTATTGAATTGAAATCATAACAAACGTGTCACCGCACTACGATGGTCATTATCCATTATCTGTAGTGTGTCTGTGCGCCTAGTACACGCACATCACGCCGCCGCGCGCCAGTGCAGCGCCGTGATGTCGAAATAAAAAAATATTAAGCATTGTCAAAGTTAATGCTTTTGAGCTGAAATTTTGTACAGAGATTCTAGACCAGATACACTCTTCAACCCGTTTGTATTGATATACCCTTTCTGTAACACCCTGTATATAAATAAATAAAAGGGAAGATGCTCCGACTAGACTGGTGTCGTGTCTGGTGGGCAACTACCCGACGATTGATATCGGGACGTTGTAAATATGCTAGTTGCGCGGTAAACTTTACTTGCGCGATGCAGGATTTTGCTTGACGTCAGTATGATGCGTAATTCCCATATTGTGGCAATATAGATGCCGCCACACATACACTATGGACCTTCTTCTTTTATTCTATGTTACCCGCTCGGGCCGTGTGTCATTGCGGTGGCACTGGTCAAGTAAACCCACGCCTGTCAAGTTGAGCAAACAAAAAACTTCAGCTCGAGTTTTCGCGGCCGTTTCATATTTGCGAGAGCTGCCCCTTAAATTATTCATTGCTTTTTACTCATTTCGCCTAAGCTATGAAACGGCATTTTTTATGCGCAAGTGAATAAATATTTACCACTTTTTTATGATGCTTTTTTAGTCGTTACATGAAAATTGTAAGTAGATTGAGTAATTGTGTGAATATTACCTACTTAAATTATTCGGAGATTACTTTGTAAAAAAGATAATCTCGTCTTAAAAGAAGTCTCATCATCTGCCTAGCCTTTTCCCAACTATGTTGGGGTCGGCTTCCAATCGATCCGGATGCAGCAGAAAGCCAGCTCTGGGCAGAGAGAGGTGGAAAGAGAGTAAGGAGGCCATTGTCCAGCATTGAGATATTAACGGCTAATACTCGTAATAAAAAAAAACCGAGTGTGCTTATGACCACACGACTGAAGTGACACTTCAAACGTATTTGGCTATGAGAGGAAGAGAGAAAGAAAATGTGCGCGCGCACTGCTTTCTCTTGCTTATATCCCCCACTCAAAACCCGTTCGCCTCGCCCGATCACACTTTTCGTAACGCTTACGTCACTCGTTCGCCAGCTTACTCCCCAAGTCAAGCGTGCGCAAAGAAGTTTCACTTCAAAAAACAAATAAATTACGGAAAAATGTAACCGCGTTTCCTCTTAAAACTTTTCACAACTACCCACGTAACACGACGTCTGAAGAGGGTAATAAGGACCTAAATTTCTGCTTTCATGAAAGCACTTTACATACGCCGGGAATTTTAATAGAATATCGAGTTAATGTAAAGTTTCAAACTTCAGACGTCATCCCTGCATACAACTAGGAATGCTAATTATGGAGTTGGGTGCTGTCACTAACAGTGAACGGGGTTTTTAATTAATAGAACATTTTCTAACTTGATTTTTATAATATACTTCCTAATTCATGCGAGTGGGCCTATGGCTAAATAATAACAGCCGCACAGGTCGATCGATCAGGTTAAGCTACGCTTGCCGCGGTTAGTCTTTGGATGGGTGACCATCTTTACATAACTACCGAGACCCCTCCGTGCCTCGGAAAGCACGTTAAGACGTAAGTACCGGCTGGCGTTCGTGGATCTTTGACAGTCGTTAAGGGTAGTCAGAAGCCCGAAAGTCTGACAAGCAGTCTTACTAAGGAGTATCGTATTGCCCAGTAACTGGGTTGTGGAGATCAGATAGGCAGTCGCTTCATGTAAAATACTGGTATTCAGCTGCATCCGGTTAGACTGAAGCCGACCCCAACGTTGTTGGGAAAAGGCTAGGCAGATGATGATGAGTTCCTAATTCATGTCTTTTCGTTGGTACTGGAAATGGAGATTATTCAGAACGAGTATTTTTCGCCTAAACTAAGTGGGCTTATGCGGTGAAATTGGTCCTAAAACTAATGTATAACTTAATTTTTTACTACGCACCTACTGTTTTGTGTCGCCCTAAGGGGCCGTCTCCACGAGCGAGAGAATCGCGGCGATATTATCGTCGTGCCACGTATTTCTATACACTTTCTTAGAATGTGTCTCCACACGGCGATATCATCGCGGCGAAAATTTGACTGCACGAGCACCATACCTACTCAAATAAACGTTGTCGACGACTGCAGTTACCTCTGCCGTTGATGCGCGCCGCCCGTGTGTATGTACACTAAGGTAGACTGGTAGAAAATGCCAAAGGCATTAACTCCGCCTTTGTACGGTTATTTTACTTGTACATCAAATTTTATATATAACATTAATTATTTATAATTAATGTTATTTTCCATAAAAACAATTAATATCTTAGCACATTGTAGTCCAAAACAGTTTTACCCACAATTTTAAGATGACAGACGAATTAAAAAAACTTGTTAAAAATATATAGAATTACAGAGATTTAGCGTGAGACAGAGAGAAACATATTATCTTTCTTCTCTCTCATGTAACGAAATGGTCCAAAACGTTAGCCGTCCTTGGAATGTCACTCTCAAATCTCGTCCAATCGAATCGAATCGCCGCCTAAGAGGTTTCACTTCAATAATAATAAGATTTCCGACACATTTTCCTTCCAATATAAAGCACCATCTTTTCACAAACCCGTTTCAGGTGACCGATGTAACCACCTTTCAAAACTCGTAACTCACTGCGAACAGTCTCATATGGCGGCGCGGCGCTGAAAGCCCCCATTTTCATACGAAACTGCTGTAAATCTTAAATATTATTTATAGCTGAAACTGAAAGGCGTTGAAACTAGCGTCTTGTGGTGATGTTGTAATTAATCTTGCTAGTGAGCGTAACTTGTTCGCATGTTTTGGATTCTCTTTTGTACATAGTTGGAAAAGCTAGTTTGTATTTTGATGAGAAATAATGGGTAGGGAAGTCTTGTACGATGATTTTACTAAAAGGGATGCGTCAAGGCAGCTTGCAAAATTCAAATTTACTTACGTTTTTTGAAATTTGCAGGTTAGTGTCAGGTGCCGGGGTAGCAGGATCCTCCGAAAGGGTTACCGCTACCCCGGAACATAAAGGGCTAAGGAAGGAACACGGGTGGGTTTTAGTCAGTAAGAGTCTGACTCTCCCTTCCGCTACACCCAGAGCGGGACCATTTGCTGATTTCCCATACACAAAAAAAAAGGTCAGTGTCAGTTTGTTTTGTATCGTATATTGATTAAAATATGGTTGGCGACCGTAACAACGTTTAACCCAGAGGGTTGTATTGATAATTTCAATGATTATAATTCTTCAAGGCCATATTGCTTTACAGAATTATAATCATTAAAACCACCAATAGAAGAACCCTCTAAGTTCAACATGATACTGATATTATGTAAATTTCAAAAAACGTAAGAAAATTTGAATTTCGCGGGTTATCCTAACACTTTCGCCGTAAGAACTGGATTCAACACACGACTTCCTGCGTAAAATTTTTTGTTTTAAAACAAAACATGCTCTATGAAACTGGGCAATCATGGTGATAGAACTTTCGGAATCGACTTATAACACACCTCTTTATAAGATTAGTAGGTAGGTACAGATGGTCATGTTTATACTTCCTTAAAATCTTTTTTGTGCAAGTTAGTGCTTCGACATAGTTACTTTTTTATTATTTCTTTTTGCAATGGTGGCACATTGCAAAAAAAAATATATATTAATAGATTAATAGTATTTTGATATTTTAATACTTTTACAAACGTATACTAAAATGCACCCTACAACTTTTTAACCTCCATTTAAACATGTCCAAATCTTGGACAATTTCGCAAATCGCACCGGAACTTTGTAACAAAGCATTGAGGTAAGTAGATCGTTAGTATCAGGCCGTAATATTTGAAGTTTGCCGACCACCGCTTAGTGGCCTTCCAAATCACATTAGGCCAAAAATCACCGCATTTATCACAACAACGGCCCTGTAACGCAGCTCAAATTGATACTTATTTTCGTAAAGATATTAAGATGTCATAAATTTTCGTGTGGAAATATGGTTTTAGCTGCTTATCTTTAGCTTTTTATTGAATAACGAGCTGTTTAGGAGACAGCGTAAAAACGACGGAAAGTTACTAAGTACATACAACATACTTTTTTACAGGCATATGCAAATGTTAAAGCTCCCGCAGATAGGCGGGACGCGATTCTGTTAGAACAATTTCCATGAAGTTTTCATAGAAATAATTCTACTAGATTCCCGCCGCGCCTGTCTGCTGGAGTCTTTCATCATTATAATCAGCCTATAATGTTCCCACTGCTGGGACACAGGCCTCCTCTCTGTGAGAGGGAGTGGGCCGTAATCCACCACGCGGATCCAGTGCGGGTTATTATTCAAGTGAAACTCCTTAGGCGGCGATTCGATAATTGGTCGAGAATTGAGAGTGAAATTTCAAGGACTCGTCACGTCTAGGCACATCGTTACATGAGAGAGAAGAAAGATATAACTCTCTCTGTCTCTCATACTAAATCTATCTTATTCTTTAAGAAGTTCAAGGGCTGGTTTTTCAATCGACAGATAATATTTATTTGTGGAATGAAATTGACGTCTGACAATTTTTGTATGGAAGAACTGTCAAAATATCAAAATTATTCCTCCGATAAAATTATCTGGCGTTGAAAAAATCAGCCCATAGTTTTATCACGTGTACGGTGCCGCATGCGCAATTTGTTTACAAGTCGGTCTTATCCAATTTTATCCTTCCGTTAAGATCGGCTTAGATTAGATGGAGGGCTAATGCTTATCTGAAGAACCCTAACTCATAGGGCTGATACAAAAACTTGAGGAAATCAGAAAGCGGAATGTTTTTCATTAAAAGATTATGGCGATTCAAGATACCTTGAATCGAGACCTTGAATAACACTAAACGAAAAACAAACTGTAGCCAAGTAAAATCCGATTCCTAAGTAATACAAATTGGCAAGAAAACCAGAAATTATTCAGTCCTAGTCAGTGTTGTTTCCTGAAACTACATAAATATTTAAAAGTCTTTGACCACGGGGATTTAAAAATGATTTGGAGAGCGGCCTGCCGGATGTCCCGGCTTTTACGGGACAGCGATTTTATTTATACGTTTTTATTATCTTTTACCTGTCTCCGACGACTGGGCGTTGTGGTTGCAGGAAATAAGTGGGACTTCAGTTTTGATTTGTTACCTGGAACAGGAAAATAATATTTAGTCAAGTAAATGTTATTTTTAAAAAGTAAAGATTAAATAGGTACTTATATCAGAGCCCTACACGACAAAACTTTACAATTCTACAAAATTGTTAAATTCTAGAAAAAATTGTATAACGCAGAAATTACAAGTATGAGTTACAAATGTCACAATATAAGGCCGCAGCACACTTGTAACACCCGACGCCATCCCACGCTTTGGCCAATGAGTAAGCTTCGTTGATGTCGCGTAACGTGGTGTGTTATAAGTCTGTTTCTGCCTATACAACCTTCAATCAATTTTAAAAGCGTAACACAAAGCATGGAGGCTATGTATTGTTCATCTGTGAGCTCGTGTGCTAACATTATCCTTTATAATCTTCCAAATAAATCCATACTAATATTATAAATTCGAAAGTAACTCTCTCTGTCTGTCTGTCTGTATGTTACCTTTTCACGCCTAAACCGCTGAACCGATTTAGATGAAATTTGGTATAGAGATAGTTTGAGTCCCGAGAAAGGACATAGGATACTTTTTATCATGATATTCCCACGGGATCGAGACTTATGTGGGTGAAACCGCGGGGCGCAGCTAGTTATAAAAGTTTAATACCCTTGTTTATATTTCTTCAAACTTGTAGACTTGTCACTACTATTTACATATTTATAAGGTTATTGCGTTATAATCGCACTTGTAAAATTCACAGATGTTACAAGAGATTGGATTAGGTATAGTGTAGATGACCAACCAGCCCGCGTGGTATAATAAGGCCCATTCCCTCTCACAGAGAGGAGGTCTGTGTCCCGCAGTGAGAACGTTTATAGGCTGATTATGCTACACTTTAGATGCATGGAAAAAGAAGACAAGATGAAAATGTGTTTTTTTTTTTCAACTTAAAAAAAGAGGTTAAACGTAAGTTAGATTTTTTTCAATTTATACTTCTGTGATGTTAAAACGAAGACGAGCCTTTGTAACATAGTTATTCGAAAGAAATTTCTGTCATTTGCGAAGTTTCAACTTCGTTTCAGTTTGTAATCTCTTCTGTGTAACTTTTAGACGTTAATAAATTTTCTTTCTTACTTTATACTTTATATTCTACTAGCGAACCGCCCCTGCTTCGCACGATTTTTACGACTTGACAAAACATTGAGATTTCTTGAATACAAAGTGTTAAAAAATTAACCCGACAAACTTTAAGACGTGCTTTAGACCATCGAACTGAACAACTTTCACTTTGGGACCAACTCTGAAATCATGAAAAAATAAATAAAACAGCTATTTCATACATTTTGGTGAAGTAGGTATTGAGCTTTTATAGTAAACAGCTGATTTTGTTTTTTCTTGATTTCTGAGTTGGTCACATAGTGAAAGTTGTTCAGTTCGATGGTCTAAAGCACCTCTTAAAGTTTGTCGGGATAATTTTTTAATATCTTATTATACAGAGAGAGAGTGGCGTTTAGGTTATCACATTAAATAGTACAGCGGTTATCACAAGTTATCAGTCAGTTAAAATAATAAAATAAAGAATTTTACAAAAAAAAAAAATAGCTTAAAAATTGTCACGAAAAGCCTTCGATAACAAGGCGCTACTAAGCACGCGCGGGGCGATGGTATCAATGATTTAACACAATCTTTATGGTAATGTAACCAAATAATCACAAATTAAGTTTATTGTTGTTAAAATAATATACTACCTAAAACGAAAACATACCGGTCAAAATCATAACCCTCCATTTTGATTTGCCGTAGCCGGGTAAAAAAGGTCCCACGGCTAGAATGTTAATTGTTATTAATTATTTTAATTGTGTATGTTTAAAATACGTGTAATGTAGAATAAGTGGTTTCAATTAATGTGGTAACCTATTCGCCACATTGTATGTCAGTTTAATCATCATCTGCCTAGCCCTTTCCCAACTACGTTGGGGTCGGCTCCCAGTCTAACCGAATGCAGCTGAATACCAGTATTTTAAATCTACGAATGACAGCCGGGACCCGTGCTTTCCGAGGCACGGAGGGGTCTTGGTATGTAAATATGGTCACCCATCCAGTGACCAACCGCGGCAAGCGTAGCTTAACCTGATCGGACGACCTGCGCAGCTGTTATTACTTTGCAACAAGCCCCACTGTATGTAAGTTTAGTATTAATGAATAATACATATAAACCTTCCTGAATAATTTATTTAAATGGAATGATGAAAACCGGATCAAATCCATTGCGTGGTTTAGAAGAACAACGCGGTCATACAGACAGACACGAAAAGAAACTTTTCTCAAACATGCTTGGAAATTTGAGCATTATTTTGACAACCTTCTTCGAGATAAATCGAAATTGCTGTACTGGCCAAATACATGCGAGCAGCGGCCGGCACAAGTTGTATGAAAATCCATAACTGTCGTGTTGTTTAAAAATAGAACGATCTTTTACTCCGAAACATGGCGACAAAGGAGGTAACTTATCAAAGGTTTTATTTAAATTTCGAAATGCCTTGCAAATAGAAAGCTGGTTTTTGAAAAAAAAAACAAATGAACACTTTAAGGCTGGCCGCATACATCCAGTTTCCTGATTCGGTTTCCGAATCAGGAAATAATGTACTATTAATTTATAATATGTATAGATATAGAGAGGTAGATCGCGGCGAAGGTGATGAGACGATCTGATCATGTTTGCGGGGCCAATGTGCCAGAGGTCGCATAAAATAAAGAGGGTTGGATGGAAAAAGTGGAGGCATTTGCCCAGTAGTGGGGTAAGAAAGAAATAAAGAAAGAAAAAGTATTTATTGCGACTCGTACAGGAAGATCAAACTAAACACAGTCAAAAAAAAAACAATTATATAATTTACAAAAAAAGTAACAGAAAGAAAAATGAAACCGAAACTCCTATACGAGGTCAAAAGGCTCCTATCTCAGCATGATGCTGCGACATTTAAAAATAAATGTCGCAGCGCTGGTTTTCTGATATGGCCCGTGTACATACATTATAGGATAACAAAAAAAAAAAAGAAAACATATTCCGCAATCCTCCCTATTCCTTTTTATATATGTTTATTCCTCAATTTTTCTCAGTGGCTCCTACCACTGTTTGTCTCTACATCACCCAAAGGTTGACTGGTAGAAAATGCCTATGGCATTGACTCCGCCTCTGTTTTAAATAAATAAAAAAACATTGATATAGATAAGTAGTTTATCCTTTTTTTGGTCCAGTCAGGTATAAATAGAGGGGTTCCCATTCACTAACATATGATTATAGGTACCCCGAATCCCAATGCGTTTATAAGTAAGTAGGTAGACCCTTTTAATAACCACTGGATCCCTCTTATTTACGCCAGCTTACACGTTTTTATCCTCAAAACACGCACACGCCACGTTTTTCCTCAAAGGGTAGGTGTAGGTACTTGTGTAAACCGACATTTTATCGATAAGTAACCTGTGACCCCTATTATCCCTGACTACGTGTTCTTGGTAGGCTAAAACATCACCGAATGTGACTTACATTAAAACAGAAATGAGTAGAATTTAATAACAGTACATTTATTTTACGTAGAAAGACTTAAGCTGTGGCGAGACAGTGCTTCCTTACCTAAACCGTTCGTTCCACCCGCTGAGGACCTCCCACCTGGACATGAGTTACCTTGGGTAACCTGGAAGTCTTTAAACAGACTCCGGACCCAGGTTGGCCGAAGCAAGGAAAACCTGTTCAGGTGGAGATTTATAGACGACTTCGCTTTGGAGTGTAAATGTGGTGCTGTTCCACAAACGATGGGACACTAACTTAATATCGTGCCCTGCGTGTCCTGTCAGCTGCACGTTACAGGAACTGATGGAAGCTAGTGATGGCGCCAAACAAGTGGCCGAATTCTGGGCCGAGTACATTTAGATTGCTATCGACACGCTGAGACTTAAATGACTTGATAACTAACTATACAAAAACAAAAGGACACTTAGGCGTCCAAATACTCGTCTGCATCGCTGTCATCTGGAAACGTGCCCAGAAGACTGGCAGCATTGCCACGTTGAATGGCAATGCCAATAAATTCTTCGGCAAAAGAACGAGCCAGCCCACTGAT
The DNA here is from genome assembly GCA_945859645.1 of Amphipoea oculea. Classification (NCBI taxonomy): domain Eukaryota; kingdom Metazoa; phylum Arthropoda; class Insecta; order Lepidoptera; family Noctuidae; genus Amphipoea; species Amphipoea oculea. The sequence continues at coordinate 15,284,273 of OX243880.1, forward strand.
CATAATATTTCTCTTTATACATCAATGAAGACAAAAAATGTTTTGCCAAGAAGTTTACGTTTGACCAAAAACTGTAATGTGCCGTGTGAAATATACAATATTGTTTTCAGAAAAATAGGCAGGCCAGATATCATTTTTGATCTGTTTTCGTATTTCCCAACACATCAATAAAACTGCCTTTTCCCAAAAAAAAAAATGTATGAAAAACCATACAAAATAACAAAACCAAAACAAAATATACGGCGCTGTATATTCTGTATGAACTGACTATAAAGACCTATCTAGACTGCCGGTTACCGCATTGCGTCTGAATCGAGATTCGCTCTCTACCGCTACCTACAGCGTCGCGACGCCGGAAGATACTTTTAAGAACTTTGCAGTAAACAAACTTATAAAATTCTTTATATATTTCTTTCTGTCCCTCGAATGGGACTGTTAAAATTTTTATATCTTTAAATTTTAGTAATAACTTTGTACAAAAATACGAAACGCTTTGAAAGCGACCCACTACCACTTGTCTGTACCCTCTAGTATATTGAGCAACTCTTGTAATTGAGTGGTTAAAGTTTCAGGAATACAACTGAAAATGTCAAAAAGCAGAGGATTTCTAAATAAGCTAATAAATTGTGATAAATCATAAGAGAAGCACAACCTAAAAAGTTTTTACAAAAGGTATTTTTGCAAGCCTGCATAAAAACCCTAATGGCCGATTCATGTAGGTAATTTACGGACCGTTATTGGTTAAAATTAAGACTTGTATCTTTACCAATAATAAAGCAAAGACCTCAAAGCTTTGCATAGTAAGCCCTCCTATATGGAAGTAGCTATCACAGGTAAAATTAGCGTAAGAATCTATGTATACGAGCAGTTTGGCAAGAAATAATGCTACCATTCGTAAGCAAAACGATCAGTTTTGTTTATAGGAGCCGAGCATAAGCCGTAGTGTTGTCCTGGATAATAAGTAGCTGTAAGTATTTCCAAAGCCTGTTAATTGGAACTGTAATCTTTACACAGCATAAATTTCCAACAGAAGACGAACGGAATCTATTGATAAAGCAAAATTTTTCCGCAGCTGTTTGTTCGAAATCCATACTCCCATAATACTTGCTACTAATATTATAAATTCGAAAGTAACTCTGTCTGTCTGTATGTTACCTTTTAACGCCTAAACTGCTGAACCGATTTAGATGAAATTTGGTACAGAGATAGTTTGAGTTCCAGGAAAGGACATAGGATAGTTTTTATCCCGATATTCCCACGGGATCGAGACTTATACGGGTGAAACCGTGGGGTGCAGCTAGTATTTTATAAGTATGGGTTCTTGCGTCATCATTTTATTAGGTACGCACGGCCACATATCAAGCTACCTACATGTTTCCAATATATACTGACTTCTCATTGTACGAAAAGCCTATACAAGCCAGGTCAGCTAGAACTGGAAATGCATAGCTTGACATGACGTCGTTTGTACCAAGTTGAAGTTTGAAGTATTTTGATATGCGATAGGTACCTACCAGAACTCACAAAACTGATTTTGCTACATAAATTTACTATATTATTCTTGTATTTTATAGTCATTTCCAAGCCATCTATCCTGTATTGTGCACCTGCCACATTTTGTCTCTGCATCACCCTAAGGAGTACTGGTAGAAAATGCCTCAGGCATTAAATCCGCCTTTGTACAGTATTTATTTTTCCACTTATGCATAAAGTTTTAATTTATAAATAATACTGAAATAAAAACGAGGAAAATATCCATATTCGTTTTACCACTACGTTTGTAACTCCCACTCAATATGGTATGGCCCGATTTTTTTTACCTTGTACACTAAACGCCAAAAATAACCTTCCCTATTTTTCAGCATTCGCAGCGCAAATCGTTGATAAAGCTGATTATTCACGACGCGCGACACGACAAACGCGACTCACAGTCGAGCGACTTTTGATAGTTTTCCAAACTTATCTCCTACGACGTTGAACGATATTTTAGGACAGGTTGCCATTTTCTCAGACAGCATGTTACGTAAAGCCAGTAAATATGCGTCTTTATGGACCAACTAGCTTCTGCCCGCGACTTCGACCGCGTGAAAAGTGTTCTCCCGACCAACGGAGCCGCATCGCCTACCCGCGCTATTACTTCGTTTTCGCTTAGCGGTAAAAACAGAAAAAGAAAAAAAAAGAAAAGAAAATAGAAAAAAAAAAAAAAGTCAAAAAGAAAGAAGAAAAAAAAAGAAAAAGAGAAAGAAAGAAAAAAAAGAAAGAAAGAAGAAGAAAGAAAGGAAGAAAGTCTGAAAGCAGACTTTCTTTCGTTTTGCTCAGTTCCTAAGGATTGTAGCGTGATGTTAAATAGCCTATAACCTTCTTCAAGAATTGGGCTATCCAATGCAAAATATTTTTTGAAAGCTGATACGTTTTGGAGATAAGCGGACTGGTAGTTTTAGAGATAAGCGTTCAAACGAACAAACAAACTCTTTTATCAATAATATTCAGCTTATTTCTATTACATTCGTTCAAAATCATCGCATATTTATGAGACACAGAAAAGTATACGTGTGAAAATAATTTGGTTACCGCAGTGTCAATCGAATTTGGTCACGTAAGTTCAAAGATTATATGATTTGATATTCCTGTCACACAGAAAGCGACTGACGGATTGACAGAACATATTTATATTTATTGGGTTGTAGTAAATATCGTCCAAAGATACATGAATGTCGTTATAACAAACAAATTATAACAAATTTTTGGATGCATGAAGAAGCCTCCTCGTGTAGCGCAGTTTGTTCCGCCAGTTACTCAACTGAACCGAGCGCTCGGCGCATCCTGGACAGTCACACCCAACACCTTATTTGACTGGCCGATTCTTCCCTTACGGTGGTAGGGCTAACGCCCGCCTGGTTTGCGACCACCCTCCCACCGGAGCCTGGCGTCAAGCAGCCTGCTGTGTTTCGTCGATGCGTGGGAGTTCCAGTGACTTAGGCATCTTCTGGGTACGCTCGTTCCATCATAGAACTCATCCATCGCTTTCCATCAGGCGTGATCGAGGTCAAGAGCGGGCCCAAAAAGCAATAAAAAAACATCTTCAGCAGCCAAAAGCAGTCCACTGCTGGACATAGGCCTTCTTCGGTGTACAGACGCCAGCACATCAACCTACCCGAAACTGTCAAATTTTCCCAATCAACTTTGAACCTTATACTTTAGCGATAAAGTTGAAAATCTATTAAAGAAATTTGACAGATTGTAGTGGCTTGATGTGCTGGCGTCTGTACATAATCTGGTAGTCTCTCAGTATCGGTATTTGGTACCTTCGGGTGGAAAAGAAGCTCTATTGGCTGCGGACACCACCCACATACGTAATGCACTGTCGAACTCAACTGTACCACAGAATAAATACAGTTATAGAAGGCGAATCCATACAACAGACGCACGTACACTTAGAAGCATATAGACGGTTTCAAAAGTATCTGATCAAAGTGTAAACAAACCCGGTTCAGCACCCTAATTGCATCAATCACAATTTGAATAATTTTGAAGGATATTTATTGCAAATCCATTGCTTTATATGTTCGGAAAATTCTTGTACTCAAGAACGAATATAACGCAATGACTGTTGTTGAACTGTCAAAATTAAAGCCATTCCTACTGCTAGTGTGTTATGCAATAACCCAGCAGGTCAAATTTACTACGCAATCACTCACTAAAGAATAACAAATTCATCAGAATTTAGATTAAAATAAAACATTTACGAGTATATGAAGGTTTAAATAACATTTTTAATTTGTAATCGAAAAATCATCGACGAAAATTGAAGTTACGAAATTAACCTCAATTGTCGAATGCAAAATATGAGAATGAATGAATGAATGAATTGCACCGATCCCAGCGTGGTTAAACCAGTCTCGATTAATCGAATGAACCCCAAGATTTGCACTAGCTCCTGTAGCCTCATGTTCATGGTGCTACAGCGACCATTGCATATCAAGCTAGGAATAGCCTGGGGGGCGCAGTAATGGTAGGGAAGGAAGAGAATGCCGGATATGCATCCTAGAGTAAGCATTGGAGAGGTGATTTAATATTAGAATCTCGGGTTTAAGTATTTAGATTGGTAATCAAATCGAAGCTCGAAGCACTCGTAAGTAGCACTATAAATTGGCATCTTTATGTACATTTTCTATACCATTTGTTTACATTTTCAACTGATACGTTTGGAACAGCGAATGTCAAACAAAAGTTAGACGCGAGGGCGTCTGCATCCATTCACAGTCTGTTATTTTACCTCGGATTTTTCATCACTGCCAATATCAGTGATCTTTAACCTCTCTGCTCGACAAAATTTTGACATATGACACACCAGCTGACTCGACGGAGTGTTGCGAATTACGTCATGATAATCAGAAATTTACTTTAACTTTCAGCATTCGAATTTATTAAGAAAACTGTGTTACCGCGCCTATTTTGTAAAATAAGTTTGTGGCAAATATCTTTAACTACATATATGCTGAGGTCGGTAAAACCGCGTCATTCTACTGTGAAAGTTGTATAAGATAGATATTACTACACCTATCCAAAAGGTAGACACCTCAAAATCGCTGAAAATATGTACATAAACCATCTAATCTCTTGATGAAAATATGCAAAAGGGAAAAATAAAAATATTGTCATTCTCTCTGCATTCTTACTTTTACCATTTTTCATACATAAACTACATAAAAAACGTGATCAAATCTTGATAAAAATTACTAAAAATTGTGTTGCGACGTGACACCTCTTAGTGCTGACCATCCACCCAATTTTCTTATTCCGATTCAAAAATGTCATAAAGCCTAATCGATAATCGGTATTTAAAAAAAAATAAAAAAATTGTAGAGACTGAATAAAAACTCTTTGGTATATTTTATCATTAATTAATAGTTTTTGAAATATAATCATTTTAATAAGTACAAACACGTACAGTGTGGATAGGGGTGTAACTTTTTATGGTTTCCTACGTCCGAATGAAAAAACGGAACCCTTGTAGGATCACTCGTGTGTCTGTCTATAGGTTTGTTACAATCGATTTGTTTCGAATCTACTAGACCGATTAAGTTGAAATTTGGTACACATATAAATTTCTGTGACTCAAATACGGACGTGTAACATGAATAAATTAATTATGAATATGGGGGTCACTTTTTGAGGTCACATTAGATAAAAAAAATACCATTATTATAGTTTCAAACTCAAATGCGTCCCGCCTGCTTCCAAATTTCATTTAATTTAAAATGGGCTTGTTTTTAGCTTTTCAGTTAGTTTTAGTACAAGGATGCAGTCGGGTTTTTTTTAATTTTTCTAATTACTTTTTTTTATTTCCAGCTTTTTAGTTTACAAATGTGAAAGATGTGTTTCGCAGACGATTTAGTTCTTGATACGTGTTTTTTACGATTTGTCACTTTGAATTACTTTTAACCATATAAGTTGTATATATTTTTGTAATCACCTTTAAAAACCCTTTATTTTGAGACCCCACTCGATAGGTATTGAGAAAAAAAAATTATTGAAGGCATAATATGGCGCCAAAAATCCGCCAATTTGTTTTTTTTTTATTTTGATATGCCCAGTGTCACTCTCATAGTAAATACATAACCCTCCTTCTAGCGCAGTCGGGTAAATAGTAGATTGTTATACAAGGGTCGAAAGGAATCTATTCCCATACGAGGTATTTAGACTATAGTCCGAGTAGGAATTGATGACTTTCACCCGTGTTAAACACTCTACTTTTCATTTCGAATATAAGGAAAGTAAAAAATAGTGGTCTTTCTAAAATATTTATTGATAATAATAACATGAATAATAGGTACCTATTTAAAATTAATTGAAATATTAGGTCCTTACATATGAAATTGGCGTTTTTCGTACTGGCCACTTTAATCACGAATTTCTCCTCTTTGGTAAGGAATTCCAAATTCAAATTTGTACAGCTATTTACTCATGTATTTGTGCTTCGATGACCGTCATTCATTTGTTTTTTTTTCTTCTGTTTTTTCTGTTTGCGTCACTCATTTTACAAAATGGAAAATTTAAAATATCGCATTATTTACGAGTACGAGTTCCGCCGTGGCACTAGTGCTGCGGAAACGACTCGAAGGGTGAATGATGTGTATGGCGGTCATGTTGCAAAAGAAAACACAGTTCGTTTTTGGTTCCAACGTTTTCGTTCTGGAAATTTCGACCTGCAGAACAAGCCCCGTGGACGGCCTGAGACCCAAGTTGATAATGGAGAATTGAAGGCTATTGTGGAAGCGGACCCATCGCAAACCACGTCCGAGTTAGCTGCAGGCTTCGATGTTAGTGATAAAACTGTTTTAATTCACTTGAAGCAAATTGGGAAGATTAAAAAGCTTGAAAGGTGGGTACCTCACGAATTGACTGAAGCAAACCGGCAAACGCGCGTCGACTGCTGCGTTACATTACTGAACCGGCACAACAATGAAGGTATTTTAAACCGAATCATTACCTGTGATGAAAAATGGATTCTTTACGATAATCGGAAGCGCTCAGCGCAATGGTTGGATCCTGGCCAGCCAGCCAAATCCTGCCCCAAGCGAAAATTAACCCCAAAAAAGTTACTTGTAAGCGTTTGGTGGTCTAGTGCCGGTATTGTTCATTACAGTTTTCTCAAATCTGGCCAGACTATTACAGCTGATGTCTATTGTCAGCAATTACAAACCATGATGGAAAAGCTAGCGGCTAAACAACCAAGGCTGGTCAATCGCTCCACGCCACTGCTGCTTCACGACAACGCCAGACCACACACTGCGCAACAGACGGCTACCAAATTAGAAGAGCTTGAATTGGAATGTCTTAGACATCCTCCGTACTCCCCGGACCTTGCTCCAACAGATTACCATTTTTTTCGCAATTTGGATAACTTTTTGCAAGGGAAAAAATTCAACTCCGATGGGGCAGTCCAAATCGCCTTCAAAGATTTTATTGATTCCCGTCCGACTGGTTTTTTTAGTAAAGGGATCAATGAACTACCTATAAGATGGCAAAAGTGCATTGAAAACAATGGTTCATACTTTGATTAATTAAATATATTATATTAAAAAATATTCGACTTTTTGTTCCTTCCATACAAAACGCCAATTTCATATGTAAGGACCTAATATTAGAACAATTTGTGTGCTATTTTAAATATGGAACACACCGCGTCACTGCCGCGGGCCGTCCCGCTTGATAGGTATTTTTTTCACACTGGCTGTTTATAAGTACACTCACAAGACCGCAACATTTATCTTAATTATGTAAAAATTTCGTAGCTGACTACTTAACCAATTTGGTTCTATTTTTAAATTCATTCCCGACCTAGAGAGGGAAGCAATTACTATGAGTCTTTCCCGCCTTAAGGTGGGAAGCAACGTCTTCCACCCGCTATTCGGATCAAACAAATACTACTTTCCGAGTATGAGAAATGAAAAAGCTTTGCTTACTGTAAGTACCGTGTGATATATCAAATGAAAGGGTTTGTCATGAGGGTCACAAACATATTTTTTAATAACTAAAAAAAAATATTTATTATTCTATTAAATAGAAACAATATATCTGAAACCACAGCCTAAAATAAAAATAAAAAATACTACAAAATATAGTTCTGTGATTATTCTAGATTCCAAGAGATCCTATCAGACGTCTGGTCTTCAAATAATATAGCAAATCTCTCATTCTATACTGCGTACTTACATACTTACATTTGGTCACAGTCAAAATATGTTCGGGACGTTATATTCAATTTAAAGTTGGTATTTTTATATGTTATGCTTAAAACACTTGTTATAAGAAGTCGGTTAAAAATAAGATTTTTGGCATTTTAAATCTCAATAGTAAGAAATGCTCAAGATGTTATTCCCCATAAGAAAACAGTAGGACTTTTCTTTTCTGGCTGGCACTTTAATTTTTGAGTAGGTAACTTATGAATGATGGGTTTATGAAAAACAAACTTATTTTTGCAGTGAATCAAATTAATGATGATGTACATTGTGCATGCGTGAATATTCAACCCTAACGGAACCTTTCATTGTGCGTGGTCCGACATAAACATGGAAAGTTTTTTTTAAATTTCGTTGGGAAACTACCACAAAAACAAACAATTACTATTACTCAAGTAAACTAATAGAAACAAAAACTACCAAGCTCATAAAACTAACAACACATATTAAAATGTAAAGTGATTGCGGAATACGCAATTTATACAATTAATTTATCATCATTCCCAAACTTCTGCTCAGCCTACCTAAAAAATGTATACTGGGCATTCTGTAGCAAACTATTAGAAAAGTATCAAAAATAAATACTTAATTGTAAAATAAATAAAAATAATTTCATACGACGAGCGCATTCGAAGAAAAATTCAAATATAGAAACAATTCGGCGCGAAATTCAATAAATGACTATGGTCTAAGGTCCTCGAGTGTTATTGACTCAGTTCAATTGAATGTCCAAAAAACTATTAAAATTACATTAGAAAAGCATAAATCATTATTATAAACAATGCTTACTGTATTTAATGCTTAAAATAATTTTATTTTAATTTCTGAGTATCGATTTCCGATATTCGACATATTAATTACCCGAGTCAATCGAAATTAAAAAAAAAAATCGTTTTGCATAATCGCTTTCGTACATCATTACGATAAAAAAAACAATCATGGACGGCGATTTTGAACACAAATTGAGTAGTGGTAATGAATAATACGTGTTATTCGACCTGTGTTTCAATATTACGTTAAGATTTGGGCATTTTCGTGTTGTTAATAACATTTACAATAATATTTGTCACATTTTAAATCTTATCTACTTGTGTGTGTGTGATATTTGTGAAAAGTAAAAATGTAAACACGCACTATTGGCGCGAAACTTCGACATTAGATATCAAAATACTTCATTACCACTACTTATTTTAACTCGAACAATGGATGAATTCGTCAAATAATTAAATTATGTATTATTTACTGCCCCTGTGGTGGAGTTTGGATGTTCGAAATCCCCAATTTTTATGTTTTTTAGCCTCGACCACCACTGTCAACAAAATGGCGATTATCGAATTTACAGACTTGAATTTTATAAAGGTAAGGTAATAAGCTTGAGCGCTAAATATGAAATATTTAATGGCGTTAACATATGAGTTTTTTATCCAACTCTCTTAATTAACGCACATTCATAGGATTTGATGCGTAGCTTAATAAATATTTACATAATCAATGTAGGGTGTCGTATGTCGTAATTCTTGGGTCCTAAAGGGGTCATTACCGAGCCGGCGGAGGTTTGTGTGTTCGGGTCCTAAAGGGGGCGCTACCGAACTATACGGTTAACCTCGTGACAATAAGGTTGCTGATGGGTTGCTGCAACTGTCAAGTCTGTCAAAATTACAGTGAGCTTTATTGTTGTTGTAATAAAGTTGCTTTTGGGTTGCAGATGTCAGTGTTTATGTGTGCGTGCGTTTTCGTATCGTTGTACGGATCCGACCTTCTTCTGTATATACACACATCAAAAGTGTCTAGGGATCAAGCATTTTTATGCGGATTTCTTGAGATTGAGATGTGGCTTTGTAATAAATTTATGATTTTATAAATTTATATGGATCCTTTTTGGTGCATTTCATAATTTGAATCAGGAACTGTGAATCAAATTCGAGTAAAAGATGAAAATCAGCTGTCAATATTTTCCCTATAAAAACATACAACGCATTGAAGACATTATTAGTGCTACTGTTTCCCTACTACTGATTAAAACCAACGTTATTATGGAGCGGCGACGTCATTTAAGCAGGGAAGAAATGCTCAGAGCCGTGGGAATGATAGAAGCTGGTTCCCGGCAACGTACTGTGGCTTTAGCTCTGAATACAAGTCAGAGTGTTATCAGTTGACTTTGGACACGTTACCGAAGCACTGGTACCGTGGCTGAGCGCCATGGAGGACGGTATCGCTGCACCACACGGAGACAAGACCGATACATTCAAATCTTAACTCGAAGAGCTCCAACAATAACCGCCATGATGTTAGCCGTGAGGCTTCATCACTCTTCAGGGAACTTAATTAGCGACCAAACAGTCAGAAACCGCTTGCATGAAGTGAACCTTCATTCCCGAAGACCGCTACGGGTACCACCTATAGCAATGCACAATCGTAGGATTCGATATCAATGGGCTCTTGAACACAGAAATTGGGCAGAAGAACAATGGCGTTTCGTGTGCTTTTCTGATGAGTCTCGTTTTGGTATGAGACCGGATACAAGACGTATACGACACTGGAGAACCCCTGGACGCCAACAGCGATTAAAATCCTGCCAGGAAGTCCATCCTTATAGTGGTGGAACCATCATGGTATGGGCGGGTATTTGGATCGGCGGAAGAACTGAGTTGATTTGGATCAGAGGCAACCTCAACGCTCAAATTTATGCTGAGACGATTGTATCAGACGTCATCGTTCCTCTACAAGTGCAAATCGGTCCCTTATTTCAGTTAATGCATGATAATGCACGACCGCACACCGCAAGAGTTGTAAGACAGACTCTCGCCGCAGCTAACATCAATGTCCTGCCCTGGCCTGCTCAGTCGCCAGACTTGAACCCGATTGAGCATGCATGGGATATGCTACAGAGAAGAGCTCTGCCGAATATGGAGGGTATCCAGTCGCAAGGAGACCTTTTTTTGTTGTTGCAACGAACATGGGCGGCCATTCCACAGCGTGATTTGGATGAACTCATTTTGAGTATGCCAAACCGATGTTCTTGTGTTGTTAGTGTTCGCGGTAGAAACACGGATTATTAATTGTTTAAGTTACCCAATAAAATTTTAAAGAAAACTGTTATTTCAGTCTTTTTTTCAAACTTTTGTGTTAGTGGTTCAAATGTCAAAAATCCCTTTATTAGGAAAATGGCAAATTTCTTTATTAATGCAAAGGTGACTTGGTTTATCGTTACTGTGACAAACGAAAACACTTTATTTGATGAATCCTTAAAGAAAATTTTAATTAATATCAATCAGGAGAAAAGTTATTGCAAAAATATATGTTGATCCCTAGACACTTTTGATGTGTGTATTTATTTTGTGTCTATGCCCTATTATTAGATGAGTGCTTGGTACAGTCACAAAGAGTCTTTGTTGGTTTTCAATTTTTTTCTCAACTTCTCTAAATTACGCCGCTTTAGATGTTCTGTTTCTATTTTTATGTAGCTTTTTGCGCGGGTGCGGAATTGTCGAGTGCCTATGTGTAACGAGAATTGTGACTAGATTGAAAAAGATAAAAGGTACGTTCGGTTTTTGGCAACGTTTTTATTGTATGTAGCTACTAACTACATATCTGTAGGCCTTGCCAGAATTGAACTATTTCAAATAGATTTGAGTGAAAACTCAGGCCATTCAAAAAGGCCGAAAATAAGGAAAAAAAAACATAAAATTGTGCGATTTTCTCAGTTTTGAGTAGGATTCAGTTTCCCTACGTTTTCGAACCGGGTGTTGAAATTCATTTAGCATACCTACATCAGGCGTCGTATAGGTAGTTCTATAGGCCGACCGCTTAACTGGGACATTGTCTGAGGTAGGTTCGCGGTGCGGGAGGGGTGATAGTTGTCACAAGTTGACAAATCTCTGAGCACTCGCATCACTTTACCACACCCCTCCCGCACCGCGCTGCTACCTCAGGCAACGTCTCAGTAAAGCGGGCGGCCTATAGCCTAAATTGTTGAGACTATAAGCTACCTACTGCCGACGACCCACCGCCTACTATTTCTGCTGCTTACCTGTTCCGTGCTCGTAATTATACATTTGTGATGTCTTTCATACACATACATATTCAGCCTATAATGTTCCCACTGCTGGGACACAGGCCTCCTCTCTGTGAGAGGGAGTGGGCTAATAATCTACCACGTGAGCCCAGTGCGGGTTGGTAGATGTCACATCTTCGAATTTCCTCACGATGTTTTCCTTCACCGTTTTGAGAGCAGTAGTGATGAAATTATTTACACACGACCAAGTCGTAAGTCGGGACCATTACCGCTGGATCACCAGGGGTTCATGTATAAACGATGATTAAAATTAAGTGACGTTTAAACGTCAAAAATGTGTTGTTAGACAGTCGCTAATCACTACTTAACTTTAAGCAACATTTATGAATAAGGTTATGTGTTAGGCACTATGGATCATTTATTTGAGCTATATTATCTTTTTTAATAAACCAATTTTTTATCCTTTCTTTCTATTAAGAGGACTACATGACAAAAGAAAGGGAAGCGTGATGACACAATGCTGGTAATTTATTGCAAAATATGAAGCAATTATCTATTTACGAAAAATCTATCGTTTGGACAAAAAAATTTAAAAAAAGTATGTTGCTTGTAGAATAATCTGACAAAAAATCATAATGATTGTATATATTGCAAAATATGAAGCAAGTATCTATTTACGAAAAATCTATTGTTTGGACAAAAAAATTAAAAAAGTATGTTGCTTGTAGAATAATCGGTCTATTCCCGTTGTCCCCATTAACGGTGTCCCCATTATGGGGACAACGGGAAGTCATAAAATATCCTTCCCGTTGTCCCTGACAAAAACTCATAATGATTGTATGTATATTAGTATGGTTTTTATTGTAAAAAGAATGTTTTTAGAGGTATCTTCATGATTTTTTGTATCGTACCAAATAAATTGTATTATGTTTTCAACACACTATCTACCTAGCATATATCCTGAAGAAAATCATATATATTTTTTTGATTTTGTTTACTGTAGTCGATCATATACTTTTATTGTTTCTAAAACTTGCGTTTTTTGCGTTTAGGTCCTGTAAGCCCCTTAATTAATCTATTATTCCCAAACGATAACTTTACCTATCAAACCAATATAACCTGACAATGCCAGCATAGGTATAACGTCCCAGTAGATATAGTTACAAAGACGTTATCGCCGACAGCCTCCGGGAACCTCTTGAGAGACTTAACTGACATCCGGAACTATTTTACACGTTATAAACGGAAGATTTAGTCTAACGTTAGTTTAGCAAGATGGATGGCTGGAATTAGGTGGAAATGGAGACGTTATTTGCAGCCCTGAGAATGAATTTGTGGCAATTGTGGCCTGCCTGCCCCCTATTATATGTTTTAGTTGGCCAGTTACGTTGCGTTCAGAGGTGTAGAGGTAAACCATTTTAAACTGCACGCCCCTCCACTAAAATTTCTATACAAACATTTGAAAAGTGTATGCAACAAGCAATGGAGGGGCCAAAAATTCGAAGACATGTGACATCCACCAACGTGCACTGGGCCTGCGTGGTGGATTATGACCCACCCCCTCTCACAGAGAGGAGGCCTTTGTCCCAGCAGGGGGAACATTATAGGATGATTATGTTATTATGTTTTTTTTTTATATTCACAACCTACCTTAGATTACTTATTGCACGATGGACGCTCAACAATCACTATTATCACACTACAACAACACTTTATCATTAAATGTGTAGAAAATGAATAATCTATAATTACTTGTATAATAAACTTTTATGATTTTTTTTAAATATAAAAAAAATCATAAAAAATAATACTTTAAAACTCGTTGGAACCACACTAAATGAACAGTGCAAGGAAACTGAGCGTTTTAACAGTATTATCGGACAGAATAATACATTTTATTTGGAATATTACTCGTGCAAAAGAGGAAAAAGTCTAATTTAATAAACTATTTATATAACTACATAATTTACAAAGTTATTTGAATAAGTATTCATTCAAATTCAAATAATTTTATGAAATACTAGCTGCGCCCCGCGGTTCCTCCCGCGTAAATGTCGATCCCGTGGAAATATCGGGATAAAAAGCAGCCTATGATAAAAAGCAGCCTATATATTAATCCAGGGTGTCAGCTACAGACGGACGGAGAGTAATGGGTAGCTCACCGTCCGATCAGGACCAGGCCCGTACCGGACGGCGCGTACGTGTTCCACGCGCGCCTCAAAGAGATGTCAGCATAAAGGAAGGGGCCTGTCAGGGTCGAAGCCTGCCGGGGGTGCGAGATTGTCCGAAAGGGCTACCGCTACCCCGGAACATAAAGGGCTAAGGAAGGAACACGGATGGGTTTGAGTCAGTAAGAGTCTGACACTCCCTTCCGCTCCACCCAGAGCGGGAGGGCTCATTTGATGATTTTCCATCCATAAAAAAAGGGTGTCAGCTACCTCCATACAAAATTTTATCATAATTGGTCCAGCCGTTTGAGCGTGAAGAAGTAACAAACATATAAACACACACACATACTCACTCACAAACTTTCGTCTTTATTATATTAGTGTGATTAAGTAAGTACCTATATATTTCATCGTTTTTGACAATTTTTCCCGTTCCATTTCTTACTAATTAACACATTTAGCCAATGTTGACGATACGAATATCAATTTTAAAGCTTGAGTCCTAAATGTCAATTTTCAATAATGGTAGTATCTACAAATGAATTACAAATTATACGGATGATCGAATTGTTTACAGTTTCTAAAAATAATTGGTAAAACTAGCATGCAAAATTATTGATTAAATTAATAAATAAGTGAAGCTTGGTAGTTGGTACTTATATTATAATTATTATATCATGAACGATGATGTTTTATCCGGTCGAAGTGGAGGTGCTTTGGGGAGGCATATGTCCAGCAGTGGACGTCTTTCGGCTGAAATGATGATGATGATCAGGAATGGATCATTTATCAAATGATGATAAGAAAATGTCAGTGTAAATCTTTGAAGTTTGGATACTCAGGACAGAACGTGTAGACAATGACATAACCTCAAAACTTAACCTTATAAACACATGAAAAAGAAAGGTGCAGCCGGTGCAACCATTGAAGTCTATCTACCATTGATTAACAAGCTAAGTGCAATGAAGGACTTACTGAAAACATCTACAGATTATATTCCAACTCTGGCCAAAGTGAGGAAATCCCGCCCGGGATGTTAGATGTGTGCGCTCGCGCCGATTGCGCCAACTCACTTGAATCGAGGTGTTCAAACAGGCAAAACTAGTCGCGTGTCTTTGTCATCATTCTCCTGCCCTTACTTATACCAATTTATTTGGAGTCAGCGCAACATGTCTTTATATCTTATAATATTATAAATTCGAAAGTAACTCTGTCTGTCTGTATGTTACCTTTTCACTGAACCGATTTTGATGAAATTTGGTATAGAGATAGTTTGAGTCCCAGGAAAGGACATAGATAGTTTTTATCCTGATATTCCCACGGGATCGAAACTTATGTCGGTGAAACCGCGGGGCGCAGCTAGTTCTTCCATACTTCTCTATTAGTCGTCATCTTGGTAGTCTTCCTATTCGTTAAAATTAAAACAATTGACGTGCGCAATCCCGCGTCCAGCGCGGGTTTCGACTCAATGTGTCCAGAGCTTTACTGTGTAACTAATCACATAAATGTGGGAAGGAAACGTGATAATCTAAAGCTCTTTTCTCTGAGTGCGAAGTTCTTTTGAGATACAGAGCGATATTATTACTAAGAAATGACGCAAACATTTCTATTTTTGTCTAGAAAATAGCCTAGGTAAACAACACGCTTGTCACTCACACGTAGGTAATCTTATAAGTAGGTTCTTAGTACCTATTAGTAAAAATATTTTCTTCGGAAGAAACAATACAAGTCTGGGAATTTGTTACCTACCTAACGTAAGTGTCTGAACTCTTAACATAACCTCGGAAAGAAAAACTATTGAGAATATTAAGTACAACGTGGTATGAGTGTTTTCACAACTTTTTGTGCCTCTGGACTGATTTTAGTAGGTATAGTTAAACTATTTCGCGAAGTCTTGTTGCCGTTAAAACGTTAAACATAAGGATCAAATTGAAATAACTAACACCGAAATATTTAACACGGAGCGACTGCTTATCTGACCTCCATAACCCAGTTAATTTGTTAATACGATTACGATACCCCTTGGTAAGACTGGTTGTCAGACTTTTGGGCTTCTGACTACTCGTAACGACTGTCAAAGATCCACGATTGACAGCCGGGACCAACGGCTTAACGTGCTTTCCAAGGCACGGGGTCTTGGTATGTTAAGATGGTCACCCATCCACGGACCAACCGCAACAAGCGTAGCTAAACCTGATCGACCCGTGCGGCTGTTATTACTTAGCCACAAGCCCCTCTGCTACAAATAAGTGGTAAAAATTGTGCTGATGGATTCTATTAGAAAAACACTAAACGTCTGTCCAAATGCTCAGACGACACTACGTTCAATCGTTGCCGCGCATTGGCGCTAGTAAATATCTTAAATAAAAACTTAGTAGATACAAGGCGTTTATTTTTGTGTTCTTACTACTTTCCAACAGACAACATAAGACCTAAAATTGAATTGTCTCTTAATCCCCAAAAAACTAAAAAGAACCTATTAAGAGGAAATGCGGTCGGAGAGACATTTGAAAACTCCTAAGATAATTCGAGGTTTGGCTCTCGCCTATTTCCTCCTCCAATATTGGACCAATTTAAAAGATATTTCATAACCTGAATAACAAGTATATGTACTGATGATATCTATGACTGTGTCCCTATGTTTTTATTTTTTCGTTAATAGTTGTCAAATTTTTACACTAGGCCTCTGTTGACAGCAACAATTTAGATCATTTTTTGAGGGTTCTACTGCTTATAAAAATAATGTATCATCAAAAAGGAAAACATCATTGCTTTATGGTCAGTACCCAGAAAGAAAACAGGCGAGAACGTTTCTATGGAGAAAAGACCAACCGCATTACCTCTTAAGTCCGTCACAAAAAAACTTCAGCAGCAACATACCCTCCTAACAAAACCAATTTCCTAACAAGTAGGCAGTGAAACAACGGAATAATTAATTTAATCACCTAATGCGCCTTATCTTCCGTCGGTAACGGCACCCTGTGTACTGATACAAGAAATAAATTAGGAAGAAACACTGCTCGCCTTGCCAGTCACGCAACACGAAGTCATTTTAAAGCAAACTGTTCAAAGAAATTAGTTTTCACGTGTTTTTTGTTCGGTTTAATTGATTTTGGATTTGGGTGAAACTTCTGGAATTTATGTTCGGCAATTACTTATATCTATTTTCTTAAAGACGAAGTCTTTCTGTATTATGTGAATACATTAAAAACACCCGTACTCTGAAAAACTGTCTATAGGCTTAGCAAATATTTTGATTACAGATCTATTATGTTTTTATTTTTCTTTACTATTTGAGTTAATTACTACAACAGTGCAAGTGCTGACTATTATAATAATAACAATATTCCACAACTATCACACAACGCCATCTAGTCCCAAGCTAAGCAGAGCTTGTGTTATGGGTACTAGACAACTGATAAACATACTTATATATTTCTAAATACATACATATTATAGATAAATTACACCCAGACACAGAACAAATGATCGCGCTCATCACACAAACATTTGTCCTGGGTGGGAATCGAACCCACGACCTCCGGCATAGCAGTCAGCGTCACTAACCACTAGACCATCAGGTATGTATATTATACCTACAGAACACGTGAATCAAGTGTCTTCCCCTTAACATCCATACTAATATTATAAATTCGAAAGTAACTCTGTCTGTCTGTATGTTACCATTTCACGCCTAAACCGCTGAACCGATTTTTTTTTATCCTTATATTCCCACGGGATCGACACTTATGCGGGTGAAACCGCGGGGCGCAACTAGTAGTCATTATATAAATAAATAATACCCTTAAGTTGAGCAAGACCTTTCTAAGGATACACCTAATCCATTAGCATTATGTTAATTGTTCGTAATTCTTTGATCTAATTAACGAGTCACTGTTAGATTATTCAAAATCATGCAGATGTTTTCTGACTACGATTTCAAATTAAGCAGAATTAAAGTTAAGAATACATGAGCACAGAATCAGAGATTACTTTAGATAATTCATTCAGTAGGTGCAGGAGTGAATTTAAATTGAAAAGCTTCGTTAAATACCTTCCCACTTGGAAGTAACTCAGTGTTTGGCCAGACTGGAGAGCGGGCGCGGCGCGGCGAACTCAAACATATGAACTTCCTTTGAGTGTCCATAGTGGGCACGAGGGCGCGGTGAGCGGCGCGGGCTGCTCGGCGCGGGGTGCGCGCGGGCAACTCACGCCGCAGCTCGTTCATGCAAGTGGCCGCAGTGGGAGCGCGGCGCGGGCACGGGCGGCCCGCTCGGGTACCGGGGTTCTCAAACTAGTTCCAGCTTTTTTCTAGTAAAAATAAATCTTCTTCATCCTTATTTTATTTTGACGACAACACGTAGAACGCAGCCGCGCTCCAGTGCGGACAGGCAGCACGTGTGCGTTCCCGCACCCGCGCCCGCGCCCGCCCCGCGCCCCAGTCTGGACGGACACTCGGTGTCACTGACGCGGACTGACTTTTACTGAATTAGTCTAGAACTTTGTTTGAGAACCATTTTTTAATATGACACACGTCTGTGCGTTAATTGCGTTTTTGCGAGTAAGTGGACTCACTTCACTCATATTTTTGACTAGAAATATGAGTTATAGTATACGCAATGGTTCTTAATCAACTTCATATTCATTTCAGAAAACACTTTTTTTATTAGGGACTTTTATGACCTCAATGCGTATGACAGGCATTATTTCCTTACTTAATATAGCATCATTCATAACAAAACATCATCACGCCTGCATTACTGAAAGGGTTAGGCACATATAATACACACCCACATTTCGACAGTTATGTTGAAGTCCCATGTAACATGGGCGAGCCTACTGTATAGAATCATCATCTTCAGGTCCTTGCCCATGATACTTGGTGCCGACGCAACACGTTTTCTTCTAATGCATAGCATCACTAGTTATAATATTAAAACTCCATTCAAAATAGTCAATAACTGTTGATAGTTGAATAATGAATTCAATTATCAATCGTTACAGTCAAAACCAAGGCTCGGAAACCGGTTGAAATTCTTAACCGGTTATGGTCATTGACCCCAAACCGAAATCGATTTAGGTTAAAGGTTGCACTTTACCGGTTTTTACCGGTTTATGCGACAAACCGGTTTTTCATGAATTTTGGTTTTGATAGTGAAAATTAACCGGTTAAAACCAAGTTTGAACCCCCCCCCCCCCGGCCCCCGCCACTCTCGCGGGCACGGTCTGGACGTTGCAATGTCAACTCATTGTCACTAGAACTTGTTGGAAGCGTTAAAAAAGTAGACGAAAAAAATTTACGAATTACGGAATTAACCGGTTAATTTGGGTGTCAAAACCGTTTGAGCTTTGTAACCGGTAACCTTTATCTTTTGGGTTACATAAGAAAAGTTCACTTGTTTAACCGGTTAATGAAGGAACGATATATTTACCGGTATTTAATCGAAATTAACCGCTCTTTTTAAACCGGTTCAGAGCCCTGATCACTAGTTATAATATTAAAACTCCATTCAAAATAGTCAATAACTGTTGATAGTTGAATAATGAATTCAATTATCAATCGTTACAGTCAAAAAAACACACGTCCATTAACCATGAAAGTTATAAAAAAAGAGAATAATGGCATGACCCATCGCATTAGCGCTCGCTCGCTACGAAAGCGTAGGTGGCGTAGCGGCTACGTCATCGCATCAGCTACGGCGTAGCAAGACAGTAGAAATAGCTATTGTTCGCGGTAAAATTGACAAAATATTGCGTAGGCGTTGAAAGATTCGCCCACACCTCGCACGGTTTTTATGACTTTACAGAACATCATGATTTTTTATTATCTTTAAGTTTAATATTTTTTATTTATTAAAGATTCAAATATTTACATAATTTAAAAGCTAAAAATCTTAAAATTGTAATATGTACAAGTATATAAAAAGGGAGGGGAAATAATCAAAGGGCATCAAAAAATTCGTCCGTATCGCTGTCAACAGGAAACGTGCCCAAAAGGCTGGCAGCATTGCCACGTTGTATGGCAATGCTGATTCTTTGGCCAAAAAATATATACCCTCTGGTCACGTGAAGAGTCGACCAACCGCTTGGCGATGTCTCGAAATACTAAGTGGGCACTCGGGCCCCATGGCCCTAGTGTTTCAACCCCAAATGGCTTAAATACATAAGTTCCAAAGAGAGTATAAAAAAAATCTGCTGTTTCATAGAAAAGTGTAATTACCTACGCGTTCAAAATATATGTACCTAACAGCATTTTTTTTTTTTAATAACCGGCGAAAAATTTCAACACACGTGTTTCAGAATCATGTACTCAATCTATGGTAACACAGGTTGCATATCGATTTCTCTGCTATCCTGTAGATTACAGGTAACGTTGATGAAGCCTTTTTACTAGAGATAGTAAACTGGACTTCTCTAGGACATCTATATTGCAAAAGCGTATTATGCCCAATGCACACACATAATATAATATGTGTGGAAATAACCCAACTCTTTGGTAGCGCTGCATACATAATTTATGACAGGCAACTTGGCTGAATATCGTGGCCAGCTATTGCGAAAAATAGAAATGCTTGCGTATTTTTCTAGTTTATATTTCGAGTACTATAATATTTAAGGATTTCTGGTTATATGTTTCTGTATTTACGATGCATCACGTTCCCTTGGTAAATAGAATTCGTTATTCCAAAGAGACAAACAGTATGTTTGTAGGCCCTAAAAATCCAATTTCGAATGTCGAAGTTTATCTTTTCTCAAACATTAGTCAGCTAGGAAATGCCGGCGTCATCTTGTTTTAAACTGTTGAACAAGAAAATATTGTTTTTTTTTTTATTTCGACCCCCGCCCATTTTTTTTCACTCCTTGAAATATGGTTTTACATAAGAAATTACCAACTGAATAGATAAATGGTAATCTGGCGTTTTAGCTGTTTTCGTCTATATTTTCCGCGTTTAAGCATGGCATTAGCGGTCATTACCCTTTCCCTAGTATTTCTTCTCATAGGAACCAAAGCTATGTAAGGTTTTTCGTTATTGGCACATTTTGAAGATCACCATAGATATTCACTTATAGTTTTTGACGTGATAACGTCTCATAAATCGATGAACGCCGGCTGCACGCACGAAAAAGCATGACTCATTGTCACGTTCCGCCTGAGCCGAGCGTGCAAGCGAGAGCGCGGAACAAGCGATAGGGAGGCACGATCGGCCTAAGCGTTCGGCTTGTGATGCATCTATCTGATGTTTTCTTATGACGTTATCACGTAAAATTATCGTCCGTAAACCGGATTTACAGACAACCAATTTTTTAAATAGAAAATGTAAGTGGGTCAATGACCGTTAGTGCCACTCTAAAACGAGACAACTACTAGATTCTCGCCACGGTGTTCCTGGTTAGCACGTGTGATTAGAATTTTTTGTGTTTTTTATTAGTGATTGTTGACATTTTTGTGACTTGTTATTTTTAAGTGTGTTGTCGTTGTGTTCGTTAACAGGTTTGTATTGTGATTGTCGTATTTTAATTTTGTTTTATCCAAGATGGATGTAAATAAACCCCCCGATCCTGATCCTCCCGACATTCCAAGTCCTTCATTTCCTTTTTCCCCGAATCCTTTATCGCAATTCGCGGATGTTGTCTGTAGTGTTACAGAGATGGATGTAACCCAATCCAACCAATCCTCCCGTAAACGTCCTGGTAACGAAGATATTTTATCTCCTACCCCCCCAAACAAACAAAAGAAAAGCCAAATTGGACGTATCAAATATTCGGCAATGGATAAGGCTCCTTACATTGTGCACGTCTCCCGCATAGAAACCCAACCAAACTCAGGCACCACATTACATCCTGTTAATTTTGGCAAATTTTTAATAAATAACAACATTGCGAACATAGTTCGCGGTGGTGTTAAAAGGGTTGGTAGAAACCGTGTGTCCGTAGAGTTTGCTTCCCCTCAGGATGCCAACTCTTTCTTGGTTAACACTTTGCTACCCAAGTACAGCTATACTGCCTCCATTCCTACATTCAACATCACAAGGATGGGAGTAGTAACAGGTGTTCCCTCTGATATTTCAGAAGACGAGGCTATGGCTTTGCTATCTGTGCCTTCAGGATGTGGGCAAATACTTAAAGTTCGCAGAATTAATAGAAAAATACAGAATGACGGCAATAATGTGTGGAAACCCACTGAAACTTGTGTGATCACATTTGATGGACAAGTCTTACCCCAAAGGATCTTCTGCTGTTACACATCCCTTCCTGTTGAGCAGTACATATTTCCCACTATTCAATGTCGCAAGTGTTGTAGATTTGGACACGTAGCAAATGTATGCAGATCCAAACCACGCTGCAGCAAGTGTGGCCACGATCACCCAGGTGATGGTTGCAACACTTCTGAGGGCGAGGCCTTCTGTATTCTGTGTTCGGGTAATCACTTCGCTAATAGCAGGTCATGCCCCGAGCATGGTAGACAGAAAGCCATTAAGACTGTAATGGCTGAAAAATCTATGCCCTATGCTGAGGCTAGCAAATTAATCCCAACAGCTTCCCGCAACTACGCTAACATCACTAAAACTCCGATATCTCAGTCTTATCGCAAGACAGTAACCCTAAAGCCTAAAACTCATGCCCCCCTTTCCCCATCTTATGATAAAGCTGCTCATCAGCAGATAACTAGTTCCCCTCAACCTTCTCAGCCTAATGGCTGCGCTCTCAATTATAATAATGTCTCTTCCAATAATGGTACTTCTTCTATTATCGAACTACTTATAAAACTCTTACCTATTGTTATATCTTCTTCTACTTCTAATACCCAATCACCGTCCAACGTTGCCGACCAACTTATTTCTCTTCTTTTAGATATTAGAAATGGCGTCTCGCCAAGTATTCCTTCAGTGGAATGTGAGGAGCGTGTGGCATAAAAAGCACGACCTCATATTCCTCTTAAATAAATACAAGCCACTGGCTTGTTCCATAGCTGAGACTTGGCTTACTCCAAGTCTTAGCTTCCGTATGCCACATTTCAACATCCTTAGATGTGACCGATCAGATGGCTATGGAGGGTCAGCTCTCTTAGTCAATAATCGGGTCCCACTTTTGCCCTTTACTTTACCTTCACTTACGGGTGATATGAGCATTGCCGCAGGGAGGGTTGAGGGCATCACAGTGTTTTCAATATATATTGCACATCCTCACCATAATTTCTTAATTACTCTTAGAGACATTTTTTCTAATGTTCATGGTCCAATACTGGTCATGGGCGACTTTAACTGCCACCATTACAGATGGGGGTCTGAACGCTGTGATGCCTTTGGTGTAGCTCTAGTTGATGTTTTGGACGACTTGGACCTCTGCATTTTAAATAACGGTTGCTCAACGCGACGATCTCTTCCAGGCCAGCAAAAGAGTTGTGTAGACCTTACATTTTGTTCGGTTGAGTTAGCAGCATCAACTCACTGGGAATGCACAACCTTGTCGCATGGTAGTGATCACTACCCTATAGTCATATCTTTGGTCAATAAGTCTTACTTAGAAAAAACTTCCCCTCCACTCTTGAAATATAACCTGTCCAAACCAGATTGGTCAAAATTTAGATCATTATTGGAGGACAAAATCGATGTTCTTCCAAATTTAAATTCAAATTTATCAGATCCTTCTGGTCACTGCCATGCCAAGAGCTGTTATGAGGGTTACGTAACAGCAATTACCTCCAGTGCAGATTCCTGCTTCCCTTTAAAAAACAGTGCTCGTAATAAAATCCCTTCACCCCCGTGGTGGGATCCAGAATGCACTTCGGCAATCAGGGATAGGGACGAGGCCGAGGTATGTTACAATGCAGATATGAGCACTGAAAATCTGTTGACATACTGCCATATTAATGCCAGAACCAAACGTTTTCTTCGTAAGAAGAAACGTACGGGTTGGGTTAAGTTTTGCACCTCTCTATCACCTTCTACTCCGGTTTCAGTCGTCTGGAAAAATATCAATAGGTTTAGACGTGGTTGTTCCCCATCGATCTCTTCTCCGATTACTAGGGAAACAGCTGAACATTTCTTTGACAAAATAGCTCCATCCTATGTTCCTCTCTCATCCGAATGTCAAAACGCACCCCTTTATAACGTTACAGAGGATCCATTCGATACGCCATTCACTTTGGAGGAACTGAATGTGGTGCTCAAACATGTCCGGGACTCAGCTCCTGGTATTGATGGCGTGCCATACTCGTTCATTGCCCATTCTGGTGATAAGGCTAAAAACTATTTTTTAAATATTTTAAATTTTTGTTATACTCATGGTTGGGTTCCAGATCAGTGGAAGTTTCAAATCATTATTCCATTGTTGAAACCAGGCAAACATGCAGATGATCCGAATGGCCTTAGGCCAATTGCTCTATCGTCAGTCCTAGCCAAATTACTGGAACATCTTATAAAAAATCGTCTTGAGTGGATAGTCGAATCGAGAGATCTACTGCCGAATCATCAATTTGGTTTTAGGAAAGGACTAAGCACAATGGACAGTGTTAGTATTTTAGTTACGGATATCCGCTTAGCATACTCTAAAAACGAATCCGTTGTTGCCACTTTCCTGGACATCTCATCTGCGTATGACAATGTACTTCTTCCCGTACTCAGGCAAAAACTGCAACAGCTGAGTCTTCCGGCTAAGATGATACGATGCATATGCGAACTTCTGTTGTCCCGCTCATTGGTTCTGAGAGTCCAGGGTGAGGATTTCGATACAAGGCAGACATGGAGAGGTCTCCCACAAGGCTATGTCCTCAGTCCCATACTCTACAATTTGTATACGGCTGATATTGGGTCCTGCCTAAACAACAATTGCCAGATTCTACAATATGCCGATGACATTGTTTTGTATGTGACTGATCCCTCCATAGTTGACGCTGCGTCATCTTTGTGTCTCTCTCTGGACTCTTTGAATCAGTGGCTTTTAAGCCATGGGTTGTCGCTATCTGCTCCCAAAAGTTCGGCAGTAATCTTCTCTCGCAAAAGATCTATTCCTCAAATTACAGTAAACATTTTAGGCCACAATATTCCTGTAGAGAAAAAAGTTAAATTTTTAGGCGTTATTTTAGATACCAAATTAACTGGCAAACATCACATAAATTATCTTATTAAAAAGTGTGAAAGAGTTATATCCATTTTAAAAGTTCTTGCGGGTGTTTGGTGGGGTGCTCACCCATACACCATGAAATTAGTTTACAACGCCTTAGTTCGTAGCGTTTTAGATTATGGAACATTTCTAATGACCCCTTGCAACAAAGGTGCTTTGGCTGGGCTGGATAGAGTTCAGTCCAAATGTCTTCGAATCATCTCAGGTTGTATGAAGTCCTCTCCCGTTAACGCATTGCAAGTCGAATGTGCTGAACCTCCTCTAGCCCTTAGGCGGCAATACCTGGCCTCCCGATTTATGTTTAGGCTAATATGTAGATCCTCCCATCCTCTTATAGGAAGACTAAACGAGTTAGATGCCATATGCAGAAGCTCAAATTACTGGAAAAATAAAGAACTACCCTTATTCCTAAAATCCTTTCGACTAACTCTAAATTTACTATACCCGATCGTGCAGTTTCCTAGATTACCCCTTTTTAATTTTCCTTATCAAGTTTTAAGTTATATCCCAAAAATTTTATTTGACATTGGTATATCCAAAAAATCTCCGTCAGCAAATTCGGCTTTCAATGCGGTGGTGGGCGAGCGATGGAATGGTTTTCAGTTATTCTTCACGGATGCTTCGAAACTATCCGATCTTAGTCACACTGGCGCTGCGGTCTATTACCAAAACTCCAAAATTATCTTACAGTTTAAAGGCCCTAAGGAGTCTTCGGTATTCACTGGTGAGTGTGTGGCTATATTGGAAGCTTGTCTTTTTATAGAGTCCCACCCTAATATTGAGAAGGCCGTCATTTTTACAGATTCCCTTAGTTGTTTACAAGCTTTAGTCCAAAATCCGTTTAAAAGTAAATTGCACAGTTCCCTTATTCTAAAAATTAAAAATTCTCTTTTTTCCTGTGCTAATAGTCAAAGAGATGTTCAGTTAGTTTGGATACCTAGCCATTGTGGCATTAAGGGTAACGAATGTGTTGATGCTTTGGCTAAGGATGCTTGTTCATCTTTATCCTCAGATCTCACGCACAATTCCTACCAGGGTTACGACCTTCTGTCCCTTCCAAGACTGAACCTGCAACGTTCCTGGCAAGAACAGTGGGATATTTCCAGCAGGAAAAAAGGTAAATTTTTTTATGCAGTGCAACCGACCATCAAGCCAAAACCGTGGTTTTTCGGTCACAAAAAAGTATCGAAAACAATTATTTCTATTCTTTGTAGAATCCGCCTAGGTTTTTGTTGCACTCCCGTTT
This sequence comes from Amphipoea oculea, assembly GCA_945859645.1. Classification (NCBI taxonomy): domain Eukaryota; kingdom Metazoa; phylum Arthropoda; class Insecta; order Lepidoptera; family Noctuidae; genus Amphipoea; species Amphipoea oculea. Next base: position 15,310,571 of record OX243880.1, read on the forward strand.
TTTTACACAAAATCCATGTCCGTGACTCCTCTCTATGCGAGTGCGGGTTAGAAGAGGGCACCTTGGATCACATATTCTTCGAATGCTCTAACAACCTCCCTCCTCTAGACCTGTATAACCGTCTCCCCAAATTTAAGATCCCTCTTCCGATTAATTTCCCCTCCCTTTTAACACATTCGTCTCCAGATTTACTTGTGGCGCTGATGATATTCATCCGCCACAATAATATAAAATTATAATTTGTTTCCTCAAATATTCTATTTATGTTTGGTTGTGGCATATTTATGTATACTTGTATTTTAATGTTTAACAATTATAATATAATATGTAATTTTATCTTTTTGTTTGTTTCAGTCCAGTACTAACCCCACAAGATCTACATTAAGTTCAACTGTAGCATCGAAAAATTTTTTTTTTTTTTTTTTTTTTTCACACACTTGCTTTTCCAATTCACTTTTGACATTGGCAGAATAGTCGACATCGGCTTTACTTGCCATAATTAAAAATAGAATAGAATAGAGACAACTACTAATTTTAAATCCTCCATAGGTATATACGTATAAATCACCACATTTTCCGAATCTTCTATATAAATAAAAATGAATCGCCGAAATGTATGTACGCGCATAACTTCCGAACGACTGCACTAAATTGGATAATTATTTTTTGTTGTGTTCGGTATTGCCAGGACAAGGTTTGTATCAAAGAAAATTTAGGAAATTCGAAAAACCAAATTGCACCCGTACAAAGCTGGGGCGGGACGCTAGTTAAACATAAATTATACAAACAAAAAAGCTCAAATAACTCGCTACAGTAAACCGTAACATTTACTGTGAAAATCATTTCTCCCCTACCCGTGACCGCAGTTGGAAAACAAAACGCGTTACGTGAGAGTAACAGCAGTTTATCAAAGGTATAAAGATCAGTACATATGGGCCGGTACACACCTACGATTTTCTCTTTTAAAGCCGTTTGCACACTTGATACTTTTTAGTTTTTTGCGACTGATTTTCCATACCGCTGAATGCCAAACACGGTAAAGAAAAAAAGAAAAGAAAATACGTTTATTTGCAGCAAACATGACGCATCAAAAGAAAACAAACACAAAAAAAAAGACAGACAGACTGAGTCGCACCATAAGGGTTCCTTTTAACCATTTTGGTACGGAACCCTAATAACATGTTGGGAGAAAACATGTGTCACATCCACGCAAAACGGCCATCGCTCAGCATTATGCTAAGACCCTATACGAGACAGAGAAGCAGCGCTGATTTTCAGCGACAGACACCATTTGGGTAACCATTTTCGAATATATTTCAAAAACGAATCACACAAAATATTTATGTTTCTATGTATCATCCCACTGCTGGGCAAAGGCTCTCTCCATGACTTCCAGCTCTTTCGATTTAGGACTAAAGTGGACCACTGGTCGTTTGTTTTCTCTTTCTCAACCCGCAATCTTCTACGGGGTCTGCCGCGACGCCTTCTGGCTGTATCGGCCGTATCCTTCTTTCTCTCCATTAAACCTTAAATTTGGCCTCTTGACAAAATGAGCTAACTTTTTCTGTGAAACTCAAAAACTGTGGGTTTTCCTAGAGGTTATCAATAGCAGCATTGCCAAGACACAACAATATGCAGCTAGGATTTGCTAAAAACAGATGTGAGTCTCTGGGAAGAAAAACCAGATAGGTAGATTCTGACCGATGTCAAACTCAAACTCAAAGCATATTTCAATTAAACCAATTACAGGCAATTTGGAATTGTCAAGGGGTCGGTCAGTCAGAAAGATGAAGCTAGTTGTCCATTTCAAAGCGTAGGTACCTATGGAAAATAACAGGCAAGAAACTCCATGGACACTCTTTTAAATCAAAATAATATGGTAACAAAGTCTTGGTTACATCATTCATGTTAAAAATTATACATGTGAGAACGATGCAGAACGTTAAAAGCGTCCATAATAAAAAGACAAGGGCAATTCAAATATTAAATTAAAATAAGCCATGGCAGCAAAGAGATGACCAGTCCCTACTGACGGCGCCCGTTCACGAACATGACGCATGTAAACGCACCAAAACTTAAATTGTCCGTATACTCGAATCCGTATATGAATTTGCTGTAACACGGCAAGTTGTCGTAGTGTGACCATTTGAAAAATTATTAATTGTCGTATCCTTGACGAAATAGTTCACGAACATTTCCATAAAGAAGTTATTGAACTAAAGGTCAGCAACATGACAATGGCCCATATTTCCTTGAATACCGATAGTATTGCATGAATAATAAATAATAGAAGTGGTGTAATACCTGATACTTTACTTGTTGCATGACGACGATTTGTCATGCAACCCTCGTGTGCCACAGCCTAACTAAATTCTCGATAACTATGTTTTTTTTTTAAATTTAATTGAGTGTTTGTGTGTGTCTGAACTTACTCCGCTTTGGAATGGGCAACTAGCTTCATCTTTCTGACTGACCGACCCCTTGACAATTGAAAAGTGCCTGTATTTGGTTTCGTAAATGCTTTGAGTTTGTGTTTGATTGCAACACAAACACACACCGTCGGACATCACGCTTTTTATTTGATCTTTATTTTTGTTTTTTTATCTGATGTATTGTGTGTTTTTTAGTCTGTGCTAAATAAATGTATTTTCTTTCTTTCTTTCTTTTAATATTGAAAACCTTTTTTTATTAACATTGGTTCTAACAATAATATAAATTGGAAAACAGCAATAAATCCGTCACACCATCATAATAAAGTGGTTTTAATGTCACCTCCTAGACTTATAAAACGGTTAGAAACATAAAAATGTAAAAAATTGGTCGGAAATATAACCATCGATCTGTGCCGTTAAAAGAGATTGGGTACATAATTAATACTTACTCCAAAACGTGGTGATTGTCGTTTAATTATTACTTGATTTCTAGAAGTTTAAGCACCGGTCAATGGTGCTAATTAATATTATTATATTATATCCTACTTCTTACTAGTCCTAGTAATATTATAAACGCGAAAGTTTGTGAGGATGGATGAATTAATGGGTGGATGGATGTTTGTTACTCTTTCACGCAAAAACTACGGAACGGATTTGAATGAAAGGCACACAGTTTATAACCAGGATTAACACATAGAATACTTTTTATCCCGATATTACCACGGGATCGAAATATATGCGGGTGAAACCGCGAGGCGCTGCTTGTTATTTATATCCAGTATGGCAACCTCATATACAATATGCAATAAATTATACCACATACTTGTTATCGCCTTTTCTGACAATATAAAAAAAACGAACAAAATCGGTAGCGAAAAAAAATCAGCTGTTTCCTACATTTATGTTCGCGTAACTCGTCAAAATGTAGGGAACAGCTGTGTTTGTTTTTTCGCGACTGATTTCGTTCATTTTTCGACTGTATGGGGGGTAATCTGCAGAACTACTGATCCAATTCCGAAAATTCTTTCAATAATAGGAAGCTAAAGTATTGCTGAGTGTCATAGGATATATTTTATATTAAAACAAGAAATTTCACGCGGAAGAAGTCGAGTGCAGAAGCAAGTGTATTACAAGAACCATCAGATTATTATTCCACGAAAACGATAGCTTCGACCTACTGTATAGTTTTAGACTGTGGTACAACTAATCACATATGAAAGAATGTACCTATGTGAAGGCATGTCACCTGTTTCGATTCCCGCACTTCGACGGCATATTGAATGTCTGATAACGATGCCAGCTTTGATGGACTACCATCACGTTTTACTGCCGTTTTATTGTTTTTACTGTCATTTGCTATAATATTCGTCCAATCAGTATCAAAGGTATGTGTTAAATTTTTTACGATCTACAATTTTCCTCATTAAAACGTGTCGGTTTTAATAATCACGAGTATAATAATAATAATAATAATGCTTTATTGAAAATGACCACGTTCTACAAAAGCATTATCAGCCTATAACATTCCCACTGCTGGGACACAGGCCACCTCTCTGTGAGAGGGAGTGGGCCGTAATCCATCACGCGGGCCCAGTGCGGGTTGATATTCTAGATGTCACATGTCTTCGAGCTTGGTTCTAAGGCCGTCCTGCGTGAGGCGGGTCTCCCGTCCCACGCGATAATAGAAAACAGCACGCCGCTAGGGCGCCCGCTCCGTGTACCCGCAGCGGACGGCCTTAGACATACCGGTTTCCTCACGATATTTTCCTTCATCGTTTTGAGATAAGTGGTGATGAAATTATTTACACAAAGTAAAGCGCTTGTAGGGATTCGAACTTCGAACCCACAACCTACAACTCGTAAGTCGGGGCGGATACCACTGGCCAACCACTGCTCTATCTACAAAAGAGCTGGGCTTAATTGTATCCTAATGATTTTCTTTCCGTTAACGCCGACCACACGGCAAACATTTCGCAATAAAAGGCAGAAAACGTACAAAAGCTGTGAGGCAAAACCTCGTTAACTCGTTCAAAGGAACTAAATCAGAAAAGAAGTACAAAAGTTACACAACAAAAGCTTTCTCCAACAAATCAGCATTCTGTAGTTCGCCACGAATTCTGTGTACCTTTATAGGGAACGATACAAAAAGTCGTAATGTCGCCGGTCTGCAATCACCCTTACACGAGTCAGGTAATAAATCAGTACCGGGTACGTATACGCGTCGCTACGTGAAATCGCGGGGTCGGACCACCCCTCACATTACCATGGCAAACAGTTAAATCAGACAGAAAAGGCACAATATAATAATATAAAGTAGAAAATTAGGAGTTATTTTGGTGTGTTTGTTTCAATTGTGTACCTACACATGTTGGGTATCTTGTATGACGGGGGACATAAATTATGTTTAGTTAAATGGGTTAATATCGTTTGGCTCTGTAAGCTTCAGACGTTTCGCTCCAGATTCCTTTGGACTACTCATTTGCATGGAACATAAATTGTCGTTCTACTTCTAGCATGTTTTATTATATGAGAGCAATGCCTTATTGCTCTGTGTTGGGGTTTCTGCCGGGGGAATTTGATGAGGGATTCGTATTGCAAAATATTATCATCTATCTATCTTTATAAATAAAACAAAGCCGGGTTAGTTATACCATTTATTACTCAAGAACAGCCAGACCGATTTTTATGATCGTTGATTTGTTGGGTTTGTCTTCGCCCCTAATAGCAAAATAACTATTAAAAACGGTAAGAATTCACACAAAAAAAATAAGATAATTCATTTTCTGATACATTTATGCGGTACGAAGTTCGCCGCGTCAGGTAGTATTAGGTAAATATTAATCTGTCAAGCTCCGCTAATGAGACACAATTGATTTTCTATTGTTTTGTCGCCGATCGGCGAACCGCGCCGCTTGACCGGTTAAATATTGTATGTACAAAGGCATGTACACACACACCATAAATCACTCGCAATTGTAACACGTTGACGACCTTTACTATATGATATCACACTATTACGAAAGGTGAAAATTTGTGTGTGTGTGAGGGTGTTTGGGGGTGTGTTTATATGTTTGTTACTTCTTCACGCTCAAACAGCTGGACCAATTTCGATAAAATTTTGTATGGAGGTAGCTGACACCCTGGATTAACATATAGGCTACTTTTTATCCCGATATTCCCACGGGATCGACACTTATGCGGGTGCAACCGCGGGGCACAGCTAGTAATACATATAATGGGGGACCTAGAGTTCTAAAATACAGGCCTGGCTTAGTTCAGACTCCAGAAGGCCAATTCCCGTAACAAAAAACGTTCAAAATCTAGTCACAATCTCGTCTCAGCGACAATCAATGTCAAGAACTTGTCAAAAATGTAGGGAAATTGGAGGTATTTTTGACAGATTGAGACTGAGATCAGACTGTGAATGTTCTAAAAATTACGAGAATTACCCCTCTGATCTCTAACACATTACAAAATGCCAACGACAACTTAGTAATACCAACACCTAACTATAATAGTACAACAATGTAATTTGTGGAGCTTTTAGTTCGATAACTTATCTAGACATAGTACGACAGTTTGTATAGACAGTAGACAAAGATTGTAAGGTATTAGATAAAGGAGGTCGCCTTCTTGAAGAGGCTGGAGGGTTGTTGAACTACAGGTCGTGAGTTACTCGAGCGCCGTTCGCTTTGAGATTGATTTCTTTGGATTTGTTCTTGAGATTCTTAAGATTTGACAAGTATTCAGTCTACTGAGTGCATGCCCAGAACCGCCCCAAATAACTAGACTTCCACATAGTTACGTTAGTTGAGAATAAAACCGTTGGACCTGTGACCCAAACAATTCAAAAACAGAATAATTTTGAGCCTATTGTATTGTATCAGTGACAGTTACCTACTCGTAGGATAAGTTTACAAAGTACCTACTTTGTGTTAACTTATATACACATGTGGCCCTTTTGGACAGCATCTGTCTGGAATCAATGCTGAAATGAACCTTTTAGGCGCAGCCGTGAGGCACACACAATTGTTGTTAAGGGGCTACGTCGAAAATCTAAAATCCTCAAAAACCTACTAAGCGAGCGAAAGTGATACAATTACTTTTGAAACGCAAAAGAAGAGTGATGGCTATAGTGTGCGTGCGCTCGGAATAAACGCCGTATGTGCCAAAACGAATTTACTCCTTTTTTAACTAAATAAATGAATTAAATTTAAAACCATTTTTAACTAAACTTTGATATGATAATTCTGTATGTTTTAAAGTAAATTCCATTCAATAACTCTTTAGCGTTACGCCGTGATGTCGAAAAAAGTAAAAAAAATAGACATGAATTTGCAAATTTTGCAAGTTTTTTGTATCGAGAAAAATTCATTGAATCGTATATTCCTTTTACATGATACTAGACCAAAGAGTCAAAAAACATATACCAAAATGTTAAATCCCTATTCGACATACATAACAAGTTACACGAAATAGAAAAACCACATTTTTACTTTCACTTTTTATTTTGTTACTTATTTGTATGTTGTTTCCCGAACTGTGCCCAAGAAAAACTTTGCTCTTTATTTCCTTTTATGTTTTGGAGAATAAAGTATTTCAAACTAATAACAAAAAGTTTTGAGTATTTAATTTGTTCCTTTATCGTAAACAAAAATAATGTTGAGGACATATCTATTGGCTTCTAGTAATCGCCTTCCCCACGCAGTCAAATATAAATAAAATTAGGCTATCCACAATAAGTAGGTGTATACAAACAAATAGCCTTCTTTTAGCAGACACTACACAGCACCCTAATTGCGTAACACACTATCAGTCACAATCTGAATAATGTTGAAGGATATTGCTAATCCATTGCTTCATATGTTCGTAAAATTTGTCTCCTCAACAACGTAAATAACGTAATGAATGTTGTTGAACTGTCAAAATTTAAGCCATTGCTACTCTTAGTATGTTACGCAATTACTTCGCTGGTGACATAATTAAACCAACAAAGTTGATTAGTTTTTAAACTCGCAAAATAAAACTTCAAACCACTTTTGAAAGGACTTTCAAAGTTTCAAACTAAACGGAACACCTGTCCTCAAATGGACTTAATTTCAGCCATTCAGTCAGACAAAACCCATTTTAAAATATCACGAGGCTAAGTTACAACTTAGGTCCTAAAGTTAGGCCTTTGTACGTAAAACTTTTCTGTATAATTTTGGTGTCCTTCAAAATGAAAGCCCACGGCTGCCACTCGAGGGACATTTAAATAAATTAAATAAATTAAAGAAAATAATTTATTTTCAGACTTTGGTGAAGTTGGTTTCTTTTATCATGATAATGCTGGAGGTAATCTTGAGGTTTATGGTAGAAAGTCAGTATTTAAGCAGTTCCATTTTACAATTTTTTTTTCTTTATTCATTTATTACGTAAGACGATTTGAGGGAGGGGGTCCAAACAAGTCTCATTTTTTCCATGGGGGTGGGAAGGGTCTTGACTGTTCTTCCGTAAGATCATAAAAGTAAGCAAAAATTAAAAGTTTAAAAAAATTTTGCTACTCTTTCGTTGCAATTTTGGTAGATACTGATCTTACGTAAGATTCAAAGGGGGGGGGGGAGAGGGGGTCCATTCATTCTTATTTTTTCTTACGTAGAGGGGAGGGGGTGTCAGAAATTGGTTAAAATTGTCTTTATCTTACGTAATAAGATCGCTCTTAGCGACAAGCCCGCCCATTGTGTCACCCATTGTAGTTTCTATATTTATGTCTGTAATTTACATGGTGTACATAATAAAGAGTATTATATAATCTAATAAATGAACAGCCCCTTATTTTGGTGACTAAGAGCTGTGCATATATGACATCACTGGCTAGTCTTTCATACCGCCTTTTATGGAGGATGCGCTAAGCTAGCCCACGAAATTAAAATTGTCTTACGTTTTTTTGTAATTTGCAGGTCACTGTCAGGTTTCATGTTGATTCGCGACCGTAACAATACCGACCGATTTTTATGATTGTAATTCTACTAGCTGCGCCCCGCGGTGTCACCCGCATAAATGTCGATCCCGTGGGAATATCGGGATAAAAAGTAGCCTATGTGTTAATCCAGGGTGTCAGCTACATAAGTATCTTGAACGCTGCACTTGTACTATTATTATGTAGGTTCTGTGACGCTACTAGCTAAGTACGAATGCGGTTATGTTATGTTAATTTATGGATGTCATTAGGAAAATTACTACTGCATTAATTACTAGCGTTGATTGGATTAATTACAGCTTCTGCATAATTAATGTTCCTAATTTCACACTACTACTAAGATATAACTCTAAAATTTATTTTCTCTTAAATACAGGGTGAAATTGAACACATGCGACAAATCGAAATGGGAGATTGTACTCATTATTATGAACAACTTTGACTATGGGACCAAACCTGAAATCGCAAAAAAAAAATCAGCTGTTCCCTACATTTTGATGAGTTATGCGGGCCCAGTGCGGGTTGGTAAATGTCACATGTCATCGACTTTTGAACGGTGTTTAAAACTTGATATAACATCAATATTGCTTTATGAATGTATTTTGCACATACATTTTGCGGAATAAATCCTTACTAATATTATAAATTCGAAAGTCTGTCTGTATGTTACCTTTTCACGCCTAAACCACTGAATTGATTTAGATGAAATTTGGTATAAAGATAGTTTGAGTCCCGGGGAAGGACATAGGATAGTTTTTATCCCGGTATTCCCGTGGGATTGTGACACTTATGCGGGTGAAACCGCGGGGCGCAGCTAGGTCTCTATATAATGATGAAAACCGCAACAAAATCCATTGCGTAGTTAAGAAGAGCATCACGGTCATACTCGTACAGACAAACACGAAAAGCGACTTTAATGTATATAAAGATAGTTTGAGTCCCGGGGAAGGACATAGGATAGTTTTTATCCCGGTATTCCCGTGGGATTGTGACACTTATGCGGGTGAAACCGCGGGGCGCAGCTAGGTCTCTATATAATGATGAAAACCGCAACAAAATCCATTGCGTAGTTAAGAAGAGCATCACGGTCATACTCGTACAGACAAACACGAAAAGCGACTTTAATGTATAATAGAATAGGTATGTATGTATGTATATCACATCACACTAATATTATAAAAGCGAATGTTTGTGAGTGTGTGTGTGTGTGTTTATACGTTTGTTACTTCTTCACGCTCAAACGGCTGGACCAATTTTGATAAAAAAAAATATGGAAGTAGCTGACACCCTGGATTAACATATAAGCTACTTTTTATCCCAATATTCCCACGGGATCGATATTTACGCGGGTGAAACCGCGGAGCGCAGCTAGTAGAACGTATTAGAAGACCAACATCGGAAATGATTTTAGCTTTGATGCCGTCTCCTAGTTAGTGATGGAATTCCATGTTATTTAACGGATGGGTGTGTATTATATATACTGGCGATCCGCCCCAACTTCGCACGGGTGCAATTTTTTTGTTTCGAATTTCCGAAATTTTCTTTCATACAAATCTTGTCCTGGCAATACCGAATACAACAAAAAATTTTCTTAATTACTTGACTGTACTGATCATCAGTTGGAGCACGGGACCCGATCACGGGACCGTAGTCCCCGTGCTTCACCCAGGTAGAGAAACTAGGTGAAGCACGGGTCCGACTCCAAAAAGAGTTATATGGTGTACATAATAAAGAGTATTCTATTCTATTCTATATCTACAATTTGGTGCAGTAATTCGGAAGTTATGCGCGTACAGACATTTCGGCGAATTCGTTTTATACTATGTAAGGATATTACATATTTTCCAACGCCAGATAATTTTATCGGAGAAATAATTTTGAATTTTTGACAGTTCTTTCATAAAAAAAAAAAACTGTCAGACGTCAATTTTATTCCAAGATTGAAAATTATCTGTCAATTGAAAAATCAGCCCTAAAACAAATAACGTGTGCGACGGCGACCTATGCTATAACCACAGAATACTTAAAGTACTACGTACAGAAAGGCCACTCCCTTTCCCGCACTAACATCAGTTACCGCACCTCACCCCGCACTTCGGCGTATTCGTCGCAGTTCTTTAACAAGAGCGCTCGCAAACACAAGTACCTCACGCACACATTCATACGTATACAAACGTCATTTTTTAATGTAGTAGTAGTAGGTAATTATTTTGCGAGCGTTGTATGGAGTGTCCGGGGTGTGCTATAACATAGGAGACAGTAGCACAATATAATGTAACACTTAACAATTGTCATGCACCAATGCGGTTACGAGTAAAAAGTTATGAAAACATACTGCACGTGTCGAATTGTAACCTACATTTGTTTAAAAAGAGTGAATGTAATACTACAACACAGTACTGTCTGTCAAAACGTATTGATGCAACATTGGGACTGACTCATTTAAATTCCAAACATTTTATTTCACAACTACCTTACCCGGCGAAATTCGTACCGCGTCTGATTTTTTTTTTTGTTATTTTGTCACATCCATACTTTAATATTATAAATGCGAATGTGTGTCTGTCTGTTACCTCTTCACGCTTAAACCGCTAAACCGATTTAGATGAAATTTGGTATAGAGATAGTTTGAGTCCCGGGAAAGGACATAGGATAGTTTTTATCCCGATATGCCCCCGGGATCGGAACTTACGCGGGTGAAACTGCGGGGCGCTGCTAGTGTTTTAAAAATTATTCTGTTATTCGGGGCGAAAACAAATCCAAGAAATAAAAGATTATAAAAATCAGTCCAGCCGTTCTTGAGTTATAAATGGTGTAACTAACCCGACTTTGTTTTATATATTAGAAGATAGATTAGCTGACATGACAGTTGTCCTGTCAAAGTTCCAACATGGTCTTGGGTTCATACAAAAATCCTATAGAAAAATCACATTCAGTTTTTCCCAAATTTTGTAATTTTCCGAGCAACTTTTCCTATTTTTCTTTGTATACAAACCTAATTCGGACTATTACGAACACTTTAAAACAAAAAATAGCCAAATCGGTACAGCCGTTCTCAAGTGATGCTCTTTCCAACGAACAGCATTTCATTTTTTTATTTACCTATATTGATAGACAAACTTACATGGGCACTTATGAAACGTCAAAAGCTAGGTGTTTGGTTCCAATTGGTAATTTCTTATGGAGAAGAGCCGGCAAGAATGGCCACGGTTACACTTTTAAAAATAATTGGCTTTTAAAATATTTTCAAATTACTCTGTTAATAGGTATGAGAGGACAGTGTAGGCCTGTAAACAAGGTAAGTTAGTTAACCTATAAGAAACAACTTTCAATTCAAAAGACTCCTCGAACCACCCAGTTTGAAAATAATTCGTAAAATGAAAACCAGGCAGGCGATATATTTTTTTGCATTGTCGTGTTTCCCGACCATTAGCATTGCTTCTTATGCAACAAAGAGGTAATCTCTTGCAATCTGGCGACCATCGGCCTGTCCCTTTGGATTCAGGTTGTGCAAACATGCAAGCGGACATTGTCCTCAGGTTTTAGGCATTGCAGTCTAAAATGCAACTTGATTTATACGGGGTGGCCAAAAAGTCGTGGATCAAACGAAATACGGAGATAAGGGAGGTAATTTCCAACATCGTTTTTGTATATAAAATACCGCAAAATGGGGCTACTTTGACTTCCAGGGTTACTTTGACAGATTTTGTAGCTACTTTGGCAGAGCGCCAAAATCGGTTTTCACGTGTGCTCAGCAAGTGTGCGTGACCTCGAGTAATATTGCGCGAGGCGCGGGGTGTGGGGAACGCGTCATAGCGTTGTGATCGGCCTGGTCAAAGTAACCCTTTAAGTCAAAGTAGCCCCGTTTTAGTGTATGTGTTAACAATAAATTAATAATAATTACTATGTTAGTATTAAGATTGTTTAAAAGTGTGTCAAAAACCGGAAAAACCTACTGAGGTTTTTTGTGATGTTTCTGTTTATATTTGGTTTATTAATTAATAAAAATAAAAAACAAAACTTGCTTTCTATATAATCCTTTTGAGTATTTTTCCTTTTAGCGTATCATTACTATGGTAGGTTACCATTGACCTTACGATTACCCTAGTTCCCATTTGAAACAGATATAAACGATTTGTCGTAAAAGCGATCCACTACACTATTGTCAAATTAAGAGGAACAACAATGATACCTACAGTCTAAGCTTTGTAATAATACTCAATGAAACAACAAAATACTTCACCATCCCGGGCAACTAAAACAAGTTAGGTGACATCACTATTAAGAGGCTAACGTTCCTAATTTAAATATTCTAATTAAGTACAACACTAACAAGACTATACAATACTTTGTTACCAGCCAGCAGCACAACTCCGCTACAGTTGAATTTGAAAACGGAACATAAATCAAAATGGCTGAACGTGCAACTTGCACTGTCGGAACATTGTTTAGAGATGAAAGTATTTGGTTAACAAATGGTTTGGTCTTACTTTACCTTCTAGTTTTGGAGGATGTGAGTTGCAAATGTTTGAATAGAATAGCTATGCTATTTCCTTATTAAACTGAAATCTAATGGGATGAAATAGGCTAAAGGACCACCAACCCGCACTGGGCCCGCGTGGTGGATTACGGCCCACTCCCTCTCACAGAGAGGAGGCCTGTGTCCCAGCAGTGGGAACGTTATAGGCTGATTATGTATGTAGGCTAAAGGAGAACAAAGATTGAATAAATCGTACATTGTGATCACGATTTTAACAAGTATTTAAAAACTTTTCATTTCAATATTGACACTTATTATAGATAGCATTGAGTCCGCGTATCGCTGGTCAGTTTCTCTCAGTCGTCAGTTTTACCGATTTGACATTTTGTGTAGTTAAATTAACAACGTATGGTCGTATCACAAAACTGTGTTATTTTTTTTCGCATACTTAAATAAATAAAGTCTTACTAAAGCGTCGTTTTGTTCTGTCTATACTAATAAAATAAAGCTGAAAAAAATGTTTTCGCATTTGATAGCCTAATTATTGAGGAAGGAAATATAGGCTATTTAACATCACGGTACGCCGGAGAAGAAAGAAAAAAGTCATATAGAACGCTAAGTGAAAAATAAAATAATAGCGCAAACGGTTTTATCATGTGATGTTATACAACGACACAACAACAAAATACATTTTGGAATGTAGGTAATAAAACTCATAAGTAGCATTTACATAACAAGACGCCTGTATTCCACGTATAAGTAGCTAGTGCTCATAATTTCTGACAAATATACACACGCCACAATTGTCGCCCGTCAGCTTACAAGCCTCACATCTTATTTGGTTGTACAGCACCTAACATCTGTACATCTGTACCTGCCATAACTTACACGTCGTCGCTTACAACAAACTCGTCTAATTTCACATTCGTGCAGATTATCTGACGCGGCACTTGAGACCGTACCTTGGCAATGGCTGGCATATTGAACGCATTTGTCATGGAAACGGAGGGAACACAGACGATAGTTTTAATGCTGGGATATATTGAATAGAGATGACGTATAAATACAAACCTGTTTTTTACTTAAATTGATAATTAGGTACGTAATTGGTTTCAATGTCGGGTAAAGAACTAGGTACCCTCTTATCCTGCTGAGACGCTGTTAATTGTAGCACGGTATCAGGCTAGGGGGGTTAATAAAAATTCATAATTGATTTGACAAAAATTTGCAGAAGTTGTTTCACCGATTTGATTCACACATTTAAATATATAAATCGCTATAGAAATATGTACAACCATCTGATTATTTATACACCTTCTCGTTCCTTCTTTATCTTATATGCCCTAGAGTAAAACCAACCACATTATTACAGCGACTAAAATCAATAGCTTCAAACAATTACCGAACTGACTGCATTAATATTCCGAAGACTTTCGAGTCTTCAACCCTTTCGGCGATTTAATCTAAGATAATCCATTACCCCGTCAAAACTTATTTCAACAAGCTCGCAACTTTTTCTAACAAACGTACAGAAATATGACCAAGTTCGTTTCGTATTCACAAAGTCAAATAAGTGCGAAGTGATTACAGGAGAATTAATCTTGCGACAGCGCAGAACTCGGTGCAAACATTTTTTGTATTACATTATGTAAAGTCTATTTTATTTACAGTATAAATAAAGCTTTGGCACAGGACTGTATATTTAAATAAAACAGAAGATTTGAGGGGGTAATTTTGCTTTTCTTTGAGATTTCAAGGATGAGGCTGTGAAGGCCCTTTTCCTAGATTGTCAATATTTATAATACCTTTCCTGTTTCCAGAGATATTGAAAAAAATAAGGTGTCAATTTGTATTTCCACAGAGATAATTTAGTCAGCACCTTAGCTTTATAAATTCTGACTTACCTAAGGCGTTCTTTTTTACTTTTTTTCATTCTAGGAGAAAGAAAACAAGCCTAAATAGCCTTATAACCTTCCTCAGGCTATCAAATGTAAAATATTTTTTCAAATCCGACTATTAGGTTATAGAGGTATGAGGAACAGGGTGTAAAGTTCACTCAAACTCCATAGAAAAGGGAGGATCCTCCGACCAGACGGGTGTTGTGTCTGGCGGGCAACTGCCCAATGATTCATGTCGGGCAGTTGTATATATGCTAGTTGCGCGGTAAACTCTGCTTGCGCGATGCAGGATTTGCGTGACGTCAGTATGACGCGTTGTTTGCATGTGGCGTTGTAGATACCGCTACAAGGTCCAGAGATTAGAGCGATCAAACAACAAACAAATTCTTCAGCTTTTTTTCCTCAGCTTTATTACACGAAGGCGGATTGATAAGTTATAAGAAAAGACTTTGGAAAGACATTACTTTTTTTCGGTAAATTTGAGAGCAATAGTCACCCGTTAACGCTCGTCTACGAGACTCGCATGGGCATTCTCGCCAGTTGAGCTGTGCGAAATTCTCTCCGTATAAATGAGCCTATATTAAGAGGAAATGCGGGCCGTCTTTTCTCTATAGAAACCAGAAAGAAAACAGGTGAAAGTTTTCTTTCTGGTTAATGACCATAAAGCAATGATTATACATTACTTTATAAGCACTAGAAGCTTTCTAAAGATGTCGATTTAAACAGCTGTCAACAGAGGCCTGATAACTATAAATAAAAAAGAAAAAAGGGACAGAGTATACGAGTTTATCCTTCTTATTCAGTTTACGAAATATCTTTTAAATTGGTCCAATATTGGAGGAGGTAATAGGCGAGAGCCAAACTTCGAATTATGACTTTTTACTTAGGATTTTTCAAAAGTCTCTCCGACCGCATTTCCTCAAGTTCTGAAAGCCACACAGTAGGTAATCAACGTCTCTACTTTATTTGTTATCTCTGCAAGTTATCGAGGCCCTTTTCTAGAACATTTATTTACATGCGGAAAGTTTGGCGGCCGTCTCTTAGCAATGTAATGAGATGGCCGGGGCTGAGACGAAATTTGTACCTACATAAAAATAGGATGAATTCTTAGGATGTTTCTTTGTTAGGTTAATTACGGTTCTGGATTAGGAGTTGGAAGTTTCTATGTCTGGTCTAGTTTGATGATATGGTGCGTGAGATTAGCCGTATTGTGGTTATATACAATACTAGCAGCGTCCCGCGGTTTCACCCGCACAAGTTACCATGCCGTGGGAATATTGGGATAAAATATCCCTACCGGTAGCGATAATTGGAGAAATTCTCCAAGTATCCCTACCAGTGGAGATACATCAGTAGGGATATATGGAACAGGAGAAAAATCCTATGTGTTAATCCAGGGTGTCAGCTACCTTCGTTCCAATTTTTTTCAAAATTGGACCAGCCATTTGTGCGTGAAGGTAACAAACATACAAACACACTCACAAATTTTCGCCTTTATAATATTAGTGTGATTATAATAGAATAGGATTACGATTATTTTAAAAGTGTTTAAACGGCTAAACACAAAAATAAAAATATTGACATTATTTCTTTTATTTTTTAGAGAAAAATCAATTTAAACACAAAAAAAAATCGTTTTCGGTTTTCGCCCAAAAATACAAATCAGCCGAATTTTGTTTTCGTTCTCGGCCGAAAAAAAAAAACAGTTTCGGTCGAACTTTAATTCCTATGGAGTTTCATCTCCATAGGAAACAAATTGGAGTAGTGCACCTTTCAGACGGTTCATAAGTGCTCAATTTAAAGATGGCCTATGAACGAATCATAAAATATAAAGTTTAAAGTAGTGAATAGTCCCGGGAAATCCGGGAACGGGGATCGCGAAATGTTTTTATCTTGCCCTGTCATTTCGTCTTTCTCTTACTTTGTCCGTTTCAACACTTTCAACTCTACTACTACGTAGCAAGTGTATTCCACGCCAAATTAGAAATATTCTAAACGCAAAGTATCATTTCCCGAAAGTATCGAAAGTACCGGGAATCCCGCTTCTTTAGCCAGAAGGTCCCAAAAATCCCGGTTCTGCATTCCCTAGTTTAAAGTCTTCAATCAGTGCGTCCTGCCAATTAAGACTTACGGAGCCGAAACATGGACCCTCACGGTACGGCTGGTCCATAAAATCAAGGTCGCTCAGCGAGCTATGGAGGGCGATAGAATCCGGAATGAGGTGATCCGGCAGAGAACCACAGTTGTCGACATAGCTCACAAAATAATCAAGCTAAAGTGGCAATTTGCCGACCATATTAGCCGCAGAACCGATGACCTTTGCGGTAGACGTGTTGTTGAGTGGAGACCGCGAATCGGCAAACGTAAGGTAAGACGCCCTCAGCCTAGTTGGAGCGACGATCTTCGCAGGATGGCTGCTAGCACCTGGATGAGTTTCCAAGATCGAACTGAATGGTGTGCAATTGGAGAGGCCTGTGTGCAGCAATGGACTGCTGAAGGCTGATGATGATGAAACTATGAACTGCTAGTCTATCATTAGTTACCCAAAAAGATTATTAAAATCCGAACAGGATAGGTATGCCTCGCGCTTCATTTTCCGTTTAGCTTTATAATTTATAATGCCTTTAATGTCGCATGTAGGAGGTCGTATGAGATAACTCGGAGCTAAACCCCCGGGATGTGCAAATACTGCAGTCAAAAGCGGCTGTATTCTGAATGTGTCCGATATTCCCATTACTGCTGAATCAAAGCAGAATTTAATAACATGTTTGAAAATATTTTGAGTGCTTTGAAATTGTGAATAATTTGTTTTACTGGACGTGCATTAGATTTTAATTTTGCAGGAACATACACATAGCGTCATCATAGCGGGTCTTAGCATTATGCTCAGCGATAGCCGTTTTGCGTAAATTTGACGCATATTATTTTCTCCCAACTTGTTTTTTTGTGTTGTTTCTCTGCGTCATGTTTACCTCAAATAAATGTATTTTCTTTCTTTACAAACATTCATACATTCGGCAGACGTAGACAGGAGGGGGAGAGGGGGGAGGTATGTACAGGAACATCTGTACATACCGAAGTTGCACTAAAATCTAGACCCAGGGGTCATGTATTATAGTTAAGTTGAAGCAATCATTGCTCCGTTGCTAAAAAGTGATCATGCTATTCGCCCTGCTAAGCAGCATCTCTCTTTTACACTTCAACCATGATGTCCCTTCAAGGTTCAGTTTCCTAGAAGACCGGTGGCCGACAAATAACGGCCGTATTGACTGCCGTCATGAAGGTGACGGCAGTGGGGTTTGACTTTACAGTGCCAAAAAACTTTTTGACAAAAAAAAAATACCGACTTCCAAAAAAAAACACTACCAAGTGAAAAATAACTTTAATTTCAGAAGTCAGTGTCTTTAGATCTGTATATTAGTTTTTTGTCACCGACTTCCGAAATTAAAGTAGATAAGTATACCTACTCTTTCAAATAAAAAAAGAATTTTTCAAATTAGTCTAGCCGTCTTCGAGTAATCGGGGAACATACATAAAAAAAAGGATTCCGACGAACCTAATCCTTTTTTGAAGTCGGTTAAAAACGCTCTCTTGAAAAACACACCGACTTACTTTCATAAACAACTTTTCGGTGTCATTCGACGATAAATTGCATATGTTATGTTGCGGACATCGCAGTTTTAGAAACCTCTAGCTCCATTACAATCAACAATGTCTGAACATCCCCTTGTCACACAAACATCAAAATTCAAACAGCAATAATGAGCTTACACCAACATAAGTTACCCCAACAAAAAGGGATGAATATCGTCCCCCTACACAATGGTGCGCATGAGCGATCACCAAAGTTAGCGGTGTTACTAATTAGCGGTATTTGTAGACACATTAATCAGGAGTAGTCAAGGACGTTAAGTGGACAAGAAAGGATGTCTCGTGTTAGGGAGATTTGGGAGGTAGCGGAGACCAAGTCTTAAGAGGAAATGCGGTCGGAGAGACTTTTGAAAAAGCCTAAGTAATAACACCCCGCTGTTTTTGCGTCGGGGGTTAAGAAGTCGAGGTTTGGCTCTCGCCTATTTCTTCCTCCAATATTAGACCAATTTAAAAGATGTTTCATAAACTGAATAAGAAGGATATATATACTGTGTCCCTATGTTTTTATTATTTCATTAATAGTTGTCAAATTTGTTCACTAGGCCTCTGTTGACAGCGGTTTAAATCGGTATTTTTTGAGGGTTCTAATGCTTATAAAAATAATGTATCATCAAAAAGGAAAACATAGAGACATACAAGTAATCAATATTTATTATTCTGTAAAAAAATCATTGCTTTATGGTCATTAACCAGAAAGAAAACAGGCGAGAGCGTTTCTATGGAGAATAAGACCACCCGCATTTCCTCTTAAGGTGTGGATCAAGATTTATAAAAAAAGCGGCAAAGTGAGAGTCGGACTCGCAAACGACCGGTTTCGTACAACCGTACAATATTTAACACTAGATATTTTTTTACCGTTTATTTTTTACTTTATTCTATTTAGTTAGTAGTTATAGTGGCCATATTAGCACACAGTCTGAAAATTTCAAGAGTCTACCTATTACGGTTCAAAAGATACAGTCCTATGACAGACGGTCGGACGACCGACAAAGCGACTACCCATCTGACCTTCAAAACCCAGTTACTGGGTAACACAATACCCTTTGGTAAGACTGGTTATCAGACTTCAGGCTTCTGACTACCCGTAAGGACTGGCAAAGATCTACGAATGACAGCCGGGACCAACGACTTAACATGCTTTCTGAGGCACGGAGGGGTCTTCACCCATCCCACCCATCATACCGTTCTATTTCCAGTGCAGTAGATGTACAGATGGCGCAAGAAGTAACTTTGCTTCAAAGCAGCATCAAGCTAAGCTTCTGCTTGAGGTACTGCAGTAGTAGTAGTAGTAGCACAGAATACTTAAAGTACTACGTACAGAAAGGCCACTCCCTTCCCCGCACTAACATCAGTTACCGCACCTCACCCCGCACTTCGGCGTATTCGTCGCCGGGTCTTTAACAAGAGCGCTCGCAAACACAAGTACCTCACGCACACATTCATACGTATACAAACGTCATTTTTTAATGTAGTAGTAGTAGGTAATTATTTTGCGAGCGTTGTATGGAGTGTCCGGGGTGTGGTAGTATTAAGTATACCTTACTCACTTTATTGGTTTTTCAACTTAAAAGTTACAAGTTCAACAGAAGTTGAGAAAGACATTAGATATAACGTTCATTGCATTGGCTCTCAAATAAATAAGTTATAAATGAGTACAGAAACTCGGTGTAAAGTTCATAACATGAAAGGTTTATATACCTGAAATACTTGACTCGTTATAAGAACTCGAACCAACTTTTAATGGAGAAATTGCGTAACTTGTGATTCTATAGTGACGGTATTTGGGTCGAGCGTAAAAGGGGGATTGCAATGAATGATTTGATGGGTTCAATGGCTGGACAATAGATTCCTGTGATGTTATGAGTCGGCCAGTTGTGTGGTAGACGACCTAGAGAAGATCGCAGGGAAGACCTTTTTTTTATGGATGGGAAATCATCAAATGACCCCTCCCGTTCTGGGTGGAGCGGAAGGGAGTGTCAGACTCTTACTGACTAAAACCCATCCGTGTTCCTTCCTTAGCCCTTTATGTTCCGGGGTAGCGGTAACCCTTTCGGACAATCCCGCACCCCCCGCAGGCTTCGGCCCCTTCCTTTTTGCTGACATCTCTTTGAGGCGCGCGTGGAACACGTACGCGCCGTCCGGCACGGGCCTGGTCCTGATCGGACGGTGAGCTACGCATTACTCTCCGTCCGCAGGCCCGCGCCTACGGTGGCCGGGAGTCGTCACGCGGCTCCCGACGCCCGGAGCGTCTCCCGCGGCGAATGGGACGTGAGGCTCTCTCCCTCGCAGGGAAGACCTGGATGAGAATCGCACCGACCAGGGAAGCATGGTACAAAAGGCAAGAGATCTATACTCAACAGTGAGTGGAATAAGGCTGTCATTGATGATGATGGGTTTGTTATAGATTTTTCGAGTCTGGGAGTTGTCAGAACACATGATACAGCACTTTCCGACGACGAAACACAAATTCTCTTTAAAAACTTTTCCCGACATGACAGGTATCGAAATTTAAACCTTTTCTGCTATACTATAGAGGTATGAGGAACAGGGTGTAAAGTTCACTCATACTCCATAGAAAAAGGAGGATCCTCCGACCAAACAGGTGTTGTGTCTGGCGGGCAACTGCCCAATGACTCCTGTCGGGCCGTTGTATACAGGGTGACTGGAAATTAGTGGCGGAGCCGTTAAGGGGAGGTAGTCTAGGGTTTTTCCGACAGATATCACTATGAGACCTACCGTCCTTACTTAACCCTTTCCAAGATATTCCTACTTAAAGAGATAGTAATAAATCCTAAAAAAAAGTGATTTTGGCCTACTTTTTTTTGTTTTGCAACAAAGATATTCTAAATAAGTAATATTAATTGTAAAATTTCCGCTACTGTCATTATTTTATGCAAAAACTGCTAAACAAAAAGTAGGAATATCTTGGAAAGGGTTAAGTAAGGACGGTAGGTCTCATAGTGATATCTGTCGGAATAACCCTAGACTACCTCCCCTTAACGGCTCCGCCACTAATTTCCAGTCACCCTGTATAATTATGCTAATTGCGCGGTAAACTCTGCTTGCGAAATGCAGGATTTAGCGACATCAGTAGTGTAGTTCGCATGTGCGTTTGCTGCATTTCATTAATGAGATACTTGCAAGAAAATTATCCTCTTATTCGATTTTATATCAAAAGCTATTAATGAAAAATACCATTAACAAGTACAGAAACTTGGCGCAAAGTTCGTAACATGAAAGTTTATATACCTGAGATACTTGACTCGTTATTAGAACTTGAACCAACTTTGATGGAGTAAGCGAATAACTTGTAATTATATGGTGATTGTATTTAGGTCGTGCGTAAAAGGGGGAGATATTACAATGATATATTACAAATATTGGGATGCATGAAGAAGCCTCCTCGTGTAGCGCAGTTTGTTCCACCAGTTACTCAACTGAACTGAGCGCTCGGCGCACCCTGGACTGTCACACCCAACACCTTATTTGACCGGCCAATTCTTCCCTTGCGGTGGTAGGGCTAACGCCCGCCTGGTTTGCGACCACCCTCCCACCGGAGTCGGTCAAGCAGCCTGCTGTGTTTCGTCGAGGCGTGGGAGTTCCAGTACCTTAGGCATCTTCTGGGCACGCTCGTTCCATCATAGACCTCATCCATCGCTTTCCATCAGGCGTGATCGAGGTCAAGAGCGCGCCCATTCAGCAATAAAAAAAAAAGAATGATGAGGAGAATAGATTCAATTTCTGTGATGGTATGGGTTACTTGGGTTTGTGGTAATTAGATGTTTTGAGTATTGGATTGAGCGTGTCAGATTTGTGTCTGTAAAATCACCATTGATACAGCACTTTCTAAAATGACGTCAGAACAAAAACCCTTTAAAAATATAGGTACTTCAGCAATATGGTTCTTGCAATAAGCCGACGGGCTTATTGCAAGAACTCATTAACTGCAAAAAATCACTAAATACGGTTTTATCTATAGTGGACTTCTTTTGACACATTCTACAAAAGGCAAAAACTCACTAATTTCTATCTAGTCTAGTCTAGGATAATATGGGCAAATTAACATAACCACTAACTAAATCGAACTAAAATACCGTTTATCTCAGAATAGTGAATATGCAGGATCGTCGGATATACATAGTTGAAATTAATAAGAAACCGATGGATGTTATCGGCTGAAATTTAATTTAATGTATGAGCTAAATTGTTATTCTAGTAATAAAATTAAGTTTTATTCAAGAACATCGATCGGTTCTCTTCAACACCATCTCATAGACTGACAATTTTGGAGACAGATGAGTTTACACTTCACAGTAAGTAGATACAGTTACATCAAAAGATTTATTACCGGTTCGAGTCTATTTCTCTTGAAATATTCAAATGGATTCTGAACAAATTCAATATTTTACGCAAATTCAGTCATTGGATGTTGTCGGCTACATGTCTATGCTACTCGTATATCCCCATTTTGAAATGTAGATCATATATTTTGTTTATTTTATCACTTTTAGATATGAAATCGAATAAAGGTATAATTTAACTATATCCGACGACCCTGGTTACTTATCTCTTTTGGTGACTGTACATTAGCAGTCGACAGCGACGCGGAGGCATTTTTCGACGCCATATTTTAGTTTGTTAATAGTTTTAGTTAGGTTAGGATGTTATATTTTAATAGTTTGTCAGTTTACCGACATAGCTTGCAGAGTAAGCAAACTAAATTGGCAGTGGGCTGGCCATGTTATTCGAATGACCGATGGCCTGTGGAGGCGAGATGATTCCTGGAGTGGAGACCGCGTATCGGCAAGCGTAGTGTGAGACGCCCCCAGCTAGGTGGATCTTAACAAAGGTGGCTGGGACAGACTGGCGCAGCCTGAGAGAGGATTATGTCCAGCAGTGAACTCCGATAGGCAGAGTTGATTGATATTGAGTTTGTCAGTTTATTTAGTATTAGATCTTATCCAGTGATTATATTTTTATCCTCATTTTAGCTTAAATACATATAGTTCTTTAAATTACATTATTTTCCAACAGTAACTTCTTGAAGTGTTTAACTAGTCCTTTACAACGATTTTAGAGCGCTTTTACGAATCATCACTAAAAATAGATAAGTGACGGGGCACGGATTTGAAACGTTACATAAATTTTGTAGGAAGCAGTTTATATTACATAGTGCATGATAAGTGCCCCGTCCGGGCCACGGGATACGGATCATGCATTGTCATGCCACGTACACAGCACGCCCCGGGCACGGCCCGGTCTAAAATAAATCATCCCAAACGCGAAATAAAGCCCAGTGCGCGGTACAAAACGTAACGCCTGTGCGTACGTGGCCTTATAGGCCAAGATACTAGTAAAATAGATTGCTTTAACCTATGGGTCAACCGCGGTCAGTAAGACGTGAAATATGGTCCCAAATATTTTCTATTTTCGATATAAATATGTCCGTCGTAACGTACCAATCATGTCCGTCCGACTAATATCGAAATCCTTTCCTGATTGATGAGGTTACGAAATAAGAATTCCTAAATAAGAAAATCATATCAAACCTGTCAACCGACAAATGGGAAAGCCTTTTCCTATATACATCTGAAAGAAAGGTTCTAATTTCGAACGGTTACTATTTGTATAGGCTGTCGTGCGATCGAGTTATGTTCGAGTAATGAGGTTGATAATGAAGAGTTTTGCTTTATGTAGGTAGTGACAGTGAGCCATTGGTGGCCCAGTGTCATTGGCCCGACTTACGAGACCGAAACCAAGGCAGGCACTTCAGTTTTTGAAGTGAAAACTTCTTTAGCCGCGTTGGGCATTTTTTGAGATGGGAAAAAACTATAGAACTCGCGCCACTGTTACCGTAATCGATACCGCTTCGGATGTGTTCAGCTGACCTCGGGATGTACTAGGTTTTAATCTATATCCGATATTATGTCAGTGAGTTATGGCAAAGTATTCTGTTTGTGTTTTGTTTTCACTTCTGTCGGCACTCCCGAAGTGCCACTGCTACCAAAACGGTGAATGAAAACAGCGTGAGGAAACCGGCATATCTTAGAAATAAAAAATCGAAGACATGTACCAACCCGAACTGGGCCCGCACGGTGAATTAAGGCCCACTCCCTCTTACAAAGAGGAGGCCTGTGTCCCAGCAGTGGGAACATTATAAGCTGACAATGTAGGAAGTGACATCATCATTATCGATGGCTTTAGTCTCAACCCTTTTCTAAGCATACCTACGTATATTTCTATACGAAGCACGGATAATTTAAAGAAAACTGAAGATGTTTGTGGAAAAAGAAAGGTATTGTTGATAAAGCTACCTAAATTAATAATTTTAAATTACATGCTTAACAAAAAAAAAAAAAAAACTAACTTCTGCCCCCGACTTCGTCCGCGTAGAATTCGTCATCACATCGCCAGCCTGCGATTACTTGCTTTTCGCTCAGCGTTCTTTCTGTTTTTTTTTGTTTTACTCATCTCCTAAGGCTTCAAGCGTGATGTAAAGTAGCCTATAGCCTTCCTCAAGAATTGGGTTATAAAATGTAAAAATAATTTCCAAATCCGACTGGTAGTTCCAGAGATTAGCGTGTTCAAACAAACAAACTTGTCAGCTTTATTATTCGTATAGATATATATGTAGAATTGTAGATACTCGTAGATGACTGTTTTTTTTTTATCTAACCTGCGCTATCCCACTCCTGGGCAAAGGCCTCCCTCCAGTTTTGACGGAACCTATCCAGCTCGTCCCGCCATCTCCTACGTAGTCTGCCGCAACCCCGCTTCACTATCTCAGGGCACCAATTCTGCGCTATTTGGGCCCACAGTTTGTCGGCAGACATGTCCTGCCCAGTCCCATTTAAGTTGAGCAGCCTTTTGAGCCACGTAGATGACTTAAATATTAAAATTTTACCAATTAAATAATCAGATGAAAGCCGTGTTCCTCTCTCCTATCATAAATCATGTCTTTGTAAAACTTCCACCTAAGATCACTTTGTGAAATGTAAATAAATATAGAGTATTGAGAAGATCTGAGGGAATATCTTTGGGAATACTTATCTGATAAAGATATTCCCAAAATGCGTAAACAGCCTCCGGGAGGCAGTTTAGCTATCGCCTCAACAACTTCGAGTCAATATCTCACCTTACACACAACGAACGACAGTTCATTCAGCTGTAAACTCCGATTTTCCCTCCACCAGAAATCATTCGTTCACTCCCCTTCACAAGTGGGTCGCAGTCTCGCTCCGTCAACCATTCACTCGCTACCTCGACCTTCTGGGAAGGTCATGCTTACATATTTTCTCCCCTCGTTATGTCATGGGCCTATGGAGACGACTCACTGAAAACTAGGATCTCTTTGGTAACTCAGTGCTTCCAGGCAAATTTTATACTTTTAGAGACTGTCATGGAGCATCAAATATTGTGTTAAGGCGTGGTAAGAAGCAATTTTTTAGGTAATTGACAATAGCGTATCGCGTCAACAAATAAGGTTCAAAACACCGATGCGTTTGATGTTAGTTAAATCGAATGACCACCAAAATAAAAGTAACTTTGCAGTTTTAATTAAATTAAAAAAAAATCACGGCTCAGTGGATAATGTTTTAGTATTTCTTTAGTTGATTGAATTCTCATTATTATCCATACTAATATTATAAATTCGAAAGTAACTCTGTCTGTCTGTATATTACCTTTTCACACCTAAACCACTGAACCGATTTAGATGAAATTTGGTATAGATATAGTTTGAGTCCCGGGAAAGGACATAGGATAGTTTTAATCCCGATATTCCCAAGGGATCGAGACTTATGCGGGTGAAACCTCGGGGCGCAGCTAGTCATTACATAAAGTATGATAGTTTACGCTCATTTTGAGAATGACGCGACAAAATTTTTATTTTGAGTTTGCTTTACGATTTTTTTTATCACGATACTATTTTATTTTTATTTATGAAGTATTTTTGGATAAGTCTTTTCTTTGAACATTTGGTAATACACAATTTTTTTTCTGGTTTGCGCCGAACTGTGCGTCAAAAACCTGAGTGTTTTACGGTGTCCTACTTTTGGGTAGCGCCTTAATATTGAGTACTTACCTACTTTACATGTTAGGATGAAAGCTTTTTACTACCCTTTTAATATTCTTAGGATTTAGGATGATGTTTTGGTGTTAATTGAAGCAATCTGTTTTAGTCTGGATTATTAGAAATACACGTCTATTTTTATGGAAAGATTGTTTAGTCTACATCATAATAATTGATCTGACTAATTGTTTTAGTTTCGACCTACTATTGTATAGAATAATTTGTTTTTTAAACTGAACAGACAGCTGTGCTGCTGGAGAGTTTGTTGCGCCACTTCTTCTTCCCGGCGAAAGCACTAGGAAGTGGTGAAGGGCGGGCGTTTTGGGGGACTGTCTTTTGTCATTTGACGTTTGAAAAGTGCTGATTCTCAGCGTATTTTTGATTTTATTTTCAGTACATCCAAAGGAAATTAGAAATAGTAAGTATTGATAATGTATAAGAAATTTTAGATTCCTTTCTCCGAATATACGCACACTAGGGAAAAACACCTTATTAACATATTTAATAAAAAATTATGTCCAGCACGTCAAGCTACCCGAAACTGTCAAATTTTCCCAATCAACTTTGAACCTTATGCTTTAGCGATAAAATTGAAAATCTATTAAATAAAGACAGATTGTAGTAGCTTGATGTGCTAACGTCTGTACATAAATAAACTCACGCCTTCTTTCCGTAAGGGTAGGCAGAAACTACAGAACGCCACACGCTACGATTTTTTTTTTCGTTTTGATCGATTTACGTTAATACATCTGCGGGGCAATTGCGTAACATATTATCAATCGGAATCGGTTTCATTTTGACAGTTCAACAACATTCATTGCGTTATTTACGTGTTGAGCGGACAAATTTTTCGAACCTATGAAGCAATGGATTAGCAATTTGCTTCAAAATGATTCTGATTCCGATTGATAGTGTGTTACGCAATTAGGGTGCTGGTCATACACGCACGCCGGTTGCGATTACTGCGCACCTGACCTTTCTAAAGAACATCACCAAAAAGGTCACTTCTGGGGCTTCCCCTTCCGGCGTAAATACAATGTGTTGTTAACTATGTAAATTGGTCATTCAAAAAACTATTACCTACTTACCACCAGTCATCTGCCTAGCCTTTTCCGAACTATGTTGGGGTCGGCTTCCAGTCTAACCGGATGCAGCTAAATACCAGAATTTTACATGGAGCGACAGCCTATCTGACCTCCACAACCCAGTTACTGGGTAATACAATACCCCTTGATAAGACTGGTTGTCAGACTTTCGGGTTTCTGACTACCCGTAACGACTGTCAAAGATCCACGAATGACAGCAGGGACCAACGGCTGCAACGGTTTAACGTGTTTTCCGAGGCACGGAGGGGTTCCGTTATGTAAAGATGGTCACCCATCCACAGACCAACCGCGGCAAGCGTAGCTTAACCTGATCGATCGACCTGTGCGGCTGTTATTATTTAGCCACGGGCCCCTATTACCACCAGTAAGAACGTTTATTTCAGGCGATTTCATGTGTGAAGGTCTACGACCTTAATTAAATAATAAACACACGTATACAGTGTAACTCCTCACTTAATTGATGAACTTAAAAGGCTATTACAGTTCCAGTTTGTACATAGCCATCAGCCGTAATGTCTACAACCTAGAGGTTTGGGAACCGCAGGTACAGCCGCGGGCAATGGCGGTCGACCACTTTTCACCCTAATTATGCCCTTGGTAATAAGGTTGAAAAGTGGTCTACCGCCAGTGTCCGCGATCGTACTTACAGTAGGTATAAGGTACGTTATTTAATTTAAGTTGAAATTAGTCATCTGCCTAGCCTTTTACCAACTATATTGACAGACTTGCAGCAATCCAACAGCAACCTTCAGGTAACTAGCTAGAATAAAGATCACTGAGGTGCAATGGAGCGCAGTATTCTAGGCGTCAAACTGACAGACCATATTCGCAACACCACACTGCGCTCCAAAACACAGATTACTAACGTTGCTCAAAAAGCCGCTAAGCTGAAGTGGGACTGGGCTGGCCACGTCGCCCACGTTTGCCGTATGCCCAATGAGCTATGGGCTAAAATAACCACCACGT
Source organism: Amphipoea oculea (assembly GCA_945859645.1). Lineage (NCBI taxonomy): Eukaryota > Metazoa > Arthropoda > Insecta > Lepidoptera > Noctuidae > Amphipoea > Amphipoea oculea. The sequence continues at coordinate 15,339,134 of OX243880.1, forward strand.
GGAGCCCTGATACAGGTAGAAGGCGTCGCGGCAGACCCCGTAGAAGATGGCGGAACGAGCTAGACAAAACAAACGACCAGTGGTCCGCTTTAGCCCTGGATCGAAAGAGCTGGAAGTCATGGGGAGAGGCCTCTGCCCAGCAGTGGGATGATGCAGGCTACCAGTAACAGTAATCTTGACAGTGATGCTTGCTTTGATACGCTGAGGACCTCCCACCTGGACATGAGTTACCTTGGGTAAACTGGAAGTCTTTAAACAGACTCCGGACCCAAGTTGGCCGAAGCAAGGAAAACCTGTTCAGGTGGAAATTTATAGACGACTCCGCCTTGGAGTGTAAATGTGGTGCTGTTCCACAAACGATGGGACACTTAATATCGTGCCCTGCGTGTCCTGTCAGCTGCACGTTACAGGAACTGATGGACGCTAGTGATGGCGCCAAACAAGTGGCCGAATTCTGGGCCGAGTACATTTAGATTGCCATCGACACGCTAAGAAGAAGAACAGAGGTAAAAGTACTGTAAAAGACAGCGTTACCATTTAGCCATATTCCCAATGACTGCAAAAAAAGTCCTAAGCCTCGAATCTGTTGATGACAACGTTATTAAACAGCTACGACTGCGCGGCAGGCCCAGAAAGATATGGCGGGATGAGCTGGACTCCTTCTTAAAGGATTGGCCCACAATCGCAGTAGACCGGGAAAAGTGGAAAGAGGGAAGGGAGGCCTTTGCCCTGCAGTGGGACAACACAGGCTTATCTATACATATAAAATTCAAAGTCCTGACTGACTGACTGATATATCAACGCACAGCCTAAACCGCTGGTCCTAGAGACATGAAATTTGGTGGGTGTGTTCTTAGTGAAGAGTAGGTATCCACTAAGAAAGGGTTTTTCGAAATTCCACCCCTAAGAGGGTGAATGGGGGGAGGATGAAATTTCATGCGAAGTCGCGGGCAGAAGCTAGTAATAATAATAAAATAATGCTCTTATTGTTAGCAAGAGGAAGCTATAATTGAATGCCAGCGGACTTTATGATATCAGTGAACTACATAATATGTTCAGTGAACTTATAACGAATGGATATTTAAATTCCAGAAATAAATTGTTGCTGTTAATGATAATGGGTGTTGTTCCCGATGATAAGCTTCTACATACATAGTGAAAGAAAGAAAATACGTTTATTTGCGGTGAAAATGACGCAATAAAAACATAGGTAAACACAAAAATAAAATAAAAAAGGTAGGGGTAAACATGCGTCACATCCACGCAAAACTGCTATAGCTCACTATGCTGCGACCCTATGCAAGACAGTAGTAGTGGTCTTACATCTAGCTTAGGCGAAAATTCATCAAAATTGGGTTTTCTCGAATCCCATGAATTTTCACCTCGGGTTTATGGGGTGCTTAATTGTTGCAAATGGGTCACACTATCACGTCCTAGAAGGAATACGTCAAATTACAAGTCACCCTGTGTAAAACGCTTTTTTCTGTTCGTAATCAGCCTATAATGTTCCCACGGCTGGGACACAGACCTCCTCTCAGTGAGAGGGAGTGGGCCGTAATGCACCACGCCGGCCAGTGCGGGTTGGCAGATGTCACAAATGTCTTCGAATTTTTGGTTCTAGGACATGCCGGTTTCCTCACGATGTTTTCCTTCACCGTTTTGAGAGAGGTGGTGTTGAAATAATTTACGCAAAGTAAAGCGCCTGTCTGGATTCGAACCTACGACCTACAACTCGTAAGTCGCGGCCATTACTACTTAGCCACCACTGCTCTCACCACCATTTTTCTGTTGCCAACAAGCGGAAAAGTACGGAAAGAAAATATGAAGAGACGATGGCAGCGGAAATACAGAAAATATGAAGTGAAATGGCAGCGGAAATCAAAGTTATTTTCTTATAACAGGGTTAGGCCCAACCCAACCCATGCTTTATTTCCATACACCGTAAGCACCTCCCTTATTCATGATACACATTACAAATTAACTGGCCCGTGGCTAAATAATAACAGCCGCACAGGTCGATCAATCAGGTTAAGCTACGCTTGCCGCAGTTGGTCTGTGGATGGCTGACCATCTTTACATACCGAAATTATAATACCCTCAGTGCCTCGGAAAACACGTTCAGCCGTTGGTCCCGGTTGTCATTTGTGGATCTTTGACAGTCGTTTCGGGTAGTCACTAGCCTGAAAGTCTGACAACCAGTCTTACCAAAGGGTATCGTATTACCCAGTAACTGGGTTGTGGAGATCAGATAGACTGTCGCTCCATGTAAAAACTGGTATTCAGCTGCATCCGGTTAAACTGGAAGCCAACTCCAACATAGTTGGGAAAAGGCTAGGCAGATGATGACATTTTACAAATTAAAGTCGCTTTTCGTGTCTTGTCTGCATAGCCGCGTTGTTCTTTTAATCTTCTCAACGGATTTTGATGCGGTTTTAACAGTCGTTTAGAGAATTTATTCCGGAAGGTTTATGTGTAAGTATATAATACATTATTAATATTTAACTTACACGTAGTAAAGAAATCTCGATGTTCTGTCGAGTCGTAAAAAACGTGCGAAGTAAACGACGACGGGTCGCTGGTTGTCAATAACCTTTTTCCTCTCTCGCTTTTTATTTTATTTTTTACATTATTTAAGTTATAAGAAGTTTATAATGACGGGTTTAAAAATTGCTAAGTACATACGTTTATCACTTACAGGCGGCGGGGCGGTGGTCTAGCGTTGGATTGATAATTAATTTTCCTTACCTAGAACAAAACAAAAAAATTATGAATAAAAATACATAAAAACATTTTTTTCCTAGTACTGAATATCTAATACTAAAAATGATAAAATAAATAGTATGATTTATTATCATACTATTTATTTTTAAAATAAATAGTATGATTTATTATCATACTATTTATTTTTTCTACAATATACAATCTAACACTAAAATATATACTGTGTACAATGTGTAAAGGAATAAAAAAATTGGAAGAGCTCATTGGACATCAAAAAATTTGGCAAAATTGCCACGTTGAATGGCACTGCTGATTCTTTGACCTAAAAAACTTTTTTCCAAAAAAAAAACAACCGACTTCAAAAAAGAAAACTACAAAGTGATAAATAACGGACATACAAACGTACATACGGGTCGAATACAGAACCTCCTTTTTTAAAGCCGGTTAAAAAAAATTGGCCAACCCTTTGATGATATTATTAAATGGGCTTCAGTTACATCACCATGTAGTTATAGGTACTTACTTGTTAGCATACGGAAGTATAATACGATAACACGCAATTCCGTTTTTGTTACTTATCAATTAATAATTATAAATAGTACAGTAAAGTTAAAACTGTTTTTTATCCTTTAATTATCGCACGACCGACGAACTTTGTACTCGGCGCGGATTGTTTACGGCACGTACTTCGTGCCGTAAACAATCCGCGCCGAGTACACACACACAGGGTTATTTTTAAAACACTAATAACCTCGCAGGACTACATTAGTAACATCATAAAAAACAACTTTTGCTCTACTTATGCCTAAAACTAAAACCTAAAACTTAATAGATTTACCAGAAAACCCGACTACTGAAAAGGAACAAGAAAGTACCTTCCAGTGGTTGCATGCTACCATAGCTTATAAGTATGTTAGCAGTGGCATGCGATCACGGGAAGGTACTTTCTTGTTTCATCCTTTTCAGTAGTCGGGTTTTAGTTTTTAAACTTATTTTTTATTTAATTACTTTGGGGCTTATTTCCGTAATATTTATATTTTTGAAATGTCCTAATTAAGCCCTTTCATTTGATAGCCAACAAGGCATGATTAAAAAATTTTTTTTAAGTCCTGACTTTATTTCCGCTAGAGGGCGCCATATTCAATTTAATGTGACGTCACATACCCTATAACCAGCGGACAATCAAGACGCTTCCAACGATACCTCATTTGTCTAGTTATGACACGTAGTTTAGAAGGTATGAGGCAACAGATGAACATACATACATACCGGTCAAAATCATAACCCTCCTTTTTGCTTCGCCGTAGTCGGGTAAGAAATAGTGTCAAGTTTTTGTTACAATAACACTTTTTAGATCTGTATTTTGTAGTAAGTACCGCCCCTGCATTCGCAACGCACTGTTCGATTACTTATCTAAGGTCCGGCCGGCTAAATTTGCCAAAAAGGCTGGGAAAAGGCTAGGCAGATATTGTTTTAATCAGTTTGATGGTTCCGTATACTAACTGAAGTTGGTGAGATCAACATAATGTTTCAATAACCAATGTACATAGTCCACTTTACCCATAATGGCATACAGACTAACACAATTTCTTTCTGCAAATACTACGCAATACGCATTAGGTACTGTTATTTAGCCCGCTATTCTTATAAGGAGGCGAATTGATGGTATGAATAGAAAAGTTTGCCTATTGTTGCCATGCCCAAAATGGATGCCTGCGGAGAACCTTTGTCCGTACACATCCCCAGGGTTGACAGTTATTATTATTAGTATGTAGAATCGCATTGAATATGTACTGTAGGAAGATATGAAGGGATCTCTCCGTGATGAAATTAAGAACCAACAAAAAAAATATTGTTGAAATTTTTGTAGTGAAACTTCTATACGCACGCTTGACTTAGGGGAATAAGCTGGCGAACGCGTGACGTAAGCGTTACGAAAAGTGTGATCGGGCGAGGCGAACGGGAGTTGAGTGGGTGATATAAGCAAGAGAAAGCAGTGCGCGCGCACATTTTCTTTCTCTCTTCCTCTCATAGCCAAATACGTTTGAAGTTTCACTTCAGTCGTGTGGTCATAAGCACACTCGGTTTTATTTTTCTTTATTTTGTTCAAACTTGTCAACTTGAAGGAGTTGGGACTTTTGTCAAGCAGTGAGTTTGGTAGGCCAGCATCGGCTTCAAAAACATATAATTGTCCTTAATGATCTGTATTATTCAACTAGCGTTTGCCTTAAGCTACAGACATATGTTGCAGAGTAAGCAAACTGAAGTGGCAGTGGGCTGGCCATGTTTGTCAAAGGACCGATGGTTGGTGGAGCAGACGAGTCCTGGAGTGGAGACCGCGTATCGGCAAGCGTCTTGTTGGACGCCCCCAGCAAGATGGACGGACGACCAAAAGAGGCTGGATGCGGAAGGCGGAGGACAGGGTGTTGTGGCGCAGCCTGGAAGAGGCCTATGTCCAGCAGTAGACTGCAATAGGCTGAGTTGATTTGATTGATTGTTTGCCTTGAATCTGACTTGAGTCTGACCTTGATTTAAGATTAATATGTCAAGCTCCGCTAATGAGACACAATTGATTTTCTATTGTTTCGTCGCCACTGGGAGACGCGCGCTGCTTGATCGGTTAATGATAATATAGTTTATTGCGGATCACACATAAAAATACACACAATCCATATATGCCTAGCCTTAGATTAATGCCTTAGTACCTACATCAAGGTTAAGATAAATCACATTACATAGATCTCAGAAAACAAAAAAAAACTCCTTCACAAATTACATTAGGACAACCCTATTTAGGTGTTAACGAGTACAAGAAGAACAAGGAAAACTCTGAGAAATAACTTACGAGGTTAACGAAATGTTGGGTAAGTAATTCGACTGCTCGGACCCTATTCATCATCCAAGATGGCGAAGGCGTGACGTCATTTCGGAGATAACGTCAACCGAATAAATTGGACAATTTTGAAGCCAACTTTTGATTGTATAAGTTGAGTAGCCTTTTTTATTTATTTTTTTATTGCTGAATGGGCTCGCTCTTGATGACGATCACGCCTGATGGAAAGCGATGGATGAGGTCTATGATGGAACGAGCGTACCCATAAGATGCCTAAGGCAGTGGAACTCCCACGCATCGACGAAACACAGCAGGCTGCTTGACCTTGACTCCGGTGGCAGGGTGGTCGCAAACCAGGCAGGCGTTAGCCCTACCACCGCAAGGGAAGAATTGGCCAGTCAAATAAGGTGTTGAGTATGACTGTCCAGGATGCGCCTAACGCTCGGTTCAGTTGAATAACTGGCGGAACAAACTGCGCTACACGAGGAGGCTTCTTCATGCATCCCAAAACCTTTACAGGGTGTTACAGAAAGGGTATATCAATACAAACGGGTTGAAGAGTGTATCTGGTCTAGAATCTCTGTACAAAATTTCAGCTCAAAAGCATTAACTTTGAAAATGCTTAATATTTTTTTATTTCGACATCACGGCGCTGCACTGGCGCGTGGCAGCGTGATGTGCGTGTACTAGGCGCACAGACACACTACAGATAATGGATAATCACCCTCGTAGTGCGGTGACACGTTTGTTATGATTTCAATTTAATAAACTATCGAAATAAAAAAATATTAAGCATTTTCAAAGTTACTGCTTTTGAGCTGAAATTTTGTACAGAGATTCTAGACCAGATACACTCTTCAACCCGTTTGTATTGATATACCCTTTCTGTAACACCCTGTATATTATGATACCAGTCTATTATTGTCCAGCTATAGAGTAAAGCTTTCTTCTCATAATGAGGAGGCATTAACATTATCACTACGCTTGCTCAAGACGGGGTCAAGAGCGCGCCCATATAGCAATAAAAAAAGACAGCTTGGCGATTTCAGACTTATATTAACTACTAGCTTCTACCAGCGACTTCGTCTGCATGAAATTTCTTGTTGCCCCGACCCACCCCGTCGCATCGCATCGCCTGCCCGCGCTACTACTTCGTTTTCGCTTAGCGTTCTGACTTTTTTTTATTTTGCTCGGTTCCTAAAGGTCGTAGCGTGATGTTAAATAGCCATTAGCCTTCCTCAAGAATTGGGCTAACAAATGCAAAAATATTTTTTTAAATCCGACTGGAAGTTCTAGAGATTAGCGCGTTCAAACAAACAAACAAAATAGTATAAGAACTAGCAGGGGGTCGAGGGAGGGGGGGGAGGGGAGGGATTCAAGTGATCACACCGGAACAAATCGTATAGAAGACAAGTCCGGCTTCCTCCCGATGTTTTCCTTAGTCAGTAATTTCGAAGATAAACTCGGAAAGTATATTCATATGAATTGAAAAAGTCACATGCGTACTTGCTCGGATTTGATGTCCATAACTTCGTGTATGAGAAACGAAGCCTTGATCACTGAGCCATTATGATCAGCCTCTATCATCATCATCATCATCTGCCTAGCCTTTTCTTAACTATGTTGGGGTCGGCTTCCAGTCTAGCCGAATGCAGCTGAATACCAATATTTTACATGGAGCGACTGCCTATCTGACCTCCACAACCCAGTTACTGGGTAATACGATATCCATTGGTAAGACGGTTGTCAGACTTTCGGGCTTCTGACTACCCGCAACGACTGTCAAAGATCCACGAATACCAGCCGGGACCAACGGCTTAACGTGGTGTCCGAGGCACAGAAGGGTCTCGTCCACAAACCAACCGCGGCAACCTGATCGATCGACCTGTGCGGCTCAACTGAAATGGCAGAAACACACACAGAAACAGACAGACACGAGCGAACACACGAACACACACGAACGGATGGACAGAAATTGTATTTTTTGGCTTGTGTGGAACGTGGAAAGATAAATACCAGTTGTTGTTAGGGCTTCAGGCTCAATTTGTTGCGCAACTAATCTTCTAAAACATTAATCTTGACTTGAGTATTTTCGTTGAGACCCTTACATAATTCAACTTTATCTTTGTTTTGCGCCTGTAGCGGTATATACAACGCCACATGCGAACAATGCGTCATACTGACGTCACGCGAATCCTGCATCTCGCAAGCAGAGTTTACCGCGCAACTAGCATAGATACAACTGCTCGACCTGAATCATCGGGCAGTTGCCCGCCAGACACAACCCTGTTCCTCATCCATACCAATATTATAAATTCGAAAGTAACTCTGTCTGTCTGTATGTTACCTTTTCACGCCTAAAACGCTGAACCGATTTAGATGAAATTTGGTATAGAGATAGTTTGAGTCCCGGGATAGGACATAGGATACTTTTTATACCGATATTCTCACGGGATCGAGACTTATGCGGGTGAAACCGTGGGGCGCAGCTAGTACCTCTATACGCCAAAATGAGTGTCGTTGAATGTTTTTTGCTTGTATTCCCCAAAGGTTTAGGCAGAGGTGTGGTTATACCATAGGTACCTATAGTACACTCACATTTCGCTAGTTATATTTAAGTCCCATGTAATAAGGGGCGACCCTATTGCCATCAACCTGGCACAAATCTAGACTCCGGGCTGCTACTGAGAAATTCCTGATAGCAAAACCCTATAACACTGCCCCAGAACGTCATGCTAAGGGATAATTTCGAACTTGACCCGAAATCCTAACCCGGTCGCGGGTTAGAGCAGTAGCGCTAATTCAATACAAATTCGTTCACTAATAGGACCAACTTCTTTATTTAAAGGCCCATTCAAACCTAAGCGGCATTCGCTACCGTCTGCGGTAGAGAAAACCGAGTGGGTATGCGGTAATATTACTGTCCACACCAAAGCGGATTTCACGCTCTAACCGAGGAACTTGATACTAAATACCTGAGCGAAACCCGCGTGATATGCACTTTTACCCACAGCGTCAGCGAATACCACTCAGGTCGCTCTAGCCGCGGAACTTGATACTAAATACCTGAGCGAAACCCGCACGGTATTTACTTCTTTCTACCCACGGCGGCAGCGAATACCGCTTAGGTTTGAATAGACCTTTAGTTTATTAAATTACGCAGAATAAAAACCTATTTAGGTGGCACCTGACGGAAACGTATTTTTTATCTAGCTCACCGTTGTATCTCAACACATACCTACGTATTACGCCATTTTCCCACGACTTCTCGCACGAAATCAAAGAAATAAAACAGTACGTATAAAGTATTGTTGATATTACTGTTCGTGACATAACCATTACTACCTCAAGCATGTTGACAAGCAAAGCATCGATGTTACTGTTAATGCTTGCAAGAAAAATAACCTACCAACATTCCAAAATATGGCCAAACCTAAACTATAGACATCTTTACCACAAACCATCAAAACATCCTGGCAGCTTTCCAGACAAACAAAAACTAAAATTTGCAGAGTAAGCAAGCTAAAGTGGTAGTGAGCTAGCCATGTTTGTAGAAGGACCGATGGCCTATGGAGCAGACGAGTCCTAGAGTGGAGACCATGGATCGGCAAACGTAGTGTGTGACTTCTTCAAGCTAGATGGACCGACGACCTCAAAAAGGGAGGCAGAGGCCTGTGTCCAGCAGTGATTTGCGATAGGTTGAGTTTCTACAACGCCACATGCGAACAACGCGTCATACTGACGTCACGCAAATCCTGCATCTCGCAAGCAGAATTTACCGCGCAACTAGCACAGATACAACAGCCCGACATGAATCATCGGGCAGTTGCCCGCCAGGCAAAACACCCGTCTGGTCGGATGATCCTCCCTTTTCTATAGAGTATGAGTGAACTTTACACCCTGTTCCTCATACCTCTATATGCCCATACGCGATATAAATATTAAGACTTTACGTAAGTAGTTGTAACGCCAGAATAATCATTAAAGAAGTATATTTGAAAGAGTTTCTTCTATTCCATTATGTAACAGGAAGAGAAGTCATCAACCTACCAAAACGCTTCCTAATCATCACACAACTTCAATTTCGATTTTCCTTTTAGTTGCTAAAAGGTGGTGCCAAAATCCGGAGAACTGCAAGAGACCGAAGTTAGGGGGACAATTTCCGCTGACTGATTGCTCGGATCTCATTCGACCGAAAACGACGAAATTTGTGTGCGATAAACTAATATACATCAAACATTGGCCACGGACAAACGTGACGTCTTTCAAACAGCTCTCAGGACAGTTCGGGGACCCTCCAAGTTAATGCCCGCGCAATAAAAGCGACCCAAATAAACGAAACTGTTTATTTTATTGCCGCTATCAAGATTCATCTTGACTATCTCTGCAGTGGATTAATTATTGCAAGATGCAATACTTCCTCAAAGACTTGTGAGTTATGACAGTGTTTTGTTTTGGTTGCGTGAGACTGTGATGAGCTAAGTATAAGAGTGTATACGTGGTTTGTGGTTAAGTAATAACAGCCGCACGGGTCGATCGATCAGGTTTTACTACGCTTGCCGCAGCTGGTCCGTGGATGGATGGCCATCTTTACATATCAAAACCCCTCCGTGCCTCGGAAAGCACGTTAAGCAGTTGAAGCGGTTAGTCCCTGCTGTCATTCGTGGATCTTTGACAGTAATTACGGGCAGTCAGAAGCCCGAAAGTCTGAGAGCAGTCTTACGAAGGGTATTGACGTCGTATTGTAACCCAGTAATTGGGCTGTGGAGTTCAGTCTGAGAGGCAGTCGCTTCGTGTAAAATAGTGGTATTCACCTGCTTCCGGTTAGATTGGAAGCCGACCCCAACATAGTTCGGAAAAGACTAGACAGATGACTGATAGAATCACACTAATATTATAAATGCGAAAGTTTGTGAGTGTGTGTGCGTTTATATGTTTGTTACTTCTTCACGCTGAAACGGCTGGACCAATTTTGATAAAATTTTGTATGGAGGTAGCTGACACCGTGGATTAACATATAGGATACTTTTTATCCCGATATTCCCACGGGATCTAAACTTATGCGGGTGAAATCGCGGGGCGCAGCTAGTCGCTTATAAAAGCATTAGACGTACCGTATTGTCAAAATCCTGTATAAGCCTGAATAAAACGAGCAACTCTCGCTTCCAAGTACATAACAAAATCCGAAGCCCAAGCGGTTGCTAAAAGTTTCCTCATTTAAAACCCAAATAATACTGTCCAATATACTCGTACTATCAGAACGCCCTACTTAGCCTCCGTCACATCCGACACATGTGAGGAACCTTATTTGAATAATTTGTCTTCATGTTAAACGTTTGACCTCTGACCCCTCGCCCGGCGGATTAATTTAAAAGGGACATGTTCTAACTTCCTCGTATATTTAATTTGCTCAACCAAAGGCGGAGTGTTTTTCTTTGAGTCCTAAGTCAGCACCGGAATGTGGACACGTTTAAATTGAATGCATTAGATTTGTTTTTATACCACATCGATTGACGTATATATTTAGAATGAGGTATTGAAAGCTTTGACTAGAAAATAATGTATAAGTGGACATTCGAGAGAGAGAGAGAGAGAGTAAGACTTAGTGCTTGGCCAGACTGGCAGCGCGGGCGCGGCGCGACGTACTCAACCATAAGAACTTTATTTGAGTGTCCATAGTGGGAACGCGGGCGCGGAGATCCGCAGCCTAATTGCGGAACGCCAAATCGTCAAATGATTCTGATCAGTTGGCTTCATTTCTATCACAAATGGCTTCATTTTACGATTTTCGAATTGCGAAACTCTAGTTTCTGCGCAGGGCCTTAACGTTCATAATTGGTTTCATAATAAAATAGAGTTTTGCAATTCGAAAATCGTAAAATGAAGCCAATTGTGAATAGAAATGAAGCCAACTGATCAGAATCATTTGACGATTTGGCGTTCCGCAATTAGGCTGCGGGGTTCTCCAACTAGTTCGAGCTTTTTTAGTAAAAATAAGTTTTTTCATCCATATTATATTTTGAAAAACACTGGACACGACAACACGCAGAATGCAGCCCCGTTCGACTGCAGACAGGCAGATTACGCGCGTTCCCGCACCCGCGCCGCTCCCCGCCCCGCGCTGCCAGTCTGACCACGCACTCACTTATTTTGACGTCCGAGAACGGAAATTCGATAAGTGAATAATCAAACGTTACAAACAATGATAATGATCGAGATAGCTAATCAAAATCAGTCCGGGGCAGTGGTCCAACTGCTCTCAACTAGTTGGACCATGGGTCTTTACTAGGGGCAGTTGTCCAACTTTAAAAATAGTTGGACCACAGCACCTTTTGAGAGTTCCGTGGTCCAATTCATTTAAAAAATAACTTGCCAACTCTAAAAACCTCAACTGCATCTTTATGTGTGTACGGTACCTACTGGTTTACGGTTATATTGAACCTCTTTGTAGTAAAATAACAAAATTAAAGTCGGGTGACTAATTCTACATTTTTTTTAAATGTGTCACATCTTTCAACGAAATTTATCTGAAGCATGACCTACAGTAATATCACCTGAAATCAGTTGTAGCTGAATTTCTCGTATATTATAATCATATATTCTCAATTTGGACCTTACGTCTTTTGTGTGGGATTTCACTTGATAAAGTTGTACATACACACATAAAGATGCAGTTGAGGTTTTTAGAGTTGGCAAGTTATTTTTAAATGAATTGGACCACGGAACTCTCAAAAGGTGCTGTGGTCCAACTATTTTTAAAGTTGGACAACTGCCCCTAGTAAAGACCCATGGTCCAACTAGTTGGACAGAGCAGTTGGACCACTGCCCCGGACTGATCAAAATGAAGAAGTCGTCCTTCATTGACTCAGTAAATGGTGTAGAGCTTGATTATTACCTAAAAGTGACCTCATCAAACGCCACATAACTCCACAAATTCCTTAAGATATTAAGTCACTTAAACCAAGACCACGATTAAAATATAGTAGCACTTTCACCCATAATTTTAGGCCACTAAATTATACATTCAGGGTTGCTCCCAAAACTGTATCATCACAAGTACCTAGCCCTGAGACTGTCCGTAAGACCACTACAGTTGAAGGATTCCAAGGACCCTTTAGAGAGGACTTGGCAAAATCCCTCTTACCAAGTTTACATTATGGTGGTAATACTCTGAATTCATGTTTTTGGTTAAGGACCGTGTTTATTGGATCATCTATTATATACCGCTGTTAGGGTGGAGTGTGTTGAATATGGAGTTAATTGGAATAGGTAATGTTGTCTGTATGAAATATGCTACCTCCGACATCTTTTCACGTGTGTGTAAAGGTGCATTCAGACAGAGCGAGGCATGCGCCGCAAGTGCTTTTTTTATGTTAGATGCCTCAGCCTGAACATATAAAAAAAACCATTTGCGGCGCATGCCTCGCTGTCTGGATGCATCTTAAGGAACATTATGTGTTTTAAGGTTACAGCCTGTTAGAAAGAAAAGAAAGAAAGAAAAAACTTTTTTTGGACACAGTTCGTGAAACTAAAAAAAAAAAATTTATAAAAAATAATGTTTCAGACAACAATAGTGTGTGTGGGGGTGTGTGTGAGTGTGTATATTACAGGCCTCTTCTCATAAATAGAAGGTACGAACCTTCTCAATAATCTTATCTTCTTCGAATAGGCTGGTTATAATTGCATTAATCACCACGCTTGCTAAAGACAAGAATAATATTCAGCTGCATCCGATTAAGGTGATTGGATACTGACACTTTTTCATACATTCTTTCGGGGTACAAATCTCGAAATATAAACGATTTTTGCAGAATAAAAGCACGTATATTAAGTTGTTATGACTTATTATTGACGCATATCGACAAAAACCTATAAAAAAAACACTATTTACAGGATATCTAGGCCTGATAAAATCGATAAATTTTTCTATGTGTGCGCGGCCGGAACACGCCCTCTGCAGGATATTTCAAAGAACCATCGAGAAGCAGAACATACATTTTTGCTATGGTTATCAACAACAGTTGATCTTGATCGTTAGATGGCGTTGTAGTCAACCGTCGCACAGGCATTATTATGCGTGATTTTGTTGACAAGTTTAGTTGCGAACATCGATCACTATTGATCGATGGTTGCGAAGCGTAGGTATGCAATTTTTAACCGACTTCAAAAAAAGGAGGAGGTTCTCAGTTTGTCGGAATCTTTTTTATTTTTTTTTATGCATGTTACCCGACCCGATTACTCGAAGACGGCTAGACCGATTTGAAAAATTATTTTTTTGTTTGAAAGGGTATACTTTCCAGGTGGTCCCATTGTCATCAAGTCAGGATCTGATGATGGGATCCTGGAGAAATTGAAGGAACTCTTAAAATATTATAAGCACACCTATAGCGATTTGGGTACCTATTTTTTATAGTACCTAACTCGTGCATTTGCTTTCGGAAAGCGCCATTTGGTGAAGTGGAACTGATGATGAAGACCACATGACTGATGGCCACTGGAACTACTCAATAATCAGTATTTCACGGGTTGCGATTCGAGTACTTTAATGTGCTTGCTAAGCAATTAATTATTATGCTCGTCACAATGCGTATGGTGAAATGGAGCTGATGGTGAAATACCAGGAGAACTCCTCAACAGTTAACGTCCCTGCATCGGGAAAAGCAATATTTTGTAAAAGGCGATAAGCAAGTTGACATTAGGCTATTGAAACTTAGATAAATTATAAACAGACCCACTAAAAAGCGAGATTTATTTAATTAAAAAAAAATACCGACTGAAAAAAAACACTAGGTACTAGGCGAAAAAACCTTTATTTTCGGAAGTCGGAGGCAAAAACTAAAGTAGGTACTAAAGACATCGAAGTTCTTTTCGACTTAGTAGTTGTTTTTTTGGAAGGCGGTTTTTTTTTGTTAATTTTTTTTCTTACAAGGCTGGCGCGGTGGCTCTGCCCGCGCAGTTAGATTTTATCAATTTAATCATGAAGTGAGAAAAAATGCTTTACTTTGTGATAGAATTATCTGTGATCTACCCTGGGTTCGATATTACTGTAATAATGAACGTACTTATCATCTATAAAGTTTATGAGCACACTAGCCGAAATATTTCCATACTTACTTACAAATTTCAGGAATTTATTAGGTACTCCACCGTTTGACATAGCACAGACGCCAGCACATCAAGCTACCCGAAACTGTAAAATTTTCCCAATCAACCTTGAACCTAATACTTTAGCGATAAAGTTGAAAATCCATTAATGAAATTTGACAGATTGTAGTAAGTACCTAGTTTGATTTGCTGGCGTCTGTACATCCAAAGTTAAACATTATATCGTTTTTTCTTATTTAGTTTTATTCATTTTGTTTGCGCGGAAGCAAAATAGTAAAATGAAAAGCATTAAAAAGTTATGAGCTAAGAAAGATTCGTTTTTTTTAGGGTTCCGTAGTCAACATGGAACCCTTATAGTTTCGCCATGACCGTCAGACAATCCGTCCGTCCGCCCGCAGCTTAGCTCAGAGACTCTTAGTACTAGAAAGCTATAATTTGGCAAGGATATACCTACATATTAATCACGCCGACAAAGTGGTAAAATACAATCTTGAAAAACAATTATTTTTAGGGTACCTCCTGTACACGTAAAGTGGGAATGTTTTTTTTTCTCTCGTCTACCCCATGGTGTGGGGTATCACTGGATAGGTCTTTCAAAAATATTGCGGGTTTGTGATAATCATTTTTCGATTCAGGGATCCGTTTGTGAAATACTAGAAGAAATACTAAAATTCACGGCAGTAGTATATGTCACGAAATCAAAATCACAGCTGAGTAGACTTTACGAGTAATAGTCGACCAACTTTTAGTTGCAATGTATGGGAGAACATGATTTTCAACTACAATGTTAAGCTTGTTCTTGGGATAAATTCATTTCAACTACGGAACTCTTCATTGTGGTCCGACATGGACTTGGCCGGTTTTTCCTTGCTAATTTTAATGTAACTTAGGGTGTAAATAAGTAATAAAAGATGTATAGAATCTTCAAAACAAAGTCGGTACCAACAAAGCTCAATTATCGAAGAGAGAGAAGAGTTCAATAAACTTTATTTGCAACTAGCTGCGCCCAGCGGTTTCACCCGCATAAGTTTCGATCCCGTGGGAATATCGGGGTAAAAACTATCCTATGTCCTTCCCCGGGACTCAAACTATCTCTATACCTACCAAATTTCTTCTAAATTGGTTCAGTAGTTTAGGCGTGAATAGGTAACATACAGACAGACAGGCAGAGTTACTTTCGAATTTATAATATTAGTATGGATATAATATAGTATAAGTATATACATACAGGGTTATTGGAACAACACTAACATGGTCATTGTACTCATCATTATGAACAATTTTTTTTACTATGGGACCAAACCTGAAATCGCGAAAAAAATCAGCTGTTCCCTACATTTATGTTCGTAGGTATAGGTAACTCGTCAAAATGTAGGGAACAGCTGATTTTTTTTCATTTTCTCATTTGAAATTGGAATTGTTGGTTCGAGTGGACGCTGGTGTATGTGAAGTTGTTGGTTTTTAGGCTAAACATACAAACACACGTAAATAGTAAACACATAATACATATTACACATAACACTTATATACATATACATACACACAACAGTAATAAAATTACACTAATAATTAAATACCCACAACCGTGTGTACACGGCCTAATAATTTCACGCGTCTGTACACTGCCTGTGGCGGCGGCGGGCACGCTGGGCTGGGCTGCGGTTGAATGATACATTATTATACCTACGCTACGACCGAAATTCGCGGAATTGATACGATGATCGTTGCCGCACCCCCGCCGCGCCTCGCGTCGCCCGCGCCGCGCGTTGCGCCGCTGCATCTCTCGCACACGACTCAAATAAACATTTTATATATTTTGTTTTATAGTAGCGTTTAATTATACAACAAATCTTAACTGTCCCGTTGGTTTCGTGGTCACAAGTGCATCTGCCGTGCAAGGGGTCCTGGGTTCGATTCTCAGGTCGGACAGTGTTATTTAAATTGGGTTTTTCCCGTTAGGAGTTTCTTTACTCTTTTTCTTTTTTTTTTTGCCCGGAGTTTGGAAATTGGTGGCGTAATACCCCCGTGCCTCGGAAAGCACCTAAAGCCGTTGGTCCTGCGCCTGTTCTCTCTCCGGTCGTGTCGGATTGCCGTCCCATCGAACTATGAGAGTAAAGGAACAAAGAGTGCACCTGTATTTGCGCACACACTTGTGCACTATAATATCTCCTGCAAACCTGGCTAATCTTCTTTGAAATTGGCCACCGTGACCGAAATCGGTCAGGGGATTTATTATTATTTTATTACCTATTTTTAAACCTAAACCTACCCTAACACACTACAAAAGCACCCTTAGAATAATTGAATAAGCAACTGACAACCCTTGTAGCAATCAAGTATTCTTTTCTTCGGTTTTTACTATAAAAAGTACGCTTTTCTTTAGAGAATGATGGACAGTCATAAAAATATTTTCGTAAAAATATTTTATTTTAATTAACGCCACCTCTGGAAAACAAGTTCACAAACCATGTTTATGAATACAACGCCATCTAGTTCCATCGCAAGTAAAACTATACACGTAGTGTGTAACTGTACATGTGTGTGTAAAGACATAGTAAAGATATAAAGTGAAACGGCTAAATGTTTAGGGGTACAAATCTTTGTATGAGACGAGTTAACAAGCAAAGTGAATATCTAAAAAGATTATGTTAATGCGTTAGTTGACGCATATAATAAAGTTGTTTCGCAAAGCTTTCTGAGTTAGGCGTAAAAATTGAAAATGTTCGAAGTGCGAATGTGCCGCCATCTAGCGATAAAGTGGCTGGGAGATCATGTATCGAATATCCTTAACCAAAACCCTGATAATGTATTTGTACGCCGGAAACGGTAAAATATTATGAACTTTTATAAAACTACTAGCTGCGCCCCGCGGTTTCACCCGCATAAGTCTCAATCCCGTGGGAATATCGGGATAAAAACTATCCTATGTCCTTTCCCGGGAGTCAGCTATCTTTATGCCAAATTTCATCTAAATCGGTTCAGCGGTTTGAGAGTGAAGAAGTAACAAACATATAAACACACACACACACACACACACACTCACAACCTTCCGCATTTATAATATTAGTGTGAATTAGTATGGATAGTATGGATCTAACAACTCTGTAACAATATTCTGACAAATAAATGAGCTATGACTATTACACTGAAAGCCGACCGCTGTTTCCGTAGTTGGGAAAAGACAGGTGATGGACATTGGTACTTGCCCAGATTTGAATCCAAAACCTCGAGCATGAGAGGCGAGGCCTGAACCACTGGGCCATCACGACATTAACCAAGGATTATAAAAACAAAAATATTATTCAACTCCCCACAAGGTAATGCAAGGTAATGGTGACTGGGGCGCTAATGACCTTGTTTTTCACTTGAACCTTTGTGATCGTTCAAGTGTTATGTTATCGCCCTCGTAATCGCATCGATTGACCACTATACGGGGTAGATTTTAGAAACGGGCAGTAAGGGTAGGTACCTTAGCCGCTATGGCCGTTTTGCGTGAATATAACGCATATTTTCCTTCTTTTTTTTGTGTTTGTGTTCTATTGTCTGCGTCATGTTTACCGCAAATAAACGATAGTATTCTTTATTTTATTTATTTTAAAAAAATTCTAAGGGACTTAAGTACCTTATGAATGCTTTTGTGGAAGTGACTCACAAAAACTTTTTTGATGCCATTCGATACCTTTTCTTATAAGGATCAAAAAACTATCGGATCAACTGAGGTTTCAGTACTAGAGAAGTAAAAGTCAAAATTCTTCAAAAAGTTAAGGACAGTCGCCTTAGACCTGTAGCTACCCCTTCTTAAAAACCCACCCTATATAAAGGTAGCACGAGTTCACTAATTATGACTTAAACTAACCCTTACTTAGTTCCGATAAAACAGGAAGTTGCGTGTTTTTGACTTCGGTGGGCTGATTTATAAACAGATTGTTTTTTTTATAGATTTCGCCTTGACCTTCAAAGAATTTGGTAGTTACGCAGTTTTTTTTTTAACTCTGTGTCTGTTCTATAGAAATCAGTTACATTGAAAACTAAAGAAGTACCTACAAACGGGGTGCCTTACACGATATGCGCACACACACATAAAATACAAAGAGACAGAGAAAGTGTGAATTTAATACGCGGTTTTAATACAGAGCCAATCTACTATAAGTTTTTTGAAGGTCTCATATAGTTGTCGCCGTCTTGGCATTTTGACATCGCAGCACCCCCGAAAACGACACCCCAGACGAAAAAATTAAAAGTTTACGCAGCCGCCATCTTGAATATTTATTTTAGACCTCACTATCGGCTTTACCACCCTCGAAAACCACGAAAATGACACCCAAAAGACGTCGCATGGAGGGGGCATAACGCTTTTTCGTTTCGTGACGATTTCTACTATACTCAATTTCTTTAGGTAATAAAATAAAGGTAAGCAAAAAAAACTTTATTTTATTACCTAAAAAAATGGAGTATAGTTAGGTACTCCTATTGCAAGCCGAAGTAAAGAACTTCGTTCCAATAGAATACTTATATAGTACTAGCTGCGCCCCGCGGTTTCACCCGCGTAAATGTCGATCCCGTGGGAATATCGGGATAAAAACTATCCTATGTCCTTTCCCGGGACTCAAACTATCTCTATACCAAATTTCATCGAAATCGGTCCAGCCGTTTTCATGTTATGTCGTGACAACGGAAAACGGGTTTCATTTTAAACCGACTTTAAAAAAGGAGGTGCTGTATTCGACCCGTATGTATGTATGTATGTTTGTATGTCCGCGATTATCTCAAAAACTACTAAACCGATTTTGATAATTCTTTCATGAGTGTGATCTACATACTTTCAGGAAGGTTTTAGTATATAATACATTAGGTAATTATTCTTATGTACGAAGTTATATGCATAAATGTACTGCATCTCCGGCATTTTTATGTGAATTTTGATGATTCTTCGAGCCGTGTCTTCAATGCACTAGTGTTAATTGAATTTGTGTGGGGTAGGTACAACTAAAAAGTGAAAAATAAAAACTTTTTTACAAAAAAAACAACCGACTTCAAAAAAAAACACTACAAAGTGAAAAATAACTTTAATTTCGGAAGTCGGTGTCAAAAAACGAAAATGCTGAAGCAACGACACCGATTTCCGAAATTAAAGTTATTTTTCACTTTGTAGTGTTTTTTTTTGAAGTCGGTTGTTTTTTTTGTAAAAAAGTTTTTATATATATAGATTAAGAAGGTTCTTTTTCGGAAACTAAGTGAACCGATATACTCGTAGACTGATCGCGTTCCTAAACATCCCTTAATATTTATTGTATACTTCTGTCTGAGCAATCCCCGTTTAGAAAGGAACGCGTAGGATTATAAGGGTCAGTCAGGATATCTTAGCATCACGCCCATAAATTCAAGTTTTTCCTTATCTCGGCCTGCAAGTGATACAGCGTATTATTGCCGCACTCAAAAACACCACAACTGTCATTTATCATCAACACACTTAGAAATACCCCAAAGGTTTCATCACACCCCAAATCCACTATCTTTCACTCTAAAAATGGCAACACTAAAAGCATTCCAAAAAACAATAACAAAGAAATTTAAACCTTAACACCACTGATTACAATTCAATTTAGTTCGCAAACGTGGAGACAAGAATAATAAATAAAATGAATACTAGCAATATCAGTAAGGATTTCAAAAGTAAGATTTGCGAAGATTCATATTTCATTCAGAAGAAAATCTAAACTAGGAAATGTCTTGGAAATTAATTATTTTAAGATTTAGTGGCGCAGCTGGTGTGAACGAATGAGAATCCTCATCAGATCTTGATTGAATGGATCGATTTTAACTGAATGAACGTTTTTTCTAAGCTGTCAATGTTGACTGGAAGGGGTGATATTTATTAGAAATATCGAGAAATAACGATACTAATTAAAATTGCTGATAAATCTGATTGCCAAGCAATTACGCTCGTCTAGGCATAATTCGTTTCAAGGTGTTTTCAGTCTAACCGGATGCAGCTGAATACCAGCATTTTACATGGAGCGACGGTCTATCTGACCAGTGGGAATTAGGACCGTTACACCCCTTGGTAGGACTGGTTGCCAGACATTCGGGCTTCTGACGACCAGTAACAACACTGTCAAAGATCCACGAATGACAGAGGGGACCCGTTGGTCCCCTCTGTCATCCGTCATGTTCTCTGTCATGTTCCGTGTCTCGGATAGCACGCTAAGCCGTTGCTTAGCGTGCTATCCGAGACACGGACTCACGGAGGGGTCTTGGTATGTAAAGATAGTCATTCACCCATCGACGGACCTACCGCGACAAGCGTAGCATAACCTGATCGATCGATTACTTAGCCACAAGCCCCTCGTATGTATGCAAGTATATTCTCAAATTGTTTCGTGTATATTTAAATTAAAGAACCGTTTTTGTTTCTTTGTATGTTTCCGTTCCACACTTACACACGTTGTCTATTAATATATATTTTTATGTACAGACGCCAGCACATCAAGCTACCCGAAACTGTAAAATTTTCCCAATCAACTTTGAATCTTAAGTTTTAGCGATAATGTTAAAAATCTATTAAAGAAATTTGACAGATTGTAGTAGCTTGATGTTGCGGCGTCTGTACTTTCCTATCGCAGGTATGCTGGAAGAGATTTCTTTGGAAATAAGCATCACCTTTGTACGTATTTTTCTGTTCCTTTCTTCTTGTCTGTTTATATTGTTTGTGAAAGTACAAAAAGTCTAATTTACCTAAAAACGAGGACGGCAAGATGGTACTATTAGATATTATTTTTTTGCAACTGGCAACACTGATGTCTTCTAAACACTTAGTACAAAATAGAGCTCCCTAAACGTTTTTTACAGGCAATAAAAAGATGTAGTTAGAGGCAAATGTGATCGTTGTTCGAGAACTATGCATCGTTACTGTGCCTCGGAGGGTACTTCCTACTAAACGACCGACCTAAAGTGGTTTGAGGAACACAAATTGTTCGAAGTTTCCAAAGTATCTATAGTGTTAGGGCCGGCGCAAACCTGGCGAAGCGCCGTCTGGAAATGTGCTGAAAACGTCTGATAATCTGCCGTTTTGGAACAGATGAGCCTTTTTGACGCTTGAAAGGTACAACTGAATTGTTGGTCTAGTTGTCACCAGCGCTACTGCTGATCATGAGGTTCTGGGTTCGAGTCCCGGGTCGGGCTAAGTGTTATTGGGTTTTTCTGCAATTTCACAGTAGCAGCCCGGAGTTTCGATGTATGCACGGTTGATGGCACTAGCCCCTTATTACACAGGACTTAGACATAACTGGTATAGAGGTATGAGGAACAGGGTGTAAAGTTCACTCAACCTCCATAGAAAAGGGAGGATCCTCCGATCAGACGGGTGTTGCCTAGCGGGCAACTGCCCAATGATTCATGTCAGGCGGTTTTATCTATGCTAGTTGCGCGGTAAACTCTGCTTGCGCGATGCAGGATTTGCGTGACGTCAGTATGGCGCGTTTTTCGCATGTGGCGTTGCAGATACCGCTACACTGGCGAAATCTGGGTGTACCTACTATAGCTACTTTCACCTTTGGCTAACCCTTCGTAAAATACAGTCGTGATGTTATGTAAAGGTTCAAGGACCAGCTAAAGCCTTAAGCAGCATTTGCCCCAAAAAACATAAGATTACGACGCTAATGGGGCCTCCTTATCGTGTCGGTCTCGAGGCCCTGATGACGTCAGCCTAGAGAAGGATGAGAGCACACGCCTGTCAATCATCTTAACATCCTCGTCGAAAAATAGCTTGCGGTAAATGTTTAGCCAGGATTTAAGAACAAGAGATAGGACTATGGTCTCTATTTGTAAAAGAATAGCGAGTAGTATCCTCTGAATGTTTTCTTGTTAGTTTTTCTAATAATTATGTTGTAATGGCGATAAAAATTTCAGTGAAAATGGTTCAGTAACTACTCGCTAATGACTTTTTTTTTCATTTTGTAATGGTCATAATATCCGTGATAAAAATTATATTTTGGGACGAAGGAAGCATATTGTTTGGGACGAACCAGGATTTTTTGGAATGTGGGACAAAACTTCGGGACGAACGGAGAATAAATCGAAAAAAATCTCAAAAATCTCCACACAATGAGTGCCTGAAGATGGACGGCGCTGCCGAGGCCGGCCCAAAAAGAGATGGCGAGATGACCTGGACGCGTACTGTGAGGGTTGGTTCGAGGTGGCGCGGGAAAAAAGTTCATGGAAGGATTTGGAGGAGGCCTTTGCCCAGCAGTAGGACAGAATAGGCTAAGAAAAACAAAAAAAGGTAAACGAGTTTATTTCCAGCAAATATTGTTTGCCAGTAGGCGGCCATTTTGACATTACCTCATGCGTGGGACGATAATACGAAGGTAATTATAAATTTAATGGAAACATTTCTCTTTCCCTTTGAATGACATCGTATTTTCCTGCTTTGACGTTATTGTTTAGCATTTTTAATTGTAACATGATTTTAACTTTTTAACGTTTGATGTGCCGGCGATAAAAGTAAATTAATTAAATATACATTCGCCGTAAAAAAGACATACTTAATTTATTTTAATTTGTTTTCTTTTTGACGTTTAAGAAGATTCCATTTTATATTTGTGTGTATTTTTATTTCTTTTTCTTTTGGAACATAGTTTTTAATTTGTGGAAGCTCGTAAATGACAATTATCCATACTAATATTATAAATGTGAAAGTGTATGTGTGTGTCTGTTTGTTTGTCCGTCTTTCACGGCAAAACGGAGCGACGAATTGACGTGATTTTTTAAGTGGAGATAGTTGAAGGGATGGAGAGTGACATAGGCTACTTTTTATCCCGGTATTCCCACAGGATCGAGACTTATGCGGGTGAAACCGCGGGGCGCAGCTAGTTTACCCATATATCAGAGTCTGTAAAGCTTTCTCAAGAATAAATAAATAATATAAAAAAGTAGATATGCTTCGTAGGACACACGTTTAGAACAAAGTTCCTTTCACAGTATATTATGTATTAAAACCTTCGCAACGCGAAGGAAGGAACGCGAGACACAATGGCTTTATAATTGTTTCTGTAATTTAATTACAGCATTCAACCAGTTAAATAACAGGCACAGTGAAATAAATTAACAACGGTTCATCACCTCACCCGAAAGACGTCCACTGCTGGACATAAGCCTCCCCCAAGCACCGCCCCTTCGATCGTTTCTTTGCTTTTCGTATCCAGCGGATTCCTGCGGCCTTCCAGCAGGTCATCGATGCAGCTTGTGGGAGGCCTTCCAACGCTACGTCTTCCGGTACGCGGTCGCCACTCCAGAACCTTTCGGCCCCATCGACCATTTGTTCTGCGAGCAATGTGCCATGCCATGCCCCCTAGCACTTAAAGTTTGGCAATTCTTCGGGCTATATCGGTTACCTTGGTTCTCCTACGGATTCTTCATTTCTGATTTGACCACGGTCGAACAACGGTTGAGAGTATCTTAATGAAAAAAAAAACATACTAAGTACTCATAACAAAAGTGTCGACGGCCAAAATGTTACACTTTTTTTTGATCTAGCTCTAATTCGCCAAGCGTAATAAAAAATTGCCAAATGAATAACGTGCGATAACAAACTTCGTTCCAAAAAAAATCTGTTCCGATAATAAAAGATTACATATTGAAGGCAAACTTCTTATGGCCAGCATCAGCAAGAAATCTAATATTAAACTATCGGCAAGTTATCGCAGATCCGAAATTGTTTTGGACCGTCATAATTTTACCTTACCTATCGACCGACGCCGCGACGGCGACGAAGCCTATCTATCTCACACGGTTATCTAAACACCAGATGTGAACCGACCTATGGGTTAAGAAGACGATCAGAAGGGATGATAGCAAACCAGAAGGCCAATTCTCGTAATTAAAAACGTTCAAAATCTAGTCGCAATTTCATCTTAGCGACAATGAATGCCAAAAATTTGTCAAAAATGTAAGGATTTTGGAGATATTTTTGACAGATTGAGACTAAGATCAGACTGCGAATGTTCTTAAAAAATACGAAAATTGCCCTCTTATGTTCTGAAGACAACCTGGTTTTACATACACGAACTCATGAGTAAAAAATTGAAAATCACATTCTAGCTACACACCAGAAACACACACACGCCACACCTTAGAAACTATGAATGTGCTTTTCAAAACTTACACAATAACGAAAAACAAAAGAGCACGATTTTCAAAAATTAAACTTAATTGACGTTCGAATCGAAAAGTTACATGACAGCTGTCACTGTCAAATTATTATTCACGTAGAAATAGTGTATCGACTATAGCATCGAGGGAATAAAATTCAAAATTAAATATTTATTAAAAATATGCAAAATGCGTGTCATTCGTAAAAATGTCAGCCATGATGAAACGCGGTTGAGTTACAGTACCTACTGAGCGATTGGATAAACGAATTTCTGAACACTACTGTAATAAAGTAGATCCTGTTTTTTCAGGCGCATTTCTTTTGTGTTTTATAAAAAGCCCATTCGTACCCACAGCTCACATGTAAAGATCCAATTGAAGACAGTTTTCGTCTCTCCCAGATCAGCAACGCAATTCGTCTTCAATTTTATCGCCTCCACTTTGTCTCGGTAAAGATGTCTGGGTAAATTATTCAAGGAGGTGCAGGATAGACACGCTAGGCTTTTTTCTAAATAAAAGAGTCTTCTACTCGTTTGTACTAACGTCGAGTTTAGCAACGCCTAGTTCCGGTTTGTTGACTACGCGACGTAAGCAAACACTCCTTTCATTTCATCATTTATTTATCTGTAAAGTCAGTACTCGTAAGCTTCGAAATATACTTTTTTGACCCTTGTCTTTGGTTTTTTTGGGTGTCCGTCAATTTTGATAGAAATCGATTTGATAGGCAAGCCGTAAGAGTTGTTTTAGCATTAGAATAACGCATCGGCAAATCGGTGTCGTAAGTGCTTTGAAGACCTCTCTACGCCATTTAAAAAAAAAAAAAAAACAAAATGGCGGTCGTGGACGGCCACGCGTGGATCATAATTATATAAATGGATACTGACATGAATTCACACAGAAAACATACAAAGGCCAAACTCTTTCGGTTCCCGAAACATGAAAGAAGGTAAGGAACAACAACTCAAATATCCTTTAAACCCATAAAAAATAAAAGCTAGTATATTACAGACAAACAAGTTAAGCCAGTGTTGTGATAATTTATTTCCATAATTTTCTCTATTATTCATTATTTTCCAAGTTTTCTTCGTTTTAGAACAATTAAAACTTCTATAATATTAACATACCTACCAACTATTAAATTATTGCTCTCTCTCTTTATTGTCTTAGTTATGTCTCTTTCTTTCACGTTCTATTCATTCTTCGACTTGAAAAGTAGTACAATAGAAATGTAATTAAT
This sequence comes from Amphipoea oculea, assembly GCA_945859645.1. NCBI lineage: Eukaryota > Metazoa > Arthropoda > Insecta > Lepidoptera > Noctuidae > Amphipoea > Amphipoea oculea. The sequence continues at coordinate 15,365,179 of OX243880.1, forward strand.
TAGATTTCTGTGAGTAGTGCGCACTAACTTTGTCGCAGCGCGCGGCGCCCCATTGTTGCATACGTTCGGGCAGCGCCGCCGCCTACGCACTACTGCCAGCCAGCCCTACTAGATTTCACGCACACATTCATACGTATACAAACGTCATTTGTTAATGTAGTAGTAGTAGGTAATTATTTTGCGAGCGTTGTATGGAGTGTCCGGGGTGTGCTACTACAATCTGTCAAATTTTTTTAATACATTTTCAACTTTATCGCTAAAACATAAGGTTCAAAGTTAATTGGGACAATTCGACAGTTTCGGGTAGAACACCGAGAGTTGGAAATGCAATGCGCGATAAAATCCCGCCGCGATATTTTTAACTCTGTGCGAACGTGAGCTTAGTGTGAGAAAGAGAGTTATATCTTTCTTCTCTCTCATATAAAGAAATGCGCCTAAACATAACGCGTACTTGAAAGTTCACTCTCAAACCTCGCCTAATTATCGAAAAGAAGTCTAAGAAGTTTCACTTAAAAAAAAATTGGTACCCTTCAATAAAATACCTCTCAACGTAAAAAAGTAGGTTATAACCACGACCTATAAGTTTACGCATCTAAGAACTCTCGGCTCTTTCATGTAGAAAGGGCTCTCCAGTCTTCAAGAGGTCGCAAAGTATTTGTTAAGAGTCTATCAAATTACTGAAAGTACGGTCAACAGTAGTCTTGAAGTTCGAAAATCGTCCTTACTGCGAAGACATCACGGCGATTTCAATGTCAAATTTTTACCGTCTACGCGCTGTTGAAAGTACACAGGGGACGAAGACGATAGGTAAGTTTTACTTTACATACTTTTTGCTGATTGAGTCTGTACACTTTAGTGCTTCTTTTGAAAGAAGTTAGTATTCACGCTAATTGACATGAAAGAAAGAAAAAAAAAATACAATTTATTTAGCACAGACTATATTATGCACACAGTATATTATAGGTACAGACTGGGCCAGCACATCAAGCTACCCGAAACTGTCAAATTTTCCCATTGAACTTTGAACCTTATATTTTAGCGATAAAGTTGAAAATCTATTAAAGTAGGTAATTTGACAGATTGTAGAAGCTTGATGTGTTGGCGTCTGTATAACAGACAAAAATAAATAAGAATGAAATAAAAAGAGTGAAAAGTCCTATGTAAGAAATAAGCAGGAAAGAGTGCCTAACGGCTGCGCCAAAAAGGCCCAGTTCAGCAAAAAGATGAAGATCATGATGAAGATACATATTTTGTTTCAATAACTAAATGGAACAACCATGGGGGGCTAGTGGCTAATGTGGAAATAATAACAGCCGTACGGGTCGATCGAACTCTAAACTACGCTTGCCTCGGTCGGTTCGTAGATGGGTGACCCGCCTATCGAGACCCCTCCGTGCCTCGAAAAGCACGTTAAGCCGTTGATCCCAGTTGTCATTCGTAATCTTTGGCAGCCCTAGCCGTTACGGGTAGACAGAAGCCCAAAAGTCTGGTAGCGGGATTGTCCGAAAGGGTTACCGCTACCCCGGAACATAAAGGGATAAGGAAGGAACACGGGTGGGTTTTAGTCAGTAAGAGTCTGAAACTCCCTTCCGCTCCACCCAGAGCGGGAGGCGTCATTTGATGATTTCCCATCCACAAAAAAAAAAAGCCCAAACGTCTGACAACCAGTCTTACCAATGGGTATCGTGTTAGTTGTTACCAAGTAACTGGGTAGTTGAGTTCAGATAGGCAGTCGCTCCATGTAAAATATTGGTATTCAGCTGCGTCCGGTTAGACGGGGTGCTGACCCCAACACACTGGGAAAAGGCTAGGCAGCGGGGCAATTGCGTAACACATTATCAATCGGAATCGATTTCATTTTGACAATTCAACAACATTCATTGCGTTATTTACGTGGTGAGCAGACAAATTTTTCGAACTTATGAAGCAACGAATTAGCAATTTGCTTCAAAATGATTCAGATTCCGTTTGATAATGTGTAACGCAATTAGGGTGCAGATTTAATTGGAACAACGTTAATATTACTTTGATCACCATTGCGTTCGTGTGAGCTGTCATTCTGGGAAATAAAAGTCTGCATAACTTCAACAGTTGTAAAATACCGTGTTTTCTTATACCCATAAGATAAAAATACACACAATAATATGCTCAATTTCCTGATCCTGATGATCGGATCTACATATTTATTCGATGTACGGGAAGCTGGAAATTCAATCAATCAAAGTGGGATGACGTTATGAGATTCGGATACCTAAGGGCGGTAAGCAAAAAATCCCATTTGGACAAATTTTCCCTTCCTTATAACTTCAACATGGCATTAACTTCTTATAGATTTCAAATTTCAGTAGAACCAATGATATTATAAGTAAAATGTACGTATAATATCATTGAGAAGAACACCTAATCTTTACAGGACTATTTTCTACCAATTCCATATAAAGGTCCCATTAAAATAGATGGACAAACTTTTGGAATTCATTCAGACCACCAAAATAAGGTCGATGGTAAAAAAATATATATTAAAAAGGCATTAAATACCTACTTACAAGAAAAATAATCAGCTAACGAAATTAATTAATGCCGGCAATTTATTATTTTAGGTCGAAATAAAATCACTGTAATCAGTTTTTTTTTTTGCTTAGATATCTTTGGTTAGACGTACTGATCGCTGTGTTATTTGTTCATCTATTTTAAAGGGACCCTGTATAAATGTAACTTTATGAGAGTGTAAATAAAGTTGATTTTAGAATTAGGTACTAGTACTTTTGAAAAAGTCATAAAAAATTGAGGTCGTTTCGTAAGCCGAACTTTATGTGTGGGTGGGTAAGTTTTTTGGAACGAAGTTTTTTAACTTGCGATAGGAGTCAACTTGTAGAAAGGGGGGGCATAACGCTTTATCGTTACGTACGTAACGATAAAGCGTTATGCCCCCCCTGCATGCAACTTTTTATTATATATAATAGACAGAGGCAGAGAGAGAGAGGGAGAGATAGTTTTCATGGTTTTCGAGGGTGCTGAAGCCAATAAGTGAGGTCAAAATAAAAATCAAAGATAGCGACTGCGAACTTTTTCAAATTATTTCAATCTCGTTTTCATGGTTTTCGAGGGTCTGCTGAAACCGATAGCGAGATCAAAATGAAAATCCAACATGTCGGATGCAAAATTTTTCAAATCTCTTGTCATTTTTAAATTTTCGGAGCCGCCATTTTGGTTTTTGATCGTGATCTACGTTCCTGCTGGTCACGACCCAACAAGGTTTTTTTTTTTTCAAAAACATTTGTTCACGTATTTAGAAACTAAATTAAAAATGCAGGATACACCTACTAAATACCTACAGCTTGAATATGATACCCTGGTACCCAGCACAACGTATGCTCAACTTTAATATCACTTAGAAATCCAATATAGGAGGGAAAGCCTGCGTCTACCGCTTGCCGTTATTAACCCCTCAAATAAACTATGCACAAGGGTTAGTGCAAGCGGTGAATAGTTCAACACGGCGGTACCTTCCAACCCCTTAGCTCGGTAACTTCTACGGGCATTATCGCTTTACAGATTGTTCGTAGACTTGTTTCATTGAAAGCCGTAATACATGGCTAAATGTCGAGCTTGTGGTTTTGCTTTAGACTAGCGACCTGCCCCTGCTTCGCATGCTTTTTACGACGCGCAGAGGCGCAGAAACTCTGGCAACCAGTCTCAATAAAGTGTATAGTGTTACCCAGTAACTGGGTTGTGGTGGTAGGTAGTCGCGCTTCGCAGAGTGGAAGCCGACTAGAGAAGTTTAGGCTCATTTTTTCAAGTGATCGTCATATTTTCCGCTCTCCGCTTTGTTGTTTTGTCCGTAGCCAGATTAAAATCCACTTTACTACGATTTCAACGCTCAAATGGGCCATTAAATAAAATTACGGGTATTATATATAAGGTGTAAAAAAATTAACTGCAAGAACTTTAAGGGACCAACTCCGAGTTGGTCCCATAGTGAAAGTTGTTCAGTTCGATGGTCTAAAGCACCTCTTAAAGTTCTTGCAGTTAATTTTTTTACACCTTATAGAGTCCGGGTATCACTGGTCAGTTTGCCTCAGTCGTCAGTTTACTTAATTCGGCAGATTTGTTGATTACTCCTACTAATAATACAAAAGTAATGATAAAAGTTTGTATGTTTGTTACTCAATAACGGCTGAACGGATTTTGATGAAAGGCACACAAATAGTTTATAACCTGGGTTAAGATACAGGATACCTTTTATCCCGGTAGTATGTTGCAGTAGGATAATTTGCGACGCGGGCAGGTTCGCGGGCAAAAACTAGTTCCGTATAAGTATGGACAACAATTAAAACAGTATCATCAATCATGAAATTAATCGCTTTCATAGTTAACTATTCGATTTAAATGTACAAATTACAGTTAAATGTAGGTAATAATGGTTTGCATTGATTGCTCGGTTATCGCTATATTAATGATTTCAGACACGCTATAGGTCTGACATTTTAGTATTTATGGGTTTAATCTAGAGCTCAATATTGATAAATAAAAATTATTGCGCCAGTTTCAATACTGTTGGGGTTGTTTGTGCGTCTGTAGGTATAACAGACAAATCCGTACTAATATTATAATTATGCGAAAGTGTGTGTGTGTTTGTATGCTTGTTACTTGTTCACGCACAAACGGCTGAACGGATTTGAATGAAACTTGGCACGCAGATAGTTCATAACCAGGATTAACACATAGGCGAGGTACAGAGATAGTTTGAGTCCCGGGAAAGGACATAGGATAGTTTTTATCCCGATATTCCCACGGGATCGACACTTATGCGGGTGAAACCGCGGGGCGCTGCTAGTTTATAATAATATTGAGTTACTTGGATTGCTACTTAGCCCTGTTCCTCTCTCCTAATTTTTGCTGTGCCCGACAGGGTCCATATTGAACTTTCACTTTGTTATACCATCCCTACTAATATTATAAATTCGAAAGTAACTCTGTCTGTCTGTCTGTATGTTACCTTTACCGCCTAAACCACTGAACGGATTTAGATGAAATTTGGCAGAGAGATAGATTGCATCCCGGGGAAATTTTCATGATGACCGGTTCAGTGGTTTAGGCGTGAAAAGGTAACAAACAAACTTACTTTCGCATTTATAATATTAGTTAGGATAGTTAGAATTAGGATACTTTCATATGCATTTAGCAAGAAGCTGTTATTTTGACATTAAAAATAGACACTTTAATTTTATTTATTTGTATAGATAAAATTCTCTTTCGGCACACGCGTCGGTAATCATAATTACAGCTTTCAACAAAGGAAGGTACTCCAATTGAAAATGATGAAGTACTTATTGAAAATGAATTTCACAAAATATTCGCCGTCAAAGGAATTCTGAATTTGTACAATAACTTGACTGTGCTGTGATCAATTTCGGTTGTTTTCCAGCCTTTTGATCTGAGCGCACAATACATTTTCCGATAATTAATTTCATCGTCATTCAGAATTTTCGCGGGAAAATATTCATTTTAAATTACCGAAGTGAATACGTCTGCATTAATCTTACGGGTAGTATTTATTTGCGCTGAAACATTATACCACATGCATTTCGTTTTAAAATGTCAGTTTGGACGCGCATGATCTGCGTAGCCTTGTCCGAACTATGTTGAGGTCGGCTTCTAGTCTAACCGGATGCAGCTGAATACCAGTATTTATTGAATACGCGATTATGACGTTATTTTTGCAGTACAAATATATTTCTTGTATTGCTCATCGGACTTTTGATAAATTATATTTATTTGTTGATAGGATGCGTATTGGACGCGTCATTCCGGCCGCGTTTTTATTTTTTTGCGTTACAGAAATGGTTGTATAATTTCGTGAATTACTTCAAACCACGATGAAAACAAACAACACTAGACTAACTATAAATTGCAATATCCGACGAAAGTAATAGCAAGATCGCCCTACCGACAAACTTTAGCCGTTCGGCACAAAAGATGGATGCCCTACAATTTTCTTTTTCCTCGTAACTTAGGCGACAACTCCATACAGCCTAGTTTTAAACCCTTGTTTGGCGCACACTAAAAAGTTCTTTCTCAAGATTTTAACAATCTCTAGTTCTAAATGGACGCTATTTTCGCGAACAATTTTCTGCACAGCTCCAGTAAATTACAGAGATGATGTTTCTCGCAGTAGCTGGGTTATTTTCTGCAGTGAGCTTTTGTGAAATGAAAGTATTGAAAATAGTATTGTTCTTAGAAATAAAAATAATACATAAGAAGCAGAAATAACTGATATTATTAGGTACACTTTATTCTACGAACTATTTTATTTCCGTGCCTCGGAAAGCACGTTAAGCCGTTGGTCCCGGCTGTCATACCAGGATCTTTGACGGTCGTTCCAGGTAGTCTGAAGATCGACTGTTTGACAACAAGTCTTACCAAGTAGTATCGTATTACCCAGTAAGTAACTGGGTTGTGGAGGTCAGACAGGCAGTCACTCCATGTAAAATACTGGTAACCAGCTGCGTCCGGTTAGACTGAAAGCCGACCCTAACATAGTTGAGAAATAGGCTGGGCAGAATACTATACAATAATGTTTGAAATGCTTTTGTAGAAATTAAAAAAGTACACAGTGTCTGCCTGGGTTCGAAACTTCGAACTCACGACCTAAAAATTGTAAGTCGGGGCAGATCCCACTAGGCCACCACTGCTCTCACAACGGTGAAGGAAAACATCGTGAGGAAACCGACATGTCCTAGAACCCAAAAAGTCAAACATGTGACATCAGCCAACCCGCATTGGGCCCCGGATTGCGGCCAACTCCCTCTCAAAGAGGTGTCCTGTCCCAGCAGTGGGGACATTACAGGCTGATGCTTTTGTCAAATAAGCTTAAGCTCGCGAAATCCAAATTTTCTTACGCTTTTTGCAATTTACAGATCAGTGACAGGTTGTATGTTGAACAAAATAATGATTCGCTACCGTAACAAGTAAGTAGGTATGTATTTACAGAATTAAAATCATTAATACAACCTTCTAAGTTCACATAATCCTAATGATTGATATTTCATGGAAATAGTCATTAACGGAAAGTCTGTTTAGCGCTGATAGCCGTTATAGCCATGGTATAATGGGTTTTCCTAGTGCGACTACAAAGGCCCAATAGGTACTCTGGCACTTGTGCCACGGGGGGAACTATATTACTAAATTAAACTCCCTTTAGAGTTTAATAGGATATATTTTAGGAGTCTTTTTTCGTATGTATCTAATTATCTCGACTTATTACTTAGACGTCAAACCTACGACCCTCTATGACACATGCTTGACGTTCGAATGGAATATCTTTCAAATATTAGCGGTCTGTCTCGCAAGGAGGTCAGAATCTCTCAAAGAGGTCTCTACAGTACCTACATACATTGTCAAAATGTGTTTTTTTTGAAGTGAAAACTTCTTTAGCGGCGTTGAACACTTTTTGTAATGGGTAAAAAATGTTAAACTCGCGTCAGGGCATCGCGTCAGGACACGTGACCGTCAGGAGAGATTTCCCCCCCCCCGCCCCCCCGCCTCTCTTTCTACGGCGGCGCCAACCGAAGTGAACCAAGTTTAGTGACACACGACAATGGATGGATGGATGGATGGATTGGATGGATTGGATGGAGTGGAAGTGGAAGTGGAAGTGGAAGTTGAAGTCGAAGTCGAAGTCGAAGTCAAAGTCAAAGTCAAAGTCGAAGTCGAAGTCAAAGTCGTAGTCAAAGTCGGAGTCGAAGTCGAAGTCAAAGTCGAAGTAGAAGTCGAAGTCGAAGTCGGAGTCGAAGTCAAAGTCAAAGTCAAAGTCGAAGTCGAAGTCGAAGTCAAAGTCAAAGTCAAAGTCGAAGTCGATGTCAAAGTCGGAGTCGAAGTCAGAGTCGGAGTCGGAGTCGGAGTCGAAGTCGAAGTCGAAGTCGAAGTCAAAGTCAAAGTCAAAGTCAAAGTCGAAGTCGAAGTGGAAGTGGACGTGGACGTGGACACACTGCTGTGTATTCGTAACATTCGTGTATATAAAGTGATTAAATTAAGGAAATTGAACAAAGTGCATCTATTAATGAAAAACGGGACGCAGAAATAGTGAAAAAAAAAATGAGTTATATTAATTCAATTAATAATTGATTTATTTCAACGTTAATATTCAAGTTTTCACTTCTGCCGGCACTCCCGGAGTGCAACCCGTCTTTTTTTTTTTGCAAAAGCTAAACGCCTTAGCTAAGTATCTACTTGGTAGGTAAGTATTCAAAATTTTCGTTCTGCAGAAAATCCTACCAATAAAAACGCAAAAACGGCTAATTTTGGATTTAAAGAAAGAAAGAAAATACGTTTATTTAACACATAGGATACTATTTACCACGGTAGTACAGATGCTAGCACATCAAGCGACTACAATCTGTAATTTTTTTTTATTAGATTTTCCACTTTATTACTAAAGAATAAGGTTCAAAGTTGATTGGGAAAATTCAACAGTTTCGGGTAGCTTTGATGTGCTGGCGTCTGAACAATCCTATGAGATAAATTCTAATTCATCCAAGCGGGCAAAGCCGCTTAGTGACAAAATAAAAAAAACCGGCCAAGTGCGAGTCGGACTCGCCCATGAAGGGTTCCGTAGCAGCAAGTAACATAATATAAAAGTTCTTGTAGTTCGTTGTAACTTTGTGAAAGGTAAATTGCGGTTTTCGATTTATGACGTATTAAAAAAAAAAACTACTTACTAGATCTCGTTCAAACCAATTTTCGGTGGAAGTTTACATGGTAATGTACATTATATATATTTTTTTAATTTTATCATTCTCTTATTTTAGAAGTTAGAGGGGGGGGGACACACATTTTACCACTTTGGAAGTGTCTCTCGCGCAAACTATTCAGTTCAGAAAAAAATGATATTAGAAACCTCAATATCATTTTTGAAGACCTATCCATAGATACCCCACACGTACAGGTTTGATGAAAAAAAAATTTTGGAGTTTCAGTTGTAAGTATGGGGAACCCCAAAATTTATTGTTTTTTTTTCTATTTTTGTGTGAAAATCTTATTGCGGTTCACAGAATACATCTACTTACCAAGTTTCTACAGTATAGTTCTTATAGTTTCGGAAAAAAGTGGCTGTGACATACGGACGGACGGACAGACAGACAGACAGACAGACAGACAGACAGACATGACGAATCCATAAGGGTTCCGTTTTTTGCCATTTGGCTACGGAACCCTAAAAAGGAGCGCCGAACATTATTTGAGACTCGTACCTATAAAAATTTGAACATAAAACCTCCGGATTTGTAAAACGGCGAAGGACCTCAAGGGTCCTAATCCCCTGTAGGTAATATTTTATTTCTACCAAACAATGCTAACAAAGGGCCGGGATATAATGGCTTTATTAACAGTGTCCCTTTGACGAGGTCCTAGATTGTAATTGATGTTGTAAGGAGAAAATCGATCCCCTTGCTCCCTGCTCCGAACATCACTGATTTAAATTCAGTTCCTACTTACCTACAGTTGAATTTAGATTAATTAATTATGGTGGAACATTTCCATTAATTGTTAGGTGTGCTTGTAAGGCGTGTTTGCTTGGTAACAATAGGTACCTACCTGTGAAATAATAGCGAAACTCGGTAACTGTAGCAGTAGGGTTTAATTTTTACAGTTCAACATCAACAACATTCATTGCGTTATTTATGTTGTTGAGCAGACACATTTTTCGAACATATGAAGCAATGAATGACGAATACAGTTACAAATACATAAAAGAAATGTAGTAGGTAGGTACTGTATTTTATTAAAAGTTCAAATTGTGGCAACAGTCTCGCCCTGTCGTTTTAACATAGCGTGCGGAATGTAGGTTTTTTTTTTTTATATTCCACAACTAACACACAACGCCATCTAGTCTCAAGCTAAGCAGAGCTTGTGTTATGGGTACTAGACAACTGATAAACATACTTATATGTATATTTCTAAATACATACATATTATAGATAAATTACACCCAGACACAGAACAAATGATCGTGCTCATCACACAAACATTTGTCCTGGGTGGGAATCGAACCCACGACCTCCGGCATAGCAGTCAGGGTCACTAACCACTAGACCATCAGGCCTGTCAAGGTGTATTATAGGTGTACCATTGGCTAGCCCTTCAGGTATTGTATTACAAACGTGATGTTATGTGCGTTTGAATTTGGAATATGTTGTATACTGCCAAAACAAAATACATAAAGTCAGTTAGTTAATAAGATAAAGTTTCAATGAGACTGAAAATCAATTTTAAATTACCCTGAAAATCAATTCAACTGAAAATATTAACGCCAATATCAATAAAATCGAAGCAAAGAAAGCTTATCGCATCGCAAAGTTGACGACGAAACATAGAGGGTAAAGGGTCAGGACACATTGATCGACATTCGACGGCCTTTCGCACTTTGCCGATTGAAAAGGAGCATACTAGTACGCATTATGCCGATCTACCGCTTACGGAGGCCGCCGACGAACGATCGCGTTTTTAAATTGTGTCAGTCCGGCGCCATAGCGCGTTCGTTGCGTCGATGCGAAAGGATGCGTACGTCGTTCCATACTTTGCTCTCTTTTTGTATGGACAAACCGTCGAACGCCGTCGATCAATATGTCCTGACCATCTATACTAATATTATAGATTAGAAAGTAACTCTGTCTGTATGTTACATTTTCACGTCTATACCGCTGAACGGATTTCAATCAAATTTGGCAGAGAGATAGATTGCATCCCGGGGAAGGACATAGGATAGTTTTTATCCCGATATTCTCACGGGATCGAAACTTATGCGGGTGAAACCGCGGGGAGCAGCTAGTAGATATATGAAAGAAGTCCTGACCCTAAAGGTACGCTTTCCTAGAAGGGCGGCGTCCGCCACACTCTTTAAATCTAGCTTTTATTAAGGAGCATTGTTTTTGTTTGCGTATGATAAAACGCATTCTTTGTCAATATTACGCTTAGTAAAGGTGTTGTCATTTATTTCAGCGCTTTTCATGTGGTAAATATTACGCATGCTTCGCCACTCAGAGGTGTGTAACCGCATTTAGAGATTTCTCTGAAACAAAATCCTTTTGCAAGTTCCACGAAATTTAATTTAAATTGTTTCTGTAATTTATTTATCTAAACACGGAAACGTGTAACCCATTTTCGGCTTGTGCTTCAAGGGTTACGCAGAGTTGTATCTATTGTACCTACAATGTACAACCACATTTTTGTTTTCTTTTTAGGCTTCCGTACCCAAAGAGTGCCAATAGAACCTTCTTACTTCTCCGCTGTCAGTATCAGTCAGTCAGGACTTTGAATTTTATATACATACTAGCTTCTGCCCGCGACTTCGTTCGCGTGAAATTTCTTATTCCCTCGACCCATCTCGTCGTATTGCATCACTTGCCCGCGTCTCCTGCTCTATCACTTCGTTTCCCCATAGCGCTTTTGCTCGGCTCCTAAGGGTCATAGCGTGACGTTAAATAGCCTATAGCCTTCCTCAAGAACTGGGCTATCAAATGCAAGAAGAATTTTTCAAATCCGACTGGTAGTTCCAGAGATTCCCCTATATACAAACTTACAAACAAATTTTACCTATTTATAATATTAGTATAGATATAGATCATTTTGTTACTAGGGACTAACCATAAATATGTCCGTGAATGACATTAACAACTAACTAGAATGGTAACCGGACATGTAAACTGATATTACAATCAGTAGTAGGATTTAATAAATAAGTATTATAAATTCATTGTGTAAATTCATCATCATCATTTCAGCCGAAAGACGTCCACTGCTGGACATAGGTCTCCTCCAAGCACCTCCATTTGGACCAGTTCTGTGCATCTCGCATCCAACGGATTCCTGCGGCCTTCACAAGGTCGTCAGTCCACCTTGTGGAAGGTCTTCCAACGCCTTTTTGTGTACCTGACCTACAAAATTTTATTTTATTGTTTAACGCCCGGCTAAAACAGAGGGGTGTTATAAGTTTGACGTGTGTATCTGTGTGTCTGTCTGTGCCATCGTAGCTCCCAAACGGCTGAATCGATTTTGATTATTTTGTTTTTGTTTGAAAGGTGATATTTACCTTTATTGGCCAACGAACAATTGTTTACACTGTAAATATTTAGAGTAACTATTTACCATAATCTAGGGTTAGTGCAACATTTTTTACAGGTTACCACCATAAACATATTAGGTGTGCCACAAGCACTGTACTATAGAATAAACATCTAATTAACTAAAATCAGGGGCCCGTGGCTAAATAATAACATAGCCGCACAGGTCGATCGATCAGGTTAAGCTACACTTACCGCGGTTGGTCTGTGGATGGGTGACCACCTTTACATACCGAGACCCGTCCGTGCCTCGGAAAGCACGTTAAGCCATTGGTCCCGGTAGTCATTCGTGGATCTTTGACAGTTGTTACGGGTAGTCAGAAGCCCGAAAGTCTGATAACCAGCCTTACCAAGGGGTATCGTATTACCCAGTAACTGGGTTGTGAAGGTTAGATAGGCAGTCGCTCAATGTAAAATACTGGTATTCAGCTGCATCTGGTTAGACTGGAAGCCGACCCCAACATAGTTGGGAAAAGGCTAGGCAGATGATGATCTAATTAACTAAAGTTTAAAATAAACAAGTTTAAATTAATATTACGTAATGGAATATAAAACTAAATAGTAGGAGCAATACGAATTTAATTATGTACACGGAAATTAAATTTCAAACAAACCGTAGTTTAATTAAACCGTGGTTAAAGTAATGATGCTGCAAACTAGACAAAACTGTTTCAAATACGGTTTTCGGTTCTGTTTTACGGGAATTAGAAAGTTTAATGGTAATTAAGCTAAACATGAACGTTTTACAATTAGGTGTTAACGACCCTATTGTTAACGAAAAAGCTGTTTAATTAAAACTTGGATCAATTTAGGATTTCCATAAAGCCGTCATTATTAGCATCTAAGTTTTAAGTCGAAAATCCTCCCGTTATCTTTATTTATTTATTAATAACCAACTTATATTGACAGTTTGCACCACACATACAAGTTATTGGTCAATGTTAGTAATTACCCTACACATTTCATACAATCGTAAAATTAGGTTAAATCACATAATAAAAAGATGAAATGAAATAAAGTGAAACAAAATTGGTCAAAACTAGATAAAAATAAATAAAATTAGACAAAATTAGATAGAAATTAGGATAAATTGGAATAGAATTATTAATAACATATAACTATTTTATATAAATTCTTCATAAACAGTATCAAACAAATAGGTATAACTGACCTAACAACTTCAACAAACACTTCTCAAACAGACAATAGTCATTTCTAAAGACGTTGATCCTAATCCTCTGACTGAAGCTATCAAAGGCCAAAACGTATTGACACGACAATACAGTCAGCTTCCGAAACTATTCAACGCTCAACAGTTTCAAGTTCCGAACGCCGAGCGAAGTTGCCAGTTCAAATAATAGTTGTACTCGCTTCCCGTAGACTATAGAGTTTGACTGAATAATTTGAATAGTAACGTGCATTTTGTATGTTTAGTGTCCAGTTTGTGAGGAGATTAAGAATTTAGTTGTTTTCACTTTGCACTGCAGATAAGTAGGTAATTTTGAAATGGTTTGGACTTAATTATGTCTGAGGTAGTCTATACAAATGAATTAAATTGAAGTGTCTGTTTGTTATGTCAAAATAATAGGCTTTTATTTATTTATTTACTTATTAAAACTTTATGCACAAGTAAAAAAAAATACTGTACAAAGGCGGACTTAATGCCTGAGGCATTTTCTAACAGTCAACCTTAAGGTGATGCAGAGACAAAACATGGCAGGTGCAACATATAGGATAACTAGCTAGGAAATGACGATAAAATACAAGAATATATACATAGATACATACACACATACATATAAACCAAACGAACTCTCAGGGGAAAAATGATCGGTAGAGGAGAAACCGAATCCAGCAAATCAGCGCTGGGATGTTATGGCCAACTTTTGCCGAATATGTTCACTTTAAAAGATAACCGACCTTTTGCTAAATACATACGAAAGTATAATATATACGATAAGTACCTAAAACAAAAAAAAATTGTCTGTCTATTTGTTCCAGCTAATCTCCGAAACGGCTGGACCGATTTTGACGGGACTTTCACTGGCAGATAGCTGATGTTATAAGGAGTAACCTAGGTTTTTATTTCAGAAAATGAATCAGGGTTCCGCGCAAAAAAAAATATAACCCATGTAATCCAATTTGTTTTCCGACATTCATGCGAACGAAGTCGCGGGCACAGCTAGTTCGGAAATAAAATAAGGAATTTTGTAGGTACAACAATCTCAACACTTAATTGTAAAAGTTATTTTAACGCAAAGCTTCTCTATTAGGGACGTAAGCTTTCCCCTCATTTCCCCTTGTCATCGGTTACCGATTAACGGCTGTCACTCTGCCAGCGCGCTGATTGGATGGCCCGGCCAAATGTCAGGCGCGAAAATAATTCCGCCAATTACGATTCAGCATATAGAACCGTTGCGAAGCGAAAGGATAAAAATATAATCGTACGTACGTACTCGTACCTACATTTATAAAATGAAAATTCTGCATACAATGTTTAAGATAAGAATGGAAATATGAAGACTATTAAAAACCAAAATGCACAAAAGTGGACCAAAGGAGGGAAACTGAGCAAAAAGGTTTAAAATACTGCCGAGATAAGAAGGCGGGAGCAAAAAGTATTTACATATTCTATGAAATATAGCAGCTGTTACTCCCAAAATCTCAATCAATCAATCAACTCAGCCTATCGCAGTCCACTGCTGGACATCAGCCCACTGCCACTTCAGCTTGCTTACTCTGCAAGCTGATGGAGTTCCTTGCCCGTTCTTCTCCATAGAGATCTACGTTTTGGAATGGGCAACTAGCTTCAACTTTCTGACTAACTGACCGACTACTTATTTAATTTTGACAATTCAAAAGTGCCTGTACATGGTTTAATTGAAATAAATGCTTTGAGTTTGAGTTTGATGCTTCTACCAGAACATTAATACGATAATATAAAATAGCTGCAGACTTTGAATTAATCCCGTTTTAGAAATTGCCGGCTGAAAAGACCCACGGCGGATTAACTCGAAACTTTCTCATTGATTTGAAAACTTTTCACTCGGGTCAAAGCGGGAAAATCTGCGGAAAAATAGCAGTATTTGATATAAGTTTGTGAAGAACCGTGACGTTCGTGGACAAGCTAAATCCTCAAAGTAATTGCTTTATAAAGGGTGTATCACTAATGTGAGGTTATATTGAAGGATGTGGTACAGATCATTAATCTGAATGAACAACTTTCTCAACGCAGATTGTACTAATACGTGTAAGTGTGACGGCCTGGCTTATTGATACGAGCTACGGGTGTAGTGTCAAAGGGCATCTCAAAACCTTGGTCAAATTCTAGTACAATATTTACACCAAAACTATTACCTAGATTACAATCAAATATTCCAGTTTTTATTTAAAACTCAAAATTACTATATAAAAAATATAAAAAAAAAAAATTATTCGACTTCAATTAACTTTAATTCCGGGAAGTCTGTGGTAAAAAACTAAAAATACCGATCCTAAGGTACCGACTTATGGAATTAAAGTTATTTCATAATTTTGAGGTCGATTTTTAAGTCGATTTAATTTTTTTTTAATTACTTTATGCGTTTAGGTCCTGTAGTCCCCTTAAATAAATATGACCACACCTTTCTGATTACGCATTTATAAGTAAGGAGAGTAGTTTCCGGGAATTTCCGGGACCAGTATCTATTTTGTTCGGCATCCCTTTGTTGCTTATCGATTGGCTTATCTGTTTACGAAAAGATAAGGCTTTGTTGTGTCTATGGTTTGCGGACGGTTTTTGTGCTTCTGACCAAGATATTTATAATGCCCGACAAGATCTTAGATAGCAGTGATTGGTGATACACGAACTAATCTATGAAAGTAGCGGCTACACAGAACGATACAGATAAATTTTTGATTCGTTAATTTTCTTTTACTATTAAAATATGATGTCGTGGTGGCCCGTTTCTTGTCTGATCTGCATCTTACGCCCCAAGTTGCGAGTTCAAATCCAGCAAGTACCAATGTGACTTTTTTCAGTTATACGCACTTTATAAGTTGTTTAATTATCTTAGACATCACAGAATGACGGTGAAGGGAAACATCGTGAGGAAACCTTGGACTTCGGTTTAAAATCGCCAACCTACATTGAGCCAGCGCAGCGTGGTGATCAAGCTCTTTCCATATCTGTATGAGAAGTGGCCTTAGCCCGATATCTGGGACATCACAGGCAAAAAAAAAACAGTGGCACTCCGGGAGACAAACAGAATACTTTGCCATCACTCACTGACATATCGGATATACATTAAAACCGAGTACATCCTGAGGACAACCGAACACATCCGAAGCGGTGTCGGCTACGGTAACAGTGGCGCGAATTCAATGGTTTTTACCCCATCTCAAAAAATGCCCAACGTGTCTAAAGAACTTTTCACTTCAAAAAAAATTAAATAATGTAATTTTTTCTTGTACGATGATATGATGTCGACAATTCGAAACACAATATTCTAAAACTTAATTACAAGAAATGACTAGAATAATCTGCTATATTCCTGAAAACCATCGACACTAAAAACACGCATACATTATGCAGACCGGAATTTATTGGCGGACCTTTAAGCATTTAAAATTTTAAAATTCGAGTACCCTGTACAAAATCATACCCTGCCAGCCAGTAACACAACCAACCGTAATGAAATCCGTAGCCCTTTGAAGTTCGCGTACTAGAGCAAATACTTGACGAGAGTACTCGCCAGTGACATATAAAAAGCTTTCAATATTGTCACTGTGTTCAAGAGGAGTTTGCAAACGAGTTTTGTTTGTTTATGGTATGTCCGCTTCTCATATTTTACGCTGGTAACATTGGAGTGAACGTCATTACGGCTTTTGTTATGGTTGGCTATAGAATATTGTGGGTAGGGTCAACCTTAGCCTGTCTTTGAGTATGTAGACTAGCGTAAATTTATAATTTGGAGCTTGACTAGCTCTAGCTGAAGTGGCAGGGGCTGGCCATGTTTGTAGAAGGACCGATGGCCGGTGAAACAGACGATTCCTGTTATTCCGCGTACCGGCAAGCGCAGTGTGGGACGCCCCCCAGCTAGATGAACCAACGACCTCAAAAAGGTGGCTGGGATAGACTAGATGCGGAAGGCGGAGGACAGGGTGTTGTGGCGCAGCATGGGAGAGGCCTATGTCCAGCAGTGGACTGCGATAGGCAGGGTTGGTAGCTCTAGACATTGCTCAAAGATAGCTATAGCATTGTTTGCTCATTAAGTCTATTTCATTTCATACAAACATAAAAATAAAACATTAAAGAAAACCATCGTTGCAAAATGTTTTATTTAAACTGAAATGAAAAGCACTCAGTCATTCAGCCTCTTTTTTAGTCAAACCATAGAGAAAATACAATAAAGGAAAAAAATACTGCATGGCTCACAGATTATGCAGTCGCTCTTCCGAAAAGCGAATATACTTTTGAAGAAAAGCGCTTCATCGCGTTATATACGGAGTGCCAAAGACTTTATTTTACATCAGTGAATAAAACCTTAAAAAAATACGTCGCGTCTATTGGGAATAATTGGGATATGAAGCAGTGTACAATGTGCCTAAGCGCTTTAGAGAACGTCGGTGAATGAAATTTTGAAACGGGCGGAGGCTTTTTCAAATTTTAAATAAGGGATAATACCTTCGGACTTTTATGAAAGTCTCGCAGAAACGTTACAAAATATTAAATGAGATTCCTTCGAGATTACTTTTTATTAATTTAACAGCTCTGTAGGTACTGTGACGGGAGTAGTGTTGCCACTTTATTATTATTCTCAGCTCGTCAAGTAGCACAGATAATGAAAAATTCTATATTAATATTTTAGTAGGTATACCTAGAGCAAAATTTATTTTGTTTGATGTATATCATATTGTTATATCCACGATCAAAAATTAGAAAGCTGTAGAGTTTAATATATTACTTCGATGCTAGTAAGTAAATCTGATAAACGGGATATCCGCTACATTCATGACACATAATAAATAAGGGTCTTCCAAGACGTCACAGCGTAACAAATGCACACTGTGGAAGGCCATCGAGATAAAGGAGATCAGTTATAAAGACGGACCATCGATTATCCGGTAATACGATTTCCCGAATCTTTTTTTAAAAGTCGATTTCGATTACCACTAATCGATTTAAAAGTCGATTTGTGTCGCCACATCCTTACTCCTTAAATATAATAGCTCCATTTGAAGTTCGAACAGCAATTCGAATTCTAGTCGAAATTTAAGTGATTCGAGCTTAATGGAGCATGCCTTGCCAAGGAAAAATATATATTTTTAATGCAGAATGCGTCCTGTTATTAATTTAATGATTTATTCCGGTCTGAACCCTTGAACCCCCCCTCCACACCCCTCTTCGATTCCCTCAAATAAAAATGACATTACTTAACAGGTACAGACGCCAGCACATCCAGCTACCCGAAACTGTAAAATTTTCCCAATCAACATTGAACCTTAAAGTGTAGCGATAAAGTTGAAAATCTATTAAAGAAAGACAGATTGTAGTAGCTTGATGTGGTGGCGTCTGTACTTTAATTTCGTAAGTATTTGATTGCTGTTGGCATGACAAACAACATTATATTCTAGCAGGTTCTTCTACAGGGTAAAATTAAATTATCTAGCAAAACTCCGCAGACGTGACGGGTATCGACACTTAAAATTGATAAAATAAAAACCAAATTAATTTGATTTTTTGAAGTGAAAACTTCTTTAGCGGCGTTGAACACTTTTTGTAATGGGGAAAAAATGTTAAACTCGCGTCAGGACATCGCGTCAGGACACGTGACCGTCAGGAGAGATTCCCCCCCCCCCCCCCCTCTTTCTACGGCGGCCCAACCGAAGTGAACCAAGTGAAGACACGATAATGGATGGATGGACGGACGGACGGACGGACGGACCGTGACGGTGACGGTGACGGTGACGGTGACGGTGACGGTGACGGGGACGGGGACGGGGACTAATGAAAAAAGTGACGCAGAAATAGTGAAAAAAAATTAGTTAGGTATATTAATTCAATTCATAATTGATTTATTTCAACGTTAATATTCAAGTTTTCACTTCTGCCGGCACTCCCGGAGTGCAACCCGTTTTTTTTTTTTGTAGGGTCGTCGACCGCAGTTCACCAAAAATTCACTTAAAAGATTAGTGTCAGTTTTTTGTATCGATAACATTCACGTCAGCATAGAGAATTTAACCCTGTATATTCTATGTAAACAGTAAATCAATTTCCTATACTCACTAAAGTTAAAATATTCATAGAGATAAGCTCAGTTCACACGCTCAACCGAACCGTTGTGCTGAAGAATTTATGTATTAATAACACTTGATCCACACGTTAAGACGGCTTTATTAGTTTGGTAACACCAGGGATAGTTAGTTCGAAGTAATGCTACAGTTCATTCAGTTATTTTACCTCTGACAGCAGCAACCCAAAAGTAACCTTATAGCAACGAGAATAAAGATCACTTTGATAGATTTGTCAGTGGCAGCAACCTAATACAAC
The DNA here is from genome assembly GCA_945859645.1 of Amphipoea oculea. NCBI lineage: Eukaryota > Metazoa > Arthropoda > Insecta > Lepidoptera > Noctuidae > Amphipoea > Amphipoea oculea. The sequence continues at coordinate 15,384,829 of OX243880.1, forward strand.
CTTGTTGCAGCGGCTAAGCCCTTATACCATCCATGGACTCCCCGAGACAGACTCGGCCTAGTGTGGAGTTCATAAGTAAAATGGTTCCTATGCAACTTAGTTTTGTTTTTTATATCATCATCATCTGCCTAGCCTTTCCCCAACTATGTTGGGGTCGGCTTCCAACCCAACCGGATGCAGCTAAATACCCATATTTTACATGGAGCGACTGCCTACAAGACCTCTACAACCGAGTTACTGGGTAATGCCCCTTGGTAAGACTGGTTGTCAGACTTACGGGTTTCTGACTACCCGTAACGACTGTCAAAGATCCACAAATGACATCCGGGACCAACAGCTTAACGTGCTTTCCGAAGCACGGAGGGGTCTCGGTATGTAAAGAAATAAAAAAATATAAGTAAAACTAACTACTATTGAATAGAAAACGCCGACTCATTAAGTTTTTTTTTTAAATATAAGTTAAGTACAGAAATAAAATCATTTAATACATTTACCTATTATTAATCTTCACACAAAAACTGATCAATATGCAATCCAGAATATTAAGTCAAATGATAACCCACCCACGGCTAAAGATTAAGGGCTCGGCTCAGGATGCGAACGGTAGCTAATCCAGCCCAAATAAACAGCTTATTGTACTTACTTAAAATAATTTACGAATAGGTAAGTATAACCTCCCGGAATAATGTTTATAATCTCATTATCTACCTACAGAGTTGATTAAACCAGTTCAGTAAAAGATTTTGCGAAAATGCCGAAGTGTTTTCATAGAAGGCAGTAGATCCGTCTAAAGTAAAATAGGGGAAGTAAAAGTACCTTTGCCCTACAGAAAAAAAGTAAGAATAACATTTATTTAGACACTCACAGAGGAAGCCTGTGCGTCCCAGCAGTGGGACTGCTGGGGCTGGAGCAGTGAGGCTGATTATGTTTATACAGGGTTATTGGGAAAACACCAACATCCACTTAAGAGGATGTTTCAGGTTTGGTCCCATAGTAAAAGCTGTTCATAATGATGACATTATGAACAACTTTTACCATGGAACCAAACCTGAAACCGCGAAAAAAAATTTGCTGTTTCCTACATTTATGTTCGTATAACTCGTCAAAATGTAGGGAACAGCTGATTTCTTTTTTCGCGATTTCAGGTTTGGTCCCATAGTAAAAGTTGTTCATAATGATGAGTGCAATGACCTCTTAAGAGGTTGTTGGTGTTTTTCCAATAACCCTGTATACTATATGCTAATATGATCTAATGGAGGGTATTTATTTAAAAATGGGGCAGCATTAGGTCTCCGTTCCGCTCAATAGAGCATGAAACTATACGCATAGTTACATGTTGATAACATGACATTATAATGTAATTGAAATCGCGACATGTTCAACATAAACAGACGTAGTAAAAGCATACAACAGATAACAGGATCACAATGTATTGTACAGATAATTTGCAGAAGACTAACTAAGTATTATTATTATTATTATTATTATCCATTTATTTCAGGCATCAAGGCCCATATAAAAACACATAAAATACAATATTAATATAACTTAAAAATACTATAAATACATACAACATTATTATCACACTAAGAAACTAACTAAACTAAACACGAAGTGTCGGCGTCGTGTTTCGCTGACTGGTGTCATGTAGCCGGCCACGAAACCGGCGATACACAACACCCTTCGGCCAGAACTCTTCCTTGAGGAACTTCTCGAGATGGTGTGTCGGAACACGCACCACGAACGACTTGAAGTTCGTGTTGTGACGCGACTCCAACTTCTCGACCCTCAAAGTCCAGTTGGTCTTCACACGCAAGTACTCCACTATCTCCTCAACCTTCGTGGAGTGGTGCAGTCTGGACACGTACAACTGCGTCGTCGGGATTGCTGGACGCAGCAGCATGTTGGGTCCTGCGCGGTGCCGCACTGGTTCCGACAAGGAGGTATCTTCTTATTACCGGAGTATTCCCGTTTGAGCACCTATTTTTAGAGCACCTACGCATGGAGCACCAAAGGTATTCCCATTTACACCTTCGACGTTTAAGTGTCCTTTTGGTTTTGTATTTATTTGTATATTTAGTTAGTTAGTCATTGACGTTATTGTCATTTTTAAAGTGAAACATCTTTACGCACGCTTGACTTGGGGAGTAAGCTGGCGAACGCGTGACGTAACCGTTACGAAAAGTGTGATCAAGCGAGGCGAACGGGAGTTGAGTGGGGGATATAAGCAAGAGAAAGCAGTGCGCGCGTACATTTTCTTTCTCTCTTCCTCTCATAGCCAAATACGTTTGAAGTTTCACTTCAGTCGTGTGGTCATAAGCATACTCGGTTTTTTTGTCATTGTTGTGTTATGATATAGTTTGACTATAGAGAAGTATGGAAGAAAAAGACATGTTGCACCGCTAGGGGCCGGAGAATGATGAGTTTATTCTAGTACCTAGTGTAAATAGTTAGTGGTGTTACATATTGTAAGAGTTATGTAAGTAAATAAATCCATTCTAATATTATAAAAGAAAGAAAGAAAAATGCGATAAATGCGTAAGTGTCTGTCTGTTACCTCTTCACGCTTAAACCGCTGAACCGATTTAGATGAAATTTGGTATAGAGATAGTTTGAGTCCCGGGAAAGGACATATGACAGTTTTTATCCCGATATTCCTACGGTATCTATAACTTATTAGTTTACTAATTTCATAATGTAGTGTAGGGCGCACCACATTATGAAATTCGCAATCATGCAATGGACTGCCAGTCCATTCTGTAAAAATCTGAAATATTCTGAAAACTTAGGTGAATGAGCTTGAGGTGAAGGTGAACATCACGAGGAAACCGGCATGTTCTATATTTAAAAAAAAATCGAAGACTTCTATCTTCCTCCTACCCGCCCTGGCCCGCGTGGTATATTACAGCCCACCTCTACACTCGACCTCATGAAGAGGAGACCTGTTTCCCGGCAGTGGGAATGTTATAGGCTGATTGATAATTTGGCAGAGAGATAGATTGCATCCCGGGGAAGGACAGAGGATAGTTTTTATCCTGATATTCCCACTGGATCAAACCTTATGCGAGTGAAACCGCGGGGCGCAGCTAGTACAGTATAGTTTAACGTGTTTTTTTGGAGCAGCGTTCCTTAAGGGTTCATGTAGCTTTTGTTTTTGGCTAAGTATAGAGTAAAAGAGCCATAGACAATGACTAATCTAGCCCCAAAAGTTAAAATTCATTTCAAGACTCATCCAATAATAACCCCATTGCACGTTTCGGTAACTTTACATAAAGCAATATGTTAGAGCTACAGCTACAAATTGCTCATGTCAAACGCGAACCTTTTACCGCTGAATTCGACGGTACGTTACTTATTGAAAAGCGTTTTAGTTCAAGCGACTTGCAACGTTGGATGTCAGTGTAATAATTGCACGTTTTAGCGAATCAATGACGTTTCGTAGTCGTAGATTACATTGAAACATACTACCTCAGCTAAAATTCACTCTTTAGGTATCTCGCTCATACGATACTGCTCGCGGACTGAGTGAGAGCGAGATAGAGTGCGATGCGGGGCGACAGGCAGCGCCAATAGTTTAGGTATTTGCTTTTTACAGTGAAAATAATGGTACTTAATTATAAAAAAATAAAGAACATAAGACCTGCTTTAAAGTAAGTTCAGTTAGTATGCAAAGTTTCATGATCTAATTTGAAGTATTTTTTGAATACCAGCGATTTATTGTTTGGGTTAGAGGTAACTTTGGATTTTATTTCTATCGAGAAAAAATTATGGAATCGTGTTTTCGTCTAACATAGGACTGGGCATTAATCCTCAACTTTACCATATATTTATTTCAAAATTAATGGTGCAGTATTTTCGACATAACGGAGGATCACGCTAAGCCATTTGAGTTAGTATAGGCTCTTAAGTAAAAGCATGTCGCGATTTTGAATCTCATGATAGCGCTGTCGAGCGCTTTAAAATGTGTAGCTGTGCTTGCAGAAGCTGCTTTAAGTTTACAATGAAACCGATCTGTTACAACAGCGGGGTGATTGCGTAACACACTATCAGTAGCAATGGCTCTCATTTTGACAGTTCAACAACATCCATTGCGTTATTGACGTTGTTGAGCAGACACTTTTTTCGAACACATGAAGCAATGTATTTAACTATCCCTTCAAAATGTTTGAGGTTAGTATTGATAGCGTGTTACACAATTCGGGTGCTCGTTATTTAACCAGCACCCAATGAGAAAGTATTGACGATTTTCGTTTGAGTGTTTACTCATCCTTTTATTTTTTTAGCGTGTAGGATACTATGTACATACATATTATATAGGCTCAAAAATAAATAAGAAATATTGGTAAGTACACATAAATCAATCGCGAATAAACAGCTGAACGAATTTGGCACACGTGTATTCCATGCCGTAATTTGTTATCCAAACATGTAAACAAATATGTGTTTTTGGAAAAAGAACTTTATGTGTAAGTACACATAAAGTCCATTTAGCGCTACAACTTTTAATTTTTTTTATACCAGCGTCTGTGTTCCCTTCCATATTTAACCCGTCTGCCTTCAAAGCAAAAGTGAACAGGCATCTTCTGGAGACGCTCGATCCATCACAGACCTCATCCATCGCTTTCCATCAGGCGTGATCGCGGTCACGAGCTGGCCCATTCAGCAATTTAAATAAACTGACTTTCTCAATAGTACTAGTCATTCTGAAACCAACTTTATAAAACACTAGTTTAAAGTTGTTATTTAAGTGGAAATTACATCAATTTGTCAAAAAAAATTTTTAAGTACAAAAAAAAACAACCGACTCCAAAAATAAAACACTACAAAATGATAAATAACTTTAATTTCGGAAGTCGGTGTCTTTGGTTCCGCATTTTCGTTTTTTGACACCGACTTCCGAAATTAAAGTTATTTGTCATTTTGTAGTGTTTTTTTTTTTTAAAGTCCGTTGTTTTTTTTTTTGTAAAAAAAAATAGTTTTCACTTCTTAGTTGTATCTACCCCACACAAATTCAATTATCACTAGTGCATTGAAAAATTGAAGACACCGACTAGAAGAATCATCAAAATTCGCATAGAAATGCAGTATGCAGTACATTTATGCATAAGAATAATTACCTAATGTATTATATACTAAAACCTTCCTGAAAGTATTTAGATCACATTACTTAATGAAAGAATTATCTAAATCAGTTCATTCGTTTTTGAGAAAATCGCGGACATACAAACATACATACATACGGGTCGAATACAGAACCTCCTTTTTTGAAATCGGTTAAAAATAAATCTATGGGTATGAGTGAAACCGCGGACAAGAGCCACGTCAACTGTCAACTATGACAGATGCTTTATCGACAGTTCTGTTTTGTTTCACATCCTTGCCCAAACTAGAAGTTCTGTCCGTATTCTGTAATATGTCACATTACCGATAACTGCGTGTCAGACGCCCACTAGCTGTTAACATCCGTGGTTACTGATAACCGGCCTGATGCGATTATGATTGACACACACTGCCATTGTTCTCGTTTCAGCTCAGTTGGCTGAATCAATGCTGGTTATTGCTCCGTTATCGGGTACATAGGTAGGTAATTACTGTGTGGCTGTGTGTGATATTGTGTAGGGATTATTTGTAGCTCTTTTTAGGGTTTCGTACCCAGTCAGCGGGACAATATTACTAAAGCTCCGCTGTCTGTCCTGTCTGACACAATAGGTGTCTTTCAAGCCGCAATATGTGGACACATGCGGCTATAACGACAAATAATAATAAATAAAGTTAAAAAAAAAATAAAGGGGGTCCCCCACCAAACTAAGAATAATGTTTATGTTGGTGTTTTTTGTTCAATAATGTACGGTGATGCGGAACCCTTCGTGTCGCTTTTTTCACAACTAATTTGACTGTAGGTAAGGACTAATGCAGTCGAAACTTAGGCCCGAATAACGGTTTTGAAAAATTCTAAAAGTCGAACTGAGGGGCAATTCTGGTAATTTTAAGAACGCACAGTCTGATCTCAGTCTCAATCTGTCAAAAATACCTCTAATTTCCCTACATTTTGACAAGTTTTTGAGATTTGTTTGTCGCCGAGATGAGACTGCGACTAGATTTTGAACGTTTTAAATTACGAGAATTGGCCTTCAGATCTGTTGTTTGTTAAAATTAGATGTTTTTTTGTAACCTGTGTGAATAATTAGGTAAAGACGCACTCGTTATTAATAAGAAGATCCTTAACATTTGTTCAATCCAATCCAACAGGAGTTCGTTTAGCAAAGTTTACAACATGGACGAAATGAACTTAAATGCATAATCTCTTAGATTTCCATTACGGCAATCTCATAAACTAAATCATATTACAACTATGACGGTCTAAACGTTAATAGGTACAGTCAACAAAAGAGATAAGTATGCAGGATCGTTGGTTATACTTGAAGTTTAGTAAGAAACCGATGGATGTTCTCGAATAAAAATTAATATTATTAATAGAAAACAAACAGCTCATATATCAAATTAAATTTCAGTCGACAACATCCATCGGTTTCTTACTAAACTTCAACTATATCCGACGATCCTGCATACTTATCTGTTTTGTTGACTGTACATGTAATTATCACGCCAACCCCTTTCACCAACAGTCTCAACCGCAGTCTGCCCTCAGGGAAATTAACACAGCAAACAAACCATTGTAAATCATCCCCCTTTCCTAAAATAATCGTATCGAAATTCCTGTGATAGACATTGGCGCCGATTCCCTTATTCACAAACTAAACTAAATTTAAGTTCACTGCATCTTATTCTTTCTATTTCATTAAGAAAAGGACAGAACATAAAATAATATTAGTGTAGTCCTATCAAATTAGTCAACGCCTGACATAAATTGACATATTTTTTGTAGCCAATTTTTTAATCACGTCTAAACTTGTCTATGGAGTATCTTGATTTGACAGGACTAAACTAACATTTATGTTCTGTCCTTTTCTTAATGAAATAGAAAGAAAAAGATGCACTGAACTTAAATTTAGTTTAGTTTGTGTACAAGGGAATCGGCGCCAATATACAACATTATATTTAGTATATGCGAAACCTGAATATAGTTTGTTCAGAATAAGTAACTGAATCGATTCCAATAATTTTTACCCCATGTTATATTTTGGCCCAAAAATATTTAAAAAAGGTTAAAGCTTGGACACCACGAGAGCGACGCGTTCGAGGAGGTATATTATAGTGTACTCTGTGTTCGAGGAGCGACACTAAGTAGGTACAACAATAGCGGCGCGGGCGCACAGCGAGCGGGGCGACCGGGGCGGGGGTGCAGCAACCCCTTCAGTCGCCCGGGTACCACAGGTAGGCGCGCACGTGTTCGCGTTCCCGTCCAACTGCATAATCGCGAGCGCGCGGCCGCCGCGGGCCTTACAAGTTGTGTTTCGGTTGATCGTGTACCTATCGTATGTAAAAAGTGTCGTGTAACATTTTTAAACACGCCAAGATGGTTAATTGTAGAAAGTTATTATTTGTACCTACAGCCTGCTGTGGTTAAGTAATACGATGTTTAACACTTTTCATCCACTTTGAACTTAAAGTGGTTAACATAAGGTGCAACAAATCGCATTGACTACATTGTATCACTTACGGCTTACGAATAAGTAATTACTTATTCGTAACGGCTGCATTTATTTACGAATAAAGTACATTATAATAACTACCTACACTTGACCATTACGACAGTCCAAAGCCTGCAAGTGTGATGGAAAATGTTATCACCAGTTAATTACAATACAATCGCCCGAACGCACGCGCCGGCGGCGTGGATGACCATGTTTTTGTAAGGACAAACAGGTTACATAACAAGCTTATAACTTTGTGATTATTCATGATACAGTTTTGAAATTTTGTACATAGATTCTTTACATAAAAATACTAGACACGTGTTTCGGGTTTCGCATATACTAAAAATAATGTTGTATACAAATAATAAAGCTTAAGAGTTTGTCTGTTTGAACGCGCTAATCTCTGGAACTACCAGCCGGATTAAAAAATCTTTTGCATTTTATAGCCCAACTAGCTGCGCCCCGCGGTTTTACCCGCGTTAGTTTCGATCCCGTAAGAATATCGGGACAAAAAGTAGCCTATATGTTAATCCAGGGTGTCAGCTGCCGCCGTACAAAATTTTATCAAAATTGATTCAGCCGTTTGAGCGTGAAGTACCGTCAAACGGGGCGAATAGAGATGCAGGGGTGAATCGGGACGAAACTTGTAAAGCGATTTTAACATTGTAATAATATAGTTTGTTGCCAAAAAAGACTCTGATGTGTTTACTGCATTATAATTAACGATTAAATGCCCTTGTCGGCAAAAAAACTATATTATTTCAACGCTAAAATCCATTTTAAAGTTTCGTCCCAATTCACCCCTGCATCCCTGTTCACCCCGTTTGTAGGTAGTAACGAACATATGAACACACCCCCACACACTCACAAACTTTCACCTTTATAATACACACATCAAAAGTGTCTAGGGATCAAGCATTTTTATGCGGATTTCTTGAGATTGAGATGTGGCTTTGTAATAAATTTATGATTTTATAAATTTATATGGATCCTTTTTGGTGCATTTCATAATTTGAATCAGGAACTGTGAATCAAATTCGAGTAAAAGATGAAAATCAGCTGTCAATATTTTCCCTATAAAAACATACAACGCATTGAAGACATTATTAGTGCTACTGTTTCCCTACTACTGATTAAAACCAACGTTATTATGGAGCGGCGACGTCATTTAAGCAGGGAAGAAATGCTCAGAGCCGTGGGAATGATAGAAGCTGGTTCCCGGCAACGTACTGTGGCTTTAGCTCTGAATACAAGTCAGAGTGTTATCAGTCGACTTTGGACACGTTACCGAAGCACTGGTACCGTGGCTGAGCGCCATGGAGGACGGTATCGCTGCACCACACGGAGACAAGACCGATACATTCAAATCTTAACTCGAAGAGCTCCAACAATAACCGCCATGATGTTAGCCGTGAGGCTTCATCACTCTTCAGGGAACTTAATTAGCGACCAAACAGTCAGAAACCGCTTGCATGAAGTGAACCTTCATTCCCGAAGACCGCTACGGGTACCACCTATAGCAATGCACAATCGTAGGATTCGATATCAATGGGCTCTTGAACACAGAAATTGGGCAGAAGAACAATGGCGTTTCGTGTGCTTTTCTGATGAGTCTCGTTTTGGTATGAGACCGGATACAAGACGTATACGACACTGGAGAACCCCTGGACGCCAACAGCGATTAAAATCCTGCCAGGAAGTCCATCCTTATAGTGGTGGAACCATCATGGTATGGGCGGGTATTTGGATCGGCGGAAGAACTGAGTTGATTTGGATCAGAGGCAACCTCAACGCTCAAATTTATGCTGAGACGATTGTATCAGACGTCATCGTTCCTCTACAAGTGCAAATCGGTCCCTTATTTCAGTTAATGCATGATAATGCACGACCGCACACCGCAAAAGTTGTAAGACAGACTCTCGCCGCAGCTAACATCAATGTCCTGCCCTGGCCTGCTCAGTCGCCAGACTTGAACCCGATTGAGCATGCATGGGATATGCTACAGAGAAGAGCTCTGCCGAATATGGAGGGTATCCAGTCGCAAGAAGACCTTTTTTTGTTGTTGCAACGAATATGGGCGGCCATTCCACAGCGTGATTTGGATGAACGCATTTTGAGTATGCCAAACCGATGTTCTTGTGTTGTTAGTGTTCGCGGTAGAAACACGGATTATTAATTGTTTAAGTTACCCAATAAAATTTTAAAGAAAACTGTTATTTCAGTCTTTTTTTCGAACTTTTGTGTTAGTGGTTTAAATGTCAAAAATCCCTTTATTAGGAAAATGGCAAATTTCTTTATTAATGCAAAGGTGACTTGGTTTATCGTTACTGTGACAAACGAAAACACTTTATTTGATGAATCCTTAAAGAAAATTTTAATTAATATCAATCAGGAGAAAAGTTATTGCAAAAATATATGTTGATCCCTAGACACTTTTGATGTGTGTATTAGTGTGAAGTATGATATATGTATACTTGTATAGTGTGATTCTTGAGGAAGGCTTATACAATATACATAGGCTACCTAACATCAAAGAAGACCCATAGGAACCGAGCAAAAAAAAAATGGCTGTTACTGAGAAATTCCTAATAGAAAAATCGAATAATACCTTCCCGACCTGAAAATCGAACCCAGGACCCTACGCTCAGCAGTCAAGCTTGCGACCACGAGAACAGTAGCACCCGAATTATTGTACACAACAAACAAACCACTGTAAATCATGCCCACTTCCCAACAATAATAGTACTTACGAGTATCGTAATTCCTGAGCTAGTCAAATAAATTACACAGCGAGACAAACTAATCGCCCAACATAATCTGTTAATACCGATAACCGTTTATCGAGATTACGAGAATACACGCCCAAAGCCGCGCGTAACTTGAGGCAAAGGTAACTATTTCAGGGAGCCTTAAGCGATGCCCGGAGTAATTAATCTTCATCATCTAAGGATCCGTTCGGATAGTTTTGGGAATTGCTAAGTACCGGAATACACGAATGTTATCGTGTGACGGACGTAGCCGGCCGATAAAAGGGAAACAGCGGTCACTCGCATATTTTTAACCGACTTCAAAAAAGGAGTGTGTATTCGACCCGTATGTATGTATGTCCGCGATTTTCTCAAAAGCGAATGCACCAATTTTGATAATTCTTTCATTAATGTGATCTGCATACTTTCAGGAAGGTTTTAGTATATAATACATTAGGTAGTTATTCTTATGTACGAAGTTATATGCATAAATGTACTGCATCTCCGGCATTTCTATGCGAATTTTGTCTTCAATTCTTCAATGCAATAGTGTTAATTGAATTTGTGTGGGGTAGGTACAACTTAAAAGTGAAGAATAAAAACTTTTTACAAAAAAACAACCGACTTCAAAAAAAACACTACGAAGTGATAAATAACTTTAATTTCGGAAGTCGGTGTCAAAGACGAAAATGGGAACCCAACGACACCGACTTCCGAAATTGTTTTTTTTTTTTGTAAAAAAGATTTTTACTAGTGATGGGCGTTGAATCAACGAACTAGTTGAATCAACGTTGATGTCTCTTCAACGGGATTAACGTTGACCATAAACAAATCAACTCGTTGAATTCGTCAACGAGTTACGAGACAACGACGCGACGTTTATGAATTCAACTCGTTTAACGAAACGAGAATATGAACTCAACGTTTTGTTATTTTCAACGTACGTAAATTGTATTTATATTTACAAAACTCCCGCTACGACGCGATAGTCATGACAATAATTTGAACTCTAAATAACGAATAAAAGATTTGATATTTATTTAGTAATTTGATCATTATTTTTAAAAGAAAGTAAACGATGACATTAAATTATCTACGCCTGAAATTTGTGTTTTATAGCAAATAAATCAGTCAGTCCTAAGCCTGAAAAAAGTATGAAGGGAAGATCATCTAGAAACCTAGGTAGGTAAAGTCATCATAAAATGTTATCCAATTTCATTTGGTAAATTGCATCAAATTGTTCGTAAATTAACAGCGTACGTTAATAAAAGCGTTAAGGTGTTTATCGTTCATGCAAGTTGACGTTCGTAACACGTTAACTCGTTGACGAAATTAACTAGTTGATCAACTAGTTGACAAACGCAATTCAACGTTAACGTTTCGTTGACGGAAAAACCTTCAACGACCCATCACTAATTTTTACCCAAGTTTGGCGCCTATTGACATGCAAGCTTAGAGCTCGTGGCTTAAGGTGCCACTCTAGTCGATATTTTTCCATACACTGTTTGACATTGTGGTACCGTATCCAAAGTTAAGCATGATATCGTTTTGTCTTATTATTAATTTTGTCTATACGGGAACAGACTAGTAAAATAAAAAGCCATTAAAAAGTTATGAGCTAAGAAAGATTCGTTTTTCTTGCTATGTTTAACGTAACTTTGGGTGTAAATAAGTAGTAAAAAAACTGTAAAATCTTCAAAACAAAGCCGGTACCGACAAAGCTCAGTTATCGAAGAGTTCAATAAACATTTTTAAAACTCGATTTTCCAAAGCACTTTTCGATTTTTTTACGCGACTTTCTATTCGAAATGGTATTTCTGTGCGTGAGAACTAGACGTTGTGCGTGTCGACTAGCATCTAACTGCTTATCACTGATACTATCTCTATCAGACACGAAGCCAGGTGAGACAGCGTGCTTTTTGGCCATGACCACCAGTAAGTTCGAGCTCGCGACTAGTTCCACCTTAATAATAACAGCCGCACGGGTCGATCGAAGGCTAAGCTACACTTGCCGCGGTCGGTTCGTGGATGGGTCACCAATTCACCATCCATTATGCCTATCCATGCCTCAGAAAGCACGTTAAGCTGTTGGACGAATGATAGCCGGTGTCATTCGTAGATTTTCGACTACGGTACGGGTAGTCAGAAGCCTAAAAGTCTGATAACCAGTCTTACCACGAGGTATGTCGTGAGGAAAGTTTGGAGTATGAATGTCAATGACTATAAGAATAGGAGAGTAGGTAGAAAAGCCCAAAGAAACGATGGATTGACTATGTGAATGATGATATGGTTAGAAAAAGGGTGACTGCCGAGATGAAGACTAATAGAAAAGTATGGAAGAAAAAGACATGATGCGCCGACCCCAAATAAATTGGGATAAGGGCAGGAGAATAAATGACCAAGGGTGTTACCAAGTACCTGGGTTGTGGAGATCAGATAGGCAGTCATCATCATCATCATCATTTCAGCCGAAAGACGTCAACTGCTGGACATAGGCCTCCCCCAAGCACCTTCACTTCGACCGGTTTTGTGCTTCTCGCATCCAACGAGTTCCTGCGGCCTTCACAAGGTCGTCGGTCCACCTTGTGGGAGGCCTTGCAACGCTACGTCTTCCGGTACGCGGTCGCCACTCGAGAACCTTTCGGCCCCATCGGCCATCTGTTCTGCGAGCAATGTGCCCTGCCCACTGCCACTTAAGTTTGGCAATTCTTCGGGCTATGTCGGTTACCTTGGTTCTCCTGCGGATCTCTTCATTTCTGATTCGATCACGCAGAGAAACTCTAAGCATAGCCCTCTCCATTGCCCTTTGGGTGACTTTCAGCCTTCTAATAAGGCCCATTGTGAGATAGGCAGTCGCTCCATGTAAAATACGGCATCAGGTTAGTCTGGAAGCCGACCCTAACGTAGTTGGGAAAACGCTAGGCAGTTTGATTGATATGCAAACTTAGACCCAAACAAAAACTTACTCTAGGCATAAATAAAGTTATTAAAATTAACAGTGAACGTGCTAGTGAGAAATTAATGGTCATGGCCCATTTATGTAAACATTAAAATAGTGTTTATAATTTGATAAGGATTGTTTATAAAATTAAAAATATATATACAATCATCGGGGCTATTTAATGTGACCTGCCACGCAAACACGCTAATGTGCAGTAGATATCGATTAACTATTTTTTTATGCACGTAGTCACCTACGTATATAATGTATCAGGGTTATCAGAAATATGGTCATGTATGAATAACGTGACCATTCGTTCCGCTTTGGGCGGGACAGTCCCGCTTTCAGGCTGTCTGTTCCGTTGTCCCCAACCAGAGCAAAAATGTACCGCTTTTACAAAGGGACCAAACGATATTCAGTTCATATTCATGAACAATTTACATTGTATCTGAATATCAAATATGTATGAGACAGAACAATACATAAGCAGTCGATAAAACAAAGACTAAGCTCCATTCCTTCTTAAAAACTAGACCCCGGCATTTTAAAACTAATTTGCTTCACCGACAAATACAAAATAAATGCATCTTCAACCACAATATAATGTTAAAATTACATATACCTACTAAGCTAATATATTATTTTTCGATTATGTCCGTTTCTCTTTTTAATAAATACTTACATTGTAAATTTTTTTTTGTTTAGTTCCGCAAGCGTCCCGCTCTGACAAAAAATAAATGGTCACTTTATTATGTATGAAAGAAGAAGACTTATTGTTTCGACTTTAAATCAATTGGAATAAGGTCAGGATAAATAAATAAAAGAAAGAAAATAAGATGACGCAGACAAAGAATATAAACACAAAAAATAACAAAATGGCGGAAAATATGCGCTATATCCACACAAAACGGCCATTGCTCAGCATAATGCTTTGACCCTATGCAAGATGGAGCCCCAGCGCTGGTTTTCAGCAACAGCTCCGGCGTAGAAGGATGAAACATTCCAAGAATATGGAGTCCCAAGATACGTAATTTAAAAGTGTTTTTCTGTTCTTCCCAGATTCGGTTCAATCTTTTGATGCGAATAATGCGAAACACGTTAGGTACTAATTCCCCTAACCCCAAAAAGGACAAAGTTAAAAATAAAACTGCTAGTCAGGGTTTATTTAAGTCCAGTGGTGAGGCTGTGTAAAAGTGGCACTTAGCAAATGTCGACAGTCTCTTCAGCTTCAAGCACTCGACAACAATTTAGTGATCGCGTCGAGAATGTCAAGACATTATCGGTGACAGTTCGTTTTGACATGTGTCAATTAGAATTACGGCGGGAAACTGGTTGCGATAAATAGTTGATTGGTAATTATTAAGTTGGAATACCGGAATTTTGACGTTTTAATAAATTATTTTGGAATATCACTTGCGGTAAGGAACTGATTGAATGATAATTGACATGTTACATGGGGTTCACCTTTATCCAAATGAAATAATAATTCCAATGGATTGCCCCTTCTATAAATAGAAGACAGAGGGGCAATTGCGTAACACATTATCAATCAGAATCGGTTTCATTTTGACAGTTCAACAACATTCATTGCGTTATTTACGTGTTGAGAAGACAATTTTTTCGAACCTATGCAGCAATGGATTAGCAATTTACTTCAAAATTATTCAGATTCCGATTGATAGTGTGTTACGCAATAAGGGTGCAGGTTTGGTTTTTATAATAAAAGTCGTAAATATCTTTTGTTAACACAGTATCAAAAATTCGTTGCCATCTCGACAGCACAGATGACTTCTTTTTAATTAAAATAAAATGACGTCAGCAGAACTTTGTTAATTTATGTGCTTAACTTGGGAAATATACTGAGTGGGAACCGTAGAAACTTTTGAGAAATAACTTCATCATTAAAGTTTTAATTATGTGTTAGCTGAGTAGGATACTTAGGCGTGTTGGGGACTGATATCTTTTTTTACAAAAACTTTTTAAGGCGTGTTACAATCTTGTTCAGGTCGGCATGATTCAATACTCAATTCTTTATTGCATTCCATATGTATTACATAGATAGTATTATAAAGTAAAACTTCAATATGGGCCCTGTCGGGCATTGCAAAATTAGGAGAGAAAAAGGGCTAAGTGGCAAATCAACACACACACAGCTCAACCGAGCACAACCGAATCGGCACAGCCGAGCGGCATATATTGTACTATATTTAACGTCTGAAAACAAATTTGTTGTGTTCATCAAATAATTCATATCTTGGAGTCCGAAAAATACTGAATAGCCAAATAACTGCGACCAACTTGGATCTCAAATCGTTTATTGCAATCCATAATGTACAATTACAGGTGGTAAATAAAAAATGATAGAAAAAAAAAAGACGGGTTGCACTCCGGTTTTGCCGGCAGAAGTGAAAACTTGAATTGAATTAATATAATGTCGTGTGTCACTTCGTTCACTTCGGTTGGCGCCGCCGTAAAAAGAGAGGGAGGGGAATCTCTCCTAACGGTCACGTGTCCTGACGCGATGTCCTGACGCGAGTTTAACATTTTTTACACATTACAAAAAAGTGTGCAACGCCGCTAAAGAAGTTTTCACTTCAACAATTATGGACCATGTCGGGCACAGCAAATTTTTAAATAAGTAAGAGAGAGGAAGAGTGCTTTATTAATTTTCCTTGCTATAAAATTAGAAACATTTTCTATACTATTAACTATGTATTTATATTTCCATTCATTCACTTATTCTATTAATATGTAGTGGATGTAACGGTTGGTCACAGTACTATTAGAAACCAGTACCAGTACCATTATCAGTACTATTTGAAACCGAGCTGCCAACTGCAACTGCCGACAGCACGTGCAGCGACTGCATGCAATCGGCAAAAGTCACCAGCCGTTACCTAGGTAAACAAAAATACTTCAACTACTAACATATAATAGAGGACACCCTAGCATACTTCTTCTCACTAAACATCAGACATACCCACATAATTCTACTCCATTCATCGGCAAACAGATCACATTCAGGATTGGTGGTCACGAAGGCGTTAAGCATCCTCAAAGTGCGACACACTGGGGACTCGGCTCTGGCGACAGTTTTAGATGACGGCGGCGCAAACAGATCGTGTCGACGGCTTTGGCGATGCCCGATGTATTTGTCGGGAGCAAATAGCCGACAGAAAAGATCATGGAGTTCGGGACTGTCGATGCGTTCGCTAGGAGTTTTGCAGGCTACTGTGAGCTGTTGAAAGCCACGTCTAACCTCCAACGAGTTGAAATCCAACACTCCTTGGAGGTATTAGTAGGGCACAAGAAAGGAAAGAAGTGAAACGTCTTTTTATATAGAAATCTCAGGAATAGTACATTACTGCAGTGGCTAGCAAAAGAGGCATGGAGGGACGAACGTGTAAATGTGGGCCGAGGCGAAGCCGAGGCACACATACGTACGTCCATCAATACCTAGTTGAGGCCAAGGCTTGTATAGTACTTTTCTCAAATAATGCGCGGAAAGTTACCTCCTTGGTTGCTATGTTTCGGAGTAGAAGATCGTTCCATTTTTAAATAACACGTCAGATATGAGTTTACTATGTAATTATTTGGCCGCAAAACAGGACAGATATGGTGTTTCATACAACTTTTGCCGGCTGCTGCTCGCATGTATTTGGTCAGTACAGCAATTTCGATTTATCTCGACAAAGGTTGTCAAAATAATGATCAATGTTTGAGAAAATGAATATTATGTAACAGAGTATACTATTATCTACATACCACAAAACACTGCAGGAGGCCCATATCTTGGTTGTCTAAGCCCTTATTCAAACCACTTACGTACCTGAAACAAAATTACATGATGATTTAGAACATAAAGAATATAAAGATTGTATAAATAAATTAAATAGAGCTAAGGATTATTGTAATAATATAGACAGACACATTGAATAAGCCGACGTTGAACTAGTTACTAGCGTAATCTTCAATGTTTGTTAAAGTTTATAAAAGAGTTTTTACAACACAGCGCGTGTTAGTAGAAACGACGTCAATTCCTTAGCTAATCACAACATCTGCATCTCGCACATGGTAAGATTACGCGGGAAATAATAATCGCCATACAGAATTGGGGCCTTCTATTAAATAAAATTGCCACGACGATGTCAGAGACAGAATTTCTTCCAGATCAAAATTGAGTTACAGTTAAACCAGAAAAAGTATGCGCTTCGGTAAATTTCGTAAGCAAGGAGTGGCGCCCCAGAGTAAACCCCCACGCAGTGGCTATGCTTCTATGTTTTGTACTGCCACCTGCCACGCTTGTGTAATAGTGCACCTATCATTGCGCGTTTGAAAATGTTTCTTTTTTTTTTTCTGTTGACTGGGTGTAACAGCTTTATATTAGACCGCATCATCGCGCGTTCGTATTTCCGAAGACAGTCGACTATTCCCGAAGCGCAAACTTTTCTTGTGATATTTGTAGTTATAAGCAAAGTCACCCAAGCTTAATATTACACATTACAGCTATCTGCAGACTGCGATACATGGACCATGAAGCAATAAGTGAATTTAGAACCCTCGTAACTTCGTTATAGCTCCTGAAATTGATGCTATCTAACTTTGGATGTTCTGCGAGATGTAGCGTCACATTGAACTAACTTTATGGGCTTAGGGACACGATCCAATTAGGTCTGACGGCAACTAACCAGAGGTCAGATAATTTCTCAGGTATCGGTAAGACTTAGTTAAACGATAAGTAAGGTAATGAGGGAGTAAAAAGGATTAGCTAGTTAGCCAGGTCAGTTACAGAGCTTACAAGAGTGTCATAAAGTATGGGTAAGGGATAAAAACTACTCGGTAAGCGACATATTTAATAACAAATAAAATATAAATAACTAGCTGCGCCCCGCGGTTTCACCCGCATAAGTCTCGATCCCGTGGGAATATCGGGATAAAAAGTATCCTATGTCCTTCCCCGGGACTCAAGCTATCTCTATACCAAATTTTATCTAAATCGGTTCAGCGGTTTAGGCGTGAAAAGGTAAAATACAGACAGACAGACAGAGTTACTTTGGAATTTATAATATTAGTATGGATAATCATTACTATTTACCCTCTGACATTAAAAAATGTATCTAATACTAATGTAACAATTGCTACTCAATTTTATTTGAACTATAATAAGTTTGCTACCCAATTTTAATTGAACCGGTTGGTACCGTAATTATGACTAATTATAAACCTAAACGATTGTATGTCACATTATCATACCTACATAAGTGCAATGGATCTGTATAAATACTTTTGTTAAGACCGAAATTGTACCAACACTACTACAAACCTTACTAATAAACGTATTATATCAGATGAAAAGTTACACACCGATTTCTCTCTTTTTCAGTCCTCAGAAATTTGAATTTCGAAAGAAGAAGCCATCAAAGCGTTGTGTAACTATACAGACGCTATACAACGTTTATTAGTAAGAGGGATGACAAATAAATTGATTTGACAGTTCGGGAAAACCTGACGTATAGGTTACCCGGGAAAGTTCTAGATACCTCTGGCCTGTTCTATAAGTGAGCTGTCAATAAAATCAATCCCTAGCATCAACCGGTCTCATCATCATCTGCCTAGCTTTATCCCAACTATGTATGTTAGAGTCGGCTTCCACTCTAACCGGATGCAGCTGAATACCGTATTTTACATGGAGCGACTGCCTATCTGACCAGTGGGAATAAGTACCGTTATACCCCTTAGTAAGACTGGTTGTCAGAATTTCGGGCTTCTGACGACCAGGAACAACACTGTCAAAGTTCCACGAATGACAGCCGGGACCAGCGGCTTAACGTGCTTTCCGAGACATGGAGGGGTCTCGGTATGTGAAGATGGTCACCCATCCACGGAACAACCGCAGCAAGCGTAGCTTAACCTAATCGATCCAAGCCCCTCAGCATCAGCCGGTCTATTCCTTAAAAATTTCGCTGTGAAAACTTAGGCGAAGACCGGCTGATGCCAAGGATTGATACTATTGATATATTACTTCATCCAAGAGAGATTTTTACTAAATAGATCGACTATATTTCAGAAAATAGTCTTTAAAAAGTTGCTGTAGCGTTGTTTATTGGTAAAAAAAAAATCTTTCATTGGAGCGGTGAATGCTTATGCGAATCCCGCACCCCCGGCCATTGGTAGAGGAGGAACACCGCGGTGGTTTTAGTCGGTAAGAGTCCGGCATGCCCCTCTGTCACCCCCACGATGGAGGAAGTCCATGAGGATTTCCAACGCGCACCAAAAAAAAAAGTAAGAGTTACTTATATGATGTTTGATTGTGCAAACCTGCGCGTGTTAAAAGTCACTGTAACTTTGATTTATGATATCTGCGGTCATAAATCTTAGTGACGCGTTTTCCTGAAAAAACCTACTAGAACTAGGTAGGTAGAAGGTACACTAGGTACTAGTACAATTTTTAATTAAAATATCATGAAGCTATACTTATTTGTAGGTATCTACTATTTTAACGTTCCTTATTTGATAAACAAATAATAATACAGGTATTCTTACGGTGAGGGGCCCGTGGCTAAATAATAACAGCCGCACAGGTCGATCGATCAGGTTAAGCTATGCTTGCCACGGTTGATCTGTGGATGGGTGACCATCTTTACATACCGAGACTCCTCCGTGCCTCGGAAAGCACGTTAAGCCGTTGGTCCCGGTTGTCATTCGTGGATCTTTGACTGTCGTTACGGGTAGTCAGAAACCCGAATGCTTGACAACCAGTCTTACCAAGGGGTATCGTATTACCCTGTAACTGGGTTGTGGAGGTCAGATAGGCAGTCATACTGGTATTCAGTTGCATCCGGTTAGACTGGAAGCCGACCCCTACATAGTTGGGAAAAGGCCTTGCAGATGGTGATGACAGCTACGAGTATTCTTATGGTGCACGAAGATTATACTTTTTAAATTGTGTTTCTTACACAAATTGTTAACTTCACAGTCACACCAAAGTGTGTGATTGATGCGAAAACTCTTTGTTCTATGGTTGTTTACTTACTAAACAAGCAATGTACTTACAGAAAATTGCACTGCATATCCAGGAACAACAACTAATGTCAACAGGAACTTAATAACATCATCATAAAAACGTAACAAAATTTGTATTCCGCGGGCTTCGGCGTTTCCGCCTTAATGTCAAATACTGGCGAAAATGACAGATTTTCAAGATGGCCGTTAGAATATGACGAAACCGCTTTCTTGGGAAACCAAAGCTTTAGTTGGGAGTTGGTGGCAATTACGGCATTGATTGTACAATTCTTAAAGCACCAACATCATGGCACCATCATAATACGCGATGTGTCCTCCAGCGCCACGCTACAAATGTATAACGTATCTATAGTAAAACGTAGGGATGGGATTAATGTCCTATCGATAAATAATATTATAAGTTGAAATTAACGTTTATTCACCAATTTACGAAGCTAAATAAAAACTGATACCGTATTTTCATATTTTGTTTTATTTCATAAAAAAATCAATATGAAAACCTGGATATATTTCCCATAATAAAAGAAAAGAATTGCAAATTTATTAGACGTGTGTTCTAGAAGGCACATCCCTATTTGTCTCCAAATGTAATCCTTCTACTTCATATCACGTCGTTGGCGCTCGAGGCACGTCAAAATCCTTTCTGATATAAGGATGTCTAGATGTCGATGTCTATGGTATTTTTCTTTTTTCTATTCACTGTGGTCGAGTTACACGTGCATAACCTCAACCGATTCATGCATAATTTATTTCGTTTACTTACAAAAAATAGAACCAAATACAATCAATAGAAGCTAGATACGTGGTTTTCTACGTGTTTTTTTTTTAAATTAAAATGGAGTGTAAGTGACTGTTTTACGCAGATGTTACAGATCTTTTTTTTAATGGTAGGTATAGGTGTCGCAAAATACTAGCAATGATTTTTCTTGTTTTTAGAAACTAATAGAAAACGGAAGTACATTCCTGAAACGGAAGTTGACGACTTAACGTAATGTCAGGACGACGAACTATTTCAAAATTCTGATTATTCACAAACTTTTTCTTATGATGAATCTACTCAAAAAGAAACAAGATGTAAACATTGCACTACACTAAAATGCACAAAGTCACTATGACCTTGAAACCCGTCCGCTTGTGACGTCACAGATTTACTTCAATACTAGTTCGTGGCGTTGTGCGCACTGACAACTAGCTACTTTGTAGGGATGGGTTTTTCACACGGTGTTTCACTATCGACAATGATTAGAAAACCTATTTATTCTTGATTAAGGCGAATAAAACGTAGTTTATAGTTTACAATATGTATAAAATATTATTTATTCACGTCATTTTCTTGCAATAATGATATTTATGATCGTTTTGACGAGATGAAATATAGCGAGGTCTTCATCGTGTCCCATCACTGGCTTACTTTATATCAAGTACTTGGCGTTGGGGGCACTAAAATATTTTGTGGCGTTTTTGTTTCTATTGAATATAAAACAAACAAGAACTTATTATGTGTGAAAAAGTTAAAAATATGGCTTATAACAGGGCAATTTTCCATAAAAACAAAATAAAAGGTCTTGTAAAAGTCGTAAATTTATTTTATACTATTATTACTTCTAATCAAGTAGTGGCGCTGAGGGCACGAAAATCTCGAACTTGTATCCAAGTGATTGGCGTTCAAAAGGTTAAAGCACCAACATCATGGCAAATTAGTATATTCTAAGACTAGCTTCAGTCCGCGACTATGTCCGCGTTATTAATTCGTTTTACGCTTAACGTTCTTTCCGACTTTTTCTTTTTGCTCCTTCAGGCCTCAGGAATTGGGCTAATAAATGCAAAAATAATTTTTCAAATCCACTTTTTTTTTAACACTTTTCAAATACACACTCTCACTTCAGCTAAGTATAGATACTTGCCAGTGGTATATTAAGTGCTAAGATCCCTTACATCCTCATTTTATATAGAGCACACGAAACTCCCTCTCTAAAAGGCCCTGCAAGTCCAAAGTGACGCGTAGCCCTTCAACTTTCCAATACAGTCATCGACAATTAAGTTGATGTATTGATTTCTTAATATCAGCCATTTGTCACGTTCCAAGGACTTCTTGAAGTAAACCATCAAGTAAACCATCAAATTAGAAGATTATATCCAAGATAAGAACGCTTGGAAACATGCTGGTCCTGCTCCATAGGACAATCTAGAGTCTAAACAAAATCAAACTGGTTGCTAATGTAATTGTAAATTTTTTTTATTCTTTTTTTTTACATTTATTACTCACACCCTGACTTATTACTTGTATTTTGTTTTTTAATTAAAATCGTTTTGCTTGTATCATGTTTGTAAATATGTGAGCACCATGTATCTATCAGATAATTAATTTATGTCATGGTTTCGTTTTTAATTCTTTTACCTATTGTGGTATAGTAATTTTATTGTAGGTGCATCGTCCTCACATGTTATTATATAATTAATGTACCCATGCAAAATATTGTACCTAAAACATTTTAAAAGAGTAACGGTGGAGTTTCTTGCCCGTTCTTCTCCATACGAAAACTACCTTTTGGAATGGGCGACTAGAATCAATTCTATTTTAAGATAATTTTTGACGTTCAAAAGTGCCTTTTATGTGCCTATTTGAAATAAATGCTTTGACTTTGACTCAATTAATTTAACGGTCTATTGTTAAATGTAATTATGGACTAGTTTTCGATATGTGACATAGAAGTGTTTGTTGGAAAGTTATTCATCAGCCTACAGCAATCCACTGCTGGACGGACATAGGCCTCTCCTATTGCACGCCATTCAACTCGATTTTCGGCAACTCTCATTCAGCTACTACCAGCCATACTGCGAATATCGTCGCTCCGCTTAGCCTTAGGGCGTCCTACCTTACGTTTTCCGATTCGCGGTCTCCACTCAAGAACACGTCTACACCAACTGTCATTGGTTCTACGGCTACTGCCGGCCCAGAAGTTGCTCAAAAGGATGTTGGAAAGTAAAATCAGGAAAATTTTATAGTTTATCAAATAGACTGCCAATTTTAATTGTCCGTAGGTACAATAGTACAGGCGCCAGCACATGAAGCTACCCGAAACTATAAAATTTTCCCAATTAACTTTGAACCTTACGTTTTAGCGACAAAGTTGAAAATATATTAAATCAATTTGACAGATTGTAGCAGCTTGATGTGCTAGCGTCTGTACAAAGGTCTTTTGGAGGTCGAATGATGTTGTCAGGGGGCGCTGTTGATAAACGTTTTAGCGAAATGTATATCAAATACAAGATGGCGTCGTAAGTTCTGATTTTGGCAACGCGCCAAAAAATCTTTGTATAACTATCTATACAGGGTGGTAGGGACGTCGACGCGCGAACTGTAACTATGAATTCAGCACGTGATTCTGACCTAGAGAAAAAAAAAAACTAGACGGTTCTCAAAAAAAAAAAACAATCTGCATTTTGATAGAAAGGTGCAATAACTACGCGGTCAAAATGTACGAAATAGTAATTTTTTTTTCACTTCTCATGCTCTAAAAGTTCGTCTTTCTGTTGTGCTTAGGCGACATAAAATCGTTTTTTATGTTCTAGTGCATAAAGTAATTTTTTTTTCTGAGACTAAGGTAATCAGGCCCAACAGCCACACGCACAATAAAACTTCGCAGTCGTGATTTATTTCATTTTCTTTAATTTATACCACTTCCGTGTTTTCTATCGTTAATTTAATCAAATCAGATAAAATAGTTGTCATTTATTATTTAAAAACGCAAAGAAACGTTTTTATGACTTGGCAGTATGAAGTACCCAAGTCGAATGACAAATGTCGAAATTAAAAAAAAAAACCTTTAAAAAGTTTCGCGGCGTTATTATCTGTGATGGCGGGAATTAGTTATGCTTTGCAACATTTTTGATTAATTATGTACTGTTATGCCTGTTAATTATGCCTGTTTAATTTTCTCGCAATCGAAGTGAAAAGCAGAGTGTATAACTCAGGCATAAACGAGCCATTTTACCCCTCGACTTAACTATCCACCCTCGCCTGCGGCTCGCGTGGATATAAACGTCTCGGGGTAAAATAGCTTCTTTTATGCCTTAGTTGTACAATCTACTATTTTCAATATCCGCCAAAATATTTCAACCCTGGACAGTCTAGAATCACGTACTGAATCCATAGTAACAGGTTGCGTATTAAATGGAAAATTGACGTAGTGTGTCAATTTGATTAACAATTAGTTTCCTTGACTGTGCGTATGACAGCGGGGTCAACGTAACCTACCTCTCCAAATAAACTAATGGTTTTCCACAATCTAAGGCCGGCTGAAAACACGGATCTAGCTGACCTTGTTTGATAACGTTAAAAAAAGTATCAGTTTTATGGTTTATGTAAGTAGGTACACATAGTTTATGACTACACTATGAAAACAAATCATTCAACTCACACCTATTTCAAAGTTATATCAGGCACAATTTCAGTGTTTTTTCTATGAATTTTCTGAACAAATAAACTTAGCGAATATTTTTCGCACTAAAACATAAAATATGAGGTAATTAGCTACGAATGCGGGGTACGGAAACTCATTAGTTAGTCCAGCGTAATCTATGGCGCTATGGGGCCGTAAGGACAGCTGTGAAAAATATGGGACTTACTTGAAAACAAAAGAAGGACTTTGTTAAATAGAGGTTTGAAAAAAGGAAGCACCGTGTTTTGTCTTGTAGATTAGTATTTGTAAAAAAGGGGAGTATAGACTTGAGCGAATCGAATACGACATTTGAAACAACTTGATTTAAAAAAAAGTCGGGTTGCACTCCGGGAGTGCCGTCAGAAGTGAAAACTTGAATATTTACGTTGAAATAAATCAATTATGAATTGAATGAATATAACTAATTTTTTTTCACTATTTCTGCGTCACTTTTTTCATTAATAGATGCACTTTGTTCAATTTCCATATTTTAAACACTTTATATACACGAATTTTACGAATACACAGCAGTGTGGCTACTACACAGACGGTCGAGCCATCAGCTGTCCATCCATCCATCCACATCCACGTCCACCATCACCGTCACCGTCACCGTCCCCGTCACCTTCCCCGTCACCGTCACTGTTACCGTCACCGTCACCGTCACTGTTACCGTCACCGTCACCGTCATCACCGTCACCGTCACCGTTACCGCCACCGTCACCGTCACCGTCACCGTCACCGTCCGTCCGTCCGTCCGTCCGTCCGTCCTCCATCCATCCATCCATCCATCCATCCATTATCGTGTCCCACTTGGTTCACTTCGGTTGGCGCCGCCGTAGAAAGAGGGGGGGGGGGAGGGGGAATCTCTCCTGACGGTCACGTGTCCTGACGCGAGTTTAACATTTTTTCCCCATTACAAAAAGTGTGCAACGCCGCTAAAGAAGTTTTCACTTCAAAAAAAACATTTTAACAAAAAACCGATTCCAAAAAAACCACTACAAAGTGAAAAAGAACTAACTTCGGAAGTCGGTGTCTTTGGATCTGTACCTACTTTAGGTCTTTGAAACCGACTTCCGAAGTAAAAGTTATTTTTCATTTTGTAGTATTTTTTTGACGTGGTAACGTCTTATAAATCGATGAACGCCGGCTGCACGAACGAAAAAGCATGACTCATTGTCTCGGTCCGCCTGAGTCGAGCGTGCAAGCGAGAGCGCGGAACAAGCGATAGAGAGGCACGATTGGCCTAAGCGTACGGCTTGTGACGCATCTACCTGATGTTTTCTTATGACGTTATCACGTACAATTATCGTCCGTAAACCTACTTTACACACAACCAATCTTTTTTAGAAGTCGGTTTTTTTTTTAAGCTTTTATTTCTCGCTTTTTAGTGGGTCTGTTTATAATGTATCTAAGTTACAATAGCCTAATGTCAGCTTACTCATCGCCTTTTACAAAATATTGCTTTTACCGATGCAGAGACGTTAATTTTTGAGGAGTTCTCCTGGTATTCCACCATCAGCATTATGACGAACATAAATTACTTAGCAACCATATTAAAGTAATCGAATCGCAACTCATGAAATACTTGTTATTGAGTAGTTCCGGTGGCTACCTGTGGTCTTCATCATCAGTTCCACTTCAAAAATAGTGCTTTCTGAGAGCAAATGCACGAGTTACTATAAGAAATGGTTGATTTGAACCCCGGATTTGAACACACAACCACGTGCATGAGAGACGACGTAAACCACTGGGCCATTACGATTTTATACGTTACAAAATATTATGAAAGGAAAATAAATCTCTAATCTAGATGAAGCAATTTACACGCGCATTGAAAAACACGCAAATGGAAATTGAGAATGTTTGTGAATGTAGCGAAGCAATGTGAAATTGTGGTTGCGAGTGCTGCGACAATTCACAACCTT
The DNA here is from genome assembly GCA_945859645.1 of Amphipoea oculea. Taxonomy (NCBI): domain Eukaryota; kingdom Metazoa; phylum Arthropoda; class Insecta; order Lepidoptera; family Noctuidae; genus Amphipoea; species Amphipoea oculea. The sequence continues at coordinate 15,411,508 of OX243880.1, forward strand.
GTTACAGGTGAAAATGCAATGATTTGATATTCTGGCAAAATGTAAGTATTAATTAAAACACCGTTACACTTTTACCCCTTTACTAATAAACGTTGTATAGCGTCTGCATAGTTACACAATGCTTTGTCTTCTTCTTTCGAAAGTCAAATTACTGACGACTGAAAGAGAGAAATTGGTGTGTAACTATTCATCTGATATAATACGTTTATTAGTAAGGGGTTTATAGTACAGACGCCAGCACATCAAGTTACTACAATCTGTAAAATAACTTTAATATATGTATTTTCAACTTTATCGCTAAAGCATAAGGTTCAAAGTTGATTGGGAAAATTTGACAGTTTCGGGTAGCTTGATGTGCTGGCGTCTACACATCAAGCGTGAATTCTTCCAAGCGGTAGGCAGGAATGTGCAATAGGTACCCACACCTACATTTTGCCAGTTAGGTATGTTCGAGTCGAGTCCCATGTATCTTATAAGGGGTGAGAGCCAATGTCATTAACAAGGCTCAAATTCCTTACGGTAAATTCCAATAATACTTTCACGGACCTGGGGGGTCGAAACTAGGTCCTCACGCTCAGGAGTCGCGATTGTAACCACTAAACCAACGTGATAGACATGCGCCAACGTGGATCTATTCATTAATAAACCAGATGTTCTCATCATCTGCCTAGCCTTCACCGTGAAAACTTAGGTGAAGTAGCTTGAAGTGAGCTGTCAACCATCAGGTGGAATGAAAGCTCACTTCACATAATTTTTTAACCGACTTCATAAAAGAAGGTTCTGTATTCGACCTGTATGTATGTATGTCCACGATTTTCTCAAAAACTAATGAACCTATTTTGATAATTCTTTCATTAATCTGATCTGCATACTTTCAGGGAGGTTTTAGTATATAATACATTAGGTAATTATTCTTTTGTACGAAGTTATATGCATTAATGTACTGCATCTCCGGCATTTTTATGCGAATTTTGATGATTCTTCTAGTCAGTGTCTTCAATTTTTCAATGCAATAGTGTTAATTGAATTTGTGTGGGGTAGGTACAGTCAGCATCAAAAGTCGATTAACACTTATCATTTTTACATGTTATTAAATTGACAACAACTTTTTTCAATAAACTGATTTTTAGCTTTTCACATAATAGACAAGAGTATATATTCTAAAAAAAATTCTTCTGCTGCAATTTTGAATAAATATTTTGCTCAATAACTAAGATTAAAAAAACTGAAGTGTTAATCAACTTTTGATGCTGACCGTACAACTAAAAAGTAAAAAATAAAACTTTTTTACAAAAAAAAAACAACCGACTTCAAAAAAAAACACTACAAAGTGAAAAATAACATCAATTTCGGAAGTCAGTGTCAAAAAACGAAAATGCGGAACCGACGACACCGACTTCCGAAATTAAAGTTATTTTTCACTTTGTATTGTTTTTTATAGAATACACCGATCTATCCTATCAGGAACTTGAACACGATGACGAAATAATAAAATTAACTAATTAAACCAAAGATAATGAATCAGGCACGGAACGGCATCCGTTCTACATGTAATGTCAAAACGCGAACCTTGTCACAGTTTGACTAAACAGTAACGTTTCAGTGAGTCTGTGATGCAAAACACACAGATTCTTATCTACGGAACCTTGAATCACAATTAGCATGACATTATTTGAATTTGAGCAGTGTGAAGGTCACTCATGACAAATTTTATCTAAAAAGGAGAGTAAATAATTAGATATGTGGCATTTCTAAATGGAGTAGGTAAGCCGGAGGGGCTTGTGGCTAAGTAATAACAGCCGCACGGGTCGATCGATCAGGTTAAGCTACGCATGCCGCGGTTGGTCCGTGGATGGGTGACCATCTTCACACACCAAGACCCCTCCGTGCCTCGGAAATTAGTGGATCTTTGACAGTCGTTACGGGTTGTCAGTAGTCTGACAACCAGTCTTACCAAGGGGTATCGTATTACCCAGTAACTGGGTTGTCGAGTTCAGATAGGCGGTCGCTCCATGTAAAATACTGGTATTCAGTTGCATCCGGTTAGACTGGAAGCTGACCCCAACATAGTTGGGAAAAGGTTAGGCAAATGATGATGATGAGGTAAGCCGGAATTTGTTTCCGCTCGTAGTACCTACTAAAAATGTTCTTCCGTTGTTGTCATTGCTTATCTGCTTATTTCATGACTAACTTCTGCCCGCGACTTTGTCCGCGTGGAAATACACACACCGGCAAAATTAGAGGAACACAAAAAAAAAACTTTTAAAATACATTATTTTTTGAGATTGAATGTCTATTATTTAATGTTTTTGTTTCATTTGAGTCTGTCCGTGTATTTTATGCAAGAAAAAAACAAACTGTAGGGTTTATTAGGATTAATTTAATAAAAATAAAAAATAAATGCTTTTGTCTGAAAAATTTTGATGTTTTCGAATACGTAATAACAGAGCAAATAAAAAAAAAAAAAGAATTAATAGCGCGTGTTGCCTCCACGCACCCTTATAATGGCTTGGATACGTCTAGACATGCTTCTGATGACACCTTCCGTCATTTCCTGAGGCAAAATGTCCCATTCTTCAACCAGCGCCAATTTCTGGTCTCAAACATTCCTAGGGGCAGGATTTCTTAAACAAACCCTTCGTGTAATCATGTCCCAGACATGTTCTATCGGATTCATGTCCGGCGATCGTGCAGGCCAGTCCATCTGGGTTACACCAGTCTCATTTAAGTAATCCTGCACTATGCGCGCAGTGTGGGGCCATGCGTTATCGTGCATAAACTCGAAATTTGAGCCTATAAATGGGGCAAAAGGCATAACATGGGGTTCTAGGATCTCGGTTGTGTACCTGTGTGCAGTCAAAAGACCGCCATCAATAATGAACAGAGCGGTGTGGGCCGTCAAACTTAAACCACCCCACATCATAACAGACCCTCCACCGTAAGCCGTTGTTTCGGAAAAAATTTCTTGATGGTAACGTTCTCCTCGATATCTCCACATCCTCTCCCTTCCGTCGATGAAATTTACACAAAAACGGCTTTCGTCGGAGAACAAAACTCGACTCCACTCATCGGACCAATTTTGATGCTGACGAGCGAACCTTGAATCTTGCTACTCGATGGCCCACCTCAAATTTTGGCACTTTTGCTGGCACGTATGACTTCAAACCAACTTCATTTAACCTTCTCCTCACTGTTCGTTCACTAACACGTACGTTACGCGCTTCTTTTAAGACATTTCGGGTCGGAACAGCCGTTTGACAACGATTTCCTAAAGTTTGCACCCTTATAAAACGGTCGTCTACGGCACAGTTTGCACGATTTCTGCCTTGCTCTCGCCTACACACGTAAGATCCTGTCTGTCTGTACCATTGCACATTACGGTGGATCGCGGATATTGATACACCTAACGTTCTACTGATTGAACGGTAGGTGAGACCTTCCTCAATCATTGTTACAACCCTGGCGACATTAATTGCAGGCAAATCACTCATTCTGTATGCAGTACAATGTTAACTCTCCAAACAAAACAAACATAATGAGCTAGGGCCACCATTGACTGCATAAACCAACTTTCTTATCAAAAACGCTCAGAAGCTTAAAGTGTAAATAAACACTTATGAGGGTACAATTTCTGTTAGAAGGTTGAAAAATGTCAAAATAATCCATAATGTTATATGAAACAAGGGTAATCATTCAAAAAACGGAACCACTTGTCGAAATACCCATGAGTTTTTAAAAAAAGGCACCTTTTTTTTGTGTTCCTCTAATTTTGCCGGTGTGTGTATTTGTTCTTCTGACCCACTCCGTCCCATCGAATCGCCAGCCCGCCTTAACTTCGTTTTCGCTTAGCGTTCTTTCTGACTCTTTTTATTTTTGCTCGGCACCTGAGGGCCCTAGCGTGATGTTAAATAGCCTTCTTTAAGAATTGGGCAAATCAAATGCAAAAATGTTTTTTCAAATCAATGGGCATGTTTTCGGATGACAGCGATGCGGACGAGTACTTCGACTCGACTTAGACGCTAACGCTCTACGAAGCCGAAATTAGCCGATTGTCTCTTTCCAAAGATCGATGTGCAATATTTATCGCCGGGTACTGTACTGAAACTGAAAATAACCTCGAAAGCAAGAATCGCCATTTTCCTCCCTCCCTAATTTGCTCATACACACTTAGATTACAAGTACTTTCCATTCCACCCGTCTAGGTTTTTAAGCGGTTGCAAATTAGAGGCAAACTAATTATCGACGTTAATTGTGCCAGGTTGTATGTAGCTAATTTTAGGCCTTTCAACTTGAAGCACCTCTTAAAATTGATTTATTTTCGTTGGATCCCACTTTTGAATCCCAGTTTAATATTTTTGGCGTTGGATCCCACAAAACATAATTATTAAGTTTCCGTTGGATACCAAATTTAAAAAAGGCAAGAGAATTACGTCTTATTGTCGTTGATTCCCAAAAAGTATTTCCGTTGGATCTCACGAGTTTTTTTTTTGCGATGAGGTTGTTCTCGAGAAATCTTTCACCAATCTTTTAGCTTGAATGCGTATTGGTTGGATATCTACAGGTTGGAATTGAAAACATGCGACAAATCGAAATGGGAGATTGTACTCATCATTATGAACAACTTTTACTATGGGACCAAACCTGAAATCGCAAAACAAAAAAGCTGTTCCCTACATTTTGACGAGTTATGCGAACATAAATGTAGGGAACAGCTGATTTTTTTGTTTGTTGTTTTTATTTGTTTTTTTTCTTGTTGTTGGTGTAGTTGTCGTATTTGTTGCCTCTATTATTAAGTTTTAACCTATCTTTTCTTATTATTACACTACTATTTGCTGTCCTTAAATAAATAAATAAATGAAAGCTCAATTCACCTAAGTTTTCACGGTGTGAATTTTAGAGAAAACATCGGCTGACAGCAGAATGTCATAACTTTCTAAAGTAATGCCGTTTCAACGTGACACTGGCAGAATAATCGACATCAGCTCAACAGCCACGAAAAAAAAAACTTTCTAGAAGTAAGTTATTCTCGTCACTAATTGCCACAGCCTGTATCTACTCGACGGTCGATATAGTGGATGATAAAATTAACCTTTTGAACGCCATTGTCACATATATGTACGTGACAAACGAAATCTTACCCTGAACCCCAACGTCACAAATATATGACAAAATACACGTCGCACCATATTATGAACTAAACAATGTAATCATTACTTTTGTGTGTTTTTATTTATATAATTTAAAAGTTTAAGCTTCCGTCTATATTGTATTGCATGAAACTAATATAAATAAACCACCAATATCGAGAAATTTGTTGTTTTAAGTGTGTGTGTGTTGTTGTGTTGTTAAAGCGGCCTGGCGTCAGGGGTACGGCGATACGTTTATACTCTGGCGTTCAAAAGGTTAATCTAAATACTCTATTGCGATAGTGTGGATAGTCCAGTAAAGTTAATACTGGTTCGTAACTTACTGGCTCATTCAGTTTCAAGCGAGCAATCTAAAAAAGTTTTCTCTACAAAAAACAAACTGCTTTTCAACATACGCTACACTCTAAACTTAGTTTTTAATTAACTCTGAAAACTAACGCTATGCAGTAAAGCTGACGAAGAATTTCGGACTGCGGTTTCAGTTGGAGGTCAGAGCTTGAGGATTGAAGAAAGAGACAGAAGAACGACTTTACAAAAACTCGCTGAATTAGTAAAAAAATCAATCGAGAGGTGCCGTGGGACACCAAGGCTTTCATTTTGACAGTATAATAACATTCATTTCGTTATTTACATAGTTAAGCAGACAAATTCTTTGAACATATGAAGCAAGGGATTATCAATATCATTCAAAATTATTCAGATTGTAGTTGATAGTTACGTAACGCAAAGGGTATCAGTTGGAACGAAGTTCCTTTCGGTTTTGCACACTTGATGAATCAGGGCTAGAGACACAAGTGACGTGACAGTCAAAATGTTAGACAGTTTTCGGTCTACCTCTGATTCTCCAAGTGTGAGATAAGACCATATATCACTGTCTAGTACCAGTATTACCAAGGGGTTTGATTTTACCCATAACTGTATTGCAAGGGTCAGGCAGAGCAGTGGTGGCCCAGTGGTAACGGTCACGACTTACGAGTCGTAGGTCGTAGGTTCGAACCCAGACAGGCGCTTTATTTTGTGTAAATTATTTCATCACCACTGCTCTCAAAACGGTGAAGGAAAACATCGTGAGGAAACCGGCATGTCCTAGAACCAAAAATTCGAAGACATGTGACATCTACCAACCCGCACTGGGCCCGCGTGGTAGATTACGGCCCGCTCCCTCTCACAGAGAGGAGGCCTGTGTCCCAGCAGTGGGAAAATTATAGGCTGATTATGTAAGGCTCAGGCAGTCGATCCATGTAAAGTACTGGTATTCAGCTGCATCCAGTTAGATTGGAAGCCGATCCCAACTAAGTTGGGAAAAGGCTAGGCAGATGATGAAATGGCTATCTACAATTGCTGTGTTTATCCCAATTTATTTGGGGTCGGCGCCACATGTTTTTTTCTACATCACCATACTTCTCTATTGTCTATAGCCTATATGTTAATCCAGGGTGTCAGCTAACTCCGTATAAAATTTTACCAAAATTGGTCCAGTCGTTTGAGTGTGAAGAAGTAACAAACATATAAACACCCCCCCACCCACACACACACACACACTCACAAACTTTCGCCTTTATAATATTAGTGTGATGCGAGTGTTTCGTAACATTTTACAGCTGTGACAAATTAAATCAAACGAATCCTTTTCCTGTACCAACGCAATATTGCACCTCGTGAAATCGTCGAGTTGTGGTCTTTCCCGTTTGTCTGCATTAGCACAAATTTATCAAATGAACCACGGTTACACAGGAAAAAATACTAGTACGCAAACTGTAACCATGAATTCAGCATAATTATGATTCTAGGTATAAATTTTACGTCGGTAAAAAAAAATCTGCTGTTTCATAGAAAAGTGCTTTTTCGTCGAAAAATTTCTGCGCTAGGGAGGGTCTAGAATCATAATTATGCTGCGTCTGTTTGTCTAGCGTCTGTCGGTTCAGCGGGGCAATTGCGTAACACTTTATCAATCGGAATCGGTTTCATTTTGACAGTTCAACAACACTCATTGCGTTATTTACGTGTTGAGCAGACAAATTTTTCGAACTTATGAAGCAATGGATTAGCAATTGGCTTCAAAATGATTCAAATTCCGATCGATAGTGTGTTACGCAATTAGGGTGCTGAAACGCGCATCCTCAAACATTTCGGACACGTCTCGAGGCGTGAGGATGACTATGGAGCGCCTTGTCGTGCAGGGCAGAGTGGAGGGCACTAGAACACGCGGACGCTCACCCATGAGATGGACTGACCAAATTAAATCCGCAGTGGGCAATTATCCCTTGTATGAGTGCACTAAAAATACCAGAAATATGAAAAGGTGGCCAGAAATCGTGAGGCGAGTCACATCAGCTCCTAGACAAGAAACTACATGAGAACGAATAAGATTTTTTTTCATGTATGTTTTTTTTGTACGGTCAGCAACAAAAGTCGATTAATACTGGCATTTTTAGGTGTTATTAAATTGACTTTTTTTTTTAATAAACTGCTTTTTAGCTTTTCATATAATAGCAAAGAGTTTATATTCTAAAAATTGTACTTCTGCTGCAATTTTGAACAAATATTTTGCTCAATAACTAAGATTTAAAAAACTGAAGTGTTAATCGACTTTTGTTGCTGACTGTACCTACCCAGGTACGTACAATAAGGGCGTAAATCAGGATTTATCACAAACACAGGCCTCATGTTACCATTTGGTTCCTAAAAAATGTTAGGTACTGCGCAGTTTGCAGCCTTCTGCGCTAAATTTGGACCGGCCATGATTCTTCCGCTGAGACGACGTAGGTTATCTGCTCTCGCTATATGTATAATTGCCAAAAATGTAAACAAATATGAGTTTATGGCAAAATAACTTTAATTCCTACACAATAATGTTCAGTTTACGCTACAACTCCAAACATTTTGCTATAATGCTAGTCACTATGAAATCAACTTAATTTACATTAAAATAAAGTTGACATCAATTGGATCCATAAAGACTAGGTATAAACCTATAAGGTAAAGTAGTAAATGCTGATACCTACCTATAAATAAATATAGTTCATTACATTATAATTAATGTCGGCACAAATATTATTCTGTTACCTAAGTATGTGTCTATTTGTTATGTAGGTTTCTGGTATAGCTTTAGGTTTAAATACTTTATTCTAAAACGACAAAAGAGCCACTTACATGAGATTAAAAGATAACATTATGTAATATAAATATATATATATAACGGAGAAGGCATGTGTGTCTCGTTATTATCAGCCATATTTCAACTACTGTGGGCGAACTATGGGTATGTGTTGGGTATTGCGCAATAGAAAAACGGTTTGCAGTTCAAATCAGATTATAATTTCACGAACAATTTAATCACACTAGTAAATCACACACTATAGGTACACGATACAACCAGATACGGAACGCGGGACAGTTTCTGAGCGCATGTTGTTCGTTTGATGTCCAATGTCCAAGAGAGACGCTCCACCGCGCTGCACGCACTCTTGTACTCCCCACGAACTCAGGCTAGACTCTGTCAAGCGCCGCCAGATGGCGTTGGCGTTCCGAATAGTCAAACGATTGACTTCGTGGAAGCGTTGTCGTCACAGCGCTTTCGCCTCGTTGTCAAGTCAGCTCCCGTACTATTGACGTCACCGACATATACATATATTCTTGCTAACGGTCACTGCTACAGTACTTACAATATGCTTAAAATTATTTCGTTTTTAAATTAGTTGAGTACACGTTCAGAGGTTTCATTCTCAACTCAAAAGAAAATACGGAACCCTTATAAGATCACTTTGTCAGTCTAGACCCTTTTTCTCAGGAACGTGTGGAGTTAACAAGTTGAAATTAATTTCAAATACTCAGGGCTGCAATCCCTTGAATCAGTGAAAAAAAAAATCAAACTTCTAAGTCAACGCAATCAAAAGATACAGGCGTTTATGTTCCAGAATCAAAACCTACAGGGTATTTCCCGTTGACCTAGAATCATGTTTGGCAAGAAGCAATGTCATGTAGCACAAGTAAAGGAAAAAATCCGAAAACCGTTACTTACATTAAATTAACATATTTTTCCCCGTGATAAACTATTTACATACATACATACAGTGTACGGAACCCTCGGTACGCGAGTCCGACTCGCACTTGACCGGTTTTTTTTTTTTAAACCGATGAAGACGCACGGCTAGTTACTTGCAACGCACACGATCAGAATCATGTATTGAATCCATGGTAAACAGGTCGTGGGTCGATGTCCCTGCAACCCAGCCCCTGCAGTCTCGACATTAGACAGCGACAAAAATTGGTCGCTAAGTCGTATCGTTGTCAAATTCCTTTAATAGATTTTCAACTTCATATCGAAAGCAAAAGGTTGAAAATGTGTTAAAGAAATTTGACATCGATTAGACTTAACGACCGATTTTTGTTGTTATATTTGTCGACACTGCAGGGCCTGCACTCTAATTGCGTAACACACTATTTACTCTCAATTTGAATCTTTTTGAAGCATATTTCTAATCCATTGCTCCATAAGTTCGAAAAATGTATCTGCTTAACAACGCAATGAATGTTGTTGAACTGTCAAAATGAAACCCATTGCTACTGATAGTGTGTTATGACACGAAAAGTTTGTGAGTGTGAGTGTTTATATGTTTGTTACTTCTTCACGCTCAAACGGCTGGACCAATTTTGATAAAATTTTGCATGGAGGTAGCTAACACCCTGGATTAACATATAGGCTACTTTTTGTCCCGATATTCCTGCGTGATCGACACATACGCGGGTGAAATCGCGGGACGCAGCTAGTATTAATTAAACCTCTGTTTTGTCAAATCGTAAGAACCGTGTGAAGTTATATTCTATTCTATCGTAAGTTTTTTACTATTTTAAACCGCGCATCGTTTTTAAAGTCAGCACTTCTGTACTTTCATACCTCCTGTATACCAGGGTTGAGTTCTGATGAATGAACCATCCTCTCCCCCCTTCACCCCCTCGGAACCCCCGGGCACTCGAGCCTCCGCTCTCATCCATTGTTCGGCAAGAACGAGGTACCTCCACCAACCCGCAGTGTATGCATTTTGCCGGCTTAGCAGACTTTTAAAATTCATATAAGGATTTCAAAAGGACAGATTTGTATTATGTTTATGGTAAATATGCGGAATCGGTGGAGAAGTTGTGCGGTTGAAATGCTGGTTATAATAGTTTCTGGTACTTAGTGGAGTATTTTGCGGTGATTTTTTTAGGCTCTTCTGTGCAGGAGAACACTGAAAAGGCTATACAGGGTGTTACAGAAAGGGTATATCAATACAAACGGGTTGAAGAGTGAATCTGGTCTAGAATCTCTGTACAAAATTTCAGCTCAAAAGCAGTAACTTTGAAAATGCTTAATATTTTTTTATTTCGATAGTTCATTAAATTGAAATCATAACAAACGTGTCACCGCACTACGAGGGTCATTATTCATTATCTGTAGTGCGTCTGTGCGCCTAGTACAAGCACATCACGCCGCCGCGCGCCAGTGCAGCGCCGTGATGTCGAAATAAAAAAATATTAAGCATTTTCAAAGTTAATGCTTTTGAGCTGAAATTTCGTACAGAGATTCTAGACCAGATACACTCTTCAACCCATTTGTATTGATATTCCCTTTCCGTAACACTCTGTATACAATATTACAAGCTTTAAAAAAAATGGTCTTTCAAATATTAGGTATGCACTTTCGAAGGCTAGTTTTAATTCCGTCAAAAGTAGATGCGGCACCCTAATTGCGTAACACACTATAAATCGGAATCAGAATCATTTTGAAGCAAATTGCTAATCCATTGCTTCATAAGTTCGAAAAATTTGTCCGCTCAACACGTAAATAACGCAATGAATGTTGTTGAACTGTCAAATTGAAACCGATTCCGATTGATAATGTGTTACGCAATTGCCCCGCGGGCTTGGATGCAAAATAAAGCGGCCTTAAAATTATGCATGTAGTTTTTGACAAAATTAAATACTGAATTCAGTCTGTTTATTGAAATGCTAAAACGCGGCAACTATAGTAAGGTCCGGCCGCGCTGCCAAAGATGTAAACAACAATGGCCGCTCGAAATTGAATAAAATCAATATTACAAGAACATTTTGGCCATTGTTGTTTACATCTTTGGCAACTTTAGCGTGGCCGGACCTTAGATACAGTCAGCCCACAAAAGATGTATTTTGTATAGGTACATCGACGATAATTAACTTGATTGTCTACAATTTGTGTTCCATAATACTGTATTAATACTTATGTAGCACCAATTAAGTACCTACACAATATGTTTGTTGGCTAAACATTGATACAATATTAGAAAAAAGATTGACAATGAAATGACTTCTTCTCGATGTAAACATCTTGTTACTCAGCTAGCCTGTTAATGCATCACACATAATATGTAGTCACATTATATTATGTAACCCATTCATAATCAACGGCCATTCATCACCAGCTGTCACAAGGCAGGGTTGCCATTATTCACGAATTAGCATGCAAATAAGACATGGAAAAAGTAAGTGCTATAGACAATGACTGCATGCATTATCATACGTTTTAGATATAATGTGCTTGGCAAGTCACTGCGGAATACATAATTACATTTGAAATAACTATTGCGATTATCTAGTTAGCAAGCAAGTAATTAAAAATGGAATTTTCCATTTAACACTTTAAAATAGCATTAGCGTAGAAAAACAAGGATTCCGAACGGTTCTTTTCTTCTTTACCACATTGCAGATAACATTTTTTGAAATTCATTACCTATTTGCTAGCTTTTGCCCGCTTTTTGGATGTCGGAAAATATCCCATGGAGACGTACCACCGGGTTTAAAAGTACCCTACTTATGTGTTAATCCAGGATATAACTTATCTGTGTGCCAAATTTCGTCCAACTCCGTTTAGCCGTTTTTGCGCCAATCCGAAACATACATCCAAACAAACAGACAACAATTCTATAAACTATTTATTTATTTTATTATTTACTAGCTTCTTCCCGCGACTTCGTCCGCGTGAAATTTCACCCTCCCTCCATTCACCCTCTTAGGCGTGGAATTTCGAAAAACGCTTTATTAGTGGATACCTACTCTTCACAAAGAACACACCCGTCGAATTTCATGTCTCTAGGACCAGCGGTTTAGGCTGTGCGTTGATATATCAGTCATTCAGGACTTTGAATTTTAGGTATATATCCTAGATGTAGGTGTACACACAGTAAAATGGAAACAGATACGACATATTATTATTGAACTGTATTTATTTCTATGTTTTTTTTTTGCAAAAATATTCATTGTAGGTACAGTTTTGAATCCGCTACTATTTGATTATCCCCTTTACTAATAAACGAATTATATCAGATGAATAGTTACACACCGATTTCTCTCTTTCAGCCGTCAGTAATTTGACTTTCGAAAGAAGACAAAGCGTTGTATAACTATACAGACGCTATGCAACGTTTATTAGTTAAGGGGTATATGTATAGATTTGTGTATGTAAAACAACACTACAGAAGCAACCCTCAAACGCGAACGTGCTTATTTCCCAATTCCGCAGAGACTAGCCATTTTATTCGAAGAAACCTCGATGCAACACAGAAAATGTATTTTATGTGCAATACGTGGGAACGGAGTTTTCTATTTTTGAAATCCGTGAACTGTATAGCCTGAGATTTGCAGCGAGCGTGGTGGAGGTTAGATTAGCGAGACAGACATATTTTCACCTACGAGTTTACTGAGAAATGGCTGCCATTTTAGAATTTTCCGTATTTTCGAATATATATCAAGCATCACACATTGCTCGCAGAACAGATGGCCGAAAGGTTCTGCCCCCTTATTCACAAACACTCGATATGCTTCCGTATCGTATCGAACATTAATCATTGTTATCGTAGGAGTCTTCTCAAGGCTGTTCACAAGTCCAAAACCCGAAAATTTTGTCAGTTGAAATCAAATAGACGCCCGCTATTCTTCCAACAGCTATTTACTGTTGAGGGGAAGTCAAATCAGGTTATCGAAATGTCAAGTTTTCGATACGATAGCCTGTCGTATGGTTGTGAATCAGGGTTCTGGAGTGGTGACCGCGTAAGTACCGGAAGACGTAGCGTTGGAAGGCCTCCCACAAGGTGGACCGACGACCTTGTGAAGGCCGCAAGAACCCGTTTGATGCGAGATTCACAGAACCGGTCGAAGTGGAGGTGCTTGGGGGAGGCCTATGTCCAGCAGTGGACGTCTTTCGGATGAAATGATGATGATGATGATCAAGTATCAACGAGTTACCTTCAGGATATTGAGGGATTGGATAAAGGATATTCGATACATGATCTCCCAGCCACTTTATCGCTAGATGGCGGCACATTCGCACTTCGAACATTTTCAATTTTTACGCCTAACTCAGAAAGCTTTGCGAAACAACTTTATTATATGCGTCAACTAACGCATTAACATAATCTTTTTAGATATTCACTTTGCTTGTTAACTCGTCTCATACAAAGATTTGTACCCCTAAACATTTAGCCGTTTCACTTTATATCTTTACTATGTCTTTACACACACATGTACAGTTACACACTACGTGTATAGTTTTACTTGCGTTAGAACTAGATGGCGTTGTATTCATAAACTTGGTTTGTGAACTTGTTTTCCAGAGGTGGCGTTAATTAAAATAAAATATTTTTACGAAAATATTTTTATGACTGTCCTTCATTCTCTAAAGAAAAGCGTACTTTTTATAGTAAAAACCGAAGAAAAGAATACTTGATTGCTACAAGGGTTGTCAGTTGCTTATTCAATTATTCTAAGGGTGCTTTTGTAGTGTGTTAGGGTAGGTTTAGGTTTAAAAATAATAAAATAATAATAAATCCCCTGACCGATTTCGGTCACGGTGGCCAATTTCAAAGAAGATTAGCCAGGTTTGCAGGAGATATTATAGTGCACAAGTGTGTGCGCAAATACAGGTGCACTCTCTGTTCCTTTACTCTCATAGTTCGATGGGACGGCAATCCGACACGACCAGAGAGAGATCAGGCGCAGGACCAACGGCTTTACGTGGTTTCCGGAGCACGGGGGTATCACGCCACCAATTTCCAAACTTCGGGCAAAAAAAAATAAAAAGAGTAAAGAAATTCCTAATGGGAAAAATCCAAATTAAATATTACTTGGTCCGACCTGGGAATCGAACCCAGGACCCCTTGCACGGCAGACGCACTTGTGACCACGAAACCAACGAGACAGTCAAGTTTAACTCTATAATTAAACGCTACTATAAAACAAAATATATAAAATGTTTATTTGAGTCCGCGAGAGACGCAGCGGCGCGCGGCGGTGGCGGCGCGGGGGGGCGTGGCGCGGCGCGGCGGCGGACGGTCATCGTATTCCGCGAATTCAACTCGGTGGTAGGTATCATTCAACCGCAGCTTTCAGCGTACCCGCCGCGCGCCGCCACAGCACATGAGTAGACAATTCCGTTTGTCTAATCATGTGGCCACAGGCCACAGGCAGTAAGGCAGTGTACAGACACGTGAAATTATTAGGCCGTGTATACACGGTTGTGGGTATTTAATTATTAGTGTAATTTTATTACTGTTGTGTGTATGTATAATATGTATGTATATAAGTGTTATGTGTAATATGTATTATGTGTTTACTATTTATGTGTGTTTGTATGTTTAGCCTACAAACCAACAACTTCACATACACCAGCGTCCACTCAAACCAACAATTCCAATTTCAAATGAAAAAATGAAAAAAAAAAACAGCTGTTCCCTACATTTTGACGAGTTATAAATGTAGGCAACAGCAGATTTTTTTTTGCGATTTCAGGTTTGGTCCCATAGTAAAAAAAATTGTTCATAATGATGAGTACAATGACCATGTTAGTCTTGTTCCAATAACCCTGTATATACTAATACTATATTATATCCATACTGATATTATAAATTCGAAAGTAACTCTGTCTGTCTGAATGTTACCTTTTCACGCCTAAACCACTGAACCGATTTAGATGAAATTTGGTAAGTATAGAGATAGTTTGAGTCCCGGGGAAGGATATAGGATAGTTTTTATCCCGATATTCCCACGGGATCGACACTTATGCGGGTGAAACCGCTGGGCGCAGCTAGTTGCAAATAAAGTTTATTGAACTCTTCTCTCTCTTCGATAATTGAGCTTTGTTGGTACCGACTTTGTTTTGAAGATTCTATACATCTTTTATTGCTTATTTACACCCTAAGTTACATTAAAATTAGCAAGGAAAAACCGGCCAAGTGCGAGTCGGACTCGCCCATGAAGGGTTCCGTAGCAGCAAGTAACATAATATAAAAGTTCTTGTAGTTCGTTGTAACTTTGTGAAAGGTAAATTGCGGTTTTCGATTTATGACGTATTAAAAAAAAACTACTTACTAGATCTCGTTCAAACCAATTTTCGGTGGAAGTTTACATGGTAATGTACATTATATATTTTTTTTTAATTTTATCATTCTCTTATTTTAGAAGTTAGAGGGGGGGGGGGGGGGCACACATTTTACCACTTTGGAAGTGTCTCTCGCGCAAACTATTCAGCTCAGAAAAAAATGATATTAGAAACCTCAATATCATTTTTGAAGACCTATCCATAGATACCCCACACGTACAGGTTTGATGAAAAAAAATTTTTGGAGTTTCAGTTGTAAGTATGGGGAACCCCAAAATTTATTGTTTTTTTTTCTATTTTTGTGTGAAAATCTTACTGCGGTTCACAGAATACATCTACTTACCAAGTTTCAACAGTATAGTTCTTATAGTTTCGGAAAAAAGTGGCTGTGACATACGGACGGACGGGACGGACAGACAGACATGACGAATCCATAAGGGTTCGGTTTTTTGCCATTTGGCTACGGAACCCTAAAAACCGGCCAAGTCCGTGTCGGACCACGCACAATGAAGAGTTCCGGAGTTGAAATCAATTTATCCCAATTCAAGATTGTATTTTACCACTTAGTCGGCGTGATTAATATGTATATCCTTGCCAAATTATAGCTTTCTAGTACTAAGAGTCTCTGAGCTAAGCTGCGGGAGGACGGACGGATTGTCTGACGGTTATGGCGAAACTATAAGGGTTCCTTGTTGACTACGGATCCCTAAAAAAACGAATCTTTCTTAGCTCATAACTTTTTAATGGCTTTTCATTTTACTATTTTGTTCCCGCGCATAAAAAATTAATAAAACTAAATAAGAAAAAACGATATAATGTTTAACTTTGGATGTACATACAGACGCCAGCAAATCAAACTAGGTACTTACTGCAATCTGTCAAATTTCATTAATAGATTTTCAACTTTATCGCTAAAGTATTAGGTTCAAAGTTGATTGGGAAAATTTTACAGTTTCGGGTAGCTTGATGTGCTGGCGTCTGTGCTATGTCAAACAGTCCACTGTTATTAGGTACTCCAGTACCTAATAAATTCCTGAAATTTGTAAGTATGGAAAAATTTCGGCTAGTGTGCTCATCAACTTTATAGATGATACGTTCATTATTACAGTAATGTCGAACCCAGGGTAGATCGCAGATAATTCTATCACAAAGTAAGAGCCACCGCGCCAGCCTTGTAAGAAAAAAAAATAACAAAAAAAACCGCCTTCCAAAAAAAAAACTACTAAGTCGAAAATAACTTCGGTGTCTTCAGTACCTACTTTAGTTTTTGCCTCCGACTTCCGAAAATAAAGGTTTTTTCGCCTAGTAGTGTTTTTTTTTTAAGTCGGTATTTTTTTTTTTTAATTATATCTCGCTTTTTAGTGGGTCTGTTTATAATTTATCTAAGTTTCAATAGCCTAATGTCAACTTGCTTATCGCCTTTACAAAATATTGCTTTTCCCGATGCAGGGACGTTAACTGTTGAGGAGTTCTCCTGGTATTTCACCATCAGCTCCATTTCACCATTCGCATTGTGACGAGCATAATAATTAATTGCTTAGCAAGCACATTAAAGTAATCGAATCGCAACCCGTGAAATACTTATTATTGAGTAGTTCCAGTGGCCATCAGTCATGTGGTCTTCATCATCAGTTCCACTTCACCAAATGGCGCTTTCCGAAAGCAAATGCACGAGTTACTATAAAAAATAGGTACCCAAATCGCTATAGGTGTGCTTATAATATTTTAAGAGTTCCTTCAATTTCTCCAGGATCCCATCATCAGATCCTGACTTGATGACAATGGGACCACCTGGAAAGTATACCCTTTCAAACAAAAAAAGAATTTTTCAAATCGGTCTAGCCGTCTTCGAGTAATCGGGTCGGGTAACATGCATAAAAAAAAATTAAAAAAGATTCCGACAAACTGAGAACCTCCTCCTTTTTTTGAAGTCGGTTAAAAATTGCATACCTACGCTTCGCAACCATCGATCTTAGTGATCGATGTTCGCAACTAAACTTGTCAACAAAATCACGCATAATAATGCCTGTGCGACGGTTGACTACAACGCCATCTAACGATCAAGATCAACTGTTGTTGATAACCATAGCAAAAATGTATGTTCTGCTTCTCGATGGTTCTTTGAAATATCCTGCAGAGGGCGTGTTCCGGCCGCGCACACATAGAAAAATTTATCGATTTTATCAGGCCTAGATATCCTGTAAATAGTGTTTTTTTTATAGGTTTTTGTCGATATGCGTCAATAATAAGTCATAACAACTTAATATACGTGCTTTTATTCTGCAAAAATCGTTTATATTTCGAGATTTGTACCCCGAAAGAATGTATGAAAAAGTGTCAGTATCCAATCACCTTAGACGGTTTTATTTTGGGCACTTCAACAAAGATTTCATATCGGTATTCGCTCAATATAGCCCATGCCAACAAATATAGTTCATATACAGGGTGTCCCTGGAAGTATGGATCAAATCGAATAGGGGCGTAGGCAGTCATTTCCAAAGTTTTTAACCCTGAGAATGTCAGTGAATTTTTTTACGGTTCAAATGTTATGACCGATTTTTATTTATTTTTTTCAATCACTTCGCTTGGTGCTCAAAGAAAATACTATCAGGGCTATCTAAAAAAAATAAATTGATACTTAGCCCTGATAGTTTTCACGAATTCGATTTTTCTTCTCTTTTTTTTAGTTTTTTTTTTGTATTTTTTTTTTTTTTTTGCTAAAATGTTTGGAAAAATGACCTTGCCCACGTCCCTATTCGATTTGATCCATACTTCCAGGGACACCCTGTATAGTAATAATAAAGCTGATGAGTCTGTTTGATTGAACGCCCTTATCTCTACTTATAGTCAGATATGAAAAACTATTTTGTACCCCGATTCTTGGAAAAGGTTATTTAACATCACGCTAGGACTCTTAGGAGCCGAGCAGAAATAAAAGAAAGTCAGAAAGAAAACGAAGTAATGGCAGGCGATGCGTTGCGACACAAGAAATTTCACGCGGAGAATGTCGCGGCCAGTAGCTAGTTCCTAATATAAACCGTCATCCTTCTTCAATCATCATTAAGCACACCAGATTCCAATATTTCCAACACGTTGCCTTATCGACCCTTCGTTGTAAATAAATCTTTATTTCCAGTTTTACAATTATACATTTACCACTTTGTTCATATACCTACAGTTATAAAGCTTTAGACTCACTTTTTTTAACCTGCAGTAATGCTCATGTATTCTGCACTACCACCGGCCACGTGGAGATAGTGCAGTTATGTGGGACTCTAACCTACTAAAACTCCACGGTGTCCTCCTCTGCCGCTTACGGCGGGAACACGGGCACCCAAAGCTCTGACACCCAAACTAAGATTAAAAACTTATGTTATGGGTGTCAGTGCTCTCAAGTTAACACCAGTTAGACAAATCAAAGTTTGGAATTTTACAGTGTAGATACTATACCCCGGCCATAGGTAGAGGTGGAACACCGCGTTGGTTTTAACCGGTAAGAGTCCGGCATGCCCCTCTGTCACCCCCACGATAGAGGAAGTCCATGAGGATTTCCACCGCAAGAAAAAAAAAAGTGTAGATACTATAAACAGATAATTAAGAAAATATATATTTTTTAATGATTTCCTATGTAAGTACAAATTGCATCACAGAAACGTGGTTTCGATAGACGGTCTTACTCAATCTCAGTGGCGAGCTAATAAGGCCTCGAGGCGCCGACTGCAGCGCAGCACTACACATCACTACATTTAGCTACTTTCGTCTCGACACGAGATTACAGCGAAGACGAGCTTCGTGAAATGTAGCGGACGAGACAAGAATAAAAGCATTGGCAGCAAGAGGGTTGATTAGCTCCTACGAGTATGTGACATTTTTTGAAGTGTAAACTTCTTTAGCGGCGTTGCACATTTTTAGTAGTGGGTAAAAAATGTTAAACTCGCGTCAGGACATCGCGTCAGGACACGTGACCGTCAGGAGAGATTCCCCCCCCCCCCCTCTTTCTACGGCGGCGCCAACCGAAGTGAAGTGACACACGGACACAATGGATGGATGGATGGATGGATGGATGGATGGATGGATGGATGGATGGAAGTGGAAGTGGAAGTGGAAGTCGAAGTGGAAGTCGAAGTGGAAGTGGACGTGGAAGTGGAAGTCGAAGTGGAAGTCGAAGTGGAAGTCGAAGTGGAAGTGGAAGTGGAAGTCGAAGTCGAAGTGGAAGTCGAAGTGGAAGTCGAAGTGGGTGTCGAAGTGGAAGTCGAAGTGGAAGTCGAAGTGGAAGTCGAAGTGGAAGTCGAAGTGGAAGTCGAAGTGGAAGTCGAAGTGGAAGTGGAAGTCGAAGTCGAAGTGGAAGTCGAAGTGGAAGTCGAAGTGGAAGTGGAAGTGGATGGATGGATGGATGGACAGCTGATGGCTCGACCGTCTGTGTAGTAGCCACACTGCTGTGTATTCGTAAAATTCGTTTATATAAAGTGTTTAAAATATGGAAATTGAACAAAGTGCATCTATTAATGAAAAAAGTGACGCAGAAATAGTGAAAAAAATGAGTTATAATATTAATTAAATTAATAATTGAATTATTTCAACGTTAATATTCAAGTTTTCACTTCTGCCGGCACTCCCGGAGTGCAACCCGTCTTTTTTTTTGTATTGTCAATTTACTGTGTGATTCTCTATCTCGGATACTGTACTCCATAGTATTTTTTTTTTATTTAAAGTGCAAAAGTAGTTTTTTTTTTATTTAAGTACCGTCGATAGAAAAAAGAAGAAATATACAGGATTTTTTTTTATATATTTTATTTTAACATATTTTTCATCGGCAGACGCAAAAAAAATACAACAATTTGTTTTGGCGTTCGCCATTGTTCTTTCGTAGTGGTTCTGTTGTCAAACTTTAACCTCACGAAAATCAAAAAGTCAATTTAATTTTTGTATGAGAGTTTTTTTCAGTATTTCACAGTGGTTCTACGGTAAAACTTTCACCCATAAAAAAGTCAATATCAAGTCGCCAATGAATTCAAAGTTGTCATCTTAGGCAGCGTTCCCACTACGCCGGACCGGCAGATCTGCCGAAAACCGGACACCGGACAGAGTGTTCACATTACATCGGATCCCGGAAGAAATTCAGACAGTCAAGTACTTACCTCAGTTGAATTTGGACCATTAAACATACTTCACGCCATGCTGCTAACTTTAAGTTTTTGTTTTTATAGACGTCTTCGGTCTTATCCCACAGAACAGGTCTCTCTTGGACAAGCGTAATTAAAGTTTCTGCTTGAATATCCATGCTAAACGTCTACTTTTACCAGAAAATGCGAGCCGAATGACGTGAGTGGAACACGGGCGGGGCGAGGGGAGCACGAGCGGGGCGAGCGGGGTACAGATACCGGCACAAACTCGTTCACATTACTCCGGGCCCGGTCGTTCTACCGGCAATTCGTAGTGACAAAACGCTCGGTAAAAATGCCAGGCTCGGCAAAAATGCCGGACCCGGGATAATGTGAATAGCTTCATATAAATTGTACAGCCACTAGCCCTTCCGGCAGATTTACCGGCGCGGCAGATCTGCCGGTCCGGCGTAGTGGGAACCTAGCCTTATTTAAAATGGCCGATCGATCGCATATTTCCATAAAATGCCAACAACCGAACGATGTTTCCAAAGAATTTTAATTGCCAGCATAATATTGAATCGTTGTGCGTACTTAATATTAAAACATGTGTTTATTTGATTATAATTATGTTCTATAAATATTTGAACGAAATTGTTGGATCATTGAAATTAAATACTTACATACCAGGAGCTTTAGGAATGCGATCAAAATGCGGTAATTACCTGAAACAAAGAACAGAATTTTAATAAATAACAGAACAATAGAAAACATAATCGATGTGTTTGGTGTATGGTGTGTGTGTGTGTATTTCTGTGAAAAATAAACATTTCTGTAGTAAAAACTTTTTCAGGCGTTTTTGCATTCAACGAAACTGGGGTCTAATCTTTAAGTCCGTGTATGAAGATACGGGTCCGTCTAAGACCCTTCGTACACAAGACTACTCAAATCTTAGATACTCAATGATTTTAGTCTAAAAGCGACTGCCGCCATACAAATCTATTGAAGTTCGTACACGAGTCGCGTCGCCGACATTTTCAACTTAGGTATATGGATTTGTATGGCGGCAGTCGCTTGAAGACTAAAATCGTTGAGTATCTAAGATTTGAGTAGCCTTGTGTACGAAGGGGCTAAACTAGTTCGATACTTCGGAAAGAACCCTACTCCCGATTAATTAACTATTTCAAACGGGCCAAAAAACATATGTGGGCCAATTCCCGTAGTTAAATACGTTCAAAATCTAGTCGCAATCTCATCTCAACGACAACCAATGTCAAAAACTTTTCATAAATGTAGGGTTAGAGGTATTTTTGACAGATTGAGACCGAGATCAGACTGTGAACGTTCTTAAAATTACGAGAATTGCCCCTCGGGAGTAACGACAACTATCAAATGTGTTGTCATTCATTCTGAGTTCAGGCCTCGAACTAATCTTAAGTCCGTAGGGGACACAGACAGTGGCGTGCATTGCATATAGGCATATAAGCAGTGCCTACCTCGATATATCAACATAAGCCTGTCAATTACATTTTAGAGTGTGTGCCCCACAATTAAGAAACTCGCAAAATTATCATACCTAACAAAAAACAAAATCTTCATACAAACACGCGCGGCAGTACGCAATCACCGGACGGCCTACTCGGCTCCCGTACTATTCGCACATTGTCATTGGTCTTTTTACTCGTTCAAGTTAATACGACAAAATTAAAAATACTTACGTCTCACGCGTAATACCATGACGTTCGACCTTCGCAATTTATCACACTTAAGTAGGCGTGCCTACTCAAATAACCACACTTTTGACCGCGTTTGCCTAGACTAGACCGGGCCTAGTGCCTACCTATTCTAAAAACCAATGCACGCCACTGGACACAGAGTAGGAAACGCCCGATACTACGGATTTTGAGCTTAGAGAGTACACCCCCTGAACCGTCACGCTCGGATCGGTGATGCTGAATCGGCTATACTCGGCACCAACCAGTCGGTGACGCTAAATCGCGTATGTATACTCAGCTCCAGTATTTTCTATAATGTGGTCATTAGCAAACACTTATTTTCTTTTATATAAAACATACATATAATAAGGTCATCCATATGATTGGACCGCTTCTTTTCATCTTTTAATCTGAAGTCTAATCTCGTGTTCAAAGGAATCGATTTCCTTGAAGGTAATCAGACAGATATTACGAATGAACCCAATTCCCCCGCCATTGATATTGCTGGTAATTGCTATCATAAAGTATATATGGGGTTCTCTGCATTAAGATATAATACATTTGTAGTTAATAATACCAACCTAAGCGATTGGATATTCTTTCAAAGAGCCTGAGATGAGGAAAATGTCGTGAGGAAAGTTTTCAGAAAGAAAGAAAGAAAAAGTATTTATTGCGACTCGTATAGGAAGATCACAAACTAAACTAAACACAGTAAAAAAAAAAAAAACGGGTTGCACTCCGGGATTGCCGGCAGAAGTGAAAACTTGAATATTAACGTTGAAATAAATCAATTATTCATTTAATTAATATAACTCATTTTTTTTCACTATTTCTGCGTCACTTTTTGAAGTGAAACTTCTTTAGGCGCGCTTGACATGGGGAGTAAACTGGCGAATGCGTTACGAAAACGTGTGATCGGGCGAGTAGGGAAGGTACGTATTTATGCGATCGGGTTTTTACATCAGGTATTTGCTTCCAATTACGCACACCAGGTACCGACTCAAAATACTTGCAAGACGATAAAGTACCTTATAGGTACGGCTACTCGCTCAAATACGTAGGTACTCAATCGCGTTAGTTTTCGCAAATGCGATCATGCTCCTTGTCAGTAAGAGTCTACGGAACAATTTCGTATGCAAGTATTTTTGAAGGGAAACTTCTTAACGCGCGCTTGACTTGGGGAGTAAACTGGCGAACGCGTTACGAAAAGTGTGATCGGGCGAGGTGAACGGGAGTTGAGTGGGGGATATAAGCAAGACAAAGCAGTGCGCGCGCACGTTTTCTTTCTCTCTTCCTCTCATAGCCAAATACGTATGAAGTTTTTTTTCTTTTGCTTATATCTCGAAAATGGTGCGTCCTATCGCAAAAATAATGAAAATTTCGACCCCCTTTATAAAACCCAGGAACTCCTAAAACTCAACATGTAGGTAATCATTTTTCATATTTTCCATACAAAAAGTGAAAAATTCCTCAAAAAACACGCCAAGGCCGCCCCTCCGCGCCTGCGGGTCTAAAAAACAATACACGGGGTTAGGGCAAATAAGTACAGACGCCAGCACATCAACCTACTACAATCTGTCAGATTTCTTTAATAGATTTTCAACTTTATTACTAAAGAATAAGGTTCAAAGTTGACGTGCTGGCGTCTGTACCACGTGTCGACGAGTCGCGATTGTCAAATTCGATTTTTGTTGTGTCAAAATTATTTACGTGAAACTTCTTTACGCACACTTGACTTGGAGAGTAAGCTGGCGAACGCGTGACGTAAGCGTTACGAAAAGTGTGATCGGGCGAGTAAGGAAGGTACGTATTTACTCGACCAGGTTTTTGCTTCCAAGTACGCACACCAGGTACCGACTCAAAATACTTGCAAGACTATAAAGTACATACCTTATACGGCTACTCGCTCAAACTCAACCGCGTTAGTTTTCGCAAATGCGATCATGCTCCTTATCAGTAAGAGTCTACGGAACAATTTCGTATGCAAGTATTTTTTACTTTCATGGTTTGCAAGTATTTATTTGTAAACGCGATTTTGCTCCTTATTTATAGGAAGTCATTGATCAATTTCCTATGCAAGTAGTTTTACATCCAACGGGGCTTTTGAATACGCGATTGTACTTCTTATCTGTATGAAGTTATGGATCAATTTTCTATGCAGATAGAAAATACTTGAAAGTATCTCGCTCCGTCGTGGCTCGACGCTCGAGTACGTAGGTACTCAAATAGTTCAACAACCGCGTTTGTTTTCGCAAATGCGATCATGCTCCTTATCAGTAAGAGCACAGAATACATAATAGTACTACGTACAGAAAGGACACTCCCTTCCTCGCCCTCATATCAGATACCGCACCTCACCCCGCACTTCGAGGTATTCGTCGCCGACTCTTTAGCAAGGGCGCTCGCGAACCGCAGCGCTGTATTGCTGACACGAACACACAATTATGCGATTTAAAACTTATATTTGAGTTTTAATCACGATGGTTGGATATTGTGATGCTTTTCCGAATTCGTATTTACATAAACTGTTTGTAAGATTTCGCATTTTTAATAACATGCGATTTAATAACCGATTATTTACAGATAAGTCATTTAAACTAAACTATTTTAGTGTTTTTAGTTCATTACGAACTACCGACTATACAAATAAACAATTGAACTACATGGTCACTTCATAATAATGCACACGTTCGGGGTCGTCGTTCGGTTCCCCGACACAAATTGCTTACCGCGCCATTTTTTTTACGCTACTAGATTTCACGCACACATTTGCACGTATACAAACGTCATTTGTTTATGTAGTAGTACTAGGTAATTATTTTGCGAACGTTGTATGGAGTGTCCGAGGTGTGGTAAGACTCTTACCACAGAATACTTAAAGTACTACGTACAGAAAGGACACTCCCTTCCCCGCACTAACATCAGTTACCGCACCTCACCCCGCACTTCGGCGTATTCGTCGCAGTTATTTAACAAGAGCGCTCGCAAACACAAGTACCTCACGCACACATTCATACGTATACGTATACGAACGTCATTTTTTAATGTAGTAATAGTAGGTAATTATTTTGCGGGCGTTGTATGGAGTGTCCGGGGTGTGCTCTTACCACACCTCGGACACTCCATACAACTCCGTAAGAGTCTACGGAACAATTTCGTATGCAAGTATTTTTACTTTAATGGTTTGTAAAAGTATTTATTTGTAAACGCGATTGTGCTCCTTATTTATAGGAATTCACGGGTCAATTTCCTATGCAAGTACTTTTTACTTCCAATAGGGTTTTTGTTTGATTACGCGATTGTACTTCTTATTTGTATGAAGTTATGGATCCATTTTCGATGCAGATAGAAAATACTTGAAAGTATCTCGAGCCCTGGTTTTAGGCCCTGGTTTCTTAAGGTGGACGTACTTGGAAGCCCTGGTACTCGATTTTGCAAGTACGACCCATGTCTACGGGCTACGGGCGAGGCGAACGGGAGTTGAGTGGGGGATATAAGCAAGAGAAATCAGTGCGCGCGCACATTTTCTTTCTCTCTTCCTCTCATAGCCAAATACGTTTGAAGTTTCACTTCAGTCGTGTGGTCATAAGCACACTCGTATTTTTTTCTTTAATAGATGCACTTTGTTCAATTTCCATATTTTAAACACTATATACACGAATTTTACGAATACACAGCAGTGTAGGTACTACACCCACACCCACACCCACACGACCCACACCCACACCCACACCACCCACACCCACACCCACACCCACACCCATCCATCCATCCGTGTGGTTTTGAAAAAGTGGTTGATATCACATAGTTTTTATTCTGTCGGCGAATTTCTGAACAAAAAATCTTGTCAGTCCTACCACTTCAGAAATGCATTGTAATAATTTTTTTAAATTATTTATGTTAATTTGCTAATTTAATTAACTGTACAATATTATTATGTTACTGCATGTTGTTAATACCTACTTCATGTATTAAATATTTGCATGCCATCATTACATGGCGGAATGTGTCTTAGCACTACAATATTACGTTATCATCTTTTGTACCACATTTTATGCAAATAAACGATTTTGATTTGATTTGATTTGATCCATCCATCCATCCATCCATCCATTGTCGTGTGTCACTTGGTTCACTTCGGTTGGCGCCGCCGTAGAAAGAGAGGGGGGGGGGGATCTCTCCTGACGGTCACGTGTCCTGACGCGATGTCCTGACGCGAGTTTAACATTTTTTACCCATTACAAAAAGTGTGCAACGCCGCTAAAGAAGTTCTCACTTCAAAAAAAACAAGATATATAAAAAAAAAGAATAATTAACAGAAAGTCCTATAGGTACGAGGCCAAAAGGCTCCTATCTCAGCATGATGCTGCGACATTTAAAAAATAAATGTCACAGCGCTGGTATAGGTAAGGATAAACGATGGATGGATTGTGTGAAAGATGGTATGGCTAGAAAGGAAGTGACACCAAGATGGCGACTAATAGAGAAGCGTGGAAGAAAAATACATGTTGCACCGACCCTAAATAAATGGGATATTGTTATTGGGATAAGGGCAAGGGGTTACCAAAGTTACTGACATAGCCCTAAGAATTGCGAAACTTAAGTGGCAGTGGGTAGGGCACATTGCTCGAAGAACAGACGGCGGATGGGCCCGGGGTGGTGACCGCGAACCGAAAGACGCAACGTTGGACGGTCTCTCCCACAAGGTGGACCGATGTCCTTGTGAAGGCAGCAGGAATCCGCTGGATGCGGGAACGGGAAGCACAGAACCGGTCGAAGAATGGAGATGCTTGGGTAAGGCTATAGATGCTGGCGGGAAAAATTCCGAATCATTCCCGTCGAATACTTCGGAAGTATTCCGAAATATTCCGAAACTTTGGGAATATTTCCCATTGAATTATTCGGCGGAAACATTCGATTGCGGGGTACGAATCTTTCTCGCGGGGGGAAAACTTATCCAGGGAGCATCTCCCCTCTTACCGCATCTCGCACCGCCATCGCCTGCAGCCCTGCACGCACGACTCGTGCAGTCGGGCGCGCACAGAGTGGCAGCGCGGCGGCGATCGACGAGCGATGCAAAATACGATTTTTCAGAGCCTATACTACCTCAAATGGCTTAGCGTGATCCTCCGTTATGTCGAAAATCCTGCACCATTAATTTTGAAATAAATATATGGTAAAGTTGAGGATTAATGCTAAGTCTTATGTTAGACGAAAACACGATTCCATAAAATTTTCTCGATATAAAAAAAAATCCAAAGTTACCTCTAACCCGAACAATAAACCGCTGGTATTCAAAAAATACTTCAAATTAGATCATGAAACTTTGCATACTAACTGAACTTACTTTAAAGCAGGTCTTATGTTATTTACTTTTTTATAATTACCATTATTTCACTGTAAAAATGCAAATACCTAAACTATTGGCGCTGCCTGCCGCCCAGCACCGCACTCTGTCTCGCTCTCACTCAGTCCGCGAGCAGTATCGTATGAGCGAGATAAAGAGTGAATTTTAGCTGAGGTAGTAGGCTCTTCAGCAAAAAAAATAAAAATCGTAATTAAATACATTTTGAATAATTCTGATTTAAAGAAACTTTCCCAGAAGTATTCCGGAATTATTCAGAATTTTTCAGAAGTTTTGCAACTATAGGTAAGGCCTATATCAGGACGTCTTTCGGCTGAAATGAAAGGGCAAAACTATGCTATATAAGAGTCTTTCAATTAATGAATAGGCAAACTAGTATGTGCGGCGAAAAAGAGATCTAAAACAGAATGTACAGACAGCACATCAAGCTACTACAATCTGTTAAATTTCTTTTATAGATTTTAAACTTTATCACTAAAGCATAAGGTTCAAAGTTGATTGGGAAAATTTGATAGCTTCGGGTAGTTTGATGTGTTGGCGTCTGCTGTACTAGATTTGACAGGCAGCGCCGCCATGACACGCACAGTTATGTTTGTTATTCTATAAGTATATAGGTACTATAGATATTCAAGTTTTCCCCAGCAATGCATCATTTTACTTTTGTTTGTTTATTTTCCTGCCAGTCTCGATTTATAGTTTGTCTATTTTAAATGTGTTTACATGATTTCACGGTGAAAATACAGCATTCATAACATTTCAGCGAAGTTATGTTAATTTATTTATTTTCTACTCCGATTTGCTGGAACGGGTTTAAAGTATCCCCATACTAAATTTTATCAAAATCGGCCCAGCCGTTTCGGAGATTAGCCGAAACAAACAGACAGACAGACAAAAACTTTAGACATTATTTTTGTGTTTTAAGTACTGTATACAGAATGATTTTTTTACCGGTTCCAAATTTTTACAGGCTGTTTTCTACCTATGGATATGAACAACTTTCACTATGGGACCAACTCAAAACACGAAAAAAATATCAGCTCCTTCATACATTTTGGTCAAGTAGGTATTGAGCGATTTTTTTTTCGTGATTTCAGATTTGGTCCTAATATAGTGAAAGTTGTTCATATTCATGGGAACACCTTGTAAACATTTAGAACCGGTAAAAAAAAATCATCCGGTATAATTTCATATACATTTAGTTAAAAAGCTGTTATTTTCAGAAACAGACAGCTTTTCGTACAAACGCCAGCACATCAAGTTACCCGAAACTGTCAAATTTTCCCAATCAACTTTGAATCTTAAAATTTAGCGATAAAGTTGAAAATATATTAAAGAAATTTGACAGATTGTAGTAGCTTGATGTGCTCGCGACTGTACAATGACCAGTCAGCTTATACTGGAAATATAAAGCTTGATATGCCGTTGTGTGTACACACACCATAAATGAAGTACCTACATAATAAATAATTAATAATAATAATATGCCACAACTATCACACAACGCCATCTAGTCCCAAGCTAAGCAGAGCTTGTGTTATGGGTACTAGACAACTGATAAACATACTTATATATTTCTAAATACATACATATTATAGATAAATTACACCCAGACACAGAACAAATGATCGTGCTCATCACACAAACATTTGTCCTGGGTGGGAATCGAACCCACGCCCTCCGGCATAGCAGTCAGGGTCACTAACCACTAGACCATCAGGCCTGACTATTAATTATCCATAGCAACTAGCGTACCTACCTTGTTAATTACATCAACAAAATAAATGGCAATGCTTGATTGGGATATCAATGTTCATTATGGCAGACATCCAACATGGTGGCGTGTCCATCCGAAAGACATGACATGACGTGGCGTTCGGATTAAGCAGGTAATTGGAGGGAAAATATTGATAACCGGATAATTATGTGAATTCGTTCAATTTTATTGTTACTGGAAATACGTGAACTCGGTTTTTGATATTATTTGCTGACAAGTGATAACTTTTAATATAATTATTGGTTTGCCGGCTGGTCGATACTTCACGTGACCAGAGGGCTGGGTCGTTCTTTGGCCAAAGAATTAGCATTGCCATTCAACGTGGCAATGCTGCCAGTCTTCTGGGCACGTTTCCGGATGACAGCGATGCGGATGAATACTTCGACGCCTAAGTGTCCTTTTGTTTTTTTTTTTATATATTTGTATTGTAAGTTAGTCATTTATTTTAGTATCTAGTGTATATAGTATACGACATAACTATATATGTATTTATTTTTAAATTTATTCTTATATCTGACAAGTTTCTGACAAGTAAAATTAAATGCTTAGTGGCAGCAGCGATGTAGTGGATTACAGTGCTTGTCAACCTTCGACATCGCTGAGCATCCTGGAGAGATGTCCGCTGTGTACCCAGGCACGGTTTTTTAAAGGTAAGCGGGGTTTGAATGTGCACATTGGAAAGGTGCACAGACCACCAAATGTGCTCATCTCAGACCCTGCCTCAACAACCACTCCTACAACTCCAGCTACATGCACTTTTGACCCATTTTGGAAAACCCTGTCCAAATTCAAAAACTCTGTTCCTGTTTTAAAGCGAGTTCCCCGTGGCGCTAGACCTCTAGTGGCGCAACACCTAGCAGGTTGCGTTCGTCTTGCCGCCCGCGAGAACTCGTTAAGTGCTTGGGAACAACTACTCACCTTCCCTTATAGAATTCTACATGTTCAAAAGAATTTGGCAACAAAAAAGACATTAACTGCACAAATTAAAGAAAACTGTAATATTTCGACTCATAATTTAGATTCTAAATTACAGACACAGAGATATACCTCATCAAGAGGTATATCCCATCTCGTAGAAACTAAGTTAGGGGAAGGTGACATCAGCGGAGCAGCCAGGATTCTATTTAGTAGTGATGTGGTGGCACCGTGTTCTCCAGAAACACTCGCAGCTCTGGAGAGCAAACACCCTGCCGCAGCGGATGGCCTTTCTTTTCCTGACCCTCCTGATCCTGATAACCACTCCCTCACCATTACAGGTCGAGAGTTGGTCACAGCCGTTTGCTCCTTCAGGAACGGCTCCGCTGGCGGCCTTGACGGCCTGAGTCCTCAGCACCTCAAGGACCTTATTTGTTCAGGCGCCGGGGCAGCTGGTGAGTTGCTCTTGAAGGAGCTTACGGCTTTGATTAACCTTATGCTCTCCGGCAAGGTGAACGAGGCCGTCATCGACGTTCTGTACGGGGCCAATTTATGCGCCCTGCGTAAGAGGGATGGCGGCATTCGGCCCATTGCCGTGGGCACTACTTACCGCCGTATAGCAGCCAAAATTTGCTGTAAATTTTATGGTGAGGTTGTTTCGGAAAAATTTCAGCCCCTGCAGCTAGGTTACGGCTCCAAAGGGGGCTGTGAGGCTGCCGTACACGCCCTGTCGACCTACCTAAATTCTGGAAAAGGAGAGGTCATCCTGAAGGTTGACATAAAGAATGCCTTCAATTCTGTTAATAGGGACACCTTGCTGACAGAAACCAGAAAAGAAATACCCCAAATTTATAGTTTCATTTGGCAATGTTACAGACACCCTTCTAAATTACTGTATCGGGACAACCTTTTGGAATCTGCTGTTGGCTGTCAACAAGGTGACCCCTCGGGCCAGTGATTTTTAGTTTAGCCATTCACCCAAT
This sequence comes from Amphipoea oculea, assembly GCA_945859645.1. NCBI lineage: Eukaryota > Metazoa > Arthropoda > Insecta > Lepidoptera > Noctuidae > Amphipoea > Amphipoea oculea. The sequence continues at coordinate 15,442,896 of OX243880.1, forward strand.
TATTCGACAGCTAAATTCCAAATTTAACGTTTGGTATCTCGATGATGGAACCTTGGGAGGCGATGCAGAAACTGTACTACACGACCTTCAATTTCTAAAAAATGAACTTCATTCCATTGGCCTTGATCTGAATCTTTCGAAATGTGAACTATACCTAGCGGACAGTACTGACAGACACCTGACACTTCCCAAATTTAACGCAATAGCTCCAGAAATCAAAATTATTGAAAAAAGCTCTCTTCGTCTTCTTGGGTCTCCAATCTTTGACAATTCCTTTCCCATTTTTATTCAGGAAAAAATTCAAAATTTCAATGACGTTTCGGAAAGATTGTTCCAAATTAATATGCATTCGGCCATAACTTTAATCCGCTACTGCTGTTTCGGCCCTAAATTAACATATTTTCTTCGCGCTTCACATTTATGGAAGCACACTCACCTTTTAGACCAAATGGACCAAATTATCAGGCATACATTAACATCTATTTTAAATGTGGCCATGGACGACCGAGCTTGGGCACAAGCTACTCTTCCTAGTATTAGTTTACCGGCTTTCATATCCTCGGTCCACGGCACTGATAAATTAATCAGGAAAATCTTAGCCTCCACACTGATTAATTCTGATGTGCCGTGTTTCACCGAGGCTATGGATGCCTGGAGACTCGCTTGCCCGAATACAGATCCACCCGACAATCCATCTTCCCAGAGACGGTGGGATGAGCCGCTCTGCAGAGTAGTACAGAACAATTTACTTGACTCGTCTGTTACTTCTGCGGAACGTGCGCGCCTGCTGGCTGTGGGTAGATGGGAGTCGGGACTTTGGCTTCATGCACTACCTTCGTCGAACATAGGCACTTTGTTCGACGACACTACTTTTCGCCTCGCTGCTTCCCTGCGACTAGGCACTCCTTGCTGTTCCCCTCATCGCTGTCACTGTGGCGAAGATGTCAACAGCCTCGGACAACACGGCCTGTCTTGCAGCCGAAGTGCGGGTCGCTTAGCGCGCCACGCGAACATTAATGACATCATCCGACGAGCTCTTGTTACCGTCGGCGTTCCTGCTGTATTAGAACCTAATGGCTTGGTACGCGACGATGGCAAGAGACCGGACGGTATGTCTCTATTTCCTTGGAAGGTGGGTAGGCCTTTAGTGTGGGACGCAACTTGTGTCGATACTCTTGCGCCATCCCACCTTCCTGGATCGGCATGCTGTGCTGGCGCTGCTGCTGCGGCTGCGGAAAACCTCAAGCGGCGAAAATATAATAACCTTATTGGAAATTATATTTTCGAGCCGTTTGGGGTTGAAACCCTCGGGCCGTGGGGTCCGAGTGCTCATGGTCTTTTTAAAGAAATTTCAAAACGGCTGGTTGACACTTCCCGTGACCCAAGGGCTGGCTTTTACCTTGGCCAAAGGCTAAGCATTGCCATACAACGTGGCAATGCCGCCAGTCTCTTGGGTACATTACCAGTCGACAGCGATGCGGATGAATTTTTCGACGCTATATTTTAGTTTTTGTATAGTTTTAGTTAAGTTAGGTTTTAATTTTGTTATTTTTGTTAATTATAAAGAAACGTGTATATAGTTAGTTACTTATTATGAAGCAATAAAATACTAATACCATAAGAATCAGCAGTCTGATTGCGTAACACATTATTAACCTCAATCAGAATCATTTTGAAGGATATTGCTAATCCATTGCTTCGTCTGCTCAGCAACGTAAATAACGCAATGAATGATGTTGAACTGTCAAAATGAAATCCATTGCTACTATTAGTGTGTTACGCAATACCACCGCAGAATTGCCATTTCAACAGCCTTTCGGGCATTTTTCCCGTTGAAAGCAATGCGGACGAATTTTTTATGCCCAATGGGCTCTTCCTTTTTTTCGAAATAAGTTTAGTATACTTGTACAGACTGGGAATTGTACCCATGATATAGTTAAGTCTAGAACAATGCGTTTTTGTTTTAAACGGACTTTGATAGCTGCTACACAGCTTTTAAAACATGTGTAGCTATCACAGATATAGATACACCTAGATAACGCAAGAGCACCTACTTCGCGTGCCAAAAATCGCACCAGTTTACGATCGAAAATCATAAGCCGCCACTTTCGCGCTCAGTCCTGCGTACTGCTGGCTGGGTGAGCGTGAGCGAGAGAGCGCGAGTTTGTGACGTCATAGTAGGTAGTCAAAAAGTAGCACGCTTAGTTTTCATACAGTTCGTGATACTTGCGTTATCTAGGTATCTGTGGTAGCTATCATCGTTTCCATTGCTATTATCTCCCTTTGTTTATGATCCAAAATAAAAAAAAACTTTCTTTTTTTTTGTTAGCCTATGCTGTCCCACTGCTGGGCAAACGCCTCCCCCCAAATCCTTCCAGGAATGCTTTTCCTGCGCCACCTCGAACCAGCCCTCGCGATACGCGTTCAGGTCATCTCGCCATCTCTTTCTGGGCCGGCCTCGGTGGTGCCGCCCATCTTCAGGCACTCATTACGTGGAGACTTTTGCCCAGCGGTCATTGTGCATGCGGCTGATGTGACCCACCCAATCCCATTTAAGCCTGGCAGCCTTCTTTCCTACATCTAGTATGCCCGTGTTGGTTCCAAATTCTGTCCTTATTTACTTTATTTTATTAAATTTTCCACAAAAGCAGAGTCAAGTCACGATGACATTAAAAAAGGCATTTCGCGCTGAGAAAAACACAATAAAATACGGTAACACTTTTTCCTTTCCCCATTATGAAATATTTCAATATCTGCGAGTGATAAAGTAACGATATTAGACTAACAACAGCAAGTACATTTTGTTTATAAAAATATTGTTTCACATAAGTGGAGCCACCCCTTTTATAAAATGCTTCCAAAGAACATAAGCATTTGCTCGCGGCTTCGCCCGCGTGAAGTTTGGAAATTAACCTACGGGAAGGTACTATCGGGATAAAAAGTAGGTATTCTATGTGTTAACACAGGTTATAAAATGTTTGCCAAAGTTCACCCAAATCCGTTCTGCCGTTTTTGCGTGATTCAGTAACAAACATCCAAACATACAAATTTTTACATTTATAATGTTACTATGCACCCCGCGGTTTCAGCCGGATAACTGTCGATCCCGTGGGAATATCGGGATAAAAAGTAGCCTGTTATTCTGAGGTATAAGCTGTATTACTGTAAAGTTTTATCAAAATCCGTTCAGTAGCTTTTGCGTGAAAGAGTAACAAACATCCATCTATCTTCACAAACTTTTGCCTTTATAATATTAGTAGGATAGTAGGAAGTAGGATATTAGTAGGAAGTAGGATATACAGGTGGCAGGGATATTTATTATTAAAATTATTTTATTTATTAATTTATTTTTTAAATGTCGCACCATCATGCTGAGATAGGAGCCTTTTGGCCTCGTATAGGAAGTTTCTGTTTCAGTTTTCTTTTTGTTACTTTTTTTTTATATAAGTAAGTAACTTGGTTTTTTATTTTTTACTGTGTTTAGTTTTGTTTGTGATCTTCCTGTACGAGTCGCAATAAATACTTTTTCTTTCTTTATATCGACGCGCAGCAAACTGTAACCATGAGTTCAGCACATGATTCTCAACACACTAGCGTAAAATTGTACTTAAAGCAGTTAACAAAAAAAAAAAAGACGGGTTGCACTCCGGGAGTGCCGGCAGAAGTGAAAACTTGAATATTAACGTTGAAATAAATCAATTATTAATTTAATTAATATTACTAATTTTTTTTCAATATTTCTGCGTCACTTTTTTCATTAATAGATGCACTTTGTTCAATTTCCATATTTTAAACACTTTCGGTCTTATTCATAAAAAAAGCCTATTGAAGGTTTAAACCATTCATTAGTTAAAATGCTCAATAGGCCTTTAAAACATTCGATAAAATGTTGTATTCATAAACGCTTCATAAACGTTCTATAACTAGAATGTCCTACAACTTCTAAATGTTGCCATTATAATGAAGTCATCCAACAAATTGGCCAACACATTAAATCGGCATACGAGAATATCTGTCTATGAACCGAATATTTGTGTCCATAGACATTATTACGTATGAAAAACTAATTTATTGTCTACAGTTTCAACAGTTTTGACGCGACAACGTCATGGTCGTCATGGAAACCAAAAAGTACTCTGTGAAACTGACTTTTCAAACATTTGTACGTCAAGTGTCATTTTCTTCGGCCATCTTTGTCGTGTCTCACTTGGTTCAATTCGGTTGGCGCCGCCGTAGAAAGAGATGGGGGGGGGGGGAAATCTCTCCTGACGGTCACGTGTCCTGACGCGATGCCCTGACGCGAGTTTAACATTTTTTACCCATTACAAAAAGTGTTCAACGCCGCTAAAGAAGTTTTCACTTCAAAAAAATGCTGTTTCATAGAAAAGTGCAATACCTACCCGGTCAAAATCTATGGAACAGCAATTTTTTTTGTATAAACGACTAGCTTCTCCCCGCGACTTCGTTCGCGTGAAATTTCTTATTCCCTCGACCCATCTCGTCGTATTGCATCACTTGCCCGCGTCTCCTGCTCTATCACTTCGTTTCCCCATAGCGCTTTTGCTCGGCTCCTAAGGGTCATAGCGTGACGTTAAATAGCCTATAGCCTTCCTCAAGAATTGGGCTATCAAATGCAAGAAGAATTTTTCAAATCCGACTGGTAGTTCCAGAGATTACCCCCTACATACAAACTTACAAACAAATTTTACCTCTTTATAATATTATTATATATAGATATATAGAAAAAATAATCATGTACTTACTGAATCCATGTTAATAGGTTGCGCGAAGATGTCCCTGCTATCCTTTATATAGTAGGACTACGTATATAGGTGGAACTTTCCTATATTTCACACTGTTTAAGGCTAATTAAGCCATACGTTTGACTAAACGGGCCAATTATTTCGCCTATTTACTCCAAGCATGCACATAGAATACAAATAAAGCGATTCAACCTAATTTGATGGCATAAAAACCTCATCTCACCTCGAACTGTTTCATTCCTTTTTATGGCAACACCAGGTAAATTAAAAATATAACACAATCTATATAGATATCTATACACGTACAATAAATATTGTAAGCTGAAGATGTTTGTTTGACTGCTTTAATCTCTGGAAGGTTATAGGCTATTTACCATCACGCTACAACTGTTAAGAGCCGAGCAGGAAAAAAGCCCAAAAAAATGCTTCGTGAAAACGAAGTAAAAGCGCGGGCGGGCGATGCGATACGACGCAGTGAGTCGGGGGCCGAGGGTGTTATATGGCTGTCATTGTAGTATATGGTGTATGTTTGTGTATCGTACTCGTACGACTTCCACGCGAACGAAGTCGCGGGCAGAATCTAGTTTTATAAAATTAACATGATGCGATAAACTTTTATAGCTCTCATGAAAAAATGTAGTCGTCTACTAAAATTAAACGAAAAGAGGGCATTCCATTTTCCTTAATGAAGAGAGAGAACAAGAAAGTAATGACATAACGTTTTAACTCGTGTTGGGGCCGCTGGAGGGCGCTGTAATCGTTGGCAGGGGAATCGTTCGTAGGGCCAAAGGGCCAGGGGACATTTTTACAACTTCACAAAGAAGTAATCGAGGTTTTTTGGGTCGAAATCGATGTTTTTCTGTGGGTATTTAAGTTTTATTGAGTCTATAGGAACGGGAATGACTCGAGGTTCTGGTGCGTTTTCTTTAGAAGTTGTTTTGCAGTGTTTGTATCTGTTTTAAAGCAAATTGCAAATGATTTCAAATAGATGGAAGATAGATAGAATGTTCTTTATTATGTACAGACGCCAGCACATCAAGCTACTACAATCTATCAAATTTTAATATATTTTCAACTTTATCGCTAAAGTATAAGGTTCAAATTTGATTGGGATAATTTGACATTTTCGGGTAGCTTGATGTGCTGCCGTCTGTACCTACAATCTAATTCATAAAAATTACAGATATAAATGTAGAAATTTTACAAGGTATGACACAATGGAGGGTATTATCGCTAAAAGCGATCTTGCCAAAAAACCTTTGGCTGGATTAAGGCAGAAGGAGAGACAGTACTGAAGATAGTCTATGGTGTACCATTTAATACATGGGAGTACATGATACCTAACTTCCTAAGGCATATTATAATTATTACGAAAAAAATCGATCGGTCAAGCCGTTTCGAAAGAGTTTGACAACAAACACTGTGACACGAGATTTTTATATATCTATAAGACTAGCTTCTGCCTGCGACATCGTCCGCGTGAAATTTCACCCTCCCTCCATTGACCCTCTTAGGGGTGGAATTTCGAAAAACCCATTCTTAATGGATACCTACTCGTCACAAAGAACACACCCTCCGAATTTCATGTCTCTAGGACCACCAGTTTAGACTGTGCGTTAATATATCAGACAGTCAGGACTTTGAATTTCATATAAGTACTCGTACTTATATTATAGTAGATAGATAAAATAAAACCGGTCGAAGTGGAGGTGCTTGGAGGAGGCCTATGTCCAGCAGTGGACGTCATTCGGCTGAAATGATGATGATGATGATTGATAAAATACCCAAACAAACCTAAGCAGGCACTTTACTTTGTGTACCTACTTAAATTATTTCATCACCACTGCTCTCAAAACGGTGAAGGAAAACATCGTGAGGAAACCGGCATGTCCTAGGGCTAGAACCAAAAATTCGAAGACATTTGGAATTTAAACTTTGAAAATCCTCTAAATACATAAATTAATATTTCCAGGCACTTATTAAAATGCGAGAAAGATTAAAAAGGATCTGCGCCCATTACCCGTTCAGTTGAACTTTGGCTGAATACCAAATAAAACGGACTGAGTCCGAAAAAACGCAGTATTAATTCTACATCGTCCTTTTTCGAGTAGCCGCTAAGTTGGGAATCAAAAGCGGATTGCAGGATTTTTTCATTTAGTCCCGTTAGCTTAGTACATCATCGCATAACTATGATGCATACTAATATTACGAGTTTTCATCGTAATAAAATGAAAAATTCTACGTTATTTGAATGTTAAATGCACCGTCTAGTTATGACTACTTCGTCGTTTTATGGTTCAATATAATTCAAATTACTTACAGGAAAAAACTACTATTTTAGTCATTTGTTATTTACGAGTTATCGTTCTGTGAGTTATCAAAGAAATACATGAATAACAATTGTTAAAATATTGTATTTGCATACCTACAAAATTCAACGTTTTGTAAAGTAATCTATATAATTTTGTATACTAATAATAAAGCTAAAGAGTTTGTTGGAACTCGAAACTACCAGTCTGAAAAATTGTTTTTGCATCGGCTAGTCTAATTATTGGAGAAGGCTATAGGATATTTAACATCACGCTATGACTCTTAGGAGCCAAGCAAAAAGAAAGAACGCTAAGCGAAAACCAAATAATAGCGCGTGCAGGCGATGCGATGTGAACCAGGGAACAAGTAATGTCACGCGGACGAAGTCGCGGGCTGGAGCTAAATCACACTATCACACTAATATTATAAAGGCGAATGTTTGTGAGTGTATGTGTGTGCATATGTATGTTTATATGTTTGTTACTTCTTCACGCTCAAACGGCTGGACCAATTTTGATAAAATTTTGTACGGAGGTAGCTGTCACCCTGGATTAACATATAGGCTACTTTTTATCCCGATATTCCCACAGGATCGAAACTTATGCGGGTGAAACCGCGGGCGTAGCTAGTAGGTAATTACATAAAGTAAATAAAAAGAAAAATTACGCGTGCAGTACCGTACACAAAGAGAATATAACGTCTTTGACCGTACACGCGAAAGAAGTAAAACTTCTTAAAAAAATAAAGAATAAGAGAGACGTAGACGTAGTTGTAGGTCGTAGGTTCGAACCCAGACAGGCGCTTTACTTTGTGTAAATTATTTCATCACCACTGCTCTCAAAACAGAGAACTAATAAAAACTTTTTAACAAAAAAAAACAACCGACTTTAAAAAAAACACTACAAAGTGAAAAATAACTTTAATTTCGGAAGTCGGTGTCGTTGCTTCAGCATTTTCGTTTTTTGACACCGACTTCCGAAATTAAAGTTATTTTTCACTTTGTAGTGTTTTTTTTAAAGTCGGTTGTTTTTTTTTGTTAAAAAGTTTTTATTTTTCACTTTTTAGTTGTACCTACCCCACACAAATTCAATTAACACTAGTGCATTGAAGACACGACTCGAAGGATCATAAAAATTCACAAAAAATGCCGGAGATGCAGTACATTTATGCATATAACTTCGTACATAAGAATAATTACCTAATGTATTATATACTAAAACCTTCCTGAAAGTATGTAGATCACACTCATGAAAGAATTATCAAAATCGGTTCAGTAGTTTTTGAGATAATCGCGGACATACAAACATACATACATACATACATACATACATACATACATACATACATACGGGTCGAATACAGAACCTCCTTTTTTAAAGTCGGTTAAAAATTCGAAGACATGTGACATCTACCAATCCGCACTGGGCCCGCGTGGTAGAGTACGGCCCATTCCCTCTTACCAAGAGGAGGCCTGCGTCCCAGCAGTGGGAACATTATAGGCTGATTATGTATGTAAGAGAGACTTTGTGTGAGAGACAGATAGAGTTATATAAGGTCCACTTAAAATAGATGGACAAACTTTAAGAAATCATTCAGACCACCAAAATAAGGACGATGGTAAAAAATATATATAAGAAAAACGCATTAGATACTTACAAGAAACATAATCAGCTAATGAAAATACACTAATGTGCCGGCAATTTATTATTTTAGGTCAAAATAAAATCACTTTAATCAGTGTTTTTTTTAATGGGACCCTGTATACTACAGGGTGAAATTAAATTCATGGGCATCCTTTTAAGGGGTCATTGTACTCAACGTTATGAACAACTTTTACTATGGGACTAAGCCTAAAATCGCGAAAAAAAATCAGTTGTTCCTTGCATTTAGGTATGTTCACATAAGTCGTCAAAATGTAGGGAACAGCTGATTTTTTTTTCGCGATTTCAGTCTTGGTCCCATAGTAAAAGTTGTTCATAATGATGATTACAATGACCCCTTAAAACGATGCTCATGAATTAAATTTCACCCTGTATATTATCTTCTCTCTCATGTAACGAAATGTGCCTAAATGTGACGCGTCCTTGAACACTCAGTTCTCGTCTTATCGAATCGCCGCCTAAGAAGTTTCACTTCAAAAACATATTTACATAATATCGCAAGAAATGAAGCATTCACGGTTTCTTTCAGCAAACGATGAAAACATTCCCTTTTTTTTTAATAAAACTCTAAACGAGACGAGATACTTAAATATAAAAAAGAAACTTAAAAATCTTTCTTTTTAGAAGTCTCTCGCATATTGCGCACCGAGCAACGAGATTAAACTAAACAGAACCGAGCTCAAAGCTAAAATTACCAAACAAAAAGCATTTCCAGTTGTATTAAAACAACAATATGTAGATTAGGAGTCTGCATGTCACAGTATAGGGGGGTAGCAGTATGACAAGCTAAGGTAATGACGCGGCGGCGGCGACCGAAGGAGGTGGCGGGATGGATGAGGGAGAGAGCCTCACGTCCCAGCCGCCGCGGGAGACGCTCCGGGCGTCAGGAGCCGCGTGACGACTCCCGGCCACCGTAGGCGCGCGCCTGCGGACGTTGAGTAATGGGTACAGGACCAGGCCCGTGCCGGACGGCGCGTACGTGTTCCACGCGCGCCTCAAAGAGATGTCAGAAAAAAGGAAGGGGCCTGCCAGGCCAGGGCCGAGGGGTGCGGGATTGTCCGAAAGGGTTACCGCTACCCCGGAACATAAAGGGCTAAGCAAGGAACACGGATGGGTTTTAGTCAGTAAGAGTCTGACGCTCCCTTCCGCTCCACCCAGAGCGGGAGGGGCCATTTGATGATTTCCCATCCATAAAAAAAAGGTAATGACGCGGTATGACTAGTTGTGGGTCGAGAGAATATCATAGAGAATGTTCTCCGGACGAGAATTGGATGCTGCAAAATGCTATCAGGAATTTCTCAGTATCGTCAAACAGGGTGAATCGGGACAAAACTTTAAAAGGGATTTTAACATTAAAATAATATAGTTTGTGGCCAAAAAGACCACAAAACAGTGTTTATCAGTTGTTTAGGCAGAACACCTTTTAAACACATTATTATATGGACTTTGACGTAACACTGACATTAGACACACGTTGAACAAGGTGTTTAAGTTTTTGTGGTAAGACCCTTTTAGTTTGTGGCCAAAAAGGATACTAATGTGTTTACTGTAATTTAATTAACGATTACGTGTCCTTATTGACAACAAACTATATTATTTCAACGTTAAAATCCATTTTTAACCGACTTCAAAAAAAGGAGGAGGTTCTCAATTCGTCGGAATCTTTTTTTTTTTTTTTTTTTATGTATGTTCCCCGATTTCTCGAATACGCCTGGACCGATTTGGAAATTTTTTCTTTTGTTTGAAAGGGTATACTTCCCAATTGGTTGCATGATCATCAGGTCAGGATCTGATGATGGAATCCCAGGGAAATCGAGGGCAACCTTCAAATTTTATAGGCACATAGTACCATTTTCATATATTTTCTAAAGCTGTTTAAGTATTTGCATCTGATAATCATCATCTCAGGTGGATGAGCTGATGATGGAAGGTACAACTCCTCAACGGCTTGGAGTTAAAAGAAAATTCTTTCAAAATTATTTATAGTAACACTCGTGCATTTGCTCTCGGAAAGCACCATTTGGTGAAGTGGAACTGATGATGAAGACCACAGATGGCCACCGGAACTACTCAATAATATCTCCGTACTATTTCACGGGTTGCGATTCGATACTTTAACGTGGTTGCTAAGCAATTTATGCTCGTCACAATGTGAATGGTGATATGGAGCTGATGGTGGACCAGGAGAACTCTTCAACAATTAACTTCCCTGCATCGGTAAAAGCAATATTTTGTAAAAGGCGATGAGAAAGTTGACACTAGGCTATTGTAACTGAGATAAATTATAAGCAGACCCACTAAAAAGCGTGAAATAAAAACTTTTTAACAAAAAAAAAACCGACTTCCAAAAAAACACTACAAAGTGAAAAATAACTTTAATTTCGGAAGTCGGTGGCAAAAAACTAAAATACAGATCCAAAGACACCGACTTTCGAAATTAAAGTTATTTTTCACTTTGTAGTGTTTTAAAGTTTCGTCCCGATTCACCCTTTTTTTTTTTTTTTTTATGGATGGGAAATCATCAAATGACCCCTCCCGCTCTGGGTGGAGCGAAGGGAGTGTCAGACTCTTACTGACTAAAACCCATCCGTGTTCCTTCCTTAGCCCTTTATGTTCCGGGGTAGCGGTAACGCTTTCGGACAATCCCGCACCCCCGGCAGGCTTCGGCCCTGGCAGGCCCCTTCCTTTATGCTGACATCTCTTTGAGGCGCGCGTGAAACACGTACGCGCCGTCCGGCAGTCCCGATTCACCCCTGCATCCCTATTCACCCCGTTTGACTGTAGCAGCCTAGCGCTGGAGTCTCGATTTGTTCTCGGTTATTTTTAATAGGCCCGCCCTAATATTTTACATGAAGCGACTAATTATCTGACCTCCACAACCCAGTTACTGGGTAGCACGACCCATTGGTAAGCCAGGCTTTTGGGCTTCTGACTACCCGTAACAACCGTCAAAGATGTATGTATGACAGCCAACACCTTAAAGTGCTTTCAAAAACATTATATTATTTAAGACGATTCGCACTTTTCGGGCGAATAAATTCGTGCGAATCGACTACTAAACCTCCAAATTCGATACCGGCTCACGTGTAAAATTTCTAATCTAATTCTGAATTCGACTCACTTCCCTCTACGAATTAATCTCACAAAATACAGCCTCGCTCTTTACCGTGTTCAAATTAAAATAGGAAATTGCCAGGGAACGCAGCTTACGTACTGTGTATAGGTAGTTAGTGACAATGTCGGGAGCTAAAATTGAGTGGATCATTCCCGGTAGTACCTACGTCATTACTGTTTATCGAGTCACGGTAATAAATTCGGAGTACTAACTTTAATCAAATTTTTAGGTCGAAATTCGCCTTCTAGCTATCGTTTCGGCAAGACAAGCGAGTCCTTGGAAGTACGTTGGTTTACATAATCACTATAATCAGCCTATAATGTTCCCACTGCTGGGACACAGGCCTCCTTTCTTCGAGTCTCTTCGAGAGGGAGTGGGCTCTAATCTACTCGTACCACGCGAGCCCAGTAGCAGAGCATTGGTAGATGTAACATGTCTTCGAATTTTTTTTGGTTTCCTCAGGATGTTTTCCTTCACCGTTTTGAGAGCAGTAATGATGAAATAATTTACACAAAGTAAAGCGCTTGTCTGGGTTCGAATCTACCGACCTATATTTCATAAGTCGCGGCCGTTGCCACTGGGCCACCACGGCTCTAAAGTCAAAAAGCCATAATCGAACTCAAATACAAAAGGAAAACCAATTCATTAATATGTTATATCTACATAGGTTTAATGGAATTGTTTACGAGATCAACATCGAGCGTCATTGTACGCTCATCAATCATCCCCCTTATTACAATTGGTAATATTACCAAAGCGGCCATATTGCGGACTTTTTTAAACTAATTCAGAAAACAAACGAGAAAACTTTTATGAACATTATTAGCGAAAGGCCCTGAAGGTCGGGAACGAGATTGTTTTCGATAAAATCTCTGTGATTACTCTGCCCATATTTATAATAAGATTTATTTTAGTAAAAACGATAAAGGACGTTTGCATTAAATTCTTAATTAGAATTTCGTCCTGTTAAAATAACGGTTAATCGAATAACTTTAGTAAGAATTCCTGTTTATTTCGTTTGGCGGCTCAAAAAGCTTTTAGTGGAAAATAACAAGGTTTATTACCTGAGAAAATCTCATTGGAAAATAATCTTAGAATTAATGAGCAACTTTGTCGTTCAATGTTTATTTGCACTAAGTAATTTGAATGCAGAGGCGACAATGGTATCAGGTACATTAATTTGTAAGGCGATATACAATGTGGAGACAACAAATACGACAATAAATGAAAGCACTGGTTGTTACCAGTGCTTTCATTTATTGTTTCAAAAGAGTCATATGCGTTACTGTTGTAACGCATATGACTCTTTTGAAACTATCAAATAATTCGGTACACTAAGCGTTCATACACATGAGCGACACGCGTCAACGACAGTGGTAACTCCAACCGTCGACGAGCGTCCGTGGCCGCCGTCACACGTGTCGGCGGCAGCCGTCGGCGCGTCGGCGGCTGCCGTCGAGAACGTGCCGCTCCGCTCGTGTATTTGAGCACTTTACTCAAACATACGAGCGGCACGCTGTCGACGGCTGCCGCAAACGCGAGGACGGCGGGCGTCGACTGATGTCGACGGCAGCCGTCGAGACTCGTCGGCAGTTACAGTTGCGTCTGTCGTTGACGCATATAGCTCGTGTGTATGCACATATAACGTCGAAATTAAAATAGTGATTTTTTTCAAACAATAAATAATAGTGATGAGCTGACTATGGGTTTTGTCGATCAGCCGATTAACATTGGATATATCAGATTAAATTTTTTATATGCAGACTGGGAAAATCATTCTATATTATACGAAGTTTAATTTGTCGTACTGTCGTCTCCACCTTGTATAGGACAATGTTGTCATTGTAAACACGCAATTATATGAAGTATTAGCTTGATTGTTACACTAAAATCGACGTTAATGACGAAGTAATCGGATAACGATTTTGTAAGCCAATTAATACGAGGTTTATTTATAAATGATGATTGAAGTTAAGTGACGTTTAAACGTCAAAAATGTATGGTAAAACAGTCGCTAATCACTACTTTGATCGCTTGATCCGCTAATGAGACACAATTGATTTCTATTGTATCGTGCCACATGTAGTACGCGCGGGGCTTGACAGGTTAAGCAACGTTTATGAATAAAGGGGTTAACACATGCTCAGCCTATAATGTTCCTACTGCTGGGACACAGGCCTCCTCTCTGTGAGAGGGGATGGGCCATAATCTACCACGCGGGCCCAGTGCGGGTTGGTAGATATCACATGACATCACATGTCTGTAGAGCAGTAGTGGCCCAGTGGTCACGGCCGCGAATTACGAGTTGTAGGTCGTAGGTTCGAACCGAGTCAGGCGCTTTAATTTGTGTAAATTATATCATCACCACTGCTCTCAAAACGGTGAAGGAAAACATCGTGAGAAAACCGGCATGTCCTAGAACCAAAATTTTAAAGGGGTTAATGGTTAACACAATATAGATTTCTCTGTGGCTTGGTCTAAGATGGAGATTGCCACGGATATGCACTTATTTGTTGTTAGTAATAATATCATAGAAATATGAAATAAACATTTTATTGTAGTAATCAGATTCGTCGATCGAAGGTCTACGACGTCGGGGACAGAGCCTTACGCCTCAAGTGGAGTTGGGCAGGACATCTGGTTACAGGAGCAGAGCAGATGACCGATAGAGTAAAGCTGTGACCGAGGTTAGGCCAAAGAAACCAGGACCGTCCAAAACTCCAAAAGCGCGCTGGTTTGATGATATAGTTAAGGTCGTAGCACACGTATCAAATCGGAAAGGGATCGGCACCGTATCGCCTATCGCCTCGCTATCAAACAGGCGTCAACCTAAAGTAGATCAGAAGCTCCGATACGTCGACTCGGCTACGGCTAGGCGACGCCGCGCTTACGGCTCGCCGACCGCTGGTTGATGGTGCAGCAAGCAGGCCGGAGGGGTGAGAGGGGCAAGGGTGGACGAAGAGACGTAAGCTCGGGTACGGAGAGACGTAAGCGCGGGGACGACGAGCCGTAAGCGCGGGGACGACGAGCCGTAACGCGCCGCACCGCGGTTCGTGAGCTTGTGCCGAGTTGAGGTGATTACGTTACGATTCCGATTAGTGTGCGTTGCAGTAGGGAGTTTCATACAAAGAATACTGAACGGCTCGATTTGATACGGTGCCAATCCCTTTCCGATTTGATACGTGTGCTACGAAGTCGCGGGAAACGCCTAGCTATGAGGGACGCACGGAACCGGGAAGTATGGCAGAAGAAAGTGGAGGCCTGTACCCACGTACCCAGCAGTGGATGATCCCGGGATGGAATGATGATGATGAGTAATCAGATAACCAGAATAACGAAACAGGATATTGTAGGTATTATGTTGTTGGAATTTGAACTTTATAACTACGCTAGATTATGTAAGTATTTTGATTATATTATCTACTCGACGTTTTCTACGACGCATAAAGTGAAGTTCCAAGATCAAGGCTTAAGGAAAATCAGCGGTAAAATCAACAACAATAGGTAATACAATAAAGCTAAAGGCTCAGGTAGACAGGCTCGACAGTGAAAACTTCATGGAAATCCCAACCAGTGCTGATCAGTAGCGATAATTGGAAAAAATCTCCAAGTATCCCTACCAGTGGAGATACATCAGTTGGGATATAAGGAACAGGGGGAAATTGTTCTACCAGAACGCAGAATAGCGTCGCACCGTCGCGTCACGCCAGTCTACGGGAGCCTATACATATATGCGTGCTTAAATTATAAAGTAAAAAAGTGATCCATGCAATTGAAAAAACCAAGTAGGTAAGTTATGTCTTGTGTATCCATCATCATCATAATCAGCCTATAATGTTCCCATTGCTGGGACACAGGCCTCCTCTCAGTGAGAGGGAGTGGGCAATCCACCACGCGGGCCCAGTGCGGGTTGGCAGATGTCACATGTCTTCAATGTTATGGTTTCCTTCACCGTTTTGAGAGCAGTGGTGAATGAAATAATTTACACAAAGTAAAGCGCCTGTCTGGATTCGATCCCACGACCTACAGCTTGTAAGTCGCGGCCGTTACCACTTGGCCACCACTGCTCTCGTGTATCCATACTAATATTATAAATGCGAAAGTGTGTCTGTCTGTCTGTTACCTCTCCACGCCTAAACCACTGAACCGATTTAGATGAAATTTGGTATAGATATAGTTTGAGTCCCGGGAAAGGACATAGAATAGTTTTTATCCCGATATTACCACGAGATCGACACTTATGCGGCTGAAACCGCGGGGCGCAGCTAGTAATTCTATAAAGTCATATTTGTTACGGCCGGGATTCATACTTTAATTTCGACATTGACCTGCAAATTGCAAAAAAACTTAAAAAAATAAATTGCGGCCTTCCCTGGCGCTTCCCAGTAGGATAAAATTACTCCAGTAAGTTTTAAGGAGTAAAGTTCTGACAGAATGGTACCCCAGAGATAGCAAAAGAAACAGGGGAACAATACAAAAGATTGGAAGACGAATTAAAGCTCACAGCGGCACCTTAATTGCGTAACACGCAATCTGAACAATTTTGAAGGATATTGCTAATCTATTGCTTCATATGTTCGAAAAATTTGTCCGCTCAACAACGTAAACAAAACCATGAATGTTGTTGAACTGTCAAAATGAAAGCGATTCCTAAAGATATTTGTGTTACGCAACCCTGCGGGTCCGAATTGGAGAAGAGTGGCGAGAGATCAGAGGGGCAATTCTCGTAATTTTAAGAACGTTTATAGTCTGATCTCAGTCTCAATCTGGCAAAAATACCTATAATTTCCCTACATTTTTGACTTTTTTTTTTGTCGCCGGGATGAGATTGGGACTAGATTTGAACGTTTTTAATTACGGGAATTAGTCTTCTGATCAGTGGAAGTTGTGAGAGCATTTCTTTGCCCAGAGTCACACTGAACTAAATGACATTCTGTAAACTACTACTGAAAATACCATGACGGAAATTGATCAGAATTAACCTTTTAACCGCCCGACTTTATATGAGTTGTGGTGCCCTCAGCGCCCGAAAAAAAAAACGGAAAATAAATACCGATGAAACGGGCTGTGATGATGTAATAATAATACAGATTAAACGAGCTGTGTTATTTGGTCGTATATATACGACCCTGGCGGAATGGACACGAAAATATTTGTCGGATTAATCCGATGTAAGCGGTTAAAAGGTTAAAGGGCTTATATTATGTTAGTAGCTGACGTAGCTCAAAAGGCTGCCCAATTGGAATGGGACTGGGACCTGCAGCCTAATTGCGGAACGCCAAATCGTCAAATGATTCTGATCAGTTGGCTTCATTTCTATCACAATTGGCTTCATTTTACGATTTTCGAATTGCGAAACTCTAGTTTATTATGAAACCAATTATGAACGTTAAGGCCCTGCGCAGAAACTAGAGTTTCGCAATTCGAAAATCGTAAAATGAAGCCAATTGTGATAGAAATGAAGCCAACTGATCAGAATCATTTGACGATTTGGCGTTCCGCAATTAGGCTGCTGGGTAGGACATGTCTGCCGCATGCCGGACAAACTGTGGGCCCAGAAAGCACAGAACTGGTGCCCTGATACAGTGAGGCAGGGTCGCGGCAGACCACGTAGGAGGTAGACGGGACAGGCTGGATCGGTTCCGTCAAAACTGGAAGGAGGACGAGTAGATTATATTCACGAATTTAACGTGTAAATAAATGACGTAACAATGGCCGCGGCTCTTTCACTTGCCACTTGACAGTTTAAACCTGTCAGTAATAGTGACAATAGCAATCGTAATAGATCTAAGTAGTTGGCGGAAATGTCTGTCGTTTAGTCGCATTAGTTAGTCACGCATGCGCAATGCACATGCAACTAAACGGATGATTGCTAATGACTACAGAGGAAGCAGAGGAAAGACAGAGTCCATACTCCACAGCTAGAAACTACGTGGTTGTTAATGTTTTCAAAGAAAACCGCGAGAGACTTCGACTTATGAGTGTTAATTTTGATCAAAAGAGACTCATATTTAAAAAAAAAATTACCAAAAACTGACTCTAACGTACCGTGCATTCGCGATTAATTTGCCAAAAATGTAAACAAATATGAATTAATGGAAAAATAACTTTAATTCCAAGACGATAAAGTTCAGTTTACGCTACAACTTCAAATATTTTTAGAACTTTGTCAATAGTGCTAGTCACTCTGAAATCAACTTAATTATTATTGAAATAAAGTTGATATTTGTTTAACTTGAAATATGGTAGTTTGCAGCACTGCACATTTTTACTTTAGGTACTTTACATAGATTTATAATAACGTCCAGATTGAGTGTTCCGTACAAAACGCACCGTTCTTATTGAATGCATTTAGTGATACGCGTGTGCGTTGGTACCGCCCACCGCAAGTGTATTATTATCGTTTCTGCAGTTGTGTGCGTGACGTTTTCTAATACCAGCGCAAAATGATTACCCCAAAATGTGGGAAAATTCGTGTAGTTTTGTTATTCATATTCACTTAGGTAATTATATAGTTATTATATGTGTACAAAATGAAACCCGCCTTTTACATTCATACCGATTGACTCTTATGATAGTTTTTGAAGATTGTTATAATTTTATTTTTAACATGGTTTTCGTAAACATGTGTGAATGAACAAAAAACTTTTAATATCATAGGTACTAATATTATAAATCAGAAACTTTGTGAGTGGTACTGGTTTGAGAATTATCGCTAAACATACGTTAATGTGGGAACATTATAGGCTGATGATGATGATGATGATACGTTAATGTAACAAACATACCTAAAATATTGTTTCGCTCCAAATCCGTTTGTTGACTCAATAATATCGTAGTATTAAAAAAGATGGTAAAAGTATTTCATACCCTTGGCAACCATTGATATCATTTTGTTGATAATAATAATGTTGATTTCGTAACATTATACAATATTAAAATATCGCAGCATAAAAAAAGGGTAAAAATATTTCATGCCTTACCTTGGCAATACTCAAATATTATGGCGTCGTTTTGTTTTTATTTTGTTTTCGTAATAATTTCAATGAAATACGTAGAAATTCATCATAAAATTGCAAACTTACCTGTGAAATGTGATGTTCGTATCCTTGTCTTTTTTTGGAGTGTAGTTTTTACACGATTTCACTGCACAAACCGTCATTTTTTCAATTATATTTAACAGCGTTTTCTGACGTACACGCGTTGAACGTCTGTCGCGTAATGGCGGCCTGTGGGCGGGGCTAACGAACGAATACACTATTTTGGTGTCTGTGAATTCGAAGCATTTTCACAGCGCGTACTAGGCATCTGGACGTTATTATAAATCTATGGTACTTTATCTATACTAATAATAAAGCTGAAGAATGTGGTTGTTTGTTTGTTTGAACGCGCGCTAATCTCCGTCTATACTAATAATTACCTAAGGGTCTTCCCACATTTATCGACGCGGAATCGGCTAACGCCGGTCAAAAAAGTCTTTATGTCTACGTAATAAGGGTGTTACTAATACCATTCGCATCGGCTCGGCTCGGACGACGCGGCGCGACGCCGATCGACGGCGAAACGAGCCGTTTGCCTATTAGCTCGGCGATAAGTCGAGTAGTTTGATGATACGCACTCGGCTTAAGCCGATTCCGCGTCGATAAATGTGGGGACACCCTAAGGCTGAAGAGTTCTGTTTATTTCAACGCGTTAATCTATGGAACTACGGTCGGAGTTAAAAAAATATTTTTTCATTTGATATCCCAATTCTTGAGGAAGACTATTTAAAATCACGCTAAGATCTTTAGGAGCCGAGCAGAAATAGAAATAGTCAGAAAGAACGCTAAGCGAAAACGAAGTAATAGCGCGTACAGGCGATGCGATGCGACGGGGTGGGTCGGGGGAACAAGAAATTTCACGCGGACGAAGTCGCGGGCAGAAACTAGTTTAATATATTTATATTAAACTAGTTTCATGTATATGTTTCCGTTGTTGATGCATTTGCTTTAATAACGGAAGAAACATATACATGAAAAAGTTGTAAAAACAAATAAAACCAAAGACAACATTAAAAGATAGAAATTAAAGACTAATGTATCACAGACATACTGTCTGTCTGACGTTTTTATGGCGCGAATACTAAACGGCTTATGTCATATTCGTGCGTCAGTCAAATTCCCGTCTCGAAGGCGGTGAGACGACAAATCTGCTGATGTTCCGTACGAATGTAAATTATTTCTAAGCCTTTACACATTGATAATTTTTATTTTGTGTACTTTTTAGGTTTTTGGTATAATAAATTGAATGAATGAATGAATGTGACGTAAAAGGTGACGCCTTGGTTACCAGCTGGCTAATTGCTTATCACACTATCAGTAGCAATGGGTTTCATTTTGACAGTTCAACAACATTCGTTGCGTTATTTACGTTGTTGACCAAACACATTTTTCGAACATAAGAAGCAATGTATTAGCAATATCCTTCAAAATGATTCAAATTGAGTTTGATAGTGTGTTACGCAATTAGGGTGCAGTTGCCCTTATACTTTTGGTACTGACAAAGTTTACTGTGTCACGTGACTGCCGACTTTTCCACGAATTCCTCTTAAGAGGCATCATCTCTCATTTAAGAGGTATCCGATAGCAGAGTTCGTCATTTGCAATGTATCGAGGTGTGACATTATCATTGACACAATAACGAGTCGCTGCTCACTTAGTAATGGCCAGTTAATTATAGCGACTGGGTCAGGTTAAATAGGCGATAATTAGTTTTGACCATCCCTTCAAGATCATATAAAATAATACTCCCTATTCATAGAGACATTGCATAATCAGTCTATAATGTTCCCACTACTGGAACACGGGCCTCCTCTCTTCGAGAGGGTAATCTACCACGCGGGCCCAGTGCAAGTTGATAGATGTTCTATGTTGATGTTCTATGTTCGATGAATTCCTAGATGACACATGACATTAAAACTTATTTTATTGCTTTTGCTTTTATTTTATTATTTTATTGCTGTTTTTATTATTTTGACATTTATTATTTATAATTTATTGTATGTAGGTACTTGAATTTTTAATTATTATTGGTTTTATTTACTTTTCGAAATGTATTTAATGAATTTTATTTTAATTGCAAATGTAATACGTTATTTTTTTAAATTTCAACACAATGTATTTATATTGTTATGAAATAAATGACTTATGACTTATGATGTCACATGTCTTCGAATGTTTAGTTGTTTATGTTTTCCTTCACCGTTTTGAGAGCAGTGGTGATGAAATTATTTACATAAAGCGGCTGCCTGGGTTCGAACCCACGGCCTATAACTCGTAAGTCAAGGCCGTTACCACTGCATCATCACTGCTCTGTCATAGAAACATTAGTGGATACTGGATAATTAATCGCCTAATCATCTATAACTATTCATAATAACCGTCTCCGTGTAGGTAGGTAATGAATATTCAATTCTGAATGGCATTTTTATGGTTTTTTTACGATTCCATTACTAGCATTACTGATAATGTAATGAAATGATAAAGCTACGCAACGAGGCGACAATGTCTATAAAAAACCTCAAGGGAGCTTCATTATCATATTTCCGGGCGTATGAAACGTGGTGACATCAGCGGGAGTATCAATGTTGTTGGGATCGTGGGCGTATGTTGTAAATGGGTGACATTTGTTTCCCGGACGGGCCTGCTCCGAGGATATATTGCGGAGTAACACTTGGGGCGAAATAAGTGGTAAATAAGAAGGTAGTAATGAGTATATTTGTTGAGTTAAACGCACTACGTGGGTTGTGGGTACCTAGTTATTATAAGTTATTAACAGTGATCGGAATAGGCTGAGTTTATTTACCCAAGCTTCGGAGAACAGAGACAGAAAGTGGAGACTTCCTTACGACGACATTTTTTTTCCGGAATTCGGGAAACATCTTAAATAAGTTGAAAATAAGCTTTATTTAAGATGGGTAAAGGCTACTTTTAACTAAACTTGCATTTACCAAATTTTCGGGATTTTCACGTAAAATTCCGAAATAAATAGTCTAAACTTTAATTCATGTATTCCAATTATACGTAATGTATGATATAACGGTTAGTTTAAGGATCGTAAATATAATTCGAATAGGTACATGAATTAGATTATTTATTCCGGGATTCTACGTGAAAATCCCGAAAATTTGGTAATTGCAAGATTAGTTAAAAATAGCCTTTACCCATCTTAAATAAAGCTTATTTTCAATTTATTTAAGTTTTTTCCCGAATTCCGGGAAAAAAAATGTCACCGTAAGGAAGTCTCCACTTTCTGTCTCTTTTCTCCGAAGTTTAGGTAAATATACTCAGCCTACTCTGATCACTGATAATTACAGACATGATCATTATTATTTGTGTTAGGTAAGTAGGTACTTGTGTTTGCGAAATGTGGTGATAATGAAGAATGTCCTACTTATAGGTACATGCTCGATAATCTCGAGTTTATTTATAAACGACTAGCAGCGCCCCGCGGTTTCACCCGCATAAGTTTCGATCCGTTGGAATATCGGCATAAAAATATCCAGGGGCGTAGCTACCGCCGTATCTGCCGTATCAATTATACGGGGCCCCCGGGCTACGGGGGCCCCCAACGTGCGTATTTTTTTTTTTATTTCACAAAATGACAAAAGTAAAAAAAAAGCAACTCAGGTATAAATGATTTGATAAATCATTTTGCCGAAAAAAGGCAAGGAGAGTGTATATTTAATTTGAATTGTTTGTAAAAAAATTTGGAAAAAGTGGCAGACGGATAATTATGATGAATAAATATTTCTTTTAATTTTATGCAAACATTTTTTTTTCTTTTGTGAGAAATCTTTACCCTTCCTAAGTAAGGGCCCCAAACAAAATTTTATACGGGGCCCCGCCAAGCCACGCTACGCCACTGAAAATATCCTATGTCCTTCCCCGGGATGCAATCTATCTCTCTAACCAAATCCGTTCAGTAGTACCTACTATTACGTAGTACTATTAAGTATTCTGTGGTATTAGCGCGGTCAGGCGATGCGATGCGATGGTGTGGATCGGGGGAACACGAAATTTCACGCGGACGAAGTCGCAGGCAGAAGCTAGTTTGAAACAAATGCTTTGAGTTTGAGTTTGAACTCTCTCACACCTGGGTATACGAGATAGCAACATAAAAATACAAGTTTGCGAAATTCATTAAAACTTAAAAAGAATAATTAGATACTTAGTGCTTTTCAGTTTTACTCATATTTTTTACGTGATAGTGGATGTAATAACTTTATAAGTTATAATAAGAATTTTAATTGAAAAAGTTTCCGGCTTAAGTTTTAAGTAGCATGAGCAGTTTCCTTTGCCAAAAGTTTTATGCAATAAACGAAAAAACGGTTCAAGAAAAAAGGTGCTAGTGAAACTAAAAAAAAACTATGTGAAGATATTGTAGGTACTAGTACAGGGATGGCGAATATCTATACATCTGTGTGCCATTTTTTCCAAATATTTCTAACTAGCTGCGCCCCGCGGTTTTACCCGCATAAGTGTCGATCCCGTGGGAATATGGGGATAAAAACTAACCTATGTCCTTCCCCGGGACTCAAACTATCTCTATACCAAATTTCATCTAAATCGGTTCAGTGGTTTAGGCGTGAAAAGGTAACATACAGACAGACAGAGTTACTTTCGAATTTATAATATTAGTATGGATATGCGGCCATGACGAGCCAACAAACAATCTTGGCTTAGTGATTATTGGAAAAAACTTTCGTATTATTACTTATTATAATTTAGAATCGAAACTTATGCGGGTGAAACCACGGAACGCAACTCTATAAACAGTTTTATATTTAATGACAAAAAAGTGCGACTACTGCTGTTGCAAACTAAATGACTTAGGTGCCTAAAACGACTTAGGACTTAGGAACCAATGGCACGTGTGCCATTGGTTCGCCATCCTTGTACTAGTAGCATGTTCAAGCTAAAAATAAAATATGTCCAGTTAATTTGATGACAAGGCCAAGCCTTACAGTCGTAAATTATGAATACAATCATAATTATAAATAATTGAAAACCAATAGCAGCTACCTACACCTAGTAATTGCAAATTGTTATGCCAGAAACGGAAGGTGAGTACTTATTTTCAGTACAATAGCACATAAATGGCGGAGGCCTTTACCCAGCAGTGGGACAGTGCAGGCCAAAGAAAAAAAAGCACATAGATTATATCCGACATGTTTCTTCGGTTCATGTTTCCCGTCCGGGCCACTCGGGACATGGATCGTGCACTGTGTAAAATAAACTGCTTCATAAAAAATGTATGTAACGTTTCAAATCCGTGCCCCGTCCGGGCCACGTACACGGCACGCCCCGGTCTAATATAACAATTGTACTGACTGTTCAACACTCTTATTGCGTAACACACTGTCACTCTCAATCTGAATCATTTTGAAGGATATTGCTAATCCATTGCTTCATATGTTCGAAAAATGTGCCTGCTCAGCAACGTAAATAACGCAATGAATGTTGATGAACTGTCAAAATGAAACCCATTGCTACTGATAATGTGTTATGCAATTACCTCGCGGTGTCAACGAGAGAGAAGTTGAAACCACGCCCCGCGGTTTCACCCGCGTAAGTTTTTTTTTTTCAGGCAATTTTTAAAATTTTTCGCTCCGTAAGAACCATCCTCATACTTCAAGGAATATTATAAAAAAAAGAATTAGCGAAATCGGTTCAGCTGCTCTCGAGATTTGCGCTTAGCAACACATTCAGCGATTCATTTTTATTTTATATTGATATTCCGAATACAGAACAATCAAGCCACATAAAACATACAAGTACAAGCCTTAATCCTTGCAACAGTTGATACCTAAGTAATTAATTGAGCTCAGTTGCAATGGCTCTTGAAACACAACTGTTCTCGACTCAACAACTTTGGAACAGCTCAAAGAATTAGCCGAGTGGTCTCGTAACTTGCATGCGTAAGTAGTTCTACTTACAGAACTTAAACTTATTTGTAACTAGCCTCGATTTCCTGACACCCACCCACCACGTCGCAATCGCATCGCCCACCCGGGCTCATCATCATCATCTGCCTAGCCTTTTCCCAACTATGTTGGGGTCGGCTTCCAGTTTAATTTTACATGAAGGGACTGCCTACCTGACCTCCACAACCCAGTTACTGGGTAATACGATACAGCTTGGTAAGACTGGTTGACAGCTGTGCTGCTGGGGAGTTTGTTGCGCCACTTCTTCTCCCCAGCGAAAGCACTAGGAAGTGGTGAATGGGGCGGGCGTTTTGGGGGACTGTCTTTTGTAATTTTGACATTCGAAAAGTGCTGATCCTCAGCCTAGTTTGAATAAGTGACTTTTGATTTATGATTTTGTCAGACTTTCAGGCTTCTGACTACACGTAACCACTGTCTAAGATCCACGAATGACAGCCGGGACCAATGTTGCTTTCTGGGACACGAAGAAGTCTCGGTAAGTAAGGATGGTCATCCATCCACATACCAACAGCAGCAAGCGTAGCTTAACCTGATCAATCGACCTGTGGGGTTGTTATTATTTAGGCACGGGCCTCTTCCATCCCCTGCCCGGGCTATCACTTCTAAAAAATTAAAGTTCGGACTTCGGATTAAGAGTCATTGAGGATATTAAGATGCGGGATAAATGTTTCTTGGGATCCCCCATGATGCCTTTGCGGTTAAATGGCTGGTTAAATCTTATTTTCTTTTTTTCCTTGTTTACTATGAAGACTGTTTAACAGAGTTTACTATTCTATGTACATACCACTGCAGAAGGACCATACCTGGGTTGTCTATTCAAACCTCTAACGTACCTGAAACAAAATGATAGGATGATTTAGAATATGAAGATATAATGTAGAGCTGAGAATTATTTTAACAAGATAGGTAAGGACATCATTTAAGTGTCGAACATTTTATACCCAAAAATTAAAGTGGCGGCCAGAAAAAAAAACTATTTTCGTATGGGAAATAACATCTTGAGCATTTTTTACTATTACAGCGAAAGTCTACAATTAACACCCCGGCTATTTGAGACTGAAAATGCTTAAAATAATATTTTAACAAGTGTTAAGGATAACATTAAAAAAAAAAAATATTTTTTTTTATGCAAATAGCAGCCAGAGGATTAATTGTAGACTTTCGTTGTAATAGTAAAAAAATGCTCAAGAGGTCATTTCCCATAATAATGCTTCATAATGCTCATGTTCATAATGCTTTGTACAAAAAAAAGTCGCTTCCATTCCGTTCCGCGACGGTGTAAATTGAGCCTCAGCTATAAGTAGTTCTCTAAGCAGGGCCCCAATTCTGTATGGTAGTTATGTTATTATTCCCCGCGATATCATATCACGTGCAAACTTACCAATAGTACCAATATCATCGGCAAGGAATCCAAATGTCAACCATACGGACACGGGACAACATGTATTTTGACAGTTCAAACCACGCCAACTTCGTGTTCATTTCGCGAGGTTTTGTTCATTGTGTAATGGAGAATACGTTAATAGTAGATGTCGTGATTAATTAAGAAATTGACGTGGTTTCTAAGTAAGGAGTCGTTAAATAGTCATAGTGAGAGTGAACAGGCTTCTTCTGGGTAAGTTCGCTCCATCGTCGACTTTGTCTCTGTCACCTTTGACCTAGACTAGAGTCAAGAGCATGCGCATTCCAAATAAAAAAAATAATTAGTGAATCCTTATGTACCAGTCTCCTTGAATACGTCCAAGAGCCCTTGCCCTGGACGTATCCAGGGAGACTGGTAAATTACACCAAGTCAAGTATCTAATCAATATTTTAGAGCGAGTTCAAGGCATTATCCTTACAATCCAAGGACAATTTTTAATGATTTTAACCCTTACTCCAGAGTTAAATTACGTAAACAGCCTCTACACGACAGCTCCTTTAACGACGCAATCAAATCACTGCACAATTAGATTTGAAACGAGCACAACAAATCGACACTAAACGATGCAATGAATTATCAAGCGCTACAGCGCTGTCTAGCTGTAAGCGTTTACTACGTTTTCAGCGCTTAATTGTTGGTAATTGCTATATTTGTGTCTAGTCGCAGACTCCTTCCGCGGCAATTTGTTACCCCTTCTCTACTTCGTTATGGTTTTCGAAAAAAACAGTTTTGCTTTCGGTATCACGGGGAAGGAAAACACTCGTTATTTTTTTATATTTCCGCCTAATTTTTGATGTTTTTGCACAAGTGTTACGTGTGTTATTGTATTGTACAGAGGCCAGCACATCAAGCTACCCCAATCTGTCAAATTTTCCCAATTGAATATGAACCTTATTACTTTGTAGTAAAGTTGAAAATCTATTAAAGAAATTTGACAGATTGGGGTAGTTTGATGTGCTGGCGTCTGTACCTAGTGAATAGGAAATTGTGGACAGTAGTACAAATGGAAAGGTTTTGTGGAAAGTTTTAAATTATGACTTAAGTACCTAACAACTCGCATTTGTCAGAAACAAGAGCTTTTAGGCTTTTCCTTTGGTGTGTAGTTGTGTACAGTCAGCATCAAAAGTCGATTAACACTATAATTTTTACATGTTATTAAATAGACAACAACTTTTTTCAATGATTTTTAGCTTTTCACATAATAGACAAGAGTATATTGTCTAAAAAAATTTCTTCTGCTGCAATTTTGAACAAATATTTTGCTCAATAAGTAAGATTTAAAAAACTGAAGTGTTAATCAACTTTTGATGCTGACCGTACCTACTTGACAAAGAACGGTAAACGAATCTATCTACCTAGCTTTTTCCCAACTATGTTGGGGTCGGCTTCCAGTTTCACCGGATGCAGCTGAAAACCAGTATTTTACATGGAGCGACTGTTATCTAATCTCCACATCCCAGTCACTAGGAGCAATATCCCTTGGTAAGAGTTAAGACTGACTGTTCAGACTTTTGAGTTTCTAACTAACCCTTAACGACTTACAAAGATCTACATATGACAGCCGGGACCAACGGCTTAACGTGCTTTCTGAAGCACGGAGAGGTCTCGATACGGAATGTATGGTCACCCACCCACGAACCGACCGCGGCAAGCATAGTTAAACCTTCGATCAACCCGTGCCGCGCCACGAACCCCAAAAAAGAGCCCTAAATAATGGTAAAAGAATATGATCCAAGAAATTACAAGGTTACAGGTAATACTGGCTGGTGTCCGCATCTCCACGCCAATGCGCGTATTTTGCGTACGGGAAATAGAGAAAACTAGCTGCGCCCCGCATTTTCACCCGCATAAGTGTCGACCCCGTGGGAATATCGGGATAAAAAGTAGCCTATATGTTATTCCAGGGTGTCAGCTACCTCCATACAAAATTTTATCAAAATTGGTCCAGCCGTTTGAGCGTAAAGAAGTAACAAACATATAAACACACACACACTCACAAACTTTCGCCTTTGTGATGCGACTACATTAAGAGCGTATACTACCTCAAATGGCTTAGCGTGATCCTCCGTTATGTCGAAAATACTGCACCATTAATTTTGAAATAAATATATGGTAAAGTTGAGGATTAATGCTAAGTCTTATGTTAGACGAAAACACGATTCCATAAAATTTTCTCGATAGAAAATAAATCCAAAGTTACCTCTAACCCGAACAATAAACCGCTGGTATTAAAAAAATACTTCAAATTAGATCATGAAACTTTGCATACTAACTGAACTTACTTTAAAGCAGGTCTTATGTTATTTACTTTTTTATAATTACCATTATTTTCACTGTAAAAAGCAAATACCTAAACTATTGGCGCTGCCTGCCGCCCAGCACCGCACTCTGTCTCGCTCTCACTCAGTCAGCGAGCAGTATCATATGAGCGAGATAAAGAGTGAATTTTAGCTGAGGTAGTATAGGCTCTTAAGTGTTGTTTTTTTTTTGCGGTTTTAGTACTGCTGCGGTTTACCTATAGTTCAAGTTACATGGAAATCTAGTAATTTAAGTATAATCAGTTTCAGTCATCAAACTGCATATTTACAAGTGTCTACATCGTATCTACATTATCTATTATTTATAGACATTACCGTTTTGTAATTCGCTGAGGTAAAATCAAGGAAAGAATTGGTTCACTTCTGCTACAGCCTATAATGTTCCCCCTGCTGGGACACGGGCTTACTCTCTGTGAGAGGGAGTGGACCGTAATCCACAACGCGGGCTCAGTGCGGGTTGGTAGATGTCACATGTCTTCGTATTTTTTGTTGTAAGACATGCCGGTTTCCTCAAGATGTTTCCTTCACCGTTTTGAGAGCAGTGGTGATTATTAATTAATATACACAAAGTTATGCGCCTGTCACTTCTGCATAAATTAAACGCAAATTATTCAAAGTTCAAACGAATATTTTAACCTTTACCGTCATCCAATAACATTCCTAAATAAATATATATAATTATATCAATCCGATATCAGATAGCCCATAAAAATATAAAATTGTTTAAAAAATACAGTGATATCCATAACATAAATACTAGGAACAAACAATACAACAAGGCTCAAGAAAATAGGTGGCTCGTTCAGATGCCAATGTTTACGCTTTTATAATAAACTACCAAGCCACGTACAAGATCTAAGCCTTAATAAATTCAAATCATTAATTAAACGTAAGTTGTGCCAGAAAGCCTTTTATACCGTTAAAGATTATTTTGAGGACAAAAAAGCTTGGGATTGAGCCGCTTCTAATTTTTGCATTTTGTATGGTTTTTTTTTTATAATTTGACATTAATGAATTTTCTATAAACAATGACATTTGGTTACTTTGCAAAGTATTATATTATTTTAATTATTGTGAATGTGAAGACAACCAAATGGGTCATTTCTTTTTTTTTTGTATTATTATTCTCTTTGTTCTGTTACTTAGTTTTTGTCATGGTCTGGCAGTTTGAGTAATTTATGTGGCCTACCCAAATGCCCTTTCTTTGGTATTGTTAGTCGAATCGTTGAGCTCCTTAAGTTTTGAGTTGAGCTGCACGATTTCTGACAAATGCGTGCACTGACTGGACAGGTCCACTCAATCTGTGTGGTTCTTTCCTCATAAGACCATCTCAATCTACATGGTCTTCATATAACCTGACCAAGATTAAGTCTGTACTTAAAAAGAGACTGTGACCTCTGAGTTTTTTTCGGCCTTTCTTCTCAGAGTAGTCAAATAGGAAACGCCGACCCCATCTAGTTTTTTAAAAATATGATTGACGTGTAAAAGTGTTTGCGCAAACCTACTTACAAAAATAAAATCATTTATCATTGACAGGTAATAACGATTTCATAGAAAACCCTTCACTATGATTATTACGACATAAATCTAAGCAAAGGTTCAGTAATTACGCCAGCCTCTCATTTCCTAATTACGAGTACAAAGATTTCCCTCGCAAGATTAATCCTTAATGATAAATTAGCGAAGTAATTGCCGTACCACGTCACTAACAGTTACGATGCCTTTCATTTTGACAATAATTCGACAACATTTAAGTATTGCGTTATTTACGTTGTCGAGCAGGCGAATTTTTCGAATCCTCTGGATTGTGAAAGAAAGTGTGAAGTAAACAACGCTATTTATATACGTGTCGAAAAGACGATTTTTTTTTTATTATACGAATTTCCCTCAAATTCCTTCGGATTGTAATAAACAGTGTGTGCTATTATTTTGACAATTGAACAATATTCATAACGCAATGAATATTGTTGAATTGTATTACACATCTGACAATTCATAGCGTTTAACCCCTGGCAGAAAAAGCAAAGAAATATAGATTTTACATTTAATCAACATAAATTAGAAACAGTTAACAACTTTACTCTCCTAGGTTTAACAATAGATACTCATATAAACTGGAAAACACATATACAGACAGTAAAATCAAAAATTTCAAGGTTTTCATATGCTCTCCGCGAAATAAAGAAGACTACAAACCGCACTAGTCACATACTACGCGTATGCCCACGCTTGGTTTAACTATGGCATCATCTTATGGGGAAATAGCACAGACGCTCCCTCCCTATTTACCCTTCAAAAAAAACTAATACGAATAATTACCAATATAGAACCGACAGATAGTTGCAAGCCGAAGAAAGTAATTTCAGAAACACAAGATCCTCACATTCCTCACCTTAGTTGGTATTTATATCTTAGAATTATGTAAACTAGTCCGTAAATATCCAGATTCTTACAGCACACGGGGAGACATACAAACAAAATATTCGTTGCGCCATAAAAATAGACTAAACTTGCCCCCCTTCCGCCTTAAACTACATTCATCTAGTCCGTATTCAATGTCAATAAAAATATATAATAAATTACCAGAAGACATAAAACAACAAAATAAAACCAGTATATTTTTAAATAAACTAAAGCAATTCTTAATTAAAAAAAGCTATTACACAATACAAGAATATCTAATGGATAAATTCAATAATAACTAACTAAGAATAACAGACATATTTTAATAAGTAAAATAAAAGTAAATTATACTATAATACCTAATAACTATATTACAATAATAACAACGAACAATTATTAAGCGAGTAAAGAAATAAGGAATATTAAATACAATGACATAATAAATTAATAGATAGACCTGCATATAAAATATTAATAGAATAAGTAAATAAATGGAATTATAAATAAATAGATAATAGAATGTAAAATATTTTTTATAGTTAAACTCAATAATAATAATAAATAATTATGAATAACAGAATAAATCGGTTCAGCGGTTTAGGCGTGAAAAGGTAACATACAGACAGACAGACAGAGTTACTTTCGAATTTATAATATTAAGTATGGATAGTATGGATTGGCTATTACTAATATTTCCAAATTACAGTGTTAATAGGAATTGGAGGACAATTCGAAACAAAGTGATCAAGAGGGTCTAGTGAGACAGTTACCTAAATCCAAAACTAAATTCACGTGACTGATTTTTTCTAGAGATAAAAAGCTATGTACCAGATGTCCATCATTATCATCTGTCTAGCCTTTTCCCAACTATGTTGGGGTCGGGTTCCAGTGTAACCAGCTGAGTACCAGTATTTTTTTTATGGAACCACTGTCTATCTGACCTCCAAAACCTAGCTACTAGGTAATACGATTCCCTTTGGTAAGACTGGTTGCCACACTTTCGGGTTTCTGACGAGCCGTAACGACTGCCAAAGATCCACGAATGACAACCGACACCAACGGCTTAACGTGCTCTCGAAGGCGCGAAATACTGTGCACTTAGGTATGTGAAGATGGTCACCCATCCACGGGCCAACCGCGGCAAGCGTAACTTAACCTGATCGACCGACCCGTGCGGCTGTTATTATTCAACCACCCCCGATAGTATCAAATGTATGTGATAACAAAAAAGTATCAAATGTAGGTATCTATGTGATTAAAAAAACAGCTGCATGTCGATTCTGTAAAAATCTCACCGTGAAAACTTGCGTGGAGTGAGCTGTCAGTGTCATCCCACTGATGCTAGGGATTGACCAAGCAAACATTTACAATCATAATCGAGATTTTAATAATATTTTTTAAGCTAATTATATTGAAAATTTTATATAATTTCAAAGCTAGTATTTTAGTGGTCAAAACATTAATATTGGCGCCGATTCCCTTGTTCACAAACTAAACTAAATTTAATTTCAGTGCATCTTTTTCTTTCTATTTCGTTAAGAAAAGGACAGAAGATAAATATTAGTTTAGACCTGTCAAATTAAGATACTCCATAGACAATTAACTTAAATATAGTTTAGTTTGTGAACAAGAGAATCGACGCCAATTTGTGGGATTTTAAAATAAAATAGCAAAACATAAACAGAAACTCAATGTTGTTTTTTTTTTTTGAAAGTTGTATAAAATAGTAATTACTACACCTATCCAGAAGGTATAGGCACCTATAATATGTACATAAACCACCTAATCTCTTGAAGAAGCTCGACTTTCGCTGTAATAGTAAGAAATGCTCCAGATGTTATTCATAAGAAAACAGTAGGACTTTTCTTTTCTAGCCGGCACTTTAATTTTTGAATACCTTATGAACTTATGAACGATGAGTTTATGAAATACAAACTTATTTTTGCAGTCGATCAAATTAATTATGTGCATTGTGCAAGCGTGAATATTCAACCCAACTACGGAGCCTTTCACTGTGCGTGGTTCGACATGAACATGGCATTTTTTTTTTCAATTTTTTTTGGGAAACTACCACAAAAATAAACAATTACTATTACTCAAGTAAACTAATAGAAACAAAAACTACCAAGCTTATAAAACTAACAACACATATTGAAATGTAAATTGATTGCGAAATACGCAATTTATACAATTAATTTATCGTCATTCTCAAACTTTTGCTCAGCCTACCTAAAAAATGTATACTGGGCATTCTGTAGCAAACTATTAGAAAAGTATCAAAAATAAATAATTGTACAATAAATAAAAATAATTTTAAACGGCGAGCGCATTCCGAAGATCAATTCAAATATAGAAACAATTCGACGCGAAATTCAATAAATGACTATGGTCAAGTTACTGACTCAGTTTCAATTGAATGTCCAAAAAACTATTAAAATTACATTGCGCAGCGCGCGAACCTATTTTAAATCCATGATTACATTAGAAAAGCATAAATCATTATTACAAACAATGCTTATTGTATTTAATGCATAAAATAATTTTATTTCAGTTTCTGAGTATCGATTTTCGACATTCGACATATTAATTACCCGAGTCAATCGAAATTAAAAAAAAAAATGTTTAGCATAATCGCTTTCGCACATCATTACGATAAAAAAAAAAAAACAAAAATGGACGGCGATTTTGAACACAAACTGAGTAGTGGTAATGAATAATACGTGTTATTCGACCTGTGTTTCAATATTACGTTAGGATTTGGGCATTTTCGTGTTGTTAATAATATTTCCAATAATATTTGTCTAACTTTAAATCTTTACTACATGTGTGTGTGTGATATTTGTGAAAAGTAATAATGTACCTAAACGCGCACGATTGGCGCGAAACTTCGACATTAGATCATCATTAGATATCAAAAAACTTCATTACCACTACTTATTTTAACTTGAACAATGAATGAATTCGTCAAATAATTAAATGATGTATTATTCACTGCCCCTGTGGTGTAGTTTAGATGTTCGAAATCCCCAATTTTTATGTTTTTTAGCCTCGACCACCACTGTCAACAAAATGGCGATTATCGCATTTACAGACTTGAATTTAATAAAGGTAAAGTAATAAGCTTGTGCGCTAAATATGAAATATTTAATGGCGTTAACATATGAGTTTTTTACCCAACGCTCTTAATTAACGCACATTCATAAGATTTGATGGGTAGCATAATTATCTAATATTTACCTACATAATCAATATATGTAGTGTAGAATCCTGTTGATTCCGTATTTATGTTGAACATATCACTTCACTGGCTCACTACCACACCAAGCGCCTTCGTATATAGCCCGCTTCACTTTGTCCGTTTCCCGCCATTCCTCGTAACTGACAGATGACATAAGTGACAGCAGCTACCCCGCTTGTGTGAATGAGACAGTGTTTACATATCTATTTAATAGATACACTACATCCCTTTCTTATTATATTTTTTATTTGTTCAACTCTAAACACGTTATCAAACAATCGTGTAAAATCAAAATCACAAACATGTTTATTTTAACTATACATTTTTGCAATCAACTGCCAATGAAATTAAAGCATTAATAAATTGAAGTAAACCGAAACATAAGAAGCCTGATCATCTGCATTTATGAACATGTCGGGCCAGGCCTTTTTATTTAATCTCATCGTTTGTCCAGTTTCCTTGCTCTTATCTTTCACATCTCTTTCATTAGCTTCTTCTTCGTCGTGTGAAATGGGATTCAATCCTTCCCTCTCTACCTAAGCCATATCACCTTGTGTGACTCCCAAATCGATAGCTACTGTCCTCCGATATCCGTTTCCCTTTCATCAACAATTTTTTTTTTTTTTTCGCCCGTTATCGCCGTTATCGTAATCATCTGTTGCAAGTTGCAACTCAGACGACTAAATATATGTCGGATCTTTCATAAGTATGCACTTAAAATGAGACACAAGCGCCTTTGTTTAGCGTTGTGCGGAGTCTAGGATTAAGTACGGTGTCCGATACGGAGTTACGGACCTTATGGCCATGGAGCGACAGTGATCGTGTAGACGTGGTCGCGACACATACTGGCCTAGGTTTCCTTGTTTCCTTTTAAGTTCAGAGTATTAATTAGTACAGTAGTGTTAGTAATTGAGTCTGTAACAATAAACTGTGTAGAAATTAAAGGAGCTATTTCTCTCGTTTACCCGTATCCCAATTCTGCGCCCACGACTGTATATCTGACACAATGTATGTCCCTAAGTATGGCTGATCACAATCCACCGTACCTGGATTCGACATACATGTACATATTTCTATAATTTGGTCTATTATTTTATAATGGTCACCTATCAATTTTTTTTTTCCGATGTTTGACTATTAGTAGGTACTTTATCAAAGCGTTTTCGTTCATTTTTTTCACATGCTTTTGCCACATTAAAAAAATGTGTCTTTTGAATGTTTTGTTTAGGTACGTGTTCCTCCCTCAGTAACAGCTCATAATAATAATTATATCAGGTCACAAGGTCACCTTAGTAAATAATACAGTTACGTAGGTACAACCGTACAACACAAGACCCACAGAATATTTTTTTTTTCAGCCTATAACATCCCCTTAAGGTAATTACTGTAGAGATTATGATCATGGTTTGTGGCATGCAACCCTTCAGGTAACCACAAGTTAATGGCCTATTACTCCAGAACAAAACGCCAATACGAATTGAGAAGGTAGAAAACAGTAGACGTCAGATTTAGCTGACAAGCTAAAACAAGACTCAACAAGGACAAAAATGTCAAAAACATGAAACGATTCCGTAACAATTATTTTATCTGAAAGGTATTGTTTTATTGATATACCTCTCCCACAGTACTGGTACACAAGCATCCTTTCCGTGAGGGACATGAATTCATGTTTAAATAAAATAAAATAGTAGGCTACAAACCATCACGCGGGCCCACCGCGCGTCAATAGAAGCACACGTCCCCGAAGTAGTCGCTCCAGGACACGCCGGCCCCCACGATGCTTTCCTTCGCCGCTTTGTTACATCCGTGTTACACGTGGTTTCCTCACGATGTTTTCCTTCACCGTTTTGATACGTCCATTTTAATGGAGTGTTACATCTGGTTTCTTCACGATGTTTTCCTTCACCATTTTGTTACGTCCAATTTAATGGATGTCAAATGCGCCCAATTTAATGGTTGCCCAATGCGTCCAATTTAATGGATGCCCATTGCGTCCAATTTAATGGATGCCCATGCGTCCAATTTAATGGATGCCCATGCGTCCAATTTAATGGATGCCCATGCGTCCAATTTAATGGATGCCCATTGCGTCCAATTTAATGGATGCCCATGCGTCCAATTTAATGGATGCCCATGCGTCCAATTTAATGGATGCCCATTGCGTCCAATTTAATGGATGCCCATGCGTCCAATTTAATGGATGCCTATGCGTCCAATTTAATGGATGCCTATCTACCACGCGTAAACAGTGCGTACTGGTAATGTCACATGTCTTCGAAGTATTGGTTCTCAGACATGCCGGTTTCCTCACGGTGTTTTCCTTCACCGTTGATGAACAGTGGTGATGAGTGATAATACACAAAATGCCTGCCTGGTTTCGAACCCACGACCTTAGTCGGGCTAGACCACCACCACTGTCATGCTGAAATGTAATGCTATAATTATGTGTAGGGTTTAGATCTTTTTAACACAACTTCAAATTCACACGAGCCCAATGACACCACGCAGAGTGCATGCGAGTGTTTTCATTCTCTTCTATTATTTTACTTCTGTCATTTTTGTTGTGCCCTTACACTTCTTAACGAATATATGTCTTTCTTCGTTTCTTTCCATATTCAAGAGCCTACCTGTAATTGAATAATCAATCTTAGATAGTTCACATGTAGTTAATCAACTATTACCTTGTAGGTACCAGGTTACCAGTCTAAGTTACCTTTAGACTCACAGCTTGTATTACTATATTATGGTCCCAACAGTTGCCATGGAATTTGAACTTTATCATGAAGGTATGACATTAAGTTTGTGTTACCAAAACTTGATAATTATCTGACATTCTGAATTCAAAATACAGAATTTTCTAATTGCTCGGTTGATTAAAACTTCCGAGAAGTAGATACTAAAGAGCTTCCAATATTTCAATATAACTAGTAAACTGTGTACCTATTACAGTACTAAGTTATCTCTGAACATGCGCGTATTGTAATTATTCTTCCTTTCCTTCCTTCTTTTTTTTTTTTTTGAACAATAATTGATGTAGAAGAAGATATTACACGAACGTTTCAGGATTAAAATTAATTCAGTAGTATCATTATTTTTATCAACTTCAATACCACTTGAAAACATTTCCGGTAGGTACATCAAGAAGTTTAATCGGACAAAGGTATATTCTTCATGTAGGTAAAATAATCTTATTATTTACTTACGTTTGTGATTTAATTTCCATTTTATTAAACAATGAATCATCAAAAATCATATCAATCGTATAATCGTATCAAGTTCCAGAATACTGGGTAAAGCTGCATCCTACCCAACTTACCTACTATAACAACTGTGCAATTGTTAATTACGTCTAAAACCCAAGTCATGATATTATAAAAATGTTTCCTTAAATTTTTTGCATATTCAGTAACACATTGAAATTAGTTCAAATAGGAGTATTTTTTATAATTATATAGATCTGTACACTTATTACCTACTGTGTAAGCAATACTTACACGCCTTGCAAGGCAACACATGGTGACACAACATAGTTTTTGATTTTATACCATCATGTACAACTATGGTATACCTAATCTGTGTTCGCGACCCATTCGCCAAAAATGCAAACAAACATAAATCAATGGAAAAGCAACTTATTCCTACACGACAAAGTCCAGCTTACTCCACAACCCCAAACACTTCCACAACTCCCTCCTTAGAGCCAGTCACTCTGAAATCAACCCAATTTCCACCGAAACAAAGTTGATAATTGTTCAACTTGAAATAGAGTGGGGGTGCGCACTTTTACTATAGGTATGTGTACAAATAAATACATTTTAATTTGAATTTGAACTAGTTAATCTTCCAGCAATAAATGCTTATTCCTAATGTGACAAACAATACATAAGATGGTGCAGATCGCATAACAAAGGCTTCAATACTTTCACAAAGATCATTGTAATACTGGTAACAAGACCCCACAGAGGGCAGTATTACCAAGTTTGTGATAAAATAAGAATTATAATTTCATAACCCAACATCATGCCTGTCCCCACCAGAGGGCCAGACAGAGATATAGAGTATTTTATAATTAACTTACCTTAGCCAGTCCTGGCCAGATCCCATGCAACAGGGAGAGCGAGTCTACAGCCATAAATTTTTCACAAATTCTGACTAAGGCCAACATCACCACCAAGAAATTCCTGATGGAAAAAACCCCATAACATTGGTGCCACCTGGGCATCGAACCCAGGACCCAACAATCAGCAGTAGCGCTTGCAACCACTAGACCACAAATTATAATAATTAGTTAATATTAAGATAATGAAAATCTTAACAGATAGACACTCTCACAGACACATTTATGTAGGTACCTACTTATAATTATCTATGTGTGAATATGTATGTAATCTTTATTGTTATAAGTATGTACATGTCTTGGTTTCACATTATGCAAATTGGCACCAGTAACTTAGTGACCTCTGAAGGTACTACCACATTAAGGAGTTATACTCCAACAGAAGAAGGGAACTTTTCTTCTCAAACAAAATTGATTTACCAATTAACATACCTATTCATTCATATCAATCATAAGAAAATATTATGTTATTCTAATTAATCATTGTAATAACATCAAACAGCAGTTTACTGTTATTGTGACTTTTATTTTCACTTTGCATACATTTTATTTCAAAGTAACTATGTATGCTTATTATTTTAACTTACTGGTTGGTACTAGTATTTAATTATAGTAAAAATTACATAGCTTTTCCTTAGTCTGTTGATACCAATCTAAATTATGTCACCCTAGAACTGGAATACATGTTAAGCGTTATCATTAGTACTCATTAGTTCTTGCTACATGCAGGAAATTATCCTCTGCGGAACAGATCTACACTATGAGACTTTCTACTACAATCAGTACCTAATACCCCCTTTTTTTTAGTAAGCCAGCTTTAGTATGTATTTTTTATTAAAAGATCTGAAGCGGCTTAACCTAATCCAGATCACTGCTTGTATTTCTGTTACCATTTGTGTCCAATTTCATAGACCCATAGATACCTATACCGTTTCAGGCAAGTAAATAATTAAGTATTCTTATTTTAATGAATAGTAGGATAACATTACAAACTAAAATCAGAGTTAAAGGAATCATCATTGTTATACCTAGCTTATTATATACATTTTATTCTTGAAAATTACAAGGTACTAATATAGTTTGAGTGCTGTTGCCTTGTCCAAGCCTGCTGATAACAGCAAATAGAATAATAATTAAAGATTTAATAAAAACATTAGATTCATGAATATGAAATAAGTACAAAGTTTATCATCATCCTCTTGCCCTTGTCCAGCCATAAGGAAGGGTGCAAATCCAGTTTATTCTGCAGGTGGATAAGTTCCTTTTTTTTTTCTTTTTTTTTTTTCAAATAAGTAGGTAGGCACCTAAGTGCTGTGGAGACTGGCTGTAAAGCGAGTCTGGCTGTAAAGCCACACCTCTTTGCAGGACAGGCTGGTTATGTTTGGAGGCATGTTCCATTTGAACGTTCAAGCGTGTGTCAAATATTCTGTTAGTGTTTTTCCTTATTTTAGAAGCAGTGTTGAATTTACCGTTGTACGATAAGCTTCTCTTAAACAATAAATACTATATAAAGCTTAACGCTTTTTAGTTATATGTCGTCAGCACATCCATTGCTACGACTCCCACTGCAGTACTTAGCACTCCTAGTAATTTAATGACTGTGGTTTGTATTCTTTCCTAACTTTTATATTGGGTGTAGTAGTCATTTTGTGATGGCCAAACACGATGCAACATAAAATTATAGATATCCTGAGTGATCTATCTCTTTCAACTTTTTTTTTTTCGTAACAATTTTAGTAACAGTGTATTACAATA
The DNA here is from genome assembly GCA_945859645.1 of Amphipoea oculea. Classification (NCBI taxonomy): domain Eukaryota; kingdom Metazoa; phylum Arthropoda; class Insecta; order Lepidoptera; family Noctuidae; genus Amphipoea; species Amphipoea oculea. Next base: position 15,482,984 of record OX243880.1, read on the forward strand.
AAACACCGTCAGAATCCTTACTTCTGCTTGAAATACTTTGTTACTAGGTGCGAAATCTAACAATTTACAATACATACATTAGTTTGGGTAAAAGTTATGCAAGTTCTTACCTCGTTAGTGTTTTGTTTTTCTTGGTCAGCCGTATCGGTAGGTACTTACATATAATTTCTCCTAATTGTTAATTTTATCTGACGTTTATCCTCGTCGCCACTTGTAGAATCCTGTTGATTCCGTATTTATGTTGAACATATCACTTCACTGGCTCACTACCACACCAAGCGCCTTCGTATATAGCCCGCTTCACTTTGTCCGTTTCCCGCCATTCCTCGTAACTGACAGATGACATAAGTGACAGCAGCTACCCCGCTTGTGTGAATGAGACAGTGTTTACATATCTATTTAATAGATACACTACATGTAGAAAAAATGTAATGCAATTTGTGTGTCAGCAATCGTAACTAGATTAATAATATGCCTACATATTTATGTTATAAGGTTTGTATCTTTTACGTGTGGTTTACTTAGAGATGATATAAAAAAACCCTATATCTTTGATTATATAATGTCAAAGCCCTATATGTGCTTTTACGTATTATGTACTTGTGTATACGAACATTACACCAATCACTGAATAGGTACTTGCTTAGCACAATTTCTTATGTTATAATATCTTAAATTTTAATGTAGGCTGACTAAATTGTCTTTTTCAATGTACAAACATAGTTGGATTTAGACATTAAAATCTCTAAAAGCATTAAATAGGTAATTAGGAACTAATTATTGTCACTGTATTTGAATACGTACAGGCTTGTACATTCTACATCAAGGAATATACTACTCTCTATAAACGAGTTGTACAGACGCCAGCACATCAACCTACTACAATCTGTCTTTCTTTAATAGATTTTCAACTTTATTACTAAACAATAAAGTTCAAAGTTGATTGGGAAAATGTGACAGTTTCGGGTAGGTTGATGTGCTGGCGTCTGTACATGGTCGTCAATAGCATGAAAGCAAAAAAAAAAAGTTCACTTGATACTAACGACAGCCCCTAATACGCATGCGCAGTGCGCTGCGTGATATATGGATCATTCCGAATTAGGCCATCATCGCCCACAGCGCTCACATAAATAATTTGCGTTCCGATTTAGATGAATCACCATTATGGCAGGTGACAGTCAAAACTATTTTCACTTGATTATGTACTCACGGTTGGATTATAGTATTTATTTGTGTATACACCACGAATTTCTTAATCTTTGGTAAGGTAGCGACTGTAGCCGGAAGCACAATTTCGAAAATGCCACGTTAGTTTAACGAAACCGGTTCGAACTGTCAAAATACCACGCTTGACAACCGTACGGCGTGGTAAGATTATGCGGGGAATAATAGGTAATTTATACCATACAGAATAATTGGGGTCAATGTGTAAGCACTCTGTAATCGATTACAGTGCAATTCGGAATGTTCCAATTTTCACTCCACGGTAACCATGGCAACATCACTTCGCGCGCGTCGCTCATTGGCTACGGTTTCGTCGCCACTCGCCAATCATGGGCAACGCGCGCCGCTTGACCGGTTAAGGGGAATGGGTAGTTGTAGCCCGCGAAATTCAATTTTTCTTACGTTTTTTGCAATTTTCAGGTCAGTGTCAGGTTGTATCTTGATCAAAATATGATTCGCGACAATAACAGGTACGTATTTACAGAATTATAATAATTAGAATCATTAATACATCTTTCTAAGTTAGATTTCTACCGTTAAGAACAAATCTCGCATGGAAAAGTGTTGGTGGTAGAAATCTAACTTAAACAGATGTATTAATGATTCTGATGATTATAATTCTGTGAATACGTACCTGTTATAGTCGCGAATCAAATTTTCATCAAGATACAACCTGACACTGACCTGAAAATTGCAAAAAACGTAAGAAAAATTGAATTTCGCGGGCTACAACTACGCATTCACCTTAAGGTGAATGCGCAGTGGTAGACCGCGAAATTTAAATTTTCTTACGTGTTTTGCAATTCGTAGGTCAGTATCAGGTTGTATCTTGATCAAAATATGATTTGCGACTATAATAGACATGTATTTATAGAATTATAGTCATTAGAATCATTAATATATCTCTTTAAGTATCTTTACGAACCGAAGCGTGGATAAAAGAAAGTGTAAATAATGATCAAGATTGTAATGTTTTAGAGATTAAAAAACTAACAATTATTTTCCCTCCCTGTTTATATACTTGTACATATTATTATTTTAAGATTGTTAGTTCTTTAAGTTGGATTTCTACCATAAACACTTTTCTATACGAGATTTGTTCTTAACACTAGAAATCTAACTTAGAAAGATGTATTAATTATTCTAATCATTATAATTCTGTAAATACGTACCTGTTATAGTCGCGAATCATATTTTGATCAAGATACAACCTGACACTGATCTGCAAATTGCAAAAAACGTAAGAAAATTTAAATTTCGCGGTCTACCATGGCACATTCACCTTAAGGGTTACTTGCATCAAAAATACGGATCTTAGTTATTTAGTATCTTGTTACAATAATGTTATATTTGCACGCGTTACAGGTTAAATAAGTAGTCTGTAACTAGTTAATACAAAATCTGGTTAATTGTTGAAAACAAAATGCACACAACTGACTTTTTAAATGTATACAAACACGGTTGGATTTAGACATAACATCTAAAAGCGTTGAAATAAATAGGAACTAATTTCTGAACTCGATTACGAACAGGCTTACGACCATGGTCGTCAATTATAGAAATAAATAAAAACTTAATTTAATATTAATGACAGCGCCCAACGCGTAAGCTCACTTCGCGCGATCCACATCAAAATAATCTCCAATGTGATAATGACAGTGACTAACGCGCAAGCGCGGCGTGAAGTGTTCACTTCACTCGATTCACGACATTAAATGTCGTGAGTCGGGTGAAGTGAACACTTCACGCGATCCACATGAAAATAATCTCCAATGTGATAATGACAGTGACTAACGCGCAAGCGCGGCGTGAAGTGAACACTTCACGCGATTCACATCAAAGCTCGCGCCTCAGGCTGTATTGACTAGTCAGTCTAGGAAAAAAAAGAAAAAAAAAACAACATTGAGTTTCTGGCTAAGTTTCTGTTTTGCTATTTTATTGTAAAACCCCACAAAATATTAATGTTCTGACCACTAAAATACCTACTAGCTTTGAAATTATATAAAATGATCAATAGAATTAGCATAAAAAATATTATTAAAATCTCGATTATGATTGTAAATGTATGCTTGGTCAATCCCTAGTATCAGGTGGGATGACACTGATAGCTCACTCCACGCTCACTTCGCCTAAGTTTTCACGGTGAGACGGTTACAGAATCGCACGGCTGGTTCCAATTTCAAAGTTAATATAAAAACAAAAATGGCGGCAGTCAGTGGGAGGGTATGACATGACAATGTGCGCATTCCATTGAGCGTTCCTCTCGCATTTCATTTCGCATTCCTTCGATAAATCAGAGGAATAGCTCACGAATTGATTGGACGGCTTGTCTCCTTGTCTGTTTCCAAATGAGAATTTGATTTTCGTAGTATTGCCAGGGTTTTCATTTATAGTCGTATTATTGTCTCTGTATTTTATAATCCTTTCGCTTTGTTTACAGTTCGCGTCAAATAACTTTGCAGCTCTGAAGCTAGGCTTTCCGAAAACCGCGCATGCGCGCTGCTGTTTTATTCCTATGATTAAACTACTGTGTAGTGATTTGTTGCCTACTTCAGAGCGGCAAACTTATTTGACGCGAACTATAGGTACCTACGTTCATACACGCACGCCGGTTGGCGAGTACTACGCACCTGACTTTTCTGAAGAATATCACCAATAAGACCAAGATCAGCACCCTAACTGCGTAACACACACTATCAATCATAATCTGAATCATTTTGAAGGATATTGCTAATCCATTGCTTCATATGTTCGAAAAATTTGTCTTCTCAACAAAGTAAATTACGCAATGAATGTTGTTGAACTGTCAAAATGAAAGCCATTGCTACTGTTATTGTGTTACGCAATTACCCCGCTGGATGAAGGCCCATATTTAGTTGAATATTCCATTTATAAATCGGTCGGATTCCAGTCTAACCGAATCCAGCTGAATAGGTACTGGTATTTTAGGTGCAGCGACTGCCTATCTGACTCCCACAACCAAGTTACTGGGTAATACGATACCTCTCTCTAGCAAGATGCCAAGTTTTTTTTTTTTTATTTGAAATGGGATTGCTCTTGACTCTAGCCTAGGTCAAAGGTGACAGACAAAGTCGACGATGGCGCGAGCTTACCCAGAAGAAGCCTGTTCACTCTCACTTTAAAGAGATTCGGGTTGTATAAGCTTTCGGGCTTCTGACGTTCCTGTAACGACTGTCAAAAATCTACGAGTGACAGCTGGAACCAACTACTTAACGTGCTTTCTGAGGCACGGAGGGGTATGTATGTAATGGATAGTCACCCATCCACGGACCGACCTAGACTAGCGTTGCTTATCCTTAAAGATCGACCCGTGTGTTTGTTATTATTTAGCCACGGGACCCTACAACAGAATAGCCGTAAATCAAATAACTTTCACTCCTTTTATTAACCTCGTTTACTATCAAATTAGGCCTCCCCAAGCCACTGAAAGCGTCTGCCTTTTGATGTAAATTTGAATATTTTACAAGCCCTACTTGTGTACTCGTTCAAGCAAGAGTTGGATCCTTTGTTTCAACTTTTGCTGCATTTTACTAAGTTTTTTTTTACATATTTCAGCCGAGTTACATGTGGGTTATCTATAGAACATATTATGTACCTACTCTTCAGGAAATGTTTTCAAGAAAATATAAAAGTATTATTCTAAAACGAACAGCCCCTATTGAGCACAATTTCAATCACACCCGAATGATTTTGAAGGAAATGTCTAAATCCATTGATTCATTATTTAAATCATTCGTCTACTCTCAGCAATGTAAATAACGCAAGGAATGTTGCTGATCTGTCAAAATGATTGAAGAATAACTCTATATTATGTACACGTACACCATATAGATTAGTTGTACTGTTGTTGTTGTTATTAGTAGTGTTGTTTTGTTGTTGTATATTTGTTGTTGTTGTAAATTGGTTTTAGTGAAAACTATGCGCCATTATTATAGCACAGCTTTTCACCATCGACGTATTTTATTTAATCGCTTTATATTCTACTAGCTTCTGCCCGCGACTTCGTCCGCGTGAAATTTCACCCTCCCACCATTCACCCTATTAGGGGTGGAATTTCGAAAAACCCTTTCTTAGTGGATACCTACTCTTCACAAAGAACACACCCTCCAAATTTCATGTCTCTAGGACCAGCGGTTTAGGCTGTGCGTTGATATATCAGTCAGTCAGGACTTTGAATTTTATATATGTATATGTAGATGGGCTACTGATACTACCTATTGATAGGTATTATCACCTCGTAGAAGTACCTAGGTACCTACTGCACATAACTGATAAGTGATCAATGCCCTACGTTTTATCGGAGTCACGATACCTACCTACTAATCGAGTTTCCAATGAAAATGTAAACATCATTTGGTCTGAAAGTTCAAATATACCTAAATATCTTCCGCCCGCTGCTTCGCCCGTGTGGTATGTCGATAAAAAGTAGCCTATGTCCGTCCCCAAGGTTCAAAGCCTATACCCATACCAAATTTCATCAAAATCAATCCAGACGTTTCGTATATTAGCCGGAACAAACACGGACAGACAGACAGATTTTTTAATTGTAATATAAGTACCGTATATTAATTAATATAACGCTGTTACTTTGTTCACAGATTTTGTCATTACAAACAGACACTTTAAATTTATTTGTTTGTATAGAAAATTATCCTTGTGAAGAATAATAATTAATTAACCCAGTAAATAAATAAAAAAATCAAACGAAAGGAAGATGCTCAAACAATTTTAAAGATCTTTATTTTCCCTTTTAAAGCTCCCGCCTGTCTGTAATTAGTCTCTGTAAATATTAAAGCGCACACAAAGCTCGTAATGTAAAGATTTAGCGCGTTTATAGCTACATTTTGCAATTTCGCGCCACTTTGTGGTTAAATGCAAAAGCTGGCGCCATGTTGGAATTTTCAAGTAAGTAAAAATTTGAAAACCGAACGGCGAAATTAAATGGCTTCTGCTTTTAAATTATTTACGAGTACGTTAACAACGAATTACATAATTTTATGTTGGCGTTCTTAATATTAAAACCTACTTGCTGATATCTATGTATATTACATACATAAACGAATAAAAAATTGAAGTGTCAGTTTGTAGGTAGGTACTTCAAAATCAACCGACGATGGTGTTTTTGTACTTCAAAATCAACCGAAGATGGTGTTTTTGTACTTCAAAATCAACCGAAGATGGTGTTGTTGTACTTCAAAAGCAACCGAACGTGGCGACGTCTTTCAATCGATTTGATTTTCCCATCACTAAATAGAGCTTGTGACGTTATAGTAGGTAGTCAAAAAATGGCACGCTTGGTTTTCATACAGATCGTGATACTTGCGTCATCTCGGTCTATCTACATATACACTGTGAGTTCCTCCTATGCAGAAAACGAATCTATAAAAAAAAAATAGACTCAATTAATTGATTTTTTCGCATGATACGTTTTCAGGTTTCACAATTGATTGACGGGAAAATTTTTAGAAATATTTTGATGTATTTTTTTCGTTTCTACTGCATTAAATCAATATTTGAAAAGTAAATAATTAATCTCCATTAAATTATCTATACAATGGTATATAAATTAAGTAGGTTCTGTTTACTAGCAGGAGTAGGTACCTACTCGTATAACAATACAAACAGTTGCAGAAAGGAGGCAAAAAACATTTTTTCGATCGTAAAGAACTCTATTGTGAGTCGTGCAATATATTCCTGAGTTGTTTAATAATGCCACTATGGTTTGGTCCTTCATGATAGCGGTGCGGTCGTGCGGTACCTACTCTTTACATACCAAGACCCCTCCGTGCCCCGGAAAGCACGTTAAGCCGTTGGTCCCGGCTGTCATTCGTGAATCTTTGACAGTCGTTACGGGTCGTCAGAAGCCCGAAAATCTGACAACCAGTCTTACCAAGGGGTATCGTATTACCCAGTAACTGGGTTGTGGAGGTCAGATAGGCAGTCGCTCCATGTAAAATACTGGTAGTCAGCGGCACCCGGTTAGACTGGAAGCCGACCCCAAAAGGCTAGGCAGATGATGGTGATAGCGGTGCGGTATACGAATACCGAAATTAGAATGATCCAATATACCTACGCGACAGAGTTGTAATTATGTGCACAAACCAATTATGTAGGTACACAGTTATTTTAGTATTCGGTTATTTATTTTGTTAATTTAATACTGATGAATACAGTTGAGTTTTAATGAGCGTACCAAACAACAAATTCATTCACGAATAATTTATGCAGTAACAAAGTAGGTTAATATAGGTTTTAGTCAAACAAAAGCAATTAAACTTTTTTTATCCTATTAATTTAGCACAACATCCCTCTTCGCAGTTAGATATTAGAATGTCCAATTACTAGAAATGTTCCTTGTAAAATCGAAACGTCCCTGAATTAGACACGGGAAATTGGCCCCTATAAACGGGAATTGATGTGAAAAATGGCTTCAAAGCAACTTCAGCGCTTTGAACGGCTGATTCAGGACTTTTTTTTGACGATTTGGCACAAGGGCCGAAGCGGGCAAGCGATCTCACACAATGAAGTGTGCTAGTTAGCATTTCGTTCTCGCTGAACTAACGATGAGAATTTCGAGCTACAGCGCATGTTTTTTACTTTATTTGAAGCTAGGTTTTGGTGTATTTTTTATATTTTTGGTTGCTTTCGAGGTCCATTTAAGTCATTAAATTTGTACGTACTGGCAGCTCTTAAAAAGGCAAAAGCAAAATTACCAACAGCCTTAAAATATTTACCGTTTACTATGTTTTCAACACTGGCTATTAACGGCTGGCGCTTTTAAACGAGAAAGGAACCATAGTGCACAAAGGCTAGAGTCAAGGACAAATATCTTACGTCTGTTTTGACGACCCGTACAGTTAGAACCGTTAGTTTATTTTCAAATTTCGAACGTACAATTCGATCTTAGAACCAATAACATTGCAGCATTAGAGATGACTGCAAAGATAAAGTTAGAGCGAAATGTGTGTAGTCTCCGAGATTGTGTTGGTAGAGGAACGAAGTGTCCTTTGAAGAAATTTCTTATTTCCCCCCTTCCCTGTTTCTCGGCTGCCGAACCGTCTTGGACTAATACCATTTTCTTTGTCTCTTGCGCAAACAAGCTTTGACAGTTCGTGTCTTTAAAGATTCGAAAAGTCGAACTTAGTTGATTAAATAATGTTACATAGGTATAACAGTTCGCAAATACTTAATCAACAATAAAGTGCCTATTATAGTGAAAAATAAAATAAGTGAAAGGTTTTTTTAAGTAAATAATTGATCCTTTAGGCACGTAGAGCGATTTTTGGTAGGGGGTACCTAATCTTAAAGGTTCGCATCACCGTCATGCTAATGTTTTTGGTAAGGGAAAATCTTATGGGTTCGAGTCACTGACATGCTAATGTTTTTGATAAGGGGAAAGCTTGTGGGTTCGCGTCACTGACATGCTAATGTTGTTAACAATACCTACATACATATACTTATACCTATAATAGTACCTATGTCTGTAGCTATAAGGGTGAACACTGTTATTTCTTATTTCATAGTTTTGAGTTTTCACTTCTGTCGGCAGTCCACATGAATGCCTATTTTTACCCGACTACGGCAAAGCAAAAAGAAGGGTTATGTTTTTGACCGGTATGTATGTATGTTCATCTGTTCCCTCATAACTTCTAAACTGTTTGTCATAATAGGACAAATGAGGTATCGTTGGAAGCGTCTTGATCGTCCGCTGGTTATAGGCTATGTGACGTCACAATAAATTGAATATGGCGCCCTCTAGCGGACATAAAGTCATGACCTAAAATATTCTTTTTTTAATCATGCTGTATTGGGTATCAAATGAAAGGGCTTAATTAGCACATTTCAAAAAAATAAATATTACTGAAAGAAGTCCCAAAATAATTAAATAAAAAATAAGTTTAAAAACTAAAACCCGACTACTGAAAAGGATGAAACAAGTACCTTCACTACCTTTCCGTGGTCGCATGCTACCGTAGCTTTGTATGTTAGTACAGCGGCATGCGACCACGGGAAGGTACTTGTTTCATCCTTTTTAGTAGTCGAGTTTTAGTTTTTAAACTTATTTTTTAAAAACCCGACTACTGAAAAGGATGAAACAAGAAAGTACCTTCCCGTGGTCGCATGCCGCTGTACTAACATCGTCATCATTTCAGCCGAAAAACGTCCATTGCTGGACATAGGCCTCCCTCAAGCACCCCCAATTCGACCGGCTCTGTGCTTCTCGTACCCAACGGGTTCCTGCGGCCTTCACAAGGTCGTCGGTGCTTTCCGAGGCAGGGACGGGTCTCGGAATGTAAAGATGGTCACCCATCAACAGACTGTTATTATTTTAGCTAGGTACGGGCTGGAGTACCTAGTAAAAGCAGTAGGTAGGTATCCCTTATTCCAAGAAATACATACTAACGAACGTTATACTTAAGTACTCTTTTATGAAGACTAGGGCTTCATAAAAAAACGCAATTAACAATTAAAATATCAATTACTTTCATAGGTACTTAAAATTAATTGCGCACTTTGTAATCCTATATCTTCGTGGTAAGTATTTACATAAGCCAATAATTTCAATTACACTCAATTTATAAGTTGATGACCTTATCATGGCGCGAATAAAATGATACACAGTCATAGTTTTTAAATGACGTAGGTATGAGACAATTAATCTGCCTAGCCTTTTCCCAACTATGTTGGGGTCGGCTTATGGTCGGCTTCCAGTCTAACCAGCGGGGCAATTGCGTAACACATTATCAATCGGAATCGGTTTCATTTTAACAGTTCAACAACATTCATTGCGTCATTTACGTGTTGAGCAGACAAATATTTCGAACTTATGAAGCAATGGATTAGCAATTTGCTTCAAAATGATTCAGATTCCGATTGATAGTGCGTTACACAATTAGGGTGCGAATGTTTGTATTATAAGTCCATGAGTATTACTTATTCGTAGGAGCTATACAAATGACAGCCGGGACCATAGATATGTTTTTTTTTATTATGGTTTAACGTGCATTGCGAGGCACAGAGGGCTAAGATATGTAATGGATGGTCACCCATCCCTATCTCGGCAAGCTTAGCTTAACCTTTGATCGACTCGTGCAGTTGTTATATTTAGCCACGAGCCACGCATGATGTATGAGTATCTATCAGATATTTAATTTATATGTCATGGTTTGATTTTTAATTCTTTTACCTATTGTGGGATAGTAATTTTATTTTAGGTGCTACGTCTTCACATATTATTATATAATTAATGTATGCAAAATATTGTAAAACATTTTAAAAGAGTAACGGTGGAGTTTCTTTCCAATTCTTCTCCATACGAAAACTACCTTTTGAAAGGGGCGACTAGAATCAATTCTATTTTATTGTAATTTTTGACGTGCACATAATAGTGGCGTTTATGTGCCTATCCTAACTAATAGTATAAATGCGAAAGTAAGTTTGTTTGTTACCTTTTCACGCCTAAACCACTGAACCGATCATCCTGAAATTTTGCATATACGTTGTCAGGTGTACAGAAACGGACATAGGGTACCTTTCATCCCGAAAAAAATGCTGTTCCCGAGGAAAACAACTATAACGTTATTATGATAATCGATGGCGCCACGTTTCTATTGAACATTGTCAGATTATTAATTTTTTTGGCGGTACGAAGTTCGCCGGGTCAGCTAGTTTGAAAAAAATGCTTTGACTTTGAGTAATTACAATTCAAAAATATGGGTATTCAACTAGGTATATTAGAATAACGTAGGTAAATAAGCGTTAAAAAGTAGGTTAACCAGTCAGGAAATATTACGCTTTAAAGTATTTTTTGAACAATGAGTTGTTAACACTTGTTGAATGAAAACAATGAATGTTTGTTTATGCCCATGATTTTATGAAGGTGCGATACACATCTGTCACGCACACAGGGTCCGCCGCTTTTTTTTTTTGTCTGTTCAAGGCTTTTTCCTTAGAGCTTAATTTTGGTTATATTTCGTAAAATGATGTTAAGTACAGACGCCAGCACATCAAGCTACCCGAAACTGTCAAATTTGAACCTTATGCTTTAGCGATAAAGTTGAAAAACTGTTAAAGAAATTTGACAGATTGTAGTACATCATAATTATGTACCTATGGGTGGACATGTTGCCGACCCTAAAACAAGGGGATAAGACACGAAATCGTCAAATTGACAGATCATTTCCCAACACCAAACTAAGTTCCAATATTGTGGGCCAAAATAACCACTATGTGGATTGTGGAACCCTGACACAGCCAAAAGGCGTCGTGGCAGACCTCATAGAAAATGGCGGGACGAGCTGACGTAAACCAACGACCAGTGGCCCAAATTAGCCCTGGATCGAAAGAGCTGTAAGTCATGAGGAGAGGCTTTTGCCCAGCAGTGGGACGATGCAGGCTAACAGTAACAGTAAGGGCAGGAGTATTTATGATGATTGTGCTTAGAACCCCAGCTTCCAGTTGCGTCGTCGAAAACACCAAATTAATATTTCAATTCATGTTACAATTTGTATGAAAATACAACTAAACATAAAGTGAACAAACTACATAAAGTAAACAAACTACCAGATAAAAACATATGTCCCACAAACGCCCCTGCCAATAAACGAGAAATATCCATTATCAAACACATTGGCCAGTACATCTTGCCACGCGGCCAAAAGGGGAACTAAATTCAAATGAACCGAATTTGACACATCGCTGACACTTGTCTATGCAAGCAGCGCCACAATGTAATGTCAGAATATACTGGGCGGTCTGTAATACAATATCTATAATATTTACATAGAGATTACATTGCTATCGTAAATAAATCCCAGTCGGCAATGACAAACACGACAGCCTGTAAAGCATATTATAAAATACCGACAGTCAGATTTGTTTACTATCGTAGATAAAGTTACAACGACAATGTTTGAGTAGTATATAATAACCGATTATGATGAATTGATGACAAAGTTGTCGTGAAAGGTGTCGTTGTTGAAGTTGTAGTGGGTAGCAGCATTACGCTGAGCGATAGCCGTTTTGCGTGGATGTGAGGCATGTTTCCCTTACCTTCTTTTTTTTTGTGTGTGTTTTTGCGTCATGTTCACCGCAAATAAACGTATTTTCTTTCTTTCTAAATGGTTTAATATTAAAAACTAGCTTCTACCCGCGACTTCGTCCGCGCAAAAATTCCCGTGTCCACCGCGTCGCGTCGCATCGCCCGCCCGCGCTTTAACTTCGTTTTCGCTTTGCGTTTTTTGTGACTTTTTTCTTTTTACTCGGATCTTTAGGTCTTATCGTGATGTTTAATAAGGCTATAATCTTCCTCAATAATTGAGCTACCAAATGCAAAACGATTTTTTCTAATCCAACTGGTAGTTCCAGAGATTAGCGCGTTCAAAAAAACAAACTCTTCAGCTTTATTATTAGTTTAGAATAGACTAGCTGCGCCCCGCAGTTTCACCCGCATAAGTCTCAATCCCGTGGAAATATCGGGATAAAAAGTATTCTATGTCCTTTCCCGGGATTCAAGCTATCTCTATACCAAATTTCATCTAAATCGGTTCAGCGGTTTAGGCGTGAAAATGTAACATACAGACAGACAGTCAGATAGAAAGAGTTACTTTCGAATTTATAATATTAGTATGGATTTCGTATTTCTTATTCGAACTTATCAAATGTTCTGACAATATAAAATATAGCCGACATTGACAGCAAGTTCCAATAAAAAACACTCCGGCGGGAGTGCCGACAGAAGTGAAAACTTGAACAATTACGTTTTTTTTTTTTTATCGTTATACAGGGTGATTGGAAGATGGGTGCAAAGCTTTAAGGTGAAGATAGTATAGACAATTTAGGACCATTTAAGCCATGGTTGTCTTAGACGAAGTCTTACCAAATTTTTTTAACCAAATTTTTAAGTTTTTTTTCGGAAATTCTCAAAATTTAATGAAAACTGCATAATTATGGCCAAATTGAATGATAAATGAATTAATTTTTTATTTATTTAATTAAAGTAATGTGTAAGCAACCAAGCAAAACATGTTTTAGGCTTCTGTGTCATTAGACATTTTTTTTACAGATATTTAAACCTCAGAAAAAATAAAAAATTTGTACAATACGTCTTTTAAACCTTATTTAAAAAAAAAACGGAGGGTGCTTTTTTTGTTCAAACCTTTTTGAAGACATGCTTGATAATCGCTCTTTCTTTTGAGGTATCATTTATGCGGATATCTTACAAATTATTGAAATTAGGACCTAATAAACCAAATCGAGGGAGAAATTTTAAATTTTAGGCAGTCTAACAAAACACAAAATTTTTGCTTAAAAGAATACTTTATGTGCTCGAAATGATAACATTGTTCAATTCTAAGAATTTTTGGCACATGCAGGAACCAATTGAGGGGAACCCATTGAGGGGATTCTCTAAACAATGGCCACCGAGCGCGGTGCGACGGCATTTCCAGGTAGAACGCCCAATGAATAGCAAAAAGCGATAAAGAGTTGGTTTTTACAGCAAAATGGTCTTAGTTACTGAGGCAACAAAGTCGTTTTTCTTTAGTCAGGGTCAGTCGGTCTGTGATGAAGCCGTTACATCTTTTACTTATTAGTCAAACTACTGCCCTTGTGAGTGGACGTTGTCGTGTTGATTCACAATTTACCGTGTTCAGTTGTAGCCCTTTGCGTTCCTGCACGTGTTGTTTGCGTTAGTTTTGAACTTTTTTGTTTCACCGTGTCCAGTCGTAGCCTCGCGCTCCTGCACGTGTTGATTTTTGACTTAATTGTGTTGAGTTGACGTTTAGTGCGCTCCTACGCCGTTTTTCTTAATTGTTAAGTGACTATGGCTACTTTTTCCAATCAAGAATATGCGGATATCGTATTTATGTACGGTAGAGCAGACGGCAATGAATCTTTGGCGCGACGGATGTATCAAGAGCGCTATCCGAATCGCAGGATACCGAATGTCCGAGTGTTTTACAACACGTTTCGTCGTCTTGCCCAAGATGGGTTTCACCGCGTGGAACCTGGAGTCAACCCGGGCAGACACGAAACTGCCGTCGACGAAGACATTTTAGCAGCATTTCAAGCGGATCCTACTACCAGTACTAGAGCAGTAGCTCGAAATTTAAACATTTCTCAATGGAAGGTGTGGCATACAATGCACCAAAATGATAAGTATCCGTTCCATGGCAGGAGTGTGCAAGGTCTAGTAGAGCAAGATCCTCAAAGAAGAATTCAGTTCTGCCGTTTCCTCCTCAACAGAGACATCGAAGATGCGTGGTTTCTGAAATCAATCTTGTGGACGGATGAAAGTAAATTTTCAAGGGAAGGTATTACAAACTTTCACAACATCCATGAATGGGCCGACGTAGACAACAATCCACATTTTAAGAAGCAGGTGTCATTTCAGATGAAATTCTCTGTGAATGTATGGGCTGGAATAATTGGCAGAACATTGATTGGGCCCCACTTTTTGCCTGATCCATTGAATGGCGAAAATTATTTGCAATTTCTGCAAATTGATTTACCACTGCTGATAGAGGAATCAGGTGTCCCGATCTTCGAAAGAGACCGAACAGTCATCTTTCAGCAAGACGGCTGTCCAGCGCATTGGACTTTAAATGTAAGGGAACACCTCAACAATTGCTTTCCTGATAGCTGGATCGGCAGGGATGGACCCATCCCTTGGCCCGCTCGCTCCCCAGATCTGACCCCGTTGGACTTTTTCGTGTGGGGCCGGGCCAAGGAACTGGTGTATAACAACAAAGAAATTAACACTAGAGAAGAATTGATACAAAGAATAAATTCAGCGTTTGAGACAATGAAGCAGGAGATGATGTTGAAAATAACGACTACAGAAGATAGAAGACGGGGCCGTGCTTGTATTAGGAATCACGGCCGTCATTTTGAACATGAAAAATAAATAATTTTAATTCAAATGTTGTTTTAATTAGTCTGCCTAAAATAAAAAAAATTCTCCCTCAAATTGGTTTGTAGGCCCTAATTTCAATAATTTGTAAGATATCCGCATAAATGATACCTCAAAAGAAAGAGCGATTATCAAGCATGTCTTCAAAAAGGTTTGAACAAAAAAAGCACCCTCCGTTTTTTTTTTGAATAAGGTTTAAAAGACGTATTGTACAATTTTTTTATTTTTTCTGATCTTTAAATGTCTGTAAAAAAAATGTCTAATGACACAGAAGCCTAAAACATGTTTTGCTTGATTGCTTACACATTACTTTAATTAAATAAATAAAAAATGAATTCATTTATCATTCAATTTGGCCATAATTATGCAGTTTACATTAAATTTTGAGAATTTCCGAAAAAAAACTTAAAAATTTGGTTAAAAATATTTGGTAAGACTTCGTCTAAGACAACCATGGCTTAAATGGTTCTAAATTGTCTGTACTATCTTCGCCTTAAAGCTTTGCACCCATCTTCCAATCACCCTGTATAAACAAAACACAAACAGAATACTTTGCCATCACTCACTGACATATCGGAAATACATTAAAACCGAGTACATGCCCAGACAGCCGAGCACATCCAAAGCAGTGTCGGTTACGGTAACAGTGGCGCGAATTCAATGGTTTTTTCCCATCTCAAAAATTGCCCGACGCGCCTAAAGAAGTTTTCACTTCAAAAACGCGAATCGCCGTTCGCATTTTTCTATACGACACAACATTAGCGTTTTTTCATATTTCCAAAAGGGAGTGTTAAATTCTCGTCTCATATGTTACGTCACACTCAATACGGCCTTTATTATATTACTTGCTTTTCACAAAAATACGATGCGGTAGGTGAAAATATTAGGAGTTGAAAAGACCCGAATTACGTCGTGCACTCTCTCTCAATTGTATTTTTTATATCTCTCATAATACTCACGGATTTGCTGTGTAGATCATGCGTGATGGGGAAAGCCGTGCGAAATACTTATACGGGTATAGTATGTTGAGTAAGGGCTTGTATAAGTAATAACAGCCGCACGGGTAGCTCGATCAGGTTAAGCTACGCTTGCCGCGGTTGGTCCGTGGGTAGGTAACCATCATTACATACCAAGAACACACCATCCAAATTTCATGTCTCTAGGACCTGCGGTTTGGGCTGTGCGTTGATATATCAGTCCGTCAGGAACTCAGAACTTTTAATTTTATAAATTATACATGTATATAGATAGATTTCGTACACGGGGTTGTTAGTCTGCGTTAACTAGGGCATAAATATTAGATAGCGGCAGAATTTTATCTACGCCACCAGCTATGTAAGAACGTCGCTGATTTCACGAACGATAAAACGTGAAAAATACAGCCTTTTCTATGAAAGATGAACGATACACAGAGCTATAAATAATGCTAACTTCTACCGTTTTCTTCCGAAACAAAGAGGAAACATTTCAAAGTGAATACACAGCTGTGATTGACTGCACAATTATAGCCGGAAGACTCTTTAAGGAGTTCCAATATTGTTTTCTTATTTGAAACAACAATTTTAAGTTCATGATTTTTATATACATACTTGCGAATTCGTTCTTGTGCATGTTGGAAAACAAATGGCATTACATGGGTTTAATTTTTTTTCGCGAAACTCAATTCTTTTTCTAAAATATAACAGCATCAGCTTATATTTTATCCCTGTGAAAGTCCTGTCAAAATCGGCCCTGCCGTTTCAGAGATTAGACGGAAGAAACAGAGACAATTTTTTTTTTATTATTCATTTGTCATCGTTTATACTTTCATATGCATTTAGTAAAAAGCTATTAGTACATTACAAATAGACACTTCAATTTTATTTATTTGTATAGATTTATAGATTCCTAATTCAATTTTGAGTTCTATTTCCTGATTCTAAACTCCGATCAGGGAATATTAGACTTCATTTAAATCTGAATACTGACGCGAACAAGACGTAGCGAATCGATCGTCTGATTTGTGGCAAAAAAGTGTGTCAGACATGCTTTTTTGACTTAGATACTCAGGTAGGTTACTTGGCCGAAGCGCATTGGAATTTGCAATATATGTTCGTGTAAAAATACCTATTTTTAAACGAACTTATGAACACAATGGGACTGGGAGTGAATGATAGCGTGGCGGTTGACAGGGGAGAATGGAAGAAGAAAACGTGTTGCGCCGACCGCAACCAATTTAAATATCGATCAATCAATTTCAATTAAATTCAATTTTTTCTTTATATACTTGTACATACTATTATTTTAAGATTGTTAGCTTTTTAATTTCTATGGAATATAATTATTTTAAATATGAAAAAAAAAAAATTAAATTCAATCAATCAATCAATTTTGATGTAAGTACCTATATATTGATATTTTTTTTTAATATCGCAGTATTATGCATTATTATAATATCTTATAGCATAGGTACGGTATATCTAGATATAATAGATATACAATATATGATTGTTTGTTATTTTTATTTTATTTGGGAAAACAAATCACACAAGAAAAACATATGCTGAGATCGGAGCCTTTTTATTAGCCTTGCACAAGTCTTTTTTTTTGTTGTTTTTAATGTAACTTTATTAGTTTTAAATGCTCCTTATTTACTGTACTTGTATTTCTTGTACGTGTCCCAAATAAAACATTTTTCTTTCTTTTCTTTCTCTCTATCAATTTACCACAATGTAAGACATTTGTTTTTACTATTTCCTTGTAACTTACATGTCATAATGTTATCAATTTAACCATTATAAAATTGCAAACCATGGAATTTCTGTCAAACAACATAAACAAAAAAAATGGGTGTAGAACATATCGTCGGTTCAAAGGTAAAACACACTAAGTGACATTTTGGGTCAAAATGTCACTTAGTGTGTTTTACCTTTGACGATATGTGGTAGAACTGTTTCATCTTGTTCAATTTTACTTACCATTACCTTTTTCGGTTAATTGTTTAATTGTGGGTAGATCGACAGAGTCTTCACTTAATAATAGCTAATATTAAAACATAACCTTATGGCCGTTCACTGTCTCTTAAGATACAGGTATACCCTAGTTTAAGAGACAGGGTACGTTTATTGTCAACAGATGTACCATCAACATGTTCTACCTTATATTGTAATAACATACTTTGTACACTTTGCTTGTTATTAGTATAAGTTTTTGTTTTTTCTCACCATCTGTACCCTATAGATCAATAAACAATTATTATTATTATATTATTATTACTGTAGATCAGATACTATAGCTACACCTCTGCCTAACCGTTCGGGGACACAGGCGTGATGGTATGTTATGTAGGTACTTAACACAAACCAAATATTTAATCTGTCGAGCTCCGCTAATGAGACACAATTGATTTTCTATTGTTTCGTCGCCAATAGGCGACGCGCGGTGCTTCACCGGATCATACTTACGTACATGGCCAAAAGAATATTCTAATTCAATTCTCCTAATTGATTAACAAGACAGGAAACTTTTTAAGATGCAGGGAGCGTCCGACATTGTAATGAATTCGATGTAGAAAATGAATCATGATGTCGCGTGCGCATAACAATGGTTTATGTGACTTCATCGGAAATAGAGCAGTCAGTGCCAATATATAGGTACTTAGATAGGGCCTATTATAATCGCAATGTTCTTGATTCGTAATGGCTCGTGGCTTCAAATTAGACCGACCGATTTTCGTTTTTTGATAATAATTCTCGGCGGAAATATCCATTTTCGTTTTCGTGCGAAAATGCAAATCAGGCCGAATTAAGGTTTCGTTTTTAGCTGCAAAAATCATCCATTTACGGTTGGACTTACCTACTGAAATGCAGCGATCACGACGTTTTACACTACTTACGATTATTTTCTTTCTTGCTTTTAGTAGTGAATAAGCACGAATTGTTCTTCTTGCAAACAATATTTTCAAGCGAAGGAAAATAATATTGTTTATTCTGCACAAACAAAACGCACATTACCTACATAAAAGCATAGAGGAAAAATTCACACATACAAAGTAGCCAAAAGCCTGGTACTCAAGACAAGCGATACTTGGTTTCCGGGTATGTAGGTATTATGATATT
Organism: Amphipoea oculea; assembly: GCA_945859645.1. Classification (NCBI taxonomy): domain Eukaryota; kingdom Metazoa; phylum Arthropoda; class Insecta; order Lepidoptera; family Noctuidae; genus Amphipoea; species Amphipoea oculea. Next base: position 15,502,238 of record OX243880.1, read on the forward strand.
TACCGACAAGCGTAAGGTCACCAAGCGATCCTTTCATAAAACTGCCTGAAACTTGTAAAAAGAAAGCTTCAGAATTATTTATTTTATTTTTCAAAACGTCACGTGGAATATCAAAAATTCTAAAGGAACCAAAAACTACCCAAAAGGTTCTTCCATGTAATATGTACGCCAACTTCGCAGGTAAAAATTCCTGAAAGTAATCAAAATATTTTCAGCTGCCCAGTGCCCCGGATGAATGTCGTCTAACGAAGACCGTCCATTTTGGTATCCGGTGCCGGATTTATTCGGGATTTGTCGCCAGCATGAAGCCGGCTCTAGACTTGACCGGCTTTACCAGCGTATATCATAAATTATTGGAATGGCTGGCCACACACGATAATGTATAGAACCGAGGAACCGTAAATGGAATTCGAAATTCAAAATTGATCGCTCAGTTTTTTATTCTGATGAGAATATGGCGTTTGATCTGAGGGGCAATTCTCGTAATTTTATGAACGTTCACAGTCTGATCTTAAACTTTAATCTGTCAAAAATACCTCTAAAATACCTACATTTTTGACATTGATTGTCGCTGAGATGAGATGGACTAGATTTTGAACGTTTTTAATTACGGGAACTGGCCTTCAGTTTAGAATAGCCATGATGCAATGATATTATAAGTAAAAAGAGGTACAGCGCTAAAAGGTTATTTTGGCGCGTGAACAATACCGGAACTAACGCCGCCATCTTGTTTTTCCAATACATTTCTAGTGACATTTCACAAAACAATTACACAATTGTTTACTAACAGCGTCCTCCTGTCAACGACATTCTAGCGCCAAAAGATCAAGGAACTGTAGAGCAGTATAGAACTGTAGGTTACATCAACATTCAACCTTCAAAACCGGCACACTACACTATACATATAAGATTATGTGGAAGGAGGACAGCGTATCCAAATTATCGGAAGCTAAAAAGAGACAAGACAATATTGACTTGGTTAAATAGCCAAGTTCTAATATTCCATATTCCCGATCAGTAACACCTTGTTGTCGACGGAAGGATATTTTTCTTCAGTGTTGATGAACGGATTTTTTTTCCCGATCTATAGGTATTCTTAGTTCAGGAGTCAAGGTTTAGAAAAGTGAGTTCAATTCGGGCATGGATTTTTAAAAAGCAAAAAATAACTTGAACTAAGCATACTGTTCCTACAATCGGGAAAAAAAAGTCCCGTTCGTCAACAGTGTGAACGACAGGGGTATTACCGATCGTGAATAATCGGTCACGTTGTGACGTGCGACTTTCGTAGCGAGTTTAACTTGACCGATTCCAGTGCTATAATGTCAGTAGGTAAACTATAGGCCAACCTGAGACGTTGCATGAGGTAGCAGCGCAGTGCGGGAGGGGTGTAGTGAAGTGATGTGAGAGCTCAGTGATTCGTCAACTTGTGACAACTGTCACCCCTCCCGCACCGCGCAGCTACCTCAAGCAACGTCTCAGTTAAGCGGTCGGTCTGTAAATAAATTCGATGAAAGCACAACACAACACACAAAAAGTTTATTTCTTTTTCAAACTTTTGACATCTCGATGTGAATTCGGAGTCCATTCGCTTGTGAACCGCGAACTATTTATGATGAGAAATTAATGTCTCGGTTGAATGAGTATCAATATTATCCTAAGAAAGAGCACGTGCAGCCTACTTTACACAAACAGTGATATAATATTATCACAGTCAAAGAAAACAGTGTTTTTATTGAAAACGAGTATTGTAATGACAATTAAATCACATTTTTAGAGTTCCGTAAACAAAGGGCCAACGGTACACTTTTACTAAGGCTCATAGACAAGTATGGAAGAAAAGACATGTTGCACCGACCCCAAATAAATAGAGATCTTAAAAGAAACACGTTTCTTGTCTTTTTTTACAATTTTTTTTTTTTTAATTATTTTCTTCTGCCCTTTATCCCAATTTATTTGGGATCGACGCAACTTGTCATTTTCTTCCATAATTTTCTATTACTCGTCATCTTGGTAGTCACCCCTTTATTAACCACATCTTCATTCACACAGTCCACCCATCGACATTCATACTCAAAGGGATAAAAAAAATGTTCTGTCACATATTGTAAAACCCTGGGCGTGCGAGTACGACGCGCACATGGCCGCTTTTTTTTTACTAAAACACCTTTTATCCAAATTCGCTTAGTGACTACAGAAGCGATTCTGTTAACTACTGTTAATCAGAATAACTACTTATCTAAATTAAATAAGATTCACAACACTCGAAACTTTAGTCTTTCAGGAAGGTTCAGGATAATAAAGTTTCACGCTGTCTTTAGATTAAATTAATTTTCTACGGAACTTTAAAATTAGGTTTTGAGGAGCTGCCAGTGGGAGATAAGCCGTCCTACTATCACAGCACTGCAAGTTTCAGTGAAATGTCGAGTAAATGAGCAATGCTTGAAAATATATATTTTTAGTTCGGGTAATAAAATAATAACAAAGTCCAAACTGTACATCGAATATTTTCGAAAAAAAAAAAAAGTAATTGCTACTAGATGTGGGGACGAGTCTTAGAGAAAAAATAGTTTTTAGATTTTTTGTCCGTTTGTCTAGACTTCTGGAGGTTTAAAGTATGTTCCGGATTGGCGCATAAACGGCTGAACGGTTTTGGATGAAATTTGGCACACAGATAGTTAATAACCTGGATTATCACAGGGTACTTTTTCCGTGACATCCACGCGGGCGAAGCCACGAGCAAGAGCTAGTGCTTACACGTGTATGGTCATGTATTCGCAATAGCCAGCGTTCTTATTAAGCTTGAGTCACGTTTTGGCTTAATTTTTCTGAAGTTTGTATGTTGTAGCGCTCCATTTGAGGCTCTGGGTTTACGCACGAATATACTCGCCCGAAAAGAGCGAATCGTCACATTTAAATAATACATATTATTTTTTCTATAGGCGACGCGCACGAATTGGCCCATTTAGAATTCTATGCGAATCCACTAATAAGCCAGGCTCTATTTGCCCAATGGATTAATAACAAGAATGCTAGAAAAAAAAAAACAGAGTTCCTAACTAATCGCTGACAATAACGCATACTTATTACAAGTTTAGCTCGCTGCTGCCGGTCATAAATACTGTAGAGAAACAATACCTAATGCATGTAACTCTGCACTTGCAATAACATTGTGCATTATGCATTTTATTGTCTCTGGTCGTAAAGCGTCGCATTCAGGCGTCAAGCAAGACGAACAAGTAAGAACACTATAATGTTCGTATTGTTTTCTACAAGTTGTATCTACTTGAATTAAAACAATCTGTGGAGCTGCTAACACAATAGCGTGGAAGATGCAAATGTTTAGATAATTGACAATAGCGCATCGCGGCAACAAATAAGGATCAAAACAGCGATTCGTTTGATGTTAATTGAATGATCAAAAAAAAATGTGGATTTTTTTTGTTTTTACTAGAAAAAAGTTCGAACTAGTTTGAGAATCCCGGACCCCGCGCGGGCCGCCCGTTCACCCACTGCCGCCACATGCACAGAATAACTATGGTACCAATCTTGACCTATGTTCGAACGCAGGCAGTGATGACGAGTACCTACCTACCTACAATGACCCCTTTTTAAGATTAAAGCAAATAACAACTAAGGCTGTATGAGGGTAATTTGGATAAAGCTCCCACCAGCACCCTAATTGCGTAACACACTATCAATCGTAATCTGAAACATTTTGAAGGATATTGCTAATCCATTGCTTCATTTGTTCGCAAAATGTGTCTGCTCAACAACGTAATAACGCAATGTATGTTGTTGAACTGTCCAAATGAAAGCCATTGCTACTGATAGTGTGTTTCGCAATTACCCACAGCTTTGAAACAGGAGATTACGCACCGCATGCCCACGAATCGTCGCGCGTCGGTGAGGGCATTAAGACGCCATTATAAAGGCTCAGAGTTGGTAATGATTTAATTATCCAGCAATTTGTATGTAAGGCAGCTTCACTATTTAACTCAAGACAATGTTTGTGCCACAGATATAGATACACCTAGATAACGCAAGAGCAACTACTTCGCGTGCCAAAAATCGCACCAAATTACGTTCGAAAATCATAAGCCGCCACTTTCGCGCTCAGTCCTGCGTACTGCTGGCTGGGTGAGCGTGAGCGAGAGAGCGCGAGCTTGTGACGTCATAGTAGAAAGTCAAAAAGTGGCACGCTTAGTTTTCATACAGTTCGTGATACTTGCGTTATCTAGGTCTATCTATATCTGTGGTTTGTGCTGTTTCATTCGTGACGTAACTTTGTGAATTACGTGGTTGCTGGTAAGGCCCGTATTTTAACCATCTCAGCCTAGCAGACGACATATTGTAGTTTTTTTTTATTGCTGAATGGGCCTGTTCTTGATCTCTGACCTCATCACGCCTGCAGGTTGCAAAGTAGATGTACCTAGGGAGGAGTAGGTTTTAAGCAGATGGTGAGGAACGATATAATATAGGTAGACATGTTTTTAACATCAGACAATTTCTAAGGATCCGTACCCAAAAGGTTCGGGGCCCTATTATTGCTAAGGATCCGCTGTCCGTTCGTCTGTCACAGGGCTTTACCTTCAAAACCGTAATAGGTAGACATATTAAATTTTCAGTGTACAAACTATGGCCGCTATAACAATAAATTTAAAAAAAGTTAAAAATAAAGAAAAAAACACTTCTTGTCCCTATACAAGAAACGTGTGGCCTTAACTTTATATTCCGACTCGCACTTGGCCGCTTTTTAAGTACTTAAGAACCTAACCAATTATTAATCACGACAACATAAAAGAATTCGATAGCAATCTACACATTATAGACTACTCAAGGAAAACATCCGTTGTATCAGATCGAATCTTACAAAAATAGACACCTAATCGAATACCTAACCAGTAAGCAAACATACCTATTGCAGTCAAGGTTAAACATGCCAGGAGCAAAACATTCCACTACCGATCACGCGAATAGAATCAGTTTGCTGTATCTACCTATATATCTATGTAGGTATATATAACACATGCACACACACTTTCAACCCGCCACAGATCCACCAACCTGCTCTGCACCCTAACATTGCGTAACACACTATCAATCTCGAATCATTTTGAAGGATATTGCTAATTCATTGCTTCGTATGTTCGAAAAAAGTGTCTGCTCAGCAACGTAAACAACGCAATGAATTTCGTTGAACTGTCAAAATGAAACCCATTGCTACTGATAGTGTGTTTCGTAATTAGCCTGCTGGACCCGCGTGGTGGCCCAGTGTGGGCGCCATTACGGCCCACTCCTCTCACAGAGAGGCCTGTGTCCCAACAGTGGGAACATTATAAGCTGATTATGTTGTTGTTATTTTTATCCATCTATACCATATGTTATGTTTTACCTGATCTATACCATAGGTTCTCTACGTGGGCGACAACGCCCCCTCGTGGGCGTTTAAAACTTTCAGGAGAGCGCTAGAAGATCCAGAGAAAACTATTATATCCTAACTTACGACTATTATTATTTAAATATAATCATGGCAACAGCTGTTTCAGATTCGAGGCAGGATGATACCTAAGTAAAAAAAATACAATAAGGTTGAGCACCCCTTAGGAGCCGAGCTAAAATAAAAAAAAGTCAGAAAACGTTCGCTAAGAGAAAACGAAGTATAAGCGGTCGGTCTATGAGTAATAGGGTTAAGACCACGTACGCAACGGACGTAAAAATAGGTACTTACTCGTGTGAAATTTTCAATTGTCAACCTATTATTACCACGGAATACTTAAAGTACTACGTACAGAAAGGACACTCCCTTCCCCGCACTAACATCAGTTACCACACCTCACCCCGCACTTCGGCGTATTCGTCGCAGTTCTTTAACAAGAGCGCTCGCAAACACAAGTACCTCACGCACACATTCATACGTATACAAACGTCATTTTTTAATGTAGTAGTAGTAGGTAATTATTTTGCGAGCGTTGTATGGAGTGTCCGGGGTGTGCTATTACGGTTCACGAGATAGACAGCCCGCCGGACAGCGGAGGCTTAGTAATAGGGTCCTCCCCTTGGTGCTTTTCGGGTACGGAACCCTAAAAACCAGTAAGTATAAGCTGGTCTCATAACCTGTAAGAGCAGTGGTGGCCAAGTGGTAACGGCCGCGACTTACGAGTTGGAGGTCGTTGGTTCGAACCCAGACAGGAGCTTTACTTTGTGTAAATAATTTCATCACCACTGCTCTCAAAACTATCAAGGAAAACATCGTGAGGAAACCCGCATGTCGAATTTCAAGTTTTTGGACTTGATCGAAACACTTGTTTACTCAAAGAAAACTTAGGTCATCTACACTCCTCTCTCGTCTCAATTTTTGGGCATCTGAACTCTGAAGATTCGATTTACAAGTTACGTAGTGACTCAGTCGATAGCAGGGTTATAATTATAACATGACCCCATCATAATTTAAGTGATAAGACATCCCATTATCAATTTTAATGACTGACATAATACTTCACAGTAAAAGCTCCCGCAAACAGGCGCGACGCGATTCTGTTAGAACAATTTCCATGAAGTTTTAATAGAATTTGTTCTACTGGATTCGCGTCGTGCCCGTCTACAGGAGGCACGTATTCACGGTAGAAAAGCGAATCAAATCATCATTGAATCTATTACAATAATCGGTTTCGTTATCATAGACTGAATTATCGATTAACCAATGTTCGCATGTAGGTATTAATAAAACGTCGACCGGAGCATTAAGCACGTTCGTATCCGAATGCGCCCGAAACTGCGGCGTCATTAGGATAAAAATCATGTTTCCGAAACAATGATACGGACAGTTATGGTGGAATGGAGGAACATTAGCAGTACGGGAGCGTGTGCATCTCGCCATCGCCATTATCATCCGCGCACACATGGGGACGTTTTTAGCACATGGGTAGAAAAAAAGCGGCCAAGCGCGATTCGGATTCGCACATGGTTTCGTACGACCGTATAAAATTTAACAATACTTACATATTTAAAAACCATGTCTTGTACGGGGAGTTGGGGAACTCCCTTTAATTTATTTTATTTTTATTATGTCGTTATAGAGGCGTGTAGTACACACGGGACACATTAAACTATACATTTCCAATTTAGGCCGACCTTGTATTGTATAGGTTTTTCGTACAATGAAGTCAGCCTATACTGGAAATGTGCTTGATTTGTCACCGTGCGTAACCACACAGTGAAAAATTTCAAGTAGGTAAGGTATCTATTACGGTTCAAAAGACAGATAGACGGACGGACAGCAGAGCCTTAGTACCTAATAGGATCCCGTTAGTAGCACCTTTTGGGTATGGAACCTTAAAAACATCAATGTATTACCACAGAATACTTAAAGTACTACGTACAGAAAGGCCACTCCCTTCCCCGCACTAACATCAGTTACCGCACCTCACTCCGCACTTCGGCGTATTCGTCGCAGTTCTTTAACAAGAGCGCTCGCAGTACTACGTACAGAAAGGCCACTCCCTTCCCCGCACTAACATCAGTTACCGCACCTCACTCCGCACTTCGGCGTATTCGTCGCAGTTCTTTAACAAGAGCGCTCGCAAACACTAGTACCTCACGCACACATTCATACAAACGTCATTTTTTAATGTAGTGGTAGTAGGTAATTATTTTGCGAGCGTTGTATGGAGTGTCTGGGCTGTGGTATTACTTAAACCATTAAACCTAACGAAGCGCTCAATGCATCGGTTTAGTAAATTACGTGATTAAAATCTTAAAAGATAAAAACCGGCCAAGTGCGAGTCGGACTCGCACACGAAGGGTTCCGTACCACCGTACAATATTTAACACTAGATACAGAGTTGATACGACAGAGGGGCTTTCCTTTAAACTGTCTATACTAGGTACCATTTCCAAGCTCTGTACCAAAAATCAATTAAATAGCAGCAGTAGTTTAGTCGCAAATGATTTTTTAAGTTTTTACCCCGTTTGAACACGATGTATCTTTCGTAACAGCTGAGTATGTCTAACGCATAGGTCATGCACCTTAAAACGATAAATCTGAGTATAACCATACGTTGTTGCCGCTCTGACGCAAGTCACAAGTACAACCAAATATTTCACAAAAAAGTTGGCAATGCAAACAAGGAAGCAATAAATACACATACTTGCTCTTTCATTACGAGAGTGACAATCATAGCAAAACATCCCGCGCGTAAAAGAAATAGAAATAGGTCAGTGTGTTGCTATTGCATCCTAGATCCTTGCGATCGATAAGTGGGGCTTCCCGACCTTTAAAAAACATGTTTTTTCACTTTCAGTGCGCCGACGCCACCCTTCCGGTACGTACGGTGCGTTTGTCGAACTCGCGACAATTATTATCGCGAATTATTAGCGCGCTGACAATTATTATTGTGATTTTGTTTAGTTATTGTGATAGGACACTAAATTATAAGTTTAAGACAGTATTTGAACTAAAAATAGGATTATTTTAGCATTCTTAGCGACGGACAGTGATTTAATTAGAAAAATAAATAACAATCTTCTCCGTCGGTATGATTTGTGCATTAATGTGAATGGAGGACACATCGAGAATTTAAAAATTTTGTGTTTTTGTTGTGATTGTTGTTTTGCGCGTACTTCAAAACCTTACCTAACATAAAAGCCGCCTACCGCGCCACTGCCGGCGTCGGACCCCCGCCGCGCGCGACGTTGCCAGTTTTGTTACCCAGGTATCTAAGTTCAGTAAACTTCATTTACAAAGGCTGTTGCGTTTTACTCTAATTTGTAAGCTATTTAGTTTGTTTGAAAAAAACAAATTCTAGTTTTTGGCGCTTTTTATTTTTAGACCGTATTGAATTAATACTAAACACCTATAGTTACGTACTGTAATTTAAAATCCCCTCTGTCATATCAACTCTGTATATTAAAAAAAATAGACAATAAATTGCATTTTTTGTATGGGAGCCCTTAAACCTTTATTTTTTGTTTTTAGTATTTGTTGTTATAGCGGCAACAGAAATACATAATTTGTGAAAATTTCAACTGTCTACCTATCGCGGTTCTTGAGATAAAGCCTGGTGACAGACAGACGGACGGACAGACAGCGAAGTCTTAGTACTTAATAGAGTCCCGTTTTTAGCCTTTGGGTACGGAACCCTAAAAAGTACAAGAAATTAACTAATTACGGAAACATAAAACTCAAATCTCCTATACCATAAACTTTCGATTGTAAGAAAGGAATAAAAATTCAAGGATAACAAAAACAAATCTTTAATTCATTTCATGCTAATTTTAGTAGGTGAACATGCTGCCGAATGTAAGCATATTTTTATGGCGTATTCGCAGACGCTCAAACACGTAAGAATACATGCTGTAGGTCAAAATACTTGCCACGAAAACAATGAATAATGACATTAATTTAATTTTAAAACCAGCCATGCTTGCAAGAGTTGAGGTATTAGAGGATCCAAGATATTAAGTACTTCAGTCTTGAGGAAAGGAAGGGTGGAACACTGGAAAGAAACAGAATATTACTACTTAATAAGAACTTGGTGGCGCGCGAAAAGAGTACCTGGAAGGATTTGGGGGAAACCTATACCCAGCAGTGGGACAGCACAGGCTAACATAACAAAAATGGAACTTGGCGATGGAAATTATAGACCCATGAAACTTTTTTTTTTTTTATATGACTTATCTGCCTAGCTTGTGATATTATTACTTATTGTTATTGCTAGGATCAGTCAACGTTATTAATCTAATTTGGTTGTATTAAAAACGAAATCAGGTATATCCGACCTTTAGGACAAAATGTCCGAACTTCGAATTTTTGGGTCTAGCAACTCTATAGTCCATTTACTATAGCATTAGACAGAAGTTAAAAAGGCTCTTTTAGGGGCACACTTTGTAATAAAAGTACGACAAACATTATTACAGTCAAGATTGATGTGGAGTTAAATATAATCAATTTAAATAACAACAGTCACACATAATTGTATTAATTTAACCAATCTACCTTCTGAAATTACAAGGCTTTCATTTAATACTATTCAGTTTTTACGTAAAATATTGTCGTGTCAATGTTTAAAATCTAAAAGAAGCAGGAGTGGACAGTACCGGGAACGTTTTTCATGTCACTATAACTCTACCAAATCTAAAATGTAACTTATTCCGTTCATAAATTGTGGCAGCACGTGCTTTTTTAATTTTGTCGGTTTATACAGGGTGAAATTGAAAACATGCGACAAATCGAAATGGGGGATTGTACTCATCATTATGAACAACTTTTACTATGGGACCAAACCTGAAATCGCGAAAAAAAAATCAGCTGTTCCCTACATTTATGTTCCCGTAACTCGTCAAAATGTAGGGAACAGCTGATTTTTTTTCGCGATTTCATTTTTGGTCTCATAGTAAAAGTTGTTCATAATGATGAGTACAATCTCCCATTTCGATTTGTCGCATGTTTTCAATTTCAACCTGTATAAAGTTGTTTTTAATAAACTGATTGTTACTAAAAATTGTTTTATTTCATGTACCTATCCAAGCATCGTGACGAGTAGATAGATAGAATATGCTTCATTGTATGCCATACATTGTTACTTACAAAACAAGCACATACATTATTTATTAAAATTGTTTGAACTTAACTTGAAAATAAAAGGTTTCGTACTCCTGCTTCTGCGAGCCTCTTTTTTCTAATGTTATAATAAATGGACTATAGTACCTTATAGCACTAGATGAAGAGTCGAGCAACTTTTTGACGATTATTCCGATGGAAACAAAAAGTTTGCTGTCAGTCGTAATATAAGGTATGGTCCACTGCAGTCCTCACAGACACGTCCGCATCTTCGAGAAACAAGACTATTTGAACCGACCGTGACGACCCGGGGACGGCGATCGTATAAGTAGTATGCCCACCGCGCAGCGTCTGAACCCAGCGGTTCATCAGGCCTACTCTCCAAGTCCGTCAAAGATACGGGCCCGTTCAAAAATAGTTCAATACTTGGAAACGGACCCTACTCCCGATTAATTAACTTTTTGGGAAGGGTAAAAACACATCGAGAATAAGGACAAATCATGTTGTCATTCGTTCTTCTTAGTTAGGGCCGACTTCAAGCGGTCGCGCCGAACTACCTACTCGAAACTTCGGCGGTCGGGATGACGGCGCTCGGGTGACTGTCTGACGGACGTGCCGTGGAGGTCATAGTAAATGTATGCATCGCTACTTCGACCTCGTCATCTCGTTCTCGGTGATGGCGGTGGATGCACTGAGTCTAATAGCAACGCAAGCTACCAAGCTCCGATGAGAATGTGAGATACAGGTCGCGAGAGTTACGTAATTGATGACGAATGACGAAGCTCGGTTTCTCATTACCGGAGTATATAGCTTTCGCTGCTATTATTTCGAGATGTGCTACCTAAAGTCGGTTTTTGGTGATACTGATATTGTTGATAAACTAACAGTATGTTTTTAGCACGCATTTGTGGTGATGATGGTCATAATAACGGCAGGCAAGGTAGCAAGACTTCATAAAAAATATTTTAAAGAAATATAATAGACTAGCTGTGCCCGCGACTTCGTTCGGCTGCGTGTCGGAAAACAATTTGGATTTCGTGGGTTTTAATTTTTCTGCGCGGAACCCTAATTCTCATTTTTTTTGCCATTGTTACTCCTTATAATATCAGCTATCTGTCAGTGAAAGTCCCGTCGACATCGGTGCAGCCGTTTCGGAGATTAGCCGGAATAAACAAACAAACAGACCAAAAAAATATATGATAATTGAATGGAGAATAATTCTGTAGGTACTTTTCAAAAATTGATTTAATGCAGTAGAAACGAAAATAACATCAAAATATTTCTAAAAAAATTCCCGTCAATCGAAACCTGAAAACATTGTAGCTTGCGAAAAAATCAATTAATTGAGTAATCTTTTTTTTATAGATTCGTTTCACCCATAAGAGGATCTCTATTGAAAATGGCTCTTTTATTCAAAGTAGTTTAGTTATAATTAAATAATTAATAAATAACTAACTCATATAACATCTAGTATACCTATCTATGGTTTTTTATACGATCAAATGAGCGTTATGAGTCCGTGCACTTTTGGATTTTCGTTTTTTTTTTACCTGTTTTGGTATGCAATACCGTATAGGTAATGTAAATTGGTAAGTGTTACGACCATTAATAAAATTGTAAGTACCTAACGTAACGTAATCGTGTTCTTTTTGTCGGCAATAGCATAGCAAATGCTTAATAGTATTATATCAATACAGACGGCCTTAGATTACGTCACGGCGGCGACGCCAAGCAAGATGAGGTCAAACATAAGCAATAAGACTCAATTTACATTGCCACGGAACGGAATGGAAGCGAATGTTTGTAAAGAAATTGCATAAAGCATTATAAACTTTATGTCAATTGTGTAATGCACAAACTTAATATGTACGAGTAGAAAAACAGTGTAACACACTATCAGTAGCAATGGATTTCATTTTGACAGTTCAACAACATTCATTGCGTTATTTACGTTGTTGTGCAGACAAATTTTACGAACATATGAAGCAATGGATTAGCAATAACCTTCAAAATGATTCAGATTGACAATGACATTGATAGTGTGTTACGCAATTTGGGTCCTGGTCGCGCGTATTCCGCAGAATTCTCGTGCATTTTTCAAATTCCCGCAGATAACAGCTCGTATCTAATTTGTACGTTACGCAATTGACATAAAGTTCATTATGCTTTGCACAATTTCGTTCGAAAAATAGTCTTCTATAACGTTCCGCGGCAATGAAAATTGAGCTTTAGTCCGCATTTTATTACATTAACAATGACCAAATAATAATTATGCAAATGAACTAACACTAACCGGATTGACTCATTTAGATCTGGTCTTTATAGTGTCGGAATAAGGTTCAAAGTTCTTTGTAGAGGTACTTGTTATGGAGATTATAAAATCTATATTTTTTAGATGAAGTACATACAAATACCTAGTTATATATACTGTGACCTTATTAACTACCTACCTACTGATAATGAATGATAACTCTGAATCACATACTCAGATGGGAAGTCCCAAACGCAATAAATAGGTACAATCAACTACACATCAACTGATGCCATAGCAGTGAGGGAGTTTTACTAGTGCAAGTTACCACTGATGTGTTGACTGTACTGTACATTGTTCACACAAAATTACTGACAAACTATCCAAATTAATAGGTCCTCAGTAAATATTTGAATATACGGTGTACGGATTTGTTATCTTATTTAAATAAACAATTACTAAAATGCGAGATATTACTAGAAATGTTGCATCAACAGTCTTTAGTAATAGTATTATTATGCATACATTATCTGGCTAGCAAATAATGGATTGTAACCAAAGATTTTTAAATAATTAACTAACTATTGTGTTATATCAAAACTTATAATTTGTTGGATTAATGATGTATGACAGTGTTTTAAAAAAAGAACACAATACTACAATATGACATGTTCTTTTTTTTTAAACTAGGTCTTGAAAAATGCTGCCAGCCATAAAAAAAGAACATGTATTACACTCATGTTCTTACTTTTAAAACAATGTGTTGAAGAATGCTGGCCATTTATTACAAATGAACGAATAGTAAAATGGGAGCAGTGTATAGGAAATATTTAAATGAAATTATAGTGCAATCACTTCAATGGGCACATCCTCAAGACAATAAGACTTGTCTTGTCGAGGTCATATCAATATTGGAGTGCTAAATTGTACTCTTATGTAACAACCATAGACAGGAGTACTTTTGGGAATATTCTCTTTATTATGGTACATAGCCGGTGGTCAAAAGTTGTAAAAATGTTTGTGGAAGAATTTAACTCTTCTTTAAAAACTTTTGAAGTTATAAAGATAAATTTAAGTATGATGTTTTACTGAAATTGATAAGGATACTTTATAAATATTTCATGATAACTTAAAGTAGGTGTTTAAAAGTATTGTTGTTATGTTACCAAATAGCTACATTATGTTCATTTTAATTGATCTCATATCAGTAATAAAACTGAAAGTAATAATTTCAAGATTTATGTGTTTTGCTTTATTATTTGGTACTATAAAATGCATAAAATTTGCACACAAAATATTTTTATACTTAACGATTTTCTAAAAATGTTTTAGGTATCTACGTCGTACGTCGTGTTCCCGAATAAATATTTTAATAAAAATAAGAAGAATCTCCGTAATATATTTGGTACCTACACAAAACAGGTTTCTATAATTAGACCAACGCTAAAAAGTTGCTGTATTTTATATTAATAGAACATGCAAAAATGTACATAAGTGTAGTTCTTACCTTGTATACAATCCACTTAGAATTTCCGAACAAGTTGCGCCAAAAATCAGAAACGAAATACACAAAAAAACAAGTCTTTGACGAAAAAAACACTGCTTACTCGATTTTGAGGATTATAACTGCCAGCTCTAATACTAACACGTTGTTACAGTTATTTCGACACGTAGATATTGTTTGTTACACAATGTGATGATAATTAACTGGTGAAAGTGCGAATATTGGAATATTGTCAATGCGGAAAATCCACATGAACCTGAACCCGACACTGGCTGCCGCAAACCGCAATAGTCAACTGACAATTGACATTTTATTTTACATCGGAAAAAAAACGAACCGATGTTACCAGTGCAGTAAATATGTTTACCATCGCAGTCAGACTTTTATAAAACAAAACAAAAGTTAAAATAAATCGAATACTGAATAATATGCTAAATACTACTGAGTTTTTGCTTTAAAATATCTACATGTATTGTTAGTCATAAAATAATCTCAATAGCAAACTGAGGAATGGTTCCTTTTACAGTTTTACTTGTCAAAAAAGCTTGTAAAAATAATAGTTGTTCGTAAAAACTTTTATGTGAGCAAATGATTAGTTAGATTATCCTTTATTTGCAGTAAACTATCTGGTCATGGTAACACTATGCGGAACGTTTCGTTTTGCGCAGAATATTGAATTCGTTTTAATTATGAGTTAAAATTAATTTGTTTGTTTTAATTTTGATCGAGATAATTGAATACATATTATTTGTACCTTCGTAAATAGCTTTAATTATTATTTGTTTTGTTTCTCATGAAGTCGTAAACATTAGGTTTAATACGCACAGCGACATCTACCGAAAATACGGGGAATTAAAACAGTGGTCTGCCCATCCATTCCTCTAACATTCGCTGTTTTTGCTGCAGATGAGTCTATCAAAAAATTACTCCGTGTGCAGATTGCACTCTGTCCCTTTGCCTTCCAGTAAAACTTTAAAGGAAAGTTATACAAAGATATCTAATAAGGTTACAAGTTGCACACTGGATACACTTAGCACACAACAAACCAATTTTTTTTTAATACTGGATACGCTCGTCTTTTGTAACTATTTTGACAAATGCTAGTAGTACAAAGTACAAAGTACTGCGCGGTGAGCACTTTTTTTCCGAAGGTGTACAATATACAAGGTGGCATACATCGACGCGCAACCTGTTACTATGGATTCAGTAGGTACGTACATGATTTTGAATCCCTCCAATACGATAGCGGTAAAAAGAAGAGAGAAAAGTAATTTTTTTTTTAAATAACTTACAATAAATTTCAACGCCATGCCACGGCTCGAGGGTCTAGCGAGTGATTTGGGAAACAAGATTCTAAAGAACTATTTAACAAAAGCTTGCAGTTCCAGAGATTTGTGCTTCTTGATGTCAATAATACTAGCCGCATCCAATGATGTATAAAACTTCATTGGCCGCATCAGATTTTAGCAATGCAGCGAGCTGCACTAATTCATCGCCTAGGCTGTCCTCCAAATCGTCTGTGTAAGCACTGACGAGTGACGATAATTGTGATTTTTTCAAAATCTCTTCTGTTGAAAGCGATTTTAGCTGTCGGAATATTCCAAAAACGCTAGTAATTTTATGATACGCAAGGCAGGCCGCGCGGCTCATATACTTAACTAGCTGCGCCCCGCGGTTTCACCCGCGTAAATGTCGATCCCGTAAAAATATCGGGATAAAAAGTACCCTATATGTTAACCCAGGATGTCAGCAACCTCCATGCAAAATTTTATCAAAATTGGTCCAGCCGTTTGAGCGTGAAGAATTAACAAACATATAAACACACACACACACATTCACAAACTTTCGCCTTTATAATATTAGTGTGATTAGTGTGATGAGGACGCGTAGCAAAAAAACACAAAAGCCTCGCGAGACCTGCAGCCTAATTGCGGAACGCCAAATCGTCAAATGATTCTGATCAGTTGGCTTCATTTCTATCACAATTGGCTTCATTTTACGATTTTCGAATTGCGAAACTCTAGTTTATTATGAAACCAATTATGAACGTTAAGGCCCTGCGCAGAAACTAGAGTTTCGAAATTCGAAAATCGTAAAATGAAGCCAATTGTGATAGAAATGAAGCCAACTGATCAGAATCATTTGACGATTTGGCGTTCCGCAATTAGGCTGCGGGGCTCGAAGCCCCAAAAGGCTGCGCGGCCCTAGTGGAGCCCCATCGATAGGTAGAAGCGGAAAAAAATGTATTACTTACGAGTATATAAGTTTTCAATAAATTCAAAGAAAATTGATGCTTCTGTACAGCAGTCTGCAGCGCACTTAGCAACCAAAAATAAGTGTGCAGGACACAAATGTATTCTGCATATTTATTTATTTACGCGACGGCAATAGTTTGTACAAATACCTATTTCTCAATTTTGTCGCAGACAGACTACTGATGCCCTAAGCAATCCACGCCGGTGGCCCCCCTATCCGTATGTCAACTAGAATCGGCCTTTAAACCTTTAAGTACCGCCTAAAAAAATTAGTTTTTTGTAAAATAAGATGATGAGATGTAACGTACCTACCGTTTATTTTCGTTGGATCCCACTTTTGAATCCCATTTTTTAGGTATTAACGATGGATCCCGTTTGCTATTTTCGTTGAATCCCATGTTATAACAACATGTGTACATTTCAGAAGAAAAGTGATTTACCTTTATCAAACACTAGCTTCTGCCCGCGACTTCGTTCGCGTGAAAGTCGTAAGACACCACTGCAATGTTGTAAAGTAACAGCCGCATTTTATAAAACATCCCTGTACACTTGTACGTTTGTAGTTTTGGTCTCAGCAGCCAAAATAAATAGAGAGTTAGGACTGGTGACGCGGTAGCAAGCGACATAATAATCAGTCAATCATCAATTTATCAGTTTAGTTTATAAGTTTAAGTATATTATACTTAAACTTATAAACTAAACTGATAATTTTTTGTTTAATAACGTGTTATTTAACAAGCATTTCATTTTTTATTGATTTTATCTCATAAAGCAACGTTGGGAATAAAAACGTTTTACATTATTGACTTATCATTACGCAATTTCCTAAAAATGAAACTCATTCTTTCATCGATTTGCGCCAATAGAAAAAAAGAGATTATTTTTAGTGGGCTACCCGGAACCAAACTAGTTAGATTAGGTTATATGGTAGTATTAAAAAAAAACAATGTTAGGTTAGGTTAAAACCGTGACCCCTACGCACGAGCCGAGCGAGCGAAGCGAGCGGTGCAACGGCAGCAGCGGCCGGCGAGTGCCAGAAACAACTAGATTATAATTATAGAAAATGAGTTGTTTGTGAAATAAATAGTATACGAAACGTTGGTAATAAACTAAAAATTTGTCAACGGAGTTTTGGTGAAACATTAGTGAACCCCTCATTTTATTATAAACAATTTTGTTGTTGAAAGTGCATTCAGATTTTTTAAGCATTCGGGATCCAACGGAAATACATAATAATGTTTTGCGGGATCCAACGCCAAAATATTAAACTGGGATTCAAAAGCGGGATCCAACGAAAATAAATTGCCAGGCGGGGGGCCCGCGGGAAGGGGTGGTTTGTGATTGGCTAATCGCAATTCCGGTACATTCGAATTGCCGAATGCACTAGCGGGCAGCAAGTGGGCAAGCGGGAGCGGGGTTATGACTAGGTCGGACTCTATGTCAACTTAAACCGCGCGAATTTTCAAATTAGTCCTAGAAACTTTTTTTGGTGTGGTTTTTGGTGACGGTGAGACGTGATGCCCTAAGGACGAATTTTTTTTGTGCTTCGTCTGGTGCCCCCCCAGACGTGATGCCCTAGGCAATTGCTTAATTTGATTAAGGGTTAATCCGTCACTGCCGACTACGCTCTTAATGCGTGCTTGTAAGCCGCTGTACGAGTATTCCTCACTCATATTGCTGGCGTTATCATAGCATTGCCCACGACAATCTTTTAATACCTATTGTAATTTAATAAGCTTTGAGCAATTTGTTCAGCAGTGATGCAGTGGTGGCTGTTGAACATTTCGATACCAACGCTTTCGTGTTAAGGCGAATGGTTACGCCAAACTTCAAAGTAGACCTCTCTTTGAAGGCCTACTTCTCCCAAATGGATAGCCCAAATATATTAAAAAAAATATATGATATGTGACATATGTTTACAAATATAATTTAAGTTTGATTTTTTTAATATTACTGTTAGTTTTAACAATAAAAAATCATATCCATCCTCTTATTTTACGCAAGAATTTTCTTTCTACTTCCAAACGCCTGAAGCGATTTTGATGATTCTTTCACCAAATTATAGCAAATTTAATGGTTTATAAAAATTAAGTTTGTTTTTTTTAATAATTATTATTTAAGTGGGAAAAAATCAGTAACACCATGGTTTTACCTATACGGGCGCGGGCAGCAGCCGCCCGGTCAGTCTCGCTGTAGCGTTCGCACGGGGAGGTTGTGTCGCATGTCGGCTCGCTCCGATCTGCATTTTTGTAGCAAAGACTAAATAGCGCAGATAGTACACTCGGACTGTTCGTTTACGCTTGGACGTTGATAGTATTAGTAGTAGTGATAGTTTGTTTGCGAGTGGACGATATATTATTGTCTATTGAATACTAATATAATAATAATATCAATAAAACACGTTTATTCAGTATACAGATCGTTTATTCACGTATACAAACTATAAAAAATACAATTACAAAAAAAATAATTAAAACTAACTTATGACTAATACCGCTCTTAACAGTGGTAGTTTTTAGGGTTCCGTACCCAAAGGGTAAAAACGGGACCTTATTACTAAGAGTCCTCTCTCCGTCTGTCTGTCTGTCACCAGGCTGTATCTCACGAACCGTGATAGCCAGAAGAAGGGTTATGTTTTTCGAGAGTATATAATATACAGGGTGAATTTTTCAAGTGGGCGTGGATGGCCAAATTCTATACTATGAGGAATAGCGAAAAATACTCAAAGGAGTCGCGGGCTCGATTTTGATGAAAACTAAAACTGAATCATTGGATTTTTGAAAAATCAATATTTCTAGCCAGGAATCGAACCTGTTGATTTTGAAAAAAAAACACACACTGTATTATTACACCATTCGATAGTGTCCCTAATAAGGATCAAATTCTGGTAAGTAATGACATACGGCAAACTTAAGGAAAATGTTGAATCTTAATAAACTGCTTCTTATTTTAAAGTATTCATAGTTCATACCTCGATTACGTACCTTGTTCGAAATGATGCTCAATATTTTTATTTTACTAACACACCCGCAGCGCAGTCACCTTCACAACATTATGTTCCAAATTCAAATTTCTTTTACGATCTTTGGAAAATATTCTAATGGAATCACTAATATTGTATTGCTGAATGGCAGTACAATCCTTGAGACGTCGAATCCAGCTATGTATTGAAAACAATGGTCGCGTCAGGACACGTGACCGTCAGGAGAGATTTCATAGGGGAGAACTACTACTCCTAACTACTAAGTATCCCCCTCTCTTTCTACGGCGGCGCCAACCGAAGTGAACCAAGTGACACACGACAATGGATGGATGGATGGATGGATGGATGGGTGTGGGTGTGGGTGTGGATGTGGGTGTGGGTGTGGGTGTGGGGTGTGTGTGTGGATGTGGGTGTGAGTATGGGTGTGGGTATGGGTGTGGGTGTGGGTGTGTGTGTGGCTGTGGGTGTGGGTGTGTGGGTGTGGGTGTGGGCGTGTGTGTGGGTGTGGGTGTGGGGGTGTGTGTGGGTGTGTGTGTGGGTGTGGATGTACGGATGGATGGATGGACAGCTGATGGCTCGACCGTCTGTATAGTACCTACACTGCTGTGTATTCGTAAAATTCGTGTATACTCGTATAGTGTTTAAAATATGGAAATTGAACAAAGTGCATCTATTAATGAAAAAAGTGACGCAGAAATAGTGAAAAAAATGAGTTATATTAATTCGATTAATAATTGATTTATTTCAACGTTAATATTCAAGTTTTCACTTCTGCCGGCACTCCCGGAGTGCAACCCGTCTTTTTTTTTCTCATAACCTATCGAGTGGGGTATCAAAATAAAAGGTTTTAAAAGGTGATTACAAAAATATATACAATTTATAATATGGTAAAAACTAATTCAAAGTGACAAATCGTAAAAAACACCTACCAAGAACTAAATCGTCAGCGAAATCTTTCACATTTGTAAACTAAAAAGCAGGAAATAAAAAAATTACAAAACCCGACTGCAACCTTATACTAAAACTAACTGAAAAGCTAAAAACAAGCCCATTTTAAATTAAATAAAAGTTGGAAGCAGGCGGGACCCATTTGAGTTTGTAACTATAATAATGGTATTCTTCTGGCAATCACGGTTCGTGAGATACAGCCCGGTGACAGACAGACAGACGGACAGAGGAGTCTTAGTAATAAGGTCCCGTTTTTACCCTTTGGGTACGGAACCCTAAAACTACCACTGTTAAAAGCGGTATTAGTCATAAGTAAGTTTTTTTTTTCATAATTGTATTTTTTTATTATCTGTATACGTGAAAAAACGAACTGTATACTGAATAAACGTTTTTTATTGATATTATTATTATTTTTTATTTGTCTCTAAGAAAGCAGTATTTTTACTGTAAGTACAATAGCATTCATACTCACAACATAAATATTGTACGTATTCTCGATCCATCTACACTCAGTAAGTAGGTAGCATCATAAAACTGCCTAAGACAAAATGCATCCCACGCCGCATCTGCATGCGCTACGTACGAGTACGACACTCTTTGACATTGGGGAGGTAAGCGGGCGCGCGGGGTGAGGCACTGGGTTCGCCTATGCTCCGCCCAAACGCTCAAGGACATTCGAGGCTATAATCGCCTTAAGTACCTATTGTACAGTCGCCGTCAGATATATTGTAGCAGACAAGGAGACCAAATACTTCTGAACAATTTAAAATGTTAATAAGTTCCATACACTACAAGTTACCATTCTTCTTCTTAGCGTGTCGATGGCAATCTAAATGTACTCGGCCCAGAATTCGGCCACTTGTTTGGCGCCATCACTAGCGTCCATCAGTTCCTGTAACGTGCAGCTAAGTAAGTTACCATTAATATCTGAACATTCATTACTTCATTAATATCTGAACATTTGCTTGTCAATAATTTATATACAAACAACTAACCAATAAATGAACACTTACAACGTCAAGTGTGACATTAACATAAAATATCAGTTGTATCTTAAACAAATTATTTTCTATACAATTTTTATTCCGTTTCCATCGTATTTATATACCTAGAACAGTCATTTGGTGTTCAAAAAGGGTGTCACCTGGATTTTTTTCCGGGAGTTTTGAAAATTGGTTATTTTATTGAGTTATTATTTATTTATTCAGTAGTACACATACATTTAATAAATTTAAGTTGGTTGGCACCATAAACTCATTAGTTTTACTGTGCACCAAAATCATCGACTACATAATTTAGATTGTTTTTTTTGAAGTGAAAACTTCTTTAGCGGCGTTGAACACTTTTTGTAATGGGTAAAAAATGTTAAACTCGCGTCAGGGCATCGCGTCAGGACACGTGACCGTCAGGAGAGATTCCCCCCCCCCATCTCTTTCTACGGCGGCGCCAACCGAAGTGAACCAAGTGAGACACGACAAAGATGGCCGAAGAAAATGACATTTGACGTACAAATGTTTGAAAAGTCAGTTTCGTAAACAATAGTACTTCGAGGAGCCGCAGTTGTATTTAATTTATTTTGAACTTCTGTTTAACCAATTTAGTTTATTATTATTTATAGCAACAAGAAATACTGTGGGACATTGCTGCTTTTGTGTGAAAACAATGCTTCCGTGTCGACCACGGAAGTTTACACCCTGCAGGGAGATGCTCCAGTAGGGTGTGGCTGTGAAGCTATGTTGCAAAACATGCTCCACTTCCTATCCTGCCTTATTTGTCCTACCCAAAACATGCAGTCAAAGTGATCTCTGCGCTGCCACCGACGACAACGTGGAAGTGGCAATATTTTGAGCCAACAAGTTCTAAAGTAAAAGAGAAGAAATTTAGGGAGTAGTTCATTAATAAAAAGCTTGTATACAAATATCAGTTTATTTTTATAATACTTGTACGCACCGGGACTTACAGCTTAGTACGGCTGTTATTCCAAATGCATACAGTGTGGCTAAGTTTGTAACAATTGAGCCTGGAATCTATGGTTACCTCACCCTACTGATTATAAACCTACAGCAACTACTTAACACCCTAGTTATCCTAACACCCTAACCTATCATACAAGCCTACGGGAGACCTACGGGAACAGACAGAATTTGGGTAGGAATAGGGGTTTGTGTACGTCGTTTGTAATGTGTACACAGGAAATAGTTTTGTCATTGCCGGTCCCACAGACTCATAGAACTGGTGATGGCTAAAGGTGTCTTGGCCATAGTGAGAGGAATTATGGAAGATGAATCAAACTCTACTCCAGCTTGATGACTAATTTATTCATTTACTAATTACTAATTTATGTGGAACGAATGTATGTCGCTCTTGATACTGACGCTGGCGTATGTAACTCTTGCCTGTTCACGGCTGAACAATACTCTAAACTCTAATTTGGCTTCTAAAACTTGTGCAAGCAGAACAACATTTTTAAAATGTTTGCTTTTCATTTGCCATCTGTGCCATCTCTTCTGTAGGCCGTTTCATTTCCTGCTATTCGTAGTGAAGCACCATCTTTACTAGTCCTATTGACCTGAAATACAAAACTAATGTTATAAATTCTTTCTCTTCATTATCTTATTTATACTGATTTAATTAATCAGTAGCGGCATCAAAATAACAGTCATTATTATTCTTATGGCGGGTTTTTTTTTTGTTACAATGAGTTTTGTACAGGCAAACGAAGTTCTTCGTAAAATTGTAAATTGGATAGGCACCTAATTCGTAAATCATGCCAGGCTGCCGGGTGTTTAGCGTTAGTGCTTGTGTCAGTGTTTTTATTTTCTATTATGGAGACCTCTCCCTGACCAATTCTTCCAAAAAATCTAAGGATTAGAAGCAAAAGCAAGCATAAGTATAAGAAATTGAGAATGTTTACAAAACATAACTTTGAACACATTTTAGCTGTAACAGTAGGTACACACCTTATCCTCCTCCAACCAAAATTCAATTCTTTGCCCTTTATTGCAACTAGTCTCCGGTCTTAATTTCATTTATTTTAAATACAAAAAAAATATTCAAAAGTTTTTTAGTTTGACACATACGATATCAAATTCATAAATTAAATATTTACATAATATAAGCTAAAATATAAACTATAAAAATATGTACAATTCATTCATTGACATAGGTATTCATATTGTTTCCATGACGACCATGACGTTGTCGCGTCAAAACTGTTGAAACTGTAGACAATAAATTAGTTTTTCATACGTAATAATGTCTATGGACACAAATATTCGGTTCGTAGACAGATATTCTCGTATGCCGATTTAATGTGTTGGCCAATTTGTTGGATGACTTAATTATAATGGCAACATTTAGTTAGAAGTTGTAGGACATTCTAGTTATAGAACGTTTATGAAGCGTTTATGAATACAAAATTTTATCGAATGTTTTAAAGGCCTATTGAGCATTTTAACTAATGAATGGTTTAAACCATTTTAGGCTTTTATAGGCTTTTTTTATGAATAAGACCGAAAGTGTTTAAAATATGGAAATTGAACAAAGTGCATCTATTAATGAAAAAAGTGACGCAGAAATATTGAAAAAAAATGAGTAATATTAATTAAATTAATAATTGATTTATTTCAACGTTAATATTCAAGTTTTCACTTCTGCCGGCACTCCCGGAGTGCAACCCGTCTTTTTTTTTGTTTTTTTTTTATTTAGTTCGACGTGTTCTCTTCGAATTTTCACTTTGTCGCTCATCTTTTCCGCTCGCACCGCCATATTGGAATGCCGCCTAATATAGCAGTTTTTTGACAATATCTCCATTCCAACTCATTTTACACATTAATCAACAAAATTAAACTAGAGAAAATTTCCTTCCATTTATATCTTTACAATTTTTTGGTAAAATCAATAGTCATTTATGCCTTTGCGGTAGAACTCTGGGGACAATGTGAAAATTCGAAGAGAGAGCACCTCTACTTCAATAAAATCACCAGTTAAAAAACTTTCCAGGTAAAACAACCAAATGACTGGACTAACCACAGATAGTCAAGTCGATAGTCGTTTTTGGTTCGTCCTTTATATCACGCAGTAACGAATTAGGTAAGCTCAGTGTTTGTCTGCGTAGATACACTTGACGTTGTAAGTGTTCAGATATTTTTGGTTAGTTGTTTGTATAGAAATTATTGATTAGCATCTGCTTACATATTAATGAAGTAATGAATGTTCAGATATTAATGGTAACTTGTAGTGTATGGAACTTATTAACATTTTAAATTGTTCAGAAGTATTTGGTCACCTTGTCTGCTACAATATATCTGACGGCGACTGTACCTATGTACATTGGTTAGAAAAAATATTTTTACGCTTCTATCTAAATTGATATTTTTACGGTCAGAAAGCGTTGGTGCGCGGAGCCCCCAAATGCGCGGGGCCCGTAGCATTTGTTCCTCTTGCTACGTGTCTAATCCACCACTGGGTCTAGCTAGAAGCGTGTGCTGAATTCATGGTTAGAGTTTGCGCGATAGTTTGCCACCCTGTATAGCTGTTATGAATCTTTCGAATCTTGTTTTTTTAGCCCAGTTAAGTCTAAACACCAGACAAAAAAAAATCTAAAGAACAAAAACTAAGTCCTATGTCCAAATATCTCAATTCTACCGAAATCTATTCCTGGGTAGAAAAGTCTAAGATATTTTCTATTCATTTTAAATCTTTATTGAAACCAATATAGGGCAATAGCGTATTATTACATAGTATTTTATTGAGTTATGGTCAATACTTAATAGGTTTCTCTGTAGGTATAACTTGAATAAACATAAAACATGGACGTGAACGTTGTACCGTATGCACCATTGACCCGCACCATTAATGGTGCAGAGGAGACTAATTAGTTTCGTTTGCACCATGAATATTAATACAACTACCTACTTCACCATACAGTCATAGGTCATAGGTAGAATAAAAACCAATAATAATAATAAATTTCGAAATAAGCAGTACCTTTGTACTCAAGTTATAATTATAACATTTCCTCTTATGTATTTTACTGTGTGTAGTTACATAAATAATAAAATAAATAATGGATTAAGCAAATATGTCACCGTATGACTGTGAACACCGTTAGTTTATAATCTATCTCATGAGATTGTAAATTGTCGATACATTAATTGAGAACTGTACCTACCATATCTACTGCTCACAATATACCTAACTTATTAATTTATGGTACCGTATCCATTTCACCATCAAATTGTGAACGATCTTGAAGTTACCGACAGGGTTCACAATCGATTTTATCATAGGTACGTAAAATTGTGAACCGTTCCTGATTTGTCGGTCTTGGCGGTAGCCGAATTGGTGGCAGTAAGCCAGGGCACTCCGACCAAATGGGATAGGTTAGGTTAAAACTGTGACCAACCACGCACGAGCCGAGCCGAACGAGCAGTGCCGCGGCAGCGGCCGAGCAGCGAGCGCTACTAATCTAATGTCAAATAGGTACCTAATGCATTAAATTGTAAATGGCGCGTTGCAGTTCACAATTTTTCGATAGTTTATAATAATCTCGCGAGATAGATTATAAACTAACGATGTTCATAAATTGTACGGTGACATAATATATAAATTCCATAGGTACAATTTTAGGCTTAAAATTAAGTTTAAAATTTTAAAGAAAAAAAGTTAGCTTTAAGAAAAAAAAATGAAATTTAGGTAAGTAGGTAACTATCTACCTACTTAGATATATCTAGTTATCATTTGCCTAGCCTTTTCCCAACTATGTTGGGGTAGGCTTCCAGTCTACCCCCCCGGTGGGTTCCCCCCCCCCGGTGGGTTCCCGCATTGTCGAGGCGGGGGGGCTCAGTAGCCGTGGCTTGGACACCCACGGTGAAGCGAAGTGGAACCCGAGGAGGGGCCGCTCGTCAGGGCTTTTGCCGGTAAGCCGACGACGTAGCGGCCAACAAGTAGGTTGCGGTGCCGCTTGAGCGACATCGCAGCTGAGGCGGGCCGCGATGTCGTATCGGAGGCATCGCGGCTGAGGGTTGGAGGCCGCGGCGGGAGAGGAGTGCTGGTATTGTGGTGCGCCGCTCTCCCTACCTTCCGCGGCCTTGACGGGGTCGCCACCGTCTGATGGCGGACGCGGTGGGGCCGCAGAGGAGGAGGAGTGTTGGTATGACGTTGGCCGCTCTCCCTATCCTCTGCGGCCGAAAATTGGCAGGCGGCGGGGCCAATGACCTGACCCGTCGCAGGGGGACCAAGGGTGCCCAGACACGGGGTCGTCTGGCGCCCATGTGCTGGTTTGGTCCCTGGGGTGGTCACGGCGTGCTATGTGTTCTGGTGCGCCGGTGATGGGGAATACTCCCCAGAGGAGGGTCCGGTGACGGACAGCCGCGGCGGGTTCACGGATGAGTGCTAACGCGTGCCCGTGTTCCCGCCGTAAGCGGCAGAGGAGGACACCGTGGAGTTTTAGTGGGTTGGAGTCCCACATAACTGCACTATCTCCCCGTGGTAGTGCAGAATGCATGAGCATTTCTCCACGTTAAAAAAAAAAAAAAAAAAAAAGGCTTCCAGTCTAACCGGATGCAGCTGAATACCAATAATAATTCATTAGATACATCTAGTAGATTAACATAAAATTGCGTCTGCTTTCCGCCCACCTCTCCTTAAAACTTTAGCAAACTTCGCCACGATTGTTACCCACAAAATCAACAAAGAAATAAAACGCAATTCTCTCGCAATTACTTTAATAAAATCCTTTGGTAATCCATTTATGAGTAAGTTCAGTTATGTTGTCACCTCGTGGGTTAATGTCGACCACAATATGCGTACAAAGAGGTCGAAACGTCGTAGAAATTACATAATATTCAGAACTGGAAAGTCCGTCAATCTTGTATCTTTCCAAACCCCTGCTGAGAAGATGGTTCCTGAAAACCAAAACAAGAAAATTGTCAGTTTGTTGTTTCACGATCGATTTTTCTTGTGAAAAGGCGACGAGCTTATCTGTCAACAATACCTTCTATACTAACCCCCTTACTAATAAACGTATTAAGTACTAGCTGCGCCCCGCGGTTTCACCCGCATAAGTTTCGATCCCGTGGGAATATCAGGATAAAAACTATCCTATGTCCTTTCCCGGGACTCAAACTATCTCTATACCAAATTTCATCTAAATCGGTTCAGTGGTTTAGGCGTGAAAAGGTAACATATAGACAGACAGACAGAGTTACTTTTGAATTTATAATATTAGGATAAAAACTATTCTATGTCCTTTCCCGAGACTCAAACTTTCTCTATAGCAAATTTCATCTAAATCGGTTCAGTGGTTTAGGCGTGAAAAGGCAACATACAGACAGACAGACATACAGAGTTACTTTTGAATTTATAATATTAAAGTACCTATGGATATCATATGAATAGTTACACACCGATTTCTCTCTTTCAGTCGTCACTTCGTCAGTAATTTGACTTTCGAAATAAGAAGACAAAGCGTTTTGTAACTATACAGACGCTATTACAACGTCACAGATAATATAATACTCTAACAACGTTTATTAGTAAGGGCACAGAACAGATAAAATAACTGTTCTGTGAGTACGGGGGTAATATAACTCATGGCGACATGGAGAGTGCGACTGTCTCAACCCAGTGCTGGGCACGCCACAATTGCGGCGATAAGTCTCCTCTTTGAGGAGTGACTGGAGAGGTGCCACGGCGGCGTCCGCACCTTCCGCCTAACGCAGGTCCTCACCGGACACGACTGCTTCGGGAGGTTCCTGTTTCGGATAAGGCGGGAGGAAACGCCCGGGTGTCACCATTGTGTTGATCGCCCGGAGGACACGGTGGAATATCCTTGACTACCGCCACTCCACCAACGCCAATCGCTTCCATATTTGGTAAATAATTAGTACACAATTGGTACTAATTAGTACTCGAACAAAAAAATTGGTACCTTAGTAGTTTTAGAGAAAATCGACATTGAAGGTGGTCCGGCGGCCTCGATCCCCTGCTAGTTCTCTTCTGTTTTAATCTCTGTCTTGTGCCCTATAAACTTTCTCATTCCAGTCTGATCTCCTATTTCAACTTCTCACTCAGCCCTTAAATATTCTGTACTGAACTACATAATTATATGTACAGTCAACAAAAGAGATAAGTATGCAGGATCGTCGGATATAGTTGAAGTTTATGCTCCATTTGTTTAGGTACCTAATTAAATAAAGGTAAACAAAAAAACAACGTGCCGTGGTTAACCGACTAAACGTAATACCAGTCTATTCAGTTGTCGTGCTACGTGACAGTTGTCCTCTTCAATTTAGCAACGTTATAATTCGTTAATAATGTTGCTAAATTGAAGAGTACAACTGTGACATAGCATGACAACTGAAGTGAGTGGTATTACGTTTAGTCGGTTACTAAGTCACGTGGTTTTTTTTTGTTTACCTTTATTTAATTACCTAAACAAATGGAGTATAGTAAGAAACATCGGTTTCTACCTAACTATTAGTGTTTGGGACGAATCAATAGCAGTATCCGTAACAATATTCAGATAGGAATGTCTCAAGTATGCCTGCGGTAAACCAACAATGTGACCGCTAATTAATTAACTGCTTTGTGGCTGCAACGTGGCCTTGATGTGGTCGGTCGGTACCGCCGACACGGTTGCTTTTGACGGCCAAATATGGTCCGAGTGGATAGATTATTCATTTTCATACAAATTAGCGCCCATCCACGTGGTTGTGTTGTGTTGTGGTGTGATTGTAGTACGTGTGAACAGGCACGTTATGCTATCCTACCCTATTTCTAAGTTAGTGGGCCTTAATATTATGTCCTACGTGTCCTGTCAGCTGCACGTTACAGGAACTGGTGGACGCTGGTGATGGCACCAAACACGTAGCCGAATTCTGTGCCGAGTCCATTTACATTGAAGAAGAAGAAAACGTGGCCCAACAGTCAGTAACTTAAACTCTGAAGAATGAAGGCGATATTACCTGAAAGGATTGGGTGCCTCACGCTCGTGTGGCAACACTAGGTACTCGCCAACAGAGATATTGTACCGCATAATTGGGTACCCAGCAGCATGCAGCCTTAAACAAAAAGGGGACATATTACAACGCTACAAGGGTCTTTTCTCGCGTGGCCAAAATCGGAACTAACGCCGCCATCTTGTTTTTCCATACAATTTCTGTGACAATTTCACAAATGTTTACCAACTTCGCACTCCTGTCAATATTATTTAGGCGTCAAAAGATCCGTGTACATTTAAAGCGACACGCTTTTACCAGCTTCACTTTTAACTTACAAACAATGCAAAATGATGAAATGCAATGCAATGCAACAATGTAATTAATTCCAATTTTAACCTACTTCTAATTTGTCGTATAGAAATGTCAAAGTCGAAGTCAAATCATTTATTTCAAATAGGCACATAAAAGGCACTTTTGAACGTCAAAATGAAACTTTGCATGTATTTACTTGTATGTAGTTCGGATGGCAATACTATGATTTGGTATCTTGGAGCTGATCTGATGATGGAGCCAGGAGGTGGATAGTGGAACTCTTTAGGGGCTACTTGTAAGCCCCTCGAGTTTACTAGTAGCCCCTTATCGTCATAACTTGGCTGACTTTATACATATTTAAAACTTAATGAAGAATATACTGGACGCAAAAGTTAAAAATAAACCTATGGAGTTAAAAAAAAAACTAAAAACATAATATGTCGCTCATTTGGAGAAACGTCGAGTTAAAATGTCAAAGCACTTAGAAAGCGTACCTATTTACGTTAAGAAAGCAAAGACTTAAAAAAAAATAGTAGCAGTTACGTCGATGTTTCTCCAAATGAGCGACATATGTTTTTAGTTTTTTTTTTAATTACCTACTTACATATTTTTATAAACTTATACACAACAATTTTTTATTTACTTTAAAATAGAATTTACGTAACTGTTTGACATTGACAGAACCTTTATTTCGTAGCAGTTTACATTTTGCTCTGTATAAAGTATTCAATACCATCATTGTCGTACAGTTTGTCTTCAATGCTCACCTCCAAAAGATGTCATCGTCTTCACCCCCCCAGCCGAAGTAAACGTTGGAGAATCCATTGGCTCTCTCGAACTGCTCCCTGGTCATCGACACCACACCACCAAACGTGCTTTGAAACTTGTACGATGGCCTGAAAAAGGAATATTAAGAGCCTATACTACCTCAGCTAAAATTCACTCTTTATCTCGCTCATACGATAGGTACTGCTCGCGGACTGAGTGAGAGCGAGACAGAGTGCGGTGCTGGGCGGCAGGCAGCGCCAATAGTTTAGGTATTTGCTTTTTACAGTGAAAATAATGGTAATTATAAAAAAAACGAGTGTGCTTATGACCACACGACTGAAGTGAAACTTCAAACGTATTTGGCTATGAGAGGAAGAGAGAAAGAAAATGTGCGCGCGCACTGATTTCTCTTGCTTATACAACGTGTAACGTTAAATGCGCAAAACCTCTTAAGGGGTCATTGTACTCATCATTATGAACAACTTTTACTATGGGACCAAAGCTGAAATCGCGAAAAAAAAATCAGTTGTTTCCTACATTTATGTTCGAGTAACTCGTCAAAATGTACTAAACAGCTGATTTTTTTTTGCGATTTCAAGATTGGTACCATAGTAAAAGTTGTTCATAATGATGAGTACAATGACCCCTTAAGAGGTTTTGCGCATTTAACGTTACACTTTG
The DNA here is from genome assembly GCA_945859645.1 of Amphipoea oculea. Lineage (NCBI taxonomy): Eukaryota > Metazoa > Arthropoda > Insecta > Lepidoptera > Noctuidae > Amphipoea > Amphipoea oculea. The sequence goes on from OX243880.1 coordinate 15,533,443, forward strand.
TATCCCCAACTCAACTCCCGTTCGCCTCGCCCGTAGCCCGTAGACATGGGTCGTACTTGCAAAATCGAGTACCAGGGCTTCCAAGTACGTCCACCTTAAGAAACCAGGGCCTAAAACCAGGGCTCAAGATACTTTCAAGTATTTTCTATCTGCATCGAAAATTGATCCATAACTTCATACAAATAAGAAGTACAATCGCGTAATCAAACAAAAGCCCTGTTGGAAGTAAAAAGTACTTGCATAGGAAATTGACCCGTGAATTCCTATAAATAAGGAGCACAATCGCGTTTACAAATAAATACTTTTACAAACCATTAAAGTAAAAATACTTGCATACGAAATTGTTCCGTAGACTCTTACGGAGTTGTATGGAGTGCCCGGAGGTGTGGTAAGAGTCTTACCACACCTCGGACACTCCATACAACGCTCGCAAAATAATTACCTAGTACTACTACATAAACAAATGACGTTTGTATACGTGCAAATGTGTGCGTGAAATCTAGTAGCGTAAAAAAATGGCGCGGTAAGCAATTTGTGTCGGGGAACCGAACGACGACGGCGGCGGCGGCGGCGCTGCCCGAACGTGTGCATTATTATGAAGTGACCATGTAGTTCAATTGTTTATTTTTATTTATATAGTCGGGTTCGTAATGAAATAAAAACACTAAAATAGTTTAGTTTAAATGACTTATCTGTAAATAATCGGTTATCAAATCGCATGTTATTAAAAATGCGAAATCTTACAAACAGTTTATGTAAATACGAATTCGGAAAAGCATCACAGTATCCAACCATCGTGATTAAAACTCAAATAAAACTTTTAAATCGCATAATTGTGTGTTCGTGTCAGCAATACAGCGCTGCGGTTAGCGAGCGCCCTTGCTAAAGAGTCGGCGACGAATACCTCGAAGTGCGGGGTGAGGTGCTGTATCTGATATGAGGGCGAGGAAGGGAGTGTCCTTTCTGTACGTAGTACTATTAAGTATTCTGTGCTCTTACTGATAAGGAGCATGATCGCATTTGCGAAAACAAACGCGGTTGTTGAACTATTTGAGTACCTACGTACTCGAGCGTCGAGGCACGGCGGAGCGAGATACTTTCAAGTATTTTCTATCTGCATAGAAAATTGATCCATAACTTCATACAGATAAGAAGTACAGACGCCAGCACATCAACCTACACCTAACTGTCACATTTTCCCAATCAACTTTGAACCTTATTCTTCAGTAATAAAGTTGAAAATCTATTAAAGAAATTTGACAGATTGTAGTAGGTTGATGTGCTGGCGTCTGTACAATCGCGTATTCAAAAGCCCCGTTGGAAGTAAAACTACTTGCATAGGAAATTGATCAATGACTTCCTATAAATAAGGAGCAAAACCGCGTTTACAAATAAATACTTGCAAACCATTAAAGTAAAAAATACTTGCATGCGAAATTGTTCCGTAGACTCTTACTGATAAGGAGCATGATCGCATTTGCGAAAACTAACGCGGTTGAGTACCTACGTATTTGAGCGAGTAGCCGTATAAGGTACTTTATAGTCTCGCAAGTATTTTGAGTCGGTACCTGGTGTGTGTACTTGGAAGCAAAAACCTGGTCGAGTAAATACGTACCTTCCCTACCCGCCCGATCACACTTTTCGTAACGCTTACGTCACGCGTGCGCCAGCTTACTCTCCAAGTCAAGTGTGCGTAAAGAAGTTTCATGTAAGTAATTTTGACACAACAAAAATCGAATTTGACAATCGCGACTCGTCGACACGTGGTACTTATTTGCCCTAACCCCGTGTATTGTTTTTTAGAGCCGCAGGCGCGGAGGGGGCGACCTTGGCGTGTTTTTTAAGGAATTTTTCACTTTTTGTATGGAAAATATGAAAAATTATTACCTACATGTTGAGTTTTAGGAGTTTATGGGTTTCATAAAGGGGGTCGAAATTTTCATTATTTTTGCGATGGGACGCACCATTTTCGAGATATAAACAAAAGAAAAAAAAAAACTTCATACGTATTTGGCTATGAGAGGAAGAGAGAAAGAAAACGTGTGCGCGCACTGCTTTGTCTTGCTTATATCCCCCACTCAACTCCCGTTCACCTCGCCCGATCACACTTTTCGTAACGCGTTCGCCAGTTTACTCCCCAAGTCAAGCGCGCGTAAAGAAGTTTCCCATCAAAAATACTTGCATACGAAATTGTTCCGTAGACTCTTACTCATAAGGAGCATGATCGCATTTGCGAAAACTAACGCGGTTGAGTAGGTACCTACGTATTTGACACTATTTGAGCGAGTAGCCGTATAAGATACTTAATAGTCTTGCAAGTATTTTGAGTCGGTACCTGGTGTGCGTACTTGGAAGCAAATACCTGGTGTAAAAACCCGGTCGCATATTTATGCGACCGGGACCGGGTTTTTACACGAGGTATTTCCAGCTATTTTTTACGTACCTTCCCTACTCGCGATCACACGTTTTCGTAACGCATTCGCCAGTTTACTCCCCAAGTCAAGCGCGCCTAAAGAAGTTTCACTTCAAAAAGTAAATAACATAAGACCTGCTTTAAAGTAAGTTCAGTTAGTATGCAAAGTTTCATGATCTAATTTGAAGTATTTTTTGAATACCAGCGGTTTATTGTTCGGGTTAGAGGTAACTTTGGATTTTTTTTCTAACGAGAAAATTTTATGGAATCGTGTTTTCGTCTAACATAAGACTTAGCATTAATCCTCAACTTTACCATATACTTATTTCAAAATTAATGGTGCTGTATTTTCGACATAACGGAGGATCACGCTAAGCCATTTGAGGTAGTATAGGCTCTTAAAGAATGCCAAAATGGTGTATGTATATATATTATGCTTTTGAGCTCTTACTTCATAGATATAATTACGAATGCTACTTTCTACAATTTGTGATGGTTTGGCTGTTTATGAGTTTGTATGTTTGTTACTCAATCACGCTTTAGCGCTTAGGCTTATTAGATGTGAATGAAACCTTCCACACACTTAGACCATGACCTGAATTACAACATAGGATATTTTATATCGGCTTATGTTAAACTTATCACCAGATAGAGTAAAATATAACATCAAAAAAACACTTTACTGCCAAAAATAGTAAATGATCACCAAAATTAAAACTCCATTTTATTGTAAAATACCTAGGTAAAGGTATTTGTATTCTCATTTGCTCGCTCTTGCATTATATTATGTCGACGGAGGCTCCTATTTCTGTGTAAAGGGTTTAAAGTAACCTAACCAAACCAAACTTCGGGGTACCCAGCTGGAACTATTGTAATTTTATAGACTTAATTTTTTGGTGTTCAATAATTTTTTTTGATGATCATAATATTTAACCTCTTTTATATCTCCGAGTACCGCAAAACGGGGCTACTTTGACTTCCAGGGTTACTTTGACAGATAATGGAGCTACTTTGACAGAGCGCCAAAATCGGTTTTCACGTGTGCTCAGCAAGTGTGCGTGACCTCGAGTAATATTGCGCGAGGCGCGGGGTGTGGGGAACGCGTCATAGCGTTGTGATCGGCCTGGTCAAAGTAGCCCCGCCTGTTCAAAGTAGCCCCGTTTTACTGTACCTGGCGTTTTCTACGAGCAACAGCTGTTCTAGACTTACTCAAACTCCTTCATCATCGTATCGTTCACACGGGCACACATGTGCCTGGGCAACGTCGGGCAACTGTACACGATGTTCTCGTTCAGAGGCAACAGGTCCACATCATGGAACACTAGGCAGTGGAACAAGTTGAACTTCAACATTTCACTGAAGCCGGCATTGTACAGTCGGCCCTTGTTGAACAGCTCGGTTCCTTAAAATATAAGAATCTGTCATAACTACCAGTGGCGAAGGGTGAATTTATGAAAGAGGTAAGCCGAAGCAAAAAAAAGTTTCCAAAAGAAAATTTCAATGATAAAATTGACTATAGAGTGGCGGGAAGCCGGTGGAAATCGCTTTGTAAGTATGGTAGATATCATACAAAGCGATTTCCACCGGCTTCCCTTAATTTTCTTTTGGAATGCCACTGATAACTACCTCTCAGACCAAATAAAAAAGTCAAGACACAGCGCTGCGAACAATAAAGTGAAGCATGCCAAAACTACACCTCCGCTCTGTGCATACACGCTCACACGTACACATTTACAATCAAACTACGCACACATGTTTACGAAACCGGCTTCGCTTTACTGTTGACAGCCCTGTGTCTTGGTTTTTTATTTGGTCTGAGAACTACCTATACCGATTTTAAAATCTTCTTCTCTTGTATCGGCACGAACTATATCCGCCCAATTTGTTTACCGTCCGGACAAAAACAGAGTAAATGAAAGGTGAACGCAGTAGAAGCTTATGGCACAGAAATTACGTGCGTATAACACCGTGAAAACTTGGGTGAAGCCAGTGGTGTGCATTGGTTTTCAGAATAGGTAGGCAGTAGGCCGGGTCTAGTCTAGGCAAACGCAGTCACTAATCAGAAAAAAAAAGTGAGGTCAAAAGTGTGGTTATTTGGGTAGGTATGCCTGCCTACTTAATGCACGGGACAAATACAACCGGCGAGGGGCGCGGGCGCGGCGCCGGCGAGGTCCGGGCGAGGCGCCTCTCATTACGTGTTTTATATGAAATGTAAAAAGCGGCGGGGCGCGGGACATAAACAAGCGGTGAGGCGAGGGCGGGGTGCGGTCGGGGTTCGGACGCCACTCGCCTGTAAAGGACCTCGCCGGCGCCGCGCCCGCGCCCCTCGCCGGTTGTATTTGTCCCGTGCCTAAGGGTAATAAATTGGGAAGGTCGAACGTCATGGTATTAGGTACACGTAAGACGTACGTATTTTTAATTTTGTCGTAGTAACTTGAACGAATAAAGACCAATGACAATGTGCGAATACTACGGTAGCCGAGTAGGCCGTCTGGCGACTGCCTACTGCCGCGCGTGTTTGTATGAAGATTTTGTTTTTTGGGAGGTATGATAATTTAGTGAGTTTCTTAATTGTGGGGCACACACTCTAAAATGTAATTGATAGGCTTATGTTGATATAGGTATCGAGGTAGGCACTGCTTATATACCTATATGCAATGCACGCCACTGGGTGAAGCGAGCTTGAAGTGAGCTGTCACATATATTACGTGGAATAACAACTGACTACAAGCTCACTTCACTTAACCTCTCACACGTTTGCCCGCCTACCTGTCGAAACACCCCACGCGTCGGAGTAGTTGAATGGGCGCAGTAAAGTCATTGTTTTAACAATGACAATAGAACAATGACACTGTTGTATACACTTGGTGTACGGTTGACGTTTCAAGCACTATCTCTTATGTACACTTGGTGTACACTTGACCCGTGAGGGGTTAATTATTCACGGTGAGATTTGTACAGTATAGATCGTCAGATGTATGAACATAAATGAAGCAAAAGGAGTATGTACCTACAGACGTCAGCACATCAAGCTACGACCATCTGTCAAATTGCTTTAATAGATTTTCAACTTCATCGCTAAAGCATTAAGTTCAAGGTTGATTGGGAAAATTTTAAAGTTTCGGGTAGCTTGATGTGCTGGAGTCTATACCTAAGGATCGTAGCAGGTACAGGCGTTTTGTAGTTTTTGCCTTTAGAAAGAAGGCGTCAATGTATGTAGGTGTATGTAATTGCATCGGAGTTACCTTACCTAGCTGTTCGATAACAAATATTTGATAATCCAGTTTCTGTCGCATTAAAAATGGATGTATGTTGTACAAGAATATACCGATATTGCTTTCACGGTCCCTGCAAACACAATATGTTTTAATTATCTAACATTTTATAAATGCATATGCTATAAAATCACTGAGTGATGGTGTAAAAGGTGATAATAATATGTCTAGAAAAGGTGTGATTAAATAAAGTCCTCCAGAGCCCTGATTCACAACCATACGACAGGCTATCGTATCGAAAACCTGACATTTCGATAACCTGATTTGACTTCCCCTCAACAGCAAATAGCTGTTGGAAGAATAGCGGGCGTCTATTTGATTTAAACTGACAAAATTTTCGGGTTTTGGACTTGTGAACAGCATTGAAAAGACTCCTACAATAACAATGATTAATGTTCGATCGATACGGAAGCATATCGAGTGTTTGTGAATAAGGGGCTGATCGAATTTCGGCCATGGTGACCAATCTCAGCGGAGACCAGCCTTCGGCGCGGGAGATATTATAGTACACGAGTGTGTGCGCAGACACAGATGCATTCTCTCTTCTCTCACTCTTAAAGTCCGATGGGACGGCAATCCGACACGACCAGAGAGAGATCAGGTGCAGGACCAATGACATAACGTGCTTTCTGAGGCACGGGGGTAACACACCAACGCCAACTGTCAAACTCCAGGTTGTTAACTAAGAAATTCCTAATGGATAAACCCGTAACCCAGGATCCGACGTTCAGCAGTCGTGCTTGCGACCACGAGACCAATGTGATTACGAAGGTTCAGGAGATCGTGGAGTACATGCGTGTGAAGACCAACTGGACTTTAAGGGTCGAGAAGTTGGAGTCGCATCACAACACGAACTTCAAGTCGTTCGTGGTGCGTGTTCCGAAAAATCATCTCGAGAAGTTCCTCAAGGAAGAGATCTTGCCGAAGGGTGTTGTGTACCGCCGGTTTCGTGGCCGGCTACGTGACACCTATCAGCGAAACACGACGCAGACACTTCCCCCCTTATTCATAATCCTATTTTATCTCTATTTTAGCTAAAATAGGTTTATAGAACGTTTGTCTTTATCTGTCACGTTGTCATTTATGTGTGTAAGAAAGAGACAAACCCCATTTTAACTAAAATAGGTTTGATAAGTTTTATGAATAAGGGTGTTCGTGTTTAGTTAGATTTTAGTGTATTTATAGTATTCTTAAGTTATATTAATATTGTATTGTATGTGTTTTATATGGGCCTTGATGCCTGAAATAAATGGATAAATAAATAAATTACTGAAATAACGGCAAGAGATTTGTGGATGAAGAAGACATGCTGCGTCGACTCCAAATAAATTGGGATATTATAGTAAACTTACACACAGACAATTTTCTATAAGAATGTCGTACCTAACGATTTAGGTACGAGATTTTTGTAGTTCAAATGTTAATTCTGATTACAGAGGGGCAATTCTCGTAATTTTAAGTACGTCCACAGTCTGATCTCAATCTGTCAAAAATACCTCTAATTTCCCTACTTTTTGAAAAGTTTTTGACATTGATTATCGCTGAACGTTGAACGTTTTTATTTAAGGTGAATGGGTAGTTGTAGCCCGCGAAATTCAATTTTTCTTACGTTTTTTGCAATTTTCAGGTCAGTGTCAGGTTGTATCTTGATGAAAATTTGATTCGCGACTATAACAGGTACGTATACACAGATTTATAATCATCAGAAACATTAATAAATCTGTTTAAGTTAGATTTCTACCACCAACACTTTTCCATACGAGATTTGTTCTTAACGGTAGAAATCTAACTTAGAAAGATGTATCAATGATTCTAATTATTATAATTCTGTAAATGCGTACCTGTTATTGTCGCGAATCATATTTTGATCAAGATACAACCTGACACTGACCTGAAAATTGCAAAAAACGTAAGAAAAATTGAATTTCGCGGGCTACAACTACCCATTCACCTTAAGTACGGGAATTGGCCTTCAGATCAGAACCAATTCAGAATCTACTCCAAATATTTGTAGGTAAGGCGTTACAGATTGGTTTAAAATAATACCTGTATGGAACAATGATGCCCACTTTAAACCGTGCTTTGCAATCCGGAGGGTGATACGATCCTCCTTTTTTAACCAGAGGGTATACATTCTCCTGGGATAAGTTCACTTGCTTCATCCTTATCTGATATTTTGCTAAAATACGTATAAATTAGTCATTAATTGTTCACTATATACGAACGGAGTAGAAGCTTATGGGCACAGATTTTTTTTTTTTCACAAAAAATAAAATAAAAAATCCAAAGGAGATTTTTTTATTTTATTTTTGAATTGAATGTCGCTACAAATTCATCTAGGTAATTTCCGTGCGTAACATACAATTTTAACTTACCCTTGCCTATAAGTAAGTTAAAATTTTATATTATTTTTGTCGATTTATTTTTATTTTGTTTTAATATGAAATGTTTACTTCAAATAAGTAATAGTATTTATTGATAGGTTAATTTAACTTTAGGTTCTTAAAAAAAAAGAGATTTCTGTGACTTAGGCTTCCACTCCGTTCACCTTTTATACCCTGTTATTGTCAAGACGATAAAAAAGTCATTCGGTATAATGACGTAAGGCTCACCGACTTAAAGATTACTGGCGGAATGTGCTGTAGATTTTTTTCTATTATAACCTTTGGGTGGAAACTTGCGTGATGTTATGTACCAGGTACATTATAAGTGGATTTGATGATTGATGATGATTTGAAACCATGTTCCACCTTCTATCCTGCCCTCTGTGTCCCAAAACGGTTATCTATCATAAGTTCGAAAAATATTTGACCGAATTTCATTTCACCTAAAACTTTTCAACTATTATCGTTTCGTTTTTTTTTTTTACTTCATCGAAGCCACGTCTGCCACTGTATCAGTTTTTTTTTTCGTTACTTGGACGTTTCATTTGGTCGAAAAACTTTCTATCGAAGTTACACTTAGCCGAAATAACATTTGTTCGAAGTATTATGTTTCCGAACATTTGTAGCGGTATCTACAACGCTACATGCGAACCACGCGTCATACTGACGTCACGCAAATCCTGCATCTCGCAAGCAGAGTTTACCGCGCAACTAGCATAGATACAACAGGCCGACATGAGTCATCGGGCAGTTGCCCGCCAGACACAACACCTGTCTGGTTGGAGAGGCACTTTAACTCTTTCGTGCTCAGTCCTGTGTACTGCTGGCTGGGTGAGCGTGAGCGCTGGCACTAGGTCCCGGAGGTGGGGCAAGACGAGTGCCGCACGCGGCGGCATCTTTGAATCGATTTGATTTTCCCATCACTAAATAGTGCTTATGACGTCATAGTACATAGTCAAAAAATGGCACGCTTGCTTTTCATACAGATTGTGATACTTGCGTCATCTAGGTCTATCTGATCTATACCTGTGGGGTGACTACTGAGATGACGAATAAAAAGAAGACATGTTGCGCCGACACCAAATGAATTGGTACAAGGGCAAGATAGAGATGATGGCACATGATGGTTTCATGATGATCGCGAGGTTGTAAGCGGGCTGACTGCCCACGGTGCACAGGACTATAGTCACCAAAGTCATCATCTGCCTAGCCTTTTCCCAACTATGTTGGGGTCGGCTTCCAGTCTAACCGCATGCAGGTGAATACCAGTATTTTATATGAAGCGACTGCCTATCTGACCTCCACAACCCAGATATTGGGTAATACGATACCCCTTTTGGTAAGACTGGTTGTCAGAATTTCGGGCTTCTGACTACCTGTAACAACTGTCAAGATCCACGAATGACAGCCGGGACCAACGGCTTAACGTGCTTTCCGAGGCACGGAGGGGTCTCGGTATGTAAAGATGGTCACACATCCACAGACCAACCGCGGCAAGCGTAGCTTAACCTGATCGATCGCCCTGTGCGGCTGTGATTATTTAGCCACGGGCCCCTCAATATAGTCAGCAAAGTGTCAGTTTTATATGGACAATATTAAACTCTTTACGGTAAGGTTTCTTCCGGAAACAAATTGGCATAGCTTGTCCAGGTTTCTCGATTGGACGTTCTGTTGATTCTGCAAATAGAAGTTAATAATGCGTGATACATATAATACTCAAATTCCAAACACAAAGCATTTATTTAAATTAAACCATTTACAGTCACTTTTGAACTGTCAAAGAGTCGGTCAGCCAGTGAGAAAGTTGAAGCTAGTTGCCCAATCCAAAACGTAGATCTCTATGGCGAAAAACGGGCAAGTAGATCTCTATGGAGGAAAACGGGCAAGTAGATTTCTATGGAAAAAAACGGGCAAGTAGATCTCTATGGAGAAAAACGGTCAAGTAGATCTCTATGGAGTAAAACGCTCTTACTTACTGAATACGTCATAGTCAATCTTGTAGAAATCCACAGTTTTTTTATTTTTGGTGGTATTAGCCGTGCTAGACTTGAGGATGGGGGAAGCTGTTGTTTTCTTCTTTTGAGTGACATGAAGCGTAAATTCTGTAATGACAAGGTAGCTTAAATGGGGCAATTTTAAAGCCTTAAGGGACAAAAAGGGCTTCTGTACTGGCCTTCGCCCCTTCTCTCTGTCATAAGTACCTTCGCCCAACGGACACACCTATACTTACCCTATTCAGTTTGGCTTGAGACAAAACATAAACAACATTTGACTACTCTTAATAAAAAGATATCCACCACTCCTCCACTTTTCTTATGCCCGCAGCCAAAGTGCCGCCGGCATCTGTGTTCCCTCCCACATTTCACCCGTCTGCCTTCAAATCAAGAGTGAACAGGCATCTTCTGGGCACGCTCGTTTCATCATAGACCTCATCTATCGCTTTCCATCAGGCGTTATCGGGGTCAAGAGCGCGCCCATTTAGCAATAAAAAAAAAAAGATATTCTGTAAAGTATATTTTATTGACAATGGTTTAAGTCTTTTGTATATTATTAATTGTAATATTTTTATGACAAACAAGTTTAGGGCATATTGTATTTAGATTTTAGATATTTCAATTTTATGGCATGTGATGTTATGTGACATTAATTTCGGGCAAGTTATCATTCGGACAAATGACGATTAGGCCAAAAAAAAAATATGGCACTTTAGATTATGGATAAAAAAGTTAGGGAACCCTTAAAAACAAGCCAAACTATAGATTTCTTAGACTTTTAGACAGAAATTTTGGAGTATTCCCGTTTGAGCACCTATTTTTAGAGCACCTATTTCAAATCGTATATATAATAATAATATTCCACAACTATCACACAACGCCATCTAGTCCCAAGCTAACCAGAGCTTGTGTTATGGGTACTAGACAACTGATAAACATACTTATATATTTCTAAATACATACATATTATAGATAAATTACACCCAGACACAGAACAAATGATCGTGCTCATCACACAAACATTTGTCCTGGGTGGGAATCGAGCCCACGACCTCCGGCATAGCAGTCAGGGTCACTAACCACTAGACCATCAGGCCTGTCAAAATATCTTTTCTTCCATTGATAGGGTCTCTCCTAGGTGCTCTAAAAATAGATGCTCAAACGGGAATACGGTGGTTTTAGATCACACGAGCTATAAAATTGTACAAGGTGTTTTTCTATACCCCATAAAGAACTCTAGGGCATGAATGAGACCAGCGCCTGCCTGGGTTCGAACCCATGACCTACAACTCGCAAGTCAGGGGCATAATTTACAACAAACAAAAAACAACATACTGATATTTTCATAGTGAGCTCGGTGACAGTATAAGTAGATGGCAACTGAGAGAAAAATGAACAGTATCAGCCAGGGGTTCCACCGGCAGCGTCTCCTGCTCCCGGCTGCCGAGTACGGGCATTCTTGGAGCGAAGATCGACGTTCGAATTCTAGAACATCAACATAGAAACAAAAAAAAGTAATTGAAAAAATTAAATCAACTTCAAATGGAAATTCCCTAAAAATATGAGATAACTTTAATTCCGGAAGTAGGTGTCTTAGGATCTGTATTTTAGTTTTTTTACTACCGACTTCCTGAATTAAAGTTATTTCATAATTTTGAGTGAATTTCCTTTTGAAGTCGATTATTATTTTTTTAATTACTTTTTATTTCGTATTTATTAGTTTTGAATAAAAACTGGAATATTTGTTTGTAATATGTATGTAGTTAATTGTTTTCGTGTAAATATTGCACTAGAAATTGACCAAGGTTTTGAGATGCTTTCCCTTTGATACTACACCCGTAGCTCGTATCAATAAGCCAGACCGTCACACTTACACGTAGGTATCAGTCCATATCTTGAAAGGGGTTTGAAGATTTTTGTATGGAGGGTGGCCCTAAGATCGGCCGCCTTTTAGATTTTTTTTTTCAGAATCGCGGTGCACAACAAAAGTTATATAAATTTAGATAGAGGACACTTATACAAACAAAAAATGTTACATAACATAATATCCTAAAGCGTCAGGTTTCGGAGTTATTCACCGAAATATAAGTCGAAAACAACAAGGATTTTTTTGTTTTTTTTCCCTACAGGTAAGCATATTGAACTATTGAGGTAATAGAAACGTTATGAAACCTTTATGGAGAACAAAACAAATGAAGAATAGATATTTTTTAAATAAATAATTAATCACGGCAATTTATTGTTCCTTTTTTTAATCCCAGAGACTAATCTGACATTTGAGTCTTTTGTGTTGTCGTTTTTTAGGGTTCCGTAGTCAACTAGGAACCCTTATAGTTTCGCCATGTCTGTCTGTCCGTCCGTCCGTCCGTCTGTCCGTCCTCGCTTAATCTCTGTGACCGTTAGCACTAGAAAGCTGAAATTTGGTATCAATACGTATATCAATCACGCCGACAAAGTGATAAAATAAAAATTGGAAAAAAATGTTTTATTAGGGTAGCCCCCCTATATGTAAAGTGGGAAGTGATTTTTTTTTTAATTTCAACCCTAACGTGTGATATATTGCTGGAAAGGTATTTAAAAATGAATAGGGGTTTACTAAAATCATTTTTTGATAATGTCAATAATTTCGGAAATAATCGCTCCAAAAGTAAAAAACAATGTGTCCCCCCCCCCTCTAACTTTTGAACCATAAGTTTAAAAAATATGAAAAAAATCTGAAAAGTAGGACTTTATAAGGACTTTCTAGGAAAATTATTTTGAACTTGATAGAAACAACAGTTTTTGTACAAAAAAAAACAAAAAGTTGTACAAAATCATTTCTGGACTAAGTTCGTAGTATAATCGTAAATGCAAGCATTTTTTTTAACTTCGTTTACTTATTTTATTATCCTGAACGTATCTTTTTTTCAAACAAAAAAAGAATTATTAAAATCGGTTCTCGCAATCCAAAATTACCACCGAAAACTTCTGGCACGTCTATGTATTAATTAGTAACCCAATTCCCCGAGAGATGGCGCTGTAGGTACTTATTACATTGGGTCGGGTATTATCGAATTGTACGTGGGAACACTTATTGTGACGGACGGGAAACTACGGAACCCTACACTGAGAGTGGCCCGACACGCTCTTGGCCGGTTTTTTTAGTATAGAAGTTTGACATTACACTTGTCAGATTAGTCTCTGGGATTAAAAAAACGAACTATAGATTGCGGTGTTTAGATAATTATTTATTTAAAAAATGTCTATTCTTCATTTGTTTCTTCTCCATAAAGGTTTCATAACGTTTCTATTACCTCAATAGTTCAATAGGTATGCTTGCCTGGAAGGAAAAAAAACAAAAAAATCCTAGTTGTTTTCGACTTAGATTTCGGTGAATAACTCCGGAACCTGACGCTTTAGGATATTATGTTACGATTTTTTGTTTGTATAAGTGTCCTCTATCTAATAACTTTTGTTGTGCACCGCGATTCTGAAAAAAAATCGAAATAGCGGCTGATTTTAGGGCCAAAACGTTAAAACCCCTTACTAAATCGATTTTGGTGAAACTTTCACTGTTCTCTAAGTTGAAGTAAATATACCTAAGCTAATAAAAAAATGGTCACGATCCGATTAATAGTTGCGGAGAAATGCGTGTTTTTATACATACGAGTGCATCTATAAAATTTTGTATATTTGCTTGGAAGCCCTATTAGATTGTCATAATTATGTGAACATATTACAATTCCAATAATATTTATACATACGTGTCGAATTGATAACCTCCTTTTTTTTAAGTCGATAAAAAATAATCAGGCTACGACACAACTTAGATGTAGCATCGGCAAAATTCGTAAAGCCGATCACATCCGAACCGAAAAGGCGCTCTCACACCTTCAAAATCACCAATCTGTATTACTGCTTTAGGAGAAAATTATCTTTAATGCAAACTCAATAACTTGTAAAGTCATATATATAACAAAACACATTCGTGAAATTGATTTACATGAACTACGAGTAGCTTGCAAAATAAATGATCACGTAAATAAAGTTTTTGTTTTTTTTTATTAAATTCGATTAGAAGGTTACAAGGCTAGAACGATGCATAACACAAATCAAACTATTAGATGTATATTGTTAAAAACTTCACTTCATATTGTTTAAATAATTTGTTTGCCGAGGAGTCGGGCCAATGCTAGTACCTATTAAAAAATAATATATGCCTAATTACCTATGTACTTACTGGAATTCCGTTGCAAGGACACTATTTTTTTGATGATCTTCCTGACCGGCACACAGGTGTTCATTGTTAGAAGGCTGAATACAAAATGATGTTCAATCACGCTAGTTTAAGAAATTACACAGTTATTTAAACAACAGTTTTTTAGGAATACAATAACTGTAGAATGTGTACACATTGCTTGTGTTGTCATAGATTTTATGGAAAGAATTTTTTTATTGACAAATAGATGGAAGTGTTAATATCCTCTCGACCATGCCTCGGCGAAGTATGCACGAGATATTATAGTGCAAAAGTGTGTGCGCAATACATTATAAAAGGGTGAATTTTTCAAGCGGGCGTGGATGGCCAAATACGAAACTATGAGGAACAGCGAAAAGTACTCAAAGGAGTCACGGGCTCAATTTTGATGAAAACTAAAACTACATCGTTGGATTTTTGAAAAATCAATATTTCTAGCCAGGAATCGAACCTGTTGATTTTGATTAAAAAAAAAACACACACACTGTATTATTACACCATTCGATAGTGTCCCTAATAAGGATCAAATTCTGGGAAGTAATGACATACGGCAAACTAAAGGAAAATGTTGGATTTTAATAAACTACTTTTTACTTATTCGAAATGATGCTCAATATTTTTATTAACACACACCCGCAGCGTAGTCACCTTCACAACATTATGTTCTAAATTCAAATTTTGAATGCAGTACAATCCTTGAGACGTCCAATCCAGCTATGTATTGAAAACAATGGTCATCATTTTGAATAATTAATCAGTTAAGGTTATAGTTTAGGTAGGTAACATAAGAAAAATAAAGAAAGTAGGTATTTTGTTAAAAATGAGCTCTTTTCTTTAGTTGTTATGTATGTTATTACTTCCCAGAATCCGATCCTTACTAGCGACACTATCGAACGGTGTAATAATACAGTATGTATTTTTATAAATAAAAAGAAAGAAAAAGAAAAAAAAGAAAGAAATATTGATTTTTCAAAAATCCAACGATGCAGTTTTTTAGTTTGCATCAAAATCGAGCCCGTGACTCCTTTGAGTACTTTTCGCTATTCCTCATAGTTTCGGATTTGGCCATCCACGCCCACTTGGAAAATTCACCCTGTATATGTTACACAACTCAATAGTGCAATACAAGTGCACTCTTTCTTCTATCTACGACCGGCAGTCTAGTGAGCCCAAGTGAGCGTGAGTGCTGAGCGTGTAGTGGGTTTATTCCCCGTAACGGGCAAAATGCTTTTGTAGTAGCAGTTGCAGCCTGAAGTCTGGAGTTAAAGGCCAATAAAACGAGAGGTTTTACGTGTAATGATGTCATTGTTCGACCCCCTGTGCTGTGTCTCCCCCGTAACCAGCAGGGCAAAGCTATTTCTGCAGGGAGTAAGGCGCCACGGCACCGAGTGGGACGCGGCCATCGACGCTGATCTAGTGCAATAATATGGCGAGTGGATGATACACCTACACAGGTTAAAAACATAACAATACAATAGTAACTCACCAAATAAACCTTTTGAGTTACATGTGTTCGTCGATGCGAGTCAATCTGCCTACACTGATGTTGCCTACTGGCGTTCAGTAGCCGAAGATGGGCAAGCCACACTGACGTTGGTGGCTGCGAAGACAAAGGTCGCCCAGCTTAAACCCACCTCGTACCCGCGCCTTGAACTCCAGGCCGCAGTACGGGGCAGCCGCCTGGTGGCCACCATCGTGACCGAGCACAAGTACAAGCCCCATCCCATCACGTACTGGACAGACAGTGCTACTGCCCTGTATGTCTGGGCTTCAAAAGAGACTGTGACCTCTGAGTTTTTTTTGGCCTTTCTTCTCAGACAAAGTCAAAGTCAAAGCATTTATTTCAAATAGGCACATAAAAGGCACTTTTGAACGTCAAAAATTATCTTAAATAAAATAGAATTGATTCTAGCCGCCCATTCCAAAGGGTAGTTTTCGTATGGAGAAGAATGGGCAAGAAACTCCACCGTTACCTACTCTTTTAAAATGTTTTAGGTACAATATTTACAGACAAACTTCTCATGACAAAGAAACATGTTTTCGTTTAACTTTTTTTAATTAATTAACAAATCTTATGCTATAAATAAGTACAATAATATAATGAAAAGACTAAACAAAATTAAATTCTTTAAAAATCTTGTATATTTTCTATCCAAAGATTTGTTTTGTTTGGATTTAGATAGTTTAGATTTTATCAATTGAGCTAAACTACAAGTATCTACCGAATAAGCATAAAAAATCTACTTTATTATTTAACACGTTGACTGCCAGAAAACAGACACAATAGATAATCGCGGTCACCGTTGACCGCGTTGGCAGTCAAAGGAAAAAATAAATAAAAAAAGCTTTAAGAATAAAAAATAAATAGATAGGTACTTATAAGGATGCTATGATTCATAAAATTACAATGAACTGTTTTCGGTTACGTTCAGGTAGGTACTCCTTCTGAGACAGCATCTAGCCTATTGAGAGTATTTGCGCACCTGATTTGATCAAAATCCAATAAATGAAGTTCCACAGTGTTCGTCTGTAACGGGTTGCGCACTAGATCCGAATCCTATCCGTCAGAATTTAGTGCATTTCGTGAAGTTTGGCTCAGCCCGTCATTTCTTGAATATCTTTTAAATTCATAACTTTAGAGATATCGTCATTTTAATCACACGCGCCGATATCGCGCGAGGCGCCCAGAAGAACCGATCCAGGTGCGTCGATTCGCGTAAAATGGCCGCCACAGTAGAGCGAATGATCATGCAGTGCGCAAACGATAAAAGTATGTACCTACCAAAAACGTACCTATAGCGTCTCAAGGTACTTCTGGCGCGTGGCCAAAATCTGAGCTAACGCCACCAACTTGTTTTTTCGATATATTTCACAAAACAATTACCCAAATTTTTACCAACAACGCCCCCTGTCAACGTCATTCGAGCGCCAAAAGTCCTTGTAGAAGTGTACAATCCTTTCACAGTCTTCAACTCTGACAGCAGCCTTATTGCAACGAAAATAAAGATCATTGTGATTTGACAGACTTTTCAGTGGCAGCAACCCAACGGCAACCTTATTACAACTAGCACAAAGATCATTGTGATTTTGACAGTGATCAGAGGTTAAGGCTGCGTTTCCACCAGAGATGAGCGAGGATGCGTAGCGAGGATGCGTAGCGAGGGATGTGTTAGTTTAAGCTATAACAATGAAGCTATGTTATTGGTTGGTTTCACACACATCCCTCGCTACGCATCCTCGTACATCTCTGGTGGAAACGCAGCCTAAAATGGCTTTGAAAGGACCACACACCAATTTCTACAGGATTATTGTCCCCCATACTAAATGGATACCTACATTTGTACCTACAAGTTTAAATTAAATATTTAAAATTGCGCGCCTCTCCACTGCTTGGTCCATATAAATACAATTATCTGTAGGTAACGCATGTTGTGGAGTGGAGCGCCATTTTAAATTAAACGATCAGCAATCTATAACTGTTTTTCATTGGTGACGTCAAATGAGATAGTGGTATTTCATCACCACTGCTCTCAAAACGGTGAAGGAAAACATCGTGAGGAAACCGGCATATCCTAGAACCAAAAATTCGAAGACATGTGACATCTATCAACCCCGTACTTGGTCCGCTTGGTGGATTACGGCCCACTCCTTCTCACTGAGAGGAGGCCTGTGTCCCAGCAGTGGGAACGTTATAGGCTGATTATGTATGTAAGCCCTTCCTGGTCATACACCTTGGAGTGGTCGAGGGTGATCTGTTGAATAAAGAAATGGTTTAATGTAAGGCCAATGTCATCATCATCTGCCTAGCCTTTTCCCAACTATGTATGTTGGGGTCGGCTTCCGTCTAACCGGATGCAGCTGAATACCAGCCCACAATCATTACTGGGTAATACGATAATCATTGGTAAGAGTGGTTCTCAGACTTCGGGCTTCTGACTACCCGTAATGACCGTCCTACGATTGACACCGTCCGGCACTAACGGCTTAAAATGCTTTCCGAGGCACGGAGAGGTCTCGGTATGTAATGAACGATCACCCATCCACGGAGCGACCACAGCAAGCGTAGCTTAAGCATCGATCGACGCGTGCGCAGTGGCGTGCCTAGGGGTCAAACTTAGGGCAAGCCAATACACTTAAAAAATAAACCTACCGTATCGCTTGTCAACGTTGTGACTGACCGAGTCATTTTAGTTCTTACTAATATTCGTATTTCATAATTGTAGGTTTTTGCTAATAGCTATTAAAATGAATGTTTTTTAATAGCACCATTTGTTTCTTATATAAATTAAATACTAAGAGTAAGTATTGGTAATCCTTTACAAAATCGTAACTTTTTTATTTTCGAAGTATCAGTTTCGCGTAAAATATGATAAGACGTATAAGAGTCATCTATTATTGTAGGTACATTATTGGCACAACAGAGCTCTTTGACACAGAGTTAGTTCATATTTCACTCTCCCGCAACAGTCGCTTTGCAAAATATTACAATCTGGCCGTGTGGCCACTAGATGGCGCACAAATAATTGATCGATTTCTAACTACACATTATTGTTTACGATGTTGATTGTTGATAATATTTATAATTTGATTTACTTACTCACAATGTGAACAGCCATAACTCTTCATTCTTCGCTTCTTTACCACAGACAGATGACAAACATCAAAGCACACGGAAGACATGAAGCAAAGATACAAGCGCTGAGCAATTGCCTCTATTTAATGAGGTTTTAGACTCGTCGTGACCTCGGAAAGGAAGTTATTGTTGTGCTAAATGAAATGACACACAACATCAACTAACCTTTAAAATCCGCCCCTAAGACCCTCTGGCCGAAAAACAGCGCGATTGTGATCGACACGCGTATTGTATTTAGAAATGTCGTCAAGCACATAATTGACGAGATAAAGAAGTTTCGATTCGTGTTTTACCAAAAGTACAGAATGAAACAACAGCATTGATGTGCTTTTGAGAATTCTGATGTCTTTTACTGGCACCAGCGAAGTTATTTAAATCATCGTAACCTGATATTCCAAGCGGTATTTTCTTTTGAGAAAAATATGCAACACTAACAGAATAATTTGTTGATATGAGAGCAGCCTATAATCCAATGAGTATTGTATGCTGATCGACTTAAATGCTTATTACGTGATTTAGATTTCTGAGAAATACTCAAATCAATTTGTCTGTAAAACTCAAAATATTTACCTTTCCGAGTAACGATTGCACACGTTTTAATCCATCACAAGGAACAATAATTGCATGTTTCCGAATTCATTTTAATGACAAGAAACTTTTTAATCACTTTAAAACAAAGGTAATTACCGCAAAAACTAAACACAACACTTAACTTCACAGAAAATGAAAAAAAAAACAAAACAAAAAAATGCTCCAGTAACCGATCAAAACTTTGAACTAATAGACTCGCGCAATGTCTCGCGATCTTACTATTTACACACACACGCGCGTCGTTATACGTTTCATTCATAAAAAATCAAAAGCCAGGCTTAAAAATCAGTACAATTTGGGGAATAAGTACATAGGTACTAATGTTATCAACAACGTGAACAATTTCTATACAAATAGTCAGAGGTCTAGAAGCCAGATTTGAAGCCAACTAGTGCGAGCGAGACGGGTCGATTTTTGTCGTTGCGCTTTCGCTAAGCGGCATTGGAGATGTTTGGCAACGATGCGCGTGATGAAAAGTGCACGGAATTTGAAATTATTCTTTGAGTATGTAAACCTGGCAACCTTGCATCGTACTTACTATCGCGGGCGGCCCGGCCGGGACGCGCGGAGTTTATTTTTTATTATTCTTATCAATTCTTGCGACATGATTTTATAAGTTTACTTGTGTATTTTTTTTTTATTATTAGGCTCGCGTTTGATTGAAAGCCAGGCTTTTCGGCTTTAGTAAAAGGCACGCCCCTGCGCGTGCGGCTGTTATTATTTAGCCACTAGCCACTCGATCTTGTAATTTGGGAACCGGGAAAAGTAAAATCGTGCGTCCGTCCGTCTGTCTGTCTGTCAGCGGGCTGGATCTCATGAACCGTAAAAGGTAGAAAAATGAAATTTTAAAAAACTATCTAACTGAGAGGCTTTAATAATAGGGTTCCCTTCGTGTACGGAACCCTAAAAATGTATACTAGGGATAGTTTTACATGTTTAGTTTTTAGGACTAAGGATACTTACCTACCTTCTACCCGTCTTACTACTTATCACTAACTGCCTGTCGAACCTACGGTGCTCAAACCTGGTCGCTCACCAAGTCACAAAAGGTTCGCCTCAGAGTTTGCCAAAAAGCGATGGAAAGGACCATTCTAGGTATCAAAAGACAGGACAGAATCCGAAACACCACGCTGCGTTCCAAAACGGACAAACTGGACGTAGAAAAGAAGTCTCCCAGACTCAAAGAGGTGAATCACATCAGCAGCATGCATGTCGACCGCTGGGTAAGTCTCCGCATAATGGGTGCCTGAAGATGAACGGCGCCACCCGGCCCAGAAAGAGGTGGCGAGGTGGTCACTTCGACACCTCTTTCTGGGCCGGGTGACGCGTACCATGAGGTGACGCAGGAAATGAGTTTCTGGAAGGACTTGGAAGAGGCCTTTTCCCAGCAGTGGGACAGTATGGGCTAATTAAAGAAACAAATACTTACCCCTAAAGAGTTCTTGGAGTTATTTATCGGATGATGAGAGTAGAATAAGCCAGCTCTGTCAATTCAGGCGCAAAGTTGCTCGTATCAATAATACCTATATCATTTAGTTCGCTGCTATGTAATAGTTTGCAAATTATGTTTTGCTAATTTTATAATTTGCTATGTTGTTATTTTTTAACACTTGAAGTTGAGTTTTATTAATGAAACGAGCACCTATATTTGGTGTTTGCACTTATTTTCGATGAAATCAAGATCGCGGATAACACTTATTTGAACGCTTAAATTAATTATATCCTTTCGTTTGTTATCCAGCCATTTTCGTAACGATCTTGTTAATTTGAAATCTGTGGAGAACAGTGAACAAATTAGTATCTACAATATACTAAAGAAGCATTCGTAGTTTCATTCCCCGTTGTCCTAGGTGAACGACAAACGCGGTAATGCGACACGACGCAAAAATCCCTACTAATATTATAAATTCTAAAGTACCTAACTCAGTCTGTCTGTCTGTCCGTCTGTATGTTACCTTTTCACGCCTAAACCACTGAACGGATTTAGATGAAATTTGGCAGAGAGATAGATTGCATCCCGGGGAAGGACATAGGATAGTTTTTATCCCAGAAATTATCCTTTAAGGGGGTGAAAAGGAGGGTGGAACTTTGTATGGGGAATCAATAAACGCTGAACCGATTTAGATGAAATTTGGTATGGAGATAGTTTGAGTTGTGGGGAAGGATATAGAATAGTTTTTATCCCCGAAATTATCCCTTATGGGTGTAAAAAGGGGGGTGGAGATTTGTAAAGGGAATTAATAAAAAAGGACCTATAATACTTTTATCGCGGGTGAAACCGCGGGGCACAGCTAGCATCAAATAGTCGTTAACGAGAAAGAGAAAGGGAGATGGGGAGGGGGCGGGGGGGGGGCTGAGAGAGAGTTTCATCATTTCTATCCGAAACTGAAATAATCCACGTATCCAGAGTAACGAGACTAACGAGTACGTACGAGTATCGTCGTCCAGAGTATTGTGGCTCACTAGCAGCTGTTATAGGTACAGTCACGAGCAATAATATGTCAACACTTGGCAACTTTAAATTGCGATTTTTTCGCGAAATAAGGAATACAACGTTGAAACACGACACTTTACATAAACCTATGGGTTCGAAAATACTATGTTCGTAATAACATAAAATTTCATTCAAAAATAAAGGAGAAAATCGCCTTTGAATAATGCCAATTTAAGTGTATACATACTTATGGTCGTGACTGTACCTAATATTCAACTATCAATAACCATTTTTTCAAAACCTATTTCTATTGAGGAGAGGTTCTTATTGACTTTAAGGTTATAAAAAACAGGGAACAGGGCTTCATTAAAATTTATTAAAAATTAGCTCCTGATCTACCTATTTAACTTAGAGATGTTTGGAGTCCTACATTTTTTTATAAAAACAATAAAAAATTGTTGTGTACCGCAAAAAGTGCTAAAAAATACAATTTAAAAAAATTTATTAAATGGCACTCATTTTTATTAATCTGTACTCATTATTTACCCTTTCTGAAATCAGATATACAAAAAAAGAAAAAAAAAATCTTCATCTAGAAAAAGTTGACAACCCTACTTCACACTGCGTCGCGTCTCGTCGCGTAAAAAACGAGTCCGCACTTCGTCGCGTTTTATCGCACACTATTAAGGCGACAACGTAGACTACAAGTACCATCGCGGCCATTTCCGCCTGATCACTTAAAAATTTTTTCGCCTTAATCCTACGGCGGCGCCAAGTCACGTTCCCTTAAAGTTTCCGCCTAAAGCGATAACTTAGTAACGCATCACGTGTACTCCTTTTGACCCTTTTGTGAATTTTACGGACGAACTATTTGACCTTGGCGCGCTTACTAGAGAGCCCTTCTATTTTTTGAGTGCAAGCAAAAATGAACTTAGTGTTGGTCAGGCGGGACTCGGGAGTGTCCGCGGTAATACATACAACGACTATTTGATATTCTCGCGTCGCGTCGCATCGCATTACCACAGTTATCTTTATACTGTAGCATTACCGCGTTTGTCGTTCACCTAGGACAACGGGTAAGTCAATGGTCGCAAGATGAGGTTCTGGGTCCGATTCCCAGGTCGGACAAAGTGTTAAATTGGATATTTCTACGTGGAATTTCTCAGTAGTAGCCCGGAGTCTGGATTTATGATGGCTTCAACGTGAACATCAGAATGACTGGCAACTGACAACAAAAACATAACTGGCAAAAAGAAGATGTACTATAGGCATCTCTGCACAACTCTTTGGGGGCTATTAGGCTACGGACACGAAGTCAACGGGCGCGGCGTGATGGCGGCGGCGGCGGCGCGGGGAGCGGCGTATATTACGCGCCACGAAAGATGAGACTGGACAAGCTCAGTAGTAGGGAGTTTGCGAAGGTAAGTCATGTATGAAATAGTTACCTATAATGTGTATATCTATTCAGGGATTTATCGATGACATTTAGATAAAAATTCTTAACAAAATTATAATATTGATAATATTGATTAGGTAGAGGTCATAGTTCTTCCATAGTTCTTGGTAACCAGTCCACTTTAGCCACCCAAACCCTAGGCTGCAATAGTCTTACACCAACCGGGGGTAGTCTTTAGGTGCACTTGCATAGTACAGACGCCATGGTAGGGGAGCCCAGAGGGTTTTTGAGCAAGCATATTCAGGGCGAGAAGTTGATAGCTAAGTAGGTCTGGCATGAGGAGAGAACCCCGAAAATATATTTAAAAAGTTTCTGATAGGAGACCCCTGGTCAGGAGACCACTTTCAGATTTCAAAAAAGGGCCGAAATTAAAGTGATCTTCAGAGGCGTTGGTTTTGGCATGATCGGGTCTGGCCTAACCCATAATGACTTAAATAGGCAAATCTGACGGAGAAATTGTGGGCTTTCCCCAAATCTGACGACTTTGAAAACTCAGATTTGGGCCATTTCTAAAAGGATATTCAGGGCGAATGAAAGTTATTCTGTGCAATAGTGTTACATGTCCTGATAGTGAATATATAAATATCTGACGGGATGATGGAGCCTTTTGGCAAATATGAGGAAATTTCATCAATTGAGAAAATTACCCAAAAGTGGCCATAATTTTGCATTTATCCCTGAATCATGGAACCTAATAGCTTCGATTACTGTTTCCATTGGAAGGTGACACGTTTGTGAACATTTCTCGATATTCAGAAGTTTGAAAATACTAAACACTTGATCGCAATGATTGAAAGTTAAGTAGCAAAATTAAAACATCGTCGGAGTACACCATAAACAAAGTGGATTATTTCAACATTTTACTATGAAACCAAGTAAACCAATTATTTCAAAAACATCCTCATCTTATGGGCTATCTAACGAACTAGCAACGTTTTAAAAAATATTGAGAGATGCCCGTCAATTGTTTGATAAAGCTGGCAAAGGTGGAAAGCCACACTTACTAAAATTAACGAGAACATTAAAGTAACGACTTGTTTACGTCGTAACACTTTTCTATTCGAGGTTTTATGGTAACTACGAACCTCTGCGCTCGATAACGTTACTGATATCGCCACCAAATCTCAGTGATAGTTCATTATGAGAGTTTTGTTAAATAAGTCCCAACACTTCTGCTTAGGCCGCCAGCTGCTAGTTAACTAGATTAAATGACAGATCATGAGATACAAATTTATTTCTAACCGATTTCTAAAAGAGGAAGGTTATCAGTTCGTCTGTATATACAGGATGAATGTTTCAAGTCATCATGTGGATGACCAAATCCGAAACTATAGGTAATACTTACCGAAAAATTCTTAAAGGAGTCATGGGGTCAATTTTGACGAATACTAAAACGGCATCATTAAATTTTTGAAAAATCAATTGCTCTGGCCAGGAATCGAACTCGTATATTTTGAAAAAAAAAAACACTGCCTGTTTTATTGCACCCTCCGACCGGTGTCGTTAGTAAGGATCAAATTCTGGAAAGAAATGATACACGCCAAAGTAAAGGAAAGTGGACATTTTTAAGAATAACTAAAATCAGATAAACAAATTGATTAATTATGGTTTAACAATGAATTCAAAATATAATTTATTATATTAAAAACATAAGTTAACGGCCAAATAACTACTGCTACAGTGCAAACGAGCAAATCACTTACATTCTAGATACTTAAAAACTGTTACTATCTTAAAATAATTGTTTTTTGTTAAAAATGCGCCCTTGACTGTACTTTGTCGTATATCATTTCTTTCCAAAATTTGATCCTTATTAGCGACACCATCGCATCGGGGGGTATACGACAAAGTAAAGTAAAGGGCGCATTTTTAACAGAAAACAATTATTTTAAGAAACTGAGAATGTAAGTGATTTATTCGTTTGCACTGTAGCAGTAGTTATTTGGCCGTTAACATATGTTTTTAACCGACTTTAAAAAAGGAGGTTCTGTATTCGACCCGTATGTATGTATGTTTGTATGTCCGCGATTATCCCAAAAACTACTGAACCGATTTTGATAATTCTTTCATGAGTGTGATCTACATACTTTCAGGAAGGTTTTTTAATATAATAAATTATATTTTGAATTCATTGTTAAACCATAATTAATCAATTTGTTTATCTGATTTTAGTTATTCTTAAAAATGTCCACTTTCCTTTACTTTGGCGTGTATCATTTCTTTCCAGAATTTGATCCTTACTAACGACACCGTCGGAGGGTGCAATAAAACAGGCAGTGTTTTTTTTTTCAAAATATACGAGTTCGATTCCTGGCTAGAGCAATTGATTTTTCAAAAATTTAATGATGCCGTTTTAGTATATATTCGTCAAAATCGACCCCGTGACTCCTTTAAGAATTTTTCGGTATTACCTATAGTTTCGGATTTGGTCATCCACATGATGACTTGAAACATTCATCATGTATATACAGACGAACTGATAACCTTCCTCTTTTAGAAATCGGTTAGAAATAAATCTGTATCTCATGATCTGACATTTAATCTAGTTAACTAGCAGCTGGCGGCCTAAGCAGAAATGTTGGGACTTATTTAACAAAACTCCCATAGTGAACAATCACTGAGATTTGGAGGCGATATCAGTAACGTTATCGAGCGCAGAGGTTCGTAGTTACCATAAAACCTCGAATAGAAAAGTATTACGACGTAAACAAGTCGTTACTTTAATGTTCTCGTTAATTTTAGTAAGTGTGGCTTTCCACCTTTGCCAGCTTTATCAAACAATTGACGCCCATCTCTCAATATTTTTTAAAACGTTGCTAGTTCGTTAGATAGCCCATAAGATGAGGATGTTTTTGAAATAATTGGTTTACTTGGTTTCATAGTAAAATGTTGAAATAATCCACTTTGTTTATGGTGTACTCCGACGATGTTTTAATTTTGCTACTTAACTTTCAGTCATTACGTTCAAGTGTTTAGTATTTCAAACTTCTGAATATCGAGAAATGTTCACAAACGTGTCACCTTCCAATGGAAACAGTAATCGAAGCTATTAGGTTCCTTGATTTAGGGATAAATGCAAAATTATGGCCACTTTTGGGTAATTTTCTCAATCGATGAAATTTCCTCATATTTGCCAAAAGGCTCCATCATTCCGTCAGATATTTATATATTCACTATCAGGACATGTAACACTATTGCACAGAATAACTTTCATTCGCCCTGAATATCCTTTTAGAAATGGCCCAAATCTGAGTTTTCAAAGTCGTCAGATTTGGGGAAAGCCCACAATTTCTCCGTCAGATTTGCCTATTTAAGTCATTATGGGTTAGGCCAGACCCGATCATGCCAAATCCAACGCCTCTGAAGATCACTTTAATTTCGGCCCCTTTTTGAAATCTGAAAGTGGTCTCCTGACCAGGGGTCTCCTATCAGAAACTTTTTAAATATATTTTCGGGGTTCTCTCCTCATGCCAGACCTACTCAGCTATCAACTTCTCGCCCTGGATATGCTTGCTCAAAAACCCTCTGGGCTCCCCTACCACCAGCACATCAAGCTACCCCAATCTGTCAAATTTCTTTGATAGATTTTCAACTTTATCACAAAGCAATAAGGTTCATATTCAATTGGGAAAATTTGACAGATTGGGGTAGCTTGATGTGCTGGCCTCTGTACATACAGGGATAACCGTCGGTTGGTGCCACATTTCATAAAAATCCCTCTGCCTCTGCGGCCTCTGCGGGTTGGCTTCGGCCCCTCGTACGCCTTCCAAAGGACGGGACCCCATGGTCCCAAGATATGTAAAATCACATTATAATATTTATTCGCCGCCGCCGCCGCCCCGCAATCGCTAACTTCGTGTCCGCTGGCCTTAGGCGTGATATTATGTTATTAGAAGTAGTTCAATGACATCCTCTCAAGGTTATTTATTATTCTTAAAATAATTGTAAATACTTACAGACCGAGGGCATCTCTTGTTTTAGATTTAAATTTCTGTGTTGGTTTTCTGTTTTTCTATGGTTGGAGTTTCGAATTGATGAACTGCAGTGTGCGGTGAGGTGTCTCTTGTAATAGAAGACAGGATGTACCGGGAATGAATCCCTGAAACTATGAGGCTGGCACAACACTGCCTTAGGCTGTAAGCCTTTATGATTTCCCAACTTTTTATCCGAATCATCTGGTACTTTATTTCGGACTGTTTTTTTTTTGAGACTTAACAATTTTCCCTGTTAAAAGTAAAGTGTCACCCAGTCTATCAAAAAGTACTCTGTGGTGTCACCTGCACAGACTAAGAAGAGAAGTACCCTTGTCACCTGCAGTCGATTCAAAAGTACTCTGTGGTCATCTGCCAAAAATTGAATGAATAATTGCCATCACTAGCCGTCACCCACCGGAGACCCGTCAAAACACTTATTTTTTAGACGTTTTCGATTCGTGTGCTTGCGTGTATCGGTAAAATTTTATGAAGGCCTTATGACGGTGTCATTGTGATGTAAGGCTACGTACGCACTGACACAGGTGGCTTGCTTAGCGTCTAGACTTAGAGCCTAGTGACATCATCTTTCGATACACGCTAGGTGACTAGCGAAGGGGCCAAGGACGCAGCACAGGGAGAGCGGAGGACAGGGTGTTGTAGCGCAGCCTAGAAGAGGCCTATGTCCAGCAGTGGTCTGCGATAGTTGAGCTGATTGATTGATATTCCGAAATAAATAAAAATCCATCTACAGGAACATAGAAAACCTAATATTCTGTGCCCAATAGTCGAGAGTGTACTTGAAACCTCGAGACTATAAGAAAAAACTTAAAAACTCTTTGATGAAGTGTGATGCGGTGTCTGCGCGATGTCAGATATGTCTTTTAAATGTCATATCTATTCATGTCACTATTTTAGATTTTAGTAGAATTAGTGCTAAGCATTTAAATTTTCTTCTCTATGAATTAGTGCATAGACTACTATTATAAACTATAGTGTATCTATGGACTATTTGAATATTTACTAACAATTTTATTACCTAATTATAATTTTATAAATACGATCTAAAGAGCTGATAAGCCTGAAAGTTATGCCGACGTTTCTTAGCCCCATCTTTTTTAGAAATCGGTGTATGTGGAGGTTGGTGGTACTTACTTTAAAAAGTGGTACAGGTCGGCTTGATCTGGACATCCCAATAGGTACGTTAATTGAAACCACTTTGTGAGATACGCAAAATACAAAACGTATACAACAGGGTAGCAGGGACCTCGACGCGTGAACTATTATAGCCATGAATTCAGCATTCTGAAAGGTTATAAAAAAAAAAAGACGGGTTGCACTCCGGGAGTGCCGGCAGAAGTGAAAACTTGAATATTAACGTTGAAATAAATCAATTATTAATTGAATTAATATAACTCTTTTTTTTTTCACTATTTCTGCGTCCCTTTTTTCATTAATAGATGCACTTTGTTCAATTTCCATATTTTAAACACTTTATATACACGAATGTTACGAATACACAGCAGTGTGTCCACGTCCACTTCCACTTCGACTTCGACTTTGACTTCGACTTTGACTTCGACTTCGACTGCGGCTTTGACTTCGACTTCGACTTTGACTTTGACTTCGACTTTGACTTTGACTTCGACTTCGACTTTGACTTTGACTTCCACTTCCACTTCCGCTTCCACTTCCGCTTCCACTTCCACTTCCACTCCATCCAATCCATCCATCCATCCATTGTCGTGTGTCACTAAACTTGGTTCACTTCGGTTGGCGCCGCCGTAGAAAGAGAGGCGGGGGGGGGGGGGGGGATTAATCTCTCCTGACGGTCACGTGTCCTGACGCGAGTTTAACATTTTTTACCCATTACAAAAAGTGTTCAACGCCGCTAAAGAAGTTTTCACTTCAAAAAACTGCCGTTTCAAAGTACGCGGCAGTGGCAAAGGTACCATACAACTCGATTTCCACCGGCTTCCCTTCGAAAATTCAGAACATAGCCACTCTATAGTCAATTTTATCATTGAAATTTTCTTTTGGAATTTTTTGTTGCTCCGGCTGACCTCTGTCATAAATTCACCTTTCACCACTGGTACTCGGTCAAAATTTATCATCATCATCTTCCTGCCATTAGCCCATGTTACTTGGGGACTGGGGTCGGCGCAATACGTTTTCTTCTTCCATGCTCCCCTGTCAACCGTCACGCTACCATTCACTCCCTTCTCTTTCATATCATTCCTCACACAATCCATCCATCTTTTCTTCGGCCTTCCTCTCTCCCTCTCCATCCATCAACATGTATATTCATCACTCTTTTAGTCACATGCGTTTCGCCCCTTCTCAAAATGTATGGAACAGCAATTTATTTTTTTATACCCGACGAAAAATTTCAACTGGGGGCATTATTTTTTTCCCTTTGGTTCAAAATTATGTAAGACTGAATCTATGGTACCAGGTTGTATGTCTGCCCCGTTGGTCTCGTGGTGGCATGCGCGACTGCTGAGCGGGTCCTGGGTTCGATTCCCGGGTCAGACAAAGTATTATTGAGTTTTTAAATTAGGAATAACTCAGTAACAGACCGGAGTTTGGAAGACAGCGGTGTATCGCCGTGCCACTGAAAGCACGTTAAACCGTTGGCCCTGCGACTAAATCTCTCTCCGGTCCAGTCAGATTGCCAACCCATCGGACTATGGGGGCTGTTCATTTATTACGTAAGACTATTTTGTCCACTTTCTGACCCCCCTCCCCCCTACGTAAGAAAAAATAAGACTTGAATGAACCCCTTCCTCCCCTTTCAATGTTACCTAAGATCAGTATCTACTAAAATTGCAAAGAAAAAGTAGCAAAAAAATTAAAAACTTGTAATTTTTGCTTACTTTTGTGATCTTACGTAAGTACAATCTAGGTCCCTCCCACCCCCAAGTGAGAAAAAAAAGGGTTGCACTCCGGGAGTGCCGGCAGAAGTGAAAACTTGAATATTAACGTTGTGCATTTTTGATATTTTGGAATGGTTAGGGAATAATTTTGCACGAATTGCTTTGATTATGAGTATAAAAGTACTATCATTTATGTGGTAGAATACAATATTTATTTATTGCGCTATCGTACACAAACATGACAATTAAAGTAAAGTAGCTATTTTTTTGTTTTATAATAATTTTACGAATACAGCAGTGTGGCCACTACACAGACGGTCGAGCCATTAGCTGTCACCATCCATGGATGCGCGTGGCACGCTGTAACATAAACACACACAAACATTCGGCCAAGCGCCCTGCGCTGCCTAAACGAAACAGCAGGCATACATTTTCGCCGCGCCGTAGAAAGACAGGGGGATACTTCCTCTCCTACGCCGCGCCGGCTGTCTACTCTCCATCCGTCTTACGAATTTTCGATCAGTGTCACGTGTCCTGACGCGAGTTTAACATTTTTACCCATTACAAAAAAAAGTGTACAACGCCGCTAAAGAAGTTTTCACTTCAATAAGACTTGTCTGGACCCCCTCCCCCCTCAAATCGTCTTACGTAATAAATGAACAGCCCCATGAGAGTGAGGGAAGAAAGAGTGCACCTGTGTATGCGCTCTATAATACCTCCCGCGACGAAGGCTAGTCTCCGTTGAGATTCGCCACCATGGCCGAAATACGGTCTGGAGGACTAACTATAATAGTATATATAATAACTAGCTGCGCCCCGCGGTTTCATCCGCATAAGTCACGATCCCGTGGGAATATCGGGATAAAAAATATGTCCTTTCCCGGGACTCAAGCTATCTCTATACCAAATTTCATCTAAATCTGTTCAGCGGTTTAGGCGTGAAAAGGTAACATACAGACAGACAGACAGAGAAAGTTACTTTCGAATTTATAATATTAGTATGGATTGTGACCCTGCCGCCTTGTATGTAGACAGGACAGCGAAAGTTCTTAAAATGTTTACTTACCCTCCACAGATGCTGATCAAGAACCCTTCGATGTAATTTGGAGTTTATTTTAAATCTTTTGTTAACTTAATTTCTTCTGTCGAAGTTTTCGTCACTTCTAAGAAGATAATACATATTATGTGTTGCTACAAATACACTCACAAACAGTGTTTGTTTCTAGTTTTCATTCTCTTCATGTTAGAATGTATTTTTAACACTGTATACTATAAAGACATAACAGCTGTTTATAAAAAAAGAGAAACATACCATCATTCCAATATAAGCGAAGTGAAAAATAAATCCGAGGAAAAGTTTCAGCAATTTATCGAGTTGTGCTCCAATATAAGTATTTCTGCAGCTCAAGACATTGAAAATAAACAAATCATTGTTAATTCCACACTCCAAGGTGATACAAAAAATTATAAAAATCCGTTAATTAACTCGACAAATGTTTCAATAGGTGAGTTATTAGTTATTTTTTTATAATCTTCTTCAACATTCATCATCATTATTATTAACTAGAAGCGCCCCGCGGTTTCACCCGCATAAGTCTCGATCCCGTGGGGATATCGGGATAAAAAGTACCCTATGTCCTTTTCCGGGACTCAAGCTCAAAATTGGTCCAGCCGTTTGAGCGTGAAGAAGTAACAAACATATAAACACACACACACACACACGCTCACAAACTTTCGCCTTAATAATATTAGTGTGATGTGATGAGAATTGATTTTGTTTATTTTCAGTGAATGTGGCTTCTCCACTGCGAGAAATCCTTCGAATCACTGAAACCCGCCGCTGATGGAAACGGCCCAAGTCTACACCATAGAGCACCTGTAGCAGTGACCAAATACTTCATGGAACGCGCAATCCATAGACATACATTGACATTTAATATAAAAAGAACTAAATGAAAGACTAGGCTAACGTCACAAACTCAAGATCTTCAATGTTTTCATCTCATCTATTCCCATAAATTAATTGTTCTTAATCAATAAATACTTAACCGGACATCAAATGTTGTCTTTTCGAAGCTGGGCAGTCATCAACGAGAACAGCTGGAGAGCTGTTCCTCAATTACTTTCGAAGGGACGCATGGTCCCTGCTAACCCCAGTGACCGAGACAGCGTCGAAAAGCAAGAGGGTCATCCCTCTGAAACTATAGTCCCCGACAGAATATTTGTTTTCTTTGGTTCTTTTATCCAACGTCTGTCGAAAAAAAACTATATTTTGAACAACGACCGTGAATATTAAAATAAGCCGAATATAATATTTAAAATTTGTTGTCCATTGCACCCTCGCCTGTTCTTGCATAAGATCTGACTCTCGCAATCGAAGCAATGAAATGTTATTACGAATGCACGCAAATTCGATGTATGATAACGTTACTGGTATTTTTTTTATTAGAGTTGTGTCATAAAATCTCTAAAACAGATAACGTGAATAATGAAATTCGTTATAAATACCAGTTGGCTTGCGGTACAGAAGTCGAAATGGGTAAGTGATGTCATTTCATTTCGTTTCATTGACCAGGAAGCGACGACCGGAGGAGCGACGGCAGAGAAGCAGGACGTCTGCTGACTCAGCGTCAAATTGCCGCTATTTTGGCCGGAGGAGCCAGCACTTTGGTTCGCCCAGATTGGTCCTTGCCCCAAAAGCCGAATACACACTCGCTTTTGCTCGCAAACCTAGTCATCCATATTTTTTTACCATTTTTGTCCGTCTTGCCTGTTTGTTCCGGCTAATCTCTGAAATGGCTGGACCGATTTCGACGGGACTTTCACTGGCAGATAGCCGAAGGAATAAGGAGTAACTTAGGCTACTTTTATTTTAGAAAAAGATTATTACATTTAGGTAGGATAGGATTTCATTCGGACGAAGTCGCGGGCAGCAGCTAGTATCACATAAAGTTATTTGGTATATTTTCATTTCAATAACGTTCACAAGTTATAATAAACGTGAGATATACCAACTGTTGATATAATTTCTTTACATATAACATTTATATGCTCTAAAACTTACTTCGTATAACGTTATTATTGGATATAACGTTTATATAATCGAAAATCATAAGGTCTACCGCTTAAAATATATGTTGATACCGTTATTATGGTTAACACCCCGATTCAGCGCAATCCGACTCGGATAGGTTAGGTTAGAAGGGCTTCGTGGCTTCGTAGATTAAAATATTGTTTTAAAAAGTCAATATGTTGTGCTACAAAAGTTAGTGACAGAAACGAATCGCTGCAAAACCGACTCCACGTAGTCTTTTCTGCCCTACCCTAGAGTGTAATTTAAGCCTGCCTAGGCGCGGAGAGGCGAGGCGGCCCGCGAGCTGAAGAGTAAGTGGGTGTAAGGTATATCTACTCGGGTACACATATTACAAAAATAAATATATTAGATTAAATAAGTTTTATGTCTTTTGAGTGGTACAACACGTCGGTGCTCCTGATACCTTCTAGGTAATACTTGCATATATCTGGGATATATAAAAGATACTTTTATAGATCAGCTTTCCCCCTAAAAACAATTATTTAATATATTTCAGGGCTAGGGTACTAACCCATTGTAAGAAAATCAAACGATTTTATATTAATTGTATGTTGTGCTTATGGAAATTAGTTACTTTACGACTTAACTATCCTATCGACTTTACGATATAAACGTCTCGGGGTAAAATGGCCTCTTTTATGCCCTAGTTGTACAATCTACTATTAACTGATCATATAAAATCAAATAAAATTATAGGTTCAGTAGGTATCTTTTAAATATTATAGGTTTTGTAATTACATCATATATTACTTACCCCTTCATTGCTGATGAGACAGAGGATGATGACCAGGTATGCGCGGATGCTGCATACTGTAGGTCAGGATACCCGTTGAAGCCGTGGGTGCTGGCTGGCTGGGTGACTCGCCACTAAAGCATGCGGGAGTGATGGATGATGACGTCACGCTGGAGTAGGTGCACTAAGGCTGCGCTGACATTCATATCACGTTGGGGTCACCAGTATAGATTTTGCGTGACGTTAGTATGACGTACTGTTCGTATGTGACGTTGTAAATACCGCTACAAGTTTGGAAACCAAGTAACATTTCATGCCAAGAGTCGAATTTTGTATTTTGTGATTTTTCGTTGCAGATTATGAAAATGGTTATAACTCTTCATACAATTGGTTTACGAGGATGAAATTTCAGTTTAAACAATTAGGTAATTAGCTGTTTTATAGTATTTCATTTCATTTATTCAATAACAATTTACATTGTGTCTGAATGTGTTACATAAAAAATTCATTCATTTTTTTTTTTCATTTCTTAAGTAAAAACTAATTAATTTGTAAAGTCTAAAATAATATT
Organism: Amphipoea oculea; assembly: GCA_945859645.1. Lineage (NCBI taxonomy): Eukaryota > Metazoa > Arthropoda > Insecta > Lepidoptera > Noctuidae > Amphipoea > Amphipoea oculea. Next base: position 15,568,105 of record OX243880.1, read on the forward strand.
AGAGAACAGTGATAGCAGCCACGACTAATGAGGGATTACAGCATGTCGTCAGAAACGCAAGTCGTCAAATACGCATTTCGCCAGAAAACGCATATTGACAGAAACGGATCTCGTCAGATTTGCACTACGTCAAAGACGCAGCTCGACAAACACGCAACTTGACAGGTGCGCGTATCGACAGATATGCAACTCCACAGTCAATTCATAAATAGGATTTATTTCGTATTTTAATAAAAGCTGTCATACAATCTGCATTTTGTTTTTTGACTAATGCTGATTTTTCCGTCCCCAGATAACTTTGACAGTTTTTGTATGGAAGTACTGCCAAAAATTCAAAATTATTCCTCCGATAAAATTATCTGGCGTTGGATAAATCAGCCCTAATTCTCTTGTTTACTGATGTAAACATTTCGTCAGATATTTGAAAACACCTAGATTGATATCTAGGTGTTTTCAAATATCTGACGAAATGCGTATCTGTCGAGTTCCGTTTCTGACAAGTTGCGAGTCTATCCTGAGAGATAACGAAATGTGTATTTGACCACTTGCGTTTCTGTCGACATGCTAGTAATCCACAACAGTCGTAGATTCGAACCTAGTCAGGCGCTTTACTTTGTGTAAATTATTTCATCACCACTGCTCTCAAAACGGTGAAGGAAAACATCGTGAGGGAACCGTGTCCTAAAACAGAAAATTCGAAGATATGTGACATCTACCAACCCGTACTGGGCCCGCGTGGTGGATTACGGCCCACCCCCTCTCACAGAGAGGAGGCCTGTGTCCCAGGAGTGGGAAATATATAAGCTAATTATGAATGTATGTATGTAAAATCATATTTGTTTGCTCCCATTTTAATTTTAATGGTTTTTTTGCTATTCAAGAAATATCAACTTTTTTTTTATTATAGATTTATAGAGTTAAATAATGCTCCCTCAATTAATACATTACTGTTTATTGTTCAAGGTGACGAAGAAAACCCAAGTTATCCGAAAGATACGCCAATGTGCAAATTAAATGAGACTTCTTTGGGTAAGTAATACAAAGAAAACAAGTGATTTCATGGCGAGTGGACCATGGGCAACACACGCAAAAATTATCATCATTTTAATTTCATTTAGCACAGCAGATAAAATAATTAAAAAATAAAAACAATTTAATTGATAGTTTAATACGATAATACGCTATCTGTGGTGCTGTTCCGCAAACGATGGGACAATTTTATTATAGCCTGCGCAGACGACGGATTTTTGTCCGCGGACTTTTTTGTCCGCGGCGATAGAACGTATGGAAATCTATGCAATAACGAACACAGAGGACATGTAGACTGCTAGGATTGCCATACATACTACACACATCAAAAGTGTCTAGGGATCAAGCATTTTTATGCGGATTTCTTGAGATTGAGATGTGGCTTTGTAATAAATTTATGATTTTATAAATTTATATGGATCCTTTTTGGTGCATTTCATAATTTGAATCAGGAACTGTGAATCAAATTCGAGTAAAAGATGAAAATCAGCTGTCAATATTTTCCCTATAAAAACATACAACGCATTGAAGACATTATTAGTGCTACTGTTTCCCTACTACTGATTAAAACCAACGTTATTATGGAGCGGCGACGTCATTTAAGCAGGGAAGAAATGCTCAGAGCCGTGGGAATGATAGAAGTTGGTTCCCGGCAACGTACTGTGGCTTTAGCTCTGAATACAAGTCAGAGTGTTATCAGTCGACTTTGGACACGTTACCGAAGCACTGGTACCGTGGCTGAGCGCCATGGAGGACGGTATCGCTGCACCACACGGAGACAAGACCGATACATTCAAATCTTAACTCGAAGAGCTCCAACAATAACCGCCATGATGTTAGCCGTGAGGCTTCATCACTCTTCAGGGAACTTAATTAGCGACCAAACAGTCAGAAACCGCTTGCATGAAGTGAACCTTCATTCCCGAAGACCGCTACGGGTACCACCTATAGCAATGCACAATCGTAGGATTCGATATCAATGGGCTCTTGAACACAGAAATTGGGCAGAAGAACAATGGCGTTTCGTGTGCTTTTCTGATGAGTCTCGTTTTGGTATGAGACCGGATACAAGACGTATACGACACTGGAGAACCCCTGGACGCCAACAGCGATTAAAATCCTGCCAGGAAGTCCATCCTTATAGTGGTGGAACCATCATGGTATGGGCGGGTATTTGGATCGGCGGAAGAACTGAGTTGATTTGGATCAGAGGCAACCTCAACGCTCAAATTTATGCTGAGACGATTGTATCAGACGTCATCGTTCCTCTACAAGTGCAAATCGGTCCCTTATTTCAGTTAATGCATGATAATGCACGACCGCACACCGCAAGAGTTGTAAGACAGACTCTCGCCGCAGCTAACATCAATGTCCTGCCCTGGCCTGCTCAGTCGCCAGACTTGAACCCGATTGAGCATGCATGGGATATGCTACAGAGAAGAGCTCTGCCGAATATGGAGGGTATCCAGTCGCAAGAAGACCTTTTTTTGTTGTTGCAACGAACATGGGCGGCCATTCCACAGCGTGATTTGGATGAACTCATTTTGAGTATGCCAAACCGATGTTCTTGTGTTGTTAGTGTTCGCGGTAGAAACACGGATTATTAATTGTTTAAGTTACCCAATAAAATTTTAAAGAAAACTGTTATTTCAGTCTTTTTTTCGAACTTTTGTGTTAGTGGTTCAAATGTCAAAAATCCCTTTATTAGGAAAATGGCAAATTTCTTTATTAATGCAAAGGTGACTTGGTTTATCGTTACTGTGACAAACGATAACACTTTATTTGATGAATCCTTAAAGAAAATTTTAATTAATATCAATCAGGAGAAAAGTTATTGCAAAAATATATGTTGATCCCTAGACACTTTTGATGTGTGTATCTTTGCGGACAAAAAAGTCCGCGGACAAAAATCCATCGACTGCGCAGGCTATTAATGTCATGTCCTACGTATCTTGTCAGCTGCACGTTACAGGAACTGATGGACGCTAGTGATGGTACCAAAAATGTAGCCGAATTCTGGGCCGAGTCCATTTAAATTGCCATTGACACCCTAAGAAGAAGATACACTAATCTTCTCAAATATGATTTTGTTTTTTATTTATCATCAGGGCCAATTGAAGTCGTAAAAAATGAAACTAGTCTGGAGTGGGTTGAAGCACAGAATCCTGACGTGAAACCCGGAGGGTACTATGCGCCTACGCATTGCCGTGCCAAACATCGGGTAGCCATTATTGTACCTTACCGGTAAGCAAACTTCTATAGCGCTATAAGGTTCTTTTGGCACGTGGCCATAATCGGAAGTAACGCCGCTGTCTTGTTATTAGGGTTCCGTACCTCAAAAGGAAAACGGAACCCTTATAAGATCACTTCGTTGTCCGTCTGTCTGTCCGTCGGTCAGGTTGAACGGACTGTAAAAAAGGTTTATTTAAATGTGTAATCTTATTTCAAGTTTGATATATAGCATGCGTTGATAACGGTTATGTGATGGGTCCTTTTACACCCTGTATGTCTTTATTCATTAGGTTTTTAGACACGTATTTAACCTGTTCAGCAGTGGTGGCCCAGTCGTAACTGCTGTGACTTAGGGGCCGTCTCCATGAGTGGCGATATTATCGTCCTGTCACGTATTTATATACACTCTCTTAGAACGTGTCTCCATACGGCGATATCATCGCGGCGAAAATTTGATGGCACGGCGAGTCTATCGCCGCGATTCTCTAGCTCGTGGAGACGGCCCCTTACGAGTTGTAGGCAGACGCTTTACTTCGTGATTTCATCACCACTGCTCTCAAAACTGTGAAGGAAAACATCGTGAGGAAACCCACATGTCCTAGAACCAAGAAATTCGAAGACATGTGACATCTAGCCCGCATTGGACCAATGTGAAAGAAAGAAAGAAAGAAAAAGTATTTGTTGCGACTCGTATAGGGAGATCACAAACTAAACTAAACACAGTAAAAAAAAAATCCAAGTCATATAAAAAAAAAAGTAATAAAAAGAAAAATGAACAGAAAGGTCCTATACGAAGCCAAAAGGCTCCTATCTCGGCATGATGCTGCAACATTTAAAAAATAAATGTCACATGTGGTAGATTACAGCCCACTCACTCTCAAAGAGAGGAGGCCTGAATCCCAGCAGTTGGAACATTATAGGCTGATTATGCTTATTAAACCTGTGAGTCCTAACATTAATGGAAATGATGGCACTATTCACGATTTCAGTTTGTTATCCTGTACACTTACCCCCTTACTAATAAACGTTGTATTCCTAGCGCCTGTATAGTTAGGCAGTTATCCCACCGCCGGCGATGAACGAGTAGCGAGTAGAACTAGCAACTGAAAACGAGTTGACGAGCTGCGAGTGTGTAGTTCCGATAGTTTTGTCGCTGGGCTATCAGCGACTGTCCGAATGCGACGGGCGATTACTCGCACCACTCGCTCTGGGCGGAGATATATATAGCGGGCATTAGCCCTGACCGCCAAGCGAGCATCGCTGAGCGAGTATTATCATTGATTGCTCTTGTCGCTCAGCGACAAACCAGTGGAGCGAGTCCTCGCCGGCAGTGTGAACATTCAGCGATCAACTCTTTTGTTCGTTTCTTAAGCGAGAAAATAGCCGATAGTTAGTCGCTTCCTCGCCGGCGGTGGGACAACTGCCTTAAACAATGCTTTGTCTTCTTCTTTCGAAAGTCAAATTACTGACGACTGAAAGAGAGAAATCGGCATGTAACTATTCATCTGATGTAATAGGTACGTTTATTAATAAGCAAAGCACACACGCTACCTTTAGCATCGGCGATCAGCGATTTAGCCGCTTTTTGAAGCTAAATGCGGGGTCCAAGCATTCCACACCGCACACTTAAAAACGCCAAACGCGGCGATTCAGTCGCTTTTCGGAAGCTCGACACAGCGGCTGAACGCTACACTCCGCACACATTCGGATGCCGGTCGCAGCGATTTGGCATTTGCACCAGCATCGGAGCAGCCGCTAAAATGCGCGGTTCCGATACCGCGGCCAAACGCAGAGAGTCGCCAAAACGCGATGCAGCATCGATACAGCCGCAAAATAGCAGATCGCCGATGCTAAAAGTAGCGTGTGTGTTTTGGCCCTAAGGGTGTTAGTGGTTTTCAATAGGTACTGCGCTAAAGCAGCCTAATTTTAAAACACAGCCTATCGTTTTGTTTGCTTGTGTTTCCCTGTTATTCCGGATCCTTTGAAATATTTTTTATTTTTTATTTCAGAGATCGTAAAGTCAACCTTGGTATTTTCCTTCGTTACCTACATCCATTACTAAAGAAACAGTTACTAGAATACAGGATATTCGTCATAGAACAAAATGGTAAGTTCGATTCGAGTTTGATCCGTCATCACTAGGTCACTGTATTATGGTCAATATTCCGCCCCTATATGCGCACTTAACGTTTTGAATAAATGTATTTGTCGTACCATAACATATAAATATATTACAATTTAATTTGCTTGAAATTAAAGAATAGCAATTAAAAATCTACGCTACGCTCAATTGCTACACACACTATGCTACGGCGTAGCACGCACTATGCTACGGCGTAGCACGTTCTATGCTACGGCATAGCGTAGACTTAGAGCATATTTTTTAACCGACTTTAAAAAAGGAGGTTCTGTATTTATGTGTATAAACAGTGTCTTTAATTTTTGTAATTGGTTTTAAACCATCTTAATTAAAGAAATAATAGTGCATTACTGCAGCGGCCAACAAAGGAGGATTGATGGACGAATTATTGTTGTTCTTTGTTCGTCATTGATGTTGAAAAGTAATTTTATTTGAAAAAAAAAAGTTCTGCCTAGGTACTAGGGTGGTCCTTATTCCTAAGAAAAAAAAATGTTTTCTTTAATTTCGCGAGGCACCACGTAATTTGATTATATACCATAAGAAACTATTTCAGTATTTTTTTTTTAAATTTTTAAATGACATTTAGGGGTCGCTACCAAGGTTTGAATTTTAAATAAAAACTCAAAATCTGTATTTGTTGAATTCTTTTATTCATTAACCTTACTTTGATTTCTAGTAGCTTTACTGAGTCCGCTACTTGTAGACGCCATTTCAAGTTGAAACACGTTACTATGACTTTTACAAATAAAACGCGTGCGCTCTTGTTAATGACTTATTATAACTGAAGTGCGGGGCGGGCTAATCTAGACGCGTCGGTACAGAAGAGGGTCAAGAGGAGGAGGGGATAAGAAGCGATTTCACTTGCACGTAAAATTTCATATAAACACTTAAATTAAACTTTAGTGAAACCATCATTTAAGCTGTCCTTCAACGCTTTTTGTAAAAACTTTGACAGATGGTAGCGACCTCTAAATCTTAACAAAAAAAAAAGAAAAAAAAACTTATTTCATATTTAGATGTACATAATAAAATGACAAAGTGCCCCGGGGATAATTCAAAAGTCGAAAAATAAGGACCACCCTACTAGGTACTTCTTATTAGCCTGTGACATCCCTCTGCAGGGCAAAGGCCTCCCTACTCTCTCATGAGAGTGTATGGGTTTAGGCAAATTAACCCACCGCGCTTGTCTTGTGCGAGTTGGTGGGTGTACAGTGGACCGCCTGACTGGGTCCGTGGGCGCCGCCTTTGACGTGCAAGATGTTCATCAGCCGCCGCCCTGAGTTTATATCCTGCACTAATATCGACTGTTCCATCCGAGCCTATTTGGGTGTATTTATCCCATAGCCTACAGGTGGCGTTCTACGTTTAGTTCAATACTAAATGCACGACAGTTTAAAGTCATATCGAGGACTAGGTACTACTTAGTTTTAATTTCCGCGCATTATTTGAGAAAAGTACTGTACAAGCCTTGGTCACAACTAGGCATTGATGGACTTACGTATTTACACGCTCGTCCATCAACGCTTCTTTTGCTGGCCGCTGCAGTAAAATGTATTATTCCCGCGTCAGTGTTCATTTGTTTTTTTTTTCAATAAACAGCTTTCTATTTGCAAGCAAGTCCAAAATTTAAATAAAACCTTTCATATGTTACCTCCTTTGTTGCCATGTTTCGGAGTAAAAGATTTTATTTGGCCGCTAAACCACGACAGATATAGATTTTCATACAACTTTTGCCGGCCGCTGCTCGCATGCATTTGGCCAGTTCAGCAATTTCGATTTATTTCGAAGAAGGTTGTCAAAATAATGCTCAAATGCCCAAGCATGTTTGAGAAAATAAAATTAAATCGAATAAATAGCACGCACTATGCTACGCAAACTATGCTACGGCGTAGCATGCACTATGCTACGGCGTAGCACGCACGATGCTACGATCGCTTGACTTTCATGTTTTCGGATTGGATTATGAACCTTTTAGTGAAAAATTCAAGGCGTTGGGTTGTCTCAATATTGTTGCTGTTTTAACTTTTATTCGTTTTTATCGAATAATCATTTGCGTCTTTCTAAAGGTACGGAAAAGTTCAACAAAGGCACTTTATACAACATCGCATTTCTGGAGACTCAGCGGTTCGGCAAATGGAACTGTCTGATCTTCCACGACGTGGACCTGATTCCCGAGGACGAGAGGATCTCGTACTCCTGCTCAGATCATCCGACACATATGGCTGCTGCAGTTGAGTCGTTCGGTTACGTGTAAGAAACTTCCTAACTTCCTGAAGCTTTATATAGCATGAATCAGAAAGGTGACGCCATATGCAAGGGCGTGGTGCATGCCATCAAACTGAACAACTTTTTCCATGGGATCAAAATTGTAATCGCGAAAAAATTATGTGTGGTCCCATACATTTGGGTCGAGTAGGTATTGAAGTTTTGAAAGATGATATTTTTTTCGATTACGATGTTGGCCCCATGTCGGGTTACCATCCCTCCGGTTTTGTCCTGACATGTCCGGACTTCTAGATTTTTGTCCGGACTTTGGCCAGCTCTTTAATTTGTCCGGATTTTTTGGCTTAGATGGAATACGAGTAATAAAACTTTAAAACCAAACTTTAACATTTATTAGCTTCTCATTCATCTAAAAACAAAATATTCTTCTTTATCAATCAATTAACGAGATCAAACAATAAATCTTGTATTGAAAATTTGCAAACAATCAACTGCCTAGTTCAAACAAAAAAAATTTCTTCAAAATGAAAATAGTTTTACGTAAAATAATCAAACTTAACTTTTCTGGTATAAGTATTAATTTTTATATTTTTCAGCGCACTTTTTCCCACTAAGTGGGTTAATGTTTGTATTTTGTGACTAAAATGTCCGGACTTTTATTGAAATGTCCGGCTTTTTGTCAGGACTTTTCAAATTTCTAAATGGCAACCCTAGTCCCATGGAGAAAGTTATTCACTTTGATGGTCTGCACCACACCCTTAAAAATGACATCGATCACACTTTTGTGATACCTGCTGTAGAGAAGTATCAATTGTTTGTTACTATTTGCTGTACTCTGGACGTTTTTAATGCGTACATTTTTTTTTACATCGTTCTTACTTATAATTATAAATTCAACATTAATGATTTTTCTAATAAAATTTATAAGAGTGTTCATGGAGTTTCTCCATAGGTAACTAGCTTCATATTTTCTGACTGACCGACTTCTTGACAGTTAAAAAGTGCCTGTAAATGGTTTAATCAAAATAAATGCTTTGAGTTTTGAGTTTGAGTTCCATAGTGCGAAAAGGGGATATGGCGCTATACGTGCTGTTTAGCTCCATATTTTTTGCGCTCTAAAATTATGACGACTTTGACACTTTCGTACATAGCCGGCCCCCGGCCTTCGCCATTTTGTAAAATGTGTTATAAATGTATTATAATATAAATTTAATACAAAATAAATTTAATACTTACGTAATAAAATAAATTAAATTTATTTTGACCATTTGTGGCTTTTGCAATAAATTTAAGAATACACGGGAATGCCACCAGTCTCTTGCGCACGTTACACGTCGACAACAATGCGGAGGAATAATTCGACGCCATATTTTAGTTTGTTAATAGTTTGTTAGGTTAGGATATTATATTTTTATTTTTATAGTTTCTTAGTTTAATTTGAATTTATTAAATGGACAAACTTCTAATACTAATTTAGAAGTTTGTCCATTTAATAAATTAAAAATACACGTGCAATTGTGTTGTGTACCTACTTTCGGTCTCTCTCGGTGGCTTTAAAATAAAGATAATAATTATGAATTGATTTCAGCCTACCATACCGGCTCATCTTCGGCGGTGTAACTGCCCTCACTCCTCATAATTTTAAAGCAGTCAACGGCTATTCAAATTTTTATTGGAACTGGGGCGGAGAAGGTGATGATTTCTATGCCAGGTAAGATCTTTTTCTTGTAGTGGTAAACTTATGTGACCCCTGCGGTAGACTTATGTGACCCCTGCGGTAGCCTTGCGGTAGACTTATGTGACCTCTGCGGTAGACTTATGTGACCCACGCGGTAGACTTATGTGACCCCTGCGGTAGACTTATGTAACCCCTGCGGTAGACTTATGTGACCCACGCGGTAGACTTATGTAACCCCTGCGGTAGACTTATGTGACCCCCACGGTAGACTTGTGGCCCTACCCTGTTACTGACACGATTGCGAAGTCTATTATAACTCCCTAAAACCTATAGCTTATGGTTTTTCTTTTGTCTTTTTTGTTTCAGGCTTGAGGCTAACAATCTGCTTGTGTCGCGGTATGATGAAGCTATAGCTCGGTATGCCACACTGCCTCACATTTACAGTGCAATAGGAAATGAACGGTAAAATAACTCTTTTTTATGCTTCTTCTGAGGGATGTCATCTTGACAGTCCAATTTCCAACAGTTTTCGATTCCTGCCTGCTGGTCTGCTTCAGGTCATAGATAGTTTTTTTTAACAGATAGACTCCATTACAATTTTACTCATACGCCGGTGATTTTTATCTTTGCACTAGCTGCGACCAGCGGCCCGTATAAGCCTCGATCCCGTGGGAACATAGGGATAAAAAAGTCCTTTGTCTTAATCCAGGTCATGGTCTACCCATTTGTCAAATTTCATCCAAACGCGTGAAAGCGTCGCAAACAAACATACAAAAAATCAAATCATTTCTCTATTTATGAAAGTTACGCCTTTAATCATTGAATTAATTTGAATATATTATATGCTTTAAACACGCGCCAGTCATCCTGACAAATTCCGTAATCGCTTTGAAAGATACCTGAAGTTGAATTGATTACTTTATTTTGAAAGATTGTAGGTTATTTTATCGATTCAAAATTAACAAAATAGTAATTGACTAAAATAATCCACAGCCTTTTTCAACCTACTTCATAAAAAATAACTCCTATTAGGGTAGTCAACTTCTTTTATAATTTGGCGTTTTTAAGATTTCTAGCGTGACGATATTGACGCACATTCAAAAGTCTAAACTCAAGGTTTGCCAACGTGCAATAGAGCGCAGTATTCTAGGCGTCAAATTGACAGACCATATTCGCAACACCACAATGCGCTCCAAAACACAGATTACTGACGGTACTCAAAAAGCCGCTAAGCTGAAGTGGGACTGGGCTGGCCACGCCTGCCGTATGCCCAATGAGCTGTGGGCTATATTAACCACCACGTGGAGCCTTAACACAGCTAGAAGCGGCAGACCCCGTGGAAAATGGCGGAACGAGCTGGACAAAACAAACGACCTGTGGTCCACTTTAGCCCTGGATCGAATCAATCTTTATCAATCTTGCCCAGGTCTTAGCTGCAAGTCTAATAATTCAATTTACTGTAATATTGTTAATAGTTTAGAACTTTTACTATGCTTTTTTACAGACGTTTACTCCTCATGTTCGCCAAAATACGCTGCCAAAAGGAAGGTATGTCCACTACGAAATACAAACTTTTAGAAGTCACTAAAGAAAAACTGTATACCCACATTTTAGCCGACGTTAATCCTACAAAATTGAAAATCGACATGAAGAGTGTGATGCGAAGAGCAATTCGTTTACATGGTGAAACTTTTTTCTACGGACTACGGGAGTTTAGATTATCAGACCCGTCAAAACTGTGAAGTTCCTGTAAAGGTGGATACAGACATTGCGAGGCAAGCGCAGCACACTGCGCTCATCGCATTGTTCGCAATGTCTGTATCCACCTTAAAGTGAAACTCTCCTCTTTTTCATATTATATAGAGTCCCTAATTAAACTAGCTAAAATCTAATTGTGAATATTATTCAATGTATGATTATTTCAATTGCCGGTTTAAAAAACAGTAAAAAGGTTCTGTTTCGCTATGTCTGAGTGGCCACTCTCACCGAATGGCCGTTTTCACACTGCACGATAACGACACGATACCTACACGTTATCGTCGGACTGGTAGTTTCATACAATTACTACTAAACGGTTTCAAACTGTGTCGTTGTAGTCAACGGTATCGTCGCCGACGTTGATTGTCGTGCCGATATCGGCGGACGACAATGCGGGGTGAAGCAGATCGCAAGGGGTGTGGGCAGGAGCCACCGGACAACCGTGCATGGATTCCACTTGCCCACCGCCGGACCTCATCGCCCGCACACTGCTCTGTTTACATTTCGTTGCAACAAGACGTTATTGTTTTAAATTATTTAACATGTAGAAGAGAAGGTAATGAGTTCCCTTTAAATATCGCATACTTATTATTAAAGTGACCGAATTAAAAAAACTAGTTTTTTGGTAAATCGCAAAAAAACGTTTTGCAATTAGGTCTTCGGTTGTTTATTTGGACATAAATGTTACAAGATGTTAGTTGCATTGTTATTTTTATTTTTTTATGATAGAATATGAACCACAAATTTCACAGATGGCGTTGAATTAAAGATGACGGTGTATCTAACTCATTTATTACTAATTTTGAATTCGGTCACTTTAATACTAAGCAAGCGACTTGTAGAATAGGATCAACCCAAAAGGTTATTTTACGATATCGGTTTTTCCGCTATAAACATAAAAGATAAAGCAAATGGAACTTATTCACTGCTGCCATTAATATACTCATATACACTTTTACATTTTTGGAATCACGCGGCGTTTGCTGGCACAACGCGACGATTCGAGACTGCTGTGGCACAATAAGTATTAACAATAAGCTGTTGGTTACATCGTGTCACATACCTATATCGTCGGACGATATCGTTGTCGTCCGAGCTGACGACACGATATAGAAGTGTCGGTGTCGTTACCGTCGCACTCTGAAAACGGCTAATAAATTATTTTTGTACAGACGCCAGCACATCAAGCTACCCGAAACTGTCAAATTTTTCCAATCAACTTTAAACCTTATATTTTAGCGATAAAGTTTAAAATCTATTAAAGAAATTTGACAGATTGTAGTAGCTTGATGTGCTGGCGTTTGTACCTATGCAATTTTCTGCCAAGCAATTTAACGGGAACTTACCCAGATGTGGTGGAACAGCCCTTAAGTTTTATAACACTGGCGATGATGATTATGGAACTGATGAATTATAATTCAATTAGGTTATCAATTAGTTTAAAAAGATGTTTTTCTTGAAATTTTCATTGATGGAAGAATTAATAACCTTGTAGGTTAAAGTTTTTGGTTCCATTAGGAATTTTTCATTGTCTGATGTGCTTGTACTTATTATGTGCTTTTTCTATCGACAAAATGTGAATTATAATGAAATAAATACTTTTTGGTTGTTCTTAACTTAATTTTTTGTTTAAATCATTTGCCGCTAGGTAAATTGAATATTCTTGACTTAAATTAATAACAGTGGTGGCCAAGTGGTAACGGCCGAGGTTCGAATCCAGACAGGCGCTTTACTTTGTGTAAATTATTTCATCACCGCTGCTCTCAAAACGGTGAAGGGAAACATCGTGAGGAAACATGCATGTCCTAGAACCAAAAATTCGAAGATATGTGACATCTGCCTACCCGCACTGGGCCCGGGCCCACTCCCTCTCACTAAGAGGAGGCCTGTGTCCCAGCAGTGGAAGTGGAGTGGTATAACGGAACATTATAGACCGATTATGATAAAAACATCACATTTACTGAGATCTGCTGTAAAATTTACAGCAGATCTCAGTAAATGTGATGTTTTTACAGTGTAAATGTGCGCCACATAAAAAAAAAATACGTGTGGCACTCGGGGACTGCCGCGGTATAGCTACATAGCATTTTTTATCAACTTATGCGAGCTTCGTACAGTCTACACGCATACGTCTAGTCGCGGGTGTATCCCACTATTTCCATGGAAATACAAAATAGAAAAAGTGGGACCAGCGTTTTTTACAAATTATATCCCATTATTTCTATTGCGACAAAAAAAAACGCAGTTATGTCATTTGAAAAGTTTACCACTTTTAATGAATACATTAAAATTAAAACACAACTTCTCGGTATTCAAAAAAAAACAAATGTAGAACAAATTAATAATCAACAACAGTATTAACACCCTTCCCCCTTTTTACCCGACTGCGCAACGCAAAGGAGTGGTAATGTGTTTATCAGCCTATGTATGTATGTATGTAAGTATGTATGTTTGTATGTTCCTTTGAAGCTGATTCACACGTCAATCGATTTCTCTTAGTCCGGCGAGTGTCACTAAAGACATGACGTTAATGAAAATTCAATATGGCGACTACCGGACGCCATATTGGGGCATTTCACGTGAAGCGGACAGGAAAAAAAATGTCAGGTTTTGGATTTTGTTCATAATTGGGTCAATTGTACTTCCATGGGACCTGAAAAATCGTACGTCGTTTTTTTTTTTTTTTGTTGCCTAGTTACCAATTTATGCGACTTCAAAGAATTATCAAAATTTGAGGAACTGATTTTTCGATAGCTCTTAATGAAGTTAACCAGATGGATTGAGTAATAAGTAAATAGTGTTTATTTGAGAATATAAATTGTTTTTCTTGGAAATTTATTAAAATTTGTTTTTTTTATTTTCTTTTAAGTAGTAAACCGGAAGTTAACATTAAAAATCTGTTTTTTTTTCAACTTCGCATTTTTTTATATTTTTTATTTTTACCTGAAAACATACCTTGTAGTATAGAAATATCATGTGAAAAATTTCAGAATGGTATCTCGATTCGTTTAGAAGATAGATGAACTAAAGTACGAAGGTGCCGTATGACGCGAAGTACTGGGCGGTTCTTTAGTGTGGAAGTCTTACTCGCCAACGCAAGAAAACGATTCATATCATTATAAAATCGAATCGTATCCTGTTGTGACCTGTAGTGTCATCTCTTATCTACCAAAAATATCACTGACACTTCACCCGCAATCGACGTTAAATGTTAGAAAGAGATAGATAGCGACGCCTTTTAAGCTATTGCATAGCTTTTATCGCGGGCTTTGAGCGCGTCGACCGAATCAAGAAATTCCGTAACGAAAATAAATCTTACACCCCCCACTCCGACCGGCATAGCGCAGCGGTGCGGCGTTGAAAGCCGTGCATCGTCTAACGTCGTTTCAGTTCGGCAGACTTCGGCACGGTGTTTGTGTGCGTGCGTCTAGACGTATGCGTGTAGGCTGTACGAAGCTCGCATAAGTTGATAAAAAATGTCATGCAATAGCTTACCGCGGCAGTCCCCGAGTGCCACACGATTTTTTTTTTATGGATGGTAATCCATCAAATGAGTCCTCCCGCTCTGGGTGGAGCGGAAGGGAGTGTCAGACTCTTACTGACTAAAACCCATCCGTGTTCCTTAGCGGTAACCCTTTCGGACAATCCCGCACCCCCGGCAGTCTTCGGCCCTGGCAGGCCCCTTCCTTTTTGCTGACATCTCTTTGAGGCGCGCGTGGAACACGTACGCGCCGTCCGGCACGGGCCTGGTCCTGATCGGACGGTGAGCTACCCATTACTCTCGGTCCGCAGGCCCGCGCCTACGGTGGCCGGTAGTCGTCACGCGGTCACGCGGCTCCCGGACGCCCAGAGCGTCTCCCGCGGCGGCTAGGACGTGAGGCTCTCTTCCTCAGCCATCCCGCCACCTCCTTTCCTAGCATGACTGCTTCGCAGATGGAGGTGACTGCCTCCCACTCCCTCTCGCCCCGGACCATGGCCTGCTGCGGTGTCCGTTTGTGTCGAAATAGTTTTATGTTTATCGTCATCGGGACCAAACAATTAATTCTGAGTGTTTTGCGAATATTCACTCGATGTTTGGCTGCTCTGACTACACAAGATAGAAATTGGTTTCTGGAGGTATTTCTTTCGACAGACGTAAGCTGCAGGACGTACACACGTAAACAAAAGAAGAAACTCCCCACTTCTCAGATAAAGTTGAAATTTTTCTAACATTGGTAGACGTCGAATGAGATGGTAAGTTAAAAGGGTTGTAACACCGATTACCGTAGTAATTCATAATACATAAGATTATTACACAATTTATTTTAACACAACACTGCAAACGCATAGCGGCCAAAGTGACGACTAAATAAATAACGGTCAAATCGAGTGATGCTTGCAGGCGTCGCTATCTATCTCTTTCAAACTTTAACGTCGATTGCGGGTGAAGTGTCAGTGATATTTTTGGTAGATAAGAGATGACACTACAGGTCACAACAGGATACGATTCGATTTTATAATGATATGGATCGTTTTCTTGCGTTGGCGAGTAAGACTTCCACACTAAAGAACCGCCCAGTACTTCGCGTCATACGGCACCTTCGTACTTTAGTTCATCTATCTTCTAAACGAATCGAGATACCATTCTGAAATTTTTCACATGATATTTCTATACTACAAGGTATGTTTTCAGGTAAAAATAAAAAATATAAAAAAATGCGAAGTTGAAAAAAAACAGATTTTTAATGTTAACTTCCGGTTTACTACTTAAAAGAAAATAAAAAAAACAAATTTTAATAAATTTCCAAGAAAAACAATTTATATTCTCAAATAAACACTATTTACTTATTACTCAATCCATCTGGTTAACTTCATTAAGAGCTATCGAAAAATCAGTTCCTCAAATTTTGATAATTCTTTGAAGTCGCATAAATTGGTAACCAGGCAACAAAAAAAAAAAAAAACGACGTACGATTTTTCAGGTCCCATGGAAGTACAATTGACCCAATTATGAACAAAATCCAAAACCTGACATTTTTTTTCCTGTCCGCTTCACGTGAAATGCCCCTATTGTGAAAATGAAAAAAATTAAAGTCAACAAACTATGTCAAGTGGGGTATCGTTGGATAGGTCTTTCAAAAATATTAGTAGTTTTGGACGACCGTTTTTTGATTAAGTAAACCGTTCGTGACTTATAAAGCTTTAAATTACCAATTTTCGTTAGTATCAAGTGTTCCCCCCCTCTACCAACTAAACGGTTGTAGTTAGAAATTTAAATGTCACGGCAGTAGTACCTATATATAACGAAAGGGGTTTGAAGGTTTTGGCCCTAAAATCAGCCGCCATTTTGATTTTTTTTCAGAATCGCGGTGCACAACAAAAGTTATATATTTAGATAGAGGACACTTATACAAACAAAAAATGTTATGTAACATAATATCCTAAAGCGTCAGGTTTCGGAGTTATTCACCGAAATATAAGTCGAAAACAACAAGAATTTTTTGGGTTTTTTTTCCTCCAGGTAAGCATATTGAACTATTGAGGTAATAGAAACGTTATGAAACCTTTATGGAGAAGAAACAAATGAAGAATAGACATTTTTTAAATAAATAATTAAACACGGCAATTTATAGTTCGTTTTTATTAATCCCAGAGACTATACTAAAAAAAAACGAAAACACAAAAGACTTAAATGTCAGATTAGTCTCTGGGATTAAAAAACGAACTATAAATACATACATAATACATACATACATAATTAGCCTATAATGTTCCCACTGCTGGGACACAGGCCTCCTCGGTGAGAGGGAGTGGGCCGTAATCCACCATGCGGGCCCAGTGCGGGTTGGCAGATGTCACATGTCTTCGAATTTTTGGTTCTAGGACATGCCGGTTTCCTCGCGATGTTTTCCTTCACCGTTTTGAGAGCAGTGGTGATGAAATAATATACACAAAGTAAAGCGCCTATCTGGGTTCGAACCTACGATCTACAACTCGTAAGTCGCGGCTCTTACCACTTGGCCACCACTGTTAGCCGTTTATAATTATTTATTTTAAAAATGTCTATTCTTCATTTGTTTCTTCTCCATAAAGGTTTCATAACGTTTCTATTACCTCAATAGTTCAATATGCTTACCTGGAGGGAAAAAAAACAAAAAAATCCTTGTTGTTTTCGAATTATATTTCGGTGAATAACTCCGAAACCTGACGCTTTAGGGTATTATGTTATATTATATTTTTTGTTTGTATAAGTGTCCTCTATCTAAATATATAACTTTTGTTGTGCACCGCGATTCTGAAAAAAAATCAAAATGGCGACCGACCTTAGGGCCACCCTCCATACAAAAATCTTCTAACCCCTTTAAAGGAAAACCTTCACACTTAAGTGGGATTTACAACTCATAACTAAAAAGTATAAAATAAAAAAATTTAATTTAAAAAATCAAAAAACCCGACTGCGGTAAAAAACTTAAGTTAAAAAAAACTGAAAAGCTAAAAACAAGCCCATTTTAAATTAAATAAAAGTTGGAAGCAGGCGGGACCCATTTGAGTTTGAAAATATAAAAATGGTATGGGTCCCGCCTGCTTCCAACTTTTATTTAATTTAAAGTGGGCTTGTTTTTAGCTTTTCAGTTTTTTTTAACTTAAGTTTTTTACCGCAGTCGGGTTTTTTGATTTTTTAAATTTAATTTTTTTTTTATAAACTCAATTATTAACAATATTTATTTAATTCAGAACCAACACCTATCTCGTCAAGCAATAATAGCAATTACAATGGCAGCTGTCTATCAATAACAGTCAATTACAACTATGATCAAGAGGTTTTATCTAAAGAGGAAATAAATAAACAGTTTCTATAGGCCGTCGGATAAAGACATTAAATTCGCAAAGCGTGATGTAGTTCTGCATTTTTGGTATGTTGTATGGGTCTATTAGGGTAATGTAAATTCAAATTTGCAACTTCGAAAAACTTGTGGAAACTGAGAAAATCGAGAAAAACTTCGAAATTTTGGGACTTTTTTCACTATTTGCTCTCCAGGGCCAAAACTATGCATTTTTTTGCGAACGATGTTCCGTACACTTATAAACTGTATTAAATTGCCTACAATTTGAGCCTAAATGCAGCTCTATTGACCCCAAAGGAGCCAAGCTATGGCACTTCGAAGATGACCAATTTTTCTTGAAACTTGAAATTTTCAGGTTTTCCACACTTATTTCGCGAAATATTGGCAAAACCACTTGCCCTACGAAGAAGTTACTGAAAATGTTTTGTAGTACATTTATTTAGCTTTTATTAGAGCCCAAAATGAAGTCTGTGAGACTAGCAGTTCACTCACAATCTTAAAAAAACGAAAAGAAGGTATAATGGGTTATAGAGACAAAAGACTAAAATATATATAGGGTTATTGGAAATTAGACAGGGATTTTGGTGGGAGGTCACTTGCAATAATCTCGCTCAAAGTTTGATTTGGAATCTAAGTTCTAGGCAAAACAAAATCAATGACCGAATTTAAAAAAAACCAAAAAAATCAAACCGAAAAAACGACGATTGACTAAGAACTGTTCTTAGTCAATCGTCGTTTTTTCTTTGGTTGGGATTCCCTTTCCTCAGGATGGTTTTCATTTTGAGAAAGATGAAAAAGAATGCGCTCGTGTTCTTCTTCCTCTTTGTGTCTTTTTTCATCATTCTGAGGAAGAAGTCCTTCTTCATCTTGCTCTGAATCGTCGCTGTCTTGAGCCGAGCATTTCAGCCCAGCTTTTAAACAACTACATGCCTAATCCATTGCTTCATAAGTTCGAAAAATGTGTCTGCTCAACACGTAAATAACGCAATGAATGTTGTTGAACTGTCAAAATGAAACCGATTCCGATTGATAATGTGTAACGCAATTGCGCCCCTGCCCCCTTATTCACAAACACTCGATATGCTTCCGTATCGTATCGAACATTAATCATTGTTATCGTACGAGTCTTCTCAACGCTGTTCACAAGTCCAAAACCCAAAAATTTTGTCAGTTTAAATCAAATAGACGCCCGCTATTCTTCCAACAGCTATTTGCTGTTGAGAGGAAGTCAAATCAGGTTATCTAAATGTCAGGTTTTCGATACGATAGCCTGTCGTATGGTTGTGAATCAGGGCTCTGGTCTACTAGGTCTTGCCTCTTTTGAAATTGACCCCACAATTTCTGTTTTCCTTGACAGAAAAGGGCGGACGTGGTATCACACCCAGTAAAAGCGTGTATAAACAGTTTAAATCCATTGGGCATTTCAACTTCTCCTTGGTTAAACGCGCTAGTGGTATACTGAATGCACCCGGCCTGATGTCTGTTACGTCCACGTTTCTGAAAGCGCAAGTTCTGGATGTTAGAACCCAACCCACAGAGGAGAACAAACAGGTCTACGTCCTCTCCCACTACGATCACATGGGCGTGGCTCTTGGTTTTCTCTAACGCCATTAGAATAATATCGCGGTCTGCATCATCCGTCGCTGTCTTCGTTTCAATTCCTTCGAGACATAATGCAGAGCAGAGATGTTGAATGAGACGTTCTTTGTTTCGATCGTTCGACATCATCTTCTCCTGGGGCACTTTTATAATCGCGGAGGAGTCAAAAATGATTTCAGTTGAAGAATCAAGATATCGTTTGAATCGCTCGGCAGCTTTTGTGCTCCGATCGGCACTCTCGTCCCGGGTACCCGTCAAACACCACTGATACGTTCCTGCCAAAGCGGTTCAACGTATACGTGACGTAGGCATCTATAATTGCCTGTACAAATGAGTTACGATGCCAAAAACAGTATGCAAGAGGTATCCCCCATCAACGACTACATAAGTGTTTGCATTACACGCTTACACTGCTTACACTGTTACCGCCTTCACCGCGGGGAGGTACTCTCAGCTTATGTTATTGATATTCGGAATGGAATAATCGAGACAAATGTAACGTATCTCTGCAATAACCACTTAAAATTAAAAAAAATGTTAAGCATTAAAGTTAACTTCAATGGTACATTAGTGAACTTAACGCCATCAATCGACATCCACACACAACAAAGACAAAAGAAAGAGTTCTACGATTTACAAATCTTTTTGCTATGGACGGAGAGGTTATATTAGGTCCTTACATATGAAATTGGCGTTTTGTATGGAAGGAACAAAAAGTCGAATATTTTTTAATATAATATATTTAATTAATCAAAGTATGAACCATTGTTTTCAATGCACTTTTGCCATCTTATAGGTAGTTCATTGATCCCTTTACTAAAAAAACCAGTCGGACGGGAATCAATAAAATCTTTGAAGGCGATTTGGACTGCCCCATCGGAGTTGAATTTTTTCCCTTGCAAAAAGTTATCCAAATTGCGAAAAAAATGGTAATCTGTTGGAGCAAGGTCCGGGGAGTACGGAGGATGTCTAAGACATTCCAATTCAAGCTCTTCTAATTTGGTAGCCGTCTGTTGCGCAGTGTGTGGTCTGGCGTTGTCGTGCTTTCAAGCTTTTTAATCTTCCCAATTTGCTTCAAGTGAATTAAAACAGTTTTATCACTAACATCGAAGCCTGCAGCTAACTCGGACGTGGTTTGCGATGGGTCCGCTTCCACAATAGCCTTCAATTCTCCATTATCAACTTGGGTCTCAGGCCGTCCACGGGGCTTGTTCTGCAGGTCGAAATTTCCAGAACGAAAACGTTGGAACCAAAAACGAACTGTGTTTTCTTTTGCAACATGACCGCCATACACATCATTCACCCTTCGAGTCGTTTCCGCAGCACTAGTGCCACGGCGGAACTCGTACTCGTAAATAATGCGATATTTTAAATTTTCCATTTTGTAAAATGAGTGACGCAAACAGAAAAAACAGAAGAAAAAAAACAAATGAATGACGGTCATCGAAGCACAAATACATGAGTAAATAGCTGTACAAATTTGAATTTGGAATTCCTTACCAAAGAGGAGAAATTCGTGATTAAAGTGGCCAGTACGAAAAACGCCAATTTCATATGTAAGGACCTAATATTACTTTTGGGGTCAATATTGTTGCAAATGATGTCCCCCATCGCCCCTTATAAGATTCCGGTCTAATTTCCAATAACGCTGTATACATTGAGTCTTTTGCCTCTATAACCCATTTTACCTTCTTTTCGTTTTTTTGAGATTGTGAGTGAACTGCTAGTTTCACAGACTTCGTTTTGGGCTCTAATAAAAGCTAAATAAATGTACTATAAAATATTTTCTGTAACTTTTCTTCGTAGGGCAAGTGGTTTTGCTAATATTTCGCGAAATAAGTGTGGAAAACCTGAAAATTTCAATTTTCAAAGAAAAATTGGTCATCTTTGATGTGCCACAGCTTGGCTCCTTTGAGGTCAATAGAGCTGCATTTGGGCTCAAATTGTAGGCAATTTAATACAGTTCATAAGTGTACGGAACATTGTTCGCAAAAAAATGCATAGTTTTGGCCCTGGAGAGCAAATAGTGAAAAAAGTCCCAAAATTTCGAAGTTTTACTCGATTTTCTCAGTTTCCACAAGTTTTTCGAAGTTGCAAATTTGAATTTACACTACCCTAACAAACCTATACAACATACCAAAAATGCAGAACTACATCACGCTTTGCGAATTTAGCCACTTTTTTTGTCTATTTCCGACGGCCTACTATGTGCACGCCGTCATAAGAGATGACGCAGCGTTTTTTTTGTCGCAGCCGACAGCAATAGAAATAGTGGGACAATCAGTCAGAATCAGGCCCAGTATTTCTATCAATAGAAATGCCTAATAGAAATAGTGGGATACACCCCTAGTCGCAAGCACACAAACACCGTGCCGAAGTCTGCCGAACTGAAACGACGTTAGACGATGCACGGCTTTCAACGCCGCACCGCTGTGCCGGTCGGACTGGGGGGTGTTAGGTTTATTTTCGTTACAGAATTTCTTGATTCGGTCGCCGCGCTCAAAGCCCGCGATAAAAGCTATGCAATAATTAGCTTAAAAATTCGTGCGTTTTGTCGTTTTGGAAAAAAACATAAAAAACGACGTTTTTCCAAATGGCAAACGCAATAGTGATTGGGCTATCCTGGTGATAATAAAATACGAGCTAGACAACGAACCTAAGTAATCGCTGCTTAGCAGACACGTTTGTAACTACTAAAAGAATGAAAGATAAAGACTTCTCGCAAAGGAAAACGACAAAATAAGGCCCAGACTCTACCAAAGCGGAGATGGGCGGAGATGTGCGAAGCGGAGAGAAGAGGAGATGCTTAACAGCTGGGGTATACACCGAAGCAATGTGGAGCGCGGGATGCGTACTGGCTAGAACGGAGCTAAGTAAGCTGCTGGCTGGCTGAGCGAGCGTTGGATGTGGCGTGGGCGCAGCGGTTGGGTTGTGTGACGCGGGGACCACCGGTGCCGCTCATCGCACGCCGCTCACATCTACAGGGTGAAATTGAATTCATGGGCATCCTTTTAAAAGGGTCATTGTACTCATCATTATGAACAACTTTTACTATGGGACCAAATCTGAAATCGCGAAAAAAAAATCAGCTCTTCCCTACATTTTGAAGAGTTATGTGAACATAAATGCAAGAAACAGCAGATTTTTTTTCGCGATTTTAAGTTTAGTCCCACAGTAAAAGTTGTTCATAATGATGAGTACAATGACCCCTTAAAAGGATGCCCATGAATTTAATTTCATCCTGTATAGTCACCGCTGCGCGCCGTCGCCAGCTTGCGAAGCACAGCTCACATCTGTGCTTTGTTCGCACTAAGCAAATATGAGACATGTCCTCCCCTCTCTGCTCGACCGTATCCACTGAAGTTAAGCGGAGACGAGGTAAGTAATTAACGAAATCCTATTGGTTGTTTCCAACACGTCACCTCTCTTCTCGTCTCGCCTCCGCTTTGGTGGAAACCTGGCTTAAACCATGAGCCCACGCTGGAACAACCAGCCAGTCTAAGAAAAAACAAGAAGTTTTATTTACCTTCAATGTACTTCTCTTTTCTTTGCCGTCCTATCACTGACCTGTATTAGTGTTTGGCCAGACTGGGGAGCGGGCGCGGGGCGGGCGCGGGGCGGGCGCGGCGCGGCGCGGCGAACTCAAAATTATGAACTTCCTAGTGTCCACAGTGGGCACGGGGTGGGCGCAGTGAGTGGCGCGGGCAGCGCGCGGGGAGTGCGCGGGCAAGTCATGCCATAGCTCTTTCATACAAGTGGCCACAGTGGGTGCGCGACGCGGGCGCGGGTCTGACGCGGCCGGCCCGCGCGGTGACCGGGGTTCTCAAACTAGTTCGAATTTTTTTCTAGGAAAAATAATTCTTCTTCATCCATATTATATTTTGACAAACAAACAGAACGCAGCCGCGCTCCAGTGCGGACAGGCAAGGCAGCCCGCGCGCGTTACCGCACCCGCGCCCGCGCCCGCGCCCGCCGCGCGCCCCAGTCTAGACGGACACTTATGCTTACTTGAGTGAGGTCAGTTCGTCCTATAGACAAGAGTTAACGACAGCTGTCACATGAAGACTTCTTTTCGCACTGATGGTATTAACTCTCTAATTTATAATGGTAGTCTATGGTATTAACAACATCAAATTCTCAGATACAATCGACGAATAAATTATTACTTATTCGTAGGATACAATGCTTTATTTGAGAAGTTCAGCAGGCGGTTGAGAAATTATCAGGACGCACAGTTTTATTATTAAATATTTGTGTTTCTTCGTATCTGGACCTTTTTCTGGGGTTTATATGATACTCGTAGCACGTTTCATCTTTAGACACATCGATATATATGTACTCTATGTTTAGACAGCTCCTGGACCTAGATTTTGTAACCAGTCAACTGGAATATAGTTGAGTCACTGAAAATTTGGTAAATATTATACTTTTATGTCCTCATTTATATTTAATTATTTATATGCACACATACGGGGTTACTTGTAATTCGACGTATATCCGCCAGGAGCTGATAGGGGGGCCAAAATGCAACAAATTGAACTCCCCATATGTCATGTATGACCGAAATTCAATAGTTTTCGAGATATTTGAATTTTAAGTATGGAGTTGATGCTGTGTGAGCGCGCGTGTTCCATCGCCGCTCGTCCGATGTCCACCTCGCACTGGATGGATGGAAAGCAGCACATGAAGTAATTTATTGCTCCGTTGGTTTATAGTCCGCGCGAAACTAGTTGGCCGCGCCTTAGGTATGTGAGCGGTGGGACGGACGGAGGGGCGGGGGCGCATTACTCAGTACGTGCGTTGCGAACTGCCGCGCCGCCTCACCCCTGGCCCCGCCTAAGCGGCCTACTAGTTCCGCGCGGACTATAATTGCTGTATGGTGTTCCAGTAGGTCAGTAGGAGGATCGATAAATAAATAAATGCGTGTAACTGGTTCTTTAAGTGCGATTAGGTACAGGCAAAGTCTTTAGAAGTAGGTAGAAGTCGACAACTTTACCCACTTTTACGGATTGATTGGATAATATGGATTATCTATCTTCTTGTTTGCGGAAGAGGAACAACTAATCTAATTAAAAGCATCATATCTGCCTAGTCTATTCCCAACTATGTTGGGGTCGACTTCCAGTCTAACCGGATGCACCTGAATACCAGTATTTTACATGGAGTGACTGCCTATCTGGCCTCATGCATGCATAATCAGCCTATAACGTACCCACTGCTGGGACACAAGCCTCCTCTCTGTGTGGGAGTGGGCTGTAATGCACCACGCGGGCCCAGTGCGTGTTGGTGGATCTGGCCTCCACAATTTAGTAACTGCGTAATATGATACCCCTTAGTATGACTGATAAATGCGCCATCTACAAAAATCCGGTTATTCATTGGACAGTTTTACCTCTTTTATAGATGAACGGCTCAAGAGTAAAATGGACACCTACAACAGGCGGTGCACTCGCCGAGTTTGGGTGTTCGTGCTATTAATGCTGATAGTTCTGGATGGCTTCTTCCACATTTCCGTTTACTACAATACACTGCTAAGTCCTGAAAGAAGTAGAAGTTATGGTTTTAATGAGATACAGAATACTAATAATGTGACTGTATATTATAAGTACCCGTTGGTTAACGGGTCGGAAGCGTCACTTGCGTTCCCATTGAGGGACCACATTTGAATTTTTAGCTTTTGAATGCGTCAGCCTTTAGTAAAAGTTCTCAAACAATTGTAAATTCAGCCTTTAATTTGTAAAAGTAGCCACTCAAAAGTTACAATCGATTAAAGGTGGTCCCTCAGTCGTGACTGACAGGCATCCCTATCTCAAAACCTAGTGAAAATTTGCAACTGCTATAAATTACTACTCTTAGTAAAAGATTTGTAAAACTAATTTATTTGAATATCAACCCTTCCTGTTCAAGGAATAAAAAGAACTAGCAAGCGGAAGGTGGTCCCTCAATCGATCACCATATGTTCACCTTGAGTGGAGACCACAATTGAATTTGAAATTTACATATGGGTCTAGCGTTAGTAAAAGTACTTGAATGATTGTATATTCAACCTTTAGTTTGTAAAAGAAGCCATTCAAAAGTTACAATCGAATTAAGGTGGTCCCTCAATTGAAACGTTAATCATAAGAAAAATCAATTTACGTAGCATTCGGAAGTTAAATAGACGAATGCTACAGTCTATCCTTTAGTAAATTTTTTTTACTAACGATTACTTTACTAAACAGTATCAAAAAATGTACCGTTTTATTTTAAATAATAATCAAATAGCTGGGAAGAAATACTAAGATAGCGGTGACCACACAGCAGGGTTTTTCTAGTGACTGTTGATAATAATTTTTAATAAAAATAAAATCTGCGCGTCCCGTACCTACGTGAACATACTTAAAAAAAAATTGGTTCGATGACTAGTAACTCAAGCCGCAAATAATTAAAAAAATCCGGATAAGTCGGACTCGTGCAACGAGTATTCCGTACAAATTTGTAGGTATGTAAATAGTTTATCACAGTTTTTTTTAAATATAACTACAAATATACGATTGTCGGATTTTTTCCTTTATTTGTGCTACATGACTGCTTTAATGAGGCTAATGTTGATGATGACATAATTTTAATGTATATTAAAGGCTTGAATGACAATAATTACAAGATAGATGATATTTACATCCTGAGAGCACAAATAATTTCCCAAGCTTGTAATAAAAAGAATAAAATCAGAGACATCGTTACTTACAGTTGCGAATGTAATGTGTCTACCGTTTTCGAAGAAGTTATTAATAAGATTTTTTTTAGTGTCAAATTCTCCAAACTGTGTAGCAATGCATGGTGTCAAACAGAAAACATTTTAAAAAGATATACATTTATCAGTTTGAACATTCAGCTTATTAAAATATTTGGCATTAGTATTTTGGAAGACGCCATTTTAATTCGTGACGAAATTAAAGAATGTACATTGTGTAATAATAAAGTGACGTACGAATATGAGCTTACAGATTTTATATCTTTCAATTTAAACGACATACCTAAAGGACCGATTAGCGAAATACCTCGAACGATCAAAGTCAAACAAAATTTCTACAAATTAGTTGGGGCTATTGAATTTATTCCCGGAACTAGCGCCAGTGAGCTCGGCCATTACAGATGTCTCTACTTCTTTAATGAGAGCATACGTTCTTACGACGACTTAAGCTGATGACAGAAAAAAAAAAAACGAACAAATTTTTATACATACACTTTGCTACTGTCTCATTAGTAGTAATGTTTGATGTAAAAACCTTTTTACAAAAAAACAACCGCGACTTCAAAAAAAAAAACACCAAAAAAATGTAAATGCAGAACCAACGACACCGACTTCCGAAATTAAAATTATTTATCACTTTGTAGTGTTTTTTTCTGAAGTCGGTTGTTTTTTTTTTCGTAAAAAAGTTTTTATTTTTCACTTTTTAGTTGTACCTACCCCACACAAATTCAATAAGCACTAGTGCACTGAAGAATTGAAGACACCGACAAGAAGAATAATCAAAATTCGCATAGAAATGCTGCATTTATGCATATAACTTCGTACATTAGAATAATTACCTAATGTATTATATACTAAAACCTTCCTTAAAGTATGTAGATCACTTTAGTGAAAGAATTATCCAAATCGGTTTTAGTTTTTGAGAAAATCTCGGACATACAAACATACATACGGGTCGAATACAGAACCTCCTTTTTTGAAGTCGGTTAAAAAGTTCAGAGTTACATTTTCAGTGCAGGGTAAAATTTTGTTTCTTTTTTTTTATTATCATAAACATTATTTTCTTTGTGTTTTTATTTAGCTAAGTGATGTCAAATATTAATAAAAATTAATATCAACAAACACTCACTAGTTTTTACTTAATAAACAATCCTGCTGTGTGGTCACCTCTATCTTGGTATTTCTTCCCAGGAATTTGATTATTATTTGAAATAAAACTGTACATTTTTTGATACTGTTTAGAAAAGTAATCCTTAGTAAAAAAATACTACTAAAGTATAGACTGTATCATTCGTCTATTTAACTTCCGAATGCTACGTAAATTGATTTTTCTTATGATTAACGTTTTAATTGAGGGACCACCTTAATTCGATTGTAACTTTTGAATGGCTTCTTTTACAAACTAAAGGTTGAATATACAATCATTCAAGTACTTTTACTAACGCTAGACCCGTATGTAAATTTCAAATTCCATTGTGGTCTCCACTCAAGGTGAACATATGGTGATCGATTGAGGGACCACCTTCCGCTTGCTAGTTCTTTTTATTCCTTGAACAGGAAGGGTTGATATTCAAATAAATTAGTTTTACAAATCTTTTACTAAGAGTAGTAATTTATAGCAGTTGCAAATTTTAACTAGGTTTTTAGATAGGGATGCCTGTCAGTCACGACTGAGGGACCACCTTTAATCGATTGTAACTTTTGAGTGGCTACTTTTACAAATTAAAGGCTGAATTTACAATTGTTTGAGAACTTTTACTAAAGGCTGATGCATTCAAAAGCTCAAAACTCAAATGTGGTCCCTCAATGGGAACGCAAGTGGAAGCGTCTATAGGTAAGTTTCCAAAATACAAGCTTGGACTTATTGTTAGCTTAGGAGTTGGTAGATCATCTACAGGAAAAAAAAACCAGTGCGCAAGCGCAAACTGTACCCATGAATTTGGTATATGATTCTAGACCCCATAGTAAAATCTTTTTTGTCAGTTATTTAAAAAAAAATCTACTGTTTCATAAGAAATGTGCCGTCAAAATGTATCGAACAATTTTTTTTTTTTTTTAGTAGCCGCCGAAACATTTCTGCACAGGTGGTCTAGAATTATAATTATGCTGAATTTATTGTTACAGTTTGGGCACTGGTTATTTCAGTCCTGTATTTTGCCTTCCTTTCTCGTGGTCAAACTTAATGGTCAAACTGATTTGACCACGAGTGCGCTCCTGTACCACCATTAAACACAATAATGAAAACAATAGTTCTTCATAGATTAAGTTTTTGTCGTACAGACGCCAGCACATCAAGCTACTCCAATCTGTCAAATTTCTTTGATAGATTTTTAACTTTACTACAAAGTAATAAGGTTCATATTCAATTAGGAAAATTTGACAGATTGGGGTAGCTTGATGTGCTGGCCTCTGTACAACAAAAACTTAATCTATGAGGAACTATTGTTTTAATTATTGTGTTTAATGGTTGTACAGCAGCGCACTCGTGGTCAAATCAGTTTGACCATTAAGTTTGACCACGAGGAAGGAAGGCAAATTGTCTAAATATCAACTTTCAATTAATGACAACCAAAGAAATTAAGTTAGAAATATCAATAGCTTAAAATAAAAATGTCAAATTTGATTTTCATGTCGTGCAACTTTACCATATTTGGTACCAGAATTAATTAATTCCTTAACAGTATAAAAACAATTTTCGATAAGCCATGCTCTGAGATGCTTTTGAAATAAGCTGTTTCGCAGTTCTCTAATAACCAGAGGTCGGAGTAGGTAGATTGATTTTATATACTTGCGTCAAGATATTATAATATGGACATGCCATTTTATCCATCATGTGCGGGAAGTACCGGAAAAAGTTCCGGGATTGGAATTATAAAATAAAATAAAAAACATACAGATAGGCTAACAAAATCGTTTATTATATAAACACACAATGAGTCATACAGGATACTTGTTTCTGATTGGTCGTTGCGTGCGGTCAATGCGTTGTGAACATAGATGAACATGAGATAAAGAAACAAAAGGCCCTGTCTAAGTTTTGTCTCATATTGTCAAGCGTCATTTCTAATTCAACAGTAAGGGACAAAATACGGTGTAACTATTCCAAGGTACTTTTGTATAAAATAAAATACTGATTTCTTTCACCATTAGCTAACACTGGCAGCGTAGATTGCTATTATTAATACGTTTTTCACCTTAAACACAAATTCGTGCTAATTTCAAAATTCCGGAACAAATATCACAATAAATATGAAGTTCCGGTATTTTGGAGGCATATCCATATTAGGCCTCTACGTTTGACGTCAACGACCTTAAATCAATCTACCTACTCCGACCTCTGCTAATAACCTTTCGTAGGTATATTATTTATTTAAGATTTTTATACTAGATAATTTATTATTTTCAGTTAATAAAATTGGGTATAACTCCTCATACTACTGGTTTACATCAATGAAACATTTGTTCAAGGACCTTAGTAAGTTATCCAAGTATTTGTTTTTTACTTTCGTTGTCGTATGAGTAGTTAGTTACGTTTTTGTTTTTTTTTTATAATGTCGTCTTCCTTTTAAAATACGTATTGGGTTTCTGACGTAACGTACTTGTTCGAGTGGGCACTAATCGGCACAGAAAGCGGTAAAATTAAGTAGAATAGCTCCTCCATTATTTGAAGTCGGTTTAAATATATTATGTTATCTCTCCATACAGGCGCAGACGCAGCACCAAGGCGTCCAAGGAACATACCGATGGTTAAGATCGAATAGTGTCTATCTCAGTATTTTACGTTTTTCACTTTTTAATGCGGGTTTAAAGTTTAATTTGGCTTGGCCTACTGAGGCACATATTTCAAAATTTATATCTCAGCATATATGTTTTCTATTTTTATATAAACATTTCAAGTAGGTATCTTTCTATTCAAAGCCGAGAAATGTTTTTTTTTTATCTCCTGTAAAGTTAACTTTATTGAGATAGACACTATTGATTCTTAACCGTCGATATCCATGAGCTAATTAAATACTTTTTTAGGTAAGTTTTACAATAGCGGCAGCCTAATTGCGGAACGCCAAATCGTCAAATGATTCTGATCAGTTGGCTTCATTTCTATCACAATTGGCTTCATTTTACGATTTTCGAATTGCGAAACTCTAGTTTCTGCGCAGGGCCTTAACGTTCATAATTGGTTTCATAATAAACTAGAGTTTCGCAATTCGAAAATCGTAAAATGAAGCCAATTGTGATAGAAATGAAGCCAACTGATCAGAATCATTTGACGATTTGGCGTTCCGCAATTAGGCTGCGGGTCTAATCATACTCTAGCGGTAGATAGATAGATAATCCATTTATTTATTTAGATGGCTAGTTCTCCTTTTATGAGGCAGTACATACTACATGACAATAACTTAAGGTTCGGTATCAATTGAGATTAAGATAGATTCGATACATGACCTAAAGCGCGGTCTTTGTCGGACTGCATAGAAAAGAAAGAGAAGCGCGATGACACAACGCTAGTAATTTATTGCAAAATATGAAGCAACTATCTATTCAAGAAATCTATTGTTTGGACTCAAAAATTAAAACACTAGTGTTTTAGTATGTTGCTTGTAGAATTTTCTGACAAACAATCATAATGGTTGTATGTATATTAGTACGGTTTTTATTTTATTTTAGAGGTATCTTCATGGTTTTTTTCTATCGTATCAAATTAGTTGTATTATGTTTTCAACACACTATCTACCTAGCATTATATATATCCTGAAGAATATCAGCCATCAAAAACATAACTTGTAAAAAAGCCCGCAATTCAGTTCTCCTACCGTAAAAAGTTGTGAGATCCATGTAATACAGTGGCGTAGCGTGCCTTGGCGGGGCCCCGTATAAAAAGTTGTTTGGGGGCCCTTGAGAAGGGATTTCTCACAAAAGAAAAAAAAAAATGTTTGCATAAAATTAAAAGAAATATTATTTTATTCATCATAATTATCTATTTGTCACTTTTTCCAAAATATTTTACAAACAATTCAAATTAAATATACACTCTCCTTGTCTTATTTTTGGCAAACTGATTTATTAAATCATTTATAGCTGATTTGCTTTTTTTGACTTTTGTCATTTGTGAAATTATGAAAAATTTGGGAAGTTTTTATTAATTTTTGCTTACGCACGTTGGGGGCCCCCGTGGCCCGGGGGCCCCGTATAATTGATACGGCAGATACGGCGGTAGCTACGCCCCTGATGTAATACCAAGTGAGTTAATTTATTCAGTCCCTACTTAAGGGACCTTCTGTCTTAAGTTATTACGTAATTAGCTAACCTAACAACATCTTATAGTGACCATATCAATATTAAAAATCTTTTATGTTTTAAATAAATAGATTGACTAGGCCATCGCATGAAAACACAATGTATCTACATATTATATTAAATTATTAAGAATAATTAGCTTAATAAAAATTAAATTGACGTCAATTGACGTCATTAGTACATGCGTGGCTTGCTCGAATATGGCGCTCACATAGCTAATCCGATCTCGGCAGCACGCAGCAGTGCTGCCGTGGCAGTGCGGTCGCAGCACTACTGGTCCTCATACATTTTCTATGGGTTTATATGAGATTACATTCCGAGCACGGCAGCAATGCTGCGCGACATTCCTATAGAGAATATATGGGGACCAGCAATGTTGCGCCAGCACTGCTGCGTGCTGCCGAGATCGGAATCATACCTTTAGCTACCCACATGCTCAACGCTGTTAACGCCATGCACGCTGTGCATGCGATACACTACACTTTATACACGAATATTAACCCACGACTATGTACAACTGTATCGCAGCACAGTGCGCCGCGGTTGGCCACGTTACAGTCTTACATAGTTGTGGGTGTGTAGTGTGTACTGCAGTGGAAAAGTAAACCCACGTTGTCAAACAAATGAATCCACGCAGCTAATATGCCCGTGCATTGTATGCGCCTCCATTAACCGGGCACAAATCGTCACGGGAGCCTGGTGAAGTTGGATAGCGGTTTCTCGAAGGACCAACAAGCGTTGTGTAATTTAGCGGGAAAATAATTTTTATGCTGGAGCGAATATTGGACGACACAGAAAATTGAGCAAAATGAAAGTATGGGAAGAATATGACTTACTTGGGATCAATGGATGTCAGGTTGGTGCAACGACTGCCGATGTGGTGGGCTCGCGTTCACTTCACACTTGTCACTTTGAGTCACTTTGTGTCGGCCAACACGTTAAATAGTTTATATTATAATGATGGTACAGCGGTGTTATGCGGTTGACTGCTTGAAGAGAACAGTGCGAATCCTCATGGCGACCTGTGTCAAGTCAAGTCACTGCGGCGGATACGCTTCACATTTCTGTTGCGGTGTAGCACCTTTTGCGGTATGGGGGTAGGAATGGAAAGGAAGCCGGAATATGATTGGCTCAATACTGTGGTCCAATATGAATTCTACCCTCAATATGTGAGACGCGTTTGGAAACATGATACCATAATTTTTATATTGCTAACTTGCGTAAGCAGGAGCCTTTACTTACATTTACAGACTCGAATCCGCAAACTACACTATCGCAAAATACGATAGTTCCATGGCACGGTATGCGGTAGGTACTTGCTCACCCTGTCAGTGTCAACGACGGCGACAAGAAACGGTACAACAT
Organism: Amphipoea oculea; assembly: GCA_945859645.1. Lineage (NCBI taxonomy): Eukaryota > Metazoa > Arthropoda > Insecta > Lepidoptera > Noctuidae > Amphipoea > Amphipoea oculea. Next base: position 15,600,981 of record OX243880.1, read on the forward strand.
TCTACAATGGAGACAACAATACGACGATAAATGAAAACACTAGCAATACTAATGCCTATGAGTATTTTGGAACTATCAAATAAATCCTAGCTTCGAAATGAAAAAATTGGGTTTTTCAAACAAATTATATATAGTCCAGCGTTTCTAAATTTGCCAAGGATGTAAACAACAATGGCCGCTCGTAATTCAATAAAATCCATATACGAGAACATTTATTTTAAGTACTGTTTTTTCGTCTAAATCTCCGAGCTAACTATAAGAAAAAAACAGACATATCATTACTTAAAATAAATATTCTTGTATATCAATTTAATTCAATTTCGAGCGGCCATTGTTGTTTACATCTTTGGCAAATTTATAAACTATAAGTAATAGTGATGGGCCGACTATGGGTTTTGCCAATCCTTGTAGCTATAGTGACCAAACTATTGGATATATTTGATCGAATTTTTGTATGGCAGACCGGGAACGTCATTAGATAGGGCAGTTTAATTTATTGCTGTATTGTCGTCACCTTTCCCTGACGGAAAAACCCAATAACTCTTTGCCCGACGTGGGAATCGAACCCAGGACCTCCTGCTCATTAGTCGCGCTTGCGACCACTAGGCCTACGAAGCAGACAAATAATGGTCAGGACACATTGATCGACGGCCTTTCGCACTTTGCCGATTGAAAAGAAGCAGAATTACGCCGGAGCGCGTTCGTCGCGTCGCCGTCGATGCGAAAGGATGCGTACGTCGTTCCATACTTTGCTCTCTTTTTGTATGGACAAACCGTCGAACGCCGTCGACCACCCTAAGCAGATACTTAAATGATTCTCAATTTTAGTAACTACAACGAAAATTCCAACCCCATGTTAATTATATCTTTTTATTTCAGAACCTTACTCCTCACGGCATCCAGAATGCGTTTCCGAAGAGATGATCTTACAAGCACTAGGTACAACATTGTCAACGTCACTCAAGAGACACTGTACATCCACATTCTAGCTGACGTTAACCCAACGAACATTCCAGTAGACCCCAAGAGCAGGGACTTGAAACGTTAGTCAAAATAACGTTACGCGTGGTTCCGGTACCGATAATTTGTAGCGTTCCACCAGGATCGTAACAAAATTAATTCCTTGGCTATAACGATACTGACAAACGAAACGAAATCTTAAACTGTTCAATAACAATATTATCAATATATCGTTATTAGTTTATACTGTTGGGTATCGAAATGAATAACGTTATTATATCGTTATGGATATAATAACGTTATTCATTTCGATACCCAACATTGCCAGCTTCATGACTTATAAGATGACGAAAAACACGAAAAATTATGAAGAATAACGTTATAAATGAATCTATAACGTTTCACCTGTAACGTTATTACAAGCGGATAAGCTTAATGTTACTGATACCTATAACGTTACTTATAATATTGTTCTACGAAAATGATATTCAACGTTTTCTTTTTGTAACGTTATTGATATTTTTAGGTTTTAGAATCGTTACAAATTTTGGAACGTTATACGATAACATTAGTGGTAACGGAACGAAATTCATTTTGTTTTCAACTCCCTGCCCAAGAGTCTAATGCAACGTCTCTTTTATTTTAATGGAAAAACATTTTATGGCCACGAAAAATTCATGATTTGAATTCTTCGTGGCCATAAAATGTTTTTCCTTGTTATAATTGTCACAATTTGTGAATGCTAAATTCAGTGCCAGTGATAATGATAAGTAATTTTTTCATTATAAAAATTAGAAAAGGGCGTTGTTTTATTGATATCTACCTATACTCCATTCAGAATAAGATAGACATTTCATTTAATTTTTTACTTCCATACCGTAGGCATAAGGATGGTATTAAAAGCAAAAAAGTGGTTACAATACCAACTGTTTACTGCAGCTGCCATATTTCATGTCAACAACGCAATAGAATTCAAAATCGGTTGAACGGATTGTAAAAAGGTTTATTTAAATGTCTAATCTTATTTCAAATGGAGAATAGTATCCTTAAAGTCCTCTAGACTGAATTTCGGCCATGGCGACAAATCTCAGCGGAGACTAGCCTTCGGCGCAGGAGATATTATCAAGTGTATGCGCAGACACTGGTGCACTCTCTCTTCCTCACTCTCATTGTCCGATGGGATGGCAATCCGACACGACCGGAGAGAGATCAGGCGCAGGGCCAACGGCTTAACGTGCCGCCAACTAACAAACTCCGGGCTGTTACTAAGAAGTTCTCAATGGAAAAACCCATTAACACTTTGGCCGACCCGGGAGTCGAACCCAGTAACCCAGGACCCCACGGGCCCACGCACAGCAGTCGCGCTTGCGATCAGGGGAGACCAACGGGGTAGTCGAAACACTACTTAGCAGACACGCTTCTTTTTTTGGTCATTTATGTACTTCATTCGGCATCTTTCACTCGAAGTGAAACCAAAGATTACTATGTGGTGAACGTCGGAACACAAAATGAAACAAAAGCGAAAAAAAAAAACATTAGTGAACCTATCCAACGATGTTGTATATTGTGGCAATCTTCACTCGCCTGATCAGTGGTGGCCCAGTGGTAACGGCCGTGACTTACGAGTTGTAGGTCATGGGTTCAAACCCAAGCAGGCAATTTACTTTGTGTAAATTATTTCGTCAGCATTACTTTGAAAACGGTGAAGGAAAACATCGTGAGGAAACCAGTAAGTCCTAGAACCAAACATTCGAAGACATGACATCCGCCAACCCGCAATGGACCCGCGCGGTGGTTTATGGCCCACTCACTCTCACAGAGAGGAGGCCTGTGTCCCAGCAGTGGGAGCGATATAGGCTGATTAATGCTTCACTCGCCTACCGAACAACCGAAAAATGTAATGAAATGAGCAGATGAACGTTAATTTCTGTGTAATTTAGTTGGTATCGTACAATCGTGGAATGAAAAAACCGGCCAAATGCGAGTTGGACTCGCACACGAAAGGTTCCGTACCACCGTACAATATTTAACACTACATTTATAAAAAATCACGTTTGTTGTATGGGATCCCCGCAATTTATTTTATTTTAATTTCATTATTTATTTTTAAAGTAAATATTCCATACAACTAAATATTCCGTGAATATTTCAAGCGTCTACCTGTTGCCGTTATTTAATATCGAGCAAATAACGGCAAAAAATCACGTTTGTTGTAAGGGAGCCCTCCTTAAATATTTATTTTATTTTAATTTAATTATTTATTTTTAAAGTGAATATGCAACTAAATATTCTGTGAATATTCCAAGTGTCTACCTGTTGCCGTTATTAATATCGAGCAAATAACGGCAAAAAATCACGTTTGTTGTAAGGGAGCCCTCCTTAAATATTTATTTTATTTTAATTTAATTATTTATTTTTAAAGTGAATATACAACTAAACATTCTGTGAATATTTCAAGTGTCTACCTGTTGCCGTTATTAATATCGAGCAAATAACGAAAAAATCACGTTTGTTGTATGGGAAAACACAACCCTTAAATATTGAATTTGTTCTGTTTTTAAACTTTTTTGTTATAGCGGCAACAGAAATACATCATGTGTAAAAATTTCAACTGCCTGCTATCACGATTCATAAGATACAGCCTGGTGACAAACAGACAGACGGCCAGTGGAGTCCAGTAAGATGCTGGTAGGGATCTTGACCGTACTTCCGGGATTGTCCTGATAGCCGTGGAATACCTCTCCACTCCTCATAAGCACTTCAGGACGTGTTGCCCTCTTGTCGCTACGTCACTATGTGCTAGCGACCGTTCCCGGGGGCCCATTATTGAGTGTGCAAGTCACCTCCTGCTATTTTATCCGTGTATACATATATAAAACACTGATCAGGCAGGGGTCATAGTTCTTCCATAGTTCTTGGTAACCAGTCCACTTTAGCCACCCAAACCCATAGTCCAACTTTTTATTTTTCCATATTCTGCAATAGTCAATACACCTACCGGGGGTTGTCCTTGGGTGCACTTGCAGAGTGCATACAGGGATAATCGTCGGTTGGTGCCACATTTCATTAAAATTTCCTAAGGGGCCTCTGCGGGTTGGCTTCGGCCCCTCGTACGCCTTCCAAAGGACCGGGCCCCCATGGTCCCGAGATATGTAAAATCTAAAATAATAATAATAATATTCCACAACTATCACACAACGCCATCTAGTCCCAAGTTAAGCAGAGCTTGTGTTATGGGTACTAGACAACTGATAAACATACTTATATATTTCTAAATATGTACATACATATTATAGATAAATTACACCCAGACACAGAACAAATGATCGTGCTCATCACACAAACATTTGTCCTGGGTGGGAATCGAACCCACGACCTCCGGCATAGCAGTCAGGGTCACTAACCACTAGACCATCGGGCCTGTCAATATTGTACATCGACCTTTGGAAAGAAACAATCGGCTAATTTTGGCTTCGTAGTGCGTTATCTCTGTCGCACACTACCTATGTGACGTTAACTGACGTTTTGTCAGTCGTTGTTCAAGTGCGATAGAGTGCGGTCGCGTCCAGTTCAAAATATATATCTAGAGTTGTTAACACCCCCAAATTTAAATAATTTAAAGTTGTACTATGGCATCTTTAGGAAAAATAGGGGAACCTTTTTATTTTACCCCAACCTAAAGCAATCATTTATAGAAAAATTGGTGTATTTTATACAAAGAATAAAAATAATTATCAAAAGAAGCAAATCATAATTGTTTTAACAGCTCCTAATAGATACCGGACTGTTTATATTTCGTGCGACAGAGATAACGCTCTACGAAGCCGAAATTAGCCGATTGTCTCTTTCCAAAGATCGATGTGCAATATTTATCGCCGGGTACTGTATGTATGTACCTATATGAAACAAAACGTTACAAAAAAATATATTTATTGTTTCAATTTGTAAGACAAATAAAGAAAAATATAAATGAACATGTGCATATACCCCCTTCTCTATCGTGTTCACTATCACAAGAAAATTTTCATTACTTCTTCTACAATATTCAGAGCAGTGAATTTTTTCACATTGTGCAACAACATGCACATCTTCGGATCTGTAACGAATTTACAAACGTAAATGTCGCCCTCATCGGTATCCACTTCTAAACGTTTCAACACATTTTTTAATTCATCTTCATACGGCGTCCTTTTCTTTTCTGGAATCATCACAAAATGCCAAGGCAAACAAATCCGTAAAACATTCCATATAACTGACTGACTAACAGCATATGCTAAGTCAGGGTCCTCCTCGGGCTCAACTTTAGGTTCTTCTTCAATTTCCACTTTCTCCAATGGTTTTTCTTCAGGTTCAACGGTATCTTCGCATGGTCGACAAATAAACGTACTCTTTACATTACTCTCAGACAGCGCCATTTTACTTTTAGAACTCGTGCTCTTCTGCTGTTTAGGCATACGTGCACTTTGTGTAATTGTAGACTCAAATTTTTTCGAGGGTTGACCTTTGCCTTTTCCTTTTTTACTTCCTTTCTTTTCTTCTGGCGGAGGAACATATTTCATTTCAATGAGGGTCGTACCTTCACAATATTCTATGACTTTTTCTAATACTGTATCAAGAAATTCCTTTGTGCATTTATTGGCACAAGCTAAGCATTCATCTCTGTACTGTTTAAGTTTAATCAATTTTAGAACTACTTTCTCACACTCTTCTACGTCAAAGCAAGTCTTTTTACCAACAGCCATAGATAACGCTGTGACGAAACCTTGAATAGGATCAGGATTTTTACAAAAAGCTAACAAAAACGCAGAGTAATTCATCATATTTTCCTCCGTTTCAAATAGTTCGAACAAGAAATGTTTTATCAAATTCTTTCTTAACTCTGCATGCTTGTCTTCTGGATCGAAATCTTTTTCAAACCAAAGCTCTTCCGCGATGAAATCATCCCTTGATATCAACTCTGTAGAGTCGAGATCATTACATCGAAATCTTTTGCGAACTTCTAATAATTCATCCACTTCGGGGTATTGAATATTCAAACTATAAATAAGAAAATCTCTCCAATCGACGTATACCGTATCACCAAACAACAAATATACTAATTTGGGTACTTTTTCAGGATTTATACTCATCCAAGCTTCCGGGAATAGAGGCCCACTACAAGCCTCTTTTCCAAAGAAAAAGAAATCTTGAAGGAGGTATATGAAAGCCTTTGTCAGAATTATTCCCGTGGGTGCAACAATCTTAAACTGAGTCCGCAGAGTAGCTAGCTGGCTGATTTTGAACTCCATAGTGCCAACGTTCTCAGTTACTGGACCCGTATCAGCTGGTGGCTCTTGTGGAGCAAATTTTAAAAGATTAGGATCAATAATAAAAGTATCATGTTCAAGTAAAAGCGTTTCTGGAATTCTTCGACCATCTTCAACAGCCATTTGTAAATATTTACAAAGTCTATCCACAGATTTTATCTCATTTATATAGTAATTGTCAATATCGTTTTGTATTTCCATAAACGCTCTATAAATGTGGTCATTAAATAATTTCATATCACGGTAACATTTGTATTGAAGTGCTAGTATTCGAAGGCAAGCTCTAAACATTTCTCCATTGATCCCCATTGTCCATTCTTCAATACATTTCAACGCGTTCTCTTTAAAGATTTCTTCAAGATTAATCGATTCTTCAGAATCATTTTCTTCCTTCTTTTTTATGGATGGTTGAATTCTAGCTACTTCACCGTATTCTCTTGCTATCAGAGATCTATAAGAGTCATTCGTTTCTTGAATAACTTTTAAAGCAAATTTAACATTATTCTCAATCACTAAATTAAAAGGATTGTTGTTGAAGTCAATTTCAATATTTTTAAGTTGCAATTCTTGATATGCTGATTTTAACTGTCTATACGCCTTGTCTTCTCCTCCTTTTCTACTCCCAGATGTTTCATCAGAATCCCTGTATATTTTATTCAACTCCTTAAATGATATGTTATCCGTTGGTGGCATACGTTTGATCATAGCAAAATAAAAATCATGGAGTGCTTGAAATGTCAAAATAGATCTGAAATAAGTAAAATAGCGTAATAAAAAAATGTGTTAAATAAAATCACGCGTGTTCTCCCTGAATAGGTATTAGGTACTTACATTTCGCCAGTTAAGTAGGTAGGTACATAGTATGATCTATTCTTACTATAGTGGGTAGATTTTTGAGATGGGGTAGAAGGGGCAGGTACCTTACCAGCCGTACTTACATGAAATCGGTCTTAGGAGACTAACCTTAACTTCTGAGAAATTTTGACCTGGTTTTGAAAGAGTCATCAATCAAATGGCCAATTTTCACAATAAAAAAATTTGATGCCAGTCGATCCTGCTTCTTTAAAAGATCAAATAATTATATACCTAGGACCAACTGAGGTTTTTAAGCCAGAAATCGCAAAAAAAAACATTTATACATTTCGTAGAAAACGAAATGCCAATTTTCTTGCCGACTATAAATACATATTTTTTCAAAATCTGTGAACGCAGATCAAAAAATTTCTCAAAAAGTTAACGTTAGCCTCCTAAGACCGTTTTTCTGTAGCTACAACGGTTCAGATATCTGCCCTTACTGCCGCGTCTCAAAAATTCACCCGGTATAAGAAACTTTGAACACGCTTTACCTATTAAGTTCCGTTTGCATGCATGATATGTAGGTATTCACTAGGGTTAATATTTCTTCCATAACCCAATTATCGCATATTAGATCATGTCTTTTTTTCTCAGCGTGTAATTTTCTCTCATCGCAAATACGATACAACCGATCTTGTAACTCTTTAACCCGGCAGTGCCATTCATTCTTTGTCAAGTTAATGTCTCGCCAATCATTTTCAAAGTTATTGTAATTATTTTGAAAATAACACACAAGATCTTGCTTATCAGACGGTAAAGTAATGATTTGTTCCATTTTGTCCTTAATGTATCTTGTGTATGGAACCAAGCAGTTCAACTGTAATCTCTTTGCAAAGAACAATTCCTTCATGTCTCTAATGTAAACTTTTTCAATTGCCTGCCAACAAGTTGCCAATGCTACTCCTATTGTCTCAGTAATAGGTATCTCGCCATAATCCCAATCTTCTTCGCCAGCCAATAAGTTAACTTCTTCAATAGTAATCGATTTGCTCACAGCATCTTCCCCAGGCAGCTCCTCCGTTATAACTGCATGAGCATCCTCAGGATACTCTTCCATGGTAGGCTCTTTCACTATCGTCAGCGAAGAGTTTTTACTAATTTTTGAAGCACGGCGGAATTTGTCTTTTGATTTGCCATTCATAACTTCAGTTTTAACTACTTTAAGTTTTGTTCTTTTGTCGTCGGATGACGGGAATTCGAGATTACTTAGAACATTCTCACCAAACAGTGTATCTGATGATTGTAGGGGCATTAGGAAATCACCAATGATATATTTACACATTTGAGCCAAAAATTCTTTATCTATGACTTCGTAGTACATGCTATAATTGATACCTAGCACAGCGTAAAAACGGTCAATCAACTCAGAATTCTCTTCTGTTAAATCCCATATGACTAGTTCTTGCAGAATATCTTCAGTCTCTCTAAGATGTAGATAGCTTGTGAAATAACTCTCAAACGGTTTTTCGATTTTGTTCTTATGGGGATCGCTTACAAGTTTAGATACTCTCACTTCTTTATAAGGATCTATTTCTTTTTTACGATGCCTTGCGATACACTCTTCGAGATAAATATCGTCCCTGTCTTCTAGTAGTTCAGCTTCATTGGGTGGAGTATAGCCAGAGAAAGTCTCTTCCAAAATTTGTGCTTGTCTATATGTATTCGGGTAGTTAATAATTACAAAGCCATTAATGTCATGTTGGTCCTTAAGGTATTCAACTATCATTGCTGCCAAGAGATGATCAGTTAACGGATCACCTATACTTAAGGATTCATAGGCATATTTGCCTAGATCAGCAGAATGAGACAATTTAATTTCTTCTTCTGGTAATGTTTTTGGTGTTTGCGTTTGTTTGGTATTTGCCGGGATTGTTCCTAGCATAGCACTGACGGCTAATTCACTAATTTTGCCCGTAGCTTCATCATCCAATTTCATTATTCTGATTAGTTCCTTGTCTTCCTCCTCGGGAGCAGCCGCCATAAACTTATCAAATGACAGATCAATATCATCACAACCTATCATTTCAGATTTAAATTTTCTTAGACAAAAATTAATTGAGCTTTCAAGGCAAACAACGTGTATTTTTCGCGATTTGAGCAACGTTTGCATTGGAACAGTTAAAGATTTATCTGGGAGGCCACGTACTACAGCTTTTGCTGCATATGGCGGCAACTCAGCAGGTGGTAATGGTGGTGGATATGGATATTTCATTCCAAGTAAAGTGTAAACCAAATGACCTAATATGCGACTCCCCAAATATTCATATTTTCTTTCTTCAGACTCAGGGTCATAGTTAGGTAGTAATATATCCAAATTCCATGGATAAGAATAATCATGATATTCTTTAAATTCATTATCGTTTTGAGCTTCTTGTCGATCTAATTCGAGCCTTATAATTTCCTCTTCTGCGGGAGTAGTTTCCTCTTCGGTGCGATCTTTCAAAATGTCTTCTGTAGGGTCTAAAATATCAAATATTGGCTGTTGTTTATAATATAAAATTTTCCATTCGTGAATAAAATGATCAGGAATCTCATCACCTATCAATTTCTTAAAGTATGCATATTTCGTTGCGTAGTCCACTATTGATAGCATCGTATCATAACAAATTTCATAATAATGCAGACGTTTTCTCCTCATTTTTTCGGCATATAATTTCTTGTGAAGCAACATTTGTCTCTGTTTTTCAAAATCAATTTCAACTTTTTCTAGATGTATTTGTTCTTTGATATTATCAAGAAACTGATCGAACTGCTGGCTTCTTTGATCCGCAAACTCTTTTTCAGCTTGAACTCTATTCCTGACTAAATTCCGCGATTGTTGTTTTGTCTCCATTATTTGTGTACACATTTGCTTTTCAAATTGGGAAAGTTTCATTACTTTCTTAGCAAGGTCAGTGTCCACCTTAGTTTCTTCCTCAGCAATAGAAAGGTCCCTCATGGAACCACTTATGGCATGTCTAAGTTCATTTTGGAACTCTTCGGAATCCGATTTCTTACACATTCTGGTATGAAGATTATCCATGTATCCTTCAGTCCATTTGGACCCAGAAATTGAAGATCTTTGATCTATAGCATTTTGTTCTAAAACAAGAAGCTCATCATAAGTGTAATTTTCAAATTTACAAGGATACCTTAAAGCAAATTGTTCCATTTCTTTTCGCTCTCTGCCTGTTAATTTTTTTGGCAGTACAGGCTTAAAGCACATTGGAGTATTTGCTTCTTTTATGTTTTTAAGAATTTTTGAGTATTTATGTCTTATGTAGTCATATGTGTCTTTAACTTGTTCGGCTTTCTTCTGTTGCCATTCTATAAAAAGCTTCTCATTTAGTAGAGGCTTCGAGAGATTGTCGACGATTGACTCTGGTTCTTCAGGAATATTTTCTACTTTAAACCTGTGTCCGATTTTTTCTACTAAAGCAGAAACCATTTTCCTTTCGCGTTTTATAAAGCTTGTGCGATCCCTTTTGTCTAAATGAAGGAACATTTGATAGAATAGTCGAAGTATCGCAGAACCTTTGCCATCCATTATATTTTCAAGATCGGTAGCATTTAAATGCACGTCTACGTCCGCTAACCATTCTGATAAATATTTCCAATTGCTTTTAATATCCTCGTTTGCAAAACTAGCCTTTATTAAAAAATGTTTTTCTTCATTTATAACGTTGTAGCTGTTGAGTACATTAGCAATCACATAACCATTTTTCATCATTTGTCCGAACTCGTCGGCTTCCCATGATATTGGACGCTGCAATCTTTCCGTTAGCCACTCCTTCAATATTTCAGCCATATTATAATTTTTCAGTACATAAATACATAAAATTGAATATTTCCATAAATAGTCGACGAGATGCCACCTTGTTGCATAGTTTGACGGTGGTTTGACGTAAGTTTGACTGAAAAGTTTCATAGAGAGAATTAAATTAAAAATATAAAAACTTACAAAAATAAGACAGGCAATTTCTTTTTTTTTTCTTCAGTACCATGTCAAAATAATCGTAACCCTCTATCTTTTTTATTATCTGGCAACCCACGGCTGTGCTTGTCATTCCTTATTATGACTTTTTTGTGATGTTTATTTTCACTGTTTTTTATGTATATTTCTTGAATTCTGCCAAAATCTAATCCAGGATGAAATGTAATGAATTCGAAAAAAGTGTATGTACCATTAGGAGATATAAATAATAGGTAAGACGATAGATCGCGTTATTCATTTTGTCGCGTTGTTCACAGAACACTCGCCACATGAACCTGGAGAATTTGGATAAAGCCTTGAAGGACTTGGGCATGCTGAGTGCAATAACCGAAGCGCGGCGCGACTATTTACGCGAGTCGAAGTCAAACTACAACGTGATGCGTCTCAACACGCGATACGTGTCTAACGTGACCGTGGGATATTGTATGAAGAGAGCAACTAACAAAAACAGACTCTGCCCTTACGTATTGCCAATTAGACACAGAACTAAGAGTGAAAACTCGGATGCGATCGGTAGTGACGTTAGCGATAGCGGGTGCGAGTTCAAAAACAGTTTGATAGAGCCATCCACGAGCGGGTACAACCACGAGTGCGCGAAGAGTCCGGCGAAGCGCTGCCAGTCGCTGGAGAACCTAGCGCTAGTGGCGGACGCGCCGGCGCGCGCCGAGCCCTCGCCTGACATGGACTGCGTCTCCACGCGCATCCAGAAGCTACAAGTTGATGAATGACACCCAGTCAGGCACTTACACACAACCACCTCAAAATCTTGTGTGATGACCTTCGAATCGTATTTACTCTAAGTTGAGTGGCGGAGGTTAGAAATATAGAAGTAGTATTCAAGTGATCTAATGAATGTTGAATAATGAATTTTTCAGTGTATTTATACTGATGCATGGATTTAAGTGTAGACGCTGATTCTAAATGTTCCTAGCTCCTTGGTGTACTTGGATTAATTTTGCATGTTTTATTCACCCCAATGATAATGATAGTGCAGCTACTTTCATTAATGTTTAAGCGAATTGCTCAAAAAATGTTTAGAATTGGTACAAATGTTGGATATACGCTGTATCTGAATTAGACAATTGTTTTGATAAAGTTGATTGATATGTTAGTAAACTGTGAGAGTTTTAATGATTTTTATGGTTACCCTAAAATTAGCGCCACAGTGTTTGTTGTGAACAAATTGATTTTGTTTTGTTCTAAGTCACATACGCACTAAAATTTATATACCATCTTATCTTTCAAGTAATATTTAAACACATATTCCATATTTTGAATGAGCATTGCATATATATTTGTGTATCATATTATATAACATAGAAAAAAAAATCTAATAAGAATAAGACTGTATGAAGATCTCATCGCATCCACAAAAATTTATGTCCTATCCAATTATCTGAACAACACACATTGCCACTGGAAAGGCAAAATTATTACTTAAATTTTGCCTTTCTGGTGACAATATTTTTTATTTGTCATCCACGCTTTTGTGACTTAGAAATAGATACTTATGTTTGTTAACATATTTTGTTATTTTGTTCTTATTAATTTAATAACAAATATTTGAAATAAATATTGCTTTGATTAATTCTTATTATTGTTTCATTGTACTTCTAGTTTCAATAATATTCTATTTAAGCTGTTTTACCCCCATCATACTGTCAATAATAAAGTCATGTTCTATGCTGAAGGGTTTGGTTTCCACACTTAGTCCTTCAGGTGGACCATTGTGCATCATGGACAATTAAAGTAACAGACACAAAACTATTTAATAAACAGTTTTTTAGCATTTCACATTAATTTTATATCTGTTCAGGGCTCAGATGCAGTCTATACTAATATTATAAAGCTGAAGAGTGTTTGTTTGTATGTTCTTTTGGTTGAACGCGCTAATCTCAGGAACTACTGGTTGGAAATGAAAAATTATTTTTGTGTTGGATAGTCCATTTATCGAGGAAGGCTATAGGCTATATAACATCACGCTACGACCAATGGGAGCGGAGCATCAATGAAAAATGATTCAAATATGGGTAAAAATTATATTCCTTTTGAGACCTCCCATTGCGTACGCTGCGTAAATGGTTACAGTTACGCAAGAATCATGTACGACGGAATAGTTCCTCTGTAAAAGTTCTAAAAAAAAGTCCGCGACAGCATAATGATGTCTACCTACCTTTTAAGGTTGACTCGCTACTTTTTTAACCAACTTCAAAAAAGGAGGTTCTGTATTCGACCAGTATGTATGTCCGCGATTTTCTCAAAAACTAGTGAAGCAATTTTGATAATTCTTTAATTAATATGATCTACATACTTTCAGGAAGGTTTTATTATATAATACATTAGGTAATTATTCTCCTTTGCTCGCTGTATACTATACCTATAACGCAGTGTGCCTAAGTCGCGTTATGCCTAGACCAAACGAGACGTGGGCGTATTGTGACTTAGGTCAATAGCGAGATTGGCTTAGTGAGACTTATATGTTACGGCTAATAGCCGAAGTGTGGCTACACCTAGTCTTAGTTTTAGCCGGGCGGGTGTACGAAGTTGTATGCATAAATGTACTGCATCTCGGTCGTTTCTATCCAAATTTTGATGATTCTTCTAGTCGGTGTCTTCAATTCTTCAATGCACTAGTGTTAATTGTATTTGTGCGGGGTAGGTACAGACGCCAGCACATCAACCTACTACAATCTGTCAAAATTCTTTAATAGATTTTCAACTTTATCACTGAATTATAAGGTTCAAAGTTGATTGGGAAAATGTGACAGTTAGGTGTAGGTTGATGTGCTGGCGTCTGTACAACTAAAAAGTGAAAAATAAAACCTTTTTGAAGTCTTGTTTGTTTTCTAATCATGGTAATCATTCTAAAATAATGCATTATTAATTCCTTTATTTAACTAAATACATATAAATTATATTTTTAAATATTACAATATAAAAATATTTGAAAATAAATAAAATAGTAACCCACCGGTATCGGGATATATATTATTATTATTTTTGCATTTGATAGCCCCATTCTTGAGGAAGGCTATAGGCTATTTAACATCTCGCTAGGACTCTTAGGAGCCGAGCAAAAACAAAAAAAAAGTTAGAATGAACGCGAAAACGAGGTAATAGCGCGGACAGGTGACGCGATGCGACGAGGACGAGGTGGGTCGGGGGAACAAGAAAATTAATCAGCGCCTGACCATTGACGTAATTTTAGTAGGCAAGGTTTTAATAACGTCTAAACTTGTATTGATTTATAGTTAATTAAAACGGTACAACACCAATTACAATAATTAACATAGAGACAATAATTACGTTGACAATAATATAATTTAAAACTAACATGGAACAGTGGACACCCTTGCATACTTTCTCTCATAGAACTCCAGACATATACGCATAATTATAATCCATTCATCCGCAAACACATCACATTCAGGGTTGGCAGCCAGAAGGGCATTCAGCACCTCTAGAGTACGACAGATTGGGGATTCGGCTCTGGCTAGTTTTGTCTGGCAGTTGCGCAAACAGATTGTGCCGGAGGCTCTGACGATGTCCGATGTATTTGTCGGGCACAAATAGTCGGCAGAAAAGACCATGGAGTTCTGGGCAGTCGACACGTCCCCGTAAGGTCTTACAGGCTACAGCGAGTTGATCAAGGCCTCTTCTCACCTCCAACGAGTTAAAGCCCAAAATCCAAGTATAGAGTAGTGTCAGGCGCTGATTAATTTGACAGCACTAATCTAAAATTTATCTTCTGTCCTTTTCTTAATGAAATAGAAAGAAAAAGAAGCACTGAACTTAATTGGCACCAATGTCCTATCCAAAAGCTTGGTCTGCCTATTGCTTCTTAAACAAAAAATTTAAAAATTTAACTGCGAAGGTAAGAATGAGTGTGTGGATCGGGCGATTAGTTAACTACCACAAAATTCGCCTGAACCAATCAGCGCGAGGCTGTGATGTAAGTAGTTGATGAATATCACCAGATGGAGACACGTGACACGCGTGAGTTGCCCCGTTCCTCAGTCGACCGGCGCACGCGATGTCTTCGAATTATGGCAGCTAAAACTTCAATAAAAACACATCAAATTATAACTTAAAATTCATTTATTCGCAGCCATTGAGTATGTAACACTTATGATAAATAACAAAAGATTGTATATAATATTGCATGTGACTGATTGCAGGGTAGGGACGAAGCGGTTGTGATCAAAAGTTCTATTCTAATATCTGATCACAGCGCTTTTACTTTTAATTGCTTCATTTTTGGTGTTTTTCGTTTCTGTTGACGTTTCTGCTCCTTGAGTTCCCAACGACGCTGCTTCTCGGGGTCGTCCTCCTGGAATACACAAATATCAAATTGATTTCAAACTAGCTGACTTGCTTGACTAGTGCTGTGCACTTCTGTAAGTGACGAATTCACAATACCAGCCAGCTGTATATGATTTTTTGTTTGTGTATGTTTTAGTGAGTAAGTTATAGAAGTGCCATATCAATAAATAAATACAAAATGTAACACGGCCTTTTTAGAATGTGTGTGAACGTGCCCTTATGCGCGGGAACAGGGAGCATACACCCCCGCCCCCGCTCCCGCGCTAACCGATAGTGGACGAAAGAACGCGAGTCAGCACGCTACGCTCGCGACCCGCTCGTAAATAGTTTTGATTGTTTTTTTTTTATATTTACCTATTTTTTATGTTTGTGCTGTTAAACGTGCGTTCCAATAATTTAAATAGACCCAACAAACCCCCCTGACCCCTTTTTTTTATGGATGGGAAATCATCAAATGACTCCTCCCGCTCTGGGTGGAGCGGAAGGGAGTGTCAGACTCTTACTGACTAAAACCCATCCGTGTTCCTTCCTTAGCCCTTTATGTTCCGGGGTAACGGTAACGCTTTCGGACAATCCCGCACCCCCGGCAGGCTTTGGCCCTGGCAGGCCCCTTCCTTCTTGCTGACATCTCTTTGAGGCGCGCGTGGAACACGTACGCGCCGTCCGGCACGGGCCTGGTCCTGATCGGACGGTGAGCTAACCCCCCTGACCCCTGAGATAAACTTTTCCTACAAAGGTCTTTTTTTCATACAGTCTAACCTTAGTAGGCCTTTGCCCTGTATAAGTGGCTAACATAAAGTTATAGTTACCGCGAGTATGCGTTCCTTCTCCTGCTTGCGTTTCTCCTCGCGCCGGGCCGCGGCTTGTTCCTGTCGCGCCGCGTGCGCACCTCGCAGCCACGCCTCCGCCACTTTCTGGCGACGCTTCTCGCATTTCGCTAGGGCCTACAAAATAACATGTTCATATTATTACGAGTAAAAAATGATTCCAAATGAACGGGAAAAAATATTTTCTTAAAAAAAAAAAAACGATTTTAAAAAATCTACAATGTGCTAACTACTTATTACTCCTTTTTTGATTACGGTTAAAATTTAAAGGCGTCTCAGTTTACCCAGAGGTACAGAATATGCTTGCAAAAACAGAAACAAAAGCAGTTGCTAACTTACCAAATGATAGACTTTTTTGGCAGTCGATCAGAGGGGCAATTCTCGTAATTTTAAGAACATTCACAGTCTAACCTCAGTCTCAATCTGTTAAAATACCTCTAATTTTCCTACATTTTAACATTTGTTTGTCACCGAGATGAGAGTGCGACTAGATTTTGAACGTTTTAAATTACGGGAATTGTCCTTCTGCTCGTCGAAACCGCTCTATTTGAAAACAGAATCTGAAATAATCATCAAGTTTTGGTACATCAAACTCGATGTTATACAAGACAAAGTTCAAATTCCATTGTAAACACAATTCTTGAGGATCATTTTATTACGAATTTTTTTTCACTAAATAATTCGTAATAAGTCGTACGGTGCAGCAAACAACTAAACAAACAAACTAACCTCCTTGCTAAGCCTGAGCCTCTTAATCTTGTCCATGAGATGGAACACAAGCTGCAGTAATGGCCGCACCTCGTCACCGCCGCCGTCGGGTCCTAGCGCCAGGCTGACGAGCATTACCTTCTCCGTGTCAGGGGGCTTGGTTACTGCTGACTCCCTGTAAACGAGCGTTAATATTAGCATAAGATTCGTTATATCATTAACTAGGTGACCCAACAGACGTTGTCCTGTTCTGTCCTTTCAATAATTCTTACAAAATTCCCATAGAAAACAGGACGTTAAATTTTTCTCGAATTTTCCAGTTTCCCGGGAAACTTTTCCAATATTTCGTTCCCTAAAAACATTACGAAAAAGAAAACCAAATTGAGAGATTGCGAACGTCATTAGATATCCGAAGTTTAATTTATGTCGTTTGTCGTCTCCACCTTGTATCCATACTATTAATATTATAAATTCGAAAGTAACTCTGTCTGTCTGTATTTTACCTTTTCACACCTAAACCACTGAACCGATTTAGATGAAATTTGGTATAGATATACAGGGTGTCCCAAAACTCAACGTCAAGCTGAAACGGGGTGACAGGATTGATCATAACCATCACGAGAAAAATCTGAAAAAAAATCTATCCCATGCAGTTTAAAAATTATGGGCATTTTAAGAAAAACCTAGAAATTTGATCAAACTGTACCATTTTTCGGTTATTGTGGTTATTCTTTTTTATTTTTGTTCATTTGAACTTTGGAAACGTAATCCTAAATAACATTTCTAGAATCCCAATAAAAAATAATGACACAATTGCCTCAAGTTTCCGAGAATTGAGACTATTTGTTAAACTACGAATTTAAAATTTTCAAGATTCGTCGACTTTGACAGGCCCTCCTATAAAAAAAATGTACTAGAGTGCCTTGGCAAGTAGCATTAAAAGTTGGCGCATTTAATCAGAATTCTAAAATGGTACAATACTTGTTAGTTCCATACAATAGAAAAGAGTAAAAAAATTAAAACCTCAAGTAACCCGATTTTTGCTATCTCATTTTACTCAGTTAAAATGTTTTTAATTCACACAAGCTCTAGGTAGGTTCTTAATTTTAAGACAAAATGATGAGAGAGATGGATAATGGGTATGTTCGCCATGAGTGAGCGAGACAGATAGTGACGCCACTTTTACCAAAGTGAAAAAAAGTTAGTAAAATTAGTAAAATAATTAGGTTTGTTGCAATAAAAGTCTGATGATAGAGAAATAACGTTTTTTATTACAATAAATGTTCAAATTGTTTACCATCAGCCTCAATACAAGCCCTACATCTTCTTAAAAAAGATCTACTTATTAGTCGGGCATATCTTCGAGAGTTGATCGCCTCAGCTGCTTGAGAAATGCGTTCACGCAGGTCGGCTACGTTCTCAATGGGCTTTGAGTAAACTTTTTCTTTGAGAACTCCCCAATAGAAAAAATCCAGGGGATTTAAATCTGGTGAACGGGCGGGCCACGAGATAGTGCCCGAACGTCCAATCCACCTTCCCGGATATTCCTGGTCAAGGAAATCTCTTACTTGCACTGCGAAATGCGCTGGGCAGCCATCTTGTTGAAACCACATGTCGCGAAGATCTGCTAGTGGTACGTCCTCTAACAGGGTTGGTAAATCTTCTCTTAAAAAATGTAGGTAATTAGTTCCATTCAAGTTCTCAGGCAGTTCAATAGGCCCAATAATTTTACCGTTTAAAATTCCGGTCCACAGGTTTACTTTAAAACGATACTGGGATCTATCTTCTCGCATTAAATGTGGATTCTCCACATGCCACTCGTGATAATTGTGCAAGTTCATGTAACCATCTTTTTTCAATGTCGATTCATCTGACCAGAGAATTTTTTGGATGAATTGGGGATTCTCATTATGCCTCTGTAGCATTGTTCTACAAAAAGAAATCCTTTCCTGATAATCTCGAGGTAGAAGACTTTGAACTCGTTGTACGTGAAACGGATGCATTTCGGCTCTTTGTAAAATACGATGAGCAGTGCTTTTCGGTATTCCCGTTCTTTCTTCAATTCCACGTACGGAAATACTTCGGTCACGTGCGACCTCTTGCAATACTTCTTCCTGGAAAGGAAACACAGGTCTACCTCCAGCCTGTATTTGATTCGGGAAATGGCCGCCCTCTGTGAGTGAACGGTGCACATTAACAAACACGCGGTGATCCGGGTAGCGCTCTAAATTTGGATATCTTTCACGATAAAGTCTAGCGGCAGCACTTGCGTTGCATCTGCATTCCCCATAAATGAGGTGCATGTTCGCATATTCTTGTGAAGTGTAGCGCGTAGGCATGGTAGATAAAAAGGATGCCAACACAAAAGTCCAGAGAGAAGCCAAAGTTGCCGGTATGTTATCAACAAGTCCAATTCACAAAGATTCAAGTCCAAAAAGAGAAGCCAAAGTTGTCAGTACTAAATCAACACAAGCGAATACGAACGTGCGCAGTAGACGAATGAGCGAAACGTACTAACTGGTTGGTGTCGGACTGGTAGCGTAGCCATTTGCTTGGCTGAAACTAGTGCGAATGAAACAGATAGATGCCATAGCATCTATCTGTTTCATTCGCACTCGTTTAAACGACGCATCTCCGTCTCAATGCGTGGCGTCACTATCTGTCTCGCTCACTCATGGCAAACATACCCATTATCCATCTCTCTCATCATTTTGCCTTAAAATTAAGAACCTACCTAGAGCTTGTGCGAATTAAAAACATTTTAACTGAGTAAAATCTGATAGCAAAAATCGGGTTACTTGAGGTTTTAATTTTTTTACTCTTTTCTATTGTATGGAACTAACAAGTATTGTACCATTTTAGAATTCTGATTAAATGCGCCAACTTTTAATGCTACTTGCCAAGGCACTCTAGTACATTTTTTTTATAGGAGGGCCTGTCAAAGTCGACGAATCTTGAAAATTTTAAATTCGTAGTTTAACAAATAGTCTCAATTCTCGGGAACTTAAGGCAATTGTGTCATTATTTTTTATTGGGATTCTAGAAATGTTATTTAGGATTACGTTTCTAAAGTTCAAATGAACAAAAATAAAAAATAATAACCACAATAACCGAAAAATGGTACAGTTTGATCAAATTTCTAGGTTTTTCTTAAAATGCCCATAATTTTCAAACTGCATGGGATAGATTTTTTTTCAGATTTTTCTCGTGATGGTTATGATCAATCCTGTCACCCCGTTTCGGCTTGACGTTGAGTTTTGGGACACCCTGTATATGTCCCGGGAAAGGACATAGGGTAGTTTTTATCCCGATATTCCCACGAGATCGAAACTTATGCGGGTGAAACCGCATGGCGCTGCTAGTAAACATATCAAATACTATTCGTAGCCAAGAATGTGGACTTAGATGTAATTTTTATTTGAGAAAAGTAACTATCATTTTACTGAACGAATTTGTTGCTATACAGGGTGAAATTGAAAACATGCGACAAATCGAAATGGAAGATTGTACTCATCATTATGAACAACTTTTACTATGGGACCAAACCTGAAATCGCGAAAAAAAAATAGCTATTCCCTACATTTATGTTCGCATAACTCGACAAATGTAGGGAGCAGCTGATTTTTTTTTTTGCGATTTCAGATTTGGTCCCATAGTAAAAGTTGTTCATAACGATGAGTACAATCTCCCATTTCGATTTGTCGCATGTTTTCAATTTCATGCTGTATATAAGGATCAATTCCTGCAGATGGAGTTTTTGTCAAAGGAAACAGATTTTTTTTTCGAAACAGGGATAGAAAGATAATATTAGAAAAGAAAAAAATCACAAAAGCACAGACCCTTGTGTACTTGAAAACTGGTACAGTCAGCTAGAAAAAAACAATTCTTACGATTTATTTTTATGATGGCAATGGTCCGTCTCAAAAATCCAATCTGCATAAATAAATCTATACTAATAATAAAGTTGAAGTTTGTTTTAACGCGTTTAGAACTCCAGCGGGGCAATTGCGTTATCAATCGGAATCGGTTTCATTTTGACAGTTCCAACCAAACATTCATTGCGTTATTTACGTGTTGAGCAGACAAGTTTTTGGAACTTATGAAGCAATGGATTAGCAATTGGTTTCGAAATGATTCTGATTCTGATTGATAGTGTGTTACGCAATTAGGTTGCCGGTCGGATTTTAAAAATTCTTTTAGCATTTGATAGCCCAACTCTTGAGGAAAGCTATATGCTACTTAACATCACGCTAGGACCTTTACGGGCCGAGCAAAAAGAAACAAAATCAGAAAGAACGCTAAGCGAAAACAAAGTAATAGCGACGGGGAGTTTTATAAAAATGTGACCGTAACGCACGTAAACGAAGTCGCGGGTAGAAGCTAGTTAAGTAATATTGGTTGTACTCCTCAGAAAGCACGTTAAGCCGTTGGTGCCGGCTGTCATTCGTGGATCTTTGACAGTCGTTACGAGTTGTCAGAAGCCCGAAAGTCTGACAATTAGTCTTACCAAGGGGTATCGTATTACCCAGCAACTGCGTTGTGGAGGTCAGATAGGCAGTCGCTTCACATAAAATACTGATATTCAGCTGCATCCGGTTAGACTGGAAGCCGACCCCAACTTAGTTGGGAAAAAGCTAGGCAGATGCAGTGGCGTGCATTGCATATAGGCATATAAGCAGTGCCTACCTAGATATATCAACATAAGCCTGTCAAATACATTTTAGTGTGTGTGCGCCCCACAATTAAGAAACTTACTAAATTATCATACCTAACAAAAACAAAATCTTCATACAAACACTCGCGGCAGTAGGCAGTCGCCGGACGGCCTACTCGGCTCCCGTACTATTCGCATACTGTCATTGGTCTTTACTCGTTCAAGTTAATACGACAAAATTAAAAATACGTACGTCTCACGCGTAGTATCTACCATGACGTTCGACCTTCGCAATTTATCACCCTTAAGTAGGCATGCCTACTCAAATTAGCCAAATTCAGATTAGCCAAAGTACATACATCTTTTATGGGGTACTGTGTTAAATGTTACAATAAAATACCTTGTGATATATTGCAATTAAATGAAAGAAGATTTAAAACTCACATTAAACGTACACTTTGTAAACAAGCATACTATAAATTAGAAGATTATATCCAAGATAAGAACGCTTGGAAACATGCTGGTCCTGCTCCATAGGACAATCCAGAGTCTAGACAAAATCAAACTGGTTGCGAATTTAATTGTAAATTTTTTTATTCTTTCTTTTTACATTTATTACTCACACCCTGACTTATTACTTGTATTTTGTCTTTTAATTAAAATCGTCTTGCTTGTACCATGTTTGTAAATATGTGAGCACCATGTATCTATCAGATAATTAATTTATATGTCATGGTTTCGTTTTCAATTCTTTTACCTATTGTGGTATAGTAATTTTATTGTAGGTGCATCGTCCTCACATGTTATTATATAATTAATGTACCCATGCAAAATATTGTACCTAAAACATTTTAAAAGAGTAACGGTGGAGTTTCTTGCCCGTTCTTCTCCATACGAAAACTACCTTTTGGAATGGGCGACTAGAATCAATTCTATTTTATTTAAGATAATTTTTGACGTTCAAAAGTACCTTTTATGTGCCTATTTGAAATAAATGCTTTGACTTTGACTTTGAAATAACCACACTATTGACCTGATTTTTTTTCTGATTAGTGACCGCGTTTGTCTAGACTAGACCCGGCCTAGTGCCTACCTATTCTGAAAACTAATGCACGCCACTGGGCAGATGATGGTTGTACTCACTCTATCTGCTTGGGGCCGGAGTATTTGTCGGAGATATGTATGAACTGCACGTATTGGTGGTAGTGGTCCAGTGCGGCACACACACGCGCGTCCAGCACGGACGCCGTGGCCTCCGCCGTCTCCGACATCACGCACAGCGCGCTCGGCAGCCCGTGCTTGTCGCCCGGCCGGCGTTCCGGGCAGAACACGCTCTGGAAACGACAAGTATACGCTTAATATTATACAACTAGCTGCGCCCCGTAGTTTCACCCGCATAAGTGTCGATCCCATGGGAATATCGGGATAAAAAGTAGCTTATATGTTAATCCAGGGTGTCTGCTACCTCCATACAAAATTTTATCAAAATTGATCCAGCCGTTTGAGCGTGAAGAAGTAACAAACATATAAACACACACGCACACACACAAACTTTCACCTTTATAATAAATTAGTGTGATAAACCCACAGTATATCTCTGCCCCCGATAGGAAAAAAGACGCATTTAACATTTTTTTCGGATTTGAATTACATACATTGCCGGAATCAGAAAAAAAAAGCGCATCTGCCTGTATTTTTAATATTTTTCTAACTTCCTCCAGTAATTAATTTCCCAATCAACAGCAATTAATTTCCCGTTTCATTCATTAAAACATTTATTTCTCTGTTTTTAACTTTTTTTAAATACGTCTTTTTAACTATCAGGGGCAGATGAATAAACCCTATTATACACGTTGAAATTGAATACATGCGACAAATTGAAATGGGAGATTGTACTCATCATTTTGAACAACTTTTACTACGGGACCAAACCTCAAATCGCGAAAAAAAAATCAGCTGTCCCCTACATTTTGACGAGTTATGCGTACATAAATGTAGGGAACAGCAGATTTGTCGCATGTTTTCAATTTCACCCTGTATTAGCGGCACTCAATGGCGTTTGACGTTTTCTTGATAGTTCTGTTGATATGGACTGCTAATTAGCCCTTTCCAACTACTACAAGGTCAAATTAAATTAGCGATCAAAACTCCGGAGACGTGATGGTATCGACATCTAAACACGATTTTTGGGGCCAACGACCGCTGGTAGTGTAGTTACTTGAAGTATGGGTTGAATACAAAAAAAAACAACCGACTAAAAAAAAGGAAAAAAAAGAAAAAAGAAAAGAAAAAAAAGAAGAAAAAGAGAAGAGAAGAAAAAGAAGAAAGAAAAGTTTTTATTTTTCGCTTTTTAGTTGTACCTACCCCACAAAAAAGTAAACAAAAAAAGATCGTTAATGTAGACAATGTAGATAATTTTTTAGATTTTTGTTGATTTTTCAAAAACCGCTTGTCCGATTTCGATAAAATTTTCATGGGACCATTTGGGAAGTATACCCTCTCCAACAATTTTTCAAATCGGTTGACAAACGACGGAGTTATGCGCGAACAAACATAAAAAAAAAAAAAAAAAAAAAATACAAACATTCGAATTGAGAACCTCCTCCTTTTTTAGAAGTCGGTTAAAAACAGTTTCTTTTGGTTTGTCGTCTTAAAATATTGATACCCATTACGTCGGCGGGATTTCGCTAAGTAATTTAATTTGACACTGTATATTGAAGACGGCTTCCAGTCTAACCAGAAATATTGAACCGCTAAATAGTACGCACTTATTAATTTACGTACTTTTCAGATAGGTAATTTAAACGTCTTGTTTTTTTTTCTATACTTGCAGAGTTGCCTGTTAGTAACTGTTGAATTACATATAAATACATAGTTTAATTGTTACCTAAGGTCCGACTGCGTCAAATTTGCCAAAAATGTAAACAACAATGGCCGCTCGAAATTGAATAAAATCGATAAACAAGAGTTTTTATTTTAAGTAATGTTAGTTTTCGTCTAAATCTCTGTGTTAACTAAACGAAAACAAACATTACTTAAAATAAATACTCTTGTATATCGATTTTATTCAATTTCGAACGGCCATTGTTGTTTACATCTTTGGCAAAGGCGCGGTCGGACTTTATATAAAAGCAGTGTGGACAATTATTGGTGAACGAATAAAATAACCATTACACATATACACATACCAAGTCCTGCATCTCCTTGGACAGTTTGGTGGCGATCTTCTTCTGCGCAACACACAGCACGAACGGATCGCTGTCGTCTTTGCCGAGCTCCACACGGACCAGCAGTGTGTCCGGAGTTGGTCTAACTACACCCAGTAGTACGTGGACTAGGTCTTGTCGCTGTAAAAGAGAAATCAATTTTATTTAGGCGGATAATGATAATAATAGGCAAGTCTGAGTAACCGACTGGTTACTCAGACTAGACTAGGATAGGCTAACTCAGCCTATCGCAGTCCACTACTGGACATAGGCCTCTCCCAGACTGCGCCACAGCACCCTGTCCTCCGCCTTCCGCATCCAGTCTACCCCAGCCACCTTCTTTAAGTCGTCCGTCCATCTAGCTGGAGGGCGTCCCACACTATACTTGCTGGTACGCGGTCTCCACTCCAGGACTCGTCTGCTCCACAGGCCATCAGTCCTTCGACAGACATGGCCAGCCCACTGCCACTTCAGTTTGCTTACTCTGCAAGCTATGTCGGTAACTCCGGTTACCTATCTTTATATATCGGTCTATTAATTAACCTCTCCCAAATCACGATGTTTTTATTTTTTGCATACCGTCAAACGGGATTAATAGGGATGCAGGGGTGAAACGAGACGAAACTTTAAAAGGGATTTTAACATTGACATAACATAATTGGATACCAAAACGGACTCTAATGTGTTTATTGTACTTATTATACTCGTAATCAACGATTAAGTATCCTAGTAGGTACTTCTTTGACATAATCTTCTCATTATTTGACATTATACAACGTGCCGCTACAATGACGACATTAATTTAACACACGGGTAGGGGGTAAGGCTAGTGGCCAGTAATTATGATACATGTGTGCTATGTTGATCAATGTACACGCGTTTTATACGACGTTTTTCAAGACTCTTGCAAGGAAAATAACAGACTTGTATTGTTTTTAACTTTTATGGAAAATGGCGCGCTGGTTTTGTTTTTCCGCGCGCCGCGCTAGCGATTCACGCATAGGTGTAAATAAAGGCACTGGCAAATCCGCTAAACAGCCTAAATAAAAAATATAATAAACACAAAATAATGTTTAGACTGATCGTAGTGTTGTCGTGTGTTAAATTGTAGTTTAGTTAGTATGGAATTAGAAAGTACTATTGGCATAGAGAAATATACATGAGTTCAGTGAGAATCCGCAATACTAGAACGGCAGTCAGGGTCTTGTTTGGTTCCGAGAGGGACCACGGACAATTTAAGGTAAATAAATTTAAGTTCATTTTGGGACCATGGGCAATTCAGACTATTTAAAAAAGAAAAGTGAAATATGGCCCGCAGATTCCTTTTCGCATGAAGTCTCTTTGATGAGTAGTTCGACTAGTAAATATGTAGTTATCTGACTATCGGCGGCGTTACCGCACTAGTGCGGTAACTGCGGTAACATAAAGTAAAAAAACAGGACTGTTTAATACACTGCATTATGGATCTAAAAGCGGTTCATTAAGAGCCACTTTACGAGCAAGTGTTGAAAAATTATAACAACATATTATTATTATTACCTTGATAAGTTTGAGTGTGAGCAGCATGCCCTCGCAGCAGAGGCGGCCGCTGCACCACATAGTAAAGCAATGTTCCGCCTCGCGCCTCCACCCGCGCTCGTCACTCGCCGCTACCACGTCTAAACCTGTCTCACCTGGAAACAACAAGTTAAATAGTCAGAATATTTCTTAAAATGTCTGTAATAGCCCCGCTACGCACGGTTTTTACGACTTGACAAAACATCGTTTTTTTTAATTACATGTAGTTCAACCATCATCATTATTTCAGCCGAAAGACGTCCACTGCTGGACATAGGCCTCCCCCAAGCACCTCCACTTCGATCGGTTCTACGCTTCTCGCATCCAACGGGTTCCTGCGGCCTTCACAAGGTCGTTGGTCCACCTTGTGGGAGGCCTTCCAACGCTAAGTCTTCCGAGAACCTTTCGGCCCCATCGGCCATCTCTTCTAGCAATGTGCCCTGCCCACTGCCACTTAAGTTTGTTTGTTGTTGTCTTAAGTAAGCAAAGTTGAAAACTACATCAAAATCCATAGCGCAATTTAGGAGAACAACGCGATCAGACAGACGCGAAAAGCGACTTTAGGTTCAAAATATGTATCTGTGAAGCAGGGGCGGATCGTTAGTAAACAATCAATTTTTCATACCAACTAACGTAAAATTATCATCAAGCAGCGGTTTATGTAATTTCAAGAAGTTGGTAGCAATGGAGGTGTTCTTCGCGCGTCCTATCGCGTAGGCCAGCGCGTACGACGCTAGCAGGCAGCACAGGATGCCTTCCAGCCAGTACGCGTCCCAGCGCGGACGGATCATTATAGGAACCTGCAGATAAAGAAAACAGTGGAGTCCAAATGTAATTTATTTGATATAAAATTATTTTATAGCTCCGGATCTTTCAGGCTCATTTATTTAAAGTCCTCCAGACCGTATTTCGGCCACGGCGGCCAATCTCAACGGAGACTAGCCTTCGCCGCGGGAGATATTATAGTACAGGCGTGTGCACGCAGACACAGGTGCACTCCCTCTTCCCTCACTCTCATAGTCCGATGGGACGGCAATCCGACACGACCGAAGCGACATCAGGTGCTGGACCAACGAATTAACGTGCGTACTCATTTATTTAAGAGGTACGTAAATAAGTAGGTACTCTGTAGATCTAGCAAAAGTTAAACAAAAACCGTTTTATTACAAAACGAGTTCTAGTTCGAGGCTTAGCCTAAACCTTCGAGCCAGTTACTGTATTTTGAACTTTATTCCGACAAACATAAAGTTCTTAATTCAAAATTGACAACTTAGACTCGGGTTTAACGTCAGTTTTTGTAATAAGAAGTGTAACTTTGTCGGATTATAGTTCGATATTTAAAAATGGTTCGATGGTTTAAACCTGGGTCTAAAGATAAACCTTATTTTGAACAAGGCCGTAGAAGTCCAAGATGTACTTTTAATACACTCATTCATATCGGACAGACAATTAGAGTGGAAGCTATGATTCCATTTTTTAGAGATTTTTATCAATAGTTTTTGTCCAGCACATACCGTCTAAACGGCGTATAGTGAAGCTACTAATTCAAAACAAAGAAAACACTACTTTAGTAACTTCTGCATAGAGTAGATTTTGCTTTAACTATACAAAATTATTCATACTAATAGATGTGTGTTGTTTACCTTAGAAATAGTGATCTTTGGTTGTTCAGACGTGCGTGGAGCATTGTCCTGGAACCCTTCGAACTCCTCAGGGTCTTGGAAGTGCTCAAACTCGTTGTCTTCATCCTGAGAAGAGAAAAAGAATACTCATGACTTTCTGAGAAAATGTGAAAACACCTACTTTCATTATCTACTATTATTATCATTATACAGTCACTGAACTTCACCACCTTCAAGAAATATAACAAAAGAATTAATTTGCAATTCAAATAGGGAATGTTGGTGACCTCTGTACCACAGAAGTTTACTGTAAACCTACTTTAGATGAGAATGGCGTAGTAAGTGAATGTAGTTATGGGTTGTATTAAGCAGCCCCATTTTATATTTTTTTAAATTGTATTTTACCTAACCTACCACCTACCAACCTTCTTAAGTATGTGTGTCACTTTTTAGCTTGTAACTTGCTCTGTACAACGCCTTGTGATTATATTCTGTTATGTTGTGCATGTAAACTTAAATAAATAAATATATAAAGAAATAACCGTACGCAAACTACGCGCATTGACGTGGAGTTGCTGACACCAGCCCGTATCGCCTAGATGAAGAAAATAAAATTTTGAAGTAGATAGCTGTTTCATTTGCGCTTTAGCGTACCTCTACTAAGATCTCATCTTCAGTCTCGACGTTGGCTTCAAACTGATCATTTGAAGATATCTTCTGTTTTGTAGGAGGAGGCGACTCCTTTTCTTCAGCAAAATCTGATGAAGAAAAATTTTTTATGGTGTTTCATTATCATTCAAATTCGTACCTTATTTATACAGGATGTTACGGAAAGGGTATATCAATACAAACGGGTTGAAGAGTGTATCTGGTCTAGAATCTCTGTACAAAATTTCAGCTCAAAAGCAGTAACTTGGAAAATGCTTAATATTTTTTTATTTGGATAGTTTATTAAATTGAAATCATAACAAACGTGTCACCGCACTACGAGGGTCATTATCCATTATCTGTAGTGTGTCTGTGCGCCTAGTACACGCACATCACGCCGCCGCGCGCCAGTGCAGCGCCGTGATGTCGAAATAAAAAAATATTAAGCATTTTCAAAGTTAATGCTTTTGAGCTGAAATTTTGTACAGAGATTCTAGACCAGATACACTCTTCAACCCCTTTTGCATTGATATACCCTTTCCGTAACACCCTGTATAGGCACCACAATCCACAAACGAATTTCACTGTGTTGGCCAATGGTATGTTTGACAGGCTAAGTTTACATAACTAGTAATTTACACAAATGGAACTAATGTGATGATTTTTATAACTTTCGTAAAAACAAAACCACTTATATTTCAAAACAGTGTGAGAAAACTTGGATGTTTATGGTTTGAAATCCCAAACATGGTGGCAATTAATGCTCATTCTGTCTCCATATGAGTATTAAAACTATCAATCACATTCTGTCTGAATAATTTTAAAGGATATTGCTAATCCAATGCTTCAGTACGAAAAATTTGTCAGCTCAAAAACGTAAATAACGCAATGAATATTGCTTAACTATCAAAATGAAAGCCATTCCTAGTGTTAGTGTCTTACGTAATTTTCCCCACAATTTATATTTGAAAACAGTGTGGGAAAATGTGGAATTTTATGGATTTAAACCCAAACATGACTTAAACTCAAAGCATTTATTTCAATTAAACCATGTACAGGCACTTTTGAATTATCAAAATTACATAGTCGGTCAGTTAGTCAGAAAGTTGAAGCTAGTTGCCCATTCCAAAACGTAGATCTCTATGGAGAAGAACGGGCAAGAAACTCCATGGACACTCTTTTAAATCAAGATAATATTACAAAATCCTGGGTACATTATTCTTGT
Source organism: Amphipoea oculea (assembly GCA_945859645.1). Taxonomy (NCBI): domain Eukaryota; kingdom Metazoa; phylum Arthropoda; class Insecta; order Lepidoptera; family Noctuidae; genus Amphipoea; species Amphipoea oculea. The sequence continues at coordinate 15,630,845 of OX243880.1, forward strand.
TGCTTCTTATGTGGGAACAATGTAAAAAAAACACACAAATGAAGACATGGTGGCGATAAATGCTCATTCCGTCTCTTTACGAGTATTAAAATTGTTATGAAACTAAAATAGTGTTAAGCTAAGACTTACCACTGTCAAGATCATCATCTTCCGCCTCAAACTGCTCAAACTCTGCAAAGTCGTCATCTTCCAAGGCCTGATCCTCAAAAGCCTGAGCCACGAAGGTACTGCATAACAGCACCACTATTGATAATAGCACCCACCGCATTTTGTACCTAAAAATGTAACAAAACGCCTTTTAGTTGAGGTATAGACCACAGTTCGATCTGTTCACATAAAAGTTTAAAAAACAATGGCAAAGGGTGGGTGTTAATGGAACCTGATAAGAGTCTAAAGGTCTCACAGAGAGATGGCCTGTGTCCCAGCAGTGAGAATGTTATATTTTATTTTTTATTTATTCACTATACTCCACAGGCTTAGTTACAGCTGTACTCTTCAATTTACCAACATTATAATGAATTAAAAAAGTTGCTAAATTGAAGAGTATAACTGTGACAAAGCATGACAACTGAAAAGACTGGTATTACGTTTAGTTAGTTTATTTTGTTTACCTTTATTTAACTACCTAAACCTATGGAGTATAGGCAACTACAATAGGTAACAATCACAGTTTAGGTTCACATTATAGGTTTCACAGTATATGACTAGCAACAACAATATTAATAGTGACAACTACAGTAAAAAGCTTAGTTCACAAAATTACAGCTACAAGGTATGTGCGTCTGCCCTCCGACACACTTCTACTTAGGCAGGGAATGTGTGAACACACCAGGAAAAGTACAAAATTGACACAGTTTCATTATCTATAGGCTGATTATGAATGAAGAGTTTAATGCTTTTGCAATGCATAGTAGATCTGACCTGAATTGACTAGCTTGTCAAACAATTATTATCAAAGCAAAATGATCCCAATACAGGTCACCACAGAAGGACAACAGAAAAAAATCAAGTGAAACCTCTTAATGTACAATGCAATTGATAATCTTTACTATGAACAGTTTCTAACAGGAATGATGAGTTGTTTGTGTAAGTAAGTACAGTATTTAAACAGTTTTCCTTGTGTAAATATTCATTTGAATATTTTTAATACTTAGTGACACAAGAAGGTAATCTTATCTCTTTTCCAAGGCTGTTTTATAGTACCTATGTAAGGTTTCAGGTGTAGATCATGGTATTAGTTAAGTTTATACTACTGTACCCGATAGCCTGTACCTTCAAAAAAGTTACTAAGAATGCGATAAAAAAAAATACAGTAGGCACTCAAGGTAAAAGTTTTAATCCTACTTTAAAGTATCTTTGGCAATTTAGTTTGTTTTTATAAAACTTTCTAAGGCGCAAATTACATTTAGGTGTCAAGGTAATCTAAATATATATAAATTTTTATTTTTACTGCATAGAATTGTACGGCTGACTGTGCAATTTTTAACACCTTATATCTCCCCTAATATAGCGAATCACACAGATTTTTGGTTACCTGTTATCTATTCCTTGACGATGTTATCAACTAAACTAGCTCATTAACTTATTAATTAGATTATTTTACACAAATTCAATCACATTTCACCTACTATAATGCAGGTTGCGGGATTGACACAGTGTGTTTTCGTTGCAACAATTTAGTAAAATATATTCTGCAGCCAATAAAACACGCTCAACGGGATAAAATTAAACAAAAAAGGAAGAAAACCGTAAATGAAAACGTACTGTTTAATGTCACCGATGTCACGTCACATGACATTTCGAAAATAGAGTTGCTAGAATAAAATATTTTCGTTTTTAATTATGATTTATTTATTAACTAGCAACACTACAAAGTTTTCTCAAAAAAAGCATGTATCTGAACTATCAATATTATACACCAGCTATAATATTGATAGTTCAGAAACATGCCTTTTTTAGAGAATTTCTCTTAGCGACAGTTACACTGAGGAGAATGGAACAGTTTTCTATGCAAAAAGTTCAAGGACAGTGACAGGAACAAATCATTCTATTCTTTCTATTATAAATAAGATCGTAACTCAGGAACATGATGACCTCACAATCATTATTGACTAGATCGAAATAATGTTTCCGCTTCCTATTTTTTTAATCACCAAATATCTTTAATTTATCAGCGAAGTAGTTTTCTATCTATCTATTTGGTCATGTTTGTTATGGTTAACAATAAATGAAGGAAAACACATCATTGTCATCATCAAAATTTTGATAAGTATATCAAAAACCACCAAGATGTGGATGTAGGTATATATTTTAACTAATAGGTGCCTCTCTGAAAAGACTTGATCGTTTGACTGGTATCTAGCATGGAACCATGGACTTTTTTGAACTGTTCAAAAATGTTGATTCGCAGGTAACACATGTACTAAGTAATATTACAATAACATAACATCACGCTTGTTTTCCAAAAAGGGTTAGCCAGAAGTCCAGAGGTGTGCTGCCTTAAATACCTATAGTAGGTGCCTACACCCACTAATCCAGCACCCTAATTGCGTAACCCATTATCAATCTTAATCTGAATCATTTTGAAGGATATTGCTTACCATTGCTTCATATGTTAGAAAAATATGTCTGCTCTACAACGTAAATAACGCAATGAATGTTGCTGAACTGTCAATATGAAACCCATTGCTACTGATAAGTAGTGTGTAACGCAATTACCCCGCAGACTTTGGGCTGCTACTGAAAAATTTCTGTTGGAAAACCCAATAACACTTTATATCTAAGGTCCGGCGTTTCTGCCAAAGATGTAAACAACAATAGCCGCTCGAAATTGAATAAAATTGATATAAATGTACAAGAACACTTATTTTAAGTAATGTTGGTTTTCGTCTAGTTAGCTCGGAGATTTAGAAACGCCGGACTATACATACTTATCCTTCTTTCTTCTAGAACCTGGTAGAAAACAAAAAAAAAAGACAAAGACAAATTAAATTCCTTATACCAACGTAGGTAATGCTTATAATATTACTCAGCGACTGGTTCCGTCATTGGCCGAAGATTACGAGGCCAACCACCGCGTAAATCCGCGTCGGAAAGCGTTATTGAATGCTGATACAATCTTGTTCAATTAATGTTATTCAGGATTTATTATTGTATCTTTCTAAAGAGGACGTTGACTTGTTTGAATTAGATAGGTAGGTACCGATGTAATTTTTTTGGTGAGGTAATAATGACCGAAGCCAAATGCAGATGGTAACATCATCCAGAGCCCTGATTCACAACCATACGACAGGCTATCGTATCGAAAACCTGACATTTCGATAACCTGATTTGACTTCCCCTCAACAGCAAATAGCTGTTGGTAGAATAGCGGGCGTCTATTTGATTTAAACTGACAAAATTTTCGGGTTTTGGACTTGTGAACAGCATTGAGAAAACTCCTACGATAACAATGATTAATGTTCGATACGATACGGAAGCATATCGAGTGTTTGTGAATAAGGGGGCTGGACCCCTAATTACATAACGCTCTTTTAATAACAATCTGAATCATCTGAAGGATATTGCTAATCCATTGCTTCTTATGTTCGAAAAATTAGTCTGCTCAACAACGTAAATAACGCAATGAATATCGTTGAAAATTGTTAATTAGTGTGGTTCGCAATACCCCGCAGACCCTTCGTCGGTTTCATAAGTTTTAATGTTACCAATAAAGGTCCCCTTCTAGGCCGATGACCTTTACATCCTTCCTAGCATGGAATTATCTACTTAGGTACTCACAGTTAGATACTACTCTATCTATTTACCTAGTACCTACCTACTGCAGCAGACAAAATACACTGGCCTGCAAAACTATCACATTTTTAAAATTGGAATAACTTTTTACCGACTTCAAAAAAAGGAGGTTATAAATTCGACACGTATGTACCTATGTATGTAATATTATTGAAACTGCAATACCTATATTCACATATATGACAATCTACATAATTTAGGCTAGCTGAAGATAATGTTTGTTTGATTGCGCTAATCTCTTAGGTACTGGTGATCCGTACCTAACGCAAGTTTTTTATGAGTTTTTCGGGCACCTGTCTCTCACAAATGTTGAGCCTATTTTCACAACATTTGTGATGAGAAATAAATAAATAAAATTATTATTAAAAAAAAAAACTGGAACTACCTACACTCTTTTCTCGACCGAAAAAGGAGAAAGATTGTAAAGAACTCCGCAATTTGTTTTGTTTATGAATTAAAATAAGTAGGGACCTATTTATTATCTTGTTGATGTTGACCAAAGTGCAGTGACGGATTAAGACTACTTGATGCCCTAAGCAATCCACGACTGTGGGCCCCCCTATCCGTATGTCAACTAGAATCGGTCTTCAAACCTTTACCGCCTAAAAACATTAGTTTTTTGTAAAATAAGATGATGAGATGTCCTGTTTATTTTCGTTGGATCCCACTTTTGAATCCCATTTTTAGGTATTAACAATGGATCCCGTTTGCTATTTCCGTTGAATCCCATGTTATAACAACATGTGTACATTTCAGAAGAAAAGTGATTTACCTTTATCAAACACTAGCTTCTGCCCGCGACTTCGTTCGTGTGGAAGTCGTAAGACACCACAATATTGTAAAGTAACAGCCGCATTTTATAAAACATCCCTGTACACTTGTACGTTTGTAGTTTTGGTCTCAGCAGCCAAAATATATAGAGAGTTAGGACTGGTGACGCGGTAGCAAGCGACATATAACTTATAAACTAAACTGATAAATTTTTGTTTAATAACGTGTTATTTACAAGCAATTAATTTTTTATTCATTTTATCTCATAAAACAACGTTTGGAATTAAAAAGTTTTACATATTGACTTATCATTACGCAATTTCCTAAAAATGAAACTCATTCTTTCATCGACTTGTGCTAATAGAAAAAAATTGATTATTTTTAGTGGGCTACCCGGAACCGAACTAGTTAGATTAGGTTAATTATTAAAAAAAAAAACAATGTTGGGTTAGATTAGGTTAAAACCGTGACCCCTATGCACGAGCCGAGCGAGCGAAGCGAGCGGTGCCGCGGCAGCGGCCGGCGAAGGCTAGAAACGACTAGATTATTATAGAAAATGAGTTGTTTATGAAATAAATAGTATGCGAAACGTTGGTTGTAAACTAAAAATTTGTCAACGGAGTTTTGGTGAAACATTAGTGAACCCCTCATTTTATTATAAACAATTTTGTTGTTGAAAGTACCCGCATTCAGATTTTTTTAAGCATTCGGGATCCAACGGAAATACTTTTCGGGATTCAACGACAATAAAACTTAATTATCTTGCATTTTTTAAATTCAGGATCCAACGGAAATACATAATAATGTTTTGCGGGATTCAACGCCAAAAATATTAAACTGGGATTCAAAAGCGGGATCCAACGAAAATACCAGGCGGGGGGCCCGCGGGAAGGGGAGGTTTGTGATTGGCTGATCGCAATTCCGGTACATTCGAATTGCCGAATGCACTAGCGGGCAGCAAGTGGGCAAGCGGGAGCGGGGTTATGACTAGGTCCGACTCTATGTCAACTTAAAACGCGCGAATTTTCAAATTAGTCCTAGAAACTTTGTTTGGTGTGGTTTTTGGTGACGTGAGAGTGAGACGTGATGCCCTAAGGACGGATTTTTTTTGTGCTTCTTCTGGTGCCCCCCAAGACGTGATGCCCTAGGCAATTGCTTAATTTGATTAAGGGTTAATCCGTCACTGCCAAAGTGGCAACATTGGTCTCGCAGTGAATAGAGCTAAAACCAAGGTAATGATTGTGGATCGAGCCGGGAAGCTAACGAATGTCACCTGCAACCTAGGCTCGCAAATCTGCAATGATGGTAGCTGTGTACCCGAGATAAAAAGGCGTATTGGGATGGCATCATTTTGACAGTTCAACAACATTCATTGCGTTATTTACGCGTTGAGCAGACAAATTTTTCGAACTTATGAAGCAACGGATTAGCAATTGGCTTCGAAATGATTCTGATTCCAATTGATAGTGTGCTACACAATTATCAGGGTGCAGTTTAGGAAACATTTGGAAGAAGAGAGGAATTGGTATCACAACCAACATCAGATTGATACGAGCCCTAGTATTCCCTATCTTCCTGTATGGAGTAGATACGTGGACGATTTTGGCCCGAGAAAGACACAGGATTGATGCATTTGAGATGTGGTGCTGGAGACGAATGTTGAGAATACCGTGGACTGCCAAACGCACCAATGCATCGATCTTAACCCAGCTTCGTATAAGGACCCGCTTGTCGACCTTGTCAACAACGCATTCTCTACTATTTCGGCCACATAGTACGCAGAGGCCATGAAAGTTTGGAAAAACTGATTGTGGTTGGGAACACCGAAGGCAAACGATCGCGCGGTCGTTCACCAACACGATGGACCGATCAGGTGAAGGAATCATCGTCCTCTAAATTCTACACCGTGGTAAGAGATGCGCTGGACAGAAACCGGTGCAGGCGGATCACCCGCTCCAGATGCAACTCCGAAGCTGACCACGATCCTCAGACATGGGGGGCCGACTACAGAGAAAGATTTATTATACAAATAGTATTTTAGCGAGCTGTCTCTCAAACTGCAAAGCTATGCGCCCGCGCCGTCTGGTAGATCAGTAGGAAGTCTAGTAAGTAGGAAGAGCTATTCTTTAAAAATAGGTAGCATTATTTTAATTTAGATTTAAGCACAAAACATATTATTGGCCAGATTCTAAACTGGTAAGTAGTTCATCTAATTAATATTGCAATTAAGTATACCTAATCTACCTATTAATTTGATGCAAGGTCTTATGTTTGCGATAAGAATGTGAGTGCCCGGAATCGTATCGCTTACCTAATACACGTTTGGTTACCACTTAAAAATAAAATGCGGATCCTAGGTAGTCATTACTCATGACTAAGTTTTGTACAGACGCCAGCACATCAAACTACCCCAATCCGTCAAATTTCTTTGATACATTTTCAACTATATCATATTCAATTGGGAGGGTTAGCTTGATGTGCTGGCCTCTGTACCTCTATGTATACTAGGGGATTTATCTATAATCGATGGTTAAAGTTAAGTGACGTTTTAACGCCAAAAATATATGGTTAACCAATCGCTAATCACTACTTAAGGGGACTCCATGACCTAAAGCGCGGTCACTGTCGGACTGCATAGAAAAGAAAGAGAAGCACGATGACACAACCCTTGTAATTTATTGCAAAATATGAAGCAATTTATTATCTATTTACAAAAAATCTGTTGTTTGGACTAAAAAATTAAAACAAAAATCTGGTAGCTCACCGTCCGATCAGGACCAGGCCCGTGCCGGACGGCGCGTACGTATTCCACGCGCGCCTCAAAGAGATGTCAGCATAAAGGAAGGGGCCTGCCAGGGCCGAAGCCTGCCGGGGGTGCGGGATTGTCCGAAAGGGTTACCGCTACCCCGGAACATAAAGGGCTAAGGAAGGAACACGGATGGGTTTTAGTCAGTAAGAGTCTGACACTCCCTTCGCTCCACCCAGAGCGGGAGGGGTCATTTGATGATTTCCCATCCATAAAAAAAAAAAAAAAAAGTGCTTCAGTATATTGCTTGTAGAATAATCTGACAAAAATCAGAATAATTGTATGTATAGTGTGGTTTATATTATAAAAAGAAAGTTTTTAGAGGTATGTTCATGATTATTTTTTGTTGTATTATGAGCTATAACATCGAATCAATAGCTATTATCTAGTTATTCAATGTGGATGCTTATGGATGCCCATGACTGCCTCGTTGTCCTACTAGTCGCAAGCGCTACTGCTGAGCGTGAGATCCTGGGTTCGATTCCCGCCCGGGTCAGGTAAAAATGTAATTAGGTTTTTCTACCAGGAATTTCTCAGTAAGTAGCAGTCCGGAGTCTGGATTGGTTGATGGCAATGGGCTCACCCCCTATTACATGGGACTTACACATAACTGCCGGTCTCTTTCCAGTTTGATACCTTAAACCACTGAACCGATCATCCTGAAATTTTGCATATACGTTGTCAGGTGTACAGAAACGGACATAGGTACCTTTTATCCCGAAAAAGGTGCTGTTCCCGAGGAAAACAACACACGTGCCTTTAGAATCATGATTGAATTATATTAGAAACTCGAAACTTACGCGGGTGAAACCGCGGGGCGCAGCTAGTAAATAATAATATGTACATGTATAAAAGAGCAGTGGTGGCCCAGTGATAACGACTGCGACTTACGAGTTGTAGGTCGTAGGTTCGAACCCAGACAGGCGCTTTACTTTGTGTAAATTATTTCATCACCACTGCTCTGAAAACGGTGAAGGAAAACATCGTGATGAAACCGGCATGTCCTAGAACCAAAAATTCGAAGACATGTGACATCTACCAATCCGCACTGGGCCCGCGTGGTAGATTACGGCCCATTCCCTCTTACCGAGAGGAGGCCTGCGTCCCAGCAGTGGGAACATTATAGGCTGATTATGTACATGTATAAAAAACAGGCGGAAAGAATCATAGGGCATCAAAAAATTCGTCCATGGATATCCCCGTCAACAGTAAAAGTGCTCAAAAGGTTCTCGAAAAACAAGTGGGCACTCGGACCCCTTGGTCCTAGTGTTTCAACCCCAAACGGCTCGAACATATTATAACTCCCAATAAGGTTAGAATATTTTCGCCGTTTAAGGTTTTCTGCACCAGCAGCAGCCGCCCCAGCACAGCCCACCATGCTAGGAAGATGGGATGGCGCAAGGGTGTCACATGTTGCATCCCACACCAAAGGCCTGCTTAACTTCCAAGGCATTATGGTCATTCCGTCTGGTCTCTTCCGATCGTCGCTTGCCAAGTCGTTGGGTTTCAAACCAGCTGTTGAGCACGACGGATGATGACAAGAGCACGACGGATGATGTCATTAATGCTGGCGATGTTACCATGTTCAATGAATTCCAGTGACATTTTGACATGTGCTTATTAGAGCAAATAGATGGGTGTCTAAACATAATGAATGTGAAAACAATGAGGAAAATCATTTGCATATAATGTGTTTTTTTTTTTGTTTGAAATGGGTTCGCTCTTGACTCTAGTCTAGGTCAGATAGAAAAACCAAGCATTAACGATGATGGAATAATTACCAGGTCTCTTACCTGTTCTATGTAGCTAATTATATAGGTATCTAAGTACCTTCATCAAAGTTAACAGAAAGAGTACTCAAACTGAAACTCAAAAGCATTTATTTCAATTACACCATTTACAGAGACACATTTTAATTGCCAAAGAGTCGGTCAGTTAGTCAGAAAGTGGAAGTTAGTTGCCCATTCCGAAATGTAGATCTCTATAGACAAGAACGGGCAAAAAACTCCAAGGATACATTTTAAAACAAGAATAGAATAGAATATTCTTTATTATGTACCGTATGTAGAATTTAGCGCCTGCTTGGTTTAGCACTAACTTCCGAGTGGGTTGATATTTGGTTGATTTGGTACTAAATTAGACTTGTTTAATGATACGAAATGGTATGCTTTAAAATCTATATTGAATACTAGCGATAGTCATCAAAAGGTAAATCTAAGTAGTCTAAACTACACTAAGATGGTTTGATATAGTTTGGTTTGAGTTATGCGATTGGTAGTCGAACCCGCACTAACTGGTATTAGATGCAATACATGCATTTATGGAAATGCACGCCAGCAAAAGCGCTGAGCTGTTCGGTTGCAAATATTGTACCGAACAATGTACCTACACCATATAAATTACAGACACAAATATACAAACTTTACAAAACAAAACACAAACACAAACTTTACAAGATATTACAAAAACCTGGGTAGGTACATTATTATTGTTGCTTCTATGTAAGGACAATGTAAAAAAAAAACGGGTTGGCCTGCCTGAGTTCGAACCCACGAGTCCACGACACATAAGTCGTAGCCGATAACATTGGGCCACCACTGCTGCTTCACTAATTGTTGATAATGCAGGTAGAAGCAGCAAGCACAAGTCAAGACAAAATACAGTCACAGTATAATAAATATATATACTGTGATACAGTTTATTTAGGGTCGGGACACATTGATCGGTGCCCTTTCGCACTTTTGCCGATTGAATAGGAACATGCTCTCTTTTTGTAATTTTTGTATGGACAAACCGTCGAACGCCATCGATCGCCACCGGAGCGCGTTCGTCGTCGTCGATGCGAAAGGATGCGTACGTCGTTCCATACTTTGCTTTTTGTATGGACAAACCGTCGAACTCCGTCGATCAATCTAAGGGTCGGGGCACATAATGTGTCCCGACACTTAGAGTGTTTCTTTTGCGTTGCATGCTATGCGCGCGGCGACAGTTTTATAACCCACATTTATTTATTCAGTTATCCGCATGATATTTAATGTAGGTAGGTATGTGATTTTATATATTATCTAATGTGGCACCAATCGTGACTCTCCCTTATCCGCTAGGGATCTAAATCGTGATACAAAATATCGTGCATGTTATAGAAAATTTAGTTCATAAATCTCTGTGTTGCCAGACAAAGCAGGGGCGGGCATCTAATTCGAATTCAAAATTAGAAGGCGGCCATCGATCGTGGATTTAACAATCTTGGGTTTAAAAAAAAACAAGTACTTAAGAGTTTATGGTTTTGTACAAAAATCGGCAAAACTTAAAAGCTGATTCGTTTGATTATAACTTTATTTTGAACCTCGGTTTGGTTGTTTTTGAACAAATCAATTTGATACAGTGATCAGTCATTTAGTCCTATATGTATGTGTACGTGTGTGTTTATGGTTATTATTAATTAAAATAATGACGCTGTGAAAAAGCTATCTCTTGTTAACATAATTACGAAAAGTGGTAAAACCAGTAGGCTAGTCTTTAGATTTTCCCACGAGAACTAGGGAAACTTAGACCAAGTCCACTTTATCTTTATTTAGATGCACATAATGTACCTACCTAATGATAGGGTTGAGACTTTCTACTTTCGCGCCTTTATATGGTCTGTGCCGGATGTCATAAATTAAAAACAAACGCTGTCAAAATGAGGCTTAGTAAATAGGACCTCGCTTTAGAGATTCATAATATCACGACTGTATGCCGCGAAGAGGTAAGCAGAGGTGTTTGGTCTTACAGTGAAGCTATTGCCACCAGGTACATACAAACCCTGACTCCCGGTTGCTACTGAGATGTAACCAGGTGATGAAAATTCTGTTACTAGGTACCCTAACCAATATTATAAATTCGAAAGTAAGTTTGTTTGTTACCTTTTCACGTCTAAACCACTGAATCTATCATCCTGAAATTTTGCATGCGTTGTCAGGTGTACAGAAACGGACATAGGGAACCTTTCATCCCGAAAAAAATGCTGTTCCCGAGGAAAACAACAATAACGTTATTATGATAATAGATGGCGCCACGTGTCAATTGAACTTTGTCACATGCGGTACGAAGTTCGCCGGGTCAGCTAGTTATAAATTAAAATCTAAATAACATTTTACGACGAGGACCGAACCTTGCATCTCTGCATGGACAAATAGTCGCGTTTACGTTGGTAAACTAGACCAACACAACATGGCAGTTTTTTATAAGTAATACGTATTTACCAAAATATTATTGTTTTACTGAACGATAGAAAATGCGTACAGTGTCTAAAAAATTAAAACACTTAATTACGTTCAGTGAAAGTAAGTTACTCAATCTATTGCTCAGGTAAGATCGAGCAAAACGTAGTAAATTAACAAAAAATAGAGTAAAGTTTTTTGCAACCATAAGAAATTGTGGGTAAGACTGACGGAATCCCGGAAAAGTAAATCAAGAAAGTGTAAGTATATAATTACTATTAATTTATCAGAAATAAGTGGTTTAATTTCAACTGAATGGGCAAAGAAACCCACTTGTTACCACAACTAATAGGCACACAATTAAGACGAATCTAAAACGATTAACAACTATATACATTTATCAACATACCACGCAGGGGAAAGCTAGTTATCCATATTTACTGTAAGGAAAAGACCTAATTAATCCTATTTTAACTTTTTATAAACGAGTTGTTACTCACCACGCAAAAACGGCTGAACGGATTAAGATGAAATTTGATACACGGAACATGACCCGAGTTAGGATATAGATACTCGTAGTTTATAACCTGAATTAATACATAGGATTATTTTTATCCCGGTGGTTGGTACAGTCAGCAACAAAAGTCGATTAACACTGTCATTTTTAGATGTTATTAAAATGGCAATTTTTTTTTTCAATAAACTGCTTTTTAGCTTCTCACATAATAGCAAAGAGCTTATATTTTAAAAATTTCTCTTCTGCTGCAATTTTGAACAAATATTTTGCTCAATAACTAAGATTAAAGAAACTGAAGTGTTAATCGACTTTTGTTGCTGACTGTACGTTCCCTGTGGCATAATTTCCGAACTTTCACGCGGCCAAAGCCGCGGGCAAAAGCTAAGTACTATCTTAATAAATCTACATCTATTCGCCTGATTAAAAAATGCAAATTGAAGTAATTAAGTATAAAACTCTCCGTTATTTCGTCAGAGCTGGCTGCCTGTGTCTATGTCTTTGCCTAGACATTATTTAAATAAACTTATTACCAGTTTTAGTTGTTGGAGGAACCTGTTCCAGATTTATAAACTTGAACTTGAGAATAACTTGAACATAACTAAGTAGCGAGGGTCCGGCTTATGGGCTCGCCATGATTTAAGGATTTTTGAGGATAGTCAAATTAATTTTTATTTTATCGTAAGGTTTTATTAAAATATTGAAGTTAAATCACAGTATATTATTGTAAACTAGCTATGTCCCGCGGTTTCACCCGCGTAAATGTCGATCCCGTGGGAATATCGGGATAGAAAGTACCTGGAGGATGTTAATCCAGGGTGTCAGCTACCTCCATACAAAATTTTATCAAAATTGGTCCAGCCGTTTGAGCGTGAAGAAATAGCAAACATATAAACACACACACACACTCACAAACATTCGCCTTTATAATATTAGTGTGATTAATTATCTATTATTAAAAATTTTAATTGTAATAATAATTGTAATAATAAATTTTAGTGATGTGTGGGAGTGTGTGTGGGGGTGTGTGTGTGTGTGTGAATTTTAGTTGCCAGCCTTGTTGTACGGCGTGACTAGAGGGCTAGCCTATTTCTTGGCCAAAGAATTAGCATTGCCATATAACGTGGCAATGTTGCCAGCCTTTTGGGCACTGTTCCTGTTGACAGCGATGCGGACGAATTCTTTGATGCCCTATGACTTTTTTGTTTTTTCTTTCCTTTATACACTGGCAAAGTTACGCTTCTGTAAAAGAAAATGTTGGTACAGCACCCGATACTTACCAACTGAACTTTTTCCTCTGGTATTCTCTTGTATTTACCTGGCGGATGTAGATAATATTATCATTGTTGAAATAATTTACTATAATCAAGATAAGAATTGCGGTTACACGATCGTCCTAATGATCAGACCATAGGAATCATAGAGTGCAAGAAGTTTTTATGAACTTCTATTAAAATCTTTTCTTAGGTATTCTTTAGAATACCCTCGTAAATTACTACTTACTAGCTGGGCCCCGCGGTTTTTCCCGCATAAGTGTCGATCCCGCGGGAATTTCGGGATAAAAAGTAGCCTATATGTTAATCCAGGGTGTGAGCTACCTCTATACAAAATTATATCAAAATTGGTCTAGGCGTTTGAGCGTGAAGAAGTCACAAACATATAAACGCACACACAAACACAAACTTTCGCCTTTATAATTTATTAGTGTGACTAGCTTCTTGCTGCAACTTCACCTGCTTGAAATTTTTTGTTTCTCCGACCCAACCCGTCCCGTCGCATCGCTTTGCCTGGCCGCGCTATCACGTTATTTCTCATTTTTCTTATGCTCGGCTCCTAGGGCCCTAGCGTGATGTCAAACAGCCTATAGGCCGTCGGAAATAGACAAAAAAAGTGGCTAAATTCGCAAAGCGTGATGTAGTTCTGCATTTTTGGTATGTTGTATGGGTCTGTTAGGGTAGTGTGAATTCAAATTTGCAACTTCGAAAAACTTGTGGAAACTGAGAAAATCGAGAAAAACTTCAAAATTTTAGGACTTTTTTCACTATTTGCTCTCCAGAGCCAAAACTATGCATTTTTTTGCGAACAATGTTCCGTACACTTATAAACTGTATTAAATTGCCTACAATTTGAGCCCAAATGCAGCTCTATTGACCCTAAAGGAGCCAAGCTATGGCACTTCAAAGATGACCAATTTTTCTTGAAAATTGAAATTTTCAGGTTTTCCACACTTATTTCGCGAAATATTGGCAAAACCACTTGCCCTACGAAGAAAAGTTACTGAAAATATTTTGTAGTACATCTATTTAGCTTTTATTAGAGCCCAAAACGAAGTCTGTGAGACTAGCAGTTCACTCACAATCTCAAAAAAACGAAAAGAAGGTAAAATGGGTTATAGAGGCATAAGACTCAATGTATACAGGGTTATTGGAAATTAGACTGGAATCTTTTAAGGGGCGATGGGGGACATCATTTGCAACAATATTGACCCCAAAAGTAACATAACCTCTCCGTCCATAGCAAAAAGATTTGTAAATCGTAGAACTCTTTCTTTTGACTTTGTTGTGTGTGGATGTGGATTGATGGCGTTAAGTTCACTAATGTACCATTGAAGTTAACTTTAATGGTTAACATTTTTTAATTTTAAGTGGTTATTGCAGGGATACATTACATTTGTCTCGATTATTCCATTCCGAATATCAATAACATAAGCTGAGAGTACCTCCCCGCCGCGGTGAAGGCGGTAACAGTGTACCTAAGCGTGTAATGCAAACACTTATGTAGTCGTTGATGGGAGATACCTCTTGCATACTGTTTTTGGCATCGCAACTCATTTGTACAGGCAATTATAGATGTCTACGTCACGTATACGTTGAACCGCTTTGGCAGAAACGTATCTGTGGTGTTTGACGGGTAGCCGGGGTAGACCTGCTTGTTCTCCTCTGTGGGTTGGGTTCTAACATCCAGAACTTGCGCTTTCAGAAACGTGGACGTAACAGACATGAGGCCGGGTGCATTCAATATACCACTAGCGCGTTTAACCGAGGAGAAGTTGAAATGCCCAATGGATTTAAACTGTTTATACACGCTTTTACTGGGTGTGATACCACGTCCGCCCTTTTCTGGCAAGGAAAACAGAAATTGTGGGGTCAATTTCAAAAGAGGCAAGACCTAGTAGACCTGCGGCGCAATTGCGTAACACATTATCAATCGGAATCGGTTTCATTTTGACAGTTCAACAACATTCATTGCGTTATTTACGTGTTGAGCAGACACATTTTTCGAACTTATGAAGCAATGGATTAGCAATTTGCTTCAAAATGATACAGATTCCGATTGATAGTGTGTTACGCAATTAGGGTGCTGGCTACCATCTTCCTCCAAACAGATGCAACGCATGCGGATATTGCGGAAGCTGGCGTATAGTGTCTGGTGGCTCTTTACGGAGGCGTTGCAGGTACTCAGACACTGCACGACCTGCAGTTCCAGTTGTTTGTGAAGACAGTGGCAAGCGCAAAAGTGAATCTGGCACGTTTGCCCCCTACTACCGAGGCATCCTCTTTTCATGCGTTTCGCACCTACCACCAAGTGCAAAAATGGCTGGGGGAAGAAAAGGATCCCACCGAGTGAGGTTGGGAAATCAGCTCCCGCGGCCTAATCCCGATCACAACAAACAAAGAGCCAGCTCCCGCACAGCTTCTAAAAATGATAGCCTGCAAATGCAAAAAGGGATGTAGAGGGGCATGTAGTTGTTTAAAAGCTGGACTGAAATGCTCGGCTCTTTGTTTGAATTGCGGAGGAAAGTCGTGTAATAACGTCGCGTTGATTTCTGTTGACGAAGACAGCGACGATTCAGAGCAAGATGAAGAAGGACTTCTTCCTCAGAATGATGAAGAAAGACACGAAGAGGAAGAAGAACACTAGCGCATTCTTTTTCATCTTTCTCAAAATGAAAACCATCCTGATGAAAGGGAATCCCAACCAAAGAAAAAACGACGATTGACTAAGAACAGTTCTTAGTCAATCGTCGTTTTTTCAGTTTGATTTTTTTTTTTTAATTCGTTCATTAATTTTATGTTTTGCCTAGAACTAAGATTCCAAATCAAACTTCGAGCGAGATTATTGCAGAGACCTCCCACCAAAATTCCTGTCTAATTTCAATAACCCTATTATTATAATATATATTAATTAGTCTTTTGTCTCTATAACACATTATACCTTCTTTTCGTTTTTTTGAGACTGTGAGTAAACTGCTAATCTCACAGACTTCGTTTTGGGCTCTAATAAAAGCTAAATAAATGTACTACAAAACATTTTCAGTAACTTTTCTTCGTAGGGCAAGTGGTTTTGCCAATATTTCGCGAAATAAGTGTGGAAAACCTGAAAATTTCAATTTTCAAGAAAAATTGGTCATCTTTGAAGTGCCATAGCTTGGCTCCTTTGAGGTCAATAGAGCTGCATTTGGGCTCAAATTGTAGGCAATTTAATACAGTTTATAAGTGTACGGAACATTGTTCGCAAAAAAATGCATAGTTTTGGCCCTGGAGAGCAAATAGTGAAAAAAGTCCCAAAATTTCGAAGTTTTTCTCGATTTTCTCAGTTTCCACAAGTTTTCCGAAGTTGCAAATTTGAATTTACACTACCCTAACAGACCCATACAACATACCAAAAATGCAGAACTACATCACGCTTTGCGAATTTAATGTCTTTATCCGACGGCCTACTATCTCTCTCGCCTTACTCGAGAATTGGACTATCAATAGCAAAAATAATTTTTCAAATCCGACCGGTAGTTCCAGACAATAGCGCGTCCAAACAACCAATCAAACTCTTCAGCTTTATTAACCGACTTCAAAAAAGGAAGTTCTGTATTCGACCCGTATGTATGTATGTTTGTATGTCCGCGATTTTCTCAAAAACTAATGAACCAATTTTGATAATTCTTTCACTAATGTGATCTACAAACTTTCAGGAAGGTTTTAGTATATACTTAATACATTATGTATTTATTCTTATGTACGAAGATATATACATAAATGTACTGCATCTGCGGCATTTCTATGCGAATTTTGATAATTCTTCTAGTCGGTGTCTTCAATTCTTCAATGCACTAGTGTTAATTGAATTTGTGTGGGGTAGGTACTTACAACTAAAAAATAAAAACTTTTTTACAAAAAAAAACAAACGACTTAAAAAAAAACACTACAAAATGATAAATAACTTTAATTTCGGAAGTCGGTGTCGAAAAACGAAAATGCGGAATCAACGACACCGACTTCCGAAGTTAAAGTTATTTATCATTTTGTAGTGTTTTTTTTAGTAGGATTGTACTGTGGCCACAGTGTTTGTCCTAAAAATAACTTGGAACATGGTAATCCTACTTAGCTACATCAGTCGAATCGGTTTCCGATATCACCGTTAATACATACTTGTTATTTGATTAGGTATTTGTGTAAATCTGTAGTTTTTATAACATCTGTCCATTTTTGCATAAAACTAAGTACCTACGGAGATGCTTAGCAGCCATTTTAGCCATAAATTGTTGCAGGTTCCTGAATGATTTTCCATGCACATTTGCCTTGACGAAAAATACCTATTTAAAGACAATTTGCATTCCAATTATTTGTTGAAAATTAAATATAATTAAAACATTAAATTATAAATAAATACAATCTAGTACTTACTTAGGTACTTACAGTTCTTTTTAAAGGTAAAAAAAAATATGTTTAACTACATATAAAAAATATATAGACCTACTTACCTACATGTATATTTTAATGTACAGTTTCTAATTTCAAAGAAAATACTTTATAAAATCCGACCTCCTTTTTTAGAGCTAGCTTTATTTTGGCACTGACGTCAACAGTGACCAGTCTCCATTAAAAAAAAGATCTTTACAATAAAAAAAAAAACAAAAAACTATTTTGGACTGTGCTGACTTCTAAACGATTCAACGAACATAGCGGCTAATTTGGCTAAAAAAAATAGCCTAAAACCCTAACCATCACCCGTTTTAAAAACCTAAAGGAAAACAAAATACTACACGGATACAGTTCGACAATGACAGCAAAACAAATCGAAATCCGAATTCGATAAATTCATGGAACACGATGATTCAGGCCATCTACATGGCAATATAAAGTCTCTAAAGGCCACGTTCAATGCCAGTCGAGTTCTGCGCGTGAGAACACACGCTACATTATTTTAGTAATATTTTTAATTTTTTTAAGTTCTTTTTTATAAACCGCCAAAATGGCGTCTGCCGTGATTAAGTTAAGTGCCATATTGTTGTTAGTTGCTGTGGTCGCCGCTGATGTCTGTTAGTATTTTTTTTTTAATTTTTTTATTATGTTAAGTTACTTTATGTACTTAAGTGACGATCTGATGTTTGCTGGACCAACATGGCCAAAGATCGCACAAGACAGGTTTAGGATGAAAAGGGGAGGCCTTTGCCCAGCAATGGAATACCAAATGGAGAGCAAAAAAAGAAAAAGTTTTTCAAACTTTTCATTCGCGCGATTTGTAAGCGCGGAAAAAGCTCAGTTGCTGCACGATTTTTGGATTTGAAATACTGCAATGTAGCTTTGAAATACTTAAGTATAAAAGAAGTAGAACTTCTAAATCAAAAACGCAACTTGACTTTTGAAATATTGTATTAAGTACTTATATTTTTAATTAAAATGCTTATTATACTATAACACAACTAACTATTTACATTAGGTACTAAATTAAATTAATAACTACTTATACAAAAACAAAAGTAAATAAGTAGGTAAGTATGTATTTATACAGGGTGAATTTTTCAAGAGGGCGTGGATGGCCAAATCCTAAACTATGAGGAATAGCGAAAAGTACTCAAAGAAGTCTCGGGCTCGATTTTGATGAAAACTAAAACGGCATCATTGAATTTTTGAAAAATCAATATTTCTAGCCAGGAATCTAACCCATTAATTTTAAAAAAAGAATCACAATGTATTATTACACCATTCGATAGTGTCGCTTGTAAGGATCGAATTGTGGTATTGGATAAGGATCGACGTGCGGAGGAACACAACTAACTATTTACATAGGTAATAAATTAAATTAATAACTGTACAAAAACAAAATTATTTATAATAATTTTGACAAAAAAAACTCAATTCTGTATATCATAAAGAAAGAAACCTAGTATCGTTATAATAACTGTTAGGTATATGAAGCTAGCTTCTAAGTGTTAATAACTTCAGTGTTTTCATTTTATGATCACTATACCTATCTACACAATAAGTATAGGTTCGCTACAAAGGAGATTATTCCTACATTATCTCTTAGCGCAATAATAATGTCAACGATCAAGGTAAAGTCTTTGTAAACAATTTGATACCGATAGGAACTTTTAAGTTTCCGGGAAATACCAACATAAAAAATACAAACATATTTATTTACATCTTATAATACCTACCTACTTCTTCATCTGCCACGATACACAGGGTGACAGGAATTTATTCTGATCCAGCCTGTCCCTTGCTGCCCTCTCCCAGCGACCAGCGACGGGTGCCTTTAGCGTGTAGTCGCTTAATTTTTTTAATTTTTAAGCCCTGGCTGGAGGCCTTAATTTGTTGAGGCATCCACAGGCAAGCCCGGTTAAGCAGACGAGAACCTCATAGGTTGAACTGTGAGATGCCATTCAATAAAAAAATTCTTCAGTTATCAAAATGAAAATCTGCGGTTTTATAGAAAAGTGCAATACCTATACGGTCAAAATGTATGGAAAAGCAATTTTTTTTTTAAATAATTTATGAAAAATTTTAACGCATGGTTCAGAATCATTTTCTGAATCCATGGTAACAGGATACGCTTCGATGTCCCTGCCTCCCTGTACACCTAACTTTATGAAATACACAAGTTCAGCACATCTCGCTTTCAGTTTACAGGCATCTATCTCCTCTCGATTAATATTTTATAAAATATTATTTTCATTTTATAAAAAAGGTAAATTATATAATTACTAGCAGCACCCCGCGGTTTCACCCGCATAAGTGTCGATCCCGTGAGAATATCGGTATAAAATGTAGCCTATATGTTAATCCAGGGTGTCAGCTACCTCTATACAAAATTTTATCAAAATTGGTCCAGCCGTTTGAGCGTGAAGAAGTAACAAACATATAAACACACACACTCACAAACTTTCGCTTTTATAATATTAGTGTGATAGTATATAAGTAGTATGGATGTAATATATTTAATGAAGAAAACTATAAAATCCATAATTACTCAGTAAATGATATAAATGAGAGTTGGTACCTAATTTATTTAATCTGGCCACTAATAAAAAAAAGTTTTTCCTAAACTTCTACGTCACTTTATGAAATGTTTTCATTTTAAGTCACTCGGTTCTTTGTTCTTTATACATTATAATCGGCTCTTTTTATTTTTATACTGAATCAGCCTATAATGTTACTACTGCTGAAACACAGTGGGCTGTAATCCACAACGCAAGTCCAGTGCGGGTTGGTAGATGTCGCATGTCTTCGAATTTTTGGTTCTAGGACATGCCGGTTTCCTCAACAATTTTTCCTTAAACTAAACTTAAAATAATAATAGTTATTATTAAATATATATTATTTAGTCTTCGCAATCAATTCAGTGTCGTCAAGATTGAAACACCTTAATATTCACAGGATGATGTAAATATGCGTAAAAAACTGTCGAAACAACGATCTAACGTACTAGTAATTTATATGTAAAACGGTTTTTTATCAGATTCTTAGAACTGTATCCACCTAGTTTATTGTTAGTTCCGTGTACTTACAATAAATAATTTAGTCTGTATATCGGTGTTATTCTTCTAAACTATAAAACGGATATTGATGCGGTTTTCATCATTATTTAGAGAATTTATTCTGGAAGGTTTATGTGCAATACATTAATATTTAACGACATATAATAAAGAATAAGTAGTAGTAAAATCCGTGTGCAGCAGGGGCTAGTCGCTAGTCAATAATATATCTAGGTATCTAATGTAAATAAGTTACTTGAAAGTTGATGTCACCGTAATTCATTTAATAACATCGTTAAGACGAAAAAAAAAACATAATAAAGGAAATAACTGGTTTTAGGTAATTTAGGTACCTACAACCGAGTAGGTTATATTTTCTGCAAAAGTAGATATCAACAACTGACCTTTAAAAAACCACATTTTTTTCCAATAACAGATATGATAAAAATTCTTAAATAATATCTACAAAACAGCTTCCATTTTTTATAATGTCAATAAGGAAAACTGTTTTAGAAATACTACTTAAGAACATATCGACCATTTTTCTTACGGACGACCAAATTGTGTGGGCGTAGCAGCTCGCTGGTTTCGCCCGTAATTGTCGATCCTGTGGGAATACTGGGATAAAAAGTATCCTACGTGTTATTCTTATGTATAAGTTATATTACTGTTCAGCATTACGTCTATGCTGTAAAGTTTTTTCAAAATCCGTTCAGTAGTTTTTGCGTGAAAGAGTAAAAAACATCCATCCATCCGTCCATCCTCAGAAACTTTCGCGTTTATAATATAAATATTATAAACATCACACTCATACTGAGTGTGAGATATGTGAGTGTGTGTGTGTGTTTATATGTTTGTTACTTCTTCACGCTCAAACGGCCGGACCAATTTTGGTAAAATTTTGTATGGAGGCAGCTGACACCCTGGATTAATATATAGGCTACTTTTTATCCCAATATTCCCACGGGATCGACTATTACGCGGGTGAAACCGCGGGGCGCAGCTAGTAAACTATAATAATATGTCTATCTTCATCATAGTATCTTCAGGTGACCACTCCATTTAAATGTAACCAAGATTGCCTTTGCCACAGAACATTAACCTCTATAATGTTTTTTAAAGTACCTACATTTTTTTGCATCAAAACGTTTTAAAATTACCGCATAATTTGTCGTAAGTATAATTGCATTCTTTTCTACCGTGAAGACAAAAGGACAAAAGTACCTCAGATTGTGTTATTATGACAGTACATCGAGTTATGTCATAATTTTCCGACCCTTGTCAGTGCTGATTTACTTATGGAGTTACGAGAATATAAATTGTAATTATCCAGCTGTCTATGATAATTATGATGCTATATCATTTCGATGTTTATGTTATGACAATTATGATGCTATATCATGTCGATGTCAGAAAGGAAACATCCTGTATCTAAGCGGTCTTTTAATTTATAACATGTTTTTTTTACATTTACTTAATTGTTTTTATATATTTATTTTGCCGTATTATTCCACTGCTAAGCAATAACCTTCCTTTGGGTAAACTTTGATTAAATTCTGGGGGTATAACATCTTCCCCGCGGAACTATGTTCAGCAGTGCTATTCTGTAAAAATCTCACCGTGAAAACTTGGGCACAGTATAATATAGTGTATCAGAGCCCTGATTCATAAACATACGACAGGCTATCGTATCGAAAACCTGACATTTCGATAACCTGATTTGACTTCCCCTCAACAGCAAATAGCTGTTGGAAGAATAGCGGGCGTCTATTTTATTTAAACTGACAAAATTTTCGGGTTTTGGACTTGTGAGCAGCATTGAGAAGACCCCTACGATAACAATGATTAATGTTCGATACGATACGGAAGCATATCGAGTGTTTGTGAATAAGGGGGCTGGTCTAGAATGTCTGTACAAAATTTCAGCTCAAAAGCAGTAACTTTGAAAATGCTTAATATTTTTTTATTTCGATAGTTTATTAAATTGAAATCATAACAAACGTGTCACCGCACTACGAGGGTCATTATCCATTATCTAGGTGGAATATATGAT
Source organism: Amphipoea oculea (assembly GCA_945859645.1). NCBI lineage: Eukaryota > Metazoa > Arthropoda > Insecta > Lepidoptera > Noctuidae > Amphipoea > Amphipoea oculea. The sequence goes on from OX243880.1 coordinate 15,653,741, forward strand.
AGCTCACTTTAAGCTCACTTCATCTAAATTATCATAGTGATATTTTTACAGAATAGCACCGCAGTACAACCTACTCGAACATACCTATTGCTGGCCACTCTGCTTGTCTGTGCTCTAGTTTTATTTTTCTTGTTGTTCATTTTTTCCACTGACCTCTATAGAGGTCAGTGATTTTTTCGCTTTTGAATACACACATAAATTATTTTAACATTTACAACAGCATTTTCATTTGCAACATGCTGTTTGTTGATCAAAGTAATTCAGGACACTCTTACCTCAGACATCTTTATCGTAATAAGATGTCGAGATAAATATAGCAGCATTATTAGAACAGCATTTCGTTTTTATTATATGGATGAAAATAGTTACATAAAGTACAATGAACCATAATAGTCCAAACCAACCTACTCTTCACAAAGAACCCACCCTCCAAATTTCATGTCTCTAGGACCAGCGGTTTAGGCTGTGCGTTGATATATCAGTCAGTCAGTCAGGACTTTGAATTTTATATGTATAGATTAAATTCAGTTTAGTACCGCTAATTGGCGTTAACTTTTCGATCTACCGGTGAAATTGCCGATGTTTATTTTAGGAAATCGAAAACAATAAAATTGCGTACACTACGTAAGTACTTAACATTAAAAAAAAAAAAAAAAAAAATAGAGGAAGTGCTGCCAACAATGAAGTGTATTGGAAACTAATTGGAAAGAGATTGTCATTGTTAACGATACTTTTTTTTTTTCAACAATTAAGTGATTATCCCATAGACAATTATAGAGCATTTATAAACGGTTTATTGGTGTCGGAAATAAAATTATTCACACGACATAGAAAGTTGGTCTCGTGGTCGCAAGTGTTACTGCTGAGCATGAGGTACTGGGTTCGACTCCCGGGTCGGGCAAAGTGTTATTGGGTTTTTTACATATGGAATTTTCAGTAGCAGCCTCGCCCCCTATTACATGGGGAATAAACTTTAGTGGCGAAATGTGGGCGTACTGTAGGTACAACTCTGCCTAACCCTACGAGGAATTTAAGCGTGATATTATGTGTTATGCTATAGAAAGTTAAATCGCTCCTTTTGTCTTTTTTTAGCTACCTTCTCTATGTCATTTTCACTACTTAGGTCTTTTATCCTCTTATGAAGTTGTTAGTATTTGTTGTTGCCTTTGTTGTTGTAAGTTGTTGTTGTGTTTTTGACTGTGACTGTGTTTAGTTTAGTTTGTGATCTTCCTGTAGGTACGAGTCGCAATAATTACTTTTTCTATCTTTCAAAATTAATGGATTGAGCACCTCACCCCAAAATTTGATTCAAGGATAATGGGCTTGGCGACTATATTGTAATCTGTATTTAGAATTAGATTTCAAATTATGTTTAAAAAAAGTACTTACATAGGTAGATAGGTTTTTACTTGACGCAATCCCAGAGAACATAAATAACAACTATGTTTCATTCCGCATTCCTATTAACTGTGTTTAGACTGATTAATATAACTAAAATGTGGTGCTGTCCCACAAACAATGAGGCATTTAACACTTTGCGGGACACTTAACGCCCCTCGACGTAATAACAATACCTAAAACTTCTATTGTATCTCGTTCAGTGTTCTGTCCTTCAATGGTGCCGATTTGTTGTTCACAAACTAAGCTAAATTTAAGTTCGGTGCATCTTTTTCTTTCTATTTCTTAAGAAAAGGACAATAGATATATTTTAGTTTAGTCCTGTCAAATTAATCAGCGTCTGACGTAAATTGACGTAATTTTAGTAGGCAAGTTTTTAATCACGTCTAAACATTAATGGACCAGTGGCGCTGATTCCCTTGTTCACAAACCAAACTAAATTTAATTTCAGTGCATCTTTTTCTTTCTATTTCATTAAGAAAAGGACAGAAGATAAATATTAGTGTAGACCTGTCAAATTAGTCAGTGCCTGTCGTAAATTGACGTATTTTTAATAGCCAATTTTTTCATCACGTCTAAATTGTGTATGGAGTATCTTAAATTGACAGGTCTGAACTAATATTTATCTCCTGTCCTTTTCCTAATGAAATAGAAAGAAAAAGATGGACTGAACTTAAATATAGTTTAGTTTGTGAACAAGAGAATCGGTGCCAGTGTCAGGCGCTGATTAGTAGCGAGTTTTACTCGCACAGGCCGGTTTTTTATTCCTTAAATAGACTTGGTATGTAATGTGACATATCTTCTAGGTATATCGGAATTTCTTCATTCCCCGCTCTTGCAATACGGCCGATGAGCCAACAATATATGTATTTGTGGTCAACAGTTGCATCATTCACGCAATGCCACGAAGGTACTTGGCAGACGGATGGTTAGCGCCAATATTTGATATTTACACATTTCTAGCGAAGTTCTTGGTGACATTAGGAAACAACCGGCATTATCTAGTCTTATCAATGGGTATCGTGTTTTCCAGTAACTGGGTTGCGGAATTCAGATAACATTTAAAATACCGGTATTCGGCTGCATCCGGTTAGACTGGAAGCCGACCCCAACATAGTATACTTAGTTGGGAAAAGGCTAGGCAGGTTGATTGATTGGTAGACTCCTACTTTCCTATTTCAAAGTAGGTAAGAACATAATGTTGGCGTGAAAAATGATTCCTATGTACCTACCCCAAAACTCTGTAAGCATTCATAGGTTTGGTTCAAAGGGGTTTATTTATAATCGACTAGCTTCTGCCCGCGACTTCGTCCGCTTGAAATTTCACCCTCCCCCCATTCACCCTCTTAGGGGTGCAATTTCGAAAAACCCTTTCTTAGTGGATACCTACTCTTCACAAAGAACACACCCTCCAAATTTAATGTCACTAGGACCAGCGGCTTAGGCTTGCGTTGATATATCAGTCAGTCAGGACTCAGGATTTTGAATTTTATATTATACAGGGTGTTACAGAAAGGGTATATCAATACAAACGGGTTGAAGAGTGTATCTGGTCTAGAATCTCTGTACAAAATTTCAGCTCAAAAACAGTAACTTTGAAAATGCTTAATATTTTTTTATTTCGATAGTTTATTAAATTGAAATCATAACAAACATGTCACCGCACTACGAGGGTCATTATCCATTATCTGTAGTGTGTCTGTGCGCCTAGTACACGCACATCACGCCGCCGCGCGCCAGTGCAGCGCCGTGATGTCGAAATAAAAAAATATTAAGCATTTTCAAAGTTAATGCTTTTGAGCTGAAATTTTGTACAGAGATTCTAGACCAGATACACTCTTCAACCCGTTTGTATTGATATACCCTTTATGTAACACCCTGTAGATGCTTCAAGTTAAGTGACGTTTAAACGTCAAAATGTAATCACTCCAACGTTTACGAATAAAGGGAAAAGCCTCTCAAACGCAGCACAAAATTATATATTGTCCTTTGTGGGCAAGACGTTGTCCAAAATTATACTAACCAAAAGTACAGGACCAAAACAAGAGCTTAAAACTAGACGTCACAAACAAAACTAAATACTTTTGCTCGACCGAATTATTTTCTTTGTATCTAGCACCAACCTTGACGCTCAACAAATGTGTCTCGCCAACGCATGCACCTTAATTTGTATGCAATATCCTAGGAATATGTCGCCAGACCAGTCCAGTATTAGCAACGTAGATGAACCGGTCTTCAACCGGATCCAGTGGTACTATACTAACTTGCGATATAGTTTCCAAACGTGTAAACAAATATTTGTTTTTGGAAAAACAACTTTAATGCCCGCATAAAGTTCAGTTTGCGCTACAACTTCACAGTTTTGCGAGTTTTTCAATAGTACATACTTGTCAGTTTGAAATCAGCTTAATTAAGCCGGTCAAGCGGCGCGCGTCGCCGATCGGCGACGAAACAATAAAAAATCAATTGTGTCTCATTAGCGGAGCTTGACAGATTAAACTAGTATAAGTAAAGTTGTTATTCGCTTAAGTGGAAACAACATCAAATTGGAAACAAGGTTTTGAATAGACTTTAGACAGAAACAGTTCACGCATGGCTGCCCACAAGTCCTTCGATGAGCAGGTTTTTTAAGATCTGGTTAAGGATAAAAAAATTATTAAAAGTGCCTCTCGGATTTTACAATGTTTTGGATTTTTTTTGCAGCTGTTTTATGATGCGCAGATATAATTTAAGTAACGGTCGTAAAACAAAGAAGTAGGTCAGAAAATCCTTAGGCTAGTTTCTAGTGTTGGAAAGTTTTCGATATCATCAACAATGATTTCTTAGAGATTTGAGAAGAAAACCTATAGTTACACTTCCTCCATTAAACAAAATAAAGGCAGTAGATTCAAGGCCTCTACCCTGACATCATACGTTTTACAACTTAAAAGCTAATTTAATTTTCATTGCCTTAACATCAATTCTATAAATAACCACGCCAAGTAACACAATGTGAGGATTAAAAGCAGAAATAAAAATTGTAAATAATGTGTTGTTAATCGCGTCGTGCCCTCCATATGTATGACATCACTGATATCCGTGTGCTGAATGGCAAACGACCATAATAGGTCAGACCGTGACGTCAGACTACAATATAAATATTGCAACGTGGTTAGCATCAATAAGTAATGGTTCAATTTTGCCCTATTACTTATTTATTCTTGATTTATTGGACGTAATTTCTCATTAAGATCTGAGACGGGTTTTTATTGCGTTATCGATCTACAGACACGTTAATTTGCGGTTTTCTCGTTAGGTATACTAACTACCTACTATAGGCCGACCGCTTAACTGAGACGTTGCTTGAGGTAGCTGCGCGGTTCGGAAGGGGTCATAGTTGTCACAAGTTGACGAATCACTGAGCTCTCGCATCACGTCACCCATCCCGCACCACGCTGCTACCTCAGGCAACGTCTCAGTTAAGCGGTCGGCCTTTAACTGCTCGATGTTTTAACGTAAACAAATAAATGCATTCAAAGTGAAGGCAACTTGGGTTGCTGTGAAGAAATTAATAGGGCCATTTGGCACACATGCATTAGGTACCTGCATGCATCACTGCTTGGAGAGAGTTTATTTTCTACTTAGTTTTTTTTTTTAATGTAAGACAGACAACTCGAGATAGACAATGAATAAAAGCACTGCAAAAGCAAAGACTTCCAATATTTACAGACCATAATGATAGTTAAAGCCCTTGGCCGTGCATCTAGTGCAACCCTTCCTTATATCAGGATATTCATTGCTATATAATTATTCTATTGCAACTTGTTCTACGGGACATTGCTCTCTATCCTACATCTACATAAGGATACTTTTACTCCAAGTGTCGTGACAACCACTCCCACAATCTTAACATGGATCAATTGCTCACCTTATTACGTATCAACATAGGAATTAAGACATAAACTAAGTACTCATTCGATCTTGAACTTTAAATACGGATTTTCCCAGAGTATTTCCTTTCTCTCCTTCACAAATCACGAGTAATATCTATTAGATATGTCTAAGGTATTTCTCATACGTAATTACTTCCGTGGTATGTACCTGGCTTATTATTAATAGGTCATTGTCAAAGATGCTTATAATAGATGTGTTTCCGCATCGATGTTATTAATAATCCATTACTTTAATATTTATTTATTCCATGTTTATTGTGCTTTAAATACATGTGTTGTTATGTAGATTTATTGATTAGAGGCTAACACAAATGCGTTTAATTATTTCGCAGCCGCGGCGTAGAAGTTTAAGAGTCGGAGTTCTAAGTAACAAATGATATTCTCTGGAAAGTGTAAAAAAATCGGCACCAAAATCTAACCGAAAACCCAAAATCTCTCATAATATCCAAGTCGTTTTAACCTTAGACGTCGCTTTTCCGGATTCTAGACTGGGCCTTACAATGGTGTATAAAGTGGCCCCTGTAGCGGGCACTAAAGCGGGCCCTAAAAAGGTATTTACCAACTTATCGTTTGAGCACTTTCTAAGTTATCTAAAATACTATATTATTGACAAAACTCGTGAGTCGACGAGACCCAGAGGTTTACAGACGCATTTGTACGTAACAAATACTCTATTTAAAGCTAAAATGGCAATGTGCTGGACATAACAAGACCCAATGATGATCACGGTCTATATGGATGATGTGTTGGCCAGGTCACAGAAAAATTGGAAGATTTATAGCATGTTGGAGAAGGATTCTAAACTGTTCCATGAATTTCGTACATGATTCTAGACCCACTTCCATACACTTTGACCGTGTAGATATTCCACTTTTGTATGAGACAGCAAATTTTAATGGTCGACGAAAAACTTACATGTTGGGTGATCTAGAATGATGTGCCGAATAGGTATTGGTAACAGTTTGCGCATCGATGTCCCTTACACCCTGTATGTATTATATATCGAGTTTCATGTCTTTCATTGAAATTTTATGGAATATACACAGCATAAGGGAACGCCATGTATATCTTTGATAAAATTTCCCGATAGTGAACCGTCTCATCGAATTTAAGTTCATATTAAAGTCAATGAGCTCATAAAACACACCGTATGCCTTTTAGGTACACCCAACAGAATAACCTTCAATAAATAACCTTAACCTCGACATTTAAGTTCATCAAGTTTGGACAAAAAATAATTTGCATCTCTCGATGACTCGACAGTGACGTATTCTAAGAACAATGGTAACTATTGTAATAGGCAATCATAATTTATATAATAAAATAATTTAACAAGCGGAAAATCTTAGAAGTCAGAAAAAAATAAGTCATATGTGAGGTAAACCCACACGGATCTTCCTTAAAATGCAAGGAATGAGGAGTATTTGGGAAAACCGCGAGCGTAAAATTTGGTGATTTATTTATATAATCACTTACAACTAATTACAAACAAACCAAAACAAAACAAAAGTTCTCGGTAACAATTTAACACCTGACAGGAATGTCAAAGTCTAAAATATAAATGCTTAGTTACTAGAGTATTATATTATCTGTGGCTTAGTTAATTATGAAGGTCCACTTGCACCACGCTAAACTTCATTCGGTCTCTGTCAACTCTAAACAACGGACAGAAATAGAACGATGGTTTAAATGCGTTTAGAGCTAAACGCATTTAGAAATTTGTGGTGCAACTGGGCCTTATTTAACTAACATAATTATTAATTTCAGTAAATATTCTGATACAATGGCCAATGGTCGTATGGATTCTTTGTACCTATATACAGCTATACCTACCTATGATTACGTTGTAGGTATTCATGCATTCAAATATTCGTCCTGCATCATTGCATTGCATCATCATCTTCAACCATAACCTGCAGCCTAATTGCGGAACGCCAAATCGTCAAATGATTCTGATCAGTTGGCTTCATTTCTATCACAATTGGCTTCATTTTACGATTTTCGAATTGCGAAACTCTAGTTTATTATGAAACCAATTATGAACGTTAAGGCCCTGTGCAGAAACTAGAGTTTCGCAATTCGAAAATCGTAAAATGAAGCCAATTGTGATAGAAATGAAGCCAACTGATCAGAATCATTTGATGATTTGGCGTTCCGCAATTAGGCTGCCGACTTATCTACCACTACCCGCTCTGTTAGTGGCAATCTCTGTCTAGAGCAGTTGTGGTGGTGGTCCAGTGGTAACAGCTGCGACTTAAGAGTTGTAGGTCGTAGGTACGAACCCAGACAGGCGCTTTACTTGGTGTAAATTATTTCATCACCACTGCTCTCATAAAGGTTAAACGAGAAATGAAAAAAAAAAACTTAAAAAAAAAAAAATATCCTCAAAATTCGAAGATATGTGACATCTACAAACACTATTTTGCACTGGGCCCGCGTGGTGGATTACGGCCGACTCCCTTTAATAGAGAGGAGGCTTGTGGCTCAGCAGTGGGAACATACTAGGCTGATTATGATCATGATGAATCTGTACTCTTGCAACAGTCTCATTCAAAATTAATTATTTTCTTACTTATTTCTCATTTTTAACCGACTTCAAAAAAGGAGGTTCTGTATTCGACCTGTATGTATGTTTGTATGTCCGCGATTTTCTCAGAAACTAATGAACCAATTTTCATAATTCTTTCATTACTGTGATCTACATGATTTCAAGAAGGTTTTAGTATATAATACATTAGGTAATTATTCTTATGTACGATTGTTTTTATGTACGAATTTTATATGCATAAATGTACTGCATCTCCGGCATTTCTATGCGAATTTTGATGATTGTTCTAGTCGGTGTCTTCAATTCTTGAATGCGCTAGTGTTAATTGAATTTTTGTGGTGTAGATACAACTAAAAAGTGAAAAATAAAAACCTTTTTACAAAAAAAAAAAACAACCGACTTAAAAAAAATCACTAAAAAGTGAAAAATAACTTTTCACTTCTCATGCTCTAAAAGTTCGTCTTTATGTTGTGCTTATGCGACATAAAATCGTTTTTTATGTTCTAGTGCATAAAGTATTTTTTTTTTCTAAGACTATGGTAATCAGGCCCAACAGCCACACTCACAATAAAACTTCGCAGATTAAAGTCGTGATTTATTTCATATTCTTTAATTTATACCACTTCCGTGTTTTTTATCGTTAATTTAATAAAATCAAGTAAAATAGTTGTCATTTATTATTTAAAAACGCAAAGAAACGTTTTTATAACTTGGCAGTATGAAGTACCCAAGTCGAATGACAAATGTTGAAATAAAAAAAAAAAAACTTTTAAAAAGTTTCGTGGCGGCGGTGTGGTGGCGGGAATTAGCTATGCTTTGCAAAATTTTTGATTAATTATGTACTGTATACTTTATGCCTGTTTCATTTTCTCGCAATCGAAGTGAAAAGCAGAGTGTATAACTCAGGCATAAACGAGCCATTTTACCCCTCGACTTAACTATCCACCCTCGCCTGCGGCTCGCGTGGATATAAACGTCTCGGGGTAAAATAGCTTCTTTTATGCCTTAGTTGTACAATCTACTATTAATTTTGGAACTCGGTGTCAAAAAACGAAAATACGGAACCAACGACACTGACTTCCGAAATTAAAGTTATTTTTCACTTTGTACTTTTGTTTTTTTTTTGAAGTCGGTTGTTTTTTTTGTAATTTGATACCTATTTATTATGTACAGACGCCAGCACATCAACCTACTTCATTCTGTCAAATTTCTTTAATAGATTTTCAATTTTATTACTAAAGCATAAGGTTCAAAGTTGATTGGGAAAATTTGACAGTTTCGGTTAGGTTGATGTGCTGGCGTCTGTACGTTTCAGCAATGATTCGTGTCTACATTAAGTTTTCTTCTTAGCAATCGCAGTTTTACAAACAAAAAATAAAGGGCCAGGCAATATAAACAAATCGTACATCTTCATACATTACAAGGCCCAACTATGACCACAAAAAGCACCTTGACCTTAAACAGGACTTGTCACTACATTCTGCGGTCACATTTACATAACCATATATTTCGTCATCACATACCTACAAAGGTATGCCACCTTGGATCTGGGATTTTCACAAAGTTTGTATTCTAATTAAAAAAAAAAGTTCGAATGTCCAACCTAAAACTTTATAGTCGTTGGATTCGTTTATGCATTTTTTTTTATTAGTTATTACATTCTTTTTTTGAATGCATTTTTTTCGTGATGGATGCGTTCGTGATTTTATTAGGATAATAACACAAAAAAAAGGAGTATGTAATAAACTAACAAAGAACGCTTATATATGTAGATTCTCTGATCGTTATTGTCTTTTTCGTTATTGGATTAGTAAATAATGCATATATCATTTATAAATTTTTAAATCATTGCAGTTTTTCAAATCCATATTTTTCCCTACAAGCGACAACCTATAAATATGATAAAATCATAAAAATAAGCAGTACCTTTGTGCTCTTATAGTGGTTCAAATTAAGTTAACTAGCGAAACTCCGCAAACATATTAATAAAACAAAAAAAAATATAATCTAATGATTTTTGGTGGGGTCAATGTGGAGTCACTTAAAATATCAATTTAAAAAAAAACTGTTTTTTGTCTGTACACATCACAGACGGGATGGGTCGATACCTACCTATGTAAATACGAAAAACAAAAAGAAAATAGATTTTCTCAACTTATACTTCAAGTAACAACATTACCAGCGGTCGATGACCCGCAATTTTTTTTTTATTTTGTTTAGATTTCGATACCCAATAAATATGTCTGCTTAGTTCCGCTACCTAATTTAATTTTACCCTTTATATTTGTGTATAAATAATTAAATAAATGAATTTTTCTCAATTTTCCAGCTCACTTGACGGGCTCGGCCTCGAAACAGCCGGTGACGGAGGTGTGTCTCGGTTGCATCTGCCAGGCGGTGTCCGGGTGCAAGCGCGGCATCCAGTGCGAAGGTGACCACTGTGGACTGTTCCACATCACCTGGGCGTACTGGGCTGATGCTGGCAAACCTACCCTGAACGGACAGTCGCCTGATGCGCCTGATGGTAAGACGACTGCACAATTTATTTTAATCGCAATGTTTCTCACACACTACAACGCGCCACGCGACTGGGCGCAGATTTTTTTCAGAAGTACGCACGGCGACACATCGAGCTTGCTGCATTTCCAGTATAAGCTGAGTTTTCATTGTATGAAAAACCTGTACAATGCGAGGTCAGATAAAACTGGAAAAGTAGTTTTGTACAGACGCCAGCACATCAACCTACCCGAAACTGTCACATTTTCCCAATCAACTTTGAACCTTATGCTTTAGTGATAAAATTGAAAATCTATTAAACAAATTTGACAGATTGTAGTAGGTTGATGTGCTGGCGTCTGTACATAAAACTACAAATTCAATAAAAACGCGCTTCCGCATGGGTAAATTGGCTCGCCCTGTCGCGTTGCGCGTTGTAGTGTGTAGTCCGCCTTTTATGAGTTGCGGAAACAATATTGTGCAATTTTTTTTTGGGGAATTATAGGCCTTATAGAATTTAATTTAATAAACAAAAAAGGCAAAAAAGATGTGTGTGTACAACGGGTTTTAGAGAGGATTTTCCCACCTCTGTCTGCAGAAATATTTGCATAAAGACATCCGGAATGTTTCAAAGTAGTAATTTATTTATGAATCTCCTTTTTAATGTGCACGCTTGACAGTTGACACATCAGATAATGTTATCTTTTCAAATAAATCACATACCTATAACAGATTTATATGTTAATTAAATTCCAATTATATACCTATGTAAAGTTAAACTTGTTTCTTAAAACTGGCCGGCCTTGATTTAACTAATAGATGGTTATATTACAGTTAAAACAGCCATTATATAAATCGATTTTAAAATATCGTATAGTTGGAATTTGCCAAACAAATAATTCCAATGGGTCACGCCGTCAAGCGGCGCGCCACTTTTCTAGTTACCTAAAAAAAGTCGAATGCAATCATAATGCAATACAATAACCACGCGATTTTTTTAAACTACTGAATGCGATACCTACAATTGTGTTGTCCAAATATTCAACAAAGCCCAGTATGTGAGGTCCAAGAACTAATAATACCATGCTGTGTTACAACAAACACTCAGAATCTTGTAAAAAATAACTCTGACAACTGATATAAAGGCTGATTTAGATAGGGTAAGTAGGTAACTGATTCCAAACTCGAGACAAGTTAGTGCTGACCCGATATTTACCTAGTGTAAATTGAATTTGGAGTCAGTAGTACTGACTCCACTGACTTCAAATTCAATTTACACTTGGTAAATATCGGGTCAGCACTGACTTGTCTCGAGTTTAATTCAATTCAATTTATTTATTCATCAGATATAAGCTAACAGTTTACACCAAATCGCTTATATCTATGCTAATTCTACAAAATAACAATAAAATTTCTTAATTAAAACTTCTTAGACTATTAAAATAAAATACTTACATAAATACAATAAAAAACGGAGTACAATAAAATTTGTAAACAAAACAACCTCATACATAAAATAAAATTAGCAACTAAACACTTATTATTTCATATTTAAGTATACATACACATGTTTAGCAATTGTCCATTGAGAATCAAAAAATAAATCTGCTTCAGGAATATGTTTTAGAGAGTTTAGAGTCAGTTACTTACCCTGTCTACATCAGCCTTAACATTCTAACCTCCCAGTCCCAAAAATTGATTGTGTAGTACGTTCTGATTTATGAATTGCAACTTTGTATCTATTGATTTTACTGAATTACATGTGTAGTAGTGGCGCGGTGGAGGGGCCAACCTAGCGTCATCGGGTTCTGATACATTTTCAACTACCGGACATATCTCCTTCTTTCATATATCTATGGTATTACGTGGTTGTCACAATAAGTAGCCCGTGTGACGTAACTTGTAGGTACCTACCTTCCTAGAACCTGCGCGGTAATTGCGTAACACACGATCAATCACAACCTGAATTATTTTGAAGGATATGCTAATCCATTGCTTCATACCTATGTTCGAAAAATTTGCTCAACAACGTAAATTACGCAATGAATCTTGTTGAACTGTCAAAATGAAAGCCATAGCACGTAGCTACTGTTAGAGCGGTTCTGCACTACATTCGATCCGAATCCGAGAAATGCCGGTCCGAAGTGACCATAGTCCCGTTTTTGTATGAGGAGTCGCGCACTAGATCCGAACTCTATCCGTCCGATTTTAGAACATTCCCAATTCGGATTGAAGTCGGATCTTTAATTCTGATTCGGATCAGATGTAATGCAGAACCACTCTTAGTGAATCGCGCAATTACACACAAACTGGTGTATTTTTCAACCCTGTGGAAGTCTTATATATACCATATACCAGTCATAATCATCATCTTTCTGTATTATAAAAATATAGGTACTTACTTAAATATTATTAATTTGTTCATGACATCGTTTTCCAGCGTTCTCGAGCTGCACAAATGACCCGTACTGCGCCGCTCTCACAGTCCAAGGATACATGAGCAAGTACGCTCAGGTAAGACAACCACATTCATCCATATTAGTCAGACCATCTCATTTAATAAGTAAGATGATTTTCCTCTCCAAAAATAAAAACATTTTGACGAAATGAAGTACAAACATTACTAAAAAATACGAAACAAGGACATCCTCCTTTTTTGGTTGTTTAAAATGTTTCCAAAAGCTTATAGGTAACCTTCAAAAAACCTAATAGCAATGACATTCAAATTCTTGTGCTATTTTTTATAATCTTTTCTACAAAGCTGTAACACAAAGTCGTGGGCGTTACATGTCACATGCAAATCTATTGTCATTGTGCGATCATTTAGGTACATATAGAGACGAAATGACATCACCCGAAATACTTGGAGAACCACCACAAACAATAATAAGTTTAAAATTATCATAACTTTAGAACTAGGTAACATGATACATTGAACAATATTTTATGTTAGTTCTTAAAATCTCTTAAAGTCGTGATTGAACTCTGATGACTCCTAGATAGCGTAATAAGCATAGTCAGCCGATAATGTACCCACTACTGGAACACGGGCCTCCTCTCTGTGAGAGGGGATGAAAGAAAGAAAGAAAGAAAGAAAAAGTATTTATTGTGACTCGTACAGGAAGATCACAAACTAAACTAAACACAGTAAAAAATAAAAACCAAGTTATATAAAACAAAAAAGTAACAAAAAGAAAAAAAAAATGAGACAGAAACTCCTATACGAGGCCAAAAGGCTCCTATCTCAGCATGATGCTGCGACATTTAAAAAATAAATGTCGCAACGCTGGTATTCTGATAGGGCCCGCCGCTGTGATGGGCTGTAATCTACCACGGAGACTAGTGCGGGTTGGTAGATGTCACATGTCTTCGAATTTTATGGTTCTAGAACATAAGGTTCCTCTCGATGTTTTCCTTCACCGTTTTGAGAGCAGTGGTGATAAAATTATTTACACAAATAAAGCGCCTGTCTGGGTTCGAACCCACGCCCTACAACTCGTAAGTGGGGTCGTTATCACTGGGCCTCCACTGCTCCTGACTCCTAGATACAACAGGCTATTCAAATAATCTTTCAGTCAAAAGTTGTTCTACTGGAGTAACTAACTGTCAATACGACAATTCTAGTAACTAATAAAGGTGAAATTCGCAAAACACCTATTCGTTTGTATGAAACTGACGGGTTTCAAGAACATATTTTCGTAGGCACTTAGCCTGGAACTAGTACACTAAACCAATGCTACCAATATTTATAATCCGCCAAAATTCAAAAAGTAGAGGAGGAGAGCAAAGTGGTCAGAGAAGCCATGTTGAGCTTGCGCCAATCTCCACGCTCCTATGCCAACCTCATCCAGGTTCTACCTGCAATGGCAACAATTCAACAGTTTAAACTCTTCTGTAACCGCAATACAATCTGTTTTCCCCAGGACTGCAACGGAGACGGCCGCGTCGACTGTTACGATTACATGGCGATCCACAAGAAAGGAGGATACGGATGTGTTGGAGAACTGCCCTTCAACTACGTCAATGTATTCAATCAGTGCGTCGCCGCAGTCGCCGGGGCCCAAGGCCACCACCAGGGCTAACACTACGGACATTGAGGAAGATCAGCGGGAGATGGCAAGGCTAGCGGCGTATATGATGCGAGAGATTTTAAGCTACTATCAAATTGTCAATCTTTAGCACGATGAAATTTACGATTCATTTTTCTGTTGTCGATTTGAACGCCGTTGCTGTTAAACTGATAGTAATTTTTATGATTTAGTATTGCCAACAACCCTGGATTATCGATGTATAAATAAACAAACAACATCGTTAACATATTCTCACAACATAACTACAAGACATATCGACCTAAAAATTGTGATCTTGATTGACCATGATAACTTTAGCCTTTCGCAAGTTGGTCTGACTAGTTCTGAACTATACATGGGATAGGATACTGCAGTTGCCAAGTGTGCTAACTGCCTCGAAGACTTCAAATATCTTCTTAATTCTCGTAGCTTATACTTCGGCATGCCAGCCACCTCATGATCGTCTATAAAAATAGCGTAATCGTTCGTAAATGTTTGTCACCCCTTTAATTTTAACCAACGATAAGGAACACAAATTATATTTATATTTTTCTAAAAAAAAAAAACATTTAATAAAATCGAACTAGTCTTTAGGATTACGTATTTTGTTTTTATTTCCTCCTGACTCCTTTTGACACCTGCACCCTAATTGCGTATATACTATCAATCACAATTCCAATGATTTTGAAGGATATTGCTATCCATAGCTTCATGTGTTTGAAAAATTTGTCTGCTCAACAACGTAAATAACGCAATGAATGTTGTTGAACTGTCAAAATGAAAGCCATGCCAGTGTGTTACGCGATTACCCCTCTGGATGACCAACAATCTAAGAATGCCTTTATTTTCAGGTTGATGAGAATCAGGCAGTTTTTACAATACTTTGAGGAATTGTAAGCTTGATTAGTGATCTTGGACTTATTTATTTAGTACTTTAAGCACACAAAATATGAGGACTAAATGTCATGGGCATTTTCTACCAATCGATAGCGTGCATGACATACCTAGCATGCAAAGCATAGCATGCATAGCATGGCATTTCAGGCCTTATGTACGCACTGACACGTGGCTTGCGCGCTAGGCGACTAGCGAAGGCACGTGCGTAGTGCGGCCGGCTGCAAAAGTTCTAGAGCATTCGTTTCACTTCGCCAATTGCAAGGTGACTCGCTAGGGTATAGGCGCTAAGCAAGGTCGAAGGACAGGTGCACACCGCTGAGGGCTGGAAGAACTACATTGACTCCATGGACAGCGACTGGACGCCGGACGTCGGTACGTAGGATATACCGACGTCTAAAGAACGCTCCGATGCACGCAACAGCGAAGGGGCGCTTCTCTCCACTGAGGCCGACCTACATATATTTGCCACCGAACTGGACCGTCAATTTACGCCTAACGCGGATGTCCGAGTTACAAACTCGGTCTTTCAACTATATATGCCTCATATAGGTAGCTCCATAGCCGTTTGTGCAACTTGGACTTTGAAAAAGATACAAAATTAAAGTTATTAATTACTGAAGATTATTTATTTATTTATTTATCCATTTACTTCAGGCATCAAGGCCCATATAAAACACATACAATACAATATTAATATAACTTAAAAAAACTATATAAATACATACAACATTATAATAGTTAGGTACACTAAAAAACTAACTAAACACGAAGTGTCTGCGTCGTGTTTCGCTGACTGGTGTCATGCCACGAAACCGGCGGTACACCCTTCGGCCAGAACTCCTCCTTGAGGAACTTCTCGAGATGATGTGTCGGTACACGCACTACGAACGACTTGAAGTTCGTGTTGTGACGCGACTCCAAATTCTCGACCCTTAAAGTCCAGTTGGTCTTCACACGCAAGTACTCCACGATCTCCTCAACCTTCGTGGAGTGGTGCAGTCTGGACACGTACAGCTGCGTCGTCGGGATTGCTGGACTCAGCAGCATGTTGGGTCCTGCCAGCGCGGTGCCGCACTGGTTCCGACAAGGAGGTTTCTTCTTGTTCTTCTCCACTTTGATGAAACCATCCTTATGGGTGGGTGGGTGGTTTTCATTATGGTGTCAGTGAAATGTGGTGTGGTAACATGTGCTGTTGTGTGGTATGTGGTATTATAAATACTAGTATTCAGCTGCATCCGGCTACACTGGAATCCGACCCCAAAACAGTCGGGAAAAGGCTAGGCACATGGTGTCTGGTGATGAGTAATAAAAATCTATTCAGAACATCCCACTGCTCTTTCTTCTTACTACATCCCAAAGATCATTACTGATGTTTTAATAAGCAATTACGTACTAAAATGACTTGCTGTAGGTTAATGCAGGCATCCTGTTGTCGTCTAATGAAAAGGAAGCAATTATCAGACGTATTTATACGATGATCCCAATTTCTGGAGACAGTACTAGTGCATAAGTTGTCTTGAAAGGTAAGAGTCGTTTAATTTTCTTTTATATTCTCTCTTGATTTAGGTAGTCCTTGGTCTCTACAGCAAAGCATACAATCATATTTTATTGGGGTCATCTACACAAAACTATATTTATACTCGGGGTCTGTTTGTAATGTCAAAATAACAGCTTTTTACTAAATGTATAACAAAACATTTTTTTTTATTTGTCAGTCTGTTTGTATCTCTGAAACGGCTGGACCAATTTTGACGGGACTTTCAATGGTAGAAAGCTGGTGTTATAACCTCCTTATCGTACGAACCGACGAAATCAGGTGTAGCAGCGCCGATTTTTAAACGAAAAGCTAATACTTATGTGTGTTACAAAGTACGTTCGGTTATTACAAATGGCAACCGTGAATAATGTCAGGACTTTATGACGTACGAGATAATTTGTCCGTTATAACGACTACAGAGACTCAGGAGGATAAGGAGTAACGTAGGCTTACTTTAATTGTAGGTATAAAAAGAATAAGGGCTCCGCGCAAATAAGTTAAAACTCTTGAAAGATATGATGATATATAGATATTATGATATGCACAAAGCAAACAAAGTTGCGGGCATAGCTAGTCAATAATAAAGTTCATGCTGGACGCCTCCTAAATCCAAACTCGTCCTTATGAACCACCTCAAAGGCTGCAGTTACATTTTGTAAAAGGATAGATAATGGAAATTGGGAGTTTCGTTAGCAACATACTTAGACTTAGAACTTTTCTGTACTAATATTTCTTGAAGGAGCCAATTTTTTCAGAACTTTATCAATTATACTAGTGGCAGTAACTCTCCAAATTTTGTCTGTATCGCCCATAGAAATGTATAAAATATATCTGATCTATGGTATCGCCTATCAGCGGGGCAATTGCGTACCACACTATCACTAGCAATGGCTTTCATTTTGACAGTTCAACAACATTATTGCGTTATTTACGTTGTTGAGCAGACATTTTTTTCGACACAATATACAACATATGATCCTTCAAATGATTCAGATTGTGATTGATATAGTGCGTTTCAACAAATAGTTCTTATGTTATAATGTTGGCTCCCCTGTCCTCCGCTAGGAGTACATTATGTGTTTTGGGCCCATGTCTGTCAGGATAGTATACAGGGTGAATTTTCCAAGTGGGCGTGGATGGCCAAATTCTAAACTATGAGGAATAGCGAAAAGTACTCAAAAGAGTCGCGGGCTCGATTTTGATGAAAACTAAAACTGCATCATTGGATTTTTGAAAAATCAATATTTCTAGCCTGGAATCGAACCTGTTGATTTTGAAAAAAAAAACACACTGTATTATTACACCATTCGATAGTGTCCCTAATGTCATTACTTCCCAGAATTTGATCCTTATTAGCGACACTATCAAATGGTGTAATAATACAGTGTGTGTTTTTTTTTTTTCAAAATCAACAGGTTCGAATCCTGGCCAGAAATATTGATTTTACAAAAATCCAATGATGCAGTTTTACTTTTCATCAAAATCGAGCCCGCGACTCCTTTGAGTACTTTTCGCTATTCCTCATAGTTTCGGATTTGGCCATCCACGCCCACTTGAAAAATTCACCCTGTATAGACATGGGAAGACGATTCTGCGGATGTTTTAAAGATTATAAGGTTTCCGTGTTAGAATCATGCCCAAAACATTAAGGAGTGGTGAAGAATAAGAAGTGGTATAAATTGCTGCCAACATAACGGCAAGAGAAGTATTTGTTGAAACGCACTCTATTGTGTTACGTTATTGTTATTAATTGTCAACATTATTTAAGCTTGAGAACGAGGCTTTTGACTACTTTGTATGTGTATATTTTGGTCTATTCTTTTTTTATTTGTAACTAGCTGCGCCCCGCTGTTTCACCCGCGTAAATGTCGATCCCGTGGGAATATCGGGATAAAAATTATCCTATGTCCTTTCCCGGGACTCAAGCTATCTCTGTACCAAATTTCACACAAATCGGTTCAGTAGTTTAGGCGTGAAGAAAAGACAGACAGACAGACAGAGTTACTTTCGCATTTATAATATTAGTTTGGATGTGCGTTTTGTTTGTGCAAAATAAACCATTTTTGTTTCTTTCTTTCTTTCTTTACGTAATTAGGGTGCGGGCCTATCACAATATTTTTTATTATTATTTTAACATTACATTAACCTCCTACCTATAACAGTATCAAAATGAAGCTTATCTGTGTCCTGGTGGTGTGCATCCTGGCCATATCGTCTGCTGAAGAGCATCCTCGCGGCAAGATGATCCAGCTGTGCGGGGCCCAGCTCACCAGGGCCATGAAACGTGTCTGCGAGGATGGGGACCTCGACTTCTTCAACCTTCAACAAGTGCAGCGTAAGTAACTTATAATCCTTTCCATCAGTGTAATGTTCTAGATGTAGGTAATTGGAAAATGCAGAAAGGTCCCACTAAAAATCATTAAGCAAAAACATTAAACAAAAACTTTTGAGGGTAAAACCATAATGGTTTTACCCTCAAAAGTTTTTGTTTGAGAGAATATAGGTTCTACGATTTGAAAATTCGCGTCAGTGTTTTGGATCACGGCAGTACCTACAGTTTTCAATAATTTCCTTTTTTGAGCGACTTCAAAAAAGGAAGGGTATTTCAATTTGGATTTTTTCTCATCTATTTTCTTACTTCTCCAATATTGAAATGCAGACTCCTTCATGATTCTAAAGGATGAAATCTTGTTATTTTGTGTATATTTTCTCTGCGTCATGTTTGCCACAAATAAAGGTATTTTCTTTCTTTCAAAATCATAAATGGGTCTGCAGATTTACGACTTTTTAAATAGCACGAGCTATAAACTAAAATATTTGTCCTCAGATCACCACCAACACGACCATCAACACGACCATCAACACGACCACCAACACAGTCACCACAACCACGAGTGGAAGGGACAGGTGATGAAGAGAGACACCTCAACCTCCCTGTCAGACGAGTGCTGCGCCAAGCCCTGTCATGTCAAAGACTTTGTTAGTTATTGTCCATAGGCTGAATGTGCCAGAACATTGAAGAAGGAAGAGTAATTATAAAGCTATCCTTTTTTCATAGTTCTCCTGTTTTCATAGTTAGGTAGGTATTATACTTAGTAGCTGTATTATAGAATAAATATACCTATGGACTTATGCCCTACAACTCTTGGAATCAATCGTAACGAATTTATTGTCAGAAATAAATAATACTGAAGATATTTTTATTTGTGTCCTCATTAGGTGTTACTCTATCGAAATTTTTTACAAGGCAAGATCCTGTATTCTTTCATTCAATACTCAATACTTTTATTGCATTCCACGTGTATTCTTAGGTGGTAAACTTATAATTACTTAGATCATAATAGACCCTGTCGGGCACAGCAAAATAAGTGAGTTAGGAGAGAAGAAGCATTTGCTAATACTTAGCAAACTACTATAAGAATTATAATAATGATGTGGGTATTTTCTGAGATATACTAATAGCTTTAATATAAAATATAAACAGGTATCTATTGAGATTCCATTCACATTCTATGCCATAACGTAGATCTGCGTGAGCAAGACCAAACAAGATTTTTTTAATGGCATACAGTAGGTATGGTGTAATATGTAAATAGAATTCCTTCAAACGTTTGTAAAATTGTTAAACATTACTTGGGCTTATATTTTATGACATGTATTCAACATGCTTCTCAAAATATTTAGTGAACCTTAAAAAATCCTATTTTGAAGTCCTAGAAATCCATACTAATATTATAAATGGGAAAGTGTGTCTGTCTGTCTGTTTGTTACCTCTTCATGAAATTTGGTATAGAGATAGTTTGAGTCCCGGGAAAGGACATGGGATAGTTTTTAATTATCCCGATATTCCGACGGGATCGACACTTATATGGGTGAAACCGCGGGGCGCTGCTATACTAAATGAATGGCCAAGTAACTGTGAGTATGTGACCAACTTGGATGTAGGTAGCGCTCGCCGGCCACTGCCGGTGCGCCGCACACTTTTCTCGCTTGGCTCAGAGGTTCATTAATTGGGATTATAAAAGCGACCATCATTAGAAGGTCAATAAGTTTTTAGAGGATTTTTTAAATGTTTCTCAATTCATTTACATGCTTATAGAGAAGGGAAGGTGCAAGAAGTCAAGGTAAAGCAGAAGCAGATGGATGACAGTACAAAAGAAGAAAACCTATATTCAACGCGTTTATAAATACTCGAGATAAAAAATTAGATAATAATAATTGAATATACAAAGTAGGCATTCAAACCTAAGCGGTATTCACTGCCGCTGTAGGTAGAGGTACATACCGCGCGGGTTTCGCTCAGGTATTTAGTATCAAGTTCCGCGGCTAGAGCGACCTGAGCGGTATTCGCTGACGCTGTGGGTAGAGGTCCATACCGCGCGGGTTTCGCTCAGGTACCTATTTAGTATCAAGTTCCGCGGCTAGAGCGAGCTGAGCGGTATTCGTTGACGCTGTGGGTAAAAGTGCATACCGCGCGGGTTTCGCTCAGGTATTTAGTATCAAGTTCCGCGGCTAGAGCGACCTGAGCGGTATTCGCTGATGCTGTAGGTAGAGGTACATACCGCACGGGTTTCGCTCAGGTATTTAATATCAAGTTCCGCGGCTAAAGCGACCTGAGCGGTATTCGCTGCCGCTGTGGGTAGAAGTGCATACAGCGCGGGTTTTGCTCACGTATTTAGTATCAAATTCCGCGGCTAGAGCGGAATAGTTAGTGCCATAGTACTGCATAGGTCTGATATTGTTTACCTTCTCCTACAAAAACGTCTTGACCTTCCTGAGCGAAACTCGAACTCGGTATTCTACCCACAAGGATAGCGAAATCCGCTTTGGTATGAACAGTAATATTACCGCATACCTACTCGGTTTTCTCTACCACAGACGGTAGCAAATACCGCTTAGGTTTGAATAGGCCTTTAAACAGGATATGGAAACTAGAGCTCAGCTCACGGATATAACCTTTAAGTTCCATTTACTATGAATAAGTTAATCAACTCGTGACACTTCGGAGGAGCCTCATAAGAAGTAACACACGATCTTGATCCTACGTAGGTATGTAGATCTGTGGCAGATATGATATTATAATTTTGTGAGTCTGATGCGAACTAATCGTCCATAACCTTTCTTAAATTGTTATTACAATAACACTTAACTAAAAAACTTTTAAGTAATTTCAGATGCTTAGAGTTTTTATGATTATCAACTCAGTCTATCGCAGTCCACTGCTGGACATAGGCCTCTCCCAGGCCACAACGCAACGCCCTGTCCTCCGCCTAACGCAACCAGTCAGTCCCGGCCACCTTCATAACGTCGTCGGTTCATTTATTTGGGGACGTTCCTACGCTACGCTTGCCGAAACTCCACTCCACTCCTGCAGTGTCTATCAGTAGCAATGGGTTTCATTTTGACAGTTCAACAACATTCATTGCGTTATTTACGTTGTTGAGTAGACAAATTTTTCGAACATCTGAAGCAATGGATTAGCAATATCCTAAAAAATTATTCAGAACTCAACTGCTCCACCGGCCACTGATCCTTCGACCAATATGACCAGCCCAGCCAGCCCACTGCCACTTCAGTTTGCTTACTCTGCAAGCTATGTCAGTGACCCCGGTTCCGGTTTTTAAGATTATAGAGTTGTTCTTCTGTTATTAAATCGTATAGAACAAAGTCGCTTTTCGTGTCAGTGTGTGACCGTGCGGCGGATTTTTTATGCGGCCTTCATCGTTATTTTATAGAGAACTAGCTGTGCGCCGCGGTTTCACCCGCGTTTTTTGAGAAAAAACCTACTAAAATATATTCCATTACTTTACGAAGCTATTTTAGGTACATCACGCCATGATCAGTAAGAGTGGAACCACAGAGTGGAACTATAGTCCTCGTAACCGGCCGCCTTGCAGAGTTATTTTAAAACTATGATATCTCCTAAGATATTCATTGAAACCAAATAATGTCAGGGCAATTTTGTTCAAAATTAAATACTTGTGATGCATTTTAATGTATTTATTTGGATAAGGATTAATACCATGTTTATAAAAAACACCTTCGCAAATAATGCATTATTTTAGAACTTTGATTACCATAAAAAAGGTTATAGTGAGTCAAAAAAGAAAAACATAAAAAAGATTAAAAAAAGAAAAAGATATACGCTGTCGCAGATTTTTTTTAGAGCTTTTAAAGGGGAACATATCCGCCATACATGATTTTTACGTAACTTTAACCGTTTACGCAGCGTAGGTAGGTACTACGCTGCGTAAACGGTTAAAGTTACGTAAAAATCAGGCTGTGTAGGTACACAGCGGAAGCTTACAAAAGGAATAATTTTTCCTGTTTTTGCAACATTTTTCATTGATGCTCCGCTCTTATTGGCCGGAGCGTGATGTTATATAGCCTATAGCCTTCTTCGATAAATGGACTAACCAACATAACAATATTTTTTCAATTCGAACCAGTAGTTCCTGAGATTAGCGCGTTCAACCAAACAAACAAACTCTTCAGCTTTAAAATATTCTTATTTATTTACATAAATATTTAGTATAGATTTATTCTGGAAAAATTTTAAATTGATGTAAAACCCATAAAGAAATCGTTATTTTTAGTCAAGTCGTAAAAACCGTGCGAAGTCGGTTGTATAACTAATATAATCTGTCTAAGCGAGCACTCAAGAACACGTCTACCGCATCGGTTGCCTCTATTAAAGTTGACTTTTCCAAAACATAGGCCTCTATACAAAACAATACAATAAAATATGTCTACCTATAAATAACTTGGGTGTTCATAAAAAACAATCCGAATCCTCAAAGATATCAACCAACGATGAATCACCTGAGCAGTGAGCAGTGCCAAGTTTTTTACCCAATTTTTTTTACACCCAATTCCGTGAATCTACATTAGGTAGGTACGTTTGTAACTCAGAAGCTTAGAACATCCGTAAACTATACGCATAATATATAGATACCTAATATAATAGTTTTTATACAGTATAACGTTATTGTAGAATGTACTTTGGTAATAGAAAGATGTGTACAACAGTGTTTTAATAGTGATTGAAGAAAATGCGGTGTTTACAAGTATTTTTCGTGACTCTTTTTGGATTTTCTTGTTTTCTTTCGACTGTATCTGGTAAGTTTTAATTTATAAATATTAACCAACTTCGCTAGATTCTGTTACCCAAATTATTTTTCGTTGCTTGTGTAAGTTTCTATAGTGTTCATTTGTAAATCCATGTCATTGGAAAATTTTAGAAATACCTACTTGGAAATAATAATCCATGTGTGGGCTAAACGTCATGCTTTTAATGGGGTTTAAAGGGCTATCAAATGATAATAAAATATTGTGATTATTATAGTTTCATAGATGTGATGTGATTAAAGTCTTTGTGATATTAAACACTGCTATTACGATACGATACCTAGTCTAACCGTCTGCCTCGTGTTGCAACGATAACATTGATAACAGTTGGTAGGCTCTTTTTTGTGGCGTTTCATTGCAGCCTTAGTAGTTTTTTGTTTCGGCCTTTCTTTCCAGAGTAGTCAGATAGGAAACGCCGACCCAGAAATTAAATTATTTATCATTTAGGTTTTTTTACATTGGATTTGCAGGCTTATTTTGGTTTTTATATTGGTAAAATTGCTCTTGGCAAAGGGTTTTTTTTAACACAAATAAAATAAAGAGACCGATTCACTTAGATATGTATTGATGCATCAAAAACAAAACAACCTCAATCAATTATGAATAGACAAATTGCACTTTTTACATCGATAGATAACAATCTAATATTTGGGTTCATAAAAAACAAGGAACCCAAACTGGCTCGTAGCTCCACCCTTCACCTAGCTTTTTGTGGTCATCGATAGATTGATTTATATCCTGGAACTAAAATCTAGCAAAAACCGGCCAAGTCCATGTCCATACGCACAGCGAAGGGTTCGTAGTTGGGATGAATATTTACGCACTCACAGTAGAGTACATAGTGTTTCTCGAAAAAACTAAGAAAAATAAAGTAATTTTATAATATACCATAACTCAAAAACTATTGACTTAAATAATAAAAAGTCATTTAAAAACACCATAATCTTTAAAAGATTTTTTCTTTCTTTATTTTATTACTTAAATAAATAAATACCTACTTAGGATATTTTTTATTACTTATGACATCAAACTTAACCCCACACGCTTTTGCTTTGTTTTTTTTTTTTTTAGTTTCTCGGTTATAACTACTTCGTAATTTCACTATCTACTCCATTGTTCAGCGGTGCACAGAATACAGCTTAATCCAAATTATCATCGATATGGTGCAAATAGTCTTCTAGTACACAATGGCTCTGTAACATCCAGACGGACGGACGGACAGACGGCGATGACGAAATTATAAGGGTTCCCGTTTCTGCCATTTAGCTACTTGACCCTACAATAAATATTTAATTAATAAAACTTATTGCTTACCTATTAATCTAAAATCTAAGCAATGCAATGTCTCGCGAACGACGCGATGTGTGATGCGGACGAATTTTTTGATGCCCTTTGATTATTTCCCCTCCTTTTTATATACTTGTTCATATTATTTTTTATATACTTGTTCATAGCTTTTTATATACTCCTCCTTTTTATATACATTTTCATAGCTTTTTAAATTATTTAAATATGTCTAAGTGAATAAATAAAACTTAAATCTAAGTTTATTTTAATACTAGCTGACCCAGCGAACGTCGTACCACCTCAAAATCAATAAGAACGAATGTATGAGAAAAGGAATCATCTTCATGTTTTTTTTATTATCACTGAATTTTTCCCTTGTTTTTATAGTTAGGTATTCTGCTATTTGGGGCGGAGAAAAATCCAACAAATAAATATCACAAAACATCGGTCCAGCCGTTCTAGAGTTATAGAGGTGTAACTAACCCGACTTTGTTTTATTTGTATAGATATCCTGTCTCTAAAAGGTCACTGCCCAGACTGCTGTTACCACCTACCATAGCTTACGTGTGGGTGAACCACATCCGTAGACAATGGGGGACAAAAAAACTCTAAAAACAGTTTAATTGTGCACTTAGATTTGTCGTCGACACATAATACCTACTCACAAAAAAACGATACGTAAATATTTAAAGCCAAGCAATCTATTCCTCAATAAAAATTGTGCAATAAGAGAATGGACGGATCCAGCGTGTTTTTAGGTACAAACCGCTGCGCACTTTTTAGACCCCAATATTAGTTTTTAGGTCAACCCCACAGACAAATGGACAAAACACCTCTCGAGAATAAAAAGAAAGAAAATAGGTACGTTTATTTGCGGTAAACATGAGCAGAGAAGGAACACAAAAACAAAAAAAACCAAGTGTGCTTATGACCACAAGACTGAAGTGAAACTTCAAACGTATTTGGCTTTGAGAGAAAGAGAGAAAGAAAATGTGCGCGCGCACTGCTTTCTCTTGCTTATATCATATCCCCCACTCAACTCCCGTTCGCCTCGCCCGATCACACTTTTCGTAACGCTTACGTCACGCGTTCGCCAGCTTACTCCCCAAGTCAAGCGTGCGTAAAGAAGTTTAACTTCAAAAACAAGTTGGGGGAAAATATGCGTGACATCCACGCAAGACGGCCATCGCTCAGCATAATGCTAAGACCCCATACGAAACAAAGCCGCAGCGCTGGTTATAATCTCCCACTCACTGATTCCTTTCATGGTCATCAAACTCGTATTTAAAACGTAAAACCCTACCAATTACAGGAGTGCGTATATCAAACCTGAACGGGGCCTGTTTCCGGTGCCTCTGCCATGTGGCCGGATGTGACATGAATAGGGGCTGCAGTGAGGGGTACTGTGGCCCGTTCTTCATATCCAGGGTGTACTGGGTCGATGCTGGGAAGCCGACCCTTCCTGATGATGACCCGGAGAGGAAAGAAGGTAAATGATGTATAGAATCAACTTTGTCTAACTGAAGAGACATAATCTATCGCTCATTTGGACATTTGGAGAAACATCGACGTAACTGCCATTTTTTTTTTAAGTCTTTGCTTTCCTAACGTAAATACGCTTTCTAAGTGCTTTGTCATATTTAACTCATTTTTGGGAAAAAAATATGAGCACGAGATAACAAATGAGCGATATGATCCTGGAGAGTTTGTTGCGCCCGTTGCGCCACTTCTTCCTGTCTAAGGGGCCGTCCCCACGAGCGGGAGAATCGCGGCGATATTATCGTCGTGCCACGTATTTCTATACACTCTCTTAGAACGTGTTTCCACGTGGCGGGCGATAATTATTATCGCGGCGAAAATTTGATGGCACGGCGAGACTATCTCCGCGATTCTTTCGCTCGTGGAAACGCGGCCCCTAAAGCACTAGGATTTTGAAAATTGCTTCCTAAGCGAATTTGCCTTCATGACGTGTCGAGTGACGATGCCTATTACTTATATACTTTATATTTGACTAAGATTGGACTGCAAAAGCTGTTCTTATTGATAATTTATTCTCTTCTCTTTGTCTACTGACAGCCAAGAATAAAAACAAGACTCAAGTGCTTATGGCAGTATTTTTTCATGACTCTACAAACTAGTTTTTATTCTTTGCTCCAGTGTAGATTGTGATGCATCTAGCTATACCTGTCATGTCAGTTATCAATCAGTAATATGTTCTTTATCTTGTTTCAGCATTTGAAGACTGTGCCAGAGATTACCATTGTTCGATAAGAATCGTTGAGAGTTATATGGCGAAGTTTGGAAAGGCAAGTGCTCATCTACTTACCTTTAAGTATACAAGCTGATTCTAAATTATCCTTAGTAAAAATATTGCTAACTAGTCCGGCTTCTAGAAGCCCCATACAAATAATATGCCGCAAAATCTTACGTACACTTCATTAATAGATATGACTGGCTGTTTTCATTTTGGTTTACTATTTACAACAATACTACGCTTGATCAGAATTTTGGTAACTTTGTGCATAGTAAATACTTACCTAACTAAAGAAATTTTTAGACCTCAATCTTCTAAGCACTGAATAATTACTAAAACATCGTTATTCAACGAACATTCGGTATACTAGCAGCGCCCCGCGGTTTCACCCGCATAACTTTCGATCCTGTGGAAATATCGGAATAAAAACTATCCTATGTCCTTTCCCGGGACTCAAGCTATCTCTATACCAAATTTCATCTAAATCAGTTCAGCGGTTTAAGCGTGAAGAGGTAACAGACAGACAGACACTGCAATGGTCTTAGGTTCGAAGTGAAAAGAAAAATGACGAGTGTATGAGGAAGATTAATAAAAATAACTTTAATTACGAAATAGCAGAACAAATATAATAGGTAGCTTTTTCAACGACGATGACAGCACCAAAAATAAAAGTTGTCATTTAACGGCCAAAAAAAAAAAGTATATTTCCATTCTATAAAAAAAAGTCTTCATCAAAAGTTCCTACAGCAGTCGCGTCGCTTACAGAAACACTTTCAAACTCAAACTCAAAGCAATTATTTCAATTAAACCAATTACAGGCACTTTTGAATTGTCAAGGGGTCGGTCAGTCAGAAAGATGAAGCTAGTTGCCCATTCCAAAGCGTAGGTACATACCTATGGAGAAGAACGGGCAAGAAACTCCATGGACACTCTTTTAAATCAAAATAATATGGTTACAAAGTCATGGTTACATCATTCATGTTAAAAATTATACATGTGAGAACGATGCAGAACGTTAAAAGCGTCCATAATGAAAAGATGAGAAAAAAAAACAATTCAAATAAGTATTAAATTAAAGTAAGCCATGGCAGGAAAGAAATGACCAGTTCCTACTGACGGCGCCCGTTCACGAACATGACGCATGTATTAGCACCATTCAGCTCAACCATTTTGAAGGGAGCTAAATGATCCAACACATGCGCCACCATCAGCGAGACATTGTTCGTATTTATAATATTAGTATGGATTTCAGGACTGCAACAACGACGGCGTGACCAACTGTTTCGACTACATGATGATCAACTACCACGGCGCCGCCTGCTCCAAGCCACTGTCCCTCACCGAGTCAGGGAGACGGTGGCTTAATTCGTACCAGCAGTGTCGCTTTTAATACTTCAGACTTTGATTTTGTGATTGTTTATTAAGAAAGTCAGCTATACAGCTCATGTAGCAAAATTGTGCCATTGCATTATTTCCAGAGTACTTCAGCACAGCTATTCACAAGAATCCAACAGGCTATCGTCAGTTTCTTCAAAGGAACTAGTGAGCACAGAGCTCGAAAATGACACATTTCGAAAACAATTGATGCCAAGCTGTAAAAATCTCACCGTGAAAACTTGGGTGAAGTGAGCTTAAAGTGAGCTGTCAATAGTGTCAATCCCTGGCATCATCATTTTGAAGCAAATTGCTAATCCATTGCTTCATAAGCTCGAAAAATTTGTCTGCTCGACACGTAAATAACGCAATGAATGTTCTTGAACTGCCAAAATGAAACCGATTCCGATTGATAATATGTTACGCAATTGCCCCGCAGGTAGAATGACAGCTCACTTTAAGCTCACTTCACCTACGTTATCACGGTGACCTTTTTGACAGAATAGCGCCGCTGATTTGCTTTTCCCCCAACAGTAAAAAGCTGTCTTGTCGTCTATTTTCGGGTTTTGGATTTGTGAACAGCGTTTAGAGAGCTCCTACAATAACATTGATTAATGTTCGATACGGTATAGAAAAGTATCGAGTGATTATTAATTTGACACTCGGACTTCGAATCGTGACTTTACTGTCAGATCAAGTGCCGTTCCCGATTTCTTTGGAACGTTCGCATTCTAATGTCTTAATAATAGTAAACTTGGCTGTGCTGAAAGTTGACTGTACAATAATTACATCTATCGGCAAAAGAGATACCGCAAAACGGGGCTACTTTGACTTCCAGGGTTACTTTGATAGATTTTGGAGCTACTTTGACAGAGCGCCAAAATCGGTTTTTACGTGTGCTCAGCAAGTGTGCGTGATCTCGAGTAATATTGCGCAAGGCGCGGGGTGTGGGGAACGCGTCATAGCGTTGTGATCGGCCTGTTCAAAGTAGCCCCGTTTTACTGTAAGTAACCATGGCAGGGTCGTCGGACATAGTTGATGTCTAGTAAGAAACTAATGGATTTTTTTGGATGAAATTTAATTTGATAAATGAACTGTTTGTTTTCTATTAATTAAATTAATTCTATTCGAAAATATCCATCGGTTTCTTACTAAACTTCAACTATATCCGACGACCTTGGTTACTTATCTCTTTTGGTGACCGTACATACCTAAGTAAGCATTTTTTATGTAATTTAACATAGAACCTATTAGAATTGTGACAGGTTTAGCAAACAATTCTAGTAAGTGACTAGAATTGTTTGCTAAACCTGTCAGACGCCAGAACATCAAGCTACCCAAACTGTCAAATTTTCCCAATCAACTTTGAACCTTACGCTTTAGCGATAATGCTGAAAATCTATTAAAGAAATTTAAAAGATTGTAGTAGCGTCTGTACTTTGAATATTAGACGAATAGTAGAACTAGGATATTTATAAACAAAATAAACGTAAAAATTACTTTATTTGTAAAATACATAACATCAGTCAAATAATGCTTATTATATAATTAAAACTAATTTCTAGAATAAATTTTTTTACAGTATAATAAATGTAATAAGAAACTTGCATACTACTATAATACCTTAAACTAAATTATTGCTTAGTAAACATATTTACATAAAAAGAATCAGTATTCTTATTTTCCACAATTGTAAGCCCAAGTCTTCGATCAACGAAGGCCCAAGTTTGAACGGACGTAAAAATATCCCTTCAGAATTTTACCGCGCACTGGATTTTAAACTCTCGACGGTAAGCAGAGCGTTGAAAATTCAGTGTGCGAATAAAACTTACTGTTAATTTTTTGTTTTAATTAGAATGTTATTATACACGTTTATATGCTGCCTCATCGACAC
The DNA here is from genome assembly GCA_945859645.1 of Amphipoea oculea. Classification (NCBI taxonomy): domain Eukaryota; kingdom Metazoa; phylum Arthropoda; class Insecta; order Lepidoptera; family Noctuidae; genus Amphipoea; species Amphipoea oculea. The sequence goes on from OX243880.1 coordinate 15,684,556, forward strand.
TCTTAGTGCTTTCGCTATGGGCACTTGTCCAACTTAGACGGTTTATGGGCCGCGGAGCCCGGCGATACCCTGCGTAGTACCGTCGTAGACCCCTTGTCATCATCATCATCATCAGCCTATAATGTTCTCACTGCTGGGACACAGGCCTCCTCTCTGTGAGAGGGAGTGGGCCGTAATCTACCACGCGGGCCCAGTGCGGGTTGGTAGATGTCACATGTCTTTGAATTTTTGGTTCTAGGACATGCCGGTTTCCTCACGATGTTTTCCTTCACCGTTTTGAGAGCAGTGGTGATGAAATAATTTACACAAAGTAAAGCGCCTGTCTGGGTTCGAACCTACGACCTACAACTCGTAAGTCGCGGCCGATACCACTGGGCCACCACTGCTCTAACCCCCTTAGCTCTAGACCCCTTGTAGAACCGCGTAATACCCTGCGTAGTACCCTCGTAGACCCCTTTTGGACCCGCGTAGTATACTCGTAGAACCCGCGTAGCACCGCGTAGTACCCGCGTAGATCCCTCGTAGTACCCTCATAGACCCCACGTAGACCCCTCGTAGTACTCTCATAGACCCGCATACACCCTGTGTTGGCAAAGCGTAGATGCACCGCATACCTACGCTATGTGATCTTTTTGTTTCTAACATTACAAAAGTACGAAAATACTAAATGTTGATTTCGACAATCATGCGTTCTACGAACGGCTACGCAGGACGAACGCCCAAAGCTAAGGCCTCAAGTTAAATTTAAATTAAGTAGCTCAAACTTAAAGTAAGTATATAACTTTATAATCTTAATTCTAATAGGATATGTATTAAAAAACGAATTGAGAATTAGCCTCGTCATTCATCTTAGTAGACTACTCTCGTTCCAAGATCTAATGTCATTTGTTTTTGCAAACAAATGTCTTATTGTAACTTGTAATTAGAATATACAAAAAATCAAAATCTTAATAGTATTCAAGGTGGAGACGATACAACAATAAATTAAACTGCATATATCTGATGCTGATCCCAATCTACATACGAAAATTCAATTAATTAATATAAATTCATGGATCACTATAGTTAGTCAAAGATTGGCAAAACCGCCCATCACTCATATTTAGTTTGTTTGAAAAAATCACTTTTTTAATTTTGATGCTAGTATTTATTGGATAGCCCGAAAATACTCTAATGTATTAGTATATTGCCAGTGTTTTCATTGATTGTCGTCTTCACATTGTCCACATCGTCTCCTTTAAGCTGTAGATAACTTCAATAAAATGATATTTACGTATAATTATCAATGTGAATTAGAACCTATGACCCAATTCAATTCGTACCCAATTCTATAGAGCCTAAGTACCTACTCAGATTTTGTTCACATGCCAGCTTTATATCATAGAACGAGAGTTTCAGCCTACAAGGATGAAAAAATAGCGAAAAAATGTTTGTTGTAGGGCTCTGTTATCTTAACTTAAAACTACATAGACTAACGCCCGACATTAATAATGTACAGACGCCAGCACATCAACCTACTACAATCTGTCAAATTTCTTTAATAGATTTTCAACTTTATCACTAAAGCCTAAGGTTCAAAGTAGATTGGGAAAATCTGACAGTTTCGGGTAGGTTGATGTGCTGGCGTCTGTACCTTTATCAATCCCAATGTTGATCTCCGGTCTTTGACGGCTGCTTGAGATTCGTCCTCCCAAAGTCCCAAAGACTCAGATTCGCAAACTCGGCCGTTGATTGGCTACAGACAAATATCGGGATCAAGATTGGGATTCAGATACATTATTGATATCGGGTGTAGAGTGCGCGCGAAATAAGTCTGCGCGCGGCAGAAATCGGAAAAAATCATTTGCCGCCATCTCAATGACGTTTATGACAGGTGTCAAGAGTGTGCTGTGTTCCGTGTTTTCCAAAGCAAATAATCGCCATTATTATGCCGAAAGTGATTAGTGCTGGCAGAGATATACCTAATCTTGAAGTCAAACGTCGCGCGCAGACTTATCTTGCGCCCTAAGAGCGTTTACTCTCTGCTACCGATCCGAATCCGAGTTACATTCGCGTTGGGAATGTTCTAAATTCAGAAGGTTTCAGTGTTTGGATCTAGCGCGCAATTCATACAAAATACTTCGGATCTTCCTGGACTCGGATAGGATGAAGATCGCATGCAGAGCGCGAAGGCTCTAGATAGATTTATTCGCACTACTCAACTCTTAAAGATTATATTAGGTACTTATTATTACTAAGCAAAAGTCACCAGTGGGGCGGGAGATTGCCAGTCTTCAGCGTCCAACTCTTCTTCATCCGACTCTTCTTGGAACCGAACCTTGAAAAGACAGAAACATACATGTTATTAGGTATTTTAAGTACTGTAAGGCTTCGCCGAAAACTAATTACGTAAACTACATTGGTAGATACGGGATGTTTAGTAGTAGGTAACACCTAGCTCAAGTAACGACATCCGTCAAGCATTTGGTTCTCGAAATCGTACGATTGGAAATTAAACAATTAATTTTTGATTTTAATTATTATATTAATACACCTAATCAATTTTAACTTTTTTAATAAATTAAAGTTAATATTTATATTAATCTATTAATTTTTTAATATAATATTTAATAATTGTTATAATATTTAATATAAATTATTCAATTTTAAATTATTTCTCTTTTTTCTTTTTATAAAACTTATTATTTTTGTATGACAGTACTCACCCAGGGAGCTAAGCGTTTATTGTCCGAACTCAATGAACTGCCTTGATTGAGGTTTGCTTGCCATGCCTAAAAACAAAAACAACATAATTTACAAAATAAAAATTGAGCTAAAGAGTTTATCGTTAGGCAGTTGAATCAAGGGCTTGATACAGAAAGTGGAACACTCCAAAATGAATACGGCGCGTTTTGTCAGGAGTTTCCACTTTCATGAGTTCTTACCGACAGCTTGGATCGTGGTCCCGATAGTGTGTAGTGGCTACCATTTTTTAATATCATGTAGGGATTAGAAATATTAAATAAGTCAATGAGAATAAATAACCAAAGAATTGCAATAAAGACCAGATCAGCTCATAGCAGATAGAGTTTATTTTATAGTTACCTGATACGCATCATTGAAGGCGTGTGCCAGCGACAGCGCGAGGGCACGTGCGTGCTTCCGTCTGGTGCACACGAACACGTGCACGACGTGGTTCTCAGCAGAACCCCCCATCGGCTTGCCTTCCACCACGGCGAAGACACGGGCGTTCGCTGCGTCCGCTGAGCAGTACGAGATCCTGGAAAAGCAGTTTATTGTTGCTACATAATTATTTGTTTATTTTTACTTTGACATAAGGCCTTACACATTACACACCTTAGACATTACATAAACATGGACGTTACATGGGACATTAGTTAAAGATAAAATTAGACAGCAAATTCTTGTACTCTTCTCACGTAACTCAAGATCGACATACTGACACGATCGTATTCCATTCGTACGTGGTCACAGTCAGCAGGCTAATTCCACGTAATTTATAGGTAACATTCAAAATCTATTCGCAGTCTCGTCTTGGCGACAAACATAATTACCTATGTCAAAAACGTGTCAATAATGTAGGGAAATCAGAGGCACATATTTTTGACACATTGAGATCAGACTGTGAACGTTCTTAAAATTACGAGAACTGCCCCTCAGACTGTGAACGTTCTTAAAATTACGAAAATTGCCCCTCTGCAGGTTTAGCGCCCAAAAGAGAGTTGACGAGGGACCGAAACAGAATGTCGATGAGCTGAAAAAGCATATCTCAGCGTGACATTTTAATAATAAAATGTATGCTTGAAAGTGCTTCGCATTTCACACGCTTTCGTGCATTTCTATGTCCACCACAAAAATCCTAGGTCCTTGGCTAATCAGTATTAGAATTGCTTCCATAAGCCCAATAGATATTCGAGACTCTTTAGCACCTCCAATTCCAGTATCTTAGGGGCCGTCTCCACGAGCGAGAGAATCGCGACGATATTATCGTCATGCTACGTATTTCTATACACTCTAAGAACGGTTCTCCACACGGCGATATCATCGCGACGAAAATTTTATGGCACGGCGAGACTATCGCCGCGATTCTCTCGCTCGTGGAGACGGCCCCTTAGGTACCTACTTCATTTTACGAGGAAAAGGTAAATTGTACTTTCTTTTCGACGCTTATGTATATACCTACTGTCGAGCTCCGCTAATGAGACACAATTGATTTTCTATTGTTTCGTCGCCAATAGGCGACGCGCGGTGCTCGAACGGTTAATAGCTACATTTAGTTTGGAATCAAAACCAAAACAAACGCAGTCCTAGTTGATAATGAAACCGCAGATATTACCTAACTAAAAATGATATTTACTAACATTACAATCAAGGAAAATATGTCATGTGCACTAGGAAAATGGTGAACTTCCTCCCAACACAGCCAATCAGTGCCAATGACTTTATTTGTTTTTACTTAACTTAGCAGTTATTAATTATTGCATCCATTAATATTAATACGACATAATAAGGGAGATAATGCTAAATGTATTGTCAACGTCTTGTTAATTAATTATTTTTGTCTAGATAATTTTGTAGGTCAAGCAAGACATGGACAATTAATCTTCGTCAATTAGTTATATTTTTCTTCCCGTACCAGGCACGACCCGCAGCCGCAGTGCATCCGGCTCTTCATTGTGGACGTTATCTTTGACCATGTAACATTATCAATTATACTGCATATATTTGCACATATTTAGGCACTCGATTGACGATGACAGGGGGGCGCTGTCGAAAAACAAGATGGCGAGGCTAGTCCCGATTTTGGCCATGCGCCAAAGGAACCGTTTAGCCTTATTACTTATTATACCTAAAGGTGGACACAGACATTGCGAGGCATGCGCCGCGCACCGCCGTGCACGCCTCGCAACACACGCCTCGAAATTAATTTTCCTCGAGTAACGGGTAGCCTCACCACGAATATGAACGTCCACACATTGCGAAGCATGCGTGAGCCGCCTAGCGACAATTTCCTAAAATAGCGTTTCCATCATATTATAAAGTACGTCATGAAAATCTGTCATTTTCACCAATACTTCGCGAGCGAGAGAAACGTGGCGATATTATCGTCGTGCCACGTATTTTTCTATACACTCTTAGAACGTGTCTCCACACGGCGATATCATCGCGGTGAAAATATGATGGCACTGCGAGACTATCGCCGCGATTCTCTCGCTCGTTGAGACAGCCCCTCAGGTGTCAAAAAACACTCTGTATATGGATATTAAGGCTGTATACGAGTACAGCGGCCAGTCTTCTAGGGAACCGTAACTTTAGTATGTAATAATGTGCCTTCACGAGACCACGCCCGGCAGTCAGCCCCAGCTACCAATCTTGCCGACTGACTATTTTTAACCAACTCATCAGAGAAGAAGATTTCAGAATTTTGAACCTTCCAAGTAGTTGGTAATTAGGTAATTATGTACCTACAATATCCTCGACTACCTTGCAAAACAGATTGTACAGCTGGAGTTTTTCAGTGACGCCACTTTGGAACGTTTCTAAACGTCTAAAGACGTCGTGGCACAGATATACTGATCTAGGCACTGCTCTGTGTTCTCTTTTAGTTAAGAGTATTAGTTAGTACTGTAGTTTTAGTAACTTCTGTAACAATAAACTGTGTAAACAAAATAAAAGAGTTATTTCTCTCGTTTACCCATACAGGGTGTTACGGACGGAAAGGGTATATCAATACAAACGGGTTAAAGAGTGTATCTGGTCTAGAATCTCTGTACAAAATTTCAGCTCAAAAGCATTAACTTTGAAAATGCTTAATATTTTTTTATTTCGACATCACGGCGCTGCACTGGCGCGCGGCGGCGTGATGTGCGTGTACTAGGCGCACAGATACACTACAGATAATGGATAATGACCCTCGTAGTGCGGTGACACGTTTGTTATGATTTCAATTTAATAAACTATAGAAATAAAAAAATATTAAGCATTTTCAAAGTTACTGCTTTTGAGCTGACATTTTGTACAGAGATTCTAGACCAGATACACTCTTCAACCCATTTGTATTGATATACCCTTTCCGTAACACCCTGTAGATACCCCCAATTCTGCGCCTGCGACTGCGCTTTTGTAACGTGACTCGAGATAGGTAGGTACGGAGTATGTAGGTACTCATTTTATTTTTAAACCTATATGTTCATCGGGGCCGAACTGAGATATAATAATTAATTAGTAAACAACTAGTTTTACCTGTAAATAGAAACGCTAATAACGTTTTCCTGTGAGTCTGCATCGCTGACTACGATGCCCTTTGCGCTTATGTCCAAGTTCACTCGCTGTAGCTTCTTGTTTATCACTGAAACGAAACAACACAATAACATAATCAGCCTATAATGTTCCCACTGCTAGCATACAGGTCTCCTCTAGTGATGGGCGTTGAATCAACGAACTAGTTGAATCAACGTTGATGACTCTTCAACGGGATTAACGTTGACCATAAACAAATCAACTCGTTGAATTCGTCAACGAGTTACGAGACAACGACGTTTATGAATTCAACTCGTTTAACGAAACGAGAATATGAACTCAACGTTTTGTTATTTTCAACGTACGTAAATTGTATTTATATTTACAAAACTCCCGCTACGACGCGATAGTCATGACAATAATTTGAACTCTAAATAACGAATAAAAGATTTGATATTTATTTAGTAATTTGATCATTATTTTTAAAAGAAAGTAAACGATCAGTCAGTCCTAAGCCTGAAAAAAGTATGAAGGGAAGATCATCTAGAAACCTAGGTAGGTAGTAGGTAAAGTCATCAACATCATAAAATGTTATCCAATTTCATTTGTTTGTAAAATTGTTCGTAAATTAACAGCGTACGTTAATAAAAGCGTTAAGGCGTTTATCGTTAATGCAAGTTGACGTTCGTAACACGTTAACTCGTTGACGAAATTAACTAGTTGATCAACTAGTTGACAAACGCAATTTAACGTTAACGTTTCGTTGACGGAAAAACCTTCAACGACCTATCACTAGTCTCCTCACTCTTTGAGAGGGAGTGGGCTGTAGCCCGCCCGCGTGTTCATGTGACATCTGTCACGTCGCCGAACTTTTAGTTATAGGTCATACAGGATTCCTCACGATGTTTTCTTTCGCCGTTTTGAGAGCAGTGGTGATGATATAAATTACACAAAGTAACGCGCCTGTCTGAATCCAACCCATGACCTACAACTCGTAAGTCGGAGCCGTTACCATTGGGCCACATCCACCACTGCTCTCAAAAAAGATGACAATACAGTCTTCATATTATTTGGATGCAAGCCGTGTGCCCGATGAGATTTCTTATCAGCAAAAATGACGAGCTTCCGTACCAACTTTCATCTCCTTTGTGATGGGAGATGAAAGTTGGTACGGAAGAAAATTCATCTCCTAAAGGGGTTCCTTTATGAGATAAATTTTCTGAAATCCTTCTGTAGCGCTCACCTTCGTTGTTTAAGGAGCTCATGTGAAATATCTCAAATTGCATGCTTAGAATTTTTATTAAGTAGAAGATTAATCATGGATAAGTATGGCTAGTGGTTTTGAAATATTAATTAGGAAAGTCAAGAAACTGCTGTTCCCGATACAACCATACAGCCTAGGTTCCTATCTAATCTATCGTCCCACTGCATGGCAAAGGCCTCCCTCTCCCCTTTCCATGGTTCATATCACGTTAGTATAATTATAAAAAGTATCCTTCCATTCCATAAACATATCTATCAGAAACTGAATCCACGACGGAAACAGAAATATTTTACAATAACCCCTTTGGTATAAAGATATAAAATTCGCATATTTACGGAAGTCCAAAATAGTAATAGATATCGATATTACGTGATAAACAAAATAAAGTAGGAAGCCATTCAAACAAATATTGACGAAAACATATTTATCTAAAACGTTTACAATTTAGTAGGACCTCTAGACCCCAGTTCTCATCGTGTTCTTGACCGGAATATTTGAAGCCGAGATATCTCGGAGCGTTCTATAAATAAGGCGATAAATCAATAAGTGTGATATAATATTATTGTGATACGACCGCAGAAACCTTTGTAACCTCATCCCGGCAGTTTCATTCACAAGCGTCGCTAGCTAGGCATAAAATCACGTCGAGTTGCCAAACACTAGAACCCGCCATCTTTCTTTGAGTGCTTCGTCTTTGTACTCTAGAACTATGTTTTGTAGAGACAAAACAATCGAAATATTACATCGAGAGCGATGTAATGGTCTCTTTCAGGGTCAGTAGTTAGCAAAGTTAGCCGTAAATTTGGGATATGCTTTTGAGTAGGGATGATTTTCTTGAAAATTTATCGAGTCTAGAAAGTAAAAAAGTCTATCAGTTCTGTGTTAAGACATCGGTGTTAAATCTGAGTTCGTGTCCCTCTCGGATCTCGGTACCAGGGTTCTATATGCTCTACAGTAATAATACTATAGATTACATCACTATATAGTAGACAATTATGATAAATGCTCTATCTACATACGTTTAGCAGAATGCAGAGCAGATCTGACGGCGAGTGCAGTGGCGGGGGCGGAGGCGGCTCGCTCCACGGGTGCAGCGCCCGCGTACCGCACATCCACCTCACCAGGACCAGAGTCTCGAGCCTCACGCCACCAGCCTTCGCCCTCGCATTCCGCTAGCGCCCACTCTTCGGATAGCTCTGGAAATAATGATAAGAATCAACCACCTAGGCAATACAGCTAGTGCATGTTCACCAAGCAAACCAACCAAATAGAAAACCTATTGATAGATAGATGTGTCAGTAACGACTATAATGCCATGTCAAGATACTGTACCATTGTCGTGACATGTATGGGGAATAAAGTTGCTAAACGGAATCCAAGCTGAATGAGCACAAATCCAAAAAAATAATAGTTCAGTAAAAGTTACGTAGAATACAAACACAAAATATAATATAACAATAATTGTATGGTTAAGTAAATTATATTTTTTCAATACAAAGTTAAATATTTCTTGGGAAATAGAATAATAGAAAATACTTTGGTGAAAGTGGTGGCTGCAATTCTGAAACTTTCATATTGAACGACACAATACTGCACTTAATTCATACCCCGCATAATTTTCTTTACAAGTCTATAGGTACCTATTTATTATTGTTTATCTAAATTCTATGAACAATTAATTGTTCTAACAAAAGCGAAGCTAGCTGGGCTTTTTCCATATATGAATCATTTGTGTCATTGTGTTCTTGTCCATATGTATAAACAAACCACTATTGATCGCTTATTCTACTTGGCTGGATTTAGTCATGTTTATAGCAAAAGAGGATAATCACCTAAATAATATATATTTAAAAAGCTTTTCATTAATAATTCAGAAATTAGTTACTGAATCCGTCTGCAGAGTGCAGTGCAACCGAGACAGACGCTTCTTCTTTCTGATTAGGCTACTTTTTAGGAGACTTTCTTACAGAATGGCATTACACACTAGCATGAATTCAGTGTCTTAGCCATTTAGACGACTAAAATTAGCCAAATGGAATAATAATCTTTTAGTAATTCCGTCAATAACACAAGCCACAGAACGCATCCTTGCAGTACGCCCTTGTCAATGAGAAAGACTTTTTATTTATAAAGTGCACATGCTATTGTTTTAAACTTAATAATTAACTTAAAATGGTATTTAGATAAGCGAGAAGCACAAAACTGGTCGAAGTGGAGGTGCTTGTGGGAGGCCTATGTCCAGCGACCATCCTATGGCCTATGTGGACGTCTTTCGGCTGAAATGATGATGATAATGATGGTATTTAGATACTTTCTCGTAGATTAACAGGTTCCAAGATTTCCCGCACTAACAGTACACAAAACACAGTCAAACGCTTTACTTGAGTCTACAAAATATTTCCACATGACCCTGTCGATATCGGCCAATAAGACGAGCTTCTTACGAGCTTCAAAAGATCTTAATTTAATTTTTCAGGAATCGTAACGTAATATATCACACAACTTTTAAAATAACTTATTATCATTGACATGAAAAAATCATTACGTGTGTATTATAAAACAATCTTTTTTTAAACCTATCAACATGGAGTGAACTTTCCGCTGATTAAATAAAAACTTATAACATTTCTCCAGCCTGATATGAACGCATATAAAACGGGCGTTGTCGCCAAGCACTAGGTAAGTATCTACCTAAGGCACTTCTCTCAAAGCCAGCGATTAACGAGAAGCGAGTGTGAAACGAGTTGGCGAGCAACGAGCAGCGAGTGCGAGACAGCGACGGGCGATTACTCGTTGGTATTCCTATGTAGCGTACCGAGCGTGAGTCTCTCGGCGAGTATTCAGCCCGTCAAGCGAGCGTCGCTGAGGGAATACTCTCTTTGATACCTCTTGACACTACGGCAAACGAGCATTCGCCGGCGGCGGTGTGAACAGTTAGGGATCAACTACTCTTTTACTTTCACGGGACTTAAATCTTTTTTACAGACGCGAGACGCCAGCACGTCAAGCTACCCGAAACTGTAAAATTTTCCCAATCAACTTGGAACCGTATGCTTTAGTGATAAAGTTGAAAATCTATTAAAGAATTTGACAGATTGTAGTAGCTTGATGTGCTGGCGTCTGTACATACATTTCTAGAGCGAGAAAACCGTTGATAGCTACTAGTCGCTTATTCATCGGAGGTGGGACAGGTGCCTATAGCTGATAATTTTGCTAGAGTAACTTGACGTGCCAATTTTCTCAGCTTAGATTCATTAGCTTATTACAGGCTAGGCTGGTTTCGTAAACGCTCGGTAAGAAATCGATCGGCAAATTGTGGGCAAATTGCACCAAATCTTGATAGCCGTCTGTCGCCAGTTAATAGGGTAATAAAACCTCGTTTAATGTTTAGGAATTACTGACCCTATTGAGGGATTTCAACTTTCGTAGGTAAAATGACGAAAATATCTATCCTAGTATTATTATGAAGAGGTAAAGTTTGTGAGTTTGTATGTAATATTCGGAACTACTGATCAGAATCCAAAAATTTTCACTAGGTAATGGGAAGCTGCAGTACTGCCCAGTGTCGTTCGTAAATTGTACATATATTAAAACGAGAAATTTCACGCTAACGAAGTCGCGGGCAGACCTTAGTCACAGTATAACTGTCTACTGTGCCCTAGTTCTTTGTAAACTGAAAATGATAAGCTTGTTATAGTGATTTTAAATGCTGTCCATAAATGAATGTATACGCTAATGTAATATTTGTCGTGAACGTTCCCTAAAAGAGTACCTAGGAAGGTAAACTTACTGCTGCCATAGAAATGATCACGTCATTCGCTCCATGATCATACTACATCGGATCACTTTTCAATTTATTTTGGAAATATTTACCTAGCAAAGCTAATCAAACCAGGCGTTTCACTTTGTGTAAATAATTTCATCACCACTGCTCTCAAAACGGTAAAGGAAAATCGTGAAGAAACCGGCATGTCCTAGAACCAAAAATTCGAAGACATGTGACATCTACTAAACCGCATTGGGCCCACGTAATAGATTATAGCCCACTCCCTCTCGACGAGAAGAGGCCTGTGTCCCAGCAGTGGGAACATTATATGCTGATTAGACTAAAGCTTGTCCTCTGTTACTATTATAAAACGACCTCACAATAAACAGGAAAGTTACTGTTACATCATCGATCACTTTATTAGTGATCGATGTGTTACATGCATAGATATCCGTGGTTACATGTGTTAAACTAAGTATGATTAAAAGATGGAATTGCCCATGAATTAGTTTACCGGCCTATCTATACTGACGATTTATGAAACTTGGTTATAAATAGCTATCACATGTAGCCATAGATATCCGACATGTAGCAATGAAACATGAAGACGTTTATTTATTCTAAGAAAATTATGACTTTGACAGCGGATGTGAATTTTTGACGCTATATTTTATTTTCTGTATAGTTTTAGTTGATTTAAGACTTAATTTTGTTATTTTTATTAATTAATTAGGTTATTAGTTATTATTTGCTTATTTTACTATTTGAATAAAAATCAGCCGGACTATTCTGTAAGAATCTCACCATGAAAACTTAGGTGAAGTGAGCTGTCATTGTCATTATTGACAGCCTAGAGCTCACGCCTTCCACTAAGTTAGTTATATTTTTACAGACAGAATAGATCGCCAGGATTGTGCATACAAAAAGATAATTAACTCATTAGAGATAATTTATCTTTACTTTTGTTTTCTTTTCGTCTTTTTTTTTATCACACTAATATTATAAAGGCGAAAGTTTGTTTAAATTATTTGTTACTTCTTCACGCTCAAACTGCTGGACCGATTTTGATAACATTTGGTATGGACGTAGCTGACACCCTGGATTAACATTTAAGCTACTTTTTATCCCGATATTCCTACGGGATCGATACTTATGCCGGTGAAACGGCAGGGCGCAGCTAGTAATTAAATAAAAAAAGGTAAACACAAAATAGATCTATAATTACGAGCACAAAACAGTAATAGACGACAGCTGCACGTCATAACTGTGACAAGAAGACTTCCTCTCAGCATGATGCTGTGCTATAGGGGGCCACAGCACAGCGCTTAGGTACCTACCAACGCCTGGCAGTTATAGATGGGCAATCCACCCGATAAACACCCGTAAACACCCATAAACACCCAGAAAATTGGGTGTTTATCGGTTGTTTACCAAAAGCACCGGGTTTAAACCCGATGGATTGCATATCTATACTGACAGTACTTATCAACAGGTAAAACCTGAATTAAAAACAACTAAATATTTACCTTCCTTGAAAAATATATTCCCTAATGAGGGTTTAAATATATATTAAATGTTATGTAAAAATAATAATTTATATTATAATTTATTTCCGCGATAACGAGATCCAGCTTGGTTTCAGAATACAGCACCCCCTTACGCCCGCAAAAATATGCACATGCAGAAGATGCGATTAGTATCTATGGTGCACCATAATAACCAATGACTTCTATAATTTTAATTCATAATAATAAATATCTAAGTAAAATCGCATTCCAAAGCGTAGTTGTACAGTCACGTCTATAAGTGTGTATACACTTGGCTTTATTCAAAGGCGATTTTCTCCTTTATTTTTGAATGAAATTTTATGTTATTACGAAAATAGTATTTTCGAACCCATAAGTTTATGTTAAGTGTCGTATTTCAACGTTGCATTCGTTATTTCACGAAAAACCGAGTGTGCTTATGACCACACGACTGAAGTGAAACTTCAAACGTATTTGGCTATGAGAGGAAGAGAGAAAGAAAATGTGCGCGCGCACTGCTTTCTCTTGCTTATATCTCCCACTCAACTCCCGTTCGCCTCGCCCGTAGCCCGTAGACATGGGTCGTACTTGCAAAATCGAGTACCAGGGCTTCCAAGTACGTCCACCTCAAGAAACCATGGGCCTAAAACCAGGGCTCGAGATACTTTCAAGTATTTTCTATCTGCATCGAAAATTGATCCATAACTTCATACAAATAAGAAGTACAATCGCGTAATCAAACAAAAGCCTTTTTGGAAGTAAGAAGTACTTGCATAGGAAATTGATCCGTGAATTCCTATAAATAAGTAGCACAATCGCGTTTACAAATAAATACTTTTACAAACCATTAAAGTAAAAATACTTGCATACGAAATTGTTCCGTAAACTCTTACCACACCTCGGACACTCCATGCAACGCTCGCAAAATAATTACATATTACTACTACATAAACAAATGACGTTTGTATACGTGCAAATGTGTGCGTGAAATCTAGTAGCGTATAAAAAATGGCGCGGAAAGCAATTTGTGTCGGGGAACCGAACGACGAAACTGAAACGATTTACCCACAGTCGTTTGGCCCATGAACCGTTGGTCAATATTATCTTTAACCCTTGAACGTTTCATCCAAAGAACTTTTCACCCATGAACGTTTCGCCAACATAACTCTACGTCAGTGAATGCTTAACCAACAGAACGTTTTGACCAATAACTTTTTACCCAAAGAACAATTGACCCATGTCAAATAGAACTTAGGATGCAAGAGCGACCGAAGCGAGCTCGGGATTTGGGGCACCCCGACTCGGACAGGTTAGGTTCGAAGGGGATGACGGCGGCTCAAGTGAGCGAGCAAAACGAGCGAAGGGCACCCCGAGGTTAGGTTAGGTTACTTTAAACCCTTTTCACAGAAATAGGGGCCCCGCGAAGCGGGGCTCCGTCGACTTTCACCTTTCCCGGTGTCTGTTGGCCTTGTCCTTTGGGTGAAAAGTTATTGGTCAAAACGTTCTGTTGGTTAAGCATTCACTGACGTAGAGTTATGTTGGCGAAACGTTCATGGGTGAAAAGTTCTTTGGATGAAACGTTCATGGGTTAAAGATAATGTTGACCAACGGTTCATGGGCCAAACGACTGTGGGTAAATCGTTTCAGTTTCCCGAACGACGTCAGCGGCGGCGCTGCCCGAACGTGTGCATTATTATGAAGTGACCATGTAGTTCAATTGTTTATTTATACAGGGTTATTGGAAAAACACCAACAACCTCTTAAGAGGTCATTGTACTCATCATTATGAACAACTTTTACTTTGGGACCAATAATGAAATCGCGAAAAAAAAAAATCTGCTGTTCCCTACATTTTGACGAGTTATACGAACATAAATGTAGGGAATAGCTGATTTTTTTTTCGCGATTTCATTATTGGTCCTATAGTAAAAGTTGTTCATAATGATGAGTACAATGACCTCTTAAGAGGTTGTTGGGGTTTTTCCAATAACCCTGTATAGTCGGGTTCGTAATGAAATAAAAACACTAAAATAGTTTAGTTTAAATGACTTATCTGTAAATAATCGGTTATTAAATCGCATGTTACAAAATGCGAAATCTTACAAACAGTTTATGTAAATACGAATTCGGAAAAGCATCACAATATCCAACCATCGTGATTAAAACTCAAATAAAACTTTTAAATCGCAAAATTGTGTGTCAGCAATACAGCGCTGCGGTTCGCGAGCGCCCTTGCTAAAGAGTCGGTGACGAATACCTCGAAGTGCGGGGTGAGGTGCGGTATCTGATATGAGGGCGAGGAAGGGAGTGTCCTTTCTATACGTAGTACTATTAAGTATTCTGTGCTCTTACTGATAAGGAGTATGATCGCATTTGCGAAAACAAACGCGGTTGTTGAACTATTTGAGTACCTACGTACTCGACTGTCGAGGCACGACGGAGCGAGATACTTTCAAGTATTTTCTATCTGCATAGAAAATTGATCCATAACTTCATACAGATAAGAAGTACAATCGCGTATTCAAAAGCCCCGTTGGAAGTAAAACTACTTGCATAGGAAATTGATCAATGACTTCCTATAAATAAGGAGCAAAATCGCGTTTACAAATAAATACTTGCAAACCATTAAAGTAAAAAATACTTACATACGAAATTGTTCCGTAGACTCTTACTGATAAGGAGCATGATCGCATTTGCGAAAACTAACGCGGTTGAGTACCTACGTATTTGAGCGAGTAGCCGTATAAGATACTTAATAGTCTTGCAAGTATTTTGAGTCGGTACCTGGAAGCAAATACCTCTGGTGTAAAAACCCATTCGCATATTTATGCGACCGGGACCGGGTTTTTACACCAGGTATTTCCAGCTATTTTTTACGTACCTTCCCTACTCGCCCGATCACACGTTTTCGTAACGCATTCGCCAGTTTACTCCCCAAGTCAAGCGCGCCTAAAGAAGTTTCACTTCAAAAATCGCAATTAAAAATTGCCAAGTGTTGACATATTGGTGCTCGTGACTGTACCTATGGAGAAGAACGGGCAAGAAACTCCACGGACACTCTTTTATAAGTGCGTCTGAAAGCACGTAGCCGTTGGTCCTGCGTCTCATCTTTCCCCATTCGTGTCGGATTGCCGTCCCATCGGACTATGAGAATAAAAGGAACAGAGAGTGCACCTGCGTTTACGCACACACTTGTGCACTATAATATCTCCTACGTACCTGGCTAATCTCCGTTCAGATTGGCCACCGTGACCGAAATCGGTCGGGAGGCTATTGTTTATTAAGCCATTATAGATATCCAAGTTAAAGCAGATGAGGACGCAACAACAACTGACCGGCTAACGCAATAACAACAGCAACATTACAGCTACAAAACATTTCCCAAACAAAAATGTGTTTATAATATTAGGTCCTTACATATGAAATTGGCGTTTTTCGTACTGGCTACTTTAATCACGAATTTCTCCTCTTTGGTAAGGAATTCCAAATTCAAATTTGTACAGCTATTTACTCATGTATTTGTGCTTCGATGACCGTCATTCATTTGTTTTTTTTCTTCTGTTTTTTCTGTTTGCGTCACTCATTTTACAAAATGGAAAATTTAAAATATCGCATTATTTACGAGTACGAGTTCCGCCGTGGCACTAGTGCTGCGGAAACGACTCGAAGGGTGAATGATGTGTATGGCGGTCATGTTGCAAAAGAAAACACAGTTCGTTTTTGGTTCCAACGTTTTCGTTCTGGAAATTTCGACCTGCAGAACAAGCCCCGTGGACGGCCTGAGACCCAAGTTGATAATGGAGAATTGAAGGCTATTGTGGAAGCGGACCCATCGCAAACCACGTCCGAGTTAGCTGCAGGCTTCGATGTTAGTGATAAAACTGTTTTAATTCACTTGAAGCAAATTGGGAAGATTAAAAAGCTTGAAAGGTGGGTACCTCACGAATTGACTGAAGCAAACCGGCAAACGCGCGTCGACTGCTGCGTTACATTACTGAACCGGCACAACAATGAAGGTATTTTAAACCGAATCATTACCTGTGATGAAAAATGGATTCTTTACGATAATCGGAAGCGCTCAGCGCAATGGTTGGATCCTGGCCAGCCAGCCAAATCCTGCCCCAAGCGAAAATTAACCCCAAAAAAGTTACTTGTAAGCGTTTGGTGGACTAGTGCCGGTATTGTTCATTACAGTTTTCTCAAATCTGGCCAGACTATTACAGCTGATGTCTATTGTCAGCAATGATGGAAAAGCTAGCGGCTAAACAACCAAGGCTGGTCAATCGCTCCACGCCACTGCTGCTTCACGACAACGCCAGACCACACACTGCGCAACAGACGGCTACCAAATTAGAAGAGCTTGAATTGGAATGTCTTAGACATCCTCCGTACTCCCCGGACCTTGCTCCAACAGATTACCATTTTTTTGCAATTTGGATAACTTTTTGCAAGGGAAAAAATTCAACTCCGATGGGGCAGTCCAAATCGCCTTCAAAGATTTTATTGATTCCCGTCCGACTGGTTTTTTTAGTAAAGGGATCAATGAACTACCTATAAGATGGCAAAAGTGCATTGAAAACAATGGTTCATACTTTGATTAATTAAATATATTATATTAAAAAATATTCGACTTTTTGTTCCTTCCATACAAAACGCCAATTTCATATGTAAGGACCTAATATTAACTTTACTATTTACCATATTTATATTCTACTAGCTGCGCCCCGCGGTTTCACCCGCGTAAATGTCGATCCCGTGGGAATATCGGGATAAAAACTATCCTATGTCCTTTCCCGGGACTCAAACTATCTCTATACCAAATTTCATCGAAATCGGTCCAGCCGTTTTCAAGTTATGTCGTGACAACGGAAAACGGGTTTCATTTTTATATATATAGACTATTAATCTGAACTGCGTCACAAGGACGCAGACGAATACGCAAAAGTAAAACAATAATCGCAAAATGGTGGCAATCAGACGGCTATTTTAGTGATAGCTAACTTCATCTAGGCCAGACGGGTTGTATCGATAGTGAACTAGGCCATAGGTCAGTTATTAGGCGTAATAAGTTGAACGAAACTCTACCGATGCGTACGAGTGCTGATAATGTCGTGATGCGCTTCTCATACTGGTCCTAACTGGTTGCCTGTGGCGCGTTAGATGTGTATAGGAAATTAATGAGTTGATTGCATTGCGTTAGAAGTTAACTGCAGTTGTTAGATATGAAAGTAGGCTGTGTTTATGCGTAGAAAGATTGTTTTATTGCGGCGTTATTTTCTTTTTCACTTCTCATGCTCTAAAAGTTCGTCTTTATGTTGTGCTTAGGCGACATAAAATCGTTTTTTATGTTCTAGTGCATAAAGTAATTTTTTTTTTCTGAGACTAAGGTAATCAGGCCCAACAGCCACACGCACAATAAAACTTCGCAGATTAAAGTCGTGATTTATTTCATTTTTTCTTTAATTTATACCACTTCCGTGTTTTCTATCTTTAATTTAATAAAATCAGGTAAAATACGTTTTTATGACTTGGCAGTATGAAGTACCCAAGTCGAATGACAAATGTTGAAATTAAAAAAAAAAACTTTTATATAGTTTCGTGGCGGTATTATCTGTGGTGGCGGGAATTAGCTATGCTTTGCAACATCTTTGATTAATTATGTACTGTATACTTTATGCCTGTTTCATTTTCTCGCAATCGAAGTGAAAAGCAAACTCAGGCATAAACGAGCCATTTTACCCCTCGACTTAACTATCCACCCTCGCCTGCGGCTCGATGAGTAATGAAAAGCTTTTAACGAAGTTGTACCTTGTTATGCCTGAAAGGACTCGAAGGACCAACTTTTGAAAAAGTTTTAGATTTAACAATATTCATTTTAAAATTATTAGGTAAGTACTTGTCTTATATCTATGGTACTTGTATTACCTACCTACCAATTTCCAAAGCTTCGCACACTTTACGATTTGCGATTAGGTAGGTATACTTAGGTAGAGTCGTAATTAAATCATAAATTACTTGTTTCTATGTTATCTTTCCTTTTTATAAATATTGATATTAATATTTTTTAATATAATAACATCGAAAAAACGGTCGCAGTTTTTAGGACAGCGTAGATAAAAAAAATTAAGATCATGAATATGCTTTCAATCAAGCGCTTCAAAGCGATAAAAGCGCTATAAAATTAATGAATCGCTTTTCCAACTAGCTTTCACGTTTGGTTCTTGCGCAGTGCTTTGGGCTAGATAAAGTGCAACGTTTTAGCAGGAATGCTGGTGCCACACTGCTGGCTCGTTCTCCATTCGATCAAAGCTTTTCATTCAATTAATAATTTATCACATCAACGAGAAATATTGCGTGCGATGCATCTTTTTTTGTATCTAAGTTTATTACTTAGATACAGCCGCACAGTTCGGTCGATCAAGTTAAGCTACGCTTGCCGCGGTAGCTCCGTGGATGGGTGACCATTTTTACATATCAAGACCCCTCCGTGCTTCGGAAAGCATTGTCAAAATCGTGGAGCTTTGACAGTCGTTACGGGTCGTCAGAAGCCCGAAATTCTGACAACACCAAGGGGTATCGTATTACCCAATAAGTGGGTTGTAGAGGTCAGATAGGAAGCCGACCCCAACATAGTTGGGAAAAGGCTAGGCAGAGGATGACGCAACATTTTTTTTAAATCGTTGAATTACAGATTAAAAATATTGGTCAAGGTTGATTTGCGTTAATTAGGTAGTTCCAGACCGCGTGTAACATAATTATTTTATCTTTGTTTTTAAAGCTCTTTAGATTTGTTTAGTCTATCTTTCGTAAGTTTGGTCCATAATATTTATTAAATTACTAACTACTATAATTTAAAATATATTATGGACCAAACTACTAATTGTACAGGTAGGTAAATACGTAGATAGTAGGTATCATCATTAGCTCAATTAAGGGAAAAACCAATATCTATTTGGTTAAAAATATCAATAGGCAAATAATATGTGAGTAATAATACCGAGGGTGACCACGGCGATCGTGGTGTGATGATCTAACGAGGTTTGCAGGGCCAACATGGCCAAAGATCGCTCAAGACAGGGAGGTTTGGAAGGAGAAAGGGGAGGCCTTTGCCCAGCAGTGGGGCACAATATAGGCTTACGAAAAAAAACATATCTGCCATATAATCTCTTCACCATCCTTGGTTGGCTGGTACAAAATGCCTAAGGCATTAAGTTCGCCTTTGTAGCTTTTTTGTGTGCAAGAAGTTCAAATAAATAAATTATCCTGAGCGCGTTTGCTAAACATTTCAAAATTTTTGTACCATAGACATAAAAATAAACCCATTAGGGTTTATTTTTATGTCTGGGTAATACGTACCTGGTTTTATTAAATTAAATTACACAGACTGAGAATACAAGTTTCCATTGTCACGTTTGGAAATACACATATCTACTACGGCTGTTTCCTGTTTTCAATAGGAACTTTATTTAGAAAATCCTTGCTGAAAATTGCAGAGGAGTTCTCTACAGCTTTTAGGGACATTTTTACAGCAGGCTTACAACCTAATGAATTAATATCATATCTATGATGAATATAGATAAATATTGGTAGGTAACTATACTTATATATGTTACACTATCTGCACCAAGTTCAGGATAATGTCGTCTTTCACACTCAGTCAAGAAGTGCCTCATGTAAGAAAAAAAACATGAAACTGCACAATTTATTTATTTATTTATTAAAACTGTATGCACAAGTAAAAAAAAATACTGTACAAAGGCGGACTTAATGCCTGAGGTATTTTCTACCAGTCAACCTTAGGGTGATGCAGAGAGAAAACATGGCAGGTGCAACATACAGAATAACTAGCTTGGAAATGACTATAAAATACAAGAATATATACATAGATACATACATATAAACCAAATGAACTCTCAGGGGAGAAATGATCGGTACAGGAGAAAACGAATCCAGTAAATCAGCGCTGGGATGTTACGGCCAACTTCTGCCGAATGTTCACGTGCCTTCACTTTAAAAGATAACCGACTGGTTGCCGAAAATGTGATGAGTGTGACATGTTTGTGGCTGGTTGCACAATTTGTAGGTTTTTCGTACCTAAGTTAATTGAAAACCAAAACAAAGTGATAAGTAAATGATTTATTTTCTGTAAGTAGGTTTGTACAAACACTTTTACACGTCAATCATGTTGTTGAGTCAGTGATGTTTATTATGGTCCTAAATTCCTAATGATGTTCTACTAAAACTTTGGACGAAGAGTGGTTAATGAATAATGACAGCTTTTAACTTGTCTGTGTTTTGTTACCCTTGAATCATACTTCATAGATGAAAGAAGGTGGACAAGTCAGTTTTGTAGACGTTCACGTTGATAACAAAGCTGTCTGTTAATACCCCTGATAACACTCCCTTTGTCGCCTGCCTGCATAGATGTGCCGATATGCGGCATTCATCAAATGAACGCAATTAGCTGATATTATTATCTATCACAGTTATAACTTGAACTTTCACCTGATTATACTAATATTTTTAACCCTATCTCTATAATAATAGCCAGTATAAACCTAATACAATGAAGTAATTATAACTTAAAGAAATCATGCAAAAAGCACTTTCTAATCCTGCCCCGTTACCCTAGCCCTTTAAAATGAAAACGACTCGTCATTTTAGGTAAGGCATGCTCTATCACCTATCAGTTCACCGTACATCGCTGCATTTGTATCAAACACCATCCCACTACAGTACTCACGACACAATGTACGACGTATAAAATAGAGGCTGGCAACGAGGCAACTTTTTTCACAGTCGGCCATTTAAGGCTTAGCGAGAGCTCCTAATTCCAGAGTAATTAGAGAAACTTGCCCCGGAGATGGACTGCGGCCTTTTACGAGGTTAGATACTCCGTACTCGGAACCTTTAATGAAGACGTAAAAACGTGAACGCAGCTGATTGATTCCCGGTTTCTGAAGAATTCTTACACGGTATATAGTATGCTCGGTTTTTGAGGTTCTCGATAATAATTCACTCGACTTTTAAGCTAAATTCTTCCTTAATGACGTGTTCAGCAACACGATATCGAAAAAGTGATCACTATCGAATGGATAAACTCCGTTTAAAAACCTCAGAAACCGGGCATGAGCGAACCATTAAATGTGAATGCAACCTGTCTAACGCAATTTGAAAAAGGGCGCGAAAACTGGTCCTTATAACGATATAACTACGATATAACTGGACATTATACCGATTAAAGAAAAAAGGAAATGGCGGCACGGTTTACCATTTTCAAAGTGATGACTTAAAAGTTGTTTGGTTTTTTTTTTCACAGGTTGAAGTGTGATCCTTAGGTAATCTGCTGTGCACTGACTGTTATTTTATTCAATTACCTACTACCTAATTAAAATAGTGACCGAATTCGTTTACCTTAACTATTTCATGATTACATAGAGAATAATTCAAAATCGTTACCAATATCTATAAACAACATAAATAATTAAAATTGTTGGGTTTGGTTATTAGATTAAGTTCGCCCCTATTTTAATTAATTTATATTTCACATAAATATTTATTACTCAAATATTAATTAAATTGCTAGGTATCCCTAATTAAAAAAAAAAAATACTTAATGGAAACTTACTTTTGTGTTTTGAATGGGTCTTCCACATTTTTCTCAGAAGCATCGTCATTTTCCAAAAATTCCAAATTCAAACGCGATGAATAAAAAAAAAGTAAATAAAGATGGCGGAGCGACTTTTCCCGCGCGCGGTCCCTGATACACTGTACTATAAACTCGGAGAGCACATGCAAGCTCGAGACCAACCCTTTGCTGTATGGAGGACGACTGTGACGCCGCGACGAGATCAATGTGTTTATAATATATTTAATTGATGCTTTATTTCCTCTCTATCACATCTTTTACAGCCATTTTTGTAACACAAAGTATTTGATTACCAATAAAACTATAAGGGTCACAGTAAGCAACTATTACACTACACGACTTCTCATACAATAACAGTGTAATAACAAATAAGTATAAGATAATTTATTACAGGGATATTACGTACTTACTTAGTTACTAGAATTACCTATCATCCATTGTTTGTTGTGTAGGTATTGACGCGATTATCATTGCATTTTATTGTATACTAGCGGCCCGCCCAACTTCGCACGGGTGGATTTTTTTTTTTCGAATTTCCCAAATTTTCTTTCATACAAACCTTGTCCTGGCGATACCGAACACAACAAAAAAACAAGAATACCTAATCCAATTTATTGCAGTCGTTCGGAAGTTATGCGCGTACATAGATTTCGGCGATTCATTTTATAGACTAGCTGCGCCCTACAGTTTCACCCGCATATAAGTCTCGATCCCGTAGAAATATCAGTATAAAAAGTATTCTTTGTCCTAATTCAGATCATGGTATAACCATGTGCCAAATTTCATCCAAATCCGTTCAGCCGTTTTAGCGTCAAAGTGAAAAAGCTTTCTTTGTAATACTTATTAAGTTTATTAATGTTGGTACTTAATTTAATTAATGGGTATATCTACGCTACTCTTCATTGTACTGATCAAAACTGATTCAATTAGTATATAAGTATAGTTACTTAATCGTTTAATGTAGCTGAGTCTACTTTATTCGAACATAGTTTTTATTTTATTCTACATATTTTGGTATGTGAAAGTTACAGTGTACATAATTATGACTATAGAGTATTTCTATTCTATTTTTGATTGGAGAAAATCTTTTCAATGCCAAACGAGGAAGTTGTTGATCTAGTGGAATTCAATGGTCGCAAGTGCGACTGTTGAGCGTATAATAGGGTCTTGGGTTCGATTCCCAGGTCAGACATTGTGGTTTTGGGCTTTTGGGTTTTTTTTCTATTTGCCGCCTAAACACACCACATACACACCCCACCTACTACATATCTAAGTAATGGCTCGTGGCTTGTAGGTAGGACGTTAGGTAGATACAGCACCGGCTATCCCTTCGAGAAATACTCGCGTGATGTTATGCGTGAATCGAATAGGAATAAAAAGCTCGAAGTTTCCCCACCACCACACCACACCACAGCTCTTCCCAATATAGGTATTGGGAAGAGCTGTGGGTGTGTGGTGTGTGGTGCTGTGGGCACGGGTCGATCGATCAGGTTAAGCTACGCTTGCCGCGGTTGGTCCGTGGATGGGTGACCATCTTTACATGCCAAGACCCCTCCGTGCCGCGGAAAGCACGTTAAGCCGTTGGTCGTGGATATTTGACAGTCGTTACGGGTCGTCAGTAGTCCGAAAGTCTGACAACCAGTCTTACCAATGGGTTTCGTATTACCCAGTGACTGGGTTGTGGAGGTCTGCAGATAGACAGTCGCTCCATGTAAAATACTGGTACCTACTCAGCTGCAACCGGGTAGACTGGAAGTCGACCCCAACATAGTTGGGAAAAGGCTAGGCAGAGGATGGGTTCGAACCCAAGCAGGCACTTTACTTTGTGTAAATTATTTCATCACCTCTAGGTACTCTCAAAATGATGAAGAAAAACATTGTGAGGAAACCGACATGTCTTAGAACCAAAAATTCGAAGACATGTGACATCTACCAACCAGCACTGGGCCCGCGTGGTGGATTCTGGCCCACTCCCTCTTACAAAGAAGGGGCCTGTGTCCCAGCAGTGTGAACAGTATAGGCTGATTATGTTACTTCTGCAACTGGCACTTGAGTCTCAGAATAACTAATAGTACCTACTTAGTATTTGTGTTGTGGTTGTAATGACAAGGTTGAATCTGAAAAGCCAGTTATTTTTTTTTTTTAATATGTACCGTGGAGTTTCTTGTCGACTCTTCTCCTTAGGAAACGACCAATTGGAGCTGTGCACCTAGCTTCTGACGTTTCATGTAGGCATACGTAAAATAAAATAAAATAAGTACCTATTTACTTTGTTTTCTAAATCTTTTCTACCATTGATAAATAGGTATACCTCCCTAGAAGTATGTTGTAGATTGTAGAGATGTTTTTATTTTTATTTTGAACCACATATTTGTTAACACTTGAAACAACAGAAAATCCATACATAATATTATAAATTCGAAAGTAACTCTGTCTGTCTGTATGCTACTTTTTCACGCCTAAACCACTGAACGGATTTCGATAAAATTTGGCAGAGAGATAGATTGTATCCCGGGGAAGGACATAGGATAGTTTTTATCCCTATATTCCCACGGGATCGACACATATGCGGGTGAAACCGCGGGACGCAGCTAGCATAATAACATAAACAGAACATCACGCCTGTAATCTTTGAAGGGTGAGGCAGAGGTGTACCTACAGTAGGTACCTACTAAACCCACAAAACGCCAGTTAAATAAAAAAAAATAAAACTAGCCTTCTCCGAATGCCATTACATGCAGGCTTAAGTAAGCTCCCTAATATCCATTACAGCCACCGACCGCCTGACGCAAGCCTGCACATTCGTCGATCATGGCTGATGCAATCTGGAAGCTTTTGCACTCACAACCGACGCAAGCGCACCTCGCTCAAAGGTGCTTTTTTGCTGGAAAACCGTAATTACACAGGCAAGGAAAGAAGACATAATTATACATGCTTTATCGTAATAAATATTATGCTGCCCCGAGTTTCATAGGTCGGTAGGTAGGTATCTACCTAAGTAGTTAAATAAGATTGCTTGTGCCTTTCTAAAATTTAAATAGATATACATATGTATTAGTTTGGGGTTGTCGTTATTACCTACTTAAATGATTTTATTTCTGTAAGTAGGTTTGTAAAAACAATTACTTACACGACAATCATATTTTTTTAATCTAGATGAGGTTGGCGACTACTCTGAGAAGAAAGGCCGAAAGAAACTCAGTCACAGTCTCTTTTAAAGTCCAGACATGATCTTGGTCAGATCATGTGAAGACCATGTAGATTGGTGTCTGAAATGGTCTTTTGAGGAAAGAACCACACAGATTGAGTGGACCTGTCCAGTAAGTGCACGAATTTGTTGCACGCTTTTTTTTTTTGTTTGAGCAGTACTATTAAGTATTCTGTGTTTGAGCTTAACAATGACTATACAACCTCAATTCTCTTTGGAGCTTTACGATTCGACGCACAATACCAAGGACATTTGGGTAGTCCATATAAATTACTCAAACTACCAGACTATTTAAAGCCGGCTGTACACATGGGGCCAAGGTGTTGGGCCAACGTGTTGGGCAAAAATGATGGATAACCAAGATTGCTGTTCACACATTGGCTTACTGATCATTCTGCATTGGCGCTTCAAAGATGGACGTAGAAGTTCTTGCAGCCGCGGCAATTTATTTATACAGTGCGTTTAATTATTAGGGGGAAGGTGCTATGAAAGGGACAAGTTTTGAATGGGACAAGTTCAATAAATTCTGCTAGGAGCACAGTAGTCCATATTCCTTTTTTATATTTTGGCAACACTAACCCATAGGGCACATTGACGTAACTGACACTTGGTTGTCAAATGTCATAAAATGGTGAAGCGTTGTTGAAATATATCGTGATGAAAAGTATTTTATTATGTGTTTTTTACGGTCGTGTTTTACATGAATGTAGTAAAATTTGAAAGTGTCTTTAATGTAAACTAATCAGTGGTTTATGTATCTAACAGGTAAGTGCACAATTACGCAATCTTTCTTTATGGCTTTTTTGGTGTGGGGTTATTTTTATAAAAAGCATGAAAGTCTTGTTTGGGACACTCTAATAGGTCTTGAATGGGACGTCCCTTTCATAACCGTCCCTTTCATTACGAGATTATCTGAGTGATGATTGGTGGCAGTTTTTGCTTTTGAATGGTATTATCTAAGTATCGTTGCTATAAAGTTGCTTGCTAATTTTGTTCCAGGTCGATTGTGTCTGATTGTGATAATGAACCTTTATATAAACTTAGAAAATCAAACTCAAACTCAAAGCATTTATTTCAATTAAACCATTTACAGGCACTTTTGAATTGTCAAGAAGTCAGTCAGTCAGAAAAAGTGAAGCTAGTTGCCCATTCCAAAGCGTAGGTACCTATGGAGAAGAACGGGCAAGAAACTCCATGGACACTCTTTTAAATCAAAATAATGTGGTTACAAAGTCTTGGTTACATCATTCATGTTAAAAATTATACATGTGAGAACGATGCAGAACGTTAAAAGCGTCCATAATGAAAAGATGAGAAAAAACAACAATTCAAATAATAAATTAAAATAAGCCATGGCAGCAAAGAGATGACCAGTTCCTACTGACGGCGCCCGTTCACGAACATGACGCATGCATCGAACACTATAGAAGATATGGGCGTGTCTGTAAGCAGTTTTCTACAAGTAAGGAGGATTGGTTTCAATACAAAGTTTGTCTAAAATGGGCAAATGAAAAATGCGGTATTGAAGGCATTTTTTTTTTTGTAACTTGTGCAACTACATTTCTTATTATTTATTTTTTTTGCTACTTAATTTGAAGATGTTTAATTGATTGCATCAAACCTATATAATATGATTAAAATCTTCCAAATAATAATTAATACTTCATAAGCATACAAAGCACTGATTATAAAACATAAATATTTACAATAATAAATAAGATTTGTTAAAATATAGGTTTTATTTTATATGTCCCTTTCATAACTTACGATGTCCCATTCATGGCCATCCTGTTATGAATGGGACATATCGACATGTTGTTTAATTTGTATTTTTATTTCTAAATGCGTCGATTTACAGTTGTTTTTTATTTATTTTTTTAAACTTTAATAAATACTTTATGATATAAATGTACTTACACTTTTTTTATTTATCTCTCATTAACTGTCCTAAATCAGCCACTAAAGATTTTTGTCCCCTTCATAGCACCTCTCCCCTACGTACAGACGCCAGCACATTAACCTACTACAATCTGTCAAATTTCTTTAATAGATTTTCAACTTTATCACTGAAACATAAGGTTCAAAGTTGATTGGGAAAATGTGACAGTTAGGTGTAGGTTGATGTGCTGGCGTCTGTACATGTGCACCAAAGTAGAGTGACTAAAAAGAAATGGCGCAAAAGAAGGTGGTGGATGGTGACTATTCATAGGAATAGAACGAGGTAAATGTGTTATTAGTTATTATTGATATACAGGGTGATAATAATTTTGCTATCGGAACATGGGAATGTAAATTTCACTCACGCGCAACGATACTGTCTCCGCTGACGAGTAACAACGAACTGAACAAGACACCAACGTGTGAACGCTGTTTGCGGAGCGCGCCAAGATCCTTTGATGTGTGCACAAAAAACCGACACTATTCGGATGGCCTGCCAATGTTGGCGCCAACTAAGCCAACATACCGCCAGGTAGCTCTCTACACGTTGGCCCAACACCTTGGCCCCATGTGTACAGCCGGCTTTAGTATTCTGTGCTACTATCAGCCTAGATCATGATTAAACTAACTAAGAAGGAAAAAAACCGGCCGAGTGCGTGTCGGACCACGCACAATGAAGGGTTCCGTAGTTGGAATGAATTTATCCCAAGAACAAACTTAACATTGTAGTTGAAAATCATGTTCTCCCACTGATTATATACATCAATGCTTAGTAAAGTTATTATGGTATCTTAGAAGAGCTGTTCCGTCATTAACCGACTTCAAAAAAAGGAGGAGGTTCTCAATTCGTCGGAATCTTTTTTTTTTTTTTTATAACGACCGTCATGTAAATCTGCCAATTTCACCAGTATTTGACACTAAAGGGCCCCCCGTAACGATCGATGATGTCGATGAAGACAACCACCCATAAAAAACTAGACTTTGACTTTTCGACTTTATTTACAAAGCAGAAAAGTGGACTATTCTACCTACTCTGCCCCACCAAGTTGGCCCATTCATAGAACAAAATATAGGTTTTCCCAATTCTCTTTCTCGTATAAATGAAGATATAATCAACTCAGCCGATCGCAATTCACTGCTGGACATAGGCCTCCCCTAGGCTGCGCCACAACACCACCGTCCTCCACCTTCCGTATCCAGTCTACCCCAGCTACCTTCTAAGGTCGTCGGTCCATCTAGCTTGGGGGCGTCCCATACTACGCTTACCGATACGCGGCCTTCATTTCGTGTGCTCAATTGGCCATCGGTTCTTCGACAAACATGGCCAGCCCACTGCCACTTTAGTTTACTTACGCTGCAAGCTATCTCGGTAACTCCGGTTCTTTTCCGGATAATTTCATTTACGATTTTATCCTTCAAAGAAACTCCGAGCATACCCCGCTCCATAGGGCGCGCGCCTGAATTTCAAAAACCAATTCGTGTCCTAAATCGCGCCGACAGAGGGCGCATTCGGGTTTTCCCGTAGGTTTTCCGACCAAATGATCGCGTACCTATTCGTGCAACGGTCGCATAAATTAGGCCACGGGATTGCTATTAAGTAGGTAGGTATATGAAAAGCTAAAAAGCAGTTTATTAAAAAAAGTTGTTGGCAATTTAATAACAATATGTAAAAATGACAGTGTTAATCGATTGTTGTTGACTGTATTTTGTTTAATTTATTACTAAGAAAACCGAGAAAACAAGACAAACGACAACAGATGTACCTAGCGCCATCTGTCGCGTTTAATACATACTAAAGCGACTAAGTTTCTTTTTACCCAAGCACGGAAAAGGTAGGATAAAAGCACGTATTCGTATGATAAATGCTTGAAACAGCTTCTACTTCCACTTTTTCTTAATTTTGTATTTTTGGTTGAAGACTTCGTTGAAGGATCAATCAAGCTATTTTAATATCTCCTTGAAATTTTAATTATTTATCTCGTTGGAGTAAATAAATTAATTAATTTTATTTTATAAAATAGTTCTGTTATTAATAATTATATTCCAATGTATCCTAATTTCTATCTAATTTTAATTTTTATCTAGTTTTGACCAATTTTGTTTCACTTTAATTCATTTCAACTTTTTATTTGATTGTATGACATGTGTAATTACTAATATTGACTTAATAACTTGTATGTGTGGTGCAAACTGTCAATATAAGTTGGTTATTAATAAATAAATAAAATAAAAAAATAAATAAGCTTTTGGGGTTTGGGCACACAGATAGGATCACATTGCTCAGGTAAATAAAAAAAGTTTTTGTAGTTCATAATATTTATTTAACACAATAAAATGGCAATAACACAAACATTAATTCCTATTGGTGTTGTAGTTGAGGAACCATTTAATGCTAACTTCATTTAAATAATAAATGTAATTTCAATGTATAACTTCCGATAGCCACAATGGATATAGAAATTAAAATCATTGCGCCATTTTGGTGCAAATACGTAAAAACTTATCAAATTCATTCACATTGGTTTACTTATGTCATTGTATAAAGTCCGACCGCGCCAAATTTGCCAAAGATGTAAACAACAATGGTCGCTTGAAATTGAATAAAATCGATAAAAAAGAGTATTTATTTTAAGTAATGTTTTTTTTTAGTCTAGTTAGCTCGGAGATTTAGACGAAAACTAACATTACTTAAAATAAAAACTTGTTTATCGATTTTATTCGATTTTGAGCGGCCATTGTTGTTTACATCTTTGGCAAATTTGGCGCGGTCGGATCTTAGCGAGTTTGTCTTCTTATTAAAAATATATACAGGGTGAAATTGAAAACATGCGACAAATCGAAATGGGATATTGTACTCATCATTATGAACAACTTTTACTATGGGACCAAACCTGAATTCGCGAAAAAAACAGCCGTTCCCTACATTTATGTTCGCATAACTCGTCAAAATGTAGAGAACAGCTGATATTTTTCGCGATTTAGGTTTGGTCCCATAGTAAGTTGTTCATAATGATGAGTACATTTCGATTTGTCGCATGTTTTCAATTTCACCCTGTAGGTATCAAGTTGCAGGGCAACATGTTTCAGTTTGTCATGGCTATTATATGTCTCATAGCCCCATGTTCAATAAATTTTATCATCCAATGATAAACCACTACTTAGCTTAACATACTTATAGGAATATTATCTATACAGATCAGGCAGTGGATTAGAAAATTCATCAACATGGGCGACTATGTACAGGAGCCATGGAATACTTATCAATACATTTCATAAAAAGAAATACCAACTCTTGGAAGTAATTTGTAACATTATCATATAAAATTTACCTATAATATGTTACAATACTAATAATATTTGGTGTACTCATTGATTATAATATTTATTGCGAGCTAGTAAAAAATAAGACAATAACTGCAATAATTATTCAAATATTTAGAAATATATCTTAATATTTAAATAAAACAGTCGTAGAGCATATAATTATTACTATATTGCTTTTGTCTCACAGGATACAACCTAACAAGTAACATTAAAAATAAGGAATTGTAACTCAAAAGTAATATCTTCTCTATGTGATTAAATATGACTATCTACAGGCATAAATTTTCTATAGGATCTCCTTACATTAATAAATAGATTGTATAGTACATGTAAGCGCCATGATTGTCCACCTTTACCTTCTTTTAGTTCAGAAGCATTTCATATTAACAATCTTAGTCCATCTCACATTTTTCACAACAATACTAATATTTACAATTGAAAGCAACTCATGTAAATGTTGAAAATACTATAAATAATAAGTTTTATACCATCTTAATCTTTTATAATTTAGAATATGACGTTTGAAAATAATTATGCACATATTTTATTCAACCAATATTATTGATAAATTCTTCTGAATAATGTTGTTTTTACTTCATTTCCTTATTCATGGTAGATACTAGCTATATTTTCACATTATTTTGCTTGCATGCCTTATACTACTTTGGTCCCGATTATGCAAGGCAGTGCCCATAGCTGAACTTGAAATATTTCTATCTCTTAAGAATGAGTGATGGCTGAAAATAAGAGCTGACAAATGTGGTTGATTAAGATCATCCAGGTCTAGATAACACCCTAAGGGAGGCATTGAAAAGCAGAAGGTGCGGTCACCAAAAGAGATAAGTAACCAGTGTAGTCGGACATAGCATAGTTGATGTTTATTTAGAAACTGATGGACGTTTTTGAATGAAATTTAATTGGATAAATCATCTGGTTATTTTTTATGTATTAATTTTTTTTTTAATACATCCATCGGTTTCTTATTAAACTTCATTTATATCCCCGGTTACTTATCTCCTTTGGTGACAGTACCTGTGAACTAACTTGACCTGTCAGCTATTCATTTCCATCAATTCTTTTCGTAAAAGACAGCAGTATTTCCAGCCAAGCCTAGTAGTGCCCTGCAGAATTGGCACCAATCAATTCCTGCGTGGACAATCAGTTATAACCATATTCTTAAATTAACAACTAATACTATTTGACATTTAGTTTAGTATTTATTCAGACTATTTGTATATTATGTATGAGGCAACTAGCCATTGAAAGCCATTTCTTTATACAAATGTTATAAAAAATTTAAGTCATTTTATGCATACAGGCCAAATTAAGGCACTTAATCATCGAGGTAATAGATGTGTTTTAACTTATCCTGCATGCATATTATGTACAGTAAATCTCATAACTTTTAACTAGATCTAACATATCAAAAAGTTCAAAACACTATGACCGCGTCATTATGCCATTTATGAATAAATGCTAAATAAGGCATATATGATAACATCATAAGATTATTCTTAATATTACAAAGCTGCTATTATTGTTCCTAGCATTTTATATATTAATTTATAATTTATGTATCTCTAAAATATTAAGTTAGGGCAGCTATTTCATAACAATATTAATTGAACACTATTATTTTGTGCAATTGTATATTTCTATTTAGTTTGTTTTCTCATAATTGAAATGTCACATCCAAAATTTGCAAGGGAAGTTTGACTTTGCTGGTAGCGCCATACACCTTTAAAATATAAGGTCTTTAAGTAACTATATAATATAAAATTGTTATATTAACTAACTCAACATAATTATTATGTTTTATTTTCTGTTATCATGTCACTCTGACACAAAAATAGATATAAAATACAATAACATAACTTTCAGAATTATTGCACATGCATTTCAATAATGTATACACGTTTCCTCATATATTTCTTAGTGTAGTGTCAAAAACTTTATAATATCATCGCATTTGATGACTTTGGGCTATATTACAATATATTACTCAAGCTTACAACTACAGTTAGTCACTTCACTTCTTTTTTTATAGTCACAGTCTTATCTGTTTGTTTAGCAGGGGGTTTAACCATGGATCATTTTTTCTTTCTGTCTTGAGTACACTTAGGGCAGTACCATTTACCTTTAGGCTTGATTTTAAGATCAACACATGCAAAGTGGAACCACTCAATTGGACAGTCAGGGTTATCACAACCTATCATCTCTCCGTATGACACTTGGTGACAGAGACAGTATGTAGGTTCATTGGGATCTACAGGCATGTCTAGAACGTCACTTGGGTGTGCCATGCCACCCACTGAATCCAAATCTCCATTTTCTTCCTGTTCTTTAGAGGCATTGGCAGTAGCCGTCGCACCTTTGCGTACTGCCTTTTTCTTGGCCGCCGACCTGCCCGACGCGACCGCGTCGTCCTCACTTGACGCCCCAGCACGTTTCTTTTTCCCAGTGGTTGCTGCTGTCTTGTCATTCATTTTGCTCTTCTTCCTACCTTTCTTGACAGCGGCTGCGTTTGGCTCCAGGTCGGCGGCGGCTTGCTGTGCGGCACGTGCGCTCATTACTTTCTCCTGTATCTCAGATTCGAACCGCGCGAGGTCAGAGTCAAGGCGACGTATGTGCTTGTCAACCAACTCGTATGTTTGTATCGCGAGTTGTACTTTATCGTCTCCGTACTCTTTAGCTTTATTAAAGAGTCCTTGTATGGTATTTACCTTTTCCTTCTTAGTCTCCTCGTCCATTTTAGGAATATTTGGTAGCAACTCGTCAGCCATAAGGTCGATTGTCCTCATTAATCCGTGCGCACGGTCGTCTAGATCACGCATTAATTTAAAGTTTCTCTGCAATTCTATCGGTAGGTGCTGAAGACTATCCAGATAATGCTCTAAATAAAGTGCAGAAGTCATTTTGCAATATTTTGTAACTATGCGAAAATGAAAGTGCGAAACACTGTGAATAACACTTACTTTACACTGTTAACTTACCACTAAAACTACTTTTGTTGCTCTCTGAATTAAGTCATATGGTTATTCTAAATGATTTAATTTAATCTAACCTAATCTAACACATAAAAACCAAAGAAAAACTTAAAAATTTGTGATATGCACTTTACAATTTTCGTTCAAGCTCAAACAAGCGAATAACAGTGTTGCCAACGAATGAACGAACAAAAAAGTGTTTGAAAAAACATAACAACGAATTTCAAATGTGTTTTTTAATAATTTGTGCCACTTTAAGTAGATTTATAGTATAGAAAACAATTATTTTACGTTTTTGTCTCCAAGATAAATTCAATTAAGAGATAGTATGTACAATGAAAAATAAAATCTTTCATTATATATTCAAATATGATAATGAAATGATTTTTTTCTTGGCAGCCCTAGGTAAATCATCAGGCGCGTATTCTAAATAGTGTGCGCGTCGTACTGTCTACTACGGTGCGCGTTTTTATTTCGTTCGGTTTCGTTCTAAAAACATATTTTGGTCGGCAACAATCAATCTGTAGTTTATTTAAATGATTAATCATTTCAGACAAAGATCTTAAAATTTAAATATCTTTGGGTTAGATTTTATAAAGAGGTAAGATTTTAACAGGGCTGTCTACACACATAACCTCACGCTTGCGGCTTACTTCTAGGACAGGAACAAGCCTACGGTAATAATTTTACCAGTTATATCAACGATTATTAATTAAATATACAGGGTGTCCTTGAAGTATGGATCAAATCGAATAGGGACGTGGGCAAGATCATTTTCAAACGTTTGAGCAAAAAAAAAAATACTAAAAAAAAGAGAAGAAAGATCGAATTCGTGAAAACTATCAGGGCTATCATTTTTTTTTTTTTTTAGATAGCCCTGATAGTATTTTTTTATGATTATTTTCTTTGAGCACTAAGCGAAGTGATTGAAAAAAAAATTAAAATCGGTCATAACTTTTGAACCGTAAAAAAATTCACTGACATTCTCAGGGTTAAAAAGTTTGGAAATGACCTTGCCCACGCCCCTATTCGATTTGATCCATACTTCCAGGGACACCCTGTATAGTTTAGGAGAAATGTTAGCACGAATAAATTCTGTTCGAAAAAAATATTCCAGATTTTCAGTCTGAAAATGTAATAATGGGGATGTAGCCAAGACTTCTCCTGAAGGTATGATAACTGCGTGCTGCCGAGATCGGAATCATAGTATGATTCCGATCTCGGCAGCACGCAGCAGTGCTGCCGCGGCAGTGCGGTCGCAGCACTACTGGTCCTCATACTTTTTCTATGGGTTTATATGAGATTACATTCCGAGCACTGAAGCAATGTGACGCAGCAATGTCGCGCAGCATTGCTGCCGTGCTCGGAACGTGATCTCATATGCCTTTACTATTAAAAATAAAGGTGTCTATACACCAACGCCGCCAGGTTGGTTCAGAAGAACCTTGCAAGTCGGACAACTTCTGTTTATAATGAGCTGGGCAGGTTGGCCTTTGGTGTGTAAGACACCCCTATGGACCGAATCAGTTCTGCATATTCGGATGTTCAAGAGTAACATTTAATTTCTTCGTGATTAGGAAACTAGTGAACGTTCCGTTCCGATACTACTTGTGCTGATGGCGCCATCTATCTACCTCCTTTCGTTTCTATTGACATTTAATTTTTCCTAATACAGCGCAATGTAGGAAATAGAGAATTACTAATATTTACTAACTAATCATTATTTCGATGACGTGGTATCGGTCGTCCGGCGGCGAGATAGGCGGACGACATTGTTGCCATCGCGGGCAAAACCTGTATGAGACACAGGAGCATGGGGATTGGCACAAGAAAAGAGAAGCTTATACCCAGCAGTGGGTAGAGTCGGGCTGTGGATGATGATGATTATAATGAATCATTATGTTTATCATCATTGTTATGTTGTGACTGTTATCTTATTCTTGGTTTCGATTTGCGATTCACGCTATAGCAGACGAAGCATCGTCAGTATTCGTGAGCCATGTCGCAGGTAATAAATAAATTACAACACATTTAACTTATATTGTATTAGCAAATAAACAATTTATAAAATATAATTCTTATTACACAATGACGTTGTAGTCCAGGATACGAAGCACTTTAGCCCGACACAATCATTGGTTACCATGCAACTCTACAAGCTGCTTTTGAATTGTCATAAAATGTATAAAGTTCCTGAAGATTACTGTAATGTCACATGGTAACCAACAATTGATGTCGTATTAGTGGCCTATTCAGCGATTACAACAATTTGCTTTCGATTTTAATATTGAAAATTATAAACATTTAAGAAAAAATGCAA
This sequence comes from Amphipoea oculea, assembly GCA_945859645.1. Classification (NCBI taxonomy): domain Eukaryota; kingdom Metazoa; phylum Arthropoda; class Insecta; order Lepidoptera; family Noctuidae; genus Amphipoea; species Amphipoea oculea. The sequence goes on from OX243880.1 coordinate 15,720,778, forward strand.
ATAAATAATTAGCAATTGCCATCGACGGCAACATAAAGAGGCGTTCGTATTCTACATAATATAAAACATGCTTTATCATTTCCTTACAGCTATAATTACATCTCTTGCTACCGTATCGTGACCGTTACGTACATTACACTACTATACTACATGCTGCTCATACTGATTATTACGCAACCAAAGTAGACATTTCCAAGATTCCATATAGCATAGTATAAATTATTTCTGGATTATACAAGATACACCTGAGGGGCAATTCTCGTAATTAAGAACATTCACAATCTGATGTCAGTCTCAATCTGTCAAAAATACCTCATAAATTCCCTACATTTTTTTTGACAAGTTTTCGACATTTGTTTGTCGCCTAGATGAAACTGCGACTAGATTTTGAACGTTTTAAATTAGGAGAATTGGCCTTCTGAATTCATATAATCGAATACTCAATAAGAGACAAGACTTGTTATTTACAAAAATGGCGGGTATAATAACTTACAAAACATTTAAATTATCAGGTAGTAACCTTTTTCATTGCATAGGAATAATTTAGGATGGTTTGTAATTATAATAAAGTAGAATTATTCATGTGAAAAAAAAAGCAATCGCAAAAATGTTCACCTCCACTATATAAAAAAAAAAATCATAAGACAAGGTACATACACAAAATGAATTTGTTAACTTATGTCTAGCTAGGTACAACACTACATATATAGAAAATTTGGTACACATTCGTTGCTCATTTTAACATTAAAACGTATTAAACACAGTCGCGGAGCAGTGAGCAACTTAACACTTCGGAATGTATATTTTAGGGAATACAAACAGCTCACACAGAATATTATATTGTATAGAGAGAGAATTGAAAGAAAACTCCGAGATTCCTTTCTTACTTATAATTACGATAGAGTACATGAAACAAATTCCAATATAGTTTTCCACTATCTGATGATACAAAATGTATAAAATGGAAGTTAATTGTATTAATTTGACGAAAATATACAATCGATATATGTAATTGGCACTACATACGCAGGTCACATATTATATGAAATTACAAAAACATTTTTTTATTATACTTTAGACATTGCAATCTTACATGTAGGTACAGGCATCTAATTTATTTTCTCCACCTAGAAACGTGCCTCATGGAAATAATTGTTCATAAGTAATATTATAAGACAATAAATATGAATACAGCGCGATTCAAATTTTATGGCGTCTCTGAACATGAGGCGAGTCGCTGCGCAGTAACAATTGCACCTGTCAGCGGTAGTGGGATGAGGTACTGCGCAGCATGTAGCGCACTTCAGAGCCGCCACAAAGTTTAAATCGGGCTGTATTAGACATCCTCATAAAATCATAATAACCACGCACCTAATATTGTTTGAATACAAAACATCGACTAGCAACTTCATAATCCTGTTTTCATTAAAGCGTTTTTAAATTCATAAATAAATTATAAATATCAAGAATCTCAAACGTAATTTCACAACCGTTTATCAAAGCGGTTTTGAGGGTCAAGACGAATTTAAATTTTTACAAGCTAAGCACCATGCAATATGTTGTGCTGAGGTGGGTCTCTTCTCAGTCCGAACACTGAAGCAGTGAAATAATTTAAGATAATTTACTCAAAGATCAGCTACATATTGTCAACGTAATAAAACTCCATTCTGCATCCATTCGTTTCATAGGGAAGAGTAGATACTTTTAATTTTTAATACTATTATCTATCCATTCTCGTCACTACTGTTATAATCAATATCGCGTATATATTTTTGGTTTTACATGTGGAGAAACATACACATATTTACGTCCTTCCGAACTCTCCCTAAGATTATCCAATAAACCTTTCATCTGATATATAAACACCACTTTATGCATCATATTAAATGGATCAGAAGGATATTCCATGCAATGCACCATGTTTTACTTATAATATCGACCTGTGACCTAATAGCCTATACTATATACGTAGGATATAGTAAAAATGGAACAAACATAGATATGAAAGATACTTCCCTTGAAGAGAGGGATACATCAATTTTATAAGATATCCCTAAAGGTAAAATACTCCATTCCACAATGCCAAATATCACAATAATCATGAAGGGGCGGGCGGGTTGCGGGGAAGGCGTTACACGAGGGTTTCGTACTTATCAAGGACATGGGTTTGATTATTTTCATCCCCATGTGAGCGTGAGCGAGGTCGAGGCGTGGTGTCAGCGTTAGCGCTTTTAGAGCGGGTCTTCTTATCGTGTCCGCACGTGCACGCCACGGACGACTGGCGCTTGAGCGTGTGCGCGCGCGCGCTGGCCCACTGCGGGTCCAGCGACTCGCTGCGCGCGTACGTCGAACGCTTGCTGCGGCCCATGGTGGCGTGCGCGAACGACGCGCTCTGGCCGCTGTCCGACGATGGCCGCATGGACTCGCTGCGCATGCACACGTTCCCGCCCGCGCGCCTGAACGAGTCCAGAACCCTCTCCTCGATCTCCTCGATATCCTTTTTCTTCACGAGCCAGATCTCCTCAGAGCCTCTGGTGAAGTAGCTCGAGCCCTTGCTCACCGAGTACTTGTCCTTCGTTTTAAATTTACAAGTCTTAAAATTATTCTGAGTATTTACATCGTCGTTGACCTTGTGCGGCTGCTCCCTGGAGCGGGCGGGGTCGGGCGACGCAACGTTGCGGAAGGCAGTGCCGTGCGACGGGAACTGATCGGCGATCTTAGCGCCGAGGCTGGGCGAGCGAATGGTGACGTCGACGGGCGACGGCATCGGCTTGAACTCGGGCTTGATGATCTTCTGCGGCTCGGGCCGCACCTTCTCCCCGTCGGGCTCGCCACGTTGCCAGCGCGCGGGCCCGGCGGCGGCGCTGCGCGACAGCGACTGTTGCCGCTCCAGCACGGTGGGCGCGCGCTCGGCCGGGGCCAGCTCGAAGTGCACGTTGTCCTTGAAGGGCGTGGCGGGCGGCGCCAGCTCCTCGCGGCTGTTGTCGGAGCCCAGCCGCTCCGTGCGCGCGCGGCCCCGCACGGAGCCCGGGCGCGACAGCCTTCCCAATGTCCCACTCGCATCTTCAGCCGCTTTCTCGAATTTCTTTATTTTGTCGCCGACCCCGTTCGACTCCTCAGACTTTGCCGTCTTATCGCTGTCCTTGCCCGCTTCGCTTTCAACTTTTTCGTCTTCGACCTTCGCGACCTCGCCACTTTCCACCGCACGCTCTATTTCTGTTGAAACCAGAGATAGCTTTTCAACCTTGACGGGACCTTCCTTGGCGACAGGAGACTCGCGCCACGCAGTTCGCGGTGCACTGGAGGTGTCGTCACTCTTCAGGACGAGCGGCGCCGGCTTGTGTTCGCGTGCCAGCGGTGACGTCACTTCTGATCGCGGTGGGGTGGCCCTCCTGGCGGGGGGCGAGGTGACGCTCGCGGGATGCGGGGCGGGGCCGCGCAGCGGGGGAGACTTCACCGGCGGGGAGGTGGCGGGGGGCGGAGATTTGACCGGCGGAGACTTTACTGCAGGAGGGTCGGCGCGGCGCGGCGGGGAGGGGGGGCGCTCGCGGCTTGACGTACTCGACGTGGACGACTGGCGCGCCACGCCGGGCACGCTGGGCTGCACGCCGGGCACGCTGGGAACACCAGGCACACCGGGCACGCCGGGAGCGCCAGGCACGCTGGACACTCCGGGCACGCCGGGCAGCGCGCGGGCCGGCGGGGGCTCCGCGCGGGACGCACGCGCCTCGATGTCGCGGCTGAGGAACGACGAGTTGCGCACGTAGCAGGTCTCGTCAGCGCGCGGGGGCGGCGGCGGGTCGGGCGCGGCGGGGGGCGCGGCGGGCTCGTGCTTCAGCATGATGGCGACGGGCTCGCCGGCCGGGGGCGCGGGGGGCGCGGCCGGTGGCGCGGGGTCAGGCGGGCGGCGCGGTGGCGCAGGGTCGGGACGGGGCGAGGCGCGACGTCACGCGCGTGACTCGGTCCACTGGTCCGAGTCGTCGGAGTCAGAGTCGGCTCCGGAGCTGGTGTCGCTGAGCTCGACGGCGACGCGCCGCGCCAGGATACTCGCCACGTCTAAGAACACGGGCGCGCCCCGCAGAGTGTCGTATCGCCCAGTGTTCTCGTCGCAACGTTTCTCTACTTTGCGGAGTTTTATACCTGAAAGATGGAATTAATATTATAATGTAGCTCACAAAAACAAACAACTACTTTTTAACCGACGAAAAATTATACTGTAAAGAGAAAAATATGAATAAACGTTAGTCTACCTAAGCTCCTAAATTAATACATGTAACTTTGAGTCGCATAATAAGTATACTTTCTATAAGACTGGGTTAAACATAGTATTAATTTATTTAAGTAACCAGACGAGGACGATCGTAAATATAATTTCAGTTTATTGAAGGTGCGCAAAAGTTTACTATTAAAATTGAGTGTTTATCACTTAATTTTCGCAGAATCCTTCACTCAAAACAGAAATAATACTAAATCAAGCATTTATTCAATTGCTTTCCACAATGTGTACTTAGGTGCACGCAGCGGCAGCGTGACTGTAATTTACGTAGTTTTAATTATTTTTGGAATAAAAAATTATTTAAATTAAAAACAGAAATCGAACAAAGAACAAAGTATATTCATAAGTAAGTACATTTATTGGCTCAATCGAATTGGATCTACATACACTCAAAAATAAAAATTGAAATAATGCATACCATCTCGGATAGCCTTCAGCAGATCGTTCCTGGGGTCCGCCTGCGGCTCGGCCGCGGCGCGCGGCGGCTTGAGCGCCTCGGCCCCGCGCAGCAGCGCGCCGGGCGAGGGCGGGCGCGGCCGCGCGGCCGGCGGCGGCGGCGGCGGCGACGGGGGCGCCAGCGGGGGCGCGGGGGGCGCGGGGGGCGCGCCGCCCTGCCCGTCCGCCTCCTCGGACGACATCATACCTGCGCGCACACGCCCTACACTCAGTCTCATATGAACTTGCATCACACCAATACGGTTATGACCGCACTAAGCTTTGTATGCACGTGTTTCTGTGACTAATAAACCTATTTTTCTTTCTTTCTTTCTTCTTTCTTTGGTTTCCTAGGAAAGCAGTTCCGTCATATTATAATGATAATCTGTCATTTTTATCAGTATTTCTAATGCTGGTGAAAATTACAGATTATTATGACGAAAACGACGAGGTGAAAATGACAGAGCTCTGTAGGTATTTGGACATCCGATATTGTGTAACTGTTAACCGACAGGAAACCAAAGCCCTTCAGTTTAAAGTAAAGTTTAAAAGGGTGAATAACATATTTTTGTTCATGCTTATGAAGGCTGCAGGAACCCGTTGAATGCGAAAAGCACAGAACCGATCGAAGTGGAGGTGCTTGGGGGAGGCCTATGTCCAGCAGTGGACATCCTTCGGCTGAAATGATGATGATGATGATGCTGCGCAGACGATAAACCATTTGTCCGTGACGATAGAACATATCTCGGAAATCTATGCACTTAGAACAAAGACGACAGCCAGATATTTCTGCAATTTCACTGCGGTCATTTCTGACCAGCATACAAATAGTCCATCGTCTACTCAGCTGTTTAAAAAACACACAGCTTAGATAAGCTAAGAACACAGAACAGATAGGCAGTCGCTCCATGTAAAATACTGGCATTCAGCTGCATCCGGTTAGACTTTTAATCGACCCCAACATAGTTGGGAAAAGGCTAGGCAGATGATGATGTGAGATAAGCTATGAACACGTTAGAAAGTTTGACGTTCAAAAGTGCCTTTTATATGCCTGTTTGAAATAAATGCTTTGACTTTGACTTTGAAAGCCAGCAAGGTGTAGTGTATTACCTATAACGGCGTGCATGTGGTCGAGATGCGCGTCCAGCGCCGTGCGGTGCGGCGGCGACGCGCCGTTCACCATCGGCGGCGACGTCGTGCCCTCGGGCGGCGGCGGCGGCGGGGGCAGCGCCGACCTGCGGGGGGCGGGGGGGTTAGGCTAGTCTTATTAAACACTCTCCGTGACATAGAATCTACGTCACTGGCATTCAGAAACTATTTCAGTACATTCTCGGAATAAACATGAAAAAAAAATCGTGAATAAGCGTGTGAGGGATTCAACGATATGCTTGTTGGCATAGTTTTTTTTTTAATTATTTTTATTATGAAAATGTACTGAAATAGTCACGGTATATTTTTTGGTTAAAACGAGCAGTAATAACAATTAGTTTCTCGATGTAGATATACTATGAAATACAACCTTCTTTTTGCGTTCGATAATATTAATAATGTGCGTGTGTAAATAGTCATTCAAACTATTGTACCGTGTGTGGTCTGACACGCACTTAGCCGGTTTTTTTATTGTAAAGCTGGCTTCCCTCGGCGCGGGCGGCGGCACAGAGGGGCGGCGCGGCGTGTACAACAACGTGGGACGTACCTGGTGGGCGTGTGTGCGGGCGGCGGCGACGCGGCGTGCGGCGCGTGCGGCGGCGCGGGCGGCGCGGGCGGCGGCACAGAGGGGCGGGACGTACCTGGTGGGCGTGTGTGCGGGCGGCGGCGACGCGGCGTGCGGCGCGTGCGGCGGCGCGGGCGGCGCGGGCGGCGGCACAGAGGGGCGGGACGTACCTGGTGGGCGTGTGTGCGGGCGGCGGCGACGCGGCGTGCGGCGCGTGCGGCGGCGCGGGCGGCGCGGGCGGCGGCACAGAGGGGCGGGACGTACCTGGTGGGCGTGTGTGCGGGCGGCGGCGACGCGGCGTGCGGCGCGTGCGGCGGCGCGGGCGGCGCGGGCGGCGGCACAGAGGGGCGGGACGTACCTGGTGGGCGTGTGTGCGGGCGGCGGCGACGCGGCGTGCGGCGCGTGCGGCGGCGCGGGCGGCGCGGGCGGCGGCACAGAGGGGCGGGACGTACCTGGTGGGCGTGTGTGCGGGCGGCGGCGACGCGGCGTGCGGCGCGTGCGGCGGCGCGGGCGGCGCGGGCGGCGGCACAGAGGGGCGGGACGTACCTGGTGGGCGTGTGTGCGGGCGGCGGCGACGCGGCGTGCGGCGCGTGCGGCGGCGCGGGCGGCGCGGGCGGCGGCACAGAGGGACGCGCGCGGCGCGGCGTGCCGGCGCCGCTGCCGCCGTAGATGGGTTCGCCGCCCACCGAGCCGTACGGGCTCTCGTCCGCTACCACCACTGGATGTCACAAAGGTCGATTGTAGCCACAAATTTTCGAACAAAGAACAGGAAACTGCTTGGACCACAGATCATTAAATGCGTTTAGCAATAACATAATTTTTAAAAATCATTCTATATCTTTCTGTCATCTTCAAACGATTAACGGCGGCCTCTGTGAGAGGGAGTCGGCCGTAATCCACCACGCGGGCCCAGTGCGCGTTGGTTGATGAAAATGATGATGGCGATAAATCATTATCAGTTTTCTATAAACTTCATATTATCTAAACACAATATTACCGTGTCCATTGCCAGTTATCCTGTTCTGTCTGTTCTGCGTATTTTCAATCTCGATGGAGTTGGGCCTGGCAGGCTGCACCGACGGTGGCCGGTTCTGTGATGCTCTGTAGCCGCCGTCCGATATGTTCGTCGCTGTAGGAAATAGTTTTAGTTTTAAAAAAGTGGCACTCCCGGCCAACAGAAGTCAAACCTTGAAAAACACAAACAGAACACTTTGCCATCACTCACTGACATATCGGAAGTACAGTCGCCAGCAAAATTGCATGGGTACCTTAGTGTCTATTTTCCCGTGAACGTTTGAATTCAAGTTTTCGAAAATAAACTAGATGGCGTTGGTTTCTTCACAACTATGACTAATTTACGAAACGTAAGTAAGGAGTTAGGAAGAAACGAAGGAATTACAAGGCTAATACATTTATCTAATTATTACATTAGATACAATTACCAGCATACGTAGCTTAAATGATAAAAATAATAATAGAAACCGATAGGAATATATTTATTAAGCTAACGAGTGGGTATTTTAATAATTAATTTAATATTCGAATTGGTAGGTAGTTACTTAGCAACAGGAAAAAAGAGCAGATTCATCGCAGGTAAACAGGCTCGCCTTGTGGGCTCGCAAAAAAAGGCACTATAAAAAATTATAGAGGTTTATTTCTTACAGTTTATTATTCAAATTTAATAGTCAGTTTATTAAATATTATAGGTATAACATTATAATATTATGAAGTTATTGAGGCGATAGCTTAAGTATTCGTTTCCAAAATCGGAAAGAGGATTGAAGCTTATGTAACCTCAATAAAAACAAACAGGAGACCAGGTTATTTTATTACAAAGGTCAAACGGATTAAATGGATACTAAGTAAGTAGGCTAAAAACTACAAAATTGCACAAAAACATATCAAATGGTTAGTAGGCAACATAAAAAACTAAAAACTATGTTGTTTAAACTTAAAGTGTTCATAACTTTTTAAATTATTCAAAATACGTAAGTTATAGTTTATACACACATAACCAGGTCTCCAGTCAATATAAATAATATTATCTAAGTATAATTATTTAGCTCGTAGCTACGTAACCACTTGTGTATCGCGTATTATTTCGACGCCACAAACATAAGCGTCCGTGTTCACTGGACTTAAAAGTTTTTTCATCTGTAAAGATGACATTACTCCAATCGAAGTTTATGTGATCCAAAGCGAACTGTAATCTTGCCCTTTTATGGTTTTCCGTGAGCAAGGGTTTCAAAGCATGCCTCCGCGGCACATGTTTTGACGCGGCTCCGTGTCAAAACTTGTGTCAAATAAACCAGCATAGTGGTTCGGCGGCAGAAATCCATTTTCTTCATACTGCCTTATCATGGTTTGATGCTGCAATGTGTTTTATAAGTCGTGGTCTACCAGTTCTTTGATGGTGTTTCAAAGAACCCTCCTCTTCAAATCGTCGTACTCAAAGAACAACTGTTTTTCTCTGCAACAATAAAACAGAAATATATAATACCCAATAATGTATAGTAACAAAAAAATAATGCAGTTTTTAATATAAAAGTGTAAAAATAAAACTACTTACGTTTACACCGGTCTCTGGCTATTTCTGACAAGTTTTTGGCTTGATTATTCAAAGCAATTATTTGAGCTCTTGTAACGAAATCAATATTATAACTCGTGCTCGTTTTGGTAAAATAAGTAATGATCATAAATAAAAACTGAACAAAAGGTACTCGAACGAGGTAATCGAAATGAACTTAGCGAACGATCAATTGAGCTGTCATAAATCTTCGATCTAAGTATTATTCATACCACCTACCAATTATTTATAAATCCATATTTAGCCTACCCTCTCAAGTTTGAAAACTAAAACTTAGAAAATCAGATACCTACCTACTTATAAATTGATATTCAATTTTAACATAGTAGGTTAATAATTAGGATCAATAATTCTTTAAAAGAAACTATTAATTATAAATTGTTTGAATGTTTGAAGAGACAAAAAGAAACTGCAAAAATATTTTGTCATATAAAGCAAAGCAACGCCATCTAATAACAGCGTAATTCAATTTTGTTAGTCGTTAACTGGTTTTACGCTAGATGGCGTCATTTCTCGCTTCATACGATTTTGTTTCTGTACTACCCATGCACTTTTGCAGCCTACCGTACATTAAAACCGAGTACATCCCGAGGGCAGCTGAACACATCCGAATGTAGCGCGGTGTCGGTTACGGTAACAGTGTCGCGAGTTCATTGCCTTTTTCATTTAAAAAAATACCCAACGCGCCTAAAGAAGTTTTGCTGTATTTATAAGTCCTGGTGGATATATAGAAGTGCAGATGGACCTAGAGTCTACACAGGCTCATGACAGCAAACAAACGCCATTGATGATTCTCCATTCCTGTCGGGTACGGGTAGTGCCACTATATCTATAGCTCATTTTCATGATGCTGTGGCGGCATCTACATCACCACATGCGAACTACGCATCATACTGACGTTACGCAAAATCCTGCATCGCGCAAGCAGAGTTTTCCGCACAAAAAACATATACAGGGTGGAATTTTGTAATGCCACCTGAAGGGAAAGTACTCTTAATACTGTAGATAGAAAATTTTACTAAAAGAAAACATTCCTTTATTTTTGAATAGAAAGAAAACTGCATTCAAAGATTTTCGAAAACTCGCTTGCCACACCCGGGAATCGAACCGACTAAAATCTGTAAAAATTACATCCTGTACTTTTATTGCATTGATCGTTAGGATCAATTATAAGGATGAAATCTCTCTAACAAACTTGATAAATTAAATGATATTAAAACTATGAAATCTTAAACGATTTTAATGATTTACAAAAAATGGTAAACTAACTAATTAGTTGCTCAAAATGGGCTCCATTTTCTTGGATACACAAATATATTCTTGTAACGAATTAATTTCTAGTATTCTGAACTTCAACTTTCTACTCGTTTACATTCGCATAAGATTTAATGTTGATTTTTCACATATCCCCACAATAAAAAAATCTAAAGGGGTGAGATCTGGTGATCTCGCAGGCCATCTGATTGTGTCGTTTGTACCAATCCAGGTATTGAAATGGTTATTAAAAGATGGATGTTTGAGTTAAAGAGCTTTAATTTGACTCATTGAATTTATAAGTCCAGATTTCATGGTTTTCCTTTCATTTAATTTATCAAGTTTCTTAGAGAGATTTCATCCTTATAATTGATCCTAACGATCGATGCAATAAAATTACAGGGTGTAATTTTTACAGATTTTAGTCGGTTCGATTCCCGGGTGTGGCAAGCGAATTTTCGAAAATCTTTGAATGCAGTTTTCTTCCTATTTAAAAATAAAGGAATGTTTTCTTTGAGTAAATTTTTATATCTACAGTATTAAGAGTACTTTCCCTTCAGGTGGCATTACAAAATTCCACCCTGTATATAACGTCTCGACGTCAATCATCAAGCAGTTGCCCACCAGACACAATAACCGTCTGGTCGGACGATCCTCCCTTCTCTATGGAAGATGAGTGAACTTTACACCCTGTTCCTCATACCTGTATAATGCTTTTTGACTTTTTGGGTAAACACGTAGCTAGATTTAAACCAGACGCAGTTTGATATCTGCGTTCCTAATCGGTAAAATTACATACCATAGCTTCATACATACATAGTACACCATACCATACCAAGCCTGTATTTCCTGGAGGGTTGGGCAAAGGGGCGTTTAGTAATTTCGCGAGCTATGTAAGATATAGTGACGTGCATTGCATATAGGCATATAAGCAGTGCCTACCTTCCTCGATGTATCAACATAAGCCTGTCAATTACATTTTAGTGTGTGCCATCATGGATTTTCATTTTGATATTCGTTCCTGCCGGGGTCCCCCGACCACACGTTTTTTTTCTGATTAGTGTCCGCGTCTGCCTAGACTAGACCCGGCCTAGTGCTAGTGCCTACCTATTCTGAAAACCAAGGCACGCCACTGGTAAGATAGTATGGTAATATAACTCACTCTGATAGACGGGGTCAGGTTTGTACGGCGGCTCGATGTTGTAGTGGCGCAGCTGCGCAGGCGCCATGATGTGCTCGCCGCGCGTGACGGCGGCCTCCTTGAGGCGGTCGCGCGTGGAGTGCGGCGGCCGCACGCGTCGCGCGCCGCGACCTTCCGCGTTGCCGCCGCTGCGGGGCTGGCGGACCTGAGGGCGAGTGTTGCTGTTAGTTCATAGATTCGTTGAAGTAGTACGACGGAAGGTAGAGACTACCTGTCCTCTAAACAGGTCAAGAAGACTCCTTTTCATCGCAATCATCATCATCATTCGGTCATTGGACCTTGCAGAAATCACATTACTTTTTCGAGCAAAATGTTCTTATTGATTCTAGATATCTGAGCAAAATGAAAGGTCTCTCGTATTCCTACAGAAAATAATATAAAGTCTTTTTCTGCGGCACTTATGCACAGCACAGCAGCACATGACTACTACGTTCTGTTGTTATTCTCAGGGTCACAGGATCGTAGTTTTTTTTTAAATGGAGTTTCCTACCTTCTTCCCCCGATCATGCTGAATCCTCTCAGTATCCTGCAGCATCTCTCGTCTCCATAACTCGAAGAAGTAATCCGGATCCGTGTAGAACTTCCTGGCATCTCGACCGTCATCCCTGAATTCGTTGAGCATCTCGAGCGGCGGCGGCCGGTCGCATCGTGCGTATGTCGACAGCATGGCCGATGGCATCGAGTTCCGAGAGAACAACTGTTGTTGGAACGATCGCGCTGAGCGGAACGCCTTGCGCATTTGAATGTCTTGTAGGGACACTGGAAGGAAAGAGAGTTTTTTGTTATTTTCGTTGTAATTTTTTGGACGTAAATTCACGTGTTTTATTTATTTATTTTATTATTTATGTATACACAGTAAAATACATAGAGATATAACATAATTATGATTTGAGTATGTTTTCTTGGAATAGCATTTCGGTATTCTGCATAAAATATGGTAAGTACATAAAAGGTCTTAAATATAAATGGTTTCACATATTTCTTCAATTTCAAATATCTTATTACTCGTGAAGTCATATGACAAAAAAATCCGACTTCCAAAAAAGACACTACAAAGTGAAAAATAACTTTAATTTGGAAGTCGGTGTCAAATAACGAAAATGCGGAACCAACGACACCGACTTCCGAATTGAAAGTTATAGATTCAGTTTGTAGTGTTTTTTTTTTTTGAAGTCGGTTATTTTTTTGTCAAAAAGTTTTTTAATATACATAATCAGCCTATAATGTTCCCACTGCTGGGACACAGGCATCCTCCTTTCGAGAGGGAGTGGGCTGTGATCCACCACGCGGGCCCAGTGCGGGATGGTAGATGTCACATGTTTTCGAATTTTTGGTTTTAGGACATGCCGGTTTCCTCACTGTTTTCCTTCACCGTTTTGAGAGCAGTGGTGAGCAGTAATGGTGTTTTAATATAAATAATAATATTTTACTTAGAACCACCCACCCCTAGCAGATCCACCCTCTTCCCCACAAGGGTACATGTGCATAGAGCATGGTGCACCCATGCATTGGTTGGGATATTCCTAAATACCCAATACATATTGGAATTGTTAACAAAATGTTGATCAGCAAAACTCGATTGACTACCATTTCAAATAAATACTGAAGGTAATAGAAAACTACCATATTGAACAAAGTTAATTAATTTAGCTTGTACGAGTATGTTTGCTTTACTTGGAGTAAATAAAGGAAACCACACCTCAAACACGCTACTGATAACATGGTACAAGGACGTGGTAATTAGCCGTTCAAATCATAAATTAGATATTTCATAGTATTTAATTTACCCAACTTATTTCAACATTCGAATATTTGAAGAAATAGACAAAGATTTGTTTTTATAAAAATGTGCTAGGTATTAGATAGATTAGCCAACGAACACCCATATTTGGCATGAGTCATAATTATTTTCGTGACATTTAAACCACTTCTTTTTAGGAATTGCAAATGCTATAAAAGGTCATTCCTGCTTAATTTTGGGTCGGGCATTGTCTTCTAACAGTGACCATTTGATTGGATAGTTTCCTTATATCTTGTAGATAGAATAGATATTGCATAGATGATAATAACTAGAGTTGACAGGCCTTATAATATGAAGCAAATCTCAAATCGTTTATTGCAATCCATAATGTACAATTACAGGTGGTAAATAAAAATAATGGAAACAATTATGGACCCTGTCGGGCACAGCAATTTTTTAAATAAGTAAGAGAGAGGAAGAGCGCTTTATTAATTTTCCTTATTATAAACGTAGAAATATTTTCTATTCTATTAACTTTGTATTTATATTTCTATTAACTCACTTATTTCATTAACTAGCTGCGCCCCGCGGTTTCACCCGCATAAGTTTCGATCCCGTGGGAATATCGGGATAAAAACTATCCTATGTCCTTTTCCGGGACTCAAACTATCTCTATACCAAATTTCATCTAAATCGGTTCAGTGGTTTAGGCGTGAAGAGGTAACAAACATATAAACACACACACACACACACACACACACACACTCACAAACTTTCGCCTTTATAATATTAGTGTGAAGTGTGATAGTGTGATATTTTATATGCAGGTCTATCTATTTATTTAATTAAGTATATTAAATATTGCTCATTTCTTTAAAAGCAATCCTGACAGTGTATAAACATGCTTGTCAAAGTCCTTAGCTGAATCACAATCCATTAAAAGCTGTTCGGATGCTACAGGTTTATCAAGAATCCTGGAAAAGGGATCTCCAGTCTTGAACGCGATCGTTCTTTTACCGCTACAGCTTTGGGCGTCAGATACGTCCAGTTCGTTTCCGTTTACATTTAAAATATTTATTTTTCTATTCTTAAAGTAACCAAGGAGTATCTTATCGTCCTCAATCCAAGTCAATTTGTGTGACCTTGATAGCCAGCCGGTCTATCCTAACCTGCACCATGTTAGTCCTTTTGGCTAAGTTCGTCAACTCTCTGAACTAAAATTACCAGGAACCCAAGAATCCAAGGAGCATATCTCACCTTCTTCAACTCCCGAGTCGAGCTGCGTGACCTTGATAGCCAGCCGGTCTATCCTGGCCTGCAGCACGTTCGTCCTTTCGGCTAAGTTCGTCGCCTCCCGCGTCAGCTCCCCGAACATGTCCTCCGCATGTTTGGATAGAGATGATAACTGCCTGTTGACGATAGAAAAAGACATTTTAAACTTGCAGTTCATTTTTTACCATTCTTGAAACAGCGGGGTAATTGCGTAACACACTAACAGTAGCGGCTTTCGTTTTGACAGTTCAACAACATTCATTGCGTTATTTACGTTGTTGAGTAGACAAATTTTTCGAACATATGAAGCAATGGATTAGCAATATCCTTCAAAATGATTCAGATTGTGATTAGTAGTGTGTTACACAATTAGGTTGATGTTTTTAGAAAAAAAAAAGCGTGGCTTATGAATGTTTGTATGAAATAAGTTTTGGCTACCATGTTTCCTAATATACTTTCCAATAAGCATATAATAATAATTATGGTGGTGGTGTAAAGTACCACAGCCATAGATAAGGAACCTACATACGACATCTCGCTCGCTAGGTTGTGCTTTAACCGTCTGGGCTACCGCCGCTTGTGCGATTTTTTATATTAAATATTAATTTTTTCTCGGGTTATGTTGAACCTCTGAATCATCTTTCCTCGTAATATAATTGACGCCTTTAAATTACAGAATTAGCATAAACAAAACTTGTATTTTTTCCGGTGAAGAAACACGGCAACAAATTAAAAATATTTTCGTACTCAAGATAAAACAATGTAACGTAACTTTAAATGACATTTGACAAGGAATATGTTTGAGGCTACGTAAAAGGAAAACATGTAGCCTGTATGTATAGTCAGGAACGTCATTCCAGTGGTTAGTTCTATTATTAACTATAAAAACATCATTCATTTGTGAATTATAAATTAATTGCTATTACACATTGAAATGTAAAGAGACATATGTATTTAAAAAAACCTTGGCGGATGCATAACCCCTTCCTTTTATTTAAGTCGGTTAAAATTTTAAAGAGCTGAAGAAATTAGATGAAGTAGGTGTTGCCTATCAGACTCGAGGGCTAATAAAACAAACTCAAAAGCCTCATTCGGAGTCCCGATATTTCATACTATAACCAAATGGCTTTTTGCAGAAAAAGTCGTACTAAGTTATGACTTAACTATAGTTATGTATGACTAATCTACACACTTCGCAATTTTTTGTAAGGTTTTAATTGTAACTTAAATTGTTGTTGTCATTGCGTAAGGCAAGGCTTGAATTGAATGTGCTGACGCATCACACCAACTTGGAGGTGATCGTTGAAACAATCGTATTAACCGAACGTATAGTATCAGCTGTGAAGAAAACATGGCCGACTGTATCACTAGCACAAATCATACAAAGATGATAAAATACGAAATCCGGATGAAACTTGACCTAAATGGAAAACCCCATCGTTCAAGGCTAGGACGCTACTTCCGAAATTCCTTTCGAGTTATTCATCATGTGATACACTCACTGACACACTGTGAGCCCATCACCTAATTAAATCAACTGAGTATATTACTCATACACTCTTTTTAAGGACACTTTGATTGTTCTTTATTCCGTCCAAGCTAATTCAGGCTTCAAAATACTCTAAAAGAGTTCCTAAGTTCTGAAGGCCAATTCCAGTCATTAAAAACGTTCAAAATCTAGTCGCAAAAACTTGTTAAAAATGTAGGGAAGTTAGAGGTATTTTTGACAAATTGAGACTGAGATCAGACTGTGGACGTTCTTAAAATTACGAGAATTGCGAATCAGAAGTCTCTCCAAATGCAGTATTTTAATGAAACGCCATTGATTACGGATAAGGTTATGATTTTAATAAGGATTTCACTATCAATCTTGCAGTCGGGCCAGCTAAGCCAACCAGTGCAAGCTTATCCCGTATATCACGACTCAACCAACAGTAGTGTAGGGATGAGATGAAGAATAAAGGTGTTGCGAATTTCGGTGACAAAAATGCTCTTCCATTATTACCTGACAGTATTAGCGAGCGTGCCATTGGTGACGGCCTCAAGCTCCGAGGGCACGTTCAGCCGCTCGGGCACCGTGCCGCGTGACACGTTCACCGGCTCCACACAGCGCTTCGGCAGCGACATGGCTGCTTTACTTACACATGAGGACAAGAAAAAGGGATCACAAAAACGCACTGCCAACATTACCTGACAGTGTTAGCGAGCGTGCCATTGGTGACGGCCTCAAGCTCCGAGGGCACATTCAGCCGCTCGGGCACCGTGCCGCGTGACACGTGCACCGGCTCCACACAGCGCTTCGGCAGCGGCATGGCTGCGCAGCGGCACGGCTACCTTGTGTACATCACTGGAAACAAAAAGATATTGGGTTAATAATCAACTTCTGCAAGTGAATCAACTCAGTCTGGCGCGGTCCAATGTCCACGAGACCTACGTCTCTCCCACAGACCACGGGAAAGCCGCGCCCGCAGTGTCTAGACGATAGTAGTCATAACAATCGTGGCGCAGAAAGTGCATCGAGCGCTGAAGCCCTCAGTTTCTGAACGCCACAGATGTCTTAGCGCGAGTAAATGGTGATACCGACTGTAACAGCAGCCGCCGAGGCATCTCTGTGCTCTCTCACATGCATCTCAAAACGTGATACTTTACAGTGAGAGTCCAGTTGACCCCAACCATTGGTTCTCTCAGATCATAGGTTCTCAACGTGGGCGATAACGCCCCCTCGTGGGCATTTGAGACTTTCAGAGGAGCAGTAGAAGACTCAGAGAAAATTATATGTCCTATCTTACGACTATATAATATTACAAGTTTAAATAGCTGATTCAGATTTGCGACAGATAGTAAGTAAAAAAAAAACGAGGGGCTCTAGAAAAAAAATATTCTCAAAGTGGTCGGTAGTCAAAATAAGGTTGAGAACCTATGTAGTAGATGAACCGGAAGATTTTTCTGGCTGTCGATCCACAACCAGAAATGCCTTGAAAGGCTATTTTCAAGTGGTCGACGAAATGCATTTTGGGAAATCACCAACTTCTTATAAATCAACATTTTTTTCTTTTTATCGTTAAATTGAAATAAATAGCATGCTATTGACTTTGAACTTTCTTATTGCCCTTTGTAGGAGTGGTTTGGAGTTTTATCTTTATCAGGAGTGTACCACGTACCATGTTTGATAATTGATAAAAAGATATTGGGAGTTTATCATTAATGACCTTTTTCACAGAACAGGCAGGTGTTTTTTATTTTCCTTACATTTCTTTGAAAATATAAAACTTTTTAATCCCTAACGACCGTGCGGTCAGTTTGGCAGGTTGCCATAGACAAACAAACAGTTCCATACTCGTACAATAAACAGTATAAATAGACGTTTTCCTGAACAAGAACTGCTGATGTAGGTAGTTCGTTAATGAACTCTTAATTGGCCAAGCAGTTCACATAGCTCGCATTTTAATTACAATAAAATTACCAAATAGAAATTCGAGGAAACGGGTAAAAATTGTAACGTATTGATTCAAAATAACCTTGGGATAGTAGGGCAGAATAGCTGAGTATAAAATACGATATTCAACTACAGTACAATATAGTTTCTATAAGCAATAACAGACACTTGGGGCCAATGCTAGCTATATCGCAAATGACTCGTTTCCTCATTTATTTCTTGCGATTCCCGTTACAAAACGACAGAACGTGATCTCTAATTCCAACCTCGCTGCAACACGGATAATAAACTTATCTTACAAAAACGCATACTTCAAGAATAACTTAAAAATTAACACCTATCATTAATGCAGTAAAAAATCTGTAGCATGGCATACTATGGTCGTACGTCAGGCGATGTTACAGTAGTGTGCGCATTCCGGCTTTTCGCCACTTTCCGTCATTTGTTCCTAGTAATTAGTCGTTATTAAGTTATCCGCCTCAGTTATGCGGCGTGACCGTTGTGCGTGTGTGTGGCTATCGTGGAAGTGGGAATTAGGTTTTAGTTCCGTTAATAGTTTCACTAAGAACTTGTACTTTAACGTTATTTGTGAGCACCACTGTTGGCTCAAAGGCGAATCATAGATTTACATAACACAACATCTGCGGGGTAATTGCGTAATACACTAACGGTAGGAATGGCTTTTTAACCGACTTTAAAAAAGGAGGTTCTGTATTCGACCCGTATGTATGTATGTATGTTTGTATGTCCGCGATTATCTCAAAAACTACTGAACCGATTTTGATAATTCTTTCATTAGTGTGATCTACATACTTTCAGGAAGGTTTTAGTATATAATACATTAGGTAATTATTCTTATATGCATAAATGTACTGCATCTCCGGCATTTCTATGGGAATTTTGATGATTCTTCGAGTCGTGTCTTCAATTCTTCAATGCACTAGTGTTAATTGAATTTGTGTAGGGTAAGTACAACTAAAAAGTGAAAAATAAAAACTTTTTTACAAAAAAGAACAACCGACTTCAAAAAAGAACATTGCAAAGTGTAAAATAACTTTAATTTCGGAAGTCGGTGTCAAAAAACGATAATGCGGAACCAACGACACCGACTTCCGAAATTAAAGTTGATCCCGTAGGAATATCGGGATAAAAAGTAGTCTATATGTTGATCCAGGGTGTCAGCTACCTCCATATAAAATTTTATGAGAATTGGTCCAGCCATTTGAGCGTGAAGTAACAAACATACACACACGCACTCACAAACTTTCGCCTTTATAATATTAGTGTGATAGTGTGATTATTCAGATTGTGATTGATACTGTGTTACACAATTAGGGTGCTGGGCCGTATTCCCCGAAGGGTAAGGCAGATGTGTAACTATAGTATACCCACATTTCACCAGTTATGTTTATGTCCCATGTAATAGGAGGCGGGGAGGCGAGCCTATTCCAACAACCGGGCACAAATCCAAATTCCCGATTGACAAGCTTAATAAACACTTTGCCTAACCCCTGGAATTAAACACAGGTCCGCATGCTCCTCATACAGGCAGAGAATATTACAGCGAGAGGCAGAGAGTACTAGAAGGTTGATAAAGATTTATGGTCTAGCTAGCTAGATATTGCATTCATTACCCTACCTATGGTCCGGCCGCGCTAAATTTGCCAAAGATGTAAACAACAATTGTTTACATCTTTGGCAAATTTAGCGCAGCCGGACCTTAGATGGATAACATAACGGTACAACTCTCTTGGGACACTGACTTAATCCGAATCTGTTCTCATCAAGATTTTCAATTAGGTCAAACATTTCTTGAACGTTGCGGGATCGCTTCTAAACCAACCTTCATCTCAGAATCTACAAACACTGATCTCTTGTCAATAATGGTCGATTCCATATACGGATCGTTATTTTTCTGACTGACTGACTTCTTGACAATTCAAAAGTGCCTGTAAATGGTTTAATTGAAATAAATGCTTTGAGTTTGAGATTGGTTAAAATTAAGACTCTTTACCAATAATGAGGCAAAGACTACATAGCTTTTCGTAGTAGACCCTCCCATATGGAAGTAGCTATCAAAGGTAAAATTAGCTCACGAATCTATTTAATATGCCCAGTTTTGCTTAACAAAATGCTACCATTGGTAAGCAAAACGATTCGTATTATAGGAACCGAGAATAAAAGTAGGTATAACCAAGCCTAATTACAAGTAACGCGCTAATGTAACCTTTGACCCAACACGATAATATTCGTGACTATAAATTACGAGAAGTCCTCTTGGTTCTTCAAATACTAGAGTTCATCTTCCGAAAAGTTAATACAATCGACAGTCTTGTAAATAAACAGAGAGTAAGATACACGCATTAGCGTTGCAATATTCACATGACACGCTCTTAAAATATCTGGTGAATAATCTATTAACTATGTGCCATACCTATTTTTATGCCTAAATGCTGAATTAAAATCAATATTAAAAGTTGTTTTTTTCCATTAGGCTGAGACTAAGCACTTTTTGAATGTCTAAATGACAGAAGACAGTCCCCCAAAATGGCCGCCCTTCATCACTTCCTAGTGCTTTAGCTGGGAAGAAGTGCGCAACAAACTTCCCAAACTCATGTCAAACTCTAATCGGCCATTCCCAAAGACGAAATTAACCTATATTTTGAGCAATTAATAATACTACGCTTGTTATATAAATTAGATTATTTAATCGCAATATCATGTCATATTTATGTCACAGGTACTTAACCAAGGCTGTCCATCCAACTGGCAAATCCCTTAATCGGCTTTTACGTCACCCACGAAGGGACCACGGATGCCGAAAATAGGTATAGGTAATGATCGTATACAGTGCCTTTTATCCGTACTATATTTAGGATGGCATGATAAAATGCTATAAAGGCACAAATTGGAGTTGTCACTTGTGAATAGCAGAGGTCAACCACCTTATAATGCTTCCTGGGCGCGAATTGGTGTAATATAAAAATATTTTCTATACATTTTGTAGTGTATTGGAACAACTTAATATGGTAAAAAAAATAACTATTGAAAATTGAAGTACGGATAACTGAGCTGGAGTACGGCAGCCGCGTTATTTGTATGAGAATTTGCCCTATGGTAAAAACCTTTGTCCACTACCGGACATGTCAATTTCAATTAACAGAAGACCATATTATTATAATAAAACTGCTTTGGCATCACTAAAAGTCACGCTTCATTAAATAACTACGTGCTTAGTAAACTTAACATTCCTATCTTGATACAAGTATGACCTTCGCATTTGATAAAATACTAGAAGAAAATGTTGTTGAGTGACTGAATAGGTTCGGTTCTATATTCCACATATCCCCCCTTCCCAACAGTTCTCCCCTTCACTTTAGAGGTAAAAGGGGCTAGAGGAGTGAAAGGAGGAATCCTGTCAATGCAATTAAAGTTGGTTCAGTCCGATATTCTCTGTAATGGAATGCTTTTAAAGGTTAGCTCTAGAATGTTCTTACTATATCTAGACTTTCGTATACTAACATTTATTTCAAAGTTCTTTTATAGTGGCTTTTACTTGATAGGTGTTTTTGTCAGACGCTTGCACGTAATTTATCTGCATCCGCCCAAAACTTCCCGCATTGCGCTAGCTAGTACCGAGATCTACGAACCACCTCAAAACCCACGTTTTCACAGATGACCTTATACATAAACTAGACTAAAACTAGGTAACGCATTCTAAACATAATTGGGTATTACAGCACCGATTATGTCTCCTTAACAAAAGGTTTGCGTCAAGAATACTGGCATTAAATGAATGGCGTCGTTTCGAAATGTCAGTGGCGTGCGGCGTGCCGAATCAAAACAATATGGAACCGAACGGTATGTGGCAACAGGCAATGCAGATTTAAATTATAATGCTAACTGTTAGTGCCTTAACTGTAACTGCATAATAATATCTTGTGTTCTACAGTTTGAAAGGTCTTCTTCATCCAGGAAATAGATGAGGAAAATTAGATGCGATGTTTTTATTGAAAAACATCATCAGCTAGCCTATTCCCAACTATGTTGGGGTCGGCTTCCAGTCTAACCGGATGCAGCTGAGTACTACTATTTTACATAGCGACTACCTATCTGACCTCGAACTGGGTAACACGATACTCTTTGGTAAGACTAGTTGTCAGACTTTCTGGCTTCTGGCTACCCGTAACGACGGCTTAACGTGCTTTCCGAGGCACGGAGGGGTCTTGGTATGTAAAGATGGTCACCCATTCACGGACCAACTGCGACAAGCGTAGCTTAACCTCATCGATCGACCCGTGCGGCTGTTATTACTTGACCACAAACCAAGTAGTGAAAAAAACTGACAAAGCCTTGTGATATAATAATTATCTGCATCAGTGAATCTTCACAAGCTCAAATCCATACTAATCCATACTAATATTATAAATTCGAAAGTAACTCTGTCTGTCTGTCTGTATGTTACCTTTTCACGCCTAAACCGCTGAACCGATTTAGATGAAATTTGGTATAGAGATAGTTTGAGTCCCGGGACCTTTCCCGGGACTCAAACTATCTCTATACCCGCATCCTCTCTATGTCCTTACATAGGATACTTTTTATCCCGACATTCTCACGGGATGGAGACTAATGCGGGTGAAACCGCGGGGCGCAGCTAGTTATTTATAAACATAATATCTAAACCATCGATCGCAGCTTATCTGAAAAGTTCAACAACACCGCTTTGTTTACGTTGCTGGAAAGATCAGTAAAAGTCGACAGTAATTAGCATGTGTTCAATGCTCGTGTAATACAAACTTCCCACGTTTACTATCATACAATGGTTGTAATTAGTCACATTAGCAATTAGATCACAATGCTCGCTGCGATTACATGTTATCATACGATTTACACCCTTATTTCAGTTGAATGAATCACAGGAAAACCGAGGAGATAACACATTTTTTGGGATACCTATTCTACATTGAACATTAGTCTTTATATTTAAACGAACTGTGTATTTCATTAAATTAACTTTTTATGATTATTAGGTAGTTAACCATTTCATTTATTTTTATAACCTATCGCAACTTTATGGCCGCAAGATGTGTTATATTCGAACGTGACCGATATTATTTTCACGTTCTGCCTAACCCGTGAAGAAAAACAATCGTCGATATGTATAACTACACATACAAGGAAAAATTAAATTAGATAACGAAACTCCGCAGAGGTGATGAGTGG
This sequence comes from Amphipoea oculea, assembly GCA_945859645.1. Classification (NCBI taxonomy): domain Eukaryota; kingdom Metazoa; phylum Arthropoda; class Insecta; order Lepidoptera; family Noctuidae; genus Amphipoea; species Amphipoea oculea. The sequence goes on from OX243880.1 coordinate 15,743,917, forward strand.
TATCGATATCTCTAAACATGATACCTACAACGAAAAAGAAATTAATTTGATGACTTTTTTGCGGGGTCAACGACCGCAGTCAGTCTAGGACTTCAAATCAGTTCAAAAAAATCGTTTTTTTTTTTTTTTGTAAACTTCAGACGTATTTTGTATCGATATCTAAACACGATAAAACAAAAGAAGACCGATTTTCTCAACTCGTTCTTGAAGTAACAACAATACAACAAAAAATATTTTAGATTTATATTTTATCGTATTTAAATATTGGGCACCTTTGCGCCGGGAACAGTTAGGGGCGGGTTATTTGACTAATATAGACGTGTTACTGAATTAAAAAAAAAATAAAAAAAAAAAATTTAAATATCGATACCCATCACGTCTGCGGAGTTTCGCTAGCTAATTTAATTTGACCTGCATATAAAATGAACAATGTTCAAATCATGTTTGTATAATACTGCCGAGCTGCACTATAGAAATAATCGATTGAACAATCGGCATGAAAATCTTTTGATTAGCTATGAAGTTAATGGAACCAACTAAAGCAATGGTAGCTAAGGTCCGGCCGCGCTCAATTTGCCAAAGATGTAAACAACAATGGCCGCTCGAAATTTAACAAAATCGATATAAACATTTATTTTAAGTAATGTTTGTTTTCGTCTAGTAAGCTCGGAGATTTAGAGGCGTACCTGTGTACAGTGTGTAGTTTTTTAGCTGTCCTGTTACTCATTTAGAAATCATAATATTTGGTTTAACCCTTCGTATGCTTAAACGTGGATCCACGCGAGGCACAATGGCTTTTTAATTGTGTCTGTAATTACGGCATTCAACCGGTTAACAGGCATTTTAGAGAACTATTGCATACTACATCTAGTCACATAGCCGGAAAAATCATATGAATGCATAATCGTCACGAATTAAAAAGTAAGCAGTAAGTTGTACATACGTGATGATCTATGATAAGTGATAAGCCAATTTCAATAAACCACGAAGTTATACGATATGAATCTCCAAGTAGATTATCTATGCATATCTAAGCTATTAAACATCAGCATGCAGGAGTTGCATTTACAACTTGCCTTTTCTATCAAACTAGGATTGACATCATCGCCTCGTGAGGATCTTACGTCATTAACACAGTACGCAATTCTAGACCTTATATGCAAACAGAATTACGGAGCTAATTGTTAGACACGTAGTATTAAACTAACTTGGCAGTTGATGGTCTTATCAAGCAAGTTCTGAATTGGTTAGCAAGTATGTTTCGCCAAAAGTTGTGGGTCATGTCAATGACCTTTATTTAGTTGAGTGTTGATATAATGTGTTTTGGCAATTTAATGATACTAGAAAGATGTATTGGATATTTAATGGGTCTCAAAGGGGACATCGTACATGCAAGGGTACATGAAGATTATTTGTACAAAGACAGTAGCTGTATTTTAAATCAATTCAGCTATAATCCTATCCTACTTTCTACTAAATTAGTAGGAAGTAGGATAGGATTATAGAGTACTATAATCCTATCCTACTTCCTACTAATTTAATACTATACTTACTATAATGCTATACTTACTATATACTATACTATCCAAACTAATATTATAAATGCGAAAGTAACTCTGTCTGTCTGTCTGTCTTTTCTTCACGCCTAAACTACTGAACCGATTTGTGTGAAATTTGGTACAGACATAGTTTGGAACTTGAGAAAGGACATAGGATAGTTTTTATCCCGATATTTCCACGGGATCGAAACTTATGCGGGTGAAACCGCGGGACGCAGCTATAATATTATAATTAATGCAAAAGTTTGTGAGGATAGATGGATGGATGTTTGTTACTCTTTCACGCAAAAACTACTGAACGGATTTGTATGACATTTGGCACACAGATAGTTAATAACCAGGATTAACAGGATACTTTTTATCCAGATATTCCCATGGGATCGAAACTTATGCGGGTGAAACTGCGAAGCGCTAAGTAATAAATATATGTAATTAAAAACACATTTATTTGACACTTTTTGTATGACAAAAATTATATAAGGCAGTCCTAAAAACGGCCACCCTTCACCACTCCCCAAAGATTTAGCTTATTATCTGGTGCTTAAGCTAAAATAAAAAAGAAATTTAAAATAAATAAAAATCCACATTCCCTAATTAGAAACAGCTATTTGCTCACGTACATCGCTTAGCGGAGGAGTTGCATGTAATGTCTTTTGAACAAATAGGCTTGAGAAGCCGTTCTACCGGTCCCCTGACTACTTACTTCACGTAATTGCTTACCTTTGAATGAACCCTAGCATCCTACTAATCGTTTTTCTTATTACCATTCCTAAGACTTCGGTGTTTAGTTTATTTAAAAAAACTAGAAAGCCCGCGATTTCGTCCGCATGGAAGTCGTTCAAGCAGATTAATACCACCATATAAATGATATGATGTTGATTTCTGTTTATTTTATTCTGGGATGATTAGAATAATCGTAGGTCTGATCATAAAAACATTTTAGAAGATGTTCTACTAAGGCGCAGATTGCCCGCCCACTCGAGATAAAATAAAAATAAAACAATTATTTTTTCCATAAACACGATTTTTACATTTCTAGTTCCTACTTTCCTAGTAGGTATGTTCTAACGGGTTAAAATAACTTAGATTAATTTAATTTTTAGTTTTCATTTTTTTTTCCTTTTGCTAGATACTTTACAAATATTGGTAGAGTGCTCTATAATCCATGGTTTGCTCTTCCACTATGTACTCGCTAGGATGATGACGGTATTTTATAGTATGTAAGCGTGGCTTATCATATTGTGTTTACTGCAATATTACTTCATTTAAGAGGAATTTCCCGTTCATAAATAATTTGAGAGTTTGAATGTGCATAGCCACACATTTTTTAGTAGGTAAAATTGCTGCCAAACGGAAGACAAGAAATATAAAAAATGTTTTACACATGGTAACATCATAACTAACAAAGACATACCAATTATTGGCTACTTCACCTCTAATGTAAACGTTATCAAGACATTACATAACTTAATACATAACAATAATGAATGACAACAAATATCGTTATTCGATAAACAACAAATTAATTTAAGTTGTTCACATCAGTTATTTTCTGTGCATGACGCGTATGTCCTGCGATGATTAGATTATCCTGCGTTTTGCGAAACTAACGGAACTGACACATTACGTCGGTTCATGGATTTGAATTTTAGGGGCATACTGACAGCAAATTTTGCAGCGGTGCAAGGTCATAGGATAAGCAAATGGAGCGTTTGTTACACTCAAAGATTTCAAGATTGAGAATTTCCTAATAAAGTAGCCAGTAACATATTGAGCCAAACAGAAGCACAATTTATTTGAACAATGTTGAATTTCCCAAATCCTGATGGACTGGCAGAAGACATAACGTGATGCAACGCGATCGCGAACGTGACCGAGCCTCAAAGGAATTATAAACGCACTTCGCAGCAATAAGGATACCAGTATATTAAGATGACTCTTTTAGATTCTAACAGCATAAAATATTAAGCGGAGTGGCCATGTGCTACATCGAAGAATCATTACGAGGACCAAGACAAAAGTAAAAGTGAGACAGTGGTTAGTCTTTAAAGATCAAGTTATTTTAGCACAACGAAAAATGGTACATATTAATTTTCGCATTGTTCTCAAAGTCTTGACTCATTTGCAATGGATGGCTAGAGATACTAATGAAAGTCTCTCTATTCATCCATTGCAGATGAGTCTCAGTTGCGAAACATGAAATACTATACAGTTTACAAAAACATCTCAAGTCAATATACAATACAAAGTGTCTGAATAGCACATAGTCAACAGGTTAGATCATCAAATACTATTAGGCTAATTGTAAACAATTGTGCAGATCATACAATGAAGGAGGGAGTCTATGTACGAAAATAAAATTAACAAGACGTCTATTGAAATGGGCACGATCAAAATATAGAGCGTGATATCAATATAATATTAGATATTTGTTTGTTTTGACGATGGATGGAATGTGTGAATGATGAGATGGAATGTATGATATGGTTAGGGTGTGACTACCGAGATGACGACTAATAGACAAGTATGGAAGAAAAAGACATGTTGCGCCGACCCCAAATAAATTGGGATAAGGGCAGGAGAATGATGATGATGATTAGATATTTGTTAGGTATATTTTTAGTACGTTTAAAAACTTACTGAGGAGCACAAGCTAACTGTCTGTGACGATAGAGTAAATTGTCTTACTTGGGCAGTTGAATTTGATGATAGGCGCTGATTAGGTCCAACTATAATCATTCGTTTTTCCCACGAAGAAAAATTAAACGGTAAAGATCAAGATCAAAGAATCGTCTAACAGATGACGCATTTATGTGCACGTTGGAAGCTACAACTCAATTGAGCGAAATCTATCTCGGTGTAATGTTGGTTTAAAGCAAAAGTGAACAAATCCCCGCTGTTCAAGAGACAAAAAACTAAATCTTCCTAATAATTTAACAAGTTTTACGGCCGACAACCCTTTGCTAACCGTACAGCAATAATCCTAACAGACGGCATGGCGACATTACACTCGGTGACTCGGCACGAGTGCGGGATCAAATTGACATATCCGCCTTCCTAATGCATTCATGAACGGGACACCCGACACAGGCGGGAATACCTACTTCACACTCACAGACTCACACGCCTCATTACGGTTACTAGTATTGTAATATGGCTCCTGGGTTATGAAAAGGTCACCTTCCTTGAGTGTCGGGGCTATGAAGGTCAAGATTATGAGTCAAGACGACTAGATGCATGGACGAGACTTTCTATGCAATATTGCAACTGTTTATTTCATAACGTGTTTTGCCTTGGTTGTCTCAAAGTTGGCAGTATGATAGTTTTCGTCTTACCATCAGCTAAGCAGTGATCATGGCTTAATTTCTTTGCAGCGGTCTCCGAGATACTCATTTATAGCAGTCTCTACAGACATTGACTGATTACTTTAGTCTATCAATTTGTAAAATATTAATGAGATCTCGCCTATAAGAGGCTTTATCAATAAGAAGATGAGGTAATGAAGTGACAACTTCTATTACTCAAGATTCCAAATTTACATCGTGTTTAAAAGGCTTAATTTGATTCTAATGGACAAATACATGTAAATAATTTAACCCGAGTAAATTAAATACGCAAGTATGATTCCATTAATGAAGGCCAACATTATTAACTTCGCAATAATACCATCGGAAATGCGATTGGAATAATAATGTACAAATTACCGGTAGGAGACTCCGCAGTGAACCTCGTCAAATACAAAGATACTGCAGGGCTTCTAAAACTATGAGGTTCTTCAGCGTTTGGAAACGAGATTCTGTAACAATGTCGAATTAAACACACACCAACTTGAAATTGATGTTAAAGATGTCTTAAATTACAAAATCCAAGAGTAACTACAAGATTTGTGGGGAGAAACTTCGAGAGCTAAACCACCAATACATGAGATGAACATGAAGTTCGTATCGACCAGCCACACAGACAGAATCGGTATGGTAGATAGATAACAGAATTGCAGACAGGTGCAGACAGGTGTTTTGGCTGTTTTCAAAACCCGAAATCAACGAATTTTTTTTAGGAGTCCTACCTAATTTGATAAGTCGTTTTCGGTGTCAAACAAACAAGAGTGTCAGATAAGTATAAAATCGAGATATCAGCAGCGTTTTCTATTGGTCTGTTTTAGCAAACCACATTTTTATGTTCCTGTTTCCTAGCAGTTATTCGTCTCAGAGCAATACTATACAGAAAGTCTTCTGCTGAATTTATGCGTCCCTCTTCAAGTTAACAGTGAACGAAGTCCTAAAAAGGTATTGCGACAATGGCATGCATGCCTATATTAGAAGGCATTCCTTGAAGGTTGCGGAGGTCAGGGGGCAAGCCTTTGTGTAAAACCAGATCTAGACACATACACCACTAGCTTCTGCCCGCGACTTTGTCCGCGTGAAATTTCTTGTGCCCCGACCCACCCCGTCGCCTGCCCGCGCTTTTACTTCATTTTCGCTTAGCGTTATTTCTAACTTTTGTTCTTTTTGCTCGGTTCGGATCGCTGATCGCGATAACAAACTACTGAATGGAATATAATTACTTGATCTCTGATCTCAAATCGCAATAGTTTCCATATGAAAAATATATTTCTGAAAAACAAGTCAATTAATGTGAAACTGGGCCGTAAAAATTGATTTGCATTATAAAGTGCGAGTCGCATTCAATGGACTATTAAAACAGGTTGCACGATGCATTTTTTATGAACATACTGTAGTTTTCATGCTCAACGGGTCTTTCCGCAAAAGATTTATACGAAACGATTAGGCAAACTGTCATTAACAATTGTAAAGTTTTGTCGGCTTTCTTCCTTTATTGTCTAACAATGTTATATTCGCAATGAAACGTTTAATGAGGGTTTTTACGCCACCAGTTAGCGCCACTTTGACAAGAGGTCTTCCATTTCGACAATGAATATAAAATACATAAAGACGTTCATCATTCAGCCACGACTAAAGAAAATACAATTGCTTTGACACTTTTGACAGGTGACCAGACCTGACGTTTCAGTGCTGCCACCTAGTGAACGTCATTTCAGAAAACCCTCATTAGTCAAATCCGTGTCATTTTAATAATCTAGACATACATAAATAATATCAATTTACAATATCATTCAATACTGTTTGGCATTTCATTTGTAGTAGTTCGACAGTCGCAAAGTATGCCACATTGTATTTAATCGGAACTATAATATTATGACTTCTGACTCAATTGACCATTCAATTCATCAAATATGCTAGCCGCTTAAAATATTGAAATAAGTAAGCCGAAAGTGGTCTGTCACAGCAGCAGATCTAAAATTTTATTAACAGTTTAAAGCCACGAACAGTTTGCGCACACGCAATCAAATCTTGAGGCGACGTGCAAATCCATTGACGTTGACTAATTGACAAGATCGAATTACTGACCAGTTTTCTCTGAACGCATTTGGGCGGGGTACTACAACAAGCGAGAAATATCAAGCTTTACTAGATTCCATAGGCCCAAAGCAACTTTTCTCTATGCTTCGCGGTAGGAACAGGAACAAGTCCCCACCTCTAGCTTCTTTCGTTCATACTATATAGGTTTTTTCTCAATTGACCAACGACCAAGCCTATCAAATTGTTGTTTATGAAGCTTCTGAATTAACCTTCATGTTTCCTTTCATTGTTTATAGCTGTCAAGTTAAGCCTTACATATTCTCCGCATTTTCTACTATTGGCGAAACTCATGGCCATACGAGAAAACGACGTCATGCGTCTGAATATTTTCTTCCGCGTTTATTCTATGTTCAGTAGAAAAGCTATGAAAACTGTTATTTATTTTCAACCAGAAGCGAATATTATAACTGCAAAGTGCAAATAAAACAAGCACTATCGCGTTGCAATTCCGTTAAGCCAATCGCTTCCTCTGTAGCCCCACCCTTAGCGCCATGGCAGTTAGACAAAGCGTTATGGCTATTGTTAGGTTATAAATAAAGGCGATTGTTGCGTGTACAAGAGGTGTAGATAACATAACCTACTGTGCTATGGCGTGTGTTGATACCGCTCTGATACGTCACTAACTAGAGCAGCCCGTCTCGTACCATTGCACATTTTAAATCCTGTACAGAGGAATTCATTAAAAATAAGTTTTTAATTGATATGGTCTTGTCTATATTTATGTATGTTGAAAGGAAGCATTACCTATACGTCTATACAAATTTAAATAACAGCTTTTAACTAAATGCATAATTATGAGAGTACCTATATACGGTACTTGTAACAAAAAAAAGAAACTGAAGCGGCTGGACCGATTTTGACGGGACTTTTACTGGAAGATAGCTGGTGTTATAAGGTATAACATAGCTTTAAAACGAAGAAGTTAGCTTAAAAAAAATAATTAGGGTTCCGCAAAAAACATTAAATCCCATGAAATCCAATTTGTTTTCCGACATGCACGCGAACGTTGTCGCGGGCACAGCTAATGGAAAAATAAAATATAGGTCATTGATAACAAACAACAGTTTTAAAGTTCATTACCAATCTATTATGTTTGTCTTGAGAACTTGAAGTGTAGTTAAGTCTTTATCAAAGTACTCACATTAATTTCCGTCAATTATCATTGTTATGTCATTTTAACGAGTCATTCAACACTGTTAATTTTTCGAGTCCCAAACTCAAACATATTCGGAATCCCGACTTTATTAATCAATTTGGCGCCAAATTAAAACCAAATACAGCACCCTAATTGCGTAACGCACTTTCAATCACAATCTAAATCATTTTTAAGGATATTGATAATTTATTGCTTCATATGTTCGGACAATTTGCCTACTCAACAACGTAAATAACGCAAAAAATGTTGTTGAACTGCGAAAAGTGAAAGCCATTGCTACTGTTAGTGTGTTCGCAATGACCTATCCCCGAAGGCTTGTAAAAAAAGATCCTGCATATCGCGCCTAACCTGGATGCTGAAATTGTTGGCTAATAATAAATTATACCTCTTCCAGTCCCATATTTAGCATATATACAGGAAAAAAAGACACTTAATTAGTCATTGATTCATGATATTAAATAATGTAATGTATATATTCAGAAGTTTCCTTATTCTCCTTGTCTAAACAGTGCGAAACCAATCAAAGTTGCGCCACGCGAATGACACCTAACAAATGAAAAAGCAACACAACTTTAAAGTGAGTCTTTGGAACACCATTTTCATGAAAGCTGTAACTTACTCATTATCAAGGCAATTCATCTCAGATACGAAAAACTAGCACAGCATGCTAGCATTAACGTAATTAATTAATCATTAGGGCCATAGAGGATGTTGTCAGCGAGCATTATTAATTTTGTGGTTGATTCAACCTGTCTAGTCTTTTCCCAACTATGTTGGGATCGGCTTCCAGTCTAACAGGATGCAACTGAAAACCAGTATTTTACAGCGACTGCTTATTGGACTTCCACAACCCAGTTGCTGGGTAACACGATACCCGTTGATAAGACTGGTTGTCAGACTTTTGGGATTCTGACTATCCGTAACGACTGTCAAAGATCTAGGAATGACAGCCGGGTCCAATGGCTTAACGAGGCACGGAGGGGTATCGATATGTAATGAATGGTCACCCATTCAAAAACCGACCGCAGCAAGCGTAGTTTAACCTTCGATTTACTGGATAAAATTACCTTGGGAAGTTGGGAGGTGACCCGATGGATCGTAAAACTTATTTAGAGACAATTAGTCGCTTTTCCACAAATAATTGGATTAGAATGGCGCTGGGGAGTAATGATCCTACTTTGGGATACAATTAGCTAATTATGCAGTTTAGTACGCATAATGCGAACTCACGAACGATCTACACGTGATTGAACGTTCAAAGAAAAAACATATTGATCATATAATAGAAGAAAGAAAGAAAACGTGCTGCGCCCAATCCAAATAAATCGGGATAAGGGCATAAAGATTAAATAAAAGATTAATAAGAATAAAGGTCCATTCAAAGATAATAATAGATGGTCATGGTTAACCATCTTATGGATGACCAGCTTCCGCCCGCGATTTCGTCTGCGAAAAATTTCTAGTTCCCCCGACCCACCCCGTCGCATCGCATCACTTCGTTTTAGCTTAACTTTCCTTCCGACTTTTTTTTTCTTTTTGTTCAGCTCCTAAAGGACATGGCGTGAAATTGAATAGGCTAGCCTTCTTCAAAAATTGGGCTATCAAATACAAGGATAATTTTTCAAATCAGACTGGTAGTTCCAGAGATTAGCGCGTTCAAACAAACAAACTCTTCAGCTTTATAATATTAGTATAGATAATTTATAGATAAATATCAGATTATCCGATATATATCGTGTAAGTATATAAAAAAGATGCGGTTTACATACTATAGGTGGTTTATTATATGTGTTTCAGTCAATGAATTAAAAAAAAAATGTTTTGTAAGTTTGTATGTAGCCCACCTACATACAAACAAAACAAAGTTTACCTCTTTATAATATTAGACCTTTTGTGAAAAACTCCTCCACAGACAGACAAAAAATATTAATGATCATCGAAAGTTCATTGACTACGAAACATGTGTCACAAACGTGTAATTTCCTGTCTACGCATCCTAGAACAAACATTTTAAAAAATCAAAAAACCCGACTGCGGTAAAAAACTTAAGTTAAAAAAAACTGAAAAGCTAAAAACAAGCCCATTTTAAATTAAATAAAAGTTGGAAGCAGGCGGGACCCATTTGAGTTTGAAAATAGAAAAATGGTATGGGTCCCGCCTGCTTCCAACTTTTATTTAATTTAAAATGGGCTTGTTTTTAGCTTTTCAGTTTTTTTTAACTTAAGTTTTTTACCGCAGTCGGGTTTTTTGATTTTTTAAATTTAATTTTTTTATTTTATTCTTTTTAGTTATGAGTTGTAAATCCCACTTAAGTGTGATAGTTTCCCTTACTTCGTAATATATAGGTACTACTGCCGCGTTTAGTTGGTAGAGGGGGGGGACACTTGATTCTAACGAAAATTGGTACTTTAAAGCTTGATAAGTCACGAACGTTTTACTTAATCAAAAAACGGTCTTCCCAAACCACTGATATTTTCGAAAGACCTATCCAACGATACCCCACTTGACATAGTTTCTTGACTTTCATTTTTTTCATTTTCACAATATGGCGTCTAGTAGTCGCCATATTGAATTTTCATTAACGTCATGTCTTTAGTGACACTCGCCGGACTAAGAGGAATCGATTGACGTGTGAATCATAAAAATCGGCCCAGGCGTTTGGTCTGTATAGTGCTTCAAAGGAACATACAAACATACATACATACTTACATACATACATAGACTGATAAACACATTACCACTCCTTTGCGTCGCGCAGTCGGGTAAAAAGATACAAAGACAGGCCGCAATCATTTGGGGACATAGAGACCACAATATGGTGCACTGAATGTGAATAGTATAGTAAACACTAAACCAGTCTGGACCGATACAAAGATGGCCGAACAACAAACGGACAGCGTCAGAAATAATCTCATTAAGATTCATGCCACAGATAATTTAGCACACGTAGAACAAGAAATGTACAATAGCCCAATTAGATAATTGTCAGATAGTGCAATGTTCCACTCATAATGCAATCTTGAATACTAATTCAACGCACTTTTATCCAACAATCGTACGAGAATGTAATTTGAAGAGGAGATATGATGCATGGTAATGAACTAACGGTTAAAATTACATATTATATTGTCGATTACTGCATGCATTGCATGCCATGTCCAAATCTTCATAACCAGTAAAGGAAGTAAGGAAGTTCAAATTTTGGCGGAATTAATTAGCGAGAACCGGAGTTACTGACATAGCCTGCAGAGTAAGCAAGCTGAAGTAGCAGTGGGCTGGCCATGTTTGTCGGAGGACCGATGGCCGTTGGAGCAGACGAGTCCTGGAGAGGAGACCGCGGATCGGCAAGCTTAATGTGGGACGCCCCATAGCTAGATGGGCAGACGACCTCAAAAAGGTGGCTGGGACAGACTAGATGCGGAAGGCGGAGTACAGGGTGTTGTGGCGCAGCATGGGAGAGGCCTATGTCCAGCAGTGGACTGCGATAGTCTGAGTTTAATTAGCAGTATTTTTTTTTTAATTGCTGAATGGGCCTGCTCTTGACCTTGATCACACTGATGAAAAGCGATGGATGAGCTCTATGATGGAACGAGCGTGCCCAGAAGATGTCTGTTCACTCTTGCTTTGAAGGCAGACGGGTTAAATGTGGAAGGGACCACAGACGCTGGCCGAGTCCCACACTTTGGCTGTGCGCGTAATAAAATTAAATGTCGCATAAAAAGTCCTGGTTTTTAGAGCCAGAATTTTGTATGAAAATCTATTATTGCTCGATCCGTTTACTCTATCAATTTCATTGAAGGAAAATATCGACATATCCTTAAAAGTTCATTAATATTAATTTTATAGTTTACCTTTTTTGCTTGATGCGCAATGCTTTGATTATAGCCATTATAGGACAATACGTAGGTTTCCAACAGCCAGTTGGTTGGATTGGACATACTCTACTGAATATTTCGTGAGGAAAGTTATAAGTATGAATGTGGAAGGTTACAATAGGATTGTAACACCAAAGAAGTGATGGATCGTGTGAAAGATAACATAACAGAAGAAAGATGAATCCATGTATAAGTACTTAGATGACGGCTAATAGAAATCTAAAGAAGAGCAAGAAGATGATGGTGGAAAATCTACTGGCTCAAACTTCAGTGAATAAGATCTTATTCATTAAGGGGGAACCGCCAGGGTATTGGCGAAATTCAAATTTTCTTACGTTTTTATGCAATTTTAGGTCAGTGTCAGGTTGTATGTTGAACAAAATATGATTCGCGACCCTATTGATTGATATTTCATGTTCAATAGTGGGAAAGCGCCAGTCCACCCTGGCACTTTCCCCCTAAATCATCAGTAAAAGTTTCAGTCTACATCTACAGCCGCATAAAGTCGTCGAGTTACATTTTTCATTCACTCTTGCGGCACGTTAATCGGCGTGCAGCATCGATTACGATTTCACGCGTCGATGGTGAATAATTTCGACAGTGGCGTGATTCTTCTGTGATACTGTTACATAGCTGTCTGTATAAAGAATAAAGATCAGTAATGCACAATATGATGATTAAAACGTCTCAGATTATGATATTAGCCTGTAAACTTCCCACTAGTAACTATGAATCTATAACTAATATTATAAAGAGGTAAAATTTGTTTATAAGTTTGTATGTAGGGGTAATCTCAGTTGGGTTTAAAAAATTCTTCTTGCATTTCATAGCCCAATTCTTGAGGAAGGCTATAGGCTATTTAACATCACGCCATGACCCTTAGGAGCCGAGCAAAAAGAACGTTAAGTGATAGCGCGGGCGGGTGATGCGATACGACGGGGTGGCTCGGGGGAAACACGAAGTTTCACGCGAACGAAGTCGCGGGCTGAAGCTAGTATATTATGTACATAAACTCACGCTTTCTTCACATGGGGGTAGGCAGAAACTACAGAACACCACCTGCTACGCATCAAAATCAAAAGTCATTTATTCAAATTAGACTAAGAATCAGCACTTTCGAACGTCAAAATTACGTAAGACAGTCCCCCAAAATGACATGTATATCAGAACCGCGGGTGTACTTTTCAGATCTGCCTAAATTTATTGCAATTATTTGGTACCTTCTGTGTACCTTTACGTACCTCTCTTGAAAATCTGTGTACCTACACCCGTACAGTGATATTTAAAAAAATAGGTACACCCGCCATCCTGATGTCAGAACTGCGGGTGTACTGCTAACCCATATATGTAGCTAAGTACACTCTATACGTAGATTTGGTACCTCTTGCGTACCTGCGCCCTTCACCACTTCCTAGAGCTTTCGCTGGGAAGAAATGGCGCTACAAACTCCCCAAATACGATCCCTACAATGCTTTTGCCTCCTTTACGTTCATACATCCGGTCATACACGCACGCCGGTTGCGAGTAATACGCACCTAAATATGAACCTCCATATAAATGCACAATAAGAAGTCGGGAGATAAGAAAAATAATTGCCGTTCTGCCTATCCATCCTGATGTGGTGAACCAAGTAATTGTTAGGTAGCATAATCTTCTCTCCTAGCACACGAAGGAGCTATACAATAGTAGTAGCACCTTCTTGTGCTAGTCAGTGATAGTGATGAGAACTCCTAGCCGAGTACTCATCACTATCACTAGCAAAATCCTCCTGCCGCGTCTACGTCTTGAATGCGCTAATCCCTGGAACTACCTGTCGGATTTGAAAAATTATTTTGGAATTTGATAGTCCAATTCTTGAGGAAGGTCATAGCATTAACATCCCGTCGGTTGCCGAAATTTCATGCGGAAGGAGTCGCGGACAAAAGCTAGTCCTCTTATAAAATCCTTTAGTCGTCTTTACCAACCCCACAGAAAGAGCGTCTTATTATTTGCCGGAAACCCTACGACATGCCATCATTACCATCTCGGTTACGACAGCTTATTATAAAGCCCATTGAAATGTCTCTGAGGCCATTTCTTCGCAACTTTCTAACGAAATAGGTGTCAAAGCGTGGGCGTGACTGCGGAAATCAATAGATCATTGCGGTTAAGTAATGCAGTTTGCAGTCGACGGTTACTTGTCCTGCGGTACTCTCTGTGGACTCCCGGTAGCGTATGTAGGTAGTGGGTACTAGTGTTCCGTTTGTCGGTAAAATGTTCGGTTGGATTTAAAGCGAAGTAGTGGAGAGGTCTCGATCTCTCAGCCGAGATCTTAGTTTTACGAAACTAATATTGAAGTAAAGTTTTGCTTTTTCTGTGCTTATGTTAAAGTTTATACCTAAAGTCATTGTATAATCGTAAGGCAATTTAATTATCCTCTATAATTTTGTGGACTTGTAGAGTATCATTTAGTTTCTTTACGATTAGTGATTTTAGCTAAAAACTTGTTTGTCATTATTACGGGTAAACACGGCGACATATCAAGCTATACATTTCCAGTTTTAGCTGAACTCGCATTGTATAGGCTTTTCGTACAATAAGAAGTCAGCTTATACTGGAAATGTATAGCTTGATAATAATGTCGTCGCGCGTACACCATAGATTGGCATATATTCTATCTGCATAAATTTTTTTCAAAGACTGTATTACGTCGAACAACAGTCATCATACTAATATTTTCGTAAAATATCAAATCATAGCGGATTTGATATTTTACGAAAATATTAGTATGATGACCTAACTGGCGACATTGTTGTAAAGCGGGAATACCCTGACCTTGAAATACGAGCGGAAACATTGATTTAGTTATCAAAATTAAAACGACAAAAGGTACCTAACTGAAACTTCAATAGTTCAACAATACGCTGCATTACAGCGGTATCTTGGTCAGGATGAGTCGGCGTGCGCTTGCGCATCCCAGCTCCTCAACGCTTAGCTTCCTTTCCAGTCACGTGGTCGCGGGAGGATGTCACTCGCGCATAATGAATACCGTGTGGACGCACCGTTGGACTTATTTACATGTAGTAATTTACTGTGTTTTAATAGAGTTCGTATATTAGAGGGGAAAAAGATGATAGGTACCTACAATCCATACTATGCCTGTCTGTTACTGTTACCTATACCTTTCCATGCCTTAACGGCTGAATGGATTTCGATGAAATTTGGCACACAGATAGACCATGACAGGTCATGGTAAAATGTAACCTAACCTACATAGGACATTTGTCCCGGTAGTATGTTCCGGTGGGTTAATTTCCGACCTCCACGCGATCGATGCCGCAGCCAAAAGCTAGTGTTAGAAATAATTTCGTAATCCATTAGACATTATCATTCAAGACTTAAGAGCAAATGCATGACATGTAGGTTATTTTTATGATTTCTAGCAACATTGACCAAGTAAACAGGTTCAGAAAAGTCTGCCTCACTGCGGGCAGATTTTTTGCAGACTAGCATATTGATTTCAGTAGATCAATAGACTATTTAGTTGATATAAGACCAAACACCACTCACTGAGACCATGCTTTTGGACTCAGGGTATAATTCCTTATTCAGCCAGTGTGAATACCAGTATAATCATATAATGTTCCCACTGCTGGGACACAGGCCTCCTCTCTGTGAGAGGAAGTGGGCCATGATCCATCACACACAAATACCAGTAATTATGGTCTAATTCTACCCTAAAAAGTATCATAAAAAAGTGTAGGATGTAAATTACCTATGCATGATGTATTTAATTTACATGTTCCTCATTAATGACTTATGTAAAATATTCATTAACAAGCCAGTTGAATGCTCATAGCTAATCAAGAGTGTGCTAGTCAATAGCATAATTAAAAATATTCACTATCACTTTGCATACTTGCTTTTAACAGAATAAGAACATTTTGAACTGATGAATGGTTAGAAAATTGGTCAATTACATATTTATAGAACACCCAGGAGTGTGGACCGTGGTGCTTCTGATCAGACCATGTCCCACTTGCTGGAGTGTCCTAAGTGCCCGTTTGATGGCACTAAAGAAGAGTAGTGGTGGCCCAGTGGTCACGGCCGCAACTTACAAGTTGCAGGTTGTAGGTTCGAACCCAGTCAGTTTTTGACGTTCAAAAGTGCCTTTTATGTGCCTATTTGAAATAAATGCTTTGACTTTGACTTTGACAACCTATTCCTAGTATGTACAGTACCCGGCGATAAATATTGCACATCGACCTTTGGAAAGAAACAATCGGCTAATTTCGGCTTCGTAGTGCGTTATCTCTGTCGCACACTACCTATGTGACGTTAACTGACGTTTTGTCAGTCGTTGTTCAAGTGCGATAGAGTGCGGTCGCGTCCAGTTCAAAATATATATCTAGAGTTGTTAACACCCCCAAATTTAAATAATTTAAAGTTGTACTATGGCATCTTTAGGAAAAATAGGGGAACCTTTTTATTTTACCCCAACGTAAAGCAATCATTTATAGAAAAATTGGTGTATTTTATACAAAGAATAAAAAGAATTATCAAAAGAAGCAAATCATAATTGTTTTAACAGCTCCTAATAGATACCGGACTGTTTGTATTTCGTGCGACAGAGATAACGCTCTACGAAGCCGAAATTAGCGGATTGTCTCTTTCCAAAGATCGATGTGCAATATTTATTGCCGGGTACTGTAATGCTTATTGAAGTTCTACTAAACAAAATCATGAAAGAGAGTACACTTTTAAAGGAAAGAGAGCTTATCAGTTACTTTGACAACCACAGTACAAACAGAGTTAAAATAACAACAATGCTAAAATTGACAGCAATTACAAGTTTACAAAACAATTTATGTGTACTTATCTCAAACATTTTTACAATAATTATTATGCAATTACGATTTTCACACATGCATGAAGGTTGCATATCAATTATCGCCTCTCAAGGTTGTAATAAAATTAAAAGTGCATTTTAAAACATGCAAGTTAGTTTTGCAGGTGAGAATTTCTTCAACTGGCATTATGCCAGGGTTTCCTTGGTTAAGGAAACTATGGCAATGTATGGATGCCTAAAATACCTTTGAGGATAATAGTAAATGATTTATAGAAGAAAAAAAAACACAATGCTCTATTGTTTTCTGTTTACATTAATACTAAATCAATCAAACGCTTAGTCTTTTCCCAACTATGCTGGGGTCAACTTCCAGTCTAACTGAATGCAGCAGAATACCAATATTTTTAAAAATATTACCCATCTGTTACATTAATATAATTTTACAATCAATATTATTGTAATGAATTAAAGAATCTGTAATAATAAATATGTGACAGCGGAATGATCTTGACAATTTTTATAGTATTACTCATGTACAGTTAATTTTCTGCCTCGATATGAGTTACCTTTGCCTTACACCAGCACGGCAGAAAAAATTTCAAAAATATTGTTATTTGTTAGTGATATTGCTAATAGGAAATCAATAAGATAACAATTGGTGTACCTATGGAAATTTTGTTGTCTGAGAAAATATAAGGCCCTCTGAGCAAATAATGTACACAGTTGTATGGATGATGTATGTAAAGATAGTTCTGTGAATCATATTTTAGTCCAATAAACAGCAAGCATTACAATAGTGGGAATGTGCCTTTTACAGAATATAGTTGATGAAAGAACTGAGAACACATTATTGTTTATTTTGATTGTTTGATGAATTGATCAGTGGGAAATATAATTATCTGTAAATTGTTACTTCCGCAGGAGCACACGTAAACTTTATTGGCGACATAAACGACCTCATCCTACTTTAGTAATTTTGTTTCCACTGATAAACCCCAAAACTATGTCAAAGAACTTTACAAATTGAACGATGTGATAACAGCAGACGTTGCTAACGAATCCTGACTAAGTAAATAACACCATTATAAGGCGCGGTGACGATATTACTAATGATAAACCTTCACTCTTCATCACAACGCCCATTTTAGCGAGCCAATTGCGAATACCAGAAAGTATACACAAACGGCAAATAACTCCAACAAGGGCAATGAGATAAGTACAGTCAATGTTGTGAGAAAGGTGTCCGATCACAAGGAAAGATTACTAAGCCGTAAAACCCCGAAATATTGATATAAAGTACCTACTCACCCTCTCCACCCAAAGAAGTCAACAATTATCCGGTGGTATAAACACTGTAATCGCCACTTCTTGATGTTTTACAAGAAAACAAACGCACTACAATATATTTTCCACACTTTGTAAATAAATAAATGCCAGATATTTTAGTAAATTCACATTTAGACCGCCGCTTTAACCGTGCCACAAAACGAAAATGGCAGCGTTGAATTGAAATGTGTAGTATAATCCGACAAATTCTAGAAGTAAGCTACCTCCACACCCTCGCTTATTCATACTTCAACAACGGTGAACCGCAACAAACCTTTTCAAGCATTTTCCAAAGAGCATCTATATTTTGTCGGGTATTAGTAGTTCCAGACGACGTCGCTAGGATTGAAGTTACAACCACAAGTTCAGTAACACCAAGTATTTGATAAA
Organism: Amphipoea oculea; assembly: GCA_945859645.1. Lineage (NCBI taxonomy): Eukaryota > Metazoa > Arthropoda > Insecta > Lepidoptera > Noctuidae > Amphipoea > Amphipoea oculea. Next base: position 15,762,492 of record OX243880.1, read on the forward strand.
ATATTCGATAATTATCATAATCAGCCTATAATTATCAATAATTATCATTTAAATGAAAAGCATAAAGCATGTAAAATTGATTGTAATGTACCTCTGTGAACCTTTAAATTACAAAAATAAATACCTACAATGAAATAAAACTTGAAATAAATGTCGAATTGTTGATGCAGTATCGAAACGTAGGCTTGTATTTCGTAATGGTTCCATTCATTTCATAGTAAAGTTATTAAAATTACATTTTTATCTTACATCAAATACTCAGCCAAGTAGGTATTTCATTATGATTGGAAATATTCTTCGTTGATGTGAATATTTAGATTATGGTACCTATTTATTATGTGATTCCGTTTGATTCGTAGCAAGTTCGTAGCCTTTGCACATAATATCAATTATTATAAACTCCGAACGCATCCGTAACTACGAAAACGTCATCATCTCGTGTGTCATCTCGAAATTCGACCAATCCGGACCAACCCGAAACCGGTTGATGCCTCTTTCTCGCTTTCTCGTTTCATCTCACAAGTAAAGTAAGACAGAGTAAGACTACTTCGGCTGATTTCGGCCCCTCCCGACAACCGACGACAAGTTTGTCTCTCTCTCTTGGCATTTGATTTCGTTTGACAAGACAAATTTTCTCCAGCAGTGGCACACGTCTGTCATTCATTATACCAAAAAGCCGCGGGAGCGAATTATTTGAAGAAGTTTATTAACATTGTAATCGTGGTTTTTAACTTGTTGTTAAAATGAGTGAAGTTATAACAGTGGTAGCTCCTGTTAACATAGCCGTAATTAAATATTGGGGCAAACGAGACGAAGAATTAATTTTACCGTTAAATGATTCCGTTAGTGCTACTTTGGATACAAGTATTATGTGCGCGAAAACATCAGTCTGTGCAAAACCAGAGTTTACAGAAGATGGAATATGGTTGAATGGAAAGAAGGAATCATTTTATAGCCCAAGACTACAAAATTGTCTCAGGGAAATTAAGTCCAGAGCTGCGGCTGAAAAGAGCGTCAATGATGATTTCTTACAGTGGAAAGTACATGTATGTTCAGAAAACAACTTTCCTACTGCAGCAGGATTAGCGTCTTCCGCTGCAGGATACGCTTGCCTAGTGACAGCACTGGCGAAACTTTACAAGGTAAAGTCTGATGTGAGTTCTATTGCTAGATTGGGGTCAGGCAGCGCCTGCAGAAGTGTGTACGGTGGTTTCGTTAGATGGCATGCAGGCACCAATCCTGATGGTTCAGATTCTATAGCAACTCAAATCGTAGATCAAGCACATTGGCCTGAAATGCGAGCTTTAATACTAGTTGCAGGGGATACTAAAAAGAAAACTAGCTCAACTACAGGGATGAGGACAGCTGCACTAACTTCCGAACTACTAAAACATCGAATTAAGTATTGTGTGCCACAGAGAACTGATCAGATTATTCACGCAATAAGGCAAAGAGACTTTCCTAAGTTTGCTGAAATCACCATGAAAGACAGCAATCAATTCCATGCAGTATGTTTAGATTCATACCCACCATGTGTGTACATGACTGATGTGTCCCATCTTGTCAGTCATGTGATTCACAAGTACAATGAAATCTCTGGAAGCATAAAAGTTGCTTACACCTTTGATGCCGGGCCAAACGCTTGTCTGTACCTACTTCAGAAGGAAGTACCACAAGTAATATCTTTAATAAGGCACATCTTCCCTTCATCGAACCCTGATAAATTTGTAACAGGACTCCGCAGTGAAGAAGAGGTTTTGAGTCCAGCATTTGTGGACATTTGTAAGCCTCAAGAACAGGATTTGATCAAATATTTGATACATACTAAAGTTGGTGAGGGGCCAACATTGATAACAGATGGGTCACATCTCTTGAATGAAGATGGATTTCCAAAGACTAACTAGGTCCAAGGGTGCTGATAACAATAAACATTGTATATTTAGAAGCTATTTACTTCCAGTCTCAATGCTATTACAGGATCATGAATGAATGAATAATATTCCAGAGAATAATGTATTTCCTGTACCTATGCTTGTATTTGAAAGGAATTCTTCTATTCATATGGAAAATACTTAATGAATCAGCACAATGGTGTCATAAATATTATTCAAGACATATTTATTAGGCTCCTAATGCAGTTTAAAAAAATATTGAATTATTTTGCACATTTTTCTTGAACTCTTGTAAGGTGAAAACAAGGTGAACCCCCCTTCCCTGCACCTATACAGGGGTACTCTCTCGCTCTTTAGAATTGTGTATCTCAAGACTTGAATCCGTTAGGTAGCTAATTAGTTTAGACTTATGCAGAGTACCATGTCAAGGTGAATAGGTATGCAGGGGTGAATCAAAACTGAACTTTAACAATTCTTAAGAGCGAGGTACCTACCTAGGTGGTTAGTTTTCTACTGGGGTTACTATGGCAGTAAGGTACTAACCTAATTATTATGTATTACCAATATGGTTGTATTACAAAAAAGTATTAGTAGGTAGGGTATAGGCAAAGTTGAATATCTAGGTGTGGGGTTTGTTTACCCATGTAATTTACATGTATTGTTATTTCTTATAAGATTTTTATTGTTACTCGAATATTTTTAAACAATTTTGTTGGAGGAAGAAAAATGTTTCTGTATATTGAATGGTTTTTATTTATAAAATATACATACATTATTGATACATACGACCTTACATACGCAACCAATTATTATTATTTGAATGAATAACTTATTTACAATAACTTAAATCTAATCTTATAAGGAGATCACAATGAAACTGCTAAAGTAAGTCAAACAATTCCATTTATTTTTATCCATACAGTCAGGCTGGATACATAATAAGTAGCACAAAAATAAATGAAACTAAGTTTCTTCAACTCCTTATCGTGCTGAGACTGACACCTGCCAGACTCGGATGATGTTGTCAGAGTAGCCAGCGAAGAGGGTCTGACCATCTGTGGACCAGGCCAGGGACAGGCACTGGGGTGGGTCTGACTTGGAGGTCTGGGTCTGGTTGATGATCTCAGGCCTGAGCTCTTCAACCATCTCCTTGCTTTCCAGATCCTGTGTAAACCATGAAATAAAATTTACATTACACATTGACAAACATAAGATCAAAGGTAAAATTAGCTGTACATAAGTGGTAATGTAATGTCAAAGTAATCTTTGTTAAGAATTTTACATACCCAGATCTTGATGGAAGGTCCAAAGGCAGCACACAGCCAATATCTGTTGGGTGAGAAGCACAATGATGTGATGATGTCATTGTGGTCGAGGGTGTGCAGATGCTTGCCGTCATTCAGGTCCCAGAGCATAGCCTTCATGTCCTTGCCACCAGAAGCGCACAGAGAACCATCAGGAGAGACGGTGACTGTGTTCAGGTAACCGGAGTGTCCAAGGTGGTTAATTTTGAGCTTGCAGTTGGTAAGATGCCAGACCTGTGGAAGAGAAATGGGTAGTTTATTATTTACAGTTATAAATTTTATATTTAATAAAAAATAATCTTTGTATTGATTGTTGGCATAAATTAATTGAATAAACTGTACAAACCTTAACGGTGCGGTCCCAACCAGCAGACACAATGATGGGGTTGGCGTGATTGGGTGAGAAGCGGACGCAGGACACCCAGTCACTGTGGCCATCATCCTGGATGGTGTACTTGCACTCGGCGAGTGTGTTCCACAGCTTGATGGTCTTGTCCCGAGAGCCAGACACAATCTGACGGTTGTCCACTGAGAATGCCACGGAGAGTACGTCCTGTATAGCATAAAATATGTTATAATTTGCCGACTATGTTGGATCTGCTTATAATTTAATGACCACAAGGTAATAACTACACATGTGGATGAATCTCTACTACAGTACTAACTACAGATAATAATATTGAAATTAGCCGTTTTGACATTGATAAGTGCATATGTGCTATTTAGCGTTAGTTTCGTATGGTGGGAAATGTGAGTGACCACACTCTTACCTCGTACAGTCCTAGTCGGATCTCAAAAATGCTAGCAGCATTTGAATTCTTCTGCCTCGCAAAGGCGCAAATACACTGTTTCTTCTGCCGCGCATCGGCACTTATACTACAACCCTACCAAAATGTTATAAGTTCTGTCACACCTTAGTATGGTCTTCGAAACGCCTGGTGGTCTTTCCGGCGGCAAGATCCCATAGACGCAGGGTCTTGTCCCATGAGCCAGACAGAGCGTAGTTGCCGTCACTGGATAGCACAACGTCGGAGATGAAGTGAGAGTGACCGTACAGGCGCTTCTGCGGTACACCGTAGTTGGTTTCGTCTCTGGTCAACTTCCATACGATGAGGGTTTTGTCTGAAAAGCCAACCGGAACACCTTATTGTATATGTTCAAATAAGGAGACATAGTTCTAATGAAAGTGTTGTCATCAGCCCCATATCCGCTTGCCGCTCAGGACTCGCGTGGCAAAGGTTTTGTGTCATCACATAAATAAAGAGAAATTCTGGTAATATAATCACTATACTACATTTTGCTAAGAAATATAAGAAGTATACCAAAGGTAAAGACCTGATGAACATGGATTTAGATAACAGCATAAAATATAACCTTACCTCGAGACGACGACAAAATCATGTCAGGGTATTTGGGGTTGGTTGCAATTTGCGTAACCCAGCCATTGTGGCCACAGAGGGTTCCTCTAAGCTTTAGAGTTTCAGTCATCTTTGAAAACTTGATGAGCGGCTAAGCACCAACACACTAGCCTCCGACTCAAAAGTAAAAAGACAGAAATTTGGATTTGGCGTCTTGGCAAAAAGAAAGATGTTTTTTTTTGAACTTGTATGTTACGGATACGAGTCATTTCGCACAAAATGTTACACTATGGTTAAAAAGTGGCCCACTGGATTGGCCTGATCCACATGCTAGGCACTTATGCCAGGGCCACACTATACGGGAAAATCGCGATAAGTTGTTTCTTATTGGCTGACATCGTAGATCCAGCCAATGAGCATCAACTTATCGCGCAAATCTTCGCGTGATCGCGATAGTCTGGCCCCAGCATTAATGCATACTATAATACAAAACCTCAACTAACGCAAGCGCGACCAACTTTGCATCAAGTGACTGCCCACCATCGCAAACGTCGCGTGTCGTGCAGATAGACAGTCTTCTTCTTAGCGTGTCGATGGCAATCTAAATGTGCTCGGCCCAGAATTCGGCCACTTGTTTGGCGCCATCACTAGCGTCCATCAGTTCCTGTAACGTGCAGCTGACAGGACACGCAGGGCACGATATTAAGTGTCCCATCGTTTGTGGAACAGCACCACATTTACACTCCAAGGCGGAGTCGTCTATAAATTTCCACCTGAACAGGTTTTCCTTGCTTCGGCCAACCTGGGTCCGGAGTCTGTTTAAAGACTTCCAGTTTACCCAAGGTAACTCATGTCCAGGTGGGAGGTCCTCAGCGGGTGGAACGAACGGTTTGGGTAAGGAAGCACTGTCTCGCCACAGCCTCAGTCTTTCTTGTGGTAGTTCGCCAGTGAGTGGGACGACACACTTTAAGAAGCTATTTCGGCTTTTCAGCCTTTGTGGCACAAGGGTGTTGTCGTGCAAAGGGTGTCGTGTGTCGGAGACCATTTTGGCCCTTTCGTTGGAGCTTGCCACCGCTCTGCGAACCACTGGTGGCGCTATTCCTGCTAGCGGATACAGCATTTGTACCGGGGTCGGTTTTAGGCAACCAGTGATGATCCGGCACGTTTCGTTCAAAGCTGTATCCACTAGCTTTGCATGGGCAGAACGACTCCACACGGGGCACGCGAATTCTCCCGCAGAAAAGGACAGCGCCAGTCCAGTAGTCCGCATAACGTCAGGCGAAGCACCCCACTTCGATGAGACCAGTCGGCGAAGAAGACTGTTGCGAGTGTGCACCTTCTGCTTGATGTTCTTGCAGTTTTTGCTGAATGTTAAAGACCTGTCCAGAGTAACACCAAGGTATTTAGGGGAGTTGCTGTGCTCGATAGACACCCCACCCCAAACGATGCGGCCCGCCTCTCTATTGCGGAGATGAAATACGCAAGACTGGGTTTTGCTTGGATTGGGCTTAAGTGAGTTAGTGAAGTAGTATGTGGCTAAATCACCAAGAGCGTCTAACAAGTGGGCCTCAACCTCCTCAAAGGTGGTGGCTTGGGACGTGAGGGCAAGGTCGTCTGCATAGAGAAAGCGGGACGTGTTGGGGCTGGGCGGTTGGTCGTTGGTGTAAATATTAAAAAGAAGCGGTGCCAGGACACTACCTTGAGGTAAGCCGTTTTTCTGCGCTCTCCAACGACTTCTTTCCGAGAGAAGGTGGACCTGAAACCGACGATTGTGGAGAAGTTCTCGGAGTATTCGGACAAAGTTCTGATCGCCTATCAATGTCTCCACCTTCCAAAGCAACCGTTTGAGGTTGACTGTATCATAGGCAGCTGACAGATCTACAAAAACCGCGCCTGTGACCATTCCTATTTCGAAACCATCCTCAATGTGTTGAACGAGTTTGAGGGTCTGGTTACAGCAAGACTTGACGGGTCTGAAACCAGCTTGCTCTGGGATTAACTTCGGGTCAATAACACTCGTTAGTCGGTTCAACAGCATTCTCTCAAACAGTTTGAACGTATGGCAGAGCAGAGATATTGGACGAAAGTTTTTTGGATCGTCCGCTGTTTTACCTGGCTTCGGAATTGCTATGACCTTTGATTTTCTCCAGAGACGGGGTATTGAGGCTGATTCCAGACAGATGTTGTATAGACGCAGCAGCCACGACACAGCAACTGGGCCAAGCTGTTTGATTTGCTCAACTGAGATGTCGTCCACTCCAGAGGCTTTACCGCACTTAAGACCCTTAATCGCTGCGACGATATCAGAAAGGTTGAACGGTTTGCTGATATCGTCACAAGCGCCATCGGGTTTTTGTGCCTTAGGGACTTTGCTGGAACGGCGAGTTGGTTTACCGTTAACAAGCAGTTGGTGGGCTATCTGGTTAGCGGTGACTTGGCTTGGCGGAGTTGGTTGAGGGGGCTCGCTGGTCAGCTTTCTTATAGTGCTCCATGCCTTTTTACTGTTATGGGTCATGTCGATATTAGTAACAGTGTTTATCCATCTCTCACGTCTGATTTCACCTAGTTTTGATAGCAGCTCTTCTCCAGCCTGTGTGGTTTCCTCCGAAAAGGGGTCGGTGTTATACAGTGTTTCGTATCGGCTCAGTAGATCACTGGTTTCTGTTGACAGCCCTGGAATATAGGAAGTCCTGCAGCCCCTTGGTATGTGTCTTCGGGAAATAGTTGACACAATCTCAACAAATTGGTCGTAGTTTTGTGGAGTTGGCAAGACCTTCAGGAGGGCGTCATCAATAGACTGCGTGAACGATTCCCAGTCGGCCTTGGTGTAGTTAAATCGGCGCCTAAATGGGACATTTATAGGTTGGACCACTGGTTCGATGCAGCACATAATAGGTCTGTGCTGGGTGCGAGGGATAGGCGAACATACGCTTTTGGTGCACTGTGAGCTGATAGACGAGCTGACAAAGATTAGGTCGGGGTTGTATCCGCGTTTCCATCGCCCACTATTAAACGACGCCGGTTGTTTGGCGTCATGTATTAGCGTACAAATCATTCGTCTCCGCCCATTTCTCGTCTGCATCTCCGCCAATGTCCGTGTCATTGTAGCCCCAGTTGGTGCTACGGCTGTTGAAGTCACCGATTATAACTTTAATTGGTTGGCTGTTGAAATTCTCCGGTGGGACGAAATTAAATGTGGTGCCAGGTGGTTTGTAAACGGAAGTGATGGTGCAGTTACCAACATCAACGGTGATGATTTCTATGCCGTTCTCGTTTGAGCACTTGGTGGATAGTATGCTTACGCCGGGAGCAGCAAACACTGCGTTACCGTGCTTCGGGTGACAGATCTCGGCGATAAGCGTAAGTCCAGGGATGTGTGGCCGGCTTTGGGTTTCATCTCGATGGGTCTCTTGAACGCAAAGAATGTCGCAGTGAGTTTTGCGGTAGACATCAGAAAGAATTTCAGATTTGTCTCGAGAGAACCCTTCGATGTTAATCGAGACTACGCACAGAGCCGGTTTTATAAGTGGACTTTGGATTGCCATCGTGGTGAGAGGATTAGCCAATCAGCGTGGGTAACTCGCTGATTGCCCAGGGTGCGCCGGACGTATAGTGGTTCTGTAGATACGTCACTCGGGGAGGCTCCTTTCATGCATCCCCATGATAGACAGTGAACAATGCGGACGTACGTGCGAACGCGAAGGATCGTGGGTCGTGCGTACTTGATCGTGTTTAAACACGCTTTTTATAAATATTAACCATTTAGAGCCTGTGTTGGAAGTCGAACGGACGCTAAAATGTATCTAACAATTTCACGATTTATCGAAACATGTCTCAAGATGTCTCACACTTGTCTGTGCAAATGTATCAAATGCGGACTACATGAATAAATAAAAATAGCGTGCATCAAAAAATAGAAATGATTAGAAACGGTTACTTCAGGGAGTTAAAGCTCACTGATCTAACCGTCATGCACTATAACTTTACTAGGACACTATCTACTAGTTTATAGCTTACCTGGTGAATTTTCAGTTAACTTTTGCAGAGCAATTATTCTATTACTTAAAAATGAAGCATATAAATAACTGGGAGTGATTCGATATTTTTACATCTCTAATATTAGTTCCGTGGAATCTCACGTTGCCATCAGCGCTTAAATGGAGAAAATCAAATGTCTTCATTTTGACATCTATAGTATGAAGTCCAGCGTACTTGTATAAATAGAGGTCAGTGGTTTTTCATTTCATCTCGTTGCCCATTTTGTATGTATTTATTAAAAAAAAATACAGTATTTGACATGAAGTCAAACCCCCGCCTCGAAAGATTTAAAATAGCTAGATTTGCCCTCACCGTACTTAGTCACAAGAAAACGTGACCATTCTGAGAAAAGTGACCTCACACATTATTAAATAGCGTTTCTATGACAATCAAGTGTAGTCACTGCGTCATTTTATATCAGAGGTCTCAAAACGAATCAGAAATACGACTGTTTTAACGCGGTAGTGCGAATCTAAAGATTTAAATCTTTACCACTGCTGTTTACACTGACAGCCGCCGTTTCGTTCTGAAATAGTGAGCTCCTCGTTAATAATGAAAGGATCACTGAATCAGTAAAACTTTTACTTTGAACATTATAATGTTATTGCGGGGCGGGGTTATAAAAATAATTATAAATGTCTGAAAATACTCATAGAGCAACACAGGCCACCGGCGGACCGGAGTGTTGCTCTATGGAAAATACTCTCTAGGCACCCAAGAGTATAAGAATTAGAATTCCAACTTCTCTCTCTCAACTCGCCGCACCGCATTGCGCGCTAGGCCTTAGGCCTAGCGCGCAATGCGGTGCGGCGAGTTGCGGCTGCGGTTTTAAAACCGGTACTGCGAAATTCTGAAACGATTTGGCGCGCGCATTGCGGCTAAACAGCCGCAAGTTTTGCCATTCGTATCTCAGCTTTCGTAGCGGAAGGTCAACCAGCATGGACTACGAAACCAGGCTTCGGATTTGCATTTATTTAATATTAACAGCAAGAAAACGGAAACGCAAGCAGTATTGGGTTCATCCATTAACAGCAATGAGACCTATGAAGGGTTTTTTCTATATGAGATATAATGATTTGCGAATGTTTCCAAAAAAGTTTTTTGGTTACTACAGAATGAGCATAAAGACCTTTGACAATTTAAAAAGAATTGTTGGTTACAAAATCTACTACAAGGATACGAGTTGGAGAAAGGCGATATCAGTGGAAGAAAGGCTTTCAGTAACGTTGAGGTAAGTACCTACATAATTATACCTTTTAGCTACAATGCTGGTAGTATATTCATAAATAAAACAAATCCCCTTTTTTTCTTTTATTATAAAGTAATATGGCGAAAAAAACATAGGAATACCACTACGTACTTATGGCAAAATAAAGAGAATTAACTTAACAAATAGAGATTAATTACGCTTGAAGATTAAAAAATCTTTCATTTGAATGCCATTCCCTCGTCTTACGACAGGAGATGCGGCATCAGCGGAATATATTATGTCTGCGTCAGTATGTTCAGATACTCGTATGTTGGCTGGATTCCGTTGTGTATAATTTTCCATTTCTTGGTCATCATATAGTAGCGTCGCATGATTGTGTTCATTAGAAAAGTTCTCTTGATTCATTTCAATAGACACCATGTTTGTACCTAATGCCTGATTCCCTGAAGTTGAAGCTTGAGCTTGCTGTGGAGTAGGCAGAGGCTGAGATGAGGCATAACTGGGGCTAAGAGTCGGAGACATAACGTAAGCCGGTGACTCAAATGTTGATGGTGGTGAAGGAGTATAATTAGACATGACAGATGACAGTCTTCGGCGTGAGTCTTGAGGGCATGGGATCCTGTCGTAACCTTTAGGTTCTGAAGCTGAACGATACTGGGTTTGCGGTCCTTGGAACTCCGGTGGACGGTAACGTTTCGCAACGTTCAATATATTTAAAATTTCGACTTTTGCGTAGTGTTTTTGGTCGTCATTTAATTTTTTTAGTAGGGGTACTAACATTTCCGTGAAGCTGATGTCTTCATCATAGGTTTTTTTTTGTCGTATGATGTCTAAAAGTTCTTCACTTCTGTCTGTTTCGCGAGCCTGAGATGTTTTGCGGACTTGCCTCCTATTTTCACGTTCGATACTATTATTACTGTCTTGTTCAGAATCATCCACTGATATGTTTGAGGTGGTTTCTCTCTCCAATGGTTGAGAGGCTAAAAACGTAAGGGCTTGAAAGTGAATGTATGGCCTTCTTTTTTTAAATCCTTGTCCTGATTTTCCCTTCTTTTGAATTGCAAGTTCTTTTGCAAAAGAATCTTTCAGGTTTCGCCATTTTTTTTGAATGTGTGTGCCTGTAATAAAAAAGAGACAAAATGTTACTAGTTTTAGGTATTTTAGAGTAGTGGTAGTCATTTGATTAGTCTAATCATTAGATGGTTAGCTGTGGTCGAAAATATAATTCGAAATTCATGTAAATACAGTCTACCTATTCTGAATCTTTGTTTATTTGTTACAGGTACTTAGCATCGGGGAACAGCATCAACTCACTTTATTATGAATATCTCATTGGTGCTACTACAATCCGGGAGATAGTGGAAGAAACATGTGAAAAATTGTGGGAGTGTTTACAACCAATATACATGCAAGAACCTGATCAAGATACTTGGAATACTATTGCTAAAAATTTTTATAAACGCACAAATTTTCCCAACTGCTTAGGTAGCGTTGACGGGAAGCACATTAGGTGTGAAAAACCTAATAACGCCGGTTCTCAATATTTTAATTACAAACAGTATCACTCAATTGTATTGATGGCGGTAGCCGATGCAGATTATTCTTTTATATCTGTGGATGTTGGAGCTTATGGTGGGAATAGTGACTCAAAAATTTTCAAGAATTGTAATTTCGGGAAAAAACTCGAAAGGAATCAGTTAAAACTTCCGGAGGCAATAACATTACCTAATGATGAAGATGGGAAAATGATGCCACTAGTTTTTGTCGGAGACGAGGCGTTCGCGCAGTCGGAACATGTTATGAGACCATATCCAAGACGGAATCTTACAGTAACTCAAAGAGTTTTTAACTATAGGCTTACACGAGCGCGAAGAATGGTAGAGTGTACTTTTGGAATACTCACCAATAAATGGAGAATTTTGCACCGTGCTCTAGATGTTAAAACGACTACTTGTGATAAAATCGTGAAAACTTGTTGTATTTTACACAATTACGTACGAAAACACGATGGAGTCAGACCTGGAGATGAATTGTATGGGACTGAGTTACTTAGCTTCCGTCGAAACCCCGTCAGGTCAACCATGAACAGCCTTCAGAATAGAGATTATTTTGCAAATTATTTTACTTCAATTAGAGGTTCTGTCCCATGGCAATATGATAAAATATAACTGTTTGGCGTAACAATTGTTGGTAATAAACTACTGTAATAAACTCTGCTTTCTGTAGGTACCTAATAGGTCATAATATTAAGAAATAAAAAAAAATCTTACCAATTTTTTGTTTTTCTACAATTGACAACTCACTCCAATTTTCTATAATCTTCTCATAGACCTGGTCCCACATGTTTGATTTAATAATTCTGTCTGCGTATCCTCTATGAGTTTTGTCCCACAGTACGGGCCGACTTTGTACTTCAATGATTAGGGCATCAATATTGATATCGGCGACCGCTTTGGCCGCCGCATCGTCGGACGAAGCGCTCGGCGACAACATTCTTCCGCCGTGGCTCGATCACTACTGACTGCTGCGCGTTACGATTTTTCTGCCGCAGTGCGCGGGGTTGCATACAAGTTCATTGGATGCAAAAAAACCGTGCGGCGCCGCACCGCAAGAAATCTGTAGCAAGTCACAGATTTTTTAACCGCATGCGGTTGAACAGCCGCAGTGCGCGTACCTCCACTGTAGTTCATACATCACAGATTTTTGCGGGAGCAAACCGCACCGGTTGCTGCCGCAATGCGCGCTAGGCCTAAATCTCTTTATTTTTTGTACAATTCCTGCCATGATTCTTTCTGGCGACATTAAGCTATTTGAAAGACAAATTACTCACTGTCTGAAGAAAATTGTCGACACATCACAGAGTACTTTTTGATAGACATTATCGACATGGAACATTAGGGAACATTCATAACTTTATTTATTTGAATTTTAGTTCCTGAGACGCTCGAGCGGGGCGCTTTGAGGGCCTGTGCACACCACGTTTTTTAAACGCGCCGTTGACGCGCATTTTAGAAACGTGTGTCGACGGCGCGCTTTTATCCTACAGAAGGTCTACAGCAGGGGTGTCAAACTCAATTTTGCAGAGGGCCATATATTAGATTAAGAATGTGTAGGCGGGCCAGGTTCCAATTAAAAAACTAAAACATACTGAATTATTTTAACACATTTATTTATTTAGTTAAATATTATTTATATAGTTATTACAAATCATAGCAAAAGTAAGAAAGAGGGTAATTATTTTGAGCTCGAGGATCCGGATACCTGACTTCATCGATATATATCTGACTTGTCTTGTTTTTGACAATCTCATGGTTATTTTAAGAATTGATTGGAGATGTTCATTCGTAAGTCTTGTGCGATGTTTGTTCTTATTTATTTTCATGACGGAAAACATCTGCTCACATATATAGGTACTACCAAACATACACAAAACTTTTTTATTTCTGGGTAGTTATTCAAACTCTTGAAATACTGTGTACTATAAAATGTAAGAGCGTTAACTTCTTTAAATTTTTCCTTCAAAATGCTGTCAGATTGAAGATCTATCAACATTTGCAAATGAACTGGTGCCTGTGAAGCTTCAAAAGTGAATGGATTGTTGAAAATTGGGACTTTCGAGTGCAGTCTAAAATCTCTAAAAAACAAGATTCATTTATTTGTGATATATTGTGATCGCGGGCCGTATCGAAATGGCCCGAGGGCCGGATTCGGCCCGCGGGCCGTATCTTTGACATGACTGGTCTACAGGCTGCGTCTGTATCGCTACAAACGCGCGTCGACGGCGCGTTTAAAAAACGTGGTGTGCACAGGCCCTGAATCGGCACAAAAACTTTCGTACAGTTCACTGACACAGTGAACTGTACGAAACTGAAAACTGTACTGAGTGGTACAGTTTAATAAAATTTAGTACAGTCCAGCGTACTTGTTCGTACTTGTGAGGTCAGTGATAACACGGTACCCCGGTATTACTGAACGATCAGAAGCCTAAAAATATTTGAAAAACGAAAGTGACAAACTGTAAAGTCATGTCAATTTTTCAACAAAATTCAAAAGAAAATTGTGAAGTTGAAATATTTTCTTGACTTTCTTTCTATGAAACTGAAAGAGGACTAAGACTGATAAAATTTTTGCATTTATTTGCTTATTTGTAAGCTTTATCTACCAGATTATATATTTTCACCTCGATGGATTTTATTGTCGAAGCACCGCAAACAATGGCAAAAGCAAAAATTGTACCATCAGGCTCCATAAAAGTATGTTCAGTAATTTTAATTATTTCATCGTCAAATGCACAGTTGTATTTATTTTTTCAAATGTGCAAACGTTATTTCAAAAATATTTATTGCCAAGCCAAACCAACTGAATAATATTTTTCCGAACTTGTTCTGAACGCATCCAATAGTGGCATCATCATCTAGTTCCCATAAAAGCCGCTTGGTGGATTTCTTTTCTGAAAATTGACGTCACGCAAACGCCATTTTGTAAAGTGTCTGCCGTAGTCAGTTTTCTGGGCACAGTGTAAAATACGTAATTCGCATGGTTTTGTGTACATTTAAAACATAAAGACAATCAAAATCACAGTTAACGTCTCGTACGTTAATCTCACAGACACAAATTATGGAGGACAAGGCGTCGTTAAAAGAACTGGATCAGTGGATAGAACAACTAAACGAATGCAAGCAATTGACAGAAAATCAAGTAAAAACGTTATGCGACAAGGTAATGTACCTTTGAATTCATTATTAGATAATGTATTTAGTATATTTGTGACCGATTCCATACGTTTTGTGTACATTTTCATCGGGTCGGTAGCTATATGTTGTATGATTCATATACCTACATAGCGAAGCAAGTTACAAGAACGCGATTCTACATCGTTATAGGTTGTGGTAGAGGCTGTCCGCCGTTGGAACGCTAATCGTTCCGGGATGTCGGGGGATGGAGAGAGTTCTGTGATCCGACTAGTTCAATCTCTGTTTACCACACCCAGCTATCAATCTTCCAGGTTGATATTAGCCTAATTGGTTAGAAGATATTTTTAGACGCGGCGCGGAAAGTCTGATAATCAATTAACACTAGTTTTTTATCCGAAATCATAGACTTGTTGGTTTGTAGCATGTTTATCATGGATGTTTTCATTGATTTTTTTCTTCAAGGGAGATTGCGTCCGGCGGCGGCGATACTAATTTACTCTCTTTTTATGTGATTTTGTAGCAAAACACATAGTCGGTCAATTTAATGACTATTTTGAGATATTTTACAGTAAAACTTGCAATAACACTCAAAATAGAGGTATACAAACAAGCATTTGATGGATGTTACAAGTAGGGTGTATCTATATTAATTCTCAAAGATAAAAAAAACCTAATCAAATCACAAATTCCTTGAGTTTATTATTTGATTACCCTAATATACTACGAAACAAAACTTATTCTTCTAATGTTTTAGTACTAAGTACACATAGGTACCTTTATCATCAATCACTTCCATTGGGGAAAAGGTATTTATTGTGCAGAAATGTAGGTATTTGATTTTATTTTGATGTCAACAATCAAAATACAACATACATTGGCATTTCCTATAGTTTTTTATTAGATTTGAGGCAAGCAAACAACTCCACAATCACTTTGATTGGGGAAAAAGTATTTATTGTTCAGAAATGTAGGTACTTATTTGATTTTATTTTGATGTTTAAGAATCAAAATACAACATACATTGGCATTTCCTATAGTTTTTATTAGATTTGAGGCAAGCAATCAACTCTAATAAGTTAGCTGTACTTAAATTATTGTTTTCATCACAAAAACGGCAAAAATGCAATAATTTTTAATAATTGATGTCTCGAGAGAATGATTTTCTAGTGTTTGTTATCAAAATGACTCATTATTGTTTAATTTTTTGTTTGTTTTTGAAATGAAAAACAACATTAAATAGTCTGACTTGGAAGAGATCAATATATTAGGTCCTTACATATGAAATTGGCGTTTTGTATGGAAGGAACAAAAAGTCGAATATTTTTTAATATAATATATTTAATTAATCAAAGTATGAACCATTGTTTTCAATGCACTTTTGCCATCTTATAGGTAGTTCATTGATCCCTTTACTAAAAAAACCAGTCGGACGGGAATCAATAAAATCTTTGAAGGCGATTTGGAATGCCCCATCGGAGTTGAATTTTTTCCCTTGCAAAAAGTTATCCAAATGGCGAAAAAAATGGTAATCTGTTGGAGCAAGGTCCGGGGAGTACGGAGGATGTCTAAGACATTCCAATTCAAGCTCTTCTAATTTGGTAGCCGTCTGTTGCGCAGTGTGTGGTCTGGCGTTGTCGTGAAGCAGCAGTGGCGTGGAGCTTTTTAATCTTCCCAATTTGCTTCAAGTGAATTAAAACAGTTTTATCACTAACATCGAAGCCTGCAGCTAACTCGGACGTGGTTTGCGATGGGTCCGCTTCCACAATAGCCTTCAATTCTCCATTATCAACTTGGGTCTCAGGCCGTCCACGGGGCTTGTTCTGCAGGTCGAAATTTCCAGAACGAAAACGTTGGAACCAAAAACGAACTGTGTTTTCTTTTGCAACATGACCGCCATACACATCATTCACCCTTCGAGTCGTTTCCGCAGCACTAGTGCCACGGCGGAACTCGTACTCGTAAATAATGCGATATTTTAAATTTTCCATTTTGTAAAATGAGTGACGCAAACAGAAAAAACAGAAGAAAAAAAACAAATGAATGACGGTCATCGAAGCACAAATACATGAGTAAATAGCTGTACAAATTTGAATTTGGAATTCCTTACCAAAGAGGAGAAATTCGTGATTAAAGTGGCCAGTACGAAAAACGCCAATTTCATATGTAAGGACCTAATACTTTGTGGACATTTCATTATCTTGTTGGTCTATGAACTTTAATCCTAACATTAGCAGTTAATTTTTTCTAGAAATTCATTCATGTACATTTTCATAATGTTAACAATGAGTAAGGTAGATTACAGTACTGTGAATGACTCATGAAGGGCATTCATGATTAACTTAATTTATGCAAAAAAGTAAATGCAAGGACGAAATAAAATTCTTATTTCTGCATTTTAAAATACATACTATTATCATTTGCATGCCCTATTTAGCTACCTGAACTGAATTGGTTATCATTGTTATGTTAAGTATGAAATGTATCAAATCTAATTAGGTTTGAAGTACTTAAAATCTAGGTATTGTTATGTGTGTCACGTCACAGTCATACATAGACAATGTACTTGGTGTACCTATATGATAGCAATCAATGATTAAGTCCTCTTTTGGTAGTAATGTGAAGATATTGACAATGTGTATCCTGTGTGTTACAACTACGTAGTATTGTGACACCGCAGTAACAATTATCTGAAAGGATGTTACACTGGCAGTTGTTAATTAGTATAGATACCATCCGTCACACATTTCTACCAATTTAGGTTGTTATTGTTTGTATTTGCATTTCATCATCAGCCAACTATGAGGTAGCCTCTTCAAAGTTGTAACATAACAAATCTTGTTTCTTAATTTTTTTCCAATCATCTCCATTATTTAAAGGCCTTTATTTTTCTCTCAGTTCTTATCTTCGAAGCAATTAACTCTACAAAGGCTGCTTTTTGTTTATATGGAGAATACCTAATAATTGTTGTGGTTGTGGGAAATATGTACAGGATGTCCAATTATAGTTTTCCTCTTTAAATAGTCACTGTATGATGCATTCAAGATCAATTCAAATGAGTAATTTAAGTTAGATTTAGTAAACTCTTGTTATAATCCAATTTTAAATTGATTAATACAAGTTATTGATGCAAATAACACCATATAAGTGGTTAGAGCCAGTTGAAACCACTTTGACATTTCAATCTCCCTGAGCTATCAGTTGTTACATCATGAACTGGCTTTTCTAGTAGCATTCAGCATTCATTTTAATTGTCTATGCCTTAAAGTTATCTTTATTTCCTTGATGCAGTTCTAAGCTTTGTTTTTTAAGTGCACATTGCAATCCCCATCAGTTTCTAAGGTTCCAATAGCATGGTAAATACAGTTAATATCAAAGACATTGAATTGAATCTTTTACTCTTACTTCTTCCAATTTCATTCATTATAACCCCGACTATTGCTGTATTTTCTATAAAAGGACTAAGGAGTTAGAAAGGATGTAATGCACGTAGTCACGACGCGACGCAAACAAGCAGCTGGTTAACAGAACCAATAGATAAATAAAACATTGAAAAATATGCATACAATGCTAATTATGTATTATTATTCTATCGTTAAACTGCACGTGTTCTATAGATACATATTTATTATATTATTTCTCTCGCCCACACGTGTGCTGTCGACTGCACAATTGCTTAGCATTGAACCACATTGAGCATTTGAGCCTCCCCACAGGCGAATTGGCGATACTGGTGCCGATTCTGTTATTCACAAACTAAACTAAATTTAAGTTCGGTGCATCTTTTTCTTTCTATTTCATTAAGAAAAGGACAGAAGACAAATTGTAGTTTAGTCCTATCAAATTAATCAGCGCCTGACGTAAATTGACGTATTTTTAGTAGGCAAGTTTTAATCACGTCTAAACTTGTATAGAGTAGTGTCAGGCGTTGATTATGACAGGGTGCTTACTCTTGAATTTAATTCCGATAGATCGACGTTAGAATTATGACGTTTCGTACTTTTGACTATTTAGTAATCTGTGCTTTTGAGTTCGGTTTAATTAAACTAAAAGGTAAAATTGGATGATTGATTTTGGAGCTCGGCCCTAATTTCCACTTAGTTCACCAAAATGGACACCCAATTTTACCTTTTAGTTTAATTAAACCGAACTCAAAAGTACGAAACGTCACAATTCTAATGTCGATCTATCGGAATTAAATTCAAGAGTAAGCACCCAGGACTAACTAAAATTTATCTTCTGTCCTTTTCTTAATGAAATAGAACGAAAAAGATGCACTGAGCTTAAATTTAGTTTAGTTTGTGAACAAGGGAATCGGCACTACTGACGAATTAATTAAATTCATTTGTTTTTTCTATTGTTGAATGGGCCTGCTCATGACCTCGATCACGCCTGATGGAAAGCGATGGATGGGGTCTATGATGGTTTATTTAAAATCACGCACGTTGTTTTAGTGAGCTATCGGTGAATCATCGAATACATACCTACGTCAGATGACGCTCTTTCTATCAATGTATCAATTATCATGAATAGACAAAGATATTTGACGAATTTGTATCATTTATGACAGGTTGCCAACTTCTAATTTTCTATTACGCGGATCCTTTCTCAAAGCTCTCTATCGCATAGTGATTCCTGCCAATTCTTCTAAATTAAATATGAATCTGGCAAGCTATTTGAATGGTGGACATGTAGAAAAGCGTGGTCATAAAAAGTTTTTGACTTTAATAACTGACGCGTGATAAGAAACAGCTGATGCTTTCTATGTTTATCTTTTATTATCAAACGGCAAGAAAAACCGTACGAAGTAATGTTAACGGTCTCAGACGTACTTATTGTCTTTCAAAAGAATGCACCGTGTTGTCTGTTCGTACTACCTGTGGTCGCACTTTTGTTTTCAATTTCGTCAAGGTCTATTAAAGACTAGTAACCTACCTTACCTGTACCTTTTTTCAAATGGACGCTAACAAAGTCATTAGACTAGTTACAAAAAATTAAAAGACGTCTTCATAGTGTCGAACGCATTCTTATGATAGTCCATAGACTATCGACTATGTATTGTATACGTGGCTAACAGAATGTAGCGTTGTATCGATAAGAATTTGGCACCTTTCGGACATGATCATCCAAAAACCAGCATGTTCACATGCAAGTGTAGCATGCAATGTACCTACTAATAAGTAAAAATATACGTAAGTAGTGATCTTATAAACTATTATACTGATTAGATGACAACAAAAAATATAAGCGACCTTGAGAGTAGTATCGAGCAGCAAAGATTTACAACACGAAGAGATAAATGTGCCACCATTCAGCTGTATCGGGAATTTATGTGAGCATAGTTTGCAATTTATGTTGTCAATTGTCATCTTTGACACAACGCGAGCGTTGTCTACGTTAAAAGAATATATTTTTGTACCATCGCCATAGAAAAAAAAAATGGATTGGTATCGTCGGGTCTTTCACCTTTACCATAGACTTTCGAATAGGGCATATAGCACGGGATAACGTGCAATAGACCAGTAGCAAATGTATGATATGATTGCGATAGAACAATCTTTCACCTTGCAGGTTGTAGACGTAAAAAACATCCTTGAAATATCTAATTTTGACCTTTGATTGCGCATCAATCTAATCCTTATAATAAGTAATAATGTGTTTCCATCAAACTCGTCACGAATACATTTATTACTTGGTAGTTTATTTTACTTACCATCACATATATCTCTTGAATGTTGATTCGTTATTTCGATGTCTACGTAGTCTATGCTAATTTCGGAATACAGATAACGCATTAACTCGTAAAAAAATAAATCAACCAGTTTATTTGTGTTTGTTAATAGTAATTGAATAGAAATACGAATAAATGGAGCTTCTGCCCATGTTATGTTAACAATTGAGATTAATTTTAATCAGATCGAATGCTACGCAACCTGCCTTTTGTGTATATGTTATCGTGATAAATTATGCTTGTCTATTAGAGCGCCACATTGTTTTTATTTCAGACCAAATATTTTCGTACACATAAGGACACTGACACACCAAATGAATAACTAATTAGCTCAATCTAATCGTCATTCTTATATCAAATTAGTTTATGATTAGAAATCAAAAGTTTTTATTAGACCGTTAAATTCATAGAAAAATTTCACACTCCATGATTTTGTTGTAAATAGACGTGAACCTCCAACTTAGACGATTCAGCTCATAACTAGTTTACTTACATAACAAGTTACCTAACTAACGAAGCACACAGTTCCATACTTACATGTTATTTCAGTGGCCACCAATCTTGGCGATCTTGTAGCCAAATAGCCAATGCTATCGTTATTTCTGCAGCGGGAGCTTCCGCCCTTATATTGATTACACGTGACCTGCCGTCAACCTAAATACCGGCTATAACTTTAAGTTATGAATTGTGTTCGGCTTTGAAAGGGACCTTGTGGGGATTCATGATATTGTTTTCTTCTCCTGTAACTTTTTTTACTTATCGACTCGAGATTTTATAGATTAAAATGGAATTACAATTGCTGTATTCCCCATGTGAATACAGCGTAGCGTTCCCGAAGGGGTAAGCAAAGGCGCATATATTCCACCCACATATGGCCAGTTTATTATTATATTCCATGTAATATAGGGGGAGCCAGTGAGGCTATGGCCTCTAACCGTGCACTTTTAATCCTGCTGTTACTAAGAAATTAACAAAATTGAGTAAAACAAGGACATGACTGACATTTAGCAAATTTGAGAGAAAAGGAGCGTAATACATCATACTATGTTGGGGTCGGCTTACAGTCTAACCGGATGCAGCTGAATATCAGTATTTTTACATGGAGCGACTGTCTATCTGACCTCCACAACCCAGTTACTGGGTAATACGATACCCCTTGTTAAGACTGGTTGTCAGACTTTCGGGCTTCTGACTACCTCTAACGAGTTTAACGACTGTCAAAGGTCTTCGAATGACAGCTGGGACCAACGGCTCAACGTGCTTTCTGAGGGTTCTCGGTGTGTAAAGATGGTCACCCATCGACAGACCAACCGCGGCAAGCGTAGCTTAACCTGATCGATCGACCTGTGCGGCTGTTATTATTTAGCCACGGGCCTCTCCGAAAAGGAGCGTAATACGTCATGTTATTTAAATAGTCCTTTCATGTTTACGGGCGTGATTATAATTATGTATAAGAAAACCCATGTTTAACGCTCAACATGTCCTGTCCTTTTGTACCCTAACGAAATGTCATTAGTACTCGTGGTTTTCGTTGTACTTACTCGTTCTCTGTCGGGTGTTTCAGTACTATAGTACTATATTTTAGGTACCATTTTGTTTTTATTTATACGAAGAAAGAACCCTGGTACACAGGTGCCGTCTTATGACGTTGTATGCCATATCGATGGCAGCATAGTAGAAACGGACATGTACAAAATCACAATTTTACAGGATAGCTGATTTAGTAAAAATTAATTAAAAATTGTCCTTATTTACGTGGCAGATTTTCTTAATTATTATGAAATAATTTTAATACAGACTTGTAGATAGGGTTGAAATAAGCTCATTTTTGTAAAAAAAATCATTTTCGCAAAAATGTAGATGTCCGTTTCTACTTTGCTGCCATCGATATGATTCCAGTGAGAGGGAGGGAGCTATACATCACCTATACCTATAGTATCATCCTTTTTTCAGACTAGACTCATGATGACATTAATCACACTAATATTTTATAGGCGAAAGTTTGCGAGTGTGTGTGTGTTTATATGTTTGTTACTTCTTCACGCTCAAACGGCTGGACCAATTTTGATAAAAAAAATTGTGGAGGTAGCTGACACCCTGAATTAACATATAGGCTACTTTTTATCCCGATATTTTTACGGGATCACAACTTATGCGGGTGAAACCGCGGGGCGCAGCTAGTACTTCATAATTACATTACATTCCCTGACTGATTATGAAATATGTATATTAGATTTTTAATTAATGCTAGCGAAGTCATTGTGATTGTGAGTCTACGAAAAAGGTCAGTTAATACGATAAAACAAATTCGAGATACAAAATAACTGCATTACCAGTCGGTGGTCAAAAAATGTCTAACCCACTTCAAATTGTTTACCCTCTCTCAAAACATTATCATTGTTTTAGGTGCTGACGTAGTCGAATAAAAACAAATCGTATCAGTTGCTTATTGCAAATTAATCTATACTAATATATAGGTACTCGTCTATCTATAGGAAAGGTTATCTCTAAACACATCGCGTTAATCACGGATAGGCATAATCTTTCTCGTGGCTCTTGTGTACTGACCATAATTATAGCTATGTATATCTACGTCCATCGACGTTTTGCTATCCATCTAGTTTAATGGATTTCGGCTAAAGAAGCAATGGAAATAGTGCAGAGAAACTACAGCAGCCATTAGTGTCATTACTCAATTAAAGTAGGTAATCTTGACATGCACAAGTACGCACTCAAAGAAAGATGATTGCTATTGCTGAGGCTTCGAGTATTCCACGTATCTATGATTATTGCGCTTTGTTTAAAACAAGTGTCTACTATAATACGCCGTTCAGGAATACCTGTGCAAACAATCCTATTTCCTATTAATATTATAAACGTGAAAGTTTGTGAGGATGGATGGATGATTATTACTCTTTCACGCAAAAACTACCAAAGGGATATTGATGAAACTACATATAACATATAGGATACTTTTTATCCCGTTATTCCCACGGGATCGACACTTATGCGGGTGAAACCGCGGGGCACTGCTATTACGATATATAATAGTTTTATTCAACCGTGTCCGTTATTCAGAATGTACAAACCTAATAGAGTGAATGTGTTTAACCTTTTCGACGCCCATCTACATAATACGCGATGTGTCCTCCAGCGCCACGCTACAAATGTATAACGTATCTATAGTAAAACGTAGGGATGGGATTAATGTCCTATCGATAAATAATATTATAAGTTGAAATTAACGTTTATTCACCAATTTACGAAGCTAAATAAAAACTGATACCGTATTTTCATATTTTGTTTTATTTCATAAAAAAATCAATATGAAAACCTGGATATATTTCCCATAATAAAAGAAAAGAATTGCAAATTTATTAGACGTGTGTTCTAGAAGGCACATCCCTATTTGTCTCCAAATGTAATCCTTCTACTTCATATCACGTCGTTGGCGCTCGAGGCACGTCAAAATCCTTTCTGATATAAGGATGTCTAGATGTCGATGTCTATGGTATTTTTCTTTTTTCTATTCACTGTGGTCGAGTTACTCGTGCATAACCTCAACCGATTCATGCATAATTTATTTCGTTTACTTACAAAAAATAGAACCAAATACAATCAATAGAAGCTAGATACGTGGTTTTCTATCTACGTGTTTAAAAAAAAAATTAAAATGGAGTGTAAGTGACTGTTTTACGCAGATGTTACAGATCTTTTTTTTAATGGTAGGTATAGGTGTCGCAAAATACTAGCAATGATTTTTCTTGTTTTTAGAAACTAATAGAAAACGGAAGTACATTCCTGAAACGGAAGTTGACGACTTAACGTAATGTCAGGACGACGAACTATTTCAAAATTCTGATTATTCACAAACTTTTTCTTATGATGAATCTACTCAAAAAGAAACAAGATGTAAACATTGCACTACACTAAAATGCACAAAGTCACTATGACCTTGAAACCCGTCCGCTTGTGACGTCACAGATTTACTTCAATACTAGTTCGTGGCGTTGTGCGCACTGACAACTAGCTACTTTGTAGGGATGGGTTTTTCACAAGGTGTTTCACTATCGACAATGATTAGAAAACCTATTTATTCTTGATTAAGGCGAATAAAACGTAGTTTATAGTTTACAATATGTATAAAATATTATTTATTCACGTCATTTTCTTGCAATAATGATATTTATGATCGTTTTGACGAGATGAAATATAGCGAGGTCTTCATCGTGTCCCATCACTGGCTTACTTTATATCAAGTACTTGGCGTTGGGGGCACTAAAAATTTTTGTGGCGTTTTTGTTTCTATTGAATATAAAACAAACAAGAACTTATTATGTGTGAAAAAGTTAAAAATATGGCTTATAACAGGGCAATTTTCCATAAAAACAAAATAAAAGGTCTTGTAAAAGTCGTAAATTTATTTTATACTATTATTACTTCTAATCAAGTAGTGGCGCTGAGGGCACGAAAATCTCGAACTTGTATACAAGTGATTGGCGTTCAAAAGGTTAAAACGGGCCTAAAGCCCATTTCGGACAAATATACTATTGTTGGCAAGCGTCACCATTGTTCTAATTTGGAATAATGTTAGAAAACTAAAATGATGCACGATGCAAATTGAAGACGTTAATCAATCATGGACTTATCTAAATAATTTAGTAATTAATGATACTTATCAACTTCTTGTCAAGCTGATGTAATCCTACTTCCTACTAATATTATAAACGCGAAACTTGTGAGGATGAATGGATGGACGTTTGTTACTCTTTTACGCAAAAACTACTGAACGGGTTTTGATAAAACTTTACAGTAATATAGCTTAAACATCAAAACATAAACACATAGGATCCTTTTTATTCCGATATTCCCACAGGATCGACACTTATGCGGGTGAAACCGCGTAGCACTGCTGGTTATTTATATTTGTAACTTGTGTGAAGGACAGGCATCCTGTGCTTTTCTTTTTTCTTCCCTGCCAGTCTTGAGTTACAAATCCTGAAAGCCACCATCATCATTCTCCTGCCCTTATCCCAATTTATTTGGGGTCAGCGCAACATGTCTTTTCCTTGCATACTTCTCTATTAGTCGTCATCTCGGTAGTTTCCCCTT
Organism: Amphipoea oculea; assembly: GCA_945859645.1. Taxonomy (NCBI): domain Eukaryota; kingdom Metazoa; phylum Arthropoda; class Insecta; order Lepidoptera; family Noctuidae; genus Amphipoea; species Amphipoea oculea. The sequence continues at coordinate 15,787,828 of OX243880.1, forward strand.
TCTAACCATATCATCATTCACACAGTCCAAACCATTTACAAATCCTGAAAGTATGCTGATGAATTAACTAGGCCCAATCATGTCATCATTCACACAGTCCAAATCATTTACAAATCCTGAAAGTATGCTGATAAATTAACCAGGCCCAATACTCTTACGCTAGTTTACTCACACAAACGCACACACACACCTCTCTTTTACCAATTCAAAGCCAAAAAGTTGGCAGTAACACCCACCCATAAAAGATCGAATAGATTCGTATTGAGATCAATCCGTCGCGTAATTTTTAGCAACTTCCCTCCTGGGTTGTTTATTGTATCTCTGTATGGGGTATTGATTCAAAGCTAACATTTTACGACCTTCGGCTAAGATGATTTGACAATCGTCAAGATTGGGTCAAGTACTCGATACGATACGAAAATAATAAAATATGTACATATTTGCATTTGTAGTTTTTGTTATTGCTCTTTGAAATACCTCGCAAGTCCTCTGTAGGAGTAAGGTGACAGACGTATGTTTTGTGTCTTTGGACCTTCCTATTGTATTGTTATTGTATTGTGTTATTAAAGTTTGTCCTCTGTTAAAGTGTTTACAGATTCTAAGGACTGACTCGTCCAGATTTTAAAATAATTTTAACGTTCAATCAGCTGTATTATTTAAAAGATGTTTTCTAAAACGTTAAACACTGCTAAACTGTTCAGTGTCATTTGCAAAATTGAATTTCGAATTCCCGCCTTACGTTTTTTCTTTTTTTACAGGCAAAGGAGATCCTCACGAAGGAGTCTAATGTCCAGGAGGTGAAATGCCCGGTGACCGTCTGCGGGGACGTCCACGGACAGTTCCACGATCTGATGGAGCTGTTCCGTATCGGCGGGCGTTCCCCTGACACCAACTATCTATTCATGGGCGACTATGTCGACCGCGGATACTACAGCGTCGAGACCGTCACATTGCTCGTCGCGCTTAAGGTAAGCATCACCAGCATCATCATCTTCTTGCCCGCCGAATTTATTTGAGGCCGGCGGTGCATGGCTTCTTCTTCGATCGTCTCTATACCCCGTCATCTGTAGTCTTTCTACCTATATCATCTTTCACACAACCCACCCATTGTTTCTTTAGACTTCAACTACTCTTATAGCTATAATTATGCTCTTAAGGTAAGATTGGCATTGTGTAATAAAAAACAATCGATTTATGACGTAAGCGATTATTCAGCGAAAGTGTGACGGTCGTTAGACGTAAATGCATATGACTGGCTGGTGACGAAACCGGGATTATGAATTGCTGTAATGTTCTTTATGATGTCACTGATGACTCTCTGACGAGTGACGACATGGAATTACTACAGGATTAGTTCTGACACACCTCCGGTGCCTAGCGACATCGCTGATAGAGAAGGAAGGCCTTCTACAAGGACCGGTGACCTTTTCAAGGCCGCGGGAAGCCGCTGGATGAGGGAAGCACAGAACCGGTCGAAGTGGAGGTGCTTGGGGAGGCCTATGTCCAGCAGTTGACGTCCTTCGGCTGAAATGATGATGATATCGCTGACATCATTGGTTGTTGGGGTTTTGATCTGCCAATCACAACCGGCCACAAGAGATTAAATTGACTAGGCTATGCTCACAGAATCTGAAGGACATTAAACAAAACGCCGACACCAGTCATGTGTGCATACAAACACTTTTATTTTGCTTGGCTGACGTATCCAGTTCGCTTACAGTTCACTATATTTCCATAGACCGGAAACCTTCTTCTATAAATAACTTTTATACTCCTTCGCTTCAACTCGGGGTGTTCGGAACATTATCTGATTTCGTTGCTGTCTGAGTCAGCTATTGTGACAATAAAAAACTTGCTGCAATCAGTCAACGTACTCTCCTAAGTGGAAAAAACAGTATGTTACACAGAGCCATTAGATACGTTTTCTGCCAATTCAATTTATTTATTTTATTTCAGATAAATTACAATTGTTTGTTATTATCCATACAATATGTTTTATAAAATAATATACAGGGTGAAATTGAATTAATGGGCATCCTTTTAAGGGGTCATTGTTATCATCATTATGAACAACTTACTGTGGGACCAAGACTGAAATCGCGAAAAAAAAATCAGTTCTTCCATACATTTTGACGAGTTATGTGAACATAAATGCAAGGAACAGATAATTTTTTTTTCGCGATTTTGATATTAAATTCATGGGCATCATTTTAAGGGGTAATAGGATGCCCATGAATTTAATTTCACCCTGTATAATAAGAGTGGGTACAAGAAATAGAAATATTGGATCAGGACCGCACTACTCGCACATCGTCGTTATCAAACCAAAATCTGCTGTGCCGTTTTTTGAGATTTTAAGATTTTGACCACAGCTTATAGGTCACAGTGACCTAAGTAAGCTGTGGTCAAAATCTTGAAATCTCAAAAAAACGGCACATAGCAGATTTTGGTTTGACAACGACGACATGTAGTTTTGTTCAATGCTCCATGAACGAGCAATCCACATCTATTCTCCCTGCAATAAGCTGCGACGACCTGAACCATTTTTCTATTACTCTTTTCCTACCTATCTATACAAATAATAAAGCTGAAGAGTTTGTTTTAACGCTCTAATCTCTGGTAGTACCAGTTGAATTTTAAAAAAATCTTGCGATTAAAATCACGCTAGGACCCTTAGAGCCGAACTAAAACAAAAAAAATCAGAAAGAACGCTAAGCGGAAACGAAGTATGCGACGGGGTGGGTCGAGGGAACAAGAAATTTCATGCGGACGAAGTCGCGGGCAGAAGCGAAGCGAAATAAAACGGGTATTTAGAAAGTCGCCTTCAAATAAATCCCTTGAGTGTCATTTTCGGTCGTGATTTTTCATGAAAAAACAAATTAGCATATTTGATCAGAACTACGTGACTTGTAGCATCGTGTAATTTGCTTTGATAAACGCAATAAAAAAGTATAAAAACATGTATCCCGCCTCACGCCTGTATCAACATAACTCTAATTGGATCAGACATTCAGAAGAATCTGTGCTAAATCGATTTACCATCGATAAAAAATAAAAACATGTAGGTAGGTTCCCGATTCACTCGATTTGATTTCGAAGTCAGCTCGTGTGGCCTATATTATGATCGAATCATCTGAATTTTTATAGGGTTCCGTAAAATCAAAAGTCATTTATTCAAACTAGGCTGAGAATCAGCACTTTTCGAACGTCAAAATTACAAAAGACAGTCCCCCAAAACGCCCGCCCTTCGCCACTTCCTAATGCTTTCGCTGGGGAGAAGAAATGCCAATGTCGTACCCAAGGAATGCCAATTGAGGAACCCTGTTACTAAGCTACTCCGTTGTCGGTCTTGTCTGTCAGCGCGCTGTTTCTCATGAACCGTAATAGGTAGACAACTAGACAGTTGAAATTTTTACAGAATGTGTATTTCTATTGCCGATGCCGCTATAACAATAAAATGCATGGGATGCATGAAGAAGCCTCCTCGTGTAGCGCAGTTAGTTCCGCCAGTTACTCAACTCAACCGAGCGCTCGGCGCATCCTGGACAGTCACACCCACGTTCCCCCAACACCTTATTTGACTGGCCAATTCTTCCATTGCGGTGGTAGGGCTAACGTCCGCCTGGTTTGCGACCACCCTTCCACCGAAGTCCGGCGTCGAGCAGCCTGCTGTGATTCGTCGATGCATGGGAGTTCCAGTGCCTTAGGCATCTTCTGGGCAGGCTCGTTCCATCATAGACCTCATCCATCGCTTTCCATCAGGCGTGATCGAGGTCAAGAGCGGGCTCATTCGGCAATAAAAAAAAAATGTAAAGTGTGGATACAAGAAAATTTAGTGTTAAATATTGTGGTGGTACAGAAACCTTCATGTGCGAGTCCGACTCGCACTTGGCCGGTTTTTTTTCAAAATTGTGAAAGGCAATATCGTAAACAATTTTTTGTTTGTCAGTCACGTGAGAGGAAGGGGGAGTGCTTATCAGCCGGTATCTTTGATAAAGTTCGGTCACTGTTTACATAGCCTTATCAGTAGACTTTCATTAAATGAGGCACATTATTATAATGCAGTAAGAGTCGAAATTCGGCGTAAATGGAAAAGTAAAGACAGCGTAGAGAAATAAAACAAATAAGTACATACAATTCTTGTTCTTATTAGGATATATCCACAACGGAAGTTCCTGAAATAACACGTATAACGAATGTTTTTCGTTATCTTAGATAGTGATGTTTTTCATATTAATTTTTGCCCGAAATAGGGATTATTTATAGGGTGTAGTCTGGAAAGTAGGAAACGGCTTTCTGTTGGCACGAGGACTCGACCTCGTGTGTTTTCAAATTATGGAATGGGAAACATTTCCGACTGAATGACTACCCACTTTCCAATTAATAATATTGTTGGGTGGTGTCAATTACGCAGAACACAATAGCGATAATTGTCATGTGGGTAGTGTTTTGTTTATTTATTTATTTTAGTAATTAATTATTCTTTTGTTGCAGTATGGTAGTTTGTTAATTATTATTGCGTTTACAACATATGTATATCCGATCTCAGACCAAATAAAAAACCAAGACAGGGGGCTGTCAACAGTAAAGTGAAGCCGGTTTCGTAAACATGTGTGCACTTAGTGAGGTGTAGTTTGATTGTAAATGGTTGTAAATGTGAGCGTGTGAGCGTGTATGCACAGAGCGGAGGTGTAGTTTTGGAATGCTTCACTGTATTGTTCGCAGCACTATGTCTTGACTTCTTATTTGGTCTGAGTATCCGATATATGTATAACGTGTATGAAAAGATGCGGTTTTCATACTCTGTGGTAAACATGTATGTGTTTTAGGGCCGATTTTTCAGTAGTCAGATAATTTTTACCTGAGGAATAAATATTGCAGTTTGACAGCTTTTGTATGTATAGAAAATATGTCGAACTATACTATTAACACTTCTGTTGTAAGTTATCTGACTAATGTAAAATCAGCCCTTAGTTATACAATAAAAGTTTATTTATCGTTTTTATTATAAAAGTAACAAAAAATAAGAGTATTTGCTGAATAATAATCAGTTTTACTTAACCAACAAACCGTACTTGCATATTATTTGGTGATTCCCGAAACTTATTGCCACTTCAGAAACGCTCGCTAGCCGGTCATCTTAAGAATGTCTAATACTTAGTTATTGCAATAATTGACCTTTGCTTACAACCGAACGGTGCAGATAATGTCAAACGAACACTTCGAAGAATTGATGTCATATAACATTATAAATGTACTTTCAAGCTCGTGTATAGAATTGCCTTGGCAACATGTAAAATTAAGTAATAAATTACCATTCGGAAATACTGAAACTAGTTTTCTGAAGCCACGTTCAAAACGCCACATTCGTTTACAAAATTAGTCGCCTTTCGTGACTACAAGGACGAAACAATTTTGACCGAGGTTGTAATCATATGAAACCATTTTACTTTCAAAAAAACGAAACTGTACATCTATACTTACGTACTTAGAATAATGTGTGACTTGAATTCTATATGTAAACATGCGTGTTTAGGCTAAGTAATTCTACTGAACATTTGTTCAGCTTGATTCTAATATAGTACCCGCCCCTAATATGACACACGAGTATTAGAAAACCGAGAGTATGTCACGCTCACTCAAATGTCTCGCTGATGGTGGCGTGTTTTAGATCATTCGGTTTCCTTCAACATAGTTTACCTATATGGTGCTGATGGGTGCGCCAAAGTTCACCTTCAACTCCGATAATTGGAAATCCGAAAATGTTCTTCCTAACATTTTTCATCCTAATAATCACAATTCCTAACTACTCTGTCTCTAATGTTCATAATTCCGAATCATTCAACTTCATAATGTCAGTAGCAATAAACATCTATTATACTTTTATTTGTTTTCCTATATTTTCTCAACATAACCATCTTTTACACTATTATTCAAAGTCATATCTTCTTTGTTTAGATCGTCAACATAGGATGCAAAAACGAGCGAAGGGCACCCCGAGGTTCGGTTTGGTTAGGTTACTTTAAGCCCTTTACACAGAAATAGGGGCCCCGCGAAGCGGGGCTCCGTCGGGCGTCGACATAGGATGCAAGGGCGAGCGAAGAGCACCCCGAGGTTCGGTTTGGTTAGGTTACTTTAAACCCTTTACACAGAAATAGGGGCCCCGCAAAGCGGGGCTCCGTCGACATAGGATGAAAAAAAAGTGTTTATCATATTAGACTAAATAGGTTTTATGTCTATTGAGTGGTATATCAAACGATTTTATATTGTCTGTTATTCTTATAGAAATTAGTTACATTAAAATTATATCAATCGTTTATTATATTAACTGATCATTATATCAAATAAAATTATAGGTTCAGTTGTTATATCTTGTAAATATTAGAGGTTTTGTAATTATATCATATATTACTTACCCGTATAAACTCCCAGGCCATGAAAATACGTATTATAGTAGTTATGTTTAGGGATAAAAGCGTTATGATAAAAAACAGTAGGAGTTTAAAATATTTACATTAAGGGGCTTACACGAGCTAAACGCAAAAAAACGGTAGTTTTCGAAACAATAAAAGTATATGATGGCCTACAGTCAACAAAATCAGAAAAATATATGATATTCTTCAGGATATATGCTAGATAGATAGTGTTTTGAAAACACAATACAACTAATTTGGTACGATAGAAAAAAATCATGAACATACCTCTAAAAAACATTCTTATTACAATAAAAACCATACTAATATACATACAATCATTCTGATTTTTTGTCAGATTATTCTACAAGTAACATACTAAAATGATAGTGTTTTATTTTTTTATTTAAAACAATAGTTTTTTTGTAAATCGAATATTCATAGTTCCGAACATAAAAATTGCGCATGTGTGCGTGAACGCCCGTGTAGCGACACTGCCGGCCGAGGCCTGATGCTATACGGACGTGTCGCTCTTTTCGCCGCACTATTTCCGTCAAGATTGTTATGTTTTTGTTAAGTTTTATTTGTAAATTCATTGTTTATTATTATTTGCATATCTTCTTTCCGTAAATATTTTTATTTCGTGTAAATATAAAATACTTTTAAGTTTGTAATGTATGGGGTGCAAGGCGCGCGCCATCTATTGTACGGCGAGTCCCAACTCCCGGGCGTTTCACTTGTGTCTCCCGGCAGTGGTCCGCGTAACCTAACAAAGTTAAAATAGGGTAATAATTTGTAAATAAATGGGAAATATAGTGAAACATTCCGTTAGGAGGACTACAAAACGTTCATATAAAACAAAAGCCGAACATAATATGAACGAAAGTAAAAAGTATGAGCATTTTATTTTTAACTGAATATTTTTATTTTTGCAATAAAATGCATAAGGTAAGTATTTTCGACTCCGCGTACATCTGTCACACCGGCGCATGTGGACGACGTGTAGATTTGTATTCGAGAGTCCCCGGGTTCGATTCCCAAGGTTACGAAATCGTACTTTCTTTTTAAATTTTTGAATTTTTAGATAGATAGTGTTTTGAAAACATAATACAACTAATTTTGTACGATAGAAAAAAATCATGAAGATACCTCTAAAAACTTTCTTTTTACAATAGAAACCATACTAATATACATACAATCATTCTGATTTTTTGTCAGATCATTTTACAAGCAACATACTAAAATAATAGTGTTTTATTTTTTTAGTTCAAACAATAGTTTTATTGTAAATAGCATATTCATAGTTCCGAACATAATAAGTGCGCATGTGTACGTAAACGGTAAACCCCCGTGTAGCAATAATGCCGGCCGAGGCCTGATACTATAACTATACGGACATGTCGCTCTTTTCGCCGCATTATTTATTTGTACATACATTCATTGTTTATTATTACTATTTGCATATCTTCTTTCTGTAAATATTTTTATTTCATGTAAATATAAAATACTTTTAAGTTAAAATAGCGTAATAATTTGCTATCAATTATATCATTTGTAAATATGGGAAATAAAGTGAAACATTCCCTTAGGAGGACTACAAAACGTTCATATAAAACAAACGCCGAATATATGAACGAAATTAAAAAGTAAGAGCATTTTATTATTACTGAATATTTTGGTAGTTTAAGAAAATGCACTTATTACGCATAAGCTCAGTTTTTTCGACGAGCTACGCAATCGTTACATTGGCTCATGTAGACGACGCGCAGGTTTGTGTTCGAGGGTCCCCGGGTTCGATTCCCAGTGATACGGAATCGATTTAATTTTATTTAAATGTATTTTGAATTTTTAAATATATTTTTATAACTAAAAAAACGTCTACAATGTAATTATCTTTCACAGGAGAAAGAAAGTCGAAAATATCAACACGGAAGTTACTTCTAATGCGTAAGTACCTACACGTTTTCTAAGCCATTGTAACAATAAAAAAAACCTAAATTTATTAACAGACCGCGACTTATTGATAATGTGCATAAAGAAATCACAGATTCATCCGAAAATTGCGAAAAAATGATCACAAGCAAGAGTTTAATTTTTATTGATTGTGTTTATAATAAGTAAATAGAAATCATAATAATTATGTATGAATGTTAGGTACGAGTACCTAATCCTTGAGGCCGTTTACACATCATGCCGCAGCTGCAGCGGCATCACCCTTGGATTTGTATGAACACACGGCGCCGCCGCGCCGCCGCGCCGCCGGCGCGGTGCGGCGCGGCGACGAGTTATGATAAGATCTATCAAAACTCGCCGCCGCACAGTGGTTTGAAAATCGAGCTCCATACTCATAGAAACTTAAAGTACGAAAATAAAAAAACAAAAATTGTAATGGGTCTAGTATACCTCCCTTTACGTAATATTAACGTATGGATGGTATCAGTCGCTCCACGCGTGAGAAAAAAATGTTTTTTGTTTTTTTTTGTATGGGAGAAAACACTTAATGTACATTTTTTTGAAACTGAATGGAACTGATAGGCTGGAGCTCACACGAGCTATTGTACCATACACGGCCATCAAGATGACATACAATTCATGCACCGTTGGGCGCCGCTTTGCACGTAGCAAATTTTTGAAATTTTGTGTTTTCGATATGTGATTTTTCAAATCTTTGACGTGAATAAACGAACATGCCGATCGATTATCGTTACTTTTAGCCTGCTTATGACCTTTATGATGGCAACAATTAAAAATTATGTTGATTATAAGTACCTATACGTTTTTTTTTAGAACTACTTAACTCATTTAATCACCGTTGTAGTGTATCTATTAAATAGATATGTAAACACTGTCTCATTCACACAAGCGGGGTAGCTGCTGTCAGTTATGTTATGTCATCTGTCAGTTACGAGGAATGGCGGGAAACAGACAAAGTGAAGCAGGCTATATACGATGGCGCTTGGTGTGGTAGTGAGCCAGTGAAGTGATATGTTCAACATAAGTACGGAATCAACAGGATTCTACAACCGTGATTATGGTTGAGTTGTAATTAGATACTGCTTCAATCTGAGCCTCAATCAGAGCCTGTTCTTCCACGATGTTCAACTTGTTTTCGTTTGAAAACTTAAAATAAATTGGTCAGCAGAACATTGTGGAAGATGGCTTTGGATTCTCCCATACCTTTTCTTCGCCACAAACTAAGCGCAGAGGCACAAAAGAACACATAAACATACTGGAATCGTCTTCGTCTGCCATAGTTTGCTTATACAAACTTTGCCCTGAAGCACCATCAAAGCCATACTTGCATATAATTGTTAACTCTTTGCCATCCAGCGAAGGTTCCACACGTAGGAATTTTCCAAGCTTTGCACAGTTTTATCCAAAATTTAGCTTTACTTTTACCTCTCCTTCCGTGATGTACAATGGTAACTTTTGGAGGGCAGCAGTCCTTCTTCGCCTCAAGGATGGCAGTATAAGAAGGACACAGTGGTACTCCTTCTTCTTTTGCACAAGATCTTAATGTTATATACTGCCACTTCGAAAGCTTCAATGAGGTCAAAATAAATAAAGCTTTATCAGCGGAATATATAGGCACAGTTTCCTTGGGCTTTAACAATTTATTTATCCTTGTAGCCTCTTTGCTCCGAGACTAGTTTGACGATATCTGCTATATTCTTGTCATGTGCTTTCAAACCGGTTGCATGAGCAAGGCTTTCAGTGCTATACGTTAGGAGGTCTTCCGCTCTCCTTCTCTTCTGTAGCGGGCTTAGCTCTTTAAATGGTTTTCTCGGCCTCACAACTGATGTTGATGTTCCAACACTGCACGTCTCCGGTGTGTAGGATGTTGATGCACCCTCATTTAAAACAAAGTCAGAACTGGAACGGGTTTGCTGCTCTACTGACACTAAATAAGGGGTCATCTTTCCTTTCATGATCTCAGGCCTTTTTATGTTCTCTTGCAGCCATGTCTCATACTTTGTTATGTATGTACGTCTCGTACGATTACACGAGATCCATTTGTTCCTCAACGAACAAACATAAGTCTGACAGAATTGTTTCAATACCCTCTTTTCATTTTCTGACAAATCAATAGTATTCTCAAAAACTTCAAATAAAACATTGGGCTGTGAAAAACAATTGTTGTTTGTCACAAACATGACAATGTCCAAATTGGTATCACAACCTTCCATCACAGCACAATAAAAAAAATAACGTAATAAGTTAGCGCGCACAAGTACTGAGAGCTACTGATAAAAGTAAGCTCAAACTTCCTATTTTTATACAACTACCCTCATTATCGTTCGCTATTCTTTAATTAGGTTTTACAGACTTTAATATTACAGACAATAGAATTTTATTGTGACTAGGGCCCATTTGGCCCTGCTAGAGCTGGTTGATGCTCATGTCATTAGTATATAATTATAACTCAACCATAATCACGGTGATTAAATGAGTTAGTTCTTGGAATGAAATAAAAAAAAAACGTATATAATCAATATAATTTTTAATTGTTGTCATCACAAAGGTCATAAGCAGGCTAAAACTAACGATAGTATAAGTAAATCGATCGGCAAGTTAATTTAACCTCGTCAAAGATTTGAAAAATCACGAATCGAAAATTCAAAATTTCAAAAATTTGCTACGTGCAAAGCGGCGCCGAACGGTGCATGAATTGTATGTCATCTTGATGGCCGTGTATCGTACAATAGCTCGTGTGAGCTCCAGCCTATCAGTTCCATTCAGTTTCAAAAAAATGTACATTAAGTGTTTTCTCCCATACAAAAAAAATAAAAAACTTTTTTTTCTCACGCGTGGAGCGACTGATACCATCCATACGTTAATATTACGTAAAGGGAGGTATACTAGACCCATTACAATTTTTGTTTTTTTATTTCCGAACTTTAAGTTTCTATGAGTATGGAGCTCGATTTTCAGACCACTGTGCGCCGCCCGCGGTGCCATACTATTATATTCTGTGGCGATGCCGCTGTATTGGTTTCTCTTGGATTTGTATGAGCCCTTACGGCGCGCCGCCGCGGCGCCGTGTGTTCATACAAATCCAAGGGTGACTGATGCAGCGATGACGCGACGGCGGTGCCGCTGCAGCTGCGGCATAATGTGTAAACGGCCTCAAAGATTAGGTACCTAACATTCATATATAACTATGATTCCTATTTATTATAAACAAAATCAATTTTAAATCTAATTTCTTGCTTTTAATCATTTTCATCGCAATTTTCAGATGAATCTGTTACCTATTTCATTATGCCCATTATCAATAAGTCGCGGTCTGTTAATAAAAACATTAGGTCAGAATTTTTTTTATTTTTGTAATAGCTTAGATAACGTGTAGGTACTTGCGCATTAGAAATACCTAACTTCCGTGTTGATATTTTCGACTTTCTTTCTCCTGCAGACTTTTTTTAGTTATTTATAAAAATATTTAATAGATATATTTAAAAATTCAAAATAACATTTAAATAGAAAATTTGATTTCGTAACCTTGGGAATCGAACCCGGGGACTCTCGAATACTAATCTACACGTCGTCCACACACGTCACTGTGACAGTTGTACGTGAAGTCGAAAATACCGACTGCACTTTCTTAGATGTTTCCAAAATTCATAGTTTTAGAAAAAAACACTGCAAAGTGATAACTTTTATTTCGGAAGTCGGTGTCGCTGGTTCCGCATTTTCGTTTTTTGACACCGACTTCCGAAATTATAGTTATTTATCACGCTGTAGTGCTTTTTTTGAAGTCGGTTGTTTTTTTTTTCTTTCTAATTGTACCTACCCCTCAAAAATTCAATTAACACTAGTGCATTGAAGAATCATCAAAATTCGCATAGAAATGCCGGAGATGCAGTGCATTTATGCATATTAACTTCGGACATACTACATAAGAATAATTACCTAATGTATTATATACTAAAACCTTCCTGGAAGTATGTAGATCACATTAGTGAAAGAATGATCAAAATTGGTTCATCAGTTTTTTAGAAAATCTACAAATATATATACAAACATACACACATACATACATTACATACATACATACGGGTCGAATACACAACCTCCTTTTTTGAAGTCGGTTAAAAATGTTTTAAATTTCATTGAATCAGTTTTATTTCAAAATCACCCACATCCTTAAGTTTTTCAAGTCACACTCAAAACGAATAAAATTTATTATGTTGTCACACATAACCACATAATTTGTTTGTTAGATCTTTAACTTATTTGCACATCGTTTCCGCGCCATCTATTAGAATACTAGGGCGTAATCTCACAAAACCGTTACTTCTAAATCTCATGTATGCTTTATGTCATAATTGTGATGGGCGTCGTCGTTAGATGGCGTTTGCGTCGATTCTGCATATGTGTGCATGCGTTTTTCAAGGACACTTAGGTCTAGTAAGCCTCTTAATGATATTATTAATTACAATTTTCGGAAACATGAGTGTTATGAACATCGCCGGTAGCACTACAAATAGTATGAATGAAAACTTTGGGATGAAAAATTTTAGGAAGAGTGATCATTCGGATTACAAATCGTTAGGAAGAACAATTTCGGGTAAAGAACTTTAGTTGAGCCAATATGGACCCGGTGCTGATCCATGCCCAATGTTCGTGAACGGGCGCTGACAGTTGGGACTGGTCATCTTTTAGCTGCCATGGCTTATTTTTTTATAGTTTATTATGGACGCTTTTAGCGTGTAAGTTTTTCTACATCGTTCTCATGTAATTTGAACTTGAATGATGTAACCAATATTTTGTAACATTATTTTGATTTTTAAACAGTATCCATGGAGTTTCTTGCTCGTTCCTCTCCATAGATACCTGCTACGCTTTGGAATGGGCACCTAGGTTCATCTTTCTCACTGACCGATTCTTTGACAATTCAAAAGTGTCTGTAATTGGTTTTATTGCAATAAATGCTTCGAGTTTGACTTTCCATTATATAAGGCTAATTCTGTAAGGTCATCTCTTTACTCTTACCTCTTTCTAAAGCTCGATGTCTTATATCAACGCCCAGGTACTATACTCACTCTTCTATCTCTGTTTAAAAACAACCTTACTCAGCTAAAACCATAAACAATTTGCAGGTTCGATACCGCGAGAGAATAACAATCCTCCGCGGTAACCACGAGTCCAGACAGATCACTCAGGTATACGGCTTCTACGACGAATGCCTCCGTAAATACGGCAATGCCTCTGTATGGAAGCACTTCACCGACTTGTTCGACTTCCTGCCCCTGACTGCGCTGGTCGATGGCCAGATCTTCTGCCTGCACGGAGGACTCAGCCCTTCCATTGATACCCTGGACCACATCCGAGCCCTCGACCGCCTGCAGGAGGTTCCTCATGAAGGACCCATGTGCGATTTGCTCTGGAGTGACCCTGATGATAGGTGAGTTGTTTTTTTAATTATTGATAGCTAATAATTATACATATAAATGGGAAATTAAAGGTATGGGGCCCCTCTGATGGTAAGCGATCATGTGGTCGATGTTTGTTTGCAAGGACTTGTAAATGTCAGTAGATTAATGACGTTTGTGTAGAGCAGAAAAATATCTTATCTAAATGGAGTGCTCGTGTTCGTATAACTGGCTATTGCTGATTTTCTACAAATGGATACTGTGCATTACATTTATAAACAACAAGCTAGATAAAAAGGGTATAGGGAGGGATAGGGGGTTCTTTCATGTAACTTGCGGTTCTATACATACATAACTATACTCGTAGTTTCAGCTGCTCAAAAGACAGTAGAGGCAATAATGTACGGACTATAAATATTTTCACCTTAGTCACTAAAACTAAGTAAACCTTTATAATATTGCCTGACGTAATAGTGTAAATATTTTTATACGCCACAAATTGTGTAACAAAGCAAGGATGCGTAACAGGAAATCGTCAGGAAACCTTATAACAAGTGGTACTTACGTGTGTGACACAGCGGCTATATGCCACAAAACATAAAAAGTTCATAAATAAGTTAATAACTTTATGTACTTTTCTTTGTACTCTTGTGTTTTTTCTTCTTATTCTTATTTAATTTTGGTGTAAAGACACACTTCACTCGATTGAATGTTCATTTTTTCCACGTTCACGTAATATCGAAAAAAATAAATAGAAATTAACGTTAATTTCCTCATTTCATTACATTTTTCGGCCATTCGGAAACCGAGTGAAAGATGCCGAACACCGACATTTTGGATTGTTGGATTGGTTCACTAATGATTTCATTTTTACTTTCTTTTTGTGTTTCGACGTTAAATTTTGAATGAAAGACATGAGCAAAAAGTGAAGCTGATAGCAGGTTACGTCAGATCATTAATTCTTTGGACAAACATCCATCCATCTAACACCAGTAGATGCGTACGAGTATGTAATACGCATGCATTCGATAACAAAAATAATGTATTTGTACGACAATAAACACCTCTCGGAGTCAAGGACGTGCATCGTATCATCCGCGAACTAATTATAGCCGCATTGATGACACTACATGCGTCCGAAGCGTTATCTCCCTAAGTGGGTGACTTTAACTAGGTTATTTGATTGATTTTCCGATATCGACTACGTTTTCTACATGTTTTCTTGAAGTTTATTCGTTTTTGATTGCCAGTCTTGTGCTCGACAGCTCCTGAACATGGGTTCGATTCCCATGCCGGGCATTGTTATTGCGTTTTTCCGTCAGGAATTTCCCATTAACAGCATGGAATTTTTATTTATACCCGGATAATATCAAAAGGCTCACCCTCATGCCGTTATGGGGTGAGTCCAATGGTATGCCATTGGACCTATGATAACCTTAAACATAACTGGTGAAATGTGGGTGGACAATACACATCTGCTTACCTCGTTGGGAATACAGGCGTAACACTATGTGTTATTAATATTCCTTGCATGTTAATTCGATGTTTAACCTTGGCATGGCAAAATTCGTCTCTTATTAACTTGGTACTGTTTTCACGCAATGTCTGGGAGCTAATGAGTAATCGAATGACCGCCGCTCGAGTTCCGGAAAGATAATTAATATATTGACTCGATGTAGCTATCGAGTCGGTTTATTCAGGGAAACAACTTGTTATCGTTGTTGTTTTACAAGTGGGGTGATGGCGCTAGTTTATCTTGTTAGTCGTAGAAGTTGAATAGAGTGTTAACTTTCGTTAATAACTTATTTTTCCGATTTTCAGTATTAATATTGCCACACCATGCGTCTAATCCCCGAAAGGTTAGGCAGAGTTTTAGCTATAGTACGCCTACATTTCGCCAGTTAAATTCCCATGTCAGTATTATCAGAATTGACTGCCAAATACTACTTATACCAGGCGGCCCGCCCCGGCTTCGCACAAGTGAATTTTTTTTTCTTATTTCGGACATTTTATTCCATACAAATTCCTTGTCCTGGCAATACCGGGCACAACAAACAAAGAATTATCCAATTTGGTGTAGTCATTCGGAACTTATGCGCGTATAGACATTTTGGCGACTTTGTGCTATACTATGTAAGGAAGTAATGGACGTAGATATTTTACGAGATTGATCAATTGGATCTTGGTAATAGGAAGAATTACTAAATTTATGAGATGATGATGATACGAGCAATAATGGCCCAGTAGTAAGAGCTGTGGTGGCCCAGTGGTAACGGCCGCGACTTACGAGTTGTAAGTCGTACGTTCAAACCCAGATAGGCGGCTTTACTTTGTGTAAATTATTTTATTACCACTGCTTTCAAAACGGTGAAGGAAAATATCGTGAGGAAATCGGCATGTCCTAGAAGTCAAAATTCGAAGACATGTGACATCTACCAATCCGCACTGGGCCCGCGTGGTGGATTACGGCCCACTCCCTCTTACAGAGAGGAGACCTGTGTCTCAGCAGTGGGAACATTGTAGGCTGATTATGCTACTAATTTTATTGTCAGTAGTACAGACAGAAAATAATAAAAATATCTTTATTTATTTTTTTATTGACATCAATAGCTAAAACAAATATGTCTAAATAACTTAAAAATAAGCCTTATTTATCCGCTTAGCGTCAGCGTCCATCATGTTGTAAAGTCGTAAAGTATGTAAGCCGATTTACAAGAAAATCTGGTGGTTTAGCTCATTACAAGGCTGTGTAGTATCGCCATTGAGGTGTTAATTTGTGTAACTTATTTAATTTACTACTGCGTCATCTGCACCTTACTTGACATTCAAACTCATAGAACTGCAAATTGCACTGTACATTGTAATGATTTAATTTTGTGTTCAATTATCATGAGTTTAAGGTCCGATTTCCATCAATGCGGAGAGTAGAGGATGGTATCGTCAACAAGCAATAGGACGGTATTGCGTTGCTAAGTCGGGAGATGTCGAAATAACTTTACCTAGTACATTATTATTGCGAATTTATTAGCTAAATGACATTAAATAAATTGTTAATGTTTCTTTTTTCTCTCATTATTAATTCTATTTGTTTATTTTCTTTTCTTTTTTATTGCTCTCTGCTGTAGTGGTTATTGAAAAAACCAACCTGGAAATCTTACACTTTTATAGACCTGCACCACACCCTAATAAGTTATTTGAGTTATTTCATAATTTTGAGTTAATTTCTTTTGAAGGATATTGCTAATACATTTTATGTTCAACAAAGTAAATAACGCAATGAATGTTGTAGAACTGTCAAAATGAAAGTTATTCCCACTGTTTAAAAATGCACAGTTTTTGCCTAAGTTCAAATTCCATCCACCCCTAATTGCGTCAAAAGGTGCAAACGGAAATTGCTAGTAACAACACCTAGTTTTAACAATTTAGTATTTACTAATGAGTTTCCTCGTTCCCACAGAGGCGGATGGGGCATATCGCCGCGTGGCGCCGGCTACACTTTCGGGCAGGACATCTCGGAGACGTTCAACCACAGCAACGGGTTGACACTGGTCTCCAGGGCCCATCAGCTCGTCATGGAGGGCTACAACTGGTGCCACGACAGAAATGTCGTCACTATATTCTCAGCACCCAATTACTGCTATAGGTAAGTTCTACTTCAGTAAGGGTGCAAACAGTTCGTGTACGATTGGCGACATTGTAATATACAGGGTGACAGGAACATCGACGGGCAACCTGTTATCATGGATCCAGTAGATGATCTGACACCCTGTATTTTAAAACATGATGATGGATCAGATAAGAGGCGTTGACGTCAACTGACTGCTGTCTGATTGCATCCTAATCTACCTTCTTTCGTATCAGCGCAAGGTATAATGAGAATAGCTCATAAGTACTCATAACCGTATATCGTCCCCGTATTTGGAAAACTAAATAACTTCGTTTTTGGCGATTTTGTCTTTTCCCTATTTTTAAATAATCCAAAACATGACGCATGTTTGTCTTACAGGAATTTACTTATCTTATTCCGTTCCAAAAATATAGCCATTTTTGTCGTTCAGATGGAATAATGCATAATTATAAAATTACCGACAGTAATATTGTCTCAATTTTTTTAACAAATGAACATTAATTGAAAAAAAAACACTAAATCGCGTTTATCTCAAAACTAGAAAATCGGAGTTATTTAGTTTTCCAACTACGGGGACGATATAAATATTAGCCAGGCAGCAAGGTGACAGCAGAACTGCCTACCCAAGGTAAGCCGGAGACACATTCTGGTATCGCCACTCGTCGAGGCTATATTGATGCTGAAGGACTTCTCTTTTGATTTAGAACTTTTCGATGATGATTGAATCTTTGAGAGGACATCAATTTCGATAAAAATGGAAGTTGCCAATGTCAAATGTAAAGCGAATCGTATCTACAGGATGTTACGGAAAGGGTATATCAATACAAACAGGTTGAAGAGTGTATCTGGTCTAGAATCTCTTTACAAAATTTCAGCTCAAAAGCATTAACTTTGAAAATGCTTAATATTTTTTTATTTCGACATCACGGCGCTGCACTGGCGCTCGGCGGCGTGATGTGCGTGTACTAGGCGCACATACACACTACAGATAATGGATAATGACCCTCGTAGTGCGGTGACACGTTTGTTATGATTTCAATTTAATAAACTATCGAAATAAAAAAATATTAAGCATTTTCAAAGTTACTGCTTTTGAGCTGAAATTTTGTACAGAGGTTCTAGACCAGATAAACTCTTCAACCCGTTTGTATTGATATACCCTTTCCGTAACACCCTGTATATAAATAAAACAAAGTCGGGTTAGTTACACCATTTATAACTCAAGAACGGGTAGACCGATTTTTATGATCTTTGATTTGTTGGATTTGTCTCCGCCTCGAATAGTAGAATAACTATTAAAACATGGGACAAGTTCACGAATAAAATAATAATGAAGATAATTGATTTTCTCATACATTCGTTCTTATTGATTCTGAGGCGGCACGAAGTTCGCCGGGTCAGCTAGTAGTAAAATAATGAGTTATCGTGACTTTCTGAATCAGTAGGATGATAGACAAATGCATTATTCTAGGCATTGGTGAGTCATCTCTTTGTGATGATGACTATGATAATGGAAGTACCAAAATCAAAAGTCATTTATTCAATTTAGGCTGAGAATCAGCACTTGTCGAACGTCAAAATTACGTGAGACTGTCCCCAAAAACGCTCGCCCTTCACGACTTTCTAGTGCTTTTCCTGGGAAGAAGTGGCGCAACAAACTGCTCAATAAAAAAAAAAAAACACCAACAATAATAAAAAGCTGTTTTATTTTTTCCTAAAACATGAAGAAATTCGTAGAAATTTATATAACTACTTAAAACAACAAACTTGGCAGAAAACTCTGTGCCAAAGCCTTATAAACGTCTGTGTGGCCTTTTAACTAACCATGGTAAACAAAATTGTTGGGTTTTTCATTATTTGTGAGAAACTTGGCCGTATATTAAGGAAAAACCAGCCAGTGCTATGTCATTGGAATCTTACTTTTCCTTAACAATTGCACAGACTGATTTAGAAGCTAATTATTCCGTGCATAATGAGTGTGAATGCACTCCGCTTATAATTACTTATGTAAAATATTCAGTAGAAATCAAATACTTTCATTATCATGAACTACGCTCTACCGATGAACGTTAGGTTAAAACAAACCAGCTTATGATTTCTTCCAACAATAAATTTGACAAATATTGGCCCCAACATTACAATTAACCTTCATATAGGTTCTACGGCACACCAACACGATTCGCCCATTGAGGTCGCCCGAAGCTTAACAATGAACAAAATTGACTGTTTTGCATAAGTCCTCCATTACAAATTATTAACTTAAGTGCGAAATGTTCTTAAAACGACTGTATAACTGTACTAGTCTCACATTGCTGTGTCCATTTAGGTATGTCCACCAAAATAGACAATTTCGTTACTAGGAAAATATCAGATAAGATCTATACTAATATTAATAATAATAAAGCTGAAGTTTTTTGTTTGTTGGAACGCGCTAATCGGAACAACCAGTCGAATTTGAAAAAAATAATTTTACATTTGGTCACCCAATTCTTGACGAAAGGCTATAGGCTATTTAATACCATGCTAGGACCATTAGCAGCCGAGCAAAAAGAAAAAGTCAGAAAGAACGCTAAGCGAAAACGATGCGATGCGACGGGGTGGGTCGGGGGAACAAGAAATTTCACGCGGACAAAGTCGCGGGCAGAAATCGTATCAGATAATATAGCTGAATCGTCCTATTATTTTTTGCGTTCCTATATTTGGCTGATAAAGGCAGATTATAGCTTTTGTTGTAAAATGATAGTAATTGAATACTTCCGCGTTTATCGGAGTGTTAATTTGATAATTAACTGTTTTTTTTACATTCGTTGGTATTAATCAACTGTTAAAAGTGCTGCATCGTATACACGGGTTCTATTGATTCATTCTTGTTAGTAGAAATAGGTCTTGAATGGTTGTATGAGCGATCAAGAGATCGTAGAATGTTGTTGCTAGTAGGTAGGTAATACATTCATAAGATTTTGGGTAATGACAAAATTACATCCAAATATGCTCCTTCAGAGCCGTCTACTAATGAACAAACTGCAATGACCTCGTCATTGTGAATTTTTGTCAGATTTTGTGTGGCAAATCTGTCAAAAACTCATAATGGAGTGACCATTCCAACGTTTGTAAATTACTAGACTTGGCCACTAGTTCATCTGGCGTACCATTGACAGTTAGCCCCACTACCAATCCGCTGACTGGCTTTTTATCGCATGAACTAATATAATGCAGCTCATGCCAACACGATAAAAGATAAACATTTCTAATTATTACTAAAATAAACTAGATATTCTTAATTTCAATTTCACAATTCAAGTAATATTGTCAAGACATGCGATGTTCTTTACGACAATAACAGGAGAAAGTCGCCTCGTGGACGAACCTAATCTCAACACAGCGATATAATTCGATTAGATAAAGTTTACCTGAGCGTCGCGTCGAACAATATGCTCTTACGCAACCAGCTTTAATGTAAACACGATTGTTTCAGATGCGGTAACCAAGCCGCCATTATGGAATTGGATGATGCGCTTAAGTACTCATTGTAAGTATTTCTTAAGTACGTCTTTATTGTCTAGCTCGACACCTTTCTATGTACACCAGCACCGCCATGAAGAGTTCAACGACTTCTCTTATGGCCGATTCCTATAATTTACGGACCGTTATTGGTTAAATTGAACTCTTGTATCATTACTGATAATAAAGCAAAGACCCTCGAATATGGAAGTAGCTATCACAGGTAAAATTAGCTTACGAATCTATTTATATATAATATAAAAAATGCTACCATTGGTAAGCAAACGATTAGTTTTTTTTTTTAACAAGAACCGACCATACTTAACATGTGTCTCGTTTCAAAAAGATTTAGATTATTCTGGGAAATAACATGTCATATATGAACTACCTACAGTAACTATATCTGTAGTCAAGTACCTAGTGAAGTGAAAGCTTTTCTACCTGATCAAAAGTTGATATCTTCTAGGGGAAACGAAACCACGACAGATTCTTTAGTTGAATTTTTAAGTTTTAATTAACTTGCTGATAAACCATAATCATTAATGAAAATCATGTGTGTAGACATTTCTATAACAGTACATTCTTAATAGTCTACAATCTATCGTAAGTGTCTGTAAGTATATGTTTAGCCTATGTTGTAGGGCTTCCCTACTTCAAGGTGCTGTGATTGACACGAGTAGGAACTTGACCTTCACGATAATGAAACGATAGAGAGAACTATAGTAAGGAGAGCAGTTGTCTAAAGAAGGGAAAGGAAACCAATACAATTAAATACTGTTTGATTGAATAAAGCATTCCTGCTTTACCAATACGTAGTTAATTATCCAAATGATGTATGGTGGATAGATTATGGGAGTCTAAGAAACAATTTTATTCCTAATATTTAGGTTTTGGAATGATTAGAAGCGCAAAGTGATGACTAAAATTTGATATTCAACATCAAATATAAAATCGACTACGTCGATTCTCAACCATGGATAATGGAAAATATGACCTAATATTATTACACTGTCATTATGTATGTTTGTCCTAGAATGTGATATTAATGCATTTTTTATGTTTCCAGCCTTCAGTTCGACCCGGCTCCGCGACGCGGTGAGCCGCACGTCACGCGACGAACGCCAGATTATTTCATGTAGGCTGCACGTAAGTAAACATTTTTTGTTACACTATAATTATTATAAGCGAAGTTCCAATGGTAAAATAGGGCAATCCGACAGTGATTGGACTGGCTGAATTTATTGTTGGTTTTGGTTATTGGACTCAGTTTTGGAAAATGGTCTTTGGAACGATCAGACAGAGCCAGCAAGGGACAGCTACTATTGTAACCAGGCTACAAGACTACTATTGGCCAGGAGTAAGATGTACTATCTAATGTACAAGATATTCGAGTGGTGTATAAGACCGTATATTTTGTTTGTTACAGAGGAGGCGCATATCAAGCGGGCGGAGAGTGTGTGGGGCGAGGCGAGTGCGGCTGGCGGCGTCTACGTGCGGCGCGCGCGGCGCGGGTTGGCGGCGCGCGCGGGCGCGGGGCTGGCGGCGCGTCGCACGCATCGCGCGCGTCGCGAGAGTCTCGTGCGGGTGGCGCACTGGCTGGCGCACGTGTAGCCCGGCCCGCGTACGCGCCCGGCCCGGTTCGGCCCCGGTCCGGCTCCGGCCGCGCCCGGCCCGGCCCGGCCCGGCGCCCGGCGGCCGGTGGCGCCGGGCGCGCTTTAAATTGTAAGTGGTTGTCACCAGTCGCAAAGTTAGGTTCTTGCCGTTCACTGTGCATTCGCTCCGCGCTAGTTATGCTGGTATGTTCATGTCTGCGGCCGGACGGAGCGCGACGTCCCTCAAGTTATGATTCTATACAATATAATATGTATATCGAAGACGATTGGACCTCATTAAACTCGTACATTTACTAAAACGGTAGTTTTATTTCGCATTCGTCTTGTGGCACCTTGGATCGACAAGCGAGCTATGGACATACCATCATAATGTAATCTTCGGTGACTAAATGTGCGCCCTATTGGATTCCCATAAAGCTTATGATCTTACATCTAATGTGCAGTAATGGAACTTATAATTAGTGAAAACAACATGATTATTGTCAATCTAGCAAATATAATGATGTTTTTCGAGTTAAGTTACTGTAGATCAAAATCTGTTACGAGTCGCATCCTATAACTTTGTATTTTTAGTTGCTTTACAAATGAAATATTAAAAGATTTTTTACAATTTGATATTTACATTACACGATACTACACATACTGCGGGGGTATTGATCGAGGTCTACAAAGCAATAGCAAGCATTTAGTTTTATGACAGAATGGCATTATGTCATTATTTTTATTATATAACTATTATACATATAATAATATAATATCTTTAGTTCGACTGTAAGTCTGCGTCAAAGTATTAGCAATTCTTACTACCCCAGTGCAATCATTCTGTCATAAAATGTGTCGAGAGAACGAGTTTTGCATTTTGAGGTTTATTATTCAAAATTCTCCTTTTCTTGTGCCACAGTACCACCCTGTATGGCATGGAATAATGTTTTACAAGAGTGGAGCTTTAAGTTCTTTTTTTTATTCTATATTTGTTCTATATTGATTATTAAATAATTTTAGGTAATTTTGTAAATACCTAAAGATCAAGGCGCCCCATAGGTTGTTATTGTTTAAACTAAGTGTCGAATATTTTCCCATTATTGTACTCATTTCATAAAGGAGGTAAGTAACTAAATATATTAATAACAATTTTGTAAGAGATCATTGCGAACTGGGAAATTGTTTTATAACATCTTAGGATAGAAATTTATAACAGGGGGTTATATTGAAAGTGTTAAAGCATGTTTTTTAAGATTACATACTCACTGATAGCCCTGGTTTCCTTTACGAAGCATTTTTTCTATTTATAGAATAACTGACAAAAGCAATTTTATATTCCACTTCCATGTAGAAAGCGTGTACTTATTTTAGAATCTGAACAGTGGACAGTTTCTTTTGTCAGTGCCATCTTTCAATTAAAATAAAATTTCAGATTTATAAAATAATTGTAATATTTGTTTTTTATTTCCTAAATTAAACGCGTGCGTACTAATTATACAAAGACCTTACCCACCAATGACACCTGAAGCCACACGTTTCGTTGATCTAAGTATTAAGTATGTAAGTTATAGATAAAAAATAAAATATAATATCCTTAAAGAAAAAAAAATTACAAAAAAAATGAGAATGTATGGCGAGCTTCGTTCGCGTGAAATAAAACAAACAATAACTGTAGCACAAGTTTGATTTCTCTGCTTTGGCGTTATTTCACCCAATCGAAGCTCGCGTAAATTTAAAATTAAGGCTTTCCTGGCAAACTGCATAGGCGATCGACATTTAAAATATTGAGAAAATCTTGATCTTTTGTATGCATAGTTGTGTTCATGTGTAAGTGGGACTTGACACTGTTGATGATGCGCCGACTACAGACAAATATACATCGGGATTCGCTACACAATGGCAATAATTTAAAATGTAAACACAGTACGGTAAAATAATTATTCTTGCAACGTGTACTATGCCTGTTGATAGGAATTAGATATAATAAATAAAATTAATTATAAAAATAAGGGGTTTTCTTTCACCATTCCAAAGTAGAAATAAAAGTCAACATTACATGAAAATAATTTATTATTATAGATACGTTGTTTTTTGCAATCAATTTATGCATTCTATACAATACAATTAAGACCGATATATACAGATATAATCGTCAGAGTTCTGTCGAGTAAACAAATTACATATTGTATTTATTAATATTTATTTTATTATACTGTTTTAATTTTACCTGCATCTTTGGTGCTACAACATACATAACTGGGGTTGTTAAAATTTATCCACACCAAAAAATCCACCCTAAGGTGGATACGCGGGAACGCACGTCCCAGAAATCCACCCTAGGCCTAGTTGGATATACGGAATGTATAGGCTTAGGATGGATTCTCGGACATGCGTTTCCGCGTATCCACCTTAGGGTGGATAAACGGAATAACCGCAAAAGTGTGTAACAATACGTAACAGTAAAGATGGAATCTTAGAAAATAAGTTATAACGAATATCATGTCCAATGATAAAATGTCAACCAAACTTATCAGTGCTTTGAAAGCACGAGAATAAAACTGCTCCATTGTTCTCCGAACTGTATTATGCCACATTTAATGTGCGTAAAGATATTAATCTTACGTAAGTATAATATAATTTTGTGAAACATACCTACAGGGTCTAATTAAATTAGCTAGTGACACTCCGCAGACGTGATGGGTATATTATCGATAATTATCTAAATATGATAAAACGAAAAAGAAACTAACTTCATAATTTTTTCTGAAAAATTTCGTCAAATCTTTTTTATTTTGTCGTGTAAGATAACGATACATACCCATCATATTTGCGGAGTTTTGATAGCTAATTTAATTTGGCCCTATAAAAAAGACGCGTCACATACGTGGAATGAATTCTTCTTAAAAACTATCCTTGTCACCCTGTTTGTCAAACACAACACCAACTTTTAAAGCTATTTCGTAGTTGATATTTATTACTATTATGTTATGTGTTCGGCGTTTCATTAGATACGACTAATCAATAGCTGTCGGGAAGTCGTAATACCAATCCAACTAGTCGACACATCGTCTATAGACACGCGTGAAATTGACTGTAGGTCTTTTGTGAATACTCCCGATGTGTTCCAAAAGTCATCATCATTTGCCTAGCTTTTTCCCAACTATGTTGGGGACGGCTTCATGCAGTTGAGAACCAGTATTTTACATGTAGAGACTGCCTATCTAATCAAAAGTATGTAATGAAAATCTTAACAAACCCTGTTCATTACAGGGTAAATTAGTAACATTCATATGCATCTAAATACGGTAGGTTTCAACTTTAGATCTGAATTGTTGGGAAATGAAAAATCATAGACGAAAATCTTATTGAGGTTAAAAATTAACCTAAATTGTCTAATGAAAAACATAATATATTTAGGTCAATTTATAACGAGAATTTCGGGTTTAAGTATTCATATAATCAAATCAAAGCCCTCAATTTGGTAGCGGGATTATCCGAAAGGGTTACCGCTACCTCGGAATATAAAGGGCTAAGGAAGGAACACGGGTGGGTTTTAGTCAGTAAGTCTTGACACTCCCTTCCGCTCCACCCAGAGCGGGAGGAGTCATTTGATGATTTCACATACACAAAAAAAGCACTGAATTTGTAATTGAGACTACAAATTGGCAGCCTCAGGTTTTTTGATCCATTACATTTTCATGTGATACCTACTTTTGGAACAGACCATCGTCGCAGATCTTTTTCTGTTACCGTTTTCTATCTCAACACTCGACAGTGTTGATTTGGTTCAAAATAGATATTACCGATATATCCAATGGAATCCATGTTAATCATAAAATCATGAATATTTAAATAGTCGTAGCAGGCTAACCAGTTCTATGAACTTGGTAAAAGCTTCTGCATAGCACTGGTATTCTAAGTCTATTAAAGTACAGGATGATTTTGTTTACCGGTTCCAAATTTTTACAGGGTGTTCTACCCATGAATTTGAACAACTTTCACTACGGGACCAACTCATAAAGTACGAAAACAAAAATCTGTTGTTTCATACATTTTGGTCAAGTATGTATTGAACTTTTGTATTAAACAGCTGATTTTTTTTCGTGATTTTGATTTTAGGTCCCATAGTGAAAGTTGTCCATATTCATGGGTAGAACACCATCTAAAAATTTGGAACCGGTAAAAAAATCACCGGTACATTTTTGAACCGTGAAACGCAGCAAAGGCTGATTAGCAGTTCAGTAAATATAGTAATTTGTGAATATATTAATCAATAATAAAGCTGAAGAGTGATTTTTTTTTTGAACGCCCTAATCTACCAGTCGGATTAGAAAAAATATTTTTGCATAGCCCAATTCTTGAAGGCTATTAAACGTCACGCCAGGAACCTAACAAACCGAGCAAAAAGAAAAAAGTCCGAAAGAACGCTAAGCAAAAACTAAGGCTATGGTCTCCTATAAACGCCCTCGGCCGCGTTTAGCGTCACGCCGTACGCCGCGTCACGATGCTTACTATAGAAATGTACTGTTGTGGTCTCTTTCACACGCTGACGTTGCCGTATGAACGCCGTAGGCGGCATCCAACCGCTTTGCGCCGCGTCACTAGTTATTTGGAAGCATTGCCGCGTAAATGTCGTATTTGGCGTCAGTACAAGATGGCGAAATTTAATAAAGAAAAAGACGAATTACTGATTGAATCAGTCCAATGTTATAATGCAATATACAATAAAAGTGACAAAGAACATAAAAATAATATTTATAAACACAAATGTTGGGAAAAAATTAGCGAAATAGTCGGATTGCCTGGTAAGTTTTTATTAATTAATTTTTATTAATAGTTATCTTGCCAAGTTAACCGCCCTTGTTGTGAGCATATATAGGACTTAAGTTCATTGCGAATATTTACTGCTGACGTAATTTCTGTGCCCCCTGCTCGCCTGAGAGATCGAAAATTTTCACATGGTATTGGTATATCGCTGTCGCTACAGTTGTTACTAGATGCACATTTATTATTTATTAACATATTATGTAAACAACATGCCGCCAATATTAAGTAGTCGATGGTACCAGGGTCCATGTGTATTGGTGAATGAAAAATTCTGAAAACATTAGCCAAAATGCCAAATGCACTTTCGACAGTACGTCGAGCTCTGCTCAGTCTGTAGTTAAATTGTCTTTTCTCAGTATCTTCTTGGCTCTGAACAAATGGATAGGGTTTCATAAGACGTGGCGTTAACTTAAATCCACCATCACCAACAATAAATTGGGGTAAAAATATATCCGTGCCAGGTAATTTAATGTCTGATGGAAATGGAAAAGTTCCATTCAGTATTTGTTTGCCTATAGTGGATTTGGCAAATATTCCGCTATCACTTTCTTTTCCATAGGAACCAATATCCACGCATAAAAATTTGCAGTCTGGGTCTGTAACTGCCAGCAGAACAATAGAGAAATAATTCTTGTAGTTGTAGTATAAAGATCCGGAGTTAGGAATATTTCTAATTCGGACATGTTTACCATCAATTGCAGCACAGCATGGAAAATTCCATTTCGAAAGAAATCCTTCCGCTGATTGCTTTAAAATATTTGTTGTAATACTTGGCAAATATATAGGAACAAGGCTTTTGCACATTGCTTTAAGAGTTGTTTTGATGATCAATGACATATAATTATGTGATATACGGAACTGGAAAGCTAGTGATCGCATGGCCTCTCCAGTGGCGAGGAATCTGAAAAATAAATTAAAATATATTTTAATGAGTATTCCTCTTAGTTTCAGAATGTAAAAAGAGGTGGAAAAGTCTTCGGGACCAGTATAATAAAAAGACGAAAGAAGGCAGCGGCACAGGTTCAGCGAGATTAAATAGTACTTGGGAATATATGAATCTAATGTCGTTTTTGTCAGATGCTCCTGAGAGACGGCGTAGTACAGCTACAGGTATTACTGTAAATGATTCACAGACAAAGATCCCTAATACTAATATAGACATGAATACCATTGATTCTGAATGCGATAATACTCAGACAACTGTGCCTAATACAGAGTTTAGTACTGGCTTGGATTTTGAATGCGAGGTAAATGCCGAAAACAGACATACTGCACATGAGAACATCGATGACACTGATGCTTCACCTCTAGGTCCGTCAATATCTAAGAAACGGAAGCCAAATAAATTACAAGAAACACTAGATAAACGGGAAAGTCAAAGATTAAATTTACTGGAGGCGCTAGTAAACAATACACAGAAACAATCGCAAGTTCAACCTCAGTCGGCAATCAAAAAGTTTTTTGAGTCAATGGCCGAAGTGGTGGAAAATTTCCCACCGCGTGAACAAGCTTTAATCAGAGCAAAAGTTTGTCAGTTAATAACGGACACGGAGGTAAAACTGTCTTCCGCAGTAACTCCTATGCCTGAACATTCTTGGGATAGTGATTATTATAATTTGTGACGGACAAGAAAATATTTTTTTATTGATTTTGATTTAATATTTGATTTTTAATTTGACTAAATGGTACTACGAGTATATTACTATAAAGTGATTATCTTACCTCAGTGTGACAGCAACTTTTTCTTCAGGTGAAATGGGCTTAGGATGCCTTTTGATGGCAGTTTTATTATATATCCCCGCACAAGTTCTACAATATGTTTGAATTGTTCTTGATTGACACGAAAATATTCAATAAATTTAGTATTGTTATCTTTTAAGTGTTTCATTACCAAAATCTGGAAACATCCTTCTTTCTGTCTCTTCATAAATAATCGGTGCCTTGCTGCCCTGATTTTTCTGCGTATGCGGTCGTCTTGTGCCTCCTCGTCAAGTAACACAAGCCCCATCAATAGTGTCGAATTTATATCCATTTCATACCACACGACTACACGCGAGCACTGATAGTCGACTACTATTGTGAACGAGACGTCGTCTTTCGCGTGAGATGTATTGACCGCTGACGCGGTATCTGGCGTTCAGACGTCGATCGGAACGTTTACGCTGAAGTCGGACGCCGCACATATCATTTAATAGGAGACCGAGGCCTTAGTGATAGCGCGGGCAAGCGATGCGATGCGACGGGGTGGGTCGGGGGAACAAGAAATTTCAAGCAGACGTCGCGGGCAGAAGCTATAATAAAAATAAAGCTAATCGGAATAAGACGTATTGAGGTTGATTGAGGTGTCAGTTGGTTTGTTGACCCTTAAAAAGTTTGGAGTTTCCTAATGCTTAAATTTAGCATCAATTC
Organism: Amphipoea oculea; assembly: GCA_945859645.1. Classification (NCBI taxonomy): domain Eukaryota; kingdom Metazoa; phylum Arthropoda; class Insecta; order Lepidoptera; family Noctuidae; genus Amphipoea; species Amphipoea oculea. The sequence continues at coordinate 15,817,574 of OX243880.1, forward strand.
TCAATTAGGAATTACCTCATGAAAAACTGAAATACTCTAACACTAAATATACTTTGTGGAAAGCAGCAAAGGCACGGAATTTATATTTATTCCTATATTAAACCTAAATATTGTCTAATATAAATACTTTTTGATGGGTATACGCGTGGAAGATTTGTCTTCAAACCCGACATACGTATTTAATTGAAAAACAACTGGCGGAACCTAACCAGCACCCTAATTGCGTAACACACTCAATCACAATCTGAATCATTTTTTAAACGATATTGCTAATCCATTGCTTCATATGTTTGAAAATTGTTTGCTCAACAACGTAAATAACGCAATGAATGTTGTTGAACTGTCAAAATGAAAGCCATTGCTACTGTCACGAAATTACCAAGCTGATTATTGATGGCTGCTCGCTCTGCAACTTTGCTAGTAATGGTGAGGCTATTATCCCACCAGGGTCTTCTCTAGCCATGCAAGAGTAAGGGGGTCGACCATCCAAGCCATCCGGTATGTCTGAGAGGTAAAGTGGGTACTAACACATAAAACCGCCTATTCGCAATTATTGCTGCGACTAAAGCCTGATTACACGGTGCGATTCATACCATACGATTATATGCCACGGGCAAGAAAGTTGCATCGTGTAAATCAGGCTTTACGAATACATATATTCACTTTTAAATATATCTATTTACTAAACATATACAAAATCGAGTGTACTATACTATATCTATGTACTTTTATTATAAATACAAGCTATAGTGAGCATTATTAGTTTCAAATACTGATTTTATATAAGTACTGAAGAAAAATGGTGTGCGCAATGTACTTCCCCATTCGGGTTATTCTGTTTATCCACCTCAAAAAATCCACCCTAAAGTGGATACGCGGAAACGCATGTCCAAAAATCCACCCTAGGCCTAGTTGGATAAACAGAATTTATAGGCTTAGGGTGGATTCTGAGACATGCTTTTTCGCGCCTTAGGCTGCGTGTCCACCAGAGATGTGCGAGGATGCGCAGCGAGGAATGTGTGTAAAACTAACCAATAACAACGCTAACTTAGTTCAAGCAATGAAACTGAAGCGATGTTATTGATTTGTTTCACACACATCCCTCGCTACGCATCCTCGCACGTCTCTGGTGGAAACGCAGCCTTAGGTTGGATATACGGAATAACCGCCCCACTCATTTAAATTAAAAAAGAATATTAACAGCTATAGGTACAAGAGTAGAATAGTCCAGGGTAAACACTTTGTTAGGGCGTTTGGCGAATAATTAACTATAAAAAAGGTTTTCTAGCATTCACCAAAGCAAGAGTATAGTTTACATAAATAATGCACTAAAAGTTTTTTTTTCTGTCCGATGCTTAACGGTAATTGAAGTTATTTGAGGCAGTCAGCACAAAATGATCGGATGTTTAAAATCAAGCACTTTTACCTAAGATTGCTGTTTTAAAAATTAAGCAATTTTCAAACGAGTATTTAGAAAACCTAATCAACCAATAACAGTGACACTAAGCAGAAATCACCGAAAAAGCCGCCATTTTGTCGTCATTACGAGACTTTCATTCCTGTGTCTAGTTGCAGCAGCTGCTTCATGAGTTCGTACGTCGAGAAGGAGGTGGCGACCATGGGTATCGCTCTTATGTAGTTGATGCTCATGCCGCGGTACAAGCCCTTCACTATCCCGTTCTCACGGTATATGAGGGTTAGGGTCTTGATCATGCCAGTGCTGTGAAATGTTAGAGAGATTATTAGCTGAAGGTATTGTTGTCTATGGAAAGTAAGTATAGTATTTATAGACGTCAGTTAAGTTAGTCTCGTTCTGGGTTGATCTGGATGCTTCAATAGCACAAGTCAGAGATAGGTCAGAAGGAAAATAGTTTTTGTAATAATCTACAATAGCCGCAAGCTCATCTCAGCGACAATCAATATCAAAAATCTTATACAATTTTTGGAACTGGGATTAGAATGCGAACGAACGTTCATAACAATTAGGGAATTGCCCTCCGATCGCAAGTTGCTTTTCGAAAAGTAATATATTAAGCAGTTCAGTTGTAGTTAACAATATAAGTAGTGAGTGGATAGTCCAACTAACAAATAAAGTACCCATCCGGAGAGGCCATTTATTTACTTACTTACACTCTATGTTAGTATGTAAATAATTAAGAGTCAGGTATTCCTCGGAAAGAATATTATTAATTTTGAAAAGGGTAAGTATACCAAGATAAATTATTAAAAATAAATCTTATAAATAAAATATACAAAAATATAAGTAACCAACCTCCTGCAAGTGTTGCCAACACCACGTGTAATTATCATGCAATCAGAAATTTCGCTGCATTAGTTAGGAATAGGATCATATAAGTACATTAGAATACAGAGAGAAAGGTGCACGGTGCAAGTAGGTACAGTCACCAAAAGAGATAAGTAACCAGGGTCGTCGGATAGAGTTGAAGTTTAGTAAGAAATCGATGGATGTTTTTGAATTAAATTTAACTTGAAAAATGAACTGTTTGTTTCCTATTAAATTAAATTTTATTCAAAAACATCCACCGGTTTCTTACTAAACATTAACTATATCCGACGACCCTGGTTACTTATCTCCTTTGGTGACCGTACATTTATTATCGTTACGGCAAAAATGCACGGTTCAACTAAATTAAACTTATTGGCGCAGAAATAAAAAAAAACCGAGTGTGCTTATGACCACACGACTGAAGTGAAACTTCAAACGTATTTGGCTATAAGAGGAAGAGACAAAGAAAATGTGTGCGCGCACTGCTTTCTCTTGCTTATATCCCCAACTCAACTCCCGTTCGCCAGCTTACTCCCAAAGTCAAGCGTGCGTAAAGAAGTTTCACTTCAAAAAAACTAGTAGACATGAGTCGTACTTGCAAAATTGAGTACCAGGGCTTCCAAGTACGTCCACCTTAAGAAACCAGGGCCTAAAACCAGGGCTCGAGATACTTTCAAGTATTTTCTATCTGCATCGAAAATTGATCCATAACATCATACAAATAAGAAGTACAATCGCGTAATCAAACAAAAGCCGTTTTGGAAGTAAAAAGTACTTGCATAGGAAATTGACCCGTGAATTCCTATAAATAAGGAGCACAATCGCGTTTACAAATAAATACTTTTACAAACCATTAAAGTAAAAATACTTGCATACGAAATTGTTCCGTAGACTCTTACCACACCTCGGACACTCCATACACAGTATAAATATGAACAGTATGGAAACTAGGCCTATTTGTTGAAATAATTACCTACGCTCCATATTGGAGCGTTATGGTTGTCACTTTTCATGTCTGTAAAATTGATGTTTTATTGTAACGAAGTTTTTAACGTGGTTAGCGGTTAGGAGTTGACTGGTTATCTTTCCCTCCTTCTGGTCAAAACGTAAATCCAAGATGGCGGCTGCGAAAAAATTAAAATTTTTCGTCGTGAATATCATTTTCATAGTTTTCGAGGGTGCTAAAGCCAATAGTGAAGTCAAAATGCGCGTCGCTCGACCGATGCCTAGTTTAACCCTGCACCTTACCGTTTCAACTCGAGAATGGGTGTAATAATAATTAAAGAAAACAATATTTTTAAAAAATATCTTTATTCTTCGTAATTATAAATTATTTACTGTAAAATACTTTCGCCTGCTACGACATGTTCGAAATGCTTTGTTATTAAATTTTACAGTGTAAAAAATTCTCATTCTAATAAATAGTTTTTTAAAATAAATTATCGGGAAACAAGGACAGGGTACTATAAAAGAGATTTTGTCAAGTTCTTTGTAAATTGAAAGAGCTATTTTGCAGTTAATATGTTCTCATTTAAAGCAAGAACGAAAAATTTCATCCAATACGCTCGACGCATTTTTAAAAAGATGGACGGTCCGTGGCGCAAGGAATAAATGAATTACGCGACTACTCGTTCCAACACGGCACGCGTCACTGAGCGTACCGCGACTATCGCTTAGGAGTATCGTAGATGCGCGCGTCTGTGTGAGTGTGCCATTTCGAACGTTTGTACGTAGTTTCCGTAGTGTTCATATCTTTCTACAGTGCTCCATACAACGCTCGCAAAATAATTACCGATTACTACTACATAAACAAATGACAAATGACAATCGCGACTCGTCGACACGTGGTACTTATTTGCCCTACCCCGTGAACTGTTTTTAGAGCCGCAGGCGCGGAGGGGGCGTCCTTGGCGTGTTTTTTAAGGAATTTTTCACTTTTTGTATGGAAATATGAAAAATTATTACCTACATGTTGAGTTTTAGGAGTTTAAGGGTTATAAAAAGGGGTTCGAAATTTTCATTATTTTTGCGATAGGACGCACCATTTTCGAGATATAAGCAAAAGAAAAAAAACTTCAAAGGTTTTTGGTTATGAGAGGAAGAGAGAAAGAAAATGTGCGCGCGCACTGCTATCTCTTGCTTATATCCCCTACTAAACTCCCGTTCACCTCGCCCGATCACACTTTTCGTAACGCGTTCGCCAGCTTACTCCCCAAGTCAAGCGCGGGTAAAGAAGTTTCCCTTCAAAAATACTTGCATACGAAATTGTTCCGTAGACTCTTACTGATAAGAAGCATGATCGCATTTTTTGCGAAAACTAACGCGGTTGAGTACCTACGTATTTGAGCGAGTAGCCGTATAAGATACTTAATAGTCTTGCAAGTATTTTGAGTCGGTATCTGGTGTGCGTACTTGGAAGCAAATAATGTAAAAACCCGGTCGCATGTTTATGCGACCGGGACTGGGTTTTTACACCAGGTATTTCCAGCTATTTTTTACGTACCTTCCCTACTCGCCCGATCACGCGTTTTCGTAACGCATTCGCCAGTTTACTCCCCAAGTCAAGCGCGCCTAAAGAAGTTTCACTTCAAAAAGGGTGTGTTTATGACTAGGTACACGATAGAAGTGAAAACTTACGACTGGAGCCGAGTATATGCGATTCAACGTCACCGACTGACTGGAGCCGAGTAAGTATACGATTCAGCGTCACCGACCCAAGCGTGACGGTTCAGTCGTTCACTGTTCAGATAGAGCGCAAATTGCTCCTAAAAAAGTTTTCACTTCAAAAGTATCGATTGAACTGTGTATTATTGCCATTAGGTATATAATTATGCATTAATCACATGGTGCTTATAAAGGATAGGATAGGTAGCATAATTTTGTTGACATCTATAAAACAAAGTTGGGTTAGTTACAGTCACGTTTAAAAGTATGTATACACTTGGCTTTACTCAAAGGCGATTTTCTCCTTTATTTTTGAATGAAATTTTATGTTATTACGAAAATAGTATATTCGAACCCATAGGTTTAAGTGTCTTATTTCAACGTTGCATTCGTTATTTCACGAAAAAATCGCAATTGAAAATTGCCAAGTGTATACATACTTTTAGACGTGACTGTACACCATTTATAACTCAAGAACGGCTGGATCAATTTTTATGATCTTTGATTTGTTGGATTTGTCTCCGCCCCGAATAGCAGAATAACTATTATAACATGGGAAAATTCCAGTAAAAAAAATTTTTGAAGATAATTCACTTTCAATTTTTTTTTTACATTTTTGTCATACATTCATCCTTAGGCAGTATGAAGTTCGCCGGGTCAGCTAGTAGTTACATAATACAAAGTAAAATGTTGGTCTTACATATTTTGCGTAGCCTTGAAGGCATTATTTATTTTATTTATTTATTTATCACATCACATGTTTCCTTTGCCATTACAGATAATTAGTAATTTTTTTATATCTCCACAACCCAGCTATTACACCTATCCATAATAATATCCGAACCTGGACTAAGTACTTTAAGATTCGAAGAATTTTCGCCAAAAATAATGGCCGCTCTATGAACGTTTCTATTCATTCATTTAAAGTTTGAAATATTTGAAACGTGCGTGAAAGGAAACAAGAGGGTGGTGCAGAGGTATACCCGTGCAGCTTAATGCAATATTTTAGTGCAACACATAGAAAGTGTACATGACTATATGCGAACGATCGCAGTCGATTCGCAGGTCTGTCAGTTTTATTGGGGTTTTTCAATCAGGAATTTTTCTATGGCAGTCTGGAGTCTGTATTTGTGCCCAGTTGATGGCAATAGCCCTAATCCCTATTACTATATCTTCGGGGATTATAGGCGTTATATTATGACCTTCAACTATACTCCTGGTTTTTGTAAGCCTAGTCAAGACTGATCAAATCTACTGGCAAATCTCATGTTACCTGATGTGATTAGTTCAATGAAATATCAATAGTGCATGAAATTGAATTGAATAACTGATTACTTACGACCCGTGTGCCCCGCCCGGTAGGATTTCCCATCGACAAAATATAAACATCCGAATTGAGAACCTCCTCCTTTTTAGAAGTCGGTTAAAAATCGCAAAAATGACGAGCTTTCATCTCTCGTTTAACCCCCTTTTGGGGATGAATTTTCATCCTTACATAGTGCTCATTTTCGTGATATAAGGAACTTTTGTTCAATATTTTACTGTGCGTTGTTTGTCAGTGAAAGAATGTAGATAAAATTTAAGATTTTTATGACGTAGAAGATTAGAAGTCTTTGCAAGTTTAGAGCGGCCATTATTTTTATTACCGCGTAATCGCGTAAAGGACGATCGCAATAAACATGCCGACATACCCAAACTTCGCTGTCTGCGCGTCCATGCAAGCCAGCTGCATGCGACGTCTGGTCACGTCCAGCGGGTAGGAGATCGACTGCGCCACCGCCCCCGCCAGACCGCCGCAGACCAACTTGCCTGGCACTGTTAATACTAGACCTCCTGGAAATACCAAAGTTAAGTATTTCAAATATATATTTGACATTGATAAATAATTTATACAGAAAAAATTTCACCAGGTTCTGCCTGTCATTGTAATTATTGGAAAAAGCTTTTAGTAAGGTTTTAATCGGTGGAAGAACCCCCCCCCCACCCCCATTTCCCCCAGGTGGAGGTTTTGCGGTAGAGGGAGGCTTTTTATCCATCAACAGATGCCTTTTACCAAGTAGCCACAATTCTAAAGATTCTATATGCTTCCGCAAATATTTCAGTTTTGTATGCATCTTTGAAGTTATAGAAGACAAATTTAATTGTCACCAGCTTATGTATGTGTATGTTACCGTCATTTTTACATCGAGGCTGCTATTCATAAGATTAACCCTGTAGTTAAATACCAACGGACATAATAAATCTTGCTAACAAGAACAAAATAAAGTAACGAAAATCATAAGGCCCAGTGCATGGCGATGCATAGCATAGCACGATTTTAACTGCTAAAATAATATCAACCTTGCGCTCGTGCAAATAAAATCGTAATTAAATAAATTTAATCAAAGTCAAGGCCTCACAAGGATGGTAGCGTAATACAAGCGGTTAAAGTTTACTACATTTTATTTTCGACTTTATTAAACGTACCCAAAGTTGATATCTTTGTGGCAGCAAAAAACCGCGCTGTTTTTCGTTGCGACAGGTGTGTCTCGACCCTAAGTAAATACCTACTTCTAATCACCTCTAAATGCAGTTGTAATTACAACAGACTAGCATGTTGCATGCATAATATTTTGCAACGAAACGGAACGAATCATGAATTGTTTTTTGTTGAACGTAAAGATGCACAATAAAACAAGGCACGAATATCGTTGTTTTACCTACTTAAGTATACAATGTTTAGACGAAAATACGACAGTGAAAGAAAACACTGGCAATACAAATGAATTAGAGTATTTTGAAATTATGAAATTAATCCTAACATAGAAAAAGAAAACAAAAATTGCAGCCGCCATCTTGGATTTTCAGGTTGACCTCACTATTGGCTCTCTCTCTCTCTCTCTCTGTCCCTTTCTTTATTATACAACGTGTCCCAAAATTTAACGATAAGCGGGCGCCAGAGGGTGGACCAGCTCATGACTATTCGAGAAAAAATAATGAAAAGAGTCGCATGGAGGGGCATAACGCTTTTTAGTTACGTGACGATTTCTATCAGTTTACTCTACTGCAATCAGGGGCGTGCCTTTTACTAAAGCCGAAAAGCCTGGCTTTCAATCAAACGCGAGCCTAATAATAAAAAAAAATACACAAGTTAAACTTATAAAATCATGTCGCAAGAATTGATAAGAATAATAAAAAATAAACTCCGCGCGTCCCGGCCGGGCCGCCCGCGATAGTAAGTACGATGCAAGGTTGCCAGGTTTACATACTCAAAGAATAATTTCAAGTTCCGCGCACTTTTCATCACGCGCATCGTTGCCAAACATCTCCAATGCCTCTTAGCGAAAGCGCAACGACAAAAATCGACCCGTCTCGCTCGCACGAGTTGGCTTCAAATCTGGCTTCTAGACCTCTGACTATTTGTATAGAAATTGTTCACGTTGTTGATAACATTAGTATGTACTTATTCCCCAAATTGTACTGATTTTTAAGCCTGGCTTTTGATTTTTTATGAATGAAACGTATAACGACGCGCGTGTGTGTGTAAATAGTAAGATCGCGAGACATTGCGCGAGTCTATTAGTTCAAAGTTTTGATCGGTTACTGGTGCATTTTTTTGTTTTGTTTTTTTTTTTTCATTTTCTGTGAAGTTAAGTGTTTTGTTTAGTTTTTGCGGTAATTACCTTTGTTTTAAAGTGATTAAAAAGTTTCTTGTCATTAAAATGAATTCATCAATCATTGTGAATTGTTCCTTGTGATGGATTAAAACGTGTGCAATCGTTAGGTACTCGGAAAGGTAAATATTTTGAGTTTTACAGACAAATTGATTTGAGTATTTCTCAGAAATCTAAATCACGTAATAGGCATTTTTGTCGATCAGCATACAATAGGTTCTCATTGGGATTATAGGCTGCTCTCATATCAACAAATTATTCTGTTAGTGTTGCATATTTTTCTCAAAAGAAAATACCGCTTGGAATATCAGGTTACGATGATTTAAATAACTTCGCTGGTGCCAGTAAAAGACATCAGAATTCTCAAAAGCACATGAATGCTGTTGTTTCATTCTGTACTTTTTGTAAAACACGAATCGAAACTTCTTTATCTCGTCAATTATGTGCTTGACGACATTTCTAAATACAATACGCGTGTCGATCACAATCGCGCTGTTTTTCGGCCAGAGGGTCTTAGGGGCGGATTTTAAAGGTTAGTTGATGTTGTGTGTCATTTAGCACAACAAGAACTTCCTTTCCGAGGTCACGACGAGTCTAAAACCTCATTAAATAGAGGCAACTGCTCAGCGCTTGTATCTTTGCTTCATGTCTTCCGTGTGCTTTGATGTTCGTCATCTGTCTGTGGTAAAGAAGCGAAGAATGAAGAGTTATGGCTGTTCACATTGTGAGTAAATCAAATTATAAATATTATCAACAATCAACATCGTAAACAATAATGTGTAGTTAGAAATCAATCAATTATTTGTGCGCCATCTAGTGGCCACTCGGCCAGATTGTAATATTTTGCAAAGCGACTGTTGCGGGAGAGTGAAATATGAACTAACTCAAAGAGCTCTGTTGTGTTGTGCCAATAATGTACCTACAATAATAGATGACTCTTATACGTCTTATCATATTTTACGCGAAACAGATACTTCGAAAATAAAAAAGTTACGATTTTGTAAAGGATTACCAATACTTACTCAGTATTTAATTTATATAAGAAACAAATGGTGCTATTAAAAAACATAAGAACTAAAACGAGTCGGTCAGAGTCACAACGTTGACAAGCGATACGGTAGGTTTTTTTTTTAAGTGTATTGGCTTGCCCTAAGTTTGACCCCTAGGCACGCCACTGACTGCAATCTGCGTTAAAGATCTTCGTTCCAAAAAAAATCCAACAAACTCTATATCAGTGATGGTCCGACTATAGGTTTTACCAATCTTTGGCTAGTGACTAAACTATATATTGGATATATTTGGTTGAAATTTCTGTCTACGAAGTTTAATTTTATTGTCGTACTAGCTATTGCCCGCGAGTTCATCTGCTATCAAGGATGAAAAGTAGTCCATGTCCTCCTTCAGGTCATGGTCTACCCATGTGCCAAATTTCATCAAAATCCATTCAGCTGTTTTAGCGTGAAAGCGTAGCAAACAAACAAACTTACTTTCGCATTTATAATACCTACTATACTAGTTACGATTGTCGTCTCCACCTTGTATGATGTGAGAGGATTTATATGCAGTTCATGTTTTGGCTCTAAACTTCGTAATGTGATCGCTATTATAATGATTGATGTCTTTAGAATTCTATTGAAGTAACACAGTACTCTTCCTACACACCACACCCCGGACACTCCATACAACGCTCGCAAAATAATTACCTACTACTACTACATTAAAAAATGACGTTTGTATACGTATGAATGTGTGCGTGAGGTACTTGTGTTTGCGAGCGCTCTTTGTTAAAGAACTGCGACGGTAACCTCGAAGTGCGGGGTGAGGTGCGGTAACTGATGTTAGTGCGGGGAAGGGAGTGGCCTTTCTGTACGTAGTACTTTAAGTATTCTGTGTACACACGACGACATATCAAACTATACATTTCCAGTTTTAGCTGAACTCGCATTGTATAGGCTTTTCATACAGTGAGAAGTCAGCTTATTCTGGAAATATATAGCTTGAGTGTCGTTGCACGTACTAGATTATCTGTAGTACAGACGCCAGCACATCAACCTACTACAATCTGTCAAATTTCTTTAATAGATTTTCAACTTTATCACCAAATCATAAGGTTCAAAGTTGATTGGGAAAATCTGACAGTTTCGGGTAGGTTGATGTGCTGGCGTCTGTAAATTTGTGTTTGTTGAACAAAGTAGAAAATTATTTAGATTTCAGATGCATTGCAATGCAACAACTCTTTTTGTCCATGTTGGTATTTAGTTGTTTCGGTATGGGCAGAGTTCAACTATGGCGTTATTTACGACTAGCTTCTGCCCGCGACTTCGTCCGCGTGAAACTGACCCACCCCATCGCATAGCATCGCCTGGCCTGCTCGCGCTATTACTTCGTTTTCGCTTAGCGTTCTTTCGGAATTATTTTTGTTTTTGCTCGGCTCCTAGTGTGATGTGAGTCTATAGTCTTCCTCATGAATTGGGCTATCAAATACAAACACCTTTATTTCTAATCCGACTGGTGGTTCCAGAGATTAGTGCGTTCAAACAAACTCTTCAGCTTTATTATTAGTAGGTATAGCTATACAGGGTGTTACGGAAAGGGTATATCAATACAAACGGGTTGAAGAGTGTATCTGGTCTAGAATCTCTGTACAAAATTTCAGCTCAAAAGCATTAACTTTGAAAATGCTTAATATTTTTTTTTATTTCGACATCACGGCGCTGTACTGGCGCGCGGTGGCGTGATGTGCGTGTACTAGGCGCACAGACACACTACAGATAATGGATAATGACCCTCGTAGTGCGGTGACACGTTTGTTATGATTTCAATTTAATAAACTATCGAAATAAAAAAATATTAAGCATTTCCAAAGTTACTGCTTTTGAGCTGAAATTTTGTACAAAGATTCTAGACCAGATAAACTCTTCAACCCGTTTGTATTGATATACCCTTTCTGTAACACCATGTATAGCTTGAGTGTCGTTGCACGTACTAGATTATCTGTAGTAGATTTGTGTTTGTTGAACAAAGTAGAAAATTATTTAGATTTCAGATGCATTGCAATGCAACAACTCTTTTTGTTCAACTATAATATGGCGTTATTTACGACTAGCTTCTGCCCGCGACTTCGTCCGCGTGAAACTGACCCACCCCATCGCATAGCATCGCCTGGCCTACTCGCGCTATTACTTCGTTTTCGCTTAGCGTTCTTTCGGAATTCTACTCTTAAGTATAGCCATTGACATTCATACTCAAAATTTTCCTCACGATATTTTCCTCATTCCGCCGTAGAATAGAATACTTTTTATTATGTACACCATATAAATTACAGAAACAAATATAGCTTTTTTTCCGTATCACATGTTTGCAAACTAAATTTTGAATGCAGTATAGTACGGTTGTATCACCGCCTCAGACAAGATCGTTAACTAGGAGCTCTACTAGTTTCAATTTACGCACATTGTAAACACGTTATTCGTACCGTAAAAAACGACGGTTTATTCACCGTGTGTAGGCACGGTCGTCAGTGTTGTATGGATCGGTATGGAAGCTTGTTGCCAGACACGTTTTTTCTACCGTCGTACCATAAAGAAACCGTGAAATCAAATCAAATCTCACATTTTCAGGTTTTCAACCCGAAACCTGGAGAGCAAACAGCGACTACGTAAACACACAACCCACGCCAACAGTAAGGCCCTGTGTACAGTCACGTCTAAAAGTATGTATACACTTGGCAATTTACAATTGCTATTTTTTCGTGAAATAACGAATGCAACGTTGAAATACGACACTTAACATAAACCTATGGGTTCGAAAATACTATTTTCGTAATAACATAAAATTTCATTCAAAAATAAAGGAGAAAGCCGCCTTTGAATAAAGCCAAGTGTATACATACTTTTAGACGTGACTGTACCTAATAGGGCCTTAAGGGCTATTCAAACCTAAGCGGCATTCGCTTCCGTCTGCGGTAGAGAAAACCAAGTGGGTATGTATGCGGTAATATTACTGTTCACACCAAAGCGGATTTCGCTATCCTTGTAGGTAGAATACCGAGTTTCGCTCAGGAAGCAGGAAGGAAAAGACTTCTACCCACAGCGGGAGCGAATACCGCTTAGGTTTCATTGATAACATGACACGTACCGGTATTCCTATCACACTTTTTACAGAGCTGCAAGGGCAGGTATTTCATACAGAAGAACTTGAGTGATTCGAAGCAGTAGAAGCTGAAGCCGGCGTACGGCACCATGCCGCATAGAGTGGGCACGAAACCGCGGTATAAAGCGCGGATACCGCCTTCCTGAAGATTACAAAAATAATATATTTTTTATAGCAATCTTTTGAGTTTTCTGCTGAAGTAGCTTTGTTGTTCTGTTTTATTCAGCTGCTCGTCTCTTGGTTTAGACTGGATATTGCTATTCCACCGAAAATTGAGTCTCATATTGTTTTGTCATGTGTGCATGAGGGAAGAAGCCAGTAGTTCACACCTGGACAAGAGACCTGCAGAGCTATTCACGACCGTTCGATATGCTTCTGGTCCGAATCGGACATCAATCAATGTTATCAAAAGAGTACTATAGAGGCTGTTCACACAGTTTAAATCAAATAGACGTGGCTTCTTCCGACAGCTATTTGCTGTCGGGGGCAAGGCAAATTAGTACCTAATTGAAAATGTGTCATTTTTGATTCGACAGCCTGCCGAATGGTTGTGAATAGCTATGCTGCTCTTGTGAGCATTTTAATTTTCTATGACAATTATCATTGCGAACACTTCTTTCTAAATTTTAAAACTAGTTTTCGAATTGTCATGTTAAAGGACTGCTTTGCTTTTTTAATCAGTGGCAGATAGAACAGTTTCTATTTTTCCTGGACGTTCATCTCTTTAGCGTGTCGAAGGGAAATATTGTTTGGCACACACAGTACTCAGCAACGCTAACACCACCGTTCACTGACGTAATAAAATACAATAATTTAATACCATCGACTTACCGTGCGTAACATAGTGCTGGCCGCATGCGCGATGCCCCTATACCTGTGTTGCCCCGTGATCTGGAACGCGAGCCGCGCGCGGATGGTGTCCAGCGGGTACGTCAATGTGACAGCTGTCACTCCGGCCCCCGCGCCTGCGATGAACTTGTCGCCATGTTGCACTATCGGCAGGTTAATGCCGCATAGGTACTAGAAAAGTTAAAAGAGTTTCTTAGATTTGCATGAAGGTAATAATTATAAACGCTTTCATTTGAAGGGCTCTTCGCTAAATAATAAGAGCCGTACTGATCGGTCGAAGATTACGCTACGCCTGCCGAAGTCGACCGGTGGATGTGCGATTGATGATCGAGATCCCTCCGTGCCTCGGAACGCACGTGTAGCCACTGGTACCGGCTGTCATTTGTAATCTTGGACGACTGTCAGACTTTATAAAGGGTATTATATCAACCCGTAACTGGGTTGTGGAGGTCAGATAGGCAGTCGTTCCATATGTAGGTAAATACTGATATTCAGCTGCATCCGATTAGGCTGGAAGCCTACCCCTACATACTTGGCAATGAGTAGATGATGATGACACAGGCTTTAGGCCGTGACCAATATTGGAAAAAAAGAAGAAAAAAAAGGCAAACTATAACGCAATCCTGTGGCTCGTGAAACACGGTTTTGATCTTTTGTGTTGTTGACTGAAAATGGGTCATACACACTGATACGATGTGTATTGCAAGGCATATTGAATAGATATAAGGTATATAGCATTTGATTATCACATAGGTTTTCGTCACAAAGTATAAATCTAATTTGGCTACGTCTACTTACTGTCCCCAAAAGACTTAGGAATTCAGATGGGTTTAAATTAAAACGGAAAGAATATTTTAAGCCACAACCGACTATGTAATGTTTTGGACGACGTCATTACGTCAGCGCCGGCTGTCGCTGAAAACCAGCGCTGGGATGGGCAGCATTATGATGCGACCCTATGCAGGACAGATCCTGCATAGGGTCGCAGCATAATGCTGAGCGATAGCCGTTTTGCGTGGATGTGACGCACGTTTCCCCCCAACTTTTTATTTTATTTTTTTATGTTTTATGTTCTTTTTTGCGTCATTTTCACCGCAAATAAACGTATTTTCTTTCTTTCTTTCAAACACGAGAATTTTGGCGATAGATTTACTCAGCAACATAATGGAAGAAAAAAGTAACAATTCTCACACAAATCGTGATCACGCGTTTACCACGTTAATGACAAAATATTTACTTTATAATTATTTAGTTCGACAAGATAACGATAAGTCAACACGCGTTCCAATAATGTGTGAATCAATAGCTTGAATATACTCGTAAATACCGACGTAATCTGTTTGGGGGCTTGGCTGTGATGCTGAAACGGACTATCCCTTCTATTGCTTATCTTATCTTTCATACAAAGAACAGCACTCTTTCAATCACAATCTGAATGATTTAGAAAGATATTGCTAATCCATTGCTTCATATGCTCGGTCAGATCAACATTCTTAAAATGTAATTACATTTAAGCTGCGGCTGAGGGACTCCTATGTAGTCCGATCTCAAAAACCATGCAGTGGTTATCCACAAGGAGAGAAATATACCAGTTCTTGCTCATCCTTGGGCCTTGGCACATCCTGCCATCCGTGTAGGAGAAACATAGGTACTCTTTACTCCCAAATACATTGGCTTCCTACAAAAAGCTACAACAAACCGCCATTTTGCCTCAGTCCCTATCATTTGCGTTGAAAGATAAGATAAGCAACAGAATCACGTTTTTCTTACTGAACAGACAGCTGTGCTGCTGGGGACTTTGTTGCGCCACTTCTTCCCAGCAAAAGCACTAGGAAGTGGTGAACGGCGTCCGTTTTGGGGGACTGTCTTATGTAATTTTGACGTTCGACAATTGCTGATTCTCAGCCAATTTGAATAAATTGACTTTTAATTTTGATTTTGACAAATTTTCCCTAATGATCATCAACCTTTATATGTATTCCACCTCTACTACCATTCATCTTTAGAGTTTTGTCTGACAACAAGTAATACTTACCTATTAATTTCCAACTTCCGTGTATGCCATACTCGTTAGTGGGTCGTACCGTGTCATAATGTCATCACCACAGGCCGCGCCCTGCACTCTCTCTTTCATAAGGTCACTGGAGTTTCGTGTTCGTTTATGCTTTATAGTTTATAGCAATCGTTATTAATTTTTTAATGATGTGATTAGCTGATTGTACCACTCATGTTTATCCACAAAACGTAAATAGTTTTACATCGTCAAAATTCAAGAGACTGCCCCCAAATATGGTCACCGCTTGCTAATGTATTTATACAGGGTTATTAAATTTAAATTGGCTATCTAGAGTCCGCAGACGCGATGGTATCGATATCTTAATATATAAATTCGACGTTTTTTTTGCGGGGTCATCGACCGCAGTTATTGTAGTCACTGAAATATCAGTTTAAAAAAACTGTTTTTGTGTAAACTTTACAGATATGATGGGTATCGATAACTACACACGATAAAACGTAGAAAACAGTTTTTCGTACAACACTAAAAGTGGTCGTTGACCTCCCAAAAAAAAAAATTAAAATTTAATTTTATCGTGTTTACGATATCGATAGCAGGGAAGTTTTGCTAGCCAATGTAAAATAACCCAGTGTATATTATGTATAGCAAGACAAACAGGTGCAACAAAACTATATGACGAGTAACTAGACTACAACATCCTACTGTCTGCCGTACTGACTACTCCCCATATGGATAGGACCCTCACAATGATTATCTTTCCTGCCGATTTGTCCGTTGCCAATTCAGCGATTAAGCGAGTTACTGACACTGACCCCAACCTTTTTTGGGCACATGGGCCGAGCTTTACCTTCTACACAAAAATGGATGTGGGACCTTTTAACCGGCTGAATTCCATAATTACAGACACAATTAAAAAGCCATTGTGTCTCGCGTGGATCCGCGTTCCGGCATACGAAGGGTTAATAATGACCCTGTATTGGAGAAATGACGTATGGACCTCTGTACGATCGAAGGTCTCTCGTGGAAGATTAATGCGTATGTTATTGCTTTCAGAAGCCATATTACAGTCATACATTTATCATGTTTTCAAAAATGGGCTTTAATAGCATGAATCATGCAATAATGACGCACATAACCATAGTTCCGTTTTGTACAAATTCTCTGTATTCACATTCATTTTGCTAGAAACAGGACAAAAGCGCAGGGCTTGTGGCTAAGTAATAACAGCCGCACGGGTCGATCGATCAGGTTAAGCTACGCTTGGCGCGGTTGGACCGTGGATGGGTGACCATCTTCATATACCTAGACCCCTCCGTGCCTGGCAAAGCATGTTAAGCCGTTGGTCCCGGCTGTCATTCGTGGATCTTTGACAGTCGTTACGGGTCGTCAGAAGCCCGAAAGTATGACAATCAGTCTTACCAAGGGGTATCATATTACCCAGTAACTGGATTGTGGAGGTCAGATAGGCAATCGCTCCATGTAAAATACTGGTAATCAGCTGCATTTGGTTAGACTCGAAGCCGACCCTAACATATTTGGGAAAAGGCTAGGCAGATGATGATGAGGAAAAAACCACAAAAGCCGCATGATGTGAGATTTATTTGAGAAAAAACTTTTTTACAAAAAAAACAACCGACTTCAAAAAAAAAGCACTACAAAGTGAAAAATAACTTTAATTTCGGAAGTCGGTGTCGTTGGTTCCGCATTTTCGTTTTTTGACACCGACTTCCGAAATTAAAGTTATTTTTCACTTTGTAGTGCTTTTTTTTTGAAGTCGGTTGTTTTTTTTGTAAAAAAGTTTTTATTTTTCACTTTTTAGTTGTACCTACCCCACATAAATTCAATTAACACTAGTGCATTGAAGACACGACTGGAAGAATCATCAAAATTCCCATAGAAATGCCGGAGATGCAGTACATTTATGCATATAACTTCGTACATAAGAATAATTACCTAATGTTTTATATACTAAAACCTTCCTGAAAGTATGTAGATCACACTAATGAAAGAATTATCAAAATCGGTTCAGTAGTTTTTGAGATAATCGCGGACATACAAACATACATACATACATACATACATACATACATACATACATACATACGGGTCGAATACAGAACCTCCTTTTTTAAAGTCGGTTAAAAATGACGTGTTGTTCGGTACAGGGAAAATGTACATGTTTTCTGTATAAAAAGGTAGGTATGTTACATAAGTAGGTAGCTCTATTCATACGAAAGGTTAAGAAATACAAAAGCCATTACCTTAGTATAAGACTAACACTCCTTTTTTTGGGCAGTCGTGTAAAAAGGAGGGAAAGGACTGTCTCTACTAGTCTAATGCGTTTTTGGAATTTTTAAGCAGCATCCCAGAGTCTATGTCTGTGCTAGGTTGATGGCAATAGGCTCATATTACATGGGACTAAAACATAACTGGCGACATGTGGGACACCTGGCCGGGGGAGCGTGACGAAATGCGCAAGCACTTTAGCACCCCGGCTAAAGGTAGCAGCAGGACTGACTGAGGAGGAGGAGGTGACTGTACCTATTTATAGGTGGTTTTAGTCAGTAAGAGTCTGACAAGCCCCTCCACCCACTCCAGGGTGGTGGACATCCATGAGGATTTCCAAACGATAAAAATAAAGTTACACCTCTGCCCAACTCTTCGGGGCAACAAGGCGAGATGGTAGGTTATGTTAAAACACAGTGTTAAAAAATCAATATCGCATGAGCATCCTAACTGAAATTGCCACTACTGTCTCTGTTTTCGGTAGATAATGCCATAATCATACCAGCACCGTAATTGCGTAACGCACTATCAATCTTGATCTGAATCATTTTGAAGGATATTGCTAATCCATTGCTCCCTATGTTCGAAAAACGTATCTGCTCAACAACGTAAATAACGCAATGAATGATGTTGAACTGTCAAAATGAAAGCCATTGCTACTGTTACTGTACAATTACTACGCAGTTAACAGATGGATTTCTGATTACAGAATTATTTAATCAGCACAGCTATTCACAACCAGTCGATACGCTTCCGTACCGTATCGACCACCAAGCAATGTTATGGTAGGAGTCCTTTAAACGATGTTCACAAGTCCAAAACGCAAAATTGCTGTGAGTTTAAATCAAAGAGACGACCGCTATTCTTCCGACAGCTATTTGCTGTCGGGGGCAAGGCAAATCAAGTTATCGAAATGTGTCATTTTCGATACGACAGCCTGTCGGATGGTTGTGAATAGCTTTGCTGCTGTGTCAAAACAAAACGGTGAAGGTGCAGAAGATTTCTATTACAAAGAAATCTTCTAC
Organism: Amphipoea oculea; assembly: GCA_945859645.1. NCBI lineage: Eukaryota > Metazoa > Arthropoda > Insecta > Lepidoptera > Noctuidae > Amphipoea > Amphipoea oculea. Next base: position 15,836,507 of record OX243880.1, read on the forward strand.
TATACTTCTACTACAACCGTTACTTACTACATATTACAGTAAATAAAAGTTCAAAAGCTCACGTCACGATTAAGGATGATTCATCGTCAACGTAGAGCATACCGTCTGGGTTTTGCCAGACTATTTACAAAGAACAAGTAACAACCTTTAGGTTCGTGTTTAAAGTGACACAGTTTTGCTTTAACTACAGTTAAAATAACAGTATCTACCCTCTACCTGCACCTGCCTACCTGCCTCTCCTATACAAACTTGTATAAAACTGGTCCTTCGTTTGTCTTTAGCATCATCTGAGTTCACCTGACCAAACTGCCAAAAGCCATTAGGAATTTATTACATTTGAATGCCATATTTATTTATTTTTACCTTTTACAATTTGCTATGGTTAGGAGTTAGAGATAATAAAAGTAAGTACTTACTTAATATCATTATTTTAGTTTCAACCCAATTGGCTTACTAACGGGCAAAATTTTAAAATCTTTACCAAAAGAGGGGAAACAGACAGCCATTTTTGGTGTCGAAGCTTTGTGTCCTCTTTTGGTAAAGATAACTTGGCCCTTTAGTTTCACGCCAATTATTCTAGTTTCAAGCCAATTTAAGGCTTGAATGAATAATTATATGAGTTGTATTTGTATCACCTAACTTCAAGGCATAGCAAATGATAACTATTTAGTATTCTACTCATATCGCAGTAAATAAAAGTTAATCACAGTAAACATCACGACCAGAAATCTGATGTACAAAACAGTTATACAACAGTAAAAAAGGTCATGGACCCCGCAATAATCCAATAAAAAACCAATCAATTCATACGACACTAAACTTCTAAATACAAGGTCAAGTACTAAAGCACTTGTCGGTAGAATCTGTCATCGTAGCAACCGGCGTGTGCGCAGTGTGCCAGTTAACGGTCGGCGGCCCCACCGGGACCGAACACCGGTTCTTTTGAAAGTGAAGCTGGAACTATATGTGGGGTGGTGGAGGAAGGTGAAGAATGCCGTGCAACGACCATTCTTGGTCAATCTTTGCTTAAGTTGAGAAGGATACGAATAAGGAATATCGGAGAGTATATCTTTGTTATGGGATAAACTCTTAGCTAAGGAATTGGTCTCAAATTGCAAAAGAGAGACAAAAATTGATAGACGGAAGGCTGCATTTGCCCAGCAGACAAATTATTATTATTACGAGCCCGCCGTGTTGGGACACGGGCGGGCTCGTAATGTTGCCCCCTTGTCGCTAGCGCTACGTCACTATGTGCTAGCGACCGTTTCCGGGGGCTCATTATTGAGTGTGGAAGTCACCCCCTGCCATTTTATCCGTGTATATATAAAACATTGATCAAGCAGGGGTCATAGTTCTTCCATAGTTCTTGGTAACCAGTCCACTTTAGCCACCTAAACCCATAGTCAAACTTTTTATTTTTCCATATCCTGCAATAGTCCTACACGAACCGGGGGTTCTCCTTGGGTGCACTTGCTTGCATAGTGCATACAGGGATAATCGTCGGTTGGTGCCAAATTTCATTAAAAGTTCCTAAGGGGGCTCTGCGAGTTGGCTTCGGCCCCTCGGTCGCCTTCCAAAGGACCGGGACCCCATGGTCCCGAGATGTCAAACAAAATAATTTATCTTTGTATCTACAATTCTGCTGCTGATTGCGTAACACACTTTCAATCACAATCAGAGTTGTTTTGAATGATATTGCTAATCCATAGCTTCATATGTTCGAAAAGTTTGTCTGCTCAACAACGTAAATAACGCAATGAATGTTGTTGAACTGTCCAAACATAAAAAGCCATTGCTACTGTTAGTTTGTTACGCAATTACCCCGATGGTCTGCGAACATGATAGTGGCAAAATTCCTGCCCTAACCAAGCTTTTTTATGTCCTTTCGTTGCTCTTACTTAGCTTCTATGATTTGTAAATTAACTCTTCGTCTTTCAAGCCTTTGATCTTAGCATCATGGGGGACGTCGATACGGTACAGAGACAGGTTTAATGAGAAGATTTGATTAAAGAAAGATAAGCAAAACCCACATCTGGCGGCCGGATGTGGTCTTTGCTTACTGATCTTTGTCTGGCCGGAATCCAGCCAGACATCACAGATAATCCCACGAGAGGATTAGTACCTACATTATTAAGTAAAGAAATATAAACAAAGACCACATCCGGCCATATACTGCACAAAAAGTTAGTAAGTAGTTAGTGCAAAAAACTCTTTGCTATCTTAATAACATTGTGAAGAATCTTAAAAACAGATCCAGACTGATATGCTACGATGGTAACCTACTCGTAAATGAATTTACTATTGTTAGGCTGGCAGATATTTTCAGCCAAAAACGTAATGACCCGCAGGCAAATAGGTTTTTAAGTGTAATTTTTGGAAACCTCCGTTTTCCATGGAGTATGAGTGAACTTTACACCCTGTTCCTCATACCTCTACATACTTATAGGAAACAAAGACATGTTGCGCCGACCCCAAATAAATTAGGCCATGGGCAGGAGAATGATGTTTACGGTACCAAGCCAATAACTAGAAAACGAAAAGAGACTCCCCACATGTATAAATACGAACAAGAACACTTACATACGAGATCGATAAAAGCAAAACACTGAAACAACGTGACATAATCAAGGTAATAAACATCCGCGGCTATACAACCTTGAACTTGAAACTGTCTTTAGGCAATGCAACAAAAATAGTTGGTTATTTTTAAATATTCTAAAGTAGAGACCAGTGTTGGCACAGGAACGCATCATGATGATGACATAACCAGCATACGAGTAATAATCGTGATAATATGATGTACCTACATATTTACACTACACTTTGCTCAAATAAATCTATACTAATATTATAAAGAGGTAAAATTTGTAAGTTTGTATGTTTGTAAGTTTGTATGTAGGGGGTAATCTCTGGAACTACCAGTCGGATTTGAAAAATTCTTCTTGCATTTGATAGCCCAATTCTTGAGGAAGGCTATAGGCTATTTAACATCACGCTATGACCCTTAGGAGCTGAGCAAAAAGAAAAAAAGTAAAAAAGAACGTTAAGTGATAGCGCGGGCGGGTGATGCGATACGACCGCGACGGGGTGGCTCGGGGGAAACAAGAAGTTTCACGCGAACGAAGTCGCGGGCTGAAGCTAGTAAAATATAAAAGAATTATAAAATTCTATCGATTCGTATTCTAAAAAATCTCAAACATTTATGCAAAGGTCAGCTAATAGCTATAACTGACTGGACCTACCGTAATAGGCTCGAAGTGAAAGAAAATGACGGATTTATAGCAAAAACGAATAAACAAACTTTAATACTTAAAAAAGTAACAGAAAAATATAATACATTGGGTTTTCTGTATAAACTCTAACTCAAAGTATTTATTTCAATTCAAGAAGTCGGTCAGTCAGAAAATATGAAGCTAGTTTCCCATTCCAAAGCGTCGTAGGTGTCATATGGAGAAGAATAATGGTGTTTAATCTAGATACAGTGTTTAGTCTGCTACTCCGGAATACAATATGGAATCAACAATGAAACTGAGTTCGTCTATCATTGTATTTTGAAGCTCATACTTCGACGTATCTAAGGGCCGACGCAGATCTGGCGAGGCGTGTCAAACAAAAATCAACATTGCGAGCCATAAAATAAAGTCGAAAATAAATAACCTGAGACGCGCGCCTTTTTCCGCTTAGATGCGCTATCGAGCTAATGGAAGTTTATTTAATTTCAACTTTATTTTAACTATAGCATGGTCAATATTTGTTTGGCAGTGACGACCGCGCTGCGTTGCGCTTCGCCAGATGACCGCCAGCCCTGACTGTGATTTTGATAGTTGATGCATTCTAGTCATCATCCTCTAGTTTTTTTTTATTAGCCATTATAGTCTCACTGCTGGGCAAAGGGCTCCCCCTACTCACTTTCCATCTCTTGCCTTTATCTCAATTTATTTGCGTATGTCGCAGCACGACATTCACTTAGTACTCATACACACTCAAAGTAACTGCAGTTGACGCGTCGTCATGTGTCGTCAATGCGTGTCGGCGGCTGCAATTGCCTCTGCTGTTGCGCGTGACGCTCGTGAACTTACATCTCTATCGACCGTCATCTCAGTATTCACTCCCTTTCTAGCCCTATCATCTTTCACATTACCTTTCTTTCATCTATCGTTTTTGTTGATTTGATCAAAATCTATGTAAAAACATACCTAAAGGAGAATGGCAGAAGTTCATAGAACGCTGGCATTCAACTTTTTTAGTTTCCACAAAAATAAAAGTGGCATGGTTTGATAGGGAATATTATGAGCTTTTGTTAAATAAATAAATAAAAAATAATAACAATGGGGTTAAAGAGAAATCTTAATTTTTGTAAAAGTGAGGTTAAGTGCATTAATGTTTGTACTTTAACAGGTTATTTTACCTCTATTACTATTTTAACGCATAAATGTTTGTTGTATGCATAACATATTGCTAATTATGCTTTGTAATGACTTCAAAAATGATAAATAACTACTTGTTGAAGTTTGTTTAGTTCAATGATTTACCCACTGATCATAGACCTAATGACAGTTTCAAGTGTAGATACTCGGTCAGTTTTAATTAAACTCAGTAGTCACAGAAAACTCAGGAGACTCTAGAGACTCACTTATCGGAATCTAAGCATATAATAGGAATAATAATAAACAATAAGAATAATAATAAAATAATAATCTAAGCATATAGGAAACGTCGAGGTCCAAGTCTAGCAACAGTCGTTCAGAAAGGTAGGAGTCTTCGAAATCCAAAAGCAAGCCAGGTCGTTGTAAAAATCCACGTAAAACTTTGGGCGCACAAAACATTCACACCAGCACAAAATAGTAGCGAGCGAGCGAATGTGACTTGTGAAGTTTTGTGTGTCATCTTAGTCTATCAAAAAGTACTCTGTGGTCATCTTCTAAAGAGTCATGTTTGTTTGTTTGCCATGACAACACTGTCATATAGTATAACAAGTCCAAAAAGCCTTGTTTCCGGCTGCTCAACTTACTCATATTTAACGAGATTTAATCCCAATTCTCAATAATAAAGGTAATCTGGCTATCAATACATAAAAATAAGCGCTTTTTTTTTAAATAGCTTTGAATTCTGTACCTTTCCAAAATTAGCAATGCCAAAAACTGCCATCTCCTTTTAATGAACAATGTTGGAAGTCTCAACAGTTGAGAGTTATTCTGATGAATGTCATGTCCGAGTACAACATTTTAAGGAATCTTCGCCAACACTAAAATGTTGCTCCTACGAGTATGCAACATTCTTCATATAGATTCTATGAATTCAATGGCCCAGTCATCGGGGAATGTTAAATAGCTTCACTGGCGCGGTAAAACCAATACCGTTTGGAGTGCAAATACGAATATTGATGAGCACGTTTTGCATACTTAAAACAATTTCAGACTAAAGATACACTACCTAATAATATACTATACCTATGTATGTATGTCATTTATAAACTAGTTGTAGCGCCCAGCGGTTTCACCCGCATACGTCTCCCGTGGAAATATAGGGGATAAAAACTATCCTATGACCGTTCCCGGGACTCAAACTATCTCTACACCAAATTTCATCCAAATCTGTAACAGTGTAGCCATGAACGAGTACTAGTGGAACGGCATCAAACGTACAAAAAAGAGGATGTTATAATAGTGTAATAGAATAGAAAACCTCATTAGTTTCAGAACCGCTCATGTTGAATATAGTTACAGTATAGCTACATTGCAAAATGATAATAGGGCTAAAGGAAATTGTTTTGTAGTGTGGTAAGGCCGAGATCGTTATTTAATCTCATCATCATCATCTGCCTAGCCTTTTTCCAACTATGTTGAGATCGGCTTCCAGTCTAACCGGAGGCAGCTGAGTTTTTTTATCCCAACAATATTATTAAAACTTTGAAAATGGACGGAGTATTTACTGCGCTTGACCCCTATACGTGTGCGACTGTCCTGTGTATGCGTTAATTTGTAATGTGACAACAATTTTCTCCCACAATCAGAATGGCTAATTTAATGAATAAACAATGTTTTACACAGAATTTTATAACATAATATTCTAATTGGGGTATTTGATTGTGTGCGTTAATTCCGGGACATGTTGTAGAGACGGGAACATGGCTAAGTCAAAGCAATCATACAGACAGATATATGCTAAATAACGTTTATAGATCTCAATCTTTTTCTGTCTGTTTGTTTGTTATTCGAGCAAATTCATTAGATTTGGAAGTTGTAATAAAACAGCGAATTTCTTTTTTAGAGAATTGGTCCAGCTAATTATACGGAATATACATACATATATATAGTTGTGAATAGAATTTAGCCTTTTTCTTTTCTCGTGATGAAGATATTAGCCGGTCAGCGAATTTGGAAGAGGAGGGTTTTATCGAGGGTGTTTGAAGAATTCTTACAATGTTACTCGTGTAGTCGTGTGTTGTGGAGGCTCTAAATAAAGAAAGTAGGTAAATACCAATTTTTTTTATCACCGAAGACCAATAAAAAAATAAGCAACTAAGTAGGTACATATATCTACTTTTCTTTCAAGGGCGAATGAAGCCATTAATATTATCGATTAAAAAAAACAATATTATGTCTACATTCAAGGTGAGGTGCTGTGCGAAAGTGGAAAAGTTGTGATCTATAGTAAAAACAAAGGGACACATATTTTACTATTTAAGGCTGATTTTTCAATAATCAGATAATTTATGCCTAAGGCTGGTTTCACAGCTGTCCGGGAGACCCGTACGGGACGACCGTACACGGGAGACCCGTACGGGTAGTACCCGCAGTGCTCTGAAACGATGATTCAGTACGATACGGTTGCTAGCAGGAGACAGATGCGCTGTACGGGCTCAACCCGGAGCGGGTCGTGTACGGATCAAGCCGCGTCGCTGTGAAACGATGTCATGTGCTCCCGCTCCGGGCGCCCGTACTGACAGCCCGTACGGGTCTCCCCATAGAAATGTAAATTCATATATCTATGGGTCTCCCGGATAGCTATGAAGCCAGCCTAAAGAATAAATATGACAGTTTGACATATTTTTTATACGAAACCTGTCAAAGCACAATATTTATTCCTCGGATAAAAGTTATCTGACTTTAGACAAATCAGCTCTTAATCGAATTCCACCAAACGTTTATACCTAGAATAAGTCTTATCCTGAGAATAAATATTGAATATTTGTCAGTTTTTCCATACTACAACTATCTAGAACTGTCAGACGTCAATTTTATTCCACGGATAAAAATATGGGATGATTTCAATTTTTTTTTATATATAATTTTTTTTTTTAAATCAGGATAGTGTAGCAATAAAAATATTTTACATGGTCGTTGGTCCAGCAATTGCTGCCATTGAATAAAATGCAGACGAAGAGATTCCAGTAAGTTCTACGTTGACTGATTAATTTATTAGTAGGTTTCACTATATCTACCCATAAGAATAGACAAATAGCCTATGGGAGATCTGTAGGAATAATCAAATCCACATTTTCGTTCTCATTATTCTAATCGATCGATCGGATCAAGGAAACTTAGTTGTTTTAATTTTTGGTTTGAGAAGAGGTAACAGCTCCACATTCTTTTCAAAACTATCTCAAAAACGGTTTCTAGAAAGTGCCAAAGCATTTTGCTAATTCTAAATCCAACATTGGACTCAGAATGACGTAGCGCATCTGGGAATAATTAAGCAAATAACTCTCTCAGTGTCTGTGTATACAGGAATGCAAATTGACGAGGGTTTAATGTTAACGCCGATCGGTAAACACACCTAATGTTTACCAATCTGTTTTTTAAGACGAAGGTTATTTCTGTAGAAAATTAAAAAATAAACTTACCGTTTTATAAATTTCAAAGCTAGTGAACTGCGTGGCTGCGTACGGGAATATCCTGACCATCTGAGCTCCATTGCCCTTATACAAGGCTATAAGGGACTCGTTCTTGACTATGGCGGTTAGCCCCCCGATGACTCCATGGTTCTTATAGTGTGACGACTGCGCTTGGAGCAGGATCTTCATTCGATCTAGTGGGGCCACTGTGGTTTTAGCGCACATACCAGCCACACCTAGAAGGAAAAAATGGTACATTTATTCAATTTCTAGATTCCACCCGCTGCTTCGCCTAAAAGTCACCTATGTCCTTCCGCAGGGTTCAAAGTATCCTCATACCAAATTTCATCAAAATTGGTCCAGCCGTTTCGGAGATTAGCCGGAACAGACAGATAAAAATTTGAAAATTGTTTTTTTGTTATAAGTACCGTATAATATCGCTTATTTGGAGAAACATCGACGTAACTGCTACTTTTTTTTTTACGTCTGCTTTCCTAACGTAAATACGCTTTCTAAGTGCTTCGTCACATTTAACTCATTTTTGGGAAAAAATACATTTACGTCGATGTTTCTCCAAATGAGCGATATGTACATTTATACTTTCATTTGCATTTAATAAAAAGATGTTATTTTGACATTACAAACAGACACCCCATTTTATTTATGTAGATTTAAACTTCTCGCACACAAAAAGGTAAGTACAAAGGCGGACTTAATGCCTTAGGCATCTCGGGTGGTGGCAAGGCAAGGGTCACGGCAGGTGCTCTGTTTGAGAGGAACAATGATTAAAAGAAAATTAAAAAGGTAGGTATCATAATGAATTATAGGTAAGTACCATAGATACGTCGTAAGTAGTAAGTACAGATAGCGCCATCCACGAAGACGCACCCCACTCTTCCTCCTAATCGCTTACAGTAAAAGTGTGCAACATTCCGCAAGTGTTTTAGTTTTGTCGATACACAGTAATTACTTATTAGTGGGTAATTTGTGTGTACCAAAAAACTAAACCATTAGCGGAATTAACTAGCGATAAGTAAAGAGTGGGGCGCGTCTTCGTGAATGGCACTATCTATACACAAGTTTATACATAAATAGGTTCATAGGTTAATAGGTTTATTAGCTTAGTTTCCCAAAATGCAATGCAATCAGTTTCACTAAAAACAAAAACATTATAAAATTTGATTATAGTCTACTGGGTTGCTTTCTGCAGAGAGTTGACCATATTCGAGATCTTGGTGTTGTAATGGACTCGAAATTGCATTTCAATCTTCATATTGATAACATCGTTAATAAGGCGTATCGTATGTTTGGTTTCGTCATGCGTTCTTCAAACGACTTTAAAAGACCGACTACTTTTTTACTTCTATTCAAAGCTTTGGTCCGTTCTCAATTGGAATTTGCAGTACCGGTTTGGAGTCCCATTTTTGATGTTTACATAAAAGGAATAGAAATGGTTCAAAAAAAATTTTTACGTGCTATGCACTACAGATGCACTAAGTCTAAATTACCATACACCCAATTATTAATGCGTTATAAACTACTAAGCCTGGAGTCAAGACGAAGCCTGCTTATGGCCATGATGCTTCATGGTCTGTGTAATAACAGGTTCGATTGTTCAGATATTACCAACAAACTATGTTACATTGTGCCTAGAACTGTGATGCGTCGAGAGGCGCGTGTGCCTCGGCTGTTCCACACCGCAAGATGCAGAACTCACGCTGGTGCACGGGCGCCTCTCCGACGCATTGTAGATACGTATAACTCCCACTTCATCGATTTGGATATATTTGCGCTTACACACTTCAAGTTCAAAAAGATGGCTATTGAATCCTTAAAATAGCTATCTTAAACCTAATATTCCAGAAATATTAACGAGAACTTCTTACTCTTTTCCAAAATCAGTGCACGCATTATACTATGTGTCTTTAAACTATTATTTCGCGGACATTGGTGTGGGTTACACGTTTACATAGCTTTTAATTTATTTTGTCACACTAAAATTGTAATGTGTAACTGTTGAATGTCCCAATAAAGTAAAATAAAAATAAAAATAAAATTAATCGTTACAAATTTCGCTGAGTTAGGGAGATTACTGCTGAGTGGCTAGCAACTAGGTTATGGAGGTCAGATAGGTATGTAGGCAGTCGCACCATGTAAAATAATAGTATTGAGCTCCATCCGCTTAGACTGGTAGCCGTACCCAATATAGTTGGGAAAAGGTAAGGCAGATGATGAGAGCTTACACCTGGGTGCCGAAACATTACATAGTATTAGGTACTACTTATATTTTAAGTAAGATCAAAGGTGACGTTTTTTATCGACTTCAATAAGAGGCCGTTGGGTTTGTATTCGATGGGAATTTTTTTTTTTATATTGTCATTAGTAATTTTTTTACTGCATATTAATGTACATCATTAATGTTGAATTTAGGTATAATTATACGTGAGAACGATGTTAATTGTGTTATAATAAAGGTACCTACTTAAATAATTATTTAATCTCTTGATTGTACAGATTACAACCGGTTTATGATATTTTACAATAGACGCGCGGTCTTATCGCAATCATTGTTATCATAGCCGCGCTGTTTCGGAGGTTGATCGTTTATTAGACCAAATGTGGCGTTGTAGACCGAATAGGATTTGTCTGTTGTAGGTACAGTCAGCATCAAAAGTCGATTAACACTATCATTTTTACATCTTATTAAATTGACAACAACTTTTTTCAATAAACTGATTTTTAGTTTTTCACATAATAGACAAGACTCTAAAAAAATTTCTTCTGCTGCAATTTTGAACAAATATTTTGCTCAATAACTCAGATTAAAAAAACTGAAGTGTTAATCAACTTTTGATGCTGACCGTACCTAGATGCTTATTGGCGGTATTACAGAGCACAGCACCCTAATTGCGTAACACACTTGCAATAACAATCTGAATAATTTTGAAGGATCTTGCTAATCCATTGCTTCACATGTTCGAAAAATTTGTCTGCTCGACAACGTAAATAACGCAATGCTGTTGAACTGCCAAAATGAAAGCTATTCCTTATACTATTGTATGTCGACATACACGCATTAGTCCTCAACTTTACCATATATTTAGTTCAAAATTAATGGTGTAGTATTTTCGACATAACGGAGGATCACGCTAAGCCATTTGAGGTAGTGTAGGCTCTTTGCCCGCCGCCCGCAAGGATCTAGAGATGGCAGTAACGACTGATACAATTCGTGGCGGCCGAAGGTGCGTGTCCGCACTCCTTCGTTCCCGGACCGCTTTAAAAGCCTTCAGTTTGTATACGTCATTCGTGTCGTAGTACTCGTAGTACGAGTGGAGTCGCGAAGTTTACACGCGACTTGAGCGTTAGTTCTATCAAGGTTTTTGCTTGGATATGATGATAGTTGTTAATTTTTTATTCACCCTTTACAAGAAAGTTGGGAAGTCCTTGTTCAAAAGTGGATATTTATGACGAGTCTCTAGGTACAAAGAACTTCTAATTTTAATTTATTTTATTCAGAACACTCCTGCCAATGTCATTTCAAGTAAGGTATGTTCTGCCTGAGTAGCATAAATAATAGATCAGGCACACAATAAAATGTTTTTATAATTATATTTTAGTGCATATTATTTATACAGGCTGAAATTGAATTCATGGGCATTTGTAATCATCATTATGAACCACTTTGACTATGGGACCAAGACTGAAATCGCGAAAAAAAATCAGCTCTTCCATACATTTTGACGAGTTATGTGAACATAAATGCAAGGAACAGCTGATTTTTTTTCGCGATTTTAGGCTTAGTCCCATAGTAAAAGTTGTTCATAACGATGAGTACAATGACCCCATAAAAGGATGCCCATGAATTTAATTTCACCCTCTGCTGCGCCCACGACTTCGTTCGAGTGGATGTAGTAGGTACCACTGTAGGTATCACTCCTTCATTGAAAAGGAAGACTCTTATTTCTTTCAAGTTTTTTGCCTTGGACCCAAATTTTTTTCTAAAATAAAAGGACCCGAAGTTACTCCTTAAAACATCAGCTGTCTACCAGTGAGGACAAAATTAAAAAAATAAAATGTTACAAGTACTTGAAGTACTGCATTCATTACTAAATGCATATGAAAGTATGCTGTTATTTTGACAAATTCAATTTTATTTATTTACAGTATGTCATGTATAGATAGATGTATACTTACATATAGATATACTTAGATGCACTTTTAATAAATAAACTTATTGGTGTAGTGACGTTTTCAAGTTCTAAAAGAATAAGAAACACTTACTGAGTGCATCTATCCTTATTTCAGTGTCAAAAATACATTTAAATGCAAAATACTGATTAAAGTGATTTTATTTTGACCTAAAATAATAAATTGCCGGACATTAGTGTCTGTGCCAGTGAGTGTAGATTAAGGTGGATACCTATTTGATTCATATAAAGTGGGGGATTTGTGTGTATTTTTACTGTTAATTGTGTGATAAGGATAACACTGCTGGTTCTGTCTGTGTGTCCTTGTCTGATGACATTGCCTGGAAGAAACTACAGATTCTAATTAATAAGACGCCCAAAAATTGATTTCAGGGTTTTTTTTTCAAGATTTTGCGTACAGTCAGTTATAGCAATTAGCTGACCCATTTGCATAAATTATTGAGAATTTTTTAGAATATGAATCAATAGAATTTTATAATTATTTTATACTAGAAGCGCCCTGCGGTTTCACCCGCGTAAGTTTCGATCCCGTGGGCATATCGGGATAAAAAGTATCCTGTCCTTTCCCGGGACTCAAACTATCTCTATACCAAATTTCATCTAAATCGGTTCAGCGGTTTAGGTGTGAAAAGGTAACATACAGAACGACAGACAGTTACTTTTGAATTTATAATATTATAAGTTTATGGCCTGAAAAATACTTGGTAAGTACTTTTTCTTTTAATTTCTTTTTTCACGGGACCCTGGGGTTCCACACCTTTGGGAGGTGTACGAGGGGTCGAAGCCAACTCGTAGAGGCCCATTACATATATTTTATTTCAATAAGACACGAACCGATGATTATTCCTACTCGCACTATGCAAGTGGGGACTGTTGCAGGATATGGAAAGTAAGAAAGTAAAACGAAAATAAGTAAGATTTGATAACAGATATCTTGAGAGAATACTAGAAAGTCATATAAAAATAAGATAACATATCAGATTTGAGTTTAAAAATAGTACTTAGTATTTTTCTGCACTATCATTTTGATTTTTTTTACATTGTATTTAAACTTAAAGAATAATAAATAATGGTTAAAATTGGGTTTCATTCTCACATTGTGAATATTGAAATTATAAAATTGTGTTTAGATTTCCATCTGAACTGGAATACAGCTATTAACCGGTCAAGTACCGCGCGTTACCCATTGGCGACGAAAAAATAGAAAATCAATTGTCTTATTAGCGGAGCTTGACAGAAACTACAAAAACACTAGGAAAAACAAAATGCCAGGAAAGTGGTGGTTAATTATCTTATTTAATTCAGCAGGATCAGTATTTGTTTTAGCCATTGATAATTAATTAACTCATTGGGCTTTTGAATACCTACCAATATAAATCTTGGTAGATTTAACATAAATATTTTACTTACTAAAAAGTACAATACATATTTTGTAGACAAATCAAATTTATAACAACCCTTAATTTTATTGAGAATTAATATTCTCCTTAAAAATTAAAAGTATTAATTGAAGTCAGCTTTTAACATAAAAATATTTGGAAACTAGGATAATATTGTTCAAATTCCAAGTTTTGTTATAGATTTGGATTATGTTGTTATTTTGGGCATTTTGAACATAATAATAAAAATATGATTTGCTTTAGTCAGGCATTAAAAAGCACTAAATACTCTTAGTATAAGGTTCAAAGTATTCTGACCTCTTTACCTACTTATTGATTTTCTTTTTTTGCTTTAGCGCATAGACTGTTTACCTACCACATTCATGCCTAAGAAAAAACTGACAAATTCTTACCTCCAGCCAACAAGTTCTTGAGTATAAAATCAAGATCATTTTTCTGCTCCACGGTTAACGCCATATTAACTTCAGTTCACAAAAAATATATTTACAGAAACAAAGTAGAATAATCACTGTTTTCATTGGCCCCTCACATTTGTACGCAAATATTCGATAGAAAATCACCAGTTAACACCATGGCACGCTTTAGAAACTGTCCGATTAATTTATTCAAAGCACGAACCGACAGTGGACATTTCTTGACGATTGTTCACGCTACATCTACGCCGACTTTCACCACCGATTATTAGCGCAACTAAAACTTTTTAAACACACATTAGCCGCCTGCCGAGTCAGCGGCCGAGTGAACGAGCGCCACGCTTGACGGGACGAGCCTGACTCCAACCAATTTGAATGTTCAAAACTCGTCCGTATTTTTATTACAACAATATTGCTTGTCGGCTAATGTGTCTGACAATCAGCTGTTGATGCGCTCTTTCAAAAGCAGTAATGTTTGTTTTTCCTTATAATGTAGCTAGGTATTACGGAATATATTTTTATGATGATGTTTCATTCATAAAATGCAGATGAAAATATGGAAAAGCGGCTGGCTTGCTTAGGAATAGCAATATTTTCATTTCGTCAGCCTTGAAAAACGGAAAACACTATTTCTCCGCAATGACAATTTGACAAGTGTCACTGTCGGTGTCAATGTCACAGTGACAGTTTGCTGTTCGTTTAAGAATAGTGCTTTCGAAACACCGTCAGGGTCAGTGTTTCGAAAGGTGATTTGATGATTTGTGTTTTTTATTACACTATTTGCGCTGTAGCATGGTGCGGTTGACAGTTGCCCGTATGACGTTGACATTTGTCAGTACCACATGACTAGGGATGTGAGGTTATGCAATTCATTTTTATCGCTAACGATACTCGCAGCGTGAATCTAGTTCTCTTTAATATTGTTATGAAAATTAGTGTATTATTCAGTTGTGCAGTGTAACTACGTGTGTGCTACGTGTATAAACTTGTCAATATAAATGTTTTATGGCTACATAATTATCTTTGTACTTATATAAAATAATCAAAAGCGAGTTGGTGAAGTGGCTGAGTGAAAACGGAGTTACAGCAGATATAAAAATGTTAAAGACGGAGCTTATTGCCTTAGTCCGACGCCATAAGCCACCAACTCCTACCTATGCTCTGGACGAGATGGCAAAAGAAAAAGGCCACCAGGTCCTTCGACTACCACCCTACCATTGCCAGTATAACGCTATTGAGCTGATTTGGGCCCAAATAAAAGGTATGCTTTTAATTTCAATTCCCATTTTGAAGCTTTATAAAAAAATCAGCTTTCCGATCGTAGCATGTACCTAGTTTAAAAACATTACCAGATACTAGATTAGGCTGATTGATGATTATTTGAATACTTTTTTTTATAAGTTCGTTTATTTTTAGGTTACGCCGCAAGAAATAATACTTCGCCGCCATTTACGGCAAATAAGATGTTGGCCCTATTACAAGAGGCCATCAACAATGTTCAACCTGAAGACTGGTCGAAGGTCGTGAATAAAACAAAAAGGGACATTATGTCTGATTGGGATCGTGACATACATATTGACAACATAATTGAGTCATCGTTAATAATATCCGTCACAGATTCAGATGATGAATTGAGTGACAATTCAGATGTTCCTGACTCTGATATGGGTTTAGACGAATAACATGTATTTTTTTTTAGCAACCTTTTAAGCAACCTTACCCTATAAATGTTCTGTTGTATAATTATACCTTTTAAAAATAAAAATTGACCTACGCACAATATACGTTTTTTATTATAAAAAATATCGACTATCCATCGTAGCAGTACATCCCATCACTAAATACGTCTATGGCGTTACGTTATACGATTAACACTTTGCTTAATTTTTCATTCAATTTGATTTTATTTCTTGATTAGAACATTCTGGTTGGGTTTAATTTAATTTACTACAGTTATTAATTATTTAATATATTACGAATGTGGTACAACTGAAATACTAAGTCATAAATTGTAAATCGCGGCAACTTTCAAGAGTGAAACGAAATGTTACTGAAACTGTCACCCGCACCATGCTACAGCGCAAATAGTGTAGGGTTGATTTTTCAATAATCTGATAACTTTATTCAAGGAATAATTTTGAAATTTTGACAGTTATTTCACACAAAAACTGTCAAACGTCAATTTTATTCCTCGAATAAAAGTTATCTGGCGATGGAATAATCAGTTAGACTAAAAAAAATACAATAAGTAATAATATAGTGTATAAAGTGTGTATAAAGCTTGTGACAAAATTTCAATTGAAACAACTTCCACCAATTTTATGTAATAGTACAGACGCGAGCAGCACAATTACAAGGTTCAAGGTTCATTGGGACGAGTAGCTTGATGTGCTGGCGTCTAGTCTGTACATTCATGCATACGTAAACTCACGTCTTTTTCCAATGAATGTAGGCAGGATCTACAGAATAGTGCATTCAAAAGTGAATCTTGTCATAAAACTATGAAAGAAATTAAACGAATTGGATAATTTATCAAACGCTACGGGAAGGCGGATGCTGATTTCGAGCAGACGAGAGAGACCCATGATAAGGAGGACTTTGAAATGTGAATACTATGTCGATTTTGTGTTCCTGAACCGGATTCGAGATACAAAGGGAATTATAAAACCAAGAGCTAGTGCTTGTGGCCTGTGGTTATTATCTATGTACTTATAGAAGAAAATGTTTCATTACTTTACCTAAGGAACCGAAAGACAACTAAAAGATCATCCAAAACAAAACCTTTTTCTCCCATTACAGCAGGGCACAAAACTTCTCCCTTTTAAGCCGATACTCGGTTTTGTGCCGATTTTGTATCGTATTTTTTTTTTTCTGATAGAGCGCCTGCCTGATGAATGCTAGCACAGAGCGCTCTTTGACTCTTGCGCTTTCAATGTGTAAGGCGCACGCACGGTAATTCTACCGTGGCTGCAGAGCTTCATTGATGTATGATTTCATCTCAAGAGCTATGATATGACTACAGCTTACTTTAATAATCGAATCGTTGGAATAGATGAAATGGACAGACCTTGCAAACCACAAAGCCCTGTGGGGCTGTGGAATACCTATACTTCTCTAGAAATCAGAAAACATTTTGATTCCAGGATCTGAATGGTTTTGTCAAAGTATTTGCACCAAGAATCGAAGATCAAAAAGTTTTTGATCTTGGTTTCTTGTTAGGTCCACGCCACGATCCAGGAGAAAATTCGGCTTTTTATTTCCCTATGCTGTAGAGTCATAGGTTAGTAATTTTACTATATATACTTACTTAAATGAAGAGATATGCACCTAGGTAACTAATATACCTACTTTATCCTTAGTAAATTAATTACAACATAATGACACTTATTGGGTTATCGTTTGCTTGATGCAATGCTTCTGTAAACTATGAATTGGTTTGCAAATTATCCAGGGATATTCTTTATTTTATTGAATTATCACTCAACGTGTCGTTTACCTAGGTACCTGGATATCTACCTACCTAAATATACAAACGCCCAAAGTTATAAACTGACCTTTAAGGAGGTATTTTCCTAATGAAAAAAACAACTTTGCGCATCACCCCTGAGTTCCCTATAAAAGTTCCTTTCATCGATTTCGTTTTGAAGGTCACCTTGAAGCTCTTAGTGGCGCGAAAGCTCAAGTAGGACGCGTGTGACGCGACGCCCCAAAACGTTTGGTACATGGCGCTTAGCACGTTCCTCCTCATTTTAATATACATATATGTATAAAGTAAACGTTGCACCAGCATTTACTGATCATTTCACCATGATACGAACACGTTGCGTAGAGGACGCGCAGTGGTTTGCTGGACAGTAACACAAGCGCGCGTTGTTTTGAGTGGTCCGTTTATTGACAGAGTTTCCCGTTCCCGCGTGTTTAGTAAAAGTGAAAAATAAATGAAATTAATTTCAATTTGATAATAGTTTGTTGATAAAATAAGACTAAAATATGGAGGTTCCAGTTAAAGAAAGTGTTTTGTGGCGTAAGTATTTATTTTATTTGGAAAGTGCGTACTTAGGTAAAGTTAGAAAAATATTTTTTGCGAAATGAATTTTATGAATACTTAAGTAATTCAATCAACTGTAATTTAATCACCAAATTTTTCTATAAACAGAGCAAATGATAAGAAAAAACTGAACGAAAGTGATTAGAGAAACGAATTATTAAGTTTTTTAAAACCTAAATTAAAACCTAAATTAAATAAAAAATAAATTCTAGACTGTTTATTTTGAAAGCGTCCCGCCCACGCTCGTCCTTGAATGAAACCGGGAAGGTCACAGTACACAGCAGAAGGGCGTCTGATATTTTGGTGGGGTCGTTAACCCGTTAAAACCCTATGCTGCTGTCTCAAATCCATCATCCGATGCCACCCCATCTTCCATTTTGAACTATTAAAATAATTTTAAAATAAATCAACTGCTTGCTTGATAGCTTCCTTTTGGGAAAAGCCAATGAAAGTCGTTCTATTTACGAAAGGGGTCACATTTAATTTTAAATGCATATTTTTAAACTTTGTAACAACTTTTACGTACTTCCAGGCGACCAAATCAAAATAATTATATAATATACAGGGTAGGGGGTCTGTATTTATTTATATACAGGGTCCCGTTAAAATAGATAAACAAACTTTTAGTACCTAATAATTCAGACCACCAAAATAAGGACGATGGTAAAAAACATATACAGGGTGAAATTGAAAACACGCGACAAATCGAAATGGGAGATTGTACTCATCATTACGAACAACTTTTACTATGGGACCAAACCTGAAATCGCGAAATAAAATCTGCTGTTCCCTACATTTATGTTCGCATGACTCGTCAAAATGTAGGGAACAGCCGATTATTTTTTCGCGATTTCAGGCTTGGGTCCCATAGTAAAAGTTGTTCATAATGATAAGTATACATTCTCCCATTTCGATTTGTCGCATGTTTTCAATTTCAACCTGTATAAGATACTTACAAGATTAATAATCCGTGTATTCCCGTTCGTCCCACTGGTGGGACGATCGGGAATTTAATCAATAATAATAAAAAAGACGCCAGCACATCAAGCTACCCGAAACTGTAAAATTTTCCCAATAAACTTTGAACTTTAGCGATAAAGTTGAAAATGGCAGATTGCTAGCTTGATGCGATGGCGTCTGTACACCTAGGTTTTATTTTATTTCTTACAGTAGTTTCATAACTTCGCTTTGCTTTCTGCTACTACGTTTTCTACTAATATTACTAAAGGGGGTGACTACCGAGATGACGACTCATAGAGAAGTACTTATGGAAGGAAAAGATATGTTGCGTTAACCCCAAATAAATTGGGATCAGGGCAGGAGAATTATGATGCCTACCTACTGCCTAGATTACTAAAGACTACTTAATTCAAAGCACGTAATTAGTTAATTCTGTCTAGGCTAAGCCAAACAGCATACCTAGGTATTTTCAATTCAGTTCTAGGTTCGATTCCCGGGTCGGCCAAGTGTTATTGGATTTTTCCACCAGGAATTTCTTAATAGTAGCCCGGAGTGTGGATTTGTGCTCGGTTGATGGCAATAGGCTCGCCCTTGGCATACATGGGACTTAAACTACTTTACACCTCTGTCTTGCCCTTGGAGGATTCAGCGCCGGATTAACCCCTAAGCAAATTAAGCAATTGCTTAGGGGCTTAGGGCATCACGTCTCGGGGGGCACCATAAACCAGGCGCGGTACCAGGGGGGGGGGGGTGATGGGGATCATGACCCCCAAAATCATTCAAGCTGTCGAGAGTTGCTGTTCTTGTCTTACTAACTTAAAACTGTAGGTAGGTACTTGAGCTACGGAGACCCCGATGGGCACATAATAGTAGATTGTACAACTAAGGCATAAAATAAGCTATTTTACCCCGAGACGTTTATATCCACGCGAGCCGCAGGCGAGGGTGGATAGTTAAGTCGAGGGGTAAAATGGCTCGTTTATGCCTGAGTTATACACTCTGCTTTTCACTTCGATTGCGAGAAAATGAAACAGGCATAAAGTATACAGTACATAATTAATCAAAAATGTTGCAAAGCGTAGCTAATTCCCGCCACCACAGATAATACCGCCACGAAACTTTTTAAAAGTTTTTTTTTTTAATTTCAACATTTGTCATTCGACTTGGGTACTTCATACTGCCAAGTCATAAAAACGTTTCATTGCGTTTTAAAATAATAAATGACAACTATTTTACCTGATTTTATTAAATTAACGATAGAAAACACGGAAGTGGTATAAATTAAAGAAAATTAAATAAATCACAACTTTAATCTGCGAAGTTTTATTGCGCGTGTGGCTGTTGGGCCTGATTACCTTAGTCTCAGAAAAAAAAATTACTTTATGCACTAGAACATAAAAAGCGATTTTATGTCGCCTAAGCACAACATAAAGACGACTTTTAGAGCATGAGAAGTGAAAAAAAACATTGAGGCAGGCAGTGCCACAATGTTTTTTAACATAACAGCAAAAAATATTTGCCAGACATAAAATGCAAGGCTGTCCGTCAGCAAGATATTACAAGACTCAGAAGTCATTCTTGAGACGTGCGATGATCTTAACAAATCGCTCGTCGATTTTTTGAAAAAAATACGAAACGACTAGTGGATAGGGCGGCCCACAGGCGTGGATTGCTTAGGGCATTCCGGCACTGTATGGGAGGATTACAGGCGTGATTTTGTGTTTCTGTACTCGTAAGTTATATTTAGGAGACTACAAAACATGACATTGTATCAAAATTCAAACTTATTTATTATGAAATACCTACAGCACCTCTACCATTGTTGCTCACTTCACAAACGGAATTTGCCTGCTCTAAATCGAAACGATCCCAACCATTTATCAATACCAAATGTTTGAAATACCTAAGTACCTAGGTATTTCGATAATTTTCCTTGTGTGGGTACCTAAAACCACAGCTTTGTTTGTCATAATGAGTTATATTCAATTGGATCCTCTATTGACAGAGGTGATTGAAAAAGACAATGTAACAACATAATTATTATGTTTTGTTGACAGATAGTTAGTTATTACCTGGATGAGACTCGCAGAGATCGGCACCCTAATGTGAATTAGGGCCCTGAATGATTTTGAATGATACCTACTGCTAATCCATTGCTTCATATTTTATGTTCGAAATATTTGTCTCGAGAACAACGTAAATAACGCAATGAATGTTGTTGAACTGTCAAAATGAAACTTAATGAAAGCCATTCTTACTGTTAGCTGTTAGCATCAAATGTAAATATCTATGGTTAGCTAGCACGGAAATGTTATCTGTTAATGTGTTACGCAGTTAGCCCGCAGCACTCTGATTGCATGACACACTTTCAATCACAATCCGAATCATTTTGAAGGATATCGCTAATCTATTGCTTCATATGTTCGAAAAATTTGTCTGATCAACAACGTAAATAACGCAATGAACGCGCCTGGCTGGGTTCGAACCCACGGCCTAATAATACAACTATAAGTCTGGGCCGTTACCTTTGGGCCACCACTGCTCTCATGTGCGGAGTTTCGCTAGCTATTTTTATTTGACCGGGCCTGTATCAGTATTCTATCTATTCATGTATTCAACCGTTTTCTAGCTATCAGACACCTACAGTCAACATGTACTAATAATAGCCGTTTACAAAGTACAGTGATACTTTTTCCTCGTATCGAACATGAAAGGTTATTTGTATAATTTGTTGCTCACGTCCGCGTCCACGGAGGTTCACAGAGGATTTTCCGAAATCTGAAAATACATTTTAATGCACACAATACGATTAAATTACAATTAAATATTTTCAATTTGCTAAATTATATTTAAACATAGTTATTTTAGTAACTTCTTACTTACTCGTACGTCTATAAATCTAATCTAACTAGCCTGTATTGTCATTTGTCGGATATCTATGATCCCACTGCAGGGCAAAAGCCAGGAACTCCCTTTTCCTCACAATTCTGTCTTATTTTTTTTTTTTATTGCACGATACCACGTTGTAGGTACAGACGCCAGCACATCAAGCTACCTGAAACTGTCAAATCCCAATCAACTTTGAACCTCTTATGTTTTAACAATAAAGTTGAAATCTATATATGAAATTTGACAGATTTTAGTAGCTTGATGTGCTGGCGTCTGTAGGTTTTACAAAAAAAAAAACCGGCCAAGTGCGAGTCGGACTCGCGCACCGAGGGTTCCGTATAAAAATTTAAGATTTTCGGAATTTTTCCTTTATGTGTGCTATAAAACATTGCTTCATGCCAAATTTCAAGATTCTAGGTCGACTGGAAGTACCCTTTAGGTTTTGATTCACTTGCGAGTAGTTGCGAGTTTGAAAATATGCGGCTTAAATTGCCGTTTCTTTTGATTGCGTTGACATAGAAGTTTCATTTTGTTACAGCTTCAAGGTATTATAGACCTGAGTATTTGATATTAATTTCAATTTAATACCTATACGCGTTCATGAGAAAAGAAGTAACTTTAAAATTTTCAAAAATATTTTTTATTATATGATGTAACTAAAAATTTACGGTTTTCGCAATTTTTCCTTTATCTGTACTATAAGACGTTACTTAGTACCAAATTTCAAGATTCTAAGTTCACGGGAAGTACCCTGTAGGTTTTGATTCCCGTGCGAGTTTCGAAAATTTGCAGAAATTTGCGGCATAAACGGCTGTATCTTTTGATTGCTTTGGCTTAGAAGTTTGATTTTTTCACAGCTTCAAGGGACAGTAGACCTGAGTATTAGATATAAATTTCAGTCTGATACCTCCACGCGTTCCTGAGAAAAAGGGTCTTGACAGACGGACGGACGGACAGACGGACAACAAAGTGATCCTATAAGGGTTCCGTTTTTTCCTTTTGAGGTACGGAACCCTAAAAAAAAAACCGGCCAAGCGCGAGTCGGACTCGCGCACCGAGGGTTCCGTACAAACCTGTTTAAAATATTTTTTTATTATATGATGTAACTAAAAATTTACGGTGTCGCCATTTTTCCTTTATCTGTGCTATAAGACGTTGCTTCGTACCAAATTTCAAGATTCTGAGTTCACTGGAAGTACCCTGTAGGTTTTGATTCCCTTGCGAGTGTCGAAAATTTGCGGACGGCTGTATCTTTTGATTGCGTTGGCTTAGAAGTTTGATTTTTTCACAGCTCCAAGGGACAGTAGACCTGTGTATTTGATATAAATAAAGTAAATTCCAGCTTTATTAGTCAGTAATTCCTGGCTCTACCTATATTATCTGTTGAAGAGAGCGGATAAAATAAATTTAGGTTATTACTGATCAGTGACGTGATTTACGAACGTTATCTTAAAACCACACTGATATCACAATGACCTCAGGCCAAAATTTGTTGTTACACTTGTTACATGCACAAAATCAAGCTGGTACTTACGTAACACATCAACACAATCGATATAAAGAGGTCGATCAATTGATATTCGATTATTTGGCATTCGATTTGATAGTACAGACGCTAGCACATCAAGCTACAACAATCTGTCAATTTCCGTTGCTAGATTTTCAACTTTATCGCTAAAAAATAAGGATCAAAGTTCATTGGGAAAATTTGACAGTTTCAGGTAGCTTGATGTGCTGCTGGCGTCTGTACACCCGTATTATATCAAAACGCGTCTAGTATGTTATAGGTACTCTAACTAGCTTCTGCCTGCGACTTCGTCCTCGTGAAATTACTGGTACCCCAAACCCATCGGACACATCGTATCTCCTGCCCGTAGGTACTATTGCTTCGTTTTCGCCTAGCGTTCTTTCTCATTTTTTTTTTGTTCGGCACCTAAGAGTCCTAGCGTGATGTTAAATAGCCTGTACCCTTCCTCAAAGATTAGGCTATCAAATGCAAAAATAATCTACATCACCCTCCCTTTGCAGCTGTACAAGAGTTGCTGTTGC
Organism: Amphipoea oculea; assembly: GCA_945859645.1. Taxonomy (NCBI): domain Eukaryota; kingdom Metazoa; phylum Arthropoda; class Insecta; order Lepidoptera; family Noctuidae; genus Amphipoea; species Amphipoea oculea. The sequence goes on from OX243880.1 coordinate 15,860,311, forward strand.
TCCACTATAGATAGATTACAGCCTACCACCAATTTGTTTAGCAAGCGAGGAGAATACAAGTAAACATTACTTAATTATGAGTATTCGCCGAAGTGGAATGTACAGCCAACAAAAGGGATAAGTATGCAGGACTGTCGGATATAGTTGAAGTTTATTAAGAAACCGATGGATGTTGTCGACTTAAATTTAATTTTATAAATGAGCTGTTTGTTTTCTATTAATAAAATACAATTTTATTCGAGAACATCCATCAGTTTCTTACTAAACTTCAACTATATCCGGCGATCCTGCATACTTATCTCTTTTGTTGTCTGTACATACATCCTCATTTCGCCATTTACTATGTCCCATGGACCCCCTCCAAACAGGTCTATCCTTTGCCAACTCCTCCCAACGAGAAGGATCTATATTGCATCTCTTAATATGTCTTTTCCTGAACGTCTTTGTATCAAAGGGACTGGCTATAGAAATCTAGCCAATACACTAATGAAAAAAGTCAGAGTTTACCGACGTTTTGCGATAGACATTCGCAGTTACCGACGAAGCTATGTTTAATTGATGACTCATTTATTTGCACGATAAAATACTGTTACAATAACATCGTATGGATTTTGTGTTCGTCTGCAATTTTATATGAGTAAATTATTTTAATGCTATCTGTTTTCCTTGTTATGTATTTAACCACCCAAAATCCTCGGTCACTCATTTATTCAGCTGGACATTATATGCTTCCCTCAAGCACAGCCTGTTCGAACGCCTATTGTAGTGTTTCTAGGTTTGAAGTTGGGAGAGATAGCAGCAGCAGTTGATATACTGTTTGTTTGTCTGTATGTTACCTTTTCACGCCTAAACCGCTGACCGATTTAGATGAAATTTGGTATAGGGGTAGTTTGTGTCCCGGGAAAGGACATAGGATACTTTTTATCCCGATATTCCCACGGGATCGAGACCTGGGGCGCAGCTAGTCTACTATATATATATGGAGCTGTCTAAAGTCGAACCATATGAAAATGTATTAGATGTGGAAGGTAAAAGTGATGTCACATAATTATAAAAATCCATTCCACCATTTAGTGGCATGCAAATATTTAGTAGATTTAGCAGGTATGTCCCTACTATCTTCTCACCTCTCTTTATTCAGAGCTGCCAAGGACCAATCTTTATTAAAGGAGTCCAGCTCATTATGTTCGAGTTTATGCGTTTAAAACTCTATGGACAACGCTGGTATGCGAGATAAAGCAATAAGCGGCTAGAAACTCGAATTTTGTTAACTAATTTTCTCGTTTTGACTACCAATATTATCGTAAGTAATATCGACCAATAACCGCGTTAGAATGTCGAACTTCATATTTTGGTTACACGGCCGAAGCCGACGTGACCATCATAGTCGCATCGGCCGGCCGGTTGTTTATCTAAGTATTCTAATTTAACGGGAAAGTTCAACTTGTTCACCACACCACACACGTGCATTACAGATGTAAACAGCGTGTACCAGAAATGTGTGGACATATTTACAAAATAATCAGCCGTCCCGTACATTTGGGTCGGGTAGGTATTGAAGCTTTGTACATGGGGACAGCTGGTTAGTTTTTTTGCGATAACGTCGTTGGTCCCGTGAAGAAAGTTGTTCAAAACTACACCACTTGCGTATATAAGTATTAACAGCTGGTTATACAAAATATGATTTAGTAGCATTGGATGAATGCATAAAATGCATTACCTATGTTATAAAATATAATTTAGGTACCTTGATGAATTCCCAAACGGGCGTTGGTAGCGTCTAGGCTAAATAAGCATAATAATGCACCATTGTTCTAAAATGCATCTCATCAGTATAGAGTTATAAATACTATAGACAATTAAGACGAGGTGAATTAGAGTAAACGTAATGGCTTAGTGACAAGCGTTTTTTTGTGAAAAAAAAAACGCTTTATCTTTAGAATAGAAAAGAATACTCTTTATCTTAGTCATTAGACATAGTCCATCCAGAAATGTTGTTTGACCACCCGTTGTAAAAAAATATAGTCAAAATATGTGGCTTGGCTGTTTCGCTACCATCACATGGACGTAAGGTGAAAAATTTATTCAGTGTTCATTACTTTTCTGTTAAGTAGGTATCTATAGTTCTTGTAGTAACGAAACGGCCAAGCGTCTTATTTTGACTAAGGTGTAGACTTTGTGAAGTTAGGGCGTGTAGAGTTAGAAGCTTGGCTCTACATGAGATCTGATAACTTTTTGACAGTGCAAGCCATATGGTCTCGCCTTGGCAATATTTTACGTGAATTTTTTTTTGGTGGAATACTATATTTCCTAAACAATAGCTACTGCAAAAATCTAAACTGTAATGTTCCTCTTCGCAGTTCGAACTGCAAGATCATTTTTCGTACAGTCTACGTGACTTCGATTACCTTAGACAATATTGGATGAAGGCGTGCCAAACCGCAAACATCCGCACGCACAATCACTTAGAACCGAAGATAGATTCTTGGAAACTCTTGTTGTTTGACAATTGACAAAGTCAAGAAGTGGCGGAAGGACGCAATATGTGTCGTTATTGATCAATTGTATTAAACTAATTGATTAAAAATTGGGTCAAATTAAAGCTAGCGAAACTTTGCAGACGTGATCGTTAGCATGATAAAATAAAATACATAAATATTTGATGGTATTTTTGGGGGTCAACAACCGCTAGTACTTAGTTTTGTTACTTGAAGGATGAGAGAAAATCTGTTTTCTTTTGTTTTATCATGTTTATTTATTACTAGCTGCGCCCCGCGGTTTCACCCGCGTAAATATCGATCCCGTGGGAATATCGGGATAAAAACTATCCTATGTCCTTTCCCGGGACTCAAACTATCTCTATACCAAATTTCATCGAAATCGGTCCAGCCGTTTTCATGTTATGTCGTGACAACGGAAAACGGGTTTCATTTTTATATACATATATAGATTTGGGCAATGTGATCCACATTTCAGTCTAATGAAATCCCGGGTGCCCGTCCTACGGTGCGTGGCGTGCGATCAATGAACAAAAAATCCGTGATAAATGATATTTTTTCTAAAACTGGGTAAAAAAACACGTTTCATGTCAAACATAAATTATGTTAAAAACTTGATAGGTTCATTGGTTTTCTATCCGACTACTCTGCGAAGAGCAGTGGTGGCCAAGTGGTAACGGCCGCGACTTACGAGTTGTAGGTCGTAGGTTCGAATCCAGACAGGCGCTTTACTTTGTGTAAATTATTTCATCACCACTGCTCTCAAAAACGGTGAAGGAAAATATCGTGAGGAAACCGGCATGTCCTAGAACCAAAAATTCGAAGGCATGTGACATCTGCCAACCCGCACTGGGCCCGCGTGGTGGATTACGGCCCACTCCCTCTCACTGAGAGGAGGCCTGTGTCCCAGCAGTGGGAACATTATAGGCTGATTATGTATGTATGTATGTACTCTGCGAAGAAAGACCGATACAAACTCAGAGGTCACAGTCTCTTTTAAAGTCTAAACATAATCGTGGTCAGTTCATATGAGGACCATGTAATTAGTGTCCGAGATCGTCTTTTGACCAAAGAACCAGAGATGTTTGAGTGGACCCATCCAGTTAGTGCACGCATTTTTGTCAGTATAGGTACTTTTGTGGTGTGAGCTAACTCAAAATCTGAGGTTAGTAGTAAGAAATCCGACTTTCTAATCCCCTTTCATGGGCTATGTATGATGGACGATCACTCAAAGGAATTAATGGCTGCAAGACTTTAACACCAATATAGATATCAACTTTATTCAACATCTTTGCAAGTCGCCAAAAAACTCAATGTTTTTCTTTGCTCATTTTTCAGGTATCGTTCCTGCGCGGTACGTCCTGGCCGTACTCGGTTCAATAGGCTTCGCCATAGTCTATGGTCTCAAAGTGAATCTCTCCGTGGCTATGGTGGGGATGCTGAACCATAGTGCGATCAAAGCGGCCCAAGAGGCAGAAGATGGACACCTTAATAAGAGTGCCAGTTTGTTGGCGCCCGTTGATGAGGCGTGTGAAGGAGGGCATGTCAATTCTACTGTAAGTAACGATTTTGCTGCAGATAGTGGTTCACAATTCGCATTTAGACTTTGCTAAGCAAAGTCAGCATTCTAAACGAATATGAACCTTATTTTAACCACATATGGTTTTTATTCATTGATTACCTACGCGTGCTCACAACGATCCGTGGTCCAGGGTTCACAAAGAGCTATCTGTAAATCTTGCCCTGGATCTTATTACTGATGGGATATAAATACCTATGGGATAGAGACAAGATAAACCTATGAACCGTCCTTCGTAAACAACTCATTAACTAGAACAACGAACATACCAAGCCTGAAAGCCTATCTAATTTTGTTCGTTACCTTGAAATATCAGTCGAGATACACGCCCTAACTCTACACTTCACAAACTCTACGCCTTAGTCAAAATATGTGGCTTAGCCGTTTCGCTACCGACACATGGGCGTAAGGTGAAAAATGTATTCACTGTTCATTACTTTTCTGTTATACAATAGTTCTTGTAGTAACGTAACGGCCAAGCCTCATATTTTGACTAAGGTGTAGAGTTTGTGAAGTTAGGGCTTGTAGAATTAGAAGCTAAGCTCTACATGAGATCTGATAACTATTAAAAAGTGCGAGACATATGGTCTCGTCTTGGCAACATTTTACAAGAAATTTTTTTTGGTAGGATGTCCTTATCCAACCTCATAACATTGACTTTATGGGATAGGTTCTATTTGATTGCAAAAATTTATGAGGTTGCTTTAGTGACTCATAAAGTTAGCCAAGGAAAATAGGTACGGCTTTTAATTAATAAAGAAAGTGGATAATTATGCCCTTTTATTACCACACGCCAAAATTGATGGACTTAGTAGAACGAATTCAAATAAAAAAGAGTTTCAGAAAATTGCTTTTATTTATCGTCATTAGATATCGATTCCCGTTATGACTGTGAAGTTTCGTTAGCTAATTTAATTTGTCCCTGTACCACACCCCGGACACTCCATACAACGCTCGCAAAATAATTACCTACTACCACTACATTGACAAATGACGTTTGTATACGTGTAAATGTGTGCGTGAAATCTAGTAGGGCTGGCTGGCGCAGTATTGCGTAGGCGGCGGCGCTGCCCGAACGTATGCAACAATGGGGCGCCGCGCGCCGCGACCCTAGGTACTCACAGAAATCTAATTAATAACATTTCTATTGTACTACTTTTCAAGTCGAAGAACGAATAGAACGTGAAAGAAAGAGACATAACTAAGACAATAAAGAGAGAGAGAGAGCAATAATTTAATAGTTGGTATGTTAATATTAAGGAAGTTTTAATTGTTCTAAAACGAAGAAAACTTGGAAAATAAATGAATAATAGAGAAAATTATGAAAATAAATTATCACAACACTGGCTTAACTTGTTTGTCTGTAATATACTAGCTTTTATTTTTTATGGGTTTAAAGGATATTTGAGTTGCTGTTCCTTACCTTCTTTCATGTTTCGGGAACCGAAAGAAACTCCTGTCTTTATCGTTCCTCGATGAAGATAAGCATCCAAATAATGCACAATATACAACCATCGTGATTAACACAAAATATAAAACTTTAAAAAAATAATGTGTTCGTGTCAGCAGTAGGTAGGTACAGCGCTGCGGTTCTTGTGTATGCGAGCGCCATTGTTAAACAGGGACCGGACAACCCCGCTTAAGAGTTAAGCCTTTGGACAGGGTAACCCGTACATGGGGTAACTCATATCGCAGTGTTACCTTTTCTTCGAGTTACATCCTCGAAACCCAGCGAAATGGTTAACACCTTTATTAAGGTAACCACGTGAAGGGGTTAACCCCTTCAATGACTTAAGCCTTTGAAGAGGTTACCTTCTCGAAAAGCTTTTTTTCGTGTTACCCTGGATTACCTTATAAACTTGAGCTGCATGTAGGCATGAGCTCCCTATTCTGAAATTGACTAAAGTGGCACAACTTAACTATATTTTAGTTTGACAGCACTAAGATGGCACTGAGTTATTAATCTATTGAAAATGGCAATTTTGCTATTCTGAATTTCACGTTTTTCACCTAAAATTTTGATTGTCTTACAAAATCGAACTAAATCTGACTATTTTTAATCGCGACTAAAAAGGTGTGGAATGAAATTAGTTGTCATGAACACCTCGACTTCAGGTGCAAAAACAGTACGGTATGTATCTTTCTTTTTTCTTTTGCTTATATCTCGAAAATGGTGTCAATCAACTCAGCCTATCGCAGTCCACTGCTGGACATAGGCCTCTCCCAGACTGCGCCACAGCACCCTGTCCTTCGCCTTCCGCATCCAGTCTACCCCAGCCACCTTCTTTAGGTCGTCCGTCCATCTAGCGGGGGGGCGGCCCACACTACGCTTGCCGGTACGCGGTCTCCACTCCAGGACTCGCCTGCTCCACCGGCCATCAGTCCTTCGACAGACATGGCCAGCCCACTGCCACTTCAGTTTGCTTACTCTGCAAGCTATGTCGGTAACTCCGGTTCTTTTCCGGATAATTTCATTCCTGATTTTATCCTTCAAAGAGACTCCGAGCATAGCTCGCTCCATAGCGCGCTGAGCGACCTTGAATTTGTGGACCGGCCCGACCGTCAGTGTCCACGTTTCAGCACCGTATGTCTTCAAACACTGCGGGATAGGCGACGAGAAGACTTGACGGAGTTTTCCAAATGCTGCCCAACCCAACTGGATCCTTCTGTCAGCTTCCTTCTCAAAGTTGTGTCTACCGAGCTGGATGACTTGCCCTAGGTAGACATACTCCTTCACAACTTCGAGAAGCGACCCTTCGATGTGGATTGGACTCGGCAAGACGTGCGAATTGTACATGACTTTCGTCTTGTCCAAATTCATGCCGAGGCCAATCTGCCGGAAGACTCCATTTAGGCTGTGCAGCATTTGGTCTAGCTGTTCCAACGTCTCTGCCATTATGACGATGTCATCAGCAAATCGAAGATGGGAGATGTACTCGCCGTTAATGTTGATACCCTGTCCAGTCCAGTCCAGCGTCTTGAAAACGTCTTCCAACGCGCTGGTAAACAATTTAGGGGATATTATATCCCCCTGTCTCACCCCCCTGAGCAGTTGGATGGGGCTGGTTTTCTGATTCTGAATCTGGACAGTCATCGTTGCAGCGTCATACAAATATCTCAACACTTCGATGTAGCGCCAGTCAATTCGACATCGTTGCAGAGAGGCCAGAACTGCCCATATTTCGATGGAGTCGAAGGCTTTCTCGTAGTCCACAAATGCCATACACAGCGGCTGATTGAACTCCTCGGTCTTCTGCACAATTTGTCGAACAGTATGGATGTGGTCTACGGTACTGAAGCCTTTCCGAAAACCGGCTTGTTCTGGCGGCTGGAACTCGTCAAGTCTCCTGGCGAGACGGTTCATGACGACCCTCGAGAACAGCTTGTATACGTGGCTCAGAAGTGAGATGGGTCTATAGTTCTTCAGTAAGGATTTGTAACCTTTTTTGAAGAACAGAACCACCGCACCTCTGCTCCACGCCTCGGGCGTTGTGCCCTCTTGGATAACGGAATTAAAGAGACTCGCTAGCTCCTTCCGGACTGGTGCCTCGCCCGCTTTAAGGAGCTCTGTCGTTATTCCGTCATCCCCAGGCGCCTTGTTGTTCTTTAGCTGCTCGAGAGCCGCCCTAATCTCGCATTGGTCGATATCCGGGATGTCCTCCGTGTAGTGGCGCGTTAATTCGGCTCGATGGTCATCTGCACTATGCCCCGCTGGTTTCATCGTCCGTGTTGAGTATAGGTGCCCATAAAAATCCTCGACTTCCTCGAGTATCTCGGACTTCGAAGTCACGATTCTGCCATCCGCAGTTCTTAGTTTCGTCAGATGGGACCTCCCTAATTGCTGAGCGAACACTTTCGACCCTCGGTTCTGCTCAATCGCGTCCTTAATGTCACAGGTGCTGGAGCACCGAAGGTCTCGTCGCGTCAGCTTCCTAATTTTTAGGTTTAAGGCCCTCTTATCTGACGGAGACGGCTGCATAGATGGCAACTTTTGTCTTTCCCTCGTAAGTCCGAGAGTTTCCGAGGAAAGTTTAGACACCTTACTTTTTCGCTGCGACGGGAAAAACCTGCGGAACACGTCGCGTAGTGCTTTGACCACCTCGTCAGCTTTCTCGTCAATATTGCCTGTGGTTTCCAACAGGGCGAATCGATTTTGAAGTTCCAGTTGGAACTTTTCGGATCCTAGAGCGGCTTGGAGCTGCGTAGGTCGGAGTGTAGGCCTCATCATGCGGAGTCTCTCAGCTCAGAAATTGATATTTAAAGTGCCTTGGACAAGCCTGTGATCGCTTCCGGTATTAAACCTACTAATCACAGAGACATCTCTAAATATATGCTTCCGATCCGTCATGATGAAGTCTATCTCGTTCCTTGTCACGTTATCGGGGCTTTGCCAGGTCCACTTCCTTTGGGGTTTCTTTTCGAAAAACGAATTCATTAAGAAGAGCCCCTGCGACTCCAAAAAGTTGACCAACATTTGCCCCCTGTGATTCCTGCGTCCCAAACCGAACGGTCCGACTTTAGATTCACCGCGTTCTTGTAATCCCACTTTGGCATTGAAGTCCCCCATAACAACGTTGTAGTGGGCCTTTGTCGTACTGTGCATTGCCTTGGCAATATCCTCGTACATGGCCTCGGGTGTTTCGTCAGAGCATGTCGAAGTCGGCGCATATACCTGTATCACTTTCAGGTAGTACCTGTCAGTGAGTTTCAGTACAAGGTACGCTACCCGTGTTGACACACTACTGATTTCCACAACGCTGCTAGTGAGTTCCTTGTTGACTAGAAAGCCGATCCCGCCTTGGGAGAGGTGATCACCTTCGCGGAAGTAGAATAGGTGGCCTGACTCCAGAGTTATCGTGTCCTCCCCCTGTCTTCGGACTTCAGATAACCCCAGTATATGCCAGTTAATGCGACCTAACATAACGTCCATTATACGTAGCCATATATAGTCGTCGTTGGTAGGCTGCCGTAACCCGGGGATTCTTCGCACCCCCCGTCCCGCCGTTACCGTGACCGCTACCTTGACCAGGAATAGCGGGACCACCGGGAACTGGGGGCCGTTGTTTTGGCACTTTTTTCATGTGGGAGGTTTAATGCCCGTAGTCACCACGCTGGGCATGCAGGTTGGTGACCGCAGAGCCAAGCCTTTCGCAACGATGACGCTGCTGCCCGTCATCGTTCTGGAGGATTTAGGTTAGCTTGTGGGATGGTTATACCGCCATCGGTCGGTCGCCAGCGCCTCGTCTGTCAGTAGCAGGGTGTACCGCGCGCAGGTGAGGTTGACGTTTGAGGAGTCCGGTTGTTATGTGCTCCCCCTTACACCCCGAAAATGGTGTGTCCAATCGCAAAAATAATGAAAATTTCGACCCCCTTTATAGAACCCATAAACCCCTAAAACTCAACATGTAGGTAATCATTTTTCATATTTTCCATTTAAAAAGTGAAAAATTCCTTAAAAAACACGTCAAGGTTGCCCCCTCAACGCCTGCGGCTCTAAAAAAATTCACGGAGTAGGGCAAACAAGTACCACGTGTCGACGAGTCGCGATTGTCAAATTAGATTTTAGATGTGTCAAAATTATTAGCTGTAAGATTCTCATAGCAAAAAGTAAGTAATTTTAGTGATAGTTTAGTTCGGTGAACAAGAGAATCGGCATCAATAGTTATTTTTCCATGTTTACAAGTCGCTCGGCAAGTCGGTACACGCAAGATTGGCGGACCGCCGGGCGTGGTACGATGTCTCGTGCGGTCGTGGTTATGCAATTTTCAAACTAATATAGATTGTAAACAGTGCATATTACAATGTCTTGAGTTGGAATGGCTTACCCTGTTACAGTGTTACAGGGTGTTGAAAGGGTAACCCGTTCGTAACGGGTTAACTACACCCGTTCGAAGGTGTAACATGTATCATAGGGTTTTTTTTCGAAGCGCTTAAAAAAACCCCTTCAAAAACCCTTTCAACGAGTATCCGGCCGGTCCCTGTTGTTAAAGAGCAGGCGACGAACACATCGAAGTGCGGGGTGAGGTGCGGTAACTGATGTTAGTGCGGGGAACGGAGTGGCCTTTCTGTACGCAGTACTTTAAGTATTCTGTGCCTGTACAGTCACGAGCAATAATATGTCAACACTTGGCAACTTTCAATTACGATATTTTCGTGAAATAACGAATGCAACGTTGAAATACGACACTTGACATAAACCTATGGGTTCGAAAATACTATGTTCGTAATAACATAAAATTTCATTCAAAAATAAAGGAGAAAATCGCCTTTGAATAAAGCCAAAGTGTATAAGTACATACTTATAGACGTGACTGTACAGACGCCATTTCAAAATTTTCTTTAATATGTTCACTTCGCTGGGTCTTCTCCGATACGATGATAAAAAAAATTAAACCTCCGAAAAAACTGAAAAGCAAAAAATAAAAACCTTTTATTTTACCTTAATAAATAAGTTCTTAAACTAATGCAAGTATACCTAACTAATTTTGAGTCGGCGCCAAACAAGCAACTTAATATCGTTGCGAGTGGTCGTGCGGAGAGCGCACTTTTTGTTTGGAATGTTAATATTTAGCGCTGGAGATTTCACGTTGCATTATTAATTTGATTTGGCTATTTCTATAAGGTAATTTAGTGATCTTTGTTCATTGATTGTTTGGCGCCGACTCAAAATTTTTTAGGTATACTTACATTAGTTTAAGAACTTATTTATTAAGGTAAAATAAAAGGTTTTTATTTTTTGCTTTTCAGTTTTTTCGGAGGTTTAATTTTTTTGTTAAAAAGTTTTTATTTTATAATTTTTTGAGGCTATAATTTACTTATTACTGCATGCTTAATTTTTGATTACTTTTAAAATGGCTACCTACCTTACTTTAGATATTAACTGTTATATAATCCTACTTTAATTATTATTTTTTGTATAGTAAAATACTTAACAAAAACAGGCTTTATATACCAACATAGATAGGCCTTTAATTTTAATTGTAATACACAGCTCAGCATTAAAATCTGTGAATGAACAACAAATCACCCCTATTTTCCCACCCTTAGGGTAGGATTTTTTTTTCCAAATTTACATTGGACCAACTTCGAGGTATGTTCTATCCATTAAAAAAAGAATTATCAAAATCGGACTAATCTGTAAAAAGTTATGCGTGGTCATACATTACAATCAGTGAGTGAACTATCAATCATCCCCTGTTTTCCTACCCTTAGGGTTAGAATTTTTTTTCCAAATTTATATGGGACCACCTTCGGGGTATATCCTTTCTAATCAAAAAAGAATTATCAAAATCGGACTGCTCTGTAAAAAGTTATGCGTGATCATACATAAAAAAAAAAAAAAATAAAAAAAAAAAAAAAAAAATATACGCGTCGAATTGATAACCTCCTCCGTTTTTTCGTCGGTTAAAAAGTTCTTTCAATGTCATATCAAATTGACCTAATTTTCATCGACTTGCAAATAAACACGAGTTGTTTTTATTAAGCATCAATTGGGGCGGTCGTAAACTGCTATTATACGAATACGAAACATTTCATTGGCTATATCAATGTTTCACTTTTAAATCATCTCTTGCGCAGAGACGGTTGCGATTGCGACATCGTAAATTACGAATTCCAGGAAATAGGTACCTATAGCTTTCGCGTTAAAGTTAATTATGCCCCTACTTAATGTGACATTGATTTAATTTTGTATGAGGAAAAAAAGTTGTATTTTTGTATGACAACAGGGTACAACGGTGCATAAATAATAAAGTAACCAATCCACTATAGCCACCCAAACAGCCCAATTATATATTCGTTTCCATATTCTGCAATAGTCCTGCATCAACCGGAGGTTGTCCTTGGGTGCACTTGCAAAGAACATAAAGGGGCCATCGTCGGTTGGTGCCTCATTCTATTTAAAATTGTCTAAGGGGCCTTTGCGAGTTGGCTTCGGCCCCTCGCACGCCTTGCAAAGGACCGGGACTCCATGGTGCAGAGATAAGTAAATATAAAAAAATATATACTTATATTTAGGTAAATAAAGATTTTATAGTAGCCTTGGAGTGTAAATGTGGTGCTGATTCACAAACGATGGGACACTTAATATCGTGTTCTGCGTGTCCTGTCAGCTGCACGTTACAGGAACTGGTGGATGCTAGTGATGGCGCCAAACAAGTAGCCGAATTCGGGGCCGGAGTTTCGGGGCCATTTAGATTGCTATCGACACGCTATGAAGAGGAAGATTTTATAGTACAGACGCCAGCACATTAACCTACTACAATCTGTCAAATTTCTTTAATAGATTTTCAACTTTATCACTAAATCATAAGGTTCAAAGTTGATTGGGAAAATCTGACAGTTTCGGGTAGGTTGATGTGCTGGCGTCTGTACATCAGGGACTTACAAAGTATGCATTTTTAATTACATGGTGTAGGTACGAAAAGTTAGGTGAAACGCTACTTTTCTAGTTAGATCACTGAGTAATCTGTGTTTAGGAGAAACGGACGATACTTTGGACCTGGAATACTTATAATCCCTCATAGGTGATAGATACTTAGACCTCGACCTCCAATCCGGGTTCAAACTTATGGTACAAACTAAAAGAAGCACGACCTTGATGTGTCATTAGCATTACCGTCTGATACCTCTCCGTTGATTTCATTTTTGGATCACGTCCAAACGGCCCGAATGATTCTGGAGAAAGAATTAGCAACAAAAACAATATCTTTTGTTTCTGAGTTAGATATCAGGTACTTAACTTAGGTATTATTGCGAAGGTTTCAGTTTCCATCATCATCATCGTCATGATCGTTTTGAGTATACAGTTCAGTAAGTTGAAGTTATTTCCGAAGTGCCCTTGCTCTTTCGGGGGTAGAAGCCCTTTGTAACCCCTGAAAGACTGACAGAGGACGAACGGGCATCGCTTTTCGTAAAATTCCAGTTTTATAGCTCGGATCGTATTATTAACTTTCTCCTTTCCGATTGTTTCATTTGACGACGGAATAGTTCGAATTGGTTTCTTATAGAAGATAGACTAACTGCTGAATACTCAAATGCAAGTTCTCAATTTTAGTCTCAAGCTGTCTCTGCTACTTTATTCGGAGGGGTGTTTTATTTCTTGATGTTTTCTGTTTTTAGGAACCGGATGGACCGTTCGCGTGGCCTTCAGAAGTTCAAGGCATTGTCCTCAGTTGTTATTTCTGGGGCTATTTTGTCTCACAACTACCTGGTAAGTCCTAAGTCTGGAGCCCCTATTTTTTCGCATTCGTTTGCTATCATTATTGGGACGACTCGATGTGTAGGTACCACAGATTAATTTTGCAAAAAATTAAAAATTAAATTAAAATATATAATATAAATAAATATATAATACATATATACATAATAATTTAAAATTAAATTTATTTTTTAAATTGACGAAATGTGATACTCGCCGACGTTTTTGCAGAATACTTACTGGAGACATTGGTGACGTTTCACCAATGTCCAACACAAGTTGCAACAAATTCGTTTAAACATAAGTATTGTATTGCATTCATTTGAGGGGCCCGGGGCTAAATAATAACAGCCGCACAGGTCGATTGATCAGGTTAAGCTACACTTGCCACGGTTGGTCTGTAGATGGGGGACCATCTTTACATACCGAGACCCCTCCGTGCCTCGGAAAGCACGTTAAGCTGTTGGTCCCGGCTGTCATTCGTGGATCTTTGATAGTCGTTAGTCAGAAGGTCGAAAGTCTGACTCAAAGGACTGGATTGTGGAGGTCTGATAGGCAGTCACTCCGTGTAAAATACTGGTATTCAGCTGCATCCGGTTAGACTGGAAGCCGACCCCAACATTGTTGGGAAAAGGCTAGGCAGATGATGTATTGCGTTAATTTAATAACTAATAATTAATAATAAATTAAATTAATAATAATAATTTGGACGGTTCATTTGTTTTTCATTTCATGTTACGTTTCAGTGGTTTCACAACCCCCGGTATTTGTCATTGAATATGCTTTGTCTTCTAGCTGCCCGCATCGCAGAGCTGTACTCAGCTAAATGGGTGATGTTCTTCAGCGTGTTTATCAACGTGGTGTGCACTCTGCTGACTCCGGTTATGTGTGAACTGCATTACTCTGCGGCTGTGCTCATGAGGATCGGCGAAGGTATTGGAGGGGTAAGCAGTTAGTTATATTTTAAGCTAATAGTCAAAGAAGAGAAGGGAGGAGGCCTTTATAAATATGTACATAAATAAGCTTATGTTCAAGGGTATAAGTTTTATACTTACCTACTCTTGGACATAATGTACCTATGCTAAACATCCTTGTAGGTCCCAATATAGCACACATTTCCAGGCCATGTAACTTAATACACAATACTACTATTGTATATTCTGTTACTTAATTAACTGACACCACAAGTGCATAGGTGGCTATGAACTTTTGGTGTCAGCATGACCTAGCCTATAGCCTATTGATTCAGTCACGGCTGAACTTAGTTGGGAATCATTTCCCCATCCATTCCTCTTTACCTTGCCAAAGCTAGTGTTCACACTACACTAAATTGGATTCTTAGTGTAGTGTGATCACTAGCTCCCTACTTCCTAGTTAGAGTGTTCCTAGTTAGTGTAGTAAGCGCTTTAGCACTATTTCCCAGGAGGACATAGAGGCTTTGAAAAGGAATCAAATTCTTGACAGTTAAAAACTGATCAATAGTAAAAATTTTACGCGCCAAGAAGAAAAATGGCTGCAGTAGTCCAGAATTTGTAATTTATGTATATGTAGGTTGGCAGTGCGATTTTTGACCTCGGAATTATCACAAATGGAAATACCTACCTATGTTCATGATAATAAAAGTTTATACATAAACACATCGTAAATACGTGTACATAAAAGAATCATGCGGTATTTCCCATGTATTCATCAAATCATAACATATGATTCCTTTTCTATTGGGATCATTGTCCCAAGCGACGTCAACTCTATTATTTACCTATTGATTTCAATGTGTGGCACGCATGGCATCTACGTTGGCGCCACATACGTATTTAAGTACCTATAGTATAATTTTATGTAACTGTTTACTATGTATTTACTGCAGTGGCGGATTTACACATTTGCCGCCAGTAGGCTATTCAAATTTTGCCGCCCCTACCGACCTCTACAACAATGTCCCATGTCTTTTGTATACTGCTTCGCCTTTTCTTCAAAATACTTAAAATGTTCTCGTTCATCAGCTACGAACAACATGCAAAGAGATTTGTAAAGATCGGTAACTATGATCAAATCTACGGTAGAAGCCTGAATTTGAGCATTCACTTTTATATTCTTTCCAAAAAAACATGGTAGGTATATAAATATTAATCTTTTTAATTTCAGTAAGACTTATAAAAAATGTTAGCCCCAAATTTGCCGCCCCTAAAATCTGCCGCCCTAGGCTCCAGCCTACTCAGCCTATTGGTAAATCCGCCACTGATTTACTGTAGGAGTTATGTTTATGAACACATAACATATGCTCGAGAATGAAGACCGGTTATAGCGCGGTTTCGCACTACGTCCGATCCGAATGAATGCCGGTCCGAAGTGACCGTAGTCCTATTTGTATGAGGGGTTGTGCACTAGATCTGAACTCTATCCGTCAGAATTTAGAACATTCCCAATTCGGATTGAAGTCGGATCTTTAACTCGGATTCGGATCGGATGTAGTGCGAAATCGCTCTTACTCTGCATAAAAATTTAGATAGGTATATAGGTAGGTACTGTATTAGAAAAATACATGAAAATTAATAGTAGATTTTTGGTTTTATTTTCCTGTTTTCTGATAATTCAATTTTTTTTTATAAATGAACTGTAGGTATCTCTATCTATGATAAAATACGAAAACCAAACGGCAACATTTGTTCTTTTTAGTTTCGGACGATTGATTGACTGATTTTGGATGCGATACCACAGATCTACAACAGCCGTTGGCGCCGCGCCGCTTTTGTTTCTATTGTAAACACCCTGACCTTTTTTTTTTGTTTGCCTATTCTGTCCCAATGCTGGGCAAATGCCTCTCGCACTAAGCTTTAACAAGAAAAAATAGGGCCATATCACCCCGTTCCCTATCTAAACAGAAAGGTAAATGGTACCATAACATATGGTAGACCATCCGAATGTGGTCTGACGATCTGATAACTTTTGCAGGGCCAACATGGCCAGAGATCGCACAAGACAGGGAAAGAAAAAGGGGAGGCCTTTGCCTAACAAAGGGACACAGAAAAGGCTAACAAAAAAATAAAACATGTAAGTAACCCTCTCTAAAGCTAAGTTAAAATTCTTGTATCCAGGGAGTAACATTCCCGGCCATGCACACGCTGCTGTCAAAATGGGCGCCACCTTCGGAGCGCAGCTTCATGGCTGCCCTGACGTATGCGGGCACTTCCTTGGGCACCGTCATCTCTATGCTGATGGCAGGCGTGCTCACTGCTAATGTCGGTAAGACTATGAAGACGTAGTTTGGTCCAAAAGTATCTGTGATATGTTTAAGATAAGTTTATAAAATTCACCTACAGGTAATCATTCTCATTCTCATTGATGATTCTTCTAACCAATTTATAATTCACATTTATAATTTAACCCATTTATAACTTTAGTAGGTAGGTACAGTAAAACGGGGCTACTTTGACCAGGCCGATCACAACGCTATGACGCGTTCCCCACTCCCCGCGCCTCGAACAATATTACTCGAGGTCACGCACACTTGCTGAGCACACGTGAAAACCGATTTTGGCGCTCTGTCAAAGTAGCTCCAAAATCTGTCAAAGTAACCCTGGAAGTCAAAGTAACCCCGTTTTGCTGTAAGTGATTGCGTAAAAATTGACAGCAACCTAATTTCGTAACACACTATCAATCTTAATCTGAATAATTTTGAAGGATATTGGTAGTCCATTGCTTCGTATGTTCGAAAACATTGTCCGCTCAACAACGCAGTTGAATTGTCAAAATGAAACCCAATGCTACTGATAGTGTGTTACGCGCAATTACCCCGCAGGGTTTGTTTTTTAACACTTTTATCAAATGCTTTTGGAATTGGAACAGACCATCCATTTATACATACCTACATAGGTGCTCAACTACTTTATACGAGTAGGTACCCGTTATTTTTATTTCATGCAAAACTTTCTGATTTTCTGGATAGGATTCAGGACTGCTCTTAGACCGGTCTAATTAACTGCTGCAAGTATCATTCTAAAATTGTTAAATGTTTTTTGTTGATGACTGTACCTAGGTATTAATTTTACAAAAAAAAAAAAGCAAAAGCGCGTCCATGTTTTTTTGGCATCTCTTATGGAGATACATTTTTAGGCACCGTTCACGTATAGAATCGTAGAATCGTAAAATGTTTTATTTTTAGGTATGATGAACGGATATCCTGCATGCGGGCTGTATGGTCGTTGCCTGCATGCAATAGTTGGAGCAAACTGAGATAAAAAATATTTAGAACTGCTAAATGTTCATTTATTTATTGCACAATGTACTGACGCCAGCATATCAAGCTACTACAATCTGTCAAATGTCTTTAATAGATTTTCAACTTTATCGCTAAAGTACAAGGTTCAAAGTTGATTGGGAAAATTTGACAGTTTCGGGTAGCTTGATGTGCTGGTGTGTGTACCTTCACACATTTACAGGCTATGACTAGGCTAAACTCATGAATAGGTACAATGCACCCCGCACCCTTAATGCGCACACTATCCATCACATTGTGATTTGTGTGCGCATTAAGGTTGAATCTTTTATGTCTTTAATTACTAAAATTGGTTTTTAACCGTTTTAATCATTGATATATATGTTACACTAGATCAGTAATTACCGCGCCAAGGCGTTGCCACTTGTCATAAGGCCACAGCCTTATGCGTAGCTAATGTCACTTCAGTGCTCTGTGTGGCGCCAACAGAAGTGAACCAAGTGACACTCGACAAAAATATCGCCAAAATGGGTAAATTCGTAGTGAAAGAGTGCGATTCAAGATCACAAAAACATAATAAATTAACCAGAATTACTTTCCACACGTAATTTTATTGTTTCTGTGTTTATATCAACGTAAAATAAATAAAATGCAGAATTTTGTAAATTAGGTTCAGTGTTACCACTAAAAACTTAGTTTTAGTTTCCCACATTTATGGGAGTTTTTAATTTATTGGAATAAGTGATTTTAAATATTTTTTAAATAATAACAATGTTGCCGGGTGCCTAAAGATGCAGCACGCCTTGATAAATGGGTGGAAATAATCAGATTGCTGAGAAAAGAGACTAACTGAATAAATAAAAAATATTTAAAAAGAAAATGTCTTAATTATTGTCATTAGTTATAAACTTCTAATACACATCGAAAAAGAAATACATAATTCAAATATTTTATAAATAATTTGGCCTAGGTAACGTTTTTTTGAACGTCATTTATGGTTTAAAAAGTTGGGTAAAATTTTGCATGGGTAGGCAACCCCATCCCACCATTGCATGTTTATATTGCGGTCTTTGTCTAATCTAAGTGACGGTATTATTCTTGCGACTTGTGTAAGTGAGACAGATATATGTTTACTTTTAAATGTTTAGTGGTTTCAAAGCTACGTCGTCGCGTTTAAATAGTGGTTACACTTTTTTGACACATTTTATTGAGGTTTGCTTCTCCATGGAATTATTATGTACTACGTACAACTGGAAGGTTCACTCAGATTATAAACGCGAGCCGAGAGGTTTCAAAACTTCACCCGTCCTTGTCAAAGTAGGGTAACCATATTTTATGTAATAGGTAGGTACATCGGATTTTACTAGGCCACCTTATAATTATAATTACTCTATACACGCTCGTCGATTCTTGATGTTCTTTATGTTACATGCCTTTTCATCAGCACCTAGTAGCATGACATTTTCAATCGTAGGCACTATGTATATTTTTAAAATTACAGTGAACACTCACGTCATCATTTTCCATCTTGTCTTTCATCTTCATAAATTATACTTAATAGAGGTAGACAGAAGTACTTACTAGCATGTTTTGAATTATCCCCACCGACAAATCACCCTTGGTGGGGTTTAATTTAACATTATTATCCAGTGGGGATTTTTCATGTTATATTCCTGAAATCCCCTTGAAATTTGATATAAGTCGTGGTGGGGATTTTAGGAAAAAAAAAAATCATGAAATCCCAAGGGTGATTTGTCGGTGGGAATTTGAGAAATAATTCAAAACATGCTAGTAAGTGCTTCTCTCTACCCCTATTAAGTATAATTCATGCCGTGACGTGTTTCTTTCTAACGGAGGCCCCTACCTATAGCGATGAACGCGATGATAGTCTCAGTGCGATAGGCGATGGGCCCAACTACCTATAGTATCTAACCCCAGGTTCGCGCCGGCAACAAAACATGTTATAAACAGCTATCTATGTCTATCACTCTTTGAGGGTTTGATTGCGTTAGATAGATGTTAGGAACATGTTTTGTTGTCGGTGCGAGGTTGCAAGGATGTTTGTACGTTTTCAAATAAAATAATAGACAATATATTTAGGTGGGTCTAATAGACAATATACTTTATAATTTTTCTGAGGATGTTCGATATACTTATGTTTTCATGTTTTGTAATGAAAAATTACAACCCAAAAGTTCGTAGGACTTCAAATTTGTGATAGTGCCATCACATGTTAGAGACCTAACGTTTATATTTATATCTCCCAAATATCGAATGGCAGCGAGCAGTAAATTAGCTTGTTTAATTTTTTCCGAGCATCTGTCAGGTAATCTTCGGGTTTGAAATGCAAGCTACATATTACAGAGTTATCAGTCAGCTTTCCAGGAATAAGCTCTAACCATTTTCTTCTTATTTCGGCATTCGACGGCAATCTAGAAAAAAAAACTGTTTTGTTAGGTTCTGATTTTACATTTAGTATGTTCACCCTATTTATTACAAAAACAACTCACCTGTGAAAGGATATTCCACAACCAGGGTAAAATTATTTATGACACCCACTCACACCACAGAAAGTATTCACCATTTTAAAAAAAACAACAGTCGCATCGATTCTCAAATCGCATCAAAAGCATAAAAATAAAACACGACAACGAACAAGACGCCACCATGGAATTATTATGTACTACGTACAACTGGAAGGTTCACTCAGATTATAAACGCGAGCCGAAAGAGAGGTTTCAAAACTTCACCCGTCCTTGTCAAAGTAGGGTAACCATATTTTATGTAATAGGTAGGTACATCGGATTTTACTAGGCCACCTTATAATTATAATTACTCTATACACGCTCGTCTATTCTTGATGTTCTTTATGTTACATGCCTTTTCATCAGCACCTAGTAGCATGACATTTTCAATCGTAGGCACTAGGTATATTTTTAAAATTACAGTGACCACTCACGTAATCATTTTCCATCTTGTCTTTCATCGTCATAAATTATACTTAATAGAGGTAGACAGAAGTACTTACTAGCATGTTTTGAATTATCCCCACCGACAAATCACCCTTGGTGGGGTTTAATTTAACATTATTATCCAGTGGGGATTTTTCGTGTTATATTCCTGAAATCCCCTTGAAATTTGATATAAGTCGTGGTGGGATTTTAGGAAAAAAAATATCATGAAATCCCAAGGGTGATTTGTCGGTGGGAATTTGAGAAATAATTCAAAACATGCTAGTAAGTGCTTCTCTCTACCCCTATGACGTCTTCTTCGACCCCTCCTCCGCCTTCGGAGCAACGCCGCGTGAGGATCTTCCTCCCGCGCGCGCTCCGCCGCCTCCTTCTGGGACATGACGTGTTCGCAGAACGAGGCGACTGCCGCCCAGGACCTCTCATCCCTCAGCATGGCGTTAACCAAGCCGGGGAGTGATAGGTCCGGTCCGATCACCGCGATGAGACTGCGGCGCGGCTCGGACCACGACGGGCACACCTCGAGGGTGTGCTGCGCCGTGTCCCCCGCCGCGCCACAGTCGTGGCACGACGGCGTCTCCTCCCGTCCGATTCGGTGCAGGTACGATCCGAAACAACCGTGTCCGGACAGCACCTGCACCAGCCGGAAGGAGAGGAATCCATGCGACCGCTCGAGCCAGTCTCGCAGTACTGGCCCAATCGCGTCGAGGGTTCGGCGGCCGAAGGCTGCGGTGGCGAGGTCCCCCGTCCAATGGACGACGATAGCGTCCCTCGCCTCCCGCCGGACGGCCTCCCGCTCTTCCTGGGCTGGGCGTTCTCCTCTCGCCCTCCGCCCCGCCGTCCATTCATATACTCTGGCGAGCACCCACGCCTCGAGTTCCCAAGGAGGGGTGCCCGCCAGAGCACATGCTGCCGCGAAGCCCACCGTTCGGTAGGCCCGCGCCACCCGCTGGGCTATGGCCCTTTGGGGTGCCCGCAAGGCGGCAGCGTTCTCCCTCCTATGGAGGGAGTCCTCCCAGATAGGGGCTCCGTAGAGGGCCATACTCTTCAGGATGCCGGCGTAAAGTTGCCGGCATCGTGCGCTGGGCCCCCCCAAGTTGGGAAGCAGCCACGACAGCGCGCCCGCGGTCTTCAACAGGCGCGTCGACAGCCCGCTAAAATGCGGACCGAAGCGCCACCTGCTGTCAATTACAAGACCCAGGTACTTCATCTGGGCCTTGACCTCAATTTTGACGCCGTCCACGAAGATATGGGCGTCAGGTGGGGGGGCGCGCTGCCGAGGTCCGTGGAAGAACACGGCCTCGGTTTTGTGCAACGCCACCGTTAAACCTAGGCGGCGGATCCTCCCTGCGACCAAGGATCCGCCCGCCGAGGCCAAGTTGGCCGCCTCCCTGAAACTCCCCCCCCGGGCGGTGAGGAGAGTGTCATCCGCGTAGCACACGACACTCGTGCCTCGGAGGAGAGTTCCCCGCAGGAGCCAATCATAGCCGACGTTCCAGAGGAGAGGTCCTATGACTGACCCCTGCGGAACGCCGGCTTCGACGGCGTACCGCCAGACTAGGCCAGTCCTATTTACCAGAAGGATCGCCCGATCCTCCAGGTAGCTGGCCAGCAGACCGCGCATGTATCGAGGCACTCCGTGAAATCGGAGCGCCTCTAGGATGGTGGAGTGGGGAACGGAGTTGAAGGCATTGGCTATGTCGAATGACACAGCCAACAATCCATCCCCCGCTTCCATCGCCTCCTTCACCTGACCCTTAAGGCAGGCCAGCGCGTCCACGGTGGAACGCTCAGCCCGAAAACCGAACTGAGCGTCCGACAAGTCCGGCCCGATATCCCGCAGATGGCCCTTTAGGCGAGCAGCGATTATCCCCTCGAACATTTTGCCGACCTCATCGAGCAGAACGATGGGCCGGTACGCCGAGGGGGAGTCTGCCGGGCGGCCCTCCTTGCGAAGAAGGCACAACTGCCCCTCCTTCCATGGTTTCGGGAACCTCCCTGACGCAAGGCATGCGCTGAAGAGGTCCCTAAACCTCTCCTCCATTTGAGTGGCAGCGATCGCCACCACTCTTGCGGGAACCCCGTCGGGGCCTGGAGCTGTCTTCTTGGCGCGGATATGGGAAATTGCCGCGCTAAGTTCCGACTCCGTGACAGGAGGGGCCTCCTCTTCTTCCTCGTCTAGCTGAGCAGCTATCCCCCGCGGTGGGTCCATCACTGGCGGGGTGAAGTTGTCCCTGCACGGGAACAGGGACTGAACCACCCCATCGAGAAATGAGGGCTCCAGGGTCTCGGCAACCGGGGGACCATAGGGGCGCAATTTGTTGCGCGCCACCTTATATGGTCTTCCGTAGGGGTCGTTGTCGAGACCCTCCAGCAGCTCGGCTCTCGCCGTGTCTCTGGCGGTGGCGATGGCCCGATCGAGGACCATTTTTGCCTCCATGTAAACCTCATAGAGGTGGTCCTCGTTGTCCAAGTCCCGTCGACGCCGCCGCCGGCTCCGCGTGTATTCCCTCCTTGCCTCCACACACGCTGCTCGAAGCCCCGCCAGCTCCCCCGACCACCAGTACACGGCGCGTTTGGGTAGCGGTCGGCGAGACCGAGGCATGCTAGAGTTGCATACCTCGGTCAGAGACTCCCTCAGTTGCTTCGCCATGGTGTCCACATCCAGGCCGGCGGCAGGCGGCGAAAGCCAGTCCTGGATGAACGCCGCCTCGCTCGCTGCCTCCCTGTCTAGGCGGGTAAGAGCCCACCTCGGGAACGGTGGTCGCCCGGAGGGGGGCCTCATCTCTCCGGGGCCACTGTTGGAGATGTCGAACCGCACGTAGCGGTGGTCCGACATAGTCTCCACCAGGTCCACCCGCCAGTTCAACACCCGCGCGGCTAACGCAGGGGTGGCGAAAGTGACGTCCACTATTGAGCCGCCCCGTCGCCGCACGCATGTCTGGACGCTTCCTCTGTTCAAGAGGGAGAGTCCAGAGGAGGCTGCCCACATCTCAACCGCCCGCCCGCGTGCGTCGGTGGCCGGGTTGCCCCAGGTCACCGACTTAGCATTCAAGTCTCCCAGTACGGAGACCTGACGCGGCGCCACCCTGCCGACCACGGCGGCCAGGACTCCGAGATAGTTCTCAAAGTCCTGAAGAGGGCGGTTTGGGGAGAAATATACGCCCACAAGGGCTAAGTCTCCCCACGCGGCGGCCACGTATCCACGTCCCCTCTCTAATAGCGAGAGGGGAGGGGAGTCTGTGGAAGACCGCGCCGCAAGTGCCACCAAGTCGTCCTCGTCGCCCAGCCAGCTGCCGGGGATCGAGTAGGGCTCGGCGACCACCGCTACGTTCACCAACCACTCGGCCATGACCTGCACTACCAGGTTCTGGGCCGCTCTGCAGTGGTTGATGTTCGCCTGGAGGATGCGGTAGTCGGAAACCATTATTCCGACATCGCTTGCCCCTCCTCAGCTACCGCTACAACGGCGGCGGTTGCAACAGGGCGAACCTGCGCTGGCACTATGCCCTTCCTCACGGGGGGCTTACAGCTCCTGCCCGTCATCCTATGGGCCGCGGGGCGGCCACTGGCGGCACACGCCGTGCAGTGTGGCGTGGTGGCGCGGCAGGTGGCACTCTTGTGTCCCTCTTGCCCGCATTTGTAGCACGTGTCTCCCCAGTCGAATTTGGAGGGACACGTGGCTCGGGCGTGGCCGAACGCGAAGCACTTGAAGCAGCGCATAGGTTGGTCTTCAAGTGGCCGGACCACTGCCGAGCTAAGTCCCACAAGCAGCCGTCCCTTGGTCGTAGCAAGGGCAGCCCCAGCCGCGGCGACTGGGCACTCGACGCGGATGATGCCCATGCCACGGCGGCCGAGCCTGATGGCTCCACCTTTTACCGCGCCAGCGTCGCAGCCTCCAGCCGCTGCGACTGCCGCCACCACATCCTCCTTGGTGACCGAGTCATCCAGATCGGCCACCTCCAAGGCTGCGGTCTTAACAGGTCTGACGACCGTTGCCGCATCCGCAATGACCTCTTGCAACTTTGTTGCGAAGAGGTCCGCATTTGTGCCGCGCTGTTCCCCCGAGAACTCGAAAATTCGAGCCCCGGTTACGGTTCGACGGCACGTGATATTGCCGATCCCCAGCTGGGAGGGATCAGCATTGGTACGAGCCCGTCGTAGGACGGACTCATACGTCTCGCCTCGCTCCACGGCCTCCGAGGTGATGGTCACCACGACAGCCGCGGTTTTGGGAGGAACTAGCTTCCTCCCGCCGGCTGGAGCCCTTTTGGCTGCAGGAGCAGTCGCAGCTGGCTTGGGGGCCGACTTATTCCCTCCCTTCCCTTTTCCTCTCTTGACCACTTCCGTCCACGACTGGTTGGACGGGGTGGTGGAGGGAAGAAGGGCGTCTTCCTCCTGCGAGTTCTGGGGAGCTGCTGGAGTGGCAGACGACCCAGACGTTCCCTCCGCACTTGTGGTGGCGGTTTGAGAAGCCACCTTGGTCCTCTTGCCCTTGCCCTTGCCTTTGGAGGGCTTCGGGGCCTGTGGCTGCGCGTCCGATGCCGGGCCTGCTAGAGGCGCAGGTTCCGGCTCCCTCGGGGGTGGCATCTTTTCCGCCGCTAGCGGCGGGCGGAGCCGCCTTTCCGGCAAGAGCCGGTCCTCGATGCCTGCAAAGCAGGCTCTGGTGAAGGCCCTCTCCTCCATGACAACCTTTCGGATTATATCTTCAAGGTTGGAAGGGGAGGAGGAGGAGCCTCCTACCACCGGACCCGGGGCAGGTTGGGCAGGCCGGGCCGTGGCCTCAGCCAGCTTCTGGTGTAGCTGGCTGACCTCCGCCTGCAGGCGATCCACCTTCGCCTGCAGCTGCCGCGTCTCGTCCGTGGCCGTCCGACTCACCAGCTCCAACACAATGCCGTGCAGACTGGTGGCCCGGCATTTGAGGGCCTTCTGGAAGGTCCCCTTCAAGTTGGAGGACTTTGAGGCGACCTCCAAGACCTCCTCCTTGTCCTCCTGCGCCATGCGCTCCAGGTCCGCCAGGGAGTGGTCGGCGTATAGCACAATCGATGCACCATAGCCAGCCCTCGACCGGGCGATTTGCGCCTGGCGCTCCTTCGCAGCGACCCTCTCCTCCAGGTCTTGTTGGAGCTGCACCCTTTTCGCCAGGTTTAGCTGGCGCTCAGCGTCCACCAAGCCCACATCGTGGGTAGAAGTCGAAGCCTTTTTAGACTTCGACTTCTTCTTAGCCCTTCTTTCGGCCGACTCCGAGGAGCCCTCAGACCCGGGCCTCAGGTAGGCCCTCTTCCGTTTGAGGCGGTCGTTTTCGGCCGCCGACGTGTCCATGTTGGAGTTGTCGGAGTCCGACAACTCGTCTGGCCTACTAAACAGGCTGGCCGCAGACGGTGCGCGGTCAGCGTCCGACGCCAAAGCATCGCCGGCGTGGCCCTGAGAAGGGCCGTTGGATTGGCCCTGAGAAGGGCCGTTTGAATCGCCCTGGGAGGAGCGATTCGAAGTAAAACGCCCTGAGGCGTCACGCACGGTTTTTTGTTTCGTCATGTTCGCAGACGACCGCATCAATGTCTGCGAATCACAGCGCACTTTAGCCGCCGGTCTGCCACTCCGTTACGGTGGTCAGACACGGCGTTGCCCGGGGGAAACTACGAGGAAGTATGCGCTGTGGGGGTTCCCCCCGCTGTGGGGGTTATTTATAGTATCTGGTATTTATTTCGGGCAGTTTTTATGTAATTATCATTGCGAGACTTTTGCTTTAACTCAATGATCTGATTTAATCGTGAGGATAAAGTTAAGAATTTAGTTTTATTATTTTCTGTAGGTTTTTTTCTGTAGTCCCATAAGAGTTGTCGCTTACGTTTACAGCACATTAAGACCTTTTGTAATCCACCGAGGGCGAGATCTTGTTGATATTTTTATATTGAAGTGAAACTTCTTTACGCACGCTTGACTTGGGGAGTAAGCTGGCGAACGCGTGACGTAAGCGTTACAAAAAGTGTGATGTAGGGAAGGTACGTATTTACGCGACCAGGTTTTTACACCAGGTATTTGCTTCCAAGTACACACACCAGGTATCTACCGACTCAAAATACTTGCAAGACTATAAAGTATTTTATACGGCTACTCGCTCAAATACGTAGGTAATCAACCGCGTTAGTTTTCACAAATGCGATCATGCTCCTTATCAGTAAGAGTCTACGGAACAATTTCGTATGCAAGTATTTTTTACTTTAATGGTTTGCAAGTATTTTTTATTTGTAAACGCGATTTTGCTTCTTATTTATAGGAAGTCATTGATCAATTTCATATGAAAGTATTTTTACTTCCAACGCGGCTTTTGAATACGCGATTGTACTTCTTATCTGTGTGAACTTATGGATCAATTTTCTATGCAGATAGAAAATACTTGAAAGTATCTCGCTCCGTCGTCCCTCGACGCTCGAGTACGTAGGTACTCGAATAGTTCAACAACCGCGTTTGTTTTCAGTAAGAGCCTACGGAATAATTTCGTATGCAAGTATTTTTATTTTTATTTTCAAGAATAAAATTAAGTCACACGGTGCTAGGTCAGGGCTGTAAGGAGGGTGACCCAGAAGTTTGACCGGCATGCTGTCCAGGAAGTCCCTCATTTTGAGCGCGGTGTGCGAAGGCGCGTTGTCGTGGTGGAGCAGTAGCCCGCGGAGCCTTGTGTTTGGTCGCTTGTTGCTCACAACAGAGAAAACTTCTGCCAAGCATTTGGTCCAACTACCTATAGTATCTAACCCCAGGTTCGCGCCGGCAACAAAACATGTTATAAGCAGCTATCTATGTCTATCACTCTTTGAGGGTTTGATTGCGTTAGATAGATGTTAGGAACATGTTTTGTTGTCGGTGCGAGGTTGCAAGGATGTTTGTACGTTTTCAAATAAAATAATAGACAATATATTTAGGTGGGTCTAAGACAATATACTTTATAATTTTTCTGAGGATGTTCGATAGGTATATGTTTTCATGTTTTGTAATGAAAAATTACAACCCAAAAGTTCGTAGGACTTCAAATTTGTGATAGTGCCATCACATGTTAGAGACCTAACGTTTATATTTATATCTCCCAAATATCGAATGGCAGCGAGCAGTAAATTAGCTTGTTTAATTTTTTCCGAGCATCTGTCAGGTAATCTTCGGGTTTGAAATGCAAGCTACATATTACAGAGTTATCAGTCAGCTTTCCAGGAATAAGCTCTAACCATTTTCTTCTTATTTCGGCATTCGACGGCAATCTAGAAAAAAAAACTGTTTTGTTAGGTTCTGATTTTACATTTAGTATGTTCACCCTATTTATTACAAAAACAACTCACCTGTGAAAGGATATTCCACAACCAGGGTAAAATTATTTATGACACCCACTCACACCACAGAAAGTATTCACCATTTTAAAAAAAAAAACAACAGTCGCATCGATTCTCAAATCGCATCAAAAGCATAAAAATAAAACAATTACAACAACGAACAAGACGCCACTAAATTACATCAGCTGACATGACAACCATATTTACCGGTATTGCTAGTAATAAATTTATAATATTTACTAATTATCTACGGTGCTATTGTGAGAAATATTTTTGTTCTTAATAAGTAAACCTGTAAGCGATATTAGGTAATTCGTTTTAGTACATATTATGCGGTACTTACATAAGTTTATCATATTATGCAAATAATACGTTTTAATTTTCGTTTCTTACACAATCTTATTCTACTAAAGGAATTAAATATTTTACATGGCAATCGTGCGAAAGAGACACAACGAAGCTTAAATTGTTCTCTCTCGAGCCCGTTTTTTACTGTTTATTTGGATATTCTAAAAACAACGATATCGTTTTACAAATAGAGTTCAATTTTATTTGACAGGATTTTACCAGTAAGCCTTCCAGTTGTACGTAGTACATAATAATTCCATGGACGCCACTAAATTACATCAGCTGACATGACAACCATATTTACCGGTATTGCTAGTAATAAATTTATAATATTTACTAATTACCTACGGTGCTATTGTGAGAAATATTTTTGTTCTTAATAAGTAAACCTGTAAGCGATATTAGGTAATTCGTTTTAGTACATATGCGGTACTCACATAAGTTTATCATATTATGCAAATAATACGTTTTAATTTTCGTTTCTTACACAATCTTATTCTACTAAAGGAATTAAATATTTTACATGGCAATCGTGCGAAAGAGACACAACGAAGCTTAAATTGTTCTCTCTCGAGCCCGTTTTTTACTGTTTATTTGGATATTCTAAAAACAACGATATCGTTTTACAAATAGAGTTCAATTTTATTTGACAGGATTTTACCAGTAAGCCTTCCAGTTGTACGTAGTACATAATAATTCCATGTGCTTCTCTAGTTATTTAACTCAATGGTTTTAATCAATTAAAGAAGAACGGTCATTTGTGACTCAGACCCGACACGAATGAGACATATCTCAGTTTTTTTGTTATTTTAAATATAGCTAAAATATATATTTTTTATATTTCAAATCAATGGCTAACACCAAAATATTGCCTTGTGTTTTTGTTCAGGCGATATACAATTTTCTTTTAATACCTATTTACCTACAAAATTCGTTATTGTATGTAATTCAATGACGATACGACAATTTAGAAAAAAACAACCGACTTCAAAAAAAAAACACTACAAAGTGATAAAAAACTTTAATTTCGGAAGTCGGTGTCGTTGGTTCCGCATTTTCGATTTTAGACACCGACTTACGAAATTAAAGTCATGTAAGTATCACTTTGTAGTGTTTTGTTTTTTTCAAGTTGGTTGTTTTTTTGTAAAAAAGTTTTTACTTTTTAGTTGTACCTACCCCACACATATCCAATTAACACTAGTGCATTGAAGAATTGAAGACACTGACTAGAAGAATCGTCCAAATTCGCATAGAAATGCCGGAGATGCAGTACATTTTTGCATATAACTTCGTACATAAGAATAATTACCTAATGCATTATATACTAAAACCTTCCTGAAAGTATGTAGATTACATTAGTGAAAGAATTATCAAAATTGATTCATGAGTTTTTGAGAAAATCGCGGACATACAAACATACATACATACATACGGGTCGAATACAGAACCTCCTTTTTTTAAGTCGGTTAAAAAACGCACAGATCTCAACACAGAAAGCCAATTTTATTTTATATTTTTTTAATGACATCTCGCAGTTTAACTTTGAGGTTATTGTCTGCTTAATCGGGCTTGCCTGTGGATGCCTGAATAAATTAAAGCCTCCAGCTGTCTATTTTTGTATATTTATCTAAATTGGCGTCATTTTAAATGGATATACATGCTATTCATTAAAAAAAATTATTTTAAAATATTTTGACTTACCAAAATCAAATGGCAATATATGGGTGATAGCCACTGATATTCAGAATAGTGTTAATTTATTTCTGTTATATTTAATATAACAAAATAACTGAGATGCGTTCCTTTTGTGTCGGGCCTGGGTAAATTTTGTATGGGACGTGACCCTTCTTCTTTAATGAATCTATGCAAGTGTCTATTTGTAATGTCAAAAAATTTGCTTTTTTCTAAATGCATATGAAAGTATATACGGTACCTACCGTATACAATAAAAATCATTTTCTTAAATTATTGTTTGTCTGTCTTTTGATCTGGCTAATCTCCGAAACGGCTACACCGATTTTGACGGGCACTCATAGATAGATGATGTTTAAAGGAGTTAGGCTACTTTTTGTCTCGGTAGCACAATCCCGTGGGATAACTTCCGACATATATCAACGTAGGCAGAACCTACTAAATAAATAAAACTATTAGGTACAGACGCCAGCACATCAACCTACACCTAACTGTCACATTTTCCCAATCAACTTTGAACCTTATGCTTCAGTGATAAAGTTGAAAATCTATTAAAGAAATTTGACAGATTGTAGTAGGTTGATGTGCTGGCGTCTGTACCATAAAGTTTAAGTGAGTTACAAAATTATAATCCTCCTTTTTCCCCTCACAGGCGTAGTACAGACGCCAGCACATCAACCTACACCTAACTGTCACATTTTCCCAATCAACTTTGAACCTTATGCTTCAGTGATAAAGTTGAAAATCTATTAAAGAAATTTGACAGATTGTAGTAGGTTGATGTGCTGGCGTCTGTACCATAAAGTTTAAGTGAGTTACAAAATTATAATCCTCCTTTTTCCCCTCACAGGCGTAGTACAGACGCCAGCACATCAACCTACACCTAACTGTCACATTTTCCCAATCAACTTTGAACCTTATGCTTCAGTGATAAAGTTGAAAATCTATTAAAGAAATTTGACAGATTGTAGTAGGTTGATGTGCTGGCGTCTGTACCTACTATTATATATTCTGTGTCACAGGTTGGGAGAGCGTATTCTATGTGATGGGTGGCCTGTCCCTCATATGGTGTGTCTTGTGGGTGGTGCTGGTCCAGGACTCGCCGCAGCAGCAGCCGTTCATGACTGCCGAGGAGAGAGAAATGGTTGTTACCGCGTTAGGCAACCAAGGGCAGCAAGCTAATAAGGTAAGGAATTGATTGTAACTTAATGCAAGGTAGGCTCTAGTTTTGCCTATTGAATGTATACAGGGTGGCATCGACGAGAAAACTGTAACCATGAGTTCAGCACATGATTCTAGACCCCCAGTGTAGAAATTTATGATCGGTTATCAAAAAAAAAAAAACCCATACGACAATAAATACAATTCGTCGTCATCATGTCTACAGTCTACCAAACCATATGGGTATATGTCTTCCTATTTCCATTCAATGGTTGACTGGACGAGGGTTTTATAGCGCCCATTATAGCAGCATGGGCCGCGCCAATTGCAAAAATGCGCCCACGCACATTAGGAGTCGCGGCGCGGCAGGCTGTGCTTCAACGCATTAGGTTAATTCATAGATGTCCTATCGCAAAAATAATGAAAATTTCGACCCCCATTGCCCCTAAACCTCAACATGTAGGTAATCGTTTTTCATATTTTCCATACAAAAAGTGAAAAATTCCTTAAAAATCACGTCAAGGCTGCCCCACTTGCGTGCCTCACGGCTCTAAAAAAAAATCACGGTGCAGGGCAAACAAGTACCACGTGGACACACGTGGAGTAGCGATTGTCAAATTCAATTTTAGTTGTGTCAAAATTATTATTTTTTTGCAGAATAGCTCATAGCCAAAAGTAAGTTATTTTAGTGATAGTTCAGTCAGTTTAGTTCGGTGTACAAGCTGAGAATCGGCACCATTAATTTTTATAAATAAATCCCTAGAACTATTAGCACTTAAGTATTCTTGCTATTAGTTAATTAACATTATTCTTCACTATACACAATCATAATCTTCATTTATGAAGGTCGCACCGTCGCATCCTATTCCTAGGGGATTTTTCAATTCAAAGGTATTATGCAGAGGAGACGCCAGTATTTTGGGTACCAACAGCCTCTCAGATCCAAAAATTATGTGTTGGGTATGTCTTGATAACCATACCCCACGCACCTTACGGCGCATGTGTCATGAAAGCGACAAACACCCTTTTTAATCTAGCTAAGTCAGCGCCCGTACTTATACTCCGCTGCGTAACGAAACCATACCGCGATTCAGGAATTGGGTCTCAACTAACAACGCCATCTATCGAGGCGTTTAGAACTATTTTTGTATGGACAATGGAGTGTTGGTTACATACAAATCTATAACAAGTGTTCGGGAAAATATGTTTTATATAAAAATATATATGTATTTTGAGATTAACAGTGTGTTAGTATTGTTTAACAGTGTAAGGCAAATATTATTTATCCTAGTGCATCGAACACCGCTCCGGTGTACGGTGCTGCGGTTTTTAACTTTGACTGTAGAATCTTGATTCGTATACAAACTCCGGACGGTATAACACACTGACACCGCATCTACGAGGGTGTGTATAGTAAAAATGCGCCGTGCTGCACACCCCTACCCTATTTCAAGTTAAACAAAATATATCAACTTTATTTCAATTATAATTAAGTTGATTTCGGAGTGACTAGCACTATTGAAAAAGTTATAAAAATGTTTGAAGTTGTAGCGTAAACTGAACTTTATTGTGTAGGAATTAAAGTTATATTTCCAATAATTCATATTTATTTACATTTTTGGCAAATAAATCGCGAACGCAGATAACGTCTATTATCAACGTTACAAACCGCAACACCGCACACCGGAGCGGTTTCTGGTGCAGATTGATAACCGCCGTACAGTCACGTCTAAAAGTATGTATACACTTGGCTTTATTCAAAGGCGATTTTCTCCTTTATTTTTTAATGAAATTTTATGTTATTACGAAAATAGTATTTTGGAACCCATAGGTTTATGTTAAGTGTCGTATTTCAACGTTGCATTCGTTATTTCACGAAAAAATCGCAATTGAAAATTGCCAAAATGCCAAGTGTTGACATACTTTTAGACGTGACTGTACAGTCAATTGGTACGTGCGGTATCACACTTCCCTTATATGCATTTTCTATCATGTTACACCTAATACGTTTTGTCTCTGCATCACCCTAAGGTTCACTAGTAGAAAATGCCTCAGGCATTAAGTCCGTCTTTGTACAATATTTTTTTACTAGTGCTTAAAGTTTTAATAAATCCTTACCTTGTTCACAGCATAACCACCCCGTACCGTGGCGAGCCGTGTTCACCTCACCAGCCTTCCTTGCTATCCTGATAGCTCACACTTGCTCCAACTTCGGCTGGTACATGGTGCTCATAGAACTGCCCTTCTACATGAAGCAAGTGCTCAAGTTTAATATGACTGAGGTAAGTAATAAGAAGTATAATTAACGATATATAAGTAAGAAGAGGTAGATATGTTACCTGCCAATATTCAATCTACAAAAACGGCAAAGTGTCACAATATATTACCTTGATGACACGAATTAGGGCAGCATGTTGAAATTTTCGGGAGGTAAAAAGATACAAGACAATTTGTAACCAAGTTTAGACTTGGCCACTTGCTGAGTGCGTAAAACCAATTTACCAGTCTACCTCTTTTACTTATATCATTGGTTATCTATGAGAGAAAGTTCGTGGTTAATGTTTACAAACTGCCGGAAAGTTAAGTGCCCGGATGCCCCAACCCTTTCGAGTTCCAAGACTTTTCCACGGGCGGCCTGGCTGGTCAAGCAAGCGTTTTTGACACGATGAATTTAATTAACAAAATTTTAATACGAGATCTTCTAGATTATTGTCATTAAATATCTTCATATTTGACATTTCGTACCTATTTAATTTAATTTACCAACTTTCTGTTATCCATCAAAAAATTCAAAAATATTTTGTTATTCTCAACTTTTCGCGAAGTTGGGCTCGGCGAAAGTAAGTGGCACTTAGGAAGGGCTATAAAGACTCTTCAAGCAGGTATGTAAGAAAATGTACCAGACCTTGCATCGTAACTGCTGTAACGACACCCGCGCTTTTTATGGCTATATACTTATTTATAGCCTTGAATCATTGGTAGTCTAGTCCAGTCCAGCGATACTACACTATGAAAATACATGTTACCAGCTGCTGTGTTTTGTTCCAGAACGCATTGGCAGTCTCTATGCCATTCCTGTCTCTATGGTTCTTCAGCATGATCCTGAGTCGCACCTTGGACTGGCTGCGCGGCAAGTCAAAAATCACAACAACCACAGCGAGAAAGATTGGCACGATATTTGGTAAGATTATTTATATTTAGGTTTGATGGACTCTTATGTCAAATTAACTGCCCCTTGCTACTTCTTAGGGTGTCGATGGAAGTCTAAAATGAGTCGGCCCAGAATTCAAGCGTTCAAACTTCACTTGCTATTGATTTAGTCCTTGACGTTCGACAAGTGAAGTGGAGGATTTTCTCAGTAATTACCAAGTTAGCTAGAGGTGTGGAAAAGCGACATTACGACAAAAGGGTTTGCAAGAAAGTCACCTGAACGAGGTTTGAGCGATTCCTGGTGCAAATCCACATTTTGAAATTTGGCTCTGCGGAAAGCAGATCGGAATTTAGAAAGTGCCGAAGTTTTGTGCCGAAGCTAATATGCGGGTTTCCGTTTGGCCAAAATTTCCAGGTTATAAATGACTCTCGTGACTAGAAAACCACTTTCCGCTATTGTAGATATCCCCAAAAAGGAGGGACTTACATAGATTACCTTTTTGCCCGCGGCTTCACACGCGTGTAGATCGAAAATTAATATCACACGGGAACTTACTACCAGGATAAAAGTATACTATGACACGGTCAAATTTCATCCAAATCCGTTCAGCCGTGAAAAGGTAACAGACAGAGTTACTGTTTCATTTTATATTCGTTTTCGTATAGATTGTCCTATATTTTCGATAGTAAATGTATTTATTTCCTATTTTACACGTATTAATTTCTCGCCCAGCGTCTCTAGTCCCGGGCTCGTGCCTGCTGGCGATCTGCTACATCGGCTGCGCGCGCACGGCGGCGGTGGCGCTGATGGCGCTGGCCGTGACGTCTATCGGCGGCATGTTCTGCGGGTTCCTCTCCAACCATATCGACATCTCGCCTAACTTTGCTGGTAAGTGTTTGAGCTCATCATTCTCCTGCCCTTATCCCAATTTATTTGGAGTCGGCGCAACATGCCTTTTTCTTCCATAGTTCACTTCTCTATAAGTCGTCATCACCGTAGTCATTCCGTAGAGATTTGTGTATAAAACGAAGGAGATACGCTCAGCGATACAAAAAATAATAGGAGTTATACGGCCCGTATTTTCAGGTTGGTTGAAGCGAAGTAGCTAAGGTCCAAATTATGGATTATTATACCAAAGCTGTAAATCAAAAAAATCGAAATAAATACAAAAACGAAAGGACGCTTAGGCGTCGAAGTACTCGTCCGTATCGCTGTTTTCCGGAAACGTACCCAGAAGACTGGCAGCATTGTCACGTTGAATGGCAATGCTAATTCTTTCTCAATTTACATACTTAATAGGTATGTAAATTGAGAATGTATACCCGTACGCAAAATACGCGCATTGACGTGGAGTTGCGGACACCAGCCCGCTGCCCGTATTACCTATTAGGTCGAGAATTTTTAAAGGGGATTATTCTTGCACGGAAGATGCATCAGACGTAACTTCGTTGGTATGCTAGACGCACGACGCATTATCGGTTGAGTGTAGATGGTCAAATGTTTTACTTATCTACTTGTCCGTTCTGGCGTTACTCGACCGACTATTCGCGACGCATCTTCCGTCAGATGTGCGACCACTCTAAGTGTCCATACACGCGAACGACACTCGTCAACGGCAGAGGTAACGACAATATGTCGCTCGTGTATTACCTATAGCACCGTACTCAAATACACGAGGGACATGTTGTCGACTGCTGCAGTTGCCTCTGCCCTTGACGCGTATGCACACAAATAGTTTCTGCTTATAAATCTATTTCTACATAATTATGAAACCCTATAACTTTAGATTCAACCGCAGAATCTTTATAAATAAACTGTTGCGGTCACTTGTGTTTATTCCTAGGTATTTAATAACGATTGTATGTATTCCCAGGTACCTTGATGGCTATCACCAACACGGTGGCAACTATACCCGGCATTGTGGTGCCCATCTTTGTTGGCTACGTCACTCATGGAAATGTAAGTATATCACAATTTTTTTTTTGAAGTGTAAACTTCTTTAGCGGCGTTGCACACTTTTTTGTAATGGGTAAAAAATGTTAAACTCGCGTCAGGACATCGCGTCAGGACACGTGACCGCCAGGAGAGACTACTACGGCGGCGCCAACCGAAGTGAACCAAGTGACACACGACAATGGATGGATGGATGGATGGGTGTGGGTGTGGGTGTGAGTGTGGGTGTGGATGTGAGTGTGGGTGTGGGTGTGGGTGTATGGATGGATGGATGGACAGCTGATGGCTCGACCGTCTGTGTAGTACCTACACTGCTGTGTATTCGTAAAATTCGTGTAAGTATATAGTGTTTAAAATACATATGGAAATTGAACAAAGTGCATCTATTAATGAAAAAAGTGACGCAGAAATAGTGAAAAAAAAAATGAGTTATATTAGTTCAATTAATAATTGATTTATTTCAACGTTAATATTCAAGTTTTCACTTCTGCCGGCACTCCCGGAGTGCAACCCGTCTTTTTAAACTATTGCATAGCTTTTATCGCGGGCTTTGAGCGCGGCGACCGAATCAAGAAATTCCGTAACGAAAATAAACCTAACACCCCCACTCCGACCGGCACATCGGTGCGGCGTTGAAAGCCGTGCATCGTCTAACGTCGTTTCAGTTCGGCAGACTTCGGCACTGTGTTTGTGTTTTACTTGTCTTCGTGTGAAGTTTGTAGAGATTACTCGACCATCCGCATGGATGTAAAATGATTGCGGCGGGATTTTATTGCGCAATGGATTTTCTACTCTCGGTGTTGGGCTGAGAGTTGAGAATCCAACAGAGCGCATCGCAGTGCGTCGTTTTGAGATTTAGATTGATAGTGTCTTACGCAAATAGGGTGCTGGTCTGCGCGAATCTTATCCAGGTCTTTCGCGCCTTATATCTTACACATACATAATCAGCCTATAATGTTCCCACTGCTGGGACACAGGTCTCCTCTCCGTGAGAGGGGAGTGGGCCGTAATCCATTACGCGAGCCCAGTGCAGGTTGGTAGATGTCACATGTCTTCGAATTTTTGGTTCTAGTACATGCCGGTTTCCTCACGATGTTTTCCTTCACCGTTTTGAGAGCAGTAGTGATGAAATAATTTACACAAAGTAAAGCTCCTGTCTGGGTTCGAACCTACGACCTTACAACTCGTAAGTCGCGGCCTTTACCACTGGGCCACCACTGCTATCTGCCTTATATCTTACTAAACAAAAAAATATTTTTCCAGCAAACAATATCAGCATGGCGCAAGATATTCTTCACCACCATAGGGCTGTACGTTATAGAGTTAATTGCGTACACTATCTTCGGATCTGGAGAGGAGCAGCCGTGGAATAAAGTAGAGACAGAAGAAGATAAGAAGGAAAGCCACAAGCCGCTTAATAAGGAATAAAGTATATTTAATGCAAGTGACTACAGAATTAGGATTATTTCTTGACAATTTGATGGCTATAAATAAACTTTAACATATTTTTTTGCCCAATATAAGGATCTCTATCAGCCTGTGTCATCATGTTTTGATAAGCATTCAAAACTGGTATTGAAATGTAACAGAATAATGTATAAAATTATCTGCCAGACTTGTAATGAACCAGCACTTTTACAGGGTCGCGAAACTCTGCAGACGTAATCGGTATCGTTATTTAAACACAATAATTTTTTTTAAAGGTTTGATGTTTTTTTTTGAGGTTGACGACCATTGGTATTGTTATTACTTAAAGTATGAGTTGAGAAAATCTGTTTTCTTTTGATTTTTGTTTAGATATTAATAACCATCACATCTGTGAAGTTTAAACGAAAAAATAACTGATATTTCAAGTAGCTAACTTATGAATGAAAAGATAAGTTAGTTACTTACTAGTTAGTTTACATACCATCACAAGTGCCCCGTGGTTCTCCAGAAACGACGAAATCCACGAATATCTTGGCGTTCCCACTATTCAGACTGAAATTGAGAAATACAAAAGGAAATATGCTGATCGGCTCTCGGTTCATCCAAATACCCTGGCCTGTGATCTCTTAAACCCTTCCGTAACGGTGAAAAGGCTGAAAAGGAAGGATGTGTTATAAGAAGGCAGTCGAGACACTGGTCTCCTCGCCCAAACGTCAAATTCACTCAACTCATCTGCTTATAGTCTTGCGACTGATTGCAGATATAAAAAAATAAAAAATAAAACTTACTAGTTAGTTGCTATATTTTATCTTTTGGTATCAAATGTTTAGATATCGATACCCATAACGTCTGCGGAGTTTTGCTAGCCAATTTAATTTCACCCTTTATAATTTTGTGTATGAATGAATTTGATTGAACGTAGGGCAATACCTACTTGTATAGAAAAAATTTAAAGCCATATTACACGATATTCAGGGACCCTTTCCCTAAATCTGGATGGTGAAATAAGAGAAGGGAGGAAGAGCCCATATTAAAAAAAACACATCACCTAAATATCGGGCCCTAAATATCGTGTAGTGTAATAGGGGTTTTATTTGATGTATTTTATGTTCCAAATCGGGATAGTCGAATAGATTTGGGATTGGACAAAGGGTTGGTAATCTCGTTACTCGTAATTTAGTAAGAATGTGTTAAACAATTGTCTGGAGAGGTTTCGTACTTATACATTGAACTGATTTAAGGTGAATGCGCAGTGGTAGACCGCGAAATTTAAATTTTCTTACGTTTTTTGCAATTTGTAGGTCAGTGTCAGGTTGTATCTTGATCAAAATACAGGGTGTAAGGAGAACGCTTCCGAAGCCTGAACGTACATTATATACAACCTATATGCAAACGAATACCAATAACCTTTCGCTTTAAATTGATTATTTTCAAGACTTCATATTTTGTAAACGCGCAATGGAAACCGTACAAAACGTGAGGTCACTGACACGCAAAGCGACGACGCGCCACCACGTGACCAAGCGCTCGCACGTCGCGGGCGCCGAGCGCTCCGTACGGCCGAGTCACGGGATTTATACGGAATTTACAAATATCACTTTCAAAATGCCCACCCCTACGACACTTCACAAAATTATGAATTTTAATTGCATTCGTAGCCCACTGTTAAACATTAAAGCTGACAGAGGCATTTTACGTACCTGTCTAAATCCTTTGCGACCTTATGAGGTTTGGCTCGAACTGCGCTCCATTCATTTCAATACACAGCTGGGCCCGTCGCTGTGTGGACCGGTGAACACGAGGCATTAGTGTAGGGTCCTCAACACATTCTTCGCGTAGTTTATTAAAAACGCTCACTATTCTGCCCCGCATTTCGTCAGCACTGTCACATTCCCGATCAAACACTCTTTCTTTCACATACCCCCACAAAAAGAAGTCCAGAGGTGTTAAGTCGGGTGAACGAGCCGGCCAGGCGTGCGGCCCCAGCCTTCCGATCCAGCGGTTATCAAAAAGCTCAGTGAGACGCTCGCGGACAGGGCGCGTAACATGCGATGGAGCGCCATCGTGCTGGAACCATGCTCGACGAAATTCAGCCAGCGATACATTATCTAGCATATCTTCTAAATGTCCATTTATAAAATTAAAAACAATAAAACAGCACTAATAACGTAACAAAAATAATAACTAATAAAAAACAATAAAACAGCACTAAAAACGTAACTAAAACAAAACAGTATTAAATACGATTCAATAGCGATGGATCGATTAAAATTAGCGCACGTTCGCTCAAGAGCCGAGTCGGAAAGGAACTAACCTACAGTATTATACTGTGCCTACAGTCTAGATTACTAAAGAAGTACTAAGAAGATCAAACATGCCGCCTGCCTGTGTTACCGGCCGACAAACGATACCGCCGCCAGTACCAGTACGCACCGTTTCGCCCCGCGCACCCCGCGCCGCCGCCGGCGCCGGGATCGGGACCGCCAACGCTCGGTCATACAGTCGATTGCCTTCTCCGACGGCGAATGCACGCGCAAATTTTCTAAATCAATAATTACGTTTCGCAATCTAGTGTACCTAAATCTCAGTTTTCTCTTCTAATTCTTGATACAGTATCTTCCTAGTGCTTGTTTCTACTCATTCTGTAAACTGTAATTTCAATTTTGTTGCTGTACAAAATTTTAATGGACGAATTAACAAAGTTGCTTGTAAAGTCAATGTCTTTGTACATAATCAACTTTTTATACTTTTCTTTCTCAATCACAGTAGGTATCTAATTACCTTCGATATGGGGTCTCAAGGTTAAGCAAAGTAAACTGGATTTTTCTGATTTGTAAGCAAAATTTGCGAACATTCCGATCAAAATAAAATTGTAACCCTGTTCAAGGGGAAAATCATTACGATCCTTGCATGAATGGAATCCGAAAGCACATATCGCACAACTAGGTAGAAGCACAGAATACTTAAAGTACAACGTACAGAAAGGCCACTCCCTTCCCCCCGCACTAACATCAGTTACCGCACCTCACCCCGCACATCGGCGTATGTTGATCTAGGGTTCTTTAACAAGAGCGCTCGCAAACACAAGTACCTCACGCACACATTCATACGTATACAAACGTCATTTTTTAATGTAGTAGTAGGTAATTATTTTGCGAGCGTTGTATGGAGTGTCCGGGGTGTGGTAGAAGTGAACTGAAAAGACATTTGCTTCAAGCGATCGAGTAAAAGTTAGGGAGTTCATGAGGATAAGAACACAGCACCGCCCGCGCTGCACAACTTAGCCGTCAGCCGTCGTGTATCGCGTCACGTGGACTTGGGGTCGTCGGCCGCGCTGCCGTCGGCGAGCGCGCGCGCACTTTGAACCCGAGGTCATGCGCGAGCGTCAGCTGATATTTATTTACGAATACATTGCTTGTTAGAGTTGTAAAGAAAAAAAATGTGTTTAATCGCAAATAATGGTTGTATTTAACTGTTTTCACAGCATAGTGTACGAAAAATGCTAAAAAAAATTGGTAAAATTGTTCATTTTTTTTCCTGATTTTTTGATGGTATTGTATCGAGAATCACTAGCCCTATCACCTGTCTTCGTTTTCGGAAGCGTTTCCCTGGCACCCTGTATGATTTGCGACTATAATAGTCATGTATTTAAAGAATTATAGTCATTAGAATCATTAATATATCTCTATAAGTTAGATTTCTACCATAAACACTTTTCCATACGAGATTTGTTCTTAACGGTAGAAATCTAACTTAGAAAGATGTATTAATGATTCTAATTATTATAATTCTGTAAATACGTACCTGTTATAGTCGCGAATCATATTTTGATCAAGATACAACCTGACACTGACCTGAAAATTGCAAAAAACGTAAGAAAAATTGAATTTCGCGGGCTAGAACTGCGCATTCACCTTAATATCATTAATCACATTTAATGCCCCAATAAAGGAATAATCAAAGGAATAACCTATTGTTTTGTAACGCAATACTATTACATTAAGAGGTTTATTTGCCTGACAAGTACGTGCCATAATATTTTATGGTTTTCTTATCTTTTAACAATTGTACACTTCTTAATCTGTCAAGCTCCGCTAATGAGACACAATTGATTTTCTATTGTTTCGTGGCCAATGGGCGACACGCCCCGCTTGACCGGTTAAAAATAATGTAAATAACGTAAGTAATATTTTGTGTAGACTTGTTTATTTATTTATACCTACAATATTTTTACAATACAAATTAATTGAAATGAGTACTTAAAATGTACTTAAATAATTATAAGCCCTTTTATGATAAAATTGTCTATAAAGAAGATTTGAAGGTCTGTGGCATACGCACTTGTCCCCCATTTTGTTTCTTTTTTTAAAATGGTGGCGACGCTTGAAACCAACATAAATCTATAGCTAGCTATATGGCCGCCATTTTGAAAAAAAAAAACAACAAAATGGCGCGACGGTATGTATACCAGACTCCGTATAAAAATCTTCAATCCCCTTAAATAATTACTGATTAATTTTTATATACATATATTTTATTTGAAGTCCTCTTGAATATTCAACTAATCGGCAAGAGGTTTCATATAAATTTTTAAAGCATTATAATAATAGGGAAGTTTGACTGACAGAGAATAATTACTATCAAAACTATATCAGTATGTGACATTTTATGTTTTGATATATTCTATATAAAATTATATGCATTTTATAATATAAGACTTGTAAGTAGTATTATGTATATTTATAAATATTTTAGATGACGCTTTGTATTTTACTTAATAATCGTAAGTTCGCTTACCAAAGATTTGTGTACTTATGCAAAGGTTTTAGACTTTTAAATAAATAAACGTTTTATGAATTATATTTGGTTTTATTATGTGAAGATCCTTATTTACAATATTTACAAAGTTCCTCTAATTTAACTTAAAACGATACATTCGCCATTTTTCTTAGAGACACATCAATTGACAACATTTCAAACCTGACACGACCTTAAAACAAAAATACTAGGTATTTCTTTATTTTCGTATCCTGAGTTCAAATATATTTTTATTTTATTTTTTTATATCTAAATTTCTGAGAAAAAAAAAAAACAAAAAACATGTGATGACGTCACATAAACGGCGGAATGAGGTAGTTACCTTTGCGCATTCCAATGTCTTTGATTGAAAACATTATATCAAACAAGACATGTCAATGTCACCTAAGAAGTGTAACTAGAAAACAACTAAAAAACCGGCCAAGTGCGAGTCGGACTCGCCCATGAAGGGTTCCGTAGCAGCAAGTAACATAATATAAAAGTTCTTGTAGTTCGTTGTAACTTTGTGAAAGGTAAATTGCGGTTTTCGATTTATGACGTATTAAAAAAAAAACTACTTACTAGATCTCGTTCAAACCAATTTTCGGTGGAAGTTTACATGGTAATGTACATTATATATATTTTTTTAATTTTATCATTCTCTTATTTTAGAAGTTAGAGGGGGGGGGACACACATTTTACCACTTTGGAAGTGTCTCTCGCGCAAACTATTCAGGTCAGAAAAAAATGATATAAGAAACCTCAATATCATTTTTGAAGACCTATCCATAGATACCCCACACGTACAGGTTTGATGACAAAAAATTTTTGGTGTTTCAGTTGTAAGTATGGGGGAACCCCAAAATTTGTTGTTTTTTTTCTATTTTTGTGTGAAAAGCTTACTGCGGTTCACAGAATACATCTACTTACCAAGTTTCAACAGTATAGTTCTTATAGTTTCGGAAAAAAGTGGCTGTGACATACGGACGGACGGACAGACAGACAGACAGACATGACGAATCCATAAGGGTTCCGTTTTTTGCCATTTGGCTACGGAACCCTAAAAACTGAATTGAATTCAACAATATTTTTTCCTATCAACTCGACACGCTGCTTACTGTTAATATTATCAATTTTTGATTGATATTTCGCCAATAAAATGGATCCCAATGAAAAATATACGCCAATGACGGAACCAAAACAACAACTGAGACAAGTGACATCTAAAGGTACGATTCCACCAGTGTGCTGAACTGTTTGGCACTGTAATGCACAGTGTACGACACAAATGTTTATTCTGGTCGACTCACTCAAGCAAACAATAACAAATTGTGCGCGAACATTGTAGAAATGTTCGCGCACATCTGCATACTTTTATGCGCGCACACATGCATGCAGTGGACTCGCGTCGACGCGTACACACTTGCTGTTCGCGAACTCAGTCTTGCTTCCGCTACCGGAGAGAAAACATTTATTTGTCCGCGCACATTGCCCTGATTAGATAGTACCGGGTCCCATCGGACCCAAGAATGACGACATACGACACCCTACATTGATAAAATTATGTATAAATATTTATTATGCTACCCATCAAATCTTACGAATGTGCGTTAATTAAAATAGATGGATAAAAACTTATATGTTAACGCCATTAAATTTTTCATATTTAGCGCGCAAGTTTATTAATTTACCTTTATTCGTTTAATCGTTACTTGGCCTTTATATTCAAACTGAATCAATAACTAAGTACCTTTGACCATAGTCATAAATTGAATTTTGCGGCGAATTGTTTCTATATTTAAATCTACGATTTGAATTTATAATAATATTTGGAATGCGCTCGCCGTTCATAATTATTTTTATTTATTGTACAATTATTTATTTTTGATAGTTTCTAATAGTTTGCTACAGAATGCCCAGTGAACACTCTGCTCAGTGAACATGTTCGTGCACAAGTGTGCTACACTGTGCGCTTACAAAAATAACGCACAGCATTGCTGGTGGAAACAGAGACTGCAGCTCAGTACGTGCACTGTTGGAGTTTTGCACAAAATATTTGTGAAAAAATGTGCTGCACAGTATTTTGGTGGAATCGTACCTTTACAGTTTTTTTGACGGGTCACAATAAAGCAAAGGTAATATCGCCATTCTACCGTCATCTGGCACTTACGTCTTTTTAGAATACACCGAATTTCAAAGTTAAAATTATGAATGAAAAGTACATAATTTCGAAAAACGAAAAAATATGGGTGCCCTAGATTTGAATTTACTTTTATATAACGTAAAAATACATGCAGGTTAAAAATATGAAATGTTGTCAATTGCGCTCAAGTTAGCAGCTTGTCCAAATAATGACTACGATATATTTATTTAAAAGTATATTCGTTGTTATTAGTCGACCAAGTTAATT
Organism: Amphipoea oculea; assembly: GCA_945859645.1. Lineage (NCBI taxonomy): Eukaryota > Metazoa > Arthropoda > Insecta > Lepidoptera > Noctuidae > Amphipoea > Amphipoea oculea. Next base: position 15,905,031 of record OX243880.1, read on the forward strand.
AGAAAACTGTCAAGCGGTGACGTCATTCACAAATATTTGATGGATTTGAATTGGAACAGTACTAAGGCACTTGTGCCGCCGCCGGAGATTAACGAGAAGCGAGTAGATTTATTATTATTAGCCTGTGACGTCCCACTGCAGGGCAAAGGCCCCCCTACTCTCTTTCCACCTCACTCTGTTCAAAGCTGCTAAGGACCAGCAACTAAAAACGAGTTGGCGAGCAACGAGCGGTGAGTGCGCGACGGAGACGAGCGATTACTTGCTGGTATGCTTGTGTCTATGTACTAAGCGTGAATCTCTCAGCGAGTGTTCTGCCCGCCTAGCGAGTGTCGCTGAGCGAGTAGACACTCTCTTTGATAGCTCTTGTCGCTGCGACAAAAGTGTATTTGCCGGTGGTGTGAACAGTCAGCGATCAACTATTAATATATGTATCTCCGTTATAAATGTCATAGGAGGTGTCTATGGGTCAATTTATCTTTTTAATCTTTGTTTTTTTTTCTCACATTTTTTTTGATATTTTTTTTATGCCTGTATTGTGTCTTTTGTTGCAATAAATAAACGTTTTATCTATCTATCTCTTTTACTTACATGGGACCTTTAATCTTTTGTACGTTTCTTGAGCGAGAAAATCGTTGATAGTCGCTTCCTCGTCGGCGTTGGGACAAGTGTCTTAGACAAACGCGAGTTCTGAGGCGGTAAGGGGTAAGTTGCGCCGCATTCCGCCCAGTTGTCTGATTATCTTGGTTTCATACAAAAATGGATATTTACCAACTAAGTTTTTCTTCTGATTTCTACCGAACGCGAACGAGTTTGGAGATATAGGAAGGTCCGAAGTTGGCGCCGACGTAGGGCGTGACGAGCTGACCGTACTTAGGCGCTGCGGAACCCGTTCCCAGTACCAGCGTGCTTGCCAGACCGGACATTGAGGATGACATGTCCCTAAAATATTTAGTGTGTTAATAAAATGGTACAATAAAATAAATAACTATGGTCGTGTGAGAAGTTGGGGGTGAAGAATGAATCAGTTCTTTTTAATCCTGCAGTAACTACAGAGTGCCTGACTTATTTGTTTAGGATCTCTAACAAATTATATCTACATAATATATGACACGGACATAATGGGCAACATCAGAAGGCCAATTCCCTTAATTAAAAACGTACAAAATGTAGTCTCAATCTCATCTCAACGACAATCAATGTCAAAAATGCAGGGAAATTAGAAGTATTTTCGACAGATTCAGACTGAGATCAGCACCCTAATTGCGTAACACACTATCAATCGGAATCTGAATCATTTTGAAGAAAATTGCTAATCCATTGCTTCTTAAGTTCGAAAAATTTGTCTACTCAACACGTAAATAACACAATGAATATTGTTGAACTGTCAAAATGAAACCTATTCCGAATGATAATGTGTTACGCAATTGCCCCGCAGACTGTGAAGGTTCTTAAAATTAGGAGATCTGCCCCTCTGGTGCTAAGTGGGTGTACACCTTCACTAATAGGAGACCACACACTTTTATGATTAAACCTATTATTATAATTATCTGTGGTTAAACTAACGGGTTGTACTACTGGTGTAACTGAGTTCCGAATTTTCTTAACAATAAGAATAATAGGCTTTGCGATATTTAAACACTCTTGATTTGAAAGGCTTCTCTGTGAATTTAATCTGTGTTCGAACGTAAACGTTAAAGATTAGTCAATGCTATTTTGGTTAGCCAATCATTAGGTTTAAAGAGAACTTATTGTTTCGTCAGGGACTTGATCAAGATTCGAGTAACTCAATAATAGAATATCGATATTCAGTAATGAATGTTCTTACTTGATAGTGGCGACGATACTGTGTCCTTCGAAGGCTTGCTTCAGCGCCATGTGAACTACGCCGTCATTCTGCACGGGGCTCAGCGAACACGTTGAGTACACCACTGTGCCGCCAACTTTCACCAGTTTAAGAGCGTTACTGTAAGAGAAAGAAATAGGTATGTTCTATGTTAGAAGCTTTGGTTTCCGCACTTAGTCCTTCAACTGGACCATTGTGCGTGGGTCATGGCGGCCGTCGGTGGTTATTCCAACAGCCCACCTCCCTCCAGAAGTTGATTACGACTCCTGGCCTGTTAAGAACATCTGTGTAAGATCCGGGTGTCCAGAGGGTTTCTAACCTAATCTGGGTGACGCCTGTGCACTCAAAGAGCACATGCGCAATGGTTTCCTCAGCCTCCATGCAAGCCCTGCATAGGCGACTGTCAAGAAAACAGTAATTAATTATTATAATTTAGAAATCAGAGATCTATAGCAAAAACTGTTCATCCTTAATTTCATCTCGGAATCGCCCACTGCTGGTTATGGACCTTCTTTCTTTTCTGCCATACTTTACGGATAGGTACGGACCTCATTAACACAAATATTGTAGAATTTCGGTTTTATTAACTCAGCTTTTTTATACTTTGAAACTTCTAAAGTTGAGTTTACACCCCGAACATTTGATAGTGTTCATACTTGTAAATCTAATTTTCTATTGTGATTGCAAACCGTAAGAGACTGTTCATTTATTACGAAAGACGATTTGAGGGGATTTTGACGAAGTGAAGGTGGATTTGAAGGTTTGAACAAGTTTTATTTTGTCTTAGAAATCTTACTTACACCAACAACACTGACTGCATTTCAGGTATCCGGAGCCTTTCCTTGATCCTGTCTGGTCTGAATATGTTGTTCTCATCCTCATTCATGGAGTGACGGTCTGTCGTGCATGGCACGTCCACTAACACCTGGATAAATAAAGGTCACATGTAATAACGCTACGCTTCTAGCCAAGGGGCTAACATTTGCTTTTATTATTGTGTTTTGAATTGGGCAACTGACAAACACGTAGCTGAGTTCTGGGCCGAGTCTCCGAGTGTTTCTCGTACGAGGACCTTCTTTAATTTTTTACCTTATTTAATTTTTATTATATAACAGCCGCACAGGTCGATCGATCTGGTTAAGCTACGCTGGCCGCGGTTGTTCTGTGGATGGGTGACCATCCTTCATACCAAGACCCCTCCGTGCCTCGGAAAGCACGTTAAGCCGTTGGTTCCGGGTGTCATTCATGGACCTTTGATAGTCGTTACGGGTAGTCAGAAGCCCGAAAGTCTGACAACCAGTCTTACCAAGGGGTATCTTATTACCCAGTATTGGGTTGTGGAGGTCAGAGATAGGCAGTCGCTCCATGTAAAAAATACTGGTACTCAGCTGTATCCGGTTAGAATGGAAGCCGACACCAACATTGATGAGAAAAGGCTAGGCAGATGATGAGCCACCATAGTAGTACACATTTAATGAGTCTATACCTTCAAGTGTCGACCTATTATGGTTTAAAAGATACAGCCCTGAGAGTGACGGACGGATGAACAAACGGACAGCAGAGCCTTAGTAATAGGGTTCCGTTGACACCCCTTGTGTACGAAACCCTAAAAATGAACAAAAAGTGAAGCGTCTGTTAGTAACGTCTATTTCTCCTCAGCATCACAAATCTACTTCATTGCTATACCTTGTCAAATCCTTGGTCGTCAGTGTACAGTCTGCCATCCACTCTCTTGAAGATGACTCGCTCCCGCCATTTGTTGCTGGTCTCAAAATCAAACAGATAATCGCGGAATGATCGCTGTATTCTGAAATATGGAGACGAGAATGTGGCATATAGGCTTAAGTACCGTTACAACGCACTACGAACCCGCACTGGGCCCGCGTGGTGGATTATGGCCCACTCCCTCTCCCAAAGAGGAGGCCTGTGTCCCAGCAGTTGGAACATTGCAGGCTGATTATGATGACCGTTACAACGGCTTATTTTGATACTAGCTGCGCCCCGCGGTTTCACCCGCGTAAATGTCGATCCCGTTGGAACATCGGGATAAAAACTATCCTATTTCCTTTTCCGGGACTCAAACTATCTCTATACCAAATTTCATCTAAATCGGTTCAGTGGTTTAGGCGTGAAGAAGTAACAAACATATAAACACACACACACACACGGGTCTCCCTTGTTTTACCGAAAAGAAATTGCCAAATTATCACTTCCCAAACAAATTTTCGCATAATTTCATTTGCCAAATTATTACTTACCAAAAAATCTCTTTACAAATAATTGTTACGAAAACCTATGTTTGGCAAGTGAACGTTTGAACAATAACTTGTTCACCAACTAGTACTTTTACCATTTTTTATCTAGTCAAATATTTCAGTTGGTATAACATATTTTTCAAACCTAACCTCGGGGTGCCCTTCCCTCGCTCTTGCATCCTATGTCGACGGAGCCCCGCTTCGCGGGGCCCCTATTTCTGTGTAAAGGGTTTAAAGTAACCTAACCAAACCTAACCTCGGGGTGCCCTTCGCTCGCTCTTGCATCCTATGTCGACGGAGCCCCGCTTCGCGGGGCCCCTATTTCTGTGTAAAGGGTTTAAAGTAACCTAACCAAACCTAACCTCGGGGTGCCCTTCGCTCGCTCTTGCATCCTATGTCGACGGAGCCCCGCTTCGCGGGGCCCCATTTCTGTGTAAAGGGTTTAAAGTAACCTAACCAAACCTAACCTCGGGGTGCCCTTCGCTCGCTCTTGCATCCTATGTCGACGGAGTCAGTCGCTAAGTTTTTTTTATTCGCTCGTTTTATAATTCCCCATTTTTAATTATATAATTCCCAAAAAAAAAATTTTAATTTTTTTTTACAGCCAAAATTTTACTAAATGTTCATTGTGTAAAGATTGTTTGCTGTAATAAATCATTTGATTAAAGACCAAATGCCTTAATGACATTATCCCAAGTAATATTCTGCCGAGTAAAAACTTGACCAAATGAAAATTTGTGTACTAAAATCTTTCCAAATATTGCATTGGTATAAAAAAAGGTTGCTAAAATTTGTTTGGGTAATGAAAATTTGGCAAAATCTTTTCGGCAAAACGGCAGGATCCCCACACACACACATACACACACTCACAAACTTTCGCCTTAATAATATTAGTGTGATGTGATAGTGTGATTTGATTATTTTACACAACATAACATCACGCCCTTTTCCAATGAAGGGTTAGGCAGAGGTGTATCTATTACACCCACATTTCGCTAATAATGTTTAAGCCCCATGTAATAGAGGACGAATATAAATGAAATTTGTGAATAATTTCATTATCCATACTAATATTATAAATGCAAAAGTGTGTCTGTCTGTCTGTTACCTCTTCACGCTTAAACCGCTGAACCGATTTAGATGAAAGGACATGGACAAAAAAGTACATTCCAAGTACACATACATAGTAAATAATATTGTATATTAAAAATAGAAAAATGAATTAATACGTTGTTTTTAACCTCTCTGAACTCGTCAGTGTTTATTTCAAAATATTTAGTAATGCATGATGAATTCAAAGTACCGTTTGTCAACTTCCGCCATAGTGGACCATAGAGAAAGATAAATATATTAATGGGCGTTCCATACCATGTATACTACTTGTAGACATGTGACGTGGACGACAAAATGCTCATATTAGGAACATTTTATTCTTACGAAACTATCTTCATTGGTATTTGTTGCATTTAATAAAATTATCTTTTCATAATATTGATGCGTAAGATAGTTTTTTTTTTATATTTCACACACAAAAAAATCATAAAACGGAACGCGTTTACTTATTTGACAATGACAATGTGCGTTGTCTATGTCGAATGTCAATGTAATGAAATAATCACAAAGTACTTTTTGATTGGAATTAATGTTATTGCATATTCTTCATTGCGTACCTACTGTGTTTATGTTTTTGCGAATATTCCTATTTGTGCCCTGCTTATTCCTACGGACTGATACCTTCTACCACTCAATTACCTTGCTATTAACCACAGATATAGATCTACATAGATAACGCAACTATCACGATTTGTATTGAAACCAAGCGTGCCGACTTTTTAATACCTACTGTGACGTCACAGCCGCAATTTAGTGACGGGACATCCAAACCGATTCAAAGCCATCGATGCCGCCGATGCCCCTTCGCCCCGCTACGATTCAACTGAAGCCGCCGCCGTGATCGTCTCGCTCATACTCATATATTTTATATCTGTTATCCCGCTCGCTCTCACCTCGCAATCCATTTTTCTTTTATGATTGGATCATGTGGGAAACTAAAAAAAATATTTTTAAATGCAATAGAAAATAAACACAATAAATATATAAAAATAGTCGTATAATGTTGAAATGATAAACAAAAACACATTAAATACATTAACCCTAAAAAATTTTATCTTCCTTTTTATAGCTGTAGTGTAAAATTAGGTCATGCATATGAGCTTGTTATATCTACTAAATTGGCTTTTTTATATCATTCGTCTGTCCGATATCGATTAAAATCGATTATTGATATATGTTGTAGAACGAACAGCACTAGTTGCTACAATTGACAGACGAATGACAAATTGCCTGTATCACGAAGTCGAAGCGATGAGCGACAGTATCGCTTGTTCCGATATTCATCGTCTCCTAACACACAACGTCAGATCAAACGTCCAAAGCAAACGCGGCAACGTAATGTGAATAAAGTTTACTTAACGGTAATTTATAGTTAGGTATATTCTGGAACGACACGCAGCTTGGAATACTTAAAAACAGTTTTAATATGAATTTACGCATAATATAATTTTAAAATAACTTACCTGTGATAGGAAATATGTTCCTGCCTTTGGGTGCTCGAAATTTTTGGGCTATTGCAGTTAATTATCACGCAATGAGGCATTTTTTTAGTTTTTTGCGGACGTTCGGCTGCAACAACGGACGCGCGGGGATTGAAGTTAGCGGCGACCAACCTCGACGCTTGGTCGGGGTTCAGACACGCGAAGTGCATGCATTTGCGTTATCTATGTAGATCTATATCTGTGCTATTAACACAGGACTCTGATTTGCATTGCGTTTCGGATTTGTTTTGTGGATCAATATGAGGTGCATCAACTGCGGAATAGCCATGCAGTTGCAGAGGCATCTCATATCCTCGCTTTCTGCACACCATCAAACAAGAGTTTCGCGTTGGATAACCAATGCTCAAACCGAGGAAGCTGTCTGTTGGAAGCTATTTTAGGGTACTATTGTAGTTGCCTTGTAGGAAACAGGACCGTTAGTTGTTGTTGTGACGTTATGACAATTATCTGGTTGGGCAAGACACCAAAACAATATCCAAGTTCCAGCTGGATTTTTAGACAACATATTATTAACAATTCAAGAATATTAAAACAATGTAACAAAAGGCTAATCTTTCTTGAAAACCATAATTACAATTGTAAAACAATAATATATAAATATGCTTGTATTTTTTAACATGTCTGGTTATGTTTAAAGCAGCTATTTATGTAATTACTAAAGCCCAATACTTACACTTAATCCAGGTTACTGTATTTGTGAAATAAAAATTCTCTATTTTATACAAGCTGGTTGATTGACCTCACTCGGTATCTTCATTAACACTATCGCTGCAATTTATGTTATTTAGGTAGACATTTAAGATATAATAATTATAATATCGGTAGCAAAATATTTTTATTATTTTCTCTAATAAATAAATAATTATTTTTACTCTTTTGCTTTATTTTGTGCTTCGCTTGTGCTTCGTCGCAAACGCTAATGCTGAGCATGAGGTCTTGAGTTCGATTCCCAGGTCGAACAAAGAGATATAAACCCCATATCTCTCTCTTAATTTTTTCATCAGGAATTTCTCAGTAGTAGCCCGGAGTCTGGACTTGTGCGCTTGATGGCAATCAGCTCGTACATGGGACTCGTGAAATGTGGTTGTACTACACCTCTGACCAACCCTTCGAGGAATATATAGGCGCGATGTTATGTTATGTTTGTTATTATTGTCACATTTTTTGAGACTATCACCCAGTTTCATAAAAATGTTAATCAATATGCAGTTTAAAATCCTTCATTTAGGTGGCCATCACTTTGTTTAAATGCTTAGGCTGATTTTATAGTCACGCGTTTCAGCAGCGCCGTCGGAGCGCGCGCGCTCGGATATGTATTGGGGTAGTAGTAGCGTTTCAAATTCGCGCGCTTGAGCAGCGCCGTTCGGTGAACGCGAACGGGCGCTGTTCAACAGCGCGCTGCCCAACGGCGCGTCTAGCGGCGTGACTATAAAACCAGCCTTAATAATATTAAAACCATATCAGTTAGCGCTCCTGCACACGATGCCGTCACCGCGCCGTCGCCGCGCCGCCGCCGCGCCACTACACTGTAGATACGAGTCGCGCGAAGCACGCCACCACGCCGCCGCCGCGCCGCCTCCGCGCGCGTTCCCTCTGTTTCATTCATTCCATTACGCGTTTGAACCGCGGCCGGTAATGGAATGAATCAAACAGAGGGAGCGCGCGCGGTGGCAGCGCGGCGGCGGCGCGGTGGCGGGCTTCGCGCGACTCGTATCTACAGTGTAGTGGCGCGGCGGCGGCGCGGTAACGGCATCGTGTGCAGGAGCGCTTATACGTAATAATATAATTCACAACTGTTCGCTATTTTAAAGCGCCTTTAAGTGTTTTAATAGCAAAATTATAATCTATGCACCTTATTGCTAGCGATCTGATTAAAAGGTTTAATGAAACTGTTTTTTTGTCTAGTTTGTTGTACTGACAAGTTCTCTGAGTTTTTTATTTGTAGCAATTTAATGAGCAAATATTCACGAATATAAAACACCAAAAATCATAGGTGTACAATAAATTCGATAACTATGCCGACGTCCTTACAAAAACTGGCCATGTCCTTTGGTATAGAGATAGTTTGAGTCCCGGGAAAGCACATAGGATACTTTTTATCGGGATCGAAACTTATGCGGGTGAAACCGCGGGGCGCTGCTAGTTTCTTAATAAGTTCTATGCAAAAAGTTACTACAATTTTCATTATTAAGCGATATCGTCATAACGAGACAATTCACACCTAAAGTAGTGCAGTGCGAGATGAGTAATTGTGCGGAATTTAGTTGTCAATAAAAACATGAATCACACTATCACACTAATATTATAAAGACAAAAGTTTGTGAGTTTGTGTGTGTGTGTTTATATGTTTGTAACTTCTTTTGTATGGAGGTAGCTGACACCCTGGATTAACATATAGGCTACTTTTATCCCGATATTCCCACGCGATCGACATTTACGCGGGTGAAACCGCGGGGCGCAGCTAGTTAATTATAAGTGGGAGCTAGTATGGTGCAATAAGAAGCATGCAGGCTGTGCTATAAATTATGATATAATGCGTTTCATGCTATTAGGTTGGGTTGGCATAGACACACAGAGTGTATACAAGCCTCAAAAAATAAGAAAAAAAATAGTAGCCATTTTAGGCTTTAAGAAATCTTACCTATTCAACCTGGATAAAGAAACATCATTGCATACAATAACGTCTGGTAGTAACGTCTGTAACATGACCAGGGCTTTGCCCCCTGGCGCTGAGCACAGGTCGAGCACTCTGTCACCGGGGTGGAGGCCTAACGCTAATACTGTGAGTACGCTCCCACAGTCCATTGGATAGTAGTTGAAAACACCTGGAAAATAACAATAAAATGTGGAGTTCATTTTCTAGTAATAATTACGATTTTTATTATTATTTTAAAACATATCGATCAGGTTAAGCTACGCTTGCCGCGGTTGGTCCGTGAATGGGTGACAATCTTCACGTACCAAAATCCCTCCGTGCCTCGGAAAGAACGTTAAGCCGTTGGTCCCGGCTGTCATTCGTAGATCTTGGACAGTCGTTACGGGTCGTCAGAAGCCCGAAAGTCTGACAACCAGTCTTACCAAGGGGTATCGTATTACCCAGTAACTGGGTAGTGGAGGTCAGATAGGCAGTCGCTCCATGTAAAAATACTGGTATTCAGCTGCATCTGGTTAGACTAGAAGCCGACCCTAACATAGTTGTGAAAAGGCTAGGCAGATGATGGGTTATAAAATGAAAGATCTTTCGTGAATTTTCGATATATTTATACGGTTTATTTTTTATACGGAAGTAACTGTTTCTTTCTGTTAGGCACCTTTTAACCACTAGACCAATCGTTAAGCAACTGGATAGATATGTAGCCTGGAATCTGGAGCAGGACATAGGCTACTTTTCATTACTGATATACGTATGAAATGATGCAACAGCTTGTAAGTCAAAAAGTGTATTTCCAACCTTGCAATAATAGCGAATGGAATGAGAAATTTGGGAAATGAATCTTATAAAACAATATGTTAAAGCATAATAATATAGAGGCTGTAATTACCTGTTTGACATCTTCTGGGTTCAGGAAAACTGGTTTCTTCACTGTCCATTTCGTAAGTGAAAACTTTCAGGTGGTCAGGGTAATTCAGTGGGCCTTCAGGTTCTATCACTAAAGGGAAGTCTTTGTCCCCTGAAAATACATAGAGAGTAGTGGAAAATTGGTATATTGAGTATTGAAACACAAAATAGTCTTGATGGCAAAGGTTGATCTTGTGATATTATGAAAGTGTCGCGGCCACAGATATAGATACACCTAGATAACGCAAGAGCACCTACTTCGCGTGCCAAAAATCGCACCAGTTTATGATCGAAAATCATAAGCCGCAACTTTCGCGCTCAGTCCTGCGTACTGCTGGCTGGGTGAGCGTGAGCGAGAGAGCGCGAGCTTGTGACGTCATAGTAGGTAGTCAAAAAGTGGCACGCTTAGTTTTCATACAGTTCGTGATACTTGCGTTATCTAGGTATATCTATATCTGTGGTCGCGGCAGACTGCATAGGAAACGGCGCCGGAGTGCAAAATCGTGGAAGAGGAGTGTTCTGAGTGTGCATTATCCCAATTAGCCTGTATTATCCGACTTCGAGATAGACGAGGGCCTCACGCCTTCGTCTGTCTAGAAGTGGGATACAGGCTACCAACCTGTAAGTGGGATAATACAGGCTAGCAACAAAGACCCAGGAGTGACAAAGATTGAAAAGACTTGCAAATAAAATAGGAATTATTAATAAGTTGATTTTGTTTCAGAATTTTTTGCAAAAAATCTTGGCTAATTTGTAAATTGTTGATAAAAATAAACATCAACCATTTCTTGCCTATCATAAACAAGATGAAAAATACTGCAGTACATTGCGTGCCACGAAAGATGAGACTTGACACACCACGTGGTTTGTCTTGCGCAGTACACGATTTTAGGTTTCTTTAGCGGTATGAGGTCTGAGCGCGGGACGGGACCGGACGTCATAGGGGCGGCGGAAAGAGCGCGGGAGGCGGGGGTCAAGTCTCATCTTTCGTGGCGCGTATTATACTTACCAGATAAATAAGAGTAATGTACTGATTCTGAAACCCATTCATCCATTCCTTTCAGCTTGGTGGCTGGTAGGAATTGATACAGGGATTCTGATGTCATTCCTAGTGATGGGTCTATTATTCTGGATTCATCTATCTTGGCTTCAGCTAGAGATTGTTCCAGAGTTCTGTTTGGGTAGGTCCTGGAAGATAGTTTTTTTAATTTAAGTAGCAACATCTACATATAATTATCTAGATATATAGGTTGAAATTTCAATCACCGTTATCATCGACGTAAGGGGTCATTATACTCATCATTATGAACAACATTTACTATGGGAACAAACATAAAATCGCGGGAAAAAAATTAGCTGTTCCCTACATTTTGATGAGTTATGTGAACATAAATGTAGCCCAGGGAACAGCTGATTTTTTTTTCACAATTTCAGGTTTGGGAAAGTTGTTCATAATAATGAGTACAATGATCCCATAAGAGGATAATGGTGATTAAAATTTCACCCTGTATATGCAGTATCAGTATAATAGTTCACAGTTTACAACAGTTCTAGAGTCATAGAAGACATCAGTAGAAAAGCTCGTATTTTAGACATAATTTTTTTAAAACCTTGTTCAGAGGTTTCTTACTACTTTTTAAGAGTTTCGTTTCAGTACCTCTAGAATTCTGGTTTATTTATTTTGTGACTAGTGTCTATCCAGCTACTATAAAACAGGCCAACAAGGGTCTTAGCCTTAATTAGGCGACCAATTAAACTGCGGCAAATTATTATAAATGTGAAAGTTAGTTTGTTTGTTACGCTTTCACTCTAAAATGGCTGAACAGATTTGGATTAAATTTGGCACATGGGTAGACCTTTTTACTAGAACTTTAAATTCCAATATTCCCACAGGATCAAGACCTATGCAGGTGAAACCGCGGGGTGCTGCTAGGCACTCATAAATAAAAGAAACTTACACTTCCTCCTTGACTTTCTTCACCCCAAGTTCCTCATCATCCCTCATATCCAACTTCTCGGGAATATTATCAGTCTTAGGGTAAATACTGGATATTTCATCAGTTTTCTGTTTTTCTATGTACTCTGCTAGTCTTTCTGACTGCTCGTCTGTCTGTGCGGGCACTTGTGTTGGTATGGGTGTGATGTTGTATTCTTTGTGAAACTCTTGCTGTATTGATATTAAGTTCTTTAGGCAGTGGGCACCTGAAAACAGTTAAATGATGTTTGAGAAATTAGTTGTGAGTACTCAATACTTCAGTTATTTATCATTCATAATGTTTTAAATTAAGAGCATATTTTTTTACTGCAATGCGAATTACTATTATTTATTTATTTAATACTTTAAGCACACAAATGTACAGAGGCAGACAAGAAATAGATGTGAAATTTTGTTGAAGGTCCTCATAAATAAACATGAAGCAAGAATGAAGAATACTTGAGTATTACATGAGTATTGCATTTATCAAAGGCTAAAGGTACAAACAGAATATTTACCCCTGTTCGTTAGCTCTTCTATTGTCTTCTCGGCGTCTCCATAGTTGTTTACAACTGCTACATACTTTGACCGGCGTAGCAACGCCTCGCGCATCGGTTCCCATTTTTTACCAAACACAGACCCGTAGAAATCATCGAAATGATTCAATGCTTTATATTTAGGCCCTGTCTTTTTTTTTAATTTGGACTGTAAAAGAAAAATATAAAATAATTTGCAAGCTCACAGGGAATTGGTTTAGAAATTATTTTATTTTTATTAAGAGTATTTACCCAATGTATCTTCGTTTTATGTCGGGCTTGTAGCATTAAATATGAAGTAACACATGTGTTTTTGTAAACACTTGATATATTAAACATTTTTAGCTATCTTCTGGCTTTATTTTGGTTTTCACACTTATTTTGAGGTTATGATATTTTGAATCCGTATGATTTTGACATTTGTTGCGTTCTTGCGTTGCGTTTTACGTTAGTGCAACACAGAAAACGTAAATAAAATTGAACGTAGCGAAGCCGCTGTGCTTTGAAAATTCGTGGCTGTTATGAATTTTTTACATAAGGTTCACGTCAATTCATTGCAACTATTACAATTTAGTTCATCCAGGTTTTAAATAAGAACGCAGCTGTAAATCTGTCAAATTGACACTGACTGAAATAGAAATGTCATTCTTATCTACTCGCACTTGCGCCCGCGAACACCAAATCGGAGTATTGATTTGTTTACAAGTAGCAGCGCACGGAGATTTGTCGAGTATCTTACACTATAGCTATATCCTACAGCCTTGGGAGCGATTGGGAGATAATATCCCGCTTAATTACTGCCTTCCGTGTCAGACTTTATCAGTGGTCGGTGCCAGCTGTGAGCCTCGCCGCGAGTTCCGACGGCTTAAAAGCTAATTACAACAGTTTGGGGCGAGTTGTTTTATCGATTGCTCGCCCTTCCGTGCCCCGCTCCAGTGGTTCTCCGACTCCGAGCCGCTGCGAGACTCGATAAAGATCTGAGAATGTGCGACGAAATGATGTATGTCAATGGTTTTATTCACGAATTGGGTCATCGATGAGTTTCTCTTAGAGTCTCGGCAGACGCGGCCTATTCGCGCGGAAACCCGATAATGGTTGTTTATTTATTCAAGCTGTAGTTACGTCTCCCAGGCAATGGATAGTGCAGTGATTGTGTTTTGAGGGGTATTAGAAAACAGTAGTCATGTATGGGATGTTGTATGTTGGCTCACTGGCGGGTAACAAGGTGGAATGGATAGCGGCAGGCTGGAGGCGGCCCCTTCCGGGGCTGTACACTTGGACACAGTGAGGGCCCTGCACCAGACAGTAGTGTCACTTAGAACTGCACTCGAGATATCCAAGAATGAACTCAAACAGTTGAAGGAAAAGTATGAGCAGCACTCCCATTGCTTAGAATATGCAGATGTTATAGAAAAATTGACTTTAGAGAATCATATTCTGCGGCGTAGAATAATAGACACAGATTATGAAGAAAAGGACCCTAATGTACAGAACATAAAGTTAGAAGTGACTTACAGCCCTCACACACATAATATTGAAGAACACACCAGTAGTGAAGTAGTGATTGCTACTGCCACTGACAGAAACAGCACTATAGATGAACTGGACCCCATTCCACAGGAATCAGACGAGAACAGTAATTTTTGTTCTGCTGAAAAGTTGAACGAAATCCCAGAGGATTTAGGAGAATTTTCTGAATCTCCTGAATTCAATGAGTCTGGAGAATACAGTCCGCCTGATGAAGGAAATAACAATACTGAAGTAGAAGAAATCTCCCAGATCTCCAGTCTACCCAAACAGTCTGAGGAGTCTGAAGGAGTACATCTACCAAGTTTTAAAACAAAACTTGAACTTTTATCAAAGTTTGATGTGAGAATAAAAGTACGCACTTTAAAAGAAGGTACCTTTATTTCTAGTACCACATCGGACAGTGATTCATCTGAAGACAGAAAAGCTTTTGAAAAGGAATCAACGGTCTTCAGGACAGGCCAACAATTTCAAGAAAAAGAAGAACAGCTGGATAATAAGACAGTGAATATAAAATCGTATTCAACGGACAACGTCAGGATGGCCGTGCCAAATGAAGCGGATGCTAAGAGTAAAACTGACAAGTTTGACGTCCAAGTGAGGATCACGTCTGAAGAGAATCTTATTGTGAAAGAAAATGTAGAGAGGAGCAGAAGAAAGGATACCCTCAACTTGGATGTGGATGATCTGAGTCTCCGGTGAGTTTTATTTAGCCTTTTTTTATGGATGTGAAATCGTCAAATGACTCCTCCCGCTCTGGGTAGCGGGAGTGTCAGACTCTTACTGACTAAAACCCATCTGTGTTCCTTACTTACCCCTTTATGTTCTGGGGTAGCGGTAACCCTTTCGGACCATCCCGCACCCCCGGCAGGCTTCGTCCCTGGCCCCTTCCTTTTTGCTGACTTCTCTTTGAGGCGCGCGTGGAACACGGACGCGCCGTCCGGCACGGGCCTGGTCCTGATCGGACGGTGAGCTACCCATTACTCTCCGTCCGCAGGCCCGGTTTTATTTAGCCTAAGGGCTCTATTTCTTTTTACAGCTGTGGCAAGTCTAGGGAAGGCCAATTTCTAGCAGTCGATTTCTTTCAGGTGATATGATGATGATGATGATATGCTCTTCTTCTTGTTCCCTCATCCTTTGCCTTGTCCATTTTCCTACACATAGATTTTTTAGTTATTTTTTAAAACTGTTTACCAAGGTAATAACAAACTTTGTAAAATAATTAATATGGGCAAGATAAAAAATAAATACGGCGAATAGTCTTGCACTAAAAACTTCTCTGTAGGCTATTCTCAGTAAAATTCACACAATTTTCTTTTTTTTAAAAGCTTGCTGAGCGAATGATGGCGTTGATTACCGGCATAAAACAGCTACTACATTATCTGTTGTTCATCACTCTTATCGATACGAGAGAACACCTCATGGCGGGAATTACTGGGCTGACTGCCAGGGGATGGACTTACTGGGCAGATTTTTGGGGGCCATGGGCGGATAGTTTAAATTTTTTATTGAACATATTTTATACAGAAATAGGAATTACTTTGTCACAAGGGGTCCGTGGCTAAATGATAACAGCCGCACAGGTCGATCGATCAGGTCAGCTACGCTTGCCGCGGTTGGTCTGTGGATGGGTGACTATCTTTACATACCGAGACTCCTCCGTGCCTCGGAAAGCACGTTAAGCCGTTGGTCCCGGCTGTCATTCGTGGATCTTTGACAGTCTTTACGGGTAGTCAGAAGCCCGAAAGTCTTACAAACCGTCTTACCAAGGGGTATCGTATTACCCAGTATAACTGGGTTGTGGAGGTCAGATAGGCAGTCGCTCCATGTAAAATACTGGTATTCAGCTGCATCCGGTTAGACCGGAAGCCGACCCCGACATAGTTACGAAAAGCTAGACAGAGGAATTACTTTGTCTTTGTGGTAAAGTTTGAAAATTTAGGACAATTTTTAGCACCCTACGTTTATATTTGGCATGCATAGGGGAAACTGCCTTTTACTTACTAAACATATTTTAGTCTTGTTTGGAATGGGGGTAAAATGCATTTCCCGAGTTTAGGCCCCAAGACCGGGGCCCGGGGCGGACCGCACCTGTCCCCCCCTGGCCCTTCCCTTTAGTCTACAGGTGCTGACTGCCCAAGGACGGGTGCGCGGTGCGCTGGACAAAATTTATGTTTCGAAACCCGTGGAGGCCATTGGAATGCGTTTTTTCGTGATATGCTCAGCGAACGGGAAAGCAGGCCTTCTCTGTGCAATTTTGCAAAGATTACCTACTCGTATATTATTCCAAAAAGATGGGCAGGAAAATCACCCGAGGGAAAAAACCAAATTGCATTGTCGATCACCTACCAGTTTACCGCAAGCATGTCGATTGAACATTATTTGCAGACCAGCTGTCAAGTCGCCTATGCCCGTGGGGCTTTTATCTATCTAGATCCTAATCTATTATTCAGCTCTTGGGATATCGCCAAACAATGGAAGACTGAAAAGCAAATTGGAGGTATCTAAACAAGATGCATTTAACCAGCTTTGACGCGAGACGCCAATCATGATTTATCAAGCCCTCTGGAGACGCGAAGCACACAAAGCCTGCTCGTTTGACGTTTCCCTGCCGTTGTTTGTATGATGATAGTATCTGATCTGACACAATAATTTATGTCGTTGATTGCAAAAGATTTCCAATATCTACTAAACGAAAGCCCTGCTCCAATCCTAAAGTAATCAACGCAATTTTCAGATTCAATCTTTGCCGAACAAATCTTATCATCCTTTTGAGCCTCCTAAATTAACAGTAAGCCACCTACACCATAGGGAGCAGACGACGAGAGAAAATTCAATCAAGAAGCTATCGCGTCTTTGCTGTTTACTAAATAAATCCCTGATTTTATGTCGATTACAGTCAGAAAATGACTTTTATTCAAATATTTGGATCTATTATCGTAGCGTAACTCAGTTTACGTAATAAAAAGATAAATTGTGCACATAATTGAATCCATTCTCTGAAAAATACACGGAATCCACCCTCACGACATCGCGTTTCTATCTGACGTCTCAAATTTCAGCGCTATCATCCCCATTTCTGACTGGCTACTTATTTATGACGCGCGGTATTGCAAAGGAACACGATATCGTGTTGATGCCAACTCCGGGTATATGTAGGGATAGGGATACACCATTTATAATCCAACTTTTAACGGTGGAAAACTTTCTTCTCCATGGAAACACTTTAGTTCCCCCTTTTAGTCGCGATTTTATGGACAATGTGAGACCTTTGTTTGAATATTTATACGTAATCCTTTACATAGCTCCATCAATTTCTGTGTAATTTATTATGGCGTGGGTTGTAGGTACTGGGAACTGGGAAGACAAGTTTGATAAAGACGTAGATGTTAAATTACAGCATTCTGGGGTTTCTGCCTACGGACACAGAATAAAATTAACATAGATTGTTATTTCATCCCTTGTGACCTAGTTCCAGTCGTGAGCTATTTACAAGTAAATGAGGTTATTCTGCTACAACCTACGCAGACGCACAAGCACGACTTCAATAGATATTATTTACTTCTTATTGCAATTTTGCACAAAAGTGGGCCCAATTCAATACCTTGTGGCACTCTCTACTCTACTAATCACTAACTCACTATAATCGTTTTACATTAGATCAATTAATTATCAAAGGATGTTCTAAAGTTACATATAGTATATTTTTGGATAATATCTTCACCAACATAAGGTTTTCAAGCCCGATTTTTTCCTCATGTTTTATTTACAGTACTAAAATAAACATAGTCTGCTGCAAGAGCAAACTAACCTCGCATAAAGGTTTGCATTGCATGCAAACTTAAAACGGTAAACAGAAGCAGTTTGACTGTAGGGTATATTTTAGTTGTACGAAAAATTCTGGGATTAACTATCCAAATTGCTGGGGTAAATATATTACCAAGGAAGTTTAAGAATAGCAGTATTACTGTAAGCAAAAGGCAGCTTTGCTTAGTAAGCGTTTCCCCTCGGGTATACCTGGAAACATCTTAAAAGAACGGAATTTTTAAAGCTTTGCAGACAGTGGATAAGTTGCGTAACACACTAACAATAGCAATGGTTTCCATTTTGGCGTTATTTACGTTGTTGAGCAGATAAATTTTTCGAACATATGAAGCAAAATACTTCAAAATGATTCAGAGAGTGATTGATAGTGTGTTAAGCCATTTATGTGCTTATCATCCATTTTCTATGGCAGCAGCCGCAGCAGGCGAGCTTTAAAAGATCATCTTGATGACAATGTATGAATGTATAACACTTACGCACTAGATTCTTATTATATTAATCTGGAATTCGCAGACAATATTGACCAATCGCCACATATTGCTATCATTATGGACATAGGACTTCCTATAATTTCTACAATGTAAGCTAACCTAGTTACTCCATATTCATTACGTTATAATTTTCTAGAATAGAACCCTTGTTTGTAAATAGACCGACAACCTACGGATCATTTCGACGAAACTGCTTTTCTATGTAAAAGATACTGCGACCATCGAGCGCGCAACTGTAGAACCTAGACGCTATATTTTTCAAATAAACTTGTGAGCTTCGAAACAACAAATTGACATCGTGAATTCTAGAGTTTATTTGGCGGATGTACTATTTAAATAAATATTTTAAACTAGGGTGTACTACGAGCAGCGAACGTAGTTACCCGTTTGAATTTGGCATGCAAACATAAAGTTGGGTCCTGTGATGTTCGTATGAGTTACTTTGTGAATGGCTAGCGTGAATATACAAAATGTTTGCAGCAAAGTTTTATGTAGAAATATTCCTAGTGTGAGGATCGGGGTACGTAGCTGCATGTGTCGGTTCACAGATGAGTAACTATCCATTACATATGGACAATATGGAGGAGATTTTTTACAGTCGTTGCGGGTATTCCCGCAACTGGGCTTCGGACTAAGTCTGGCAACCGGTCTTACCAAGGGGTATCGTGTTACCCAGAACTGGGACGGAGCGACTGATCGTTCCATGTAAAATACTAGTATTCAGCTGCATTCGGTTAGACTAGATGCCGACCCCATCATAGGGAAAAGGCTAGGCAGATTGATTGATTCCTGGTGAGAAGTTCATTTTCAGTATTGACCATGAAGAAGATTACTTATTTGATGGCGTAACCTCGCTATGACATTGACATATTCAATACTAAATCATTTATTTCATTTCCACTGGTAGCATAAAATAATGAGACCATTATGGACCCAGCGGGGTAACTGCGTAAGACAGTATTAGTATTAATGGCTTTCATTTTGACACTTCAACAACATTCATTGCGTTATTTAAGTTGTTGAGCCGACATTTTTTCTGAACATATGAAGCAATGGATTAGCAATATCCTTCAAAATGATTCAGATTGTGGCGATTAAGGTACTGCTGGGCACTGCAAAATAGTAGGACAGAAAGAGGAAGCTTTAACTTATCATATTTTATACTACTATCTACATAGGTACCTTTTGCCCATGTGTCTTGAAAATTGACACAAGCCCGCGATCTTTCGGCCTGAAAGCGTACCCTAAGTATCTATCAAACTAGTCTGCTATCTGCGCCGCCCGATTAAACTAAAACTATGTAGAAATCACCCTCGAATTCTAGACTAACTATGACTGGTCCAACATAAACATAAAGTTTAACTTTAGCTTCATTTCAAGTTAACCTACTCGTAAAAAGTTTGCGCACAAACAGAGCGGGGCAAGTCAGTTCGTATGACTTTGTTCAGCTGAAGGTTTCAGGGAAATCGCTCGATTCCCGTGATTCAGCGTGGATCGCGATTTCATTTTATTGTGAGTTGGTTTCATTGTTTACTCAACAAAGAGCAAACGGGCTTCCAACACAATCAAATCTTATTCTGAGTCAATTTCAAAGCAACTTTCAGTTTGCGTTGGTTATTTTTAAACTGTTTTGTGTATAGAAGATCTGTTGTTGTTTTTGTTGAGATATTTTGCTTCAGGATTTTATTATACAAACTGCGAGGAAGTATAATGGATGTAAAATGTTTTAGAGAGAGATTGCGATCAGATTACTCTTCATTGTAAACTAACATTATCAGCTAAGTGAAGGCATAAAATTTTAATCAAAAATATCTTTTAAACAGGCAATTCTCGGTCTTATCACAAATGGCGGTTTATTGCAGACAACGATTTTACGTTTGGATTTCTAGAATATTGCTATAAGAACACATTTCTTAAAGACAATAAAATAAACATCTTACTACATACATTATGTTGTGGTACATTAAGAAGCATGTATCTCTAGCAAGGCTTTCAATAATCCGGATTACGACGAATCTAAACATAACCGTGAAATGAATCCACTTACAGAGCTACTCGTATTACCCCGACAACCTAATTGGCCTTGAGTAATGTTATCGCAAAGACATTTAATGCTTTCATTAACATAAATTATTTCCATTATTCATAACAAAACATCGTATTTTATACCGATTCTGCTCTCTAGAATGGAACCGCAGACATGGATTGAATAAAATCGTTAATGAATACGTAAGTATTGCTGATGTTCAGCCTTTCTTTTATGGGATACCTAAACTGAGAACCGAGGTCATGTATTCATTATTATAATGACGTGTTGGGATTTCTAGATGATAATATTTTCTATGGCGAGCTGTTTCCGGGGAAGCAATCGTGACCTATTTCTGCTGAAGTCGGTAGCGATGAGAAAAAAAAGTAATATTAAGGTGCATCTACATATACCGAAGTTACTTTTTGTAAAGCAACAATTTGCAACACGATTACATTAAGTAACTTTCTATAACTTTTACTAAGATTACTAGATATTTTTTTGTTATTCGTTGTCGCCCACCAACACTTGTAAACGTTGCTCCACAATAAGTAACTTCGGTGCTAAGAAACTTGGTGGCAATATTGATTTTACGGTTTGCAACGCAAAATAGTATTGACGAGATATGAAAATCTGAAGCTGATGGCGGACAAACAATTTATATTTTAAGTAATTTGGGATTGGCTTTTAATTTCATCATCATACTGTTGCAAAGTCATTATCCATTTGGAATTTATTGAATCATCATCTGCCTAGCCTTTTCCCAACTATGTTGGGCTCGGCTTCCAGTCTAACCGGATGCAG
Organism: Amphipoea oculea; assembly: GCA_945859645.1. NCBI lineage: Eukaryota > Metazoa > Arthropoda > Insecta > Lepidoptera > Noctuidae > Amphipoea > Amphipoea oculea. Next base: position 15,926,487 of record OX243880.1, read on the forward strand.
CTGAATACCAGTATTTTACATGAAGCCAGTACCTTTTTGACCTCCACTACCTAGTTACTGGGTAATACAATACCCTTCGGTAAGACTGATTGTCAGACGTTCGGACTTCTGACGACCCGTAACGACTGTCAATGATCCAAGAATGACAGCCAGGAGCAACGGCTGCATTCCGAGACACAGTGGATCTCGGTATGTAAAGATGGTCACACATCGGACCAACCGCGGCAAGCGTAGATTAACCTGATCGATAGTACTGTGCGGCCGGTTATTACTTAGCCACGACAAAAACAAAATTGAAATAGGTTTGCGCTTGACTCTAGTCTAGGTCAGAGGTGACAGAGACAAAGTCGACGATGGAGTGAGCTTACCCAGAAGAAGCCTGTTCACTCTCACTATGAAGAGATTCGGGTTGAATGCGCTCGGAAACACAGACGTAGGTAGAGAGTTCCACTCTTTTGCTGTGCGTATTATAAAAGACATTTGAAAACGCTAGGTGCTCCGCAGAGGGCGGTCATTTTGTCCGCGAATGACCGTGAGAGACATGTAATCCGACAAGCACCGGCGGCGCGGTCTTTTTGTCTGCGCGGTTTTTTTGTGCGTTGGTAGTATAGGATTCCTTTTGCACTATCGTTCGCGGTGAAATTGACCGGCCCGACCCGCCCCGCCGTGTGTTTCGCGAATTGGTGGAATAGCAACTAGGCATTAACGATCCTATTTATTGATCGTAGAACATAATTATACCAACTGTACCACTTTCGACCTTACTTCATCTTTGTGCGTTGATGAATATCTCTTCGGATGTAGCTAAACCACAAAGGTGGCGCCTTCCTAACCAGTTCTCTTTTTTCAAGATCGATGTCGGAAGGCGACAACTCAGTATTCTCCGAAGGAGGTACGACTCCTATGGACCCGAACGCAGCAGCAGTGGGAGACGAGAAGCAGGAAGATAATGCTAGTGGCAACGAGTCTGAAGAAGTGGACGATATAGAACTTATATTTACCACTGACGAGTCCAAGGATATGAGTAATTTGCAGGTGAGATTGTTTGTAAAAACGTTTAACTGAAAACGAAGATTTTCCTTTCGTCTGTTTCCTTTTGTTCCACCTTCGTTTTTAGTTAAACTTATTGAGCTGAACTGATTGATTTTTGAAGTATCTGAATTATCATTGAATACAGCTGCAGCTGAGCAGTGGTGGCCCAGTGGTAAAGACCCTGACTTATGACTTGTAGGTTTTAGGTTCAAACCCAGACAGGCGCATACTTTGTGCAAGTTGTTTCATCATCACTCCTCTATAAACGGTGAAGAAAAAAATCGTGAGGAAATCGGCATATCCTAGAACCAAAAATTCGAAGACATGTGACATCTACCACCCGCGTGTTGGACTACGGCCCGCTTCCTCTCACCGAGAGGAGGCCTGTGTCTCAGCAGTGGGAACATTATAGCTGCATGTTGTCCGCGATTTCACTCGCTTCCTAACGGACCGTTCATGTACTGCGGACATAAGCTAGTTTATTATAATCGGGTATTCATGGAATAGGATTTGATTAGTAATGAGACCAGAAAAAGTCCTGATTCATAATTTTTGGGTAGGTATGATAATTTTATGCGGTTTACAAAATGGCACTCCCGTGTCCCAAGCCTTTATGACATGAACATTACTCAAGATTGTTATTTGAAAACTTTTGGGCTGTTTTTCACGAGGGTTAACTACATTAAAAGCCAAGTTTCAGCGTGTTAATTATATGATATTGGCAAAGTTTTTGTTAGGGCGCTTAGTGACCTTCATTAATTCAATAATATATTATAGCAGTTAAATTTCACAACGCCGTATGAGAAGTTTTAATGTTCAGTCTTATAACAGAAGCTCACGAAGTTTTATCGCAACAACTTAATATTCTCTGTATATTCCACCCAGGAGGACCTAGTCTCCATACGCGAAGGCGACTCATGGGCTCCTCAATCAGCATCAACAGCACAATCCACGCCAGTCCTCATTAAATTCCACACCCTAGACCCTGACTTCCAACCAGGGCTGGAAACCAAAGACAATCCGACAGAAAATCAAGAAAACAAAGACCGTGTCATAGAGGTCTTGAAACAGAAAAGAGTTTCGTTACCAAACGACAAGGAGATCCGACACGTGGCGTTTAATGGAAAAGGGAGCTTAGATTTGCCAGGGCGGAGTATCCTAAAGAGCTGTGACAATAGGTCAGACAATATGCTGTTCAGGAAAAGTCCTAACACAAGTTCTAGAAGGCTTGATAGCATTGATAGTCTGACTTGCGAGTACAACAGAGGTCTCAGCTTCGATAATACCAAGTCTTCGAGCTTCGAACTCGGTTCAAGCATGGATATCCTACATAGAGAGGAAAGTGTGGACAGTTTCCATAGGAACATACATCTGGGACATCGGTATTCGGTGTTCGCGGAGACTGATATCTCGAAGTGTGGGACGTCCGAAGACGATTTGGCGGCGAATTTGAATGTTAGGAGGAATACTTGCCCCAATCCGTTTCAGTACAGGTAAGATTCTTTTATAGTTTTTGAAGATGTGTATAATCCCCGAATACTCAAACGCCACTCAACTTTAAGACGATCTGTTTTGTCTCTACTATACATTTTAAAGTGACAAAGACTGCTTGATATTTAAGGGCGACTTAAAATCGAGGTGTTTTTGTGTGTTCAGCCGTATGTCTTGATAATTTGAGGTCACGAAATAAAACATGATTGCTGGTAAAAGTGGATATTGCTTAGGAGTAGTTCTTCTGCCTCTGGTGCTTCCCCCATTACACAAGGTAAGAAGGGCCATTCCAACTTTGAGTAATTATGTATGAATGAAGTCAGCTTTCTGCTTCAACTTTTGACGCTTGAGGTTATCCAAAAAGTTTTAATAATATAGTTTCATTAAATGACATTCTGTATTCTCTGAAGCGTTAAGCAGAGGTGTACCCATAGTACACCAACATTTCGCCAATTATGTTTAAGTCCTATGTAATAGGGGGCGAACCTATTACCACAACCGCGCAAAAACCATACTCCGGGATGTTACTGAGAACTTTCCCACATAAAAACCCCAAAACACTTTGCTCGACCCGGGAATCGAACTGCTACTACTGACCATGAGGTCCTGCTCGTTAGCACTAGTGCTTACGACGACTAAATCAAAGAGGCAGTCAATATAGTTTCAATTGCGATGATATTCAATTTATTATCCGCCAGGCCATCAGGCTACCGCGGCGTGTCCCGCCCCCCCGGGCCGTTCAAAGCGGGCACGGCCCGCCTGCGGCCCGTGCTGCGGGATGGTGCGCATGCGCGGCGGGAGAGCGGCGCGCAGACTGACGTGTGCGCATTGCCGCCGAGGTGGAGCTCTGACGGATATCTTGCGCATAAGGTAACTTGAATAATCTAAGAATTAATTTTACACACAATATCAGGAAAAATGGCCAAACCAACGAAACCAATCCTGAATAATACTTTTCTCGCAATGGCTGCAAGTGCTACAATTGGAGATCTAGAGCTAAGCGGCTTGTCATATATGCAACATAATAATATCTTGGAAAGTTCACTGATTCTTCTTTAATTAAATACAATTGTGAGATTTTCAATTAAAAATAAGTCAGCATCAAAGAAAAGAAAGAAAATACATTTATTGAGAACAGACTAAAAGGCACAGAACATATTAACGTGATGTGATGAATTTATTTAGGGAAAGCGTTGGGTTGCACTGAACTTTTACCGTCTAAAATTACTTGATTGCTGTCTTCCGTAAATGCGAAAGCAGATCTCTAGTAAAACTACAGAATACTTAAAGTACTACGTACAGAAAGGCCACTCCCTTCCCCGCACTAACATCAGTTACCGCATCTCACCCCGCACTTCGAGGTTACCGTCGCAGTTCTTTAACAAAGAGCGCTCGCAAACACAAGTACCTCACGCACACATTCATACGTATACAAACGTCATTTTTTAATGTAGTAGTAGTAGGTAATTATTTTGCGAGCGTTGTATGGAGTGTCCGGGGTGTGGTAAAACTTAAGGCGACTACACGACCTAAAGCGCGGTCACTGTCGGACTGCATAGAAAAGAAAGAGAAGCGCGATGACACAACCGTGGTAATTTATTGCAAATATGAAGCAATTATCTATTTACAAAAACTCTCAAACACCAAACAAATAAAAACCGTATACTAAAATTCGGGGAATTAAATTGTCTTTTAGATGGTGAAAGTTTTATGAAAATACACCCGATAGTGTTTGCGTGATTATCGTTTTTATGTCCGCGGTAGACATTACTTTACAAATTAATTACACTATGTTAAAAAAATATAATTGCAAATATTCACATATCAAATTACGAAGCAATTGGTCTAGTATAACATTTATTTTTTTCAAAGAAATCAGTCCGGTCGATTAGACGTGATGTTGAATTTAAAATCATTAGATGTCGTATATCTGCGCCTTAATGGTCAGCGGTGTCCACTAAATGTATGCCTGCCGCAGCTGCCACTCCCGCCCAGCGCGGCACCGACCGTGCCGGGCGCGCGCGGCGCGGCGCGGCGGCTCACCGTACCCGACGCGCGCCCGCCGCCGCCCGCGCGCCGCACCGACGAGACCCGGCGGGTTCTGCTCAGTGATATCGGTAACTAATACATCGACGGTCCCTACGTATATTCACCTATGTGGTAGATACGTGATTTGTGTTTTTTTGTTCCGTGACATTCAGACAAACCTAAACTATCTTCTAGTTTAATAAAAACTAATAAAAGTTGGCAAATTGAGCTTTAAATACACACACGACATTCTGTTAAGTAGAACATGAACTACATGTGTTTAAAACTTTAAAGTGCTCTCCTGTAAAATTTGTCATTTGCAGTTAGGGGATTATACGTAGGGACCGTCGACATAATCCACACAACTTCTTCCTCTTCTTAGCGTGTCGATAGCAATCTAAATGTACTCGGCCCAGAATTCGGCTACTTGTTTGGCGCCATCACTAGCGTCTACCAGTTCCTGTAACGTGCAGCTGACAGGACACGCAGGGCACGATATTAAGTGTGCCATCGTTTGTGGAACAGCACAACATTTACACTCCAAGGCGGAGTCGTCTATAAATCTCCACCTGAATAGGTTTTCCTTGCTTCGGCCAACCTGGGTCCGGAGTCTGTTTAAAGACTTCCAGGTTACCCAAGGTAACTCATGTCCGGGAGGTCTTCAGCGGGTGGAATGAACGGTTTGGGTAAGGAAGCACTGTCTCGCCACAGCTTCAGTCTTTCTTGCTGTGGTGACAGCTTTATAAAACTACTTTTTTTTGTTCCCTAAAGCCAAACGCACATTACAGCCGCAACGGGCTTGTTCTTGAACGTAGTTGAGAAACTACTAGGCAGATGATTATTGATGTTAAATGTCTACATTTATTTTTTACATAATATCTAACCTCTACCGTTTACTTTACGATGTCACTTACAAGAATATCTTTTAGGGTTCACATCGATGGTACCGGAGCTGTCTCGCTCAGCGGACCCGGTGTGGGTCCTGGGCAAGCAACAGCACCCGGACGACTCCACCACTACTTCTACCTCCAAGTTAGTACCAGCACCCTTATTGCATAACACACTTTCAATCGCAATCTGAATCATTTTGGAGGATATTGCTAATCCATTGCTTCATATGTTCGAAAAATTTGTCTGCTCAACAACTTAAATAACGCAATGAATGTTGTTGAACTGTCAAAATGAAAGCACGCGCGACCAGGGCGCTCAAACAAACAAAATCTTCAGATTTATTATTAGCATGGTATAGATGCTTTTCAAATATTTGATCCCTTCTAAGACCCGCTTGCATCTCAAACACTGCACTAAACGACTTTAAAACATCTTTTTTGTTTCTCTCAATCGTTTGAAGATAATAGAGACCGAATGTGGCTTTAAATACGTTTAGCACTAAACTTGTTTAGAGATTTGTGGTGCAAGTGGGCCTAAATGTAAAAAATAGTTGATAATGATATTGAATGTGATTATAGATTCCTGTCTCGCGGCTCATCGTATCGCTCACCTTGCCTCAGTATAGACAGGAGCAACGACTGGACACCACAACATGTATACTTGCCGTCGTCCAGGGGTAAGCCAATATTGCTGCTACAGTTGTTCTTTTTGTTATTTTGTGATTCTGTTTTATAGCAAATTTCCGCAAAGGAGATTGCCATTGATTGTCAGTGGGTCAATTGTTGTTTGTTTAGTTTGTGATCTTCCTATACGAGTCGCAATAAATACTTTTTCTTTCTTTCTTTTCTTTCAAACCGTGTTGTCCTCTATTTTTAGTTCGGGCCCGAACTAATCTTTATCCGTAGATGACACGGAGTAGAAATACTCGTAATTTCAGCCTGAACTACAGATTTCTTGCTTTGGTAATAGACTCCCTGAGCAGGAAAATTTAGGTCCAAGTTGAGGTATCTTGGTCTAGACCTATGACCATCAGTTGATTTGATATTGTGCATAAACTGCGCAAAGTTTACACAAACGATTTGCGCAGTTAGACCATACACATTTACAGTATGAAATGTTTATTCCTTTCCAGAAGCTACCCGTCCGTGGCGCAGCTCGTTGCCGGACGTTCGCCGAGACGACACCGAAGAGTTACTAGAAGAAGCAGAGATTTTCGTGCGCCGATCTATTGACAACTTGCAAGCGCCGGCCATTGACTGTAAGTTCTTCGTAGGCGCAAATCTGCGTAATAGTGGCGCGTCTTTAAATGTTCAAAAGATTGCAATGAACTTTCATAAGGTCTTGTGACAGAAGCGGGACGGTTTGGTCCAGTGGATATTTAAAAAAATAGTTCACGTTAATATACAGGGTGTTTGCTAGAAGGACCGACACAATTTTTTGAGGGATTCGGAATGTCTTTTGCTAGCACGAAATTGTTTTATTTTTCATTTTTGTACGTACGTATTTTCGTAACGTTTGAAAGCCCTTAATCTTGAGCCCCCCTACATGCAGCGATGTTACCAACTGTATTATACAGCCTTTAAATCGAATTTTTTGTCAGTGTTTTGGGTTCCGTACCCAGAGGGTAAAAACGGGACCCTATTACTAAGACTCCACTGTCCGTGTCTGTCACTAGGCTGTATCTAATGAACCGTGATAGCTGGGACAGTTGAAATTTTCACAGATGATGTATTTCTGTTGCCGCTATAACAACAAATACTAAAAACAGAATAAAATAAATATTTAAGGGGGGCTCCCATACAACAGACCTGGTTTTTTTTGCCAATTTTTGCTCGATATTAATAACGGCAACAGGTAGACGCTTCAAATATTTACAGAATAGGTAGTTAGTTGTATATTCATTTTAAAAATAAATAATTAAAATAAATTAAGGGGGACTCTCATACAACAAACGTGATTTTTTTTTATATTTATTTATCAGGAACAATTTATATTGTGTTTGATACATTATTTTACATTACATACATCATAATTAATAAAATTAATAAAACTTCTAAAACTGAAAATGCACAATAATAATTAAAATTAAAATAAAATAAAAAAACATGTCTATGAAAATCAATAATAATATATAGCTATTTTTTATTTATATAAAAAATTTGAATATTAATATTAAATTACAGTTCTATATATTATATATAGTGTGTGTAATATACAGGGTGTCCCAAAACTCAACGTCAAGCCGAAACGGGGTGACAGGATTGATCATAACCATCACGAGAAAAATCTGAAAAAAAATCTATCCCATGCAGTTTAAAAATTATGGGCATTTTAAGAAAAACCTAGAAATTTGATCAAACTGTACCATTTTTCGGTTATTGTGGTTATTCTTTTTTATTTTTGTTCATTTGAACTTTGGAAACGTAATCCTAAATAACATTTCTAGAATCCCAATAAAAAATAATGACACAATTGCCTCAAGTTTCCGAGAATTGAGACTATTTGTTAAACTACGAATTTAAAATTTTCAAGATTCGTCGACTTTGACAGGCCCTCCTATAAAAAAAATGTACTAGAGTGCCTTGGCAAGTGGCATTAAAAGTTGGCGCATTTAATCAGAATTCTAAAATGGTACAATACTTGTTAGTTCCATACAATAGAAAAGAGTAAAAAAATTAAAACCTCAAGTAACCCGATTTTTGCTATCTCATTTTACTCAGTTAAAATGTTTTTAATTCACACAAGCTCTAGGTAGGTTCTTAATTTTAAGACAAAATGATGAGAGAGATGGATAATGGGTATGTTCGCCATGAGTGAGCGAGACAGATAGTGACGCCACTTTTACCAAAGTGAAAAAAAGTTAGTAAAATTAGTAAAATAATTAGGTTTGTTGGAATAAAAGTCTGATGATAGAGAAATAACGTTTTTTATTACAATAAATGTTCAAATTGTTTACCATCAGCCTCAATACAAGCCCTACATCTTCTTAAAAAAGATCTACTTATTAGTCGGGCATATCTTCGAGAGTTGATCGCCTCAGCTGCTTGAGAAATGCGTTCACGCAGGTCGGCTACGTTCTCAATGGGCTTTGAGTAAACTTTTTCTTTGAGAACTCCCCAATAGAAAAAATCCAGGGGATTTAAATCTGGTGAACGGGCGGGCCACGAGATAGTGCCCGAACGTCCAATCCACCTTCCCGGATATTCCTGGTCAAGGAAATCTCTTACTTGCACTGCGAAATGCGCTGGGCAGCCATCTTGTTGAAACCACATGTCGCGAAGATCTGCTAGTGGTACGTCCTCTAACAGGGTTGGTAAATCTTCTCTTAAAAAATGTAGGTAATTAGTTCCATTCAAGTTCTCAGGCAGTTCAATAGGCCCAATAATTTTACCGTTTAAAATTCCGGTCCACAGGTTTACTTTAAAACGATACTGGGATCTATCTTCTCGCATTAAATGTGGATTCTCCACATGCCACTCGTGATAATTGTGCAAGTTCATGTAACCATCTTTTTTCAATGTCGATTCATCTGACCAGAGAATTTTTTGGATGAATTGGGGATTCTCATTATGCCTCTGTAGCATTGTTCTACAAAAAGAAATCCTTTCCTGATAATCTCGAGGTAGAAGACTTTGAACTCGTTGTACGTGAAACGGATGCATTTCGGCTCTTTGTAAAATACGATGAGCAGTGCTTTTCGGTATTCCCGTTCTTTCTTCAATTCCACGTACGGAAATACTTCGGTCACGTGCGACCTCTTGCAATACTTCTTCCTGGAAAGGAAACACAGGTCTACCTCCAGCCTGTATTTGATTCGGGAAATGGCCGCCCTCTGTGAGTGAACGGTGCACATTAACAAACACGCGGTGATCCGGGTAGCGCTCTAAATTTGGATATCTTTCACGATAAAGTCTAGCGGCAGCACTTGCGTTGCATCTGCATTCCCCATAAATGAGGTGCATGTTCGCATATTCTTGTGAAGTGTAGCGCGTAGGCATGGTAGATAAAAAGGATGCCAACACAAAAGTCCAGAGAGAAGCCAAAGTTGCCGGTATGTTATCAACAAGTCCAATTCACAAAGATTCAAGTCCAAAAAGAGAAGCCAAAGTTGTCAGTACTAAATCAACACAAGCGAATACGAACGTGCGCAGTAGACGAATGAGCGAAACGTACTAACTGGTTGGTGTCGGACTGGTAGCGTAGCCATTTGCTTGGCTGAAACTAGTGCGAATGAAACAGATAGATGCCATAGCATCTATCTGTTTCATTCGCACTCGTTTAAACGACGCATCTCCGTCTCAATGCGTGGCGTCACTATCTGTCTCGCTCACTCATGGCAAACATACCCATTATCCATCTCTCTCATCATTTTGCCTTAAAATTAAGAACCTACCTAGAGCTTGTGCGAATTAAAAACATTTTAACTGAGTAAAATCTGATAGCAAAAATCGGGTTACTTGAGGTTTTAATTTTTTTACTCTTTTCTATTGTATGGAACTAACAAGTATTGTACCATTTTAGAATTCTGATTAAATGCGCCAACTTTTAATGCTACTTGCCAAGGCACTCTAGTACATTTTTTTTATAGGAGGGCCTGTCAAAGTCGACGAATCTTGAAAATTTTAAATTCGTAGTTTAACAAATAGTCTCAATTCTCGGGAACTTAAGGCAATTGTGTCATTATTTTTTATTGGGATTCTAGAAATGTTATTTAGGATTACGTTTCTAAAGTTCAAATGAACAAAAATAAAAAATAATAACCACAATAACCGAAAAATGGTACAGTTTGATCAAATTTCTAGGTTTTTCTTAAAATGCCCATAATTTTCAAACTGCATGGGATAGATTTTTTTTCAGATTTTTCTCGTGATGGTTATGATCAATCCTGTCACCCCGTTTCGGCTTGACGTTGAGTTTTGGGACACCCTGTATATTATATGGTGTTAAATATTGTACGGTGGTACGGAACCCTTCGTGTGCGAGTCCGACTCGCACTTGGCCGGTTTTTTTTTTTTCTATAGTGATATTTAAGATGACACATAATTTTGCTTCCAGTGGAAAAATCAATCGGAGTGACGGGTCAGCCGTACATCCCGGCTGAACCTCGTCAGTTAAGACTCGGACACACCGTCAAGGTGATCACGCCGCATGGACGCATCGCTGTCGGACGTGTCAGGTATGGTTTCCATTATTGCCATCTTATTCAGCCGGCATCATTCTCAAACTTAAACTCGAAGCATTTATTTCAAACTAGCTGCGTCCCGCGGTTTCACCCGCGTAAGTGGCGTGTGTGTGTGCGCGTGTGTGTGTGTAAGAGTGTCCATGGAGTTTCTTGCCCGTTCATCTCCATAGAGATCTACGCTTTGGAATGAGCAACTAGCTTCAACTTTCTGACTAACTGACCGACTATTTAATTTCGACAATGCAAAAGTGCCTGTACATGGTTTAATTGAAATAAATGCTTTGAGTTTGAGTTTTGAGCTACTTTCAAACTACCCTTCCTCAGATACGTCGGCCTAGCCGGCAACAGCACTGCCACCAGCAGCGTGGTTGTCGGCGTGGAGATCCTGCACAACCAGCAGCCCGGCCTGCCGCGCAACGACGGGCTGTACCGCGGCCGGCGATACTTCCTCGCGCCGGCACTGCACACGGCACTCTTTGTGCCGTTCTCGAAAGTCGTCATGGCGTGGACTAATTAACGGTAAACGACTTCATTTATAGACTACCACACTGGTGTTTGTCTTTAATAAGTTGAGAATATTTGACAAATGCTTGGGCACTCAATCTTGCTCAACGTCACCACGGCATAGGCTATGCTCGTAAGGTCAATTGCACATCACTAGTAAAACTTGCATTACGAAAATGGCCCTTACTGTGACGACATAAAAGCGGTATCAATATCACCAATCATTGTGCAACACACGTCGAAAGTGCGTAGTGAGCGTATGCGACTGTACGTTGCGAGTCATTGGAGATATCTTGTCTAGAATGACTTCCGATATCTGGACACAGAACCGTGTGATAATGCCAAATTATTTACAAGAGCGCAATCTTAACATTGTGGTTGTGTGAATGTAAATCTATAACGTAAAAACACAACATAACCGCAAAGTGTGGCACAAGACACATGGAAAAATCGACGACGAAGAAGTGCACGATAAACTAGAAACGATATGGCGGTGTTTGTCAGAGTAGTACGAAATTTTGTGAAAGACGCTTGGTGTGTTCCTGGGAATAAAATAACAGTTCCATTAGAATGTAAAGAATAGTGAAGAAATAGTTTGTGAAAAAGAAAACTATGCAAAGCTTTGGATGAATGTGGAAAAGATAATGTTTTAGCACGGTTTACGGTTCAAGACTTTTATAGGTAATGTATTGTTGGCTTTGGTAGCGAATTATAAAAATGTGATGAGTTGATGACATTTGAAATGGCCCGATTACAGTATGGTACAGAAAAGCAAGCACAAATTGAAAGTTATGTGTCGAAAGTTCGAAACTCGAAATAATACAAAAAAGAAAATATTTTAATTATAAAAGCAGGTTTAGTGCTGCTTTCTTGCATCACCTGTACGAGTATAATACGACTTTAAAAAACCCCATCGCGAAATGCAAATGAGAACTGTAATAAAATAAAATGTCTGCGCTAATAAAATTAATCCAAATATAAAAAAGTGAAAGTATTATTCTTATTAGTCTATGTTATAAATTATACAGTTTAGCTAAACATATAACTATCAATTAAATGTCAAACTCATTATATAAAAACTCTTGTAAAAAAATGGTGTTTTATAATTATATAAACGGTGTAGTATCAATATCTAATAACTACAAAATCATGATTTTACAGGAGGCGAAAAAAACGTTTCATTTCTATAATTTTTAATGTTTTAATAAAAAAGTTACTTATACAGGGTGTTACGGAAAGGGTATATCAATACAAACGGGTTCAAGAGTGTATCTGGTCTAGAATCTCTATACAAAATTTCAGCTCAAAAGCAGTAACTTTGAAAATGCTTAATATTTTTTTATTTCGATAGTTTATTAAATTGAAATGTTAACAAACGTGTCACCGCATTACGAGGGTCATTATCCATTATCTGTAGTGTGTCTGTGCGCCTAGTACACGCACATCACGCCGCCGCGCGCCAGTGCAGCGCCGTGATGTCGAAATAAAAAAATATTAAGCATTTTCAAAGTTAATGCTTTTGAGCCGAAATTTTGTACAGAGATTCTAGACCAGATACACTCTTCAACCCATTTGTATTGATATACCCTTTCCGTAACACCCTGTATTAAACAAATAGTAGGAAACGTCGACGTCGATTCAAGACCTTATGTCTTTGCAAATATGAGCTATTTCATATTTTACCTACGAATATGCAATAATGTGAAAATCGCTTAAATGTTAGTTATTAGATATTGACACTTCACCGTCGATACGTGGGATTATAAAGGCTCTAAGATGGGATGTTGTTCGTAGAAGCGACATTGTTGTAACAACAAAAATGACTTGAAATGTTTGATGAAATAATGTGACTGTAATAATTATTCTTGCCTAATAAAGTACCCTAAATTGGTATATAAAATTTGTTTAGCAGCCAATTTAGGGGTATTTCCTGGATTGAGACAAATTTAAAGTCTTTCAAATTGCCAATAAAGAGGGGAAAAAAGCATGTCCACCCTACTGCCACACAATCTTATTAAGTTTAGCTGTCATTTTACACACAAAATGTCGGTTTGTACAAAATGGCTGACAAGTAACTGACGCGTTGCTCAAACAGAAGCGGTGGCGGTGGTGAACAGGTTAACAGTGTGACATATCTTTTTTTTTATTGCTGAATGGGCCCGCTCTTGACCTCGATCACGCCTGATGGAAAGCAATGGATGAGGTCTATGTTGGAACGAGCATGCCCAGAAGATGCCTAGTGACAGTACAAAATAAATAAATTAAAAAAAAAACAATAATGACAGTACAAGTATTGTCCGCCACTGCCTCTGTCACTGTTATTTTATTTAACTTCTTTGACAGCAGCAATCCAACAGCAAGCAACAAGCCCTTATTTCAAGGAGAATAAAGAACAATATGATTTTGACAGACTTGTCAGTGGCAGCAACCCAAAATCAACCTTATGGAAATATGGATAAAGATCAATTTGATTTTGACAGTGATATAAAATCAGCGGTAATAACTACGAAAGGACTTTAGTTTTGAATGGACAACGCTTGTCGATATAACAATGTCTCAGCTATGAATGGTGTTTTAATCACTTCTTGTACTAGCTCAATGGCAGCATTATCACATTAAGACATTTTAAATGTTTAGAAATATTTGTATGGAATTGAATGTACGCCTAACTATGCTTAATGGAGATTTATCTTGAGAATATTATTAATAATATATAAATTTAAAGAGCACATAGTGGATGTATTATATTTAGGCATGTATTTTTCTCTATACAGGGTGAAATTTTAATCACCGTTTTCCCCTCAAGGGGTCATTGTACTCATCATTATGAACAACTTTTACTATGGGACCAAACAAGCAATCGCGAAAAAAAATCAGCTGTTCCCTTCATTTTGACGAGTTAAAGGAAATGCTGATTTTTTTTTCACGATTTCGGGTTTGGTGCCATAATAAAAGTTGTTCGTAATGATGAGTACAATGACCCCTTACGAGGAAAACGGTGATTATAATTTCACCCTGTATAAATATTTAAGTAAATGGTACTAAGTAATTCGCGAGAATTAGCACTGCCGATATACATAAATAGGAATTTTGTGTGAGATTAGAATTGGACAATTATTAAATATAACTATTTGGGAAATAATAATAATAAAACCGTAGCCAGAAAGTAATAGAAATAAATAATTTAATATGAATGTTCCGGTTGCGGTTTTAAATTAAACTTACGTAGTTGATACGCACCATAGAGTTGACGTCTATATTTTACAATTATATACGTAAAATATGTATAAAAATACGTAAAATGTGGTCTATACATTTTACAGCTACTTATTGATTGATGTTTTCAATTACAATTATCGCAAATTAGATTTCAATAGATTTGAATTATTAAGAATTTTGTTGCATTATGCACTCTATACCAAGGAAAATAAGACCTAAAATGGATTGTGTTCAGTTTTGAATAGGCTAGTTATATGCATTATATTGTGTGTATTAATGTATGCCTAAGTAAATAATGTTCGTGGGGAAAATGGAGGTTAGAATGAATAAAATGTTTATTTTAAGGTTATATACAGTGTTATTGGTAAAACACAATAACAACAACCTCTTAAGAGGTCAATGTACTCATCATTATGAACAATTTTCACTATGGGACCAAACAGGAAACCGCGAAAAAAAAATCTGCTGTTCCCTACATTCGTATAACTCGTCAAAATGTAGGGAACAACAGATTTTTTTTTCGCGATTTCAGGTTTGGTCCCATAGTAAAAGTTGTTCATAATGATGAGTACAATTACCTCTTGAGAGGTTGTTGGTGTTTTTCCAATAACCCTGTATATGTTTTTTGGTGGATTATCTTGTCGTCATTAAATGAGACAGGATTAAGAACTAATTTAATAATACTGTAGTCATTATTTCCTTATATTCCGATAAGACTATTACTAAGTGTTCAATGTAAATGCGTTTCAGTGTAATAAAATTGTCAATCATTATTCCGTAGAAAATATTCGATATTCTAGAGTTGCTGTATCTAACCTCCAAACATATTAGTGTCATCAATAAATCTGCGGTCAGATATGGCTCATAGACCTATTTATTCGACGCAAAATTCTTGCCTGTGGCATACCATAAAATTGAAGTAACAAATGACTTGCATCGTGTAAACTGTTTAGACGGTGCATCTTTTATTGTTGCTGAGTTATAATATTATGCCACAGGGAATTATATCGCATTTTTTTTAATAGTTCAAATCAAAATTCAAATCAAGAAATTAGTCAAGTTTTTTGAATGAGTAAATATTCAAGCACTTCTTGAACGTTAAAATTACATAAGACAGTCCCCCAAAACCCCGCCTTTCACCACTTCCTAGTGCTTTCGCTGGCAAGAAGTAGTGGCGCAGCAAACTCCCCCAGATAGAGGTATGAGGAGGTTGTTCACGTCGGGGTCACCAGTACATCACATCTCACACACCTAGAGTCCAGTACATTAATAAATGAGGCTCCGATGTCTAAAAGAATGTATATTTTCCGAGCCTATATCTCGAATGAGTCCTTTTCTAACCTCAAGGCTCGCTTGAGCCAGGCAGAGGTAGACCGCCTCTGAATTTATAGTTAGGGGATGTCAGAAATTATCCTTCGAGAACGTGTTTTTTTTTTTTTAACTAGCCTGCGCTGTCCCACTCCTGGGCAAAGGCCTCCCTCCACTCTTTCCATTTGAGAACGTGTTACCGGGACAAAAAGTTACTCCGTATAACATCAGCTATCTGCCAGTGAAAGTCCCGTCAAAATCGGTCCAGCCGTTTCGGAGATTAACCGGAATAAACAGACAGATACAGTTTTTGTTATACGTATCGTATATACTTTCATATGCATTTAGTAAAAAGCTGTTATTTTGACATCACAGACAGACACTTCATTTTTATTATTTATTTGTATGTATAATAGATTCATTAAATTATTGGCCGTATCTGACCGCAGTGCAGTTTCTCTTTCCTTCATATTCGTGTAAAGATATAAAGGTAATAGGGATGTAGAACGTATTTATTTATATAAAAAAAAATGAGTAGATGATTGTGTTAACTGTGTAGATAACTGTATGGTCTAGCGGCGAAGTACTTCACATTTATAGTGTTTAGTCATTTATTAATGTGTATGGCTAAGTATTGCTCATACTTCTACAATGGTGCTCTGTTAGTTTGTCTTTTCTATACAGGGTGTTGTGAAAATTGTACTTTAGATTTTTATTAAAAAATCATAAGGCCAGTTCTCTTAATTTAAAACGTTCAAAATCTTGTCGCAGTGTCATCTCTGCGACAAACAAATGTCAAAAACTTAAAAAAATGTAAAGAAATTTGAGGTATTTTTTACAGATTGAGACTGAGATCAGACTGTGAGCGTTCTTAAAATTACGAGAATTGAGCCTCTGGAATCAGAGGACAGTTTTCATAATATTCTGTGTACCAACATATTCGCTTACTGTCAATTTTATTAGTCGCTTAGTTCAGGAATATTTAGTATAAATCGCGTTAAACTTTATGGCGGCTTTGAAGTGCGTTACTCACTGCGCAGTAGTTCATCTCTCACGCGGTGTCCTGCTTGAGCGACGAATACGACGCGACGCGACGCAACACGACGCAATGTAATGCGACGCGATGCTACACGCGACAAATGTCCTACGTGATTTTGGTCATTACTTCTCGAATCATGGAGAAGTACAGTACAATTTTAACAGGAAACCGTCAATGGGGACAACGGGAATACATTTTAATTATTTTTATTGAGTTCCGAATGGGGACAATGGGAACAGACGGAAAGTTCATATGTAGTTTGTGGTATCGCACCTGGTCGCTCTCAAAACAAGTACGCGTTACCTCGCGTCTCGCCGCAGACTATCATATAGGCCGCAAGCAGGGTATGCCGTTGAGTTGATCGCGTTCGTCGCGTTCGCAGCGTCGCGTCGCGTCGTATTCGTCGCTCACGTAGGACACCGCGTTACTCACATTGGCATATGAATTTGTTACTGCGCAGCGACTTGCCTCATGTTCCGGGCCGGCATAACGTTCGAACCGGGCGGTAGTAGTCTTTCGAAATTATTATTACCAATTTATTTACGCATATTTTTTATAAATACTTATTTTTCTATGCGATTCTACAATTTTATACTGTACCTAAGGGTTGATGCGTACTGGAACTGTGTTTTGTTTGAATGTACAGTCGAGGAAGGAAGTCTTTAATCACTATAAGGGCCGATTTTTCAATCGTCAGATAACTTCTGAAGAATAAATACGGTTTCACCGCTTTTGTATCGAAAATATGTCAAACTGGCTTATTTATTCTACAGATTAAAGTTATCTGACAATTTAAAAATTAGCCGTAAACCATACAATTTTCGTGAAAAAATAAAAGTTTTCAGAAATGCCAGATTTGCTTCCTTGCCAGTACCTGGCCTGCTATTGCATATCAAAACAAATTGTAGTTTATATTTTTTTATCTCTGCGACAATCTGTCTGTGAAGTTTTAAATGTTTTAGAAAGCTTAGCTTAGCCGTTTCGAATGTGTATTTGACGTATAGTGTAATATAACATTTGTAATATAATAATGTCACTTAAACTGTCTATTGTGTTTGGGAATTAGTTTTGTAACTTTTTTCGTTATAAAAGTTATTATTGGAACATTAATGTCCGATAGTTCCCATTTGTTCTATGGAACATGACGTCAGTAATATGACGTCATTAAGAAAAATTTGTCTATTTTGTCCGATTACGTCATGTTCTATAGAACAAATGGGAACTATACTTAATGTCGTCCCTGCCCGGAACTCTGCAATTCGTATTGTTATAAACGAACACAAAAAACACTACCCTCCTTTGGAGCTTCGCCGCAGTTAGGTAAAAGGGCACATAATGCTATTGGCCTATGGTCATAACCACGAAAAAATAACTAGAAGTGCTATGTTCATTCGTGGCCAGTTCAATTAGGAAAGCAAAGCACACAAACAGGCCTCTTGATTATAAAAAAAAAAAAAACTATGATGCTACCAAAAGTTAAGGACAAAGTGTTTCTCAAACACAATAGACAGGTAGCTTTATACCAAAAATATATTTCTCTACTTACCTACTTTATGATGACTCGAGAAATCTCTAAATATCTAAGCCTTCTGTTTTAAGGCGTATTAGCATTGCTTATTTATCACCCATTACAGTAAAACTTCTGAAAGTGTAACATGTTGCTGTAACATTACTTTCAATGTAACGTATCATCATCTGCCTAGCCTTTTCCCAACTATGTTGGGGTCGGCTTGCAGTCTAGCCGGATGCAGCTGAATACCAGTATCTTACGTGGAGCGACTGCCTATCTGACCTCCACAACCCAGTTACTCGATAATACGATACCCCTTGGGAAAACTGGTTATCAGACTTTCAGGCTTGTGACTACCCGTAACGACTGTCAAAGATCCACGAATGACAGCCGGGACCAACGGCTTAACGTCCTTTCCGAGGCGCGATGGGGTCTCGGTATGTAAAGATGGTCACCCATCCACAGATCAACCGCGGCAAGCGTAGCTTAACCTGATCGATCGACCTGTGCGGCTGTTATCATTTAGCCACGGACCCCTCCTTTCAATGTAACATATAACATTACTTAAAATGTTACATTCGCAGAACTTTATGAAATGTCGACATTATTATCGTTGTTATAAACTTTGACATTTTTCTTTTTGTTAGCCTATACTGTCCCACTGCTGGGCAAAGGCCTTCCCCAAATCCTTCCAGGAACTTTTTCCCTCGCCACCTCGAACCAGCCGTCGCGGTACGCGTCCAGATCATCTCGCCATCTCTTTCTGGACCGGCCTCGGGCGGCGGCGCCGTCCATCTTCAGGCACCCATTGTGTGGAGATTTTTGCCAAGAGGTCATCGTGCATGCGGCTGATGTGACCCGCCCAATCCCATTTGAACCGGGCAGCCTTCTCTCCTACATCCAGTATGTCTGTTTTGGAACGCAGTGTGGTGTTCCGAATTCTGTCCTGTTTTTTTTTTTTTGACATTTTAACATCACAAAACATCACGCCTGTAATCCCCGAAGCGCTAGGCAGAGAGGTAGATAGTTCACCCACATTTCGCCAGTTATGTTTAAGTCGCATGTACTTAATAGGGAGGAGCCTTCTTTGAAATTTTGTAGTTGAATATTCTTTTGAATTGATTTGTATTTGGTCCCTATATGATTGGAACGCTTGAAACGTAAAGCGGTGAAAAACTAAATATATGAAAATCTTGATGAAATTGTTATCACACAGTCTGTCGATGCACGGCTGGCGCGTGCCCGACCGAAGGCCTAGAGTGGTAGGTACGTAAAATATTTGGCCTAAGTAGAGTATATAACTTCGTTGGTAAAGTTTCTTTCTGCAAACATTTTAACAAATCATGAACAAATTTAATGTTACTTCCAAAGAATTTTGTTGATTATCTATACGGGTGAAATCAAGTTTACACGCACAGATCAGCATTTCCTGTAGGTTGTATCTCTAAGTATATCTTTCTGTCACTTAATTAGGATATTCACGATCAAAGGGCTTTGAAGGTCCGTGCCACACCTACCGTCGCGCCATTTTGTTCTTTTTTCAAAATGGCGTTTGTCTTAGTGACAAAAAGAGATAGAGATACAGAAAAATGCTGATCCTACAATTCAATCATAGACAGGCAGCAGACCCGTGCCTGATTTCACCCAAAACATACAATTAATTTACCATATTTGTCTAAAAGGTTTCGATAGGAGAAAAGCAAAAGGATGTGATTGTCTAGCAGTGTCTTATTATGTATGGTACTTAGGATACGGTTAACAATGGTACGCGAACTTGTTTGCAGAGTATAGTGGAAACGTTTTACACATCATGAACGTCTGTTTTCCAAAAAGGGTGTGCAATCTTAGAGAAGTGTTTTTGAAATGTGACTGTACACATAAGGACACCCACATTTCTCTAGTTAAGTTCAAAGTAATTACGCGAAAAGATGCTTAAAGATAAATAAAATACTACACAAAGATACTAGACACTTAAACTACTAGAATAGTATCTTTACTAGATACTTAAAGATACTATTCAAATGTTACAGCAAAAGCTATATCGCAAAAACTGCGCTCTTCCAAAAATTGAGAGGATTTGGATAGTGAACCAATGTGAAAAACTGTTTAAAAAGATTTAAAGTTCGTTTTTTAAATCCAGATACTAATTTGACAGGTGTCAAACTTCTATACTACAAAAACGCAAACACAAAAGACTTAAATGTCAGATTAGTATATGGGATTAAAAAACGAACTTTAGCGACGTGTGAAGTAGGTATGATGTTCTGGCTGGACAGCTCAAACGTAATAGAAATATACCAAAGTTTTGATCTCAAAGGGGATTGAAGATATTTATATGGAGTCTGGTGTACCTACTGTTCGCCATTTTATCCATCTGCTTGCTTTGATGTCAGCTATTAATTTATATAGGTATCAGGCGTGACCGCCATTTTGAAAAAAAAGCAAAATGGCGGACAGTAGGTATCCCACAAACCTTCAAAGCCCTTTTATTTTGATTTATTTATTTAGATCTGTAAGGACTACTGTGATTTCTAATTTATTTCGACTGACTTTATCAGTATTATATTGTTCTGTATTACTTTTTTACATGGCAGTTGTATTTTTTTGCTTTTTGATATGAATTGTTTTTTTGTGATTTAAGTAAGTACTAAAGAATGTGGTAAGTAGAAACTTTGACTAAAACTTAATAATGTGCACCAATGTCTATATTGTAAAAAAAATGGCTATAAATCGGCTTACAGAGGAAAAAATAGTGTTCATCAAAATGTGCCAAACACTGGCTAAATGTCATGAAAATCTATGTAATATAGCATCTGTCTGTACAAAAAAGCCTTTGCCTAAATATTAAAAAAGAAACAATTATCAATTTCACGCACAAACTTTTTTGTCGAAATGTAAACCTGGCAACCCAGCGGGATAACAAAGAATGGTACAATCTTAAGAGAAAACTTTCGAAGCCTAATGAACTAAAAATCTTCATGAAAAACTATATTTTAGATGTACTACTTGGATTTGTACAACTTTGATTGTATGTGTATACCTGTTATGTATAGGTAGTCTATGTTATATACATGTAAGTAGAACCTTAGATCGAAACACCCTTATCTATGCTGTTGATAAGATCAAAAGAAATCTATTTTAAATATCATTGTATGAGAATATATGTTAAGTGTAAGAAATAAAAGTATTAAAAATATCCAAGTATTTTTCTCTTAAAAAACAAATATTAAAATATCCTACCAAATAAATTACATGAATTGAATGTACAATGTTTAGTCGACCTCGTAATTTCTTTACCAATTTTGACAACTATTCACTAAGGTTGACAGACACTATCTAACTGTTGTATAGGCAAATAGATTTTGACGTTTCCTGATGTGCAAGGTGATGTGTGTGTACCTTAGGGTGGTAAAGCAGACGATATCTTGGTTTTTACACAAAAGACAAACTACTAATAGAGTAATAGAGAAGTATGGAAGAAGAAGACATGTTGCGGCGACCCCAAATAAATTGGGATAAGGGCAGGGGTATGATGAGGATCTTCTTGGTTTTACGATTACCATTTTGATAATTCACGGCTAAAATAAAATGAAAATACAAAAATACGTTGTCAACATTTTTATTTATCGTCGATTCAGAAAAAGGAATATAAAACAAACAATAGTCGAGTAATTAACAATGATTTAATTAACAGCAACAAACAACAATATTGTGCAACAAAACTTATAAATAATTTGTTCTAAATCGCACCAGGTAGCTTGGTATAAAGAAGGGTGAAAAAAGTAAGAAAAGAAAAAAGAAGTAATAGGAAAGCAAGAAAAGAAAAAAGAAGTAATAGGAAAGCAAGAAAAGAAATAAAAAAGCAAGTAGGTGAAAAAAGGAAATGGAAATAAAACAGGCATAGGAAAAGAAAAGCATAAAAGTGAAGTAAAGGAAAGCAGTACAATAAAGGAAAGATTAAGAAAAGTATGTAAAGATAAGGTAAGAAGTAAAGTCAAGGGAAAAACAGAAAGAAATAATAGTATAGATGCAGAGAAAGAAGACTGAAAATAGATAAAGCATGAAGTAAGATAAAGATGAAGCGAGAAATGAAAAAAATTAGAGTAGGTGTAGTCCTTCTGACCGAATTTCGGTCACGGCGGCGAATCTCGGCAAAGACTAGCCTTCGACGCAAGATACATTTAAGTACACAAGTGTGGTCGCAAAAACAGGTGCAGAGTATGTAGTCAAAAGTGAAAAGAGTATGATAAAGTGTAAACATGATAAGCAAGAATAGTACTCTAAAATTGAAAAAGAAAGATGAAGAGTGAAAGTGAAACGAATAAAGAAATAGGATCGGTAAGAAAAGACAGGCTTAGAAAAACAGTGAAAACAAATAGAAAAGTAGGAGGGATAGAAAGAAGGGCAAGAATCAAGAAAATATTTGAAAATATAAGAGTAGAACAGAGTAGAGTGTGAAAGGAAATAAGAAAAAAGAATAAAGATTTAGAACAAGCGTGTGAAGTGAGATGTAAAGGAAAATATAAGAGCAAAGATTCAGACTGTGTATGGTAAATAAAGAAGAGAGATAGAAAAGGAATCGGAAAAAGAAGCTTAAAGATAGATAGAAGTAGTGAAAATAAGTGTAGATATAGTGAAGCTTTTAGGAAAGTGAAGTTTGAAGCTAGTGTAGATATAGTGGAGCTTTTAGGAAAGTAAAGTTTAAAGCCAATGTAGATATAGTGAAGTTTTTAAGAAAGTAAAGTTTTATGCAAGTGTAGATGCAGTGGAGTTTATAGGAAAGTGAAGTTTTAAGCCAGTGTAGATATAGTGGAGTTTTTAGGAAAGTGAAGTCTTAAGCCAGTGTATATATAGTAGAGTTTATAGTGAAGTTCATAGGAAAGTGAAATTTTAAGCCAGTGTAGATATAGTGGAGTTTTTAGGAAAGTGAAGTCTTAAGCCAGTGTAGATATAGTAGAGTTTATAGTGAAGTTTATAGGAAAGTGAAATTTTAAGCCAGTGTAGATATAGTGGAGATTCTAGGAAAGTAGTTTTAAGCTAGTGTAGATATAGCAGAGAGCAGCGATAGATATTTCTACTTTCAGGTGCGTTTTCTTGTCTATTTGTGTAACAAAAGGCTTATAATGTAACATCACGCCGTTATTCCTCGAAGGTGTACGCAGAAGTGTTAAGAACACTCACATTTCACCAGTTATGTTTAAATTCGTTATGAAATAAATTAAATTCCAAACAACCCATCAGGCCAATTGTTTGCAGTAAAGAGCTGGTTTGTACTCCACCATGTTATCATTGTAGTTCTTAATACTAAATCTGTTCAAACGTTGATTGACCTCTGGTAAAAAATAGTCAAGTAGTACCTTATAGACACACATCTCTTCCAAGATATTACCATATCGAATACACAGTTGTCGATCACAGAAGTCAATCCCATACTTGAGATAGGATTCAGTATGCACGGTAAACTCGTCACTCCCAACTCCGGTATATCTAGCTAGCAATTGGGTCTCGTCTTTAAGAAGTACCTACTTATGAATTCAACATTTTTCGCTTGCCAGGCTCAGTAAATATCAACATTATTAATGAAAGGATTTTTAGGTGAAAGAAAATGGAAGATATAGCAAGGGAAGTGAAAGGTAGAATATTCGATAAAGATGACAGTAAGTTAAACAGGTATTGTCCATTACACAAATAAATTTAAGTAGAGGTGTGATAATGAATATGATGATGGTGTATTTTGTTCACGGAAAGAAAGAAATGACAGATATAAATGTAGTTTTCGAATATAGCTTAAGTCGAAGCCAGATTATAAAATGTGTAGAAAATGCAGATGATATACTTTGTGAAATAGATAAGACAACATAGAAGAACATAGATTCTATGGATAGATCGATAGCAAGTATTTAAATATATGAAATACAGTTAAGTCCTAAGGCTAAAGATGTTCAGAATGTAGACTTTATGATGTGAAAGAAGATGAAAAACAAGAACAATATTTTCATTATAGAAATAAAATATAGATTTATCAATGACTTGGAAGCAGAAAGTGAACGAAAGAAAAGGAAATCAGAAGAGTAGAAAATAATGTGAAGATAGTGAAATAATAGTTTTTCAGTTTAAAGATAGAATTGAAGAATGATAGAAATAGATAAAGTACCTAGGTAGTCATGAAAGTAAGATAGTTAAGTTCAAGATGAAACAAAAAAGAATAAACATTTGATTGAATATATGTGATGATGTAGAAGAGTTTTTGATAAAAGTGGTGATTGATGGTCATAAGAAAGACAAGTGATTCAATGTGTCATATTTAGGTAGAATATAAAAAGAAAAAGGACAGAAGGGAGATTTAAAACAAATAATAGAGTTCTAGTTATCTTGCAAGTAGTTAAACAGAAATAGTAGAAAAGTAAGAATTAAGGAAGAAGAAGAAGATAAAAGAATATAGATCGAAAATAATTTAATAGAATAGATAGATAGAACAAGATCCATAAGGGAGAGTAAAAATAGACAGATGAGAAGTGAAAATACATAAATATAAAATTGAAAGTCAAGTAGAAACTGTAGTAAGTTGGAGATATAATATTTAAAAAATAAGAAAAAGATTGTAAAAGTAAAGAGAAAATAAATATACTACAAGATATTATTATAGATTTGTATTGAATAAGACGGGTATTGAGATATAGGGTCGCATATATCAAGATAAAAAGGTATAATAAAGTGGTAATAAGATAGTGGAAATAATCAAGTTGACAGTCTGACAGAAATATAGCAGAGACTAGAGAGGCATGAAAACTTAACTTGAAGAAAGATAAAGTAATAGTTCAATACAAGATAACGCAGTAAAGACGAAAGTATATATGGAATAGCATAGACAAGATCGTTTGAAATTAAAACAGAAGGAAGGAGTTGTAATTGAATCTGGTAAAAAGATTCCATATGTTGATTCCAAGTAAAAAAAAAGAGGAGAAATAGAATAGAAAAAGTAATAAGTACCGATTTTCGGAAAATAGTAACGATAAATGAAAATACATATATCGAAAGTAGTAAGGTATAGATAAAGTTGTGTTGATAAAATATGACTGTAAAATAAACGAAAGAGAAAGAATAAGTATAAGATGATATTCGGGATGGTTATAAAATGTAGTAGAATGCCAGAATTGATTGTGATAGTTATGATAAGAATAGTTTGTCATGATAATGTTGAAATAAGATGAGAGAATAGGTATCAATGCTTTTAGTATGATTTAAGAAAATGATGATATAATGATATATGAGTATAGGTTGATATTAGGATAGTAGTGTTGAGTTGATTTGATAGAAATAAGATATATTGGGAGTAGCCTGATAGAATTATTTAACAATAAACCGCTTATCTCTAATAAAGACCTAGCAACATTTGCAGCCGGTTTTGTCAAGTTCCGCGTGATAAGTTCGAGTCATTCTGCATTCTGCTTCCAATCCAAATCTATGTTATGGCTTTCGAAATTTAAAGATGGCAAAGTCAATAAAAGCAAGAGAACATACAGTAGAAAGAATAAGTAAGATGTATGAGGATGGTGATAGATAAAGTTTTAAAGATGTAGATAGTCTGACTAATGAAGACAGTGAAAATGCGTGTGAGTATAGTAAAATATGTGAAGTAATAGCATGAAATGAAACGAAGAAGAACGTAACAGTTTATATTTGTAAACAAACAAAATAAGTGAAAGCGATACAGAAATAGCAGACAGATAGATAAGAATATAGTAAATGAGGTATAATGAATAAGAATGATGTAAGAGTAAGAATTGTAAAAGATGATGATATTGTACTTGATATAATAGTATTGTATGTATTTGAGTACAACAATTTATAAAAAGAAGCGTGAAAAAGCAAGCATAACAGTGAAGTGCAACAAGTGATAGCAGATAGAAAGAACAGAGAAATATAAAAGATAAAGCAAGAGAAGGAGAAAGAACTACCTCAGTACGTATCACAGTGTACTTTGTAAACTTAAGTCTAAAAAACAAGGAAGTAACGTTGAAAGTGCATTTAATGAAACGTTAAGCGGAATGAACCGTTTGTAACAAATGTGCGGTTATTCAGCTATGAACCTAAACCTTATCCTAAAAATATCACTTGAAATAATACTGTCTTTGGTCTTATTTGAGTAACAAGTGCTTGGCAAGATAAGTGCAACAATTGAGCCTCTAAATTGGCAAGATTTTGAGCGAGAGCTGTCCCATTTTAGAAGGTAAGTTATCCCACTCTGTAATAAAGAAAATATTTAAATACTTTCCTACCAAAAGCCTAACCTTTAACAAAAACTGACAAGTTATTGTTAAACCTAAAACCTCTACAATCAGACATTTCCGAGTGGGACTAACCTCCAACCTTTTTGTTAGGATTGGCCCTTTTCGCTCATTGTACTACCTACTTCCTGAAACTAGAATCTTGGTGGTTATTGACCGGATAGTCAGCGTACCAGCCAAAGGCTCCGTTGTCGCCGGTGTGGGCTCCGAAGTCCACGTATTCCCCGAAGTCTGGCGGTCTTTCCGCAAATTGAGAGGGCCCGCCGAAGGACGCTGATCCTGACGTGTCTTGTGGCTGCTGCTGTAGTCTTACGAGTCTTACTGGGGGTTCATTCTCTTGGGGCGGGGCCAGGGCTACAGCTGTAATAACAAAGAATCTTGACTGAGTACCAGAGAATCCAATTGGAAGTAGATGCGACGAAAAAATAATATTGTGACCTACTGGTTGAAGAAAACAATAAGCACTTGAAAAAATATTTAAATAATGATGTGATCTCAAACGATAACTAAAAAAGGAGGCTAAAGTTGCAAAATATAGCTCTTTATCTTGATCTAGATTTTAATGCAAACCGAGTTAATGAGCATATTCTCACGGCCAATATTTTTATACGAAACGTTTCAACAGGCGAGCTGGAGGAAATGTGCATTCGCATGCATAATACTGTTTACGAAATAGATGGTAATAGTTTTTTTTAGCATGCACTAACCGGCACAATCATCGAATTAAGCGTGCGTGACCGTACTTAATTGGGCAACGCCAACACTGCGCCGCAAGTACTGGAATAGGTACGATAACCGCAAGTCTTGCAACATAGCCGCCTACCTACCCGAGACACTAAACTCCAAAGATTTATGACAGAATTATACTGCACAAACTCATAAACCAACAACAGTATCAAACTAAACAGTATATTCATACCACGACGAAATCGAAAGTGATACCAAAGTTACAACATAATCAAAAATTATGTGCAAAAGAACTTTTTGCAAGATTACGTAAATCGTTTTACAAGATCTAACAATGAGGAAAGTAAACGGTACTTTGAGCTTGTAAGTACGTCTTTGTTCACTGAGTGAACGGACACGATCCCATTGAATGTAAAACAAGATATAGCACTTGCATAGAAAGCAGCTGATCCTTTGTTCTGCAGTGAAAGTGATGGGGCCAGGGTAATCTTGATTGATGGGCGTACGAATCGACATCACAGATCCATTTCACTGTATGCCATTTCACAATGACTCGTCAAATACGATGAAAGGTGTCAGGAAGTGCTTTCGAAATGCTAAGCGAGTTTAATAACTTGCTAATTTAAAAAGTCACGGCTGCGTAAGAATCTCTTCGCAACGATTACCACATAGTTATAAATGATAATAATCAAGCTTGGGTAATAAATAAACATGTTTCCTTCCCGCATGCTATCGCTTTGATTTCCTCTCGGGCAATAAAATAGAAATCAAATAGATGATCTGATTGCTTGCAAACGTAACAAGTTGTTAAAATAGTATTATCTATACAAAACCATTCACAATAATGGATCAATTTGAGCAACCGATGAGATTTTGCAACCAGTGCTTTTGGGGCTCTTAAAAACAAAAGAAACAGGGTACAGCTAAAGGGTGCATTAGACGTTGAAAAGAAATTTAAGCAGGCACCAATGGATTCGATGAATATAAAGACCATGTTCGACAAAGTCGTTTAAACTCCAAATTTTGGAGAATTTTGAGCTAAAGACAAAGGAATCATAGATATAAAAACAGTCAAATTCAAAAGAACTTACGTTGTTGCTGGTACTGCTGCAGCGGTATCGGCTGATAATCCTCCTCATATATCGCTTGTGGTAGCTGCACTGAAGTGTGCAGTGGCGGTGGCGACAGAGTCTGCCGCGGCACGCGACGCACGTGCAGTTGTGACAGATCTAGGAACGCGATCTGCTCGGCAGGCACCGCGATGTAGGAAGGCATGGCCGTGGTAACGGCGGCCAAAGCAGCCAGGATTAGTGTGTGCTGTAAGAGGAAGATATGGTTAATAAACTGGCAAGATGCGGGTTGTGGAGGTCAGATAAGCAGTCGCTTCATATAAAATACTGGTATTCAGCTGCATCCGGTTAGACTCGAAGCCAATCTCAATATAGTTGGATAAAAGCTAGACAGATGATGATAATGCTGGATAGATACGGAAATATGGAATGGACTATCTTGTTGGATGAGCTTTCTGATAACTAGAGGTGTCTTAGATCAGAATAAAAGCCTTGGTTAAGATCTCATGAATATGTTGTTGTTGATTCAAAGGAGTTTATTTAAGAACTCTAAAGTGACAGTGGATGAAAGCCATATCTCTTCATTCAGTTAGTTGAAGAGTTGATGTTTACTTTCCAAGTCTTTATAAATAAGATGTGGGTCGGTCTGTCAGTGTCTTTCATCGTTGAGATACATTTAGACCGGTTGATATATTGCTACACGAAACTATTTCAAATGTGTGAACAGTTGTGCAAGCTATGTGCGGTGTAGTCCTTGACTGGAGTAAAAAGTCTACTTTCTCTCTTCCGGTGGGCGATGCCGTAAGTATTATGTGTTTAGAAATTGGTCCTTTGAAACTAAGTTTATTAAATAAAGTGTTATGAGAAAAAATAGATGGAATGCTTAGCGATATTGCAATTCCATCTCTATCAACTCTCGTGCGTGAATCAAAATAATCTTAATGTCTTTATCTTTACTGAAGGCTTATTTCGTAAAAACAGCCGAACGAGTACCTAATATCCTCAGATTACGGTGCCATAATGTGGATAACAGTGATTATAATGTAGTTAGTTATACAACGTAACAAACCACTTAGTCATTTGTCACCGTGTTAGGTAACGTTTTGTCAGCTTGTGAATTATGTATTAAGTGACTAGAGTTAGGTTACTACGCGTAGTGTGTAGGATGACGAGGCGGTTTGCTTTCTCTTTGAGATTATCTTTGAAAGTCAATGACAGTTACGATTGCGAAGTTGAATTGAAAGTGCATTGACTTTTGATTGGCTGTATGTAAAAAATCTGAATCAAAGTTGTAGGTAGGAGAAAAAGTTGAGTAAATAGGTACATATATAGTTAAGTATATTCTTAAATTATTTGTTTTCTTTTACTTTTACACACGCTGTCTACATGTCTTTATGTACTTTCCTATCGCAGGAATGCTGGTAGCGATGTCTTTCCTTTGTACCTATTTTTCTTAGTTTTTCTTGTCTGTTTATATGTATATGAGTGTACATAAATGCTTAAATAAATAAATTAATGTTGTAAATTTTTGCCATGACAAAATCATAAAAAAAAAACATTTAAGCTAAAGTCCAAGTCCTTATACGAAGAGTAGGACGTATCATTCATTTCGTTACCATAAAAGGACCTTACAAGAACGTCTAAATATATCCACCGCGGTCACGATGTGTTACAAATATGTAACTTTACCTACGAGTACATTGCCACACAAATGACACGCTATATACTGCAATAAGGGAACTGGCAGTAAGTTAACGTTTAGCGGCGCTTGCGCAACGGTAGTAATTGGAGCCCGCCCGAGTTGCGTAACCATGAAAACCAAGCATGAGCACTGGACCGCAGAGTTCATTGTTTTACACGAAAGCTTTCAGTGTCGAAACATCAAACAATTAATGAGAAAAAGATATCGATCGCCTTTTTTGCAAGGTTTAAATTACTATGGGTAATTATGGGAGCTAGGAATTACTTGAGAGTGATGAAATCAAACACAAATACACACCCACCTAAGTGTTTAATGTCCATATAGGTAGATGGTAGATGTTAGGTAGTTCCGTCTAGGTGCATACCTATTGAAATAAAGGCTATCGTATCGAATTTCGTGATTGCAGTAATGCACAAACCTACGGCCTGTTGGCCCATTGACACTAAGCCGAGGTACGTTTTAAGTGCCGACCATGCAAAATTGATGATTGCTATTGGAAAACAAATGAAGACTTGAATAGACGCAGCGTGTCACGTAGGATTATCGTTAACCCAGTTTAGCTTGAGGTCGCAGGACTGCAACGTGCAATAGTATCATAACACTACGCCTTATATCCCCGAAAGGTTTGGCAGAAGTGTACCTTAGTATACGCCCAAATTTCGCCAGTTATGTTTAAGTCCCATGTAATACCTAGGGGGCGAGCATATTGCCATCAGCCGGGCACAAATCCAAACTCCGGGCTGCTACTGAGAAATTCAAGATAGAAAAACTCAAGAACACTTGTCCGAAATGGGAACTGAACCCAAGACCACCGTGGCAGTCAAAGAAAGAGAAACAAACGTAGCAGCATCATTCAAAATTATATTAGATAACAATTATTAAAACCACGTAACATAAAGCTTTTTATATGTTCTGTGATTAAAATGAAGTAACTTGATGAATTACATTATCCAATCACCATTCAAACGATTCGTGAATGACTCACAACAAGCAAATCCCACTCAAAAGCTAACATAAAACAACAATATAAAATTTATACATAGGTAACTTGAGTTATTGAAATGTCGTAACGAAACAGCTCTATTTTGAGTAGGCAGTGTCCGTGGGTGTAACTTGAACAATTAAGAATACTTGCCGACAGAAGGCGGTGGAAATATACACCCACTCTGAACTTTCCATTTAGACCTTGAAATTGCCTTTTAAAACATTCGACCTTAGTAACTGTCGCAGCAATAAGCTTTCAACGGCCAGTTTGTTTCAATGGAAATGTCAGCACGACTTCCATAACATGTTAATTCTGGATTTTATCACCTTTACGAATAATCTGTTGACGTAGGTATATAAGCCTATAAGGAAACAGGTCCCGAGAGGAATTTAATCAGTAGTGAAAGTCCTACCGTTATTATCCTGCCATTATAGACAGGTGCGCGTACGCATAGTGATTAATTTGATTAATGAGGAAGATAAATCTACATGTTTGACGTAGGTAACGTTTTCCTGAAATCTAGTTAAGATTCTTATAGGAAAATATTAATTATCAATTGATTGGCTGGTGAACATTTATCTATCTGTAACTATATCTAAACATACCTATTATAATTTAAAGTCGAATTTCGTGTCTGTCTGTTTGACCGCGTTGTTCACCTAAATAAACTACGCAACAGATTTTGACGTGGTTTTCACCATCATTTAGAAAACTTATTCCGAAAGGTTTACTTATGTCTAAAATACATAAATACTAAAATTACATAATAATACAAAATCTCGATGTTTTGTCAAGCCGAAAAAACCGTGCGAAGCAGAGGCGGATCATATAGCCTACATATACCTAATAATAAAATCGGAGTTAATTATAAAAAAAACACCGTTTAGTTATAGATTTGTTCTCATGTCTAGATCTATCTGGGTGCTTTAATTTTCTCAGGTCTCAGGGCAATTAAGTAAATTATAATGACAGGCCGCAGTTTTGACACCTCAGCGCCAAACAATGTAGTATTTGTTAAGCGCTTGAGAATCTTCACATGTCTTGTTGTTAAAAAAATTTCACACATTGTGGTTGGTTATAACAATGCTTTGTAGTATTCGTGAATGCGCAACAAACTGTAGGACAAGGCTCAATGTTGTTTTTCTTTAATGCTCTAGAATTCAGCTTTTTGTACCTACGTTTTTGTGATTTGGACAGGGGCTACTGCAAATCTACTTAGATGATTTCTGTAATGTACGTACTTGTTATTATTAAATATTAGCATGTGTTGTCCCACTGCAGGGCAAAGGCCTCCCTACACATCCGGCCGGAAGGACCAAATTATTCAAACAGGGTTCGGAAAATTGGTCCCTCGATACGAAGTTATATGTTAAATTAAATATAGGTTGTTTTCAAGCTACGATAACTTTAAGTTGCACCGGAAAATACTTACCTACAAGTATAATGTTTTACCTACTATGTATTCAGATACCCATTGCAAGTATGCAATTCTGCACCTTTGGTGTCATAAAGGAATTTAAATTATTTACGCAGTCTGTGCCAGTTCTAAGTATAAAAAATGTTATAATTGAGTCCATCTGAAGTTAGGTACAATAATATTTCGAAACTGTTTGATTCTATCAATCTGTATTTTCACTTACTACTGTCGCTAAGTGATAAATTGTGTTACACCAATCTTTTGAAGTGAGAAGGTTCACCCACCGATATTCTCCTAACGTCCAACTAAGCTTATTTAAAGATAAAACTATTTAATACTAGTTTTTTTCTGCGACTTTCGGGTGAAATTTCGGCCCCCAACTCGACCTCATCGCATCCTATCGGGGCCCGCGCCATTACTTCGTTTTCGCTTCGCGTTCTTTGACTGCCAAGGGTCGTAACTTGATGCTCAAGAATTGGGTTATCAAATGCTAAAAAAAATTCTCTAATCGGACTAATTTCGGCCGGTAATTCCAGAGATTATTGCGTTCAAACAAACAAAGTTCTTCAGATTTTATGTTATAAGTAAGTATAGATACTCGTACCTAGATAATTATATGAAGTTATTAACATTTAGTTAGGTAGCTTAATCGCTAGATCCCCGCTAATGAGACACAATTGATTTTCTATTGTATGCCACATACAGGTTGTTACGGAAAGGGTATATCAATACAAACGGGTTGAAGAGTGTATCTGGTCTAGAATCTCTGTACAAAATTTCAGCTCAAAAGCAGTAACTTTGAAAATGCTTAATATTTTTTTATTTCGATAGTTTATTAAATTGAAATCATATCAAACGTGTCACCGCACTACGAGGGTCATTATCCATTATCTGTAGTGTGTCTGTGCGCCTAGTACACGCACATCACGCCGCCGCGCGCCAGTGCAGCGCCGTGATGTCGAAATAAAAAAATATTAAGGATTTTCAAAGTTAATGCTTGTGGGCTGAAATTTTGTACAGAGAATCTAGACCAGATACACTCTTCAACCCGTTTGTATTGATATACCCTTTCTGTAAAATCCTATATAGTACGCGCGGGGCTTGACCGGCTAAGAGCTATCTTATTATCACACCTCATGTTTAGATACCAGTTTGCGGGACTCACGATTTACTTTCAAATAACCGCGTCGAAAGCGAAATGGCGTTATGCAACAGTCGATTTCATGCTTGATTAGTTGTCAAAATACTGACAAGTTTTTATCACATTTAAAATTTCTTGGAGTCGCTTATGTAAGTTTTAACCTAATCGAGACGTTTTTAGTGTTTTTTTTTTCGTTATCTGTCACAAAAGCAAGCCGGAAATTGCGTATAAGTAAGTCTTGTAGACTCATGGGTACCTTTTTTTTTCGCGTTGGAAATCCTCATGGACTTCCTCTATCGTGGTGGTGACAAAGGGGCATGCCGGACTCTTACCGGCTAAAACCACCGCGGTGTTCCACCTCTACCTATGGCCGGGGGTGCGGGATTCGCATAAGCATTCACCGCTCCCAGACTCATAGGTACGAGTACCTAGGACCTTAGAGTTTATTTCACGTTCACACCCAAAGTGTGCAAAACACTTTCAATCGCAATCTAAATCATTTTAAAGGATATTGCTAACCCATTGCTTCATATGTTGGAAAAATTTGTCTGCTTAAATACGTAAATAACGCAATGAATGTTGTTGATGTTAGTGTGTTACGCAACTACCCCGCTGTTCAATTTTATTTTAATTAAAAATTTCAATGGATTCGTTTTTTTTATTCAAAGCCAAGTTAATGAACTTAATAACAACTGTTACGTACAAATTACAATTAGAAAGTAGAGTAAATACAATTTCATGGCTTTATGAACCAGTTGGTATCAATTATACAACCTGCGCCAGCGCCGATTCGATTACAAACGATTAAAAGAAAACCGACTTTTTCCTTTCTTTTGAACCGGAAAGGTAATCGATTTTTTGGTCTCGTTGTCACCTCTTTTTATATTTATTTTACGGTTTTTATGTAACAATGATAGTTGACCGGTAGTTGCTGTAACTGTATTTTGAAAGTGAAATATAATTTTATATGTATATTTTTTATCCATTACATAATTTTAATTCAAAATTAAATAGTTTGAAATATGCATACTTTTTATGCATAATAAATGGCCACATATTTTTCAGTCCTTATGAACAATATTTAATCTTTTCAAGTATTATCTAAGGGGGATTAATGTGATTTAGAAAAAAAAAATAAGGTATAAGATCACCCAAAAGTCCCAATTAATTAAAACAGCTTATCTATTAACCGGTTGAATGTCGTAATTACAGAAACAATAAAAAAGCCATTGTGTTTCGCGTGGATCCACGTTCCTAGCAAGAAGGGTTAAAAAACCGTATCTGCGTGAAACAAAAAGCTGTAACTTACACCGGAATAGGAACCACAAACAGAAAACACTGCTTTACATTAATGTTTATATACTACATGTAATTGCTCCGAATAATAAAATAAACCTACCTACATAATACAAATAAGATTTGTATCATGTTCCGGCTCACTGCAATTGCCCCACCCGTTCCTGATTGCCTTCAATGTTTCCGCGGGTGAAAGGTTTCTCAATGTCAAATTACTTTTTGCTACTGTAGGTACATAGGTGTATATATAACAAATAATGTTGTTTCTATACCTAGGTACCTACTGCCAGCGTAATATGTCGTACCAAGGTCGGTAGAGAAAAAGCGGATTGACATGAGTTGCAACTTTTTTTTTTTGTTGAATCATAAAGGAAACTGATTTACTTATTACTGTCAAGGATTTCCGTAGGATACAAAAATATAGGTTTTTCTATGTTACAGTTTTTATATACCTACCTAGGTAAAAAAAACTATCAAACATTACTTTTTATTCCTCTGACGGTAATCTAGGCCTTCAAGCACTAAATAAAAATAAAAAACTTAAAGCAGAGTAGATAAGTAATTGCTGTCTTTCAAAATTAACTGTTTTTAAGTAGGTCGGTAGATAGTCTGTTTTTATTTTATTACTACCCTTTACAAGGCTTATTATGAGATATTTATGGGTTAGGGGGCAACTCGTCCACTTCAAAACTGGGACCAGGGACCAGTTCCACCTTTCTATTGTTACTTATTAAGAATTATTTATTAATATATTTGTTTTGAAAATAAATAAAGCTACAATAAATCAGTAATAAAATGATTTACTTATAAATTGTTCTTGTTCACGGGTTGCAATAAATATTAGGTAATATGGCACAAACCAAGTTTTCTTGGAGAGTAGGTAAGTGTACTTACCTTAGAAAATTCTCAGAATTATTGTGACCAATAAAATAGCGTAATTAATCACGATATAGAAAGAGGTTTAAAAACTAACTTATTAATTATTTTTCTGCAACAATTTGGTCCTTATGCAATTTCAGCTGTTTTTAACCGTTCAAAAATCGGGTTCAGCAAATCGAACAAAGGCTGCTTCAAACGAACATGGCTTTTAATAAAAATAATGAGAGGTACAGAACGCTATTTAAGGAGTTTAATATTATAAATAAATAGAGCATACGTAGTTATTCAGTTGTGTAAACTTCAATAAACTAGAACACTATTGCCTTCAGTATTTCGGTCACTGGACGCTCTATTAATTTTATAATTAGCGTCCAATTAAACTGCATTAATTAAAAGCTGAATTTAGTAATAATGCAAATGGCTTTACAGCCCTACATATTTTATAGGTAATTATTGGTTATCAACAGAAATCTCTCGTACCTATATAGTCCAATCACAAAGTCGCGAGTCGGTTGAATAAACTAAAGCCATGTGGTATCATAAACCGGAATTAAAATAAAATATTACCGTAATAAGTTGCATAATAGATTAAAATACAAATAATAAAATAATAGATACTTTCACTAAGACACTAAAATTAAATACACTATCATAAACACTAAATATAAATTAATACACTATATTATAATAGATATTACGTGATACAACTACAAAAGAAAACAAACACAAGACGAAACAAATCGAAAGTGAATTGTGAACTGACCATTTTCGTCCAGAGATGGCGTGACTGACGCGGTACGACGCGTTTGCCTCGACTGAGCTCGCAACAAGCATTGCTACAATTTATAAAGTATCCGCACGGAGCGGTTTCACTTTCTACTCGGGTCCGGTCGAACATGATCCACTTTTTTACGGTCGCCATAACTCTTACGCCTTGAATGGTAAACAAAGAGCGCCTGTTTAACCCCCAGGAGAAAAGGCCATGTGGTTAATTTTCTGGTCCTTCGAGCCGCTTGCCATATGACGTGATCGTACTCAAGATATGAGTTGTAAAGTGGTATATTTGCATACGAAGCAAACTTGACACACCATGCGGTGTGACTCAGTAAAATGAGCTGAACTCTTGGTGATTAAACTTGCTCTTTTAACGGCTTGTTGCGTGGCTGTGTACTTAGCTGCCTTACTGGTTTAAAAGCTCTAGTGCACTATTCTCTGTATTCAAAAGCAAAAGTCAAAAAACCGGGTCCCATGGCCATGATTTTTCTGCTTTCATTTAACCCGTAACCTTCGCTAAATGAGCTTTGAAAAGTCTCTCCGAGCGACGTTAGGTACGCTAATCCGGAGTCTGGGTCATTTTGCGCTGTCTCGTCTTACTGAATATTGAATGCTTTTAGCACGATATATAATCTGACTTTCGACTACGTATGTGGTCTTATAGATAGTTCCGCTGAAAAGAGGACCTTCGAGCTTATGGCTAGTAGACTTGCCGCTAGAAGACAATGAGCATAGCACGATAATGGCTACTGATCAGTCTTGGAGATTTACAACTAATCTATCATCATTAGGAATCAAAGGATCTTGGTAAATCCCCTCCGTATGATATGACTAAGTCGATCTTTGTGAGGTTTGCACTAAAAAAATTCCTTGTTAACTGTCTTGTTAACATTTGCAAAACATCCCGAATCTTCTGAAGCTCTGTGCCAGTCCTGTGCAGCAGTTAGACACGTTAGGAGGAGCGTTTAGGAAATCTCTTTACTACTCAAAGATTAGAAATAGACTCCAATGGTTGCGTAAACTAATTATTTTTGGAACCTCGAATGAACTCTTTGTATATCAGATCAATAAGAACGGGCCCTCTAAATAGTTTGAAGGTGCTTTGTATTATGACATTTGATGGTCTTTTTTAATCAACTCTAAAATAGAGATTCTTGAAGTCTTCATTCTAGGTGTACGTTTGTATCATTTACTCATTTAGGGTTGATTTTACCAAAGTCAGATATATCTTTTATCCCTGGAATATAATTGACGTCGGCCAGTTCAACTATGTAAAAACTGTCAATAATTCAATATTTTATTGTCAGTATAAGATTTATTCTAAGTATGACAGTTTGGTGAAATTCACCCTTAGTAAGAAAAAGTGGAGATATTAAACTTTTTTTATGGTCCAAGGTCCAAGGAAGCTCTAAGTAAAAAATCTAAAAGAGGATATAGGTACCTCAGCGAGGTAACTTTACATAAATATATAGGCATGCACCTACTTAGATACAGCCAAAAGATTCACGTGCATTGAGAAATATACATTACAATAATTGTTCACGTGGGTTTAATTAAGAAAACTCTTATTTATAATTCATGACAAAAATAAAACAAAGTATGCCAAGCCTAGCGGCATATAAAAACAAGTACCTAAGTAAGATTCAAATATATTCATAATGCAGATGCACATATGATATAAATCGTGCTGTACGCTCAATAAACAAGTCAGAACTGTCTAAAACGTAGTTATTAGATATGCATCTGTAATTAATTAGTTGTTCTGGTGTAAACCCGTGTAATCATTACAAAATCCAAGACGCATTGTACAATTGGGGTCATTCTGGGTTATCTGTAACCCTGTACAATACCGGCGCGGTACGCATTAGAAAATTGTTGTTAGGTAATTACGAGATTTCTCCTGGCGATTTCCACGTTAAACTGTGAATGAAAGAAATACATTGTTATAGTGTGTTAACTGAACATAGGTAATGCTATTTTTGCATACGCTGTAAGCCATAGATATATGAAAGAAGTCTGTTTTTTACATTTGAATGCTTACGTACAGTAAGGGTTCAAAACTGCATTCACACCTTACGAGTCGTATTGCTGTGACACGCGCGACGCGGTACAGCGTATATCTGTATGTGTAAACAACACGGTAACACACACCACCTACTTACTTTACACACTCATATCGTCGTGTACTCGTCGCATCACAAGAAACGAAAAAATATATATTTCCGTCCCTTTTGTTAGACACGGTCAAACGCATAGCGGTGCTAAAATTCAAACTATTATAATATGAGTTCGTAGCAGTAATTGTAGAGCGTTGGACTTTGATGCAACTGACTTAGGTTCGAATCTCACGAAGCGCAGTTTGGTTTTTGGCAATATTTATTTTTGTTTGCAATATTGATAATATTCACAAAATTGCTGCCTTTTTTACTAATGTTGTTATTGTAATAAAGGGTTTAGAAAAAAAATGCGTGTTAAGTCATAACAAAAATTAAAAAAAAATATTTATTCGATTTATTTCATAAAGTTAACAAACCGCTACATTTATTTATTGTAACTAGATGTGAAATCAATCTTAAGAAACTTATAAGCAATTTGTATTATTTTGACATATGAAATGTTTTAAATTTAAATGGATTTATTTCACCATAAACATTACCTAAGCTTCGTCCATGATCGAAGTAAGCTATAAATAAGAATATTAAATTAGATTCTACTACCTACTTACAAAATGAGATATTTTAAGGTTAACTATGGGCTGTTCATTAAGTATTTCACATTTTATTTGGCTTTATTAAACATAAATAAGTTATTGAGGTTATAGCTTAAGTATTCATTTTCTTTACGAAAAGAAGATTGAAACTAAACCTCAAATTAAGGCATAATATAGAGGATGAGTATAATAATATTACCTACTAAAGTAATGTAAACATTTTCGGTCTATCTAAAAGAAAAGAGACGAACACCATGTTGAATACGTGCTTAAAAAATACATAACGAAAAATTCGTGCAACAACGAATCTGTTGTTTATTACGGTTACCTAATATTTTGTATAACCGCCGTTATTCTCGATACAGTCAAGTAGGTAGACGTTGACGCATGGAGCCTACTAGATTAGAACATATTTCTGTTCCTCTTCTATTTTCCCATTTCTCCATACAATGCGACTTCAACTGCTCAAGACATCTCTCATTCCGGGCTTCCCACTTTTGCACCATCAAACCCCATAGATTTTCTATGGGGTTGAGGTCAGGAGATCGCGCTGGCCATGGAACGACTGCTATCTCCGGGTGTCTGGTAAACCACTCACGCACAGTGCTCGCCCTGTGAATTGATAATCTAAATAAATTATCTTTAAAATGATTTATATTTTTCTTTTCTTTTATTTAAACCTCATAATGAATTTAAAACTATATTTAATAAGGCATCTTCTGAGTAAAACGATTAACAATGCTTTAGATTTAAGTAGATTTATGTTTAGTAAACTAGGAAATATTTAAATGATACACTCACACTTAGTCGGACGGTTTCATTCGCTATTTGGGTTTTGTTATATCCAATTTTATGCAGCGCAATTATATATTAGACTGCATTTTGAATATAATAACTACTTAAACACCGCTAATAGAAACACCTTGTCACTAACCAACAATATCCACGAACCAACAACGTTCTAGGTGATTAGTCGCTCGTAACGAAGAGCATTAATCTGCCTACCTCACAGAAATCGAAATAAATTAGTTGGTTTTCTGTGGTTACCTACTAACTTCATTATTTGTGTGAACAAGACGAACGAGACAAAAAAATAATGATTATTTATCAAACTACCTACTACTAGTAATTATAAAAATTTATCACATCTATGTAATTATCGAACTATTACTAGAAAAAATAACAAAATAAATAAATAGTAATTATTAAAAAGTAACAAATTATATTATAGTTATTACCTAATTATTATTTATAGTATCTAATAAAAACCAAATGTGAGATTCGAACCCTCCGCTCGAGATAATATTGCACAAGTCAGCGCGTTAACCATTACGCTAGGATAACACATAGTAAGACAGTTGAAATTATGAACTAGTATCAGTTCCAGATAAAGTGTGTGTGTGTGCGTGTCTATAGTATAGAAACAACTTATAGAATAAGGTCGTAAGTCAAACCGAAGCGTCAATCTATTGCTTTGTGAGATCGGTAATCGACTTATGAACGCCACTGTACTACGAGATGAATTTTGGAATGAATACCTAATAAGAATGTGTGGACTGATTCAGAATATTTAGTGCAGCATTCATATTTTATTAGCTGTGTGCAAGTTTACGATATTATTTCGGTTATCGATTAATACTGATAGTGATGATTATAATAAAAACATCACCGGCTGCCTAGCCTTTTCCTATGGGGTCGGCTTCCAGTCTAACCGGATGCAGCTGGTTTCCAGTATTTTACATGGAGCGGTTGCCTACCTGACCTCAACAACCTAGTTACTGATATTACTCAGTAAGATTGGTTGTCAGACTTTCGGACTTCATGACCACCGCGGAAAGGTAGCTTAACCTGATCAATCGACCCGTGCGGCTGTTATTAGGTACTTAGCCACAAGCCCCGCAATTATAATAAAAACACATTGTGGTATAAAGCTCTAAAAACTATAAAGACCAAACAACGTGGTCCTTTTGATACAAGCTGAATCTGTGTCTCCATTCTCACGCCTGAATGGAGGATGAACACGGTTGGGAGAAAATTTCATTTATTTACATGAGAATGTAAAGCTTACGGTGTAATGAGAAGAAAGAGACTGTTGATGTTGTTAAAGTATGTCAACTACAAAAATGCGATATTCCTTTTATCGTTACCGGTAAACTTTAAAGCTCTAAAACAACCTCCTCCCTGTTTCAGATTTGTAGAGAAGGATAGATCAAAAGTTTACCTACTATGCATGAATTATTCAAGTGTATTTTGCGGTTGACAAAAAGTTGATAGTGACGAAATTGCTGATTTTGATCTAAACTTGCTGTAAGAAATAACAATTTGATTTGATATTTTTTTTTTGAATTTGGTGTAGCATACTCTCATATAACGGTGAACGTTCCCGCTGCTGGGACACAAGCCTCTGTGAGAGGGAATGAACCGTAATCCACCACGCGGGCCCATCAGTGCGGGTTGGTAGATGTATTCGATTTTTTGTTTCTAGAACATGTCGGTTTCCTCTCGATGTTTTCCTTCACCTTTTGAGTGCAGTGGTGATGAAATAAATTAAGTACCTACCTACACAAAGTAAAGCGCCTGTGTGGGTTCGAACCTTCGAACCCACGACCTATAACAACTCGTAAGAATAATCTATACTTATACTCATGTACACTATACTATAGTATTATAAAGAGGTAATATTTTTTTGTTTGTAAGTTTCTATTAAGGGGGTAATCTCCCGAACTACCAGTCGGATTTGAAAAATTCTTCTTGCATTTAATAGCCCAATTCTTGAGGAAGGGTATATAACATCGCTAGGACGTTAAGGAGCCGAACAAAAAGAAGAAAAGTGAGAAAGATAGAGGAGATAGGTGAGTGAGTATATTGTTTTCGCTTACGAAAACAACATACTAGCGCGGGCAGGCGATGCAATTCGACAGGGCTGGACAGGGTGTGTCAGGAGGGGGTGGGAGACAAAAAAATTTTCGCAGACGAAGTTGCGGGCAGAAGCTAGTACCTACCTAATAAATCAATTTTTCATTGATTATGATATAATGAAGTAGATGCATGTCAGCAAAATGCAGTCCAATCCAATGTTACTGGGTGTCCTTGCCGTTGACAATTCTTACGCTTTTTTATCACAAGCGTTAATTATTATGTAATTATTAGACGCTTGTGACCTAGATAAATATTATTATTAATTCGAGCTAAAAGCCGTGCTAGTGTATTATATTTTTCTAACCGCTGAATAAATGCCACAGTTATTCATCTAGCAACATTTTTTACAGATTTTATCGGGTGCCACCGGAGTACAGGCGGCGGTGTCTGATTATTTCATCACATATTAACCGAGTTAGTTGAAGTAAGTTCTCACATTGTGTGCGAGGCACGCCGCACGGGCCCTGCATATAAAGTGACTGCTAACTCTCTTACGTAACTACTACGGATTTCTTACCTTCTTATAAGGATACGAGGATTGGATTGAATTTAAATGTTATGACGGACTTCCGCGTGGGTCTGGAAGCAAAAACGTGATATAGAATGTCGAAGAGGGAAAGATGCAGACTGTGTCTGACGGTTTTAAACAGTTTTCTTAGGTTCGCTCTTCGTTCTGTGCACTCTATACGCAGAGAATAGTGTTGTTTTGTTTAAACTAGGTATATATGTATGTAAAAGGCTGCCAAGCTGAAATGGGTTTGGGCGGGTCACTTTGACCGCATGCACAGTGACCGCTGGGCCAGTCTCCATACGGTGGGCACCTGAGGATGGACGGCGCCGCCGAGGCCGGCCCCAGGAAGAGGTGGCGAGGCGATTTAGATGGGTACCGTAAAGGTTGGATTGAGATGGCTCTAGAAAAGGATGCCTGGAAGGATTTAGGGGAGGCCTTTGCTCAGCAGTGGGACAGTGTTGTCTAAGTACAGTGGCGTGCATTGGTTTTCAGAATAGGTAGGCACTAGGCCGGGTCTAGTCTAGGCAGACACGGTCACTAATCAGAAAAAAAAAACTGGTCGGGGGACCCCCGGCAGGAACTAAGTTCAAAATGAAAATAATTTTGTGAGTTTCATGTGGGGTACACACACTAAAATGTAATTGACAGGCTTATGTTGATATATCGAATAGGCACTGCTTATATGCCTATATGCAATGCACGCCAATGTCTAAGTAAAAAAAAAGTAAGTACTCATACCGGCTGATCCGGCTATAAGGACCAAACATTTTGTAGTGTTCGTATAACAAAGGACCAAGGAAAAACACACCAGAGCGCAGCGCTTACTAATACAGCCAGTGCTTTCTAGGTCTGCCTAGATGACGAAACCCATTTTCAGGACTGCAACTGGTAGGTATCATTAGAATAGTTTACATCTGAGATGATTCGAGTAGGTAACAATACAATTTTACGATCTGATGTCCTAGCTAGGTTACTTTAAGGACAAACAGCACTCATTTCCCGAAAATAGGACAAGAGAACATTAGAATAGCGTTTTGTTTATTTAAAATAGGTAGGTACTCATGTTGGCTGGTCCGGCTGAAAGAACCAAACATTTTGTAGTGTTTGAATAACAAAGGACCTAGTAAAATCATGACGCCAGCGCTTTCTAGGCCTGCCACCATCATAGACTAGATACACCCATTTTCAGGACTATTAGATCTATTAAGAAAAAGGCACTACAGTCTGCAGTAGGTATAGTTTTAGCACAGAATACTTAAAGTACTACGTACAGAAAGGACACTCCCTTCCCCGCACTAACATCAGTTACCGCACCTCACCCCGCACTTCGGCGTAATCGTCGCAGTTCTTTAACAAGAGCACAGTAAATATAATATACAGTAAGTTATCTAAGGCCGCCTGCCGAGTTATTAGCCTACACTTGCGTTGATCCCCAGGGTTGTCACTTTTACTTTTACTTAATAATTTCGAACAAGCAGCACTTGATCTAAATTTATGAAATAAAAAGCATATTATGATTGAATATTTTACCAATTTATAAATTTAGTAAAAATAAAAAGCCTTTATTCACATAACATTTATTATACTAAGTTACAAATTTGATACCGAGAAAATTTTTCTCCTGTTTCTGCACGTCCGGAACGCTTT
Source organism: Amphipoea oculea (assembly GCA_945859645.1). Taxonomy (NCBI): domain Eukaryota; kingdom Metazoa; phylum Arthropoda; class Insecta; order Lepidoptera; family Noctuidae; genus Amphipoea; species Amphipoea oculea. The sequence continues at coordinate 15,970,717 of OX243880.1, forward strand.
ATTATTATTTGTTAATGTAAAGTAAATTCTCATTCTTATGTAAAGTTTTTGTAAAAAGCTTTTGGGAAAGCATGGATAGGGACATAAATTCTATATCATTCAGTTGATCGTAAATTGACCGGCCAATTTTAATGTTGATGTGGTCCTTTTCGAACGCTTTGCGAAACACCTGCTCCATCCTTTCTACATTATCGACAAAATCATCAGGTGGGATCATGAGTAAATTTCGATCTTTGCCGTAATTCCTGTAATGGGTGTATCTAGATTCTACACTTAAATTACACGCTCGTTGATTAACGTCGACGTAATTATTTAAAAAATCGCAGTTCTTATGGTAATCAACACATTTTTTTAACAAAGCGCCACAAACATAAAAAAAATGCATTTTTTTCCGGTAGCTCATGTTGTATTGGTACATAGTCAGAACGTAAGATTTCCGACAAAATATTTTCATTTCCTTGTGTTTGATTGCTACTGGTAACTAACTTTAGCTCTAAACATAGTATTCAGAAAGTAAATTTGGGAATACATTTATATGGAAAAATGCGACTCGGCTACGCTCTTAATAAAGCAAATAAACTGTGAAATAAACAATACAATACCACATTTTCTAATAATATTTAAGTATAAGTAGGTACTTACATTTCTGGTTGAGTAGGAACTATGAAGAATGATAAGTCCGGGTTTGCGAAATCATTATTGAGGCACCCGAAAACACTACAATATTTTTTTCCCCTTTTTGAAGTCATGATACTCGTAATTTAAGAGGCCGCCGCCGGCGAGAGTTGACGAACGCAAGCGGTCATGTAGCGTACGCGCGTGCTCACAGTCGCGCTGCACAGCCCGCACTGCCGCCACCTTATTCCCTCATATATTTTGCTAGCGTGTGCGTGAAATCGCGTGCCGACATGGCGCGCGGCGCGCACGCGCACATTCAAACCGAGAGCGGCACGTTTGTATGAAGATGTTTTACTGTATATTTACTGTGACAAGAGCGCTCGCAAACACAAGTACCTCATGCACACATTCATACGTATACAAACGTCATTTTTTAATGTAGTAGTAGTAGGTAATTATTTTGCGAGCGTTGTATGGTGTCCGGGGTGTGGTTATAGGTAGACAGCCCGATACACCAAACCACCAGTCTTGCCAAGGGGTATCGTGTTACCCAGTAACTGAGTTGTGGAGGTCAGACAGGCAGTCGCTCCATGTAAAATACTGGTATTCAGCTGCATCCGGTTAGACTGGAAGCCGACCCCAACATAGTTGGGAAAAGGCTAGGCAGATTGATTGAGGTAGATAGGTACGTTGAAGGTAAGAAATACTTTTGTGACGCGTTTTCTAGTTGACTGTTTTACCTACAAATGTTGTGGGAATCTCAGAAAACCAGTTTTGTCTGATACCTATAGGTAATTGTTTGTCAGTCTATTATTTTCCTTTGTCGATATGGAAATACCTGAAAACCTGGTACTATCTTCAACAATTTATTGTTAAACACAAAAAAATTACCTATCTATTAGATAAGTAGTACAACATCTACCTATCTTCCTCAAACGTGTTCTTTTAGATATAGACAGCAGAGCTCTTTGTGAATAAGCTCGTCCGGGTGTCCGGGGAAGTACCTAACTATGACTATATTACTTATCGTTCTACCTGATAAAAAATCTCCCCAAGACATGAGTTGCCTTGGCTTACCTCCAGGTTCGCCGAGACAAGGAAAAATTGCACATGACTTCCACCTTTTTTTTATGGATGGGAAATCATCAAATGGCCCCTCCCGCGGTGGAGCGGAAGGGAGTGTCAGATTCTGACTAAAACCCACCCGTGTTCCTTCCTTAGCCCTTTATGTTCCGGGGTAACGGTAACCCTTTCGGACAATCCCGCACCCCCGGCAGGCTTCGGCCCTGGCAGGTTCCTTCCTTTTTGCTGACATCCCTTTGAGGCGCGCGTGGAACACGTACGCGCCGTCCGGCACGGGCCTGGTCCTGATCGGACGGTGAGCTACCCATTACTCATGACTTCCCCCTGGAGTGTAAATGTGGTGTTGTCCCACAAACAGTGTTCAGCGTGTCCTGTTGGCTGCATGGTACTGGAACTAATGGACGTTACTGAAGGTGCCAAACTCATATCAAGTGCAGATGAGACCATACTATCAATGCGGTTTCGTTTGCACCATTCTCAATGGTGCAAACGAAACTAGTCTCCTCTGCACCATTGATGGTGCAGGTCAATGGTGCATACGGTACAACGGGAATTCCGGGCCGGCCATTTAGATTGCCAATGACACACTAAGTCAATGACTATACAACCTCTTAATTCTCTTTGCACTAAGTAGATACCTTTTTTTCTGGGGTAGAAAATCCTCATGGATGTCGGCCACTCTGGTCAACAGACGGTCAACGAAGTGATCTTATAAGGGTTCCATTTTCCTTTTGAGGTACGGAACCCTAAAAAAGTAGATTGTGTAGGTAATCACAGGTAAATGAGGTAGATATTTCAACTTTGTCTCTGGGATGGTAACGCACCTGCGTAGCCTCTAGTATTGCAGTTGTCCATAACGCCCCAGAGGAATCCCACAAATTGGGGATTAGTTTTAATAAACTGTTCATTAGTGATCTAAAGAAGGTTTTTTAAAACTAATAGAACAGAATACTCACACTAATCCCCCACACAACCGAGAATTCGAATTGGCTCTGAATTAAAAAGTGAAACAGAGATGACAACTTGATGCTGCAGCGCAATTTTCCAACATAACCGTATAGGTATATCGCTCATTTGGAGAAACATCGACGTAACTGCTACTTTTTTTTTTACGTCTGCTTTCCTAACGTAAATACGCTTTCTAAGTGCTTTGTCATATTTAACTATTTTTTGGAAAAAATACATTTATTTATATACAGGGTGAATTTTTCAAGTGGGCGTGGATGGCCAAATCCGAAACAATGAGGAATAGCGAAAAGTACTCAAAGGAGTCGCGGGCTCGATTTTGATGAAAACTAAAACTGCATCATTGGATTTTTGAAAAATCAATATTTCTGGCCAGGAATCGAACCTGTTGATTTTGAAAAAAAAAAACACACTGTATTATTACACCATTTGATAGTGTCGCTAATAAGGATCAAATTCTGGGAAGTAATTACATAAGGCAAACTAAAGGAAAGAGCTCATTTTTATCAAAATACTTTTTTATTTTCTCATGCTACCTACCTATTAAACCTTAACTGATTAATTGTTCAGAATAATGACAATTGTTTTGAATACATAGCTGGATTCGACGTCTAAAGGATTGTACTGCAATTAAAAATTTAAATTTAGAACATAATTTTGTGAAGGTGACTGCGCTACGAGTGTTTTGGTAGTAAAAAAATTGAGCATCATTTCGAACAAGGTATGAAAAAAGAGGCAGTTTATTAAAATTCAACATTTTCCCTAAGTTTACTTTATAGTACACCAGAAAAAAAACATAACAAAAAAAAAACGATTATATAAAACATACAATGTAACACATACAATGGGCTTTCTACGATCTCTTCCAGGCAACCAGGCAGGCAGGTTTACGTCGATGTTTCTCCAAATGAGGGATATAATCAGCCGATATCGTTTCCACGGCTTGGACACGGGCCCTCTGTGAGAAGGAGTGGGACATTATTCACCACGCGGACTCAGTGCGGGTAGGTGGATGTCATGTGTCTTAAATTTTCCAGAGGCCTATGTAAATCAGTAGGTAGTAGCCTAAGCTCATAAGCTGCGATGCTTATTAATCAACCTACTTACAACATTTGAAGATAATTATGATGTTTTTCGGTAGGTATTTTTCTTTTTATTTGAGGTGTACATTGTGCAGAAAAGGCCCTACCTTTTGTCTGGTGCTTCTGGCCTTCTGTTTAGGGCTCAGCTGTGCATAATCAAGCTGTTATGATGACGACGATATCGCATGATGGATGTGTGTGAACGTTTGTTAAGTGTGTCCATTCTTTTATTCGAGTACTTGTTGTGTGTAAACGCCGTAATATGCACAATGCGTTATTGCATTATAATTAACGCTTGCGATATATTAAGTTACTTCACTAACCTACTATTATCAATTTTACACGCGACTGAAGTCAAGCAATATTTAAATAAGTGCATTGAGAAATGGTTTAATTTCATGTGGACTCCTGAAAATGTCGCTCCCATGCTTCGTCACGTACGAAGCAGGAGCGCCGTTTTCAGGAGTCGAAGCTTGATCTCTCTCATCGTGCTATAGGTGCAATCACCAGCGGGGTAATTGAGTAACACACTATCAGTAGCAATGGCTTTCTTTCTGACAGTTCAACAACATTCATTGCGTTATTTACGTTGTTGAGCAGAGAACATTTTCGAACATACCTATGAAGCAATGGATTAGCAATATCCTTCAAAATGATTCAGATTGAATCTGATAGTGTGTTACGTTACGCCTTACGCAATTAGGGTGCTGGTCTGAACATTTCCCACTTCCAGCCTGAATATGAGGCTAGAAAGGCTGTTTTGGGACATATTATGATAGGGTATATGCTCACGCTTTGCATCCTAGGTTTTCTAGCTTCAACTTAGGGTAGGTCAGTTTTATTCTTACTAAAAGTTTAGCATAATTATATTTTTTATTTAGCCTAACTGTCCCATTGCTGAGCAAAGGCCTCTCTAAGTATCATATTCATCATCCATATGATGATGAATATGATACTTAATAAGTTTTCGACTCCAGTCCAAATGGCTTGTTTGAATTAGTTAAACGGCAAAACACCTCTGCTTTAAATACTTAGGTATTTAAAGCAGCTGGTAGTCTGCTCTAGATTAGTTAATTGCGAAATTCGTAAGATTAGTCTTACGAATTTCGAAATAACTAATCTTAAAAAGAATATTCTAAAAAAATAAACTAGTTTCTTGTATCGGACTTAATAACGATCGCGCGATCGGAAGCCCGTTCTTTGATTGTGATATAGTTTTTTCACTCAGACGATCGCGATGTTAAGTAACATCGATTACGATTCGATTATCGAGTCGATAATTAATGCAACCCCTCGGATTTGTAAACTGTTTCATGATTGTGCACGGTGGTTGTCTAAAGGCCAACGGAGTAGAAAAGGAGAACCTAAGTCGTCAAGGTCCGCTAGCGTAATTTACTATCAACAGAATTACTCATAGACCATAAGAAAGAAGTTTTTTACATTTCTATGGAATTACTCAACGTAAGTTATTATTATTAAGTAGTTTTACGTGTAGTTTTTTTTTTTTTAGTTGACAAGGGGTGTAAGAGCGGTAGGTGTACCTAATAATTGGTACTTGCCAATTTTTTGTGTGTCAATTTTGTCAAGCAGCCTACCTAGCTTACTTAGTTAAATCTTGATGTGGTGGTAGTGGGGACACAGGCCTCCTCTCTGAATAGAATAGAATAGAATTTTATTTTGCAAATATGGGTAATACATAATAGTTCTTAAGATAACATTTAGCTCAGCCACACAGCCACATTTTACCAATCGGCATGCAAACATTTGAAATTATTTATATCATTATTATTATACTTATTCAGACCAATTTATAAATTACTATTATAAAAATTTTAAATCATCAACTTAATTTAAAAATATAATATGATTGTATTAAAAGGAAAATATAAATTAGTATCATGTCATTATTATTACAAATATCATACCATTATCATTACATCATATAAAAATGTCAATAATCAAAATGTCAAAAATAAAAAAAGTCATATAAAAATTTTTAAAATCAAGATGTCATTAATTAACAAATATTTTTCTCCGATAGGAAGTCAGTTACGTCTGTGAGAGGGAGTAGGCCGTAATCTTTCAGGCGGGCCCAGTGCGGGTTGGTTGAAGTCACACATGTCTTCGAATAAGTATTTGGTTCTTGGACATGCCGGTTTTCTCACGATGTTTTCCTTCAGCGGTGGTGGCTTGCAAAGTATTTTTATTGTAACTTAAGTAGGTAGGCATTATAGATGGATGGGAAATCATCAAATGACCCCTCCCGCTCTGGGTGGAGCGGGACGGAGTGTCAGACTCTTACTGACAAAAACCCATCCGTGTTCCTTCGTTCATCCGTGACCCTTTCGGACAATCCCGCACCTATTATAGCCTACAACATATTTAAATAAATTTCTAAAAATAAAACAGTCGCCAATCATTCGTTTAAGTTTGAAGTTGGCACAACTGCATAATCTCCGCCATGACGCAGATCAGCAGCAAAATTAGCATAATTACCAATAGGTATATAAATTATTCATTCTGTGCATTTCTGTAACGGATGCAGATATTTTTTTTAATATTTAAATTAAATGCGCGACGAGATGTTGTGTAATCTATTAAAGCATAGATATCTGCCATATTTTTTGCTTATCAAATGCGGAAATTGCGGAAAACGCGTCCATACGTTCACGATTTTAACAAAAAGCTACTTTTTAGATATCGTGACGAGCTCAAGTAAGAAACTAGTATCTAGAAACACGGCTAATGACTGGATCGACACCAATTTCTTCATCAGAACTGCTTCCTTTTCTAGCCATTGCTTACACCTAGATCCAGATTCTGTAGCTGTTAGGCATTGTGAAAGTGAGCAGACTAACCAGAAAGTCTTTCATTATATTCTTATATAGTACATGGTAGTAGGTACCTGCTCGTATTGTTGGAAAGCTGTAGATAATTGCGAAGGGAAAGTAGGTACGGTGGCTTGCATATCTAAGGCCTGCGATTCCAGTCTGAGCTGGATTAAAAATCTAGCCTGCAGAATTAGGATATTTAGTAATAAGCCAAATCGTCGATTTTAAGGGCCGATTTTAGATATGTTAGGTAGAACCACACCCCGGACACTCCATACAACGCTCGCAAAATAATTACCTACTACCACTACATTGACAAATGACGTTTGTATACGTGTAAATGTATGCGTGAAATCTAGTAGGGTTGGCTGGCAGTACTCGGCATAGATCAACATACTAATAGTACTCGGCCAGCGGCGGCGCTGCCCGAACGTATGCAATAATGGGGCGCCGCGCGCCGCGACACTAGGTACTCACAGAAATCTAATTAATAACATTTCTATTGTACTACTTTTCAAGTCGAAGAACGAATAGAACGTGAAAGAAACAGACATAACTAAGACAATAAAGAGAGAGAGCAATAATTCAATAGTTGGTATGTTAATATTACGGAAGTTTTAATTGTTCTAAAACGAAGAAAACTTGGAAAATAAATGAATAATAGAGAAAATTATGAAAATAAATTATCACAACACTGGCTTGTTTGTCTGTAATATACTAGCTTTTATTTTTATGGGTTTAAAGGATATTTGAGTTGCTGTTCCTTACCTTCTTTCATGTTTCGGGAACCGAAAGAAACTCCTGTATTTATCGTTCCTCGATGAAGATAAGCATCCAAATAATGCACAATATACAACCATCGTGATTAACACAAAATATAAAACTTTAAAAAAATAATGTGTTCGTGTCAGCAGTAGGTAGGTACAGCGGTGCGGTTCTTGTGCGAGCGCCATTGTTAAAGAGCAGGCGACGAACACATCGAAGTGCGGGGTGAGGTGCGGTAACTGATGTTAGTGCGGGGAAGGGAGTGTCCTTTCTGTACGTAGTACTTTAAGTATTCTGTGGTAGAACCTTATACTGGTTTCTTTTTGCATGTTTAGGTACATAATACCTAGGTACTTTGTTAGGCAGAACTGGGTACAACCACGGTAGAACTATGAGATTGAAAAGTGTACCTAGGTTCGGTAACTCCGATTTAAATATTGTTTTTTAGACGCTTCCTCCTAATCTGCATTCGCGACTTACATATTTGCCAAAAATGTAAACAAATATGAGTTTATGCAAAAATAACTTAAATTCCTAATTTCCTACACAATAAAGTTCAGTTTACGCTACAACTTCAAACATTTTTATAACTTTTTTAATAGTGATAGTCACTCTGAAATCAACTTAATTACCTACCATAAATAAAGTTGATAGGTATTTTGTTTAACTTGAAATAACATCGATTTGAAAAAAAATTTAATAGACTTTAACTAGACCACTTTTAAACAAGCAAATCGTATGTAGCAGAAAACCAAAAACATCGTCCATAAGTAAACCAAGGATTGTAAAGCAAGAAATACTTACAAGTTTTCATTAGGTATGCTGCATATTTTCGTTGCAATCATAAATCGGCACCCTAATTGCGTAACACACTATTGATCAGAATCTGAATCATTTTGACTAATATTGCTAATCCATTGCTTCATATGTTCGACAAATGTTGTCTGCTCAACAACGTAAATAACGCAATGAATGTTGTTGAACTGTCAAAATGAAACTCATTGCTACTGATAGTGTGTTGTGTTACGCAATTTCCCCGCAGGCGAGGAAGCCTTTACCCAACAGTCGGGTAAGCGATGAACTAACAACTGTCACTCCGTGAGTTATTATCTCACGCGATCACGGCAAGTTAATGTTTATTTGTTTATTAGATCTTACGATATTTAGACACGTTGAAATATTATGTCATCACCTGCCCAGCCTTTTCCTACTGGTTGACAGACAGGTTGTCAGACTTTCGGGCTTCCGACCATGACCACCGGTAACGACTGTTAAAGATCCACGATTGACAGTTGGGACCATCGAAATGTAAAATTATATCTATGGCCGGAACCAACGGTTTAACATGTTTTCCGAGGTACGCTGGGGTCTTGGGATGTAAAGATGGTCATCCATCGGACGGACCAACCGCGGCAAGCGTAGCTTAACCTGACACAAGGTGTCAAAAACGCTCTGTATTTGGACAGTTGTTATTGATGAACGGTCACACGTTCATCACCTTCTTAGGAAACTAAAAAGAAGTAGGTTAAGTGTTCAACTAATAAAGTGATCTAGCCTTTCCCCAACTATGTTGGGGTCGGCTTCCCGTCCAACCGGATGCAGCCCAGTATTTTACATAGAGCGACTGTCTATCTGATCTCCACAATCCAGTTACTGGGTAACACGATACCCCTAGGTAAGACTGTTTATTAGTCTTTCGGGCTTCTGACGACCCGTAACGACTGTCAAAGATCTACGAACGACATACAGTAGGAGGATGCATATAAAGGAGCACAAATTTATATTAATTTAACATCCTATAAAAAAACTAAGCTCTTTCAGCGGTTTTAAATTAAAACTATCACATTAGGTACATAATCACAGAATATATAACATGACATAAATGAAACATTGAAAGCAATCACCATGCTACTAGCCAGTTAAAAGAATAAAACCTCTGAACGTGTAGGTACCCAAACAATTTAAAAACAAAATAATTTAAATTTTGCATGTCAAATTTTGGGCTATGACTCAACTACGACCTTATTTGTATAGATACCTACTTGCATTCTAGCAAATAATCTGATTGTTTTCGAAGCTGACAATATAACAGAACCGTCTGGTCAAGGCATAGTCAAGGGTACACCAAAGAGAGCGTGATAAACATTTAAGTAATTCATTTCACAATTATAGTTAGCTGCTGTTCTAATTGTCTTAATTATTCCGTTATTGATAATACCTATACTCCATTTGTTTAGGTAATTAACTAAAGGTAAACAAAAAAAAAGTTAACCAACTAAACGTAATACCAGTCTATTCAGTTGTCATGCTACGTCACAGTTGTACTCTTCAATTTAGCAACTTTATAATTCGCTAATAATGTTGCTAAATTGAAGAGTACAACTGTGACATAGCATGACAAGTGAAGTGAGTGATATTACGTTTAGTTGGTTAACTTTTTTTTGTTTACCTTTATTTAATTACCTAAACAAATGGAGTATAGTACCTACCTAACCTTCTCTAAGGTCCGGTGTTTCTAAATTTGCCAAAGATGTAAACAACAATGGCCGCTTGAAATTGAATAAAATCGATATACTTACAAGAACATTTACCATTTTAAGTATTGTTTGTTATATCGGACTTTACACCCGAACTACTAAAATAAATAATTGTATCGACGCCGCGATCGCGTTGGTGGAATTCTCATAATGTCGTAACTCCCGTGACAGAATAATTAATGTCACCCCACCGTCACGTGTTTGTATGGTATTTACAGTAGAGACTAAGAGATCATGTACGTTTGCCTGGCTAGGCCCCCCGGAATTTGCGATTTAGGTATACACCAATGCAATGTACTCGCCTCTAGGAGTATATGTACCGCTTTCTTTTTAAATGTACCTCTGTACTTTTGAAGAAATATGCAAAAAAAGGGGGCCGTGCCAGCCAAACGTTTTCAGCACGGCCCTCGTGTAACTTGAAAAATATATAGCGTATTAAAAAGTTTCATAAACTCAAGGAATGTACTTTATTAACACGTTCTATGTACCGTAACAGATATTGTGAATTCGTAATAACAAATAATATATAGACGTGGATAGGGGGCCGTGCTGAAAAAAAAAGAAATGAGAAAATATCGAAAAAAGACAAAACAACCTTAGCCAAAAACTATATAAAAGTAATTCATGTTTGGCAAGTAACATATGTAGGTACCGCATTGGTTTCTCATACAACTTGCTGAATTAAAAAAATAAACCAATTTTAGTTTATTCAGCACGGCCCTCTATAGTTGCCTATATCTTTTTAAATATGACATGTTTGTTTACAAAATTCGACTTCCTGAATTATGTATAGGAGTACATTCGTTCCAAATAAATTGCGATTATGGTGTATTAGTATTTTAAAAGATAAATTGGATCAAAAATGTCCTAACATGCAACTGATGGGGTGACTATGATTCCACGTGAGAATGGATAAAAAAGCTTCTGAGTAAATCTTTAATAAAATAAAAAAATCAAAAATATCGTAATCTGTATTAACTATTAACGATAACTATAATAGTAGTAAGTAGTAGGTCGCAAATCGAACAAAACAACAAGTGTCGTTAAGACTAAATAGCTCAAAAGGCTTAAAAAAAATCACATATATATTTCCAATAAATCACACGGATTGATGTACGGTACATTACAATAAAACTACAGTTTCGGTACATTTCACAGATTAGTTACGTTTACCTATGGAATAATCGCAGAAAAACTATGTGTCACAAACACTACAATTCTTTTACCTATTGTGGTATAGTAATTTTATTTTAGGTGCATCGTCCTCACATATTATTATATAGATGTAAAAAAATTAACCTTAAAAACTTTAAGAGGTGTGAGGTGTTTACAACTCCGAAATCACGAAAAAAAAATCAGCTGTTTCATACAAAAGTTCAATACCTACTCGGCCAAAATGTATGAAACAGCTCATTTTTTTTTCGTGATTTCAGAGTTGGTCCCATAGTGAAAGTTGTTCAGTTCGATGGTCTAAAGCACCTCTTAAAGTTTTTAAGGTTAATTTTTTTACACCTTATATAATTAATGTACCCATGCAAAATATTGTAGGTACCTAAAACATTTTAAAAGAGTAACGGTGGAGTTTCTTGCCCATTCTTCTCCACACGAAAACTACCTTTTGGAAGGGGCGACTAGAATCAATTCTATTTTAAGGTAATTTTTGACGTTCAAAAGTGCCTTTTATGTGCCTATTTGAAATAAATGCTTTCACTTTGACTACAGAGCTTAAAAGGCTTAAAAAATTACAGATACGTTTCCAACAAATCACATTGATTGAACCTTACCTAGTGAATTAATAGCGACCGCACACAACAAGTTTTAACTGATTTAATTCCCTTAAAAGATGTCATCGCTAATATTAATTTTAAAGAAAAAAAAAAACAAATTGTAAAAAAAGAATGTTTATTTCAATGTAGTCACATAATTTCATTAAAGGTATAGAATAAATCAACCTAATTTATGGAACCATGGTCACCCCATCAGTTGCATGTTAGGATATTTTTGATCCAATTTATCTTTTAAAATACTAATACACCATAATCGCAATTTATTTGGAACGAATGTACTCCTATACATAATTCAGGAAGTCGAATTTTGTAAACACACATGTCATATTTAAAAAGATATAGGCAACTATAGAGGGCCGTGCTGAATAAACTAAAATTGGTTTATTTTTTGAATTTAGCAAGTTGTATGAGAAACCAGTGCGGTACATATGTTACTTGCCAAACATGAATTACTTTTATATAGTTTTTGGCTAAGGTTGTTTTGTCTTTTTCAGATATTTTCTCATTTCTTTTTTTTTCAGCACGGCCCCCTATCCACGTCTATATATTATTTGTTATTACGAATTCACAATATCTGTTACGGTACATAGAACGTGTTAGTAAAGTACATTCCTTGAGTTTATGAAACTTTTTAATACGCTATATATTTTTCAAGTTACACGAGGGCCGTGCTGAAAACGTTTGGCTGGCACGGCCCCCTTTTTTTGCATATTTCTTCAAAAGTACAGAGGTACATTGAAAAAGAAAGCGGTACATATACTCCTAGAGGCGAGTACATTGCATTGGTGTATACCTAAATCGCAAATTCCGGGGGGCCTAGCCAGGCAAACGTACATAAGAGATCTATAGTTTTTAAAAATAGCCACTCAGACAGCGACAGCACCCCACGCTCCCCTCTTGCGAAGAGAGTGAACGATCATCGAGGGCTAGTGGTAGGTCTACCACCGCCCGCCTCACGCTCAGGGCACCGCGCCACGTCTCATCAACGTGACTTGTGAGGACTCACATAGTGTGAAAGTCTCAAGAAGAGCTTACTATAGAAATGATCCTATGAAGTAAGGTCTTAGTTCGTATTGGCAAAATCGAGGAGGGTCATTGAGCCGCGGAGAATCTTGACACCGCGATGTAGAAATCGGCGTCATCGGCACAGCGCCATCTAGTAGTACGTTCAAGAGTTGGCGATCATTTTAAAAATAGAATGATGTTGATGATTATAGTGGCGACAATGAAATCATTGAAGTGATTTAGTAAAGTTTTTTCTTTAGAATGTCTAATAAAACTTTGTACCCACGAAGCCATCGACTTGCTAATTTAATTCCGCTACTGTTTTCTTACATAACCTGTTATCACTTCTTCGATAATAGTCGCCGTCACAGTGTCACGATAGATTTTATGTAATTCTGCAGCTCAGCGCTTTCGTTTGTTGCACTTGGTCCGTTCGCTACAAATTATTATTGTTCACTCCGTTTGGTACAAGAAGTGAACTGTTACGTCATTTGTTTCCCAAAACCGTAGACCGCTAAACAAAAAAATGCCTTTTTTTATTTTTAACCGACTTCGAAAAAGGAGGTTCTGTATTCGACCCGTATGTATGTATGTCCGCGATTTTCTCAAAAACTAATGAACCATTTTTGATGTTTCTTTCATTAACGTGATCTACATACTTTCAGGAAGGTTTTAGTATTAGTATACTTAATAATAAATTGGGTAATTATTCTTATGTACGAAGTTATATGCATAAATGTACTGCATCTCCGGCATTTCTATGCGAATTTTGTTGATTCTTCTAGTCGTGTCGTCAATTCTTCAATGCGCCTTTGCTTGGCACCGCTTGGCTACAATTGTATATCTATACAATTGTTTTAATGGAAAAGGTAGGTATGCCTCAGGGGTGGTCCCATATAAATTTGATTAACTTGGCTTGGGTAGTTTTTGAGTTAGCTTCAATAATATCTACGTTTTTTTTCGACTTAGTTCATAGTGATGATGTTTTAAGTGATATTTACATAGCATGTGATATTTACAGCAGTAGTGTTAATTGAATTTGTTTGGGGTAGGTACAACTAAAAAGTGAAAAATAAAAACTTTTTTACAAAAAAAAAAACAACCGACAAAACAAAACACTACAAAGTGAAAAATAACTTTAATTTCGGAAGTTTTTGAACTGTTGGCCCCATCGATCATAAAGCCTAAGACTTGTTTCGATGGTGCCATTTTTTGAGCGGCGATCGTGCATCTACGGTATTTATGATCGAAGGTTGGCCCACATTCGTAGCGGGAAATATAAATACGTCGCGTGTTAGCAGAACTATGTTACGCGTGTCTTACCTCCACCCGACTGCGTGTCCTACAGTATATTATACTGTGGTTCTGTGTACGGCACGCTAACCTAGAACGTTCGAAGGCATTGATATAATTTCCGTTCCATATTGAGATCATAATATGCAACGGTAGGTACTGCAAATTTTTGAGTTCGATTAGGCGTTGCTTAGAAATATTCCAAACTCTCTCAAAAACGTTCTTCATTTTCTAGCATCTTACTTGTATGACTAAACTAAACATTTGTGCTAGGACTTCACAGGTATGTATATAGAAAGAAAGAAACAAAAGAAAGAAAGAAAAATGTTTATTTGGACACAGTTCGTAAAACACAAAATTATTATAAAAATAAAAAATAATGTTTCAGACAACAAGTGTGTGCCTCACGGCTGCGCCAAAAAGGTTCATTTCAGCATTAATGCCAGACAGATGCTTTCTGACGCTGGTTTTCTAATGAACCCTTAGGGAAAATATTATAGGTAGGTATGCCACCAATAGTACCTATTGTCCCTCTTTGGGCTATTACTGCTTCAGTCTTCACTGAATCAACAGTTTGAAGTATTTATGTAGGTATAAGTAGGTTGCCGGGGTCTCATTCAATTTCATTTTGGCTCTGCTCACCGAGACACACTGACCTGCTGGTCAAGGCTTCGCTACCTTTTACGGAGCACGTTGTTTATATATCATTCTTATTAGGTAACAAACGTCAAATATTTTTTTTGTACTTAGTAAGTTTGCAAGTCAAGGTAAAGCTAAAGTTAATAAAGTAAGGAAATGAAAGCCTTCATAAGCTGCTACTATTTTATACTAGCTGTTTTGTTCTACGTTAAGGTGCATCCACACCGAAGTTATTTTTTGTAGAGCAACGTTTACAAGTGTTTGAAGTGTTGGTGGGCGACAACGGATAACAAGAAAATATCTAGTACTTAATCTTAGTAAAAAAAAATTATTGTAAATAAATATTTTTGTAAGTATTTGTAAGTACTTAATGTAATCATGTTGCAAATTGTTGCTTTACAAAAAGTAACTTCGGTGTTGATTTGGATGCACTTTTACGCGTACTAAGTAGATAGGTACAGTCGAGTTCTTTAATATCTGAGCATGTTCATGAATCAAAAATATAATATAGGCAATGATAAGTTTCATAAAACTCTTAAACAGCTTTGGCGTAGGTACAATAAATTGTAAACAATCTGTGATATATCATAAATATGTGAATACATTATATCAATAATATTACTACAGACAAAGACTCTAAAAATTGTGCGCAATCCCTTGTTCATATTATTTAGCGCAAAGTTAGGTTCACAAAATTAAATATCTATGCAATTATTTTTCTATGAAAAATATCTTGAAACAAAATCAATTTGAAGTTGTCATCTTTCAACGGCAATATTGCATTAATTATTACTCGAACTTCTGCTCCGGCAAGCAAAAATAAACTTAATGGTAAAGGCAATTTAGTTGAATATTCAAAGCTATATACTTAGATATTTTTGAATCCTAGGTTGCAACAAATATTTTGAAATCTAGACTATTTAGATATTTATGTTCCGAAGAGTAGGTACTTAGTCAGATATTTTTGACTGCACTACCGTAACATACTTATGGACAGTTTATATGGAAACATTTTATTGATGTCCAAGTTTGTATAGAACTACATATATGACCATTTTAACGCTTACAATATTTTGAAACATTGTCACTGCCAATATATTAATGAACTCGACTGTACTTAGGTATATGAATCTGAGTTGATATCGCGCACTGACCCATTTTTTTAATATTGGTCTTTGAAACTTCTGGTATCAGTTGCGCGATTAACTGGGTTGCTTAAAGTGCCAAGGCTAAAAAAATGTCAGAAATGAGAAGGCCAATATTCCCGTAATGAAAATCGTTCAAAATCTAGTTGCAATCTCATCTCAGCAACAATCAATGTCAAAAATGTAGGGAAATTATATGTATTTTTCACAGATTGAGACTGAGATCAGACTCTGAACGTTCTTTAAATTACCTACGAGAATTGCTTCTCTGCACCCTAATTGCGTAACACACTATCAATCGGAATCAGAATCATTTCGAAGCCAATTACTAATCCATTGCTTCATAAGTTCGAAAAATTTGTCTGCTCAACACGTAAATAACGCAATGAATGTTGTTGAACTGCCAAAATGACACCGATTCCGATTGATAGTGTTACGCAATTGCCCCGCTGGTCTTAGGTACCTACTCGTACCTATACCTTTTGTAAAAACCTCTTCATAATCATCAATCCGTCAATTTCCATCGCTTGCACCACCGTAACAATGATTTCAGTTTAACGACAGTGATTCGGAACCGTTTCAAACGGTAAATAGATAACAATTGGCGGAGAGAGCACCATCAGTCACCACGCTTTCAAGACGTCGTCGGACTAATAGCATTGTTTACTTGCATCGAAGACTGACAGACGTAAACATGCCGTGTAATGACTACTGATTACGGTTTTCGCTCACGATTTTTGGACATTTAAGGCCTGCGCAGACGATGGAAAATTTGTACGCGGCGATAGAACGTCTGGAAATCTAGGCAATAACGCACACAGAGGACATGTAGACTGCTGGGATTGCCATACATTCTATCGTTGCGGACAATTTGTACGCGTACAAATGCCCTTTTATTTTCAGACCCAGACAAGCAACGTGTTTTTGGCGTGATTCCGTCTCGCACTTGGCAGGTTTTTATGCTCGCTCGGATGTTATTTTATCTTCTCAAATATTTAATGTCAAGATCAAAATGTAGGTCATTTCGTGTTTTTTTTTTTTGGAACGAAGTTCTTTTACGGAGAGTGCGGTAGGAGTAAAATGGGAGAAATCCGCCATACGACTTTTCATTTATGTAATAGAAAGGGACAGAGAGAGAGAGTTTACATGGTTTTCGAGGGTAATGAAGCCAATAGTGAAATCAAAATGAAAATCCAAGATGGCGGATGCAATTAAAAAAAAATCCTCATGGGTGTCGTTTTCATCATGGTTTCCGAGGGTGCCGAAACCGGTGGCGTGCATTGGTTTTCAGAATAAGTAGGCACTGTCCGAAACCGATAGTGAGGTCAAAATGAAAAACCAAGATGGCGGCTGCAAAAAAAATTCAAATTTTTCGTCATGGATGTCGTTTTCATGATTTTCCGAGGGTGCTAATTCCGATATTGTGGCCACAATGAAAATCCAAAATGATTGGCTGCAAAAATGTACAAACTTTCGTCATTTTCAAATTTTCGCAGCCGCCATCTTGGATTTTTATTTTAAACTTCGTTCCTTCCGGGTGTCCTCGGACCACACACATTTTTTTTTTTCTGAAAATGACAATACTTTTAACCTCTCTGCTCGACAAAATTTTGACATTTGACACACCAGCTGACTCGACGGGGTGTTGCGAATTACGTCATGATAATCAGAAATTTACTTTAACTTTCAGCATTCGAATTTATTAAGAAAACTGTGTTACCGCGCCTATTTTGTAAAATAAGTTTGTGGCAAATATCTCTAACTATATGCTGAGGTCGGTAAAACCGCGTCATTCTACTGTGAAAGTTTTATAAAATAGATATTACTACACCTATCCAAAAGGTAGACACCTCAAAATCGCTGAAAATATGTACATAAACCATCTAATCTCTTGATGAAAATATGCAAAAGGAAAAAATAAAGATATTGTCATTCTCTCTGCATTCTTACTTTTACCATTTTTCATACATAAACTACATAAAAAACATCATCAAATCTTGATAAAAATTACTAAAAATTGTGTTGCGACGTGACACCTCTTAGTGCTGACAATCCACCCAATTTTCTTATTCCGATTCAAAAATGTCATAAAGCCTAATCGATAATCGGTATTTAAAAAAAAAAAAAAAAAAAAATTGTAGAGACTGAATAAAAACTCTTTGGTATATTTTATCATGAATTAATAATTTTTTGAAATATAATCATTTTAATAAGTACAAACACGTACAGTGTGGATAGGGGTGTAACTTTTTATGGTTCCCTACGTCCGAATGAAAAAACGGAACCCTTACACCCTCACTCGTGTGTCTGTCTATAGGTTTGTTACAATCGATTTGTTTCGAATCTACTGGACCGATTAAGTTGAAATTTGGTACACATATAAATTTCTGTGACTCAAATACGGACGTGTAACATGAATAAATTAATTATGAATATGGGGTCACTTTTTGGGGTCACATTAGATAAAAAAAATACCATTTTGTTTTTTTTCTATTTTGATATGCCCAGTGTCACTCTCACAGTAAATACGAATCTAACGACACCTCTCAAGCTAAATTCCATCGAGCCGTTCAGGCCGCAGAGCGTTCCAAACAATTATACATACTTACATACTCTTGAAAAACATAACCCTCCTTCTGGTGCAGTCGGGTAAATAGTAGATTGTTATACAAGGGTCGAAAGGAATCTATTCCCATACGAGGTATTTAGACTATAGTCCGAGTAGGAATTGATGACTTTCACCCGTGTTAAACACTCTACTTTTCATTTCGAATACAAGGAAAGTAAAAAATAGTGTTTTTTCTAAAATATTTATTGATAAGAATAACATGAATAATAGGTACCTATTTAAAATTAATTGAAATATTAGAACAATTTGTGTACTATTTTAAATATGGAACACACCGCGTCACTGCCGCGGGCCGTCCCGCTTGATAGGTATTTTTTTCACACTGGCTGTTTATACACTCACAAGACCGCAACATTTTTCTTAATTATGTATAAATTTCGTAGCTGACTACTTCCAACCATTTTAGTTCTATTTTTTAATTCATTCCCGACCTAGAGAGGGAAGCAATTTACTATGAGTCTTTCCCGCCTTAAGGTGGGAAGCAACGTCTTCCACCCGCTATTCGGATCAAACAAATACTACTTTCCGAGTATAAGAAATGAAAAAGCTTTGCTTACTGTAAGTACCGTGTGATATATCAAATGAAAGGGTTTGTCGTGAGGGTCACAAACATATTTTTTAATAACTAAAAAAAAGTTATTTAGAAACAATATATCTGAAACCACAGCCTAAAATAAAAAATTAAAACTACAAAATATAGTTCTGTGATTATTCTAGATTCCAAGAGATCCTATCAGACGTCTGGTCTTCAAATAATATAGCAAATCTCTCATTCTAGGTATACTGCGTACATACTTACATTTGGTCACAGTAAAAATATGTTCGGGACGTTATATTTAATTTAAAGTTGGTATTTTTAAATGTTATGCTCCGGTCATGGGCGAGACGTCATGTGACGTAATATCAAAAAAAGACCTGTCAAATACCAGATGTCACCCGCTCAGCGCGTGATTTATTACCCTGCTCACAAAAAATGGTCTACTGATGCTTATATGGGCTCAAGCCACTTAATGTAAACTGTTTTGGGTTCTTGAATAAACAGACCATAATATAAAATGCAAACAATACTCGTATTACGAGTATTGTATTTATAAACAAATGACGTCATCAGAAAATAGGTTGAAAGTGTGTTCGTTTCCGTGTTATGTCGATTTCTGATAAAACTACTATATGAATTTACACGAAACTTTGCAAGTTACATTATGAATAGACAAGTAATCTAACAACAGCGTTTTTTTGAAAGTCCTACCTTACATTTTAATAATATTGAAACTCAAATTTCAGTGCGCCGAGCCGTTCAATTCTTATTACAACGCTATGACTGTAATCGCCCAATCCTAGTCATATTGAGTTGTTTCTAATTAAAAAAGTGTTACTAGGATACTACACAAACCTTTATTAACTGATAACTACCTATATCTTGTAAAAATATACCACTATAATTATAAAATCATAAGATTTTCTTGAAGTACTTACGTAAAATTTTGTTTGACCAAAAAAAAAGATTATTGATTGATTGTGATGTTATTTCGTGCAAATATTATCTACAATATTATCTACAAGGACGTATAATATGTTATAAACGAATATTCATCCACTTAACGTCGATTTTACACAAAAACTATTAAAATAAACAACATAGCATCATAACAAAACATCACGCACTGCAGCAGCTGCCATTAAGAATCGTAAAGTCTATTTTTAACTTTTTTTTTCAAATATTGCCAACCCATATTTTTCGTTTTGAATCATTTAGTCGATTAGTTTATCTACCGGACCATAGACTCAAACTGTTGCACAGGATATTAGACCGTATTTAACAGTAATAATAGAGGTTGAAGCCGCGTGAATCGGGTGGTGACAAATGGTTACGCTCGCCCCTGAAGGGTGCGCGCCGGTCGGTGACAAATGGTTACGCTCGCCCGCTAACGGTTAAAAACACTTGTTATAAGAAGTCGGTTAAAAATAACATTTTTGGCATTTTCAATCTCAATAGTAAGAAATGCTCAAGATGTTATTCCCCATAAGAAAACACTAGGACTTTTCTTTTCTGGCTGGCACTTTAATTTTTGAGTAGGTACCTTATGAATGATGGGTTTATGAAAAACAAACTTATTTTTGCAGTCGATCAAATTAATGATGATGTACATTGTGCATGCGTGAATATTCAACCCTAACGGAACCTCTCACTGTGCGTGGTCCGACATAAACATGAAAAGATTTTTTTTTAATTTCGTTGGGAAACTACCACAAAAACAAACAATTACCTTTACTCAAGTAAACTAATAGAAACAAAAACTACCAAGCTCATAAACTAACAACACATTAAAATGTAAAGTGATTGCGGAATACGCAATTTATACAATTAATTTATCATCATTCCCAAACTTCTGCTCAGCCTACCTAAAAAATGTATACTGGGCATTCTGTAGCAAACTATTAGAAAAGTGTCAAAAATAAATACTTAATTTTAAAATACATAAAAATAATTTTATACGGCGAGCGCATTCGAAGATAAATTCAAATATAGAAACAAATTCGGCGCGAAATTCAATAAATGACTATGGTCTAAGGTCCTCAGTGTTATTGACTCAGTTCAATTGAATGTCCAAAAAACTATTAAAATTACATTAGTAAAGCATAAATCATTATTATAAACAATGCTTATTGTATTTAATGCTTAAAATAATTTTATTTCAATTTCTGAGTATCGATTTCCGATATTCGACATATTAATTACCCGAGTCAATCGAAATTAAAAAAAAAATCGTTTAGCATAATCGCTTTCGCACATCATTACGATAAAAAAAACAATCATGGACGGCGATTTTGAACACAAATTGAGTAGTGGTAATGAATAATACGTGTTATTCGACCTGTGTTTCAATATTACGTTAAGATTTGGGCATTTTCGTGTTGTTAATAACATTTACAATAATATTTGTCACATTTTAAATCTTATCTACTTGTGTGTGTGTGATATTTGTGAAAAGCAAAAATGTAAACACGCACCATTGGCGCGAAACTTCGACATTAGATATCAAAAAACTTCATTACCACTACTTATTTTAACTTGAACAACGGATGAATTCGTCAAATAATTAAATTATGTATTATTCACTGCCCCTGTGGTGGAGTTTGGATGTTCGAAATCCCAAATTTTTATGTTTTTTAGCCTCGACCACCACTGTCAACAAAATGGCGATTATTGCATTTACAGACTTGAATTTTATAAAGGTAAAGTAATAAGCTTGCGCGCTAAATATGAAATATTTAATGGCGTTAACATATGAGTTTTTTATCCAACTCTCTTAATTAACGCACATTCATAAGATTTGATGGGTAGCCTAATAAATATTTACATAATCAATGTAGGGTGTCGTATGTCGTAATTCTTGGGTCCTAAAGGGGTCATTACCGAGCCGGCGGAGGTTTGTGTGTTCGGGTCCTAAAGGGGGCGCTACCGAACTATACGGTTAAAACACCGCCGCTGTGCCACTACCAGATATTTGTCGACCCAGCTAGACGACTGTTTCTAGTGTCTAGTCGAAAAGCTATTTAGGATTGGCAAAAAAAAACACGCTTGTTTTTTCCACAAATGTATTTCTATGTTGAAAAGGACTTTACAAAAGTACATCATTTTACAAAATATATTCGAGTTATAACAAAAGTCTATATGAATAGACAACTAATACTAAAAAAAAACCGAAGCTATAACAATTTAATTCGAAAACTAGAAAACAATACTTTTCCTGCGTCGCGCAGTTTGTACTAGAATGGTATGGCACCATTGCCTTTTTAGTTCCAAGTAATCAACCAATAGTAATATTACATTTTGGACACGAACAAAGATCGTCGTTTCTGATTGGTTGACGCTAGGACACGACAAGCTGTGATTGGTTAATATTTTCCCATCACTATAAGATGTATGAAAATGTTTCAGTTAGTCGTTGGACACAATAATAATAAATTATACAGCACATTTATTATTGACGTTTGCTGTAACATAAAACGTTAACTGCGTTGCATAAAAGAAATTTCTGGAAAGAAATTGAGCACATTTTAATGGTAGATAAGTACTAAACAATATAAAAAAATATACTATTAAAGAGACAGATTTACTCATTATTTAACTACTTTAAATGACATAGAAAATTTTAAGGAATCGATAGCTACAAATATTTCTTGATCTATTTTTAATTGAAAAAAAGTGCAGTATGTACAGAAGAATACGTTACGTCACTAAAAGAAATTTAATAAGTACTCTTTGCGACCTTGATCCGTTAGCACCATATAATACACTACACAATGATGTATTCAAAGCTACCTTACTCCTTGAGTATATCCTTAAAACCTTTAAGGCGCAAGCGTCAGAGTAGTTCGCGAAATTCAAATTTTCTTAGTATCAAGTTGTATGTTGATCTAAATGTAGCGGTATCTACAACGCCACATGCGAACAACGCGTCATACTGACGTCACGCAAATCCTGCATCGCGCAAGCAGAGTTTACCACGCAGCTAGCATATATACAACGGCCCGACATGAATCATTGGGCAGTTGCCCGCCAGACACAACACCCGTCTGGTCGGAGGATCCTCCCTTTTCTATGGAGGTTGAGTGAACTTTACACCCTGTTCCTCATACCTCTACATAAATAATGCTGAGCTGATCAGCCACCGGTGGCTCGCGAACAATGAACAATCTATCTGTCCTTCATTTTAAATAACATAGCTAACAATTCTCATCGGTTGTTAGGGAGATGATTCGCGGCCGTAACAAATATTTATTTATAGAATTATGCAGATTGATAAGTCATCAATACAACTCGTTCATATTACGTCATGCATCAAGGAGGTTGTATGGCTGCGTTTCCACCAGAGATGTGCGAGGATGCGTACCGAGGGATGTGTGTGTAACAAACCAATAACATCGCTTTATTTTCATAGCTTGAACTAAGTTAGCGTTGTTATTGCGGACTCCACTGGAGCGGAGCTGGGCGGAGCGGAGCAGAGACGTGCAGGAATCGACCAATCACAATGGTTGAAATCCTCATCGCGTCACTCGGCTCGTCTGTGATTGGGCGATTCCTGCACATCTCCGCTCCACTCCGCCCAGCTCCGCTTCGGTGGAGTCCGGGCGTTACACACATTCCTCGCTACGCATCCCCGCACATCTCTAGTGGAAACGCAGCCTATTGCTGATTCTAATGATTATAATTCTATAGTCATAATTTTTACGGTCGCGAATCATATTTTAATCAATATACATCCTGACACTGACCTGCAAATTGCAAAAAATTTCAGAAAAAAATTATGAATTTCAAGGGCTACCTTATCGCATCCCTCTCAAATCGTGCCTTCTCACTATTTATTGTCCTTAGTAAAAGGTATCAGACAGCGTTTTTCAAACATTAGTAATTTTAAGAAATAAAAGTAGTTACAGCCTCTGGATACCTTATTTCAACAGATTACACGATTAAATCACGGCAAGATGCGAAGCTACATCTTTTAATACATTTGACACAGACGCAGAATTAAGTCATGTATTCAGCAAACCTTCGTTTGAATAAGAAACGGGTTGAAAGTTTTGTCCGAAACGTACTGACTAGTAATTGACATGTCTTTAATAATCAATGAAACAATATACTGATGATGAACTGGTGTCACAAAATGCAGGCAAAATAACAGATACGGCAGAAGCGTCAATTTAAATACATTAATTACTTATTTCTACAAGCGGCTGTTAGCGCCTACTTCAAGCTTATGTTGTTAACAATCACAGAAATACTTCTACCATGTTTAAAAATAATCTCTTATATTTCCGAGCTCCTATTTCAAAAAAAGTATGTGGGTTGACTTCAAAAATTGAGTCAACAAAAATACTGTTCTTTTTTAATCTGGCAACATGAATTGGTAGAAAATATAAATACTGTGATGGTAGAAAACTGGTAAGTACTTAACACATTAGAAATACATTTCAAACACTCCAGTTGTTCGCTTAGTGTTAAACAATAAAAGAAACTACATAATTATTTAATATACTTATCAAATATTTCACAAGCATGCTAAAATGAATACCTACTTACAAATAAGTTTTAATTTCGATAAGTTATAGACTAATATGAGTTTTGACAAATATCATGTTAAGTGCTGTGATTGGCTGATATTCCAGACAACAGTCATAGCCAGACGAATGACCCAGTGGGGAGCAATGATGGCCCAGATTTGTGTAAATTATTTCATCACCACTGATCTCAAAACGGTGAAGGAAAACATCGTGAGGAAATCGACATGTCCTACAACCAAAAATTCGAAGACATGTGACATCTACCAACGCGCACTTGGCCCGCGTGGTGAATTACAGCCCTCTCTCTCGAAGAGAAGAGGCCTGTGTCCCAGCAGTGGGAACATTAAAGGCTCAGACCATAGCAACAAACATGATATTTGTCAATAGAGTTACTGATCAGAGATTAGGTTTTCAGAATCTTTTTACGCAGAGTTCATGTATTCAACATTCAAACGTATTATATAAAACCTGTATCTATCCCATAGAAATTTCGCAATATATGTACTTATTTTTCTTTTTACAAGGCAGAGATTAGGCAGAAGATCTTTAGATATTTAGATACTAAATACAGCAATAGTGTACTCTGATTCCGGGACAATCTTGTAAGGCTATTTATCAAAGACTGTTAGTATTGTATCTAATCAGGTCTAACCCGAATCATATTTTTCTTTGCCTGGACTAAAAAAATATCTTTTCTTAATCATGAGCAACATATAAAAAACACATTTCCCGTTCTTAATTTTACTTACTTTAATCATTTATAGCTTGTATATCACTAACTATACAGAAAGCATTTCTATTGTTAAAATAGGAACACAGCAACTACTCATACATACAACGCCAAAAGTTTCTATTGGCGCGTGGCCAAATTCGGAACTAACGCCCGCCATCTTGTTTTGTTAATACAATTTGTGTGCTAATTTCACAAATGGGAAAGCAAGCCGCACTGGGCCCGCGTGCTGCATTATGGCCCACTCCCTCTCACAGAAAGGAGGCCTGTGTCCCAGAAGTGGGAACGTTGTAGGCTGATTATGCTAATGCTTACCAAAAACGCCCCCTGTCAACGTCATTCAGGCGCAAAAAAATCCTTGCAGCAATAAAAAGCACTAAAATAACAAAAGACACATCTACTTTTCTCTATGGTCGATATAGAAAGAAGTAGCATAATGAAATGCACAACCTTGCAAAAAAACCTCTTTTCAACTTTTGTACATAAATTAAAGCTTTTTTTTTCGCAGACTAAGGAAACATTCTCGTAACTTTTTTTGGATGATTATAGTTTAAGATCTCATAAGAAAGGAAGTATTTAAGTAGGTGGCAATTGACTTAAATGTTTATTAACAAGTGAGACATAATATCTTTAAAAGATAGTAGAAAACTTGTGTGCCTATAGATTTATAGAACATATATTATCATGAGACTTGATATCACATACTGGATACACAGGTATGAGGATGGGATACATTTAACCTTTTGACGGCTTGTGTCGCTAAATGCGACAAATATTTCCGTGCCCCTACCGCTCCTGTCGTTTTTCGTTCTATTTTCGTCCTATTAACTGAGTGGTACAACTAAAACCATTACTAAATAGAGATACATTTTTTTTGTCAATTTTATTATCGATACTACGATTTCTCCTCCTTATTTATTGTAGATATTATTTTATCTTGATTTTATCGATTTGTAGCCGCGCGCTAGGGGCACAGCAATTGATATTTAGCCAAGCGCTTAAAAGTTTAACAGTGATATACCATATTCAGCGTTTATACAGGGTGGCATGACATCGATGCGCAAACTGTAACCATGGATTCAGCACATGATTATAGACTAGAATAGAAACTGAAGGTCGGATATCAAAAAAAAAAAAATGCTGTTTCATACAAAAGCGTACCTAGTATGGAAAAGCAAATTTTATTTTAATAACTGGCGAAAAATTTCAACTCATGTGCGTTCAGAATTATGTACAGAATCCACGGTTACCGGTTGCACGTAGAAGTCCCTGCCTCCTTGTATGTAGGTAGCGCCACGAATGTTGAGACTTGACCCGCCTCCCGCGCTCTTTCCGCCGCCCCTATGACGTCCGGTCACGTCCCGCGCTCAGACCTCATACCGCTAAAGAGACCTAAAATCGTGTAAGTACTACGCAAGTCAAACCACGTGGTGTGTCAAGTCTCATCTTACGTGGCACGTATTATACTTAAATAACTTTTAATACAACAGTAAATTATCTTTAATCCGGACATATTTTACACTAGTATGATTAAAAGTCGTGACGACCAAACTGTTTAAATTTGATGATGTTTTAGGTTGCTGTCAGCAGTGTATGCGCTTACGCAGCTTTAATGCGATATTATCGCATACGCACAGTGCGAAGAGTCTCAGGCCCGTTTGCAATGCAACTCACTAAATACATTTAGTTCTAATTTTAAGACACCTTCCTACTGCTGTCAATAATTTGAAGGTGACAGAGGCATAATAATGTGATTTTAATATAATCAAGTGGGCCTCAGTAAAAAAAAAAAAACTGTTGAGAAATGTCGCATCAGTTCTTATGTTAAAAATCACAAATGAATACGATAATTATCTGTGGAAGTAGCTTGTAAAACTGCCTTAGAAATCATATACAGACTAATCGTCACGACTTTTCAAAACAATTACTTACAAATTAAAACTCACTTATTATCCTCGTGTTGTGATCTCGTTAGCAACTCAAGATTATGATGGGAGTCTATTCTGTTCATGTTCGCCTTGAACTCATCGAGAGGCGACTTTGATAGGTTAGGGGTGGGAGGTACGGGAGGTACTAACGTATCTATCGAACCTGTTTCAACATTACCTTCTTTGTCTAAATTTTGTTTTTCCATGTGTAGGAAGTTTTCATGGGAACCGTTCAAAGCTTTGGATAGGGAATTGTCCGGGTATGAGAGGTCGAAGTTAGATATGGACAGTAGTTTTTCCCCTTTTTCGAGGCCTGAGCTTAGAGATTTCGAAGCTGTCAGTAGGTCGTTATCTGGAAAATAAAGTTTAATGTTAATTGAAGGAAAAACTTAAATACTTCTAAAATACCTACAATTTTGATATGTTTTTCGCTGAGATGAGGTTGTGACTAGATTTTGAACGTTTTTAATTACGGGAATGTTCCTCTGGTCTGGTTAAGTGGAATCATCGATACGAAAAAGAAAAATATGTACTTTAAGAAATAAAGTTAGATTACCGATGTTGGAGTCGTCAGTGGTCTTTTGTTTCAGTTCGCCGCGGTCATCCTTATGGTCCTTCGGTAAAGAGGAGCTTCGCTCTCCCTCTAACATTCCCAACACCCTGTACATAACATCACGTTTAGAGAATTTTTAATTCTACCCTCACTACAATAGTGCCTTCATTAATTAAATATATGTTGTTTTCAAGTCGTGCATTACTTGTTCAGTGCATTTTGTACCTCTTTGTCATCCATAATTAGCATACACAAAAATACATATACATATTAGCTTGCATATAATAAAAACTAAATGTAAAATTATGTGAAAAATACTATAAGTGATACATTTGTTCATGTTTGCAGTTTTACTGACGTATTATGTCTCGTTTCATTCATTTCTTTTAACCGACTTCAAAAAAAGAGGAAGTTGTTTAGTTGGGTTTAGTTTTGGGCTCGCGAGGTGAAGTCGCGAGTAGAACGAAATACGTGAGTAAACCCGTAAACATTAACAAAATATGAATATCATGTTGCAAGAAAAACAATAAGTATTTACATAATTATAACCATGACAGTCATCAGTACAACTTTCTGAGTTAGAATTGGCCTCAAATGTCATGATTTCATGAAATACTGTCAAACGGGGTGAATAGGGATGCAGGGGTAAATCGGGACAAAACTTTAAAAGGGATTTTAACATTAAAATAATATAGTTTGTGGCCAAAAAGGACCCTAATGTGTTTACTGTAATTTAATTAACGATTACGTGCCCTTATTGACAACAAACTATATTATTTCAACATTAAAATCCATTTTAAAGTTTCGTCCCGATTCACCCCGTTTGACGGTAGTCATTTATTAGGGTTATTTTAACATAGAGTTGTATTGATGATTTGAACAGTCTGGATCTGTGCCTGGCGAAATGTGAGTGTACAGTCACGTCTATAAGTATGTATACACTTGGCTTTATTCAAAGGCGATTTTTTCCTTTATTTTTGAATGAAATTTTATGTTATTACGAAAATAGTATTTTCGAACCCATAGGTTTATGTTAAGTGTCGTATTTCAACGTTGCATTCGATTTCACGAAAAAATCGCAATTGAAAATTGCCAAGAGTTGACATATTGGTGATCGTGACTGTACCCTCTGCCCAACTCTTCGGGACTACAGGCGTGATTTAATGATTATGTATAAAGGAATATTTACCGTGAATTGCCGAGGTCTCCAAAGGGTGGTTTGTGGTGTGTGGGCGAGGGTCGGTCGCCCGGGCCATGTTCGGCCCAGCCCTCTGAGATCAACGCCCCGCCGATGTCCACCTCGCCTTCTGTAATAAGACCAACGGAATTAGTCTACTTACTTATTATTTACAGATATATGCTGTCATGAAGTGTTAACAGGGGAAATAAATAAAAATGGTCACAATTTTACCTTAATGAAGGGCTGATTTTACAAATCTGATAATTTTTATCTGAAGAATGAATATGACACACTGACATATTTTCCATAGAAAAGCTGTCAAACCGCCATATTCATTTCTCAGATAAAAGTTATCCAGAAAGTTATTGGATCCAGGATTGTGGAGGTCAGATAGGCAGTCGCTCCATGTAAAATACTGGTATTCAGCTGCATCCGGTTAGACTGGAAGCCGACCCCAACGTAGTTGGGAAAAGGCTAGGCAGATGATGATGACAAAGTTTCATCCCTTATTTAACCCCTTTAAACGACGAATTTTCAAAAATCCTTCTTTAGTTTGGTTTATAAGGAACTCTTGTGCAATATTTTTGTTTCATGGTTTAGGTTGCGCGTTGTCTGTCAGTAAATTTTTATAAATTTTTATTTTTTTTACCGTCTGTGTTGTCGAACAGCTTGATGCCAGGTATCTCCCTCTCTTTCTCGCCCTCGGCAGTAGCAGTCTTCTTATAGGTGCACGTTTTAGATAGCAATGGCTTCCACCTGGCCACCTTTAAATACAAACAGTATGGTGTGAACTTTAATAAAGAACAAGACAGCTTACACCTTTTGGTACACAGACGCGGGCAGAAGCTAGGGCCTAATAAAGCGTGATTGATTAACAAACATACAGACTTTCACATCTATATTCATAAAACAAAGTCGTGTTAGTTACACCATTTACAACTCAAGAACGGCTCGACCGATTCAATGATCTTTGATTTGTTGGATTTGTCTACTCCCCGAATAGGATAATAACTAATAAAACATCGGAAAAATTCAAGAAAAAAAGAATCATGGAAATAAATCTCTTTCTCATACATTTTGTTTTACATGTACGAAGTCTGCCGGATTAGTAGGGTAGGGTAGGGTAGGAGTAGGGTTGGGTAGGAGTAGAGTAGGGTAGAGGTTGCACACCACGCGTATGAAGTCGCGCCTGGCAGCTAGTTTACAATATAAGCAGGAAG
Source organism: Amphipoea oculea (assembly GCA_945859645.1). NCBI lineage: Eukaryota > Metazoa > Arthropoda > Insecta > Lepidoptera > Noctuidae > Amphipoea > Amphipoea oculea. The sequence continues at coordinate 16,000,774 of OX243880.1, forward strand.
TAGAATAGTAGGTTTATTTTTTAGATCTATTAAGTAGATAAAAAGATGCATAAAAATCAAGTTTAAAAGAAAAGGTCGATTATTTCCAGGTCAAAGTGCGCAAGTATTAGCTCATTTAAGTTTGCTCTGAAAGAACTCGCGAGTTTAATTTGTGTGGTTAGTGCTAATACGGTACATGCGCGCATTTTACGAGCGTGCAAAATCTAGCACATAAAATACGCCAAAAATTTTATAGAAAACGAAATTTGAGTGTTGAATTTCAGCACGATGTATAGTGTAGGTACCTGTGTGAGTTCCTCGAAGCGCTCGATGGCCTGCGGGTGCCAGCGGTCGCGCGGCGACACATCCGTGACGGCAGGTCGCACACCCGCCAGGAAGCACTCCATAGCCTGCACACAACGTTTAAAATCATTGTAACATGTAGATAAAGGAGTCGGTGGCTCATCATCTGCCTAGCCTTTTCCTATGTTGGGGTCGCTTTCTGTCTAACCGGATGCAGCTGAATACCACTATTTTACATGGAGCGACTGCGTATCTGACCTCTACAACCCAGTTACTGGATAACCCTTGGTAAGACTGGATGTCAGACTTACGAGCTTCTGACTACCCGTAAAGACTGCCAAAGATTTATGAATGACAGCCAGGACCAACGGCTTAACGTGCTTTCCGAGGCACGGAGGAGTGTCGGTATGACCATGCTACAGACCGACTTTTAGTTTTAAATCATTAATAATAGTCCGAATAAGGTTTTTATCTAAAGCAAAATAATTGGAAAAGTTTCCCGGAAAAATGACAAATTCGGGAAAAACTGAAACGTGCTGTTTTCTATGGATTAAAATTTGGACAGCGCAACATCTCTGTTGGGTCAGGTAATAAATAAAGCGGCACGTACCTGGAACCTGAGCCGCAGCAAGTCAGCGCGCAGTTCGCACAGCTCGTGCGTCGCCACATACTCGCTGTCGCCGTAGTCCAGGAAGAATACGTCCGCTACCTATAACGTGCAAGTATAACATAAATATTATTTGTTATTTTAGAAGTATGAGGAACACGGTGGAAAGTTCCTTTTCCCTCGAATTCTTCCATTTTTCTTTAGAAATATGAGCCGTTAAAATAAAAAATAAATAACCTGTTGCGTGGCATCGAACTCGTTGGCTCTGATGTCGTGTACTCGGGCGCGGTACCAGCGACCGTCATGTCTGAACACCGCGGCTACCACTTGACCGATGGACACGTGCGCCAACTGAAAAAAAAAAAAAAACAATAACTGTCAGTTAAGCAGAGCCATAATCAGCCAACAATGTTCCCACTGCTGGGACACAGGACTCCTCCCTGTCAGAGAACGGTCCGTAACCCATCACGCGGGCCCAGTGCAAGTTGGCTGATGTCACATGTCTTCGATTTTTTGGTTCTAGGACATGCCGGTTTCCTCACGATGTTTACCTTCACCGTTTTGAGAGCATTGCTGATAAAATAATTTAATACACAAAGTAAATTACCTGCTTGATTGCCAGTTATGTTATATTTTTTTATCGGAATACTGTCTGTTATAAAAGTATTTCATAAAACTGTAAACAAAACCTGTTCTAGTTAAATTCTTCTGCAATCACTCACAAACGGGAATTAGTAACACATTCATGTGTATTTAGGTTTCAACTTTATGTATATCTCACCATTTAAAAAAAAATTGTTTGAATGTCATTATAATATTGTAATTTAAAATCATCGCCGAAAATTGAGGTTATAAAATGACCCTCAGTTGTCAAATGAAAACCTCTGTACGATGATTTAAAATGAGAATTTCGGGTTTAAGTAGTTAAATAATCAAATCAAAGCACCCAAATTTTAAGTGGCACTACAAATTGGCATCCACACAGGTACGCTTTCTGATCCATTTGTTTACATTTTCATCAAATACTTTTGGAACAGATCATACAAGCAAGCAGTCCACCTGATGATGCAAGATGGATGCAACCCGATTCAAACTTTATGGCGGCTCGAAACATGAGCCGAGCCGCTGCGTAGTAACAAATTCACGAGTCAGCATTACTGCGCTGCGGTTAGCGCACTTCTGAGCCGCCATAAACTTTGACGCGAACTTACCACGCGTTCCTTTACAAAAAGGTCTGTACTACTACTTTTAAATTGCAAGTACATGCATTTTCCTGGAATATGTAATCTTGCTATAAACATATTACAAGGCGTCTTTTTGTGTGTTCAAACAACATTCCAACTGTATAAAAACTAGATTGATTAAGTTTAATCATTAATATCGCCGAATTTGGTCTCAAAGTCATAGAAAATAGGAATGTTCTTTAGTACTAAGCTATTTCAACTTGATGCCATAGGGTAATAGACATTACGTGGTTTGAAATAAAGAAGTCTAGTGACCCGCCCTTTTTTCTTACGGGTGCGTTCTATTGACGTTCTGCATGTCTAAACATCGAGATTTATGTGCTAAGAAACACGAAATGTGACTATACTATTTATCTACAGGGTGTTACAGAAAGGGTATATCAATACAAACGGGTTGAAGAGTGTATCTGGTCTAGAATCTGTGTACAAAATTTCAGCTCAAAAGCATCAACTTTGAAAATGCTTAATATTTTTTTATTTCGACATCACGGCCTTGCACTGGCGCGTGGCGGCGTGATGTGCGTGTACTAGGCGCACAGACACACTACAGATAATGGATAATGACCCTCGTAGTGCGGAGACACGTTTGTTATGATTTCAATTTAATAAACTATCGAAATAAAAAATATTAAGCATTTTCAAAGTAACTGCTTTTGAGTTGAAATTTTGTAGAGAGATTCTAGACCAGATACACTCTTCAACCCGTTTGTATTGATATACCCTTTCTGTAACACCCTGTATACAGGATGTATCATAAAGGTGCTGTCAAAATTAAGGGTGTAGTCAACATTAAGGGTGTGATACAGACCATCAGACTGAACCACTTTTTCCATGTGACCAACATCGTAATCGAGAAAAAATTATCAACTGTCCCGTGCAAAACTTCAATACCTACTCGACCCAAATGTATGGGGCGGCTGATCATTTTTTCTTGATTACGATTTGTTCAGTTTGGTGGTCTGTATCACACCCTTAAATTTGACCACACCTTTCTGAAGTAGGTACAGACGCCAGCACATCAAGCTACCCGAAACTGTCAAATTTTCCCTATCAACTTTGAACCTTATGCTTTAGCGATAAAGTTGAAAATCTATTAAAGAAATTTGACAGATTGTAGTAGCTTGATGTGCTAGCGTCTGTACGTATGTACGTATTATAATTAAAGTCACTTTTCATGTGTCTATGTGACCGCGTTGTTCTTCTAAACTACGCAACGGATTTTGATGCGGTGTTGACTCATTTTGGATATCTATTCCGTAAGGTTAGTGTGTATCACACGTTTCTTTCTTTCTTTCCTTAGTTGCTTAAACTATTTATAAAAAGAAACATCAAAATTGGTTCATTAGTTTTTGAGAAAATCGCGGACAAACATACAGACATACGGTGGAATACAGAACCTCCTTTTTTGAAGTCGGTTAAAATGAGATGGAAACAGTGATACTTACCGCATGGGCCTCCCTATTTTCCTTCTTGCCGTAGTACTCCGTCATTTCTTCCACTAAGGAGTCTAACTGTGTCACCTGCGGCCCCACGAACTGAACCCAGAACCTGGACGGAGACGACACCGCCGATACGTACACCTCGATCGCAGCACCCCTGTTCTCTGTACGAAGAATTCCCGTCAAGTTATTAGACGTTATGGATTACGGCCCACTCCCTCTCACAGAGAGGAGGCCTGTGTCCCAGCAGTGGGAACATTATAGGCTGATTATGTTTATAGACGTTATCATGCGTTTTGCGTATTATTATCGGGTTTCTGGAACTTTAAAAAATTGTCGACGCGTCATAATAACACCTAGTTCAGGAGTCAGAGGCTTCAAAAAATTATGTAATCTACTATGTCAATAAAGAATTATTATTATTTAAAAAAAAAAATGACACGCAAGTCAAGTGATTGGCTGTTGATAAATTATTTAAACCAACCACAGCAGGTTACGCGAACTCGTCAATTTGTTAGCAAAGTTTTGTGTTGATTTGCGTTCCAAAAATCGGGTCTAAGGGCGCGCAACCCTTAGACCCGAGCCACCGGCCACAGCAGGCTGTAGCCACCGCTATGTACAGACGCCAGCACATCAAGCTACTACAATCTGTCAAATTCCTTTAATAGATTTTCAACTTTATCGTTAAAGCATAAGGTTCAAAGTTGATTGGGATAATTTGACAGTTTCGAGTAGCTTGATGTGCTGGCGTCTCACACTAGTGCATACCACACGGAAAACATGGGTGTAATGTAGCGGGTGGCCACACTGGCCGCTGCCGGTCACACTTGTGCGACGAGTCCAGACAAAACATATGAAAAAGAACGTGAACTGCTTGTCGCTTGGCTACCTGTGAGCGGTGGTTGAAGCCAGTGCAGTGGCTCGTTTTCGCCTAGCCAAATCCAAAATAAATATAAAAAACCGTAAACATATTTTAATCAGCATATAATTTTCCACTTCTAGGACAAAGACCTCCTCACTTAAGCTCGCATGGTCACGGCCCGTTCCCTCTCAAAGAGAGGAGGCTTGTGAGAAACCAAAAACTTGAATAAATATAAATACATAAACCCAAATACAGTTAGGGTTTCTTTTAAAAAACCTCTCTCAATGAAGATGCCTCCCAAACAGTACTTCGACACTATAACCATCTGCCCGTTGACTATACAAGATAACTTTTGAGGATACCGAAACTTTAAATAGCATCCCACAGTTCCGGAATTCAATCATATCACAAAAACTAAACCTGTATTAAATTTTACTACTACTAGTATTTACTTCCTAATAAAACCAATATCCCCAATAAAACAATGCGTGTGAAATTCCAATACGTTCATCATTCTATGTATTTGATCTTGCAAAACTCCTAACCACCAAAGCCATGCTTTCCATTATTTAAAAATCTTAGGGGTGCTACACACTTCAGGTTGGCATAGCCGGGCGAGTTTGCCGTGCAAGTGTGTAACACGCCTTATTAACAAAACCATTTAAAAACGTTCATTTCCTGTATTTTACCCAGATAATACCTAAAGAATTTATTATACTACCACCACCCATTCTTTTGACACACACTGAAAAACTTTTGCTAATTACCCAAAACACAAAAACGGCACTCGGACATCACAAAAAAAAAACGAATAAACACATATAAATACAATATTTAAACATATAATTATTGACTAATAAAGCCCGATTGAAACTTTAGTGTGGTTCTGAAGTGCGCTACTCGCAGTACCTCCCCCTCACCCCCGCTGACACATGAATTTGTTACTGCGCAGCGACTCGCCTCATATTCCGAGCCGCCATCGCCATAAAATTTGAATCGGGCTGTACACACTAGTGCATACCACACGGGAAAGATGGGTGTAAGTTTTGTAAATGTTCGGGAAACCCTCGTGGTAGTACAAGCTGGGGTAAACTTAAAAGACAAAGTCAAGACTCTAAAGTGAAATCATTTATTTCAATTAGTTACGTCGTTCTTTTACATAGTCTCAACAATATACATAAAAAGCATTCAGGCATAGCTTTCGCCGTAAACATAGAGAAAACAAATCATCATACGCAGGAGAGTAGGGATAGGATCGAGAAAATCCCCTGCCCCCCAGGATCCAGACAGGTGAAACTACTTAAAACCTTGTAATGATTTGAATAGTGTATTATAGATTATTATAAAAAAAACTTTTTTACAAAAAAAACAACCGACTTCAAAAAAAACACTACAAAGTGAAAAATAACTTTAATTTCGGAAGTCGGTGTCGTTGCTTCAGCATTTTCGTTTTTTGACACCGACTTCCGAAATTAAAGTTATTTTTCACTTTGTAGTGTTTTTTTTTGAAGTCGGTTGTTTTTTTTGTAAAAAAGTATTTATTTTTCACTTTTTAGTTGTACCTACCCCACACAAATTCAATTAACACTAGTGCATTGAAGACACGACTCGAAGAATCATCAAAATTCACAAAAAATGCCGGAGATGCAGTACATTTATGCATATAACTTCGTACATAAGAATAATTACCTAATGTATTATATACTAAAACCTTCCTGAAAGTATGTAGATCACACTCATGAAAGAATTATCAAAATCGGTTCAGTAGTTTTTGAGATAATCGCGGACATACAAACATACATACATACATACGGGTCGAATACAGAACCTCCTTTTTTTATAGTCGGTTAAAAATGTTCACATTGGCTTCAAACCTTTCGCACCTTCAGAATAGTAGTGACAACTAAAAAAACTAAGAAATCGAATTACGAAAAAAGACGCGACGTTTTTATGGTAGAACTAGCTGCGCCCGCGGTTTTACCCGCATAAGTCTCGATCCCGTGGGAATATCGGGATAAAAAGTACCCTATGTCCTTTTCCGGGACTCAAGCTATCAAAGTCAAAGTCAAAGCATTTATTTCAAATAGGCACATAAAAGGCACTTTTGAACGTCAAAAATTATCTTAAAATAGAATTGATTCTAGTCGCCCATTCCAAAAGGTAGTTTTCGTATGGAGAAGATCTCTATACCCAATTTCATCAAAATTGGTCCAGCCGTTTGAGCGTGAAGAAGCAACAAACATATAAACACACACACACACACTCACAAACTTTCGCCTTTATAATATTAGTGTGATAGTGTGATAAAGAGTATTCTACCATAACAACGTCGCTTCTTTAATATTCACCTAAAAGTGCGCCTTTTAGTGACCTTCTATGATCGTAACTCGATTTCTTAGATTTTTGAGTTAAGTCACTACTATTCTGAAGGTGCGCTTTGTTCTTGAGCCTGGAAAAGATATAATGTGTTCATCAGATCAGGATCGGCCCCTTATTAAACCGAACTGTTTATTTTGCAATGCTTCGTGTTTTAATAAACACAAATTATTCGATTCGATATTAGTTGCTAGTGTCACTATAAACTATTACTAAAGGTAGCACTAACATAGGTCTTAACAATATTACTAAACCTTTGTGACACCTATCACTTTTATTCCTGTGATAAATTACAGTTTACTTTAAATTTACATAATATAACGGACAACTTAAACAATTTCATAAAAACTATTCCTCAATTGCAAATACAGATAGAAAAAAATACGTAATTCGATCCAGACTAAAGAGCACAATATTAACAATATAAGAACGAAAGCTTTCTTGCTTGTTAGTCACGGATTTAGCAATTTTTAGTAGAGTATTCGCGACCGCTTGGTCTCGATTCTGCAGGGCGACCTTTAGGTTGTATTCGACGATTGTTAATGTCGACGCTTGCATCGCACGCCTTGCGAAGCTGGCAATGGCGTCGTCAGCTGTGTCGGTGTAATATACGCAACTCACTGTGTGTCTCGACACGGCCACTACAGCATGGGGGACACTGTCGTGGATCCGAATTCTCCTGTTTCTCGTGTTTATTATGACCACAGACTCGCAGGTCAAACCCTGAGCTTCGTGTATCGTAAGCGTGCGTGACCCTTCGCCCTCACCATAGCCCTGACTTATGAGAAGAGCCTTCTCCTTCTGAGTATGAACCAAGTAAAGGGTCTTCGCTGATCTTTTGGGTATTAGCGCTCCGGTATAACGCTTCACCATCAGGGAATGCACTCTCTGCTTTGACGAATATATACCAGAGTATATGTCGCTCAGAGCAAATGCTACATCCATTGGGTTGCGGTGTGTGCAGAGCAACTCCTGGCTGATGGTAGTCACTAGGTTCGGACGGGTATACCAAAGTTGAAACAGGTTTTCTCTGTCCAAAAAGGGAAGCTGGTTAACATCTCCGATGAGGACAATCTCTCTCGCTCCTGCCAATCGAGCTGCCATTACTATAGAGCCGAAGTGGTTCATTAAAGCTTCGTCTACTGTTAGACGATAGTACTGCTCTTTAAACCCGTTGGCTAGGATGGAGGCCATAGTGCGCACTCTGTTCTTCACTCGATCTCCTAGCCGGCGCACTAGTTTCTCTTTGAGATCTTTGGCTGCCTCAATAGTTGTCGTGGCTACTACTTCTTTCTCCACATCAAAGTGTTCGACAACCCAGGTTGTCTTGCCACACCCGGGAACCCCATTTACCCATATTATTTTGGGTGCTGGCCAATGCTGCAGGAAACCGAATTCCGAGGTCCCCTGAATGGTTTGTGCCATTCCAAGGATTTTGTCTTCTAGCATAATCTTGGTGCATTTGGCGGTAACCACTATGGGGTCGTTTTTAGGTGCAGCGAAAGTGATTTTGCCTAAGATCATTGATTTGTCCTCGTCTTTGGGTACAAAGCCGCCTATATGACTGCTTACAGCGCCACCGCTGTAAGCAGTCATATATGTCCCCGTCATTTCCCCCCTAAGGACCCGGTGTGCATCGTTGTCATATACGGCTGCTTCTGCCTCCTCGAGTAGCACGTGCAGCAGTTCCTCACATTTCCAATGGAAAGCGTGCAAAATTTTGTAGCATTGCATGAAGTTTACCTGTTTGGTCGCCGTCACGATTGCTAGATACTCAAGGAGCGCATTATCGATGTGATCTAACACACAGAAGGGAATTCTGAGGCATGGTGGCATGACTTCTCCCTTGTCAGCTCGTGTCAGGGCAGGACGTGGTTGCTTTGGAACTCTCTGGGTAGCCGGCTTTGGAACTTTAGGGGCTGCCCCTGTATATTCCTCTACAGGCTCCAAGGACGGCTCCTGTCTCGCGGGTTTTCGCCACACCAGGCTCACAAAGTGTGCATAGTAATAATTCTTTTTAACATAGCTTATAATAGAAAATCTTTCCAACTGGGCAGTTTGCTTGCGCTGTTGTGTCGTGATTCTCTCTTCGACTGGTCTCTGCTGTACCCTCTCTGATCCGCTTTGTGTGGCTCGGACCAAAGAGGAGTAACCCGGACGGCGGCTGGCCACGTTTGCTGCACCGTTCTTCAGAGCTATGAGGAATATTAGACTTTTGGTGTGATAGTTGTCTGCACTTACAACATTTGTTAGTATTACTACTACATATCAAAATAATTTAGATGTAATGTTATTAATGACTGCTTCGTTTGTCTAGTGGTCGCAAGCGCTACTGCCGAGCGGTCCTGAGTTCGATTCCTAGGTCGGGCAAAGTGTTATTGGATTTTTTCATTAGGAATTTCTCAGTAGCGACCGCAGTCTGGATTTGTACCCGATTGATGGCAATACTCGCCCACTTTCATGGGAGTTATACATACAGGGTGACAGGGACATCGGCACACAACCTGTCACCATGGATTCAGTACATGACACCCCGCCGATGACACCCCAGCGTTTAAATTTTACGACGGTTATTTAAAAAAAATAGCTGTTTTCACACGTTACATTTTGCGTAGGTATTGCACTTTTGTAGGAATTTAGGAAACAGCTGATTTTTTTAAATACAGAGCCAAATTAAATTAGCTAGCGAATCTTCGTAAACGTGGTACCATATCTAAAATCGCTAAAACAATACACACAATACAAAAATATAGCTGGACTATGGGCTTAAAGGCCGTTGGTAGTGTAGTTACCTGAAATTATGAGTTTAAAAAACTTTTTGAAGTGAAAACTTCTTCTTATCGCTCTTTATGAACAGTGAACGAAACTGAACCGTTACGCTCGGGTCGATGATCGCATATACTCGGCGCTGAATCGCTTATACTCGCTACTGAATCGTGTATACACGGCTCCAGTCGGTCGGTAACGCTGAATCGCGTATACTCGGCGCTGAATCGGGTATACCCGGCCCCAGTCGTCATTAGATTTAAAAATTTGAATATGGTTTCACTTTACTTCTATCGTGTAGTCATAAGAAGTGGTGGTTAATAAAACGTGTAGCGCCAAAACATAACACGATATGACTGTATACAAAGCATCTAGCGTTATATCGACTCACTTCACGCTAGAATATATCGCCTCAACAAACTAAACGCCAAAACGCGCACAGCAGGGCCAGGACTTTTAAATAAGTCATCATCTGCCTAGCCTTTTCCCAACCATGTTAGTGTCGGCTTCCAGTCTAACCGGATGCAGCTGAATACCAGTATTTTACATGGAGCGACTGCCTATCTGACCTCCACAACCCAGTTACTGGGTAATACAATACCCCTTGGTAAGACTGGTTGTCAGACTTTCGGGCTTCTGACGACCCGTAACGACTGTCAAAGTACCACGAATGACAGCCGGGACCAACGGTTTAGCGTGCTTTCCGAGACACGAAGGGGTCTTGGTATGTAAAGATGGTCACTCATCCACGGACCAACCGCGGCAAGCATAGCTTAACCTGATCGATCGACCCGTACAGCTGTTATTTCTTAGCCACAGCCCCTCAATTTTGAAATAAGTCAACAAATAATAATTTTCTCACGAAACTTAAAAAAAAACATGTAATCAATTTTACTATAGAAACTGTCCTAAGCCTGGAAAATTGATTGATGTTTAACCCTTCGTATGCCGGAACGTAGATCTACGCGAGACACAATGGCTTTTTAATTGTGTCTATAATTACGACATTCAACGGGTTAATACTTCATGAGATATTATATAGTACATAGATAGCGTGTTGCGAGAAAATACTCACCGCACATCATTGCGCCCGTTTAGTGTGTTGAGGAATAAAATGATAACGTCTGCGTGTTTAGTATGCGGCCGCATTTTTGTCAGTGTGTTATGATGATAGCGTATAAAACAACGCGCTTTAAATAGTAGATTGTTTGCCAAAGGATACTATTTTAAAGGCGAGAGTGTTTTTTTGAATCCAGAGCGGAGCGAAGGATTCTAGGTAGAATCCAGAGCGCAGCAAGGGTTTCTAAAGAAGAATCCTGTTTACGAAGAATACGCTAGCTCTTTTTGAATAGATGGTGATAAAAAATATATTTAATAGTCTATAACGCGTACAGTACCCGGCGATAAATATTGCACATCGACCTTTGGAAAGAAACAATCGGCTAATTTCGGCTTCGTAGTGCGTTATCTCTGTCGCACACTACCTATGTGACGTTAACTGACGTTTTGTCAGTCGTTGTTCAAGTGCGATAGAGTGCGGTCGCGTCCAGTTCAAAATATATGTCTAGAGTTGTTAACACCCCCAAATTTAAATAATTTAAAGTTGTACTATGGCATCTTTAGGAAAAATAGGGGAACCTTTTTATTTTACCCCAACCTAAAGCAATCATTTATAGAAAAATTGGTGTATTTTATACAAAGAATAAAAAGAATTATCAAAAGAAGCAAATCATAATTGTTTTAACAGCTCCTAATAGATACCGGACTGTTTGTATTTCGTGCGACAGAGATAACGCTCTACGAAGCCGAAATTAGCCGATTGTCTCTTTCCAAAGATCGATGTGCAATATTTATCGCCGGGTACTGTATATACTTTATAGCAGATTTGAACATCACTAGCATAAGCACACACACTCTTTTTTGTTTTATTATCATTAGACATCTGCGGAGTTTCGTTGGCTAATTCAATTTGATTCTGTATACATAATAGTGACAAACTCCGTGGCCTTCGCTATATAGGCTAAGGACATTATGACTAGCGGCATTTTGACCATCAACATACTGTTTGCCTCATAAATTATCAAGCATATGAAAATGTATAATCATCTTTGTACGCGACCGCGTAAAAATTTGGTATAAAAAATTGTGTTTTTTCAAAAATTCCAGGCCAATAGAGAGAGGTGGAAGGAGATTAGGGAGCCTTTGCCCAACAGTGAGGCATTAATGGCTAGTAAAAAAAATACCAATCTCGAAATCACTCAATAAAATATTCGCTGGGAGACAATCGTTGACGTGAAAAACAGTCTAAATGGGAATTAAGTATATAATATAATATTAGTCAAGATTATTTTGTCGCAATAACAAAAAAATTGCTATGGTCGGAGTCTCTTTGAAGGATAAAATCGGGAATGAAATTATCCGGAAAAGAACCGGAGTTACCGACATAGCTTGCAGAGTAAGAGAACTGAAGTGGCAGTGGGCTGGCCATGTCTGTCGAAGGACCGATGGCCGGTGGAGCAGACGAGTCCTGGAGTGGAGAACGCGTACCGGCAAGCGTAGTGTGGGACGCCCCCCAGCTAGATGGACGGACGATCTAAAGAAGGTGGCAGGGGTAGACTGGATGCGGAAGGTGGAGGACAGGGTGCTGTGGCGCAGTCTGGGAGAGGCCTATGTCCAGCAGTGGACTGCGATAGGCTGAGTTGATTAATTGATTGAACAAAAAAAAATGAGGGAAGACATCAATACTGAATGCTTAATATTATAAAGCGAAAGTAACTCTGTGTGTCTGTCTGTTACCTTATTCACGCCTGAACGTATTTTGCCATAGGCAATTAGGCATTTTGTACCAGTCAACCTTTGGGTGATGTAGAGACAAACAGCCAACAACCTTTGCGACCCCACGCGGGCGAAGCCGCGTGCAAAAGCTAGTTTTCCATAAATATGCGTTCAAGCGCTTTGCACTCTTCAAGAAGTGTCAATATTACGGTACTTATTACGAAACTACACTCCTCCGTCGAGTACCCGACTTCTGTACTTTGCTCAGTAGGTACTTAAACATACCAAAGTCCTAAGAAGCCATCCACAAATTACGCCACACGAATTTCATAGTTCTTGTAGCCGTCCTTGTCACAAGTGGTCATATTAATGTGACGTAAAATATTTTCCAATTTTAAATTCAACTTCATAATAATATTGATTGAGTTAGTAATATATTTGGATAGTGAGTTGATGTTTAGAGTTTTAATACTTTAGATTTATACATGAGAGGTCATGAAGCTCAAAAACTTAAAGCATTTATTTCAAATAAACCAATTATGACTCTTATGACTCTTCACTTTTTGTCACACTTTATTGATCCCCAAGTCACCCTTAACATGTGACGTAATTTATGAATGGCCCCTAAGTGCAAAATCTACACAAAAACAGACAAGACAACAACAAACCAAGACAAGCTATGTTGTACGTCACAGGCTTTTAACACATGACCGTTCCACAAGGCTTTCTAAGTTTATCTTGGATATTACTGACATCATTCGTATTCCTCACGACGTTTTCACTGGAGGAAAACATCATGAGGAAACCTGCACCCCAATTTCGTAACAGACTATCAATATAAATCTGAATCATTTTGAAGGATATTGCTAATCCATTGCTTCATGTGTACGAAAAATTCGTCTGCTCAACAACATCAATGAATGTTGTTGAACTGTCAAAATGAAAGTGTTATTCAATTACCCCGCTGGACTTATACAGGGTGTCTCTGGAAGTATGGATGGGCAAGGTCATTTCCAAACGTTTTAGCAAAAAAAAAAAATACAAAAAAAAAACTAAGAAAAAGAGGAGAAAGATCGAAGTCGTGAAAACTATCAAGGCTATCAATTTTTTTTTTTTAGATAGCCCTGATAGTATTTTTTATGATTAATTTCTTTGAACTCTAAGCGAAGTGATTGAAAATAAAATTAAAATCGGTCATAACTTTTGAACCGTAAAAAAATTCACTGACATTCTCAGGGTTAAAAAGTTTGGAAATGACCTTGTCCACGCCCCTATTCGATTTGATCCTTACTTCCAGGGACACCCTGTAATTAATGTAAGTCTGAAATAGCCAACCCGCCTTGAGCAAGCGTGGTGATCAATTGTTCATGCCTTCTCTATATGAGAAGAGGCTTTTGCCCAGCTGTGGGGCAATTATAGGTTGGTATTATAAAGGCTTAGGTAGAGAACAAAATTGTAATTTAGGAAGGGAGGAAGGTATCAAAACCTTGGATTCGAAATTAGCATTTGGGTACGAGAATTACGAAAGAACGCCTCAATCCCGGAACTCGGATATAAAACCGATATAGAGTTATGAGGAACAGGGTGTAAAGTTCACTCAACCTCCATAGAAAAGGGAGGATCCTCCGACCAGACGGGTGTTGTGTCCGGCGGGCAACTGCCCAATGAGTCATGTCGGGCCGTTGTATCTATGCTAGTTGTGCGGTAAACTCTGCTTGCGAGATGCAGGATTTGCGTGACGTCAGTATGACGCGTTGTTCGCATGTGGCGTTGTTGATACCGCTACGCCGACTTTCAAAGGACTTCAAAAAGTTATCAATTCGAAAGAATGCTTTTGTTATATTTTCAGCGATATAATCGATTTTGACGGTTCTCTTTTGTTTGGAAGAGTATTCTCCCAAGGGAAGTGGTTCCCAAGAAATAAAATGGGCTGGCCATGTTTGTTGAAGGACCGATGGCAGGTAAAGGTCCTGGAGTGGAGACCACGGATCGGCAAGCGTAGGGTGGGACGAGTGACGACCCCAGCTAGATGGACCTTCAAAAAGGTAGCTGGAACAGGCTGGATGCGAAAGGCGGAGGACAGGGTGTTGTGAAGCAGCCTGGGAGAGGTCTATGTCCAGTGAACTGCGATAGGCGGAGTTGATTGACGAAATAAAAACAAAACCAGAGACTCCGACTTTCAAAACTATAGTAAGGTGTGTTTTATAAATATTTCGTGAGACGTGTGATCCCACCATAAGACTAAAATAATAGTAGTCACTAAGAGAAAGTAAGGATTTCAGTCAAGTGGTAAGGACGGGCTCGGACAGTAAAAAATAATATTTATGAGTTAGAACGAGATAAACGATAGTGTTGAAGTAGGATCGATTTGTTTTTGCTATACTCCAACACTGTATCCCCATTTTGCAGTAAAATTATTTTGTAGGTAAGTAGTGTTTTCTTTTTGGAAGGCGGTTGTATTTAAGCTATAGCATAGCTTTTATCGCGGGCCTTGAGCGCGGCGACCGAATCAAGAAATTCCGTAACGAAAATAAACCTGACACCCCCACTCCGACCGGCACAGCGGTGCGGTGCGGCGTTGAAAGCCGTGCATCGTCTAACGTCGTTTCAGTTCGGCAGACTTCGGCACGGTGTTTGTGTGCGTGCTATGCAATAGCTTTACCGCGGCAGTCCCCGAGTGCCACACGTATTTTTTTTTTGTAAAAATGTTTTACTCCCTGAACTTTCCTGAGGAAACAATCACTTTAGGACCTTGTCACATTAAACTCATCGCCAATTTGCGTTATTTTTGACGTCGCTCATTGCTTCATAAAATATGACAAGGTTCCAAGTATGGTCAAGTTGTGTACAGTGTATAAAAGAGCATGCTGTTAGCAAATCTTACCAGGCCTCTTAGATTTGACATGCCTTTGCACGTTAGAGTCACCTGACGCGTCTTCAGTGTTGTCACTGGTTGTCACAGAGGGCGTTGGCGACGGCGACTTCGATGACGACTGCACGTGGCGCGGACTGCGTTTCGTTTGTTCGATTTCACGACGACATTTCTCTTGGGCTATCTGTAATTGCAAAATGTTGATTTTTAATTTTGTATTTTTTTTTTTTAAATACATACTGCTACGGATTACATTTGGACCATGAACCCGAACAGACTATCCTAAGCACCATTTGTTTGAGACAGGATTTTTTGGAATGTGCATGGGCACTTTCCGAACCATCAAGTTGAACCAACTTGATATGGATCAAGTCGGTTCAACTTCAAGACCCCAAACAGATCACATCTCATGGATGATCTGTTTGACTCATATTGAACACAGAACATAGTCCATCAATAAGTGATGTAGGTCTACCACAACTCCACACTCCATTGTTTATTTTGGTTTCAGTATGGCCAAATGCACAAAGAAACAAGGGCTAGTGCAGACCAGACAGCAGTGTGCAGAGTGCAGTATAGACGGGACTCGGCCTGTGTAAAATTATGTCTTTATCGGGTTAACCAACCAACCTGTCCAATTGACAACATTTCATATTTTTAACCTGCATGTATTATTACGTTATATAAAAGTAAATTCAAATCTAGGGCAACCATATTTTTTCGTTTTTCGAAATTATGTACTTTTCATTCATAATTTCAACTTTGAAATTCGGTGTATTCTAAAAAGACGTAAGCGCCAGATGACGTCACGTCATGCTTACGGTAGAATGGCGATATTACCTTTGCTTTACTGTGACCCGTCAAAAAAACTGTTAGATGTCACTTGTCTCAGTCGTGTTTTGAATATATTTGAACTCAGGATACGAAAATAAAGAAATAGTATTTTTGTTTTAAGGTCGTGTCAGGTTTGAAATGTTGTCAATTTGCGATAAGTTAAAATATAAAGAAATTGAAATCCAAGAAGTGCATAATATTATTATTTCTTATTTTCACAAACACAAGACACTAACACGGACTGGACGCGGAAGGCAGAGGACAGGGTCTTGTGGCGCAGCCTAGGAGAGGTGGACTGCGATAAGCCGAGTTGATTTTCACAAACATGGGTGATCTTAGCACTGATTTCGTGTGCCTAATTTCTTTATTGTATTTAATTTTAATATGAACGTATTAAATACATAAACGAAATAAATTCTGTATATTAAAGTGAATACCGCATCAAAATCCATTGGGTGATTCAATGGATTTTGATGCGGTGTTCACCATAATTTACAAGAACTAAGCATGCAGATACACAAACACGAAAAGTAGCTTTATTTTTGACTATCTATACAGGAAGAATTTTTCATAACCATCCAAATTTTTACGGGTGTTCTACCCATGAATATGAACAACTTTCACTATGGGACCAACTCTGAAATCACGAAAAAAAAAATCAGCTGTTTAATACAAAAATTGAATACCTAATTGACCAAAATGTATGAAACAGCAGATTTTTTTTTTGTGATTTCAGAGTTGGTCCCATAGTGAAAGTTGGTCATATTCATGGGTAGAACACCCTGTAAACATTTGGATGGTGATAAAAAAATCTTCCTGTATAAGGACAAATTTAATCAGTGAGCAAAACTCTGCAGACGAAACGCGTATCGATATCTAAACACGACAAAACAGAAACAAAAAACATTAGATGATTTTTTTGGGGTCGGTGACCGTAGGTACTGTTTTAACATGAAGTATGGCAACGTTGAGTATTGGCGGAGTTTGACTAGTTAACAAAATTTGACCTAATAGGATTGGAAGTTTCACTTACGCAGTTTTCAATGAGATCCTTAGCAATCTTGATCTGCTCCTTAGTCCCCAAGAAATTGACCATCCGTTCGTTTCCCTTGTCGTTGTTTGAGATGACCTTGATCTTCGCTCCACTGCGGTGGCTTATTGAACTTATGGTCTCGCCTTGAGCTCCTGGTAAATAATATAATAATAATAACTATGTTAGTATACTACACTTACAAAGACAGAAACAAAACCAAAAAACAGAAAACAGATTGTGTCATCACTGCTGCAAGGTGCCGAAACCTTGCATCAGTGGTTCAGTGGTTGTTACTTGAGTCGATTGGTATCAAAATTGGTCAAATCCATGATAAATTAATGGAATGTGACCAATTTTGATACCAATCGACAGACTTGTTAGTATATACACGACTTACAAACTAGTATTAATACTTACATCTACGAGAAAAACAACACAAACTATTCATTAATACGCCACAGTGGCATGTAGGCGCATCCAATGTCCCAGTAAAGGAAAATGGTTCCGAATTTAGCAAATGAGGCTCATTTCATTCTTCGCGTTCCTTTTGCATCTGTGAAACTCAGATCTTAAAGAGCTCAAGTCGAATACTGTGTAGTTAAGTCAGTCCCAATTACGAGTGTCGGTACCAGATGTAATAAAAAATACCCACTGTTAGCCTAAAGCCGCGTACGCACGAACGAACAAAACATGGTGAACATGAACATATTGGATCGCCACGAACATTTTTGACGAACACAGTGTTATGTTCGCTAGTGGTACGCACGTGCGAACAAAGTGTTCGATGTTCGTGTTCACCATGTTTTTGTTCGTTCGTGCGTACGCGGCTTATAACACAAAATACCATACTTTTAACTTCTAATGCCTGTTTGCACTAACACTATGCGACACCTAAATGAATGCCTAAATACCAGTACCTTAATAACACGCTATCAATCAGAATCTGACCCTAATTGCTTACCAATTTTGTAGGATATTGCTAATCCATTGCTTCATTTGTTCGAAAAATGTGTCTGTTCAACAACGTAAATAACGCAATGAATATTGTTGAACTGTCAAAATGAAAGCCATTGCTACTGTCAGTGTGTTACGAAACCCGCAGGGCGCTGTTGGATTTTCAACTTTCGGCGCCGAACATAGTGTTAAAAATCGAACAGCGTGTTTTTATTTAGTGTTAGTGAAAATAGTTATAAGCCACTTACCGATGATCCTGCCACAAGCCCACGCAGGTACACTCATACTCTCCTCGACATTGACCGGCTGCTGGTTGATAAAGTCGTGTATGAGGGTCTCGGCAATCTGCGTGGCGTCGCTACGACCCCTGATGACGCACACGTCGTGGTCCTTACCGCTAAACTCTTTGACGTTCACCTTCGCCCCTGTTGTCTTTTCTATCTCTTTTATGTTGGACCCGCCGCGGCCTGGAGACAAGAAATTTGACAGTGAGTAGGAAGATAGTGTAATAAATAGATGGGGTTTCTTATGCCAATCATAAGGGAGAGCCAAAATGTTCATTGACCAGCACTCCAATTGTATGACGCTTTCAGTTTCACAATCCGAAGGATTTTGAAGGAAATTGCTATTCCATTGATTCGTATGTTTGGAAGTTTCATCTGCTCGACAACGTAAATGACGCAACAAATGCTGTTGAATTGTCAAAATGAAAGACATTGCCATTGTAGGTGCGTTACGCAATGACCACCCAGACAAGAATCCTCATTGACAAACCGAAACAGATTAAGAATCAATCTAATATTGATTTCATCACCACTGCTCTCAAAACGGTGAAGAAAAACATCGAGAGGAAACCGGCATGTCCTATGAATGAATGAATTGCACCGATCCCAGCGAGGTTAAACCAGACTCGATTAATCGAATGAACCCCAAGATTCGCACTAGCTCCTGTAGCCTCATGTTCATGGTACTACAGCGACCATTGCATATCAAGGAATAGACCGGGGGGCGCGGTAATGGTAGGGAGGACGTGCCCGTAGGATAGGGAAGGATTTAAGATCCTACCGGATATGCATCCTAAGAGGAAACCGGCATGTCCTAGAACCAAAAATTCGAAGACATTGACATCTAACAACCAGCACTCGGCCCGCGTGGTGGATTACGGCCTGCGTTCCAGCAGTGGGAACATTATATGCTGACTAGGGATTGCAATCGAATATTCGAATATTCGAATTATTCGAATATACATTTGAAATTCGTATTCGAATAGTAAATTATAAAATATTCGAACATTCGAATATTACCACAGCAATTTTTATTAAAGTTACACCATTATATTGTTAATTACGAACGCGACATCTAACGCGTGGTCGTCAAATTTCTGAATAGATCGGCACTGCTCGGATTGACGGCCATTCGACCAATCAACGGCCTCCATTCTTCTGCTGACTGCAACTCGCCGGGCGCTAGCCGCCATTTTGAGTTTACTTCACAATCACAAGTACAGCACAACAGACGCGTAGTTTTTTACAACAGAGTGGTGCATTTTGTTATTTTGTGCTGACGGTATAAACATAAGTGTATACGGATTACCCAATTAAATGTAAGTATAATTTTTGTTACTATAATATATTTTGTTTAATACAATATATAAGAACCGATATAATCAGAGTGAAACTTATGAACAGTTAGAAGAAATAGACACAGAAGAAGTTCCAGTAGAAACAGATGATACAAAGAAAGATGAATCAGAAGATGAGGAAACAGATGAAAATGATGATGGAGAAGGCTTTGTAGTCGATCAGAATGTGGTTTCCAGAAGTGAATCCAATCTCAATGTCGAGTACAAAGGTTTGATTGACAAAGTAAGAAAAGTAGTGAAATTTTTCAAAAAATCTCCAACCAGAACAGAAATCCTGAACAAATATATTCTTGACGAAAACAAAAGCGCAGGCCTGGTATTAGACTGTAAAACGCGGTGGAATAGCATGGCGGACATGGTTTCTTGATTCTTGCTACTGAAAGATGCAATTTTAAAAGCACTGATTGACTTGAAAGACAAAACTATGTTCAGCACCTATGAGCTTGCTCTTTTGCAGGATTTATCTACGTCTCTCACTATCGTCAAAACTACTGTGGAAGCGATATGTCAAGAAAAGGCCACTTTATTAACTGCGGACACAGCCCTACAGTTCATGGTTACCAAACTACGAGAGACCAATGGGTTTATCAGTGGTAAACTTCTTCAGGCTCTGAAAACAAGCATTGCTGAACGACGACAAACAGACCTGGTTTGTACACTGAAGTACTTGCACAACCCAAACAAATACTACCAGGAGCCGAGTTCTTCTATCTTCCCTAAAGTAGGAAATGATGTTATCACCAAAGTCATAGTTGACATTCAAAAAAAAATATTTTAAGCAAAGACCTGCGACAACTAACACTGGCGTTTCTGATGACGAAGATAACATTGCTATATTAGACCTTCAGCGTTATCAAAATGAAGAAGCGTCAAGAATCTCAAATATGTCAATGAAAGAACAGCTGCAGAAAAAGATAGAGGACGAAATGTATGCAGTGCCTTCCACATCCACAGCAAATCTTGAACATCATGATCTAGAAACATCAATTTAAAAAATGCAGATGGCTCTATATGATACAGGTACGCCAAGACAAATACACCTAAGTCAGCCCTATGACGTGCTAATTTGCATTCCACCAACTAGCGTAGAATGCGAAAGGGTATTTTCTTCTACAAAATATGTCTGCAATCATCTCAGATGTAAATTGAATGATGATTCCATTGACTCTTTAAGTTTTCTAAGGTCCCACTTTCAAAGGATCCGTAAATAAGAATAATTGTATCCTTTGCCTATACGATGGCATTTATTTAATTATAATTGTTACTTACCGCGTTGGATCATAATTTTCAATTTTAGTGATTGCGTGCACTTGCAATTTGCATATCTCATTAGATGCTAGTTATCCGCGCAGTGCATTCTTATTGTGACTTTGATCTCGTTTCTTTTTAGTTATCCTTAAGAAATTGATAGTACAATATCTATAATATAATTTTTTGTTTCTTACTTTTACTTGTGTTGTATAAAGTTTATTAACATGTTATTTGATTTTGCTAGTGAGATTTTAATTGTGTTTCCTACTAGTTTTCCTATAATTGTTTAAGAATTAATATTTTTTATTTCATATTTTCGTAGTCGAAGTTCCTATTACATCTAACTTTATTAAAAATTTGTTAATTATTTTATTTGATTAAAAGTTTTGTTTAAATATTGGTTCTGTCTGATTGGGATGTTGCCCTACTTACATGAAAAATATGTTACTAGTTTCTAAGGCAATAAAACGTGAGAAATTATATAAATACTTTTTTTTTCTGAAATATTCGAATATTATTCGAATAATTCGAATAAGGCTGAAAAAGTATTTGAACATTCGAATACCAAAAATATCGAATATTTGCAATCCCTAATGCTGACATCAAACCAACGGTTGTTACAGCCCGATTCAAACTTCGCGGCGGTTCTGAAGTGCGCTACTCGCTGCGCAGTACCTCACCCCGCACCCCCACTGACAGGTGAATTTGTTACTGCGCAACGACTTGCCTCATGTTCCGAGCCGCCATAAATTTTGATTCACGCCGTTTGGGTTTAGCGCCACTATTTTAGCGAATAGAAATGCTTAGCTACTTATCTACATCCTTTTTTTATGGGAAATTATCAAATAACTTCTCCCGCTCTGGGCAGAGCGAGAGGGCGTGTCAAACTTTTATTGACTAAAACCCACCCGTGTTCCTTCAGTTGCCTGTGCCAGGGGCCACGGTATCTCTTTCGAACAACCCGCGCCCCTGGTAGGCATCGGTCCTGGCGGATCCCGTCAGTTACTGCTGACATCTCTTACTTATCTACATCCTTGGCTTCAAACTGAGATAGCAGTTATTATCAAATATTATGCATGACAAAGTAAGTTTCACAATATTACAGAGTATCTTATTACTTAAAGTGTAATATTAGTTTCTTGCAACTTGATATGTCACTATCTAATGGACTCTCCGTTCTATTTAATTTAGTGTTTGTACAATAGACTCGGACACGTGGAGACACGTGGATGTCGGGAATGATCGCACGGAAACGTGCTGCCGGGACAAAAAGTTGCCTATGTCCTTCCCCAGGATGCTATCTATCAGTGGCGAAGGGTGAATTTATGAAAGAGCAAAAAAAAAATGCCAAAAAATTTTATGCTCTGAATTTTCGAAGGGAAGCCGGTGGGAATCTAGTTGTATAGTACCTTCGCCACTGCTATCTATCTCCATTTATGGATATCCATTCAGTGGTTTAGGTGTGAAAAGGTAACATACAGACAGAGTTACTGTCGAACCAATAATATCAGTGTGGATTCTCAGAAAGCTATGTGGAGCTCATAGCCTACATAGCCCAGGTGTTCTTGACGAGAATGCAAAAAAAAATCAGCTTAGCAACATCATCATCAGCCTATAATGTTCCCACTGCTGGGACACAGGCCTCCTCTCTGTGAGGGAGTGGGCCGTAATCTACCACGCGGGCCCAGTGCGGGTTGGTAGATGTCACATGTCTTTGAATGTTTGGTTCTAGGACATGCCGGTTTCCTCACGATGTTTTCCTTCACCGTTTTGAGAGCAGTGGTGATGAAATAATTTACACAAAGTAAAGCGCCTGTCTGGGTTCGAACCTACGACCTACAACTCGTAAGTCGCGGCCGATACCACTGGGCCACCACTGCTCTCTTAGCAACATAAACGTACCTAATAGAAATTATGAGGGGTCTTGGCCCGTTTGAAATGGGAAACATTATGTGTTAAGTATAAGGGTAAGTACGATGTCAAATTAATTTAGCTAGCAAAACTCCAAAGACGACGATGAAGTTTCGGGTAGTTTCGCTAGCTAATTTATATCTAAACACGATTAAATTAAAGTTTGTTACGTTTATAAAACTTCTAAACAACTTTCAAGTAGCTACACTCCTGCTGCTGTTGACCCAGCAAAAATCTTTTTGAAGTGAAACTTCTTCACGCACGCTTGACTTGGGGAGTAAGCTGGCGAACGCGTGACGTAAGCGTTACGAAAAGTGTGATCGGGCGAGGCGAACGGGAGTTGAGTGGAGGATGCAAGAGAAAGCAGTGCGCGCGCACATTTTCTTTCTCTCTTCCTCTCATAGCCAAATATGTTTGAAGTTTCACTTCAGTCGTGTAGTCATAAGCACACTCGGTTTTTTTTTTTGTCATGTTTATATATCAATACCCATCTCGTCTGTGGAGTTTCGCTAGCTCATGTAATTTGAATTTTGTAGCCATGAGTTTCGACCCAAAGATGACCTGATGATGAAGAGTAGGTACATTCTCTTACATTGACTGTTTTCGGCTTGTTGCCAAACGCCTTCATAAAAAACTTTTTTACAAAAAAAAAAACAACCGACTTCAAAAAAAACACTACAAAGTGAAAAATAACTTTAATTTCGGAAGTCGGTGTCGTTGCTTCAGCATTTTCGTTTTTTGACACCGGCTTCCGAAATTAAAGTTATTTTTCACTTTGTAGTGTTTTTTTTGAAGTCGGTTGTTTTTTTTGTAAAAAAGTTTTTATTTTTCACTTTCTAGTTGTACCTACCCCACACAAATTCAATTAACACTAGTGCATTGAAGACACGACTCGAAGAATCATCAAAATTCACAAAAAATGCCGGAGATGCAGTACATTTATGCATATAACTTCGTACATAAGAATAATTACCGAATGTACTATATACTAAAACCTTCCTGAAAGTATGTAGATCACACTCATGAAAGAATTATCAAAATCGGTTCAGTAGTTTTTGAGATAATCGCGGACATACAAACATACATACATACATACATACGGGTCGAATACAGAACCTCCTTTTTTAAAGTCGGTTAAAAAAGGCGCTAGACACCAACAAATACCGTGGATGTAGTCTTTCTTTGGTGACTGAAGTAGGTACATTCGGTAAAGAGGCAAAATGGTTACATTCGATGAACGACAAACAGAATATAGACGTGGACATTATTATCACACCTAATGTAATTTCATGTCTTCAAGCGGTGCCAAGAGATTTATTATAGCGATAGATTATGACGCCGTTACAAAATGAAAATATAGATAAACGTAGGTACTTTCTTCGTGAAAATTTCGTGTGTTTTAGTCTGTTTTCAGTACTTTATGAGTAATATCTATTTAGGAGGCGGGGTGAAAGTACAAGGGCGCGGTTTATTGGCAGACGACACGCTATGCGCCACGTAATGCTTGAAAACACACTGACCGATATTTACATAGGCTTGTTTTCGTCTCCTATTGTCTTAATAAATATTTATAGACGGATTGTGTCAAGAGAAAGCTTGGCAACATCTTCGATAACAGTGGTTGTGAACTGTAGGAAGTGTTTTTCTGGAAATTCAGAGAAAAATCTACCTTAATTTAGAGCGAAATAACGTTGTAATTTATTTATGTGGAAATAAATTACAGGCAAAGTGTGGAACTCTCTGCCAGCGTCTGCGTTCCCTAATCCCTTCCCTCCGAAATTTAACCCGTTTGCATTCAAAGCAAGAGTGAACAGGCATCTTCTGGGCACGCTCGTTCCATCATAGACCTCATCTATCGCTTTCCATCAGGCGTGATCGAGGTCAAGAGCCGGCCCATTCAGCAATAAAAAAAATTACGTCATATGGAAACAAAGATTTGAATAAACTTTGTTCTCCTAAGGGCGGGCGTGTTTAAACTGTGGAACTTTCGTTGAAAAAGTAGTTTTGGTGTGAAGCTCAAACATATAAAAAGCCCAATTACGCATTTATTGACGTTATGTACCTAGCTATAGTTGTGCTGTGATGAGGTCATGACTTTTTTGGACACTTGTCACGTCTGTGACTGGCCGAGATTGGAACCGGTAGATGATTATCGATAGAATTGCGACTTATCACGTCATCAGTTCACATGTCGTCATCATCAATAATGTATTAGTATCGTCATACTAATTACTACACGAATGTCTACTACTACTTCGGGATTGTCCCTACGAATGATTTATTGCTGCCAGTTGCAAATGTTCATTAGGTATAATAAACTAAGACGACTTATGTACCCCTTTACTAATATACGTATTACCTGATATCAGATAAATACACTTGGGAGCAAATAAATCGAGCCACTTGCTTTTTTTTGCACGTATAATGGTTATTATTTTTGGTATTATGGAACGTATCAAATCGAAACATATATCGCCTAAGAGCTTATTTAATAATCTTTACAATGAGGGTAAATTATTGAATGATAACCTTATTTAGTGATAAATTATTGGCTCTGAAAGAAAAACGGTAATTTTGATAGAAAATTGTAGGGTTAAAACAGTCCAGAAAATCTATCGAAATCAGGGCAAGGGGGGGGTAATACAAAATATTAAGAATAAGTTTATACCATAATTTTGTTTTTAATTGTTTTTTTCTGGACTGACAATTTTCTATCAAAATTACCGTTTTTCTTTCAGAGCCAATAATTTATCATTAAATAAGGTTATCATTCAATAACTTACCCTCATTGTAAAGGTTATTAAATAAGCTTTTAGGCGATATATGTTTTGAATTGATACGTTCCATAATACCAAAAATAATAACCATTATACGTGAAAAAAGGAAGTGGCTCGATTTATTTGCTCCCAAGTGTAGTTACACACCGATTTCTCTCTTTCAGTTGTCAGTAATTTGACTTTCGAAAGAAGAAGACAAAGCGTTGTGTACGTTTATTAGTAAGGGGGGTAAAATACAGTATACGTAATAACAAAATCGTTATTTATGTAAATAGTCCCAGAATTATTGCGGAGAGACTTTTATGATCAATACCATGGATTCTGTACAAGATTCCCCCTGCGTCAAAATTTTTCATAGGTTATGAAAAAAAATTGCTGTTATACATATTATTTCCTAAATTATTTTTCCAAAAACACATACATAACTGTTTACATGTTTGGAAACTAAATTGCGAACGCAGTTTATGAAAATATGTTTTGTTTTTGTCCGGTTACTTGAAAAAGTTTACCTGATTCTTCCTACTATCTACCATCATCATTATTTGCCCAGCCTTTTCCCAACTATGTATGTTGATTATTGGGGTCAGCTTCCAGTCTAACCGGATGCAGCGACTGCCTATCCGACTTCCATAATCCAGTTACTGGGTAATGTATATATTTATTTAGATTAGTATAATATACTTTATGTATGTTTTTATTGTTTTGTGTAAATGGTACACCACAGACTACCTACAGTATTTGTATGTCCTTTTTAATCCATCCAAAGGTTGTCCATAAAAGATCGCTCTTAGCGATAAGACCGCCCATTGTGTCACCCATTGTAAAGTTTCTATATTTAATGTCTGTAATTTATATGGTGTACATATTAAAGAGTATTCTATTCTATTCTATTCTAATACGATACCCCTTGATAAGACTGGTTTATGAGTAAGTACCTATAATTCCCTTGATTAGCCGTACCAAGTACCTACAGTGGCGAGACAATGCTCTCGTTCGAGTTCTCGGCAAGTGTAAATACATCAAACATAACATAGCCGAGTGCTCGGCCGCGAATTCGCTAATCTAAGCGGACGTTCGTTTTCAAAATACATTCGAATGAAACGTTTTATTCGTTTTTCTATCATTTGAAAACAGAACTTGATGCAATGATACAACACAGGATATCGTCTGTTTTCTATTGCTTTAGCCTTCAATGCGCACTGACATCACACGCACGTGTTGAATTTACAGTAATGCTGTAATACATAGTAAGTAGGTACGCAGTGATGTATTAAATTTAGCGTGAATACATCATGCGGGACAGCTGCTGGTCTATTTACTCCAACTCGTATACTTGCTAGTATTTATCGCTGATAATAGGGTAGTTTCCTGGGTAAAAAAATAATAATTCTAATTAGTCCGTCAGTTAGATTATCGAAAAATAATGGACCCATATTTTTTCTTTTGTCAATCAAACAAAAAATGACAAAGATAAAGCGCGTCAAAATTTGGGAGTTGGGGGTCGTGACGTCACGCCGTGCGACAATTTTTAGCACGGCGTGACGTCACGACCCCCCACTCCCAAATTTTGACGCGCTTTATCTTTGTCATTTTTTGTTTGATTGACAAAAGAAAAAATATGGGTCCATTATTTTTCGATAATCTAACTGACGGACTAATTAGAATTTTTTAGGAAACTAGCCTATTATGTGCAGCTAAACGTCTGCAGTTGAACTTGTGTGGGACTCTCGATAATTATTACAAAAAGGCCTACTTGCACCACAACTCACTGAAGGGGCGGGCCATTCCGCTCAATTAGGCCGACTTTTGTTTGGAAATGGTAAGGACATTTGGTGCGTGTTGATTGCAATAATAAATTAAATAAAGGTGTTATACTTTTTTAGATAGCGGCGCCATACGTAAAAACATGTAAGAAATGTCATATAAAGTAAAAAAAGAATGCAGCTATGATATTTAATTTATTATTAGCATATATTCGCCGTTAGTGGATTTCCGCGGAATGACCCGGGCGTTTCAAGCGCAAAGGTAACCCGCGATATTCAAATTTTCTTACGTTTTTCGTCAGTATCAGGTTGTATGTTGGTCAAAATATGATTCACGACCGTAACAAATATGTATTTCCAGAATAGGAATAATTAAAAACATCACTACAATTCTCTAAGTTTAAATTACTAGTGACCTGCAAAAAGCAAAAACGTAAGATTATTTTAATTTCGCGAGCTACCCTGCCTATGTTTGGGGAGGCCTATGTCCAGAGTGTTTCGGCTGAAATGATGATGATGAGTTACCCTGGCACTTTCGCCTTAAAAAAACGAACGAACCACAGGAAACGAGGAGTATGTCTATGTAAGGGGCGTCGCCCACACGAGCTAGAGTCGAGGCGCGAGCGCACGTTTTCTATAGGAATAAATATATAGGTATGTATTTATTCCTATAGAAAACGTGCGCCCGCGCCTCGATGTAAGGGTCGTATCAGGCGACGTTCTGTAGTTTCTGCTTGAACCATGGGAAAACGGCGTGAGTTTATGTATGTGAACTTAAACCATCGTTCTGTTTCTGTCAATCGTTTGAAGATGACAGAGATAGAATGTTGTTTGAAATGCGTTGAGCGCTAAACATCATTCTGCAACATTGGTAAAGTCTATTCATACTTGTTTCAAATTCATATTAGTTCAAGTTAAACAAATATCCACTTTATTTTAATAGAAATTGAGTTGATTTCAAAGTGACTAGCACTATTGAAAAAGTTATAAAAATCTTTGAAGTTGTAGCGTAAACTGAACTTTATTGTGTAGGATTTAAAGTTATGTTTTTCTTAAACTCATATTTGTTTACATTTTTAGCAAATAAACCGCGAATGCACATTAAGTGATTTGTGGTGGTGCAAGCGGGCGTCAATATACAAACGGAATTGCTTAGTTATCACCGCTTGAAGGACAGATTGGTTATCGCAGCTAGGTATCCTAATGTTTGTAGTTACTACAAAGAATGCAGTAATGCAGCTAAGGCAGTAAGTACCGTTTCTAGATTTATTTATTTTCTAGTTTCTCCAACCTTCATATGGACATGAATTTCGCTGTGTGGTCTATCTTGATTAGTCACAACAACACAAACAACGTGCTTTGGCTTCTCATAAGATTACCAAAAACAGCACTTTCAATCACAAATTGAAGGACACTCCTAAGTTAGGAGTGTCCTTTAAAATATTTCCGATTGTGATCACGTTGAGCACGTTGTTTGTGTAATTCAGTAAATCCATTGCTTGATAACTTTGAAAAATTCGTCTGTCCAAAAACGAAAATAACGCAATCAATGTTGTTGAACTGTCAAAATCAATGGCATCGTCATTTTATTGGACATACCTTACACAGCGGTTCAGTTATACATACATTTACACAAGTAATTATCGAAAACCTTCGCGTAACGTCGTCTTCCACGAGTCATTGTCAACGAAGCCTTTTAGTTAGCCGTGAAAATATTAACAAGGGCAGTTAGATAACATGTTGCTAAGTAGGAAGGCTCTTTTAATCATGGAAACCCGACAAATTAACCGATGTCATAGCGGAATTTAGTTTTGAAGAGCCAACCGGTACAGTCACGTCTAAAAGTATGTATACACTTGGCAATTTTCAATTGCGATTTTTTCGTGAAATAACGAATGCAACGTTGAAATACGACACTTAACATAAACCTATGGGTTCGAACATACTATTTTCGTAATAACATCAAATTTCATTCAAAAACAAAGGAGAAAATCGCCTTTGAATAAAGCCAAGTGTATACATACTTTTAGACGTGACTGTACCAAAAGTACAAGTTCTGTACCGGTACTTGGCGGTTCTTGCCATTCCGGTACTTGAGTACTTACCGGTTCCAGACGGGTACCAGTACTCCACCTAACAAGTATCGGTAAGTACCAAATTCAGCTACATGACACCAGTCAGCGAAACACGACGCAGACACTTCGTGTTTAGTTAGATTTTAGTGTAATTATAATGTTGTATGTATTTATAGTATT
Source organism: Amphipoea oculea (assembly GCA_945859645.1). Classification (NCBI taxonomy): domain Eukaryota; kingdom Metazoa; phylum Arthropoda; class Insecta; order Lepidoptera; family Noctuidae; genus Amphipoea; species Amphipoea oculea. Next base: position 16,030,417 of record OX243880.1, read on the forward strand.
TTTAAGCTATATTAATATTGTATTGTATGTGTTTTTATGGGCCTTGATGCCTGAAATAAATGGATAAATAAATAAATAACAGAAGTATAGGTTATAGGTGGAGTATAGTTTTGGGATGCATGTTGCATAATTATAACCGAATCTTCTGCATGTGCATATTTTAGCGGACGGGCTGCATTCTGCTTCCAAGCCTAGATCTAGTTATAACATATCATCATGCCTGTATTCCCAAGGTTCGGCAGAGGTGCATCTATAGTCCTATACTTAGTGCATCCACATTTCGCCAGTACTATGTTTAGGTTCCACGTAACAGGAGGCGAGCCCATATTGTTACCAACCGGACATAAATCCGGAGTCCGGACTGCTACAGGCAAATTCCAGATTGCAAAACCCAATAGCACTTTGCCCGACCCGGAAATCGAACACAGGACCTCATGCTCAGCAATAGCACTTGCGAGCACTCGACCAACAAGGACCACGGGATCTAGTTATTACAGAATTAAAACTAAATATTTCGTAAAGGTGCTCCCTCACCAGGAGCATTCGCGTGTGATGTAACACTACAGATTCGACTTTGAGCATTACACGACTTTGACGACTTTGAGTAACACTACCTCCCTGACTGACGTGCGTTCGCGTGTAATGTAACATTGCAGATTTGACTTTTTACAAGTGGAGCGCATTGATGTTACAAATTGTATCAAGGTATTACACATTGTATCATTACATAACATTTTCAGGGAGCACCTTTACATAACATTTTACTGTCACGGATTTCCGCAAAGTACCTAACGCCTGATTGTATACCCTGCTAAAGTACTGGTGAAGAAAACCATAGAACCGCTTGAGATAACCTCGAACCATGACAAAAGATGATCATTTAAAGGTGATGTAATGCATTTGCTTTAGCATTTATATTTAGACGTTATGATTTAAATTGAGAGGCACGGTCATTGCGCAAAATTGAATCATCGATCGACTAAAGCAGAAGATAAAACAAGCGGTGCTTTCAGAAAAAGGCGGTTTGCTTTTTGCGACTTTTGTGGTTATTAGAAAATGTGGAAGATCAAGGAAAAGGTGGATGGATAGTGGATTGTGAGAAAGAAGATATGGCAATGAAGGAAGTGTACACTAATGATGGGTATTAAGGCTGATTTAGACAGGGTACGTAACTGACTCCAAACCCTGAGTCAGTGGAGTCAGTACTACTGACTCCAAATTCAATTTACACAAGGTAAATATCGGGTCAGCACTGACTTGTCACTGAGTTTGGAGTCAGTTACTTGACTACCCTGTCTAAATCAGCCTTTATGTAAAAAAGAGTTACTACGCCGATCGCAAATATATTGGAGTAAGGACAATAGGACGATGATCATGATAGCTAACCAGTAAGTGCCTTTCATTTTGACAATTCAACAACATTCGTTGTATCATTTACTTATGAAGCAATGGATTAGCAATATCTTCAAAATCCTTCTGATCGTGATTGAAAGTGTGAGAATTTCGTAGTCTTCGTGTGCAATTTGCCCAAGTGTGTCAGTGAGACATTTATTTTTAGCCATTTAAGGATGCACGCTTCACTGATACGCGCAACGGTCGTTTACGTCCACATTTATAGGTCGCTTAGCGCATATTTATAGCGGTTATAAATTATTCTCGATATAATTATCTTGTACTTATGATATAGAATGAGCTCTAAATACCAAATTTGTTTGTAGGTACTGATAAAAGAATAGCAGCTTACAGTTTTTACAAATTCAAGAGATATTGTGTTGTAGATTTTGGAAGTGGCCCATAACAAGCAAAGTGAAAGGGTGGCTACTTAAAAAAACAACTAGGAACCACATACATATATTTTTCTCCAGGTCGCAACCTGTAGGCCAGACAGAAAAGTTTCAATGAAAACGTACGCAACAGACAGATGTATCACTATTATGTTTATAATATTAGGCATGGATAATCGGCTCTCCAATTCGATAAGGAGCTTTCTGAAATTCTGAATGACTTGGCTCAAGATTGAGGCCGAAGCAGATACGTTAATACAATATTCAAGATACGTTTCATTCATGGATCTATTTTAAACTGAGTGCATGCCAGTTCACCATAATTATAATAACATATTCTGTTTATTTTCTTCTTTGATTAATAGATTTACCATCATCGATCTTTTTGTGGGCTAAACACCAGAATCATAATTGCGTAACATAATTTCTATCACAATCCGAAAGTTTCGAAGGATCTTTATAATCTATTGCTTCATTGGTTTAATAAATTCTTATACTCAACAACGTAACTAACGCAACGGGACCAGGAGGGATTTAGACCAGGGGCCAAGGCTGAAAAGAAAGGATGTGCTCTAAAAAGGCAGTCGAAACACTGCTCTCTTTGCCTAAACGCCATATTCATTATCTGCTTTATAGTCTTGCGACCCATTTACGATTAAAATAAAAACAAAAAAAAAAATTAATTAGGGGACCTAGGGAGCAACTCCCCTATGCTTGGAGTTTCTTTGAAGAAAAATAAGAGAAGAAAGATAAGATCCAGAAATAAAATATCGTTCGAAGAACTGGAGTTATTGACATAATATTATCTTGCATTGTTAACAATATGAAGTGGGCGACCTTTCCTATCTCCTTACTTCAACGGCTATCGGTCGGTAGACGAGCCTTTGAGTGGAGTCTACAAATGCTGATGCCGAGTGGGTCGACCCACTACTAGATGGGCCGGAGCCGATGACCAAAATATCAGGCCTGCATAGCTATTCACAAACACTCGATACGCTTCCGTATCGTATCGAACATTAATCATTGTTATCGTAGGAGTCTTCTAAACGCTGTTCACAAGTCCAAAACCCGAAAATTTTGTCAGTTTAAATCAAATAGACGCCCGCTATTCTTCCAATAGCTATTTGCTGTTGAGGGCAAGTCAAATCAGGTTATCGAAATGTCAGGTTTTCGATACGATAGCCTGTCGTATGGTTGTGAATCAGGGCTCAGGCACCACTGGATCCGGAAGGCGGTATTGTAGGACAACTAGTGAGAGTCTATAGAGGTATGAGGGACGTGTGTAAAGCTTCCTCATCCTCGTAGGATAGAAAAGGGACGATCCTCCGACCAGACGGATGTCGTGTCTGGTGGGCAACTGTCCGACGATTGATGTCGGGATGTTGTAAATATGCTAGTTGCGCGGTAAACTCTGCTTGCGCGATGCACGATTTTGCGTGACGACAATGTGATGTAGTTCGCATGTAGCGGTGTAGATGCCGCTACAAGTCTTTCGCCCAGCTGTAGACAGGTCTGCCTATAAGGTGAGTAGCCGTTGCCAAGGAGTCGCGCATACCAGATTATGACTAGCCACAAACTTTTCAAAGGCTGGTCATTGCAATCTACCCGTGCTCTTGAAAAAATACGTGCGCGAATCGCGATACGTAGCGTACCGCCGTCTCTCATCGATTGATCACGACAATAAAGACGGGCTGCCCGGCTGCACCAAATCTGTCGCTCGTATAGGTCGAATAATCCTAGACTTTTCCGGAATATGTTATAAGCTTTTGTCCGCGGCTTCGCCCGCGTGGAGGTCGGAAATTATCCCACGGGAACGTACTTACCAGGATAAAAATTAATAGGATAATTTTTATCCTGGTAGTACGTATTGATCCAGTTTATAAACTATCTGTGTGTCAAATTTCATCCAAATCAGTTCAGCCGTTTTAGCGAGATTTAGTAACAACATCCAAACATACAAACTTTCACATTTATATGTATTATAAGTAGGAGTAGGACATATCCCGGTAAAATAATAATCAAATAAAAAGTTATCGCTTTAAAAGCGCGGTACTAAAGTCGATTTTAGCCCTGCAAGGCTATGACACGCGAAGATAAGGCGCGGCCTACCGCCTGGCCTATTACGGAAGTTGGATCAACTTATTAAATAAATACATATTAATAAATAGGCTACCTTCAGCAAGCTTTGATAACAAAGTTTCTGTTCTTATTTGGAATTATTATGTTTGAGGCCTATCAGGATATTTAATGAGATGATTTCATAGTTTTATTAAAACACAGATGACTAATTTTGTTAAGTAGATAAGAGTGAACTCACTCTTCAAATGACGAATTACCTAATGTCTGAGATAATTCTAGAATTATACTTTTCTTAAGTAATTATAAACACACTAAACTGCAATGTCAATATGACAGATATATTAATTTATATCCACATCTTGAAATCAGGATCCAATGAGAAAACAATTGTCACTAGATCCATCATGGATCTGGCCAATGGATCTTCTGAGAAAAAAAATCTTAGTAGATCCACATCTTGAAATCAGGATCCAATGAGAAAACAATCGTCAGTAGATCCATCATGGATCTGGCCACTGGATCTTCTGAGATTGAACGTACTTTTCAAAATCATCATCACTATCTCAGCCAAAAGATGTCCATTGCTGGCAATACACAATTCCCCAAGCATTGCCAGTATTCAATTCGAGTCCTATGCTGTGCTACACTTTAAATGAAACCATAAAAAAAACAGCAAATATAAATAACTAGCTGCGCTCCCCGGTTTTACCCGCATAAGTTTCGATCCCGTGGGAATATCGAGATAAAAACTATCCTATGTCCTTTTTCGGGACTCAAACTTTCTCTATACCAAATTTCATCGAAATCGGTTCAGTGGTTTAGGTGTGAAGAGGTAACAAACATATAAACACATAATATTAGTGTGATTCACATACAAAAAACCTTTAGTAACTTTTTCAGTAAATGCAACTATTAAAAAAAAAGAATTTATCTTTTTGCTTTGAAGCTCATATCAGATAAATATAAAGTAAAAATTTGCATCAGTTTATGAGTCTTTCTTAATAGCATCAAACTTGCCTTTTTCCTTAATACATGTTTTTTAAAACATTTAAAAATTTACTATAAATATTTGACATATAATTGATTACGAAAACAACCACATAACATTCAAATATAAACAATAAACAATGCAATATGACTCACCAATCAGAGCAGGCACAATGCTTTTCGGAACCGACACTTCAATGACATTCACTCGTGAAGTCTTCACTCGTTTGTTATCCTCTTCCTCCTCATCCTTTTTGAATACGTAGTACACTACAAATGCACTGACTGTTACCAAACAAAGGCCGAGGCCTATAGGTACCAGTAACTTTGACTGCATTGTGCTAGAAAAAAAAGAACACACTGTACCGAGATTTTTTTTTAAATTGATTACAGATAATGCCTCTTTGTTGCATTCTCCTTAGTGCAAGCAGATTGGGAACCACTGTACTTCCTCACCCGGCGCATTTTGATAGTAGGTTGTTTTTTTTGGATAGAATAGACCCTTTTTAGTGTAATTTGAAAACCGCAAATTGTGAAAATCCATAGGGGCCGAGAAAAAAATTTCCGAAGATTTTTTTTTTTCTGAAAACCTGCGATTTTTATAGTAACTATTTTTTTTAGATAGAATAGACCCTTTTTAGTGTAAATTTGAAAACCGAAAAGTTTGCAAAACCATAGTGGCCGAGAAAAAAATTTTCAATGATTTTTGTAACCTAACCTCAAAACACTTAAAAGTTGCTTAAAAAGCGTAGTAGGAGCCCCGCTTCGCGGGGCTCTATGGGCTAAAAAAAAAATAACCACGAAGGGGATGGCGGGGTCTGTTCGCTCGCTGCGCTCGCTCACTAGACCCCGCCATCCCCTTCTAACCTAACCTGTCCGAGTCGGGGTGCCCCAAGTCCCGAGCTCGCTTCGCTCGCTCTTGCATCCTAAGTTGTCATTACAAATGTGTTATTTTTGTATATTATGTTGGTTTAGTGTGTAGTGTAATCGGGAACACAAAAAAAACATAAACATGTTACATTTATGTACACATGATACATTTTCCGTAACTTTAAGATTTTTTTTCTCAAAAACTATAAGTTTTCACAATGCGGGATTTTGCGAAAGTGTTTAACATAACGAAATGTAGAACTATTAAAATTGTGAAGCTTCGAATAAACGGGTGAGGAAGTACAGTGGAGCCGCAGATTGTTTTCAAATAATGAATCCAATTTGAATAAACAGTTTCTTGAGAGTTTTTACTTTGCTGCTGTAATATGTAATTCTAATTGTAACAACAATAAGTTATATTTTATTTTATGCTTAGTTAAATTCTACAGACTATTTATTTACTAACAATTTTACTAACATAACTTGTTTATTATTTATAGTTTACATAGATAACTCTATGTAAACTCTTCTGTAATTTATATTGAATGAATAAAATATCCTACTAGTAACTTTAAAGAAAAAGATAGCATCAAGATATTGCTCCACATTGCTGTTGACTGGTAGCATGCACTAAAGGCTGGCGGGTTTGCCACATTAATTTTACATCTCAAAACTTTAGCATGGAATAAAAGAAGAAGATGGTATGATGAGATGAAGCCCTGTTTTATTCAAGTTCGTGGTTATTCATATTTTAAATATGAACTGTTCAAAATATAAGGTCAGTCAATGAGACAAGCAATAAAGTTTGATGAGAAATCGCTGCAATTTTCCTGCAACGATCAAGGCATTGTCATACCTACTGGAAAAACTATCACCCTTTGAATCATTTGGTTGCAAGTTTATGGAAAGTTAGAAAACAGTCACACAGTATAGAAATTAGAAACTCTAAACGGCTTTATTCATAATAGAAGATAGGCTGTTGTACAAATGTAAAAATTACCTTGTACCGATGCCGATTTTACATAAAACTATCTATTAGCAGCTATGACATAATATCGAGAGTAAAAATTACTTCACACGAGTAATTTGATACTTTGTCGTCCACAAGAATTAAACCATTTATTTACCTTCAGCCTTCAACACCAACTAAAAATAAATTGCACCTACAGAATAAGTCACTTCAAATGCGATTTTTCACGTGTACTATTTATTATCTCAACTCAACAAACAAATCTTGGGCATTTTCGACAGAAATTGACAGAACGTATTTTTTTATAATCTATGTCTATCTTTCTATTACCTGTGAAATGAAATCTATCTAAAAATGTCTATGGAAAAAAACTGATAATGAATGTTGCCAATAAAAGTCAAAACATAAAATGGTAGGATTTATTTTACAGTCCTGTTTTTGTGGACCCAGCACCAAGTAAAATCACATTTACTCAATAATCCATACTTACCATCATAGAGTATAGTAACTAAAAAGGAACCTACAACCATTTGGCCCGGTAAGGGCCTGGCTATGAACTCGCCGCTGTCAGCTGCAGCTTAGCACGGGGCGGCGAGCGGTAAAAACAAACATACCTACCAAAATGTATAAACCACGCCACGACGCACCGCTCGCTGTGTCAACGCTAGACAAAAGAAACCGCGCCGCTTGCCGCGCCGCTAAGCCAAAACTTGTGGCCGGGCGGTAACGGTGACGGTGGGTGGCGCTGTGGGTGAACAAACTAAGACAGACAAAATCTGTCTTAGTTCCGTCCCTAAGACAATCCACTGACCAGATTTTGGCACTTTCTCTAATAATTTCATTACTTCCTGCATGAAAAGGTTTCATTACACAAGCTAGTATAAAATATCACCTATAATGACATTGAATGACAAATAGCGGAATTATATTAGAAAAAAAAAATTGACAACTGTTTTTAATGCAATAGTGATAAGTTCAAATCTTTATTTCACACTTTATTTTTTATATCGGCTGATTTAACAGGAACAGGTATACATTATTTTTATAATATACCTAGACTTAGCCTAGACATAGGTACTGTACAACTCCTTCATTCGCAGGTTGCTAGAAAGTAGAAACTAACAGCGCAATCTGGGATCCTCATGAAAAAGTGTATACACTGGTCATCAAAAAGATTCAGAAGTCTTTTGTCCGCTACCTGTACTTAAAACTTTATGGATAATACCCGTACATGTATCTAAATTCCAACACCATTTGTGCTAGGTATGGTGGATGGTGGGGTACCAAAGTTTAGAATTAAGGAGAAATCTCAGTCCGTTAAAATATTTCAATTCGTGGTACCCATTTCAATCCCTCCTTATTTCAGTACATCTCCCACTAGCCATTAGACACACACTTCGCCTTTGCCGACGCACGACCGCGACGTCCTCTATTCAAAATACCTCAAACCGATACAGTCCGTTATACCTAGCCCTCACCCATATCAACAACATTCTGTTATATGAAGAGTCCTCAGATGTCTTCGCGAGTACTGAACTGAGTTTCCTGAACACTGCTACTATGGAGTCCATTTTCACTCCCAGTACAATCTCCTTGGAGTAAATAAATTTAAATAAAATAATTACCTGTTATTAATAATTTTATTCCAATTTATCATAATTCTTTGTTTCATTTTATTTAATTTCACCAAATTTTGTCCACTTTTATTATGTGATTTAACCTAATTTTATGATTCTATGACGTGTAAATACAAATATTGACTAATAACTTGTATACTATGGTGCAAACTGTCAATATAAGTTGGTTAATAAATAAATCTGTACCAATACTTAACGATTTTTTTTATCTAGGCGAAGGCACGTTGAAGGCAGAAGTTAGAGGCTTTTATTTTATACAATTTGGTTCTTAGTATATAATTATTATTCCTATGATTGGATTGGACAATACAACAGCTTCCGAAACAAAAAAAAAACTATTAACCTTCCCTCATGCCTTAACCTTGTATGCTGCTGACACGAAAATGATAAGTAAGCGTAATGCTAGTTCTACTGTTCATGCAATCGCGTGACTATGATTGCACGAACCCTGTTCCATCAGCCGTGAAACCTAATAGGTAGTTTGGTTCGTCGTTCATAACTCAATTTTCCTCAAATAATTGTCCACACTTGCGCTTTCCCACAGGTTGAATATAAATGACGTATTATTTTGTTTTCATTTTCAGCTTTTTCTTTTACACATTGGACACTTTTCATGTAATCGCTTTTGGATTAACGGCAGGATGTCTTGGGATATCACATTAGGTACGATTTAGGTGTTTTTGGTACCTACATTTGATTTGCTACTGTATCATCATGTTAAAACACCTAATTTAAAAACCTCTCGAAAATACTAGGTCAAAGAAGTCATAGGTACGAAGGATATCGTAAAGTAATAAATAAACGAATCGACGCGACCTTTGCCATTTTTTATTTCTTTCAGTTTCATGTCGTAAACAAATGATTCCTCGGTTCCGATTGCTGATTTTGGGTGACTAGACTTTCTTATAATTCAACACTTTCTTCATACTCGGAAAGGAATTTTGTGGGGGCTCTCTTAGAAAAAATGCTAATACCTACCTACTTACATACAAAAGTTTTGTATTTATTCAAATTCAAAATTATTTATTCGGGACAACTAGATCCACCGGTTAGTATACAATAACTCAGAAACTATTGTTAGTACTTAAAACACAATAACAAAGAATTTCAATTTAGCCAGGCAAGAAAATAAAATGTTCGTACACGTAAAATACCGATTTGGAAGAGTGAAAAATATAAATAATTTATTTGCTTAGAATGTAAGATAAGATATAATTTTTATAAATAGTCGCGTTTTATTTTACCTTACGCCATGCAAAATTATCAAATAATAGAATTTATATAAATATAAAAATGAGCTTAAATCAGAAAGTGCAAACTCAAGCTCAGTTTATACAGTAATGAAGATTTCTATATGGATTTGTGTTTGAATATTATACCGTAACCATTCTGTAAAACCGCAGTAAACCCTAATCGTCTTCCTCGTAAAAGAATACTAGGTAAATAACTTCGACAAAAGTGGAATGTCCCAAATTACTATTCGACGTGAATACACTCGCAAAGGCACCGAGCGTGCGCCTCAATAAATCGTAATATGGTTGGATTTGTCGTATTTTTTTTATTGTCCCAACAATCACGAAAGCTTCGCGAACCGAGAATGTTAGTCTAGTTAGCAGGCAGTGTACACAAGTATAGGCGGCAAACAAACATGCAGCGACCGTACGCGCGTCGATATTTGGCCCCCAATAATATGGCAGAGGCCTTCCACGGCGGTAAAGTTTTAAAAAGTTATGATTAATTTACCTTCTAGGTAGTGAAATTTACACAAATTGTGTAAGATAAAAGGTTGCTGCATTGAAAATCTACTAGGTAGTTGTAAAATATTTGTTCGTGCTTAGTGCTTAATAAAGTAAACAGAGGAAAAAAACTTTTTATTTTTACTTATTAATTAAAATGCGTGTTTTTCAGGGGCTTACCTTCCACACAAAGGGGCGGGTAACGTGTAATGTCTACTATTTTAAGATTTTAAAGTAAAATTTAAACTTTCTTGGGATCGGATGTGGTACCTACCTACCTCCTACCTCCACAAAAATTGAAATTTTCAATAACTAAATACCTACCTACTTACCAAAATATAATAGTTTTATTTTCCTTTCAGATTTCGAATATGTAGTAACTAAAAAGCCTAAATCACGCATATGCTTTCTTTCTGCACAAGATCGGGTCGTGTTGCCAATGAAAGGTCCTGGTTTGAGTCCGTTTATGAGGCGAACGGTAAAAGAATTAAGAGAGAATTTAGGCCCCGGAGCGTATGAAACAAAAGGAAACGCGTTTTCGAATGTTCAAAACCGGGTATGTATCGTAAAATTTACGCTTGTTTTGTATTTGAGTAGGTAAGAGTATGACCTATTGCAGGAAAAATCCTCGTCTATTCCTACAAACCATCACGACGTCCACTGTCCACATCGAACTATATAAATGCTCGATGTCGTGATGGTCCTGACTCCTGCATCTTAATTGCGTAACACACTATCAATCGGAATCAGAATCATTTCGAAGCCAATTGCTAATCCATTGCTTCATAAGTTCGAAAAATTTGTCTGCTCAACACGTAAATAACGCAATGGATGTTGTTGAACTGTCAAAATGAAACCGATTCCGATTGATAAAGTGTTACACAATTGCCCCGCTGGTTATGAGGGATAACCAGTCCTAGGTGCTTTAAGACAAAAATTCTACTTAATTAAGTGATAACCAAACTAAGAGCCACATTTGTAATAATCGGCACCCTAATTGCGTAACACACTATCAATCGGAATCTGAATCATTTTGAAGCCAATTGCTAATCCATTGCTTCATAGGTTCGAAAAAGTTGTCTGCTCAACACGAAATAACGCAATGAATGTTGTTGAACTGTCAAAATGAAACCGATTCCGATTGATAAAGTGTTACGCACTTGCCCCGCAGATTCTAAATAGTGCTTAAAATTTAATATTTAAGCCGAAAGGTCATAAGAATGTTTTATTGCTTTGCAAGTTTTGCAGTAGGTACTGTCGGAGTTTGCGGGCAATGTTATAGCGTTAGATCTTAGATAAATATGTTTTTGAAACGCTATATTTGGTTATAGCTAATATCTCGTCTTTATATCAGTGTCCTTTCAAAATATATATTTGGGAACCTAGATATTCTGCAATCCAATCTGAATAAATACACACTAACACTACCATAAGAATATGTTTGATTTACAAATTATTTTGGTATTACGTTTGTATGAACTACGCATGCTTCACCGTCCCTTAAAACATAAAAATATCAGCAAAAATCCATACTAATATTATAAATTCGAAAGTAACTCTGTCTGTCTATCTGTATGTTACCTTTTCACGCCTAAACCGCTGAACCGATTTCGATGAAATTTGGCATAGAGATAGTTTGAGTCCCGGGAAAGGACATAGGACAGTTTTTATCCCGATATTCCCACGGGATTGAAATTTATGCGGGTGAAACCGCGGGGCGCTACTAGTATCCTATAATTTTTGCTAAACCGTAACCCCTTTCAGATGCACAGTGTTTTTATTGCCCCAAAAAAGTGACATCAGCTTTTTATTGAATATTTCTACTCAAAAGTAACGAAAACTTTAAGATTTTTTTAAAAATAGAGTAACCAAAATTGGCACATGGGAGTTCTACTCGAGCATTTTTAGTGAACTATTGAGTAGAAATATTCAATAAAAAGCTGATGTCACTTTTTTGGGGCAATAAAAACACTGTGAGATGCGTCAATATAATACGGTCTAAAGCTAAGCCATTTTCTAGAAGAAATTCTATATGTACCTAATAAATAGATATGTCTTATAATTACTGATTTTAGTATAGTGATTAGTGGGTTAATTTGGACTAAATTACCATACAGATCAGCCATTTTGAAACAAATGTCAGACATGTGGTATATAAAATAGTTTTTTTTTTCAGATTTATAGCAAATATGGTCTAGGTGCCAAAACTCCACGCTGGATTACGAGGCACGAGTATCAGCCCCCACTTAAGGAGCCCCAACCAAAAACTCCGATCAAGCAAAATTGCGCACCTTTCAATGCCACATCTAAGAGAAAGGGCATTTTTTCTACTTTGAGCTATCCAGCGTAAGAATTTTATGTTTATCTTTAATAAACTAAGATTATGCATAGGTAGAGAAAGCCGCAGTGAATTTCATGGATTAAAATTTAAATTAACTTGGTAACCTTGTTAATTTGGGCATTTGGGTTTCAATTTGGGCAAATGCAAATAATAATCATTATAAGAAACTTGGAGGTTCCTACTGTTGAGCCATTTGTCAAATCAAATAACGCGCAGCAAAATAGAACATTATTAGGAACTTTAACTACATATAATTTCCAAATGAAAGCCTGTTTCTTTGGTGTTTTAGACCCTGCAGCTACAATCCTGCATACATAAAACGGCAGATGAAATTCGCACATTCCTTCTCTGCGAAAAAGATTCTTAGATGTCCCGTAGGGGTAAGAGTAATTAATTTACGTTAACTTTTGCGACATTACTGTGGCTCGCAATTCACTCACACGCGCGGTGTTTGTACCTACGCACGGCGACACATTATAGGTTTTTCGTACAATGAGAAGTCAGCCTATACTGGAAAATTTATAGCTTGATATGTCGCAGTTAATACTAACTTGCACTAAGGTCCCGTCGCGCCAAATTTGCCAAAGATGTACCTATACAACAATGGACGCTCGAAATTGAATAAAATCGATATACAAGAACATTTATTATTAGTAATGTTTGTTTTCGTCTAAATCTCCGAGTTGACTAGACGAAAACAAACATTAGGTACTTAAAATAGATGTTCTTCAAAATCGATATACATCGATTTTATTCAATTTCGAGCGTCCATTGTCGTTTACATCTTTGGCAAATTTGGCGCGGCCGGAGTTTAGGAAAATTGCTGCTATAATACACGACTGACAGAGTGATCAGTTGCGAGAGCGAGCTCGCACTGTTTCCCGTCAGGGTATACAAGGTGAAATTTTAATCACAGTTTTCCTCTTAAGGGGTCATTGTACTCATCATTATGAACAACTTTTACTATAGGACCAAACATGAAATCGCGCAAAAAAATTAGCTGTTCCGTACATTTTGACGAGTTATGCGAACATAAATGTAGGGAGCAGCTGAATTTTTTCACGATTTCAGATTTGGTCCCATAGTAAAGGTTGTTCATAATGATGAGTATAATGACCCCTTAGAGGAAAACAGTGATTAAAATTTCACTCTGTATGTGTTCTTTGCACTCTGTTCAATTGTTTTTCACATTAATTGACACGTAATACAGATAGATACATGCAACAGCTTAGGGCCACGTCAAAGTCAAAGTCAAAGCATTTATTTCAAATAGGCACATAAAAGGCACTTTTGAACGTCAAAAATTATCTTAAAAAATAGAATTGATTCTAGTCGCCCATTCCAAAAGGTCCACGTGCACTCCATCCATATACAATACATAAACATAACTGCTTTGACCACCTGTTACATTATTTGCTATTTCAACCAAAGTGCTGATTGGTTTTAGATAAAATGTGTACCATATAATTTGGATCAATGTGGATACTGCGGCTGTTCGTGCTCACAACAGGGTGATTACTGGCAATTCGAAAATAAAATATTTCTATGCAGAAAACACTATGATCAATTATTCCAACATTGCCTGGCCAAATTCCAGGGCGCTAAACTTACTGAATTCAAGGTATTATGATTTATAGAAATATTTTTCTGCTTGGATAGACATAAATGTATATAACGATATACTAATAACATATTTTTTTTATGTACAGTCGGTAAGGGACTGCTTCTTCATGCACTCACATAACAGTTGCAAGGCTGCCCTGAAGATAATGAAGTCCGAAGAGATAGTAAAGAAGTTAAGAAAGGAAGCATATCTGGACCTATTTTTCCCACAACGTCGATTTTGTGACTAATTGTGACAATGTGTAATTTAGTGATAATTCGTATTCAATTTGAAGAAGAGGACACGGTAGGTTGGTAGTAGTTATTTAACTCTAGAAACTAGCAACACTAAAAAGAATTTTCACTAGCCAAAAGGCACAGAATTCAAGCCCATAGAAAAAAAAAAACAACAATCATCTGACTTTCCTGGACGGCTTCGTCGACATCTCTTTCATATTTATTATTTATTTTGATAACGAATCGATATTTTGGAGCAAACATAGCAACGAAATCATGAAACTGGACTCGAATAATAAAATGATAAACAGCGAGAGCGGCGCTGATCTATCCGAAGAAGTAGTGGATCCGCGGCAAAATGCTGAGGACATTATCGACGAAATACTTGCAGAGTTTACAGAGTCGCGATCTCCCGATGCTGCGAGAAATGGGAACGGTTTACCAGAGAATCTATTTAGTATGATACAACCTCCGAGGACACGGACTCCGGCAAATTCATTTTCTGAGAATGCCACAATAGATGATATAGACCCCCAGTCGGACCTCGGCACATCCATCAGAAACAAGTGTTTGGAACTGGAAGAAATCCTCCAGAGCCTCAAGTCGCGGCTCAACCACGTCGTTTTGGATGAAAATATTGTTTTGAGTCCCGAGGCCAACTCCATGGAGGCGCAACTAGAACACGACCTGGATACAGACTGCCAGGAAGACCTCTCTCTTCAGGAATTCCTTGAGCTGTTGCACTCGCAAAACAAAATTAGTCCGACGGGTGTACAATGATTGCTCAATGGGCCCATCCCTATGAACTTAACCCTAAGACAAAATTTACATGAATTTATTGTGCAAATTTGAATTTTAGATTTTATTGAAATACTATTAAATATTCAGGCCTAATTTCTGTATTATTATTTCAAAAGTTAGAGATAGGAATTAAAACACAAACTTTTTTACAAGAATATTTAATAATAATAATTAAAAAAAAACAACAGTAGGTACATAATCATAGTGTAATAATTTTAATAATTAGTGTTAATACTTGTTTACATTGCTTATGGAGGTGCCAGGAAACCCACAAAATTCTAATTCTCTTACATTTTTTGCAATTTGCAGTTCAGTGTCATGTATGTATTTACAGAATTATAATTAAAATCATCAATACAACCCTCTAAGTTCATATAATTCTATTGATTGATATTTCCATTCAATCAGATTTAAGGACTTCGAGGGTGGGAACCTGACATTATTATTTTTTTTTTTTTTTTGGGTGGGAAATCATCAAATAACTTCTCCCGCTCTGGGCGGAGCGAGAGGGTGTGTCAGACTTTTACTGACTAAAAACCACCCGTGTTCCTTCAGTTGCCTGTGCCAGGGGCCACGGTATCTCTTTCGAACAACCCGCGACCCCGGCAGGGGAACCTCACATTGATGTGCAAATTGCAAAAATGTAAGAAATTTAGAATTTCGCAGACTACCTAGCGCATCCCCCTTAAGTTAAAAGTGCTAATCATCAAACATATTCTGAACATCAGTGCTGATAGTTAATTCAGTGGAATTAGGTATTGTATCATTCTCATACATTTGGCTTTCTTCATGGCTGTGCTCATCTTCATAGGTGCTCATACTATTTTCTTGTTTCAATATGTAGCTCACTTGTTTCTCTGTCAACAGATCAATTACCTTTGTTTTGTCACAATCCACCAGTTCTACTTTCAATTTCTTCACCCAATCATTGTAATCAGTGGGATCAGTCTTCACGAATTCATTTCTCAAATGCCTCATAGCATCTATAGCTTTAGAATAGTTTCCATCGATGTTATTGTGAATCAGACTCTCAATTGCTTTGATCATTCCTGTGGCCAACTCTGACAGAGGTTTATTCCTGTTTTGGAGGGCTTTGAAGTCCTCAATAGGGTTAACGGTGCTTATAGTTTTAACTTCATCCACAGCATCTTTAGTAGGCAAGTGAATTTTAGGTATATTTGGAATATTTGCATTATCTGCCTGCAAGTCTCCAACAGGAATTTTGAATTGGTCAATATCCAATGGAATATTTTTATTTTTCCTTTTCTTCACTTCAACCTTTGTCAAAGTGAATAAGCTCTTCAATTTCTCCAAAGGTTTCTTTGCATTCTCTTCCAGAAGGGGTGGTACTTTGAACAGAGTCATTATCTCCTCTCTAGGTTTAGGTAAAGGTTTGTCTGGATTCAGGGCACGAAATGCAATGCAGTCCAGAACATACTGTACAGAAGGGCTCACACACTCAGCTATAGGGAATGCTTCAGTATCATCAAATGTGTCATCATATGCTTTGGTCAAGTCCATAGCATTAATGAGTTCTTTAAAAGCATCTATTTGTTCTTGTGAACATTTATGTTTTTTTAAGTTGGTTGGTGGGAATGACATCTGTTTTATATCATCCTTGTAACATATACCAATCAATGAGAGACAAACATAATTATTTGTGTCAATTACAGGCATTAGTGCAAACATTTTGGCTGCCGAGTTATTGAAATGTACTTTCCGTACAATGCCAACAAGATTCAGTTCATGAAGACATTCTACGAGGCATCTGACAGCTTTCTGTGCTTTCTTATCATCTTTCCTGCCAAATATGTAATTCAAACCATCTCCGTTTAGGTTCTGCCATTTAATGTTATCAGCAGAAGTGAAGCCATACACTGACAAACATTTTACCCCAGGCTGATAAAGCATTGTTTTATCATGTTCTGAAAATGGTATAATTTTTTGTCCATAGTGGTAGCCTTGTACTTTTTCAGATGCATCAACTGTTACACCACTTTCCTGATCTACATATTCTTTTGTTTTCACCACTGCTTCTGATCTGCTGGATGTAGATGTAATAGGGTCTTTAACAGCTTTCTGCCACTTTTTAACAGCAGGTTCATCTTTTAGTTTAGAGTAGCTAGAAACTGGGATCTTTATATTTGGGCCAATGCTTAGGTCTATATTCCATGGAATGGCTCTGGCAATCTTTTTTCTATGGAATAGTAAGTCATACTTCATGATGTTTTCCAATGAGCCTGTTGCACCATCAGTGGCTTCTACAAACTGTTTGATCAATTCTGTAGATTCATTGTCATACTCTTTGGAGTAAATGTCTGGTCCAATAACATCAACTTCATAGCCCTCTTCTTTGAATCCATTTAGAACCTGAAAGATTTATAGATAGTTTAATTTCAGATTAGTTTTTGTTTCATATATTCAGCAAGGAGTCTCCCTGAGTATATGAAACATAAATTGTCTTACATAATAAACAAACAGCCCCTAAGGTAACCAAACAAAGAAATGAGTAAGAGGTAAAGAAATAGCAATATATTTCATACCGTACCTCTTCAACACAGTCAGGATCAAAAGATGGCTGCTTCTTGAAGTTTGTCATCAGTACAATCTTCTTACTTGCTAACTTGACACCACTGACACCGTTCTTGTAATAGTCTGCTGCTACTAGGAGGGCATCAAACCAGTCACCTCTACTTTCTGATGGCTGAAACAGAAAATCAGAAACTATTAGACCAGGTTTGTGCGGGCGATATTTTCCCGCCACAATTATTTTTGGCATACAGAATTTTTTTTTTCCTTTTTTGGCAACTGAACCGACGTCGACTATTCTGCCAATGTCGCGTATAGACGGCAGCGCACCGACTGGCCGTCGACTTTACACTTTGTGGTAGGTCTACAGGTTCTGTTAGTCGCCAAGAGTTGAAAATCCATCAGCGTTTTTTTGATGGACTGGGATACACTGTTGGATTCTCAATGCCAAGAGTTGAAAATCCAATGCAAAATCCCACCACAATATTTTTATTCCCATGGGAATGAATGCAATATTACAGATAGTGAGTACATATTAACAGAATTTTAGAACTTAGGTCACATAAAGGACTACTTAGGTTTAGGTGGACTCTAAGAAATCTTATTTTAGAAATGATAAAAAATTAAAGGTATAAGGCATGCCACTGTGGTGCTTGTGAGCAGATCCAAAGGAAAAAGTGGGGGTAAGCATTTCACAATATTATGAAAAACACTATCTACAGCATGGGAAAGCATGAGCTCATGCTGAGGCTAGCCCAGAGAACGCGCATTGATACCTATAAGAAAACCATGAATAAAAGTGGAGTGGTACCATAATATGAGTCATCATGACCTTGTTGCACTTTGATATTTTTTGTGTATTGTTTAATTACCTTGTCTGGTAGATTCCTTATCATTTTCCAAGTGGGAGTCTGCAATTCTGATAATAGTTCTATGTGTCTGAAGCCTCCCTCGTACTGACTTGCCATGTTGTTCTTGGTTTTCTTGGATCCCAACAGCATTATACCAATCAAGTTCTTGCCCTGGCTCAATATTTTACGTTCTATGATACGGGCAGTGCATTCTTTCGCACTTTCGTAAAAACTTTTTTGGTCTTTTTCGTCTACAGTGGAAACATTTCGTCCTACATCCAAAATAATGATAGTACCTTGAGCCATCTTGAACTATTGCAAAATACCAATTCGAATTATTGTACGAATTAATACAGAAAGAAAACAATCAATTTATTTGCACTTTTTCCCGGCAACAAACAAGTTCCGACAAGTTTTGACAGCGACAGCTTTCTCAGGTTGACAGTAGGGATGGCGATCTGAAATCGATTAATCGAAGAATCGATTTCTCGGATCAAATAAATCGATTTTTTAAATCGGTATGTTGTACTGAATCGATTCAGTGAATCGATATTTCACCCTTGAAAATCGACATTCGATTTATAAAAAGACTTACCGCTTGGATCCCAGTAGACTTGACAGACTGTTGTTTTTAAAAAGCTTAGATATTAAGCATTGGGAACTATAAGCTATGTTATATCTATTTTCTTAACTTTTTAATGTTACAAATACATTTAGAAAATAAATGTCTTCTTTTATACCTGCACCCTAATTGCGTAACACACTATCAATCTGAACCTGAATCATTTTGAGGCAAATTGCTAATCCATTGCTTCATAAGTTCAAAAAATTTGTGTGCTCAATACCTACGTAATTACCGCAATAAATGTTGTTGAACTGTCAAAATGAAACCGATTCTGATTATAAATGTGTTACGCAATTGCCCCGCAGATCTGATACTTTGATTATTATGGTAATAAAAATAATTGTTACTATCGAACTCCCTGAACTAAAAAATCCCTTATTTTACTGATAAGAGATCCGATCAGAGATTGTTTAATATGGTGTCTTTCTTGTTTTCCATAAAATGGATTTATATTTACAATAGCTACACCCCGCGGTTTCACCCGCATATGTGTCGAACCCGTGGGAATATCGGGATAAAAACTATCCTATGTCCTTCCCCGGGACTCAAACTATCTCTTTACCAAATTTCATCTAAATCGGTTCAGTAGTTTAGGCGTGAAGAAAAGACAGACAGACAGACAGAGTTACTTTCGCATTTATAATATTAGTTTGGATAGTTTGGATTGTAAATACAAACTTGAAAAAAAATCGATTTTTTAGAAATCGATCTTTTACACCTTGATTTTTTTATAAATCGATTCATCAGGTTACGATTCGCATCGATTTAAAAATCGATCTTTTTTGGAAAGAATCGCCATCCCTAGTTGACAGTTTGTCTTTAGTACTCTGTGTTGTCTTTGTCAGAGATATTTTTTTCTAAGGTAGGGAATCCTCCGAATCCTCGCATAAGTAATTGACTTCCCAGGTTTTAATCAATTCTATCAAAGTCATTAGCGTATAATTAAGAAAAATATTCAAAACGAGTAAATACCATTTTTCAGAAGATATCTGTTAGGGTTAATGGAGGAACACCAAAGGAAAGACCGTTCTAAGGATTTCAATAATATGTTTATTATCCTTTTATTTAGATTGGAAGGTGTGTTTACATAATAAATTACCGAATTCCCAGATAGAGAGATAGATTCATATGAAAATTACAGTCTTATATCAATTGAAGTTCATTTGGGATAGTTAGACGATTGGATGACGGGCGAGCACCTCTATTCAGTCTATCAAAAATTACTCTGTGCCTCTACTGCCTCTATTAATGTCATTGAGTAGGCGTCAAAATTTCCATCAAATCAATCGATTGTTGTTGGGAAAATTGTTTACAAAAAGCAGAAACGCTATCAACCTTTATCTTAATCACAATGATCATTTATATTTGTTTGGTCTCGTTTGTTTTGTGGGTCGGTTATAAGTTCATATAATTCCTTTTATTCATTCAATTCAAAAATGTGAACTCAGTATCAAGAATTTTCGTATTTTATTACACTATTTGCTAAAAGATCTACAATGTCTACAACTTTCGCAAATAGAAGTAAGATTATAACAGAAATTATGAAGTTTTCGTTTCACCACAGAGCCTTTTATTGTTACCTTGGCATGAGTGTTTGGATATTCTTTCTAATAACAGGTAAATACTATTCTATTATTTAAAATTATCTTTATTTCGGATTGCTTAAATATTCTTTCTTGAAGGCCGATTGACATATCTCAAGCAAAGTAGCAAATTTGATCTTTTAATCTTTACAAAAGATAAGCAAAAAGTTTATTTGACCTTTTATTCCTATTGTTTTCTTAGTACATTAATTCATTCCTATTGAAAGAGTATGTAACAATACACTTTATTCCTCCTTCTCTCTTTGTTCCTATTGCACATGGCATTGTATTGCCTTTTGAATAGATCATTAAACAATAAAATCAAACAGCAGCGGTGTTCACAATAATAAATGTGATACTCATAAGTAATAAATGATTTGATTTGATAGTTATAATAATATTAATCCATGTATTTATCGAATAAAGGTGGGTTATTCCGGTTATCCACTCTAAAAAAATCCTCGCTAATGTGGATAGGTGGAAATTCATGTCCGAGAATCTACTCTAGGCCTAGTTGGATAAACGGGAATTTACAGGTTTAGGCTGGATTCTCAGACATGAGTTTTCACATATCCACTTTAGGACGGCAGATTAACCAAATAAAGGAGATAATAATAATGAAACTAGCCAGAGCTAAGACACAGAACATGTTTACCAAAAAAAAAAAAAGTTTTCCATCAAGTCTAATAAATTAAAAAAGAAAATCCTAAATACTTCTTGATAAATGATTATATTTCTGTAAGTAGGCTTGTACAAGCACATTTTACACGTCCATCATATTTATTTATTTTTTTGGTATTCAGCAGCATCTAGTTAGACTGGAATCCAACCCCAACATTGTTAGGAAAAGGCTAGGCAGATGAGTTATAAAATGTTTTTTTTTGTTAGAGGCCATACAAGGGTCACAAGTAACCATAAACATTCTTATATCTTTTTTGTTCCAGTAATGTATAAATACATGTCTCTGGGAGAAGAAACAATAGCAGTGAAGAAGATATTACGAAATGAATACATATCAAAAAGTGACGCAAAGTTTAGGAAGATCTATTTGAGAGCCTGCAACCCCCCGGACAGTATTGTGAGAGGATCAGAAGGTATGTTATGGTGATTTGGTTAATGGGTAAAAAAAACTGTGTTTATATTCCCAAAACTTGCACAAAAATGAAAATACAATAAAACTATGAGTAATTTTCTTTATCTTGGCTTTGTTTTACTAGATTCTCTTATTTATATATTTAATACTTCAGGCACATAAATGTATAGAGGCGGACTTAATGCCATAGGCATTTTCTACCAGTCAGCCTTTGGGTGATGCAGTGGTAGGTGCAATCATGAAAATTGAGGAATAAATATTTTAAATATAAAGATACACATAAACCTATTAAAACTATGAATACAGGGTGAATTTTTCAAGTGGGCGTGGATGGCCAAATCCGAAACTATGAGGAATAGCGAAAAGTACTCAAAGGAGTCGCGGGCTCGATTTTGATGAAAACTAAAACTGCATCATTGGATTTTTGAAAAATCAATATTTCTGGCCAGGAATCGAACCTGTTGATTTTGAAAAAAAAAACACACGCAGTTTTATTACACCATTCGATAGTGTCGCTAATAAGGATCAAATTCTGGGAAGTAATGACATACGGCAAACTAAAGGAAAGAGCTCATTTTTATCAAAATACTTTTTTATTTTCTTATGCTACCTACCTATTAAACCCTAACTGATTAATTGTTCAAAATTATGACAATTGTTTTTGAATACATAGCTGGATTCGACGTCTCAAGGATGGTACTGCAATTAAAAATTTGAATTTAGAACATAATTTTGTGAAGGTGAATGCGCTACGAGTGTTTCGGGTGTAAAAATATGGAGCATCATTTCGAACAAGGTATGAGAAAAGAAGCAGTTTATTAAAATTCAACATTTTCCTTAAGTTTGCCGTATGTCATTACTTCCCAGAATTTGATCCTTATTAGGGACACTATCGAACGGTGTAATAATACAGTGTGTGTTTTTTTTTTTTTTTAAATCAACAGGTTCGATTCCTGGCTAGAAATATTGATTTTTCAAAAATCCAATGACGCAATTTTAGTTTTCATCAAAATCGAGCCCGCGACTCCTTTGAGTACTTTTCGCTATTCCTCATAGTTTAGAATTTGGCCATCCACGCCCACTTGGAAAATTCACCCTGTATAATATATAACTAATTACATATAAATATAAGCACAAATAAATATACATAAATGCATGAATATACTTACTAACTAAAAAGAAATAAGACAAACAATGAGAAAACTATTATCGTTGTGATGATACTGCCAGCTTCCTGCGAATGTGCTCGCAAACCTTAACTTTAAATGATAATCGGTTGGTTGCCATCCTGAACTCCTGGGGGAGCGCATTCCATAGAGAGATAGACTGAACGAAGAAGGAAGAGTGAATGAAGTCTGTGCGGTGAGTGGGACATTGGAGAAGACGACTACTTACTAATAAACTTATTATATCAGATGAATAGTTACAGACCGATTTCTCTCTTTCAGTAGTCAGTAATTTAACCAAATTTGACTTTCGAAAGAAGAAGACAAAGCGTTGTGTAACTATACAGACGCTATACAATGTTTATTAGTAAGGGGGAAGCTCTGTATCATACAAAATGTATTGTTGTTGGTTGCCTAAATAAATAAATATTGCTGAGGAGTTTCTTCTACTTTATCCTTCCAGCTTTAACTCATCAAGAAGGGGTGAAGTCCCATCACTGGCGTTTACCCTTTAAAATTCCAAAAGTGCATGGGAAAATTATTTATTAAATTATGTAACCATCTGTTCCAGGTGTAGTTGACAGTGACACATGGTTGCTACAAGGAGCTTTAGTGGTGACGCGGCATGGTGACAGAGGACCACTGACACATCTCAAGAACGGAGACAAACTACCATGCGACGACGAACCTGTCTCGCCCCTTCTGAAAAGGTAGGCCCTTTTCATATTATTTGTTATTATTAGCTGTAGCAGAGCCCCGCGGTTTCACTCGCATGAGGGTCGACACCGTGGGAATATCGGCATAAAAAGTACCCTGTGTTATTCTGATGTATAAGCTGTATTACTGTAAAGTTTCATCAAAATCCGTTCAGTAGTTTTTTCTTGAAAAAAGTAATAAACATGCAACCACACAAACTTTTGCGTTTGTAATATTAGTATTATTCGTACTCGATCCTGACCCATTAACTGGAGAGGGCACAAAATAAGGTTACATTCACCCAAAGGTTGACTGGTAGAAAATGCCAATGGCATTAAGTCCGCCTCTGTCCATTTGCGTGCTTAAAGTATTAAATAAATGAGGAAAACTGGAAAAGTATGAGGGAGACCTTTGCCTAGCAGAGGGACAATAAATGCCAAAAACATAACCCTCCTTCTGGCGCAGTCGGGTAAAAAAAGAGCCCATATATTGTCTTGTAGGACAAAAAGACTTTATTCTCTTTCCATTTCTCTGGATGTAAGGCGACAAGAACCAGTCTTTGTTGAAGGAGTCTAGCTTATCTCACCATCTCTATCTAGGCCCTTTCACAGAGCTTTTGAGAAAACTTATTGGTGCCTACTTTGATTTGCTAAAGTAATAACAGCCGCACAGGTCGATCGATCAGGTAAAGCTACGCTTGTCCCGGTTGGTTCGTGGATGGGTGACCATCTATACATATCAATAATCCTCCGTGTCTCGGAAAGCACGTTAAGCCGTTGGTCCCGGCTGACATTCGTGGATCTTTGACAGTCGTTACGGGTCGTCAGAAGCACTAAAGTTGAACCAGTCTTGTATTACCCAGTAACTGGGTTCTGGAGGTTAGATAGACAGTCACTTCATATAAAATACTGGTATTCAGCTGAATCCGGTTAGACTGGAAGCCGACCCCAACATAGTTGGGAAAGGCTAGGCAGATTGATTGCAGATTGACCTACTTTGATTTGTGAGATCTCATGTATTTAGCTATGAAGAGTTCGTTGCCAACGGGAGTTCCACGGGGCGAGCGTGGTGGGTGTCTGTGGCGGGTCCGTTTCACAACTTCCCCTCGCTACCAACGCGCGCAGCCGGCACGCGCTGCGCTCTCGGTCAGCTCACACCAAGAGGACTACTGCAGATGGTCACCGTTGGTGAGTCATCATTACTTTACAGTACCGTAAATATGACACTGAACTTCACTTTGAACTTCAGAAAGTAAAGAACTATACTAATAATAAAACTGAAGATTTTGTTTGTTTTTTGAACGCACTAAACTCTGGAATTCGGAAGTCGGATTTGAAAAAATCTTTTCGCATATAATAGCCCAGTTCTTGAGGAAAGCTATAGGCTATTAAACATCACGCTAGGGCTCTTAGGAGCCGAGAAAAAATAAAAAAGGAAGAAAGAACGCTATGCGATAACGAAGTGATAGCGCGGGCAGGCGTTGCGATGTGACGGGGTCGGTCGGGGATCTAGAAATTTCACGTGTAGGAAGTCGCGGGCAGAAGCTGGTACTCAATAAACCAGAAATTTTTCTATAACTTTCTGTGCCTTGTTTAGCGCATAGTTTTCTTTGACAAGCTTTACTGTACACGCGGCTACATATCAAGCGATAAATTTCCAGTTTTAGCTGACGTACCTCGCATTAGTTTTTTCTACAGTGAACAGTCAGCTTATAATGGCAATGTATAGCGTGATAAGTCGGCACACTGGCAAATAGGTGAAAAAATTAAATCTACACACATATGTCTCCTTTCAGGTAATATTTTAAGGGAAGCATATGGTGAAAAATTGAACCTGGAAACTGTGGAGCCACAAGGGAAAAAGGATACGGGTAAGTTGGGTGAACTTAATAAAAGTGAAACGTAACGCCCTGCTTCTTCTTCTTCTTCGTGTCGCTGCACGACAGTTATTTAAATTTTGCTGGCCTCAAACTTCGTCACTTCCACGAGCGTTATCGGTGGCAGCGCAGACGTCACTTTGGCTGCATATTTTGGGGTAAAAAGGGCAGGATAGGAGGTGGAGGCGGTGGAGCATAGTTTGTGACATAGCTCCACATCCACACCCTGCAGCAGTTCCGTTGAGGTAGCCCTACTGGCCCTACTTACTGTACTTTACTTTATGGCAGGTAAAAGAAGAGACATAACCTAAGGAAGTGTAGTAGATATGAATGTGAACAACTCTTAGTATGAGATCAACTCTGAAATATGAAAAGTGAAAACTAACACGATCTTCTCCTTCAATCTTCTCTTCTATCTTCTTTTACTTCTTCTTCTTAGATTTTTTTTTCTTGTCTGTTTATATGTGTGTGTGTACATAAATGGTAAAAATAAATTAATAGATCAAAATGCATGAAACAGCTGATTTTTAGTATCAATCAATCAACTCAGCCTATCACAGTCCACTGCTGGAAATAGGCCTCTCCTAGGCTGCGCCACAACACCCTGTCCTCCGCCATTCGTATCCAGTCTGTCCCAGCAACCTTTTTAAGGTCGTCGGTCCGTCTAGCTGGAGGGCGTCTCACAGTACACTTGCCGATTCGCGGTCTCCACTCCAGGACTCGTCTGCTAAAGATTGATAATACAGTTTTGTAGTATAGTTAGTGTCAATACAAGAGAAACAGACGGACAACGAAGTGATCTTATAAGGGTTCCGTTTTTGCTTTTGAGGTACGGAACCCTAAAAAGAATAGAATATTCTTTAATATGTATACTATAGACCGATTTTGTGGTTCCCCAGGCGAGGTAGTATCATACAGCACCCGGTACCGGCGCACGTACCAGTCGCTCGTGGCGCTGTGGTGGGGCGCGGGGCGCGCGGGCGCGGGTGCGCGTGCGCAGACGGCGCGCGAGGCGCACTCCGTCGCCTTCTGCTTCCGGGACTGCGCCTGCGCTGCACACCATGCGCTCAACAAGTGAGTATAATGTAGCTTTAGTGTTGCTGTGTGGGAGATTTATTACAAAATGCTGGGGAGTTTGTTGCGCCACTTCTTCACAGGAAGTGGTGCAGGCCGGACGTTTTCGGGACTGTCTTATATAATTTTGACGTTCAAAATCTGCTGATTCTCAGTTTAAATTGAAGAAATGACCTTTGATTTTAACTATATGAAAATATATTTTTTTACAAGTATGCCAATTTTTTTTCATAAAAAAAGACCTAATGTGTCCTAAGACAGCTTCCCCGTATCCCTTATGGATTAGGCTTTTCCTTCACTGTTTTCAGTAAAAAAAAACACTAGATCTCGGCCTAAGTCTTAGTCATAAATAAAATATAGGTAATTGTAAAGATTTTTTTTGTTGAGTTAGCTAGCTGCAAAAAATGGTTGTGAATTGTTATAAAATATTGTTTCAATAATCATAAGAACTTTCAGCCTGATTCAAGATCAGCGGGGTAATTCCGTAACTCACATGAAATGGCAATTGATCGCAATGCCTTTCCTTTTGACAGTTCAGCCACGTTCATTGAGTTATTTACGTTGTTGAGTAGAAGAATTATTTAACACTATGAAGCAATGGATTAGAAATTTTCTTCAAAAACATTTATTGTGGTCGAAAGTGTGCTTGCTACGCAATTAGGGCGCTGATGTGTCGAAAACTATTTCTAACATAACATTATTCACGTTACAGAAAAATAAACTCGCAAGCGAAGAACCGTCTTGAATCTCATCCAGCGATCAAGGAGCTAGTCAGTAAGCTGTCCAAAGTACTATTCGAATCTCAAGAGCATTCCGACGCAGACGTCGTTAGAGACGCGCTCCTCGCCTATATGTGCCACGACGCCCCCCTGCCCTGCTCAGAAAAACCGAAAACGCAAAGTAAGACCAAACTTTCTTTAAATAAAAAACACCGAAAATTTCGCACAAATACCATCCCCTCTCGTAAAATTCTTGATGTAGACATTGACACGCTAAATATGGAGTTAGACTACATCAACAATCAAATGGACTTTAATAATGAAATTGGAAGGAAAGCTAGAGATATAATCGGAAAGTATTACGACAGTAAACAGAAAGCACCTTTAGATTTCGACGCTCAAATGGAAAGGGAGAAGTTACTCTATTACCAACAAAGGTACCTAGACAATGCAGACGGTTATGAAGACGTGGTAATTGTCAAAAAGAACCTAGACGCCGATTTCAATTTCCCGAACGACGCCCGAATGGACACGGACTTTGACGAAGACTACAAAGAACCAACGCCAGAGAGCTCAGAAGATTTCTGTATTAAGAAAGAACATGTTATGTCTTTATTTGCGTATTTAGAGTGGAGTTATCGACAGGAAATTAAGAATGTGCATAATAGACGAAGAGGGTTGTTAGTAGCGTATGGATTAATACATAATATTGTCCAAAATATGATACGAATGATCTCCGAAAATAAGCCGAAGTTTGTCGTATATTCGGGCCACGACAAGACGCTGCAAGCGTTGATATTAGCCCTAGGACTCAACAACTACCAACATTACAACATACAATACGCATCGCGCATGATCTTTGAAGTTTATAGAAAGAAGGATTTACGCGATGAATTCAAATTCACAAAACGAAAAGCGGTCGCGCAAGATTTTTACTTTCGCGTGGTCTATAATGGCGAAGATGTCACAAATAAATTAAGTTTCTGCAAATCTCGGCAGAATGTGGTCATGAAAGTCGTAGACCCCATAGATGATGTTAAGATTTACAATACATATCTCTGTTCTATAGAAAACATAGTCAGGTTTATACACGACGATTATTTTGCTAGTTTTAACGTCACTAACTTTAAAGACGCGTGCGCAAGCTATGGGAACTCGAAGCATATCTATTAGGTTTTAATTTTTAAAGTTTAGGAACAATTTATTTATTTTTTGTGTACTTACGTGCAGTGGTTTAGGATGAAATCTTAATGAGTTTTTATTTTCTGTAATTATTTGTAATTTTTCTTCAAAAGGTGATTGAAGATTTTTGTATGGAGCCTGGCACACCTGCATCCGCCATTTTGATTTCTTTTCAAAATGGCGGCCACGCATGAAACATAAATCAAAATGGCGGACAGGTAGGTATGCCAAGGACCTTCAAAGCCCTTTGTGATTAAATTTTCATAGATGATCAAAATAAAAAAATGTGTAAATTACAAATAAATACAAAAAATAACTATAATGTTACTTACAGCAGTACAGGAGGCATTTACGAGATTATGAATTAATGAGATTATTTAGTGTAGTTAATAGAAGCATATCAATTTAAATACTTACAAGACTAATTTATATCCTTGTGATTATTTTTATAAACTTAGCCTTAACTGATCTCGTTTTAACGTTATTTTTATAGTTTTATTTATTTTAAATGAGCTATAGTCCTTCTAATGAGATGCTAGTTATGGGTTATATCAGTGTTGGAACGCTCTTTGTAATTTTAATTTTAACATATCATTATGACGTTAATTCATTATTTACCATATTATAAAATACGTTTTTAAATATTTCACACAACATTCTAAAAAAATAAATAAAAACAGTTTAATAAAATATAAAGATAGTGCTCCGTCGGTGTTGGGAGCAATGTCCAAGCTACTGGTGGTTAGGACTCTAGAGCTCTAGACAAGAACCTGCTCACGAATTACGATGCGAGCCGTATCGAGGAGTACTGCATTCTTAACCCTTCGTATCGAACTTGGATCCACGCGAGATACAATGCTTTATTAGTTGTTTCTATAATTACGGCATTCAACCACTGAACCAGGCCCTTGATCCAACCGCCTAACGAGTTCCTCGAGAGATGTTGTTCGTGGCTTCCGGTCATCAGGCCATTGGCCGGCAACCTATCAGCTGTTGCGACGACGCGCCGCCATTTTACGCCACAGATAACATAGGAACAGCGGTTGGGAGCAAGTCTAATAAATATTCACATTACAAAATGTGTGTGTGTCGTGGAGATATTTGATTTGTTTCTCTTTCTCAACTTTCACGATGTTCTCGTCATGCGTAACGTCGATATGGTAACATAATTATTATTATTCCAACTTTTGCAGTCTACACACGCGCACAAGCAAAACTCGTGTCTTATTGTGAGGACTGTACCCCAAATAATGGCGCCGATTCTGTTGTTCACAAACTAAACTAAATTTAAGTTCAGTGCATCTTTTTCTTTCTATTTCATTAAGAAAAGGACAGGAGATAAATATTAGTTTAGTCCTGTCAAATTAAGATATTCCATAGACAATTTAGACGTGATTAAAAAATTGGCTATTAAAAATACGTCAATTTACGTCAGGCACTGACTAATTTGACAGGTCTAAACTAATATTTATCTTCTGTCCTTTTCTTAATGAAATAGAAAGAAAAAGTTGCACTGAAATTAAATTTGGTTTAGTTTGTGAACAAGCGAATCGACGCCATTGTATAATATAATTTTACTTTAAAACTGTTAGTATCATAAGTGGTTAAATAGAACACAGCATATTAAGAAACGTATACTGAAGAGGAACAAGAGACTAGCTATCAACGATTTACTCGCTCAAGGAACGTACTGAAGATTGTAGGTCTCGTGTAACTAAAAGAGACACATACACATTATGGAAACCAAATATGTACAGTCAACAAAGGAGATAAGTATGCAGGATCGTCGGATATAGTTGAATTTTAGTAAGTAAACGATGGATGTTCTCGAATAAAATTTTATTTTATTAATAGAAAACAAACAGCTCATTTATCACCACATAAACAGACGGTTATTTATTTCTTAATCACTAATGATGCTAATTGTACAGACGCCAGCACATCAAGCTACCCTAAACAGTCAAATTTTCCCAATCAACTTTGAACCTTATACTTTAGTGATAAAGTTGAAAATCTATTAAAGAAATTTGACAGATTGTAGTAGCTTGATGTACTGACGTCTGTGCCCTAATACCAATTACATATCTCCATCGATACTTTAATTATATCTATGAGAGGAAAAATTAAAAGACTGCACTTAGAACTTTTTTATTTTTTATTGTTTACAAAAATCGTGTAAGTACCTATTTGATTTTCTTTAATTTTTATAAGCAGTGAATGGAAATGTTTGGTTCAAGTGTTTTCCGGGAACTAATTGGCTAGTAATTTTGAATTTATCCGCTTTACAAAAAGCGCACAATTTAGCAATGTCAAGTAGAAGAAAAAAGATTCAAAAATATCTGTGTTCTTTGGTTCCTGGATAATGCTAGCGGAATATGTGTCACTTTTTCTATGTAGACGCAATGTTAATTAACAATAATGTAACTTCCAAATAGATGAACACACATTAAAACTGTTTCAATCTTAATCTGTTTCTTTTTTTAATTTTTACCATTTCTTAACTACTGATCTCAACTACGGTCAAGAGTTCTTCTATCGTGGTGCTTGTTAGAAATCGAACCCAACACAATACCTTGCACGCGGTCTGCACGCGCAGGCTGCGTGATCAGCGCATCATTGGCAAGCTGCGCCTCGGCGAGGTGACGACACGGTTCGGCCTGATGATCACTCGCTTCAACGAACTCCACCAGGACGGACGACTCTCCTGTCTAATTTAATAGTTAATAGTTTGTCCGGGAAGTAAAGATATTTGTAAAGATTAGCCGTCATTAAACTATCGAGAGCAGTGCTGGCCCAGTGGGATCAGCCGCGACTTATAAGTTGTAGGTCGTAGATTCGAACCCCGACAGGCGCTTTACTTTGTGTAAATTATTTCATCACCACTGCTCTCAAAACGGTGAAGGAAAACATCGTGAGGAAACCGACATGTCCTAGAACCAAAAACTCGAAGACATGTGACATCCATCAGCCCGCACTGGGCCCGCGTGGTGGATTACGGCCCACTCCCTCTCACAGAGAGGAGGCCTGTGTCCCAGCAGTGGGAACGTTATAGGCTGATTATGTTAAACTATCGCCTAAAATACAGTAAAATATTTAATTGTTTTCCGCGCTAACAGTGCCATTCTTTTTATATTAGAAAAGTGGGCTTTCAGACTTTCCTGAAGAATCGCGCAACTCCACGCGTTGCGCCTACAGAAATACTCACAGCAATGACACTGGCTCGCCGCTTCGCTGCCATCTCAGTGTGATTAGGGCCTTAAAGTCATAGCACACGTATCAACTCGGAAAGGGATCGTCACCGTATCAACTCGAGCCATTCAGTATTCTTTGTATGAAACTCCCTACTGCAACGCACACTAATCGGAATCGTAACGTAATCGCCTCGCCTCGGGAGAAGCTCACGAACCGCGGCGATACGGTTACGATCCCTTTCCGAGTTGATATGTGTGCTATGACCTTTATCCTTCGCCTAACATGGAAAAACAACTAAACCTAATTAAAATATGTCCTTATAATTATGTAAGAATATCATAATGCGACACGACACAAACACCAAGACTAACTTAGGTCCTTAAATAAAATATTTATTTGTTTACTTGCAATTCTCATAAATCTGCATAATATCGTTGACATATCCAAATGGTCATACGTCAGAAATAAATAGCTATAAGTAGTAGTGTGGCACAGTCCGTTCAGTTATTCTACCTCTGATTTTACATCACTGTCCAAATCACAGTGATCGTTATTATCATTCCAATAAGGTTGTTGTTGGGTTGCTGTCATTGACAAGTCTGTCAAAATCATTGTGATCGTTATTCTCGTCACAATAAGGGTGATGTTAGGTTGCTGATGTCAGAGATAAAATAACTGAACGGACATGTATGCCAAGATTGATGCGGGATAAACAATAGTGATTCATTTAATTTATTGTTATTGTTGTTGTTGATATGTAGCGATTAGATGGAATGTAAGGGACGGGCACTGGTATTTGTTTAGGTACCTACTAGCTTTTGCCCGCGGATTCGCCCGCGTGCATGTCAGACCGACCTCGGAATCGAACCCAGTACTTCTATTTCAGCCGTAGCGCTTGTGACCACTAGACCAGCGAGGCTCTCAATAATAGAAAAGTCTTAAATAATGAATCAATACGCTCCATGCAGTGGCATCCATGAGCAGTGGTGGCCCAGTCGTAACGGTTTTCCAGTTTTCCTACAAATGTACAGAGGCGGGGACTTTGTCGAGCTCCGCTAATGAGACACAATTGATTTTCTATTGTTTCGTCGCCACTTGGCGACGCGCGGTGCTTGACCGGTTCAATGCGAGAACATGTGGTGGCCCAGTGGTAACAGACGCGACTTACGAGTTTGTGGGTCGTGTGTTGGAACCCAGACAGGCGCTTTACTTCGTGTAAATAATTTCATCACCATTGCTCTCAAAACGGTGAAGGAAAACATCGTGAGGAAACCGGCATGTCCTAGAACCAAAAATTCAAAGACATGTGACATCTACCAACCCGCACTGGGCCCGCGTGGTGGATTATGGCTCACTCCCTCTCACAGAGAGGAGGCCTGTGTCCCAGCAGTGGGAACATTATAGGCTGATGATGATGATGATGATTTATTGTACCTAGGTATTATTTTATGTTGATTTTATCGATTTGTAGCCGCGCGCTAGGGATCAATAGGCTCCATGCAGTGGTGGCCCAGTGTTAACGGTTTTCCAGTTTTCCTACAAATGTACAGAGGCGGAATTAATGCGAGAACATGTGGTGGCCCAGTGGTAACAGACGCGACTTACGAGTTTGTAGGTCGTGTGTTGGAACCCAGACAGGCGCTTTACTTTGTGTAAATAATTTCATCACCACTGCTCTCAAAACGGTGAAGGAATGCATTGCATCGTGAGGAAACCGGCATGCCCTATTATAGGACCAAAAATTCGAAGACATGTGATGTGATACCTACCCACACAACCCCATCTTTGCACTGGGCCCGCGTGGTTGATTATAGTCCAATCCCTCTTAGCGAGGAGGCCTCTGTCCTAGCAGTGGGAACATTATAGGCTATACAGGGTGTTACGGAAAGGGTATATCAATACAAACGGGTTGAAGAGTGTATCTGGTCTAGAATCTCTGTACAAAATTTCAGGTCAAAGCATTAACTTTGAAAATGCTTAATATTTTTTTATTTCGACATCACGGCGCTGCACTGGCGCGCGGCGGCGTGGTGTGCGTGTACTAGGCGCACAGACACACTACAGATAATGGATAATGACCCTCGTAGTGCGGTGACACGTTTGTTATGATTTCAATTTAATACTTAAACTATCGAAATAAAAAAATATTAAGCATTTTCAATGTTCTGCTTTTGAGCTGAAATTTTGTACAGAGATTCTAGACCAGATACACTCTTCAACCCGTTTGTATTGATATACCCTTTCTGTAACACCCTGTATACATACCTATTTAGCTAGAAGCAAAACTAGGTCTACGCCTCTACGCGCTACGGTTTCTATTATACTGATAACGCTTATAAATGTTTAGAAAAACAAGGTCTTCAATGATGACGCTCATTGCTGCTTCCGCTGACGTTCGAATTTCTGATCGCCGTTTGTTTTGATAAGAGCACCCACGATCGTCGCAAGTACGATTTCAAATCTTATGTACTTAGTAGTTTTTGAATTTATCTTGAATATTTTTGTCATCGGTGATGGAAAAATAACAGTGAGGAAACCTGGATTTACCAGTAAATATAAGTCTGAAATCGCCAACCCGTCTTGAGCAAGCGTAGTGATCAATGCCCATGCCTAAGTACTCCGTATGAGAAGGGCCCTTACCCTGCAGTCAATTCAGCCTCATCGCAGTCCCCTGTTGGACATAGGCTTCTTCCAGGCGGCGCCACAACACTCTGCCCTCCGCCTTCCGCATTCATTCTGTCCCAGCTACCCTTTTAACCGCTTACGCCGGATTAATCCGATAATTATTTTCGTGTCCATTTCGCCAAGGTCGTATATTTACGACCAAATACCACAGCAGCTCGTTTAATCTGCTTTTTTTATTTAATTATGCTGTATTCTATAAGGTATTTACTTTTCGATTGACTGTGCCGGGCGCTGGGGGCACAACAACTGATTTTTTTTTTTTCCTATATGGCCATCTCGTAGTTGACCTTGAGAGGTCGTGACTACTTAACCGGACTATCCTCTGGTTATTATTATTATTATGAGCCTGTTATGTCCCACAGCAGGGCAAAGGCCTCCCTTCCGTCTTTCCATATTCTCCTGTCTATTGCTACATCTGGCCAATCCTTTAGATAGGCGTCTCCTCTGGTTGCCTTAAGTAAACTCAAAGCCTCCAGCCAGGGGCGTATATCTAGTATGCTAAGCGACTACACGCTAAGGGCACCCCCTTTGGGGTACGAATCTCGGCTTAGGGCGTCGCTGGGGGAGGGCAGCAAGGTGGGACAGGCTGGCTCAGATTAATATTATTTACGCTTGATAAGGTCGGCGTTTCCTATCTGACTACTACGACAACTGATATGAAGTCGGACGGTTAAAAGGTTAAGGTCGTCGGTCCATCTAGCGGGGGGCGTCTCACACTGCTTGCCAATACGCGGTCTCCATTCCAGGATTTGTCTGCAGTGGGACAATTAATAGGCTGCTATTGCCTGTACCCATGACCCGCCGCACCGGTAGAAGGGCGGCTATATTTCTTCCGGAATGCATAAGTACATAACAACAGTGTCCAAGGTTCCATGTTTGTACCTATTGCATAAGCATTACACCGTCACTGTCTATGATTTTGCATTGCAATTTGAAAGTGTCGAAAGAAAATATTATCAGGAAAACAAATACAGTTTAGCGTGGTGTATGTAGTAATATGTACCTAGCGGGACCCTCGACCCTATTAGGGCTTTGCAGACCAACTAATTAGATATTAAGCGCTAATTTTGTGCCATCCATATAAGTTGAGTTTTGATTTTGGCCTCTAAAAATGTATAGAAGGCTAAGTCCAAGGAATCAATGCTTGTTGTTCCTCAGTTTTTGTATATCTGAAGGTGGGTAGATCTTTATAATAATAATAGTCCGCCAGACCGTATTTGGGTAGTTCTTCGAAATTTGATTCTTCGACTGATCCATATGGCCAAAATTTAATTTCACTTTCAGCTCTGTAACACATGTTCATATGAAAATAGGTATACCAAATAACATATGTTTGTAAGAGGGACTTGTTTTTATAAAGTAGTTTTCAAGATATCGACGTTCGAATATTTTGTGCCCAGATGAATCAGAAACAGAAATAAAAAGTAATAAATACACCGTTAGTTATGATTGTTAATTCTAAACAATAATTATTAATTCTTAATTAAGACTAAGACATATCAAAAGTGCCATAATTAGAACAAGTTTATACTCCTGTCATTTTTTAATTATTCAAAAGGGTAAATAATAATAAATAAGACTAGAACTCTAGACTAGACTAGACTTGTACACGGTCAAAAATTGGACATTATAATGCAATAAAAGCAATCTTTTCGTGCTGGAGAGGGGAAATCTAATTTATTTTATTATTTATATGGGGTATTGACCATACGAATCAGGCACAGTTGTATCAGAATTTTGCCTACAATCATGCATAACTCATCATACATACAGACTTCATTATTGTCATTTTACGATACGAATCTATAACTCAAAAGCATCACACGAAACATAGATTAAAGTTTTAAAACAATTAAATAAATTTTATAAGGTAGGCATTGTAATCAGAGTGCCACCTGAACCAAACACAGATGAATCAGATGTTTTCCTTCGTAACTCCGGGATCTAAGCCAACCAGCCGCACGTCTGCCTTCTAGCTTGTCCGATGCACCACTGGCTCCCACCGCGCGGGAAGCCAGACTCTCACTATTATTACCCGATCAAGTACGGTCAAGTGCAGCTTACGCCACATTAATCAGTATTATACACCGGACACTTCTTATTTACTTATTTATAAACACAGTAACGTAGTTATAACTAATACACATTTTTTTTGTAAGAGGACAACTCATTTCTTTTCGATATAATTATAATTTATATTGATGAATGAAAGGGAAAATGCGACATCGACCATTTTGTTCCGGAAAATGGCAAACGGACGCCTTATATGAATCAGAAGAACGGACTTCAAATATTTTTATTTTGTACCTAGACAGCAAATATTTAAAAAATATAATTTGTCCTAGTAAGGGATAAAGTTAAACTGTACAAAAAAAAATATTACATGCCGTTTTGTTAGTTGGTTACAGAAACATACCCACAGAGATCGAAAATTTTGTCCCTGAAGAACTACCCATTTC
The DNA here is from genome assembly GCA_945859645.1 of Amphipoea oculea. NCBI lineage: Eukaryota > Metazoa > Arthropoda > Insecta > Lepidoptera > Noctuidae > Amphipoea > Amphipoea oculea. The sequence continues at coordinate 16,067,191 of OX243880.1, forward strand.
CGCCATGGCGGCCAATCTCAAAGGAGACTAGCCTACGGCGCTGGAGATATTATAGTGCTCACACAGTGTGTGCGCGACACAGGGGCACTCTCCCTTCCCTCACTCTCTTTGTCCGATGAGACCGCACGTAATTCGACTCGACCGGAGCGAGATCAGACGGACGACCAACGGAAGCACGGGGGTATCACACCGCCAACTTCCAAAGTCCGGCCGTTCCTATTGGAAAAACGCGTTAGCAATCCTGGGAATCAAACCTAGGAGACCCCACGCTCACCAGTCGCGCTTGCGACACCGAGGGCAGATCTTTGTAAGTACTATTAGATATACCTATTTGTTTTTTACTACTTGTAAATTAGCATCGTGAAACAGCGACGGTCGCCAAACTGAAAATACCATCTGTTAGCGCTAGCGGTCGGTTACTAACCCCTGGTAGATATGTAGGTGAGTGGGTTACAAGAATACTCCCCGTCGAGACTACGTGACAACTGTACCGTCTACTCTTTGTTGTTGATCTATTAGGCAATTGCCAAAGTTTTTATGTACCTACGGTAACTAATTGATAAGGATTTGAATAGCTCTTTCTTCATCATCCTTGAATTAATCAGCCATTCTTAAGCTTTTTATGGCGGTAAATATGATAACACACGTTAAAACTAATTAGCCTAGTTTTTGTATTACGGAGGAATTGAGAAAAACTCGTGAGGAAAGTTTTGAGTAAGTATAAATGTCGATGCCTATAAGAGTAGGGGAAGACCAAAGAAACGATGGATGGACTGCGTGAATGATGATAATGGTTAGAAAAGGGGTGACTACCGAGATGGCGACTAATAGAGAAGTATGAATGAAAAAGACATGTTGCGCCGACCACAAATAAACTGGGATAAGAAGAGGAGAATGATGGTGTTGTGTTACATTTCATGTTGCACTTCATTAATTAGGAGGACGGCTAATTTGTGTTATCTACATTTCAAATCAAATCAAATGTCATTTATTCAAATTAGGCTGAGAATCAGCACTTTTAGAACGTCATATTAACAAAAGACAGTCCCCCAAAACGCCCGTCATTCGCCGCTTACGAGTGCTTTCGATGAGGAGAAGAAGTGGCGGAACAAACTCCCCAGCAGCACAGCTGTCTGTTCAGTTAGAAAATAATTTCTTCTTACGTCACTGACTCACTTATCTGTTATGTAGGTACCTGGCATTACAATTAAAGCCACTTTTAACAAGGTGTCCGGTTATAAAGGCGATGGAAAAAATAGATACATTCTATAGATATTTGATTATTTTCATCATCAGAAAACAAATCAGTTAGTCTCTAAGCATTTTAATGAAGCAAAAAGTTATGCCATAAGTGGTGGCCACGACGACATACCTACTCTGTAAATATTTAGCAGCTAAAATCCTAAAAGCTAGATCTTTAAGTACCTATGAATCCTTGGTAGAAATGGTTTGAGAACTACTTAGAAGTTTTGAAGAACATGTGGAAACACTTGCCCTGAAATATATATACCTAAAATTCAAAGTCCTGACTGACTGATATATCAACGCACAGCCTAAACCAACCGCTGGTCCTAGAGACATGAAATTTGGAGGGTGTGTTCTTTGGGAAGAGCAGGTATCCACTAAGAAAGAGTATTTCGAAATTCCACCCCTGAGAGGGTGAAGGTGAATGGGGGGAGGGTGAAATTTCACGCGGACGAAGTCGCGGGCAGAAGCTAGTATGACATAAACGTAGGTATTATGGGCTAAACAAAATGCCCTGTGACTTCAGCGCTGAGTAAGACAGTCATTGACATCTCGGCAAGTATACGTGACCGCGGCGCCCTCCGCTGCCATATTGTTGACTAGATATAAATAAATTTAACGATGAGCTGACGACGGAGAGGTGTGTAAGCTTAGTGAATAGTGTTGGAGGCAACTGAGCGTCACATGGAATCAGCGAACCAATTGCGTAACACACTATCCGTAGCAAAGGCATTTTGACAGTTCAACAACATTTACTGCGTTATTTACGCTGTTGAGCAGACTTTTTCGAAAATATGAAGCAATGGTTTAGCAATATCCTTAAGGCTACGTTTCCAACAGAGATGAGCGAGGATGCGTAACGAGTAATGTGTGTAAAACTAATCAATAACAACGCTAACTTAGTTCAAGCTGTGAAAATGAAGCGATGTTATTGGTTTGATTCACACACATCCCTCGCTACGCATCCTCGCACATCTCCGGTGGAAAGACAGCCTTAAAATGATTTAGATTGAGATTGATAGTGTGTTACGTAATCAGGGCGCTGTATGAGGATGGATCAGGTGAATGCATAGCAAGCTTTTACTATGCGAACAACCAAGATACCGCGAAAAAAAATTTTGGCAATATTTCATAGGGATTTATTTCGCGATTTCGGGTTTGGTCCCATCCCATAGTAGATAAAAGTTGTTCATAGTGATGAGTGAGACAATGGCCTTTTTTCAGGTTTTCAGCTATTTCAATTACACCTTATAAGTATGATTAGGTATGTAGGCACTCAATGATATCGTAATGCCTAGGTATTTTAAATATCTATATCCCCAAACATCAATATCATTAGGTATAGCTTTCTACTGCTTAATGAAGTAGCGGTCAGCGAATAATTCTTTTCAGACAGGCTGAAAACCTATCGTGTTTCTTCAAGCCACCATCTAAGCCAAATCCAAGCATTTGGAAGGGGGCAAGAAACTCCAACTGTGCATGACCTGTCAGGGCACATCCCGGTCCCGAGGGACACTGCTGTAAAGTGGTGTGGACGTGTAAATACACTCTGCGCGACTTTCTCGGAGGTCACTTAAGTATTTATTACAATTATTTTTCACAAGTAGATTCCGAATAACAGGAATCGGCGACGCTGTAGGCCTAGAAAGAGATGGCCTGACGAATTGAACGCCTATCTAAAGGACTGGCCAGATCTAGCAAGAGACAGGAGAAAAATGGAAAGACGGAAAGGAGGCCTTTGCCCTGCAGTGGGACATAACAGGCTCATAATAATAAAAAAAAGATAGATAGCTAAATTCTCCTTAAATACCAAATACAATAATTATCATTATAAGATGCTAATAGAAGATTGAATAGGTGGTCTAGGCTGGTCTCGGCAAACATATAGTAGATCAGCCGATGTTGTCATGTTGAACACAATTCCAAAACCCACTAAAGATTTAGATTTACTGCGTAATTTTATCTAAACAATACAAATTCTAAATCCAAACAGCAAACGCCATCTTGTAACGTGGGGGCTAAAGGGCGGTGGACCAAGGTAAGCGCAGGCGCAGCTCCACCTATAAACACAAATATGTAGTCGGAGCACATTTTGAAGGGACAGTAAGGTGCGCCCTTTCAAATTGCAACACAATAATCGTAATGATGTTATGATATGGAAATATTTAATGTCAACTTTCCATATTTGCAATGTTTGTTTGTCTATAATCGACATTCTTGCTTAGTAGTCCTTGCTGTAAGCACTTAATCAAGTGACGATGAATAATTAAAATTTATCAGGATTCGGTCGTATAGTTGTGGGATAACATAACATCACGCCTGTAATCCCCAAACGGTTAGGCAGAGAGGCACCTATACTACACCCACATTTCGTCAGTTATGTTTATGTATCACTAGCAGCACCCCGCGGTTTCACCCGCATAAGTGTCGATCCCGTGAAAATATCGGGATAAAAAGTATCATACCTATGTGTTATTTTGATGTATAAGCTATATTATTGTAAAGTTTCATCAAAATCCGTTTAGTAGTTTTTGCGTGAAAGAGTAACAAACATCCTCACAAACTTTCGCCTTTATAATATCTATTAGTGCGAGTGTGATTAGTGTGATATTAAAAGTGTGATGTGATGTGATATTAGTGTGATTATAGCAGGATAGTAGGATTTAATAGAGGGCGCGCCTCTTCCCATTGACCGGACACAAATCTAGGCTCCGGACGGCTAGTGAGTAATTTTTAATTTAATCGAAAAACTCAATAACACTTCGCCCGACCTTGGAATTGAACCCAGGACCTCTTGCTTCAACAAGTTATAATTGTGGGATCACACTAATAAAGGCGAAAGTTTGTGAGTGTGTTTGTTACTTCTTCACGCACAAACGGCTGGACCAATTTTGATAAAATTGGAGGTAGCTGACACCTTGGATTAACACATAGGCTACTTTTTATCCCGATATTCCCACGGGAAAGAAACTTATGCGAGTGAAACCGCGAGGCGCAGCTAGTCTATATATATAAAAACTTTTTTACAAAAAAAAACAACCGACTTCAAAAAAAACCACTACAAAGTGAAAAATAACTTTAATTTCGGAAGTCGGTGTCGTTGCTTCAGCATTTTCGTTTTTTGACACCGACTTCCGAAATTAAAGTTATTTTTCACTTTGTAGTGGTTTTTTTTGAAGTCGGTTGTTTTTTTTTGTAAAAAAGTTTTTATTTTTCACTTTTTAGTTGTACGTGCCCCACATACATTCAATTAACACTAGTGCATTGAAGACACGACTCGAAGAATCATCAAAATTCACAAAAAATGCCGGAGATGCAGTACATTTATGCATATAACTTCGTACATAAGAATAATTACCTAATGTATTATATACTAAAACCTTCCTGAAAGTATGTAGATCACACTCATGAAAGAATTATCAAAATCGGTTCAGTAGTTTTTGAGATAATCGCGGACATACAAACATACATACATACATACATACATACATACATACATACATACATACGGGTCGAATACAGAACCTCCTTTTTTAAAGTCGGTTAAAAATGAAACCCGTTTTCCGTTGTCACGACATAACATGAAAACGGCTGGACCGATTTCGATGAAATTTGGTATAGAGATAGTTTGAGTCCCGGGAAAGGACATAGGATAGTTTTTATCCCGATATTCCCACGGGATCGACATTTACGCGGGTGAAACCGCGGGGCGCAGCTAGTATTTTATATAATTAACTACTTAACTTACATCTGGCTTGTGTAACTGAACGGTAGGTCTATGCAGATATGGCCTGCACATTCGAGGCCTGCTACAGTCGGAGTGTATGTATCTATGTAGTTACATGTAAAATACAGTTTGAAAGAAAACAAATGTAGCGAATATAAGTGCGTGGGAGTTTCGACACGTGTAGAATGATAGGTCAAAGGGATTATGTTACAACCATTGTGTTTAAGATGCCAGTAGGGTGATCGGTGACTACTAACATTAGACAGAACATATCAAAAATAACATTTTCGAAATGGAAATCTCTGTCTCTATGGAAAGTTTAAAATCTGTCTAATTTGGCTGTAACACTATTTTTTTCGAAAATGTTCTTTACTAACTTTTTAGACCTTTGTATCGTGCTTATGCGTACGAAGTTTAATTAAAATCGGTTTATTCATTTCGAAAAACAAGGGCTTGAAAATTTGTATATGCCGTAAGTCGTAAGAGCCTATTTATGGAATAAAACAACCACAGGGCAACAAGGACGGCAGTTAACGATTATTTTACGATTCTCTATCGCCCTTCAAGATCTATAGGTTATACGTGCGATATAAAATTAATTATTTTATTGTTTAATCATGTATCCATAATAAAATCTGTAGGTTACAGCCTATCCTATGCCACCGACCGCCACCATCAATGACTATTCTCTTTGGCCACCATAGCACATGAGGAGACATTTATCTACTCATGTGACCATAGATTGTAGTGGAAATGGTCAAAATAGTTACAAGACTTTGTTGTTTTCTAGTAGTTTTTTACAGTACCTATACATCGATTATTATAATTCGGTTGTCCTTTCGAAAAGCTGTTTTCATTTTAGATACGGAAACTTTTTGAGCTGAGGGGTACTTAATACAGCTGAGGGGTACAGAGCGTTGACGGTCAGGGTTAATATGCTGGCCCGCAGATTTGCCCGCTGTTCAAGAGAGGTAAAGATTTTGTTACCTATTTAAATCCTTTTGTCAGACGTTTTACTCCAGCAGTCTGTGGACAGTATATACGCAAAGGGCTGTCAATGCTCTGCGGGTCCAATACAATAACGCATTCAGGATGCTGCTGAGGCTCCCTCCGTTTTGCAGCGCGTCCGCCATGTTCATGGAGGCTCGCACAGATGGTTTCGCGGCGATCTTACGCAAGAAAGCGGCGTCACTGCTGCACAGAGTGCGTGTGAGTAGCAACAGCATCCTGAGTGTGATAGCGGACAGGTATGACTGGGTATGACTGTCCGTTCTTCAAAAATTGTATGCGTTTATGTGTGAACTAACATAGTTTTAAGCATTATTTTTTACTAACAAAATGGATCATGTTGTCTGAAATAAATAAATAATAATAATAATAATTAATTGCGAAACACACTATCAGTAGGTAGCAATAGCTTGCATTTTGACAGTTCAATAACATTAAATGCGTTTTTTACGTTAATAGTTGAGTAGACTTTACAAAATGATTCCGATTGTGAAATTGATAGTGTGTTACGCAATTAATTAGGGTGTGCTGGTTTCCTTTATAAAAAATCGCAGCTTTCGACTTGTCACGGGGAGGTGGGACCCGCTGAGGAACAGCGGGTTGAGGCCTGTCGGGGGAGCGGTGAATGCTTATGCGAATCACGCACCCCCGGCCATAGGTAGAGGTGTAACACCGCGGTGGTTTTAGCCGGTAAGAGTCCAGCATGATAGAGGAAGTCCATGAGGGTTTCCACCGCAAAAAAAAGCTTTCGACTTGAGCTACCCCTATTTACTTATCACTTTCTTTAGGCCGTCAGTTTTCAGTTTTTTCCATAAAGTTACTTAGTTATATTTTATGAAAAGAAACGACGACCCACAGAAGATCTCAGGGAAGACCTGGATGAGACTTGTACAGACCAGGGAAGCATGACACAAAATGGACGAGACCTAAACCACCCACTGCTAAGTAGCAGTGGGTTGAACAAGGCTGGCAATGATGATGATGATAATGATGATGATGATGAAAAGGAATGGAAATGTTAATTATTTTTATTAATATCTTGATATTACGGTGTATTTTCTCAGCTGATGATGTTTGCACAACTGCTATATGCAATTATTGTGCAATTGTGCAAACTCTTTGCACACACCCAGACAATGAAAGGGAAATGTAAGAACAATTAAGTATATTCAAGGATTTAGATTATAAATTGTAATAGATATCCTAGTAGAATAGGTAGATATATGTTTATACCTAACTCCTAAGCTTCAATCAAGGAAGTCTTATCAAAAATGTTGTTTTGACAGAGAAAAATTTGAATATCTAAATAATGACAAAACTGTCTATTTCTGCATCAATCTAGAATGATGTAAAAGAGTCCAATATTTTCGTCATCTCGCACTATTCTGACCTCGCGATTATAACTTTCTGTTCCGTATCAGTCGTCGTGTTAGTTCGAAGGTGTTGCTTGCGTTATCTTAGATAAGGGGCAGTGTAACGAATATACGGCATTATTAGTTTTATTCCACGTTGAATAACGTGGCAGTAGTAGGGTGACCATGTTTTTTGAAAAGTCCTATTAAAAACCTGATAAAATCGTGGATTTGTTATCGATTGACAAACAGGCTGATGGTCGTGTGGCGGCCATCTAAGAACTGGCGCCACATGCGAACACTCTGATGTCACGCAAAATCCTGCATCCCGCAAGCATATACAGCATCCCGATGACAGTGGTCGGGCAGTTGCCCACCAGACTCGACACCCGTCTGGTCGAAGGATCCTCCCTTTTTTATGAAGGATGAGTGAACTTTACACCCTGTTCCTCATATCTCTATCGTCGACCATATTGTTATGAAAGGTAGTTTCTTACACCTATAAGAGGTCTATTAATCATAACAACTAGGCAGAGATATATCTCTTGTGCCATGTAGGTACCTACTAATCATTTTTTTCAAAACAAAATGAACCTTGGCGGCAGAAACAGGCATGGAGTAGGCTAGAACTTCTATTTTGTCTTTCCCGAAGAATTTTGCCAGAGGTGTACAGTAAATAAATTTTTCGCCGTTAGCTTAACTTCATGATCTGTATTCTGCTCTACATGCAATACTTTTTTTTCTTGTGTTAATACGAACTTAACTTTGTTAAATTTATTAGGAAATAAATTAAATCAATTATAAACAATCAAATCAATGTATATTTACATAATTTAAAAAGCTAACAATCTTAAAATAATAATATGTACAAGTATATAAAAAGGGAGGGAAAATAATCAAAGGGCATCAAAAAATTCGTCCGCATCACTGTCAACGGGAAACGTGCCCAAAAGGCTGGCAGCATTGCCACGTTGTATGGCAATGCTGATTCTTTGGCCAAAAAATAGGCCAGCCCTCTGGTCACGTGATGAGTCGACCAACCGCTTGGCGATGTCTCGGAATACTAAGTGGGCACTCGGGCCCCATGGCCCTAGTGTTTCAATTCAATCAAATCAATTAATCAATTTTTTTTTTTGTGTTCAATTTATTTAGAACCTGAATAAGATTATGATGAGAATTGAAATTGACTCAATTTATAAGACGTATAATACTTATAGGTAATTTATGTCAGATAAAATGTTAGACCATGATAAAAGGCGAGACGCTAAAAAATATAACGATTCTGATGCTCTTTGCAATTTTTGCATGAACATTCTAGAAAATCAACAAAAATCTCGTCGGTCACGAACCGCCGAACTCTTCCGAACTTTTCCGTCGAAATCCGATCGCGTGGTAACACCAAACGCGAACTACGCAGTTGTTCAGTCAAGGTCGTCAGTCGTGGATGCGTGATGTGTGCACTACAACATTTTTTATTTATTTTATTAATGGCCGCTGGGACGATAAAACGAACTGTGTTGATAGGCGGCGAACGCGTGTAAGGTCTTGTACGCATGCTCGTGTTGTAATAAAAGTTTTAAATAAGTATTTAGTAATCAACAAGGATATAATTTAATGAAAAGTCCGAAGTAAGAATTTCCTCCATTTTTTTTTCTACTGTGGAATTTCAGAGTCACTTTTACGTTAGCATATTCACCATGTGCTGCAAAGCAAGCTGTTGTCAGTGTTGTCCATATTATTATAGCCCTTTTTTCTGTATTGGATATCATTAAATGACCTTAATGACCCCTCCCGCTCTGGGTGGAGCGGAAGGGAGTGTCAGTCGCTTACTGACTAAAACCCATCTGTGTTCCTTCCTTAGCCCTTTATGTTCCGGGGTAGCGGTAACCCTTTCGGACAATCCTGCACCCCCGGCAGGCTTCGGCCCTGACAGGCCCCTTCCTTTATGCTGACATCTCTCTGAGGCTGCTGACATCTCTCTGAGGCTGCTGACATCTCTCTGAGGCTGCTGACATCTCTTTGAGGCATATATTATGGCCCTTGTCCTGACAATCACACATACTTACTTAGTTTGCAGCTTATGGTTGCAATGTTATCCGGGTTCGCATCACATTCACATGTTGTGAAAGTAAATTCAGATGCTTTTCGTTGACTCACAAATCATACACTAACCTAACCAGCAGGGCAATTGCGTAACACATTATCAATCGGAATCGGTTTCATTTTGACAGTTCAACAACATTCATTGCGTTATTTACGTGTTGAACAGATTTTTTTTTCGAACGTATGAAGCAATGGATTAGAAATTTGCTTTAAAATGATTCTGATTCCAATTGATAGTGTGTTACGCAATCAAGGTGCGGGTATCCTAATTACGTAACACACTGTCAATCACAATCTGAATCATTTTGAAGGATATTGCTAATACATTGCTTCTATTACCTATGTTCGAAAATATAGTCTGCTCAACAACGTAAAAAACGCAATGAACTGATTGAACTGTTAAAATAAATGCCATTGCTACTGATAGCACAGTATAACTGTGCTGATAGTGTGTTACGCAGTTACCCCGCAGCATAGCTATTCGACAGGTTGTCGAATCGAGAATGACACGTTTCCAATTACTAGTTTGCTTTGCCCCCGACAGCAAATAGCTCTCGTAGGAATGGCGGTTGTCTATTTGATGTAAACTGACAAAATTTTCGGGTTCTGGATTTGTGAACAGCCTTTCGAGGATTCTTTTGACTGACGATCGATTCAGTGAAGAAGCGTATCGAACGGTTAGATTGCCGATTGGTCCATTCAACGGCTCAAGTTCAAAGGTAAAACAAGTTTGCTGACACAAACTTACAGCTTATTTCGTGAGACGGGTCGATCGATAAAATATTAATACATTAATACAAACTGCCTCATTTGTCCTATTGAGTGGATTTCCTTGACCTATCATCTATGTATGTACCTACCTATCGTAACCTATCCTAATCCTAAGTAGGTAATATTATAAATGACCATCCTGAAATTTTGCACATACTTTGTCAGGTGTACAGAAACGGACATAGGGTAGGTACCTTTCATCCCGAAAAAAGTGCTGTTCCCGAGAAAAACAACAATAACGTTATTATGATAATAGATGGCGCCACGTGTCTATTGAATTTTGTCACATTATTTAATTCTGAGGGGGTACGTGGTTTGCTAGGTCAGCTAGTTATTAATATTTATCTACTATTGCATGGCGAAAATGTATAAGGATCTTAGGACTTCTCTGCGGGGTAATTGCGTAACACACTATCAGTAGCACCACCTAGCCTGAGCCCCGTCTAGGGTTGCCAGGTCTTAAAACCGAAAAGCCGGACAGACCAGCCAGTTTAGCCGGACATTTGGGTAAAAAAGCAGGACGCCCTTAATTTTTTAGTCTTAGTAAGTATAACACGACAATTATTTTAAAAGTAAAACTAGGCTTTTTTATCACTTACTATAAACTAGAGTGGGGTGGTGATGAAAAGTGACGGGGAGGTGGGGGCGCGCCGCCCACGCTTTGGTCAAATTTAAAAAGCCGGGCAGGCTGGACACCGTCTGATTGGGCCGGACACGCAACCAAAAAGCCTGACTGTGTCCGGCTTTATCCGGACGCCTGGTAACCTTAACCCCGTCCTACCTTAAGTATGCTTATTCGTGGTCTTAAGGTTCTTGTTCAGCAAAAGTCAAGAACTAGGTATTATTTTGTTACAGCTAATCCTATCGGTACAGAAACAGATTGATAACTCAGTTAACACTGGTTTACATAGATAACCATATCAGATAACAGTTAGTGATAACAAACTCTAGGTAAAGTATATTACATAACCACTCTTATTTACATTAGGTATATTTTTAATATCACAGAGTACCTAACTCGAACAAGTATGTGGGTATATTTTTAAAACAATCATTAATTATTTATTTTATTGACATAAGTAGGTATTTTTTGATAAAATAATTGACTAAGCGCCAAAATGCCGGACGAACGGTAACCCTAGTCGAGTCCACCCAATTTCGGTATAACGAGACCTTTTGGAATAAAGTTTTGGCATAAAAATGTCCGCTCAGATAAAGTTGATTGTTTTATTTGTTTTAGTATTTGTTTTTATTTACAGTAGGTAGAGGTACCTAGGTACCTCTACCTACTAAAAATATAAATAATAAATCTAATAATAATATCTAGATATTTTAGAATTATAATAAACTTATAAGTAACAGCTTTTGAAGAGAAAAGATGCATTTCAAAGATTTATGTCACGTTCCTACGTTTTTAATATCATATAGTTATCTCATAATAATATTCGATACTAGCTGCGCCCTGCGGTTTCACCCGCATAAGTTTCGATCCCATGGGAATATCGGGATAAAAAGTAGCCTATGTATTAATCCAGGGTGTCTGCTACCTCCATACCAAATTGTATCAAAATTGGTCCAGCCGTTTGTGTGTGAAGAAGTAACAAACATTCAAACACACTCACAAACTTTCATCTTTATGATATTAGTGTGATTTATAATAGTCCGAGCTTTATCAATCAATCAATCAACTCAGCCTATCGCAGTCCACTGCTGGACATAGGCCTCTCCCAGACTGCGCCACAGCACCCTGTCCTCCGCCTTCCGCATCCAGTCGACCCCAGCCACCTTCTTTAGGTCGTCTGTCCGAGCTTTATATTAAACCACAATTATCAATCTACCTAGCCTTTTGCCAACTATATTGGGGTCGGCTTCCAGCGTAACCGGATGCAGCTGAGTACCATGGAGCGACTGCCTATCTGACCTCCACAACCCAGTTACTGGTTAATACGATACCCCTTGGTAAGACTGGTTGTCAGATTTTCGGGCTTCTGACGACCCGTAACGACTGTCAAAGATCCACGAATGACAGCCGGGACCAACGGCTTAACGTGCATTCCGGGGTACGGAGGGGTCTTGGTAAACTAAAGATGCGACTGCCTATCCGACCTCTAAAACCCAGTACGATACCTACCCGTTGGTAACACTGGTTGTCAGGCTTTTGGAATTCTGACTACCCGTAACGACCTGTCAAAGATTTACGAATGTTAGCCGGGAGTCCGGGACCCACAGATTAAACATGCTTTCCGTGGTACTATGCTCTACAATGTCTATAACCACGATACCTACTTCCATATTTCCACCTACTCACTGTAGGTACTTATAAGACTTTGTTTACCGACCTTAATCGTGAAGAAGTGATCATACATCGTGATTCGAGGTTCACTGAACTCGAACCTTGGCCCAGTCAGGCAGAGGACGGAGCAGCCTTGGCAGTGAACTGCTTTCCGTCCAGTCGACGAACCAGAACGTATGGATTTCCTTTAGTTATTTAATGTTGTTGTATTTCTATATTGAGGCCCGCTTCTACCACAATGTATGATTTTAAAACCTCGTTCTATTTCAATCAATCGTTTGAAGATAAGAGAGACAGCACGATGTTCTAATGTCAAATTCGTTTTTAGTGGGCCTACATTTTTGTTTTATTTTATTCAAATTCGTAAACTTCTATGAAGAATCGACCTACCGATAGGATCATAGAATACTCTTTATTATGTACACCATATAAATTAGGTACAGACATAAATATAGAAACTTTATCGATCATCCTCATTTGAGGTTTTCCCTTTATTTCTTGCTAGCTTTTACCAGCGGTTTCACATGCGTGAATGTTGGCACTTGATGACTTGACCTATGGGAACATACTACCGGGATAAAAAGTATCCCGTGTGTATTCCATTCCATTCACGTATAAACTATGTGTGTGTTTGCGTGATGGAGTATCACGCAAAAATGACTGAACAGATTTGGATGAATACTTACAGATAATTTGATGAACAAACATACAAACGTTCACATTATAAATTCGCTTTTAAATTCGTTTGCTTCTGTGTTTAACAGCCCTTAGAGATGATGATGATATACTTATTTTCTTAAACTTAGAACACAGCACTTCCGATGAGAAACATCGAGAATATCTCCCAACCATTTTATAGCATAGACAATTTATTTTCCTTCCTATAGGCCAGTTGCCAAAGCCGATTAAGACTGCATTGATCGCAGCATTCGCAGCAGCAAAAATTGTGTCGACTTGCCGAGCTGGCAACCTACCAAACCCCTTAAACTAATGCTATTCAGGAAATTAGTTTATTTTATCAACTCGAAATGTTTAGTGTAGGTATCTTAAACTTGTGTATTCTTGTCGGTAAGAGGAAAGCAATTGAATATTCACCAAATCAAGTAGGTATATACTGGACGAAAAGCACGCATAACCAGCCTAGTAACGGTCCCACCGCTGGGACACAGAACTTCTCTCTGTGAGAGGGAGTGCGCCATAATCCACCACGCGGGCCCAGTGCGGGTTGGCGGATGAAACGTCTTCGTATTTTTGGTTCTAGGTCATGCCGGTTTCCTCGCGATGTTTTCCTTCACCGTTTTGAGAGCAGTGGTGATGAAATTAAAATACACTAATCAAAGTGCCTGCCTGGGTTCGAACTCACGACCTACAACCCGTAAGTCAGAGCCGATATTACTACTGGGCCACCACTGCTCTCACTCTGACGAAAAGCACATCCTTCAGCTTTCTCCAGGTACAGTCAACAAAGAGATTAGTAATAGTTAATAGAAAACAAACAGCTCATTTATCAAATTAAATCGACAACATCCATCGGTTTCTTAGTAAACTGCAACTATATCCGACGGTCCTGCATACTTATCTCTTTTGTTGACTGTACATAATATTTGTGTACCTATTGTAGCCCAGTAGGTCTCAACTCAACCAAATCTGGGTGGGTTTCGTAGCAAATCTGAATGGGTTCCTTCGTTCGTACTTTCGTAGCAAATGTAAATGAGTTTTGAAGCAAATCTATTTAACTTTCGTAACAAGTGTTGATGATTTTCATAGTAAATCGATGGCTTACGTAGCAAATCAGGGTGGGCTTGTCAGTGCAGTCAGTCATAGCAATTAGCTGTTAATAGAATAGAAAATATTTCTAACTTTATAATAAGGAAAATTAATAAAGCGCTCTTCCTCTTTCTTACTTATTTAAAAAATTGCTGTGCCCGACAGGGTCCATAATTGTTTCTATTATTTTTATTTACTACCTGTAATTGTACAGTCGCCAGCACATCAAGCTACCCGAAACTGTCAAATTTTCCCAATCAACTTTGAACCTTTTTCTTTAGCGATAAAGTTGAAAATCAATTAAAGAAATTTGACAGATTGTAGTAGCTTGACGTGCTGGCGTCTGTACATTATGGATTGCAATATTTGCAATAAACGACTTGAGATTTGACCCACCTTTGCATAAATGGTTGGTAACTGTACACTAACATAATCTAGTTAGGTTTATAATGGCATTTGACTAATTTCACTTGCATCAATCTTAATCAACCTTATCATTAGATATCACCTTGTTTACATTTATTGCAAAATTTGCAAGAAATCAACGTTGTTTATATAAATTTCTTCATAATTCACATAAGATATTAGATAACATCTCCACACAACGCAAAAGCATAAATGAAAAGTATAAGGAAAACGGAAATTCAATTTATTTTCCATTCATTTCGAGAAATAATAGAAATTACACATCACAGTGTTCACATAAGAATGCGTTTAAAACAATTAGATATGCTAGACTCCGAACGACCTTGGCAATGACCGCCTTATGTAAGGAGCTATTTTGTTTTGCATAAGTACCTATTGCGACACGCTTGTGCAGGAATCTCTGATAATCTGAAGTATAGGTAAGTTATATAAGTATTAGCTAGGAAAGAATCATCTGCCTAGCCTTTTCCCAACTATATTGGGGTCGGCTTCCAGTCTAACCGGATTCAGCTGAATACCAGTATTTTACATGGAGCGACTGCCTATCTGACCTACACAACCTAGTTACTGGGTAAAGTCGTCCCGCGGGATTTAAGTTCGAGCGGCCTCTGTTGACTAGGTAAAGAGCCATACGATACCCCTTTGTAAGACTGGTTGTCAGACTTTCGCTTCTGACGATCCGTACGTAACGACTAGGAAAGAAGACATTATGTTAGGAAATACTATTTTGGTGTTTTTAGGAGTTCTCAGTTATGTACGAAATGTGGAGTTATTCCGGTCTGGGCCGATTCCATTTAGATTGCTGTCGATACGCTAAGAAGAAGTTATGTCCATGATAAACTCAAAAAGTATAGTTAGCGCCACGAAAGATGAGACTTGACCCCGCCTCCCGCGCTATATCCGCCGCCCCTATGACGTCCCGTCCCGCGCTCAGACCTCATACCGCTAAAGAGACCTAAAATAAATCGTGTACTGCGCAAGTCAAACCACGTGGTGTTTCAAGTCTCATCTTTCGTGGTGCTAACTGTACATATGGATTGAAAAAGTCACATTGTTACACAGGCCACAACCTTTTGCATGAGAGACGAGGCCTTCCCTACTGGGCCATCACGACTTCAAGAGGTAGGTACAGACGCCAGCACATCAACCTACCCGAAACTGTCAAATTTTCCCAATCAATTTTGAACCTTATGTTTTAGCAATAAAGTTGAAAATTTATTAATGAAATTTGACAGATTGTAGTAGGTTGATGTATGTACCTACTACTTACACCTAACCCATCTATTAAGTTAAATTAGTTAACTAGGAGTCAGGTTGTTTACCCATTAGTTTTAATGAGTTAAAAAAAAACTTGTTTACTACGTATAAAATCCATTGCGTTTCCGAATGGGAAGGAATTTTAATGGCGGAATAACAATGGACCAACTACCTATTTGTTATCGTATCATGCCATGTTGTGTAGTTAATGCTTTTGCGTTTTAAAATTCCTATGTGTTTTCGTGGATCCGGTGTTTCTGTGGGTGTGTTAGGTACGCTCGGCTACACATCAGGAACATAACCAGTATAAGCTGACTCCTCATTGTACGGAAAACCAATACAAGGCGAGGTCAGCTAACATTGGAAGGTATAGCTTGATGCGCAGCCGTGTGTACCTACTCCAGTAGTTAAAAAAAAACATGTTTTTGTCAACTCGTCGCGTTTTTATGGATTGAGCAAGGTCAGTTAATAAAATATGAGTAGATTGTAGAAACGTAATATTTTTTTATACACATAAAATCACGCTTGTATAGTTAATCCCCAAAGGGTAATGCAGAGGTATACCTTTAGTAAGTACGACGTCATTACGTCGGCGCCGGCTGTCGCTGAAAACCAGCGCTGGGGCTCTGTCCTGCATAGGGTCGCAGCATAATGCTGAGCGATAGCCGTTTTGCGTGGATGTGACGCATGTTTCCCCCTACCTTTTTATTTTATTTTTTGTGTTTTTGTTCTTTTTGCGTCATTTTCACCGCAAATAAACGTATTTTCTTTCTTTAAGTACACCTCATTTCGCCAGTAATGTTTATGTCCCATGCATTGATGTATAAAATTTTCTACATCAATGGTCCCATGTAATAGGGGGCCAGCCTTTTGCCGTCAACCGGGCATAGAGTCGGGCTGCTACTAAGAAATTCCTGATGGAAAAATCCAATACCTAACACATAACAACATACACTTAACTCTTACTTTCTTTAATTAGGACGACGGTGAAGGAAAACCTTGTGAGGAAACCAGCATGTCCTTGAACCAAAGATTCGAAGACTGTGACGTCTACCAACCCGCACTGGGCCCGCGCGGTGGATTACGGCTCAGATCTCACCGAGAGTAGGCCTGTGTCCCAGCAGTGGGAACATTATTGGCTGATTATGCTATGTTATGTATAGTATTTAGGGGCTTAAATAAAAACATTGCAATGATTAGCGACTGTCAGAGCGGTTTCGCAATATATCCGATCCGAATTCGAGAAATGCCGGTCCCAAGTGACCATTGTCCTATTTGTATGAGGGGTTGCGCAATAGATCCGAAAAATAGGACTATGGACTATTTCTCGGATTCGGGTCGGATTCGGATCGAACGTAGTGCGAAACCGCCCATAAGCGTCTTTTAACTGTAAGCAACGTCTATAAATAAACCCCAAAATGATTACTTATTCTATAATATTTTTTTTATGTGGGAGTATTTCCAGTACACAAAAAAATATGACGGCTCTACTTCAACGTCATCAAACGATAAAAAAGTTTTTAATATTTTTAAGAGGTATCTTCGTAAGAAAACGCGATGTATAAATAAAAAAAAAACATTATGAAATTCTTTCCGTATTTTGACACGCAACTGTTGATGACGCAGTTGTATAGGACCATATAAATACGCCGAAAGAAAAAAGAAAAATTGCGTCGTTTTCTTTAGTAATTGTAAAACACTTTCTGTGTAAAAACATTTTATAGCCATCCAGAAATACTTTGAGGGATTACCTAACAATAGGAAAAGTTATTTTGGGATACCCTAACTAAAGGTACTTATAGCGTAGTTTAGGTAACTTTCTCGGTTACTTAATAAAATACAGGATGGCATGGGGAAATTGATGTGCAAACTGTAACCATGGATTTAGTACATGATTCTGAAACCCTTCGTTGAAATATTTCGTCGGTTATTTAAAAAAAATTCGCTGTTCCATACGTTTTGATCGCGTAGGTACTTGTATCGCACTTTTCTATGAAACAGCTGTTTTTTTATAACCGTCAACAGGGGTCCAGAATGCAAGGCGCCTCGCCTGTATACTAAAGAAATTTCGATGTTTTGTTATCACACTGAATATTTGTTTTGTTCAATGTTTTGTAAAAACATAAACCTTTCGGAATAAATTCTGTAAAAGATGGTGTAAAAGTGCATCCAAATTGGTTGCGTAGTTTACAACAACGCGGATGGACACGAAAAGCGATTTGAATTAATATAAAATTATAATTTAAGTTAGATATAGATGAAATTGTCAAGTCTTTTGTTTACAAACACCACAAATGCCTCGGCACTTGTATTCATGAATAAATATCGAGTAGCTACTTGACATCGTCTGCATCTTGTATTAAAATTATTGTTAATAATAATAATGTTATAATGTCCTTGCAAACGATCGAGAATTTTCGACGTACGGTTAGCCTCAAAAATATGCATACATTGACAGCAATCATAAATTATCATTCGGTTTTAATATTTTATTATTTATCTTTTTGATAGATTCCTTTATAATTTAGATAGATTTTTAAACGGCCAAGCCTCATATTTTGACTAAGGTGTAGAGTTTGTGAAGTTAGGGCTGTTGAGTTAGAAGCTTCGCTCTACGTCATGAAATCTGATAACTTTTTGACAGAGCAAGCCATATGGTCTCGTCTTGGCAACATTTTACATAAAATTTTTTTGGTGGTATACGCTTTTTACCCATCGTATTTTAACATGACTGACCCGATAATATTCATATCTTTATATGGAAAAGCCTTATTATTGCCACCGCTCTTTTTAAGGTAGCCACTATTTACATAAATAATTAGCAAAGCACCTATTTGAGCTCCATACTTCATACTTGACGCGACAAATGGCGCCAAGCTTCAGGCTCCCGCGGACAGGCGCGACGCGACAGGGTGACGGCGAGACGCAACTCTAGCAAAACAATTTCTACGAAAACTTCATGGAATTATTCTAGGTACCTACATGAATTGCGACGCACCGTTGTATCGGGAGGAGTAGTGTTGGCCCAGTGGTAACGGCCTTGACTTACGATTGGAGGTCATAGGTTCGAACCTACACATCACAGGGGCTTTACTTTTTGTATTATTTCAAATCAAATCAAACGTTTATTTGCTAGAAATACATTGTTTTGGTAAAGTTCATCACCACTGCTCTCAAAACGGTGAAGGAAAACATCGTGAGGAAACTGGCATGTCCTAGAACCAAAAATTCGAAGAATCCGCACTGGGCCCGCGTGGTGAATTACGGTCGACTCCCTTTCATAGACATGAAGCCTGTGCCCAGCTGCAGTGGGAACATTATAGGCTGAATATGTTGTGTCGGGCCTGTCTGCGGTAGCCTTTATTCAAAACTAAGTACCCAACTACTTCATGATTGAAAGTAGGTACCTATGCGTAGGAGTCTTCCTGTTGTTCGTGAGTACACAGGGCTATAAATTTTAATTTATATGTCGGTCATATGTTGTGAAAACATGTGTTAATGCACGTGCCTCAATGAGACCATTGTTGGTTGTTGATATCGTGAATGGATAATGTTTTTGTTTTTTTGGGAAATAGTTTCGGTTTTATTTCAAGAATATTCTGGTTTGAAATTATGAGTTTGATCTTTGCAAAACTTAAATAATACCTACCTATATGAAATAAATGTAGACTAGTTTATGATTATTAAATATATTAAATGCTTAATTTTGTAAATGTCACAACGCCAAGCAATTTACACAGACAGACAGTTTCTTGTGTCATCAATCATTTTTGTCATCTCTAAAAAACCCAAAATATTCCACACAGCCAAAAAAACAAAATCAAAACAGCATCTATGAACGCAATCGATCATGCAAAAATTTCAAAACAATAACACAACAACACTTTCAATGTCAACTATCTCTCTCATTACCGACCACCACGTGTGCTTACCCACGTGGGTAAACAAAGGGGCGTGCCCACTGACTCACGCGCACTTATGTAACTGAAAAGTTAAGCGCAGTTTTTGTAAACACGTTCAAGGTTTTTATCACGCGATTTCTGGCGAGTGCGGCCGGTTGACTGCGAAACAAAACAACAAATGACGTAAAATTCAAAATGGCGGTCGTTCTACAAGTTCTAGGTTTAGTGTCGCGCGGAAAGAAACTGGCAGCTAGGAGTTTTTGTAGACTTGTAAGCATGAGTTGAATAAATGGCGGTTCATTAACGTATGGTAATTTAGTGGGTGTGTTGTTGACCATATTTAGGCACGCTTTTGAGTAACCTGTTGTAAGACGCCAGCACATTAAGCTAACTGAAACTGTCAAATTTTCCCAATCAACTTTGAACCTTATGCTATAGCGATAAAGTTGAAAATCTATTAAAGAAATTTGACAGATTTTAGTAGCTTAATGTGCTGACGTCTGTACCTACCGTAGAAGTAATCTACAAATTATAAACTACTCAAATAGCGTGGTCCATTCGAAAAATCTCTCCTGGATCACTATTAAAGTTACAAATTATAAAATGGTACAATGTGCCTCTAATTCCCTACTTATTAAGTTCCCTAATTCCCTATTATATTATCTAATTTGTAAGTCTGATGTAAACTCTCCATCAAGTTTGAAGAAACGGTTTTAATCTTGTCCTGTATAAATATCCTTAGCGTGGAATGAAACCTCACTTCACCTTTTTCAGGATAACATTGTTACAAATTAGCTCGCCTGATTTTCTTAGTATGATATGATGGCGACAAGAGAAGAACAGTTCAGTTTAGGTCCTAAAATGGATCGCGTTAAGAGCTCGTGGTAGGCATCCTGTTTGTAAATAGTCATCGAATTTGATAAGCTTCATTGATTTTAGAAGAAAAAAAGAAGTAGAAACAGTGTGCACATTATAGTCAAGCAAGTTAAAGGAGTCCTAGGTAGTCTAAAAGACACCGGTTGTAATTTATGAATGTGTTTACTACTACTGCTAGTCCGCTAGTCACGTGTGCAAAAAAAACTGGATTTGAATAATATGAATTTATATATTATGATCACTGTTTACTCACGAAACGCATCCGGCAACTTATATAATTCCATGTTTCGAGTTAAGAAAACAGTTAACTGGATACGTAGCTCAAGATCGATTGAAGTAGAAAGAATTACGGTTCTTTCCAAAACCAAGATCATGGACTTTCCCAGAAAGCCGTTAAACTTAAATAGGAGGGCCGGACATGTCTGCCGCATTTCAGATGACAAATTGGCTATGAGAGCCACCGATTGGGTCGTACAAAACGCATGACGCCATCGCGGCAGGCCAAGACGAAGATAGCGGGACGGGCTTGACTCATAGAAATGTAAAAAACATATATCTATGGGCTTGACTCCTAGTGAACGGACTGGCAGTAGCAAAAAATACGTGTGGCACTCGGGGACTGCTGCGGTAAAGCTATTGCATAGCATTTTTTATCAACTTCTGCGAGCTTCGTACGGTCTACACGCATACGCCTAGTCGCACGCACACAAACACCGTGCCGAAGTCTGCCGAACTGAAACGACGTTAGACGATGCACGGCTTTCAACGCCGCATCGCTGTGCCGGTCGGAGTGGGGGGTGTTAGGTTTATTTTCATTACGGAATTTCTTGATTCGGTCGCTGCGCTCAAAGCCCGCAATAAAAGCCATGCAATAGCTTAAAAACCAGAATTGTGTGAAAAAGGGAGAGGGAGGCCTTTGCCCTGCAGTGGGACCAAGATTAGATTAGACAATTGCTGTAACAAAGTACTTTAGTATTTATGATCCCCAACTCCCCAAGGTAGACTACCTAACTGTCTAGTTTGAGGCCCACTGGCAACTAACACTGTGTAATATAACCACAGATTACTAAATAGTTACTTCATATAACCTAGTTTAATTTGAAAACCTGTGTAAGTACTTGTAGTAACTGGATATTAAACAATAAATTTTCTATTTAGGTAGGTATACCTGAGCAACAATTTTCGCTTTCAAAATTCAATAAGCGAATATTCAAAGCAGCAGAACACCATATTATAATATTGAGACGCCAAAAATAAACACAATCGGGCAGACATTTCTCCAGAAACTCCAATCAAAATTCATCAACGTATACCATTTGTATGTTCTGAATACAAAATATAAAACCGGTCGATGGTTCGTATTCTTGCGACAGACGTTCAAAGAATCGTTCATTTGTATGAAAATTAACTGTCGATGTGTTTGCCCTTGGCAGTAATCAGTGGCTAGGTACATTGTTTTGTGGCTACACTTGGTATAAAACGGTCTACATACTCACATTTTGTCTTGATGGTCGGCAGTAACTAGAGAACGTGATACGGGTGATATTTTTGATTCGGTTCAAGTCCTTGATTGTATTTCACGTAGACGCTTCGACGGCTGTCGGCGGCACATTGACGACACATGACGGCTGCTGTCGACGCGTCTACGGCTGCAGTTGCCGGACGTGGCTGTCGTATATATGTATGAGCACTTCATCTACAAACGAGTTATTGAACAAATTTTGAAGAAAACCTTCCAGAAGCTTTTTTATAAGCTTAAGATTTAATTTATTTGTTGTTTCTTTTTTGGATTACTTACTTAGAATGTAATTCGTTGAATTACATTCTAAGTAATCATCTTCTATTTGATAAACAAACAAATTGCTAAAGCTCGTGGAAGGTTTTCTTTAAAATCTGATGCATATCCGTGAAGCAAAATTCTCGGGTTGACGTACAACAAACTGCCTTCGTCTAAACTTTTAGGTACTAAGTTTACCTAGTATGATGACACTTTGTATAAACAAATACAAATACATATATAGGTACTTTAGACTTAGAGAGCTTGGTATTTTATATGATAAAAGTTCAGATTTCTGCATTATTTAAATGGTTTTTGTTCTTTGTCCTTTTTATAAGCGTCTTGGTAGATTAATTTGTAACCTTTATGAACTACGGATCTTATGATCTTAATTCGGAATCGTCTCAAAAGTAGGTACCTACTTACCTATAGAACATTTATTTTCACCCAACAATATGCTGTTTCGCTGCTCAGCAGGCTACAAAGTTTTACGTCTTTTTTTATGTCCTCGTTAAATTAATATTCAACTCGGAATCTGGAAAAATCTTAATGATTCTAAAAGCCTTGTTTATAACTTGGCTATCTGCTTAATATGTATAATATTATCTTATAGTACAGATATGAGTTTAATTGTTGTTTTATATTCTATGCGTCTTTTATTTTACCTACTAACATACTTAGAACTTATATAACATTTATGTTTGGTAGCAACGTTCAAAACAGTCACGGTCAAGGTCATGTAGCCTCGTGTGAGTACATACATATATCTACATATATTATGTATAATATGCATGGCATGTATATGTTGTGCAAACGCGTGACTAATGTATACTTTTGCTCGCTATTGTTCTGTGTTTGGCAATAATGAATTTCTTTTCAATGATTTAAGGAATTTAACTTGCTTTGTCATCTTTATGATATTTTTGTGACATGGAAAGAGAATAGGGTTTAAATTTATTATAGTACATTATTTGAACACCTGGTGGCATGAAAATGATTACTTAAATTTTCCACTTATGTACTTCGTTCTTTAGTTGCTTCGTTTTGAAACGAGTATTTTTAATACGTGAACTGTCAAAGGCTTCTCGTCAACTGCAATGGTTTCGTCCGTCGACTCTGTTGATGTAAATTGCCGTTAAATCTAAAGGAATAAAATACATAACGGGAGTAAAAATACCCCAACGAAGCCGAGAGCCACTTTTCTTCACAATTTTTTGACCATACCTGGGAAATTTTGGTTACGTTACAGAGAACATTGAAGGTTCTAATTCCAATTTTTTAACGTTTTATTTACGAAAAAATGTGTGAAAAGTTATAACTCAACGTCAAATACGGACGATCCCTGTACCTTTGCATGAACTGTGCTATAAGCACAATGTTTTGGGGGCGTTACACTGCGCAGTAATGTAAAATACGGAAATACGCAGTAAGTATGTAATTTTTACATCAAACAAAAAAGTAGTTAGAAAGTAATTGTTTTTGCACTAGAAGTTATGTAGGTACTTAGTTTGACGTACAGACGCCAGCACATCAAGCTACTATAATCTGTCAAATTTCTTTTCAACTTTATTGCTGAAGAAGTAACTATTTAGTAATCTGTGGCTGAAGTGTTTAGGTTCAAAGTTGATTGAATAAATTTGACAGTTTCGGCTAGCTTAATGTGCTGGCGTCTGTACAAAATGCGTAGACGACGGTTTTTGAAGGGTCTTTTTAAACCCTGTACTGTATGTACGTGTACCTACCTATATCCAGTGCATCTAATAAATGGGTCCACTTGCTTCCTACGATTTTCTTTTCTACCAGTAGGTATGTACAGTCCGCTTCAAAGTAAGGGAACCCCTTTTGGGAATGACATTAAACCCATTTAAGTTTTTTGTAACGTATTGTATATGGCGTGTTGGTCTAGTGGTTAAGACAGCGGCTTAACAATTCGATGGTCTCGAGTTCAAATCCTCGGACGAGAAGTTCTTTTTTTGTTTTTTTTTGTTTCTTTTATAGGTTGTTATGTGATTTTTGTTAATTATTATTTAAGAAATCAAATGTTGAAGTAGGTATGAGGTTTGTAAGAAAATCTAGGCATGTTGCATAAACAATATTCATTTATTTCTCTAATTACATTTCTAGGACTTCATGGAATCCACTTCACGGTTGAATATACAGTTTTCTATGTGTGTTAAATTGGGGTTATTTACTTAGAATATTAACTAAACACAAAATAGATACCCTGGGTGAGGTTTAGAACGTTTAACATTAGATAACGGTTCATTTATAGATTTTTCTAGAAACAACTACAATAGGTAATATTTATTCATTTAAAGTTGTGAAAACATTATTTTTTTATACTTTGTATGATCTTATCGGAAAAAAAGATTAAAAAATTAAATGTTGTCATTTGTGCCTGTGAATTACAGAGGAAGAACCAACATGCTAAACTATAAAAGTATAGCAATATACATCTTTCTCTTTTATCACATTTTCTGATAACCCTTATTTAACACAACATTAGAAATTATAAAAATATGTGAGGTCAGATGGTGCATCACACATTACCTACAAGACTACTTGTAAACAAAAGTATCTGGATTGATAATAATAAAGGTTGTTTATTTTTGATTAACTACGAATTAATGATCCCACAAATATTGGGAATCATTAACACTTGCTCATACGTTCCAATGTAATTTTATCAGATCAGTTACACAATAAATCTGCCGAGTAAATTGCCTATTAATAACGGAGAGGATGGCCGTCACTGTCTATCACTTCTTGAAGTCACACTTGAACGCGTAGTTTTGAAGGGTGTCACTGAGTGAACTTCCACAATATTACGGTGTCGCCCCGATTCATTAGTGTAAACAATTATTGAGCGAGGGCCTTGGCGATCACATTTCACATCACCAGTCGCATGATACCTTTGTATCCATCTACGAACTGTTTTTCTCTGGAACGAAAATAATAATATTAGGAATACATAAAAAAATCCAACTTGTCAGTAATAATGCAACATGATTGCAACAATAAATACATATATGTGTATAACGTAAATCTTACCGTTATGCCCATATCTCGTTCTTTATGCTTTGTTCCTGTTCCCAGAGAACAACAATTTTAGAGTCCGCGTATCACTGGTCAGTTTCCCTCAGTCGTCAGTTTATTTAATTCCAGCCTTCAAAAAGTTATTAATCGAACAATACTATCGGTTAATATAATCAACTGTTCAAAAACTTAATAAATCGGATAATATTTCGACGAAGATAATTACGCACAAGCGGATCGACACGAAAACGAAACGATTTGATAAGTAATTATACCCTCAATCACAGTTTAGTAAATAAGGCGAAGAAGAATTCTAAATTAAAATTACGGTAGGTAGGGCAACAATCGGAATCAAGCACATTCTATTCAACCAAACAAGAAATCTATGCAAATTTCAACCTTATAATTTAGTTAATTGAGGAGTTACGAATTGCATTTTGTAAAACAAGACGGTAAGGTGTTAGTATTTATAATACGTGGTGGACGTTGAAATTTAAACCTTAATATCTAGAAGATTAGACCGTTATCAACCTTGTTCGATAAAAGGAGTAAAGCTATTCAAATTTTCGTTAAGATGGCTAACTGATTCAATAGTCTAGTGGTATAAGGCGCGGTCTACGTGATCGGCTGGCGCCTGGTGATGCGGGTTCGTATCCTCAATCGCACATAAAGTGTCTTTTTGTAAGTTAAGTTATTCTTGGGATACGGTTCGGGCAAAAAGCCGAAAAAATACCATATTATAATTATTTAAAAACTTGCAAATAATATTTGAGTGGGATCGGTGGATGCTCGGGCAGAGATGGATGCGGCGCGCGGCAGCGGGGGAGGGAGCTGCTCGAGGCCAGAGCCACGTGACGCGCCCGCCGTCGCTCGAGCGACGAGCGACAGCGGGCTCGAGCGTAAAGTCTTGAGGGGTTCCTTTTCTCTGAAGCTGATCGTACCTTTGTAAGAAAGTCAAGTACTTTGGAGCTTCGTTAACTAAAATTAAATGAGCAGCGCGTGTTTCAGATCCATCATGAAAATAATGACAAAACATTTTGATAACAGATAACACACAAAAACAAACATAACGTTGTTTGTAAACTAGAAGACGAGCCGAGATAAACTTTTATATTCGGCTAGTAAATAGTTATTATAGGCTGACTAGCAGCGCCCGCGGTTTCACCCGCATAAGATACCCGTGGTAATATCGGGATAAAAACTATCCTATGTCCTTTCGCGGGACTCAAACTATCTCTATACCAAATTTCATCTAAATCGGTTCAGCTGTTTATGCGTGAAGAGGTAACAGACAGACACACTTTCGCATTTATAATAAGGATTAGTAAGGATAAGGATTAAGTATTATTTTTTTCTTAAAACACCACAGCTATGTCATGTTTTCTTGAAAAACCATTTGTTTTCTTCCATTATCCTTGAGAATGTGTGTCGACTCGCTACTGTCAGTCGTCAGTCATCATTAAAAGACTTACCCCAGTTTTGTCAGACCTGACTAATTATTATCTGCAAGATAAACAAAACGGTTGACAGGTTCAATGTTTGTATTATGAGTTCCGAGAAGATTAAGGATGTAAATAAGGAAAGTGGATATAGATAATAGACCGAAATTGACAGCTGTGGAAAATTTAAAACGGCTTATACTTGAGCCGAACAAATTCTCATCACCATTCATAATTTTCTTGTCCTTTTCTGAATTTATTCGAGTTGGATGCAGCGTATCTTTTTCTTCTCTAGTCATATAATCTTTCACAATCTTCTTTTATGATCTTTCCATCCATCGTTTTATAGAGGTATGACGAACAGGGTGTAAAGTTCAGTCATACTCTATAGAAAAGGGAGGATCCTCCGACCAGACGGGTGTTGTGTCTGGCGGGCAACTGCCCGATGATTCATGTCGGGCCGTTGTATCTATGCTAGTTACGCGGTAAACTCTGCTTGCGAGATGCAGGATTTGCGTGACGTCAGTATGACGCGTTGTTCGCATGTGGCGTTGTAGATACCGCTATAGTTTCTTTGGCCTCCTCCTATAGCAATTCTCATTCATACTCAAAACTTTACTTATGACTTTTCCGCATTCCTCCGCATCATGTGCTAAAAACGTCAATTGATTAAAATTTATGTTTTGGCATCTTCTTTATTAATCTTAATACATGATCAGCAGTTAACTAAGAATTCAGTTTGCATGCATTAAGTTTGCTATGTCCCAGCAGTGAGAACATTATAGGTTGATTATGCTATGCTATGATTATGTTATGCTATATCAGTATTGGCAAAGTGGTATCGGCCCCGACTTACGAGTTGTAGGTCGTCAGTTCGAACCCAGACAGGCACTTTACTTTGTATCGTCCCGAGGTTTCATCTGCATAAGTTTCCCGTGGGAATATCGGGATAAAAACTATCGTAATTATGTCCTTTCCCGGGACTCAAACTATCTCTATACCCATCTAAATCAGTTCAGCGGTATAAGCGTGAAGAGGTAACAGACAGACACACTTTCGCATTTAAATTATTCATCATCTTCATCATCATTTCAGCCGAAAGACAAAAGACGTCCACTGCTGGACATAGGCCTCCCCCAATCACCTCCACATCGACCGGTTTTGTGCTTCTCGCATCCAACGAGTTCCTGCGGCATTTATAATATTAGTATGGATTTCATAACCACTGCTCTCAAAACAAGACCCGCTGGGCCCGCGTGATGGTTTTCAGCCTCTCTCACAGAGAGCAGGCCTGAGTCCCAGCAGTGGGAACGTTATAGGCTGATTATGCTATGCTATGCTATGCAATATGATTCTGTGTTGTGCACAGGCGCAACTCGCTGCGCGCTGGTTATTTTCGTTTAATATTGCTGACATTAAAATACCTAAGTATTGCAGATTGCTAGACTTCCTGGCTTCTATGAACATGGAAAAAGATGAATACTATAAATATAACAGGAAAATTTCAAAATAAACAACGTTGTTTAAAACTACTTATTGCGAGCATGTGCGTAGGATGTTCAATTAACTATTTATAAAGTTTGTAGGAATTTAATCAAATAGAATAATAACGTGCCTACTTTTAACCACGTAAAATAAATAAATAATAAATTTTAAAGGTAATAACGTACGTACGTAGTATACAGGGTGTTACAGAAAGGGTATATCAATACAAACGGGTTGAAGAGTGTATCTGGTCTAGAATCTCTGTACAAAATTTCAGCTCAAAAGCATTAACTTTGAAAATGCTTAATATTTTTTTATTTCGACATCACGGCGCTGCACTGGCGCGCGGCGGCGTGATGTGCGTGTACTAGGCGCACAGACGCACTACAGATAATGGATAATGACCCTCGTAGTGCGGTGATACGTTTTTTATGATTTCAATTTAATAAACTATCGAAATAAAAAAATATTAAGCATTTTCAAAGTTACTGCTTTTGAGCTGAAATTTTGTACAGAGATTCTAGACCAGATACACTCTTCAACCTGTTTGTATTGATATACCCTTTCTGTAACACCCTGTAGATACTAATAGATATAATATAAGAGGATCTCGAAATCGTAAAAATAGGTACAGCATGCCACTATTTCATTTTATTTGTAGGTATAAAAATGATTTCCGTTTAGGATTATTAGGTCCCTGGAGTGGCGACCGCGAACTGGAATCCGCGTTGGAAGGCCTCCCACAAGGTGGACCGATGACCTCGTGAAAGCCGCAGGAATCCGGTGGATGCGGGTTGCACAGAGCCGCGGGGTAATTACGTAACACACTAATCAGTAGCAATGGGTTTCATTTTGACAGTACAACAACATTCATTGCGTTATTTACGTTGTTGAACATACACATTTTTCGAACATATGAAGCAAATGGATTAGCAATATCCTTCAAAATCATTTAGATTGAGATTGATAGTGTATTACGCAATAAGGGTGCAGGTCGAAGTGGCGATGATTGGGTGAGGCCTATGTCCAGCAGTGGACGTCTTTCGGCTGAAATGATGGATCTGATGACCAAAGGATTTTCTCCCTTTCAGGAAAAGAAATACATTTTTCATCCCACCATCTCGGAAAGAGTATTTTTAATCTTCAATATCTGAGTGGAAAAGCCGTTTTTATTCTCTAGAGAATAAAGTAAATTGAATTTAGAACATCGTGTGTACTAAGTTTGTGAATTAAAAAAAACATTAAACCTATTTACTGCTACCTCTATGGTGCCGAATATATCATACAACTTTTTTTTAATTTGTTAAAAACTCAGACTCGGAACCTTCTTGGTGTTCTTTTTTCAATTTGCTTTGTACGCGGTTCTTTACGCGGCATTTTTTCACGTCATTGTTAAACCTTATATTAAAAACAAGAAACTTGAAAACAAGTGAAAAAACTAAAACGAGTGATTCTAGCGACGAGGAAGTTTGCTTGACGCCAACAGAATTGACTGAAACTGTTAATAATGCGCAAATGAGCTTTCTCCCTCAACAATCACGCGAGAAGTATTTAAAACAGTACGATATGTTCAACACGTGGCGACTAGCAAAAGGAGCCAAAACTTTCTCAGAAAACGTTTTGCTGGCATATTTTATAGAATTATCCGAGAACAAGAAAGCAAGCACTCTATGGAGTACGTATTCGATGCTAAAAGCAACAATAAAGATGAAAAAAGACAAACATATCGATACCTATCCTAAATTAGTGGCATTTTTAAAAAGAGCCTCATCTGGTCATCAACCAAAAAAATCGAAGGTTTTCACAGTATCTGATATTGAAAAGTTTCTTAACGAAGCACCCGATTCCGTATATTTGGCGGCAAAAGTAAGTCAGTTGCACATTCAGTATCTACTTAAGTATATTAATCTCAATTAAATAGTATACTTAGTAGATGTTGATAGGCATAATTATGCGTTCATATCAATTTTATTCATTTATCTACTACAATACTCTTTACGTTACAGGTTGTTCTTATTATTGGAATAAACGGAGCATGTCGAACTAATGAACTAACACAACTTAATGTCAAAAACATTGAGAAACATTCAGATGACTTACTATTAATTAATTTACCTAATACAAAGACAAAAAGAGACCGCAACTTCGTCATTCGCAAGGAATACGTAACGATTGTTGAGAAATATCAAGCCTTACGCCCGCCTAACACTCCAATCAATCGATTTTTTCTACAGTATCGCAATGGAAAGTGTGTTAGACAGCCTATGGGTACTAATAAAATTGGCAGTATCCCACGAGAAATAGCAACATTTCTTGAACTTCCAGAACCCCTGTTGTACACGGGTCATTGTTTCCGACGAACTTCAGCCACACTTTTGGCTGATTCCGGAGCTGATCTCCTGTCCCTTAAGCGCCACGGAGGCTGGAAGTCCAATGCAGTTGTAGAGGGATACATAGAGGATTCCATCCAAAATAAGTCTAAAATATGTGAAGGCATCGTAGGAGCCATTACACTGAAAGAGCCTCAATCGGATCTTTGGACTGGCCCTTCTACATCAAAAATAAGCCGTTATGAAACACCTAACCATCTCCCTCTCTCTCCAACATTCACGCCAAGGGAATCCGATGAATCGGTACAACTATTAAGTATGACAGATAGTTTACCGAAAAACAGTACACAAGTGACTAACACCAATATTACAGTACCAAACAAAAATATTACACTCAATTTAAATAACTGTAGCAACGTTACTTTAAAATTTTCTTAATTATACCTTAGTATTATTTTGTTATAATTTAAAGATTATTCTGTAATACTTACCTGTCATAATGTAGTAATTAATACCTAAACTGAAATAAAAGTGTACCTATCTTGTGATTGTAAACGTTTTTTTTGCATTTAGTCATTTCCTCGCTGAGGTGGAATGAAAAGTTACGTGTTGCACTCGAGTGCAAAGATTTTTCACTTCGTGCTCTTTTGATTCCCTCGCTAACGCTCAGGATTCTAATTTTGAATCACTCGCTGCGCTCGTGATTCAATTTTAGAATCCTTCGCTTGCTCGGTCATCAAAATTGAACACGCGGTTAAAAAGCAACTTTGCACTCTTGTATAACAAATAACTATTGTACCTACCTAAAACCACTCAGAGCACTGACGACATAAAACAATAAAAAAACAAAAGCATGACGTACTTTTGGTCTGTTTTATATAGTTTCAACATTAAGGGCTTGTAATAGTTCAGCTAAAATTCAGATTTTGTCCCCACTTCCCCGCGCTATGTATCATTCTATCCCACTCGCACTGACATACTGATTCAGTTAGGGTGAACTGAACTATTGTTGGAAGGATGTCAAGAAATAAAATGATTAAACTTAACATTAATTTATTACATTCACATTGTATGTACAGTATATATAAAATTCTTTTAAATGGGCAGGTAAATAATAAGTAGGTATAACAAAACAAACACGAGACACTCATCATTCGCATAGCAAATACAGTTTACATCGAAATCCGCAATATAAGTACCTACTTCATTAGTGTTCTATGACCGACCAAAGACCATTGCTCTACCGCGATATATTTGTCACCATAAGACATCGACAGCCAAATAGAGCCGGCGCTCAGCTCACTGACAGCGTGCCACGGCAGGTTGTGCTGCGGCATCCCGCGGCGTTCCGTGGCATCCTGCTGAAAGCCCGCACAGACCGGACTGCGTCCCATTAACCGAAATGACCGCAGCACAAGTTTCAATCTTATTTCAACTAGCTTAGCAATCATAATTCCTCGACACAACGTGACCCACACGTCCCGCGGGATGCAATGGCGCGCCGCGGCATTACGTGGAATGAAACGGCATGACACGTCATGCCGCAGCATCCCTGGCGCGTCGCGTCATGCCGCAGCGTCCCGCGGCACGTCGCGTCATTTCCCGGCATCGTGGTATCGAAATAAAGTAACATGAATTCTAAACTCATTGAAATAAGATTCAAAATAACTTGATTAGTAATAAAATCCTTTGCCATGACAAAGCCTTAAAATTACTTTCTTTTTGCTGAATCTTTGGCCAAAAAATAGGCTAGTCCTCTGGTCACGTGAAGAGTCGACCAATCGCTTGGCGATTTCTCGAAAAATTAAGTAGGCACTCGGACCTTATGGCCCTAGTGTATCAGCCCCAAACGGCTGGTACATATAAGTCGGAATAAGATTAGAGTATCTATTTGCGCTGTTTGAGGTTTTCTGCACCCGCAGTAATCGCACTAGCACAGCCAACCGTAATAGGAAGATGGGGTGGCGCAAGGTAGTCGATACATGTTGCATCACACACCAAAGGCCGACCTAACTTCTAAGGCATTATGGTCAATCTGTCTGGTCTTTTCCAATCGTCGCGAGCCATTGGGTTCTAAAACAGCTGGCAACCCAGCACTGTCAAGAGCACGCAATGGTTATAACGCATAATAATACGTCATCGGAATGACTGATGTCAATTATAAAGTTTCATACATTTTGGCTTTAACGGAGGTTTGGAATAGAACGAATTTTAAAATAAGTTGTTTTTAATGAAAACATTTAAATTAAAAAAAAAGGAATCAAGAGGAGGAGAATGACGAAAGCAAGAACGTTTATGTGAATTCCCTTAAATCCCTAATTTCCACATTCCGTGTATGTCTGGTATCACATAACTCTGGCAACATGTAGGTATGATGGATGAGTAAAAATTTGTTAATTTAGGTCTCATGAATTTTGCCCAATAATGATCGTCTTTCTGTATAATTTCAGTTTTGATATGATTTTTACATCCCGATCATACGCCAAAAATACATGTTTTTCTACCAGTTATGTGTAGTTGTCCCTGCACCTGAATGTACCAAGGATGTTTCAAATTTATGGAAAGTCCATCTTTCGTTTTCCTCCAAAACCTTATTTTTTTTAATCTATTGCATCGTCCAACGAAGTTCTGAATGCAGAAATTGGACACTTTATTTCTACTATTGTGTCTTCTCCCTGCACAACTCCGTCCGGAGTTGCACCTAGAAAAGGTAACTCTTTATCAATAAAAAGACCACAAGGCTCTATTTTTTTAATATTAAATTGTGATGCTAGTTGTTCCATGGTAGTTGTTTCACTTTCTATTCCATGTTTTATGGACGGCACATTACATACATTTTTTGGATATATAAGATTTTTAACTAAAAATAACTTTAATTTCGGAAGTCGGTGGCAAAAAAGTAATATACAAATCCAAAGACACCGACATCCGAAATTAATGTTATTTTTCACTTTGTAGTATTTTTGGGAGTCGGTATTTTTTGTCAAAAATTTTTTGAAGTGAAACTTCTTTAGGCGCGCTTGATTTGGGGAGTAAACTGGCGAACGCGTTACGGAAACGTGTGATCGGGTGAGTAGGGAAGGTACGTATTTATGCGACCGGGTTTTTACACCAGGTATTTGCTTCCAAGTAGGTACGCACACAAGTACGTAGGTACTCAAATAGTTCAACAACCGCGTTTGTTTTCGCAAATGCAATCATGCTCCTTATCAGTAAGAGCACAGAATACTTAATAGTACTACGTACAGAAAGGACACTCCCTTCCTCGACCTCATATCAGATACCGCACCTCACCCCGCACTTCGAGGTATTCGTCGCCGACTCTTTAGCAAGGGCGCTCGCGAACCGCAGCGCTGTATTACTGATACGAACACACAATTATGCGATTTAAAAGTTTTATTTGAGTTTTAATCACGATGGTTGGATATTGTGATGCTTTTCCGAATTCGTATTTACATAAACTGTTTGTAAGATTTCGCATTTTTAACCGACGAAAAAAAACGGAGGAGGTTATCAATTCGACGCGTATATTTTTTGTTTTTTTTTTTTTTTTTTTTTTTTTTTTATGTATGATCACGCATAACTTTTTACAGAGCAGTCCGATTTTGATAATTCTTTTTCTATTGGAAAGGATATACCCCGAAGTTGGTCCCATATAAATTTGGAAAAGAAAATCCAACCCTAAGGGTAGGAAAACAGGGGATGATTGATTGTTCACTCACTGATTGTAATGTATGAGCACGCATAACTTTTCACAGAGTAGTCCGATTTTGATAATTATTTTTTTATTGGATAGGACATACCTCGAAGTTGGTCCCATGTAAATTTGGAAAAAAAAATCCTACCCTAAGGGTGGGAAAATAGCGGTGATTTATTGTTCATTCACAGATTTTAATGCTGAGCTTTATAAAACCTGTTTTTTTTTAAGTATTTTATCATACAAAAAATAATAATTAAATTAAGATTATATAACAGTTAATATCTAAAGTAGGGTAGGTAGCTAATTTAAAAGTAATAAAAATTAAGCATGTAGTAATTAGTAAATTATAGCCTCAAAAAATTATAAAATAAAAACTTTTTAACAAAAAAATTAAACCTCCGAAAAAAACTGAAAAGCAAAAAATAAAAACATTTTTTATTTTACCTTAATAAATAAGTTTTAAACTAATGCAAGTATACCTAAGAAATTTTGAGTCGGCGCCAAGCAATCAATGAAGAAAGATCACTAAATTACCTTAAATTTAAAGAAATAACCAAATCAAATTAATAATGCAACGTGAAATCTCCAGCGATAAATATAACATTCCAAACAAAAAATGCGCTCTCCGCACGACCACTCGCAACGATATTAAGTTGCTTGTTTGGCGCCGACTCAAAATTACTTAGGTATACTTGCATTAGTTTAAAACTTATTTATTAAGGTAAAATAAAAAATGTTTTTATTTTTTGCTTTTCAGTTTTTTTCGGAGGTTTAATTTTTTTGTTAAAAAGTTTTTATCATTTGTTTATGTAGTAGTAATAGGTAATTATTTTGCGAGCGTTGTATGGAGTGTCCGAGGTGTGGTAAGAGTCTATGGAACAATTTCGTATGCAAGTATTTTTACTTTAATGGTTTGTAAAAGTATTTTATTTTTAATTATAATTAAAAATATACCATTAAATTTCTGATGCCAAACTGCATTCAGTGATGGATTATTTTTTATTAAATAGTTTTTGTAAATAGATAATAGCTTCATATTTGCAATAAATTACCACCGTTGTGTCATCACGCTTCTCTTTCTTTTCCTACCGAACCTACGGTCCTGCATGCGGCAGCAGCGGGCATAACATATGTTTATTTCCTTCAAAGGAACTATTTAGTCTCAGTAGTTCCTTCAGCTTTTGCAAAGGGACTACTGATCAAAAAGTTCTCAGTAGTTCCTTCAAAGGAACTGCTTAAGGAAATATCTAGTCTCAGTAGTTCCTTCAGCTTTTGCAAAGGAACTACTGATCCAAAAATTCTAAGTAGTTCCTTCAAAGGAACTACGCGAAGGAACTAGTGAGCATAAACGATATTTTTTACGAAAACAAGTTTTGATATTATAACACAACTTTAAATACCTCCAGGACCCCTGTACAGTTACATGCAGGTGCAAAATTTGCTGTTTGTGGTAGTGCGCATACAGCAAATTTTCACACCAAAAATTAAAGTCGATTTCCAGCAATTACTTTTGTCACAGATCTTTTGTGCAATGTTTCTTAGTTTGATGTACGATGGCTATAAGTCTTTTTACACCCTGTATCAATAAATAGATAAAATTATTTATAAAAATAGTTTTGCTGAATATATTGAAAACACCATTACACATTGGGAACTGTCTAAAATAGGTACGTTTACCTCCCTAAATTTCTGACAATGTTTTGACATTGACATGAGATTACGATTTTAAACCATTTCAAAAATTATTTTATGAATGAAAACTACAAAATTTGGAAAAAATAAAAATACGAGGCCTTATATTTTACATCTATATTTGATTTTACTTTATTACATAATTTCTTCAGAACATAAAACGTTGTCAATCGGGTCTTTTGAGCGCAAGCAAAGTGACACGGGTTCCCCGTCTGATAGCCGAAGCGGTACTGACAAATACTGAATCGGGGTCCTGTCGGGGGCCGGGCGGCAGAGCGGTTCAAGGTATGAGTGGTTATAAAGCTGGATATTTCGGATCTCATCTTTTTACGTTAAATTTAACGATTAAAAAAATAAAAACGAACCTATGACACCTGCTTTATGCATAGTTCGATTAGCTTGCAAATTTTCATGGCCTAATTTGAAAATTTTCATTGAATATTCTCCTTTTATTTTGCGGTTTAGAGGTAACTTTGAGACTTCTTTGTATCGAGAAAATTGTATGCAATCGTGTTTTCGCAACCGATGACACCTCGCAGTAGTCCTCATCTTTATCGTATATTAATTTCAAAGTAAAAACTGCAGAACTGTTGGAACTACAGCCGTTAATGCTAAGGCAATTTTCGCAATCTGAACTAGTACCGGTCCTTAATGATGCAACCAATATTTTGTAACAATATTTCGTGGAGTTTTTTTTGCCCTTCCTTCGCCATTCGCTATGCTTTAAAATGGGCAACTAGCTTATCTCTTTCTGACTGACCGACCACTTGACAATTCAAAAGTGTCTGCAATTGGTTTAATTGAAACAAATGCTTTGAGTTTGAGTTGTACAAAAAAGAAAAACAACATACTTAAAAGAAAATGATGAAACCTACTTAGTTGTTTTTAAGTAGGTACCTAAAATCTATTTAAATTCTTAAGTATTTGAGTTAGCTACTGCGCAGTTTGGCGATAGTGAAGAAAATAACAATACTTTATTGTAACTAATTGTAAGTTAATTTGGTTAAAATTTTAATAATTAATTCATTCAGAGACAAAGAACTTATAGGGAATTTTCAAAACTTTCATTCCCGCCATGTGAAAACTGCACCCTTATTGCGTAACACACATATAATCACTTCAAAGGATGTTACTAATCCATTGCTTCATATGTTCGAAAAAATGTGTCCGCTCAACAACGTAAATAACGCAATGAATGTTGTTGAACTGTCAAAATGAAAGCCATTCATTAATTTCATGTAAATTGGTAATGGCGTAAAACATTAACGTGTGTCTTCTGCTTAGATTGGCTCTGGATCTTATTCCTTTGAAAAGAACATTGGTACCTACACACTTGCCAGCCACTAATCACCCAACATGCATGCATGTTTTCGGCTTATGTTTTACTTATCACCAGATAAAGCAAAATATAACATCAAAAAAACACTTTTTACTGGCAAAAATAGTAAATGATCACCTAAATTAAAACTCCATTTTATTGTAAAATACCTAGGTAAAGGTATTTGTATTCTCATTTGCTTGCTCTTGCGTCCTATGTCGACGGAGCCCCGCTTCGCGGGGTTCCTATTTCTGTGTAGGTTTAAAGTAACCTAACAAAACCTAACCTCGGGATACCCAGCTAGAACTATTGTAATTTTAGACTTAATTTTTTGGTGTTCAATATATTTTTTTGGTGATCATTATATAATATTTAATCCCCGTGTTTTTCCTCGACTAGTTATTTTTTTTGTGTTTGTGTTCTTTTTATGCGTCATGTTTACCGCTAATAAACGCAATTTTCATTCTTTTTCTATTCTTTTAATCCAAAAACAGTAGCAATTCCTACTACATAACAATGTAGGTACCTATACCACGTGAGTTGTCGAGATAAGCCGACTGATCGCTACTAAACATACACAATATATACTATTATTACCTACATGTATACATACTCGTACTTTATGTCCCGCTAACTAGGTCACGCGATTACCTCTATGAATCAAACATTTTTAAAGTAAAGGACAAACTTATTTTAAATTTTAAATTCATGATACCTATGCCTTCAGCAATGAGTGAATTTTACAGCAGTTTCAGGCGTATTATATCTTAAAAGTTACTGTTGTAAGTTTACATTATTGAAGCGACAACTAGAGGGGTGAAAGATAAGGGTTATAGTTTGTTTCGGTAAGTAAATACACGAGGGAGGAATGTTAGAATTATCTACATATTTTCCAAAGACTACCTATATAACATTTCAGAATGCAGACTAATATTTTGGAACTCTTTTACGATGCTTGTTGTTTTTTAAATAATTTATAAATTAGTCTCTCATCAGCCTACAACCACAGTAAATAAATATACAGTAAGTTATCTAAGGC
This sequence comes from Amphipoea oculea, assembly GCA_945859645.1. Lineage (NCBI taxonomy): Eukaryota > Metazoa > Arthropoda > Insecta > Lepidoptera > Noctuidae > Amphipoea > Amphipoea oculea. Next base: position 16,105,734 of record OX243880.1, read on the forward strand.
CGCCCGCCGAGTTATTAGCCTACTCTTGCGTTGATCCCCAGGGTTGTCACTTTTACTTTTAGTTAATATTTTCGAACAAGCAGCACTTGATCTAAGTTTATGAAATAAAAAGCATATTATGAATGAATATTTTACCAATTTATAAATTTAGTAAAAATAAAAAGCCTTTATTCACATAGATAACATTTATTATACTAAGTTACAAATTTGATACCGAGAAAATTTTTCTCCTGTTTCTGCACGTCCGGAACGCTTTACTATTATTTGTTAATATAAAGTAAATTCTCATTCTTATGTAAAGCTTTTGGGAAAGCATGGACAGGGCATCTTAAATTCTATATCATTCAGTTGATCGTAAATTGACCGGCCAATTTTAATGTTGATGTGGTCCTTTTCGAACGCTTTGCGAAACACCTGCTCCATCCTTTCTACATTATCGACAAAATCATTAGGTAGGATCATGAGTAAATTTCGATCTTTGCCGTAATTCCTGTAATGGGTGTATCTAGATTCTACACTTAAATTACACGCTCGTTGATTAACGTCGACGTAATTATTTAAAAAATGGCAGTTCTTATGGTAATCAACACATTTTTTTAACAAAGCGCCACAAACATAAAAATATGCATTTTTTTCCGGTAGCTCATGTTGTATTGGTCATGTAGCGTACGCGCGTGCTCACAGTCGCGCTGCACAGCCCGCACTGCCGCCACCTTATTCCCTCATATATTATGCTAGCGTGTGCGTGAAATCGCGTGCCGACATGGCGCGCGGCGCGCACGCACACATTCAAACCGAGAGCGGCACGTTTGTATGAAGATGTTTTACTGTATATTTACTGTGCTACAACAGTCCACTGCTGGATATAGGCCTCTCCAATTGCACGCCAGTTAGCTCTATTCTTGATAACTCTCATCCAGCTGCGAAGATCGTCGCGCCACCTAGCCTAAGGACAATTTAATATAATACTCGTATTTACTTAAAAATAGCAATGTCTGTCTGCTTGTAGTTAGCAGGTAGGTAATTAACCGAAAATTTAAATAACCTACTCTCAACTCAATACTCTTTTAAGTACGAGTACTTTGCGGGAGAAGTCGTTACTATGATCGTAAAATGAGTTGTAAAAATAAGGCAATATGTTACCGTTCGAGTACCTACCTCAGTCATGATTTATCGTTAAATCTCAGTGTTTAAATCTGTGCATCTTAATTTAGCAGTCCCGCAGCGAATCGTGCGTTGGTCCGGAGTCCCGAAATACATCGATCGTTGACGTAAACTCACGATCATTTTCTAGGCTAAAATAGAAAAAGTTGGGTCATTACACTTTTTATAACTTCATTGGTTCATTATCCATTTTGCAATGTATTTCGAGTGTTTTCTTATTTTCTGGCTTATGTGGGAGTAGGTAAGTACAAAACGTATAGAGTAACAACAGCTGTTTTTATTTTTCTACGCAAAATGTATAATTAAATTAAATAAGTAATAACGAGACGGTTAATAAGTATTGTTTAAATATACTTAGTAACTTGCCATCACGAGATACGTAAAACAAGTTTAAAAAATAAAGGTGGTGCTAGTCAATCCATGAAAGTAACTCTGTTTATATTTTATCCTTTCACGCCTAAACCTCTGAACGGATTTCGATAAAATTTGGCAAGGAGATAGTTGGCATCCTGAGGAGGGACGCAGGCTAGTCTTTGTCCCGGTAGCACGTCCCCGTAGGATCGATATTAAGGCAAAGCCGCGGGCAGATGCTAGTAAAATTATGAATGCGCAAGTAACACTGTCTGTCTGTAACCTTTTCACGCTTTAACGGCTGGACGGATCCTAAAGAAATATGGCACATGAGTAGGTATACCACGACCTGGGGCATAAGATAGGATAGTTTCTTACTATTTATACAGGGTTACTGGTAAAACTTAACAACCTTTCAGGACTATATTACTAACATCATAAACAACAAGCTTTGTTCTATAGCTTTTATAAATTCATACATTTTAATTCATCATCAGACTTTCATACAAAAATAAAAATATTTCAATTCAACCAATTGAAACATTCGATTTTCTGTTACGAACTCTACGCGAAGCAAAATAAAGCGCTAGGTAGGTAAACACCAACAACCCTGTATTTACTAATTAATATACTTATATCTCGTAGGATAATTTCCAGTCCGGGGCAGTGGTCCAACTGCTCTGTCCAACTAGTTGGACCATGGGTCTTTACTAGGGGCAGTTGTCCAACTTTAAAAATAGTTGGACCACAGCACCTTTTAAGAGTTCCGTGGTCCAATTCATTTAAAAAATAATCCTACCTCGAAGCAAGCAACGGTCAAAACCTAGTTCTAAAATACACCGTGTCACGGAGTAGGGAGTACCTATTTAATAATTAACTCTTTTTTTTTGTTTTTGACAGACTCAGGAAGTTTCTAGAAAACGCTGAAAACCCCTTTCAACAACAAAGTAAATTCATAAATGTTTTCTTATTGCTATAAGAAAAGCAAACCGGAAAATCTATTTATAAATGCTGAAAATTCTTTCTAACAATGTTGTTATCAAAAGAGTATATTTCAGTACCTAGGTAGATCGTAAAATGCCCTTCAAAACGTTGCATAATAATCATAACATTATTATAAGACGTAATTAAGTGTTATCGACTTGAATTACCCTCTTGCCCGTTTTCACTAAGTGTGCGTACACACAAGCGGCTCGCGTCGCGTCTATGGCAGAGGCCACTGCAGGCGTGAGACAACGTGCCGCTCGTGTATTTGAGTACTATTCAAGTACACGAGCGGCAAGTTGTTGACGGGCGTCGACGGCTGCAGTTACCTCTGCAACTGCTGAGGCAACTGCAGCCGTCGTGTGAAGCGTATCGCTCGTGTGTATGCACACTAATGGCCTTATCATACTAGCGGATTGCGAGCGTCCTCAAAGCGGAGCGGGCGCGCAACGAACACGCGGCGCAGACGCAGCAAATTCGTTGCGGACGCGCAACGAGATCGCCGTGAATAGCAGCGTGGACGCCATTGATACTGAGTGTGTTGTACGTCGTTAACTTGCTACAAACACGCGACGAAAATGTTGCGAATTTGCCACGCGTCCGCGACGTCTTCGCTGTGCAGCCGCGGCGTGTTCGCGACGCATTCGCTGCGCGCCCGCCCCGCCCCACAGCCGCTCGCAAACTGCTATTGTGATAAGGCCCTAACACATGGCAGCACCTGATCTAAATGAATGCATATAAATAAACACACCCTGTTGGATTTTGAATGCTCGGCTCAACGCTCAATCAATCTGCCTATCCTTTTCCAAATTATGTTGGTGTAGGATACCAGTATTTTACATATTACGACTGCCTATCTGACCTCCACAACCCAGTTACTGGATAACACGATACCCCTTGGTAAGACTGGTTGTCATACTTTTGGACTTCTGACTATCCGCAAAGACTTTTAAAGATTTACGAATGACAGCTGGCCCCATGTGCCTTCCGAAGCAAGGAGGGGTCTCGACATGTAATGTATGTATGGTTACCCATTCACGTATCAACCGCGGCAAGTGTAGCTTAACATTTGATAGATCCGTGTGGCTGTTATTATTTAGCCACGAAAGCTAAGTTCGGCTCAGCGCTGAAAGTTGAAAATCTAACATCGCTTTTTTATTCAGGCATTCATAACACCAAAATGTTACCAAGTGTTAGTGAACACTGGCTTCAGAACCATTAGTCGTGCTGGTGTTACGAACGAGACGTAATCGTAAGCATTAGTCACGCGTTTGTTTTGCTGAATTACTTACTGTGTTTGTACTGAAAACTTGAACACTGTAGGTATTTTTTCACAGTTTCATAATAGGTAGTCGAGGGCCACGTCTTTGCATAAAGATGATTGGCGTAAGGTGTATATTGAGGATGATGAACCTATTTATCTTTGTTTATTTTAACAATGGTTTGGCAGCAAGCCACGGGCCATAGGTTATGTAGTTGCATAATTTAAAGGCGTCGCGGCAGATCCCGTAGAAGACGGCGGGAAGAGCTGGAAAAAACAAACGACCAGTGATCCACTTTATCCCTAAATCGAAAGAGCAAGAAGTCATGGGGAGAGACCTTTGCCCAACAGTGGGATGATGCAGGGTAACAGGAATAGTATACATATTTTAAATCAAGGTCGTTTTTCGTGTCTGTCTGTGTACCTAATCGAATTGTTCTTCTAAAAATAAACGGTTACGGATGGATACGGACTATTATAAAAATATGATTTTTGACATTTTCAATCTCAAATAGCCGGGCGGTTAATTGTAGACTTTCGCTGTAATACACTTGGGAGCAAATAAATCGAGCCACTTGCTTTTTTTTGCACGTATAATGGTTAATATTTTTGGTATTATGGAACGTATCAAATCGAAACATATATCGCCTAAGAGCTTATTTAATAATCTTTACAATGAGGGTAAATTTTTGAATGATAACCTTATTTAGTGATAAATTATTGGCTCTGAAAGAAAAACGGTAATTTTGATAGAAAATTGTAGGATTAAAACAGTCCAGAAAATCTATCGAAATCAGGGCAAGGGGGGGTAATACAAGATATTAAGAATAAGTTTATACCATAATTTTGTTTTTAATTGTTTTTTTCTGGACCGACAATTTTCTATCAAAATTACCATTTTTCTTTCAGAGCCAATAATTTATTATTAAATAAGGTTATCATTCAATAATTTACCCTCATTGTAAAGATTATTAAATAAGCTCTTAGGCGATATATGTTTCGATTTGATACGTTCCATAATACCAAAAATAATAACCATTATACGTGAAAAAAGGAAGTGGCTCGATTTATTTGCTCCCAAGTGTAGTTAAAAATGCTCAAGATGTAATTTCCCACAAGAAAATAGTACTTAGTTTTTCTGGCCAGAACTTTAATTTTTGGGTATAAAATGTTCGACACCTGAATGATGTCCTTTCAAGTAATTTTCTTAGGTTTCTGCTTTAAACATTATTTAGGAAAGAAACAAAGGTAGTTTTTTTGTAAACACAGACAGATAATATTTTAACTGTCAGATAATAATTCGTATCAAACTATTGTTATCGTTTTTCGCAGACAAAATATTACTAATATTATCTCTATAAGCTCATGTTTCGGCAAAAATAACAATGTTTACTTACGATTTTGACATACTAGGAAACTATCACGGTTTTCCTGCGTACCTATTTATAGTTTTTAATAGGAATACTTATGTAATTTTTATATTTAATTTAATTAGTCTCTGGGATTAAAAAACGAACTATAAATTGCGGTGTTTAATTATTTATTTAAAAAATGTCTATTCTTCTTTTGTTTCTTCTCCATAAAGGTTTCATAACGTTTCTATTACCTCAATAGTTCAATATATGCTTACCTAGAGGGGAAAAAAAACCAAAAAAATCCTTGTTGTTTTCGATTTATATTTTGATGAATAACTCCGAAACCTGACGCTTTAGGATATTATGTTATGTTACATTTTTTGTTTGTATAAGTGTCCTCTATCTAAATATATAACTTTTGTTGTGCACCGCGATTCTGAAAAAAAAATCAAAATGGCGGCTGATTGTAGGGCCAAAACCTACAAACCCCTTTCGCCATTGCACCTACCACTGTTTGTCTCTATGTCACCCAAAGATTGACTGATAAAAAATGGCTATGGCAAGTCCGATCTGTCCCACTAGTCCCATTGACCCAGTCCCATGATGGGACAAGTGGGATAATATGTCCCACTAGTCCCATGGGACAACTGATAAGTCCGCCTGTGTACATTTGTGAGCTTATTAAATAAATAAATAAACGCTTTGCGTAAACTAGGCCTATTTATGCCTACAAATAGGCCTAAATAACTAAAATATGGTCTGTCTATTTTGAGGACTAAAAGAGGTCTAGTAGGTATCTTTGGAGTCGCAACAAAAGTAGAGATTCAGTTCATCATAACAGGTAGGTATCTTAATCTAGTACTTAGTAATAGCTATTTATAAAGTCACACAAACATAACAGCTTCTTTATTAGTAGGTGAACCAAAGAAGGAACAAAGAACAGCCAGTATATCGCATAGGCATTAAGTATAATCGCGAGTTGACATTGCTATTTTCTGCGATGACTATCGTGCAAACACGCAAAAAGTAATGATAAATACACAAGGCTCGAAGTATAGATACCTACATAGGAAGGATGGATACCTTTAGCCGTTACTCTATAATTATGTTCAAACATGTCTTCGTGTTTCAACCTATATTTGCGTCAGGGTAGCCCGTGAAATTCAGTAGGTAGATACGTTGATCAAAATATGTATGATTCGCGACGGTCGATGAAATTCCTCTTGAAACGAGACCTACCAATGTGCCATAAACGCAAATTAATGGACATGCGCATACTCCCTATCCTCACATACAGCACTCAAACCTGGTCTTTGACAGTTCAGCAGAGGTTCATTGAGGGTTCCCAAAATTAACGGATCGTGTTCGAAACACAATACTGCGCTCCAAAATAAAACTGCGGGGCAATTGCGTAACACATTATCAATCGGAATTGGTTTCATTTTGACAGTTCAACAACATTCATTGCGTTTATTTACTTGTTGAGCAGACAAATTTTTCGAACTTATGAAGCAATGGATTAGCAATTTGCTTCAAAATGATTCAGATTCTGATTGATAGTGTGTTACGCAATTAGGGTGCTGGATCAAACCGGAATGAGAAAGCTTATAGTGGATAAGCTAAAGTTTAAAACAGAAGACAAACTAGCGATCGAGGAAGAGGGGGGGGGGGGGTAGAGGGGGGTTCAGGGAATCAGACGGGAATAAATCAAGATAGCTGACGTGGCTCAAAAGGCTGCCCAACCTATATGGGACTGGGCAGGACATGAGACCCAAATAACACAGAATTGGTGCCCAGAGACAGTAAGGCGGTGTCGCGGTAGACCACGTCGGAGATGGCGGGACGAGCTGGATAGGTTCCACCAAAACTAAAAGGAGGACGCGCGGGCTCGCGAAAGATGAAAGGAGTGGAGGGAGACCTTTGCCCTGGAGTGGGACAGCGTAGGCTAGTAAAAAAAAAAAAAGATAAAAGAAATAGACACGCAGGGTAGTCTTTTCATTATTATTATAGCGTTGTTATTTTTCTATTAAAAACATATTATACTTAGACGATGTTATCAGGTGTAGTTATGATAGTAATAATGGTCAGATTTTAGACTGACAACAAGATGCCTACGTGCCTTTATTCATGGAGCATTGGTTTATCATCATTAATAAAGGAAATTAAAAGACTTCCTGTAGTTTAGCTAACTAAAAATCGACTTTAAAAAAATCTTAAAGTCGTTCATTCATTGATAGACTCTGTCCAAACAAGTCTGGCCAAACAACGGACGCTAGTAGATGTAGATCGGGTCCGTGAAGGGCCTGGAAAAGGCGTCCGTGAAGCTACTTATTCTGCCATAAACGGAAGGAAAGATTTTTAAAATTCAACGGGGCAATTACAAGTTAAGTACATGAAAAGTTCGTCATTATTGCCAATGGGCATGATGGCATGCGCATGGCTTGTACCTAGTAAATTAAAGAAATTAATATAGACAAACAAGAGTTTGCTTATTTTTTCTCAGTAATTATCCCTACATACGTACTTATGTTAGTTATAACTCTTTACACGTGGCTCTCTTAAGTTTCAGTCAACATCCATGGGAAAAAAAATGTACAACGTAATGAATTTATCGCAATCACTGTCATGTGCGCACCATACCTACTCATACCAGTATAGTCTGTGCAGAGGGTGCTAGCGGAACCCTCTTAGTCTTACCAATTCTGCAAACGCGTGCTTTCAAAAACATAAAACTGCATTAACAACAAAGTATTCACATCAAAAACATCCACGTGTACCGTCAAACGGGGTGAATAGGGATGCAGAGGTGAATCGGGACAAAACTTTAAAAGGGATTTTAACATTAAAATAATATAGTTTGTGGCCAAAAAGGACCCTAATGTGTTTACTGTAATTTAATTAACGATTACGTGTCCTTATTGACAACAAACTATATTAATTCAACGTTATAATCCATTTTAAAGTTTCGTCCCGATTCACCCCTGCATCCCTATTCACCCCGTTTGTAGATATGGTCCTACGGCTGGGACGCAGGACTCCTGCCTGTGGGAGGGAGTGGGCTATAACTATAACCCTGCCCCCGATAGTTAGAAATTAATAATAAGTATTTTGTTTTGCTAAAACCGCACTGGAGGAAGTTAGAAAACTATTAAAAATACAGACAGATGTGCCTTTTTTTTCTGATTCCGGCAATGTATGTAACTCAAATCTGAAAAAAATGTTAGATGCGTCTTTTTTCCTATCGGGGGCAGAACCCACCACGCGAGCACAGTATAAATCTTTCTACTGTGACGCGAGCTCAGTGCGGGTCGGTAGATGTCACAGTCTTCGAATTTTTGGTTCTAGGACATGGCCGGTGCCTCACGATGTTTTTCATCACCATTATGGGAACAAAGTATTACCTAAGTAAAATAATACTGAATACTTTGCTATCGTTGACTTTATCAGTTAAACATCCTTGGACTAAGGATTTTTTTTTATAAATAGTCACTCCAATCTTTAGATTCATATTCTTATCAGTTTTTATGATAGCACATAGACTTTTTTGAATTAAATGAAGGAAGATATTTTATAATATAACATCAATGTTTCATTACTTGCTTATTTATTTATTTCTGATGGCCAATTCCCGTAATTAAAAACGCGCAAAATATCAATAATCAAAAGCTTCCAATCATTATCAAAAACTTGTCAAAATTTTAGGGAAATTAGAAGTTTTTTTGACAGATTGAGGCTGAGAACAAGCTGTGAACGTTCTAAAAATTACGAAAATTACCCCTCTGGTTTGTAACTATTATCTACTGTAGCTATAGATATAAGCACATGTTGCAATAAGAACTAGACACCATTGCGATTATGCGAAACAAACAAGCATCAAGTTTTAACTACAATAACAACGAGATGCATGTTAATTTAATTCATTGTCTTAAGTAGGTACTTACAATATAAAATGGATGATATAATATGAATAAGCAAGCTGAAGTACGTTAGTACTATTAGTTATTCTGTGGCTGAAGTGGCAATGGACCAGCAATTAGCCGTAGAATCGATGATCGTTGGGGTAGACGTGTCCTTGAGTGGAAACCGCGAATCGGTAAACGTAAGGTAGTCTGCCCTCAGCCTAGGTGGAGCGACGATCTTCGCAGGGTGGCTGGTACCAGCTGGATGAGAGTTGCCGAAAATCGAGTTGAAAGGCGTGCAATAGGCGAGATCTATGGCCAGCAGTGGACTGCTGTGTAGACTGCAGATGATGATATAACTACATATTTAAATCTAAACATAACATATCGCCTCTAGCTGTTTTGCACATAACTGGAAAAATATGGGTGTAGGTACTATCAGCACGACTCTGCCTAACCTTTCGGAGAAAACGGGTGTGATGAGAATGATACTAACTACTCATCTATTACCTAAAGTCTATTCAAAATTGTTTTAAATTATTTCAATTTAAACAAATATCAACTTTATTTTAATGAAAATTAAGTTGATTTCAGAGTGACTAGCACTATTGAAAAAGTTATAAAAATGTTTGAAGTTGTAGCGTAAACTGAACTTTACGGCGTAAGATTTAAAGTTATTTTACCATAAATTCATATTTGTTTACATTTTTGGCAAATAAATCGCGAATGCAGATTACGTCTATACAATTAATAAAATTGGAGTGTCTGTTTTCAATATTAAAATAACAGCTTTTTACTAAATGCATATGGATGTATACACGGTACATATTATTATAATTACCTACCAAAATAACATTTTTTACAATTTTTTGTCTGTCTGTTTGTTCCGGCTAATCTCTGAAACGGCTGGATAGATTTTGAAGGGACTTTCACTGGCAGATAGCTGATGTAATAAGGAGTAGTTTAGGCTCCTTTTATTTTAGCATTAGGATTCCGCGCAAAACTTTTACATCATCATGCACGCGAACGAAGTCGCGGGCACAGCTAGTCCCTAATAAAACTTATCTGGAGAAATATGGATGTACTTAACTACCCAACCCATCGTAAGATACAGGCGTAACGTTATCTATTTAATAACCCATAAGTAACCCTGTTCATTTATTACGTAAGGCAATTTTGACCAGATCACTTTCTGACCCCCTCTCGCCCTACGTAAGAAAAAATAAGACTTGGATGAACCCCCTTCCCTACCCTTTTTGTCCATCCAGTCTTACGTAAGATCAGTATCTACCAAAATTGCTAAGAAAACGTACCTAGCAAAAAAAATTGAAAAGTTAAATTTTTTGCATATTTATGATCTTACGTAAGAACAATCTAGACCCCTCCCATCCCCACGTAAGAAAAAAATAAGACTTGTCTAGACCCCCTCCCCCCTCAAATCGTCTTACGTGACAAATTGACAGTCCCTAAACAAACCCCCTCACAGAGAGGAGGCCTGTGTCCCAGCAGTGGGAACATTATAGGCTGATGATGATGAAACAAACCTTTTACTCCCAGAATAGCACGGTAAATTATGTACGAAATACCAGCCTAATCTTGGCCCAACATTCGAGGCCACAGCCAACATTTGCACCAACGCACTTGACCCATATACTCGCATAGATATAAAACCAACGACCATTCGTTGTATAAAACATTCGTTCGTTAGGTCTGCGAAACCGCGTGTTAGCTCTGCGCCACGTGGTTCTAAGAGGTTATGTCAATGGCATTCAGGCATATAAATAGGTACATATACGTAGGAATGTAATGTACAGTAAATAAGACAATGATGTAACTTGGTTCAGTAAAAGTTTTGATGGCTAGATAGTTTTTTTTTTAACTTAAGACATGATTATGTTGGGTAGGTAGGTAGAGTACCTTCTAAATGGGTACTATGTTTTGAATTCTTCTATAAAAGACTAGCTGTGCCTCGCGGTTTGACCCGCGATTAAAGTATTTAGTCCTTTTTTATTGATTCCATTTACAAATCTCCCCTCTCCCATTTTTACACCCTTAAGGGATAATTTCGGGGATAAAAATTATTCTATTATATATCCTTCCCCACAACTCAAACTATCTCCAAACCAAATTTCATCTAAGTATATCGGTTCAGTGGTTTTAGCGTGAAAGTTTTTTTATTATTTTATTTTTATTTCTAGCCTGCGCTGTCCCACTCCTGGGCAAAGGCCTCCCTCCACTCCTTCCATTTTTCGCGAGCCCGCGCGTCCTCCCTCCAGTTTTGACGGAACCTATCCAGCTCGTCCCGCCATCTCCTGCGTGGTCTGCCGCGACCCCGCCTCACTGTCTCAGGGCACCAATTCTGCGCTATTTGGGCCCACAGTTTGTCCGGCATGCGGCAGACATGTCCTGCCCAGTCCCATTTAAGTTGAGCAGCCTTTTGAGCCACGTCAACTATCTTTGTTTTGGAGCGCAGTATTGTGTTTCGAACACGATCCGTTAATTTAACGCCTAGTATACTGCGCTCCATTGCTCGTTGGCAGACCTTGAGTTTGGACTTCTGGATGTTAGTCAAAGACCAAGTTTGTGCACCATAGGTTAAGACGGGAAGAATACACATGTCCATGAGCCTGCGTTTCAGTTCCATAGGCAACTCACCCTTAAATAGTTCCTTCAAGGACCAGTAGCTCTTCCAGGCGTTTTCCGTTCGTCTCGAGATTTCTTTATCTTGCCTCGCCTGGAAAGAGACTACTTGACCCAAGTAAAGGTATTCCTGGACATGTTGTATTATCTCCCCGTCTACTTTTTAACAAACATAAAAAGTTTAACAAACATAAAAAGTAAAATCTTTTTTCTTTATAATATTCGTTTAGATAATTACCTTCTAGCGTATGGAAACTCTTACAATAATTTATAGTTTTGTAATTCCAATCTTCTTTTCGTCCATCAAAAACTGGCTGAGGTATTTTAAAAATATAGATGCACTGATCACTGTAAATAATTTATTATACAAAATATGTAATCGATTACAGTTTACCGAGAGAAATCGAGCCGTGGGAACATCGATTATAATTACCTCTACATCGAAACAATTTACTCGAGAGGTCGGAAATCGATTAATATAATTACACTTTAATGAACTGTATCATATTACGAGTATATTGGAAAATAAATAAACGCTGTTCGTTGATAGGTATCACCATGCTGAAGATGACCATACATTAGGTACGTGGTAACTAGCCAGAGATGAATGTAGTACACCTAAACTTCACCAGCAATGTCACACACACACTATCAGTAGCTAGCAATGGCTTTCATTTTGACAGTTCAACAACATACATTGCGTTATTTACGTTGTTGAGCAGAAACAGTTTTCGAACATATGAAGCAATGGATTAGCAATATCCTTGATAGTGTGATCGTCCCTTATCCATTTGCCATCCCACAAAAGAGATGCATTATAAAGGTGGCCGCATTTTATCCAAACTCTGAAATGAATTCTGATTTTCAACAGAGATTTTAGCCTTGGAGATATTATAGTGCACAAGTGATGCGCAGACACAGATGCACTGTCTCTTCCATATAAATATCTTATATCTATGGTCTCTTCCTTCCCTCACTCTCAAAGTATGATGGGGCGGTAATTTGAAGCTACTTGAGAGAAATCAGACGCAGGACCAACGGCTGTACGTGCATTCCGAGGCACGCGGATATCACACCGCTTACATCCAAACTCCGGACTGTTACTAAGTTTGGAAATTGGAATTCAATTCTGTAATATTGTGCATGTATTCTTAAATAAATACTTAATCATTTAGCTAGAATAATATCCTACAATTCTCACAATAACAACTCACCTTTCTTCTTGATTACCAACCTACCTACAGACCTTGAAAATGCATAATTATCAACATTAACAGAAACCGGCAAACTTGTTTACAAAACACACCATAGGTCTGTACCTTAAATAGAGCTCCCATATTCCAAGTAAGTAGCCTATTAATACACATAACATAATAAATCATGTCTGTATTTTCCAAAGGGTTAGGCTGGAGTGAGGCACATTCAGCCTATTAAAAGTATTCTGTACAGTATAAATACTCAAAAGATATTCACATAATCTTCTTCCCCAAATTCCTCTTTGCAAGTTGATTTTGTACGAGATAAACATTTTACGAATATAAATTATTCGACATCGCCATATCGACTGAATAAACTACGCACAAAACATCGTCGTCTAAGTGTGGGTGTGACGTACGATAACGATAACGTGTCTGTGTGTGTGCGACCAAAGATTGTGTGGAGTTTGTTTATTATAAGACGGGCGAGTAGGCAGAGAACAGATAGGATTTGAAACAGTGGCGTAACTATAGGGTGGCATTTGGGCAAAATGCCACGAGCCCCCAGCCAGAGGGGGCCCCCGGTCCGAGAGAGCCATGAGCACAGGAGGATCCTAATATAAGGAAATATACAGTCAGGTGTTAAATTTTTAAGGGAAAATACGAATTGTACGCGGAAGAAGTCGCAGGAGAAGTGCTGATAAAAAAAAAACTATAAAGTTGATTGAGCTTTTTTACATTGAGGGAGGGCCCCATCCCTTGAATTTGCCACGGGCCCCAAACGGTATAGGTACGCCACTGTTTGAATAACAAATTCTTTTAAAACGAATGATCTAGTGCATAGGGTCTAAACGTGTAACGCACCCTCGTGGGCGTTTGAAACTTTCAGGGGGTAGAGAACCCAGAGAAAATTATATATCCTATTTTACGACTATTATATCATATTACACGTTTAAATATAATCGTGGTACTAGCTGTTTCAGATTCGCGATAGATGGTAAGTAATAAAAACTGAAAGCCTAACTAAAAAAAAAAATCTCAAAGTGGGCGGGCGTAGGCAAAGTAAGGTTAATTTAGTGAAACCTGCGGGTAATTGCGTAACACACATGAACTGACAATTGATCGCAATTCCTTTAATTTTGGCAGTTAAGCCATGTTCATTGCGTTATTTACGTTGCTAAGCAGACGATTTTCTCAAACCTATGAAGCAATGAATTAGGAAATTTCTTCAAAACCCTCGAATTGTGATTAAAATTGCTTTCACTAACTCATTCACGCCTGAATGATCGGTACAGATTCAAAATTTTCTTTCAGTAGTAAATGCCGCCAGTTGCAAAGACAACAAAAAAAGCCAGTAGCAAAAACTTCCTGACAAAACTGCCTAAGTGCACTTCAGAGTAAAGTAGGTAGTACCAAGGCTGCTAGCAGAAATGACAGTGGCTGAAGTAAGGTTGCAGTTGCCTCTGTAGTCGACGCCTGTCGCCTGTGTGTATGCACACTAAGTCATATCAATATTCACCATATCAACATTATCAACAATACCTCAAGGTCAAGTCAACACAAAGCCAGGTCAACAAAGTAAACTATCTGTCACATAATCTATGCATGTTTTGATGTGGCCCGCTCGTGTGTGACGTGTTTACAATACACAACACGCGCGTGTGTGCGTTTAGCTGGTAAACGTATTTATTTTAGGCACCGGCTACACCCGGTTCAGTCCTCCTTGTCTTTTTGATCGACCAACAGTGTCAGTGCTTTGTGAAATTATTAAAAAAAAACTTTTGGAATCATCATGTCGGCGTCACCTATTGCGAGGCAAGCGACCAATGTCCAGGCCATTCCTTCAAGGAGGGTTCTCATCACCGACCCCTCACAGATGCCCGATGTATACTCCAGCACACCTGGTGGCACTGTCTACTCTACCACTCCTGGAGGTAATTGGACTTCTTCATCTTCATCTTCCCCTTTTTAATCCATATCTTAGCGATAAGACCGTCCATTGTGTCACCCTTATTTATGTCTGTAATTTATATGGTGTACATGATAAAGAGTATTCCATTCTATTCCTCTTCTATATTTTTTTGGGTCATACAAAAATTGAGACAATTAGGTAATGTGACGACCACGTTTTTTATATACTTATTATCCGACAAAAAAACAGGCTATAGTAGGTACATATTATTATTTTTTGCATATGTCCAAGCCCTAAAGTTCAACAGCCTGTCAACTTGTTAGAATTAATTAATTATACAGACACTCTAACAATAGTGACTAAAGATTATGTACACAAACTGCCAAACAACCGTTAAACAATAATATCCTCTTGCCAACATTTGCTGGGGTAAAGGGAATTGTACAGTCAACAAAAGAGATAAGTATGCAGGCTCGTCGGATATAAATGAAGTTTAGTAAGAAACCGATGGATGTTCTCAAATAAAATTTAGTTTTATTAATAGAAAACAAACAGCTCTTTTATCAAATTAAATTTTAGTCGACAACATCCATCGGTTTCTTACTAAACTTCAACTATATCCGACGATCCTGCATACTTATCTCTTTTGTTGACTGTACATAGTTACCTATTTAACATAGCCAGTACTTATGGATTCGTCCCTCAAGCAGCATGAGTTGTAAAACTAATTTTAGAAGCGACAATGAACTCTATATTGAGCTTAATTGTAGAACAGTAACCTTGGCAGGGTTTAATTGGTTCAAACATTACGATAATTAGGTATTATGTTACGTATAATATATTCAATATGAATGAACTTTATAGCCATTGTTGTTCAAAACAAACTGATTAGGGCACTAATTATGATAACAATTAAAAGTTAAACTATGTGATAGTAGATAAGCGACTAAATGCCTATAAAAACAAGTAATGTTTCGATAGTACCTATGTATATGGATAATTATGTTTTATACGAAATCAACAGTTGAAAAGATTGTTCAACAAAAATTGTTGGCAAAAATTGTGATAAAATCATTCTTTACCACAAATATCTTGATCTATAAGAGAATGAATATTCCTTAATTTATTTAAAGTTCAATAAGTATGATATCGTTTAAAATTCGTACCTACAAAAAATCTTCCACCAAAGTAATCTTACATGTATCAAAAGATATGAAGAGTACTGAAGGTTAGGTACCTACATCAAAACATTTTGATATGCCAACTACTAGAAATGCTAGTACAATTTCCAAACAAGATAATCCATGTCTTTGTTTGTGTAACCCTTCAGATATCAACGTCGTAACTTGTTGTTTATGCTATCACATAAAAACATAATACTTATTACGACCGTAAATTATAGCTATTACACTGCCTACACAAACACGCTTAAGTGGGCTTTTGTAATCTAAATTCAGGGCATCAATTTAGTTTGCAAACCCGTCTACACACCAACAGTAAAAACCACTAGTAACACACTTTACAATTATAGACTAAGTGCACCATTTGAGACTCAAGAATGTATAGATTATAGGAGCTCATCTTAGATTTTAGAGAGCTCGTATAATATGTGTGCAAACTATTCCAAGGACTAACTGAGGGCATACATTGGGAATATAAAGATCTTATAGGTAATATGCAGCTCTAAAAAGAACTAACTCGGCGTAAAAGTTGACACTTCCGGGCTCCAACTCCGAATCGAGTGTACTCAGACTTTAAATTAAAGGATCAGCGAATGAGCTTTAATAAACGTAGCAACTTTCTAACCTAACATAACATACCTTCACGCTGGTAATCCCCAAAGGGTTAGGTAGAGTTATACCTCGTTGGTTGTGCCTAATAGTATACACCCACATTCCGCCAGTTATGTCTTACCAAAGGATACCGTGTTACCCAGTAACTGGGTTGCGGGGGTCAGATAGGCAATCGTTCCATGTAAAATACTTGCTGGTATTCCAGTTGCATCCGGTCAGACTAGAAACCGACACCAACATAGTTGGGAAAAGGCTAGGCAGATCATGTTAAAGTTCCATATAATAGGGAGCCAGCCTAATGTCATCATCCTAACCTTTTTTTTTTTTTTTTTTTTTTTTTTTTTTATGGATGGGAAATCATCAAATGACCCCTCCCGCTCTGGGTGGAGCGAAGGGAGTGTCAGACTCTTACTGACTAAAACCCATCCGTGTTCCTTCCTTAGCCCTTTATGTTCCGGGGTAGCGGTAACCCTTTCGGACAATCCCGCACCCCCGGCAGGCTTCGGCCCTGGCAGGCCCCTTCCTTTATGCTGACATCTCTTTGAGGCGCGCGTGGAACACGTACGCGCCGTCCGGCACGGGCCTGGTCCTGATCGGACGGTGAGCTACCCATTACTCTCCGTCCGCAGGCCCGCGCCTACGGTGGCCGGGAGTCGTCACGCGGCTCCCGACGCCCGGAGCGTCTACCGCGGCGGCTGGAGTGTGAGGCTCTCTCCCTCAGCCGTTCCGCCACCTCCTTCGCTAGCATGACTGCTTCGCAGAAGGAGGTGACCGCCTCCCACTCCCTCTCGCCCCGGACCATGGCTTGAACCAGGGCCGGACGCGAGAGGTCGCCGCCGCTGTCGATCGCCTCTACGAGGGCACGGCGGTGCTCCGCCCATGCGGGGCAGACCTCCACCGTATGCTCCACCGTGTCCTCTGGGCGATCCTCGCAGTGGTGACACCCGGGCGTCTCCTCCCGCCTGATGATGTGCAGGAACCTCCCAAAACATCCGTGTCCGGTGAGGACCTGCGTCAGGCGATAGGTGAGGACGCCGTGACGCCTCTCTAGCCACTCCTCAAAGAGGGGTCTTATCGCCACTATCGTGGCGTGCCCTGCGCTGGGTTGCGAAAGTCGCTCCTTCCATGCCACCATGAGATCGCGCCGGAGGTCTGTCCGCTCCGCCGCGATTTGCCGCGGAAGCGGAGTTTCCCCCCGGCTCAGTGCCTCCGCGCGCCACTCATACAGGCGCGCTAGGACTATCGCCTCCAGATCCCATGGCGGCAGTCCGGCAAGGAGGCTTGCCGCCTCGCCCGAGATCGTGCGGTACCCCCGGATCAGCCTTACGGCTACCACCTTTTGGGGCGCGTTCAGATAGTGGGCGGCTCGCCGCCGCAGAGAACGCGCCCACACCGGGGCCCCGTATAGGGCCATGGACCGCACGACCCCCGCGTAAAGCCTCCGGCAGGAGGTGTTTGGCCCCCCCAGGTTGGGCAGGAGCCGCTTGAAGGCGGCCCCGGTCCTTTCCAGTTTGGGGGCCAAACGTCGGAAGTGTTCGACGAAGTTCCACCGGCTGTCGAGGACGAGACCCAGGTATCTCATCGTTGCCTCGACGCCGATGTGAACCCCTCCCACCGTTAGTTGGGATCCCGATGGTGGCCCGTTCCGAGGCCCATGGAAAGACATGGCCTCGGACTTGTGCAATGCCACCTCGAGACCCAACCGCCGGATTCTTTCCACGACTATCGCAACCCCGCGTGTCATCGCGTCGGCCGCCGCCTGATGCGACCTCCCTTGCGCCAGGACTAGCGTGTCGTCAGCGTAGCAAACCACGCTGACGCCATCAGGGAGGTCGGCTCGCAGCACCCAGTCGTAACCGATGTCCCACAGGAGCGGCCCCAGAACCGATCCCTGTGGGACACCGCACGACATCTCTCGCCGGTTCCATTCCCCGTTGCGACCAGGGTAGATGACGGCTCTGTCCGTCAAATACGCCCCAACTACTCGACGGAGGTAGGTCGGCACCCGGTGATACCGGAGTGCCTCCCCAATACAGCTCCAGGGCAGGGTGTTAAACGCGTTGGCGATGTCGAGTGACACCGCCACGACGACCCCACCCCGGGTCACCGCGTCCCCCGTCGTGAGGGCTCTCACGCGCATGATGGCGTCCACTGTCGAGCGCCCCTTGCGGAAGCCAAACTGGCTATCCGCAAGATCCGGCCCCGTCCTCACTAGGTGCCCGACGAGGCGGCCTGCAATCACTCTCTCAAAGAGCTTGCCGACCTCGTCGAGCAGTACTATGGGCCGGTATGCGGACGGAGAGTCCGCAGGGCGCCCTGGCTTCTGAATGAGGACCAGCTTCCCCGTCTTCCAACGGAGTGGAAACTGGCCCCTCTCCATGCATGCGCTTAAGAGCGCCTCTAGTCGAGGCCCGAGAGCCCTCGAGGCCAGGACCCAGACTTTACCCGGCAAGCCGTCGGGTCCTGGGGCGGTATTTTTGGCCTTCAGCCTGCCTACCGCCGCTCTCAGATCTACCCCGGTCACTTCAGGGATGTCGTCGTCGTCGTCTTCATGGTCCGCTTCGGGCACCGCAAGTGGCGGAGCCATGGGCGGGGGAGTATGCTCCCCCCGTGAAGGGAACAGAGTGCTCACCACCTCCTCCACGAGCTGTGGGCGGAGACTCTGCGTCAGCGGGGGGGCCCAGGTGCGGAGTTTATTCCGCACCATTTTGTAAGGGCGCCCCCATGAATCTCTGTTCAGAGTCTCCACCATCTCTTCGCGGGCCGTATCCTTGGCCCGCTGGACAGCCCCTTGGAGGGCGGTCTTCGCCGCTCTGTACCCCTCGTACAGCTCCGCCTCCGTGGCTTCCGCATCCGGAGGGCGGATGCGGAGCCTGCGGTGCCTGGTGTACCGGTGTCGCGCGTCGACGCACGCCTTGCGTAGCGACTCCACCTCCTGCGACCACCAGTACACCCGACGTCGGGCGCCTCCTGGCCGGACTCGGGGCATTGCCACGTCACATATATCGGACATGGCCTCCTGGAGCCATTCCGCCTCATTGTCAATATCGGCAGGCCTGTCCGGTGATGACACCCAGGCCTGCACGATCGAGGCTTCCAGGAGGAGCTCCCGGTCCAGCTGCTTCAGCGCCCACCGCGGACCACTCGGGGCCTGCTGGACCAGCGCGCTAGAGGTCTGGGTGGAGACGTCGAACCGGATATACCGGTGGTCGGAGTAGGTCTCCACCTCCTCCATGACGCGCCAGTCACTGACACGCTGTGACAGAGCGGGGCTGGCGAACGAGATGTCCACTACGGACTCGCCCCGCATCCGCACACACGTAGGGACAGAACCCCGATTTAGGACGACCAGGCCTGTTTCCAGGGCCCAGTCCTCCACCATCCTGCCCCGCACATCCGTGTAGCGGGAACCCCAGGCCAAATTCTTGGCGTTGAAGTCCCCGACCACTAGCACGGAGAAGGAATGGTTTCCGGCGACGACGACACTCAACTCTGTTAAAGAGTTCTGGAACTCGGCGAGAGTTCGGTTCGGAGAGAAGTACACTCCCACTACTACGATCTCTCCGAACCGTGCCGCTACGCACCCCTGTCCCTTTGTGACACCTTCGAGGGACGGGGTACCGGCGGCAGCCGACGAAATTATGGTCACTGAGCCGCTCAGGTCCTCCACCCAGTTATCCCTGGGCGGGACAAAGTACGGCTCAGCGACCACGGCGATGTTAATCGACCACTGCGCCATGCTCTGGAGTAGCAGGTCCTGAGCGCAGGCGCAGTGGTTGATGTTCGCCTGGAGGAGGCGCAATGGAGCCATTACTCCTCCATTTCAGCCCCCTCCCGGGCCCTTTGTGAGGGCCCCCCGGCGGTGGCGGCGGCGGCGGCGACAGCAGCAGCGGCGGCGACGGTGGGGGTGGCGACGGCGGCGGAGGGCCTGCCTTTTCTCCTGGTCCCGGTGGGTGGGGCGCAGGACTTGCTCCCCGCCCGGTGATCGGCCGGCTTGCCAGCAGCCGCACATGCGACGCAGTGCGGCGCGGCGTTGCACGAGCCAGCCGTATGTCCGGGCTGACCGCAGCGGAAGCACAGAGTGCTGCGGTCCTCCGAAGTGCACTGGACGCCAACGTGGTGCCCCACATGGCATCGGAAGCACCTCAGAGGCCTGGGTTCCAGCAGTTTAACCTGCGCTGACACCCAGCCCACCAGGAGTCTTCGGCCCTCGACGATTGTTCTGGCCGCCGTCACGGGGCAGCTTACCGTCACAGTTCGCATGCCCGCGAAACCAGGACGAATGGTGCCCGCCTTCACCTGGTCGGCCAGACACCCGCCCGCCCTGGCGACGGCGGCCACTACCTCTCCCTCCGTTACGGAGTCATCCAGGCCCAGGATACGCATGTCTGCGCACTTGACGGGCCTGGAGACTCGAGCCTCGTCCGCGTTGAGGGACGCCCTTAGCTTCTCAGCCAGGGCGTCAGCGGTCGGGCCACTCGTCGCTCCGGGGATCTCCAGCATGCGGGCGCCAGTAGCGGTCACCCTATGCCGAAGGCCCCCGGTGATCCCCAGCTCCTGGAGGTCCACCGTCTCTCGTGCCTTGGTGAGCACGTCGCAGTACGTCACTCCCCTCTTAGCCGCTTCCGGCTGTAGCGTTATAACTACAGCCGCGGTCTTTGGGGAGCGAAGCCTAGCCGCGACGGCTCGTTCCTTGCGACGCCTCCTTTGCGCCTTTTTTCTGGCCGCCTTGGCCGCCTTCTTCTTCTCCCCGACCACCTGCCACTCGGCGTCGGTCGTGGGAGATTTTTGGGGGCGGGGCGTAGGCTCTGGGGCCTTTCCCTCCCGAGTCGTCCTGCCGGTCGGCGCCGGGGTTTTGCCGGCAGGCGCCGGTTTTGCCGGCGCCGGGGTTTTGCCGGCAGGCGCCGGTTTTACCGGCGCCGGGGCTCCGCCAGCGGACGCCGATTTCGCCGGCGCCGGGACACCGCGACCCGACGCCGATTTGGCCGGCGCCTGGGCCCGGCCAGACGGCCCGGGTTCAGGGGCGGCAGCTGCCGCAGCGGCCGCGTACGAGGCCGCCTTCGGCCCCGGGGCCGTCCTGCCCGCCAGGGGGGGGCGCAGGACTATACCCTCCAGAGCGGAGAACCGCGCCTGGAAGGTTGCCAGCTCCTGCCGAACCAGGTTCAGGACCTGGTTCTCCACCGGGACGGGCTGGCTTGCCGGTTCTGCCTGCACGCCGCCGGCGACCCTCAGGCCGGCCAGGTCTGCTCGGAGCCTCCCGTTCTCCTCTTGGAGAAGCTCCATGGCGGCCTTCAGGCGGGCGACCTCCGCCCGCAATTCGGCCACTTCGCTGGCTGAAGGACCAGCATAGTTGGCCGCCTCCGCTGCCGCCATGATGGAGGCCTGTGCCGAGAGTATGGCCCTGTTCTTAGAAGCTTGTAGCTTCTTCAGGGACACATCCCGGATCGCGGCCTCCACGACCGCCGCAAACCTGAGCTTGCGGTCCGCATCGGGGCCGCCAGCCTCACTCGCCTCGTCACTTGAGGGCCCCGAAGCGACCGCGCGACCGGTCCCCCCCTCCTTTGCGGGCTCCTCCGCTCGCTCTGCCGCCTCCCGGGCAGTGAGTCCCCTCCCCTTGCCTCGCTCTCTAACTCCTCCCCGCCTACTGGTGGGGATTTTTCTGGCCGAGGCCAGCTCCCCGTCAGTGGACGACCCCTGGCCGTCCTCTGACCTTGGCCGCTTGCTGTGGACCTTCGTCGTCGCAGCGGCCGTCTCCTTGGCACGGCGGCTCTCTGAGCCTCCCGTGCTTGCGTCTCCTGATGCAGCGTCGGACTCCGACCCCGCATCACTCCTCCCCTCTTCTGTTTGCTTCGTTTTACAATTTTCCATATTTGTTCCCACGAGTAATTTTCATGTTTTATTGACTCAAAATAATCGGTTCGCACTAGCGACTAAATCAAGCTACCCACTAGCCAAGCTTGCAACCTCCCTCACGGTGCGCCGCCGCTTGGAGGTTTGGGGAATTTTTTATAGAGGTTAATCTTCCTCGCGGTCCGGGCGGTTAAGCCAAGACCCTCGACCCCCTTCAACAGCCAGAGACATGACCTTACGGGGCGCCGCCCACACGAGCCAGAGCCGAGGCTGCAGCTCGTGCGGGCGACGCCCCTAACTGTCTCCGGGGCTACGAGATTAGCGGTGGCAGGGGGGGGTTACCCCTTCTGCCTGCCCGGCGGCAGGGTAAGTGCACACCGGGCCCGCTCTCACTCCACCACAACTGCCGCTCTGCTACTCAGAGCGACATGTTTGGAGCGATCCTCTTGGCAGAACATTAGCATGCGGACAGCGGCATCCCACTGGGAAATAATCCCAATGGGAAATCGCTGCCCGCACCCCAGGGTGCACCGGCCCGAACACTGGTCTTCCCCCCGGACGTATCCAGAAGGGAACTCCAGTCCCCGGGCAAACGTGGAGGTTTTCTGCCCAGGCACCCCGTCATCATCCTAACCTCACAATGAAACGAAAACGTGATTTCAAACATGCCACATGGCGATATTAACTGTGTTATGCTAGTTATGTAACGACTTGGCAACTAGTCGCACACAATCCGCTGTTTGTTTAAGATAATGGAACAACTATGTCCACTTAGCGAGCGTTTGCGCACACTGGACACATTGTTGATAATCTGTGGAAGTTTATCGATTATTTGATGTTAATTATTCAGATTGTATCTTGTTTTGTAGCAGGTTTTAATATTCTTTATCTTTTTTTTACGATTTATAATTTTATATATATAGGTATGTTAAATCATATCTGAATACCTATTTCAATATACTTCATTGGTGTGTCTGTTAAAAGTTATTGAGTATTCTTGAAATACTGCTTCAATAAAATGTCAGGTCAGGTATTCGTCATTTATTAAAAAATCAGCATATATAAACATATTATGTAAATTAGGCTGAATACCGATGTGTGTTACCTACAACTTCAAGAAAAGAAGATAGCGTCATCGATTCCGATGATAATTTAAAAACCGATTTCAAAGTAATCACCATATTTTTTTTTTGTAAATTCTTTGAGTTTTCATTAAAATTCTCATGACAGACTTAAAAACAGGTTTTAAAGATCATAAAAAGCGAAGTCCTCAACACAAAGAAAGCGCTTGTGTATGCAGCAAGCGGCTTAAGGATCATTAAGACCAAACTTATCTCCATAATCAAAGTGACGGGGAAATGTCAGCGCACTCTTGTAACTAATAAAAAAATATTGAGGTAAACATAATATTTTGTTTCACCATTAAGTAGGGTTAATGGAGACAAATTTTAGATTCAATAAACATTAATTTCTATAAATCAAGGTTAGAAGCAGCTCTAGGGATTGCCTCAAAATAAACTTACTGTTACATATTCATTTATGTTTTGGTAACCAATCCTTCGGTAAATAAATCATCACGATTACTACAATCAACTTGCACGCTTTTCCAAAAAGTGAAAACACTCGTATATTCCGAAGTATTCCATTAAATCCATCCTTTAGCAAATACTCTAGACCCACCTTGATTCTTGAACTATACTTATTTAATTATATTTATATATGCATACCTACTTTACCAAAAAAATCGATTATCACTACAAAACATGCAATGGACGGCCTTATCGCCTTCTGCGATCTCTCTATTTACTTACTTATTTGAAATATTTTATTTACTAACTTGTTATTTATCGAACCGATACGTGTCCATGAGTACCTAATCTACAAGAGCTCGTTGTAAATATTGTGGCAGCTATGTAAACAGCCATTTCTATTTGAGAGTGGAAACCGGTAGAATTTCTGTTTGATTAATTTGAATTGGAAAAAAGACAGTCTCTCTTTGATAGAGAGAAACCGGCTAGGAAGCTAGATACCTATTTCTTTAGCTTGAATTTATATAATTGTTTCGAGTTCTGTAATTTAAAAAATAAATAAAAACTAAACTAAGTAATCGAACGTTTGGATAAAACAGCAGGGCCAATGAAGTAAACAACCAGCCTTTGCGTAGGTAACACACTTATTTTGACAGTTCAAATACATTCATTGCGTTATTTACGTTACTGTGCAGACGCATTCTTCAGACATAATAAGCAATGGATTGTGAATGAAAGTATGTTAAGTAGGTACCTACTCAATTTGCAGGTTTTTAGAATTCATAATCATTTAAGACTCGGCCAATTTCTCTTAGAATAATATTAAGAAGAACACATTCTTAAATATTTGTAAACATGTTGTTAAAACTGATGTGCTAAGTGCTAACGTAAGTATTACCGTGTACAATACTACACAAAATATTTATCAAAACACTGACGCGCGGAAACGCCGAAATAGAATTCGTACTGTATAATATTTTCGTCGAAACTTCGAAACTGTTTTCCTCGTAAATTAATTAAACGTTATGTATTATGTCGTATGACATAACAGTTTCAACATCTTTGAATAGAATGAAATAAATTTAAATACAATTGACTTGTATTTAGTTAGGTTCTAAATTTAAATAATATTTATGTACCTAGTTCATGAGTACATAGGTACTCATCAACTATTAGGAAAACCACAGATTCCGAACAATAATAAGACACATTTTATGTTTATAAAGATATAAGGACCAGAAAAAGTCAATTTATAGATAGTAATTATTGTTGTTGTGCTTTTTATTAATTTATCTTCTATTTCCTTTTTTCCAGGTACAAGAATAGTATACGAGAGGTCCTTTATGATGTCGCTACGGCAATCTCCGATCTCGCAGACCCCACCAAAGTGCGCATTACCAGCAGCACTGCTAAAGAATCCTAACTCCGTCCCGAATGTCATACAACCGTCCGCGGCTCAAAAGGCGCGTTCAAACTCAATCTCATTCGACGAGACGCAAGAAACATTCAGCATGGATCTCTAATAGGTTAAGTTTTAAGTCATTACAAAAAAAAACTTATGCTTTATTGTATGTACAATTTCATAATGTAAGTTCTAAATACCACGTTTGCGCTTACTTTATGTCTCTTCCGTACCTTAAGTGTCAGTTTTGTATAACTTAGGACCAGGAAATTAAAGTAGCAACTACTTTAATACTTCATGACCTAAGTAGTTATTTTTAAGTTAGCTTTAACTCTTAAATGCGTGACTGAACATTATAATAGCGTTCAAAACGCGGTCCTTTGCCACGCCCGCCAAAAACAATAAAAAATATAAAAGAGTACAGATAAAAAATACTTATAAAAATATTATTGAATTCTTAATGGAATGGATGCGTTCATAGTATGAGACCAAAAATGTATTTATTGTTAAAAAAAAGTGGCAAAAGATAAATTGTAAATAAATAATTGTTAGTTTAATGCGTGTAACGCACACTGTAGGTGCTTAGTATTTTTATATTAAAAGCAAGTGCCATTACATGGAAGTTAATTCTAGTGACATAATTTCCTTCCGACTGGTGTTGCTGACATTGTTATGAAATCTCAGATTTTTAATATTATTGTCTGGATTTAGCGATATTAATTTGTTTAAGAAATCGGTCACAGATTGTTGAAATCTTGTAAGTCAAATTGTATTATTACGGTAGGAATCTGAAAATTTAGAAAATAATTAAAGTTTCTATTGTCGGGCTATACAAAGCTTACTGAGATACTTCGCGGGATTTTTTTAAACTTTCACCCCCTTACTAATAAACGTATTATATCAGGTGAATAGTTACACACCGATTTCTCTCTTTCAGTCGTCAGTAATTTGACTTTCGAAAGAAGAAGACAAAGCGTTGTGTAACTGTACACACATTATACAACGTTTATTAGTAAGGGGGATCAGACTTTAAGAATGCTGCGTTGGATTTTCAGTCTGACTTTAATGACTTAGTAGCCCTAGATTAAGGACTTACTTATTGAAATGTTGTTCCAAAGCATTTAATTGTCTGTAATGATGGTATATAGCCATTATCTCTCTTGTTAAATGTAAGTGCGTGTTCCACCTCTGTGGATGCTTTGTATACCTAGTGTGCGTGGATACTATGTTGATATTACGATATATACGACTGCCAGTATAATAATTATGGAAATAAAAATGTTTAAATTTAATCTTGAATTTTTGATTTACTTTTATTGTAACACCTACTCTCTCTCTCTCTCTCTCTCTCTACAATCAGCGAATAGATAGACACTCCAGTTTATCTGAAATTGGGTTCAAGCAAAAGCTAAAGTTTCCTAGAAGAGGGATGGCTGTCATATTATAACAAAAAATAATATGAGAGCTGTCATATAACATGAAAATCTGTAATTTTCGTCAGTATCTGTATTGGGACAGCCTATAAGTAATGTGTGACCGTTCTCAGCTTTCTTAGGAAGCCAAAGCTTTGCTAGATGTGCGACCATAACTCGAATCGAAAATCAATCACTGCATGCCTCTGATGGCGCGATTAATATGGCCACTAACTTGATCCAGATAATATAAGGAAGTCCAACCTGATTGGGAGTTATATGTTCGAGCCGTTTGGGGTTGAAATACTAGGGCCATGGGGTCCTAGTGCCCAATTGGTTTTTCGAGATATCGAATAGCGGTTGGTCGACTCTTCACGTGACCAGAAAGCTGGCCTCTTTCTTGGCCACAGAATTAAATTAGCATCGCCATACATCTGTATTTACATAGTTACTTATTATTTTTGCTGACTTAGGATCGCTAGGTATCATTCGATTATTACTGTAGGTAATTTCCTGTTGCTAATTAATTTATATTGTCCCTATTTAGTTCGTTCTACAATGAAAGTACAAAAGTACCCATATATTACGTAATTGACTGATAAAGTGCAACAAAGCGCTTTGGGGAGAAAGGTTATCATTTCAAAACACTTTTGCTTACTTTTCTTGCCTGCGCTATACTTGCATAGGATAGGTACTTATTCGATATAAACAACTAAACACCTTCAATTATAACCAGTGATCGATTTACGATCCTTAAACTAACCGTTGTATCATACATTACATATAATTCGAATATACCTATGAATTAAAGTTATACTATTTATTTAGGGATTTTACGTGAAAACCCCGAAAATTTGGTAATTGCAAGTTTAGTTAAAAATAGCCTTTACCCATTTTAAATAAAGCTTATTTTCAACTTATTTAAGATTTTTCCCGAATTTTTAAAAAAATATGGGCCCGTGAAAGATGGAAGGAGTGGAGGAAGGCCTTCTTCTTCTTCTTATCGTGTCGATGGCAATCTAAATGTACTCGGCCCAGAATTCGGCCACTTGTTTGGCGCCATCACTAGCGTCCATCAGTTCCTGTAACGTGCAGCTGACAGGACACGCAGGGCACGATATTAAGTGTCCCATCGTTTGTGGAACAGCACCACATTTACACTCCAAGGCGGAGTCGTCTATAAATTTCCACCTGAACAGGTTTTCCTTGCTTCGGCCAACCTGGGTCCGGAGTCTGTTTAAAGACTCAAGAAAGGCCTTTTCACAAGAGTGTGACGGGTAGGCCCTGACAGGCTCCTTCCTTTATGCTGACATCTGTTTGAGGCGCGCGTGGAACACGTACGCGCCGTCCGGCACGGGCCTGGTCATCGGACGGTGAGCTACCCATTACTCTCCGTCCGCAGGCCCGCGCTTACGGTGGCCGGGAGTCGTCACGAGGCTCCCGACGCCCGGAGCGTCTCCGGCCGCGGCGGCTGGGACGTGAGGCTCTCTCCCTCAGCCATCTCGCAGCTTTAAAGCCTGAGGTAAAGCTTTGGTTTATCAATTTTAACGAGACTAAATCAAAAGCCGAAGGTTCCCAACTTATCAGGAATAGGTACTAATAATGAGGTTCAAACTGCAGGATAATTGCGTACCCACTATCTACTGATAGTGGGTACGCAATTACCCTGCACCTGTTGAACTGTCAAAATGAACCCCATTGCTACTGCAATGAGTTTCATTTTGACAGTTCAACAACATTCATTTTTGCGTTGTTGAGCAGACACATTTTTCGAACATATGGAGCCATAGATTAGAAATATGCTTCAAATGATTTAAATTGAGAGTAATTTTGTGTTACGGAATCAGGGTGCTGATACTCTCACCGGACACGGATGTTTTGGGAGGTTCCTGCACATCATCAGGCGGGAGGAGACGCCCGGGTGTCGCCACTGCGAGGATCGCCCAGAGGACACGGTGGAGCATACGGTGGAGGTCTGCCCCGCATGGGCGGAGCACCGCCGTGCCCTCGTAGAGGCGATCGACAGCGGCGGCGACCTCTCGCGTCCGGCCCTGGTTCAAGCCATGGTCCGGGGCGAGAGGGAGTGGGGGGCGGTCACCTCCTTCTGCGAAGCAGTCATGCTAGCGAAGGAGGTGGCTGAACGGCTGAGGGAGAGAGCCTCACACCCCAGCCGCCGCGGGAGATGCTCCGGGCGTCGGGAGCCGCGTGACGACTCCCGGCCACCGTAGGCGCGGGCCTGCGGACGGAGAGTAATGGGTAGCTCACCGTCCGATCAGGACCAGGCCCGTGCCGGACGGCGCGTACGTGTTCCACGCGCGCCTCAAAGAGATGTCAGCATAAAGGAAGGGGCCTGCCAGGGCCGAAGCCTGCCGGGGGTGCGGGATTGTCCGAAAGGGTTACCGCTACCCCGGAACATAAAGGGCTAAGGAAGGAACACGGATGGGTTTTAGTCAGTAAGAGTCTGACACTCCCTTCGCTCCACCCAGAGCGGGAGGGGTCATTTGATGATTTCCCATCCATAAAAAAAAAAAAAAAAAAAAAAAAAAAGGGTGCTGATACTGAATCACAGATATAGGTAGATAGACCATCTGTGTTCTGAACCATGTCGAATTTGTCAAGAATAGAATAGAATACTCTTAATAGGTTTTTATAGGTTGTATTTAATTTCAAACAAGATAATAATATAACATATCATCACGCCTGTAATCTCCGAAGGGTCAGGCAGAAGTGTCCCTTGAGTACACCCACATAACATATAAGCTATAAGCCTATGGTGAGGAAACCGGAATGTCCTAGAACCAAAAACTCGAAGACATCACCAACCCACACTGTGATGGATTAGGTACGAACCAACTCCCTCACACCGAGAGGAGGCCTGTGTCCCAGCAGTGGGACCGTTATAAGCTGATTACGCTATACAGGGTGAAATTAAATTCATGGGCATGACATTGTACTCATCATTATGAAAAACTTTTACTATTGGGACCATAGAAATGTAATATATCTATGATTGGGACTAAACCTGAAATCGCGAAAAAAAATCAGATGTTCCTTGCATTTATGTTCACTAAACTCGTCAAAATGTAGGGAAGAGCTGATTTTTTTTCGCGACTTCAGGTTTGGTCCCATGGTAAAAGTTGTTCATAATGATGATTGCAATGACCCCTTAAAAGGATGCCCATGAATTCAATTTCACTCTGTATAAGCTAACAGTCCTAATACAAATTATAGTAATAATTCTGAATCAAGGTTTATTTGAAGTTACGTAAGTGTTATTCTTCATCTAAGTAGGTACCTTACATATAGTTTGATTAAGAACGTAAATAATTCATTAGGTACACATCACACAGGTGAGGAAGTACATGTGTTATCAGTAATAGATTTCATAGGAAGGTAATAGCCATATCGGGCCCAAGGCTGTATATTCGCAGACGTATTTTTATGGACCGGAGTAATATGGCCGGTTGCGGTAGGTCATAAAGTTGATATTACGATAGTTAATGTACCTGTGTTGTAAATGGCCTTGTTGCGAAAAGCGTACTTTAAACATCTACTAAGAATCGTTTCGTTTTGAAAACAATTTGCCGCTTAAATTCAAAAGGGCTACAAGTCGGAAAAAATCCAAATCCTTTTTAAAGCAAAAATCGTATCAATTCTGTCTATATTTTTATATTCGAGAAGGACACCCAGTATTTTCGCATTAAAAATGGAGCTAATCGCACAACAGCCCTTTTTGCATTTTGATACTTAGGTGGCTAACTTCCGATCAAAGCTTTAAGAAGGATTTGTAATTTTTTCGACTTGTAGCCCTTTTGAATTTAAGCAGCGAATTGTTAAAAGTTTGAAGTTTTCTTTGTTTTGTGCAAACTTACGCAGTATTGACAAATACTCATTTTAATAGGAACTAACCTAAGCTACCTCAGTGGATCCCCAATGGCAGGAAACGACGCGGCAGGCCCAGAAAGAGATGGCAAGTTGAGCTGAACAGCTGGACTCCTTCTTAAAGGATTGGCCCACAATCGCAGTAGACCGGGAAAAGTGGAAAGAGGGAAGGGAGGCCTTTGCCCTGCCGTGGGACAACACAGGCTTATGATATTATCTAAATAAAACCTGCTTCGACGATATCGTCAAAGTCACGGGAAGCAACTGGATGAGGGCCGCACGGAACTGGGAAGTTTGGCAGAAAATAGTGGAGGGCTTTACCTAGCAGTGGGTTATTCCGGGCTGAAATGATGATTAGCCTAACTTTGTTTATCTTATTTTACAGACGCCAGCACATCAAGCTACTACAATCTGTCAAATTTCTTTAATAGATTTTCAACTTTATCGCTAGAAAATAAGGTCCAAAGTTGATTGGGAAAACTTGACAGTTTCGGGTAGCTTGATCTGCTGGCGACTATACAAAAGACATTTTGAAAACGTTTTAAAATAATGTAGGTTTAACATACTTGCGGTAATTAAAATGTTTTAGTAAATTCTTTCTAATTTAATATTGTTTTATTCCCAAAACTAACATTTACTGTTTGTCTTTGGTAAAACCTAGCATGTGCCAATAAACAATGGTAAAAGCTCAAAAAATCGTCGTATTTTTTATCAATCCTCACATTTACCTATATTGGTAAATCTTTTACAGTAGGCAACATATAAATTATTACAGGAAATTCTCAGCAGCCCAGAGTCTAAGTTTGGGCCCTGAAACTACACCTCAGCTTGCCTCTTTGGGGAATATTGAGATATTATGTGAAGGGGATTTATGAAGTCCACATTACCCTGATTGACTGACAGCCCTTCAGTAAATAAAGCAGTAGTATCAAAACGCATCCAAGTCTGCAAATAAGTTCCATGTTTATCCACCAGGAGGCGCGTTAAAAACCAAGATAGACCGCAAAATTCAAATTTTCTTACGTTTTTTGCTGTTTGCAGGCCAATACAACTATAGAATGCATGAAATATCAATCAATACGATTATAATAATGATCTTAGAGAGCAGCAGCGTCCCGCGGTTTCACCCGCATAAGTTTCGAAAGACACGTGGCGCCATCTATTATCATAATAACATTGTTGTTTTCCTCGGGATTTTTTTTCGGGATGAAAGGTATGTATTTTTTGTTTCCGCATTTACCTATAATGTTAAGTTAGGATTCTGTAAAGACATATTTGTTTCGCTCGCGAATCAAATCTGTCATTTTGCGTTTCTGACGTTCTTCGCCCAAACCATTTAACCAACATTCAACACTGAACTGCAAATTGCAAAAAACGCAAGCAAACCAAAAATTTTGCGGGCTACCATGGCGCTTTTACTTTTTAAATAATATCTTCTTACAAGCCGTGCTATTCACTCCTAATGGTTCAAGTGTATGTGCTGAGTGACGTCACACCGGTGAGTGATGCCGACCATGCACGCGATCGGGGGTGAGGGAACTCGGCGTTGTTCTAATGTGCCTTTAAGTATCTCGTTACTACTTTGTCTGGAATTATTTAGGTAAGTACCTACCTATCATGTTCAGTTTAAAAAGAGATTGGTAAACAACGTAAGTTTCGAAATTATGGTTGGGATATGAGTCCTTGTGGGAAATCCTTTCTTTTATGAAATACTAACAGCGCCCCGCGGTTTCACCCGCATAAGTCTCGATCCCGTGGGAATATCGGGGTAAAAACAGCTATCCTATGTGTTAATCCTGGTTATAAACTATATGTGTGCCAAATTTCATAAAAATTCGTTCAGAAGTTTTTACGTGAAAGGGTAACAAACATCCATCTATCCTCACAAACTTTCGAGCTTATAATATTAGTAGGATAGTAGGACTACCAGTCTATAGATCCGCCAACTCCACTCGCTCTCACAGAGAAGAGGCTTGTGTAATTATGCTATAAATGCTAAGGATACGCTGAAAATTTTACCGTACAGTTTTATCTTCAAAATCTAGGCTGTAATATCGTACCGCTGGGCAAAAGACCTTTACCCTTCATAATAATATACTCCTTGAAATCTTAAATTCATTCACTGGCTCACCGCAGAGCCCTAACCACTGGGTCTGCACAAGAGTGCATTAAGGAAAGTGAGCACTCAGGAAAGATTTTTTGAAATTCATCCCCTAAAGGAGTTAAATAGAGGATGAAAGTTTGCGTAGAAGATCTTCATTTTTTTCCGATAGGAAATTCCATATACAGCGCATATTGAATAGCAGCGACATCTATTATGGTCGTTTTGCACTACAGTTATTGGCGTAGCGCGTAGGCGTCGCTCGTAGCAAGCGGCGCATCTATAGCTACGAATGCCTACGTTTTGCAAAAATTTCACAACGCAAATATTATATGCGATGACCTAACATGATTTTCATTTTTTTCAAAGTAGTTTCAACCCAGACAGGCGCTTTACTTCGTGTAAATTATTTCATCACCACTGCTCTCAAAATGGTGAAGGAAAACATCGTGAGGAAACCGGCATGTCCTAGAACCAAAAAAATTCGAAGACATGCGACATCTGCCAATCCGCACTGGGCCCGCGTGGTGGATTACAGCCCACTCCCTCTCACTGAGAGGAGGCCTGTGTCCCAGCAGTGGGAACATTATGGGCTGATTATGAGTTTCATGATGTCTTGGGTAGTGTGTTGACCAATAAGTGTTGATAGTATTCGTTTATTTTTTTAAAGTAATAAAAAAATATAATAGATATACTTAGGCATAAAGTCCTCTGTATCTGGGAGATGGGTAAGTATTTGCTCTTTTCTCTAGGGTTTCTTTGCTTTTCATTAATCTAACATAATAGTATATGAAAATTCAGTTTGTAGTCCGAACGTTACCTTTTGCTTCTGTGTGATGTGAGATATCTTGTTTATTTTTAACATTATCTGCAATTTAATTTACTTTAATAACTTTTTAAACACTTTTGCACATAACAAATAGGCAACCATTTTTTCCGTGTATCCTTTTGCCCCGCAGTGGGACAACACAGACTGATTTAAATGACCTTTTGAAAGTCTTTTATTTTTTTGAATTGAATGCGAACGAAATTTTTTTTAAACAGCTTTAACAACGCGGCTGAAATTGCCAATCAATTCAAAATGTCACTTTGTGTATAAGTACTCCAAAGTAGTTTGTTTCACATTTTTAAATAAAAAATTGCAACTGTCCATTACCGCATGAAAAAATAATTGCAACGCCATTAAATATATACGAAAGAAAAAAGAACAATTTATTTTAATATGGCATCGTATGCGTTTTTCTCATCAAAGCTGCCAGAAGCTATTAAAAAAAAATATTAACCAAACTTTTTAATCCTCCGACTTTTTAATAAACATTATTCCTATTTCTATCCTTTATCCAGAGGTCATTGAACCCTTGTTTTGCGGTATCTACGTAGCACAATTCCATGGATTTTGAGGCGATTAACTTTAAACCTTCTTGTTAGCAATAATAAGGTAGATTTTAATTCAGCAAGGGATAATTTACAGCCCCTTTTTCACCCTCTCCCTTTGACGTTATAATCTGTCTGGAACTAATCGGTTCTGATATTTGCCTCACTGTTCATTTCATGACGTTAATACGTTTAGATTTTTTTTAATATGGGCTAAGGCAGTATGTATAGGTAGAAAAGATTACTAAGCCAAGAATTTCGTGAAGGTTTCTTAAAGGTGAGTTTCTTGGGAAAAATTAGGGCCGTTGGCATTTTAATGTTCCAAAGTTAGGAATTTTATTCATTGTTGTAAAGAATGTTTATTCGCGGCTATTAAGCTTGTTAAAGGGACCTATTTGAAACACAAATATTTGCTGTGTGCGTCAGACGTGTGTCAATAGCGTTAAAATGTTTGATAAATGGAGGCTATTTTCTCTAAGGAAATAAAATTAATAGCGTTAATTTAAAATGAAAACGTTTAGAAAATAGGTTCACTTATATTTTAGGCTTATGTAGTTAACTAGTCATCCTGTCCACGATATTTCTGTGTCTCCATACATAATTATTTTTACTAATGGAACCTACAATATAATACCTACGCATGTAGTTGTAAAGACTTTTATGTAGAAACGTTTTGCAGGACAAACATAGCGTTGCATCTTTGTTTCCGCATGTATTAGAATTTACCAGGCCAGGGGAAAGAGTTATCTTCCAAAAGGATCAGTTTTTTCACACAAAAAAAAAAACCCTTAAAATAACTGTCAAAAAATGCAACTGTCCACTATCACATGAGAAAAAAAAAATAAGCGCCATTTATTATTCAAAAGAAAAAGAATTTAGTATTTGTTTTTTTAATTAATACACAAATGGCTTCGGTGATATTTTTTTTCACTAAAGCTGCCAGTATCTAC
This sequence comes from Amphipoea oculea, assembly GCA_945859645.1. Taxonomy (NCBI): domain Eukaryota; kingdom Metazoa; phylum Arthropoda; class Insecta; order Lepidoptera; family Noctuidae; genus Amphipoea; species Amphipoea oculea. The sequence continues at coordinate 16,140,789 of OX243880.1, forward strand.
TTATATATTTATGTTGTTGCTTTAAAAAGTTTTGTTAACCACTTTTCTTATTTGATTTGGGCTGATTTTTCAATAGCCAGATAACTTTTATCTGAAGAATGGAATGTCAAACCGCAATATTTATTTCTCAGATAACAGTTATCTGACTATTGAAATATTATTATCCTATTAATATGTACGTTTATGTAGAAACGTTTTAGCTCATCATACGGAGCGTTACATTGCTTCCGCATGTTAGTATTAACTAGGGGAAAGGGTTACCCTTCTAAAAGACCCACCCTTTGCAAACCAGACACAATTACTTAGGAAGTGGAATTCTACCGGGCGGCGGCGTGACCCCTCATACGTTTTGTGCAAGTTACGCTTTGTAAAACCGGCAGTTACCTGCCTGCAACTTACTCGGTAATGGCCGATTCCCTAACGTTACTGGTTAAAATTAAGACTCTTGTATCTTTACCAAAAGGTAATGAAGCAAAGACCTTGTAGCTTTGTATAGTAGACCCTCTCATAATGGAAGTACCTATCTATCACAGGTAAAATTAGCTTACGAATCTATTTATATGCCCAGTTTAGTAATAACTACTATCATTGGTAAGCAAAACGACACGTTTTTGTTCATAGGAGCCGAGTATTAGCTGGATCTCATCATTCCAATCATTTTTATCCTAATAACTAATCGGTATGATTTACGAGAAAAAAATATTGAGTGAAAATTCCACTGAACCTGTTGATACAGAAGCAGATGTTCCTGACAACCATGAACGACATGATGATGATTCTAGTTGCGATTGTCTGGAACCAAAAATAGCCATAGATAATAGTTTATGTTTTTTTTTAACCTAAATAGCTATTAAGCTTTTATATTAATAGTAAAGTACCTATGATGTGATTTAAAAAAAAATGTTTGATTGGAAACCACCTAATGTGGCTTTATCAATTACCATATCCTACAGTGTTTTATCAAAAACCGATATATCCAGTTGGTTTGGTCAATAACCGATATATCCCTTTTCTTTTTTTTATAACTCAACAGGTACCACAGTCACCGCCTCACGAATGCAGTATTAAGGTTTCCAAACAGTGATGCTAACACCAATAAATTGATAGATTTTATTTAACTCTAAATAATTTAGAGTTAAGGATATTCGATACATGATCTCCCAGCCACTTTATCGCTAGATGGCGGCACATTCGCACTTCGAACATTTTCAATTTTTACGCCTAACTCAGAAAGCTTTGCGAAACAACTTTATTATATGCGTCAACTAACGCATTAACATAATCTTTTTAGATATTCACTTTGCTTGTTAACTCGTCTCATACAAAGATTTGTACCCCTAAACATTTAGCCGTTTCACTTTATATCTTTACTATGTCTTTACACACACATGTACAGTTACACACTACGTGTATAGTTTTACTTGCGATGGAACTAGATGGCGTTGTATTCATAAACTTGGTTTGTGAACTTGTTTTCCAGAGGTGGCGTTAATTAAAATAAAATATTTTTACGAAAATATTTTTATGACTGTCCATCATTCTCTAAAGAAAAGCGTACTTTTTATAGTAAAAACCGAAGAAAAGAATACTTGATTGCTACAAGGGTTGTCAGTTGCTTATTCAATTATTCTAAGGGTGCTTTTGTAGTGTGTTAGGGTAGGTTTAGGTTTAAAAATAATAAAATAATAATAAATCCCCTGACCGATTTCGGTCACGGTGGCCAATTTCAAAGAAGATTAGCCAGGTTTGCAGGAGATATTATAGTGCACAAGTGTGTGCGCAAATACAGGTGCACTCTGTGTTCCTTTACTCTCATAGTTCGATGGGACGGCAATCCGACACGACCGGAGAGAGAACAGGCGCAGGACCAACGGCTTTAGGTGCTTTCCGAGGCACGGGGGTATTACGCCACCAATTTCCAAACTCCGGGCAAAAAAAAAAGAAAAAGAGTAAAGAAACTCCTAACTGGAAAAACCCAATTTAAATAACACTGTCCGACCTGAGAATCGAACCCAGGACCCCTTGCACGGCAGATGCACTTGTGACCACGAAACCAACGGGACAGTTAAGATTTGTTGTATAATTAAACGCTACTATAAAACAAAATATATAAAATGTTTATTTGAGTCGTGCGCGAGAGATGCAGCGGCGCAACGCGCGGCGCGGGCGACGCGAGGCGCGGCGGGGGTGCGGCAACGATCATCGTATCAATTCCGCGAATTTCGGTCGTAGCGTAGGTATAATAATGTATCATTCAACCGCAGCCCAGCCCAGCGTGCCCGCCGCCGCGCCGCCACAGGCAGTGTACAGACGCGTGAAATTATTAGGCCGTGTACACACGGTTGTGGGTATTTAATTATTAGTGTAATTTTATTACTGTTGTGTGTATGTGTATGTATATGTATATAAGTGTTATGTGTAATATGTATTATGTGTTTACTATTTACGTGTGTTTGTATGTTTAGCCTAAAAACCAACAACTTCACATACACCAGCGTCCACTCGAACCAACAATTCCAATTTCAAATGAGAAAATGAAAAAAAATCAGCTGTTCCCTACATTTTGACGAGTTACCTATACGAACATAAATGTAGGGAACAGCTGATTTTTTTCGCAATTTCAGGTTTGGTCCCATAGTAAAAAAAATTGTTCATAATGATGAGTACAATGACCATGTTAGTGTTGTTCCAATAACCCTGTATATACTTATACTATATTATATCCATACTAATATTATAAATTCGAAAGTAACTCTGCCTGTCTGTCTGTATGTTACCTATTCACGCCTAAACCACTGAACCAATTTAGAAGAAATTTGGTAGGTATAGAGATAGTTTGAGTCCCGGGGAAGGACATAGGATAGTTTTTATCCCGATATTCCCACGGGATCGAAACTTATGCGGGTGAAACCGCTGGGCGCAGCTAGTTGCAAATAAAGTTTATTGAACTCTTCTCTCTCTTCGATAATTGAGCTTTGTTGGTACCGACTTTGTTTTGAAGATTCTATACATCTTTTATTACTTATTTACACCCTAAGTTACATTAAAATTAGCAAGGAAAAACCGGCCAAGTCCATGTCGGACCACAATGAAGAGTTCCGTAGTTGAAATGAATTTATCCCAAGAACAAGCTTAACATTGTAGTTGAAAATCATGTTCTCCCATACATTGCAACTAAAAGTTGGTCGACTATTACTCGTAAAGTCTACTCAGCTGTGATTTTGATTTCGTGACATATACTACTGCCGTGAATTTTAGTATTTCTTCTAGTAGGTATTTCACAAACGGATCCCTGAATCGAAAAATGATTATCACAAACCCGCAATATTTTTGAAAGACCTATCCAGTGATACCCCACACCATGGGGTAGACGAGAGAAAAAAAAAACATTCCCACTTTACGTGTACAGGAGGTACCCTAAAAATAATTGTTTTTCAAGATTGTATTTTACCACTTTGTCGGCGTGATTAATATGTATATCCTTGCCAAATTATTGCTTTCTAGTACCTACTAAGAGTCTCTGAGCTAAGCTGCGGGCGGACGGACGGATTGTCTGACGGTCATGGCGAAACTATAAGGGTTCCATGTTGACTACGGAACCCTAAAAAAAACGAATCTTTCTTAGCTCATAACTTTTTAATGCTTCTCATTTTACTATTTTGCTTCCGCACATACAAAATGAATAAAACTAAATAAGAAAAAACGATATAATGTTTAACTTTGGATGTACAGACGCCAGCAAATCAAACTAGGTACTTACTACAATCTGTCAAATTTCATTAATGGATTTTCTACATTATCGCTAAAGTATTAGATTCAAGGTTGATTGGGAAAATTTTACAGTTTCGGGTAGCTTGATGTGCTGGCGTCTGTGCTATGTCAAACGGTGGAGTACCTAATAAATTCCTGAAATTTGTAAGTATGGAAATATTTCGGCTAGTGTGCTCATAAACTTTATAGATGATAAGTACGTTCATTATTACAGTAAGTAATATCGAACCCAGGGTAGATCACAGATAATTCTATCACAAAGTAAAGCATTTTTTCTCACTTCATGATTAAATTGATAAAATCTAACTGCACGGGCAGAGCCACCGCGCCAGCCTTGTAAGAAAAAAAATTAACAAAAAAAAACCGCCTTCCAAAAAAAAAACTACTAAGTCGAAAACAACTTCGGTGTCTTTAGTACCTACTTTAGTTTTTGCCTCCGACTTCCGAAAATAAAGGTTTTTTCGCCTAGTACCTAGTGTTTTTTTTCAGTCGGTATTTTTTTTTAATTAAATAAATCTCGCTTTTTAGTGGGTCTGTTTATAATTTATCTAAGTTTCAATAGCCTAATGTCAACTTGCTTATCGCCTTTTACAAAATATTGCTTTTCCCGATGCAGGGACGTTAACTGTTGAGGAGTTCTCCTGGTATTTCACCATCAGCTCCATTTCACCATTCGCATTGTGACGAGCATGATTAATTGCTTAGCAACCATATTAAAGTAATCGAATCGCAACCCGTGAAATACTTATTATTGAGTAGTTCCAGTGGCCATCAGTCATGTGGTCTTCATCATCAGTTCCACATCACCAAATGGCGCTTCCCGAAAGCAAATACACGAGTTACCTACTATAAAAAATAGGTACCCAAATCGCTATAGGTGTGCTTATAATATTTTAAGAGTTCCTTCGATTTCTCCAGGATCCCATTATCAGATCCTGACTTGATGACAATGGGACCACCTGGAAAGTATACCCTTTCAAACAAAAAAAGAATTTTTCAAATCGGTCTAGCCGTCTTCGAGTAATCGGGTAACATGCATAAAAAAATAAAAAAAAGATTCCGACAAACTGAGAACCTCCTCCTTTTTTTGAAGTCGGTTAAAAATTGCATACCTACGCTTCGCAACCAACCATCGATCAAGTGATCGATGTTCGCAAAAACTAAACTTGTCAACAAAATCACGCATAATAATGCCAGTGCGACGGTTGACTACAACGCCATCTAACGATCAAGATCAACTGTTGTTGATAACCATAGCAAAAATGTATGTTCTGCTTCTCGATGGTTCTTTGAAATATCCTGCAGAGGGCGTGTTCCGGCCGCGCACACATAGATAAATTTATCGATTTTATCAGGCCTAGATATCCTGCAAATAGTGTTTTTTTATAGGTTTTTGTCGATATGCGTCAATAATAAGTTATAACAACTTAATATACGTGCTTTTATTCTGCAAAAATCGTTTATGTTTTGAGATTTGTACCCCGAAAGAATGTATGAAAAAGTGTCAGTATCCAATCACCTTAAATAAAATCTATCTAAAGTGTAAAAATATGGCCAAGTTCATGGTTTTCTAATAATTAGAAAACCATGAACTTGGCCATATTTTTACACTTTTCCACAAAAAACAACAATGTGATTTATCGGTTTTTGTTCCGACGCTCCTCTATATAAACGTGATAATATTTATGAAATTTGATTAGATTTTTCAATGATAATAACATCCTATTTTTTAATTTTGATGTACTTACGTATAATTTATTCCTATTTGTTTTCAAACATGCTACTATTCATTAATATTATTAAATTGTTTTCCTTTATCATTTTGAGAAACGTTCGTTACTTGAGACAGTGCATGAACGTTAATCGTAATTACGATTACTTAAATGTGATTAATAAGTATTAAAAATGAATAATTACCGTTTTTACGATATTTACTCGTAAATCTTAATTTACAATGTATGATTACATTTGTATAGTTGACAATTAATTACAATACCTAATGGTTAAGTCAAAAGAATGTTAAATTTGGATAATAGATAATAATAAAGAGCTGAAAATAAGATGTGAGTTTGAATTTAATGTTTACTTTCCAATCGTAAACCTAAGCGACTGATATTTTTTATGATACCTAATGTTTATTGTGATTTATTATTAAACAAAGCAATTACGATTTATTTGTTAATCTCGATTACGAAACGTTTAATATTCAAGTATTTTTTTTTTTAAATCTTATTAACGGTGTCTTAATTAATATTGTTATTCGATGATTGGGGTAAGTAAATTAGGCTTCAGCAACAGGTTCAAAGTTACATTAGACATTCCAAACTCCAAAAGAAACTTTACAAAATCACTAGCATAGTATGATTATTTTCGTATTAATGTCATGGTGGCGATTCGCCACTACATCTATTTTTGTAATCACGCCAACTTCAAAACGTTCTACTAGATGGCGCTGTGTTGATGACGCCGATTTCTATATCGCGGTGTCAAGATTCTCCGCCACTGAGTGACCCTCCTCGATTTTTCCAATACGAACTAAGACCTTACTTCATAGGATCATTTCTATAGTAAGCTCTTCTCGAGACTTTCACACTATGTGAGTCCTCACAAGTCACGTTGATGAGACGTGGCGCGGTGCCCTGAGCGTGAGGCGGGCGGTGGTAGACCTACCACCAGCCTTCGATGATCGTTCACTCCCTTCGCAAGAAGGGAGCGTGGGGTGCTGTCGCTGTCTGAGTGGCTATTTTTAAACCCTATTTAATACTATGAATTAGGTACTAATAAGTTGTAGTAGTTACAGACATTATAGTCTGTACTTAAACGAACTTTACTTTAATCTGTCACTGACAATTAATAAATGAATGCCTATGCCTAAAAAATTAAATTTAAAAAATCAAAAAACCCGACTGCGGTAAAAAACTTAAGTTAAAAAAAAAACTGAAAAGCTAAAAACAAGCCCATTTTATAAATTAAATAAAAGTTGGAAGCAGGCGGGACCCATTTGAGTTTGAAAATATAAAAATGGTATGGGTCCCGCCTGCTTCCAACTTTTATTTAAATAGTTTTCCTTTAAACTTCGTAATATTATACAGGGTGACTGGAAATTAGTGGCGGAGCCGTTAAGGGGAGGTAGTCTAGGGTTATTCCGACAGATATCACTATGAGACCTACCGTCCTTACTTAACCCTTTCCAAGATATTCCTACATAAAGAGTGTAACCCAAAAATTCGTCCAAAAAATTTTCAAATAGTAATAAATCCTAAAAAAAAGTGATTTTGGCCTACTTTTTTTTGTTTTGCAACAAAGATATTCTAAATAAGTAATATTAATTGTAAAATTTCCGCAACTGTCATTATTTTATGCAAAAACTGCTAAACAAAAACGAAAAATGTAAAAAAAATTCTTTGATGGCTGATAAAACATCAATTTTCTTTAAAAAGTCACCCTTTATTATTACGTACAAAATAATTAAAAAACTTCTACGTTTTGTTCCCTTTCGAACTAGATATTAAGGCCAGGTATTCCCAATTTTACATCACTTTGATTTAACAATAAACAAAGAAATCGTGATTTTTTTAATCGAAAAAAAAAACTTGTTCTAGTTTACTTTATGTATTTTGACAATTTGTGGTTCAAAACACGATATCGAAAACTTCACTCGATCAAAAAAAAATCCGAAAAACAGGCTTAATCGATATTTTTTTTATGTTTTTCTTGTTTTACTCATAGTTTATAAATGTTTTACTACTAAAAAATCATATCTAAAAAAAGGCAATAACGTAGAGAAAAGTAATTTGTGGTTGCATTTTACAAAATAGCTTAATTCTTTTAATAATAAATTATTATATAACACAGCGGCTCGCGTTCGTCAATATCCAGCTTTATACTTGAACCGCTCTGCCGCCCGGCCCCCGACAGGACCCCGATTCAGTATTTGTCAGTACCGCTTCGGCTATCAGACGGGGAACCCGTGTCACTTTGCTTGCGCTCAAAAGACCCGATTGACAACGTTTTATGTTCTGAAGAAATTATGTAATAAAGTAAAATGAAATATAGATGTAAAATATAAGGCCTCGTATTTTTATTTTTTCCAAATTTTGTAGTTTTCATTCATAAAATAATTTTTGAAATGGTTTAAAATCGTAATCTCATGTCAATGTCAAAACATTGTCAGAAATTTAGGGAGGTAAACGTACCTATTTTAGACAGTTCCCAATGTGTAATGGTGTTTTCAATATATTCAGCAAAACTATTTTTATAAATATTTTATCTATTTATTGATACAGGGTGTAAAAAGACTTATAGCCGTCGTACATCAAACTAAGTAACATTGCACAAAAGATCTGTGACAAAAGTAATTGCTGGAAATCGACTTTAATTTTTGGTGTGAAATTTTGCTGTATGCGCACTACCACAAACAGCAAATTTTGCACCCGCATGTAACTGTACTAACTGTACAGGGGTCCTGGAGGTATTTAAAGTTGTGTTATAATATCAAAACTTGTTTTCGTAAAAAATATCGTTTATGCTCACTAGTTCCTTCGCGTAGTTCCTTTGAAGGAACTACTGAGAATTTTTGGATCAGTAGTTCCTTTGCAAAAGCTGAAGGAACTACTGAGACTAGATATTTCCTTTAGCAGTTCCTTTGAAGGAACTACTGAGAACTTTTTGATCAGTAGCCCCTTTGCAAAAGCTGAAGGAACTACTGAGACTAAATAGTTCCTTTGAAGGAAATAAACATATATAATGCTGCCCGCTGCTGCCGCATGCAGGACCGTAGGTTCGGTAGGAAAAGAAAGAGAAGCGCGATGACACAACGGTGGTAATTTATTGCAAATATGAAGCTATTATCTATTTACAAAAACTATTTAATAAAAAATAGTCCATCACTGAATGCATTTTGGCATCAGAAATTTGATGGTATATTTTTAATTATAATTATTAAAAATAAAATACTTTTACAAAGCATTAAAGTAAAAATACTTGCATACGAAATTGTTCCATAGACTCTTACCACACCTCGGACACTCCATACAACGCTCGCAAAATAATTACCTATTACTACTACATAAACAAATGAAAATGCGAAATCTTACAAACAGTTTATGTAAATACGAATTCGGAAAAGCATCACAATATCCAACCATCGTGATTAAAACTCAAATAAAACTTTTAAATCGCATAATTGTGTGTTCGTATCAGCAATACAGCGCTGCGGTTCGCGAGCGCCCTTGCTAAAGAGTCGGCGACGAATACCTCGAAGTGCGGGGTGAGGTGCGGTATAATACCCGGCACGTAAGTTGGCAAGATATTTTGTAGTGGGGGAAGTTCGCGCATGCACAATTTCATACATTTTTACATGCGCGAACTTCCCCCACTACGAAAAATCTTGCCAACTTACGTGCCGGTAACTGTATCTGATATGAGGTCGAGGAAGGGAGTGTCCTTTCTGTACGTAGTACTATTAAGTATTCTGTGCTCTTACTGATAAGGAGCATGATTGCATTTGCGAAAACAAACGCGGTTGTTGAACTATTTGAGTACCTACGTACTTGTGTCCGTACTTGGAAGCAAATACCTGGTGTAAAAACCCGGTCGCATAAATACGTACCTTCCCTACTCGCCCGATCACACGTTTCCGTAACGCGTTCGCCAGTTTACTCCCCAAGTCAAGCGCGCCTAAAGAAGTTTCACTTCAAAAAATTTTTGACAAAAAATACCGACTCCCAAAAATACTACAAAGTGAAAAATAACATTAATTTCGGATGTCGGTGTCTTTGGATTTGTATATTACTTTTTTGCCACCGACTTCCGAAATTAAAGTTATTTTTAGTTAAAAATCTTATATATCCAAAAAATGTATGTAATGTGCCGTCCATAAAACATGGAATAGAAAGTGAAACAACTACCATGGAACAACTAGCATCACAATTTAATATTAAAAAAATAGAGCCTTGTGGTCTTTTTATTGATAAAGAGTTACCTTTTCTAGGTGCAACTCCGGACGGAGTTGTGCAGGGAGAAGACACAATAGTAGAAATAAAGTGTCCAATTTCTGCATTCAGGACTTCGTTGGACGATGCAATAGATTAAAAAAAATAAGGTTTTGGAGGAAAACGAAAGATGGACTTTCCATAAATTTGAAACATCTTTGGTACATTCAGGTGCAGGGACAACTACACATAACTGGTAAAAAAACATGTATTTTTGGCGTATGATCGGGATGTAAAAATCATATCAAAACTGAAATTATACAGAAAGACGATCATTATTGGGCAAAATTCATGAGACCTAAATGAACAAATTTTTACTCATCCATCATACCTACATGTTGCCAGAGTTATGTGATACCAGACATACACGGAATGTGGAAATTAGGGATTTAAGGGAATTCACATAAATGTTCTTGCTTTCGTCATTCTCCTCCTCTTGATTCTTTTTTTTTTAATTTAAATGTTTTCATTAAAAATTTAAAATTTAAAAAACCCCCGACTCAAACAAAAACCTCTAAAAAGTAAAATAATAATATATATTAGCCCTTTAAGTTTAATATAAGTTGCACGAAATATTTTGATCCAAGCGTCCTCACGTCGGGGGACGGCTAATGAAAATTGGAAGTTAACAGCAGTTATGTTTCTACTAGATGTAGGCGCCGCCTTAAAAATTCTCGGCGGTGGCGCGCTGACCAATTTCAATCGGCGGCGGCGTAGCGCCGGCGGCGTAGTTTTCTACTACCTCACAACTAAAACTCGCAATCTACTCCCTATGTTCTTGGCCGTATCGTTTTAGGCGGACGACAGGAAAATGTCAGTCCTATACAGTACAGTAAATACCTTGTCCAGATCAGGTCATCAGGTGCAAAAAAAAAACAGTTTTCTAAAGGGACACTTTAATAGCCTAGTAAACAATTTTTTAATATAAAGACAGATAATAATAATTATAAATTATGTAAGATTGATAATCAATCTTACATCTTACATATTTTATAATTATCATGAATAAATATGATTTTAATACCCCGAATCGAGCTCAAGCGAGATCTTTTGGCCGTAACTGTTAGCCCAGCTACCGAGAATACCCTCTTACTCGGAGTGCTAGTGGCAGGTATACAGACTAAAGCTTACTCTATAAAAAAGAAGCATTTCCTGATGGAAATGCTTCTTTTTTATTATTCCAATAGGATAGTAAATCACCATTTTATGGTTCTGTAGGATCAGCACCAGCAATGTAACGCCAACATTCTTGCTCTATTGGATCACCTTGAATGCCTTGGTATGAACTCTTACTATGTTTCCTTGACAGTTTGTGCAATAATGATGTGTCAATTACATTGCTGGTGCTTGTACTTGCTGCGTTTTCGGCTAAAGCTTCTGGCTCGTTATTAATATTAATGATTTCCCTGATGTACGAGGAAAGGAATGACGTTCTGGTCATATTCCGGTTTTCAAGATATAAATCTATTTCTGATAGACTCATGACACACACACACACACACACAGATACGTCAAACTTATAACACCCCGTCGTTTTTGCGTCGGGGGTTAAAAACAACTTATTTTAAAATTCGTTCTATTCCAAACCTCCGTTAAAGCCAAAATGTATGAAACTTTATAATTGACATCAGTCATTCCGATGACGTATTATTATGCGTTATAACCATTGCGTGCTCTTGACAGTGCTGGGTTGCCAGCTGTTTTAGAACCCAATGGCTCGCGACGATTGGAAAAGACCAGACAGATTGACCATAATGCCTTAGAAGTTAGGTCGGCCTTTGGTGTGTGATGCAACATGTATCGACTACCTTGCGCCACGCCATCTTCCTATTACGGTTGGCTGTGCTAGTGCGATTACTGCGGGTGCAGAAAACCTCAAACAGCGCAAATAGATACTCTAATCTTATTCCGACTTATATGTACCAGCCGTTTGGGGCTGATACACTAGGGCCATAAGGTCCGAGTGCCTACTTAATTTTTCGAGAAATCGCCAAGCGATTGGTCGACTCTTCACGTGACCAGAGGACTAGCCTATTTTTTGGCCAAAGATTCAGCAAAAAGAAAGTAATTTTAAGGCTTTGTCATGGCAAAGGATTTTATTACTAATCAAGTTATTTTGAATCTTATTTCAATGAGTTTAGAATTCATGTTACTTTATTTCGATACCACGATGCCGGGAAATGACGCGACGTGCCGCGGGACGCTGCGGCATGACGCAACGCGCCAGGGATGCTGCGGCATGACGTGTCATGCCGTTTCATTCCACGTAATGCCGCGGCGCGCCATTGCATCCCGCGGGACGTGTGGGTCACGTTGTGTCGAGGAATTATGATTGCTAAGCTAGTTGAAATAAGATTGAAACTTGTGCTGCGGTCATTTCGGTTAATGGGACGCAGTCCGGTCTGTGCGGGCTTTTAGCAGGATGCCACGGAACGCCGCGGGATGCCGCAGCACAACCTGCCGTGGCACGCTGTCAGTGAGCTGAGCGCCGACTCTATTTGGCTGTCGATGTCTTATGGTGACAAATATATGGCGATAGAGCAATGGTCTTTGGTCGGTCATAGAACACTAATGAAGTAGGTACTTATATTGCGGATTTCGATGTAAACTGTATTTGCTATGCGAATGATGAGTGTCTCATGTTTGTTTTGTTATACCTACTTATTATTTACCTGCCCATTTAAAAGAATTTTATATATACTGTACATAAAATGTGAATGTAATAAATTAATGTTAAGTTTAATCATTTTATTTCTTGACATCCTTCCAACAATAGTTCAGTTCACCCTAACTGAATCAGTATGTCAGTGCGAGTGGGATAGAATGATACATAGCGCGGGGAAGTGGGGACAAAATCTGAATTTTAGCTGAACTATTACCAGCCCTTAAAGTCCAAAATCGGTTGAGGAACAATGAAGATATGGTCAATGGAAAAAAACCCGTCGAACCCGTGTAGAGCCCTTTGTTCTGAGAACAAAGGACTCGGTCGACGCGCACGAGTCGAGCTTGCCCCTCCCTCTTGCTCAGTCCGCTCTTACGGTTTACTGTGTTCGGATGTGCTTACTTTTTCTCAGTTTTGATTTTTCTAACGACTTGGCTTTTTCCTGGACTTTTGTATTTGATTCTCTTCCCGACAACTTGGATTGTGCCCTGTTTTCTGTGACTCCTTACGATTTGGCTGTGTGGTTTATCGGACCAATAATGGCAGGAAGAACATCGTTTAGTAACGAAGAATACGCAGATATTCTTTTTTATTACGGAGCTGCCAGAGGAAATGCTGAACAAGCTCGTCGTGAATATGGCGAAGTATTCCCTAATCGTCGACTGCCTGATGCCCGCGTATTCTCTCGAACCTTCCGGCGGGTGCGAGAGCGCGGTACCGTCGTAAGATACCAAGGTAAGAGAAAGTTATTAATATTAAAGCATGTTCAAACCAGAGATTTCTCCATACAAAATGTAGTTCCTTCCTGTACAGGCCGCTCTACATTACTGCGCCGCCGCTAGTTTCTAAACTTTTTTGTTTTTAGGTGATGCAGGTAGACCTCGACTGGATGTCAGGGACGACGAAGAGGAAATTTTAAATTATTTCCAAAGAGACCCTACGCTGTCTACACGAATGATAGCTCGCCGTATGGGACGCTCTCAATGGAAGGTGTGGTACACTCTTCACGAAAATGACCTCCATCCTTACCATTACACACCTGTTCAGGCCATAGAAGAAGGGGACCCATTAAGAAGAGTGCAGTTTTGCAGATTTTTAATAAATGCGGACGTTGAAGATAGGAATTATCTCAGAAAAATTTTATGGACTGACGAGTCCAAGTTTGATAAGGACGGCATTACGAATTATCATAATGCTCATTACTGGAGTGAACGAGCCATGGGTAATCCACACCTAAAAAGACAAAAAGGTTCACAGAGAAGGTTTAATTTAAATGTGTGGATGGGTATAATTAATAACCGCTTGATTGGACCACATTTTCTACCACAAAACCTCGATGGGGTTGAATATGAAAATTTACTGAGGAATGTATTTTTTGAATTAATGGAAGATGTGCCGCTAGAAACGAGGCGAAACATGATATTCATGCATGATGGCTGTCCGGCGCATTTTAGGCTAGCTGTGAGAAGTTGGCTAGACCAAAACTTCCCCGACCGATGGATAGGTAGAGGTGGTCCAATACCATGGCCGGCACGTAGCCCCGACCTCACACCCATGGACTTCTTCGTGTGGGGTCGAATGAAAACTTTAGTTTATGCCACTGACGTCCCTGTACCAAACGTTGAAGATTTGCGCAACAGGATAATCCACGCAGCGCAGGAAATACAAAGGGAGCTTACAGACTCAAGGGTTGTAAAAACGGGTGTCGTAAGAAGAGCACGAGCTTGTATTAGAAATAATGGTGGACACTTCGAAAATGAACTCTAAACAGTTTTTTTTTTCAATAAAGTTTTATTCTTCAGTAGTTTGGTTTTTTCTTTCATTTTTATTATTAGTCTTATCTTGATGGTTCCTTAACTGATTTTGGATTTTAATATCTCATTTAAAAGGGAACAAAACGTAGAAGTTTTTAAATTATTTTGTACGTAATAATAAAGGGTGACTTTTTAAAGAAAATTGATGTTTTATCAGCCATCAAAGTATTTTTTTTACATTTTCCGTTTTTGTTTAGCAGTTTTTGCATAAAATAATGACAGTAGCGGAAATTTTACAATTAATATTACTTATTTAGAATATCTTTGTTGCAAAACAAAAAAAAGTAGGCCAAAATCACTTTTTTTTAGGATTTATTACTATTTGAAAATTTTTTGGACGAATTTTTGGGTTACCCTCTTTAAGTAGGAATATCTTGGAAAGGGTTAAGTAAGGACGGTAGGTCTCATAGTGATATCTGTCGGAAAAACCCTAGACTACCTCCCCTTAACGGCTCCGCCACTAATTTCCAGTCACCCTGTATATAGGTACTACTGCCGTAACATTTAAATTTCTAACTACAACCGTTTAGTTGGTAGAGGGGGGGACGGGTAAGTAATATATGATATAATTACAAAACCTCTAATATTTACAAGATATAACAACTGAACCTATAATTTTATTTGATACTAGCTTCTGCCCGCGACTTCGTTCGCGTGAAATTTCTTATTCCTTCGACCCATCTCGTCGTATTGCATCACTTGCCCGCGTCTCCTGCTCTATCACTTCGTTTCCCCATAGCGCTTTTGCTCGGCTCCTAAGGGCCATAGTGTGACGTTAAATAACCTATAGCCTTCCTCAAGAATTGGGCTATCAAATGCAAGAAGAATTTTCCAAATCCGACTGGTAGTTCCAGAAATTACCCCCTACATACAAACTCACAAACAAATTTTACCTCTTTATAATATTAGTATAGATAATGATCAGTTAATATAATAAACGACTGATATAATTTTAATGTAACTAATTTCTATAAGAATAACAGACAATTAATATAAAATCGTTTGATATACCACTCAATAGACATAAAACCTATTTAGTCTAATATGATAAAAACTTTTTTTTTCATCCTATGTCGACAGAGCCCCGCTTCGCGGGGCCCCTATTTCTGTGTAAAGGGTTTAAAGTAACCTAACCAAACCGAACCTCGGGGTGCCCTTCGCTCGCCCTTGCATCCTATGTCGACGGAGCCCCGCTTCTCGGGGCCCCTATTTCTGTGTAAAGGGTTTAAAGTAACCTAACCAAACCGAACCTCGGGGTGCCCTTCGCTTGCTCTTGCATCCTATGTCGACGAAGCCCCGCTTCGCGGGGCCTCTATTTTTGTGTAAAGGGTTTAAAGTAACTTAACCAAACCGAACCTCGGGGTGCCCTTCGTTCGCTCTTGCATCCTACGTCGTCTATTGCGTTCGTTGAGTTCGGGTGCGGTAACGGTAACGGAAATAATTCGGAAGCCACGAAGCCACGAAGGCTTTCTAACCTAAGCTGTCCGAGTCGGATTGCTCTGAATCGGGGTGTTAACCATAATGACGGTATCAATATATATTTTAAACGATAGACCCAATGATTTTCGATTAAATAAACGTTATATCCAATAACGTTATACGAAGTAAGTTTAAGAGTATATAAATATTATATGTAAAGAAATTATATCAGCAGTTGGTATATCTCACGTTTATTATATCTTGTGAACGTTATTGAAATGAAAATATACCAAATAACTTTATACGATATGAGACGCACCCGGGGAGGACACTTGATTCTAACGAAATTTGGTACTTTAAAGCTTGATAAGTCACTAACGGTTTACTTAATCAAAAAACGGTCTTCCCAAACCACTAATATTTTTGAAAGACCTATTCAACGATACCCCACTTGACATAGTTTATTGACTTTCATTTTTTTCATTTTCACAATATGGCGTCCGGTAGTCGCCATATTGAATTTTCATTAACGTCATGTCTTTAGTGACACTCGCCAGACTAAGAGGAATCGATTGACGTGTGAATCATAAAAATCGGCCCAGGCGTTTGGTCTGTATAGTGCTTCAAAGGAACATACATACATACATACATAGGCTGATAAACACATTACCACTCCTTTGCGTCGCGCAGTCTTATAAAAAAAAGATTTTTATAAGTAACAGAATCAAAATGACTTCGAACTGCTGCTCTGAATCACTGAATTTTACTAACGATGCATAATTAGAAGATTAGTACTAAATATCAATTATGAACCAGCAAATTCTAATTTACTAGCTTATTGACGACCGGATAGATGTCAAAATAAACACAGGCCATCAAGGTCGGACAGTTTAAAATAAATATGGACTTGCCACGAGGACAGACCTAAAGATTTTCAATTAATTCGTCTATACAATGTCATAATACGAAAATAATCATACTATGCTAGTGATTTTGTAAAGTTTCTTTTGGAGTTTGGAATGTCTAATGTAACTTTGAACCTGTTACCTGTTGCTGAAGCCTAATTTACTTACCCCAATCATCGAATTAACAATATTAATTAAGACCCCGTTAATAAGATTTAAAAAATTTGAATATTAAACGATTCGTAATCGAGATTAACAAATAAATCGTAATTGCTTTGTTTTTAATGATAAATTACAATAAATATTATAATAAAAAAATATCAGTCGCTTAGGTTTACGATTGGAAAGTAAACATTAAATTCAAACTCACATCTTATTTTCAGCTCTTTATTATTTATTAGCCTAATTAAAAAATCTTTTGATTTAACCAGTAGGTATTGTAATTAATTGTCAACTAAACAAATGTAATCATACATTGTAAATTAAGATTTACGAGTAAAGATCGTAAAAACGGTAATTTATTCATTTTTAATACATTTTTATTTATTAATATCATTTTAGTAATCGTAATTACGATTAACGTTCATGCACTGTCTCAAGTAACGAACGTTTCTCAAAATGATAAAATAAATGAATAGTAGTACCTACATCAAATTTTAAAAATAGGATGTTTTATTATCATTGAAAAATCTAATCAAATTACATAAATATTATCACGTTTATATATATATGTGATATACGCCTTATATGAGAGCAGTGGTGGCCCAGTGGTATCGGCCGCGACTTACGAGTTGTAGGTCGTAGGTTCGAACCCAGACAGGCGCTTTACTTTGTGTAAAATTATTTCATCACCACTGCTCTCAAAACGGTGAAGGAAAACATCGTGAGGAAACCGGCATGTCCTAGAACCAAAAATTCAAAGACATGTGACATCTACCAACCCGCACTGGGCCCACGTGGTGGATTACGGCCCACTCCCTCTCACAGAGAGAAGGCCTGTGTCCCAGCAGTGGGAACATTATAGGCTGATGATGATGATGATGATATACGCCTTTGAAAATTTTATTATGCTTCTACAGGGTGTTACGGAAAGGGTATATCAATACAAACGGGTTGAAGAGTGTATCTGGTCTAGAATCTCTGTACAAAATTTCAGCTCAAAAGCATTAACTTTGAAAATGCTTAATATTTTTTTATTTCGACATCACGGCGCTGCACTGGCGCGCGGCGGCGTGATGTGCGTGTACTAGGCGCACAGACACACTACAGATAATAGATAATGATCCTCGTAGTGCGGTGACACGTTTGTTATGATTTCAATTAAATAAACTATCGAAATAAAAAAATATTAAGCATTTTCAAAGTTACTGCTTTTGAGCTGAAATTTTGTACAGAGATTCTAGACCAGATACACTCTTCAACCCGTTTGTATTGATATACCCTTTCCGTAACACCCTGTATATTATATTCCCAGAAACCGAAAAGGACAAGAGCAGCAGGCACATAACGTAATATAACGGGTGTAAGATGAGGCTAAGCGAAGCCGAGAATCACTAGTGTACTCCGGTGATATTTTGTACTTAGCCTTACCTAGGAACCTTCTGCTTATGAAGATATTGAAGATAAAAGTTACTTTTTGAACGAGAACCAGCTTTTAATCTATACTAATATTAAAGTATGTTTGTTTGACCGCGCTAATCTCTAGAACTGTCGGATTTGATAAATTATTTTTGCATTTGATAGCCCAATTCTTGAGGAAGGCTATAGGCTATACCTCATTTTAGGCCACTTAGAAGCCGAGCAAAAACAAAACAAAAAAAAAATGAGAAAGAACATTGAGCGAAAACGTAGTACTAGCGCGGGCAGGATGCGATGCGAATGGGAGGAATCGGGGAACTAGAAATCTCACGCGAACTCGTTGTTTACGACAGTGCACAGTGTGGTCGCAAACAGCGAATTTTAGACACCACAGTAAAAGTAATTTCCCAGTAATAATGTCTACTCAATGTAACGGCTATGTGTAACTGTGTGTGATGGTCTTGTTACACAATTTATCTAAAACTATCTAACTAACTAACTACCCAAGTAGCAAACAATTGTCTTAAAAAGGTATTGTAGATATCTTGAAGACAAGTAGACTAATTCCAGCTGTTGTCTTGGCTAAAACTATTATGTCCCTCAAGATATCTTCTAGATACACTCCAAGAAACAGTTAAGTAAAAGTGGGCACAGTATTT
Organism: Amphipoea oculea; assembly: GCA_945859645.1. NCBI lineage: Eukaryota > Metazoa > Arthropoda > Insecta > Lepidoptera > Noctuidae > Amphipoea > Amphipoea oculea. The sequence goes on from OX243880.1 coordinate 16,159,590, forward strand.
AAGAACTTGTTAAGAAAGAGTTAATACTACTGTTTAGATAAACTTTAACCCTACTTAAGAGAGTATGGTTTTGCAGAACTCTTAAACACTGTCTTCAAGATATCTTGTAGGTTGACTTAAGATAAAGAAATAGACTTAAAGATATCTACAATACCTAATTAAAACTATCAATTTTGAAGTGCAGATATTCCATCTTGTCTTAGTGAAGTATAAATAAAAACTTATTTTGCTTTAAAGTGCTTTAAGTAATATTATTTTAGAAAACATGGTGAACTTTTAAAGTATTTTAAGACTTACGAAAATGGCGGTTTAACAACATTTTTTATGTCTAGAAAAGGCTTTCTTATGTCGTTGAATGCATTGGAAATTTAAAACGCATGATGATTTCTCGTGTAAAATCTATAGATAGTGCTATAGAACAGACGGGGTTTTAAAATACTAGAAAACAAACAAAAATATGTGGTATAATAATATTGCAAATAAAAAATTTTGTGCCATTTAGTGCAGAGTACTACATTTTTTATAAATGTGTAAGTTATTAATGTAGTTAGAATGACTATGACAAAAATGTAAGTTCAATTTACTCTGGTTTTTGATGACGTATTGTTGGAAAATGTTTAATATTTTTTTCACTTGTAGTGCAAAATGGCGTTAAATCTTATTTTTCTTAACGAAGTAAGATTTTAGACAATAATGATTTTGTAAGGCTAGTTCAGACAAAGTTAAGACAAGTTACACTTGAAGTAGTGCTAGTTAAGAGATATTATACTTAACCTTTACTAAAAACAGTATTGGTGAAGTACTATTTAATTTGTTTGGTATTAAGTGATTCTATAGTTTGATTTAGTTAAAACCAGATTACGTCTTAATGTTTTCTTAACTTGTCATTTATTGTTATTGTGTGGTTCTTGTTTATTTTGTGGTGGAAACAGGTTTATGTAAGATAGTCGAAAGAATATGATTAAATTAATATAGGTAGGTACCTCCTAATGTTTGAATTCGACGAAGCATAACAGAACACAAGGATTCAAATTCAGTGCTATAAGTAGCTTACTAATTGATATGTCGCAGGGAAATGAGGATATCAGGGATATCACGAAATCCCGGTAGATATCGAATATTCTTGTTTATTACGTCTTTTTACTAAAAGTATGTAGTGATATGACAAAATACTAATATAAAATCAGAGATATGTCATTTCACTAAACTAAATGTAGTGAAATGAAGAATACTGTTGATGAATCAAGTAATAAAACAAAATTACAAATTAACTGGTGCATTTTTATTAGAAAATAAAGTTTTAATCAACTAAACAATAATCTGACAATGATATCAGGTATTATACCTTTTTCTATTACCTATGTGGATTCGTTCATTAGGTATAAAAATATAAATGTAAATAATAAAAAAAAAATGACTTGCGAGGCTCAACAATTAAGACAACGACTCACTCCTGATGGAAAATGGAAAATCTTGTTATTTATTTAAACAAAGCAGTGATTTGTGGCACCTTGAATTACACAAAACATTTAGCTTCTTGCAAATACATCTTTTGGTTTTGCACTGGAACTTTGATATTTCACAATTACGTTGTAGAAGTACAAATGTAGAAATTCTACCAGCTAATGCATGGCTCGATTTTTATTCGGCAGTATCCGCTTTTCTAACATTTTACTAGATTTAGTTTAGTGAAACGACATATCACTGACGATAAATTGGTATTTTGTCACATTTATTTATTAAAACTTTATGCACAAGTAAAAACTGTACAAAGGCGGACTTAACGCCTTAGGCATTTTCTATACCAGTCTACACAGTCAGTCAGTCAGTATATCACTAGATACTTTTAGTAAGAAGACGTAATAAACAAGAATATTCGACATCTACCGGGATTTCGTGATATCCTCATTTCCCTGCGACAGATATATTGTTTAAATAACTTAAACTATCCAATTCCAATTTTCTTAGAAGCCACCCAAACTCAGGAAATAACTTCTGTTCTGCTTATTTGATAATCTCGACTCGGCACATTGGTTAAGTTTAATTTTTTATATTTTACTAGCTTCAGCCCGCGACATCGTTTGCGTGAAACTTCTTGTTCCCCCCCAAAGCCACCCCGTCGTATCGCATCACCCGCCCGCGCTATCACTTAACGTTCTTTTTGGCTTTGTTTCTTTTTGCCCGGCTCCTAAACCCCATAGCGTGCCTTCCTCAAGAATTGGGCTATCAAATGCAAGAATAATTTTTCAAATCCGACTGGTAGGTAGTTCCAGAGATTACCCCCTACATACAAACTTACAAACAAATTTTACCTCTTTATAATATTAGTACCTATAGATAACACGCCGATGAAAGCTAACAAATCTTTTTAATTTTTCCACTTTATCCATATTTTGGTTCTGTTTGAAGAGAACGTCCCGTTAAATGTATTTTTACTCTAAACTTACTAATTTTAGTCAAAAAGGAATAAAAATATACTCAGGAAAATCAGTTTCTAGAAATTGGAATTACAATTATCTTAATTTTATCTATAAAATCAATTTCTTCTTTGTTTGTCTAAAAAAGTACTTCAGTTATTCAATTGCGTTTTAAGTGAGCTTTCAAATATTCTGAGTATAGTAAAAAAATATTTTTAGTATTAACTGTAGGCATACTTAATACAAACTAGTTTTGAGAATACTTAACTTGGTTTTTGGTATTCCTAATTTACTTAAGTAGCGGTTGTTTAAAACGATTTAGTATTAAAGAAAGAAAAGGCTTAACGAAATCCTTTTTGATTTAGCTAAATCCAACTTTAGATAAAGTATAGACATGTAAGATTTAATCACTATTCTTGTTTGCTACTTGGGTATTATCTAAATTTAGATAAATTGTGTAAGGCTATAGCCTTATTTACGCCGTATGAAAACGGCGCGGCGCCTTAAAATGACTTGTAGCAATGTAACATGATTGCAACTCGTTTAGCTCAATTGAATATAAATTAAGATAAAAGACACGTGTAGGTATTGCTGTATATATAAAACTGCGACTTGCAACATGCACTTAGTAAGCAACGACACATGAGTGATACTTAAAACATTTTATGAGGGGTGTGTTGAGAACTGTCTCTACATATAGGTTAGTCCACGTGGTAAACCGCTAATTATTTTAGCTTGTTCAATTCGACCTTGACCGCCTGCCGTTGTTCATTCATTCGGACATCAATTACTAAACTAAGGATAATTTGTTATTGTCTTTTTGTAAAACACATATTACGTATTGTTTGATGACGCAACTAGCGTGTTTAGTTAAATCTTCAATCAGATGACAGTCATCACGGCTTATAATCGTAATATAGGGTTTTAAAAATAGCCAATTAATAATTTAATTTAGGTTAATATTTGATATTTAGTACTAATCTTCTAATTATGTATCGTTAGTAAAATTCAGTGATTTACAGCAGCAGTTTGAAGTTATGCGATTTTGTTAAGTTTATTTATAACCTTTTCTTGTAGGCATTTTTCATTTATTTGTTAGAGACTATTGATTTTATATATCAATGTTAGAGACCGATTATAATTTATGTTAAAGTTTACAGACTTTAATGTCTGTAAGTATGACTTAGTAGTTTAGAGTATTATAGGATTTAAAAATAGCCACTCAGACAGCGACAGTACCCCACGCTCCCCTCCTGCGAAGGGAGTGAACGATCATCGAGGGCTGATGGTAGGTCTACCACCGCCCGCCTCACGCTCAGGGCACCGCGCCACGTCTCATCAACGTGACTTGTGAGGACTCACATAGTGTGAAAGTCTCGAGAAGAGCTTACTATAGAAATGATCCTATGAAGTAAGGTCTTAGTTCGTATTGGAAAAATCGAGGAGGGTCACTCAGTGGCGGAGAATCTTGACACCGCGATATAGAAATCAGCGTCATCGGCACAGCGCCATCTAGAGGCAAGTTTTGGAGTTGGTTATGATTATAAAAATAGATGTTGTTGTGGCGATGATTATGTTTGCTGTATTCTTGTGTTACTGGTAAAGTTTATTTAAAATATCTCATATTATTATTAAAACCGCAGTGAAGCTATTTTTAACCGACTTTAAAAAAGGAGGTTCTGTATTCGACCCGTATGTATGTATGTATGTTTGTATGTCCGCGATTATCTCAAAAACTACTGAACCGATTTTGATAATTCTTTCATTATTGTGATCTACATACTTTCAGGAAGGTTTTAGTATATAATACATTAGGTAATTATTCTTATGTACGAAGTTATATGCACAAATGTACTGCATCTCCGGCATTTCTATGCGAATTTTGACGATTCTTCGAGTTGTGTCTTCAATTGTTCAATGCACTAGTGTTAATTGAATTTATGTAGGGTAGGTACAACTAAAAAGTGAAAAATAAAAACTTTTTTACAAAAAAAACAACCGACTTCAAAAAAAAAAAACACTACAAAGTGAAAAATAACTTCAATTTCGAAAGTCGGTGTCAAAAAACGAAAATGCGGAACCAAAGACACCGACTTCCGAAATTGAAGTTATTTTTCACTTTGTAGTGTTTTTTTTTGAAGTCGGTTGTTTGTTTTTGTAAAAAAGTTTTTATTTTTCACTTTTTTACCTCCAATCATCGTATCAATGTTGGCAATAATGATTTAATTAGATTATTGATTTCTTGGACTTCCTCTAATCAGATAAAAATTAGTTGGAATTAAATTAAATATCGAGAAGGTAATTATAATTAATTGATTAAATAAATAAATCGGTAATTTGACTATATAATTAAATTACTTTTAATAACGATAAACATAGTACCACCCAAAAAAAGTAGGTACTCTGCATTTTTATTTTTCTAAACAAAAATATTCCTACATTTTTAATGAGATTAATGATTAAGTACCAGGATTATCATTTAAGATCGTAAATATCATATTTAACCATTAAAAATTTACGAAAAAAAAAAAACTTATTTAGATGTGGCTTTACTTTGTCTGAATTTTTAGGATCGTTAACGTCTCAGAAGGATTCGGTGATGTGATATTTCTAGGATTGCTTATTGGTTTTACAAAAGGACTCCGGTGCAGTAAATTACGAGCTTGTAAACATAATTTATGATGGTTTTTCTTTATGAAGGGTTAGATGTGAACTTACCTGTCTGTAGTATAGGTATTACAAACAGGTAAGTTCACCTCAGTTCACATCTACCAACCCGCACTGGGCCCGCGTGGTAGATCATGGCCCACTCCCTTTCACAGAGAGGAGGCCTGTGTCCCAGCAGTGGGAACATTATAGGCTGATTATGTATGTATATGTTATGTAAGTTCACCTCTGGCTCTCTTCCTTCTGGGTGTAGGTCCTAAACTCCTAACCTACACCCACATTTCGCCGTTCGTGTAACAGGAGCTTGTTATTTTTGTAAATAACGCGAGCATCCCTAAACGCCACCCTTGATTTATCAAGGTTAAATAACTGGTGTGGTATTTCGTGCACTATTTTTAGCCCATTAAATAATTAAGCGCCCATTAAATCGTGCGCAGTTAGCTCACAATACGTACATATACATTGTTATTCTTTAGTCCTTGAAAATCCACTTACTTCCTAAATCCACTACAAACACACACACACCCTTACACATGCACACTGTGGTGCTGGGGAGTTTGTTGCGCCACTTTTTCTTTCCAGCGAAAGCACTAGGAACTAGGAAGTGGTGAAGGGCGGGCGTTTTGGGCTGTGGCGGATTTACATATTTGCCGCCAGTAGGCTATTCAAATTTCGAAACCGACCTCTACAGCAATGTCCCATGTCTTTTGTATACTGCTTCGCCTTTTCTTCAAAATGCTTAAAATGTTCTCGTTCATCAGCTACGAAAAACTTGCAAAGAGATTTGTAAAGATCGGCATCTGTGATAAAATCTACGGTAGAAGCCTGAATTTGAGCATTCGCTTTGCTTGTTCTTTCCAAAAAAAAAAAAAACATGGTAGGTATATAAATATTAATTGTTTTAATTTCAGTAAGACATTTAAAACAAATGTTAGCCCCAAATTTGCCGCCACTAAAATCTGTCGCTCTAGGCTCCAGCCTACTCAGCCTATTGATAAATCCGCCACTGGCTTGGGGGACTGTCTATCAAATTATGACGTTCGAAAGTGATGATTCTAAGCCTAATTTGAATAAATGACTTTTGGGTTTATATTTTTATTTGAAATATAAAATTTTTTGGTCCACAGTAGATGTTATGTACTACTTTCTACTATGTATACGTGGTGGTGGGACACCGAAACGCAACCTGTTACTATGTACATAATTCTCAACCCCCATGCGTTGAAATTTTTCGTCTGTCGAAAAACTAAATTAGCAGTTACATTTTGACCGCGTAGGTCTAAACTAATATTTATTTTCTGTTCTTTTCTTAATGAAATATAAAGAAAAAGATGCACTGAAATTAAATTTAGTTTATTTTGTGAACAAGGGAATCGGCGCCAATACCTAAATAACTACTTACTTACCAAACTTTCGCACATGTATTTTACATTAACTTTGAAAAACTTTATCTGCCAATAATAGCCTCGTTACTTACTACGCGGGGCTTAAATATAACTGGTAGAATGTGGGTAGACTAAACACATCAAATCCCTTCGGAGAACCGTGTATTTTTCGTAAATCGTTCAAGTCGCTACCCAAAATATACAGTCAACAAAAGAGATAACTATGCAGGATCGTCGGATATAGTTGAAGTTTAGTAAGAAACTGATGGATGTTCTCGAATAAAATTTTATTTTATTAATAGAAAACAAACACCTCATTTATCAAATTAAATTTCAGTCGACAACATCCATCGGTTTCTTACTAAACTTCAACAACTATATCCGACGATCCTGCATGCTTATCTCTTTTGTTGACAAAATGTGCTTAGATTTAAAACCTTCCATACATGCATTAAACCCAAACCCAATCAATGAGCAACTATGTCAAGAAACCATCACCCCATTAGCCATTAGCCCCCGAATACGCACAATATTGACACGCGCGTGGCTAGGTAAACATTGGCTTATGGCGCAGCGCTAGGCGCCTGTGGGGCTTCGCTAAAGACATTAGAAACGACCTCGCTCGGCCACGGGCAAGTGGCGTGGATTCGCTTTGATTTCCAATGAATAAATAACCTTTATTTGACTGTGATTTTGTGTGAGTGTTGGTTCTTTATGGTGTTTTGTCTTTATTCTCTAATATATTTCAGTTTTACATACTTTCTGAGGAGCATAGTTTGAGTGGCCGTGGTTATGACAGTAGGAATAAAGTTTAGACAGTTTAGCACCTACATTATGTTATTTTATTTATTATTTTTTTATTTTATTTGAAAGGTACACCAACGACTTATTCACTAGAAACATTGACATAATAAAAAATAACATACGAATTGAGTTATGGTGAATTTGTCACTTATAGGCGTACACAGCACTTACATGAAAAATAGATGTTAGAATCAAACATTAAAATAAAAGATTATCATTAGAATCAATATTAAAATTAAAATAAACAGTAAAATTGATATTCAAAACTCAAAACGGTAGAGCGTGATAACGAGTGCAACAGGAGAACATTCCAAAATTGACAGGCACATGTGGCAAAAAACCAAAAAAAATGTTATAACTATAAGACAAATGTTCTTATCATTAACGACGTCTGGCGCACCTAGGCGACTGCCTAGATATTGGTTTTGCAGCGGGGCTGACCAGCCCTGCTACTATCTTGGAGACTGCACTGACTGGTTAATATTTTTAACAATATCCTATTACCTACATGTTCATTTTGATAAAAATAGAAGAATTGGTCGGAGACAAAAAGTAGAAAAGACTATAGACAAGACCGGCTCGATTTTGCGTTGAATCAGAATTTTCGACAAGGGTTCTGCACTACATCCGATCCGAATCCGAATTAAAGATCCAACTTGAATCTGAATTGGGAATGTTCTAAATTCGAACGGATAGAGTTCGGATGTAGTGCGCAACCCTCATACAAAGGACTACGGTCACTTCGGACCGGCATTTCTCGGATTCGGATCGGATGTAGTGCAGAATCGCTCTTACTGCTACTGAGAATTTCGTCTGCATATTGTGTTTGACTATAATAAAAGTATCTTCGCGGTACCCTAAAAACTTCTAGCCTGTCTCAGAAGAGGCCTCTCGGTTGTCAGTCAACAGTTGGGATTAGGAATCACCGAAATCTCTTCTAGATGGTTTTAATTGGTTTACTCATCTTGGCTTACTCATCAGCCGAATGTTTAATATACTAGCCAACGATTTCTTTTTCTTGTTTCAACATAATATACATATAACCTACTAGCTGCGCCCCGCGGTTTCACCCGCATAAGTGTCGATCCCGTGGGAATATTGGGATAAAAAGTAGCCTATATGTTAATCCAGGGTGTCAGCTGCCTCCATACAAAATTTTATCAAAATTGGTCCAGTCGTTTGAGCGTGAAGAAGTAACAAACATATAAACACACACACACTCACAAACTTTCGCCTTTATAATATTAGTGTGATGTGATGACATTCGGCATTACTGAAGCATCATAAGGGAGAGATTTTGCGGAATCTTAAAATTTTTTCCTCTCTATAATATTAGTAATATACAAAGACTAGCTTCTGCCCGCGACTTCGTCCGCGTAATTTTTTTTGTTTCCCCGACCCACAAGTCGCATCGCATCACCTACCCGCGCCATCACTTCGTTTTCGCTTAGTGTTCTTTATGACTTTTTTCTGCTTGCTCGGCTCCTAACAGTTGTAGCGTTGTTAAACAGCTTCCTCAAGAATTGGGCTATCAAATGCAAAAAAGATTTTTTCAAATCCGACCAGCAGTTCCAAAGATTAGTGCATTCAAACAAACAAACAAAAAATTTCTTCAGCTTTATTATTAGTATAGATAGATAAAAGTAGGTACCTATAACTGTTTCCGGCCTAGCTATCTATCTCATAGATCCACTAAATTTCATCGAAAGGGAAAGTATTCCGTTTATTGGTCGCATTTTCTACGAACAGCCATTTTATTCCACGCCATGGTATAGAATAAAATGAAAGCCTCATATGAGCTGACGCATCGCTCCAGGAATTCAGCGTCAGACTATACGATTAACATGGGTATGTAATAACTCTTCTATAGTACTTTCAGTACATATACACCGTGTTCTTCACGATATCCATAAACTTTGTCAAACGCTTCTATAGCTTTTACAAATTAAATCTAACAAAGGAAGTAGTACTTGAAAAGGTTTCGTTACAAAGATATTGTAATTTCATTTAGTGAAATTTAATTGAGCTATGCAGTAAGAAATGGTCTTAACTCAGTTTTGATAAGTTTCAGCCCGCCAAATCTTATAAATGAAAATACGTAATCGTTGCCAATTCGGATAAAGAAGCATGCATATCGGGCGATTTACGTCAAGGTATATTTAGTTTGTATGAAAATAACAAAAAAAAAAAAAAGAATTCGTTAATGTGTCCCTAATGAAAAATGCTTATTTCCATTGTCTGAACTTCTGGTCGAAGTTTATGTATATCGTCCGGAACACGGTGTATACAGGGTTGCAGGGACATCTACCCGCAAACTGTAACCATGCATTCTGTATATATGATGCTGAACCTCCATGCGGTGGAGTTTCGGTTTTCATTAAAAAAAAACTCAAATCTAATCTGAAATTTATTTTATAAATAATGAGCTGTTTGTTTTCTATTAGGTAATTTAATTAATTTTTTTTCGAGAACATCCATCGGTTTCTTACTAAACTTCAACGACTTCAACTATATCCGACGATCCTGCATACTTATATCTTTTGTTGACTGTACTATAGAATTGTAGCTGTAACGTTTCCGAATATTATAACAAAAAAAACTCCTTTTTGAAGTCGGTTCAAAACATTACCATCCTATTATTGTCCCTCTGCAGGGCAAAGGCCTAGGCCTTATTAGTCAAAATTAGTTTTGACTATAATTTCAGTCAAAAGTACTATTGTCGAGAACTTCCAGTTAAAACTACTTTTGACTGATTTCGCTAGTTAAAAGTACTTTTGACTGGTTATAAGTTTAGACTGCAACATATACAGGGTGAAATTAAATTCATGGGCATCCTTTTAAGAGGTCATTGTACTCATCATTATGAACAACTTTTACTATGGGACTAAACCTAAAATCGCGAAAAAAAAATCAGCTGTTCCTTGCATTTATGTTCAGATAACTCGTCAAAATGTACGGAAGCGCTGATTTTATATTTTCGCGATTTCAGGTTTGGTCCCATAGTAAAAGTTGTTCACAATGACGATTACAATGACCCCTTAAAAGGATGCCCATGAGTTCAATTTCACCCTGTAGATGTAAAGATTATTTGTATACATGTATAGACTATACTTCTGCCGCGCTAATTAGTTAGAAGTGCAGTAAGGAGGTTATTCGTAGTTTAAATAAGGATCAAATCACCGTATAGAGCTCATTACGAGGATTCAGAATCTATAAGTAACTCAATTTTCCAAAAAACCTTCTTTACTGCGTTTCTAATTAGCGCGGCAGACACTAAGTTGAATCACTCTGCCGAGCATTTTTCCTACTATGTTGGGGTCGGCTTCCATTCTAACAGGATGCAGCTGAATACCAGTATTTTACATGGAGCGACGGCCTATCTGACCTCCACTATCCAGTTATTGGGTAACACGAATACACGATACCCTTTTGTAATACTAGCAGTATTATTATAAGTACCCCGCATTTGAGTAAAATGCGACTCTTTCGCATTTAATCGGATAACAATATAATTAATCTCTAGATAAGCCTCATTCTGACAGGAAAAGCTAATTTATCTAAACTCTTGCTAAAATTGGGATCAAAATTCGATGTCCAAATGTTAACGGACGGATTTGGATTTATTTTTAAATTGTCATCAACATCATCTTCTTGACTTAATCCCAATTTATTTCGGCTCGGCGCCAGTAGTATTTCTGTGTCATGTATTTCTATGGGACGTCATATCATTTTGTTTACTTCCGTTCCTCTTCCTCCTAAATTATCATTCACACAATTGAAACGAAATGAAATGGTTTATTCTGGAAATAGGACCTACTAAATGAACTAGTGAGTGTTAGTCAAAGGAAATGTTAAAGGAACTATCTAGTCTCAGTAGGTCCTTTAGCTTTTGTAAAGGAACTACTGATCCAAAAATTCTCAGTAGTTTCTTCAAAGGAACAGCTAAAGGAACTAGGGAGCACAAAGGCATCGAAATCACTTTTACACGTTATATTATAAAAAAAAAAAACGAGTGTGCTTATGACCACACGACTGAAGTGAAACTTCAAACGTATTTGGCTATGAGAGGAAGAGAGAAAGAAAATGTGCGCGCGCACTGCTATCTCTTGCTTATATCCCCCACTCAACTCCCGTTTGCCTCGCCCGATCACACTTTTCGTAACGCTTACGGCACGCGTTCGCCAGCTTACTCCCCAAGTCAAGCGTGCGTAAAGAAGTTTCACTTCAAAAATAAAAAATAAACTAGGTGAGGTCGGCGTTTCCTATCTGACTACCTATTCTGAGAAGAAAGGCCGAAACAAACACAGAGGTCACAGTCTCTTTTAAAGTCCAGACATAATCTTGTTCAGATCATGTGAAGACCATGTAGATTGTTGTCTGAAATGGTCTTTTAAGGAAAGTACCACGCAGATTTGAGTGGACCAGTCCACAGTCAATGCAAGCATTTTTCAGTAATCGTGTGGCTCAACTCAAAACTCGACGAGCTCAACGACTCGATGAACAATACCAAAGAAAGGACATTCATTAATCTCTTCTTAGGTCTGCCTCTTTTCTCCAGATAGCTGTTTTACGTCCTAACTTCCATGTTTAAAACTTTGCTCATAAAATGGCCCTTATTCCGTCGTATCACATGCTCTTCGTTACCATGAAAACTGATTGAAACTCTCAGCTTTTCAGTTTACTCTCAGATTCCATATAATGTGGGTACCAGGTTTACATGACAGCATTAGAGCTCATTCACCCAAAAGCTTTTAATTGCCCTGCGGTTGTAATGAAAAGTATAGAGGTCGGTCCCAATTCAACCCACATCGGGTACTCCAAACACAGGCCTGTCAAAGGTAACAGCTAGCCGCAGCCGTTTGGAACTTCGGGATTCGATTATAGTCCCAGAGCTGCCGCAGCCGCATTATTATGTAACATCCGCAATAATCCCGACCTGCCTGTCTCCTGTCCTAACTAATGTGCTTCTGCAATTGAAAAATGACGCAGTTTTATAAAAAATTGGAAAAGATGGGCGGTGGTCGCGGTGCTTCCATGCATAATGAGTGTAATTGTGCTGTCTGTGCGGATATGATCGATGAGAGAGCGGTCGCGCGTTCACAAGTACCTATAATTGCAATTGAGTGAGTATTTATAGAGTACTTATATATTATTTAATTAATTAATATTGTATGACTTCCCAATCAAGCCGTAATAATAGTGAATTGAACTGAAGTGCGCAATCGTCACTTATGAACTGAGCTGGTAATGGCGACAGCTCCGGTGAGAGGCGTCGGTTTTAATTGGAATTAATAACCGATAGGTAATTCCGTGGTGCCAGGGGTTTGTTTACTGGGGCGGGCAGGGCTGGAGGGGGGGCGGGCGAGGGCGGCGGCGTCAGCTGGGTGCGCGCGCAGCGGTCGATAGCTGCGGGCGGAGCGCGCAGGCGCGGCGCTATTGAGCCCACTCGGGCCGCCGCCGCCGCCGGCCGTACACGTGATGCATGCGGGCACCTAGCGGCTGCACGCGCGCGGGCCTCATGGGCACCGTGCTGAGTTTCAGCCCGCGCGAGCGGCGCCCGCCCGCCGCCGCGCCGCCTCCCGACCGCGCCGCGCTCGCCTACTCCTACGAGCGCCTCAACAACGCCAAGAACCGCGAGAACCGCGAGCTGCCGCGCGACGAGCGCCGCGCCACCCTCGACGACGCCGCCAAGATTATATCCGAGAAGACTGCACTGGAGAAGAATTTGAAGAAACACTCGCTATTCATAAACGCGCTTTCGTGGAAGCGGTTTTCAACAGCGAACAATAATAAGAAGAAGCTGGAATGCAAGAGCAAGAGTGTGGCAACGTTCCGGGCGCCGCTGACGGACAACGCGCCGCTGGACCGCAACAAGAATGCGCACGTGCCGGGCGTGTATGCGCGGCCGGCCCCTACGCCCGCACCTCCTCCCGACGCCGCGCGCGCCAACGCGCTCAACAACAATGTGCTGTGCTACGACAAGCTGCCGGCCTCCTCTGGGCCTCCCGTGGTGGTGCCGCGGAAGACCGTCATCCAGGCCTCCACATCGGAGCTGCTCAAGTGCCTGGGCCTGTTCCTCCACACGCGCTGTCACCGACTGCGCGACTTCCAAGCAGGGGACGCGGTCATGTGGCTTCGGACTGTAGACCGCTCGCTGCTGCTGCAAGGATGGCAGGTAAACACAACGCGGTCCCTACTTCTATTAGTACACAGGTTCAACAACACGTACCAGATGGCAACACTGATGACAACAAGCAATAATGGCTGTCACCGTCGACAGGAAAATTGTTTCCAATAAAATCAGTGCAAATCAGATCCGTCTACACGAACTCAAATCAATTGTTTGGATTCAAATTGTATGATGCTTTTCATGTCACAAAACACATGAAAATTTGCCTCTGACCATTGTCGCAAGGGCCTTGACTTCTTTCCATGTTTTGTTCCATTTAGCTAATTCATACTGCACTGTTGTCCTCGCTTCAATTACATGGCGACACACTGTGCCGTTTGCGACAGCTATATAAATCATGTTCGCATTCTAAATATTGAATAAGTACAAATCTTCCATCGTCATAGATATTAATGATTCATAGAATTTATTGGAATGGGCCATAAAACGTCACGCAAAGTATTTAAATTGTTTCAAGTACCTACCGTGAATTATTGTGGACTGGAAAACATTCTCATACATTTTTAAAACAATAATTACTGACCTGCGCTTAAATATCAAGGCTACAAAACCTCACTTGAACCAGCGATTAATTAAATATTGAAAGTTTCACTTTCCATTTTCGCTTTTCCTCCTCGAAAATCGATTCTACAGCGTCAATGAATATTAAATGAGACAGACGCCATTTAATAAAGAGCATTGCATTCCATTAGCATAAACCTTCATGATTAACCGAAGAGATTGAAAGAAACGTTTGCGTATCTCTCTTTGCATTAATTATTTATTTTCTTCCTTTCGCAAATCTGCGATAAACATTTCTCAGTCCCAACATAGAGCCTCCATTTTCTCGAAAACGTGAACAATTTATCCTTGCAAGTGCTCCGTTCTACGCAATATGCTAAAAGCCGCCTAGCCGCATCTAATATTCAACGATGCTCAGCAAAGCATCGCAGTATACTTTATCTAGTGGTCCGAATCACACACAAACAGTTGTAGGCCGCTCTTCATTCAATATAAATGGTAAGTACGTCAGACGAAAAATCGATAGGACGTTATGGCATCAAGAATTTTATACCCGTGCGTCTTTCTTTAACGATTTGGGCTTTGTTTAGAGTGAGACAGCGATATCCATTGAGTGTTGCCGTGTTGCTCTGTTCGGGATGGTAGACCGGATTTTGAATTTGAAGTTGTGCGATTAGATGTGACGTAATATTTCATTATTTTGGTTTCGAAAAGCTGGTTTGAAATGTTGGAAACGTTTCGCAATTGGAGGGTTGTTAATTGTTTATTGTTTACGCGGATTCAAGGGTGTTGACATCTTATAATTAAATATAGACTTCAAGAATACTCCTGGGTCTTTACTACCTCTAGGTGCTTGAATTGACTTCATGAATCCAACTGAAAGCCGTTCTTCCGTAGATTTTGTCACGATTTTTCCCTGAAATCGCGACGAAACGAGCCTGTTTGATGGGGAAAAAAACCCAGACATCAATAAACCCCCATGGCCGGTCTGTGGCGGCCATGTTGTCATTTCCGGATAGAGGTGGAATGTTACGACTCTTGTACATATTGGCAAAGCAAGAGTTATTTATGAGATCCGATAGATTAATGACACATAATATAGTAGAGGAATAGTGTGAGTAGACAAAAATAAACTGAGTGTGTATTGGCGAGTTACAAGTTAATAAAAAAAATAAGTTATGATGATTCTTCATCCATACAAATAAAAATATAAGTACAAATACATAAAACTAAATGTTTGTATTGTCAAAAAAAGCTTTATAATAAATGCATAATTATGAAAGAATACAGGGTTATTAGAAAAACACCAACAACCTATTAAGAGGTCATTATTGTACTCATCATTATGGACAACTTTTACTATGGGACCAAACCTGAAATCGTGAAAAAAAAAATCTGCTGTTCCCTACAATTATGTTCGTATAACTCGTCAAAATGTAGGGGACAGCTGATTTTTTTTCGCGGTTTCAGGTTTTGTCCCATAGTAAAAGTTGTAAAAAAATGAATTATCATCATTATTATAATAATTTTTCCCATGTTTTAATAGTTATTCTGCTATTCGGGGCGGAGTAATAAATACAAATCCAACAAACGAAAGATCATAAAAATCGGTTAAGCCGTTCTTGAGTTATAATTGGTGTACTTAATACCTAACCCGACTTTGTTTTATTTATATAGATTTCATGGCAGACATACAATTTCCGTATAAATCGGCATTAATTCACCTGGCAATAACATAGAAGCATGGCAGTCAGATTAAACTCCTAAAGATGAATGAAGAAGTGTTTGAGAAAACATTGACGCGTCCGCAAACGTTTTCTAAGCTATCAGACAACTTTTGAACGCTCCACAAAATATTGAAACCTACTGATTTTGCGTAATATTTCTCCTTAAACTTTCAATATATTTGCACAAACAAGACATCTTCATAATTTTGTGCAACATTTTTGCCAATATGAGGGACGCTTTTAACACTTGGCGACATCTAGATGTAATGCCTAAACAAAAGTTAAGGATTTTCAACGCTCGGAAAATTTGACGTGCATCCATCCAATATTAATGCAATAACATTAGGTATCGCCAAATTAGTGATAACAGTGGGGTAATTGCTAAACACACTAACAGTAGGCAATAGATTTCATTTTGACAGTCCGAAAACATTCATTGCGTTACTTAAATTGTTGAGCAGACACATTTTTCGAACATATGAAGCAATAAGAAAGAATTAGCATTGCCATTCAACGTGGCAATGCTGTCAGTCTTCTGGGCACGTTTCCGGATGACAGCGATGCGGACGAGTACTTCGACGCCTAAGTGTCCTTTGTTTTTGTTATGTACACGTCAATAAAAGGCAGAGATCTGGTAACGACTGTTTTATTAAAACTAGAATCAACCCACATACATTTATTATCGAGGTACCGACATAACACTTCCCCCCTATATTTTAAATAGTCTAACTTAAACAAACACACGAATGGCATGCCTACATTTATAATATAACAAATATACTAAAATGACAAGCCAATCATGTGTGAAGGAAACACAGCTAAATCCACTAATCATGGTTATTCATACAGTAACTAGTTTAAACATAATTATATGCACGAGATGCCACAATACTACAATAGATAAACCCATACAAGTATTAACATCTATCAATTAAATATTGATAGTAGCAACATGTTTTACTCCTAAGTTAGTAACTGTGCAATGATGAGTGTGATGTATGAAAATACACAATGTAATATCATTTCAACTTTTTTAATTTGTCAATGCAACGTAAAGCAGCCTTCCTACGATTCCTCGGTGTTGTCAATGGATCGTCACGTATTTCAGACACAGTTCTCGAGGGAAGCGACTCCTCTGCCAGTTGCCATTCCTCTGCGACTTGATCGTCCTGATCAGAGTCAGGCGTTACCATTGGCTCTGCATCAGCTTTGTCATACGCTTCCTCTTGCACCTTTGACAAGGAAAATCTAGACTTTGGTTGTTTAGTTGTTAAGATTTGATCAATGTGTCTCTTGTGTACGTGACCATCTTGCGATTTCACTGTATAAGAAACTGGACTTTCTCGATGTACCACCGTCCCTTCAGTCCACTTTCCCCTGTTTTTAGAATAGTCCCGTATTAGCACGGGATCTTGGGGCTCGGCCACCCGCAGAGTGTTGTCCCGTCGCCGCTCACTAACCTCCTGCCGCTGCCGCACCAAGTCTCGCGTGTCGGGCCTCAGCAGGTCGAGGCGACCACGCAATCGTCGTCCGAACATAAGCATTGCGGGCTCGCGACCAGTGGTACTATGCTCAGTGTTTCTATACGAGAAAAGAAATTTACTGAGTGCCGTGTTAACATTTTCATTATTAACTTGGGCCTTTTTTAATGCCCTCTTAACCAGCTTCACGGCATTTTCAGCCGCCCCATTGCTCGATGGATGATATGGTGCAACTAGGGTATGGCGAATACCGTTAATATCTAAATATTTTTTGAATTCCGTCGAGGAAAACGGCGGTCCATTATCGCTAACTATTCTTTTTGGTATACCAAAACGCGCAAATATTTTTCGTAAACAATCTATTACCACCGCTGCGGACGTACCAGAAACATTGTCAACCTCGATCCATTTAGTATGGGCATCGACAATAACTAGGTAATACTTATTATTAAATGGCCCTAAAAAATCTAAATTCAATCGAGCCCATGGTTCCTCCGGCCACGGCCAAGAGTGTAGGGGAGCCGGGGCGGGAGCTGAGCGCTGCGACCGGCATGCGACGCACTCCTGTACTGTTCGCTCGATATCAGCGTCCAAAGTTTCCCACCAGACATAATTTCGCGCTATTTGCTTCATTTTTACGATGCCTGGGTGGCCGTCGTGAATTTCATTCAAAATTGACATTCGTAATGATTTCGGGATTATTATCCGGTAACCCCAAATCAGGCAACCTTGATCCACAAAAATACTTTCCTTACGATTAAAATATGCTTTTTCAGTTTCAATCTTACTAGTTTTTGGCCACCCGAACATTACGTAACCATATATTTTATTCAATAACGAATCTTTTGCCGTCTCAATTTTAATGTCTTTAAAACTAAGTGGAAAATTTTCCTGCACAAATTTAAGGTAACTACAGTCGCTGTCCTCACATTTGATTCTGCTTCTAGTAGAATTCAAAGGAAGACGAGAAAGCGCATCGGCATGACAATTTTGTATTGATCGAATAAATTCTATTTTATAATTATAAGCTGACAACTGTACAGCATAACGCTGTAGTCTACTTGCGGCTGTCACGGGTATTCCTTTATTCGTCCCAAAGATATAACTCAATGGACGATGATCACTACGCAAAATAAACTGTCGCCCGTATAAGTACTGGTGGTGCTTGCGCACACCGAACACAATTGCGAGTGCTTCCTTGTCCAGCTGCGAGTAATTTTGCTCTGGCCGCACGCATCACATGTATAATTTTTAAAACGACACTTGCCGGCTACGTGGCCGGTCTTACCGCAACGCGCACAAAGACGACGCTGTGACGTCGTAGGCGCGGGAGCCGCGCCGCTCCGCGCGCGCGCTCCACCGCTGCCGAACCGGTGCAGGCCGCCCTCGCCAGCCGCCGCCGCCGCTGCGCCAGCCCCGCCAGCGCTCGCGCCGCCCGATGCGCATGCCGTGCTCGCATGCCGCTCAGCTGCCTCGAGCGCCGTGGCCAACTCCACAGCCCTTTTGTAGTTTATACTCTTTTCGGCAAACAATCTTGATCGCATCTCTTCGCTGTATAAACCCGACACAAACTGATCGCGAAGGTTTTCTTCCAGAGTACAACCGAAGTTGCAGGTCTTAGCCAAGTGTTTTAGACCATGTAGGTAGACACGAATACTTTCTCCCTGCTGTTGCGTCCGCTGCCGAAATATGTGTCGCTCCGCTATTTCAGATCTCTCCGGCTCCAAATGATTTTTAACGAGTGTAACTAATTCTTCGAACTTCTTTGTCTCCGGTTCCGCGGGTGAACACAAATCACAAATAAGATTATAGCACTCGGAACCCACTAATGTCAAAAGCGTAGCTACTATTAGTTTGTCATCGATACTATTCAGCAATATAAATTGTTTTACGCGACGAATGTAACTGTCCCAATTTTGGCCTTCGATATTAAATGGTTCTATCTTCCCAATCGGCATTATGGCAAGCAGAATTCTACGTAAGTACCGAACTTTCTAGACCGGCTGCGCCAATGTTATGTACACGTCAATAAAAGGCAGAGATCTGGTAACGACTGTTTTATTAAAACTAGAATCAACCCACATACATTTATTATCGAGGTACCGACATAACAGTTTTATTTTTTATTTATTTGTATAGTAAGTTAGTTGGTCATCTATTTTAGTATCTTGTGTAAATAATAAGTAAATAAATGAAGCAATATCCTTCAAAATGATTCAGTTTGTGATAAAAATTGTGTTACGCAAATAGGGTGCCGGTATGAGGGCTTAACCTTCTCTTCTATTTAAAGTACATATAATTGACAGTCCCGTTTAATTCTATTCCATGGCAGGCTATAATTTCCGTATCGATCGGCATTAATTCACCCGGCAGTAACATGGTGGCATGGCAGTCAGATTATGATCGCGTGCAGGTAATAAAACCTTTATAGATGACAACCAGACAATAAGTCGATAAGTTGTTGACTGTTGGGAAAGTATTCAAAACAAAGGGAATGCAGTTATTCAATTTTCAGGCCGGATTTATGCAAAGAAAATGAAAAAGAACTCTTAAAGTTGCTGCCAAAATATAGGCGTACTTTGAACATCTATGGTTGGCTGGCTGGCTGTCATACAGGGCTCAAAGTGCAGAATATGGCGGACTTGCAATATAAACAAATAAATACCTAACTTTAATGAACGTAAAAATAACCGAGAAACAGAGAGAGCAGTGGTGGCCAAGTGGTAACGGCCACGACTTACGAGTTGTAGGTGGTAGGTTCGAAACTTCGAATCCAGACAGGCGCTTTACTTTGTGTAAATTATTAAGGCTAGGCAGATGATAATTGTTGTACAGACCTATTCTGAATAACGACAATAGACTCACATATATTTAAAAAAAAATTGCTCCTTTAAATGTTGTAGGTTGTATTTAGGTTATTTAAATCCTGCTATCCTATCCTAATAATGTTATAAATGTGAAAGTCTGTATGTTTAGATTTTTGTTACTCCATCAAATCCGCTGTTTTGTAGAAAAGTGTAATACCTACGCCATCAAAATGTATGGCACATTTTTTTAATTTTTTTATAACTGAAGAAAAACTTTTACGTCCTAATCATATGCTGAGTACATGGTTACAGTTTGTTTAGCGGTTTAAATTTTTTATTTCTGTGTATGCTTCAATTCAATTCAACATTGTACAATTTAGTAAGACAATCTGCGGTAGAGAGGTACTTCTTATGAGTAGGTAGGATGCACCAAATGAATTTTCTAAAAAATAATTGGTGAGATGCAACAAAAACAAAAAAAAAACAACCGACTTCCATAAAAGACACTACAAAAGTGAAAAATAAATAAATTCGGAAGTCGGTGTTGTTGGGTTCGCATTTTCGTTGTTTGCCACCGACTTCCGAAATTAAAGTTTTTCACTTTGTAGTGTCTTTTTTGGAAGTCGGTTGTTTTTTTTTTTCGTAAAAAAATATTTTTCAGTTTTAAATTGTCCTTACCCCACACAAATTCGAATAACATTGCTTGCTATGTAAATACCAGTGACAGGAAGTCATTAACATCATCAATATAAACTAAGTGGCAAAAATACATATTATTGAAACTGACTCAAAAACTACCCAAGCAATGTTAATAAAATTTATATATGGGACCACCCCTGAGGCATACCCTATTCATTAAAAATACTTTATTTATTCCAAAAATTAAATATTATTTAATTTTTATATAATTAGTTTAGTTCATATGTTAATATAAACTATAATAACATGTACAAATAATCATAGGACATCAAAGAATTCGTCCGTATCGCTGTCAACAGGAATACTATTCATCTTTCTCAGCTTTCACGAGGTTCTCATCATGCGGGACGGTTAAAAAATAATTTTTGAAATCAATTTACAATTGCCGGAGATATCGCGTAACAAACATACAGTCGAATTGACAACCTCCTCCTTTTTGAAGTCGGTTAAAAATACAATCAACTTCTTTTTTGCAGGCATACAGCCCTCTTTCAAGCGACTCTGCAATTCTGCGACTCTTGGCTTTTTACGACCAATCTCCGCTCGCAAGCAACTCCAACCAAAGAGTCAACGGTCTTAAGAAACTCTATTTAGAAACTCTTATAAAAACTAGACTCAATCTAAAACAACAAACGAGAAACTACTTTAAATGCATGGAAAGGAAATCTAGTTTTATATTCATATTATAAAGGGCCTAGTTTTCCCAGCAAAGTACAGACGCCAGCACATCAAGCTACTACAATTTGTCAAATTTGTTTAATAGATTTTCAACTTTATCGCTAAACTATTAGGTTCAAAGTTGATTGGGAAAATTTGACAGCTTCGGGTAGTTTGATGTGCTGGCGTCTCACGGTGGTCACGTAGAAGGTCACAGGCCTCCGATGGTAATGATCGAGCTAAGCCATGATATCTGGTTCAGTTACTCAGTAGTTGTCATACTACCTGAGGCTCTAAAAAAACCGACTTCCAAAAAAACACTACAAAGTGAAAAATAACTTTAATTTCGGAAGTCGGTGTCTTTGGATCTGTATTTTAGTTTTTTGCCACCGACTTCCGAAATTAAAGTTATTTTTCACTTTGTAGTGTTTTTTTGGAAGTCGGTTTTTTTTTTTTCTTAAAAAGGTTTTATTTCACGCTTTTTAGTGGTTCTGCTTATAATTTATCTAAGGTACAATAGCCTAGTGATCATCGCCTTTTACAAACAAAATATTGCTTTTCCCGATGCAGGGAAGTTAATTGTTGAGGAGTTCTCCAGGTCCACCATCAGCTCCATATCACCATTCACATTATGACAAGCATGAATTGCTTAGCAACCATATTAAAGTAATCGAATCGCAACCCGTGAAATACTTAGATATTATTGAGTAGTTCCGGTGGCCATCTGTGGTCTTCATCATCAGCTCCACTTCACCAAATGGTGCTTTCCGAGAGCAAGTGCACGAGTTACTATAAAAAATACCCAAATCGCTATAGGTGTGCCTATAATATTTGAAGAGTTCCTTCGATTTCTCCAGGATCTCATCATCAAATCCTGACCTGATGTTTTTAGACTAGAAGCTGATAATCCTGGCTGCAGCATCAGGCCTGACTTATGTCAACATTGCATTGAACTTAAAATTTAGTCCTGTTTAAAATGAGCCCAAACACGACTACGGTGCTGTTATTTCAAGGTTTGTACTTTTTCTGATGCTCCTGGCTTCAGCATCAGTTCTCTATGTACTTCGGTGTTCCTTATTAACAGTACGTTTATCCACACATCGAGCCCTTTTCAATGAGCCTAAACACGATATATCTGCTGTTAGTTGTCGAGGAGTTAGGTACTCTGCAGACTATCCTGACTGCAGCATCAGGTCATGACTTGATGATCATGAGACCAAATGTGACAAATGCCCTATCAAACATCAAAACAATTTACTAAAACAGTCCTTGCCTGTTTGAGTAACTTCTTACTGTCAAGGAGTTGTACCTTCCATCATCAGCACAGCTACCTGAGATGGTGACAACCATACGCAAATAAACAAGATACTTCATAAAATATGCGAAAAACAATAAGTAAGCCTATAAAATTTGAGGGTTGCCCTCGATTTCTCTAAGATCCCATCATCAGATCCTAACTTGGTGACAATGGGACCACCTCAGAACTATCTACTTTCGAACAAAAAAAGAATTTTGAAAATCCATCGACAATTGGCGGAGTATTCGATGAACAAACATACAAAATAAAAATAATAATAAAAAAAAACATACAAACAGCCGAACATAGTACCTCCTCCTTTTTGTGAAGTCGGTAAAAAGTTTTGCAATCTATTGTTCGCAACATTCCTTTTTCGGCATCGGAAGTGAACACATCTAAATAGTCATCAATCGTGTTATTACCAAGCGCTAATTAGCCTAAGACGCGACGCGTGTTTTCAAGTTCCAACTTGTGTGTGACCTGTTATTTTGCAATGGACATTCAATTTACAGGTATGTATTATTAATTTACTTTACTATTTTGCATTTTCAATCCACCATTTTTTTTAAAATTGAGTGCTACGCCGCAGCGTTACTTACGTATTTATTTCTGTATTTTTGTTTATGTTGAAGCTTTTACTTATGTTTGTACCTACTTGTGCCATTGAGTTAGGTATAAAAATGTCGCTTAAAATCTCTACTACTAGACTTTAAGAAATTTACTTGCGGCATGCTGCAGCTGTAAGGCGCAGCCAGGGTCTACGCCGAGTGCCTGGGCGCGTAGCACTTGCTACGAAATATGTTTTGTTTTTAATCCGCATTTAACTATTTTTTGTTTAGTTTTAGGTACTAGTTTTGAGTGTTTTTTCAAAAGAATGCTTGTACTAGATACTTGGCTGTCTATTAAGGACAGCACATCCGAACTGGAATGGTGGCGTCGAGTTTTTCAAGCCCTGATACAGTTGCTGCCTGAAGTTGAGAATTTGATTGCTGATGACTTAGAAAAAAGAGTTACTAATCTTTGTACAAGATTCGTAGCCATCTGGAAGCAAGTCTCTTGCAAGCATTCTCGCATGGTTTCTAAGTACAGAGACTGGCTGAACGAAATTGAAGTTTGCGTTCTGCCAACTTGTGCAGCAGCAGAGAGCCACGACACTCAACGGCCAGCAGCAGAGGCTTCGACGAGCACTCAACAGCATCAGTGCAGGAAGGACTTTGAGGAGTGTAGCAAGAGATCAAAACGCCGCAGACTCACAGAGTTAAGTAAAGTAGACAGTTCCGCGATAAATTATTTGTTGGATGATTCAAGTCGATCTAACGCCGGTTCTTTAAATTTCAACATTGACGAAGTCTTGTCTCTCATAAATGAGACTAAACCGACTAAACATCAGTATCTTATGGTGAAAGACTTCATTAATGCAAAATCACCGAATGAATTACCATCTTATACAAAAGTGTTGGAAGCTAAGAAGTTGTGTTATCCATCGCAAAAGTTTATCACGGAATCATCTGCTGAAGTAGAATTACAATCATTGTTAGATCATACTGCCGGATACTAGAATCCCAAAAAAACGTTTTGAATAATATTGACCTTAACAAAGAATTTGTTTTGATTGGAAAATGGGGTTTCGATGGGAGTACGGGGCACAGCGAATATAAATAGTGTTCGTCGTCCCTCGTCTGTACATAAGGTCCTCATTCATGGTTCGGAAGTAATTGACCACGCATTATTGTCAATAGGTGAGCTTTCGGTAGAGGCCGCCGAATCTTGCAATAAGTTAGTTAAACAGTTTAGGCGTGACAACACGAGGAAAATGTGCCGGGTTGTCACAAACACCGACTTGATACATAGACTTCTTCTTAATTCGGATCCTTATATTTCTGGTTTAAGAAGGTTACCACGGTAGAAGAAGTCTATTCTATCTAAAGAGGTGTTGAATTTGTTGTCGGTATAGAATAAAATGTATATAGTTGTTAATAAATATTAGATTTACATTATTTTAGATACAGCTCCTATTATGTAACTATTAACATGTAAATAATATATTTTTTGTCCATTTCTGTGTTTGTAGTTAGGTAATAATTAGGTATTTATTTTGTTTTTACTATAAAAATGTAAATATTTAAGTTTATCAGTTATTAAGTTGCAACTCTTTTCTTGTATTTTAGATGTATTTCGTCAATTAGTATAATAACTGCATTAATTTTCGAATAAAAAAGTTTTTTAACATTGATTCGCTTATTTTCGTTATATTATAACGTAAAGTATTACAAAAAAGCATAATAATAATAATTAGTATTGATAACGACAATCATAACCGTCGCGAAACCCTATGACCGCCTCTCTTAGGGCGCGGAACCACCGTGCGTCTGTACAAAAATAAACAATAGTTAATATTATAAATTAACTTAAAATCATGACTTTAGTCCCCGAAGGGTGGGACAGAAGTGTACCCACATTTCAACAGTTATTTTAAGTCCCCTGTAATGATGTAATAGGGTAAGCATAAAGCTATTAACTGGGTACAAATCCAGATTCGGGATACCCGGGTTGAGCTCCAATGAGCCGATTTTTTCTTGGAATAATATGTATGTCTGACAGTTCTAGTATATTCAAAACTGTCAAAAATTCAAAATTTATTCTCAGGATAAGATTTATTTTAACCCCCTTATTCATAATCCTATTTTATCTCTATTTTAGCTAAAATAGGTTTATGAACGTTTGTCTTTATCTGTCACGTTGTCATTTCTGTGTGTAAGAAAGAGACAAACCCCATTTTAACTAAAATAGGTTTGATAAGTTTTATGAATAAGGGGGTAAGTATATAAGTTTGGTGAAATTCATCCTTAGTTGGATTATTTCATCGGCTATACATATAATCTGTCAAACTTACCAAATAGTTCCGCATTTTAAAACGATGAAAATAATGACGACCCGTCGCTTTGGATGGTGTAGTATCCAGGACGTACGAAGCTAATTTTTTGAAGTGAAAACTCCGTTAGGCGCGTTGGACATTTTTTGAAATGGGAAAAAACCATTGAATTCGCGCCACTGTTACCGTAACCGACACCGCTTTGGATGTGTTCGGCTGTCCTCTGAATGTACTAGGTTTTAATGTATTTCCGATACGTCAGTGAATGATGGCAAAGTATTCTGTTTGTGTTTTGTTTATATGACGATTAAAAAAATACACACGTAGTTAATTGTTCAAGTTTTCACTCCTGTCGGCACTCCCGGAGTGCCACTTTTTTTGATACTGTAGTATCCTTGGACGGTTGAGTGGTTAAGTTATAAATGACATCAGTGACACATGCGTGCACTGACTGGACTGGTCCACTAAAAACTGTATGGTTCTCAAACTCAAAGGGACCGTCTCCACGAGCGAGAGAATCGCGGCGATATTATCGTCGTGTCACGTATTTCTATACACTCTCTCAGAACGTGTCTCCACACGGCGATCTCATCGCGGCGAAAATATGATGGCACGGCGAGACTATCGCCGCGATTCTCTCGCTTGTGGAGACGGCCCCAAAGGCATTTTTTCAACTAAATCATTTACACAGGCACTTTTGAACTGTCAAGAAGCCGGTCAGTCAGAAAATATGAAGCTAGCATTCGAAAGCGTAGTAGGTACTTATGGAGAAGAACAGGCAAGAAACTCCATGAAGACTCTTTTAAATTATATTTTTACAACTTATTAGTTGCAACATTAATGTACAAAAAGACGCGAAGAAAGCGTCCAGAGTACAGCAAATAGTGTCAAAACAACAATCCTAAAATAAACTAATTCAAAATAAGCCAATTAACTGAAAATCTGACGGCGCCCGTTCACGAACATGACGCTTGCAAGCATGTTCTTTCTTCAAAAGACCATCTCAGACTCTAATCTGCATGGTTCTTACATAATCTGACGAGATACCCAAACTCAGAGGTCACAGTCAAAATATTGTTTAAAAAAAGAAGAATTCATTCTGATTTTTGGTTATTGATTAATTTTGGATTAATTGATTTTTTGATTTGATTGATTGGTTTTGATTGAAGATTGTAGTTTCTATATTTTTATCTGTAATTTATATGGTATACATAAAAAAGAGTATTCTATTCTAATATTATTTCTTTTGACGGTATAAAGTGTTTTTTATAACTAACTAGCTGACCCGACGACCTTCGTGCCGCCTCAGAATAAATAAAAATGAATGCATGAGAAAATGAATTTTCTTCATATTTTTTTTTTGTGAAATTTTCCCTTGTATTAATAGTTATTCTACTATTCGAGGCGGAGACAAGTCCATCAAATTAAAGATAATAAAAATCGGTCCAGCCGTTCTTGAGTTATAAATGGTGTAACTAACCCAACTTTGTTTTATTTATAAAGATTTACAGAACTTTGGCGAATTTCTAATGAAAAAAAGAACTCAAAAAACAATTTCCTATTGAAAGCATAATCATTTTAAAAGATACGTGATATATAACATGAACAAGATACAACTCTCTGTTCTATGTCAAGGTATAGCCTCATTCCAGGGCGGGCGGCGTAGTCCGGGACAACCGGAAGCGTAACGATCGTAGACAACCGGCTACGGGCTACGAGTGCTACGAATGCTACGCTGATTACGTAGCGTTTCGTAGCACTCTCTACGGGATATGTTTCGAAGTTATAACTCCTATGTTTATTGATGTGCTGTTTATTTATATTTTAAAAAGCTTTATTCTGTAAGATATTTATGTTATTTAAAATAATAATTGTATGCTAAAGCGTAACTTTATTTTTGCGCATTATTTCTGTGTATCATAATAATTTACCAACTTAATTTTTTAAATTAACCATCTTTAATGGACAGATACCTAATGCTTATATGCAATAAAAAAATATTATACAGCTAATCATTTACCTAGGAACTAAATTGAATAACTAACTATAATAATGCAGAGGTGCCGATTCCCTTGTTCACAAACTAAACTAAATGTATGTTCAGTGTATCTTTTTATTTCTATTTCATAAAAAAAAGACAAAAGATAAATTTTAGTTTAATCCTGTCGAATTAATCAGCGCCGAAAATCGACTAAAAATATACCACCACCACAAAAACCTCATCACGCGATAAAAATCGCAAAAAAAGCAACTCTATAAACAAAATGGTCACTCAAATTAAAAATTCAGTGCCTACAGGCCAAACAACAGCTTTTCATATTCAGATTTAAGTATCAACTTAACCTAAATTTTGTAGGGCAATCTAGGTCTCTCGAAGGCTTTGACACAGTTTGATTTAGATCAAGTTCTCCAACCGGGTCATTGTTTTAATTAGACACGAAAATATCCGCCATTTTGGCACACAGTGACCCCATTTTGCCATTTTTTCCACCACTTTGGCTAGACTCGTTCCCTTTGTCCATTATTTCGGATTCGCGGCTAAAGTGTGTCCAATTTGTTCACACTCGCTGTCGCTTCAAAGGATGGGATTCGATTTGTTTCCAATTTTTCCCAGAGAGAATCCAATTTTTGTGGGTGTTAAGCTGAAAGGTCGGGTTTCGAATTCCAACCCCATTTGACTTTTGGGGTGTAGTTCGGTAGTGTTAATCTGTCAAGCTCCGCTAATGAGACACAAATTGTTTTTCTACAGGATGGTCCAAAAGTCGTGGATCAAACGAGGTCATTTAGGGGGATAAAGGAGGTCATTTCCAACGCTTTTAAAGTGAGAAATAATTTTTGGTAATGTTACAAAATATTTGGAAAAAAAATAAGTTGCTCTTGAAATTTGATACTCAGAGCCCTAATAGAACTTTGTAGTGCTGATACATTATCTAGTAGTAATACAACACCGTTTGTTTTATTGTTTTATATCACATTTTTTTTTAAATTCGTCTAATTGTAAAATAACTCGGTATACACAAATATTCATAACTTTTAGGGCAATTGAATTATGACCATGCTGTAGAAAGATTTTTTGTTGGAAATGACCTCCTTTATCTCCCTATTTCGTTTGATCCACGACTTTTGGACCACCCTGTATTGTTTCTTGATCGATAGGTCACGCGTGGAGCTTGACCGGTTAAAGCACATGGGTAGATAATTTACTCATGTGGTTAAATGTCAGTTTTTGGTTTGACATTGTAAAGGTGCTCACTTGGATTGTTTTATACTATTTAAAGACATTGACATTTATTTGAATAAAGTAAAGCTTACCTGTTTTCGTAACGAACTTTCCCTTTTAATATTAAGGCTTATTATAACTTCAGTATTAACTTTATCTAATCAAAAGATTGCCCGGTTGATAAGACATATGGCGAAATGAAGTTGAACATAAATTTTATTTATACATTTGTCAGTGTTTTACGTACTACTACAACTATAAAGTTTGATTTTCACAAGGGACTTTCCATCTGTTATCCTGATCATGAACTTGTCCAAAATAAGAATACAATCAATAACAACATCCAAATTAAAACAAAGGAATTCGTTTACCGTGATTATTGTCATGGCAACGCAACAGTACTAAAGCGGCGTTTACGGCGGCCATTTTGAGCGACAGAACTGCCCATATTTATCACGGAAAATTCACGGTGCTAGTTTTTTAATGAATTTAAACACAAATGTAGGTTTAGCGCCATCCACGCGAAGACGCGTCCCACTCTTCTTCCTAATCGCTCGTGTGCAACATTCCGCTAGTGTTTTAGTTTTGTGGATACTCAGTAATTAGGTACTTTATTAGTGGGTAATTAGTGTGTATCAAAAAACTAAAACACTAGCAGAATATTAACTAGGGATAACCACTAGCGATTAGTAAGAAGAGTGGGGTGCGTCTTTGAAGATGCCACTATCTTAGATAGGTATTACACGTTTTATCCTTAACATCGTCCAAACGGCAAAGCAGTTTTTCGAAAAACTAGGACTATATGGCTCTGTAGGTAACGACTCTGTATGTGGATTTAGAGTAGTTACCCACACACAACCATAGATTTTACAACCACAGCATTTTATCTAACAGGTAATGCTTGTATAAACATAGTCAATTACTACACAACTTAAACCCTTTTAAAAGCATACACATACATACATACATAATCAGCCTATAACGTTCCCACTGCTG
This sequence comes from Amphipoea oculea, assembly GCA_945859645.1. Classification (NCBI taxonomy): domain Eukaryota; kingdom Metazoa; phylum Arthropoda; class Insecta; order Lepidoptera; family Noctuidae; genus Amphipoea; species Amphipoea oculea. The sequence goes on from OX243880.1 coordinate 16,189,310, forward strand.
GGACACAGGCCTCCTCTCAGTGAGAGGGAGTGGGCCGTGATCCACCACGCGGGCCCAGTGCGGGTTAGTAGATGTCACATGTCTTCGAATTTTTGGTTCTAGGACAGGCCGGTTTCCTCACGATGTTTTCTTTCATCGTTTTGAGAGCAGTGGTAATGGAATAATACAAAAGCAATTGAAAAAGCAATTTAAAAGCATAAGACGTTCAAATTATATAATGTCATATAATATATTAAAAGCCTGTGATGTTCCACTGAGTGCGCGTATCACTGGTCAGTTTCCCTCAGTCGTCAGTTAATTTAATTCGCCAGTTTTGTTGACTGCGGGGCACAGGCCTCCCTACAGTCTTTCCACTTCTCTCTGTTCAAAGCTGCTAAGGACCAGTTCTTGTTGAAGGAGTCCAGCTCATCCCGCCATTACCATCTGGGCCTGCTGCGATGTCATTTGCCATTAAGATGGCCCCATTGGGTCGTAAAAGACCATCAAAAAGTTAAAGAAATCTAAAGGCTTTAAGTATATAAAGTTGCTTGGTCCAGATTGCCAGAAACATAATCAATCGTAGTTTTATGGCTAAAGTTAGTATTTGAATGCAAAGGTCAGGTCATTTATAACGATTGAGCAGCAGTTTGCTTTGCACAAATAGTGCTTCAGTACCATTAAATCAAGGTTTATGGTATTGACCAGAAAATGATTACTTAGAGAATGTACAGACGCCAGCACATCAAGCTACTACAATCTGTCAAATTTCTGTAATAGATTTTCCACATTATCGCTAAAGTGTAAGGTTCAAAGTTGATTGGGAAAATTTGACAGTTTCGGGTAGCTTGAGGTGCTGGCGTCTGTACAAACTCACATAAGATCACGCCTTCTTCCCATGGGTGTAGGCAGACTCTACAGACCGCCACCTGCTACTATCCTTACATACTTCTTTTGCTTCGTTTACGTTCATATATCTGGTCATACACGCACGCCGATTTTGGCTGACCTTTCTAAAGAACATCATCTACTGAATTTTCGCATAACTCGTCAGTCAAAATGTAAGGAACAGCTGATTTTTTGTTCGCAATTTCAGGTTTGGTCCCATAGTAAAAGTTGTTTATAATGATGAGTACAATCTGTCATTTCTATTTGTCGCATGTTTTAAATCTTCATGTTTTAATCGCCGTTTTCCTCTCAACATTCACCCTGTATATTCACCATTTTAGACCCACGCCTACTGGATGTATCTCAAAATGAATCATAGCACCTTTTGCCTTTAAATTATGGCCTCTTTAAAAATGTTCACAACTCCGGTCACAAGCTACCTCATGTGGCGAAAGGTGGCAATTACGACTGGATGGTAAAAAACTACGTGGGTGTCAAAATATACGTACTAAGTCGATTATTTTAGGTAAATCAATATTGCTACGGATATTCGTAGCACCGGACGATGTCTCGTAGTCGTAGCGCCTACACGGCCCAGATTTTGACGTAGTACTTAAAATCTAATAATTTCCGTAGATAGCTTGTTGTGATAGTTTTGACAAGCCTGATGGTCAAGTGGTTAGTGACCCTGACTACTATGCTGAAGGTCGTGGGTTCGATTCCCACCCAGGACAAATGTTTGTGTGATGAGCACGATCATTTGTTCTGTGTCTGGGTGTAATTTATCTATAATATGTATGTATTTAGAAATATATAAGTATGTTTATCAGTTGTCTAGTACCCATAACACAAGCTCTGCTTAGCTTGGGACTAGATGGCGTTGTGTGATAGTTGTGGAATATTATTATTTATAGCGAGATTTGAGATACATAACGGTTGTTGATTAATTGCTAAGTATTCTATGAAGAGGACTATTATGTCGATGCATAAATATAATCAGCCTATAACGTTTCCACTGCTGGGGCCATGCGGCCGATTCCGTTTCTGGTACATGACAGGCCTCCTCTCTGTAAGAGGAAGTAGAACCTAATCCGTAATTCGGGCCCAGTGTGGGTTGGTAGATATCACATAATGTCTTCGAATTTTTGGTTCTAGGGCATGCAGGTTTCTTCACGACGTTTTCCTACATCGTTTTGAGAATGTATCTTCAAAATAATATCGACGGGCTCAGCAGCCTAATTGCGTAACACACTATCAATCGGAATCTGAATCATTTTGAAGCAAATTGCTAATCCATTGCTTCATAAGTTCGAAAAAATTGTCTGCTCAACATGTAAATAACGCAATGAATGTTGTTGCACTTTCCAAATGAAACCGATTCCGATTGATAATGTGTTACGCAATTAGGCTGCTGAGCCCGTCGATATTATTTTGAAGATACATTTGCAATGTGTCCAATCCAGTTAGTCTCTCTCCAGTCCAGAAGACAAGGAAGTTTTAAGACGAACCGAAAATGCCTGGAAGAGCTGAGCTCCTGGTCTGTGAAAGAGCTTATGAAAGGAAACCTGCCTTTGACACTGAAGCGAAAAATTATGGACATGTCTTTCCCATTTGGACCTATGGATGGACTTGCCATGGTCTTTGACAAACATTCAAAAGTCCAAACTGAATTGAGATAACCGCTATATTATTGTACTCGTATCTACGCCTATGTTGGTTGCGAATTTAGCTATTATTTTACTACCATACAAACGTAAGACGATCCTAGCTTTTCGTGTTATTGTAACAATAGAAAATAAATATGCTAAAGTCATCATCATCACCACATACCTAGCCTTTTCCCAACTATGTTGGGGTCGGCTTCCAGTCTAACCGCATGTAGCTATCATTCTACATGGAGCACCTGCCTATCTGACCTCCACAACCCAGTTACTGTGTAATACGATACCCCTTCGTAAGGCTGGTTGTTAGACTTTAAATTCGGGCTTCTGACGACCCGTAAGTCCGTAACGATAAATATGCTAAAGCATAATTAATAAATATTCATTTTACAGCAAAAAGTCTTACAGAAAAACACTACAGTTTCCTTATATATTCTGCAAAAAATGTCTATTTGTGAATGAGTTCATAATGAGTGCTTTGACCTTTGAAACATCTAATTGTAGGATTAAAATAGAAGACGACAAATGATAGCTCACAACTTGATAACTAGCTTCGTTAAAATACCTAACCCTGAAACTTGTAAGGTATAGACATTGCTGAAACGAATCGATAGAAAGCGATGAGTCACAAGTTCACAACTCACTCATTTATAACCTATTCAACCTCGTCGCACTTGTAAGTGAGGACAAAGGCAATGTTACAGACTGTTTATTCTTTTCGTATTTTATTGTGAAGGGCAGACACCTCTATAGATATTTCGGACATTCATTTGGGATCCATCAAGAACCCTCCTCGTGTAGCGCAATTTGTTCCGCCAATTACTCAACTGAACGAAGCGCTCGGCGCATCCTGGACAGTCACACCCAACATCTTATTTGACTAGCCAATATTCTTCTCTTGCGGTGGTAGGGCTAAAACCCGCCTGGTTTGCGACCACCTTCCCACCGGAGTCCGGCGTCAAGCAGCCTGCTGTGTTTCGTCGATGCGTGGGAGTTCCAGTGCCTTAGGCATCTTCTGGACATGCTCGTTCCATCATAGACCTCATCCATCGCTTTCCATCAGGCGTGTCGAGGCCAAGAGCGGGCCCATTCAGTAATATAAAAAAAACATATATTATTATACTAGGGTCTGCCTGCGACTTCGTCCGCGTAAAATTTCTTGTTCTCCCGAGCCACCCTGTCGCATCGCATCGCCTGCCCGCGCTATTACTCGTTCGTCGATTCGTTTTCGCTCAGCGATCTTTCTGTTCTATTTTATGTTTTTGCTCGACTCCTAAGGGTCCTGCGTGATGACAGACTTCCTGGAGGATTGGGCTAACAAATGCAAAACGTTTTTTTTTAATCCGACTGCTAATTCCAGCGATTAGATTTGTTTTTACAAACCACATTTTTGCGAGGGACAATAAGCAACCTAATTAATATAGGCACCTACCACTGAAAACGTTTCTACGTCTACCTCCTTACACTCTAACACCTTTATCTTTTGTTTCCAGGACGTGGCGTTCATAAACCCTGCGAACGTGGTGTTCGTATACATGCTGGTGCGCGAACTGGTGGACGGCGAGCGGATAGGCCGCCCGCAAGAACTGCAGGCCGTGGTCCTCACCTGTCTCTACCTCTCCTACTCCTACATGGGCAACGAGATTTCCTACCCGCTCAAACCATTCCTAGTCGAAGACTCTAAAGATAAGTTCTGGGATCGCTGCCTCCTCATCGTCGACCGGCTGTCCTTCAACATGCTTCGGATCAACTCGGAGCCGGGATTCTTCACCGAAGTGTTCACGGAGCTGAAGGCGTGCGGGACCGCGGTAGAGAGCCCGCCCCCCGCGCCCGCTCACCCGGCCCCCGCGCCTCCCCTGGCCATCAGCGCCGCCTGACACACGGAGGTCGCCGTCCTCCGGTTGGCACTCACTGACCGCCCCAGTCGTGTTTGATGTCGGCTCCTGACAGTCCAAGATCTTGGTCAATCGTTCAAGTTTGAGCGTTTCGAGTAGCAGCACGTTTATTGAGTCGTTCAGTGTTCGGAGTCGAGTTTGAGAGTGGACAGTGATTTACTTAAATAGTCCACGTTTAAAACCTGTCCTAGACTTAGTCAAACTACAATATAGACTCCTACAGCGTACAGCGTCGTTGATATTTAACTACTTTTAGGCCAGAATAGAAAAGTCATGCGCCCTAGCGACTTATAGCAGTAACAACTTAATTTTATTTACCTATTCTGAGTCAAAGTGCAATATAATCTAGTCATTTGTTATTATTATAATTATTTATAAGTAAATGTTTAAGAATTCCACCGGAATTACTCATTATTTTTAGGTTTTTAGTCATTTCAACTTCCTTTTTTCATCACCTAAAATTCCACGGTGTGATTGCTCAAAACGCTGACTAACTAAATAAATTAGGTACTAAATAAAAAAGGGACATTGCTACGATTGACCAAGATTTAAAATGTCATTGCAATAGATAGACGAGTGAAAGGTATTAAATATACGAATTATGTGTGTACCTTCATAATTCAGTATCGTGACTTTGAATTTCGAAGGGAGAATGTGATATCTAGTGAAAAACACGTTATTTCAAGACATTTTAGGGATCGGTAACATCTGATACATGATATTTGTGACTGGGTCTGACAGAATGCTGTCTGTAGGTATGTGTAGTCATTGTAGAGGGGATGGTGTAAAGAAATTATCAAGCTTTAGAGCACTCGTGCATAAGTGATCAGATCGCTGCGGCCAACATTTTGGCTGCAGTGGCCAGGGCCATATTGTGCACGCGTACTCCCGAGTGAGCGGTTAGAATGACCACACGTGGCCGCTTAGGTAAGTGCGCATGCAGTCAAAGATAATGACAGGCCCTCCTGGCCACAAAGAACTGGCCACAGGACTCGAATGCCCGAGGGCTCTAAAAGCTGTATTATGGAAGACTGTTGATGTGGTATATATCTGAGAACAAACACACAATCACAGTTGTATTTCTAATTCAAAGTCAACGACAGAGACCGAGAACGCAATGAGCGCCTCTCGCCGACAATCGTTCAGTTGTTGAAGTGCATCTTGTCTGTGGTGTTTGATGTGAACCACGTGGTAGTTGACGCACTCTCTTGTCGTTCGTATGTTTACGTAGGAATGTAATTGTCTGGTAATGTTATTTTCTCGTGCCGCTGGACCAAGCGGTGTTTTAGTCCAATAGAACAGCGGTTAGCTAGTAAGTTAAGAGTTTCGTAAACGTAGTGAAATGAACGTATTGCCATATAGTTAGATGATATTAGAGAAATGTCTGGCAGGCGGGAGGATGCAATAAAGCGGGAACTCCGTCATAATGTAATCTGGTGAACCCTTCTATGAAGTGTACGTATTTAAATAAAATGGCCGGCTCAAAGCGGGACGACTCGATTGTTATTGACGCGATGAAGTGTATTAATAACAAATAGGTCAAATTTTGCGAAGGATTAAGCGTTTTGTACAGTAAAATCGAATAAAATACATCTAAGTCTTAATCGTTAGCATAGTTTAGACAAATGGACGGCAGGCTCATGTCTGGGTGGCACTCGGTCCAAAACGCCATAGACAACGTTTAACCTTACACATAATGCATTCATTAAAATATTGTACTCGTTAGATTCGTAAGGGTCGGGAGGCGATTGAACTTAGTTAATACTATGAATGTCCTAATTATCCGGCTTAAGTTTAGCTCTCTGGGGGAATCAGGTTCATATTTGGACAGCCTAATCAACGCAGTTAGGAATAAATGCCATAAAACAACTGGCAACACCGAGTGCCGTAGTTAAGATAAATTGTTTAGTCGAGTGAATGTCTAAGGGTGATGAAGTGTAAGTATTTAATAATATTAAATAAATAAATGAAAAAAAAAAAGAATCTCATAATACGTTCCAGTCATTAAAAATAAAATTAGGTAAAGGTAGTTGTCTGTGATTTATTGAATCTTAGCTTTGTTTTTAGTAATTGTTATTTTTTGTTACTTTTATTTATGACAATGAATTGTTACGATATGTATTATTATTGTTTAAGATATAATGGTTACTGTATACGCAATAATTTATTTTGTTTAGATATTTCCTTGAATCTGAGAAGCACGATACGACGCCGTCTGTATGATATACAAAGTAAAACATTTTAATAATCACTAGTATATTAAATATTTGGATTGAAATGCTTTTTGAGAATTGATGAGACATTTGAAATTGATATTCTTGTTATTTTTTTTTTTAAGTTAGATACTTGTTTTATATTACTAGTAGATGACATGTTACTTTAAATAAATTGATCTCGATTTTAATGATGGGTAAGTAATTCGCCGTGGCTACATTCCAATTACTAGGTAAATACATAAGTCAGGTATATAAGGTCTTACGACCGATACAATTCACTATCGAATTTCGAAGATCTCTCCTAAGTATATAATGGTGTAACTTTGATATTTGATGTGTGCATGTATCATTATTCTGAAAGTATACCTGGTCTGGTCATATACCTACCTGTTCTAACATTATTCATGTAACTCACGTTTGTTAATTAATCTATTGTAAATATACCCAATTATTAAAAAAAAACTTTCGTATATATAATTCTTGTGTTTTATTTATTCAGCTTTTTATTTATTTTACTTATCTACACTTAATTTTATTCCCGGAACCACCAAGATAGTTGGTGAAATCATAATTCTAAAATGGACGTCGTACAGACGCCAGCACATCAACCTAACCGAAACTGTCAAATTTTCCCAATCAACTTTGAACCTTATCTTTTAGTGATAAAGTTGAAAATCTATTAAAGAAATTTGACAGATTGTAGTAGATTGTTTGATTGCTTCTGTACTTAGGTAAATTGCGTGTGTAGATTTGAGGACTCCATTAACAGTTGGACTCTGCTAGATGGGTGGTTGGGACAGACTGAATGCGGTATGCGGAGAACAGGGTGTTGTGGCGCATCTTAGGAGCGACCAATGTCCAGCAGTGGACTGTGATCGGCTGAGTTGGTTGATGATCAGACGACTACCTGTAAATAATGTTGTTTACGTTTAAAAAGCACAAGTTGGCAGGTTGGTTCCTGAGTTACGGTACCCAACATGTAAACAATGAGCAATTATAGGTAAAACGGGAAGTAGGTATTTTACCAATTTTAATACTGACTAAAATATTTATTTATTTATTGGTGTCCATGTATTTCTTAGAGGTAACTCTTCGCTCTATGTTACCTCACACATAATATAGCAAAATCAACATGTCTTCGATTTTTTGGTTCTAGGACATGCCGTTTCTACGTTTTCCTTCACATTTTTATCACATAACATACATAACATAATCAGCCTATAATGTTCCCACTGCTGGGACACAGGCCTCCTCTCTGTGAGAGGGAGTAGGCCGTAATCCACCACGCGGGCCCAGTGCGTGTTGGTAGATGTCACATGTCTTCGAATTTTTGGTTCTAGGGCATGCCGGTTTCCTCACGATGTTTTCCTTCACCGTTTTGAGTGCAGTGGTAATGAAATACTTAATTTAAACAAAGTAAAGCGCCTGTCTGGGTTTGAACCTACGACCTACAACTCGTAAGTCGCAGCCGTTACCACTGGGCCACCACTGCTCGCATCTTATCACAGGTCATTACAATTCCTTACAATTCAAAAACACCTGTGGGGTAATAGCGTAACACACAGTAGCAATGGCTTTCATTTTGACAGTTCTACGACATTCATTGCGTTATTTAAGTCGTTGAGCAAACAAATTTTTTTAAAATATGAAGCAATGGATTACCAAAATATCGTTCAAAATGATTCAGTTTGAGATTGATAGTGTCTTGCGCAATTAGGTGTTGAGTTAAAGAGCAACGAATAGGTGTTACCTACAAACTTACGTTTCATGGTTTCACATTTGCGAGAGCTGTCATAATAAGAGAAGGACATAGTACAGACATGCACATCAAGCTACCCAAAATTCTGTCAAATTTTCCCAATCAACCTTGAACCTAATAATTTGGCGATAAAGTTGAAAATCTATTAAAGAAATTTTGACAGATTGATGTAGCTTGATGTGCTGGCGTCTGTACCTACCTACGTTATAGGAACCTAATAGGTATCTCTATCTACTGCCTCGTTGTTATAGTGATCGCAAGTATTCGCAAGCTCGACTGCTAAGCTTGGGGTCGTGGGTTCGATTCCCTGGTCAGACAGTGTTTTTGGATTTGTCCATTAGGAATGTCTCAGTAACAACCCGGAGTCTGAAAATAATAGTGCCCGGTTGATGGCAATTCTGGAGATTGGCATAATATAAGAGATGCCTAGATGCCCAGCAGAGGCTGAAGTTCAGCTGTGGATGATTATGTTGGGAATAGGTTCGCCCCCTGATTATTAGGGGACTTAAATATAATTGCTGAAATGGGGTGTACGTATGTTACACCACTGCCGAACCCTATGGCTAAGCGTGCATCACGAAATTTTATCGTTGTGGATAATAATCGTCAATCTGTGAACAATAGCAATATACTAGAGTCCGCGCAATGCGGTAAATATAATCGCTTGAAAAAATATATTTACTTTGCGATTGCATCGCAGTGCTCGCTTAGCCTTATAGAATGATTGAGAAGCTCGAGCTCAACCATTATTTAGATAGCACCAAGGTATCTAATTCAAACTTTTAGATAAACCCCTTTATTTATAAACGTTGCTTAAAGAGATGTTCAAAACATCAAAAATTTATGGTTAAACAGTCGCTAACAATTACTACACTTTAAGGCAACGTTTAAAAATAAAGCCCTTAAAACAAAGTTTCAATTAAAAAAGAAACACAACCGTGAACCACAACCTGGTAAACTGGTGACTGTGTGTGACACTAATATACAGTGTGCCTAGTATACTTTGGCCATTCTAATTTATAAAATCACAGTATCATTTACGGCATGTGTTTAATCAACTAAACACTTACATTTAATAGACAATTAGAAAGGATTATATTATTTATTTGTTACTAACTACTGACAATATTTCAGCAGCTATAAACGAAAAAATCTACCAAATAGTAGAAAAATGTCATACTAAAATGCCTGGAGTCCCAACAAGAAAAAGTTATTGTGTTTTTGATTTGCTGGCTATGTTGGCAGCATTGAGTAGAGAATTTAGTCATTGGTTGGCTATATTGCTGTCAAACTAACTGTCAGCTGTCAATTTTGACACATATAAACAGTGGAAAAAGTTTTGAATTTTCAATTTCGTGAAAACATTGTCATTGAACATCTATAAAAAAAGCTTAGAAAATCATTTAATGTATAACAAATAATATCAAAAGTAACTATAATTCAGCTTACTACTTCTCCCTTTCGTTGTTTAACTTTCTACCGGCAAAATGAGTGACTATCCGGACCCTGATGAGGAATACGAGATGATGTATGCGGATGAGCTGGAAATGCTAAAAGAAGATGAAGACCCTGCAGGTAATATAGACATCTTTTCTCTACAAAGAACACAAGTGCTAAAATGATCAGTAACCTTGATTGTAGGTTAGTTTTTAGTGCCAGTTTCTATATGAAAATGTTTTTGTTTATACTAGCTGTTGTAATACTAATACTAAATAATTCATTTTAAAACTTTTTTTTTCTGAATAATAAGTTGCATGATACCTATAATATTTAATATTATATTAAAAGTTAAAAATAAACTTATAATTCAACATAATACTTTCCATTTTTCAGACCCAAACATAATCAAAAAGAAGGCGCTACCAGCCAAACGCAGTCTCGATTTCTCAAGTCCCATAGCTAAGAAGCCGGTCCCCACCACAGCCACAAACCAGATACCACCACCAACCACCACCATAACCAACTCTATAACTACCGAAAGTACAGATATCTCACTCACACCAAATCTACAACCTCTAGAAGACCTAACTCCAGTTTCAAGTAAGAGAACAGCAGATGAACTGTTTGGGGACATAGCAGACATAGACTTCAATGATGTAGAGTTACCGAGCAAGAGACAGAAGACTGATGAGGAGAATGATATGGATTTGATTGAAAAGATCCTGGAGGGGAGACGGTTGAAGCAGAGTTTGTTGGAGCCAAGTGGTAGGACACTTGGTGGTAGATCTGGGTTTAAGGCTAAGGATAATTTGTCACTTAATATACCAAGGTAAGGTGCAGTTATTAAGTATTCAAGAATAACATTAATCTGTCAAGTGCCACTAATGAGACACAATTGACTTTCTATTGTTTCGTCGCTTTAAAGTATCACTGTAATGAATCAAGATTGATGACAAAAGAAAAATCAGCTGTACCATAAAGTATTTAATTCCAAATTCCTATTTGAAAGTGAAACATTCCCTGATGTTTTTTATAGTTCTCTTAATTCATTTTTCATCTGCTTTTTACTGAACAGAAATATTAAATATTTTGTTTATTTTTTCTTCTGTAGCAATACTTCTAATAATGCCCTTACTTTATTGTTCCTCTTGATATGTTCCAGATGGGCATTCCTTCCCCTCACAAACTCAGACGGGGAACGAGTGTATGTGAGACTAGAATCCGAGGATTCTTGGGAGAGTTCTCTGGACACGGGAGCAGAACAGATGTCTTTGCATGCTACTTACACCAGCACCTGGGTGGAGGCTAGGAAGATTGTAAGTTAACATAGAATTTCTTTGAGAGCAGTGGTGGCCAAGTGGTAACGGCCGCGACTTACGAGTTGTAGGTTGTAGGTTTGAACCCAGACAGGCGTTTTACTTTGTGTAAATTATTTAATCATCTCTGCTCTCAAAACGGTGAAGTAAAACATCGTGAGGAAACCGGCGGCATGTCCTAGAACCAAAAGTTCGAAGACATGTGACATCTGCCAACCTGCACTGGGCCCGCGTGGTGGATTACGGCCCACTCCCTCTCACCGAGCAGAGGCCTGTGTCCCAGCAGTGGGAACATTATAGGCTGATTATGATATGATGATGATAGAATTTCTTAAATATTACTAGAGTAGTCTCCAATGGACCGTGTTTTAACCATATTAAGGGGGTGTACCAAGAGCCACTGGTTTATTAAGAGTTCTATGAAATATAGGCCAAGCTTAGCACACTATAGTAAAAATACAAAATGAATTATATTGCTACGACGACTGGAAATGAAAATAGCCCAACCAGGGTTAGTTGTAAACAAATGTTGCTTTTTGTAAACCCGTACCAGAATGTACTTTTACGTCTGACCATATTCCAATGTTTTGAATCAGTGTTTACATAGAAACTGTACCAATGTAGTTGACAGCTGTAATACTAAATGAAACTTAATTACATTGTTTTATGTCCATTCACTAATATTTACTTTCCAAATCTTCCAGCTAGAAGCCAAACAACAGCAGCTGATATCAGAAGAGGCTGCATCTCAACCTCTCCCAGACATAGATGCTGATATCAATAATAACATGCTCTGGGTTGACAAGTACAGGCCCCAGTCATACCTGGACCTGCTGTCTGAAGAGCCTGTGAACAGGGCTCTGTTACATTGGCTGCACTTGTGGGACAAGGTAACAGATACAAAAAGAATATTGCATGCAAATACTACATCAAAACACAAATTATTACACTACCCTTTAGTGCTGTGGCAACATCTCGAAACTATGTATTAACATGGTGTGTCTATCTCTAATCTAAGGTCCATAAGTACCACAATCTTAAGCAATGGTAATCTAAGACACTAAGCTAGATACTGTGAAGTATACAGCATGTTTGGATTTCTGGACTGAACTGTCTGAAACTGTCACCTTTATGTTTGATTTTTGTCTGGAAAGAGTATAATGTCCTTCCATGCTTCAGCTTAATATAATACCTATCTAACCATGTTGTAGAAAAGTCAAATAATTTATAATCACAGCCAGCGTCTAACACACATTCAATAAAAATCCCCAGATAGTCTTCAAAAAAGAAGTAAAGACCAAGGAACTGCAGCAACGCACAACCTTCAGCAAGAAAGCTGGCCAGTTCCAGTTGACTAACAAATGGAAAGGCAAAAAGGAGGATGAACCTGACATGGATGAGAATGGGCGGCCTCACCACAAGGTGGCGTTGCTGTGCGGGCCCCCGGGGGTCGGGAAGACTACCCTGGCTCATTTGTTGGCAAGGATAGCTGGTAAATATTATATTTATTTACTTAAATATTATTAATGTTTATTTTTGATCGTGGGATCATCAACAAGAGGAAGAAATGATTAGTTATTACATTGATGTCTACTGAGCCAGAGGGCTTGTGGCTAAGTAATAACAGTCGCACGGGTCGATCGGCCAGGTTAAGCTACGCTTGCCGTGGTTGGTCCCAAGATGGGTGACTATCTTTAGATACCAAGACCCTTCGTGCGTCGGAAAGTACGTTAAGACGTTGGTCCCGGCTGTCATTCATAGATCTTTGACAGTCGTAACTTTGTAAGGGTAGTTAGAAGCCCAAAAGTCTGACAACCAGTCTTACCAAGAGGGTATCATGTTACCCAGTAAACTGTGGGTTATAGAGGTCATACAAGCAGTCGCTCCCTGTAAAATACTGGTATTCAGCTGCATCCGGTTAAACTGGAAGTCGAACCCAACATATTTGGGAAAAGGTTAGGCAGATTGATTTATTTATGACTACTGAACCTATAGAAATGCACTATTGAAGCCTTTGTTTACAGACTTATACATATTCTAAGAAACAGGAATGGGCACACTTTCCAGAAAGTGTGTTTGTTGTCAGATAAAAGTGTGAATAAGCCATTTTCCTTTCTTTTTTGGAGAGCATTGGTCGCCCAGTGGTATCGATGCCGATTTACGAGTTGTAAATCCTGGGTTCGAACCCAGGCATGCGCTTTACTTTGTGTGAATAATTACACCTCGGACAAAACGGCGGAGAAAACATAGTGAGGAAACCGGCATATCCTAGAAATAAAAATTCGAAGACATGTGACATCTACCAACCCGCACTGGGCCCGCGTGATAGATATCAGTCCACTGTGTGGGAACATTATAGGATGATTATGCTTACCTTTTTCAGGTTACAGACCAGTGGAACTCAATGCATCGGACGAGCGCAGTACGGAAGCGTTCCGCAATGCGCTCCTGAGTGCCACTCAGATGAGATCTGTGATCGACGCGGAGAGGCGACCCAACTGCTTGATATTAGGTGAGGAATCATATTGAAATTTACACAAATTATAATAAAATAGTTTAATAAAAACAAAATTAAGTAATATATTTACCCCCTTATTCATAAAACTTATCAAACCTATTTTAGTTAAAATGGGGTTTGTCTCTTTCTTACACACAGAAATGACAACGTGACAGATAAAGACAAACGTTCTATAAACCTATTTCAGCTAAAATAGAGATAAAATAGGATTATGAATAAGGGGGTTTATCTATAAATCGCTCATTTGGAGAAACATCGACGTAACTGCTATTTTTTTTTTTTACGTCTTTGCTTTCCTAACGTAAATACGCTTTCTAAGTGCTTTGTCATATTTAACTAATTTTTGGGAAAAAATGCGTTTACGTCGATGTTTCTCCAAATGAGTGATTTATAAAATTCAAAGTCCTGACTGACTGTATCAACGCACAGCCTAAACGGCTGGTCCTAGATGCATGTTTGGAGGGTGTGTTCTTTGTGAAGAGTAGGTATCCACTAAGAAAGTGTTTTTCGAAATTCCACCCCTATAAGGGTAAATGGGGGGAGGGTGAAATTTCACGCGGACGAAGTCGCGGGCAGAAGCTAGTAAATAATAAATAAGAGGACATCGCAGTCGCAGCAGTAATCTACCCCAGATTACGGCGAAGGTGGTGTGAAGATCTGACGAGGTTTGTAGGGCCAACATGGCCAGAAATCGCTCAAGGCGGGGAGGTCTGGAAGGAAAAAGGGGAGGTCCAGCAGAGGGACACAATATAGGCTAACGAGATTTAAAAAAAAAACGGAAAAGTTAAACACAAAACCAGTATCTACATGACTTTTTAACAGTTTTACTAGTATAACTCGTGCTTTTTTATCCTGAACAAGAATTAATTAATTTATTTTATTTGCGAACATACATCAGGATTTAAATGATCAAGGTATGTAGGTATCTCTCTTACGCTTAAACACAGACTTAGTCTAAAGTATAAAGAGAAAATATTTGATTTTTTTGTATGTTTGTATGTTACGCTTTTACGCTAACGACTGAACAGATTTGGATGAAATTTGGCACATTGGTAGACCATGACCTGGATTCGGGTATAAGTATAATTCAGCAAATCTCGCGGTTCCCGCACAAGTAATCTCGTACCTTGCGGGATTAGAAAATTATGCGGGATCGATACCGAGATTAGATGTCCTAGGGATGCAAGAGCATTATGATGGTAATATAGCCTTTTCGCTTCTTTCTAAAGATAGTTTCATTGAAATCAATTACAGACGAGATCGACGGCGCCCCACTCCCGACAGTAGAGTTACTAGTGCGATGGTGCACGGCCACAGCGACCGAGGGCAAGAAGAAGTCCAAGCTGCAGCCCCTGAAGAGGCCCATCATTGCCATATGTAATGACCTGTATGCTGCGTCATTGAGGCCTTTGAGGTAAACTTTATCTTTTAGCTAACTTTCATCATAGTTCATGGGTATTATTAACTAGCTTTTACCCGCGGCTTTGCCCGCGTGGAGATCGGAAATTATTCACAGAAAATTCAACCTCCCATTTCACGCTCTTAGGGGTGGAATTTCGAAAAACCCTTTTTTAGTGGATGGACGTAAATCCAAGGCAATTTTTTAATCACTTCTAAACTTGTATGGAGTATTGGACTAAACTAAAATTTATCTTCTGTCCTTTTCTTAATGAAATAGAAAGGAAAATATGCACTGAACTTAAATTTAGTTTGTGGACAAGGGTATCGGCTCCATGACAGCATAGCTGACTGTTACAAAATTGGTCATTAATTTCGTTACAGGCCCGTCGCCCTGATCGTGCAAGTAGGCGGCGTATCAATCAGCCGCCTCTCGTCCCGCCTGGCGCTCGTGTGCCAGCGCGAGGGGCTCACGGTGAGCGCGCACGTACTGTACGCGCTCGCTACACGCGTGCAGGGCGACGTGCGCGCGGCTATACAAGTACTCAGCTTTATTAAGGCGAGGGCTAAGGCACAGGTAATTACTATTATAATGATTATCATCATCATCATCATCAGCCTATAATGTTCCCACTGCTGGGACACAGGCCTCCTCTCTGTGAGAGGGAGCGGGCCGTAATCCACCACGCGGGCCCAGTGCGGGTTGGTAGATGTCACATGTCTTTGAATTTTTAGTTCTAGGACATGCCGGTTTCCTCACGATGTTTTCCTTCACCGTTTTGAGAGCAGTGGTGATGAAATAATTTACACAAAGTAAAGCGCCTGTCTGGGTTCGAACCTACGACCTACAACTCGTAAGTCGCGGCCGATACCACTGGGCCACCACTGCTCTCAATGATAATGATTATAGATGGTCTTAATTCGTTGGAGAAACTTCACAGACATGACGTGTCGATATCAAATAACTAATAAACTAAATGCTGCACTAAAGTTACGGTTCCCTAGACCAGTGGCCGCCACGTGCGGCCGTAATCCATACTAATATTATAAGTGCGAAAGTCTGTCCGAACCGATTTAGATGAAATTTGGTATAGAGATAGTTTGAGCCCCGGGAAAGGACATTAGGATAGTTTTTATCCAGATATTCCCACGGGGTCGAGACTTATGCAGGTAAAACCGCGGGGCGCAGCGAATTTTTATAGTTTTCTGTACACACTCTTTCAGACATGACAATTATTCTACTGATAAATAATTTGACTAGTTTTATCAGACCGTATGGTTTGAATAAAAAAAAAACATCATTATCTACCTAGCTTTTCCCAACTAAGTTGGGGTCGGCTTCCAGTCTAACCATATGCAGCTGAATACCAGTATTTTACATAGAGCGACTGTCCATCTGACTTCCACAATCCAGTTACTAGGTAATACGATACCCCTTGGTAAGGCTGGTTGTCAGACTTTTGGGCTTCCGACGACCCGTAACGACTCAAAGATCCAAGAGTGGTAACCGGGACCAACGGCTTAAGGGCCTGTGCACATCACGTTTTTTAAACGCGCCGTCGACGCGCGTTTTCGAAACGCGCGTCGCCGGCGCGCTTTTATCCTATTTAAAGTCTACAGACTCGCGTGCGTATCGCGTCTGTATCGCTACAAACGCGCGTCAACGGCGCGTTTAAGAAACGTGGTGTGCGCAGGCCCTAAAGTGCTTTCTCTGTCTCGGTCTCGGTATATAAAGATGTTCACCCATCCACAGACCGACTGCGGCAAGCGTAGCTTAACCTGATCGATCGACCCGCGCGGCTGTTATTACTTGACCTCAAGCCCAAAATAAAAACTATAATATTGAATATCAAGAGTCAAATTCCCATATTATCTAATATTTGGCTGTATCTTTCCAGCTAAGCATGGAAGACGTAGAAAACGTAGCGGTTGGCACGAAGGACTGCAACAAGAGCATCATGCAGGCGCTCCAAGCCATCTTCACCACTAACGATCGCGACCCTGACGCCATACGCAAGACTATACAGTCCGCTGGAGAATATGACAGGTAATTTACGAATTTTTAGACATACCTTAAGCTACCGTTTCCTAGAAAAACACATGACGGCTGTACTGACGCCTGTCATGAAAATGATGACAGCGGCAAAGATTTATACCGTCGTTCGTTTGTCGCCGCTGTGTTAGGAGCGAATTATACAGAAACGGCGTACGGTGAAGACGCGGCGCAGGCGCAGAGCAGGCGTGGAACAGATAAGGCACGGACGCGATTTAAATTACATCAAAGAGGCGAAGAGACGCCGCAACTAGTCATTATACAGGCTGACTTTATCGTGATAGCATGTCTTCCTCTTCAGACAACGAAGATGCGCTTGCTTTGCATACTCATTAATGTGCAGAGACACCGAAGATATTGTGTGCACCCTGTGTGGAAAATGTCACAAGAGCATAGATATTTTAAAATAATGGAAAAATTATGCGAATATCCTGATCGTTTTCCTACAGTGTATGAGCTGTGTGTGAGCTGGATATTGTTCAATTATCTCGCAGAACTCTACATTAAACTCACTATCGTCACGCATTTTTCTGCACCTAATGTATAAACAAAAGTCGTGCTGCTTGCGCGCCTCTCCAGTCGCAACAGCTAGCGACGCGGAACAGGCGACGAAACGACGTGCCTGCGTCACGCCGATTGCGTATAATTCACATCGTGTCGCCTGCCTACATTTTGTTTTGAAACGTTTTGAAGCGGCAAGATGCCAGCGCCGTTCCTTCACCTTACGCTGTTCCTGTACAATTCGCGCCTTACCTCGTCAAAAGATAGCCTCGTTTCTGTTTCGTTTTGACGCCTCTGGCACACAATGACGCAGTGATTTGACTTGATTGCCAAGGGAACGCTATATAATAATGTGTGAGCTCACTCTTCTCAGTATGGATCACTTTTTCGCGTGACTAAGTACGGTGAGGGGAAATCTAGCGATTTAAATCTTTGGGCAGCGGGGTTTGACTTTACCACAGAATACTTAATAGTACTTCGTACAGAACGGACACTCCCTTCCCCGCACTCATATCAGATACCGCACCTCACCCCGCACTTCGAGGTATTCGTCGCCGACTCTTTAGCAAGGGCGCTCGCAATCGTAAGAACCACAGCGCTAGCTGTGTTGCTGACAAGAACATACAATTTTACGATTTAAAAGTTTTATTTGAGTTTTAATTACGATGGTTGAATATTGTGATGCTTTTCCGACTTTGTATTTACAAAAACTGTTTGTAAGATTTCGCATTTTTAATACCATGCGATTGAATAACCGATTACTTAGAGATAACTCATTTAAACGAAAATATTTTAGTGTTTTTATTTCATTACGAACCCGACTATATAAATAAACAATTGAACTACAAGGTCACTTCATAATAATGCACACGTTCGGGCAGCGCCGTCGTCGTTCGGACGCAAATCGCGTTTTGCGCGCCATTTATTACGCTACGCACGACAGCCAGCCCTACTATAGTCCATTTACTATAGCATTAGACAGAAGTTAAAAAAGGCTCTTTTAGGGGCACACTTTGTAATAAAAGTACAACAAACATTATTACAGTCAAGATTGATGTGGATTTAAACAAAATCAATTTAAATAACAGCAGTCACACTTAATTGTATTAACCTATCTACCTTCTGAAATTACAAGGCTTTCATTTAATATTATTTAGTTTTTACTTAAAATATTGTCGTGTCAATGTTTAAAATCTAAAAGAAGCAGGGGCGGACAGTACCGGGAACGTTTTTCATTCACTATAACTCTACCAAATCTAAAATGTTACCTATTGCCTGCTTAAGTTGTGGCAGCACGTGTTTTCTTAATTTTGTCGGTTTATATAAACTTGTTTTTAATAAACTGTTACTAAAAATTGTTTCATTTCATGTACCTGTCCAAGAATCGTGACGAGTAGATAGATAGAATAGAATATGCTTTATTGTATGCCATACATTGTTACTTACAAAAAAAGCACATACATTATTTATTCAAATTCTTTGAACTTAATTAAAAATAAAAGGTTTCGTACTCCTGCTTCTGCGAGCCTCTTTTTTCTAATGTTATAACCAGTGATCGGAATAGGTAGAGCTATTTAGGTTCATTGACCGCAAACATTGGTGTTAATATGGATATTCCACGGGATTCCGACTGATACTACGGGATTTTTGTCATATAAATTCGCTTCACTAACATCAACAGATGTTGCACGCTCGTTTTCCACATATAAATGGGTGTTAGATGTAAAAAGAAATAGATTAAAATTAGATAATTTAGAAAAAATAATGGTGATTTATTTTAACTTACTCTGGTCATACTCAGTCTTCTAGTGAAGCTGAAGACGAACCAGACCAATGACATTTTTTGTTTCAATAAGAGAATTATTGTTGAAGCGTATTGATTATTTTAATTAAGATTTTATTGTAAATACAAATTTTGCTATGTGATAATGTTTTGATTTTACTGAGGAACAAATAATTTGTATGGTAATATGTTTTTGTACAACTTCAGAATAAAAATGTTTAAATGATTGTTGATTCTTGAATAAGAAAATGGTGCCGATTTTCTTGTACACCGAACTAAACTAACTAAACTATCACTAAAAAATTCCTTACTTTTTGCTATATTATGAGAATCTTACAGCTATTCTGCATAAAAAATTCTCTAAATTTAAAAATAATTTTGACACAACAAAAATCAAATTTGACAATTGCGACTCGTCGACACGTGGTACTTATTTTCCCTACCTCGTGAATTGTTTTTTAGAGCTGCAGGTGCGGAGGGGGCAGCCCTGACGTGTTTTTTAAGGAATTTTTCACTTTTTGTATGGAAAATATGAAAAATGATCACATACATGTTGAGTTTTAGGAGTTTATGGGTGTTATAAAGGGGGTCGAAATTTTCATTATTTTTGCGATAGGACGCACCATTTTCGAGATATAAGCAAAAGAAAAAAAAGAAACAGTACTGTTTTCGCACCTGAAGTCGAGGTGTTGGTGTGAATTTCTATTCATGACAACTAATTTTCTTCCACACCTTTTTAATCGCGATTAAAAATAGTCAGATTTAGTTCGATTTAGTTAGACAATCAAAATTTTAGGTGAAAAACGTGAAATTCAGAATAGCAAAATTGCCATCTTCAATAGATTAATAACTCAGTGCCAGCCTAAGCTGGCACTGAGTTAACTATATTTTAGTTTGACAGCACTAATGCTGTCAAACTAAAATATAGTTAAGTTGCGTCACTTTAGTCAATTTCAGAATGGGAAATTGTCGCTTGACAGGAATAAATAAAAAATTTGTGATTTTTAGTCTAGTTTAGAGGCATTTGTGACAAGAAAATCGGCACCATTGTTACGTAAAAAAATATATGTGGTTTAATGAATCAAGTTTATCTATTTATTATACTATCTTTAATCCCGTCCTTCTTCTATTTACCCGTCAGAAAGGAAGTGTAATCTTTCATCAGTCCTGAAGGTGTGAATAGTTTTTATGATTTTACTACTTAAAAACCAAATCCCGGGACTCGGGGAATATCCATATTATTCTAACCAACCAATTATTCTAAGCAAGTACGTAAAACAGCTCTACCTATTCCGATCTATGGTTATAACAAATGGAGTATAGAGTTTACGCACACATTTGCACGTGTACAATCGTCATTTGTTTATGTAGTAGTAATAGGTAATTATTTTGTGAGCGTTGTATGGAGTGTCCGGGGTGTGACTTTACTGTGTCAATAGTCTCTAGTAAAACACACCAACTTACTTTTATAAACAACGTTTCAGTGACATCATTCACCGGTAAATTGCGGGCACTATGTGGGCGGTCACCGCATTTTCTCCCACAATCAGTATAACCAATTTTTTATACATAATGTTACGAGCTTGGGGTTCGCGACAATAAAAACTGCCGATTTAATAACCAAAAATAGACACTTTAATTAAAAACAGCAATTACAACTTTAACACACTAATAATAAAACACAATCGCACTACAAGATCACTTGAAAGTCGCACTTGAAGATCGCTTCGATGTTTTCGCTTGTATCGCTTATCCAACACTGAATGCCGGCTCGCAGGCACACCGGCCTTATATAGGCCTCGGATAGTTCCAGAACCTTCTACCGTAGAAACATCTAGAATGTTCGAGTATATACCGAACCCGACCGACCAGACGTCGATAGTTCTGGAAAGTTCTATCATCGAAGTTTCTAGAAGGGACCCGAATAATTATAAGTTCTGCTACTCGATACTAGATGGCGCTAAAAGTAGCTAATGTCGCCATCAATTGTGGCGCGCAACACTGCCCCCTCCTAAGACATGCTCGTCCCGAGCATTATTGGCCCCATAATAACGCGCCAGTCGATCCACATGGACGATCTTAGGAGTACCTCTTGCACCTTTCTGTATCCGGTAGGTTACGTCATTGATCTTTGTCACAATCCGGTACGGTCCGTCCCATTTAGCTTGAAGCTTAGGAGATTTCCCTTTGCTGCGGACTGGATTGTGCAACCACACTAGTGAACCTTCGTCGAACCCTTTATTGTTCATTTTGCGGTCATAACGGGTTTTCATCTTCTCAGACATTTGCTGGCCCGATTGTCTGACGTGCTCATAGATGTCATTCATTTTGTTCCGCAAGTCATTCGCATAATCGGTTATACTGCGTGGGGCGTCAGGTGGTATTCCGGTGATCAGGTCTGCAGGCAACCGTAATTCTCTTCCAAAGTTTGCGAAAGCTGGTGTCACTGATGTACTTTCGTGAACAGCACTTCGATATGACAACAAAAACGGTTGTATGTGCTTGTCCCAATCTCGTTGCCGATTTTCCACAACTTTCGCCAGGTATCTCTCCAATGTCTGATTAAATCGTTCCACCATTCCATCCGATTGTGGGTGGTAAGAAGTTGTTCTTGTTTTATGAGTGCCCATAACTCGACAAGTTTCCTGGAATATTTGGGACTCAAAATTCCTTCCTTGATCACTGTGAATCTCTAAAGGTACTCCAAAACGACAGAAGACTTCATGGACTAATTTATCTGCGACTGTTGAAGCTTCTTGATTTGGAATGGCGAAGACTTCCGGCCACTTAGTGAAGTAATCCATTACAACCATGAAATACTTGTTACCACTTTCACTTTCCGGAAACGGTCCCGCAACATCTAGGGCTATCCTCTCCCATGGTGCACCAACATTGTACAATTTCAATGCACCTCTACTACGAGTCTGAGGTCCCTTTACAGCCGCACAACTTGTACACTTGCGACACCAGTCCCCGACATCGTCACGACAGTGGACCCAGTAAAACCGTTCTCGTATCTTCAGTAGGGTCCGTTTAACTCCCAAATGGCCTCCTGAACAACCATTATGGTACAGCTGAAGAACATCCGGTACTTTAGCCTTAGGGACAACCATTTGAAAGTGACAGCTGTCTCCTCGAGCATTTTCCCATTTACAGCACAGTACTCCTTCCTGAATCACCAAGCTGTCCCATTGGGCCCAATAGCTTTTTGTGATCGAACTCATCGCTGAGACGTCGCTCCACGTGGGCTTAGGTGCACTGGCCTTCATCCACTCGAGAATCGGCTTGAGGTCTGAATCTTCCTGTTGGGCACGTTGTAGGGTTTCCTTCCACTCGTTGCTGAGGTCTGTCTTGAGCATCCTCACAGGTACGACTTCTTTACTTTCTTGCCTAGTACAATGCTTGCAGTCTTCAGGACAAGGTCTTCTTGACAATGCATCTGCGTTGCCATGAGACTTTCCGCTGCGATGTTCGACCACGAAGTCATATTCCTGCAGTAACTCAATCCATCTCGCAACTTGTCCTTCTGGATTTTTGAACTGCAATAGCCATTTCAGTGCAGCATGGTCAGTTCGTAAGTGGAATTTCCGCCCCAGAAGATATTTGCTAAAATGCTGCAATGACTTTACCACAGCAAGCAATTCCCGTCTCGTGACACAATAGTTCCTTTCCGGCTTTGACA
This sequence comes from Amphipoea oculea, assembly GCA_945859645.1. NCBI lineage: Eukaryota > Metazoa > Arthropoda > Insecta > Lepidoptera > Noctuidae > Amphipoea > Amphipoea oculea. The sequence goes on from OX243880.1 coordinate 16,212,396, forward strand.
ACGACTTGCTGAAGTACGCTATTACAACCTCTTGATCACCATTCCGTTGAGACAATACACCACCAAGTCCTATGTCACTTGCGTCTGTGTCAACTATAAATTCCTTGCCTGCATCAGGGTACCCCAAAATAGGTGTTTTGCACAGTCGGTCCTTTAACTCCTGGAATGCGATGTTGCAACTTTCATCCCAGCAGAAATGTCGCTTCTCCTCGGTTAGCTTGTGCAGGGGTTTGGCTATATCCGCAAAGTTCTTAACAAATCGCCGATAATAAGAGCACAAACCCAAAAATGCTCTGACCTGCGTCTTGTCTTTTGGAACTGGCCAATCCTTGACAGCGGTGATTTTCTCAGGATCCGTGCGGATACCTTCTTCCGACACTACATACCCCAAAAAGCTAACTTGTCGTTTGAATAGTGAACACTTCTTCGGACTTAACTTGAGGTTGGCACTCTGGATCTTCATGAGCACACGTTCCAGGTTTTGAAGATGTTCTTCAAACGTGCGGCCTACGATGATGATGTCATCCAAGTAGACCAGACAGGCATCGCCAATTAGCCCGGTAAGTACAAGTTCCATCAACCTTTCAAACGTTGCCGGAGCATTGCACAATCCAAACGGCATAACTTTAAATTGCCAAAGACCCTTTCCTGTCGAGAACGCAGTTTTCTCCTTGTCCTTGGGATCGATTTCAACTTGCCAGTAGCCACTTTTCAGGTCCAGCGTGCTAAACCACTTTACTCCAGTAAGCATGTCCAGCGTGTCATCAATTCTTGGCAAAGGATAGCTGTCCTTCTTCGTAACGTCGTTCAGACGACGATAGTCAACACAAAACCGCATGCTGCCGTCCTTCTTCCTTACCAGCACTACAGGTGAACACCATGGACTAGATGAAGGTTCAATAACACCATCCTTCACCATTCCTTCAATCATGGTTTCCACTTCCTTTTCACGTGCTACCGGCAATCTCCTTGGCCGCTGACGGATAGGCAATTCTTCTCCTGTGTTTATTTTGTGTTGAACTAAGCCAGTCTTCCCGATGTCAGCATCGTTTGCCGAGAAAACATCGGCGTACTTGAGTAACATCCTCCTAGCCTTCACCATTTCATTTTGGGACAGAGCGCTACGGCAGTCTTCTAAAAGTGTGGACACTTTCGTGTGTGCATCCTTGCTGAGGGTCCCAGTCGATAGATATTGGCATCGACGCAACCAATCCACTTCCTCGCAAGTACCAACCAGTGTGCCTTTCTCTATAATCTGTTCCTGATCACAAAGGTTCAGCACACGTACCCCTGAGATGTCGGTGGCTCTGACCAAAGTTCGTGCCACTTTCCATGGAAGGTCATTGTCTACCCTTTCCACGAGTACACAACGATTAGTTTTCCCAGGATTCCGAGGAAGACTAACCGGCACAATCGTTTCTGATCTCGGCGGAAGAACAATCTTTTTAAGGCTGTACACATTCCCTGGTAATGCCCCTTCCATAAAAAGTTCCTCTTGTCCACATTTCAAAACCCCTTGCTTGACGTCAATCTCGCAATAATTCTTCCTCATAAAGTCAAGGCCCAAGATGCAATCGTCCATTATATCGGCCACGATGACATTATGCAGGTAGATTCTGTTGCCTAGCTTCAACTCCATCTTCTTCTCTCCATGGACGGGTATGCGCTGACCGGTGGCTGTTACCAAATTAATGCGTTCTCGGTTGTATGCGGAGTCCCCAAGGAACCGACTTAGAAGTTGGGAACTGACAACCGTACGAGAGGCTCCAGTATCTATGGTCAGCTTACACGGCGTTCCGTTGACCTCGCCCTTGATGATTAAGCTGTTCCCGTCAAGGGTTTGTGTGATCGAAATCCTTGGGGCTCTTTGAGCATCAGCCAGCACCCGCCCCGCAGTCCTGGCTATTACTCGTTTCCCTGCTGCTGTTGCTGGGCGGTGCTGTTAGCCGCACTACCCTCTGGAGCTCGGTCTTCTCTTTCTGCAGTTCGCTTAGGGCAACTGGATCGAAGGTGGCCCCTTTCCCCACAGCCGTAGCACCTAGGGCTGTATCCTTTATTACGGTCGCGAACTGTAGCCGCTGCAACCTCCCTGACGCGATGGGAACGATGATCCTGCCGCACAGCTTCCACCTCCAGTGCATGGGCCAAGGCGTCCTTAAGCGTCCCGTGGTGACCGAGCCTCACAGCAGCCCTAACTTCAAGGTCGCGGATGCCGTCGATAAATACCTGCACCAAATTCCCATCAATAAGCGCAGGTACAGACTGGTATGCTTTCCGAACCAGCTTCTCAACTTCAAGGGCCCACTGCTGCAGGTTTTCGTTATTGCGTTGCACGCGATCCTTGAGCTGCGCACGAAACACGTGTTCCAGGTGAGCATCGCCATACCGAGCTTCCAATGCCTCAAGGAGCTGCTCGTAAGTCACTTCTTTGCTGAGAGCTTCCAGCACAGTTAAGGCCTGATCGCGCAGGCCTAGGGTGAGGGCAGTCATGGCCTGACTCTTATTCCACCCGTTCGCCTTCATGACAGCCTCAAACTGAATCTTGTAGGCCGACCAGGAAGAAGTTCCGTCGAACGGTGGCACTTTGAATCCCCGTAGCGAAGGTGTTGTAGCTACGGGGGCTGCGATTCCATCCTCAAGTTTGAGGTAATCCAGCGTTTTCTTCACGTCAGCCATTACGGTTTTCTTCACGTCAGCCATCACGTTGTCAACCCGATTATTCACTTGGTCGATTCGGGTTTCAGCTTCCAACAGGCGGTTGTCATGTTGAGCAACCTTATCCTTCACCTCCTTCATGTCTTTCCCGAAGGTAGCGTGAAGTTCCTTCAGAAGGAGCATCTGCTCCTCCTGTCGGCGGGACTGCTCCTGCTGACGGCGGGCCTGTTCCTCCTTATCTTGCTGGAGCTGTTCTTCCAGCCGACGAGCCTGTTCCTCCTGTCGGCGGGCCTGTTCCTCCTGTCGGCGGGCCTGTTCCTCCTGTCGGCGGGCCTGTTCCTCCTTGTCCCGCTGGAGCTGTTCTTCCAACCGACGAGACTGCTCCTGCAGCATCATCATCAGAGCAGCAAAATCTGGTGCTGATGATGCTGGAGCAGCTGTAGACGGGCCGGCCTCCGTGATTGGTAGTTGTCCCTCCGACGTCTGTGGCGTTGCTCCACCGAATCGCCTCTGGTCCGTCTCTTGCTGGCGTTGACTCCGGGTACGGATACCCTCCGTGTCGTCCTTCGGTAGAATCGGCATGATTTTTAATCCTTGCTTCTGACACCAATTGTTACGAGCTTGGGGTTCGCGACAATAAAAACTGCCGATTTAATAACCAAAAATAGACACTTTAATTAAAAACAGCAATTACAACTTTAACACACTAATAATAAAACACAATCGCACTACAAGATCACTTGAAAGTCGCACTTGAAGATCGCTTCGATGTTTTCGCTTGTATCGCTTATCCAACACTGAATGCCGGCTCGCAGGCACACCGGCCTTATATAGGCCTCGGATAGTTCCAGAACCTTCTACCGTAGAAACATCTAGAATGTTCGAGTATATACCGAACCCGACCGACCAGACGTCGATAGTTCTGGAAAGTTCTATCATCGAAGTTTCTAGAAGGGACCCGAATAATTATAAGTTCTGCTACTCGATACTAGATGGCGCTAAAAGTAGCTAATGTCGCCATCAATTGTGGCGCGCAACAATAACAATAAAATTCAGTAAATAAATTGTAACAGTGGCCCTACGTTAGGCGCCACTGTTACAATTAAGATTTCTTATTACCATACCCAATAGTTTACCACTACAGGTAAAAAATCTTAATTGTAACAGTATGTATTATGATTATAACATAATATTCTAATTGGGGTGTTTGGTGGCGTGCGTTGATTTCGGGACATGATGTATTTTTTGTTTTTGAAAAAAGCTCCTAATTTTGACTGGAATCTATTCCGTTTTTATTTCGTAAAAATGTGTCATCAGATTTTGCCATAAATCTCGTCTTAAAAGCTGTCGAATATCGCTGCTGTTAATTTTGATTTAATATATTATAGATAGAACAGAGTGTAAAGTTCACTCATACTCCATAGAAAAGGAGGATCCTCCGACCAGACGGGTGCCGGGCAACTGTCCGATGATTCATGTCGGGCCGTTGTATATATGCTAGTTGCGCGGTAAACTCTGCTTGCGAGATGCAGGATTTTGTGTGACGTCAGTATGGCGCGTAGTTCGCATGTGGCGTTTGTAAATACCGCTATGCACCACTCCCCTCCGGAGACCAAAGGTCGATAGTGGGCTGAGTCTTGTATCTTGCGGTGTTTGCCAGGCCAGCTGAGGTTCCAGTGAGTCGGAACTGGTTGCCGCATTGTACACGGTGAGTCGGAACTGTCTGCGAAGATGATAACCCATTTTAATCCACAGACTAGTGGACGGCATCTTCGAGAACTACCTAACAGCCCGCGTGGATGGGCGGCTCCTGATCGCCGTGGAGACTCTATCCTGGTTGATGCTGTATGACATCATCAACTCCTGGACGCTACGGCACCAGAACTACTCGCTGTACGGCGCCTTGCCGCTGTTTGTGGCGCGCTGTCATGCTGCACTTGCTTCTAGAACTCCACAGAGGCTGAGGTTTCCTTGGCAGGCTCAGGAGGTATGTTTCCGCCTTTTACGCGTTTTCATTAATACTCGGCCGTAAGCGACACTTAAACGAATGCCTTAATAAAAACGCGCTGTTGGGTTTTCAACTTTCGGCGCTAAACCGAGGGTTGAAAATTCAACAGCATTCTTTTGTTCGGGCATTTCTAGTGTTAGTGAAAACAGGCATAATGCTACTATACATTTATAGGACTGACTCTGTAAATCAAAGTTGCGATTGCTGATTCATGGATGGGAGACCATTCTTACCACATCCAGACCCGCTCAAAATAAACCGTCTGTTCCAGTTTTCGCGCGACTATGACTATTTTTACGGATGGTCTTAGGAGGAACCTAGAACCCCTAGGGATACTATCCTAGTTTTCGGGTATCTTTCAAACTTCAAGAAAGATACCTCGAAAGATATGAGGTGGATTAATTTGCAGGCAATTGCAATAATGTAAATAAGCATTGCGTATACAGGATGTTTTGTATGGAAATATCAAGAGCTAAACTTCAAAAGCAATTAACGACAGTATCATATTGAAACTTAATACACTTTTTATTTCACAGATGTACCGCAAGAAAGTAGAACTAGAAAGCATTGTAGCATCAGTATTACGCGGCAGTTCTCCTGCAGTATGCAGCAGTCGCGCGGCGCTGCAGCTAGATGTACTGCCACTACTGCCGTACTTACTGGCGCCGCAGCTTCGTACTGCTAATGTGCAGGTAATGTAAACTATTATTATAATATGAGCATATAAAGATCTATAGTCCGACCGCTTAACTGGGACGTTGCCTGAGGTAGCGGCGCGGTGCGGGAGGGGTGTGGTGACGTGATGCGAGAGCTCAGTGATTCGTCAACTTGTGACAACTACCACCCCTCCCGCACCGCGCAGCTGCCTCAGGCAACGTCTCAGTTAAACGGTCGGCGGTATAGTACTAAATATAGGCGTACTGAGGACCGGAGCTGCCCTGACGAAACGCAGCGCAGCTTGATTTATTTCCTTGCGAAATAATTATTAACTTTGACATATTCAAAAAAGTAAATAAGTTCGAAAACCTCTTGAGTCTGCGACCAATTGTTTGTTCCCAATCAACTTTGAACCTTAAGCTTTAGCGATAAAGTTGAAAATCTATTAAAGAAATTTGACAGATTATAGTAGCTTGATGTGCTGGCATCTGTACAAACCTTACAGAAATAAAATCATTTATCATTTATTTATCAAACACTATAGATTCTTATTATGTAGACTTTCTACTGAAATATCTGGTTACAGTTCGACACAACTTAGATGTAGCATCGGCAAAATTCGTAAAACCGATCACATCCGAACTAAGTGCGCCTTCAAAATCACCAATCTTTTAAAGATTTACGAATACGAATTATGAACGTTTTACGAATTTTGCCGATGCTACATCTAAGTTGTGTCGAACTGTACTAGTTAGGATAGTCGAAATATATTACAGTTTTTACTTGACAAAGTTCAACTATCGTAACCGCCTATTTAATTTAAAGTTATCATCTAATCTGTAAAGAATATCTACTAAGTACGTTATTTATTTTGTCATTTTCCCTGCCACAGCTATGCAGCGAGAGCGAGCGCAAAGCGTTACGTACCTGCGCAGGCGCAATGTGCGACTACGGGCTGCAGTACATACAACAACGCACGCCGGACGGACTGTACGCCTTCGTGCTTGAGCCGCCTATCTATAGGATCGCGTTCTACGGTCAGTACAGCCCGATTCAAAATGTATGGCAGCTCGGAACACTCGGCGAGTCGCTGCGCAGTAATACATTCACGTGTCAGCGGGAGGAGGGGGGGAGGTACTGCGCAGCGAGTAGCGCTCTTTAGAGCCGACGCGAACTATATCATCATCAGCCTATAGTCTATTCCAAAAGTATCAAATGACAATGGTAACAAATAGATCAGAAAACGTACGGTAGGCTGCAAAAGTGCATGGGTAGTACAGAAACAAAATCGTATGAAGCGAGAAATGACGCCATCTAGCGTAAAACCAGTTAACGACTAACAAAATTGAATTATGCTGTTATTAGATGGCGTTGCTTTGCTTTATATGATAAAATATTTTTGCAGTTCCTTTTTGTCTCTTCAAACATTCAAACAATTTATAATTAATACTTTCTTTTAAAGAAAATTGTTCCTAATTATTAACCTACTATGTTAAAATTGAATATCAATTTATAAGTAGGTAGGTATCTGATTTTCTAAGTTTTAGTTTTCAAACTTGAGAGGGTAGGTTGAATATGAATTTATAAATAATTGGTAGGTGGTATGAATAATACTTAGATCGAAGATTTATGACAGCTCAATTGATCGTTCGCTAAGTTCATTTCGATTACCTCGTTCGAGTGCCTTTTGTTCAGTTTTTATTTATGATCAGGCGGATTACTTATTTTACCAAAACGAGCACGAGTTATAATATTGATTTCGTTACAAGAGCTCAAATAATTGCTTTGAATAATCAAGCCAAAAACTTGTCAAAAATAGCCAGAGACCGGTGTAAACGTAAGTAGTTTTATTTTTACACTTTTATATTAAAAACTGCATTATTTTTTTGTTACTATACTACATAATAATCATTATTGGGTATTATATATTTCTGTTTTATTGTTGCAGAGAAAAACAGTTGTTCTTTGAGTACGACGATTTGAAGAGGAGGGTTCTTTGAAACACCATCAAAGAACTGGTAGACCACGACTTATAAAACACATTGCAGCATCAAACCATGATAAGGCAGTATGAAGGAAATGGATTTCTGCCGCCGAACCACTATGCTGGTTTATTTGACACAAGTTTTGACACGGAGCCGCGTCGAAACTTGTGCCGCGGAGGCATGCTGTGAAACCCTTGCTCACGGAAAACCATAAAAGGGCAAGATTACAGTTCGCTTTGGATCACATAAACTTCGATTGGAGTAATGTCATCTTTACAGATGAAAAAACTTTTAAGTCCAGTGAACACGGACGCTTATGTTTGTGGCGTCGAAATAATACGCGATACACAAGTGGTTACGTAGCTACGAGCTAAATAATTACTATTAATACTTAGATAATATTATTTATATTGACTGGAGACCTGGTTATGTGTGTATAAACTATAACTTACGTATTTTTAATAATTTAAAAAGTTATGAACACTTAAACTTATAGTTTATAGTTTAAACTTATTAAACAACATAGTTTTTAGTTTTTTATGTTGCCTACTAACCATTTGATATGTTTTTGTGCAATTTTGTAGTTTTTAGCCTACTTATTTAGTATCCATTTAATCCGTTTGACCTTTGTAATAAAATAACCTGGTCTCCTGTTTGTTTTTATTGAGGTTACATAAGCTTCAATCCTCTTTCCGATTTTGGAAACGAATACTTAAGCTATCGCCTCAATAACTTCATAATATTATAATGTTATACCTATTCAATAAACTGACTATTAAATTTGAATAATAAACTGTAAGAAATAAACCTCTATAATTTTTTATAGTGCCTTTTTTTGCGAGCCCACAAGGCGAGCCTGTTTACCTGCAATGAATCTGCTCTTTTTTCCTGTTACTAAGTAACTACCTACCAATTCGAATATTAAATTAATTATTAAAATACCCACTCGTTAGCTTAATACATAATATATTCCTATCGGATTCTATTATTATTTTTATCATTTAAGCTACGTATGCTGGTAATTGTAATGTGACAATTAGATAAATGTATTAGCCTTGTAATTCCTTCGTTTCTTCCTAACTCCTTACTTACGTTTCGTAAATTAGTCATAGTTGTGAAGAAACCAACGCCATCTAGTTTATTTTCGAAAACTTGAATTCAAACGTTCACGGGAAAATAGACACTAAGGTACCCATGCAATTTTGCTGGCGACTGTACCTATGGTTGCCAGTTTGTAGTGTCACTTAGAAATTTTGACAATTCTAGTTAATTTTATAACCTTAATTTTCAACAATAATTGCAGCGGTGGTGGCCCAGTGGTAACGGCCGCGACTTATGAGTTGTTGGTCGTAAGTTCTAACCCAGACAGGCGCTTTACGTTGTGTAAATTATTCCAAAAATTCGAAGACATAATTAAGTATAAAGTAATTTATGTGTACAAACAAAGAAATAATGTACTGTGATAAATAAAAAAAAATCTTTTTTTAAATTAATCAGGTTCTGAAGAAAAGGTGCGTCCACCTCCGGCAATTAGACAAGCGATATCACGCGAACAACAGCTTGAAGTTATCAGACGGAGCGAGGAAATGGTAAGATATTCATATTAATGTCATCGTTCTGAAAGTAATATTATTATTATTTGCTACGAGTGCTACGATACTTCCCCCCCCTTCCCTTTGTGCCTTCGTAAGCTACACCGTAGCCAATTCGTAGCCCTAACTTATTAGAGTGAAAACTTTTTTAGCCGCGTTGGGTATGTTTTGAGATGGGAAAAAACTATTGAACTCGCGCCACTGTTACCGTAATCGACACCGCTTCGGATGTGTTCGGCTGTCCTCGGGATGTACTCGGTTTTAATGTATATCCGATATGTCAGTGAGTGATGGCAAAGTCATGGAATTATTATGTACTACGTACAACTGGAAGGTTCACTCAGATTATAAATGCGAGCCGAAAGAGAGGTTCCAAAACTTCACCCGTCCTTGTCAAAGTAGGGTAACCATATATTTTTATGTAAGAGGTAGGTACATCGGATTTTACTAGGCCACCTTATAATTATAATTACTCTATACACGCTCGTCGATTCTTGATGTTCTTTATGTTACATGCCTTTTCATCAGCACCTAGTAGCATGACATTTTCAATCGTAGGCACTAGGTATATTTTTAAAATTACAGTGACCACTCTCGTCATCATTTTCCATCTTGTCTTTCATCGTCATAAATTATACATAATAGGGGTAGACAGAAGTACTTACTAGCATGTCTTGAATTATCCCCACCGACAAATCACCCTTGGTGGGGTTTAATTTAACATTATTATCCAGTAGGGATTTTTCATGTTATATTCCTGAAATCCCCTTGAAATTTGATATAAGTCGTGGTGGGGATTTTAGGAAAAAAAAAAAAACATTAAATACCAAGGGTGATTTGTCGGTGGGAATTTGAGAAATAATTCAAAACATGCTAGTAAGTGCTTCTCTCTACCCCTATTAAGTATAATTCATGCCGTGACGTGTTTCTTTCTAACGGAGGCCCCTACCTATAGCGATGAACGCGATGATTTTCTCAGTGCGATAGGCGATGGGCCCAACTACCTAAAGTATCTAACCCCAGGTTCGCGCCGGCAACAAAACATGTTATAAACAGCTATCTATGTCTATCACTCTTTGAGGGTTTGATTGCGTTAGATAGATGTTAGGAACATGTTTTGTTGTCGGTGCGAGGTTGCAAGGATGTTTGTACGTTTTCAAATAAAATAATAGACAATATATTTATTTAGGTGGGTCTAATAGACAATATACTTTATAATTTTTCTGAGGATGTTCGATATAATACATATATGTTTTCATGTTTTGTAATGAAAAATTACAACCCAAAAGTTCGTAGGACTTCAAATTTGTGATAGTGCCATCACATGTTAGAGACCTAACGTTTATATCTCTTCTTCTGTCAGGTAATCTTCGGGTTTGAAATGCAAGCTACATATTACAGAGTTATCAGTCAGCTTTCCAGGAATAAGCTCTAACCATTTTCTTCTTATTTCGGCATTCGACGGCAATCTAGAAAAAAAAACTGTTTGGTTAGGTTCTGATTTTACATTTAGTATGTTCACCCTATTTATTACAAAAACAACTCACCTGTGAAAGGATATTCCACAACCAGGGTAAAATTATTTATGACACCCACTCACACCACAGAAAGTATTCACCATTTAAAAAAAAAACAACAGTCGCATCGATTCTCAAATCGCATCAAAAGCATAAAAATAAAACACTTACAACAACGAACAAGACGCCACTAAATTACATCAGCTGACATGACAACCATATTTACCGGTATTGCTAGTAATAAATTTATAATATTTACTAATTACCTACGGTGCTATTGTAAGAAATATTTTTGCTCTTAATAAGTAAACCTGTAAGCGATATTAGGTAATTCATTTTAGTACATATGCGGTACTCACATAAGTTTATCATATTATGCAAATAATACGTTATAATTTTCATTTCTTACACAATCTTATTCTACTAAAGGAATTAAATATTTTACATGGCAATCGTGCGAAAGAGACACAACGAAGCTTAAGTTGTTCTCTCTCGAGCCCGTTTTTTACTGTTTATTTGGATATTCTAAAAACAACGATATCATTTTACAAATAGAGTTCAATTTTATTTGACAGGATTTTACCAGTAAGCCTTCCAGTTGTACGTAGTACATAATAATTCCATGGGCAAAGTATTCTGGTTGTGTTTTGTTTTCACTTCTGTCGGCACTCTAAGATTGCCACTGTTTTTTGTCAGCCCAAGGCCGCAATGCCCCAGACTGTCATTTGTTATTTATTAAGACATTGTCATTATACAGGCAAACAGAGTGCCCGCTAGAAGCAATACCAGTATTTCAACTACAAAGGCGAATGCTGGTCGGGAGAAGCCATCAACCAGTAAAGAAAAAGAGGCGCCTTTACCGAACCACTTGCAAAGGTTGGAGCCTAAAGCAGTCAAAAGAAATACTCCACAAGTAAGTTGTTAACATGTTTAGTCTAAGCAAAATCAGCCTATATCGTTCTCACTGCTGGGACACAGGCCTCCTCTCAGTGAGAGGGAGAGGGTCGTAACCCAACACGCAGGTCCAGTGCGGGTTAGTAGATGTCACATATCTTTGACTTTATGGTTTTAAGACACATGATTACATGTTTAACGTGGGTAATATTGTTAAAAAGATACCCACCTTAAACATTTCATGTAAAGTAGGTTGCCAAGACTCATCTAAGGCGTTCACTGTTGAAAAGTTAGCAGAGAGGCAATTCTCGTAATTTTAAGAACGTTCACAGTCTGATCTCAGTCTCAATCTGTCAAAAACACCTCTAATTTCCCTACATTTTGACAAGTTTTTGACATTTGTTTGTCGCCGAGATGAGACTGCGACTAGATTTTGAATGTTTAAAATTACGAGAATTGGTCTTCAGATCTAATGTGGAGCCAAGCCCCTAACTCTACAAACCTTACACCTTGGTTAAAATGTATAGCTTGGACGTTTCGCACAGACACTCCTATAGGCATAAGCCGATACCATAAGGTAATAAACTACAATTTTAACAGTGAAAGCGTTATGTGTCTTGGCAGCATACTTTAAGGTGCATCCAGACAAAGCGAGGCACGCGCCGCAAGTGATTTTTTTAAATATGTTAAATGCCTCAGCCTGAGGCAGCCGTTATATGCGTGGCTTACCATTCGAAGCACAAGCCTCGTAATGTCTGGGCGCACCTATACATGAAATGTTTATGGTGGGATTTCATTTCTTTTATAGGTACCTATTATCCGTAATAAATACAGGCTCGCAGCTCCTTTTAAGGAGGTTGGAGGGTGAATGTTACAGATTTCTTAATTTTTTTGTTGTTTGTGTGCAAATCTTAAGCTGCTTACCAAATTTCAGCTTTCTAGGGCTTCAGGAAGAACCCTAGAGGTTTTATTTTGTATAAAGACTTGCACCTCCCTTTAAAGGGGTTGGAGGGTGAATGTTCCAAATTTCTTAATTTTTTTATTGTTCGTGTGCAAATCCTAGCCATACCAAATTCCAGCTTTCTAGGTCTCCGAGAAATGCCATACAGGTATTGATGAGTGACTGAGTGATTTAGTGAATGAATTAGTGAGTGAATCAGTGACAAATCGATAATAATAATAAAATTATATAATAAAATTTATTGAAATCATAAGTTTACAAAAAGTGTACATATGGTTCAGTAATATATTTTAATTTAGGTCTATAATAAGCTTAGGTATAATCTGGATATAAACTATGGTATGACAAATATATTGTGATAATAATCAGAAATAGAACTCAGGAGGTAATGTAGTGCGTTGCCTGATCTAGGTTTATTTAAACCTGTGTTTCAGGCCATCTCTCAACAAAAGTACTTGTTAAATAGGACAGTCAATGAATTACATTAACATATTATTATATTTTCTGTATCTAAGCAGATACACTATTTTGCGTAACCTTATTATAAACTAGGCTTATGGGATGTATTTATATCTATAACTAAAATTATTCTAAAATAATATTAAAATACTAGGTTAGGTAATTAGGTACAGTTAAATAATTACAGTTACGTCAGCTACTTTATTTCAACACCTCTAGTAGTTTTTCCGTGTCCAAGTAATTTAGTTTAGCTAAATAATCGAATAACATTATACTACACCTATTATAACTTACATTATATATCTCAAGCAATTTGTTAAATTTATTATATAATAAAGGTCCTAGAAATAAGTAAAATCTTTTTGAGAAAGCATGTTTAGTCTGAGGGTTCATGCAAACCAGATCCTTTCTTCTCTTGTCTGAAGGTACAGGTTTAAAGTCTAGTTCAGTGTGTTGCAGTAAAACTATACTTAGAACAAAAAGTTGTCGAACTGTTAGCACCTTGCATGCTATATAAAGCTGGTGTGTGGGAAATCTGAAAGGGCGACGAGTGGCGACTTTTAGAATTGCTCTTTGCGCACGTTCTAGCAGTAGTAAAGTTGATTTTGCTGCACCACCCCAAGAAGTTATGCAGTATGTAAGAATAGATTGACACAAAGCCAAGTAAACCTGCTTAATTAATTTATAGTCGGCTATGTCCCGTAAATTCTTAAAAATATATATTAATTTACGCACTCTAGTGCATAATAAATCGATGTGTTTTCGGAAGTTTAGGTTTGTGTCAATCGTGACGCCTAGGTATTTGATGTGGTCAGCTTTAGTTAAAGTGGGACAAGTGCATTCTGTGTCAGCGTTTGTATTACAATTGTGCGCGTGAATGTAATGGTTAGTAAGCATCGGGTTAGTATTTCTCATTGCAAAAAGAAGAAACTTTGTTTTATCTGAATTTAACGTTAACAGATTGTTATGCAGCCAATTACACACAATATCAAAACCATTCTGAGCAAGTTCATAGACATCAGCTCTTGATTTACCTGAGAACAGTAGAGCTGTGATGTGCGATAAAGTCAAAGTAAGTATAAAAGCTAGACAAATAAAACTAAGTGTGCATGCACACGAGCGACACGCGTCGACGTAAGAGGCAACTGCAACCGTCGACGCGTGTCGGCGGCAACCGACAAAACGCTTCGAGAAAAGGTAGGTATAGTAAAAGTGCGCAATGCTGCACACCCCCACCATATTTCAAGTTAAACAAATATCAACTTTATTTCAATGGCAATTAAGTTGATTTCAGAGTGACTAACACTATTGAAAAAGTTATAAAAATGTTTGAAGCCGTGGCGTAAACTGAACTTTATTGTGTAGGATTTAAAGTTATTTTTCCATAAACTCATATTTTGTTTACATTTTTGGCAAATGCATCGCAAATGCATAATAGTGCCCTGCTTTTTGTTTTTGGCTCGTTTTGGCGTTGGGAGGGGCCGCGTCGCCAGATAAATGCGCGCTTTTTGACTTAAAAAATATGGTTTTTCTGTGCAACCACTACCTTATAGAATTAAAACTTAAATAAATTCTTAAATTATATTTGAATTCATTATCCTATTTTTTTAGCATCGAGAACCTTTTTGTGGACAAACTGTCGATGTCGTTGTAGGTAGTGGTACAGAGTTTTGATAGAATATCCCCTTATTAATAAACGCTGTATAGCGTCTGTATAGTTACAAAACGCTTTGTCTTCTTCGTTCGAAAGTCATATTACTGACGACTGAAAGAGAGAAATCGGTGTGTAACCATTCATCTGATATAATACGTTTATTAGTAAGGGGGTAAAAGATCAGTGTAGCTTACCGCCCTCCCATAAACCATACTAGTACTTTAGTCTTTAAATTACAGACTGTGAACGTTCTTAAAATTACGAGAATTGCCTCTCTGATCTCAGTCTCAATCAGTCAAAAATGCCTCTAATTTCCCCTACAATTTGACAAGTTTTTGACATTTGTTTGTCGCCGAGATGAGACTGCGACTAGATTTTGAACGTTTCAAATTACGAGAATTGGCCTTCTTTTCGGTCAAAATGACATTATTTAGTAATATTAGCTGTCATTTTGGTCTAGCAAATTAAAAATCAGAGTTTACATAACATTATATCCACGTCAATACATTCGGATTTAGATTAATGTATTTAGGTCTTACCCCGTCTAAGCAAAAAGCAGTAAAAACCTCCACACAAATTCATATCACACAAATCAAAATATGGTCTTCTCCCACAATACACGACTAGCTAACAGGGTTCCGTAGAGAAAGAACTCGTTAACGTCTGAATAGCCCGCGAACAGATGAAGTTTACTCGACTGATGGAATATATTAGCGCCGTGTGTACGGAACACTCACGCTAGGATTTGATACTGCTTTTTAATTGCGAGAATTTTGTGGTGCCTTGTGGAAGGTTAACTGGTTTTTTTAAGGGGTTGGCCCCTTACAAAGTACTAGGGTGTAAAGGAAAAAAGGTGTTATGCTGTTATTTATAACCTAGGCGTAAAGTTAGGACATATTTTTTTCTGAGAAATCTTCGTGTTATGTTAGGCCATCTTTCTGTGTATCTGAGATATTATAAAATGAAATCGTTGTAGTTATTTAACCGTTCGTATGCCGAGAACGTAGATTAATAGTTAATTGTTTCTGTAATTATAGGATTCAACCGGTTAAAGGAGAAGTTCTTCGGTTGTGCATATCATTTTAAGAATTTTAAGACTACCAAAAAAAAAAGTACAAGTACTTAAATTGGCTAAAATAGGTGCTACATTTGGTGAGAAAAGCAGAATTAATTTCCCTTTTTTGACACAAATTAAGCCACTTTATTTTCAGAATAAGAAAAAAATATATTAGAAACAGATTAGAGTAATATAAAATTGACGCAATAAATGACTTGTGGCCCAGGCGGAGATGGCGGGATGAGCTAGACTTCTTTAATATTGGTCCTTGACAGACCTGGATAGAGAGAGGTGGAAGGAGAGTAGTAGGAGAGGCCTTTGCCCAGCAGTGGGAAATCAATGGCTAGTTAAAGAAAAAAAAAGTGGCACTCCGGGAGTGCCGACAGAAGTGAAAACTTGAACAATTACGTGTGTATTTTTTTAATCGTCATATAAACAAAACACAAACAGATTACTTTGCCATCACTCACTGACAGATCGGAAATACATTAAAACCGAGTACATCCCGAGGATAGCCGAACACATCCGAAGCGGTGTCGGTTACGGTAACAGTGGCGCGAATTCAATGGTTTTTTCCCATCTCAAAAAAATACCGAACCCGCCTAAAGAAGCTTTCACTTCAAAAACAAATGGTAGCTTTTATTGTTGCGTCAACTTATGGTATACACCTGTATACCTGAACATATGTGTCTTGTGTTTTGGTGTCAGAATTTTCTCTGCCATATGCGATCTTAATATTGTTCCTAATTCTCACATTTTTCTACAATAATTCCTACCTAGTTCATAATACAATATAGTCTATTTCCTAGCACAGCACATTGTTTATCACAAGTAATAGGCATGACTACGGCGGAAGCACTCTGCGAATCTCTCCTAATTAAAACTGTGTTTGCTTAATCCGCATCGCGTATTGTGAGAGCGTGAAAGCGCTTCAGAGCAACTTGCCATAGATTATACGTAGGCGAAGAAAGGACGTTTTACGTGCTAAAAAAAGTAAAGCTATTTTAATCTACAAGATGTTACGGAAAGGGTATATCAATACAAACGGGTTGAAGAGTGTATCTGGTCTAGAATCTCTGTACAAAATTTCAGCTCAAAAGCAGTAACTTTGAAAATGCTTAATATTTTTTTATTTCGATAGTTTATTAAATTGAAATCATAACAAACGTGTCACCGCACTACGAGGGTCATTATCGATTATCTGTAATGTGTCTGTGCGCCTAGTACACGCACATCACGCCGCCGCGCGCCAGTGCAGCGCCGTGATGTCGAAATAAAAAAATCTGAAATTTTGTACAGAGATTCTAAACCAGATACACTCTTCAACCCGTTTGTATTGATATACCCTTTCCGTAACACCCTGTATATACTAACCCCCTTATTCATAAAACTTATGAAACCTATTTTAGTTAAAATGGGGTTTGTCTCTTTCTTACACACAGAAATGACAACGTGACAGATAAAGACAAACGTTCTATAAACCTATTTTAGCTAAAATAGAGATAAAATAGGATTATGAATAAGGGGGTAATAATACAGAGCAGTGGTGGTCAAGTGGTAACGGCCGTGACTTACGAGTTGTAGGTCGTAGGTTCGAACCCAGACAGGCGCTTTACTTTGTGTAAATTATTTCATCACCACTGCTCTCAAAACGGTGAAGGAAAACAGCGTGAGGAAACCGGGATGTCCTAGAACCAAAAATTCGAAGACATATGACATCTGCCAACCCGCACTAGGCCCGCGTGGTGAATTACGGCCCGCTCCCTCTCACCGAGAGGAGGCTTGTCCCAGCAGTGGGAACATTATAAGCTGATTATGATGATGACTAATAATAAAGCTGCAATGCTTGTTTGTTTGAACATGCTAATCTTTGGATTTACGACGCGGATTTGAAAAAATATATTTGTATATGATATCCTAATTCTTGAGGATGGCTATAGGCTATTTAACATCACGGTAGGACCCACAGATATAGTTACACCTAGATAACGCAAGAGCAACTAGGTACATCGCGTGCCAAAAATTGCACCAGCTTACGTACAAAAATCGTAAGCCGCCATTTTCGCGCTCAGTCCTGGAGTACTGCTGGCTGGGTGAGCGTCAGTGCTGGCGCTAGGCCCCGGGGGTGGGGCTAGACGGGTGCCGCACGCGGCGGTGTCTTTGAATCGATTTGATTTTCCCATAGTAGGTAGTCAAAATATGGCACGCTTGGTTTTCATACAGATCCTGATACTTGCGTTATCTACGTCTATCTATCTGTGGTAGGACCCTCAGGAACAGAGCAAAAAGAAAAATAGACAGAAAGAACTCTAAGCAAAAACGAAGTAATATCGCGGGCAGGCAATGCGATGCCACAAGGTGGATCGGGGTAAAAAGAAATATCACGCGGGCGAAGTCGCGGGCAGAAACTAGTAGATAAATACATCAGCCTGTGTTATCCCACTGCAAGGCAATGGCCTCCTAGAAAATGGAAAGCTTTTTCCACTCAACTCGATCCTGCGCCATTCATCATCTGCCTAGCCTTTTCCCAACTATGTTGGGCTCGGCTTCCAGTCTAACCGGATGCAGCTGAATACCAGTATTTTATATGGAGCGACTGCCTATCTGACCTCCACAACCCAGTTACTGGGTAATACGATACCCCTTGGTAAGACTGGTTCTCAGATTTCCGGGCTTCTGACGACCCGTAACGACTGTCAAAGATCCACGAATGACAGCCGGGACCAACGGCTTAACGTGCTTGCCGAGGCACGATCGATCCTGCGCCATTATGGACCAATAACAATTAAGCTATTTAAGCTTATAGTATTTAAGCCTACGAGTATAAGACAATCTTAATTGGAAATGCATTTTTTTTAAGTGAAAGCTTCTTTAGGCGCGTTGGGCTTTTTTTGAGATGGGAAAAAAACATTGAATTCGCGCCACTGTTACCGTAACGACACCGCTTCGGATGTGTTCGTCTTTTCTCGGGATATACTCGGTTTAAATGCATATCCGATATGTCAGTGAGTGATGGCAAAGTATTCTGTTTGTGTTTTGTTTTCACTTCTGCCGGCACTCCCGGAGTGCCACTGATTTTTTTGGAACGTTGTTTCTTAACGCGGCTTGCGGTAGGAATTGACCGAAAGAAACTGTCACTTAAAGAAAAAGCGTTATGGCCCGCCATACGACTTCCGCTCTTTCTTTATCTCTTTTTTTTCGGAAGCTTATTTAAAATTATAGTAAGGGCTGATTTTTTAATTGACAGATAATTTTTATTCGTGGAATAAAATTGACGTCTGACAGAATTTGTATGGAAAAACTGTCAAAAATTCAAAATAATTTCTCGAATAAAAATTATCTGTCGATGGAAAAATCAGCCCTAAGTGTTTTCTATCATTTTTAGTGTTCCGTAGCCAAATGGCAAAAAACGGAACCCTTATGGATTCGTCATGTCTGTCTGTCTGTCCGTCCGTCCGTATGTCACAGCCACTTTTTTCCGAAACTATAAGAACTATACTGTTGAAACTTGGTAAGTAGATGTATTCTGTGAACCGCAGTAAGATTTTCACACAAAAATAGAAAAAAAAACAATAAATTTTGGGGTTCCCCATACTTACAACTGAAACTACAAAAATTTTTTTTCATCAAACCTGTACGTGTGGGGTATCTATGGATGGATAGGTCTTCAAAAAATGATATTGAGGTTTCTAATATCATTTTTTTCTGAACTGAATAGTTTGCGCGAGAGACACTTCCAAAGTGGTAAAATGTGTGTGTCCCCCCCCTCTAACTTCTAAAATAAGAAAATGATAAAATTAAAAAAATATATTAGGTCCTTACATATGAAATTGGCGTTTTTCGTACTGGCCACTTTAATCACGAATTTCTCCTCTTTGGTAAGGAATTCCAAATTCAAATTTGTACAGCTATTTACTCATGTATTTGTGCTTCGATGACCGTCATTCATTTGTTTTTTTTCTTCTGTTTTTTCTGTTTGCGTCAGTCATTTTACAAAATGGAAAATTTAAAATATCGCATTATTTACGAGTACGAGTTCCGCCGTGGCACTAGTGCTGCGGAAACGACTCGAAGGGTGAATGATGTGTATGGCGGTCATGTTGCAAAAGAAAACACAGTTCGTTTTTGGTTCCAACGTTTTCGTTCTGGAAATTTCGACCTGCAGAACAAGCCCCGTAGACGGCCTGAGACCCAAGTTGATAATGGAGAATTGAAGGCTATTGTGGAAGCGGACCCATCGCAAATCACGTCCGAGTTAGCTGCAGGCTTCGATGTTAGTGATAAAACTGTTTTAATTCACTTGAAGCAAATTGGGAAGATTAAAAAGCTTGAAAGCACGACAACGCCAGACCACACACTGCGCAACAGACGGCTACCAAATTAGAAGAGCTTGAATTGGAATGTCTTAGACATCCTCCGTACTCCCCGGACCTTGCTCCAACAGATTACCATTTTTTTCGCAATTTGGATAACTTTTTGCAAGGGAAAAAATTCAACTCCGATGGGGCAGTCCAAATCGCCTTCAAAGATTTTATTGATTCCCGTCCGACTGGTTTTTTTAGTAAAGGGATCAATGAACTACCTATAAGATGGCAAAAGTGCATTGAAAACAATGGTTCATACTTTGATTAATTAAATATATTATATTAAAAAATATTCGACTTTTTGTTCCTTCCATACAAAACGCCAATTTCATATGTAAGAACCTAATATATAATGTACATTACCATGTAAACTTCCACCGAAAATTGGTTTGAACGAGATCTAGTAAGTAGACGGAACCCTTCATGGGCGAGTCCGACTCGCACTTGGCCGGTTTTTTTGTTTCGACAAATGAGCAGCTTAGGTCAGGCTACAGTAAAGCCGGCAGTTAGGATGACATGTAAACTTATCTCATACAGTAGATGTTTATGTTATCTTTCAAAGATGTTTCTGACCCTAAATTGTTCGATAGTAGGACAGTGATAATCACATTAGAAAACACTCGAAACATCAAGAGTGAAAAATAAGCAAGCAAAGCAATATTAGTAATACGAGTATAAACTAGAGAGGACTTAAAATTATTTTATGAAGAATAAACTATGTAGATATAATTCTACTTCTTCACTGAGGTTCCTACACTTTTCAGCTCAAACACTGTCACGTCTGCCTCACCTCATCACGTCTAAACACGTTCGTAGCGCGAAGTCACGTAATCACAGCAATCTCGGAGCGAGGGCTCGCACAAAAAGAAATAATTAACCCATCCGCGTCGCTGCACTTGTCACGTCAAGTCGCAGCTTTTAATGTTGCCACTGTCACGCTGCGCTTGGTAACACGTTTGGTGTTACTTTGTACAGGTGGTAATATGTTGTTTTGTTTTGAAATAAATAACCGACGTGTAAGGGCACGTAATGCCGAGGAGTGAAAAAATAGTGAGAAAAGTTTTGAGTATGAATATGGATGGCTATAAGAGTAGGGGAATAACAAAGAAACGATGTATATACTGAAAGGGGTGACTACCGAATTGACGACTTAGGGTCAGTTCACACCGCAAGGCGACGCGGCGCGCAGTTTTCAAGATAGCAATACAATTATAGACCTTACCTTCTACACAAAAACCGGCCAAGTGCGAGTCGGACTCGCCCATGAAGGGTTCCGTAGCAGCAAGTAACATAATATAAAACTTTGTGAAAGGTAAATTGCGGTTTTCGATTTATGACGTATTAAAAAAAAACTACTTACTAGATCTCGTTCAAACCAATTTTCGGTGGAAGTTTACATGGTAATGTACATTATATATATTTTTTTAATTTTATCATTCTCTTATTTTAGAAGTTAGAGGGGGGGGGGGGGACACACATTTTACCACTTTGGAAGTGTCTCTCGCGCAAACTATTCAGTTCAGAAAAAAATGATATTAGAAACCTCAATATCATTTTTGAAGACCTATTCATAGATACCCCACACGTACAGGTTTGATGAAAAAAAAATTTTGGAGTTTCAGTTGTATGGGGAACCCCAAAATTTATTGTTTTTTTTTTCTATTTTTTTGTGAAAATCTTACTTGCGGTTCACAGAATACATCTACTTACCAAGTTTCAACAGTATAGTTCTTATAGTTTCGGAAAAAAGTGGCTGTGACATACGGACGGACGGACAGACAGACAGACAGACAGACATGACGAATCCATAAGGGTTCCGTTTTTTGCCATTTGGCTACGGAACCCTAAAAAGGTACTCAATTCTGTGTGCCTACTACGTCGAGCTACGCCGCACAGTGGGCTGGGATTACAAGGTTGGGTCTTAAGAACTAAAATGTATTTTTTTAGTATCTAGACATAAATATAAAAAGTTTTTACTCTTTGACTTTTTTTAATTGGACTCGTACTTTCGGAGATATAGCCATATCAAATTTGTATGAAGAGTTATGAAATTTTAGTTTCGCAATTTATTCCAATTAATTTGAAATTGAAAATAATGTACACTAAACGGTCTGAAGTACTTCAATACTTACTTAGAACTTTAAATAAAAAAAAATTGTTCGACATTTTCCACCACCATAGGTAATATAGGTAGGTATGACGTAATTTGTTTTGACACTTATTTCCGGGAATCAAGACATAGGAATGCGCGACCGCAACATCAAGTTATGGCACGTGTCGTTACCTGATTGGTGCAACGATAAGGGCACAAAATGTACTATTGCATTCAAACGTACTTCAGTGTTCTATTACCCACCATAACAGACGCACTACCCTCACATATTTATTACTTATACAAATAAGTGAAGTGAGTGTGAGTTATTTTGTGTTTGTGAAAATGTTTGAAGATTTGGTGACCCACCTTGACCTTTTTATTATTTTAAAAAACAGTGGCAGTATTAAAAATAATGAAAGTTTGTGTAGTGAGATAAGGTCTAAATTTTTAGTCGAATTAAGTGATCAACATGAAAAGACCTGAAAGTTATTTTGTGCAAAATTTTGTTATAATTTAAATAGAAGATGGGAAAACGCTCATCGTAAAGAAACTATATTCAGAACTAAAAATAGCGAATGGTTACAAGAAACCATAATGTGGCCAGACTTTATTAAGTGTTTATTATCCAGTAATGAAGATCAAACAGCACCGAGTACATCAACTCAGTATGTATCACCAGCAAAAGTTTCTGACGGTGTCTCCACCGAGCAAAGCCCTAGAAAACCGTTTTGTGAATTAGCGCTTAAACAGAAAAAAGACGAGCAGAAAACTTTCATTTATCTTCGGACGAAATAAAATATGCATATTTTGAGCAGTTGAAAGCGGATGGGAATGATGAGATTGCTAAAATACTAGAACATTTACTTAAGAATCCCCAAGATGTAAAAAAAGTTAAGAAGTGCATATCTGTTAAAGAAACAAAATCTGTATTTTCTCCGGATGAGGCTTTAGGATTATTTTTATCACTTAAGCTGACCAAGTGGCAATACAATACTTTAAGAAAAAGTGTTAACGAGAATGACGGTAATATATTTCCATCTTATTATCAAGTGCAACATGCGAAACAGGAATGCTATCCACCAAAAGATGCTATTACAGTGAGGGACACCTCAGCCAAAATAAAGTTACAAGCTCTATTGGATATAACGACAAGAAGAATAATGACGTCACTCGTCATAGATAGTGGTTGTAAAGAATTTACACTAATCAGTAAGTGGGGATTTGACGGTGCTTCAAATCAAGCCAATTACAAACAAAAAGTGCAAACAAACGATGAACAAGAAAGTGAACTGGACGATTCAAGCATATTTATGGGAAGTTTAGTGCCAATAAAATTAATGTGCGGCGAACAAGTTATCTGGAAAAACGATTCACCAAATTCATCATACTGGTGTCGTCCAATCTTTTTCGAATTTGTGAAAGAAAATAAAATAACAATTTTGCGTGAAAAAAGTGCTATTGAGGAAGAGATTGTTAATTTAGTAAAAACAGAAGTTGGAGAAATAAAGATTTCACACTCTTTATCACACGTCTCACATAATATTAGTAAACACACCTTCCAATATATTAATAAAAAGGATAATAAACATATTATTGAAATCCTTAAAACGGACTTTCCTTTGGTGTTCCTCCATTAACCCTAACCACACAAGGCTAATAGAGTATTAGTAAACACACCTTCCAATATATTAATAAAAAGGATAATAAACATATTATTGAAATCCTTAAAACGGACTTTCCTTTGGTGTTCCTCCATTAACCCTAACAGGTGACAATGATAGACGGAAAAGCAACATCAATTTTATGTGATACTTCATCTCAGAGATGCGACATTTGTAAAACCACTCCAACTGAGATGAATAATTTGCCCTTAATTGCATCAAAACCGACTGATCCAGATCTCTGTAAATACGGATTGTCATCATTGCATATCTGGATACGAATGATGGAATGCATTCTGCATATAGCTTACAGATTAACGATAAAGACATGGACACGGACAGTAAAGGGAGACAACAAGTGCATCATGGAAAGCAGGAAGAAAAATATACAAGATGCTTTTAAAAATAGAATGGGACTTCTGATAGATGTTGTCAAACAAGGGCACGGCTCCACGAATGACGGGAATACTGCTAGAAGATTTTTTGCAAACCCAAACGTGACTGCTGAGATAACTGGTGTTAGTGAAGACTTAATTAGGCGGTTTGCAACCATTTTAGAGGCAATTTCATCAGGTTACCACATTGACACAGTCAAATTTCACGAATATGCTTAAGTGACCATGCGACTGTATTTGGAATTATATGGCTGGTATTATATGCCTTCAAGTGTTCATAAAGTTCTTATGCATGGTGCAGCTATTATTGAAAGTTTTGGTCTAATACCAATTGGACAGCTATCTGAAGAAGCCGCTGAACCTAGAAATAAAGACTTTCGTAGGTACCGCCAACACCATTCCAGGAAATGCAGTAGAAAAACTACAAATGAAGACATTCTAAATAATTTGTTGACCAGCTCTGATCCACTCATCTCAGCGAAACGCCACAAACTTCGCAGAAAATATAAAACTTTGTCAGAAGAAGCACAAGAACAAACGGAAACATTTGATGATGACGAATACGAAAATTTTGCATTTGTTAATATGGATACTCTTGATAGTGATTAAATTAAAAAAGTGCAGTGACCAGTACCTGATTGTGATTTTTACTTATTTTATTAGTCCTTAGTGGATTAGGCCTAACGGGGAGACCACTACATAAAAAAAAACGCGCCTGGTTCTTAAACTCTATGGTGGTGTGGAATAGAGAACAAAATTTGAAATTGCGACCAAATCGCAGAAAATCGCAACCCGACAATAGGTGCTAAAATAGGACAAAAATACGTACTATACATACGTAAAGTCAATTCTTTGAGAAAATTTGAGAATTTCTAGATTTTCAAGTTTTTTTGTTTTGCTTCATACAAAAATTACTTTGGTTATTAATAACTCCGAAAATACTCAAGTTATCTAAACGACCCTCATATAAATAATTACTTATAATCAATAGATAAATCCAACGCACTATTTAAAATTTCAGAAAAAGAAACTTTTTTTTTTTAAACGCTAAGTCCTCTACCGGCCCGTTTCAGCCCACTGTGCGCCGCGCGGCCCTCCTCACTGATGTGTACCTTTTTGTGTAGTAGATAAGGTCTATAATTGTATTGCTATCTTGAAAACTGCGCGCCGCGTCGCGTCGCGGTGTGGACTGACCCTTATAAGAGAAGTAAGGAAGAAAAAGATATGTTGCTTACTGCCGTCCGCAAATAAATTGGTATAAGGGCAGAAGAATGACGATGATGTATTAACCAATTAGTGACGCTATGAATGTCACGTCAAGTCTAGCTGTGCTCGATTGTCACGCTGCGTTTAGTAACTAGTTTGGTACTACTGTGTGGAGTTAGTATTAATTACTTTAGTTGGTTCGAATCCAGACAGGCGCTTTACTTTGTGTAAATTATTTCATCACCACTGCTCTCAAAACGGTGAAGGAAAACATCGTGAGGAAACCGGCATGTCCTAGAACCAAAAATTCGAAGACATGTGACATGTGCCAACCCGCACTGGCCCCGCGTGGTGGATTACGGCCCACTCCCTCTCACCGAGAGGAGGCCTGTGTCCCAGCAGTGGGAACAACATTATATGCTGATTATGTATGTATGTACTTTAGTTGCAAAAAATATAATTAAACAATTGTCCTTTGACTTGTCACTTTGATTGCTTAGCGGTACACTATGTATTTACCGCTAAGCAATCGAACAACAATATTTTGTAACTGAAAAATATCTAAATAATAATTGAAAATATTTTGATTTGTCCCAAAAGTTGTGACGTAAAATTAAAAATATGAGGCAAAGTTAACGTCAAAACTTTTTAGATATTTCAAAATAAAATATCCCTTTTCCAAAGATAGTCAAGTTGTTTTTCCTAATTATAAATCTTCCATTATTTAAAAAGCCCGTCAGAAAAGAAGCGTAAATCAAAAAACTTCTTAAAGGCTTCAGTGTCAAAACAGAAAAGTTATCATTTTTTAAATGTATGGCTTTGGAACCAGCGATTTTGGTAGAGGAGCGACTTTTGTGTTTGTTCAACTTCGAATCTAACGCATAATTCACAGATATTCAATAATTGGCTAACAAAATGAATACTTAGCTAGGTTTATATTCGCATTCAATTTAAAACTGCACCGTCGCAACCAACCTGCGGGTCAATTCCGTAACACTTTATCAATCGAAATCGGTTTCATTTTGACAGTTAAACAACATTCATTGCCTTATTTACGTGTTGAGCAGACAAATTTTTCGAACTTGAAGCAATGGATTAGCAATTGGCTTCGAAATGATTCTGATTCGGATTGATAGTGTGTTACGCAATTAGGGTGCCGCATTTAAAAATAATTGATAGTGTTAGGATCAACAAAATGAGCTAAAAAATAAGAATTTGTTGTGATTTGAAGTTACAGATGCTAAGTGCGATTAATATGCGAATTAAGTACATTGCTCCAGTAAACAACTACATCAGCTATAACTGGCAATAGGGTTCCATTAATAAATATAAATAAATCCATACTATTATAATCACACTAATATTAAAAAGGCGAAAGTTTGTCTGTCTATCTGTTACCTCTTCACGCTTAAACTGCTGAACCGATTTAGATGAAATTTGGCACCTGGGTAGACCATGACCTGGAGTAAGACATAGGATACTTCTTATCCCGATATTCCCACGGGATCGAGACTTATGTGGGTTAAACCGCGTATAGAATAAATATTTGACCGATATGCTGAGCCAACTGGTTCAACGATTGCCGAACATCTCATTTGTGAAATGTCTTTCTTTTTTTCAATCCAATGGGTCCATGTCGTCGCTTGCCTACTACCCCTACAATAATTCCCATTAAAGTCTGCAGTCAGTTCCGTCAATACCCCGGACGGACAGCCTCCCCTCACCCCCTTTGTCTCGTAAATACAATAACTAATCACAATAAAAGGGTTGCGGCGGTCTCTATTAAAAACTCGCTAAGAATATCAGGGTGGAGAGGGGAAGGGGTTAGGAGGAGCGCACACTCGTTGATGTCTTTATTTCCACGCGGTTTGAAGAGGTTATTTAATAATTAATTGTTGGTTTTCTGAGAAAGACTGTTATATTGGAGTTTTATGAACGCTTGAGATGATTATATTTCAATATCTTACAATTATTAAAAAAAAAATTGAAGGAGTGTAGACTATAAGGAAAAGTATTCATACGGTTACAAAATTGAGTGTGAAATTGTAACTTATGTTTCAGAACGTTTTTGCGATACCGATGTTTGATATACCTAAAGTTGGAAAGAGCGTGTATTTTTATTATAATGTTGAAAAAATAAAAGAACACACATTGGCTACACGCACTGAAATGAATTGTTGAAACTAAATTGTTGAAACGTCGCGACGTTTCAACAATTTAGTTGTGTAAACCAATTATTTTACCAAATTCTGTTTCTAAGAACGAATTTCACCAAACTCTTATACCTGAAGTCTTATCCTGAGAAAAATTTTGAATTTTTGACAGTATTTCCATACTAGAACTGTCAGACGTCAATTTTATTCCACAGATAAAAGATACTTTGGTAAAATCACCCCTAAATCAGTCAAGTGTGCGTTCCGCTTTATTATTATGATTTTTCTTTGGTTTTCCTCCCGCTAATGGCGTTGCGATGCCGGCGGCCGTCGGTTCATTGCGTCACTTGCCATCCCTTCTGCTTTCATTATTTATTTATCATGTTGTAATGTCGTGTCATCACCCCTTATGTTTGAAGATTGGGTATGTCATCTTAACCAGCTGTTAGCCAATGATTTTTTTTATTAAAACCCTTGTCAGTGGAAAAATTGACAAAAACCTCAAGTGCTCTAAAATTCAGACCCCGGATGGTAAAAATATCGATGCGTATTCTTGTTTTGTACTTAAAGGGAATAGATCATCTTTATCAGAAGAGGCCATGTTGCGTGGGTTTGCGGGCGAGGAGTTGAAAGTATTATGAAAGTCTTTATGAACAATCACAGGATGTCTAATCCAATTATTTAATTAACGATAATGCATGAATGACATTCCACCATGTACGTGGGGCGCGAGCGCAATCAAATTACACACTATTGGATATCATAGCACAATTTCTCCAATCAATATCGTCTTTTACGATCAATCCATGTGAATGTATCCCTCACTTCTCAAAGTTCTTATAATGGCGGGCCGCCTCCCCAGTCCATCAGTCCATGGTGTTACGTCAAATTGACAGTTGACATATCTTCTAAAAAAAACAATACTAACCAAAGAGGTTGGCATCACCGAACCAATTCTCTAGACGCGCCGACACGGCCACCCTGACTATCGCACGCCCTCGTGCGCTTAGTGATATTGCGCATCTGAATTACCAGAGGAAATAACATTCCATTGGTCAGCTCGTCCATTCCTGACATGCACACGTATAGACTAACATTTAATGGTCTCTCACTAAGAAGTAGCACAACCTCAACCACATCAATAAAACATAACGTGTGCTGGGCCCGCTTGGCCCGCTCGTCAAATCACCAAATCGCCATGCGGCGTAGGCTGGCGTACTATACACCTTGACCTAGCCACCAAATTGCTACGTGGTGTGGACCGGGCGTACTAGGCCCCTTCGACCAACCACCAACTTACCATGCGGTGTGGACCGGGCGTACTAGGCCCCTTCGACCAACCACCAAATCACCATGTTGTATGGACCGGGCGTACGAGGCCCCTTCGACCAACAACCAACTCACCATGTTGTATGGACCGGGCGTACGAGGCCCCTTCGACCAACAACCAACTCACTATGCGGCGTAGACCGGGCGTACTGGGCCCTTACGACTACGCTTAGCAAATTCTAATGTGTTTGCGTGTTTATGAAGTATCTATACAACGTACTTTCATTTTAATGTACATCCGCTTCATGACTGAACGAATGCGATTTAGAGTGCGAAGCTGTTAGGGTTCCTGAACTGGCGGTCAGAGAGCCCTCACTGGACACCGAGTTATTAAGATTTCTGTGCCGAGAGAGTATCACTATCGCTATCAATAGGTGTTATTTCTTCAAGTTGTTCCAAATCACGCGCCGTCTCGGCCTCCTCATCACTAATCATATTTGATGCTAATTCTAATAATCCTTCAAACCCTCTGGGTACTCGACGCATGTATTTGTTTATGCGGTTTGTACCAGTCATGGATTTCAGTTCGGAGCAAACGTATTCAAGCACACGAGTTATAACAAACGGACCCCGGAATTTACGCGATAGTTTGGTTTGGTTGCGTTCTCAACCTTTGATAAAAACAAACCTTGCATATAAGGCCCTAACTTGTGCCCTACCGCGGTTAATCTTTGAGTATCGGCTGCTGCAGCCTGTTTGATTCCGCGGGATGCGACGTTTCGATACATTCTAAATTTGCGCAGGTGAGAGTATTCATACTGATATTGGATGAAATTTTAGAAATACCCAACGACTGGGCTTGAATACCGAACACGAGTTCAGTGGGTGTGTATCCCGGTATCCTAAATCGAGTACTATTAAGAGCAAGTTGAACATCATGAAGTTCGTCGCGCCAAACTTTATTAGAATCATTTTCTACTACGGTTTATAAGTGCACGCATTACGCGATCGACCTGTCCATTAGCCCTGTAGCAACCAGGTGCAATTCAATGGTACGTTTGAGGCAGAATTTTTTTAAAGTCAGCACTTTATCATTTACGATTTCTTTTTCAGCAGGTAATAACCGATAGGGACGCCTCTGAACAGTTTTACATGGGTCTATAAGGTAACTCACCTGTGGTCACGCGACGTATATATAGGCACACCATCTATGAAGAACTTTCTATATTTCTGTAATACTGCCACTATCAAAAAGAAACAAAATGACCTCACCAGTTGATGTTGACAGGGTACCTCTTATTATTTTATGTTTGCAAATCTGCACTTATCTGCGTGCTGCATGTTGTTCAGTTCCAGACTTCTTTCCTGGGCAGGTTGTACTAATATGTCCAGGCTTCTCAAAACATGTAACAGAGTTTTCCTTCACCGTTGGTCTTGACTTTTGACTATCTGTATTGCGTCGCTTGCGGCATTTTTCTAGCTTGTGTTCTCTACTTCCA
Organism: Amphipoea oculea; assembly: GCA_945859645.1. NCBI lineage: Eukaryota > Metazoa > Arthropoda > Insecta > Lepidoptera > Noctuidae > Amphipoea > Amphipoea oculea. The sequence goes on from OX243880.1 coordinate 16,242,477, forward strand.
CGATAGAAACAAGTTCCTCCAAACCGTGTTTCATCTGTCAAGCTCTGCTAATGAGACACAATTGATTTTCTATTGTTTCGTCACCAATGGGCGACGCGCGCCGCTTGACCGGTTATGTTGATGCTTTTTGTTGAAGTAATCACAAGTTTTAGTTTCTGAAGAATCACAATCCTCACTGCGTCTCTTTAATGACACTTTGCTTAAAATCCTGAAGAGTTGTGTTCTTCAATATCTGGTTCAGAGTCATCAGGGTAAAACTTTATTAGTTTTATTGAGACATGACTTGCTGGAGTAGCTTGAATTGCAGTCTGCAGGCGTGATAAAAGAGTATCCATGTTCCCAAGGAGACTTTCATCATGTTTTCCCTTGAAAACTTCATTGATCACAGGTTGTTCTAATGGAATCTCACAAATCTCCTCAATATCTTGCCCTCTGAATCCCACTTCTGATAAAGGGAATAGATCATCTTTATCAGAAGAGGCCATGTTGCGTGGGTTTGCGGGCGAGGAGTTGAAAGTATTATGAAAGTCTTTATGAACAATCACAGGATGTCTAATCCAATTATTTAATTAACGATAATGCATGAATGACATTCCACCATGTACGTGGGGCGCGAGCGCAATCAAATTACACACTATTGGATATCATAGCACAATTTCTCCAATCAATATCGTCTTTTACGATCAATCCATGTGAATGTATCCCTCACTTCTCAAAGTTCTTATAATGGCGGGCCGCCTCCCCAGTCCATGGTGTTACGTCAAATTGACAGTTGACATATCTTCTAAAAAAACAATACTAACCAAAGAGGTTGGCATCACCGAACCAATTCTCTAGACGCGCCGACATACTTATTTTTATATTTCACTTGTTAGTTATGTTTGTAAATATTCAGGTTGTTTCTTACAAGCTAAATTAGACAACGTCTTTCCAGGGGGGCAATTGCGTAACACTTTATCAATCGGAATCGGTTTCATTTTGACAGTTCAACAACATTCATTGCTTTATTTACGTGTTGAGCAGACAAATTTTTCGAACTTATAAAGCAATGGATTAGCAATTGACTTCAAAATGATTCAAATTCCGATTGATAGTGTGTTACGCAATTAGGGTGCAGGATCAGTATCATTGTTTTTGCTTCCTCTTCGTGTCGCTGGCAGGACAGTATTTCAGATCTTGTTGACCTAAAACGTCGCCACTGCCACGGCGTCGTTGGTGGCAGCGCAGAGGTCACCTGACTACATGTTTTGAGACACAGAGGGCAGGATTCAGAGATATTTGCGTCCTCATGGCGAAAATAAACCATCTTATCTCCAACTATACCCCAATTTCAGTTAGAAAATAGCAGAATAGTTTTCAGTGGGTACACAAAAGTGGTTAAAAGCGATAGTTAGCAATTAGTTCGGGCAGACGCGCGGCACTTAGCCGTCGCGGCGCCTAATGTTACTCGTATCTCAGTATTTATTGCGATGTTTCCATGTGAATATGTGGGTTTCAACTGTGCAAGAGTAGGTATTCTGTGATACCAGAGGTTAAAACTCCTATCTATTTATCTTCTTTAGAAAAAAGGCATAGTCAAGTCGAATTTGAAGTTTTGTCACTGGGTAGAGATTTTAGCTACTACTTACTATACATATAAGACTAGATTTAATTTTATTATTATTTTGTGTCAAATACTTACCTCAAAAAAAAAATAGAGTAACACCTTTTTGCTAACTTTTTATACTAAAATTATTCCTCTCTTCTAAAACATAATGATTTCCTTGATCTATCAGGGTTTAAAACTGGCAAAACCCAATTGGTTCTCAATGATTTTGTCGATTATGAAATATGCCCAAGTATATTTGTAAGGTTTGGTGAGAAAAGCCTGAAGAAAATGGACTCATTAATGTTAGTATGAAGATTATCTATATTCCCACTACAACTTACTCCTAAATCGAAAAGGTACAACGATAAAACAAACCCTACCAAAAAAAAAATACAAAAACCCCATTCGGCCAGTTTATTAGCATCTATTAGAGCAAGCCCCGACCTTCCCATTACACTGGCGAGCACAAAAATGTGTAACGCCCACCTAATAAATTTACCGGCAGTTACGTCGCGCACGCGACCCAAAGTGGATGGTTAGCTGGATCCGTTGAGTGCTTGTACGGATTTTATGTTCCGCGATTAGGGCATTTGATGCGATACACTGTAGTAATGGCTGGGTCAATTAAATGGACTTATGTGTAGGTTTGGTGTTGTTTGGTAGTTTGTTTAGGTTTTTAATGAAATTGTTTATTGGGTGTAGAACAGTTTATGGTCGCTTCTTATTAGTCACCAGGCTATTTAAGTACATGTAGATATACTAATGACATAATTCTGCGACTCTCTCTGGGGGTCAGACTAAAGATGCTTTGAAAGCCAAATCTCGTATTTAGAAACGTTAAAAATTTAGTCGCAATGTCAACAACTAAATCGGAGAATTACTTAGAGGTATTTTTGGCAGGTTGAGACTGAGATTACACTGCGAACGTTCTTAAAACTACGAGAATTGCATCTCAGTGCTAACTCAAAATCTCACTATCGCATGTAATATAACTGTTTGAGGATTCATAAACGTTTCCCTTAGAAAAAAAAATCGTCATCCAATAACGTTTACCAAACCTACTTCAAATACATAATTTACCGATAAACCGGCTCTTATCCAACCTAAAACAGAAAAAAATCGCGTTACATTACGTCTGATAACTAATGTCAGACATTAAGCACTCGACTCGCTCGTAATAAAAGCAATAACACTCCGAATAGGAAAGAGTGCCTCTATAATGCGTTGGGTAAACGAATATGTGGGGAAATTGCTCGGGAGCGAGCGAAGATGCGATTGAGAGAGCCCGGATACGGCCAATCATCAATCTACCCCCTACGTCGTAAATCACGCGTACAATGGACGAGGGAAGTTCTTAAGAAGAAAAACTATAGGTTTATATCCTTCCGGGGCTCCACCAATCGGATGCCGGCGCGCTTTGCCCCCCCCTGCGCGGGAAGGGTTAGCTTGGATTGTGTTAAGGGGAGATACGGTGTAATTGGTCAGTGATGAGCGTTTGTGATGGTGATTTTTAGGTTTGAACAGTAATAGAAATAATGTATTATTTTCAAGATGTATTTTTTACAAAAATCAGTGCTGTTTGTCCTGGCTTCAGTTTCTAAAAACCTTTTCTATTTAGGGCTGATTTTTCAATAGATATATAACTTTTATCTGAAGAATAAATGTGACAGTTTGACATAATTTCTATACAAAAGCTGTCAAACCGCAATATTTATTCCTCAGATATTTTTTGAAAAATCAGGCCTAAATCTGGTATTTTGTTAACTTTTGCTGTCTGGATGTTAGTTAAGCTAATCACAGCAACTCATATTATGCAATTTGACAGAAGATTATTACAGATCAGACTTTCAGTAATCGGGTGCAAGAGAAATTATAGGCTTATAGATATTACGGCAAAGTAAAGTTGATGTATATAGAGAGAGCTTTAGTCTAGAATTTAGTTTAGTTTAGATTCGAAACCTCGTGAAAATTCTTATGGCCTCAGATTTCAACAGTGACCAATACGGTGACGTCTCAAAGTGACAAACGTCATCATTATGATCCGCCGGTCATATTAATGACCCCAAAAAACCAACTGTATCATCAAAGATTTTTATCGTCGTACTTATTTTTTAATTTACAACAACGCATACTTGCTTTTCCAATTCACTTTAGATATTTGCAGAATGGTCGACATCGGCTTAGCTTGCCATAATAAGAAATAAAACAGATATTAATTACAGCTGTCATCTATAATACGGGCCCAAGAATCCAATAAAAACTGATTATATTCAGATTTCAGTTACCATTCTTAAAAAACAAGCTACCAAAAAATACTCTAACTTTTTACATATAAAACAGTTCCACCCAAGTGCCTTATTCCGGAGTCGTTTACATTGCCACTCCTTCCCCCTTTCTCGATCCCAAGTTATTCGGTTAGGGGTGAGATTTTTCCACGTCGACCGACCGCTGGCAAACCGTCCGTCATCCGCAAGGATTACTGGTAATCCTCAAAAGGCGATAGCGTAATGACTCCTGATGTGACGGCTTCATTCCAATTATTTATATTGATAAGGTCGTGGTTTGGGACGCAATTGGTTTTTCGCGATATGTGAGTGAGATTGACGGTTTTGAAATTAGAGACGTCTCTATTTTCTTGTGATTTACGGTTTTTTTCGCGTGCATTTTTCGGTATTGGTCGACTGATTATGGATTGGAACAGAGTACACTAATAAGACATATACAGTAAAGCAATCACACGGAGTGAGCAAGGTTGGTGATCAGCTATGCCTTTCTTTCCTGCACGCGTAGCAGAACCACCATAGAAACGGGTTTTGTCGACGGAAGAATAGACAATATGACAGATTGGAGACAGATTTTTAAAGAAATCTGTCATTTTGTCTATACTATCCGTCATTTTGTCTATGGTGGTCTTTCACCTGTACTGAATAATATATTCCAGCAAAGTTATTATTTTGATCCAATTTGTTTGATTAGAATCATGTAAAAAAACTACAGTTAAAATAATACAAAACCGGATCACCTCTAATTACGTCACAGAATTAGATTTCCCTAAAGCATATAACATTTGAACACAATTTACTTTTTCGAACGAATTCATTTGCGGCTGGCAACACGTTGGAAAATTTGAATTTAGAACGCGTTTGGGGAGCGCGGGCCGCCGCGGCAAATTGTGAATTAGACCGCCGCGGGCGCACCGCACCACCGCTTGTTAGCTAGTTTTTACGCTGGCAACCCCTTTGTCAGGGAAATTGCATCAATGCCGTATTGCACTGTGTAGTCGGTTATTTAGAGACCGCGCGGAAAGATTGCTATGATATTCCTTTTATTGCGGTTTTCAAATTCGTAATTTTGTGCTCGTGTATTTCGAATATTTTATTTAATTCTTGAATCTACATATCATCTATACTAATAAAAAAGCTGGAGAGTTTGTTTGAACGCACTAATTTCTGGAACTACCAGTCGGATGAAAAAATAGTTTTGCATTTGATAGCCCAATTCTTGAGTAAGGTTATAGGCTATGTAACATCACACTGCGACCCTTAGGAGCCGAGCATAAAGAACAAGTCGGGGGAACAAGTAATTTTTCGCGGACGATGTTATGGGCAGGGGTTATTATTTAAAAAAAATGTTAAACTCTTGCATTGAAAAATCATGTCCCTTTTACCAGCAGAAGGATCCAAGTGTAGCAGCAAAATAAAATTTGGGGTATGGTTTACCAAAATTAAGCTTTAATTAATATGCCTATTAGGTAGATGGTGGCACGTATATTGCCGTCATCGGTAAAAGGGTTAAGCTTTCTGCAATTTTTATTAAATGTACATACAAAACAACATACTACCTACAAATGTATCTTTAGCGACGACGACGATTTTTTTTTCGGCTCATTAATATCCTAACTCTTGTCGATAGCGACAATGCTCCTAATTGCCCTTAGGGGTAGTGGGCCGTTCGTTTTGAACATTCAAATGATATAATATACACGCCCTGAGAGGGTGTCGGTACCCTGCCGCGATGCAATCATACTGCTAATGATCCCTTAGCATTATTACACAGATTCATAACCAGTTGGTTATAACAACATGTTCATTCTAGGATTGATAAGGGTTCCAAAAATGTTAAGTCAGTACTGATAAGTCTGAAGACATGTTGAAAAAATGTGTTTTCCGAAAATTATCTCATATAATTTTTGCTTTTTTTTAACCATAAGGAATGAAAACAAAAAACGATTTTTTCAACTATACTTATTTTGCTCAAAACTAATGACAATGTTTGATCCTTGTAGTAGAATCTTCCAAGAGTTATAGGAATTCTAGCTATACCATAGCAATACCTTATCTGTATGGCTATATTGTAAATACTTGTAAATGCTTTAAGTAAAATTGTGACGTGGTTAGGTAACAGTTTTAGTTAAAACATCGTCTAATAACTAGGCATGTGAACATTTACGTAAGAAGTTGGCAGAATCATGCCAGCGCTGATGTGCTGGATTCGTTTTCTCCTCTGCCGATCGTTATTTCTCCTGAAAACGTTTATTCTGTTTATATGTATGTATGTATATATCGATAATCTATGTATTTTATAATTATTTTCGTGTTACCTATCTATTCCTTATGTTGCACCTGCCAGGTTTTCTCTTTACATCATCCTAAGGTTGACTGGTAGAATATGCCTCAGGGATTAAGTCCACCTACCTGTGTGTACGATATTTTTTTTTTACTTGTGCATACCTACAGTTTTTATAAATAAATAATAACTTCATTTTCCACAGCCAACCTCAGTACATTCAACAGAAAATCGTCGCAAAGCGGAATTTGTAGATTAATTACTAGAAACACACTCGTTCATTATCCCTCTAAATTATTTAGGAACATCATAAATAACACTGTAATTTTCATTTCACTCCGCATTACAAGGATTACGTTCCATTTTCCCTATTCCCCTTTCTATTATTGTAACTAATCTTGTCACAAAACCCTAGTCCGATTATCCGAACGCAGCAAATAGGCTCAAATAATGCGGTTCCAAATTTAAACACGCGTATAATTTTCAAAAGTGGATGCCATATGTGTTGCCAGAGGCGAAAAGTTTTTTTTTGGCGCCACAAAGTCGCACCCGTTCGGATACGCACTACTGACACCCGTTAAACGAGCATTAAGAACACAAATGTATTCACGAGTGGGGTGAGCGGATAATAAACGGTTTTATTGGCTTTATCCCGTTGTGTCTGAGCCTGAGCCAACATTGTTACTTGGTTTCTTTTTCGGTAAAGTAATTTGAATATTTTATTAGAGAATTTTTGGCTGATAAAGCGGGTTCGTTCGGATATTTTTTGACTATTTTTTGTCGAGGCTAGTCATACGAATGTTGTATATTACTGTCTGTTATTGGGTTTTCTTTGAAATCTACTGATTCATTGTTTTATAAAATCTTGCGCCAGTTTTAACAAAGTTTCTTGTTATTAATCTTGCCCAAGTCTGCGATCAATACACATGTTTCAGCAATTTTCAATCCTTTTATAATCCATATATCTTCTACATATTACACCCAATATGAACCCATTAACCGTCCACACAACTACCCTTACGATAGCAAACACCGAACTACCCACCTCAGGCTAAAAAAACACATTAAAACGCAACATTTGTCTATAAAGCTGTGCGGTAATCATCTTTTGTGCGTAGTGCAAACATGTGGCATATTGCGGAGCCCTATCTGATTAGCCAAACAATTTGCGGAGCAACCCCCTCCTGCCGCGGCTTTGAGCCAGGGTACCCGCGAGCCAAATGACTTCACGCAGAATATGAAGGCATTATGAAGGTTAATCACTGTCTTAGAATGGACCTCGTTTATGTGTTTTTTTTTTCTTTTATATGCTAAGATTGAAGTTACGTAGGTGATTGATACTTAAAGTAGTTTTTTGTAGAGAAAGTGAACAAAAAAAGAAGCAACAAACCAAAGATTTTAGGCACCTATCTCAGCATAGTGCTGCAATATTCATAGAGTTGGTATTCTGACAGGACCGGTGTCCTATCTCTCTAGGCAAAATCCAGGTTTCGGCTTATTCAGATTTCGGCCAAAATCTGAGAACTCATTTCTTTAAGGCCAACTGTTTTAATGCAACAAGGAATTTATATATTTTTTTAAAAACAGTTAATGAAAAATAAAAGCAATCAGAATGTAATAATAAGGTACCTCTTCTCAGAACTTGTAAAGATACTCAGAATCAAGATACTCGTCCGTGAAAGACTAATTTTACGTGGAACGGTTTTCTTAGAACGGTCTGCTCGTGTACAAAGCTATGAAACCACTACAACTAGATAGGTCATCAGGTAAAGAAAAACCAAAAAATCATACAAAGAAAGAAAGAAAAGAAATACGTTTATTTGCGGTGAATATGACACAATAAAGAACATAATACACAGAAAAAAAATAAGAAGGGATACAGAATTAATTAACTTTTTCAAGAAAAAATTAATCTGTCAAGCTCCGCTAATGAGACACAATTGATTTTCTATTGTTTCGTCGCCAATGGGCGACGCGCGCTGCTTGACCGGTTAATACCTATCGCTCTCTCTTTTCATTGACATGAGAATGACACGGAGAAGCATAATCAGCCTATACTGTTCCCACTGCTGGGACCCAGGTCTCCTCTCTGTCAAAGGGAGTGGGCCATAATCCACCACGCGGGCCCAATGCGGGTTGGTGGATGTCACATGTCTTCGAATTTTTCGGTTGTAGGACATGCCGGTTTCCTCACTACAATTACAAGTAGGTTGTTTTACAATAGTAAAGTTTTTATCAATTACTTACGGGGTTAGTCTTTACCAGGGTTATCTCACAATTTTCCAACTCTGTCACGTGGAATCGTCTCTGTATTGTGGATCACTTTCATTTTATTCAAATACTAGCTGCGCCCCGCGGTTTCACCCGCATAAGTCTCGATCCCGTGGGTATATCGGGGTAAAAAGTATCCTATGTCCTTTCCCGGGACTCAAGCTATCTCTATACCTAATTTCATCTAAATCGGTTTAGCGTTTTAGGCGTGAAAAGGTAACATACGGACAGACAGACAGACAGACAAAGTTACTTTCGAATTTATAATACCATGCCTCGGGTGGCAAATCTGGTCGATATGTCTGTGTGGTCAACTTTTTTAATTCCGGGTCTTTAACTTTTTCTTGTCCTGCGTGATCATTAGAAACTTATGAACTCTACAATGGTTTTACTAGTACCTTAATTCTAGGCTGACACAATAAGATTGCCATCGCTAACAAGAACCATAGATGCTTCGATTTGATGACCACTTTCTATTTGATTAATTACCGGGTACTTGTTTAGAAGTATCCATACTCTGTCCTTCAATACCTATTAATACAGATTATTCTATTCTATTCTATGGACACTTATGAAACGTCAGAAGCTTAGGAATGGGCGTACGTGGAAGTGGAACCCGCTGAGGAACAGCGGGTCGAGGCCTGTCGGGGCAGCGGTGAATGCTTATGCGAATCCCGCACCCCCCCGGCCATAGGTAGAGGTGGAACACCGCGGTGGTTTTAGCCGGTAAGAGTCCGGCATGCCATCTATGAGGATTACCACCGCACACAAATAAAAAAAAAGGTGCACGGTTAAAATTGCCCGTTTCCTATGGAGAAGAGCCGGCAAGAAACTCAGCGATTTCTAAGTCTATTAAAGTAAGTAACTAGGTAACTCTTTTAAAAATATTTTGTTTTGACAGTTTTTTTTTTCAAATTACAGTGTTATATGCACTAATGAAAAACAGATATAAATGTAGGAATGTGAATATAAGTTTATTGGAAATATTTTATTTCGAATTCAACTGTAAGAAGAAGAAAATGAGGTTAATAATCAATTTCTCAAACACATTTTCGCTTTTAATATCCTCCAATATTCCTCTAAAGTTATATTTTCTTAAAATTACGTCTTAATCCAAGTTATTGACAGTGATAGGCGATCGATCACGCTCCCCGGAGAGTATCAATACAATTTTAAGTTTAACAAATCGTTCAGCGCTGAATGTAATTTGCGTGAGAGCATTGGCTTGCCTTCGTTTATTATGTATTTACGAAGTTGGGAAGGTGCTGGTATATTAAAGCAGGTTTTTTATGGTTTGGGAGTGTAGGAATCAAGTAGCTTTTACGAGGAAATTCGAGTATTTGTCAGGTTTGATGGCTTAACTTACTCTACTTATTAGTTACTTAAACTTAAACTTATTCCAAAATCCTATTTTCTTACATTTGATTTTCATATCAATTATATTTGTAACTAGCTTCAGCCCGCGACTTCGTCCGCGTAAAATTTCTTGTTCCCGACCCCCGGTCGCATCGCATCGCATGTCCGCGCAATTTTTTTTCACTTAGAATCGACTTTTCATTCGTTTTGCCCAGCTCCTAAAGGTCGTAGCGTGGTTATAAATAACCTATAGTCTTTCTCGAAAATCGGGCTATTAAATGAAAAAATAATTTTTCAAATCCGGCCGGTAGTTCCAGAAATTAGCACGTCCAAATAAATTCTTCAACTTTATTGTAAGTATAGATGTATTTCCGAACATGGCAGTTTTGTCTATACAAAAAATCGAAATCAAATCGATCTATACCTGGTAGATCGATTTGGCAATCAGTCTTGGTTCAGATCAAAAGTCTTTATCATCCCAAGAGGCAACCTCTAACCTTTGCTCTGTTGTTTTATTTAAGGGGCCGGCGTAGCATGCGTAGTTCATATAAACGTAATAAATCAAACATATTCTTAAGGTAGTGTGTATTTATTCCGATTGGATTACAGAATATCTAGGTTCCCAAATATATATCGATGGTCCCTATTAACAATGTCGGTTCCGCAAAAATACTACTGTTCAGTAGAGCAGTTCAAAGTTTGAAAAAAAAAAAAAAAACAAAATTAAAATATACTTTTTTTTAAACTGTGGATGTTTAAATTTGCACTGATTGTTTTATGTATTGTTTGCTATGTACTGACATAGACAAAATATAGAATTGCCAAAACAAACTTTGAATTGCTCTACTGAACCAGTAGTCTTTTTGCAGAACCGACATTGTTAATAGGGACCATCGATATTTTGAAAGGACTCTGATATAAAGACGAGATACATATGATGATATGAGGAATTTAAAATTTCAATAGAAAACTTATTTTTCTCGTAACTCGTCTTTAAATCAGTGTTCATTCAAAATATATATTTGGGAACCTAGATATTCTGTAATCCAATGGGATAAAAACACTACATTAAGAATATGTCTGATTTACAAATTATTATGGTAGGTACTAGCTGCGCCCCGCGGTTTCACCCGCGTAAATGTCGATCCCGTGGGAATATCGGGATAAAAACTATCCTATGTCCTTTTCCGGGACTCAAACTATCTCTATACCAAATTTCATCTAAATCGGTTCAGCGGTTTGGGCGTGAAGAAGTAACAAACATATAAACACACACACACACACACCCCCACACACACTCACAAACTTTCGCATTTATAATATTAGTGTGATTACATTTTGTATGAACTACGCATGCTACACCGGCCCCTTAAGTAGTTTTTCCAAAAAAGTGATAGTTGTATATCCAGTAGATTTCCGTGATGTATATGTTTCCGCTTTTACTCATTATTTCACCTGCAACACACCTATTCTTTTAATAGAAATATGGTACTACTTTACGGACTTTCTAACCACAGATAAGCTTTAAAACTAACATCCCTAACAAAATCATTGAAAAGCCAAACAAAAACAGATTGTTTAACAAACAACAAAGTGTAGCACAAAGTAGAACATTACTCCCCCAAACGACAGGAACCTCTTCTGAATACTTTATGGACTTAAAGGCTATTTAGCTGCCCTGTCAACTGTTACTTTTATTGTCCTTTCACTCCCACTATGAAATAAAACCTCTTTTGTAACTTTATCAATAAGGCTTTTAAGAACAAAGGATACAATGATGTAAGAGAGAAGTGGACTTATGTAGTCTTAGTTTGTTATGTAGGTAATGGTTAGCGAGTAGTCATTTGTTTTATGGTAAAACTAGCTGGCCCGGCGAACTTCGTAGGTACCGCCTCAGAATCAATAAGAAAGAGTCTATGAGAAAATGAATTAATCCCAATATTTTTTTTTGAAGTGAAAACTTCTTTAGCGGCGTTGCACACTTTTTTGTAATGGGTAAAAAATGTTAAACTCGCGTCAGGACATCGCGTCAGGACACGTGACCCTCAGGAGAGACTACACAGGGGGGAACTACTGCTCCTAACTACTAAGTATCCCCCTCTCTTTCTACGGCGGCGCCAACCGAAGTGGAAGGAAGGAAGGAAGGATGGATGGATGGATGGATGGATGAGTGTGGGTGTGGGTGTGGGTGTGGATGGATGGATGGATGGATGGACAGCTGATGGCTCGACCGTCTATGTAGTAGCCACACTGCTGTGTATTCGTAAATTTTTTATTTCAACTTTAATATTCAAGTTTTCACTTCTGCCGGCACTCCCGGAGTGCAACCCGTCTTTTTTTGTGAATTTTTCCGTTTTATTAGTTATTCTGCTATTCGGGGCGGAGACGAATCCAAACAAATCAAAGATCACAAAAATCAGTCCAGCCCTTGAGTCATAAATGGTGTAACTAACCCGACTTTGTTTTATTTATATAGATGTAGCTGCGGCCCGCGGTTTCACCCGCATAAGTTTTGATCCCGTGGGAGTATCGGGATAAAAAGTAGCCTATATGTTAATCCAGGGTGTCAGCTACCTCCATACAAAATTTTATCAAAATTGGTCTAGCCGTTTGAGCGTGAAGAAGTAACAAACATATAAACACACACAGAGACTCACAAACTTTCGCCTTTATAATATTAGTGTGATAGTGTGATAATCAGCCTATAATGTGCCCATTGCTGGGACACAGGCCTACTCCCTTCAAGAGGCTTTATAACCTACTTCTTTTAAAGAAGAACGGTCATTTGTGACTCAGACCCGACAAGAAAGACACATATCTCAGTTTTTTTGTTATTTTAAATATAGCTAAAATATATATTTTTTATATTCGAAATCAATGGCTAACACCAAAATATTGCCTTATGTTTTTGTTCAGGCGATATACAATTTTCTTTGAATAGATACCTATTTACCTACAAAACTCGTAATTGTATGTAATTCAATGACGATACAATAATTATGGAATTATCGAGGTGACCTGGTGATGGAACTGGATTATGTATTTTATAAACTTCTTGTATAACAATCGAGTTAGGGTCGATTAAAATCGTCTTAATCGGTGATTTAATGCAGATTAGAGATTAGGATTAGAAACACATCGAGTTTGAGCTTTTTCAGTGCCGTTTGTGAAATAAAAATAAAACCAATATTTGAATTGGTTTTTGAGAAAATCGCGGACATACAAACAAACATACATACATACATACGGGTCGAACACAGAACCTCCTTTTTTGAAGTCAGTTAAAAAACGCACAGTTCTCAACACAAAGCCAATTTTATTTTATATTTTTTTAATGACATCTCGCAGTTCAACTTTGAGGTTATCGTCTGCTTAACCGGGCTTGCCTGTGGATGCCTCAATAAATTAAGGCCTCCAGCTGTCTATTTCTGTATTTTTATCTAAATTGACGTCATTTTAAGTAGATATAATTGCTATTCATTTAAAAAAAAATTATAATATTTTGCCTTACCAAAATCAAATGGCAATATATGGGTGATAGCCACTAATATTCAGAATAGTGTTAATTTATTTCTGTTATATTTAATATAACAAAATAACTGAGATGCGTTCCTTTTTTGTCGGGCCTGGGTAAATTTTCTATGGGACGTGACCCTTCTTCTTTAATAAGGAGTTAACTAACCTACTACAAAAAAAAATCTACTAATTATATCATCTGGTATTCAGCTGTATCCGGTGAGACTGGAAGCCGACTCCAACATAGTTGTCAGAGCCTAGGCAGATAAAGGCGAGTAAAGTTATGATATCTAAAACTGCCTTGTAGCCAGGCGAATGACTGAAAAATCTACTTTAATCTTACCATCAATATAAATAGCCTACTTATTTCAAAAGTAGGTTACAGGCAATCATAGATTCATACCATTACCAATGCCGCCGCACCGCACACCGCAATCTAACCTCTATGTCTATCCGTGCGCCATTAAATAAATATCGAATAGGTTAGCGTAAGGAGGCACGCGATGTACGCCCGGCATTACGAAATAAATGGGCAATTTGTATATACATATATATCTGCCAACGTGAAATATTGTATCGGGATACAGTAGGCGTATTATAGGTATATTATGTAACAGGCTTATTATTATACAAAAGCAAATAGGTCAATAATCAATACTTTTACAACTACTTTTACTCAATACATGTAGGTATTTTAGGTGGTAAACTTATAATTAGATCATAATTATGGACCCTGTCGGACACAGCAGAATAAGTGAGTTAGGAGAGAGGAAGCATTTGTTAATTATATAACACTAGCTGCGCCCCGCGGTTTCACCCGCATAAGTCTCGATCCCGTGGGAATATCGGGATAAAAAGTATCCTATGTCCTTTCCCGGGACTCAAACGATCTCTGTACCCATCTAAATCGGTTCAGTGGTTTAGGCGTGAAAAGGTAACATACAGACAGACAGACAGAGTTACTTTCGAATTTATAATATTAGTATGGATTATTTTGCAAACTACTATATTATAATAATGATGTGGGTATTTTCTGATATAAACTAATAGCTTTAATATAAAATATGAACAGGTATCTATTGAGAGATATTTAATATTATAAATGCGAAAGTGTCTGTCTGTTACCTCTTAACGCTTAAACAGCTGCACCAATTTAGACGGGTATAGAGATAGTTTGAGTCCTAGGAAAGGACATAGGATAGTTTTTATTCCGATATTTCCACGGGATCGACACATAAGCGGGTGAAACCGCGGGGTGCTGCTAGTAATTAATAAATCAAATATATATAGATCGATTTCGTAATAGGTCTGAAGTGGTGATGGGCAGGCCAGGAAACTAGATAAGATATGGTTTGGTTTGGCTATTGAGAAAGAAAGAAGTGCCGTTGAGTTGCTTAAAACCAGAAGTTGATAGACTATCCGCGCGCGCTAGCACAACTAATCACTAAATTCGTTAAGCGTTTAACTTGTTTAAAAAATCATTCTCTCTCTTTCAACTTTAAACGATGATCAGAAATAGAATGATATTTTAAATACGTTTAGCGCTAAATGCATTTAATTATTTGTGGTTTAAGCTAATTGGGGCCGTATTATGAAGTACCATCTATGCATGTTCTGTGCATGTTTATGTCTGTAATTTATATGGTATAATAATAAGTAATAGTAGGACACACCAACACCTGAGGAGGCTCTCGTTGGGCAGCTGGATCAAGGGCTTGATTCAGAAAGCAGTACTTCTGGACACGGCTCGCATTGTCAGGAGGTTCCTCTCTCTGGAGCCCTGACCGCCGGTAGCTTGGACCCTGTTCCCGATACCGGTGGGCTACTATTTTCTATATATTTTTAAATGTTTTTATATTTTTTTATATTCTAATATTTCAAAATATAATTTATATGGTATTTAATTAAATAAAGGAGTAATAGTAATAATGAGTATTCTATTCTATTCTACCATCGTGATTACAGTCCGAAAAAACCGGCCAAGTGCGAGTCGGACTCGCCCATGAAGGGTTCCGTAGCAGCAAGTAACATAATATAAAAGTTCTTGTAGTTCGTTGTAACTTTGTGAAAGGTAAATTGCGGTTTTCGATTTATGACGTATTAAAAAAAAACTACTTACTAGATCTCGTTCAAACCAATTTTCGGTGGAAGTTTACATGGTAATGTACATTATATATATTTTTTTAATTTTATCATTCTCTTATTTTAGAAGTTAGAGGGGGGGGGGGGGGGACACACATTTTACCACTTTGGAAGTGTCTCTCGCGCAAACTATTCAGTTCAGAAAAAAATGATATTAGAAACCTCAATATCATTTTTGAAGACCTATCCATAGATACCCCACACGTACAGGTTTGATGAAAAAAAATTTTTGGAGTTTCAGTTGTAAGTATGGGGAACCCCAAAATTTATTGTTTTTTTTTCTATTTTTGTGTGAAAATCTTACTGCGGTTCACAGAATACATCTACTTACCAAGTTTCAACAGTATAGTTCTTATAGTTTCGGAAAAAAGTGGCTGTGACATACGGACGGACGGACAGACAGACAGACAGACAGACATGACGAATCCATAAGGGTTCCGTTTTTTGCCATTTGGCTACGGAACCCTAAAAAGGATGGTGCTAACAGTCAGGCATAGCTCCGTTTCTCCCTCGCACTAGAATCATTTTGAGAATCTTCTTAAAATCGACAGCGTCTCTGTCAGGAAACCCGGCCGACGCCCGTAGCAAACTGTGGCAGGATACTCTTCCCCCTCCTACTTACTACCTACCACCAAAGGAGCATCTCCCTGCAGGATGTAACCTTCCATGGTCCACTTGGAAGTCTCTGAACCGTCTCCGGATACAAGTGGGAAGATGTAAGTCCAACCTGCTAACGTGGGGCTACCTTGACGGAACGGCAGTAGGGTGTGATTGTGGAGCTATGTCACAAACCATGCTCCACCTCCTATCCTGCCCTCTGAGTTCCAAAACATGCAGTCAAAGTGACCTCTGCGCTGCCACCAATAACGTCGTGTAAGTGGCAAAGTTTTGAGAAAACATGATTAAAAATACAATCGTACCAGCGACACGAAGAGGAAGACTAGAATCGTGATGGCATTAAAACGCCATAATACGGCACCTGAACAGGTGGTCACCTGTCCTGGTGGTGGTGCCTGGTCAGGCAAGACATGAATACTATTGGCACTGAATTGAGAAGCATATGACATCGAAGAAGACCAATAAGCACTTTAGTGCTGATTGGCAAGATAATTAAAATCAGGAGCTCTTAATATCATGTAAATATGAAAGTCGACCAATGGGGCACTCTACATACACGTTAATAGTGAACCAATCTCATAACGCCAAACAAAAACTCTAACAAGCAATCATACCATAAAGCCTTTCAAACTCTTTTCTATCTCATATCGGTGCGAGTCGTAAACACAAACTCTTCTTTATCCGCGCTCTATTTACGATACAGAACAAATAAGTATCGGAGGAGGGGCGGGGAGGGCAAGAGGACAGGAAAACAATGAGAAATGACCGGCGGAAAATTGCGCGGATTCTGAACGCAATCCGAGTGGGGACGACGCGATCGCTGCTTAAGGAAATGTGCAGGGACGGAGCGGTTGGGACTGAATTTTAAGGGTTTAGTTGTATGATGTTTAGTAGATCCTTTTATGTCATTGTTTACACGTAAGTAGCCTGATCGGACCTGTTTTTAGTGTGCATAAATAAAAGTCCTCCAGACCGTATTTCGGCTACGGCGGCCAATCTCAACGGAGACTAGCCTTCGGCGCGGGAGATATTATAGTGTACAAGTGTGCGCGCAGACACAAGTGCACTTCCTCTTCCCTCACTCTCATAGTCCGATGGGACGGCAATCCGACACGACCGGAGAGAGATCAGGCGCAGGACCAACGGCTTAACGTACTGTCCGAGGCACGGGGTTATCACACAACCAACTTTCAAACTCCGGGCTGTTACTAAGAAATTCCTAATGGGAAAACTCAGTAACACTGCCCGACCCGGGAATCGAACCCCTCAGCAGTCACGCTTGCGACCACGAGATCAATGGGGCAGTTGTGCATACACCGAGCCTCACGCTTTAACGGCAGGAGCAACTGCAGCCCTCGTCAACGTGCCGATGCCGCTCGTGCATTAGTACGGTGCTCAAATACACGAGCGGCGTATTGTTGACGGCTGACTCTGCCGTTGACTCGTGTCGCTCGTGTGTAAGCACTTACTGATATTGTCGTAGAGTTTAAAGGAACCAAGAAAGCTCCGTCTGCCACCAAGCAGCATTGCTGTTATCGTGTTTCAAAACCGTGCTGGTGCCACCGGAGCAAATACAGGAACAAACTGCTTAGTCTCCATGGATGGCAACGCCTCAGAGAACCTTTTGGTGTTGCAGGTGTCTATGTGTCCCAGGGATGTGCCTTACAGGCGTTGCACGGGGGGGTTCCGGAATTGATATTTTAAGAGGAACCGGGACCACCCCTATGTGCTGATGGTGATCACCGGGGTAGTTTTATGTGAGGTAAAAATCCCACACTCTCCGACCCCTCCCCGGAGGTCGGGTGTCTTTTGAAGGTTTCCCTCCGAAAAAAAAAGGTGTCTATGTGTGGTGGCATCCTATTTTCACCAGATAGGTCGTCGGACTGATTGAGAACCCATAAAAAAACATTGATCGCGGATAGTGAAAGTTGGTCAGATTTCATTAACGTTGACTTTCGCATCTGGGCATCCTCGAGTCTAGTATCGTTGTCATTTTAATGTCATGAAACCCTCGATTTTTGTATTTTTTATTTTGTTGTTCCTGTCTGTGAATGTATGGTGACCCATCACGGATTCTCTGAACATCTTTACTACTTCTTTCGTCCCCTCATCATCTGCCTGCCTTTTCCCAACTATGTTGGGGTCGGCTTCCAGTCTAACCGGATGCAGCTGAATATCAGTATTTTACATGGAGCGACTACCTATCTGACCTCCACAACTCAGTTACTGGGTAATACGATACCCCTTGGTAAGACTGGTTGTCAGAATTTCGGAATTCTGGCTACCCGTAACGACTGTTCTGTTGTGTTTGACTGTTCTTTCGTCCCCTAATTTTTCTAAGTCTTCGACTAATAAACAGCATAATCACCCCTCAATTACGTAATCCACAACAAGATTCAATCGTCCCAAGCTCACCAGCGGCATCCCAGTGCACGTCTGTACTCAAGCCCGAGGCGCCCCTGTGTTGGCGCGCACTCTATTTTCCTATTTGCGCGGCAGATTGGCTCTGATTGTATTGTTTGCGGCGGGGCGGGGCATTGATACCCGGGCCCGAACCCCCGCACCCCGCACTACCCCCCGCCGCCCCACAGGGTGCAGCCGAGCGGAAAAATGTTATCTACAACGTGAAATATCGCATGTTTGCGATAAATATTTGATAGGAGAATGGATTTTTAAATTTGTTTCGTGCGGACATTAGTTTTGCGGGCGGTTCTCCGGAGGTTGGTGCGATTTAGGTTTTGTTTGTTGTGTGTAGTTATGTGGCTGGGACACGGGTAGACATATGGGTATCTACCACTGGATGAAAATGAGTTAAAAAATAAAGTAGATTCGGCTGACACAGGTACTTACTCTATTTTCATATTCATTTGACTTCTATCCTCCAGTTCTTGTTCTCCCAATCAATAGATCAAAAAATTCTTGCCACGTATAACCAAATATCTTAATAGTATCTAGAAAGGTTTGGGCGAAGAACGTCAGAAACGCAAAATGACAGATTAGCGAATTGTCAGGCGTTAGTATTTTGTCGCAAATGGTCAGAATCGTAAAAAGACAGATTAGCAAAGTGACAGGTTCGCAAAAAGACAGATTAGCAAAATGTGTCACGAACAAAACCTATTTAATAGTTTTTCAACACACTTGCGGGTAAAGTGGCTCTAAACTATCAACCGACACTTCCATGAACATATTTATCCTAAAAAAGAACCTCCACAAGCCCCTATCATAAAAAAATCCTTTTTCCATCAAAGCGATATAAAGTAATCAAAACAATACGCCTCCCCCTAGATAGGTAATTGACAATATCGGCACATCTGTGTGTAACACCTCCTGTATAAGGTGACACCGCCGGTAACTTTTATGAGTGCGAAATTGTGTTTATGCGACGTCGGCGCGCGATTTACCGCCGCCCGCGCCGCTCGTACACCGCGTAATCGGAAATATTGCACGAGAACCAAGTTAGCGTGTGGTGTGAGTGATAGGCTTTTACGTGTTGTAGGTCGTAGGTTCGAACCCAGCCAGGCGCTTTATAATCTAATCTAACTAGCCTGTATTTTCCCACTGCAGGGCAAAGGCCTCCCTTTTCCACACAATTCTGTCTTTTGCGAGTGCAGGCCAGTCAGGCAGGCCCTTATTTACACTGACACTTCTTTCTCACTTTCACTTTTTTCTTTAGTCTGACACTCCCTTCCGCTCCACCCAGAGCGGGAGGGGTCATTTGATGATTTCCCATCCATAAAAAAAAGGCCAGTCAGGCAGGCGCTTATTTACTTTGAGTAAATAATTTCGTCACCACTGCTCTCAAAACGGTGAAGGAAAACATCGTGAGAAAACCGGCATGTCCTAGAACCAAAAATTCGAAGACATGTGACATTGGAGACATGAGGTAGATTACGGCCCACTCCCTCACACCGAGAGGAGGCCTGTGTCCCAGCAGTGGGAACATTATAGGCTGATTATTTATGTATGGGGGAAAATATGCGTCACATCCACGCAAAACGGCCATCGCTCAGCATAATGCTACGACCCTATGCGAGACAGAGCTGCATGCGCTGGTTTTTTTAGGTTTTTTCAGCGACAGCCAGCGTTGCCGTGATGACGTCAACCGACCCCAATCACCAGTTCAAAAATACACTCCTTGCCAGTTCAAAAGTACCTGTAAATAGTTTAATTGAAATAAATGCGTTGAATTTGAAATAGACGCCTGCGCGCCTCTGTTCCATGAGTTCCATCACTGTTTTAATCGCTGCTTCTCAGTTGCGTACGCTCTCGCTTATGACGTATACCGCATAGTGCGACTGCGGCCGCATCTGGTGGTACTGTCGATAGTTTTGCTATGACTCCGTAACAAACTAGTAATTGGTTTGTATCGCCAGTTGATCGTTGATACCTTTTGTAATATCATAGTTTATGACTGTAAATGTGTTTGTTATTTTTATTTGAGCACTCTTCTTCATTGAATGTTGACCATGTTACTTTTTATTTGAAATTACCATATGGTACTATCTATCTATACAGGATGGGTTGTAATTTGACGTATTACTTCCAGGACCGTGTGTGTGTGTTCTGAAAAAATTTCAGATAATACATACATATCCTCCTCTTGGGCTTCGCCACAGTCTGGTAAAAATGGGTTTTCCCATAAATTTTCGCGTAGGTATTATGGGGTGCTTAATTGTTGCAAATGGGTCACACTTCAAATCCTGGTGGGCTTAATATACATATTTAGCCCGTAATATCACACTGCTGGGCAAAGGCCTCTCGCTTTTCCACACACGTCTAAGGGGTAGTTCTCGTAATTTTAAAAACGTTCACAGTCTGATCTCAGTCTCAATCAGTCAAAAATACCTCTAATTTCCCTACATTTTGACAAGTTTTTGACATTTGTTTGTCGCCGAGATGAGACTGCGACTAGATTTTTAACGTTTTAAATTACGAGAATTAGTCTTCTGCTCTCTGCCATTGCGGGCCAGTCCTTTCGGTAGGAGTCGAGTCGTCCCTCCATTATCATCATGGTAAAAAAAAACGTAATGTAAAAACCTGTTATGGTCTGGAATATCATCATAATATATCTCAATGGGCAAGGGTGCTTATTAAGACGTCTTGTAAGACGTCATTGCCAGGGGCCAAGTGAAATGCTAATAATAAGTAAGACAGGGAAAGACAATACAGGTATTATGACGATCACAGTTTCAAAAGCGATTTTTTTAAACTTGCCTTACGTAGTACACTTGTAACGCTACGAATCAGTGCTACGTATTTTCGTAGCGCTACGAAATCTGCTACACAATTTTTTCCTATGCAAGAAACCGTGCTACCTTATTTTTCTTCTAAGCCAAAACTCGTTGGCTCATCTCGTCAGTTTCCACGTTAGAGACACAAGTGTACCAAGTGTTTTTTACGTTGACGACGTCGTTAACGAGGATGCGGCGAGACGGCGACGGTACGTCATTATCTCAATGTGCATGAGACTAAACTACGTACTACTAACTTGTGCTGATAGGTTCCGAGTTGTATTGTTTAAGAGAAATGTCTGTTAGACTGTGTCAGTTAGGCAATTACATGTATTTTTTGAGAAATACTTCATCAATAAAAAAAATCATGTTTAAGTATTGACGTGAAAAATGGGCATAATAAAAAAATAAAACAATAGTTATTTGAAACTGATTGACAGCCTGAAATTGTGTACCTTAGGAACCCACAAATATTGTTGTATAATAAAAACTCTTTTACAAAAAAAAAAAAAAAAAACAACCGACTTCAAAAAAAACACTACAAAGTGATAAATAACTTTAATTTCGGAAGTCGGTGTCGTTGGTTCCGCATTTTCGTTTTTTGACACCGACTTCCGAAATTAAAGTTATTTATCACTTTGTAGTGTTTTTTTTGAAGTCGGTTGTTTGTTTTTTTGGTAAAAATGTTTTTATTTTTCACTTCTTAGGTGTACCTACCCCACAAAAAAGTAAACAAAAAGATCGTTAATGTAGACAATGTAGATACATTTTTAGATTTTTGTTGATTTTTCAAAAACCGCTTGTCCGATTTCGATAAAATTTTCATGGGACCATTTGGGAAGTATACCCTTTCCAACATAAAAAGAATTTTTCAAATCGGTTGGCAAGCGACGGAGTTATGTGCGAACAAACATAAAATAAAAAAATACAAACATTTGAATTGAGAACCTCCTCCTTTTTTAGAAGTCGGTTAAAAAAGGCGTCTACGTTGAACGATTTTAGCTCGATTCCTATAAACAAAAACGAATCAATACTCAATTCTTTATTGCAATCGTCTTGCTTACCAATGGTAGAATTTTCTATTGCCAAACTGGGCAAATACTAACATAGTTGTTAATAAATAGTGTATTGTATACTACATAGTTGTTATACTAACGTATTTGAGTCCTTTGTTACATGTCATCAAATTTTACCTGTAATAGTGTCCACTATGCAAAGCTATGGGGTCTTATACAAGAGTCTTAATTTTAACCAAGAAAGTTCCGTAAATTATAGGAATCGGCAATTTGATCTGTAGATACACCATAAATACTGTGATTGTATTATAACATCTATTACCTACAAAATAACGTCTTATATCCTTCAAAACTATTACAAGTGTTGTCACTAATTGGAGTTTCTGCGAGTACAACATAACGCTATGTGAAACAAAATGCGGTTTTATTTTTTTAATTGTCTCTTAAGAGTAACACCCGCGTAATGACGCCTGTTAAGGACAAGACAAAGGTGTAGGAAGGTAAAGAAAGATGTGTTGGTGTGTGTGTGTGTGTGTGTGTAAGTGTCGTTAGTGTCTTTGTGGCAACAGTTGTTTTTTACTTGTTAGTCACTGGAGAATCTTACGATGACTTAGTAGTTGATGATGCTAACTGCCCCGTTGCGAGGTGGGATCCTGTGTTCGATTCCCGGGTCGGGCAAAGTTTTATTGAGTTTTTCCATTAGGATTTTTTTAGTAACAGCCTCCGGAGTTTGGAAGTTGGCGGTGTAATACCCCCGTGCCTCGGAAAGCACGTTAAGCCGTTGGTCCTGTGCCTGATCTCTTTCCGGTCACGTCGGATTACCGTCCCATCGGACTATGAGAGTGAGGGAAGAGGGAGTGCACCTGTGTCTGCGAGCACACTTGTGCACTATAATATTTCTCGCGCCGAAGGCTAGTCTCTGTTGAGATTGGCCGCCGTGGCTGAATTACGGTCTGGGGGACTTACGGTTGGAGGGGCTATTTTCGAAAATTTTAAAAAAGTTCACACTCTGATCTCAGTCTCAATCTGTCAAGAATACCTCTAAAATCCCTACATTTTTGACATTTGTTTGTCGCTGAGATGAGACTGCGACTAGATTTTGAACGTTTTTTAAATTATGAGAATTGGCCTCTGCTATCAAGATCATTCGTTGTCAACCTGCTGTAAAGATCTAACTTATCATTTTGATATTACGTGTCTTCCTCTAAAAGTATGATAGAGGCTTAAAGGCTTTTTGTTTTAAAAATCCGTGACTTTAGCGCAGAGACCAGGCGCTCAAAAACCAGCTTAGCGACTGGTCAAGCGTTGTGTCAAGGTAATTGGTGACTAATTAAACTTATTTGTTACAGGTACACAAGGACTTCTTCGGGCGTATAGTGCCGCTTTCACAAGTACAAAGAAATGGTGAGTACGCTACATGTCATTTATAGAATTCTTCGTACAGTTTTCTTAACAGTTTTTTTTATAAATAAAGTAATGGCTGATCATTGCGAAATTTTCGTGCTCGCTAAGCCAGCTTCGGTTTAAAACGAGTACTTGATGACACCAATACCTACGGCTGTCAGAAGCCTTAATATTTTGGACACTAATGTTTTGGGAAGTGTCATTGATAAAATCTATTTATATTATGCTACAAACAAAATATAAATAGATTTATTTTATACAAAATTGTTTGATTTTATTGGTGTAATAATTTAATAATGTTATTTTTAATTTTATATAATTTGGTTTTTGTAAATATACAGGGTGAATTTTCCAAGTGGGCGTGGATGGCCAAATTCTAAACTATGAGGAATAGCGAAAAGTACTCAAAGGAGTCGCGGGCTCGATGTTGATGAAAACTAAAACTGCATCATTGGATTTTTGAAAAATCAATATTTCTAGCCAGGAATCGAACCTGTTGATTTTGAAAAAAAAAACATACCGTATTATTACACCATTCGATAGTGTCCCTAATAAGGATCAAATTCTGGGAAGTAATGACATACGGCAAACGTAAGGAAAATGTTGAATTTTAATAAAGTGCTTCTTATTTTAAAGTATTCATACCTACATTACGTACCTTGTTCGAAATGATGCTCAATATTTTTATTAACACACCCGCAGCGCAGTCACCTTAACAACATTAGTTTCTAAATTCAAATATCTATTACGATCTTTGGAAAATATTGTAATGGAATCAATAATATTGTAATGCTGAATGCAGTACAATCCGTGAGATTTCGAATCCAGCTATGTATTGAAAACAATGGTCATCATTTTAAACAATTAATCAGTTAAGGTTTAGTAGGTAGGTAGTAACATAACTCGGGCCCGGCTAAATAATAACAACCACACAAGTCAATCCATCAGGTTAAGCTACGCTTGCCGTGGTTGGTTTATGGATGGGTGACCATCTTTACATACCAAAACCCCTCCATGCCTCGGAAAGCACGTTAAGCCGTTGGTCCCGGCTGTCATTCCTAGTAGTAGTAGACAGTCGTTACGGGTAGTCAGAAGCTCGAAGGTCTGACAACCATTCTTACCAAGGGGAAGGGGTATCGTATTACCCAGTAACTGGGTTGTGGAGGTCAGATAGGCAGTCGCTCCATGTATAATACTGGTATTCAGCTGCATCCGGTTAGAGTGGAAGCCGACACCAACATAGTTAGGAAAAGGCTAGCCTTTTCCCAACTATGTTGGGGTATACTGCCTAGGCTGTTGATGATGAGGTAGGTAACATAAGAAAAATAAAAAAAGTATTTTGTTAAAAATGAGCTCTTTCCTCTAGTTTGCCGTATGTCATTACTTCCCAGAATTCGATCCTTATTAGCGACACTATCGAATGGTGTAATAATACAGCGTGTGTTTTTTTTTTCAAAATCAACAGGTTCGATTCCTGGCTAGAAATATTGATTTTACAAAAATCCAATGATGCAGTTTTAGTTTTCATCAAAATCGAGCCCGTGACTTCTTTGAGTACTTTTCGATAGTCCTCATAGTTTCGAATTTGGCCATCCACGCCCACTTGAAAAATTTACCCTGTATAGCTTAGGTTATTAGTTTAGGTTATAAGTTTATGTTCTTAACTGTCGCATTAGGGTAAACCCTGTAATGGCAGTTAAGCTGGTATAAATAAATAAATAAATCTTCGATCAAGGATATACATGGTGTTACGGAAAGGATTTATCAATACAAACGGGTTGAAGAGTGTATCTGGTCTAGAATCTCTGTACAAAATTTCAGCTCAAAAGCATTAACTTTGAAATTGCTTAATATTTTTTTATTTCGACATCACGGCGCTGCACTGGCGCGCGGCGGCGTGATGTGCGTGTACTAGGCGCACAGACACACTACAGATAATGGATAATGACCCTCGTAGTGCGGTGACACGTTTGTTATGATTTCAATTTAATAAACTATCGAAATAAAAAATATTAAGCATTTTCAAATTTACTGCTTATGAGCTGAAATTTTGTACAGAGATTCTAGACCAGATACACTCTTCAACCCGTTTGTATTGATATACCCTTTCCGTAACACCCTGTATGTCAACCGGCCCTAACATAGTCGGTAAAAGCCTTAGCTGAATATGATTTTAGCGGCGACGGCAATTCAAATTAATAAAATAAAATAATATTAATAATTATCTCCTTTATTTCAATAAATACATATAAAAAATAGTAGCCCACCGGTATCGGAAACAGGGTCCAAGCTACCGGCCGTCAGGGCTGCAGAGAGAGGAACCTCCTGACAATGCGAGCGGTGTCCAGAAGTACTGCTTTCTGAATCAAGCTTATTATTACTAAATGAAAACTAAACTAGAACCAAATTTTCATATTCCAACATTTATACCTACTCCCAATCAAATAGGCTAAGGCTGCGTTTCCACCAGAGATGTGCGAGGATGCGTAGCGAGGGATGTGTGAGAAACAAACCAATAACATCGCTTCATTTTCATAGCATGAACTAAGTTAGCGTGCTCAATCTTTGTCGACTTTTAAAACTATGATAAAAATGCACTTTCTCTCTCCTTAAACATCGTCATTGGATTTTCTTTGCTCCTGTTTCATGTTTATTATTATGTATATATTTATATAGATTAATAGTACTTTATGTATGTATTTATTGTATAGTGTAAATGGTACACCACAGACTACCTACAGTATTTGTCTGTCCTTCCCGTTTTTAATCCATCCAAAGGTTGTCTTTAAAAGGTCGCTCTTAGCGATAAGACCGCCCATTGTGTCACCCATTGTAAAGTTTCTATATTTATGTCTGTAATTTATATGGTGTACATAATAAAAAGTATTCTATTCTATTCTTATCTCTGGTGGAAACGCAGCCTCAAACGCTATCCCAACATAGGTATTGCTCTGAACATTAAAACAATTTAAATTAAACTCAAACCCACCCACACACACACACACACACACCCAACACATTTAATAGCACTTCCCCAGCGCTTATCACATAAAGTTAATCACACGTTCCTCTATTATTTTCAATTACTACCCCCGTTTCTGCTCAAAGGGTTGTTAATATTCGTTTGGCCGACAGCCTAACATAGGCGCACCTGAACCGCGAGATGTAATAACGGCCGCCTCGCCGATTGTCTGACATTGTGGTATTAGTACCGTAATTACGTCACGGATGGCGAAATTTTAATAGATTGAGAATTGTATTTTAGTTAGGTAAGGCCGGGGTACAAGGGATTACTTATTTTTGATATTATTTTTATATTTTTGGCGACTTAAAAATGAGTGAAAAGTGTATGAAATGCGGTATTATCCCCAGTGACTGCCAGTCGCTAGGGATAATACTGCATGTATGATATCACCATGATCACCGCGTAAGGCAAATCAGTCGCCTGTCATATGTGGTGATCATGGTGATAACCCTATTTAATTTTACTTAGGTGGTTATGAGGCAGAGCCGTTTTGCAGTGAAGTATTTTTGAGCAATTTTTTATATATTAAGTTATTAGTGATTGCTAAACGGTTATTTTCTCAGAAAAAGGTATTGTCGTGTGATTGGCCATTAGGCCAGTCATTGTAGACACAAAAATCGTGTAAGGTCGCAAAAAATTGCCCTGTACCTACTGTTTTTTTGGGATGTTGTTAGGATATATACCAGTAGTGTAAAACCAAGTTTGCAGCTTCGAAAGGCCTGTATATTTGTGAAAAATGGCCAATGTTTGAAGTGCTGTATCTCGGGTTCTATTGGACCTACAAAGCTATGACTAGACCGAGGCACCTTTTAGTAGTTATCTATAAGTATAGAACTGAAAGAAGTCCGAAAATTTCGAGGTTTTTCAAACACCACGCAGTTATTTATTTATTTAATACTTCAAGCACATAAAACAGAGGTGGACTTAATGCCATAGGCATTTTCTACCAGTCAAGCTTTGGGTGATGCAGAGACAAACAGCGGTAGGTGCAATCATGAGAATTGAGGAATAAATATTTTAAATATAAAGATACGCATAAACCTACGAAAACTTTAAATATAATATTATACTAAAAATAAATAAGACAAACAATGACAAAATATTACCGTTGTGATGATACTGCCAGCTTCTTGCGAATGTGTTCGCGAACCCTAACTTTAAAAGGATAATCGGTTGGTTGCCATCCTGATTTCCTGGGAGAGCGCATTCCACAGAGAGATAGACTGAAGGAAGAGTGAATGAAGTCTGTGCGGTGAGTGGGACATTGGAGAAGTCGATTGTGTGATGAACGTAGATTTCTATTGTGGTTGGCGCAAATGTACTGTTATCACAGGTCTTTCTAAGCTGCAAACTTGGTGTAACACTATTGGTATCTATCCTAACAACATCCAAAAAAAGCAGTGCAATATGTTACGACCTACGACATTTTAAATGAGTGGAATACATGGGGTAAGGTTACCTATGCATGAAAACGCTGATGACTCTGATTAATCTAAAGTTACATATTTAGCCGAATTCGTTAATAATAGACACCAAGACTTAACCTATCATATAAACCACTATTTAAATCCAAATCCCAATCAAAAGACAAGCAACCTACCATTGTGTATTCATCCTAAAGTGGATCGTCTCCTCCCCCCGTCCCTCACCCCTTGCCCCACCCCCCTGCCGTCACAATTCTCGTTAAGGTGACTGTTTAATAATCTCAACGCGAAATATAATGGGATTGAGCTGAAATTCGCCGGAGAACTCCCTTAAGCTATATTATTGTTTCTACAACTGAGTACCGTTGGAGAATTTGATTTTATATTATTCAAATTTTGTGTTAATGTTAATTTTCGAAGGAGTTCGGCTTAGGTGTAGATTTAGACTTTGAAGGCTGTCTATAGACTTTAGATTGTTGGGTGTTTAATTTGGTTTTGAACTTATCTGTTTGAGAGAGATTTTGAGAAAAAGTAGGGTAAAAAACAAGCTTTTTATCAAGAGGCGAACAAGTAATTATCAGAAACGAATTTTAAAAGTATGGTATCGCTAAATGATTTAAGCTAAATGTTCCCA
Organism: Amphipoea oculea; assembly: GCA_945859645.1. Classification (NCBI taxonomy): domain Eukaryota; kingdom Metazoa; phylum Arthropoda; class Insecta; order Lepidoptera; family Noctuidae; genus Amphipoea; species Amphipoea oculea. The sequence goes on from OX243880.1 coordinate 16,271,268, forward strand.
CTGCTGGGACACAGGCCTCCTCTCTTCAAGAGAGAGTGACCGGTAATCCACCACGTGGGCCCAGTGGTAGATGTCACATGTCTTCGAATTTTTGTTTCTAGGACATGCCGGTTTCCTCACGATGTTTTTTTTTTCTGTTTTGAGAGTAGTGGTGACGAAATTATTTACACAAAGTAAAACGTCTGCCTTGGTTCGAACCCACGACCTACAATTCGTATGCCGGGGCCACCACTGCTGATTAAGCTAAAGAATAACCAACCCAATAGCTTTATTGTGCTACAAATGGAAAACTAGAAAAATAACTTAAAGCTAACTTCGTATTTAATTCATTGTAAGCGCTACGAAGTGTACGTGCATCCGTAGCCGGTGCTACGGAATCTGCTACGCCGCGTCGCTACGGGCTACAACTCGCTACGATTTATTGTTCAAACGTAAACATCTTAGTGCTATTTTAATCTTAACGTTTATCTGGCTGTATTTTAAGCTGATTTAGGGCTGATTTTTGCAATGCCTGATAATTTTATCCGATGATTAATTTTGAAATTTTGACAGTTCTTCCATACAAAATCAGTCAGACGTCAATTTCATTCTACGAATAAAAATTATCTGTCGATTGAAAAATTAGCCCTTAATAATATTACTTTAATATTGATTTTGTTTTTGTAACTATGACTGCAATGTTTTCTATTCAAAACTGTTACCCACAAAGACAGGTTCAGTAGGGTAGATTTTCGTTATTTATCATCATTTAGAGGTGTTATTAATATTATATTATTTATAATACGGCACCGCACCACAACCGCGGCACGTGTCACATCCCAACATATATTGTGCCAAACGAAATAACAAACGAATACCAATATACTATATTTTCAATGTAAGTGAATACATTGTAACAATCTACGCACTCAGGACCGAAGGACCAAAAAAAAATTTGTGCGATGAATGATGAAATGATGATAAATAACGAAAATCTACCCAGTAGTAAATATTTGCTGCTTAAACACTAGAAAATGATAAAGTGTAAGTTTTTTAAGGATGATTCTTAGTCTTATATCCTGTTTTACCTGCGGTTAACTTTTTAGGCACAACATTTAATTCAAAGCCTGTTGTAATTTCTTTTTTTAAGTATCTGGTAGGTTATGTCAAGTTCAAATAATTTATTTCAAATTAGCTATTAATAGGTACTTTTGAATCTCAAAATTTACAAGAAATTGAATTGATTCTAGTGCTCCTTCCAAAAGGTAGTTTCGTATGGAGAAGAATTGGCAAAAAAATCCTTAGTAACTCCTAAAATGTTCTTAGAATATTTTGTATACATCCATACTTTTTTTTTATGGATGGGAAATCGTCAAATGACCCCTCCCGCTCTGGGTGGAGCGGAAGGGAGTGTCAGACTCTTACTGACTAAAACCTATCCGTGTTCCTTCCTTAGCCCTTTATGTTCCGGGGTAGCGGTAACCCTTTCGGACAATCCCGTACCCCCGGCAGGGCTTCGGCCCTGTCAGGCCCCTATACATCCATACTAATATTATAAATTCGAAAGTAACTCTGTGTGTCTGTATGTTACCATTTCACGCCTAAACCACTGAACGGATTTCGATAAAATTTGGCAGAGAGATAGACTGCATCCCGTGGAAGGATATAGGATAGTTGTTATCCCGATTTTCCCACGGGATCGACACTTATGCGGGTGACATCGCGGGGCGCAGCTAGTTAATAATATAATTATATGTGAAAACGGAAGTTCCTGGAATAAAATTACTCAGTTTTACCATATTAGAACTATCAGACGTCAATTTTAAACGTCACGGATAAAAAATACCTGACTTTGGTGAAATCAGCCCCAAGTTGAATTTCTCGCATACATTTTATTTCGAACACGTTTAATGCTTATATTCTAAATAAACTCCATTATTCCCTTACATTCAAAATTCACATAATTCTCCGACCATTCCTACTGTCGGTACAATACAATACAAAGTTATAATGAGTCCCTGTATAAACTAATTGTTCGTCGTGTGCGCACCGACGCTTGAAATCGACTCGCTGTTTGATTTGCACCCACTTTATATTATGTTGTTATAACGTTGTAGATTAAACGTTAAATGTTAACTTGTTATGTTTATTGTAAGGTAATTGGTTTGGGGGTATAGTTTTATAGAGGTATGAGGAACAGGGTGTAAAGTTCACTCAACCTCCATAGAAAAGGGAGGATCCTCCGACCAGACGGGTGTTGTGTCTGGCGGGCAACTGCCTAATGAGTCATGTCGGGCTGTTGTATATATGCTAGTTGCGCGGTAAACTCTGCTTGCGCGATGCAGGATTTGCGTGACGTCAGTGTGACGCGTTGTTCGCATGTGGCATTATAGATACCGCTTCAGTTTTGTTGAACTTTTTTGAATCCATACTAATATTATAAATTCGAAAGTAACTCTGTCTGTCTGTCTGTATGTTACCTTTTCACGCCTAAACCGCTGAACCGATTCCGATGAAATTTGGTATAGAGATAGATTGCATCCTGGGGGACGGACATAGGATAGTTTTCATCCCGATATTCCCACGGGATCGACAGAAATTTCTTGTTCTACGGAACGACCCCAGTCGCATCGTATCGTCCCAATTTCTGGAACTGCCAATTGGAGTTTAAAAAATCTTTTTGCATTTGATAGACCGATTCTTTAAGGCTATAGGCTATTTAACATCATCCTAAGACCCTTGGGAGCCGAGCAAAAAGAAAAAAGGTCAGAAAGAACGCTGAGCGAAAACGAAGGCGCGGGCAGGCGATGCTATACAACGGGGTGGTCGGGTACACAGAAATTTCACGTGGACGAAGTTGCAGGCAAAAGCTTGATATACTGGGTTATTGGAAAAACACCAACAACCTCTTAAGAGGTCATTGTACTCATCATTATGAACAACTTTTACTATGGGACCAAACCTGAAATCGCGAAAAAAAATCAACTTTTCCCTACATTTATTTTCGTATAACTCGTCAAAATGTAGGGAACAGCTGATTTAGAAATTCAACCAACCTGACGATGACTTACCCAACAGACACGTTTTGCACGACACAAAATGCGAAGCATTAGAGAGTGCTTTACGATCGAAAACATTTTTTTTTCCTCCTTTCTGCAACTTTTTTTATTGTTATACCTACTCCTGCTAAATGTAGGAAACAGCTGTTTTCGTTTTTCGTGATTTCAGGTTTGGTCCCGTAGTAAAAGTTGTTCATAATGATGAGTACAATGACCTCTTAAGAGATTGTTGGTGTTTTTCCAATAACCCCGTATAATCTGACCAGGATTATGTCTGGACTTTAAAAGAGACTGTGATCTCTGAGTTTGTTTCGGCCTTTCTTCTCAGACTAGTTAGATAGGAAACGCTGACGTCATCTAGTTTTTTATTAAAAATATGATTGACCTGTAAAAGTTTGTGCAAACCTACTTACAAAAATTAAAGTCATTTATCATTATCATTTATACATAAAATAGTAGTTCGTATAAGTTTGAAAAAGTCTAAGGAAATACCAAGGCCAAGATATTCGGGTTGATATACTATAGGTACGTTTTATACTTATAAGCGTGGCTGTACCGACGTCTAGACACACCAATCAACAACAGCGAATTTCAATTGTCTTGCTTATGTAGTTACTCTTTGAAGGGGAAAGCGTCAAAATACCCTCGAAATTAAAATTTTCTTACGTTTTAGCAATTTGCAGATTATTAACAGGTTGTATGTTGCTAACAGCGAATTGCAATTGTCTTGCTTATGTAGTTACTCTTTGAAGGGGAAAACGTCAAAATACCCTCGAAATTAAAAATTTTCTTACGTTTTTGCAATTTGCAGAACAGTAACAGGTTGTATGTTGCTAACAGTGAATCGCAATTGTCTTGCTTATGTAGTTACTCTTTGAAGGGGAAAGCGTCAAAATACCCTCGAAATTAAAAATTTTCTTACGTTTTTGCAATTTGCAGATTATTAACAGGTTGTATGTTGATCTAAATATGATTCGCGGCCTTAATAAATTTTAATATATAGAATTACTAATTACTATTAGCTACTAATTACTAATATTAGTAGGTAATACTAATATATCACACTAATATTATAAAGGCGGAAGTTTGTGAGTGTGTTTGTATGTTTGTTACTTCTTCACGCACAAACGGGTGAACGGATTTGGATGAAATTTGGCACACATATAGTTTATAACCAGGATTAACAGATATGGTATGTGGAGGCTTGTTATTAGCTATTTTTTTTTAATATTACATTCTATATGTCATTGGTTTGTTATTGTGTAAGCCTTCCTTAAAATAAAATAAATAAATATGATAGTTTTAATCCCGATATTCCCACGGGATCGACACTTATGCTGGTGAAACCGCGGGGCGCAGCTAGTAGAATTATAATCGTAAAAATCATCACCAAAAACAAGTACAACGACTATTTCATAAAATCATGACATTTGGGGCCAATTCTAACTCAAGAATTTGGATTGTTGATTCTAATGATTATAATTCTGTGAAGTTATATTTGTACAGTCGCTAATCATGTTTTAATCAAATACAACCTGATACTGACCTTTAAATTGCAAAAAACTTAACAAAATGTTAATTTCGCTAGCTACCCAGCCCCTTTCCTCTTATCCCCCTTACTAATAAACGTATTATATCAGATGAATAGTTACACACCGATTTCTCTCTTTCAGTCGTCAGTAATTTGACTTTCGAAAGAAGAAGACAAAGCGTTGTGTAACTATACAGACGCTACGCAACGTTTATAATAAAAATAATAATAATTGATTGCCAAGAGCCTCGACCAACACCTGAGGATCAAGCCCTTGATCCAGCTGCCCAACGTGAGCCACGTTGGGCAGCTGGATCAAGAGCTTGATTCAGAAAGCGGTACTTCTGGACACGGCTCGCATTGTCAGGAGGTTCCTCTCTCTGGAGCCCTGACCGCCGGTAGCTTGGACCCTGTTCCCGATACCGGTGGGCTACTATTTTTTATATTTTTAAATGTTTTTATATATTTTTTTATACTAATATTTAAAAATATAATTTATATGTACATAATGAAATAAAGGAAATAATAATAAATCTTTATTGAAATAAATTAGTGTTACAAAACCTATGAAGCCTCTGAAACCCAAACTATGTAGGTAAAAACCTGTATGTCAGATTTCAGCGCCTTTCCCAATTCATTACATGATATTTTTATTTATTTATACCAACTAAGATTTTTAAAGAACACGATAATTTTGAGCATGCAGAAATTACTATAGAGATAGTTTATTAGTAAGGGGGTAAGTGTTTACTGCACAATTTCCACTCGAAAATCACCATAACTCGGCATAGTATCAAGTCGTTACTTACATACATAATAGGTACTAACATTAAATGAATCTCTTTGTAACTTAGCACATTATATGTAGGTACGGGGGAGGCGTCTCGCCGCAGTAATTAACAGCGGCAAATACCGCCATTGTGTCTGAATACTCCCCGCCATGTAGTATGTAGTACCTACTGTAGCTTAGTAAATGTCTGTTTATTACCTACATCAGAGATGGCGAACCAATGGCACGCGTGCCATTGAAAGAAAGAAAGAAAGAAAAGTATTTATTGCGATCACAAACTAAACTAAACACAGTAAAAAATAAAAAACCAAGTTGTATAAAAAAGTAGCAAAAAGAAAAATGAGACAGAAATTATATAGCTGTATTCTGATAGAGCCCGCCGCTGTGATGTCACGGGCAGTTACAGAAATAAATAAATATTAAAATAGATTTAATATCAAGTAAAACAACAACAACAACTAACAACAAACAACAACTAACAACTTTTACTATGAGACCAAACCTGAAATCGCGAAAAAAAAATCAGCTGTTCCTTACATTTTGATGAGTTGGACGAACATAAATGTAGGGAACAGCAGATTTTTTTTTGCGATTTCAGGTTTGGTCCCATAGTTGTTCATAATGATGAGTACAATGACCTCTTAAGAGGTTGTTAGTGTTTTTCCAATAACCCTGTATAAAACTGTTATTAACATTACTGTATAATATTAAACGCATAATTGTGAAAGCTATAAGATGTTAAAAGATATAGCTGGAATTAAAGAATATTATTGTGAATAATATAGTTTTTTTTTCCAATAAGTCAAGATTGTGTGATGGCACGCCATGGAAACTTTCAATTTTTTTTTTGGAAAAAATGACACGTAGAGGCGTATAGAGGTTCGCCATCCCTGACTTACATACTGAGCATTACTTTGTTATGTTTATTTCCGTCATTTAGATAGTACTAGCTGCGCCCCGCGGTTTCACCCGCATAAGTTTCGATCCCGTGGGAATATCGGGATAAAAAGTAGCCTATATGTTAATCCAGGGTGTCAGCTACCTCCATACATAATATTATCAAAATTGGTCCAGCCATTTGAGCGTGAAGAAGTAACAAACATATAAACACACATACTTACACACGCACTCACAAACTTTCGCCTTTATAATATTAGTGTGATAGAGGGTGTGAAAAGACCCATCGCATAGCCGTCAACTATGAATTTTGTACAGACGCCAGCACATCAACCTACTACAATCTGTCAAATTTCTTTAATAGATTTTCAACTTTATTACTAAAACATAAGATTCAAAGTTGATTGGGAAAATCTGACAGTTTCGGGTAGGTTGATGTGCTGGCGTCTGTACATCAAACTTAGTAACATTGCACAAAAATAATTGCTGGGAAACTACTTATTTTTAGTTTTAAAATTTGATGTTTGCGGTATTGCGCACTGCAAAACATTGTGCTTATGGTTGCATGAAACGGTACATACAGCGGTCTTGGGGGTATTTAAAGCCAACATATTATCAACGAAGAACAGTTACTAGTTTCCTATGTAAATCGAATATTCTTCAGACCTTTACAAGCAAAGAATTAAAATAAGATTTTTTTTAACAAATATTTTGATATGTTTCGTACAGATCCAGTTGCCGACGTCATATCCTCAAGCAGCGTGTTCTACCACTACCAAGAAGGTTTCAATAACGCGGTGCGAAGGAATGTGCGCGTGCGCGATCTACTGTAACTGCTTAAGGTGAATGTGCCATGGTAGACCGCCAAATTTAAATTTTCTTAAGTTTTTTGCAATTTGCAGATCAGTGTCAGGTTGTATCTTGATCCAAATATGATTCGCGACTATAATAGCCATGTATTTACAGAATCATAGTCATTAGAATCATTAATACTTATATCTCTTTAATTTAGATTTCTACCATAAACACTTTTCCATACGAGATTTGTTCTTGACGGTAGAAATCTAACTTAGAAAGATGTATTAATGATTCTGATTATTATAATTCTGTAAATACGTACCGGTTATAGTCGCGAATCATATTTTGATCAAGATACAACCTGACACTGCCCTGAAAATTGCAAAAAACGTAAGAAAAATTGAATTTCGCGGGTTACAATTACGCATTCACCTTAAAAGTGATCTATAATGTGATGATCTAAGAAGATATAGTAAGCTTAAACTATAATGTATTATCCAATCGAGTTTATATATGCTATAATCGTCATGTTGATGATTTAGAAAAGAAGGACAAACTAAAAATTAATTATTATTAAATTATCTGTCAATTGTCTGGCAATATTTTGATGCGTATCATTTTACTAGTTATAACAAACTATTTTTGGTTATACAAGTTCTTTAAAGTACCTAGAAAAATATCTACAATGTGAACAGTAATTTAATAAGGATTCTAACATACTTGTAAGTTCAATCAATGTAGCCTTTTCCCAAGTATGTTGGGGTCAGCTTTCATTCTAACCGGAACAGCTGAATACCAGTATTTTACATGGAGCGACTGAATATCTGACCTGCACAGCCTGGTTACTTCTTCTTAGCGTGTCGATAGCAATCTAAATGGACTCGGCCCAGAATTCTGCTACTTGTTTGGCGCCATCACCAAAGTCCATCAGTTCCTGTAACGTACAGCTGACAGGACACGTAGGACACGATATTAAGTGTCCCATTGTTTGTGGAACAGCACCACATTTACACTCCAAGGCGGAGTCGTCTATGAATCTCCACCTGAACAGGTTTTCCTTGCTTCGGCCAACCTGGGCCCGGAGTCTGTTTAAAGACTTCCAGGTTACCCAAGGTAACTCATGTCCAAGTGGGAGGTCTTCAGCGGGTGGAATGAACGGATTGGGTAAGGAAGCATGATGGCAATCCAAAGTCTGGTTACTTAGCGTGGTTGATACCTACTAAATAACTCTTTACATTTATAATGATTTTAGAAATAAATGCAGCAACAGTACTTGAATGTGCAGTAAATTGTAAACTTGTGTCGTTTGTTTGCTTACCACCTGAGGTAATAACTTTGAACATAAATCTTTAATGTTACTAGTTATTGTACATGCTTTACATATTTGTTTAGGCACACTTGCACTGAAAGGAGATCAGCCATACTGGGCCCAAAATCCAAAATGACCGGCCAAAAACAAAAATGTATTAACCTGCGGGGCAATTGCGTAACACATTATCAATCGGAATCGGTTTCATTTTGACAGTTCAATTACATTCATTGAGTTATTTACGTGTTGAGCAGACAAACTTTTCGAACTTATGAAGCAATGAATTAGCAGTTTGCTTCACAATGATTCAGATTCCGATTGATAGTGTGTTACGCAATTATGCTGGTCGGGGAAGTTCTCCTTATATTTTTTTACTATTGCGCCGAATCTCTACGACCCTTCCTTCCGTTGTTTTTTGAAGTTGAAAAATCTCCTAGTTTTATGCTAGGTGATACATTTTTTTCTTACTTTGGTTTTGGGCCCAGCTTTGTACTAAACTTGGCTAGCTTCCTTTGTTGAGACAGCAACTAGAACCGTTAAAGTATACTTTGAACACAAAAACCGTCATAGGTACCATTTATGTATTCCCATACTCCTTGAAAAAACATTATTACAAAAAAAAGTTCGTGTCTTTTGTATTTTCGTTTTGTCATCGACTTTCGTTTTTTTTTATTGCTGAATGGGCGCTCTTGACTGCGATCACGCCTGATGGAAAGCGATGGATGAGGTCTATGATGGAACGAGCGTTCCCAGAAGATGCCTAAGGCACTGGAACTCCCACGCATCGACGAAACACAGCAGGCTACTTGACGCCGGACTCCGGTGGAAAAGTAATAATAAGTTATTTTTCACTTTGTGGTGTTTTTGGTAGTCGGTTGTCTTTTTTTTTTATAAAGTCTGTTATCTACGACGCGTGCGGTTTCATATTTTTACCATATCGGCAATCGTTACTTATGTTAACATAACATCAAGTCTGTAAACCCCAAAAGGTTGGGCAGAGATGTACTTACTGTACTTATGTTAATGAAAAAACCTAATCATTCTTAGTAGGTACTTAATTAACAACAAGACGTATAACATGTCGAGTCACTACCCAAACATTCCAGTTAACAAACTTTTCAGTCCGTAACATAAATTCCCTCGCCATTCCTATGTATCATCGCACTTAGCGGATATTAATAAAGTCTTTAAAACAGCCGCCATAGAAGACGTTTTATTAAAAACTTCTTTCATAAATACATCGGGAACATAATATACGATTCTTGTTACCTCTCCGTTGTCAAATACAAGTGATTAAGTATACAAGTTTGTGTGCAAGTTGAAATTGTTGTCAACTCGGAAAATATGGAGTTATTCTGGAAGTAAGGTGTTGTAAAATGATTTATCTGAAACGATTCTTTGAGTTCTGAAGCCTTTTTTCTATTTAATCTTTTGGAAAATCTCATGTCAATTGTGGTCAAACAATGACGGCGCCAATATCATATTTGACAGCAGATTGCCTGATCGGAGAAATCTGCAGTTTATAACATGTCCAGACCCCTCCGTCCGTGTTTCGGAAAGCACGTTAAGCAGTTTGTTGGCATTCGTAAATCTTTGACTGTCGTTACTGGTAGTCAGAAGCCCAAGAGTCTGACAATCAGTCTTACCCAGCAGGGGTATCGGGTTACACAGTAACTGGGTTGTGGAGGTCACATGAGCAGTCGCTCCATGTAAAATACTGGTATTCAGCTGCATCCTGTTAGACTGGAAGCCGATCCCAACATGATTTGGAAAAGGATAGGCAGATTGGTTGTAGATAACTAAACTGTGCGGTGTTCAAAATTATGCTATCACGCATAATTAGATGTTAATCCCTGTAGGTATCGTTCACTAAGGTAAATCGTGAGCTTGACGCAGTGTTGAAAAATCGAGCAAATTCTGATCAAAACCTTTAGTTAGTATCTACGCCGTGTCTATGACGCCAGTGTGATTGTAAATTATGATTATAGCTAGCTTCTGCCCGCGACTTCGTCCTCGTGAAATTTCGGCCTCCAACCCACAAAAAATTCAATTGAATTGCCCGCATGCACTATTTCCTTGTTTTCGTTTAGCATTCTGTCTGACTTTTTCTTCTTTTTGCTCGGTTCCTAAGGGGCTGTCTTCACGAGCGAGAGAATCGCGGCGATAGTCTCACCATGCCTTCAAATTTTTGCCGCGATGATATCGCCGTTTGGAGACACGTTCTATGAGAGTACGTGGTGAAATACGTGGCACGACGATAATATCGCCGCGATTCTCTCGCTCGTGGAGATGGCCCCTTAGAGTCGTAGCGTGACTTTGATAAGAATTGGGCTATCAAATACAAAAATAAATGTTTAAATCCGACTGGTACTTTCAGAGATTAGTGCGTTCAAACAAACTCTTCTTTTTTATTATTAGTATGTATGGATATAGTTTAAGTAAACATTGTGTGATGATCATAGAAAGCTTGACACACGAAAATGTATGGCTTTATGTAAATAGTATACCTAAGTTATTTGTAATTGCAACTTAATTTAAGTAAAAATAGGTATGTAAAACAGCTTAAAGAAATTAAAGTACATGAGTGAAAATCATGTTTTTGTTTTTCTTCACATCTCTTCGACCTGTTAATTCTGCATATACTAGCGTTCTAGTGCTCGCAAGTTTAAACTCGAAGTTTACATTCATACATACATAATCAGCCTATAATGTTCCCACTGCTGGGACACAGGCCTCCTCTCAGTGGGAGGGAGCGGGCCGTAATCCACCACGCGAGCCCAGTGCGGGTTGGCAGATATCACATGTCTTCGAATTTTTTTGGTTCTAGGACTCGAAGTTTGCCAGAGTAATTAAAACCATATTGTATGAGCTCGGGAGTTTGGATTTATACTCGGTTGATGGCAATAGGATCGCCCTCTAATTACATGGAAGTTGAACATAACTGGCGAAATGTGGGTGTACTAGGCACACCTCTGCCCAACCCTTTGGGAAATAGATACACACGTGATGTTATTTGTGTTTATTTGAAACCAGCGAGCTTCATCATCAAGCGCCTTCCAAAGACTTTTAAGAGCCAAGACGCCTACTTCAATGTAGCCTGCCTACGTTAACAGTACCAAGTTCATAAGTGTCCCAGGCTCTGAATGCTTATGCGAATCCCGCACCCCCGGCCATAGGTAGAGGCGGAACACCGCAGTGGTTTTAGCCGGTAAGAGTCCGGCATGCCCACGATAGAGGAAGTCCATGAGGCTATTCCACCGCGAGAAAAAGAAAGGCTCCTTGGCTGGGATAAAATGAATCGGCTGTCTATAGTAGGTACCTAACTTGGAGCTTGGAACCTTGTAGAATAGATGCCTGCAGAGATCAAGAAAGAAATACAATGCGAACTCTATGGAATTAGCAACATACGGTTTAGAAGTAGTCTTGAGCTTGGATTAAAATACCGGTCTATTACTGTACCACTGCAGGCCAAAGGCATCTAAAAATACCGGGTAGGGTAAGGGTAACTGACGGGGTCCGCTAGGGCCGATGCCTGCCAGAGTCGCGGATTATTCGAGATACCGTGGCCCTTGGTACAGGCAACTGAAAGAACACTGGTGGATTTTATTCAGTAAAAGTCTGACACGCCCCCCCCGCTCCGTTCAGAACGGGAGAAGTTATTTGATAATCTACCAAAACTAAAAAAAACAAAGGTAGGTAAGGGCATTATATAAGGCTGAGGGAGAGAGCCACACGTCCCAGCCGCCGCGAGAGACGCTCCGGGCGTCGGGAGCCGCGTAACGACTCCCGGCCACCGTAGGCGCGGGCCTGCGGACGGAGAGTAATGGGTAGCTCACCGTCCGATCAGGACCAGGCCCGTGCCGGACGGCGCGTACGTGTTCCACGCGCGCCTCAAAGAGATGTCAGCAAAAAGGAAGGGGCCTGCCAGGGCTGAAGCCTGCCGGGGGTGCGGGATTGTTCGAAAGGGTTACCGTTACCCCGGAACATAAAGGGCTAAGGAAGGAACACGGACGGGTTTTAGTCAGTAAGAGTCTGACACTCCCTTCCGCTCCACCCAGAGCGGGAGGGGTCATTTGATGATTTCTCAACCATAAAAAAGGGTAAGGGCATAATGGGTCATGAGACGGGTTGACGATTTCAGAATTATATTAACTACAAGTCCAGGTGTCCTCAAGATGTTTTCCTTCGCCGATGTCAGTTATGTTTAAGACAAACTCAGAAACAAAATTTAAAAATTGCGTAGTACATCTGCCCTTATCATTTTCTGCTTTCATTACAGAAAAAACGCTTAGCCTTATTATTCATAGAGCATACGTCAGAAAGTTACTTAACGGTCAACGCCTGCTTTAACCCTTCGTATGCTTAAACGTAGATCCACGCGAGACACAATGGCTTTTTAATTGTGTCTATAATTACGGCATTCAACCGGTTAATATCAAGAGACCGATTCCGTCCCTAGAAAGCCCTGGTTCTGGAAGAGAATCATGCACCGAACCACGGGATCACCGTTGCGGTGAGTCAAGCGTTGACGTTTCGAAAATCTTCATGTGACGACCTCCAGAAGAACCTAGAGGAAGTAAGAGGTATTCAAATTAGCCTATAGACGATCAGGAGAAGGCTTCTCGCTGTCAATATACACAGCCAGTGGCCCTAAAGTACTCCGTGAGCACAGAGTTGGTAGACTTAGTTTCGATCGAAATTGTTCTCCGATGAAGTAAGGATATCAATATATGGTGAGAATCGACGTCGGCGAGTACTACGAAGACCAGGGGAACGCCTTACAGACGCGTGTTTTGAAGAAAACCCCTTATGGTGGGGGCTCCGTTATGTTGTGAGCGGAGATAAATTAATTTCTTCTTCGTGCCCTGAAGCGACTAGTCATGAGGTAAGATTAGTGCAGCCCACTCCGCAGAACTTCAGGGAGCTAAAGAACGCAATTGCCTTGGAGTGGGAACGTATTCCACAAGAAACCGTTAGGAATATCCTCGATAGCATGCCCAGACGAATGCAAGCTGTCATTTTACATTTACAAATAGGACGTTCTGCTAAATGGACAAACTCTTGTGTCATTTTGATCTTAAGTCAGTTTACTATTAGGCCAATAACTTGGTAGCCAGCGCGACTGCTGTGCCTGGGGTCCTGGGTTCGATTCCCAGGTCGGGCAAAATGTGTGTGTGTGTGTGGGTTTTTCATTCAGAAATTTTCGGTAGCAGCCCGGAGTGAGTTTGGACGTTGTGTGATCCCCTCGTGCCTCGGAAAGCACGTAAAGCCGCTGGTCCTGCGCCTAATCTCTCCCCGGTCGTGTCGGATTGCCGTCCCATCGGACTATGAGAGTAAAGGAATAGAGAGTGCACCTGTGTTTGCGCACACACTTGTGCACTATAATATCTCCTGCGTACCTAGCTAATTTCCACCGTTACCGAAATCGGACGGGGGAATATTAGGATAATAAAACAAATCTAAATACACCTGAAGCTCCCTTTCTTTACAAACAATAATTGGACAGCATTATTGCATATCTAACACCGTTTATTTTATTGCAAGCAATCTTGTAGGTAATGTTTTGTATTGTAGATAGTGTATCTGGTTGGTGTCCGCTAATGGCGCTAATCCACGTCCAGTGTGAATTTTGCGTAATTTTGTAGGTATATATGATCTACCAATATATTCTTAGATCTTTGACAGTCGTTACGGGTCGTCAGAAGCCCTAAAGTCTGACAACCAGTCTTACCAAGGGGTATCGTGTTACCCAGTAACTACGTTGTGGAGGTCAGATAAGCAGTCGCTTCATGTAAAATATTGGTATTTAGCTGCATCCGGTGAGACTGGAAGTCCAACCCAACATAGTTGGGAAAAGACCAGGCAGATGATGATGGACCTTCCTATATGGCTAGCTCCAAGCGTTAGGTACACGTGGCCTACTTAGGTAATTCATGATTTTCAGGCTGTACTTTCAGGGTACATAAGGTGACAAAATAAAACCAACAAAGTATCATTACGTAATATTATATTTCGCAATAATTAAAACAACTAATGGTACATCACTAGTGGTATATAATAATATTATGTATAACGCATGTACAAGCCCGCGCCGACAATTCCACGGATTGTGCATAGTGCAGTGTAGACCGTCTTTACTCTATGTACAAACTAGGCGCGGGCCATCTTATGTAGGTATATTATAATACTATTATGTGTATGGAAAGGATAGGAAAATGGAATGTGGCAAGATAGGTATTTGAGGAATTCATTATATGGAATTGATAAAAATAAATATATTTTTTTTGCATTTTAAATGTAGAAAGTGTTCTTAAGAAGAAATAAATAAGAAATACACAAATCCTGCTGTAAACATCGATAATTTCAACATAGAAGAAAGACCTTTCTATTAAACGCAAGAATAAAAAAAATTAGAAGCTTTCAGTGTAATTAATTTATCGATTAAAATCATAACTGTATTTAGCATTTATTAACAACTGAGCCTTTTAAAATAATAATGCTTCATATTCTTGACAATAATAGGTAGGTAAGCATACAATCATTTGACAAATAAATTGATACAAGAAAATGTGTTATAATTATCTTAATTATAGCTTAATTAAATAACAAATGATTTCCATATTTTTGTGTTTCTTATCATTACTTAACTATACTATTTAAACTGTGTTATCTATATACAATTTTGTGATCTACGAACATCGAACTTTTATATCTAAATAATATATATCTATTTATTTACAATTTTCTTAATATTAAAATAAAGTACCTAAAAAGAAATATTCACAACAGTTGGTCGAATACTGCAGCGGCGATGTAAATTATATACAAATTAAAAATATAATAAAAAAATATGTCATAGATTTTCTTGAACAAAAACAATATAAAGAAAATGGCACAAATCAATCAACTATAGACATCAAAATAAATAAATGTATGAATATCTAATAGATTTATACGAGTACAATTAAACAGAATATAAAAATCTTGATAAGTTAGGTACACTACGGCCATAGAACTTTCTTATCTATGGGTATGGCACAAATCGTTGGCACATCTTGTCAAAATACGTATTGGCTTTTTAATAATACTGTAGATTATACCAGTTATTACTAGTTATTATGGCACATGAATTCACAAGATAGTTTACCTATATTTTTCTTATAGTGATGACGCTAAACTCATACAGTTGGTGTGTTATAAAACAGGGGCTGGACTGCTATCAGACTCCAAAAGTCCAAACACTATTTTCTGTACGATGACAAATAGATTACAGCCGAACTATTGTGCAATAATTTCATCGTGAAAACTTAGAGCGAGGCCACACGATGCGTTAACGGTACGGTGCGGCACCGCATCGCAATTAATTCGAGCTATAGCATGCCACAAGGGCGGTGCGGCACCGCAGTAGAACGCTGTTTACCGTGGTGCGCGCCGCAACGCATCACCCCTCCCCGCCTCGTCTCGCAGGTCACAAGCGCGGCGCGCCTACGGTGCGATGCCGCACGGTCGCCCAACGCATCGTGTGACATGGCATACTGATTTGTATGTAGGATGACGTTGCGGCACCGCTCCGGCGTCGCACCGCACCGTTAACGCATCGTGTGGGAGGCCACACGCACACACTTCGCCTAAGAGTGAGGAATCTTAGGCGAAGTGAGCTGTCAATAATGTCCCCTAACATATGGTGTAATGACAGCTCAGTTCACCTAAGTTTTCACGGTGCGATTATTACAGAATATACCTACCGGCTGCCGGTGATTTTATATTACCGGTTTGTAAAGCTGTATTTGAAATGGTAACACAAAGCATTGACTGACTGACACAGCCACCCATTACAATAATACACATAGCTGATGAAAATGACCCTACTTTCTAACATCACGCTTGTAACATAAGCATATTATCACGCCTGAAGGGATGGGCAGAGTTAGTACAGTTAACAAAAGAGATAAGTACCTATGCAGGATCGTCGGATATAGTTGAAGTTTAGTAAGAAACTGATAGCGGTTCTCGAATAATATTTAATTTTTGCCCGACTACGGCGAAGCAAAAAGGAGGGTTATGATTTTTGCCAGTATGTATGTATGTATGTTCATCTGTTCATCTGTTTCCTCATAACTTCTAAACTCCTTGTCATAATTGGACAAATTAGGTATCGTTGGAAGCGTCTTGATCGTCCGCTGGTGGCTATGTGACGTCACATTAAATTCAATACGGCGTCCTCTAGCGGGCATAAAGACAAGACCGAAAAAAAAAATTTTTTTTTCGTGGCGTGTTGGTTATTAAACGCAAGGGCTTAATTAGCACATTTCAAAAATATAAATATTATTACTGAAATAAGCCACAAAATAATAAAAAAAAATAAGTTTAAAAACTAAAACCCGACTACTGAAAAAGACGAAACAAGAAAGTACCTTCCCGTGGTTGCATGCTACCATAGCTTATAAGTACCTATGTTAGTACAGCGGCATGCGACCACGGGAATTTACTGTCTTATTTCATCCTTTTCAGTAGTCGGGTTTTAGTTTTTAAACTTTTTTTTTACATTAATAGAAAACAAACAGCTCATTTATCAAATTAATTTTCAGTCGACAACATTCATCGGTTTCTTACTAAACTTCAACTATATCCGACGATCCTTCATACTTATCTCTTTTGACACACAACACACGACGACACATCAAGTTATACATTTCCAGTTTTAGCTGACCACGCATTGTTTATAGGCTTTTCGTACAGAGGCCAGCACATTAAGCTACCCGAATCTGTCAAATTTTCCCAATTGAATATGAACCTTATTACTTTGTACAGTACCCGGCGATTAATATTGCACATCGACCTTTGGAAAGAAACAATCGGCTAATTTCGGCTTCGTAGTGCGTTATCTCTGTCGCACACTACCTATGTGACGTTAACTGACGTTTTGTCAGTCGTTGTTCAAGTGCGATAGAGTGCGGTCGCGTCCAGTTCAAAATATATATCTAGAGTTGTTAACACCCCCAAATTTAAATAATTTAAAGTTGTACTATGGCATCTTTAGGAAAAATAGGGGGAACCTTTTTATTTTACCCCAACCTAAAGCAATCATTTATAGAAAAATTGGTGTATTTTATACAAAGAATAAAAATAATTATCAAAAGAAGCAAATCATAATTGTTTTAACAGCTCCTAATAGATACCGGACTGTTTGTATTTCGTGCGACAGAGATAACGCTCTACGAAGCCGAAATTAGCCGATTGTCTCTTTCCAAAGATCGATGTGCAATATTTATCGCCGGGTACTGTAGTAAAGTTGAAAATCTATCAAAGAAATCTGACAGATTGGGGTAGCTTCATGTGCCGCCAGCACATGAAGCTGTACAATGAGTAAATCAACTTATACTGGAAATGCATGGCTTGATATGTCGACGTGCGTACCAGTCTCGCCAATCCTTATCACGCTTATATTTTTAACGAAACAGCAGTTCCCTTCATCTTTTGATCTACTCATGATGTTTAGGCGGCTCATGCGCCTGCGATGTCGGCGGGGTGTCGTGTGGCAACATTGGCAGCGGTGGCAATGGCAGCGGCAGCGGCAGGGGGAGCAGTGCCCGCGACTGGAAGCTCGCGAGCTGATGGAGCAGTGCTGCTGAATGTTCATGCGCCTTGCGACGGAGTTCTGCTACGCTGGATGAGCGAGCCTCTTCTTTTGGGCAGCAAGGGCAGGGGGCGCCCCAACCTGAGGGAAAAAGGCCTAGTTAGAGTAATGTTTTGGTGTAAGGTTTAATTAACACCGCTCCTGCAAAATTGGTTAGGTGCTGACTCACAGAGAAACAGTCTTTGATAGTGAACTCTTTCCCGAATCTCCATCTGAAGTCAGATAAAAAATCGAACTTGCAATAAGCTTCTCAAATCCACGGTTTTCTATTGATCCTAGAACGTTTGAAAAACTTTTGCTTTGTTGCTAGATAACCACCACGAACCTCGCAGATTTGACCTGATGGTTTAAGGATATCCGACTGGTTTTAGGACATCAACAGGAGTTACTGCTGGCGGAGTGGTTTTAAAATATAGCTAACGTTCTGCACTCATATTATCTGTGAGTGTTGAACTTTTTATATTTTCTTTTTTAATTAGCTGACCCTTTCCCACTTTTGGGCAAAGGCTTCTCCCAAATTCTTCCAGGTATCCTTATCCCGAGCCACTGAGAAATAGCCCTTGTGGTACACGTCTAGTTCGTCATGACACCTCTTCCTGCCTCACACCTACTTAAGTGTCGAATATTCGGTAGAAAGAATATTCTTCAGTACTGTACCTTTTAGCGGGAAGAATGGTTGTGACAAGTGGTTGAGGTGTTGCGAGAGATGTGACAGATGCGGCGGCAGGAACAGCGGCGGCGGAGGAGCCGGGGGCGGCTCGCCAGCGCCTCCCGGAGACGTGCGGAATGCGCCCGTACTAAGACAAGGAAAGATGGTTCTGTTAGTTTAAATTGTGATGACAAAGAGTGAATAATTATTGTTATATATGTCCAGCACAGCTGCACAGCCTTGGTAGATAGACTGGTAACAGATCTAGAGCCTTGGGTTTTAACGGCTTTAATGATTGCCATGTATAGCTGGTGCCAACGCGAAAGACGATGTAAGAAAATTGATGTTGCAGCAACTGTCGGTTCTAGCTAGGGAATCATTTCTTTTTCCTATATTAGTTTTTACGAAAAAACCCGGATTGACCATGATTCTCCCAAGGATTATCAACATTTTCTTGTAATGTGTATAAATGGCAAAAAGCGCCAATTGTTCATTATTTACTTAGATATTAAACTAAGCTTTCTGAAGAATAAATAAATTAAATTCGATACCTATATTTAATACCTAAGGTACCATTAAATAATTACATAACAAATTAGGTAGGTTCCACCCAAAACCAAATTGAAAATAAAAACTACACCTGCCAATATAAAAAAAGAAAACATGATTCACATGTGCAATTTGATAAAAAGCGTATTCAATTTAGTTTAAAACACAACCTTTTTGAATTTCCATACGTCTATATAAATAAAATGTTTTATATAAGTAAATAAGTTTTACGTTGAAAGTGTGTGCGATATCGATGTGAGAGGACTGGCTTTGATCTCGCAAACGAAATTTGTGGGCAGTCGAGCGACGCCATTTGAAACGAGACCGGGGTGACTCGACGCCTTGGAATACTTACAAGAAACAAGTAATACGATAAATTAATCTGATTGAATGGTATTCTAATTTTGTTTATTCTTCGGATATGATTTTAAAAATAATCTTGGATTGACCAAGATTATTTTTATATATACCATTTTTGCTACTCAGGGACTCACTGTGCATTTGCACCGGCGAAACATTTACTCACATTCAAATAATTTATTGTAGATCATAGGTTCATAAGATGGTGTGTTAGTTACAGGTAAGTCTGCTATGTCCCGCTATTGAGGCATACAAAATTCACATTACAAGTTTATATGATGTATATGATTAAAATTTACTTCCTGGCGATTCATTCATTCGCTGTGCGAACGCAAATTCAACCATACAAGTTCCGAAATTCGTTTTATGTCGCTAATTTGTATTTAGTTCCTGAGTAGCAAAAACGCCATAATTCCAAAAATAATAATTGTCCGCTAATTTGGCGTAGGTACACTTATCTATTAGCAAGGAGCCTAATTCCATGTTGTATCCATGTTCTCTATGTTAGAGGGTTTGGATTCCGCACTTAGTCCTTCAAGTGGACCATTGTGCGTGGGCCATGGCTGCCTTCGGTGGTTATTCCATGTAATATTAGTAGGTACTGTAGATGCTATGTAGCCCTACCTTTATTAGTACTGGCCGGTCATAATTGAGGGCATGTTCCATTCGAATGTTCAAGCGTGTGTCAAATATTTTATTATGTATTTTTCTTAGGTTGATTCAAGGTTCTCCTGAAAATATATATTGGTTAAAGCATAACGCTTTTTAATTATATTGCAAAGTTCTCTCTTAACTAGACCCCCACAGTACCTACCGATAGGTTGTGACAAGTCTGAAGCCGACTTGCTCTAACACACTTTAAGCTGCCCAGCAATCATTGTCGAGTCTCTGTATGTGCCAGTTACAAAGAATATTTGATGGACGCTGTATGAAGTCAATCCATGGCGGTCTATCAGTGAGACTTTTCATCCAAATCCATTCAGCCGATGATGCATAATTGACTAAAGTCAAAGTCAGTAAAAGTCATTTGTTCAACAGGCTGAGAATAACAATTTTTGAACGTCAAAATTACATGAGACTGTCCCCCAAAACGCCCGCCCTTCACCACTTCCTAGTGCTTTCGCTGGGGAGAAGAAGTGGCGCAACAAACTCCCCAGCAGCACAGCTGTCTGTTCAGTTAAAAAAAACTTAATTCTGTACAATAGTAACGTGAACTAAAGATGCTTCAAAGAGTTGTAATACCTTTATCAATTAAATACAAAACAAAAACACATCGCACGATGTTGTTTACAGAAACTATTGCAAAATTCAACGCTAGGCGGCGCGGGCGTCGGGGGAGGTGGGGCAGACAGAGACAATGAAATGAACGTTGGGCCGAGGTGTCGCGTCGCTCCCGCATTCCCTCAGTGCATACTTGATGTACCGCGACGGAGGACGGGACATGACACAGACGACAGCGGGAGCGACGAATATGAAGGATAGCGAGCGCCTGGTCATGTGAGTTACTGTTACAGGAGTACAGAAGACAACACGGTATTAATTCTATCAAATAGATGATTTAGTTCGAATTTGATCAATGCAAGTGAACTTGATCAGTACATCTAAACCGCATTCAAAAGCTGTCAGTGTCATCATTGCTTTGGAATTTTGACACTAACAGCTGTTGAACTCGGTTTAGGTGTACCTACTGATCTCGTCCAGTTTCATTGGTGAAATCCGTCCTTAGTTGACAAAAAGTGATCCATAATTCAAGCTACATTTTAAAAATGGACATCTATGATCTAAGCATTGGTTAATTAATTAATTTATTTATCTATTTATTTCAGGCATCAAGGCCCATATAACACATACAATACAATATTCATATAACTAATACCTATAGATTATGGTATAGTATAGCTAGCTTATCGAACCAACTTAGGTTGATGGTTACTGAAAATAATGGTATAAAGCACGCACAAAAGTGAATCAAGTTAAAGACAGATGAATCGAAAACTAGGTAATCTATTGTATTGTAAATCGGTAATCTATCAACTATACAAACGAGTTAATAGTAATACCACAGAATACTTAAAGTACTACGTACAGAAAGGCCACTCCCTTCCCCGCACTAACATCAGTTACCGCACCTCACCCCGCACTTCGGTACCTCACGCACACATTCATACGTATACAAACGTCATTTTTTAATGTAGTAGTAGTAGGTAATTATTTTGCGAGCGTTGTATGGAGTGTCCGGGGTGTGGTAATACCAAAGTGTTCTGTGCAATAAAATCGCTCTCCGCTCCCGCTCATGGCTTGCACATCATCACACAAATTCCCTCTGGCACTCGTTCAATGGAATCAAAGGATTTGCGTTCATTACCAGCGCTAATAATTGATGCGCGCCCGCGACACTAACGCTTTTAGTGTCGACTACTTGTTTGTGCCATACATCGGGGTATTGGCACTTCATTTTGATCGGTAGCTGGATTTTTTTGGTGCAGATTTTTGGGTTAACACTCACTGTGAATTGCTTGGATTTCGGTATCTATTTGACTTTATAACTTGTCATAGTTTTTAGGGTTCCGTACCCAAAAGGTGCAAACAGAACCCTATTACTAAGCCTGTACGGCCGTCCGCCTAACTGCCAGCTAATATCTCATGAATCATAATGGTAAACAGTTAAATTTCCACAGAGTGTGCATTTCTATTGCCGCAATAACATCAAATAATAAAAAAAAAATAAAGTTGATAAACATTAAAGAGGTTTGTGCCCTGTGGTACGGAACCCGCCTTCGTGTGCGACTCCGACTTGCACTTCGCTGGTTTTTGTTGTTTTCTTTTACAGTTAAGTTTGTAACGTTAGCTAGATTGAACATGAGATTACCCAATAATACTATATAGTGCAACAGCAAGCGAGGTGTAGTTGGTGTGAAATACGAACATCCAAAACTCAAACTAAACCAATTACAGGCACTTTTGAATTGTCAAGGGGTCGGTCATCAGTCAGAAAGATGAAGCTAGTTGCCCATTCCAAAGAGTAGGTACCTATGGAGAAGAACGGGCAAGAAACGCCATGGACACTTTTTTAAATTAAAATAATATGGTTACAAAGTCTTGGTTACATCATTCATGTTAAAAATTATACATGTGAGAACGATGCAGAACGTTAAAAGCGTCCATAATGAGAAGATGAGAAAAAAACAATTCAAATATTAAATTAAAATAAGCCGTGGCAGCAAAGAGATGACCAGTCCCTACTGACGGCGCCCGTTCACGAATATGACGCATGTATTAGCACCATTCAGCTCAACCATTTTGAAGGGAGTTAAATGATCCAACACATGCGCCACCATCAGCGAGACATTTGAGTGAGCATGACATACTCTCAGCCGCCAGAGCACATTCAAGTCAATGAAAGGTTTGGTAGGTTTTATTTATTTAAATAAATAAAAT
This sequence comes from Amphipoea oculea, assembly GCA_945859645.1. Lineage (NCBI taxonomy): Eukaryota > Metazoa > Arthropoda > Insecta > Lepidoptera > Noctuidae > Amphipoea > Amphipoea oculea. The sequence goes on from OX243880.1 coordinate 16,294,264, forward strand.
AGTGTTTGACTTAAGAATGCTGAGAGATACAACGCCTTGAATCAGCTAAAATAAACAGCTTCATTTTAACAGTATTGTTTAATTCGGTCCGGATTAAAATAACTAGAGAATTTTATACAAATGGTTTAATTATTGCCTTTTCACTCGAAAACATCGAACCAAATGAAATATATTTTCTCTTACTTCAGATATTCAGATAAGGTTGTTTAGAAATAAATAGGTAAATTGATTTAATACTTCAAACACATAAATGAACAGAGGCGGAGTTAATGCCATAGGCATTTTCTACCAGTCAACCTTTGGGAGATGCAGACAAAAAAAAAAAAAAGACAAACTTATCTATTCTTAAATAATCATCATCTGCCTAGTCTTTTCCCAACTATGTTGGGCCGACCCCAACATACAGCAACATTCCAGTCTAACTGGATGCAGCTGAATCTCTGTATTTTACATGAATCGACTGCCTAACTGACCTCCACAACCCAATTACTGGATAATAAGATACCCCTTGGTAAGACTGGTTGTCAGGCTTTCGGGCTTTTAACGACCCTTAACGACTTTCAAAGATCCACGAATGACAGCCGGAACCAACGCCTTAACGTGTTTTCCGAGGCACGAAAGGGTCTCGGTATGTAAAGATGGTCACCCATCCTCGCACCAACCGCGGCAAGTGTAGCTTAACCTGATCGATCGACCCATGCGGCTGTTATTATCTAGCCACGAGCCCCTCACTCAAGCCATCTACTCTCAAAGTAGTCTACTTTTTATTTAAACAACCCTTACACTCAAAACCACCCTAAGAAAAATATTTTTCGTCCACAAAGTATTCAGCATCAATGATTCTCCTTGCAGCCAATTCCATTAAACAACAGGGGTCAAGTTAGGATTGCGTAACGAAGCGGGACTCTATTAATTGATTTTGGAGGGCCGGGGGAGGCGGGGGACATTTGGAAAATGTCCTCCTTGAGACCCCACTAATATGAATATTCAACTAGAGTAGAAGCGGCCTGGTTGTAACAAAGAGAATTAATATTACAGCTAATAGCGTTAATGTTTTGATTAAGAAGCGCCTGCTGAAATTGAGTGGCATGTAATATTCATAAACGATGTACTCGTAAGTAGTTATTTGTAGATGGAGGCTTGCTGAGACGCCGCTTGTGTTGGTCTGGGTGTTATTATAGTCTGGATTACATAGTAAGCAGCTTTCATTTGTTTCTATTGTGCAATTATAGGGTCCCCAAAACAGCACCTTAATTGCGTAACATTTGCTAATCCATTGCTTCATATGTTCGGAAAATTTGTCTGCTCAACAACGTAAATAACGCAATGAATGTTGTTGAACTGTCAAAATGAAAGCCGTTGCTACTGTTAGTGTGTTACGCAATTACCCGCCAAAAGAATATTCTTGTACAGACGCCAGCACATCAAGCTATTACAACCTGTCAAATTCCTTTAATAGATTTTCAACTTTATCACTATAGAATAAGGTTCAAAGTTGATTGGGAAAATTTGACAGTTTCGGGTAGCTTGATGTGCTGGCGTCACTTGCGTTCCCATTGAGGGACCACATTTGAATTTTGAGCTTTTGAATGCGTCAGCCTTTAGTAAAAGTTCTCAAACAATTGTAAATTCAGCCTTTAATTTGTAAAAGTAGCCACTCAAAAGTTACAATCGATTAAAGGTGGTCCCTCAGTCGTGTCTGACAGGCATCCCTATCTCAAAACCTAGTAAAAAATTGCAACTGCTATAAATTACTAATCTTAGTAAAAGATTTGTAAAACTAATTTATTTGAATATCAACCCTTCCTGTTCAAGGAATAAATAAGAACTAGCATGCGGAAGGTGGTCCCTCAACCGATCACCATATGTTCACCTTGAGCGGAGACCACAATGGAATTTGAAATTTACATATGGGTCTAGCGTTAGTAAAAGTACTTGAACGATTGTATATTCAACCTCTAGTTTGTAAAAGAAGCCATTCAAAAGTTACAATCGAATTAAGGTGGTCCCTCAATTGAAACGTTTATCATAAGAAAAATCTATTTACGTAGCATTCGGAAGTTAAATAGACGAATGCTACAGTCTATCCTTTAGTAGTATTTTTTTACTAAGGATTACTTTTCTAAGCAGTATCAAAAACTGTACCGTTTTATTTCAAATAATAATCAAATTCCTGGGAAGAAATACTAAGATAGAGGTGACCAAACAGCAGGATTTTTATTAAGTAAAAACTAGTGAGTGTTTGTTGATATTTATTTTTATTACTTAATATTTGACATCACTTAGCTAAATAAAAACACAAAGAAAATAATGCTTATGATAATAAAAATAAAAAAAACAAAACTTTACCCTGCACTGTAAATGTAACTCTGAACTTTTTAACCGACTTCAAAAAAGGAGGTTCTGTATTCGACCCGTATGTATGTATGTATGTTTGTACTGTATTTTCTCAAAAACTAAAACCGATTTTGATAATTCTTTCACTAAGGTGATCTACATACTTTCAGGAAGGTTTTAGTATATAATACATAAGGTAATTATTCTTATGTAAGAAGTTATATGCATAAATGCAGCATTTTTATGCGAATTTTGATTATTCTTCTAGTCGGTGTCTTCAATTCTTCAGTGCACTAGTGCTTATTGAATTTGTGTGGGGTAGGTACACTGACCTCTAATTTTAATAGAGGTCAGTGGGTAGGTACAACTAAAAAGTGAAAATTAAAAACTTTTTTACAAAAAAAAAACAACCGACTTCAGAAAAATACACTACAAAGTGATAAATAACTTTAATTTCGGAAGTCGGTGTCAAAAAATGTAAATGCAGAACCAACGACACCGACTTCCGAAATTAAAGTTATTTATCACATTGTTGTGTTTTTTTTTTTGAAGTCGGTTGCTTTTTTTGTAAAAAGGTTTTTACATCAAACATTACTACTAATGAGACAGAAGCAAAGTGTATGTATAAAAATTTGTTCGTTTAGAGGACTGTCATCAAATTTAAAGCGTAAGTCGTCGTAAGAACGTATGCTCTCATTAAAGAAGTAGAGACATCTGTAATGGCCGAGCTCACTGGCGCTAGCTCCGGGAATAAATTCAATAGCCCCAACTAATTTGTAGAAATTTTGTTTGACTTTGATCGTTCGAGGTATTTCGCTAATCGGTCCTTTAGGTGTGTCGTTTAAATCGAAAGATATAAAATCTGTAAGCTCATATTCGTACGTCACTTGATTATTACACAATGTACATTCTTTAATTTCGTCACGAATTAAAATGGCTTCTTCCAAAATACTAATGTCAAATATTTTAATAAGCTGAATATTCAAACTGATAAATGTATATCTTTTTAAAATGTTTTCTGTTTGACACCATGCATTGCTACACAGTTTGGAGAATTTGACACTAAAAAAAATCTTATTAATAACTTCTTCGAAAACGGTAGATACATTACATTCGCAACTGTAAGTAACGACTTCTCTGATTTTATTCTTTTTATTATAAGCGTGGGAAATTATTTGTGCTATCAGGATGTAAATATCATCTATCTTGTAATTATTGTCATTCAAGCCTTTAATATACATTAAAATTATGTCATCATCAACATTAGCCTCAAAATATAGGTCGAAAATGTACATTTTTGTCAAATTTAAAGCAAAGTCATGTAGCACACATAAAGGAAAAAATCCGAAAACCGTATATTTGTAGTTATATTAAAAAAAAACCGTGATAAACTATTTACATACCTACAAATTTGTACGGAATACTCGGTGCGCGAGTCCGACTTATCCGGATTTTTTTATTTATTTGCGGCTTGAGTTACTAGTCATTGAACCAATGTTTTTTAAGTATGTTTACGTAGGTACGCGACGCGCATATTTTATTTTTATTAAAAATCATTATTAACAGTCACTACAAAAACCCTGCTGTGTGGTCACCTCTATCTTAGTATGTCTTCCCAGCAATTTGATTATTATTTAAAATAAAATGGTACATTTTTTGATACTGTTTAGTAAAGTAATCCTTAGTAAAAAAAAATTACTAAAGGATAGACTGTAGCATTCGTCTATTTAACTTCCGAATGCTACGTAAATAGATTTTTCTTATGATTAACGTTTCAATTGAGGGACCACCTTAAATCGATTGTAACTTTTGAATAGCTTCTTTTACAAACTAGAGGTTGAATATACAATCGTTCAAGTACTTTTACTAACGCTAGACCCATATGTAAATTTCAAATTCCATTGTGGTCTCCACTCAAGGTGAACATATGGTGATCGGTTGAGGGACCACCTTCCGCATGCTAGTTCTTTTTTATTCCTTGAACAGGAAGGGTTGATATTCAAATAAATTAGTTTTACAAATCTTTTACTAAGATTAGTAATTTATAGCAGTTGCAATTTTTTACTAGGCTTTGAGATAGGGATGCCTGTCAGTCACGACTGAGGGACCACCTTTAATCGATTGTAACTTTTGAGTGGCTACTTTTACAAATTAAGGGCTGAATTTACAATTGTTTGAGAACTTTTACTAAAGGCTGACGCAATCAAAAGCTCAAAATTCAAATGTGGTCCCTCAATGGGAACGCAAGTGCTGGCGTCTGTCCCTATAGTTTATCAACAAATACACTACCAGCAAGGAGCATTTCCTCTAATTGGAAACTAAACTTTAACGTTTTCCACAAGATCTAACCTTAAATATTGCCATACCGAAAACTTTTCACTCTAAAAATGCGATAGTCATACCCAAGGAACATATTTACTCTAGGAAGGTCTCACCTAATCGATATTTAAGGTGAATGCGCAGTGGTAGACCGCGAAATTAAAATTTTCTTAAGTTTTTTGCAATTTGCAGGTCAGTGTCAGGTTGTATTTTGATCAAAATTTGATTCGCGACTATAACAGGTACGTATTTATAGAATTATAATCATTAGAATCATTAATACATCTTTCTAAGTTAGATTTGTACCATAAGCACTTTTCCATAAGAGATTTGTTGTTATGGTACAAATCTAACTTAGAAAGATGTATTAATGATTCTGATGATTATAATTTCATAAATACGTACCTGTTATAGTCGCGAATCAAATTTTGATCAAGATAAAACCTGACACTGACCTGAAAATTGCAAAAAACGTAAGAAAATTTGAATTTCGCGGGCTACCAATGAAACAAACGAATCTCTGTTACTCTCTCGCAAAAACTCGAAAATGGCTGGATTGATTAATTTTTTATTCAAGCCCAATCTATTGAATCGTAACATTGTGCTAACGATTCTAGTTTGCGGTGTAGTCTAAGCGTTCACTAAAATTGCTGATATAGTACTTATATTCTTGATATTTGAACCAAAGACAATCCCATTTTATGTCCAGGTAGTCACTCTCCATTCCAAAGTGGCCCGGAAGAGATCGCAGATTGCGTTAATTTATGTATTGTTAGGTATTAGCCTACATTAAAATATGTATAAATAAATGATATTTCACAGATTTCACTCCATCTATAACAAAACCACCTAGATACCTAGCTAATATTCAGGAATAGGTGCTGTAACCTATATTTAGTTGTGTGTGACGGCGCGCGGTCGCCACGGTAATGACGCCGTTCAATTATTCATGCAATTAACTGATTATAGCAACACTCCAGCCATCCCCCTCTCCCCCTCCACTATCCCCGGGTAAGTAGGCAACTAGTAGATAGTACTGTTATGTAGGCGTACGGGATGTATGACTTGTGATATTCTTCGTTTTGAAGACAGTTTTGTCAGCTTAGATCAGTTTATGATATTAATACAGGGTTATTGGAAAAACACAAACAACCTCTTAAGAGGTCATTGTACTCATCATTCCTAAAATCGCGAAAAAAAATCAGCTGTTCCCTACATTTTGACGAGTTAAACGAACATAAATGTAGGGACCAGCTGATTTTTATCGCGATTTCAGGTTTGGTCCCATAATAAAAGTTGTTCACAATGATGAGTACAATGACCTCTTAAGAGGTTGTTTGTGTTTTTCCAATAACCCTGTATAAATGCTCGTGAAATGATAACTTTTATTTTTGACTAAAAGCTAAAATACTTAAAAACTATTATTCTTTTTTGTCAAAGTCTAGGATGAGTCAAACTATTTCATGATAATGTCCCTAAAATTAAATTAAAGAACTATCATAAGAGAGCAGTGATGGCCTAGCGGTAAGGGCCCCCAATTACGAGTTGTAAGGTTATGGCTTCGAACCCAGACAGGCGCTTTACTTTATGTAAATAATTTCATCACCACTGCTCTCAAAACGGTGAAGGAAAACATCGTGAGGAAACCGGCGTGTCCTAGAACCAAAAATTCGAAGACATGTGACATCTACCAACCCGCACTGGGCTCGCGTGGTACATTACAGTCCACTCCTTCTGGTAGAAAGGAGGCCTGTATCCCAGCAGTGGGAACATTATAGGTTGATTATGCAACATCATAATAGGCATAAGCATCCCATCTAAAATCTAAATATACTTACCATACCAAACAATCTTCATCAGATTTCAATAACAATGACAACATCCAAACACTACATTCTCCACCAGACCAAAACAAAGAAAAAGAACACCCAACGCCAATAAGTCCTAAAACAGACTAACTCCACAAAACATCTACTAGAAAATGCACACATGAAACTGGAAACAAGACCATAAGGCCGTCGCCACCCCGTATCACGTAATTACTGTCAATTTATCACTCTGAATTATTAATTTTCATTTGTGCAACAGTATGCGAGGTAAGTGTGTATTCAGTTAGTAGGCCGACTATATCTCTATCAGTTATTCATTGCGACTTGTCAGGCATTTCATGAGGCTGAATATCAAAGGCATAGACAATCAAATAATAGAGAATAGAGACACGCCCGCTTTGGTGTTTGTAACTGTTTTTGGCAAATGTTGATGTGTTTTTGTTTGGTTTTTTGTGTCATTTGCGTCATCTACATAATAACAAATCTTAAATTCATTCATTCATTCACTGACACACAGCGCACAGTCTAGACGTATGTTTGAGAGACAGAAAGAGTTGGTAGTAGTGTTGTGTAGGAAGTAAGAAAAGCATCCCCTAAAAGGGTTAAAATAGGGAATGAAAATTTTCATGGTAGTTCTTCATTTTTGCCGATAGAATATATCATATGGAGCACACGGCTTGTATCGTATTAATTACCGATTTTTTGGTTCTACGTATATAACATATGATCCTCAGACAGACATCTGTATTCAAAATAATACTTTAAAAATGATGCCAGATAGTTTGCACATTTAAACACACTACTATCCGTTATTTAAAACCAACTAAAAAAAAGGAGAGAAAGATTCGACGCTACGCGCTACGGCTTTCGTAGCGCGTAGCACGTGGGTGCTACGACAGTTACTAGGCGCGTAACTACCAAATCCCAAAAGACGCAAAAGAAAGAAAAAGAAAACAAGGTGAGCTACAAAACAGAGTAACCACACAAGTCGTATACATTTAAATTAGCTAATTTACAGCGTTACTCGCAAAGGGAAAATATTAAAACATCCTAACACTCAATTTATGTATATCTTTAAGGAGCAAATTTAATTCTTGTGCGAAGGTGGGAGGCGGCTCGCGGAGAGGGGTCTAATTGCCAATTTTCTCTTTACGCCATTTTTTTCAGCTTTTAAGGAGAAAAATTCGTTAATGCATATTTAATAGCTGTAATCGCCTCTCCCTCTCAAGATATTACAAGCCACCGACTCCCTCTTTTAAATACCGCGGTATGTTTTTAAATTATATACAATTTGTTTATTTAGTCATTTGTAATTTATTTCGTGGATGATGGTCGGGTTGTTTGTTTTTGAGAAGTTTAATTCTTAGCTACTTAAATATATTGGGTAAGCTAGTAAGACAATAGGCAATCTTTATAGCAAAGATCAATCTTATAGGTAGACCCATAGATATCCGAGGTAGACCTGTTAAAAAATACTACATACACATGAAAGAATGGGAACAAACGTCTGAATGAAAGAGAACAAAGGTCTTCTCATAACACCATAATCAGCCTGTCACGTTCCCACTGCTGGGACACAGGCCTCCTCTCTGTGAGAGGGAGTGGGCCATAATCGACCACGCGCTAGTACTGGTAAAATTTACATAGCATAATCAGCCTATAATGTTCCCACAGCTGTGACACAGGCCTCCTCTCTGTGAACGGGAGTGGGCCATAAGATTATGGCCCACCAACAACCACCAACCAGCATCGGACCAGCGTCGTGGATACCACGCGGGTCATATGCTGGTTGGTGGATGTCACATGTCTTTGAACTTTTGGTTTTAGAACATGCTGGTTTCCCTACGGTGTTCTCCTTCACCGTTTTTAGAGCAGTGGTGATGAAATTAAAACAAAGCAAAGTGCCTGGGTTCGTGGGTAGGAGTACTTAGTGGTTTCGAACACGACACTCGTAAGTCGAGACCGAAATAGGTCCACCAGAACCTCATGGCACGGCATAAAAAAAAATTGAGATTTCATATGGCAATGTCAATACATATGAAAATAAACTAATTTTTTTTATGCCATGAGATTCTGTTAGACCTATACCACTAGACCACCACTGCTCTCTCACAAAGGTCTTCTGCTAGTTCTGAAGACGGAAGACCTGTGGACTGGGACTTGGATCATACTAAAAGTTCTATCAATACCCTTCATTTACGAAGACAGTAACCTATTCCTGTCATCACACGTTACAAATGGGTTAAAATCAATATGGATGTACTGCATGGATATCTGTATCATGTCGTCAGTCTCGCCACTATAAGGGTGCGTCTAGATTATGTTATATAACACATAAACTTATGTTATATAACACGTCCAAACTATTTAACATTGCTAACCTCTCTATAGGAACATGTTATACTGGGTGTTACGGAAAGGGTATATCAATACAAACGGGTTGAAGAGTGTATCTGGTCTAGAATCTCTGTACAAAATTTCAGCTCAAAAGCAGTAACTTTGAAAATGCTTAATATTTTTTTAATTCGATAGTTTATTAAATTGAAATCATAACAAACGTGTCACCGCACTACGAGGGTCATTATCCATTATCTGTAGTGTGTCTGTGCGCCTAGTACACGCACATCACGCCGCCGCGCGCCAGTGCAGCGCCGTGATGTCGAAATAAAAAAATATTAAGCATTTTCAAAGTTAATGCTTTTGAGCTGAAATTTTGTACAGAGATTCTAGACCAGATACACTCTTCAACCCGTTTGTATTGATATACCCTTTCTGTAACACCCTGTATAACTATGTTTAATAACATGTTATGTTACACAGTGTGGACGCACCTTAATATTATGCCCTAATAATATGACTTTATATATTATAATTATATCAGACACTAAGAAAGTGGAAAGAACTTGTGTAAAGTACAATCAACACTATTATAAGTTTTAAAATAATTATAACGTAAATTATTAAGTTAGATTAAAATTGCTTATTAGTCTTATAGGCTAAATTGTAATTATTATTGTTTATTATTATTTATTGTTTGTAATATTATTGTTTTTTTGTAACGAGAATAAAAAAACAGCGGCACCCCGGGAGTACCGACAGAAGTGAAAACTTGAACAATTACGTGTGTATTTTTTGAATCGTCATATAAACAGAATACTTTGCCATCACTCACTGACATATATAAAATACCATTGAGTTAAATAACTAGAGGAGCAAACCTCAATAAAATGTGTCAAAAAAGTGTAACCACTATTTAAACGTGACGACGTAGCTTTGAAACCACTAAACATTTAAAAGTAAACATATATCTGTCTCACTTACACAAGTCGCAAGAATAATACCGTCACTTAGATTAGACAAAGACCGCAATATAAACATGCAATGGCGGGATAGGGTTGCCTACCCATGCAAAATTTTACCCAACTTTTTAAACCATAAATGACGTTCAAAAAAAACGTTAGGCCAAATTATTTATAAAATATTTGAATTATGTATTTCTTATTCGATGTGTATTAGAAGTTTATAACTAATGACAATAATTAAGACATTTTCTTTTTAAATATATTTTATTTATTCAGTTAGTCACTTTTCTCAGCAATCTGATTATTTCCACCCATTTATCACGGCGTGCTGCATCTTTAGGCACCCTGCAACGTTGTTATTATTTAAAAAATATTTAAAATCACTTATTCCAATAAATTAAAAACTCCCATAAATGTGGGAAACTAAAACTAAGTTTTTAGTGGTAACACTGAACCTAATTTACAAAATTCTGCAATTTATTTATTTTACGTTGATATAAACACAGAAACAATAAAATTACTTGTGGAAAGTAATTCTGGTTAATTTATTATGTTTTTGTGATCTTGAATCGCACTCTTTCACTACGAATTTACCCATTTTGGCGATATTTTTGTCATGTGTCACTTGGTTCACTTCGGTTGGCGCCACACAGAGCACTGAAGTGACATTAGCTACGCATACGGCTGTGGCCTTATGACAAGTGGCAACGCCTTGGCGCGGTAATTACTGATCTAGTGTAACATATATATCAATGGAAAATACATTAAAACCGAGCACGTCCCGAGGACAGCCGAACACATCCGAATGTAGCGCGGTGTCGGTAACAGTGTCGCGAGTTCAATGGTTTTTTCCCCATCTAAAAAATTCCCAACGCTCCTAAAGAAGTTTTCACTTAAAAAAATGTCGACCGTCTCGCCACCATAATATTAGATATGCCCTATTAATATGACTCTCATGATAATTGCATACCTATTGGACTCACCCAGTGAATAACATTAAGAGTCACCAGGGTTTAAAGTGGTATCAATAATCAATATCCCGTATCTACCACCCTATTCGGTTTCAATACAGTTTGAAGTATTTTACTTCATTGATTGAGCTCAAACGCACATTCGATATTAAATCTGGTTGCTTTTATTGACTTTAAATACACAATAAAGGTTATCTGATAGCCGGATAAATTAAAAATAAAATTTGATTGCGTGTTTAAAAATAGAATGTAGACATAATCTTTGTGAACCGTTGATTCATATCTACTTAATATTATAAATGCGAAAGTCTCTCTATAACCTAGCTAGCCGATACCGACCGCACAGTGGCGCCCTCATCGTTTGTTTGGTTATTTCTTTTATTTTAGAATGAAAATGCAGAAAATAAGCATGTTACGATGTGCTCCACAAGAAATGTTATTACATATTACAAACGACAGTTTAGTTTAGTTTTATTATTAATATAATCCTTAAAACGAAAAATAGTGACCACTATTTTCGTACATGTGTACACGTAACATGCTTATTTTCTGCATTTTCATTCTAAAATAAAAGAAATAACCGAACAAACGATGAGGGCGCCACTGCGCGGTCGGTGTCGTCTTAACGATTTCGATGAGGCACACAAGTAGATCCTGACCTACGTTAGGACATAGGATTACTTTTCACCCGACTACTTTTTGCATAGAACATGTTATGGTACATGGTACGGTATATCCCAGCAGTACGTTCCCGTGGGATAACTTCCGAACAACACGCGGGCGAAGCCGCGGTCAAAAGCTAGTTTCTTTATAACTCCTATAAGATAACTTCAAGGTTTTTCCAGAGAACCTTACTCAGCACCATTCTCTCCCAATAATCTAGAAATATAACCCTCACCTGAGATCCCTCCACAACTATCTCTCAAGGGGTCGCGGTCCGCGATCATTTTCTTTGAGTCCGCCATAATCCCGCTTCATGTATAATGCGTGCATATAAATTTCAATTTTAAACCGGCCTGGCTCAAGTTTCACCCATTTGCGGAATTACGCGTAGGGTAGACCGGGGTAATCTGGTAATGCGTTTGCGACGCGACCTTATAAATAATCCAGCTTTCTTTTGCACTCGTCTTGAGTTCTGCGCACTTTTTTATTATTATTTTTGGCTGTACATCTGTATTATGTAGAAGTCTGGAACTGCAGTAAGCTGGAGGAGCACTCACATAAATTAGACTGAACTACTAAAATAAACAGCTTTGTTTCGAATTATGACTGCTGTTGTTTTAGCTTGGCGTTTATACAATTTTGATATTTTAATACAATCCTAAAGAAACTCGTCGTAATATGTATTTTGTTATGCAGTATTTTATTTATTTAGCTAAAAAAGTAAGGCTTACACAAAACCTCACTAAATCTAATTACCGCTGGACATATCTAATTTGAAACATATACTGTTTCTACGTAGGTACCTACTTAGACAGAAAGAAAGAAAATATTTGCGGTAAACATGACGCAAAAAAAGAAAAAACACGCAAAAAAAATAACAAGTTGGGGGAAAACATTTGAACTTTTGTATTAAACAGCTGATTTTTTTTCGTGATTTCAGAGTTGGTCCCATAGTCAAAGTTGTTCATATTCATGGGTAGAACAACCTGTAAAAATATGGAACCGGTAAAAAAAATCATCCGGTATAACCCCCTTAATCAATGTACTTCATTTTAAAATTAAACAACTAGTATAAAAATTAAACAAATACTTGTACAAGTGTATCTAATGCTAAGTGACGGAGCATCAGCCCCACTTGATTGCAACAGTAACCCACCGCAGTCAACCCTAAACCGCTCGAGGCTATATCAAAAGTCGATAACAACGCTAATACGAGGGGGTTGAAAGAAAAAAATATCGCGGCTTTGTACTGGTGATTGTAGCAGGCGGGTTGTTGAAATGTTGCTTGCTGTAAAGTATTTATTTTGTATAAAAAAAAAACGATTAGAATTGGTTGAGCTTATAAAATTATGTAGTTTTTTTTTTCGTGTTTTATGATGCATTTAATTTAATACTGGTATTAGTTTCATAGCAACGCAGAAAATATCAATATTTATGGCTTTTGACGTGGTTTTAAATAATACTTATCTTTCCATTTTATGTAGGCTGAACGAAAGTACGTTTTAAAACGAATTTTCTTTTTTGCGTAATTTAAATAAAAATAAAATCGACTATCTATTTCGGCTGTTAAAATTTAATCTATGGCAAGTCACGTCAGCCGTCAATCGGCGCTAATCCGTCAGAAACAAATAATAACATTTGCCCAAATCCACCGCTGCTAATGTAGCCGCTTCTCCCCGCGGACTTTAAACTGCTTACATTTGGTTTAAAAATCCCCGACCTCCCCAAAAGAGCTTATAAGCCGTTCGGTAAGAGCTCTTTCACAACAATACAGATACGTGATTTAAAAAATGTATTTGTTATTATTTATTTATTGAATTTTAGATAGAAATGATCTGAATTTTTATAATCCCTGATTTTTGTTTCTATCTATATAAAATTCGAAGCCACAGTAATGCGGAACTGCTTCTTAAAATACCACTTCACAATCTCGGTATTTTATATAGAAACAGGAGAATAGATTTTATGCCCTAATTGAGCTTCATCATAAAGCAATGGATATTAAACCTCAAATGCCAACGCCCGACCAAAATAACCGTAACTAATACCAATAAAACACCAAACATATTAATCTAATAAAGGGTTATTCTTAACTCTCAACCAGAGTGTGGGGCTATTCTCATAAACGGAATCGAAACACATTCGTTCAAATTACGCATACGAATTGAGACAGCATTGTCGTCCTGACTCATAAATTTCAATGAGAACATCGCCAGTTATCAAATTAGAAAAATTAAAAGTGATAAATAAAGTCCAATTAAGCGTTATTGCGTAAAAAAGGCATAAATTAATGCGTTAGTCGTGCGTTCCGGCGGGAAAACATATAATGACGTATGACAAGTGACGTAGTGATGGGAATGGTGGTAACGGTGTGTTTTTTTTTTGCGAATTGCGTGTTTCTAATTATCGACAGTTTTTTTTTCGTTTGTATTTGTGTGATTTTGCTGCTGGAGTGTCGCATTAAATGCTAATGGAACAAGATTTCAACTTTGCTGCTAAGTTCTGAACATAGATTTAAAATGTAATTCTATTAATCTGTCAAGCTCGGCTAATGAGACACAATTGATTTTCTATTGTTTCGTCGCCGATCGGCGACGCGCGCCGCTTGACCGGTTAAGCAACTTTCAAGTTTTAGCTTGCCCTATTCGCAAAACTATCTCCTTTAATGAAAACTGTCGCTGCACTAGTACTCACATAATTATTGCCATGTAATATGCACGTAATAAAGTGGACATTACTCAAGGCGGTCATAAAATTAGGTTTAATAAAATGCACATCTAGCCACTTAGAACTAACGCTATTATGATTCGCGAGCTAACGTCAGCAGTGTGGCGTGCGATTGTTATTAGATGTGCTATTCAATCAAACTGCTTTCATTGGTGTGAGTTTGTTCATTCATTTGATTATTTTGACAAATATTACTACCAATAGAACCAATAGAAATGCGAAATATAGTTAACTGAAAGTAAGGTTAGGTTAGTGGGCATTGAAATGAAAATACTGCAAACTAAATGTCAAAAGAATCAAATGGGTCTAGCTCTATCAGCTTTCTAACTTGTGTAAAACCCCAAATGTTTCAATGGTAGCAGTCCCCAGGATACTGCGATCAACAAGATTTATCAGAATATTTAAAGTTGTGTCAGTTGCCTGCTCGATTTTATCGATAAATCCAAAAAAAATAAATGAAATTTGTAGGCTCGCTTGTATAAGTCCAAAAACATCGACAACAGGAATGTTGTTTCCCATCACTGTAGCTCATCACACGTGTTCTCTAATTACGCGCTTAAATTGTATTAATTAGTGCGCGACTGAAAGGGTTCCGTCACAATTAAATGGCATTTTAGCTGCTACGGAACCCGCCGCCATTGTTCTCAGTATGGGGGTCATTAGCATAATTTTAACTTTATTTGTTAATTATACTTGATATGATATCGTGTTAATGTGGATTTGATAGTAATATGATGAGGCGTTCGTATCGTTTATTTGAGTAATGTAATCAATATTTAGTTCATATTAATACAGCTTCAATGCCTTATCATTGATGCCACTCGCTATTTTTAACCGAATTCTTTGACTTAAGGTACGATTTGAAGTAAGGGTAGTGGGAAAATGTTACGGATTTAGGGCTGACTTTTAACAAGAAGAATAAATATGATACATAATTAGCCTATAATGTTCCCACTGCTGGGACACAGGCCTCCTCTCTGTGAGAGGGAGTTGTCCGTAATCCACCACGCGGGCCCAGTGCGGGTTGGTAGATGTCACATGTCTTCGAATTTTTGGTTCTATTACATGCCGGCGGTTTCCTCACGATGTTTTCCTTCACCGTTTTGAGAGCAGTGGTGATGAAATAATTTACACAAAGTAAAGCACCTGTCTGGGTTCGAACCTACGACCTACAACTCGTAAGTCGCGGCTGATATCACTGGGCCACCACTGCTGTCATAAATATGATACGTTGACATATTTCTTATACAAAAGCTGTCAAACAGCCATATTTATTCTTCAGTTAAAAGTTACTTATCTGAGTATTGAAAAATCAGCCCTAAGACTTTTAACCAAACCGTCTATGTAATCTTTGGTAAACCAGACAATATAACAAGATTATATCTCTACATAAAACCTTATATGAAGATACATTAGCTACAAACAAACTACCAACAAATTCACAATACACAATATAACCCAAACCGATTTATTCAAGAAGTGGAATATAAAACTAAATTGCATAACATAAAACTTGAATTATACTGGGAGGAGGAAACTCGCAGCGATACTAACATCAAAAGGGGGCTATTATGAAAAATCGTAACACGTTTACTGGGCGGACTGTGCTACATTATTCATGAGTGAAATTGCTCCTTCCCCGGTACCTGTGAACGGAACTGTTATTTATACTCGTTCCGGATAATAACAGTTATTGGGGTGTAAGCCCCGCCCTATTCGATGTGCTAAAGTTAGGTTATGTGGCTGTTATTTATTGTTTATAGGTTTTGAAACGTTTATAAAGTGTTTGGTGT
Source organism: Amphipoea oculea (assembly GCA_945859645.1). Classification (NCBI taxonomy): domain Eukaryota; kingdom Metazoa; phylum Arthropoda; class Insecta; order Lepidoptera; family Noctuidae; genus Amphipoea; species Amphipoea oculea. The sequence continues at coordinate 16,310,205 of OX243880.1, forward strand.
TTAGAGAGTGCAAACGTATTACCTAAATCTTAGACAAATAACATCACGCCTGCAATCCCCGAAGGGTTAGGCAGAGCTAACACCCTCATTTCACCGTTAATTTTTTTAAGTCACATGTAGTAGGGGGCTAAATCTTAGGATCTTAATTGTAAGTCCTTAACATAGTAAATTAGTAACTAATCTAAATAGATTACGTTTTACAAAAACTAAATTCTGACTGCATTTTTGTGAAAACACGACGATTTATTAAGCCACGTTTTTGATACCTCCATTTCGTTTTAACAGCACGATGCTTCATTAAGTGGTAAATATTTTTTACAAGACATGAGCTATTACTATAAACCTCCTAAGCTGCTAACTGCGAAGAAAACCTAACACTTTTCACTAAGTAAATCCTCCATTTAAAAACCTACTTTATCCCTCAAATCCACGTGCTCTGCGGGTATCTTCCCATTTTCCTTTCTTCCCATCTTCCCGTCTTAAGAACCCGAGTCACGCCCCGCTGCGACTGTCGCCAGCTAACCTGCTTACGACACAAACACTCGTGATTGCTAACGATACCGACACGGCGACGCGACGACACGGGAAATTGAATCTAACGTTTTTCTCTAAGGGAGGATTAGTTAGCTTTGTTTAGAGGTTTGTATTTTGGGTGTTTTTTAGGTTTAAGGTGAATGCGCAGTTGTAGCCCGCGAAACTCAATACGTTTTTTGCAATTTTCAGGTCAGTGTCAGGTTGCATTTTGATCAAAATATGATTCGCGACTGTAACAGGTACGTATTTACAGAATTATAATAATTACAATCATTAATACATCTTTCTAAGTTAGATTTCTACCGTTAAGAACAAATCTCGTATGGAAAAGTGTTTATGGTAGAAATCGAACTTAAAGAGATATATTAATGATTCTAATGACTATAATTCTGTAAATACATGTCTATTATAGTCGCGAATCATATTTTGATCAAGATACAACCTGACACTGATCTGCAAATTGCAAAAAACGTAAGAAAATTTAAATTTCGCGGTCTACCATGTCACATTCACCTTAAAGAACTTTATTTCTCATAAGAACTTAAAAATAACAGTTCGCTTATAATGAGATACTTAAGTATTTATAACTAGTATTATTAACATTAGTTACCTCTAGGGTGTTGGAGACATTATATTAGCATATTCTGTTTTAGTTTATTTCAAATGTTGTGATGTATTGCCCTAATCTGCGTTTGAATGTGTTTATATTGTCACATTTTTTTATATTCTCCAGTAAACTATTAAACTGCCGTGCGCTGTCAACCAATATTGTTTTTTTACCATAATTAGTGATAGCGTGTGCTGGTTTTATCTGGATTTTGTTTTTGTTCCTTACGTTGTATGTTATGTTTTTTTAGGTTGAGTTATAGGCGATTGTGAGCTAAAATTGCTCATTAACTTATGTAAGCCAGTATCTTCACTAACGGATATTCTATCTGCTGTAAATATCATTCCAGAAGCTTCTAAAGTAGGTACCCACTTCTTATATATAATATACTAATAATAAAGCTGAAGAATTTGTTTGTTTGCACGCGCTAATCTCCGAAAGTACCAGTCGGATTTGAAAAATTTATTTTTGCATTGATAGCCCAATTTTTGAGGATTTACTTAACATCACGCTAGGACCTTAAAAAGACGAGCAAAAATTAAAAAACAGAAAGAATGCTAAACGAAAACGAAGAGATAGCGCGGGCAGGCGATGCGATGCGGCGGGGCGGGTCGGGGTAGCAAGAAATTTCACGCGGACGAAGTCTCGGGCAGAAGCTAGTTCTTTATACAATACGACCACAAATACTGAGGAGTCGGTTAAAGTTGGGCTTGATGGCTTTGGCAATTGTGACAATATTGAAAGTGCAATTTTTTGTGTAAATTATTTCATCACCACTGCTCTCAGAACGGTGAAGGAAAACATCGTGAGGAAACCGGCATGTCCTAGAACCAAAAATTCGAAGACATGTGACATCTGCCAACCCGCACTGGGCCTGGGAGATTACGGCCCACTCCCTCTCACTCAGAGGAGGCCTGTGTCCCAGCAGTGGGAACATTATAGGCTGATTATGTATGTGTAATTTTTTTTAACTAAGACCTTTCGAAGAAACTTGATGATTTTTTCATAGAGTCAGTCATGGTAGAGCGATCCTACGAGACGACGCATGTTATATGATGATGATGTTCTACGAGGGTTAGATCAGTTGACATTTACAAGCTAAAATTAATTTATTAAACGGCTCTAGTTGAACAATGAGTAAATTGATCGTTATATAAAGAGCAAATACGAGAATAGGTACTATAGCTCCATACTTATTTATCAATCTGTAAAATCATAATAGCCGTCATCAAAATCTGTCAATTTCACCAGTATTTGACAATAACAGCCGCACAAGTCGATCGATCAGGTTAAGCTACGCTTTCCGCGGTTGGTCCGTGGATGGGTGATCATCTTTATATATCAAGACACCTCCGTGCCTCGGAAAGCACGTTAAGCCGTTGGTCCCGGCTGTCATTCGTGAATCTTTGACAGTCGTTACGGGTCGTCAGAAGCCCGAAAGTCTGACAACCAGTCTTACCAAGGCGTTTCGTATTACCCAGTAACTGGGTTGTGTCGCTCCATGTAAAATACTGGTACTCAGCTGCATCTGGTTAGACTGGAAGCCAACCCTAATATAGTTGGGAAAAGGCTTTATCTGTATTATCTTTATCTGTATATGGACAGCAGTGATTTATTGTGTGACCTTTCACCGCATTCCTAAGAGATCAAAGCTTTAGCATAGCAAACAATTACGCGGAAAATATTTGACATTAAAATATCCCGAGGATCAATATCCTTGATCCGATTATCTAGATGATAAAACGCGAGCGACACAAACAGCTCGTTGATTATAAAAGTGGAGCGAACCGACGAGATGATCCAACTGTACCTACGCTCTAATAGCCAGCGACGCGCAACCGCCGCTCACCGTAAGCAAAAACTCAATTATCATATTTTATACCTCATAATACTTACGAAAAGATATTCAATTATATAATTTTTCCTCTGAAAAGGGAATCCCTTTTCATTTCTCATTTGGATTTTTCTCTTAAGCAATTACGAGGCAGCCCGAGGGAGCGCGAGATTGGCTCCGCGAATACATTTGCACGCCGGACGCGCCCGGTCTAATTTATCTTTTAACAAGGAATGGAATGTTATGTTAACTTATGCGCAGACCGCGTTAGCTCTGTTTTCGTTTAATAAAAGTGTGTTTCGCGGATGATTTTATGAGTTTCGGCGAGTTATGAATTTGTTTGTGCGCGGAATAGAAATGAGCTCATTTCGTACACCCGTGTGTTGTGTCGAGATTATTTATCTTTATTTATCCATACAGCTTTATGTATAAAATGATAAACCTTATAATACAGTCTCAAGTTATTTCCATTAGATTAGCATAGCTCTGTCAAACTCGTCCAAACATAATTTGCGATGGAAGGACATTATGTTTGCAACAAACGAAGTTCTCGCTCGGCAAGTCGCTCAAGCGGCTCGGCGCAATTCGATTCCGACAAGCGGCGGATCGGATTCGGGCGAAACTCGTAATCGTATCGCGCGGCCGGGAACACAAATTATTCGTGCGCCGAAACTGGCTAACTTCGTCAACCCTATAAAGGAGGTAAAGAACAAAGCGGAACCACAATTGGCCGTGGATCCTCTACCTGAGTCGATGAAAGTTTTAAAAATGGCGGCTCTTTGAGAGGAAACTCGATAAGGGCACGCCCGCGGGACGCGTAAATACAATTTGCAAGGAATCGCTCGTGCCTTTGACGTGAGTCGCGACTTGCTGGTACAAGGCGCTTGTTTGCCCTACTCGTCCCACTCGCCCCGTTCGCCCCGCTCGCCCCGCTTTGTGATACGTGTACGATCTGTCTACGTCTATAAGTGAAAAATCAAATACAACCCCGATGAATATTTAGCGTGCTCTGCAAACTAAGCTAATGCGATATCAAATCAATTTGTTTATTTACTTTGAGAAGTCTGGCGCAGTCTACTCGAGAATAAGAAGTTTTTGAGACGTTAGAAGTTTTTTTATAGTTGTTTTTTCTTGTGAGCTTATTAGTCTAGGCATTTAAAATGTTTCTCCATCTCCAGCCAGTATGACGATGAAAACGATGGACCTCTTGGAAGAAGAGACTGTTAACTCTAAGCACGTCATGACTATTTTCAACTCGTAAGTAGGTGATGGCCCAGTATAAGGTTGTAAGTGTTAGTCAAATCCGGGCAAGTCGGCTGTGCAATTTCAAAACCTAGCACCTGACATTTCTAAAAAAAAACCGGTATTTTTGTTTTTTTCACCGAGTTTTTTTTTTTTGTCAGTTGCTAGGTTTTGAAATTGCACAGCCGAAGTATCAATGTGACATTTTCAATTCATATGCACTTGCTAAGTTTATCATAGACATTAGTGACATCGGTTAAGGACAAACAACGCGAGGAAACGGACTTTATCACACTAATATTATAAAGGCGAAAGTTTGTAAACGTGTTTGTATGTTTGTTACTTCTTCACGCACAAACGGCTGAACGGATTTGAATGAAATTTGGCACACAGATGGTTTATAACCAGGATTAACACATAGGATACTTTTTATCCCGATGTACCCATAGGATTGACACTTATGTGGGTGAAACCGCGGGGCGCAGCTAGTAGTTACTTTAAGTCTGCAATCCAACCCTTCAGCGAGGGTGGCGATCATCTTTGCCCTGCAGTGGGACAATAGATTGATAATTATTAAACCAGTAGTCCATACTGAATATCTTTAAATTACAGAAGACATTTCAGACCATCACTCAAATCACAATAACCTCAACGCAATTAACCTTTTAAGCGCTTGGCTAAATATCAGTTGCCGTGCCCCTAGCGCGCGGCTACAAGTCGATAAAATCAAGATAAAATAATACCTACAATAAATAAGGAGGAGAAACCGTTGTATCGATAAAAAAATCGTCAAAAAGTTTTTATCTCTATTTAATAATGGTTTTAATTGTACCACGCAGTTAAGGACGAAAAAAAATAATGCATGTTCTCTGTCGCAGAAATACGACACGGGCGGTAGGGGCACGGAAACTTGTGTCGCATAAATGCGACACAAGCGGTTAAAAGGTTAATACAAAAAGCAATGAAAGCAAAACTTCACATTTCGAGGGTAGTTTTAATTTGTTATTCGGCGCCACAATTAATTAGAAGCGACTTCGACTTCAAACGGACATGACGTAGCGACTCCATTTAATTGATGCGAGAATAATAATGTTATTTGATTGAGATACGGAATAAGATAATTAATGGCTTCTTTAGAAGTTTTGGGCAGCTTAATGATTTAATATGGAAATTAGATTTTTTCTATGAATGAGAAATCAATGCAAATGCGTACAGTTTTAAACATTCTAAGCATAGACTAAAGACAAGATTATTATGTACTTCATAAGTTTTTTTTTTTTGAAAAGTTAGAAACTACTTACTTTGCTTTTTCAATAATAGATAGATAGATATTTGTTACCGATTGTAACTCCATCGATATGTCTAGGTAAGAGACATATATGATAAACTGCAATATCGTAAACACACTTGAATCTGTAATGCGTTTATCAAATTGCAAAAATTTAATTAAAAACGTTTTAAGACACATCTCGAATGATTTAATTACTCATTAAAATAACTATTTTACTTTTTTACACTAGATACTAAATTAAATGACTATAACTATATAAATAAAAACATGGTTGAGTAGGAACTAATGCAACCAGTATGACGTCACCAAAATACCTAGACAAACAGCCATCACAAGTTCACAATCCTTTCATACCTAAACCTAATCCGTAGGTATTCTCGTTACCATGACAACCGTTTACACTCCCCTCTGTCCAATTTACCTTACAAAACTGCACCCTATTCTATTCCATATAGAGTGTAAACTCGTATAAAAGGGCAAGGGTAAAAAGAGTTGGCATAACAAACGTAGGTAGATAAAGTCGTTAGGTCCCCGTGTCGGTGTCGCCTCGTCTAGTTTCGTTAGGGGTGCCCTGTCAGTTCACCAAAAATTAATTTACAAACTTTTACTTGACAAACAACGATTGGCAAAAACATGATTTGTCATTTCATCATTATACAAAAACAAGTTTGCCAAATAATTCACTTTACAAAATAATCACCAGATAGACTTTTGTTTAATAACGTGTTATTTAACAAGCAATTCATTTTACATTCATTTTATCTCATAAAACAACGTTTGAAATAAAAACGTTTTACATATTGACTTATCATACGCAATTTCCTAAAAATGAAACTCATTCTTTCATCGACTTGCGCTAATAGATAAAAAGAGATTATTGTAATGGGCTACACGGAACCGAACTAGTTAGATTAGGTTAATTATTTAAAAAAAAATGTTAGGTTAGGTTAGCATAAAACTGTGACCCCTACGCACGAGCCGAGCGAGCGAAGCGAGCGGTGCCGCGGGAGCGGCCGGCGAGTGCCAGAAACCCTTAGATTATGTAGAAAAAAATTGCTTTTACACAAAATATGGGTGCCAGAAACGACTTGCGCCAATAGAAGAAAAAAAGAGATTATTTTTAGCAGGCTACCCGGAACCGAAACTAGTTACATTAGATTAATTATTAAAAAAATAAAAAAGGGTTCGGTTAGGTTAGGTTAAAACTGTGACCCCCAACGCACGAGCCGAGCGAGCGAAGCGAGCGGTGCCGCGGCAGCGGCCGGCGAGTGCCAGAAAGGACTAGATTATATAGAAAAAAATACTTGCCTGAAAATTATTTGACCCAAATGGAGAATACCGTCATAATCACTTTTTGACTAGTTTAGAAAATCTACATAGTATAAAACAAAGTCACTCCCGCTGTCTGTAAGCTTAGATCTTTTAAACTACGCAACGGATTTTAATGCAGTCGCTAGTATATTATAAAATGATATTTTGTATAAACGTTATTTTTCCAAAAGAATCTAAATATTAAATGAAAAATGTATAAATGATTAAATATCATCCGTAACATTTGTAAAGAGAAGCATTTGCCAAATAAATGTTTTTAAAGCGAGTGTTTATAAAATAGAACATTTGCGGAATGAGTTGTTTGTGAAATAAATAGTGTACGAAACGTTGGTTGTAAACTAAAAATTTGTCTATGGAGTTTTGGTGAAACATTAGTGAACCTTCGTTAGGGTAGTTACCCTAACGAAATTAGACGAGTCGGACTGAGAACTCAGTTTAGTTTAGCGTTCTGCCAATATTTAGTTAGGAGTTAACTGTAGATTGGTGCCTTTTAACTGTTTGTAGTTAGTGTTTGTGGAATCTTATTGGGACTTGCGAAGAGTTATAGTTACGATTAATTACTGAAAGTTTTTATATTTACCAATAATCCATATTATAAATTCGAAAGTAACTCTGTCTGTCTGTCTGTATGTTACCTTTTCACGCCTAAACCGCTGAACCGATTTAAATGAAATTTGGTATCGAGATAGCTTGACTCCCGGCAAAGGACATAGGATACTTTTAATCCCGATATTCCTACGGGATCGAGACTTATGCAGGTGAAACCGCGGGGCGCAGCTAGTAAAAATAAGTTTAAAAACTAAAACCCGACTACTGAAAAAAGATGAAATAAGAAAGTACCTTCTCGTGGTCGTGGTCGTCGTGGTCTGCCTAAACTCATTAAAAAACTTAATAGGATAATTATGTTAAAATTGATTATGCCAAATAAAGATGACAATAAAAGAAATTAAGACTATTTTTATTTTTTCTGACTTTAAACCACTGAATATTCTACATACGGACGAACCAAGCGATCCCTCAAAAAAAAATCAACAGCTCTTAAGCACAAAAAGGAGGGTAAAAGTAATAAAAAGAGTGTTTAATTACCCTTGTACCATTTTACCCGCATATGGTCAGTGAAGGGTTAGGCCACCGTTCAATCTCAACCCGTGGCCGATCAGTGGGCTATTTGATTTATTTTTTATGGCCACTTGAGGCTATGGCTCTATGCGTCTACGCAATTGTATGCAGGCGTGGCTAATTTGTGTATTATTATGTTTCATTGATTTGTACAATTGGGACAAAAACATTTGGGAGAGGAGTATATTTTTGTGTTTGCTTCTTGGACATTATTGTTGTCAGAAAATCATTTTGAAGAAGTCATTTATCAAGTTATGAAATTGTTTCATGTTTGTGAGAGCATTTAGTTTTGAATGAAGAAGAACTAGCAGAGGATCGAAGAGGGGGGCGTGAAGGGGGGGTTGAGGGAATCAAACCGGAATAACTCCGATTTTTGAATGCATTCTGGAGATGTGGATGTTTGTGTATTTTATCATGAACTCAATCGTTTACCAATTCACGACCCAAACCAATTCTCAGGACTTCACCACTGATACCCCGATAGGCGTAGGTACCCACCTGCTGAGCCCTACTCATCTAACATGTCGCTGCTTAAATTCAAAAGGGCTACGAGTCGAAAAAATACAAATCCTTTTTAAAGCATAGCCACCTAAGTGTCAAAATGCAAAAAGGGCTGTTGTTGTGTCTTTTGCGAATATAAAAATATAGGCAGAATTGATACGATTTTTTCTTTAAAAAGGATTTGTAATTTTTTCGACTTGTGGCCCTTTTGAATTTAAGCAGCGATATGCCTGTAACTTGCACAAAAGTATGCAAGAAGCTTGCATGTGGTTTGCCATTAAAACTTGTGATTCATTTTAATTTAATTTTCAAATATTTTTATTTACCAATGGAACAATAAACAAAAACAAAATGCACTTATCCTTAGTTACATTAACTCATTATAATTTAGGCACTTTATGAGGCTAGTGATTCACCTTTCAAAGCTTATGACAGATATATACCTAGTTTTAACTGCTTACAACATACACTTAATAATCCCATGATTATTAAGTGTATGTTGTATAATTTGCATAATTGACATCATGTACCCATGTACATGATGTCAATTATGCAAATTATTTACTTAGAATTTACTGATTGCCATGTAAAACAAAAATTATTTAACTAATTTGCTGATCGCACGGTGTACGGCGGTGTACAACTTGTGATTGATGAATACCATAATGCATTGCAAGCTACTTGCATACTTTTGTGCAAGTTACAGGCATGTGTATTCCGGGCTTAATAATTTATCATTGAATAATTTAACATTTACCATTGACTCGAAAATAAGAGGAAAAACAATTTTTATTCAGTGCTGAAATAAACCATTACATTCAAAAGGTCAATATCATTTACAAAAACAAAACACAAACATCTACAAAACTGTTTTTTCTGCCGATTCATTAGCATCATAAAGGCGACTTCACGCTGTCACACAGATCGCTGCGACACGCGCGTGTTATCGCTAAATATTGTCAAATGCCCGCAGCGCGCCGCGGGAGGGACGCTCATTGTGTTTTGTTCGGTAGCAGTGGTTAGTGTGAAAAACTTAAGTTTAAAATGATGTATTGATATAGAAAAGTAAAATTGTAAAAAGTTCTGCAGGTGATTAATTTGTAAACGAAACCCATTCACTAACTAAGGGCTGATTTTTCAATAGACAGATAACTGTTATCTCAAGAATAAATATGGCAGTTTGACATAAATTTTCTATACAAAAGCTGTCAAACCGCAAGATTTATTCCTCAGATAAAAAAAAATCTGACTATTGAAATATCAGGCTTTACTTTATAAATTGACTTTGTTTGTGACATAATTATCACCAATAAAATCATCTATGTGGTTGCGATCAACAGATTGACGAAACAAAACATACCTAGACATACATACCCAACACATTAAATAAAATGTCCGAAGATTTCTGCGATACACATTAAGATAACTCTATTAAGACAGCATCAATACGTTTAAAATGAGTCATTAAACGTAATTTAGTCTTCGCAACAAAATCAAGATCCAATTACGGTACATTTAGCATCAATAGTCCACTTGAGCACACGCTCGAGTCACGTGGCGTCAGTGCGTTTTGTTTATCCACCAGATTCGACTCAATTTAGCGTTAAGTGATCGCCTATTGCGACTGTAGGGCCACACCCTCGGCTTTCCGCTTTTTTAATCGCGTCGCGACGGGTCGCCGCGATTTATTACGGACAGTGTGAATGTGTTCTATTGTCCGAGCGATTTTTGTTGTTTGATTGAGATCGGTTCCGCTATTAAAGCGATGTTTGTGTGACATTTTTATTTTTATAGGTTCGTTTTGGGCGGCGGGCGTGTGGAAGCGTTGATTTATAAACGATGGCTTGATGTATGGACTATTAGTGTTAATAGCTTTTTAAAACACTTCCACTGTAGAAAATGTTTCATGTTGGTGTGTCTTTTGATCCTAATATCCTTCTATATATAGGTACCTAATATTATAAATCTGAAAGTTTGTATGTAAAAACGGCTGAACAGATTTGGATGAAATTTGGCACACAGATAGACCATGATCTAGGTTAGGACATATAAACGAAAAGAAAGATGTACATGTACACATACTCTTGGGTACATTACCAGTCGACAACGATGCGGATGAATTTTTCGACGCTATATTTTAGTTTTTGTATAGTTTTAGCTAAGTTAGGTTTTAATTTTGTTATTTTTGTTAATAAAGAAAGAAATATGTTATTTGACACACGCACAGGAAATAAAAACAGTAAAAAAGACCATTTGAACCTAACAAAATTACTTACATTAAAAACAAAATAAAAATTAAACAACAGAAAAAAATATCTGTGCGAGGCGGAAAAGCTCCTAATACCTCAGGAAATTTACAAAATTAATACTGCAGCGATCTGATTAATCTACGTTTTCGTTGGATAATTTCCGAAATCCACGCGGGCGGAGCCGCAGGAACTAGCTATGTAAGGTCATCTAAAGGAAGCGTATATAAGCATAACTAAATACTTTCTATCTAGACTTATGGAAATTCTACTGAATGAATCTTTGATTAATTACTTAGTAAATAACAAATTAAATAGAATGGGTTACAAACCGGAGATCGAACAGAGTAGCGAAGCATTGGAGAGGAGTCTGCCCATTGGCAAGGTTGGGCGAATGTCCGCTGATAAAGAAAGAAAGGAAATTATAGAGTTTCTATTTACCTGCATAATTAGGTAGGAAAAATCACACATTGACCCCCTTACTAATAAACGTATTTATAAGTATTAGACGAATAGTTACACACCGATTTCTCTCTTTCAGTCGTCAGTAATTTGACTTTCGAAAGAAGAAGACAAAGCGTTGTGTAACTATGCAGACGCTATACGACGTTTATTAGTAAGGGGTTAAGTCAAACAGGTAGGTGAATTTAATTGAAACATGTGTAGAAAAAGCGATTTTATATAAGGTTCATAAATTGCATTTTTCTGGGATAAAGCCCAATATTGGACATAGCTTTCCTGCACGAATTTTGGATTTTGCAGCGGGTAACTAATGTAATTTGTGTAACTAGTCTTGTTGTCACATAGTTATATTTTCTTTAAATTAAATGACGTAAATAGGTACCTTTATTAATTAACTTATAACAAAAAAAAACCTTCAAGTAAACTTACACTGATATTTTTTAACTGTGTGATGTTAAACATTTTTGCAGGAGTGTACATTGGTACTTGAACAGACCAAGTATTTTTATTATGTTAATTCATAAAGACAATATTTTGGATTATGTATTATATTTCCATTAAGCCTTGCCTATGTTTATTACTTCGAAAAACCCTTACAAAACCCTTCAAAGCCGCATGACTATCACACCAAAAATAGCCAACAAACTCGAACACAAGCGGGTTGAGTCAACGCAGAACAATAGACCGGCTCGGTGTTCATACTGTTCATTAACTGTATTAATTAATGTTTAATTGAGCCAAATAGAGTATCAATTTAGCGGACGGCAATTGGATCATGCATCCCGGCACACGATGGATGTACTTAGTATAGCGTGGTTTAAGCGTAGTTTATTATAGTAATGTAGGCAGTTTGTGCTGTGAGATTTATTTGATACAGACGAGTGACGAATTTTTAGGTGATCAAATAAGATAAGTAGATGTTGCTGTTGTGGAGTCTAGTTGAGATTTGGCCAAAATATTAGAATTACTTTATAAAAGTTAAACTCAAACTCAAAGCATTTATTTCAATTAAACCATTACAGGCACTTTTGAATGGTCAAAATTAAATAGTCGGTCAGTTAGTCAGAAAGTTAAAGCTAGTTGCCCATTCCAAAACGTACATCTTTATGGAGAAGAACGGGCAAGAAACTCCATAGACACTCTTTTAAATCAAGATATTACAAAATCCTGGGTACGTTATTCTTGTTGCTTGTATATGTGAGAACAATGTAAAAAAACACACAAATGAAGAAAGAATTCAAAAAATAAGATTCAAAATAAGTTTGGTATGTCTCTATTGAACACCAATGGCGTGTTGGAGAGCAGCGGTTGCCCTGTGGTAATGGCCGCGATTTACGAGTCATAGGTCGTGGGTTCGAACCCAGGCAGGCACTTTACTATGTGGAAATTATTTCATCACCACTGCTCTCAAAACGGTGAGGAAAACATCGTGAGGAAACCTGCATGTCCTAGAACCAAAAATTCGAAGACATGTGACATCCGCCAGCGAACCCGCACTGGACCCGCGTGGTAGATAACTGCCCACTCCCTCTCACTGAGAGGAGGCCTGTGTCCCAGCAGTGAGAACAGTATAGGCTGATTATGGGGTGTTATGAACTAAAAAAACTAGCTAGCTTCTAGCGTTTTAAATCTTGTTCAATGTGTCTATTATAATAGGAATGTCAAGTAGGTATGTGAGGGGTTTTCAAATTTTATGCATGTTTAGAAAATAAACATTTTGAAGGTAGAAGAGGTATCAAAAGCTATTATGAAATGAATTTTGCTATTAGGATTTCATCAAGAAATTATTGGATGTTATTTAAAGTTGTGACAGTAGCCCGAAAGTCTTATGACATGGTATCGGCATGGTATAACCCAGTATCTGGGTTGTGGAGGTCAGATAGGCAGTCGCTCCGTGTAAAATACTGGTATTCAGCTGCATACGGTTAGACTGAAAGCCAAAGTTGTGACATTAATGTGCTTTGCCAGCAGTCCCTCCACATAAAATCACATTAGCATGCAAGAAACATGGCATAGCGGAGCAGTGGTGGCCAAGTGGTAACAGCCGCGACCTAAGAGTTGTAGGTCGTAGGTTCGCATCCAGACAGGCGCTTTACTTTGTATAAATTATTTCATCACCATTGCTCTCAAAACGGTGAAGGAAAACATCGTGAGGAAACCGGCATATCCTAGAAACACATTCGAAGACATGTGACATCTGCCAACCCGCACTGGGCCCGCGTGGTGGATTACGGCCCACTCCCTCTCACTGAGAGGAGGCCTGTGTCCCAGCAGTGGGAACATTATAGGCTGATTATGTTATGTATCTATGCAAGAAACAATTCTTCAAGCGATTTAGCCACAATTTGACAACACAATAAGACTTCTAAACATTCAGCCTATCCTCTCTATCCCCAACTCCACATACCAAGGAAGCTGCACGTACAACATCGGGAGCGGAGTGCGTCTCATCGTTTAATTACGACGTTAATTACTCGAATTGACTTAAACAGACATACGATTAGTTGCGCGACAATCAACGACACTGTGTAGCTTTGTAATTGAACCTTGTAAATATTAGTAGGTACTGCAAGGACATTATGTATGTAGCGTGTCTTAGGAAATTCATACTAATACTTATTACAAATTCGAAAGTAACTCTGTCTGTCTGTATGTTACCTTTTCACGCCTAAACCACTGAACCGATTTAGATGAAATTTGGTATAGATATAGTTTGAGTCCCGGGAAAGGACATGGGATAGTTTTTATCCCGATATTCCCACGGGATCGATACTTATGCGGGTAAAACAGCGGGGCGCAACTAGTATATCCATACTAATATTATAAATTCGAAAGTAACTCTGTGTGTCTGTCTGTCTGTATGTTACCTTTTCATGCCTAAACCACTGAACCGATTTAGATGAAATTTTGTATAAAGATAGTTTGAGTCCCAGGAAAGAACACAGGATAGTTTTTATCCCGATATTCTCACAGGATCGATACTTGTGCGGGTGAAACCGCGGGGCGCAGCTAGTATAATATTATAAATTCAAAAGTAAGTAGTTTAAGTGGCAGTGGGCAGGGCTCATTGCTTGCTGAACAGATGGCCGATGGGGCCGAAAGGTTCTGGAGTGGCGACCGTGTACAGGAAGACGTAGCGTTGGAAGGCCTCCCACAAGGTGGACCAATGCGAGAAGCACAAAACTGGTCGAAGTGGAGGTGCCTATATCCAGCAGTGGACGTCTTTCGGCTGAAATGATGATGATGATGAAAGCGTTTGACTGGGTACAATCCTACAACTCGATAAGTCGCGGCTGTTACCACTGGACCAACACTGCTCTCATGCTTCGGCTGATAGCATACACATATTCGCATTAGGTACGTAACTAGGTACTTATGTTGTATTTAGACCTCTTGAAGCTTTCTGAGCAATGATTACTTATGAAGTTATGTTTTACTTGTTTAAGCATGAATTCTGACGTCACAGCTTTTCGGATAGGCAATTTACCGTAGCAATCTTTGTCCTCAACATTCCTCCTACAAATAAACGACAAATTATACAGCATCCCACCCACCTACACCTCTGGCTAACCTGACTGTAATTACAAGCGTGATGTTATGTTATGTTCAACCAACCTATCAGCATCAAAAACACCCAACAATGGCAACAATAGGCGTGAAACATACAAACAGACAAAGCGATTTGACGCTCGACATAGGATTAAACAAGGCGGGAATTAGCGAGCGCGTCGACAATGAACGCCTAACGTATTTATGTCGAATTGTCGGCGACAATCGCATTGTGCGCTGTCATGTCGAAGGATTTGATGCCAGAATAATACTGTTAATGAATTTAAGGCAATTTGGAGTTGCTGGTTTAGTGAAATGATGATCTGGCTAAAGTTTTTCAAACGAGTACCTGCTTGTAGAAAAAGAATATATTAGAATTTGTAGTGGAAAATGAACTTTGTTTTTATACAGGGTAAAATTGAATTCATGGGCATCCTTTTAAGGGGCCATTGTAATCATCATTATGAACAACTTTACTATGGGACCAAAATTGAAATCACGAAAAAAAAATCAGCTCTTCTCTACATTTTGACGAGTTATGTGAACATAAATGCAAGGAACAGCTGTTTTTTTTTTCGCGATTTTAGGTTTTGTCCCATAGAAAATTTCGTTCATAATATTGAGAAGGTACAGTGACTCCTTAAAAGGATGCCCATGAATTTAATTTCACCCTGTAGAAACAATAAACGATGACGTCCTACAGGTAAACGCTATTGAATAAATTGGTCATTATGGTGTAAGTAGAATCTAATTACTGCATCCAAATTTTATACCTACATCTATTTAATTGTGTTCACTTATGTAAGGATCTTAGCAGGTGGCATTCTATATTTTCTACACCACCTCATTGTGGGACAGGCTGGTTATATTTGAAGGCATGTTCCATTCGAACGTTCAAGCGTGTGTCAAATATTCTGTTAGTGTTTTTGAAGTGAAACTTCTTTACGCACGCTTGACTTGGGGAGTAAGCTGGCGAACGCGTGACGTAAGCGTTACGAAAAGTGTGATCGGGCGAGGCGAACGGGAGTTGAGTGGGGGATATAAGCAAGAGAAAGCAGTGCGCGCGCACATTTTCTTTCTCTCTTCCTCTCATAGCCAAATACGTTTGAAGTTTCACTTCAGTCGTGTGGTCACAAGCACACTTGGTTTTTGTCTTATATCAGCAGTGTTGGTTTTATCGTTGTACAGACGCCAGAACCTCAACCTACCCGAAACTGTCACATTTTCCCAATCAACTTTGAACCTTATATGTATTTAAGTGATAAAGTTGAAAATCTATTAAAGAAATTTGACAGATTGTAGTAGGTTGATGTGCTGGCGTCTGTACAATAAGCTTCTCTTTAACAATAAATGCTGTTCAAAGTCCATTGTCTATCACGTCCATTGCTGCGACCCCCTCTATATTACTAACAAACGACAAAGTTTTTTGATATTTTCTTATATTCAAAAACCCTCCGTTATCCTTCAACATATTAATTATCACTGATTTTCGAGCTTTAGATAGTTCAAGAAAGATGATAGTAGTTTATAATTTAGTTAACTTGATTTTACAATCAGTTTCAGCCACCACTAAAAATCTTTTAAAATTCTTCCCAATCAGTATCAAAACCGCGGCACTACCAGCGAACCCCCCTCGTGCCGGTGTCGGGTACAAGCGACCGATGTAAATCTATTTGTCATATTAATGTGGACAATTACGGCGAATGCGGGCGGCAACCCTTGCGCGCGAAACCGCCGCGGGGTTCATTACACCGCCCAATTGTACCACACTGCAATATGAACACGGGTTAAAGGGAGACCAGAAGGACCATGTGCTGTTTTTTTTTCTTGTGAGTTGTTACGGTTGCAGCGCAATTGTTTTAAAAGAGTTCAAAAAGGTTTTTTTTTTGTTCTATTCTGTTGCTGTATTGTAATATTTTATTTTATTTTATTGTAGGTGGTTTTGACTGAATTAAAAGTTGAATTTGCTCTGTCCAGTACTGATGATAATCAGAAGTAGCGGTGAAAAATCGTTGTTGTAGAAACAGTATTTAAGACTAAATTCAGGCGACTATTTATCGAAGCAATATTTAGATTGAAAAGGCAATACTTCGTTCCTTTGTGGCATTCTACAGGCCAAACGCGTGGGCCGATTTTAATTATTCTTGCGTCAATCGATTTGTCTAGTAAGTGTAACTAGAGACATGAAAGTAATCAAAATTCAATATGGCGACAACCAGACACCAAATTGTAAAAATGAAAAAAAAATAAAGTCGACGAACTATGTCAAGTGGGGTATCATTGAATAGGTTTTGCAAATCATCTATCAGATATCCTCTTAAAGTTAACAATAAAGACCTGCTGCTTCCGACTGCATGAGATTGTACGGCTTAGGGCGAACTAGTTTACGGGGTGTGGGATTGGAGACAGAAATTGGTCATCTAGTTTCCATCTTTTTATAAAAGTTCACTTTTTTTTGTAATTGAGTTTCCAAAGAGTAATTATTTGACACGGATCGTTTCCAAGGAGTAATTTTTTGACACGGATCGTTTCCAAGGAGTAATTATTTGACACGGATCGTTTCCAAGGAGTAATTTTTTGACACGGATCGTGATGCTTCTGTTTTTTGTAAGTCAAACAGTGTGAGCAACCGATATTTAACCTTAAACTGCTACAGAGCTTAAAACGTGAGCTGTCATACAAGCATAACGAAAGTAAACCTTCTGCTGGTACCTATTTCGTGGCTCTACACACTGATGGCGTTTTAATCGCGTATAATTAGATTTGACGACGATAGTGTTTTAAAAAAATAATATAATAAAACGAGTATAAAATTACTTTTGTCATTGTTCGGTTGGATTAATTTGGCTTCGTGTCATCATCATCTGCCAAGCCTTTTCCCAACTATGTTGGATTCGGCTTCCAGTCTAACCGAATGCAGCTGAATACCAGTATTTTTCTTGTATGAGGCCATATTATTTTCGCTCGAACTGAACGATTCAAATACTAAGTAGCTAGATATTGCTTAATTTAAGATCGTTGATAATAGTTTTGGCTTTTGGCTAAGTAATTACAGCCGCACGGGTCGATCGATCAGGTTAAGCTACGCTTGCCGCGGTTGGTCCGTGAAAGGATGACCATCTTTACATACCAAGACCCCTCTGTGCCTCGGAAAGCACGTTAAACCGTTGGTCCCGGCTGTCATTCGTGGATCATTGACAGTCGTTACGGATCGTCAGAAGCCCGAAATTCTGACAACCAGTCTTACCAAGTGGTATGGTATTACCCAGTAACTGGGTTGTGGAGGTCAGATAGGCAGTCACTCCATGTAAAATACTGGTATTCAGCTGCATCCGGTTAAACTGGAAGTACGGGAGCCGAGTAGGCCGTCCGGCGACTGCCTACTGCCGCTCGTGTTTGTATGATGATTTTGTTTTTTTTAGGTATGATAATTTAGTGAGTTTCTTAATTGTGAGGCACACACTAAAATGTAATTAACAGGCTTATGTTGATATATCGAGGTAGGCACTGCTTAGATGCCTATATGCAATGCACGCCACTGACTGGAACCCGACCCCAACATAGTTGGGAAAAGGCTAGGCAGATGATGAAGGGCAAGTGAATGATGATGTCTTCAGAAAAGTGCTTTTAGTGTGCAGGTTGCGATTACAGGCTGTTATCATCATAAAACTTGTTTATAAACAAACTAGCTTTTACCCGCACCATCGACTGCGATCCAGAATGAAACGTAGCCTATGTCCTTCCTTACCCAAGGCATATCTTTGGGCCAAATTTCATCCAAATCCGTTCAGCCGTTTTTGCGTGAAAGCGTAACAAACAAATTCACTTTCGCATTTAGAATATTAGTTACCTATACATTTCAGTTTCAGCTCATTGATATAATTGAATACAAGTAAGAGCCCAATTGATTCGGCGTCGCTCGGCGTCATTCGGCGTCGGTCGGCGTTGATACAATTATTATGATAATTCATCGCGCGTGTGAAACTGTTGTGTAATTGAACGTGCTCGGTTACACAGAGAGAGAAATGAGGATGCGGTATGTTTTGTACCCGCCGGCGGTATTTGAAGGGTTGGCTAGGTTAGTAAAGGTACAGACACCAGTACATCAACCTGCTACAATCTGTCAAATTTCTTTAATAAATTTTCAACTTTATCGCTATAACTTACGGTTCAAAGATGATTGAGAAAATTTGACAGTTTCGGGTAGCTTGATGTTGAAATGTCGTATTGACAATTGCATGGCCTTTTGCAATGTTAAACTCAGGTTCGCAAATTGTTTGCGTTTTTTACACGAGTGTGCGATTAAGTATGTGAATAAGATTTTGTTTATGTTTTTTACTATAGATAGCTATATAGCTCAAACGAAAATTTAGCATGGGTACAACAATAATTACATTGCTTGAATAATAATTATACCTACACAAACTAATTTTATTATTGTGCAAGTTTTTTCAGCAGAGACCGACCCTAAAAAAATATGAGAATCTATTGTACTTAATTTGAACAAGATTATTCAATAGCTATGATCTAGTTTATTTTGAATATATTACAAAAAATAAAAATCGTCATATTGAACCAAATAAAAATCCCCATCATACCTCCTTGTCCCACTGCCTCCACTAAACAAATTGATCGTATGCGCACGCGCCGGCCGCCATTCGTTCGAAATTCAAACAATAGCCGTTACAGTGATAGCTAAGAATGTATGGTTATTAGGGTTACAGTCTCAAAGGTCAGTGACACTAACTTTTAGTACGTTATTTAAGAAGTACCTAAATTTGGTGGTGGGTAAAAAAGGACTCAATTGATGGTGTAATTGAAATATTAGGTTATCAGCTGACTGATTGAAAGTGATTATTAACTGGTTGAATGTTGTAATTACAGAAACAATTAAAAAGCCATTGTGTCTCGCGTGGATCCACGTCCCGATCCACGATATGAAGGGTTCAGTTTATTTTTCATACTTTCGCAATTAAATACATTACCCTGTATATGCGACTTTTTTATTTAAAAAAAAACTATACGATAACCAGTATTTTACATGGAGAGGCTGCCTATCTGACCTCTACAACCCAGTTACTGGGTAACACAATACCTCATGTTAAGACTGGTTCTCAAAGTTTTGGGCTTCTGACTACCCGTAACGACTGCCAAAGTTCTACGAATGGCAGCCGGGACCAACGGTTTAAATCTTAAATTGTCCCCTCTAACTCTACATTAACAAATAAACTCCATCAAGATTTCTAATCCTAATCTCTCACAATTGCCAAAAGTCAACTCTATGTAAAGCAAGTGCGATAACTCTACATAGAGCGCTATAAGCCGGGCTCGACGCTACATATCGCATTAGACCGGATCCGGTCCGGCCGGATGTAGAGCTAAGTTCCGTAAGGCTCTGCTTGAGGATTTGTAAGTGATTTAAATGGAGTGAACGAATTTGGTTTTTACCATGTTAAGTACAGTTCGACACAACTTAGATGTAGCATCGACAAAATTCGTAAAACCGATCACATCCGAACTTTAATTACTTTAGAACTACTTTAGGAAAAATTGATAAATTTTTCCTAAAGTAGTAATAAAGATTGGTGATTTTGAAGGCGCACTTAGTTCGGATGTGATCGGTTTTACGAGCTTTGCCGATGCTACATCTAAGTTGTGTCGAACTGTACCTACCTAGTTGAATTTACGTTGAAACCAATATTATAACGACAAAAGATTTTTTTTTTGTATGTTTGTTTTTTTTTTGTATGTTTGCCTTTTTGGACTCATACGGGTCTTTTTAGGGTTCCGTACCTCAAAAGAAACAAACAGAACCCTCATAGGATTACTTTGTTGTCCGTCAGTCTGTAAAAAACCCTTTAGCTCGGGAACACGTGGAGGTATCGAGTTGAAATTAAAACCATATACTCAGGTCTACAGTTCCTTGAAGCTGTGAAAAAATTGAACTTCTAATTTAAAGTAAAAAAATACGGCCGTTTATGCCGCAAGAAACCTGTATTTCGATACTCTCAAGGGATACCAAATTTATAGGGCACTTCTTACTTTATAGGGAATCATGAAATTTGGCAAGAAGCAATGTCATGTAGCACAAGTAAAGAAAAAAAATCCGAAAACCGTAAATTTGTAGTTACATACTACAGATTTGTACGGAACCCTCGGTGCGCGAGTCCGGCTCGCACTTGACCGGTTTTTTTTTTTGTTTATTTAAATTTTTTTAGTTGTGTTTAGTGTAACTTTGTTAGTTTTAAATGCTCCTTTTTCACTATTTATATTTCCTGTGTGTGTATGAGTCCGAAATAAAATATTTTACTTTCTGTCTTTCATAAATATCTATCCAATTTCGTTAATCACCACGACATGATATCTAAAATTAAACAGCTCCCAAAGTAGAACTAACCTATAATGAACTGAATCAATACTTAACTAATTACGCTTGAACTTTCAAGTTAATTTCTCAAGTGAAACTGAGTTAACCCAAGATCATTATTATTGACAATTAAACTTCGTCTGATTTGATTAAACTCAATCTTGGGAGTTTGACGGGACCGAGCACAAACTCGTGAAATGTGGTGCAAGTCAATGGAGGGTGGAATTTTATTAATTTATATTATAAGTACTAGCTGTGCACGCGACTTCGTTAGAGGGGTTTTAATTTTTTTGCGCGGAACCCTAATTCTTTTTCTGAAATAAAAGTACCCCAAGTCCCGTAAAAATCGATCCAGCCGTTTGAGATGAGCCGGAACAAACAGACAGACAGACAACAAAAATGTTAAAAATTGTTTTTTTTATTATTTTAAGTACCGTACTTATATATACTTTCATTATGCATTTAGCAAAACGCTGTCATAGAAACAGATACTTCAATTTTATTTATTTGTATACACTGTATGTAGACGTAGCGTTGGAAGGCCTTCCACAAGGTGGACCGACGACCTTGTGAAGGCCGCAGGAACTCGTTGGATGCGAGAAGCACAAAGCCGGTCGAGGTGGAGGTGCTTGGGGGAGGCCTTTGTCCGGCAGTGGACGTCTTTCGGCTGAAATGATGATGATGACTGTATGTAGGCAGTGAAAAAAAAAAAGCGCGCGTGGGTATTGCACTTTTCTATGAAACAGTAGATTTTTTTGACAACCGACGAAAAATTTCTTCTCTAGGTGGTCTAGAATCAATGTGCTGTATTCATGGTTTTAGTTTCCGCGTCAATATCCCTGCCACACTGTATAACTTCACAAAATAAACAATGCTTTGTCTTTTTCTTTCGAAAGTCAAATTACTGACGACTGAAAGAGAGAAATCGGTGTGTAACTATTCATCTGATATATTATGTTTATTAGTAAGGGGCTAACAAACAGCTCCCTATAAATGTTATTCAAAAATGTTGTTCGAAAAGATCATTGTAAGACTTTAGCTGTATACCTATTTATGAGCAGTATTCATAATCTCAGATAATTTACATTTCATCGCCATTTGATCAGTTATCTACTTTAGTGAAATGTATTCTAAAGTCCGGCCGCGCCAAATTTGCCAAAGATGTAAACAACAATGGCCGCTCAAAATTTAATAAAATCGATACTTATACAAGAACATTTATTATTAGTAATATTTTTTATCGTCTAAATCTCCGAGCTAACTAGACGAAAACAAATATTACTTAAAATAAATGTTCTTCAAAATCGACATACATTGATTTTATTCAACTTTTGAGCCATTTTTGTTTACATCTTTGGCAAAGGCGCGGCCGAACTTTAAGTTGATTTTTGAGTGAACATTTACGCGTAACAAAATGGTCCTAATAAGTTTTTGGTTGCAATAGAATTTGGACTTTGTTAAGTATGAGAAGCAGTTTGTTGTTCCATAACTTAAAAATTATCTCAAATTCTTAATTCAACGATCGTAAAACAAATAGAGTAATCAATAACAAAATACGATCTATTCAGTCGACCCCTGATTGACTTGTCTGTGATACGCGGTAGTCTATGGCCTACATACCGGCTGCTACAACAAATTAATTTAAATGGAGGCCGTCGAATCAATGTCAATCAAACACTGGTGCGTGCTCCTGATTTTGATATCAATGCACTTTATTTGGGAGTGTTTTGATAATAATATTTGGAGCTTAATTTTGTTTCGGATTGAAATGGAACAACAAATCAGAGGGATATAAACCACTGATCTATAGATGAATACAATGACAAAACAATTAATAAGGGCCATCATCATCATCTGTCAAGCCTTTTCCCAACTATGTTGGCGTCGACTTCCAGTCTAACCGCATGCAGCTAAATACTAGTATTTTACATGAAGCAACTGCCTATCTGACCTCCACAACCCAGTTACTGTGTAATACGATACCCCTTGGTAAGACTGGTTGTCAGAGTTTCGGGCTTCTGACTACCCGTAACGACTGTCAAAGATCCACGAAAGACAGGACCAACGGCTTAACTTGCTTTCCGAGGCACGGAGGGGTCATGGTATGTAAAGATGGTCACCCATCCACGGACCAACCGCGGCAAGCGTAGCTTAACCTGATCGATCGGCCCGTGCGGCTGATATTACTTGGCCACAAGCCTCTCTTAGCCACAGTTAATAAGGGCCACGGGAAGGAAAAGATTTATGGATCTTGGTAATCGAGCTAAAACCGCTCGCTCTGAGTCCCTTTCTGGTTGATTGGAACAATTGGAACCCATACACTGACTGAAGAACACATTCCATTTAATTTGTTTGTCTATCTCTGTAGTCAGTACCTACTCTTAAAAACGTTGAAAGAAAAAAATAAAGAAAAATAGGTTTTTTTGCCCCAAAAAAGTGCATACAAAAGAGGAAAAAAAAAAATAGATTTACGAGCACTGATTGCCCCACCAGTGGGGCGGGGGCGGCCGGTGGGGCAAAGTGGAATAATCCAAATTTCGGCAGTGCAGGTCGTGACTGTGACAAGAAGGCTTCCTCTCAGCATAATGCTGTGCTGAGCGAACAGTACTTTGTATAAGAAACGACGAAACGTCGAACGAAACGTCGAGAAACGACGCTGAAAACCAGCGCTGGGGCTCTGTCTTGCTTAGGGTCGCAGCATTAAATCTGAATCTGAATCATTTTGCTGAGCGATAGCCGTTTTGCGTGAATGTGACGCGTGTTTCCCTTAACTTCTTTTTTTTTTGTGTTTATGTTCTTTTTTGCGTCATGTTCACCGCAAATAAACGTATTTTCTTTCTTTCTTTCTTTTCTTTAATCACATGTCTTTATAATTTAACCTGCCACCATAATAGAAAACACTAAACTCAATCTAGCCAATAAAACGCCAACTATCAAGTTAAACAGCAACTCCTTCAAACTCAACAACCTAACTAGTAGCTACCATGTTAATGCTCGAGTATGGCAGCGCAAGCGCAATATAATTACGGTTGATTAGCGCGGGGCGGGCAGCGCGCTCTTAATTCAGTAATTGCCTTCATAAACGCAACTCGTCATAAGACCACCGAAGATGTGTGGAAGGAGAAGCAGAAGATCTATTTGGAACAACTCCATTATCAGGAAAATAGTCACAGGCGCAAAACGTAAAAGAACTGAATTCAGAGAATACGATCAGGTGCCGCAGTGTTTTCTAACAATTTTCTTCGTTGTGTTTGTGACACGCTAAGTTCAAATTCCATTGCAACCAAAAACTTTTTGTTACATATGGTGACTCAAAAATCAATTTGGAATACATTTCATTAAAGTAGATCTGATTAGGGGACGATGGAATGTAAATTTCTACTCGTATGAACCATAGATCCGTGGTATGAACACTAGTTTGGAAATAATTCATTATCTGAGGTCTGGGTGTTTGTGCATAAGATTTAATCCCACATGCCCTGTTTAGGCACTTGGAAGGGCTGTAAATGCACCCACTATACTGGATCACTAAAAGTGAAAGACCACATATTTGGCTAGAAATCCCTTTTCTACAAAAACAATTCATCCACCTTACGAAGAGATAGCATTTACTGGTTCAAAGAGCGTGCTACTTATAATTTGGCGTTAAGATTTCGTGAGTGTACCTTCTGCACATTTTTACCTTGTGATAGATGACACACTCTTGCGCACACTTGTTGTCATCACTGTAAGTTTTCTGTGTTTAAATAAAGCATTAGATAGATTCGTTCATTAAAGCGGTTAGCGGTTGAGCTAAGATTATAATAATAATCTTATAATAGTCGTATTAATTACTAGGAAATTGTATTATGTACTGTGACGTTTAATGGCAAGAAGTTTTTGAATAAAACCAACAATGGTTTGGGAGTAAACTCATGCAACAACAGGTTTTTGCAATACATTTGTAAGCTAGAATTGTTGTTGTCGTTGTTGTTGATTGTTGTTGTTGTTTGTTTGTTTTTGAGTTTGTTGTTTGAGTTGACTTTCAGATTGATTGTCTGTTACATGTATTTTTAGTGTCAAATAAACGATTTTATTATATTTTATCGGCTAGGCCTGGCCTGAGACCAGTGGGCCGAGACGAAGTCACATTCTATCTGCGATAATGATGAGGCAAAAGTGAAAAATACATTTGATTGACACAAACTACCGAAATACATTTTTTTTTAAGTTTATTTCAAAATTTAAGATTCAAATATTTACATAATTTTATAAACTAACAGTCTGAAAATAATAATACCTGCAAGTATATAAAAAGGGAGGGGAAATCAAAGGGCATCAAAAAATTCGTCCGCGTCGCTGTCAACAGGAAACGTGCCCGAAAGACTACTTATATCCAAGTCGTAATAGAAATACGAAACGCTTTGAAAGCGATTACCACTTATAAGGCCCTAAAGACTTTAACCTTAAGAATCATCATGTATCCTATCGGTTAACTACACTATATTTTAAGATACCTCGTAGAGCGGTAGAATGTCCATGGCAGACTTACAAGGCTTTGCATCTACTGTACTTAACTATCAAATTTTCAAGATCTTTATTCCATTACGATCTTACAAAATCATTAGCAAGTGACGAATAATTTGCATGAAATTACTTACTTATCCCTTATTTTAAGGTAACATCTATATTATCCTAGAAAATATAATGGTACTTACTGGTCGAAAGGTGAAAAAATGTGGTGTGGTGGGCGCTGATCCATGGCTCCGTCTCTGGAGCTAGCGCTGCCGACTGATGGCGCAGGAGACGGACAGCTGGCTTCAGACCTGGACAGAACATTAGAGCTCTCCATAATAACTTGACTGAACTACCTACAACTATCGAGAATCTGGAAAGACATAAACATTCTATTGGATCTTTTGCGAGTGATGATAGCTACTCCAGTAAGTCAGGCATTCCCTGGGTAGTCAGCAAGCTTGCAGAGTGATTTACCTTTTCAGTGCAGTATGAGCTGGATCCTGGAATAACTTGTGTGGACATGAGAGCAGAAGCAGCACTCTTTTATTGAAGGTAGTTTCCAATCTTTCACGACATCGAGAGTCGAATATTGGTTACCTAAACATTCGAATTCATTTCGAAATTTTTAGTAGTAATAAATTGTTTATTTATTTTATTTCGATGGTCCTAGTTTATCATTTTGACTTCAAGTGACAGCTATGTAAACAGAACCCAGCATTGCATAAATATGTAAGCTGTTACGCCCTTTATACCTGGAGGCTTTTATTTGGTCAGTAAGTTTTTTTTGTTTACATTTTATTTTTAATTTTTTTTTTTTTTTTTTGCTTGAGTACTTTTAGTGTTTATTGTATTTGTTGGTATATTGGCGTGGCTAGCTAACCTATGGCAAATAATTTAATTTAATGTTCTGTGACCTGTAATGTTAATTACTTTGCATACTTAGTATTGTATAAAATCAATTATTTTCTAACTGAACAGACACCTGTGCTGCTGGGGAGTTTGTTCCGCCACTTCTCCTCCCCAGCGAAAGCACTAGGAAGTGTTGAAGGGCGGGCGTTTTGGGGGACTGTCTTTTGTAATTTTGACGTTCGAAAAGTGCTGATTCTCAGCCTAGTTTGAATAAATGACTTTTGATTTTAAATCATCAAAAGGGCATCGTTTGTCTATATTCACTGCGCAGCCACTCCTAACAGCCTGTCTGTATTTAGATGTATGTACACTCTTCCCTATAGTATCGAACATAACTGCTAGTAGTTCAACAATACCTCTCATGTCTCGGCGATCTATTCGGCGACCTGTTCGGCGATCGCAGGGGCGAACGTCGGGGCGAGCCGGGGGTGACCGGGGGCGATGCGCGGGGCGAGCCCGCCGCCCCCGACACCGGCGACGCCTCCGCCGAGCCACGGGACATGCCGCATTCTGATGAACCCTGGAGGAGGA
The DNA here is from genome assembly GCA_945859645.1 of Amphipoea oculea. NCBI lineage: Eukaryota > Metazoa > Arthropoda > Insecta > Lepidoptera > Noctuidae > Amphipoea > Amphipoea oculea. The sequence goes on from OX243880.1 coordinate 16,337,226, forward strand.
GATTTGGATGAAGTGGATGTTTTGTGAGGGGATAAATGTAGAGTGTCCGTTTTGAACACATGCGGGACTGCCCGCTACTCTTTCAGTCGAAGAGTTGCAGTGATTTGAGAAGGTATTACCTTCAGCATATACATATCCTCAGTTCATTAGAAGGTAAGCCCTCTAATTACGGACGATGATAGACTGATTTGATTGCAACTTAGATACCTAAAATGCAATCATTGGCCATTTGAATGAATATAATTATCTTTTTTATCAACCTATGTATTCCGATCTCACAATTGAAATATAATGTTAGTAAACAATGTTTTCTACGCGTGTCACGATGATAATCTAAGGTAATTCAAATATTTCGTTCGAATCTCCATCATAATCAGCCTATAATGTTCCCACTGCTGGGACACTGGCCTCCTCTCTGTGAGAGGGAGTGGGCCGTAATCTACCACGCGGGCCCAGTGCGTGTTGGTAGATGTCACATGTCTTCGAATTTTTGGTTCTAGGACATACCGGTTTCCTCACGATGTTTTTCTTCACCGTTTTGAGAGCAGTGGTGATGAAATAATTTACACAAAGTAAAGCACCTGTCTGGGTTCGAACCTACGACCTACAACTCGTAAGTCGCGGCCAATACCACTGGACCACCACTGCTCCCGAATCTCCATAGCCCATCTGAAAACTCATTGTTTTCACTGGGTTTCATCTGCTCTTTTAAATCCCTAACATCCCTGAAAGCGAAGAAGGTATCTACGTAAACAAATCAGCAAGCTTATCACCGTCACAACAAATAACACCCTTGTTATCCTGTTATCGTACCTTATCATCGGCGGGGTCCCTCTTAGTCAGCACGTCGCCCTCCCGCTTCCTCTGCTCCTCCTTCAAACGCTCCGCTTTCCTCCACTTCGCTCGCCGATTTTGGAACCACACCTGGTGACAAGGAAAACAACAATTTCAGTTTATTTGCAGAAAAATATTTTCTACAATTTTACACATAGCATCTTCTATGCTCTATACATAGAATAAAATACATAGTAACGAAATCAAAACTGTAAATTGAATATTTTTGTAATGAGTCTGATGCCGAAAATATAGTTTTTAGATTTTTTGTCCGTTTGTCTGGATGAATGTTCTAGATTGGCGTAAAAACGAGTGAACGGGTTTGGATAAAATTTTGCACACAGATAGTGTTGGCGACAGATACTAGCAACCCCATTGCTAGTGGCTTGTTGTTGTTGGTTGGCTAGCGACCGGGGCGGCTTGCGTGTTTTTTTACCTTTTTCTTAATATTGTTAATTATAAGACTCATAGATATATTTATATTTCTATGATAAGACTCTTGTGATCTATATCTACATTTATTATACCCAATTGCACCTTACCTGCCATTAATTTGGTGATAAACAGATAGTTTAGGTATAAAATATAAATGTCTCGCTGATGGTGGCGCATGTGTTGGATCATTTAGCTCCCTTCAAAATGGTTGAGCTGAATGGTGCTGATGCATGCGTCATGTTCGTGAACGGGCGCCGTCAGTAGGGACTGGTCATCTCTTTGCTGCCATGGCTTATTTTAATTTATTATTTGAATTGTTGTTTTTTCTCATCTTTTCATTATGGACGCTTTTAACGTTCTGCATCGTTCTCACATGTATAATTTTTAACATGAATGATGTAACCAAGACTTTGTAACCACATTATTTTGATTTAAAAGAGTGTCCATGGAGTTTCTTGCCCGTTCTTCTCCATAGGTACCTACGCTTTGGAATGGGCAACTAGCTTCACTTTTTCTGACTGACTGACTTCTTGACAATTCAAAAGTGCCTGTAAATGGTTTAATTGAAATAAATGCTTTGAGTTTGAGTATAACGTGGATTAACACACAGGGTAGGTACTCTTTAAATCCCGGTAGTACCTACGTTCCCGTGGGATATTTTCCGAAATCCACGCAGGCAAAGCCGCGCGCGGGCTAGTATGTAAAACATATTCCAATTGCATTTAAATTAGATTTTTACTAATATATTTTTCAATGACAATTTTTGACAGATTGGCCTGTTCTGGCCGCATAATAAAAACTTTTTAACAAAAATACAACCGACTTCCAAAAGAAACACTACAAAGCGAAAAATAACTTTAATTTCGGAAGTCGGTGTCTTTGGTTTTGTATTTACGTTTTTTGCCACCGACTTCCGAAATTAAAGTTATTTTTCGCTTTGTAGTGTTTCTTTTGGAAGTCGGTTGTATTTTTGTTAAAAAGTTTTTATTTCACGCTTTTTAGTGAGTCTGCTTATAATTTATCTAAGTTACAATAGCCTAGTTTCAACTTGCTCATCGCCTTTTACTAAATATTGCTTTTCCCGATGCAGGGCAGTTAATTGTTGAGGAGTTCTCCTGGTCCACCATCAGCTCCATATCACCATTCACATCGTGGCGAGCATAAATTGCTTAGTAGTAATCGAATCACAACCCGTGAAATACTTAGATATTATTGAGTAGTTCCGGTGGCCATCTGTGGTCTTCATCATCAGTTCCACTTCACCAAATGGTGCTTTCCGAGAGCAAATGCACGAGTTACTATAAAAAATACCCAAATCGCTACAGGTGTGCCTATACTTAATATTTGAAGAGTTCCTTCGATTTCTCCAGGATCCCATCATCAGATATTGAAATGGTGACAATGGGACCACACGGGAAGCACCAGCTTTCAAATAAAAAAAGAATCATGAAAATCGGTTCACCCAGTCGCAAGTTATGAGGTAACAAACATAAAAAAAAAAATAATAATACAGTCGAATTGATAACCTCCTCCTTTTTTTGAAGTCGGTTAAAAATATATGAATACTGTGATGAGACGAACTGGTCTTCACCATGTTTATAATAAAACTATCCTTAATCTATTTAGGGTTTATTTTTCAATCGACAGATAAATTTTATTCGTGGAATAAAATTGACGTCTGGCAGTTTTTTATGGAAGAACTGTCAAAAATTCAAAATTGTTACTCGGATAAAATTATCTGACGAAAAAAAAAATATATATAATTATCAATTATTATTATTAATTCCTCGTGGTCAAATCAGTTTGACCATTAAGTTTGACCACGAGGAAGGAAGGGGAAAAATCAGCCGTGTAATTTTAAGCACTAAATAAACTGCTTTAAAAAAAAAATGCATTTTTACTTCTTCCTACCAAATAATCGTGTCATTTGACATGAAAAGTGAGACATTTTTACCACTTTACAAAGACACCATTATTATAAACGTGATAAAATTTTATTCCCATCATAAATATTTCTAAATAGAATTTACAGGCCATCTTAGTAATCCTCAATAGGCGAGCTGTCAACACGGAACCCAGTAACAGCACATCATTACGACCCCATTTTGTACTCGTTATAACTCTTAAGATAACAGATCATCCCGCCACTCTATCGTAAGGGCACCCGAATACCAAAACAAGTAGACCTATACACCAGAATAATTTCTTTGCTTCGAGAGGTCTTCGTAATTTAGTCACGTCTTAATACAAGCCAATTTAACAAGACCCCCGCTGTCAAACAAATCGTTTAGTACAGTAGATCTTGATAAGTTGGGGCTTGTAAGCCGGTTAGCAAAATACGTCAGGGCCACATTTGCGCTGCAATTTTCGCAATTTAGTTTTAATAAGCTTCGGTGGGTGAGTGCTACGAAATCTAGGGGTGAATGGGGAGTTCGTGGCTGTGGCAGTAGGTAGAAAAGTAAAAGATTCAATAAATTTTACGTGTTATATAGGGTCAAATTAAATTAGCTAGCGAAACTCCGCAGAATTGATTTAAATCGATATCTAAACATGCAAAATAAAAAAAAAAGACGGGTTGCACTCCGGGAGTGCCGGCAGAAGTGAAAACTTGAATATTAACGTTGAAATAAATCAATTATTAATTGAATTAATATAACTCATTTTTTTTCACTATTTCTGCGTCCCTTTTTTCATTAATAGATGCACTTTGTTCAATTTCCATATTTTAAACACTTTATATACACGAATGTTACGAATACACAGCAGTGTGTCCACGTCCACTTCTACTTCGACTTCGACTTCGACTTCGACTTCGACTTTGACTTTGACTTTGACTGTGACTTTGACTTTGACTTTGACTTTGACTTTGACTTCGACTATGACTCCGACTTCGACTTCTACTTCGACTTTGACTTCGACTTCGACTTCGACTTTGACTTCGACTTCCACTTCCACTTCCACTTCCGCTTCCACTTCCGCTTCCACTTCCACTTCCACTCCATCCAATCCATCCATCCATTGTCGTGTGTCACTAAACTTGGTTCACTTCGGTTGGCGCCGCCGTAGAAAGAGAGGCGGGGGGGGGGGGGAATCTCTCCTGACGGTCACGTGTCCTGACGCGAGTTTAACATTTTTTACCCATTACAAAAAGTGTTCCACGCCGCTAAAGAAGTTTTCACTTCAAAAAATTGTTGATAATTTATTTTGAGGTCAACAACCGTATGAAGTGTATTTCTGTTTCAGTACACTTGACAGACGCGACGGGTATCGATATCTTAACACAAAAAACCGATTATCTCTATTAAACTTCATGTAACAACACTATCAGCGGTCGTTGACCCCAAAATAAATTATTATCAAATATTTTTTTTGTGTATAAATACAATGTACAATGAAGATTATATAAATTAAACTCCAATTCTCATATTCTTGTCATTTCATATTATTTTTTAACATTCAGAATTAATTAAACACTTTCCAATCTCAGCAATAGTTAATGATTTTATAACAGGCAAAAAAAAACATGAAACGCGGCTCTGGACAGAGAGAGGTAGAAAGAGAATTCCCTATTCTCTTTGACCTTTCCCCAGCAGTGGGACATTATTATTATTATGAGCCTGTTATGTCCCACTGCAGGGCAAAGGCCTCCCTTCCGTCTTTCTATATTCTCCTGTCTCTTGCTACATCTGGCCAATCCTTTAGATAGGCGTCCAATTCGTCACGCCATCTATTTCTGGGCCTACCGCGTTGCCGATTCCTGTTATTCGGAATCCAGTCATTGGCTACTTTTGCCCAATTCTTATGCGACATGCGGCAGATGTGGCCTGCCCAATTCCACTTTAGTTTGGCGGCTGTGTTGCCCACGTCTGCGATTTGTGTTTTGGAACGAAGTATACTGTTCCGAATGCGGTCCGTGACTTTGACTCCAAGAGTAGGTACTTCGTTCCATTGCTCGCTGGCATTAATAGCTAATAATAATTTAAAAAAAAAAACATAGTCGAAACCAAACGTTTGTCTGGTCTACACTTAATCTTTGGCCTCTAAGAGCACCACAGTCCCTCAACACCAGTAAGCTAATTTCGTTAAAATAATAATCTGCCATAATCCCGACCCGCCTAATAGTTTTTATCTCTTACGAGGGTAAAATTAATATTTGAACGTGTCGAACACCCCTGTTGTACCACCCTTGTGAGTTTATTGTATTACGGTAAATGTACTTTGTGGTATTTTTTGGTTATTAATTTTCGTGCAAAATTGAGGTCCGAAAATGGTAGTCTGGAGGTTGAAGGACTTGTTTATTATGTGTTTAAAAACAGACAAGTTATACAGGGTTATTTTAAATAAAAATAAGCTAGTTAAACTCCGCAAACGCGATGGTTATCATGGATTTTATCACGCTTAGATATCGACACCCATTGCGTCAACGGAGTTTAGTTAGCCAGTTGATTAACTTAATAAGATTATCTTAACAACTAACGGCATTGACGACTTCATTAACTGAAACTGAAATCGCCAATGCACGTGGACAAGTGTCGCGATTAAAATAAATGCAAATAATTTTAAGCCTAATGGATAACGCATTCCGGCAAGGTAAATACGTAACACACTATCAGTAGCAATGGGTTTCATTTTGACAGTTCAACAACATTCATTGCGTTATTTACGTTTTTGTGCAGACAAATTTTTCGAACATATGAAGCAATATCCTTCAAAATGATTTAGATTGTGATGGAAAGTATGTTGCGCATTTAGGCCTGGAGGAAGTCGGTATGAGTAAGATAATGAAAGGAATACTCACTAAACAGCCCCAATCAATGAACATTAATCCATCAACACTTACTTCACTAAATACTTTTAAACACAAAATTACCGATGTCATCATTCACAAAGCAATTCACCCCATCAACACTATTGTAGCCCAAAAACACATGTCGCTGATTCCAAACCAGTATCAATGACCTTCCTCACCCTTCTTCAGCGTCAAAACTTCACACAAAATAATACATCATACCTACCTCGACAAAGGTTTTTTTGGTAATGAACAAGTACCGGCAAATTAGAGATGGATCTAAAAGAAGTAGGTACTTAGAGGAAGGCAACGTAAACGCTGGAACGATGACATAGTTGAGAGAGAGAGAGAGAGAGCTGATCTATCCAGTGACGTGCTTTTGTCACAAAAAAAAGCGCGGGCAAAGTGCTTCACGACCGACGTAACTCCAGCTGCCAGAAGCACTTTACGAAAACCATTTTGGTAGCTTGAGCAACCAAAAGCACGTGAGTCGCTGGGGGCGCATGAGATCATGACAAATGGAGGAGCCTATGCGGCAAAGGACTCGCTGATTGACGAAGTGCAATAGTTATGTTTTGCTTAATCTATACTTAATATATTATTATAAAGAGGTAAAAAAAGTTTGTTTGTAAGTTTGTATACAAGGTGTCCCAGGAAACCTGTACCATCGAAGGTCTGTGGTCAGGGGACACTAATACCCATCGATTGAACCCCTATGTATGTTCCGCGATATTTTTTAATTTTCGAGGAAATTGTAGGCGGTATTAGTCCTAACTTTTTCTGAGTGCTGTGTCTTAGATATTTTTTTTAATACGTATTATGGCTAGAAAGTGTATTCACATGTTGGTAAACACAAAACACCCAAGTACTAATTACTAGTAGCTCAGAATTTGATCACAAGGTTAAAATTTCTGTTGGAGAGAAATTTATAATTTCTCTAAAACTACAAAATATCGCGGAACATACATAGGGGTCCAATCTATAGGTATTAGTGTCCTCTGACCACAGGCCTTCGCTGGTACAGGTTTCCTGGGACAACCTGTATAAGTAGGCGGTAATCTCTGGAACTACCAGTCGGATTTGAAAAAATATTTTTGCACTTGATAGTCCAATTTTTAGGGAGGCTATTTAAAATCGCACTATGACTCTAAGGAACCGAGCAAAAAGAACACAAGTCAAGACATAACACAGCGAAAAAGAAGTAATACAGGCGATGCGATACGACGCGGTAGGTCGGGCCAAAATTTCACGCGGACGAAATCGCAGAACTGCAAAAACAAGTAGTCAGTAAACAGGGGTCAATAAAGCTGGTCGGGTTCCTCTCATTAAGGGGTGTGCACACTAGGGGTGCAGTAATTACCTTCTGTTACCAAACGTGGATTGTTTGTCGTCCTTTACACGGCGCATTGAGTGCGCTTGCGTTAAATAATAACAAATATTGTTTTTGTGAACGATGCTTACGGGCGGCCAGTTTAATTACTTCTTTTGTTTTATACAAGGCGTAGGGTGCTTGTGAAGAGGTGATATTGTGATGTTGTTCTGAAGTATTGATGTCATTTAATAATATGTTTGGATTGGTAACGATCTAATGGCTAGAAAACTCAGTTCAGCAATGTTTTAAAACTAATGAATAGTAAATTATGAGAATTTAGATACCGTAGAGGTTTTAACCGAGGGTTTAATTGCGTAACACACTAAAAGTGGGAATGGCCTTCAGTTTGACAGTTCAACAACATTCATTGCGTTGTTTACGTTGTTGAGCAAACAAATTTTTAGAACATATGAAGCAATGAATCATCACACTAATATTATAAAGGCGAAAGTTTGTGACTGTGTGTGTGTGTTTTTCAATCTGACTGGTAGTTTCAGAGATCACCCCTACATACAAACAAACAAATTTTATATTATTACTATCACTATTATTTAGGAATAATCATCCTATTTTAACAAATATGCGTTTCATTTGGATAGAGCGCGGCGGCGGCGGTCTCTTACAATAACTGTCTGATTATAAAATCGCCTATCAGAAAACACCTCAGAAAAAAGCAATTATTGCAGAATAGAATAGAATACTCTTTATTATGTACACCATATAAACCATACCCATCCACCAACCATAACCAACCAACCACCACCAACCATAACCAACCACCAACCAACCACAACCATAACCACCGTAACCATATTGCAGGTTTCTAGTAGAAACCTGCAATGCCTGCAATGGCTAACGTTAGTAGTAACTAACTATGTAGAAACTTTCTACATAGTTAGTTACGAGTACTACTAACGTTAGTGGATAATAATATCGTGCCCTGCGTGTCCTGTCAGCTGCACGTTACAGGAACTGATGGACGCTAGTGATGGCGCCAAACAAGTAGCCGAATTCTGGGCCGAGTACATTTAGATTGCTATCGACACGCTAAGAAGACTAACGTTAGTGGAAGTGGTGCGGTTCGTCCAAGTGCGGTTGAAAACTGATATGATGATCTGAGTCTGAGTGAAAAACCTCGTTTATTTTCATTCCTTCAATGGGCTCCATTTCTTCTTACTGTTTTTCCACTTTTACAACTCGTAAACTATTTAATTAGGTGAGATGTCCACCTAAAATTTAAACACTCAAGAGTTGCATTTTACGGCATTCTCTTCTATTCAAAAAGAGACCACACTACATAAAACAAAGTTATGTTTCAACCTTAATTTCAAACCACATTTCAAAGCGCAGACATGAAGTCAAAACAAAATTTAATTTCAAACATAAAAGTTTAATTCAAACTCGCCACTTAGAGCATAACTCGCATGCATCACCTACTTAAAAGTTACTACCCCTTAATTGCGTCACCACCAGTAATGTTTTAAAACACTTCATACGAGGAGTTAACGTGAAAGTTAACGTTAAAGACTCATGGAAATATGTTAAGAATCCGCGGCGAAACTGTTTAAGTAGCGGGGAATGTTTTCGCGACTCATTTTAAGTGACAGCTCGTGTGTTAAGGGGAGGTTTACGTTAAGTGATTATACGGTACGGTGGTTTGTTTTTGGTTGATGTTAAATATGTCGATGTTTTCTTTTACGGCAATGGCATAAAAATGCGCATAACAATTTCGAAATTGCGTAGCGGTGAATTTGCTCGCGAAGCGTAAAAGATTTCCATTATACTTTGCACGATGTATTGAATTTTCTTTGTTAGAAAAATTTTGTTGGATGATAATTTTATTTTGGAAGAAAAAGAAATGTGAGGATCAAACATCATGGAGTGAGGTGGTCACGCACGGCTAATTAGACGAATATTACGACGTTTTAGTCCTAAGAGGCTAAGATATTTAAAACGTTAATTAATAAGGTAGTTAAATAACATGTACCCTTAGAGCGGTTTCGCACCACATCCGATCCGAATCCGAGAAACGCCGGTCCGAAGTGACCATTGTCCTGTTTGTATGAGGGGTAGCGCACTAGATCCGAACAAATAGAACTATGGACTATTTCTCGGATTCGGATCGGACGAAGTGCGAAACCGCCCTTAACATTTAAGACCCGGCACACACTGACGGCCGTGTCTCGGTGACTTTATTAAAAGACCGTAATGGCGGCACCGCACCGTCGCCGTCATACCGGCAGCTCATTTGAACAACTTGCCAATCTGCCGTGTACTCGATCACTTAGCGTAGCGGTTAAGTCATTACTTAACTTTGAACGACAGTTTACGTCGCATGTTAGGTTGGTTACTTAGATATTACGTTAAGTTATTTTTGCTGCCAAAAAATTAGATAGGTGTGCGAAGATCATAGGTACGTCAAAAGGGATGGGAAGTCTTGTCTTACTCAGAGTTAGTTAGTCAATTACTGTTATCGTAACCTAGTTTTAAATCTTCGCTTGGATGGCTTCCTCGAGACTTAAGGCCTGATGATGATGATGGGGCTCCCTTTTACTTAGACTCCCATTTGGTGCGTTGTGCGTGGGGATTCTGGCTAACAAAGCCAGCCTAGCTCCATCCAGAAGCACAGAAGCTTCCTGCGAGCTTCGCAGGCTTCACGGAGCGACCTCACTGTTTCGAGGATTTCTTTACGTTGAGAAGCCACAGCCTCGCATTCCATGATGACGTGGGCGGCTGATTCCTCGGCGTCAAGGCAGCCCCTGCAAAGAGGGCTGTCCGTGGCGCCTATGTTAAAAAGATGTTTGTTAAGAGGGTTATGGCCCGTGACTTAAGGCCTATTCAAACCTAAGCAGTATTCGCTGCCGCTGTGGGTAGAGGTACATACCGCGCGGTTTTCGCTCAGGTATTTAGTATCAAGTTCCGCGGCTAAAGCGACCTGAGCGGTAGTCGCTGCCGCTGTGGGTAGAAGTGCATACCGCGCGGTTTTCGCTCAGGTATTTAGTATCAAGTTCCGCGGCTAGAGCGACCTGAGCGGTATTTGCTGCCGCTATGGGTAGAAGTTCATACCGCGCGGCTTCCGCTCAGGTATTTAGTATCAAGTTCCGCGGCTAAAGCGACCTGAGCGGTAGTCGCTGCCGCTGTGGGTAGAAGTGCATACCGCGCGGTTTTCGCTCAGGTATTTAGTATCAAGTTCCGCGGCTAGAGCGACCTGAGCGGTATTCGCTGCCGCTGTGAGTAGAAGTGCATACCGCGCGGGTTTCGCTCAGGTATTTAGTATCAAGTTCCGCGGCTAGAGCGTGAAATCCGCTTTGGTGTGAACAGTAATATTACCACATACTCACTCGGTTTTCTCTACCCCAGACGGTAGCGAATACCGCTTAGGTTTGAATAGGCCTTTAGCGAGCTGAAGTACAACGAGAGAAAATCAAGAAATGAGGGGAAGCCTTTGTCCAGGAGACAGTTCAAGGTAGACGAAATAAAAGTCTTACCTTATTACACACGACGACATATCCATACTAATATTATAAATGTAAAAGTGTATGTGTATGTCTGTTTGTTTGTCCGTCTTTCACGGCAAAACCGCTGAACCGATTCAGCTGAAATTTGGTATAGATATAGTTTGAGTCCCGGGAAAGGACATAGGATAGTTTTTATCCCGATATTCCCACGGGATCGAAACTTATGTGGGTGAAACCGCGGGGCGCAGCTAGTTAAGCTATACATTTCCAGTTTTAGCTGAACTCGCATTGTATAAGCTTTTCGTACAATGAGAAGACACAGTCAGCTTACACTGGAAATTCGTCTTGATATAATAGGGTAGTTTCCTGGGTAAAAAAATAATAATTCTAATTAGTCCGTCAGTTAGATTATCGAAAAATAATGGACCCTTATTTTTTCTTTTGTCAATCAAACAAAAAATGAAAAAGATAAAGCGCGTCAAAATTTGGGAGTGGGGGGTCGTGACGTCACGCCGTGCTAAAAAGTGTCGCACGGCGTGACGTCACGCGGAATCTTAACAGGCGATATCTTCATCATTTTTTATATAATTGACAAAAGAAAAAATATGGGTCCAATATTTTTTGATAATCTAACTGACGGACTAATTAGAATTTTTTAGGAAACTAGCCTATTATCGTCGTGCGTACCTGTCATACTGGTCGGCTTACTAATTTAGCTATTCTTAGAGACCAGAAGCGGAATATATTGAAAAAAAAAAACAAATTACTAAGTAATGTAGAGACCTCTTCGCGAGAAGACCACCTGCGATACTGGCCGATAATATTTGAAGGCATATTCCATTCGAACGTTTAAGCAGGTGTCAGATAGGGAGTCGTAGGTTTGACGTATAATGAATAAATGAACTAATTTGATACATATGATGAAATTACTCCTAGTCCTAAATAATATCCTATGAAAGTCTAATAGGAGTTTCATTCCAGTAAAATAGTTCCCCCGTAGCGTAATCGATCGTTACAATAACCTACAAAGTTACATTTCTTACAAATCGTTTTTAATTAGCAACAAGCACATAGGTAAATAACAAGTGCACAAGAATCACATAACATGACCCCAATCAACACTATAACGTCCCTAGAATACGCCCGTTGCATCGAAACCAAGCAGCAAAAAGACCCAGCGCCCGTTGACAGCCCACCATGCCTTTTTTAACAGACTTCAAAAAAGGAGGTTCTGTATTCGACCCGTATGTATGTAAGTATGTATGTATGTTTGTATGTCCGCGATTTTCTCAAAAAGTAATGAACCGATTTTGATAATTCTTTCACTAATGTGATCTACATACTTTCAGGAAGGTTTTAGTATATAATACATACATTAGGTAATTATTCTTATGTTCGAAGTTATATGCATAAATTTACTGCCACACAATTTTATTTTCCGACATTTCTATGCGAATTTTAATGATTCTTCTAGTCGGTGTCTTCAATTTTTCAATGCACTAGTGTTAATTGAATTTTTGTGGGGTAGGTACAACTAAAAAGTGAAAAATAAAAACTTTTTTACAAAAAAAGTTTATTTGTAAAAAAGTTTATCTTGTAAACTGTCACTCGAACCGTGTAGGTTGGAAGAAGGAGTATCTAAGACTATTATATTTTCGTTTATCTTATGCCTACACTTCGATTATATCTGCTTGTTACAACGGTCACTTTTATTCAGCAGCTTTGCGAAAACAATAGCTCTATAAAATCTTAAGCACACTGTACATTTAGGAGGCATCAAACAAGAAATTTATACACACATCCTACCATCCACCTACACTCATAATCTTAGACAAATTAATCCCATAATACATTAAAAATTAGCAAAGTATTTCGAAAACTGATTACGTACAATCTACTTGAACCGACTGACGTTTCATGTGGCGTTAAGTTTTTCATCACATGATTAGGGGCAAATTGCCCCCCTTCCTCCCTCTTGGGGATCCAGCAAATCCACCGTTATCCCCACTAAGACCCGAGGAGCTTTCTTAGCTCGCGGTTCAGAGATGTGTTAAGATGTAAGGTGGCATTTAAACTTATTAAGATTCACATTAACATCAAAAATTAAGTTATTGAAGAATTTCCATCTTTTCAGATGAGGAAAACGATTATGCAAAACATAACATGAAGGAAGAAGTACGGGAAATAAACATGCAGGTCGCTACAAGTCTGTTAAAAGTTTTAATAAATGACCAAATTTGAATGTCTTACTATTTTTTTATAATAAAAATTATTACAGCACACAAGAGATACAGACATCTTACTATAGGTACACCACAGACAAGAAGGAGAGTAGACATTCAGTTACAATAAAACACAATACGTATGTTTATGTAATGTGTAATGAGTACATTGCCTTTTTGCCTAAGACAATTTTAACAAAGTCCTCGTAAAAACCTGAAAAGTCCATTACAGGATGTTATCACCAATCCACATACGTTTGGTCAGGATTCTGACTTCAAGACGAAAAGCCCAAATATCGTATCGTGTTTTGTGTCATATGTCGCATAGATCTTTATTTATTTTCATGAAGAGGTCCACGCCAAGAAATAATCAGCGTAAAACCAGCCACTCGTTCTTTTTCTATTGATATATTCCTAACGTCAACAATTAGAATTGTATTCGTGTAGTCGAACTTGTAACTGGTTTTTCACCCCTTGGATGTCTCGTCATAAAACGATAAGGTCTATTTTGTCTATGTGTCAGTTAGAGAGATAGATTCAAACCACTTTTCAACCTAAGCAAAGTGTAATTTTAGTGAGAATTGTTTTTAAAAGTTATAAATCAATTACGAGGTCCACCTGTGAAATACGAGCTGTCTCGCCATTTTAAATCCGAACAAATGTATTACCACAGACAAAAAATCACTGCCATCCCACAAAAAAGAAACAAAAGAGCTTCGTACCTACCTAATTCCATTTTCAAAATACCGCCTCCATGTTTAATCCGTTTCGCGGTCCAACCGCCTCGTAATTAGATTCCGTCGCAGAGTGGTGTAATTCGCGCAAAATGGAAGATGTATCGCAAATAATATGTTTACGTGAAATTATCTTCGGGATCATATCGACTGGATTAAGTTGCAGTCGTATCTAGTTGTGACTGGTTCATATCTGGGATATGTTTAGTTTGTTAACTAATTTTGTAGTTCGTGCTTTGGTAGATAGAATGAGAAACTCAGGGTCAAATGAAATTAGCTAGTGAAACTCCGTAGACGTGCTGGGTATCGGTAATATCTAAATACGATAAAACGAAAGAAAAAATTATTCATTGTATTTTTTGAAGTACACCTATTTTGTAAAAATCTCAACGTGAAAACTTAGGAGAAGAGAGCTTCAAATGAACTGTCAATAGTGTCAATCCCTGGTGGAATGACAGCTCACTTTAAGCTCACTTCACCTAAGTTATCACAATGATCTTTTTACAGAATAGCACCGCTGTAGTTACTTGAAATATTAGTTTCAAAATCAGTTTTTTTTCTGTGTAAACTTCACAGACGAAACAAGGTACTTAAATTAAAAAAAAAAAACAGTTTTTCTCAACTACTTCAAATAACTACACTTAGTAGTCAATGACACCAGATTTTTTTTCTCAAAAAAGAAAATCGATAAATATTTTTAATTGGGTTTACTTTAATCAGCCCAATAATTGAAAAAAAAATCGGTAATTATCCCGAGTCAGAAACTGCTAATTATAACTTACATGCACATACAATCTAATTTTGTACAACTCCAATTATTCTCAATGTCAAAACTGTACGAGTATCATACGACAAATATTTGTCAATGGTAATTTGTGCAGCGTGACACGCGCGCCGAAGGGGTTACAATGAGGGTTACAAGGAGGGTTACAGCGAGGGTTACACCCATCAGGCCATCACCTACTTGTAAAACAGCGTCGTCGCACGAGTATAGTGTTGCGACAAATTGTATTAATTCCTCATTTCGTGTTATGACAGATCATAATAAAACTAAGTTGTGCAGGAACGTTATAGGGTTGTGTGAGACAGGGATGCAGATGGTTGAAAGAATTTAGACTTCTTCGTCAAACAGTCGAGTTTATTAAAGCTAAGGAGTATTGGTCGGAGATCATTAGGTCTACTTAGTATATTTGCAAGTTCCATTGTTGAGCCTAAGGTTGAACCTATAGAATACCTTTTGCTGTGTTCCGTGGTTGAACCTCAGGCTGCTGCTAGACTATTACTCTTAAAGTCAAGGTCAAAGCATTTATTTTAAACAGGCACATAAAAGGCACTTTTGAAAGTAAAAATAGCACTTTTGAACGTCAAAAAAATATATCGTGAAAATATGAACTAAAATATTAAAAAAATATTATTTTCGTAAATATCGAGTAAAAACCTGCTATCAATTTAATGTTACGATGGGTACAGCAATATATAATTACTTAAAAGAAGTCCTATAAACAATGAAAACTAGATATGTTAGTGTTATTGAGATCAAGATTCGGGACTTGACGTTTTTAAGGTGATATATTGAAATACGAATGTGGTTTTTCTATTTCGTGTAACTTGTTAAGTATGTGGAATAGGGATTTAACATTTTGGTATATGTTTTTGACTCTTTGGTCTAGTATAATGTGTAAAGAATATACGATTCAATGAATTTTTCTTGATACAAAAAAATTACAAAGTTACTTATATCTATTTTTTTACTTTTTTCGACATCACGGCGTAACGCTTAAGAGTGATTATCATATCAATGTTTACTTTATTTATTTAGTTAAAAAAGGAGTAAATGCATTGTGGCAATACGTCGTTTTATTCAGAGCGCACGCACATTATAGACATCTCTTCTTTTGCGTTTCAAAAGTAATTACATCACTTTATCTCGCTTAGTAGATCAGTCGCTTTATTTTCAAGGTAGCGCCTTAATAATAATAAACAAATTAAGTATCTTGACTTGGCTCACGAGGTTGTCGACATGTGGGATGTGGACTCAGCGATCATTGTGCCGATAGTTGTTACAGCCAATGGATTAATAGCCAAGAGCCTCGACCAACACCTAAGGAGGCTCTCGTTGGGCAGCTGGATCAAGGGCTTGATTCAGAAAGCTGTACCCTGTTCCCGATACCGGTGGCTACTATTTTTTATATTTTTAAATGTTTTTATATATTTTTTATACTAATATTTAAAAATATAATTTATATGTATATAGTGAAATAAAGGAAATAATAATAATACTCCACAACTATCACACAACGCCATCTAGTCCCAAGCTAAGCAGAGCTTGTGTTATGGGTACTAGACAACTGATAAACATACTTATATATTTCTAAATACAATAAGAAGGAATACCATTAATCTGTCAAGCTCCGCTAATGAGACACAATTGATTTTCTATTGTTTTGTCGCCGATTGGCGAACCGCGCCGCTTGACCGGTTAAGAAGCTTTCAATTTTCTAGACAATATTGCTATTTTGACATTGAGTTTTCCGAATTTAGCGCAAGTCTCGGGCTAGGCTCACCTTGATACACAGATCAATACCGAAAATAGAAATAGAACAGCTGTCCATGCCTTACCTATTGGTTTGGTTATACATTCTTAAAATAACACTTTTCTATCGATTAGACCCACAGAATATCTGTGATTAGACCTATCAAAATATAGAAAGCAGTAAAAGATTTCAAGAATATTTCCACGGTTTATACAAATAAATATGTACACATTACAACATTTCCTATCTGACTACCCTTGAGAAAAAGCCACCAAACTAAAGTGGAATTGGGCAGGCCACATCTGCCGCATGTCGCAACAGAATTGTGCAAAAGTAGCCACTGACTGGGTTCCGAATAACAGGAATCGGCGACGCGGTAGGCCCAGAAAGAGATGGCGTGACGAATTGGACGCCTATCTAAAGGATTGGCCAGATGTAGCAAGAGACAGGAGAATATGGAAAGACGGAAGAGAGGCCTTTGCCTTGCAGTGGGACATAACAGGCTCATAATAAAATAATAATAATAATACCCTTGAGAAGAAATGGCGAAACAGACTCAAGGGTCAAAGTCTCTTTTATTTAAAATCTTCGTCAGATCTTGCTAAATACTTTTCGTTTTCTAACATCAAGGAAAGCGTACACTCAAGCATCATTTAAATCCAGCTTCCAATTGTTTTGTAAAATGTGACATATTTTATTTTCACCCCTGATTTGATTTGAGTAGGAAAATGATTGATAAAGTACAACAAGCCAAGTGCGTGGCGCGTGAAGTCACAACTCGAGTGACAAAAAAGAAAATGAAGATGAGTGAAAATATAGAGAGGAGTATTTTGAGTGGCACCGCGGCGGAAACCAGACAGTACCTCAACCTTTACACGTTTCTATGTTATGTTTGGTATTAGGCAATAACTTAATTACAGGCTTTAAAACACCATCGAGTAGTCATTCGATGGTGTTTTAAAGCTTGTAATTAAGTTTTATGTAAATGTGTTTCTAGAGTTCAGGCATTTCAGGCGTAGATGGCGGGACGAACTTGATGCTTATAGGAAGGATTGGTGCATATTGGCTCTGGTTTGAGTTGAGTGGAAAAAGGAAAGGCCTTTGCCCTGCAGGGACGATACAGGCTAATTATTAGATATTATTATTAATTTTAAACCTAGGTACCTTAGTGCCAGTTGTTTCTTTTTAGGATATCCAATAAGTTAGCGCCTAATTAGAAGATCAGTGAACGGCTGCTCATTCATAGCTGAGAACTACATACTGCTAAAGGCGTCTACTATTGAAAAAGCTTCCATGAATCATTTAGACTCGCTGCCAACTATACAGTCCGGCTCATCTTTTAACCGCGGCATGGGAACTAATTAACGCGACGCTACAGTTCGAAATATTGCGTCGTATGTTTTTATAATTTTTGTGTAGCCAAGAGTTCGATATGACGCGTCGTTAGCTTTGGTCGCACGCCGGTAGGGTTGCGCCATACGCCCCGAACGCCCCCGGGATTGTTTATTACTGTTGATCAATTAACATTGAGGGTAATAGTCGTATAAAAAATTAACTGAAACACAATAGGTATGGGTAGGTAATAATTAAAAGCATTATCATGGAACTTCAAAGTCATGAAAATTGTAAACTATTTCAGATTATTTGCTTTTAATCATAATAAAATAAATCACAACAATTGAGAGAAAATTATCCATTTCTCAAACTTCAAAACTTTGAGCCACGATCATAATGTTATTTATTTTTGCAGCAAATGACTCGCTATTTTCACTCGCATAAAACAAAAACCAATTAAAAAACTTCACATTATAAACATAATTAATCTCAACAATTTACCTCACCACTCGAACTAGAAACAAATAATAATCATGTACTCGTTACTGGCAACCCTATTCGCGAGTACTTCAAGTACCATTATAATGTTGTGTTTTTTACTCGCTTGACAACCCTATTGTTTTACACAAGTGCCTCTACACGTCACTGGGGGGAGTCATAATTTTTTTTGAGTGATTCTTTTTTGTTTTTGATTTTTGAACTTGGATCTGTCATTTTTTGTTTTGAGTGGTGAATTTGTCAACTGTTTTGTTTGGATGATTGTTAAGTACTCATTAATACAGGGTGTCTATAACCTTTTTCCATGGATTCAGTTTCATGGGGTGTTCAGAATCATGTACCTACTGAATTTATGGTAAAAATTCATGGAAAACGGATTTCTCACGGGGTCCATGTGCAAGTGTGCCTACGATATTTAGGTTACTCCAATCCTATAGAGAGACATATTAATTTTGCTTATTATCCAGGTAATACATAAGCAGGTACACAGGTTAAATGTCACAAGTCACTTTAAATATTACTTACAGCTAGGTTACATTGGTGTTAGTTGCCATTAAGCCCCAAACTAGAAAGTTACTTTATAGTCTGTACCTATCTTGGGGCTCGGGATTTGATTTGAAAAAATTAACGAAGTTGACCAAAATAATGACTCAAAGTACTTAATCATATTTCACAGTAAAAATTAGCTTACAGAACATAGGCACATCTGTTATCCGCCTTTACCGACAGTAATTTTACTTATTGATTACCTACTACACTATATTTTGAAGTCCTTTAATTATTTTTAATGTGCTGCTATCGATCTAAAGTTTAATCAACTTTCTGTTTATGTATACCGTTCGTCATTTTGTTTGAAGAGGCACTCCAATCACACACTACAGTTTTAGCTAATAATAGTTTTTCCTAAGAACGAAAAACAGTCTCACATTTTCCTAATTCCCGAAAAGTGACATTAAAAATAGCACGATATCCCAATCACTTACCGGGTACGCCCCGTACGACTGGTAGATGGTACGTACATTCCGCTTGGCGCCGCTCGTTCGCACCCACCTCGCTGTAATCCAATATGTCCGACAGCTGCTCCCAAAAGCTTCCTTTTTATATTTTTCGGGCGAATTATCACCGACACTCTGCTGCCGGACGAGGATGCGAATCAAATTGAAAGCCGACTCAATTATATTACCAAGCTCTTTTAGGGCTGTCGAAGATCTTGGTGTGATGTTTGACGTATGATGTTTAATTTAAAAGATAATATGTCAGCCTGACATGGTTGCTGGACTGCTCACCCAACTGATGGTGGTATATGGTTGAAGATCAAGTTCTGACATTTGCATAGTTCATTGACAATGGCCCATTAAAATAATAGTTAAGTGCTTGAAATGTTTATGTGATGCATGAACCATAAACAAAATCCATCGTTGTGCCAAATGTGAAAATATAGGTGGCTGAAACTATTAAACTTTCCATCAATCCTTGCAACCATTCCGATTCATCTATCAAATACCTATACCTAATCCTGCAGTCCTCTTCACACGCGACACCCCTTAATCCCACTAGCACGTGCCGCGAGGTGTGAGCGGGGGTGCGGTGCGCGGGCGCGGGGTAACAGCCTCATACCGTAATACCATTCCGAGATGAGCGACTTAAACGCGTTATAGACCACCACTTCTTCCTGACCTCCCCCGTCCCCCGCACCACTCACATATCCGCCGATATTCGAACAAACCAATGAACTATCGAGGATCAATCTAACATGGCCGCTGCGTTCAATTCTCAACTGTTTTGGTGGTTTTGGCAACGAACTAGAGTAGAGTGGGTTTTGACAATGGTAGTTAACTAATGGAAGTGGCTGTTCGATGCGGACAAACGAAATTGGATATTGTCTTACGTGGCTGGTTGTTGGTAGTTAGATCGATTGGGCGTGTTAGAGAGGAGGCTGGTCAATGCTGACGTTTGACACGTGATTGTAATTACGTTGGTAACTTTAGAGTTGCCTTCAGTTGCAGCTACGGATGGGGAGCGCTTATTGTAATTGAGTGGAGGAGTGGAGTCCTTTATGGATTTGGATGCCAAATATTATATCATCTATATTAAAGTAGCATTCGTTTAGAAGGGTTTAATTATCTGTACTGTATCCGTATTAATGACGCATTTGAACTTTGCCTCTATGGTCGGGGACATCTTGTTGCACGCGTTTACGTCAAAAACGTGGCGTTAACTATCGTTTAACAAAAAAAGCGTTGTTTCAAATCAATTACAAACAAAATTATGGCCTTACCCGTCAAATAGTAACGAGTATGTAATCGTAATTTTTGATGTACGTATATTACGTTAACCAACCGTCTGAAACAACCGGCCCTAAGCCTAGCAAATTAGCCGAAAGCTTGTTTGTTTTGCAGAGGTCTGAAAGTTGGTATTCAATTTCTGTCAGGTTGGCCAGTTTCACCCTTTTTGCTACTGAAACCTGTACCTATTCCTTGTGAACCGAAAAGCGATACCAGTAAAATTCATTATCTGGGAGTTTAAAATGCCATGCTCCCAGAAATCTTTGCCCGGAAAGAAATGTCAGAGCTCTTATATTGATATTTTATGCATATCGTACCAATATAAAACAAGGTTTCCACCAACCACTTAACAGGCATTATGATTCAGCAGATATGTGCAATAAAAGTGTAGATCCCGAGCGACAGTCTGCCACTAAATTGTGGCTGTGGCTGCCGGAACGACGGAATTGGGCAATTTTTATTTGGGCATAAATAAAACACGACCGGTAGCGTCGAGCAATTTGACTAAAACAGGCTCCGTGTTGCTCGGCTCACGGAGAGGTAGGTACCGGGGAGATTAGGTACCGAGACGGTTATGTAAACTGTTGGAGTCGTTTGGAAAATGGGTAAAAGAGTTACAACTAACATCTCCTTACATAGTTAAAATGTTTTAAAAGTCAGTTTTAGAACAACGGGGTAATTTTATAACCCACTATCAGAAGACATGGCTTTTATTTTGACAGATTAACAACATTCATTGCGTCATTTAGGTTGTTGAGCAGACAATTTTTTTGAACATATGAAGCAATGGATTAGTTGTATCCTTCAAAATCATTCAGATGCAGAGATGAGGGTGCAGTTTTTTTTAAAGAAAAATTTAAGTATTTAAGAGAAAATTAAAGTAAAAGCTATTGCCAGATTTGCACTAGTTTTAGATCTAACAAAAATAATATACAGGGTGAATTTTTCAAGTGGGCGTGGATGGCCAAATTCCAAACTATGAGAAATAGCGAAAAGTACTCAAAGGAGTCGCGGGCTCGATTTTTATGAAAACTAAAACTGCATCATTAGATTTTTGAAAAATCAATATTTCTAGGCAGGAATCGAACCTGTTGATTTTGAAAAAAAAACACACGCTGTATTATTACACCATTCGATAGTGTCCCTGATAAGGATCAAATTCTGGAAAGTAATGACATACGGCAAACTAAAGGAAAGAGCTCATATTTAACAAAATACTTTTTTATTTCTCTATGTTACCTACCTCAATGATGAGGTAGGTAACATGGATGATGATATCTGCCTAGCCTTTTCCCAACTATGTTGAGGTCGGCTTCCAGCCTAACCGGATGCAGCTGAATACTAGTATTTTACATGGAACGACTGCCTATCTGACCTCCATAACCCAGTTACTGGGTAATACGATACCCCTTGGTAAGACTGGTTGTCAGACTTTCGAGCTTCTGATTACCCGTAACGACTGTCAAAGATCCTGGAATGACAGCCGGGACCAACGGCTTAACGTGCTTTCCGAGGCACGGAGGGGTCTTGGTATGTAAAGATGGTCACCCATCCACAGACCAACTGCGACAAGCGTAGCTTAACCTGATGGATTGACCTGTGCGGCTGTTATTATTTAGCCGGGCCCGGGTTATATTACCTATACCTACCTATTAAACCTTAACTGATTAATTGTTCATAATGATGACCATTGTTTTCAATACATAGCTGGATTCGACGTCTCAAGGATTGTGTATTGCATTCAGCATTACAATATTATTGATTCCATTAGAATATTTTCCAAAGATCGTAATAGATATTTGAATTTAGAACATAATGTTGTGAAGGTAACTGCGCTGCGGGCGGGTTAATAAAAATATTGAGCATCATTTCGAACAAGGTACATACGTAATGTAGGTATGAATACTTTAAAATAAAAAGCAGTTTATTAAGATTCAACATTTTCCTTAAGTTTGCCGTATGTCATTACTTCCCAGAATTTGATCCTTATTATGGACACTATCGAATGGTGTAATAATACAGTGTGTGTTTTTTTTTTTCAAAATCAACAGGTTCGATTCCTGGCTAGAAATATTGATTTTTCAAAAATCCAATTATGCAGTTTTAGTTTTCATCAAAATCGAGCCCGCGACTCTTTTGAGTACTTTTCGCTATTCCTCATAGTTTAGAATTTGGCCATCCACGCCCACTTGGAAAATTCACCCTGTATAGCCTGTTCTAATCAAAATGTAATCAAATGGATCAGAAAACGTATCTCCGCATGCTAATTTGTAGTGACGCATATAAATTTAGTGATTTGATTATTTGAATAGTTAAACCCGAAATTCTAAGTAAAAATCGTCTTAAAAATGTTTTTCATTTAACAATAGAGGTTAATTTTATAACCTAAAATTTCGTCGATGAGTTTTCAATTAAAATTTTATAATGATAATCAAACAATAATTGTTGGAAAAAGTGGTGAAACACAATGTTAAAGCAAGAAGGCAAGGAAGAACGGGAAGGAAAAGGAAGGATACGGATGAATTTATTACTAACTAGCTGCGCCCCGCGGTTTAACCCGCATAAGTGTCGATCCCGTGGGAATATCGGGATAAAAAGTACCCTATGTCCTTTCCCGGGACTCAAAATATCTCTATACCAAATTTCATCTAAAATGGGTTAGCGTTTTAGGCGTAAAATGTAACATACAGACAGACAGACAGACAGACAGACAAACAGACAGACAGAGTTACTTTCGAATTTATAATATTAGTATGGATTCCATTTAGAAAGCGATTGCGTAAGAAGTTAACCCTATCAGACTTTGTTTACCTACATTTTCATCAGATGCTTTTGGTACAAAGTATAAGTACTTAAATATTCATGAATTAAGAACTAATTTATGTTTGTGTGTGTGACCATGTTATTCTATTTTTAACACGCTTTTATAAGCTTCACTTGTATTGTAACTAAAAAACAATGTAATAAAATCTTAGAAGTCAATTTTAACCTGCTTTTAAATGTCATATCGAAATGAAACTTTGTATGTATATGTAGTTTGGATGACAAAACTACATTTTGGTATCTTGGAGCTGATCTGATGATGGAGCCAGGTGGTGGATAGTGGAACTCTTTAAGCCCCTCAAGTTTACTAGTAACCCCTAATTGTCCTAACTTCGTTGACTTTATACAAGTACTAAATAAAGAATATAATGGACGCAAAAACAAAACAAAAAAAAAAAATTTTCTTTCTATCTATTTTGTACTCCGATCAACTACAAAATTAAAATATATCCAAATAACAAACTGAAGACATAACCTTCATTCATTCGGATCAATTTCCATAAAGGCTTTTTGACCCAATAGTACCCTCGTTCACGTCCGGGTTACAGAGCACTCGCATTACATTCGGTCTCCAGTTCAATATCATTCACTCTCGACATTGCACGCTCTGGCGAAAAAATAAATCGAAAATGAATTTCGGTTTGCAAACTCTATATTGAATCTAAGTGGATTTTTCTCTTGAAGTTTTGTGTAAATTGTGATAACGTTGAGTTACCCTACTTTAAAGTTATTAAAATCTTCGTTTCAATTCTCATGGTTGACTAGACGCATTTTTGTCGTGATGTCTAAATCATAACTAATATTATAAAGAAAAAAAAATTGATTTTTTGTATGTGTGTTACGCTTTTACGCTAAAACGGCTTAACGGATTTCGATGATATTTAGCACATGGGTAGACCATGACCTGGATTAGGACATGGGATAATTTTTATATCGATATTCTCACGGGATCGAGACTTATGCTGGGGAATCCGCGGGACGCAACTAGTTTAATAATAAAATCTATATTATCGATGCCATGGTGCCACATCCACAAGTCACCCGGTATAATAACGCCAGTATGACCCAAAGGGTTAGGCAGAGTTGCACCTATAGTAAACCCGGACTGGGTGTACCCGGTATAATTCCAGTCATAAACTTCATCATCCCTGAATCACCGACTGCTAGGTAAAGGCCTCCCCTTTTTTCTGCCATACTTCCCGGTTCCATGCGTACCACATCCAGGTGTTTCCAGAGACTTTGACCATATCATCAACCTAACGGATTTGTAGCGGTATCTACAACGCCATATGCAAACTACGCGTCATACTGACGTCACGCAAAATCCTGCATCTCGCAAGCAGAGTTTACCGCACAACTAGCATATATACAACGGCCCGACATGAATCATCGGGCAGTTGCCCGTCAGACACAACACCCGTCTGGTCGGAGGATGAGTCAACTTTACACCCTGTTCCTCATACCTCTATAGATTAACTTACTTTACTTAAAAATAATGATGAATTAAATCAAGATGCCTTTTCGACAGCAATTCTCAAGCGATTATACATACATGCCTGTAGTACCAATAAATTATTCCGTGTTTGCAAGTACATCAAACCCAAAAACACATGACATTCAATCAAAATCTTAACCACCATTTGAATTCACAATAAAAGTATATGACATAAAAATGTAACCCCCACATTTTACGTTATATGCAATAAAGCCATGTTTTACGATGCAGGCGACTTTGAACGAAGCCAGGCAAACGGTATACCTATTATAAAGCAAGTGTCGTTCTTGAACATACAAGTTGACTGGTTAAACCAGGGACATCACAAATGGTATTCAGTATTATGATTCTTTTCGTGTTAAGGAGCTACGAAAATCTAAAATCCTCGAAAACATAATAAGCGAGCGAAAGTGATGCAATTACTTTTGAAACGCAAAAGAAGAATGATGGCTATAGTGTGCGTGCGCTCATAAAACGACGTATGTGCCAAAACGAATTTACTCCTTTTTTAACAAAATAAATGAATTAAATTTAAAACTGCTTTGAGTAAACTTTGATATGATAATTCTCTATGTTTTAAAGTGAATTCCATTTAATAACTCTTAAGCGTTACGCCGTTATGTCGAAAAAGTTAAAAAAAATAGATATAACTTTGCAATTTTTTGTATCGAAAAAAATTCATTGAATCGTTTAGGTATTCCTTTTACATGATAACATAATCAGCCTATAACGTGCCCACTGCTGGGACACAGGCCTCCTCTCTGTGAGAGGGAGTGGGCCGTAATCCACCACGCGGGCCCAGTGCGGGTTGGTGGATGTCACATGTCTTCGAATTGTTGGTTCTAGGACATGCCGGTTTCCTCACGATGTTTTCCTCCACCGTTTTGAGAGCAGTGGTGATGAAATAATTTACACAAAGTAAAGCGCCTGTCATCATCATCAGCCTATAATGTTCCCACTGCTGGGACACAGGCCTCCTCTCTGTCGGGGTTCGAACCTACGACCTACAACTTGTAAGTCGCGGCTGATACCACTGGGCCACCATTGCTCTCATTTACATGATACTAGACCAAAAAGTCAAAAAACATACATATCCCAAAATATTAAATCCCTATTCCACATACTTAACAAGTTACACGAAATAGAAAAACCAAATTTTTTCAACATATCACCGCATAACTGGGCTCTTTATAATTTGATTAGCTGTTGTCCACACCAAGACGAAAAGAAGCCCATGTCCTAACTCAGGACATGGTCCATCTGTGTACATCATTCAAATCCGTTTAGTTGTTTTAGCATGAAAGCGTAACAAACAAACAAACTTACTGTTATAATATTATTTAGGATTTATTTGT
This sequence comes from Amphipoea oculea, assembly GCA_945859645.1. Classification (NCBI taxonomy): domain Eukaryota; kingdom Metazoa; phylum Arthropoda; class Insecta; order Lepidoptera; family Noctuidae; genus Amphipoea; species Amphipoea oculea. The sequence goes on from OX243880.1 coordinate 16,363,395, forward strand.
CCATTGAAGAAAACAATTGTGTAAACTCGCAGTTTTGCTTGTCCTAAATGTTGTATTATGTCCTAAATCGAAATGGTAAAAGAATACATCGTAAAGAAACCAAAATGTCCTAGAACCAGAAGGCCAATTCTCGTAATTGAAAATCTTCAAAATCTAGTCGCAGTCTCACCTCGGCGACAAACAAATGTCAAAAACTTGTCAAAAATACAGGGAAATTAGAGGTATTTTTGACAAATTGAGACTGAAATCAGAAGGCCAATTCTCGTAATTTAAAACGTTCAAAATCTAGTCGCAATCACATCTCGGGGACAAACAAATGTCAAAAACTTGTCAAAAATACAGGGAAATTAGAGGTATTTTTGACAAATTGAGACTGAAATCAGAAGGCCAATTCTCGTAATTTAAAACGTTCAAAATCTAGTCGCAATCACATCTCGGCGACAAACAAATGTCAAAAAACTTGTCAAAAATGTAGAGAAATTAGAGGTATTTTTGACAGATTGAGACTGAGATCAGGCTGTGAACGTTTTTAAAACTATGAGAATTGCACCTCAGACATGTGACATCCACCGCACTGGATCCGAGTGGCCCACTCCCTGTCAAAGAGAGGAGCCCTGTGTCCCAACAGTGGAAATGTTATAGCCTGATTATTTGCTAAATCCAGATTAAAGCATCAGCAGGTATCTCGGCATATCAAAGGTGTAGTCACCTCAAGTAAGCCCACACTAAGAATCTAATTACGATAATTTCTTCAGCTTTCTTTAAGTTTGTTTTTAATCATACTATGGAAGCATACATTATCGTATCCCTGGGCATGTCCCTGGTTTAACCAGTCACAGTGTATAAGGCAGACGACGTTCCTGAACGATATGAGGCAGGCGACGTTTGTGAACGTTATTGAGGCGGACAGGTTAGACGTGGCGCGGTGGCGACGCGCGTAAATTCTACATTTTATGTAGAACTTGAGGAATATGATTTTGTTGGGTTAAGAGGAGTGGATGTTATGTAAGTTTAAGAATATTTGGTGGAATTTGTAGTAAGATAATGTTGTGCAACAGTTATTCTTTCATCGCCAGATAACTTTTACTTATTAAAAATAGAGTAATAAAATGGACGTTTGACAGTTTTTGTATGAAATAACTGTCAAAATTTCACAATTATTCATCAACAGTGGGAATATCGGGATAAAAACTATCCTATGTCCTTTCCCGGGACTCAAACTATATCCATACCAAATTTCATCTAAATCGGTTCAGTGGTTTAGGCGTGAAAAGGTAACATACAGACAGACAGACAGAGTTACTTTCGAATTTATAATATTATTAGTATGGATTAAAGTTATCAGATGATTGAAAAATCAGCCTTAAGCCCTATTAAAACTACTAGGTAGTTGTTTGACACTTAGGGGTTGCTTAAAAAAAGTTCAGAGACGTTTTTTAAACGTCAAAAATGTATGTTAAATAGTCACTAATCATTTCTTCACTTTAAGCAACGTTTATAAATAAACCCCTAAGTGTTAAACAACTAAATAGTTGTTTGGGTTGTAGGTATCTATACCCATCCACGTCTGCGGTATTCAGTAGCTAATTTAATTTGACCATGTATACATAAAGTCTATTCAAACTTATGTCTCAAATGAATATTATTTCAAGTTAAACAAATATCAACTTTATTTTAATGGCAATTAAGTTGCTTTCAGAGTGACTAGCACTATTGAAAAATTTACAAAAATGTTTGAAGTTGTAGCGTAAACTGAACTTTATTGTGTAGGATTTAAAGTTATTTTTCCATAAACTCATATTTGTTTATTCTTTTGGCAAAAAAATCGCGAATGCAGATTAGGTACACGTATATTCAATAATTTGACGCAATTGTCGCTGAGTGATACTGTAAATGCTACTAAACCAGCTTAATAACACGCGATGTGTTAGGAATCTATTATTCATCCCTGTGACTACGTGAAACCCGGTTACGAATCAACACCGTCATTAATTACTATTTGCTCACGATACAACTACATGTCAATGAATAATTAAATAGTTTTGTACATCACCTTATTACATGGGACACAAACATAACTGGCGATATGTTTGTGTATTTTACACCTCTGCCTAACCTTTTGGGGAATGCGTGCGTGATGCTACGTATGTTCTACATCACCTCATATAGAACAGAACTTTATGTAATTCCTTGAAATCATCCTTTAAGGGGGTGAAAAAGGGTTGGAAGTTTGTATGGGGAATCAATAACCGCTGAACCGATTTAGATGAAATTTGGTATGGAGATAGTTTGAGTTGTGGGAATAGAATAGTTTTTTCCCCGAAATTATCCCTTAAGACTGTGAAAAAAGGGTGTGGAGATTTGTAAAGGGAATCAATAAAAAAGGACTATAATACTTTTATCGCGGGTGAAACCGCGGGGCACAACTAGTTCTACCATATTTATTTTGGCTAGTGTATCTGAAGTTATTTTACCCGTTATCACACTTCACACTAAACTGGCTGTTATTCATTAGCCACGTGCTGCTTTCGGGCTTAACAATACCTAATCTACCAAAACAATTATTGATAATTGGGATTTAAAACTGGGATCCAACGAAAATAAATCGATAATTCTGCGGTGAGATGCATATACGGTCGAACAAGCTATTTGGTATACAGGCAAAAATATTCATCTTTCCACTACACTGCCAATATTTAGTTTTATTTTGTGCGTTATAACTTTTTTAGCTTATGGCATCCTTAATTAAATAGAGAGGTATAAAAGAATTGACTTACTCAGCACCATTTTTTAAAAGCAGTTGCAAGTTAGCTGTCTGTATACCAAGGGTGCGTTCCGAGTTAGGAATGTAATCGATATAATCGATTTGAGCGTGCGTAGACTCGTACCGAATTAGCGTGAGCGCGATAACGATATCCCGTGAATCGTCATAGATGACGTCATTAAAACAGTTAGATTTTTTGTTGCTGATTGCTATAATAATATTACAATGTATTTCAGGGGGGTGTGACCATAGATATAAAAACATTTCTATGGGTGTGAGTGTGACTAAACATGGGGATGTAGTACAGGCCATCAAACTGAATAACTTTCCGGAGACCAACATCGTAATGTGAAAAAACATATGTCGTCCCATACAAGACTTCAATTCCTAATTGACCAAATGTATGGGACGACTGATGTTTTTTTTTACGATTACGATGTTGGTCCTCGGGAAAAAGTTGTTCAGATAGATGGCCTGTACCACCGACACCCCAAAGTTTGGTCACACCCCTCTGAACACACATTGTATAACATTTTCGACTAACATGGACTCATAGTGCAACAATGTACTTACAACTTATGTCAATTTATTTACAAAAACCACGGATATCTATGACAAAAACAGTTTACCATGACCTACTGCAAGATGAAAGGCCTGATCAAAATCTGGCAGCAGTGCATTTTTATTATAAAGGATTTTTAAATTAGGCACTGTTAGACAACTTCCCGCTCCGCTCGTTTATCTGATCATCGTAGGTGCTCAAATACACGAGCGGCACGTTGACGACGGCTGCAGTTGCCTCTGCCGGTGACGCGTGCCGCTCGTATATATGTTAATTGACTTAAAGAATAACTTTAGAAGTTGATGAGTGTAGCGGTATCTGCAAACACCACATGCGATCGCGTCATACTGATGTCACACAAAATCCTGCATCTCGCAAGCAGAGTTTACCGCACAACTAGCATATATACAACGGACATGAATCATTGGGCTGTTGCCCGCCAGACACAACACCCTTCTGGTCGGAGGATGCTCCCTTTTCTATGGAGTATGAGTGTACTTTGCACCCTGTTCCCTGTGTGTATAATGAGTAAGACTAACCTGAACTCTGGCCTCAGTGAGGTTAATCTTGAGAGCGAGGTCTTCTCTCGTGAACACGTCGGGGTAGTGAGTCTGCGCAAACGCAGTCTCCAGTTCCTCCAACTGTAAGGTAAGAAGTGTATGTTATTATGAAATAATATGTCTATTGCTCGCTCGCACAGGTAAATTGTCATTGAACAATACTGCCCTCTTGCACCAAAAATCATTAAATTGCTAAATATATTTAAAACATCATTCATGTCTGATATCTTTAAACGATTTAAAGAAACAACGATATTTTAAATTCATTAAGTGCTACATGTATTGGGTGATCAGTAGTGTAAGCAGGCCTTAGTTCATGCACAGGTACTACTTATCTTGTTGATGTGTTGACAATCAACAACGCAAAATAGAAAGGTTTAAAGAGCTCCAAAGCTAACTATAGATAGTGCCATCCACGAAGACGCGCCCCACTATTCTTACTAATCGCTAGTGATTATCGCTAGTTAATTCCGCTAGTGTTTTAGTCTTTTGATACGCACAAATTACCCACCTGTATAAACTGTATATCGACAAAACTAAAACACTAGCGGAATGTTGCACGCTTGTACTGTAAGCGATTAGGAAGAAGAGTGGGGCGCGTCTTCGTGGATGGTGCTATCTCTAATTGATTATATGAAGTCTAATTCAGCCGTTCACTGTCCAAAGTAAATACTTATAATTACAGTGGGGGGAAATAAGATGAGATGTAAGTATACAAATCGCCTTTCTGCTACACAAAACGTGGTTTTGGGTAATTTGTATGTTAGACATCCTTCAATGGATAATTACGGTACGTAATTACCTGAGATATTGAAGTGAAACTTCTTTACGCACGCTTGACTTAAGGAGTAAACTGGCGAACGCGTGACGTAAGCGTTACGAAGAGTGTGATCGGGCGAGGCGAACGGGAGTTGAGTGGGGGATATAAGCAAGAGAAAGCAGTGCGCGCGCACATTCTCTTTCTCTCTTCCTCTCATAGCCAAATACGTTTGAAGTTTCACATCAGTCGTGTGGTCATAAGCATACTCGGTTTTTTTAATTGTAAGCTATTCAAGATTTATCAGGCTAGGCCCTTGCGTCCTAAGGACGAGGTCTGCTGGAGAAGGTTCATCTTCTATACTATTAAATAACCAAACAACTGCTCAATACGGTTTCAATTTCAATAACTTAAGTTAAACAAAGTTATCTATTCCATGATTACCTGTTGCAGTGTGAAGGTGGTGCGGTTGCGCCGCTGTTTCCGACGAACGAACGTGTCATCGTGTATCGCCGGGTGATACGAGTAGCTCGTATCTGTGGAACAATGATATTGTTAAATAAACAAATAATACAACATGTTATTACGAGTAGAAAGAATACGGTTTGGTTGACATATACACACAGTGACAGAAATTTCCTTCTGCTTTTTGGGCCACGGTTCGATTCCCAAACGATATAAACATTTGCATAGCCTTAAGCCGTTAGTATCGGTTTGGTCCGTGTATGAGCATATTGAGCATGTTACAATATTATGTTTACAGTGTATTTAAGATAGTTAAACACTTTTTACTTCAATTGTAACTGAAAGACGGTTTGAACTGTGCATAAATTTTGCATATTTTCAAGGAAAAAGAAATACAAAAAATATTTTATATCAACAAATTAAGAATAATAAAGAAAAATATTTATGTAAGAAACTGAATAACCAACCTAAGTCAATACTTTCTTTACTAAAACAATTTCCAACGATTAAAGCCCCAACACACTGTCTCAGCTTCCCCGACATTTGCCTAGACAATCACTAGCGGTACCAGGAAGTGCCGGCCCATTACGTCGCGAGTGCCAAATCGCCTCCCCAGCATTTATTATAGCGATCTGAACGCATGTCCGCGGGAATTGATGAGGTGGAGACACTGAGGGGTGACTAGGATTTATGAGGAAAGAAAGATCAAGTTTTCGTCTCAATTAGGATATTATTTAATCAAAAGAATCGCTTTTTTTAAGGCATCTCCTCCAGAGATTGTGCTTTCGAAGTTTGGACGGTATATACTTATATATAACTGAAATAAAAGACACAATCTCCCAAACACATTTCCTTTTTTTAAACCACGCATAATTCTCCGTACGTCACAACCAACAAACAAGCCGAAAACAGGCGTGCTACGCAAGCGCTACGAATTTCGTAGCACGTCTACGGTTTTCGTAGGCATGTTAATTTTCAACATTTCTACGCGGGTTTTTGTTTTGTATATTTTTTTAAATCTTCAGAAACTTTTATCAGGACTAAGCTCATTGGTCTTATAGTGATTACAGTATTTCTTCTGTACATTTCAATGTATGCTAAAAAGTTTTTCATTCGATTCGTTGTGTGCATTTCATGTCGTTAAATGTGTTTAGGTTTCTATAATAATACCAGCCATTTCACATACAGAGAAGGCATGAGCCTTGATCACCATGCTCACTCAAGACTGTCCAGGTTTTCTCACTATGTTTTCCTTCTCCGATGTCAGGTATTTCCAAGATAAACTTAAAAAGTACTTACATAACATACATATATAATCAGCCTAAAATGTTCCCACTGCTGGGACACAGGCCTCCTCTCTTGTGAGAGGGAGTGGGCCGTAATCTACCACGTGGACCCAGTGCGGGTTGGCAGATGTCACATGTCTTCGAATTTTTGGTTTTAGGACATGCCGGTTTCTTCACGATGTTTTCCTTCACCGTTTTGAGAGCAGTGGTGATGAAATAATTTACACAAAGTAAAACGCCTGTCTGGGTTCGAACCTACGACCTACAACTCGTAAGTCGCGGCCGTTACCACTGGACCACCACTGCTCTATAAAGTACTTATTTTTCTATTATTAAATAATTACATCCGATAAACAGTTCCCAAATCTATGGCCACCCTACAGTGACGCAATATATCGGGTGACAATCGCTAGGGCTGTCCACCCCAACTTTTCTATTATTCTTAGGGTAATGTCGTTGCGAACATTAGTTGAAGAGAATCGCCCCTAATAGCCGTATTACTGGCGATGACTTTACTTTTATTTGTTCGTGATAATAGATTTCGAGTAATTATGCGTGTAGTTTAGTAAAAGCTGCCGGTTTTTTGTATTGGACTTATTGTTTACTGGGGACTAACTTTTTCGGCCAAAGATCGGCTATCAGTATCGTCATACAATGTCGCAATACTGCCAGCCTTTTGGGCACTGTTCCTGTTGACAGCGATGCGGATCAATTTTTTGTTGCCCTATGATACTTTTCCCTTTTTTATATACCGGTGATTTTTTTTACCGGTTCCAAATTTTTACAGGTTGTTTTACCCATGAATATGAACAACTTTCACTATGGGACCAAATCTGAAATCACGAAAAAAATCTGCTGTTTAATACAAAAGTTCAACCTACCTACTTGAGCAAAATATATGAAACAGCTGATTTTTTTTCGTGATAACAGAGTTAGTCCCATAGTGAAAGTTATTCACATTCATGGGTAGAAAGAACAGCCTGTATAAATTCTATTAATTTGTACATATTAAGGAATAGCTTATAATATATTATGTAAATATTATAGATAGATACTTTATATAGAGCAGTGGTGGCCCATGTGGTAATGGCCAAGACTTACGAGTTGTAGGTAGCGGGTTCGAACATAGAGAAACAGGCGCTTTGCTTTGTGTAAATAATTTCATCACCACTGTTCTCAAAACGGTGAAGGAAAACATCGTGAGGAAACCGGCATGTCCTTGAATAAAAAAATCGAAGAGATGTGACATCTACCAACCCGCACTGGGCCCGCGTGGTAAATACAGCCCACTCCCTCTCGAAGAAAGAAGGCCTGTGTCCTAACAGTGGCAACATTATACAACAACTACAAAACAACTCGGTAAGTCGGGTTCGACAGCACTATGCCACCAATGCTCTGATTTTTATTATTGAAAAGAAAATAAATGATATTGATACTTTGAATATCATAGATTAGATTCCTATTAAACAAGTCAAATAAGTTTAAATTGAAACAAAATAACATATTTTTAATACCACTCAACCTGCAGCGACCACGGAAATCAATTCGTTGATAATAAACTGCTCGCATTAAACTTATGTCGCACAACTTCAAAGCAAGGCACCGTCGACCTAATGGACCGAATTAATTGGTCCAATTTGTACCGTTGCGATTCACTCAACGAATTAAATGTGTTATTCGCTTAGAGTCGCGAATTTGTGATGTCACACACATTTGTGACGGTTTTATTTTAAACGAGGTGGATTATTTTGTTTTGGGAGCTGGATATTGGAAATGGCATTTCTTATGAAGATATGAATGAATAAAGCTTGTTTTATACGGCAATTTTGTTCTGGACCAAATACTTCCCCTAATTTTTTTTTTTTTTAATTATGTTTATTTATCTCTACAAATTTTACTCTTACTAGCTGCGCCCCGCGGTTTCACCCGCATAAGTGTCGATCCCGTGGGAATATCGGGATAAAAGTAAGGGTGTCAGCTGTCTCCATACTAAATTTTATCAAAATTGGTCCAGCCGTTTGAGCGTGAAGAAGTAACAAACATATAAACACACACACACACACCCCCATAAAATACTAGTGTGATAGTTTTTCTTGCTACAGATGAATAGGTAGAGTACAGACGTCAGCACATCAAGCTACCCGAAACTGTCAAATTTTCCCAGTCAAATTTGAACCTTATGTTTTAGCGATAAAGTTGAAAATATATTAAAGAAATTTGACAGATTGTAGTAGCTTGATGTGCTGGCGTCTGTACTACTTTAGAATATACAACTACAAAACTAATAGCGTGAATTAATTGGTCCAATTTGTATCGTTGCGACTCACTCAGCGAATTAATTCTGTTATTCGCTTTAGTTACAATGTGTGTGCTCGGCTTTATTTTATTTCACAAATTGTATTTGTTTTGTGAGTTAACTTTTTAGTTGATGAAATGGGCTAAAGTAATTGAGTGGATTGCTAACATTTGCACTGGTACAGTCATTAAATTTGGCAAGAAGCAATTTCATGTAGCCCATGTAAAGAAAAAAATTGGAAAACCGTCAATTTGTAGTTACATAAATACATACCCACAAATTTGTACGGAACCCTCGATGCGCGAGTCCGACTCGCACTTGACCGGGTTTTTTTTTTGAACCGACGTCTTTGGGCTGCTTTTATAGTTACAATTTGCACGATGATGTCCCTACTACCCTTTATACACAGGTATAAACCCACATATTAGTTATGAAAGGAAAATATAGCTATAGTATTTAAACAAGTGCAATAATAATTTCGGTTTACTTAATTAATCATCATTTAATTATATCGTTATTAAAATACACAATTTACAACAAGACAGCACCCTCAACGTCCAGATTATACAGATTATAAATATTTTCATTAATTGAATGTGAATAATTGAGCGCCCATCAACTTCGGTGTAGAAAAATCCCTCCGCAGCGGAAATTAAAAAGTGTTTCACATCCGCCGGAAGTGGGTCCGGTCTGAGCTTGAGTGCAACGGAAAAAGTTGGACGAAACCGACTGGATTAACTAGCTTTCACGTTTAATGGAACGCTGTGCTAATAATAATTCGATATTTATAAGTTTTATGAATTTTTTTCCAGAAGTACTCTTAAATTTTTTGCAATTTTTAATTTATGTATTTGAGGCAAAAATTAAGCATTTTACACTCTCAGAAGATATACACTTTCTCAAGGTATAGTCAGGAAAATTAATTGTAGCAAATTAGGTACCTCAATTTGCCGTGTTATAACAATCTCATCACATTTTTTGGGGAGGCCTATATCCAGCAGTGGAGGTCTTTCGACTGAAATGGTGATAATGAACCTTCTCGTATAACTGTCAAAGAAATAAGAACAACTGTTGTGATTTGAATATACCTTTTTTTTTGTGTTCGGGTGGAAACCTTCAAAAGGCACCTGAACTCCGGGTAGGGAGGTCGGGAGTGTGGGATTTTTACCACACAACCACCACAGTACCATACCACCATACCATACCATACCAGTACCATAGTTTATATCCAGATTATTATACCTAAGCCTAAGCTTATTATAGGCCTAAATTAATATGTACAGTTTTTGTAAACTTATGATTTCAGTAAATTCTATTAAAATTCTATTATAAAAACTATTTTAAGTATGTATTGTGACAAGAATAACATGATATGAATATAAATTTGTAAGTAATAAAATTTTCTTGACTTTATTTTTCTATGTGGAGAGTATAAGTCGGTAGAAATAACATGTAGCAAACCTATCTCAATAATCGCGAAGTACCAGGAAAACCATTCTAACTCCTACTAATCCTATCCTACTAATCACACTAATATTATAAAGGCGAAAGTTTGTGAGTGTGTGTGTTTATATGTTTGTTACTTCTTCACGCTCAAACGGCTAGACCAATTTTGATAAAATTTTGTATGGAGGTAGCCGACATCCTGGATTAACATATAGGCTACGTTTTATTCCGATATTCCCACGGGACCGACATTTACGCGGGTGAAACCGCGGGGCGCAGCTAGTATTTACATAATATCAGCCATAGATATCCCATGATATAAGCTAATACTTAAATAATAATATGTACATGTATATGAAAAAAAAAAGCAAAAGAATCATAGGGCATCAAAAAATTCGTCCGCATCGCTGTCAACAGGAACAGTGCCCAAAAGGCTGACAGCATTGCCACATTGCATAACGATGCTGATTCTTAGGCCAAGAAAGAGTCCAGCTCTCTGGTTACGTGATGAGTCGACCAACCACTTGGCGATATCTCTAAAAACCAAGTGGTCACTCGGGACTCCATGGCCCTAGCTTCAAGCCCAAACGGCTCGAACATATAACTTACAAAACTTTAGTTTTTATAATGCAAATAGAAAATTAGCTTTCATACCTGCCACAGTGACGCCAAAGTTGCTAAACTAACTAACTACGTATGTATTACACAATTTACATGTTAAATAGTAATGAAATACTAACTAAATAGCACCACGAAACGAGGAATTGAGTGGCTTTCATGTGAAATGAAATACACGAGACTTGGAATTATATATTATTCTGCGCTAAATAGATTTCTCATATTTCATTTGGTTTTACTGAACAATACAGATGTATGCATAATTATTTATTAAGCATATAAGTATGCATGCATACCGCTCATAGAAATGTAAAAATATATCCATGTTACCGCTACTAAACTGTCTCATAAGTCATGTGGTTGCGAGCGCAACTACTGAGTTGGGACCCTGGGTTCGATCCCCGGGTACAAAGTGTTGGTAGGTTTTTCTTGGGTGGTGAGTTTGTCTATGTTTTGTACCCAGTTGATGGGAATAGACTAGTCCTCTACTACACGGAAATCCATACTAATATCACAATCACACTTCACACTAATATTATAAAGGCGAAAGTTTGTGAGTGTGTGTGTGTGTGTTTATATGTTTGTTACCTCTTCACGCCTAAACCACTGAACCGATTTAGATGAAATTTGGTATAGAGATAGTTTAAGTCCCGGAAAAGGACATAGGATAGTTTTTATTCCGATATTCCCACAGGATCGAGACTTATGCGGGTGAAACCGCGGGCCGCAGCTAGTTATATAATAAATTCAAAAGTAACTCTGTCTGTCTGCCTGTACGTTACATTTTCACGCCTAAAGTACTGAACGGATTTCGATAAAATTTGGCAGAGAGATAGATTGCATCCCGGGGAAGGACATAGGATAGTTTTTATCCCGATATTCCCACGGGATCGACACTTATGCGGGTGAAACCGCGGGGCGCAGCTAGTTAAACATAACTAGCAAAATATTGGTGTAGTATAGGGGTGGGCGTTGCGACGACGCACCGTTTACAAAGACCGCTTTACATTCTGCAACGATGCAACCGTTTTCCGTCCTGGGTTCAAACAGTCTTCGTTGCAAAAACCAATCTTCGAATTACTTGTTGCGATTTTTATTTTACGCCTACGAAAATACAGTCGTGAATGCAATGGTTCAACTCTATCACACTTGCCCGTCACGTCGTCTCGTTCCGCGTCCGTTTTCGTTTACAAAACAGTCGTTCAAAAACGAAAACCTCGAAAACGCAATTCTATTCTATGTTGAATAAATTTCGTCCTATAAGCCGTCTTCAAACCAGTTGTAACGACGACCGTTTTCTGGAACCGTTTTCATCGTCGGGAGAACGGTTGCGTTTCGTCCGTCAAAAATTCGACAACGACTCACCACTAATGTAGTATACCCTACTGCCTACTTATCCTTCGTAGAAAACAGGCGTGATGTCATGTAAGAATATAAGACTTTCACTGGTCTATGAACACCGAAGGCAAACGATCGCGCGGTCGTTCACCAACACGATGGACCGATCAGGTGAAGGAATCATCGTCCTCTAAATTCTACACGGTGGTAAGGGATGCGCTGGACAGAAACCGGTGGAGGCGGATCATCCACTCCAGATGCAACTCCGAAGCTGACCACGATCCTCAGACATGAGGGACCGACTACACAGAGAGAGAGAGAGAGAAAGAGAGAGAAAGAAAGAGAGAGAGAGAAAGAGAGAGAGAGAGCGAGAGAAAGAGATCTGATCTATCCTATACCTACCTATGCATGTTTGTTCTGTGCATAAAGCCTTACGTAATAAAAACATAACCCTTTCAGCTCGTCAGCTAATTAAACACACATTCTCAAACAATGTAGAATTAATAAAGGTGATCGTCGACCGCACCGCAGCGCGCCGCGTCGGTGTGATTGCGCGCTAATGAGCGCCCGCTCCGACATCGCGCTGGAAATTGCCTTATACATTTTTAATAGATTCGTTTAAGCCGCTTTTTTATCCACTAGCTTTTTTATCCTCAGCGCTTTAAAACTCCCCCCTTTAAACCCCCCACCTTAAGCACCAGCGGGTAAGTACACCCGCAATATGTTAATAGATTTTAAAAATTAATACTTTTACGCAATTACGGACGGACAGACTGTCATTTTCGAGGACCCTAATAAAATAACGCTACTTCATAACTCTATTAAGGGTCCTTTGATCGCTGTTGTGCTAAGTAAAAAATTGTGACGCTGAGGGAGTAATCAAAAGTGACATGATACTTATTAAGTTAGTCGAAATAACCGTGTTAAAGCGACCGGCGGCGCGACTCAAAAACTATTTTATGAATAATAGATGGCGCCGCCGGCGACCAATCCCCGGGGAGCACCGCCCACCGCGCCCCCGGCCGGCGCCCCCCGCCCCCGCGGTAACCCCGCGACACCCCCGGCCTGCCTTCTCTATTCATTAGCACATTACCACCCCTTAGGCACGCGAGTCAGTTGGGGTAAGATTGGTAAGAAACAGATTTTTGCCTTTTGAAGGTTTTTTATAACCCGTCCGCCGATTCGATGAGAACTTTGGTGAGTTTCATCTTAAGTGCTGTTAAGTAAAAGAAAGTGCTTTGTCCTAATTAATGACTGCAACTAAAAAATAATAAGGGAATTAATTTTCGGCAGTACTTAATGAAGAATAGAATGAAATGAAAGCGTCCTCAGTTAATGATTTCAATTGATTAAAGTACTTTAAGTAATACTTTCGTAGTTTTAGTAACCATAACTTTATACATTTCTAATTATGACCGAATCACAGCTAAAAAGTAATAATAGCAAAAACAACGTTCTCTCAAAATATACTTAATTAATTCTGCTCCCTAATTGCGTAATACACTTTTAATCACAATCTGAATCATTTTGAAGGATGTTGCTAATCCATTGCTTCATGTGTTCGAAAAATTTGTCTGCTCAATCTTGTAAATAACGCAATGAATGTCGCTGAACTGTCAAAGTGAAATTCATTGCTACAATTAGTGTGTTACGCAATTTCCCCGTCGGTTGGTTACCTTTACCTTAGATACAAAAATCACGTTAACTAATCTAACGTTACGAATTTTCAAAATTTAAAAAATAATTCGACATTTAAACATAACCAAAGAACAGAATAAAAATCAAAGCTCGACATTAAAAAAAACCAAAGAATCTCCAACCAGTATCAATAATCGTTATCGAATCGAGAAACATAACCGAGTTGTAAATCGGTAACTAGACAAGGAGCTTTAACTAAGAATAACGCCATTAGGCCCGGAGCCGGCCCGCTAACTGAGTTACACAAGTTTGTGCCGATAAGTGAAATCGACGCGACTCCTGGACTATGCGGTTATGCTGCCACTTGAAACTTTAAATTTTAAGTCGATTTACGGACTATAAACATGGAGTTGGTTTAATATTCTACTTGTTACGAAGTTATAGTTGAAATTATCCCATTAATGGCTCCTTAAGTTGTCTTTATTGGTGTCTTTATAAACTGCTCATAACGGAGGAAATGACGTGAAATTCATCGATGGGCATCTTTGCCTAATATTTATAAACCACGCCTTAGATAGTTACCGGCAACAGCTCAAAAGCAGTAACATTGGTCGGGCGATCGAAAAGTCGTAAGTTCGATCACCACTCGATACACTCTTGACACAAATTCACTCCTGGCATAAACATACCTACAACCTCAGATGATTACTTGAACCTAGTTAGCAAATTCCTGGGTAACCATGCAATATATATCGAGGCCCTTCAGTGCCCGCAAGCACGTTAAGCCGTTGGTCCCGGCTGTCAGTCGTTACGGATAGTAGAAGCCCAAAAGTCTGACAACCAGTCTTGCCAAGGGGTATCGTGTTAGTCAGTAACTGGGTTATGGAGGCTAGTTAGACGGTCGCTCCATGTAAAATACTGGTATTCAGCTGCATCCGGTTGGACAAGAAGCCGACCCCAACATAATTGGAATAAGGCTATGTATGCAGATTAATTGGTTCAAAACTTTGTACGGTTATGCCATGCTAGTACAGTCAACAGCTAAAGTAGATGATGAAAATCAGAAATTCAATACTAATGAACGGAGTTCGCGTCATATATGGCAGCTGTACTAGTAGTAAATGTTTGGTATAATTTACAATCACATACTTTTGAATCACTTCGACGCCACACAGTTCTGACGCGAACTCCGTTCATTAGTATTGAATTTCTGATTTTCATCATCTACTTTTGCTGTTAACTGTACCCTGAAAATGAAGTGAAGCATGTAGTTGGATACTCACAAGGGTGTGAGGCTGTGAAGGGGTACTCCAAGGTTGGCAGGCGATGCTGGTGCGGTGGCAAGCTCGGCGGGCAGTGGTAGCAGAACAGGCCGCGACCGCCACCGCCACCGCTCGCCAGCTGGAACAACACAAATAATAAATAAATAACTGGTGAGATAAGAAATTACCTTCATTAAAAGTAATAGCGATCCCAATATACTGGAAGTTTTCCAATTCTTCCAAAACGAGTTTCGTATCTGAAATTCTGGCATTGAAATATATTTGACAAGAGGACTGGTCCATGCAAGCATTTGACCAACTGTAGCGGTATCTACAACGCCATATGCGAACAACGCGTCATACTGACGTCACGCAAATCCTGCATCGTGCAAGCAGAGTTTACCTCGCAACTAGCATATATACAACAGCCCGACATGACTCATTGGGCAGTTGCCCGCCAGACACAACACCCGTCTGGTCGGAGGATCCTCCCTTTTTCTATGGAGGTTGAGTGAACTTTACACCCTGTTCCTCATACCTCTATACTGGTGACCCCGAACATGGACGTCAGCGCAGCCTTCGAGCACCTACTTCAGCGTGACGTCATCATCATCACTCCCGCAAGCTTTAGCGGCGAGTCACCCAGCCAGCCAGCATCCACGGCTTCAACGGGTATCCTGACCACGAGCATGCAGCGACCGCGCATACCTGGTCATCACCCTCAGCCTCATCAGCAACCTCGGCACAGCACACTGCACCTTCGGCCGGTCTACAAGCAGAGCCCTTCTCTCCTGGTCGACGCCAGCAGTCAGCCTCAACCCGGCGCTGTACTACATCCGACGCACTGGAGCATAACGCAGCGCCACCCCGACTCACTGGGGACATCTTCGCAGACAGTTCCGACTCACCGTGAACTATGCGGCAACCGGTTCCGACTCACTGGAACCTCAGCTGGCCTGGCAAGCATCGCAAGATACAAGACAGCCCACTATCGACCTCCGGTCTCCGGGGGGGAGTGATGTAGCGGTATCTACAACGCCATATGCGAACAACGCGTCATACTGACGTCACGCAAATCCTGCATCGTGCAAGCAGAGTTTACCTCGCAACTAGCATATATACAACAGCCCGACATGACTCATTGGGCAGTTGCCCGCCAGACACAACACCCGTCTGGTCGGAGGATCCTCCCTTTTTCTATGGAGGTTGAGTGAACTTTACACCCTGTTCCTCATACCTCTATACAACGTCGTAAAAATTATCAACATATTTTCACACCACAAAAATTCAGAAATTCTGCCCTGTGTTCCAAACAGTTTGATGTAACACTATCTTATTTTGTAAAAGCTTAACCAAATCTCTATCTCAACCTGCACGCTAATCGCGTAACACACTATCAATCGGAATCAGAATCATTTCGAAGCCAATTGCTAATCCATTGCTTCATAAGTTCGAAAAATTTGTCTGCTCAACACGTAAATAACGCAATGAATGTTGTTGAACTATCAAAATGAAACCGATTCCGATTGATAAAGTGTTACGGAATTGCCCCGCCGATTGTGATCTAGATTCAAGTCGGCATAACAATCAAATCAATCCGGGCATCCAATCAAGATTCATGACTTAGGTATCTTCGTGATAGAATGTCATAGAAAGTTGAACAATCACAAAAACACCGTCACGCATTCAAGACAATATCACAACAGCAATTAACGATCTAATACTATCGGCATTAACATAGAAATGACACCGCGTAATAATAAGGCGACGAATCGAATCCTTCAGCGTCGCATGCGCAATGAATTTAAAGTTAGGGTTTGCACACACTTACGAGCACGGCCGCGGTGCCGCGTGATTAATTCACGCGCGGTATGAATTCAAAGGAATGCAACGCGCGTTTGTGACCCGCGCGGTTAACATGCATATTCTATTTGTCGCTCGCGAAAAATAATAAGTAATATAGATTCTGTGCATGTTGGAGAAGACAAGTGAAGACAGTTGATACTCTGTTATTAGATGATCTAATCCTGGAACAATCTGCATAAGCATAAGCAAAAGCAAAATCAGCCTAATTATAGGCTGAGAGGAGGCCGTAATCCACCACGCGGGCCCAGTGCGGGTTGGTAATGTCACATGACTTCGATTTTTTTGTTCTAGAATATGTCAGTTTCCTCACGATGTTTTCTTTCACCGTTTTGAGAGCAGTGATAATAATAATAATAATAATAAGCTTTATTTATTTTAAGCATTTTTACATTTTTGAGCACTTATAGCGTAGGACTTACACAAGTACACAGAGATTTGATCAATAACCCCCATGCTAGGTGGAACCTGTGTTACAGGGGTCATCCATCCGTCCATTATACAGATTACAGGTAAGTAAGTAGTACCTACGCATTATTTAGGGGAGCAATTATGTGCTTATATCTAGTGTGAAAAAGGTGTGGTGAGTGCGTGTGTAAGTGTGTGTGGGTGTGAGGGTGTGTATAGGGTGTGTGTGTGAGGGTGTGGGGGTGTGTTGGTCATGTATATTGCGATTTTAATAGGTCTTCTGTTTTACTGTAATCAAGAGTTAAAAGATATTCTTTAATTTTAGATTTACAATGAAATGTGTTAAGAGAATGTATATTCAAAATCTGGTTCAGTTTATTATAAATGAGGGCGCTTAGGAATTGGTAGTGTCGTTTAGCAAAAGTCGTGTGTGTGCTTTTTGTAGGACATGGAGGTTCTGGTCTTCTTCTTGGTGTGGAAGGATTACTGATAACCAGTGGCAAGTTTGAGTGTTTGCGGATTAGTGCGCGGTAAATAAAGAGTTGTCGAACTGTTAAAACCTTGTACTCCATATAAAGCAAATGGGTGGGAAATCTAAAAGGCTTACTGAGAAGCACTTTAATTACTGCTCTTTGGGCTCGCTCCACCTGTATAATCGCAGTCTTCGCTGTAATGCAATACGTTAAGATAGATTCACAAAGAGCACAGTAAGCCATATTTAGAACTTCCCTATGGGCGGACAATCTAAGTTTTTTGAACACATAAATAAGTTTTCTGACCCGCGCGGAGAGAGTCTCAAGTTGGTAGTGCCAAGATAGACAGGCGTCGACCTGTAGGCCCAGATATTTAACGACCGGGGCTCGGGACACAGAGGGGCATGTGATGATTAAATAATTTACACAAAGTAAAGCCCCTGTCTGGGTTCGAACCTACGACCTATCAAATCGTAAGTCGCGGCCTTTACCACTGGGCCACCACTGCTCCTTACTACAATTATACATAAGAAAACCTAATAGCAAGCGGCCTATGCACGGACACGGACCTATCTACGGTCACAGCAACTGCGTGTGCTGCAATCGCAAAGGAATGAAGCAAGCGAATTGTCGCCAACCCGCGCGGTTAGCAAAGACATCACGCGTGCTCTAAGATGTGCGCGTACCTTTACAAGTGTATGCAATTGTGTAGTGATTGAGACGGCATTCGCTTGTGATCATAGGCCGTTACTTAACCCGTGCGATCGCGGTCTGATTGTCCATTAAGTATGAATTGTGTCAGATGAACAGGTGAAAACGGAATGTTAATCTTGCGGCGTCTTATGGCACGTTGGAGAGGTGCGGGTTGCTTACCCTGTAATTAATTTGAGACTAGCTCGAGAATGTAAAGTCAGGAAAGTTACTTAGGTACTTGTTCAGCAAATTGACTACCAACTTATATTTGTTCTTATATTTCAATCACAAATGTCATTCTTTGACAGTTGTATGAAATGGCTATAATACAGCAGAATGACGTAGCTATTTTGTGGGTGTGTTACGTGACTTAGAAAAGTGTTACATCGAATAACACGTCCCCGTAAGTATACTAATACGAAACACTTAACAACGAATGCACGCTACAACGAAAAACTTAACGCCGCGCCGCAGCAATGCGATCTCGAATAACCAAATCTCTAATTCACCTATACGAAACACTTAACAACGAATGCAAAAAACAAACTCTTCAGTTTTATTGTTAGTATTAGTAAGATAGATTGATAGATAACTACTAAATACATTTCAAAAGCCCTCTCTTAAATTAATATGCATAGAAAATTATTGTAATAAATATATCGCTTCCAAAACTGTTAAATTTTCCCAATCAACTTTGAACCTAATACTTTAGCGATAAAGTCAAAAATGTATTAAAGAAATTTGACAGATTGTAGTAGCTTTATGTGCTGGCGTCTGTACATCACAAATTATTATAAAAACACATCAAACTTTATTTAGTTCACATATCTACTGAATAACAGTTACAGACAGTCTACTTCTATCTACCACTTTATGAATACAAGCGTGAACTTACGCAGATTCATTTAGTTCTCATAAATAACACAACGAAATGTGACAGACAGCAATCTGTCTCCAGTTATTGTAGATCTTGTGAATAATGGTCGACATCGATCACACTTGTGACGTCTATCAAAATAACAGTGATCTATCATCATCTTGTATTTAAATGGATCTGCTTCTAAATATTTGAACTCGATACTTTATTAAAAACATAATTATCAATGTAATGTAGTGTGTCAATTACCAACCTTTTTTTAATAAAAATTGAAGAAAATGTTGTTTATAAGAAGACAAAGCGTTATTTAACTATACAGATGCTATACAACTTTTATTAGTAGGTAAGAGGGTAAGTATACAGGGTGAAATTAAATTCATGGGCATCCTTTTAAGGGGTCATTGTACTCATCATTATGAACAACTTTTACTATGGGACTAAGCCTAAAATCGCGAAAAAAATTCAGCTGTTCCCTACATTTTGACGAGCTAAGTATGTGAACACAAATGCAAGGAACAGCTGATTTTTTTCGCGATTTTAGGTTTAGTCCCATACTAAAAGTTGTTCATAATGATGAGTACAATGACCCCTTAAAAGGATGCCCATGAATTTAATTTCACCCTGTAGATCGTTTTGCAACCAGTTTGTTTGTTACGCTTTCACGCTAACATGGCTGAACAGATTTGGATGAAATGGCACATGGGTAGACCATGACCTGAATGAGACTTAGAATACTTTTTATCCCGATTTTCCCACGAGATCGAGACTTATGCGAGTACTTATCTAGTATTTTATGAATTCTTAGTTTCCACAACAACTTTTAATATTCTCAAAATCAGTCAAAAATAACTAATGTTACTTAAGAGGGCCAAAAGCAAAATTGCCACCGACTTTTCATGACATTGACAGACTTACCTATGTTTAAAATAAAAATATCCAATAAATTATGATATTTCCAATCTTTTTGGGACAGAAACATAAAATAATAAAATATTCCGTCAGAAAGTAAGTATCTGCTCACCTTGCAAATAAAATCCCAACAGTTATAAGCAATTTTATGAAACTGTAGCTTGCAGGAGCGCAAGCGCACAGTGTGACAGTAGTAAGGACGTGCTGGCCATAAATCAATTAATTTCGATGAATAAATTGCTAGATTGCAGTGCACCGTGCGACATTCCGACCACTACTGCAGGTTGTCGGATGCGTCATCACATGTAAAGGTGGCACATATTATGTCGTTTAAAATGTTTAGGACAGGTAGTTTCAGGTAGTTGTGGAATGCAATACTATTGAATGTTGAGAATTTATTGATAACGTCAGTCTTCATCTCATCTGCCTAGCCTTTTTCCAATTATGTTGGGGTCGGCTTCCAAACTAACCGGATGCAGCTGAATACCAGTATTTTACATGGAGCGACTGCCTATCTGACCTCCACAACCCAGTTACTGGGTAATACGATACCCCGTGCCAGATTGGTTGTCAGATTTTCGGGCTTCTGACGAACCGTAACGTCTGTCAAAGATCCACGAATGACAGCCGGGACCAACGGCTTAACGTGCTTTCCGAGGCACGGAGGGGTCTTGGTATGTAAAGATGGTCACCCATCCACGGAACAACCGCAGAAAGCGTAGCTTAACCTGATCGATCGACCCGTGTGGCTGTTATTACTTAGCCACAAGCCCGCCAGTCCGCTTAGCCGTATTTGACGAATTGACAAATAAATCTAAATTAAATTGAATTCAATAGAAGGTATACAGAAAATCACCACATACCACTATAACATATTCCCATTCGCAACTCCTCATGCACACTCCTACACACTCACCCACTGCACACTTAGCAATGCTTAGATGGTGCTAGCAGTTCACTTCATTCTGTATGTTTGTTTCTGCTGCATGTATTGTATAGCTATTAAATTGCAAATCCGTAATTGGCTGTAAGACTAACTTAAGTATATACTTTAATTTTGTGAATCCATATTAATATTGAGTCCGCGTATCACTGGTCAGTTTCCCTCAGTCGTCAATTTATTTAATTCGCCAGTTTCATTGATTAATCAGTTTCACTGATTCGTCAGTTTTACCGATTAGACAGAACAGTTACGTTAACTCGACAGTTTCCAAATGCGAAGGTTAGGTTAGGTTAGTGGTCTGTCTGTCTGTTACCTCTTTACGCTTAAACCGCCGAACCGATTTAGATGAAATTTGGCATAAAGATAGTTTGAGTCCCGGGAAAGGACATAGAATTTTTTTTTATCCCGATATTCCCACGCGATCGACACTTATGCGGGTGAAACCGCGGGGCGCTGCTAGTAATAAATAAATTGGAATTTAAGCAAATGGACATACTACGTGGATTTGGCGTGTTATAGTATAGTCATACAACTTTCAAAGAATGACAGCCGTGATTTGAATCATCATAATCAGCCTATATTGTTCCCACTGCTGGGACACAGGCCTCCTCTCTTCGAGTGGGAGTGGGCTATAATCTACCACGCGGGCCCAGTGCGGATTGGTAGATGTCACATGTCTTCGAATTTTTGGTTCTAGGACATGCCGGTTCCCTCACGATGATTTTCTTCACCGTTTTGAAAGCAGTGGTGATGAAATAATTTACGCAAAGTAAAACACCTGTGTGGGTTGGAACTTGGAACCTACGACCTTACAACTCGTAAGTCGCGGCCGTTACCACTGGGCCACCGCTGCGCTGATTTGAAGAAGCATAATCAGCCTACAATGTTCCTACTTCTGGGACACAGGTCTCCTCGCGGTGAGTGAGAATGGGTCGTAATCCACCACGCGAGCCCAGTGCTGGTTGGTAGATGTCACATGTGATTTGAATATAGGTACGGATAATTATTTATGTTGGTAGTGAATTTGCTGAACAATTAACTTCCCTGACTTTACTTACATAAAAGTCAACCTCTAGGTACTCTAAAAACCTCGAAAAATGTATGATTAAACTGATGTAAGTACTAATGAAAGTTTACTCCGGGTTTTTATCATTAAGGTGGAGTTTCTTGCCCATTCTTCTTCACACGAAAACTACCTTTTGGAAGGGGCGACTAGAATCAATTCTATTTTAATGTAAATGTTGACGTTCAAAAGTGCCTTTTATGTGCCTATTTAATGCTTTGACTTTGACTTTGAAGGTGGAAGGGAAATAAGAGGGGAGGTCAGTTGTGTGTAGAGACAAAATATGACGTAGTTTTAATGAAATACTTAGTTTAAACGTATAATTTTAACATTAGAAGAATGGGTGAAAATAAACATGCTAAAGTAACGTTTTATTTTAAATATTA
This sequence comes from Amphipoea oculea, assembly GCA_945859645.1. Lineage (NCBI taxonomy): Eukaryota > Metazoa > Arthropoda > Insecta > Lepidoptera > Noctuidae > Amphipoea > Amphipoea oculea. The sequence continues at coordinate 16,386,002 of OX243880.1, forward strand.
CCTTATTGTAAATTACCATCATGTCATATTATTTGATATTGTATTTTTTTTTTAAATTATAATATTACTTGTATCCCACTTCACTCAATTTATTTCTACTACTAAAAAGTCGCCCGTTTTCAAATTTTAAATGACCTTAATGTTTTTTGTTTATGACAAACGACGATAATTATTTAAATCTTTTATTAATCATTATCCGCACACTAACATAACTTTATTTGCGAGAGGAAAATGGCAATGAAATTCAATTGCACATATAACTAGAGACCCACGTGTAGACGAGCCGTCGGTATAAATGACATTAATGGAGCAATGAATCGGCTAAACGATGCGCGGGCGCATTCGATGCTGCGACTGACGTCAGCACACTGTGGGTCCATCACGGATTTTTCTGGACAAAATTAATATATATAAAGTTTCTTTTTTTATCCGGCGATTTTTTTTTAGATTTGTGTGTACTGCAGGGATTGCCTCTCGGGGATTGCAGGCGTGATTTTATTATATTTTATCATTAAATAATAAACATTTACTCATAGCAAAAAAATACCCAGACAATCTAATATTTATTTAAACTTAAATTGCCTACTTAATTCTAATATTCCACGAAATGTAATCCTTTCAAATTAATATTTAAGCTTTTACACATTTTCATAATTCACGACTAAACCCATCAAAGTTAAACAACACAAGGTCTACACGAACCCATTGCCGTTCTAATAATGTTATAATAACTAATTCTGTTAACACTAAAATTCACAGAAACCGACGCTTACTTACCTATATACAGTAAAACGGGGCTACTTTGACCAGGCCGATCACAACGCTATGACGCGTTCCCCACACCCCGCGCCTCGCGCAATATTACTCGAGGTCACGCACACTTGCTGAGCACACGTGAAAACCGATTTTGGCGCTCTGTCAAAGTAGCTACAAAATCTGTCAAAGTAACCATGGAAGTCAAAGTAGGGCTCTGTTTTGCGGTACATATTTCAAATTAAAGTAGCTGTTCGTGTCCATACTTACATGTCGGGACCCCTCCGTGCCTCGGAAAGCACGTTAAGAGGGTCCCGGCTGTCATTCATAGATCTTTAACAGTCATTACGGTTAGTCAGAAGCCTGAAAGTCTGACAACCAGTCTTATCAAGGTGTGTTATCCAGCAACTGGGTTGTAGAGACCAGAAGGCCAACTCTCGTAATTTAAAACGATCAAAAGCTAGTCGCAGTCTCATCTCGGCGACAAACAAATGTCAAAAACTTGTCAAAATGTAGAGAAATTAGAGGTATTTTTGACCGAATGAGACTGAGATCAGACTGTGAATGTTCTTAAAATTACGAGAATTGCCCCTCTAATAGGCGGTCGCTCCATGTAAAATACTGGTATACATCTGCATCCTGTTAGGCTGAAAGCAGATCCCAACATAGTTGGGAAAAGGCTAGACAAATTGAGTTTTTTGTGCCTGTATATGTGACCGCGTTGTTCTACTACGTCCTAGAGACATGAAATTTGGGGGGTGTGTTCTTTGTGAAAAGTAAGTATATCCACTATGAAAGGGTTTTTCGAAATTCCACTCCTAGGAGGGTGAATGGGGGGAGGGTGAAATTTAAGAGAAGCTAGTTTTAATATAATAAAGAATTAATCTTGATGTATTGTCATGTCGTAAAAATCGTGCGAAACAGGGGCGGGTCGCTAGTCATACACGTTCTGTGATAATCTGGGTCGGATTATAAAACATCAGACGGGAAATCTACTTAACGGTTACACCTCCCATGATGGAGAAGCTACATTTCTAACTTTTATACGAAACCCGACTCGCGAGTTAATATCTTGAACACAATTTTGTAGAATATTTTGTTTCACATTTTAGCAGAGGCTGGAGTAGGTATTCCCGTTTGAGCACCAGTATTCCCGTTTGAGCACCTATTTTTAGAGCACCTATTTCAAATCATATATATTTTTTCCTCCATTGATAGGGTCTCTCCTAAGTGCTCTAAAAATAGGTGCTCAAACGGGAATACTCCATTTTTTCAGCCTTGTCTCTGTTCCCACCACTATACTTCAAACATACAAATATCCTTACAGGCTAGACCCAATGCGATATTGTAGTACACTTAAAAATTAAATAGTTCCAATGCTTGTACCATAACAAATTCTATAAGTAGCTATTTTATCAAATTCACCCAAAGCGCAACAGAATATGTCTACGTCATCAGCAATGAGGTTGAGAATGCGGAGCGCGCTCGTCAGCGGCGCCTCACGAAGCAAGTTAGAACGCGCGCGCGGTACCGCCAGCAATCGCGGCTGACGACGACGACCCACTTACCCGTCTGGCACGAATTTCATCACAACTGCTCACTAAACGGTGAAGGAAAACATCGTGAGGAAACCGGCATGTCCTAGAATCAAAAATTCGAAGACACGTGTCATCTACCAACCCGCACTGGGCCCGCGTGGTGGATTACGGCTACTCTCTCTTACAGAGAGCCTGTATCCCAGCAGTGGGAACATTAAGCCCGGTTTCCACCGCGAGCGGAGCGGACCCATTAATGACTTCTTTTACCTCTCAAGAGAAAACTGCTTACATGTGTTTCCACCAACAAAGAATCGAGCGGAAATGACCCAGCGGGCAAAAAGAGTAAAAATGAGCTCGCTCATTTCTAGAGAGAATCAGACGACTAAACTCTTTCTTGGTGGAAACGCAAACCTATTTCATAAAAACGAAGTCCGCTCCGCTTAGCCATTTCCGGCTCATTACTCTTTCGCGGTGGAAACCGGGCTTTACAGGCGGATGATTATGCTTATGCTCTGTTCCCTCGTTTAAAAATTGCCTGAGTTACCTCTAAGTTAGTTTTCTAACTAAAGAATAAGCAGGTGTCACATGTGTGTTGTGTTGTCTGTTTAAATGTGTGCATTGAAACGGCTAACTAAATAAATAAACATATTTTCTATAGATACTTACAATATTACTCATCATCTGCCCAGCCTTTTCCCAGGGTCGGCTTCCAGTCTAACCGAATGCAGCTGAATACCAGTATTTGACATAGAGCGACGGCCTATCTGACCTCCACTACCCAGTTACTGGGTAATACGATACCCCTTATTGGTAAGACTGGTTGTTAGACTTTCGGGCTTCTGATTACCCGTAACGACTGTCAAAGATCCACGAATAACAGTCGGAACCAACAGCTTAACGTGCTTTCCGAGGCACAGTGGGGTCTCAGTATGTAAAGATGGTCACCCATCCACAGACCTACCGCGGCATGCGTAGCTTAACCTGATCGATCGACCTGTGCGGCTGTTATTATTTAGCCACGGACCCCTCATTACTCATCGCGCGTTATTTATTCTCTTGTTGAAGATGGAATTTGATTTAAAAAAAAAAAACAAAAGAAATATAGCGTTCTTTATTTGACGCAGATGTAAACGTAACAGTACTAGTGTTTTTTTTTTTATTTTGACAATATATAATCCAGTTTTATGCGTTTATTTTTGTCCACCGTGTAGTCCGTGTCGGAACACAGTGTCAGTGCGTGTATTGGCTCGTCCTGTCTGCGCGCGTGGGGTCCTGATACACTAATCCTATTTACATTGTCGTGTCATTACCGTATTACACCCACCGCCGACCGCATCCGCGCTGCAACCATAACCTTCGCATTAGAACGCAATAATTTTTTTATGAAAAAAAAAAACTAAAATCTTCGTTCTTATTTGATAAGCAAAAACTTGATTGATCTCTTAAAAATATTAACATGAAAAATGTAGGTACGGGTTAGATTTTGTTGCCAAAAAGCTGTAGTTCGTCTTTCAAGTAGTAAGTTGAAATTACCCAGTTTTTATCGGAGACAAAACTTTCAGTTTAATTAACACAACAAAGTAAACAACGATTTTTTTATTTTTTTATTATTTATTTAATATAAAATATCTGTTTATTTTCGAACTAACTTCACTGATTTCTATACCTAAATAAACTACCTACCTATGGGAACGTTATTGGATAAAAATAAAAATAATAATTAATGTAAGATACAAATAAAATTAAAACAGAATGGTTTATTATGCAATAGAATCCTCGGTAAACAAGTGTGACCCAATCATGTTGTTTGCAACAATTCTCAACAACCTCAGATTTGTCGCCTAGGTCAGACCGCCAGAGTAAACTGACTATATCCGGAATCCTCTATTGTCGCATTAACAAACAAGAAAACTGCTCGTCGAGATTTATAAACGGCGCATTATTTAATAATAGACTGATCCTGATTATCTAACTAAATATCTCACATCCAGTTTTTTTTTTTAATTTGTCTTTGCCCTTTTCACGCAAGTAAAATCACATCCAGCCACTTACGTCATTAAAAAGAATAGAATTTTAAATAAAACCAGAGAGGAATTAGCATTCGAATTTCAAAAGCTTGTTTTTTTTTGATTTGGCAAAAGCACTTCATTTCGCATTCCCGTCTTGTCGAGGTGAGATTATCGTCACTCGCATAACACCGGAGGAGGGAGGAGGGTCCCGGGCCCATTGTGAGTTGCCGCCAAATGTGGGAACTGATGATTTATCTCGTAAACCTTTTCATGTTTATTATATTAAGAGCTTATTTTGAATCTACGAGACGGATAATAGAGGACCTTGATATTGTTGAACTTGTTTAAAGGAACGAAGATTGGTTGGAAAATAAATTGTATTTGCCAGACGATTACGTTTATCCCTATAAACCATAGAATTGAAACACAAAATAATAACCTACTTCGTAGATTGCGCTAACAAAAAAAATACGACTTATTTGAATTAAGAATTTGAGACAATTTTCAAGTTATGGAACAACAAACGGAATGTCATACTTAACAAAGTTCAAATTCCATTACAAACAAAAACTTATTAGGACCTCTTTGTTACAAATGGTCACTCAAAAATCAACTTAGAATACATTTCACTAAAGCAGAAAATTATCTGAGATTATGAACACTGCTATAGGTACAAACCTTTTTTTCCAAGATTATCTACCAACTAAGGCAGTAACTTTGAATCTAAATTGACTAGTCTAGTCAAACATTTTTATTTTTACCTTCAAAACTCCAACCAAGTATAATTTTAATAAAAAGCAGCCAATACGCAAACGTTTCAATGTAAACATGGACTCGGTTCGATATCGTGTGCAAACACAATTTGCTCCGAAATCGTGTTTGTACCGTTTAATTTGGAATCGACTACGATTTAATCAATTAACCGAGTCAAATCGAGTAATTAAGTATCGGTATCCTTTAGCTGTTAATGTATTAATTAGTCTTTGCTGAATTGTGTTTATTTTACTGAAAATTATGAGCGAATGAGTGCACATTATGTTTGCTTACCTACTTATATTCGTTTGCTGTTTTCCTTTTAAGAAAAACTCAGTGTATTTTATTAGTGAGAGGTTTTAAAGAGGGAGAGAGAATCATTTTCTTTCGTTCTCATGCTAGATTCGTCCTAATTTTAATTTACCGACTGTTGTTAGGATAATTTCTACATTGCAATTTAGGAGCCTACCTCTATCTTATACAGGGTGAAATTAAATTCATGGGCATCCTTTTAAGGGGTCATTGTACTCATCATTATGAACAACTTTTACTGTGGGACTAAACTTAAAATCGCGAAAAAAAATCAGTTGTTCCTTGCATTTATGTTCACATAACTCGTCAAAATGTAGGGAAGAGCTGATTTTTTTTTCGCGATTTCAGGTTTGGTCCCATAGTAAAAGTTGTTCATGATGATGAGTACAATGACCCCTTAAAAGGATGCTCATGAATTCAATTTCACCCTGTATACTTTCATACATGCTATTATTTGTAAGAAGCACAGTTTTCGGTCTTTCAGACGACTTTTCAGACTAGAAGATTGTACCTACTAGTCTTCAAGGGATAAATTACTTAACCGTTTCAATTTTTTTTTTTGTTTTTTTCAATCTGAACGTATTTGCTTTGGAAAATTCGCAAAGAATGTGCGCAATATAGATGGAGTAATGGAGCTATGGAAAAGGGTTTTGAACTCTAGACGCTGCGTGAGCGTACATGTACAGATAGCGCCATCCACGAAGACGCACCCCACTCTTCTTCCTGACCGCTTACAGTACAAGTGTGCAAAATTCCGTAAGTGTTTTAGTTTTGTCGATACACAGTAATTACCTATTAGTAAGAAATTAGTAAAACACTAGCGGAATCAACTAGCGATAAGCACTAGTGATTGGTAAGAAGAGTGGAGCGAGTCTTCGTGGATGGCACATCTATAGGTACCATCGCCGCCCGTTCGATATCTAGATCGCACAGGATGAATGGAAAGCAGCACATGAAGTATTTTTTTTCTTTGTTGGTGTAATTGCTGTATGGCATTCCTATAGGAGGATAAATAAATCCTACTATACTTAATCCATATTATCCATACTTCCATACTAATATTATAAACGCGAAAGTTTGTGAGCCTGGATGGATGGATATTTGTTACTCTTTCACGCAAAAACTAAAGAACGGATTTTGATGAAACTTTACAGTAATATAGGTTATACATCAGAATAACACATAGGATACTTTTTATCCCGATATTCCTACGGGATCTACACTTATGCGGGTGAAAACGCAGGGCGCTGCTAGTACATAATTAATAATTAGCAGATTGACATCCTACGTCAAATTGCCGTGTTATAACCATTTCATACAACTGTCAAAGAGTGACAGTTGTGATTTGAATATCCGGATAATTTAAATTGCTGGCAGGATGTTTTTTTTTTCCTTTTTGGCAACTGAGCCGATGTCGATTATTCTGCCAGCGTCATGTAGTGACAGCAGCACAGCAAGATGAGCCCAGGATATAAACAATTGAACCAACTATGATACCATACTTCGAAATCAAAATATCAGCACTTTTCGAACGTCAAAAACATGAAGACAATCCCCCAAAACGCCCGCCTTTCACCACTTCCTAGTGCTTTCGCTGGGAAGAAGAAATGGCGCAACAAACTCCCCAGCAGCACAGCTGTCTGTTAAGTTATAGAAAAACTTGATTCTTTACAATAGTAGGTATGCAAAGTAAATTAACATTACGGGACACAGAACATTAAATATAATTATAATTTGCCATAATAGGATAGTTTCCTAAAAAATTCTAATTAGTCCGTCAGTTAGATTATCGAAAAATAATGGACCCGTATTTTTTCTTTTGTCAATCAAACAAAAAATGACAAAGATAAAGCGCGTCAAAATTTGGGAGTGGGGGGTCGTGACGTCACGCCGTGCGACACTTTTTAGCACGGCGTGACGTCACGACCCAATTTCACTCCCAAATTTTGACGTGCTTTATCTTTGTCATTTTTTGTTTGATTGACAAAAGAAAAAATACGGGTCCATTATTTTTCGATAATCTAACTGACGGACTAATTAGAATTATTATTTTTTTACCCAGGAAACTACCCTATTATGTCAGCTAGCCTAAGCTTCAAAATTGAGAGAGTAAGATTTTCAAAGAAAACATAATTTTACCGTTATCTAGCATAATTTAGTGCAGAGTTCGACGTTAAATGTTAATGAGTGAAATTTTAGTGAATTGGAATCGCGACGCCCGTCGAAGTACACTTTATTTAATTTTACTGTAATTATTCACGCTCAGGGTTGTCGCGATACTAAATAAATTATGTTACTTTTTACATCAAAATCAGTTGAAAGAGTTTTCTTATCATTTTTCTAATACCACAATCCGGAGAAAATACGATTCATCGACGTAAATACGCCAATACACAGTCCTTAAGAATATAATACAAGGTGAAATTTTAATCACCATTTTCCTCTTAAGGGGTCATTGTACTCATTATTATGAACAACTTTTACTATGGGACCAAACATGAAATCGCAAAAGAAAAAACAGCTGTTCCCTACATTTTGACGAGTTATCTATACATATAAAATTCAAAGTCCTGACTGACTGACTGATAAACAGCCTAAACCGCTGGTCCTAGAGACATGAAATTTGGAGGGTTTGTTCTAAGTGAAGAGTAGGTATCCACTAAGAAAGGGTTTTTCGAAATTCCACCCCTAAGAGGGTGAATGGGGGGAGGGTGAAATTTCACGCGGACGAAGTCGCGGGCAGAAGCTAGTGCGAACATAAATATAGGGAATAGCTGATTTTTTTTCACGATTTCAGCCTGTATATGAAAAGGAGATTCTATGGGGGTTAGAAGATTTTTGTATGGAGGGTGGCCCTAAGGTCGGTCGCCATTTTGATTTTTTTTCAGAATCGCGGTGCACAACAAAAGTTATATATTTAGATAGAAGACGCTTATACAAACAAAAAATGTTATATAACATAATATCCTAAAGCGTCAGGTTTCGGAGTTATTCACCAAAATATAATTCGAAAACAACAAGGATTTTTTTGTTTTTTTTTTCCCTCCAGGTAAGCATATTGAACTATTGAGCTAATAGAAACGTTATGAAACCTTTCTGGAGAACAAAAAAATGAAGAATAGACATTTTTTAAATAAATAATTAAAAACGGCTATTTATAGTTCGTTTTTTAATCCCAGAGACTAATCTGACATTTAAGTCTTTTGTGTTTTCGTTTTTTTTTTTAGTATAGAAGTTTGACATTACACTTGTCAGATTAGTCTCTGGGATTAAAAAACGAACTATAAATTACCGTGCTTAATAATTTATTTAAAAAATGTCTATTCTTCATTTGTTTCTTCTCCATAAAGGTTTCATAACGTTTCTATTACCTCAATAGTTCAATATACTTACCTGGAGGGAAAAAAAACAAAAAAATCCTTGTTGTTTTCGACTTATATTTCGGTGAATAACTCCGAAACCTGACGCTTTAGGATATTATGTTATATAACATTTTTTGTTTGTATAAATGTCCTCTATCTAAATATATAACTTTTGTTGTGCACCGCGATTCTGAAAAAAAATCAAAATGGCGGCTGATTTTAGGGCCAAAACCTTCAAACCCCTTTAAAATAAATACTTATAAGTACAGCGGGGTAATTGCGTAACACACTATCAGTCGCAATGGCTTTCATTTGGACAGTTCAAAAACATTCATTGCGTTATTTACGTTGTTGAGCAGAATTTTTCTCGAACATATAAAGCAATGGATTAGCAATATCCTTCAAAATGATTCAGATTGTAATTGATAGTGTTACGCAATTGAGGACAGATCTATCAAAAAAAAAAAATATATTCGGTATAGGTTACAAAAACTTATATCAATTTAATGCAACTAACAAAACATAACAAACAACATCCCAACACAAAAAAAAAATTCAATTCAATTGAAACAAATTATTTTACGATTCAAACCCGCTTGGCGCTAAGTAACAATCAATAATATTTAATCACAGTGCCACTGGCTCGTTCATTTGATATCGAACTTTTACCAATTGTAATGGAGATCAATTGAACAGTTTAAATTAACTATTAACAGTGGCCAATGGTTCAATCAGGCCGCGACAATCCAATCGAAGGAATAAAAATAATGAGCTGGTGAAGGGTTTTTTGATGCGTTTCCTTTGATAAATGTGTAGTTTACATGACATCTACACGCAAACTGTGAACATGAATTCAGCACGTCAATTTAGACCCCCTAAAGTAGCTAACAATAAAAAGCTAACCGAAGAGAAATTTGCGTCGGTTATCAAGAAAAAAAATGTGCGGTTTCATACAAAGGAGAATGCCGTCAAATATAGGGCGCCCTGTACCAAACGAAAAAAGTCCGTTTTCACAACCAAACCTAGTGTATTTGGAGGCGAATTTAATGCCCTTCCTATATTGCTAACTATTTTTTTTATATGGATTCCCGCAATTCGTATTTATTTTGTGATGTCCCACTGCAGGGCAAAGGCCTCCCTACTCTCTTTCCACTTCTCTCCGTTTAAAGCCGCAGTGGAGTCATTGCGTAACACACTATCAGTAGCAATGGGTTTCATTTTTAACCGACGAAAAAACGGAGGAGGTTATCAATTCGACGCGTATATATTTTTTTTTTTTTTTTTTATGTATGATCACGCATAACTTTTTACAGAGCAGTCCGATTTTGATAATTCTTTTTTGATTAGAAAGGATATACCCCGAAGGTGGTCCCATATAAATTTGGAAAAAAAAAATCCAACCCTAAGGGTAGGAAAACAGGGGATGATTGATAGTTCACTCACTGATTGTAATGTATGACCACGCATAACTTTTTACAGATTAGTCCGATTTTGATAATTCTTTTTTTAATGGATAGAACATACCTCGAAGTTGGTCCCATGTAAATTTGGAAAAAAAATCCTACCCTAAGGGTGGGAAAATAGGGGTGATTTGTTGTTCATTCACAGATTTTAATGCTGAGCTGATTGTAATACACAGTATTACAATTAAAATTAAAGGCCTATCTATGTTGGTATATAAAGCCTGTTTTTTTAAGTATTTACTATACAAAAAATAATAGTTAAAGTAGGATTATATAACAGTTAATATCTAAAGTAAGGTAGGTAGCCATTTTAAAAGTAATCAAAAATTAAGCATGCAGTAATAAGTAAATTATAGCCTCAAAAAATTATAAAATAAAAACTTTTTAACAAAAAAATTAAACCTCCGAAAAAACTGAAAAGCAAAAAATAAAAACCTTTTTTATTTTACCTTAATAAATAAGTTCTTAAACTAATGCAAGTATACCTAAAAAATTTTGAGTCGGCGTCAAACAATCAATGAACAAAGATCACTAAATTACCATAAATTTATAGAAATAGCCAAATCAAATTAATAATGCAACGTGAAATCTCCAGCGCTAAATATTAACATTCCAAACAAAAAATGCGCTCTCCGCACGAACACTCGCAACGATATTAAGTTGCTTGTTTGGCGCCGACTCAAAATTAGTTAGGTATACTTGCATTAGTTTAAGAACTTATTTATTATGGTAAAATAAAAAAGGTTTTTATTTTTTGCTTTTCAGTTTTTTCGGAGGTATAATTTTTTTGTTAAAAAGTTTTTTACGTGAATTTTTTAAAGTATTTGATACGTTTGAACTGCGTACCCCCAGAACATGTAATAAAATGATAATTTGTGATCAGCGCAGCCCTACCAGCACCTGTCAGTCATCATTTGCGTGACCGGCTCTCTCTGGCCTTTAATCGGTTCAAACGACGATACACAGTACACACTCGCTGCTACATACTTTTAATTCAATTTGGTGCTTTTTCATTCGTTTTAGTCATTCTGATTAGTGATTGTTTTTAACTTGATATCTATAAGGTGTAAGAGAGAGGTCAAAACTCCATCAATCAATGGAAGAATGAAAAATGTTTAATAGTTTTGCTACATAGATTTGAAATACATGAGGCAGTGGTTTAGCCATGTCTGTCTGATTAGAATCCTGCAATAGAATAAGGTTTAAATGTCTTATTATTAATAATTAAATGTAACGGTTGTGGTGTAATGGTTTAGATGCAATGTCTCATTAATATTTATTATTAATTTGTAATGTTTTTTTATTTTTATATTTTAGGTTTTATTTTGTAGGTTAAATTAGAGTAGTTTTATTCGTTATTTTTTATTATTATTTAACGTGGTTTTTTATCGTTTGTTTTGTTATGTTATGGATCTATGGTCTGAAAATAAAGATTTATTATTGTAATATGCACATCACACTTCAGGTCCAGTGGAAAATCAGCGTCAGGCACTAGTCTGGCATTTTTGCTGAACTGGACCTATTTTCCTGCTAATTTCTCAAAACGCAAAGTGCGTTGTGAGAAATTAGCAGGAAAATAGGTATAAACACCTTTTAATAATACACCTTTTATTGATGTTTTATTTTTTTACGTATAGTATAATATGTTGTGTTGTGTGCGTGCTAAATAAATGTATTTTCTTTTTTCTTTCTTTATATATTTTAAGACAATTAACAATTTTTATATAATTCTAGTCTCTCTTCTTTAGAGTTAATATTTTATGTCTAAACCTATTCTAAACCCATAAATGATAATTGTTTAGAAGGATTATCCGTAACTTGACCATAAGAACTGATTTTTATAACTAAAAATACTTTCCCAGCGTGAAGAAAATGATCTAGTATTTCTTCATTGGTACCTACAACCTTAACTTACGCCTTGGAGTGCGAAACTTCAAGCAAACCTACTCCCCGCGAGTGCCTAGAAACTTCCTCCGCATTAAATTAGAATAGAATAAATTGGGATGAATGTAACAAGAAGAAAGATTGTATCACATTTCAGGTATTTATTTAACTGTTTATGATGACTGATGATGATGGTATAGTAATTTTATTTTAGGTGCATCGTCCTCACATATTATTTATTATATAGAAAATTAATGTACCCATTCAAAATATTGTAAAACATTTTAAAAGAGTAACGGTGGAGTTTCTTGCCCATTCTTCTCCACACGAAAACTACCTTTTGTGGAAGGGGCCACTAGAATCAATTCTATTTTAAGGTAATTTTTGACGTTCAAAAGTGCCTTTTATGTGCCTATTTGATATAAATGCTTTGACTTTGACGATTTGATGCGTGGTTTTTACGATCAAATTGAATATAACAGAGGGGCAATTCTCGTAATTTTAAGAACGTTCACAGTCTGATCTCAGTCTCAATCTGTCAAAAATACCTACCTGTAGTTTTTCTACATATTTCACATTGATTGCAGCTGAGATAAGATTGCAAAGTAACTAGATTTTGGACATTGACCTTCACGCATACCAAGTTACATTGGGATTTTATTCCACACTACACTAAGTATCAAGTAATATCCTGTCACCTTGAACCATCAAGAAAACCGTATTAGTAAGAATAATTCGCCGGCCTGTGGTACCCTTTGGTCGAGCAATTACGTGCAATTATCGGGAGGACGCGGCGACGCTACTCAATTGGCGTCGATACCGCTATATCGAATGAACGCACTTACTGCTGGCCGTTTGTAGGTACGGTTTCTTTTTCGCTTTTTTTCGGTTATCGACCCTTGTGAAAAGTTGTAGAGAAGAGTCGCTTGTGTTGAAATTTTATAGATATATAACTTGATGGGAAATATTGGAAAAAATGGGAAAAAGGAGTATGTAAGAATTTTGGCAGATGGCGTTCTGTCCGGTTCTGCCTACTGCCCATGGGAAAATGGCGTGAGTGTATATAATGTATATTCAAACTTGTTTCAAATTAATATTATTTCAAGTTAAACAAATGTCAACTTTATTTTAATGGTAATTAAGTTGATTTCAGAGTGACTAGCACTATTGAAAAAGTTATAAAAATGTTTGAAGTTTTAGCGTAAACTGAACTTTATTGTGTAGGAATTCAAGTTATTTTTCCACAAACTCATATTTGTTTTCCTTTTTTGGCAAATAAATCGCGAATAAATCGCGTATGTATGTATTAGGACATTAATGATGCAAGATGTCAAAGAAGAAAGAGAATTTCTGTTGTCCTTCAAATTGTTTTCTTGGGTATGAAATTAAATTAATATGACTGCTGAGATGACACCTAATAAAGAAATATAGAAAAACAAGACATGCTGCGCCGACCCCAAATAAATGGCAAGAAAATAATGACGAAAATGAAATCAAACCCAAAAGATTTTTTTACATTGTTTTAACAATCATAATCGCCAGTCTCTTGGGTACATTACCAGTCGACAGCGATGCTGAGGAATTTTTCGACACTGTATTTTAGTTCGATTATCATTTATTTTTATGTTAAAATAGTTTGTTACTTAATTTAGGACTGATTTTTCAATCATCTGGGGGGCAATTCTCGTAATTTTAAGAACATTCACAGTCTGATCTCAGTCTCAATCTGTCAAAAAATACTTCCAATTTCTCTACATTTTGACAAGTTTTTGACATTTTTTTGTCGCCGAAATGAGACTGCGACTAGCATTTAATAAAAACGTTTTAAATTACGAGAATTGGCCTACAGATATACAACTTTATTCGAGGAATAATTTTGAAATTTATTTCATACAAAAACTGTCCTTTTCTTATTCCCCGAATAAAAGTTATCTGGCGATGGAAAACTCAGCCCTTAGTTGTTGAAGTTTATCCAGTGTGTATATTCTTATCCTCTATAATAAAACTTTAACAATCATCAATGCAACAGAGTCAATGTAGCCGTCTATTTAAAACTAGATCCATAAAACCCGACACCCACTGCTCAGCATTTCAACACCAACTTTGACACAGAAACAGAGGTAGGTATTTCGAGAACTCAAAACATTAAACTAAACACAAAGTTAAAACGACCAAATTCCAACTAAGTTTGGCCAAATGGCTCTAAAACTAACTAAATTTAGTTAACCAATCAGTGTAACAGTTAGTGTAAATCTGAAAATTGACTGGTTCAAACTAATGGTGGTTAACTACCTAACTGGTTCGAGTCGATATAGTCGATCGGGCGGCCGTCGGGCTCTCAATCCAATTACTACTCATTAGGGGGCATCCATTAATTACGTGAGGCGTTTAGGGGGGGCGGGGGGGTCACCCAATCTCATGTGCGGAGAGGGGGTCCTGGCAAGTATCACGTACTTTTTTTTTCCGCAAGAAACAGTGTAAAATTGCGTTTATGAGAGAAAGAAGTAAGAAAATACTTTTTTTTCAGCAAACATGGCGCAGAGGAAAGGACACAAACACAAAAAAGAACAAGTACATACGCGTTATGGCAATTATAAATACCCATAACGACATAAAAAATATACATATTTTCTGCATTCCTATAATCCGAAGAAATGTAGCAAAGTAACTAGTTTCGTAGCACTTTCGTAGGCGTTTCGTAGCACTTTGCTACGCGCATTTAAATACATCCAAATATTAACTTTTTAACACTATTTATAGTCGATTAACGACTGAAACTTGATTTAAAAGTGATGTTGAATCATTATACTGTGTATTATTTGCTAGAATAACAGTAAAACAATCATTCTATCTTCTACAAACAGCGGTATTTTCAAAACTGACCGCTAGACGATTCAATCAGCTATTTCCATATACCTACGTGTAAGCTATATAGCTCATAGCGCCACAATAATTGCTCCGGGCGCCGTCCACGATTGCATATCAATACAATGCTCATATTTGCTAGTAATTGAGCTTATTGCTCGAGTGGAACGTTATTGGCTTTTATTGTGTTAGGAGGAACTGATTGAGACGAGTCTTGCAGCGTGACGTCGGTATCGTACCAATTGATTATATTCATTAAGTCTATTAAAATGCGTGATACAATTATTATACAACTAACTATTACCCTTTTTGGACGAATTTTTTGATGACCTAATAATTCTTTTGCTTCTTTTTTATATACATGTACTAGCTGCGCCCCGTGGTTTCACCCGTATAAGTCTCAAGCCCGTGGGAATATCGGGATAAAAAGTATCCTATGTCCTTTCCCGGGACTCAAACTACCTCTGTACCAAATTTCATCTGAATCGGTTCAGCGGCTTAGGCGTGAAAAGGTAACATACAGACAGACAGACAGAGTTACTTTCGAATTTATAATATTATAGTATGGATATATTATTAATAATATTTTAAATCTTAGTAGCTTATATTATATAAATATTATCTTGTTTGAAAATAAAAAAGTAATAAAGCTAAAACTAGTTACGTTAGGCATGTACTAAATTATACTGGATATACAAATGAATCATCTGCCTAACCTTTTCCCAAATACGTTGGGATCGAATTCCAGTCTAACCGCATGCAGCTGAATACCAGTATTTTACATGGAGCGACTGTATAAAACTCTCCACCTTGTATAAAACTTTAATTGGCAACTAATTGAGACGAGCCTTGCAGTGTGACGTCGGTAACGTGTCAATTGAGTATATTGATTAAGTATATTATTATATGCACGCATAGGTTTATTTACATAATCAGCCTATAATGTTCCCACTGCTGGGACACAGGCCTCCTCTCTGTGAGAGGGAGTGGGCCGTAATCCACCACGCGGGCCCAGTGCGGGTTGACAGATGTCACATGTCTTCAATTTTTTTGGTTCTAGGACATGCCGGTTTCCTCACGATGTTTTCCTTCACCGTTTTGAGAGCAGTGGTGCTGAAATAATTTACACAAAGTAAAGCGCCTGTCTGGGTTCGAACCTACGATCTACACCTCGTAAGTCGCGGCCGTTACCACTTGGCCACCACTGCACTGCTGCTGATACGTTTATAAGCACACAAATGTACAGAGGCGGACATAACGCCTTAGGTTTAATGGTGTGTGAGGGGCTCGTGGCTAACTGATAACAGCCACACGTGTCTATCGAAGGTTAAGCTACGCTTACCGCGGTCGGTTCGTGGATGGGTGACCAGCCATTGTGTTTTGAGACTCCTCCGTGCATCAAAAAGCACGTTAATCCGTGATCCCCCGCTGTCATTCGTAGATCTTTTATAATCGTAACTGCTAATCAGAAGCCCAAAAGTCTGACAACGAGTCTTACGGGGTATCATGTATTCCTGTTAGTCTGGGTTGTGGAGGTCAGATAGGGAGTTACTTTCAGTTACATCCGGTTAGACTGGAAGCCGACCCCAACGTAGTTGGGAAGACGCTAGGCAGATCGAGGTTGATTGATGAATTAAGTATGCTATTGTATGCACGTATTGGTTTATTGTTGGGCCTGTAGTATATCTTGAGTCAGAGTCGGGTCGCCAATTAGTGTAGGCTTTATAGTAATATCAATTATAACTCTATGAAACTTTGATTGAGTTGTAATTCACCCCTTTTATGTGTGGTGACTGCGGTGAAATTGGACTTTGCACTTGCAGTTGTTTACAACTGTAAGTTTATTTTAATCTGTACTAATACTTAATAATGCTGAAGAGCTTGTTTTAGCGCGCTAATCTCTAGAACTACCAGTCGGATTTGAGAACATATATTTACATTTGATAGCCCAATTCTTGAGGAAGGCTATAAGCTATTTAACATCACGCTAGGACAACTAGGAGCCGAGTAAAAAAGAAAAGAAAATCAGAAAGAACGTTAAGCGAAAACGAAGTAACAGCGCGGACAGGCGATGCGATACGACGGAGTGGGTCGGGGAACACGAAGTTTTACGCAGACGAAGTCGCGGGCAGAAGCTAGTGCTTAGGATATTATAATGGTTGGTAGATAGTGAAGTCTTCGCAGAATTCTTAGAAATATAAAAGAAACATTATTTTGATTGTTTTCTAAACTTTAAGAAAAACATAACAACATTGATTCAATGATTTTAATTGCGTCTTTTATCCACCCTGATATTAGGTCCTTACATAATTATGAAATTGGCGTTTTGTATGGAAGGAACAAAAAGTCGAATATTTTTTAATATAATATATTTAATTAATCAAAGTATGAACCATTGTTTTCAATGCACTTTTGCCATCTTATAGGTAGTTCATTGATCCCTTTACTAAAAAAACCAGTCGGACGGGAATCAATAAAATCTTTGAAGGCGATTTGGACTGCCCCATCGGAGTTGAATTTTTTCCCTTGCAAAAAGTTATCCAAATTGCGAAAAAAATGGTAATCTGTTGGAGCAAGGTCCGGGGAGTACGGAGGATGTCTAAGACATTCCAATTCAAGCTCTTCTAATTTGGTAGCCGTCTGTTGCGCAGTGTGTGGTCTGGCGTTGTCGTGCTTTCAAGCTTTTTAATCTTCCCAATTTGCTTCAAGTGAATTAAAACAGTTTTATCACTAACATCGAAGCCTGCAGCTAACTCGGACGTGGTTTGCGATGGGTCCGCTTCCACAATAGCCTTCAATTCTCCATTATCAACTTGGGTCTCAGGCCGTCCACGGGGCTTGTTCTGCAGGTCGAAATTTCCAGAACGAAAACGTTGGAACCAAAAACGAACTGTGTTTTCTTTTGCAACATGACCGCCATACACATCATTCACCCTTCGAGTCGTTTCCGCAGCACTAGTGCCACGGCGGAACTCGTACTCGTAAATAATGCGATATTTTAAATTTTCCATTTTGTAAAATGAGTGACGCAAACAGAAAAAACAGAAGAAAAAAAAACAAATGAATGACGGTCATCGAAGCACAAATACATGAGTAAATAGCTGTACAAATTTGAATTTGGAATTCCTTACCAAAGAGGAGAAATTCGTGATTAAAGTGGCCAGTACGAAAAACGCCAATTTCATATGTAAGGACCTAATATTTCTACTTATTTTTTGACATAATACCTACTAAGTAGGTTCTTTTTAATTTTGGTCGCAATACAAATATTATTCGCCTTTTGATCCGCCGTAAGCATCCTTTCGTAAAAAGAAAAGCGAGTATCTTTTGTTGTTTATGATCAAATGTTAGAATCCCAGCGAGTAGGGCTTGACTAAGGATAGTTAGGGTTCCGTACCACCAGTCCGTGAAATAAAACGTAAAAAATTAATTTTTCATGGGGTTCTTTTGTGGTGCTTTTAATTCTAATTAATTGCCATTATAGTGGTTACAGTTACTTGTACGAATTTCAACCGTTGAACTATTACGGTTCTTAACTTAGCCTTGTAGCAGACAGACGTCTTGGCTTTTTTTTTAATTGCTGAATGGGTCCGCTCTTGACTTCGATCACGCTTAATGGAAAGCGATGGATGAGGTCTATGATGGAACGAGCGTGCCCAGAAGATGCCTAAGGCACAGGAACTCCCACGCATCAACGAAACACAGCAGTCTGAGACGCCGGACTCCGGTGGTAGGGTGGTCACAAACCAGGCGGGCGTTAGCCCTACCACCGCAAGGGAAGAATTGGCCTGTCAAATAAGGTGTTAGGTGTGACTGTCCAGGCTGCACTGAGCGCTCGGTTCAGTTGAGCAACTGGCGGAACAAACTGCGCTACACAAGGAGGCTTCTTCATGCATTCCAAAACTTAGTAATATGGTCTTGCTTTGTAATTAACTTCGTACATTACCATAGTTTAAAATAAAATCTAAATTATCAGTTTGCCGTCACGGTTAATATTTTTATTTTTTACTAAAGAAGGTTTTTTATAACTCTTTTTATAGTACATAACCTATTTACTACCTACTTTAACTGCTTTATTAAAGCTTCCTAAATTGAGCACAATATAATAGCTGATTTTGTTAAGCCGTAAGAAATACAATATTTATTTCAGGCGTAAAATAAACTATGCAGGCATTCTCAAGGCTTTTTTAATTTTCTTTCTGCAAATTCACAAATATTTAACGTTAATTCTGAAGTCGCATAGACATCGCTAAAAAGTATACAGTTGTTTAAAAAAAATAAGTACCTACCTAAGCAGTACTTACGAGATCTTTATTTAAGTCACAGGTTTAAACCTAGTTTGGGAGCCAAGGGCCACGTTTGAGATACTATCTACTTCTGTATATATTGTAAATGTAATGTCTGTAACTATGTTGTCACTTTTTTTAAATAAACAAATTATTTATTTATTTAAAAAAAAAATGGTTTGCAATAAAGTAATTTGAATAATGTTGTTCCTTAAAAAAAAATCAGTTTATTTTTTAGGACAACGTCAGCCGCCGACCGAAAAAAAAATACAGGCATTGTTTTCTTGTTTTGCAGCAGCTCAAATTTTCAAAAAGATGATCTGAATATATTATTTGCTGTGTTTAATAAATAAAAATGCGATATCCGTCGGCGTGGAAAAGTTTGAAAACTAAAAACTAACTTTCAAAAAACAACAAATTTAAAATAAAACCATTAATTACCTTATTAGCGTCCGAAAATATGTTGTCTTGTTGTGGGCGGGAACTTTTCCCGCCGAACTCCGTGCGAAAAAGCGCGGTCACCGCGCTGTCACTGACATCACGTTCCGATACACGTACGATCACTCGCGAGCCGCGTCACGCCGCGACTGCCGCCACAACGCCGCGGACACACTACTGCGAGGTCTGCGAGTAATCGCTCTGAAACCGCCCTCGGCAAACAAAACCCCACCCGCTGTAAAGAGCATTTTAGCACGCGCGCCTCCCCGCTCCCGCGCCCTGATTTAATAGCGAGCGCGGGCACTGATTCACTTAACCGAACGCAACTACCGACTGCCTCTCTCTCGCTCCCGCTCAAACGGTAATCCACTACACGTCCTCTCTCCCGCTCCCGCACGTTCGGATATTCAACGGAGGAAAGAGATGGCGCCGCGGTCGCGGACACTTCTTTCTTCCAACTCGATTTGCATGCGAGCGGGGGTCGCTCCGCAAACTTTATGTCCTCGTTTCGTAAATTATTTATACGTTTGGAAATACTTTTAACAGCATGCTCGGCTGCTGAAAAAGATTGCTTTAAAACGAGCCGAATTAAGTGAGTGACCAGTATTACGGCGCGGGACGCGGCGACGCTAATCACTTTAATCTTGTTCACTCAAACGTTCATGATATTAGTTTCGTTGATTTTTCACGTGGAAATTCGCAACGTTTTTCAGCAAATTTTTAATTTTTTGTTTTGTGGGCTTAAAGCCTGTTACAATAGTTTATTTTGAGAAACTTTTTCACTAACTTTACTGCATTTAATTTCCAGGACTCACGACTCCTAAGTTAAGACAAATTCGTCATCACATTAGGTAACAGTGTCGTCCACTTACTGCAACTGTTTATTAATTTTCTATCCGCTCAGATCTTGATTGGCAGCATTTCCGACGCATCGCAGGAGCTGCTAATCAAGAACCATTCCATTAAGCTCTATTTCTGGCGTTACAACGACATTCAGTCATGGTGGAGAGCCAGAGCGATGGATCGAGTAACTGTGCGGTTCCATCCTGCATCTCTCAAAATAAAGCGGTTTTTAGTATAACTAGACAGGTAATTTAAAAAAATAATTTAAGACATTTTTTCTACAAGTGGCGTCTTTAGCACCGCTCTCAATCGTCACTTCAATCATAACTTTATTTTAATCTTTTTTTTTTAAAAAGGTAGTACCTACAACTTCACCTTAAGAAAAATACTTACTAAAATAAATTCGTATCTTCGCTGAAAATGCACGCTACACGTGTTACGGGGAATCCTGCGTTTGTTTTTGTAAAATTAGCGTTTCTTTTTATATCATTTATTTACTTAAGTATTTTTATGAAACAAACACTAAACTCAGTCTGCTTGATGTTAACGAATCCAAAATCAATTTCACGAAAGCGGATCTTCAAATTATCTAACCCAACGAGTTTTCTACTCAACCAGTTGGAAAGTTTCTTCAGAAATAAAGCCCGTAATTTATCTATCAGGGTAGTTAGTTAACTATAGTTGGGAGAATTCCGAGCACAGCTAAGCTATCCAATTAGTTGTCATTGTGTTATCTGTGGCCAAACTAACTTCTAATGCCGTCCGTGACCCCTTTACTAAGCTCTGGAATCGGTTGGTGCTCGGTTACTGGGTCCTTACTATTGGATAGTTGGGTAACTGTTTCAGGATTTGTTTTAATTTTATAATGGAGATGATTCTTATGAAAGTCGTCACCGTGGAAGTGCTCTTCATAATACCTACCACTATTTTCTTCCACTCGTACCTATTGTTTTTTTATCTCAAAAAAATCCTGCGGTATTCATACTTACCATCAAAGGTTTGCCTTTAGCATGCAAGACATACCTATTTGGTGACCTGCACCCTAATTGCGTAATCTCTCAATCACAATCTGAATAATTTTGGATATTGCTAATCCATTGCTTTATATGTTCGAAAAGTTTATCTGTTCAAAATCGTAAATAACGCAATGAATGTTGTTTAACTGTCAAAATGAAAACCAAGGCGTATCTTCCTCTTTTATCGCTTCTTGAAATAAGCTGAAAACACGCCCAAAAACAAGACAAAAACAGTGAACAAGACGACAGTATTATTGCAATTATTGGAGGTGGTTTTATGCGTAAACTTACAGCCGTATGACTTTGCAATGGCCCCGGAAATCTGGTAGGTTATTTATTTATCTATTTATTTCAGGCATCAAGGCCCATTAAAAACACATACAATACAATATTAATATAACTTAAAAATACTATAAATACATACTATATTATAAGATTTATTCCGATCTGATCTCCGGAGCCCCCCCCCCCCTGTCTCCTCGATCCCCTGCTACTTCTTCTTCTGTTTTGATTTCTGGCTTATCCACTTTGTGCTAAATTATACTAAAAACTAACGCACACGAAGTGTCTGCGTCGTGTTTTTTTATGCAGGTCAGCATACGCCAAAGTTATCTAATACACATGTTAAAATGGACTACGAGGTCGGTAAATTCTTGAAAAGATACACTGGCGAGTTGTATTCGAAAACTAGTAGTAGCACTGTTTTCCTGTAATTGGTATAACATCTAATTTACTCATTAACACCGATATTCGTTACGAGCAAATAAAATTATTTTAATTTCTTATACGAACAAGTAACTACGTGGGTTTCTTTCATAAAATAAATAAAAATAACTATAGTAGATTACCTACTTACTCAAAAATGCTCTTTGCGTAAACCGTCCAAAGTTTATAAAGAAACAATAAGACAACAATATTATTATCAAATATTCTCGGACGTTCCAAAATAAGCATCTTAATACTTTATAAGCAATCGTTTCTGCGTCTGATTCTTTAATCAGAGCTCTGATTCAAAATTTACTTGTCTTGTATACTCTTTCGCAACCTTAACTCTGCGGCTGGCGGAGAAAAGTTCACGCGATTGTCAGCCTTACACTTGAAAGAATAGTTAGAAAGATTGCGAGCGTGAAGATTTGAGCGGTAAACAAATCTTAGGCGAGGTGTAAGTGACAATAAAACGGGAGCTTAGCTCTCGGGGCCGTCTTCAAGTTGAACGGTGGCGCCGGCGGGGCGGGGGGAGCGAGCGGGGCGCCGGGGGAGGAGCGACTATCGCCGTCCCACTCTGGCCGCGAGTCGCGCTCATCCGTTTTATTTCTTGTTTGTCCGCAGCGCCATCCCAGTTCACTACATAATTTATTTTGAGCGGGTACATTTAAAAAATTGGCTGAGCCGCGTACGAGTTTAAGCGGCGAAATGGAGTTTGCTGGGGTGGGTGGTGTTACCAAATGAAAATAATATGGTAAATGATTTCATTTGAATTGGCGTTTTGGCGTAATCGCCCGGCACAAGTAATGGACCGTTGAAAGTCCCGGTCCATTGTCCGCGCTGGCTTCATTTACTCTCTGAATTTATTTTGCTAGGTTTCTTAGCTTTTATCGCCGTTTATGTCGGGCCCATACATATTCAGTGTCTCCGTATCCTGTCTGGTGAAGGGAAACTATGTTCCTTTGACACCCGCAGCTTTTTATTGGTTTGGTGTGATTTATAGAATTTATGGTATCCTTTATTGTTTTGTTTTTTTTTTTTTTTTGCTTTATGTAGGTTACATTACTTGAAAACTCATTTATATCCTTTGGGAATTGATTTCCATACAGTAGATTCCAGTAAATTGACCATAGATATTGGGCAGAATTTCAACTCATTACTGTCCCTCTAGAAGCCCTAAAAGCTATATCAGTACTTCTGATTATAACCTTTAAAAGAGAGGCTCTTATAAGCCAAATTAACGGAAAAGGTCCTAATCCTCAACGTTTCATCTAGTCACAGAAGTTTATAGTAACTTACTTATTGAGTGTATGACGAATTACTTAGAATAAGTAAGCTTTGTCTTTAACAAAAGCACATTTTAAATTATCGTTTAATGAGTTTACACAACTCATTAAGAGGAAATGCGGGTGGTCGTTTCTCCATAGAAACGCTCTCGCCTGTTTTCTTTCTGGTTAATGACCATAAAGCAATGGTTTTGTACAGAATAGTAAATATTAACTGCTTGTATGTCCCTTTGTTTTCCTTTTTAATGATACATTATTTTTATAAGAACTAGAACCCTCAAAAAAAGCTCAAAATTGCTGATTTAGACCGCAGTCAAAAAAGGCCTAGTGTACAAATTTGACAATTATTAATGAAAAAAAAAAACATTGGGACACAGAAAATATCCTTCTCATTCAGTAAATTGGTCAAATATTGGAGGAGGAAATAGGCGAGAGCCAAACCTCGAATTATGACTTATTACTTAGGCTTTTTCAAAAGACTCTCCAACCGCATTTCCTCTTAAAGGACCATTTAAAATAATATACCTTGTATAGAAATTGGAATCCTATATAGGTTGGTAGGGGATCGACGCGCAAACTGTACCTAACCATGAATTCAGCACATGATTGTAGGGTTTGGGCGAAGAACGTCGGAAACGCAAAATGACAGATTAGCGAATTGTCAGGCGTTAGAACCCCTAGCGTAGAACTGTTTATTTGGATATCAAAAAAAAAAATGCAGAATCCATGGTTGCGCAATTGCAGAATCCAGGTTGCTCATCAATGTCCGGCCCGCCCCGTTGCACAACCTAAATAAAAATAAAGGTTATGGTGAGTTTCCACATCCGCGTAGCACATGTGCTACGTCGGTGTCTACGGTGCTACGAAGGACGCCTACGCTGCTACGAAGCAGTTACACGGCCATAAAGTGTCGCATGTCGGGTATCATTACTATAACTGCTTGTAGCACCGTTTTTGTACAATCTTGTACTGCAAGATGTTTGTGACTTACTTATAAATACAATACTAAATTGTTTTAAGTAGAACTTGTTATATGCCGCAGGTAAAAAAAATGCTGTGGCCCGTTAATGTGGTTACAAGTAGGCAAGCACTGGCTACTCCGTCTTTTAACTTATGTGGTTTAAAGAAAGACAAGATATATTAACATTAGAAGAGACATTAGTCCTTTAGTTATTAAGATTAAGAAAACTCAGCCTATCGCAGTCCACTGCTGGACATAGGCCTCTCCCAGACTGCGCCACAGCACCCTGTCCTCCGCCTTCCGCATCCAGTCTACCCCAGCCACCTTCTTTAGGTCGTCCGTCCATCTAGCTGGGGGGCGTCCCACACTATGCTTGCCGGTACGCATTATTAAGATTATTCTAGCATATCTAAGTTTAATGAAGAAACTAGATTAGATTTACCATCCTAGACATTTGTTAATAACTCAAAAAACAGTTAAAAGATCTTGCCTTCATCATTTTCCTGCCCCTATGCCAATTTATTTAAGGTCGGCGCAACATTTTCTTTCCTTTTTCTTCCATATCTCTCTATTAGTCGTCATCTCGGTAGTCACCCCTTTCTAACCACATCATCTTTAACACAGTCCATCCATCGTGTCTTTAGTCTTCCCCTACTCTTATAGCCATCGACAATCATACTCAAAACCTTGCCTTGACGGGGACCATCACGGGACACATGTTCGCTGAACAAACACTTTCACATTATAGGCATAACGGACAGTCCCCTGTGCAGGGCTTGCATGGAGGCTGATGAGACCGTTGCGCATGTGCTCTTTGAGTGCACAGGCGTCACCCAGATTAGATCAGAGACCCTCGGGACACCCAAATCATAAACAGATATTCTCGACAGACCAGGAGACCTAGTCAGCTTTTGGAGGGAGGTGGGTTGGTTGGAATAACCTCCGACGGCCGCCATGGCTCACGCACAATGGTCCATTTGAAGGACTACCTAAGTGCGGAAACCAAACCCATAACATAGAACATAGAACCTTGCCTTGATTCTTTCGAATATTATAAAATAATGCCAGCCTTTTGGGCACTTATCCATTATCTAATTGACACCGATGCGGACGAATTTTTTGATGCCCAATGAGCTCTTGTGTCTCTTAAGGGGTTCCGTAGTCAACTAGGAACCCTTATAGTTTCGCCATGTCTGTCTGTCCGTCCGTCTGTCCGTCCTCGCTTAATTTCTGTGACCGTTAGCACTAGAAAGCTGAAATTTGGTACCAATATGTATATCAATCACGCCGACAAAGTGATAAAATAAAAATTGGAAAGAAATGTTTTATTAGGGTAGCCCCCCTATATGTAAAGTGGGAAGTGATTTTTTTTTTAATTTCAACCCTAACGTGTGATATATTGTTGGAAAGGTATTTAAAAATGAATAGGGGTTTACTAAAATCATTTTTAGATAATGTCAATAATTTCGGAAATAATCGCTCCAAAAGTAAAAAACAATGTGTCCCCCCCCCCTCTAACTTTTGAACCATAAGTTTAGAAAATATGAAAAAAATCTGAAAAGTAGAACTTTATAAGGTCTTTCTAGGAAAATCATTTTGAACTTGATAGAAACAACAGTTTTGTACAAAGAAGACAAAAAGTTACCCACCTTTAAACTCATAAGTGGGAACACTTATTGTGACGGACGGGAAACTACGGAACCCTACACTGAGCGTGGCCCGACACGCTCTTGGCCGGTTTTTTTATTTTTATTATACATTTGTATATAATATATATATATATTTTAGTTTGTGTGTACATAAATAGTGATGATGAGTTAATAAATAGTCCTGCATAGGATACATTAATTTAGTTTTAACTCAATAGATCTAAAAACATTCTCGTCAACGTCTGGTCAATAAAAACCCGTGTGAAATCACTCCTCTCCACAATTTTTATGACGGTCATCAATCATCTCGCACGCTCCTCTACCATCCGAAAACAATTACCACAATGTCATAGAACGAAAGAAAGAAAGAATGACTTCGCAAAACACATAATCTTCCTATAATACTGGTGTAATTATATCTTTCTATTGTGAGTACTACCCCTAATGTTAGGGGTTTTTTTCTACCCCTCACCGCAGCTCGTGATTTATCGAAGAAAGCTTTTAAACCCTTGCGGTGTCCATTGTATCTTGTGTTTCTATTATACTCAGGATTACTGGTTGCGATTTGCTCTATTAATTCCTTGTTTTTGAGTAATAGGTCATTTTGTTAGAGGTTTATGGAGTTGTGAAGGTTAGGGATTAAAGTGTCTTGTGCTTAAGGGTGGTTTTGGTTAAACAAAACCTATTGTTCTAAGTCAGCAATAAGTCAATCATTTTTTTGAGTCTTTGTGTCATCTTCAGCCGAAAGACGTCCACTGCTGAACAGAGGCCTCCCCCAAGCACCTCCACTGCGACCGGTTTTGTGCTTCTCGCATCCAACGAGTCTTTGTTTAGTCTCAAATAATGATTGAGTAAAATATTTCATTAAAATCGGAACGGATGTAAAATTAAGAGAATATTAAGTTTTAGCAAAATTAAGTTGAAAAGCGGTTTATCGAATCATTTTGTGCCAATTTTAATCATGTGTACTTCAGTTCCCTACCACACTTCCCGTGACCCAAGGGCTGGCTTTTACCTTGGCCAGAGGCTAAGCATTGCCATACAACGTGGCAATGCCGCCAGTCTCTTGGATACATTACCAGTCGACAGCGATACGGCTGAACTTTTCGACGCTAGGTATATTTTATTTTATTTATAGTTTAAGTTAGGATTTAATTTTCTTATTTTTATTAATTAACTAGCAGCGCCCCGCGGTTTCACCCGCACAAGTGCCCTATGACCTTTCCCGGGACTCAAACTATTTCTATACCTACCAAATTTCATCTAAATCGGTTCAGCGGTTTAAGCGTGAAGAGTTAACAGACAGACAGACACACTTTCGCATTTATAATATTAGTATGAATTAGGCATTAGTTATTTTGCCTGTGTACCTAAACGTGCCAGTGTTAATTACATTGCTGATTGAAATTAAAGTACCTGCATTACTTTAATTTTAAGCCGTAATCGGCACATGAAGCACCACTTTCTTCTTCTGTTCTCTTTGTCATCTAATGATAATCTGGACCAATAGTTACAGTAAAACGGGGCTACTTTGACAGGCGGGGCTATTTTGCGCAATATTACTCGAGGTCACGCACACTTGCTGAGCACACGTGAAAACCGATTTTGGCGCTCTGTCAAAGGAGCTCCAACATCTGTCAAAGTAACCCTGGAAGTCAAAGTAGCCCCGTTTTGCGGTACTTCGCTTTTTTATTTTATCTTACGACTGTTTGGATTTTATAATCACACAATCAACATCATTTACTTAAAACAAGTTGGTTGCTGTTGGGTCAAATTCCAATCTTAAGTAACTGAAATGAAATGAAATAGTTTATTTTGTAAATAGGATATCGGAATCTGGAGGCACGGTAGTGCTCCCGCCAAGACGAGCCAAGCGAAGCGCAAGGGCACTACCTACCTTTTCTCGAAGCGCTTTGTCGTTTTTTTTAATCCTCATAACTTGGGTTTGGATTATACCAGATAAACAAAATTCTCGGAATATGATGTCAGTAGACTTATTTTAACATATAAAGTTACAATTGCATAGCTCTTATACTTTAGATTTTATTGATACCTATCTAAAAACCCCGATTTCGTCACTGACTCTCGGATGATCATCAAAATTCTTAGGGTACTTCCTGAAGTCCTAGAAAGCTGAAATTTGAAATGTAAGCTAGTATTAGTACACAAACAACAAAAAATATCTAAAACTTTGAACTTTTACCCCCCAACCCCTTAAACTAGGGGATGGAAGTTTGTATGAGACTTTCGTAAATTTTGATGCTATAGGTCTGAAAATTGATATAGGGAATCCTCGTTACAAATAATAAAATACATATTTCAGGATTTTTGGTAAATCACCCCGAAAAAAAGTTTTTTTTTCATAAGCAACTTACAGAAAGAAGTAAAATCCCATCAAAAACATTTTCATATAAAAATGTTGCCAAGGCGAGACCATATAGGCTCGCACTGTCAAAAAGTTATCAGATCTCACGTAGAGTCTATCTTTCACTCTACAAGCCCTAACTTTAAAAACTCTACACCTTAGTCAAAATATATTATGTGGCTGGGCCGTATCTCTACTAGGTACAAGAACTACAACGTTCAGCGTTAACGTTGCCAGAAATACCTACGAGTAGGTAATGTCCGATTTCAATAATTAACAGACCGATATTTGTTAAAATTAAGACCTTTGGCCTTGTATCTTTACCAATAATGATGCAAAGACCTCATAGCTTTGCATAGTAGACCCTCCCATATTAATATGGAAGCAGCTATCACAGGTAAAATTAGCTTTTTGATGGTATTGTATCGAGAATCACTAGCCCTATCACCTGTCTTCGTTTTCGGAAGCGTTTCCCTGACACCCTGTATGTACTGTTCTACGATATCGATTCGTTTTTGTTTATTGGACCCGAGCATACCTAAGTAATACTCGTATGGTGGTTCCTCCTCCGAGTCCAACGAGCTCCTTCTCAAAGTGCTCGTCTACTACCTAGCCCAACACCCAACAACGCTGCGTAGGTAGGTATCATGATGACTGTGTAGGTATCAACATAAAAAATCATTAGGTGGTTGCCGTGGCTGGCAATCACAATATCATGGTTTCAATAATTCGTGTGGTTTTATTTCAATTCATCTGGTTCGTGTAATGTGAAAATTCAGCGAATGCTAAAGTACATTCGACTGTGTAAACTAGCGGCATCTGCCTTGGTAGCCACGAATTATATTAATTTAAGGCAGGTAAGTGAAGCGACCGCGGCGGACGACGAGGTGAGTGGAGTGAGCGAGTAGGTTAATTTTTAAATAAATACCTAACAAATTACCAGTGTTTTAGATGATACATCGATAGATGGGGTATTGCCGTGGCCTCAATCCCACCGAGCGCGACATTTAAAAAAAATCGTTATTTCATTTTGCAAAACATGAAACGTTTATTTTCTCTTGACTTTAACCTACTCATAATCTATGAACCTACTAATAATGGTGTGATACTTGAATACTCAATCTGCTTGCAGAAGTGTATGCTGCCATAGAAAATAACGCAGTAGCGCCATCTATCGCAAACATTTTGAACAATCTATCATCTTTTTGTTTGATGATGCGTTTCATGTTTTGTCATCCTTTTGTGTCAAATTTATGTTTCGATTTTAATTTTAATATTTATATTTGTTAATAAACTAAAAAGCAAAACTAGCTAATTACCTACATCTTATTTCCTATTCATTTGAATGTTTTTTAATCTGTATTTATTTTTATGTTCAAAGAAAGATAGAGTTATACTTATTTTTCTCCATAAGTTTCTCCAAATGTTAAAACTTATACTACAATAGTCTTGAAACCTATTGTAGTGTAAGTTATTATAAAATTACTTACTATTTATAAAATTTAATAAATAGTAAGTAATAAAAATGACTAAAAGCCATTCACCGGTCAATAAATAAATTTTATGTTATCTGTGTTCAAAAGCTGAAATCAGCGCCACCTAATGAATTAAAAATGTAACAGGATGTTCTTGTCAGTAAAACAGTTTATACGTTTGCTATCTTTTAAGCTGGATTTAAAGAAAATAATGAAATTTAGAACTTAAAACGTATCTTTAATTATAATTTTATTTTATTTTATTCCAATAAAGTAGTAATTACGAAATTTCCGTCTAAAATTGCTACTTATATGCATAAATTCATATTTACCGCCAATTCGCGGCGGCGTTTCGGCCATTTTGTGAACCCCGCGACAGGAAGTGAGTGTTATAGGTGCTACGCAGGCGCAAATTGACCTTTCGGTTGAAGAACCCGTCGGTCACATGTGAGTGTCGATAAATATCTTAGTTTTATCGTGAATTCCTTAAAAATAGTTGTAATTATTGTTTTCGTAAGTATTTTCTATGGTGAATATAAATATGTGCTTAAACGGCGTTACCGCGGTGTGGATTTTGTGTAATATATGAAAATATAATGTGCCGCGGCGCCGGCACGTTTGTCAAATCGCAAATTTTTTTCGTTATCTCCGGATTCGCATTAAAGATCAAGTTCACGTTCTATTGCGTTCCTACGTGTTTAAGTTGGTGTAGACCTGATAAAACGGTTTGTGGTTTGATTATTTTGTGTGTTGGTTCTGAATACGACATGGTCAAGATGTCTCTCATGAACCACATGTTCGGGCACCACACCATCCACTCCGTGTCGTCACCAACGTCGTGCGTCAGGATTGATTTCATTCAGTAACTTTTGTTTTTTCACCATACCTTTATGTTATCGTCATAAATCGTCACCTTATGGTGGATGTCAAGTACATCCTCCCACAAAGGTTTTTCGTCGCACCGCTCTAGGTGGGGTTAGGTCGTGTCAAAATTTTCAAAAACATACCTTTAATAGTCCAGACTCTTTCCACCCTACAAGTGTGTGTTTTGTATAGGTTATATTTATAGCTGTGTGCCTGTATGACTTGACAGATTTTGAGCTGGAACTCTGGAACTGCTGGTTTAAAATTAGTGTAGGTCATTATTTTGTAGTGTAATTGTTTATTTCAGGACTTGTAACTCATGACAAGTTTGATGGGTTGTGTGTTGAAATGTGTGGTTTTCAGATATTCAGTTCCTAGTAAAACA
The DNA here is from genome assembly GCA_945859645.1 of Amphipoea oculea. NCBI lineage: Eukaryota > Metazoa > Arthropoda > Insecta > Lepidoptera > Noctuidae > Amphipoea > Amphipoea oculea. The sequence continues at coordinate 16,417,214 of OX243880.1, forward strand.
GATCTTGTTTGTGATTGTTTCACCGACTTTCTTTATCAATTCTTATGCTTGAACTGTCAATAAATAAAGAAAGGCAGATAAGTGAATGTCTGCAACTATGTTCCATTGTGATAATGTGATATCTCAACCTTTGAAGCCAACGCTTTGATGAAATTCTGTCACAAAAATGTCACTGATGCAGAATTTATATTCATTTGCAAGTATTCATAGTGTATTGTTGTTTCAATGAAACATTTCACAAATTATCCATCTCTTGTGCTGATCTCAAATTATTTGGGGTCACCGTGACATGTCTTTTTCTTCCATGATTCTCTATTACTCGCCATCTCTGTAGTCACCCCTTTCTAGTCATTTCATCTTGTGTAGCAACATTTCACAAATATCCTTTTAAAATTCAGGTTGTTTATTGTTGCTGGTTGTAAATTAACATCTCTTAGTTCTGTTAGAGCTAGGAAGTGTCCTTATCCAGTAAAACTGACCCAACAGACTGAAAAAACAAAATGTAGGGAAGGAGTGGAATGCTGCATTTATCTGTTATGTTATGTCCCCTTTAGAGGCACTTTACTGAGTTGTTCCAAACAACTACATGTTTGATATCCTGCTAAAATAAAATATCAGCATCTGTGACACATCAGAAATACATACCTAAATCTCACCTTTCATATTTCACTCAAATAATTTAACATATATTATGGAAATATTTTTCATTAATGACTTTCACACTGAATACTAATCACCTTGAATGAGCAGATTCTGACAGGATTATCAATCTTTTTGTCTACATATTCTCTTCTCTGTTGTCTATGAGAAAAGCCATTGTTATTTTCAGGCTGTCTTAAAAAACCAGACAATGACATAATTGACCTGTGTAACATTTTAAGGAACTGTATGTTCGTTTTTGGTCCACAACATAGACATAATCAGCTCAAAATGTCCTATTACAACTGCTGGGACACAAGCCTCTCTGTAAAAGGAGCTCACAACAGTTGAAGAATATTTAGCATTGGTAGAATTAATTGAATTTCATGAATATTTATGTAAATAAGCCATAACACTTGTACTATTAACATATTTCATTCAAATAATAAATATCCTCTTTAGTGCCATGTTTTCTTGATATGGTAGGAATCCTACCTAAAGTTTTAGTTGCAAAAAATTGTATAAAATGAACTATTAATATTCTTAAACTATGACGGGAAATATTAGTTACGAAATATGTATTACTTTGCTTCAATTAATTATCATGAAGTGTTTTAATCACACACTACTTTTATTCTTAGACTTTATTCTGCATTGATTTCAATATTTCTGTTAATCGCTCAAGAATTCCAGTAACTGTAGCAGAACTTGTTTTGGTATAATACATTGTGAATGTCATCACCTTTCACTAGTTGTCATGTCAAAGATAAGACCTCGTGTAATCTTTCAATTGCTTTAAAATTTGAGATAGATTTTATTTGCACCATGTCTACTTATCAGCCACACATTCTATCCACTAATCAGCTGTTTTCTGAGTCATTACGACCCGAGCCCATAGAGTCGCGAACTCGGTCCCATACCTAGTTCGTGCTGAGGGTACTCGGACATTATACATCAGGCCCGACTATGCGTCTCATTTCACAACTGTGATCTGGGATCACCGTACAGGGCCACAAGTGTACAATACTAGTATTATTATATTGGCGCGTAAATAACATCATCATAGCCATGCCGTCAAGCATAGAATGCACTATATAGCCTAAAAACATCTCATTCTTTTGGCAACAAGTACTTAAATCAGCTGTTATCACTATAACATGTCGTCATTTATTTATTAACCTCTCAACCAAATTTATCATTGTCTTCATGGCATCTTCTGATTGGCGAAACAGCCATATTCTTTCGCAATATTACGGTTTTCACTTTTCACGTGTCCAGGAGTTCATTGACATACAGGTCAATAACCCATGTGCTAATTTTTTTCGTCATAGTGTGAATCATGGCTGAGATTTAATGCCAAGGTTCCATTGGTTAGCAGCGTTCATATTAACTGTCTATGATCAGTAGTTGAGTATTGTCAAGTTCAGTGTCTTGGTCGATATTTAGGATAGTCGTGTGAGTGGATATTTAATGCAAGTAAGGCTTTACTAATTGGGTATGCTTTCAGTTTGGTGATAAAAGTGATGTACTGATCTTTGAACTACGTAATTAAGATGTAACACGTTCGGAATTTACTATCTAGTTAATTGTCTTACGATGTCACGTATTTACTTTCAATAGGTATTTGTATGTAAGTACATACATAACCAGCCTGTAATGTTCCCACTGCTGGGCTGGGACACAGGCTTCTCGTGTGCGTAGTGCGGGTTGATAGATGTCGCATGCGAATTTTCGTTTCTAGGACATGCCGGTTTCCTCACGATGTTTCCCTTCACCGTTTACCGAACCGGTATTTGGACAGTGAAAGCCATTCCTAAAATTTCTGTTTTATTATTTTACCAGATCACTCCTGACCGTATCTAAAACTCGGCACACAACACAATGGCTGACATCGAGGATACACACTTCGAGACCGGAGACTCCGGAGCCTCCGCCACCTTTCCTATGCAATGCTCCGCCCTGCGCAAGAACGGTTTCGTCATGCTCAAGGGTCGCCCCTGCAAAATCGTCGAGATGTCCACTTCTAAAACCGGAAAGCACGGCCACGCTAAAGTTCACTTGGTTGGAATCGATATTTTTAACGGCAAGAAGTGAGTTCCTTTTATTTATTTTTTTATTTTCTTTGTTTTTCCAGCGTAACATCACCTTAGTCTCGAGTAAAATACTTGAGAAAATCTGAATTTCTCAAGTTACTTCAGACAAAGGCCAGAATCCGCCACTATCATAATTGCAAATACCTACAGCATCTCCAAAAGAGTGGTGTAATTCAATCAGTTCCGTTATTACAAAACTATTCTTCAGAACAATCATCAAATTATATTAATTTCATTAACAAAGTCATTACAATCTTGCTATTATCATATTACACTTGAGCAGCAACCACTATCAAGTAGGCAGGGTGTTATCAATCATGCTTACATTGATAAGTGCTGTCAAAACCGCAAACCGAGCCCATAGAGTCGCGAACTCGGTCCCATACCGAGTTCGTGCTGAGGTTACTCGGACATCATACTCCAGGCCCGACTATGCGTCTCATTTCACGACTGTGCTTTGGGATCACCGTCCAAGGCCACAAAAATAATACAAACTAGGATCATGCTTTCGCATAAAAATATAATGTCAAAATTACTTACTTTTACACCCTACGCAGTTAATGAATTGCATTGATAGGATTTTTGTCTTTGCTTCTCTGGTGGGCTGACCTGTTTGTGGGTTTCGGCACGAAAATATAACATATTATTGATAAAATGATAATATCAGAAAAATATTTCATCCTACGCAGTTAATTAATACGTCTCGAAGATCAAATCGCAAAAGTTGTGCTTATTACATTGGTAACGGTTAAAAATAAACAGTCTTTGGCTATATTAAAATGACTATGTTTTAAAGAGAAAGCAAAGTTATCAACACGTGGTTTGTCTGGTCATATGACTTTCGAAACCACGTGTGCCGGCGCCAAAAACATGATTGCTCGTGTGTTTAAGAAATTGTGAACATGCCAGCATCAAAATAATGTTGTTCTAATGGACGAGTTTACGTTAAAAAATAAAAGAAAATCATCCTCCCTTTATTTTATCGAATCTTCTTACTTCCCCTTATTAAAATCTTGTAAAATTGCGCAAAATCCCTCTGATGAAATGGGATGCCTCTAATTATAGCTACTGAAGCCTTAGGAGTAATTCTTTGAGCCGCGCTGTTGCGTAAAAACCACGAGCTTTCATTTTTTAAACTTTCGCAATTTGTTCACATAATAAGAGTAGACTCGAGTTTCCGAGGGGTCCGTGGCTAAATAATAACAGCCGCACAGTTCGATCGATCAGGTTAAGCTACAATTGCCGCGTTCGGCCTGTGGATGGGTGACCATCTTTACATACCGAGACCCCAACATGCTTCGGAAAGCACGTTAAACCGTTGGTCCCGGCTGTCATTCGTGGATCTTTGACAGTCGTTACGGGTAGTCAGAAGCCCGAAAGTCTGACAACCAGTCTTACCAAAGGGTATCGTATTACCCAGTAACTGGGTTGTGGCGGTCAGATAAATATAGAATAGACTTGAAATTTCAGTGTTTCAACAAGCTTTTCCATACTCGATTTCCATTCTTTAACGTGTTTAATGTCAAATAAAATACACATACGAAAGAAGAAAGTAACGTTAGTTTACTATTTAATAAACCTTATTTAATGCTATAAATATTCCATGGTAGCTTAGATATCCCAGTTATTGTTTCATTAGCCGTATTTTCTCCTGTGCGACTATTTTTGTCCGACTCTACTGATTTCTTTACCAATCTCGTAGAAGAGTTCATATCAAAACAGCTAAATCTGTTATTTTTCATTGTTACCAATTGCTAAGTACTGACTGATAATAAAATTATCACAAGTACAATGTACTTCAAAAACCTGGCTTCCAGTGCCTGAAAATAAAATATTACTAACCACACATATAAGTACTTGGTGCATAAATAATTATTATACATTTAACCAGTCTTGCGCAAAGTTTAATCACGCTGATGAGTCATTGTTTTCATTAGGTTTATGGGCTGTTTACTCAGAGACTCATTAGCAAAATCTTAGATCATACTTGGGTAAAGACAAGTTTTCGGTGACTTTTCTCATTTTAGAGAACACACTGATCAGGTTTAGTTTTACCATGTCCTCTCCGTAATGCCTTTCATCCAATTCCATTCAGCCGTTAAGACATGAAAAGGTAACAGACTCATCAATCCCTTAAAAAGAGGTACTTACACACAAAATTCAATATTTAACACATTTAAATTTTAAAATCATCCCCTATATTGTACCCCCTTGGGATGATTTTACAAAAACGCTGAAACACGTTATTTTTTCTTTCTCATCAAAAACATACATTTGATTTCACATATCCCTAACTTAAGAAATGCTGGGTTTCTCATACAAACTTTCATCCCCTATATGGTGGTATAGGATTATCTACCCTTTAGGATTATTTTTAATACAAAAAGTAGCCTATATTCTTCCTCAGGATCTGTCTCCTTGCCAAATTTTGTCGAAATCCGTTTAGTGGTTTAGACTCAAAAAGTTAACACAGATAGTCAGATTTACTTTCGAATTTATAATAATAATATTAAAGTATTAATTTTAATAGTATGGATACTAAAACAAAATCTAGGTACATGGGTCTGCATAAAGGAATACACCTGTGTTACATGAAAATTAATTACGCAATAATTAGGTTTCAGCAATATCGTTCTATAAAAAAATACACCCTACATTAGATCACATTTATAATTGACAAACAAAGAATAATGAATGTTATTAATTTGTTACATTCTGATAATATGGATATCGACAGTAAATTCAAAAACACGCTTTATTTTAGTAGGGGATGGTTAACTGTCGTTGGGGTTGAATGGTTTTATCTAGCAACATTCCGATCGCTGTCAGTGTCATTTGATGTCGCTGACGTTTTCGCCGCCCTGCCCTGCAGCGATCGATATTCAGGCCAGGCTTGGTCGAGCTGCATTGTCTAGCAACATTCCGATTGCTGTCAGTGTCATTTGACGTCGCTGACGTATTCGCCGCCCTGCCCTGCAGCAATCGATATTCAGGCGAGGCTTGGTCTAGATTTCTAGTCTGAGCTGCATTTGACTAAAATTTCAAATACTACTAGCTGAATTCAAACCCAGCTACATATTCGATTCCCCTTTACCAGATACGAGGATATCTGCCCATCTACTCACAACATGGACGTGCCCCACGTGAAGCGCGAGGACTACCAGCTCACCGATATCTCTGACGACGGCTACCTCACCCTCATGGCTGACAACGGTGACCTGCGTGAGGACCTCAAGATCCCCGATGGTGATCTCGGCACCCAGTTGCGTGCTGACTTCGATAGCGGCAAAGAGCTGTTGGTGAGTACTAATAACGCCAATTTGTATTGCATCGTAGGGCGGGTTTCACTACATTCTGATAGGTACTATCTGCACCAAGTAAAATGGATGAGAAGTGTATGAAATGTAGCGTCACTTAATTATCAGAAACTTGGATGGGGAAACAGCCTCTTAGACATATCCTTATTATCCCTAAAACTGATTCGTGTCGATTTCCTTTGTTTAAAAAAATCCCCACTTGAATTTGAAATGGAGTAGGTAGGTACCTAAGGATGTATTCTAAGAAGTAACTTGACCTTTTCGATTTCTTTGATATGATTTCTGTTTGTTTATTACGTGTTTCGGTAAAAAACCGGGAGTAGGGAGTTTCATCTTGGAGAATAGCCCTTTATGAACAGTTTGCACGCAAACTACGTCTTTCAAGCAACAGATTAAAAAATTGTTGCTTGTCTAAACACGGATTTTACTTGTAAGCTCCCATTTCTTTCAAGTTTTTAACCGATTTCAAAAAAGGAGGTTCTGTATTCGACCCGTATGTTTGTATGTCCGCGATTATCTCAAAAACTAATGAACCGATTTCGATAATTCGTTCACTAATGTGATCGACATACTTTCAGGAAGGTTTTAGTATATAATACATTAGGTAATTATTCTTATGTAGGAAAGTTATATGCATAAATGTACTGCATCTCCGGCATTTCTATGCGATTTTTTATGATTCTTCTAGTCGGTGTCTTTAATTCTTCAATGCACTAGTGTTAATTGAATTTGTGTGGGGTAGGTACAACTAAAAAGTAAAAAAAACAACCGACTTAAAAAAAAACACTACAAAGTGAAAAATAACTTTAATTTCGGAAGTCGGTGTCGTTGCTTCAGCATTTTCGTTTTTTGACACCGACTTCCGAAATTAAAGTTATTTTTCACTTTGTAGTGTTTTTTTTTAAGTCGGTTGTTTTTTTGTAAAAAAGTTTTTATTTTTCACTTTTTAGTTGTATCTACCCCACACAAATTCAATTAACACTAGTGCATGGAAGACACGACTCGAAGAATCATCAAAATTCACATAAAAATGCCGGAGATGCAGTACATTTATGCATATAACTTCGTACATAAGAATAATTACCTAATCTATTATATACTAAAACCTTCCTGAAAGTATGTAGATCACACTCACGAAAGAATTATCAAAATCGGTTCAGGAGTTTTTGAGATAATCGCGGACATACAAACATACATACATACATACGGGTCGAATACAGAACCTCCTTTTTTAAAGTCGGTGAAAAATAAAAACTTTTTTACAAAAAAAAAACAACCGACATAAAAAAAAAACACTACAAAATGAAAAATAACTTTAATTTCGGAAGTCTGTGTCAAAAAACGAAAATGCGGAACCAACGACACCGACTTCCGAAATTAAAGTTATTTTTCATTTTGTAGTGTTTTTTTTTTTGAAGTCGGTTGTTTTTTTTTTTTGTAAAAAAGTTTTTATTATCTTCGCAGTCGGTCTCGCACTTCTATAGATAGCACCATCCACGAAGACGCGCCCCACTCTTCTTATTAATCGCTAGTGGTTATCGCTAGTTAATTCCGCTAGTGTTTTACTTTTTTGATACACACTAATTACGAAGTAAAACTAAAACTAGCGGAATGTTGCACACTTGTACTGTAAGCGATTAAGAAGAAGAGTGGGGCGCGTCTTCGTGGATGGCGCTTTCTGTAATTATAAATTGATACAAAGTTCGAACGTTGCGTATGACGTAAAGTCGCAATTTCTTGAAACAATTTCTCCGCCTCTAAAGTGGCCTGACACTTGACGTTTTAAACGTTTTATTTTCCCTTTTTTCGATTTAAGCCAATTAGGCTCATTTCTCGGGAAAGTTAGCGTTTATTCTTCCATGTTTTGTAAGAAAAACATTCATTTTCTATTATGTATTAGTATTTTTTTTTTTGTCTTAGACTGTAGACGTACCTTGAAGAGGTGACGGCAAATATTCTTATAACTGAACAAATAATATCTACATTTAAAACCTACTTGACCATAATAACAGCTTAGAATGAATCTGATGTGCTGTTTCGCATTACATTTGACATTTTACTGCGCTATAACGATGCCTGAACACGATATTTTTTAAACTTATTAGTTCATGATTGATAATACCTATTTCGCAAATCTTAATCCGGGTTAAATTTCACTATCAAAATTGAACCCGTATTAAGATTTGCGAAATATTATCACTATCAAACAGATAAGAAATTTTGATTGTGCAGAATTCCGGTAATCCAACTGAAAATAGCTGTACAATTTTTATCACTAACTTTCAAGGGACATGATAAATATAGGACATTATAAATTAAAACCTTTATGATTCGTTAAAGTAATTCCGTTTTTCTTAGTAACAAAAAAAAATGGCCCAACACACGCAAGTCTTTTGTAGTTCAGACCCCCAAAAAAACGGTTTTATTAATTTGATAGATACCTAAAGTAAAACTAGCGAGAAGACACGTTACTCTTCTTAGTACAAGCGTGACGGCTGTATCCGTGTGTTATTGACTCCGAACAATGCACACCTGGCGCATGCCGATTAGGAAATACCAAAGAGATTTAAGATAGGTACAATAGAGAGGCTATGCAAAGAAATGTCATACAAAAACTGTGATTCCATGTCTCACTGACGCCATCTAGCATAATATAGCAGAATTTGAGCGGCATAATATAGCAAACATGAATTAAATTTGTCAAAATATATTCAGCTATCGCTCGGTAGGTGGCCAGTGTGGCCAGTGTTGCCAGATCCGATTTTCAATCCATGGATTAAGGTAAATAAAAAAATATCGAAAACTTGTCTCAGAAAACAAAAAATATTTTATTCGCTACTATTCATTGTCCGTGTCACCATCTATGATAGGGTATCAGTTTCAGTGTGTGTTTTTATGTAAGTAGATAATGTACATGTTAAAATAAAGTAAATTTAAATGTGCCTGCTTTGCCGCCGAATTATTATGTTTTTTGTGTTTTATATTTGCTTTTTTGGATTACTAACTTTATAGGATTACTAGCTTCTGCCCGCGACTTCGTCCGCGGAAAATTTCTTGTTTTAACATAAGATAACACTCGATTGATATTACTGTATTTAATTTTATTAGTAAAATATTGTTTGGAATCAGATCAGTAACTTCAAAGATTACCTAAGTTCTCTTTTCTGCTCAAGGTAACTTAACCCTTGGTCGCCTTTTACTTATTTTATTTATTTAAGTTAGGTATCTATTTAATTTAAAGCTTCTCTATATACAATGTTTGAGGTTGTTTTATTTTCCGGTAACAGAATAATCTGCTTTTCGGATGATCCCACTCTTGATAGACCAACATATAATTGCCCATGGGAAAAACATTCTTTTCGTAGCCAACCAAAGAGAATGTTTATCACTGGGACTTGTTAATAGTCAGGGCAAATGATGTTTTTATTGGAAACTCAGATAGACGCTGTGCACGTTCATCGCTGGATTCTCGAGCGCGGGCCTGCGATGTTATGGCATTTTGCCTAGCGAGCCGCTGCGAGCGCTCAGCGCTAGTCTCCCTATCCCTTGTTTCTGAGACATGCTGCCTTAAAACAGATAGACGCTGTGCACGTTCATCGCTGGATTCTCGAGCGCGGGCCTGCGATGTTATGGCATTTTGCCTAGCGAGCCGCTGCGAGCGCTCAGCGCTAGTCTCCCTATCCCTTGTTTCAGAGACATGCTGCCTTAAAACAGATAGACGCTGTGCACGTTCATCGCTGGATTCTCGAGCGCGGGCCTGTGATGTTATGGCATTTTGCCTAGCGAGCCGATGCGAGCGCTCAGCGCTAGTCTCCCTATCCCTTGTCTCAGAGACATGCTGCCTTAACTCAGATAGACGCTGCGCACGTTCAGCGCTAGATTCTCGAGCACGGGCCCGCGACGTCCTCACATTTTGGCTAGCGAGGCCCTGTGAGCGCTCGGAGCTAGATTCTCTAGCGCGTGCTTGCGAAATATTTTCTCTATTTCTCGAGAGGCGCTGCTCATTTTCAGGGGCAGATTCTTCCGTACGGCGTACTCGAGCGGCTCTTGTCTGTGATGTCTGCCGGGACAGTTGAGATTTCCTTTTAGGCATGCTCTCGACAAACTACGCACAGACTTGAAAACAATTGGCTATTTGACAGTTTTCGAAAAGATATTTTTAAATATACGTAGGTTTATTTTATACCTCTTACAATTATTTTTTCTTAAAAAAGCGTTGTTTATTCGAAAAAAATTTTTATTTTAATGCATAAAACCTATTGTATGATTATTGTGAACCTATATGCTACTATATGTAACATATTATATATTTTATCGTTACAACTGTCAAATAGCCAATTACGAACAAAGGGAGAGCGACTCGAACACCGTCCGCCTTTACAAAACAAAACAATCGTAATCGGTAATATCGAATAACTTTAACTCGTATCGATTATTACGATAGAACGAAGTACGAAACTACGAACATACAAAACAATGAAAACAAACGTACAACGAAATTACGATATTTTCGAATATGAGGTATCTAATAGATACCTCATAATCTCCGTGCTTATAATCGAATCGTTCGTATGGAACTTCAATCCAACTAACGTGGGCATAAAAATTCGAGAGGGTCATCAATCTACGGAAAGTCTTAACACCGCGATTCAGAAAAATGACGTAATTGCAGAACGCCATCTATGGGCAAATAGGTAAAACGTCTGCACAATGAAAGTTATGCTAGGGGCATTTTGCGTTTTAGTAATTTTATATTATCTCCGAAACTGTATGACCAATTGATATACTGTAAATGGCAAATCTTATCTGTATGATGTTCTTGTGATACTGAAATAATTTATTGTCATAAGAATTAATATTTTGTTGCTCAAATAATCAACCAAACGTAAGTATACCGAAAAAAAATTTTTTTAATGCAATAAAAGAAGTATAAAAGATAAAATATAAAAGATAGAGATATGGTATCGCGGACTTTTTTGTAGAAATAATGAAGACGAACCAGGTAGCCATACATTGTTTTTAATTTTAAGCAACTGTTTAGGCAGCGCACGCAAATAATTCTGTTTTATGTGGTATTTTTTTCCGACTTGCTAGACAAAAGTTGTGATAGCTCGGTTAATATACATGCTATAGAAACAATTTATAGCCTATAGCACTCAGGAATAATGTAGCTTTCTGCCAGTTAAAAAATTGTTAGAATTGGATTATGAGTTCCAGAGATTACCCATTACATACAAACTTACAAACTTACAAACTTGCAAACTTACAAACTTACAAATTTTACCTCTTTATAATATTAGTATAGATTTACAAAACACCAAAAACCTCAAAAATAAGAATATTTAGAAGATATGTTTGTGATTAGAACGAACGCTTTTTATAAATCTAATCCGATCACTGATGTGATGACAAAACAGTAATTAGTCATTGCTCAATGTTTTTGTTGTAAACTTATATTATCCTGTATTTCATTATAAATATCATCTTCTAATAATTATCCTCTTTTATAAAATCAATTTAACAATCATGATCGGTTTTGAACTGAATGTTACTAAAATTAATCGATTATTTGGTTAAAAATTTCGTTAAAAAGTGGTAACACTTATGCTGTCATTTTACTGCAGCATCCATCTATTGCTGAGTAGCCTTACTATGTAAGGCTACTCAGCAATAGATGGCGTTTATTACAAAATTAGGAAATTTTCTAGATCTATTATGAAAATTATTTGATTCAAATTACTCAGTAAATATAAATAATGCATATGAAAATAAACTGAAGCTAGATCCAGTCATTCTACCATAACGAGACTTGCAATAACGCAATGAGCAACTCGGCATATTTCTTTTTAAATAAATTTTTTTTGGTGGACACGATTGCGTCGATGCGACTTGACGCGCAGGCGTACGTCACTAGACTGAGAGACTTGAGACCACTAGGTACAAGGTATCGGATCACGATTTTGTTCGCAATGTCCCGTCTATTGTACATATAAAATTTTAATGTCTTTGGGAAATACATAAATAACAGTCTGATTTCTGAGATCATAACACTATTACGATTACGTAGTATACTCTATAACACGTACTTGAAGACACAGTTTCTTGTGTTTACACGTAATAGATCATTTGTAATGTAATCTTGAATATTACGGGATTAATTTACAGTATTAGGTACTAGCTTACCTGAGGTGTTTTCACCTGTATAATTATTATTAATAACAAACTTACATTCACAATTTACACCACACATGCATACAAGTTACCGGTTAATACAAGAAAATATAAAAATAAAAACTTAGGTTAAATTATGTGAAACTATACAAAACTAGATAAAATTCAATATAAATTTACTAAAAAACAAGATTAAATTTAGTTAGTATTTATACCAAGGAGATTGTACTGGCCTATTGGGGGTGGCAACTGACTCCAGGTGTCGAGTAGCAGTGTTTAGGAATTTCAGTTCAGTACTCCGCTGTGTTATTTACTACAAAGAGTGATCACCAAACGGTTTGCCATGTGTAGTGAAAACTCCTACCACTGTTAATTGTAGTGGTGGTCTAGTTTCAACAATAGACTTTCAGAGGGTGACATGGCACTCTAGACAGAAATTTAATTCGAGACATTAGGGCAAAAATCTTATTGTAGAGTATAGAGTCTCTAACATGTTCCTATAACTTGTTGGTGCTAAATCCACTCGTACATAAAATCTCTGCCCCATACCCTGGGCCAGTATCTATTGCTAGCCATATGGACAGTTGGGTCTTGAGTACAATTTAGTTATTCACCTATGCTAGGGCGCAAGTTTGATTCTCTCAATATTTTAATCTACAACAATTACAAACATTGGAAGTAGCTAGGTTAGAAAGTTGGCGAATGATGACAGTATTTGTATTCTGTTATGATCTTTAGCCTCTCAACCACGTGTAGACAACGTGGTTGGAGAGCAGCCAACTTGTTTCCTATTTACACTAGAACATGATGAAAATTCCGGTTGAATTTCCATTCACTCCATAAGGGCAGGAAATTATTTCGACATACTCAGAGTGTTCTAGGCGTGCAGACTAAATGTCCTTTAATACACCTTTTGCGTCGCATTATGTATTCAATTGTATTATAGGTACTACTGAAAACGATAAATAATAATTTATTGTGCTATATCATGTAGGAACTTGAATAAAACAATGTCACGACCAATGTCAGGTTAGCAAATGTAGCTCCTTCAAATGATGGTTTTATTTACGACTAGCAGCGCCCCGCGGTTTCACTCGCATAAGTTTCGATCCCGTAGGAATATCGGGATAAAAAGTAGCCTATATCCTTTCCCGGGACTCAAACTATCTCTATATCAAATTTTATCTAAATCGGTTCAGCGGTTTAAGCCTGGAGAGGTAACAGACAGACACACTTTCGCATTTATAATATTAGTATGGAGTAGTGCAGGCCTAAAAAAGCTTTTCGATTTTTCAGAACGTGAAAATACTCTTGCAAATAACCAAGTTTAGTTTTTCAAAACGTTAACATTTTCTCCTTATTTTTTACCATATTATGCAACTGAATGCATCACTAGTAGTTCTTCAAACAGCATTTACATGACTCACGTCATCGCATTCACATCGATCACCGCAATCAGATTCAGAACATTTTGAATACTAAGCGTCTAGTGTCAGGGGCTTATGTCACTTACGATCGGAAAGAATCGATAACGGTTTCCTTTATATGATAGACTTAGAAATTCTATTTGTAGATAAGATTATTTATTTTAAAATCCATTCTTGTATGTGTTATGGTAAATGTTTTTTTTTTAATCCATTGTTGTTTTCTTATCTTTCTATACGTAATCAATGATATTGATAATTTCTGTTATAGTATGTGGAATTCGGATTTTCCTAACAGTAAATGGTATCCTTTTCCTGTTTATGTCAACGATAAGGCCTATTATGGGCGTTGGTAATACAAGCTAGGTCAGTTATTTCGTCTCGTGGCGAATTTCGGAGATGACGTAAAAGAACCGGTGTTTTTTCGAAAGCAGATTGTTGATTATCGCAGTATGATGTCATTGTATAAGTAAAAATATGTACTGTAGCTCAAGATTTTTTGCGGATTTGTGACAGTAATTCATTGATAAAGATTGTCTAATCCTGACTCAATTTTATTTTCCAATTTTGATGTTTTTTTATTTTGTTTTGTTTTTTGTCTATTCTCTATGACTAACATGTTCAATTCTCTTGTTTCAGTGCACTGTGCTGAAGTCTTGCGGTGAGGAGTGTGTGATCGCAGTCAAGGCAAACACAGCTCTCGACAAATAAACCAACTCAGCATTTATAGGGATATACATACATATAATTTTTTTACAATCAACAGCTCTTACATAAATGTAAAACATAATACTATGTATAATTTAACATAAAATATTATGGTGTGACGTGGTGCTGGCTTGTCGCCGTCCACTCCGCATCCGGGGGCATCTCATGACGATGGCATTGGTCTCATGGTCTGCAGCCGTACCAATGATGCGGTCCCATTGTTGTAAGGATAACATTCTAGAGATATGTGTCAATTTTCAATCGTGTGGGGTCTCTAGTCGTTGTACTGAAAACTCGTCGCCATTTCCACCCTTTCACAGACTTGTGAGACCACAGGGTTTCGGCGTCTGAGTTTTGACTACAGCAATTTGTTGGCCGACCAGCATTACATGTAGAGCGCACGATTATTGCACATGCATACGATAAAATAAATGTAATGAATTAACCGTGCGTGGGACGCTGATGCATTAATTTATTTATACTTAAGTGTAATACTGCCCCCGAGTGGAGTGCGACGTGGGCAGGCCGCCGCGTGCGACCGGCCGGAACTTCACGTTTGTTTTTGTTTTGTTTGTTCTCTTTTCGCTTCAACGTCTACTAAACGTTAAAGTTACGTTGCGCTCCGCGAGCCGCCGAAGGTTTGTTGATCAACATCGGTGTGATAAAATTTCCCGTGGTGGATATTAAAAGTTTATAACGGTATATAACCCGAAAAGAAAAGATGGACGCAAACTTGAAGTTATTACCATAATTTAATGCTAAATTAATGAATACATAAAAAATCGAGAAAATGCGCAAAAAAATAGAAATAAAGAAAATTCTTGAATGTGGTGTGTGATTGATTAGTCCTCTACAGGCACGCGTCACGACGACGTGCCGGCGACACGCAAGTGGCGCCCCCTTCATGTGTAACACTTGCCATCTGTTCAAATAACATCCACAGACTCTTGTGGTGTGCATTCCATGGCGTGCAGTGTTCTGCTCCTCTCGTTAAACCGTGACGTGCTAAATCATTGAAGACTGACTGAGAATGTCTCCTGATTATGGATATCTTCAGGCGAGACTGACGATGCATTTTGTAGAAGAAATAGTTGATTTTATAATGTAAATTGTGCTCACTCGGCCTTTCCTTGCTCTCTTTGTTTGCTCATTTGAACACATGAGATGTTACACATTATCGAGTGGCTTAAGATTGCCTAAATTCCATGTTTTAAATGTAGTGATTCGCGACGGCCACTCTCTAGCAAGTGTTGCCTTCAAGGGCTCGATAGGGTACCATTCATTTGTATGTTAGTGGACTCATCAATATTCTTTTAACATCAGATTGTCAAAGACGATATGATATACGAAAATTAATGTAAGAATGTAAGGTAAGGCCCTATAGGAGAGATATTTTTTTATGCATTCAAAATTCGTACCATCGCAGGTTTTAGACTAAAAGTTTAGGCTGTTTAAAGACAACAGTTTATGTTCCCTGTACATTTTTTTTTTTCGAAATTGCATAATCGTTATTGTTGGTAAAGTTTTTATACTAAGCAGCTTGTAATCAGGTTTTTATTTTATTTAAAAAAACCTAAAGTATATATGTAAAGGCATCGGGAGGTGTAAAATAAAATACTTTAGTAAAAAGGTAACTTTTCTTTCTGTAAAGATAAGCTGTTGTATCCCAATGGAACCTTGAATCGATGTATTCCTTCCTTGTTGTGGATATATCTTGTAATAATATCCGAAGTTTAGAATAGCGTTTGTGGATTAAATGTGAATTTATTCATAGCCGTTAGAATTAATTAATTGGTGCACCTATAAGTTGTTATTATTAGGAATTGATTCTCTTGCACACATGGTCTGTTGCTTACATTAGAGCAGCACTCAGTAGATTCTGTGAAGCGAGCTATAACACTGGATCCGGCATTATTTTCTGAGCTTTCTGTTTCACTTAAAGAGTCTCACCGACTCATGTGCCACTCCTGTGTATAGCTTGTGTGTCAAACATATTGCGCTGTGCGAGACGGTCGACTGCTAGGTCATTATCATAAGACCTTGTGATGAAGAGATGGTTAAAAAATTGTAATGATCCCAATATCTGCGGATTTTAATTTAGGAAACTTAAAATTATTTTTTATATTGGGGCGTAGGACAGGTTGAATAACTAATGTGAAGGTATTTAGTGCTAAAGTTCTGTATATACGTAAGGTTGGATAGATCGATGGATAATGAACACTAGTTAAAATATTTCAATAACCCTCTCTTGATGCAGTTCTATGTTTGTCATTTTGTGTGAACAAACGGCACCGAATTAGTAGCAACGGCCAATAAATAAATGTAAAGCAGTAATAAGTACCTATTTAACAGTCTGTCGAATTAAATCTGTACAAAATGAAATACCGTGAGTTGTGATTCTACACCCTTTATGTAGATTTTTAGTTTCTTTACAGTTTTTAGTTCCTTGTTATTTTATTTTACACCCTTACATTATTTACTATGAATATTACAATCGTCAAATCATATATGGGCCAAAACAATAATTATCTCAACGGTACTAATAAAATTAATTACAAATTCTCGACGAAATTGCGGCTATGATGTCGCAGTAGCTAGATTTGCGTGATGTAGGATTTACAGTTGGCTGCACGTCCATGGCATTTGCCTCAGTGCTTCTGTCTTAAAAGCAAGGGCGGTTTTCGTAGTTCGACGTGTGGTTGACCGTACCTACCTGCAAAAACTATGAATAGAGTAAACAAAAGCTGATGCAATCTGTAATTCCATCGACTTTGAAACAAACAGATCTATCAGAAAATGTTCGACGATGCTACCCCACTATCTTTTCAAGAGCAACCTGCGACAAGATACAGGAGCAAGTGAAACACTATTTCTTCAACTAAACAGAAGATGCAGTAGATGGTAACTGAGAAAATCGCGTGTAACCGTGATTTAAATACGTAAAAAGATGACGCTACGCGTACGCTTATAGGTGGATAAGCAAGTAACAGCTCAATATGTATACAAAACAGATAAGTACCTATACAGCACGACCTACATATCGGAAATGGAATTATAAGCGACTGACGTCATCATCTGCACTACGCAGGCGCGGTCAGGATAAGGCTGCGTTTCCACCAGAGGAGCGAGGATGTGTGTGAAACCAACCAATACATCGGCTATTTCTATAGCTTGAACTAAGTCAGCGTTGGTATAGGTTAGTTAAACACACATCCCTCGCTACGCATCCTCGCTCAGCTCTGGTAGAAACGCACCCTTACGGGGGTATGACCTCTCCTTGAAATCATTGCAAGCTGTCGAGAACCTGTATGATTTACTAATCAATTTGAACTTAAAAATAAGAATATACCGAAGGGTGAGGCAGAGGTGTGCGTATTTCCCTTTCCGTGTTCAACTAACGACATCGGTCTCGCAAAATCCACACGCTTTTGTTTTACTACGGAATCTTACGAGTCCGTGTTCAATTCGCGTCAACTGAGCACGCCTTTGTGATCAATTGGCGCTGGGTAAGGTTTAACGCCATAGGATGCAAGGGCAAGCGAAGGGCATCCCGAGGTTCGGTTTGGTTAGGTTACTTTAAACCCTTTACACAGAAATAGGGGCTCCGTCGACATAGGATGAAAAAAAAAAGTGTTTATCATATTAGACTAAATAGGTTTTATGTCTATTGAGTGGTATATCACAGGTTAAAAAACCGTGTTCAATTCAATTGCACACTATTTTGTAAAACTTCTTTTAACGTTGCTTGATCGCAAAAGCGTGCTCAGTTGACGCGAATTGAACACGGGCTCGTAGAATTCCGTAGTAAAACAAAAGCGTGTTGATTTCGCGAGACCGGTGTCGCCAGTTGAACACGGAAAGGGAAACACGCCAGAGGTGTACCTGTAGTACACCGTCACCGTCAGGATGGCTGGACCAAACGAGATATGGCCACTAAGCGCCTGCAAAAACTTTGTTAGCAATTGTTCTGAGAAGAAAAGACTTAAATAATTGATGTAGGTACAGGCGTTATAATGGTTTTTATTAATAACTTTTTATAGGAGCTTCTTAAAGTTGTGTAAAAAATATATGTTAAGGTAGCATATAGGTTGTAAATATTGACATTAGCAACGCGGTTAATACAACGCTAAAACTATGAGAACTTGGAAATGGTCAGCCAACCTGACGTCAGAACGGCTGACCACTGTATTTCTTTGATATATTTACTAACGCAAAGGTAGCAAATATTTCAAAGGTAGTAAATAGTAGCAAATAGGTATTAGTGCACATGGTCCCATGTACATATCTCGTTTGGTCCAGCCATCCTGACGGTGACTAGTACACCCACATTCCGCCAGTTATATTCAATAGGGTAATTGCGTAACACACTATCAGTAGGAATAGCTTTCATTTTGACAGTTCAACAACATTGATTGCGTTATTTACGTTATTGAGCAGCCTAATTTTTAACCGACTTTTTCGAACATATGAAGCAATGGATTAGCAATATCCTTCAAAATTATGTGTTACGCAAATAGGGTGTTGCATGCCGGTTCCATGTATTAAGAGAGCGAACCTATTGCCATCATCAACCGGGGTCGATTATTCCCGATGTCCACCACTTGTTTGGCCATCACTTTGGGACACCGTGAAACAACTTTCTCGTTGTCCACCACTGGGGGACAAAATTACTGTAACCTCAAAACACCTTACAAGCTGCTTCTGCATCATCTCCGGCGCTGCGGGAAGTGCAAACCCTCCGCCCTTACGTAACAAAGGAGAGGCACTCGTGCTGGTTGCCTCTGGCGACTAGCCCCAGTCGCTACGGCTCGCACGGGTGCCTATGGTTTGTTACAGCGGGCGAGGGTTGCTCTTCCTTCGCGCCTCCGGTTTTTATATACACTCAGAAAAGACTACGTGAAGTCGGGGGTGCCTCGATTCGGTTTCGGAACAGATTCGACCTATTCACACCATGAAGTGTCCCAGTGGTGGACAACGAGAATAAGTTTTAAAAGTTATTTCGCTGTCCCCCAGTGGTGGACACCGGGAATAAACCGTTCGTTTTAGTATTTAATTGATAGTTGTACTGGTGTAATTTCCTGTAGTAAAATGTGTGGAGTACTAGTAGATACCGTATACAGATACAGAACCTAGGTGTAAATATGACACAATGAGCTACTATTCCATATTTGAGTGTTAGAAAAAAGAATACAATGCCTAACTATTATAAAAATAGATATACCATATACTTATAGCTAGGTACTGTATGTAGGAAGGGAGCATATAAATAAGAAAGAAATAAAAGCTAGATTAAAGCAATAAAAACATTTTATTATAACTCGTCATCTGTAAAACCGTCTGAAGATATTTCTATAACTAGGAACGGATCTTCAATATCAAATACTTGGCATACAAAGCTATCTCCTAATTCGTCCAACATATTTTGAATATCCAGTGGTTCTCTTTTCACATTATCTTCTGACTTAACTTCCGTACTAATACTAGAATCACAGTTTTGTTCAATGCCATCTGTTGTACTAGAAACTTGGTCTTGTACATCATTTATATTACATGGTTCATTGTCAGCTGTATTCTGTGTGTTTTCAACATATCTCATATTATTTATTGAAGTCATGGCGCTATTTTCATTTATCGTCGCATTATTGAAACCGACAACTGTTTCCGTAACCGTTAATTCTAATTTAGAATTAACTATCCCCTCTTTTTCTGAACACTCGAATGTTTCATGTACTGTGTCAAGAGTAAAATTTCTAGTATTTGTAGGCAGCATATCTGATTCATTATTACTAATAGCATCATTAAATATTGAACTCTCTCCTGTTGCAAATTGATTCATAATAGTAGCTGTACCTTCTACATGTTTTTGTGTTGTTTTTGAATCAGTTGGTACATTCAAAAGCATAGAATTTACTTCTAAATGATTATAGTCATTCGTTTTCGAACTTAGTCCTGTATCACAATGGTTATTTCTAAATGTAGAGGTTAATATTACATTATTAGTACGTAGTAAACCTAAATTAATGTTACTTCTTGAACACTCTCCTATACCAGGTTGGTTATTAACAGTAGAAGTAGGTATACTTGGTAAAGTAATATGTTCACTTTCAGTGGCTGAATCTGTACCACTTGAATCCTGGTCTGACTCAAATTCCACTGCATTGCCTACTTGGGGAACTCCAACTCCTAGTGACGCGTTATTCTCCATTCTGACGTACCTGTAAATAATACAGTAAGTAATTATATAAACACGACAGAGGAGGGTCAATTGCTGAAAATCTGCTCTCAAAATGTCAGAACGTAACAGCAAACTGCTGGGCTGTGCCCTTATCAAATACCTACTAGCAACTAGAACCATAGTAACGCCAGAATCCGACACAGCGGTGTTTTTGTGGTACTAAATTCGTTATGATTGCCGTAGATTTAAATAGATCCATAGAAGTCAGATAGTGAAGGCCCAATACACCACCTTAAGGGTCACCTACAGAAAAATATTTTGTGTGCTCTTATTGGAAAAGTTAAAATAAATGGTTAAGAGCGACGCCTTAGCAATTAACATCCAGAGACCACGATCAGGACCATACAAAATCAAAATGTAGGTATGCAATACAGGAAGATTTTTTGATCGCCATCCAAATTTTGACAGGGTGTTCTACCCATGATTATGAACAACTTTCACTATGGGACCAACTCTGAAATCACGAAAAAGGAAAATCAGCTGTTTCATACATTTTGGTCAAGTAGGTATTGAACTTTTGTATGAAACAGCTGATGTTTTTTAGTGATTTCAAAGTTGGTCCCATAGTGAAAGCTGTTTATAATCATGGGTAGAACACCCTGTCAAAATTTGGATGGTGATTAAAAAATCTTCCTGTATTGCATAAGTACCTACATTTTGATTTTGTCTCCATAGAGAAGTTTTAGGAACAATAGTACCTTCAAGGTCACAGTTCGAAACGCTACGAAATGATCGTAGTGAAAGTATACCTTTCTAAAATTTCCTCTTCTTTTATTTTAGCAATGAGCTTATTCTCTTCCAACTTAGCTAGCAGAATTGGATCTTTTTCAGCAGGGTCGTCGGTTTCTTCGTTGTCGCGTATCAAACTTAACAGATCCCTGTACTCTCGCTTCTGCCGTCGCTTCCGCAGAGCCTGCCCGCATTGACGGAATAACGCTAAAGCTGTAACATTAAGTTTTCAACATTTATAAATGAAACCTGTCTGAACTTTCCATATTCTTAACCTCTGTAAGCACAAGTAGCATGCTTAAAAGAAACATCCTTTAACATGTAAGTAGGTACTTTAAACTTTTGCTTCCTACCTTCTTGCATCACCTGTTGTCTATTCCAGGCAAGATTATCATTATAATTTGATTCTACCACACATTTGACCACATCAGAAAAGTCAGGGAATTCCACTGCCCCTGTCCTATCTATCGTACAATTCAGAAACTTTTCCAGCCTCTTGGCAGGTCCAGGCGGATGACCTTCAGCGACAATCAATCGAATCTCACGCCGTTTTACTAATTCCTTACAGTTTCCTTTTATTTCACATATCTGCTTGTAGCATGCCACAACATTTTCTTTGTATCTGAAAATGATAACAAAAGTTAATATTAAACTGTATGCTGAACGCGCTTTCTTCAAGCAAGATCAAGAGTCATTTCTAGCCCTACCAACAGCAATAATGAATTGTTATAAAACTCACTTTGAACATAGGTAGTATGGTGATCCAAAAGGACTTTCGGTTGTCACTTCTGCCTCTTCTAATTGATCAATCTTCCGTTTATAATCTGCAATTTGCTGTTCAAGCTGTGCTATTCTTTCTATATCACTAGTGGAATTACGACCTCTGCACTCTATTGGCAAAACCTCTACATGGTTCTTGGGAATCAGAAGCTCATAATCCATTTCGTTATCTGACGAGTTACCATTGTCAGCGTTATTTTCTTTGTTGGAATCTTCTTCTATTGTTTCTTCTACTACTTCATTTTCTATGTTACAATCTGCTTCTAAAGTTTCTTGTACAAGTTTATTGCCTTTTTTAGACTCTGCTTCTAAAGTCTCTTGTACGACTTCATTGCCTTCTTCAGACTCTGATTCTAATGTCTCTTGTACAACTTCATTGCCTTCTTTAGACTCTGCTTCTACTGTTTCTTGTAGTACTGTGTTTACATTATCATTTCTTTGGTCACTAGGTTCTGTTTCTTCTATGATAATTACATCATTTTGCCCATCATCGTTTTCTGCCCTATCTACAGATTCATTATCAGAATCATCTAATTCTATAATATCAGTCTTTTTTTTTTCAGCACGTGCGACACTTCTTGTTTTAATTTTGTCTTTTGTATTGACTGCACAACTTTTTGATATTTTGGCTTTTCTTTTAGTTCCTGTACCACCAACTTTTTTTTTCCTTTTGTGGTTTTTGTTTGTACAAACTTTGTGCGTTTGTCTATTTTCTACATTATTTTGATTAATTTCTCTACTGCTACTAGTTAATTCTGAAAATGTTTAAAGTTTCACATGACTGTTTGCAAATCATTTATTAAGGTTAGTAGGCGGTAGTAGGGTTATTTGTTTGTTTAACACGTAAATAATGCAATGAATGTTATTGAACATTCAAAATGAAAGCCATTGCTACTATAAGTGTGTTACTCAATTACCCCAAAAGGCTGAAATGATGATGATAATGAATTTATTATGACATTTTTAATGTCTTTTAAACTTGTTTCAGCTGCTGCACAATAAATAGTGCCTATTGCTGCTAGGCCAACAACTGTTTCTCAATAAACAATGGTATAACCAGTGATATCTATAACTCGAGCTGGTTATACATAATCTGAATTCGCGATTTATTTGCCAAAAATGTAAACAAATATGAGTTTATGGAAAAATAACCTTAATTCCTACACCAAAAGTTCAGTTTACACTACAACTTCAAACATTTTTATAACTTTTTCAATAGTGCTAGTCACTCTGAAATCAACTTAATAAACATTGAAATAAAGTTGATATTTGTTTAACTTGAAATAACATCAATTTCAAACATAAATTTGAATAGACTTTTAGTTAAGGTGGTTTATCTACAATCATCATTAGTGCTCAAATGTATGTGTTAGTGTGTGACTTCTGACTATCAGAATCATCACATTCGGTCTCCAATCCCACTGCTGGGAATAGACCTCGTCTTTAGCATGCCAACTAACGTGATGTAAAGGTCTACAAATGGTAGTAACTAAATATTAATAAGGTAATAGCTACATGCCAGCAGTGGTGGCCCAGGCCGTGCTAACAACCGCAACTTATCAAGTTGTATGTCGTAGGTTCGAACCCAGACAGGCGCTTACTTTATGCGAATGATTTCTCCACAACTGCTCCCAAAACGGTAAAGGACAACATCTATACTAATATTATAAAGAGGTAAAATTTGTATGTTTGTAAGTTTGTATGTAGGGGGGTAATCTCTGGAACTACCAGTCGGATTTCAAGAATTCTTCTTGCATTTGATAGCCCAATTCTTGAGGAAGGCTATAGGCTATTTAACATCACGCTATGACCCTTAGGAGCCGAGCAAAAAGAAAAAAGTAAAAAAGAATGTTAAGTGATAGCGCGGGCGGGTGATGCGATACGACGGGGTGGCTCGGGGGAAACAAGAAGTTTCACGCGAACGAAGTCGCAGGCTGAAGCTAGTTGTCAATCAACATGTATGTCCTAGAACCTAAAATTCAAAGACATGTGACATCTAACAACCCGCACTGGGCCAGCGTGTTAGATTACGGCCCACTCCCTCTCACCGCGAGGAGGCTTGTGTGCCAGCAGTGGGAAAATTATAGGCTGATTATGATGATGAATAGCAACAAACCTCGGTGATCCCATTGAGATCCATTATTCTTCAAGTTAGTAGCTAATGTAACAAAAGGCACTTTTCTCCTCAACCCTCCTGATTTTAACTCTTCACACAATGTCTTAATATGTAGAAACTTGTGATCAGGATCTCTCATCAACAGTTTATAAGTCTTCTTCAACAATGCTCTAAATGATTCCGATTCCTTAAATGTATTATTTGTATCTCTATACAGCGGTAACACTGTTTTATATACAACTCTCGGCATTCCGGTAGAATTTTCCATATTCATACATCTCTGTACTATCTTATCCATTAGCCTATTATTTATAAGATTATTTACAAATGATTTTTCAGATTTATTTGTAGATATTGGCTTATTTCTAATATTTTTAACTGTTCCTTCAGTTATTATTGGTGATTCATCATCTAAATCGATAGTTTCTACTGTTTGTACACCAATTACTTTTTCACTGACTATGTTTTCATCATCTTCATCAAGTATAACAACCGGTTCCTGAAAAAATAACATAAAAATGAAAAAAAGAAAAAGGCTGAAATCTATACAAATAAAATTGAAGTGTCTGTTTGTAATTAATGTCAACATAAAAGCTTTTTAGTAAATGCATATGAAAGTATACACGGTACAAATAACAAAAAAAAAAAAAAAAAATTTTTGTCTTTCCATCTGTCCAAACATTCTGGCTAATCCTTGAAAAGGCTGGACCGATTTTCACTGGCAGATAGCTGATTTTAGAAGGAAAAAGCTTCTGAAGCTACTAAGTTTTGGTTTGTGCAGCTGCAGCCTCATACAATAACATCATTTGAATTAACAGTTGTTTCTTGTTTGTTTTATAAGTGCATAATGGCCATAATGCACAAACTCTTGCCAGACTCTACTGTTTATCTAGTGAACAGTAGGTCCATCTATGTCTGTTACTATGATTTTAAAGAAAGATAAAGTAACCTGAGCATATCATATTCAAAAATATACTTTAAATCCATAATTTAAAGGAATACAAACCACTTTAAATCACAAATTACTTTATTTTAAAACGAAGTCGTGATCGGAAACACTTTACATTGGAGACATGATAATAAATCACTCACCATAACAACATCGTCGTCTTCTATCAACACAGGGTCTGTATTCATTATTATATTATAAAATAAATAAAACTCTGAAACTTAACAAAAACTTCGAACGAAACTGATAAATATTGTGTTATTCTGACTGACTTCTCTTCTCCACCTTCGGGTGATTCCGACATTCCGTCCGTGGTTTCTTGGTTTGACAGTGACACTGACGTTTGGCCTACAGGAGCAGTAGTGACAGGAAGAATAATTTTACCGTTCGTTAGCTATAATACAGGATGATTGGAAGATGGGTGCAAAGCTTTAAGGTGAAGATAGTATAGACAATTTAGGACCATTTAAGCCATGGTTGTCTTAGACGAAGTCTTACCAAATTTTTTTAACCAAAGAAGAAGGGTCACGTCCCATAGAAAATTTACCCAGGCCCGACACAAAAGGAACGCATCTCAGTTATTTTGTTCTATTAAATATAACAGAAATAAATTAACACTATTCTGAATATCAGTGGGTATCACCCATATATTGCCATTTGATTTTGGTAAGGCAAAATATTTTAAAATATTTTTTTTAATGAATAGCAATATTATCCATTTATAAAAATGACGCCAATTTAGATAAAAATACAAAAATAGACAGCTGGCGGCTTTAATTTATTGAGGCGTCCACAGGCAAGCCCAGTTAAGCAGACGATAACCTCAAAGTTAAACTGCGAGATGTCATTAAAAAAAATATAAAATAAAATGGCTTTCTGTGTAGCGATCCGTGCGTTTCTTAACCGACTTCAAAAAAGAAGGTTCTGTATGTATGTTTGTTTGTATGTCCGCGATTTTCTCGAAAACTTATATATCAATTTTGATAATTCTTTCACTAATGTAATCTACATTCTTTTAGGAAGGTTTTAGTATATAATACATTAGGTAATTATTCTTATGTACGGAGTTATATGCATAAATGTACTGCATCTCCGGCATTTCTATGCGAATTTGGACGATTCTTCTAGTCAGTGTCTTTAATTCTTCAATGCACTAGTGTTAATTGGATTTGTGTGGGGTAGGTACAATTAAAAAGTAAAAACTTTTTTACAAAAAAACAACCAACTTGAAAAAAAAACACTACAAAGTGATACATAACTTTAATTTCGGAAGTCGGTGTCGTTGGTTCCGCATTTTCGTTTTTAGACACCAACTTCTGAAATTAAAGTTATTTATCACTTTGTAGTGTTTCTTTTTTTGAAGTCGGTTGTTTTTTTTTCTAAATTGTTGTATCGTTATTGAATTACATACAATTACGAATTTTGTAGGTAAATAGGTATTAAAAGAAAATTGTATATCGCCTGAACAAAAACACAAGGCAATATTTTAGTGTTAACCATTGATTTGGAATATAAAAAATATATATTTTAGCTATATTTAAAATAACAAAAATACTGAGATATGTCTCTTTCCTGTCGGGTCAGAGTCACAAATGACCGTTCTTCTTTTTAAGTTTTTTTTCGGAAATTCTCAAAATTTAATGAAAACTGCATAATTATGGCCAAATTGAATGATAAATGAATTAATTTTTTATTTATTTAATTAAAGTAATGTGTAAGCAACCAAGCAAAACATGTTTTAGGCTTCTGTGTCATTAGACATTTTTTTTACAGATATTTAAACCTCAGAAAAAATAAAAAATTTGTACAATACGTCTTTTAAACCTTATTTAAAAAAAAACGGAGGGTGCTTTTTTTGTTCAAACCTTTTTGAAGACATGCTTGATAATCGCTCTTTCTTTTGAGGTATCATTTATGCGGATATCTTACAAATTATTGAAATTAGGACCTAATAAACCAAATCGAGGGAGAAATTTTAAATTTTAGGCAGTCTAACAAAACACAAAATTTTTGCTTAAAAGAATACTTTATGTGCTCGAAATGATAACATTGTTCAATTCTAAGAATTTTTGGCACATGCAGGAACCAATTGAGGGGAACCCATTGAGGGGATTCTCTAAACAATGGCCACCGAGCGCGGTGCGACGGCATTTCCAGGTAGAACGCCCAATGAATAGCAAAAAGCGATAAAGAGTTGGTTTTTACAGCAAAATGGTCTTAGTTACTGAGGCAACAAAGTCGTTTTTCTTTAGTCAGGGTCAGTCGGTCTGTGATGAAGCCGTTACATCTTTTACTTATTAGTCAAACTACTGCCCTTGTGAGTGGACGTTGTCGTGTTGATTCACAATTTACCGTGTTCAGTTGTAGCCCTTTGCGTTCCTGCACGTGTTGTTTGCGTTAGTTTTGAACTTTTTTGTTTCACCGTGTCCAGTCGTAGCCTCGCGCTCCTGCACGTGTTGATTTTTGACTTAATTGTGTTGAGTTGACGTTTAGTGCGCTCCTACGCCGTTTTTCTTAATTGTTAAGTGACTATGGCTACTTTTTCCAATCAAGAATATGCGGATATCGTATTTATGTACGGTAGAGCAGACGGCAATGGATCTTTGGCGCGACGGATGTATCAAGAGCGCTATCCGAATCGCAGGATACCGAATGTCCGAGTGTTTTACAACACGTTTCGTCGTCTTGCCCAAGATGGGTTTCACCGCGTGGAACCTGGAGTCAACCCGGGCAGACACGAAACTGCCGTCGACGAAGACATTTTAGCAGCATTTCAAGCGGATCCTACTACCAGTACTAGAGCAGTAGCTCGAAATTTAAACATTTCTCAATGGAAGGTGTGGCATACAATGCACCAAAATGATAAGTATCCGTTCCATGGCAGGAGTGTGCAAGGTCTAGTAGAGCAAGATCCTCAAAGAAGAATTCAGTTCTGCCGTTTCCTCCTCAACAGAGACATCGAAGATGCGTGGTTTCTGAAATCAATCTTGTGGACGGATGAAAGTAAATTTTCAAGGGAAGGTATTACAAACTTTCACAACATCCATGAATGGGCCGACGTAGACAACAATCCACATTTTAAGAAGCAGGTGTCATTTCAGATGAAATTCTCTGTGAATGTATGGGCTGGAATAATTGGCAGAACATTGATTGGGCCCCACTTTTTGCCTGATCCATTGAATGGCGAAAATTATTTGCAATTTCTGCAAATTGATTTACCACTGCTGATAGAGGAATCAGGTGTCCCGATCTTCGAAAGAGACCGAACAGTCATCTTTCAGCAAGACGGCTGTCCAGCGCATTGGACTTTAAATGTAAGGGAACACCTCAACAATTGCTTTCCTGATAGCTGGATCGGCAGGGATGGACCCATCCCTTGGCCCGCTCGCTCCCCAGATCTGACCCCGTTGGACTTTTTCGTGTGGGGCCGGGCCAAGGAACTGGTGTATAACAACAAAGAAATTAACACTAGAGAAGAATTGATACAAAGAATAAATTCAGCGTTTGAGACAATGAAGCAGGAGATGATGTTGAAAATAACGACTACAGAAGTTAGAAGACGGGGCCGTGCTTGTATTAGGAATCACGGCCGTCATTTTGAACATGAAAAATAAATAATTTTAATTCAAATGTTGTTTTAATTAGTCTGCCTAAAATAAAAAAAATTCTCCCTCAAATTGGTTTGTAGGCCCTAATTTCAATAATTTGTAAGATATCCGCATAAATGATACCTCAAAAGAAAGAGCGATTATCAAGCATGTCTTCAAAAAGGTTTGAACAAAAAAAGCACCCTCCGTTTTTTTTTTGAATAAGGTTTAAAAGACGTATTGTACAATTTTTTTATTTTTTCTGATCTTTAAATGTCTGTAAAAAAAATGTCTAATGACACAGAAGCCTAAAACATGTTTTGCTTGATTGCTTACACATTACTTTAATTAAATAAATAAAAAATGAATTCATTTATCATTCAATTTGGCCATAATTATGCAGTTTACATTAAATTTTGAGAATTTCCGAAAAAAAACTTAAAAATTTGGTTAAAAATATTTGGTAAGACTTCGTCTAAGACAACCATGGCTTAAATGGTTCTAAATTGTCTGTACTATCTTCGCCTTAAAGCTTTGCACCCATCTTCCAATCACCCTGTATATCAAGAGCTTCAAGAAATGGGTAAATGACAAAATTATGGTCTCTTTCATATGGGGACGTACTATTCGATTCTTGCGGCCAATTTTTTACCGAATTTTCATTTCTAGTACAAGTTGATCACGAATGTGAGAGTCCCATGGGGGAATCCAAAATAATATAAAAAAATACCAACCAAAACTTCATACCTTGCCAAAACTTCTGCGATGATTTTTGGGGTCAACTTCAACTTTAGAAGAATGGTGAAATGCATGGAAGTGGAGAATATAATTACGTCAGTCACGTAAATAAAAATGTTTTTTCTCTTATCTATAGTCATTTTATTCAATAAAAACTTTATGCAGCTGAATAACAGGGGTGTAACTTCAGATCAGAGGCCATGGTGCAAAGTAGAAAATGGGCCCCCGTCACCCGTCTCCTCAGCGTTATTTTTTTTTACAAACTGTTTTTTTTCGGATAATATTTATAAAACGGAGAATGAAATCATCAAATGATAATTGTATTATTAGTAAGTATTTCACGAGTGGTCCCTTCTTGGTTACCAGCGCTGGTTGCCATGTGCAGCTGGTGGCCTGCACATGGCAAGGGCAAGAGTATTTATTTCTGTGAGAAAAAAAAACTCGTTTACTGATTGTGCTGCTAGCGCCACTAGTGGTGATCCTTGGCAGTATACTCTATAGTCATGAATTCGGATCGAATCAGTACTCTCGGAGTATTAATGTTTTGTGGATCGAATGCTGTGCCTGATCTGTGGGACCTTGTTGTGCACCTGCGGTTTGGCGGCTATCACAGCATAGACCACTTGATAATAATTTTAGTACTTTCACAGTTATTTTTTCTCTGATCTTGCATCATTGTCAAAATCACAATATTTGGTTGCTGCCACCGAAAAGTCTGTAAAAATCAAGGTGACCTTTATGATCGTTACAATAAAGGTACGATTCCGATCTCGGAAGCACGCAGCAGTGCTGCCGCAGCACTGCTGGTCCCCATATATTCTCTATAGGAATGTCGCGCTGCATTGCTGCCGTGCTCGGAATGTAATCTCATATGAACCCATAGAAAATGTATGAGGACCAATAGTGCTGCGACCGCACTGACGCGGCAGCACGCAGTAGTGCTGCCGCGTCAGTGCGGTCGCAGCGATCGGAATCATACCTTAAGGCTGCTCTTCGATTGCTGCTGTCAGAGGTAAAATATCTGTGCAAGGACTGTAGACAACAATGATAGGCCAAATCTACTCTTGTTCTTATCAGCAGTGCTGTTAAATTATCTCAAAATAAGTTGGACCGTTGCTACGTTAAAGACGGATGGGAAAGAGCTTCATTACGTTTTTTTTTGAGTCGTAATTTCATTCATAGTCTGGCCAACATAGTTGGTACAGCCCGATTCAAACAATGGCGGCTTGAAATATGAGGCGAGTCGCTGCGAGTCATGAAAGGAAAGAGAAGTAGTCGGGCTCGCTGTCGCCGGATACGGTGAAGAGGACTATAAAGTAACAAATTCACCAGTCAGCGGGGGTGAGGGGTGAGGTGCGCAGCAAGTAGCGTATAGCGTACTTCAGAGCCGCCATAAAGTTTGAATTGAACTGTACCTAGAGATGTGTCTGGTCCGGACTGCAATATATTGAGGTGACCAAATAAAAAGCCAAAATGCGGATAAATATATATTTAGAGAGGCCAATTAAAATCTATTGTTATTATGTGAAATAAATTGTAACATTAAAATTGGCTTGTCGCATTGCCTTAACATTATTATAATAATGTATGCCGTATCTCTTACATAGAACCTTACAAGTTAAAAATACATTTGTTTATAAACTACAATAAAAGAAAATACTAAGCAATGAAAATGCAACTGTAAATGAGATGGATGATACTTGGGCGAATTTAATTCCAAAATCTATACATAATGAGACATTTTTTACATAGTTTACATGCTTACAAGTCCAATAATATCTATGAAGAAAAAATATATAAGGACTATTTTGTTCAAAGCACCATAATGGCCGCATTGAATTATTTCTAAATTCAATACACTATTTTATTAATAGACGAGAAATATATTTTTATATTAAATTATCCTTCATAAGTTTCCACAATTTCGTAAGTTCACATTTCTTTTCGTGAGCGATCCTTAATTAACACAATTTACCCAATATATCCACCTCATCTGAAAACAAAAGTTTTAAGCATTAATATTTTAGTTTATAAAATTCGTTAATAGCCTGCGCAGACGACGGATTTTTGTCCGCGGCGATAGAACGTATGGAAACCTATGCAATAACGCACACGAAGGACAAATAGACTGCTGGGATTTCCATACATTCTATCTATGCGGACAAAAAAGTCCGCGGACAAAAATCCGTCGTCTGCGCAGGCTAGAAGACTTTGTTACAGATAATAATTTTTTCGCGATTAAGATATTGGTCCCATGGAGAAAGTTCAGTCTGATGGTCTGTACCACACCCTTAAATATGACTACACCTTTTTGTACAAATACAAATACTGGTTATGTATACATAACCAGTATAAGCTGACTTCGGATTGTACGAAAAACCTATACAATACGAGGTCGGCTAAAACTGGAAACATATAGCTTGATGTGTAGCCGGGCCATTCCGCTCAATTAGGCCGACTTTTATTTGCAAATGGTAAGGACATTTGGTGCGTGTTGATTGCAATAATAAATTAAATAAAGGTGTTATACTTTTTTAGATAGCGGCGCCATACGTAAAAACATGTAAGAAATGTCATATAAAGTAAAAAAAGAATGCAGCTATGATATTTAATTTATTATTAGCATATATTCGCCGTTAGTGGATTTCCGCGGATTGACCCAGCCGTGTGTACCAAGCTGCATAGGTTTATGTAGGTACGCTGCCTAAAATTAAAATTATCGCCCTATTTTCTATTAAGCATTCATTCAGTATAACAGTCGCTTTGGAAAATAACAACAGTACACACACACGCACACTTGTATTTGTCCCTGTTCTATGTATGTAATTGTGTAGCCTCTGTTAGAGATCCAATAAATAAATATACCGGATGATTTTTTTTACCGGTTTAAAATTTTTACAAGGTGTTCTACCCATGAATATGAACAACTTTCACTATGGGATTTTTATTTCGTGATTTCAGAGTTGGTCCCATAGTGAAAGTTGTTCATGTTCATGGGTAGAACGTCCTGTAAAAATTTAGAACCGGAAAAAAAACATCCTGTTTATCAGTTTGTAGGCCTTTGCCCAGCAGTGGGACAGTATAGGCAAAAGGAAAAAAAAAATATAACAGTTGTAACTACTGCAGAGTCCATACAAGTCAAATACCCATAAAAAGATTTGGTTAGTGCAGCATAAAATTTGATCCGATCTAGCCTGCCCTTGCTATCCTCCCCAACGACGCCCTAATCAGAGGTCCAGGGAAGCAGGGAGGTACAGGGGGTGCCCTTAGCGTGTAGTCGCTTAGTTTATAAGGTTGATGCCCTGGCAGGAGGCTTTAATTTATAAAGGCACCCACAGGATAGCCCATTTAAGCAGCCGACAATCTCCTAGGTTGACCTACGAGATACCATAGACAAAAAAAATTCAGTGTGGAAAAAAAAATACCGAAAGGACTGCAAAAGACAATTGTGTGGGACAGAAAGGCCTTTGCCATACAGTGGGACAATACAGGGTTTTATTTTTTTTTGTTGTTTTTAATGTAACTTTGTCAGTTTTAAATGGTACTTTTTTAAATATTTGTATTTCATGTGTGTGTCCCAAATATATATATTTTTCTTTCTAAAAAATATGGTTCAGTTAAAGACGACGTATAACTCACGTAAACACGGCGATGC
The DNA here is from genome assembly GCA_945859645.1 of Amphipoea oculea. Lineage (NCBI taxonomy): Eukaryota > Metazoa > Arthropoda > Insecta > Lepidoptera > Noctuidae > Amphipoea > Amphipoea oculea. The sequence goes on from OX243880.1 coordinate 16,450,355, forward strand.
ACACTGGCAGGCGTTTACTCAGTCGTCGCGAGCGACGTGCCTGCGTTGTAGCGCGACGGCCAGGTCGTGTTGCAGTGCCGCCTTGCGACGCACCACCTCGGCTGGTACCACGGACCGCAGGCCGTTCACTATGTCCTTCGTTTTGCCTGTTTTGAGAGAAATGTTAGTACAGTCAACAAAAGAGATAAGTATGCCGGATCGTTGGATATAGTTGAAGTTTAGTAAGAAACCGATGGATGTTCTCGAATAAAATTTAATTTTATTAATAGAAAACAAACGGCTCTTTTATCAAATTAAATTTTAGACGACAACATCCATCGGTTTCTTACTAAACTTCAACTATATCCGACGATCTTGCATACTTATATCTTTTGTTAACTGTACGTACATGACGATGTTATAGAGTTTAGTTTTTTTTCAAATTCGGAGCTTAATATTAGGTCCTTACATATGAAATTGGCGTTTTTCGTACTGGCCACTTTAATCACGAATTTCTCCTCTTTGGTAAGGAATTCCAAATTCAAATTTGTACAGCTATTTACTCATGTATTTGTGCTTCGATGACCGTCATTCATTTGTTTTTTTTCTTCTGTTTTTTCTGTTTGCGTCACTCATTTTACAAAATGGAAAATTTAAAATATCGCATTATTTACGAGTACGAGTTCCGCCGTGGCACTAGTGCTGCGGAAACGACTCGAAGGGTGAATGATGTGTATGGCGGTCATGTTGCAAAAGAAAACACAGTTCGTTTTTGGTTCCAACGTTTTCGTTCTGGAAATTTCGACCTGCAGAACAAGCCCCGTGGACGGCCTGAGACCCAAGTTGATAATGGAGAATTGAAGGCTATTGTGGAAGCGGACCCATCGCAAACTACGTCCGAGTTAGCTGCAGGCTTCGATGTTAGTGATAAAACTGTTTTAATTCACTTGAAGCAAATTGGGAAGATTAAAAAGCTTGAAAGGTGGGTACCTCACGAATTGACTGAAGCAAACCGGCAAACGCGCGTCGACTGCTGCGTTACATTACTGAACCGGCACAACAATGAAGGTATTTTAAACCAAATCATTACCTGTGATGAAAAATGGATTCTTTACGATAATCGGAAGCGCTCAGCGCAATGGTTGGATCCTGGCCAGCCAGCCAAATCCTGCCCCAAGCGAAAATTAACCCCAAAAAAGTTACTTGTAAGCGTTTGGTGGACTAGTGCCGGTATTGTTCATTACAGTTTTCTCAAATCTGGCCAGACTATTACAGCTGATGTCTATTGTCAGCAATTACAAACCATGATGGAAAAGCTAGCGGCTAAACAACCAAGGCTGGTCAATCGCTCCACGCCACTGCTGCTTCACGACAACGCCAGACCACACACTGCGCAACAGACGGCTACCAAATTAGAAGAGCTTGAATTGGAATGTCTTAGACATCCTCCGTACTCCCCGGACCTTGCTCCAACAGATTACCATTTTTTTCGCAATTTGGATAACTTTTTGCAAGGGAAAAAATTCAACTCCGATGGGGCAGTCCAAATCGCCTTCAAAGATTTTATTGATTCCCGTCCGACTGGTTTTTTTAGTAAAGGGATCAATGAACTACCTATAAGATGGCAAAAGTGCATTGAAAACAATGGTTCATACTTTGATTAATTAAATATATTATATTAAAAAATATTCGACTTTTTGTTCCTTCCATACAAAACGCCAATTTCATATGTAAGGACCTAATATATTAAAGCGAAGTGTTTTTTTACTAAAAACTTCCGAGAATAAACCTTCAAGTAATTGTATTCTTTGTATTTTCTTTTTCTTTTTTTGCAGTTATTATTAAGACGCGGAATGCAGTTACCAGCTTGATAAGAGTGAACAAACGTCTTCTGGGCACGCTCGTTCCATAATAGACTGTGATCGAAGTCAAAAGCAGGCCCATTCAGGAATAAAAAAAAAAAAAGACATTGGTACCAAAATAGATATCATTGAGCGTGTTCCTGATCTTGTTCTCCATATCCTCGACCATGCGGCCGATGTTCACGATGTGCGGCGTCACGTCGCTCACTGCCGAGTCCTGTTCTGCCTGAAATTATATGTAACCTTTTTTTAATATAATGCTGGTTATAAGAATAGAGTTGATCAGAAATTGCACAAGGTTGTTTTTCATATTTTTTTTTAAAGGCTTCTGTGCACTTTAGGGCTTTGGACTACCCATAACGAACGACTGTCAAAGATCTACGAATGACGGTGCACGGAGAGGTCTCGATATATAAGGTGTTACAAAATTAACCCGACAAACTTTAAGAGGTGCTTTAGACCATCTGCTTAATACAAAAGTTAAATACCTACTTGACCAAAATGTATGAAACAGCAGTTTTTTTAATTGATATTTTTAATAAGTATAAATTATTATTTTAAATTAATATAATTGCATAATTTTATTTTAATAATTGCATTGTAATCCAAATTTAAATTATGAAATTATTATTAGTATTTTTATGTTATTGCTAATGTGTACTGCATGCTATAAGTATAAGCAAGATGTAAAATCTAAATATTTGCACGACTGAAATGCCGAATAGTGAAACCCATAGAGATCTTAAGAACTTATGTCAGCTACCTATATTCTTGCAAATAAATATGTAATTCATTCATTTATTCTGACTGGTCTTCCATACAGAATAGTGGGTTCTCAGTTAGTTTTTGATTTCTATATCACTATGCTCTGTTTAACCATACAGTTTTGACAATTGAATGTCACTTAATCTAATCACTTTAATCATTGTTTATGAAGAAACCCGCCAAGCTGTCCCATCGGACTATGAGAGTGAGGGAAGAGGGAGTTCACTGCGCACACTTGTGCACTATAACATCTCCCGCGCCGAAGGCTAGTTTCCGTTGATATTGGCCGCCGTGGCCGAAATACGGCCTGGGGGATTTTATAAATAAACCCCAAACATTCTGTAGTACAGAATGTTTGGGGTTTATTTATAAAATCCCTTAGTACAGAATCTGTACTAACATTATATTACAAAAAGGAAAAATTTCTGAGTTTGTGTGTAGGGAGTAATATGCGGAACTAGTGACCCGATTTCGAAAATTCTTTCACTAATGGGTAGCTACAGTATTGCCGAGTGTCATAGGATATAAAGAACTTTTACACAGATGAAGTCGCTGGCAGAAGGTAGTCTAATAATTGGAAAATGATAAAATTGGATTTGATTAAGGAAATGCAATTGCTCCAAAAATGTATTACTGATCATTAATTATCCTGTTTGATTATACACAAGTTAGTGATATAGTAGATAGTTGTAGTGGGAAAAATTAAACTGGCCTTGACTTCTTTTATTTTCTACAGTCAGTATCTGGTTTGATGTAGAGCAGGAAAAGAGTTTCCGGAAGGACTCAGGGGAGGCTTCCGACACTTAAAAGGGCTTATGTTTAACTCATCACCAGATAAAGTAAAATATAACATTAAAAAAAAACACTTTTTACTGCCAAAAATAGTAAATGATCACCAAAATTAAAACTCCATTTTATTGTAAAATATCTAGGTAAAGGTAATTTCATTTGCTTGCTCTTGCATCCTATGTCGATCTAACCAAACCTAACTTCGGGGTACCCAGCTAGAAATATTGTAATTTTAGACTTAATTTTTTTTAGTGACCATTATAATTAACCCCATTTAAAAGTGCCTTTTAACTGACCAATTGAAATAAATTCCTTGACTTTGACCTTGTGCAGAGGGCCAGAACAGACTGATTAAAAAAATATTGGATTATAAAATACATAAAATTAGTTCATTTGATTACCTGTCTAGTCAGACTGCCGCCTAGGTTCATGGTCCCACTGCTTTCCTTATTAGTTTGCAGCCACAGCATGGCCGTAGATGTGAGTTTGTAGTGAGCATTGCGGCCGGAGCTCTTCTCAATCACCTCAACCACATGGATGGAGTCCCAGCAGCCTTTGATCTTTTGGGATCCGTCACCGGCTTTCTTTATCAATATTACACCTGGAAAATTGTGCAATATGGTTTAATTGATGGATATAATTATGTCTAATTACTTATTAATAACAGTGCTGCTTACGCTTTGTAAAATAACGGTGGCTATTGAAAAATTTAACAGTTTTAAATATTAGAGAGGGAAGTAGCTGATGTTTTCAATTTCAATTTAATTTACAATTCTAAACCATCATTACTTGCACCTGTAATAAAAATATTTTAGTTTTAGTTTATTTTTAGGCATTATAATTGTACCTATGGGAAATTTAACTGAATGTTGGCTAAATATACAGTTTTTATTGATTAAATATTTTTATTAAATAAATAATAATTACTATTATTTTTAATCGAACATAGCAGGTAATAAAATAACTCTCATGGTAATTTGTTTTGTAGGATGTAACAATAAGTAATTTTGTTTCCTGTTCCTAACCTAAATGTATGTCAATGAACAACTAACCAGCAAACCCATGATCCATGTCCCACAGGTATACGGAGCTGACACCACCTTCGAAATACATTTCTCTGTACTGGTCGAAGGCGTGATTAGCATCGATTTCTAATTTCCTGAGCCTCTCTGAAGGCATTGACCCATCTTCTAGTGGAGGGTCGTATGTGTTTGACCATGGTGATCTGTACGAGTCGCCGTCACGGTTGTAGTCGCACAGCAAGTAGTCCTTCCCTGTACTACGGTCCTGAGCAATCTTTAGTGGTTGGTCTACTGATGATAGCAGGTCATCGCACATACTAGGCACCAGATCTATCAAATCTGTCAAGTTTTTCTCAATCTGCTGCGGAGGCAGCCTCCGCATCAAGTCCAACGCACAATCCATTTGTTGATCAGTCTGCAATAATCATAAAACATAACACAGATTTAGTAAATTCCGTTAATTTTGGTGCATTAGTCATCATAACAAATAGTCTTACAGAACGTTACAGCACTTCTAGTAACCAAAAGGGCAACTTACCATGATTAAACGAGAACGTATAAAATACAAATAAATATGTAAAATTAATTACAAGAGTTTTTACTGCTAAAATTGTTTTATTCCAAATATTAGGAAATCCCAACCCGAATTGATAACTTGACGTAATTTGACATCAAAAGTTGGCGTCCGGAAATTTTATTTAGGTAAGTATTTCATTGTAAAGTTCCTGGTTGTTTCAGAACGTAATTTTTCGGTTATTCTCGATAGTTCTACCGATCATGTGAACCAATCGCGATTTATTGAATCATAAATTGAATAATAAGTAAGCAAACCCATCTCATTGCGGTAACTAAGATGTATTAAAACTTTTAGGCTGTATGCATTGATATAGCAAAAAATATTTGTTCAGTCGATAGTTCAACATGTTTGGTTTGGGGCCGGAAACAGCTGGCACGTCACTATAAAGTTTACAATGGAATGTTGCCTGGTTATGAGACGCCGGTATACCTATTTCACTCCCTCTTGTTGAAATTCCTATAGGAAGAAAGAAAGCGTCATCTTCAATGAAAACATGTAACTGTTTCCTGTTGAATGTCAGTTAGTGAATAATGTTGTGTGTGTCAAAGTTTTGTTGTTATTACATATAATTTCGATAATTACCGTGTATTACATAAATTAACACTTTTATCAATGGGATTGTGATCCTATTTTGTGTCAGAACTGAAGGACATAGTTACGTGAAGTGTGAATTCTCGTAAAGGTTTGCATTGTGTACTTAATTATACTTATTCAAATGATTCACGTTATGGGAATGTTATCACAGTTATTATTATAAAGGTTCTATTATACGCGCCTAAACGGGAAGTTGGTGTAGTGAAGCCGCAATTAGCTTTTGTCTGTAAGGTATATAGTGGTGCAGAGATTGCAAATAAGGTAATCCTATTTGCACTAGGTTATGACCAAGTTGTGGCCTCTAGAAACCCTATGATCGTTGCTACTGCATTTCTTTGTCACACATCACATGTTTTTAGTATATTCAAGGAGTTTTTGAGAGAAACATGTTCTGAAAACCATAAAAAAATTTGGATTGATCAGTTAATAACCCTATAGTTATGAAACAATAGGGCTTTGTTGTAGTAATATAGCATTGTATTCAAATATGGAACTGCACCTACTATGTAGTGGTCCTGTCAAGAACATTTGGGTGTGTTGAGTTTTAATTAAAGAATAATCCACAATATGCTTATTTTATACTTTAAAAGTTTGATGTCAGGATGTTTATGGCAACATGAAGTACTTGAAACAAGTTTGAATGGGTAGTTTATCAATATGAAGTGTTGATAAACCAGAAGCCTTGAAATGTTAGTGAAAAATTATTGTAATTGAATATGAATTGTTATTTCAACTGTGACATCTATATTCTGCTACATTAAAAGTTAAAACTGGCCAGTAATTTTGGCCAAAACTAACTATTAAAGCTGAAGAACTAGTCTGTAATAAAGATTAATATAATATATTCATGTGTTTTATACAAAAAAATCTCCTACAAAAATATTAAACCTCAGAAAATAATTTATAGGTCAAACAACCATATTTCTAATGTATTATCAGAGCTATCATGTGTTTGTAAGACATTATTATAACCTAATATTATACCTGTATTCCCGTTAGGAAATGGTATTTAGTACCTATCTCATAATTTCGCCAGTAATGTTTTTGTCATCTATGTAAAAGCCCCCTGTTGCATGGATGACTAAAAGCCTTTTACCATTAGTCAGGCATACCCAAATCCTAAGGCAGATTACTCATCCTCTGAAACCAATAAGCAGCATTCAGTAGTTTCTGCCTTCTTTTCATACAATGACAGCGCTAGTTTATTTAGGTATACACTATGTAGAAACTGATAAAAGTTGATTGCTATATTTTTTTTTGTGTCCTATTGCTGGGCAAAGGCCTCCCCTTTTTTCTTCCAAACCTCCCTGTCTTGTGCGATCTCTGGCCATGTTGACCCTGCGAATTATATTAGATCGTCACGCCACCTTCGTCTTGGTCTTCCTCGACGGCAATGTCCTGTATTATTGACACCAATTTGTTTTATTAGTTAGTAGGTATTTGCTTTCATAACTTTGTTCTACATAATTTACTTGAGACAACTGAAGTGTTAATTTTCTGTAGTTAATATGATTTACACTTTAAATATTTCCTTGTTTATAATAGGTGTTAATAAAAAATAATTAGAATAAATCATTTGGAAAGGGTGACAGAAATGGATGTAATTCAGCTGAAATACTTCACTATTTCATCCTTATCTATCTTTATGGCTTTTGATAAAAAAAGCCAGATGACATACTCATTGTTACTGTTATTTCATTCAGACTATAATAATTGAGAACCAATGATCTGAAGGTGAAGGTGTAGGCCGTAGGAAATCGCTGGATGCGGGAAGCACAGAACCGGTTAAAGTGGCGGTGCTTGGGGGGAGGTCTATGTCCGACAGTGGACGTCATTCAGCTGAAATGATGATGATGATAATAATAATTGAGATTTATATCCTTTATTTCATTATTTACATAGAAATTATATTTTTAAATACATATTAAGATATAAAAAATATATTAAAAACATAAAAAATAGTAGATTTATATTATTATTACAATACTTATTTGCTGTCAGTTCCAAAAATAATAATGTTCAAGGTTCAATTGAAATAAAAAAAAAAACAACAGCCTGTATTGTCCCACTAAAAGGCAAAGACGGAGGTCTTTGCCTTTTCTTTTTTTTATAGCCTTTCCATTTATAAAAAAGAAAGGGATAGGCTGTAGGTAAGGTCCTTTGCATTTGCACCAGTATACTGCGATCATCAATAAACTTGGCAAGGTTATTACAACACTATTCTGCCAGAATCATTCACTTTATCTAACTAGGAAAAGTATTATTATGTTGAGTAAATATTAACAAACCTAACAACAACTTTTCTTGGCATATTTTCCAGGTATAGCGGTAAACGGAGAGGGACATAAACCTGTCATGATGCCGACCCAACTGGTGAATCAGGATAACCACCAGAACGATGTGAGAGTGAAGACGGTGTATAACGGTGACGTGATGATCACATACATCAATCACAACATTAACTTTGAAGAGTTCACGCAGGAGATGGTGGCGATATGTCGTTTTTTGCCTGATCAGGTTGGTATACTTACACATACAACCATTAAATCTACTCAATCAAATACTGCAGTTCCCCCCTTCCTTCGTATTGGTACGACCTGACTGAGAATAGTTCATACTGTGGTAAAAATATTTGCTAGTCAGCAAGGTAGCAAGAGAGCAGTGGTGGCCCAGTGGTATCGGCCGCGACTTACGAGTTTTAGGTCGTAGGTTCGAACCCAGGCAGGCGCTTTACCTTGTGTAAACTATTTCATCACCACTGCTTTCAAGATGATGAAGGAAAACATTGTGAGGAAACCGGCATGTCCTAGAACCAAAAATTCGAAGATCTGTGACATATACCAACCCGCACTGGGCCAGCGTGATGGATTACGGCCCACTCTCTCTCACAGAGAGGAGGCCTGTGGCCCAGCAATGGGAACATTATAGGCTGATTATGTTGTGTAAGGTAGCAAGACTGACTACCCAGCAGTACTAGTAACATTGGTAGTATGTCTCGCATACATTATGCCATACACCAAATAATACCATTAAGTAAAACTTAAATATTATAAGGCTGATTGTAGGGCCCAGAAAAGTGCCTTAATTTATGAAATATCAAATGGTTGGTGCAACAGGTTCGATTACCGCGCCAAACCAATTTTTGTTCCAGCTACTAGGTATGGAGTTTCTTGCCCAATCTTCTCCATACGAAAGTACCTTTTAGAAGGGGCAACTATAATCAATTCTTCTTTCTCCATGTAAATTTTGATTGAGCTGAGCATTTTTTGGTCTAATTAGAATAAATGATTTCAAAAGGAGAAAATCCTAAATGAGGCAATTTTTTATAAGCCTACATCATGACCCAATGATGGAAAAAGGCCTCCAGAGCGATCTCTGGCCATTTTGACCCCACAAACATGACAGATCATCAAACCACCTATTTATTCAAATAAAATCTTTCAATTCTAGGTGTTTACTATGAAGTGGGTGGACGAGGAAGGAGATCCGTGCACCATATCGACTCAGTTGGAGCTGGACGAGGCATTGCGCCTCTACGAGATCAACAGGGATTCCGAGCTGACTGTTCATGGTAAGTCCTATGATAATAAGTGATGTGAAGACGAAATAGCCGGAAATATTATTCGACTTGGAGAATTATACTTGACCAAGCTAAGGCCCATTTGCGGCTGTAAAGCCCCTTTTTTTTGGGTGGAAAAGTATCAAATAATTTCTCCAACTCTGGGAGGAGCGGCAGGGCGTGTCAGACTTTTATTACTGACTAAAACCCACCCGTGTTCCTTCAGTTGCCTGTGCCAGGGGCCACGGTAACTCTTTCGAACAACCCGCGACCCTGACAGGCATCGGCTCTAGCGACAGTTAGTGCTGACATCTGTTAGAGACGCGCGTGGAACACAACGCGCCGTCGACCTAGGCCTGGTCCTTACCGGACAGCGAGCTGCCCGTTGCTCGCCTACGGTGGCGGAGATGATGTTGATACAGTGACGGACCCATGTTATGATATCGACGATAAAGAACAGTCTAGTTCGAGCTATTTTCTAGATCTAGTTTCGAGCGAATCGAAATGCTAAATCGCGTTGTTCTCGCAACGTGTATTATTTATCTATCATGCAAGGCAACATATTATTTTATGTGGGGTACCTACAAGAATTTTATGAACTAAATCTGGGTTTCTTACATACTTTTGCGGCTGAAATCTAAGGTACTACTTAATACTAATACGTATAAGTATTATGTTTTATGGCAAACCCTTTAACACATGAAATCCTAAGTACCATATTGTCATTACCAGATAAGGCTTTGTTTGCTCACCATGTAAATTCTGATAACCTAAACAAACATACCGCCAAATCTAACGTTGACTGCTGATTGGTTGAATAAAATCCCAACATCCAATCAAAACAAACGACAATACATTAAAATTAATTAGGCTTTTAGAATCCTTGGATTTCAGGATTAAACGCTTATCAAAAGAATCGAGCCTGAAATCTTCAAGCGTAAAGCGCTTTATGAAATGAAATAAAAAGCGCTTGATTAACTACATCGCTTTTAGTTTAAGTAGAGACACTTTGTCAGCGTCTGTCTAGGGGTTTTATAGCTTTAGTAGTTCGCGCTTAACGTGATAGATGGCGCTGTCGACGTTGAACAGACCCGCAGGGTTGTTAATATCGTCCGAGTTTTAATATCTTTGAAGAGTTTTTAAAAGCTTTTGAAGTGAGAGACGAGTTATTTATTTGTCAGAGTTATAAACTAGCTGTAGTTAGGACATAAAATTGAGACTTTGTATCGTTGGGTGAAGGTAGAAAAAAATCGTGGTCTGTTGTACTCTTGTACTGCCTGCTCCTCACAAGGGGAGTGTCAAACTTGGGAATCACAGATTCCCATCACTTTTATTTATATTGTAGGGCATGGTCCCCACAATAAATATATAAAGCGGCAAGATGCCATTCGTTTTATTATTGAGAAATTTAAACTCAAAGTTCTATATTATGTAACTTAAGTAGAAGGAACCTTTTTACCGGTTGCAGCAATGGTTCCGTGGCGTGGCGTAGTGGTAACGCTGTTGCTCACTGAGCGACCGGATGGTTGTTCAAGTCCCGGTTGAGTTACTTTTTTTTTAATATTTATAGTTCTTTCTACTTAAGTTACATATAGAACTTTGAGTTGAAATTTCTCAATAATAAAAACGAATGGCGTGTTGCCGCTCTATATATTTATTGTGGGGACCCTGCCCTACAATATATATAAAAGTGATGGGAATCTGTGATTCCCAAGTTTGATACTCCCCTTGTCAGTTATAGAGGATTTTATATCACTTATCAGCAGTAGGCTGTCATTACTTCATCTGTTATTCAATATCTTCAGAGGAACTCCAAAAAAAACCTCTCTGCCCGCCTTCTATCATAGATACTTTTTCTCGAAAACTGCATCATGAATGATTCATTCATATCCCAGAGATTATATGACAAGATGTGTTCTAGAAAATACCCGTTGTCTACATTTTGGTCTGAATCAGAGCTCTAGACTAACGAAGTGAGATTATACAGGGTCATAAATTATCTAGCGAAACTCTGAAGTCATGATGGGTATCGATATGTAAACACGATAAAATAAAAAATAAAAAAGTTTTCATGTTTTTTTGGGGTCAACGACTGCTGATAGTGTTATTTATTTGAAGTGTAAGTTGAGAAAATCTGTTTTCTTTTGGTTATCTTCTTGAGATATCGCCACCAATCACGTCTGTTGCTTATACAAAATAAAACTGTTTTTTAAACTGATATTTCAAGTGACTACATTAATTACGGTCTGTGACCCCACAAAAACATCGTCAAATTAATTTCTTTTTTGTTTTATCATGTTCGACTCAGAGTTCATCACGACTGCAGAGTTTCGCTAGGTAATTTAATTTGACCCTGCATAATCTCACTTCGTTAGTCTAGAGCTCTGATTCAGACCAAAATCTAGACAAAGGGTATTTTCTAGAACACATCTTGTCATATAATCTCTGGAATATGAATGAATTATTCATCATGCAGTTTTCGAGAAAAAGTATCACGTCTGCGGAGTTTCGCTAGTAAGTATAATTTGACTTTATATAACTTCGTGTTCTATACAAAACGATTAAGTGCACTTTACCGCTGTTGTTGATGTGACAATACAATGCATTCACCTAACCTGACAATTACTAGCACTCATCAATTTACAGTGCTGCAAAATGTGAACAGGAAATACGTGTTTATGCGTGTGCAACAAAAGAGATAAGTCAGGCAAGCTAACTATAGCTCCTGCGGGGTAATTGCGTAACACAATTATCAATCGGAATCGGTTTCATTTTGACAGTTCAACAACATTTATTGCGTTATTTACTTGTTGAGCAGACAAATTTTTCGAACTTAAGGTGAATGGGTAGTTGTAGCCCGCGAAATTAAATTTTTCTTACGTTTTTTGCAATTTTCAGGTCAGTGTCAGGTTATATCTTGATCAAAATATGATTCGCGACTATAACCAGTATGTATTTACAAAATTATAATAATTAGAATCATTAATACATCTTTCTAAGTTAGATTTCTACCGTTAAGAACAAATCTCGTATGGAAAAGTGTTAGTGGTAGAAATCTAACTTAAAGAGATATTATTAATGATTCTAATGACTATAATTCTGTAAATACATGTCTATTATAGTCGCGAATCATATTTGGATCAAGATACAACCTGACACTGATCTGCAAATTGCAAAAAACGTAAGAAAAATTGAATTTCGCGGGCTACAACTACCCATTCACCTTAAGAAGCAATGGATTAGGAATTGGCTTCAAAATGATTCTGATTCCGATTGATAGTGTGTTACGATATTAGGGTGCTGTTTATAAGCATGTGTGTGCTCAATTTAATTTAAATCTTCGACATTGTTCGTCTCAATGTGTCTCCAAAAAATATGGTAATTTCTTGGTTGGTTAATTTTACTTACTTTTTTGTTGACTGTATTTGAGTAGGGGACAAGCAAGTCGGCCTTTTTCCGAATATATTTTTCTCAATTCTCAAAAAAGATACGAAGGTATTTACCTACATGAGAACAAGGCTTAAAATAAATTATGTGAATATAAGTTCGTCACAAACGTCACGGTAGCAATAAGATTTACCCGTCCAATGAATTCAGACTAAGAAGGGTGTTATTGTGATAAAATATGCAGCTAATTGAGTTTTGAAGGAGTGTAATTTTTTTATACATGAGGGTATCTTTCAAGATCCCTCCGTGCCTCGGAAAGCACGTTAAGCCGTTGGTCCCGATCATTCGTGGATCTTTGGCAGTCGTTACGAGTCGTCAGAAGCCGAAAGCCTGACAACCAGTATTACCCAGCTCCATGTAAAACACTGATATTCAGCTGCATCGGGTCAGACTGGAAGCCGACCCCAATATAGTTGGGAAAAGGCTAGGCAGCCACATGAGCCACATGATGATGACATGAGGGTATTTTATAATGAGGGTAATTTATCAGACAGGCATAGACAAAATGCTGCATATTCTCTAACACTGTAACCACAACTATCAGAAGCCGTTACTCTAATTAAACAAGTAGGGCAAAAAGCCAAAACCTAATTTCCCAAAACAGCGCCAAATCACTAATCGTTACGTAAAACCAATGCGCGTCATTAGGTCAGTAGGTCCACTATTACAATAAATGTGGTAGGGTCACCCTCTCTATGTAGGTATAACGTTGGAATCGGGCACTGTTCCAACCTCTGTGGTTCTGTAGCTTAATTGCCTGAGGTTCGTGACAATTTATTATCATATTTTGCCATGATAACTCTATCTTTGGACCCTAGAAGATGTACCTAACAGGGTTAAGCCTGAAGCAATTGTTGTATGAAATGGTGTTTGGTACATTAAGTAAAAGGGTTCAAACTTGTTCGGGTCGGCATGATTCGGCATAACCGTGCGGCAAAATCGAATATATGTAGACATACATATGTGTACGGATTGTGTCGAGTCAAACGGAATTTACCGATGGACACAAGCCGAATGATGTGTAGTCAATCATTTAACTCCGGGTCGACTTTGTTGTTCAATAAATACCTGAATCGAATGTCCCGACTTAGAACCCCTAAGCCTATGAAGCCTTTATCGAATTGGTTTGGTTGCATTATAATAACCTCCATTGTAGCGGTATCTACAACGCCACATGCGAACAACGCGTCATACTGACGTCACGCAAATCCTGCATCTCGCAAGCAGAGTTTACCGCGCAACTAGCATAGATACAACAGCCCGACATGAATCATCGGGCAGTTCCCCGCCAGACACAACACCCGTCTGGTCGGAGGATCCTCCCTCTTCTATAGAGTACGAGTGAACTTTACACCCTGTTCCTCATACCTCTATATCCATCAAGAGTGGCAAAAAGTTACCCGGCGCTTCTAGATCAGCTCCGCTAACACCTGTCAAATCTAATCAGAATTGCAATTTCTTTGGTAATTTCTAAATACACTGTGCCTTGTACGAACCGCTTTATGTAGTTACTTAACCATCCGGTTATCCTTCGTTAAAATAACTCTGTCTTTACGCTCGACTTATTACAATAACAACACATACATATGTAGTAGTTATAAAATAATAGGATAATAACTCTACTACCAATAAATTATTATTTTAGTACAGCCATAAACATTATGCGTTACAGCTTAATTAAATACTTAAGTTATTAAAACTTATTGTTCTCTTACATTATCGCCTTGGATTTAGTAATAAAGTACAAAAGTTGTTGTCAGTCAATTAGGTACTTACCATCTTTATGGCGAACTGTATTCCTGTTCTTAAAAAAGATTTTATATCATGAAAACTCGAAGAAAACACGAAAATTCGGACGTCGTTTCATTTTTATCATAAATGAATAATTTATTCGGTAAATAATTTACCGCCGTATGTCCAAGCGGGGACGTGTCTCGTTTGTGAAATACAAAACGTTGTGCGGGGGTTTATCGGGCGAATTGTAACGATGACGATTCAGTAGCTCACTTATCGCAACATTTCACAATGTTTACCCGGCCGGGTGTACTTTTGCTATAAAATTCTTATCTACCCGCATTGCGAATCCGGGCGGCGGCCATTTCCATATTCAGATTGGCGTTACGTCGACAGCGATATTTCTCATTTTTTTGCCGTCCGCCACAGCGATCAGACGTATCCAGTCACGTTCGGTGGATTCGGAAATGTGATAGCTTTGTTTCGTTTTCTGTTCCTTGACAGTACGTTTTCGGACACGGAATTGAATTGAAGCATAAATTCGAGCAATGTGGTCCCCTTTATTTTCAGTTATTACATGCTGCAAAATGTCTCGTGATTTAGAGGGAAACTTTACAACGAAAGTCAGAATATGATACATATATTTCGGATGCAAATGCAGATGCAGCATTATAAATAGGAGTTCTGTCTCCTACAATTCATTAGCCAAGCTCGTAATTAATACAGCGAGCGGGGCAACTAAGTTTCCACACATAATCGTGGCTAACAATCATACATTCATATCGTAGCGGACTGCGGGGGCACCCTCGCTGGAGTCCGAGGCACACGTCCCGCGAGGATTTAGTGAGGCGTCCGTGTAACTTGGCGTACGCTCCAAACCGTCTGTAAATAAAACGGAAGCGGCCCAAACTTGTATGCAAACAGGGGCGGAGGAACTTGCTCTAATAAAGTACAAACATTGTGGGAAATTTTGGCGCCCAACGCGGGGCACGGTTTGTTCGTCCCACCGCCTGTAGTCGCTGCGCAATTAGGGATATTTTAATTAACTTTGTGAGTGTTATGAACGACAATTCAGAATCCTATTCTGTTAATTGAATACGTGGCCCGCCCTCGAATGGGATTGCTGTTGTTTCCTAATGGCTATTCGTTTAATACGTCCGCCCGCCGCTAATTGATATTTCTGACGATGTAAGGTGTGCCTGATTAGACCTTTTAACATTTATTGTGGAATCAAACGCGTTGACAATTAGTTAAAAAAAGTTATATTCGCTTAAAAAATATGTTCCTGAAAAGGTCTAAATTAGCGGGCTTTGTTAACAGTCGTCTTCATGACGCTATGCGTAAGATAATAAAATTGGGTTTCCGGCACAGGTGAGGGAACCACAGGGTCGCAAGATGGCGCCGCGAACTTCCACCCTAATTAATGTATCCCAGTGTAATTTCGCGCCGAGCAACTTTCGTCTACCGCTATATTAAATTCATAGTTACATTGTCTGATAGTGGAATTGTGTTGCAAAGTTTGTCTTCACTCCCGAGTTGCAACGATGTGGCGTCCTAATTAACGTATTAGTGATTGAACACGTATTACTTGATAAGCTTGTAACGTAAACATTCGTTCTTTATTGTTTTGTATTACAAAAAACACGCTCATATTATATTTGATATGAAAATATACGTCTAATCATGTTTTGCTTTCAATCCCGGACCTCGAGGGAGTTTCGGAAAATTCGATCGGAAAGTTGAGGAAAATCGTTTGCCTACCGAGAACCCACAGCATTGCTGGTTCAAAGGTTGTAGATAGTATTTATTTTAATACAGGCACCGATAAACTATACATAAATTACCTACTTCTTATCTACAGGGTGAAATTAAATTCATGGGCATCCTTTTAAGGAGTCATTGTACTCATCATTATGAACAACTTTTACTATGGGACTAAACTTAAAATCGCAAAAAAAAAAAATCAGCTGCTCCTTGCATTTATGTTCACATAACTCGTCAAAATGTAGGGAAGAGCTGGTTTTTTTTCGCGATTTCAGGTTTGGTCCCATAGTAAAACTTGTTCATAATGATGAGTACAATGACCCCTTAAAAGGATGCCCATGAATGCAATTTCACCCTGTATACAAATAAATAAAATTCATGTGTCTGTTCATAATGTCAAAATAACAACTTTTTACTAAATGCATAATAATATGAAAGTATATGGTACTCATATCAAAAAACATTTTTTTAAAGATTCTACCTGTCCGTCTGTTTGTTCCGGTTAATCTCCGAAACGGCGATTTTGATGAAATTTGGTATAGGGATACGTTGAACCCTGGGGAAAGTCATACGCTACTTTTTATCGACATACCACGCGGGTGAATCCTCGGGCAGTAGCTGTTAGTAAGTTGGAATAAAAACCTTTTTTACTCGGTTTTTAGGCCGTTTTTTTTTTCTGTAAAAAAGTTTTTATTTTTCACTTTTTAGTTGTACCTACCCCACAAAAAACCATAAAACAGTACTTGCTATGTAAATATCAGTGACAGGAAGTTATTAAAACATCATCAACATAAACTTAAGTGGATAAAAATCGTATTATTGAAGCTAACTCAATAACTACCGAAACAAAGTTAATAAAATTTATATGGTGGTCACATATAAATTTTATTGAGACATACCTTTTCCATTAAAAAATGAATTTTGAAAATCCGTTTATAATGCTCGAACATACATAAAAAATATATAATACATCCAAATTGAGATCCTCCTCCTATTTTGAAATCGGTTAAAAAATGCCTTAATTTCTAAATAATTGCTTTTGGGTTGGTCCAAACTATCTAAATTAAGTGGTTAAGATTAATACACGGCACTTGAACAATTTTTATGGGCAATGAAGAGTGACATCGTGAAATGTGGGCTATTGTTTATTTCAATTTCAAATATTTAATTGGCCTTTGTTTAACAGTAGGATATTGTGTAATATGAAGTATTGGGAGATGTCAAACATACTTAGAAGTAGATGTTATGCATTGTTTCCTATCGAGAATATGGCTCTTTCCCAGTTCATGGATGTCTCTCTGCCCCTCGGCCCCCTAATCTCATTTACATTTCAAAACTGGATTATAAATTATTAAAGAACGATACACATGATAAAAATTACTTAAAAAAAATACCGGATGATTTTTTTTTACCAGTTCCAAATTTTTACAGGATGTTTTGCCCATGAATATAAACAACTTTCACTATGGGACCAACTCAGATATCACAAAAAAAACTGCTGTTTCATAGGTACAAAAGCTCAATACTTTACCAAAATGTATGAAACAGCAGATTTTTTTTTTCGTGAATTCAGAGTTGGTTCCATAGTGAAAGTTGTTCATATTCATGGGCAAAACATCCTGTAAAAATTTGGAACCGGTAAAAAAAATCATCCTGTATAAGTACAAAATAAGCGAACGTTGTTCCTATTTAAGAGGCCAAGAAAAAGATGTCAGTATTCGAGAAGAATAAATGGATTTTAAATTAAGTAGTTAAAAGTTATTTGTGTCAAGTCCACGTTTCTTACGCTTTAACATTATTATGATCACTCTAAGCATCCCCTACAAGTTTTTGAAAGCAAAACTACAGCCAGAATTAAAGGACTTGTTTGTTGGTTTTATTATATGCTCAAGAACACGTCGAACAAAGCAGGATGAAATCGAACGGTATACCACCCTCGCAATCACAATTCAAATGCTTTTGATAACAATACATTGCTTTTTATGTTTAAACAGTTCATCTGCTCGACTGCCTAAAACACGCAATGGATATTGTTGAATTGGCAAAATTAAAGGCATTGCCATTGTAAGTTTGTTACGCGATTAGGCGTTACTCCATAACTTCGGAACACATGATCTAAAAACCGTTAATCAAATGTTCTAAGCAGTTTTGTATCGTCGCCTACTACAACTTTAACGAAACTCATAACCGTAAAGCCTCCAGATACCAACTTCTACACTTAAAAACTGTTTTATTACTCCATCTAAACAACTTCTAGAACTTCCAAGATCTTGGTTGTCCTCATTTTACAGCATATTTAAATCAGACAATAAAGAAGTTTATTACTAGGATGGATAAATAGATTCATGGCTATCTTTATAAGTATTTATAACATGATCGCGGAAGGAGTGGGTGTAATTGGTTCAATGGACATAGACAAGCCTGCTCTGTGTTCGCCCCGGTCAAGTCCCTATCTCAATTATGACGTAGCTGCTTTAAATTGTACGAATGATTAACTTGAATTGGACTGTGGGATACTAACTAGTTGAGAGGCAAGAGGATAATTTGTGACCGAAAAGTTTTGTTAATTTTTTTTTATTAGCATGGACGTGGGTATAAGGATAACCCAAAAATTTAATGTAGGTAGTTACGTAAGTCGTTACGGGTCGTCAGAAGCCCGAAAGTCTGACAACCAGTCTTACCAAGGGGTATCGTATTATCCAGTAACTGGGTTGTGGAGGTCAGATAGGCAGTCGCTCCATGTAAAATACTGGTATTCAGCTGTATCCGGTTAGGCTGGAAGCCGACCCTAACGTAGTTGGGAAAACGCTAGGCAGATGATGAGTTACGTACATTGTTCGTAGTCACTGAAATCAGGAAGTCTCGAATTTTAATATTTTTTCCTTCTATTTTCATCAACATTTTCAGTACCGGTACCGACCTAATTTTTTTTATTAAGATTTCGTGTTGCGTCTTTCAGCACCTAATGTTCGGAGAAAAGATGAGACCATCCCATAAACATGTCAAGTTATTAATGTAAGTCGGGCAATGTCCGGGTGTGCGTCGGCGCACCAGTCCCGTGACGTCACGCCGCCGCCCGCGCCAATTCCAGCTGATCATAAAAATTGCGATCCGGTCTCTACTCGATATGATTACCAGCGACCAATCGCGATGCCTCGCACGCACTATACTTATGGAGTTATGATCTACAAAACTTCAATACTGCAAATGTTATGAGGATAGCGTTAAGTTATGTAAATCTCGGATCAGTTCATCTCATTGTGCGGGTGATTGTTCGCCGCGGGTGTCCGTCTGTTGTCGTTTGGACCGCGGAGTGGTGCGGAGGTCGTGCGGCTAATTGACTCGGAGCCGCCGCGGCCGCGGGAAACAGTGGCATTGTGAAAACCGGCGCGCGTACGCGTGTTTTTCGCGCGGCGACGCAACGCGCCATCTGTGCGCGATCTCCCAGACGGATAATATCGCATGCGCGCGCGCCGCACCGGTGACAATTTCGCATTTCGAAATCTCCGCGCGATTGCAGCGAACGTTGTTTCGTTGCGCTGCCGGCCGTAGTATTTACGCGTTTAGTACCAGTGGTTACGTGAAACTTGCGGCTAGAATGGAAGCGATGACCTCGCCGCCGATACCATCGTCCGGCTATAATGTTGACAGTTCGACCGATGAGGTGGTTTTGTGTTTGTTTTTCGTCCGTCGATTACGGTTGGATGCAATTTTTTGTGTGAAGTGTGGGGCATTCGCCTCAGTTTTTCCTCGAGCCACCTTGTTTTTTGTTTATCCGTGTGTGGCGGTGGCGCCCGAGATAACGTCGCGTGCGGCTGACCCACATCAAGCCCGGGTTTGCACAAGGTGTGTGCGGATATTTCGAAATTTTACCCGTGGATGTAGTGCCGGCCGGGCGTCGTTAAACACGCGCCGATAACAGCAACTCCTATTGTGCACGTGTTTGTTTAGTGGCCGTCAACTCGCGATGTGTTTCCAATTACAATCGTCCGTTTGCAAATTGAATCGATATCGAATTCCGTCGTGATCGGCTGTCTCGATCCGTGTTATTGTATTATCTCGGTTACGGCGAGCAACAAACAAAGGATTTCTCTATTACTTATGTTATCTGGCTTACCGCTGTGGAGAAAACAGATACGACTGTGTACGAGACTTGAATAAAGCTAGACTCTTTGTCCGTCACATAATATAAGAGTAATATAAGTTGACCTCACGGTGACTGCTAAAAGTACAAAAAATGATGACGACACGCTGAGACTGCGGCCTTTGGATTAAATAAAACATGTCTGTAGTGTTGTTCGCGTTAGCCGACTGGACACAAAGGATTAAACACCACTTTTGAACGTATGTGTTTAACTCGGCGACACTTAGTGAGAGAGCTTTCGCACATTAAATAGCCGAACACCCTCATAACCGTCTGTTTATTAGCAGAAATAACTCACTGGCGATATGACACCGAAATAGCCCTTTATTTGTTTGCGTACGCGCAAAATAATTTGTTGTCAGGTCTTTCCCAGCTTTCTTAATGTGCTTCCGACCTTAATGGAAGTTGCTGATTATCTTAAATTACTCCAGAATTATTTAGTGCGCTCTAAAATGTATTTTCAAGTATCAGAATTATTGTGATTAAATATGAATTTCCCGAGATTCCAACGTCCCTATTGGTAGCTTAGCAAATTCATTTGCTTACCTTCAGAATTTTGTATATAATGCGAGAGATAGGATATCGGTGCCTGGTGTTAGTTTAAGAGCTTTCTGACATAAAAACTCATTCAGACTATCCACAAAGGACACCTTCAGCTAATCGATTTACGACTGTATCCTCAACGGTATAAGGTTTATTGTTATCTACGTAAACAGTGATTTAACATACTGATAGGCCAATAGCCTCCCTTCTGAAGCCTTGACTTCTCTACTCGGAATATTTTGGTATGACTCACAAAACTATGCTTTATTTACACATGATACAAATGTTACAATCAGTGCGAGTTGTTTGTGCGATAATCAACATTATGAAGTTCTAAATACAGGTGATAATTCCATGATGATAGGGCTTGAGCTTGCAGTACTGTTTAAGTTATATAGTAAAACAAGTTTATGTAATGTCGACGTTGTAATCATATTATGCGAAATTATTTGTTTTAACGGTAGTTGCCCGAGATAAGGCTTATTTTTTCCTGTAAGTGGACGATATGAGTGCAGGTTTTATGCGTTATAACTTGCGTTCAAGTAATAAATATGGAGCTAGGTATGTAATAACTTCGTGTCTCGTGTCTTTACAAAAAAGAAAAATGTTCGAGGAATATTGTGTGTTTTGACTAACAACGTCAATTTCCTTTGGGTATTGTAAAAGGAAATATAGAATAGAGACTACATAGATAGAAGGATAATAAATATCAGAATCCTCTTATAAACAATGATTCTGAAGAGCTTTCAAATAAAAAAAAGTCGCTCAGCTAATATTAATTTATTGGAAAAGTCAAATAGTTGAACAAACGTTTAGCTCCGCTCTGAACATACCAATAAAAATCGAATCCTAATTAATAGATTCTCTATTTACTTAATTCAAAATTAAGAATAATGGAGGCAGTAACATAAGGTACTCTAAATCTAAATACGTTGCAATTTATTTCTGCCTCAGCATCTATCACCAGTTCATCACCTGCCTAGCCTTTTCAACTACTTTGTGATCGGCTTCCAGTCAAACCGGATGCAGGTGATTACCAGTATATTAGACGGAGCGACTGACAATCTGACCTCCACAACCCAGTTACTGGGTAACACGATACCCCTTGGTAAGACTGGTTTTCAGTAATTCTGGCTTCCGGTTCTTCAAAACGACTGCCATATATCACTGAAGTAGCAGCGCCCCGCGGTTTCACCCGCATAAGTGTCGAGCGCGTGGGAATATCGGGATAAAAAGTATCTTATGTGTTATTCTGATGTATGAACTATATTAGGTACCTACTATAAAGTTTCAACAAAATCCGTTCAGTAGTTTTTGCGTGAAAGAGTAACAAACATCCATCTATCCATCCTCACAACCTTCGCGTTTATAATAATTATATTATACAAGGTGAAATTAAATTCATGGGCATCCTTTTAAGGGGTCATTGTACTCATCGTTATGAACAACTTTTACTATGGGAGTAAGCCTAAAATCGCGAAAAAAAATCAGCTGTTCCTTGCAGTTATGTTCACATAACTTCAAAATGTATGGAAGAGCAGTTTTTTTTTCGCAATTTTAGTCTTGGTCCCATGGTAAAAGTTGTTCATAAGGATGATTACAATGACCCCTTAAAAGGATGCCCATGAATTCAATTTCACCTTGAATATTATTATATTATATAGTAGGGTTACGAAGTAGGATGACTACCTCTGCATCGGTAACAAATAAATCAATTTCAAACAATTTTGATTGACTGTCAGTCAATTTGCTACTGTAAAACAATAACAGCTGTTCAGGAGATCGAATACCACCAAATCAAGTTACCTTTAAGTATCAATTCCATACGTTATAGGTACGTTTGTTCATTTTGCAACAGTAAGCGCACTTTCACTCAAGGCCGAAAATAACCAATAAACTGAGTAGGCCACGGTGTAACCGGTTCAGTAAGTCAATCATACGTAGCAGGAATTTGGTACGAGATAGTTTTGCATTGGTATTTCTGGTACCGTTATAAAGAATGCAACGTTTGCAACAAAAATATTGCCTACATATTTCTTCCTAGTAGCGCCCCGCGGTTTCACCCGCATAAGTGTCGATCCCGTAGGAATATCGGGATTAAAAGTATCCTATGTGTTATTCTGATGTATAAGCTATATTACTGTAAAGTTTCATCAAAATCTGTTGAATAGTTTTTGCGTGAAAGAGTAACAAACATTCATCCATCCACCCTCACACACTTTCACGTTTATAATATTATATTAAACTAGCTGCGCCCCGCGGTTTTACCCGCATAAGTCTCGATCCCGTGGGAATATCGGGATAAAAAGTACCCTATGTCCTTTCCCGGGACTCAAGCTATCTCTATACCAAATTTCATCAAAACTGGTCCAGTCGTTTGAGCGTGAAGAAGTAACAAACATATAAACACACACACACACACTCACAAACTTTCGCCTTTATAATATTAGTTTGATATATTAATACATATTATATAGTAGTAGAATTTAAATAAAGTTTCGGAAAAGAAATGCAGCATTTAGGCTTTGTTCAAAAAATGCAGTAGGTATCTATAGAATAGAATACTCTTTATTATGTGCACACCATATAAATTACAGATATAAATGTGGCAGGGTATGTATCCTCAGCGGGTTAGTCTTACGGTATTTTTATTTTGCAAATGTGGGTACCCACGTTATACACTCTAAAGGTGACATGTATATGGTGACAAAGTAAGAAACAATAATAATGCTAAAATCACATGATTCATTTCAAGCTAAAACTTAACAAAAACCTAATCGGCTAACATTTGCTATCAGGCAACCTTGAATTTTGCCAAATAAATATTTTAACTCACCATGCAGCTACGAAATATTCCGTTCTCATTGTACCCATGTATCTATATACAATTATTACACATCGCTTTCCCTGTCGTGTCTGTGTGACAGACTGACAGTGTTGTTCTTTTAAACTTCGCAACCAATTTTGATGCGGGTTTTTACCACCATTTAGAGAATTTATCCTGAACGTTTATGTTCATAAAACTTAATATAATGAAGAAATCTCGATATTTTGTCAAGTCGTAAAACCCGTGCGAAGCAGGAGCGGGTCGCTAGTTAATGATATAATGTAAATAACAACCATATTAATATTTTAATTCGCCAAGCGCCTGCGTCTTTTCACAATGCAACAGCTGTAATTAAAATAATGGCCGGTTATTTATTTAAAGGTTTCGTAAACCTCTGCTTTAAACGTGTCTGTTTCAATTTATTCAGATCACTTTTAATTGTACACTCATCGTATTAACAGTCACGCTCTGAAATTAATTAAGTAATTAAAAGCGGAACTATGTATAGGGCGGTTTTTACTTTACGCGCGTTTTTTGATTATCTTCCATAACAGGAGAAGGTTTTGCGTTAGGTGAGTTTTTTTTTATGTATGTACACCAATTTTTATCGTGATTACTGGGCCGATATATGTATGTGATTCTTTTTTCATTTTTAAGTTAATCTTTGGCTCTGCTCTTCTGGCCATGATTGATTAATTTACCTATAGCTAATTGAGTAAAAGTATAAATATTGGTTTGTAACGGACACTTCGACATGCGACGGTAAACAGTGGCATATTGTTATTTGTCACTACTCTAGCTTTGTAATAATTGTTGTTATCTAACAACGTATAGCCTTAAATCTAGCTGTAGTTACCAGCTAGATTTAAGGCTCCAAAAAATTCCGTAATTCTCAGTATTAAAATAATACATCAAAAGTAGTCTAACATAAAAACCACTGTCCAAGTGTCCAACAGAATCTCAATGACAACATCGCGATACGCAGTCGACCGCAACGGTCAATAACCCCCCAACCCAATTTGTTACAAAACCTCTTTACAACAATCCAAGGACAAACCTTACTTTACTTACTGTGAACATTGTACTACGGCTCAGTTCTGTGGTTCTGCCTCACTTAATATGCGTTCGATCATGTGTCACTTTCCCGCTTATGTTAATTCATAAATGTTGGAGCGAGATGGAGAATTAGACGTTCAGAATCTAGACTTGTCTGATCGAGAGAAAGTACATATTGTACGGATATATAAGTTAGTTATCTGGGTAAATTGTTGTCCCACGATGCTTGGTAACTTGATGATTATTGGCCGTGTAAGTCTTGTTAGAAATTGGTAAATATTTATAATTAAATTTAAACAAGCGCGTCTATCTATGGAATATTTTAATCAATACAATAGCTTCTCTGAAGAGATAGTACACGAGTAAATCAGAGCTATATTAGAGTTGAAATCAGATGCCTTTTATAAATAACTAGCTGCGCATCGCGGTTACACCCGCATAAGTCTCGATCGCGTAAAAATATCGGGATAAAAAGTATCCTATGTCGTAATCCAGGTTATGGCCTACCCATGTGTTAAATTTTATCCAAATCCGTTCAGCCGTTTTAGCGTGAAAGCGTATCAAACAAACAAACATGCAAAAAATCAAATAATTTTCTCTTTATAATATTAGTTTATGCAATCCTTTGGTTATTTAGCAGTCAGGCTATCACATCGCGTACGTGTTCCACGCGCGCCTCAAGGAGATATCAGCAAAAAGGAAGGGGCCTGCCAGGGCTGAAGCCTGCCGGGGGTGCGGGATTGTCCAAAAAGGTTACCGCTACTCCGGAACATAAAGGGCTAAGGAAGGAACGCGGGTGGGTTTTAGTCAGTAAGAGTCTGACACTCCCTTCCGCTCCACCCAGAGCGGGATGGGTCATTTGATGATTTCCCATCCATAAAAAAAGGCTATCTATCACAGACAACTGCTGACAAACCTATAAAGTCTGTCCCAACTTGCACGTATCCAAATACCAATATAAATAAATTCATGGTAGCATTTGAAAGCCAAATTCAAGACCGATAAGTACCGTATTACTGTAACACGAAACAATATATTGTAACTCATTATTGTACGTGCTTCGTTAGTTGCGCTACTCCGATACATTACGTAACTATTGATATACCTACAGCATTTCTCTTTTCGTATAAAAAAATAATTAGTAGAAGTAATAAATTATTGGTCTTACACAACTTATGTACATGGACGAAACTACATTACTTATTTTGTACGATAAAAATCGAGCAATTATAACGAGCGATAAAATATTTTACAAGCATAGCGGAAGCATAATCAGTGTATAACGTTCCTACTCATGCTGGGACACAGGCCTCCTCTCTGTGAGATCAGTGCGCCATATTCCACCACGGCGGGCCCAGTGCGGAATGGTGGATGTCACATGTCTTCGAATTTTTGGTTCTAGGACTTGCGGTTTCCTCACGATAATTTCCTTCACCGTTTTTGGCGGGCCCGGTGCGGGTTGGTGGATGTCACATGTTTTTGAAATTTACTATTCATTACGTAACTGTTATTCCAACTTTGAAGAAGGAGATAATTATAAATTATGAGTATTTCGTGTAGCGTATTAGAAACTTAGATAATGTAAGAATAACTGTTTTTAATGTCACTCATGAGAATTTTCACACAGTTATTATTTTAGATCTTTTGTTTCGCCGGAACAGGAGTCGTATGCGCATGCGCAGCGCGTTGAACTTTTTGGTCGTTTATAACTGTCTTTGTTCAGTAAAAAATTGAATACTATAATTTTAAATGAATGAGCTGAATAATATGAATGCCAGTTAATAATAATGATCTCTGATGGTAATTATTTTCGTGTTATAGTATTTTAAGGAAGCAATTTTAAATTCTTGAAAATCATGGTTGTTTTTCTGTGGGTTGATTGACACTTGTGCCATTATTCTAATGTAACGGCAATTCAATTTTGCCATCAATCAACACTGTTACTTAGTATTTATTTAGCACAAACTTAAAAAAAAAAATTGCAATTTTTTTTTTTTGAAAATTTCTGAAGAACTTCATGCTAACAGGACTAGCACACTAAGTACAACCTTATGGAGACGACAATAAATGAAAAACTCGAATACATTCTAACATCTACATAAAAAAAGTTGTTTTTCAAACAAACTAAATTGTAGTGATGGGCTGACTATGGGTTTTTTCGATCTTTGACTAGCTATAGTGGCTAAACTAGGGGATATAATAGGTACTTAATAAAAATAAAAATAAAACATTTATTTCTGGCGACACAGGCCCGCCCAACTTCGTTAGTACTATTATTTATTCTGTGCCGAAACATATGTACATATTTTAATTATAAAAACAAATTATCGTGCACGAAGTGATGACTATTTTTTTTTTTTGTTAAGTGATATTTTCGACAGATTTTTTGTAAGAATGCTGAGAACGTCATAAAATGTACCTACGAAGTTTAATTTATTGTCGTATTGTCGTCTCCACTTTGTATAGTAGGTAGGTTATGTTTTTATTGCACGTACGTACGATATATAAAAAAATGGTGACAGGCTGTGTCGTAATATCGTAGGTAAGTCCGCCTACACAATGTAATAGGGCAAGGTCATTGTGGTCATTAGTCCACCATTACCAGCATATATGGTATATATGGGTAGTCTCAAATTTCGAAGCCCAGTGAGTACGTATCGTACAGAAGACTTGCCCTTTTTTAACCGACTTCAAAAAGAGGAAGAGGTTCTCAATTCGGTTGAATTTTTTTTTTTTGAAGTGAAACTTCTTTAAGCGCGTTGGGCATTTTTTGAGATAGGAAAAAAAACCATTGAATTCCCGCCACTGTTACCGTAACCGACACCGCTTCGGAAGTGTTCGGCTGTCCTCGGGATGTACTCGGTTTTAATGTGTTTCCGATATGTCAGTGAGTGATGGCAAAGTATTCTGTTTGTGTTTTGTTTATATGACGATTCAAAAAAAATACACGCGTAATAGGGTAGTTTCCTGGGTAAAAAAATAATAATTCTAATTAGTCCGTCAGTTAGATTATCGAAAAATAATGGACCCATATTTTTTCTTTTGTCAATCAAACAAAAAATGACAAAGATAAAGCGCGTCAAAATTTGGGAGTTGGGGGTCGTGACGTCACGCCGTGCGACAATTTTTAAAAGAAAAAATATGGGTCCATTATTTTTCGATAATCTAACTGACGGACTAATTAGAATTTTTTAGGAAACTAGCCTATTGTTCAAGTTTTTATTTCTGTCGGCACTCCCGGAGTGCCACTTTTTTATGTTTGTTTCCTCAGAACTCCGTTAATTGTGGGGTGTACCTGCGTATAAGTACACCACATGTCGCCAGTTATGTTTAAGTCCCATGTAATAGGGGGCGATACGATTGCCATCAACCAGGCACAAATCCAGACATAATTAGTTTACTTAGTTGAAATTGAGACCCTGGTTCCTCAAGTTGAAGCATTCAACCGCGACATAGTTCAGTAAATTGACAGATAGCAAAGTTATCATCACCATTACCATCCACAGTCCGACTTCACCCACTGCTGGGCATGGACCTCTCTTTTCTTGTTCCAATCCCCATGCTCTGGGCGTGCCTCATCCAGGTTTTGCCCGCGATGGCAACAATTTTGTCTGCCCATCTCGCCGCCGGATGACCTAAACCTCGTCTTCCAGTCCTTGGACGCCATTCGGTGACAGCCTTAGGGTCAATCCCCACTGAAAGAGCAGCGGTCGTACGAGCAAGTAACTTTTCTCTTTTTAGAAGGCTCGTGCAGCCTCGCGGCGCCGCCCTGCCCAGGGTCCTTTGCCTTCAAATGACTAGTGATAATGGCCGCTGCTCTTTTAGTGGGGATTGACCCTTACTCCACCTGTCATCACTGCACCTTACCAGGTATCCTGTCCAACCTCGTTTGAGTTCCATAATACGTTTTCCGATACCGAAGACCTTCGTGCGTCTTCGGAGAGCAAAGTACTCGCATAACATTGAGTTCTCAAGAATATTGATGACGTCACAGCCATCATAACACTTGCAGTTAATGTGACCATTTAACGCTGCGCTGGACCAGTCTTTATTAGGGCGCCGACGCACCGGGCGGTCGTGACCGCGATTCCGCGGGTTCCCGTTAAATAAACGCGCGAAAGTCATGCGCGATTTTCTGTGAACCGTTGCTAGGCGACGGCGAGCGTGATAAATAAATCGAGCGAATTTAACAGAACACTCGAAGCGTAGAATTTCTTTGGTTATTTTTAAATTATTTTGAGGTTTCATTGAAAGATTTCTTATTGAAACTAACAGTATTATAGCAACAATGCACTTTTAACTTAATGCAGTGGCGATACTTTAAATATTTCTTGCGGAAATGTTTCTAAGAATCAATTGCGATTTGCACATGTGGACAAGAACAAAAGCTATTGAATTTGTCGCCGACTCGGCCTGTGCATTCTAGGCCTAAGACTTCGCGAACATAATTGGATACAATTGAACGGGACCGTTGCTGATTTAGAGTCAATATGGCCTCTTCACTTGAAATAACAATGCCTATTTTAATATAAGGAACTATTATTGTCTCCCAAGCCCCACTTGAGCGTTTTAAAGGCGTCTGATTCTCAATTTCTAACCGGCGTGTACTGGTTCAATTGGCGTTTATGTTTATTTAAATTACTTTAATTCTTAGGCCCTTTAAATGGGTAAGGTGTGTTTTACTCGTTGCGACACGATTCTACGTTTTATCGCACGACTTCATGTTAATATGAGAGCGTAAATGGAAGACAATGCGTGCATCATACAAATGTATCATGCAACAGCTGTCTAATGGAAAATGCTCATGTTCGTCATTTGTGATTAATGTTTGACGCACTCTTGCGCATAGATTGTACGCGATAATTCTTATTTGTTTGACATTACCGCCTCTGAAATCTGTCCAATATGGTTTCCCATACAAGAAACTGATTTGTTGCTAGTTGCTTGTCCAAATTTCAGCGCATTTGACACGGGACCTTGATTCGTCATAAAGGAAACATGCCATAAAATCCTCCATAATAGTTAGAGCAAGAATCCTCGCTAACTACCTAAGTATTAGGCCTCTCCATGGGTTCTGCTTATAAAGTCCCTACAACTCAGTCGGTCAGTTACAACTATAATTCTTTGGCAGATGTATGAAATGGTTATAACACAGCAAATTGGCGTAAGTAGAGTGTCAATTTCATGATCAATAACTAATTTCTCCAATTATTAGATAGTTAATTTCTGCCCTTTACTGCGTGAATGTGGTGATGCCATAAATAAATATACATAATATGGGTTCTCTTACCTTTGTACAGAGGCCAGAACATCAAGCTACCCGAAACTGTCAAATTTTCTCAATCAACTTTGAACTTTATGCTTTAGCGATAAAGTTGAAAATCTATTAAATAAATTTGACAGATTGTAGTAGCTTGATGTGCTGGCGTCTGTACATAATTACTATTTTGTTGAAACTATACACATAGTACTGCGGTTTCCCATAAAATTAGCGTTAGTCTCACCGCACCAGGTTGATGTGTCTAGATATAATTTTAACGTAATCGTGAGTATTCGTGAGTAAATGAGAATACGAAGACAAATAAGTAGGTAGAGATATCTTGGGAACAAGTTGCAACATTGAAATTAGCTTATCTTGAACTCATTAGATAACACAACTGATTGTTTGAATCATCTAAATATCATGCATTGCATCTAGATTTAGACTACATTTTATTTTATCTTGAGAAATTCTGTCGTATCTTCGCTTACAGAAGTATAAACACGTTTGCTTCATGCTTGATCTTTGATTTACTATAACAAATGAATTAGACTTACCAATTACTATAAAAAATAATAGATAATAATCAATCATCATACTTGTGAATGCAACTACATATAGGCCGACCGCTTAACTGAGACGTTGCCTGAGGTAGCAGCGCGGTGCGGGAGGGGTGTGATTCGTCAATTTGTGAAAATTATCACCCCTCCCGCACCGCGCAGCTACCTCAGGCAACGTCTCCAGTTAAGCGGTCGGCCTATAAATGTATTCGCATTATGTTAAGGTGAATGCGCAGTGGTAGACCGCGAAATTTAAATTTTCTTACGTTTTTTGCAATTTGTAGGTCAGTGTCAGGTTGTATCTTGATCAAAATATGATTTGCGACTATAATAGACATGTATTTACAGAATTATAGTCATTAGAATCATTAATATATCTCTTAAAGTTAGATTTATACCATAAACACTTTTCCATACGAGATTTGTTGTTAACGGTAGAAATCTAACTTAGAAAGATGTATTATTGATTCTAATTATTATAATTCTGTAAATGCGTTCCTGTTATAGTCGCGAATCATATTTTGATCAAGATACAACCTGACACTGACCTGAAAATTGCAAAGAACGTAAGAAAAATTGAATTTCGCGGGCTACAACTGCGCATTCACCTTAAAAGTATATTTTGTTAGTGTTTCTGTGTAACATATGAAGCAATGGATTAATGATATCCTTTAAAATTAGTCAGATTTTGATTGATAGTGAGTTACGCAATTAGGGTGCCATAGGACCAAATCTCTCCCCAATAAACGCTAAAACGTTTTACAATGTACTGTTTACGTTAGCGGTTCAAACAGTGAGAAGTGTTCGACGTAAACAATTATAAACATGAATCGGAACGCTTCAGTTATGAAGTGTTACGTAAACTGTTAGTTTGGAAACGTGAACTTGTAATTAACGTATCTAATTATTGTATGTACGCTGCTGATTTTATGTTCTTACTGTGGTTTTCTTGTTTGTGAGTAACGATTGTTTATTTCGTTGTACGTTTTGTTATCATGAAATGCGGTGAGTGTTTTTTTTGTGTTTGAAATGTTGTGTGAGAAAGGTTGTAGGTGAGATTCGTTTTGTTCAAGATCCGGAAAGATAAATGACGACTAACATACAAACTATCATCCCCTATTTAACATCTTTATGGGACTAATTTGCAAAAATTCTTCCTTACTGCTCACTTTCGTTTTACAAGGAATTGTTATGCAAAATGTCATGCTTTTACACCCGTATTCACAAACAATAATTGTCTAAGTAAAGTAGCAACTATGCGAAGTATGGCATTTCTCAATACGTTCCCTATGACAAGCCATCAAATTCATAAAAATTAAAGGGGCGCATAGTGCCGATCGCCACTCAAGTGTTGTCTATGAATAGGTTCTTAGGTCCTCACTTACCTCATAGTAATGTTTGTGAATACGGGTGTTAGACTCGGCGGTTGATGCTGTGCGTTGTCAGTCAGTGATGGAATGAATGAATTTAAGATTTTATTGAGGAGATGTTTCCTTGCATTTCCAATTTCTATATACTTCCATATGTAGGTACATATTGCGTTAAAAAAACAACATGCAGTCGAATTGAGAACTTCTTTTTTTGGAAGTCGGTTAAAAAGGCAAATGAAAGTCCTTTACAAAAATATAAGAACCAAAGGATCAAAACATTTCCCGTTTGCAAATAAATTACTGAGCTAACTCACTCACAAAAAGTGCACTGTAGTTGCAAATAACTGATTGCCAAGTAATCGTTTGCCAGTTCACCTTAGCATAACTTCTGCGGAGTGACAACCGGTTGATACATTCGATGCTTTCAATTAATTCTCTGTACTAATATGGATTCTTGCTATTGCTGCAACACTGGGGCACTGTATTGGTTATTACACACTTTTCTTTTAATAGAACATGATCTTATGGCGTAGGTTTGCTTAGCAGTGAGTTTTCTTGAAAACATCTTATAAACGTTTAAGAATGCGTACAAAAATAACGTAATTAGTTAAGCGTAATTGACTTAGAATTTTTCTGCCTACAAATACCAGCGTTTACATTTCTTGGGAGATTTTTATGGGAAATGGAAAATTAACTAAAGGAAACGGACAATTAACGTTTTTAAACATAAAAAGAACAGCTGGCCTGCCCCTACTGGCGTCAGGACACGGCGATCCCTCGTCATCACTACATGCAAGCGCAAACTGACGGCAACGATGCCTCGGTATCCTTAGGCATGCTGCGATGTCCTTAGGCATTATCATTGAAATTTCAATTTTATTGTCATAATATTAAGTTGCATCCTATTTGTCGCATAAAAATCCCTGCCGTGCCGTGCCGCGAGTGGGCGCCAGACCCAACTGCGATGTACTCTGTAAAAATCTTACGGTGAAAACTTAGGTGAAGGGAACTTGGTTGGAGTGAGCTCTCGATAGTGTCAATGCTCACATCATGTTCATTTTACTGTACGATTGTACTTCAAGTTTCAGCTACCATGAAAACGTAATTTGTCAAAAACAATGTTCACACTGCCCGCTAAAACTCGAGATCAAAGAACATTGAGAATTGTTTACGATCGCAAAATTCGCGTAAATATCGCCACGATTTATGGGCACCTAGTCTGTAAACACCCAGATCCCAGCACTAGGCAGATTTGACACATACCTTTGCGTTCCAAGTGCGAATTTATTGCGAAAAAATAACGCTTCGATTAATCTGTGAAAAATTGAGTTCATTTTTGCCGTACAAAGCCTCATAAAGAGAGTTGTAAATTATTGAAATATGAATTTGATTTTGGAACAGTTCGTGCGCCTCTGTGGACTTTCCCATCGACAAAATTACATACAAACTTTCATCCCCTATTTAGCCTCTAGGGGATAAGTTTTTAAAAACATTAGTGCTAATCTTCCTTATAAAAGCAATTCTTGTGCAAAATTTTATGCTTCTAGACACAGCGGTTTAGGCTGTGCGTGGTCTGCAAGTAAACGAATATACGATTTTTGTCAAGTAAGTACTAGTAGTAGTACTAAGTAAATGCAGACACATTAGTATTTCATTCATAACGCCTCATAAAATCATCAAGTGGAAATTAAATCAAATACCTGTTTAATATTTAAAATTCAAGAACAAGGCTAGATGAGCTATAATTGGAATAAAGAATAGTCTGATTCATTATGCCAATCAAAACTGATTCTCAAGCATCCGCAAACTACTCGAATGTGCCAAATCGATCGACATTCGGATTTGCGTCGAATTATATAATAGTAATCGACTAAACGAGATTCGGGGGAGACGCACTGTCCCCTCGGGAAGTCGAGATATCCAGGATATTGACTAATGCATAACATCTATGTATACGGAGCTAAGGCGGTCTACACACACGCCGACTGGCGAACTACTTGATGGGGGAGTTTGTTTGCGCCACTTCTTCCCAGATAACGCACTAGGAAGTGGTGAAGGGCGGTTTTCGCGGACTGTCGCATGTAATTTACGTTCAAAAAGATGATTAAAGATTCTCAGCCTAATTTGAATACTTACTTAATGAAATAAGTTCTGATTTTGATGCTTCATAATCTGTTTGAATTTGGAAGCTACAGTTTGGATATAGTGTGGTGTGATTTCCTATCATATTTTTGATTTTTTGATCTTGAGATGTTTTTGATATTGATGAAAAGTAAAATGGCTTTTGAAGATTGTAAACATACAAAGGAGAAGGACATAATTACCCTATTGACACTCCGTCTCTGACCTTTGTAAGAATTTCTTTCAGTATACCTACTCTAGTGTAATTGTATTTGAACAGCTGATAAACTAATTAAAATCTAGCGTGAAGTTGTCGATGAATAATGCACATATTCTACAAAGACGAATATTGCAACACGACCTTGCGTTGTGTTAACACGATTAACTAATATTTTGCAACTGATAATAAACGTATATGATATAATTGTGTGTCGTGAGTCGTGACCATTAGTTTGTTGTAGTTGGTAGGTGTAACGACCGCCTAAGGGTAATGACGTAACTTCGGTACCTTGCCCGAAACCTTGAGTTTTTTTAAACACACTTTGATTGCCAAAACGATTAACATCGTACCTATTTAGAACTGTGTGAACATGTAATAAGTGCTTATTATTGTCTGTGTGAATTTGAAAGTCAAATTCGTAGACCGCCATCCACCATGTTTGTTTGCCATGACGTCATAGAACGTCAGAAGGACTTTATTGTGGCCACTACAAGTATAATAAGTTGACTTTATTCCATAAATTATGTAGATGTTTATCTGTTTTTGTTTCAATGCAAACTTACCTAAATGTTGAATGGGAACACGAAAAAATAAACCAGTTTTGGTCATGCAATCGATCTTTTGATATTATTATTATAGCATAGACTTTTTGACTTGTTTTATTAGCATATTAAAATAATTAAGTATAGCTTTATTTAACGTCAAATAAACTACTATAAAGTTTGAGATAACACTGAATATCCAATAGAGAATTTTGTAAAACTAAGTGATGAAAACTCACGGCCAATTTCCGTAATTAAAAACGTCCAAAATCTCATCTCAGCGACAATCAATGTCAAAAACTTGTCAAAAATGTAGGGAAATTAGAGACATTTTTGACGGATTGACATTGAGTTCAGACTGTGAACGTGTGAACGTTCTTAAAATTTCGAGAAATACCCCTCTTATGTGTGAGTTATGAATTGACTAGATTAAGTAAGAGAAATATTAAAATAATAATGCGGACCTATCATTGCAAAGCGTGTATTCCAAACCAGGAGTCGGACAAAATACAAAATTAATTTTGACACATAGGTAGAACGGCGCGTTCGTCAACATGACAGAAGGTTGCGTTCATATTTCTTTACCTACTAAGCCAAACGCAAAATGCAAAATCAAGCTTTCGCAACAGTTTCCAATCTATCCGGAAAACAACACAAATCAATCGGCTTACGTGTCCCAACTTTTCCCGAAAACTAAAGCGCTGTCATCGCGGTAATCCCGTACGGGAAAAATAGTTGTTTAAAATTTTCGCATGCGAAACACGTCCGTTAAACAAGATTAGAGCAAAAGCCGGGCGGCGGCCGTAAGCCACTGCATAATGGAGGTGATGGTACACCTCTACTCGACAAGCGGACCGACACTACTATAGGGTTTACTCACTCGACGGTGCGGTGGAAGGGTTAGGAGAGCTGTAGAGTTGTGGTCGGTTTGATGTTTTGTGCTGGTGGAGGGTTAGTGTCAGATTGCGTAATGTTATATCAAGAGATTCAGGTGGATAGGGCTTACTGCTTTGGTATATGTCCAAAAAATTGATTACCTTTGGATACTGTTCAAAGAATTTAAGTCTGAAGCGATTATGTCTTGATGTTTGGTAGATTTTTAAATTCTTGATGTTGTTTCGTGACATTGTCATTTCGTGAATCGTTGGCTGATATTGTCCGTTTATTAGTAAACATGGTGATCAGTAAGCTAGAATATTGGGAGGACATTTCTGTGGTTTTTTCGAATTAGTAGGTCGGTAGGTCTAAATATACAGGGTGTCAGGCACATTGACACGTAAACCGTTAACATGAATTCAGCACATGACTGTAGTCCTAAAAAAATATACATAAATATATAATTTTTTCTAGTAAAAAAAAAATGTTTTACAAAAGTAACCTGAAAACCTACATGGTCAAAATGTATGGAACAGCTGAACAGCTTTTTTTTTTTAATAACTGACGATATATTTTTACGCTGGGAGATTTATGTGCTAAATTCATGGTTACAGATTGCACGTCGGTGTCCTAGACACCCTGTATTATAGCAAACGACATTCATCTCGTTCCTTTGGTCAGAATAACTTTATCTGAGATAACATACCCGTTTCATGTAATTGTTTAGTCATTCAAGGAGTGTCTGCGTTATCACTGCATTCTATGAATTTACATAAAACTTTCATATTTCACATTTAAATTGATTAAGAGTCAATGACGTATTACGAAAACAACAACATTTATTTCCACACACAAGACGTAGACAATCCGAATTGTCTATGGATAATTATCTTATGATTGTTTCAATGCCGATTTCATTTATTGGCACAAATTGGTGCTCTGCCATCTCATCATATTTGAATATTTACATCAAGGTCCTAACATCAATGCCGGAATTCAATTTAAATTGATTGTAGATTTTAGTTTTAGATTTTTTAACACATAAAAGGATTTATTTAGCGTGTATCAGAAAGGTCTAGTTATACAGGCTGGCAGGTACATCGACGTGCAATCGATTACCATGGATTATGTACAGACTAGCAAATCAAGCTAGCCGAAACTGTCAAATTTTCCCAATCAACTTTGAACCTTATGCTTCAGCGATAAAGTTGAAAATCTATTAAAGAAATTTGACGGATTGTAGTAGCTTGATGCGCTGGCGTCTGTACATGATTCTGATCCCCCATGCGTTGAAATTATTCATCAGTAATTTAAAAAAAGTATTTGCTGTTCCATACATTTTTTATTTTATTTATTTATTCAAAATCTGTATTAACATTAACTTACTTATAGCCTGCGAAACTATATAACAGTTTAGTTTTTCAATTCATGGTTATTGTTTGCGCGTCGATGGCTTTGCCAGTTTGTCACCCTGTGTTTAAGGTACAGTACATACCATCAAACTGAAAAAATTTACTCCATGGGACCAACATCGTAATTGCGAAAAATCATCCGTCCCATACATTTGGGTCAAGTTAGTATTGAAGTTTTGTATGGGATAATCGTTAATATTTTTTTCGCGATTACGAAGTTGGCCCCGTGGATAAAGTTACTTATTCAGTTTGATGTTCTGTACCACACACCTTTAAATATGCTGTAGAAGCTTGTAATTTCCAGTGAAATACAACAAACATTAATCTTATAAATAACACAGAAAGCCAGCTGTAACATACCTACAATGTTCAAAGTAATTTTGACATACTGCAAAGCCAAAGCCGCTCACGTTGATAACTTTTACGTGGCTAGAAATGTTATCAAGTCGGTGTCGCCTTCAGCCGAGCTTTGTTCCTAGGTGACAGATGTGGCTCCGCAACCAATCTCACAAAGAGAATCCAACCGCCACAGATAAGCTAAGCTTCTCCCAACTCCAGACATAGTAAATCTTTCATAAAATAAATTACCGACCACATTGTGTCCCTTGAACTCGAATCACTTTTACCTTTTTCTCGTATGCATTAAAAATCCCGCAAAAACCTTCGCGAAGGCTCCGGATTGTTTCTCTGCTGATATTTTATTTATTCAGTCGTATCGTTTCCTCCAACGTCGCTCCAAGCGAAATATCACACAAACCCGGACCACTCCAGAATATTCTATACGCTTGAATAATGTCTAGTTTTCCATAAAGAATGCATTTGCATACATGTACGTTGTTGTGTTGCAACAGGCAGTTCTCGAATGCGACACGAACAAACACAAAACCACTTTATTTTTCATTTAGTGCCACACATCGGAAACGGTGAAATGAAAAAGGAATGCAGTGATGGAATATTTGACCAGTGTCGGAGCATTAAAAACAGTGAAAATGTTAGTGCTATCGAATATATTTCGTGCGAGCCACCCCCAAAATCAGATAGTACCGAGGGATTTGAATTCCATGTCGACAGAAAAAAGTGCGGGACAAATGGAAAAGTCAAAAATAGTTTCACAAAATTCGTTAAGAATAAAACAACGAACGAAAACTCATGACAATATAAATGTCAGCCATGAGATGGACGATGCTAGCGATGCAAAAAGTGCGAGACGAGACAAGTGTCTGTCAAACAGCGTCGATGCCATCGTAACACATAATGATGCCAAAAGTAAAGTGATATGTAGTGCCAAAGGTTTATTAGAAACTAATTTAGACGATCTGTTCAATGATGTACAAAAACTGGATGGCTGGAACGTGGAGCCAAAGAGTTTAGGTGCCAGTGAACCGACATTAAGTTTTAGTGAGAGTAATTCTAATTCTAAAGCTGTCAATCGCGAATCTCTCGTGTCAGAGGATGACACGGATGATGATACGGCGAGTGATAGTGACTGCACGGATGAAGTGGTTCGGGAGCAGAGGATATGCATGGGAGCTCGTCGCTTTGGTCACTTGCTTCGGAGAGTCATATCTAGAAATGGTAAGACCATTTTTTTTTTTCATCTTCGTTATCAAGAACTATCGGAGTCGTGATTGTTAATAGAGACTACATCATCTACTCCATTATTCATTTCATCATTCTCCTGCCCTTATCCCAATTTATTTGGGGTCAGCGCAACGTGTTTTTTTTTGCATACTTCTCTATTAGTCGTCATCTCGGTAGTCACCCCCTTTCTAGTCATATCATCTTTCACATAGTCCTTCCATAGATCCTTTGGTTTTCCCCTACTCTTATAGCCATCCACATATATACTCATCTGCTGCATTATTATACTGCTACTATTATAGGTACAAATATTGTTCATTGTCCATAATCGATTAAAAAAATGTTTTAACCACCAGTGGTCCTTCTGCCCATGTGTCGTTGATAAGACGTCACAGTCACAGCACTGCTCATAGTTGATCAATAAAATTGTTTTTAAACCGTGCGAGATGAGGAAGAACAAACAATTTCAAAGAAGACACTGCCTTATAAAATAACACCGAGGTCGGAAGCGCAGCGAATTGAGATGGTGTCGGTCATTTATTTGTTTTCAATTGTAGCAAATTGCTCCCGCTCTGATTGAGATGACCGTCGTAAAATCTTGTTACACGTTACATTTTTATCTTTGTCGTCCCCGCAGTTTCCGATTGGAACTAATGGAGGTTCTATAAAATTCTGCAGAGATGTCGAGTTTGATTTTTAACTCTTTTTACGTTCGTATTTTTGTAATTACGTTGCGCTTTGTGTCCGGATTTGTGTTACTGCTTTGTGGGGTTTTGGTATTAATGTCGGATGTAATGGTTTGGTTTTGGATTAAACTTGATTTGTGACAGTTTTGCGCTGGCATTGTTCTAACTGAAACATGCGAATCTGCTGCAGTAATACTTGTTTTTTTTCCGACTGCTGTATGGGTGCGTTCGATCCGCCGATCAAAGGTCTGTAAAAGTCCCAGGTAGTCAATACCTAGACAAAGTGTAAATGTGGTGATGTTCCACAAACGATGGGACACTTAATATAATGTCCATCGTGTCCTGTCAGCTGCACGTTACAGAAACTGATGGACGCCAGTTATGGCGCCAAACACGTAGCTGAATTCTGGGCCGAGTCCATTTAGATTGCTATCGACACGCTAAGAAGAATACGCAGTCTTCAATCCTCACTCAGTTCAAGCAACGTCTACGTTTCAAGTTTCATTAATATTCAAGAGACAACCTATAACTCCTGCAGCTCCCCATAAATGTTCAGTTAATAACCAAAACTACGTACCACCATATCCATACCCCTAATAGACACATTCCACTCCACAAGTTATAGCCAACCAGCAACTCTAATCTTAGAACACATGTGACCATCCAATCGGAACGTCGCAGCAGCAATCAGGGGAAGATATCATCAATCCGTTGCGTGGTTCGTTTGCTAATAGAGTCAACGAGATACGAGGCGGGAGTGCCTCATCAATATCGCACGAAGACGCGGTTACTAGGGAGGAGGGAGATAAGGGGATTAAAGATTTTTGTGAGACTTGAGGGTAATTGCAAAATGGTTAAGGTGTTGATTTTGATTTGGAATTGAATGATGTTGGAGGCAATGGTATTACAATTGTTGTCTTTTTTAGGGCTTGTGTTTTTCGGGAACATACTTAGGTTACCAACGGCGATCGTATACTAAATGGTGAAGATACAAAGTTTTTTTAAATTTATGTTTTAATTTTAAAAGATGAAGAAGTTAAGATAAAATTTACAAAGTTTTTAATATGTTGAGGACCATCAGTTCCCAGTTTTACAATACTCTGGCTGCTAGTAATTTGTAAAAGGGAACTTGCTTCGTATTATTTTTATTAGGTAGTTTTCCACGAATGTAGTCTCAATCAATTGAAGGACATAAGTTGTTTTGTTGTTCGCAGATGACGAATCTCGTAATACCCCGAACTGCTAACTAGATGATGAGCTTCGTCACGAGTCCTGTGTATATTTATACTAATCAAAACCTAGAACTGGGTCTGTTAAGGTGCGTCCAGACAGTGAGAGACATGTCCTTCGAATGTCAGTCACATGTCATGAATATGACGGCTGCCTCAGGCTGAACCATCTGACGTACGGTGCTAAGCTAAGTTGACAGGGAGGCTCTGTAGGTAAACATTTGTGAAATTGTTTTGTAAAATGTATTGAAAAAACAAGTTGGCGGCGTTAGTTCCGAGTTTGGTCATACGCCAAAAGATCCTTGTACATCTATATAAATAACTAGCATATCGTCGTTGTCAAACCAAAATCTGCTATGTGCCGTTTTTTGAGATTTCAAGATTTTGACCACAGAGATTTTGGTTTGACAACGACGATATGCCCGCGACTTCGTCCGTGTGAAGTTTCTTGTTTTAACATTAAAATATATCTTATAGCTGTGCCCCGTTATTTCGTTTTTGCTAACCGTTCTTTCTGGATTTTTTTCTTTATGCTCGGCTCCAAAGGGTCGTAGCGTGATGCTAAATAGCCTATAACCTTCCTCACGACTTGGGCTATCAAATGCAAAAATATTTTCTGGCATTTCCAGAGATTAACACGTACGGTCACCATCAAAAGTTGATTAACACTTCAGTTTTTTTAATTTTAGTTATTGAGCAAAATATTTGTTCAAAATTGCAGCAGAAGAATTTTTTTTAGAATATATACTCTTGTCTATTATGTGAAAAGCTAAAGATCAGTTTATTGAAAAAAGTTGTTGTCAATTTAATAACATGTAAAAATGATAATGTTAATCGACTTTTGATGCTGACTGTACAAACATCAAATTCTTCAGCTTTATTATTAGTAGAAGTTTTGCTGCGCATTCCTGGACTAGACGCACCTTTATGTTCTAGGTAACCAATCAGCATCGTAGATATTAATTCTTCTTTTGTTTATTGTTGACTAAGCGAATTGAATAGACACGAATCAATTTGATTGGAACGGTATTGCCCTGTGAGTTAACTCAAAGATTGCATTCACCGTTATGGATTGAATCGGTTGAAAAAGTGTTGCAATCTATTGCTGAGAAACATCAAAACGTAGGTATACTTCCTTCTTAATTTGTTCAAGAGTGGATTATTATTTGAATTTAACGCCGTTTTTTTTTTAATTTATGTTTTTTTCGCAAATGTATATTGTCTTTGGTCTTGGTGTGATCATTAAATTGTGACCTGTGGGGTAATCAGTAGCTATGGCTTTCTATTTGACAGTACAACAACATTCATTGCGTTATTTACGTTGTTGAGCAGACAAATTTTGTGAAGCAAGGGATTAGCAGTACCTATCCTTCAAAATGATTCAGACTGAGATTGATTCTACTCTATGAGACAAACTTTGAATTTGCATTTGTTGAATACGAGGCTTTTGGCTACTTTGTATTAGTGTGTTTTTGTCTTTTATTATAATGTGCGTCTTGTTCGAGCAGAATAAAAAAAAACTTTTCTGTTAAAGCCACGGTTTAAAATTTAAAATGTACAATATTTTTAAATTCAACCATCGGACTGTAGGAATATATCACGGACAGAAAATTCTCTCAGTGCACGAATTAAAATAAAAAGCTGAAGAGAGCTAGCGTTCAATTTCAAAAGATTTTTGTTCCAGTTTTATAGAACGAGCGTGCACGTATACAGGGTGTTACAGAAAGGGTATATCAATACAAACGGGTTGAAGAGTGTATCTGGTCTAGAATCTCTGTACGAAATTTCAGCTCAAAAGCAGTAACTTTGAAAATGCTTAATATTTTTTTATTTCGATAGTTTATTAAATTGAAATCATAACAAACGTGTCACCGCACTACGAGGGTCATTATCCATTATCTGTAGTGTGTCTGTGCGCCTAGTACACGCACATCACGCCGCCGCGCGCCAGTGCAGCGCCGTGATGTCGAAATAAAAAAAATATTAAGCATTTTCAAAGTTAATGCTTTTGAGCTGAAATTTTGTTCAGAGATTCTAGACCAGATACACTCTTCAACCCTTTTGTATTGATATACCCTTTCCGTAACACCCTGTATAAAGTAACTTTAATTAAAGCCCTAGT
Organism: Amphipoea oculea; assembly: GCA_945859645.1. Lineage (NCBI taxonomy): Eukaryota > Metazoa > Arthropoda > Insecta > Lepidoptera > Noctuidae > Amphipoea > Amphipoea oculea. The sequence goes on from OX243880.1 coordinate 16,492,996, forward strand.
GGGCAGGAATCGTGCAGTTTTCCGTTGTTACTTGCCTTTCCATTTTATGACGTGATGACATGTCGAGTTCTTTGGTATAGCGATTAGTGTTGGGAAAATATTTCATTATTTAAAAGTCGTCCTTCCCTGTGTATACCTACAAGCTTAGTTTTTGCTTTTCCGACACTTCTTAGGGCCGGTTGGTTAACGTAATATACGTACGTCAAATAATAACGATTATGTACTCGTCATTATTTGTTGTACGGCAAGGCCATAACTTTGTAATTGTGATTTGAAGCAACGTTATTTTTGGTTTGACGATAGTTAGCGCCATTTTTGACGTTACGCATGCGTCAAGTGGACGTGAAACAACCCACCCTTAATGGGTCATTGTACTTATCATTATGAACAACTTTCTACTAAGGGACCACACCTGGGGTCCTGCTCTCGAAGATACGGGCCCGTTGGAAAGTAGCTGATCCGTCAAAAGTATGAAATTAAATTTTTCGGACGGGTAAAAACGCGTCAAGATTAGAGAGAACTGTCAAATTGTGTTGTCATTCATTCTTAGTTCAAACCCCAAACTAATCTTATGTCCGTAGGTGATACGGAGTAGGAATCGCCCGTAACTTTGGCCGAAACTACGGGCATCGTGCTAAGGGAGTAGACCCCTGTAGTGGCGAAAGCAAATTGTCGATTTATACCTACCGAATAGCTGTTTTGTTCGCGATTTCTGTGGTGATCCCGTAGTAAAAGTGGTTCATAATGATGAGTACAATGACCCTTTAAGAACCTATACTACCTCAGCTAAAATGCACTCTTTATCTCGCTCATACGATACTGCTCGCGGACTGAGTGAGAGCGAGACAGAGTGCGCTGCTGGGCGGCAGGCAGCGCCAATAGTTTAGGTATTTGCTTTTTACAGTGAAAATAATGGTAATTATAAAAAAATAAATAACATAAGACCTGCTTTAAAGTAAGTTCAGTTAGTATGCAAAGTTTCATGATCTAATTTGAAGTATTTTTTTAATACCAGTGGTTTATTGTTCGGGTAAGAGGTAACTTTGGATTTTTTTTCTATCGAGAAAATTTTATGGAATCGTGTTTTCGTCTAACTTTTCCCGTTTTGACTGTCCTTTCCAAAAACAGTGGATAAGGACAGCCATAGGCATCAGTTAGGTATAGGTTACTAACACACTAACAGTTTATGATTTTGTTATTTTGTGTTTATTTTGTTATATTGTGTACTTAACTTATATGGAGATTTCTCTGAAATAAATAAATAATAATAGATAAAGCGAGACATATAGAAGAGATACATAAACAATGGAGGCAGAAAGAACTACACGGAAGACATCCAAATGATTTATACCAAACACACATTGATAAAGAAGCTTCAAACAAATGGCTGGAATTAAGTGGACTATTTCCAGAAACAGAAGGATTCATGCTGGCCATTCAAGACCAAATCATAAATACCAAGAATTATAGAAAATATATAATTAAAGATAACACAATAAGAAGCGATTTATGCAGAAAGTGCAACAGCAAACCTGAAACTATACAGCACATCACAGGAGCTTGTAGCACACTAACCCAAAACGATTACACTCATAGACACAATCAACTTGTTAACATTATACACCAGAAACTCGCAACAAAACACAATCTCATGAAGGATCCATACACACCATACTACAAATACTCACCTAGGGCTGTATTAGAAAACCAATCATACAAATTATATTACGACCGCACTATAATTACAGATCATACAATATATAACAATAGGCCCGATATAACACTTGTTAATAAAGAAAATAAACACACATACATAATAGATATAGCAGTCCCAAACACCAATAATATACAAAATACTATCACGGAAAAAATCAGGAAATATACAGAACTACAAGAAGAAATTACCAGAGTTTGGAAAATGAATAGAGTAACAATAGTCCCAATAGTGGTATCAACGACTGGTATCATCCCAAAACAACTATTTATCAGTTTAAATGCAATCAATCTTCCCAAATACTACAGAAAGCTGCTATATTAAACACATGTCGTATAGTCCGAAAATTCTTACAATTAGATTTAGACAATAATTTCAATGCAGTACAAAACACCTAATCTACTCAGACTTAAAATCTCACCTTGGTTTACACCCGTGAGATTTTAATAAATACCAGGTTCTTGGAACCTGAGAAAATAAATTTTAAAAACAAAAATAATAATAATAATTATTCACCAGCAACTTGCTTTGAAATATAAACTTGTGGATTCTGAGGTACCGTATTACAAGTATGTGCCCGACCCAGTTCTTGAAAATGACCATGCCACGCTGTACTGGGATCGGTCTATCATTACTGACAGGACTATTGTTGCCAATAAGCCTGATATAGTGGTGATAGATCGATTAGCGCGCCGCACAATGATTGTCGATGTTACCATTCCACATGACGGGAACCTCGTGAAAGCTGAGAAAGAGAAACAAATTAAATATCTTGACTTAGCACACGAGGTTGTTGACATGTGGAATGTGAGCTCGGCTATCATTGTGCCGATTGTCGTATCGGCCAATGGGCTTATGGCCCAAAGCCTCGACCAACATCTGTCGAGGCTGTCGTTAGGCGGTTGGATCAAGGGCCTGATTCAGAAGGCAGTACTCCTTGATACAGCTCGTATTGTGAGGAGGTTCCTGTCTCTGGAGCCCTAACCACCGGTAGCTTGGACCCTGCTCCCGACACCGGCGGAATACTATTTTTTATATTTTTAAATGTTTTTTATACGTATTTTTTATATTTTAAGAAATATTTAAAAATGTAAATTAATATGTACATAAATAAATAAACGAAATAATAATAATAAATAAGACTTAGCATTAATCCTCAACTTTACCATATATTTATTTCAAAATTAATGGTGCAGTATTTTCGACATAACGGAGGATTACGCTAAGCCATTTGAGGTAGTATAGGCTCTTAAGAGGTCTTCAGTTATTTCAGGTACACCTTGTATAAAGTTCGGGATAGTATCGGCAATTACTGTGTAGGTTTTAAATCGGTTTTGTAAATTATTAAAAGTCCGTGTGTTCATTTTGTTATTGAGAGAGTCTCATTTAAATAGAAATGTGTTCATTTTGATTTATTTCCGTTGGATCCCGTTTTTGAATCCCATTTTAATATTTTTGGCGTTGGATCCCGCAAAATATTATTATGTATTTCCGTTGGATCCCGAATTTAAAAAATACAAGATAATTACGTTTTATTGTCGTTGAATCCCGAAAAGTATTTCCGTTGGATCCCGAATGCTTAAAAAAATCTGAATGCGGGTACTTTCAACAACAAAATTGTTTATAATAAAATGAGGGGTTCACTAATGTTTCACCAAAACTCCATTGACAAATTAGTTTACAACCAACGTTTCGTATACTATTTATTTTTGTTTTTTTTTGTTTTTTTTTTTTGTTTTTTTTTTTTTCTATAATTTTCATGTATTGTATTGTGATTTATTTTAATGTGTTCGTCCTTGTCAAACTTATACCTAGATGTTAAGTGAAAGATGTGGTCGCCTATAATTGGAGGCGCACACTTTTATTTGTCCCTCTTCATGTTGCTATGAATTCACATTCACAGAGGCTACACAGTCACCTGTGTAGCCTCTGTTGGCGATCCAAATAAATAAATAAATTTCACAAACAACTCATTTTCTATATAATCTAGTCGTTTCTGGCACTCGCCGGCCGCTGCCGCGGCACCGCTCGCTTCGCTCGCTCGGCTCGTGCGTAGGGGTCGCAGTTTTAACCTAACCTAACCTAACATTGCTTTTTTTTTTAAATAATAACCTATTCTAACTAGTTCGGTTCCGGGTACCCCACTAAAAATAATCTATTTTTATTGTTTGATAAAGGTAAATCACTTTTCTTCTGAAATGTACCTACACATGTTGTTATAATATGGGATTCAACGGAAATAGCAAACGGGATCCATCGTTAATACCTAAAAAATGGGATTCAAAAGTGGGATCCAACGACAATAAACGTTCATTTTGGGGAGAGCAAAATGTACTCGTATATGCAATTTGCTAAAGTGTTCTTCTCATTTTGTATGTTTATTTATAATGCAACCGAGATTACGTTATTTACTTATATGTTTGAAATAGAGTTTATATTATACTTAAACGTTGGAATACTTAACTAATGTTGTAAAAGGCATTGAATCATGATCAATCAACGAAATATTAATCATTGTGCCCTTGGACGCACATAAAGGCGAAATTGACGACAATTGGACAACAGCCCTGTAGAGGTTTTGTTCATATCTTGGACATATCGAATGTATATGTTACGGCTAATAGCCGAACTGCGGCTACACATAGTATTAACCAAACCTAACTTCGGGGTGCCCTTCGCTCGCTCTTGCATCCGACGTCGCCTCCTGAGGTACACACGAACCGGATGTGGCCGGCTGCACCTAGTTGTACCCGGCTAAAAGTAGGTGTAGCCGCCGCAGTTTTACCCGGCTAAAACTAGGTGTAGCCGCACTTCGGTTATTAGCCGTGACATATACACGGAGTAAGTGATATCTAATCTGCATTCACGATTTATTTGCCAAAAATGTAAACAAATATGAGTTTATGGAAAAATTACTTTAAATCCTACTCAATATAGTTCAGTTTACGCTACAACTTTAAACATTTTTATAACTTTTTCAATAGTGCTAGTCACTCTGAAATCAACTTAATTACCACTAAAATAGAGTTTATATTTTTATAACTTAAAATAATATTAATTTGAAACATAAGTTTGAATAGACTTTAAGTATAAACGATTAAAGTTCGACACAACTTAGATGTAGCGTCGGCAGAATTCGTAAAACGTTCGTAATTCGTATTCGTAAATCTTTATTACTACTTTAGGAAAAATGATCAATTTTTCCTAAAGTAGTAATAAAGATTGGTGATTTTGAAGGCGCACTTAGTTCGGATGTGATCGGTTTTACGAATTTTGCCGATGCTACATCTAAGTTGTGTCGAACTGTACCATGTGAAAGCGATCAGAAACCGAAAACTTGTTGATCTCCTTAGATAGACTATCTTTATACTAATTACTCATCCCCAAGGATAAGCACCCATGCTCACCTCCGCAGCTTCGGCTTGCTGGTCTTCTGGCGACCAGCAAGCCCACAAATGGAAATCGGGAATAATCGGTAATTAATGACTGGACTATTATACCTACTGCTAATTTTCATGATAAAATAATATGATTTATTAATTTAGTTGTTGAATAAAAAAGTTTTATAGCTAATTTAGAGGCTGGAATTTGATTTTATTAGCAGACAAATGTTGAATCTCTTAAAATATGTAAAGTAGCCCACTTACAACATTAGTCGCTGAGTTATCAATTCAGAAGTAAATATGTACGTTCATCGGTAGCTCTGAGTCATATTAATTTACGTTCGTAAACTGACGCTGGTTTTTTGATATTCTGTCGGAATAGTAAAGATGATGAATTAATATATAATAGAAGCTGTTCTATAACTCGTTGACTACATACAAAAAAAGACGTTGGCTTGGGTGCTAAAGAAAACTTTTGTTGCTGCACTTCCCGATACTTTTATCCAGATATTCTCACGGGATCGACACTTATGGGGGTGAAACCGTGGGCCGGTGCTAGTGTTGATATAATCCTATGAGTAGGTATTCCAAGAACGGAACTTCAGCTACTCTTATCTAAACAGCCATCTAAATTAAATCTATCGACAAAAACCTTAGAGCTATTCGGACAATTTGCACGGTCTGGCAACCTGCTAATATGAGCTACCACCAGCCAAGTGGAACGTACTTACTACCTCATGTAGATAGGTATCAGGCCGAGTAGATGCCCTCAAATGCGCTCACATGACCTTCGAGTTTGATTATATAGTTAACTAGCTGTGCCCCGCGGTTTCACCCGCATAAGTGTCGATCCCGTGGGAATATTGGGATAAAAACTATCCTATGTCCGTCCCCGGGATGCAATCTTTCTCTCTGCCAAATTTTATCGAAATCCGTTTAGTGGTTTAGGCGTGAAAAGGTAACATACAGACAGACAGGACAGAGTAACTTTCGAATTTATAATATTAGTATGGATTAACGCGTTTTAAATGCGTAAATGTACCTCGTTTTATGGGTAACTAGAGTAAGTAGGTATCAGAAGGTCAATTCTCGTAATTTAAAACGTTCAAAATCTAGTCGCAGTCTCATCTTGGCGACAAGCAAATGCCAAATACTTGTCAAAATGAAGGGAAATTAGAAGTATTTTTTGACAGATTGAGACTGAGATCAGACTGTGAACGTTCTTAAAATTACGAGAATTGCCCCTCAGTTTAAGTAGTAAAGTAGGATAGTGGTTTTAGTTTGGATGTCAGATAGTTTAGTTAGGTTTTTTTTAATTATAGGTGTAAAATACGGTTTGTAGGTAAATAAGACTTCACAACCAAGTTCATGAACTTGACTTTCTTGACTTTACGATCCGATGCAGCTCGTCAGGTCCAGTCCTCCCCCAGCGACGCCCTAAGTTTAGAAGTTTTATGGCCGGACGCCTTAATTTATAAGGCGCCCACAGGATAGCCCGGTTAAGTAGCTAACAATCTCCTAGGTTAAGGTGCGAGAGGCCAATCACAAAAAAAAAAAAGTGTAGTCTTATTGATTGTCTGACGGTTCTAACAAATGGTCCACCTTATGTTTACGTTTATCCAAAATTACTGCAGTAACTCGTAAAACTCCATCTCGGATGTTCACTTCGGGTTATTGCAGGTAAAAATTTTGATGTGCTTCGAATATCAGCTCACAAAACTGAAGGCCATAATTTAAAACGTTAAAAATCTAGTCGCAGTCTCATTTCGGCGACAAACAAATGTCAAAAACTTGTCAAAATGTAGGGAAATTAGAGGCATTTTTGACAAATTGATTGACTAGATTTTGAACGTTTTAAATTACGAGAATTGGCCTTCAGACTGAACGTTCTTAAAATTACGAGAATTACCCCTTATTAAAGACACTTGAGTGTATAATAGAAACTTACAAACAAACCATTTCACTATTTCCCATAATTATCGCCACTTACGCGTACCTACAAACAGTTTCAACAGCCATTTCCAACGAAAAGAACAAAAAATAAATAAACCGTTAAGTACATACAATGTCCGTTATCTTAACTACGAGAATTTTCAGCAAACTTTCACGTATCGATATCACTATTTGTTGTAAACTAGCGTTCAAGTTTTGGTGTTGTTTGTTTAACGTTGTCCTGCTGTTTAGTGGTTAACTATTCGTTTTAAACGGGTTTAGGATAATGTTTTTTGGTTTTTGTGAGAATTGTCGTTGTTTCGTTTCTTTTGGTTCTGTTTCTTTTATTTATTTGAGCTTACATGCATAATATGAGAGAATAGAGTCTCAAGGCGTTGCGTACAGAGCAATTTACAAACTAAAAAGTGACACACACCTATTTGGGTATAGGTTAGGTAAACTACAATAAAAAAAAGTCGGGTTGCACTCCGGGAGTGCCGGCAGAAGTGAAAACTTGAATATTAACGTTGAAATAAATCAATTATGAATTGAATTAATATAACTAATTTTTTTTCATTATTTCTGCGTCACTTTTTTCATTAATCGATGCACTTTGTTCAATTTCCATATTTTAAACACTTTATATACACAAATTTTACGAATACACAGCAGTGTGGCTACTACACAGACGGTCGAGCCATCAGCTGTCCATCCATCCATCCACATCCACGTCCATCATCACCTTTCACCGTCACCGTCCCCGTCCACGTCACCGTCCCCGTCCCCGTCCCCGTCCCCGTCACCGTCACAGTCACCGTCATCACCGTCACCGTCACCGTCACCGACACCGTCACCTTCACCGTCACCGTCACCGTCACCGTCACCGACACCGTCACCGTCACCGTCACCATCACCGTCACCGTCACCGTCACCGTCACCGTCATCGTCACCGTCACCGTCACCGTCACCGTCACCGTCACCGTCACCGTCCCCGTCACCGTCACCGTCACAGTCACCATCACCGTCACCGACACCGTCACCGTCATCACCGTCACCGTCATCATCGTCACACCGTCACCGTCATCACCGTCACCGTCATCACCGTCACACCGTCACCGTCACCGACACCGTCACACCGTCACCGTCACCGTCACCGACACCGTCACCATCACCGTCACCGTCACCGTCACCGTCATCACCGTCACCGTCATCACCGTCACACCGTCACCGTCACCGTCACCGTCACAGTCACCGTCACCGTCACCGTCACCGTCACCGTCACCGCCACCGTCACCGTCACCGTCACCGTCGCCGTCACCGTCACCGTCGCCGTCACCGTCACCGTCACTGTCACCGTCAACGTGTCCGTCCGTCCGTCCGTCCGTCCGTCCGTCCATCCGTCCGTCCGTCCGTCCGTCCGTCCGTCCGTCCGTCAGTCTGTCCATCCGTCCATCCATCCATCCATCCATCCATCCATCCATTATTGTGTCTCACTTGGTTCACTTCGGTTGGCGCCGCCGTAGAAAGAGGGGGGGGGGGAAATCTCTCCTGACGGTCACGTGTCCTGACGCGAGTTTAACATTTTTTCCCCATTACAAAAAGTGTGCAACGCCGCTAAAGAAGTTTTCACTTCAAAAATAATGTAAACATGAGAAAATATAATATTAATTTTGATATTTTCTCGTGTTTACATTTTTAAAGAAATCGCGAAAAAAAAAAGACGGGTTGCACTCCGGGAGTGCCGGCAAAAGTGAAAACTTGAATAATAACGTTGAAATAAATCAATTATAAATTGAATTAATATAACAATTTTTTTTTCAATTTCTGCGTCACTTTTTTCATTAATCGATGCACTTTGTTCAATTTCCATATTTTAAACACTTTATATACCTACACGAATTTTACGAATACACAGCAGTGTGGCTACTACACAGACGGTCGAGCCATCAGCTGTCCATCCATCCATCCACATCCACGTCCACCATCACCGTCACCGTCACCGTCTCCGTCCACGTCACCGTCACCGTCGCCGTCACCGTCATCGTCACCGTCATCGTCATCGTCACCGTCACCGCCGTAGAAAGAGAGGGGGGGGGGGGGAATCTCTCCTGACGGTCACGTGTCCTGACGCGATGTCCTGACGCGAGTTTAACATTTTTTACCCATTACAAAAAGTGTGCAACGCCGCTAAAGAAGTTTATACTTCAAAAAAACGGCTGTTCCCTACATTTTGACGAGTTATGCGAACATAAATGTAGGGAACAGCTGATTTTTTTCACGACTTCAGGTTTGGTCCCACAGTAAAAGTTGTTCATAATGATGAGTACAATGGCCCCTTAAGAGGATAACGGTGATTAAAATTTCAACCTGTATGTCACTTTGTGCCTGTATTTTAACCCAACTATTCACCACGTTTATTTCGCAGTGCCTTTCGAATTATTTTGACTAGTCGCCGCGTCATCTGCGAATTTCTCGCCTCTGTGGGAATTCCTTTCAGCATTTGGCTTTTAATAGCTCGGAAAATTTTAGCTAAAGATTAAAATTGTACAAAGCGATGTGCTTTGAGGAGTGATGGGTGGATCTTCATTATGTAAGTCGTCTTTTACTTTGTGTCGGGTTTCTGATGTTGAGGGTGGGAATTACAGTGACATTTTCCTTTGAGGAATGACTTTTGGGGTTTGGTTGGAAAATAAAACTAGGAATACGAGTGTTTGTTGAATATTTACTTCGTTTATTGCACCAAATGGGCAGACAGAAGGTATAGTCCACCTTGCGTTTAAATGTAGTCTTTTTATTTTGTAATTATGTGCTTTATACCAACAAAGGATTGTTGGTCGAAATAAGCGTTTTTATTTATTTAAGGACAAATATAACTTGACATTTTATGACGTGCCAGTGGCATTCAACCATACCATCGATAATTTGAAAGTAATATAATCATTTTGTTATCTATTTACTCTATAGGCAGATTTGTTTTGTCAGTGTGTCCACCTGAATCAAAGTCTCAGAATCCTCAAACGCCAGCATTCTTACCTAACACAAATCCTAATTCATTGCCAAACACTTAAATTTTACGAACTTTTTCCCATTCCTTTTGTTATCAACCACCTTATTCCGGATTACAATATAACTTCGTGCCGCGGTGCGCTAAAGTGTAATATAATAGGGTAATCGTAAAAGTTAAAAACTCGTTAGTTACGTTGGACACGAAGTTTTGCGGAGCTCGGCTTTGGCACCGTTGTAGCGTCCATTTTACCTGTACGTAGAATTAAGGCTGCGATACGGGAGAGATGACAGCGAGTGCCATTTTCTCATTTAAAATCATATGTGGTCCCATGGGACTAGTGGTACACTTGTCCCATCATGGGATTAGTGGGACACTTGTCCCATCATGGGATTAGTGGGACACTTGTCCCATCATGGGACTGGGTCAATGGGACTAGTGGGATAGACCGGTTTTCTGCAGGCAGCCTTAAAACAATTCTGATAAATGCAATCGCATGAATCGCTGGAAGAATCTTAGCTTAAGCGTAATCAGGTCATACTGTTCCCACCGCTTGGACACGGACCTCCTCCCTGTGAGAGGGAGTAGGCCATTATCCACCAAGCGGGCTGATGGATGTCACATGACTTCGAATTCTTGGTTCTTGGACATGCCGGTTTCCTCACGATGTTTTCCTTCAGCAGCGTTTTGAGAGCAGTGGTGATGAAATGAAATACACAAACTAAAGTGCTTGCCTGGGTTCGAACTTACGGCCTTCAACTCTTGGGGCCGATACCTCTGGCCGCCACTGCTCTGAAGAAAAGAAGAAAGTCCTTAGGCTTCTGTAATATTCAACAATCGAGTCACACAAACCTGCTCACACACTCACAAACATACACACACACATACTCAAACACTCACACAAATATTGTATGTTTATCCAATAATATTCGGTATGGAAGAGCAGTCTCCCAATACAGGCGTTACTTGCTTAAAGGGAGGCTCCAATCACAAATTCTGTTCTAGTAAAATATGTTGAAGAAATAAATGACTTTTGATATCAGTCTTTGCTGGACACAAGCATCTTTCAACTTTTGCCATGACACTACGAGAGAAAAGCGAAAGCTTATTACTAAATGCTTATGTGTTTATGATCAGTCTCACGGTAAACGGAGAAAAACGCGCAATCTAACGCCATTTATATTATACACTTTTATCAGACGTACCGTACATTTGCATTGCAAATCGGATAATTATGGAAATGGGAAAATGAAAATGCATTTTCTTATTTTCAATACCATATTCTCGTATGTGTATAACCATTGCACAATGCATTTGCAGCTTATAGGCATGTTGCGGAACCATTTTCTCTTGGGATTAGATATATTTGCATTTATTTTAATACTCTCAATATTAGCACATACCTATAGTTGCTCTCTCTTTTTCGCTTTTGGTCGGACACTGTTAATTCCATATGCTGTATTCACTTATTCTGCCATTTTTATCTTTCTTCTGCAATTCGTTTTATATTCTACCTGTCCTAGTTAGAAAACAAGGAAAGTATTTATTAGGATTTCAAAAAGAAAAAAAATACGTTTATTTGCGGTAAATATGACGCATGAAAAAAAACAAACAAAAAATAAAACAAAATAACAATACATACTACTACTACCTACACCCACCTACCTACCTACTACTTTTACTTGCATAGGAAAACAGTTATTCAAACTAAACACAGTGTATCTATGATTAAAAATAATTAACCTGTATCGTTCCACTGCTGGGCAAACGACTCCCCCATAGTTTTCTATTGTTCCAACTAGTTCCAAGTGCATTAAGTTCTCTAAGTAATATCCCTGATACAAATACATACATAAAAAAAACCGAGTGTGCTTATGACCACACGACTGAAGTGAAACTTCAAACGTATTTGGCTATGAGAGGAAGAGATTAAGAAAATGTGCGCGCGCACTGCTTTCTCTTGCTTATATCCCCCACTCAACTCCCGTTCGCCTCGCCCGATCACACTTTTCGTGACGCTTACGTCACGCGTTCGCCAGCTTACTCCCCAAGTCAAGCGTGCGTAAAGAAGTTTCACTTCAAAAAACAACAGCATAAAATGAAGTCCTGGCTAAAAGTCTCCTATCTCATTAAATCAAGCGTTCCTTATATTTATCCATCCTCCCTTCCATTTCCCCCTCGATATCCGTGTCAGAAATAAAGCACGTCGCCAAAACATTTGTACTACATCACTCCATCAGGTTTAAGCTTTCCCTGGAGACCTGTAACAGTGGAGGAACGGATGTACGTGTTGTTACGTTAACCTGTCATGTCTATACTATATTAAAATAGTCTATTTTCCTGTATCTTGTTGGCAAGGTGGCAAGACGATGTTTCTTCCAAAAAAAAAAAAAACGATATAAATAAGCTCGGCTGTTTTGGCACAGGTTAGAGCTATCTTGGAGCATTTGGCCATAATAATAACGCATAGAAGGTACACGTATTACAAGGGGTATAACAACCCAGTTACTGAGTAATACGATATATATCGTATTACTCAGTAACTGGGTTGTTGTGGTCAGGTAAGCAGTCGCTCCATGTAACATACTGGTATTTAGCTGAATCTTGTTAGACTATCACTAGAGAATGATCTATCTACTTCAGGGGATTACAGGACCCAAACGCAAAAAACGCAAGTTTTATAATGCCTAAAAGTATATAATCGACTACAGTAAAAAAAAAAAATATGATATTTTTCATCATATATATGCTAGGTAGATAGTGTGTTGAAAACATAATACAACTAATTTGATACGATAGAAAAAAAACATGAAGATACCTCTAAAAACTTTCTTTTTACAATAAAAACCATACTAATGTAGGTACATACAATCATTCTGATTTTTTGTCAGACTATTCTACAAGCAACATACTAAAACACTAGTGTTTTAATTTTTTAGTCCAAACAATAGATTTTTGTAATTAAATAATTGCTTCATATTTTGCAATAAATTACCAGGGTTGTGTCATCGCACTTCTCTTTATTTTCTATGCGGACTGCATAGAAAAGAAAGAGAAGTGACCGCGCTTTAGGTCATGACGTAATCCCCTTAATAGAAATCCTAAAATCACTGAAAGACAATGCACATCCTTAACCGCCGTGTCTAGAAGCATGAAATTTTACACAAGAGTTCCTTGTACAGAGGCCAGCACATCAAACTACCCCAACCTGTCAAATTTTCCCAATTGAATATGAACCTTATTAATTTGTAGTAAAGTTGAAAATCTATCAAAGAAATCTGACAGATTGGGGTAGCTTGATGTGCTGGCGTCTGTACATAAATAAAAAAGGTGAGCGATAAGGAAGAATCTTTGAAAATTCATCCCCTAAAGGATTTAAATAGGGGATGAAAGTTTTTATGGAAGCTCGTAATTTTTACCGATGAGAAATCCCGTCGGGCACGCAGCTAGTCAAAAAAGAAAATATAATATATACTGATATTTTAATGAGCAATAACTTGTAACAGTCCTTTCAAATTACATGAGTTAGTGGCTCACGAGACATTGTAAGAAAAGAAGCATTCAGTGTTCTATTCATAGTCAAGACCACACCGCAAGCCAACATTATAATATCTGTGCTAATATTCCTTGAAGCCGGAAGCACGAATAGCCAGTAAGTTCATGCAGCCACTGTTATATTCAGAGTTCAGACGTGAAATAACGCTGCGCCATTCGTTTGGTCTTAACCCTAGAACATCGTAAATAAACGTAAGAAATAAGTGAGCTCTCTGTCTTACCATTTGGGTTTACGAGTAAAATGTTTGTTGGTTTAGTCGGAGTGGCTTGAGGTTTGTATCTATAGTGTAGTTTTTTTTTTTGTGGTGAGTTGTTTTAAAGCTTTCTAGATATTACATGGTGGTATATACAGGGTTATTGGTAAAACATTAACAACCTCAGAACTATATTACTAACATCATAAACAACAACTTTTGTTCTATAGCTTTTATTAATTCATCAGACTTTCATACAAAAATATAAATATTTAAATTCAATCGATTGAAATATTCGATTTTCTGTTACGAACTTTACGCACTGCTGCATATCTAGCCTCTCTCTTATTTAAACTTTTCGCACACAATAAAATACAAAGGTGGACTTGAACCCTTAGGCATTATTTTCTTGTGTCAATCCCTACCTACGCTCCTGTTCCAGCCTCATCCAGCACCCCTAATAACGCGTAACGCACGATCAATCACTATTTGAACGAATTTGAAGGATGTTGCTAATCCATTGCTTCATATGTTCGAAAAAAATATCTGCTCATCAACGTAAATAACGCAATGAATGTTGTTGAACTGTCAAAATGAAATCCATTGCTACTTGTAGTTTGTTACGCAATTACCCCGCAGGTTTTACCGAACAACTTACTTACCTATGTATATCCTTTTCTAAGGAACCTGTTAAAGTGGCATCCATAGGAGGTTAGGCATTAAGTGGCCTATTTAGGAAAATCATTTTCACGAAGATTCCAAATGCTCAAGTAAAATGCTATCATAAAAAACCCCAAGAAAATATTTCTGCAAAAATATTCTGCCCAACTCCTATTTGGTTGGCTTTTATGCTCACATATCAATAATCGTATCCCACTTACCTTCAAAAGGTCCACAATTTACCTCCAGCCCATATCTCCATGCATGTTTAGCTATAAATATTGACGATAATTTGATTTTAGCGGGCATTATTGACTATAACAGCAAAATGCCCACGAAATATCGGCGTAATGGCTCGCTAAACCCATTTATATGTAACGATATAATCCGTGTCGTGTCGCACAACGATAATAGCAACAAAAACTATATAACCGATGTTGTATAAATCATTCCTGGTGCGAAATACAAGAACGTTTTAGTAGTACAACTTTATTTTAAAGTGGGACTTTTAACGTGGTCGGAGGGGCCCGTAGCTAAATAATAACAGCGGCACAGGTCGATCGATCAGGTTAAGCTACGCTTGCCACGGTTGGTCTTTGGTTGGGTGACCATGGTGAGCCTGGCTACTGGGCCTGGGTTACATACCGAGTCTACTCCGTACCTCGGAAGGCACGTTAAGCCGTTGGTCTCGGCTGTCATTCGTGGATTTTCGACAGTCGTTACGTGTAGTCACAAGCCCGAAAGTCTGACAAGAGTGACAACCAGTCTTACCAAGGGGTATCGTGTTACCCAGTGACTGGGTTGTGGAGGTCAGATAGGCAGTCGCTCCATGTAAAATATTGGTATTCAGCTGCGTCCGGTTAGACTGGAAGCCGACCCCAACACAGTTCAAAAAAGGCTAGGCAGATAGATTTTTGACTATGGTTTTTTGATCCGCAAAGAAAACTGTTGCTTTATCATGCAGTCCAAACGTCTCCATTCATTATAGATTGAAACTGACAAAAACGTATCTTCGCCAAGTTACAAAACATAGATTTTTTCTTCACTTAAAATAGCCGCAATACCGCAAAGAATACCTTTATTTAAAAGAAGTTACGATTGAAACCAGACATTAAAATACAGAGAAAACACACTCATTAACTTTTATTTGGTTATAAACACCTGTTTTTAACTCGATTTCCGAAAGCATTGCACCGCAAAATGCTTAATTAGGTTTGTTTACAATGCGGTTTTACCGCAGCCACCGATACGGTACATACAAAAACCCCAAAGAAAATGGATGACTGTGGCTTTAATTGAACACGTACTGCTTGCTAAGTTACCTGTGCTAAGTGCAGCTTTCCATAATGGCAATCCAATTAGTGTTATCCTCACTTAGAGATTCGATTCCCGCGAATGAAAATGTAGATATCCATTAGGTTAGGTTCAGAATTTTCGTAGAATTTAGGACCAACAAAAACGCCTGACCCGTTGGTCTAGTTGCAAGCGCTACTGCTTGAACTCAAACAGCCTTATTACAAAACAAGGTTTATCTTTAGATCTAGGTTTAAACCATCGAGCCATTTTTAAATTTCGAACTATGATCTGACAAAGTTAAAGTTCTTATTACAAATTCTGAAGTTAAACCCGAGTCTACGTTGTCAATTTTGCATTAAGAACTTGACGTCTGTCGGAATAAAGTTCAAAATACAGTAACTGGCTCGAAGGTTAAGGCCAGGTCTAAAGTTAGAACTAGTTTTGTAATAAGAAGGTTAGATTTGATTCCCGGATCGGGAAGTGTTACTAAGTTTTTCAATCTGGAATTTCTCGATAGCAGCCCGGAGTCTGGATTTGTGCTCGGTTGATAGCAATATGCTCGCCACGTATTACTTGGGACTTACACATAACTGGTGAAATATGGGCGTACTATATCAGACCTCTGCCTTACCCTTCGAGGAACACAGGCGTGATTATATGTTTATGTAGCACAATCATTTTTATTGATAGTGATGCCAATAATAATTTTCCCACTGCTAGGACACAGGCCTCCTCTTTTGAGAGCGAGTGAGCCATAATCCACCACGAGGGCCCAGTGCGGGTTGGCGGATGTCACATGTCTTCAAATGTTTGGTTCTAGAACATGCATGCATACTGGTTTCCTCTCAAAGTTTTCCTTCACCGTTATGAGAGCAGTGTTGGTGATAAAATAATTTACACATAGTGCCTGCTTGGGTTCGAACCCAGAACCTACACGAAGTCACGGCTATTGCCGGGCTACCACTGCACTTACAGTCTGATTATGATGCCAATAATCCACAACGGATCGGCCATGCTCGACCAATCACGGCCCAGTTTCATCGCTACTCGCCTCTAACACTTGCTTATGCAAGCGTAAACGATACATACGAATCTAAACTACTGGTTTTTTTTTTCTACCGTATCTACTCATGTTTTCACGTGCGGCCGTCCGGACATGCGTGACTGCTCAAAAGTGTAAGAGTTCCTTTGTGGACACGCCTCTCGCCACCGATTCGGTCCATCAGCCAAATTGACTATGTCATTCAGGTGTGTCACAATAATGAAGGCGAGTTTCGATGAAAGTGGAACTAAAAAGTGGAAACTGTGTTTGGGAATCTTTATGTACCTACTTAGACTTGTACTGCTTTTATTTTTTGTGCAAGTTATTGAGTAAGGTTGGTGGAACAAGGTGGTGATTTGAAGCACAGTTTCAGAAAGATGTGATCATATTTAAGGATTGTTATACAGACCATCAAACTGAACAACTCTTTCTATGGGACCAACATCGTAATCTCCTAGTCAATCCCATCGTAAGTCCCATACATTTGGGTCGAGTAGTTATTGAAGTTTTGTATGGGACAGTTGATATTTTTTTCCGCGATTACGATGTTGGTGCAATGGAGAAACTTGTTCAGTTGGAAGGTCTGTACCCACACCCTTAAATATAACTAGACTTTTCTGATTAATGCTGAATGTGTCATCTTTATTTAAAGCGATTTTCTCAGATTCAGTCGGTGCAAAAGACTTTGTAATATAGATTTGTCAGAAATAGTTGCAGTTGCGTATCGAAAGACCAAATATTTAAGACAACTAATAGCTAACAAACGTTGTAATTACACACATCAAAAGTGTCTAGGGATCAACATATATTTTTGCAATAACTTTTCTCCTGATTGATATTAATTAAAATTTTCTTTAAGGATTCATCAAATAAAGTGTTTTCGTTTGTCACAGTAACGATAAACCAAGTCACCTTTGCATTAATAAAGAAATTTGCCATTTTCCTAATAAAGGGATTTTTGACATTTGAACCACTAACACAAAAGTTCGAAAAAAAGACTGAAATAACAGTTTTCTCTAAAATTTTATTGGGTAACTTAAACAATTAATAATCCGTGTTTCTACCGCGAACACTAACAACACAAGAACTTCGGTTTGGCATACTCAAAATGAGTTCATCCAAATCACGCTGTGGAATGGCCGCCCATGTTCGTTGCAACAACAAAAAAAGGTCTTCTTGCGACTGGATACCCTCCATATTCGGCAGAGCTCTTCTCTGTAGCATATCCCATGCATGCTCAATCGGGTTCAAGTCTGGCGACTGAGCAGGCCAGGGCAGGACATTGATGTTAGCTGCGGCGAGAGTCTGTCTTACAACTCTTGCGGTGTGCGGTCGTGCATTATCATGCATTAACTGAAATAAGGGACCGATTTGCACTTGTAGAGGAACGATGACGTCTGATACAATCGTCTCAGCATAAATTTGAGCGTTGAGGTTGCCTCTGATCCAAATCAACTCAGTTCTTCCGCCGATCCAAATACCCGCCCATACCATGATGGTTCCACCACTATAAGGATGGACTTCCTGGCAGGATTTTAATCGCTGTTGGCGTCCAGGGGTTCTCCAGTGTCGTATACGTCTTGTATCCGGTCTCATACCAAAACGAGACTCATCAGAAAAGCACACGAAACGCCATTGTTCTTCTGCCCAATTTCTGTGTTCAAGAGCCCATTGATATCGAATCCTACGATTGTGCATTGCTATAGGTGGTACCCGTAGCGGTCTTCGGGAATGAAGGTTCACTTCATGCAAGCGGTTTCTGACTGTTTGGTCGCTAATTAAGTTCCCTGAAGAGTGATGAAGCCTCACGGCTAACATCATGGCGGTTATTGTTGGAGCTCTTCGAGTTAAGATTTGAATGTATCGGTCTTGTCTCCGTGTGGTGCAGCGATACCGTCCTCCATGGCGCTCAGCCACGGTACCAGTGCTTCGGTAACGTGTCCAAAGTCGACTGATAACACTCTGACTTGTATTCAGAGCTAAAGCCACAGTACGTTGCCGGGAACCAGCTTCTATCATTCCCACGGCTCTGAGCATTTCTTCCCTGCTTAAATGACGTCGCCGCTCCATAATAACGTTGGTTTTAATCAGTAGTAGGGAAACAGTAGCACTAATAATGTCTTCAATGCGTTGTATGTTTTTATAGGGAAAATATTGACAGCTGATTTTCATCTTTTACTCGAATTTGATTCACAGTTCCTGATTCAAATTATGAAATGCACCAAAAAGGATCCATATAAATTTATAAAATCATAAATTCATTACAAAGCCACATCTCAATCTGAAGAAATCCGCATAAAAATGCTTGATCCCTAGACACTTTTGATGTGTGTAGTATAAAGTATCGGCCCCGACATACGAGTTGTAGGTCGTGGGTTCGGACCCAGGCAGACGCTTTACTTTGTGTAAAAAATTTTATCATCACTGCTCTCAAAACGGTGAAGGAAAACATCGTGAGGAAACCGGCATGTCCTAGAACCAAAAATTCGCAGACATGTGATACCTGCCAACCCGCACTGGGCCAGCGTGGTAGATTAGAGCCCACTCCCTCTCGAAGAGAGGAGGCATGTGTCCCAGCAGTGGGAACAGTATAGGCTGATTATGATATGCTTTTTAATAGAATATAATACACCTTGACTTAATGCAAAGATTATCCCACCGCGTAGATACGCGGTGGGATAATCTTTGCATTAAGTCTCTTAAGTCTTCGTAGTACGAGTATCTTCGTAGGTCTTAACACCCATTCTTGATGTATATGTATATAATCAATTTTTGGTCAAATTCGCTATCATCTCGATTGTGGAAAAGATTGTATTCAAATTCTGTTTCCGAAAACCATTGACCTTTCTCCGTAAATTATTCCGGATCATTCTGACAGCGGTCACAAGGTTGATCTCGAATGAATTAGCATACTGTAATGAGAAATTAATTTTTACACCGTTTTTCAGTGGCTTTATTCGGTGATGGTTTTTAAATGTTAAGCTTAAATTAATTTGGAAAGGCATTCAGTTCTGCTCCGGAATTCGAGCTTTTGGAACCGAGTGACGGCTGGCGACTGTTTCTGATTTAATTTTCTGTATAAAAGATATCGGAATGCCAATTGTTTTTATCTTTTAAAACTTTTGTCCTCTTTTGTCAAGTTGTGGGGTGCAGTAGTTTAATCCATACTAATATTATAAATGTGAAAGTGTGTCTGTCTGTCTGTCTGTCACCTCTTCACACATAAACCGCTGAACCTATGTAAATTAAATTTGGTATAGAGATAGTTTGAGTCCCGGGAAAGGACATAGGACACCTTTTATCTCGATATTCTCACGGGATCAAGACTTATGCGGGTGAAATCGCGGGGCGCTGCTAGTTAGGTGTAAGTACGTATACCACACATGCATTGAAAGTTTGCTTAGTTGGAACATCGAAGGCTGTGTTTGTGCATAATTTCGTTTCGCACGTCATAAGTGTTATTACGAGTAATCACTGAGTTTTCTTTACTCATTAAATGAACATTACATCCTGCATCTTAATTAATAAGAGTGTAATAAACTGGATGCGAATTAAAACGGAATAAAACGTTTATAAATTTAACCGGGATGGTGTGCTTTCAATTGAATGGCTGGCATCCTGTCCAGCTTAGTGGTGGGTCGCCGTGAGAGAATATTCTGCAATATTATTTTAGACGGAGAATATTCTCGGAGCATGGAAAATTTTCTTTGAAATAGAGAATTTTTTCGCTCAGGAGATTTTATACAGGGATATTTTTTTATCACCATCAAAATTTTTACAGGGTGTTCTACCCATGAATATGAACAGCTTTCACTATGGGACCAACTCTGAAATCACGAAAAAAAAATCTGCTGTTTCATACATTTTGGTCAAGTAGGTATTGAACTTTTGTATGAAACAGCTGATTTTTGTTTCGTGATTTCAGAGTTGGTCCCATAGTGAAAGTTGTTCATATTCATGGATAGAACACCCTGTAAAAATTTGGATGGTGATAAAAAATATCCCTGTATGTATAATTGAGTTGATTATTTTGATTTCAATTTCGTAAAACGTTCAGATGCACTCAACTCACTCGTTTCAGATACTATAAAATAGATCCATGCAATTTTTAAGTTTTCTTCCAAAAGAATATTCTCTTGAGAATTCACCATCACTAGTCCAGGCCGGTCAGATATTTTTATAATGACAATTACCGTAACTGACGGAACATGTTAATTAAGTAATGCTGAAGCTGTTGGTTTTTATTAAATGACTAACCGTTTCACCTGACAGTCTATCTTTGATGACGATTTTCCGCATTTTTTGTGTGAAGTCTGATGTTGGAATTGTAACTATGTTTACCGCTTCGGTGACTTGTGATTTATGTAGGTTTGCAATGTAACGGATACTTTTGTGTGTTTTTGTTTTGTTCAAATCAAATCAATAGTTATTTATTCAGATTGGCTGAGTATCAACACATTTTAAACGTCAAAATATCATAAGACAGCCCCCCAAAACCCTTCTTTCAACTGGGAAGAAGAGTGGTGCAAAAAACTCCCCATCAGGGCGCTAATTCACTATTACCACTTAAAAGGTGAATGCGCAGTGGTAAACCGCGAAATACAAATTTTCTTACGGGTTTTGCAATTTGCAGGTCAGTGTCAGGTTGTATATTGATCAAAATATGATTCGCGGCTATAATTGATATGTAGGTATTTACAGAATTACAGTCATTAGAATTATTCATATATCTCTTTAAGATTTGTTCTTCAAGCACTTTTCCATAAGGGATTTGTTCTTATGGTACAATTCTCAAATCATCCATAAAAAAATAGGAATTGTTCGGACCCCTTCCCCCCTCAAATCTTCTTACGTAATAAATGAACAGTCCGTAATTGGTTTAAGGTGACGTATCTGAGTGTGGAAAATGTTGACTACATTGGGTTCCCATCTGTAAAAACGAATGTAAGAGATAAATACCAAATAAGTAGGTACAATTATTTACCCAAACTATCGCGGACATAGGCCTCTCCAGAGTTGCTCCAGAATACCTGATTCTCTGCCTCCTTTACCTAGATAATTAAAGTTAGTTAGCTGTAGGCAATATTGGCAAACAATAACAAATAATCTGAATTTAGATCTATAACATAAGAGCCTAGTATTAAAGCCTAAGGTAATTAATCACCGCTACACTCAACTATCATAATTATTACCTACAGCATACCGTTCAGAATCGTTTCTCAACGATCTTCAATATTTGTCTTCTCGATCTAATTTATAGCTTATAACGGAATGTGATTTATTGTTATGACAAACGTTATTGGAGATATTACGGCTTAAGTGAGAAAAGTTAAGGTTAACGCACATTATTAAGGGGTTAAACGAGTTTGACATAATACGTTTTTGTGTGTATTAACTTTGATATTATTTATCGATATACTCGTATATTCAGATAACCCGTGAAATGTAGACGTTACTATAGGTACACCTCTACCTAACCCTTCAGAGTTTATAGGCGTAATGTTATGTTTTGTGAGAGATTGTATATTGTGATACGTTCTTAGAAAAAGTATTTGACACCAAGATTTTCTTGCACTTTGTAGGACTGTCGGTTACATAAATATCCTTTTTTGTTTCTTTTAGTTTATTTATTTGTTATTCACAAAATCTTTGAAACTTTATCTTAAAATATATAACCTAGTAATATATCCTCACGTTGCGTAACAGATAATCGCGGAACCTAATTTCATTTAACAGTATGATAGTTCTGTAAGAAACTATCTACAGTTTAGATTATAACGGAATGGATATTGTTAAAACTGACAGAATTGCTAAAGTATCGTATCGAATAATCGTACTGGCTATGAAAAAAGTAAAAAAAAAAGCTTTTTTCATGCAATGTTTTTATGTCTTCTGCGACTCTGTCAATGAATTTTGCTATGTGTGCATGTAAATAAATTCTTCCAACCATATTTTAACAACTACCTATGTATTTATACAACAAAAATGAAGTCTGAAATCTATCGCATAAGTTGGTCTTTCGATACACGAAAAGATATAAATCACGAAGTCCATTTCGTAACCACCACTTCAAACTGCACGTTTATTTTTCTCATTACCGACTGCAAGATGCAAAGGGGTTTTCTGTCCAATGTACACACGGCTACACATCAAGCTATACATAACCAGTATAAGTTGACTTCTGATTGTACGAAAAACCTATACAATGCGAGGTCAGCTCGAACTGGAAATGTATAGCTTGATGTGTAGCCGTGGTGTACCTTTTTTTTTTTTTTGAAGTGAGTCTTCTTTACGCACGCTTGACTTGGAGAGTAAGCTGGCGAACGCGTGACGTAAGCGTTACGAAAAGTGTGATCGGGCGAGGCGAACGGGGGTTGAGTAGGGGATATAAGCAAGAGAAAGCAGTGCGCGCGCACATTTTCTTTCTCTCTTCCTCTCATAGCCAAATACGTTTGAAGTTTTACTTCAGTCGTGTGGTCATAAGCACACTCGGTTTTTTTTTTTATCGTGTGTAAATCTTCATGGATGTCCACCACCCTGAGGTGGGTGGAGGGGTCTGTCAGACTCTTACTGACTAAAACCACACGGTGTTCTGCTGCTACCTTTAGCCGGGGTGCTGGAGTGCTTGCGCATTTCGTCACGCTCCCCCAGCCAGGTGTTCGCCCGCATGAATGTACCTATACTGTCAGTCAACTGAGTTATTACTCGGCTTCAAACACACACAGTCACACACATTGTGTTAGCACAGTCTCAAAGACCGAGATGCACCTACGGCGGCGTACAAATAAATTAATCATAGCACGCTGCATAGTGACATAATATGAGAAATGATTTTTGTTGTGGATTTTAAAATTGTAATTAATCAAGTGTATGCGAAATCGGTATATTTGCATTATGGTGTCAGCATTGTTTGATAGTAATTTCAGGTATGTTTGTAACTGGAAATGGGATTTAATAAAGAAAGAATGAAGAAAAATAAATACTTAAAGAAATATAGGTTTATTTGTCACAGGAACACGTATTATGTACAAAACGTTCAGTTAACTCGAATAATAAAAGACAAAAAAAAAACAAAATATATAATAACTAGCGACCTCTCCCTGCTTGACACGGTTTTTCGACTGGACAAAACATCTAGATTTATTTTAATATTAATGTAATATACACTTTATATTTACAATTCTCTAAATGACGGTGTAAACCCCATCAAAATCTTTGAGTTTAGGTCTTTAGGAGAACAAAGCGGTCACGAAATAGACACGAAAAGCGACTTCAAATTATAATATGTATAGATGATAACGATATTTCCATCTATTGTTGGGTTCGCTATGAAATTGAATGTGATAATATGGGTATTGTAAACTCTTGAGCTCTTATAGCAATATCTTCTCAATACGGGCTTAGAAAACGTGTAGACTTAAATCTTTTTATATTCACTCCCCATCTCACATTCACAGTCACTTGTTAGTAAAGTAGATTGCATTCAACATTCAACTCAACGCCACCTACATCGAATCTACAATAGCGCCTCAATCTTCGTAATTTCACAGCTTCTCATCTCTGGAGAATGCTTTCATGCCGCCATTAAGGGACGATTCAATAGTAATCTGGGGAGTGGCCCAATCGCTGGACTTCTTGTCCATTGTCCGTCTGCTGCGGTGCAGAAACCGCTGCATCCTTATTAGGCGAGCAGTCGAAACGTTACTGTCTTGAATGCACAGATGGAATGAAAGGCTTTTATGGTGGTGAAAGTTGATTTGTGTTATAAGATTTAAAAGTTGATTGTATTTAATGAATATGTTTATTAATTTATTTAATACTTTAAGCACATAAATGTACCTACAGAGGCGGACTTAATGCCATAGGCATTTTCTACCAGTCAACCTTTGGGTGATGCAGAGACCAACAGTGGTATGTGCAATCATGGAAATTGAGGAATAAATATAAATACATGAATGTTTTTTTTTTTTTTTAAGAAGATTTGCATAGTATGGAATCAAGTTCTTCTAAGTAAACAGACAGCTGTGCTGCTGGGGAGATTGTTGCGCCACTTCTTGCCAGTTAAAGCACTAGGAAGTGGTGAAGGGCGGGCATTTTGGGGGACTGTCTTATACAACGTGTAACGTTAAATGCGCAAAACCTCAGACACCCCAACTGATTTTTAATTCAATTGACCTATTTCAGAAAGAAAAAAAAACATAAAAAAAATTGTAAAGGTTTTATGTGCTGTTTTAGTTTTACTGGCAATTCTAATCGTTTATTGCGGCTGCGACGACGGTCTATAGAGGGAGGAGTCGTCACCGGGCCGCTGCGCCGCGCATTATTTACCATCTACGCTCCTAAAAAACTAAGGTTATCTTTGAACAGTGATTTAAATGTTTCCATCACACTTTTCCAGGCTTTGGCCAAATTAACGTTGTCATTACAATGCGCCAACATTCTCACCATTTCACAATATTGAATGTTTGTGTACAAAAACGTTGCGAAATTCACGCGCACGCGGCCTCGCCGGGGTAACGGGATAGAACAATTACACCTGTGACGCATGTGCCGGCGCCGCTCAGACTGAAGTAACCACGGCCGCTGTCACGTATTTCGCACGCCCCGCCCCCGTGCAGATCGTCATTTCTCTTTCTAACCCTTAGGTTAAGTTTATGTTAAAATAAGATAGATAGCATTATTGTTTATTTCAAATTGTCTTATTCATGGTACTTACTGTACGGAAGATTCGTATTTGCAATTTGCATTGAAATAAGAGCTATTATTATCCCGCGTATGGGAAAATTTAAATTGGTCGACAACAATGACAACAACTTGTGTTTGTTTACCTATTTTGGCGGGTTTGCGCATGTGATGGCTTGACTTATTAATAAATAGACACGGCAACGTTTTAAATGAATATTTTTTGAAAAATGTGACCTATATTAAAAAGTGGTTCAATTGATTCTGCTCGTTATTCTGATCAAAACTATTTTCAGGTTTTGCGCATTTAACGTTACACGTTGTATAATTTTGACATCCAAAAAGTCTCAGCCTAGTTTGAATAAATAACTTCTCATTTTGATTTTGAAGTAGGTAATAAGAAGGATAATTGTACACACTGATGATAATGATTATGCTCCAAAAGATCTGATACGTCTAAAGTAAAATATTATATAGGGGAAAAATTTGACTTTTCCCGACTGCGCCAGGAGGGTTATATTTTTCGAGTGTATTTTGTGTGTTTGTTACGCTTTCATGCTACAACGGCTGAACTGATTTGGTTGAAATGAAAACAACACATGGTACATTAGGACATGGTACATGGACATGGTGGTGGTGGAACATGGTATATTAGGACTTAGGATACTTTTTATCCCGATATTCCCACGGGATTGAGTCTTATGCGGGCGAAACCGCGGGGTGCAGCTAGTAACTAATATAAACAAACCTGCGCTCCGTTGCTAACAAAACCCGTTAACCACGGACAGAATTTATATTTCTTGTAGAAGGTTAACAAGCTGTAATGCAATATGTAATCTGATAATTTTGGCATAAACAGTGTTTTTCATTCAACCATTGCAGCCTGTCACAAAGGTGGCTCGAACCATTCTTACAGCACTTCAAAAAAAAAAAAAAACAATTCAAAACAACTTACACAACACCAGCACTCTATCTAATTCACAATTGAACGATCCAACACTTCCACCGATGGTGCACCAATTAACTGTAAGTAAAAGTCGCTAGTCACGGTGATCAGCATTGTTCTAATGATACTAAAACAATGGAAGAAAGCGAATCAAACCGCTCTATTGATCTGGGTTTACGCAACAACGCCGACGCTTCAGATGCCTTGTCGATATGTAGGTCGATTGACGAATTAATCTTAAAAATGTATGGAAAAGACATGAGACATTGTTCACGGGGAGAGACAATACCTTCAATAAGATCCTCATCATCTGCCTAGTCTTTTCCCAACTAGACATGTTGGGCTAGGCTGGACAGATGTTAGTGTTCCACGCGCGCCCCTATTGCATGTCGCGGGGGGAGTCTTTCACTCGCTCCCCCCGCGGACTTGAGGTGGCCCGCAAAGGCCACCCGGCAAAGGCCGGCAAAAAAAGGCAACCCGGGGATCGTGGAAGGAGCACAATTTCCCATGATACCCGGTCTAAGTGTGGGAAGGGAACACCAGGGTGGTTTTTAGTCACTAAGATTCGGACAGAACCCTCCGTCAGCCCCAGGGCGGAGGATATCCATGAGAATTATCCACCCCGGAACAAAAAAAAAGGCTGGGTAGATGTGGCTATGTTAAATTGGTCGGGGTTTGTTGTGGGGTCAGTCAACAAGATACTTTCTCGTGGGTGTCAAATTAATACCGCCAACAGTTTTGAATGCGTTACATTTGAGAACTTTCCTCGTCATATCAATGTTTATGTGGTCAAAAGCTAACAGGTCATACACCCACCATGTATATCATGTTTGAATCAATCATTAAAATGTGGTATTGTTATGATTTATATTGTGTCCATTGTTATGTTTGTTACCAGTACGCAGTCACGTTTCTTTCCTTAAACGGATTATCTTGGAGATGTTTATATGGAGCTGGTACTGCCATGCGCACCATCGCGGACACTAGTAGTTGACCACTTTTCAACCCTATTGCTTAGCGCATAAGGTTGAAAAAAGGTCCACCGCAATGGCTGGTAGTGTTGGTACGCAAGTGCCTATATTTCAAGTTTTAAACTCACGTCATGTGGTAGGTATATTGTAAGACAGGCGACCAAAACTATAGAAACTTATTGTTTCGTGAATAAATCATTCGGTATTTATCACCAAACTTCCTCAAGTTAGACGTCGCTGAATTATTTCATTACAAAGTGGGTAGTTCAGTGTTATGCTTCTATTATACTTTGAAACATCAATCTATCCTTCTTCTAGTCTTGAATAATATATGAAAGGTTCAGCAAGACCGCTTGTAGTGGATAAGTGGATAAGACAAAGTTTAAAACAGAAGACGAACTAGCAGGGGATCATGGTGGAGGGGGGGGGGGGGGGTGGTTCTAGTAAATAATAGTCCTCCAGACCGCATTTCTGCTATGGCAGCGACGGGCCAATCTCAATGGAGACCAGGCTTCGGCGCGGGAAATATTGTATAAGTGTGTGTGCAGCCACACAGGTGCACACCCTCTTCCCTCACTCTCGGAGTCCGATGGGACAACAATCCGACACGACCGGAGAGAGATCAGGCGCAGGACCAACGGCTTAATGTGCTTTCTAAGGCACACGGGTATCACACTGCCAACTTCCAAGTTCTGGGCTGTTACTAAGAAATTCATAAAGGAAAACCCAATGACACTGCCCGGCCTGGGAATCGATCCCCACGCTCAGTAGTGACGCTTGCGACCACGTAACCAAAAATACTATAGGTACTTACACTTATTACTAATAATTATTATTTTGCTATTAACCATTAAAAAGAGCCCACGTACCCACAGGCGGTAGGCATAAAATGTCTGGCAGTACCGCAGTAGGCCTTAAAACGTAAGTTTTGACATCTTTTGTGCACCTTGCAAACCTGCGCGGAGTTTCATTTATTATAATTTCTATATTTTTTTTATACCATTATTGTACTTATCACTCTCATAAATCAAAATCAAAAGTCATTTATTCAAACTAGGCTGAGAATCAGCACTTTTCGAACGTCAAAATTACAAAAGACAGTCCCCCAAAACGCCCGCCCTTCGCCACTTCCTAGTGCTTTCGCTGGGGAGAAGAAGTGGCGGAACAAACTCCCCAGCAGCACAGCTGTCTGTTCAGTTAGAAAATAATTAATTTTATACAATACTATGTATGCAAAGTAATTAACATTACAGGACACAGAACCTTAAATTAAATTATATGCCATAGGTTAAATAGCCACGCCAATATACCAACAAATACAATAAACACTATATGTACTCAAGCAAAAAAAAATTAAAAATATAACCAAAAAAAAACTTACTGACCAAATAAAAGCCTCCAGGTATAAAGGGCGTGACAGCTTACATATGTATGCAATGCTGGGTTCTGTTTACATAGCTGTCACTTGAAGTCACAAATGATAAACTAGGACCATCGAAGTAAAATAAATAAACAAGTTATTACTACTAATAACAACAACAAAACCATGGTCAGCAAGACGACCAGTCACCACAAGCAGCACCCGTTCACGAGCATAACGCAAGATCAGCCATTACCCCCCTCGCCATATTTGAGGGAAGGAGGCAACCCGACCCCCGACGCTACCGCAAGCAATGACATCTAAGGGAGCATGACGAACTGAGCATACTTAACACTTCTATTTTTATTATTTCAGGTAAGTACCAGAATCTTCGATGACGTCACCAGCTAAAGGTATACATAGATTACTGTATAGAGATCCACATCCAATATTGTCACATACTATTGGCACATCAATTACTGGAAGCCTAAGGGACGGGCGGTCAAATTAATTATTCCCCCTAATGAATTCATTTAATTTGTCAAGGGATCTTTCACGTTTATTTTTACTGCCCTTCAATCTACATTTCCTTTTAAGGGTGGTGTGGAGACTGAATTAAATAGTGATCTTAATTGAAACTTGAGTGTACACACTCAAGTTTCAAATTCGACTATTTTTAGTAGGAAAACTGTAATTTATAAACTGGGAGAGTAAATAATTTATTCCCAGTAGTTCCATGTAGCTAGTTCCACATGGAACCACTGCAACTCACTAGTTTCGTGTATGGAACTAGTGGGAGTATTCACTTAAAGGAAAATAAGAATATACACCACTCACGAAACCTTTTCCTTATTTGCTGTTATTAACAAGAGAAAAAGAAATTGTGTCACTTATGAATCGCTTGTCATTTAATGTTCATCCCTTTTAAAATTGTTATAAAAAGTGCTCATTTATAGAAAAATTAATGACATATTGAATACCACGACTAAACGGGCGTAAAAAAGAACATTGAACAATGTACTAGATAATTAGTTATTTTAAGATGCACTTCTTAGAAGACAGATTGATCTATAGATGGAGGATACAAAATTAGGACAAATACTGCTCTCGCAGTACGGTATAAAAATACTTAGCTACCTTAATTATTTACCATCATAGACTAGTAAAACAAAATTTAAAATGAACTCAAAGAGAAATGAACTCAATAGTCAGTACACCGATCAAATATGCAGAAACGACATATGACTCACATTTTTATTATTTACTAGACGGCGGCGCGACCAAAATACGAACTGCAATAAACACACACGTTATATCGTACGTAATTTGATCGTCGATACTGCTATTGCATACATTCTCAATTATTCACACTTACAACAGGCACAGTCGATAAACTAACAGTACGACAAAGAAAGTGAAATGGGAAAATCGATGTATTTTCCTCTGTTAAGTATAAAATTTTAAAATCGAATTGGCTGGCCACTGAGCCGACCCTTGTAAGTGTAATGAGTTAAGGGGGATAATAGCCATTCAAAAGGATCATATGAACTTAGTTGCTAGCACATAAAAAGCAAGGCGAATTGTCAACAAGGTATTACACAAGAACCGGAGACGTGCGCCCGCGTCAATCTTTACACGTGAAGTGAATGCTTTAACAATAACGTGTGTATTTTTTAAATCGTCATATAAACAAAACACAAACAGAATACTTTGCCATCACTCGCTGACATATCGGAAATACATTAAAACCGAGTACATCCCGAGGACAGCCGAACACATCCGAATGTAGCGCGGTGTCGGTAACAGTGTCGCGAGTTCAATGGTTTTTCCCCATTTCAAATGCATTTCATGCCCGACGCGCCTAAAGAAGTTTTCACTTCAAAACATTGATGTAGTACCTACCTACTTCAATTTTTTATTTATCTATGGCTCAGCAGAAGAAAAACATGATGAACGTTACAGAGACTTTGTAACTTATGATCTCCCAAAGTATGAATTACTTTTAAAGAGCCGTTAAACTGAAACTTTTTAACGATAAGTAATAAAAAATTTTATTACAAAAAGTCCTCTTGTGCGGTTGACCCGAACTTACAGCGCGGTGTGAAAAATCCGCCATCGGAACATGAATTTGATTGTTTTAATGGACAGTAGTTTGTTTTAATGTGAACAAGTGTTTTAAGTGTTGATCAAAATCAACTCATAAATAACATAGTTTCAATTCAAAATATTTTGTTTCACATAAACCTATATGAGGCTGTAGAATGTTTTTAAATAAATTATATTTAATAGATATGGGACGACAGGAGGGGCTTGTGGCTAAGTAATAACAGGTTAAGCTACGCTTGCCGCGGTTGGTCCGTGGATGGGTGACCATCTTCACATAGCAAGACCCCTCCGTGTCTCGGAAAGCACGTCAAGCCGTTGGTCCCAGCTGTCATTCATGGATCTTTGACAGTCGTTACAGGTCGCCAGAAGCCCGAAAGTCGGACAACCAGTCTTACCAAGGGGTATCGTATTACCCAGTAACTGGGTAGTGGAGGTCAGATAGGCCGTCGCTCCATGTAAAATACTGGTACTCAGCTGCATCCGGTTAGACTGGAAGCCGACCATAACATAGTTGGGAAAAGCCTAGACAGATGATGAGGTATGGGAATACTCGTACAGTGTAGGCCTGTCAACAAGCAGTGCCAGGTACTTAACAAAATAGAAAATGTTCAATAAATCTAAGCATCTATGAGTCTCCAAGGCCTACAACGTTCTCACATTCACAGAATAGAAAAGAGTGTATATAAAAAAATATAAAACTAAAACGTATTTAAACCATTTAAGAACCATAATATTCTGACACCTACAAGAATGTGCACAAAGTTCCTAATAATTCTGGGGTTTATTTATAAACGATGATTAAATTTGAATGACGTTTAAACGTCGAAAATGTATGATTAAAGAGTCGCTAATCACCACATAACTTCAAGCATAAAGGGGATAGTCTTCTGTTGGTTTTTTGTGACCTATCACCCAATAATATACTCCAGCACACCTATTCTATAAAATGTCAACGTGAAAACATAGGTGAAGTGAGCTTGAAGTGAGTTGTCAATCCACCTGATGCTACGGATTGACAGTACTGGCAGCTCACTTTAAGCTCACTTCACCTAAGTTTTCACGGTGAGTTTATTACAGAATAGCACTGCAGTTAAAGTCAATCGTCGTAGAAAAATAAAACGCGAAAAACAATATTACTTTACTGTTTACACGACAACAATAGAAGAGTCCCCTTTGAGCTTCGGTACCTGCTCCAATTGCACACGCGACACGCTTCCTTGTTCAAAAATAAACCGTCAAAGATCACGTCGCACTGGAGGATCGATCACAGTCTATTTTAGTCAGTGACATTATATCACAAAAGATATCTAGATGAGACAGAAGGACCAATCATTGCGAGGCAGAAAAGATCATGTCGTGTACGATGTAGTGAAGACTGTAATTGTAGACAGCTTTGATTTCGGAAAGCCTTATTAAATCTCTGATTAACAATTCTGCTGTAGAATCCTCACGTTTGTGGGTGTGTTGACCAAAATAACTACCTCCAACATCATCATCATGATTGTGCCTTAGCCTTTTCCCAACTATATTGAGGTTGGCTTCAAGTATAACCAGATGCAGCTGTATACCAATATTTTACATGGACCGACTGCATAACTGGCCTCCACAACCCAATTACCGGGAAACACGATACCCCTAGATAAGACTGCTTGTCAGAATTTTGGGCTTCTGGCTACCCGTAAAGACGGTTAATGAGCGAATGACAGCTAGGATCAACGGTTTAACGTGCTTTCCCAGAACAATTTGAAATAAGACTTAGCGGTGTCTACAACGCCACATGCGAACAACGCGTCATACTTACGGTCACGCAAAATCCTGCATCTCGCAAGCAGAGTTTACCGCGCAACTAGAATATATTAGGTCCTTACATATGAAATTGGCGTTTTGTATGGAAGGAACAAAAAGTCGAATATTTTTTAATATAATATATTTAATTAATCAAAGTATGAACCATTGTTTTCAATGCACTTTTGCCATCTTATAGGTAGTTCATTGATCCCTTTACTAAAAAAACCAGTCGGACGGGAATCAATAAAATCTTTGAAGGCGATTTGGACTGCCCCATCGGAGTTGAATTTTTTCCCTTGCAAAAAGTTATCCAAATTGCGAAAAAAATGGTAATCTGTTGGAGCAAGGTCCGGGGAGTACGGAGGATGTCTAAGACATTCCAATTCAAGCTCTTCTAATTTGGTAGCCGTCTGTTGCGCAGTGTGTGGTCTGGCGTTGTCGTGAAGCAGCAGTGGCGTGGAGCGATTGACCAGCCTTGGTTGTTTAGCCGCTAGCTTTTCCATCACATCGAAGCCTGCAGCTAACTCGGACGTGGTTTGCGATGGGTCCGCTTCCACAATAGCCTTCAATTCTCCATTATCAACTTGGGTCTCAGGCCGTCCACGGGGCTTGTTCTGCAGGTCGAAATTTCCAGAACGAAAACGTTGGAACCAAAAACGAACTGTGTTTTCTTTTGCAACATGACCGCCATACACATCATTCACCCTTCGAGTCGTTTCCGCAGCACTAGTGCCACGGCGGAACTCGTACTCGTAAATAATGCGATATTTTAAATTTTCCATTTTGTAAAAGGAGTGACGCAAACAGAAAAAACAGAAGAAAAAAAACAAATGAATGACGGTCATCGAAGCACAAATACATGAGTAAATAGCTGTACAAATTTGAATTTGGAATTCCTTACCAAAGAGGAGAAATTCGTGATTAAAGTGGCCAGTACGAAAAACGCCAATTTCATATGTAAGGACCTAATATCAACGGCCCGACATGAATCATTGGGCAGTTACCCGCCAGACACAATACCCGTCTGGTCGGAGGATCCTCCCTTTTCTATGGAAGATGGGTGAACTTTACACCCTGTTCCTCATACTTCTATACTGGTGACCCCGACGTGATCCCTCTATACAATCATTAAAATGTTCATAAAATTCCACACAGCAGAGTATATGTCGTGTTTCTACCAGAATATTAATCCTGCAAATTGGACAGGAACTGGTCCTTCTGTCCACATCTGTTGAACGATTATAACACGCAGTCGCGCCTAATAGCCACCTGAACATGGTCTAATCAATCTGGATACGTACGTTACATGGAACATGAATTACCGTGCAAGGTCACGTCAGGATTATGACGAGGAGTGCGAATGGTATTCCCATTCCCCTATGCAGCATAATGTAGATATATCAATTGACGTATTAGCAATACGTTTAGTACACCTGTGTGAGTGGAAACTCTAGGGAAAATCATCATCATCATCACTTCATCCAAAATACATCCACTGCTGGACATAGGCTACTTTGACGGGTGGTGTGCTTCTCATATTCAGTGGATTCCTGCGGACTTCATAAGGTCACGATCGCGACGAGTCTTATGAAGATTTAATTAAATCATTTTAATATCATAATACGATCTAATAACGTCTTTTGTAACCCCGCACAAAAACATAAACGAACGCCCTTTGCCTTTATTAAATTTTATTATGAATCTATATCTATACTAATAATAAAGCTGAAGAGTGTTTGTTTGTTTGAACGCGCTAATCTCCAGACCAGTCGTATTTGAAAAATTCTTTTTGCATTTGATAGCCCAGTTCTTAAGGAAGGCTATAGGCTTTTTAACATCACGCTACAAAAACAGGCAAAAGAACGGTAAGCGACAACGAAGAAATAGCGCGGGCAAACGATACGATGCGACGGAAAGGGTCTGGGGAAGAAGAAATTTTACGCGGGCAGAAGCCAGTTTCTAATAAAACAACCTACCATAAAGCGGGTATAAAGTCTTTGAATAATGCGATCTTTTCCGTAGTAAAAATCCCATAAATCTACTTTCTAAGATAAACTCTGTACCGTAGGACCAAAGTGTAAAAGTTCTAGTTTGTTGAGTTCGAGCGCATTACGCTGGCGTCGGCACGAGACGCCTCGTGCATTTTTCACAGGCGTCCGCGGCCATTTATTATTGCCTTCATACTAGTATATACAGGCAGACAGAGGAGCATTAAATATGGAAACAGTTAATGCTAGTTTTTTCGTATTCTGCGAAGGTGTGAAGTTGAGAATAAAGAGAAATAAAATTGTTGTCTGAAGCAGTTTGTTTGAAATTATGTCTGGATTTTATTTTCTTTCAACTTCGTGAATCGAAAGCTTGAGTGTATTTGACTTTCGTATTGCCAAGGCGTCCTATCGATTCTACTTACTGTTATTAAAAATCTGTCGCACATTTTTGACAGTAAATGATTTGGACTCGACGCAAAGCTGATTGGTAACGAATGGATACCCTGTTTAGGTTGACATAATCTTTTATTAATCTTCCATCTTTTATAGAAACGAGGATTGATCTAGCAAACTTCAGATATAATAAATCAGAGCTTAATCGAAAAAAATCACACATTACTCTTGTATTTAAACGAAATCTAATTTTCAAAAGTTATGACAGCCGTCGCTCCCGCGAGAAATTATATTGTTTTTGAACTAACTGACCTCACGAGTCGTGACATTGGATGAAAACAAATACTGGGTGTCATAAATCATATATAATCTATTTATCTTTGTCCTTTCAACATTTCAGAACTTGCGTTTGTATAGGTATAGATATAAAAAAAAAGACGGGTTGCACTCCGGGAGTGCCGGCAGAAGTGAAAACTTGAATATTAACGTTGAAATAAATCAATTATTAATTGAATTAATATAACTCATTTTTTTTCACTATTTCTGCGTCCCTTTTTTCATTAATAGATGCTCTTTGTTCAATTTCCATATTTTAAACACTTTATAAACATGAATGTTACGAATACACAGTGCAGTGTGTCCACTTCCACTTCCACTTCCACTTCCACTTCCACTTCGACTTCGACTTCGACTTCGACTTCGACTTCGACTTCGACTTCGACTTCCACTTCCACTTCCTCTTCCGCTTCCACTTCTGCTTCCACTTCCACTTCCACTTCCACTTCCACTCCATCCATCCATCCATCCATCCATCCATCCATACGTTGTCGTGTGTCACTAAACTTGGTTCACTTCGGTTGGCGCCGCCGTAGAAAGAGAGGGGGGGGGGGGGAAATCTCTCCTGACGGTCACGTGTCCTGACGCGATGCCCTGACGTGAGTTTAACATTTTTTCCCCATTACAAAAAGTGTTCAACGCCGCTAAAGAAGTTTTCACTTCAAAAAAAAACAGAAATATGTAACCGTATCGCTTACATATCACTCTCGCATTTGCAAATAAGTAAAAAAACAAAACAAAAGACATTTATTTGTCACTAGAATAAATACATTAAAAAAATATGACAGGCACTCAAAGTCACAAGCTAACAATATGAATGTATTACAAAGAATTGGTCCTAACTCCCAAACTTATGCCTAGACCTGTATTTTGGGGGTCAGTGTTCAATCATGGGATCTGTTAAGACAAGACAGAATTTTTTATAGCGGAGTGTCGCCACATTATTGACACGCTATTTATAAAGGTATGACGGTAGGTGATATGTGGAGTTGTATGTTGTACAATAAGAATATGCAATAACTAACATATTTAAAAGGGAATGAAAAAGGTATATAAAGAATTTAAAAACCTAATAGATACTCGTAGTTTCAGCGTATTTTGTGGTGGTATGAGTTATGACTGGAGGATGCGTGGGGGTGTATCTGTGTGTGTGTAGGTATTGGAAAAAGTATATGTTTGTGAAAGTGGTTAGGTGCGCGCCTTTTGTATGTAGGACGGGAAAGGTAGGCAGATATTATAATTAAACCCTACGTGATGAACTCCAGTAAATCCTCGGTCTCCTGGTAATCCAGGCTTTGAAACCACTCCGTAACTTTGTTTTTTAAATGATGATACTGAGAGTAGTGGTAGCCCAGTGGTAACGGCCCGGGGTTGGAACCTAGGTGCTGCTTTACTTTGTGCAAAGAATTTCATCACAACTGCTTGAGAGCACTTGAGAGAGAACCGTGAAGGAAAACATCGTACGCATGTCCTAGAATCAAAAATTCGAAAACATGTGACATCTACCAAGCCGCACTGGGCTCACGTGGTAGATTACAGCCCACTCCCTCTCTCAGAGTGGAGGTTTTGTCTTGTGTCCCAGCAGAGGGAACATTATAGGCTGATTATGATGATACTGACCCCAGGTATGACCAGCAATGTCTTTATTTAAAGAAGCGAAAAAGACTATATTTATTAGATTGACGTTTATTACTTTGGATGAAGCCACGTTTTGCTTGATTATTATAAAGCTTCGTTTATTATTCTTAAAACGGTAATTCCGTATTACTTTAGAATTCAAATTCAATTCCGTTTCCTACGTCCAATATCTCAGTCAGATCTATTCTTAGGCGAATCACAATAAATCGCCACTTAGTCTGCGCTTGCGTCACAAAACTGATATATTGTATTCCAGGGATTTGCATTGGTAAACCGGGACAAACGGTACACACAATAGATTTAGCAGTTCGAGTATGAATGAGCAGTAGAGCGTGCCTACGGAAGTCAGCTGAAGCATAAACAATGCATCTGTTTAGGTATGGTTGAGCTGAGCATTGAACGTTTTATTCAAACTTCAGTGTGTAAATCGGTTAATTGATCATTAATTTTCAGTAATATTCGGCTATATTCAACCAATTGTAAAAATAAAATGTGTAATTGTAGATAACATTTCCTTTTATTATTACCTTGCTTGTTTTCCTAAGACAAAATCAGCTCGAAATAGTTAAAAAAAACTTTGCGAATAACTGATACGAGCACAGTTTTAGTCTATGGTCTGTTCGTAAAGTATTTGCCGAAAGTGAAATAAACCCTAATGAGGGAGTGGTTTAAAAAAACCCTATGCAGGTTACATTCTTACGCAATCATTCACTAATGCGAATTATTAACTTTCTTTTTATATGTATTTACAAGGTTTAAACTCTATATATTACCACTTTTCGCAAAAATTTTTGTTTGAATACCAACATTATTCAATTGTAATTAAAAAAATCATCGACGAAAATGAGAAATCGCGCAACTGTTTAAATTTAAATGAATTCAAATTGAGCAATTGTTAAAAACATTGGTTGTCTGTAAAGTCGGTTTAGGGACGATAATTTTACGTGATAACGTCATAATAAAACATCCTATCGTGCCTCTTTACGCTTGTTCCGCGCTCTCGCTTGCACACTCGGCTCGGGCAGAACGTGACAATGAGTCATGCTTTTTCGTGCGTGCAGCCGGCGTTCATCGATTTATAAGACGTTATCACGTCAAAAAGAAACATCTTTAAAGTGATTTAAAATTGTAAAAATTGACATCCACAGGTATGTTTTATAAACCATTTGTTTACATTTTTGTCAGATACTTTTGGAACAGGCTATAGAAAACAACAAATAACAATGCTAGAAACCGGCACGCTCTATCTGAAAGTTCACCTCATTCATACTCCAAGGTTGTGTCCATGAGTCTAGCATAACAAAAGCCTAGCAGATAAACGGTATGTTAGTCATCATTGTGTAAAAGTGGCCGTTCGCACTTCCATACTTCAAGCGTTGTTGTGCCATTATTCACGCGAATTGAATATTCTAAGCCGAGCGAGCGGTACCGGGTGAATATTATGTTTTGTTTATGAAAATATCATAAAGTATTGACGGCTACCGGTTTATGTATTGTTTGTATTTTGTGACTGGGTTATAATTGTTGCCTTCGACATTCAAGCTACAAACGCCAAATATTTGAACAGGTGAAGTATACAAAAAACCTTTCTCAGTGAACATCTACTCGTTCTAAGGAAAATATTCTTCTTTTATACTCAGCACATACTTTCAGTCTTGTGTGTTTTTGGTCAGTCACGTTACCAACTGTTTTCTATGTTGGTATACAATGTGTAACTGAATTAATGCACGTTATGAAAGTAGTGGTTCAGAGTTTGTTCAGAATCAGTAGTAGTTTGTTCAGAATCGATTTCTGTCATTTTTTATATTTACCATTATATCTACGTATGCGACTGTGTGCGTGCGTAGATTTGTAATGTGACCGCAATTATCTTCTACAATCAGTATAACTAGTTTTAATGAATAAACTTTTTTTTCGAATGTCCGAAATTTTCTTTCATGCAAACCTTGTCCCGGCAATACTGAACACAACAAAAAGAATTATCCAATTTGGTGCAGTCATTCGGAAGCTCTGACATTTCTGCGACTTTGTTTAAGTACTTTGTTTTATACTATGCAAGGATAGTAAAAATTATGATTATAACATACCTAATATTCAAATTGGAGTGTTTGGTGGTGTGCGTTAATACCGAGACATGTTGTATGGTAGAAGATACAATGTTAGTCCTAGATTGTAAACTATGTACCAACACGTCGGCCTTGATAATGAATAGGCCCGTTTGTTCCCGTGGGTGACGTAACGGACTAGGGGGACTAAATAGGTATAACGACGTCCTGGACGAGAATGCCACATTTCATACTGTTATAACCAGACAATGGTGCTCCCTAACTGGATAGTCAAATCTGTTCGAGGCAATGTAGGTTACTAGAATCTCGAAATTGTTAGTAGCTTGGCACATTCTACTTAATAACATGTTTTCTTCTTTAACTCTTTAATTTAGTGGCACCAGTTACGGTTAACTGCTCGGTCTAAAAGCTTGATTTGAGTTCCTTAATAGGGTGGCAGGAACATCGATGCGAAAACTCGACATTAGTAATAATCAACCCTTAATGTATAACTACAAAAAAGAAAGAAAAATAGTTTATTCTGCATAAACAGAGGGGCTTGTGGCTAAGTAATAACAGCCGCACGGGTCGATCGATCAGGTTAAGCTACGCTTGCCGCGGTTGGTCCTTGGTTGGGTGATCGTCTTTACATGCCAAAACCCCCCGTGCCTCGTAAAACACGCTAAGCCGTTATTGGTCCCGGCTGTCATTCGTGGATCTTTTACAGTCGTTACGGGTCGTCAAAAGCCCGAAAGTCTGACAACTAGTCGTGATTTGTATTACCAAGTAACTGGGTTGTGGAGGTCAGATAGGCAGTCGCTCAATGTAAAATGCTGGTACTCAGCTGCATCCGGTTAGACTGTAAGCTGACCTCAACATAGTTGGGAAAAGGCTAGGCAGATGATGATTCTGCACAAACAAAACGCACATTACAAAAAAAAGACAACATATACACATACAACGCAGCTCAAACCTGTAACATCTGTCCTGCAAAACCAATAATTCTGGTAACAAAACAAACGGCGACACAATCTCCAAAGTTCCTAGATTTATCGAAAATCTCGCAAAGAAGTCAGATTTTTTCTATAAAAACAGCTACCAATATTTTCAGAATAAATTCTTCTAAGCCACTATGGTTTGAACAGAAGGCTTTCGTTTCTTGCGGTGTACTTTCAGGATAGGCAATCCAAGGTAATCCTTGTGTGTGCATTCAAAGAGGATTCCATGTTTTCTTTAAGAGTATTCCATTAGAACTGTAGTCGATTTTGTGGCGTTTCTTTTATTTAGGCTGTTGCTATGGAGGCTGCTTGTTTGTGAAATATACTGGCAACTATGAAAGTTGTCATAAACATTCTCACCACCAGTTGGTTGGCGTCTCTTTGACAAGAGGTATTCCATTTCGACAGTGAATACAATATACTTACAGGGTTATTGGAAAAACATCAACTACCTCTTAAGAGGCCATTGTACTCATCATTGTAAACAACTTTTACTATGGGAACAAACCTGAAATCGCTAAAAACAACCAGCTGTTCCCTTAATTTATGTTCGTATAACTCGTCAAAATGTAGGGAACAGCAGTTTTTTTTTTCTCGATTTCAGGTTTGGTCCCATAGTAAAAGTTGTTCATAATGATGAGTACAATGACCTCTTAAGTTGGTGTTTTTCCAATAACCCTGTATATGATGTGGTGTATCATTCGTTTCATTCATTTGTTTAAAATCATTTATGAAGGAAATATAGGCGCCTTGACACTTTTGACAGGTGCCCGGACCTGACGTCTCAGTGCTGCCATCTAGTGAACGTTATTTTAAAAAACCCTCATTCCACAGATTGTGTAGTTGATCTTGTTTACTATCTTCGTTAGATTTCCCTTGTTGAAGAAGGGTTTTTTTGCTATTTATTTTGTTTGTTTAGATTGAAATCACAATTCAATATGAGAATGATTTTCCATGCGTTTATTCATCGCGTATGTAAGTAGTGAGTTTCACACGTCTTTTAAATAATACTAGAAGATCTGCCTATGTGCTGAATAAAAATAGCCCTTTGTCAGAAACGAAGATACATCTCCTAGATTCGTAAGCATCGTAGCAGTTGGCGTGTGTATAGTTTCTACTCACCCCCATGGGATTGATTTCCACAGGCGTTATTTTCTATAATTCTCTCCTAGACATCATACAAGGCCGGTTGCTAACCTCAGATTAAACCCATATTTTCTCACATCCATATAAAAAAAACTACTAATAAAAATACTTAATATTATAAATTCGAAAGTAACTCTGTCTGTC
The DNA here is from genome assembly GCA_945859645.1 of Amphipoea oculea. Taxonomy (NCBI): domain Eukaryota; kingdom Metazoa; phylum Arthropoda; class Insecta; order Lepidoptera; family Noctuidae; genus Amphipoea; species Amphipoea oculea. Next base: position 16,534,317 of record OX243880.1, read on the forward strand.
TCTCGTATGTTACCTTTTCACGCCTAAACCGCTTAACCGATTTAGATGAAATTTGGTATAGAGCTAGCTTGAGTTCCGGGAAAGGACATAGGATAGTTTTTATCCCGATATTCCCACGGGATCGAGACTTATGCGGGTGAAACCGCGGGGCGCAGCTAGTAAGTTATATTAACTCAGTTTACAATTTACATTCCTCAAATATCACGGCTCCACGTGGATATGTTTCGTGTTTAAGCGAGCCACCCAAAGGAAATAGCTAACATTCCCACACTCGCTGTTTGCGTTCAATGGATTGAAACTTTTCATTTCGAAATCTATTCGCAACCAACACAATATTGCCAGAAACTGTATTGAAAAATAGCCGTTGTGTAATCAAGTGAAGTTACTGTGTATTCGCTCAATATTGTTCTTTGCTGTGGCAAAATATCAAATATTTAATAGAAAAAGTTGTTTTTTTTTATTAAAAAAAATAAATGCTGCGAAAAATGCTGACTGCGCATTTTTCGTTGCGCTCTCTATTTATATTAAAATGCGTAATTGAAAACACGGTGTTCATATCTCAGCGATGGTTTATTTTCAACGCCATTTTAAAATGAAAATTCAAGTGTTGTCTAACTTCTGTTGTTTTGTTTGACGTTTTAATTTCCTCTTGCTGGTATTTATTGAATAGCTTCATTCGCTACGATACTTCGAACAATTTTCAGTGTCAAGTTCGAGAGTTTTTACTTAGTCTTATTTTTGTCTAGGTACAGTTATAGGTAACTGGTATTCAGGTGCACCCGGTTCAACTAAAAGCCAACCCCAACATAGTTGGGAAAAGGCTAGGCAGATGATGATGAGTTTTAGGTATTTTTGATTCTATCTATATATATAAAAATGAAACCCGTTTTCCGTTGTCACGACATAACATGAAAACGGCTGGACCGATTTCGATGAAATTTGGTATAGAGATAGTTTGAGTCCCGGGAAAGGACATAGGATAGTTTTTATCCCGATATTCCCACGGCATCGACATTTACGCGGGTGAAACCGCGGGGCGCAGCTAGTTATGAATACATCTATACAAATAAATAAAATTTGAGTGTCTGTTTGTAATATTAAAATAACCGCTTTTTACTAATTTATGCATATGGATGATACCAAAATAACATTTTTTACAATTTTTGTATTTCTGTCTGTTTGTTCCGGCTAATCTCTGAAACGGCTGGACCGATTTTGATAGAACTTTCACTGGCAGATAGCTGATGTAATAAGGAGTAACTTAGGCGAATTTTATTTTAGAAAAATAATTAGGGTTCCGCGCAAAAACAATAAAAAGTTTTCCATCATGCACGCGAACGAAGTCGCGGGCACAGCTAGTCCTAACATAAGTACTATGTATATTTAGGTGATCGTTAGTTAATTATACACTAAATCTGTGTGACCATGACCCTTTAACATTCTTACCTACTCAAATAAAGTGGGAGTTAGCCTCAAAACACTCCACTGAGCAGAGTGTAAACAGCATTTCACTCACACCGCTATCATTCCAGAGACAATTTACGTTCTTGAATTATGAGCTTGAATTTCAGAGGCGGGTAGCTAACCACATCGTATTTTTAGACCTGCAGCTCTATAAATACCCCTAGCGTAGCTTGTTAGCTCCAAAATCTAGAGCTCGCAGCGAAATTTAACGGACATCACACCGGATAGGAGGGTAGTCTTTAATTAAATTTTCAAAAGGTATATATAAAGGTATATATATGGAGGTCATTTGGGCCGTGATGCACTGTATTACTTACCAAGTTTAGGACGATCTGACCTTAATCTGGTCCTCAAGAACATCGACTCTGGTCTTTCGAGACGAAATAGGTAGAAATTATTGCTTGAATGTTTTATTATCCAATTCATTTAACTGAGTAAATTTAAAATATAATCGTAACTGAGACGTAACTGGAAGTTTTATTTTTGTAACAAACAAATTCCGTAGAGCTTTCTATGTTAATAAACTTTTTGTTAAAATTCAAATAAAGTATGGTTATAAATAGATGATTGCGTAAGTTGTGAAAGAACCTACAGATTTATAACTAAAACTTTGCTGTATCAAGTTCTTTGGTATCGTATATTGCCAGTATGAAATGACACTGACAGTTTGACAGCATGTCAACTGCCTACAGCGGCGGCAACCGTATTATTATTCCTAGTAAGGAAAATGTCGATGTTCATTTTGATGTCTGACGTATTAATACTTAGCTTGAGTTTGTAAACTAGACAGAGGTACATATTGAAAGGAACGTTTCTGAAATAAGTAAAAATAAATAATTACTTATTTTAATTAATTACTTAGGTCCTTTGCGCTTTAGTTTGTGTGAATTATTTCTTCACCAGTGCTCTCAAAACTGTGATGGAAAACATCGTGAGGAAATCGGCATGTCCTAGCACCAAAAATTCGAAGACATATGGCATCTATCAAACCGCATTGGCCCCGCGTGGTGGAGTCCGGCCCACTCCTTCTCACTGAGTGGAGGCCTGTGTCCCAGCAGTGGGAACAATATAGGCTGATTATGTACAGACGCCAGCACATCAAGCTACCCGAAACTGTCAAATTTTCCCAATCAACTTTGAACCTTATTCTGTAGCGATAAAGTTGAAAATCTATTAAAGGAATTTGACAGATTGTAGTAGATAACTCACTTCCTTGGACGAATCAAACAAATTAAAAAACACACGTAAACTTCCGAAGTTGCTGAAACTTAGAGAAACAAACAGGTACATAACTCGTGTAAGAAAAAGAAATGATTGTAAATTCGTTCTGCACCCTACTTTTGTAAGATATCTCGAAGATAAGCCGTGTGAAGTTTCTAAGACGCACTCCAAAAAAATGGCCACTGTTCTGTGATTAAAAAAAGAAATACGCGTATTGTAACTTCGTGCGGTAGTAAATAGTACACACTAGCGCACTAGAGCGGTTACGTAGCGGTAACAAAACAAAAAACATCGCGAATAGTGGTAATAAGCGGTAGTGGGCTAACCGCACATGTTACTACCCCGTTGTACTTAATGTATAACGTAAACATAACATCACACTAAGTATCTATAGGGTAGGAATGCACACGTCATCACTTAAATAAACACTAAGTATTTTACAAAAAAAAAAACAAGCGACTTCAGTTTCGGAAGTCGGTGGCAAACAACGAAAATGCGAACCCAACGACACCGCCTTCGGAAATTAGTTATTTTTCACTTTGCATAACAGCATCAATATAAACTTCGTGGCAAAAATACGTATTATTGAAGCTAACTCAAAAACTACCCAAGTGAAGTAAATAAAATTTATATGGGATTTTGCACATTCCAGAGTCTAGAACGTACCTATGGGGAAGAACGGGCAAGAAACTCCACGGACACTTTTAAATCATAAAATTGTTACAAAATATTGGTTACAATCATTCATGTTGAAATTAAACATGTGAGAACGATGTAAAAAGACGTCCACATTAAAAGCGTCCGTAATACATAAACTAGTAGGTATATCACCGAGCAAGGTTCCCTAATTGTACCTAATTACGTCACGTCCTCCATCTTGTTTTCAAGTAGGCCATTAGTGGGTCAATTGATTGTTATTGACAATATAACTAGATTATATCACATGTCAATAATGCGTGGATTATCTTAGATTGCAATTTAGTTAATTGCTCGTATCAGTCATTATGACGCATTAATTATATTGTTTGTTGATCTAGTGGCGTTTATGTGTGAAATAGACATACCTACTTACTTGGAATTTAACCAATCTAAGTTGGACAGAGGTCACTTTCGTGAAGACGTTCTTAGTATTAGCAACGATATCAAAACAGTTTTTACAATAGACAATCGCATAAATGTGTTAAAATTTAAAGTGCCTCGATTTGGCACAAAGCTGTTCTTTACTTTGACCAGACTTGAATTCACAGCATAATCATAATCAGCCTATAATGTTCCCACTGCTGGGACACAGGCCGCGATAGAGAGTGGGCCATAGTCCACTACGCGGGCCCAGTGCGGGTTGGTGATATTCAACGAGCTTCTACACCCACGACTTTGTCCGCGTGAAATTTCTTGTTCCGCAGACCCATACCGTCGCATCGCATCGCCTGCCCGCGCTGTTACTTCGTATTCGCTTAGCGTTCTTTCTTAGTTTCTTTTTGCTCCGGTCCTAAGAGCCCTAGCGTGATGTTAAATAGCCTAAATAGCCTTCCTCAAAAAATTTTTTTTTTCAAATTCGACCGGTATTTCCACATATAAGCGCGTTCAATTAATCAAACTCTTCAACTGTATTATTAGTATTAGCACAGTCTTTATACTGAGGTATTAGTACAGATATTGTGTGTGCTTTGGAGAGTCAATCTGTAAAGTTTACTTCGAACGTCATTAAAGTTTTCGAAAGTAAATTAAGTATTTTGTATTCTGTAATCACGCAGATATCGAACCTCAATTCGAGTTGCGTCACCATTCGATTATCGAAGTGATGTTTAATGAATAACATTTTTTCTAGACAATCCATACTATCCATACTAATATTATAAATGCGAAAGTGTGTCTGTCTGTCTGTTACCTCCTCACGCTTAAACCGCTGAACCGATTTAGATGAAATTTGGTATAGAGATAGTTTGAGTCCCGGGAATGGACATAGGATAGTTCTTATCCCGATATTCCCACGGGATCGAAACTTATACGGGTGAAACCGCGGGGCGCTGCTAGTAATAAAATGATTATAACCTGCCTGGTTAGTCTAGTGATCGCAAGCGCTACTGCTGAGGTTGCGGTCTTGGGTTTGATTTCCAGGTCAGCCAAAATGTTACTAAATTATCTACCTATAATTTCTTGTTTCTTTCGTTGATGGCAATAAGGTCGCCCCCCTACGACATGGAACTTAAATATAACCATCTCTGTCGAACCCTTCGGCGAAACAAGGCGTGGTGATAACACGCCTTTAAAAATAATTTAAAAAAGTAAAATATACAGTTTAAGTTGTATGTTTTTTGACAAATAGTTTGCAGTAAAAAACAAAAAACATACTTCGTCTAAGACATGTACCTATGGCTCAAAATGCTCTAAAAATAAAAAAGGGCTAACCCCTTAAGTATGTGCATTCAGCTTCCAAACTTAACTATATAGCCACATTTTAATACACATGCCATTACTTACCAAGAAATAGACTAGCCTAACTCCAGGTGAAATTATGTACAACACCAACTTAACCTCCTTCAGGGAGTAAAAGCATGGATGCTTAACACACATTAATTATTCCACTCTGCAACTACAATTCTCGAGGTAATAAACTCCTGAAAGATTCTGAGAGCCTCCAGCTTCGCCGCTCTTAAGGGAATCCTCGGAATAGGGGGAAATGAACTCTAATTAATGAATTTTTGTACAGTTCTCCTTCTATTTTCGCATGCATGTATCGTACAAACCTCTTCGGAACTGAAGGGAGATAGATGTTTTAGCACTGTTTGACTCATTGATCTCAGCTCATATTGGGTCTTAACTTTCTAGATAAGCTCAGGAACTTTGAAAGGTTTTCACTTGTTAAAGTTACTTATAATGGAAACCTATTGTGGCTTGTTTGGGGTGCTAAGTGGACTTTAAGTTACAACGGATAATATTGAGTATTAAAATGGCATTAATTTATTTATTTTCACACATAAACAGACAAGAGGAAAGAAACAGAAAAATAAACATAATTCTAGTTTAACTGTGATATGAGAGTACATAAAACGAGATGCAGACAACGTGTGTAAGAATAGAATACTTACTCTTTATTACTCTCTTCTTTTTTTTGTTTTCTCTTTTTTCTTTATTTTTTTTTCTCTTCTTTATTCTCTTTAGAATACTCTTTTTTTATTTATTTTTTTAGAATAAAAGAGAAAAAAAATACATAAAACCAAAACAATATACTTAAAAGTACATACTATGTATTTATATGTCCTTGGTTGATGTTTGAAGATGGTCCTCCGGTCAGAGTGGTTCCAGTAAACTCTTAGGCGACATATCTCATTTATACGAGGTAAAGTTTGTGAGGTTGTATGTACCGGTAATCTTCGGAATTACTGATGCGATTCCGAAAATTCTTTCACTAATGGGAAGCTACTGTATTGCCGAGGGTGTATATTTTATGTTGAAACAAAAATATTGACGCAGACAAAGTCGCGGGTAGAAACTAGTTAACATTTCTTTTTGACACAACTTTTTCGAAAATTAAATTACTTCTCTCAAAAAAATCTAAGTGTACCTAATATTGTACCGAAGGACCAAATCCCTATAGGTAAGGAGTTTCCGCAACTACCTTTAACAAATAAAACTTTATTTCATCATACACGCCTTCAATAAAAATACAATAACTTGATATTCACCTTCATATTCTCCATTATTATCTTGAATTCTCAATACAGCCGCAGCCATAGAATTTCTCCCGGGCGGAGTCGTAGTCAACGGAAGCAGCTGACAATGAAGGGAGGGATGCCTCGGCGTTGAATCGGTTTTCTAATGAAGCCCCATTTGATTTCACGTTCAACTTCATTCAGATAAGGTTATGGAAGCATTTTTTTCATAATATTCCTCTATTTCCGTGCGATAGGATCTATCGAATTGCTGGTTTTTTTTTTTGTGAGTGTCATTGTGTATCAACTATTTTGGTAATTGCCGTCTGATGACTAAAAAAAAGGAGAGAATAATTGGATGTGTCAATGATTGATATTTTCTTGTTTTTCCATTCGGGAAGATACGATCTTCATTTTCCATTAAATGACAATTGTTTTTATAAAATCAAAATCAATCAAAATCAAAATCAAAAGTCATTTATTCAAACTAGGCTGAGAATCAGCACTTTTCGAACGTCAAAATTACAAAAGACAGTCCCCCAAAACGCCCGCCCTTCGCCACTTCCTAGTGCTTTCGCTGGGGAGAAGAAGTGGCGGAACAAACTCCCCAGCAGCACAGCTGTCTGTTCAGTTAGAAAGAATTAATTTTATACAATACTATGTATGCAAAGTAATTAACATTACAGGACACAGAACCTTAAATTAAATTATTTGCCATAGGTTAACTAGCCACGCCAATATACCAACAAATACAATAAACACTATACGTACTCAAGCAAAAAAAAAAAAAAAACTTACTGACCAAATAAAAGCCTCCAGGTATAAAGGGCGTGACAGCTTACATATGTATGCAATGCTGGGTTCTGTTTACATAGCTGTCACTTGAAGTCACAAATGATAAACTAGGACCATCGAAGTAAAATAAATAAACAAGTTATTACTACTAATAACAACAATAAAACCATGGTCAGCAAGACGACCAGTCACCACAAGCAGCACCCGTTCACGAGCATAACGCAAAGATCAGCCATTACCCCCCTCGCCATATTTGAGGGAAGGAGGCAACCCGACCCCCGACGCTACCGCAAGCAATGACATCTAAGGGAGCATGACGAACTTGCTGCCGGTTGCTCAAGCAAGAATAATAATATGATCATTCGTAGAGGTCGCTAGCTAACCACATATTGCAATCAACTCATTAAAAGACATTGAAATGAGTAGATTATGTCAATAATAAATTACAATAAAATTAAACCGAATTGACTAAAACTCTCAACTAAAAAAAAACAAAAAAAATAAAATAAAAACAATTATATAAACTCATATAACCTGTCAGTAAGCTAATTCTGGAGAAAGAACATAATAATTGTCTTGAGTTAATCAGGGCGACCAACTATTCTTATCGTTTAAGTAGTCGTTGATGGAATAGTATGCTTTTGAACAAAGGTTGGATTTTACTTGAGCTTTAAATCTATTAAAAGGCAAATCTAGCAAGGAAGAAGGTAGCTTGTTATAAAAGGTTATACCAAGCCCAACAAATGAGTTATGAACCTTATGAAGCCGGTGAAAGGGAGCACGTAGTTTGTCCTTATTTCTAGTGTTAACATTGTGAGTATCACTGTTTTTAGTGTACAAGTGTATATTTTGCCTAACATATAAGATGTTGGCAAAGATGAACTGTGATGCAACCGTGAGAATACCAATATCTTTAAAAAAATCTCTTAGAGAAAATCTGGCGCCTAGCTGGTAAATCGCTCGAACAGCTCGTTTTTGCAGGACAAATATATTTTGTATATCAGCGGCTTTGCCCCACAGCAGAATACCGTAGGACATAACGCTGTGAAAATAACTAAAATAGACTAAACGAGCTGTATCAACGTCAGTGTATTGTCTAACTTTCCTGACGGCATAGGCAGCCGAACTGAGCCTTCCTGCTAGGCTTGATATATGTGGTCCCCACTGAAGTTTGGCATCTACTGTTATTCCCAGAAAAACTGCCGAGCCCACTGTTTCAAGCACCACTTTATCTAAGACGATGTTGGGTCCTAGATTTCTAACATTTGGTAAGGCAAACTTTACACATTTCGTTTTCTTGGCATTGAGAACTAGGTTATTTGACGTAAACCAATCCGTAACTATTGATAGTGCACTGTTTACGTCGTCAAAATCTTGTCTATTCCTGTCAACCTTAAAAATAAGAGATGTATCGTCTGCAAACAGTACAACGTCACAGATGCCCTTTAAATGGAATGGTAAATCATTGATATATACTAAGAACAAGAATGGACCCAGTATTGAGCCTTGTGGTACACCTAACTGAACTGGTAGCCCGGAAGATTTTACACCATTAACATCTACACATTGGAACCTATTATGTAAATAAGAATTTATTACGTTGAGAGCTTCGTTTTGGACACCGTAATGACGTAGTTTACGTAAAAGCGTGTCATGGTGCACGCAATCAAAGGCTTTGGAGAGATCACAGAAAACTCCAATAGCATTTTGAGATTTCTCCCATGCATTAAATATGTGTTTCAGCAAAGCAACACCCGCATCTGTGGTTGAACGACCTTTTGTAAAGCCATATTGTTCATTATGAAGGAGGCTATTTAAATTAAAATGTCTTAGCAACTGCTTGAGTATTAATTTTTCAAATATTTTGCTAAATGCAGGTAAGATAGAAATAGGCCTAAAATTGCCAACGTCATTTTTATTACCTGATTTAAATAACGGTATGACTTTACTACTCTTCATGAGGTCAGGAAAAGTTCCTAAATCAACACATTTATTAAAAGTAACAGCTAAATAGGGGGCTACGATGTCTATTATATTACTTAAAAGTTTAACGGAGATGCCCCAATAATCACCGGTGTTTTTAGACTTAAGTGTGTTAAAAACATTAACTACATTAACTACATCACGCGGGGTTACATGTTCGAAGCTAAATAAGCGACTACATTTAGGTACACTACTATGCAAAAGGTTTTCAGCTTTAGACGGGGACGAATTTAAGGAGCGAGTCGTAGTTATAGGTATGTTGGCAAAAAACTCATTAAATGCCTCAGCTACGTCAGCTGCTTTACTAACTAATTTGTTGTCGACCATAATCTCAAGTTGTTTATCTTGTTTAACCGATTTACCAGTTTCATTTTTAATAATTTTCCAAGTGGTTTTTACTTTATTATTAGAATTTTTAATTGTTTCGCTTAAAAATTTTGATTTAGCAAAAGCACTAATCTTTTTGAATAATTTTGAATAATTTTTTACGTACTCTAGGAAAGCAGTATCAAACCTGTATTTTTTCAAACCATATAACTCGTAAAGTTTCGCTCTACTTTTATAAATACCTGGAGTAGCCCATTGGTTAAAGCCAACGGAGGATCCATTGATGTTAATGGTTTTGGTCTTAAAAGTAGATTGGTACTCTTTTTGCACAACATCAAAAAGGGCACCATAAATTTCATTAGGATTCTCATGTTCTCATGTTATAGATGGTGTAATTTTATGAGATATATTATTTTTAAACATTTTGCAACGACTAGCTGTATAAGGCCTGCATTCAAGTTTATGCGGTTTTTTATTCAATGGCATGGGGAAGCTAGCTAATAAACCACAGTGGTCGGACGTTAAGTCGGTTAACACTAATTTATTTTGGGCATCACAATCACTAAATATATTATCAAGACAAGTTGACGAAGATGCCGTGATCCTAGTAGGTTCAAAAAACAAATTAATTAAATTATAAGACCTAAACAAATTGAGAAGTCTAATACTTAATGGAGTAACATCTAAAATATTAATATTGAAATCTCCACATAAAATAATAATTTTGTTACTTGATTTCAACCTATTGAGAGAATCCTCCATGACTGATTCAAAACTAATAAAATCCCCAGAGGGGGGTCGATAAACGCAAATTATAACATATCGCTCAAGTTCAACACAAGACAACTCTATAGTGCGCTCGATTGAAAGATTAACTAAATCTAAACGTTGTTTACATTTCAACTTGTTTGAAACAAGAACTAAAGAGCCACCGCGAATAGCACTTTTTCTCACAAATGCACTTTGTACGGTAAAGTTATCATCATTGATAAACACTACTTCATGTTCTTTCAACCAGTGTTCAGTCAAACATAACACCTGAACATCATAGTTCTCCATAAATAAACTTAATTCTAGTTCTTTGCCGGACAGACCCTGCATATTTTGATGTACAACATTCAACATATGCGGCTGACCCGTTGTCGCACCTAATAGTTTAAACTACAAGGCGTATCAAAAGCAGTGTTAGTACCACTACTAACAGTAATCGATGGTACACTACAAGTACCAGAGTCACTGGGTATATTATATGCTAAAAGATTAGCAATTTGTCTCCTACAACTAGGTGGCAAATACATAGTATAATTTGTCAGTTTGTAATCAGTAATGAATTGATTACAATCAAAATATAAAATAGTGTCATTATGACGACAAGTCCTATTATAAATGAACATATTTAAATTATATATATGCCTATTTTGCTCATGAGATAAATAACAGGAATAAGGCAAGGCACAAAAAATAAATTTACAATTATTGGTCTCATTAAGATGTAACATCAAATGGACACATTCAATTATGTCCTTTTTTCTAACATTTAAACTATCCCCATATAATAATATAACAGTTGAACTAGGGTTTATTTTTGTCAATCTGATATTACTAATTAATTGGCTAATACTGGCACCGGGTAAACAATTATTAATTACATATTGTTGCGAACACTGATTAAATAACCTACCAAAACCTTGACCAAATTTGTCAGAAAATACATAAGTAGTGTTAATCAAAATACTATTACTATGATCATCAATACAGCTACCTACTGGCGGAGCCGGTGTGGGTGTGGGTGTAATAGGTTGAGGCTGCGATCCCTGGGAACAGGTACAGCTAAAAGAGAGGTTGTTCGTCAGAGACTCATACCTCTCCGCATTATACTTGACCAGGTCCGCCAGCTCATTAGCCTCCTGCATGCGCTTACTCAGGTCTTGTTGAGAAGCCTCATATTTACTAAAGATTTCCTTTAGAGCATATTCCCTAACAAGCAATTCATCCTGTAGGTGCTGAGTGTCTGTGTCATACATAGTATTACATAATTCTAATTCACTGTTACAGTTCTTTAATTCTTGTATTAAATTTAAATTCTTTTGCCTAAGTTTTGTATTTAATTTATTTACTTTTTGGCGTTTTAAAGATTTTTGAGTTTTTCTAATTAATCTATTAATTTTAATATATTTTTTTATCTTATTGTGACTAGTAAACAATTTGCTTTTAATGATAGTATCATCAGTTAAATCTATTGTGACAACTGGCTCAGCACAGGTGGGTCCGGACCCGCTACCAACCAACTCATCATAAAGACTGCAGGTGATCGCAGACTCTTCACGGGCTTTGAGAGATTCCAAATGGGTTATTGTGTTGTGGGCCCTGCTTAACTCCCGTTCAAGTTCAGATATACGTCTCAAAGCCAGTTCGTGGGTGTCACTACATTCCTGGAAATTTGACACTAGTTGACGGAGGTGTTGGTGCTGGTCAAGTATGTCCATATGCTGTACATGTAGTTCAGTCAACTGGTTCTTAAGCTCAGTGTTCTTGTCGTTAATTAACTTTATTTCTATCTCGCTGTCATCCCTTTCTTGTAGTAGCTGTTTGTTCTGTGCTATAGTAGATTCCAATTCTTTCAATGTAGCCCTCAGTTTTTCATCCAAGGATGCTGCTCTACGGGTCAACATATTGACAGGCCAACCCTAGAGGCACCCTGGAACGAGAAGAGAAAGCCAAGTGAGTGAAAGGAATAAGAGAGAGGGATGTTGATAGTTAAGTACTAGGATGAAGTGAACAAAACAAAGGAATAAAAGTTATGATGAGTGTGTAATCTCAGGTATGGGATGAAAATTCTAGATGTTTTAATTGAGATAAAAAGAGAAAATAACAAAATTAAGTTTGCAAAAAGTTTGGGGGTAGGTACTACTATAGTCAAGTTATTGAAAATCTAGTTTTTACGTTAATTTCTTACAGTGGTTCTAATTCAGTTATTAAACATAACAGCGGTATGTCTAATAATAAAGTACAATGATAAAGTACAATGATTTCTAAGGGGTCTCTAACGAATTTTATGTGGTTTTATCCTATTAATGTATAAACATAAGGTTCAGCACAATAAAGACAATTATACGGTTGTTTACTGGGACGAGCAGCATAAACATTAAATGGAAAAAGGTGCAATACGAACTAACAAGATTTTACATGAATAAGCTTAAATTAAAAGAAATACTCCCCTATACGTATGGCACACAGCACAGGGCTGTTTTTTTGTCCTTTGTCGCTTACTACTTGGTGCCCATTTTTGATTGCTACGCGTAATGGGCTATCTTGCCGCTTAAACCGCTGAACCGATTTAGATGAAATTTGGTATACATATAGTTTGAGTCCCGGGACCTTTCCCGGGACTCATAGGATGGTTTTTATCCCCATATTCCCACGGGATCGAGACTTATGCGGGTGAAACCGCGGGGCGCTGCTAGTGTTATATAAATGAAACTCGCTTTTAGAATTTTTAATATTTTTCTGATAACTATTATGACTTGGCCTATTACCCGATTCCGGCTTGACGTCGACTTACGGGACACCCTGTATAACACAGAAATCACGATCTTTTTTCAAAACGTACAAACCGTGGGAAGTAGGGGCAAGTCGCTTGTAGCTACTAAAATTCACTGCATAATCGTGACTGCGTATCAGCTCACTTCAGCTTCAAGACTTCGTTTTAGAATGCCAGAGGCGCAAACGGAGGTAAATGACGTCTGTCGTTAGCCCATGTTCAAAGCTCGTTAGGCCTTAATAATACTGATAAAAATAAAATTGAATTACACGGATAAGAGTTTTAAAGGCCTGACGATTTCAAATAAAAAGTTACAACACTTTTTTGTACCGACGATTTATTTTTTTTGAATGAAAGTTAAAAAATGTTTACAGTAAAAAAACTGAAAGCTTTTTATAAGCTGTCTCAAAACAATCTTCTGTGTAAAACGTCCCTACAATACAGTACACAGAAATTTAATTTCATATCCGCCCTTACCCGGTGTCCCGAATTTTCCGCGATTAAAATTTTATGATCCACAATACTATAATGAAAAGCCTACGGGGACCGCGGATGAATTGGGCAGCCGCTCTATTGTCGTAAAAACGCCTTTATGCGGTCACGATTGGTAAAAGAATTTATTTGACCGACATTGTAATTGTACATTGCGACTTAAGAAAGTGGGTTAACTTTCAGTAGTTACTTTTGTTACGACTGTGACGCTATTATTGCATGAGTGAAAAGTGCCTCTTGAAAACTGGTGGACGAGAATGTCCATTAATTTCCTTCCATTAGAAATAACTGGACCCTAACACCGTTACACACTATCAATCGCAATTTGAATCTTTGATATTGCTAAAGGCGGAAACAGACTTATAACACGCCACGTTACGCGACATCAATGCAGCTTACTCATTGGCCACATTTTTCGTCTCGTTTAGCTATTTTCGTCATTTGGCCAATAAGTAGGTACTAAGCGTGGGATGGCGTCGGGTGTTACAAGTGTGCAGCGGCCTTAATCCATTGCTTCATATGTTGGAAAAATTTGTCAGCTCAACAACGTAAATAACGCAATGAATGTTGTTGAATTGTCAAAATGAAAGCCTTTGCTACGGTTAGTGTGTTACGCAATTACTTCGAGAGTCCTTGTTTACGCAACAAACAATAATATGAAACGTAGAAAACTAAGTAGGATATACTTAGGTGTGTATTATTCATATTTGTATTATTGACCAAAACTTTATTTTGTTGATTTAATCTTGACAGCCTCGTAGGTCTAGTGGTCGCAAGCGCTACTGCTGAGCATCAGGTCTTGGGTCTGATTCCCGGGTCTGGCAAAGTATTATTGGGTTCTCCTATCAGGAATTTCTTAGCAGCAGCCCTGAGTCTGGATTTGTGTCCTGTTGATGGCAATTGGCCCACCCCCTGTTAAATGCGACTTAAAAAGACATAACTGGAGAAATGTTAGTGTCCTGTAGACCTCCTATAGACTTCTGCCTACAGTCTAACCCTTTGGGGATTAAAGGCATGATGTTATCTGTGATTCAATCAAATCTCTATGCAAAAATAGCAAATTTCGGACATGTTAATACATTTTATGAGCAACATACACCACCACTCAGAAATCCTACTAATATTATAAACGCGACAGTTTGTGAGGATGGATGGATGTTTTTTACTTTTTCACGCAAAAACTACTGACCGGATTTGGATGATGGATTAGCACACAGGTAGTTTATAACCAGGATTAACACATAGGATACTTTTTATCCCGATATTCTTACGGGATCGAAACTTATGCGGCTGAAACCGCGGGGTGCAGCTAGTGTTTAATAAACAAACATAAAACTTTAAGCCTTGAATAATTGGAACACTAACGGTTTACGAACAATTCATGGAGTGTGAGCCATACTGACCGTATATTTTTGGGGTCAGGGTGTGACTATAAATTCGATGCAACTAATGCATGGCCCAGCCGTGCGAAGTGCGGCCAACTTACCTACGCGGCGCCATTATGAAACAGCTGACCGTTTGGTTGGACGAGTTTTGATAAACTCGCTCGAAGGACCAGTTTTTGTCGTTTTTGGGTGTCTTTTGTGGAAGGGTTTGGGTTTAATATTGGGGTTTAATTTAAATGTTAAGGGCGAATTTCACCAATGAAACTGAACGCGAGCAGCACATCTAACTAAACTATACTGCGTTCAAGCGCTGTCAGTGTCATACTTGTGAAATATTGACATTGACAGCTCTTGAACACGGTTTAGATGTTCTTGGTGAAATTCGCCTTAAGTGTTGGTTTAACAGAATTAAAAACGTTTAAATTCAATTCGCAAACTCATCTCAGCAAAAATCAATGACAAAAACTTATCAAAAATTTATGTAAATTGATTGTATTTTTGACAGTTAAGAAGACTGATTAAAATGCGAACGTCCTTAAAAATACGGGAATTGCCCCTCAGGTTTTATTAGTTAGTCATTATTGAATAGGTATATTATAATTATTCTCTCTGCATAGAAAAATTCAGAATTAGCGTAAACACACAAAACCAGATAACCTCGCAAAAGCCATTCCAACCAAATGACTAAATACTTTTATCATAACGATATTCTTGTAGGTAAGTCGTTAAATAAATATGAACTGGTCCCGGTAGAGGGCGTTATTTAACAATTTGCGGGCGGTCGAATTATGATTGTATAGCCATGTAATTTGGGGCGACCGTGATTGCACCCTTCCGGGCCGACCACTCCTTACGTACTTTTTACTTTTTATTATTCTAAAAAAATGGAGAAAGGGTGATGTTGGCATAAAGGTTTTGAAAGAATAATTATGTTATGATTATTCGAACTCCCTTTGGTTCAAGTGCCGCGGCCGTATTCTTTTCGAGTTCTCTTGTCAGAGAGGAGATTACTGACTTATTATCACTCAAATTTTCTGTGAAAAAACAACTACCTATATTGACATTCCGAAAATGTGGCAGAATTCAGCTTATACCACTTGTGCGTGCCGCTGCAATGGCGACATTAATCTAACACCCGGGCTAGTGGCCAGTAATCATAAAAATTATAACAATACAAAATAATTCGTAATTTGAAAATGACCGCCTGCGCCGCTCGCCGACATAGTTAGGGCTTTCCTTCTTTCCTTCAATTCGCCTACACTTAGCACGTTTTAATTTCATTGATGCGATGTTACGATCCGTGACCCCGGCAAATGACCCCTGCGCTACAGTTCTTTAAGTAGGGGTTGCTCCAATATGCTATTTTAGAAAAATGTATATAAAAAGTAACGCTTAATGAAATTTTAATTATTGTGTTAAATTAATGTCGCCATTAAACCGGCCATGCAGTATTTTCACGCCTATCAAAATGCTTTCGTATCCTCGAAATTAATCAAATTAAAACAAACCCTGATTTCAAACTAGTTTTAGCAACATACTAAGGAATGCCATAAATAGGATATAAAACCTAGGTACTAAAGCTTGCTCTATAAAACTAGATCGTGTAGTAATAATCGTTAGATACCTACGTTCTTAATAAGTATCGTTCTTAGTAAGTATTTATAAGTACCTACTAAGTTATTTTAGTCAGACAGTCTATTTCAATTTCAAGCATGATAATACATATTATACATAATTTAAACAGTTTCAAATATTAATAATAATATTTCAATTTCAAGCATGATAATACATATTATACATAATTTAAACAGTTTCAAATATTAATAATAATATTTCAATTTCAAGCATGATAATACATATTATACATAATTTAAACAGTTTCAAATATTAATAATAATATTTCAATTTCAAGCATGATAATACATATTATACATAATTTAAACAGTTTCAAATATTAATAATAATATGAACATGTATAATCCTACTTCCTACTAATATTATAAATGCGAAAGTTTGTGATAGAAAAATATTTATTGTCCAGGTAATACAGTAAGCAGGTTCACTGGTTAACATCAAGTTTTGCGTGGATGTGACGCATGTTTCCCTCTACCTTTTTATTTTATTTTTTGTGTTTATGTTCTTTTTGCGTCATTTTCACCGCAAATAAACGTATTTTCTTTCTTTCTTTCAAGTTAGGACGACATGAGTAACTTAAAATATTACGTACAGCTAGGTTACAATATATTATTAACTAGTGAGCCCCAAACTAGATAGTTAGTCTGTATCTTGGGGCTCGGATAGAGTGAGAATGGATGGATGGATAGATGGATGTTTGTTACTCTTTCACGCAAAAACTAGTGCACGGATTTGGATGACATTTGGCACACAGATAGTTTATTGGATATTTTTTATCCCGATATTCCCACGGGATCGAAACTTATGTGGGTGAAACCACGAAGCGCTGCTAGTTTTATATAAGAAAGTAGTCTTGCCAAGTGTGTTTCCCGTAACTGGGATGTAAGGGAAAGATAGGCAGTCGCTCCATGTAAAATACTGGTATTCAGCTGCATCCGATTAGACTGGAAGCCGACCCTAATATAACTCAAACTCAAACTCAAAGCATTTATTTCAATTAAACCATTTACAGGCACTTTTGAATTGTCAAGAAGTCAGTCAGTCAGAAAAAATGAAGCTAGTTGCCCATTCCAAAGCGTAGGTACCTATGGAGAAGAACGGGCAAGAAACTCCATGGACACTCTTTTAAATCAAAATATAATTAGGAAAAGGCTAGGCAGATCATGAAGTACGTACCTACTAGGTTATTTTTCGACAACACTAGAAGCCCGAAAGTTTGACAACCAGTCTTACCAAGAGGTATTACCCAGTAACTGGGTTGTGGAGAAAGAGGCAGTCGCTTCATGTAAAATACTGGTATTGCGCTGCATCCGGTTAGACTGGAAGCCTACGCCAAAATAGTTGGGAAAAGGCTAGGCAAATGTTGACTAGAATTAACTTTAAACTCCTCAATTTACAATCGAGCATACCAACCCTACAAAATATCTACCCAGTCATTTGCACATACATAAAACCTCCATATAACTGCTGGTTATGTTACCAACATTACCGCAATATGGGTCAGTAGTACCTACTGCACCAACTTTGTACTGAAACTTGTTTTAAACCTATTATCGGGTGAAAACTTACAACTTTTGGCTACTACCCAGGCTTCTAATTGCGCTGCTGTTGCGAGAAAATTGAAAACTTGAAATTTTTTGGTGTCGTGGTTTTCTTTTAGAACCAATTTTTCGTACCGAATACTTGAAACTTTGTAGTTTGTTAAGTAAAAATCGTCCTTTGCGAATTATTGTAAATTTTTCGCATCGCGTACCTACTTATCAGCTTTTAGAAAGAAAGAAAGAAGAAAAATGTTTATTTGGACACAATTCGTGAAACACAAAATACAAAATTAATAAAAAAATAAAAAGTAATGTTTCAGTCAACAATAGTGTGTGCCTCACGGCTGCACCAAAAAGGTTAATTTCAGCATTAATGCCAGACAGATGCTGTCTGACGCTGGTTTTCTAATGAACCCTTAGGGAAATGTGACGGGGAGTACACACAGTTTCAACATACCTAATACATTTATAAATAAATAAATAAACTAGTAATCACGTATATATCATTACAAATACAAATAAGAAAAAAAAAAGAAAACAAGTCTCAGCAAAACCTGTTTTTCTTTTCGCGATCAATTTCGATAAGATTGATTTTAAGACTGCTTGTAAAACGACCACGACAAACCAAATATATACAAAAAAAAAAGACGGGTTGCACTCCGGGAGTGCCGGCAGAAGTGAAAACTTGAATATTAACGTTGAAATAAATCAATTATTAATTGAATTAATATAACTAAGTTTATTTCACTATTTCTGCGTCACTTTTTTCATTAATCGATGCACTTTGTTCAATTTCCATTTTTTGAAACACTTTAATACAAGAATTTTACGAATACACAGCAGTGTGGCTACTACACAGACGGTCGAGCCATCAGCTGTCCATCCATCCACGTCCACGTCCACGTCCACGTCCGCGTCCACCATCACCGTCACCGTCACCGTCACCATCACCGTCACCGTCAACGTCACCGTCACCGTCACAGTCACAGTCACCGTCACAGTCACAGTCACCGTCACCGTCAACGTCACCGTCACCGTCACCGTCACCGTCACCGTCACCGTCACCGTCACAGTCACAGTCACCGTCACCGTCACCGTCAACGTCACCGTCACCGTCCCCGTCACCGTCAACGTCACCGTCACCGTCACCGTCACCGTCAAGTCGCCGTCACCGTCACCGTCACCGTCACCGACACCGTCACCGTCACCGTCACCGTCACCGTCACCGTCACCGCCACCGTCTCCGCCACCGCCACCGCCACCGTCGCCGTCACCGTCACCGTCACCGTCACCGTCACCGTCACCGTCCGTCCGTCCGTCCGTCCGTCCGTCCGTCCGTCCATTATCGTGTCTCACTTGGTTCACTTCGGTTGGCGCCGCCGTAGAAAGAGAGGGGGGGGGGGGAAATCTCTCCTGACGGTCACGTGTCCTGACGCGATGCCCTGACGCGAGTTTAACATTTTTTACCCATTACAAAAAGTGTGCAACGCCGCTAAAGAAGTTTTCACTTCAAAAAAAAAACTTGCCATAAGGATGCAGCTGCAGCATTGAGCTGCTTATTTTACTGATTAGACTAAATTGTATCTCACGTTTAAAATCTATCAGTAGGTGTGAAAATGAAAATCTAACATACTATAATTCACGTTTGGACGCGAAAAATTAAATTAATAACAAAGTAAAAGATTAAAGAAAGAAAAAGAAAGAAAGAAGAAGTATAAGTATACAGGGTGAAATTGAAAACATGCGACAAATCGAAATGGGAGATTGTACTCATCATTATGAACAACTTTTACTATGGGACCAAACCTGAAATCGCGAAAAAAAAATCGGCTGTTCCCTACATTTATGTTCGCATAACTCGTCAAAATGTAGGAACAGGTGTATTTTTTTTCGCGATTTCAGGTTTGGTCTCATAGAATAGTAAAAGTTCTTCATAATGATGAGTACAATCTCCCATTTTGATTTGTCGCATGTTTTTAATTTCAACCTAAATAAATAAATAATAAGATATATTCCAACAAATCCGATTATGATGGGACAACATTTGTGGTTTTAAACAACAATCGAATCGCAGTTCAGTTTCATTGGCGAAATTCCCCCTTACTAAATAATAGCTACTACGTACTGCAAACAAAATTGCTCCAAAGTTTCACTAAAGCTTTAATAGAAGCGATATCTATTGTATTCCTTCACTGCAGTCATTAACTTTTGCATAACAATATGAAGTTGAGGCATCGTTAACTGAAATATAAATCGCATTTTAACAATAACGTTATGTCGTAAATAAAGTCGTAACGGACGATATTCCGCGCGTCCGTTATTCGGCGCATTAAATTTAACGATGGAAATTAACGACAATACATGTGTCAATGATTTTAGATGCGTCATCGTTGTTTTTAGTGTTTAGATTAGGACCAGGTTAAAGTGCTAACGTCTGTCTGAAAAAAAAAAAGACGGGTTACACTCCGGGAGTGCCGGCAGAAGTGAAAACTTGAATATTAACGTTGAAATAAATCAATTATTAATTGAATTAATATAACTCATTTTTTTTCACTATTTTGCGGCACTTTTTTCATTAATAGATGCACTTTGTTCAATTTCCATATTTTAACCACTATACAGGGTGTTACAGAAAGGGTATATCAATACAAACGGGTTGAAGAGTGTATCTGGTCTAGAATCTCTACACAAAATTTCAGCTCAAAAGCATTAACTTTGAAAATGCTTAATATTTTTTGAAGTGAAAACTTCTTTAGCGGCGGGCGTTGCACACTTTTTGTAATGGGTAAAAAATGTTAAACTCGCGTCAGGACATCGCGTCAGGACACGTGACCATCAGGAGAGATTCCCCCCCCCCCCTCTCTTTCTACGGCGGCGCCAACCGAAGTGAACCAAGTTTAGTGACACACGACAATGGATGGATGGATGGAAGTGGAAGTGGAAGTGGAAGTGGAAGTCGAAGTGGAAGTCGAAGTGGAAGTCGAAGTGGAAGTCGAAGTGGAAGTCGAAGTGGAAGTCGAAGTGGAAGTCGAAGTGGAAGTGGAAGTCGAAGTGGTAGTCGAAGTGGAAGTCGAAGTGGTAGTCGAAGTGGAAGTCGAAGTGGAAGTCGAAGTGGAAGTCGAAGTGGAAGTCGAAGTGCAAGTCGAAGTGGAAGTCGAAGTGGAAGTCGAAGTCGAAGTGGGAGTGGAAGTCGAAGTGGAAGTCGAAGTCGAAGTCGCAGTCGAAGTGGAAGTGGAAGTGGAAGTGGACGTGGACGTGGACATGGACGTGGACGTGGACGTAAACGTGGACGTAGACGTGGACGTGGACACACTCCTGTGTATTCGTACTTAACATTCGTGTATATAAAGTGTTTAAAATATGGAAATTGAACAACGTGCATCTATTAATGAAAAAAGGGACACAGAGAAAAAAAAATGAGTTTTATTAATTCAATTAATAATATATTATAATATGTGATTTATTTCAACGTTAATATTCAAGTTTTCACTTCTGCCGGCACTCCCGGAGTGCAATCCGTCTTTTTTATTTCGATAGTTTATTAAATTGAAATCATAACAAACGTGTCACCGTACTACGAGGGTCATTATACATTATCTGTAGTGTGTCTGTGCGCCTAGTACACGCACATCACGCCGCCGCGCGCCAGTGCAGCGCCGTGATGTCGAAATAAAAAAATATTAAGCATTTTCAAAGTTAATGCTTTTGAGCTGAAATTTTGTACAGGGATTCTAGACCAGATGCACTCTTCAACCCGTTTGTATTGATATACCCTTTCCGTAACACCCTGTATAACTATCGGATTATTGTATACAATCAAGTATTGTTTAACTGAACAGACAGCCTTGTGAAGGCCGCAGGAACTCGTTGGATGCGAGAAGTACAAAACCGGTTGAAGTGGAGGTGCTTGGGGGAGGCCTATGTGTCCAGCATTGGACGTCTTTCGGCTGAAATGATGATGATGATGATGAACAGACAGCTGTGCTGCAGAGGCATTTGTTGCGTCACTTCTTCTTCCCAGCGAAAGCACTACGAAGTGATGAAGGGCGTTTTGGGGGACTGTCTTTTGTCATTTTGACGTTCGAAAAATGCTGATTCTCAGCCTAATTTGGATATTTTTTATTTTGATCTGTCGGTACAATTCGTAGGTCCGTCAGATAACATCATCAAAACCAACTTGTATAACAAGAAATTCCGCTCAAAATCAAGATGCAAGTTTATTTAATTAACAAGGAAACAGAACAATTGTTTTAAGTTGATATAAAATGAAACATTAAGTATAAGATAAGCAACAGCGAGGAATTACAATAGTCTTGAACAATAGGAGGCCTTCATAACTTCCTCGTACAGAACATGGGGGAGAAAGATAAACTCATTATGTTTTTATACGTAGTGTTTACTTTTGTAGAAGTGTGGTTTTTGTAAAGAACAATACGTAAACGAAAAACATAAACGAAATATGAATATGACAGCTCACCGTCCGATCAGCATAGCTATTCACAAACACTCGATACGCTTCCGTACCGTATCGAACATCAATTAATGTTATCGTAGGAGTCCTCTAAACGCTGTTCACAAGTCCAAAACCCGAAAATTTTGTCAGTTTGAATCAAATAGACGCCCGTTATTCTTCCAACAGCTATTTGCTGTCGGGGGAAAGTCAAATCAGGTTATCGAAATGAGTCATTTTCGATACGATAGCCTGTCGTATGGTTGTGAATAGTTATGCAGGACCAGGCCCGTGCCGGACGGAGCGTATGTGTTTCACGCGCGCCTCAAAGAGATGTCAGCACCAGGAAAGGGGCCCATCAGGGCCGAAGCCTGCCGGGTTAGCGGGATTGTCCGAAAGGGTTACCGCTACCCTGGAACATTAAGGGCTAAGGAAGGAGCATGGATGGGTTTTAGTCAGTAAGAGTCTGACACTCCCTTCCGCTCCACCCGGAGCGAGAGGAGTCATGTGATCATTTCCCACCCTCAAAAAAAAAAGCCTGAATATGACACTGTTTGACACACAAAGCGTTTTGAAAAAATAGAAGAAACACTTTGTTCCTGTAAACATCTCACCGTAATAATTTGGGTGAAGTGAGGTTAGAGTGAGCTATCATTAGTGTCAATTTCTAGCATCAGACGGAATGACACTTCGCCTAAATTCTTATGGTGAGATTTTTACAGAACAGGCCGGTTGGAAGCCTAGTAATGAGAATCGTATCTTATGTTGTTATACTTTCATTTATTTCCTAGCAGTACCCCGCGGTTTCACGCGGATCCCGTGGGAATGTCGGGATAAAAACTATCCTATGTCCTGTCCCGGGACTCAAACTATCTCTATACCAAATTAAAGTAAAACCAGATAAATAACAGCAACACAGTTGTATTCTGATATGTTAAACTTCGCAAATATCGTACAAAGTTGGTGACCAAACTATCGGCCAACCATATAGGACACAACTTTGTATCGCTCCCTTTCAATTTGAATAAGTTTCTGCTTCGGACATGTTAGTTTGTGTAGCTTGTGTCACATGTATTTGCCGCTTACTAATTTATTGTGAATGAGTTATAAATTATAACGTAGGCAAATAACTTACGGCAACTTGTGTGTTTGCGTTGTCGATGTAATGTTAGGATTACGTAAAGCAATTCGCGATTCCAATGTACATATTTGGATTTGACGTAATTTAATGAGAATGTTAGCTTGCCAGCTAGATGAACAGACGGCTTAAAGAGGTGGCTGTGAGACTGGATGCGGAAGGCGAAGAATCGGGTGTTCAGGCGCGAACGTTATGGTGCCACGGCAGACGAAAGCGGGGAACGGAGGCGCGTGGGGCAGGTGTTGTGGGACAGCTTGGAAGGCGTCTATGTCCAGCAGTGAACTGCGATTGGTTGAGAGTTTGAAAGATATTTTTCCCATGAAGATAATGGAGGTAATAGTACATGGTGGTGGACATAGCAGCCGTGATTCATCACATATGACTAACAAGCCAGCACTTCAATTGCAGAACATACTTTTAATAACAATCAGAAGGATTTTGAAGTAAATTGCCAATCCATAGCTTCATATGTTTAAACAATTCGTCTGCTCAACAACGTAATTAATCTGTCGAGCTCCGCTAATGAGACAAAATTGATTTTCTATTGTTTCGTCGCCAATAGGCGACGCGCGGTGCTTGACCGGTAATAACGCAATGAATGTTGTTGAACTGTCAAAATTAATGGCATTGACTTTGTAAGTGTTATGTAATTGCCCCGATAAAACCAGGTATAAAAGTAAAACCCTGATAAACAGAGTGGAGCAAAGAAGGTAAAATGTGAATATATTTTTTCAGCAAACGAAGTGTGTAACCACATAGCCAGTTCCTCGGTATTCTCTTACATATGCGTGTGTTGGATGTCCAATTGATATATGCGTTTCCTTATTCCCAAAGGCTGCGGAAATAAATCGCAATGATGCTCCAATGTTACCTTATTTATCACACCGTTGAGACTAATATTTCTTCTATGGATTTTGAATTTGTCAGATATTGCATGGTGATAAGATAAACGTATGATCTGGGTGTGCTTTTCATGATGTGATTGAGTTTTCTTTAGGCTGAAACAAAACTACAGAAAAGCAAAGATATCTCATGTACGGGTATATCATCATTTCTGCCGAAAGACGTCCACTGCTGGACATAGGCTCCCCCAAGCACCTCCACTTCGACCGGTTCTGTGTTTCTCGCATCCATTGGGTTCTCGCGGCCTTCACAAGGTCGTCGGTCCAGCTTGTGGGAGGCCTTCCAACGCTACGTCTTTCGGTAGGTATATACGCTTTGTATTTTAACTAATACAGAATAATCTGGTGTTGCCAAGAGTGGTCCGTTATTAATGCAAAAAAACTGCATGAGGATCAGTTTTGCAAAACTTGGGAAAATGGTGGATAGATACCGGAAAAAAGCTTTTCGTCTCGGAAAATTAAGAAGGTTTACACAGCTAATCTCTAAACACGATACCACCAGAGCACCACGGAGATGGCGGGAGGGACTGGACTCCTTTAATAAAGATTGGACCTTGGCAGCTCTGGAATGAAAGAGGTGGAAGAAGAGAAGGGAGGCCTTCGCCCAGCGGTAGGACACCAACAGCTAGTAAAAAAAAATCTCATCTGCTTGGCTCTGTTATGTAGGGCAAACATTTCATAGTTATGAAAATGAAAGATAAGGTACCAAACGTAATGACTACTTACATTTCCATTCACAAATATTAAACTACATAAAGGCACAACATTCCGCTGTCTTATTAAACCATGCACACAACAATATTGCAAGCAAGTTTCTTTCGGTCAGGCTGCGAGCCAACAAAAACATGAACATTTTACGAGTGGCAAGTTGTCGCACCAACTGTTCCTTCATAACTTGCACAGGGATATTAATATAAATACAAGCAGCTAACTAGCTTATATTGCGTCCTAAGAAATGTATTAAAATGGGACTCTGGGGAGAAATAATTATGTAAGAAGTTATTTTCTTTGTAATTGTTCTTGTTTATCCAAGAGTTTACGTAGCTTATTGCACATCTTTAAGAGATCAAGTAATACCTCTTTTACCGTATTTTTGGTCTTTGGGTTTGTAGCCTTTCTCAGTAACATAAAATTTTCCATACATAATTTGGAGAAGTAACAACTTGCTGTTTTGGTTTGTCTTCACGGGGTTCTTGCGTTCCCTGAGGCTGTATTTTATACAGCCAATACTACCGCCCATCCTTCGTTGAAGAACATAGGTTCATTTTCCCCTGTCCTGGGTCATCATCACCTTATTTTTTTTTTTTTGTCATCATCACCTGCGTAGCGATTTCACAACTATGGTGGGGTCGGGTTACATTCCAAACGAGTACAGCTGAATTGCAGTATGGAACGACTGCCTATATGACCTCCACGGTCACTGGGTAATACGATATCCCTTTGTAAGACTGGTTGTCAGACTTTCAGGCTTCTTGCGGCCCGAAAGTCTGACAACCATGCACGAATGACAGCCGGGATCTACGGCTTAACGTGCTTCCCGAGACACAGGGGAACCTTTAACCTAACTTCAACCCTTTTTTTATAACCAAACTTCTCCATACATATACAAAAACCCACAACGCGTCCACAATGCCGTTTGACCAGCTTGCCCGTCCATAATCATATTACATTCATAAAAGGCGTCGAAGACATAAATCAACCCAGTGCATCGTGATCGAGATTCTCGCAATGGACGTACGCCCCCCCACAAAGGACTGATCCGACCTATTTGGATCTGTACCAGAATTCCGATCGACTGAAAAAAGAAAATGCCGATGGTAAAATGGTGCCTTTTCTCATAGCCGTTTATTGGAGGTTTTAAAATGGACGCAGACGTGAATGGGACTAATGTTTTGAATTCTCAGAATTGACGAGTCTTTGTTTGGTGCTTTTTGAAGTGAAAACTTCTTTAGCGGCGTTGAACACTTTTTGTAATGGGTAAAAAATGTTAAACTCGCGTCAGGGCATCGCGTCAGGACACGTGACCGTCAGGAGAGATTTCCCCCGCCCCCCTCATCACTTTCTACGGCGGCGCCAACCGAAGTGAACCAAGTGAGACACGACAAAGATGGCCGAAGAAAATGACATTTGACGTACAAATGTTTGAAAAGTCAGTTTCGTAAACAATAGTACTTCGAGGAGCCGCAGTTGTATTTAATTTATTTTGAACTTCTGTTTAACCAATTTTGTTTATTATTATATACCTACCTACAATACAAAATAGAAGCGACGAAAAATATAACGAAGCACATTATAGCAACAAGTAATACTGTGGGACATTGCTGCTTTTGTGTGAAAACAATGCTTCCGTGTCGACCACGGAAGTTTACACCCTGCAGGGAGATGCTCCAGTAGGGTGTGGCTGTGAAGCTATGTTGCAAAACATGCTCCACATCCTATCCTGCCTTATTTGTCCTACCCAAAACATGCAGTCAAAGTGACCTCTGCGCTGCCACCGACGACAACGTGGAAGTGGCAATATTTTGAGCCAACAAGATATAAAGTAAAAGAGAAGAAATTTAGGGAGTAGTTCATTAATAAAAAGCTTGTATACAAATATCAGTTTATTTTTATAATACTTGTACGCACCGGGACTTACAGCTTAGTACGGCTGTTATTCCAAATGCATACAGTGTGGCTAAGTTTGTAACAATTGAGCCTGGTATCTATGGTTACCTCACCCTACTGATTATAAACCTACAGCAACTACTTAACACCCTAGTTATCCTAACACCCTAACCTATCATACAAGCCTACGGGAGACCTACGGGAACAGACAGAATTTGGGTAGGAATAGGGGTTTGTGTACGTCGTGCAATGTGTACACAGGAAATAGTTTTGTCATTGCCGGTCCCACAGACTCATAGAACTGGTGATGGCTACAGGTGTCTTGGCCATAGTGAGAGGAATTATGGAAGATGAATCAAACTCTACTCCAGCTTGATGACTAATTTATTCATTTACTAATTACTAATTTATGTGGAACAAATATATGTCGCTCTTGATGCTGACGCTGGCGTATGTAACTCTTGCCTGTTCACGGCTGAACAATACTCTAAACTCTAATTTGGCTTCTAAAACTTGTGCAAGCAGAACAACATTTTTAAAATGTTTGATTTTCATTTGCCATCTGTGCCATCTCTTCTGTAGGCCGTTTCATTTTCTGCTATTCGTAGTGAAGCACCATCCTTACTAGTCCTATTGACCTGAAATACAAAACTAATGTTATAAATTCTTTCTCTTCATCATCTTATTTATACTGATTTAATTAATCAGTAGCGGCATCAAAATAACAGTCATTATTATTCTTATGGCGGGTTTTTTTTTTTGTTACAATGAGTTTTGTACAGGCAAATGAAGTTCTTCGTAAAATTGTAAATTGGATAGGCACCTAATTCGTAAATCATGCCAGGCTGCCCCTGTTTAGCGTTAGTGCTTGTGTCAGTGTTTTTATTTTCTATTATGGAGACCTCTCCCTGACCAATTCTTCCAAAAAATCTAAGGATTAGAAGCAAAAGCAAGCATAAGTATAAGAAATTGAGAATGTTTACAAAACATAACTTACTTTGAACACATTTTAGCTGTAACAGTAGGTACACACCTTATCCTCCTCCAACCAATATTCAATTCTTTGCCCTTTATTGCAACTAGTCTCCGGTCTTAATTTCATTTATTTTAAATACAAAAAAAAATATTCAAAAGTTTTTTAGTTTGACACATACAATATCAAATTCATTCATTGACATATTCATATTGTTTCCATGACGACCATGACGTTGTCGCGTCAAAACTGTTGAAACTGTAGACAATAAATTAGTTTTTCATACGTAATAATGTCTATGGACACAAATATTCGGTTCGTAGACAGATATTCTCGTATGCCGATTTAATGTGTTGGCCAATTTGTTGGATGACTTCATTATGATGGCAACATTTAGAAGTTGTAGGACATTCTAGTTATAGAACGTTTATGAAGCGTTTATGAATACATTTCATCGAATGTTTTAAAAGCCTATTGAGCATTTTAACTAATGAATGGTTTAAAACCTTCAATAGGCTTTTTTATGAATAAGACCGAAAGTGTTTAAAATATGGAAATTGAACAAAGTGCATCTATTAATGAAAAAAGTGACGCAGAAATATTGAAAAAAAAATGAGTAATATTAATTAAATTAATAATTGATTTATTTCAACGTTAATATTCAAGTTTTCTCTTCTGCCGGCACTCCCGGAGTGCAACCCGTCTTTTTTTTGATGGAGTGGGTTTTAGGGATCTACTTTTCTGAATGAGGATTTTGAAAGGAATAAAGTATCTTGCGACACTTAAATACTTCTCTTAGTTATCTAAAGAGTCTTTGTTTGATTTTTGAAGTGAAAGCCTCTTTAGACGCGTTGAGCATTTTTGAAATGGAAAAAAGACCATTGAATTCGCTCCACTGTTACCGTAACCGACACCGCTTCGGATGTGTTTGGCTGTCTTCGGGATGTACTGGCTTGTGTCCCAGAAGTGGGAACGTTATAGGCTGATTATGCTTATAAAATAAAGGCGTATATCATTTAACCTGAAAAACATGTAGTCAGAAACTACTAATTAGTACAAAAAAGTGTTATCTTGTACTGGCTTGCTAATGGATTTGTCATTAAGTGCGCATAAGTGCACTTGTTTCTAGATTTTACTACTGCGTTTCCGATAATATCGTACATATGCTTTGTTATAGCAAAATGATTCATCACGTTACATTTATGAGCTGATAGCATAGGCTATTCGAAATAGATGACGTCATGTCCACACATGTTCCTAGAACTGATATGTAACAGTTATCTACCGTGCATTCGCGATTTTATTTGCAAAAAATGTAAACAAATATGAATTAATGGAAAGATAACTTTAATTCCTACCCAATAAAATTAAATGAAAGACCCCGAGCGGACTGTTAGTGCTAAAAGCAAACGTTTCTAGCACTTAAATGAAGAAGAGAAAGTAATTGTAATTACATGAATTAACACTTAACCTAAATAGATGTGTAATAGAGTATTTATCCCGATAGGCCAGCTAGACAATTAAAGGTTATTAATAAGACAATGAGGTTAATTATGGCATAAACATTACATGCACATAAAATATAGAACATTTTCTCTTTCTCTTTTTTCTTCCTACTTCTTCATTCTTTTCTTTAAACTTTTTTTTCTCTATATTCTGACTGACCGAGTTCTTGACAATTCAGAAGTGCCTGTAAATGGTTTAATTGAAATAAATGCTTTGAGTTGAGTTTTGAAGGCGATTTTTGACTGATCTTGTAATAAGAAGATCCTATTTTTTTTTGGTTGCAATGGAATTTGAATTCTGTCGTGTTATTCCAAAACTTGATCATTATCTCAGATTCTGGCTTTAAATGTTATCAAGTAATCATGTACACTTTGTTGCAAGTCTATGCCAATTTTATGATGGCTGCCCAAGCCTGACTGGATGCTCTGGACACAGTTTATAACGTCTTGAAAAGATATAAAATATCCAATGTATTACCCATGATATCGTTAAGTAGCTCGCATAAAACTTTTTGTTACAAATTGCTCTTACAAAGTACAAAATAGGATTTCTAGGAAATCGTGAGAAAGCCTGTGACAAGAGGCAAGGTTCTTACCACGTTCTTACGATAAGATGTTTATCACTACTATCATCGGCGCAAATAAATACTGTAAATGCAGTTTTCTCTCTCTCCATATTATTGAAACTGTAGGACTAGTAATGACATTAAAATGTTGTACGATAGCAACTGCAAATTCTGTTACGTAACTGTGCCATACATACGTGGTTGAGAATGTGAGTTGGCATTCAATTGCTTATGGGATTTTGTAGTTACATGGTCGTTTTCATACCCTGAAGTATTTATTTACCTTGTTTACCAAACTAAAAACTGAACATCTACAGGCTGAAATTAAATTCGTGGGTATCCTTCTAAGGGGTCATTGTACTCATCATTATGAACAACTTTTACTATGGGAATAAACCTAAAATCGCGAAAAAAAATCAGCTGTTCCTTGCATTTGTGTTCACATAACTCGTCAAAATGTAGGGAAGAGCTGATTTTTTTTCGCTCATTTCAGGTTTGGTCTCGTAGGTAGTAAAAGTTGTTCATAATGATGATTACAATGACCCCTTAAAAGGATGCCCATGAATTCAATTTCACCCTGTATAGTATTGCAGTTGCATCACATTGGCATTGCAATAAAACCATTCGCATTCCACAGCAGAAAGCATAGTAATAACTAATAAGTTTCTTACATAGCTAAGGCCCGGATGGTTTGACTCCTACACCAGATGGTTTAAGCCTCTCCACCAGTAAAATCTGCCCCCTTCAGCATCAGCATCCCCATCAGGAGATTCCGGGAATTCCGTATTCACTTACAATTAGCCGACACTAATAAAAAAAAACAGCTAAATCCTTTAAAAAAAGGCCTTAATATTTCCCCAAACAGATGAGCAGTTATTTCTAGGATTTATTTATATCATCCCCTCCACCAGTTTATATTTTTGTCTCCTCCACCAGGTGATTATAACCTCTTCACTTTTTGTGTTGTTCCCCTATAAAGTACCTCAACTAACATCCCTAGTCTTGTAGTAGCCCATAGACATTTCACAGCAGAAAGCAGTAGTAATTCAATACAGCAAGCAAATATAAAGAGTGTTCTAGAATATTCTTAGCACGCACAGCTCACGAGTGGTCGCATCCCCAGTAGGTACTCCCGGGAATTCCGTATTCACCTACATTTAGCCGGCACTAGTTGCTAGTCTAACGACGGAGCGTGTTCATGTTGGAAGATTTCTGGTTTGGACGTGGCATGTTGGTTGGATTTTCCTGACATAAGGAAAGAAGAATTTGAATGCTTGAAAATCATAATTTTTGAAGTGAAACTACTTTACGCACGCTTGACTTGGGGAGTAAGCTGGCGAACGCGTGACGTAAGCGTTACGAAAAGTGTGATCGGGCGAAGCGAACGGGAGTTGAGTGGGGGATATAAGCAAGAGAAAGCAGTGCGCGCGCACATTTTCTTTCTCTCTTCCTCTCATAGCCAAATACGTTCAATACAGGTGGAGCGAAAGAAGTTTCACTTCAGTCGTGTGGTCATAAGCACACTCGTTTTTTTTTCTTGATTCTTCCATAAATCATTATTTTCTACACTTTATCCCCCTTACTAATAAACTTTGTATAGCGTCTGTATACAGTGCTTTGTCTTTTTCTTTCAAAAGTTACATTACTGACGACTGAAAAGAGAAATTCATCTGATATAATGGGTTTATTAGTAAGGGGGTAAATCGTTAGTATCGTGAATGCGTTAACAAATGTACTCAGTATGTGATTCATTCACATGTGAAAATGTATTAGGTATAACATATTGAAATGCTTGTGCGTTGCTCCAATTCATAACCGAA
The DNA here is from genome assembly GCA_945859645.1 of Amphipoea oculea. NCBI lineage: Eukaryota > Metazoa > Arthropoda > Insecta > Lepidoptera > Noctuidae > Amphipoea > Amphipoea oculea. Next base: position 16,566,315 of record OX243880.1, read on the forward strand.
AACTTACGAACCCAGCTCAACCTTTAGGGCCGTCACATCCAATTCCATCAAACCTACAAGGACACAAAATCCGACATCAGCAAAAACAATGACAAAATCATCCATAATTAGAGCTAACAGCAATTTATTAGCGTAATCTCGTCTTACGTTCACTAACACAAGTACAAAGAAGTCATCCAATCAGCAGTAACAGTCTCACTGTACCAAGATAACATCGGACTAAGGAACTCTGTATTTTATTCCCGTTGCCGCATTCACAAACAATTCGTAAATCAACTGAAAGCATATATTTCCTCGTCGAAAAGAAAAATGTTACGTTCGAGGGCAGCATCGGAACATGTACTTTAGGTGCTTTGGAAATACCTAGTTTGATATTCAAAAACCATTATTCTTCATGCGCACCTTTCTCGAGGCAATATTAACTTATATTGAAGATCGTAAGTTATGTAAGAGCTCTGATTCTTCGCCGTTCTTTTGTCCTCTTTAATATAGTGCTACAATGTTACGTATATTGGTTTATACTTCCATAGCAACAGAGTATTGTGACGTATGTAAATCCGGACATAACATTTTGATCGTATCGTAAATATTCGTTTGGAAACTTAGAGGAAAATCTCCCCGCATTTCACCTCGCGCTGTTTATTCGTGTTCACATTTTCGGGATGTTACCGCACAACTAAGACTTGGACATGTCGTAGCGAAGTCGTTAACGCTCGGCTGGCCACGAGGGTCGCACGGACCACATTTGTTTAACTGCCCCGACTCTGAACTTTGGAAATAACTGGAAGGTCCTATTGCATAAGATCTGAAGCAGCTGGAACTTCATTATTTCGCACATTATTTACTCGGAACTTGGAACCTAAGACAGACGAATTTATCGCTGCAGTTTTTCCATTTCCCTGTAATTCACTGCGAATAGGTAGTTGCACTCGTCTGTAGCGTAGGAAGCGCCTCCGTCTTTATCACACTTAAATCCATTGTCGCCATTTAACACCCAAAACTAGAGTACATTTTCTTATGCACTATACAGATTTATAAGCAGCAATTAGTTGTTGCTACTATCCATTTGGCTTAATAATTACCTCTGCGGTGATATTTATCGCGGTGCGGGCGGGAATGTTCCGAAATTTTCTTGGCTCTAGTTTCGGAGATAATGGTACTCGAGAGTGGTAAAATATCGCTCGACACTTGCGACATATTATGACGGTAGATCATTGGTGAACGTTTGGTGCAGAAAATAGGCGTTGCTTGGCAACCTGACAATTGGTGATATTAACGTGAGCTTTGTTGTATGGCCTCTTCTTTTGGCTCCCACTTTGTGTTAGGTGCAAAATATGCTGTTTAGAGCAAGAGGTTTTGACTAGGAGCTAATATGCTATGTTCATTCATTAAGTTCCAATTCCCTAATAAGTTAAATATCAATTACCTACGTCTGTTAATCTGACCCACACATCTGATAGGCAATTCCCTTATTTTTTTAAGAACGCTCGCATTCTCAGTCTCAATCTGTCAAAAATGCCTCTAATTTCTAAAAATTTTTGACAAGTGTTAATCGCTGATATGAGATTTCGACTAGATTTAGAAGGCTAATTCTCTTAATTTAAAACATTCAAAATCTAGTCGCAGTCTCATCTCGGCGAAAAACAAGTGTCAAAAACTTGTCAAAATTTAGGGAAATTAGAGGTATTTTTGACAGATTGAGACTGAGATCAGACTGTGAACATTCTTAAAATTACGAGAATTGCCCCTCTGAACGTTTTTAATTACGGTGATTGGCCTTCAGTAAGTAGGCCGTACTCGTTACAGTCACACTTACACACCTATAATAATAATAATTGATTACATCTATTAATTCTCAGCTCAAGGACTAATTTGCCGTCAGAATTAAACCGCCCATTTCACTATTCGTCATCTTTATCGTTGGCTTGAGTCCGGATCGAAGAGCCTCTATTGAAATGAATTCATTAGTCAGAGAGTCGGCCGTAATATTTTAGCGGATGAATAGAAGAAATTATTTCGCATCGGCGCCGAGGGCATTCATCAAATCTGAATTGGATGTCATCACGTTCGAATCTGGTTCTTATTGCGTTGTGATAGAGATGCGGTGATATCTAAAGAGGAGGATGTGAGTTTCGTTGTTTGTGTTGAGCTGATAACGTATGAGGTTTTGTTTCTAAGCCATATGTTTGTTTCGGCTCAGTCCATCTGTTTTCGCCTTTAACTGAGATGCTGAGCACGGGAGCGTCTTTATTTACCGCAATCCTCTGTCTCGGGTTTAGGGTCTTAAAGCGATGCGGAATCTTATGAGGTCTTTATTAAATTGTAACTATGTGTTTTGCGAAGACAGTCTGTTACTTATTTTTGGGAACCGGATTACTTAAAATGTAATTTTGCTCGTCAAATAATATATCACTCGCCTCCTCAAATTCAAAGATCACACTAGACTGTTTATAGTTTTATTTTTGAGCATAGAGCATTGAACTAATATTTTGTTTTATGATGAAGTTGGTGGAAGACTTTCAATATATAAATTGCTAATTTCATCTACATTATTGGCTATCGTTGCGTTTACGACTTCAAAATCATTCGTAGTACTAACGTAACAAATTACATTTACGGCTCAATTTCCTTTATGTACTCACAAACTCCCACACTAATATAAAATACATCCAGTTTTACAACTGGAACGTCTGTAACGCGTAAATATACGGCAGTTTGGTCGCTTTCCTCTTTACAAATGTATTCGCCCTTTATTACAACACATTGCGTTCCCGCCGCCGCGCCCGCGCCGTTAAAATTACATCAACAAAATTACTGTTGGCCAAATTGAAAGTTACGTCTTTAGGGCCCGTGTCACAGCAATACTATTAATCGTGGCGCTTACTGTTGTATGATGGGATAAAGTAGTTTTTCTGACCGGGGCCGTAATTTTCTACAACACAATGAACGAAATCCCGCGAAATCAACGCGAGATTGGCGGGATTAGCTAAAGAATTGACGTGGTTTCGGAAAGGAATCGTTAAGTTATATGGTCATAAAGAATTAGGGCTCTGCTGGCGTAACACAGTTTAAATGTCAATTTTTTTTCGAATTTCCCAAATTTTCTTTCATACAAACCTTGTCCTGAATACCGAACACAACAAAAAAAGAATTATCCAATTTGGTGCAGTCATTCGGAAGTTATGTGCGTACAGACATTTTGGCGACTTTATTTTACACTATGTAGGTAAGGATGTTTCACAAAAGTTCTATTCATTTCACTCAAGATAAGAAGAGGAGGATGATGATAATTTGATACTGAAAGAAAGAAAAGAATGAAAAAATATACGTTTATGACTGCTGCACCCTTGTGGTTCATTGAGCAGGGTGTGCTCATTCACAGACAGGAAAGATGCCAAAGATTCGCTTTGTCATCTTTCCTGTCTGTATTGAGAACATTTTGTGATGATTATTATCATGATGTAGGTAATACAGTATGAAATTCTACATTTATATTTACTTATGTCTGTATTTTTGGTACAGAGTATTCTATTCTATTCATTAAGGTCGGATACGGAACTCCCCTAATAAATAATTACTGGAACTAGTTGACAATTCCGGCTTGTTGAAAGTACCCGCATTCAGATTTTTTTAAGCATTTGAAATCCAACGGAAATAGTTTTTGGGATACAACGACAATAAAACGTAATTCTCTTGCATTTTTAAAATTTGGGATCCAACGGTAATACATAATAATGTTTTGTGGGATTCAACGCCAAAAATATTAAACTGGGATTCAAAAGTGGGGTCCAACGAAAATATTTGTTTTAAAGTATGTAGTGTCAGTATCAACTAATGGTCAGGTATTTAATATTTTTGAAAGCCAAAAACACTCGAATATCTACATCATAACTTGCTTCAGTGTGTGGATAGCCTTGTTTTTTCGCATGTCGATATTGCCTGAAGTAATTATTTTCAGGGAAATACGGGTTCGGTTCAGTTTCGGCGGTTTTTTGCGGAAACCCATATTCATTCTGCCGCGTTATTGATTCGTTGTTGGAAGATTGAATAGGTGCATTTATTTTAATTGGGAAATGTGGAAATTGCGTTATAGTGATGGTGAAATATTTATATTACCTATCTATACGTTCACAGAATGAAGTTTCATAACTTTTTATTAGAAATATGGTTTCTTCTACGTGTGGAGGTCAGATAGGCAGTCGCTCCATGTAAAATACTGGTATTCAGCTGCATCCGGTTAGACTGGAAGCCGACCCCAACACAGTTGGGAAAAGGCTAGGCAGATGATGATGGTTTCTTCTACGAACTCCTTTTCAGTAATTAAAAAAAAACCGGCCAAGTGCGAGTCGGACTCGCAAACAAAGGGTTCTGTATCACAAGGAAAGAAAACGCAAACAAAAAAACACGTTTCTTGTATGCAGACCCCCTTTAAATTTGATTAAATTTATTTTATTTTTTTATTATTGCTGCAATATAAATACAGAGTCTGTGAAAAATTCCACTGTCTATCTATTACGGTTCATGAGATACAGCCCGCTGACATTTAGACGAACGGACAGCAGAGGCTTAGTTGGCACCCTTTAGGGATCGGAACTCTAAAAACGCTCAAAGATCTTGGGGCTTGGATTAAACCGATTTAAAAAAATATGTAATATCCTTATAATTATGCTATAAGATCCGTCCTTTCTACATATTCCTTTCATATCTAACATTCCGAAACAACTATATCGCACTAGTTTAGTAACGCAATAGTTAGTGTCACAACACTATTATTACCTCAATAGGTCTCATCTCACATGACCGGACCGCGCTGCTCCATTTAATTTGGCCCACATAAGTTTATTCACATTATTATCGTCAGTTTATCCAATAGTTTAACGAGTATAATTGTCTATTCTTTATCATTGACATTATGACTATCAATTTTTGTGGTTTTTGTTTTCTAAGTAAGTAGTAGTCCTAAGTCTGGTTTTGTTCCCGGTTGATGGCAATAAGCTCAGCCCCTATTACATTGGTCTTGAACATAACTGGCGAATGTGTTCCTACTATTGGTGTAACTCTGCCCAACCCTTCAGGAAATACAAGCGTGATGATATACAGGGGGAAATTTAAAACATGCGACAAATCGAAATGGGAGATCGTACTCATCATTATGAACAACTTTTACTATGGGACCAAATCTGAAATCGCGAAAAAAATATCAGCTGTTCCCTACATTTATCTTCGCATAACTCATCAAAATGTAGAAAACAGCTGATTTTTTTCGCGATTTCGGGTTTTGTCCCATAGCAAAAGTTGTTCGTAATGATGAGTACAATGTCCCATGTCGTATGTTTTCAATTTCAACCTGTATTATGTGTTTTCTTGATACAGCTTAACAGAAGTACACTTTAATGAAATCTGAGAATTCAGATTTATACTTGCTAGGTTTTGATCTCACACCTTATGATTGAAATTAAATAATGGGTGGCGATTTTAACAATGCTTTCTCACGACCAAACTGAAGTGATCTATCCAGAAAGTCCTCCTCCAGGTTAAAATGTCAGCAATTTATTTATTTGCTACTCTAAGTCGATACATACTGGCGATTGAGACACAGTATGCCGTTCAAATCATACGGAAGGATACGACTGACCATCATTCCTATTCAACCCGACAGGCGTGAAGACGTCAGAGGAAACTCACACACACACACCCCCACATAACATAGTCACACACACACACGACAACCAATGATAGATCTACCTACACCAGTATTACAGTAGTCCCCTACCTCGGAGTTCGGACGTGACGTTTATGTTAAGCAGTGTTCATACAATCAAGGCTTGCGTGACTAAAGCGGGCTGTTCACGCTCATTCAGCGGCGGGCAAAAGACGACCATTCACAATCAGCGGCAATTAGCCGCATCGAGCGTCAGTGTGGGGCGCGTTTGGCGTGTTGTGGTGTTCGGTTTTATTGATAGATTTGAATTTGGAGTTTTAGGCTGTTTGAAAAGCAGTTGTGGTTGTGAGCTAGGTGTCATTAAGGGTCAATGCAGACTATTAGAATGGCGGCTTCATGACTATTTCGATAAAACTGTTAAGTTAATTAATGGATAACCTCTTCAGGGGTAGTTGTACTTATCAATATGAACAACTATTACTATAGGACCAAACCTGAAATCACGAACAAAAAATCAGCAGTTTTCTACATTTTGACGAGTTATGCGAACATAAATGTAGGGAACAGCTGATTTTTTAACAATAATGTGCTTATAAGATCATGGCTGATTCTTCTATAAAACATTTGCAGAACATTTTGGTAACAATCGCTTGTTTATTAACTTAAAGCAGATGTTTGATGTTAATTTAAACAAGTCACGATGTTATCATTTATTTTGTTAAAAATCACACGGTTTCCTTGTTCTTTCTTTATTTATTATTTTCCCACACAAGACTGAGAATATTCAATAAATTCTATCCACCGTTGTATTAGCTACAAATGTACTCAATTTATCACATATTTTCTTACAAAAACAACTTCATAAATAATCTCAACAATACATTCTTGTCTTTACATACGTGAGTCTAATATATTATCTGTTTTTTTTTCAGGTAAGTAACTGGTTACGTACTCCTACTGGATTGACCGGCGATTTGTGAAACTGCTTGTTACCCGGTTCAGGTACGAAAGGTAAGTCTGATTCTTGAAGGATTTATAAGGTACAGACGCCAGCACATCAAGCTACCCGAAACTGTCAAATTTTCCCAGTCAACTTTGAACCTTATGCTTTAGCGATAAAGTTGAAAATCTATTAAAGAAATTTGACAGATTGTAGTAGGTTGATGCGCTGGCGTCTGTATAAAGATCTTTACTGTTAGGTACACGAAATGGCAGGATTAAGTAGGTAACTACTGGATTCTAGAATGAGAAACATCGGACTGGACATTTTTATGGATTCTGACCGAAATTCGATCTGTACCCAGACCGAATTTTGGCCATAGTGACCAATCAGCGGAATGAGCCTTCGGCGCGGAAGATATTATTATAGTGCACAACTGTGTTCGCAGACGCAGGTGCACTCCGCAAGTAATGTCACTTAATACCTCTTTTTTACGTGTCGATTGACTATTTACTCAAGTGTGTATAAATCCTGGAAGGTACGACGGTCTATTCGTCTGTTACAAACATTATCTCAGCATCGAAATATCACAGAGACACACTGTGTAGGCAAACTACTGCCGTACGAATCTTTTAAGTATGCGATCAACTTAATAAAAACCTAACACATGTACGACTACATAAAACTACAGGTAGAAGGAATATTTTTCCATCGCCGAGTTATCTCCGACACTTTAAAGCTTTCCTGCGGGACTTCTAAATCCATTTCGGAAAGCAAAGTTCCGAAACTTCACGAACTTTCGAGATCAGCCGTTTTGTTTCATTTTCTTTAATTTCATATTCCCTGCAGACTTTTCAACTCTTTAGTTTTTACCAATTCGGGTTATTTTTTAGGAATATTCGTAGCTGGCTTATTTGGAGATAAACTCTTTTAAGTCTGTAAAGGAAAAAGTTTGGGTCTTAAGACCTGTTAAGTATTTAAGCTGGAGTGGTTACTTTTCACGACAGTTATTAGGGTACAATCAAGGCTAATTCATGGTAATTAAAAACTTTCAAAATCTAGTCAACATCTCATCTCAGCGACAATCAATGTCAAAAACTTGTCAAATATGTAGGGCTATTCGGATGTATTTTTGACAGATTGAGACTAAGATCAGAGGGACAGTTCTCGTAATCTTAAGAACGTTCACAGTCTGTGGACGTTCTTAAAATTAAGAGAATTGCCCCTCAGACCGCGGTCGATCAAAGTCGACCGCCTCTCAAAATGACTAACTCAAACTACGTTTTATGTTTCAAAATGAGTCAGATGTCGTCGATTGATTGGTCTGGTAGCACCCCCTCGTCTATCTACCACCTAAAAATGCAATGTTGAATACTTAAGTATATAAAATATTAATTAAACATTTTCTAGTTGTACCAATCTATAAGTACTAATCATAAAGCTATACCCCCTTACTAATAAACGTTGTATAGCGTCTGTATAGTTACACAACGCTTTGTCTTCTTCTTTCGAAAGTCAAATTCCTGACGACTGAAAGAGACAAATCGGTGTGTAACTATTCATCTGATATAATACGTTTATTAGTAAGGGGGAAAGAGTTTATTTGAACGCGCTAATCTCCGAAACTACAGTCGAATTTAAAAAAATAATTTAGCATTTGAGAGCCCAATTCTCAAGGAAGGCTTATAGGCTATTTAAAATCTCGCTTGGATCCTTAAAGGCCGAGCAGAAAGAACGCTAAGCGAAAACGAAATAATAGCGCGGATAGACGATGCGATGCGACGGAGTGGGTCGGGCGCACAAGAAATTTCACGCGGACGATTTCGCGGTCAGAAGCTAGTTTGTTATAAATTACCTCCTCGTATCATAAAAATATGTTATTCTCAGTTGTGATCAAAATTAACAGAAATGTATCATCTCAGAAATAAATAGCTGACAATAAATCACAGATAAACACATTTAACGGAGGCCGAATATTGCCGACATGATATATATTTACAATATCTTTGTGGTTTACTATTTGTAAACAACTATCCATATTTTCCTATTGTATTTTTTTTTTGTTACGTTAGAACTTCTTGCTGGAGACCAATTTGTTTGAAAGGGTAGTGAGTCCAATCTTTTCTTTAAACCATAATTACCTCCTACACATAATTTGATTTCCTGTTTGAGTCCTGATAGCTAACAATAACAGTAGTAATAACAGATACGAAACATCTCATAACATTCCGATAAACCCACACGAATTGTACCATAACATTAAAAATTAAAACACGAACACAATCCTGCCCAATGAACAAGTTTTAACGAGACGTGCTCTACGCCTTGCACCGTTAATTGCAACTGAAACCTGTGTCACAGAGTAGATAGACTACAGAAGGCCGTCTTCATACAAGGAGTTAAAACGCACGCACACAGACACGCTTCACGTACAGTGAGTGCAAGCGTACTCGCGACTGGTATTTGTTTGATATACACTCAGGGTTAAAGAAACTCCGCGCATGTGGTGGGTTTCGTTCTCTAAACATGATAAATAAAAAAAAAATATATCATGATTTTTTTGCGATCAACTAACTGCCTTAGGTAGTGTAGTTACTAAATCCACCAGTTTATATATCACTTTTTTGTGTAAACTGACAGACTGATGGGTATCGATATTAAATGAAACACAATCAAATAACAGAATATACCGATTTTCTCAACTCATACTTCAAGCAAAAACGCTACCAGCGGTCGTCGAGCCAAAAAAAAAAAAAAAGACGGGTTGCACTCCGGGAGTGCCGGCAGAAGTGAAAACTTGAATATTAACGTTGAAATAAATCAATTATTAATTTAATTAATATTACTCATTTTTTTTCAATATTTCTGCGTCACTTTTTCCATTAATAGATGCACTTTGTTCAATTTCCATATTTTAAACACTTTCGGTCTTATTCATAAAAAAAGCCTATTGAAGGTTTAAACCATTCATTAGTTAAAATGCTCAATAGGCCTTTAAAACATTCGATAAAATTTTGTATTCATAAGCGCTTCATAAACGTTCTATAACTAGAATGTCCTACAACTTCTAAATGTTGCCATTAGAATGAAGTCATCCAACAAATTGGCCAACACATTTAATACGAGAATATCTGTCTACGAACCGAATATTTGTGTCCATAGACATTATTACGTATGAAAAACTAATTTATTGTCTACAGTTTCAACAGTTTTGACGCGACAACGTCATGGTCGTCATGGAAACAATATGAATATGTCAATGAATGAATTTGATATTGTATGTGTCAAACTAAAAAACTTTTGAATAATTTTTTTGTATTTAAAATAAATGAAATTAAGACCGGAGACTAGTTGCAATAAAGGGCAAAGAATTGAATATTGGTTGGAGGAGGATAAGGTGTGTACCTACTGTTACAGCTAAAATGTGTTCAAAGTTAGTTATGTTTTGTAAACATTCTCAATTTCTTATACTTATGCTTGCTTTTGCTTCTAATCCTTAGATTTTTTGGAAGAATTGGTCAGGGAGAGGTCTCCATAATAGAAAATAAAAACACTGACACAAGCACTAACGCTAAACAGGGGCAGCCTGGCATGATTTACGAATTAGGTGCCTATCCAATTTACAATTTTACGAAGAACTTCGTTTGCCTGTACAAAACTCATTGTAACAAAAAAAAAAACCCGCCATAAGAATAATAATGACTGTTATTTTGATGCCGCTACTGATTAATTAAATCAGTATAAATAAGATAATGAAGAGAAAGAATTTATAACATTAGTTTTGTATTTCAGGTCAATAGGACTAGTAAAGATGGTGCTTCACTACGAATAGCAGAAAATGAAACGGCCTACAGAAGAGATGGCACAGATGGCAAATGAAAAGCAAACATTTTAAAAATGTTGTTCTGCTTGCACAAGTTTTAGAAGCCAAATTAGAGTTTAGAGTATTGTTCAGCCGTGAACAGGCAAGAGTTACATACGCCAGCGTCAGCATCAAGAGCGACATACATTCGTTCCACATAAATTAGTAATTAGTAAATGAATAAATTAGTCATCAAGCTGGAGTAGAGTTTGATTCATCTTCCATAATTCCTCTCCCTATGGCCAAGACACCTTTAGCCATCACCAGTTCTATGAGTCTGTGGGACCGGCAATGACAAAACTATTTCCTGTGTACACATTGCACGACGTACACAAACCCCTATTCCTACCCAAATTCTGTCTGTTCCCGTAGGTCTCCCGTAGGCTTGTATGATAGGTTAGGGTGTTAGGATAACTAGGTTATTAAGTAGTTGCTGTAGGTTTATAATCAGTAGGGTGAGGTAACCATAGATACCAGGCTCAATTGTTACAAACTTAGCCACACTGTATGCATTTGGAATAACAGCCGTACTAAGCTGTAAGTCCCGGTGCGTACAAGTATTATAAAAATAAACTGATGTTTGTATACAAGCTTTTTATTAATGAACTACTCCCTAAATTTCTTCTCTTTTACTTTAGATCTTGTTGGCTCAAAATATTGCCACTTCCACGTTGTCGTCGGTGGCAGCGCAGAGGTCACTTTGACTGCATGTTTTGGGTAGGACAAATAAGGCAGGATAGGACGTGGAGCATGTTTTGCAACATAGCTTCACAGCCACACCCTACTGGAGCATCTCCCTGCAGGGTGTAAACTTCCGTGGTCGACACGGAAGCATTGTTTTCACACAAAAGCAGCAATGTCCCACAGTATTTCTTGTTGCTATAATGTGCGTTATATTTTTCGTCGCTTCTATTTTGTATTGTAGGTACCTACCTAATATAATAATAAACTAAATTGGTTAAACAGAAGTTCAAAATAAATTAAATACAACTGCGGCTCCTCGAAGTACTATTGTTTACGAAACTGACTTTTCAAACATTTGTACGTCAAATGTCATTTTCTTCGGCCATCTTTGTCGTGTCTCACTCGGTTCACTTCGGTTGGCGCCGCCGTAGAAAGAGATGGGGGGGGGGGGGGGGGGGAAATCTCTCCTGACGGTCACGTGTCCTGACGCGATGCCCTGACGCGAGTTTAACATTTTTTACCCATTACAAAAAGTGTTCAACGCCGCTAAAGAAGTTTTCACTTCAAAAAAACTTTTTTTCTATTATATTTAGTTCGTTTAGTTTCTCCAGCTAATTTAATTTGACCCTGTAATTTGAGATCTTCGTACGTACGCGTCTATGCTTGGGTGCGCTTATTTTCGCTCGCTGTATCGAGCCAGCCTTCTGTACCCATCCTTTTTCTGTCTGTGTTTTATAACTTCACTGCATACTATATAGCCAAGCACAGCGGCTTTAAACTCAGTTTTACGAGTGAAACGTCGCCAGTTCATATCCAGGGCTGTGAGATGAGAAATGTACGGGTAGTTCACTATATGAGGGGATTTTAAAACGCTTTTACCGCTTGAGATTTGAGTAGGAGTATATTTTTGTTTAGTTTCAACAAGTTGTTAAAAGTTTCCGTATTATGAAGTGCCTAACTTTTTTATGCATGTTCAGAGGTATAAACTTGGTCCTTCCTGAAATAAATACTTAAAAAAAAACAGTGGCACTCCGGGAGTGCTGACAGAAGTGAAAAAAAAACACAAACAGAATACTTTGCCATCACTCACTGACATATCGGATATACATTAAAACTGAGAACGTCCCGAGGACCGCCGAACACATCTGCGGTGTCTCTTACGGTAACAGTGGCGCGAATTCAATGGTTTTTCTCATCTCAAAAAAATGCCCAATACGTCTAAAGAAGTTTTCATTAAAAAAAAAACGGGTTGCACTCCGGGAGTGCCGGCAGAAGTGAAAACTTGAATATTAACGTTGAAATAAATCAACTATTAATTGAATTAATATAACTCATTTTCTTTCGCTATTTCTTCGTCACTTTTTTCATTAATAGATGCACTTTGTTCAATTTCCATATTTTAAACACTTTATATACACGAATTTTACGAATACACAGCAGTGTGGCCACTACACAGACGGTCGAGCCATCAGCTGTCCATCCACGTCCGCGTCCGCGTCCACCATCAACATCATATCACCATCGCCATCGCCATCACCATCACCATCTCCATCACCATCGTCATCACCATCACCATCGCCATCACCATCACCATCCATCCATCCATTATCGTGTCTCACTTGGTTCACTTCGGTTGGCGCCGCCGTAGAAAGAGATGGGGAGGGGGGGAATCTCTCCTGACTCCTCTCCTGAATCCTCGCTTTTCTCAGTATGGACACTTTTTCGCTTGACTAAGTACTGTGAAGCAAATCTTTGGGCAGCGGGGTTTGACGTAATGTCAAATACTGGTGTAAATGACAAGACGGCCGTTATAATATGACGGAACCGTTTTTCTAGAAAACCAAAACTTTAGTTTAAACACAACACTGGTTCCGCTAAAATGTATGCGTGTCACAAACCGTGTACGTTGGACACAAAGTTCGCAATAGTTGTGCCCACACTTGGGAACCGGTCACTTGCAGCCCATTTAACTTGCTCCACAGTGTCCGGCAAAATGTATGGACTACGACAATTTGATAATATAACTAAGTGTTTATTGTTTCTGCATTTATAACTTCGTTCATCGTTTCGTTTTGTTCGGCCTGTCTATGTACAGTCAGCATCAAAAGTCGATAAACACTATCATTTTTACATGTTATTAAATTGACAACAACTTTTTTCAATAAACTGATTTTTAGCTTTTCACATAATAGACAAGAGTATAATATATTCTAAAAAATTTCATCTGCTGCAATTTTGAACAAATATTTTGCTCAATAACTAAGATTAAAGAAACTGAAGTGTTAATCAACTTTTGATGCTGACCGTACCAATAGGAACGGTTTTTCCAACTGGTTGTTTTTAGGGTTCCTTACCCAGAGGGTGCCAACGGAACCCTATTACTAATCCTCCGATGTTCGTCTGTCTGGCTGTCAGCGGGCTGTATCTCATGAACTGTATTAGGTAGACAGTTGATTTTCACAGAGTGTGTATTTCTATTGCCGCTATAACGGCATATAATAAAGTTAAAAATTAAAGGGTCTCCCTTTACAAGAAACGTGTTTTAAAAGAAATATGTAGTTTTGAATATTGTACGGTGGAAGTACCCTTCGTGTGCGAGTCCGACTCGCACTTGGCAGTTTTTTTAATGCAATTTATTTCTAATCATTTAAAGTTCAATTTTGAAGGGTAGTCTATAAATGAAACTAAAAATACCTAAAACAGTTAGTGACATCAGAATATAGCAGTTTATGGATTTACCAAAAATTGTTGCGAATCCATTTTAGATGTTGCAAACCTTTGATTAATCTAGAAAAGCTAGCTAGCAGTAGCAGATACTGAAAAAACAACATTAAAATCTTGCCTACTCTTCGAAAAAAAAAAGCAAAAGCCCCTACCCTCAAAAACTAGTGAAGATAAATGGGAATAGTTGAAAAGTTAAAGATAGTTAGTGCGACGCTCGGCGGCTGGTCACTCGCAGCTCATTTAACTTGCCTCGCGGCGTAATGGACGGTGTAGGGTTTACCATTGAACGCAGAGCTTGTATGGCAATGGAAACATTTAAGATTTTGGTGTAGCACCATAACAGGTGCGTACGATATTGTAAAGATTGAGATGTAAATTAGGGGTCGTTTTTGAATAAACAGAACCATTCAACTTTTAAATCTATTTGATTTAAATCAATTCAAGGATCAGAAGGCCAACTGAAAACGTTCAAAGTCTAGTCGCAATCTCATCTCAGCGACAATCAATGTCAAAAACTTGTCAAATATGTAGGGAAATTAGAGGTATTTTTGACAGATTGAGACTGAGATCCGACTGTGAACGTTCTTAAAATTACGAGAGTTGCCCTCTGGATTACTGCTAAAATTGCTAAATGTATTTAATTCATATCAAATCTTACTCACCTTAATATTTAAATTAGCCTACTGGCGTCCGACTGCAGGGCAAAACCTTCTAAAAGAAAGATGCTTTTATTGGTATTACCACAGAATACTTAAAGTACTACGTACAGAAAGGCCACTCCCTTCCCCGCACTAACATCAGTTACCGCACCTCACCCCGCACTTCGGCGTATTCGTCGCAGTTCTTTAACAAAGAGCGCTCGCAAACACAAGTACCTCACGCACACATTCATACGTATACAAACGTCATTTTTTAATGTAGTAGTAGTAGGTAATTATTTTGCGAGTGTTGTATGGAGTGTCCGGGGTGTGGTATTACAGCAAAAAACCGTTAAATTCGGGCTAATGCGTACTTTTCACGGTGCGGATTAACACCCACGCCATAAGCCAGCCTAACCTCTTAACTTAATAAAATAACTACACAAAGAGTACGTATGTTACGTACTCTTTGTCTTAACTGTTGAGCAGTAGTTGCCCAGTGATAAAGCCACGACTTACGAGTACTTAGGTCGTGGGTTCGAACTCAGACTGGCGCTTTACTTTGTGTAAATCATTTCATCACCACTGCTCTCAAAACGGTGAAGGAATAACATCGTGAGGAAACCGGCATGTCCTAGAACAAAACATTCTAAGACATGTGACATCTACCAACCCGCACTGCGCCTGCGTGGTGGATTACAGCCAACACTCCCTCTGGAAGAGAGAAAGCCTGTGTGTGTCCTAGCAGTGGGAACATTATAGGATGATTATGCAATGTCTAAAGCATCCTACGTGACCAATAGCACTTTTACCTTCGCAACCCTTAACCAAGTACCTTCACAAATTCCCCCACTTTTCAGCAACTATCTTAGCGCCAGGTGTGTACCCCGCCTCATAATTATGAAGCCCTAGACTTTCATTACAGCCGTTCATTAGGACCTCCTGAAGGCGTGAGGCAATCTTATATACACACAGCTGTTAGGTATATAGTTTTGGTCTAGACGTCTAATAAACTTGTGAGGTACGGAGAGTGGTGGGATTAGATTTTAAATATGTTTGGAGTTTGGAGTGGTTTTCTGATTTGTATTGTTTTGTTTTGACTTTTAATAAGCTTATTAGCATTATCATGTATTTTGATGTAAGTACTATTTGGAAGGATCGGGGCGTTCGGTAGTTTCTGCTTACTCCCATGGGAAAAAGGTGTGCGTTTATGTACAGACGCCAGCACATCAAGCTACCCGGAACTTTCAAATTTTCCCAATCAACTTTGAACCTTATGCTTTAGCGATAAAGTTGAAAATCTATTAAAGAAATTTGTCAGATTGTAGTACCTTGATGTGCTGGCGCGTCTGTATAGTCATCAAAAGAGATAATTAACCAGTGTCGTCGGGTATAGTTGAAGTTTAGCAAGAAATCGATGGATAATTTCGAATTAAATAAAAAAAAAAAAAGACGGGTTGCACTCCGGGAGTGCCGGCAGAAGTGAAAACTTGAATATTAACGTTGAAATAAATCAATTATTAATTTAATTAATATTACTCATTTTTTTTCAATATTTCTGCGTCACTTTTTTCATTAATAGATGCACTTTGTTCAATTTCCATATTTTAAACACTTTCGGTCTTATTCATAAAAAAAGCCTATTGAAGGTTTAAACCATTCATTAGTTAAAATGCTCAATAGCCCTTTAAAACATTCGATAAAATTTTGTATTCATAAACGCTTCATAAACGTTCTATAACTAGAATGTCCTACAACTTCTAAATGTTGCCATTATAATGAAGTCATCCAACAAATTGGCCAACACATTAAATCGGCATACGAGAATATCTGTCTATGAACCGAATATTTGTGTCCATAGACATTATTACGTATGAAAAACTAATTTATTGTCTACAGTTTCAACAGTTTTGACGCGACAACGTCATGGTCGTCATGGAAACCAAAAAGTACTCTGTGAAACTGACTTTTCAAACATTTGTATGTCAAATGTCATTTTCTTCGGCCATCTTTGTCGTGTCTCACTTGGTTCAATTCGGTTGGCGCCGCCGTAGAAAGAGATGGGGGGGGGGGGGGGGGAAATCTCTCCTGACGGTCACGTGTCCTGACGCGAGTTTAACATTTTTTACCCATTACAAAAAGTGTTCAACGCCGCTAAAGAAGTTTTCACTTCAAAAAAAGATAAATGAACTGTTAACAATAAATGTAGCCTATACCGAGCCAGATGGTTACACAAATCTCCTCCAATTGATATTAACACCTCAAGTGTCAACGGTACACCGTATGTACATAAGAAAAAGTGCTCGAAATGTCAATGGTACACCGTATGTACACAACAGTGTCATTGTTCCATTGTCATTGTCATTGTTAAAACAATGACTTCGCCCATTCAACTACTCCGACGCGTGGGGTGTTTCGACAGGTAGGCAGGCAAACGTGTGAGAGGTTAACTGAAAATTACTAAACTAATTCCTTTTACATTATTGCACTTTTCCAAAACAAACAAATTGTTTCACACCTCATTTCGTCGGATCAACAACTGAAACAAAGCGGTCAGCACAAAAGAAAATCCTCCCAACCAAAAACCAACAATATAATTTCACCAAATCAAATTCACACTACCCACATTACAAGCATGGCTGCTCGCAATCCGACCAAAAACGGCACACAAATATCATTATGACATTCATAATCCCATCACAATGGCCAGTGGCCGGGTCGAGCGTCATTCTCCACTCAACTGTTTGAGCATATCGCTTTTATGCTCAACCCGGCAAATGAGCACGTTGAGCGAAAGTGCCGCTCAAATGCTGCAACTGCGCTTTGAGAACGCAATTGTTCTATAATTATATTATCAGACCGAGATATATGGGGATTATTTAATGTTGTGTGGTATTTTGGAGGGTTCTGGTTTGGGTGGTAGGTAATATTTGTGTGGTATATGGTCTCTGTCATGTTCGTGAACGGGCGCCGTCAGTAGGGACTGGTCATCTCTTTGCTGCCATGGCTTATTTTAATTTTATATTTGAATTGCATTTTTTCTCGTCTTTTCATTATGGACGCTTTTAACGTTTTACATTGTTCTCACATGTATCATTTTTGACATGAATGATGTAACCAAGACTTTGTAACCATATTATTTTGATTTAAAAGAGTGTCCGTGGAGTTTCTTGCCCGTTCTTCTCCATACGCTTTGGAATGGACAACTAGCTTCATCTTTTTGACTGACCGACACCTTGACAATTCAAAAGTGCCTGTAATTGGTTTAATTGAAATAAATGCTTTGAGTTTCAGTTTGTATGTCAATCATGTGTGAGTAAACATATAAACAGGCCAATGTCGTTTAGGTCACTCGTAAGTTCAGCAATCCATGAGATTGACTTAATATTCTTTGTGGTACAGACGCCAGCATATCAAGCTACCCGAAACTGTCAAATTTTTCTAGGTGCATCGTCCTCACATGTAATTATATAATTAATGTACTTACCCATGCAAAATATTCTACCTAAAACATTTTAAAAGAGTAACGGTGGAGTTTCTTGCCCATTCTTCTACATACGAAAACTACCTTTTGGAATGGGCGACTAGAATCAATTCTATTTTATATGATAATTTTTGACGTTCAAAAGTGCCTTTTATGTGCCTATTTGAAATAAATGCTTTGACTTTGACTTTTTGACTTTGACTTTCTAATCAACTTTGAACCTTATGCTTTAGCGATAAAGTTGAAAATCTATTAAATAAATTTGACAGATTGTAGTAGCTTGATGTGCTGGCGTCTGTACGTTTCCTTCACCTCATCCTAGGTACAAAACGTTCAGATTAGATGATCTTTCCAATGGATTAGCAATTTTCGTAGAACTCGTGTCTACTTGAGAGTGTTAAACTTCGTAAAGTTTTGCATTTCCGCAAAGTTGTAGTTTACTATCTCATGAAATTCTTCATCAGCTTTGTTATTACAACAATTATTTTAAGATACATTATATACGATACACAAGCATCAGCTAATTAGCTGCTAGTGTGTCTAACCAAATAATAATCGACGTGAAAAATCACACATAATAATTTTATTACAAGGGGTGGCAAAAATAATTCACATTCCTTCTGCAAAACGACTAGCACCCAATATCTCCAGCAAAAGCAATATCGACGATACAATATCTGTAAGCACAGACAATAATATCAGTGCGAGCGTAGCAATATCGAGAAGCAATACTTTCGACTCACTAACAAGTACTCTAAAACACATCACTACGCTTCGTAGCTCAAGAAAATAGTCCTTGAAATAAAACGTAGCAGTTAAACAGCACACTCGTAGCGACCGTAGCACGTAGCGCGTAGCACTCGTAGCCGCGTAGCATTCGTAGCACGTCTACGGCCGCTTATACCCGGCCAATCGTTACAGAATTCACTCGGAATAGATTACGTTTAATATTTTATTGAAGTGAAAACTTCTTTAGCGGCGTTGAACACTTTTTGTAATGGGTAAAAAATGTTAAATTCGCGTCAGGGCATCGCGTCAGGACACGTGACCGTCAGGAGAGATTCCCCCCCCCCCTCTCTTTCTACGGCGGCGCCAACCGAAGTGAACCAAGTTTAGTGACACACGACAATGGATGGATGGATGGAGTGGAAGTGGAAGTGGAAGTGGAAGTCGAAGTCGAAGTCGAAGTCGGAGTCGAAGTCGAAGTCGGGGTCGAAGTCGAAGTCAAAGTCAAAGTCAAAGTCAAAGTCGAAGTCGAAGTCAAAGTGAAAGTCGAAGTCAAAGTTAAAGTCAAAGTCAAAGTCAAAGTCAAAGTCGTAGTCAAAGTTAAAGTCAAAGTCAAAGTCAAAGTCGAAGTCAAAGTCAAAGCCAAAGTCAAAGTCAAAGTCAAAGTGGAAGTGGAAGTGGACGTGGACACACTGCTGCGTATTCGTAACATTCGTGTACTTATATAAAGTGTTTAAAATATGGAAATTGAACAAAGTGCATCTATTAATGAAAAAAGGGACGCAGAAATAGTGAAAAAAAAAATGAGTTATATTAATTCAATTCATAATTGATTTATTTCAACGTTAATATTCAAGTTTTCACTTCTGCCGGCACTCCCGGAGTGCAACCCGTCTTTTTTATTTACGTATTTTTATATGCTCATTTTTGTTAAGTGTTTCGGTCAAGGGTATAAAGCTATGTATGTGAAAGGCTAGATTTTGTTGCATATTTGATACTCAAAAACGCATATTTTTGTTGAGAACTTGGTTGATAATATCTCCAGAACGTAAATTATTAAGATTTTCTTGATGTTTTGTATGACGCATTAAAGTTGTTCTTCTCCATAAGCAACTATTGGAACTGTGAACTAGCTTCAAGTGTCGAACAATCAGAGAGGCAATTCTCGTAATTTTAAGAATGTTCACAGTCTGATCTCAGTCTCAATCTGTCAAAATACGTCTAATTTCCCTACATTTTGACATTTGTTTGTCGCCGAGATGAGACCGCGACTAGATTTTGAACGTTTTAAATTTCGAGAATTTGCCTTCTGACGTCGGTTAGTTAGTCAGAAAGTTACTGTCTGTGACATTTCAAAAGTGACTATACAGAATGATTTTTTTTACTGGTTCCAAAATTTTACAGTACCCATGAATATGAACAACTTTCACTATGGGACCAACTCCGAAATCACGAAAAAAAATTCAGCTGTTTCATATATTTTGTTCATGATTTTTTTCGTGATTTCAGAGTTGGTCTCATAGTGAAAGTTGTTCATATTCATGGGTAGAACACCCTACACAAAATTTGGAACCGGTAAAAAAAAACATCCGGTAGATAAAAGTAACATTGAGTTTAAGCTGTTTATATCCACTGCAAACGTTTATTTCGACACCATAATGAAAGAAGGAACGAAACAAAAATTAGGCCAATTTCACAACCTCAATCAAAGACATCTTCCCGAAAACCTTCGAGTCGTAAACACAGGCGCATTACCGCCGAATCCTTTGCGCGATAAATCAAACGCTACACATTTAAATCGAGCAACAGGCGGTGTTTAATCACGAGACCATCTAAAACTGGAGCAAACAAAAAACAAATTCGCGAACGCTTGCCTACCTCACATCGCTTCCCTTCATCGCTTGCCGTTATTAAAAGCGTTTTTTTGTTAAATGTCGGTATTTAAATGTTTGGATAGTTTAATGAGTTTGATAGGAATGTTGATGGCGACGAGTTTGTTAGTGGATTTGTTAATAAGGGTAGATTTGTGGGTAGAAAGGAATTTGTGATCGTTTCATGTTTGTAAATTAAATTAATGATTGACTTGGAGGGGGATAGTGGGCTACCGCACAACTATACAATAGGAGGGCTAGGAGGGAGAGCTGAGAGTGTGCAGTTGGCTCACTGAAAGTAGTAAAACAATTGTTTCAAAGGTAATAAAAAATAATAATAATAATATGGATTCTTTGTGTAAAAACCATCGACACTACCTTTTAGAACGGGCAACCAGAATCAATTCTTTTTTCCTGTAAATGCTGACGTTCAAAAGTGCCTTGTCTAATTGAAATAAATGAATTGACATTGACTTAGATTTTGACATGGTGTTGAATTGCTAAAGAAAGGTATTATGTAATAAACATCATACAAAGAACAAGTAGACGTGGCGGCGACTCGACGTGGCGGGACTCGACCTCAAGGTCAATCATCTTTTTTTTTTGTTTCCCTATTTTCTGTCCCACTGCTGGGCAAAGGCCTCCCCATTTTTCTTCCAAACCTCCCTGTCTTGTGCGATCTCTGGCCATGTTGGCCCTGCAAATGTTATTAGATCGTCACACCACCTTCGCCTTGGTCTACTTCGACGACAATGTCCTGCCTTAGGCGTCCAGTGACTGACGATATTTCATCCTATCACCTAAAAATCTAATAAAAATCATATATACTAATATTATTAATGCAATAAAACTGAAGAATTTGTTTGTTTGTTTAAACGCGCTAATCTCTAGAACTACCAGTCTGATATGAAAAATTCTTTTTTCATTTGATAGCTCATTCTTGAAAAAGGTTATATGCTATTTAGGCAATGTTACGATTCTTAGGAGCCGAGCAAAAAGTAAAAAAAATTGGAGTGGTTTGGGGGAAATTTCATGTGGACGAAGTCGCGGGCAGATGCTAATAAAACATAACCGTTCTTTACACTCTGATAAAAAATACCTGAACTCAAAAGTAATAACATAATTTGAGTACCTATACATTGTTAATTAATTAACACAAACTACTTACCTTTAAATCGAGTAAGTGCACAGAGCATATTGTTAAAGGCATCTGTGAATGAAGCCTCCAGGGTAATATAGGTAACAAGATTTACACTCCGCTTCAGTTGGACGATAGATTAACGTTGCCAGTGCTTGCATTTTATATGCTAATATTGTAAATGGTTTTAATAACTAACACCAGTACAGTTGGAATTATTTTGTTGGAGAGTTTTACTTTAGTAAGATGTTCATGTATCTAGTTTAACACTCTTATTTATCTATCATCTGCCTAGCCTTTTCCCAACTATGTTGGGGTCGGCTTCCAGTCTAACCGGATGCAGCTGAATACCAGTATTTTACATGGAGCGACTGCCTACCTGACCTCCATAACCCAGTTACTGGGTAATACGATAAGTCCTTGGTAAGACTGGTTGTCAGACTTTTGGGCTTCTAATATCAGGTATATGGGTAGTGGCAAAATTAATAATGAACATTGCCCTGTCAAAGCTTACACGTAATCATAACAATGGCTTTATAACGTGTAAATTTTTGACACGATTAATTTTCAATCATTTAAGTACAAAACCACAATCTTTATGAAGACAATGGAAGTTTCATCTGACATTGCTGTCGCCAATGTCATTGCTTTTTTAACCGACTTTAAAAAAAAGGAGGTTCTGTATTCGACCCGTATGTATGTATGTATGTTTGTATGTCCGCGATTATCTCAAAAACTACTGAACCGATTTTGATAATTCTTTCATTAGTGTGATCTACATACTTTCAGGGAGGTTTTAGTATATAATACATTAGGTAATTATTCTTATGTACGAAGTTATATGCATAAATGTACTGCATCTCCGGCATTTCTATGCGAATTTTGATGATTCTTCGAGTTGCGTCTTCAATTCTTCAATGCACTAGTGTTAATTGAATTTATCTTTGGTAGGTAAAACTAAAAAGTGAAAAATAAAAACTTTTTTACAAAAAAAACAACCGACTTCAAAAAAAAACACTACAAAGTGAAAAATAACTTTAATTTCGGAAGTCGGTGTCAAAAAACGAAAATGCGGAACCAAAGACACCGACTTCCGAAATTAAAGTTATTTTTCACTTTGTAGTGTTTTTTTTTGAAGTCGGTTGTTTTTTTTGTAAAAAAGTTTTTTTAATTCTGAAACCGCATCCAGTTTAAAACCACCAATATTAATTCTCAGAACCAATAAAGAACCTATTGACAAAAATTACGCCCTATAACTAAGTTATTACTTAAAGGAAAAAGTCTCTTTTCATTCACAGACCGCACCTTAGGTCAGAATAGAATAGAATACTCTTTATTATGTACACCATATAGATTACAGACATAAATATAGAAACTACATTGGGTGACACAATTGGCGGTGTTATCGCTAAGAGCGATATTTTAAAGACAACCTTTGGATGGATAAAAACGGGAAGGACAGACAAATACTGTAGGTAGTCTGTGGTGTACCTTTTACACAATACAATAAATACATACATGAAGTACTACTAACACAACACAACAGACACGTAAAAATAATATTTAAAAAAAAAAATCTAACAGCCCACGCAAATAAAGTTCACAAAGAGTGTCGCGTATTATTTTAAACACACGAGGGTTGAAAGGTATTTTGTCCTTTCTGAAAATAGCAAGGTTCACCATTTTCAGTTTAAATCAATGCGAGAACTGTCTGTGACGTAGTCTGCGTTATTTTGAAACAATACATTTTATTTTCAAACGTCTATTTATTATTTAAAACCCCAGCAATTACGGAATGTTTGTGTCCATTTTTACCGAATTGGTCTTTTGGTGCTCACGTGTCCCGAGCGAGGGTAAGATTTTCCGTATACGTATGTATGACGTAGGTATCTTGATGGGATATACTGGAAAATTCTATTGAACAAACGTGATACAAAGTCCTTAAAGAATAAATGAAAAGAAAAAGCCTGAAAGGAGGCTTTTCTTGTTGTTTTCTAAAAAAAATCTGTTAAAAAAGTGATATATAGTTACGATATTGTGATTTTGAATTGTGTTCGTATTTGGTACATAGAGGACAGCCGCACGTGTCGATCGGTTAGGTTAAGCTATGCTTGCCGAGGTTGGTCCGTGGATGGGTGACCATTTTAACATACCGATACCCCTCGTGCCTTGGAAAGCACGTTAAGCCGCTGGTCCCAGCTGTCATTCATAGATCTTTGACAGTTGCCAGGTAGTACATATCGAGTTACTCAGTAATTGGGCTGTGGAGGTCCTATAGGCAGTCGATCCATATAAAATACTGGTTGCTGCATCCTGATTAGACTGGAAGCTGACCCCGACATAGTTGGGAATGTCTAGTCAGATAATGATTCATACTTGGTACAGACGCCAGCACATCAAGCTACTATAATCTGTCAAATTTCTTTAATAGATTTTCAACTGTATCGCTTAAACATAAGGTTCAAAGTTGATCGGGAAAATTTGACAGTTTCGGGTAGCTTGATGTGCTGGCGTCTGTACATTAGTTGCCACATGCATGTTGCTCTACTTTCGAGAACTCACCATGGAATCAAATGCGTGACAAATTAAAATTAAAGCTATCTGTAATTTATATGAAAACTACGATTTAATTTTAAACTTTTTGATTGCCCGGGACCCGGATGTTGTCAATGAAAGTTGTAGCTATCAGTACAGTTATGATCTATGGTGGGCCAACTTTTCATGTGTTGTCCAAAATTATGTTGTTTTAATTGAGGTTTACGTAATACAAGTTTAATTGTTGTTGTAAACATGGGATGTTTGTGTAGTGGAAGCAATTTTGGGGATAAAGTTTTAATCATATCGTTTTACATGTTATTATTTATTGTGTAGTCTGTTATTTTATGCTGACTCCACGAATAACACTCGCTCTTTTACGAGTTTTTCGTGAACGAAACTTTACATTTGGCTGTTAATCAAGAAGTTATGAACAGTGTCTTTTCCTTAATATTAAGAAAATTCATTGCCATTCTTTGAGTTAGTAGTATAAGTCCCTATTACAGTCAGTTACTGCAACTTGCTGGCCCAACATTTGCACAAAATAAAATGGATAGAATTTTATAATTATTTTATATTTTATTTATTTGAGCAAATTAAATAAAATAATTATAAAATTCTATCGATTCGTATTCTAAAAAATCAATGAACAACAACGAAATAAATATTAACGAAATGTGAGTGCTAACTTTATGAATATAAGATTCAAAATCATTTTCGCTGCTGAAAATCCTTTGCCATACCACGCCGCGCCGTGCCGCCTGGTGTCTTAACACTTTCATTCCTTGATTGTACAAGACATGTTGCTATAAATATCTTGAGTTCCATTAGCACTAGGTGTAAATTGAGTGCTTGTATACCTAAACGGAATCCTAAAGTAGAAGCAATCTTTCGAAATAGCGGCTTTAAAAACAAATAAGTCTTGTAGCGTGCTTGTGTGTCGTAGCTATAAAACTTTATGGGAGGGTATTTAGATGACTGCCATGCCTCCTACAAGATTGCGAATTTTGTGTGAATTCCATTCGTTTTAGTTGAAACTCTTTTATAGTCGTGGCTAATACAATCCCTGCTTGAATAACAAACTCGTCATAAAACGTTTCAATAGATTCGTTCTTCTGATTGAAGTTATTTGTCAACTTTCTTAGAACAATTATCGTGCCAATATAAGAATGATCGAGGAATAAACAACTTCTACCCGCTTGACATCAGATTTCAAAGAAAAATTGTCTCGTAATTGAAAACTTCTTCCGGCTGTATTGCATAGACACCCAACCCCCACTCGGCGATCCCTGTGTGCAAACTTGCCGCAACCAATTTCCAGCCAAACGTTCCGGCATCAAATCCAATAGGAAACGTCATAATCATATGATAGGTGCGGCGCATTGCGCCCACCTGTCGCCGCGCGTGCGTCCCGCGGTGACGTCACGCGCACCGAACCCGCCCGAGCGCCGCCGGGCTCGCACGAACGCGGCCGACCCGCGGACCGCAACGGATTGATCCGAGCGAGCCTCCGCGAGCCGCTAATCAAATGAGCCAATCGCTGTTTGTACGAAAATACGCTGACTTAGAATACCCGAACCCACCAAAAACTTGTTTAAAGACAAAGCTCCCATATCCTCCCAAAAACATATTTTTCTGCAAGGCAAAACATGGAGCGAGCAGCGCTTTCGGCGCGTGTCTCGCCACGGCTCCTTATCTAGTTCTTAATCCAAGATAAATATTACATCAATCGGGGGAGGAGCGGGCGCGGCGCACGCAGGCGCGGCCGTCGTCGGCCCAGTCCCGCTCCGGCCGCGCTGCCCGCCGCACTTCGCTCTCGCGGGCGCTCGACCCGGCGGCGACTCGCCCGCTGTCTGTTCTACGACCCCTACAAATACGAGTGTTGTACGCCTCCCAGTTATCACTGCCGCCGACGCCGGATCGACCCCGCCGAGTGTCCACTGTCGAGCCGCGAAGGTCGTCCACGTGCCCATCCCGTTGCGTAAGTCGGGAAAGCGAAAACTCGCCGAAAACGAACCTCTTCTCCTATTGACACGCGAGAAAAACAAACGTTCTTGAATATCGATCACACCGTGTTTATCATTGCCATGGCGTGCGAATACGGGGAGCACTCCATGTGTGTTTATACCGCGCCCGAAGTAAATAGTGTATCGAATTGGATGTGTCGGCGAGGTTAGAAGTGGCTTTCTTTTTTAATGGGGTAATCCGGACCGCGCCCGCGGTCTTTTAACCCTATAGTACGCAAGTGCTGGTTGACCTTAAAACCGCGGCTCGGGGACGAAAGTTTCAACGTGATAGCTTGTTTGTTTATGAAGCCATAAAACTGCTGTATTAATGTTTCTCTGATAAAGATCTTTTATGGGGATTAACCGCTGATCCATGACCTTGGTTCGTTTAGCCACATCTTCATATAATTATATAGGATCGCTCATATGTAGCTTTTGCAAAAATATTCATACGGCGATCAGTTCTGTTTCACAGCAACATAACATACCACGTAATTTATTTCGCTATTAATCGCAGTAAAAACGCGTAAATGTTTCTAACGTTGGCTGTGCCCTAATACTTATTTTTTGTTCCCAGGCTAACGTAGTATTTGCGCTGTTGCTTCGTTTTGCCGAATTTATATTCGGGGCTGGCTCTCAACTTTTTTTAATCGCCTCTAATGACTTCTTCCCCTAATTAATGACCCTTGACAGTTCACAAATTAGAATTTTCCGGAAAAATTCGTGCTAGCTTTTTGAATTTTCGAATAGACATTTATCATTTGTATTTAAAAGGCTATTTTACTTTAAAAAATGTCGAATGACCTAACAGAACAAGTAACAAATGACGTATCCGTGCTAAAATATTAAAATTATAACAAAAATGTAAAGTCACGCACCGAATAAAATAATTTCATGGTCAGTAAAGGTCAATCACGCCACACTGGATATATAATCAGCCTATAATGTTTCCACTGCTGGGACTCAGGCCTCTTCTCTGTGAGAGGGAGTGGGCCATAATCCCCCACGGGCCCAGTGCGGTTTGGTAGATATCACATGTCTTGGAATTTTTGGTTCTAAAACATGCCGGTTTCGTCACCATGTTTTCCTTCACTGTTTGAGACACCCTGGATATTTCAATGAAAACTAAAATTTTTGTTGAAACTGGAGTACCATAATTATACAGAACTAAAGGAGCGTTTTTGTTTCATTTCCAATTAGTCAAGTAGCTTTTATGTTGTTACTTTCTCCTCTTTGTTTTTTTTTTTTTCCTTTCTTTACAAATGTTCAATTCAAATATTGTAGCGAATAATTTTATTCGCATATCCGTAGCAAGAATCCCTAAAAGTACACTCTCATCTAAATTCCTTCAACAATTTCTTGTCTTTTCCGCAATTAAAATGATTATTTCTTCTAGCTGGTTAATTTCGAAAACTTTTCAATGCAAGCAAGCCGATTATGTAAGCATTGACTTATAATTGTTTAGCTTACATGCATGGCAATGTCCATAATATAGGTCCCAACTAGTATGTTCTCCCTCTTTTCCATATCTCACGGTACACTCTCTACGGAATATATATTTAAATCTTTATAGGCACACATAAACCGGATCTTTTCGCTTACTCATGTTTTCTTCTTATTGGTAAAAAGGAAGGAAAAACTTACAAATAGATTAACGATAAAAGTTAGGGTTAAAAGGATCTAACGCGTCAGGACCGTTCCCTTCTTTGACGAGTTAGTTTTGATAGAATATCAGCCCAATTTCCATTTCAGCATTATTATTGTTGCTATTTGAACAAACTGGTTCTCCCCTGATATCCACTCACCATCGAAATTCTTCCCTTGGGGTCGGCTTATCTTGTATCTACAGAACAACCCTTGACTAAAGTTTCGCACAACCGTGCCGTGAAACCACATCACAACATAAGGCCATCCCAAATATATTTGTAATCACTCAGCCAGCGTCTCATCGATCAGAACGGTTTCTTAACTTACCGAAGTTTCAAGAATTCTGACCACAACTTCGGAGTATTCGAACCCCTTCTATTTTCAGACTGCTACAATATTAATGTACCAAATTAGCTTAAAAGTTTAAACGTCCATCCTTTCACGTCCTACCAAAGTTCCCTGATGACCTAGAAAACTGGAACTTAGCTAACCTACTACATTGGCCGAGATAAAACTTAAGGGATAAAAGCTGAAATTTACATAGGGTCGTTTGAATAAGTTTCGGCCTCTTTTCAACAAACTATAATCTGTTTTTGTAGTTGAAGTAATTTATTTGGGTCCATTAACAATCGTGTTATTCAGAGTCTCCATAAAAGCGCAAACAGCCAGTCATATATTCGCAGTTAGTAACTGTGCCTTGTTGAAAAATGTTATGTTCTTGTAACTTAATTTTAACAGATTCTAGCGTGGTTTTATTTCAAGGCTTAATCTAGACCAGTCCAGTTTTATAGTCGACGGTAAATAATGATTTGTGCAATGAAAAATGTAACATTTAACTTCGCTTCTATAACGTTTCATTTTTTTTATCCACCGTTTCTTAGCAAGCAGGTCGTTTACGAAGTAATACCTTATCATTTTAATATTTCTTAAGTAGGGCGACTTGTAGACTGAGGAATAGGAAGTAAAACGGTTTACTTAATATGAGCTGTAGTCACGACAACTTTTAATAACGGAGTTACGCAGATAAGCACTTAAGATTACTATTTTTAATCACTTAAAAGAAATCTTGAAGTACCCTCCACTGTTGTTTAATGATATATTAGATAAATGGTTTTAGTCTAACAACTGCACGGGTTAAGCAACGGGTTTTCGAAGGGTGACCATTCATTACATATCGACCATCATTACCCCGCCGTGCCTCGAAAAGCACGTTACGCCGTTGGTCCCGCCTATCATTCATAGATCTTTGACAGTCGTTATGGATAGTAAGAATCTCAAAAGTCCGACGAACAGTCCTACCAAGGGGTATTGTGTTACCCAGTAACTGGGTTATGGAGGTCTGATAAGCAGTCGCTTTATGTAAAATTATTCAGCTGCATCCGATTAGACTGGAAGTCGACCCCAACATAGTTGACAAAGGCTATATAGGCAGTCGTACATTGTCGCATTTAAACCTTGAAGTGGATTAAACAAAAGCGGTAAGATTACGTTAAAACCGCAAGAGGCGTTCAGTTGTCGATGTGTGCCAACTCGTGGCGCATTGAAGCGACAGGATTTAGCCCCAAACAAAATTAAGCCTGCCACAGGCTCCCGGAGAATAGAATAAATTGCACGAGAAACGCTGGTATTTAATTAAGACAGTGAAAAGATTTTTATATCCTGGAAATTTTAAACTCGCGGCTCAAAGGACCAGATTTTTATTTCATTATAATTAAACACGCAGTCAGAGTAAATGCATCAATGGCTAGAACCAAAAAATCGAAGAGATGTGACATCTGCAAACCTGCACTGGGCCCGCGTGGTAGGTCATAGCCCACCCCTCTCGAAGAGAGGGGGCATGTTTTCCCAGCAGTGGGAACATTATAGGCTAATTATGAAAAAAAAAAAAAAAACAGTAAGTATTAAATATCGTGACTTTATTTTAAAAACAAAGACCATGTATTTTTCTTTTTGCTACAGCTTTAAATTAAAATAGATTTTAATAAGATATGTGGACAGACTACAATATTTATGAACGTAGGTACACGTAGCAATAGGACTATGTAAGGATCGTAGCAGGTGTCGTTCCGTAGTTTCTGTCTATCCTCATGTGAAGAAGGCGTGAGTTTATGTATGTTCTATAAAGTCTACACGATACGTAACAACGTAAAAATATACGTGTTCATATATTTTATTTCGAACTTATTACCACACTTAACATTTCTGTTGAGTTTTTGGTCCAAAAGTACCCTGAAAGTGTCTGTGTTAACCTTTAGACAAAGTCCTAACTAGACTTAATAGTTCCCAACGTTGCCGAGTACTTTCGACGTTCCTTAATTGTAAGTGACCTTTCACATTAAAAGTTGTGTTGGTTTTTCATCAGGACTTCAAATGTCCTTTAACGTTCTGGTTAGAGTTTTGTTGGACGGCTTTCATTTAGAAACGTCTCTAATTAAGGGCTAATTGCCTGTGAATGTTTTAATTGACTTCGTTTTTATTGTTTTTAAACATCGTTTATATTTAATGAGTATACGTTACTGGGCTGCCTGAATATGTAATTAAGTACCTATTCCAATAAAATTAGACTGTTGACTTCTTTTGTTATTTTTATTACAGGGAGTGTTTGTAAAAACACTTCAGAATTCGTAATATTCGCATATAAAGTAAGGGACTGGTCATAAATCTTGCACACTGTTTGTCTTCAGTCTATTATGTTATGCAAAATTTATTTAACTCGATCTTTTGTATTTTTTTCTGTCTCAAATCCGTGTCTGTATGCGTGAAACATATTTACGGCCGTTATTTGTAAAATATTGAAACGGTACTTCGAAATATGAGCCCAAAACCCTATTACGAGTGCTTTTAGTGTTAACGTATTTATAATTTGTTGGGGTAATGCGCCTCCATTCGTTTTTAATAATGATTATTTCTTCAAAATTACCCGGGACTAACCGTAGTCACAGGTTCAGTAAATTTTAGTCCACTCAAATATAATATATATGTTTGGGGTAATTTGTGTCTCCATTCATTATACGTATGTTTTTTTTTTTGATAATATTGCCGGACCGTTTTAGGAAGGTTGGAAAGTATACATGGCTACTGTATATTAAACGGCTCATTTCTAAAAAATATACTTTTAAACACTTGGAAAACGAAAACAACCCCCTAAACGTCTTCTCAGGTGACCGATTGTAAAACAGGTGAACCGAAACAATAATTATTTTCCTTCTCAGTGTGTTTCCTCAAATCAAAAGATAGACAGTGACAGACATTTTGTTTTCCTAAATTACGATAAACATTGAGTGCCGTATCTTGGAACTGTCTTATTTTGTGATAACTGTCGAGAAACATTTGTTGAGAGTTGTATCTCGATCTTATACTTTCTTCATTATAAGGTATTCGTTCGGTAAAAACAGTTTGCTTTTGTTACTATTGGCGCCCAGTTGGGACAGGTTGGGCGCCAATAATATTTGATAATTTTTTTGACCATGATACCTACATTTAATATTGACTGGTAGTTCAGTTTTAACATATTAAAAAAAAACTGTCACAGTGCACCTATTAGGACGAACAATGTCTAAAGTCTGAATAAAAGTGTCTGTGGTCCTTAAACTTTTATAAAGAACGATCTTAATCGAGCTTCCCTCTTCCAATCTTCGCAACATTAATTTTTAAAGATAAACATAATATCTTTCTTATATCTCCCCGAAAACGTGAAAAGAAAGCAACTCGCGCATAAGTCATAAAGAATCAACTGAGCGTAACGTGTTCCGTTACTTTCCTGTTACTTATTGTGGCAGCAGGGGGTAGGCTTGCTTGACATTATTTATGTAGCACTGCAGCCGTTTAACTCTGCAATTAATCGCTTATATTGCCTGTAAACGGTGCCAACGCAGCGTTAACGTTTAGGGTTAAATTCTTTGTTTGGGAAAAATTTCAGACTGATCTAAGATAGGTTATGAAGTATGTACCCATTTTGTTCAAAACCAATGCACTGCAGAATTAATTGGCCTTAAAAAGCATTTTACGTCAAAAAGATACTAAATAATTTTATCAATTTCTACGCAAACTGTTCAACATGTTCAGAGAACTTGCAGTAAGTAATATCAGAAAAGTTAACCACCAACAAAACAATCTATAAATGGACAAACAAGGGCCTACATAAACTCAATACAAATTGAATTACGCAGCCGTCCCATACAGGTTACGCCACAAGCTGCCTAGCTTAATAAATAGAAGGTGGGGGAGGGGATAAATCCTTAGGAAATATATCTGTCATATAGTGGAACCGTGCGTCAGGTGTGGAAGGGGGGGGGGGGCAACAAATTCAACAGTTTTATGGCACAATTCGGATCGTAAACTACTCTAAAAGCTTCCGTCACTTTATTTCTGCGGCTTTGCGGGTAGAGTCGACTTTATAAAGGTTTTATGTTTGTTTGTGTGCGTTTTAATCATATAAATTGATGTTTTATTCCTCAATGTAGGTATGTTTGTAAAGTAGTACGGGTGCCAATAGACTGTCTACTAAGGAATTTGTGGATTGAGGCAAAAGGTGAACCTTTTCAAAGACAATAGTCTACATCTGCCCCTGGTTCCGTATAGTCACTATCAGGAAGATGGACAGGGTCATTTATTTGGACATACCATATATAAAACTGGTCAAATTGGTAAATTTATGAATAAAAAAAAAAATACATACAATACAATGTATGATAAGTAAAGTTTTGCATTGATTCAATAGTCAATAAAACATCTCTTGCACTTTGTGTAAA
Source organism: Amphipoea oculea (assembly GCA_945859645.1). NCBI lineage: Eukaryota > Metazoa > Arthropoda > Insecta > Lepidoptera > Noctuidae > Amphipoea > Amphipoea oculea. Next base: position 16,598,983 of record OX243880.1, read on the forward strand.
CCTTTCAACGGTATTCTATGCAAACAAAAAACAGATTTTGCATCACAAATAAACTAACCAACCATTCATCAGGCTCAAATGTAACTAATAAAAAAGCAACGGGTCACAATTTTTGTATCAAAAAGCACTGAATGCATGTTTGTAAAAACATGTGAAAAACATCCATTTTGTTGGTAATAAAATATCTTCACCAATTTTATTGCTATCATGTTCGTTATCCAATACCAATGCGAGTTGTTAAAATTTCACGTAGGTACAAAAATATTTTCGTCTTCCATACAGGCCAAAATAAATTTTAAATTAAATTGCTTTGCTCTGTATGGAATATTATCCGCGCTTGGGAATGTAAATGTGATTGTATTGGGATCACTCGATCCGGAGACCCGCGTGTTATCGTTTTTTTTTCCTGATAGTAAGCCCGGCAGGCATTATTGTTAATTCCTTTTTTCATGTTTACCTACAGTTTTATTGATAACTGCATACTACCCTGTTACTCGGATCTTACAGTTCGGCCGTTGAGAAATGCGTTCCTGACGACTGTCGGTACGGCTTCGTTTGTATGAAACTGACAGGTCTCAAGAAGGCATTCTCTCGATGGTCGGACTGCCGTTGAATTTACTTAACCGGTCAAAAGGCGCGCGTCGCCGATCGGCGACGAAACAATAGAAAATCAATCGTGTCTCATTAGAGATTAAGCAGTAATTAAAGTGGTTCTGTGCGTTTTCAAGTCGAAAATGATTGCTTCACGTCTCACAAATTGCCTTAAACTTGTGCTGCCTCCCTGTCAATATTTTCCACATTAACAAGGCTTTCGGCAGTCATGAAGCGTTACATGAAGTCAGTCGACCGTGTAATGTCGTTCTTAACGTTACAAGCCTCTAAAATGCCTTGGACGTCAATATAGCCAATGGCTGAGCGCGGTGCAAAGTACAAAGGGCACCGGGCTACACTAATAAATGCCAAAAGCACTTGCACTGAAACTGAAGATTGAAAGAAAGCTCTTTTTGTCCATGTCCAAACGCCTAGGTGAAATACCTGCGGGATATAACAAAAAAAAAAAAAAAAAAAAACATTTGGTTTCCATAATAATATGAAATACCAGTTTTATTTTCGTGTCTGTCAGTTACCAGAAATAAAATTGGAGAAACGCCGCATTTCTCCTTAGGGACTGTATACACATAAACTTTCTGATCCGCACGGCATCGCGACATATTTACGGAAACGCTCCGTTACTCGGGTTCAAGTGGGTAGTTTGAGTCAGGGCTCGGGTTTATTGACGTATTTTGAAATTTTAATAGCCTTGCATGTGATGCCATCGACACGTGAATCGCAGTGCAGATTAAAGTTCAGGATTCCTTAAGTAGGCTTGTATTTTATGCTGACGTTTCGGTACTTGCACTTACCCAACTACGACAAAGCCAAAAGGAAGGGTTATAATTTTAGCAGTCTATGTATGTATGTATGTTTGTTTGTATTTACGTGTGTACCACCGTAACGCCTAAATTACTGAACCAATTTTGATGAGTGATGTATCAATAGATTCGTAATTATGGTCCGGGTGACATAAGCAATATAAAGTCTCCCTACATTAAATATGGTGGATTTTATACGTAATATTGTGACCTCGAAAAAAATTACATTGAGATAATCATGACAGGTTTGGTATCCTCTTCATTAATTAATCATCTTCAGAACTCATTGATACTATCGACACGTGAATCGCAGTACAGGTTAAAGTTCAGAATTCCTTAACTAGGTGTAATATTTTACGTATACATAGCGGTACTTATATCCCTCTTCATTAATTAATCATCTTCAGAACACATTCTTAAAAAATTATTTAATTAAATAACAGACCCGATGAAAAGTTGAAAAGTGAGGATATTAACGAAGTAAAATAAAAATACAAGTAATTTGAGTTACCCTGCGAAAATATACGTCTACAGAAAGTTTAATCTTCTAAAAGCGGCGTACTAAGTCAAGACTCAGCATTTAATTACCGAACACGTAAGTTATGTATCTTCAATATATCCCGGGGCGTAAGTCTTTGAATCCGAGCCGACGTCAAAGGGCTCATAATGAAATAAGTTCACTTCGCTCGTAACGCGCAATTTCTCGCCTGTTTTCGCGGTCCGTTTTTCGCGCGAACTTGTGCAAAGATGCCTTTACAGACTGTCTGATTGTGTGGCGTATTTCTTTATGCCGAATTTCTTATCGCCTTTATGTGTTGTTGTAAGTTTTGCATATTTACGTCGGCAAAAGGTATTTTTATTTGCTCACAGATTTCCAAGCCAGATAAAAACCTTATGTTTGAAAACGAAAACGGATTACGATGTGGCGACATTAGCAATGCAGATAAGCAACTACGTTGCTAAATAAAAACGCGTATTTGCACTCTTGTGGATGTATTCGCTAAAACGTTTACAGTAAAATCTCCGTTGGCTGTTAACTACGCCGGAGCAAGCGGGTAGTTTTAGCTGTAATTTTCTTTCATAATTAAATCCTATTAAGAACTAGCTTCGGCCCGCAACATCGTCTGCTTGAAATTTCTTCTTCCCTGAACCACCCCGTTGCATCGCATCGCCTGCCTGCGCTAGTAATTCATTTTCGCTTTGCGCTCCTTCTGGCTTTTTTCTTTTTGCTCGGCCCCTTGGAGGCCTGGCGTGATGTTAAAGCCTTCCTCAAGAATTGGGCTTTCACATGCAAAAAGAATTATTCAAATCCGACTGGTAGTTTCAGAGATTAGCGTGTTCAAATTCTTCAGCTTTATTATTAGTATATACCTACATTAGAAAAGAATATACATAGATAGATAGATGTTTACTGCTCCGAATATGTTAAGCTTTATGGTTGACATGTCCAGTCTAATGCTAATACATTTTTGAAGTGAAACTTCTTTAGGGGCGCTTGACTTGGGGAGTAAACTGGCGAATGCGTTACGAAAACGTGTGATCGCGAGTAGGGAAGGTACGTAAAAAATAGCTGGAAATACCTGGTGTAAAAACCCGGTCCCGGTCGCATAAATATGCGAATGGGTTTTTACACCGGAGGTATTTGCTTCCAGGTACCGACTCAAAATACTTGCAAGACTATTAAGTATCTTATACGGCTTTTTGAAGTGAAACTTCTTTAGGCGCGCTTGACTTGGGGAGTAAACTGGCGAATGCGTTACGAAAACGTGTGATCGGGCGAGTAGGGAAGGTACGTAAAAAATAGCTGGAAATGGAAAAACCCGGTCGCATATTATAATGCGACCGGGACCGGGTTTTTACACCAGGTATTTGCTTCCAAGTACGCACACCAGGTACCGACTCAAAATACTTGCAAGACTATAAAGTATCATATACGGCTACTCGCTCAAATACGTAGGTACTCAACCGCGTTAGTTTTCGCAAATGCGATCATGCTCCTTATCAGTAAGAGTCTACGGAACAATTTCGTATGCAAGTATTTTTGAAGGGAAACTCCTTTACGCGCGCTTGACTTGGGAAGTAAACTGGCGAACGCGTTACGAAAAGTGTGATCGGGCGAGGTGAACGGGAGTTTAGTGGGGGATATAAGCAAGAGAAAGCAGTGCGCGCGCACATTTTCTTTCTCTCTTTCTTTCTCTCTTCCTCTCATAACCAAATACGTTTGAAGTTTTTTTTCTTTTGCTTATATCTCGAAAATGGTGCGTCCTATCGCAAAAATAATGAAATTTTCGACCCCCTTTATAAAACCCTTAAACTCCTAAAACTCAACATGTAGGTAAGCATTTTTCATATTTTCCATACAAAAAGTGAAAAATTCCTTAAAAAACACGCCAAGGCCGTCCCTTCCGCGCCTGCGGCTCTAAAAAACAGTTCAAGGGGTAGGGCAAATATACCACGTGTCGACGAGTCGCGATTGTCAAATTCGATTTTTGTTGTGTCAAAATTATTGAAGTCAAACTTCTTCACGCACACTTGACTTGGAGAGTAAGCTGGCGAACGTGTGACGTAAACGTTACGAAAACTGTGATCGGGCGAGTAGGGAAGGTACGTATTTAAGCGACCAGGTTTTTACACCAGGTATTTGCTTCCAAGTACGCACACCAGGTACCGACTCAAAATACTTGCAAAACTATAAAGTATCTTATACGGCTACTCGCTCAAATACGTAGGTACTCAACCGCGTTAGTTTTCGCAAATGCGATCATGCTCCTTATCAGTAAGAGTCTACGGAACAATTTCGTAGGCAAGTATTTTTTACTTTAATGGTTTGCAAGTATTTATTTGTAAACGCGATTTTGCTCCTTATTTATAGGAAGTCATTGATCAATTTCCTATGCAAGTAGTTTTACTTCCAACGGGGCTTTTGAATACGCGATTGTACTTCTTATCTGTATGAAGTTATGGATCAATTTTCTATGCAGATAGAAAATACTTGAAAGTATCTCGCTCCGTCGTGACTCGACGCTCGACTACGTCGGTACTCAAATAGTTCAACAACCGCGTTTGTTTTCACAAACACTCCTTATTAGTAAGAGAGCAGAATACTTAATAGTACTACGTACAGAAAGGACACTCCCTTCCTTGCCCTCATATCAGATACCGCACCTCACCCCGCACTTCGAGGTATTCGTCGCCGACTCTTTAGCAAGGGCGCTCGCGAACCGCAGCGCTGTATTGCTGACACGAACACACAATTATGCGATTTAAAAGTTTTATTTGAGTTTTAATCACGATGGTTGGATATTGTGATGCTTTTCCGAATTCGTATTTACATAAACTGTTTGTAAGATTTCGCATTTTTAATAGCATGCGATTTAATAACCGATTATTTACAGATAAGTCATTTAAACTAAACTATTTTAGTGTTTTTATTTCATTACGAACCCGACTATATAAATAAACAATTGAACTACATGGTCACTTCATAATAATGCACACGTTCGGGCAGCGCCGCCGCTGACGTCGTTCGGTTCCCCGACACAAATTGCTTTCCGCGCCATTTTTTTTACGCTACTAGATTTCACGCACACATTTGCACGTATACAAACGTCATTTGTATATGTAGTAGTAATAGGTAATTATTTTGCAAGCGTTGTATGGAGTGTCCGAGGTGTGGTAAGAGTCTACGGAACAATTCCGTATGCAAGTATTTTTACTTTAATGGTTTGTAAAAGTATTTATTTGTAAACGCGATTGTGCTCCTTATTTATAGGAATTCACGGGTCAATTTCCTATGCAAGTACTTTTTACTTCCAACAGGGCTTTTGTTTGATTACGCGATTGTACTTCTTATTTGTATGAAGTTATGGATCAATTTTCAATGCAGATAGAAAATACTTGAACGTATCTCGAGCCCTGGTTTTAGGCCCTGGTTTCTTAAGGTGGACGTACTTGGAAGCCCTGGTACTCGATTTTGCAAGTACGACCCATGTCTACGGGCTACGGGCGAGGCGAACGGGAGTTGAGTGGGGGATATAAGCAAGAGAAAGCAGTGCGCGCGCACATTTTCTTTCTCTCTTCCTCTCATAGCCAAATACGTTTGAAGTTTCACTTCAGTCGTGTGGTCATAAGCACACTCGGTTTTTTTTTTTTTTTTTTATTATTTATTTATTAAACCACATTTATAACACCTTTACAGAATCATCCAAGGCGACGTTATAAGTTACAATGTCTATTCCATTACAAAAATAAAGAAAAATCGCCTGCCATGTAAGCAAAATTGCAACAACGTAATAACGCTGCTGCAACCCCGCCCACACGGCTTGAATCAAGCGTAGAAAAAACGTCTGATATTATAATATCAGACCCTTTTCAATACTTAATTGTACCTTTTGAATAAATCTCGGCAGGCTTTGCCCAAATATATCCTCCGATACTGTACTAATGTTAATAATACGTGCGGCTCGTGACATAGGGGCAAACTTGAGTAGGTTTGTCCTAGACGCTGGCACATCTAACAGAGCGGGGCGGCGGCGCGCACCTACGCACCCGTCCGGCGCGCACAGCCGCAGTGCTGCCAGCACGTCCGGGTGGTGCCGCAACCCTAGCAGTACGCTCGCCACGTACTTGACCAGCGCAACGTCCCTTCTTACTTCCAGCCTGGTGTACCCGACCATGCCCAGGACGAACAGACTCGGGTACATCAGGGGATAAAAGGGATAAACCCCGTACTGCTTACGGTAAAGAAATCTAGCAAATTTGTTTTGAATTTTTTCCAACATGAGGCTGTATTTCCCTTCATGCGGATTCCAAATGATTGCACTTGTTTCTAGGTGGCTCCTCACAAGTGCATTGTATAAAACTTTAACAGCTGCAGTATCGGTAAAATCCTTACACTGTCTCAGGATGAAACCAAGATTTCTGAAAGCCCTGCCGCACATCTCAACTATGTGTTTGCGGAACGTCAGCTCAGAAACCATCTGCATGCCCAGGTCTCGTACCAGTGAGACGCGCGGCATAACTTCGCTGTCCATCACGTACTTATGCTGTAATGGAGTACGCGCCCGGCTATAGCTCATCACACTACACTTTCTAACATTAAAATGCAGCTTGTTGGATTTACTCCAATTGACCACGTTATCAATGTCAGACTGGAGCCGATTACAGTCTGCAGTGTTCTCAATATTTAAGAATAATTTTAAGTCATCTGCAAACAGTAGACACTTCGCCTCTTTCACAACTGCAGGCAGATCATTAATCATTAAAATGAATTCCAAAGGTCCAATATTACTCCCTTGATTTACACCAGAGAACGTGTAATAAGGTTTGGATTCATGTCCACCAAACTCGACGTACTGTCGGCGCTCGCCAAGGTAACTAGCAAAGAACTTAAGCAAGTGCGGTGTGAATCCCATAGCAGAGAGTTTGCACAAAAGTACATCGTTATCCACGGTGTCAAATGCTTTCTGGAAGTCAAAATACGCCACATCCACCTGCCCTCCGGCATCAATGACTGGCGACAGAAAGTTAACAAATGACAACAAGTTACCCCCCGTACTGCGACCCGGCCGAAAGCCATGTTGAGCGTCTGACAGTTGTGAGCTCACCTGAGTATAAATACTATTATGCAAAACAGATTCAAATACCTTCGCGAACGCCGACAGCACCGCCACCGGTCGGTATCCACTCACGTCGGTGCCTGCCCCCCCTTTAGGGACTGGGATAACTCGCGTGATTTTCCACTCGTCCGGGTAGTGACTCTCCCGCAAACACAAGTTGAAAACGTGCAACAAGGGCTCCTCAAAAACCATGCGACAATCTTTGACAATGTAAGGTGGTATACCGTCCGGACCTACTGAGCGTTTAGGCTTGAGACGCAGGAGCGCCGCGCGCAGGTCTCGCGCGCTGAGGCGGTCAACATGCACGCGCGCCGCCCCCGCCGCCCCGCCACCTGCACACTCCGCGGCTACCGGGTCCAACGTCGGCCGCTTCTCACTGTACACAGAGTGAAAATACGAAGCGAAACTTTCCGCACACTCCTCCTCCTTCAGCAGTATGCCGTCCCTTGTGACTTTGGGTTTATTGCGGCTAGATTTTTTACTCCTAACAAAGTTCCAGAACGATTTCGGATCCCCTTTTAGGTTCTTCTGAAGTCTGTTTTGGTAGACTTCATAGGTTGAAGCCATTTTTAATTTGACACGAGTTCGAAAACGAGAAAACATATCATAATCACTCTGGGAGCCAGTAGATTTATATAATTTATGATAACGCCACTTATGTTTGATATCTCTTATCAAATCAGATGTGTACCATTCTGGATAACTAAACCTAGCCCCATGCTTATTTTCTTTAACATTTTTCTTAGGAACGCTCTCATCAAGGATCTCATTCACTATTTTATAAAAATAAGTTAACGCCGCCTCGGAGTTCTGAATATTAAACAAACACTCCCAATTTACTAACCCAAAAGAATTATATAAACCTTGAAAATCAGCTTTATAGAAATTCCACCTGTGTCTATTGAGTGACGAAACACTTTCATTCTGAGAAAGCCCGCGGCTACCCTCTTGTTCCCTATGAGAAATCTTCGCGCTAATGACCAGCGGTGGATGTTGTGTATCAATATTTACTAAAGGTTCCTCAGAGAGTTGTACCCCTATGTCAGTTAACTCAAACGTAGACAATACCAAATCTAAGGCACGATTATTAACATTAAGAACATTATTTACCTGCCGAAATCCACCGAAGGCAATAAAATATTCCAAATAACTTTGAATTTCCACCGTCGTCGACGGCATATTAAAATCACCAATCACTAAAACTTTGTCATATTTAACACAAACATTCTCCAATATATGAAATAAATGCATATACTCAGTAGCATCACATTTTGGCGGAATGTAAACAACACAACACAAGAACAGAAAATTATTTTTTCTGTGTACCGTCGCGCACACAATCTCAAATAAGGCCTTGTCCACATTTTCAACAGAAACGCGATTTAAACCAAAACGCGGGGAAGCCGCCAAAAATACTCCTCCTTGTTTTCGCCCGTCTACTCTATCACATCGTATTATGTTGAATTCAGTTGGAACTAGTTCTCCATCATAAATTCCTTTATTGAGACCTGACTCTGTAATTGCAAATATATCATACGTCGATGCCAATAGATTATTATGAAACGTATTTGTTTTCGTTCGTAATCCTCGAACATTCTGATAGTACACCTGAACGTACTTATTGCTGGCTTTGATTGCCTTTTTCTGGTTTGCGGGAGTTTCGAAACCACACCCATTGGCTGAATTGCGCATTTAATGGCCAACTATCCACGTTATTCAGCTTATCAAAAAGTGATTCCGGAACTCCGACCATAAATGACGCGTAGTCTCTGGCACTTTTCGGAATTATTTTTTCCACTTTAATATCTGCACTTCCACAGATTCCCTCCACATGTTCACCTACCGCCTTCTCAGTTGTGTCTGGATGTAGTGACCACACATGCAAAAACTTCTTTCTTTGAATTGCTTGAAGCGTAGCAATTTGAGTGTTTCCGCCTTTTTGAATGGCATTAGCAACCTTCTTCGCTCGTTTTTTATTATTAACTACTACTTACTTACATGTCGCAAGCACCTTACCTCACATAATATAATGCCGACTTACATCAAGATTTATATACATAAGCATAGTCAGTAGGTATATGCAGCTTACGGCGCCAGAAGCTCCGCACTGCATGTGTGTAAATACAATGTAGCTTACCAACTACGTATTAACTGAACTAAGATAATGCATACATTTGCATGCTAACTCCCTAGCTAACAAATTAAATTCTATCTCAAAATGCTAACTATGCTCCCAAAAATACAAGCCCTTTTCACGTTACACCCACACAAACGCAGCGGCATTTAGCTTTTTGTGTAACGAAATAAGCATATCAGAATTACATCCACCGTTTTCAAGTTATAAATGTCAGCACAAACAATGTGACAGTGTTTTATGGGCGAAGATAACAAGGAGAGAATTTATTGTATAAGCTCTGTTTATTACGTTGCCCATTGATCTGGCTTCTACTTAATTTATAGTGAGTTGGTTAAAAGTGGCGCAACGTAACCGCAGCGACGCACCCCTCGTCTGAAGGGGCTTACACTGTCAGGCTGTATCGCGGCGGTTTCCGACCCATGGAGCAATAGACGTCGACACCCAGCGCGTGGCTGCTCTGACGTCACTACTGCACTTTAAATAGGTTAGCGTTTAATGAGGCGTGCTAAAGGCCAGCCCACAGGTTAAGAAATTATGGAAAGCTATTTTGCACTAGCGAAGCTTTTAATATTCCAAAATGACTTGCTCTTTTCCGGACTATCGGCATGTTACGCTAATTACCTACTCCGTCCTTTTCACACAAATCAAACAAACATAATTCATTCGCCAGACGTATTTGCCTATAAATTCGCCAATGCACGTTCACCGGTTTAGGCGTTCATTGTTTATCGTTATATATCAGCGGAGTTTCCATCTCATTTACTAGGCCCCAAAACTGGCCCGAGTTGAATCAATCCGAATTAGTAGAGCCTACCGAGCCTCGTCACCGCGCCCGATCCTATCGGCGCAATGAGATATGAAATGAAACTCACTGACTACAATATATAAACAGGATTACACGATTACCTATCCAACGTTGACGCTGACATGTCAGTGAAGCGATTCGCTTGTCAAAATATTTTGGGACGCGTCACGTGCCCGGTTGTGCGGTCACGAAGCTTTGTCTCAGTGGGCCCGGGGCGGCGACGTCAAAGGAGATTAGGTTCGTTTACACAATTGTCGCGCCCCCTCGACCGGGCGCCGGCGACCAGCTCACCGCGCGACCTCGCGCGCCACACGCTCGGATTACGCGACCCCGACTCTAAAGCCTTCGTGTGTAGACGTGGACACTCATACTGTGAACGTACACCTTCCGTAGGTTCTTCGTTTGTCCGTGTTTATGGCTAGCGCTTGATTAATAACAGTGTAAAAACAGTGAACGAAAATGGCGTGGGGTTACTGGTCGGCTTCGTCGGTGCTGCCGGACCGCGGGCGGAGTCCGCGCCGCGCGGGCACGTCCGCGGTGCACGTGCACCCGAACCCGCCGACCGCGAGAGAGGTCATGGAGACGCACGACGAGAGTATCATCCACACGGCGTCCACGTCACGCGACAGTCGCGATCACTCTGCGTCTCCACACTCGTCGTCGAACGGCGGCCACTCACACCACCAGCACGAAGTAAGACACGCGGTGCCAGCCAGTGCGCTCTTCGGGGAGAGTTACGGCGAACTATCTAGACGACCGTCTTTAGACCTTGGATCAGTGCGGAGTGCGTTAGCGTCGTGTTCTGGTGGTGGGACATTGAGTGCGGGGTCAACGTTGACTCGGGGTGGTACGCTGGCAGACTACTTGCCTCCGACGCCGTGTCCGCACCATCACCGCGTGTACGTGGACCATCACAAGCACTACGAGCAGCCCATACAGCCGGTGCACGTGGGTGTGGCACATCACTCGCACTCGCACGCCTCCAGCAGACACCACACCGACGACGAAGACGACCTTGAACCGGCCTATGCTACAGGTATGTAATAGGTATAAAAGTAGTGTATTCTTACCACAAATATTATGAAAGTGTTAACTGCTGAAATAAAACGATGCAGTCTGACTTTAAATTACAAACGTAATGTCACTAGGAAAATGTGTGCAGATTTTTAACTGGACTGCCGATCGCCTTTGATCATCCTAAATCACATTGTGTACAGGGTGTCATGGACATCGTCATACAACCTGTTACCACGGATTCTGTATGTGATTCTACACCTACATCCGTTGAATTTGTAAAACGGATATTAAAAAAAAATTGCTCTGCACTACTTTTTACCGCGTAGGTATTGCCCTTTCAAACAGCAAATGTTTTTTTTATAACCGACAAAAATTTCTACGCTAGGGGATCCAGACTGATTTGCTGAATTCATGGGTCGATGTCTTAGGCACCCTGTATGTCACTGCAATAGTGATTCGAGACCGCTTAGCTTAACTTATACCTTAGAGACTTGGTGTGTGAACCCCCTCGCTCTATTTTAGGGGAAGATGACTCTTTTCTATATTATGTTATTATACTCGTATTACTTCCTAAGCTGCAACCGATCAACTCGTCACGATCATAAAACGGTATCTAATACCGAAGCTACCCCTGGCAACACTGACAGTTTTATAGCCTTCAATATTTTATTCGCCTCTAGTCGAATGAGAATATAAGACCGTAAGCCGTTTAGTTTATTGTTTCCATCTTCAATAGACTCAATTAAATCGATGCCGAATTCATCTGTTCAAACTTTTACTGCGATATTGTGTTGATAGCGATCAAAATACGAAATATTATCTGGGAAGGGAGTTAGTCATTAATTCCCCACAGCTCTGGCATTGTATTACATTAATTATAAAAGTTTTCCGTCTTATTTCGTTAATGTATTTGTAGCTCTCGTGGTGACCTACTTTTCTGTGAGCATTCATCGCGGCCGGTCAGTGTTGCCAACTTCGTAACATTACTTACACGTTTCAGTTGCGGAGGGATATCCAACTATATGTTGCTGAAACGGAATTGGGTTGAAAAACTGGTAAAGTTATATGCAGCATTGGGTTTCTTTATGGATGGAAGAATACTGAAACTGCCTTTGTGCATTGTAATGTAACCCCAAAATGTATCTTTAACAAAGTTGCAAACAAGAGATTATACATTAACTCCTTTATTCATAAACGTTAGTGACTCTTTAACCATACATTTTTGACGTTTAAGCGTCACGTAACTTTAATCATCGTTAGTATATAAATACCAATGTGTTTTATGCGTTTCTTGACTCTGAAAACGACAAAAGTCTGCATTACTTGGTAACAAAATCCTTTAACTATATAAATGCGAAAGTAAGTTTGTTTGTTACCTTTTCACGCCTAAACCACTGAACCGATCATCCTCAAATTTTGCATATATTCGAAATACATTCACTCAAGAACGTTTGAATGTAAAACACTCACTCAGAATGTATACGCTTAATCTACCACATGAAGCTGATTAGCATCAGTAAGAGCTCGCGAGTCAAAGTTAGGGGAATCGAGCGCGGGACGAATGTCCGGGACATTAGGCGGCAAATGAATGTGCAAAGATGAATGTTCGAGACGCAGTGTAAATATATGCAAATACCAGCTGCGCCCCGCGGTTTCACCCGCATAAGTTTCGAGTTTCTAATACAATTCAATCATGATTCGAAAGACACGTGTCGCCATCTATTATCATAATAACGTTATTGTTGTTTTCTTCGGGAACAGCGCTTTTTTCGGGATGAAAGGTATCCTATGTGTTATTCTGATGTATAACCTATATTACTGTAAAGTTTCATCAAAATTCGTTCCTTAGTTTTTGCGTGAAAGAGTAACAAACATCCATCCATCCTCAAAAACTTTCACGTTTATAATATTAGTAGGAAGTAGGATATTATTAGGAAGTAATCCTACTTCCTAATAATATCCTACTTCCTACTATCCAGTAGGAAGTGGAATAGGAATTGGGATAGGATAGTTGGATTTTCCGTTTAAACGGCCTGTCTGATACTTATTTTTATCGATATACACAGTAGAACATTTCTATGTGCAACTACAGTCATCTTTTTGAGGTTGACTATACGTTCTGATCAAGAAAAACTTTTATAGATCCTTTACAACTTCTACCCAAATCAATTCAACTGCCTCATTACAGCCTGATTATGTAAGAAACTTCTCAACCTTAAAATTATAGCAAAACATTGATTCACATCAACGTAGGTGCCGTTAGTGGAATTAAAATAATATTAATAAACTTTTCCAGCGAACCGCACTTATGAAATTTTTGTTTCAGTGCGGTTAGTGGAACAGTTAAGGTGCCATTCGGTCAACTGCCGTTGAAATCAGTGCCCTGAGTGGAATATCTCAACAAAACAAACCTTAGATAATAAATTTATGAGCACATCTACACAAAACAATTCCAAATCAATAGCTATTGAAACAATACAATTGAAATGAATTATCATAACTACGTATCTAAACACACAAGTTATTCAACTGTCATGGCTGTTCACAACTATTCCTTTGTCATCTTGCTAACTGCGGAATTACTAACCAGCTCCCCCCACCCCCCTCGATTTAGTCGCAAGCACAACTACTGCGTTCGATCCTCAGGTGGGCAAAGCGATACTGGGTTTTTTGGTGTAGGTACTATTCATCTCTGCTTTTTACATGACATATTATAAATTAAGGTCACTTTTCGTGTCTGTCTTCTGAGTAACCGCACAGCACAACGGATTTTGATGCGGTTTCCACCATTATTGATAAAGAAATCTCGATGTTTTGTGAAGTCGTAAAAAGCGTGCGAAGCAGGGGCGGGTCGCTAGTATGTAAATAATAAAAGTTACTAATATTTACAACTAGCAGCGCCCCGCGGTTTCACCCGCTGAAGTTTTCCGTGGGAGTATCGGGATAAAAACTATCCTTTGTCCTTGCCGGGACTCAAACTATCTCTATACCAAATTTCAACTAAACCGGTTCATCAGTTTAGCGTGAAGAGTTACCAGACAGACTCTCGTATTTATAATATTAGTATGGATCATAACGTAGGGTTTCATATTTTCATTGTGCTCTATTCCTATGGATGTCTTATGTAGTATAGATCCACTCCACTATCCACTTTATTTCGTCTTCTCGTCTACAGTGTGGTCGTCGGCTAACGAGAGCAAGCGCCTAATTATTGAAGTGTCTCCCCCACTTGGCGTACAGTCGATTGGAAAATTGTTAGAAGTATTGTATATTGGTACCAACTGAGAGTTGCATGATGTGATTTTATTTTTTGTCTTGTTATCTCTATTGTATCGATCTTTTGAAACGAAGGTACGTTTAGAAATTGTCTCGTGTATAAATGATACGTATAATTTTCATGTGCTTGTGTGTAGGGTAGATAGTTTGGATTTTGGAAATCGGTTTTCATGGTATGGGCATGTGATGCGGAGCAGTGGCGAAGGGTGAATTTATGACAGAGGTAAGCCGGAGCAAAAAAAATATGCCAAAAAAAATTCAATTATGAATTACCTTACCTAGTACCTTCGCCACTGATGCGGAGTAATGAGGAAAATTTCGTGAGGAAAGTTTTGAGTATGAAAAGTGTGTCTGTCTGTCTGTCTGTTACCTCTTCACGCTTAAACCGCTGAACCGATTTAGATGAAATGAGGTATAGAGATAGTTTGAGTCCCGGGAAAGGACATAGGATACTTTTCATCCCGATATTCCCACGGGCTCGACACTTGGGCGTGTGAAACCGCGGGGCGCTGCTAGTAGAGATATGTTGAAGAAAAAGACATGTGACGCCGACCCCAAATAAATCGGGATAAGAGCAGGAGAATGTTGTAATTAACTTTTTAATTTTTTTGTAAATCCTTGACAATTCAAAAGTGCCTGTAATTGGTTTAATTGAAATAAATGCTTTGAGTTTGAGTTTGAAATACATACTATAAATTTGTACGCCTTACGGTGAAACATGTACGTACGAAATATTAATACTGTGACATCCTGCATGCTTAATTTGTATGTATACGCATGTTTTGACTAATAAAATTATTTTTATCTTTATAATGATGATGATGAGTTTGGATTTTATAAATAGAAGAAAAATTACGTATTCGTTACGTAACTTGCTCTCAGTCGTGTTAAATTTTGATTTGAATACCTACGCATCGCCGTCCTTCAGTTGTTTAGCCGAACCCTTTCCATCTTGTCTACTACAAAGGTCTCAACAAAAACGACTTCAAGATTCAACCCTGCGATAGCAAAAACGAGTACCGAACGGAGTACCG
This sequence comes from Amphipoea oculea, assembly GCA_945859645.1. NCBI lineage: Eukaryota > Metazoa > Arthropoda > Insecta > Lepidoptera > Noctuidae > Amphipoea > Amphipoea oculea. The sequence continues at coordinate 16,614,282 of OX243880.1, forward strand.
TGTAATGCCAAAAATCTCGAAACATAAATATCAATGTTTTTCAAAAGCTCTTATCAACGACGTGCATCATTGGCTGTAAATGTCACATAAAACTAAAAATAATGGCTCCCATACATCAAGCAAGAACATCAAGCTGAAATATATTCACAATCGTATTTAAACAACAGGCTGATGCATTCGCGAGCCGAGATATGAACAGAAGAGCGAGTGAATGAATGAAAACGTCGAGAATGCTTTACAGCGAATGTAATTAAACGTCCCATTCACCTGGCGACGAATGTAACTCAACAAACGACCTGAGTACGACCTACATTCACTCCTGGGTTCATTCATTCGTTCAACTACGCACAAATTACGGAGATATAAAGTGTGTGCGTACTTAAGCGGAATGCATGCATTATATTTTGCAAGCCTGAAAAGAACTGAAGTTTTATTGTGGAAGTTTTGCTCTAGGATTTTTCACATAAAAATATTTTTTTTTTATTTCTCTTGTTTTGTTTTACATGACTCAATGTTTCAAGTGAGACTGTAGAAGGACTGCCGTATATGATGGAAGCTCAACTTTCTAATGAATTACCTAAAGATGACTTACAGTTTTCTTTTTTAAATTGGCCAGATTGCCAATTTAAAAAAGAAAACTGTAAGTCAGCAATGCAAATTTTATTTTGACATACCTTAATTACAATATACAAGCTAACAATTACCTACAGTGCTTAAGGAATCAAAAGTTTTTTCCTACGGTTTTTATTCTTTGTATTCTTAATTTTAGGATGAAGAAAAAAATGCGTACGTATGTTATTAAGTTTTACCACTCGGCAAAACCGTCACTGAACTTATAAATAATAGCTTTTCATCATAATGAGTGAATAATTGTATTATTTTTGAGTGAAATGATGTATCTTAAACCGACTACATGGAATACATAAAAATTGTAGCTCAGTAGGCACACACTATTAATCGGAATCTGATTAATTTTAAAGTATATTTCTAATCCATTACTTTACATGTTCGAAAAATGTGTCTGCTCAACAACGTAAATTACGCAATGAATATTGTTGAACTGCTTCGAGCCGCGGAGCCTATCTTGTTGCCATACATCTGCAACTTATTTAATTCAATATTACAAACAGGTGTTTTTCCAAGTAGTTTCTGCCACTCAAATGTTATCCTCCTCCATAAAAAAGGTGATAAGACTGACATCGGCAATTACCGCCCCATCAGCCTCATCTCACACCTTTACAAAATATTTATTAAAATTATTGAAAATCGCATTTCTGGCCAATTAGATCAGCATCAACCTCCCGAACAAGCCGGGTTCCGTCGTGGCCTCTCCACTACCGACCATTTACAATCCCTTAATCAAGTTATAGAAAAACATCTAGAATACAACCTACCTTTATACCTAGCATTTGTCGACTACTCTAAAGCATTTGACAGTTTATCGCACAAAGCCATATTTGAATCTCTGCAAAACCAAGACATCGAACCTACATACATTAAGTTACTACAAAAAATATACCAAAATAGCACAGCAGCCATAAAAATAAACACCACAGGACCATCATTCCCTATCCAAAAAGGGGTCAAACAGGGCGACCCTCTTTCTCCAAAGCTCTTCACAGCCACGCTTGAAGAAGTCTTTAGAAAACTAAATAGCAATTGGAGGGACAAGGGCATCATCGTGGGCGATAGAAGACTAACAAATCTCCGATTCGCCGACCATATTGTTCTTTTCTCCTCCACGGCAGCCGAAATAGGCCTAATGCTCGACCAACTGAGTAGTGCCAGCCTCGAGGTCGGACTCGCGATGAATATGGCGAAGACCAAGGTGATGACCAACAGCACCAAGCGCAACATAGGAATTGGGGGTGTGAGGATTGAATATGTCCATGAGTACATATACCTCGGCCAAATAGTCTCCTTCCAGGCAAGACACGATAAAGAAGTTGCTCGACGCACCGAGAACGCCTGGAAGAGCTATTGGTCGATGAAACAAATAATGAAGGGAACTCTCCCTCTCTCACTAAAGAGAAAACTCATGGACATGTGCATCCTTCCTACCCTCACCTATGGAGCGCAGACATGGTCACTTACTAATCGTCAAAAGTCCGCACTCGGGGTCTGTCAGCGAGCAATGGAGCGCAGTATCCTTGGAGTTAAACTTACTGATCGTATAAGGAACTCGATACTGCGTTCTAAAACTCAAATTGCCGATGTAGGTCACACGGCTGCCAAGCTAAAATGGAACTGGGCTGGTCACATCTGTCGCATGCCGGAGGAGCTGTGGGCTAAAGTAACCACACAATGGTTCCCAAACAGCAGCAAACGGCAACGCGGCAGGCCCAGAATGAGATGGCGGGACGAACTCGACTCTTTCCACAAGGATTGGCGTGTAACAGCACTGGATAGGGATAAGTGGAAGGAGGGAAGGGAGGCCTTTGCCCTGCAGTGGGACAGAAATGGCTGATAATAATATGTTCCTTCTGGCGCAGTATCTGGTCGGTGCCTGTCAGTCACACTGAAGGTGATTGGGCTCGAGAGGTCGAGCGAGCCTGCGATCCAATACCAGAAATGGGGGCTATAACCATCTGCCCTCAAGATGTAGCTCGTGCAGTCCGTCCATTGCCCAACTGGAAGTCTCCAGGGCCGGACGGGCTGCAGAACTTTTGGATAAAATGGTTTACAAGGTCGCACGCCCGCTTGGCATCTCAGTTCCAAATTGCTTTGGAATCTGGTTCGGTACCCCAGTTCCTAACGACAGGAATTACCCACCTGCTCCATAAATCAGGTAGCACCGCGGAACCCAAAAATTATAGGCCGATCACGTGTTTACCGACGGTCTATAAAGTTCTTACATCCATTTTGAGAGCTAAAATTAACAAACATATAGACACCAACTCCATCATTAGTCCAGTCAAAATAGACAAAAATAAGTCATAACTTAGCCAAAATTCGCATAGAGCTGAAAATTGGCAGAGACGTTAAATACATCAGTATAAATAAAATGTCAAAAATCCCCGTCGATCCTACTTCTGCAAAAAAAATTATTCAAGGTCAAACGTGCAAAATTTAAGTTTTTTCCATTTTTCTCGAAAACGGTAAGTTTTATCGTGAAAATAAATCAGACAAAAGTTGTAGATCATACAATTCTCTACAAAAATGGTCCAGTCACTTTTTCTCTTACGACTCACCATTCGTAAGATATCGCGGTTTTAATCATGAGAAAATTCATATTTTACATAATATGCACACATTTCCGCACCACCTACGAGGTAATGTACTTGGCGCATTTTTTTTAACGTGGTTTCTCCAGTAGGTATACTCCACGATCTATTGTAATAAAGAAAGTTTGATCGGATCGTATCTTATTGATTGAAATAATGATAATATTGCTAATGATCAAAGTGGAATAGGTTGTTTTCTTCTGAATGTTATTATATTAGATAATTGTCTAATTCTACTTCGACAATTATTTCTTTGTCTTCATTTTCTTCTTCTTGCAGAATTTCTGTTCGCTGTTCTAAGAAAAGGGATGCATCAATCGTCTCTTCATTAATATCATAAATATTTTCATCTGTTGTATTTGTTTCAATATTGGAGCAAGTCTGACCCTGACAATTGATGCATACTGGCGAACAAAATAATCCAACTTTTTGACAGCCACAATTCTTACTACAATCCGTCTTGCATTTACAAAAAATAGCATTAAGCAGTTTTTCTGGAGCAGGCGGGAGTAGAGTTTGAATTGGCTCCAAATAATTATCTGTTAATTTCCAACCCCATCCTTCTGGATCCAGCTCATTGCCTAGCCACACTTGAACTTGATAATACACACGATACAAGTGTTGAAAGGCAGAAGCAGATGTTGGAGGCAGACAAGACAACTGTACTGTTTTATTGTTCCATGCAGATTTTACAAACCTCAAATATCTATATTTGTCTATGGAATCAATTTTTTTTGGAGCACCATACATTGCAAGAAGAAAACGAATTCCATTTGTAACGATGTCGTGTGGAGAAGAGTCAATCTTTGTAAATACTTCTGCGCAATCAATTAGATCATTGCGTTTTTCGAACAATTTAAATACTGCTATTTTACCTCTTTTAAAAAGTGCTGATGTGGTATCGCAACCAGTTATTGCATGTAAAAATAAAATATGAGCTTGACATTTCGGATATGCAGTCAGACTTTGTGATGAATATATTGTTGATTGTACTTGAGCTTTCCCAGGTTTCAAAAAGTAAATATTAGGTCCTTACATATGAAATTGGCGTTTTTCGTACTGGCCACTTTAATCACGAATTTCTCCTCTTTGGTAAGGAATTCCAAATTCAAATTTGTACAGCTATTTACTCATGTATTTGTGCTTCGATGACCGTCATTCATTTGTTTTTTTTCTTCTGTTTTTTCTGTTTGCGTCACTCATTTTACAAAATGGAAAATTTAAAATATCGCATTATTTACGAGTACGAGTTCCGCCGTGGCACTAGTGCTGCGGAAACGACTCGAAGGGTGAATGATGTGTATGGCGGTCATGTTGCAAAAGAAAACACAGTTCGTTTTTGGTTCCAACGTTTTCGTTCTGGAAATTTCGACCTGCAGAACAAGCCCCGTGGACGGCCTGAGACCCAAGTTGATAATGGAGAATTGAAGGCTATTGTGGAAGCGGACCCATCGCAAACCACGTCCGAGTTAGCTGCAGGCTTCGATGTTAGTGATAAAACTGTTTTAATTCACTTGAAGCAAATTGGGAAGATTAAAAAGCTTGAAAGGTGGGTACCTCACGAATTGACTGAAGCAAACCGGCAAACGCGCGTCGACTGCTGCGTTACATTACTGAACCGGCACAACAATGAAGGTATTTTAAACCGAATCATTACCTGTGATGAAAAATGGATTCTTTACGATAATCGGAAGCGCTCAGCGCAATGGTTGGATCCTGGCCAGCCAGCCAAATCCTGCCCCAAGCGAAAATTAACCCCAAAAAAGTTACTTGTAAGCGTTTGGTGGACTAGTGCCGGTATTGTTCATTACAGTTTTCTCAAATCTGGCCAGACTATTACAGCTGATGTCTATTGTCAGCAATTACAGACCATGATGGAAAAGCTAGCGGCTAAACAACCAAGGCTGGTCAATCGCTCCACGCCACTGCTGCTTCACGACAACGCCAGACCACACACTGCGCAACAGACGGCTACCAAATTAGAAGAGCTTGAATTGGAATGTCTTAGACATCCTCCGTACTCCCCGGACCTTGCTCCAACAGATTACCATTTTTTTCGCAATTTGGATAACTTTTTGCAAGGGAAAAAATTCAACTCCGATGGGGCAGTCCAAATCGCCTTCAAAGATTTTATTGATTCCCGTCCGACTGGTTTTTTTAGTAAAGGGATCAATGAACTACCTATAAGATGGCAAAAGTGCATTGAAAACAATGGTTCATACTTTGATTAATTAAATATATTATATTAAAAAATATTCGACTTTTTGTTCCTTCCATACAAAACGCCAATTTCATATGTAAGGACCTAATAATTCTATTTCAAACTCTACTCCCGCCTGCTCCAGAAAAACTGCTTAATGCTATTTTTTGTAAATGCAAGACGGATTGTAGTAAGAATTGTGGCTGTCAAAAAGTTGGATTATTTTGTTCGCCAGTATGCATCAATTGTCAGGGTCAGACTTGCTCCAATATTGAAACAAACACAACAGATGAAAATATTTATGATATTAATGAAGAGACGATTGATGCATCCCTTTTCTTAGAACAGCGAACAGAAATTCTGCAAGAAGAAGAAAATGAAGACGAAGAAATAATTGTCGAAGTAGAATTAGACAATTATCTAATATAATAACATTCAGAAGAAAACAACCTATTCCACTTTGATCATTAGCAATATTATCATTATTTCAATCAATAAGATACGATCCGATCAAACTTTCTTTATTACAATAGATCGTGGAGTATACCTACTGGAGAAACCACGTTAAAAAAAATGCGCCAAGTACATTACCTCGTAGGTGGTGCGGAAATGTGTGCATATTATGTAAAATATGAATTTTCTCATGATTAAAACCGCGATATCTTACGAATGGTGAGTCGTAAGAGAAAAAGTGACTGGACCATTTTTGTAGAGAATTGTATGATCTACAACTTTTGTCTGATTTATTTTCACGATAAAACTTACCGTTTTCGAGAAAAATGGAAAAAACTTAAATTTTGCACGTTTGACCTTGAATAATTTTTTTTGCAGAAGTAGGATCGACGGGGATTTTTGACATTTTATTTATACTGATGTATTTAACGTCTCTGCCAATTTTCAGCTCTATGCGAATTTTGGCTAAGTCAAATGTCTATTTTGACTGGACTACATGTCTACCTCTCAGAATGGATGTAGGAATGGGTCCCGCGGTACTAAGGAGCTACTCCTCATTGATATGGCCATTAGCCAACAGGTTCGTCGCTTCCGAAAGGATCTGTCGACATGTTGGATAGATTATAAGAAGGCCTATGACTCGGTGCCACATACATGGCTCATGAGGGTGTTGGAGTTGTATAAAGTAGATACAACTCTGCGCACCTTCCTGATGTCGTGTATGGGGCAATGGAGGACGGTCCTTCGCTATCCAGGATGTCGAAATATTCAGAGGAATAGCGAACCGATGAGGATTGAGCGAGGCATATTTCAGGGTGATAGTTTGAGCCCGCTTTGGTTCTGCTTAGCCTTGAATCCTCTAAGCAAACTGCTGGAGGATTCAGGTCTAGGCTATCGGCTGAGGAGAGGTGGTCAGGTTATATCGCACCTCCTTTACATGGATGACCTAAAACTCTTTGCCCCCAACAATTTGCAACTGATGGAGCTACTGAAAGTAACTCAAACTTTCAGTAACGCCATTAGGATGGAATTTGGTGTGGACAAATGTGCAGTCATGCATGTAAAACGAGGGGAGATTGTGGAATCCGTGGGAACTCAACTCTCGGATTCCACAAACCTTAGAGCCCTCTCCGCATCCGAAACCTATAAGTATTTGGGTATGTCGGAAGCGTTAGGCATCAATGTTACTGACATGAAGCAATCGTTGAAGGAGCGCTTCTTTGGCCGCCTGAAAAAAGTACTTAATAGTCTTCTATCAGGCGGAAACAAGGTGCGCGCCTTCAACGGTTGGGTCATGCCGGTTTTGATGTACTCTTTTGGCATACTCAAATGGACTCAAACCGAACTCGACGCCCTGGATAGGAGGGTCCGTACACTGTTGACTGCAAATCGAATGCATCACCCACGGTCATCGGTAATGAGGTTGTATATCCCGCGAAAGTGTGGAGGTCGAGGGTTTTTAAACGCTAAGACCCTCCACAATCGCGAGATATGCAATCTCAGGGAATACTTCCAAGAAACCGACGTGGGGATGCATCGAGATGTAGTCATAGTGGACAAGGGCCTCACCCCGCTCTCCTTGGCTAAAGAGAACTGGCGCAAACCAGTAGTGCTTGACACTAATGATCGCATGGAGGTATGGCAGAGTAAGGAGCTTCACGGACGCTTTTTCCGGGCCCTTCATGGACCAGATGTAGACCTACTAGCGTCCGTAGCCTGGCTACGTTGCGGTGATCTCTTTGGAGAAACCGAAGGTTTTGTCTGTGCAATTATGGACGAAGTTGTGATGACGAACAATTACCGGAGATTTATTGTGAAAGACGGCACGGTTGACATTTGTCGGGCATGCCACCGGCCGGGAGAATCAATCAGGCATATTATCTCCGGGTGTTCTCGTCTAGCTAACGGAGAGTACTTGCATAGACACAACCTTGTAGCCAGGATAATCCATCAGCAACTTGCTCTGAAATACAGCCTTGTGGAATCGGAGGTGCCGTACTACAGGTATGTGCCCGACCCAGTTCTCGAAAATGGAAATATCACATTGTACTGGGATCGATCCATCATCACTGACAGGACTATTGTTGCCAATAAGCCTGATATAGTGGTGATGGATCGATTAGAGCGGCGCGCAATGATTGTTGACATAACCGTCCCGCATGATGAGAACCTCGTGAAAGCTGAGAAAGATAAACAAATCAAGTATCTTGACTTGGCTCGCGAGGTTGTCGACATGTGGGATGTTGACTCAGCAATCATTGTGCCGATAGTCGTCACAGCCAATGGGTTGATTGCCAAGAGCCTCGACCAACACCTGAGGAGGCTCACGTTGGGCAGCTGGATCAAGGGCTTGATTCAGAAAGCGGTACTTCTGGACACGGCTCGCATTGTCAGGAGGTTCCTCTCTCTGGAGCCCTGACCGCCGGTAGCTTGGACCCTGTTCCCGATACCGGTGGGCTACTATTTTTTATATTTTTAAATGTTTTTATATATTTTTTATACTAATATTTAAAAATATAATTTATATGTACATAATGAAATAAAGGAAATAATAATAAATGTCAAAATGAAAGCCATTTCTACTGATAGTGTGTTACGTCATTTCCCCGCTGTTCTATTGAATAGAATATAATACTCTTTATTATGTACACCATCTACACTATACTTATTACGAAGAAAATCTTTCCAATTAATCAGGCCTCCTGGCTACGTTAGACGTATGTTACTCTTCAATCGACCGGCCTGTCTTTTTTGAGCCCAACCCCACTTCGTAACCTTCCACACATCGCACGAAGAAACCGGTCAAGGTCGAGAGGCTTTTTATTGTTTCAGGTTCAGAATCAGTTACACAATAACCTCGTTCACGCTTGCCTGGCTCTAAATATATACATCCTGTATACAGTACAGTCGTGCACACCTTGTTTACCATTTCACTAAAGTGCCTTCAACACACGCGCTCAACCTTGAACTGAAAACTGAAAAGCCTTTTGTGCTTTCTCATTAGAATAAAAATAGTTATTTTCATAAAGAGACGGTTTTTACTAACAAAAACTTGTGCAGAGTAATAACAATGCCTATGGCGTGTTCGTGGCCATTCCCCATGGGCGATCTTTATGTTTTTAATTAACATAAACATTTATCGTTCAGTGTTCTTTCTACTGTTATGAAATTATGAACTATGGGTAATAGTTTCCCATTGGCTTTCTGTATCTTGATCGTGACGTGTTTACAAGGGCATTTTTATTGTTTATTAATAATGTTTAACGATTTTTCTCGCGACAGTACGAGACGATCGTTCTTGATTCTTTTAAATTTTGACGTTTAAAGGTGCCTTTTATGTACCTATTTGAAATAAATTATTTGACTTTAAATTTGATCTGAAATTCAATTGTAGAACATTATTTGCCACGATCACTTCTGAAACATGGCCGAAGTCTTCAAATTCTTTTGGAACAAAGCTCTTTAATGCGGCTAACGTTAGAACTAAACTGGTAAAAATCACCCCGTAACGAAAAATCGCTATGCCCCCTCCATACGACTTTCTCTCTCTGAGAGATATGTCGTAGGATGAGTGAAGTCAAAATGAAAATCCAAGATGGCGGCTGCGAAAACTTTTTAATTCAACTTCGTCATGGGTGTCGTTTTCATGGTTTTTGAGGATGCTATAGTCGATAGTGAGGTCAAAATAAAAATCCAAGATGGCGACAACTCCACAAGAGCTTCTAGAAACTTATAATATACTAAACACGTATTAAACTCACACTTTCTTCCTCTCTCTCTCTCTCTGTCTCGTTCTATTATATACGAGTGTGTTTGTGCAAGTACCTATCACGTAAGGAACTTCGTTCCTTGCGGTGGTCCTCCGACCGCAAACATTTTTTTTTGTCAAAATTCACCAACCCGCACTGGGCCCTCGTGGTGGACTATGGGCCAGGAGGAGCCCTGTGTCCCAGCAGTGGGAACATTATAGGCTAATTATGTAGTCAAAATATTGTTATCTTCTTACTCATCAATTTATGTAAAATACCACGGATCATCAGCTTCTATTGCTAATTTGTGGCTATTGAGGTCGATTGAAGCCAATGAGGATAATTTAAAAGCAATTTGGCAAATGACAATTGGCTCAATTAGGCTACCAATAAGATTCCAGGTCTCCCAAAGATTCTCACAATAATTCGATATTACGGCCATTATATTGAAGCATCGATGTCGGAAAAAAACTTGCCATTTTTGCAACAAAATTGTTAAATTTCTAAGTAATTATTACTTCCGACCATAAAAAGCCCAGCTGATTGACCCGAACGGAACTTTCTCATGCTATTTCCAACCTTCTGACTTTTACTTAGGGTTGGAATTCAATTGCGAACTCTATGTGAAAGGCTAACTTTGCAAAATCTAATTTGGAACTTATGGGTTGGTCTGTGAACTGCATTTTCCATTGGGTTTTGTAACTTTTAAACTTGTTTACTATTTAGAGCGAATTGGAGAGTATTGAGTGGGTTCTGAAACAAGCTTCAGGAAAGAATATTTTGCTTTGGAAAAGTAGTTCTGCTTCAAACTTAGTTAGGCGCCCTACTTGACCCTGTTACTAAATGTTTTCTTATTGGTGAATAAGATCCGGTAGTGGTGGCCTAATGGTAACGAATGCGACTTACGAGTTGTAGGTTGTAGCTTTGAACCTTGAAAGGCACTTTTACTTTGTGTAAATTATTTCATCACCACTGCTCTCAAAACGGTGAAGGGAGACATCGTGAGGAAACCGGCATGTCCTAGAACCAAAAATTCGAAGACATTTGACAACTACCAAAACGCACTGGGCCCGCATGATGGATTACAGCCCTCTCACCGAGAGGAGGCCTTTGTCCCAGCAGTGGGAACGTTATAAACTGAATATGCAAATTAGATCCAAAACGAATTTAGATAGAATTTATACTTTTATTGTTAAGAATTAAAAAATACGTTAAGCAAAATAGCTCGGTAACTTTAATTGTTCAGATAAGAAATTTTACTAGAAACTATAGAAAAGCAATTAGACTTAAATATACAGCCACGAATATTAGGTAATCCAAAAGTCTTTAATTTAATCCCCAAAGCTGGCTATTAGGTACTTTAAACGAGTTAGGAACCCGGTAACTGGGAGAATAATCTCTCTATAAACTTCATGATATTTCGTATTCTGAGGGTAGTCTACAATTCTTTGGGTTTGACCTTGAATGACCTTGACCTTTGAAAGTCGATGTTCTAACTCGCATGGGGGCTTTACCCGTTTTTATAGACAACCATTGACATTTACTCGACTATAGGGGACGTAAATTGTGACATGTTTTTACAAGTATGTTGCCTAACATGTAGGTATATGTAGGTAAGTATCTATATTTAGATATAGATTTTGTGTAATATGTAGACAGTATGATAGATTATTTTTAGGCAGAAACTGAGTGAATGACAAGTAACTGGAAAAATAGTGCTGTTAAAACGATTTATGTTTTGGCATATATGTAGATTTAAGGGTGTTTGGAAACTGAGTGCAAAGCTTTAAGGAAGTGATAGTTGACAGCATTTACAGCATTTTGAGCCGTACATGTCTTAGACGAAGTATGTTTTTTTTTATTTTTTTCCCAGTTAAAGTTGGTATTGGTTGACTAAAAGTTAACAGTAAAAAAAACATACCGTTGTACCGGCTACATCGTATACTTTTTAACGGAAACTAATTGAATAATACAAATAGCTGGAAAAAAAGGACTGTTTAAATGATTATATTTGGCCTTTGAATGGTGTCCTCAAGTTCACTCAGCAATGTCCACACCAGTTCGGAAACTACATCTCATGTGTTATTTAAGATGAGTTTTATTTCTATAATAACATTAAGAGTTATAGTTTTTCAACCGTTAGGTATAATAAAAAAGACGGGTTGCACTCCGGGAGTGCCGGCAGAAGTGAAAACTTGAATATTAACGTTGAAATAAATCAATTATTAATTTAATTAATATTACTCATTTTTTTTTTCAATATTTCTGCGTCACTTTTTTCATTAATAGATTCACTTTGTTCAATTTCCGTATTTTAAACACTTTCGGTCTTATTCATAAAAAAAGCCTATTGAAGGTTTAAACCATTCATTAGTTAAAATGCTCAATAGGCCTTTAAAACATTCGATAAAATTTTGTATTCATAAACGCTTCATAAACGTTCTATAACTAGAATGTCCTACAACTTCTAAATGTTGCCATTATAATGAAGTCATCCAACAAATTGGCCAACACATTAAATCGGCATACGAGAATATCTGTCTACGAACCGAATATTTGTGTCCATAGACATTATTACGTATGAAAAACTAATTTATTGTCTACAGTTTCAACAGTTTTGACGCGACAACGTCATGGTCGTCATGGAAACAATATGAATATGTCAATGAATGAATTTGATATTGTATGTGTCAAACTAAAAAACTTTTGAATATTTTTTTTGTATTTAAAATAAATGAAATTAAGACCGGAGACTAGTTGCAATAAAGGGCAAAGAATTGAATATTGGTTGGAGGAGGATAAGGTGTGTAGGTACCTACTGTTACAGCTAAAATGTGTTCAAAGTAAGTTATGTTTTGTAAACATTCTCAATTTCTTATACTTATGCTTGCTTTTGCTTCTAATCCTTAGATTTTTTGGAAGAATTGGTCAGGGAGAGGTCTCCATAATAGAAAATAAAAACACTGACACAAGCACTAACGCTAAACAGGGGCAGCCTGGCATGATTTACGAATTAGGTGCCTATCCAATTTACAATTTTACGAAGAACTTCGTTTGCCTGTACAAAACTCATTGTAACAAAAAAAAAACCCGCCATAAGAATAATAATGACTGTTATTTTGATGCCGCTACTGATTAATTAAATGAGTATAAATAAGATAATGAAGAGAAAGAATTTATAACATTAGTTTTGTATTTCAGGTCAATAGGACTAGTAAAGATGGTGCTTCACTACGAATAGCAGAAAATGAAACGGCCTACAGAAGAGATGGCACAGATGGCAAATGAAAAGCAAACATTTTAAAAATGTTGTTCTGCTTGCACAAGTTTTAGAAGCCAAATTAGAGTTTAGAGTATTGTTCAGCCGTGAACAGGCAAGAGTTACATACGCCAGCGTCAGCATCAAGAGCGACATACATTCGTTCCACATAAATTAGTAATTAGTAAATGAATAAATTAGTCATCAAGCTGGAGTAGAGTTTGATTCATCTTCCATAATTCCTCTCACTATGGCCAAGACACCTTTAGCCATCACCAGTTCTATGAGTCTGTGGGACCGGCAATGACAAAACTATTTCCTGTGTACACATTGCACGACGTACACAAACCCCTATTCCTACCCAAATTCTGTCTGTTTCCGTAGGTCTCCCGTAGGCTTGTATGATAGGTTAGGGTGTTAGAATAACTAGGGTGTTAAGTAGTTGCTGTAGGTTTATAATCAGTAGGGTGAGGTAACCATAGATACCAGGCTCAATTGTTACAAACTTAGCCACACTGTATGCCTTTGGAATAACAGACGTACTAAGCTGTAAGTCCCGGTGCGTACAAGTATTATAAAAATAAACTGATATTTGTATACAAGTTTTTTATTAATGAACTACTCCCTAAATTTCTTCTCTTTTACTTTAGATCTTGTTGGCTCAAAATATTGCCACTTCCACGTTGTCGTCGGTGGCAGCGCAGAGGTCACTTTGACTGCATGTTTTGGGTAGGACAAATAAGGCAGGATAGGACGTGGAGCATGTTTTGCAACATAGCTTCACAGCCACACCCTACTGGAGCATCTCCCTGCAGGGTGTAAACTTCCGTGGTCGACACGGAAGCATTGTTTTCACACAAAAGCAGCAATGTCCCACAGTATTTCTTGTTGCTATAATGTGCTTCGTTATATTTTTCGTCGCTTCTATTTTGTATTCATCATCATCTGCCTAGCCTTTTCCCAACTGTGTTGGGGTCGGCTTCCAGTCTAACCGGATGCAGCTGAATATTTTGTATTGTAGGTAGGTATATAATAATAAACTTAATTGGTTAAACAGAAGTTCAAAATAAATTAAATACAACTGCGGCTCCTCGAAGTACTATTGTTTACGAAACTGACTTTTCAAACATTTGTACGTCAAATGTCATTTTCTTCGGCCATCTTTGTCGTGTCTCACTTGGTTCACTTCGGTTGGCGCCGCCGTAGAAAGAGATGGGGGGGGGGGGGGGAAATCTCTCCTGACGGTCACGTGTCCTGACGCGATGCCCTGACGCGAGTTTAACATTTTTTACCCATTACAAAAAGTGTTCAACGCCGCTAAAGAAGTTTTCACTTCAAAAAGTTTATATCTTTTCCGATAATACATTAAGCCTAGCGATCGAATCATTACCGTTGCCGTAGATATACGGAGGATCCTGAACGTTCAATATAGGGGGTATGGCCGTAAAACGCATTACAATTATGGTTACGTAACGTTTCATGAACCTAGATTTAAGTCTAGTTTGGTTAGGTATACTTTTGTGATTACTTCTCTTTAATGGCGATACGGTCTTTGGTGATTGTGATCAAGAAACGGACTTAAAGCGAAAACTTCCTTAGACGCACTTTACGCTTTTTTCTGAACATTGTGAACGAAACTAAACCGTCACACTCGGGTCGGGTCGGGTCGGGTCGCCGATTCTTGTATACTCGGATCTGAATCGCGTATGCTCGGCTCCATTCGTATTTTTTTACTTCTATCTTGGGGTTATAAGCACACACCCGCTTTTTTACAGTGTCATTCGTTGATATGATTTTGAAAGTAACTTCCGCTCTTAAACGCCAGCCAGAATGACTAGCAAAATAAAATAAAACTATTATTGAATTCACTTTAATGATCTATGTAAGCCCGTTTCCATAACCAAGCAGAAACGTCACTAAAATGGGTGTAAGTACCTTTATTGACATATTTTTCAAAGTCGCATTCGCAAAATGTTTCTTCATTTAATTTTTAGCACAGAATATTTGGCACAAAATACAAGATTTACGTCTCAGCGACGGGGAAGTAGAAATTAAGAAAATATGAAATACAACGTGTCTAGATTAATTTCATATTCCATTACTTTTTTGGCAACCGTTTCTTGATGACAGCAGTGAGAATGCTCCGTGGGGACATTTTTATACGAAAAATTAAGTAGAAAAAAATCCGAAACAAAGAGAGTTTTAAACAGAACATCATAATTGCGGATCTTTATACAACTTTTACAGAGTTCCTCCCTTTAACTCCTCAGTGGGTCGGGTTGTGATTTTTCACAATTAACGGATTATAATTAGGGAGGGGTGGCCACGTCGTGTCTTTACGAGCCAATCTCTCCGCCCCATTCCCCAAGGTGTACGTGCGCTGAATTCAAGCAAACCTACCTAATACCGACCTCTGTACCTTTAACATTTTTTCCCGTTTAAATAACTAAATTGTACAGAAGACCGAGGAGTACAATCAGCCGCTGTGTATGGCATTTGTAGACTACGAAAAAGCCTTCGGCTCCATTGAAATATGGGCAGTTCTGACCTCTCTGCGACGATGTCGAATTGATTGGCGCTACATCGAAGTTTTGAAATATTTGTATGACGCTACCACAATGACTGTCCAAATCCAGGATCAGAAAACCAGGTCCATCGAACTGCTCAGGGGGGTGAGACAGGGGGATGTAATATCGACGACCTAAGGAAGGTGGTTGGGACGGACTGTATGCGGAAGGCGGAGGAGAGGGTGTTGTGGCGCAGCCTGGGAAAGGCCTATGTCCAGCAGTGGACTGCAATAGGCTGAGTTGATTGGAGTTAAGGTGAAAGGAGGAGGAGGTGAGGTGATATTTTTACTTTTGTGGTTAGTAGTAAAGTGCTTAGACAGGCGGAATGCGGATTCTGAAACGTTTTGGGATATTAAACAGGCCCCGGGTAGATGTTTATATTTGTTTATTTTTGCTTTGCCTTTGTCGTATTTTTTTTGTTTTTATGGAAGGTTGCTCAATTCTGTATGTGAAATATTTGTGAGCATATTTGTACAAGACATGCATTGCGTAGTATGAAAACCTAGAAAATATCTCCCAAAAATCTTGTTTGCTGAATTCTTCAAATATAAGCATACTATTTCCAAATTACGAGTACGCACCTTCTATTTGCCTTTGATCGTCCTTCGAAAACGTTTTCACATTAACATCGGAATTCCTACCTTTCACCGATAATCTTCTTTCAGCAAATAACTTGCTTTAAAAGAATTTCCAATGATAATATTTTCTCTGGAGATGGAAGTCCGCCATTTCTGTCGGAGGGCTATAAGAGTGCCACCTTACAATTTGCATATTCAAACCCTCTCGATGCGAGGGCGCCCCTCCGTGTTGGCGAATTTTTATGTCGACATCGTTGAAGAGATGTCGAGGGAATAAGATTTACATGAGGTTTTTTTCGGTCTGACTTGAGAAATGAAACGTCATTACGTTGATGTCAAATCGAAAAGGAAATGTGTATCAAAGATTGATGGGTTAGCTGTCCGTGTTATAATTCGGATTGATGAAGACTCTGTAATGTGATTTTATGATAAATTGAGATACTTGGAAGATTGAATTTTTCTGTTCGTAGTCAAGTCTTAAATTGAAAAAGAAAACTTGACTACGAACATAATATTTTGTCAAGTTTATGCTAAGCTGTTGTTAAGCTGGATGAAGCCAATTTTTTTTTTCTTGCTTATTCATACTTATAATATTATAAATTCGAAAGTAACTCTGTCTGTCTGTATGTTACCTTTTCACGCCTAAACCACTGAACCGATTTAGATGAAATTTAGTATAGAGATAGTTTGAGTCCCGGGGAAGAACATAGGATAGTTTTTATCCCGATATTCCCACGGGATCGACACTTATGCGGGTGAAACCGCGGGGCGCAGCTAGTCATAAATAAATGGATAGTAGTACTACTTAGCAATAATGAATTTAAACTTGGTTTGATCGTCTACGTGATGTAAGCCGGGACTCAATTACCTACGACGACACAGCTTAGCGCTCTTGCGATACCTTGCGCGACCCTAATTGCGTAACGCTCTATTGATTACAATCTGAATCAATTTGAAGGATATAGCAAATCCATTGCTTCATATGTTCAAAAAAAAAGACGGGTTGCACTCCGGGAGTGCCGGCAGAAGTGAAAACTTGAATATTAACGTTGAAATAAATCAATTATTAATTTAATTAATATTACTCATTTTTTTTTCAATATTTCTGCGTCACTTTTTTCATTAATAGATGCACTTTGTTCAATTTCCATATTTTAAACACTTTCGGTCTTATTCATAAAAAAAGCCTATTGAAGGTTTAAACCATTCATTAGTTAAAATGCTCAATAGGCCTTTAAAACATTCGATAAAATTTTGTATTCATAAACGCTTCATAAACGTTCTATAACTAGAATGTCCTACAACTTCTAAATGTTGCCATTATAATGAAGTCATCCAACAAATTGGCCAACACATTAAATCGGCATACGAGAATATCTGTCTACGAACCGAATATTTGTGTCCATAGACATTATTACGTATGAAAAACTAATTTATTGTCTACAGTTTCAACAGTTTTGACGCGACAACGTCATGGTCGTCATGGAAACAATATGAATATGTCAATGAATGAATTTGATATTGTATGTGTCAAACTAAAAAACTTTTGAATATTTTTTTTTGTATTTAAAATAAATGAAATTAAGACCGGAGACTAGTTGCAATAAAGGGCAAAGAATTGAATATTGGTTGGAGGAGGATAAGGTGTGTACCTACTGTTACAGCTAAAATGTGTTCAAAGTAAGTTATGTTTTGTAAACATTCTCAATTTCTTATACTTATGCTTGCTTTTGCTTCTAATCCTTACATTTTTTGGAAGAATTGGTCAGGGAGAGGTCTCCATAATAGAAAATAAAAACACTGACACAAGAACTAACGCTAAACAGGGGCAGCCTGGCATGATTTACGAATTAGGTGCCTATCCAATTTACAATTTTACGAAGAACTTCGTTTGCCTGTACAAAACTCATTGTAACAAAAAAAAAAACCCGCCATAAGAATAATAATGACTGTTATTTTGATGCCGCTACTGATTAATTAAATCAGTATAAATAATATAATGAAGAGAAAGAATTTATAACATTAGTTTTGTATTTCAGGTCAATAGGACTAGTAAAGATGGTGCTTCACTACGAATAGCAGAAAATGAAACGGCCTACGGAAGAGATGGCACAGATGGCAAATGAAAAGCAAACATTTTAAAAATGTTGTTCTGCTTGCACAAGTTTTAGAAGCCAAATTAGAGTTTAGAGTATTGTTCAGCCGTGAACAGGCAAGAGTTACACACGCCAGCGTCAGCATCAAGAGCGACATACATTCGTTCCACATAAATTAGTAATTAGTAAATGAATAAATGAGTCATCCAGCTGGAGTAGAGTTTGATTCATCTTCCATAATTCCTCTCACTATGGCCAAGACACCTTTAGCCATCACCAGTTCTATGAGTCTGTGGGACCGGCAATGACAAAACTATTTCCTGTGTACACATTGCACGACGTACACAAACCCCTATTCCTACTCAAATTCTGTCTGTTCCCGTAGGTCTCCCGTAGGCCTCCTATACTCCCGTATCCTAACACCCTAACCTATCATACAATGATAGGTTAGGGTGTTAGGATAACTAGGGTGTTAAGTAGTTGCTGTAGGTTTATAATCAGTAGGGTGAGGTAACCATAGATACCAGGCTCAATTGTTACAAACTTAGCCACACTGTATGCATTTGGAATAACAGCCGTACTAAGCTGTAAGTCCCGGTGCGTACAAGTATTATAAAAATAAACTGATATTTGTATACAAGCTTTTTATTAATGAACTACTCCCTAAATTTCTTCTCTTTTACTTTAGATCTTGTTGGCTCAAAATATATTGCCACTTCCACGTTGTCGTCGGTGGCAGCGCAGAGGTCACTTTGACTGCATGTTTTGGGTAGGACAAATAAGGCAGGATAGGACGTGGAGCATGTTTTGCAACATAGCTTCACAGCCACACCCTACTGGAGCATCTCCCTGCAGGGTGTAAACTTCCGTGGTCGACACGGAAGCATTGTTTTCACAAAAAAGCAGCAATGTCCCACAGTACCTATTTCTTGTTGCTATAATGTGCTTCGTTATATTTTTCGTCGCTTCTATTTTGTATTGTAGGTAGGTATATAATAATAAACTAAATTGGTTAAACATAATTTCAAAATAAATTAAATACAACTGCGGCTCCTCGAAGTACTATTGTTTACGAAACTGACTTTTCAAACATTTGTACGTCAAATGTCATTTTCTTCGGCCATGTTTGTCGTGTCTCATTTGGTTCACTTCGGTTGGCGCCGCCGTAGAAAGAGATGGGGGGGGGGGAATCTCTCCTGACGGTCACGTGTCCTGACGCGATGCCCTGACGCGAGTTTAACATTTTTTACCCATTACAAAAAGTGTTCAACGCCGCTAAAGAAGTTTTCACTTCAAAAATTGTATGCTCAACAACATAAATAACGCAATGAATGTTGTTGAACTGTCAATTGGATAGCCATTCTTATTATTAGTGTGTTACGCAATCACCCCGCGAGTTAATGAAATAAGTATAATAAATACAAAATAGTGTTTTTCTCCACATTGTGCCCTTAACTTCTTAAATATTCGTGGAGATTGGATGAGGAAGCTATCCCGGTTAGAACCTCAATAGTGCATATGTAATAATAGAGATATTTTTCTTAGAACCACTCAGTAACATAAACACAAACATGAACCAGTAAATTCAATGCAAACCATACACTTGTAGCGAACGCCGAACTTCACCGAACCGCTCCGATGTTGACTCACAAACAGCACCTATGTTTGTACACCGCTTCGGTGGCACACAGAAACTAAGTGATGGATGACAAACCGATGGGTTATCAATATGGAATTATGTTTCATAGAGAATTCAATATACAATCAAAGCCTTTCGATGTAGCGGTGTCTTGTCTCTGATTGATGACAGCCTCTTTTCAATCCGCCTATCCTTTTCCCGACTATGTTGGGGTCGGCTTCCAGTCTAACCGGATGCAGCTGAATACCAGTATTTTACATGGAACGACTGCCTATCTGACCGCTACAACCCTCTATCTATACCTATTAATATTATAATTATGTAAAAAAAAATAGTTTGTATGTAGGGGGTAATTTTCGGAACTACTGATCCGATTCCGAACATTCTTTCACTAATAGGAAACTACAGTATTGCCGAGTGTCATCTATTTTATGCGGACGAAGTTGCGGGCTGAAGCTAGTGTACCTATAAAATTATGAAGATCAAGAAATATTATTAAACTAGCTGACCCGACGAACTTTACACCGCCTCAGATTGAATAAAAACGAACGTATGAGAAAATTAATTTTCTGTATTATTATTTTTTGTGAATTTTTCCCATATTTTAATAGTTATTCTGCTATTCGGGGCGGAGACAAATCCAACAAATCAAAGATCATCAAAATCGTTCCAGCCGTTCTTGAGTTATAGGTAAATGGTGTAACTAACCCGACTTTGCTTTATTTATATAGACGATAAATTATATAGATAGATATCTACTAATACAGTATACATATTGAAATCATAGACTTTACAAGAGCAGCATCATGTCGTCTAGGTATACACAGTTGCCATACCTTTGTCGAAATTAGACAATGACTAAACTCAAATGCAATCTTGGAAATGTGTCGCAATGTTCATGGCAATCAAAGCAAGCAGTTAAGTTACATAGATGCTGCGTCACACGGGTTTCGGTTTTGAGTTAAATAGTTGTGTAATTCCACTTGCTAGTATCTCTCTTCTGAATCTACTCTCATGTTCTAGAATACCAAAGTTGGTTCGATAATGGCTTTCAAAACCAGAGGTTCTAGATATAGGGGTATTCTGTCAGAACGATAGCAGTAAAGTAAAAAATGTATGGGATTGGCGGACATGAGCTACTGAAAAGCGTATACAGGGTGTTACAGAAAGGGTATATCAATACAAACGGGTTGAAGAGTGTATCTGGTCTAGAATCTCTGTACAAAATTTCAGCTCAAAAGCAGTAACTTTGAAAATGCTTAATATTTTTTTATTTCGATAGTTTATTAAACTGAAATCATAACAAACGTGTCACCGCACTACGAGGGTCATTATCCATTATCTGTAGTGTGTCTGTGCGCCTAGTACACGCACATCACGCTGCCACGCGCCAGTGCACCGCCGTGATGTCGAAATAAAAAAATATTAAGCATTTTCAAAGTTAATGCTTTTGAGCTGAAATTTTGTACAGAGATTCTAGACCAGATACACTCTTCAACCCGTTTGTATTGATATACCCTTTCTGTAACACCCTGTATAGAGGTATGAGGAACGGTGTGAAGTTTACTCAACCTCCATAGAAAAGGGAGGATCCTCCGACTAGACAGGTGATGTGTCTGGCGGGCAACTGCCCGATGATTCATGTCGGGCCGTTGTATTTATATGCTAGTTGCGCGGTAAACTCTGCTTGCGAGATGCAGGATTTTGCGTGACGTCAATATGATGCGTTGTTCGCATGTGTGGGGTTGTAGAACCGTTACACATGTGTTAATCCTGATGAAACTCGTTGTAGAAATACGAATCGCTTTTGAAGCTGCTTGTCTAGGCTCTAAGGTATAATTCAGTCTGGCAAAGCAACCACTTGCACCAAGGAGAGTTTCATTACGAACATGATATGGCTTCACTTGTAAGCCGAGGCTCTGAAAATAATTGAGGTATAATATGCGCGTCTCGATGTATCCTCGTTACGAAACGTGAACCCATTGGAAATTCATACCCAATTTGTCAGGTGAGGCTATACGGTCTCAGGGTGATTAAATGTCATTAATAATGTAGCTGCGCCCCGCAGTTTCACCCGCATAAGTTTCGATCCCGTGGTAATATCGGGATAAAAAGTAGCCTATATGTTAATCCAGGGTGTCAGCTGCCTCCATGCAAAATTGTAGCAAAATTGGTCTGGCCGTTTGAGCGTAAAAAAGTAACAAACATATAAACACACACACATACTCACAAACTTTCGCCTTTATAATATTAGTGTGATGTGATGCCTTGTTTAATTACTTCATTGTAGTTTATAATAAGTTTAAATACAGTGTGTAACTGAATTAATACACATTATGAAAGCAGTTTGTTCAGAATCATTTACTGAATCGATTTCTGTCATTTTTACTAACGGCCCTTATACGTATGCGACTGTGTGCGTGCGTAGATTTGTAATGTGACCACAATTATCCCTCACAATCAGTTTAACTAATTTTTATGAATAAACAATGTTTTATACATAATATTGAAAATTCAGTATACAGGGTGGGGTGGGTAAAAAATCGTGGTTCAAACGAAAGGGCGATAGTTGGGGATATTTGCAGTAAAAAAAAGTATCATCACTACAAAAGTGCTTTTATGACAGTGGGTACCATGATTTATGACTATTGGCACTTTTTTCAATACCTTCTAAAACCCTATTAAATCTCACGAAAAATCGTTTGTAACTTTAGAACCTTACTGTAAAAAAATGTACTAAAATTACCCTGTATAAAAAAAAAACATGACTATTTAATGACGATTAAAACGAGGGTACCTACCTATTTTACTCTAATTGCCTATTTATTACAAATTTTAATATTTTCTAAAAAAAAAACTCAAATTGTCATAACTCTTAAGGAGATCAAGTTAAAGCTCGGCCACAGAGATATTTTTTACTGCAAATAACCCCAACTATCGCCCTTTTTCGTTTGATCCACGATTTTTTACCCACCCTGTATATGTATTGTGATTACAACATAATAATTTGTAATTGGGGTGTTTGGTGACGTGCGTTAATTTCGGGACATGTTGTATAATGCCTAGTTAAATATTGGTTTAATACGTTTGTTTTTGTTAAGAACGTCATTTCAACTTGATTGGTGGTACGCCCTATAATTTTAGTAATAGTGGCTCTGCTCAAATTGGTTGTCAATAGAACCAAGGGAAATTAGAATATTTTGTGATATTTACCACTACGAGAACCACGAGAATAATTTATAGTAGACATACTAACTAATTTAATTGCAAATGCTTTCAATTTCAAACAGCGACAGCGATGCGGATGAATTTTTCGACGCTACATTTTAGTTTGTGTATCGTTTAAGTTAGTTTTTAATTTCGTTATTTTTGTTACTTTCAAACAAGGCATCGTCATGTTGAATAACTAGCTGTGCCCGCGACTTGGTTCGCTTGCATGTAGGAAAACTTTCATGATGGAATTTCATCAAGGATGGGTTTTAACTTTTTTTTGTGTAGAACCCTAATCCTTTTTCTAAAATAAAAGTAGCTCTTATAACATCAGCTATCTGACAGTTAATGTCCCATCAATATCGATCCACCCGTTCGGAGATAAGCCGGAACAAACAGACAGACAACAACTTTAAAAATATTTTTTTTTTCGTTATAAGTACGTAGTATATACTTTATTATGCATTATGTAATTATTGTAGCTGTTATTGTGACATTACCAACAGACACTTCAATTTTTTGAAGTGTAAACTTCTTTAGCGGCGTTGCACACTTTTTGTAATGGGTAAAAAATGTTAAACTCGCGTCAGGACATCGCGTCAGGACACGTGACCGTCAGGAGAGATCCCCCCCCCCCTCTCTTTCTACGGCGGTGACGGTGACGATGACGGTGACGGTGACGGTGACGGTGACGGCGACGGCGACGGTGACGGTGACGGTGACGTGGACGGAGACGGTGACGGTGATGGTGGACGTGGATGTGGATGGATGGATGGACAGCTGATGGCTCGACCGTCTGTGTAGTAGCCACACTGCTGTGTATTCGTAAAATTCGTGTATATAAAGTGTTTAAAATATGGAAATTGAACAAAGTGCATCGATTAATGAAAAAAGTGACGCAGAAATTGAAAAAAAAAATTGTTATATTAATTCAATTTATAATTGATTTATTTCAACGTTAATATTCAAGTTTTCACTTCTGCCGGCACTCCCGGAGTGCAACCCGTCTTTTTTTTTTGTATTGAAGTTTCCTCTCAACTTTACCCTCCAAAAATAGCTACCCAAAATTTTAAATTAGAAACAATACCTGCTAAATAACCACAAATCATAGTCGAACCTATCCCGATAACAAGCGCCGTACATGAGATTACTGGCTAATTACCAAATTAAAGTTCAGCGATCCAACTGATTGGTGAACCGATGCATTGGCCATTAGTAACGAAACCCGGACCGTATGCCACCAAATAGATAAGTACAGAAGGCGAGTTATTGCGGTGTGGTCCCCTGACCACCCCCTCCAGCTCCCCCCCCCCTCCTCGACCCCCTACTAGTTCGTCTTCTAGCCGGCTTCACACACCGTACACCTTTACACATATAGGGGCATATATGTACGACCAATATGGCCATCTCAAACAAAGTCAAACCAATGTGCGCTTTCATAATTCTAACGTTAATGTTAAAACATCGGAGGGGCTTGTGGCTACGTAATAACATCCGCGCGGGTCGATCGATCAGGTTAAGCTGCGCTTGCCGCGGTTGGTCCTTGGATGGGTGATCATCTTTATATACCAAGACCCCTCCGTGCTTCGGAAAGTACGTTAAGCCGTTGGTGCCGACTGTCATTCGTTGATCTTTGACAATCGTTACGGGTAGTCAGAAGCCCGAAAATGTTTTTAGATATCGATATCCATCACGCCTGAAGAGTTTCGCTAGCGAATTTAATTTGACCTTGTTTGCATTTATTGCTAGTTGTGTGGACTCGAACTTCTTCAATGGGTACAGTCAACAAAAGAGATAAGTATGCAGGATCGTCGGATAGGTTACCTATCTATAGTCGAAATTTAATAAGAAACCGATGGATGTTTTCGACTGAAATTTAATTTGATAAATGGGCTATTTGTTTTCTATTAATAAAATTAAATTTTATTCGAGAACATCCATCGGTTTCTTATTAAACTTCAATTATATCCGACGATCCTGCATACTTATCTCTTTTGTTGACTGTACCTATTTATTCGTTGTACAGCCTTGCGGCCATCAAATCACTACATATCTATCTAATTGATTAGATACTAGTTCACATTAGGCTGATAGCTAAATTGATTCAACTATACTATTTCCGTATAATTATAGAGATGGGCTTCGAAATTATGTACTTTGGGAAACGAGTAAATCAATCGTATAAATTACATTCAATCGCGAAGTATACTCTGCTAATGTATATGTTGTTATGTGTGATTTGATGGGTTTGACCTTAATGATATTATGAAGAAAGAAATAAAAAAGACGGGTTGCACTCCGGGAGTGCCGGCAGAAGTGAAAACTTGAATATTAACGTTGAAATAAATCAATTATGAATTGAATTAATATAACTAATTTTTTTCACTATTTCTGCGTCACTTTTTTCATTAATCGATGCACTTTGTTCAATTTCCATATTTTAAACACTTTATATACACGAATTTTACGAATACACAGCAGTGTGGCTACTAAACAGACGGTCGAGCCATCAGCTGTCCATCCATCCATACACATCCACGTCCACCATCACCGTCACCGTTACCGTCACCGTCACCGTCCCCGTCCACGTCACCGTCACCGTCCCCGTCCCCGTCACCGTCACCGTCACCGTCACCGTCACCGTCACCGTCACCGTCACCGTCACCGTCACCGTCACCGTCACCGTCACCGTCACCGTCACTGTCACCGTCACCGTAACCGTAACCGTCACCGTCACCGTCACCGTCACCGTCACCGTCACCGTCATCACCGTCATACCGTCACCGTCACCGTCACCGTCACCGTCACCGTCCGTCCATCCATCCATCCATTATCGTGCCTCACTTGGTTCACTTCGGTTGGCGCCGCCGTATAAAGAGGGGGGGGGGGGGGAAATCTCTCCTGACGGTCACGTGTCCTGACGCGATGCCCTGACGCGAGTTTAACATTTTTTCCCCATTACAAAAAGTGTGCAACGCCGCTAAAGAAGTTTACACTTCAAAAATTGGTTTATTTGTCACAGAAACACATGCATATAAAAATTATAAGTTAACTCGAACAAACTGGCGCGACGCGACTCTAGTAGAAAAATTTCTATGAAAACTTCATGAAAAAATGTTCTACCAGAATCGCGTCGCACCGTCGCGTCGCGTCTGACTGCGGGAGTCTAGAAATTTTTAGAAGTTATCAAAAGCACATAGCTGAACATTTTGCGTGATCGATGCTCATTGCTTTTCTGCATGGGATTCCATCAAGAAACAAAGCGGTCAATTATTAAAAAAAGCGTGCGTTACTAGAAGCGTAAAAAATTTTTAGAGGTTCATTAATTTAAAAAGGATTCATCATTAGAATGTCAATAAGTTTCAAGAGGATCAGTATTTATTTCCCTTTTTTAAATCTCGACCCGTATGTTGGCAAATCTATCATAATTGTTTCAACCCTGTTTGTTATTAGGTAGCCAATTCTCGTAAGTAATTAAAAACGTACAAAATCTAGTTGCAATCTCATCCCTTATGCACGCCACTGCATCCCAGCGACAATCAATGTCGAGAACTTGTCAATAATGTAGAGAATTTAGAGGTAATTTTGACAGATTGAGACTGAGATCAGACTGTGAACGTTCTTAAAATTACGAGAATTGCCCCTCAGGTTAAAACCAGTTTACAACATTACAGCCCATTAGAACTACCAATTAATTGATCACTATTAAGTGAAACCCTTATTCGACAACACGACAAATATACCTACACACATATAAAATTTTAATGTCTTTGCCTACACATACCTACGTGCAGGTACACACGATAACGAATGCTCATCGTTACCGCGGACCGAAAACTACGCAAACTAACCTAATTTGGCGCTAATTCGTCCAGTTTCATTACCAACATATACTATGTAGTGTTGGGAACTTCGTGCGGTCGACAATTTTGTCGTTTGCAACATTTGTTGCACGTTTTAGTGTTGAAACCACATTGAAACTATCAAGTGTGGAATGGGATATACTACATATCACATGTCATGTAAAATTATTGCAAATGTAGGTCGAACTAATTACAGAGACAGTTCACAGGCACACAAACGATACTAGTTTTAATTCCAAAAAAAACGAGTGTGGTTATGACCACACGACTGAAGTGAAACTTCTTTCTCTCCATGTGCACGCGCACTGCTCTCTCTTGCTCCTACACTGTGATACAGACAATAGGCCTGCGCTGTGCTTAGATATACGGAACGTATTTGGCTATGAGAGGAAGAGAGAAAGAAAATGTGCGCGCGCACTGCTTTCTCTTGCTTATATCCCCCACTCAACTCCCGTTCGCCTCGCCCGATCACACTTTTCGTAACGCTTACGCCACCCGTTCGCCAGCTTACTCCCCAAGTCAAGCGTGCGTAAAGAAGTTTCACTTCAAAAATCTCATCAAATTCTGAACTTGTCTAATCTGCTGGGGAGTTTGTGGAGCCACTTCTTCTTCCCAACTAAAGAAGAAGGTGAAGGGTGGGCGTTTTGAGGGACTGTCTTATGTTTTTTTGATTTCCATACTTCGTTTAGTAAAGAAACCAAACGATGCAAATCTATATAAACTAATAATAAAGCCGAACGTTTTTGAAGTGAAACTTCTTTACGCACGCTTGACTTGGGGAGTAAGCTGGCGAACGCGTGACGTAAGCGTTACGAAAAGTGTGATCTGGCGAGGCGAACGGGAGTTGAGTGGGGGATATAAGCAAGAGAAAGCAGTGTGCGCGCACATTTTCTTTCTCTCTTCCTCTCATAGCATTGAAGTTTCACTTCAGTCGTGTGGTCATAAGCACACTCGGTTTTTTTTTGTTTGAACGCGCTAATCTCTGGAACGGCCATTCGAATTTGAAAAAATATGCTTGCATTTGATAGCCCAATTCTTGAGGAAGGGTATAGGCTATTTAACATCACGATAGGACTCATAGAAGCCGAGCAAAAAGAAAAGTCAGAAAGAACACAAAGCAAAAGGCGATGCGATGCGACGGGTTGGGGAACACGAAATTTTACGCGGACGAAGTCGCGGGCTGGTCTTTCATAAACTGAAAGAGACTAATCCATTCAAAGGAAGCACTTAAAACGACATTACATAAGGCCTTGGGCGCATACAATTAAGGGAACCCTAATTATTCACTAGAACAATCTAATACAATACATACATGCGACCAGCCCAGTGGAACAATAATTCAGGGCTGTGATTACGATGCGAAATGGCCGGTGGGATATTAGACGCACTAATGTACATGTCAATGACTATTGTTTGGCGCACTGTGCAGGACATTCCAGCTATATTAACGAATACCTGGCTGGCTTCCAAACTGGACATAACTGGTTATGACAGGTAAGATGAAGAGGCTGCAGGCAATGTACCTGTAGCTAAGACATTAATATTAAGTGATAAAGGAATAACTATTGAAATAGGAGAGTGAGTGCTTCTAGGCAAAGAGCAGTGGTGGCCCAGTGGTAATGGCCGCGACTTACGGGTTGTAGGCCGTAGGTTCGAACCCAGACAGGCGCTTTACTTCGTGTAAATTAGTTCATCTCCTCTGCTATCAAAACTGTGAATGAAAACATCTTGACAAAACATGTTCTAGGACCAAAAAATCGAAGACATTGGCATCCGCCAACCCGCACTGGGCCCGCGTGGTTTATGGCCCACTCCCTCTCATAGAGAGGCATAGAGAGGACGCTTGTGTAGATAACATTACCGTGCTTGTGTTAGGTACTGAACCCTAAAAAAGGAAACGAATAAGGGAAAGAATGACTTTTCTCAAAAATAAAGTTCGCTTTTCCTAACCTTTATTTCAAGTCAAAAGAGTTAAGAATCTTAATCTAAAATAATCTCAAATACGAAAAAGGCGGTTACAAAGTCTACATTTCGAAATCCGAAGAACTTATTTCCATTAAGAAAACCTTCGGGATTTTAATGTTCTTTTCCTTACATATTCTTCCTTATATTGACAGTTAACTATACCCTGGAGGACTGAGCAAAGACGTTGGATAGTTCTAGAAGCTATAAATCGTATACGGAACCGGTAACACTAGAAACAGATTTATTATCTTCGAAAAGCTGAGGAAGAACTCCTATTCCAATCTTAGAAAGAAAAGAAAATGTTTTAAAGGATACTCCAGAAGAGTTCGGGCCAATTGATATAATTAGAAACTCGTTAAACGCGCACGTTTTAAATTGCTCGCAAGCTTCTAATGGGCGAACCAATTTACTGAATTTTACCGAGATCACAGTAGGAAGATTACTAGGGGATGCAGGTAGCAGAGGTTTAAGTCACTTAGTGAAACAGTATTTTTATCTCACGAAGCGAATAAAAATATTGGACCTTGAGATGAAAATGTTTGCACTAAGACCGAGACCTAAAATGTTACATAGCACTTACTTTAGCTAAGCATTATTCCTTTCTCTCTCGCACAACTGTCAAACTATAAGTGCTAGATAAAGACGGGAACATGATTGTCTACGTTAAAGCACAAGCTAAGTGATGCGATTAAAGCATAATTATATGAAGTATAAAACAAATATCAAAGATGTTATACAAATAAGCGAAATTCGTCACCAAACAAATCGAACTAAACCGAAAAGAAGAATTAGCCGCGACACTCAAGAAAAACGAAAACGAATAATATAACAAAACACCCAAACACCAATTCGCTTTATCCGCCCATTGATGATAAACGATCGAATTAACACCCGCGGGCCCTCACCAATATTGCAGCTGACATTTCTATAGGTACGCTTCGGCTTTATTCGTGCCTTCTCGGCTGCCCAGTCGTTTTGAATAGCAAACAAAAACGTTGGTCGATCCATGCCTTGCGAACAGCACAATTGTTTACGTGTCAGGTATTCATTAGCTGTGGTGATTGCTAGTTATGAATATCCCAGGCTCAAGTCTCGGTTGTAATTGAAATCGACTTGAAATATGATTCCGATGTCTGTTTCTGTGCTGATGGTACGAAACATCGTGTTGTGAAAGTAGTGTTTGCTGTTTCATTCATTTGATTGGCAAGTTCAAGTGTTTAATCTTTTAGGCGCAAAGCAGGAATTTCGATGAAGTATTCTTTCTCTTCTTGTTCTTTCTTTTTCTCTCTCACTCCTAAGTTTAGCCTATTCATAATCTGTTAGTATATGGACAATATATGTAAACTAGTTTCTGCCAGCGACTTCGTCCGCGTGAAATTTCTTGTTCCTCCGACCTACAATGTCGCATCGCATCGCCTGCCTGCATAAAAAGAAAAAAAAAAAAAATAAATAAATAAATAAAGTAATAAAATACCTCCCCACATTCTTCAACTGAATGAGACAAAATTCAAGTCTTGTATTAAACGCACACTATGCAGGCAGGCATATTATAAGTTAGGGGATTACATCGCGGATAAAAATGCCTGGCTCAATGCTGGTCCTGCTCTTCAACCACAACTAATTGATTAACACTTGAAAATACTGTTGGAGCTGCTGAAGATTGTAAGTCTATCTTTGCATTGTATAAATTCAATCTCCTAGTATTGTATAATTGCATAACACATGTGTGAGTACTATGTACACACTATAAAGCTACCATTTACTGGGTACGTCTTTCATTGACTTGAATGTGCTCTGGCGGCTGAGAGTATGTCATGCTCACTCAAATGTCTCGCTGATGGTGGCGCATGTGTTGGATCATTTAGCTCCCTTCAAAATGGTTGAGCTGAATGGTGCTGATGCATGCGTCATGTTCGTGAACGGGCGCCGTCAGTAGGGACTGGTCATCTCTTTGCTGCCATGGCTTATTTTAATTTATTATTTGAATTGTTGTTTTTTCTCATCTTTTCATTATGGACGCTTTTAACGTTCTGCATCGTTCTCACATGTATAATTTTTAACATGAATGATGTAACCAAGACTTTGTAACCACATTATTTTGATTTAAAAGAGTGTCCATGGAGTTTCTTGCCCGTTCTTCTCCATAGGTACCTACGCTTTGGAATGGGCAACTAGCTTCACTTTTTCTGACTGACTGACTTCTTGACAATTTTAAAGTGCCTGTAAATGGTTTAATTGGAATAAATGCTTTGAGTTTGAGTTTGCCCGAGCTATTACTTCGCTTACGCTCAAAGTTTTCTATGATATTTTTTTGCTCGGCTCCTGAATGTCATAGCGTGATGTTAAGTAGCGTATAGCCTTTCTCAAAAATTAGGCAATCAAATGCAAAAATATTTTTTCAATTCCGATTGGTAGTTCCAGAGGTTAGCGCGTTCAAACAAACTCTTTAGCTTTATTATTATACAAGTAAATAAAATGTATTTAACATATTTACATAATATACCCAAGGCATTAAGTCCGCCTTTGTACAGTTTTTACTTTTGCATAACGTTTTAATAAATAAAAATAAAAAAAAACATACGCTAAAATCGGTTTAAATATACGCTAGGAGACTTAAAATAATAATGTGTACCTACATGTAAAAAACAACTTGAAAAAAAGCAGAAAAAGAAACATAGGGCATCAATCAATAAATTCGTCCGCATCGCTGTCAACAGGAACAGTGCCCAAAAGGCTGGCAGCATTGCCACGTTGTATGGCGATGCTGATTCTTTGGCCAAGAAAGACGCCAGTCCTCTGGTCGCGTGAAGAGTCGAGACCAACCGCTTGGCGATATCTCGAAAAACAAAGTGGGCACTCGGATCCCATGGCCCTAGTGTTTCAACCCCAAACGGCTAGAACATAATAACTTCCAATCAGGTTGAATATGTTCTAAATTGTCAAGTCGATATGGCAATACCGCGTTGAAGCCATCAGTTATCTTCAAAGTATTCTGAGAAAACATGTAAGGAAATACCTATCAATATATTGGATCTAAATTCAAACGTCAATCCTTTGACATATACCTATCTTTTCTTCCGTTACCGACGCTGTAATTGTATTGCTGCCGGATGCCGGAAGCCATCAGTACTGACGTACGCTTTGTTATATCTTTTAAAATATTTATGTTACCAGCCATATTATGTCAAACGACGTCAAAGTGAGTTTTAGGCTTTAAGGTGGAACTAGTCGCGAGCTCTAACTCACTGGTGGTCATGGCCAAAAAGCACCCTGTCTCACCTGAATTCGTGTCCGACAGAGACAGTAGCAGTAATGAGCAGTTAGACGCTAGTCTACACGCACAACGTCTAGTTCTCACACGCAGAAACACCGTTCCAAACTGAAAGACGCGTAAAAAAATTCGAAAAGTGCTTTGGGAAATCGAGTTTTATGAAAAAACCACTGCATAAATCAATTACAAATAAAGTTTATTGAACTCTTCGATAACTGAGCTTTGTCGTTACTGACTTTGTTTTTAAGATTTTACAGCTCATTTATTACTTATTTACACTCAAAGTTACGTTAAAAATAGCTAGAAAAACGAATCTTTTTTGGCTCATAACTTTACAATGGTTTTTTTTATTTTACTATTCTGTTTTCGTACAGACAAAATTAATAATAAGACAAAACGATATCATGTTTAACTTTGGATGCACTGTCAAAGAACATTTATTTGAAGTAATGTTTGTTTTCGTCTAAATCTCCGAGCTAACTACACGAAAACAAACATTACTTAAAATAAATGTTCTTGTACAACGATTTTTATTTAATTTCGAGCGGCCATTGTTGTTTACATCTCTGGCAAATTTAGCGCGGCCGGACCTTAAGTAGGCAACGGTCCACAAAATCCAAACACATTTTCAGCTCGATACAAACCCTTCTTATCTCCCTGAATAATTAACTAGGATCGCGGTAATCGGTTTTTACTTAGCCACCTTAAATGTACGGGATTTACAACGTATTTTGTGAGTCTTAGGGGCTTATTGTACTATCTCTGATGCAATACCGAGTTCCGCGGATCGAACAGCGGAACTACATGCAAATTATGTTCCCAATCGGGTTTTAATTAATCCGGTATTATCATATTTGGATAATGCGACAGGAATTCAATTTGTTGTATAGTATCAATATTACCATAACAGACAGCGCTTGCGTTTATTGAGTACTAGCTGCGCCCCGCGGTTTCACCCGCGTAAATGTCGATCCCGTGGGAACATCGGGATAAAAACTAACCTATGTCCTTTCCCGGGACTCAAACTATCTCTATACCAAATTTCATCTAAATCGGTTCAGTGGTTTAGGCGTGAAGAAGTAACAAACATATAAACACACACACACACACACTCACAAACTTTCGCCTTTATAATATTAGTGTGATAAGCGATCAGCCCCTGCTTCGCACGGTTTTTCGACTTGCCAAAATATGAACATTCCTTTAATATGTATATCTAAATTAAATGTTTTTTTTTTTTTAGGTAAATAGAAATCATTTATTTGCTAATAATGTTGTAGGTATACAGATTATTAAGAAATCTTAAATACAATATACAATCTAACACTAAAATATATATTTTATGTACAAGTAAGTATATAAATGAAAAAAAAAAAACGGGAATTAAATGTTTTTTTTTGGAATTAAATTTTATACACATAAACCGCATCAAAATCCTTTGCATAAGTAGAAGGACAACGCGGTGACACAGACAGACAAAAAAGCGACTTCAATTTATAATATACTAGCTGCGCGCCTTGGTTTCACCCGCATAAGACTCTATACCGTGGGAATATCAGGATAAAAAGTAGCCTATGTGTTAATCCTGGGTGTCAGCTACCTCTTTACCAAATTTTATCAAAATTGGTCCAACCGTTTGTGCTTGAAGAAGTAACAAACATACAAACACACTTTCGCCTTTATAATATTAGTGTGATATAGATTCACCTCCAAACACGTAATATATAATAATATGATGTGTATGCGAAAGTACGCAGTGACCATATTTGTAATATGTCTTTATTCTGCAAAAGGCTCGATAAACAAAAAGAAAACCCTTTGAAGTATTTGCCTAAAATAATAGAGTTTGGCGTATATCTGTTTACTTTGGATTTCCCTATGTTATTATTCGCAAAAAAGGGGAAAACTGGGGCACCATTGATCTCGACATAAGTTTGCATAATGTGTTACTCGGAACTGGCTTGGATAGAATTTCGATGAATTCTAATAAACTTAAGGCCTCTTTGTCAACATCTAGATTGAATGAATGCGTGGAAACTATAAATACTAATATTGTAAAGACGTAAAATTTGTGAGTGTATGTAGGGGTAAGAGAGAAGGGCGGCCTTTGCCCTGCAGTGAGACATCACAGGCTTTTAAAAATATAATTTATGTTTCAACAAGTTTCACGCGGGCGATGTCGCGGGCAGAAGCCAGGGAATAATTACATTGTAATTAGAATTTGAAGACATGAGTGCTAACGAGCCTTATATTTGCAACACAGTTTGCCATTACTAATCAAGTAATCTACATGCCACTGAAGTGATTACTCAAGATTGACAAGATGCAATAAGGCAACTAGATACTAGTACATTAAAGTACAGTGGGATATAATCCAAAATGAGGTAATCCGGCAGAAAACCAAAGTTCTCGACGTAGTAATAAACAAGCTGAAGTGGCAATGGGCCTCGGCAGCCATATTAGCCGTAAAACTGATGACCGTTGGGGTAGACGTGTTCTTGAGTGGAGACCGCGAATCGGCAAACGTAAGGTAGTACGCCCTCAGGCTAGGTGGAGCGACGATCATCGCAGGGTAGCTGGTAGCAGCTGGATGAGAGTTGCCGAGAGTCGAACTAAATGGCATGCGATTGGACATTCCTATGCCCAGCAGTAGACTGCTGTAGGCAAGTGATGATGATATAGTACAGTAGGCTGAACAAATCCAGTAAAAGCTGGCTTCTTATTCTATTGTAGCGGTATCTACAACGCCACATGCGAACAACGCGTCATACTGACGTTACGCAAATCCTGCATCTCGCAAGCAGAGTTTACCGCGCAACTAGCATAGATACAACGGCCCGACACGACTCATGGGGCAGTTGCCCGCCAGACACTACACCCGTCTGGTCGGAGGATCCTCCCTTTTCTATGGAGGTTGAGTGAACTTTACACCCTGTTCCTCATACCTCTAATAATTTTTAATCTGAAGTGTAAAGCGTCAGCATGCACGGATCAATTGAAATGCTGTACTAACGCTAGGCCAGCTCAAGGTCAAGGACAAAGTGTTACCACAGACGTGCAACCTTCTGTGCTTACCAGCCGACCAGAATATCATACGCTCACTTCCCTTTGTCATCGAATATCAAACTTATTTATTAAATAAATAGAAAAAAGCCAACATACTTCGATAAAGCTGAACTACCCTCGATATAAAAGCACTCAGGGCAACGATAGCATTATAACATCGTCCGAGCTCAGAAAGCAGTTCGTGTCCAATTTCCTGTAAACATTGACATTTATTTTTAAGCGGGACTGAGATAGTCAGGGACAATGGGGCTGGGAGCGATTCCGAGAGCTGCGATAGTTAGCTAATGCTCGAGGACGGTGATAATGAAAGTTTTTTTTTTATTGCCCCTGAAACTCGCGGTGAACGAGTAGTAGTGAAATAGTTAGGTAGAACGGTATACTTTCTTTAATACCTATAAACTATGAGCTGCATCAATTGACATTTTGCATTTTCTATTTATTTTGCATTCTCAATTTAGTGTCCAAACATGTAAACATATATTATGTGTTTTTGGAAAAATTACTTTACTACCCACGCATAGAGTTCAGTTTTCCCTGTAACTTCAACATCTTGTATGACTTTTAATAGCGCTAGTCATTCTGAAATCAACTTAATCACTATTACAATAAAGTTAAAATTTGCTTAAGTGGAAACAGAATAAATTGGATTTGAATATGAAAAAATGTTCGAATACACCTTAAAAGTACATTGCCCCAATGTCCGATGTCCGATGTGGCGATACAATTTCACATTCAATCACCCAATAACAAAGATTGAATAACAGGAAGAGTTCATATATGCATTCATTCAGCCAGAAGACGTCCACTGCTGGACAAAGGCCTCCCCCAAGCACCACCACTTCGACCGGTTCTGTGTTTCCCGCATCCAGCGGGTTCCTGCGGCCTTCACAAGGTTATCGGTCCACCTTGTGGGAGGCATTCCAACGCTACGTCTTCGTCAAACTGTCGATCCCATCGGCTGTCTGTTCTGCGAGCAATGTGCCCAGTGTGTGTTAATTTAGTCTTAATAAATCCAAAGGTATACAGGTTTTAAAACTACTAAGTGAACCAGCAACAAATTGGTTTTAAAAATTAAAATTGCTAACTCAACTACTACGAGTACAATATTTAAGTTAAAACGTTCTATGCCAGGCTACCCGTACCGTGACCAACTTTATTGCGGGTAGAATTTTATTTAAACTTATCATTAGCGAAGTTTGTTTTAAGTAAATTACTTTGAACTTACCCCTTTTTGCCTGTCAGGCACATTAAGGCTTCATTTAAAAGTAGTTTCAAAATTAACACAAACTTTATTTAGTATTATGGAGTGCATTATTTAAAACGTTGCAAATTGTTTAAAACGTTGGGAAATATTTAAAGAAGTTTCATTTTCAAAATGGGTTTACTATTACTTACAGTAACTGAAAATGAGGATGCACCTGGCTTCGATTATTTCATCATCATCATCATTTCAGCCGAAAAACGTCCACTGCTGGACATAGGCCTCCCCCAAGCACCGCCACTTCGACCGGTTCTGTACTTCTCGCATCCAACGGGTTCCTGCGGCCTTCACAAGATCGTCAGTCCATCATGTGGGAGGCATTCTAACGCTACATCTTCGTCAACCTTTTGACCCCATCAGCCATCTGTTCTGCGAGCAGTGTGCCCTGCCCACTGCCACTTAAGTTTGGGATTTCTTCGGGCTATGTCGGTTCGATAATTTAGGTCAATAACATTAAAGTGTTTATCTAGTAGTAAAAGGTGAGGATTCGAATAAGCTTACGAGCAAACTCCCGTCCACTGCCTCGCGCTTCTAGGGCTCGGCGACGCGTCCAGTCGTCCTAAATCCTGCTAAACTTCACTACACATTTTTTCCACAGGTGTTGCTTAATTTTATTGCTCGTATCTGGAGGGGATTGTAGTCCAAAATCACAGAAGGACCATTTCTTATTAGAAAAAGTTTATAGCGCGTGGAGCGCGTGGTTTGCACGCGTTGAGACGATTAATTGTAGTGAAAAGGCACACGGAAGCGCGAAGTTTAGGATGCTATACCTCTATTTCCAGTGTATATTCGATTTTGTTGACATAAAATTGTTTCCAAAATTAACTACCAGCCCATCTATAAACCAGGCTACTACAAATCACATCCCAATCTCATTAGGGATTCCATCCATCAAATATTAGCTTGTTGCGAAGGTACCGCGCGAATTACCTGTGTAATCCTACTGTCCCTCATACATCTCGATAACACCGTAGATTACTGTACCCTTGTTCAGCACCTGACGTCATATCCGTTAATCATTAATAACGTTGCTGAGATACGATTGGGGACCGAGTTGTGAAAGGTAGCGTTGGGAAGTCGTGTCGTTCAATATGTTAAGCATGAGCTTGCTTTTTTTTTAACTTCATTTTAAACGATGAACGAAACGATGCTGTCGTTAATGTTCGAAGCATTACCTGGCTAGAACCATATTAGTCGTGACTTGAAGACTAAGATTATGGCTACCAGGAAAACAGACTCGAGCAAGGTACTCCTTAGTATCTGAATCCCAGTCAATCAGTTTAACGTATTGTAGCTCTTCCAAATTAGATTTTTGAGAGGTAAGGACAGGTACCTTAACCGTTGCAGCTACAGGGAAACGTTCTAAGGAGACGGTCCTTATCTTGCTAACTGCACAATCAGTCAGAATATCGTCAATTCTCCCGTTTTATTTGTATGATGCCAGTCGATACAGTGTCGTATAAAGATTGAAAGACTCTTCTGGCCAACTGAGGGTTTTGCAATTTTTACAAAAATTGCCAATTCTTTTGCAAAAGTTGTAAAAATCTTCGTATTCTTTTCCCAATGAGTCATGAGACCATTATTATTGCCTTTTCAAATTACACTTTAGTACCTCTCAGTTTAAAGTTCCAACAACACAATTCCAATACGCCTTGCCCGTACGCTAGCACCCGTTATTCAAATCAAACAGGGCCAGTCCTGTTTACATATAGCGGACGAGGCCCGCAGTTAATAGGCGGGTAATTTGTTGTGTCCCAACACTAGAGATACCGGAGTCGATCGGTCTACGTCACTCGCCATTTAGCCCCTGTTAACTGGTCCGTGATATAGGCAGGCACATAGCATAGGCACTAGCTTCTGCCTGCGACTTGGTCCGCGTGAAATTTCTTGTTCCTCAGACTCATCCCGTCGCATCGCATCGCCTGGTCGCGCTATTACTTCGTTTTCGCTTTGCGCGACTTCTAATGGTCGTAGCGGGATGTTAAATAACCTATAACCTTCCTCAAGAATTGGGCTCAGAATTGCAAAAAACAAATCTGACTGTTTGTTCGAGATTAGCGCGTTCAGACAAACTCTATATTATTACGTTATGAAACCTTTATGGAGAAGAAACAAATGAAGAATAGACATTTTTTTAAATAAATAATTAAAAACGGCTATTTATAGTTCGTTTTTTAATCCCAGAGACTAATCTGACATTTAAGTCTTTTGTGTTTTCGTTTTTTTTTAGTATAGAAGTTTAACATTACACTTGTCAGATTAGTCTCTGGGATTAAAAATTGAACTATAAATTGCCGTGTTTAATTATTTATTTAAAAAATGTCTATTCTTCATTTGTTTCTTCTCCATAAAGGTTTCATAACGTTTCTATTACCTCAATAGTTTAATATGCTTACCTAGAGGGAAAAAAAAACAAAAAAATCCTTGTTGTTTTCGACTTATATTTCGGTGAATAACTCCAAAACCTGACGCTTTAGGATATTATGTTATGTAACATTTTTTGTTTGTATAAGTGTCCTCTATCTAAATATATAACTTTTGTTGTGCACCGCGATTCTGAAAAAAAATCAAAATGGCGGCTGATTTTAGGGCCAAAACCTTCAAACCCCTTTACGTATACTTCCAAGGGCTCATTTGTCAATAGTCAAATAACTTTTATATGAAGAATAAATGTAACGTCTTCACAGATTGTCGGATAAAAGTTAACTGGCCATTAAAAAACCGGCCCCAAGTAAAATAACAAATAAACATAAAATTCCTATACAGCCGAATAAAATTAAATTGCCACCTGTTAATAAGTTCTCCAAACAATTTAACTTCAAACACATCTATAACGAAACAAATGACAAACAGGACTTGAAAAAAATAACGAACTCGAAACGAAACGTCAGTCTCCAAGTCTTTTGATTTAACACAGAGAGGCTGGGAGTGTTCTCAGATGTGCCTTTATATCTACAGGCTGTCGTCTCGAGAAAATATTCGCAAACTCAGCGAGCTAATATAACTCGAACTCGCAGAAGGATTTGCAAACATGGCGTATTGATACTGTGTTAGGTTTTATCAAGTGTAGCAGTTTGGGTTTTAATACAAAATTCTGTGTTTATTTTGTACCAGCTTTTGCGCGCAGCTTCGCCTGCGTGGAGGTCGGAAATTATTACACGGGAACGTAGTGCCGGGATAAAAAAATCCCATGTGTTAACCGAGGTTATAAACTAGCTGTGTGCCAAATTTCATACAAAACCGTTCAGCCGTTTTAGCGTGATTGTGTAACAAACATCCAAACTTTCACATTTATAATATTAGTAGGATAGCAGGATAGGATAATAAGCTTCACGCCTGATATCCGAGGAGTTAAGGTCCGGCCGCGCTAAATTTGCCAAAGATGTAAACAACAATGGCCGCTCGAAATTGAATATAATTGATATACAAGAACATTTTTCTAGTTAGCCCGGAGATTTAGACGAAAACAAACATTACTTAAAATAAATGTTCTTGTATATCGATTTTATTAAATTTCGAACGGCCATTGTTGTTTACATCTTTGGCAAATTCAGCGCGGCCGGACCTTAGGTAATTTAGCACTGGTGTTCACGATGTTATCTTTCAACGATTTTAGAGCAGTAGGGATAAAGTAAATTGCACAAAGTGAAGTGTATGTGCCTGAGTGCCTCCAACCAACAACCTACAACTGTCAAGTCGGGGCCAATGTCACTAGGCCACTACTGCTATCTGCATACCTGTACCTTATAAAAAGTAATTTACGATATTTATCACAGTATTTGGTCGGAGGTCTTATCGGTTTTCAAATCTGGCAGAAAGCCAGCTCCAACACTATAGAAGATAACGAAGAAAACTATCGATACTTTTAGTCCCACCCTACCACACATTGACATATCTTGATGATACTGTCACTAAAACTGAAAAGCCTCAAGACAAATAAAACGGACAAAATTCGATTTATTCCGGTGTGAGCCCTGAGCCTCCCCTCCGTCCCCCCCTCCTCGATCCCCTGCTAGTTCATTCTTTGTACTGCATTCGCGATTTAGTTTCCAAAGATGTAAACAAGTATGTGTTTTTGAAAAAACAACTTTACAACCCATCCATAAAGTTTAGACGTTCTTTACTCAGCTTCAACCATTTTTATGATTTTTTCAATAAATCATCATCCTATCGAAAAACTCTCGATAGACAGCGTATATTCTCTAATTATAGTGTAACTTTTAAACTTGTAATACTAAATGAAAACTACCTAAATTTACAAAAAATCCTTTTGTTTTTTGGTCACTTAGACGTCGAAGTACTCGTCAGCATCGCTGTCATCTGCAAACGTGCCCAGAAGACTGGCAGCATTGCCACGTTGAATGGCAATGAAATATATTATTCTGACTTTAGTGGTTTACTTTAGAAGTAACGAAAATGTATACCTAGAGTGCGGATCAATATTCTCAAATGGGAAAGGAATGTATATTAGTTAATTAGGTTTTAAAATCGTGTATGTACGAGGGTCTTAGAGTACTTTAATATGGATTAAAAGCGTTTTAGCCAGCTCTTAGAGAGGAAATGAGGCTACTATTAAGTTATTAAACCGTTGGGCCTGGAGAATATTTTGTTAATTCACTTGGTAATAATCAAGCCTAAGATTTTATTAGTGAAGGCTTTTGAACCTGTTAATTGAACTCAGTCCCTGTGGATATTATATTCGTGAGATGTGAACATTTTATAAAAAAAAGTGGCACTCCTGGAGTGCCGACAGAAGTGAAAACTTGAACAATTACGTGTGTATTTTTTGAATCGTCATAGAACAAAACACAAACAGAATACTTTGCCATCACTCACTGACATATCGGAAATACATTAAAACGGAGTACCGAGGACAGCCGAACACATCCGAATGTAGCGCGGTGTCGGTAACAGTGTCGCGAGTTCAATGGTTTTTACCCATCTAAAAAATGCCCAACGCGCCTAATGAAGTTTTCACTTCAAAAATTCTAGATAATCAATTTACCGTCTCATCATCTTCTTGCCCTTGTTCTACGTTACTTTGGTTCGGCGCAACACGTTTTCTTTTTCCATTCTCCCCTGTCAACCGTCACGCTATCATTCACTCCCTTCTCTTTCATATCATTCCTCACACAATCCATCCATCTTTTCTTTGGCCTGCCTCCTCCCTCTTAGTCACATGCGTCTCCTCTCTCCTCATCACATGCCCATACCACGCCATTGATTTCCATAAGTTTGTTAGAATTTAACAAATTACCATCTGTATGATACATCTTTCACGATGTTGTGATTTAAAGCCCAAAAACACCATTTTGTCTTCAGACAGTACAAAAGAAAACTTTAATATTCTAACCAGTCATTAATAAAGATCGGATATTCGGATGCATATTTACCTAAAGTGAATTTTTAGCTATGAAAGTATGGGAGTGGCTTCATAAAATATTTTTTCTGTAAAAATTCCCGGGATACCAGGAACACCGGGAATGCATAACTAGTATGGAAGGAAGGAACTACATAAATAAAATTATTCTAAATATATGTAGTCCGATATCTTATCTTGACGTTGTTTGCTATTGCATTTTGGTATCTACCTAGCTACTTTACAATATTTGGTAGGTAGATCCAATTTTATATTCAAAAAATAAAATAATGACGAAACAAAAAAGGAAATGAATTGACAAAAAACCGAGTGTGCTTATGACCACACGACTGAAGTGAAACTTCAAACGTATTTGGCTATGAGAGGAAGAGAGAAAGAAAATGTGCGTGCGCTCTGCTTTCTCTTGCTTATATCCCCCACTCAACTCCCGTTCGCCTCGCCCGATCACACTTTTCGTAACGCTTACGCCACGCGTTCGCCAGCTTACTCCCCAAGTCAAGCGTGCGTAAAGAAGTTTCACTTCAAAAATACAAAATTCCGGAATCGCGGGATTTGTACAGACGCCAGCACATCAACCTACCCGAAACCGTCAGATTTTCCCAATCAACTTTTAACTTTATGCTTTGGTGATAAAGTTGAAAATCTATTAAAGAAATTTGACAGATTGTCGTAGGTTGATGTGCTGGCGTCTGTACAATCGATACAAACGCTCATTCCAAATTATCAAACTTCTCAACTTTAGGTGAATACTCGTATGCATCCGAATATCCGATCTCTAGTCATTAACAATGAATTGAAATATAACTCTTTCAACAGTTAACACCAACTTACATAAGACTTAAACCAAATCTATTGTACCCTTAACTTTCAGTAAACTTCTCCAGCTTAAGATTGTAGTGCTATTACACAGGTTTTAATATGCAAATTCATTCAGCTCCCTTAATACAATCTACCCTCGGGAGTTGAGTGGGCTAATAATTCTGAAGAAGACGAGTATAATTTAATTTTTAACTAAGAACTTTTAGGGCTTCTCATGATAATGTAAAAAACGGAGAGCTGAATTTAATTCTTGGGGGAGGAATTAAGATAATTATGCGTTTAGTATCTTCCCCATCTTTTGGTTTTCGTCATCTGTCGGCGCCTCCACCTGAATCAATTTTGACATAATAAGGAAAAATTATGCGGGACACGTGGAGATTTTCATTTCATTTTCTTCACAGCTGTTATATTTTCATCCCCTTACTAATAAACGTAGTATAGCGTCTGTATAGTTACACAACGCTTTGTCTTCTTCTTTCGAAAGTCAAATTACTGACACTGAAAGAGAGAAATCGGTGTGTAACTATTCATCCGATA
This sequence comes from Amphipoea oculea, assembly GCA_945859645.1. Taxonomy (NCBI): domain Eukaryota; kingdom Metazoa; phylum Arthropoda; class Insecta; order Lepidoptera; family Noctuidae; genus Amphipoea; species Amphipoea oculea. The sequence goes on from OX243880.1 coordinate 16,657,419, forward strand.
TAATACGTTTATTAGTAAGGGCGCATATCTATATCTTGCTGTTCCATTATAAGAGTGGTGAGTCAATTTTTTGCGGGAGTAAATGTTTTCTCCATTTGCGTAACATCCAAAATAAAGGGTGGTCTTGTTTGGTTTTTACTACAAAAAAGACGGAAAGTATTGCAGGTGACAACTGTTTAACGCCATTATCGACTGTCGCCTGACGGTGAAGTAATGACACCTGACAGTAGAATATTGATTTTGTCCTGCGAAACACTGGCTAGTACCATCACCGGTAGAATGTTAGGCACTAACATATATTTTCTTTGTTGAGTGGTGGTAATTCGTATAGATGAACCTCTCAAGTTTTAATTCCTAACATTTTCAAAAAGAGGTAATAAAAACATTATTGTGGGATGGGTGACCATCTATTACATATCGAGACCCCTCCGTGCCTCGGAAAGCACGTTAAGTCGTTGGTCCCGGCAGTCATTTGTAGATCTTTGACAGTCGTTACGGGTAGTCAGAAACTACAAAGTCTAACGACCAGTCAGGGTTGTGGAGGTCAGATAAGCCACCGTTCTATGTAAAATACTGGTATTCAGCTGCATCCAGTTAGACTGGAAGCCGACCCCACCATGGTTAGGAAAAGGCTAGGCAGATTGGTTTAGAAAAACATCCAAAACTCTAAAACTACCTAAAAGATAACCATCCATTCTTCCACTTGCAAAAAAAGGAATCGAAATCCGTGACTTAAACCAATTTATCTCCTGAAGACAGCGTTTAACTTGAATTTAAATCCAAGACTTGGTCGGAATGGCAGTAGACACTTCGCTACAAGACTTGAATTTTACACCCACTAACACTTTGAGACGTTTAAAAAAAGTAAAATCTTTAATAGCGGGTGTCTTGAGTGCTGGAGCTCGAACAGCTTGCCAAGGGAACGTTCTGGCGTCGTCTGAATGCTTTGTGAAATAAAGAAATAAGTCGCTTCCATTTGACTGCCACTGGATTCTCTGAAGGCGTTTCATCAAATGCTCTTGTATTTTATACTTGGCTGATTTGTTTGTTGTTATTTTGAAGACTTTTAACTAGGGCCATCAAAACACGTTGTTTGCATTCTACTCTGCTTACCGAGTTGATTTTGCTCCAGTTACTCGGCCCACCCTAATCCAAAAAGACACAGTCGTGCGTTTTTTCTGTACTTCAGAATACACTGATAAAGGTAAAGTTTTCTCCACATCATTCCAGAAGAAGTATCAGATAGCATAAAGTACGGAAATGCTTCAACATTCCCGTACCTAAACCCCTCGACAAGTATATTCGAAACATTTACACGCAAAACAACCGACTTCCGAGTATGCTTTGACAAATAACCCGAAAAACCTCTTCAAAGTTGTACGAAATTCACGATCGCTGTAAAAGAGGAAAAATTTGGAACGCCACCGCAGTAAGCACGATTCCACGAATGTTGTTAGAAAAAGCTGCCCATTGCGAGTCCGACTCGCTCACGAAGGGTTCCGTATTACCGTACAACATTTACTCCACAACATAAAAAAAATACTTTAGTAAAAAAATAATTGTAACTTTATAATTTTTATTATTTGTAGCAACCATAGTGGTACACAAGTGTCTACCTATTACGGTTCAAAATATACAGCCCTGTGATAGACGGACGGACAGCGCCTTTTGGGTACAAAGCCCTGAAAAGTACCGAAATGTGTTGAAAAAAAAAAAAAAAATATCGCATTATGGTGGAAAGTCGCGGAACTGCATACGATAGCGAATAATTTGAACAGGTCGGAGTTTCGTAGAAGTGGGCACACGCTACCTTCCCCAAGTACTAGTTTTAACGGTAATTGTCGGGCAAAGTATAACAAATTATGTTGTAACACACTTTGTAGTTGGCGCTCGGTGCATTCGCGAAATTGTATGGGTTTTAATAGTAGGTGCCTGGTAGGTGTGCTGCAAATTGGACTTTAAATTGGATTAGATTTTAGAATGTCTACTAAAACTGTATGTAAGTATTGTGTCAGAGGAAATTTTATCGCTCATAGATGACCTTTTGATGAACTTTGTCATGCTATGTTCTATGTTAGAAGGTTCGGTTTTAGTCCTTCAAGTGGACCATTGTGCGTGGACTGTGGCGGCTGTCGGTTGTTATTCGAACCAGGCAACCTCTCTCCAGACTTTGTCATGCTTAAAGGACGTTTATTTTTGAATGATATTTGCACGAAGCGAATAGAAAGGTAGTCTTATATGTGGTGGCATTGACTAAAAATGGTTTTGTTTGCGAACGTTAGTGTATCCTCTGCTGTCCTCCATTTTGTAATCGTATGCCTGTTTTTAATTTGGACCCCTGCATAGCTATTCACAAACATTCGATACGTTTCCGTTCCGAAACGAACATCAATCAATGTTATCGAAGGAAAACCCGAAAACTTTTACAGTTAAACTATATGGACGACCGCTATTCTTTCGACTACTATTTAGAAAGAAAGAAAAGAAATAATCGATTATGGTAAAAACATTGTGGATATCACGGATTGCTTATGTAAATCATAAAATAAAGTTTACATTAAGACCTACCAATTATTTCACAAAAACACCTGAATTTTGTGACCTTTTTTTTTTTCAGAAAACGAATTACATAATAAACAACATTTTTATTCCTTATAATAATAAAAACTCTATTCTAACCATAAACAATCTTTGTTCTAGGTAAGTCTACAAAGAAATTACTTTCGGATAAAAACCGTGCGGGACCCAAATAGACAGCAAAAAAAGGTAAGTCGTTTATCATCTAAAAATGCTCTCGAAATAATGAAAATGTTTTCCCTTTTTTTTTTCAATATGAAACCGTAAACGTCCATCCATCATAGTGAGGGAGTTCCCCGGATCTGCATAATCGGGTCATTTCTGTAATCTTTACTGCAGATGCGCCGAATATACAGGTTATAAGGGACTTCGACATTGTTACCATCGCGGGTAGAACCAGCGGGGTAATTGCGTAACATAGTAACAGTAGGAATGGCTTTCATTTTGACAGTTCAACAACATTCATTGAGTTATTTACGCTGTTGAGCAGACAAGTTCGTCGAACTTATAAAGCAATGGCTTAGCAATGTTCTTCAAAATGATTCAGATTGTGACTAATAGTCATCATCTGCCTGCCTTTTCCCAACTACCAGTTTAACCGGATGCAGCTGAAACCCAGTATTTTACATGGAGCGACTGCCTTACTGACCTCCACAACCCAGTTACTGGGTAATACGATACCCCTTGAAAAAACTGGTTGTCAGGTTTTCGGGCTTGCAACGACCCGTAACGACTGTCAAAGATCCACTAATGACAGCCGGGACCAACGGCTTAACGTGCTTTCCGATGCACGGAAGGGGTCTTGTTATGTAAAGGTGGTCACCCATCCACGGACCAACCGCGGCAAGCGTAGCTTAACTTGATCGATCGACCCGTGCGGCTGTTATTACTTAGTCACAAGCCCCCCCCCCACGACTAGTGGTGGTGATAGTATGTTCCTTACACCTTATGTTCTCACTTGGTTCATTCCAACTTTAATACATTTTATTAGCAAAATTGCTGCTGTCACGATTAGTCCAATTCCCTAACAAACAAATTCCATTTCCTTCACTAAATTATGAAACGTCTAATTCTGTTCTTTATTTAAATCGCATTTTCTGCACTGGCGAGCATTCGTTCCGTTGTTTCGGTTTTATTATCTTTTTTTTTTTGTGTAGTTTTTGTTCGGTGCCAGTAAGTCTTTGGATCTGGCTAGTATCCGAATATCCGTCCCTGGCAGTTTGCCCGGGAACAGTCTCTGATTACATTCGAAGGGGATTCGATTTCATTTCTCGAATATAACACTTGACTTTTGGATGTTGTGAATGATATCCCACAAACCATATTGGATCTGCAAATAGAGAGAGAGAGAGATTACGTAATTCTCGCAAATGGACAAGCATTCCGTACTTATTAAGGGGTGCTACACACTTGTTCGGGTCAGGACATTCGATGTGGCAGTATTTACATAGAATAACTAATAGTACTTAGTGTATTAGTTCAACAACAAAGCCGTCCCGAAGTTACGATAAACATTCGGCTCGTGCCGATCGGCAAACTCCGTTCAGCATCTACCCTCGCATGTTTGGGTTGGCTCGGCGCAATTCGAGTTAAACCAAGCGGCCTTTCCGCCAAATCATGCCGACCCGAATACTTACTCGTATATAGAAATAAGAAAGAAAAGGTATTTATTGCAATGAAAATGCCAAAAAGCCCCTTATGTCAGCATGATGCATTGGTATGTATAGCACCCCTACCTACTTTTAGTCCGATAATGTGAATATGCGATATTCCCCTACTGTTTATTGGTCAATCTCGCTAAATGATCGGCCGGACCATATTTGTGGTTCCGCGTACTATTAGTTGGACTATTTCGCAGCGTGGCTTTATTTGTGTTGCTGTAATGCAGTGACCAACTGTATTTTGTTGGGTACATGAATACAATGTTCGAAGGGTCTTAAGCTAGCTGTGTTGCTGCTCTTGGGTACTCACATTAGTATAATAATTAATTAATTAATAACCATAATTATTTAGGTACGTTTTATTCAATGGATTAAAACGTTACTATTTTATCTATAGTTAAGCAGTTATTTGAGCTCTATTATTAACTGCATTAGGTAAATATGCACCAGAAACGTTCCAAACAAAAAAACTAACGCCTGAAATACCCGAAGTGTTACACAAATGTGGGTGTACTAAGTACACCCACATTTCGCCAGTCATGTTTATGTCCCATTAAACAAGGGGCGAGCCTGTTGCCATCAACCGGGCACAAGTTCAGCCTCCGGGCTGCTACTTAAAAAGTCTTGTTATAAAAACGCATTAACACTTTTCCCGACACGGGAATCGAACCCTGGACCTCGTGCGTAGCAGTACCACTTGCGACCACTAGACCAACGATCTATAACTAAAAAAAAGACGGGTTGCACTCCGGGAGTGCCGGCAGAAGTGAAAACTTGAATATTAACGTTGAAATAAATCAATTATTAATTTAATTAATATAACTCATTTTTTTTCACTATTTCTGCGTCACTTTTTTCATTAATAGATGCACTTTGTTCAATTTCCATATTTTAAACACTTTATATAAACGAATTTTACGAATACACAGCAGTGTGGCTACTACACAGACGGTCGAGCCATCAGCTGTCCATCCATCCATCCATCCACTTCCACTTCGACTTCCACTTCGACTTCTACTTCCACTTCAACTTCCATTTCGACTTCCACTTCGACTTCGACTTCCACTTCTACTTCCACTTCGACTTCCACTTCGACTTCCACTTCGACTTCCACTTCCACTTCGACTTCCACTTCCACTTCGACTTCGACTTCCACTTCGACTACCACTTCGACTTCCACTTCGACTTCCACTTCGACTTCCACTTCCACTTCCACTTCCATCCATCCATCCATCCATTCCATCACACTTCGGTTGGCGCCGCCGTAGAAAGAGGGGGAGGGAAATCTCTCCTGACGGTCACGTGTCCTGACGCGATGTCCTGACGCGAGTTTAACATTTTTTACCCACTACTAAAAGTGTGCAACGCCGCTAAGGAAGTTTACACTTCAAAAAACCGAGTGTGCTTATGACCACACGACTGAAGTGAAACTTCAAACGTATTTGGCTATGAGAGGAAGAGAGAAAGAAAATGTGCGCGCGCACTGCTTTCTCTTGCTTATATACCCCACTCAACTCCCGTTCGCCTCGCCCGATCACACTTTTCATAACGCGTTCGCCAGCTTACTCCCCAAGTCAAGCGTGCGTAAAGAAGTTTCACTTCAAAAAGAAACGTTCAAAATATAGTCGCAATCTCATCTCGGCGACAATCAATGTCAAGAACTTGCCAAAAATGTAGGGAAACTAGAAGTATTTTTTTGACAGATCGCGATTAAGATCAAAATGCGAACGTTCTTAAAAATACGTTTATTGCCCCTCTGGTATTCGAGCTCCCCTGAATAATATTTTGACTGCCCAAAGGGGTACAAAATATTGCTATAACCAATTCGCCTGCCAGACATAGCCATTCCGCCAATGACGGTCGTTCGTTGCAACGATGTATTGGACAAGCCCATAGACAAAACGGATGACAATAGCGTTCGATAGTTAACATTTACGAGCCGATATTTTGTATACGGAATTACTTTTATATACCAATTTTAGGTGAGTTAAAGTGTGTTTAGTTAGATGTAGGTATTATTGTGGAATTGCGTGTAGTTTTAGCTATGAAATAACATAACATAACGCCTGTATACCCCGAAAGGTTAGGCAGAGGTGTACCTTATGATACAGTCAACAAAAGAGATAAGTATGCAGAATCGTCGGATGTAGTTGAAGTTTAGTAAGAAACCGATGGATGTTGTGGACTGAAATTTAATTTGATAAATGAGCTGTTTGTTTTCTATTAATAAAATAAAATTTTATTCAAGAACATCCATTTAGGTTTAGGTTATGTTAGAACTGTGATCAACCGAGTGCGAGCCGAGAGAGCGAAGCGAGGCGAGCACTTGGAGCACTACTTCCAAAGGCGAGGCGGTTAACTAAACGCTTAATTTAACCAGTTGGCTGCGATAGCGTATCCACGCAGAGACTTATATGGAAATTGCATACATGATGAAGAGTGTACGTACTTCCCCCAACAGACTCTAGTAATGGATAAAATGACTCAACGAGTTCGCCGTATTCAATCTAATCTCGCTGAGACACATTACAAAGTCGCAGGTGTATCCAATTATAATAATATCCTTGGCGGTTTTCAAATATCTTAAGGCTAAAAATTCTTCAACGCTAATATGGATGGCTAGCATTAATACACGTGTCTATCACGTCAGTTCAACACCTGCCTACGACGTAGTTATTGACCTCAGATTGTAATTGAATTAAGGGATCAATGTAGGGACATAAATAACATAATATCACGCTTGTATTCGTGAATAATCAAAGCTGCAGAGACGTTAAGTCCCATGTGATATAATAATTTATCTCACGAAGCGACGCGCACTTTTCTTGTGGTTACCAAGTGTATAAACACGCTGCGATTGCTCGAAAGCTAGTTGGCTACCGAGCAGATCGGCGAAGTCATGCAGCAAAGAGGTAGAACCACAATCAAATCTTTGCGTTAGAACAGGCTGTTTCGCTTGTCTTACAACGGTCAGATCATGGCGGAACTACTGCGGTTTCGCTACTATGGTTTGCGGCGGAGATGTGATACCAGCCTAAGACGACTAATTGCCCCTCTGATATCATAAACTGGACTCATTTTGAGCGATTATTAATATTAGCCTTATTCCCACCCTTAAGTGAAAAATAACAAATTCTATAATTACTACATTCCTTCTGCCCACTTTAATCCTTCCTTCAATGTAAAGTAAATACAATCGTCTGGATGCGAGAGCGGTGCCAATTCACGTAAATCGATACACTTACCTGAAGGAGCGATCGAGTTCTCGACACCGAGTCGCGAGCTCACACCCACTTATTTACCTGTACGTGTCGGGAAAATACTTTCTAGAATGTTCCTAGATATGTGTCGCTTTATCGGGACCATCTTTCGTGAAAAATCGTGGCAACTTTTAAGACTCGAAGTTTGATGTGTCTTGTAATGTAGCTAGTCGTTATCTATAAGATAATAATAAAACTGAAGAGTTTGTTCGTTTCTTTTTTGTTTGTTTGAACGCGCTAATCTCGATTTATATCGGTCTGATCCCCGGACCCCCCCCCCGGAACCCCCCTCCCTCCTCGATCCCCTGTTAGTTCTTCTTCTGTTTTCATCTCTGGCTTATCCACTTTATAATATGCTGTGATTGTGGGTTAATGATTATGATCCAGATGGGTTTGACGCAGAATGTGCACTTCGCAAAATGGATTTAGTAAAGCTTTCCGAAACTGAAGGATGCAAACTTTGTGATGAATAAATATCATGGGCTTCGCCTCTTTGAGCAAGTGCTGTTTTGTGGTCTGACACTACCAGTCGGATTTGAAAATTCCCGCTAGGATCCTTGGAGCCGAACTAAAAGAAAAAAAAGTCAGAAAGAACGCTAAGCTAAAACGAAGTAATAGCGCGGACGGGTGACGCGATGTTATGGGGTGGGTCAGGGAAACAAGAAATTTCACGCGGACGAAGTCGCGGGCACAGCTAGTTGCTAATATGGTTTGTTCTATGAGAATTTTGTTGTGGTTTTATCATCATAGTCACTTAAAAGAAGACCACAGCTGTGTGTGTGAGGGGGTGCGGGATTGCGGGGGTGCGGGATTGTCCGAAAGGTTACCGCTACCTCGGAACATAAAGGGATAAGGAAGGAACGCGGACGGGTTTTAGTCAGTACGAGTCTGACACTCCCTTCCGCTCCACCCAGAGCGGGAGGGGTCAGTTGATGATTTCCCATCCATAAAAAAAAAACTGTGTGTGTGTGTATATATGAATGAACGATAAGCATAATCAGCCTATAAAGTTCCCACTGCTGGGACATAGGCCTCCTCTCGGTGGTAGGGTGTGGGCAGTAATCCACAACGCTGGCCGAACTAATGAACGAATGCCTTTTAAATTCCGTTTACCGGATTTTCTGCATAAATGGCCAAAAAACGTTCCAAATTTTCTTTATACCATTATGCTCGCGCATAATATGTATTTGTGATAATTATTATGATTTTATTATCATGAGCGAGTGGATTTTAATGCCTCTACTAATGGAGTTTTCATTGACCATTAGTTAGCGGGCAGTTGGAAAAACTACGCGAGTTTTTATCTAGCCAGAAAGGACATTAAACTGAATGAATATGGCGCTCGCAAGTTTTATATGGGGTGCTGTGATTTTATTTGATGTTCGTAACCCTTTATGGTAACTAGATTTGTACATTTATGATATTTTTAGTAAGGCCCATCGTCCACGCCGCTACTCCAAAGTAACGACTTAGGATAAGATAATCAGCCTATAATGTTCCCACTGCTGGGACACAGGCCACCTCTGTGTAAGAGGGAGTGCGCCGTAATCCACCACGCGCGCCCAGTGCGGGTTGATAGATGTCACATGTTTTCGAATTCGACTTACTAACACGTTATTAATTGTGATTGGTTGCGTCGTCAACAGATGGCCTTGAAATACTAGTGCTGTGACAGCCTGGCTGCTCATTGGTGATTTGAGTTTGTACTGAATACTACTGAATGGCTTCCGAATAGCGTTGTTGTTACTTCTGAATAGCGTTGTAGACGATGGGCCTTATACAAACAAACATTACCAACCTTATACAGACAAATAAATGAAACCGCCATTGGCTGTAGCCCCACATACAATGGCCCACCTCCCATCCTGCGCTGCACGCCCTGTCACCTGTGCAATTGATGATCTTATGACTGCGTCAATGAGCGGAGTTCGCGCAGCTCACTTTTGGGCCAAAGATTTTCGAACTGTTTGCCATCACTAAGAAGAAGAATGGAACTGCCAATAGGTTTAACAAGTGAGGAAGTTTAAGCTGCTTCTTAGGATACCTAATAAAACAAACGAAGACTTCTTCTCTTGTTGGAGTGTGCTATTGATGCCCCTTGACTATGCTGAAATTCTTTGAAAATCAGCCGATTGAAATTCATACAATTTTCGTTTGCACCCTTTTTTTTTTTTTTGTTAATGGGCGCGCTCTTGACCCCAATCACGCCTGATGGAAAGCGATAGATGAGGTCTATGATGGAACGAGCGTGCCCAGAAGATGATGATTAAGGCGCATCACTTTCACTTTTCCACCAAAAAACACTCGGCCTGCGTGGTGGATTATGGCCCACTCTCTCTCAAAAAGAGGATGCGTGTGTTATATGCTGATGCTATGCTATGCTCCTTTGACACCGTAATCCGTTTCCACCTAAAGCATTCTCATTTTCATTAAAAAAAAAACCCTAGAGTTATTCTAGTTTCCAATACTGTGCATTATTTCCGTTCGGGGTATCTTTCCGGTTAATTTAATGTTATTTTACCCTCAATTGGACTGTTAAACTTTTCCAAAGCGGATGAAAAGAGTTGAATTAATTATTAGTTATCGAGTTTATGTAGAGTGTTATAGGTTTACTTTATTTATTCATCGTTACACTGATGTTTTAATGCTTAAATGTCTGTATTATTTTTGGAGGGTTATTACTGTACTTATTTAAATGTATTTTTATGAGGTTTTCCTGATGTGGTTTTTTGTTGTTGATGGTAATATCGATCGATTATACATTGTGAATTTTTCAAGTGGGCGTGGATGGCCAAATCCGGAACTATGAGGAATATCGAAAAGTACTCAAAAGAGCCACGGGGTCGATTTTGATGAAAACGAAAACTGCATCATTGGATTTTTGAAAAATCAATATTTCTAGCCAGGAATCGAACCCGTTGATTTTGAAAAAAAAAACACATACTATATTATTACACCATTCGATAGTGTCGCTAATAAGGATCGAATTCTGGGAAGTAATGACATACGGCAAACTTAATAACTTCATCCATCGCTTTTCATCAGGCGTGATCCGAGGTCAAGAGCGGGCCCATTCAGCAATAAAAAAAAAACAACCCATTAACATATTTCCTCATATCCATAAAATAAAGGCCGCTCATAAACCTATTTACGATACAGCAAGCAATCCATCAGGAATACCGATAATACGGTTTTACTATACCTAAGTGGTACAAACGAAATGCTAGTAAAATTCTCGAGAAGTTTCCAGAGCATTCGGTATTAGGAGAAGTGTTAGCTAAGTTAGTTGTTTAGACTTTACTAAGTGATAACTTGTTTGGTTCAAGTAGGTATGTAAGTAGTTGTGTGCTTAGTATTTTGGATTGTGTTGTCAGAAACCTGTGGTTTAGGAAGGTATGGTAAACTTTGTTGTGTTGGGCGGATTGTTACGTCCAAATGTCGGTGAATGACTTGTATTGGTCGATTGTACAAATTAAGCTTGTTTCTCACTTTACCAAACATATTAGGGTTTCTGTGGCAATATTCTATCGCTATTTGCCTATTTAGCCACAGATATAGATATCGCAAGAGCACCTACTTCGCGTGCCAAAAATCGCACCAGTTTACGATCGAAAATCATAAGCCGCCAGTTTCGCGCTCAGTCGAGAGAGCTCGAGCTTGTGACGTCATAGTAGGTAGTCAAAAAGTGGCACGCTTAGTTTTCATACAGTTCGTAATACTTGCGTTATCTAGGTATATCTATATCTGTGTATTTAACAGACCCCTATGGGCTTAAAATGTGGTGATGATAACAGTACTATTAATGATAAGGATCTTGTTAGTATCTACAACTTCTATATAGAACATGATTCTAAACACCCTAGCGTAAAAATTTTTCGTCGGTTATCAAAACAAAATCTCCTATTTATAGAAAAGTGCAATACCTACGCAGTCAAAATGTATGGAACAGTACCTAAATTTAGAATTATTATCTTTATATCCATACTAATTCGAAAGTGTGTCTGTCTGTTACCTCTTCACGCTTAAACCATTGCATCGATTTAGATGAAATTTGGTATAGAGATAGTTTGAGTCCCGGTAAAGGACATAGGATAGTATGTATCTCGATATTCCCACGCGATCGAAACTTATGCGGGTGAAACCGCGGGGCGCTGCTAGTTTCGAAATATTTCAATGCAGAAGAGGGGTCCAGAATCATGTACTGAATCCAAGGTAACAGAGGGGCAATTCTTGTAATTTTAAGATCGTTCACAGTCTGATCTCAGTCTTAAATTTTCCTACATTTTTGTCAAGGTTATGACATTGGTTTGTCGCTGAGATGAGACTGCGACTAGATTTTGAACGTTTTAAATTACGAGTTTGTCCTTCAGGTTGCGCGTTGATTTCCCTTCCACCTGGTATAGCTAGCTACTCTTCTTTAGGTACTGAACATAATAATGAAAGCAATAATTCATTCAATTAAAACGATACTACCTAACGCCTTCCCCAACCCTTAATAAGAAAAAAAAGAATAATATCCAATAAATTTCATTTTATTACCGCGAGTATTCTAAATTGCAAGGAAACGAAACAAAAAATAAAGGAGGTAGGCATAAAATGGAGGTTTTTTATTAAGTAAACGCAGGCTGGTTGGCAACGAGGTGAATTACCCATGAGACATTTGTCGCGAACCTACCTACTTCTATGCGCTGTTTTTAAGAAACCGATGGATGTTGTCGACTGAAATTTAATTTGATAAAAGAGCTGTTTGTTTTCTATTAATAAAATTAAATTTTATTCGAGAACATCCATCGGTTTCTTACTAAACTTCAACTATATCCGACGATCCTGCATACTTAACTCTTTTGTTGACTGTACTTAAGTGGTACTGCTGTAGTAAGCTAGAATCAATTTATTCTGTACTCATAATTAAAGGCTAACTTTCATACTTTCTAACTTCAAGCCATATCTAGCAGACCTTTTTCTTTTCTCCATCAACGAGTCAAAACTACGCTAATTAGCCCAAACTTAAGGGAGCTTCTCCGTTTAATTATGAAACTTCCGTAGTTAGTTAAAATTTCAAAATTTTTATACTACTAATAATAAAGTAGAAGAAGCTGAAGCTGTTTGTTTCTATGTTGTTTGACTGCGCTAATCTTTGGAACTACCAGTCGGATTTGAAAAATTCTTTATGCATTTAATATCCCAATTCTTGGGGAAGGCTATTAGGCTGTATAACATCACGCTAGGGCTCTTAGGAGCTAAGCATACAGAAATAAAGTAAGAAAGACCGCTAGGCGAAAACAAAGCAACAACGTGGGCTAGCGATGCAATGCGACGGGGTGGGTCCGAGAAACAAGAAATTTTACGCGGACGAAGTGTCGCGGGCAGAAGCTACCTATATCTCTTTAAGTAACCGTGCCATTTTTGTTAATTAAAGACCTTTTCTTCTAAAGAACGGTTATTAAAGAAACATGAGCTCGTGAAATAGTTTTGCATTTTCGAAAACTGTTCTGCAATTTTCGCTGTGTTCAAATTTTATTACTTTACCTTGTAGCAGTAATGGCACTCTATTAAATTCCTAGTGAAGTTAATATCATACTGGACAAAGTAAGGGAAGAGAGAAAGAGATATTCCATTCCATTATCTCATATTTGTTTACATTTTTGGCAAATAAATCTTGAATGCAGATTACATTGTTTAAGATTAAACCATAACTTATGTTATGGTTTAATCTTAAACAATGTAATCTAAATTAAACCATATTAAACCATAACTTATGTTATGGTTTAATCTTAAACAATGTAATCTACTGTTATCAGTATAATATAATTATAAGTAGTACGTATGTAGTAAGGTGGTGCATTTTTATGTAAAAGGATGCCTCTCGCTATCAAACGTAAAAGTTTGGCGAGTTTAGGATTAAAGAACACCTCTGTATTACAATATCAATAAATAAAAACAAAAAAAAAAGACGGGTTGCACTCCGGGAGTGCCGGCAGAAGTGAAAACTTGAATATTAACGTTGAAATAAATCAATTATTAATTGAATTAATATAATGTCGTGTGTCACTTCGTTCATTTCGGTTGGCGCCGCCGTAAAAAGAGAGGGGGGGGGGGGAATCTCTCCTGACGGTCACGTGTCCTGACGCGAGTTTAACATTTTTTACCCATTACAAAAAAGTGTGCAACGCCGCTAAAGAAGTTTTCACTTCAAAAATATATACAGTGTGAAATTGAATTCATGGGCATCCTTTTAAAGGGTCATTGTAATCATCATTATGAACAACTTTTACTATGGGACTAAATCTAACATCGCGAAAAAAAAATCAACCGTTCCTTCCATTTATGTTCACATAACTCGTCAAAATGTAGGGAAGAGCTGATTTTTTTTTTCACGATTTCTGGTTTGGTCCCATAGTAAAAGTTGTTCAAAATGATGCTTACAATGACCCCTTAAAAGGATGCCCATGAATTGAATTCCACCCTGTATATACAATGTGTTTCAAAGGGATGTGACCAAACTTGAAGGTGTGGTACAGGCCATCAAACTGAACAACTTTTTTTCCGGGGACCAACATCGTAATCGTGAAAAAAACATCAGCCGTCACATACAAAACTTCAATACCTACCTAACCAAATGTATGAGACGGCTGATGTTTTTTTCACGATTACGATGTTGGTCCCCGGGAAAAAGTTGTTCAGTTTGATGGCCTGTACCGTAGCCCCAAGTTTGGTCACACCCCTCTGAAACACATTGTATATTGTAGAAGCCTCTCTCTCTCTCTTAGCATAAGACATAGGCGTCGTTCTCTCTGCCTCGTTGGTATAGTGGTCGCAAGCGCTGCTGCTGAGTCTGAAGTCCTGGATTCGAATCCAGGTTCGAATAAAGTGTTATTGAGATTTTTCTATTCGGAATGCTTCAGTGGCAGCCCGGAGTCTGGGATTCGTTCCCCGTTGATGGCAATAGACTGGCCCCTTATTACGTGGGGCTAAAACCTAACTGGCGAAAAGTGGGTGTACTATAAGGTACACCTCTGTATAACCCTTCAGTGAATATATGCGTAATGTTATGTTATAAAGAAATAAAGAAAGAAGATTCTTTCTAATGTTATGTTATAGGCGTCATTCAAGTCGTGCTACGACTCCAAGCCGTTTGAAAAGACTCGTTGAATTAAAAGTCAATAATGTTGCATTATGTACGGGTATCGGCGGGTCAACGGGCCAGTTATTATCATAAATTTTTCCTAAGTTGGCCTGCATCTACGAATAAGTAATAGCCTGTATTGTGTATCAAACTGTTTATTTACGATACGATTCCTCCTTTAAAAGGTATATCTACTTCATTAATTAGTTTTGTATGCCTTTTTAATTGCTTTAAATTGTAGCTTGTTCTGGTTCTGGAGTGGCGACCGCGTACCAGAAGACGTAGCGTTGGAAGGCCTACCACAAGGTGCGACTGACGACCATGTGAAGGCCGCAGAAATTCGTTGGATGCGAGAAGCACAAAACCGGTCGAACTGTAGGTGCTTGGGGGAGGCCTATGTCCAGCAGTGGACGTCTTTCGGCTGAAATGATGATGTAGCTTGTACAGACGTCAGCACATCAAGCTACTACAATATGTCAAATTTCTTTAAAAGATTTTCAACTTTATCGCTAAAGAATAAGTCGCTTCTTCCCCACTGCTCAACTAGATTGCTCAACTGCATATTACCGCTTGCGCGTCGATGTAAAGAAAAAGACGAAAGAAAAGATGAGGAAATATCTCTATATTTCCTCATCTTTTTCATTCGTCTTTACCACCCTGTGGTGGTCCCTACCACCACAGGGTGGTAAAGACCAACCATCCTGTATATTTCCTCATCCTTTTTTTTCGTCTTTATTATTACTTTTTTTAACATGAATGATGTAACCAAGACTTTGTAACCATATTATTTTGATTTAAAAGAGTGTCCATGGAGTTTCTTGCTCGTTTCTTGCTCGTCCAGTTCCATAGGTACTATTGCGGACACACCCGCCTGACCACCACAAAGTTCATTTTTGCTTGCACTCAAAAAAGAGAAGCGCTCTCTAGTAAGCCCGCCAAGGCAAATAGTTCGTCCGTAAAATTCACAAAAGGAGTGCACGTGATGCGTCACTAAGCTGCGCAGTGCAGATTGCAACTAATTGCGTTATCGCTTTCCTAATAGATGAAAACTTTAAGGTAGCGTAAGTTGACGCCGCCGCATGATTTAGGCGAAAAAATTTTTAGGTGATCAGGCGGAGAAGTCCGCGATGGTACCTACGCTTTGGAATGGGCAACTAGCTTCATCTTTCTGACTGACCGCCCCTTGACAGTTCCAAATTGCCTGTAATTGGTTTAATTGAAATAAATAGTTTGAGTTTACCACCCTGTGGTGCTAGGGATACCAGCTTGTACATTTCCTCATCTTTTCTTTAGTGTCACGCTACACGAAAGTATAGATAGCGCCATCCACGAAGACGCGCCTCACTCTTCTAACTAATCGCTAGTAGTTATTGCTAGATAATTCCGCTAGTGTTTTGGTTTTTTTATACACACTAATTAGCCACTAATAAGTAATTAATGTGTATCGACAAAACTAAAGCACTAGCATAATGTTGCACACTTGTACTGTAAGCGATTAGGAAGAAGAGTGGCGCTATCTGTAACCCATCTTCTTGTTTTGGGATGCACTAAACATAGGTAATTTAATATCGATATTCTGGAAGGTTAGTAGCTCAGATACGTATATCTATTGAGAATCAAAACTTTATTTACTAAATAATTATGTTCCTTAGAAACCAGTCGATATCTTACATCGGTATGATACACAAGAATCGTTTGTCCTCAAACGGTAACAATACTGTACTGGCCTACATATTCTTCGATCGTCTAAGCTAAAAACGGTTATGTGTGAAACTCGCACAATAGGGCGGAAATAAAGCGGCGAGGTTGTAACAAGCTCCCAGATAGCGATATATAGTGTTGTGCTTTGTTACGAAAGTAAAAGCGTTTTAGTTCATGCTGGCAATCTTTTTTTTTCGGTTTTTGCGGCTTATCCATACTAATTTTATAAATTCGAAAGTAACTCTGTCTGTCTCTATTTTTACCTTTTCACGCCTAAACCGCTGAACCGATTTAGATGAAATTTGGTATAGAGATAGTTTGAGTCCCGGGAAAGGACATAGGATACTTTTTGTACCGATATTCCCACGGGATCGAGACTTATGCGGGTGAAACCGCGGGACGCAGCTAGTAGCAAATAACCGCTTAGTGTGCTACACACAGATATAGATACACCTAGATAACGCAAGAGCAACTACTTCGCGTGCCAAAAATCGCACCAGCTTACGTACAAAAATTGTAAGCCGTCACTTTCGCGCTCAGTCCTGTGTACTGCTGGCTGGGTGAGCGTGAAAAAAAAATCAGCTGTTCCCTACATTTATGTATGTTCGTATTACTCGTCAAAATGTAGGGAACAGCAGATTTTTTTTTTCGCGATCTCAGGTTTGGTCTCATAGTGAAAGTTGTTCATAATGATGAGACCATATCTCTGTTCTCTGTTATTTGTAAATGTTTGTGTTTGTGTTGTTGATGTGCCTTAATAATAAATAAATGAGTACAATGACCTCTTAAGAGGTTGTTGGTGTTTTTCCAATAACCCTGTATAAATAAAACAAAGTCGGGTTAGTTCCTCCTTTTATAATAACTCAAGAACGGCTGGACCGAATTTTAAGATCTTTGATTTGTTAGATTTGTCTCCGTCCCTAATAGCAGAATAACTGTTTAAACATGAGAAAATTCCCGAAAAACTTTTTTTTTTGATAATTATTAATTTTCTCATACATTCGTTCTTATTGATTCTGAGGCGGTACTAAGTTCGCCGGGTCAGCTAGACAATATTAAATTAACAGAGGTTACAGAATACCATACGATAAAAGATATTTGCACGATGTTGATCTCAATTATTTTATGTGTGGAGTGAAGTCAATTTCTCTCTTTATAAAATATTATAAAGGCGAAAGTTTGTGTGTGTGTGTTTATATGTTTGTTACTTCGTCACGCTCAAACGGCTAGACCAATTTTAATAAAATTTTGTATGGATCTAGCTGACACCTTGGATTAATATATAGGCTACTTTTTATCCCGATATTCCCACAAGATCGACAGTTACGCGGGTGAAACCGCGGGGCGCAGCTAGTGTAACATAAATAGTTAACTTTTCAAACCAAAAATAACCTTTCCACGCCATCAGTTTTCAACCGTTTCGCTTGCTACCTGCAATGGTTCGTGAGTCGTGACGTTTAAGTTGTGAACGATCGGAATGTTCGGAGCGAAGTTCGCTCAATAGACCGGAAATAAAGTGGTGCAACGTTACAGCGAACTAGTTTCACTACTTTTCAAGTTATATAACCTTGTTTTGGACCTTTTGTTGTTGTGATAACGGTTAAAATAGGGCACTAGACAGCATGTTGGTCTTCTGAAACTTATGAACTACGGTGGATATGGTGTTACCTTCTGACTGGGTTTTGGAAGTCCAATAAACAGTCGCTCCATGTAAAATACTGGTACTTAGTTGCATCTGGTTTGACTCAAACTCAAAGCATTTATTTCAATTAAACTAATTACAGGCACTTGTGAACTGTGAAGGAGTCAGAAAGATGAAGCTAGTTGCCCATTCCAAAGCGTAGGTACCTATGGACAGTAAGCCGACCCCCAACATAGTTGGGACAAGGCTAGGCAAAAGATGATGGTGTCGTCAAAAACAACTAAGGAGAAGTCAGCTGGTGCCTATTCTGATCATCGTAGTAAGTCATGAGAAGTAGACAAAAACTTTCCTCCTTGATCGATGCAGCTACAATAATGGTGGAAAATATACATACTTAGCAAAAGCATTACCAGTCCATAACGTTCCCACTGCCTGCTGGGACGCAGGCCTCCTCTCTATGAGAAGGAGTGGGCCATAATCCATCCACACAGTGGGAGTTTGTGGATGTCTTCGAATTTTTTGGTTCTAGGACATGCCGGTTTCATTACGATGTTTTCCTTCACCGATTTGGTGATGAATTTAAAAACACAAAGTGCCTGCCTGGGTTCGAACTCACGACTATTCGTCAGTCGGCTCCCAAAATATACTTCTAACACCTAAAATACTATGTAACATAATCAGCCTATAATTTTCCCACTGTTGGGACACAGGCCTCCTCTCGGTGAGAGTAGGGTGCTGTAATCCACCACGCGAGCCCAGTGCGGGTTGGCAGATGTCACATGTCTTCGAATTTTTGGTTCTAGGACATGCCGGTTTCCTCAAGATGTTTTCCTTCACCGATTTGAGAGCAGTTGTGATGAAATAATTTACACAAATTAATGCGCCTGCCTGGGTTCGAACTCACGACTATTCGTCAGTCGGCTCCCAAAATATACTTCTAACACCTAAAATGCTATGTAATTGATAGTATTTAAAGTATACACCTTTAAAGGTACTATAAAAAACAGTGAAATAATCTGAACGTAACAAATTCAGTGTAAAGTAGCGAACTGGTAAGTTGTGGTTTCGTGTTTACGGACTTGGAGCAACTTTGTGATTGTATACGATAGCGGAATACTTTCTGGGAACCGCACACCTTTCATTTAAATGCTCTATTTGGCCAATACTTTATGTTGTGTATTGCACCTTTTTATTGTCTTGTATTCTTTGTTTGTTTGGTAAAGGTAAATAAGGAAACACTTAAAAAATTTAGATCATTAGTTGAATTTATCAAAACTACAAAGTAAAGCGTTTTCTTTTTTCGTTTTATTATTAAGGTACTATTTGGAACCGAGCTGCCACCTGCAACTGTCGACAGCACGTGCAGTGGCTGGTAACCACGGTTAAATTAACGGCTGGTGGTAGCCTTAGCCGATTGCATGCAGTCGCTGCACGTGCTGTCGGCAGTTGCAGTTGGCAGATCGGTTCCAAGTAGTACCTTTAAAGTTATCCTAAACACTTTCTATATTTTAGAGAAATTACAGCGCAATCAAAAAGATCATACATAGGCGAGCCTAATGTGCTAGGATACCGTCACGTTACAACGTGGACGTGCACGTTATATAACGTTATTGTGGACGGAAATTTAAAAGCGTCTCATACAGGGTGGCAGTGATATCGACGCACAACCTGAGGAACATTTCTCGTAATTTTAAGAACGTTCACGGCCTGAAGGCCAATTCTCGTAATTTAAAACGTTTAAAATCTAGTCGCAGTGTCATCTAGGCGACAAACAAATGTCAAAAACTTGTCAAAATGTAGGGAAATTAGAAGTATTTTTGACAGACTGAGACTGAGATCAAACCGTGAACGTTCTTAAAATAGAGGTATTTTAAGAACGTTCAGGAGGTGGTAAGAGGTATTTTTGACAGATTGAGACTGATCTCAATCTGTCAAAAATACCTCTTATTTCCCTCAATTTTGACAAGTTTTTGACATTTGTTTGTCCCCGAAATGAGACTGCGACTGGATTTTGAACGTTTTAAATTACGAGAATTGGCCTTCTGTTCTCTCTTTTCTGTTTTTTGTGAATTCAGTACACATCAAGTTTGCAGGGGACATTTATAAAATTCTGTTATTTCCACGAAGAGATACTCTCGGTTTGCCGGCAATTATAAATAAAAACGTCGCTTTTTCTTTCTTTGTTTCATTCTTTTTCAGCTTTTACACAGAAAAGGAACTACTTGAAATCATGTTACTTATTTCACTTTTAATGCAGCAAGCGCTCCCGGATAGAAAGTACTTTTGTTTGCAAAGCCTTTCAATGTTTGTGTCGTTTGAATTTAACTTCTAAAGAAATAGAGATAACATTTTGTGAAAGCTTTTTTATGTTTTTCTATTTAAAATGCGTTTTAAGTAACCTTGTAAAGCCTGGCCTGAATAGCAATGAATACAAAATGCGGTACGCTTAATGCCAAAAAGTGAATGCCAAGATAGTTTTTTGTGTTAAAGGTCATTCTTGCCAAATTCTAATAATATAAAACAACTAGCTTATGCCCGCGACTTCGTCCACGTGAAATTTCACCCTCCCCCCATTCACCCTCTTAGGGGTGGAATTTCGAAAAACCCTTTCTTAGTGGATACCTACTCTTCACAAAGAACACACCCTCCAAATTTCATGTCTCTAGGACCAGAGGTTTAGGCTGTGCGTTGATATATAAGTCAGTCAAGACTTTGAATTTTATATACGATAGATTAGTCGTCATCGGTAGTTACTCCCTTTCTAGCCATATCATCTATTACACAGTCCATCCATTGTTTTTTTGTTATCACCACGTGACAAAAATTTACTCCAATTTCTAATCAAAATTTTATTCAATTCTAAAATTAATAAAAACGCATTGATATCATATCCAAGTCCACAATATCTCTAGCGTCAAAATTGACCTCAGCTAAGAAGAACATTCGCATAAAATCTTCACATAAATTATTCCATAAAAATTATTCGGTATAAATAACTGTCTACGGAACTTTATACTTGCTACGCTGCTACGTGATAGCGTAGCGCTACGTGCTGTCGTAGCACCTTGCGTAGCACTTTGTCGTAGGTGGAATATTTGTGTCTTTGAAATGGGAATTACTGAAAGTAATATATATTATTATTGGGTTGTATAATGTATTATTAATGGTTATACCTACAGTATACACATAAAAGCTGAGTGCGCAATCAAGAATTTCCTCGAAAAATATTAATGAGACTTAAAACCTTGATATCAACTTACATAACAACCAAAACGTCCCCATTTACAAAAGGTACGCAGCATTCAAGTCCGACTGCCGACATTATTCACCCGGCAGCCTCCCGAACAATGGGATCATTTACGAAATATTAAGGACATTACACGGAAAAGCTTCTAAAGAGTCTCTCGTTGTTTGCGTTAAGAATGAAAGGAGGTTGACGACTGAGGTTTTATCTTTGGTACCATTGTGGTACCTCGATACCGCTGCAAAAACTATTCAAACGTTTATCAGGCTGCGACACCTGTTGACGGTGTATACACGGCCTTATCTGTGAGCATTGAGGCAGTAACGCTGTTGTGAACTCCACTTAAAAGTCTGATAACGTAAACGAGGGACGTCGGAGGCCCGAGCCTCTTGTCCCCGCTATGTGGGGGCACTTGACTTCTAAAGAGCCTTTGGTAATTGGCTTTTTTGACTTCACTGTTTACTGGTCTAAATGTTTGATAATTTATAAATACAGGGATAATTAGATTAGCTAGCGAAACTCCATTGATATGATGGGTATCGATATCTAAATACGACATAATAAAAAAAAAACACTCCGGGAGTGCCGACAGAAGTGAAAACAAAACACAAACTGAATACTTTGCCATCACTCACTGACATATCGGATATACATTAAAACCGAGTATATCCCGAGGACAGCCGAACACATCCGAAGCGGTGTCGATTACGGTAACAGTGGCACGAATTCAATGGTTTTTCCCATCTCAAAAAGTGCCCAACGCACCCAAAGGAAAACTCCTTTGGGTGCGTTGGGCATTCACTTCAATAAAAAAGTTGATGATTTTTTTTTGGGCTTAATAACCGCTGAAGGTTTTGTTATTTGAAGTATGAGAAAATATGTTTTATCGTGTTTACAATTCGATACATAATCACGTCTGTGAAGTTTACACAAATTAAAAGTGATATTTCAGTTGACTACACTACGTGCTGTTGATGAACCCAAAAATACTCATCAAATTAATTTCTACTTTGTTTTATCATTTTTAGGTATCGATGCCCATCACGTCTGCGGAGTTTCGCTAGATATTTTTATTTGACCCTGTGTAAGTAAGAATAATATTTGAAAGAAAAAAAGGAAAAGTATAGCCGTCAATTGTAGGTAGGTAAATAATTTTCTACGAAATAAATTGAGTAGGTAAGAGCAAAGACAATTTTCGGTACAGACGCCAGCACATCAAGCTACCCGAAACTGTCGTCATTTCTCAATCAACTTTGAACCTTATACCTTAGCGATAAAGTTGAAAATCTATTAAAGAAATTTGACAGAATGTAGTAGCTTGATGTGCTGGCGTCTGTACATCAAAAAAAGTCTTGCTGTCTTGTCTTGAACGTATATGACATGAAGCAACAGCTACTAAGAAATGCCACTAGGTGTATACCCCGCTTCTAATCTTTTGTCTCTTTGTCTAAACCCGAGGATCCTGATTAAAACACTTCTTTTATCAACACTGCCAAGTCCTAGTCTTTTTTGACCGACATGGAGAGTCTTTTCTACTCACAGACTGGAACGTGGTACCCTAAAAGAGGAAAAGAAAATGTCAATTTAACGTCAGCACGAAGCCTCTTTTGACAGTCCCTAAGGACCCGTCACTTGATTTAAAATGAATCATGATAGGAGGTTGTCTGTGATATCAAAACAGCCCTAAAGCCTCATTTACATGATGCAAGTTGATTCCGTTCCGTTCAAGTTCAATTTTTATTCTTGCTTCAACGTATGGTTTGCAACAGCCAATTAAATCGCACATATACATCTGGCTTTAGAAGCGGCTTATTACCCAAATTAAAATTTTATTGAAAGTACACAAAGGTCATAAGTTGGTGCAGTTTGACGAGCGGATGCAGGCGCGACACTGATACTGGCTGCCACTCAGGAGACGCCAGGCGTCGGGGCAAGCTTGGGTAGCCACCTAAACCGATTCTAAAAACACGGACCTTAAACAGTGCTGAGCTACGGATTTGTTTTTTGTTGAAAATTGGTCCTTTTTTTGTAGATTCTAAGGTGTTATATCGTTTACAAAAGAAGAACCACGTCCTATAATAATTTTATCATTCACTATAGTCCTGTCACTTGACATGGACCCAGGATTTTGTAATATCTTGATTTAAAAGAGTGTCCTTAGAGTTTCTTGCCCGTTCTTCTCCATAAAGACCTACGTTTTGTAATGGGCAACTAGCTTCAACTTTCTGACTAACTGACCGACTATTTAATTTTGACAATACAAAATGTGTGATTGCCTGTACATGGTTTAATTGAAATAAATGCTTAGAGTTTAAGTTTCCTATCACAGTTGACATCACAACACCTCGGACGCGACTTATTAATAGCGCAAATGAGTTTGCAAATTGCCCGTATCCATCCGCGGTGGGTCTAATTGTCGAGCCGCCGGCCTCTCCTTTGTCTGGCAACGTTCTCGTTAATTCCTCTTTTTTTTTGCACCAAGATAGCTCTTCATTATTTGGTAAAAGAATATAAATTTTCGCCGGCCGCTCGCCGCTGAAATTAATAATAGAGAGTGGCGAGGACGGTGGCAATTTATAGCTCTATTATAGACAATAAATTCATATTATAAATGCGCTAAACGGTCTGCCGACCGCTCCGAACGCTTCCAATAAAGGGTGAGTTTCAAATTATTATTATTTCGATACTTATTTATTGCTGAATCAATTATTTTCGTTTGAGCTTTTGGTGTTTTGTTCTGAATCATTAACGCGTTTCGGCTGTTGATATTTGCGTGTCCGCCTATTGAGATAATAATAAAATGGAAGTAGACTTAACGAAAATATATTTGCGTTTCATATTATACATATAAATTATTCCGAATCTGCAAAAGGTCACAACAGTTTTTTTTTACTTTAAACTAAAACTTATACGCGAAGGAATTTTTCGACGCCATATTTTAGTTTGTTAATAGTTAAGTTAGGATATTATGTTATTTATGTACAGTTCATTTTAATTCTTAACAAATAGGGTTAAGTAAATGCCTAAAAGACCCCTATCATATCAAAAAGTCCTAAAAGCAAATGGTTCTAATATCAAAACGACACTTGATGTCCTATTGGAAAATCGTCCTTCGAGCAGTTTGTCCATTAGTTACTATTTGTAAAGGACAGTAGTAGTAAGTAAAATTAATATTGGTTTTTATTGTTATAGCTCAGTATAGCATTCACTAAACAAAGCCTTAATAATTACGCCGTTGCATTGTAATATTTTCAGCCTTCTCAGTCCATTTATAATCAACCTCTTTTTTCTTAGCCTTGTCAAGTCCACGTCTTATAAGTACACAACCCAGCCGACCTGCGCATGACCTTACTCTACTAAAAAAGTGTCCGCGCAGTGTAATATTTTTAAAACAATATAAATATGCAAGCTTTTCTCGTCCGTTACACAGACGCGAGGGGACTACATCTCTACGTCACGGCTACTGTGACCATAAGAAACGGATTTCATGGGAATGTCCTGTTTACAAATACGAGTCCTTTTTTAATTTTAAAGAGACACAAGTATATGTATTTCTTACGATGCTTACCAGCGGGGTAATTGCGTAACACATTAACGATTGCAATGATTTAACAATTCAACAACATTCATGGCTTTATTTACGTTGTCTAAGCATTCGATTTTTTCAAACATATGAAGCAATGGATTAGGAACTTCCTTCAAAATTTTTCGCATTTTGTTAGAATGTGTGTTGCCCAATTGGGGCGCAGCTTTGCTAATTGTTGAGTTACAAGGATTGAATGGCAGTCTCACATAAAGACTCAAGGCCTGTTTTCTGTCAATGCCTGATTTGATAAAGTCTGTGATTTCTTGACTAAAAATCACCACGTATATTGCGAAAAAGCCTTATGACAATCTTCATTTTTAATCATCGATTTCCTAACTTTTAACTTCCACCAAAAATACAAAATACATATTTCCCTAGCGTCCAAAATCCCATTTTAATTTCTAAAATGTAGCCACACTCGTCACACAACTAAAATAAATTCAGGGGCAGAAATGTGATTAAATTTTAAACTGTTACTTCCCGCTGAGGCTTGGAACCGACGATTCGTGAGCATAATACATGCCACATTTGAACCTTGATATCCAACGAAAATTATGCGAAAATACTGCGCTAAAAACTAAGGAAATACTTGGCAACATTTTTATAAAAATATTTTAAAACATTTTAAGATGTGAATTTATGTATTTCTAAACAACAAGCGATGTGGTTTCCGAAAGCGTTTGCGATTTTAAATGTTAGTTAAAACTTGCTTTGTATGGTTTTGCGAAAGCTTAAAGAATACCTAATTACCAAAATTCAACTTTGAATCGGTGTATATTTTTGGAAACTGCCAACCTTACCTACCCACGTAAAAAAAGTTCAGAAAATTCTTGAATGATTCCGGAAAAAAAAAATCTGCAAACGGCTTTTAACAAAGGCGTTCCTAGAATTCATCTGTAGCAGTAAAATGTTTGGAATACTTTCCTTTAACAATTGAATTTCGCGAGAATATTATAAAACGTTGGCACTAAAATTGGAGAACGCGAAGATCGTAAAATGGCATCTGAAATTGAAGGAACTGACTGAAGAATTAATGAGAAGTATTTCTACAGCATCTAAGAGGAGTGTAAGGTAAACCGACCCCTATTGGATCGGAATGGGATACCTAATTAGTGGACGATAATCGACGTAATTACCACAGGCAAAGGGGTCAGACCGGTGCCGTAACGGTAAGGACCAAAGAGCACCTTTTAAGCTGTTAAATTTAAATATTGCTGACGTAAACGCCGCTGTCGTGAACGTAATTAAAATGTGTATTGTCCAATAGATTAAACGGCCCGAATTTGCTCAGCGGAATTGTTTACTCGGTAAATGTTAGGCGGTAAACAAAAAATGGTAGAATGTATATATCAACTTTTTATACACAAAAAAGGTTCGTTTTTTTTTTAATATGTGTTAAAAACTGCATCCTTCATGTTGTAATTAAAAACTGGTGCAGCGTAGTGCGTTCACGCGTAGTTATCGGCATGCCCTACTCTTTGGCAAAAACTGGTGTTCGATAGCTCTCAACCGCCACCCGTCGAGTGGTTATAGCTCTTCAGCGGTCCGTCCTCTAATGGCTGTGTGTTTCACGTTCATAGCCGATAAACTGATGGAAAATATTGATAAGGTTCAAGAGCGTTTAGATTCAATTGTTAATTTCTAGAGTACTAAAGCTAATTTTGAACGAGATCGTTTTGATATATACGACACGATTTATATCTATTTTATTTAATTCTGAAGTATCTGCCCGTGGCCTCACAGCGGGCTCTGTCAGAATACCAGCGCTGCGACACAAATTTTTGAATGTCGCAACATCATGCTGAAATAGGAGCCTCATACAGGACTTTCTGTTTTTTATTTTGTTTTTTTTGAAGTGAAAACATCTTTAGCGGAGTTGTAGACTTTTTTTGTAATGGGTAAAAAAAAGTTAAACTCGCGTCAGGACATCGCGTCAGGACACGTGACCTGATCGAAAATTCGTAAGACGGATGGAGAGTAGACAGCCGGCGCGGCGTAGGAGAGGAAGTATCCCCCTCTCTTTCTACGGCGTGGCGCGGCGAAAATGTATGCCTGCTGTTTCGTTTAGGCGGCGCAGGGCGCTTGCGCGAATGTTCGTGTGTGTTTATGTTACAGCGTGCCACGCGCATCCATGGATGGTGACAGCTGATGGCTCGACCGTCTGTGTAGTGGCCACACTGCTGTGTATTCGTAAAATTCGTGTATATAAACCCCCTTATTCATAATCCTATTTTATCTCTATTTTAGCTAAAATAGGTTTATAGAACGTTTGTCTTTATCTGTCACGTTGACATTTCTGTGTGTAAGAAAGAGACAAACCCCATTTTAACTAAAATAGGTTTGATAAGTTTTATGAATAAGGGGGAAAGTGTTTAAAATATGGAAATTGGACAAAGTGCATCTATTAATGAAAAATATCAAAAATGCACAACGTTAATATTCAAGTTTTCACTTCTGCCGGCACTCCCGGAGTGCAACCCGTCTTTTTTTTTTTGTTTCTATGGTTGTGTTTATCCGAGTGCCCTGTGCCCTGTCCGAGTCCCAATAAATACTTTATCTTTCTTCCCTTCTTTTGAAAGAAGTCGTACTGAAAGGAAACCTGAATCATCATGTTATGAGAATATATTCAACTAAAAGATAACTTAACCCAAACTCATCATCTATTCATTTCCAAATTAAATAATCCGCTCAGATGCTTCTTACTTACCAAAGGCATTTATATCATCTATTCCCTATTCACTAAGGGACCCATGTGAAGAACTTTTTGAGGGAAAACCTTTTAAGACATTGACATTCTATAGAGATACAGGGTTGACCTAAATAGACAACACGGTGCGTATTTGTAAGAGGAAATGACGTAATCCCAGGATCCGTCACAATCCAGGAATGATTAGATGCTGTAATGATACTATAGTTGCTCGTCTATCCTGGTGATCGATATTCTGTAATCAATCATTTGGACGACATTTTAGTTGTTGCCTCCGAGTTTTGTATAATGTTATTTATCTTTGTTATGATTAATTAAGGTTGTTCGACGTCACTGAAAGATATGTCTTTGGTTTGGTTTTCAAAGACTTCTTGCATAGCTTGTTCCTATTCAGTTTCTTTATGTTCAAAGTTATATGTATTTCTTCCAGTGCACTTATAATTCGGACCAAATAATAAATACGTCATATTGCGATTCACAGAGCTAACTTTTTTAATACCATCCTTTACCAATAGGTACGAGTTTTCTGTAAACAATTTCAAAGATTGTCTTTATCTACTGTCCGACTATGTCTATTTTCTTCACAACTTTCTCTATCCGTTTGTTCTAGCTTAAATGTGAGTTGGATACAAGTTTTTTAATTTTCCCCAAACGCTTCGTGGAAAGATGAAACTCCTTCGGAAGTTCAGCAAATAGTTCTAGCGTTTATTCTTGTCTAAGTTTTGTTGTTTATGTCTCCTAATCATAACATTTTCTTCGCGTATGGTTTGGTAAATGTTTGTTGTAGTTACTCTTTTCATTTTGTATTGTTTGTCTGGTAGAAAGTTGGGTGGTAGTTTGAAATTTTTTATCCGGATATTGTTTTTGTGAGATTTCGATATAATTTTTCAGTATATAAACTACTAGAAGCGCCCCGCGGTTTCACCCGCATAAGTTTCGATCCCGTGGGAATATCGGGATAAAAACTATCCTATGTCCTTTCCCGGGACTCAAACTGTCTCTATACCAAATTTCATTTAAATCGGTTCAGCGGTTTAGGCGTGAAGAGGTAACAGACAGACAGACACTTTCGCATTTATAATATTAGTATGGATATATCGTGGATCTCACCATCTTTAACCAATATCGAAAACTTGTCCACTTTTGACAGGTACCCGGTAAATGTCGCAGCATCATGCTTTGATATGGGCCTTTTGGCCTCGTACAGGACTTTCTGTTTTTATTTTCATTTTACTGTTCATCATCTGCCTAGCCTTTTCCCAACTGTGTTGGGGTCGGCTTCCAGTCTAACCGGATGCAGCTGAATACCAGTATTTTACATGGAGCGACTGCCTATCTGACCTCCACAACCCAGCTACTGGGTAATACGATACCCCTTGGTAAGACTGGTTGCCAGACTTTCGGGCTTCTGACTACCCATAACGACTGTCAAAGATCGACAAATGACAGCCGGGACCAACGGCTTAACGTGCTTTCCGAGGCACGGAGGGGTCCAGTATGTAAAGATGGTCACCCATCCACAGACCAACCGCGGCAAGCATAGCTTAACCTGATCGATCGACCTGTGCGGCTGTTATTATTTAGCCACGGGCCCCTTTCATTTTACTGTTGTTTTATTTTTTATGTCTCCATGAGTGTGTTTAGTTTGCGAGATTCCTGTGTGAGCCCAGTAAATATTTTTTCTTGCTTTCAAAAATAAAAAATCATGACGATCAGTAAATGCTTATTACTTAAATTTTCACGTAGCAACTCTTAATTATGGGCCACATATCTGGTAATATTAACAGCTCAGCACTCTATATACCGCGGGATGATTCCACGCTCCTCGCACAATATAAAGTTTCATATTACATTAAGGCTTACACCCACTAGACTCCATTCATCAACTGTGTGCGCTGAGATTACGAGCATGCTTTGTTTTGGCATTAGAGCAGGTGGATCATTCTAGAAGCTTTTACACCATTCATATACAACTGCTTATAAGCTGTGAAAATATGTAAATATAATGTTACATGAATGTAAATTTTCCATTGTATCCTCGAGTTTTACGACGTGTAATAGAACATTTTGAATCGTAAAGTCCGCGCAACGTTGAAGATTGTACTTCATATGCATTTTATTCGTTTTTCACAACGCTAAGTTACGTAACGTTGAAAATAAAATTAAAATTTTATTATTTTAATAAAATTGCTGTAGCTTTCATTAAGCGTTTATAAGTGGCAGTTATGATGACGGGATAATTTTATCCGATATTAGTCTTCATTTAAATAAAATAAGCATTTCCTGAATAACTGAATTTCATGTTTACCTACAATGTAAATATTTTAACGTCATTCACAATAATTGTTCGCTCGGTTAAAACGACTTGTGGTCGAAGTTGCTTTTACACATTTCACGGCCAGATATCCATGTAGGCATTTCACATTTTGCTTTCGAGAAATCTGGTTAAAGCTGCCATATGCAGTCTGTGCTCGTTTAAATTAAAGCATTTAACTTTGCTCGAGTTTGCTCTGGCATGGTTAATGGTTTGTAGATCTTATGCCATGAATTGTGCACCAGGAATTATAAAGCAGGTGTACCTTTATCTGCTAAAATGCTTCAGGTAGGTACTAGTTAGTTTTGTTTGATAGACAGAAAACTTTCAGCGATTTTATTTTTGAAGTGTAAACTTCTTTAGCGGCGTTGCACACTTTATTGTAATAGGTAAAAAATATTAAGGCGAATGGTTACGCCAAACTTCAAAGTAGACCTCTCTTTGAAGGCCTACTTCTCCCAAATGGATAGCCCAAATATATTAAAAAAAATATATGATATGTGACATATGTTTCCAAATATAATTTAAGTTTGATTTTTTTAATATTACTGTTAGTTTTAACAATAAAAAATCATATCCATCCTCTTATTTTACGCAAGAATTTTCTTTCTACTTTCAAACGCCTGAAGCGATTTTGATGATTCTTTCACCAAATTATAGCAAATTTAATGGTTTATAAAAATTAAGTTTGTTTTTTTTAATAACTATTATTTAAGTGGGAAAAAGTCAATAACACCATGGTTTTACCTATACGGGCGCGGGCAGCAGCCGCCCGGTCAGTCTCGCTGTATCGTTCGCACGGGGAGGTTGTGTCGCATGTCGGCTCGCTCCGATCTGCATTTTTGTGGCAAAGACTAAATAGCGCAGATAGTACACTCGGACTGTTCGTTTACGCTTGGACGTTGATAGTAGTAGTGATAGTTTGTTTGCGAGTGGACGCTATATTATTGTCTATTGAATACTAATATAATAATAATATCAAGAAAACACGTTTATTCAGTATACAGTTCGTTTATTCACGTATACAGTTTATAAAAAAATACAATTACAAAAAAAAAAATTAAAACTTACTTATGACTAATACCGCTCTTAACAGTGGTAGTTTTTAGGGTTCCGTGCCCAAAGGGTAAAAACGGGACCTTATTACTAAGACTCCTCTCTCCGTCTGTCTGTCTGTCACCAGGCTGTATCTCACGAACCGTGATAGCCAGAAGAAGGGTTATGTTTTTCGAGAGTATATAATATATACTCTCGAAAAACAATTATACATACATAATAGTAGATTGTACAACAAAGGCATAAAAGAAGCTATTTTACCCCGAGACGTTTATATCCACGCGAGCCGCAGGCGAGGGTGGATAGTTAAGTCGAGGGGTAAAATGGCTCGTTTATGCCTGAGTTATACACTCTGCTTTTCACTTCGATTGCGAGAAAATGACACAGGCATAAAGTATACAGTACATAATTAATCAAAAATGTTGCAAAGCATAGCTAATTCCCGCCACCACAGATAATACCACCACGAAACTTTTTAAAAGTTTTTTTTTTTACTTTCAACATTTGTCATTCCACTTGGGTACTTCATACTGCCAAGTCATAAAAACGTTTCTTTGCGTTTTTAAATAATAAATGACAACTATTTTACCTGATTTTATTTAATTAACGATAGAAAACACGGAAGTGGTATAAATTAAAGAAAATGAAATAAATCACGACTTTAATCTGCGAAGTTTTATTGCGCGTGTGGCTGTTGGGCCTGATTACCTTAGTCTCAGAAAAAAAAAATACTTTATGCACTAGAACATAAAAAGCGATTTCATGTCGCCTAAGCACAACATAAAGACGAGCTTTTAGAGCATGAGAAGTGAAAACACATATTATGTATGTATGAATAATTGTTTGGCACGCTCTGCGGCCTGAACGGCTCGATGGATTTTAGCTTGAGAGGTGTCGTTAGATTCGTATGTACTGTGAAAGTGACACTGGGTATATCAAAATAAAAAATACAAAATGGCGGATTTTTGGCGTAATATTATTTCTTCAAAAAATTTTTTTTTTCTCATAACCTATCGAGTGGGGGTATCAAAATAAAAGGTTTTAAAAGGTGTTTTAAAAGGTGATTACAAAAAAATATACAACTTATAATAGGTAAAAACTAATTCAAAGTGACAAATCGTAAAAAACACCTACCAAGAACTAAATCGTCTGCGAAATCTTTCACATTTGTAAACTAAAAAGCAGGAAATAAAAAAATTTAAAAACCCGACTGCAACCTTATACTAAAACTAACTGAAAAGCTAAAAACAAGCCCATTTTAAATTAAATAAAAGTTGGAAGCAGGCGGGACCCATTTGAGTTTGAAACTATAATAATGGTATTCTACTGGCAATCACGGTTCGTGAGATACAGCCCGGTGACAGACAGACAGACGGACAGAGGAGTCTTAGTAATAAGGTCCCCTAGGTACCCTTTGGGTACGGAACCCTAAAAACTACCACTGTTAAAAGCGGTATTAGTCATAAGTACCTAGGTTTTTTTTTTTTGTAATTTTATTTTTTTATAATCTGTATACGTGAAAAAACGAACTGTATACTCAATGAACGTTTTTTATTGATATTATTATTATTTGTTATTTGTCTCTAAGAAAGCAGTATTTTTACTGTACAATAGCATTCATACTCACAACATAAATATTGTACGTATTCTCGATCCATCTACACTCAGTAGGTAGCGTCATAAAACTGTCTAAGACAAAATGCGTCCCACGCCGCATCTGCATGCGCTACGTACGAGTACGACACTCTTTGACATTGGGGAGGTAAGCGGGCGCGCGGGGTGAGGCACTGGGTTCGCCTATGCTCCGCCCAAACGCTCAAGGACATTCGAGGCTATAATCGCCTTAAACTCGCGTCAGGACATCGCGTCAGGACACGTGACCGTCAGGAGCGACTACACGTGACACAGGGGAGAACTACTAGGTACTCCTAACTACTAAGTATCCCCCTCTCTTTCTACGGCGGCGCCAACCGAAGTGCACCAAGTGACACACGACAATGGATGGATGGATGGATGAATGGATGGATGAATGGATGGATGGATGGATGGATGGGTGTGGGTGTGGCTGTGGCTGTGGGTGTGGGTGTGGGTGTATGGATGGATGGATGGACAGCTGATGGCTCGACCGTCTGTGTAGTACCTACACTGCTGTGTATTCGTAAAATTCGTGTATATAGTGTTTAAAATATGGAAATTGAACAAAGTGCATCTATTAATGAAAAAAGTGACGCAGAAATAGTGAAAAAAAAATGAGTTATATTAATTAAATTAATAATTGATTTATTTCAACGATAATATTCTAGTTTTCACTTCTGCCGGCACTCCCGGAGTGCAACCCGTCCTTTTTTTTGCAAATAGTACGTTATCCTTCACCGTTTCGTTTGTTTTCACGATGAAGGAAAACATCGTGAGGAAACCGGCATGTCCTAGAAACAAAAATTGGAAGACATGTGTGACATCTCCAACCCGCACTGGGCTCGCGTGGTGGATTACAGCACCCTACCCTCACCGAGAGGAGGCCTGTGTCCCGGACGTGAGAACATTATAGGCTGATTATGCTTATCCTAGCATAAGCATACATACGTCATGCTATTAACTTAAATGACAGTTACTGCAAATTGAAAACGAAATACTGCAATATTAGACGTGGAACTTAATAATTTAATGCTCGAGTTTGCTCTAGTCGGGTTGATGGGCAGTGGCCTTTACTTCGCGGTTCTAATATTAGACAAGTTCCGTAGTCGCCGTATTGTTCTGTAGTGACATCTGCTTAAAGCTGGGGCCAAGTGCAATGCTATTTAGTAGCGTCTTGTGATATTAGGTATTATTTGGTACAGTCAACAAAATAGATGAGAATGCAGGATCGTCGGATATAGTTGAAGTTTATTAAGAAACCGTTGGATGTTCTTGAATAAAATTTAATTTTATTAATAGAAAACAAACAGCTCATTTATCAAATTAAATTTCAGTCGAAAACATCAATCGGTTTCTTACTAAACTTCAACTAGGTATCCGACGACCCTGTATACTTAACTCTTTTGTTGACTGTACCTACAGTTGAGTTGTAGGTTAGTACCTATGTTTGGTACAAACTAAGAATATCAGTTGGTTATTAACAACCCAACCCGTACTGGGCCCGTCCAGTGGATTACGGCCCTCTCCTTATCGCAAAGAGGAGGCTTGTGTTCCAGCTGTGGGAACATTATCGGCTAATGATGCTATTGAGTGAATTTCTACAACTATGATTGTTACCTAATTTTGGTGGAAATTTTTGTTTTTGAATTTTTAATGAATATAAGAAGTTGATATGCAAGAAATACGTATCGTTAACTGGATACGTATTTCTTGCATATCAACTTCTTATATTCATAAAAAATTCAAAAACAAAAATTTCCACCAAAATTAGGTAACAATCATAGTTGTTGAAATTCACTCTATTCATAAATAAATATCATGAGTAAGTATTAAGTATTATAGTTAGGATGAAAGATGGAAATATCCTCAACAAAGCATCATATTCAAATATTCGGGACAGTTGTATTTTCCCCATTTACTGTCTGCAAAATGTTACAAAACTATGCTCATATTACTACAAACTGTAGAAAAACAATGCTATATCGAAAATACTTATTTTCTTACTCAAACTTATTCTCTAGGTATACAGTGAACGCCCACGTCCGCCCATGTGTAAACAATTTATCTCCGATTTCCATAACCCAGCCTTACGATTGAAAAGGTTCCTCAAATCCACCGCCATATTTTCACTCTATAATTCATACATCAAACGAATCGCCAGACTGTAAACCTTTTTAAAATAATCCTTTAGGTACCCTCAAACCCTATTTAGATGTATTGATCCATCGATCCTTTAGTCATCAGCTAGAAGGCAGCCACGCCTCTTCGCTGTCCACACGCAAAAACTTCGGGTTTCCCGACTAAATCGTCCAAGGTTTTTGTTAAGCTTTTTTCATGTACTTGATTCGAGATCTATTGGCATTACGTGAGCCAAGGAGACAGCTGGTAGCCTGCATTATGTGAGTCTGTGAGTAAAGTTGGAGATAGTTTGGATGCGAAGGGTCTTTGGGAGCTAAATTATTTTAGGTAGGCTTTTTTTCTCGTGTGTCTAGAATTCTGGAAAGCTAAGTTAGGCTTTTATGCTTTTCCATGATTGTTTGTTGTTTCCTTAGACCTGTATTCTAGAATAATGCTCAAGGATAAAGCTATATTAAAATAGAGATTATTATAAAATCTGTCAGTCTTGTATCAAGATGTATGCTTGAAGAGCGTCGTTGTACAATCAATACGGACAGACGCCAGCAAATCAAGCTACTACAATGTCTCAGATTTCTTTAATAGATTTTCAACTTTGTCGCTAAAACATTAAGTTCAAGGTTGATTAGATAAATTTGAAAGTTTCGGGTAGCTTGATTTTCTTTCTTTCTTTCTTTCAGCTAGCATCTATTTAACTATTTACGTTTAAGAATGTGTCTACATGTTTCACCATTAACTGGTATACTTACAAAGATTAGTAAGAAGATTTCAAATAATTTACTTAATATGGATACAATAAGATGGATTAAAATGCAGCCATAGCGACCTCTGCCACCGATGATGTCGTCGTAGTGGCGAAACTTAGGGCCTACAAAAAAAAGACGGGTTGCACTCCGGGAGTGCCGGCAGAAGTGAAAACTTGAATATTAACGTTGAAATAAATCAATTATTAATTGAATTAATATAACTAAGTTTTTTTCACTATTTCTGCGTCACTTTTTAGGGTTCCGTACCTCAAAAGGAAAAAACGGAACCCTTATAGGATCACTTTGTTGTCCGTCTGTCCGTCCGTCCGTCCGTCTGTCAAGACCCTTTTTCTCAGGAACGCGTGGAGGTATGAAGCTGAAATTTATATCAATTACTCAGGTCTACTGTCCCTTGAAGCTGTGAAAAAATCAAACTTCTAAGCCAACGCAATCAAAAGATACAGCCGTTTATGCCGCAAATTTCCGCAAATTTTCGAAACTCGCACGGGAATCAAAACCTACAGGGTACTTCCCGTGAACTTAGAATCTTGAAATTTGGCACGAAGTAACATCTTATAGTACAGATAAAGGAAAAATTGCGAAAACCGTACATTTTTAGTTACATAATATAATAATAAATATTTTTGAAAATTTTAAAGTTACTACTTCTTTTCTCATGAACGCGTAGAGGTATTAAATTGAAATTAATATCAAATACTCAGGTCTATAATACCTTTAAGCTGTAACAAAATCAAACTTCTATGTCAACGCAATCAAAAGAAACGGCAATTTAAGCCGCATATTTTCAAACTCGCAACTACTCGCAAGGGAATCAAAACCTAAAGGGTACTTCCAGTCGACCTAGAATCTTGAAATTTGGCATGAAGCAATCTTTTATAGCACAAATAAAGGAAAAATTACGAAAACCTTAAATTTTTATACGGAACCCTCGGTGCGCGAGTCCGACTCGCACTTGGCCGGTTTTTTTCATTAATCGATGCACTTTGTTCAATTTCCATTTTTTGAAACACTTTATATACACGAATTTTACGAATACCTACACGGCAGTGTGGCTACTACACAGACGGTCGAGCCATCAGCTGTCCATCCACGTCCGCGTCCGCGTCCACCATCACCATCACATCACAGGCCTGATGGTCTAGTGGTTAGTGACCCTGACTGCTATGCCGGAGGTCGTGGGTTCGATTCCCACCCAGGACAAATGTTTGTGTGATGAGCACGATCATTTGTTCTGTGTCTGGGTGTAATTTATCTATAATATGTATGTATTTAGAAATATATAAGTATGTTTATCAGTTGTCTAGTACCCATAACACAAGCTCTGCTTAGCTTGGGACTAGATGGCGTTGTGTGATAGTTGTGGAAAATTATTAAAAAAAAATAATCACATCACCATCGCCATCGCCATCGCCATCACCATCGCCATCACCATCGCCATCACCATCGCCATCGCCATCACCATCGCCATCGCCATCACCATCTCCATCGCCATCACCATCACCATCCATCCATCCATCCATTATCGTGTCTCACTTGGTTCACTTCGGTTGGCGCCGCCGTAGATAGAGATGGGGGGGAGGAATCTCTCCTGACGGTCACGTGTCCTGACGCGATGCCCTGACGCGAGTTTAACATTTTTTACCCATTACAAAAAGTGTTCAACGCCGCTAAAGAAGTTTTCACTTCAAAAAAACAACCGAATTGAGAACCTCCTCCTTTTTTTGAAGTCGGTTAAAAATGTAATGTAGGTAAACAACGAAGAAGAAAAAGATTATAATAAACTATGACATGAACAGCTAAAAATAACAAAGACTCAAATGTACAGCGGACTTAATGCCAAAAAATGTACACAGGCGGACTCAATGCTTTTTTAATCAGTCAATCTTACAAACCCAAACCACACCTCGGACACTCCATACTACATAACCAAATGACGTTTGTACACGTGCAAATGTGTGCGCAGTAGGTACGTAGTACTATTAAGTATTCTGTTCCCAAAACAAACCTTGTAATTAAATTAAATTAAATATCATTTATTTCAGGCAATTATTAAACCTATACCATACAGACACATAATACCTACATTTGACACTGGAACTGTAATGTATCATCAGCTGTTACATAAAACTGTTCTCTCCAAATCTTCACGATTTAATAACACTTAAAATTCAAATAACACAAACCCGATACCCAAGTAATGACAGCATAAAAAGTGTACAAAAAAAATAAAAGATTTCTTACCAAGAGCAAACTTTACAATGACTTCTTAATTTAAGTGGTACTCGGCAGAGTCGCGTAAGTCGCCCCTCAACCAAGAGTGTCTCTCAAACGGCTCACAAGTACCGTTCAAAATATTAACTTTTAAAGGTAGTAAAGTATAGTCGCGTTTAATTGTTGCTTCGGTGTCTGTATAGAAGGGCAGCCAACTTTCATTAATGCTGCTAAGCTGTTGCTTGCTAATTCGTCTGCATTTTATAGCTGTATATTTTGAATACAATTAATGTATGGGGTGAGTAGCGTATGTCCTTCTCTGGGTAACCTTTTTTTTGTTTCCGGGGTGGAAAATCCTCATGTATGTCCTCCGCCCTGGGGCGGGCGGCGGGATCTGTCAGACTCTTACTGTCTAAAAACCACCCCGGTGTTCCCTTCCCACAATTGGACCGGGGATCATAGGAACTTGTACGCCTTCCACGATCCCCGTCACTTCGGGCCTCCTCGGGTCCGGGCCTCCACGGGTTCTCTGGGTAACCTAACCCAACCTACCTATGTGTCAAATGGCATCAGTGGTTTAGGCGTGAAAAGATAACAGATAAACAGGGTTACTTTCACATTTATAATAAGTAATTATGGATGAAAAGAATGTCATTGGCATTTGATTCTTATCACTACGTTTTTCAAGAAAGTATGTCGATTTAAGGTCAGAATGACAGTGATAAGAGTCATAATAATCAATCCTGCCGACAAACTGTCACGCAGTTTGGCAGGTTTATGATATGTATACAAGTGTTTGATCTAAAATAAATTATTTATTTATTTATTATTATTTACGTCCTATTCAAACTGAGATTTACGTTTGAACATCGGTCTAGGATTGATTTGGCGTTATCCTTGACGAAATTTTTACTGATGAAAAAACGATTTATGACGCATAACTTTTTACAGAGAAGTCCGTTTTATTTTATTAATAACTATCTGCGCCCCACGGTTTCACCCGCATAACTTTCCCGTGGGAATATCGGGATCAAAACTATCCTATTTCCTTTCCCGGAACTCAAACTATCTCTATACTAAATTTCACCTAAATCGGTTCGGGTAAGCGATATAAGCGTGAAAAGGTAACAGACAGACAGACACACTTTCGCATTTATAATATTAAGTATGGATAGAGGCAGTAATTACTTGGTATTCTAGTAAGTTTTTCATCAAACTGTTTTATCATTACAAAAATCTAAATCACACAATTCTCCATAGCGCTTCCGTAGAAAACTAGTTTTATTGTCCCTATCCATCCCCATCTATATCCTTACAAGGTGCATCGGCAGCAGACGTCACGTACCCGATAACAAGCGACACTTTAGATCGCAATACTACGCTATTGTGTGCGCTGTACTCGCTGTTCTCATTCAACTAGTTCCCTTGACTTGCGACCTCTCGCGACTTTGTGCGCTAGTCGGTTCTATTTTATTTGTTTTTCCTTGAAACTTTTCTGTTTTCTCTCTCTTCTGCAAAGTCCTATGTGCTGGTTTAGATTGATGGTGAGATAACTAAAGTTAAAAAAGGTTTTTCCTACAGAATGCAATAAAAGAGTTTAAACGAGTCATCTATCTTCTACCTGTATTGTTAACTTAATATAATACCGCGCGTGTACATATGGTCTGTTCAAAAAGTCTCTGGCGAAAGTGTAAACAAACCCTATTCAGATTAAATTCTTACGCAATCACTCACAAAAGGGAATTGTCATTCATCGGTATTTAGAAGGTTTCAACTTCAAATCTCACCACTTTATCCAAAAATTATTGGATGTTTTTTGTCCATATTTGGGGAGTAAAGAAAGAAGTCTGCCCATAAGCTTAGACAGATTTCTGATACACCTTCCCTACAGTAAACTATCTGCGATGAACAACCTTGTCAAATTAAGTTTATTGACAAAGCTACATGTTGCAGAACAAATTATCTTACGCAAACGATACTGGACGTTTATAATAACAACGTAAAAGTGAACCTATAGTCTGATCTAAAAGTATCTGATAAAGGTGTACACAAACCCTGTTCACATTAACTCAAGTTGATTAGTAACACATTCATCTAGAAGAATCAACATACCTATACTAACCAAATTCCAGCAATTATTGTTTGAATACCATTATTAAATTGTAATTAAAAAATCATCGACAAAATTGAGGTTACAAAAATGAACCTCAATTGTCGGATGAAAAACTTCTTTCAGATGATATAAAATTAAAATTATGCAAATAATCAAATCAAAGCACTCAATTTGTACGTGGCATCCACAAGTTCATTTTCGGATCCATTTGTTTACATTTTTAGCCGATGCTTTTGGATCACACCATACCTGTATTTGTAATGTTAACTTGATCGAACACCACGTACCTACCTACAGTCCAATCACGTCACACCCACTCTAAAGCTGCGCACACGCTCACTAAACCAAACCCCAACAAACTCAATTCCCACAAACCGATCAAAATAACAAAATCACAATTGTCAGCCGACCTACCTACATTGCCCGCAATATAGGCGACGAACGATAATGCAGTGTTTTGCATCGGTATCCGCACTGCGCATTACATTGGTGGCGCAGTCAGCCGATACCGATGCCACTTACATGCTGGGGCGGCGATGCGGCCGTAAATTAGCTATTTGCTCGCTCGCCCGATGTGTGCGTGGTACGCAGCGGGGAACTGATTCTAGTGCAGGGATTTCTGGTCGTGTTTATTTTAAAGGGTTTTTAGTGGTGAGTTTATGAGTGCTTTTTTAGGTCTCTTGGCAATAATAGCTTAATTCATCTTGATTCTTATTACATGGGACTTAAAAATACTTATCTTATTACTGGCGAAATGTGGGTGTACTGTAGGCACACTTCTGCCTCGCTCTTTATGGAATACAAGCGTGATGTTTTGTTATGTTCATCTTGTATATATTTCAAGTTCTAGCTGTGTGTCCATTTCAAGACCAAAACTAATTTGACACAAACACGACTATATCCCTACTCATCAACATCTGCCTAGCCTTTTCCTAACTATGTTGGGGTCGGATTCCAGTCTACACGGATGCAGCTGAATACCAGTATTTTACACACAGTACAGGGCAGATCAGTGTGTCCAGTACAGTGTACAGTATTTTACGACTATATCCCTACTGTTCCCTTAAAATTGTTTACTAAAAATGTTTAAGAACTAAAACCCGACTACTGAAAAGGATGAAACAAGAAAGTACCTTCCCGTGGTCACATGCCGCTGTACTAAATAAGCTATGGTAGCATGCGACCACGGGAAGGTACTTTCTTGTTTCATCCTTTTCAGTAGTCGGGTTTCAGTTTTTAAACTTTTTTTTATTTGATTATTTTGGGCATATTTCAGTAATACTTATATTTTTGAAATGTGATAATTAAGTCCTTTCATTTGATACCCCACAAGGCACCATTCCAAAATATTTATTTTTAAATTCATTACTTTATGTCCTCTAGAGGGCGCCATATTGAATTTAGTGTGACGTCACATAGCCTATAACCAGCGGACGGTCAAGATGCTTCTAACGATACCTCATTTGTCAAATTATTATAAGTACTTTTTATGAGTCTGGTCAACTGGGAACTGATGAACATACACACATACATTAAATACGTACCGGTCAAAATCATAACCCTCCTTTTTGCTTCGCCGTAGTCGGGTAAATATAACGACTGTTTCGGAAGACTGTAAACCCCAACTATTTCCATTCAGAAAAGGGTCACCAGCCATAAAGTTTCTCACATAAACCAGACATGTGTCTTGCGTACAAAACAAAAACACTTTTCTCCGCATCTGGAGTACCCACCTACAGAATGTGAATTCAATATGTACGCAAAATATGCGGTACCTGCCTTAATAACGCGAGGACTCGAGACGTATCACGGGACCATATGAGCATTTACGAGTAAATTCTGCGTATGTATATATGTATGTATATGTATATTACTGTAGCACCCCTGCCCTGAGGGGCCCATGGCTAAATAATAACAGCCGCACAGGTGGATCGATCAGGTTAAGCTACGCTCACGGTCTGTGGATGCGTGACCATCTTTACATACCGAGACCCCTCCGTGCCTCGTAAAGCACGTTACACGTTTACCAAGTGGTATCGTATTACCTAGTAGGTAACTGGGTTGTGGAGATCAGATAGGCAGTCGCTCCATGTAAAATACTGGTATTCAGCTGCATCCGGTTAGACTAGTAGCCGACCCCAACCGAAAAGGCTAGGCAGATGATGGTGACTGTAGCACCCCTGCACACTAACTTCGGACCCTAGGGTTCACAACTACTGCAATAAGAGTCTAGTATACAGACGAAAATAGTGACGTTGTATAATTTAGCTCTAGATGAAAATAGACAACGTTGGGCCTACACCCTAAATGCTTTTACACTCTTTCAGTGACAATCAGAGGGTTCTCCTAATCCATTGCTTCGTAGGTTTGAAAAATTCGTCTGGTCAACAACGTAAATAATTCAGTGAACTGTCAAAATGTAAGGCATTGCCATCGATTGCCATTTTGTGTGTGTTACACATTCACCTAGGTAGAAGACCTAGGACGAAGAAGCCTTCAGTCGCTGTATACCCTCAATCAATAATTAATATTATAAATGCGAAAGTGTGTCTGTCTGTTACCTCTTCACGCTTAAACCGCTGAACCGATTTAGATGAAATTTGGTATAGAGATAGTTTGAGTTCCGGGAAAGGACATAGGGTATTGTTTTATCAATATATTCCCACGGTATCGAAACTTATGCGGGTGAAACCGCGGGGCGATGCTAGTTGTTGGTATAACGTTTTGTGGCCCCAGCAAGTGTCATTCCTGACATTTCGATAACATAACGCAGTGTCCCAATATCCTAGCGACCCTGTTCGCTTCAAATCGTAAAGCAAAGAGTTACAGCCGCCACTCGTAAAAACTCCAATCGCCTACGGTTTTATGTTCGGGAGAATGCAGCGCGCTATGTCGATGAAAAAACTGAAAATTTTCCATTTTGGCCCGTTTTATAAATCTCCACGATTTAGCGTGCAATTAAAGGGGAAGAGTTTTAAGCATTGACGGTAAAGGGACCATCAACACTCATTTATAAGTTAAAGTTATGTCACTTTTAAAAATGTCCTCGATACATTACCTAACTACACAAGAATGTAGCAAATGAGAGAAGTTTTGAGCCAAGGATCTTTATCACACTGTTTTAAGTTAACGGTATAAGTTATAGATGTGTTTTTAAAGCGGTCCTTTTCGATACATTAACAAACTACAGAGGAATGAATACAAGCCTATGCGAATTTTTTTGACGCTTCTGTTGTAAAGTTTTTCAACTTTATATTAAAATCACATGCAGTGGATTAATTGCA
The DNA here is from genome assembly GCA_945859645.1 of Amphipoea oculea. Lineage (NCBI taxonomy): Eukaryota > Metazoa > Arthropoda > Insecta > Lepidoptera > Noctuidae > Amphipoea > Amphipoea oculea. The sequence goes on from OX243880.1 coordinate 16,700,439, forward strand.
TAACACACTAATAGTAGCAATGGCTTTTGACAGTTCAAACAATATTCATTGCGTTATTTCAGTTGTTGAGCAGACAAATTTTTCGAACATATGAAGCAATGTATTAGCAATATCCTTTAAAATTATTCATAGGTATTGTGATTGAAAGTAATGTTACAATAAGGGGCGTAGGTGACAATAATCATTTTCGGTCTTGTTACAAAAGCTGGGTTAAATCTGAGTTTTAAAACCATTTCTTACGAACTTGGTCTCAATTTTAACTGATTTGAATCTGGGTTTGTTACAAAATTATTTTTGCGAGCTGACACAAACCCTACTTATTATTTGGGGGTGCTAAAAATCTGTTATTTTACATAATTTAATGACTTTTGCGACATGGGGAACGGAGCGAACGCACGTCTAAATTAGCCATTTTATTTGCACCACAAATACATGTCATATAAATCCACCCTTTGGATTATTTCCCATGTTGACATTTAAGCCAGGCTTAAACACATTTTTCATTAAAAAGGGCCGTTTATACATAATATTAACACGTAAACATGCATAACTTTAAATCACGAACGTAGGTAGGAACTGATTGATGACACTGCCTTAATTATGTAGCATGAACACCACGCTTACAACCCCGTAATTATGGTTTAAATCCGTCCCGTTTTTCATTAAATAACCCCTACCCTAGGAAGGGGGAATAAAATGACATGTATTTTATCGAATCTCTAATAATTCCTGTTTTGAGCTCCCGAAAATATTATTGAACACTAATGTAATAATAATGATTTCGCTTCTTTTTGTGAACCTGTTTTGGATCCCTAAAAATACTAAATAGCCAGGTAACTGCGAACGATTTAGATGTAGCGCTCGCCTGGCTTGTACCCGATAGGTAGATCACAGTTCTAACCTAACCAGTTTGGTCGGGGTAGGTATTGTAGCTTAGATAGTGCGATTTACTGTGAAAAAAAAAAAAAGCCAAGTGCGACTCGGACTTGCGCGCTACTAACTACTACAGTTTCCGAATTATTTCCTTTACTTGTGCTACATAACATTGCTTTTTGCCAAATTTCATGATTCTAGGTACCCTATAGGTTTTGCTTCCCTTGCGAGCGTCAAAATATGCGGCATAAACGGAACATAAATGCCCGTATCTTTTGATTGCGTTGACTTAGAAGTTTGATTTTTTCACTGCTTCAAGGGATTGCAGACCTGAGTATTTGATATTAATTTCAACTTGATAACTCCACGCGTTCCTGAGAAAAAGGGTCTTGACAGACGGACAATGAAGTGATCTCATAAGGGCTTTTCCTTTTGAGGTACGTTACCATAAAAAAACCGGCCAAGTGCGAGTCGGACTCGCGCACCGAGGGTTCCGTATAAAAATTTAAGGTTTTCGGAATTTTTCCTTTATGTGTGCTATAAAACATTGCTTCATGCCAAATTTCAAGATTCTAGGTCGACTGGAAGTACCCTTTAGGTTTTGATTCCCTTGCGAGTAGTTGCGAGTTTGAAAATATGCGGCTTAAATTGCCGTTTCTTTTGATTGCGTTGACATAGAAGTTTCATTTTGTTACAGCTTCAAGGTATTATAGACCTGAGTATTTGATATTAATTTCAATTTAATACCTATACGCGTTCATGAGAAAAGAAGTAACTTTAAAATTTTCAAAAATATTTTTTATTATATGATGTAACTAAAAATTTACGGTTTTCGCAATTTTTCCTTTATCTGTACTATAAGACGTTACTTAGTACCAAATTTCAAGATTCTAAGTTCACGGGAAGTACCCTGTAGGTTTTGATTCCCGTGCGAGTTTCGAAAATTTGCAGAAATTTGCGGCATAAACGGCTGTATCTTTTGATTGCGTTGGCTTAGAAGTTTGATTTTTTCACAGCTTCAAGGGACAGTAGACCTGAGTAATTGATATAAATTTCACCTTCATACCTCCACGCGTTCCTGACAAAAAGGGTCTTGACAGACGGACGGACGGACAGACGGACAACAAAGTGATCCTATAAGGGTTCCGTTTTTTCCTTTTGAGGTACGGAACCCTAAAAAGCCAGAAAATAAAAAGGGTGCTCAATTACTTTTTTTTTAGTCTGTATCACAAGAAGTGCTAAAAGCTTTTAGACGTTTATTGAAGTGAAACTTCTTTAGGCGCGCTTGACTTGGGGAGTAAACTGGCGAATGCGTTACGAAAACGTGTGATCGCGAGTAGGGAAGGTACGTAAAAAATAGCTGGAAATACCTCTGGTGTAAAAACCCGGTCCCGGTCGCATAAATATGCGACCGGGTTTTTACACCAGGTATTTGCTTCCAAGTACGCACACCGGGTACCGACTCAAAATACTTGCAAGACTATTAAGTATCTTATACGGCTACTCGCTCAAATACGTAGGTACTTAACCGCGTTAGTTTTCGCAAATGCGATCATGCTCCTTTTGGAACAATTTCGTATGCAAGTATTTTTTACCGACTTCACAAAAAGGAGGAGGTACTATGTTCGGCTGTTTGTATGTTTTTTTTTTGTATGTTTGTTCATCGAATACTCCGCCAATTGTCGACGGATTTTCAAAATTCTTTTGTTGTTCCAAAGTTTTGAGGTGGTCCCACTGTCACCAAGTTAGGATCTGATGATGGGATCTTAGAGTAATCGAGGGCAACCTTTAAATTTTATAGGCTCACTTATTGTTTTTCGCATATTTTACGAAGTATCTTGTGTATTTGCGTATGGTTGTCACCATCTCAGGTAGCTGGTCTGATGATGAAAGTTACAACTCCTTAACAGTAAGAAGTTCCTCGAACAGGCAAGGACTGTTTTAGTCAATTGTTTTGATGTTTGATAGGGCATTTGCCACATTTGGTCTCATGATCATCAAGTCATGACCTGATGCTGCAGTCAGGATAGTCTGCAGAGTACCTAACTCCTCGACAACTAACAGCAGATATATCGTGTTAAGGCTCATTGAAAAGGGCTCGATGTGTGGATAAACGTACTGTTAATGAGGAACACCGAAGTACATAAAGACCTGATGCTGAAGCCAGGAGCATTAGAAAAAGTACCAACCTTGAAATTACAGCACCGTAGTCGTGTTTGGGCTCATTTTAAACAGGACTAAATTTTAAGTTCAATGCAATGTTGACAAGTCTGGCCTGATGCTGCAGCCAGGATTATCAGCATCTAGTCTAAAAACATCAGGGCAGGATTTGATGATGGGATCCTGGAGAAATCGAAGGAACTCTTCAAATATTATAGGCACACCTATAGCGATTTGGGTATTTTTTATAGTAACTCGTGCATTTGCTCTCGGAAAGCACTATTTGGTGATGTGGAACTGATGATGAAGACCACAGATGGCCACCGGAACTACTCAATAATATCTAAGTATTTCACGGGTTGCGATTCGATTACTTTAATATGGTTGTTAAGCAATTTATGCTCGTCACAATGTGAATGGTGATACGGAGCTGATGGTGGATCTGGAGAACTCCTCAACAATTAACTTCCCTGTATCGGGAAAAGCAATATTTTGTTTGTAAAAGGCAATGATCACTAGGCTATTGTAACTTAGATAAATTATAAGCAGACCCACTAAAAAGCGTGAAATAAAAACTTTTTAAGAAAAAAAAAACCGACTTTCAAAAAAACACTACAAAGTGAAAAATATCTTTAATTTCGGAAGTCGGTGGCAAAAAACTAAAATAAATATCCAAAGACACCGACTTCCGAAATTAAAGTTATTTTTCACTTTGTAAAGTTTTTTTTGGAAGTCGGTTTTTTTTTCTTAAAAAGTTTTTTTTTACTTTAATGGTATGCAAGTATTTATTTGTAAACGCAATTTTGCTCCTTATTTATTCGAAGTCATTGATCAATTTCCTATGCAAGTAGTTTTACTTCCAACGGGGCTTTTGAATACGCGATTGTATTTCTTATCTGTATGAAGTTATGGATCAGTTTTCTATGCAGATAGAAAATACTTGAAAGTATCTCGCTCCGTCGTGCCTCGACGCTCGAGTACGTAGGTTCTCAAATAGTTCAACAACCGCGTTTGTTTTCGCAAATGCGATCATACTCCTTATCAGTAAGAGCACAGAATACTTAATAGTACTACGTACAGAAAGGACACTCCCTTCCTTGCCCTCATATCAGATACCGCACCTCACCCCGCACTTCGAGGTATTCGTCGCTGACTCTTTAGCAAGGGCGCTCGCGAACCGCAGCGCTGTATTGCTGACACACAATTATGCGATTTAAGGTGAATGGGTAGTTGTAGCCCGCGAAATTCAATTTTTCTTACGTTTTTTGCAATTTTCAGGTCAGTGTCAGGTTGTATCTTGATCAAAATATGATTCGCGACAATAACAGGTACGTATTTACAGAATTATAATAATTAGAATCATTAATACATCTTTCTAAGTTAGATTTCTACCATCAACACTTTTCCATACGAGATTTGTTCTTAACGGTAGAAATCTAACTTAGAAAGATGTATTAATGATTCTAATTATTATAATTCTGTAAATACGTACCTGTTATTGTCGCGAATCATATTTTGATCAAGATACAACCTGACACTGACCTGAAAATTGCAAAAAACGTAAGAAAAATTGAATTTCGCGGGCTACAACTGCCCATTCACCTTAAAAGTTTTATTTGAGTTTTAATCACGATGGTTGGATATTGTGATGCTTTTCCGAATTCGTATTTACAAATACTGTTTGTATGATTTCGCATTTTTAATAACATGCGATTCAATAACCGATTATTTACAGATAAGCCATTTAAACTAAACTATTTTAGTGTTTTTATTTCATTACGAACCCGACTATATAAATAAACAATTGAACTACATGGTCACTTCAAAATAATGCACACGTTCGGGCAGCGCCGCCGCCGACGTCGTTCGGTTCCCCGACACAAATTGCTTTCCGCGCCATTTTTTTTTTACGCTATTAGATTTCACGCACACATTTGCACGTATACAAACGTCATTTGTTTATGTAGTAGTAATAGGTAATTATTTTGCGAGCGTTGTATGGAGTGTCCGAGGTGTGGTAAGAGTCTACGGAACAATTTCGTATGCAAGTATTTTTACTTTAATGGTTTGTAAAAGTATTTATTTGTAAACGCGATTGTGCTCCTTATTTATAGGAATTCACGGATCAATTTCCTATGCAAGTACTTTTTACTTCCAACAGGGCTTTTGTTTGATTACGCGATTGTACTTCTTATTTGTATGAAGTTATGGATCAGTTTTCGATGCAGATAGAAAATACTTGAAAGTATCTCGAGCCCTGGTTTTAGGCCCTGGTTTCTTAAGGTGGACGTACTTGGAAGCCCTGGTACTCGATTTTGCAAGTACGACCCATGGCTAAGGGCTACGGGCGAGGCGAACGGGAGTTGAGTGGGGGATATAAGCAAGAGAAAGCAGTGCGCGCGCACATTTTCTTTCTCTCTTCCTCTCATACGTTTGAAGTTTCACTTCAGTCGTGTGGTCATAAGCACACTCGGTTTTTTTCATTTAGAAAAGTGTCCATTAGAAGCCAAGAAAGTTTGTAGAGTATCAGAGAGCGTAGAGATCAGTAAAATATTTCGCACTAGCAGCGCCCCGCGGTTTCGCCCGCATAAGATTCCCGTAGGAATATCGGGATAAAAACTATCCTAGATATCCTTTCCCGGAACTCAAACTATCTCTATACTAAATTTCATCTAAATCGGTTCAGCGGTTTAAGCGTGAAGCGGTAGCAGACGAAAGACAGAGACACTTTCGCATTTATAATATTAGTAAGTATGGATTGAACAACCTAGGATTCATCTAGGAGGGGTATAAAATACCCCTACAGAGAATTAAAATTCAGTTTTGTTCATTTATTTATTTTAGTTCATGGAGGACTTACAGCTAATAAAAACAAACAAAAAAGAAGTTCACAGCGGCATGATGTACTTACGGAGTATTAATACAGTCCGTTCACAGATAATATTTTGCATGACTGTCAAAATCACAGTGATCTTTATTTGTCATGGCAATAAGGTAGCTATTGGGTTGCGGCCATTGGCAAATCATTCTAAATCACAATGATCTTTATTTTTTACCCGACTACGGCAAAGCAAAAAGGAGGGTTATGATTTTGACCGGTATGTATGTTCATCTGTTCCCTCATAACTTCTAAACTGCTTGTCATAATAGGACAAGTGAGGTATCGTTGGAAGCGTCTTGATCGTCCGCTGGTTATAGGCTATGTGACGTCACAATAAATTGAATATGGTGCCCTCTAGCGGACATGAAGTCGTGACCAAAATTTGTTTTTTAATCATGCCTTGTTGGGTATCAAATGAAAGGGATTAATTAGCACATTTTCAAAATATAAATATACTGAAATAAGCCCCAAAATAATTAAATAAAAAATAAGTTTAAAACCTAAAACCCGACTACTGAAAAGAATGAAACAAGTACATAGTCGGGTCTTAGTTTTTAAACTTATTTTTTATGTTGCAAAAAGGTTACTATTTGGTTGCTGCTGTCAGAGGTAAAGTAACTGTGACGGGACTACCGGCTATTAGCCAAGATAAGGGATGTTACAAGGTAGCCTATTAGATGTTATTAAATAACAGCTTCCGGGAGAGATGGGTTTCTCTGTTTTGTTTGGTTAAGTAAGTCGTAATGGAGCAGGTATAATGTTTCCGCGGAAGACCCAGGCGTAGATGGCGAGACGAACTTAACGCCTACCTATGTATTACAGGGCTTGGTGCATATAGGGTCAGGATCGAGTTGAGTGGAAAAAGGAAAGGGAGGTCTTTGCCCTGCAATGGGACAATACAGGCTGATTAAATCACCTAAAGTCTATTCTTTATGTTTGAAATTGATGTTATTTCAAGTTAAACAAATATCAACTTTATTTTGATGGTAATTAAGTCGATTTCAGAGTGACTAGCACTGTTGAAAAAGTTATTCAAATTATTGAAGTTGTAGCGTAAACTGTACTTTATTTTGTAGGAATTAAAGTTACTTATCCATAAACTCATATTCGTTTACATTTTTGGCAAATAAGTCGCGAATGCAGGTATGGTAACGTAACGTAGGTTATGTAACGTTTTCTAACAATTTACTACGCCAAGAAGGTCTCTGATTTGGCAACGAAAATTGAGTAGTGGACATTTAAAACGTGATTGGGTAATATTGCTATATCGGAACTGGATAATGTTTATATGTATGTCGGAACTTGCTAGCAGCCTACAAGATATATCTATTTATTATACCTACAAGTTTTATTATTGTTAAATTAGTTATAATGTATCTCGTTGGTAATCTTTAAATTAAATAATTAAACCCTAGATTCCCCCAGCATTTTTGGTCCGGGAAACGCTTGCGCATTCTAACTACACGGCCTCGGTCTGTATATTATTTAAGCACATCTGTCCGAACCGGTTTTTTTCACCGTAATTTCCACTGTTTTTGAAGGAAAATTAGAACATGAACAACTAACTTGATAAAAGCTAATAGAACTTGTCTTAAGTCTAAACTAATGGAAGAGATCTAATTAATCCAACAAGTTCTTAACAAAAAACTTAGCTTAGTTTAACTTTTGTGTACTAATAAAATTTCTTCTTTTTCAGGTAAGTCTCCATTCCTTTCATCCACTGACCTACAGCAGAAGTAAGTGATATGATATTATACTATCTAAGATCGTATCTTTTATCCATATGAAATATAGGATATAAGATATCGTATCTTTTATCCATATGAAATATAGTATAAAAGATACGATCTACTAGCTGTTTTTTGCGGCATTGCCCGCGTAGAGGTCGGAAATCATCCCACGGTTAAGTACTACCGGTATAAAAAAGTATCCCATGTCCGAACCAATGTCATAGCATACCTATTTGCCAAATTTCTTCGACATCCGCTTAGTTCAGGCTTGAAAAGGCAACAGACAAGCAAAGTTAATATTAGTCTGGAGTGTGGATCATCATCATAATTATTTCATTTGAACAGCGGTCAATAGCATTTTTTTTGTGTACGAGGCGTGTATAAGTGGCGAGGCATCCCGTGGCGCGCCGATAAGGGTGCATTCCCACTGAAGCGGAGCTGGGCGGAGCGGAGCGGAGACGTGCAGGAATCTTCCAATCACAAACGAGACGAGTGTCGCGATGAGGATTTCAACCATTGTGATTGGTCGATTCCTGCACGTCTCCGCTCCGCCCGCCCAGCTCCGCTTCAGTGGAAACGCGTCCTAAATAATGTGGGACATTGAAGGCAACGTCACGTGGGGAGCGGGACGCGTGAGTGGCTAAGAAAGTGTATTAATATCCAATATGAAACCATATTAAAATCCAGAACGTATCGCCTAAGTGCATTAAAGTTCCGTACATGTAAACTTGGTGTGAGTCTGTGAGTCACCAATTACCGATAGCTTCCTATCGGAGTTTCAGACTACCCTCATAACTCGTTTTCTTCAAACTATCAACGACGAACTTTGGAACATGGCAATCTACGCAATGGGTGTATCCTAAGAGATCGGAACTTCAGTTAAACGTACCTGTTATGTGCTTATGAGATATTGAACTTTGTTTGGGAATGCAGTTATTGGCTTTTGGCGTTAATACCTGGATTTAGTGATATACAAACGTGCCAGGGGAATACGAATATTCAATTTGCAGCGTAGTAAGAACATTCCTTTACAAAGCCAAACCTAAGCCACTTGTGAACTGTAATTAAATTGTTTAGCTATCTTAATGGATTTTACAATTTGCAGTCACATTCTTTGATATAACAAAAGGGGCTTATGGCTAAGTAATAACAGCTGCACGGATCGATCGATCAGATTAAGCTGCGCTTGCCATGGTTGGTCCGTGGATTGACTTACTTTACATACCAAGACCCCTTCGTGCCTCGGAAAGTACCTACGTTAAGCCGTTGGTCCCGGCTGTCATTAGTGGATCTTTGACAGCCGTTAAGGGTCCTCAGAAGCCCGAAAGACTGAAAACTAGACTTACCAAGTGGTATCGTATTACCCAGTAACTGGGTTGTGGAGGTCAAATAGGCAGTCGCTTCATGTAAAATACTCGTATGAAGCTGCATGTGGTTAGACTAGAAGTCGACCCCAACTTAGTTCGGAAGAGGCTAGGCAAATGATTATTCTTTGATAATACGAACGAGATTCACTGTCAGGCGCTTTACTTTGTGTAAATAATTCCATCACCACTGCTCTGAAAAGGAAAACATTGTGAGGAAATCGGCAAGTCCCAAAACCACAACTTCGAAGACATGTGACATCTACCAACCCGCACTGGGCCCGCGTGGCAGATTACAACCCACTCCCTCTCGAAGAGAGCAGGCCTGTATCCCAGCAGTGGGAACATTATAGGCTGATTATACAATGTTATGCTAAGTACATTATAAAGCCTATCAAATAAATCCGACTTAACCATCCAAAAAAAAACCTATATTTAGATTATACAGGTATGAGGAACAGGGTGTAAAGTTCACTAATCTTCCATGGAAAAGTGAGGATCCTCCAACCAGACGGGTGTTGTGTCTGGCGGGCAACTGCCCGATGATTCATGTCGGGCCGTTGTATAATTATATGCTAGTTGCGCAGTAAACTCTGCTTGCGAGATTCAGGATTTTGCGTGACGTCAGTATGACGTGTTGTTCGCATGTGGCGTTGTAGATACCGCTACAAAACTAATCAAAAGGAAACCCAAATCCGTACGACATCCCAAAAACTTCACATCAAAGCTGGAATCGAAACAAGTTCCAAAAATATCACCTACCCTCAAATTAGCATCCGCACTTAATCCAGCGAAGTGTAAACGTCCTTTGATATTTATACACCCAGTCCCCAAATATCGAGTGCTAATATCATTACGCACGAATGTGTTTGTATTAATTAATATGGCGGTTGTGTACACTGCAGTGCAGAAATAGATAAAGCCTTCACGTAATGACGGGGTGGGAATTGCCGCACGCTGTGTAAAAGAGCACCGTTTAGGGCAGTTTAGGGGCCACGAGAATTACGGAGACAGGAATATGAGATTAAGTTTTGACTGTAATTTTTGTGTCCTGGCAGTTGTCTAATGTTTCTGCCTTTGGTAATGACGAAAACAGCGGTAACTGTGGCACGCTTAGCTTTAGAGACCCATTTACGTACGTGCCACAAACATAACAGAAAAAAGACGGGTTGCACTCCGGGAGTGCCGGCAGAAGTGAAAACTTGAATAAATCAATTGTTAATTGAATTAATATTAGGTCCTTACATATGAAATTGGCGTTTTTCGTACTGGCCACTTTAATCACGAATTTCTCCTCTTTGGTAAGGAATTCCAAATTCAAATTTGTACAGCTATTTACTCATGTATTTGTGCTTCGATGACCGTCATTCATTTGTTTTTTTCTTCTGTTTTTTCTGTTTGCGTCACTCATTTTACAAAATGGAAAATTTAAAATATCGCATTATTTACGAGTACGAGTTCCGCCGTGGCACTAGTGCTGCGGAAACGACTCGAAGGGTGAATGATGTGTATGGCGGTCATGTTGCAAAAGAAAACACAGTTCGTTTTTGGTTCCAACGTTTTCGTTCTGGAAATTTCGACCTGCAGAACAAGCCCCGTGGACGGCCTGAGACCCAAGTTGATAATGGAGAATTGAAGGCTATTGTGGAAGCGGACCCATCGCAAACCACGTCCGAGTTAGCTGCAGGCTTCGATGTTAGTGATAAAACTGTTTTAATTCACTTGAAGCAAATTGGGAAGATTAAAAAGCTTGAAAGGTGGGTACCTCACGAATTGACTGAACAGAAACAGACGGCTACCAAATTAGAAGAGCTTGAATTGGAATGTCTTAGACATCCTCCGTACTCCCCGGACCTTGCTCCAACAGATTACCATTTTTTTCGCAATTTGGATAACTTTTTGCAAGGGAAAAAATTCAACTCCGATGGGGCAGTCCAAATCGCCTTCAAAGATTTTATTGATTCCCATCCGACTGGTTTTTTTAGTAAAGGGATCAATGAACTACCTATAAGATGGCAAAAGTGCATTGAAAACAATGGTTCATACTTTGATTAATTAAATATATTATATTAAAAAATATTCGACTTTTTGTTCCTTCCATACAAAACGCCAATTTCATATGTAAGGACCTAATATTAATGAAAAATGGGACGCAGAAATAGTGAAAAAAAATGAGTTATATTATAGATGCACTTTGTTCAATTTCCATATGTTAAACACTTTATATACACGAATGTTACGAATACACAGCAGTGTGTCCACGTCCACTTCCACTTCGACTTTGACTTTGACTTTGACGTTGACTCTGACTTTGACTTTGACTCTGACTCTGACGTTGACTCTGACTTTGACGTTGACTCTGACTCTGACTTTGACTCTGACTTTGACTTTGACTTTGACTTTGACTTTGACTTCGACTTTGACTTCGACTTCGACTCCGACTCCGACTTCCACTTCCACTTCCACTTCCGCTTCCACTTCCGCTTCCACTTCCACTTCCACTTCCACTACCACTTCCACTTTCACTTCCACTCCATCGATCCATCCATCCATCCATCCATCCATCCTTCCATTATCGTGTCTCACTTGGTTCACTTCGGTTGGCGCCGCCGTAGACAGAGAGGGGGGGGGGGGGGGGGGGAAATCTCTCCTGACGGTCACGTGTCCTGACGCGATGCCCTGACGCGAGTTTAACATTTTTTACCCATTACAAAAAGTGTTCAACGCCGCTAAAGAAGTTTTCACTTCAAAAATGAAAATATGCATCTTGGTTTGACAATTTTAGAGAACGAGACATCTTGAACCTCTGAAATGACACTACTAATATATACGAGTACATACATAAACTCAAGCCTGGCAGAAAAAAGAACTCAACCTGCTACGATCCTTACATACTCCTTTTGCTTCGTTTATGTTCATACTAGCTGTGCCCCGCGGTTTCACCCGCGATAAAAGTATTAAATATAGTCCTTTTTTATTGATTCCTTTTACAAATCTCCACCCCCCTTTTTACATCCTTAAGGGATAATTTCGGGGATAAAAACTATTCTATATCCTTACCCACAAGTCAAATTATCTCCATACCAAATTTCATCTAAATCGGTTCAGCGGTTATTGATTCCCCGTACAAACTTCCACCCCCCTTTTCACCCCTTTTAAGGATGATTTCTGGGATAAAAACTATCCTATGTCCTTCCCCGGGATGCAATCCTATCTCTCTGCCAAATTTCATTTTAATCCGTTCAGTGGTTTAAGCGTGAAAAGGTAACATACAGACAGACAGACAGAGTTACTTTCGAATTTATAATATTAAGTATGGATATCTGGTCATACACACACGCCGTTTGCGAGTAGGTACTACGCACTTGACCTTTCTGAAGGAAATCACCTATAATTCTACTATAATGTCCTTCTAGGGCTTCCCCTCCCGGCGTTTCCACTCACATCTGCCCTGTACTTAAATACCTTTATCTACACCCATGCCATAAATCCTCTATAATAGTTTTTGAAACAGTTAGCTTATTGCCAACATTAAAACAACCAGTGTCATAGTAACGATAATATCATCCAAACGAGTGTTATAATGTTGTACTAAATTTCATTATGCAACTCATTTTCAAAAAAAGAACATTGTCATGCACGCGCGTTTTACTACCACAGCGCCATAATTTAAAAAAGAACTTATAGGTTATTCGAATTCACGTCGTATCCCGCCGGCCGCCATTTTTGTTCGATATTAGTATTGCAAAAAACTGTTTCAGAAACTTTATAGAGGATTCATAATCATGGGTGTAGATAAAGTCTTGTATGCAACTGTACATAATTAGGTATTAAAACACTCATGTGATACTAAACCCGCATTCGTGTTTTAATACCCCTTATTATACAACAGTTGCATAAATAGCTATTTTACTTTATTCTCTCAATATTATCAAACTATCTAAGAATAGTATTTAATGCTTATCACTAATATCATCTTCTTTTGACCCTACTCTTTATATCACACATAGTACACACCGACACACCCAGCACGTCGTGAATGTGGCACGTTCATTCTTTTGTATTTTTCTTTTTATTTTATTTGTTTTCTTAGTACGTAATTTTTTTATGGATTCCCTATATACAGGCATGCCTAAATTGGGAATCCAATGACTCAATATTTTTTGCTTTCTTTACTACGGACGTCTGAAGTAATGTTTCTAGTGAGGTGATGGAGCGGCCCTAGTGTCTGTAACACAGGTTAATTCCTAGCACGGAACTGGGTTTGCTCCACTATCCGCTATAATATTCCTATCCGTCGCTCATGATGTAGTATTTAAGTAACCTGTACTCAAAGTTGTTTGTTTGAAATAAAGATATTATATTATTATATATTAAAAGCAAACTGTCAAGGAGTTACTAAAAGTGCAAGAAGAAAATTGATTACCAACATCTCATAACTACAAACAAAGTACTGTAGAAGTTCTAAAAAAGAATAAAATATCGCAAGCCTTTTTAGATAAAACTGTTTCTTGAGGCAGACAAATGGTCTGAACACAACAACTTTACCGAAGTTGGAACAAGAGGCAACAGTAATTTGTCAAGAATTAATGATTTTATTAATGCGAAGATCAAATACAAACTTTCAAGTGAATATTAATTTTCTTGTTTGCTTTTTCAATTTATCAACGTAGATTAGTACAAACGATAGTTTTACTCGAAACAAATTATGAGGGTTTTACTACAAAAACGTGTGCCCGTTTTCACTACCACTGGGCCATACCTAAATGAATGCCTTCATAATAATTAGGCACCATTTCCATCAGGAATTTCTCAGCAGTAGCCCTGAGTCTGGATTTCTGCCTGGTTGATGGCGCTCGCCCCCATAGATATAGATAGACGTAGATAACGCATGTATCACGCGATCTGTATGAAAACCAAGCGTGCCATTTTTTGACTACTCACTATGAAGTCACAAGCACTATTTAGTGATAGGAAAATCAAATCGATTCCAAGACGCGGCCGTGTTTTTGGCAAATAAATCGCGAATGCGGATTACGTAAACCCATCCGTGTTCCTTCCGGGGTAGCGGTAACCCTTTCGGACAATCCCGCTAACCCGGCACAATCCCGCTACCCCGGCAACAATCCCGCTACCCCGGCATTATCCCGCTACCCCGGCAACAATCCCGCTACCCCAGCAACAATCCCACTACCCCGGCACTATCCGGCTACCCCAGCAACAATCCCACCACCCCGGCACTGTCCCGCTACCCCGGCACCTGCTACGATCCTTACATACTCCTTTTGCTTGGTTTATGTTCATACAGCTGATCAAACACGCACACCGGTTGCGCGAGTTTATATTATAGAACCAACAAGTCTGTCGTATTTGAAGTTTCTTCTTACTGTTGTGAGTCCGCCATTTTCATAACCCGACACGCGACTTGCGACTTCCACTCACAATTAAATAAATATCACATGTGCATTGTCGGTACGCGTTAGTAATAAACTCTTAGTAATAGTCTGACCTAGTTTCAAAGCCATGCTTTGTTTCACACTGTGCGTGAATGTACTCGGTGAAAAGGATTAAATAACCTCGCACACTATGCGACATGCGAATGCGACAGCTCGACGATAAAACGCTGACCTGTCGCATGCGACTGTAATCGGATGTGCGCGTGCACCGTGCATTTAGATGCTGTGACAAGTAGCTATAGCGTGCATGGGAGATGCACGCTATAGCTACTTGTCACAGCTAGTCTGTCGTTGCGAGCTTTGAACCAGATACACAGGGTGTAAACCGACCCATCACATTGACGTCAACTACGCATTATGTACATCGAACTAAGTAACATTGCACAAAAATAATTGCTGGGAAACGATATTTATTTTTGGGGTGAAAAGGACATGTCTGGTGGAGCAATGGGCGAATGTCTAGGCAGTCAAAGAAAATGTTCAGTAATGATTGTTATATTATTATAATCGTCGTATTTTATAGTTTATTAATTAATAAGTATCAGGAGTCAGGATCTTGCGTAAACTGGTCAAAATAAGGATTATACACTAGGGATTTTTCTAAGCTTTTTTAGTATAATGCCATCTGTGAGTGAATACAGGTACTAATTGGTGGTATGCCTTTGTGAGGTTAATGAAACATTTTGTTGTTCTGAGATCATATTCTACAGTTTTTTGGATATTTCTATTTGTGTAACAAAAATGTTAAGTACCTATTGTTTGTCACATAAATGCACATAATATTATATTGGCATCATCTTTAATTCCGTATTTCGGTTTCTATCTGCAATACCCATAATATTATTTATATGTAGCTACTTGTTGATACTGAATTGGGATTATAATAAATAAAACTATGTATGTATTTATTGCAAAACAAATTATTTTATTGTAGATACATTCTTAAATAAAATGATAAAAAAATTAAACGTCTTCTAGAGACACCAAAACATTGTCCAAAAATGTAGCTGGTGCATGGTGCTAGCACGTTATTTTGATGCCTTGCCCAGCCAAGATAATGGTATCTTGGCTGGGCAAGGCATCAAAATAACGTGACGTGTTTTTTGACGCTAGTATGGACTAGCGTCATGACGTGGCAGACCATTGCATGACCTGGTAATCTCTCATTGTAAGCAGCTTTGGTATTTAATAAATTATAATAATCGTGACACTTGCGTATCCATCTAATGGGAGCTGGAACAATAATAAACGTCATTGTATTTTTCAAATTATAACACAACTGCTCAATGTACTGCCCTTCCTGCATGGTTTACGCGACTGCCGTAGTATAGAGGCCTACCTGATTTGCTAACCATCGAGCAAGTCTCACTTGCAGCGGTAACGCCAGCCTTGACGCGAATCCACAGCACAGCGATGCACCTCATCATAATATCCAAATCGAATGGAAAAGCAGAATCCTATAAGAATAGCAATAGTCATCGTATCTAGATGATGTCAGTCCGTGTAGAATAGCAATAGTCGTTAAAAGAAAATATCCATAACACAAAATAATCGCACAGTAAGCAAGGAACGCATACACGCAACTTGGAACTGCAATGCAAGCAAAGCAACCAAAAAATACCTAACTGGTAATATGTCAATGTCATGTCAAAAAGTAATAAATACTTACCTTCATGTTAAAGTGGGTATTTAAAGAAAAACATGTTTGATGTGTACACAAAAATATTTTAGTAATATTGTCGTATTTTATACGCAAATACGTTAATATATTCCTTTGATTTAAAATAAGCGGCTTATAATTATTGCTCACACTGTTTAAACATAATTACGGGATAAAAAGGAACGTCGAAAACATTTTTCGTACTTCCCGTTAAAAATGGCAAAGCGGAAGCTACGATTGAATACTGTTTTTTGAGAATTATGTTACGCAAGTAATACTGAATTAATTAATCCATAGTAATTTAAGGTGATTGGATACTGACACTTTTTCATACATTCTTTCGGGGTACAAATCTCGAAAAATAAACGATTTTTGCAGAATAAAAGCACGTATATTAAGTTGTTATGACTTATTATTGACGCATATCGACAAAAACCTATAAAAAAAACACTATTTCCAGGATATCTAGGCCTGACAAAATCGATAAATTTTTCTATGTGTGCGCGGCCGGAACACGCCCTCTGCAGGATATTTCAAAGAACTATCGAGAAGCAGAACACAAATTTTTGCTAAGGTTATCAACAACAATTGATCTTGCTCGTTAGATGGCGTTGTTTGTCAATGTCAAACAGGTTGGCCAATTTTATAATAAATCGTTGAATTATGCGTGTTTTTTTTGACAAGTTGCGAATCGTTGGTAGGTATGCAATATTTCTTACAAGGCTGGCGCGGTGGCTCTGCCCGCGCAGTTATATATTAAATCAATTTATCAATTGAATCATGAAGTGAGAAAAAATGCTTTACCTACTTATTGATAGTATTTGCGATCTACCCTGGGTTCGATATTACTGTAATGAATGTATGTACCTACATACTAAGTTTATGTACCTAAGTACCTACATAAATGTAAGTACTAACTTACACTTGAACTGTCTTCAAAAAATTTTCTGAATTAAAAATCTTTCTGCATTAGGCTGGTAAGTACCTATTGAGAGAGCCCTTCCCAGTTCCCACTGTTCCCAAACCGTCTATCCTATCGTCAACGCGGGCATAGTCAAAAGCTTGTTCACAGAACACTATTACCTTTCCCTAGCGGAGCTAAGCTTGTTTTTGTTGTTCAATCCAGCGCATTGTTTGAAAAAGAGGCAAAGCAAAAAGAGAGAGATAGCGCCTGAACGCTCAGTTGGCGTTCGGTTCGGGTTCGGTAACTTCCGCCGCTCACTCGCAGGCGGCAGCATGGACTTTGGGCGGCAGGCCCGGCCGGCACTATTGGAGGCTTGGCCCCGCGCCGGGGAGATGTGTGTTTGAATTTTTATCAATCTAGGTACCTACCTACCGAACTAGCGTTATTTTTGACTATATGGAAATTATTTATAATATACACAAATACTTTAGCTTTTTCATATTATGTTTGTTCCTAACTAATATTGTAAATGCGCAATTGACTTTGTTTGTTCCACTTTCACGCTAAAACGGCTGAGCTGAACGGATTTACTTAGATGAAATTTGGCACATGGGTAGACCATGACCTGCGGGGTAATTGCGTAACACACTATCAGTAGCAATGGCTTTCATTTTGACAGTTCAACAACATTCATTGCATCATTTACGTTTTTGAGCAAAAACATTTTTCGAACCATAGAAATGATATACATATGTTTCGAACATAGGTAATGCAAAGCAATGGATTAGCAATATTCTTCAAAATGATTCAGATTGAGATTGATAATGATTGTGTTACGTAGGTAATTAGAGTGCTGGGTTAGGATTACGACATAGGATACTTTTTATTCCGGTAGTACGATTCCGTGGGATAATCTCCGACATCCACGCGGGCGAAGCTGCGGGAAAAATCTAGTACCTCCATAAAGTACGATAAAGTAAAAGTAAATAATTTTATTCTACCTATGGAGTAGAGTAGCAGTACCTACCTAAATAAATTCTTAATTCCGCGTTCCGTTACCTAATCTCAACTTCTTCAATAGACGTATTGAAGAAGTTGAAATTAGGCAACGGACTTGTATAAAATGTAGGTACGTACCGTATATAAATGTAATACCTAGTACCTACTTGTACCGCGCAGTACCTACAGGCACAAAATATAGAGAGTACCTACAGACTGCCATCCGCGCGAGACACGCGTAGCTGTGAAGTGCAAAAAACCGGCCAAGTGCGAGTCGGACTCGCCCATGAAGGGTTCCGTAGCAGCAAGTAACATAATATAAAAGTTCTTGTAGTTCGTTGTAACTTTGTGAAAGGTAAATTGCGGTTTTCGATTTATGACGTATTAAAAAAAAAACTACTTACTAGATCTCGTTCAAACCAATTTTCGGTGGAAGTTTACATGGTAATGTACATTATATATATTTTTTTAATTTTATCATTCTCTTATTTTAGAAGTTAGAGGGGGGGGGGGACACACATTTTACCACTTTGGAAGTGTCTCTCGCGCAAACTATTCAGTTAAAAAAAAAAATGATATTAGAAACCTCAATATCATTTTTGAAGACCATCCATAGATACCCCACACGTACAGGTTTGATGAAAAAAATTTTTTGGAGTTTCAGTTGTAAGTATGGGGAACCCCAAAATTTATTGTTTTTTTTCTATTTTTGTGTGAAAATCTTACTGCGGTTCACAGAATACATCTACTTACCAAGTTTCAACAGTATAGTTCTTATAGTTTCGGAAAAAAGTGGCTGTGACATACGGACGGACGGACAGACAGACAGACAGACAGACAGACATGACGAATCCATAAGGGTTCCGTTTTTGCCATTTGGCTACGGAACCCTAAAAATGGAGTAACAAAAAAAAAAGTAATTATAAGTAACTGTTGAGTGGATGGTTGTTTAAATTCAACATTACGATGAATTATCGTTTTTTAAGCTACCAGTTGTTTCAGAGAGGTAAGTAGGCATTTGCTTGTATTTCGAATAGTTAGATAGGTAGGTAAGCGCCCCGGCCCCCGGTGCCGAGCCGTAAAAGCGAACATGACTTTGTGGCGTTGTAATATTTTTACAATTTATATTAGATATTTATTGTAGTAAGTACCTATAAGCTAAAAAAATACGATCATTTCCTTTCTTGCTGTTTCATTCTCAACAATGAATCAAATAACTAGATACGAGTACCACTACTACACTAGTTTTTTGTGTTTTTTGTTTTGTGTGTTTTTTGCCAAAGTTGACAACCCCAGCGCGACCGCCGAGCGTAGGTATGAAAAGTGCAAGTACCAAATTACCTTTCTGTTTTGTGCGGTTGATCAAATAAAGTAATCTGAATACAGTCATTTATATTTACGGTACCTACTTTGAACAAAAAACATTTGTTGTTAATTTTTGTCTCTGTCTGTTTATTCCGGCTAATCTCCGAAACGGCTAGACTGATTTTGACGAGACTTCCACTGGCAGAAAGCTGATGTTATAAGTTCCGCGAAAAAAAATAGGTGAAAATGAATGAAATTCAATACTGTACAGACGCAAGTACATCAATCTACTACCGCGGTAATATTATTATGCGAGTCATACCTACGCGCCGCGGCCCGCGAGTTCGGTTTACACTCGGTAAACAAACAGTCTCGAATGCTCCACAGTGACGAACGGACGCCGGACGATGTGATGGTTTTGTACGCAGTTACGAGCGTAGACCATATAGGTACATACCTACTGTTTGACAAATTGTACAGAAGACCGAGGAGTACAGTCAGCCACTGTGTATGGCATTTGTGGACTACGAGAAAGCCTTCGATTCCATCGAAGTATGGGCAGTTCTGGCCTCTCTGCAATGATGTCGAATTGACTGGTGCTAAATCGAAGTGTTGAGATGTTTGTATGATGCTGCAACGATGACTTTCCAGATCCAGGATCAGAAAACCAGCCCCATCCAACTGCTCAGGGGGGTGATACAGGGGGATGTCATATCCCCTAAATTGTTTGTGAAATACTAGAAGAAATACTAAAATTCACGGCAGTAGTACTTATATGTCACGAAATCAAAATCACAGCTGAGTAGACTTTACGAGTAATAGTCGACCAACTTTTAGTTGCAATGTATGGGAGGACATGATTTTCAACTACAATGTTAAGCTTGTTCTTGGGATAAATTCATTTCGACTACGGAACTCTTCATTGTGGTCCGACATGGACTTGGCCGGTTTTTCCTTGCTAATTTTAATGTAACTTAGGGTGTAAATAAGTACCTAATAAAAGATGTATAGAATCTTCAAAACAAAGTCGGTACCAACAAAGCTCAATTATCGAAGAGAGAGAAGAGTTCAATAAACTTTATTTGCAACTAGCTGCGCCCAGCGGTTTCACCCGCATAAGTTTCGATCCCGTGGGAATATCGGGATAAAAACTATCCTATGTCCTTCCCCATACCTACCAAATTTCTTCTAAATCGGTTCAGTGGTTTAGGCGTGAATAGGTAACATACAGACAGACAGGCAGAGTTACTTTCGAATTTATAATATTAGTATGGATATAATATAGTATAAGTATATACAGGGTTATTGGAACAACACTAACATGGTCATTGTACTCATCATTATGAACAATTTTTTTT
The DNA here is from genome assembly GCA_945859645.1 of Amphipoea oculea. Taxonomy (NCBI): domain Eukaryota; kingdom Metazoa; phylum Arthropoda; class Insecta; order Lepidoptera; family Noctuidae; genus Amphipoea; species Amphipoea oculea. The sequence goes on from OX243880.1 coordinate 16,721,129, forward strand.
ACTATGGGACCAAACCTGAAATCGCGAAAAAAATCAGCTGTTCCCTACATTTATGTTCGTATAGGTATCATCATGCGTCAAAATGTAGGGAACAGCTGATTTTTTTTCATTTTCTCATTTGAAATTGGAATTGTTGGTTTGAGTGGACGCTGGTGTATGTGAATTTGTTGGTTTTTAGGCTAAACATACAAACACACGTAAATAGTAAACACATAATACATATTACACATAACACTTATATACATATACATACACATACACACAACAGTAATAAAATTACACTAATAATTAAATACCCACAACCGTGTGTACACGGCCTAATAATTTCACGCGTCTGTACACTGCCTTACTGCCTGCGACGGCGGGCACGCTGGGCTGCGGTTGAATGATACATTATTATTATACCTACGAGTGACCGAAATTCGCGGAATTCCGTCGCGCCGGCTGCATCTCTCGCGCACGACTCAAATAAACATTTTATATATTTTGTTTTATAGTAGCGTTTAATTATACAAAGAATCTTAACTGTCCCGTTGGTTTCGTGGTCACAAGTGCATCTGCCGTTCTCGGGGTCCTGGGTTCGATTCTCAGGTCGGACAGTGTTATTAAAATTGGGTTTTTCCCGTTAGGAGTTTCTTTACTCTTTTTCTTTTTTTTTTTGCCCGGAGTTTGGAAATTGGTGGCGTAATACCCCCGTGCCTCGGAAAGCACGTAAAGCCGTTGGTCCTGCGCCTGTTCTCTCTCCTGTATTTGCGCACACACTTGTGCACTATAATATCTCCTGCAAACCTGGCTAATCTTCTTTGAAATTGGCCACCGTGACCGAAATCGGTCAGGGGATTTATTATTATTTTATTATTTTTAAACCTAAACCTACCCTAACACACTACAAAAGCACCCTTAGAATAATTGAATAAGCAACTGACAACCCTTGTAGCAATCAAGTATTCTTTTCTTCGGTTTTTACTATAAAAAGTACGCTTTTCTTTAGAGAATGAAGGACAGTCATAAAAATATTTTCGTAAAAATATTTTATTTTAATTAACGCCACCTCTGGAAAACAAGTTCACAAACCAAGTTTATGAATACAACGCCATCTAGTTATATCGCAAGTAAAACTATACACGTAGTGTGTAACTGTACATGTGTGTGTAAAGACATAGTAAAGATATAAAGTGAAACGGCTAAATGTTTAGGGGTACAAATCTTTGTATGTGACGAGTTAACAAGCAAAGTGAATATCTAAAAAGATTATGTTAATGCGTTAGTTGACGCATATAATAAAGTTGTTTCGCAAAGCTTTCTGAGTTAGGCGTAAAAATTGAAAATGTTCGAAGTGCGAATGTGCCGCCATCTAGCGATAAAGTGGCTGGGAGATCATGTATTGAATAGCCTTAAATCTAAATTTTTAAATCTTACTGTAAAACCTTAAATCATGAACATTTATCTATACCAGAATTACCAGAGGGCAGAAACTGGACATGTCCTTTGCTGTTTGCATACTACCATGCAATGTAACATAATTATGCAAAACATTGTGCTTATGGGTGCATACAACGGTACAGGGGTCGTGGGGGTATGTAAAAAAAAAACAGTGAGTAAAAGTTGCAATTTTGACCTTCAATATCTCCATAACCAGAAGGTTGGTATGGTCCAGTACAAAAAAAAAAAAGATGGGTTGCACTCCGGGAGTGCCGGCAGAAGTGAAAACTTGAATTTTAACGATGAAATTAATCAATTATGAATTGAATTAATATAACTAATTTTTTTTCACTATTTCTGCGTCACTTTTTTCATTAATCACCGTCACCGTCACCGTCACCGTCACCTTCACCGTCACCGTCACCGTCACCGTCACCGCCACCGTCACCGTCACCGTCATCGTCCCCATCACCATCTCCGTCACCGTCACCGTCACCTTCTTCGTCACCGTTACCGTCACCGTCACCGTCCGTCCGTCCGTCCATCCATCCATCCATTATCGTGTCTCACTTGGTTCACTTCGGTTGGCGCCGCCGTAGAAAGAGGGGGGGGGGGGAATCTCTCCTGACGGTCACGTGTCCTGACGCGATGTCCTGACGCGAGTTTAACATTTTTTCCCCATTACAAAAAGTGTGCAACGCCGCTAAAGAAGTTTTCACTTCAAAAATTATCACATGACGGGGAGTACAAGTGACTCCGGCTTCGTTAAATGACTTTTTACACTCCCTATGAAAATGGTCGGCTGCAGTCTGTCCTTGTCGCATAGTGTGTGCCATGTTTAAAAGCCTCGCAGCAAACACAATAACAGTTTTGCTAGATGTACACACGATAAAAAAAGAGATTTTCTTATAAATTAATGTAGTTTTATAAAGCTTTTGTTTGATGCAGTGATGGAAAGGAAATGGTTTTCATAGTGGTTCTTGTATACGAAGAAAATGTCGCTGTAGTAATATCCTCAATATTGATCAAACAACTTCCGTTCAATGTTCGTTGTTACCGCGTGGTATCGTCATACCCAGTAACTGGGTTGTGGAGGGCAGTCGCTCCACAAACTACACTGGTCTTCAGCTGCATCCGGTTAGATTGGCCAAATTGATTGAACTTGCGTCCAATTCAAGTCTAGTCTATTGAAATTATTACATTTTTACTGGAGAGTTGGATTAATATTGGATTATAAACCAATATTAATCCCTACAAATCATTTGGCATGTGAAAAATGAAACGCAAGCGATTTCCAAGTGTGCGAGATTAAAATACTTAATTTTAATGGGAATAAAGTCGAATGAAGTAAGGAAACGATACGTACGATGTCCGTGCAAAATGCATTATATGCTTTGCTAAAACATGATTTATGTGATCTATAAATTTATAAAAGCTTGATTTAAAAATATACCATCGCCAATATAAAATAGATCGAATTATAGTCCAATACGAATAAATATTTACACTTAACGAGAAAGGGTGGGCGGAATACATTGCTGACGACCGCGACAGTCCGCTGAATACCTGAAAATGTCATCCGATTCACTTTAATGGGAACTACCTTTTGTGTTCTTTATAGGCAAGAGTCTTTAAAAAAATTGCGCGAATAAAGTCTATTGCGTGTTGTTGTGTTGGCCTTTCTAGAAATATACTTTTAAAAGGTTTACGGTTTGATATATCTAAATATATAAAAGACGAAACTGACTGACTTAGATATCAACGCACAGACCAAACCGCTGGGTTTGGGCTGTGCGTTGTTTTTTTTTGGTCCTTCGAGTCTGACTAAGCTGAGTTTAATTTCGTGACATTTTTTTTGGTCCTTCGAGTCTTACTAAGCTGAGTTTAATTTGGTCCTTCGAGTCTTACTAAGCTCAGTTTAATTTGGTCCTTCGAGTCTGACTAAGCTAACTGAGTTTAACAACAAAGGGTTTATTTATATTATTGAACCGATATCACTCGGAACTCATATGTAGATACCAAAAATACATACACATAAATATACATATCAACCTATAGGTATTGTTGTAAAACGTAAGTAGGAAGTACATAAAAAAACAGCCATTTGCATAAATTGTTTCAATAAAGCCTTGTCTTACGTCCAACATTCCGTTTTTGCTCTCGCGGAACATAAAAAAAAAAACAAACAAACATAACAAACTCAAATAAAATATTTCAGCACCATTACAAATACCCCTTTCTGCCGACTTGATACTTGCAAACTTTACACGCCAATAATACTTCGTCTTTGGGGAGACTACAGAACGTATGTGACGCGATAAATAAGAGTTTTGTTCGCAAATGTAATCGTAAATTATGCCACGTTTTATCGAACCCGATAAGGAGCCCATATAAGATATAGGAGTTTTCCCCTGCTTAGGCTCGTCACACATTACGAGTTTAGCGTGTTGCGGCGATGGATGTGAAGCAGTGGCGTGCATTGCATGTAGGCATATAAGCAGTGCCTACCTCGATATATCAACATAAGCCTGTCAGTTACATTTTAGTGTGTGCTCCACAATTAAGAAACTCACTAAATTATCATACCTAACAAAAAACAAAATCTTCATACAAACACGCGCGGCAGTAGGCAGTCGCCGGACGACCTACTCGGCTCCCGTACTATTCGCACATTGTCATTGGTCTTTACTTGTTCAAGGTAATACGACAAAATTAAAAATACGTACGTCTCACGCTTAATACCATGACGTTCGACCTTCGCAATTTATCACCCTTAAGTAGGCATGCCTACCCAAATAACCACACTTTTGACCTTACTTTTTTTCTGATTAGTGACCGCGTTCGCCTAGACTAGACCCGGCCTAGTGCCTACCTATTCTGAAAACCAATGCACGCCACTGATGTGAAGTATCATATCATCATCTGCCTGCCCTTTCCCAACTATGTTGGGGTCGGCTTCCAGTCTAACCTAATGCAGTTCAACACCAGTATTTTACATAGAACGACTACCTATCTAACCTCCACAACCTAGATATTGGGTAACACGATACTCCTTGGTAAGACTGTCAAACTTTCTGACTTCTGACTACCCGTAACGACTGTCAAAGATTGTCAAATGACAGCCATGATCAATGGTTTAACATGCTTTCCGAGACACGGAGGGTTCTCACGTGGGTTATGGAATAGATGGTCACCCATCCACGAAAAGACCCCGGTAAGCGTAGCTTAACCTGATCGATCGACCCGTGCTGCTGTTATTGCTTAGCCACAAGCGCAAAGTATCATATACAAGGTGTAATTGAAATAACTGAAAAGATGTTAAAGGGTTATTGTACTCATCAGTATGAACAACTTATACTATGGGACCAACCCTGAAATCGTGAAACAAAACAGTTGTTCCCTAAATTTACTAACGCATAAGTCGACAAAATGTCACACAGCAGATTTTTTGTTTACGATTTCACCGTTGTTTCCATAGAAAAATTTGTTCATAATGATACTCATAATTATAACCAACTTTGACCCTTTAAGAGGTTTTCAGTACTTTAACCCATATATGCCCAGAACTTTTTTTATCACCGATTTTTTTAATTTTTACATATATTAAGTATATGTGGTCAATATGCACGGTGACGGCGTAATTTTGGTCGTTATCGACCCTATGGGCATATATGGGTTAATAACACCTTGTACATGAAACCGCCATTTGCGTTCATAGTGTTTTATATAGCGGTTGAGTCAACCGCTCCAGGCTCGCAATATGTACTCAGCTTAAGGTATATAGAGATTTATATAGATTGTTTTTTCGTGTGAACGTCGCCTGCTGTGATTTCGCTCAACCCTTGAGGTGCTTTTAGAAGTTGTGAACAGTAATAAAACGTAGCGCCCTTAATCTTAATTTCATAGCGAATACTTAATATATAATAATCGTTTTACGAAGCTTTTGAGCTGCCATATAATAAAAACCACGTCTAAGGGTCCTGGGTTATCGTAGTGGAAATCATTGTGCCCTTGCATTTGTGTGCACATATTTTCCCCTTTTGCAAAGTATCACAGTTAGCGATACTTTATGCCCGTTACAATCTAGCCTATTAGAAAGTAATTTAAATATAACTTGCTAAGTAACTATGGTGTGCATATTTGAGCATAATTTTCTATCAAAAAAATCAGTGCTTATAAGATCAGTACTTGGTACAATTAGGACCAATCCTAGGTAGAAAAACACACAATATAATTCGCAATAAATCAACTACATTCCAATGTCTCACCCAAAACTCTTTAATATAAAATTCACTTATTTAGAGACCCTCATCATGATAAGCCTTGAGCTGTCAGCTGAGATCTCCATCTTAACATCAATCAAAGACAAAAAACTACTAAAAAAGACGGGTTGCACTCCGGGAGTGCCGGCAGAAGTGAAAACTTGAATATTAACGTTGAAATAAATCAATTATTAATTTAATTAATATTACTCATTTTTTTTCAATATTTCTGCGTCACTTTTTTCATTAATAGATGCACTTTGTTCAAGTTCTTTGTTCAAAATGAAGTCATCCAACAAATTGGCCAACACATTAAATCGGCATACGAGAATATCTGTCTACGAACCGAATATTTCTGTCCATAGACATTATTACGTATGAAAAACTAATTTATTGTCTACAGTTTCAACAGTTTTGACGCGACAACGTCATGGTCGTCATGGAAACAATATGAATATGCCAATGAATGAATTTGATATTGTAAGTGTCAAACTAAAAAACTTTTGAATATTTTTTTTGTATTTAAAATAAATGAAATTAAGACCGGAGACTAGTTGCAATAAAGGGCAAAGAATTGAATATTGGTTGGAGGAGGATAAGGTGTGTACCTACTGTTACAGCTAAAATGTGTTCAAAGTAAGTTATGTTTTGTAAACATTCTCAATTTCTTATACTTATGCTTGCTTTTGCTTCTAATCCTTAGATTTTTTGGAAGAATTGGTCAGGGAGAGGTCTCCATAATAGAAAATAAAAACACTGACACAAGCACTAACGCTAAACAGGGGCAGCCTGGCATGGTTTACGAATTAGGTGCCTATCCAATTTACAATTTTACGAAGAACTTTGTTTGCCTGTACAAAACTCATTGTAACAAAAAAAAACCCGCCATAAGAATAATAATGACTGTTATTTTGATGCCGCTACTGATTAATTAAATCAGTATAAATTAGATAATGAAGAGAAAGAATTTATAACATTAGTTTTGTATTTCAGGTCAATAGGACTAGTAAGGATGGTGCTTCACTACGAATAGCAGAAAATGAAACGGCCTACAGAAGAGATGGCACAGATGGCAAATGAAAAGCAAACATTTTAAAAATGTTGTTCTGCTTGCACAAGTTTTAGAAGCCAAATTAGAGTTTAGAGTATTGTTCAGCCGTGAACAGGCAAGAGTTACATACGCCAGCGTCAGCATCAAGAGCGACATACATTCGTTCCCCATAAATTAGTAATTAGTAAATGAATAAATTAGTCATCAAGCTGGAGTAGAGTTTGATTCATCTTCCATAATTCCTCTCACTATGGCCAAGACACCTTTAGCCATCACCAGTTCTATGAGTCTGTGGGACCGGCAATGACAAAACTATTTCCTGTGTACACATTGCACGACGTACATAAACCCCTATTCCTACCCAAATTCTGTCTGTTCCCGTAGGTCTCCCGTAGGCTTGTATGATAGGTTAGGGTGTTAGGATAACTAGGGTGTTAAGTAGTTGCTGTAGGTTTATAATCAGTAGGGTGAGGTAACCATAGATACCAGGCTCAATTGTTACAAACTTAGCCACACTGTATGCATTTGGAATAACAGCCGTACAGTACCCGGCGATAAATATTGCACATCGACCTTTGGAAAGAAACAATCGGCTAATTTCGGCTTCGTAGTGCGTTATCTCTGTCGCACACTACCTATGTGACGTTAACTGACGTTTTGTCAGTCGTTGTTCAAGTGCGATAGAGTGCGGTCGCGTCCAGTTCAAAATATATATCTAGAGTTGTTAACACCCCCAAATTTAAATAATTTAAAGTTGTACTATGGCATCTTTAGGAAAAATAGGGGAACCTTTTTATTTTACCCCAACCTAAAGCAATAATTTATAGAAAAATTGGTGTATTTTATACATAGAAGAAAAAGAATTATCAAAAGAAGCAAATCATAATTGTTTTAACAGCTCCTAATAGATACCGGACTGTTTGTATTTCGTGCGACAGAGATAACGCTCTACGAAGCCGAAATTAGCCGATTGTCTCTTTCCAAAGATCGATGTGCAATATTTATCGCCGGGTACTGTACTAAGCTGTAAGTCCCGGTGCGTACAAGTATTATTAAAATAAACTGATATTTGTATACAAGCTTTTTATTAATGAACTACTCCCTAAATTTCTTCTCTTTTACTTTAGATCTTGTTGGCTCAAAATATTGCCACTTCCACGTTGTCGTCGGTGGCAGTGCAGAGGTCACTTTGACTGCATGTTTTGGGTAGGACAAATAAGGCAGGATAGGACGTGGAGCATGTTTTGCAACATAGCTTCACAGCCACACCCTACTGGAGCATCTCCCTGCAGGGTGTAAACTTCCGTGGTCGACACGGAAGCATTGTTTTCACACAAAAGCAGCAATGTCCCACAGTATTTCTTGTTGCTATAATGTGCTTCGTTATATTTTTCGTCGCTTCTATTTTGTATTGTAGGTAGGTATATAATAATAAACTAAATTGGTTAAACAGAAGTTCAAAATAAATTAAATACAACTGCGGCTCCTCGAAGTACTATTGTTTACAAAACTGACTTTTCAAACATTTGTACGTCAAATGTCATTTTCTTCGGCCATCTTTGTCGTGTCTCACTTGGTTCACTTCGGTTGGCGCCGCCGTAGAAAGAGATGGGGGGGGGGGGGGGAAATCTCTCCTGACGGTCACGTGTCCTGACGCGATGCCCTGACGCGAGTTTAACATTTTTTACCCATTACAAAAAGTGTTCAACGCCGCTAAAGAAGTTTTCACTTCAAAAAATGTCACGACACGATCTTTTTAGGGTTCCGTAGTCAACTAGGAACCCTTATAGTTTCGCCATGTCTGTCTGTCCGTCCGTCCGTCTGTCCGTCCTCGCTTAATCTCTGTGACCGTTAGCACTAGAAAGCTGAAATTTGGTAACAATATGTATATCAATCGCGCCGACAAAGTGGTAAAATAAAAATTGGAAAAAAATGTTTTATTAGGGTAGCCCCCCTATATGTAAAGTGGGAAGTGATTTTTTTTTTAATTTCAACCCTAACATGTGATATATTGTAGGAAAGGTATTTAAAAATGAAGAGGGGTTTACTAAAATCATTTTTTGATAATGTCTATAATTTCGGAAATAATCGCTCCAAAAGTAAAAAACAATGTGTCCCCCCCCCTCTAACTTTTGAACCATAAGTTTAGAAAATATGAAAAAAAATCTGAAAAGTAGAACTTTATAAGGACTTTCTAGGAAAATTATTTTGAACTTGATAGAAACAACAGTTTTTGTACAAAAAAGACAAAAGTTGTACAAAATCATTTCTGGACTAAGTTCGTAGTATAATCGTATATGCAAGATTTTTTTTTAACTTCGTTTACATATTTTATTATCCTGAACGTATCTTTTTTCAAACAAAAAAAGAATTATTAAAATCGGTTCTCGCAATCCAAAATTACCACCGAAAACTTCTGGCACGTCTATGTATTAATTAGTAACCCAATTCCCCGAGAGATGGCGCTGTAGGTACTTATTACATTGGGTCGGGTATTATCGAATTGTACGTGGGAACACTTATTGTGACGGACGGGAAACTACGGAACCCTACACTGAGCGTGGCCCGACACGCTCTTGGCCGGTTTTTTTTTTAACTAAAATCGAACTAAAACAAGCTTAAAAAATAAACTAAAACTATATAATCGCATTGTATAAGTATCTATTACTATGAAAAGTCTCTTGGTCACAACAGTTCTACAAATAAATACAATTCAATTATTAGTAGATTACTCAACCCTGAAGTCATCACCACAGCTCTCAAAATGGTGAAGGAAAACACCGTGAGGAAACCGGCATGTCCTAGAACCAAAAATTCCAAGACATGTGACATTCATTGTGCCCGCGTGGTGGATAATGGCCAACTCCCTCTCATGGAAAAAGGAGGCTTGTGTCCTCGCTGTGGGCTTATTATAGGCAGATTATGCAGCCCACTCCACAACTGCATAATCAGCTTTTAATGTTCCCAAATGTGGTGCCGTCCCACAAACGATTGGACACTTAATCCTGTCCTGCTTCTTGTTGTCTGCACATTACAGTCAATACAGGAACTGATGAACGCTACTGAAGCCAAATCATATGCCAGGGTCAATCCGCGGACGGAGGCTTTACGCGGGGGTCGTGCGGTCCATGGCCCTATACGGGGCCCCGGTGTGGGCGCGTTCTCTGCGGCGGCGAGCCGCCCATTATCTGAACGCGCCCCAAAAGGTGGTAGCCGTAAGGCTGATCCGGGGGTACCGCACGATCTCGGGCGAGGCGGCAAGCCTCCTTGCCGGACTGCCGCCATGGGATCTGGAGGCGATAGTCCTCGCGCGCCTGTATGAGTGGCGCGCGGAGGCACTGAGCCGGGGGGAAACTCCGCTTCCGCGGCAAATCGCGGCGGAGCGGACAGACCTCCGGCGCGATCTCATGGTGGTATGGAAGGAGCGACTTTCGCAACCCAGCGCAGGGCACGCCACGATAGTGGCGGTAAGACCCCTCTTTGAGGAGTGGCTAGAGAGGCGTCACGGCGTCCTCACCTATCGCCTGACGCAGGTCCTCACCGGACACGGATGTTTTGGGAGGTTCCTGCACATCATCAGGCGGGAGGAGACGCCCGGGTGTCACCACTGCGAGGATCGCCCAGAGGACACGGTGGAGCATACGGTGGAGGTATGCCCCGCATGGGCGGAGCACCGCCGTGCCCTCGTAGAGGCGATCGATAGCGGCGGCGACCTCTCGCGTCCGGCCCTGGTTCAAGCCATGGTCCGGGGCGAGAGGGAGTGGGAGGCCGTCACCTCCTTCTGCGAAGCAGTCATGCTAGCGAAGGAGGTGGCGGAACGGCTAAGGGAGAGAGCCTCACACCCCAGCCGCCGCGGGAGACGCTCCGGGCGTCGGGAGCCGCGTGACGACTCCCGGCCACCGTAGGCGCGGGCCTGCGGACGGAGAGTAATGGGTAGCTCACCGTCCGATCAGGACCAGGCCCGTGCCGGACGGCGCGTACGTGTTCCACGCGCGCCTCAAAGAGATGTCAGCATAAAGGAAGGGGCCTGCCAGGGCCGAAGCCTGCCGGGGGTGCGGGATTGTCCGAAAGGGTTACCGCTACCCCGGAACATAAAGGGCTAAGGAAGGAACACGGATGGGTTTTAGTCAGTAAGAGTCTGACACTCCCTTCGCTCCACCCAGAGCGGGAGGGGTCATTTGATGATTTCCCATCCATAAAAAAAAAAAAAAAAAAAAAGGGTCAATCCGCGGAAATCCACTAACGGCGAATATATGCTAATAATAAATTAAATATCATAGCTGCATTCTTTTTTTACTTTATATGACATTTCTTACATGTTTTTACGTATGGCGCCGCTATCTAAAAAAGTATAACACCTCTATTTAATTTATTATTGCAGTCAACACGCACCAAATGTCCTTACCATTTGCAAATAAAAGTCGGCCTAATTGAGCGGAATGGCCCGCCAACTCAATTTAAATTGCTATCAATACTCTAGGAAAAAGAATTATTCTCACAAACCTATTCTATTAATAAAAAAAAAATACCATCATTATTTACATTTAATTTTCTACCTCGACCTTTATCCTACCTTGGACATAACATCAATCAAAATTGAACTTCGCGGCTGAGAAAAATATGTCGTGACACTGTGACTGCTGGACATGTCCAATGGACATTACGTCCAGTTAATGTCTGTTGGGCGCGAGGGTAATAACTGGGCTGTATAGTTGTGAAGCCAGGGACTGGTTTATAACTTAATTAGTTGAAAATGTGTTTTGTAGATAGTTCAGAGAAAGAGAGAGTAATTCTTGTTCGTGACATCCACCAACCCGCACAGGGCCCGCGTGGTAGATTATAGCCATATATATCTATGATTATAGCCCAGTCCCTCTCGCAGAGAGCAGGCCTGTGTCCCAGCAGTGGGAACATTATAGGCTGATTATGTATTATGCAATGTCCGATTTTATTAACACTAGAAGAAAGAACATCAGCAACCACAAAACGTTGATTAAAGTTACGACACTGATTCGCCGATGCGTAAAGCTTAGACAACTCTTACAGCTTGCTGAGCAACTGATTTCTAACAATATTAACATAAACCAAACTTGACTAAAAAACCACAGACAAGTCTCACAATTGTAGATTTCGAAGCTTACGGGTAATGACAAACGAATGTTTAAACTCATGGAGCACAACAATGCTCCATGTTTAAACTGGAGTGTTTGCTTAGGAAACTGCATACGTTGGACATTGGCGCCTATACTCTTGTTCACAAACTAAACTAAATTTAAGTTCAGTGCATTTTTTTCTTTCTATTTCATTAAGAAAAGGACAGAAGATAAATATTAGTTTAGTCCTGTCAAATTAGTCAACGCCTGACGTAAATTGACTTTTTGTTAGTAGGCAAGTTTTTAATCGCGTCTAAACTTGTCTATGGAGTATCTTATTTTGACAGAACTAATTTAAACATATATTTATCTTCTGTCCTTTTCTTAATGAAATAGAAAGAAAAAGATGCACTGAACTTAAATTTAGTTTAGTTTGTGAACAAGGGAATCGGCGCCATTACCTAGTTATTTTGCCTTCGTGCATCATTTGACTGGCTTTCACTAATAGATCTTTAAGTTCTGGGTAGTATCGCACTTATCGATTTTGGCATTCGTAACACACGTGAGATTAAATGTCATATAAGAGATTATGGTATTATACTATTTTGGGTGAATTTGTGTTTTATAAGCAGGATGGCAATTCCATCCTTCAAACTAGCGCAGTCATCTCAAAACATACAGGGTGAAATTGAATAGATGCGACAAATTTAAATATACAATAATAAGTGTTGTCAAGAAAATGTAGAACATATCAAATGTAAAATTAAAAAATAATTGATCAGTGTTACGAAAAGCGTTAAAATAATTAAAGTATCAAAGAATTTCGCGTACTACCGTTTTCGTGTAGCACGATTTAGGTACATTATCGCTATGAATGAATCGCGCCGCCCGGCGCCCCCGTCCGCCCGGCCGCCCGCGCATCTCTTTCCCGCGCGCACGATTAATAAAAGTTTTGTGAAACCAAATTTTCCTTCATACTTTTGTCGGCTTAGGACGATCAAAAATACAATAAAAGTAATAGTGAAAAAATGTTTTAGTATGAGGTATAACCTGAATAATGTTTGTTACAACAACAACAAATCAATTATCGTATTTTTGGCGTATTTAAAAAGTTGGAATCACAGTATTTACAATAATTATTATGAAATCAGTACACTTACGTGTATTTTAGTAATTGTTCAAAATGTCCACCTCCGTTTTGTAAACACAATTGAGCACGGCGCCGCAAAAAGTCTTGTGATTTTACAGTTTCGAATGCACTAATGATTTTGTTTTTTAGTTCGTCTAAAGTTTCGGATTCGCGTTCGTTTAATTTCTCCCCACAAATAAAAGTCCAACGGTGTTAGGTTAATCGAAATCTTCGCTGCGTTTCACGTAGATTTCTTACGGTGTTGTACCACACGACAATATCGAGATACTGCGACTATTTCGTCTCGTCCTAGGCATTGTTATGACACAAACACAAGACAACAACACAAATTATTCGCAATACGTAAAGTAGGATTTGCGGAATGCGCGCGCGACCATGACCTACAAACGTTTTAGGACGACTAATGAACGAAGGAAGGGTGGTGGGCGGCGGGGCGGTCGCCGGGAATTTCCTTAGTCTGAGCCGGGAAGGAATGTCATGCGAGGTTTGGCAACGTCGCATACTTACACTAGAAAATAGGCAAAATTAGGTAAATGACCGCTATGAACGGCAACGTTTAATGACATGAGTACTCCACGACGATTATTGAGCACTGCGATGAGATTTTTTGATACTTTAATTTTTCTTATTTATTTTGCATATTAATTATTTTGCTGGAATACCGATAATTCGTATTTAAATAAAGATAATAACATCAGTGGACCTTTTGAAAACGATAATCACGTAATTTTTTTTAACGATTTAGATTGTAGAAAAAACAGTTTATAATTACTATGTTACTGTAACTGAAGCTCCCATTTCTTTTTGTCGCATTAATTCAAATTCACCCTGTATATTTCGACAGAAACAATAACTGTGTTCATAAATTCAACAACAAATGTCACACTCCCCCCTACAAAAGCATCGTACTAAAACAACAACCGTTCAAAAATACTTAAACTATAACTGGACAAACAGAAAACACGTAACGGAAAAACCTAAAAGCTTTTAGGTCGGCTCGGATTTTAGTTTTAAAAATATCAAACTGTTAATTGGCGGACAGAATATTCCATTGTATTGGGAGTGTAAGGGGTGCACTGCACACACTTGTTCGGGTTGCATGTTTCGGCACAGCCGGGCGGCAAACTCGAATATTATGTAGACATATCGCTCATTTGGAGAAACATCTACGTAAATGTATTTTTTCCCAAAAGTTAGTTAAATATGACAAAGCACTTAGAAAGCGTATTTACTTTAGGAAAGCAAAGACGTAAAAAAAAGTAGCAGTTACGTCGATGTTTCTCCAGATTAGCGATATGTTTGGGCAATCCCTTACAGCGTTTGTCCACCGCCATCGTCTACGGAACGTTAACGAGATACGAGATTATTCGAACCGAACGTGACGTTGCGTGGCGGTGAACAAACGGCCTTAGCTCGATTTGTACCGACCCGACCCGACACAATTCAGCGAGTGTAGACGTAAATGCCGAACGAAGTTTGCCGATCGGCACGCCGAATGAAAGCCGTATATATGCAGTAATTGCTTGGGGTCGGCTTTGTTGTTCAACAAATACTGCCGATTCGAATGTGCCGACTCGAACAAGTGTGTAACACCCCTTACTATGTAGAGAATGCTTGTCCATTTCAGAGTATTCTCGTAATCCGTCTCTCTTTGTGCAGTTCTATTGTAAATCCATTAATTGTCAATGGAATAACAAATAGATCTCAATACGTTTGTATGAACGTATGTTATGGGGAATTGAATTTGGAAATGGTCTGTGTCTGTCAAAGTCCCTTATGTGTTGTACCTAGGTGTTACCTACCTATGTGTGAGAAACTTGTATCAAGGAAATTTAGATAATAATATTTTTTATACTTGCACTAAGGTGAAATAATTATTGACGGGACTAATGCCCGGTTTGCTGAAGAATTCTTAAACGGAGTTTAAACTTTCAGTAGCTGTTGATTCGACGTAATTATCTATTTAAGCGAATTCCTTCCGTATGCTCGGTTTTTGAGGTTCTCAGATAAAATCTCGATAATAATTCTCTAGACTCTTCAGCTAAATCCTTCCTTAATGACGTGTTTAAAAACACGATATCGAATCAATAATCACTATCGAATGGATAAATTCCGTTTAAAAACCTTAGAAACTGGGCATAACTAAACTAGTGTTGTAAATACGCTCGAGTCGACGCTAAGCCGCTCGAGTCAACGCTCGAGCAGTTTAGAAACGCTCGAGTCAATGCTCGAGCAGTTTAGAAACGCTCGAGCGTTGGCTTGAGCGTTTAGAAAAAAAAAGTTCAATTATAGCGCCGAACTCGACGCTCGACTCGACCTTGAGCGCGAGTCTCGACTAATCATATTGATAATGCTATCGTTTTCCATTTCATAAGAAACACTCGACTCACTCAACATTATGAACGCAAAACAATAAATAAAATAATGATAACTTATAGGAAATATGCAAAACGCCGATAAAAATGATTTCCAATTTGAGTCGGAGTACATAGGCACATCACGCGTCATAATGACTATAGAATACCTTCTAGTCAAATTATTATTAATATACCCCCAGTAAAAAATGATAACGCTTCGACGCTCGAGCGCGCCACTCGAGCGCCGTACCCCGAGTCGTCAGCGCTCACGAGTCTTAAACGCTCGCGAGAGCGTTTCACGCTCGAGTCTTGAACGCTCAACAGCGTCGACTCAGCGCTCAACGCTCGACGCTCAGTGCTTATTTTTACAACACTAAACTAAACATAATCCGATAAAATTTTTTTTTTTTTTAAGGTCTCTATGGACCTCAAAACTTTAACAACTATCCCAAAATGTTTATTTCATAGATTGTTTTACTCCGCCCTACAACGACTGTGTATCTATCCCACGTTCGTTGTCACAAACAGGATATTATGTTTGTTATAACAAAGTGCCGTAAGCGGTACAGTTGAACCCTTTCTCGCAAGATTGATTCGTTGGAAGTTCGCGAATTGGCGCGGGTGCACTCATCAATCAAATGGAACACATTACAGAACTATGTGCGGGAGTGCTCAAGTATTGATAATGTGTCAGTTTACATGGTATTACGTAAATAATAATAACAAGTGTACCTATAAGGGTTACAGAAAAGTATAGATTTGTCCATTGAGAACTATGGATTTTTTGGGAATGTTGTAGATTTGTCCATTTTACGCTCCAGTGTAAATAATATATGAGCGATATACATCGGAGAAACATCGACGTAACTGCCACCTTTTTTTAAGTCTTTGCTTTTCTAACGTAATTACGTTTTCTAAGTGCTTTGGCATATTTAACTCATTTTTGGGAAAAAAAAAACTATTTATGTCGATGTTTCTCCAAATGAGCGATATATAACAATAACGGTTTATGTTTCAATCGTCAGACATATTTTATCTAGGGCATAAAAATGACGGGTTGAGAGCTTTTGTATGGAAAATATCAGACAACCATATTTTCACACACATATTCTTCAGATGAAAAAATTATGACTTGAAAAACCAGCTCAATAAAAACACGAAATAATTGATAAATAGAGTAAAAAATATAACAACAATAAAGTAACCGAATAAAGTTGTAGCCATATATCTAAACTTGCCATACCCTTCAATTTCCCAAATGGATTTTCTGAGAACGTATGGACTGTACAGTGTACACTTTGTTTGTCAAGCCGGACTGGCCAGTAGAATACATTATCTTCACAGGTTCTAGGAAACAAACGAGACACGAGGCATTTGGCAATGCTCGGACAAGACAAAGGCAAGACAAAGGTATAGGAAGATTGTGGCCTATACAATACAATACAGCTAAATGTAGTATAAAGTAGTGGTTTGTTTACATAGTATGTATGCTCTAATGGAAGTAAGAATAATTGGAATTTTAACAGTATGTTGTTTGTTTTAAATTATGGGTTGCAGCCTTTGTTTGCAAGATCGTTCATACTAGGTAGGTATGGTCTAAATGTAGGTAATACTTGTACATATATTTGGTCTGTCGAGTATACACCGTGTTCCGGACGATATACATAAACTTCGACCAGATGTTCAGACCATGGAAATAAGCATTTTTTATTATGGACACATTAATTAATTCTTATTTTTGTTAATTTTCATAAAAAACTAAATACCTTGACGTAAATCACCCGATATGCATGACTCTTTATCCGAATTGGCAACGTCGTAATTTTCATTCATAAGATTTGGCGGGCTAAAACTTGTCAAAACTAAGTTAAGACCCTTTCTTACTGCATAGCTCAATTATATTTCATTAACTGAAATTACAAATATCTTTGTAAAGAAACCTTTTTAATTACTACTTCCTTTGTTAGATTTGATTTGTAAAAGCTATAGAAGCGTTTGCCAAAGTTTATGGATAACGTGAAGAACACGGTGTATAGACGTTATATTATCTACTTTACATCATGTTAATTGGCTTCACCCATAACGGTGCAAATTGACCTACCAAACTTTGTAATAACAGTGTTTTGTGCTTTTGTGCAAGAATAGTATCCTGCATTTGTTGAAAAGACGGAATTGCTCTTAACCGAACAAAACCTTGACATAATGAACACACCGTGCCCTGGCTGTCCAAATGACGTCGGTCCACTATCAGGCGCCTCAATCAATAAACAATACAAGTAGCCACTGACCATGTGGAAGAGCTCTCGAGGAGATACGTCGCTGATAACATCGCTCTGTCCAGGGGTTGGCCAGATATAGATACATGTGTCGGGATGCGTCGATCTGGAACAGATACAAGCATAGACACATATTGGCCGTAAGATAATGAAAACTTTTAATTATTATTCGTAAAATGAGTAATGTAAGCGAAATGTAAGCTGGAGCGGAGAACGTTACTGCCTGAAGGATTCTTCATTCTGACCGTCCGGATCCGTTTATTATGATTTTTGTTTGGATATTGACTTGAAAGAGCATGGCAGTTGAGAATATGTCATGCTCACTTTAGTGTCTCACTGATGGTGGCGCGTGTGTTGGATCATTCGGTTCCCTACAAAATGGTTGAGCTGGATGGTGCTGATCCACGCGTCATGTTCGTGAACGGGCGCCGTCGGTTGAGACTGCACAAGTGCACATCAAAGTGGGATCCAACGAAAATAAACGGTAGACTGCCAAGGCTTATTTTTAATCTTATATTTTGAATTGTTTCTTCATTTGTGTGTGTTTTTTTAGAAGCAACAAGAATAATGTACCCAGGATTTTGTAATATCTTGATTTAAAAGAGTGTCCATGGAGTTTCTTGCCCGTTCTTCTCGTTATTCAAATCCCCTAAGTGATCATTTTGGTGGAATTAAGCTCTATCTATAAGTGAGAGCAGGGGTGGCCCAGTAGTAACGGCCGCGACTTACGAGTTGTAGGTCGTAGGTTCGAACTCAGACAGGCGCTTTACTTTGCGTAAATTATTTATTTAATCACCACTGCTCTCAAAACGGTGAAGGGAAACATCGTGAAGAAACCGGCATGTCCTAGAACCAAAAATTCGAAGACATGTGACATCTACCATCCTGCACTGGGCCCGCGTGGTGGATTACGGTCCACTCCCTCTCACCGAAAGGTCTATGTCCCAGCTGTGGAAACATTATAGGCTGATTATGTAAGCTCTATCAATTACTTAAATCCGAAATCCTAAACATTAAACATAAATAAACAGGAACTGTAAACATGACTTGTATGTATACCTTTTGTATCGAGTTCGACACCGGCTTGTATCTTCGGAAGCCGAGTAACGCACCGCTAGTCAAACATCAAACATCATGAATCAAACGCGTCCGGATCCGGACAGCTGGACAACCGGACACCCGGACACACCAGACGTCTGGTGACTTATATAATTGTGTAGGGTAGTTTATGAAAAGTCACTAAATTGAGGTACGTAGGGTTTGAATTGCTGTGATATATCTGTCCCGATAAGTACGTTAACAAACTTTTTTTTGGTATTCTGAGTACTTGCTCGTCGGTATTCATAAATCATAAAGATACAATACACGGAAACACGACAAATCGTGTTAAACCGAATATCAAAGCGAAATTCAGGCAGCATTCCTAAAATATTACTTCGCAAATTCGCAGCGAATGTACAATACATTAGGAAAATTAAATAACACAACAGAAGTTCCAGCTAAAAGCATTGCGCATAAATCATCGCTGAACGACGTTACATAGGAACTGCACACCCGTGTACGACCCAGTCCGGATGGCGAAATAAAAAACTGACTAAGTGCGAGTCGAACTCGCTTACGGAAGGTTCCGTACTATACAACACATGTCTGTGAAGTAACTGATTGTATTTAGTAAGTAGTCGTTTTTTTTTGGACGATTTTCTAAAAAAAAAAGACGGGTTGCATTTCGGGAGTGCCGGCAGAAGTGAAAACTTGAATATTAACGTTGAAATAAATCCATCCATCCATTGTCGTGTGACACTTAGTTCACTTCGGTTGGCGCCGCCGTAGAGAGGGGGATACTTAGTAGTTAGGAGTAGTAGTTCTCCCCTGTGTAGTCTCTCCTGACGGTCACGTGTCCTGACGCGATGTCCTGACGCGAGTTTAACATTTTTTACCCATTACACAAAAGTGTGCAACGCCGCTAAAGAAGTTTTCACTTCAAAAAAACGATGAAGAAATGCTTATTATTCGAGGTTTCTTTTTATAAATTACTAGCTGCGCTCGGCGGTTTCACCCGCATAAGTTTAGATCCCGTTGGAATATCGGGATAAAAAGTAGCCTATATGTTAATCCAGGGTTTCAGCTACCTTCATACAAAATTTTATCAAAATTTGTCCAGCCGTTTGAGCCTGAAGAAGTAACAACACACTCACAAACTTTCGCCTTTATAATATTAGTGCGATTTTTATTAGGAGGTTGGGCAACACGTATTCTGTGAAAATGCAAACTGGCTAGCTATTACGGTTCTTAAAGCACAGTCCTGTGATAGTCAGAAAGAAGACGAACGATGTAACCAATATTTTGTAATTCTGACTGACCCAGCCCTTGACTATTCAGAAGTGCCTGTAATTGGTTTAATTGAAATAAATGGTTTCAATTGAGTTGACAAACGATGTGGGCTTAGCAATAGGGTCTCGTTGGCACTCTTTGGGTAAACGGAACCCTAAAAGTACACTCCAAACGTATTACCAAGTACGGATCCAACGTATTACTCGATATTCGTAATGGAACACGGAGAATGCCGAAGCTATTTCACGGACGCTTTTCATATTCAAACATTGGAAATGGAATTTTTCTAATAAAAATTGTTTGTACCTCCGCTCTTTTGATGTATTTTAGCCTTTTTAATTTAGCCTAGAAAACAATAGCTCGTGTTTTATGACCCTGCTAGTTTCTAGCCGCGACTTCGTTCGTGTGGAAGTCGTTAGATCCATCCATACTAATATTGTAAATTCGAAAGCAACTCTGTCTATCTGAAATAAAGATAGAAAATACGTTTACTTGCGGTGAACCTGACGCAAAAAGAACATAAACACAAAAAAAATCTGTCTGTCTGTATGTTACCTTCTCACGCCTAAACCGCTGAACCGATTTCGATGAAATTTGGTATAGAGATAGTTTGAGTCCCGGGAAAGGACATAGGATAGTTTTTATCCCGATATTCCCACGGGATCGAAACATACGAGGGTGAAACCGCGGGGCGCAGGTAGTACACAATATACTAAAATAACAGCCCAATTTTTATAAAACTCCCTCACTCGGCCTCTGCCAACCGCGTCGCATCGCATCGCTCGGCTGCACTATTTTTGGGCTTCTACGGGTTCTAGCGTAATAATTACTTAACCTTCCTCAAGAATTGGGCTATCAATTGCAAGAAGACTTTCTCAAATCCGACTCGTAATTCCGGAGATTAGCGCGTAACTCTTCAGCTTTATTATATTAGTATTGATGAGAAATCGGGCTAGGTCGATCGGGCCCCAGGAGGAATTTTCAATAACTAAATTACTCGTAGTTTACGTATTTGATCTAAGGATATTGTTTCGATGCACGCGATCTTGCTGGCGTATTTGGGTTTCGATCTTCGACGCTAAATTCCCTATGGGGTGAGCAGAACTGATCCGTAGAGTATCTATCGTCATCGCATGCTTTAGATAAGTTTAATAGTTGATGCTCTAAGCGCCGTCATTATGGGTCGTGTTTCCTGCCACGCCAGCTATCCGTTAATTACAAGTTTAACTGTACGGACTTTGCTTATAAGCATTCAAAAATTAATTTAGCGATACAATCTAATTGCCAGCATTACACAAATGGCACTACGAGAGACTAATCAAAAAGTAATTTAATACCACTCGAAAGTTTATTTCAAGTTTTGGTGGTATTAACTGTAAATCATCCAGAAATACCGGTGTTGTTTGCTACACGAGAAATAAATAGATTTTAACGATTGTGCGTTGAAAACAACAATAAATATCGCTGCTTTGATTATTTATGCTACAGTTGGTACATTTTATTTTTAATATTCCAGGGTTAATAGGCTTCTTGGAGCCAACAACCCTATAGCTCTTTCGTTAGAAGCAAAATAAATGCGCATTTTTTCATTATTTATTCATTAGTCGTGCCAGAATTTTTATTGTATTTTGTGCTTAGGATAATGAACATAAAAAATATAAATGCTAAGCAGATATTTTAATTAAAACAACTAAAAACAGAAAATTCCCATCAATCTCGTGCGGCTGAGCGCTAATCCTGAAAAAATGATAATCTCATCCAGGTCCACCATTAATGTCGTAATTAAACTTTATTGCTTTTTGTTTACAAGCAGTTAGATACGAAATACCCTTTAATAATTAATAATGTGGAACAAAGAATATGCGGTGGTAATTACCGGGGCGGTATTAGCGGCGAACCGGGTGGTATTACTCACGACCAGGTGTAGGGTAACCTGGCTAATGAGCTCATAAATTGAGACCAGGGTCCCCGAGACCCGGCCGTGACATTTGAAGGTTTTATGGTGTATTAATGTGATTTGTGACGTCATCTTGTGAAGAGTCTTTTGATGTTATGATAGTATGATGAACTTTGGTTGCGAGTTTCGGTGTTGATTATACCTATGCAATTTAACAGACCTTAAGATTTCTGTTCGAGACAAAGAGCCGAAAAGTCAGCATTTTGGGAAGCATATGGTAGTGACTTTGTTCGTTAAGTTCTTCAGAAAGGTAACATCATAACATGCACCTGTGTTACTTGCAACCGACGTGCGTGTATGACCAGCACACTAATTGCGTAACACACTATCAATCGGAATCAGAATCATTTTGAAGCAACTTGCTAATCCATTGCTTCATAAGTTCGAAAAATTTGTCTGCTCAACACGTAAATAACGCAATGAATGTTGTTGGACTGTCAAAATGAAACCGATTCCGATTGATAATGTGTTACGCAATTGCCCCGCAGATGTATGAACGTAAATGAGGCAAAAAGAGTATGTAAGGATCGTAGCAGGTGGCATTCCGTTGTGTCTGTCTACCCTTATGGGATGGGGGCGTGATGTTATGTATGTAATTTGGAGCACTCAGAGAAAATTGCAATAACCTACTTGTAAGTCGTAAAGGGTCGTGGTCGCGCAGAAACCGCGAGCTACAATGTTTCGATGCAGTGAGTGGCTTATTGTGGGCAGTAGGTACCGGCGAGCACAGCGATTTCATTAAATAGCCTGGAGCTGCAGTTTGCATTATTATGCAAATGCGGCGACGCTGTATACCGCCGGCGTCGCGGCGCCGGTCTCAGAAATTAGGTGGAGTCATTGTTGAAGCGTGTGGAGGATTCGTGATCTATATGGGCAGTAAAGATTGTTGCGTAAGGCGTGAATTATACAGAGACGGCGTAAGGTGAAAGTAAATACAAAATGTGCGAAGGCGGCGCAACGTGTCGTGAATTACACTCAAGCGGCGCGGCGGCGGGCGGCGCATTCGTACATTTTGTATGAAAACGTTTTGAAGCGGCATCATGCCTGCGCCGCGCCTTCGCCTTACGCCGTCTCTGTATGATTTACGCCTAAGGATTCCCTTTAATTAGAATCTAAGAAAATGTAACTTAATGCCTCTTATTGCATGAGATATTAAAACATAAATGGCGAAATGCCGGTGTACTATAGGTGCCTCTCTCTGGGTTTTCCTTCGGGGAATCAGACGTAATGTTATGGCTTATTCCCATGCGCTCCATAATTTTATTCCCAGCGGCTCCAAAATTAAAAAGCAATTTATTATTATTAAATAAAATCTTTCCCATAAGTGACTAGCCATGCCGGCTCTTTAATAGTTTTCTGAATGCCTCTTGCCTTTCAGGCTGTCATGAGAATATTTGGTTTTGGTTTGTGTTATATGTAAATTAATGAAATTGTGAAATCAGTCAAAATCTGTAAAAAAATATGCAATCCAATTTTATCATTTTCCTAAGGTAACAGTAATAAAAACCGGCCAAGTGCGAGTCGGATTCGCCCATGAAGGGTTCCGTAGCAGCAAGTAACATAATATAAAAATTCTTGTAGTTCGTTGTAACTTTGTGAAAGGTAAATTGCGGTTTTCGATTTATGACGTATTAAAAAAAAACTACTTACTAGATCTCGTTCAAACCAATTTTCGGTGGAAGTTTACATGGTAATGTACATTATATATATTTTTTTAATTTTATCATTCTCTTATTTTAGAAGTTAGAGGGGGGGGGACACACATTTTACCACTTTGGAAGTGTCTCTCGCGCAAACTATTCAGTTCAGAAAAAAATTATATTAGAAACCTCAATATCATTTTTGAAGACCTATCCATAGATAAAATTTTTGGAGTTTCAGTTGTAAGTATGGGGAACCCCAAAATTTATTGTTTTTTTTTTCTATTTTTGTGTGAAAATCTTACTGCGGTTCACAGAATACATCTACTTACCAAGTTTCAACAGTATAGTTCTTATAGTTTCGGAAAAAAGTGGCTGTGACATACGGACGGACGGACAGACAGACAGACAGACATGACGAATCCATTAGGGTTCCGTTTTTTGCCATTTGGCTACGGAACCCTAAAAACTCAAACACAAGGCATTTATTTCAATTAGGCCATTTACAGGCACTTTTGAAGTGTCAAGAAGTCGGTCAGTCAGAATATATGAAGCTAGTAAAATAGAGAACCAAATAAGAATTCTACAATAAACAGCAGACTCTAAATCATACGCAGTCTGGCACATATTTCTTTGTAGCCTCCCTTATTCGCTGTCAAGTTTACCGGACCCTATTCTGCGGGACCTCCGGTTTATATAAATCCGCGCCCCGGGACCGCTTCACTGGCTTTCCACTGTTTGTTTTTATATCATATTATCTATACAAGCTTTGCCCGCAATGTTGCTCTTGGGTTTGCAAGTTTAAGTATTTCTTACCTAACACTAGCTTCTGCCCGCGACTTAGTCCGCGCAAAAATATATCGTATGACAGTTGGCAATAATGTAGCTGTCTATTAGTTAAATAATTTTTGTAATCGGATCAGTACTTCCAGAGATTAGCATTTTATCCTTAATAAAAAAATAAATAAATAAGTAAAAGCATGCGACCACGGGAAGGTACTTGTTTCATCCTTTTCAGTAGTCGGGTTTTAGTTTTTAAACTTATTTTTTATTTCTATATTTTGGGACTTATTTCAGTAATGTTTATATTTTTGAAATGTGCTAATTAAGCCCTTCATTTGATACCCAACACGGAATGATTAAAAAAAAAATTAGATTTTTTTTTCTAGAGGGCGCCATATTCAATTTATTGTGACGTCACATAGCCTATACCACCGGACGATCAAGACGCTTCCAACGATATCACATTTGTCCTATTATGACAAGCAGTTTAGAAGTTATGAGGGAACAGATGATCATACATACATACCGGTCAAAATCCTAACCCTCCTTTTTGCTTTGCCGTAGTCGGGTAAAAAGAGATTACTTTGACAAAAATAAACAATTTCACCTCGTTATAATATTAGTTTAGATAGTTTAACGTCTTAATCACCGCTAATGAGACACAATTGATTTTCTATTGTGATGGGTCGATATCGTACCACGCCTGGATTAAAAAAAAAAAAAAAAAAAATGAAAATGATGCCTGTCCCTTAAAATGTCTTTGTTTTATGTCACTTGGCTGGATTTAAGAACAATTTTAATATCCATTAGCTATATTATTCTCAGGTTCCCGTTTTGTCCATTGATTTAGGTATTCATGCGAGACTAATTCTCAAGTTCTTGTTTTGTCCATATATCCTCAAACAATTTTTTTTTCTGTTCAAAGAATCAATAGCTTTTGCTCTTCTATCTTTATGTATTTTTATTTATTAAGTGTTTTTATGAATAAATAAATAAAATATTAGTTGTTCATTTCGATAAATCGAGTCTGGTTTAACCATGCTGGGATCGGTGCAATTCATTCATTCAAAATATTAGTTAGTTACTCATAGTATACTCTCATAGTCTGCGAGATTTTATTCTTGATTCATACTGCTGACGACTCGGCGATGGTATAAAATTTTATTTTCATCTTTTGATTGCGGAATTGAGTTTCCGTTTATTACCGACTATATTGGTTTTGATTTTCGTGTTCATTACTGGTCCCATATAAGAAAACAATGCTGAAAATCCATACTAATATTATAAATTCGAAAGTAACTCTGTCTGTCTGTCCGTATGTTATCTTTTCACGCCTAAACCGCTGAACCGATTTAGATGAAATTTGGTATAGAGATAGCTTGAGTCCCGGGAAAGGACATAGGATACTTTTTATCCCGATATTCCCACGGGATCGAGACTTCATAGACGAGAAGTCACAGTTATAACGTGCAGCTGTCGACTATTTCTGTTTTTTGCTCGTGAACATAGATCTATTTTGTTTTTATTTTTCTTTTATTATAATTCGAGTTAATTATCTTTTTGTATGAGTGTCAGCTACCTCCGTAGAAAAGTTTATCAAAATTGGTCCAGCCGTTTGAGCGTGAAGAAGTAACAAACATATAAACACACACACACACATACACTCACTCACAAACTTTCGCCTTTATAGTATTAGTGTGATAGTGTGATTCTGTTTTACCGTGAAAAACCTAGTAAGTAGAATGTAGATACTTCATAACTTTATCGGTAATACATTTGCGATTCCCATTTCATTAGCCCCCAATTTGTTTGTCAATCGCTGCCATTTAAAAAGGGCTTATAATATCGTGTATTGGAACTGAACAGCGTATTTTAAATCCGTAGCACTATTTCTTCTCATTAGCACAAAATGAGGCTCAAAATGAGTTGTTATTATGTTCGAGTAGCAAATAATCCTCATTAATAAACGACTCTAATTAGCTAGCTCTAATAAGTAAATGGTACGCCACTGATTACCTGCAGTATAGTCTCTCCTTACTCCCTTTAATCCATCCAAAGGTTGTCTGTAAAAGATGGCTTTTAGCGGTAAGGCTAAGAAAAATTACAGATTTTTTTTACATAGATTGAAACAATGCTCATTGTCTCATTCACCCTATGTAAACATTCATATCTTTAAAGAGTATTTTATCTATCTAAAAAAGTCTTACAATATTGAATATTGGAACAGAACAACGTATTTCAAATCAGTAGCACTATTTTGTCTCATTAGCCCAAAATGAGGCTAAAACTGTGTTGCTATTATGTTCGGGTTCCATGTTAAATACTCCTCATTAATGGACAACTCTTAATTAGCTTTGACGTCGATTTGTGCTGTTCCATTTGTCCTAAATTTAATATTAAATTCATAATAGCTTCCCGGAAATCAGGTTTGATGTTGTAATAATTGAAACGAGTGCTGCAGGCCTGGGGTTGGGCTTGAATATTTAAACGGTTTTGTGTTTAGATATTAATAAGTATTATTAAATAAATTACTTTCTGTTGTTTAAACAAATACAGCCTGGAATACACATGCTGTGTAGCACAAAAGTACGCTAATTTCGGGCACAATTAGCATTTGTGTGTGCGAAAAGAGTTAAATCATTTATGACACTCGGCAGCATACTGTAAATGGGGCATACATAATCAGCCTATAATGTTCCCACTGCTGGGACACAGGCCTTTTCTCTGTGAGAGGGAGTGAGCTGTAATGCACCACGCGGGCCCAGTGCGGGTTGGTAGATGTCACATATCTTCGAATTTTTAGTTCTAGGACATGCCGGTTTCCTCACGATGTTTTCCTTCACCGTTTTGACAGCAGTGGTGATGAAATAATTTACTCAAAGTAAAGCGCCTGTCTGGGTTCGAACCTACGACCTACAACTCGTAAGTCGCAGCCTTTACCACTGGGCCACCAATGCTCTCAAAAAAATTGGCATAGGTACTACTTATTAGCAAACAAGCATGCTTTTAATATAATAATATAATATAATAATAATATTCCACAACTATCACACAACGCCATCTAGTCCCAAGCTAAGCAGAGCTTGTGTTATGGGTACTAGACAACTGATAAACATACTTATATATTTCTAAATACATACATATTATAGATAAATTACACCCAGACACAGAACAAATGATCGTGCTCATCACACAAACATTTGTCCTGGGTGGGAATTGAACCCACGACCTCCGGCATAGCAGTCAGGGTCACTAACCACTAGACCATCAGGCCTGTCAAAATAGAATGAGTATCAGCGTAAGGAAAAAGCCTAATCGAAATCAACCTTATTTTTTAAGGCAGTTAAAATCACAGGTTATTTTCGTATAATTTGTGTATTTATTTATTTAATTAGAACGGTATAAAACCAATTACAAAAACTAAAGACAGTTTGTGCACATACACATAAAAGAGAAAATATAAAAACATTGAGTTCAGGTAAAGAAGTTAACTACACTTTCATAAATCCCTCTCACAGTACTTCTGAAGGCCAATTCTCGTAATTTAAAATGTTCAAAATCTAGTCGCAGTCTCAACTCGGCGACAAAGAAATGTCAAAAACTTGTCAAAATGTAGGGAAATTAGAGGTATTTTTGACAGATTGAGACTGAGATCAGACTGTAACCGTTCTTAAAATTACAAGAACTGCCCCTCTGATATGCCGACAAAATCTTCGTCCATTCGTCCGCAAACAGATCGTTTGTTGGATTAGAGTCCAAGAGATCATTAAGTTCGGCCAGACTACGTGGCACTAGGGACTTAGCACGCGCAACGGTGCAATATGGAGGCACAACATGTCGATCAGGCGCGTCAATAGTGCCACGGAGCGTCTTACAGGCTATATAAGCCTAAAAAATTTTCCATGTAGACTAAGCTTCCATTCATTCCACATCACCCCCACCATTTCATTTCACCCCTTGCCATTGTCTCTGCTATTTTTAGAATTACCCTTTCTTTACCAAGAATCAAATAAAGCAGCGCTGACAGAACGTCTTAGCATTCCACCCCTGCGTTGACAACAGCCCAGTAAAAACAAACTCAACCCGCCATCGCCATGGTATTTGCAGAATAAGTAATTCAATTTAAATAAAACGCCGTATCGATTGAAAGTTACTGCTGCCAGGGGTTGAGCTTGAGACATGGAGTAGGAATGTTCAGAAGGACCAGTCAACCTTTCTTTTAGGTTTACATGTGGTTACAAAAAAACCGAGTGTGCTTATGACCACACGACTGAAGTGAAACTTCAAAAGTATTTGGCTATGAGAGGAAGAGAGAAAGAAAATGTGCGCGCGCACTGCTTTCTCTTGCTTATATCCCCCACTCAACTCCCGTTCGCCTATCCCGATCACACTTTTCGTAACACATTCGCCAGCTTACTCCCCAAGTCAAGCGTGCGTAAAGAAGTTTCACTTCAAAAACTGGCTCTCTTCTCATGATATGTGAGGTTTTGGCAAGGGGATGTGCATTTGTGCAACAGCATTCTTGTTTTTAGCACCCAATAACTACAAACTGCGGGGTAATTGCATAACAACACTTAGGCTGTTTACACATTATGCCGCAGCTGCAGCGGCACCGCCGCCGCCGCGGTGTCACTGTATTAATTACCCTTGTATTTGTATGAATCCTTACACATGGCGCCGCGGCTGCGGCGGCGAATTTTGATAAGGCTTGATACCGCGGCGGCGAAAAACGCTGCCGTTGCGGCGCCATGTGTAAACGCTCTAACAGTAGGAATGGTTTTCATTTTGACAGTTCAACAACATTCATTGCGTTATTTACGTTGTTGAGCAGACAATTTTGTTGAACATATGAAGCAATGGATTAACAATATCCTTCAAAATTATTCAGATTATGATTGATAGTGTGTTACGCAATTAGGTTGCAGCTGCTTCAAATCGTGTTTAATAACAAGAAACTTCTTCAATTATGTTTAATACTACAATAATATTTTATTAAACATTTAAGACATATTAATGCGTTTTCGCCGTTTACCGCACACACTTCGACAGAACAAGGCATAGACAAAATTGCGTTTCGCGGCGTGTGCTGTTTGTTGTGTAGACCACATAGTTTTCTAACAGTGTTATTTTACTGGAGATATTAAAACACAACAAATATGTTTATATTGCGAAGTGTCTGTTTAGTCTGACGAATTTAATTCTTAAGAATAATAATAATATCTACTTTTATATTTTTTAATGTTTTATTTATGATTTTTATAAAAATGTATTTAATAAGTGAGAAAATAAATAAACGAGATAATAATATCAGCCTCTTTTACTGAGAAGGCATAAGCATTGAGGATTGCCGATTTCAGACTTATGATTATTTTAAGACTCCACTAACTAAAAAATAAATCTTGGATAGTTAATCATTTTTGGTCCTTCTGTACATACTACTCTACGGTCAAGGCTCTCGCTGTCCCGCTGGAGGCCTTGATCTGGTGTAATGAAACATAAATGAATAAGTCGCTGAAGCACCGTTGTGCACACCGCGGTGTTTGTGCAATCATAGTTAGTAAATAATAATATTTGTGCTTTCAGACTGATGAGCTTTGGTTTCATACCGGAGAATAAAGGTTTACACAGATTTGGTGAAAATGCTAAGCTTGCTCGAACAAAACTTGCGATGCACTTTCTATTTAAAACGTAGGTAATCTTTTTGTGAAAACTCATAATGGGTTTAATGTTTTAACCGCTTACGCCGGATAAATCCGACAAATATTTTCGTGTCCATTCCGCCTGGGTCGTATATATACGACCAAATACCACAGCTCGTTTAATCTGTATTATTTCCTTCACTCACCACCACACTCACACAATCTTCACTTCACTCACTCACCACTCACTCACTTTCTTCTTCACTCTTCACTTTCCTGCTAATTACTTACATCGGACTTTACGCTTTTTATTTGATCTTTGTTTTGTTTTTTTATCTGATGTATCTAGTGTATTGTGTGTCCTTTAGTCTGTGCTAAATAAATGTATTTTCTTTCTTTCATCACAGTTTGTTTAATCGGTATTTATTTCTCGTTTTGGTTTTTTTCGCTCGCTGGGGGCACGGCAACCGATATAAAGTCGGGCGGTTAAAAGGTTAAATGGGGGTGGAAGTTTCCATGGATGGTGTCATTTTTGCCGATGGGAAATCCCATCGAATAACTTCTGGGCTAAGAAAATGATAATACTGATTTCTCCATCAAAATTGAATCTACTCAGATAATATTCTCACCAACTAAATCTGCCTCAATTTTTTTCATCTATCAAACAGCAAGCCTGGCTGTTGAAACATAAATATTATTCCTTGCTTAAACTTGTTGCAGTTGTAGGCACAAACACAGCCGTCCGTGTGGACAGCCTGTGGAGTTCTGGGGACTTATGAATTTATAAGAGAAGTCGATGACTTTGATGTCGAATTGAAATTGTAGATGCTATATTTATAGTTATATTTTAAGTAGTGAAATTGTTAGTAATTCAATGTTGTTAGGTAGGTTTCGACGGAATTTAACTAGTTACTTGCCATTTATTTATTTTATTTAATTAAAACGAGTTTAAACCAATTACAGAATTTAAATGCGCACAAAAAAGACACACACAAAAGAAACACATAAAAGATTAAATACAGGTTGAAATTGAAAACATGCGACAAATCGGAATGGGAAATTGTACTCATCATTATGAACAACTTTTACTATGAGACGAAACCTAAATCGCGAAAAAAAAATCAGCTGCTCCCTACATTTTGACGAGTTATGCGAACATAAATGTAGGGAACAGCTGGTTTTTTTTCGCGATTTCAGGTTTGGTCCTAGCCTATAGCCTTCTTAAAGGATTGGGCTATCAAATGCAAAAATAATTATTCAAATCCGACTGGCAGTTCTAGAGATTAACGCGTTCAAACAAACCGGCCAAGTGCGAGTTAACACTTCATACAAATAACGGCAAAAAAATCACGTTTGTTGTATGGGAGCCCCCTTAAATATTTATTTTATGCTGTTTTTAGTATTTGTTCTTATAGCGGCAACGGAAATACATCATTTGTGAAAATTTCAACTGTCTAGCTATCACAGTTCATGAGATACAGCCTGGTGACAGACAGACAGATGGATAGTGGATTCTTAGTAATAGGGTCCCGTTTTTACCCTTTTGATACGGAACCCTAAAAACCAACCCTTCAGCTTTATTATTAGTATAGATTGCCTTCAATGCAGTCACTTATAATTAGATTCATTATTTACGTCCCAATTGAGTCTTTTAAATAAATAATTACAAAACGAAAAGTTAATTCCGTCCCTAGTATGAACTATAAGTTTGGTCCATCTTCGAGCTCTTCCCGCTAACTTTAGCCGGTAACTTTTTAAATATCACCCCGCTGTAAGTCTCAGGATCTAGGGGAGACTGGCTTTAATAAGAAAAGGAAACTTCTTGAAACTATTTTATGAGTTGAAAGATATTAATTACTTATTCTTAGTTGGTTTTTAGTTAGTTTTTTTAGGTATCTGTGGAAAGTTAGGCGTGGTAAACACTTTTTCTGGTCGGCACGCACTTGTTCGAGTTGTCACAATCGAGTGGCAACATCTGTATAGAATGTACAGACGCCAGCACATCAAGCTGCTACAATCTGTCAAATTTATGTAATAGATTTTCAACTTTATCGATAAAGCATAAGGTTCAAAGTTGATTAGGAAAATTTGACAGTTCGGGTAGCTTGATGTGCTGGCGTCTGTACTAGATGTAGTTTATGACATTGAATTTGTTTACAAATTTTTATCACCGGTCCTTTGGAACGTAGATGATTTTTGTTTACGGTTGAATGGCCTGGGGGCCATTCGATTTAGGCCGTTTAGACTAAATACCTATTTTGCCGCCCGGCTGTGCCGAATTATGCTGATTCGTACAAGCATGTAATATTAGCGTATTCATCATTCTGCTCATAAATTTGAAGACATATACCAACCCGCACTGGGCCCGCGTGGTGGATTACGGCCCACTCCCTTTTCACCGAGAGAAGGCCTGTGTCCCAGCAGTGGGAACATTTTAGGTATCATTCTTCCATAAGATTTAATCTGCGGATTTGGTAATGTCTGTCGGTTTATGTTGTTTTTGAAACTCTCTTTGAAATGGTTCAGAGAGAGAGTTTCAAAAAAACAACATAACATTAGATTTGAGGCTTTGAGAAGCGAGATGTTAAGCTGAAGGTAAAATAGCCACCAATCATCAACTCAACCTACTGCCACATAATAAAAATCTTATAAATTCATTCATTCATTCACTCACTGTGAAACCATGCACAGTCAAACTACCGCGTCTTAGAAGCATGACATTTCACACAAAAGTTGCTTTTATAACGAACTAGCTGCGCCCCGCGGTTTCATCGGTGGGAATATCGGGATAAAAACTATCCTATGTCCTTTCCTGGGACTCAAACTATCTCTATACCAAATTTCATGTAAATCGGTTCAGTGTTTTAGACGTGAAAAGGTAACTTACAGACAGACAGACAGAGTTACTTTCGAATTTATAATATTAGTATAGTTTGGATAGTAGTGTAAAGTAGGATTTTTAAAAAATCATCCCCTCGTGGGTTTAAGTTCAACATTTTTTCCGATGGGAAGTCCCATCGTGTACACACCTTGTTATAGTCGTAAATAATAACCAGTGATCGGAATAGGCTGAGTATATTTACCTAAACTTCGGAGAACAGAGACATAAAGTGGAGACTTCCTTACGACGACTTTTTTTTTTCCCGGAAGTCAAGAAAAATCTTAAATAAGTTCAAAATAAGCTTTATTAACTAAACTAAAATAGCCTTTACCCATCTTAAATAAAGCTTATTTTCAACTTATTTAATTTTTTTCCCGCATTCCGGGAAAACAAAATGTCGCCGTAAGGAAGTCTCCACTTTCTGTCTCTGTTCTCCGAAGTTTAGGTAAATATACTCAGCCTATCCCGATCGCTGATGATAACTCAGTACACTTTCTCAGAGTTCTCCGTTTCTGTCACACAAAGGCAGCACACAAGTGCTCATTATTGAACTACCCCTAACAACGTATTCCTGTTTCCGAGCATCCTATTCTACCCAATCGACTATCTGTAGTTCGCTTGCTACGCCACTACTTGCTACCTGCTAGGATTACCTAAAGGTAAGCTTACACGGGCAACTTCAGTCAGTTGCTGAAGTATCATGAACCATCAAGTAATTGAGCTACTGTGATGACAACGTTACCAATTAGTTAATATTAAGCAAAATTAACCAACTTATTAAACTAGGCAATGTCGTCTTTTAGAGGTTAGCAATACAGACTATTAGATATGATTATTGCAGAAACAATTGAAGCAAGTTGTAGGGGAGTAAAAGGTACGGTCAGCATCAAAAGTTGATTAACACTTCAGTTTTTTTAATCTTAGTTATTAAGCAAAATATTTGTTCAAAATTGCAGCAGAAGATTTTTTTTTAGAATATACTATATTCTTGTCTATTATGTGAAAAGCTAAAAATCAGTTTATTGAAAAAAGTTGTTGTCAATTTAATAACATGTAAAAATGATAGTGTTAATCGACTTTTGATGCTGACTGTGCAACAAAACCATAATTAGTTCACTTTTGTGTGCGTCCGCGGCGTCTGTCACAGAGGTTTTAAAGTGAAAACTTCTTTAGGCGCACTTTGCGCTCTTTCTGAACAGTGAATGAACAGAACTGAACCGTTACGCTCGGGTCGGTGGCACTGAATCGGGTGTACAGTCACGTCTAAAAGTATGTATACACTTGGCAATTTTCAATTAAGATTTTTTCGTGAAATAACGAATGCAATGTTGAAATACGACACTTAACATAAACCTATGGGTTCGAAATTACTATTTTCGTAATAACATAAAATTTCATTCAAAAATAAAGGAGAAAATCGCCTTTGAATAAAGCCAAGTGTATACATATTTTTAGACGTGACTGTACTTGGTTCCAATCGGTCAGTGACGCTGAATCGCATATACTCGTCTGCTGTCATAAGTTTTCACTTCTCTCGTATGGTCTTATTACCACAAGGTAGGAATGTTTTGGCACACACTCCTTTTTCTATAGCTCTCCACTACCTTTCTTTAGCAGTTGTTACCGAGCAATAATTGCTGGTAAAGTTGCCCGTGTAAGCGCAACTTTAGTGTGTCGACAGCCGAAAGCCCGGCTTGTAACTTAGTGCTAGCTTACAGCTCTCAAAATGACTGCCTTTAGATAAAAACCGCCTTCAAACAAAGCCTTCTTATGGAATTTAATACATTAGGCAATAATGGAGAATACATGGTAAATATGGAGCAATAAAGCCAAAATAATTGATGCAATTTTTCGTAATTAAGCTTCCTCCGGCAAATTGTTGCCGGGCAATAATTGCCCGTGTGAGCACAGCTTTAGTGTGTGTCGGAAGCCGCAAGCCTGGCTTGTAACTTAGTGCTAGCTTAGAGCTCTCAAACTTACTGCCTTCAGATAAAGACCGGCTCCACGGCTCCAGACTAAGCCTACTTCATGTGGGTTCTCTTGCAACTGCACTAGAAATGGGTTTGTGATAAGTGTTGGTTAAGAGCCTATACTACCTCAAATGGCTTAGCGTGATCCTCCGTTATGTCGAAAATACTGCACTATTAATTTTGAAATAAATATATGGTAAAGTTGAGGATTCATGCTAAGTCTTATGTTAGACGAAAACACGATTCCATAAAATTTTCTCGATAGAAAAAAAGTCCAAAGTTACCTCTAACCCGAACAATAAACCGCTGGTATTCAAAAAATACTTCAAATTAGATCATGAAACTTTGCATACTAACTGAACTTACTTCAAACCAGGTCTTATGTTATTTACTTTTTTATAATTACCATTATTTTCACTGTAAAAAGCAAATACCTAAACTATTGGCGCTGCCTGCCGTCCGGCACCGCACTCTGTCTCGCTCTCACTCACTCCGCGAGCAGTATCGTATGAGCGAGATAAAGAGTGAATTTTAGCTGAGGTAGTATAGGCTCTTAAGTTACCTTTTGTATGTTACCTATGGTTAGGTTAAGAGGGTTTTTACTCTGCGAAAACGTAGGTATGACGGGTTACTTGAGTGTATCTCGGCATAATTTAGGTACTCTTTGCAAATAGTGTCGTTGAAATTACGTTGCATTCGGTTTTAAACGATACTGAAGTTTGTGCTAAAAAGGTTTTATTAAAAGAGCTTCCACGAATGTGTGGAATGCGGCTGGTGGCCTGAATAGTTAGCCCTGCTACGACTACGAACCTTGCTGACTCGCTTATGTCTTCTAAGCTCTTAGGTGGTTAAGGCGACTACACGACCTAAAGCGCGGTCACTGTCGGACTGCATAGAAAAGAAAGAGAAGCGCGATGACACAACCGTGGTAATTTATTGCAAATATGAAGCAATTATCTATTTACAAAAACTCTCAAACACCAAACAAATAAAAACCGTATACTAAAATTCGGGGAATTAAATTGTCTTTTAGATGGTGAAAGTTTTATGAAAATACACCCGATAGTGTTTGCGTGATTATCGTTTTTATGTCCGCGGTAGACATTACTTTACAAATTAATTACACTATGTTAAAAAAATATAATTGCAAATATTCACATATCAAATTACGAAGCAAATGGTCTAGTATAACATTTATTTTTTTCAAAGAAATCAATCCGGTCGATTAGACGTGATGTTGAATTTAAAATCATTAGAAGTCGTATATCTGCGCCTTAAATAACCCAACGCCAGACAAGAATATCGCAAAATTTTTTTTTTAGGGAAATTAAATGTATTGAAATATTAGTAACGGATACACTCGACCCAGTTAGGCCCTTTGCACACGTTTTTTTTTTTTTGCCGTGAAAAACTACGGTTTTTTCGCAGTGTGTAGGCACGGTTCGTCAGTTTTGTAGTGACACGCTGTCGAAACAAAAATCTGCCGAAACGAAAATCTGTCTAAACGGAAACAACCCGTACGGACTTCTATGAAAGCTTGTTGACAGACACGTTTTTCCTACGGCGCGGTTTATACGTCGTACCGTAAAGAAAACGCGCCGTATACAGAAAGGCCTTAGAAAGCAATTTATTTATTTATCCATTTATTTCAGGCATCAAGGCCCATATGAAAACACATAAAATACAATATTAATATAACTTAAAAATACTATAAATACATACAAAATTATAATTACACTAAGAAACTAACTAAACACGAAGTATCGGCGTCGTGTTTCGCTGACTGGTGTCATTTAGCCGGCCACGAAACCGGCGATACACAACACCCTTCGGCCAGAACTTTTCCTTGAGGACCTTCTCGAGATGGTTATGGGATGGTGGGAACATTATTATATCAAAACGTGCACATAAAACCCGTTCAGTAAACGGACACATACTTAGGTATTACAAAAGTCAATAAACTTAGCATACGATGTCATTATCCATCAAAACACCTACATTTTATATTTACAGGATCCAAAGTTCAAAATAACCAATATCTAGCTCCCTCTAAATAAACACGAGAGAGTAATTTAACCAGCTTTTTTTTTAATTGACGCGATGACGCGGCGACATGAAAACAATTTCGCGGAGCCTTTGTATCGGTAAATTGACTCCGTTATTTATGAACCGATCGGGATCACTTTTAGAGATGAACAGTTGATGCAGGAGCACTGTGGAGTTTTAAAAATGAAAAACAATTAGGTTGTCACGTGGCGAGGGGGGAAAAAGCAAAGAGTTAAATCGTTCGATTCGCCCGACTGTGTCAAAAAATGGTCACGTTTCTGTTACCAAATGGCAAATATATTACTATCTCGCTCTCTCATACATAAAAGTTTTTTACAAAAAAAAAACAACCGACTTCAAAAAAACCACTACAAAGTGATAAATAACTTTAATTTCGGAAGTCGGTGTCGTTGGTTCCGCATTTTCGTTTTTTGACTTCCGAAATTAAAGTTATTTATCACTTTGTAGTGTTTTTTTTGAAGTCGGTTGTTTTTTTTTGTAAAAAAGTTTTTATTTTTCACTTTTTAGTTGTACCTACCCCACAAAAAAGTAAACAAAAAAATCGTTAATGTGGACAATGTAGATAAATTTTTAGATTTTTGTTGATTTTTCAAAAACCGCTTGTCCGATTTCGATAAAATTTTCATGGGACCATTTGGGAACTATACCCTTTCCAACAAAAAAAGAATTTTTCAAATCGGTTGGCAAGCGGCGGAGTTATGCGCGAACAAACATAAAAAAAAAAAAAAAAAAAAAAACATGCAAACATTCGAATTGAGAACCATCAACCAACCATTGAGAATCATATAGGTACGTAAAATTACCTCTAAAATGTACGAAATTTCAAAAACTGCCAAAATATAAGCTTAAAGTAATTCAGTGAACGGCGCGCGAACTGAGCAGCCCCTCTGACAGATTCATTACTCTTTTGTCAAAACATTTGTTTAGACGAAAACAAATGGGCGAAATGTTTTGCAGTAACACTAACATTTCACATTATTTTAACTCGTTTTGTGCGTATTAAGTAGAAACTTGTCTAACTGATGAAGGCGAGTTATTTATAAAGTAGTATAATAGTAATATTACAACGTGGCAATGCTGCCAGCCTTTTGGGCACTGTTCCTGTTGACAGCGATGCGGACGAATTCTTTGATGCCCTATGACTATTTTGTTTATTTTTTCATATAACTGTACATATTATTATAGTTTGTATGTTATCTTATATTGTGTAAATAAAAGCATGTCATACAAAAAAAATTAGTAATATTTGGACATGAGCCGAGTAAGGGTAGGGCCGAACATCATGATACCACTTCGACACGACATTTTTGTATGTTCATAACTCATCATCATCTGCCTAGCCTTTTCCCAACTATGTTGGGGTCGGCTTCCAGTCTAACCGGATGCGGCCGAGTACCAGTATTTTACATGGAGCGACTGCCTATCTGACCTCCACAAACCAGTTACCTGGCTAAATAATAACAGCCGCACGGGTCGATCGATCAGGTTAATCTACGCTTGCCGCGAGTGGTCTGTGGATGGGTGACCATCTTTACATACCGAGACCCCACGGCGCCTCGGAAAGCACGTTAATCCGTTGGTCCCGGCTGCCATTCGTGGCTCTTTGACAGTCGTTACGGGTCGTCAGAAGCCCGAAAGTGACAACCAGTCGTACCAAGGGGTATCGTATTACCCAGTAACTGGATTGTGGAGGTCAAAGATAGTCAGTCGCTCCATTTAAAATACTGGTATTCAGCTGCATCCGGTTAGACTGAAAGCCGATCCCAACATAGTTGGGAAAAGGCTAGGCAGATGATGATGATCCTTTAAAGGGTCTAAATAAAGTTGGTATGGAAATTCGACATTTTTGCTGATGGGAAGTTCCAACGGACTGCTTTTTTCAACTAAATCAGGTGACATTAAGTCTTAGAGATTCTGTAATTGAAAATAAGATACATAATTCACACCAACATAAACGACATACGAGAGACACAGATATACAAATGCAGATTGCTCCCAAATCGTTCTTAATAACTCCTTATAGTGCGTTTTATGTTCACCAATGAACATTTACGAGTTAATATAGTATGATAATGTTATCTATCCCAGTTCTGTCTCTCATGAGTAAACAGAACCCTTAGTTTAAATAGTTATTGCGTCGCGTGGCCTTGCAAAACATTTCAATAAAACATTTAGTAGTAATGGAATGCTTACCCCCGATGTACGATTGCCATGGAAACTCTTAGTTTTCTCTACTTAACTTTTATAACTAATATAGCTATAGGGTTTGCAGTTTGCACATTGACCCCTTTATTTATAAAAGTTTTAACGTCAAAAATGTATGGTTAAACAGTCGCTAATCATTACTTAACTTTAGCCACGTTTATAAATAAACCCCGAGTGTTAATATTTTATCATGTTTATATTGATTTGAGAGAAATATCTGATACATAATCACTGAAACCGATGATCTTGTGAAGACCGCAGGAATCCGCTCGGTACGAGAGGCACAAAACTGGTAGAAACGGCGATGCTTGGGGGAGGTCTTTATCCAACAGTGGACGTCTTTCGGCTGATGAATCACTAAAGAGAGATTACATACACTCACGCTTATTTCCTATTGGGGTAAGGAGAACTTAGGGAACGCCACCTGCTACGATCCTTACATATGGAGAAGAATACCTACTACGAAAGAACTTGGAATATACCTGTCTCTTTTTCGAAAACCACACATAGTTTAAGCCAGCTGTACACATGGGGCCAACGTGTTGGGCCAACGTGTAGAGAGCTACCTGGCGGTATGTTGGCTTAATTGGTCTAGTTGGCGCCAACATTGGCAGGCCATCTGAATAGTGTCGGTTTTTTGTGCACACATCAAAGGATCTTGGCGCGCTCCGCAAACAGCGTTCACACGTTGGTGTCTTGTTCAGTTCGTTGTTACTCGTCAGCGGAGACAGTATCGTTGCGCGTGAGTGAAATTTACGTTCCCATGTTCCGATAGCAAAATTATTATCACCCTGTATATCAATAATAACTAATAACACATTTACCTCGTTCTATTCCTATGAATAGTCACCATCCACCACCTTCTTTTGCGCCATTTCTTTTTAGTCACTCTACTTTGGTGCACCTGTACGTAATAATTAAACGCACTGTATAAATAAATTGCCGCGGCTGCAAGAACTTCTACGTCCATCTTTGAAGCGCCAATGCAGAATGATCAGTAAGCCAATGTGTGAACAGCAATCTTGGTTATCCATCATTTTTGCCCAACACGTTGGCCCCATGTGTACAGCCGGCTTAAAGCCGGCTGTACACATGGGGCCAAGGTGTTGGGCCAACGTGTTGGGCCAACGTGTAGAGAGCTACCTGGCGGTATGTTGGCTTAATTGGTCTAGTTGGCGCCAACATTGGCAGGCCATCCGAATAGTGTCGGTTTTTTGTGCACACATCAAAGGATCTTGGCGCGCTCCGCAAACAGCGTTCACACGTTGGTGTCTTGTTCAGTTCGTTGTTACTCGTCAGCGGAGACAGTATCGTTGCGCGTGAGTGAAATTTACGTTCCCATGTTCCGATAGCAAAATTATTATCACCCTGTATATCAATAATAACTAATAACACATTTACCTCGTTCTATTCCGATGAATAGTCACCATCCACCACCTTCTTTTGCGCCATTTCTTTTTAGTCACTTTACTTTGGTGCACATGTACGTAATAATTAAACGCACTGTATAAATAAATTGCCGCGGCTGCAAGAACTTCTACGTCCATCTTTGAAGCGCCAATGCAGAATGATCAGTAAGCCAATGTGTGAACAGCAATCTTGGTTATCCATCATTTTTGCCCAACACGTTGGCCCAACACCTTGGCCCCATGTGTACAGCCGGCTTAAGACTGGAAGCCAACCCCAACATTGTTGGCAAAAGGCTAGGCTAATGATGAGTATGTTTACAAAATCGAACTCCCGAAAAGGTAGTATCAGCTGTTGGATGTCCCACGTAAATTAGTTTATTATTAACGTCAACCTGTCGATGGTTAGCCTGCACGCGATGAGACGTAAATAGTCGGTAATGTCACGTAAATGCAGTACTTTGTAAGCCATAAATACATGTTTCTATTATTACTTTGAATGTTGCTGATGCATATTTCTGGTAGCTTTGTTTTGTACAGACGCCAGCACATCAACCTACTACAATCTGTCAGATTTCTTTAATAGATTTTCAACTTTATCATTAAAGTATAAGGTTCAAAGTTGATTGGGAAAATGTGACAGTTTGGGGTAGGTTAATGTGCTGGCGTCTGTACTAGGTGCAGACGACAATACGACTATTTAGTTTGTTTGAACAAAAACTCTTTGGATTTATTTACATAATCAGCCTATAGTGTTCCCACTACTGGGACACAGGCCTCATCTCAGTGAGAGGGAGTGGGCCGTAATCCACCACGTGGGCCCAGTGCGAGTTGGCAGATGTCACATGTCTTCAAATTTTCTAGGACATGCCGATTTCCTCACGATGTGTTCCTTCACCGTTGGATTTATTTGATAGTTCCAAATTACTCTTATGCGTTAGTAGTGCAGTGGTAGCCCAGTGGTGACGGCCCTGACTTGCGTGTTGTAGGTCGTGGGTTCGAACCCAGACAGGCGCTTTACTTTGCGCAAATATTTTCAGAACTGGGCCACCACGACATCTAGCATCTATCATCCCCCTCTTTGATTAATCAAGATTTTAGTTTTCTCTTTCCCAATCCTTATCTAACATCGATCACCAGCACCTCGTTAGCAGTCGTTGTGACAGCACATTATAGGTATATTAGTCATCACACGTCGTCTTGCGTGTTCGCCATTCGCAACTAATCGATGAGCGTTTCTTGTGCTCCTTGAACATTTAGCTCTCCGACTAGAACGTGCCCTATAGGTATTGCATAAACTTTGCTGGTAAATGGCTGTCCCATAGTTTGTTTGGAAATAAATCTATTAAAGGTATTTGAGATTCCATCTTTCGATTGTAAGAATATTGTTGTTACTTATTGTTGTTGTATTGTTGGCAGATTCGTCTCAGAATTAAGTTGTTGTTGGGTTTCTTATTTATGTCCCATAACTTTTTTTTAATATATTGTTGTATGTATGTATATATGTATTTATTCTAATATCTTAGTTATAAATATTTTCTCTTTTTTTTCTGTTATTGCACCTACTGTGTATTGTATCTGCGTCACCCTAAGGTAGACTACAGTTTTTACTTGTGCATACAGTTTTAATAAATAAATAAATATAATATTTAAAATATTATGAACTGAATCTAGGTCTATGTCAATTACAGCAGATTCGATGCTCTCCTTGAAAAAGGTCATACTAGAGCCATTACACACTACAGTAATTTTATCGAGCGACGCGCGCTTTACTTATGGTTACGTGTGAATGTGTGCGTGAAGACTAGTAACGTCAGCACATAACACACACACACTTCTGACTACGCCATTGTCTCGGACGGTACCGAGAGCTCCTGCTTACACACATCACTGCGTGTTTGTACACATGATAACCACAAATAAAGAACGTGTTGCTTCGTGAAATAAAAATATTATAACATGGGTTTGAACTAAACTGGATCCTGCATATCGTTACACGACAAGTTTAGAATTAAACAAAAACCTTTTCATAACATTCCACTGGTACTCGTATTTCAACGTCGAAAAATACATATTTTCACGAAGTTGACATCAATTTACCTATGATTATCACTTTACTTCTAGTTAAATGAAAACAGCAACAAAGTCACCGTGATATACAACTAAAGAACAAATAACCAGCTCAGTTGGCTACCTTTTTAACCGACTTCAAAAAAGGAGGTTCTTTATTTAAACCATCACTATTAAAACAAAAAAAGCCCAATCATGATCATTCTCCTGACTCCTGCCCTGATCCCAATTTATTTGTGGTCGGCGCAACATGTCTTTTTTTTCCATACTTCTCTATTAGTCGTCATCTCGGTAGTCACACCCTTTCTAACCATATCATCATTCACACAGTCCAGCCATCGTTTCTTTAGTCTTCCCCTACTCTTATAGCCATCGACATTCATACTCAAAACTTTCCTCACGACATTTTCCTCATTCCTCCGTAACACATGCCCATACCATGACAATCGATTTCCACACAACTTAAATCACACAAAAAAACCTAACATACACGAAATTAGGTCTTCACAATCTAAAGGTAATTCCAATAGCTGGTCATCAATCAGTCGCGCAGTCGCGCTAATCACCGTGCCTCCTTTATTTGCTCATTAGCCGTATTGCCAAACGTTCGGTCACCATCGGCTTCGTTCGGCAGTTTCCGGAAATGCGGCTTTTTTGACTCTTTGCTTCGGCATTAGCGTAGTGGTCCTATTGGCTGGAATTGGAATTGCAAATTAGCTGAAATGTCATGATGGTTACAAAGTAAACCATGTTTGATTTGAAAGGAGGTTGTTTTGTTACTGCAGAGTAATTGCGTAACTCACTAACAGTAGGAATGGCTTTAATTTTGACAGTTCAACATCATTAATTGCGTTATCTACGTTGTTGAGCAGACAAACTTCTCGAACATAGGAAGCAATGGATTAGCAAATCCTTCAAAAGTAATCAGTTGTGTTTGATAGTGTGTTACGCAATTAGGGTGCGAGTTTGTTTTCGATTTGATCACTATCAGATAGATTTACTGTTAATGTATTTTTAAATATTTCCATATTGTGTACTGACGATGTTTTAATTATTTTCCGACAATCGCAATGGTGTTGAAATCAAGCTCACGAAGTAAATGAACTTATACAAGTGTACTCTTTTTTCTGTGGGACTTGTATCTATAGATGTCGTCCATACTAATATTATAAATTCGAAAGTATTTCTGTCTGTCTGTCTGTATGTTACCTTTTCACGCCTAAACCGCTGAACCGATTTAGATGAAATTTGGTATAGAGTTAGTTTGAGTCCCGGGAAAGGACATAGGATAGTTTTTATCCCGATATTCCCAAGGGATCTAAACTTATGCGGGTGAAACCGCGGGGCGCAGCTAGTGTTTAACCCTTTCATGGGCGGTGGCGTGTATATACGTTCCAAGACAGCTACGAGTGGTGACAGAACGTACTACCACGTCTATTTTAATTTACTTGTTTTAAGCAGACCGTTTACTCACGTCGACTCGCAATACAAAATTGTACTAGCTACGTCTTTCCGCCACAACGCATGAAAATTTCAAAATTGTTCTGTCACATTACATTATGATTTTTGGTGCTTCAAAAAGAAGACGTCCTGCTCGTGCGCCGGTGGTACGTAGAATACGCACGACGCCATGATACGCCCCGCGTCCCTACATTCCCGTTGCCTCAGTCACATAGTGTCAACCTAGGGGTACGCGCGCGCGCGCCGCCGAGAACCGGCTGCTTTTACTGTTGTTTTTGAGAGTGATTTTGCATAAAATGTAAGTATTATGACTGTTTATTTATTATACGTTATGTAAAAACAGATAAACTATCCTTAGAGAGTTATATTTTGCTATAATTCATTTTTTAAACGAATTTTTAAATGAGTAATAACAGAATGTAAGTACCTACTAGCTCCTTTGATTTTTTACGCAGGTACCTACCTAAATTACGTTGTAACTAGATGTTTATCTAGCAGAAAGATAATGTAGATTATCTAGGGATCTAATCAATGTGTTTCTTGCTTGTTTAGATGGATAAACGCAAAAAAAAATCTATGAAAATATTTGAACATCGGTCATCAGATGAAACAGCTCGGGACCCGTTTGAAGACGACGGAGAGTACGGTTCGGACAATAATTATGAACCCAGTGAAGAAGATTCCTATAGTGACAGCAACCTAAGTGAATCTTTCGTATTACCAATAAAAAGATCACGAGTTGGTGGTGCCCTGATAAGAAAAAATACCCGAAAAAGTCAACCCCATGCACGCCGTGGTAATAATATCAACTCACCGTCAAAATCGCTTCATACTAAGCAGGTACTATCTAAAAATACTAATAATGGTTCCAGTTTCCGATCTGTTTCAATTGGTACTGATAGTCAGAGCTCAGAATCGGATTCAGAGGCCTCAGAAGATCTTGACGACAGCAATGATAAAGACTCGCATTCTAGT
This sequence comes from Amphipoea oculea, assembly GCA_945859645.1. Lineage (NCBI taxonomy): Eukaryota > Metazoa > Arthropoda > Insecta > Lepidoptera > Noctuidae > Amphipoea > Amphipoea oculea. Next base: position 16,766,125 of record OX243880.1, read on the forward strand.
TGCCAAGGCTCTCTATCCAATCTATGTGAGACAGAGAATAATGTGGGTAGTAACGAACAACATGATGAATCTGATTATGAAATTGCGAATTCATCAGACTCGGAAATATTTCCGTTAGCTAAACGACTGAAAAGGCAATCTAATGATACTGTAACAAATTTACTTCAAAACGACTACAAGGACGAATCTGCATCACGTTCTGTGCGCCGTTTATCTCAAAATAATCCTGAGTTACGTCCTCTTCGCTGTTCACCTCAAGGTGCCCATGAGGATGAACCTAAGTTGCCGCCTGTGCACCAGTTACTTCAAGCTGATCCTGATTTAGGTCCTGTTCACCGTTCACCTCAAGACGACCTTGATTTAGATTCTGTTCGCCGTTTATCTCCCCAGAGAAATGAACCCAAATCGCCGTCTTTACACCATTTATCTAAAAGCACTCCAGAGTTACCATCTACGCATCATTCACCTAGTAGCCATGTAAGCCATGCAAGTGAGCCTAAGTCACCGTCCGATAATCGTTTAACTCAAGATCAACCTGAGTCAACATCTGCATGCTGTTCACGTCTAGATAACCAAACATATGAAACATCATCTTTCGATAATGTTTTGCCGGAAGTTCAGCAAAGACCAAGGCTTAAGTCTCCTTCAAAAAGTCGTTCTTCAAAAGATGATTCTGCTCCTATTCAGCATTCACCTCATGCAGGCCAAGTACTTGTTCCCGAGACCCCTTCTCCGTGCCATTCGCTTCAGGTTAGCCATTTAGAGGTACCTGAAACACCTACTGTGTCCCATTTATCAGGAGATGGTTCTGCAATAACTCCTGTTTACCGTTCGCTTCAAGTTGATCATGTAGAGATACCCGAGACGCCTTCTGTGTGCCATTCGTCAAGACATCATTCTGAGCCAGCTTTTTTTCGGCCGTCATCGCAAATTGACCAAAGGTATGAAACTCGTCCTGGACAAAATGATCTTGCGTTACCGTCTACGAACCGTTCACCTCAAGATAGCCCAAGAGAAGAACCTGTGTTACCTTCTAGTGTAAGAGGCGCTTCTACTATCGATGAAGAATGGAGCGCTACCATCTCTCCCATACCTGATTTCAATTTCGATGAAAATTCAGTAGGTATCCGGTTTCCTGTTGATGAAACTACAACAGTAGTTGATATTTTTAATCGAGTATTCCCGCCTGAAATTGTTGATTACATAATGGAATGCACCAACGCCTACGGACTCGATTTATGTAAAAGAAATAGGCCTAAGACTAGGAACAGTCGCTCTTACATATACAAAGAAGTTGACCGAGAAGAGTTACTAAAATTTTTGGGATTGTGTTTACTAAGCGGTCATGTTGCTACTCCACAAAAACGTAAACTATTTACAATGTCAGATCCATTATATTACCATCCGATTTTTGTGTCGGTACTATCTGGACGTCGATATGAACAGATACTAAGATGTTTAAACGTTGCTTCTCCAGACGCGAAAGGACTAGAAAAAGTAAGTGCTTTTATGGATTTTGTAACAAGAAACTTCCGATTATGTTATAAACCAGAAAAAGAACTGAGTTTGGATGAATCTTTACTGTTATTCAAAGGTCGTTTGACATGTAAACAGTACATAAAATCAAAGCGAGCTAGATATGGCATAAAGTTTTATGAACTGACAACATCGAGCGCTTATGTCCTAAATATGTTAATGTATTCTGGTAAAGTAGCTGACACCACAGAAAAGGGGAAGAAAGTATTAAAGACCGTCTTGAGACTTATGAGACCATACATTTTAAAAGGTCATTCACTTTACATGGATAACTACTACAATTCCATAGAATTATCCCAAAAACTTCTAGATCTCAAGACACATTCAACGGGAACATTACGAGTGAATAGAAAAGGCAACCCAAAACGTTTACTGTCCAAGAAACTCAAAAAAGGAAATCATGTTTGGGCAAAAAGAAATCGGATTTACGTTTCGAAATGGGTGGACAAACGACCCGTGAACATGATCACCACTGAATATCATCCTGAGTTGGTTGAAATAACTAACAGACGTGGACAGCCTAAAACTAAACCACGAGAAGTGGTTCAATACAACAAATTCATGTCTGGAGTTGATCGTGTTGACCAAATGGTCTCGTATTATTCATCACCTCGAAAGACTATAAGGTGGTACAAAAAGGTGTTTTTCCACCTTCTAGATATCGCCGTTTGGAACAGCTTTTTTCTATTTAAAAAATACTGCAAGAATAACGACAAATCTTACGAATTTATTACTTTCCGAGAAGAGCTGATCAGAAATCTAATTCAAATTGAACCCGTTGTTGATCTTAAGCACCTGATAAGGCACTCTAAATACAGCAATCGAAAGGGGTCCAGCGAGCAAAACCCAGTGGTTGCACCAGCTGATTCTTCAAATGGGGGTCACTGGCCTGAAAAAATTCCTGTACCACTTGGATCAAAGAAAAAGTCTAACTATCTAAAATGTAAAATGTGCAAAAAGAATAATCAAAGAAGGGAAACTGGATTGCGATGCAAGGGATGTGACGATAAACCAGCGCTCTGCGCCCTGTGTTTTGATGAGTGGCATAGCCAATTGAACAACTAATTAATTGACTGACAGTAAGTACTGGATTAGCTTTATATGTTTTTCAGAATATTCTATTAATGTTAACGAAAACACTTACTCATTATGTTGAATTGAAACTTATACTTACAATGATTCATTTCGTTTTTTTGTTATTGTTTTTTTTTTGTAGAAGTATAGAAATTTTGTTTTTTTTCGTTCATTCTGGCATTTAAAAAGTTGTATGTTGTACGTCTGGATCACAATATTGATGTCACAGTGAAAAAGATTTTGAACTTTAAAATCCATGTAGATTTCAATTTCAAGCAAGTCTGTTTACCTACATTTTTAAATGCCATTTTGAAGATTTTATAGGTATACCTACTCTTTTATGTTTTTTTATTTGTAACTCAGAAGTTGCAAGTATTTTGTTTAGTTTTATTGTGCTAAAATTGTATTAGTCCTGTAGTGAAAAACTTATCATTGATCTCGCTGTTAAGTTTTACTACGGAAATGTTAAAACCTCTGAAAACTGTGATTATAGTTAAACGTTTATTATAATAATAATTACAAACAATTAAAGACTTTATTCGATCTCAATAATACCTAAGACTGATTAGCTGTTGTTGTATTACTTCTAAAATAAATAAATAATGCACATTTCAACTATCTCCTTGTGTTTTATTGTCTAGGTACCTAATTTAACCTAACGTATGGATACGTTGGTTAAATCTTTTAGAAAATACAAAATGCTATAGGAACACAACGTTAGTATACGTTATCGTATTGACACGTTGTGTTTAATTCGTAACAAAATGTACTACGTTATGGAAAACAACGTATGCTAACGTTCGACGTACATTAACGTTGTAACACAGATATATAAATAAACATTATTGAATATGACAGAACGTTTTCATACGGTGGACGTTTATGAACGTTGTGACATATAACCTTAGACATATGACACTGAATGTGGCACGACGTAAATATGTGTCTGACGTTTCTTAACGTCGTACTTCTAAATAACATATAAAACCAATAAAATATGACAGAACGTTTCCGTACGTTGGACGTTTGTAGACGTTGTGTGCATATTATATATTACAGTATCCTACAAACACGGCACGACGTTTGCAGACGTTCGACGTCAATAAACGTTGTAGACCAATGAGAATGACCTGCTGTACAGGCAATGACTGAGCGTCTATAAACGTTGACGTTAGATAACGATAGTGCCGCTATTGGCCAAATGTATCGAAAAAATACGACTCGACGTCAATAAACGTCTAACCATTTTGTATGAAGAATTGATGTGTCATTCTACATATACCACGTGATCGAGTACCGTCCGCGAAAGGGTTAATAAAGAAAACCTGCGAAGCAGGGGCGAGTCGCTAGCGGCGGTGTAAATACAAGTCCCAGGAGCCTATTTGACACACATTGCGAAGTCTTCTACCTTTTGAATCGATCTCACTCCTCGCTCTCCACCATTCGCATTTACAAACGACGCGCAAACTGTAGTTATGAATTCAGCACGTGATTCTAGATTATAAAGCGTAGAAATTTTTCGCCGGTTATCAAAAAAAAATCAGCTGTTTCATAGAAAAATGCAATACCTACGCGGTCTAAATGTATAGAACAGCAATTTTTTTTGAAGTGAAAACTTCTTTAGCGGCGTTGAGCACTTTTTGTAATGGGTAAAAAATGTTAAACTCGCGTCAGGACACGTGACCGTCAGGAGAGATTCCCCCCCCCCCCCCCGCCTCTCTACGGCGGCGCCAACCGAAGTGAACCAAGTTTAGTGACACACGACAATGGATGGATGGATGGATGGATGGATGGATTGGATGGAGTGGAAGTGGAAGCGGAAGTGGAAGCGGAAGTGGAAGTGGAAGTCGAAGTCGAAGTCGAAGTCGAAGTCAAAGTCGAAGTCGAAGTCAAAGTCAAAGTCAAAGTCGGAGTCGAAGTCAAAGTCAAAGTCAAAGTCGAAGTCGAAGTCGAAGTCGAAGTCGAAGTCGAAGTCGAAGTCAAAGTCAAAGTCAAAGTCAAAGTCAAAGTCAAAGTCAAAGTCAAAGTCAAAGTCGAAGTCGAAGTCGAAGTCGAAGTCAAAGTCAAAGTCAAAGTCAAAGTCAAAGTCAAAGTCAAAGTCAAAGTCAAAGTCAAAGTCAAAGTCAAAGTCAAAGTCAAAGTCAAAGTCAAAGTCAAAGTCAAAGTCAAAGTCAAAGTCGGAGTCGGAGTCGGAGTCGGAGTCGGAGTCGGAGTCGGAGTCGGAGTCGGAGTCGGAGTCGGAGTCGGAGTCGGAGTCGGAGTCGGAGTCGAAGTCGAAGTCGAAGTCGAAGTCGAAGTCGAAGTCGAAGTCGAAGTCGAAGTCGAAGTCGAAGTGGAAGTGGACGTGGACACACTGCTGTGTATTCGTAACATTCGTGTATATAAAGTGTTTAAAATATGGAAATTGAACAAAGTGCATCTATTAATGAAAAAAGGGACGCAGAAATAGTGAAAAAAAATGAGTTATATTAATTCAATTAATAATTGATTTATTTCAACGTTAATATTCAAGTTTTCACTTCTGCCGGCACTCCCGTCTTTTTTTTCTATAACCAACGAACAATTTCAGCCCAGGGGGGTTCAGAATCATGTACTTACTGAATTCATGGTCACAGGTTGCGCGTCGAAGTCTCTGCCACCCTGTATAATATGCATGTACTCGTATATATGTCACAGACATAAATAGACCTAGATAACGCAAGTATCACGAACTGTATGAAAACTAAGCGTGCCACTTTTTGATTACCTACTATGACGTCACAAGCTCGCGCTCTCGCTCACGCTCATCCAGCCAGTACGCAGGACTGAGCGCGAAAGTGGCGGCTTATGATTTTCGAACGTAAGCTGGTGCGATTTTTGGCACGCGAAGTAGTTGCTCTTGCGTTATCTAGGTGTATCTATATCTGTGATATATGTACATAGTAACACTTTCCATATACAAGTAACACGCGGCAAGTGGTCACGCTCGAATAGCTTTGTGTAACTAAACGCGTCGCAGGCGATCCATTAACTGAAGTTCCTCTACGCAAGTAGACGTACTGATGAAAAGGATGGTGGATTTGTTGGAGAAAATGTAGAAAATAAACTACTTACTATACTTGACACTTGAACATAATCAGCCTATAACGTTCCCACTGCTGGGACACAGGCCTCCTCTCTTGGAGAGGAAGTGGGCTGTAATTTACCACGCGGGACCCAGGGTACGGAACACTTTGTTTTAGTTAAGACTTCAGCCTAACCACTGTTAATACAGGCGTGATGTTATTATGTGATTCATTATCTTAAATTAATGTTTTTTTTTTCTTTCTTTCCAGGTAAGCAATATTAACAAGCTGTGATGTATGCTGATGGCAGTGACGTATGTATGCATAACCTAATCAGGGCTGCTAGAACCTCGCATATAAAGGAGGTAGGTAGATCAAGGGCCACCAATAAAATTATCACTTGAAATAGACAGAATACCTCTAAAATAAACTTATCTAAGGGCTGAGTTTTCAATTGACCGATAATTTTTATTCATGGAATAAAATTGACGTCTGAAAGTTCTTGTATGAAAGAACTGTCAAAAATTCAAAATGATTCCTCCGATAAAGTTATATGGCATTGGATAAAAAAAATGTTTCTCAAAATTGCTTATTTTGTATTTTATTTTTTTTTTATTGCGAAATGGGCCAGCTCTTGACCTAGATCTCGCCTGGTGGAAAGTGAATGCTAAGATCTATGATGGAACGAGCAAGCCCAGAAGATGCCTGTTCACTCTTGCTTTGAAGGCTGATGGGCTATATGCAGAAGGGAATTTCCTTCACAAAGTAATCAAATGCACCGAATACAAACGTTCAAACTTATCGATAGCTGATGGCATTATGACAGCTCTGAGCCACAATAATTTAATCAAAAACTTTATCTCTAAGATAACTTAATCTGTATATCACACAATATTAGAAGGCCATCACTCAAGTCATTGCGAAGTACCCCAGATGCGAATATCAAGTTAGTTTGACGTGAGCCAAGTAAGGCGGTTAGGTTGAGTTGTTTGTTCTAGCCGCCCGTGTGTATAGATTTATGTATCGGGGGCATGTCTTATATCCGAGACTTCGAGTCGTAACTCAGTTGTGTGTTTTGGGTTTCTTGTATGTTTGAAGTTTCTCTCCATCTTAACTTAAAGTATTGTTCATATCGGGATCATCTTCGTATTGTTGTGAGCACTAACACATTGTTCCTTTTGGACCTATTAGAGTCCAAAAACCTACACATTCTTCTTTTTACCCGACTACGGCGAAGCAAAAAGGAGGGTTATGATTTTGACCGGTATGTATGTATGTAGGTATGTTCATCTGTTCCCTCATAACTTAAAAAGTACTTACTTATAATAATTTGACAAATGAGGTATCGTTGTGTGTAGTGAATTTCCATAGGATACATTCCTCATGGGCAAATTTAGCCTTCAGTGTGTCGATTGATCTTAAGAGTAAACTAGTCGCGAGCTCGAACTCACTGGTGGTCATGGCCAAAATCACGCTGTCTAACTTGGCTTCGTGTCTGACGGAGCTAGTATCAGTGATGAGCAGTTAGACGCTAAGCTACACTCACAACATCTAGTTCTCACGCACAGAAACACCGTTCCGAACTGATAGGCGCATAAAAATATTTGAAAAGTGCTTTGGAAAATCGAGTTCTATGAAAAATCCACTACACAAATCAATCACAAATAAAGTTTTTTGAGCTCTTCGATAACTGAGCTTTGTCGGTACGGATTTAATTTTTAATATTTTTCAGTTATTTTATTACTTATTTACACCCAAAGTTACGTTAAAACTAGCAAGAAAAACGAATCTTTGTTGGCTCATAACTTTTTAATGGCTTGTTATTTTACAATTCTGCTTCCGTACAGACACAATTAATAATTAGACAAAACGATACAATGTTTAACTTTGGATGTACAATGTCAAACAATGGAGTAATACTCTCCTGAAATTTGTATGGAAAAAATATCGAATAGTGGCACCTTAAAGCTAGTAGGTATAAAGTGAGCAGACCTCTCGACTGCGTTGATTAGATTGATCGAAGCTTCTAGAAGGTAAGACGCCGATCTTGTGTCTGTATGAAGATTGATGAAGCGTTACTACCTAAATGTAAACATAGACGTATAGCTTTCATCACTTTTCGCCTCCATGAGCTTATGTTGACGATCAGCTTAACGATTTGCCTGTATTAATAGACACTCATATTTTAAGACAGTTTTCACCGCATAGATTATGGAATTTGAAAATAAATAGCCACTTATTTTTAAGCTATTGCATAGCTTTTATCGGGGGCTTTGAGCGCGGCGACCGAATCAAGAAATTCCGTAACGAAAATAAACCTTACACCCCCCACTCCGACCGGCACAGCGGTGCGGCGTTGAAACCCGTGCATCGTCTAACATCGTTTCAGTTCGGCAGACTTCGGCACGGTGTTTGTGTGCGTGCGACTAGACGTATGCGTGTAGACTGTACGAAGCTCGCATAAGTTGATAAAAAATGCTATGCAATAGCTTTACCGCGGCAGTCCTCGAGTGCCACACGTATTTTTTTCTTAATTGAAGAAGGATACGGTATTTTGAATCCCCGGGAAATACTTATCTTGACGACACGACCTTCAATTGAACCAAGAACGGTTAACGCAACCCATAGACATCTGTAATACCAGAAGGCCAAACATTCTCTTACTTAAAATTCAAGTCGCATTCTCATGTCAGCGACAATCAATATCAAAAACTTGACAAAAAAACTAGGTAAATTTGAGGTTTTTTAGAATGCAAACGTTCCTAAAAATACGGTAATTGCCCCCCCATGAGGTATGGAGACACCATTACATAGCCTAACCTTTGCAGACTGACATAACACTTACTAATACCTGCAAATTTCTATTTCGTACCACAGGCTACAATTGAATAAACAAAACTAATTTCCAAATCAGAATTATCTCTATCTCTGAATCACATAATCAGACATTCTATTTTCCATCGCAGGTGTTGCCATAATTCACTTTCAAAACTAATAAGCCACATAAACAGAGCTTCTCATTTCATAATTCACGCCGCCGCACGGTGGGCTGAAAATCGGCTTTCATAGACTTAGGGATTTCAATTTGCAAGTGCTTGTTTTTATGTCGGATATCGCTTCTATTAGTCATTACTATGTACAAAAATGACACCCGAGTTAATTCTGCCCAAAAACGAAGGAAATATAATTTTTTTACGAAAAATTTGTATGAAGCTAGTATGAAAAATCGAATTATCTCCTAAACGGCATGTTTAACCGTAATATCCTTGGAGGTGGGCATAGTGCTAATTATTTATGATTTTTTGGTTGGCGATCGGACGAAAAATTTAATGCCGTTTTTTTTTAAAAAATCGTCAAAATATTTTTATTTGTTTTTACGTATGAAACGATTCCTTTTGGTGTTTATGTTGAAGAACACGGACTTTTAACTACACATAACATAAAATAGCATCACTCCTATATTTTCGAAGGAGTTGGCAGAGGTTTATAGTACACCCACACGATACAATACAAATTTGTAAAAAAAAATATATATGTACATATTTGTAAATTTGTATTTGAGTGTGTTTGGGTTTTTTTGTAATATTTAATGATATTTTTTTTTAAATTATTTATTTTACTTTATTTTACAAATGCGTAGTGTTAATTCCTTAAATTAAATTATTTTGTATATAATATAACTTTATATGTTACTTTAATAATAATTTGTTAATCTTTTTTTATTTAAATTAATATAAATGTGTCAAAAACAGTAATTTTTTTATTTCATTTTTCTTGATTCGTGTGTTCTTAATATTTGGGTTAATAACATATCGAACTTTTTAACTTGGACACTAAAAGGGATCGTTTTACATGTAAAAATAAATAAAAATATTTTGACGATTTTTTAAAAAAAAACGGCATTAAATTTTTCGTCCGATCGCCAACCAAAAAATCATAAATAATTAGCACTATGACCACCTCCAAGGATATTACGGTTAAACATGCCGTTTAGGAGATAATTCGATTTTTCATACTAGCTTCATACAAATTTTTCGTAAAAAAATTATATTTCCTTCGTTTTTGGGCAGAATTAACTCGGGTGTCATTTTTGTACATAGTAATGACTAATAGAAGCGATATCCGACATAAAAACAAGCACTTGCAAATTGAAATCCCTAAGTCTATGAAAGCCGATTTTCAGCCCACCGTGCGCCGCCGAGCCGCGGACGGCAGCAGTGTTGCCAGTGCAACAATAATAACACATCGCCCTCTAGGGACGCTCGCTCATTTACCTGGCTGATTGAGAAAACAGAATAGGAAATGATATTAAATAAATAGAGGTGTTAATAAATGCCAGTACGTAAAATATTTTTAATCAGAAAGTGTTGCCAGTGCAATATCTAATTATAACACATCGCTGCCTGAGGAAAACGTCATTAAATAATGGCCCTAGGGATCGCTCGCTCATGGTTGATTGAGAGAGACTAGGAAGTATTTACTAAATTAAATCTAATTTCCCAAAGCGTAGTACAGCTGTCGATTATACTTTTTATGTGATTATGTAATTTTCATCTATTTACAATCTGGCTGGATTTATCATTTGAGAACAGTGATGGCCAAATGGAAACGGCCACGACTCGAGTTGTAGGTCTTAGTTTCGAACCCAGACAGGCGCTTTACTTTGTGTAAATTATCTCATCATCACTGCTCTCAAAACGGTGAAGGAAAACATCGTGAGGAAACCGGGGTGTCCTAGAACCAAAAATTCGAAGACATGTGACATCTACCAACCCGCACTGGGTCGTCACCGAGACGAGGCCTGTGTCCCAGCAATGGGAACATTATAGACTGATTATTTCTAATTGGTTTATTATAAACTTAAGGCTGTTTACTTACAATTGTAGCGGTATCTACAACGCCACATGCGAACAACGCGTCATACTGATTTCACGCATATCCTGCATCTCGCAAGCAGAGTTTACCGCGCAACTAGCATAGATACAACGGCCCGACATGGCAGTTGCCCGCCAGACACAACACCAGTCTGGTCGGAGGATCCTCCCTTTTCTATAGAGTATGAGTGAACTTTACACCCTGTTCCTCATATCTCTTTACAATAATCCTGTAAAAAACGTATTCTACAATTAATTGACATAGAGTAGATATTATTAAATGATACAAAATCGAAACAAAGTTGTTAAAAGAGTCCCTAGTTCCGTAGCCCCAAAAAAATTTTTTACTGAATGCATTATTTCTTCCTTTATTCAGTTCAGGACCCTTATCTGAGCCGTAACTGCAATTTATTAGATATAAGAAAGTGTGTTTAAGAGTGTCGCTCTATTGAACTATAGGTTTATCTCTCACCTGCGCTTTGTAGGGTGGGGGGATCGGAAATCAGGAGGAGATTAGGGTTGTAAAATAGTTTAGAATTTGTCGACGTTCTTCGCATGGAATTTTTTATATGTTTTATGTCCTAGAACCATAAATTCGAAGACATGTGACATCCGCCAACCCACACTGGGCCCGCGTGGTGGATTATGGCGCACTCCGTATCACAGACAGGCGGCCTTTTTTGCCAGCAGTGGGAACATTGTAGGCTGATTATGTTATGTTATATTATTGAATAGTGATGCAAGTCGGCAAAATCTTAATTACTCGCTAAATAATAATTATACATTGGTGGTACAATTCTACCATCATACGCCTCGAAGAAAAATAACGATGTAAATTGCCGAAATGGGTACTATACAACAAGCTATTTGCTATACAGGAAAAAATATTCATCTTTCCTCTACACTGCCAATATTTAGTTTTATTTTGTGCGTTATAACTTTTTCAGCTTAAGGCATCCTTAATTAGATAGAGTGGTATAAAAGAATTGACTAACTCAGCACACCATTGTTTAAAAGTAGTTGCAAGTTAGCTGCCTGTATACCAAATAGCTTGTACGACCGGACTTTCGAGGCGACTTATAAGGTTTTTTCTGGTTATTAAGTAGACAAGGTGATAATGATTTACAGTTTCCAGGCAGCAAAACCTACAAGACATGATAACTTTATTGATTGATTACGTAAATAACTAAGGTCAGGTGCGAAGTTCTCGCAACCGGCGTGCACTGTCACAATTGCTCCCGGATTCTGGAAAAAAAAATTGACGTGTCAAAATTAAACGCAAGTCAAGTGATCCGATTGGCTGTCAATAATTCAGTTAACCAATCACAGCAGTTCACGCGCACTTGATAATATGTTAAGGGTGATGCGCTAGGTAACGCGCGAAATTCAAATTTTGTGACGTTTTTTTTTGCAATTTGCTGTGTCAGGTTTTATGTTTTTTTTTTCATATAAATGTACATATTATTATAGTTTATATGTTAGCTTATATTATGTCAATACGTACAGAAGCAGTAAACTTTATCGATAAGGTTGTCTGTTGATTTAAATATGATTCGCTAGCGTAACTAATGTGACTTTACGGAATTATAATCATTCAAAACATCAATACAACCCTCTAAGTTCATATAATGCTATTGATTTATATTTCATGAAATAGTCATTCAATAGGATTATAAGAAAGAAGGAATGAAAATACGTTTATAAGCAATTGGAGGGTTGTATTGAAGATTTTAATGACTATAATTCTGCAAATACATACTTTTTTACGCTCGCGAATCATATTTTAATCAACATTCAACATGACACTGGCCTGCAAATTGCAAAAAACGTAAGAAAATTTGAATGTCGCGGGCTACCCTGACGCTTCCCCCTTAACAAATTCTTGTGACGATTTTCGTTTCAGAAACCGGGTGGTAGTAACATTTTCATTCCTGCAGTCACAAACCACTACCAAGTTGCCAAGTTCCACAACCCTTAGCGTAAGACACTCGCAAATCAAACCGCCAGGTGGCAACCCTAGCGTGCCCCAGATTATTTTCGCCGGATAGAAGTTGCCGATTCTTTATTTGCCGATTTGTTAGACGTCCGTATCTCCGCGTCTGCTACGAATGGCTGTCCGTGAATCGGGGTGAGGAATTATAATGCGGTTTTTTAGATTTTCATATTGAATGTCCTTTCTTCGGTAAATCGGGACTGCTTTTTGGCACTTTAGTAGATAAACGATGGATTTTGAACGTAGACAATAGTATCTTGACATCTTAAAAGATTCTGCAAAGTGCTTTGCTTAATTTTTACTGATATATAAAAACGAAGATGTCTTCGTAAATTATACTAACGTACTTAAAGTAATACTAACAAAAATACGGGTAATTTGCCAGAATTAAAGCAATTATTATGGATGTAAAGATAGGGACAAACGATGGCTCGAAACTCTTACACCAAACATCTGTGGCTCATAAAATAACATATAACTCGGAATGGAGTTCAACTTAACACCATAAGACTTAATTGGTACTACCTTGACATGAGATCCTGTCAACCCGCAAACCAAAGATTACGACAAACAATTCTCCCAATATTGCACCACCCCAAAATTCTTCCACAGCATTGAAAATTCCACATAATCGCCACGCAGCCTTACAAAATTATAGCCACCATAAACAATAAAAGATTTTAATATAACAAACAATAAACAAACAGGGGCTGTAAACATTGGCAACACCAATAAATGATTATAGCTATCACCATAGCGCCAAGGTGATTTCACTCCGAGCTTTATGGTATTAATTTACGTCCCCCATGGTGTATTATGTAAATGGGGGCAATGGGAAACGATATGGGGACTTTGGTGATGTTATATTGCGGGGTAAGTAGTGTAAGAAGATTGTATGAAAGGATTTATGTTGGAGACGTGTTCATTCATACTTTAGTTGGCCTACATTTTTTATCTTTATTGTGGAGTTTGTTTAGCACTTAAATTGCACCAGAAGACATACTACTTCTGTATCATAGATATAGACGTAGTGATAAGCTGTGTAATTTTTTAAACCTGTTTTATGCCTTTTCCTCATATCTTTTTAATTAGTAAGGCTATGTACGAAAGTAGGAAACGAGTAAACATTTTTACTAGCTGCGCCCCGCGGTTTCACCCGCATAAGTCTCGATACCATGGGAACATCGGAATAAAAAGTATCCTATGTCCTTTAACTGTCTCCATACCGAATTTTATCTAAATCGGTTCAGCGGTTCGAGCGTGAAGAGGTAACAGACAGACAAACGCACTTTCGCATTTATAATACTAGCTGCGCCCCGCGGTTTCACCCGCATAAGTCTCGATCCCGTTGGAATATCGGGATAAAAAGTATCCTATATCCTTTCCCGGGACTCAAACTATCTCTGCACCAAATTTCATTTAAATCGGTTCAGCGGTTTAAGCGTGAAGAGGTAACAGACAGACACACTTTCGCATTTATAATAATAATCTGTTAAACTTCGCTAATGAGACACAATATTGATTTTCTATTGTTTCGTCGCCGATCGGCGAATCGCGCCGCTTGACCGGTTAAGTATGGATTCTGGCTCCCGATTTTTGACAACCGAGAATTTGCAGACCGAAAAGAATAATATGTTACCTAGAACATCAAAGTACTTGATACTATACATTCACGGAATAAATAAAATAACGGGATCAGTAGCACCATAAAACAGTACAATGGAACAGTGGTGGCTCAATGATGGGTTTACTCGTCTCATTTAACATCACACCTAGTGCGGAGACCACTCATGTGCTTCATTGAGCTGCAGTGATCTTGTATGGGATACAAGGGAAACGCTATATTGCTTGGTAATTATTGGCACTGTCAAAAATAACCAATAATTAACACATAGGACAATTATTATGGGTTCAGAAAATTCACTGCCGCTTAGGTTTGTTACTGAAAGGTTATTATGAGCATATTGGTCATATTACATTTTAATTTTTCAAGGGAAGGTGAAAAGGGGTCGCCATATCCCATGACCATTGACTAACTTCAGTAATTTCTAGAAAAACTTAGACATCATTTTTATTTGTATCGTAGAATTTTAATACAAACTCCTCGATCGATTCAATACTAAAAAAACACCATGCCAAGTTACCAACAGAATAGATTCAACTTTTAACCCGCACAACACAATTTCAACCCCTCGCAAACTAAATCACTTCCAGCTGATCGAGCATTCTGACAGTTCCTATCTTCACCCCACAAATCAGATTGCAGGTGTCCGATCATTGATAAACACTAGACGAGCCCGACCACCGTGGCCTTGGACAGATATCGACGAAAACTGGGCCACTGATACGCCCCACATATGCATACGTTTGCCCCAATATTTCGCGATAACTGTTCATTTGCCATTTTATATCTGTCCCGCCAAGTACTTTGAGATATCTTTTTTTTTTTCTTGTATATTTTTCTACTCTGTGGCACCCCGTGTTTGTGTTCGGAAATTGAATTTATTGTGGACTCTAGTGAAGTGACAAGGTTTGCTCATCTATGTGTGTCGATAGTTATAGTGCTGTTCGGAGTTTAAAATTGGTATATTTTTAGCAGCTATTTATGTTTTCTTATCTTCGGTCTTATGTGGAAGCAAATATTGGCGTAATTTTATCTTTTGTTAGTTTTGAAAGATTAATTCTATCTTAACGTATTGTGGATCGTATTTCTATTCTGTGTTTTGTTATTTTTAGTCTTTTTCAATTGTCCTTTTTTATCAGAACTTCATGAAAACAGGCGCTCTTGTTAATCTCTGGTCCCAAGATTTTTTCGAAAACCAGCTATCATTTTCCGTTTATTACCGTTGGATCCCGTTTTTTGATCCCGTTTTTTAGGTATTACCGATGGATCCCGTTTGCTATTTCCGTTGAATCCCATATTATAACAACATGTGTACATTTCAGAAGAAAAGTGATTTACCTTTATCAAACACTAAAAAGAGATTATTTTTAGTGGGTTACCCGGAACCGAACTAGTTAGAGTAGGTTAATTATTTAAAAAAAAAACAATGTTAGGTTAGGTTAGGTTAAAACTGTGACCCCTACGCACGAGCCGAGCGAGCGAAGCGAGCGGTGCCGCGGCAGCGGCCGGCGAGTGCCAGAAACGACTAGATTATATAGAAAATGAGTTGTTTGTGAAATAAATAGTATACGAAACGTTGGTTGTAAACTAAAAATTTGTCAATGGAGTTTTGGTGAAACAGTAGTGAACCCCTCATTTTATTATAAACAATTTTGTTGTTGAAAGTACCCGCATTCATATTTTTTTAAGCATTCGGGATCGAACGGAAATACTTTTCGGGATTCAACGACAATAAAACGTAATTATCTTGCATTTTTTAAATTCGGGATCCAACGGAAATACATAATAATGTTTTGCGGGATCCAACGCCAAAAATATTAAAATGGGATTCAAAAACGGGATCCAACGGTAATAAATCTCATTTTCTGTGTTATCAAATTGTATTCTCTTTTCATTTGTAATTTCATATTCCCCAATTTTCGTATGACCTCAACTGTCACTAATAAGACTCAATTCCTTTTTCTATTGTTTTAACTTTAATAAGTTTGCCTAATAGACGAAGGGATAACTTTAAATGGCATCAACAATATTTTTTCTACTATAAATACCTTTTCAAAACTAAAACTAGAGCACACACGAACCATAGAGAGTAGTATAGCAGTGTTTGGCACACTCACAAATCAGATAGCCAGCCAGTGTAGGTGACCGAGCGGATTGCTCGCAACCACGCCGCCTGACGTACCGTGTATAACCGAGCTATTTTTACAGACTACCCTCCGCTTTTAAATAAAATTCTATTACAAGTTTTTTTTTCGCATGTTTGATATGGGTAACAATATGGCGTCTGTGGTTTGTTTGGACGGAAATAGAAAGCGTTTGTGTGGTCTGAAAAATATTTCTTTTTGAGAGCAACATGACATTTGACTGTTTACAAAAAACAATTAAAAACTTTTGTTTATATGTACGTATACATAACATAACATCACGCCTGTAATCATGAGGGATAAGGCAGAGGCTTACCTAATAGTACAACCACATTGAAAAAAAAGATCGAAGAATTGAAGATCGTCGTGAAAAACTTTTGTTTGTACTATGCATGTTTGGTCTTTATTTATAAAAGGTTTACACAGTCTTATATTTAAACAATGCAGTCAAACAAAACCGTTTCACAGTGTGTCATTTCATTACCTAATATAATTGTTTATGTGTTCTATTTGTGGATTGGCAAGTCTTGATATTTTCAATGTTGATATAATTAATTTGAAGTTTGGTAAACAAGAAATAATTAGGAAATAAAATGTTTCCTTTACAAAAGATATTGACCGTACCTTTATCAGTCACACAGAAAACTTTGAAATTCGACTCATTGCGATTGTGGTGTTTATTTAATTTAATTAAACATTTAACCATTCGGGTCTACCTCCTGTAATGTCCAATAAACCCACAGGACTTAATAGGAAATACAGTCCTTTTCAGGGTCCCACAAATGCTCTGATAAGCCCATTATTACTGTTTTGGACACCTGACTTTACGTGCTTATCTGCAGGAGGTGCCAACCGGAACCTTGTCCCATCCGCATAGTTCTGTTAGCACCCGTTTATGTACTGTAATATAACCTGCATTGTTTCCTATTACCTGTTAGTGAACCTCTTGTCTACTTCCTTTTTAGAAATAGTTGAGAATATTACAAACGGAAAATAGTATGGCGTTCTTATGTGATGAACATTTGTTTATAATATTCAGAGTGATGTGTTAAAACGATTTCGTATAATAGACAAAATGGTGCACCAAAAGGACCAAGACTGTTTATTGGAACTCTTGAGTTTAATGTGTTCCCAAAAATGTCCAGTGCATAATAGGAGAAAGAAAATAAAAGAAGGTAAGATGGTTTTTTTCGAATTTCTATTTCGGAAACTTTCGGATTTACGATCTTACACGAATATATTTATTGTTATGGAAGTTTTTAGCTTCTTATTTTGAATTTGTAATTCGAATTTCCGGAAATGCATAAGCGCGTAGTGTTGTGAAATGCGATATCGAACATATAGCATAAATCATTACGGTCTTCGTACTATCGATATGTCAACATGACATTTGGAAATTCGACGCACAGGTTAATTGAAGTCGTGCTGGTGTCACTTGGTCTCAGATGTCATGTTACATTCAAATTGGGACTGACAACGCGTCGGGCACGTGCCATCCTGCTCAACACGCCCCGATTCGACGACTGCTGATATTATCCCATATTTCATACGATTCATGTCATCATGGCGAAATTGGTCGCAGGATTTCCTTATTCCCTTCCTTTGTTCTACTTTTCGCGTCGTAAATTGTACGATTGTTGCTAATACGCTTTTATATTTAAAGAATAAACAAATAGTAGCTCGTTTATCTATTTATAAAGATGACTTAACGTTTATGTTTTAAGTTAATATTAGGGCTCACTGCGTATTAATTTCTAATCAACAACGTTATCTTTCAATGTCAGGTGTACACAAATTAGAAAATATATAACATAAGTACCGATATATCATGTGTGACCTACTTTTGGTAGGTACAGTCAACAACAGAGATAAGTATACAGGGTCGTCGGATATAGTTGAAGTTTATTAAGAAACCGATGGATGTTCTCGAATAAAATTAAATTTTATTCATAGAAAACAAACAGCTCCTTTATAAAATTAAATTTCAGTCGACAAAATCCATCGGTTTCTTACTTAACTTCAACTATATCCGACAATCCTGCATACTTATCTCTTTTGTTGACTGTACATTAACAGCTTATCACGATTTATTTACGTACAATATCGCAGTTTCTCTGAATATATACGATGTCGGAGCAATCGGAAATACGCAGGGAGCATTAATTTATTTTATTTGCCCGAAGCAACTGACCGGTCAGAAACAAAAATCTGAAAACACTTCATCATTTAAATAAATTACGGAATTTCAGTTTTATTTATAGTCTAAGAGGAGTTGTAAAATAATATCCATATTTATTCAGAATTTTCACCATATCCAACTGTTTTTCCTACCTTGTACGAAATCCTCATTGGAAATCGTATTACATTGATTAACATCGTATGAGTAACTTTTAATAATTTAAGATTTAACCAAAACAGGGTATAGTGATACCGAAGATAACAGTATTGCGAAAATAATCACTTTTTTAATACACGGCCAACAAACAGGTACACTATCAGCTGTTCCACCTAATTGTTGTGGGTGAGGCTTATCACTGCGATAGGCGAGACGACGCTGTGTTGATAACAGCTAAACAGTCGCCGGCCGCGCGTCCCCGAGTGTATCTACTCGCCGGTTCCGAAAAAACAAAGTAAAACTGAAAAATAATATTTGCACGGCAAATACGCGCCTAAACGGTAACACAACGGTCGAATTTGGAACAATATTTAAACGCAACGGTAGTGATGTGACGATATCGATTGATTATATCGATGAAATTGACATAACGATGAAAATGAACACGTTTTGGAGTGAGTTTCTGAACGCGGCCGCGAATCACCCGTTCCCGTCGATGCCCATTGATTTGCTGTCGCCTTTCGATCTACAATCGAATGAAGATAGTTAGTATTTTGTATTTATACATTTCATTCTAGCTTTGTGTCCATTGTACGATAACGGGAGAAGCCTTTGTTTGATAAAGCTCGTGTACTTTTACAATAAGTACAAATATTTGCATGACCGCTGCACTAAAAGGATTTAATCATGACGAATATTGTTTACCTATACACGGAATTACTACTGTCTCTTTCTATCTTTTGACGAACTGTGTTTTCAATAATGTCTTATCTTCTATAATCAGTTGTTGTTGGCATAAATTCTATTATCTTGGTCTAATTTTTCGAAAACAGATGCACTCGCATGTTTTTCATGTCGAAGTAATTAACGTTCTCAAACATTAATTAGCATATCACATAGTATTTCTATATGTTTACTCTTGACATGGTTAAACCCGTCAAACGATCGCCTACTAGAAACGTCAGCATTCAACGGTTTTCACATTAATATTTATTTTCGTTTCGAGTGTATTTTTCTTATGAACAATCTGTGGTTATCTGTGGTTGTGGTGTGGTGTGGTCGAGTTAATATCATCATAAAACCACAATAAAACAGAATAATCAATCACAACTACCATAATTCGCGGCGCCATTGAGCTTAAACAATTCAAATTAGTGTAATCCCCCATTTAAAATAAAATAACCTTAACCGAATCAATCCTCATTGAATAAATTAACCGGTTCTAAATCCTCTTACGCTAGTGTTGTGCAAATAAACATTTCACTTGTGCACGTAGATGCATGTGTAATCCAATTAAAATGTTCCCGCCATTGCCAAATTAGAATTTAGTATTTGCTTGTGCAGTTCCATTCTGTTACCTACTTTGTTTGGAACTTAGGAACCAAGTTTACTGGAACGGATAAAGTTATCGTGAAATTTATCGATAAAATGTGTTTACCTAGAATAATAGAAGAAGATAATAAGTTTACCTAGGTTAAGTAAGGCACATAATATTCACTTAAAACAAAAAAAAACGTAATATAGTATTGTGGGCCTCACGGCTGCGCCAAATAAGCCCATTTCAGCATAAAATGTCAGACAATGCTTTACGCTGGTAATAGTAATGTTTTTTTTTCATCTACTACCGGCCAGTGTTTTGTATGAATAATAATCATAAAATATAACTGAAAGTTAGCAATGTATTCGTAAAGAATAACACGAAAATAAAACGGATACAAAGTCAGTAATTAAAATGTAGAAATATTTTTCGATATAGAAGTAATCTTTTACCTGATTAATACGATTATTGGAACTATTGAAGTGTTTTGTTGTTCAAGGAAGCTTGAGTAATGGACAGATTATGGATATTTACATACTTATACAATCATTATAGTGTTACCCAGTAACTGGGTTGTAGTGACCAGCGGGGCAATTGCGTAACACATTATAAATCGGAATCGGTTTATTTTTGACAGTTCAACAACATTCATTGCGTTATTTACGTGATGAGCAGACAAATTTTTCGAACTTATGAAGCAATGGATTAGCAATTTGCTTCAAAATGATTCTAATTCCGATTGATAGTGTGTTACGCAATTAGGGTGCTGATGCGAAATAACTCTCTCTATTACCTTTTAGCGTTATGAAATTTGAAAGATACTGGAGAAGGACATACGCTATTTTTCATCATTGATTTATTTGTTTAAAACAATGATGAAATACAAAATACATGCAGACGAAGTCGCGGGCAGAAGCTCGTCTGCAAGGTAATTGCGTAACACATTATCAGTAGCAATAGGTTTCATTCTGACAGTTCAACAACATTCATTGCGTTATTTACGCTGTTGAGCAGACACACTTTTCGTACAGAAGGAGCAATGGATTAGCAATATGCTTCAAAATTATTCAAATTGAGAGTAATATTGTGTTACGCAATTAGGGTGCTGGCCATACTGGAAGCCGACCCCAACACAATTGGGAAAACGCTAGGCAGATGACGTAATTAATGCAATTACAAACAGACAAGCCGACATTTTCATATTGACAATCAGCTGCAAAAGAGCAGCACTCAACCAATTTTATACAAAACAATACCAATTACAAATTGAATTTGGGAAAAATAAATTCCACAATCAATTTGGTAGCGTTTATCAAATTGTATTCATCTGACGTCCGATATACGGATTAACGGATGTGTGACGTCAATTTAACTGAACAAATACTGAACTGGCTTTGTTTGTGGTTACGTTGCCCTGTTCAAAAAATCATACAAAATCCTCATAGAAAATGGACGTTCAGTAATTCCCAAAATTGAAGATTATTCGGAATGCTTTTCAGATTTCTCTTTCCCTAAAAACCTAATTTGGGTCAGTGGGTCGTCTTAGGGTTGGACTATTCTGAACATTTTAAAACATAAAATAGCCAAATTGGTACAGCCTTTCTCAAGTGATGCACTTACCAACGAACAGTATTTTATTTTTTATCTTTACAATGTGGAGACAACAATACGACAAAAAATGAAAACACTGGCAATACTAATGCTAATGCTAATTTTATGTTACTCCGTTTTTTATTGTATTTATTTTATTTTTTTAATTAAAAAATTTTAATGTAAGTAATTTTTATAGAATTAGCATAGATATAAGCGATTTGGTGTAAACTGTTAGCTTATATCTGATGAATAAATAAATGAATAACAGTATTTTGGAACTATCAAATAAATCCTAGCTTCGAAATAAAAAAGTGATTTTTACAAACAATCTGAATAATAGTGATGGACAGACTATGGGTTTTGCCAATCATCGACTATAGCAGGATATAATTTAATTGAATTTTTGTATGCATACTCGGAACAGCATTAGACATACGTAGTTTAATTTATTGTCGTATTGTCGTCGCCATCTTGTATATTTTTATGTCAAATGCTAGAATATATTAATCTGCGACAATGATCAGTGATAAAAATACACACCTAATCCTAATCTTCATGCGTCGATTCCGCCTTTGTGTAAACTCCATTTTGTTCGGAATAAATTATCTACATACCTATTAGAATCTGTTTCGTAACAGTTTTTTCCAACCGATCGATAACGTACAAGTAACTAAACACGTCCCGTCCCTAAATAGCGTACTTAAAAACTAGAATCGAAAACTTAACATTTAAATTACTCTAAAGGATCCTCTTCATCCAAAAGTTCCTAGGAAATTAAAGCAGTACCTAGCCAAATTAATGATAAACTCGTACTCGTAAATACAGCAAGTTGCCAAGATCGTGTGTGTTGCCTGACCAAAGGAAACAGGGAACAACAGTGAACAACTGTCCTAAACAAACAGTTGTTCGCAACAAGAATCTTTCCCATCCCTAATTACGGACAGACGGTTCTATAATGTTGCCAAGTTATTTGTGTTTTTTAATTAAATGGATGCTGCTAATTTTGGTGGAGTTGCGTGTGCCAGGTTAAATGGTACTGCAAAGTGGAGCAAGAGAAAAAGGTACTAAAATAGTAACTGATTTTATGGAAAAGAGAGATAAAATAGTCACATTAGACGCATGATTGTGTTTATTTCTATTATTTCTTATCTCTATTCAAAATCACTTTTAAATTCAGGGATATATGGAGCACAAGGGTCCATATATCCCTACCGGTAGCGATAATTGAAAAAAATCTCCAAGTATCCCTACCAGTGGAGATATATCAGTAGGGATATAAGGAACAGGGGAAAATGTTTTGTCCAATTTCCCCAATCGATATCGCTTTGATCGCTCAACCTTGAAATTTCATAATTAAATCTGTATTTTTCACACAAAAAGGCCCACCCTATATATTATTAAATCGACATGCACGATCGCCTCCATTGTTTTTTTATTAATGTAACAAAGGGACGCGGCCTTCACTTGAAATTATATTCCTTTTCCATTCTATTCAGGTAATAAACCGTTGCGCAAACTCGATGAGTTATCGCGCTCGCTATCACTTCGATTGCTTTTATCTTTATATGCGAGATAATAGACGTCAGGCCGCCTATACCACGCACCTGATCTTCACAAAGAGCAACACCATCTATCAGTACCGTTTTCCACCATAGATGAGCACTCTCGCCTCGCACCATCTGCATTATCTTATCGACAACAAGAAATATCGATACCTTGGCGAAATCACGCGCGTCAATGAACATTTTCTATTGGGTAGTGATGTCCCTTATCTAATCTAAATGTAGTTTATGCAATAATATCGGTACGAATCGAACGTGTTCCAGTGTTTAATTTAAATTTGTAAATAATAATGTGAAAATGTTTTGTGTTTTAGTGTGGTTTGTTTGTAAAGTGACCTGGTTTTGTGATAGTGTTGCGTTAGTGGTGTAGTTAGTTGATATGAGGATGCCGTCGGTGTCGTGGTCGGAGACGGCAGAGTGTGTGCGTGAGTGCGCGTGGCAGACGTTTTATTGCGGCCTGAATGTATGTGAGAAGTTCGCCGCGGCTCAGGGCCTGCTATCTCAGCCGTATCCGCGTTTAGACGTTGTGATTTCAGCCCCTTCATATGCCGCACAACGTTAGTACCTTTAGCTTGTAACATAACACCTATTCAATTTGACCTTTCGAATATTTTTTTCACAGATAATGCTTGATACAATTATTATTTTGATACAAAAGCAGATATCAGTGCGATTCATCTCCATATCCTTTATTGTGCTGTAACAAATGACGTGTACCGCAAAATTGTGAATATTAATGTGCAGCATTGTCATGTTATACCGCAGCCTCGGTTGACAAAACAGAAATGCAGATAATTTTATTATAATTTATGTCGTTATACAAAACCGAGCGATATGTTTTGGTTTAGTCGAGTTATACATTTTAATGTCTGTACATCACTATTGTGTATTTTGATTTATTATTTTCAATTAAGTTTTGGTTGTGTTAAAATCATAAAGTAAATTAACATAGTGAATGCTTTCTGCTATTATTTACTTAACCATTTATGTACTGTGTTTACAGACGCCAGCACATTAAGTTACTACAATCTGTCAAATTTCTTTAATAGATTTTCAACTTTATCGCCCAAACATAAGGTTCAAAGTTGATTGGGAAAATTTTACAGTTTCGGTGACTTGTGGACGGTAGGTTTGTAGACCATTTTCTATTTTGTTAAGTACTTGGTACTTGCTGACAGGCCTACACTGACCTCCCATACCTATTAACACTGTAATTTGAAAACATTGTAAAAGCCAATTTTGTTTAAAAGAGTAACCGTGGAGTTTCTTGCCGGCGCTTCTCCATAGGAAAGGAACAGTTGGAATCGTGCACTTAGCGTCTGATGTTGCATAAGTGCCCATGTAGGTTTATGTGAAATAAGATGGGTTAAGGGACCTCTCACCCACGCAAAAATTGGAGGTATTTCACTCAGAGCACTGATTTGAACCGCACTTGGACGAACAGCACCTGAGCACTTCCACTAACCGCACTGAAACAAAATTTCGTAACGTGCGGTTCAGTGGAACAGTCCAGATGTCAACATTAAAATATTTTGACTTTGAACAGAGAAATAGATACAAAGGTGGATACTTATTTCTAAAGAAATCTCTTCCAGCATGCCTGCGATAGGAAAGAGAGATGTAGACGGCGTGTGTAAGAGCAGAAGAGGAATAAAAAAAATTATAAACAATTCACATATTTAACGTTTTTGTAATTCTCTTATCACATCTACTAATACGTCTGCACGTATTCACGATCGTCTGTCTGACTTTGAAAACTGTAATCGACCAAAAACATTTCCCCTTTTATAACATTCACATAAAGTTTCAAATGATTACTTCAAAAGCGAGCTACTTGCTTCAAAGAGTTCAAATAAAAGCGATAACATATTAACATTCCAGCGACTTTGCTTTTCTGTGAAACAATCAAAGCAAAATCCAGGTGCTTATAAATATCCCCGGGTGCGAACAATTAAGGAAAGTTAGTCACATAAACTTCTGTGATTCATTGAAAAACTCCACATTCGTTTAATGGAGGTAAATAAGGGATATACGTCAGCTAAACTTTATTCTGATGGCATTAAAGTTTTATTTGGTGACGCTACTCGCTAAGTGGCAAGGATGCTGGCTAGTGCGACGATGAAAAAAAAAAACTTCGGTGTTTTATGTTGCCAGTATTCGTTTATTTTGTAATGATTATGAAAGAAAAACTAATTCATTCATATTACTGCCAATTTTTCTGCGCTTACTTACCTTTTGAAAAACCCATAAAGTCAATATAAAAATTAAGTTAATTTAAGATATTTCATCATACCATAAAGGCTTCCGCAGACAGACGCGACGCGACACCGCGACGCGACACCGCGACGCGACTAGTAGAACAATTTCTTTGAAAACGTTATGCAAACAGAAGGCCAATTCCCGTAATTAAAAACGTTCATAATCTAGTCGCAATCTTATCTCAGCGACAATCAACGTCAAAAACATGTAAAAAATGTAGGGATATTAGAGGTATTTTTGACAGATTGAGACTAAGATCAGATTGTGAACGTCTTTTAAAATTTCGAGAATCACCCCACTGTTCTTCCCGCATCGCGTCGCACCGTCGCGTCGCGCTTGTCTGCGGGAGCCTTAAAGAAAGTTGAAGCAACTATTAAATAATAATTATTTATTCACGTGACAGTCTAGTTATTTCAGTGTTATTTCTAGAATATCAACAATGAAATAACTCAAGTACAAAACGGGCCATTAAAAACGTCTCAATTATCACCCTCTACATCACCAATAATTAACAAGTTAATCTCATACAATATTAATTTAAATTGCCAACGTTTTCGATTACCTGTCGCGTCGTTAGTTCTCACCGCGTCCTGCCTCATTTGTTAAATACACGTCCCGTTAACTACTTCTCTTCCGGTTAAAAATTTAACTGTTCAACATTTAACTGTTTAATTGTACGGAGGGATTGTTGGTTTAAAAGATACTTCAGTTTGATTGAAGTGAATTGCTGTTAATTGCATGTTTAATTATGGGGGGAGGTGCGATAATTAATGCTGTTGTGTAAATTTATACCTTTCAGACTTTATTTTTTTATATGTTGCTTACATTGCTGTATTTAAATCTTGTACCTTTCTGGAACAATGAACGTAGGTAAAATATGATAATTTGGAGGGTGTGTTCTTTGTGAAGAGTAGGTATCCACTAAGAAAGGGTTTTTCAAAATTCTACCCCTAAGAGGGTGAATGGGGGGAGGGTGAAATTTCACGCGGATGAAGTCCGAAGTTCCTCATATCCCTATATACTACTTCTCGACCTGAGGGTCCTAACCTAACCACCATCTTTAGCCAATTCACTAAGCTCGTAAACCGAAAAATAAAATTTAAAACCCCCAATCATCTTCCATTAAATTTTGAGCCTTCCAATAACAAGTTTTTGTCGTCAAAATGTCGTTTTTAAACGGATTATGATGATGATCGGCTGAGATGAGTTTTATCCTCATTTAATCTACCAATTTCCTTTCCCTCAAATTGGTTAGCTTCAGAAGATTATTACACAGAAGCGTAACGTTCAATTAATTGATATTATCATGTATTATTACGTATGGTTCGTTATGTTACAATGCACAAAATCAGAGTAGAAAGAGAATACTCTTTATAATAATCATTTTATTATCAGGCAGTTAAGGCCCATAGATAAAATACACAAAATAATCTTGTTCAATTTCCATATTTTAAACACTTTATATACACGAATTTTACGAATACACAGCAGTGTGGCCACTACACAGACGGTCGAGCCATCAGCTGTCACCATCCATGGATGCGCGTGGCACGCTGTAACATAAACACACACGAACATTCGCGCAAGCGCCCTGCGCCGCCTAAACGAAACAGCAGGCATACATTTTCGCCGCGCCGTAGAAAGAGAGGGGGATACTTCCTCTCCTACGCCGCGCCGGCTGTCTACTCTCCATCCGTCTTACGAATTTTCGATCAGGTCACGTGTCCTGACGCGATGTTCTGACGCGAGTTTAACATTTGTTACCCATTACAAAAAAAGTGTACATCGCCGCTAAAGAAGTTTTCACTTCAAAAAAGTGCTCCAGATTTTGTGGTTCGGCTTTCTCTGAAGTGCCTAATTAATTTGATACCGTTATCACACATTTTAGTAAAGTAGTCCTTCAGCCCCTCTCCAATTTATCACAACACTTACTAATCTAAATATACAGGGTGCCAGGGAAACGCTTCCGAAAACGAAGACAGGTGATAGGGCTAGTGATTCTCGATACAATACCATCAAAAAATCAGGAAAAAAAAATGAACAATTTTACCAATTTTTTTTAGCATTTTTCGTACACTATGCTGTGAAAACAGTTAAATACAACCATTATTTGCGATTAAACACATTTTTTTTCTTTACAACTCTAACAAGCAATGTATTCGTAAATAAATATCAGCTGACGCTCGCGCATGACCTCGGGTTCAAAGTGCGCGCGCGCTCGCCGGCGACGGCAGCGCGGCCGACGACCCCAAGTCCACGTGACGCGCTACACCGTACACGACGGCTGACGGCTAAGTTGTGCCGCGCGGGCGGTGCTGTGTTCCTATCCTAACTTTTACTCGATCGCTTGAAGCAAATGTCTTTTCAGTTCACTTCTACCACACCCCGGACACTCCATACAACGCTCGCAAAATAATTACCTACTACCTACTACTACATTAAAAAATGACGTTTGTATACGTATGAATGTGTGCGTGAGGTACTTGTGTTTGCGAGCGCTCTTGTTAAAGAACTGCGACGAATACGCCGAAGTGCGGGGTGAGGTGCGGTAACTGATGTTAGTGCGGGGGGAAGGGAGTGGCCTTTCTGTACGTTGTACTTTAAGTATTCTGTGCTTCTACCTAGTTGTGCGATATGTGCTTTCGGATTCCATTCATGCAAGGATCGTAATGATTTTCCCCTTGAACAGGGTTACAATTTTATTTTGATCGGAATGTTCGCAAATTTTGCTTACAAATCAGAAAAATCCAGTTTACTTTGCTTAACCTTGAGACCCCATATCGAAGGTAATTAGATACCTACTGTGATTGAGAAAGAAAAGTATAAAAAGTTGATTATGTACAAAGACATTGACTTTACAAGCAACTTTGTTAAGTCGTCCATTAAAATTTTGCACAGCAACAAAATTGAAATTACAGTTAACAGAATGAGTAGAAACAAGCACTAGGAAGATACAGTATCAAGAATTAGAAGAGAAAACTGAGATTTAGGTACACTAGATTGCGAAACGTAATTATTAATTTAGAAAATTTGCACGTGCATTCGCCGACGGAGTAGGCAATCGACTGCCGGTGGATGACCGAGCGTTGGCGGTCCCGATCCCGGCGCCGGCGGCGGCGCGGGGTGCGCGGGGCGAAACGGTGCGTACTGGCGGCGGTATGCGGTATCGTTTGTCGGCCGGCAACAGACGCAGGCGGCATGTTTGATCTTCTTAGTACTTCTTTAGTAATAAAAGACTGTAGGTTAGTTACTTAGTTCCTTTCCGACTCGGCTCGTGAGCGCACGTGCGCTACTTTTAATCGATCCATCGCTATTGAATCGTATTTAATACTGTTTTGTTTTAGTTACGTTTTTAGTGCTGTTTTATTTTTGTTTTTTAGTTATTATTTTTGTTACGTTATTAGTGCTGTTTTATCGTTTTTAATTTTATAAATGGACATTTAGAAGATATGCTAGATAATGTATCGCTGGCTGAATTTCGTCGAGCATGGTTCCAGCACGATGGCGCTCCATCGCATGTTACGCGCCCTGTCCGCGAGCGTCTCACTCAGCTTTTTGATAACCGCTGGATCGGAAGGCTGGGGCCGCACGCCTGGCCGGCTCGTTCACCCGACTTAACACCTCTGGACTTCTTTTTGTGGGGGTATGTGAAAGAAAGAGTGTTTGATCGGGAATGTGACAGTGCTGACGAAATGCGGGGCAGAATAGTGAGCGTTTTTAATAAACTACGCGAAGAATGTGTTGAGGACCCTACACTAATGCCTCGTGTTCACCGGTCCACACAGCGACGGGCCCAGCTGTGTATTGAAATGAATGGAGCGCAGTTCGAGCCAAACCTCATAAGGTCGCAAAGGATTTAGACAGGTACGTAAAATGCCTCTGTCAGCTTTAATGTTTAACAGTGGGCTACGAATGCGATTAAAATTCATAATTTTGTGAAGTGTCGTAGGGGTGGGCATTTTGAAAGTGATATTTGTAAATTCCGTATAAATCCCGTGACTCGGCCGTACGGAGCGCTCGGCGCCCGCGACGTGCGGGCGCTTGGTCACGTGGTGGCGCGTCGTCGCTTTGCGTGTCAGTGACCTCACGTTTTGTACGGTTTCCATTGCGCGTTTACAAAATATGAAGTCTTGAAAATAATCAATTTAAAGCGAAAGGTTATTGGTATTCGTTTGCATATAGGTTGTATATAATGTACGTCCAGGCTTCGGAAGCGTTCTCCTTACACCCTGTAGATACAGCACAATACAGTCAAGGAATTCCGAATAGTTAGAATTGTCGTAGCTCGTAGCACTTGTCGTAGACGCCTACGAACGCTACGGCTACGGCAGTTCGTAGCCGTCGCTACGAAATAGTTTACCGTTTAATTTTGTGATTTGTGTTGTTTTATTGTGTCTTATTTATTGAACTTACTTTCTGGGATGGGCGATCTAAATATATATGTTCTAAGCTTATGTTACTCATGCAATTATAAGGTGTGTAACTTACACAATAAATTGTTTTGAAATGAAAACCGTTGCAATCTCACTTCAGCTATAATCAACATAAAAAAATTACATAATTGTAGGTAAATTAGACTTTTTTTGAAGTGAAAACTTCTTTAGCGGCGTTGCACACTTTTTGTAATGGGGAAAAAATGTTAAACTCGCGTCAGGACATCGCGTCAGGACACGTGACCGTCAGGAGAGATTCCCCCCCCCCCCCCTCTTTCTACGGCGGCGCCAACCGAAGTGAACCAAGTGAGACACGATAATGGATGGATGGATGGATGGACGGATGGATGGACGGACGTACGGACGGACGGTGACGGTGACGGTGACGGTGTGACGGTGTGACGGTGATGACGGTGATGACGGTGACGGTGACGGTGTCGGTGACGGTGACGGTGTCGGTGTCGGTGACGGTGACGGTGACGGTGACGGTGACGGTGACGGTAACGGTAACGGTAACGGGGACGGTGACGTGGACGGGGACGGTGACGGTGACGGTGACGGTGATGGTGGACGTGGATGTGGATGGATGGATGGACAGCTGATGGGTCGACCGTCTGTGTAGTAGCCACACTGCTGTGTATTCGTAAAAGTCGTGTATATAAAGTGTTTAAAATATGGAAATTGAACAAAGTGCATCTATTAATGAAAAAAGTGACGCAGAAATAGTGAAAAAAAATTAGTTATATTAATTCAATTCATAATTGATTTATTTCAACGTTAATATTCAAGTTTTCACTTCTGCCGGCACTCCCGGAGTGCAACCCTTTTTTTTTATTGACAGATTAAGATTAGAGTGTGAACGTTCTTAAAAATATAGGAACTGCCCCTCAGTTGTAGTTGGTATTTTAAATTCTTTTTTTTTTAAGAACACATTCTGTCATGCACCGTCTATAGAGACTTCTCTATAAGCTTTTAGGAATTCTAGACTCTTCGTACACTGCTGTTCTTCAAAAAAAAAATGCTAATAGACTGAATAAAAATAAAAACAGTTGAACAAACTCCACATACCTAACAGCAACACTAATTGAACTCCCGTAGGCTTTGCTCCAGTATCGTATTCCCGAACTATTCAAAGTATCGGCTATACATCACGCCGGGTACGCGGGGAGCTTGCCAAATTGCAGCCCGAACCGAACAACTTTGCTAATAACGTGTTTTTGAGAACAGCTTGCTTATTTCACGATGCTTTCTGTTGTATTTCTTTTTGAGTTTTATGCAAGAATATCTATATGTATACTAATATTATAAAGAGGTAAAATTTGTTTGTATGTTTGTATGTAGGGGGTAATCTCTGGAACTACCAGTCGGATTTGAAAAATTCTTCTTGCATTTGATTGCCCATGAGGAAGGCTTTAGGCTATTTAACGTCACGCTATGACCCTTAGGAGCCGAGCAAAAGCGCTATGGGGAAACGAAGTGATAGAGCAGGAGACGCGGGCAAGTGATGCAATACGACGAGATGGGTCGAGGGAATAAGAAATTTCACGCGAACGAAGTCGCGGGCAGAAGCTAGTCTGCAATATGTATGTTGCACCTGCCATGTTTTGTCTCTGCATCACCCTAAGGTTGACTGGTTGAAAATGCCTCAGGCATTAAGTCCGCCTTTGTACAGTTTTTTTTTTTCTTGTGCATAAAGTGTTATTAAATAAATATCTGGATCTAGACAAGAGGCAGTCGCATTGAAAGCGTTTCGTATTTCGACGACTTTTAATAGGATTGACATAAAATTTTCTGTAGATTATGTCAATCAAATACATTTCTGACTTTTCCACCATATCGTTATCGCTGAAGGAATGTCCCATTGTCTAACCCTTCTGACCTGTTGGTAATTCGTGCACCTGTAAAAAAGGATTTTATTGTACACTAGCTGCGCCCCGCGGTTTCACCCGCGTAAATGTCGATCCCGTGGGAATATCGGGATAAAAACTATCCTATGTCCTTTCCCGGGACTCAAACTATCTCTATACCAAATTTCATCGAAATCGGTCCAGCCGTTTTCATGTTATGTCGTGACAACGGAAAACGGGTTTCATTTTTATATATATAGATGGTAGGTGCTCCTTTGTACAAGGGTTGTAGCTACATAAATAGATATTATAATGTTTTCTTTTTGAAACAACTTCATTCAGCTAGAGGAAAGTAGCCAAACATCACGACAAATGGCGTGCAATTTGCCTATGTCCAGCAGGGTAATTGCGTACTCTCAAAATGCCAATGCCATTAAATTATACATTTCAAAAAAAAAATTAAAAATTAACAATTTAAACCATAAAAATTTTAATTAAAATTAATTAGATATTTATATGAATTTAAGTTAATGCTTATCCCTTAAAATATAATTTTACAATATTCATTGCGTCGTTTACTTTGCGGGCAGACGAATTTTTTAAACATTTAAAGCAATGGTTTACGAATTTTCATCAAAATCCATCAAGTTGTTACACAATTGGGATCCAGGCTGATGATGATTATGGACAAGTTTTGTAAATTCCAAAAAAAAATGTTTTCCTTTCGTATTTTGTCTATTTATAAATTGACAGAAAAAATCCATCCCTTGAGTAAATATCTCAAGTGAAAGACAAGCGTAATAAAAGTAAACACAAACTTTCGCTTTGAGCCAAGTTATCACGAGTTAACCCGCCGATGTCAACCCTAAAGAAACTGAGTCTTCTTTCATTATTGAGTAATAAAGTTTTTGGAATGTTTGTGCTCAACTATCGACTTATTGAGCCATCAGAAGGCCAATTCTCGTAATTTAAAATGTTCAAAATCTAGTCGCAGTCTCATCTCGGCGACAAACAAATGTCAAAAACTGGTAAAAATGCAGGGAAGTTAGAGGTATTTTTGATTTTTGACGAATTTAGACTGAGATTAGACTGTGAATGTTCTTAAAATTACGAGAATTGCGCACCCAAAGGTGACGTGTATTGATCTTAAGGTTTTTTATAAAAGTACATCTCTGTCTCACCTATAGGGGAAATGCGGGCGTGATGCTTTGTTCAATGTAAATACTATTTCGTTTTGACGAAAGCTTGTTTCATGACATAATGAGATTATGTCTGTATAGGTACTCAGTAGCGGTATAGTAGGTACACCCATATTTTTTTACCAGTTACATTTAGCTTTTTTTGACACTTAGATATTTCCTTTTTGCAATAAACAGAAGTTCGTTTCTTTATTGGGGATATTGAAAAAGATACAATTAACCTAACCGTTTATAGCCCAACTTGAATCTAACGCTCCTTCAAACAGAGGTAAATACAAAAAAAACATACATTTTCCTGGACAAACTGCTGAATCACACACAACACCATCCCTCTTATGTCGCCCCCCTACATCAAACCCATCACATGCAGGCCAGGTAGCCATAAAACAAAATAATTGGGCCCCCATAGTCCCCAACGATAACCACTAACCACCCAAGAATTAACTCCCAAAGAAAACTTGTTAAAAGTAAATCTATTAGCCAAAGAGTATTTAGGCGGGCTCGTAAGTGTTGCCACACACGAAATCGGAATCGTTCTGTTTTTATAGAAAAGTTTTTTTTATGGCAACTGATGATATTGGTTCTTCACGTGTGTTTTGAGGGTTCGTTTCAGGAAATGGCTTTATTGAAAATAAAAGTTTTGAAGTTTATCAATTAAGATGTAATAGATAAAGTTTGGTTACAGAAATAAGAACATAGACAATTTAAATTGTAATTCGGTTTTTTCCGTTGTGGCTGTACATGGTTTAATTGAAATAAATGCTTTGAGTTTTGAGTTGGTCATATTTAAATTGAGCTGAGGGACAATTCTCGTAATTTTAAGAACGTTCACAGCCTGATCTCAGTCTCAATCTGTCAAAAATACCTCTAATTTCCCTACATTTTGACAAGTTTTTGAAATTTGTTTGTCGCCGAGATGAGACTGCGACTAGATTTTGAACGTTTTAAATTACGAGAATTGGCCTTCTGATATGTTATCATTAGTACCAGTTGCATCAAGAAGCGACATAGGTAGTATTATGTATTTCATCGTTTCGCACAATAAGACCAATAATTTGCATTTAATTTGACTTATTATCAGCAAAAACCACCTCAACCATGCATGGTGAACAAATCATAGATTTTTTTTTCTACCATATTTTCAATCCATTAACTTCCTCCTCCATTACTCCTGATGTTATCAACTTCTTCTGCCTAAAAGTGTGGACGAAGCCTTACCTTGTTTTTCTGTTGGTACAAATAAAACGTAGTCGTTGTCTTATCGTATGAAAGTTTATATGTTATTTTGGCCAAAGGACGCTTCCGGGAGTTAACGCTGGAAAAACTATGGTTATAAAAGCTAATACTG
Source organism: Amphipoea oculea (assembly GCA_945859645.1). Classification (NCBI taxonomy): domain Eukaryota; kingdom Metazoa; phylum Arthropoda; class Insecta; order Lepidoptera; family Noctuidae; genus Amphipoea; species Amphipoea oculea. Next base: position 16,800,308 of record OX243880.1, read on the forward strand.
TGCTTATAGTTAAACTAAAGCATTTTTGTCTTTCATTAGAAGTGAAATGTCAGAACATAAAATGAATCAAAAGTGAAAAATTAATTCATTTGTAAACCGATGCAACGATGTTGCATTTCGCCATTTTTCAGCATTTTTAAATCTGCTACCGAATGATCGAAAAATTAAATGAAAGGAGCAGGATGTACGTTCATTTCTATGTCATTTTATCGGAATCGTGTGAACGAAAAATTAAACAAGAATGAACTCTAGTGAAGCGTCTCATATTCATCATCATCACCATTATTTCAGTCGAAAGACATCCACTAATGGACAGATAGGTGTCCCCCAAGCACCGCCACTTTGACCGGTTCTGTACTTCCCGTCTGATATTTATTAGCCTAAAGAAAATATTCTTTATCCTACTCGGATAAACTTTGTAGCAATATTTTCAAACGGTAAGGTACTGTTAGATTAACAACAAATTTTTTGGAAGATAAATGTGTGTTTTAGGAGACTTTAGAATGGGTTCTAAGAAATTTTATGACGCCTAACGGTAGCCATATTGAATATCCGATGAAATTTTATGACGTAGCGTTAATTTAGGATAATAACAATATAAGCGTCTAACGGGCATCTGCGAGTTGCTGCGAGTTGCGTACGCCTTCCGAAGGTCTAGGGCCCCAGGGTCCTGAGATATGTCAAATACATTTATTTCAGGGAACACAGTATATAAATATGTTAACCTACATAACGGGTGTAAAAAGACAATTACCGAAGCCAAGAGCCACTTGTAGTCCCCGTCATTGTAAGCATTTTTTTGTACTGGACCCTACCTGGGAACCTTCTGGTTACGGAGATATTGAAAGCTAAAATTCCAACTTTTACTGACGTTTTTTTTTTTACTAAAACAAGTTTTTTTGGTATTATTACAGAACTTCAAATGCCCCCATGACCCCTATAGCGTTGCATGCATCCATAAGCACAATTTTGTGCGTATGTTACATTGCGCACTACCGCAAATAGCAAATATTCACACCAAAAATAAAAGTGTATCAGAATGCGTAGTTGACGGCTATGTGATGGGTCTTTTACACACTATATACTTACATATCACACTAATATTGTAAAGGCGAAAGTTTGTGGGGGGGTGTGTGCGTGTGTGTTTATATGCTTGTTACTTCTTCACGCTCAAACGGCTGGACGAATTTTGATAAATTTTTGTATGGAGGTAGCTGACACCCTGGATTAACATATAGGCTACTTTTTATCCCGTGATATTCCCACGGGATCGATATTTACGCGGGTAAAAATAAAATGACACCTAAGTAACTGGAATGAAACTTAATTATTTTATTTCCAAAAAAGAAGACGGTCCTTTGAAATAAACACTGAAAAAGATTGCATGTAAAATGAACACAATTTCTTGGAAAATACTGTCAAAGGAAGATGTGCTTACTCTAGCTTAATTAATTTCTGCGAAGCAAAGGAATACTGCTAACAGTATTTAGTCACACATAAAAACAAGTGAACCTTATGCCCGTTTACAATTACATTAGCGACACACCTAAATGAATGTGCTCTTGGTCTTCAACGTTCGGTTCAGCGCCGAAAGTTGAAAATCCAACAGTGTCTTTGGTCTCGCAAGAAAACCCTTAGTACAATCAAGCTCACAAGAACTTGTAGTCTGTCAAAGGATTCAGACAAAATATACATAGTCAGTGCCGAATCGTACATTCAGATACACAAAGGGTACAATACACATGTGTATGTCGAGTATCGTTTTTAGAGCGTTCACGGACGACACACCATCGGTGGCCGATTTTTGTTGGAGCTAAATGAAAGCGTAGAGATCAAATGTATCAATGTACACGTCCTACAAAATTCTGACCATTTGTAGGACCTACAAAAAGTATGCCGTGTGTGCGCGTGCTAATTCAATGGCAGGAACGTTGGAAATGATGTTACCTTTATTGCTAGCAATAATATTATTCTATAAATTGCGATTATAAGTCATTCGTAGATCTTTGACAGTTGTTACGGGTAGTCCAGTAGTATTATACCAGCGCAGCGACATTTATTTTTTAAATGTCGCTGCATCATGCTGAGATAGGAGTCTTTTGGCCTCATATAGGAGTTTCTGTTTCATTTTTCTTTTTGTTACTTTTTTTTATGTAACTTCGTTTTTTATTTTTTACTGTGTTTAGTTTAGTTTGTGATCTTCCTGTACGAGTCGCAATAAATACTCTTTCTTTCTTTCCTTTTTTTCTTTCTTTCTAGTCAGAAGCCCAAAAGTCTGACAACCAGTCTAACCAAAGGGGTGCGTGTTACCTAGTAACTGGATTGTGGAGATCAGATAGGTAGTTGCATCATGTAAAATACTGGTATTAAGCTGCATTTGGTTAGACTGGAAGCCGACCCTGACACAGTTGGGAACAAGCTAGGCTGATTAATTGTGATTACATGGACTGTAAAACTGTGTCTGTGTAGATATTTTTGTTTTTGGTTTCGGTAGCTTCTTTATCATTTGTAGATGTATCTCTTAAACTACTTTGTGTATAATACACCTTATACACATATGGCAGGAAGCTAGTCACACTAATCACACTAATATTATAAAGGCGAAAGTTTGTGAGTGTGTGTGTTTATATGTTTGATACTTCGTCACGCTCAAACGGCTAAACCAATTTTGATAAAATTTTGTATGGAGGTAGCTTACACCCTGGATTTACATATAGGCTACTTTTTATCCCGATATTCCCACGAGATTGAAACTTATGCGGGTGAAACCGCGGGGAGCAGCTAGTAATTATATAAAAGAGAGCTTTGGTTTTCCCGATTTTTTAAAATTCAGTTTCAGATACAAGGATGTGTTAAATTCCTTATAAGCTATTATTTTTTTTCTCGGAATCCTTTTCCCGTATGCAAGTATTTACAGTAGCTACAATATATACCGTAATAACAGACAGGCTACCATTGGAAGCTGTAATTCCAGCATTTCCAACTTGTTTCAGTGTTTCACTGGACGCACTCGCTCTTCCGTGGCGCCTGTTTCTTTTAATATTATTTACATTCGTTCAGTTTATTATTTTATTTAAATTGGAAGCGATATTCTTTCATTTAAGTTACTGTAATTGTTGATATGTAAATACAGGTTTGTTCTTAAAAACTTTGTAAGTTTTAAATAACAATCATATAATGGAAAACATTGATTTGACATACAGCTTTCTATCTATCCTCGATCGCTAATTGAAAATTATGAACATACTAGCTTCAGCCCGCGACTTCGTCCGCGTGAAATTTCTTGTTTCCCCGACCCACCCGTCGCATCGCATCGCATCGGCTGCCCGCGCTAATGTACTTCGTTTTCGCTTAGCGTTCTTTCTGACTTTTTCTTATTGCTCGGCTCCTAGGGGTCGTAGCGTGATGTTAAATATGCCTTTGACCTTCCTAAAGAAATGGGCTATGAAAAATGCAAAAAGAATTTTTCAAAACCGACAGGTAGTTCCAGAGATGAGCTCGTTCAAACAAACAAACTCTTCAGCTTTATGAGTATTACTAGCTTCAGCCCGCGACTTCGTTCGCGTGAAACTTCTTGTTTCCCCCGAGCCACCCCGTCGTATCGCATCACCCGCCCGCGCTATCACTTAACGTTCTTTTTGACTTTTTTTGAAGTGAAAACTTCTTTAGCGGCGTTGAGCACTTTTTGTAATGGGTAAAAAATGTTAAACTCGCGTCAGGGCATCGCGTCAGGACACGTGACCGTCAGGAGAGATTCCCCCCCCCCCCCCCCATCTCTTTCTACGGCGGCGCCAACCGAAGTGAACCAAGTGAGACACGACAAAGATGGCCGAAGAAAATGACATTTGACGTACAAATGTTTGACAAGTCAGTTTCGTAAACAATAGTACTTCGAGGAGCCGCAGTTGTATTTAATTTATTTTGAACTTCTGTTTAACCAATTTAGTTTATTATTATATACCTACCTACAATACAAAATAGAAGCGACGAAAAATATAACGAAGCACATTATAGCAACAAGAAATACTGTGGGACATTGCTGCATTTGTGTGAAAACAATGCTTCCGTGTCGACCACGGAAGTTTACACCCTGCAGGGAGATGCTCCAGTAGGGTGTGGCTGTGAAGCTATGTTGCAAAGCATGCTCCACGTCCTATCCTGCCTTATTTGTCCTACCCAAAACATGCACTCAAAGTGACCTCTGCGCTGCCACCAACGACAACGTGGAAGTGGCAATATTTTGAGCCAACAAGGTCTAAAGTAAAAGAAAAGAAATTTAGGGAGTAGTTCATTAATAAAAAGCTTGTATACAAATATCAGTTTATTTTTATAATACTTGTACGCACCGGGACTTACAGCTTAGTACGGCTGTTATTCCAAATGCATACAGTGTGGCTAAGTTTGTAACAATTGAGCCTGGTATCTATGGTTACCTCACCCTACTGATTATAAACCTACAGCAACTACTTAACACCCTAGTTATCCTAACAACCTAACCTATCATACAAGCCTACGGGAGACCTACGGGAACAGACAGAATTTGGGTAGGAATAGGGGTTTGTGTACGTCGTGCAATGTGTACACAGGAAATAGTTTTGTCATTGCCGGTCCCACAGACTCATAGAACTGGTGATGGCTAAAGGTGTCTTGGCCATAGTGAGAGGAATTATGGAAGATGAATCAAACTCTACTCCAGCTTGATGACTAATTTATTCATTTACTAATTACTAATTTATGTGGAACGAATGTATGTCGCTCTCGATGCTGACGCTGGCGTATGTAACTCTTGCCTGTTCACGGCTGAACAATACTCTAAACTCTAATTTGGCTTCTAAAACTTGTGCAAGCAGAACAACATTTTTAAAATGTTTGCTTTTCATTTGCCATCTGTGCCATCTCTTCTGTAGGCCGTTTCATTTTCTGCTATTCGTAGTGAAGCACCATCTTTACTAGTCCTATTGTCCTGCAATACAAAACTAATGTTATAAATTCTTTCTCTTCATTATCTTATTTATACTGATTTAATTAATCAGTAGCGGCATCAAAATAACAGTCATTATTATTCTTATGGCGGGTTTTTTTTTGTTACAATGAGTTTTGTACAGGCAAACGAAGTTCTTCGTAGAATTGTAAATTGGATAGGCACCTAATTCGTAAATCATGCCAGGCTGCCCCTGTTTAGCGTTAGTGCTTGTGTCAGTGTTTTTATTTTCTATTATGGAGACCTCTCCCTGAGCAATTCTTCCAAAAAATGTAAGGATTAGAAGCAAAAGCAAGCATAAGTATAAGAAATTGAGAATGTTTACAAAACATAACTTACTTTGAACACATTTTAGCTGTAACAGTAGGTACACACCTTATCCTCCTCCAACCAATATTCAATTCTTTGCCCTTTATTGCAACTAGTCTCCGGTCTTAATTTCATTTATTTTAAATACAAAAAAAAAATATTCTAAAGTTTTTTAGTTTGACACATACAATATCAAATTCATTCATTGACATATTCATATTGTTTCCATGACGACCATGACGTGTCGCGTCAAAACTGTTGAAACTGTAGACAATAAATTAGTTTTTCATACGTAATAATGTCTATGGACACAAATATTCGATTCGTAGACAGATATTCTCGTATGCCGATTTAATGTGATGGCCAATTTGTTGGATGACTTCATTATAATGGCAACATTTAGAAGTTGTAGGACATTCTAGTTATAGAACGTTTATGAAGCGTTTATGAATACAAAATTTTATCGAATGTTTTAAAGGCCTATTGAGCATTTTAACTAATGAATGGTTTAAACCTTCAATAGGCTTTTTTTATGAATAAGACCGTAACCCCCTTATTCATAAAACTTATCAAACCTATTTTAGTTAAAATGGGGTCTGTCTCTTTCTTACACACAGAAATGACAACGTGACAGATAAAGACAAACGTTCTATAAACCTATTTTAGCTAAAATAGAGATAAAATAGGATTATGAATTAGGGCCGTGTTTAAAATATGGAAATTGAACAAAGTGCATCTATTAATGAAAAAAGTGACGCAGAAATATTGAAAAAAATGAGTAATATTAATTAAATTAATAATTGATTTATTTCAACGTTAATATTCAAGTTTTCACTTCTGCCGGCACTCCCGGAGTGCAACCCGTTTTTTTTCTTTTTGCTCGGCTCCTAAGGGTCATAGCGTGATGTTAAATAGCCTATAGCCTTCCTCTAGAATTGGGGTATCAAATGCAAGAAGAATTTTTCAAATCCGACGGTAGTTCCAGAGATTACCCCCTACATACAAACTTACAAACTTATAATATTAGTATAGATTATAGACAGATAATGTAGATATTCTCATTCGCAACACCTTTCAACGCAAAATATAGGTACTTTATAATCCATACTACTTACTATACAGGGTGTTACAGAAAAGGTATATCAATACAAACGGGTTGAAGAGTGTATCTGGTCTAGAATCTCTGTACAAAATTTCAGCTCAAAAGCAATAACTTTGAAAATGCTTAATATTTTTTTATTTCGATAGTTTATTAAATTGAAATCATGACAAACGTGTCACCGCACTACGAGGGTCATTATTCATTATCTGTAGTGTCTGTGCGCCTAGTACACGCACATCACGCCACCGTGCGCCAGTGCAGCGCCGTGATATCGAAATAAAAAATATTATGCATTTTCAAAGTTACTGCTTTTGAGCTGAAATTTTGTACAGTGATTCTAGACCAGCATAGCTATTCACAAACACTCGATACGCTTCCGTGTCGTATCGAACATTAATCATTGTTATCGTAGGAGTCTTCTCAATGCTGTTCACAAGTCCAAAACCCGAAAATTTTGTCAGTTTAAATCAAATAGACCCCCGATATTCTTCCAACAGCTATTTGCTGTTGAGGGGAAGTCAAATCAGGTTATCGAAATGTCAGGTTTTCGATACGATAGCCTGTCGTATGGTTGTGAATCAGGGCTCAGATACACTCTTCAACCCGTTTGTATTGATATACCCTTTCTGTAACACCCTGTATATACTATCCATACTATAATATTATAAATTCGAAAGTAACTCTGTCTGTCTGCCTGTCTGTCTGTATGTTACCTTTTCACGCCTAAACCACTGAACGGATTTCGATAAAATTTGGCAGAGAGATAGATTGCATCCCGGGAAAGAACATAGGATAGTTTTTATCCCGATATTCTCATGGGATCGACACTTATGCGGGTGAAACCGCGGGGCGCAGCTAGTAATTATTATGTTAACGCCGTCGCGAGTTTAAAGTTACAAATTTATGCAACGACAGTGTATGGTAAAGTTAGCGTAACGAGGTGTGTAGCGGAAATGGCTCGGAAGCGTCCTACACTGGCCACTACATAGATAGGTAGAGAAAAGCCACTTACTACGTTCACAGGCAATGTCGCCAAAGATTAAAACTTCTTGAAACATCGCCTGACATTTCTGTGTATATTTTGTTGAAGATCGTATCGGTTTCTTATAGCTTCTATTAATTTTTTTTTACCCTCCTTTTTGCTTCGCCGTAGACGGCGAAGCAAAAAGGAGGGTTGTGATTTTGACCGGTATGTATGTATGTTCATCTGTACCCTCTTAACATCAAAAGTACTTATAATAATTTGACAAATAAGGTGTCGTTAGAAGCGTCTTGATATAATAATTTTTTTTGTTTGCCTATACTGTCCCACTGCTGGGCAAAGGCCTCCCCCAAATATAATATAATAATATTTTATTAATAATATTATATCCTTGTATATAATTATAATAATACTTATGTTGTTTGTATTTTATATTTAAACTGATGGGAATTTGTGAACTTTCTTTTCACAAATCCCCGTTATGAGCTCTATGAGACTTCAATGGGAATATGTGGAAGAAAAATTCACAAATTCCCAGTGATGGGAGATTGTCAATGTGGATAAGTGGAATAACCCGAACATGTCATGTGTTACTCAAAATCTTCCTTTTATTTTCTCCTAACTATAAAGTTACTACTCTCACAGTATTAACCATATATAACTAACCCGTAGACGTAAGGAAATCAAACTGTAGACTAGATCTTCTCGTCGATATTATGTGAAGTACGGAATTATGACTTTTACGTTATGATTGTAACTACTAACTACTGTGTATGTTTGAGCAACGTGAATGATTATCGAATGAGTTTGTGAGCTTATGCATTTAAAATGAGTCAGTTCAGTCAATCCAAGTAATTGAAAATGTAGCTAAACGTTTTTTTTTAATGTTAGGTACCTAGTTTGGTTTGCGTTTTTACCAACAAAAATAATTGCAAACATACAACTGTCCAAACATATCTACCTATATTGGTCTATCAAGTTATGGTACAACAAACTGAATGTCATATTAAACAAATTTCAAATTCCATTGCAACCAAAAACTAATAAGGACCTTTTTTTTACTTCATTCAAAAATCAACTTAGAATACATTTCTAGTGAAATGTATTCTAATGTATGTTATTTTTGTTGAGTTTTTTTTACTTTAGTAAGTAGATAACTGATTAAATGACGATGGAATGTAAATTATCTGAGATTATGAACACTGCTATAGTCTAATATCAATTCGCATACAAAAATAATGTTCAAATGGCGTACAGAAATATTCTAAATTTTCCAGTCGCCCCAAAAACATTGCCAACGGAGTCTAATACTCATACTCCTGTCCTTGGCTCGACCTTGACTGAATACGCCTGAAAATGGCCTGTAACACAACCGTGCATACATATGTAAGTTGCAGGAGCAACAACGTGAATATTTGATAGCCCATCTTGTGGCTGGCTTGCTCTCATTTATTCATCCTGCATATACCACACCGGACAGTTTGTGAAAGCTGTCGAAATAAACGGAGCTGTATATGAAACTTTGTATTTATAAAGTTGCAATAAATAGCATTATGTTATTTTTCAATTTATAAGTGTTAGGAACGAAGGCTAGAATACCATAACGACCAAAAACACTGAAAAATGGATTCCAGAAATTAATTTAAAATTTCAGAGCTTCTGTTTTTCTTTTCATTACCCTCTTCTGAAAAATGTTAACTAAAATTCCACGCAATACATAAGTAGTTCTTGAGTCCTCGCCATGACAGTTTATGATTAAGCTTCAATCGAACACTAATTAATTGAGTAATGTCTAATCGTGAACCTAATTTTAAACCGGCGGTCGTTGACCCCGAAATTTGAAATTATGAGTTATGATATTTTTTTTTGTCGTCTTGAAATATGGATACTCATCACGTCAGTTAATTTAATTTGACCGTTCATAAGTGACTGGAAGGCCGGTAACACGGGAACTTACTACCGGATAAAAAGTATCCTTTGTCTTAACCCAACCTGGGATAGGACATAGGATACTTTTTATCTACTATCTATCTGTGTGCCTAATTTCATCGAAATCCGTTCAGCCGTTACGTCGTGACAAGATAACAGACTGATTGAATTACTTTCGCATTTATAATAATAAGTATTGATTCCTAGATGTTATCTTATGCTCGGTTCCTACCCTACTACGGACCCAATCGGTGATTCTCGTAGTCCAATTGTCATCTGACATGCGGCAGACATGTCCGGCGCAGTCCCACTTAAGTTTAGTGGCTTTCTGGGTAACGTCTGTTATTTTGGTTTTGGCACGCAGTATTGTGTTCCTTATACGGTCAGAAATACCCATAAGGGAGGCCTTTGCCCTGCAGTTGGACAATACAAGCTAGTTAAATTAGATTAGATCTCTTTAAAGTGAGAGTGAACAGGCTTCTTCTGGGTAAGCTCGCTCCACCGTCGACTTTGTCTCTGTCACCTTTGACCTAGGCTAGAGTCAAGAGCAAGCCCATTTCAAATAAAAAAAAAAAAAAAAAAAAAAAAAAAGATATATCTCTAAATAGTATAAAACAAAGTCGCTTTTCGTGCGTATCTGTGACCTCTCAGATCTTCTTAACTACACAATGTATTTAGATGCAGTATTCAACATTATTTAGAGCATTTATTCCACAAGGTTTGTGTGTATAATACATAAATATTTAACTTAGATATGACCCCAGAAATCCCAATGTTCTGTCATGTCGCCATTGCACCCGTGCGAAGCAGGGCAAGTCGCTAGATTACTATAAAGGGAAAATTTACTTTTCCCGCTTTCTTATCACAATCAACGATCTCTGCCAGATAACCCGTGTCAGAAAAAGATAATACGACGGAAAACCACACTATTCTTAGTAAAAATGCAAGTTTTTCTTCCCAAAAATTTTCACGATTTTATTTCCTAATGAAAAGTGTAAATAATCTCTTAGTTTTATTGCAATTAAAAAACTTTCAAGGAAAAATACTATCCATATGTCAGCCTCTTTAAACACGACAATTTCGCTCTTATTGTTCGAGAAAAAACAATTGAACGCCGCGCGCCGCGAGTAATTGTCTTGTACAAAGAAATCGAATTGAAGAGAAAACACCACTATTGTACGGAACCCGTCAGTGGGTCCTGTGTTTTTTAGAGTTCCGTAACCAATGGATTCCAACGGGGCCCCATTACTAAGGCTCCGCTATCCGTCCGTCTATCTGTCTGGGCCGTATCTTTTGAACCGTAATTGGTAGATACTTGAAATTTTCACAAAGTGGGTACACCACTATTACAACAAATAATAAAAATTAAAGTCCATACAAGAAAGTGTTTTTCAGCGTTTTTTGCTCGATCTTAATAATGGCAGCTATGGGTCGCGTTTTAGCATGGCAATAGCAGTCATTGACCCCGCCCACATTTTCTAGGATTTTTTATTTAAAAAACTGAAATTAAGTACGCTAACGTCCTGAATATATTAGGTCCTTACATATGAAATTGGCGTTTTTCGTACTGGCCACTTTAATCACGAATTTCTCCTCTTTGGTAAGGAATTCCAAATTCAAATTTGTACAGCTATTTACTCATGTATTTGTGCTTCGATGACCGTCATTCATTCGTTTTTTTTCTTCTGTTTTTTCTGTTTGCGTCACTCATTTTACAAAATGGAAAATTTAAAATATCGCATTATTTACGAGTACGAGTTCCGCCGTGGCACTAGTGCTGCGGAAACGACTCGAAGGGTGAATGATGTGTATGGCGGTCATGTTGCAAAAGAAAACACAGTTCGTTTTTGGTTCCAACGTTTTCGTTCTGGAAATTTCGACCTGCAGAACAAGCCCCGTGGACGGCCTGAGACCCAAGTTGATAATGGAGAATTGAAGGCTATTGTGGAAGCGGACCCATCGCAAACCACGTCCGAGTTAGCTGCAGGCTTCGATGTTAGTGATAAAACTGTTTTAATTCACTTGAAGCAAATTGGGAAGATTAAAAAGCTTGAAAGGTGGGTACCTCACGAATTGACTGAAGCAAACCGGCAAACGCGCGTCGACTGCTGCGTTACATTACTGAACCGGCACAACAATGAAGGTATTTTAAACCGAATCATTACCTGTGATGAAAAATGGATTCTTTACGATAATCGGAAGCGCTCAGCGCAATGGTTGGATCCTGGCCAGCCAGCCAAATCCTGCCCCAAGCGAAAATTAACCCCAAAAAAGTTACTTGTAAGCGTTTGGTGGACTAGTGCCGGTATTGTTCATTACAGTTTTCTCAAATCTGGCCAGACTATTACAGCTGATGTCTATTGTCAGCAATTACAAACCATGATGGAAAAGCTAGCGGCTAAACAACCAAGGCTGGTCAATCGCTCCACGCCACTGCTGCTTCACGACAACGCCAGACCACACACTGCGCAACAGACGGCTACCAAATTAGAAGAGCTTGAATTGGAATGTCTTAGACATCCTCCGTACTCCCCGGACCTTGCTCCAACAGATTACCATTTTTTTCGCAATTTGGATAACTTTTTGCAAGGGAAAAAATTCAACTCCGATGGGGCAGTCCAAATCGCCTTCAAAGATTTTATTGATTCCCGTCCGACTGGTTTTTTTAGTAAAGGGATCAATGAACTACCTATAAGATGGCAAAAGTGCATTGAAAACAATGGTTCATACTTTGATTAATTAAATATATTATATTAAAAAACATTCGACTTTTTGTTCCTTCCATACAAAACGCCAATTTCATATGTAAGGACCTAATAATACTTAGTTTATTGTTTGGGTACAAACATCTAACTAATAAAATGTGTAATGTTAAATATTGTACGGCGGAACAGAACCCCTTCGTGTGCGCATCCGACTCGCTCTTGCCCGCTTTTCTTTCTACCCGCAACCAACGAGATTGGTTTTGACGCCGGCCTGTCCTTTGTCTCTCTTATTTTATTTACTCTCTTTCTTTTTCTCTTTATTTTCTCTCTTGACGTTCGCCAGTTAAATTATTTACTAGTTTAAATTGCATTACACTTTGTTTGTCGAGTTTCTGACGTGGAAATTAGTGGTGTCAGCTTATTAAGTGCAGCCGGGATTGTTTTCAAAGCTTTGTACGGGGTTTTGAAGTAATAAAGCTAAGTAAGGCCATTGAATTAATTTGAAACAATAGGTTTTTATTTTTTGCTTTATTAAGTCTGACAACCAGTTTTCTTACCAAGGGGTATCGAATTACGCAGTAACTTGGGTTGTGGACTCCATGTAAAAAATTGATCTTCAGCTGCATCTGGTTAGACTGGAAGCCCACCCCAACATAGTTGGAAAAAGGCTGGACAGATGATGATGATGACCTAATTACAATTACATTTTCTTTTAAATTAGTTTGGCGAGATTAAAGTCTTCTAACTTTTGAAGTCGAGTTCGAGTTTTTTTCATTTGAGCGTAAAAAAGTGTCTTAAATATGTTAATTATGAGGAAGTAACCGTAAAAATTCCAAATACTTAATTAAAACAGCGATAATTTTTTTTTTCATCGTTAAATACTTTTGTGCAGTTTAATTTTATAGGTTTAGAGTTTCATTTAAAACCAATATCGCTCATTTGGAGAAACATCGACGTAACTGCGACTTTACTTTTTTTTACGTATCGTTTCTCGCCGCTTCGCCATATTTAACTCATTTTTGGGAAAAAAATACATTTACGACGATGTTTCTCCAAATGAGTGATATATTTAGATGAAGTTGTTTCAACAATAGCTTATACAAGTGAAGACCACTGGAGCGGGTCGTGCGTGCACACAATAGTACTGAACGATCCAATTTATCGGTTTAACTGTTTGGAACCAACGTCTGAATCTTTGGTATGTCTTAGTTTAAGGCGATTATAGCCTCGAATGTCCTTGAGCGTTTGGGCGGAGCATAGGCGAACTCAGTGCCTCACCCCGCGCGCCCGCTTACCTCCGCAATGTCAAAGAGTGTCGTACTCGTACGTAGCGCATGCAGATGCGGCGTGGGACGCATTTTGTCTTAGGCAGTTTTATGATGCTACCTACTGAGTGTAGATGGATCGAGAATACGTACAATATTTATGTTGTGAGTATGAATGCTATTGTACAGTAAAAATACTGCTTTCTTAGAGACAATTAAAAATAATAATAATATCAATAAAAAACGTTCATTCAGTATGCAGTTCGTTTTTTCACGTATACAGATTATAAAAAAATACAATTACAAAAAAAAAAAACTTATGACTAATACCGCTTTTAACAGTGGTAATTTTAGGGTTCCGTACCCAAAGGGTAAAAACGGGACCTTATTACTAAGACTCCTCTGTCCGTCTGTCTGTCTGTCACCGGGCTGTATCTCACGAACCGTGATTGCCAGAAGAATACCATTATTATAGTTTCAAACTCAAATGGGTCGCGCCTGCTTCCAACTTTTATTTAATTTAAAATGGGCTTGTTTTTAGCTTTTCAGTTAGTTTTAGCATAAGTTTGCAGTCGGTTTTTTTAAATTTTATATTTCCTGCTTTTTAGTTTACAAATGTGAAAGATTTCGCAGACGATTTAGTTCTTGGTAGGTGTTTTTTACGATTTGTCACTTTGAATTAGTTTTTACCATATTATAAGTTGTATATATTTTTGTAATCACATTTTAAAACCTTTTATTTTGATACCCCAGTCGATAGGTTATGAGAAAAAAAAAACTTTTGAAGAAATAATATTGCGCCAAAAATCCGCCATTTTGTATTTTTTATTTTGATATACCCAGTGTCACTCTCACAGTACATACAAATCTAACGACACCTCTCAAGCTAAAATCCATCGAGCCGTTCAGGCCGCAGAGCGTGCCAAACAATTATACATACATACATAATATGTGTTTTCACTTCTCATGCTCTAAAAGTCCGTCTTTATGATGTGCTTAGGCGACATAAAATCGCTTTTTATGTTCTAGTGCATAAAGTATTTTTTTTTTTCTAAGACTAAAGTAATCAGGCCCAACAGCCACACGCACAATAGAACTTCGCAGATTAAAGTCGTGATTTATTTCATTTTCTTTAATTTATACTACTTCCTTGTTTTCTATCATTAATTTAATAAAATCAGGTGAAATAGTTGTCATTTATTATTTAAAAAAGGTTTTAGGTTTTTAAGGTTGTCTTTAAAAGATCGCTCTTAGCGATAAGACCGCCCATTGTGTCACCCATTGTAAAGTTTTCTCTATTTATGTCTGTAATTTATATGGTGTACATAATAAAGAGTATTCTATTCTATTCTATTCTATTCTATTCTATTCTATTCATTTTTTGGCAGTATGAAGTACCCAAGTCGAATGACAAATGTTGAAAATTAAAAAAACACTTTTAAAAAGTTTCTTGGCGGTATTATCTGTGGTGGCAGGAATTAGCTATGGATGCAACATTTTTGATTAATTATGTACTGTATACTTTATGTCTGTTTCATTTTCTCGCAATCGAAGTGTACCTAAAGCAGAGTGTATAACTCAGGCGTAAACGAGCCATTTTACCCCTCGACTTAACTATCCACTCTCGCCTGCGGCTCGGGTGGATATAAACGTCTCGGGGTAAAATAGCTTCTTTTGTGCCTTAGTGGTACAATCTACTATTATGTATGTATAATTGTTTTTCGAGAGTATATATTATATACTCTCGAAAAACATAACCCTTCTTCTGGCTATCACGGTTCGTGAGATACAGCCTGGTGACAGACAGACAGACGGAGAGAGGAGTCTTAGTAATAAGGTCCCGTTTTTACCCTTTGGGTACGGAACCCTAAAAACTACCACTGTTAAGAGCGGTATTAGTCATAAGTTAGTTTTTTTTTTTTTTGTAATTGTATTTTTTTATAAACTGTATACGTGAATAAACGAACTGTAGACTGAATAAACGTGTTTTATTGATATTATTATTATATTAGTATTCAATAGACAATAATATAGCGTCCACTCGCAAACAAACTATCACTACTACTAATACTATCAACGTCCAAGCGTAAACGAACAGTCCGAGTGTACTATCTGCGCTATTTAGTCTTTGCCACAAAAATGCAGATCGGAGCGAGCCGACATGCGACACAACCTCCCCGTGCGAACGATACAGCGAGACTGGCCGGGCGGCTGCTGCCCGCGCCCGTATAGGTAAAACCATGGTGTTATTGATTTTTTCCCACTTAAATAATAATTATTAAAAAAAACAAACTTAATTTTTATAAACCATTACATTTGCTATAATTTGGTGAAAGAATCATCAAAATCGCTTCAGGCGTTTGAAAGTAGAAAGAAAATTGTTGCGTAAAATAAGAGGATGGATATGATTTTTTATTGTTAAAACTAACAGTAATATTAAAAAAATCAAACTTAAATTATATTTGTAAACATATGTCACATATCATATATTTTTTTAAATATATTTGGGCTATCCATTTGGGAGGAGTAGGCCTTCAAAGAGAGGTCTACTTTGAAGTTTGGCGTAACCATTCGCCTTAAGATCTTATTGTCATTTAATCTCTGGGTAAATTACGAACACGAATATACGATTCACATGTGGGTCAAGATTTCAAGAACTTTAACCGGCTGAGTGCCGTAATTACAGAAACAATTAAAAAGCCATTGTGTCTCGCGTGGATCCACGTTCGGCATACGAAGGGTTAAAAGCGAGGTCCAAGTAAATTATTAACTTTATTTATCTATTAGCTTTATTTAGACATATGTAGCAAATGATAATAAAAAGATCCCACAAATTATAGACAAATTATTGTTATAAAATAAAAATCCAAGTAAAATATTCTTTATTTAATATTTTATTAGTGGTATATATTACCTTCGATTCTAATTACGAGTGTTCTCTGAAGCATTATTTAATGAACTAATGGATAAAATATGCAAAGTGTGAAGTGATTTGTGCTTGATATAAAATTATTCAAGTATTAATCATTATAATTATGAATCATCGTCGCTAAGCGATAATGACAGACAATTGGACGAGTCTTTCAGAAGAAGTCCATAAGGACCAAAACAAAAATACACTGCATTTTTTTTTTTTTTGTGAAAATGCAAAACGAAAAAGGCATAACAGCGCAAAGACCTTTCATAGGTAAAAGAAATAAGCATTTTACCTCATTTGAACTAACACTTTGTAAAACTTATTTTGAAATGTATTTAAGCACTTAACTGAAATCTATAAACCGCCACAGAACATAGATTTTTTGCAGCTCTCGACTACAAATAATAACAGCAACACTAACTTAATACAATAACAAAAAATATAATGCATTTACTTTGCAAACTACTTGACAGACAGCCACAAAAACATCAGTACCTAACAACTCTGAATTTCAACGTAATTGAGACCAGTCTGGTCTCTTGTTTTTGTTTTGTCCTGTCGAGAAAATGGATTAATTTTAACTTTTTAAGTCTCTATGCAGTTGTTGACATAAACTTACTGCAATGTTAGACAGCTTGTTGCGAGAATCAATTTAAACTGTAAAACTTATCAAAGTGATAAAATATTATGGTTTGACTTCACAAAAAGAGCTTAAAAAAAAAAAAAAATCGGGGTCCTTTAATCAAAAACAGTGTTTAGACGATGTTCATTAGTGTTCATGTCATGACGACACAAGCTATATTGTGTGATAGGTGGGACAGTCCCATGCTGCATGCTGGCTCAATGGATACGGCTGCACACGTAGGTGTCAGTCGTTTCAATTTTGTATACATATACACTCACAGGCACAATTAACCGCCCACCTCTATCATTCGTCACCCTGTTTGTTTATGTTAACTATGGCTTATCCACTGTTTTATTTTTTATCAAGTGAGTACTGTAGCAGTTAACTAAACACTTATACCCTTATTTCGATTAGTAAATTTGTATCACCGAAGGGTTTTTCGAATTTAGTCGTTGTTTGACATTGTTGCCGTTGCGTTATCGTGTTAACATTTCCTGTTCTTTTCTGCCATAATGTGTGAATATTGTTTAATTTGAGTTTGTAGTGTTCACTTATTGTTTGGGACTCTAAAAAATGCTACTCGATGCAACTGGTGTAGGTAGGGCAGTGGTTTTAGCTGACGCTGGGTATAGCCAACGTCGCATCGCTCGTACACTCGTTGTACCTCGAAACACGGTACGGGATGCCATCAGACGATTTCGGGAGACAAGCTCATACACCCGCAGGCCAGGTAAAGGCCGACATCGATGCACCTCAACCCGAGATGACGGTTTCGTTGTCAACAACTTGCTGAGAAACCGCTTTTGCACCGCTACTTAAGCTCGTACGCGTCTTTTTGAGGTGGGAAATGTCAGTGTAAGTGAACGTACGTTTAGAAGAAGACTTGCAGAAAGAAATCTGAGGACTTTTCATCCAGCTCGCGCCCCACAACGGCTCCCACAACACCGTAGAGCTAGACTTGCTTGTGCGCGAGAATATGCTGACTGGACTGTGTAGGAATGGAAGGACTTACTGTTCTCAGATGAGAGCAGAATAGGCTTAAGAGATCCAGATGGACGTCAGCGTGTCTACAGGCGCCTAAACGAAAGATTTGATCCATGCGCTATAACCGAAACAGTGGGTTACCAGGGAGGGTCCGTAATGGTTTGGGGAGGTATCTCTTACGAGGCTCGTACCGATCTTGTTGTGTTCGATAGAGGCAGTGTGAACGCTCAAAGATACGTGGAGGAAGTTGTTCAAGACCATGTCATGCCTTTCGCACCATTCATTGGTGACAACTTTAGTTTAATGCATGACAATGCACGTTGCCATACCGCAAAATCCGTCACTGAGTACCTTAATAAGGTCGGGATTCAAGTTTTACCATGGCCAGCAGACAGTCTCGATCTTAACCCAATTGAGCACATTTGGGACAACCTCAAAAGACGTGTCCGAGCAAGAGTACCAGCCCCTACGACCCTAGGAGAGCTCAAGACGGCTGTAGTAGAGAAGTGGCACAATATCCCCCAGTCGGAAATCCAAGATGTAATGGATGGATTGCCAAACCGGCTCTAAGAAGTCATTAGAGCCCGAGGCGGCAACACCCATTATTAATTGTTTTTTGAAGTGAAACTTCTTTAGGCGCGCTTGACTTGGGGAGTAAACTGGCGAATGCGTTACGAAAACGTGTGATCGCGAGTAGGGAAGGTACGTAAAAAATAGCTGGAAATACCTGGTGTAAAAACCCGGTCCCGGTCGCATGAATATGCGACCGGGTTTTTACACCAGGTATTTGCTTCCAAGTACGCACACCGGGTACCGACTCAAAATACTTGCAAGACTATTAAGTATCTTATACGGCTACTCGCTCAAATACGTAGGTACTCAACCGCGTTAGTTTTCGCAAATGCGATCATGCTCCTTTTGGAACAATTTCGTATGCAAGTATTTTTTACCGACTTCACAAAAAGGAGGAGGTACTATGTTCGGCTGTTTATATGTTTTTTTTTTTTGTATGTTTGTTCATCGAATACTCCGCCAATTGTCGACGGATTTTCAAAATTCTTTTTTTGTTCCAAAGTAGATAGTTTTGAGGTGGTCCCACTGTCACCAAGTTAGGATCTGATGATGGGATCTTAGAGTAATCGAGGGCAACCTTTAAATTTTATAGGCTCACTTATTGTTTTTCGCATATTTTACGAAGTATCTTGTGTATTTGCGTATGGTTGTCACCATCTCAGGTGGCTGGGCTGATGATGGAAGTTACAACTCCTTAACAGTAAGAAGTTACTCGAACAGGCAAGGACTGTTTTAGTCAATTGTTTTGATGTTTGATAGGGCATTTGCCACATTTGGTCTCATGATCATCAAGTCATGACCTGATGCTGCAGTCAGGATAGTCTGCAGAGTACCTAACTCCTCGACAACTAACAGCAGATATATCGTGTTAAGGCTCATTGAAAAGGGCTCGATGTGTGGATAAACGTACTGTTAATGAGGAACACCGAAGTACATAAAGACCTGATGCTGAAGCCAGGAGCATTAGAAAAAGTACCAACCTTGAAATTACAGCACCGTAGTCGTGTTTGGGCTCATTTTAAACAGGACTAAATTTTGAGTTCAATGCAATGTTGACAAGTCTGGCCTGATGCTGCAGCCAGGATTATCAGCATCTAGTCTAAAAACATCAGGGCAGGATTTGATGATGGGATCTTGGAGAAATCGAAGGAACTCTTCAAATATTATAGGCACACCTATAGCGATTTGGGTATTTTTTATAGTAACTCGTGCATTTGCTCTCGGAAAGCATTATTTGGTGATGTGGAACTGATGATGAAGACCACAGATGGCCACCGGAACTACTCAATAATATCTAAGTATTTCACGGGTTGCGATTCGATTACTTTAATATGGTTGCTAAGCAATTTATGCTCGTCACAATGTGAATGGTGATACGGAGCTGATGGTGGATCTGGAGAACTCCTCAACAATTAACTTCCCTGTATCGGGAAAAGCAATATTTTGTTTGTAAAAGGCGATGATCACTAGGCTATTGTAACTTAGATAAATTATAAGCAGACCCACTAAAAAGCGTGAAATAAAAACTTTTTAAGAAAAAAAAAAACCGACTTTCAAAAAAAACACTACAAAGTGAAAAATATCTTTAATTTCGGAAGTCGGTGGCAAAAAACTAAAATAAAGATCCAAAGACACCGACTTCCGAAATTAAAGTTATTTTTCACTTTGTAAAGTTTTTTTTGGAAGTCGGTTTTTTTTTTCTTAAAAAGTTTTTTTACTTTAATGGTTTGCAAGTATTTATTTGTACAGTACCCGGCGATAAATATTGCACATCGACCTTTGGAAAGAAAATCGGCTAATTTCGGCTTCGTAGTGCGTTATCTCTGTCGCACCTTACCTATGTGACGTTAACTGACGTTTTGTCAGTCGTTGTTCAAGTGCGATAGAGTGCGGTCGCGTCCAGTTCAAAATATATATCTAGAGTTGTTAACACCCCCAAATTTAAATAATTTAAAGTTGTACTATGGCGCATCTTTAGGAAAAATAGGGGAACCTTTTTATTTTACCCCAACCTAAAGCAATCATTTATAGAAAAATTGGTGTATTTTATACAAAGAATAAAAAGAATTATCAAAAGAAGCAAATCATAATTGTTTTAACAGCTCCTAATAGATACCGGACTGTTTGTATTTCGCGCGACAGAGATAACGCTCTACGAAGCCGAAATTAGCCGATTGTCTCTTTCCAAAGATCGATGTGCAATATTTATCGCCGGGTACTGTAAACGCGATGTTGCTCCTTATTTATTCGAAGTCATTGATCAATTTCCTATGCAAGTAGTTTTACTTCCAACGGGGCTTTTGAATACGCGATTGTATTTCTTATCTGTATGAAGTTATGGATCAGTTTTCTATGCAGATAGAAAATACTTGAAAGTATCTCGCTCCGTCGTGCCTCGACGCTCGAGTACGTAGGTACTCAAATAGTTCAACAACCGCGTTTGTTTTCGCAAATGCGATCATACTCCTTATCAGTAAGAGCACAGAATACTTAATAGTACTACGTACAGAAAGGACACTCCCTTCCTCGCCCTCATATCAGATACCGCACCCGCACTTCGAGGTATTCGTCGCCGACTCTTTAGCAAGGGCGCTCGCGAACTGCAGCGCTGTATTGCTGACACACAATTATGCGATTTAAAAGTTTTATTTGAGTTTTAATCACGATGGTTGGATATTGTGATGCTTTTCCGAATTCGTATTTACAATACTGTTTGTATGATTTCGCATTTTTAATAACATGCGATTTAATAACCCATTATTTACAGATAAGTCATTTAAACTAAACTATTTTAGTGTTTTTATTTCATTACGAACCCGACTATATAAATAAACAATTGAACTACATGGTCACTTCATAATAATGCACACGTTCGGGCAGCGCCGCCGCCGACGTCGTTCGGTTCCCCGACACAAATTGCTTTCCGCGCCATTTTTTTTACGCTACTAGATTTCACGCACACATTTGCACGTATACAAACGTCATTTGTTTATGTAGTAGTAATAGGTAATTATTTTGCGAGCGTTGTATGGAGTGTCCGAGGTGTGGTAAGAGTCTACGGAACAATTTCGTATGCAAGTATTTTTACTTCCAACAGGGCTTTTGTTTGATTACGCGATTGTACTTCTTATTTTAAGTTATGGATCAGTTTTCGATGCAGATAGAAAATCTTGAAAGTATCTCGAGCCCTGGTTTCTTAAGGTGGACGTACTTGGAAGCCCTGGTACTCGATTTTGCAAGTACGACCCATGAGGGCTACGGGCGAGGCGAACGGGAGTTGAGTGGGGGATATAAGCAAGAGAAAGCAGTGCGCGCGCACATTTTCTTTCTCTCTTCCTCTCATAGCCAAATACGTTTGAAGTTTCACTTCAGTCGTGTGGTCATAAGCACACTCGGTTTTTTTTATCTTTTATTGGGCGACTTTTTTCAATATTAAAATTGTTAAATTTTCATCAAAGATTTTCACAAAATCGATTTTTGGTATGAATCCTTTACTAAACGACTTTTTTTTACTTTTATGACTTTTTTTAATGCCTTAAAGGCCGCTTTCAACGTACCTATCATCAAATGTGGTCTAAATTTGAAGATTTCTGCAAATTGAAAGAAATACAAGGTGGGCGGTTAATTGTGCCTGTGAGTGTAGTATGGTTTTTACTAATATTAGGTTAAGACTTTTACTAACAACATATGGATCTTTTAATTTGATCTGAAATAAATTTATTATTATTATATGCTTATTATTTAACAAACCATGCGCCCGCCCGATTGCTTTTCTCATCGGCAAAAGTGACAACCTAATCTGCGGTCGCGATTTAATTGCCAAAAATGTAAACAAATATGAATTAGTGGAAGAATAACTTTAATTCCTACACAATAAAGTTCAGTTTACGCTACAACTTCAAACATTTGTATAACTTTTTCAATAGTGCTAGTCACTCTGAAATCAACTTAATTTTAATTTAAATAAAGTTAATATTTGTATAACTTAAAATAGGGAAGGGGCGTGCAGTACTGCGCACTTTTACTATGCATCTCCTATTTAACCCCTTTCGGGGATGAATTTGCAAAAATCCTTCCTTAGTGCTTCTTGTGCAAAATTTCATGCTTCAAGACCTAAAGGTTTAGACTGTGTGGGTTTCTCAGTCAGTGAGTGAATTTAAGATTTTTATTAAGTAGAAGTTACTGCTTAAAACAATATTACACGGTTCATTTGGTTACATAACATAATCAGTCTGTTCCCACTGCTGGGACACCGGCCTCCTCTCTTCTGTTTATTTGGTTGATTCATCCATATAAGTCTAGACATAGTCAACCGCGCAATATTCCCATAAACCTTCACCCCTTTGTTTTTCTCCTGTCTGCAAAATGGTTAAATTTAAAGTCCCTGTGTACTTGCTTACTGAAACTTGGTGCAGTGTTTCGGGATGTAAGCGTGTAGTGAGATACGAAGTTTAATAATAAAGTAGTGTTACTTGTCTTCAAAGTTTTGGTGGTGATTTATTAAGGCGTGTGGCGCTGTAGTTGGAATATTCAGACGTAGGGATACTCGTGTGGTTAGTTGAGCCATCTCTTCTTATGTCTAAACTAATATTAAAAAGAGAACACCCATCTGCCTTCAAAGCAAGAGTGAGCAAATATTTTCTGGGCACCCTCGTGCCTTCATAGACCTTATCCATCGCTTTCCAACACGCGTGATCGAGGTCAAGCGCAGAAACATTTATAAATTAAAAAAATAAAAATTTGCTTTTTTTGTATATTTCTGTTACGATTTCACGCTAAAACGGCTGAACGAATTTCAGTGAAATTTGGTACATGTGTAGACCATGCCCTGGATTAGGATATAGGATACTTTTTATCCCGATATCTCCACAGGATCGAGACTTATGCGAGTGAAACCGCAGGGTGCAGTTAGTATTGAATAATAAGGCGTTGTCTCAGTATTGCAAAATGTTAGGATTTTTATAACCGTGGCGTTTCTTTTCCATCTACACTTAGTTACTGCAAATACTTATTTTCGGTCAAACCGACGGACTTTTTGACAGTATTAATGTTCCTGTGTATTGTCTAACTGAAAAATGACTTTGACTTTTAACTACATTTTTTTTACTTTTTTTTTACTGTTATAAAACGATTAATCAAAAACTGTCAACAAGATTTGTGAAACTGACTGTCACCAACAGAGAGCATTTTGTTCAAAGAATATTTTTTCACTCATAATAAGAAAGAAAGAGAAATATTTTATTTGGGATACACACGAGAAATAAAAATAGTAAAAAAGGAGCATTCAAAACTAACAAAGTTACAATAAAACAACAAAAAAAGACCTGCGAGGTAATTGCGTAACACATTATCAATCGGAATCGGTTTCATTTTGACAGTTCAACAACATTCATTGCGTTATTTACGTGTTGAGCAGACAAATTTTCGAACTTATGAAGCAATGGATTAGCAATTTGCTTCAAAATGATTCCGATTGATAGTGTGTTACGCAATTAGGGTGCTGTGCGAGGCTAAAAAGGGTCGTATCTCAGCATAATGCTGCGATATTTACAACAAATAAATACCACGGCGCTTACATGAAACTCCCATCGCCTAAGTACAGTAATCTTAATAAACATTGAATCATCGATAACAATGTCAATACTAGAAACTTTATCTTATCTATGGTTATCTTGAGTATCAGAGTACGTCTGATCTAGTAAAACGACTTTTTCCAGTTTAAGGTTAAAATTTTCTTGCTGATTTCGAAGAGTAGATATTTCAAAGTAAAATTGGACTGTTATTGAATTGTCTAGATTGAAAAAATAAAATTTCTGAATATCATCATCTGCCTAGCCTTTTCCCAACTATTTTGGGGTCGGCTTCCAGTCTAACTGGATGCAGCTGAATACCAGTATTTTACATGGAGCGACTGCCTATCTGACCTCCACAACCCAGTTACTGGGTAATACGATACCCCTTGGTAAGACTGGTTGTCAAACTTTCGGGCTTCTGACTACCCGTAACGACTGTCAAAGATCCACGAATGACAGCCGGGACCAACGGCTTAACTTGCTTTCCGAGGTACGGAGGGGTCTCGGCACATATTATTCTGTGGTCTCGGTATGTAAAGGCGGTCACCCATCCACAGACCAACCGCGGCAAGCGTAGCTTAACCTGATCGATCGACCTGTGCGGCTATTATTATTTAGCCACGGACCCCTCTAAATTCCTTCCCTCTAAATTATATTTAGGAATTTAAATTCCCCGTTAAATTC
Source organism: Amphipoea oculea (assembly GCA_945859645.1). Classification (NCBI taxonomy): domain Eukaryota; kingdom Metazoa; phylum Arthropoda; class Insecta; order Lepidoptera; family Noctuidae; genus Amphipoea; species Amphipoea oculea. Next base: position 16,824,937 of record OX243880.1, read on the forward strand.
CTAAATTTAACGGGTATAAAATTCCTTTACCTAATGAAGCCGAGATTCACTTGTTCCTCCCGTTATTCTGATTTTTTTTTTAACTGGACCATACCTGGGAACTTTCTGGTTAAGGACATATTGAAGGTCAAAGTTTCAACTTTTTTGGAGGTTTTTTTTTTACGATAACAAGTTCTCCCTGTACCGTTACACGCACCCGTAAGCACAATGTTTTGCATGTGGTACAGATGCCAGCACATCAAGCTACCTGAAACTGTAAAATTTTCCCAATCAACTTTGAACCTAATGCTTTAGCGATAAAGTTGAAAATCTATCAAAGAAATTTGACAGATTGTAGTAGCTTGATGTGCTGGCGTCTGTACATTGCGCACTACCGTCAACAGCGAATTTTTACACCAAAAATAATAAGTAGTCGTTTCCCAGCGATTTTTTCGCAGAAAGTTACTAATTTTATGTACAGAGTGCGTAGATGACGGCTTCGTGAACGATCTTGATACACCTAAAACAAAGAGGTATTTTCTTTCAATACAAGATCTTGTGAACAGTTTGTGCTTCCTGATCCCTCGTACTGTAATCGGTCGAGAAGAGAGGTCGGGCTTATTTGCTACTTCATTTTATCGAACTAACTCAGGCGCTCGCTCACCGTTACATCGCCTGGTTGACACCATAATAAACAGTTTGGCTCTACTGATATTATGTTTCTCAGCAAAGCTATATTTAAGAGTGAAATTACGACTATTTTAAGATAATTAGCTAATAAGTGCTTTTTAATTTGTTCTGCTAACATCTAGCTATTCTTTATAGTAATCTGTGGATAACGTCTTGAGTAGTAATATTTGTTACTTTTATTATAAGTTTTATACGGTACGGTACGGTTTATTTATATGGTGTACATAATAAAGAGTATTCTATTCTATTCTATTCTATTCTATACTGTGTGCCTACTATGTAATATACTGCAGTTTGTTATTCCTATCAAATAAAATAAAAAAAAGTTGTTGTCACATGTTATAACTATGAAGGCCATTAGAATATCACATTTCGTTCTATCTCTTGTATGATTTCCATGTGACGTAACGTCCGGTGTGTCCGCGCAGCTGACACTAACTTTGCTCTCAGTGACATGTCCGCTGCGGATACACAACCCATATCCGGATAGTGTCGTACAACACTACTGTTATATTATATAAATATAACTGGACACATGTTATATTCCTTCGTGTTTCTGAAAAAATCTAGGACGATAACATGTAGCTGTCAAAAAGTCTCTTGACTCCATACAAATATTTAATGCATTTACTGACAAACAACGCACAGCCTAAACCGTTGGGTCTAGAAACATGAAATTTCGCACAAAAATTCCTCATATACTCTCCTCGTACCAAGACCCCTCCGTGCCTCGGAAAGCACGTTAAGCCGTTGGTCCCGGCTGTCATTCGTAGATCTTTGACAGTCGTTTTGGGTCGTCAGAAGCCCGAAAGTCTGACAACCAGTCTTACCAAGGGGTTTCGTATTACCCATTAACTGGGTTGTGGAGATCAGTCAGGTAGGCAGTCGCTCCATGTAAAATACTAGTACTCAGCTGCATCCGGTTAGACTGGAAGCCGACCCCAACATAGTTGGGAAAAGGCTAGGCAGATGATGATGGGAAATCCCTTCGTGCGGGCGCACGACTTGTGTAGTATAAAACCTAGACTTCAGTAAAAATCTAGAACTCTTGTCAAGAACTGTATATCCACATAGCTCTATGAAACACGCAAGTTAAGACAGTAAGTAGTACACGGTTCTACCAAATGAATTCACTTTGGTTGAAAGGTGCAGAAAGGGCGTGGCCCACAAAGAAAACAACACAGCTCAATTTCGTAACTTCATCCAAATTGAAACACATAGTAAACCATGTAATATTGCCGATTTATTTTGCCGTTAGACACACGCAACAAATGAAACACGCTAGCCGTTAAAAAACAGCAATACATTCCAATCGAACGTCACACGTGCCCAATTTGTGGCTCGTAGAATCCTTGATGTTGTGACGACCCTCCAAACACAAAAACAAGCGAACACGGTCCTCCGGCTTTCATGCCACACTTCGAATTTCCAATTCCACAAACATTAGACCTCGAATTTCCGAACGAGGCGTCCGAATTTCCAAATACCCGCTTGCAAGTTTTTCGCGTATCGAGTAGGGAGTTTGAATAAAGCCGAACTTGTTTGGGGCCATCGGTTTTTTCCCGCTCTTTATTTGGATGAAAACAAAAGGCCTATTGTCGGATCGTCCGAGCTTCTCCTTTATGTGACGACAAAATTGGAACTTCATCGATAATGCTGGTTTAGGTCGTTTGCAGATATGAAAGATTTGATGGCAGTATGAATCTTTCAATCATTTTAAGCGTAATACGAAACGTGAACTTTATTGGTAGTTATTTGATAAATAACCTATACTGACGTTATTCACTGAAATTCGGGTGGTGTTTGTTTACATTTCATCTCATTATTTTTGAACATACTATAGTCACTTCGCTCTTATTATTTCATTACACAAAGCAACTCCTCACAAATACTCCTGGTACTAGACAAACTACTTTACTCAACTCAGCTTTGCTTAATTTGCTATTTTATTGTAGCAAGTGGACACATTGCGGCCGCCTCGTGTGACGATAAAATGTTACTGCTAGACAACAAGTCACTTTATGTTATAATGTTCAATCGGTTTAACTATAATAACATAATGTAAACTTCATTGGTCGTTATTTCTTAAATAACCTATACTGGCGTGATTGATTGTTGAAATGCGGGTAGTGTTTGTTTACGTTTTATCTCAAGCTTTATTGAACGCACTATAGCTACTATTTTTACATTACAAAAAGCAATTCTTCACAACATGACTACTAGAGAAACTACATACTTACAATATCTCAGCTCTGGTTAATATTCTATTTTATTGCAGCAAGTCGCCACATTGCGGCCGCCTCGTGTGTGCGATAAAATGTAACTGCTAGACAACAAGTCACTTTATGTTGTAATAAATCTGGGGTCTATCTCCACGGTCGGACAATGCCAAGTACACTAACTTAGAAAATGACCTGTGGGGTTGTTTGTCTAGTTAGTGTATGGGTATGTTAGATTTCTGCTGAATAAAAGCTAGATAGAAAGTTCAAATCAGAGTCTGACATATACCTAAGAAGCGTTTATCAAAGGCAATCAGGCAGTTTCAGTTTATGGTGAAGTAAATATTACAAGGAACTCAACAATAGTTATAAATTCAAACCTACATAATCAAAATATTTTATTTCACATAAACTCACTAGCAGCGCCCCGCGGTTTTACCCGCATAAGTTTCGAACCCGTGGGAACATCGGGATAAAAACTATCCTATGTCCTTTCCAAACTCAAACTATCTCTATACCAAATTTCATTTAAATTGGTTCAGCGGTTTAAGGGTGAAGAGTTAACAGACAGACAGACACACGCATTATAATATTATAAATATGGATGGGCACTTATGAAACGTCAGAAGCTAGGTGCACGGTTCCAATTGGTCGTTTCTTATGAAGAAGAGCAGGCAAGAAACTTCACGGTTACTCTTTTAAAAAATAAATTGGTTTTTACAATGTTTTCAAATTAGTTACACTCTAAACAGGTATTGGAGGACAGTGTAATCCTGTCAACAAATACAATAGAAAATGATCTACAAATCTACAGTCCACAAGGCCTAATATTTCGACTAACCTACATAAAAAACAAGTCATTTTCAAGTCAACTTACTCCAGGTTCAAAATCCAAGTAACATCAAACAAATAGTCAACGAACAAACCTGTAGACCCTAGAGAATTCAGCAAATAATGTAGTTAGGCGCAATTGTGGCTGCGGAAAATCATAATGTCGCACCGTTGTCGCTATGTCGCGCTGTCGCTGTCGCCAACAATGAGTGTAGCGGACGTCCACCATAGCTTATTTCTCCGTAAAGCAATGCAATTTAGTTTCCAACAAATAAACGAAACAGAGAAACGAGAAACAGTCTTTCTTTTTGTTCATTTTCGTGTAATTTCGTGGTGTGTCCTAATGGTATTGTTGTTTGTTTCAGTTTTCCCGAATGTCCCCGCTGCGCCTGGCATGCCGTGCGCCGGCGAAGACAGTGAGTACTTACTGTAACTACTGGCTTTAGTACTTGCCCGTTCACTGGCTAGCTCATTACTTGCCTGTAATTTAGTCTAGAGAGTTGTAGGTTGAGCGTGTGTGGGTTCTTTTTGTTGAAAGTTAAAGTATGTAGGTACCTATTACTTGCGAGCGACTAATGTGAGCTGTGGTTGCTCAGTGGTAACACCCGCGACTTACGAGTTGTAGGTCGTGGGTTCAAACCCAAGCACGCACTTTGTGTAAATTATTTCATCACCATTACTCTCAAAAACTGTGAAGGAAAACATCGTGAGGAAACCGGCATGTCCTAGAACCAAAAATTCGAAGACACGTGACATCGACCGAACCGCACTGGGCCCGTATATGGCGAATTACGGCCCACTCCCTCTCACAGAGTGAAGGCATGTATCCCAGCAATGGGAACATTTTAGGCTGATTAGGGTTATATTATTACTAACGCAAAGCTCACTTCGTAAATCGTACTTATGTATTTGGTATGCCAACCAGTGATTCGGATTAATTTGATTATTACACTTAAATGGACAGATAATTAATAGCTGAAATAAATATTGCTATGTTAATTTGCAACCTATTTCACACTGGCATCCTTTGTTAACATAGGTACAATGTTAAGTTGATTTCAGAGTGACTAGCACCATTGAAAAAGTTATAAAAATGTTTGCAAGTTGTAACGTAAAATTAACTTTATAGTGTAGGAATTAAAGTTATTTTTCCATTAATTCATATTTGGAATGTAAAAATAATGTTGTTTTGGTAATGGAAAAATAACTTTAATTCCTACACAATAAAGTTAATTTTACGTTACAACTTCAAAAATTTTTATAGCTTTTTCAATGGTGCTAGTCACTCTGAAATCAACTTAATTTTCATTGAAATAAAGTAGATATTTGTTTAACTTGAAATAGGGTGGGGGTGTGCAGACAGATATAAATTCACGCCTTCTTCTCATGGGGATAGGCAGAAACTACAGAACGCCTCGTGCTACGATCCTTACATACTCCTTTTACTTCTCTTAACTTCATACATACATATGAAGGCCAATTATCGCAATAAAAAACTATCTAAATCTAGTCTCATCTCAGAGACAATCAATGTCAAAAACTTGTCATAGTGTAAGGAATTTAGCGATATTTTTGACAGATTGATACAAACCAGAGGGGCAATTCTCGTAATTTTAAGAACGTTCACAGTCTGATCTCAGTCTCAATCTGTCAAAAAATACTTCTAATTTCCTTACACAACAACTTTGACAAGTTTTTGACATTTGTTTGTCGCCGAGATGAGACTGCGACTAGATTTTTAACGTTTGAAATTACAAGAATTGGCCTTCTGACTGTGAACGTTTCTAAAATTACGAGAACCCTTACCCCTCTGGTCATGGTCACGCACGCTGGTTGCGAGTTCTACGCACCTGACCTTTCTGAAGAACATCACAAATAAGGTCACTATAGACATACCCCCTTACTAATAAACGTAATATTTCAGATGAATAGTAACACACCGATTTCTCCCTTTCAGTCGTCAGTAATTTGACTTTCGAAAGAAGAAGACAAAGCGTTGTGTAACTATACAGACGCTATACAACGTTTATTAGTAAGGGGGATATAGTGTAGATGTTTGAGTACAACGCCTTTGCTAACTCTACTCAAAGTTCTTGCAACAATCTTATTTATATAAAAACACAATTTTACTCTCAAACTACCCACCACAACAAACACCCACTATAGTCACAAACTCACAAATCGTACATAAAAGCGAGGAAGCGATATTTGTCGGCGGTCGCAGCGCTACAGCCACAGCGCGTCGGCATTAGCATGTGAATACGCCGAAATGATGCACATTACGGATGCCGACGAAGTGCCGACGGCTGGTATACTATACAGTCATGTTTCGTTCCTATCATCATAATATTTGTACGTACAGCACGTGCGCTTTTAGCGGCTTTCAGAGTTTTGAAGATTGAAACTCTAACATATAATCTAACATTTGGATACCGGAAAATCCAACTATAATATTGAAGTTACTAAAGTAAGATGGCAGCCTTGTTATCATTTTGCATCTATAGTCTGTTCCAAAAGTATGTGATAAAATTGTAAAAACTCTTACGCAATCACTCGCTAAAGGGAACTAGTAACACATTTAGCTGTAAAGGTTTCAACTTTGTTACAATAACATAATTAAATTGTAATTGAAATTTTATCGACGAAAATTAAGTTTATAAAACTGACCTTAATTGTCAAACGAAAAACATCTTTAAGGTGATTTAAAATTACAACTTCAAGTTTCGATCACTCAATTTCTACGTGGCACCAAATTTTATCGACGAAAATCACACTAATATTATAAAGGCGAAAGTTTGTGAGTGTGTGGGTGTGTGTGTGTGTGTGTTTATATGTTTGTTACCTCTTCACGCTTAAACCGTTGAACCGATTTAGATGAAATTTGGTGTAAATATAGTTTGAGTCCCCGGAAAGGACATAGGATAGTTTTTATCCCAATATTCCCACGGAATCGACATTTACGCGGGTGAAACCGCGGGGCGCAGAGCTAGTTAAGTTTATAAAACTAACCTCAATTGTCAAACGAAATACATCTTAACCGGTCAAGCCCCGTGCGTTACCGATCGGCGACGAAACAATATAAAATCAATTGTGTCGCATTAGCGGAGCTTAACAGATTAAGGTGATTTAAAATCAGAACTTCGAGTTTCAATCACTCAATTTCTAAGTGGCACCACCAGTTGGCAACCACAGGTAACGATTCCTGATCCATAATGATGGGATCCTTCAGCTGGATTGTCATTGCGCTACGTTTTACAAAACTGCTACCGACGACGTTTAGACGTAATGCAGAATGGCTTAACTGCAGTCGCAATGAGCGTCTTTCATAAAACTCTGATAACTTTTAATTTATAATGTCCTTAAAACACTGTCTTCACTTGATTTAAGGTAATGTTTACTCGTATTACTCGATTTATTTATTTCTGTTTCGGACGCCATTAAAAATCTATAATCTGACGTTTCATTTCACGCTGTTTTACAAAACCGCTAATCGTTGACCCGATGCATTGATAAATGCAAAACGTTTATACAATTCTGCGTGTTCAAATTCAGTAATAATGGAAAAGCGCTTAACGTTGTTCAGTTGTTTTAAATGACGGAGCTGTTTTGTAAAACCCCTAGAGGTTTTGTAAAACAGCGGATTCGACAATCCATTGGCGAAATATAGGTACCTACACCCAAGGCTCGGAAACCGGTTGAAATTCTTAACCGGTTATGGTCATTGACCCCAAACCGAAATCGATTTAGGTTAAAGGTTGCACTTTACCGGTTTTTACCGGTTTATGCGACAAACCGGTTTTTCATGAATTTTGGTTTTGATAGTGAAAATTAACCGGTTAAAACCAAGTTTGAACCCCCCCCCCGGCCCCCGCCACTCTCGCGGGCACGGTCTGGATGTTGCGATGTCAAGTCATTGTCACTAGAACTTGTTGGAAGCGTTAAAAAAGTAGACGAAAAAAATTTACGAATTACGGAATTAACCGGTTAATTTGGGTGTCAAAACCGTTTGAGCTTTGTAACCGGTAACCTTTATCTTTTGGGTTACATAAGAACAGTTCACTTGTTTAACCGGTTAATGAAGGAACGATATATTTACCGGTATTTAATCGAAATTAACCGCTCATTTTAAACCGGTTCAGAGCCCTGCCTACACCTCTATTAATCTAACCTTTTGTGGGAAACATGTGTGATGTTATATTTTGTCACACGGTATTTGCCAAAGTCTCAAACACTGATGAGGTATGTCAATAGCGCACATCAGGGGTGTCTGGAGCTCCAGTGGATATCCAGTTTACCAACAGCTGATGTGTGTAATTTCGCTACTCGGTGTAATGTTCTGTAAACAAAGTTGTAGTCGCCATATTTGCTGTCTAATCATGCGACGCTTTGAGGGTCGGATATGCGTCCGATGCAACGCAAACGATTTCCGAATTCTTTGTTTATGTTGTGGCTGTGTTTCCGTATGATTAGGTTTGATTGCTTGATAACCAAGTTAGTATGATTTCAAGGGGCCGTAGGATTTATCAGTCTGTTATTAATAGAACGTGATTGAATTAGGTTAATCTGTCATTTCATCGCGTAAAGATTCTTACCAAGGACTGACTAAATACACTTCACTTCACCATCCTCTGAAACATGCGTCTTTTGCATGGTATATACTTTCGGATCCCCATTTGCAGGCTCTAATATCCACTTTTTAACCGACTTCAAATAAGGTGGAGGCAATGCATACGACGAGGTTTTTATCAGGCAAACTTCTCTATCTTAGACCCAATGAAGTCCAAATGAATCCATTTCATAATAAATATCAGTCAATATTCATTCATTTTTCTCACCACTCATAGAATAGAATAGAATACTCTTTATTATGTACACCATATAAATTACAGACATAAATATAGAAAACTTTACAATAGGTGACACAATGGGCGGTCTCATCGCTAAGAGCGATCTTTTAAAGACAACCTTTGGATGGATTAAAAACGGGAAGGACGGACAAATACTGTAGGTAGTCTAAACTACTTTATCACTTAAAGATTTGCTTGATTTTACACGTAGGTATATCGTTATCGTCGCTCGATGCGTTCTCTCATCTTCTTGCAGATTTGCTCGATTTTATATATATTTAATTATATAATTTATAATTATTAACTATTATATCGCCACTGTGGATCGTTTTTGTCGATCGAAAAATCAACTCAGCTTGCTATTTGTCGATCGACAAAAATGATCGTCAATGTTGATCGAAAAAAAATACGATGTCGATCATCTGTCGTGTCTGTTAGCTAAATGTATCAGCTTTTAAAAAACCGGGTGTTAGCTAAAGCCCGAAACTGAACAGTAAAACTACTGTTTCACGAGACTAGTTTCATAATTTAAACCCAGCTTTATTGTCCACCGTGTAGAAACGTCAGCTAGGTACAGTAGTGAGGTAATATTTGCTAAAATCTCTGCGCGAACAGTGTCCGCTCTCCGGTGTCCACAGGCTCTCAAATTTGCATACCAATGTCCTCCTTGCATTAGGAATGGCACGCTTAAATTGGACTGCGGTTCTTTTTAAATAGGATTTTGTGTTTAAAAAGAGGAGAGAAAAAGAAAATTAGTTTATTGTGCACAAATAAAACTAGAGGACGAGGATTTTGTTACGTTTTTAAATGTTTTGTGAATGGGAATGTGAAAGTGGTTCGTTTGATTTCTTTAAATCCTTATTGTTGAATAGAACCCTGATGATTCATTAGATACAACAACCGACTTCAAAAAAAAAACACTACAAAGTGATAAATAACTTTAATTTCGGAAGTCGGTGTCTTTGATTCCGCATTTTCTTTTTTTGACACCGCCTTCCGAAATTAAAGTTATTTATCACTTTGTAGTGTTTTTTTTTTTGAAGTCAGTTGTTTTTTTTTTTGTTAAAAAGTTTTTATTTTTCACTTTTTAGTTGTACCTACCTCACACAAATTCAATTAACACTAGTGCACTGAAGAATTGGAGACACCGACTAGAAGAATCATAAAAATTCGCAATGAAATATAACTTCGTACATAAGAATAATTACCTAATGTATTATATACTAAAACCTTCCTGAAAGTATGTAGATCACTTTAGTGAAAGAATTATCAAAATCGGTTCATTAGTTTTTGAGAAAATGCAAAAATACATACATACATACGGGTCGAATACAGAACCTCCTTTTTTGAAGTCGGTTAAAACTTGATAAGGTTCAGTCAAACAAGCTATTTGGTATACAGGCAACTAACTTGCAACTACTTTCAAACAATGTTGTGAGTGGGCTAAGTAGTCAATTATTTTGTATATGACTCTCTTAAGTATGCCATAAAGCTTAAAAAGCTATTACGCATACACTTCATCATCTGCCTAGCCTTTTCCCTACTATGTTGGGGTCGCCTTCCATTCTAACCGGATGCAGCTGAATACCAGTATTTTACATGAAGCGACTGCCTATCTGACCTTCACAACCCAGTTACTGGGTAGTACCACAGAATACCGCACCTTCCCCGCACTAACATCAGTTACCGCACCTCACCCCGCACTTCGGCGTATTCGTCGCAGTTCTTTAACAAGAGCGCTCGCAAACACAAGTACCTCACGCACACATTCATACGTATACAAACGTCATTTTTTAATGTAGTAGTAGTAGGTAATTATTTTGCGAGCGTTGTATGGAGTGTCCGGGGTGTGGTAGTACGATACCCCTTGGTAAGACTGGTTGTCAGACTTTCGGGCTCCTGACTACCCGTAACGACTGTCAAAGATCCACGAATGACAGCCGGGACCAAGGGCTTAACGTGCTGCGGCGGTCAATAAAGCTTTTTTAAGTTGTATGACCTGGCTGGAGGCCTTAATTTACTAAGGCATCTACAGGATAGCCCAGTTAAGAAGCATACAACCTCCTAGTTAGACGAGCGAGTAGGCATAGGTACACAAAAAAAAAACCTGTGACTTCTTGGTTTTTATTAGAATTATGGAGTTTCGATCTCGAATACACGAAGGTTTAACGCTCTTTTAGCAACCGGTTTCATCGAATGGGCTAAAGAAACCTTTCGTTTTCCTTATAAAACAGACAAAATCAAAAACCACGTTTAGTAAAAAAAACGATAACAGTACCTAATCTAAACGCGATTAACAACATTCTATTTCGTAATATCAGAATTGCAGTTATTTGCTCAAAAATTCATTGAAATCGGCTTACTGGTAGTGTGATTCGATAATTTCGTTGTACCTACTCGATTAGATAACCAGTGATAAGCCGCAGTATCGCACCGGCCGCGACTCGGAACAGTATATCAACTTGTACTATGTCCTGACACATTAAATAAATGCCCTGCACTATCGACATCGCTAAGCACCTGTTAAAAGGTATATTCGAAATTATTTTGGTAATGATCGATACTTGGGTCATCTACCCTGTGGTTGTGTGGCCACGAAGTCAGCGTGCGCAAACACGACAGTGATGATCCAATTTGAACTCGGAATGTTCGAAACACGGCATTTATTGAGATTGCTTTTTTTTTTTCAATGAAAGTGTGAATGGAAGAGTGAGAGTGAATTGAAGTGAGAACTGTGAAATTGAATGATAGTGAATTTGATGATGTTTTCAGTTTAACAACCTGTGTTTTTGACAATCTTGTAGAAAATTGTAACATGATCACGAATACAGTAATACCTACAGTTCACACACAACAAGTCTTTGGTTTTGCCGGAAAGGTACAGACAGAAGTAGAAACATTTGTTAACATTTATTTAACATACATTACTAGCTGACCCGAAAAGTTCGTACCGCCTAAGTATATGAGAAAATGAAATATCTTCAATTTTTATTTTTCCCATGTTTTAATAGTTATTCTGCTATTCGAGGCGGAGACAAATCCAACAAATAAAAGATCATAAAAATCGGTCCAGCCGTTGTTGAGTTATAAATGACCCGACTAACTAACCAGACTTTATTTTATTTATATAGATTAATACACAAGTAGTTACTTATAATTACCTAACCTGACAATAATCAAAACTTCAACATGGCTGCTACAAACATAAACAGAAAATGTTGCCAAGATCGATCTCTTACCCTCTTCGTTGTTTATCTCAATCTTCGACACCCACAATAAACAGTCCTTTTGCTCTCAGCCTCACTATATCTGCCATCCATCGTTAAGGAGGCATCACCAGGGCAATTTTTACGTTCCTACGTTTTTGCAATTTGCAGATCAGTGTCAGGTTGTGTGTTGAACAAAATATTATTGATATTCTTGTAATAGACGAAGGTGGCGTGACGATCTAATATCATTCGCAGGGCCAACATGGCCATAGATCGCACAAGACAGGGAGGTTTGGAAGAAAAAAGGGGAGGCCTTTGCCCAGCAGTGGGACACAAAATAGGCTAACAAAAAAATGTAATAGACATTCAATAGAATATGGACTTAGAGGGTTGCATTGATGATTATAATTCTGTAAATACATACTTTTTACGCTCGCGAATCATATTTTTTTCAACATACAACTTGACACTGACTTGCAAATTGGAAAACACGTAAGAAAATTAGTATTGCGATGGTATTGCGCGAGCTACCCTAGCGCTTCTCCCAAGTACGAATGGTTATAAAAACGCTCGTTTCGGTGCCATCCCCTATATTGCAATTAGATCGCGTGCCGAAAGATTAATAGCTTCCTGAAGTGACATAGGTTTGGCCCATTTTATGCTGAATGCCACTTGATACTTACTACACTATTAATTTGAATAGATTTGTAAGAGGGTTTTTTAATAATGCACCTTTTGACAAAATGTCGTGTCATTGTAAATGTATGAGAATTTTACACATGGCTTTTTTCAGTGGCGTTTTATTGAACGACAAGAGCCGTTCGCTCGATGGGATTTCCTATCGGCAGATAATACGGACTCCTATACAAACTTCCACCCTATTTAAGTCCGTTAGGGAACATATTTTCAAAAAATCCTTTAGTGCTCACTATCTGCCTTATACAAGGTGGAGACGACAATAAAACAATATAAGGTGTTTCAAAATTAAACCAACAAACTTTAAGAGGTGCTTTAGACCATTGAACTGAACAACTTTCACTACGGAAAACCAACTCTGAAATCAAGAAAAAAAAATCTGCTGTTTAATACAAAAGTTATACCCACTTGTCCAAAATGACATGAAATCGCGAAAAAAAAAAATCAGCTATTCCCTACATTTTGACGAGTTATGCGAAAATAAATGTAGGGAACAGCTGATTTTTTTTTTCACGATTTCAGGTTTGGTCCTATAGTAAAAGTTGTTCATATTGATGAGTACAATGACCCCCTCATTTGCATCAGCTATATTTTGTTTTGAGTTTTTGACCACACACACCTTTACTTCCATACAAACATTTGAAAAAAAAAAAACTTTGTCTGTTCAATGTTGTTATCTACTGTTACGATCTACTATTTCTTGCTACTTATGTTCAGTTTAGTAAATAAATTATTCCTATTCTAACCATTATCTAAACTCTTGCGGTGTTCTTGTTCTATAGCTGTCAGATACTCATAATGTATTCTTTACTTTTCAGGAAGCATATACAGGAGAGGCGCACGGCGGTGGCGGAAGCTATACCGCGTCAATGGACACATCTTCCAGGCTAAGAGATTTAATAGAGTGAGTATCCTAACTAATAATAATAATAAGTTTTAAAACGTTGATTAGGCAGGGGTCATAGTTCTTCCATAGTTATTGGTAACCAGTCCACTTTAGCCACCCAAACCCATAGTCCAGCTTTTATTTTCCATATCCTGCAATAGTTCTACACCAACCGGGGGTTGTCCTTGGGTGCACTTGCATAGTGTATACAGGGGTCAGGGATAACCGTCGGTTGGTGCCACATTTCATTAAAATTTCCTAAGGGGCCTCTGCGGGCTGGCTTCGACCCCTCGTACGCCTTCCAAAGGACCGGGACCCCATGGTCCCGAGATATGTAAAATCAAACAAAAATAATAGGTAAGTTTTATTGATTCATAAACAAGTGTTACAATATTTAGGTATGACACTGGATCCCGCACTAGGATACCCTGTGTCGCAGGATCCAGTCTCTTTCGACAGATAATATGAGTTATTTAAGAAATGTTAACAAATTAAACTAATATTATAATTGCGTAAGTAAGTTTGCTTGTGAACTTTTCACACCTAATAACATCACTCAAGACTCAAAAATATCCCACTTGAAACTAGCTTCAGCCAATCAAATGGCTTGTAAACTTGTTTTAAGGCGACTACCTACATGACCCAAAGCGCGGTCTTTGTCAGACTCCATAGAAAAGAAAGAGAAGCGCGATGACACAACGGTGGTAATTTATTGCAAATAATCATTCTATTTACAAAAACTAATCAATAAAAAATAATCCATCACTGAATGCAGTTTAGCATTAGAAATTTAATAGTATATTTTCAATTATAATTATAATTGTTAACCTTTAAGTCCTGACGTGGTTTAGTCATATCATAAATGGTGACGTGACGTATGTCAGACACCTTAATAAATAATCGAAATGGATTATTTTTATTTACTGATTTGCATAATATTTACTTGTATTATGATCTGTTCATTATTATTCTATTAAGGAAGTGCAAAAACAACAACATTTTCAAATGAAATCAGTGTTTATTTGGTTCAAATTATATAACCTATTTGTGAACTCACCGTCTATGAGACACCCACGTCAGTAGTTAAAGGTTAATGAAGAGATAAATTGCTTTTAAAGACAATTAAGAGGCTTATTTGAAAATTTTTTTGATGCATTAATGTATATTTAATTATAATTTGAGTTCCATCATTGCATTAAAAATAAGACTTGAACATATCATATTCTTTTTTGTCAAAATTATTTACGGTTTAAGAGATACACTGCCTTAAAAAACCAACTTTTTGACCGTTTTCCGTGTAGGTAAACAAGATGAATTAAACAGAGTTTATATCTAACTTCCAGATGTACTAAAACGAAACATGGTCGGCCTAATTACTAAACTAGGTTTATCTTTAGAACCAGGTTAAAAACAATCGAGTGATTTTTGAATTTCGAACATTCCGACAAAGTTAATGTACTAATTACAAAGACTCACGTCCAACACGAGACTAATTTGTCAATTTTGTATTAACAACTTTACCGTGCTCTGAATATAAAGTTTATAAAACAATAATGAGCTCGCAGGTTTGGGCTTGGATTAAAGTTAGGACTCGTTTTTTTTAGTAATGAGACGGCTTATGTCTGAAAGTGTTGTATTATAAACTAGCTGCGCCCCGCGGTTTCACCCGCATAAGTCTCGATCCCGCGGGAATATCGGGACAAAAAGTATCCTGTCCTTTCCCGGGACTCAAACTAATTCTATACTAAATTTCATCTAAATCGGTTCAGCGCTTTAGGCGTGAAAAGGTAACATACAGACAGACAGACAGAGTTACTTTCAAATTTATAATATTAATATGGATGTATTGCAAAATAAAAATGTCTATTCCATTCTATTTTTTTATTTACCAAAGTGCCACGAGCTGATGCATAACCCAGAGATCCGATATCATTACGTGTCCATATCTCCATCTCTTTCTAATCTACCTCTCTCTCCCTTCCAGCGCGCCTTCTGTGCCTTCTGCCAGGACCGCATCTGGGGCCTGGGCCGGCAAGGCTTCAAGTGCATCCAGTGTAAATTGCTGGTGCACAAGAAGTGCCACAAACTTGTGCAGAAGCCCTGCTCCAACGAACATGTGGACCCCATCGAAGTCAAGGACGATGCTAACGGAGAGAGCACCTTGGGAAGAGCGTCTTCTGTCAGGTAACGATTCCTATTAATCATATTTTTACAATTTACTTCGAGTGTTAAACTATTTGGTATGTCTGGTTGACGGATATTAAAGTATACTTAGTCCGTTCCAGAAGTCAAAAAATTAAAATACTTAGGGTCGCCCCACATTTATCGACGCGGAATCGGCTAACACCGGTCAAAAAAGCCTTTATGTCTACGTAATACGGGTGTTACTAATACCATTCGCATTGGCTCGGCTCGGACGACGCGTCGCGCGTCGCTACGCCGGCCGACGGCGATAAGTCGAGTAGTGTGGTGATACGCACTCGGCTTAAGCCGATTCCACGTCGATAAATGTGGGGAGACCCTTACCCGGTCAAGCGTCGCGGTTCGCTGATCGGCGACACGCGCCGCTTGACCGGTTAAGAGCGTTTACGACGTACGGCATTTCATATAAACTTTCAAGCCCTTGTTTTTCGAAATGAATGAACCGATCTTAATTAAAGTTCATACGCATAAGCAGGATACAAAGGTCTAAAAAGTTAGCAAAGAACATTTTCGAAATGTCCTATTTAAAAATAGATTACTAGAAATCTCTGTTTCTATGGAAAATTTAAAGTCGGTCTAATTTGGCTGTAGCACTATTTTTCGAAGATTTTCTTAACTAACTTTTTAGACCTTTGTATCCTGCTTATGCGTACAAAGTTTCATTCAAATCGGTTTCTTCATTTCGAAAAACAAGGGTTTGACAATTTGTGTGAAATGCCGTACGTCGTAAACGCTTTTTATCTGTCAAGCTCCGCTAATGAGACACAATTGATTTTCTATTGTTTCGTCGCCGATCGGCGAACCGCGCCGCTTGACCGGTTAAACGTGAAATTCTAATTTTATATTACCTTATTAAAGATGTTTATCATTTGGACTTTTATCTGATACTTTTGAAACAGACCATAGTTAATTGCTGCCACTTAAAATTAGTTGAGACAAGCTTAGAATTAAAATAATAGATAAGTAAGTAAATAACAACTAATACCTAATTAGTTAATTAAGTAGTAATTGGATTTTCAAATTCCGGGAATTTTGGTTGTAACCGAACGACTGTGGTCGTTTTAGTGGTAATATGAAAAATCTTTAAATCAGAATACTATTGTTCTGGAACACCTTGATAATATTGTACATGTACAGGATTATTGGTAAAACATTAACAACCTCTCAGGACCATATTACTAACATCATAAACATCAACTTTTGTTATAAATGCATACTGACCTAAATACTGATACGGTTATCAGTATTTAGGTCAATATGCATTTAATGAAGCTATATCGACAGTTCTCAGCATTTCGCTATCATTTTTATTATCTTTGAAATAAAAATGGATTACAGATTAATTCGTATAAATTGCTATTTTTAATGTCGATAGCGCAGGCGCCTACTGTGGGAATAAGTTTTTTGTGTGGGAGAGAATCTTATCTATTCATAAGGCCGCGTTCACTAACCCCCTTACTAATAAACGTTGTATTGCGTCTGTATAGTTACACAACGCTTGTCTTCTTCTTTCGAAAGTCAAATTACTGATGACTGAAAAAGAGAAATCGGTGTGAAACTATTCATCTGATATTTATTTATTTTTTTCGTTTATTAGTAAAACACCCATAAACACCCAGAAAATTGGGTGTTTATCGGGTGCTTACCAAAAGCACCGGGTTTAAATCCGGTGGATTGCACATCTATAGATACCTGTTTTTGTTAAGCTCTGACTTCTGCCTTTACTACTACCCGAGATCTGTTCGTTTGTTCGTACAAATGTGCACTTAATGATACTAGCAACAAAGTTCATTAATAATAATAATATTCCACAACTATCACATAACGCCATCTAGTCCCAAGCTAAGCAGAGCTTGTGTTATGGGTACTAGACAACTGATAAACATACTTGTATATTTCTAAATACATACATATTATATATAATTTTTTTTTTTATTATTTTTTTATTATTCGATGCCACCAGAAAGCTCTCTCTGCTACGCGTCTAAACTTTTAAAGTGACATCCCTGAATCTTATTACCTACCTGCTATTTATAACAATTTAAGATGAAACCCTTTATTCATAAACATTCATCGATCACTTTTTCGTGATCGATGTAAACATTGCTTAAAGTTACGAAGTGATTAGAGACTGTCTAGACAGTCAACAATGTACGGTTAGCCATACATTGTTGACTTCTTGTTCATAATCAATAAATGAACCCCAATATTAATTACTTACCAACCGTTATCTTAAAGTAAACTAATGGGTTGTTTTGTGTTAACAATATGATTATGCAGGCTTTTTTTTCTTACATATATTTAGACCTCTCTTATCAGCTACTTTTCCATCACCTTAACCTTCCGGGCGATATGGTATGACTAATGCCGTCAACCAAATCAATTCGTTCGTAAACATTGTAATTTTGGCAACATTGTAGGCTCATTTCCCAGTATCGACCCGAACCGCGTCGGGAATACAGCTTACTGACATTATAATCTAAATATTTGACTTAGAATTTAATACACAAAGTGGCATTGGTATCTCGGAATCGTTCAACAGTAGACGTAATTAATTGTGTGGTGTCTGATTAGACACTTAATTAATTAAAAATGTACGATCTCTTAAAGACTCTTCATTTTATAATGAAGGACGTCATCCGTTTTCTACGAGTGTTCAAACAAAAACAAATAATAAAGAAGCTTCAAGAACTTTTCACAAACAGTGTAGTACCATGTAGATCTCGCGCGGAAGTGGAGCCCCCGCTACCCGAGACGCCGCCCACGCCTGCGCCTGCGCTCCCTCGGCCGGATGAGCTCGAACCGGGCTCCCAGAGACAGTACTCGCTTGACGACTTTGAACTCATCAGGGTTATTGGACGAGGATCTTATGCTAAGGTACGTGTTATCCAAATATTAGCTATTATCAGCCTGTAATTGTCCACTCCTAATATCCTATGTTATCTTTTTAATATTGCCGCAATGTTTGGTCTATATGTCAATATCGTTTATATGTCAATATGTATAAATTGATAGATGGGAGTGTTTTGGTATTGGAAGAAATGCATGGAAAAGCTTTGAGTGAATTTGAATGACTATTAAAGATGGTGATGCTCTCAAAACGGTGAAGGAAAACATCGGGACGAAACCGATATGCTCTAGAACCAAAAATTCGAAGACATGGGACATCTACCAACCCGCACTGGGCCCGCTTGGTGGATTACGGCCAACTCTCACCAAGAGGAAACCTGTGTGGCTATGTCCCAGCAGTGGGAACCTTATAGGCTGATTATAATCACGAGATCGTGAAAAAGATGATAAGGATAGATATGGGTTAAATACTAAAGATGGCGGCTACTATACTTACGTGTACGGAAGAAGAAGACACTGCGGCTTACCCGAAATCAATCAAACCTAGTTAGTGTTATGTTGATAGCCAGTTCATCCAGTGGGATACAGAGATCTCACTTATAAAGGCAGGTCTTTGCCATAAAGCAGAATAAATCTAACTGGTAGGACAGTTTGCAAATTGCGGACCAACTTTTCACTTTTTTAATTAATTATTTTCTGTCTCCTCCCAGGTCCTGATGGTAGAACTGAAGCGCACAAAACGCGTGTACGCAATGAAGGTGATCAAGAAGGCGCTGGTGACGGACGACGAGGACATCGACTGGGTGCAGACGGAGAAGCATGTGTTCGAGACCGCCTCCAACCATCCCTTCCTTGTGGGGTTGCACTCGTGCTTCCAGACGCCGAGCAGATTGTTCTTTGTCATCGAGTTTGTTAGGGGCGGGGATCTCATGTGAGTATACTACTTATTAAATATGCTGTTTCATTTGCATTCAAGGAGAACTAGTTTATGAACCCTGATAAATGCTACGTGTTAATCCATGTCTTGATCTATGTTTTCCAAATATTAAAATCCATTTAGACTTTAAAGCGTGATTCGTGATTTAGCAGCGAAGAATCTCACGGAGCCACAAACATCCAAACTTTTACATATTACGAGTATATGTCATATTAGTAAGCTGTGATTTACAGAACAAGAGAATACGTGAAATATTGTTGCCTTAGAAGACAGCGTAACTGAAAAGCTTTTCCGTTTGAAAGCCATTGCTTGCTGATCTATTACCCATTGACCATCGTCTTATAGTAATTTAACTCAAAATATGTCTTTTTACAATCCTTTATAAATTAATTTCCGGTTTTCCCATTCCAGGTTCCACATGCAACGCCAACGACGGTTGCCAGAGGAGCACGCTCGATTCTACGCGGCGGAAATATCGCTAGCGTTGCACTTCCTGCACGAACGCGGCGTCATCTACCGCGACCTCAAGTTGGACAATGTGCTGCTGGACCACGAGGGACACATCAAGCTCACTGACTACGGCATGTGCAAGGTAACTAAGACAAGAAACTGAAGTCTATAAGACAAATTTTAACTCTTACTCAGCTGCTCCCAAAAGCTGTTGTAGATGTGATTTATGCAAATCTCAGCAAAGCTTTTGACAACGTTCATTATATGATATTGATTAAAAATCTGTAAATAAATTGATTGATAGGCATGGCACTAAACCAAAAAAAAAACATATTTGTGTCATTGATCCTTTTGTTCATTGTCAATGGGTTAAGCCTTATTTGAGGTAGCGTCTGGTGTCCCGCAGGAATCACGTTTAGGGCCTATGCTCTTTAATTTATTTTATAACTAATACATTCTTGTTTATTCTAATGCCTTGATTTTTGTAGACTATCTCAAACGCATTTCGCACAATTCGTTAGGCTTAGATTTTGTTACTATTTGACTTAAACAGGTTGTAGCGTTAGTTCCGCAACTAGAACTTTATTTCATTGATTAATTTGTACATCCCAAATCCAAGTAGATCTATACCATAACAAATTAACTTATAAATAAAAACATGTAATTAATCTTCAATCTATCCATATACTAACCAATTATTTCTGTTTTCAGGAGGGCGTGCGACCCGGCGACACGACGTCCACATTCTGCGGCACACCCAACTACATCGCGCCCGAGATCCTGCGCGGCGAGGAGTACGGCTTCTCTGTGGACTGGTGGGCGCTCGGCGTGCTGACGTACGAGATGCTGGCCGGACGCTCGCCCTTCGACATCGCGCAAGCCGCGGATAATCCTGATCAGAATACTGAGGATTATTTGTTCCAGGTTTGTTAAAATACTGCTGAAAACCTTGATAAACATATATCCACTGCTAAATATCACAGCGTAGCTGTTGACACCACAAATAATCTGTGTGATAGAAAGAGTGACTGTTGCTGAGCTGATTCGCATTATGAAGGAGCTATCACTCCTGCAGATTACATGCCTTTCCTGTTTAGCGAACGTTACACTGATATTTACTGAATATCACATTTTGACTTTCACCATTTCACCACCACTATTACAATGAATGGTGATGCGATTGGACAAATAAAACATACTGTGCCGATCCAAATTAATTGGAATGACGAGAGAGATGATGCTTTCAATAAACAAAAAATAACTATTAATTATACAAGGATTGACAGAATAATAGAAAATAATATGTTCACATATGATTTAGTAGCCATATTATTTTACAATCTGGTTTTTTTCTTACTCTAACGCTTATGAATCTCTTTCCAGGTAATCTTAGAGAAAACAATCCGTATCCCGCGGTCGCTGTCGGTGAAGGCGGCGTCGGTGCTGAAGGGCTTCCTCAACAAGAACCCGGTGGAGCGGCTCGGCTGCGGCGAGAACGGCTTCCTTGACATCGTCAGCCATCCCTTCTTCAAGAGCATCGAGTGGGAGATGGTGAGCAGACATCGTTATTACATGCCATTACTATTTACCTTTATGTAAATCGAGTAGAATGATCGTTGTATTTCTTACTGAAACTATGTCATACCTACTCATATATTTGCAATTAATACATATTTTAATAAAAATGATAAAAGTTCGCTAACTATTTCATTCTCAGCCTCGATCAACAAATCGACTCGCGCTAGTTGATAACTGTCCATTATATTGTCAAAGACTCTCAAACATAATTATACTATCCCATTTAAAAGAAAAAGGGAATATTTAATTTGAAATCATATATAATTGGTTGTTGTGTACAGTCAACAAAAGAGATAACGGTTGAAATTTAATTTGATAAAAGAGCTGTTTGTTTTCTATCAATAAAATTAAATTTTATTCGAGAACATCCATCGGTTTCTTAATAAACTTCAACTATATCCGAAGATCCTGCATACTTATCTCTTTTGTTGACTGTACATATTTTGTTGAACATTAAATAGCGGTTACACTGATTAGGATCCGTTGTCTCACTTGTTGAAATTGATTTCTTACTTATTTGTAAATATTTCAATTCCTAGCTGGAACAGAAGCAAGTGGTACCTCCATTCAAGCCGCGGCTGGAGGGCGAGCGAGACCTCGCCAACTTCCCGCCGGAGTTCACCGATGAGCCAGTACACCTCACGCCTGACAATGAGTTAGTATACTAATAAATCGTTTTTTTCTGCTTCAAATCTTTTTACCAATGAAAAATTCAAATTCACGGACATCAGTGAAGGAAAACATCGTGAGGAAACCCGGACTTATAACAAACTAGCTGCGCCCTGCGGTTTCATCCGCATAAATGTCGATCCCGTGGAAATGTCGGCATAAAAAGTAGCCTATATAGTAATCCAGGGTGTCAGCTACCTCCATCCCAAATTTTATCAAAATTGGTCGAGCCGTTTGTGCGTGAAGTAGTAACAAACATACAAACACACTCACAAACTTTCGCCTTTATAATATTAGTGTGATATAAGTCTGAAATTGTCAATACACCTTGAGCAAGTGTGGTGACCAATGTTGCAGTCTTCTTGTATGAGAAGAGCCGTTGCCCTGCAATGGGACATTACTATACGCCAAGATTAGACATTTAAATAAACCTTTTTTACAGTCCGTTCAACTGATTTTGAATTCTATTGCGTTGGTTGCTTGACATATGGCAGCTGCAGTAAACAGTTGGTATTGTAACCACTTCTTTGCTTTTAATACCATCCTTATGCCTACGGTATAGAAGTCAAAATCGGTTGAACGGACTGTAAAAAAGGTTTATTGGCTCGGTTGTAAAATTTTGTCACGCTATCTTCTGTTAAATTTGCAATCAAAGCACAGCAAAGCGGAACCAAGATGGTGGTGGTGGTTGGTGTTGCCAGAATAAATCCAAAAATGCAACGTTAAATACAAAAATGCTGCCAAACTTTTTTGTTTTTCTATTCTGATTCATATTTTTTTCTCCACAGCACGGTAATCGCGGACATCGACCAGTCGGAGTTCGAGGGCTTCGAATACGTGAACCCGCTGCTGATGTCGCTGGAGGACTGCGTGTGACAGCACGCCTGTCTGCTGCACCCTTACCACGACCCCGCGCAGGTACCACAATCATGTTTAGAAAGAAAGAACATTCAACGTTACAAATTTATATTGGCGCGCGGCCAAAATCGGAACGTCGCTATCTTGCTTTTCAATACAATTTCTGTGACTCAATTTTACAAAAAAAACGAGTGCCCGACAGAAGTGAAAACAAAGCACAAACAGAATACTTTGCCATCACTCGCTGACATATCGGATATACATTAAATCCGAGTACATCCCGAGGACAGCCGAACACATCCGAAGCGGTGTTGATTACGGTAACAGTGGCGCGAGTTCAATAGTTTCTTCCCATCTCAAAAAATGCCCAACGCACCTGAAGAAGTTTTCACTTCACCCTTCTGTCAACGCCATTCGAGCAGACACAATGACATAATATGGAAAAGAACAAACAAAGAAAATAAGTCAATTTTATAAAACAAAATGGTGTGTTTTATCAAATAGGAAATCTTTCAAGATGATAGATGTAAAAAACTTTTTTACAAACAAAACAACCGACTTCAAAAAAAATACTACAAAGTGAAAAATAACTTTAATTTCGGAAGTCGGTGTCGTTGGTTCCGCATTTTCGTTTTTTGACACCAACTTCCGAAATTAAAGTTATTTTTACTGTGTAGTATTTTTTTTGAAGTCGGTTATTTTTTTGTAAAAAAAAATTTATATTTCACTTTTTAGTTGTACCTACCCCACACAAATTCAATTAACACTAGTGCATTGAAGAATTGAAGACACCGACTAGAAGAATCGTTAAAATTCGCATAGAAATGCCAGAGATGTAGTACATTTATGCATATAACTTCGTACATAAGAATAATTACCTAGTGTATTATATACTAAAAACCTTCCTGAAAGTATGTAGATCACATTAGTGAAAGAATTATCAAAATTGGTTCATTAGTTTTTGAGAAAATCGCGGACATACAAACATACATACGGGTCGAATATAAAACCTCCTTTTTTGAAATCGGTTAAAAAGGCTAAATTTCTTGTCAAATTCACAGACATACGGCTACGGTGCAGAATCGTCGTCATCGGACTACGACAGTGTATGCTCGGAGTTACCGCCGCGCAAGCCAACACTCCTGCAGCACATGTTCTGCCTCCCGCTCAACTGACACAAGCGACACCCCGCGCCCGGCAAGCGGTTCTGATCCACTAAGCGAGACTAAGCGAGTACTGAAGCCATTGATGATAGGTTCATTTGAAATTGAAGGAAATATGCCCTTTGTAAAGAGTTCGTGAAGTAAAGACTAGTTTATCGAACGAAAATTATATTACAATTGGTTAAGTGTGCGTAAACTACTGCGATTGGTTGAATGATTTATCAACAGCAAATCAGGTCTATCTACAGGGTAGAATTAAATTCATGGGCATCCTTTTAAGGGGTCATTGTACTCATCATTATGAACAACTTTTACTATGGAACTAATACTAAAATCGCGAAAAAAAATCAGCTGTTCCTTGCATTTATGTTCACATAACTAGCCAAAATGTAGGGAAGAGCTGATTTTTTTTTCGCGATTTCAGGTTTCGTCCCATAGTAAAAGTTGTTCATAGTGATGATTACAACGACCCCTTAAAAGGATGCCCATGAATTCAATTTCACCCTGTATAAATGTCAGGGTCTGGGTCTTGGACCTGTCGGACCCCGAGCCTTTCAGGCCTCGGGCCGTTGAAGCCCTAAATGTTTCTTTGCAGGCACAAACAGGAACTTTAAATGACCTGAAAGCCCTGTCCCAGTACCGTACTATGTTTTGTTAAATATGGCTGCGTTCAAAGAGACCTTGTAACACTTTGTTGTAATAATAATTATCATCACGCCTCTATACAAAGGGCTAGGTAGAGATACTGTCGGACGGTTAGATAAAATAATATATTACCGACTGTACCCCTCATTTGTAAAGATAAACTTGTAAATAAAATATAATGTAAAAAAATATGCGATGACGTACTTTTGATCTTCGATAGATCGTGCTTGCTTCAGTTCTAAGTTAAATCAGTGTCGGAACGAGTACATCCCAATTTAACATAAATTACCCTTTTCGTGGCATTACTAAATTAGCGTAAAATTAGCATGTAAACTGGATATAATTATATATATTTGAAAAATTGTGACGCACATAAAGTGCCAATTATTATAGCACAAGTTTATTAGGTGTCAATGGCTTTATGTACCAGAATATTCGCTTATTTCACATAGATGTTGTGAAGAAATGTATATAATTGATCAGAATCGCTTCTAAAGGCACTATTACTAATTGAAATATTAACATTTTATGACATTGATAATAAAATCATTGTCATTAAGCTGTAATTGATCCACCGTCGAAATTAACAAAATTATAATTATTTAATATTTAACACGGACGACCCAGTAGTATTTGTCACATACACAACTTACGATAACAAAAATTATAGAAAACAGTTTTCAAAAAACATTCCTATAATTGGTCCAGAATTAACGAAACACGATTTTGAGTATTTGAAAGTATTATTTGTATGTAGTATATGCCAAAAATTCCGATAAAAAATCATATGAATAGCTAAATATGGATAAATATGGCAATTACGTATTTTATTATCATCCTAAGTATTATTAACATTCCACCTTAAATCACGAAACAAATGTAAAAACACATAGATCTGACTTTATTTATTGCTTGAAGGAATTGATCGATGCAATACCACCATACAATGGATGAATATTCTTCTACACCTTAAAATTATACATGATTTGATTAAAGATTTTAAATAAACGAGGGCTAAGAATGCATATGTAATGTAGCCAATGTTGGTGCTCATAATATAATGCGCGCGTCAGTGAAACATAACGCTTGAATACTTAGGTAAGGAGCAGCGATTCACACCATTTCCTATTATTAAAATTTAGATCACTTATCATAATAATCCTCGGCTAGCGACGGGGCATACGCTTCTGTACATAAATTAAACAAATTATTCATCTATGTATAATACTATACGAGAAAATATTATAAGACTTAATATTTTTGAAACTATTGTAGTAGTCTATCTATGGACCTTTCTGAGAGAAGGGTGCGCGGTCGTGTGACATCGCTGAGTCGTCGAACCTCTTCCAAAGCCACACTGAGCTACGGACAGCCTTGTCGAACACGACCGCGTTTTCTATCAAATCATTATGTTTTTTGAGCAATAAAATATATACATAGTAGTAATATTGTATTGTAATTACGCGAGACAGGTGAACTGCTCAATGAAAGGCACGTAAGGAATTAAAAGTAGTTGAAGTTTTGATGACCGACCGGTCTCAGGAACGTATTGTTAGCCTTTATCAAACATTAGTGTATTCCCTAGATACCTAGAGATAAGCTAGAATCGTAGCTATGATACTACGCGTGGAGTGGCGCGCGGCATCTTAAACTTTGCATATACTACAACTTTCTGTTTATTTAAAACTAAACTTGTACAGCTGATCGTTTAATAACCAATTAAAAATAGTAAATTCATAAGAATAATCTGTTGATTCGTTATAATTTTTTTATGTATAAACAGCGTGTACATAAAACTAAATAATAATACAGTTCGATGCGCGCCATTTCAATGCTATAATAATACAATTAATGGCACAGAAAGTTACCAAACTCTTGATCGTATTATTTATCCTAGTGTCCTTCAATCGTTCCTTAATCTGGCCACTTTTCGTGCCACTGACTGTAAAATATATTCCATTCCCTAATGTAGATTCTGTTGTCCTTCATAGCTATCACCACTCGTTTAGGTAGCCAACGAATTTTAAAATAAAAAATATATAATATTGAGCACTGAGACAAATTTAAAATCGTGTACATTATAAACAAATTAACATGAAAAAAAAAACCAGTAAAATACATCGGTTATATTATAACAAATTATTGTTAATGTAGAAGAAAAGACTTATTATATAAAAATATTATCGTAATGGGTCGTGTACGGTGCGCGTCGCAGGAGAGCTCAAGTGTCCACAAACTATTCTAAATAGTGCGTAGTACCTATCTATTAGACATTTTGCACCGATATTATATTATAGTTGTAATGACACGCGTCGGTCTGCGCTCGATACTTCGCGACGTGTTCCTCTCCCGGCGGTCACCCATCCCTCTGGCGACCGCGTCACATAAGGGCAGTTTCTCGAATGAATATTATCACAAAAATAGTGTGACAAATTGTCAAGCGCGCGGAAATTGCTGTGATTGGTTGAATGAGTTATCAACAGCCAATAGTAACAGTTTACGCGTGACAATTGGTCACATTCATTTTACGATAATTATCGTTTGAGAAAATGGCCGTTACTCATGTACACAGGACATCATCACAAGCGAGTAAGTTGTGACGCGAGTCGTGGATCGGTACTCGATGGCCATGCTGTACTATATCTGTGTTGTCGTTGCCCATAATACTGTATTTCATGAATGTGTTGACGATATTAAATGATTAAGAACATGTGCTATTGTGTTGTTGTCGCGGCGGTCCTCGCTGTCTGCCTGTATAGGTTCTTTTGTATAATTTATATTGTTAAGTATTTAATTATTCGTAAGCGACAGTATTGTGGTACTATTAACGCTTTAGATGTAATTAGTTAACATTCCATGTATCTGAGGAGCGCGCCTTCCTCCGGACATCACAGCGGATAGATGTTGCATCGTTACAATAATTATGTTCTCATGTTTTTGTCATTTTAAATATTATCGATTATAACGGCACGTTGTATTGTCAAACGTTAAGTTTGAACTATGATAAATGTTTTATTACCAAAAATTTTGTAATATGTATAAAATCTTACTAACTGCATGACAAATGACATTTTAACAATTATATTAGTTATGTAAGAGGAATTGTTAAACGGTTACATTTCGCGATTTAGAACAAAACTATGTATCTTAGTTTTTAAATATTTTAAGTTACTCGCATGTAATATTCCCCGTTTACGGCAAGGAATAGTAAAACATAGGTTTTTACATAAGGTATTTTGATTTATTGTATTTAATTTCGGCCGTATATACTTGTATTGTGAAACACCAATAAATAAACGTTACTTAAAAGGTTTCATTGTGAATTAATTGGTGCGTGATTGTGACATACTGTCAAATTAGACTGGAGAAATTGGGATACTGTAACTATTCTATGCTTAACTGAAAATAAAGAAGATTAATCAGATTACGTGTTTTTATTTTAAACCAATTGCATTTAAAATGTGGGCGTTAATCATTGGAATTTAACCCTAAAGCCAATGATATAAAGCACGACAATGCGCGCCCGCAACATGCCTACATTTAAAGCTAAAGCTACGGTTTAGAAGAGCGGTGGCCAACGCTGGGTCCGCAATTTACCGTTGAATGACGTCACTGAAAGTGTAATAGAAAGAAAGCATCACCTTTGCACCTATTTTTCTGTTTTGTTTTTTCTTGTCTGTTTATATATGTGTGTACATAAATGGTAAATAAATAAAGTTGGGTGTAAGTCTGTGGTTGGGTGTGTTCTAGTCTAGAGAACGGTTTTGACACCATAAAATCCAACCCCGATGCAATCATAGGCTGTATTCCGAATTATGCCATAATCGCTCACATCAATCATTTGCGTTCCGATTTAGATATGTGTCGTTCATTGTAAAAGTGGTGTAACTCCATATTTTTAAAATACTTAATTTTTTGCTCAATGATATCACATTTAGTCATATCTATCATTATAAAAGTGAAGCAACTCCAATAGTTGCATAAAAATCCCATAGATGGCGTTACTTGTTTGTACAGGGCACTAAAACTTTTAAATATTCATTATAAAAGTGAAGTAAGTCACAAGTCACTTTAATAGTGAAGTAAGTCCGGAGTTGATTCACTTTTATTGTGACTAATTTTTGACACGTGGTGATAAGTTGTGTGTTAAAATTGATAAAAAATATTTTTATTACTTAAGTGTATAAGTGTAATAGCTTATTTAGACGGATTTAGAGGATTTTAGTGATTCCGGGTCTGAATATCAGCCTAGTTCCGAAGAAAGTTGTTCTGGATCTGGTAAGCTTATTTAAATTCATTGTTTTTCTAACCTTAAAATTGTATTTACATTTTTTTGGTTACTTTTTTCTCATTTTATATTTTGTTTTGAATACTTACATGCAGTATTGCATGTCGCATGAACTAATCTCTTGTGATTTGCACTTGTTCCAGACACAGATACAGGCAATGATGAAAATGTTAACGAAGATAATAACCAGCCAAATCTTCAAGCTGAACCTGGACCATCTAGATCTAGGAAACGTTCACTCAACAAAGAAAATTGGGCAGTTAATAAAAGAAAGTTATTTCGTAATAGTGGAAAAGAATATATGACTAAAACGGGAGTAAGGAAAGATGGCAAAAAATTCGAAAATATTGATTGTATGTGTCCAAAAAAATGTATTACGTCATTTACGGAAAATGAAAGAAAAGAAATATTTGACTCATTTTGGAATTTAGAAGACTTCAATGCGCAGAATTCATATCTGTATGCATTGGTACAAAAAACAACGATTAATAGAAAACGCCCAAAAGATCGGTCTCGTGCAGGAAAAAACGTGTCTTTTAAATATTTTATAAAGTCTAGTATCAAGACCCAATCGGTGTGTAAGAAATATTTTCTGAGGACATTTCAAATAAGTGATGGAAGATTATATCGGTGTCTATCGAAAGATGATGTCTCTCAATGTAAAGATAAACGTGGCACAACTAGTTCCCGAAAACTTGATGATTCTGATATTGTTGCCCACATTGAAAGTTTTCCTGCATATCAAAGCCATTATACACGAAAGAGTAATCCTAACAGAAAATATTTAAATCCTGGGCTAACTATCCGTAAGATGTACGATCTTTATAGAGAAAAATGTGAGATTAAAATGATTGAACCCAAGAAATTAAAGTATTACATTAAAATATTCAACACAAAGTTTAATCTCCATTTTAAGGCACCGCGGCAAGACACATGCAAAACTTGTGATGACTCAAATTTGAAAATACAAGGAGCTGATGATGAAAATGTCAAGAAGGAGTTTGAGAACCAAAGAGAACTTCATCAACGAAAAGCAGATTCAGCAAGAGAAAACCTTCAGAATGATTCGAAAAAGGTTGATGAAGCATGCATACTAACTTTTGATCTGCAGAAAGCTTTAGCTTACCCAAAATTAACTACCTCAGTAGCATACTATAAAAGAAATCTTTATTTATATAATCTGGGAATACATTGCTTTAATAATAACACAGGATACATGAATGTCTGGGACGAAGTTGAAGGTGGAAGAGGTTCTCAAGACATAGCAGCATGTCTTATTAAGCACTTAAAAACTCATGCGGCATTACAAAAGCATGTCATTATGTATTCCGATTCATGCACTGGACAAAACCGGAATATCAAGACCACTCTTTCCCTTTTGAAGCTTGTACAGGGTGTCCGGTGGCAATTTTCACATTTGAAAGTTTTGTTACTTAAGAACGCGAATAGCTAGAGGGGCGCGAGGTGGGGGGTTAGCTTCGTCAGCGTCGTGAGTTTCTTAGTCGCCATGCCGCGTTGGTCAGGAGAGGAGCGTGCTTTCGTGATCGAGGCATTCTTAACAAGCAATTTTTCGCTAATTGCGGCGCAGCGAAAATTCCGTAATCATTTTAAGCCAGCACGATCGCCCGATTTGAGCCCATGTGACTTTTTTTTATGGGGCTACTTAAAGAGCATCGTTTACCGAAACCAGCCGACCACCACTGCTCAACTGAAAGAAAATATCCGGACCGAAGTTTCGAGGATTTCCAGCGATCTCTGCAAACGTGTTTTTGAAAATATGCGTGTGAGATGGGAAGAGTGCTTGCGTCAAGAAGGCCGACATTTAGAAAACGTTATTTTTAAAAAATGAAACTCACATTAATGTACCGTAAATAATAATAAAAATAATTCAGGAAACTTTTGTATTTATTTTATTATCAACCTTTGAAATGTGAAAATTGCCACCGGACACCCTGTACAAGACCCTGACACTAGTATTGACACCATAGACCAGAAGTTCTTAGTATCAGGACATTCTTATCTTCCCAATGATGGGGAATTTGGAATCATAGAGAGCGCTAGTCGCCGCCGTGGACAAATTTATAGCCCAGACCAATGGGTCGATATTATAAAAACAGCCAAACGCAAAGAACCTTATTTTGTTGTTACCGAAATGAAAAATGCCGAATTTTTAAGTACCACTGCCTTAGAAAATTCTATTACAAATAGGAAAAAAACAACGTGCGGTTATGATTTTAATTGGCTACATATTAGATGGCTGAGGTTTGAGAGAAATTATCCTTTACAATTTCAATTTAAAGAAACACTAAATCCCGACACACCCTTTTATAATGTAGATTTATGTAAAAAAAATCAAGGAAGACCGGCCCACTTATACAATATTCGACAAGACCCACTCTATCCATCAAGAAGACCAGTTACGAATGCAAAGAAGAAAGATATGCTTGATCTTCTACCATACATTCCGCCAATTTACCACCATTACTACAAAAATCTTCCCATAGATATTCCAACTCGGTCAAGCACACGTAATACCGATGAGCGTTCATCTGATGACGAAATTACGTATGATTAAATCACAACATGTCACTATAACAGTGGTGTAACTCCAGAAAAAAAAGTTTAAGTTCAGTTTTATTATATTAGTTTTTTTTTATTTTCTAAGTTACTTCAATTTCTTATATCTTTGATTTGTATTAAACAATATAAAATATAAAACAGTGAGTGAATGCTTATTTCTTTTTTCCTACACTTTAATTCGCAAAAAGCTCGCCATTTCAAAATTCAGTTACAAGGAGATAATTCACTATTACAATGAATGACACATATCACGATTATGACAGCCGAGAGCTGTCAACAATTCGGAACGCAATCAAATTTTGAGCTCGCTTAAATCGCAAAGGTCATCCAAAGAGTGTCACACAAGGGGTCCATTTTTTTTCCCTTAAGATCTCTAGTTTCAGAGTTATTTGGCAAAAACTCAAACATCGGGTTTTCTCTTGTTTCAGGACGTACGCCCGGTTTGGCGGATCTAACACTACAACGTGCCACGCGACAGTGCGCGGGAAACGCGCCCCCCTTTTTTACATACAAATTCAATAAAAACGGGGCGTTTCGGTCCGTTTCGAGCGCCCCGTCGAATGGCATGTTGTAGTGTGACATCCGCCTTAGTTAATTCCACCCAGTGCCTGAATACGCGTTTCATATTAAGGGATGGCGCAAGGCATTTGACAAATAAAAAACCAACATCCATTACAAAATTTTATTTCAACATAATCGCACACTGGATACAATAACTCAAATTAAGACTCCCCTCCTCTGAAACCAGTTCAAAGTAAGAAAGCAAAATATTGAACATTGACCTTTTAAGTATAGGACATCTAATGAAACATTACACTGCCTTACATTAGTATAATGTACCCTATAATGTTAGCGTGTGCTTAAAACCTGTAATCACATAACTAAGTAAATGCTTTCGTACAATACATTCGTAAACTTAGCAAAAAATACTGAGATTATCAATGAAATTCATGATTAAATAAATATAATATTATAATAATCTATAAATTAATGACCGCTTTACGCATCTATAATACTGTAATGCGAGATTCTATTATGAAATGGAATGTCATAGTTAGATGAATTAAATTAATAACTTTGACACATTTTTTGGTAATCCGTGCAAGCGATAATGATAAGTACTATAAATAAATACATATTGTAAAAATACTCCAAAGATTAATTAGACTATGATATTTTTTATAAGATTTTTTTTACCTATGAAGTTTCGAAGAAATACTTATGTGTATATTTTCCAAAAATTCACTGGTAAAGTCACAGGATGACATTATGTAAAGATGTATCATATACATCTGTATTAGGGTGGTCCTTATTCCTAAGAAAAAAAAATTTTTTTCTTTAATTTCGCGGGGCACCACGTAATTTGGTTATATACCATAAGAAAGTATTTCAGTATTTTTTTTGAAATTTTTAAATGACATTTAAGGGTCGCTACCAAGGTTTGAATTTTAAATAAAAAGTATAAAAACTCAAAATCTGTATTTGTTAGAATTCTTTATTTTTATACTCAGGTCTTACAAAATATTATGAAATTATTGTTATTGTTATTCTTCAATGCTTCTGAACGTTTTTTCTTGTTTTCTTTATTTTTTTTAGATTCTGCCATTCTTTGAACAGTTTTTCAATTTTACTGATGACGTTTTTTTAATTGAATAGGTATGCCAGTTTTTTAATGTATTTATTACTTTTAATATAACCATCCAAAATATATATAGACACCTAAATTAAAAATTATTGAAACCTTTATGTAAGCTGTCTTTCAACGCTATTTGTAAAAATTTTGACAGCCGGTAGCGACCTCTAAATCTTAACAAAAACAAAAACATAAAAAGACGTATTTCATATTTAGAGGTATATAATCAAATGAGAAAGTGCCCCGAGGATAATTCAAAAGTCGAAAAATAAGGACCACCCTAATCTGTATATAAATAAACATTTGTCTAGTTTACCGTCATACTTTCTCAGTAAGAACGTTGATCACACTTTATCACAGAACTTAACCAACATAATTGAAACTAAAGCGAGTGTGCAGGTGCTAAGTATATAACTAAATAATACTATCCAGAGCAGAGGAAGCTAATAAATAAACTTTTTCTAATAAATTATACAGGGTGTTACAGAAAGGGTATATCAATACAAACGGGTTGAAGAGTGTATCTGGTCTAGAATCTCTGTACAAAATTACAGCTCAAAAGCAGTAACTTTGAAAATGCTTAATGTTTTTTTTATTTCGACATCACGGCGCTGCACTGGCGCGCGGCGGCGTGATGTGCGTGTACTAGGCGCACAGACACACTACAGATAATGGATAATGAACCGCGTAGTGCGGTGACACGTTTGTTATGATTTCAATTTAATAAACTATTGAAATAAAAAATATTAAGCATTTTCAAAGTTACTGCTTTTGAGTTGAAATTTTGTACAGAGATTCTAGACCAGATACGCTCTTCAACCCGTTTGTATTGATATACCCTTTCCGTAACACCCTGTAGAAGCACCGAAAGCACGCATTTTTAACGTGTATTAGATGACATAATTTATGTTCAATTTGGAACTATACTTTGTTTTCTTTCCAAGTCTTATTTTGTAAACAAATACGTTACGCAAATCGGGAGTTTTCACATCAACGAATGTCTTGATATGTGTAAGATACTTTCTAAGTATAGTATTTTTCATTAAGAAACTGCTTGAAATTACACCTTTTTTTAATATATATTTTTGCCCTATTACTTGGTGCCATATTGGTTTACTAAATAAGATAGACTACTTGTACAGAAAATACACATTTTTTTTTATACACATAATTCTTTGCAATGATAGATCTCTTTTCCTATATTAATGATCACCGATGGCAAGTCAGACTTGGATTCAGAAATGGGAGAAACTTACATGCCATCGTTACTCACTCAACTGTCTACTTTAGTTTTATGAAGAGTAAGTTTATTTTTGTTAAACAGGTCCATAAATTCATAAATTTAGACTGCAATGAAATTTGAACTTTATCTTCAACGTGATTGAGTTTGTAGTCCCATACAGTTGATAATGATCTAAGATTCAGAATCCAAATCAGACAGATATATAGAAGTGATGGAGACTGCTCGTGAATAGTTTTGTGCCATGGTGCGAGTGTACATGATGGCTGTGAATGGGATATGATGGCGCATGCTGGCGCTCAGTGGTCGCCATTCGCGTGGGTTAGTTTCTGTTTCTTGTTCGGCGGTGAGTTGAAGAGGGCACCGCTGTGGAGGTCCTTCATTAGGAAGGGTACCTGAGGAAACGAAGTATAAGAATTTTATCAACCAAATAATGTAATTTTTTTTTTTGTACATTTTCAGTAGAGAACCTTAAAGTTCACAGTTTTAATAAAGTGCCAACTGCTGTCTATTTTGATTGTCAATTAACATTGTTATATTAACCGGTCAAGCGGCGCGGTTCGCCGATCGGCGACGAAACAATAGAAAATCAATTGTGTCTCATTAGCAGAGCTTGACAGATTAAGACAAAGACGATATTGAGATCGATACAACCGATCTGTACATACTTCTCGCAAGGTACAGTATCCAATCATAAATATGGCAAATCGGGTTTTAGAAAGTCCGTTTTTGAACAGTATCTTTCTAAAGCTTGAAGTATGATGTATTAAAGTTCGAGTACTGTTACTACTATTGCAGTAAAAACTTCAAACTCAAAGCATTTATTTCAATTAAATCATATTTTTTATGCAATTGGTCAGTCACAAAGATGGAGTTAATTGTCTATTTCAAAGCGTACTAGGTATCTATTGAGAAAAAGGGACAAGAAACTCCACGAACACTCTTTTATATCAAAATCCATACTAATATTATAAATTCGAAAGTAACTCTGTCTGTCTGTCTGTATGTTACCTTTTCACGCCTAAACCACTGAACGGATTTCGATAAAATTTTGCAAAGAGATAGATTGCATTCCGGGGAAGGACATAGGATAGTTTTTATCCCGATATTCCCACGGGATTGAAACTTATGCGTGTGAAACCGCGGGGCGTAGCTAGTAGTGTATATATCACGCTTACCTTATGCTCAAGCCCCATATAGTTGTTGGGCGGCAGCGCGAGCGCGGCCCGCAACACGTTCTCGATGGCGGCGCGCTGCCGGAACAGCGCGTTGACGACCGGCGCGCCGCGCGGCACCAGCGGCGCCTTCAGCAAGTACGCCAGCCCCGACAGCACCGCGTGCATGCTCTGGTACGCTGCACAGGTGGAACGAAGTGTTACAACTATTTATTTATTTATTAAAACTTTATGCACAAGTAAAAAACTGTACAAAGGCGGACTTAATGCCTTGGGCATTTTCTACCAGTCTACCTTAGGGTGATGCAGAGACAATACACAGTAGGTGCAATAACAGAAAAAAAAAAGAAAATATTTATAACTAAGGTATAAGAATAAATACATATATACATACATAGGTACAACAATATATATATATATATATAAATATAAAACAAATAACTACCGTCAATTCAACCCAACCGTATACCGTCAATTAACTATCGTCTCTTACGGAATATGTCTTTTTAACAGCCTGAACTTAGCATGTGACAGCAAGCATGCCTGATTACTGTCATCTAACTCACAAATATGTAAGGTCCGGCTGCGGTAAATTTGCCAAACATGTAAACAACAATGGCAGCTCGAAATTGAATAGATAATATATAATATTCCACAACTATCACACAACGCCATCTAGTCCCAAGCTAAGCAGAGCTTGTGTTATGGGTACTAGACAACTGATAAACATACTTATATATTTCTAAATACATACATATTATAGATAAATTACACCCAGACACAGAACAAATGATCGTGCTCATCACACAAACATTTGTCCTGGGTGGGAATCGAACCCACGACCTCCGGCTGATTGATTGATTGTCTAGTTAGCTCGGAGGAAAACAAACATTACTTAAAATAAATGTTCTTGTATTATATCGATTTTATTCAATTTCGAGCGGTCATTGTTGTTTGTCGTATGCTTGTCGTATGTCAAGCTTAGTTAGAATACTGCAGATTGTCTTTGCTCCGGCCGATTTGGGTTCGAAGTCTAGAGATTTCCAAGTCGGCCACGGTAACGCGTGCCCAGGCGGAAGGCTCTCTGATGGTTCGATAAAATTGTCACGGTGTGTCAACTGAATTTTGGGCCAAAAATGTTTAAACTTTCTGACATCGATAAGCTAAGAAAAAGTCAGAAGAAGTCAGCGGGTGCGCTGGATAGAATTGTGTAACATCGACTATAATTAAGTCTTGTTGAATCTCTCACACATCATTCCAAAATATTATTACGTGTATTATACAGGGTGAAATTGAATTGGGAACAGCTGTTTTTTTTTTGCAATTTTAGGTTTAGTCCCATAGTAAAAGTTGTTCATAATGATGAGTACAATGACCCCTTAAAAGGATGCCCATGAATTTAATTTCACCCTGTATTGTGTATTTTCCATAATATAGTTCCACTTACGTTTACAAATTTCTGGCGACACACCAGTCAAGAAAAAAGGATATATCTTTTTTTTTATTATGTGTCGACCATTTTTGTTTTTTAACATACACATAACATCACGCCTATTCTCCCAGAGGGGTGAGGTAGAAGAGGTAACATATACCACACCCACATTTCGCCAGATATGTTAAAGTTCCATGTAATTGGGGGCGCCTATGCTTGTTTTATATGCCCTATATACCAGGGGCGTGCCTTTTACTAAAGCCGAAAAGCCTGGCTTTCAAAGAAGCGCGAGCTTAATAATTAAAAAAAAATACACAAGTAAACTTATAAAGATATTGATAAGAATAATAAAAAATAAACTCCGCACGTCCCGGCCACCCGCTATATACGTAAGTACGAAGCAAGGTTGCCAGGTTTACATACTCAAAGAATAATTTCAAATTCCGCGCATTTTCATCACGCGCATCGTTGCCAAACATCTCCAATGCCGCTTAGCAAGAGCGCAACAACAAAAATCAACCCGTCTCGCTCGCACCAGTTGGCTTCAAATCTGGCTTTTAGACCTTTGACTATTTGTATAGAAATTGTTCACGTTGTTGATAACATTAGTATGTACTTATTCCCCAAATTGTACTGATTTTTAAGCCTGGCTTTTGATTTTTTATGAATGAAACGTATAACGACGCGCGTGTGTGTGTAAATAGTAAGATCGAGACATTGCGCGAGTCTATTAGTTCAAAGTTTTGATCGGTTACTGGTGCATTTTTTGTTTTGTTTTTTTTTTTTCATTTTCTGTGAAGTTAAGTGTTGTGTTTAGTTTTTGCGGTAATTACCTTTGTTTTAAAGTGATTAAAAAGTTTCTTGTCATTAAAATGAATTCGGAAACGCATGCAATTGTTCCTTGTGATGGATTAAAACGTGTGCAATCGTTACTCGGAAAGGTAAATATTTTGAGTTTTACAGACAAATTGATTTGAGTATTTCTCAGAAATCTAAATCACGTAGATAATAGGCATTTTAGTCGATCAGCATACAATACTCATTGGATTATAGGCTGCTCTCATATTAACCAATTATTCTGTTAGTGTTGCATATTTTTCTCAAAAGAAAATACCGCTTGGAATATCAGGTTACGATGATTTAAATAACTTCGCTGGTGCCAGTAAAAGACATCAGAATTCTCTAAAGCACACGAATGCTGTTGTTTCATTCTGTACTTTTGGTAAAACACGAATCGAAACTTCTTTATATCTCGTCAATTATGTGCTTGACGACATTTCTAAATACAATACGCGTGTCGATCACAATCGCGCTGTTTTTCGGCCAGTGAGTCTTAGGGGCGGATTTTAAAGGTTAGTTGATGTTGTGTGTCATTTAGCACAACAAGAACTTCCTTTCCGAGGTCACGACGAGTCTAAAACCTCATTAAATAGAGGCAATTGCTCAGCGCTTGTATCTTTGTTTCATGTCTTCCGTGTGCTTTGATGTTTGTCATCTGTCTGTCGTAAAGAAGCGAAGAATGAAGAGTTATGGCTGTTCACATTGTGAGTAAATCAAATAATAGATTACTCTTATACGTCTTATCATATTTTACGCGAAACTGATACTTCGAAAATAAAAAAGTTACGATTTTGTAAAGGATTAGGTACCTTAATTTATATAAGAAAAAAATGGTGCTATTAAAAACATTCATTTTAATAGGTATTAGCAAAAACCTACAATTATGAAATACGAATATTAGTAAGAACTAAAACGACTCAATCGGAGGCACAACGTTGACAAGCGATATGGTAGGTTTTTTTTGAGTGGCTTGCCCTAAGTTTGACCCCTAGGCACGCCACTGCTATATACTTACAGCGGTCTGTGTCACGGAAGGCGAGCCGAGCGAACAGCTCGCCCAGTAGCACCAGGTCCAGGATAAGAGGGACTGCCAGGAGTGAGTCCTCGCAAGTGTTGTGCACCACGATGGTGTTGGTACCATGCAGCAGGATCTCTGATGTGTACTCGTCCATGGCGCGTTTTGAGTCCGCTGTGAATACGAAATCAATTTTAAAGCCTTAAGCAAAGGAAGGAAGGTGAAGGTTTAACTAAAGACGAGTGATAATTCTGAGATTTATAACTAGATAATCAATCAAAAAGAAATTAATAGGATATACTTTATTGTACACCAAAATTGTACGAGCGCTTCGCACTACATCCGATCCGAATCCGAATTAAAGATCCGACTTCAATCCGAATTGGGAATGTTCTAAATTCGGACAGATAGAGTTCGGATCTAGTGCGCAACCCGAACCCCTCATACAAATAGGACTACGGTCACTTCGGACCGGCATTTCTCGAATTCGGATCGGATTTAGTACGAAACCGCTCTAACAGTTCATACATACAATATTGCTAATTCTATGGACACAAAATGGAATTGTCAATTACCGTATCTGATACAATGTTTGGTATTTAAATGCAAGGCTGAAGATAAAAGATTTGATAAGAATAATTTATTTGTATTTTGTATGTATGTTTGTTACGCTTTCACGCTCAAACGGCTGAACAGATTTGGATGAAATTTGGCACACGGTGGCACACGGTCGGATCCTCGACCGCAGACGAAATCGCGCGCAACAGCTAGTTATTAATAAATCTTTTGAAAAATTGTACCATTTCGTTACCTCTTAAATATTGTATGAAATGAAAGGAAACCAGATGGTTTGTGTTTACTCACCGACATAAGGCACATATTTGATGACGACCACGTGGTCGGGCTTTTCTCCCGGTTTGTACAGGATCTGGTTGGACTCCACCATGTCGTCCACCACATTGCTCTTTGAGATCTAAAAAATACAAAAAGTATTATTGACAGAAAGAAAAGGTGATGACAGACAGTAAGGAAGGACATCATACAAGCTTAGAACATTTTATTCCCAAAAATCATGAGCCGGCCAGAAAAAAAAGTACTATTTTCATATGGAATAGATGTTATAATCAATTAAAAGTTGGTACTTTTTAAATGCTTTGCTTAAAACACTTGTTATAATAGTAGATTGTTTGCCAAGGGAGCAAACAACTCTTTTGAAGGCGAGAGTGTTTCTTTGAATTCAGAGCGCAGTGAGGGATTCAAAGTACGTCACTCGAGCTTAAAATAGTGTAGCTCACGAGGTGGAGGTGGACACTCTACTTTTTATCACCCTCTATGAAAATATAAGTAAGTGCAACTTATGAATAAAAATAGCACGTTTATTTATTTATATACAATTATTTGAGGAAGACATTCTGCATTCAAACATTAAAAAAAAATGTACAATAAGCAAAAAAATTTCATAATAACTTTTTCGATGGCGATCGATCCATAAGGTACCTATCTTTAGTGCTCGTCTCAAAAATCCACATTGTATTTAGTTTAAAAAAATATTTTGGTAAAAAAAGAAGGTTTTCTCTTGGTGCTATTGCAAGTAACTTAATCGCTCCGTCCCGGCGCGGGCCTCTGGCAGCCCATTTTAATAGAAAATCAATTGTGTCTCATTAGCGAGGATCAAGCGATTAAATTAACAGAAATGTTTGGTATAGGTTAATACTAACCTCCTTGGAACGGAACTGTTTCGGAGCAGACAGATTCTTGCCATCATTGTTGCCCAGATGGTTGTAGCTCACGATCGAGACCGGCTTCAAACCTGACAATAGACAAAGTTATTGTATAAATAGCATGAAAATCGAAAGACTTAAAATGAATTTATTATTATTGCTTGTCAATTAAGCAAAGCGTTTATAAAACAACTCGATTCTTTTCATCTTTCTTTACTATAAATCCATACTAATATTATAAATTCGAAAGTAACTCTGTCTGTCTGTATGTTACCTTTTCACGCCTAAATCGCTTTCGACGAAATTTGGTATAGAGATAGTTTGAGTCCCGGGAAAGGACATAGGATAGTTTTTATCCCGATATTCCCACGGGACCGAAACTTACGCGGGTGAAACCGCGGGGCGCTGCTAGTGTGGATATATGTATTTTATGCACACATTTCTCTACCTTAAAGAGCACATGAAAGGTAGTCTTCCTATATCATTCGTCACTCACTGGACGCCTGAGGCAGGACATCGTCATCGAGGTAGACCAAGGCGAAGGTGGTGTGACGATGTAATATCATTCGCAGGGCCAACATGGCCAGAGATCACATAAGACAGGGAGGTTTGGAAGAAAAAAAGTGAGGCCTTTGCCCAGCAGTGGGAAAGAAAATAGGGTAACAAGAAAAATATCTACCTCCATTTATGAAAGCTTTCAGGCTTCGTTATCATCATCGTCAGCCTACAGCAGTCCAATGCTGGACATATGCCTCTCCAATTGCACACCATCAGTGGCGTGTATTGGTTTTCAGAATAGGTAGGCACTAGGCCGGGTCTAGTCTAGGCAAACGCGGTCACTAATCAGAAAAAAAATGTGAGGTCAAAAGTGTGGTTATTTGAGTAGGCATGCCTACTTAAGGGTGATAAATTGCGAAGGTCGAACGTCATGGTATTACGCGTGAGACGCATTTTTAATTTTGTCGTATTAACTTGGACGAGTAAAGACCAAAGACAATGTGCGAATAGTACGGGAGTCGAGTAGGCCGTCCGGCGACTGCCTACTGCCGCGCGTGTTTGTATGAAGATTTTGTTTTTTTGTTAGGTATGATAATTTAGTGAGTTTCTTAATTGTAGGGCACACACACTAAAATGTAATTGACAGGCTTTTGTTGATATATCGAGGTAGGCACTGCTTATATGCCTATATGCAATGCACGCCGCTGCACGCCATTCACTTCGATTCTCGGCAATCCTCATCCAGCTGCTTCCAGCCACCCTACGAAGATCGTCGCTCCACCTAGCCTGAAGGCGTCCTACCTTGTATTTCGGCTTTGGCCACTGCAAAATAATGTCCTGAACTCACCAGCTGACACGAGGAAGTCCACAAGCACGGACTTGAGCTTGGTCTGTCCGGACTTGAAGTCGTCCCCGGCGACGAACACTCCGCGCAACTCTGCTCGTTCTACGACGCCGGCTACCAGCGTGTTCTGAGGCGAGCCGTTTATGTATATGCACTGGAATTGTAAGAAAAACACGAATAATTTAACATTGTTTTTGGAATTAATATAGAACTACGGTTTACTTCAGATAATTTGCAGGACCACTTTGTAATGATGTTTGTAGATTTTCATGAAGCACATTGGCTTTTTAACAGAGTTGAAAAATGAGTAAGGGAGAATTCTTCTTATTGCTTTCTTTTCTTTCAACCTTTGTTCTTAATTTTTATGTCTTACAAAGGGGTATCGTATTACCCAATAACTGGGTTGTGGAGGTCAGATAGGCAGTCGCTCCATGTAAAATACTTGTATTCAACTGCATCCGGTTAGACCGGAAGCCGACCCCAACATAGTCGGGAAAAGGCTAGACAGATGATGAAGTTATATTTTATATTATTTTGTATATAATGTGCATTAGCATAAAATTTTAGTTGGCAAAAACGATTACTAAATTCTACTTGCATCACAATTCACTAAATGCGTTTAGCGCTTAACATATTTGAAACATTCTGTCTCTATCAACTTGAAACGATTGACAGAAACAGGGGGATGTTTTTAAATACGTTTAGCGTTAAACGCATTTAGTTATTAGTGATGCAAGCCAACCAGTATAAATTAGCTAAATCTAATGCACACAATTATACAGGACGGCAGGGACATCGAGGCGCAACCTGTTACCATGCATTCAGCACAACTGCACCACAAGCCGATTATCAACAAAAAAATCAGCCGTTACATAGAAAAGTGCAGTACCTACGCGGCCAAAATTTATGGAACAGCATTTTTTTTTTTTAATTTCCGGCGAAAAATTACAACACTTGGAGGTTCAGAATCATGTACATCCATGAACCAAAATCCATGGTAACAGGTTGCACGTCGATGCCACCCTGTTATTATTTTTTTTACCATTTAGTTCTTTTTCTTTGTTTTTTGCATTGTGTCTGTGTACTTATGACATGTGCCAAATAAACAAATTTTCTTTCTTTCTTAATATATACTCACGTTCTCATCAATAGCAGCGAGCGCGAAGATGGTGGAGGGCGAGATCTCGGAGTTGTTGTCGCGCAGCGCTCGCTCCAAGTTCTCTGAGGTGTCGTGGATGCCCGCGAGCACGTCGCAGAACCTAGGGAAAAGGATTATACGCGAGTACAATGACCCCTTAAAAGGATGCCCATGAATTTAATTTCACCCTGTAGATGCTCTGTAGGAAGAGGCTCTTTGGGGGATTAACTTAATACGTGATCTAACAGATCTTGAGGTCTGGATTTGTGAGCAGTTGTTAGCAATAAGCTCGCCCCCTATTACATGGCATTTAACTGGCGAATTGTGTCTGTTTAAACCTTCGGGGATTACAGGTTTAAACCAATTACAACACGCACATGTAATGTATGTATGTCGTGTGTCTCACATGTTTTTGTATGTTGAATTACATAACGTACATAATCAGCCTATAACGTTCCCACTGCTGGGACACAGGCCACCTCTCAGTGAGAGGAAGTGCAGGTTGGTAGATGTCACATGTTCGAATTTTTGGTTCTAGGACATGCCGGTTTCCTCACGGTGTTTTCCTTCACCGTTTTGAACAGTGGTGATGGAATAATTTACACAAAGTAAAGCGCCTGTCTGGGTTCGAACCTACGACGGCGACTCGTAAGTCGCGGTCGTTACCACTGGGCCACCACTGCTCGTCATGTTGAATTGATAATGTTGAATAATACATAAATCAATTTTTGGTGTTTTTTTTTTTAATTTATATTATTTATTTTTATATAATCTATTCATATTGTAAACCAGAAAATATATAACAAAAAAATAAATTAATACATCATTAATATTCCACGATTCCATAAAGAACTACAGCCAAAAAATATGGATTGGTTTCTGCTCGTGAATTATTTTGCGTTTGGCATAGTAATTGCTGCTAGGCGCATTAGTGCTTTTCCCGAAACCACGAGGGACCAGTTTTTGATGCAATTGATTCCATTCATGATTTGTAAAATTAGCAAATCAAGTGATCTTTGCGTATTTGAAACACCTGACGGCGGCATACTACTATTCCGAACATTCTAACTAGGGCATTGAACTCGTCTATTTTAAAATCTGTCATTTGCAAAAAATTATTACCAGCCATGCGTTTTTGTGACGCGGTCGGTCAATAACTTTTCGTATATCATTGAACTATCTTTCTTTACATTGACTATGTAGTCTCGACGAATAAAAAAGGGTATCGATAACGGTTAATTTTACAACCATGAAACGAGGCCTAATTAATAACACTAATTTACAAGATTCTTTCGTATGTTTTCTGCTTCATTAAATAGCACCAGTCGTAAAAAAGAGTCAATTTTGTCTTTTTTTTATTTAATATGTCGCATTATCAGTTATGTTAAATAGGACCCTGGACAGCATAATCAGCCTATGATTTTCCCACTGCTGGGACACAAGCCTCCTCTCTGTGAGGGAGTGGGCTGTAATCCACCACGCGGACCCAGTGCGGTACTTAGACGTCACATCCCTAAGCACGAAGGTAAGCACTAAGGAAGGATTTTCGAAAATTCCCCTAAAGGGGTAAATAGGGATGAAAGTTTGAATGGAAGTCGGTCCTTTTTGCGGGTGGAAATCCCATTGAGCGCACGGCTTGTAATAAAATAAAGTTCATAGATCGAATGAGTTTATCCTGGAAATTCATGAGAACGGCGAAAGAAAACATCTTGAGGAAACCCGGAATTACAGTTAATATAAGTTTGAAATTTCCGACCCGTCTTTGACAAGCGTGGTGATCAATAAATGCTCGTGCCTTCTCTATATATGAAGACGCCTTTGACCTTGAGTAGGACAA
The DNA here is from genome assembly GCA_945859645.1 of Amphipoea oculea. Classification (NCBI taxonomy): domain Eukaryota; kingdom Metazoa; phylum Arthropoda; class Insecta; order Lepidoptera; family Noctuidae; genus Amphipoea; species Amphipoea oculea. The sequence continues at coordinate 16,869,887 of OX243880.1, forward strand.
TAATATGCTGGTATTATTATAAATCAAATGTATATTTACCTCTCAGTATTAGCAGTCCAAAGTACGATGACTTTGTCCAGTTTGTTCTTGTCGCGGAAGTCCTTAATGTCGGCACGCACTTGCAGGTACTGCTCGTACCTAGTGCCGCGGATCAGGTTGGTGGCACGTTCAGCCTGAAAACAAAGAAAAATACTTTGTTTACAACGAATTTTCAGTAAATAAGCCGTAAAGGAACAGAGAGCTCATCTGTGTCTGCGCACACACTTGTGCAGTATAAGGCTGAGGAAAAACGAGCGTATTTTTTTTAGCTGTGAGTCGCGTAAAATGAGTAGCGGAATTTACGCTGCAATCGGTTTCATACTAAAGGCCTGTTTGTACCACACGGCGACGCAAAATGAGTTGTCTGCTGACTCACGCGCGTTATTTTAACCGAATTGCGCTCGGGGTGAGGGAGGTTAGCGAGGCAAGCGTCAGTTCCCTATGTTACAGAATGCGACCGAATTTACGTCCGTCCGTCTGGCAGCCTAACCGAATTTCAGTTGAACGTAAATTGCATTACTCAAAATACGCGACTCACAGCTCAAAAAATTACGCTCGTTTGGCCTCAACCTAATATCTCCCACGTACTTTGTGACCGAAATTCGGTCGAGACGATATTATAGGAACTACTAGAAGATAATTTAAAATAATTTTAAGGAACGTTCTTGTCATCCTGTGTGCTGCAATATACTGCGAATTCTGACCCGTTTTGGTATACTATTACAGCAATTAATTAGAAATAATGCCCGTTTTCACTAAAACTAGGCGACACTTAAATGAATCACACTAATATTATAAAGGCGAAAGTTTGTGAGTGTGTGTGTTTATATGTTTGTTACTTCTTCACGCTCAAACGGCTGGACCAATTTTGATCAAATTTTGTATGGAGGTAGCTGACACCCTGGATTAACATATAGGGTACTTTTTATCCAGACATTCCCACGGGATCGACATTTACGCGGGTGAAACCGCGGGGCGCAGCTAGTGCCTTAATAAAAGCGCGCCGTTGAATTTTCATCGCTCAGCTTAGCACCGAAAGCTTAAAATCCAACCGCGCCTTTAATTAGGCATTAATTTAAGTGTCGCCTAGTGTTCGTGAAAACGAGCATAAGAGGTTTTACTAAGTGGTTGTTTACCATCTACTTTACAAATTAAATTAAAAGACTGGGGGACCACGGGCACGTACCGAAATAAATGCATTTTTTTTATTTTTATGGATGGGAAATCATAAATGACTTCACCCGCTCTGGGTGGAGCGGAAGGGATTGTCAGACTCTTACTGACCAAAACTCACCCGTGTTCCTTCCTTAGCCCTTTATGTTCCGGGGTAGCGGTAACCCTTTCGGACAATTACAAACGTTTTACGACTGAAATTTCTGAAGTTCAGAGCCAAGGACACAGCATGGTCGCCATCGATAATTCATATTACAAGTATTTCCTGCTGCGATAATTTCACTATGTGAATGTGTAATATTGTGAATAGCCAATATTTTCCTCATACGTAATACATTGATAAGGAATCTATTGAACTTTTCACGGAACATTCATGCATGCTACGATTTAAGTAAAAAATAATCCTTACATAATGTACATTAAAGTCGCTTTTCGTGTCCGTGTGGCCTCGCTGTTCTTCTTAACTACGCAACAGATTTTGATGTTAGTAGTTTCTGTTTTCACTATCATCTAGAGAAATTATTCCGGAAGGTTTATGTGTATACATTTTTACTTAATACTAGCTGAGCCCGCGACTTCGTTCACGTGCATGACGGAAAACGTTTTATTTTTTTTGCGCAGAACCCTCTTTTTCTAAAATAAAAGTAGCCTAAGTTACTCCTGGACGCCTGAGGCAGGACATCGCCTTCGAGGTAGACCAAGACGAAGGTGGCGTGACGATCTAATATCATTCGCAGGGCCAACATGGCCAGAGATCGCACAAGACAGGGAGGTTTGGAAGAAAAAAGGGGAGGCCTTTGCCCAGCAGTGGGACACAAAAATAGGCTAACAAAAAAAAAAAAAGTTACTCCTTATTATATCAGCTATCTGCCAGTGAAAGTCCCGTCAAAATCGGTCCTGCCGTTTCAGAGATTAGCCGGAACAAACTTACAGACAGACAGACAGACAAAAATTGTAAAAAATGTTATTTTGGTGTATGTACCGTGTATACATATGCATTTAGTAAAAAGCGGTTATTTTAATATTACAAACAGATACTCCAATTTTATTATTTTGTATAGATGTATAGATACAACGTGGCGCTACAATGGCGACAATAATTTAACACACGGATAGGTTGGTTCTCGCCAATTTCCTCCTCCAATATTGGACCAATTTAAAAGACATTTCATAAACTGAATAAGAAGGATAATATATACTGTGTCCCTATGTTTTTCTTTTTTCATTAATAGTTGTCAAATTTGTACGACGAAAACGCGAAACGGTATACGTGTGTTAAATTAATGTCGCCATTAAGGGGCTTACAGGACCTAAACGCAAAAAACGCTAGTTTTAGAAACAATAAAAGTATATGACCGACTACAATAAACAAAATCAGAAAAATATACGATATTCTTCAGGATATTATATTCTAGGTAGATAGTTTGTCGAAAACATAATAGGTACAACGAATTTGATACGATAGAAAAAATCATGAAGATACCTCTAAAAACTTTCTTTTTTCACAAAAAAACCATACTAATATACATACAATCATTATGATTTTTTGTCAGATTATTCTACAAGCAACATACTAAAGCACTAATGTTTTAATTTTTTAGTCCAAATAATATATTTTTTGTAAATGATATAAAAATCGATATAAAGATAACTGCTTCACATTTTGCAATAAATTACCAGCGCTGTGTCATCGCGCTTCTCCTTCTTTTCTATGCAGTCCGACAAAGACCGCGCCCGCGCTGTTGAAAAAATTTGCTGTTTCATAAAAAAGTAAAGTAAACTACCTACGCGGTCAAAATGTATGGAACAGCTATTTTTTTTTTTAATTACCGATATAAATTTCTCCGCTAAGAAGTCTAGGATCAAGACTGAATTCATGGTTACAGTTTGCGTGTCGATGATGCCAGTGTCTGTTACGTCTGCGAAGTTTAAGCTTAATATAAATTGACCATATTAAGTAATAGTTGATTAAGTTCGCTCAACTAAGTAGTTTAGTAATGTAAATTCGGTGTTACTCGCGCCGGTTATCAAATTATCGACACCATGTCACATAGCTTCATTTATTACGTAAGACAATTTTGGCCACTTTCTGACCCCCCCCCCCCCCCCCCCAACCCTACGTAAGAAAAGATAAGACTTGGATGAACCCCTCTTTTTAATGTTATGTAAGATCAGTATCTATCAAAACTGCAAACAAAAGGTAGCAAAAAATTAAAAAAACTTATAATTTTTGCTTACTTTTGCGATATTACGGAAGAACAGTTTAGACCCCCTCCCATCCCCACGTAAGAAAAAATAAGACTTGTGCCTCCTCCTCCTCCCCCCACAAATCGTCTTACGTAATAAGTGAACTGCCCATCACAGACTACCTCTTCAAGGCTAATGATCGATCGGATACTATTTTCGGCGCTTTCTTTCACTATAATCTGTGGCTCCATAGTAACATGGGATTTTTGGCAATCCCTTATAGTGTAAGGTGCCAAATTACTGGGTTATATATGCAGATATTTACAATGTAGTAAATTGTTTATTATTTATTGCAAAATGGATCTTATTGTCATTTATAAAAAGATTGTTATCTTCCTGTTAATATGCATTTTTAAGAAGCCACCAATAATGATTAGTTTATAAATGAATGAGAACAACTGTTTGCAGCAGTACGTTTTTATTTTATTTATCATGATCTCACAAATGCTGCGTGACCACAGGGTCATAAGTCATATTTTTGGCATCGTCTGCTAGAGCCCTTTATTTTGACGTAGATACTAAAAACTTTTTTCACGACTATTAGGTTATAAAGTCAGCCATGTTGATTTTTGTGAAACCTCACCTATTGAAATAGGAATTTCCTTCAAAATCCTTCTGATTGCGATTGAAAGTGACGTGCGTTACGCTGGGCGGTCACCACAATCCTAACAACATGGAAATTATTACAATGCATCCAGACAGACATCTGGATGCTATGAAAGAATGAGGAATCCTACATACATAGAGCATAACTATGTACCATGCAAAGACATGCACTAAAAACCCTTCTTGTCAGCTGGGTTTAATGCTTTCTATTTTATTTATAACTCTGTGGTGCCGCGTGTGACAGCATCATGAATGAATGTTTTGTTACGATTTCTTGTGATTTGTTCTAAAATATCATCAGCAGTTTTTCTTTTTGCATTTCTGAGTGACTTCGCCTTTCTTGGACTATGGATTTTTGCATTGCAGTCTACCTCGGCTCCAACAACAATACCTATAACTCGCATCTCGGACAATTCTGATTTTGCCTGGTTTCCAACGGAGATCCAACGTTCTATAAACTGGGGCATACCGCATACCGCATAGCGAATTAATAGTTTTTGTGATAGTCGTTAGATTTGAGTGAAATTCAATACGTTGGAAGACAATGGATTACTCCGTGATCGACAGGTTTGAATTTAATTTTTTGACAGGTTTGAAGTCATCAGATTTGGGAAGGATCTTATGGCCCTTCACCAAGTTATACGACGAACAAAAAAATACAGGGTTTTGAAACACTATTATTGCTTCATAATACATTTTATTTTATTTTTGTCCATTTCTGGGCCAAGTTTGTATGGGACAAAAATCCATCTCCTTTAAACGTGGAGATCCGACTCCCAATAAACTATTTTACTTCTGGTCGGTTAATGAAAAAGACAGTCAAGATGTGAGTTTAAATGATTAAATCAATCAAAAGTGAAACTGTCTTCTGCATTCTAAACAAATACCCAACATCAGCAAAGGTCTTATACAAGGAAATGGAGCAAAAATGAGGTTTTCATTGCCTAAAAATTCAGAACAAGATACACTATTTTGTTGTACCTCCCTATCTTCTGTTGACAGGTCCCTATATTTTGAAACTAGAACATGATTAAAGGCGGGTTATTTTTCAAATATCGAAGAATCTGAACCCGCGAACTGACACTGTTTTATAAACAGGCCGTCGAAGGTAGTGGAAAATTTTATTATTCCACTGTGGGCCATTCATAGACAATCGGTCTTTGTAAACATACTGTCCGCTTATGATCAACAGGCGCCACAGGCGGACACGTGTATTGGAAAAAAGTTTCTACACAATGGTTGCGACCCACACGTGTCTCAAGCTCCACGCGTGGCTTGGTACATACATAATTAGTAATATATTATTATAACACTATGAACGGTCTATATTGTTTATAAATATTGAATAGGTCCGTTTAAGCTCAATCTCCTGATAATCGTAGTACACTTGTACTTCCATTTCTGTTTGTAAACAAACCTACCTATTTCATATTGCTTTTGCAAAGCTGTTGTAGTAAATAGCGACTAGATTTGTTGTTTTAATAAATATCAGACACGTGCAAGCCAAAGACAATTATACAGGGTGTTACGGAAAGGGTATTTCAATACAAACGGGTTGAAGAGTGTATCTGGTCTAGAATCTCTGTACAAAATTTCAGCTCAAAAGCAGTAACTTTGAAAGTGCTTAATATTTTTTTTATTTCGATAGTTTATTAAATTGAAATCATAACAAACGTGTCTCCGCACTACGAGGGTCAATAACCATTATCTGTAGTGTGTCTGTGCGCCTAGTACACGCCCATCACGCCGCCGCGCGCTCAGTGCAACGCCGTGATGTCGAAATAAAAAAATATTAAATTTTCAAAGTTAATGCTTTTGAGCTGAAATTTTGTACAGAGATTCTACATAATCTTAGGATAAGAGTTCTGGACAATTGCCAGAGATTGATCTATGAGCAAATCTCTAGGTTGATAAAAGAAGCTTGATAAAAAAATATTTCATTTTCCACTACTTATAGGCATAAAGCCTTATTTACACGATGGAAGTTCTTCTTCTTCTAAGCGTGTCGACGGCAAACTAAATGTACTCGGCCCAGAATCCGGCTTCGTGTTTGGCGCCATCACTACCGTCCATCAATTCCTGCCATTTAACGTGCAGCTGACAGGACACGTAGGACATGATATTAAGTGCCCCATCGTTTGTGGAACTGCACCAGTTTCTTGTCACACAATTTAAGCAGCAAACGACTTATATTGTCTAAACAATGTTTTGACTGTCCAACTTTTATTGTTGCTATAACTTATGTTAAATGTCACGATTTCGGGATAAATACTCTATGTCCTAATCCAGGTCTTGGTCTACCCATGTGCCGAATTACATCCAAATCCGTTCAGCCGTTTTAGCGTGAAAGCGTAACAAACAAATACTTATACAAAAAATCTAATATTTTCTCTTTATATATATTTTTTTAGTTTAGTCTAGCTGACTTGACAGACCGTTCTCCTGTCCAAATAAAATAGTCTTGAGTACATAGAAAAATCTCTTAGAAAAAAGGTACTTTCAGTTTTTTCCGAATTATACAATTTTCCGGGCAACTTTTCCATTTTTTTCTTTCCATAAAAACCAAAAATAGCCAAATCAGTCAAGCCGTTCTCAAGTGGCGTACTTACCACGAAAATGGTTTGTTTGACGTTGATACGACTCTGATAATACTGGCTTACACATTGCCTACATGAACGTTTGTATTAACTTGTAAAATAATGTTTTTTTTTTTTCTTATCAATTCATAACCTTCGTTCAAACATAAGTATAGCACTTACATTATCAGCCAGTCACCAATATGCATCGATTCATTAGGTACTTTAGGTCAAGAATATAAAACCACACATATACAGGGTGATCAAAAAGTCGTGGATCAAACGAAATAGGGAGACAAAGGTAATTTTCAACAAAAATCTTTCTACAGCATGGCCATAATTCAATTTTACGCGGACGTATTCGCGGGCAGAAGCTACAGCGTACCTACTAATAAAAATCCTAACTTATAGTTTGTTTGTACTACTCTTACGAAGGAAACGTCTGTTTAAGTCTGGACTTAAACAGACGTGTCTCTCTGGGGAGACATAAGGTAACTTATCGTTCAGCCGTCAGGTATCATAAAGTTCTATACAAGTTTAAACAGCTGTTGGAAATTACAATATAATTATGAATGATCGATATGAATGTAAGCATAAAAACCACAGATTAGAAACATGCAACCATCTTTTTACCAGTAGGAACAATAAAAGAGCGAAAAAATAAGCAGTAAAATTATCGATTCTAACTTTTCCAATATATTTTACACTTATGTATGTATGTTTAAAGCAGGAAAACATAGTGAGGAAACCGATGTCAACCAAAAAATTCGAAGACATGTGACATCTACCTACCCGCACTGGGCTCGGGTGGTGGATTACGGCCTACACCCTCTCACCAAGACGAGGCCTGTGTCCCAATAGTGGGAATGTTTTAGGTTGATTATGCTTATGCTAAAGCCGACTCAGGTAAGGGGGGGGGGGGGGGCAACACGCCTCACCGCATTGTATGAACACTATGAACACACTTTGTATAAACCATCGCACACTACAAAGAGGCAGGCCGGCCGCAGGAACTCGTAGAAAACTAAAGAAAACAACTCACTATGTTAACGATGACGAAGCAATATAAAATATAATCTGTCTAATTAGTTAATTTACAACCAGGAAAACATGGCAATAATTGTAATAGTAATAATAGATAATTTATTAATAAATGATGTTAAATGTGTGATATAATAATTGTTCTACATGAGTGTTACAGAAACTCAAATTACTTCCACGTGATACAAATAGATATAATTATGCAAATTGAGGAACTCAACAGTGTAAAATATGATTTTGATTTTTTTAGTCTCGAAATTTTTATAGGGTGTTCTCCCATGAATATGAACAACTTTCACTATACACCGTGTTCTTTATGATATCCATAAACTTTGTCAAAGGCTTCTACAGCTTTTACAAATTAAATCTAACAATGGAAGTAGTACTTAAAAAGGCTTCGTTACAAAGATATTTGTAATTTCATTTAGTGAAATTTAATTGAGCATGCAGTAAGAAAGGGTCTTACCTAACTCAGTTTTGACAAGTTGCAGCCCGCCAAATCTTATGAATGAAAATACGTCATCGTTGCCAATTCGGATAAAGAGGCATGCATATCGGGCGATTTACGTGAAGGTATTTAGTTTATATGAAAACTAACAAAAAATAAAAAATAATAATTCATTAATGTGTCGCTTAGAAGCTGTTCCATTATTACGTAAGATGATTTAAGGGAGGGAGGGAATCCAAACAAATCTTATTTTTTCTTACATGGGGGTGGGAGGGGTCCAGATTGTTCTTACGTAAGATCACAAAAATAAGCAAAAAAATTTAGTTTTTTTTTTGCTACATTTTCTTTGCAATCTTGGCAGATACTGATTTTACGTTAGATTGAAAGGGGCGGAGGGGGTCCAGCCAAGTCTTATTATTTCTTATGTAGGGGAAGGGGGGGGGGTCAGAAAATGGTCAAAACTATCTTACGTAATAAATGAACAGCCTCTTAGTTATAGTTACTGGTAGTTTTAGAGATTAGGGCGTTCAAACATACAAACTCATCAGCTAACTTATTTACTGATCGATCGTCGATTGTTATGCAAAAACATTCCTATTGTGACCTGTGTGAAGGTAGAGTGTTCCAGAACATATGAGACAGTTAGTTAAACCTTTAACTTGTTGGTTTACATAGTCTTATGCAAAAAAGCGAGTTAAAGAGCTAAAATATTCATAGAATAATGAATGAACGGATTAATAACAACTCCTTACGCAAATTAATACGGAAAACAACATCTTAGTACTTTAACAATATGTATTATAGGTACAGTCAACAGCAAAAGTAGATGATGATTGAGTTTATAACTTTTGGAGTCAATACTGATCACGAATATATGGCAGCTGTACTAGTAGTAAATGTTTGGTATAATTTACAATCACATACTTTTGAATCACTTCGACGCCACACAGTTCTGACACAAACTCCGTTCATGAGTATTGAATTTCTGATTTTCATCATCTACTTTTGCTGTTGACTGTACTACTGGTAAATAATGTTATTTACCAGTGGTACCTACAATATACTTTACATGCTGCTTGCATTACTAGCAAATATACAATATTGATTACCATACTTATACAGGGTGTAACGGAAAGGGTATATGTATAAGTGCGCCCCAGGGATGCTTTCAAATCGATACATGCACCTCTACAGGTCATGGAGCAAAATAATCAACCTATATCTTGTATACAGGGTGTTACGGAAAGGGTATATCAATACAAACGGGTTGAATAGTGTATCTGGTCTAGAATCTCTGTACAAAATTTCAGCTCAAAAGCATTAACTTTGAAAATGCTTAATATTTTTTTATTTCGACATCACGGCGCTGCACTGGCGCGCGGCGGCGTGATGTGCGTGTACTAGACGCACAGACACACTACAGATAATGGATAATGACCCTCGTAGTGCGGTGACACGTTTGTTATGATTTCAATTTAATAAACTATCGAAATAAAAAAATATTAAGCATTTTCAAAGTTACTGCTTTTGAGCTGAAATTTTGTACAGAGATTCTAGACCAGATACACTCTTCAACCCGTTTGTATTGATATGCCCTTTCCGTAACACCCTGTATATTTGATGAAATTGCTGTGCTTAATCGTTATAGAAGTATCTCTTTTTGTGTATGTCGGTGCTCTTATGACCAAGACCTTTGCGGTGGTAAGTCCTAAGGAGAGACTTCATCATCATCTGCCCAGCCTTTTCTCAACTATGTTGGGTCGGTTTCCAGTCCCGTACCAGTATTTTACATGGAGCGACTGCCCATCTGACCTTCACAGCCCATTTACTGGGTATTACGACACCCCTTGGTAAGACTGGTTGTCAGAGTTTCGGGCTTCTGACGACCCGTAACAATTGTCAAAGATCCACGAATGACAGCCGGGACCATCGGCTTAACGTGCTTTCCGAGGCACGGAGGGGTCTTGCTATGTAAAGATGGTCACCCATCCACGGACCAACCGCGGCAAGCGTAGCTTAACCTGATCGATCGACCTGTGCGGCTGTTATTATTTAGCCACGGGCCCTTCCTAAGGAGAGATTCCATAAAGTAAGAAATGTGTCAGTTGTCAATTTTTTTCTAGATTATTTAGTTTTATACAGGGTGTATTTTTGAGATACAACTTCAAAGCAAAAACTATAATAATAAATAGAGCAAAGTGGTCAAGGAAAGAACGAGTTAGATTTCTTTAAAAAAAAGTTTTATTTAAACATTATCTTTCAATTAAGTAATCACTAGTATGTATTTTTTTTTGCCGACGAATTTTTTGATGCCCTTTGATTATTTCACCTCCCTTTTAACTACATACTTGTACATATTATTATTTTAACATTGTTAGCTTTTTAAATTATGTAAATAGTAATCACTTAGTTAATACGTTAATCGAGAACATGTCCCACCTGACCTATTCTGGACGCATCAATAATAACATCGCGAATGCTCGAATGGTGTCAAGGGCACCTCCCCTCTCCCCTTCCCCTTCACCCACCCGTTCTTCCCCTATCATTCGCGCGACAAATCCTTTCAGCTAAATGCTTTTCATTTGAACCTGTCTTTAAATGGACCCTCGAAGTAAATGTACCTTTGTCAACGTCTGTCAAATATGTTCCTGTTGGTATTTTATGGTCCTATCATACCATACCGTTTTACAATACGTATCTTGTGTGGCAGAGACACATTCAATACCAGTCTAGCCATTTTCATGCTATGTTTAAGTAGGTTTTAAGCGAAACCAGAGTTGAATGAATTCTTGTTATTTACACGGAAAAAATATTGACATTTTTAGGGTAAGTAGGTACCTATTTAACATGTTAGAGATTGTTTCGAGAATTTTAGATTCTCACTTCACACCATAGATTCCTGGCTTATTAGCGCCAAATCTGCAAGAATACTGCAGATTATCTTTAAGAGATATAAACAAGTCAGACCAGCCCCCTTATTCACAAACACTCGATATGCTTCCGTATCGTATCGAACATTAATCATTGTTATCGTAGGAGTCTTCTCAACGCTGTTTACAAGTCCAAAACCCGAAAATTTTGTCAGTTTAAATCAAATAGACGCCCGCTATTCTTCCAACAGCTATCTGCTGTCGAGGGGAAGTCAAATCAGATTATCGAAATGTCAGGTTTTCGATACGATAGCCTGTCGTATGGTTGTGAATCAGGGCTCTGAACAATTATTGAGTGTAACTTAAACATCTAAGTAAACAAGTCTAGACAAGCCCCCAAAATTTTCGTATAAATTCTAGTCAACTAAGAGACAGGTTGACAGTTCAATCATTTTTTTTAATGTTTTAACTGTTTGTAAGATGGCAGCTCAGACCAAATAAAAAACCAAGACAGAGGGCTGTCAACAGTAAAGTGAAGCCGGTTTCGTAAACATGTGAGCACTTAGTGAGGTGTAGTTTGATTGTAAATGTGTGCGTGTGAGCGTTTATGCACAGAGCGGAGGTGTAGGCATTTTTCACTGTATTATTCGCAGCGCTATGTCTTTACTTTTTCATTTGTTCTGAGGATGGCAGTATCTATCTTTAGTTCAATAATCCGACCTGATAGCCCACAACGCATGTTTAAAATACATATTTCCATCGATTTTGTAAGGCAGAGAGTTATTTTAGATATGTGCTTGACCCGGCGCCCTACTGCAGCGAGTAGTGACCATGACAATGGCTGACGCGAGTGCATTTATACCTATTAGCGCCGATAATTCTCAGTGTATACAGAGCCGTAATTATTCACAAGGTCTGGCGTAGAGCGAAATTATATGGCAGTAGCAACAACCTACTGTACTTAGCTTATAATATCTTTAGCTGAACGTAAAACGAAGAGTGACGTACTACGGGATTAAAGCCCATCACACCTAGCTATAATATTAAGCTAGACATATTACAATATATTTTTATACAAATTTTCGAGCGACCGCACACGCAGCTATGATATACAAGGCGAATTTTCCAAGTGGGCGTGGATGGCCAAATTCTAAACTATAAGGAATAGCGAAAAGTACTCAAAGGTGTCGCGGACTCGATTTTGATGAAAACTAAAACTGCATCATTGGATTTTTGAAAAATCAATATTTCTGGCCAGGAATCGAACCTGTTGATTTTGAAAAAAAAAAACACTGTATTATTACACCATTCGATAGTGTCCCTAATAAAGATCAAATTCTGGGAAATAATAACATACGGCAAACTCCGGTCTTCGGTTCATGTATGTAGAAAGACGTGCACGTTAAAAAATCCGTAATAAAAAAGATAAAAACAAAAACAGTTCAGAAATTAAAATAAATTATCAATTCAGAAATTAAGATAAGATATCATTTAACATCAAAGAAAATGTTGAGTACTTAAGTATAAACGTTTAAAATGTGGATGGTTGAGAAGACGAAATAAACGATGGATAGATTGTGTGAGAAATGGCTACATTGGCTAGAAAGAGTGTCGACTATCGAGATGACTGCTAAGAGAGATAAATGGAAGATTTAAGACATGCTGCGCAATTCTCAAATAAATTAGGATAAGGGGATGATGACGACCCCCTTATATCTCCACTAGCTGCGCCCCGCGGTTTCACCTGCATAAGTCTCGATCCCGTGGGAATATCGGGATAAAAACTATCCTATGTCCAGACAGACAGACAGAGTTACTTTCGAATTCAGACAAGAGTTACTTTCGAATTTATAATATTAGTATGGATATAAGAGGGTCGTCAAGGGGGAAGGAAGGGGGGGGGGGGAGAGGGAAGAGGGGTTAGCGGGATCATCCCCTTAACCTTGAATAACCTTGTCACAAACTGCCAGTCAAGATCAAGGATAATCTGGATAATAGGGTAACCAGAATGTCAGGAACATCAGTAGCGCTACTGAGTTTATTCCTATGAACTCTCACGCAGAAAACTCAGCAAACAATACTGGCAGTCACACCATAATCATGCCATACACGCTTTAATGACGTCACCCCGCGTCACACACACACATGACGCATATTAATATACGTCACGTAAGTTTGATCTATTTCTGCAAATTACCGGTTGTTGCGATTCTTCAGGGCTGCCCATACGTACTTATAGTGAGTAATTGTTACTTCGTACTATGGTAAATACATAAATAGTGCTATTAATAATGTTTGGTTGAGGAAATATTTAGGGTTGCGCAAGCGCAGGTTTGGTACAGAAATAGCTTTTGTGTAATGCTGAGTGTGCCAATGTCAAGAGGAAGGAACTTTAGTACAGTACTCGTTTCTGGCAATAGGTATTCTGAAAACGGATTGTGTTATTTGGAATTCCTCGGAAATAAGAAACATTGAATGTGTTATGCAAGTAACATAAATTGTTCGATATTCATATTCATACTTCTTTGCTTTACAAATGTACACATATTAATATCGTACTTTATCAAATACGTATTATATTGGCTTGAATACCACGACACAGATAATATACGCCTAGTACCAACGACCATTGCCTAGTACCTACACACATAATCAGCCTATAACGTTCCCACTGCTGGGACACCACACCAGCCTCCTCTCGGTGAGAGGGAGCGGGCCGTAATCCACCACGCAGGCCCAGTGCGGGTAGGTAGAGGTCACATGCCTTAAAATTTTTTAGTTCTGGAACATGCTGAATGCCGATTTCCTCACGATGTTTTCCTTCACCGTTTTGAGAGCAGTGGTGATGAAAATAATTTACACAAAGTAAAGCGCCTGGCTGGGTTCAAACCTACAACTTACAACTTATAGGTCGGGACTAGCGTTGAAAAAAGCAGGAAAAATTCCCGTTTCTTTCCAATTCCGTTGTTTTTTTTTTTCAAGTTTCATTCGAAAGTTTCAAGAAAATTTGTCAGTATATATTTCATGTTTTTTTTCAATAAAACCGAAAAATATGTAAGAAACGGGAAACTTTCATGTTTTTTTTATTCAAATCCGTTCTTACTATAAAATGGAGGTTAGAATGAAAAAATATATCGGCGAGCTAAGCGCGCCCGCCCCCAATGTTGTGCATCTAGTATTTGAGCTGTCACTTGCATAAATAGTTTAATTTTTCTATCTAACATACGAAAAAAACGGAAAAAACCACAATTTGTTTTTTTTCGTGAAAAAAACCACAATTTGTTTTTTTTTCGTGAAAAAAACAAATTGTTATTTTCGGCATTTTCAACGCTAGTCGGGACCGCTAGCACTGGGCAACCACTGCTTACCACAATACGCTCAAATTAATGTAATCTGCGTTTGCGATTTATTTGCCAAAAATGTAAACAAATATGATGGAAAAAATTACTTTTCCATTAATTCATATTTGGGGTGTGCAGCACTGACAACTTTTACTATAGGGGCAGTGTATAACAGCCCTGGCCCGGACCACTGTCTAACTGTGTAGATACGAACACCCCATGAGTATACAGGATTACAGGGTGAAATTAAATTCATGGTCATCCTTTTAAGGGGTCATTGTACTCGTCATTATGAACAACTTTTACTATGGGACTAAACCTAAAATCGCGAAAAAAAATCAGCTGTTCCCTTGCATTTATGTTCACATAACTCGTCAAATTGTAGGGAAGAGCTGATTTTTTTTCGCGATTTCAGGTTTGTTCCCATAGTAAAAGTTGTTCATAATGATGATTACAATGACCCCTTAAAAGGATGCTCATGAATTCAATTTCACCCTGTATTTTTATTATCGTCATCTTTAAAAGCCACATTTATGAGTCAATAATATACATCAGTCTATTAATGCAACAGTGTGTGGTAATTTATGTGATTATACACTTACGAGCAGCGCCCCGCGGTTTCACTCGCATAAGTCTCGATCCCGTGGGAATATCGGGATAAAAAGTATCCTATGTCTTTTCCCGGGACTCAAGCTATCTCTATACCAAATTGCATCTAAATCGGTTCAGCGGTTTAAGCGTGAAGAAGTAACAAACAGACAGACACACTTACGCATTTATAATATTAGTATGGATTATTATTTATTTAAATGAGCGTGCGTGTAAAATAGTAAACAGTGCTCAATATATCGCTTAAGACACCAGAACTGTTCTAAGTTCAAGGTATGCAACTATGCCTTATTAAAAAACCGGCCAAGTGTGAGTCGGACTCGTAAACAAAGGGTTCCGTACCACAAAGAAAAAAACGCTTAAAAATACGTTTCTTGTAGGTATGGAAACCACATTATATGCAATAAATTCTACCACATACTTGTTATCGCTTTTTCTGACGATATACAAAAAAGAACGAAATCGGTCGCGAAAAAAAATTAGCTGTTCCCTACATTTTGACAAATTTCATCCAAATCCGTTCAGTGGTTTTTGCGTGAAAGAGTAACAAACATACAAATACGCTCACAAACTTTCGCCTTTATAATATTAGTGTGATACCTCAACCATGTTAATTTTGCAATAAAAAATCAAGAAAAAGTTTTTTTTCTTTTTTGCGTCAGCCCTACCTTATCATCGCCATTTTTTTTTGTATTAAAATGACCAGAAAAAAGTGGCGACATTATGCATACTAAAAGGTTTATATATCGGCTAGTCAATGAAGTATGAGAGTTCACATGGTAACAGTGTAGAGTAGTATTTAGCACACATTCCTGAAACAATAGAATGCGACATTTTCTCTGACAATTTTTATATCGTCGGTTCAAAGGTAAAACACACTAAGTGACATTTTGACCCAAAATGAGATTTTACTACTTTTGCTTCTATACAGATAAAATCTACGATAAGAAAAAATCACTATGTGCGTATTGTGCTCCCTAACAAAACTGTGAAGTGAAAAAAGTATCCTTCTTCTGATTTTTCAGACTAAAAAAAACGCAATTTCTTAATTATCTCCATTAGTCAATTATGCCACAAAATGAGTTTTACCTTTGAACCGACGATATTGTCACCAATTCGACTCCTGCGCATCATAGAGGCTACATGGCCACTGTACAGTAATTACCTAAAGTTGGTTCAGAAATCATCAATTAATGTACCTATTCGTATTTAGCCATATCAAATACAATCGGTAATCCATGTCCGGAATTCCTTATCCATACCTACTAATATAATTGAAAACGCCATCGCCACTGAATCGATCGTTATGATATTTGACAGATAGAGAAGCCTGTAACCTGGAGACAACATGGACAACTTTTCATCCTCGATATTTATATTAAAAAACTAGCTTCTGCCCGCGACTTCGTCCGCGTGAAATTTCACACCCTCCCCCCATTCACCCTCTTAGGGGTGGAATTTCGAAAACCCTTTCTTAGTGGATACGTACTCTTCACAAAGAACACACCCTCCAAATATCAAGTGTCTAGGACCTGCGGTTTAGGCTGTGTTTGATATATCAGTCAGTCAGTCAGGACTTTGAATTTTATATGTATAGATGATGGAATACACGCAGACTAAGTCGCGGACAACAGCTAGTCTATAATAATATTAATGATATCACATGTGCAAGTACGCTTATCAATCACTTTATCGTTTTATTCTAAAGCACTCATTGAGCGAGGCGCGCGGCCATGATGAATTGCTGACTCTGAACATTACTCTAACAGCTGAATTGTATCAAATTAGCATCGAATTACCGTATCATATGATTCTACTCATTTCTTTCATTATTCAAGAAGGTGGTAATATTGCATAGTGTTCAAAAAACTGGAATACATTACATAAGGCGTATGTCGTGTGTTTTCATAGAAAACTATTACCGGTGTTCCGGTATTTCAATGCAGAACTAAAGTCTATTTAAAAAATCGCGAACTCTGAATTTGGTTCTTACTTTTCGGAATATTTTTTTATCTTAACACACGTTTTCCATCAACTGATAACTTTTATTCGAGGAATTACATTGTCGTTTGACAGTTTTTGTATGAAATAACTGTCAAAATTTCAAAATTATTCCTCGAATAAAGTTATCAGATGATTGGAAAATCAACCCTAAGTCTATTTTCACACTTATTTGAACTGAGCTACATTCTAGACGAAATAAAAAAGCTAACGACAAAACTGACGATTTTAAGTATATTTTGATATAAAACAGTGTCCATGGAGTTTCTTGTCCGTTCTTCCGCCCAATCTTTGTGATTCACCCGCGACTCCCTGACAATTCAAAAGTGCGTACAAATGATTTATTTCGAATATTCTATTCGAATCAAAATCATGCATCGTGAGGAAACCAGTATGTCCTAGAACTAAAAATTCAAAGACATGTGACATCCACCAACCCGCACTGGGCCCGCATGGTGGATTACAGAGGCCTGTCTTCCAGCAGTGGAAACGTTGCAGGTTGATTGTGCAATGCTATGTCCCACATACCTGATTAGCAGCAATGAAGTCAGGATCGTATATGGCAGGTCGCGGCTTCATGGATGACATCTCCTTCTTTAGCTTCTGTTGGAGATCGTAGTCGATGACTTTAGCACGAACCATGGACTCCGCCAGGTTCAGCGGACTTATGTCCCAGCCGTCGATCACTGAGTAAGGAGATTTTCGGTTAAAGAGGAGGTTTAGTAATTATCTTAGGTCGGCTACAAAGCCAAAGAGCGCGAGAAAAGGTTGAGTGATGCAAAAGTATCAAATAGCAGCCAAGTTTTATGTTCAAGGACCCTGTTTTCTTTAATTTTTTTTTGCTAGTAATCAAACTGATGACCCATCTGAGTGAAAGTAATTCATTAACATCATATAATCGGTAAGACGTTCACTGCTGGACATAGGACGCCCTCAAATAACGGCCGCTCCAACGCAACGTTGCACCAGCAGATTCAGACTAGGTCGTCAGTCCACCTTGGACGTCCACCCAGGCTGAGTTAAAGTGGTTACTGCCACCTTAACTCATCTGCAAGGTTAATCGGAGAACGTTGGAATGTCTCGTGGTGGACTTCATTCAATATCTACGTCTGAAAACATTAGCATTGGTGTAAGAACTTACCTAAATCATCAGGATGTACCATGGGCAGTAGATGACACATCGGCACGTGCACATCGTTCCCTTTCTCGTCAATACCGAGGCGGACTGTCGACGCTTGCGTGATCGAACCCCACCTGTTACAATGGACGATATAACTTCTATATCAGGAATAGTAATTGGTATTACAAATTATAGTTTGTAGAAGACACCGCACCGCCATGCGTCAAATGAGTGTCGTACTTCATTTTTAACCGACTTCCTAAAAGGAGGAGGTTATGTTAAATAGGTTGGCTGGTATCAGGCCCGTTTCGTGGTGGTAACCCCTGCGTTTGTCTATACGCAGGGGTTGATTGTCATCTCCATATTGTGGATTATCATACCTTGCTAAAACAAGTAAGGAATGACAATCTACAATGTGGAGATGACAATACGACAATAAATGAAAACACTGGAATACAGTATTTTGGAAGTATCAAATAAATCTTAGCTTCGAAATAAAAAAGTGATTTTTTCAAGCAAACTAAATACCTAGGTAGTAGCACACCCCGGACATTCCATACAACGCTCGCAAAATAATTACCTACTACTACTAGGTACATTAAAAAATGACGTTTGTATACGTATGAATGTGTGCGTGAGGTAGTTGTGTTTGCGAGCGCTCTTGTTAAAGAACTGCGACGAATACGCCGAAGTGCGGGGTGAGGTGCGGTAACTGATGTTAGTGCGGGGAAGGGAGTGTCCTTTCTGTACGTAGTACTTTAAGTATTCTGTGGTAGTAGTGATGGGCCTACTATGGGTTTTGCCAATCTTTGACTATAGTCCGCGCGGAACTAGTTGGCCGCTGAGGTGGGGACAGGGGTGAGGCGGCGGTTTGCAACGCACGTACTGAGTAATGCGCCCCCGCCCCTCTGTCCCACCGCTCACATACCTAAGGCGCGGCCAACTAGTTTCGCGCGGACTATTAAGCTCAAAAGACTAAACTATTTGATATATTTGTTTAAATTTTCTAATGCAGACTAGGAACGGCATTAGATTTTATAATATATGTATTGTCGTCTCCACCTTGTATATTGACTCGGTCCAGAATTTAGCTATAGTCTATTCCAAAAGTATCTGGTGAAAATGTACTAAAACAAAAGGATCAGACTTAATTCGACGACGAAGTCTTGACAATATTCATGGACAAGGTTAAGGAAAACATCGTGAGATGAAATCGAACATGAATCGTGAAAGAAGTCGTAGAACCTGAAATTCGAAGACATGTGACATCTACCAACCCGCACTGGGCTCGCGTGGTGGATTACGGCCCACTCTCTCTCACCTAGAGGAGGCCTGTGTCCCAGCAGTGGGAACGTCTGCTGATATACGTATGGACAAGTGAGCGAATAGGATAAGAGATTTTAAACTAGAGATCCAACCTTCCAATGAAAGTTCTAAATCCCATTACTTTACAAGTTATGCGGCTTCGTCCCTTTTAATTACGTGGCGTTGAACGACCGAGCACCTAGTTTTAATTGCGTTAAGTAAGACGGTCGGTAAACTTATACAAAGTTATATTATGTAATCACTTAACTTTTGACTGGCTTTGTCGAAGAGGATACAATAAATTGATTGAAATTTCAGAATTTTGGAACCATGTATTAAATAGAGCAGTGGTGGCGCAGTGGTATCGGGCTCGACTCATCGAGTAGAAGGTCGTGGATTCGAACCCAGACAGGTGCTTTACTTTGTGTAAACAATTTCATCGCCACTGCTCTCAAGACGGTGAAGAAAAACATCGTAATGAAACCTGTACTAGAACCAAAAATTCGAAGACATGTGACATCTAACAACCCGCACTGCGTGGTAGATTGCAGCCCACACAGACCCAGCTGTGGGAAACATTAAAGGCTGATTATGTATTGAAATCAGTAGTTTGTTACATGTAATATTCCTCACGAGTTTATGTAAGCTATTATAAGCTGTAACTAGGTAACATGTACAAGTAAGATAAAATAAGGGTGCTTGTACAAAGAGGCTGGCGAAAACAGTTGCTACGGAAATGTCCGGCGGCTTTTTTAGGCGCCTAGTGTTAAAAGAAAGAATAAATGTTTTTAGTTGTTCTCCGACTTTCTGGGCCAGAGGCACCAGAGCCCAGAATTTGTCGAGTATGATGAAGTGGGCCTTTGGTTTTAGTATCGAGTGGTGGAAAGAGATTTATGTCGTCTCCTACCAACTAAAAACCAATGGTGTTTCTAGTACCTACTATGATGCCATACGACAAGTCCAGGTAGACCCGACAGAATGCCAAGACCCTCCAGGGAGGAGCATTTTGTCGGCCAGAAATTTTAGTATTTGCATGATTTGATTACGTTGAATGTAAACTTACCAGTTAGAATCCATCTTCCCATTCTTAGTGTTCCAAGACAGCTGGTGTCGGTTGGCGAGCACGGCGGCTGTGAAGGTGGAGCCGTTGTTGCCGCCCCATCCTACCAGCATCACGCCCACTCTGCCCACGCGCCGGTCAGTGCGGATGCCCAGCGATTTGCGGATCGGCCGCGCCTGGGAAAATGTGGGCATTTAGAAATCTTTTATGGTATTCGAAGATGGGAGGCAGGAATGATAATTGGATAAGGCTTGTGAGCCTATTTGCAATCATTTGCAATGGGCAATTGCCAACTACAGTCCGCGCGGGACTAGTTGGCCGCGCCTTAGGTATGTGAGCGGTGGGACGGAGGGGCGGGGGCGCATTACTCAGTACGTGCGTTGCAAACCGCCGCCTCACCCCTGTCCCACCTCAGCGGCCAACTAGTTCCGCGCGGACTATAGCTTAATCTTCCTGACTGACTGACTGCTAGATAATTCAAAAGTGTCTGCAATAAATACTTTTTCTTTCTTTCTTTCTGTAATTCGGTTTACCAGTTGAATGTTCTAAATATAAAAACAATTAAAAAGGCATTGTGTCTTGCATGGATCCACGTTCATACGAAGCGATGATTGAAATAAAAAGGTACTTCAAGTTTGAGTTTTGAGAGAATAAGCTTCAGAAAGTATAAAAAGATGAAGAAGATAAAAGAGAATTTGCTGGAATTCGTAGAATAATCAAAATGAATAGTTTGTCAAGGTTTTAATTAAGAAAATTAACAAGATGAGATCTTCAAGAGATCAAAGTCAACTTTATTGGAATGCATCTATAATAATAATAAAGCTGAAGAATTAAAGAGTTTGTTTGTTTGTTTGAACATGTTAATCAGGAACCACCAGTCGTATTTGCAATTGATAGACCAATTCTTGAGGAAGGCTATAGACTAATATAACATCAAAAGTTTATTTTAAACCTGCCTAGCCCAACATGTTGGGGCTCAGATGATCATGAGTTTCTATTTGAAAAGAAGTATGTAATTCAAATGATGGATCTTCTGGAGAATTTGGTTTTAGGTTGATCTTCAGAATGGTTTATGGGTCTGGAGATTTAGAATGTTTATGATCTTTAGTTTATATTTTTAAGTATTAGATTACCTGTTGTTTGTAAATGTTGTGTTAGTGTCCAGGAGATGGTATTGTTAAATAAATTATTATTATTTTATAAGGTAATTGTCTCACAAATATGAAAAAAAAATATTTAATGAAAAAAGAGTTATTTACACTTATGTGTTTAGCTTCATCTCTTGAACTGTGGGTTTTTTGAGTTGCTACAATACATCAGACTTTATAATTGTCAAGACCATTTTCATGGTCATAATTGGATTTGTTTTGTCATCCTTTGGATTAACAAACCATGATAAGACCTAATGTTCAAAATTGCCTCCACTGAGATGTCATGCATAGACCGTGATAACAAATTTTAAAATATAATTAGATGTCACTCAACCAGGAAATTATGAATTAAATTCTTATAAGATCAACTCACATAGTTTATGAAGTGTTCTAGTTCACTTTAAAGGTGTATCTCTATACAAGCAACCTGTTCCTTCTGGAACATGCATAACAAATCAATACGGCGTCGAAAGCAAATGCCGCGAAACGCATCTACTTGCGTATCAAAAAAACTTTCTTACCGTCACTTCGTCGCCGTTTCTAGTCACCAAAGTCTCTTCATACTCGTAGTCCGAATAAATATAATCATCAGTATATTTAATATTGGGGCTTGAAATAACCAAAGACGGTGTTTTTTCCATTTTCAGCGTGCAAATTCTTTTCCCGATAAGTAATAGTTCACGAGAAACTGCGAATTCAATTAGTCCCTGTTCTTTTTAAAGGGATCTAGTTAATACGTGGCCGCAGTTGACGTGGTTTACAGATTCAATGTTCAATTAATTGCAGAGTCGCCGACACCAACAAATATCGACAAAGATGAGCGAGCGATTCGTATTCCGGCAACACAATGTGATGTGATTGGGAAAAATTGACATAAGTCGTGACACCTCAACTGACAGGGACAGCACACAACAGTCAAACTTGACGTCTTTGACGTACACGCATAGTGCTGGGTGTGTTACAGAACGTAGTGTTGCCCCATTAGCAGTTCGACTAAACCAAAAACTACAGATGTCTTTCATTTTTCTAAACGAGTTATTTTATGTGTAAATAAATGAATAATGAAATTGAGACTTTATTATAACTTTGTCATCGAGCTCTTTGTAGCACACAGCCAGAATATAAAATAGTTTCTAACAGTCTTGCCTGGGCGTAGCGCCATAAGGGTGGGTGTTATAAATCTGTTTTCTGATTATTTGTTTGTCGAAGATATTCTCGTTAGGATAAATAAAAATCGAAAAAGTTAAGCTTTTGTTATTTTTAATTATCACCGCTAATTATTTTAATAAAAATTTACCAGTTTTTTCATTTTTCTATGAAGGGCACTACACATGGCAGGTAGTGCCCTAATTATTCAAGTGTGAGGCTCCTGAGGCCCACGACAAACCAATGTATTGTATAATTATGGTATTTTCATGCAATTAAATACTTTGTAATAAATTTCGGTCATCTTGATTACTACGTTAAAAATAAACATCCCATGAATAAAATAAACATCCTATTAGTGAAGTAATTAATCAAGTACATATTTCATTTGTGTTGCAATTGTTTGCAGAATTTCTATATTTACGATTCTGTAAAAGATTACAAAAACTACACAGGCTCAAAAAACAGCACACAATCATGATTTCCTATATTCATATACCATAACTTTACCTTTACCGCTGGCGCTCTCTCCCTGTACAATATAGGTGTATTGTATGTACAATACACCTATATTGTACATTATTAATTTATTAAACCTCGCCCACACTCTCATCTACCTACTTAGTATACCTACATAGAAAGCAGTACCAAAGGTACAACAACCGTAACTTAGTGTGATATAGAATAGATAGGTAGGTAAGTACATGTTTGTTCAAATCCAAATGTATAATATTCGTGCAAGCCACAAGCCAACAGTAAATATGCCATAAATATGCTGTTCTTCTCATTTTACTACTAGCTCATCATAATGCCATACAAAATGATAAATACAACTCATTCCAACGTGTAGACGGAAGGATGGAATTTAATAAAAACAAAACAAAACTATCCGAATCCGTCAGCCTCTATTCTCCCGTTTGCGCATGTAGTGGTTGTGTGTATGTGTACATATAGTGTACCTCTGTATGCCGATGTGAAAGAGATTGAAGTACCTACTCACGCACACATTCTCACCTCTACTAACTAACAATGTACTACCTACCTACTCTGTCTAATTTATTTAAAGGAAGGGGCACAAAATTGGGTTAAAAACTCAAAAAAAAACTTGTAACGCAGTCATTTTAAAGTTTCTTTTGTTTAACTAAAGCCGAAAATAAATAAAAAGTCAACCAGATACATTTTTGCTTCAATGTTTATGTCAATAAAACACCACGGTACGTGCTAGTGTATTTCCGATTTCTTCGTATATTGTTATTTTAGCGTTTTATCTGTGTATGAACACACCTATGTAATTAATATTAAAGAGTATCTATAAAATTATACACATTCCTACACAGAAGATATGCCGCTTGCCTATAATACAATATATAAAGTTGTATATTAATTACTGTATAATAAAGCATGCGGGGGGCGAGGGGGCGCGCCGCGCTCTCATATTCCGTATATTGATTGTGTGCGAGGGGGCCGGGGCAAGGAGGGGGCCACGGCGTGCCCCACTCTGTTTTTTACGACACGGCTTTCTGTGTAACATAATTATTGTATTAATTTTGTGAAATGTTTCGGTGTTATTTGTGAAAAATCGAGAAGTCGGTAAAGAGATTTGCGAGGTAAGGAATTCTCACCGGCATGATTTTTGACGAAATTTCGTTTTGCCGAATAAAATATAAATAAAATTTTATAGCTCTAAATTCCGTCGGCGGCGCGTACCTACGGTATATTACACTGTCATACCGCGTACGTATAGTGTTTTTTACGGGCATCGTTCTAAAAATAAGTTGTAATAATTATAATTTTATGTAGCGGTCGCAGCAGAGTCGGTTTTCTGTCGATTATCCATCAGTCGTGAAGAAGTGTGATTTGTGATTGAAAAGTGTATGTGGTGGTGCAGATGCAGGGGCTGGTGAGCGATAAGACGTTCCACTTGAAGTGGAACAACCACCTGCAGAACCTGAGCCAGCTGTTCACAACCATCTACTCGTCGTCGGCGCTCGCGGACGTGACGCTCTCCTGCCGCGACGGCACCCTGAAGGCGCACAAGCTCGTGCTCTCAGCATGCAGTCCGTATTTCGAACAGATATTCAAGTAAGTGCTCGCATTTTACATTGTCAAACGCATTCGTACTAGGTTTCCATTTACAAAATTGTGTATTTATTACACACCAGTTTTAAATATGTTCCATTTGGTCATTATGACATCATTATTTTTTCTAGTGAAGTTATTTATAATACCATGTAATGTATACAGACATGAGCAAAGTATATTTTGCATTCAGCCTGGGTTTTAATGAGCAATTTTAAATATAATTCTATTTAATTAATATATGTACTTATGAAATGTTACATAAATGTCATAAGAGTCGAATATATACAATAATTACTTTTATTATCTTGTGATAACAGAAGAAAAAATATGTCTGGTTAATAAATAATGAGATAGGTAGTGTTTTATATGTAAATGAAAGGACATGTAGATATGATAAAAATCTTTGTTTTTTTGCTAGGGACAACCCATGTCAACATCCAATAGTGATTCTGAAGGGGATCCCCTTCTCGGAGATCAACCTCCTTGTAGAGTTTATGTACAAGGGCTCGGTGGATGTCCAAGAGCTGGACCTGCAGTCTCTGATGCACACCGCGTCAGAGCTAGAGATCCGGGGGCTTGCATATGAGGCTAGAGATAATGCTGCACAGATGTTGAACGTAAACTTGGAGTATCCATCGTATCCTGCCACTTCCGTGTCTGCACAGCCCACATACTCACAGGCTAGGACTGATGTGGAGAGGCTGAAACAGGTGAGTTTCCTTTGCTTATTATAACATGATTATTCATCAAAGCTGGGCTAACATTTGTCCCGAAGGTTAAGGTTTCTGTTTGGTGGTTGGTTTTGTTCATAAGATCTTTATTCTTTACATTGGGCAATGAACATTGATTTTGGTAAGACAATAAGGCTCATCGTCAAAACCAAAAGCAAAAAAAAAATGAAATTATTACACTTTATAATGAATTCTTCATTTATGTTGTTCCTATTCAAATGAAGGTAATTAAAGTTTAAAGAAAACTTGATACTGTGAATTTTATGTCTTGTTATCAAATTAACAATTAGATAATAGCTGGTCTAGCTAGGAATATGCAGATATAAAGCTATAAAAGTATAACATTATTATGGACCTACGTCTAGCTGCTAGGCATTGTCTGCTTGTACTCATTTCTTCACATAGTAAGAAACAATACTAATTTGCATATCTTTACCCAGTATCTAGCCTTTATCAAAATGATAGCCATAGACAAGATTTTGTTTTTAACTGACTTCAAAAAGGAGTATGTTCTTAATTTGGATGTCCATATATTTTTTTTTATGTATGTTCGGGCATTTAAACTCTGTCCTACTCATAAATAGATAAATTTGTAATTTTTTTTTTATGGATTAGATATGTTTCAGGTGTGGTCCCATGCTTAACTTTGCTGGGGTAGTTTTTGAGTTAGCTTCAATAATACGATTTTTTCCACTTAGTTTATATTGATGATGTTTTAATAACTTCCTGTCACTTGATATAAATTACATAGTAGGTAGTGTTAAATGAATTTGGCTTATGTTTAACTTAGCACCAGATAAAGTAAAATATAACATCAAAAAAACACTTTTTACTGCCAAAAATAGTAAATGATCACCAAAATTAAAACTCCATTTTATTGTAAAATACCTAGGTAAAGGTATTTGTATTTTCATTTGCTCAATCTTGCATCCTATGTCGACGGAGCCCCGCTTCGCGCTTCGCGGGGCTCCTATTTCTGTGTAAAGGGTTTAAAGTAACCTGACCAAACCTATCCTCGGTGTACCCAGCTAGAACTATTGTAATTTTAGACTTTATTTTTTGGTGATCATTATATTTAACCCCAATGAATTTGTGCAGGGTAGGTAGTACCATTAAAAAAAGGGAAAAATTAAAACATTTTCACAAAAAAAAAAAACAACAGACTTCCTTACAAAACTTTTTTGCATAATAAACTCTTTTATAAAAAATGTGCTAATGCTAGAATATGAACAAGATTTTTTTTTAACCATTCTAAATAAAAGTGCTTCAAGTTTTTACAAGAGACATTTTTCTCATGATGTTGTTAATTCTTTTAGGTGGTAATTGGTCAAATAAAAATATTTTCCATAGTTTTACGGTTCTGATGCTGGATAACGGTTTTAAGATAAAAAGTTGATACCAATTAATATAGAACAGAATAGTTTTAGTGATAATAATTGGTATAACCAATAAAGAATTGCCTTTTTAAGATTTCATACTGAAAGCTTGAAAATGGAACCCTATTACCCTATGTGTTATTCTTTGTCAAGAATTTATTACCTTGTGAAGTAAAAAAAAAGTAATTTAGTCAGATTAGGTTAAAAATCTGCACTTTTTAAACAAAAAAATACATGACAGTCCCCCAAAATAAAACATAATAATGTGTAAAATTCAGCTGACCAGAAGTAGATTTTAAATAAACCCATGATGATACATTTTTAATTTTAAGGAGGTTCCGCAAACCACTTAAGATCAATTAAAAGTAATTGCCTTAATTGAACTCGCCATGATTAATATTTTTAGGTAAAATTATGGAAGTTACTAGAATGGTTGCATAATATTCTTATTTAATTTTACATACCATCAGTAATATTTTAGATTCTATAAAAATATTAGTCATTGCCCAGTGCTGGGAAAAAACAGGCTAATTTAAAAAAAAATACATGAGTTGGCTTGTACTTGTTACAAGTATGTACATGTTAATCAGATAAATTATCATTAAATAAATATTATGACGTAATTTAGAGTTAACTCGTTGAGTCATGGTAATTCAACTTTTTTATTTGCTTAAGTGCTGGCTATTCGGGTATTTCCTTTGCCCATTTTGGTTTGAAGATTATTATTTTTCTTAAAAAAGTAGCCTTGAATTCTATTACTGTCAATAGTTATTTAAATTTCGAATCAAAAAGAATAAATATTGTTCATGCAAATGTTGGTGTGCTTTATTTGCGTAGTACTTTTTATACATATAGATCTGTTTGACGTAGTTATGACAAAAAAAAATATGTAAAATCCGGGTATTTATAATTTATTACGGACTAACTTCAGCCTGCGGCTTCTCCCGCGTGGATTTCGGACATGGGTTTAATTTTTTTTTCTGCACAAGCCTAATTCTTTTTCTAAAATAAAAGTTTAAGTTACTCCTTATAACATCAGCTATTTGCCAGTGAAAGTGCCGTCAAAATCGGTCCAGCCGTCTCGGAGATTAGCCGGAACCAACATACTTACACAATTTTTTTAAAGTCATATGTACCGTGTATACTTTTAGTTGCAAGTAGTAAAAAGCTGTTATTTTGACATTACATACACACACAATTTTTTATTTATTT
Source organism: Amphipoea oculea (assembly GCA_945859645.1). Lineage (NCBI taxonomy): Eukaryota > Metazoa > Arthropoda > Insecta > Lepidoptera > Noctuidae > Amphipoea > Amphipoea oculea. Next base: position 16,898,021 of record OX243880.1, read on the forward strand.
GTAAAGATTTTACAAAATACAAAATGTTATTTCTAGTTATTTCATCATCATGATGAAACATCTATAAGCAAATAACTTTGATTCTAGAATAAGAATTGAGATTCTAAGTACCTAGAGTACCTAAAATACTGCTTAGAAAATTAAAACGATAATTTTGTCTTTATTATTTGATATTTCCTTTTTAACCGACTTTAAAAAAGGAGGTTTTGTATTCGACCCGTATGTATGTATGTTTGTATGTTTGTTTGTATGTCCGCGATTATCTCAAAAACTACTGAACCGATTTTGATAATTCTTTCATTACTGTGATCTACATACTTTCAGGAAGGTTTTAGTATATAATACATTAGGTAACTATTCTCATGTACGAAGTTATATGCATAAATGTACTGCATCTCCGGCATTTTTATGTGAATTTTGATGATTCTTCGAGTCGTGTCTTCAATGCACTAGTGTTAATTGAATTTGTGTGGGGTAGGTAAAACTAAAAATTGAAAAATAAAAACTTTTTTACAAAAAAAACAACCGACTTCGAAAAAAAACACTACAAAGTGAAAAATAACTTTAATTTCGGAAGTCGGTGTCAAAAAACGAAAATGCGGAACCAACGACACCGACTTCCGAAATTAAAGTTATTTTTCACTTTGTAGTGTTTTTTTTTGAAGTCGGTTGTTTTTTTGTATAAATAAATAATAGGTTCTTGTCTCCGGAGACGAAATCAAAATTAAAAGTCATGTCAGTCAAAATTACATATAAGACAGTCCTCCAAAACGCCCGCCCTTCACCACTTCCTAGTGCTTCGGCTGGGAAGAAGAAGTGGCGGAACATACTCCCCAGCAGCACAGCTGTCAGAACAACTTGATGATCTTTACTACCCTAACCATTGTGTGGTGGCAAGGACCCTGCTCCTGATACCGACAGACCCCTATTTTTTTCATATTTTATTACAACATTATTATTTATAAGAAAATATTTAGAAAGTATTATTAAAGTAAATAATAAAAAAATGTGTGTGTGGGCTTTTTGGGTGACAGTACACGGAAATCTAATATTTTCAACAAATTATTTTAAAAAAGTACTAGCATAAATTAGCCTAGAATGTTCCTACTGCTGAGACACAGACCTGTCTGTGAGAGGGAGTGGGGAGTGGCCCGGAATCCACCACGCGGCCGGGGCCCAGTGCGGGTTGGTAGATGTTACATGCCTTCGAATTTTTGGTTCTAGAACATGCCGGTTTCTGCACGATGTTTTCCTTCACCGTTTTGAGAGCAGTGGTGATGAAATTATTTACACAAAGTAAAGTGCCTGCTTGGGTTCGAACCCACGGCCTACAACATGTAAGTCGCGGCCGATACCATTGGACCACCGCTGCTCATTAAAAAAACTACAAAGCAGGATATAGTGGCGCATCAATAGCTTCATCTCTCCTAACAATAGACTTTCTCCAATGACATACACATCAAACCACTTACTTGTTCTAGAGAAAACTACAAACAAAAAGACGTACATGGCCATTTATTATTTTCTAGTGTAATATACCAATTAAGAATCCGTTCTTACACGTATACGAAACACAATTTAAATGATTAAATTAACATGCAATTGTAATAATAACTAGAAATCTTAGTCATTTATTATTTGGCCGCGCCGTCATTGTCGGTGACTGTACATCACTGTGGGGTACATTCATAAACAGTTACTGTACTTTATATCATTTCACACTGTTCATCTAAAATGTACAACGCAAATTAAGAATATTATGGATGTTTATTTATTTATTTAGGGACAACAAACAGTAGTGTAATAATAAGTAAAAATAGGTTAAAATTTAATAATAGATGTAACAAATACACTATTCACAACGTTATCCACATATTATTAAACAGATCTACTAGTTGTTAGAAAGAACTATATAAAAACAGACAGATTAAAGTAAACATTACTTAATTAATAGGGCCAGGCCATATTTTAGTTTTTTTTTTGCTTTATTTTATTTAAGTGTAATTGAAGTGGCCAGTAATGTTGCATTTTAATTAATAATTTAGTTTAGCCAGTCAACAATTAACATACTTAATGTATGTTCAAGGTCAAAATAAATTGGCTAATTTCAGAAAATCTGATGGTCATGTAGAATATAGTAGGTACAGTCGCCAAAAGACATAAGCGACCTGGGTCGTCGGGTATAGTTGAAGTTTAGTAAGAAAACGATGCATGGTTTCAAATAAAATTTAATTTAATCAATAGAAAACAAACAGTTCATTTATAAAAATGAATAGTTTAGCAAAATTATTAATTATTTATTCATTATTTTTATTTACAGTTATGATACTTATTTATTATTATTAAGGCGACTACACGACCTAAAGCGCGGTCACTGTCGGACTGCATAGAAAAGAAAGAGAAGCGCGATGACACAACCGTGGTAATTTATATTGCAAATATGAAGCAATTATCTATTTACAAAAACTCTCAAACACCAAACAAATAAAAACCGTATACTAAAATTCGGGGAATTAAATTGTCTTTTAGATGGTGAAAGTTTTATGAAAATACACCCGATAGTGTTTGCGTGATTATCGTTTTTATGTCCGCGGTAGACATTACTTTACAAATTAATTACACTATGTTAAAAAAATATAATTGCAAATATTCACATATCAAATTACGAAGCAAATGGTCTAGTATAACATTTATTTTTTTCAAAGAAATCAGTCCGGTCGATTAGACGTGATGTTGAATTTAAAATCATTAGAAGTCGTATATCTGCGCCTTAAGTATAAAGGGTACCTCCAGATCCGTGAACGGTATTCCAGTGCGTCACAACCGGTATCCGGTACGGTATAATCCATACAAATATTATAAATTCGAAAGTAACTCTGTCTGTCTGTATCTTACCTTTTCACGCCTAATCCGCTGAACCGATTAATATGAAATTTGGTATAGAGATAGCTTGAGTCCCGGGAAAGGACATAGGATACTTTTTATCCCGATATTCCTACGAGCTCAAGACTTATGCGGGTGAAACCGCGTTGCGCAGCTAGTTTTATACATATCATTTACGTGTATTTTATTTTGATTTATTTTAATATTTACGTCCTTGCCAAACTTGTTGTATCTACCTAGGTCTCCTATAATTGGAAGCGCACACTTGTATTTGTCCGTTTATAATTGTGTAGCCTCTGCTGGCGATCCAAGCAATAAATAAAATAAAATAAACATTCGAAAACATCCATCGGCTTCTTACTAAACTTCAACCATATCCGACGACCCTGGTTACTTGGACTTATCTCCTTCGATGACCATACCTACAATTACTATTTTCACGTGTCCGAAATATTAACGTCATTAAAATGTGCGCAAGAAATGTGACTGTAGGCTATTTACATTAATCATTATATTATCACCATTTAATAATATTAAACAATATTAAAATTCAAGATAAATATAATTGTTTTCAGATAACTTTGGGTTATGGAAGTAAAAATTAATAATAATTTCGCGATAAAGTATATTTTAAACGCCATATCTTTATAACTAGAATGCGGTGGAATTTTCGTAGAATTATTACGAAGGTTGAAAAATACTCATTATCATTTTTTGCCATTATTGTTAAAGTTAATACATTTTATTTTGAATTATTTAATATGCGTATAAAAATCACATTTATGATGCCTGATCGGTTGTGGTGCTTGAAACCTAGAAAAACTGAGGGGTCTGTCGACATACTTCCGGGTTAGGGACTTCTGGGATCCGGGCAATTCGAGCTCGGGAGGCCTTGACCTATAACTGTCTGCATACAGCTTTAACCACATGCTGTCTGTACATATCCTTATGACACTAGATTTGAGCGTACATTCGTTTGGCTAAACTGCTGTTTCTACCGGGACTAGGCTAGATACCCCGAATGCTAATGCCAGTTTTTACTAACAATAGTTGATACCTAAATAAATGCCAAAATATATACGAACTATTGAATTGTCAACTCTCGGCGCTGAGGTGAGTGTTCAAAATCCAACAGCAATGATAATACTTAGGCGTTAAGTTAGGTGTTTCCTAGTGTTAGTGAAAACGGGCATACAACGAATCTTAATTTTACACTTCCTAATTAATTGTCTTTCTGTGGCAATGACAACACAAGAATTAACGGCGATAAGGTGTAAAAAAATTAACTGCAAGAACTTTAAGAGGTGCTTTAGACCATCGAACTGAACAACTTTCACTATGGGACCAACTCTGAAATCACGAAAAAAAGCCCGCGACTCCTTTGAGTACTTTTCGCTATTCCTCATAGTTTAGAATTTGGCCATCCACGCCCACTTGGAAAATTCACCCTGTATAAGGTCCGATTAAAATAGATGGACAAACTTTTAAAAATCATTCAATCATTCAGACCACCAAAATAAGGACGATGGTAAATAAATAAATAAGAAAAACGCATTAGATACTTACAAGAAAAATAATCAACTAATGAAAATACACTAAAGTGCCGGCAATTTATTATTTTAGGTCAAAATAAAATCACTTTAATCAGTATTTTTACTGCTTGGATATCTTTGGTTAGATGTACTGAGCGCTGTGTTAAAATTTGTCCATCTATTTCAATGGGGGCCTGTATTTATGTTGCGTTTAATAATTCGGCTGATTACTTTACCAAACGCCGTGGGTAGTAAAATTGAAGGCAAATTCTCGTAATTAAAAACGCAATTTTTTGTCGCAATCTCATCACGGCGACAAACAATATCGATTTTTTTTCGAAAATGTAGTTAAATTCGAGGTATTTTTGACAGATTGAGATCAGACTGTGAACGTTTTTAAAATTATGAGAATTGCCCCTCAGGTAGACGAGACGATCGACATTTTGTTACCACCTCAGTACGGTCGATGTTTTTCTTGCACCTTCTGTCTGGCGGTGAACCAAGGGCAGTAACCTTTCCTCCCCCGTCTAGTTTTTACTGCATGCGGGTATGATAAGGCGGCTAATACATTGTGTGTCTTTCCATTTTTCCTAGAACAATGTACAAGTCACATAGGTAATTATGTATCTGTTATGGTTCATTAGAAAAAGTATTAAAAGCATTTCCTGTTTCAGTTTCTTAGTTACATAAGAGAATTGATTCATTCTTGAATCTCGATCTATACCAATAATAGTTATTGAATAAAATTAAAGTGTCTGTTTGTAAAGTCAAAGTAACAGCTTTTTACTAAATGCATATGAAAGTATATACGGTACTTATATATATTTTCTTTTATATAATATTTGTCTGTCTGTTTCGGCTAATCTCTGAAACGGTTGGACCGATTTTGACGGGACTTTCACTGGCAGATAGCTGATGTTATTAGAAGTAACATAGGCTACTTCTATTATACAAAAAGAATTAGGGTTCCGTGCAAAAAATTAAAACCCATGTAATCCAATATATTATTTTTGCTTTCCTACATACACGCGAGCAAACTCGCGAGCACAGCTAGTTTTATAATAATCGTGATAATAAATTAGACGTCATTTATAATCAATGTGATTGAATCATAATGGTCGATTTTTTTAATGAATTATTTAGGTGTCCACTCAGATTGATGAGATAAAATTAGTGAAATATAGTTTGATTAGAATCACAACTAGTTTTGTATAATTTATGTGTTAAATTATGAGCTAAATCAAATAGATATATACCTATGTATGTCACGAAGACGTAATGTGAAGAAAAAACATATAAGTACATTTTATATCAATTTGCTTATAATAATATGATTGTATACAATAGTGTATTGCCAAATTCCATGTTTACTGCCAAAATAAAAGAGTTAAAAACACCAATAACAGATAATAGTTTAAGAATTTAAAAACCCTACAACCCACATCAAACACCATCACGGGCAAAAACCGGGACCACCTCCTCAAAAGAACCTTCCACAGCCACCCCTATCTAACGCTTACATACCCCTACCAAAGCTTAACTAACCATCATCCAGACCATTACCTTACATCACAAATAATTCCTAGATACACATGTACCAGCAATCCATGATGCGAGCGGAAGAGATTCGGCGACGTCGTCGAGAGGACGCGCCGACCACGCATACCGCTGTCAACAATATCTTGGCGGCTGCTGCGAGGGAGATGGAGGAGGCTATGCACGCGTCTCGCGGGATGGTTGGGGAGAGAGTCGTTGCTAGCATACAGACGGAGCACGATCAGGGTGAGTTGGAAATGTCGTTGTTTATTGCCCGTTTGCACTAAAGTCGGGTCAGCATAGCTATTCACAAACACTCGATACGCTTCCGTATCGTATCGAACATTAATCAAGTCCAAAACCCGAAAATTTTGTCAGTTTAAATCAAATAGACGCCCGCTATTCTTCCAACAGCTATTTGCTGTTGAGGGCAAGTCAAATCAGGTTTTCGATACGATAGCCTGTCGTATGGTTGTGAAAAGCTATGCAGAAGGCCAATTTTATTCCCGTAATTAAAAACGTTCAAAATCTAGTCACAATCTCGTCTCAGCGACAATTTATGTCAAAAATGTAGGGAAATTCCTGGTTGTTTTGACAGATTGAGACTGAGATCAGACTGTGAACTTTCTTAGCCCTTTGACCTCCTGTGTCGCATATTTCCGTGCCCCTACCGCTCGTGTCGTATTTTTGCGACAGAGAACATGTATGATTTTTTCGTTCTATTTTCGCCCTATTAACTGCGTGGTGCAACTAAAACCATTATTAAATAGAGATAAAAACTTTTTGACTATTTTTTAATCGATACAACGATTTGTCCTCCTTATTTACTGTAGGTATATAATTATCTTGATTTTATCGATTTGTAACCGCGCGCTAGGGGCACGGCAATTGATATTTAGCCAAGCGCTTAAAAGGTTAAAATTATGAGAATTACTCCTCAGAGCTAAGAGTCAACTAAGAGAGTCTTAAACTAAGCACTAACTATAACAAATAGGCAGAGGTAAACTTGAAAAGATATACGCTTCGGCGGCTTCGGAAATCTTTCATTTCCTTCATGAACGTCGTGCCACAGAATAAGAGTAATTACATGCCGACGATGCCTCAACGAAACCTCGTGGTCGCGGTTTAGCTCGCTATCTCGATATTACCTCCATGTCTCGAACCAATGCATGCTAATAGACACGTCATGTACATGCCGGAGGACACCTCATTACGATACATCGCAGGCTGCTTGGGGTTTACCTTTGCTAATAGGGTGTCTGTTAGCATGCATTTTTGATAGGGAGATGATACTGGGGTAGCCAGCTAAATCGCGAACGCGAGGAATCGCAGTGAAGCATCTTCGGCATGTAATTATCCTTACCGGGGGGGTAAGGATAATTACATGCCACACATAGGCAATGCTTCTAACTTTTGTACTACCGCGTTTAGTGCACCAATCATTGCGCGATTGTATGAAGTTATTTCTCTGCCGGTTTACCCATTCCGGTATCAGATCGTCATTTGTTGAATGTTTGCAAAGTTTTTTGGAATTTCATAGAGTTGTTAATGTCTGTAATTTTGTAATCACGGTAATACAAAATAGGCAAGTATGTCCATGGTTGTAACAGCTCCATTTTAGATCTCATCATCATCACGCGTTCGTATGTCCAAAGATAGATAATGGATTTCCGAAGCGCATACTGTTTGGAAAGCTGTTCATCTGGTAGCTATAGGCAGTGCACAGAGTTTTTATGACAAGTGCGTCCGCGCAGCCGCCCCATATTACCTATTATTTTAACTCAAGATAAAGCTTTCCCCGCTCTCTTTTATTTCTCTAAATAATTTTGAAGGATGTTGCTAATCCATTACTTCATATGTTCGAAAAATTTGTCTGCACAGCAACGTAAATAACGCAATGAATGTTGTGTAACTGTCAAAATGAAAGCTATTGCTACTGATAGTGTTTTATGTAATTACCCCGCTGTATTGTATCGTGGTCTTTATCTGTAGTTTGATACCCTACCGGCAACAAATATTTGATCCGAGGATGGAACCTGAGACCAATTAGTGTAGATGCCAATCCGTCTGCTGCCATTTCAGCCACCGTGTCTGTTGTGTCGTACCACGTGTTCTTCACATGTCTGAATTATTATGTATAGATAAAAAACTCCTGTAAAGGCTGTTCAAAAATCAAAAACCCAAAAAACTGTCAGTTTAAGGGCTCATTTTTCCAACGCCAGATTTTTATCGGAGGAATAATTTTGAATTTTTGACATTTCTTCCATACAAAAACTGTCAAGACATCAATTTTATTCCACAAATAAAAGTTATTTGTCGATTGAAAAATCAGCCCTAAATCTAATAGACAGCCATTCTTCCGACAGCTATTTTCTGTCCGGGCAAGACAAATTAGTAATTGAAAATGTGTCATTTTCGATTCAACAACCTGTCAAATGGTTGTGAGTAACTATGGCTGGTCTCTGTTGGGATAGACCTTACTTACTAATTTAGCGGTATGGGCACAATCATTATTATTATTACAAGCCTGTATATTCCCTCCACATGGGGAGAGGTCTTTGTCCAGCAGTGATACAGGCTAACAATAACAGTATATTGCCACTGCTGGGCAAAGGCCTCCCTCTCTTTCCACTTTGTCTAGGGCTAACAATCAGAATCACTTATTTTCCCAATCCTTTACACACCTAAGGTCCGACCGCGCCAAATTTGCCAAAGATGTAAACAACAATGGCCGCTCAAAATTTAATAAAAGTGATAAACAAGAGTATTTATTTTAAGTAATGTTTGTTTTCGTCTACTTAGCTCGGATATTTAGACGTAAACTAACATTACGTAAAATAAAAACTCTTGTTTATCGATTTTATTCAATTTCGAGCGGCCATTGTTGTTTACATCTTTGGCAAATTTGGCGCGGTCGGACTTTACAGGGTATATTAAACCTTCAATCTCTCAACAGTGGCTGCATCATCAACAACAACGGATGTAAAGCTGAACATTGTGGAAGAGGAGCGTCCAAAGAAGCGGACTTCCATCCTGTCTCCGGATGATGACAGGCTCAGGGCCAAGAAGAAGCCCATGACTGTACGCTTCCAAGATGACAATAAGACTGATGAGCGCCATAAGGTCACTTCGCCTGGTAAGTTTATATTTAAGGCTTTACTTTCTTAAATGTTTTTGGTATTGTCGGAGGAATAACTAAAATTTTCATAAAAATTGTAAAATCAAAAGAATGACTTGATTTTACAATTTTTATGTTTTTTTTATTCAAATTAGGCTGAGAATCAGCACTTTTCTAACGTCAAAATTAAGAAAGAAAGAAAGAAAATACATTTTTTTTTGCGGCAAACATGACGCATCAAAAAAAAAAAAATCAAAATAACAATTAGGGAGAAAACATGCGTCACATTTACGCAAAACAGCGCATTACATAAGACAGTCCCCCAAAACGCCCGCCCTTCATTACTTCCTAGCGCTTTCGCTGGGAAGAAGTGGCGCAACAAACTCCCCAGTCTCAACAACCATGTTAGGAATTCGTCTTCGTCGTTCCCTTAATGCTGAGGATCACGACCACATACGACGCGTCTCCAAGTTATGCGGTCTTCTGCAGTGTGGGCCGCTCGGTACATGATGCCTCCGACAGCCTTCTTGATCGCGTCTGACCATCTTGCCGGTGCTCTGCCTTGAGCACGTTTTCCTTCCACCCGGTCCATTATCATAAACCTTTCCAGACAATGCTTAGATGAAGGTATACTATGTCTGAAAAAGCTGAGGGCACGCTCCTGGTGATATTGTAGATAGCCGCTTGGTGATAACTGATGTTGAGTTTCTCCAGTATGGATTAATTCGTTGTTAGTAATAGGCAAAAAGAGAGGATAGATATTTATTTATAGGGTGGCGACAGGTTTATGTTAACATAAGTAATGATAGATGTATCCCATTTAATAAGTTTAGCTCTGATGAATGGCTAATAGCTAAAAGGCTGTGATGAATTTAATCATACAGTTCTGTTTGGAAGGGAACTTTATTATTCCTGTCTTAATTGCCCTTAAATATTTGTGCATTTAAGAAGTTAATGGAATAATTAGCATATTCAATGTTGCATTGACTTGCGTTAAATCTGATTTAAAATGTAAAGCGAATTAGTGTTATTGAAACTGAGTAAAGAAGTATTTATTTTCGGTGGTTTGATACAACTTGAGTCAATTCTTTTTTTCATATTTTTAAAATGAGGTATTTTTTGCGACCAACTTGAATGTAGCGTTCGCCGGCCGTTGATGCGGCTCCGCTCGCTTCGCTCGCTCAGCTCGCGCGTGGTTGGTCACTGACTTAACGCAACCCATTTGATCGGGGTGTCCTAGCTTAATTACTGCGACAAATTCCGCTCGTAGATGGTTGGACACAGTTCCAACCTAACCTTACCCGTTTGACCGGGGTACCCTAGCTTAGTTACTGCGACCAACTGTGAGAAAAGGCAAGAAAGTTAAAAGAGGCTCAGTTATTAAAAAAACGTGCGCATCATTAGAAGCTCAAAAAGTTTTTAAAGGATCGGTTAAATATTTCCCTTTATTTTTACATCTTGTGTGCCTGTGTGCGCCTGCGTGACAAAAATAGTCCTAAACATATGGGGGTCGTTAAAACCTGATTAGGAACAATAAAACTACAACAGCAATCTACCTCATCAGTTTGATGTGAAGCCCTTCATTTAGTTCATAATTTGTTTAATGGAGTGTCGATTTTTTTATGATTTTTTTTCTCTGGTGACCCTGGTTTCTGAAGGTTTATTAATCAATCTATGTCAAATGGTGTGATTCGATGATAGTATTTTTGTTCAACTAATTATAATTGTAAATGACTGATAAGGTTGGATCAGGATCTCAAAAATTATTAGGTGATGAGCAGTCCGAAGGTTTCTTTGTACATCAAATCAGCACGGAAATGGGATATGGTTTCCAGAGGATAATGTCGCTTAAATACAGTGTAATAAAAACCTTACTCTTTTAACACGTGAGTGAGATTCTTAAGACCCTGGAGTCTCCCCTATTCGTCACGTGTATTGTAAAGGCTATTCCAGGAGTTCTAAAATACAGGCTTAGTTTAGACTCCAGACCTCCCACAAATTACAAAATTTTGTCAAAATAATTAGTAAAAGATTGTAATTTGTGGGGATAAAATAAATAATATAATTTATTCAGATTTCTTTAAAATTCGTTTTTCATATTTATATTATGAATATTTAAGTACCTAATCATAAAATGTTATGTCCGACCTTCGTCTTAACCATTAAAGTCGAATAAGGATGGTATAATATAAAAAAAATATACCACATTTTTTCCATTTTATTACGAGTCGAAACTAACAAAGCGTAGCGCAATACCACAAACCACAAAGTAATTTTAAATTAATTCTATTTAAAAATAAACACTAATTTTGTTTTTAACTCTAATGATGTAGGTAGGTAAAATTATTTTGTTTTTTATATTTTAAATTAATATTGAATGTCACGACCAAATGTCTGAAGTGAGGCCGGCGTAGTAATAAAAAATCGTGATTTATATTTCCCTTCACTTAAAAAATAAGAAGCTAAAACAAGATTTTCAGAATCTCGGTATAGGGGTTAATTTTTTTTTTGCGCTTTGTAACGAGATGCAGGTTTTGTAAAAAAAGTGTTTTTTAACTCGAAATTTTATTAAAGTTAAAAATCGTTACTTGAAATCAAGTTTTTATACTTTTGTTAGAAGTACTGGCACGGATTATTATTTAAAAAAAGTTTAAAACCCTTGGTGCGTGATGAGCTAATTAGTTTCCGCGTGTTACGGCCTACGATGGGCGTATTCCATGTCCATTGAAGGCTGTTGAGTCGGAAATAGTTTGAGAGGCTGATGATCGCGTAATGCACCCGTATCTATAGAAATAATGATTTAACTCAGCCATTGTATAATGAAAACCGGACGAAAGGTGAAAGTTTTCATAAAGCAAAAATTCACAGACACTAGTAATTAATTGCCCTGCTTAGAACGGAAAGCCAAATGGAATCGTGTTTTAAAGATCCTTCCTCACTAGAAAAAAATATATTTTTTAATAGTTTGTGGCCAGATCATGCATATAGCATAATCAGCCTATAATGTTCCCACTGCTGGGACACCGGCCTCCTCTCGATCTCGGTGAGGAGTGGGCCTTAACCACCACGCGGGCCTAGTGCGGGTTGGTAGATGTCACTTGTCTTCGAATTCGATCATGCATTCTATGTTTAATATACATCTTCTTAGGCAATTGAACCTAATTATCATTAAACATTCGCTTGTGAATAGAACCCTAAATTATAACAATAATAAAATATATTATTATATATTATAAAATCGTTTCTGCAGCTTATGGTCATAAATATTCATGAGTGTTTTTAAAAGTTATTAACCTTTTGAACGCCAATCACTTGTATACAAGTTCGAGATTTTCGTGCCCTCAGCGCCACTACTTGATTAGAAGTAATAATAGTATAAAATAAATTTACGACTTTTACAAGACCTTTTATTTTGTTTTTATGGAAAATTGCCCTGTTATAAGCCATATTTTTAACTTTTTCAAACATAATAAGTTCTTGTTTGTTTTATATTCAATAGAAACAAAAACGCCACAAAATATTTTAGTGCCCCCAACGCCAAGTACTTGATATAAAGTAAGCCAGTGATGGGACACGATGAAGACCTCGCTATATTTCATCTCGTCAAAACGATCATAAATACTATTATTGCAAGAAAACGACGTGAATAAATAATATTTTATAAATATTGTAAACTATAAACTACGTTTTATTCGCCTTAATCAAGAATAAATAGGTTTTCTAATCATTGTCGATAGTGAAACACCGTTTGAAAAACCCATCCTTACAAAGTGGCTAGTTGTCAGTGCGCACAACGCCACGAACTTGTATAGAAGGAAATCTGTGACGTCATAAGCGGACGGTTTTCAAGGTCATAGTGACTTTGTGCATTTTAGTGTAGTGCAATGTTTACATTTTGTTTCTTTTTGAGTAGATTCATTATAAGAAAGAGTTTGTGAATAATCAGAATTTTGAAATAGTTCATCGTCCTGACATTACGTTAAGTCGTCAACTTCCGTTTCAGGAATGTACTTCCGTTTTCTATTAGTTTCTAAAAACAAGAAAAATCATTGCTAGTATTTTGCGACACCTATAATACCTACCATTAAAAAAAAGATCTGTAACATCTGCGTAAAACAGTCACTTACACTCCATTTTAATTTTTTTTAAAAACACGTAGATAGAAAACTACGTATCTAGCTTCTATTGATTGTATTTGGTTCTATTTTTTGTAAGTAAACGAAATAAATTATGCATGAATCGGTTGAGGTTATGCACGTGTAACTCGACCACAGTGAATAGAAAAAAGAAAAATACCATAGACATCGACATCTAGACATCCTTATATCAGAAAGGATTTTGACGTGCCTCGAGCGCCAACGACTTGATATGAAGTAGAAGGATTACATTTGGAGACAAATAGGGTTGTGCCTTCTAGAACACACGTCTAATAAATTTACAATTCTTTTCTTTTATTATGGGAAATATATCCAGGTTTTCATATTGATTTTTTTATGAAATAAAACAAAATATGAAAATACGGTATCAGTTTTTATTTAGCTTCGTAAATTGGTGAATAAACGTTAATTTCAACTTATAATATTATTTATCGATAGGACATTAATCCCATCCCTACGTTTTACTATAGATACGTTATACATTTTTAGCGTGGCGCTGGAGGACACATCGCGTATTATGTAGATGGGCGTCGAAAAGGTTAAAAATTCCGAACTCGTATATATTTCTAATCAGATTTGATTTCTTTTTATTGTTATTTTACGTTTTTGGCTCGTTGCAAAGGAAATATTCACGTTTAAAAACATATATTTTAGATGGTAATCCATCTAACAAGTAAATAAAATATCATTATTTTATCCTTCTTTAGTATGTCCGTGTTCATAATTAATACAATGATGTCATTTTCAAAATAGATTGCAGATAAATTATGACCACTTTGTCTATAAAAATACATCTAAGGTAGATAATAATTATACTCTAGATATTATAAATGTAGTAAGTATTTAATTTATTCCATTTTTATAAAAAATATTTTAAGTTTCTGACCCAAATGATCATTATTATCTATATTCGTTCATTAAAAGTGATCTAACCTGTCTTTAAATTTTCTTTAAAGGAGTTTAATTTTTTTTTTTAACAAAGTAGGTAGGTCGGTATTGAATATTGATTCATTGGAGTTGTTGAATGCTAGTTTCTAAATGGAATTTGCCCTTGCAGTATGTATCGGCACAGTAAATATATCGGCCCTTACACAACGATGTTTTAGATTGGATCGTTAATAATTATTTCCGTCGAATAACAGTACGATTTATAACGTTAAACTATTTATATATTACAATGTTTGTTATCCATTCAGCGGCCACATAATGAAAACATTAACAATGTGAATGAGTATGCACCTGCGTATTTAAAGCAAAATGCTACTTTTTATATTATACTTCTTTTTTATTGGCCGCCATTTTTGAATGCCCAATACGAGCTCTCGATCAAATTCTTGTTTTTATTTTAGAATAGGGCGTAGCTCGAAATTCCGAAATATAATATGCTAACATACAAATTTTTTAAAGCAGGAACACGTTCCGAAAATTTTAAATAACGAATTCTCCTGCCCTTAGTCATCCGATTTCTTTTTAAGTTGACATTTAAGTTGTAAAAGCTCGAATTCTTTATTTAAAAAATGCGGAATATCAACTTGCGAAATTAAAACCTTGTCATTTCAATTTCAAGAAATATTCGAGAAAAAATAAAGAATGCAATATTGTTTTATTCATGTTTAACTTTTTAAATTTGAAATGTCACTGGGAATAATTGTTTTGTTTTTTGTTCTTGTTCGAAAGTATAAAATTACGTTTTAGGAGATTTTATTGGTCACCTTTATTATGCAAATATTTCTTGTTTTTAATTGTCTGCCGATTGATTGATCTCGTTTTACTTATCAATTCATATTTTTATACGTTTAATTAATAAAACCGGTTGACTGTTGTACCTCATTAGATGATTCACATTTTATATATTTATGTATATTCTATATTTTTCTCATTAAATGTCAGGTTCTTCTAAACAAAATCTTTAATAAAGCCGTCACAGTAAAATTATTACTTTTGATGTTTAAAGGAGAAAAAAAAGTTCGTCGGTTTTTTTTTTTAATTTTTGCGTTCTAATTAATTACAAATTGGAATCTAAAAAATAAGTTATAAAGAGGAAAAAAATAAAAATTGTATATAATAGTCATACTCTTTTGTAGGTTCACGCTGTGATTGGCGGATAAAAAGTTCCTCAGAATATGTACGATAGGCTGCAAAAGTGCATGGGTAGTACAGAAACAAAATCGTATGAAGCGAGAAATGACGCCATCTAGCGTACAACCAGTTAACGACTAACAAAGTTTAATTATGCTGTTATTAGATTGCGTTGCTTTGCTTTATATGATAAAATATTTTTGTAGTTTTTTTTTGTCTCTTCAAACATTCAAACAATTTATAATTAATAGTTTCTTTTAAAGAAAATTGTTCCTAATTATTAACCTACTATGTTAAAATTGAATATCAATTTATAAGTAGGTGCTAAGTAACTACTAATTCGAATATTAAATTAATTATTAAAATACACACTCGTTAGCTTAATAAACATATTCCTATCGGTTTCTTTTATTATTTTTATCATTTAAGCTACGTATGCTGGTAAATGTAATGTAATAATTAGATAAATGTATTAGCCTTGTTACTCTTTGCTCAATCCTACTTAATACGTTTCTTCCTAACTCCTTACTTACGTTTCGTAAATTAGTCATAGTTGTGAAGAAACCAACGCCATCTAGTTTATTTTCGAAAACTTGAATTCTAACGTTCACGGGAAAATAGACACTAAGGTACCCATGCAATTTTGCTGGCGACTGTACATTAACATTCTGATGAAAAAATAAAAAGAAAGTTAAAAGTACACTAAATTATCTGTAAATGTTATGGTTCCTGTATGCATTACTATTACCTGCATAGTACCTACCTACTGACCCTGTAATCTGAGATGTATCGGCGACTTTCATGGACAATATTCATACGGTCTAGATTGAAATCACTACTTGATCCCATCCCCATCGATCAAAATGAAAATTGCGACACTTGCAAAGTATACAGGAACTGCCTTCATCCCAATCTAGATTTAAATAATATCAATCTATCTGCCTAGCCTTTTCCCACTATGTTGGGGCCGGCTTCCAGTCTAAATGCAGCTGAATACCTGTATTTTACATGGAGCAACTGCCTATCTGACCTCCACAACCCAGTGACTGGGTAACATGATGCCCCTTGGTAAGACTGGTTGTCAGATTTTTGTTCTTCTGGCTACTCGTAACGACTGCCAAAGATCTACGAATGATAGCCGGGAGCAACGGCTTATCGTGCTTTCCGAGGCACGGAGGTGTCTCGACACGTAATGGATGTAATGGATCAAGTACCTAACAATACTAACAGCGGTCGTTGACCTCTCAAAAAAAAAAAACAACAAATTTTTTTTATTTTATCGTGTTTAGATATCGATACCCATCACATCTGCTGAGTTTCGCTTGCCAATATAAATAATCCTGTATGTATAGATAAGTATTATTTTATAAAACATTAACAACCTCTCAGGACTATATTACTAATATCATAAATAACAACTTTTGTTCTATGACTTATTAATTCATCAGATTCTAATCCATCATCCATACTTTATTAATATTATAAATTCGTTAGTAACTCTGTCTGTCTTTCTGTCTGTATGTTACCTTTTCACGCCAAAACCGTTGAACCGATTTAGATGAAATTTGGTATAGAGATAGCTTGAGTCCCGGGAAAGGGCATAGGATACTTTTTATACCGATATTCCCACGGGATCGAGACTTATGCGGGTGAAACCGCGGGGCGCAGCTAGTATCATATAAAAATAAAAATATTTCAATTCAACCAATTGAAATTTCGATTTTCTGTTACGAACTCTACGCGAAGCAAAAGAAAGCGCTAGTTAGGTAAACAAACTGCCGTGTCTAGTACAACATTCAGCGGAGGGGAGCCTTAGAGAGGTAAGTTTGTTAGTGTTTTACCAATAACCCTGTATATTACAATACAATAGATACCTATTTAAAGCAATAAAAAATTAAATATCAATCGGAGCCATCAGCCGATATTGTGGCAAGAAACCCCACAATAGATCGCTGCAAGACAATATAATTTAGTATAATTTCCTTTCACAACATTTTGCACAATCATGGGCCCACACTGTTATACTTATAAACCATTGTGGTATATGTTTATTTGTTTTAACTCTGCCATTGTTCACACTTACATACCTTCATTATTTTATAGACTAGTTTTTCATACTGTTTCACCTGCATTTTTAAATGTATTTTCGCTATTTCGGTTTAAAACGGTGATGTCCTAAAAAAAAATTCGAAATTATGACATCCAAACCTCACTGGGCCCGCGTGGTGGATTACGGCCCACTCCGTCTCACCGAGAGGAGGCCTGTGTCCTAGCCCAGCAGTGGGAAAATTATAGACTGATTATGTGTGTGCAGTACAAAATTATTATAAATTGTGTGAACCTGTTTTTTTTGTTCGACAATTACGATCATTAAAATGTTAGTTACAGCAATATTATAAACGTTACCTTTACAAAATCTGATAGTCTATTTTTTTATCTATGACTCACAATGTAAAACCCGACATTGCAAGTATTATTATAATATTTAGTATGTATAAAATAGACAATAAAAAATGCTTCGCTTCGTGTGAACGTACCGCGACAAACAAAGGAGTTTTTTATCTTTTCGAAATTATGATGACTTGAACTAAGTTCTGTTTGATTAATTTCCTATAAAAATTACTTGTACGGTCTACTTAACATGGTGGAAAAAGTATGTTAGGGCTATAAATATTTAGTTGAAACGTGATAAAAATGTCGAAATGAATAAGCCTAAAGTCTATTCGAACTTGTGTTTCAAATTAATATTATTTCACATTAAACAAATATCAACTTTATTGCAATGGTAATTAAGTTGATTTCAGAGTTACTAGCACTATTGAAAAATATATACAAATGTTTGAAGTTGTAGCGTAAACTGAACTTTATTGTGTAAGATTTAAAGTTATTTTTCCATAAACTCATATTTGTTTACATTTTTGGCAAATAAATCGCGAATGCAGATTACGTTCGCACGGACGTAAAAGTATCGCGACGGGATTTAATCGCGCAGTGGATTTTCAACTCTGGGTGTTGAGCCGAGCATTGAGAATCCAACAGAGCGCATTCCAGCGCGACAAAAAAAACAAATTTTTGGATTTTTAACTCTTGGCTCTAAGCAGGTGCCTTGAAAATCCAGTGCGCGAAAACAAATCGCCGCGGAAAAACGCGCGCGTGCGCACCTGGGCTAACTGAACTGGTTTTTGTCCTTTTGGCGACGACCGGCGGCGACCTAGAGTAACGCGGCTGCGCGGCTGTCTCGAGATCTAAATTAAAATGATTATAGTAAGTACTAGGAACTGGTAGTCAGGTTATTAACAATGCGCGTCATATCCTTCTTAGATCTGTCTTGTACAAATTGCGCGGGAAGACAAACACTCCATAATAACGTCTGCAGGTTTTATTAGACTTTTTACACTAGCTTAAATTTAATTAGGAAAAATACTGGTACTTATTAAAAACGATTTTAAAAATCAATCAATCTGTCTAGGCCTTTCCCCAACTAGGTTGAAGTCGGCGTTCAGTCTAACCGAATGCAGCTGAATACTAGTATTTTACATGGAGCTACCGCCTATCTGACCTCCGCAATCTGAAACCCAATTACTGGTTATCACGATATTCCCCTTGTTCAGACTGGTTTTTATTAGACTTTTGGGCGTAACGACTGTCAAAGATCTACGAATGACAGCCGGGACCAACGGCTTAACGTACTTTCTGAGGCACGGAAGAGTCTCGATATGTAGTGGTTGGTCACCCATCTACGAACCGACCGCGGCAAGTAAAGCTTAACCTTCGATCGACCTGTGCGGCTGTTGCCATTTAGCTCAGAACATTAAAAATGATTTTAATGACATGAAAAATAAAACAAAATCGCGGCGAGTTCAAAAGTTGCAAGATACGTAGGTACTTAAGAAAAAATCGAGACGATAAAAAAATAGTCTTTGTCTATATCTTAATTCCGACTAGATTTTGTCTCTTAAAAATGTTAACGAACTGTTTTAAGAACAAAAACATTTGGGAAATCCAAAAGTGCACGACTCGTAAATTCATAATGCTCATTAATTGCTCGTATAAAAAACCATAGATATAAGTAATTATTATATTATTAGTTAGTTTTTTATTAATTATAACTAAACTACTTTGAATAAAAGAGCCATTTTCAATAGGGTTCATCCGATGGGTGAAACGAATCTATATAAAAAAAAATTCGCACACTTAATTGACGAGTATTTTGATGTTTTTTCGTTTCTACTGCATTAAATAAATTTTAAAAATTTTAAATTTTAAGTTATCTATACAATGGTATATAAATTAAGTAGGTTCTGTGTTCTAGCAGGAGTATAATAATAGAAACAGTTGCAGAAAGGAGGCAAAACTTTTTTCCGATCGTAAAGCACTCTAATGTCGTACAATTAAATATATATTTTTTATTATTATCAGCCATTTATATATTTTAATGGTTGTTAATTGCTTGAAAGTGCTAATGTGTGGTCTTCACTTAATTCCTGATTAATTTAGTCTACCTAACTAGATGTATGAACATTAACGAAGGAGTATTTAAGGATTGTAGCAGGTGGCTTTTTTAGCGCAATTATAATGGGAAATTATAATCATTAAAATCATCAATACAACCGTCTAACTTCAAGAATCCTATTGATTGATATTTCATCAAATAGTCATTCAATAGGAGTATACATATGAACTTAGAGGGTTGTATTGGGTTGTTGATTTTAATGATTATAATTACCCTTTATAATTATTAGCAAATGAAAAGCAATTAAGACTTGTTATGATGAAATGTGTTATCGTATCCTGTCTTATTGTATCTTGAGTGTTTTATTAACTCACTTATTATATTTTTTGCTCTGATGGAACTTGTATTTCCTTGTCCATTCGATGTCAGAGGAAAGTCAAGCTCCAATTTTTTTATTCCATTTTTTTAACCCATTCGCTACGGCGATAAAAATTACGATTATAAGCCAAGTGCTGGACTTTTCGTCGCGAACGTCGATGACTCGATGGGCGTCCTCCGCACCTCATTAGGATAATATGGAACACCGACTTATTATACAGGAAGATTTTTTTATCACCATCTAAATTTTTACAGGGTGTTCTACCAATGAATATGAACAACTTTCACTATGGGACCAACTCTGAAATCACGAAAAAAAATCAGCTGTTTCATACAAAAGTTCAATACCTACTTGACCAAAATGTATGAAACAGCTGATTTTTTTTTCGTGATTTCAGAGTTGGTCCCATAGTGAAAGTTGTTCATATTCATGGGTAGAACACCCTGTAAAAATTTGGATAGTGATAAAAAAATCTCCCTGTATATTTGTATTTAAAAAACAATGTGCATATATTGCAAGTATAATTTTTTGAGACTTGTTTTTGCCAAGATAAAAGCAATTAAGAAAAAACGCCGATGGGCGTATTTCGCACCTAAATAATAAATCAAAAAACTTTTTTACAAAAAAAACAACCGACTTCAAAAAAAACACTACAAAGTGAAAAATAACTTTAATTTCGGAAGTTGGTGTCTTTGGTTCCGCATTTTCGTTTTTTGTCACCGACTTCCGAAATTAAAGTTATTTTTCACTTTGTAGTGTTTTTTTTTTGAAGTCGGTTGTTTTTTTTGTAAAAAAGTTTTTATTTGTCACTTTTTAGTTGTACCTACCCCACACAAATTCAATTAACACTAGTGCATTGAAGAATTGAAGACACAAGTCGAAGAATCATCAAAATTCGCATAGAAATGCCGGAGATGCAGTACATTTATGCGTATAACTTCGTACATAAGAATAATTACCTAATGTATTATATACTAAAACCTTCCTGAAAGTATGTAGATCACACAAATGAAAGAATTATCAAAATCGGTTCAGTAGTTTTTGAGATAATCGCGGACATACAAACATACATACATACATACATACGGGTCGAATACAGAACCTCCTTTTTTAAAGTCGGTATGAAACGCTGAAAGGCGTCCGCCGTAGCGAATGGGTTAAACATAGCGAATAGTGTATTTAATTATCGTAACATGAAGTGTTCTTAAGTTTCTGACTAACCCCACTGGAAAAGGCGTAAGTTCATGTTTGTAGCGCTTTGTAGTCGTCCCACTGCAGGACAAAAGCCTTTTTTCAAACAGTGGGGTTTAAAGGCGCAGACCCACCGCGGCGCATGCTGTGCACGGGCACGCGGCTCATTTTAGCTGCGTGAATTCATTTGTTTGACAACGTGTGTCTACGTTTCCACTGCAGTACAGTCACGAGCAATAATAATTATGTCAACACTTGGTAACTTTCAATTGCGATATTTTCGTGAAATAACGAATGCAACGTTGAAATACGACACTTTACATAAACCTATGGGTTCGAAAATACTATGTTCGTAATAACATAAAATTTCATTCAAAAATAAAGGAGAAAATCGCCTTTGAATAAAGCCAAGTGTATACATACTTATAGACGTGACTGTACACACTACACACCCACAACTATGTACAACTGTAGCGAGGCCCACCGCGGCGCACTGTACACACGGCTACACATCAAGCTATACATAACCAGTATAAGCTGATTTCTGATTGTACGAAAAACCTATACAATGCGAGGTCAGCTAAAACTGGAAATGTATAGCTTGATGTGTCGCCGTGTGTACATATACATAGTCGTTGGTTAATATTCGTTTACCTATAGTGTGTGCTGCATGCACAGCGTGTATGGCGTTGACAGCGTTCAGCTATGTGAGCGCCATATTCGAGCAAGCCACGCATGAATGACGTCAATTGATGCGTAGCGTGTCCGTGGTTTGCAATGGACACAATCACATACATTTTTATTAACCGACTTTAAAAAAGGAGGTTCTGTATTCGACCCGTATGTATGTATGTATGTATGTTATATGTATGTATGTATGTTTGTATGTCCGCGATTATCTCAAAAACTACTGAACCGATTTTGATAATTCTTTCATGAGTGTGATCTACATACTTTCAGGAAGGTTTTAGTATATAATACATTAGGTAATTATTCTTATGTACGAAGTTATATGCATAAATGTACTGCATCTCCGGCATTTTTATGTGAATTTTGATGATTCTTCGAGTCGTGTCTTCAATGCACTAGTGTTAATTGAATTTGTGTGGGGTAGGTACAACTAAAAAGTGAAAAATAAAAACTTTTTTACAAAAAAAACAACCGACTTCAAAAAAAAACACTACAAAGTGAAAAATAACTTTAATTTCGGAAGTCGGTGTCAAAAAACGAAAATGCTGAAGCAACGACACCGACTTCCGAAATTAAAGTTATTTTTCACTTTGTAGTGTTTTTTTTTGAAGTCGTTTGTTTTTTTTGTAAAAAAGCTTTTCTTGCAAAGCGAAGCACACACGTGGGTGGCCTATCTGTGAGCCGCGTTGGGTCTGCGCCTTAACGAATTCTAACGCTTCTCAACTCTGCGCTTATAAATCTCATGCTGTCCCTGTCACACTAAGTTGTATTTTAGCGTCAGAAAGACTAAAGTTTCGTTTGAGAATTTAGGGGGGCAATAGTCTAGTTTTCTGTCTTAGACTAGTTCTTGGCCGATTGGCTAGAAAACGTAGTACCTAGTCAAAGATGAATGAAAAAGTATGGGTGACTGTACAGGTTTTTCTCACGATGTGTCACTTCCAGCTAAATTCCATAAAATTTCCTTAAAATTAATATGAATCAACTCAGAAACAGGTTTCCAAAATGATCCACATACATAAAACTCGATGCTAACCGAGACAATTCACTACTTCCTGATTCATTCGTATCACTAAATGAGTTACATCATAATTAATTCTCGAGTAGTTGTAGATGTTAGATTAAAGATCATAAGCATAATCGTTTAAACTGGTTATTTGACTGGAAGTGCTTAGTGCGTGCACGTGGTTGGGTTAAAAAACTAAGATTTATGATATAGTGTGCTTAAAGTGTATCATAGTTAAGAAGGCGTGGGGTGTACTATAAAATCATGAATTGATGAATGAAAACAGACAACGAACAGTTAAATTGCTGGGTCTAGAAACATGAAATTTTGTAAAACAGTTCAAGGATGGAAGTTTGAATATTCATCCCCTAAAGGTGTAGGGGTTAAATAGGGGATGAAATTTTGAACGAAAGTTCGTTATTTTTGCCGATGGGAACAACCCATCGGCCACAGGACTAGTGAATTATAATTTACTAGCTGACCCGGCGAACATCGTACCGCCTCGCCAGCCGCTCCTGCCCACGCTTTTTAAATCTCTGATATCTTCTAAGATATTCATTTTAATGATATGCTGTAAAGGGCAATTTTGATCTACATGAAATGCACAACGTATTAATGTATTAGGTCCTTACATATGAAATTGGCGTTTTGTATGGAAGGAACAAAAAGTCGAATATTTTTTAGTATAATATATTTAATTAATCAAAGTATGAACCATTGTTTTCAATGCACTTTTGCCATCTTATAGGTAGTTCATTGATCCCTTTACTAAAAAAACCAGTCGGACGGGAATCAATAAAATCTTTGAAGGCGATTTGGACTGCCCCATCGGAGTTGAATTTTTTCCCTTGCAAAAAGTTATCCAAATTGCGAAAAAAATGGTAATCTGTTGGAGCAAGGTCCGGGGAGTACGGAGGATGTCTAAGACATTCCAATTCAAGCTCTTCTAATTTGGTAGCCGTCTGTTGCGCAGTGTGTGGTCTGGCGTTGTCGTGAAGCAGCAGTGGCGTGGAGCGATTGACCAGCCTTGGTTGTTTAGCCGCTAGCTTTTCCATCATGGTTTGTAATTGCTGACAATAGACATCAGCTGTAATAGTCTGGCCAGATTTGAGAAAACTGTAATGAACAATACCGGCACTAGTCCACCAAACGCTTACAAGTAACTTTTTTGGGGTTAATTTTCGCTTGGGGCAGGATTTGGCTGGCTGGCCAGGATCCAACCATTGCGCTGAGCGCTTCCGATTATCGTAAAGAATCCATTTTTCATCACAGGTAATGATTCGGTTTAAAATACCTTCATTGTTGTGCCGGTTCAGTAATGTAACGCAGCAGTCGACGCGCGTTTGCCGGTTTGCTTCAGTCAATTCGTGAGGTACCCACCATAGATTTATAATAACGTCCAGATGCCTAGTACGCGCTGTCAAAATGCTTCGAATTCACAGACACCAAAATAGTGTATTCGTTCGTTAGCCCCGCCCACAGGCCGCCATTACGCGACAGACGTTCAACGCGTGTACGTCAGAAAACGCTGTTAAATATAATTGAAAAAATGACGGTTTTTGCAGTGAAATCGTGTAAAAACTACACTCCAAAAAAAGACAAGGATACGAACATCACATTTCACAGGTAAGTTTGCAATTTTATGATGAATTTCTACGTATTTCATTAAAATTATTACGAAAACAAAATAAAAACAAAACGACGCCATAATATTTGAGTATTGCCAAGGTAAGGCATGAAATTTTTTTACCCTTTTTTTATGCTGCGATATTTTAATATTGTATAATGTTACGAAATCAACATTATTATTATCAACAAAATGATATCAATGGTTGCCAAGGGTATGAAATACTTTTACCATCTTTTTTAATACTACGATATTATTGAGTCAACAAACGGATTTGGAGCGAAACAATATTTTAGGTATGTTTGTTACATTAACGTATCATCATCATCAGCCTATAATGTTCCCACATTAACGTATGTTTAGCGATAATTCTCAAACCAGTACCACTCACAAAGTTTCTGATTTATAATATTAGTACCTATGATATTAAAAGTTTTTTGTTCATTCACACATGTTTACGAAAACCATGTTAAAAATAAAATTATAACAATCTTCAAAAACTATCATAAGAGTCAATCGGTATGAATGTAAAAGGCGGGTTTCATTTTGTACACATATAATAACTATATAATTACCTAAGTGAATATGAATAAGAAAACTACACGAATTTTCCCACATTTTGGGGTAATCATTTTGCGCTGGTATTAGAAAACGTCACGCACACAACTGCAGAAACGATAATAATACACTTGCGGTGGGCGGTACCAACGCACACGCGTATCACTAAATGCATTCAATAAGAACGGTGCGTTTTGTACGGAACACTCAATCTGGACGTTATTATAAATCTATGGTACCCACCTTTCAAGCTTTTTAATCTTCCCAATTTGCTTCAAGTGAATTAAAACAGTTTTATCACTAACATCGAAGCCTGCAGCTAACTCGGACGTGGTTTGCGATGGGTCCGCTTCCACAATAGCCTTCAATTCTCCATTATCAACTTGGGTCTCAGGCCGTCCACGGGGCTTGTTCTGCAGGTCGAAATTTCCAGAACGAAAACGTTGGAACCAAAAACGAACTGTGTTTTCTTTTGCAACATGACCGCCATACACATCATTCACCCTTCGAGTCGTTTCCGCAGCACTAGTGCCACGGCGGAACTCGTACTCGTAAATAATGCGATATTTTAAATTTTCCATTTTGTAAAATGAGTGACGCAAACAGAAAAAACAGAAGAAAAAAAACAAATGAATGACGGTCATCGAAGCACAAATACATGAGTAAATAGCTGTACAAATTTGAATTTGGAATTCCTTACCAAAGAGGAGAAATTCGTGATTAAAGTGGCCAGTACGAAAAACGCCAATTTCATATGTAAGGACCTAATATTTAATTGGATAAGGAATAATACTTTATTGTTTAAAATATCTTAGTAAATAACCCATATTTTTTTTTGTAATATGTAAAAGATAAAAATGGTTACTGTGGGTTATCCTTAGGAGATAAACATATACCATCGCGGACTTTTTTATCGATCTTTTTAAGATATAAAATTCCGTAGTACAGACGCTGCACATCAAGCTACCCGAAACTGTCAAATTTTCCCAATCAACTTTGAACCTTATACTTTATCGATAAAGTTGAAAATCTATTAAAGAAATTTGACAGATTGTATTAGCTTCCCGTGGTCGCATGCTACCATAGCTTATAATATGAAGGACAGCGGCATGCGACCACGGAAAGGTACTTTCTTGTTTCATCCTTTTCAGTAGTCGGGTTTTAGTTTTAAACTTTTATTTAATAGTACCTAATATCAAGCATTCAACATTTACGAAATGATAAAAAAAAATTGACTCAAAAATTAAACGAAGGCTTGATGGCAGCTTCTCATCGGGCACACGGTTTGTCTATGATAAAGTGTTTTTGAATACTATGATTAATTATTTTAGCCATTTTATTTATAGCGGAACGTGGGTGGTGTACTATTTGTATATACCCTTCTGTTCGGAGAATCACAAATGCGCTGCTTTATTATTTTATTCATGGAAAAGCGAAGCCTTACCTGTAACGTTAACAAGGATCGGAACAGAACGTTTTCCCAGACAATGTCAGACGATATTTCCGTGAATTTTAAACTAGAGCTTTGAAGGTTTTGTGTAGTTTCTGCGTAGTTCGAGTCCTCTTAAGCCGCGTACGCACGAACGAACAAAACATGGTGAACACGAACATAATTGGATCGCCACGAACATTTTTGACAAACACAGTGTTATGTTCGTTAGTGGTACGCACGTGCGAACAAAGTGTTCGATGAACGTGTTCACCATGGTTTTGTTCGTTCGTGCGTACGCGGCTTTAGAGTTCGTTGTTGGTTTCATTTAGTTCTAGCCGGTTCTATGTATATACTTGTGGTTTCACACTAAACTGATTAGATTTTTGGGAAAGCTAAACGATAGGATATTATCTCTATTTATTTATATATACTTTATTGTACACCAGAAAAAACATAAAAAAACGATTATTGATATTCTATTAATAATCGTTAATCGTTATTCTATTTCTGAGATGGGGCTTTATTGATACTTAGCTGGTAGTCGGGTCTATTTCCTTTTAACGCAGTTCTTGGCTAGTTATAAGGAGTTTATTTTTGATTCTATAAAATTCAGGGTCTTTTCACTGGCCAAGGTTCAAGTATCTTTCAAAAAATACTTTTAAAAGTACCAGCTACTCAATGAAAAGCCTAAATCCATTCATTTACCGACAGACAACGCCCTGCCTAAACCGCAGGCGTCTAGAAGCTTGAAATTTTGAACAAAAGTTCTTTTTATGGAGAGAGTGAGCACTATGGAAGGATTTCCAAATATATCCATCCTCACTTTGTAATCTGCATTTGCGATTTATTTGCCAAAAATGTAAACAAACATGAGTTTATGGAAAAATAACTTTAATTCCTACACAGTAAAGTTCAGTTTACGCTACAACTTCAAGCATTTTTATAACTTTTTCAATAGTGCTAGTCACTCTGAAACCAACTTAATTACCATTAAAATAAAGTAGATATTTGTTTAACTTGAAATAATATTAATTAGAAACATAAGTTTGAATATACTTTACGTAAATTAGTTACTTTTGCCAATGAAAAATCCTATCGGGCGCACACGGTTTGTTTATTATAAAATTCTTAAGGTTCCTTATACGTTTGTCCTCAGGCGCTACCAGTAATGAATCAACTAAACACGAGGACACAAAGCACGGCGGTATCAAAGTGGTGCAGTTGGCAGTACTGCAGAAACCAACCAGTAACGACCAGGACGATTCTGACGGTGAGCTTTTTTTAGGTATTAAGACTTTTATATTTTTTTGCCCCCATCTCATCATCAGCATCATTTCGTAAGTCAATTCCTAGTGAAATTACAAACGGATTACATCATATTAGGTTTGGAACAGACAGGCCTGTGGCTGCCTTGAAAACACAATGATTTTATACACTACTAGCTTCAGCCCGCGACTTCGTTCGCGTGCAACTTCTTGTTTCCCCCGAGCCACCCCGTCGTATCGCATCACCCGCCCGCGCTATCACTTAACGTTCTTTTTGACTTTTTTTCTTTTTGCTCGGCTCCTAAGGGTCATAGCGTGATTTTAAATAGCCTATAGCCTTCCTCAAGAAATGGGCTATCAAATGCAAGAAGAATTTTTCAAATCCGACGGGTAGTTCCAGAGATTACCCCCTACATACAAACTTACAAACTTACAAATTTTACCTCTTTATAATATTAGTATAGATTAGAAATTATTTATATTATTATGTCGTTTGTTGCTTTCACATTATTATGTTAAAATTATTTCTGCAAAACAAAATAGCAAATCCGTAATGTAGGTATAATAAAATACCAACATTACCGCGAACAAAATGTAGCTAAATAAAGCTAGATATGTAAATTTAACATAAAAATATGGAAAGTCGGAAGGACTTTGCCCTCATTCCCCTGGGACACAAAAGCCAAAAAATAATAATGAAAGAACTCACAATCATCGCACTTTATCACCACTATTATAGACCTAAAACTAACATACAATAATGTTGCAACAGAGAAAGGCGGCAACAAAATTGATGACGATGAGGAGACAGACTCCAGTGGCTCGGTGTCCGACTCCGCGACCAACGACGCTCAGGAGGGACGTCCTCACGTGTGCGACGTGTGCGACCTCAGGTAACCTATCAGTTTTGCGAGTTTGGCGAGTTTAGAATAAAGTAACACCTCTGCATTATAATATCATTAAAAAAAACACATTTCGTCGGCTAAGTATTCTCAGCTGCTAACTCCATTTTTGGCTTAACTGACTATTTAGTATCAAATGAAAGAGAAACCTCACCTATTTCTGCCGTAACTCACCTGGAAGAGTAGGTATATGTGCCAACGATCTTGCATAACATTGCTTAACTGTATCTTTAGAATAAAAATAGAATTTTCTCTTTCATTTCATACTAAATAGTCAATTAAGCCAAAAATGGAGTTAGGAGCTTAGAATACTTAGCCGACGATTTACACTGCCAGGAAAAAACATTTTGGTGTTTAAACCTCTGTAGGCGTCGCTGCAGACCCCTTAGAAGATGGCGGGACGACCTGCAGAAAAAAAAAAACGACCAGTGGTCCACTTTAGCCCTGGATCGAAAGAGCTGGAAGTAATGGGTAGAGGCCTTTGCCCAGCAGTGGGATAATGCAGGCGAACAGTAACAGTAAACCTCTAAGTTCGACGATGTTAGTAAAAAGACGACTAAGTGTGCGTACACAGAATTTTAAGCGACACGCGTCTACGGCAGTTGTCGACGGATTCACAATCTGTATCGCAGCTTTTGAAATCTTCCTTACGGTGTAGGGACGTGACTCCTCCACGATACCTGTAGAGTGCGTTTCAACAAATAGTTCCTATGCCGTTATGTTGGCAACAATGAATACCACTTCTTATTGTTCACCACCTCTTAATGTTTTGGGCATGATTCTAACACGGACACCTTATAAATCTTAAAAAAACCGCAGAATCGTCTTCCCATATCTACTATCTTGACAGAGATGGGCACAAAACACATATACTCCTAGCGGAGGACAGGGGAGCCAACATTATAACATAGGAACTATTTGTTGAAACACACTACAGGGTGAAATTGAAAACATGCGACAAATCGAAATGGGAGATTGTACTCATCATTATGAACAACTTTTACAATGGGACCGAACCTGAAATCGCGAAAAAAAAATCAGCTGTTCCCTACATTTATGTTCGCATAACTCGTCAAAATGTAGGGAGCAGCTGATTTTTTTTTCGCGATTTCAGGTTTGGTTCCATAGTGAAAGTTGTTCATAATGATGAGTACAATCTCCCATTTCGATTTGTCGCATGTGTTCAATTTCACCCTGTATAAAACAATAGCCTAGTACATTAGGACACGACTGTGCCCGTGCGCAGACTCACCCCTTCCACTGTCGCTCAGCGTTCTTTGTACGTGACGACAGCTGTACACTGCCAGGAAAAACATTTTGTTGGTTAAATCTCTGTAGGCGTCGCTGCAGACCCCGTAGAAGATGGCGGGACGACCTGGAGAAAATAACCGACCAGTGGTCTACTTTAGCCCTGGATCGAAAGAGCTGGAAGTTATAGGTAGAGGCCTTTGCCCAGCAGTGGGATAATGCAGGCGAACAGTAACAGTAAACCTCTTAAGTTCGACGATGTTAATAAAAAGACGACTAAGTGTGCGTACACAGAATTTTAAGCGACACGCGTCTACGGCAGTTGTCGACGGATTCACAATCGCAGCTTTTGAAATCTTCCTTACGGTGTAGGGACGTGACTCCTCCACGATACCTGTAGAGTGCGTTTCAACAAATAGTTCGTATGCCATTATGTTGGCAACAATGTATACCACTTCTTATTCTTCACCACCCCTTAATGTTTTGGGCATGATTCTAACACGGACACCTTATAAATCTTAAAAAAACCGCAGAATCGTCTTCCCATATCTACTATCTTGACAGAGATGGGCACAAAACACATATACTCCTAGCGGAGGACAGGGGAGCCAACATTATAACATGGGAACTATTTGTTGAAACACACTACAGGGTGAAATTGAAAACATGCGACAAATCGAAATGGGAGATTGTACTCATCATTATGAACAACTTTTACAATGGGACCGAACCTGAAATCGCGAAAAAAAAATCAGCTGTTCCCTACATTTATGTTCGCATAACTCGTCAAAATGTAGGGAGCAGCTGATTTTTTTTTCGCGATTTCAGGTTTGGTTCCATAGTGAAAGTTGTTCATAATGATGAGTACAATCTCCCATTTCGATTTGTCGCATGTGTTCAATTTCATCCTGTATACGCCAACAGCTAACGAGCAGCGTGTAGTGAGTGCCCTCTCCCCGCAGGTTCCAGCGCTCGTCGCACCTGTCGCGCCACAAGCTGACGCACACGGGCGAGCGCCCCTTCACGTGCGGCGGCTGCGGCCGCTCCTTCGCGCGCTCCGACAAGCTGCGCGTGCACACCAAGATCTGCGAGAAGGTACAGCGAACTCATCAATAATTGCCTTTTGACAAATAAGCTTGAAGGGAAGTGGTCACCCCCGCTATGGATATCTGAAGTTATAAAACGCACGCTTCACTAACAGACGATGCACAGGGACATTGTGTGTCAGGCTGGTTTCACAGCTGTCCGGGAGACCCGTACGGGCCGCCCATACACGGGAGACCCGTACGGGTAGTACCCGCAGTGCTGTGAAACGATGATTCAGTACGATACGGTTGCTAGCAGGAGACAGATGCGCTGTACGGGCTCAACCCGGAGCGGGTCGTGTACGGATCAAGCCGCGTCGCTGTGAAACGATGTTCTAGCGCCTAACATGTGCTCCCGCTCCGGGCGCCCGTACTGACAGCCCGTACGGGTCTCCCGGATAGCTGTGAAGCCAGCCTCAGTGAGGTACACAATACATACGCCCAGCAGTTTGGATCAGTCATAGAACAAATAAAAAAAAAATGTTTATTGCAATTACATAAAATGCTTTACACACATGAGTTGGAGATCACCTTTTAAGCAAGGAGATGCTTGTGTTAGGTGACTCCGCTCTTCCCCTTGACATGATAACGGGTATGCAATTAAAAACAAAAAATCGTACTAAAATAATGTAAAAAGAAAATATAAAAAGAAGCGCACTTGTGTGATGTATGCGAGTGAGTTTTTGAGCGTGTGTGTGAGAAGCATTCCATTTTGCACAAGACTTCCTTTTCTAACGAAGGTGAGCACTAAGAAAGGATTTTTGAATATGTGTCCGTTAAAGATGTTAAATAGGGGATAACTGTATTATTGTATAGCTAGCCGTGAAAACCTATAATTGGCTTCATGTTTCTTATTCCAGTGTATTTATTGTATTTATGTAAAGCTGTTGGTTTTCCATGTGATAAATAAATAAATAAAAGTTTGTATGAAAGCTCATTCATTTTTGCAGATGAGATTTCCCATGGGACACACAGCTTGATAAATAATAACTATTTAGTTTGCTGGATCAGTCAACAAGGTTAAGATACGGATGTTCAACTCAAATAGTTCCATGAAAAAGAAAAACGCATTCCATTTAAGATTTCAGTTTTTTCACTTTGTTTCGTTTCTAACCAAATCAACCCTCAAATTGCAGGAAGACCCAACAGTAGACATGGCAAACGATACTCCCTCAACGAAACGCGAGAACAACTCTGAAGTGATGTCAGGCATGGTGAGAACTACACACCGCGAATCCGGACACTTAGGTAATTTAACACAAATACTAATTTATAAGTTCTTTTATAGTGTACATATGTGTTTATTTATTATTATAAGGCTTACCAACCAAATACATACAGCATTTAGCCACAATCTTTGTCATAATTATAGATCTCGCATGTTTCTAAATTATAGGAAAGCACGGCACTATTAATAAGCGTACTTGAGTTCCTAGATTATAAGTTGAGTCGTACAAAATTTTAGCATAATGTCACATATAATTAATTGATTGGTACAGTAAGCGTCAAACTTGATGTCGCATGGATTCGTTACTGCGCAGCGACTCGCCTCGTGTTCCGAGCCGCCAGCCCGCCATAAAGTTTGCATCGGACTGTACCAAAGATTGAAATACTGAATGCATTATTCAAATTAATTAATTCATTTCTTAAAATAATTATTAAGTATGGCGCGGCGAAATAAAAGGCAGAGAGATCTATGTAATCATCTTTAAGAACTTTCTGTACCTTATTTTCAAAGTGTTATCGGGTTTTAGCATTTGGAATTTCTCAGTTGCACAAATCCAGCCTCCAGGCTGCGGAGGCTGGATTTGTGTTCGGTTAATGGCAATTATAGGCTTACTATAGGTACACCTCTGCATAACTTTTTATGATATGTTTGTACGTAATTAAGTTCTTAAAATAATAATTAAGATGTTTTTGCACGCAAAAAAAAATTAAAGAAAAAAAAAAGATAAGAAATAGGAACATGAGAATGATGATGTGTTGGGATGATGAGAAGATTTAGGAAAGAAAATAAAGTCAGAATAGGAGATGTATGTCTCTTATACACAGATATAGATAGACCTAGATAACGTAAGTATCACGAACTGTATGAAAACTAAGCGTGCCACTTTTTTGACTACCTACTATGACGTCACAAGCTCGCGCTCTCGATCACGCTCACCCAGCCAACAGTACGCAGGACTGAGCGCGAAAGTGGCGGCTTACGATTTTCGAACGTAAGCTGGTGCGATTTTTGGCACGCGAAGTAGTTGCTCTTGCGTTATCTAGGTGTATCTATATCTGTGCTCTTATAGAACTTTCTAAGTACCTACATTGTTTTCGCAAATAAATGATTTTGATTTGTATTTTAGTGTTCACTCCTTCCGGTGACGTCATGCTGCCTCCCCGCGTGGCTACAAACCCTGTGGTACTGAACTCGACACTGGAGCCTGTGCGCAATGAGATCAATCCTGACAACCTGCTGGACCCGCCCAGGCGAGGCCGCGGCCGGCCCAGGAAGACCCCGCTGCCACTGACGCCGAAGATCAAGAAGAAGAGAGGGCGCCCGCCTAAGACTTCGATGGGTAAGTGCTATTCATACATGCTAATTGCTCATCTCTGAAAAGGGACAGATCAATAGTCATCAGGATAGACAAAGGGCTGGGCCTTTTTTTTTTTTTTTGGAATTGTATTTGGCAAACAGATTAAGTGGGGCAGTGGTGGCCAAGTGGTAACGGCCGCGACTTACGAGGTGTAGGTCGTAGGTTCGAACCCAGACAGGCGCTTTAATTTGTATAAATTATTTCATCGTCACTGCTCTCATAACGGTGAAGGAAAACAGAAACCATCGTGAGGAAACCGGCATGTCCTAGAACCGAAAATTCGAAGAAATGTGACATCTGCCATCCCGCACTGGGCTCGCGTGGTGGATTACGGCCCAATCCCCCTCACCGAGAGGAGGCCTGTGTCCCAGCAGTGGGAACATTATAGGCTGATTATGTAAACAGATTGACTTAGACGCCGGCAATGTCGATCTGCTTTCGTAAATTGCTTCCCTGTCCCCTGGGATAACTGATAGGTAACCCACGCTTCTGATAAAATTACTCATGCGCCTTTCATAGGCAACCATACTTTATGATCTGGAACACACTGACGTTCCTTGGTATAAATAGGCAAGATGGTGGAAAATTCTGATTTTCGGGTGTACAATAAGGAGAAATCTTATCTGTCGTGGTACAGTCAGCATCAAAAGTCGATTAACACTATCATTTTTACATGTTATTAAATTGACAACCACTTTTTTCAATAAACTGATTTTTAGCTTTTCACATAATAGACAAGAGTATATATTCTAAAAGAATTTCTTCTGCTGCAATTTTGAACAAATATTTTGCTCAATAACTAAGATTAAAAAAACTGAAGTGTTAATTAACTTTTGATGCTGACCGTACTTTAGCGAACTCACAGTTTCCCGTTTCAGAAGGCCAATTCTCGTAATTTAAAACGTTCAAAATCTAGTCGCCGTCTCATCTCGACGACAAACAAATGTCAAAAACTTGTCAAAATGTAGGGAAATTATAAGTATTTTTTGACAGATTGAGACTGAGATCAGACTGTGAACGTTCTTAAAATTACGAGAATTGCCCCTCTGGTGTCCGCCACAAAAATATCATACTTCTCTTAGGATAAATTATAATTAATAAGCCGTGCTCCCGAAGAGTTTTTCCACAAGAAAAATTCAAGAAAGAAAATGCAGTTATTTGCGGCAAACATGACGCATCAAAAAAATTAATAACAATTTGGGAGAAAACATGCGTTACATCTACGCAAAACGGCCATCGCTCAGCATAATGCTGAGACCCTATACGGAATGACAAACGACGACGACTTTAATCCTTCTCGATTATTTTTGGATGCACGTGTTTCTGGGACAAATAGTCCTTTTTTTCTTTTTACTTTAGAGCGGGTTAGACAGTGCATTGTCTGTCAGTGAATGAATGAATTTTAGATTGTTATTAAGTCGGTTTCCTAAACTTTCCCTGATACATTCCAGACATGGAAGGCTGCGTGTTAACAAGCGGCACAGTGATGGGCCCGAGCCCGCAGATGTCGCACCTCACGCCGTCGGGACAACAGCTGCTGCTCAAGAGGAAGAGAGGCCGTCCGCCAAAGAACTACCTGCTGCCTAGGCAAGGTAAGTACATCTGCATCAAGGATATTAGAGAATGTATTACTTAGTTCATTATCAGAACAGGTATAAGGTGATTATCAGTGATCGGAATAGGCTGAGTATATTTACCTAAACTTCGGAGAACAGAAACAGAAAGTGGAGACTTCCGTACGACGACATTTTTTTTCCCGGAATTCGGGAAAAATCTTAAATAAGTTGAAAATACGCTTTATTTAATATGGGTAAAGGCTATTTTTAACTAAACTTGCGGTTACCAAATTTTCGGGATTTTCACGTAAAATCCCGAGATAAATAGTCTAACTTTAATTCATGTATTCCAATTGTATGTAATGTATGATATAACGGTTAGTTTAAGGATGGTAAATATAATTCGAATACATGAATCAAAGTTAGACTATTTATCTCGGGATTTTACGTGAAAATCCCGAAAATTTGGTAAACGCAAGTTTAGTTACAAATTGCTTTTACCCATATTAAATAAAGCTTATTTTCAACTTATTTAAGATTTTCCCGAATTCCGGGAAAAAAAAATGTCGTCGTAAGGAAGTCTCCACTTTCTGTCTCTGTTCTCCAAAGTTTAGGTAAATATACTCAGCCTATTCCGATCACTGGTGATTATATAACATAAGTGTTATAAGTACCTGTGATTCCCAAACGATTAGGCAGAGGACATATTTATTTCGCCAGTTATGTATGTTTAACCATTTATAGCGCAGAAACAAAATTTGTAGTTGACTAGTCTGTCTTTCGATTTTACCAATTAATTATCAAAATCGGTTCATCAGTTTTTGAGGAAATTGCGGACATACAAACATACATACGGGTCGAATACAGAACCTCATTTTTTGAAGTCTGTTAAAAAATGGACCTTTAAGGTGCCACTATTCGATATCTTTTCCATACAAATTTCGGGAGAGTATTACTCCACTGTTTGACATTGTACATCCAAAGTTAAACATTGTATCGTTTTGTCTAATTATTAATTGTGTCTGTACGGAAGCAGAATTGTAAAATAACAAGCCATTAAAAAGTTATGAGCCAACAAAGATTCGTTTTTCTTGCTATTTTTTACGTAACTTTGGGTGTAAATAAGTAATAAAAGGACTGAAAAATATTAAAAATTAAATCCGTACCGACAAAGCTCAGTTATCGAAGAGTTCAAAAAATTTTATTTGTGATTGATTTATGTAGTGGATTTTTCATAGAACTCGATTTTCCAAAGCACTTTTCAAATATTTTTATGCGCCAATCAGTTCGGAACGGTGTTTCTGTGCGTGAGAACTAGATGTTGTGCGTGTAGATTAGCGTCTAACTGCTCATCACTGATACTAGCTTCGTCAGACACGAAGCCAAGTTAGACAGCGTGATTTTGGCTATGATCACCAGTGAGTTCGAGCTCGCGACTAGTTTACTCTTAAGTTAGACTTGTCAGGTGGTTACAAGCGCTATACAAATTTCGTTTCTGCCCTCTATAGGGTTAAGTCCCGTGTGATAGGGGGCGAGCCTATTGCCACCGACCGGGCACAAAATCCTGACTCCGGGCTACTACTGAGATATCCCTGATGGAAAAACACAATGACTTATCAGAACTTTAGTAAAATCAGTCATGTCTATGATGAATTTAAACCACTCTTATTTTTATAGCTCTCCTTTATATGTTCAGTTTTATAAAAAAAAAAATACAGGCATGTAAAATTCATACAATATCTCTTTGACAATCTACTTGACGCTATGATGTGATCATAGTGTCTTCTATGTTCTATGTTAGGGGTTTGGTTTCCGCACTTAGTCCTTCAAATGGACCATTGTGCGTGATCACAGTGTCTTTGATTAGTTAAAAAAAATGCTTTTAAGATCGTCAATGAGAATGGTTTATTTATATGTAATATATTATTGATTGCGCCCCTGATTATTATTTAAACTATTATTGTTCTACATAAAATCAAATTTCGTATTTTATAATGTCCTTCGCAGTTCTAGGTTTTGCATATATTAATGTACCTCCAGTCACAATTACACTATTTAAGTATTTAAGTCCATACAATTTATTCTGAGTCATGAGCGGAATGTTTTTGTCATGAATAATATCCAACTGTTATTGTATTACTCACCTACACGTGTTTTTGTTTATTTTTTTGTGTGCGTGTGTGTTTTATTGCAATTTTTTTGTATGTGTGTGTGTTGCGTGGACATATCTAGCTTGTGACATTAATTGTATCACGTTTTAATGTGTCATTTTGAATTGTAAATCATTTTATCAACTTTTGAAACGTATTTTATTTTCTTGGAATTTATTAAAAGGAAATATAATCAAGTATTTTTTGAGTTCTTTAGAGCATTGATTGGATGTTTATAAATAACAGGTTTTTCTTAAAACTGCTAAAGCTGGCATTTATTTGATGGTTCTGGCTGAAACAAAGATAAACTAAAAAAAAAAAGTATTGCAGTAACATGTACAAGGGACCTCCTTTTGAGTAAAGATATGCCTGTGCTAGGAGGCTCCGCTCACAAATAACTCACAAATATTAATTGCTGCAGTTTTTTATCATAATAATACAATAGTCCTTGTAGTGCTATCTACAACAGGAGTATTTCCAAAACAGCTTTATCAGTCCCTTAGTTTCCTCAACCTGCCATCTAACACCTAACGCCTGCTGCAGAAGGCGGTGATTCTTAACACTTGCAGGCTAGTTCGAAAATTTCTTCAATGTGAGTCGGACAGGCTAGTTAGAAAATTTCTTCAATGTGAGTCGGACAAGTTGCAGCAATACTCCCTACATACTCAAATATAGTTTCGTCTATCATACAGTCTACTTAAAATATTACTCCCACACTTAACCCCACTGCTGGACACTTGGCTTAGGCCTGTGCCATGAGTACTACCCGGCTAGGCCGAGAAAAAAAACGAAATAATAGGTTTTATGAGGTTCCTCTCTTAGGAGCCCTGACCTCGGACCCTGTTCCTGACAGATACCCGTTGGCTACAATTTTTAAATGTTTTTATATTATAATATTTAAAAATATAATAAAATGTATATGTATAATGAAATAGAAGGAAATAAATAGGTTTTTATGAAAAAATATAAGTTAGTTATACTTATACATATAGTATAACTAGCTGCGCCTCGCGTTTTCACCCGCGTAAGTTTCCATCCCGTGGGAATATCGGAATAAAAAGTATCGATAATAAGGTTTTGCGTGAAGAATTAACAAACATACAAACACACTCACAAACTTTCGCCTTTATAATATTAGTGTGATATGCTACTAGATTATGTCCACACAATTATGCCTCTATGCATTATGCTTTTTTATTGCGTTGGACGTTGGACCTATTCTCCTGCTTGGATCATTAATGATTCCGAATATTTTGTTTATTTTGTCTTCAATCATCGTAATTTTCCGTCTAGTTCTTGCTGCATGGCAATATTTTTTATTCGTTTACTTTATTAAAAGAATAATTAATATAGAACTTGTAATAATACATAAAAGTTCCTACATATTAAAATATAATAATAAAACAAAGTGACGATATTTTTTTGTGATATAATAGGTATCTAAAGTGAGCACCTATTAGGACGTTTACTTTATGATTTCTATCAACATTGATTGAAATCCTTAAGTATTTTAAAAATCTATAAGAATAAAATACTACAGGGTGAAATTGAAAACATGCGACAAATCGAAATGGGAGATTGTACTCATCATTATGAACAACTTTTACTATGGAACCAAACCTGAAATCGCGAAAAAAAAAAATTGCTGTTCCCTACATTTTGACGAGTTAAGCGAACATAAATGTAGGGAACAGTTGATTTTTTTTTTTCGCGATTTCAGGTTTGGTTCCATAGTAAAAGTTGTTCATAATGATGAGTACAATCTCCCATTTCGATTTGTCGCATGTTTTCAATTTCACCCTGTATAATTATAATATTGACCCACTGCGGGGCAACAAACATAGAAAAAAAGCGGAGTAGATACATTGAAAAAAGTCGTAGAATGCATAATATCCTCCATTCTTGAAGTCGGTTAACCCCTCAAGCATCAAGTGTACACCAAGTGTACATAAGAGAAAGTGCTCGAAACTTCAACGGTACACCAAGTGTACACAACAATGTCATTGTTCTATTGTCATTGTTAAAACAATGACTTTAGCACCCATTCAACTACTCCGACGCGTGGGGTGTTTCGACAGATAAGCGGGCAAACGTGTGAGAGGTTATAATAAACAAAGTCTTCAAAAGTAAACTGAGATTAGGTTCAACGCTATCGCTAGCTAACGCATATCTCTCCTTAGGTATGGATATGGATATATCGACGCAGTACGGGCTCGCGATCAACAAGTTTTGTTAGTACCTACCCACCACTTTTGAGGCATGACAGTTAACTACTTGACAAAATTGGGAACCAACGTCGGTACTAATCGGTATTAGTTGTTATTGGCTTGGGTTTTACAAGGAGTGGTGGCAAAAGTTTCTTAATTTATGGACAAACTTGCGCGGCTAAAAATGCACATTATGACGCTTGCGGAAGTACTAAAGTCGCACAGAAAATTGGCCTAATAGAGTCTTAGAACAACCAGCGGGGTTATTGCGTAACACAGTCGGAATTACTTATTTTGACAGTTCAACAACATTCAATGCACGTTGCTGAACTGTCAAAATGAAAGAAATTGCGATCAAGTCCTTAATAGAGACAATAAGAAAAGTGCTATTGGACACATTTTTACTAAAGACAATTTAATAGTTTAGGTTATAATTAAATTACTTATTAGTCTATTTATAAGGCTAGATTGTAATAAGATTAGGGTCCATCCTATTGTTAAACCCTAGGAAAAGGGGAAAAAAATCGCCTTTTTATATGTGCTACGCAATTACCCCGCTGATATATTTTCTTAAAGTAATAATGTAAAAAGTGCATCTGTAACTTTTACATCCACAGTTTGTATTCTTAAACTCATGATTGCATTTTTTAATCAAATACAAAATATTTTGATCTAAAACCTGTCAGGTTAATTGTTAAATCAAGATTTTACGGACATCAAATCAAATATTTTTCTTGTTACATAAATCGGGGTGGCGGGACGTTGACACACAACCTGTATCAGGATTCAGTACATGATCCTGGTCCACTACGACAAAATTTTTCGTCGGTTATTGAAAAAAAAACTCAGCTGTTTCCTACAAAAGTTCAAATACCTACGCGGTCAAAATGTATGGAACAGCAAATTATTTTTTAAATAACTGATGATAAATTTCAAGGCATTGAATTTTTTCCAGAATCATGTGCTAAATTCATGGTTTCAGTTTGTGCGTCGACTTCCCACCAACCCGTATAGTTAATACAATATTATGATGGATAAGTGAAACCCAGCCAAAAGATAAAATCCTAATAACATAATAATAATCCGCTACGATGCTCGGTCTGCATTAATATTCAACTAAATTACTAACAAAACTAATTGTTACTAACTTGCCTAATAAATTAATTATGTATTACACAACAGTTAGGTAAATATTATCAGAATATGTATACTTATTATGTATTTATTTTACACATTTTGGTGGCTTTTGCATGCTTTCTTATCTAAATAATTGCACAAAACACTGACTGTCAAAATATCCGAGAGGATAAATGAATATCGATTGCACCCAAAACAAAACTAATATAAAATGGTAGTCGAAATTCACAAAATCTAAATGTAATCTTAAATCTTCCAGACGGACGACCCAACGAAAACTACAACGCGACCAACCTACCCTTCGGCGACTTCTCCTACCTAACCGAAATGATATACAACCCGCTGGCGTACGGCTCCTACGGCGGCGTCACCAGCGTCGACCCTGACCGCAACGTGGACACCGACCAGAGCCTCAACACCGACCAATCTCACGACAGAACCATCGACGTTTCCGACTCCTCCTCCGATGACGACGACTCCCGCGTCGAACAAGACGACAACGTCCCGTCCGTCGCCATGGAAACACAAATCATGACCGTAGGAGACTGCCAGATCGTCAAACTACCCCCCAATAACGATGAAAAGGAAGAAAAGATGGAACAAATCGTTGAGACTAGCACAGTGTCGTCGTCAACACCGTCTTCGGTGACGATTACGCCCATCACAACCGTTGGTGACTGTACTATCAGGCCTGTTGAGAACACATAAGATTTCACACCCATTTTCGTCTACCCCGTATACTTCGGTGATATACGGGATTGAAGATATGAGCCTATTGCTGCAGACTGTTATTTAGCGATGATTGTGAGTGAGTAATGAAGGTTCTATGATTTTTTTATATTTTGCAAGATCTCAGATTGAGAGTCAATGCAAGTTTATAGTTATATGTTGCGATTTTTGATGAAAAATCATATGCGGTTTATATTATTTTACGTAGGTAACACCCTATTGTGTTAAAAAGTGTTTGTTTTTTCATTGCAATTAATGTGTATCTGCATTTGGGAAATTCTAAATTGCGGCTTTTTCGAGGTGTCTTAGGAGAGATATCTAAAAAATATTATGGGGTAGACTTTATAGTAATTTTATTATTGTGGTAGCATTCACTTTGGAATTAAGTGGTCGAGTACATGCGGCGGTTTTTGATTTGGAACTTGTTCATTGGGCTGGCTACATGCATAATAGACCAGCCTAGTACTAAAATCAAAATGGCGATTCGTCGTAGATCGTGTTTCCGCAAAATGAACTCGAACATTTGAAATTTTTCGTCACAATCACAAGTAGAAGGCCAACCTGACTACTTTTTAATGTCGGTGCTATATCTGAAGAGCCTTTAAAAGAGATGACACTTAAATTCCCCCGATACAAGGTGACAGGACATTTTTTATTAACAAATGAACATATTTACGGTACAATGAACCTTTTCTTGCAAAAAAAGAAAAGTAACACTCCAAATGATCACTTAAAGAAACATAATTAAAACTTGAACTACCCTCAAAAGTTTAACATAAAAGTCTTCCTAAACACGGTAATGCTACTACAATGATACTCAATTATAACTATTAAAAAAAAAAAAAATTCAAGCGACTGTCAAAAATGCATTTAGAATTGGTGGTGATGAAATATTTATTTTATTGGTCAACTAATGTACCATAATGCCATAAGCTTTACATAATTTTAATCGTGATACTCAATTAGACGACTTGTATACTTATCAGAACAAAATATTAATTGTCACAATGTTGTTGTGTTGTGTGTTGCGTGGCGAAGTTTCATATTCAATACAAGGTAATTCGGGTTTGCCACACCTGCGCACGCGCATTTCTCAAACAGCTTTCGCGCAGTTCGCAAGCATGGATTTGTGCGAATTGTTTTTGCTTCATTGACTGATTTAGTATGGACGCGATCGGGAATACTTCGCGAAACCACGAATATTACAACTTGCACGCAAGCCCCTCGCGAACGTGTCCAAATATGTCCATACTATGTTCTCAAGATGCACACGAACCGCACTGTTTTTGCGTATGCGCAGGGTGGGATCTGCTTTATGATTACCTATTGATTGAAGCCGTATTAGGTCAAATCGAGGTTTTAAACGGATTTGAGTGCATGATACAAGAAATTCATAGTTGCCATAAAAAGGTGCTTATCCCCAATGATTATTTGAAGACAGTGTTTATAACTGTTCTTATATATTATGCAACTAAACACAATACGAAGTAACATTAATAAAGGAAATAATTACTTCAGTGTTCACGTAAATAGTTCGACTCCCACGCAGTACATAACAGAACAAAAAGTTTTACGTATAGATGTGTATTTTGCGAATATCTACATAGAGGCAGCATATTTACTGAGTAATAATTGTAACAGTGACACTATTTAGATACGCGATGTTTATCCTAATGTGCACTTATCGTTGCCTTCACTGTTTTAATCGTTTAGGACGGTATACACACCATCGCGGAACACGAGGGTAGGCTCGATTAACCTTTTGAACGCCAGAGTATTATCGCCGTACCCCTGACGCCAGGCCACTTTAACAAAACAACACACACATGTGTGTGTGTGTGTGTGTGTTGTAACTTGAAACAACAAATTTCTCGATATTGGTGGTTTATTTATATTACTTTCATGCAGTACAATATAGACGGAAGCTTAGACTTTTAAATTATATAAATAAAAACACACAAAAGTAATGATTAAATTGTTTATTTCATAATATGGTGCGACCCGTGCGACGTGTATTTTGTCATATATTTATGTTGGCGCTCAGGGTAAGATTTCGTTTGTCACATATATGTGACA
The DNA here is from genome assembly GCA_945859645.1 of Amphipoea oculea. NCBI lineage: Eukaryota > Metazoa > Arthropoda > Insecta > Lepidoptera > Noctuidae > Amphipoea > Amphipoea oculea. The sequence continues at coordinate 16,941,599 of OX243880.1, forward strand.
ATGGCGTTCAAAAGGTTAAACTCACCAGTACAACAGTCGCGGTGGTATGAGAACCGACTTTTATTTGACACTCCTCAAAAGTATTTCGATTTTTTTTACACGCGAAATCTCTCGATTGATCTGATTTTTTTAATAAAACGAGAGACTGACTTCCATTACGCGGCTGGGAAATATTTTTGAGCAGTGCTCCTTGTGCGGACGTAGCATCTGGTTGGCTGTCTGTTTTTTATGTTAATTTTCTATTTTAATTTTATAGTTAGTCGTTGTGTAGCAGGGCACACGCTGTTTCGCCTTTTTCCATATTCTTAACTGTATCAATCTCTGTGAATATTAGAATGTAGTACGTAGTGTCTTAGATGAATATAAAACTTAATATTCTAAATATTAACTCGACAACACCACACGGACAAGTGATACGAATAAGCTACATATTTTTAGCAGAAACATATTGTATTGACATATTAACAATATATTTCTTTAATAGTTTTGCCTGTAAAAGCAATGGATAACGTATCGTAGTTCTATATATGATAGTACGCAATATATAACCACATATTTTAAAGACAGCCTGTTGTCGGCGGTGCGGCCTGTGAGACGGGCGACGCCGACTCATATGATATTTTTCGAACAAAACACATTTTAGTTCCTCTTTTATGTTCGTTAGAGACTATTGTAGAAGTCTGCATACATATTATAATGTCGGTGTAATAATAAAAAGTATTAAACTCACTATTATGAAAAAAATCATAATCATTATTTTCTTTATAATCTGTACAGAAGTAGATATAGTTCCTAACTTGTAATCGATACAAAACTATAACCCTTGAATTAATGAAGTAGATGAGAAGTAATATTTCTTTAATCATTTAGAATTAAGTTTATATTATGATCAACCTTTAAGTATATCTTTTTTAGTATTCACTATTAGTGATAGTCGTCGATTTGTTTTAAGTATCATTGCGATATACTTTTACGTATTTAATGGAAGACTGCTCGGATTCGTTTTCTGTTGATGTGTATCGTTTGAGGTTTGTACTCGTTGGTGCGACAAATCGCGTGCGAATAAACGCAACGAACGTGACCGGGCAGGTCGGAGGTTTCAGTTGCGGGTACTTATGCCTAACTTCTGTGACATATCTAAGCGGAAGTTAGCTCCAATCGCAAGTGTACGAAATGGCACACCAACGAGACTCACCTACTTATTTTATTGTGAACATTTTGACATAAATGAAGCCCCGAAGAGGCATGTAATCATGAGTCTCAGACGGCAAGCTAAGCTTATTGAGAATTATTTTAATATAGGAATCTGTATTTTTATAACGATACTAAGATAAGTTGATACAGTAATCAGTTACTCCCGTCACACGTAATAGTATAGTAAGCTGTGTTTAAGTTGTGTTTACAAGCGCCTATTGGCTCCGTTGTCGTTAAGTTTTTGTGTTCCCTTCAAGGTTTGATGGTCTTTATCTACATATATCTGCATTTGGTACTGTATGGATAGATGAGGAATAATAACAAGATTGATACGTGTGGTAATTAGGTCGTGATGGTACTCAAGATATTTGGCTTCGCTTTAAATCTAAAATAAAGGCATCTATCATAAAAATTGCTAAGTTTAAATAAAGGCAAGAGGCCCGTTTAGATGCATTCTAAATATTGTCAATTTTAAAATCAGAACTATTAAAAAAGCTCTTGAAAAAATTAGAATCACTTTGTTCTGACTCAAAAAGGGGATGTTTTCAAGTGTTTGGAGTTCAGTCTCGGATAAAGACGCTTTTAAATATATGTAGATACTGATTGCTTCATAAGTTTTGGCAATATGACGGTTATAAGCGGACGTTAGAATCGAGAGCAAGAATTGCATTTATATTTATTTTATATTGGTGCGATATGTTGCAAAATTATTGTTTGAAACGGATATTTGAAGAAATTGTATTGTTTTACATGTATACGCTGTCTAAAAATATTAGTTATTGTACACGAAAATGCAAATCTTTTATAAAATCAGGGCCCCAATTCTGTAATTTTACCCGCGAAATCATGTATATCAGAACGTTCGGCCAGTCGAGATAGGGAGCTGGCTGCTACTCCAGTTTTTAGTGACGATTATGTGACGCATTAAGATGCCAGTCAAAGAATTTGTGACGGAACAGTTCGAAAGTTAGAAGCATTTATTTATGGCCGAACGGCCTGATATCAGGTCGTTCGGCCAACCTGAATCTCCATAACTGAGGACCTTAGAGAAACTGTTACTGAATAAAGATTTAGTGACGATTTGGTGACAAACAACCAATGCTTTACTTTTACTCGTAATGCCACCGGTTAAAAGTAAAATGAATTTTGCTTCCTGGAACATCAGGACGTTCGGCCAACGTAATCTCCATAACTGAGGACCTGAGAGAAACCGTTAATGAATAAAGATTTAGTGACGAGACTGAAACGAATTTTTATTGCTTTATTTTTTTTTGTGACGGCTCCTTTAAATAGTAAATTGAAAATTTAACATATATAACCTCAAAACATTGGGATTATCGATTCCTCCACAACGAAGAAGCCCAGAGAAACCGTTAATGAATAAAGATTTAGTGACGGCACTGAAACGAACTTTCAGTGTTTTATTTTTTTTTGTGACGGCCCCTTTATATAGTAAATTGAAAATTTAACATATATAACCTCAAAACATTGGGATTATCGATTCCTCCACAACGAAGAAGCCCAGAGAAACCGTTAATCAATAAAGATTTAGTGACGGCACTGAAACGAACTTTTAGTGTTTTATTTTTTTTTGTGACGGCCCCTTTATATAGTAAATTGAAAATTTAACATAATATTATATAACCTCAAACCATTGGGATTATCGATTCCTCCAAAACGAATAAGCCTAGAAGACTCGTAAAACCCCTGATGTGTTATAGGTTTTCAGTGCATTGGTGTCAGTATTTTTGTTGATTCACTATTCCGCAATATGGCGGATGGCGACTGAAATAGGGTGACCATGTATTCCAACGAAACAAGTATTGATCAAGTACTTAATTACCTACCCTACCTAAATAATGAAGCAACACACGTCGTAATATTAAATTATATAAGTACAAGCAACGTTGAGCTGATGCCTGCATACCAGTGTCCACTTGTGAGGTTTTGTTATATTACTTGAGTCTATTTTGGCTAAAAGCAAACGAAAGTGGAAAGGTGACTGACATTGGAGATTAGGAAATTTGACTAAGTACAAGAATACTTAAATAAATAGGTACACAAATTAAAAAATGCTTTATTTGTAATCAATCATCCAAAAATAGCGGTAGGTTGTTAGGTACATAATAATTTGTACTTTTTAGAATTACAGTTAAATTGGTTCACCACGAGAGAAATTTGACAGCTTCTTGTGTTTACTGCTAGGTGATAGACTTGAAACTTGTCAAATCGGATTTCTTTCGGTGGTGGCCCGACAATCATTTTACGGTTTAAGGAAATTAATATAGTATTTTTCAGCGCTATTTAAAAGGTTAATGGACCTTTTAAATAGCGCTGAAAAATACTATATTAATTTCCTTAAACCGTTCCTTTAGAGAATCGCGCCTGCGGAGATTATAATATATATGGCTCTTTTCTGCAGAATAAAAATAGAATCGGTGTAGTTATCTTACTGTGATTTATCTATAGAACTGTTATTTAATTGTAAAACGATTGTCGGGCCACCACCGAAAGAAATCCGATTTGACAAGTTTCAAGTCAATCACCTAGCAGTAAACACAAGAAGCTGTCAAATTTCTCTCGTGGTGAACCAATTTAACTGTAATTCTAAAAAGTACAAATTATTATGTACCTAACAACCTACCGCTATTTTTGGATGATTGATTACAAATAAAGCATTTTTTAATTTGTGTACCTATTTATTTAAGTATTCTTGTACTTAGTCAAATTTCCCAATCTCCAATGTCAGTCACCTTTCCACTTTCGTTTGCTTTTAGCCAAAATAGACTCAAGTAATATAACAAAACCTCACAAGTGGACACTGGTATGCAGGCATCAGCTCAACGTTGCTTGTACTTATATAATTTAATATTACGACGTGTGTTGCTTCATTATTTAGGTAGGGTAGGTAATTAAGTACCTACTTGATAAATACTTGTTTCGTTGGAATACATGGTCACCCTATTTCAGTCGCCATCCGCCATATTGCGGAATAGTGAATCAACAAAAATACTGAAACCATTGCACTGAAAACCTATAACACATCAGGGGTTTTACGAGTCTTCTAGGCTTATTCGTTTTGGAGGAATCGATAATCCCAATGTTTTGAGGTTATATAATATTATGTTAAATTTTCAATTTACTATATAAAGGGGCCGTCACAAAAAAAAATAAAACACTAAAAGTTCGTTTCAGTGCCGTCACTAAATCTTTATTGATTAACGGTTTCTCTGGGCTTCTTCTTTGTGGAGGAATCAATAATCCCAATGTTTTGAGGTTATATATGTTAAATTTTCAATTTACTATATAAAGGGGCCGTCACAAAAAAAAATAAAACACTAAAAGTTCGTTTCAGTGCCGTCACTAAATTTTTATTCATTAACGGTTTCTCTGGGCTTCTTCGTTGTGGAGGAATCGATAATCCCAATGTTTTGAGGTTATATATGTTAAATTTTCAATTTACTATTTAAAGGGGCCGTCACAAAAAAAAATAAAGCAATAAAAATTCGTTTCAGTCTCGTCACTAAATCTTTACGAACGGTTTCTCTCAGGTCCTCAGTTATGGAGATTACGTTGGCCGAACGTCCTGATGTTCCAGGAAGCAAAATTCATTTTACTTTTAACTGGTGGCATTACGAGTAAAAGTAAAGCATTGGTTGTTTGTCACCAAATCGTCACTAAATCTTTATTCAGTAACAGTTTCTCTAAGGTCCTCAGTTATGGAGATTCAGGTTGGCCGAACGACCTGATATCAGGCCGTTCGGCCATAAATAAATGCTTCTAACTTTCGAACTGTTCCGTCACAAATTCTTTGACTGGCATCTTTAAGCGTCACATAATCGTCACTAAAAACTGGAGTAGCAGCCAGCTCCCTATCTCGACTGGCCGAACGTTCTGATATACATGCGAAATCTTACGTGCAAACCACGTCAATATCGTGGAATCGAAATGCAACCGTACGGACACATGTACTTTGACAGTTCAAGCCACGCCATTGTATCATAGAGAATACGTTAATAGCAGATGTCGTGATTAACTAAGGAATTGACGTGGTTTCGAAGTAAGGAATCGTTAAATGGTCAGTGAATTAGGGCCCAGGAGGTTTAACATGAGTTCTCATAGTTTACTAGTTATTTTACATCATCATTCACAGCCCAACTTCCCCACTGTTGGGCTAGTTGTCTCTTTCCTTGTGCCAATCACCACGCTCCTGTGCACAACCTCATCCAGGTTTTCCCCGCGATGGCAACAATGTCGTTATTTTACATACTAAGGCCGTGTTCAGTGCTCTCCTGACGGTCAGGACTGACGTCGGTCTGCTGTAGCTGTCGCCATAGAAACCATTCGTGCGTTCAGAGCAGCACTCACCGCGTCCGCATGCGGACGCATAGTGCGTACGTACGCACTGACGGTCAGTCCTGACCGTCAGGAGAGCACTGAATAAGGCCTTACTGACAATACGGCTCACCCGCTTGCGTAGCGACTCAGGACCCGAGCTCGTCTTATTACTAACCGTTAAATACTTGTAAAATGGCATCATAATACTCTTCTCTAATTTGCTTGGTCGGATAGTAACCATCATTGGGAACTCATGTTAAGCTTCCAATCGTATTTGTCTATGACGATAAAAACATTGTACGCTGATCCCTAATCTATTTTATGGGCATTAACAAGAGATTATTTGTATACCCAATCACTCCTCCAAAATTGTAATAATTCACTTTAGTATAAAGTTTGTTTTTCTATACTACACATAGCATACATTAGCATCGATATTTCGTAACCCCTCTACTTATTAAGGGAGTGTGCCCATGAGCAACTTCCCAGCAACTGTTTTGTCTCTTACATCAAGTCCACGGGCTACCTGCGGTCACTTACACCCAAGTAAAAAAAAAAAATTCACAGATTTCCTGCCTCACACGACTATCGAGCACATTCGAAAAAATATGTGAAAAATGTCGTTCACTTTTTTTTTGTTGACTTTTTTCAAAAAGTTTAGGCTACAGGGCAAACCCTTACCCGATCGTCTTTGTTTTAGGCTCAAATTGTAGCTGACTAAATTATCCAGAGGAGTTTTTCTCAAATTTTTTATATCATTCTTCGTTTCCGCCAAATTCAAACATTCGGACAAATTAAAAAAAAAAAATTCGCTATTTCGGCCATAACTTTTTTCGTTTTTAACTTTCTCGAATAATTCTTTTTGCACCTTACAGCTCTCGTGAATACGCGTCTTTTGAGCCTTTTTTGAATATAATATCTTCACAACTCTCCGAGATATAAGGTATTGCACTTTTTCGTGAAATCGGAGCCTACACTGGAGCGAATGAAAAGACATTTCCAATGTCAAAAAGTAAGTGCGCGCATGTAGCGACGCGACAAAGATAGCACTTACATACTTTTGATGTGAGAGACAAATAAGTTGCTGGGCAACTAAGGGTCAACTCACACCGAAAGAGCGGCGAAGGGCAACGAAGCGGAGCGCAGTTTCAGTTTCATATGAATTTCAACTTTATTTTCATTATCATAATACTTATTATCGCATGAGAAACTCCGTTATGGAATTCCCCGGAATTCCAGCGGCGCCGCGGGCATCCGCGCGACTCGTTCGAGTTTCTCATGCGATAATAAGTATTATGATAATGATAATAAAGTTGAAATTCATATGAAACTGAAACTGCGCTCCGCTTCGTTGCCCTTCGCCGCTCTTTCGGTGTGAGTTGACCCTAAGTTGCTCGTGGGCCCTCCCTAAGCCTACAGTAATGCATTTCATAAATATCCCTGCATTAGCTACACAGCGCTACCACCAAACTCTTTAATGTGTTCAATGAAGAAGTGCAATTATTATGCAGCTATTTGGCAGTAATTTTAAGTCTTAGTTGTACTAACAGCCTGTAACCCCGATGTATTCTAATGTTGATGTAGCTCGGATTATAGAAAAACACTTACATCGATAATAAACCTGAAACAATATTATCGAAGCGATATCCTATCGAAACCGGAGAGATATTGACATTTCATAAATTAAAGTAAAGAAATATCACGCAAATCGTGCTATGTGTAGTACTTCCCCAATCAAAACATGTATCCATTGATGATTTGCCGTAAAAATCATATAATATTTTACGACCGGATAGTTTTTAGACAAATAGTATATTATGTTTAGTTTTAATGAACGTTTTATATTCCTGTATTTTGTGAAATGTTCATCATTTTACGTTGTGATCATTTGAGTGCAAAATTATTATATAACCAGTTTACTTTGACGATTCGTCAGTTAGGGCAGCAGATGTATACGTTCATGTTTGCATAGTCCGAGAGCAGTATTTTTTAGATGTAATCTTTATTATTATAAAAACTTTTTTTATTTTAACATTATGAAATTCGATCGTTAGTTAATTTCTAACATGAAATATTTAATAAAGAAATCACAAAATTATATTTGGGTTTGATTTTATTACCATGCTATTTGGGTGTTATTTTTGTGGTGGCAGAGCCCAGAGGGATTTTGAGCAAGCATATGCAGGACGAAAAGTTCATAGCGAGTAAACGCGGCATAATGAGAGAAGAGAACACCGAAATTATATTCGAAAAGTTTGAAATGGGAGCCCACATAACATAATCAACCTATAATGTTCCCACTGTGCTGGAACACCGCCGGTCTCTCCTCTCTGTGAGAGGGAGTGGGCCGTAATCCACCATGTGGGCGCAGTGCGGGTTGGTAGATGACGTCACGTCTACGAATATTTGGTTTTAAGACATGCCGGTTTCCTCACGATGTTTTTCTTCACTCTCAAGAGAGCAGTGGTCTTGAAATAATAGAGCCCCGATTTATAGTAGATAGGAGCCCCGTGATCAAGAATCGATTTTCAGATTTCGAATATGAACCAAAAATGAAGTGATGTTCATAGCCGTTGATTTTGGTATGATTGTGTGCATAGGTTAATCTGATGAAGAAATTGTGGATTTTCCCTAAATCTGTTTTTCAAATAATTATTTGAAACAATATAACCAATAATTATAATTGGTTTACATAGTTTCATAGTACAATTTTGAAATAATCAACTTTGTTTATGGTGTATTCCGACGTGCGGATGGCGCCGCCATAGAGGCGCCATGGGTATTTTCTGTGAATGGCGTGTGCCGCCCGAGAGGAGCCAAAATGTTTACCTGTAAAACTCGGATAAAACACCATTTTTCAGTGGTTATCCGTAAATGAAAGTGTCCTTATTTATCACGCAGATTACGATTCCAGTGTTAGCTTCGGGATATTGCATGAAAACTCATACTTCAGGAGTATGCGTTTGAAAAATTTGTTCGCCGCCAGGCGCTATAGTTTGAAAAAACTACCGTCGCACTGAATCGGTTAAATTTAAAAATTATAACCACTTTTGGGTACTTTTGTGAATCAATGTTTACAATGATTTGGGATTAGGTACTACTGCTATTTCCGATGTTATCTTAGTGGTCTGCCAAGAAGAAAACCAAACAAAAGGTACTGTAATAATCATTGTTTATTCCATATAAATATAAATTTATTTTTGGATAACCACACTTTAGTATTGTTAGACATGTTACTGCACTAACTATCGACTAATTATTATGAGATAGATCTTATTAATACAAAATTGTTGCGCATTAGGTTCCTGGAGGGGGAGGGGGGCCGTTGTTGACCCACTGGGGATGCCCTGTTACTGTGCAGTAGTTTGAGCCGAACACCGGCATGTTGTGGCGGAAGGGCGGCAGGGGGGGGCCCATGGTCAGCGGCATGGGGCTGCCGGCCATCCTGTTCGCTCCGAACTGGAACATGTTGCCTATGAAGGGAGGTGGTGTACTGGGATTGAATGGGGGTGGGAACATTGGGGGTCCTGTGAAGTTGGGGGGTGCGCTGAAGGGTCCGTGTGCTCCCGCGTCACCGTTGGGGTGTGGGGGAGGCGTCCGGAGGCCTATATTGCTAGGCCAGGGCCTGCCTACACGTGGGAACGCGTTGGGGTTATTATTTCTCCTAGATCCTGCTGAGAATGGGTTCCGTCCCCTGCTGGGTCCGCTGCCGAACCGGCTGCTGGACTCTGAGGGTCTTTGGTTGCGTCGTTCGGGGACTTTCCTCGCGTTCTTCGAGGTCTCTCCGTCCTCCGACTCCTCTGTCTTGTCTCTCCGTTGCTCTTTCCTCGCTCTGTTGGCTCTTCGTTCTTCCTCGTCGTCGGAGTATTCGATCTGATGCGGGGGAGGCTCCACGTCGTGCAGCCACGATGCGTCGGAGCCTTTTATTCTGAAAATTAATTAAAAAAAAAACGATTAATAATCTTGTTTGCTCAACCAACACAAGGGCCCTGCAGCGTTGATCGAGATCATATTCGACTATTATTATAAGGTTGATATTTTCCAACGCCAGCTTTTATAAGTGGAATAAAATTGACGTGTTTTTTTTTTTCTTTACCGTTATTGTCTGGAAAAACTGCCAAAAAATCAAAATAACACTTATTCCTCAGGTAAAGTTATCTTGCCTTGGAAAAATCAGCCTTAGACGCAACTATTGGTAACGTTAATAACGAAAGTAAGTTAAGACTGTGACATTTAATAACCACAACGCTCATTGAATAATGTTTAAGAAGCTTTGTTCTGCAACATGTAGCTTTGTCAATAAACTTAATTTGACAAGGTTGTTCATCGCAGATAGTTTACTGTAGGGGAGGTGTATCAGAAATCTGTCTAAACTTATGGGCAGACTTCTTTCTTTACTCCCCAAATATCGACACGTCATTAATAATAGACATACACATTTACAGGTATGAGGAACAGGGTGTAAAGTTTCTCATCCTCGATAGAAAAGGGAGGATCCTCAGACCAAACAAGTGATATGTTTTGGTAACTTCTGCCCGACTGTTGTTGTCGGGCTTCTGTATACATGATAATCGCGCGGAAAACTCTGTTTGCGAGATGTAGGATTTGCGTGACGTCAGGTTTGACGCATAGTTCACGTGTGGCGGTGTAGATGTCGCCACACGCAAAATCATTTGCTGAAGATGTAACTTAACGAGATAAACGGCGATCGAGAATCGGTTCTTGTAGCGACTGATATATTTTTACCCGACTGCGGGACAGGGAATAGAATAGAATACTCTTTATTATGTAAACCATATAAATTACAGACATAATTAATATAGAAACTTAATGGGTGACACAATGGGCGGTCTTATCGCTAAGAGCGATCTTTATACCCAGGGTATAATGATCGCTCTTAGGATTGTGTTGTTTTCTTTATACCCTCAATTTCTCAGCTTAACAAGTGAGCTTGATTTGAACTTTTTTGTTGCAGTCTGGTTTTTCATCTTGTATTTCTTTTAAACTATGAAACCACCTTATCCGCATAATTAAATCCGTCACTATCAAAAGGGTGTACAGTTCGACACAACTTAGATGTAGCATCGGCAAAATTCGTAAAACGTTCGTAATTCGTATTCGTAAATCTTTATTACTACTTTAGGAAAAATTTATCAATTTTTCCTAAAGTAGTAATAAAGATTGGTGATTTTGAAGGCGCACTTAGTTCGGATGTGATCGGTTTTACGAATATTGCCGATGCTACATCTAAGTTGTGTCGAACTGTAACTTACTTCATAAGTTCCGTTAGGAACACGTAGTTGGTGTGCTGGCTCTGCGGCGCGATGAACACGTCCATGCCCGGCTGTGCGCCGCGCTCGCGGACATGTTCTACTGAATTGAAGCGCACGCAGTAGTGGGGTTCTGTTACCTGTGAATGTAATTACATTTATGTAGAGTATGGCAGTAATTAGGTCAGACAGGCAGTCACTCCATGTAAAATGCATGTATTCAACTGCAACCGGTAAGACTTGAAGACGAACCTAACATAGTTTTTTTTTTTTTTAATAATAGTAACTTTATTGATACTAAATACCTTTGTAACAATAAGTGGTAAATTGTAGGTTACAAAAACAATTGGTTGTAAAAAGGTGTCTCGAATGGTGGAAACCCTGCCTCCTAAATTAGGGGAAACGTGTGCCTTATGGTAGGGGAGCCCAGAGGGTTTTTGAGCAAGCATATTCAGGGCGAGAAGTTGATAGCTGAGTAGGTCTGGCATGAGGAGAGAACACCGAAACTATATTTAAAAAGTTTCTGATAGGAGACCCCTGGTCAGGAGACCACTTTCAGATTTCAAAAAAGGGCCGAAATTAAAGTGATCTTCAGAGGCGTTGGTTTTGGCATGATCGGGTCTGGCCTAACCCATAATGACTTAAATAGGAAAATCTGACGGGGAAATTGTGGGCTTTCCCCAAATCTGACGACTTTGAAAACTCAGATTTGGGCCATTTCTAAAAGGATATTCAGGGCGAATGAAAGTTATTCTATGCAATAGTGTTACGTGTCCTGATAGTGAATATATAAATATCTGACGGGATGATGGAGTCTTTTGGCAAATATGAGGAAATTTCATCAATTCAGAAAATTACCCAAAAGTGGCCATAATTTTGCATTTATCCCTAAATCAAGGAACCTAGTAGCTTCGATTGCTGTTTGCATTGGAAGGTGACACGTTTGTGAAGATTTCTCCATATTCAAAAGTTTGAAAATACTAAACACTTGAAAGTAATGATTAAAAGTTAAGTAGCAAAATTAAAACATCGTCGGAGTACACCATAAACAAAGTTGATTATTTCAATATTTTACTATGACACCAATTAAACCAATTATTTCAAAAACATCCTCATCTTATGGGCTATCTAACGAACTAGTAACGTTTTAAAAAATATTGAGAGATGCCCGTCAATTGTTTGATAAAACTGGCAAAGGTGGAAAGCCATAGTTACTAAAATTAACGAAAACATTAATGTAACGACTTGTTTACGTCGTAATACTTTTCTATTCGAGGTTTTATTGTAACTACGAACCTCTGCGCTCGATATCGTTACTGATATCGCCTCCAATTCTCAGTGATAGTTCGTTATGAGAGTTTTGTTAAATGAGTCCCAACACTTCTGCTTAGGCCGCCAGCTGCTAGTTAACTAGATTAAATGTTAGATCATGAGATACAAATTTATTTCTAACCGATTTCTAAAAGAGGGAGGTTATTAGTTCGTCTGTATATACAGGATGAATGTTCCAAGTCATCATGTGGATGACCAAATCAGAAACTATAGGTAATACCGAAAAATTCTTAAAGGAGTCACGGGGTGGATTTTAACGAATACTAAAACTGCATCATTAAATTTTTGAAAAGTCAATTGCTCTAGACAGGAATCGAACTCGTAGATTTTGAAAAAAAAAAAACTGCCTGTTTTATTGCACCCTCCGACGGTGTCATTAGTAAGGATCAAATTCTGGAAAGAAATGATACACGCCAAAGTAAAGGAAAGTGGACATTTTTAAGATTAACTAAAATCAGATAAACAAATTGATTAATTATGGTTTAACAATGAATTCAAAATATAATTTATTATATTAAAAACATAAGTTAACGGCCAAATAACTAGGTACTGCTACAGTGCAAACGAGCAAATCACTTACATTCTAGATACTTAAAAACTGTTACTATCTTAAAATAATTGTTTTCTGTTAAAAATGCGCCCTTTACTTTACTTTGTCGTATACCCCCCGATGGTGTCGCTAATAAGGATCAAATTCTGGAAAGAAATGATATACGACAAAGTAAAGTAAAGGGCGCATTTTTAACAGAAAACAATTATTTCAAGATAGTAACAGTTTTTAAGTATCTAGAATGTAAGTGATTTGCTCGTTTGCACTGTAGCAGTACCTAGTTATTTGGCCGTTAACTTATGTTTTTAATATAATAAATTATATTTTGAATTCATTGTTAAACCATAATTACTCAATTTGTTTATCTGATTTTAGTTAATCTTAAAAATGTCCACTTTCCTTTACTTTGGCGTGTATCATTTCTTTCCAGAATTTGATCCTTACGAATGACACCGTCGGAGGGTGCAATAAAACAGGCAGTTTTTTTTTTTCAAAATCTACGAGTTCGATTCCTGGCTAGAGCAATTGACTTTTCAAAAATTTAATGATGCAGTTTTAGTATTCGTTAAAATCCACCCCGTGACTCCTTTAAGAATTTTTCGGTATTACCTATAGTTTCTGATTTGGTCATCCACATGATGACTTGGAACATTCATCCTGTATATACAGACGAACTAATAACCTCCCTCTTTTAGAAATCGGTTAGAAATAAATTTGTATCTCATGATCTAACATTTAATCTAGTTAACTAGCAGCTGGCGGCCTAAGCAGAAGTGTTGGGACTCATTTAACAAAACTCTCATAACGAACTATCACTGAGAATTGGAGGCGATATCAGTAACGATATCGAGCGCAGAGGTTCGTAGTTACAATAAAACCTCGAATAGAAAAGTATTACGACGTAAACAAGTCGTTACATTAATGTTTTCGTTAATTTTAGTAAGTATGGCTTTCCACCTTTGCCAGTTTTATCAAACAATTGACGGGCATCTCTCAATATTTTTTAAAACGTTACTAGTTCGTTAGATAGCTCATAAGATGAGGATGTTTTTGAAATAATTGGTTTAATTGGTGTCATAGTAAAATATTGAAATAATCAACTTTGTTTATGGTGTACTCCGACGATGTTTTAATTTTGCTACTTAACTTTTAATCATTACTTTCAAGTGTTTAGTATTTTCAAACTTTTGAATATGGAGAAATCTTCACAAACGTGTCACCTTCCAATGCAAACAGCAATCGAAGCTACTAGGTTCCTTGATTTAGGGATAAATGCAAAATTATGGCCACCTTTGGGTAATTTTCTGAATTGATGAAATTTCCTCATATTTGCCAAAAGACTCCATCATCCCGTCAGATATTTATACAGTATGTTAACTAACAGAGGGCGTTCCCGTTAACCCGCAATAGTATAGCATCCATACATGCTAAAAAAAGTATTACCATTCGAAAACAAAATGTTTTTATTTTTTTTAATATTAAAATATTCACTAAAAATGTAAAATTGATACGTAAAAGAAACACACTGTACACAATACTGTACACGCGCACATGAAGGACGGCAACGTCGCAATTTCTTTATGAATGACGGGGCGTATGCGGAAAAACCCCGCTGTGTCCTGTCCTCCTAATTTTAGTCGAACTCACGCGCTGACCGGGCGCGCATTATTTTCGCATTGCAACAACTTGCGTCATTCTTGTGTGGAAAATGCCACGTTATCAGTTCAGTGCTCAGGAGTATGTGAACATGGTGCTCATTTATGCTGAGTGTAATTATGATGGTGCACGTGCTCTGAGGAAGTATGTTGAGTGGTACCCCAATGCACATCAACCGCGGAATTCTCGTGTTATTGTGAGTGCCCTGGTGCGTATTCGTAACAATGAACCGGTAGTGCCGCGTCGTTCTGGTGGCCCCCGACCCGTGATCTCTGTGCGGCAAGAAGAGTACGTGCTAAGGCATTTTGAGGCGGAGCCCGGTTCAAGCACTAGAAGAGCCGGCCGCCTGTTAAACATGAGTCACGTCGCACTCTTTAAAATTTTAAAGAAAAACAAGCAGCATCCGTACTCACTTCAAAAAGTGCAAAGGTCTGCTGGACCCGCTTTCAATGCGACGAGTGCACCAAAATAACCGTCGGCGATTGCAACAATGTGTAGACAGAGGAGGTCAGCATATTGAAAAATCTAGGTAAGTTTTTAACTTAAACGTATCATAAATACCTAAAACATTTCGAAAACATTGAAATAAAAAATAACACTAAACGACTGTGCCACAAAATTAATAAGTTCAGAAAGCCCACTCTTTCCTAAAACTGCTTTTATACTCAGGGACGGAACGGGGTACCCGTTCAATGAACGTGTTACTACTGTGACGTTACACGATTGCTATGAATAAACGCAAGTACTTAGGTATTACGAAGGCACCTGCATAAAGTAAAAGTTTTTAAATTTCTTTTATTGGAGAAAACATTCACTTGCTAACGTGTAATACCGTCATTTATCATTTAAATCCTAGCCTAAACTGTGGTTTAAATAAATGAAACTTTCTCCAAACTTAACCGCACACTTATTAGCGTTACATTATTTTTTAGGTAAAATTAATTTTTCATAATTAACACTGTAAGCCTGTCGTACCACCGGTCTGAGTGGCTAGGTAAAACAAATTCGTGTACTTGTTCCGTGAGTGGACCTTCTGTACTCTTATTAGTTTATTTTGTGGCCACGCGACGACGTGTAGGCAGAACTCAAAAGCGCTGCCACCACCCCGCGTTCATTACTCGGCCGCTGCGTGCAGAATAACTGCCTAATACTCTGTATTTTAATTTTAATGTTATTGAAACGTGGCTTAGATAGGTAGGTACAAATTTATGTTTTTTTTTTATTTACTTTGTTTGCGAATAGGTCCTTCCAAGCCCAAGGTGCCTAAGTGACGCGTTCCTTTGTCAGCCGGGCATTTGAGACGGGTTGTTAAATGTTATTGCTAAAACTAAACATACGTACATAAATGTTTAATTTTACTGATAACAACCCGACGACGTGTCTTTCTAATTCATTATGCCGCCTTTAAAGTCGCCGCTCGCCATTCAGAGCGGCGCGCGGCGGCCGGTTCGCTCGAGGCATCGGTGCGCATTGTTGCGACGTTGCCGGTCTGGGCAATGCTAGTACGCTAGGTACTATTCCGCGCTACTATTTTGATTTTAAACAGGAGGTTTCGAATTTATTGTCAATTAATTATTTTTTTGAATTCGGATTATTTTATGCTTATTTTTCTATGCTAATATTTTTATTTTAATCTATTAACGATATAGATTAAGAGTGTTATCGTTAAAAAATGACAATAAACATAAAATCGGGGTTTTTTAAGGTTAAATTACTACTAAATGGCATGAAATTATTAAAAACTAATTTGAGTACCGCATTAAGCATATCTTTATATTGTATTTGTATAGAATAAAAATTGAAAAATATTCTTAAATATCAAAATAAAAGCTTATTTTGAACTCATATTTTTGAGACTATACGGGAAGACTGAATTTCGGAATGAAATTATGAATCAACAATGAGTCGTGGAAGTCTGGAAAAAATACGTGGAAAAAGGAAAGATACCGTTATTGTTTTTGTATAAAATAAAAAAGAAATTTTAATTCATTAAGTATCTCAAAAAAAATATTTTCTTAATCTAAATTTGGCAAAATAAAACATCATTTTTATGTCATATTAAGGCTGAAATTATTTAAAAAAAATACACTGTTTGTAAGAGGAGTTCAGGCAAACAAAAATCAGTAAAAAAAAAACTTACATTAAGATATTTTATCGACAGTATAATATTTCAAAGTTACTAATAAATTACGCGGCACCGAGCGGTGTCGGCCAGTCGCGCTGTGGCGCTCTCCGAGGTAGGACCTATGTCGCTCGCGCTGCCATCGATCGACTATACACAGATACGTAGTTGCCGGCGGTATATACTACGCCTGACACGTTTTGATCCGTAAGTATTTTTTTTTCATAATATTTATTTTGTACATTCGAATCATAAACGTAATAGTGTAGTGTCAACTAGGTGTGTGTGGTCTATTATTCCTTTTATGTTTTAGGTGATGGGCCGAAAAAGTAAATTGTATTGTGGTGACAGTGGAGCAGCAATCCGTCAAAAAACAATTGAAATGTTTTTTATTTGATGGCGATAACGTCATTATCAACGTTAACCATGGCTGGTATTACCAAGTTCAGCCAACTAAACATTGCAAATAAAAATTTATGTTTGTTTGCGGTGTACACTGGTCCTGAATTTCCAATAAATGTTCTGAAGATTTATAAAGACGATCAATTTTGGAAAGAAAAATGATTCCTCGTTTGACAAAATTTTATTGTATGTGCGTTCTTCCTGAAATAATTGATCCCACAAAAAGCCGATCAATGCCACTGAGGGAAACTATTTTATAATGTAAACAGCATAACATGATAAACGTAGAAAAATGAAATTGTGTTAACTAAATTTAGATTTACTAAAACTAGTAAGTCATTTCTTGTAAACTGCATCCATTTTTATAACAAGTTGCCAAAGCCGGTTACAGAACTTAGCGATGAAAAGTTCAAAACCCTCATCAAACGAGTCCTTATCAAAAAAGCATAATATTATAAGATTAAAGACTATGTTAAAGACAAGGTACTTTGGCAATAATTCCTTCTGCACATGTGGCTTCCCTGGGACCTCATTAACGGCATAACTACGTAAATGTTTAACTGCTCTCAAATTACGATATTTATTTTTTATTTCTTTTTACATACTTCTTTGACATACTCTTTTTATTATTTGACATTATATACAGACAATTTTAATTTTTCACCTCTTTAATAGTGGTTGTAATGGAAATCATATCACTTGGTTTTAGTAGACTTTTATATTTTATTTATCCTTTTGATAGATTCTTATTTTGTAAATGTGGGGACTTTGTAAGCCTTGTAGACTTTAGACCTTTAGACCATTTTTTATTTTATCAAGTACCTGGTACAGGCCTACGCTGTCCTCCAATACCTACTGTAATTTGAATACATTGTAAAAGCCAATTATTTTTAAAAGAGTAACCGTGGAGTTTCTTGCCAGTTCTTCTCCATAGGAAACGACCAATTGGAACTGTGCACCTAGCTTCTGACGTTTCATAAGTGCCCATGTAGGTTTATGTGAAATAAAATATTTTGATTTTAAACCTTTATTTCATTTCCCACCTACTCACTAGTGCATAAATATTAAAAAAGCTATTTACAACCAACTGAAACTAGTCACCAACACTTGAGTTATCTTCTTATTTCTTATTAGCCTGTAACGTCCCACTGCAGGGCAAAGGCCTCCCTACTCTCTCATGAGAGAGTAGAGGTTTAGGCAAATTAACCCACCGCGCTTGTCTAGTGCGAGTTGGTGGGTGTACAGTGGACCGCCTGACTGGGTCCGTGGGCGCCGCCTTTGACGTGCTAGATGTTCATCAGCCGCCGCCCTGAGTTGATATCCTGCACTAATATCGACTGTTCCATCCGAGCCTATTTGGGTGTATTTATCCCATAGCCTACAGGTGGCGTTCTACATTTAGTTCAATACTAAATGCACGACAGTTTAAAGTCATATCGAGGACTATTAATATTATTTTTTCTCCTAAATAACTTAATTTTATGTGTAGAGGATTTCAGATTTATTATAAATCATAAGTATGACAAAAAATTGAAGTTGGATTTAAATTCAAATTAAAATAATGCTAAAACAATTATTGCCCTAAAGCGAACGGATCAAAGTGAGTACGTCTGACTATAAGCAGAGCGAACGCGCTAACCCTACGCACACAGTTGCGCACGCGTCTGTGTGAGTGAAATTTGCAAAGAATTACCTAAACTTGACGATCCGCGCTAAGCGATAACGCTCTTAACGAGTTTAAGGGAACGCCCTCTGTTATTTAACATACTGTATATTCACTATCAGGACACGTAACACTATTGCATAGAATAACTTTCATTCGCCCTGAATATCCTTTTAGAAATGGCCCAAATCTGAGTTTTCAAAGTCGTCAGATTTGAGGAAAGCCCACAATTTCCCCGTCAGATTTGCCTATTTAAGTCATTATGGGTTAGGCCAGACCCGATCATGCCAAAACCAACGCCTCTGAAGATCACTTTAATTTCGGCCCTTTTTTGAAATCTGAAAGTGGTCTCCTGACCAGGGGTCTCCTATCAGAAACTTTTTAAATATAGTTTCGGTGTTCTCTCCTCATGCCAGACCTACTCAGCTATCAACTTCTCGCCCTGAATATGCTTGCTCAAAAACCTTCTGGGCTCCCCTACCATTAGGAGACAGCTTTTTATTGTTACTTCGTGCACAAATATTCCTTTTCATCGCAACTTGTTCGTAGTAAACCTAATTAATACATGAACGGTGTAATACGTAGTAATAAGAGAAAATAATACTAATGATAATAATTAAAAAAATAAAAAAAGGAGCAAAAAGTTGGGTAAAGGCTAAGCAGATTGGCAGTAATTAGGTCGGGTCTAACTGACTGGACACCGACCATAATATAAACTGGTGTATAAGCATGGTAAGGAGGACTGCATTGGAGTAGACATGCCATCCTTTCACGCGCCTATCTGAAGGTAAAAGGCAGCAATTTACAAGCAACTTTAACCCTTGACATCGTATCGGTATCTACAACGCCACATGCGAGCACCGCGTCATATTGACGTCACGCAAATCCTGCATCACAGTATAATATACAGTAGAACATCTTCATACAAACGTGCCGCTCTCGGTTTGAATGTGTGCGTGCGCGCCGCGCGCCATGTCGGCACGCGATTTCACGCACACGCTAGCATAATATATGAGGGAATAAGGTGGCGGCAGTGCGGGCTGTGCAGCGCGACTGTGAGCACGCGCGTACGCTACATGACCGCTTGCGTTCGTCAACTCTCGCCGGCGGCGGCCACTTAAATTACGAGTATCATGACTTCAAAAAGGGGAAAAAAATATTGTAGTGTTTTCGGGTGCCTCAATAATGATTTCGCAAACCCGGATTTATCATTCTTCATAGTTCCTACTCAACCAGAAATGTAAGTACCTACTTATACTTAAATATTATTAGAAAATGTGGTATTGTATTGTTTATTTCACAGTTTATTTGCTTTATTAAGAGCGTAGCCGAGTCGCATTTTTCCATATAAATGTATTCCCAAATTTACTTTCTGAATACTATGTTTAGAGCTAAAGTTTATTTTAAGAAGTCTAGTTTTTAACCGACTTCTAAAAAAGGAGGAGGTTCTCAATTCGAATGTTTGTATTTTTTTTTTATGTTTGTTCCCGCATAACTCCGTTGCTTGCCAACCGATTTGAAAAATTCTTTTTTTGTTGGAAAGGGTATAGGTACCTACTTCCCAAATGGTCCCATGAAAATTTTATCGAAATCGGACAAGCGGTTTTTGAAAAATCAACAACAGTCTAAAAATTTATCTACATTGTCTACATTAACGATCTTTTTGTTTACTTTTTTGTGGGGTAGGTACAACTAAAAATTAAAAATATAAATTTTTTTACAAAAAAAAAACAACCGACTTCAAAAAAAAACACTACAAAGTGATAAATAACTTTAATTTCGGAAGTCGGTGTCAAAAAACGAAAATGCGGAACCAACGACACCGACTTCCGAAATTAAAGTTATTTATCACTTTGTAGTGTTTTTTTTTGAAGTCGGTTTTTTTTTTTTTGTAAAAAAGTTTTTATATTATAAAACAGAGGATTGAGTACGAAACATCGTTTAGGTAAACGTATTTGTCGCGTATAGTTGTAATAAGGGCAATTTCACAATAATTAATATTGCAAATTAATTACTATTGAAATTATTATTTTTTCTATTGTCTGATGTGTTGTTCAATCCAAATATGGTGTCTTAATCATAATATTAACTTAACAAAATTACAGTAACATGTGACCGACTAACGTTTAGGGTTGCTTTACGTCGACGTTAATCAACGAGCGTGTAATTTAAGTGTAGAATCTAGATACACCCATTACAGGAATTACGGCAAAGATCGAAATTTACTCATGATCCCACCTGATGATTTTGTCGATAATGTAGAAAGGATGGAGCAGGTGTTTCGCAAAGCGTTCGAAAAGGACCACATCAACATTAAAATTGGCCGGTCAATTTACGATCAATTGAATGATATAGAATTTAAGATGCCCTGTCCATGCTTTCCCAAAAGCTTTACAAAAACTTTACATAAGAATGAGAATTTACTTTACATTAACAAATAATAATAAAGCGTTCCGGACGTGCAGAAACAGGAGAAAAATTTTCTCGGTATCAAATTTGTAACTTAGTATAATAAATGTTATGTGAATAAAGGCTTTTTATTTTTACTAAATTTATAAATTGGTAAAATATTCAATCATAATATGCTTTTTATTTCATAAATTTAGATCAAGTGCTGCTTGTTCGAAAATATTAACTAAAAGTAAAAGTGACAACCCTGGGGATCAACGCAAGAGT
The DNA here is from genome assembly GCA_945859645.1 of Amphipoea oculea. Lineage (NCBI taxonomy): Eukaryota > Metazoa > Arthropoda > Insecta > Lepidoptera > Noctuidae > Amphipoea > Amphipoea oculea. The sequence continues at coordinate 16,962,802 of OX243880.1, forward strand.
AGGCTAATAACTCGGCGGGCGGCCTTAGATAACTTACTGTATATTATACTGTGCCTGCATCTCGCAAGCAGAGTTTACCGCGCAACTAGCATAGATACAACAGCCCGACATGAATCACTGGGCAGTTGCCCGCCAGACAAAACATCCGTCTGGTCGGAGAATCCTCCCTTTTCTATAGAGTATGAGTGAATTTTATATCCTGTTCCTCCTACCTCTATAACATTTTTAGGGGCGATACACAGCGCACGTTACTAATTTATGGCAGACAATACAGATGAACAAAAATCTTGGTTGCGTTTTATTTTATCCAGAAATGCACTAAACCATTACAGAAGTTGATTCGGGTGACCTCTGAAGAGACCCCAACGAGATATAAACGAGAAGAAGTTGGATTCGAAAGGTGAAGAATAGCGTATCGTGGAGTAGTTTACGAGGAGCTCCAGTACAGTGACTTTTGTGATAGGATAAGCCAGTATTATATTCGGCAATTTCCCAACTTTTCTGGCTGTTACAACTGCTAAAGATCGTAAGTCAGGCCCAATTAAGATGTGCCTTACGCGTCATGACGAAATCAGGTAGTTATTCCGTCATAGAATCATCACTGTGCGTACATTACGTCGTAATTATTTAAAACAGTAATGTTAAAGCCCATCATTATGATAATAACTACCATCAGTAGTAATAGATAGTCATAAAAATAAATCTCATTCATGCAGACTCATAAATAAATATCAGTTTTCTTATGAAACTCCAAGGGCGACGCCGTATATTCAAAGTCGCTTACAACTTTAGCGGAATGTATTCATATTTTTATGTGATTTTTTCCGTATATCCATTTATAAAATTATATTGCCATTATCATATTATTTGTAGACACAAAGTGCCTTATAAATTAGGGAGAAATTGAAGACAATATGGCCGTTGGATTGTCGCCAGGCATATTTTATACTACCCTAGTTTAAATTACCATTTTTAAAAGGCCAGTAAATTGGCTGATGTCCTAATCAGTTTTTTGACTCCGTGGGGTTATTTGTAATGTATTGCGTATATGTACGTCAAGCTAAGTTTGAAATTAAGCCAAGACACAGTGTCGAACGCAGTGGGTACTTATTTATGTTCTTACAAGGACAAAAAAAATGCAAAATGGGCCAGAATGTTCATGCGGGGTTACTTGTCCATTTATATTTACTGGTTGTTTGTATTTAGGTCACCAAAAAGTTGAGTCCACATCAAATTCGCTGATTAACGAATTGATTAGACTACCAGTATCCAGGAGTGCTTTCAAGAACTTGCAAGGTATCTTCAACTTAATAATACTCTTAAATTCATTCATTCACTTACAGCCTGTGCGTGTGTTTGTGTGTCTAGCAGAAAATTTTGCACAAGATTTCCTTACATAACGAGACAGAGCAACTGACTGGCTGGCTCTTTATATGGTGTACATAATAAAGAGTATTCTATTCTATTCTGAGCTCTATGGAGGGATTTTTGAAAATTTATCCCTCACACAGATCGGAGAGGCATGGCATAAAGGGAGGAGGTTACTCAGCAGTCGTGTTTGCGACCACGAGTCGAGGGGTAGGGAGGACTGCAATAGAGTGTACATGCCATCCTTTCTTACGCCTGTCTAGGCATAAGGCAATAATTTACGAGCTACTTTGACACTTGATTTTTTTTTTTTGTTGTTTTTGACTTTAAACTTTTAAGCGCTTGGCTAAATATCAGTTGCCGTGCCCCTAGCGAGCGGCTACAAATCGATAAAATTAAGATAAAATAATACCTACAATAAATAAGGAGGAGGAATCGTCGTGTCGATTAAAAAATAGTCAAAAAGTTTTTATCTCTATTTAACCGATTCCGTGCGGATGGCGTCGTAGAGGTGCCATGCCATGGGTATCTTCTGTGAATGGCGTGTGGCGCCCGAGAGGAGCCAAAATCTCGGATAAAATACCATTTTTCAGTGGTTATCCGTAAATGAAAGTATCCTTATTTGTCTCGCAGATTACGATTCCAGTGTTAGCTTCGGGATATTGCATGAAAACGCATACTTCGGAAGTTGTAAAAAATTTTTTCGCCACGAAAACATTTGTTCGCCGCCAGGCGCTATAGTTTGAAAAATCTACCATCGCACTGAATCGGTTAATAATGGTTTTAATTGTACAGTCAGCATCAAAAGTCGATTAACACTATCATTTTTACATGTAATTAAATTGACAACAACTTTTTTCAATAAACTGATTTTTAGCTTTTCACATAATAGACAAGAGTATACAGAGTTGATACGACAGAGGGGCTTTCCTTTAAACTGCCTATACTAGGTACCATTTCCAAGCTCTGTACCAAAAATCAATTAAATAGCAGCAGTAGTTTAGTCGCAAATGATTTTTTAAGTTTTTACCCCGTTTGAACACGATGTATCTTTCGTAACAGCTGAGTATGTCTAACGCATAGGTCATGCACCTTAAAACGATAAATCTGAGTATAACCATACGTTGTTGCCGCTCTGACGCAAGTCACAAGTACAATCAAATATTTCACAAAAAAGTTGGCAATGCAAACAAGGAAGCAATAAATACACATACTTGCTCTTTCATTACGAGAGTGACAATCATAGCAAAACATCCCGCGCGTAAAAGAAATAGAAATAGGTCAGTGTGTTGCTATTGCATCCTAGATCCTTGCGATCGATAAGTGGGGCTTCCCGACCTTTAAAAAACATGTTTTTTCACTTTCAGTGCGCCGACGCCACCCTTCCGGTACGTACGGTGCGTTTGTCGAACTCGCGACAATTATTATCGCGAATTATTAGCGCGCTGACAATTATTATTATTGTGATTTTGTTTAGTTATTGTGATAGGACACTAAATTATAAGTTTAAGACAGTATTTGAACTAAAAAATAGGATTATTTTAGCATTCTTAGCGACGGACAGTGATTTAATTAGAAAAATAAATAACAATCTTCTCCGTCGGTATGATTTGTGCATTAATGTGAATGGGGGACACATCGAGAATTTAAAAATTTAGTGTTTTTGTTGTGATTGTTGTTTTGCGCGTACTTCAAAACCTTACCTAACATAAAAGCCGCCTACCGCGCCACTGCCGGCGTCGGACCCCCGCCGCGCGCGACGTTGCCAGTTTTGTTACCCAGGTATCTAAGTTCAGTAAACTTCATTTACAAAGGCTGTTGCGTTTTACTCTAATTTGTAAGCTATTTAGTTTGTTTGAAAAAAACAAATTCTAGTTTTTGGCGCTTTTTATTTTTAGACCGTATTGAATTAATACTAAACACCTATAGTTACGTACTGTAATTTAAAATCCCCTCTGTCATATCAACTCTGTATATTCTAAAAAAAAATCTTCTGCTGCAATTTTGAACAAATATTTTGCTCAATAACTAAGATTAAAAAAACTGAAGTGTTAATCAACTTTTGATGCTGACCGTACCACGCAGTTAATAGGACGAAAATAGAACGAAAAAATCATACATGTTCTCTGTCGCAGAAATACGACACGGGCGGTAGGGGCACGGAAACATGTGTCGCATTTATGCGGCAACAAGCGGTTAAAAGGTTAATGATACGCTGAAATAAATTTACTCAGGTGTAAAAAAGAGTGAGAGAGAGAAGAGACCCCAGCCAGGTAATGAGCGTAAAGTGAAGCAATGGCACAAAAGGGCGGAGGCACCTCAGCAGCAGGTGGACCAAGGATGCCGATGATGATGATGATCCCTTAAAGGGCTTAAATAGAAGATGAAAGTTTGTATGGAAGTTTTCCGATGGAAGATCCCATCGGGCATACGACTTGTTATCACATAAGTTAATACTTACGGGTCCAAAGACATCGAAGACTCTTCCTAATGCTTTGGAGCCATTCTCCAAGAACAGCACGCTGTCTAAGTCCACGGCTGGTGTCTCTGGCAGTGCACGAACTATGACTGCAGATGATAATAAAAAGCATTTAGTTTATGGTGTAAGCATAATCAACCTATAATGTTCCCACTGCTGGGACACAGGCCTCCTTTATTTATAAGAGGGAGTGGGCCCAGTGCGGGTTCGTAGATGTCACATAATATCTTCGAGTTTTTGAAGTGAAAACTTCTTTAGGCGCGTTGGGCATTTTTTAAGATGGGAAAAAACCATCGAATTCGCGCCACTGTTACCGTAAGCGACACCGCTTCGGATGTGTTCGGCTGTCCTTGGGATGTACTCGGTTTTAATGTATATCCGATATGTCAGTGAGTGATGGCAAAGTATTCTGTTTGTGTTTTGTTTTCACTTCTGTCGGCACTCCCGGAGTGCCACTGTTTTTTTTTGGACATGCCAGTTTCCTCACGATGTTTTCCTTTACGGTTTATGGTGTACTTTTGGCTTATCTAGTTATTGTGTTTGTCTTTACTGAACAGTTTGGCTGTCTGTTGGGGCAGGTCGACCCAAAATGGTCTGACACATCGGCGCTGACGGCACATACGGGCGTATCTCATAAAAAGTCTAAAATGAGTTTAATATACCACAATGTTTGTCTTCTGAAGACGAACTTCTGAAAATGCAATTCCAGAAGTTGCCTTATCTACATTAAAAAATCATTAATTCAATTTAGGCTGAGAATCAGGATTTCTGAACGTCAAAATTACGTCAAAATACAGTCCCCCAAAACGCCCACCTTTCACATCTACATTGTTATTACCTAATATTTATGTATATGTGAGGATTATACCAACTGTACCTATATCAGTAGGCCAAGTAAATATATTTTATTTGGCTCGGTAATCAAACCCGTATTAGTATCGCAGCAGCCAATCACACAGCCACTGCGCCAACGATGCATGTAGTGCTTTCTATCTTCATCGCAAGCAGAGATTTAAATCTATATTATGATCGTAAGTATGTACAGTCACGTCTAAAAGTATGTATACACTTGGCTTTATTCAAAGGCGATTTTCTCCTTTATTTTTGAATGAAATTTTATGTTATTACGAAAATAGTATTTTCGAACCCATAGGTTTATGTTAAGTGTCGTATTTCAACGTTGCATTCGTTATTTCAAAACACACACACACAACAGAAAATTGCCAAGTGTATACATACTTTTAGACGTGACTGTACACTTCTACTTAACCTTTTCGACGCCCATCTACATAATACGCGATGTGTCCTCCAGCGCCACGCTACAAATGTATAACGTATCTATAGTAAAACGTAGGGATGGGTTTAATGTCCTATCGATAAATAATATTATAAGTTGAAATTAACGTTTATTCACCAATTTACGAAGCTAAATAAAAACTGATACCGTATTTTCATATTTTGTTTTATTTCATAAAAAAATCAATATGAAAACCTGGATATATTTCCCATAATAAAAGAAAAGAATTGTAAATTTATTAGACGTGTGTTCTAGAAGGCAATCCTTCTACTTCATATCAAGTCGTTGGCGCTCGAGGCACGTCAAAATCCTTTCTGATATAAGGATGTCTAGATGTCGATGTCTATGGTATTTTTCTTTTTTCTATTCACTGTGGTCGAGTTACACAACCGATTCATGCATAATTTATTTCGTTTACTTACAAAAAATAGAACCAAATACAATCAATAGAAGCTAGATACGTGGTTTTCTATCTACGTGTTTTAAAAAAAAATTAAAATGGAGTGTAAGTGACTGTTTTACGCAGATGTTACAGATCTTTTTTTTAATGGTAGGTATAGGTGTCGCAAAATACTAGCAATGATTTTTCTTGTTTTTAGAAACTAATAGAAAACGGAAGTACATTCCTGAAACGGAAGTTGACGACTTAACGTAATGTCAGGACGACGAACTATTTCAAAATTCTGATTATTCACAAACTTTTTCTTATGATGAATCTACTCAAAAAGAAACAAGATGTAAACATTGCACTACACTAAAAAAAACCGACTTCCAAAAAAAACACTACAAAGTGAAAAATAACTTTAATTTCGGAAGTCGGTGTCTTTGGATCTGTATTTTAGTTTTTTGCCACCGACTTCCGAAATTAAAGTTATTTTTCACTTTGTAGTGTTTTTTTTGGAAGTCGGTTTTTTTTTTCTTAAAAAGTTTTTATTTCACGCTTTTTAGTGGGTCTGCTTATAATTTATCTAAGTTACAATAGCCTAGTGATCATCGCCTTTTACAAACAAAATATTGCTTTTCCCGAAGCAGGGAAGTTAATTGTTGAGGAGTTCTCCAGGTCCACCATCAGCTCCATATCACCATTCACATTGTGACGAGCATGAATTGCTTAGCAACCATATTAAAGTTATCGAATCGCAACCCGTGAAATACTTAGATATTATTGAGTAGTTCCGGTGGCCATCTGTGGTCTTCATCATCAGTTCCACTTCACCAAATGGTGCTTTCCGAGAGCAAGTGCACGAGTTACTATAAAAAATACCCAAATCGCTATAGGCGTGCCTATAATATTTGAAGAGTTCCTTCGATATCTCCAGGATCCCATCATCAAATCCTGACCTGATGTTTTTAGACTAGAAGTTGATAATCCTGGCTGCAGCATCAGGCCAGACTTATGTCAACATTGCATTGAACTTAAAATTTAGTCCTGTTTAAAATGAGCCCAAACACGATTAACGGTGCTGTTATTTCAAGGTTTGTACTTTTTCTGATGCTCCTGGCTTCAGCATCAGGTCTCTATGTACTTCGGTGTTTCTCATTAACAGTACGTTTATCCACACATCGAGCCCTTTTCAATGAGCCTAAACACGATATATCTGCTGTTAGTTGTCGAGGAGTTAGGTACTCTGCAGACTATCCTGACTGCAGCATCAGGTCATGACTTGATGATCATGAGACCAAATGTGACAAATGCCCTATCAAACATCAAAACAATTTACTAAAACAGTCCTTGCCTGTTTGAGTAACTTCTTACTGTTAAGGAGTTGTACCTTCCATCATCAGCCCAGCGAGCAGCAAATATAGCGAGGTCTTCATCGTGTCCCATCACTGGCTTACTTTATATCAAGTACTTGGCGTTGGGGGCACTAAAATATTTTGTGGCGTTTTTGTTTCTATTGAATATAAAACAAACAATAACTTATTATGTGTGAAAAAGTTAAAAATATGGCTTATAACAGGGCAATTTTCCATAAAAACAAAATAAAAGGTCTTGTAAAAGTCGTAAATTTATTTTATACTATTATTACTTCTAATCAAGTAGTGGCGCTGAGGGCACGAAAATCTCGAACTTGTATACAAGTGATTGGCGTTCAAAAGGTTAAAAATCTTAGAATTTCTAATTGCGCGTGTATTACGCCGTTTACGCTTCAACAAATACAGAACCTCCTTTTTTAAAGTCGGTTAAAAAAGGAATTAATCGGATACAACAGCTGAAACAACTCGTACAAAGAAAGGTAGTGTTGCTATCGATTGCAATAACGATGCGGAAATCAATGGAGGTCATGGAAAAAAGCTCGCGGCTGTCAAGGGCGAGACAACGTGACTTGTACGCGACGTCTGCGATAAAATCGATGTTACTCTAAACTACATGGTTTTACGAGGTCGATAAAGCTTGCTTTGGTTGTGAGAGTTTTGAACTTTTGACCGATTTTTTGGTGAATATTTTTTAGGTAGGTACTGGCACTATACTATGGCAGTATACTTTCTCTGTTTCAAAATCTGATGAAAGTGTAAACAAAACCTGTTCAGTACCCCAATTGCGTAAGACACAATCTGAATATATTTTTTTTTTTATTTGAAATGGGCTTGCTCTTGACTCTAGCCTAGGTCAAAGGTGACAGAAACAAAGTCGACGATGGAGTGAGCTTACCCAGAAGAAGCCTGTTCACTGTCACTTTAAAGAGATTCGGGTTGTATGCGCTCGGAAAAACAGATGCAGGTAGAGAGTTCCACTCTTTTGCTGTGCGCATTATAAACGACACTTGCAAACGCTTAGTGCAAATTGGTGGAATAGCAACCAGGTAGGGATGGTAACTAGCAGTGCGCCTGGATGTCCGAAGGTAGAAGGGGGCCGGTGGAATGAGGTCGTCGAGTTCTTGGGCACACTCACCAAAGTTACAGTCTGTAGAAGATTTTGAAGGATATTGCTAAACCATTGCTTTATATTACGCAATTACCCCGCAGGTTTAATTCTTACGCAATCACTCACTAAAAAGTACTTAACACATTCATCTGTATTTAGGTTTCAACTTCAAATCGCCAGCACTTTTCCTAACAATTGTAATGTTATAAATTTTAATTGAAAAATCTTCAACGAAAATTGAAGTTATAATTTATTAACCTCAACTACTATTGTCAAATGAAAAATTGTAATTGGAATCCGAAGGTACGTTTTCCGATCCATTTGTTTACATTTTCATCTGATAATTTTGGCTTTTCGCTATTAGAAAATGATTGTAGCAAAGACCTGAGGCTTTGTAGGTAAATTAAGATGTCATCTATTATGTCATTGCAGTGGCGGATTTACACATTTGCGGCCAGTAGACTATTCAAACTCTGCCGCCCCTACCGACCTGTACTAATAATGTCCCATGTCTTCTGTATACGGCTCCGCCTTTTCTTCAAAATACTAAAAATGTTCTCATTCATCAGCTACGAAAAACTTGCAAAGAGATTTGTAAAGATCGGCAACTATGAGAAAATCTACGGTAGAAGGCTGTATTTGAGCATTAACAAAAAACATGGTAGGTATATAAATATTAATCTGATTAATTTCAGTAAGACATTTAAAAAAATGTAAGCCCATTATTTGCCGCCCCTAAAATCTGACGCCCTAGGCTCCAGCCTACTCAGCCTATTGGTAAATCCGCCACTGTGTCATAGCATAATCAGCCTATAATGTTCCCACTGCTGGGACAGAGGTCTTCTCTCTGTGAGAGGGAGTGAGCTATAAATCCACCACGCGGCCCCAGTGCGGGCTGGCGGATTATGTCATATTCATCATCTGCCTAGCCTTTTCCCAACTGTGTTGGGGTCGGCTTCCAGTCTAACCGGATGCAGCTGAATACCAGTATGTTACATGGAGCGACTGCCTATCTGACCTCCACAACCCAGCTACTGGGTAATATGATACCCCTTGGTAAGACTGGTTGTCAGACTTTCGGGCTTCTGACTAACCGTAACGACTGTCAAAGATCGACAAATGACAGCCGGGACCAACGGCTTAACGTGCTTTCCGAGGCACGGAGGGGTCCAGTATGTAAAGATGGTCACCCATCCACAGACCAACCGCGGCAAGCATAGCTTAACCTGATCGATCGACCTGTGCGGCTGTTATTATTTAGCCACGGGCCCCTCGGATTATGTCATATTATTATGTAAATACTATGATTCAGTAATTACATTGTCCGGAAAAGAACCGGAGTTACCGACATAGCTTGCAGAGTAAGCAAACTGAAGTGGCAGTGGGCTGGCCATGTTTGTCGAAGGACCGATGGCTGGTGGAGCTGACGAGTCCTTGAGTGGAGACCGCGTATCGGCAAGCGTAGTGTGGGACGCCCTCCAGCTAGGTGGACGGACAACCTAAAGAAAGCGGCTGGGACGGGCTAAATGCGGAAGGCGGAGGACAAGGTGTTATGGCGCAGCCTAGGAGAGGCATATGTCCAGCAGTGGACTGCAATAGGCTGAGTTGATTGACTATGATTCGTCACATAATAATCCCGGTTCACTAACTGATGAATGTCGGGACTACAACTCTTAGTTATCAGGAAATTCCGGCGACTTAGCGCTGTAGATAAGATTACTCTGAAATTTCCCTAGCCTGACTTCTGACCCCACATTGATAAAATTTGGCAGAGAGCATGGAACCTATGGTCAGCAACAAAAGTCGGTTAAGATTGTTTACTGTTTGAGTTAGTTACTGAAAACTTAATTATGAGTTTTCTATATTTATGTTGTCACGAATTTGCATTAAAATATGTTGTAGTAAGTTCGGTGCCGGGATAAAACCGTTCGTTTAAAATTCCCGGCTAATGTGGCATAATTTTTAAATACTATAGATAACTGGAGGTTAGGGCAGAATAGTTTTTTTTTCTTTTAATAATTTTCATCAGTCCTTTCTGGACTATTATTAGTTTCGCTGTGTGAATACAGTGGCGTTTCAGGTACAGGGGCCATTGCCCACTACTACTTCTTTATATTACTTGACTTCTCTTAAGTCGATTGACAGATTCACTGCAGTCCAGCTATTTAACAGCCAGGGGATTTGGGTGGGTGGCTAGACGATCAGCATAACGCCTTTTATGTTTATCAATTTCCTCAAGAATGGCAGGAGTGTTAAGATAAACATGGATTTCTTCATTCCATGTGAACCATAGTGCATTTACAATATGGACAGAATAGAATGGCGCAGAACACAATATTCTATACATTCATTCATTCTTCTATTATATATTTTTATGTCTGTAATTTATATGGTGTACATAATAAAGAGTATTCTATTCTATTCCATAAGCCCAATTTAAAAATATCGAATACCCAGCGCCAAACTTACTCCTACATCCTTACATAATATAAAACAAAGTCGCCAAAATGTCTGTACGGGAATAACATCCGAATTACTGCACCAAATTGGATAATTGGCTATTTGACAGTTTTCGAAAAGATATTTTTAAATATACGTAGGTTTATTTTATACCTCTTACAATTATTTTTTTCTTAAAAAAGCGTTGTTTATTCGAAAAAAAATGTTTTTTTTCATTCCGTATTTTGAAATTCGCGCGGAAACAGCCGATCACGTGACATTTATGGCTGTGACGTCACATTTCAATAAACTAAGTAAAGCTAACTACGACGCTTCAACTCTTAAACATATTTTGTGTGGAAAGTTTGCATAAAAAGTTGCATAAAAAGTATATTTTGTGTGGAAAATCAGCAAACTGCCAACGATGATAAAACACAGTAACACATAACGTTTTATTTATTGTGATGTGACGTCATACGATGCTCGATCATGGCCGTTCGCGTTTCAGTTTTTGTAATCCACAGATAAAAAATCTCTAATTTATTTTTCAAAAATAAAATATTTACAATTTATTTTAATGCATAAAACCTATTGTATGATTATTGTGAACCTATATGCTACTATATCTAACATATTATATATTTTATCGTTACAACTGTCAAATAGCCAATTCTTTTTTCGTTGTTGTGTTCGGTATTGCCAAGACAATGTTTGTATGAAAGAAAATTTCGGAAATTCGAAAAAAAAATTGCACACATACGAAGCTGGGGCCGGCCACTAGTATTCTCATTTTTTTTTTTATTATTATGGTGTGTACTTATGTCCGACTTTCGTTGTTGACTGTACCAAAGGCTGAAGAATACAGAACATATTAAATCATATTTTCATAATCAAATGTAGAAAGTTACCTAATCTATCAACTATGCTGGCAATGGTTCCAATCTTGGTGGTTTCCTGGGCTGGCAGGCTGATGGCAAGGTCTTCTATTGGAGGCAAGTCATCGAGGCCCATTTCACCATTCACTTTTGGAGTATCTGTCTTTGCAGTCTTGTTTTGTCCTTCGAATTCCTCTCTGAAAATAAATGAACATAAATAAATGGGAAATCCCACAATACTAATAAATAAATATATACAAACATAAATTATACTACACACAACAATTTTACTATATGAATTTGATTTATCTAATTTGTGTGTTGATGTTGTATTTATTCATTTGTATTTGTCTATATGTGATTTTGTATTTATTATTGAATAATTTAAAGATCTTTTTCGAATATGGGTTATGTGGTAACTGATTTTTTTTTTAATTGTAAAAATGATTCATTTTTATTATTAGAAGGATCTATTTGGGACATAAGCCCAATTAATGCTGATAAAGTTAAAGGTACTCTCAGTACCAGTATTTTATATGATTTTTAGCAATTTATGAAAAGTATTCATACCTACCCCTTCAAAAAATACATTGCTGTCATTTATAGATACAGCCCGATTGAAACTTTATGGCGGGTCGGAATATGACGCGAGCCCCTGCGCCAGTAACAAATTCACCTGTCAGCGGAGGTGAGGGGGTGAGCTACTGCGCAGCGAGAAGCGCTCTATAGAGTAGCCATAAAGTCTTAATCAGGCTGTAATAAATATCCGAAACCTGTCTAGTTAAAAAAAAATAAAAGTGTCATAAACACACAATTGACAAACACTAGGGCACCTAGACTGCAAGCATGATAGCCAATCTAGCCAACAACAATGACATTCAACGCACTAAGTGATAAACCGACATACTGTAAACATGCAATTCCCTCTTATCTCATTTTTAAGCACATTTGCATTTGAAACAATGTCAATGTATTGAAATTATGGATTAAGAAGTAATCAAATCAATTGGTAAACATTAACAGGTACTCTAGAATATTATGATTGTGTAATTGCTAGCTTCCACCCCCTGTTTCGCCTGAGTGGTATGTCATTCAAAAGTAGCCTATGTCCTTCCCCAGGGTTAAAAGTATCCTCATGTCAAATTTCATCAAAATCGGTCTAACCGTTTCGGAGATTAGCCGGAACAAACAGAGACAAAAATTGTTTTTTTTTTTGTTATAAGTACTGTTTATACTTTCATATGCATTTATTTTGACAGTAATAAATTAACCCCTTAATTGATGTCCTGTGGTGCCAGTCTGAGAGACGCTACATCTTCGCATTTTGCTGAGTACTTAATTAGGGATTTATTTTATTAACTTATCATGTCTGTCCTTGTAGCGTATAATTTATTAAGCTCTTTAAATGTGTTAGTATTTATTCAACCCATGTGGACCCTCTCATGTATTTTCTTTTTCAACAGTACAGGGTGGCAGGGACATGAATATGCAATCGGTTACCATGGATTCAGTACATCAACCCCCACATTGAAATTATTAGTAGCTTATTTAAAAAAAAATCCTGCTCCATACATTTTGGCCGCATAGGTATTACAGTTTGCACGTCAATGACCCTGCCCTCCTGTATAGCTTTCTCTGCAGAGTATCTTTAACTCATTGAGCTCCGCTAATGAGACACAATTGATTTTCTAAGACACAATTGACTTTCTTTTGTATCGTACTACAGAGGTTACACATGGAGCTTGACCGGTTAATAATATACCCAGGTACATTACATTCACAAGCCGGTGTATAGTTAACTATACACTGTATCATACATTTTATAAGGCGATTTGATAGGACTGGCCCTGGAGAATATGCCAATATTTCTGGGTTGGACTTTTAGAGCATAATGACTGTTGGTGCACTGTTGGTGCTAAGTGTGTTAAATCAATTAATAATCAGTTTAGGATATTATAGTCTACTGCTGGGTTTAGGCTCCTCACAAGTATAAATTTTTGCCTTTACTTGGCTTCCCCAATGTGGAAAAAGACAGGTCTAGCATTATGTTGTTTTAAAATAAAAAGATTATATAAGCAGATGAAACTTGAAGGTTTTCTTGGTGTAATAACTGCCTAAGAATGTTCAAAATATATTCTTAGAATTGTAGTAGAAAGAAATAGATAAATTTAGTGCTTCTCCAGAGAAAATTTTCCATGAGAAACTCCTATTAAACTCTTAATCACCGCTAATGAGACAATTGATTATCTATTGTAATGGGCCAATATTGGCCAGGACAGGGACGAAGCGGTTAAGTATTTTATTGAAGAACATACAACAATGCAATAATATACATAACCAATGGCAAGTTCTGTTAAGCACTTTGCCTTATCAATAAATATCTTATGCCTCAAGCCATAGTGCAGGTATATTAGAATGTACTATGGTGACCAAGGTATTTGCAAAAACAATAACTTCTTATCTTTGAATTTCCAATATAATGGAAGAACAAAATGCATAAAGATTTCATCATACCTCCCACTTTCAAAAATTAAATTATGATTTTCATCCATATTAAGTTTTGCATAACATACACAAAAAAAAACAGCTGTGTAAGTAGAAGCTAAGTTTTTATAGAAATTTATCATGCATTCTAAATGGGATCCTGCCGTTTTGCCGAAAAGATTTTGCCAAATTTTCATTACCCAAACAAATTTTAGCAACCTTTTTTTATACCAATGTAATATTTGGAATAATTTTAGTACGCACATTTTCATTTGGTCAAATGTTTACTTGGCAGATTGTTACCAAGGAAAATGTCATTAAGGCTTTTGGTCTTTAATCAAATGATTTATTACAGCAAACAATATTTGGACAATAAACGTTTAGTCAAATGATTTGTTACGACAAAAAATATAAAGGCAAAAATAAGATTTTTTTGGGAATTGTATAATTAAAAATGCAATTTTATTTTAATATAGGTAATCATTTATTAACGCGAGTACAAAATAGCAAAAGCTAGTACAAAATATTTGTAACTTACAATTTTTTTTTTTTAATTTTTTTTTTTTTAAGCCAATATACATTTTACTTGTTTGTTAAATTTGATGTCATTTGCGTATTTCTTTGTAAGCTTATGTGCTTGAATTTGTCTGAAACAAGTCAAATTTATGGTTACTAGACATTAGGTTATTTATGGAACTAGTTACAGTAGGTTATTAATTAAAAAAAAATGGTTAGGTTAGGTTAGGTTAAAACTGTGACCACCTACGCACGAGCCGAGCGAGCGAAGCGAGCGGTGCCGCGGCAGCGGCCGGCGAGTGCCAGAAACGACTAGATTATATAGAAAAAAAATATGGAAAAAAGAGATTATTTTTAGGAGGCTATCGAGAGAAATAATATAATTTTAATTACATTATTATTACCTGTAAAATTGACGACACCAAATATTTGGCTTATTTAATTTTGCGTAAAATATGTTATACCAACTGAAATATTTGACTAGATAAAAAATGGTAAAAGTACTAGTTGGTGAACAAGTTATTGTTCAAACGTTCACTTGCCAAACATAGGTTTTCGTAACAATTATTTGTAAAGAGATTTTTTGGTAAGTAATAATTTGGCAAATGAAATTATGCGAAAATTTGTTTGGGAAGTGATAATTTGGCAATTTCTTTTCGGTAAAACAAGGGAGACCCATTCTAAATACTGTAAACATTAAAAATGTGTTGCAACTGTAAGAGGTACTTGTAAGTACTCACCCACTGGAGACCTCTTCGATGTCCTTCACGGAGTCCACATCACTGTCGCTGGAGGCGCTGGTGGAGTCGCTGTCGGAGTCGCTGTCCGCGTCGCGGTACTCCGTCACCTCGTACTCCACCACGCCACTCTCCGCACTGTCGATTATCATGTGTCTGCTAACATCCGCTTCGTCACGGCCGCTCGGCCGCGACAACGGCCCGTGAGCACACGCATTTATTATATTATTCTTTAACACCATCTCAGTTAAATCTGCGGCATCAGAATCTGTCGCATTATCGTTCGAACGAGTCTCCGTATCATCCGAATCAGAATCTGAGCCGCCGTACTCCGCTATCAAACTAAGAGACACGTTTTTGTTATTGCTAAGATCAAGGTTCTCCATTGTTGTGACCGTTCACACATGTACCACAACCGTACTGTTAACTTATTATATATTATGTTATTGTGTATTTCGATCCCGCTACTGGATTTTTATGTAGATAATGGAACACGTGAACTTATTCGGGATTATTTGAGACAAGAAAACAAAAGTCGTGAAACGATTATCGCAGCAAAATGACAAATGACAATTTTCTGCACAGATCATGCGAAATCTACAAACTTGCAGTAGTTTTGAGCACATGTCTTTTAAGTTCAGTTTAAATGCCGGCTCCACACGCTTGCCAAACCGTTACAAATGGGCCATGGCCCCATGGGGATAGAAACTGTCACTTGCTCACTTCGGATGGCGCTACTACCACTAGTCCAAGAATTTGGCAGCTACCTATTACTATCCAAACAATGTTGCTTTTATAATTGTTAAAAATGCCATAAACGACAAGTGAAAGTGTTTATGTAATGAGCAGCACGGTTTTAGATGTAAGATTTAAGTTGACACGAATCTCCTGACACTAGTTGATTATATTTATCTTGGACCGCGGGCGTCAGGTAGTCAATACTTTATTTCGACTTTCAGAAGGCGTTCGATTGAGTTGACAACACACTGCTCTTGAAACTTAACAAAAGCTGACGGCGCTCATCAATCTCATGCTCTCCGGCAATGTGAACGAAGCCGTCATTGATATTTTTTTTTGGGGCAAATTTATGTGCCCTGCGCAAGAAGGATATTTTTATATATTTGTATTGTAAGTTAGTTAGTCATTTATTTTAGTATCTAGTGTATATACAGCTTGGCAAAAAAGTCTAGAAACGGAACTAATTTTTTGTCTGTTGGCAACATTCCCAAAATAATGACGTTTCATAATAAACAAAGTTCACGACTTCGTAGAATTTTTATTTCGACCATCAAACGGTGCTTAATAAACATAAAAAGTGAAAAACAATGAATAAAACCATTCGAAGTGCTGGCAGGGAGGTTATTTATAACGTGTGTAGGCGATGACTGGCGGAACATGAGGCCCAAACTATTCTTTTCGATCTTAACAATGTTTACCAAAGAACCGCTGATATGACAGGTATGTAAGCGTTTGTTTTGTTGTTTTTAGTTAAATTAAGTGTTATTTGATGAACTCAAAGCTGTTTTAATTTGCTTGCTAACGGAATTAGTAGAATTTTGAAACAACAAACATCGAGCACATAGGTTATGTTTACATTTTGTTTGCATTGCTCTGGTATAGCGCGCCTAGATTAATTGATACTTTGGTGACTTGAACTTTACCTAAATGAAAAATCAACTGTGACCTCAATCCAATTGAGCTAATCTGGGGGATAGCAAAACTCAAAATTGCCGCCCAAAATGTAGGATCGGTCGACATAAAGGTATGGCTTATTAACAGTATGTGATAAAAAATGTTTTACTTTTATAGAGGTATATGAATTATTTCATCTTTTCAGGAAGCAGCTGAACGTGCTTTCCCTGCTATTACCGAGGAGGATTGGAAGAACTCATGCCAGCACATAATAAAAATAGAAAAGAGTACTGTGAAGTAGAACGAACTATGTACGAGGAAATTGAGCGATTAGTCATAAACACTGAAGATGATAGCAGCAGCACCTCTGAATCTGAACAAGACTCAGTTGAGTTTGCCGCCAACTCTAGCCAAGATATGGATGTCGTGGGGGTAGAATATTTAGAGGAAGATTTCTTGGAATAAAAAAGAATAATATTATACAATATGGTTTTTTTTTAATCCCTAAAAAATGTTGTGAACTCGGGAGTGTTTCTCTAAATACTTATTTTTAGGTAAAAAGTAATCAAATGCGTATCGAGAAGACGTCCTTGTTCAATTTAACAATACTTACTGATTTAAAAAAGTAACATAATAAAGTAGGAATAAAAATGTCTAATTGAAAAAAAAATCAGCTAAGTATCAAGATTAGGTTGGTGCGCTATTCGGTTGCAGCGGGTTGCCATACGAGCAGCACAGTGGCGCCTCCATTATTTTCTACTCTTTTTTGCCAAGCTGTAGTTAGTTTGTGAGCAAATAAAGTTATGTTAATGACTATAAAAAAAAAGAGACACTTAACAAAATAGGTTTTGCACCACTTCTGTCGTTTCTTCGCAAACTTTCTACGCGATCACCAGCAGTTCGTTAGGCTCGGTATGTACGAATCAGGCACCTACTACATTTGTTCCAGAGTTAGTCTGGGACTCTGGGCTCAGTTTTGGGGCCTTTATTTTTTTTTAATCATGGTAAATGATCTTCCCCAAGTTATCCATCATGCAAGATGTCTGTAATCTGTTATACAAGTGCATACATTTTTTATCTACTTTTCGTTTAATTTGTGATCAACACACACAACAGTAAATACATACCTACACAACAATTGTAAATTCTGGACTAACAACAGTGCTGCTACCAAGCTTTCAGTTTTTAACCCCATTGAAACACTGTGGATTAGGCGTTTGGCGTCGCTTGCAGCATTAGACCTATTATTGTGGGCTAAGTTGCAAGTTACCGAGGATTTTGTCATATCTTGATTTAAAAGAGCGTCCTTGGAGTTTCTTGTCCATTCTTCGCCATATAGATCTAGGTTTTGGAAAGGGCAAAAATATATGAACCAAGTCTACCTACCCAACACTAACGCCATCTATGCTAGTGGAAAGATTGTAACTAATCTAACTGATACTGAGAAAGTACTAGGGACTGGCAGAACTTAGAAAAAGAGAAAACAAAAGAAGAACCAGAAAATCTTGTAATAATTTATTACTTAAATATTATAATTGCGGTATTACATGATGCTAATATCTATAAAAAATTGTTCAGGGGGTTTGCTGGCGGTGTGAAGCCTTCCTGATGGCGAGCCCAGCATAATGTACCATAAGATTGATATGGCATGTGCACACGTCCCAATAGTGCGACGTCCAGTCAACACCAGTAATAGTCATAGTGGGTTGAACGACATTGGTCAAGTCTGATATTCGTCAAATCGGCAATTCGTCAAATTTTATATTGGTCAAAGCTGTAGTTCGTCAAATCGTCTTTTTGTCCAATTACGATATTTGCCAAATATTTCCTGAATTTACACAAAATAAATTAAATTACACACAAAACAAAAACAAACATTTATTTTACAAAATTAATTCAATTACATAAATCATATAATATTTCTAAACAATCAGATAGGAACTACAAATTTTCAATGACTTATAGACATTTGTTCAATATGATTTTTTACCGTACTTTTAAAAGAATTAGTGTGTACCATAATTTTTAGATCTAAAGGCAACCTGTTCAATAATTTTACTAATTGGTGTCGTGGGCTGCGTTTCACAACATTGATCTGCGGGTTGATCATACCTATGAAAGGTATTTTCTATGGGTGCCTTCCTTTATCTCACGTTCTTCTATTGTTTCAAATTCATAAAGGTATTAGCCATATTAACCAAAAGTACAACGACGCATAGTTTCTGTTCGGTGAATAGGGACTATTGTCCGCATTGCACGTTTTTGTAGTACAAAGGTTCTTTTAATACAATATCATAAAAAAACAAAATTGAAATAAAAAAAATATAATCATAACAAGTATGCTATATCAAATTTTGGACTCATATCCAGTATATGGCATTGGTTAGTCATGAGAAACATAGCGTTATATCTTTACATTTTGTTATATTTTTTTACAAATCACTTGCATTCTTCACGGATTTGATTCTTTTCTTCCTTTTCGGGTAAGGTAACTTGTTATGCACATAGTTCACGTGAAGTTTCAAGCTTGTCGAGTATTTAAACTTTTTGCCGCAAATCGTGCACTCGAATGTAGCGATGTCTGAATGAACCTGTAAATAAAAAAAAGGAATTGATTATTTATTTAAGTACTTACGGCTTTTTATTTGTAATTAAGCTAGTTACATATATAAAGCCGTCATTGCTGCCCGCGCGTGGATGTCGGAAATTATTATATTGGATTTCATGGGTAATATTTTTTATGCACGGAATCCTACTTCTTTTTGAATGACGATTATTTAAAACGCAGCCATGTCAATTAAAAACATGATCAAGGAAAATGTTGAGGTATCATGGCAGGGGATTTCCCTAAAGTGAGCAACATTGTATTTTAAAAAATAAAACTTTGGATACTAGCCTTTTGATCAAATATTATAAAATAAACTAAACAGTATAATAAAAAAAAAACGGAAAAAATACTCTGTAGTAACAGCGTAAATGTTTCCGTGTTTTTTCTCATATGGATCATGTGGTCTGCAAAAACGATTATTATTATTTTATTTCATGTTCATTCTCGCTTCTCATGTTCGAAGGTGGGCAAGTACTAATGTAACTTTTTCAATTCCTAATTGTACTTTAAGTTTATCTTGAACGTCACTAAGATTACAGTGCGGCCGGTGAGAATGCTTTCTTGACACCTGTCAGTTTTATACAAACGAATAAGTACGTGTTTTGCGAATCTGATCTTTATTAGCTACTAGAATTGTCGCACTGACAGGTGTCAGGAACGCATTCTCTCGACGGCCGGACTGTAGTGAAGGAAAACATGGTGAGGAAACGTGGACGTATTATTGATAAAAATCTGAAATCGCCAATCCGAATTGAACAAGCGTGGTTTTCAATGCGCATGCTTTTGCTGAATGAGAAGAGACCTTTGCATTGCAGTGGGACAATAATAGGCTGGTATCATTAATATTATTGAATACTAGCTGCGCCCCGCGGTTTCACCCTCGTAAATGTCGATCCCGTGGGAATATCGGGATAAAAATTAGCCTATATGTTAATCCAGGGTGTCAGCGCCCTCCATACAAAACGTTATCAAAATTGGTCCAGCCGTTTGAGCGTGAAGAAGTAACAAACATATACCTAAACACACACACTCACAAACTTTCGCCTTTATAATACTACTAGTGTGACAACAATGGACTCACTCTATAATGCCTGTCCAAGTTACAGCGCAGCTTGAAGGCCGCGCCACACGTGCGGCACTGGTGCGGCTTGTCGGCGACGTGTGTGTGCGCGTGCGCGGCCAGCGCGTACTTGTCGTAGAACTGGCGCGGGCAGCACGGGCAGCGCACCGACGGGCTGCGGTGCCGGAGTTGGTGGAGGCGGAGCTTTGTTGAGTTCTGTGGAAGGGGAATAGAGTTAGATCCTCAGATTAACATTTGCGTTTTACTAGTATTGCCGTCGTCTGCGAGTATTTTGTATTTTCAAAATTTTTTTATACAATTAATATCCATGATGAAAAGTAAACTATGTCCTTCTCCAGTTTCTTTGTCAAATTTTATAACGATGGGTTCAGTGGTATAAGCGTGAAAAGGTGACAAAAAGACACAGATCTACTTTCACATTTATTAAATTAGTATGGATATGCACTTGCATTGCAACCAATAGACAGGCGACAGCTGCATCCAAACCCGCAGAAAAAATGTCTCCCAGCTGTCGCGTCGCTACATGTGTACATTTTCATACAAACCTGTAGATTTGATGTGAGATTTAAATTAGTAGCGGAGACAAAAGCTGCTCGTGGGCGCCCTCCCTTATCAATAAGAATTTGAGGTTCAAGATGATGCTGTTACCGTCTCAATTCAAAAAAGGTTTTGTATTTAGCCTGAATAAAGTTCAAGGTAAGCTCGGACTAATGTTAGAATTCGTTTTGAACAGTTAGGCTGGCTTCACAGCTATCCGGGAGACCCGTAGGGGCTGTCAGTACGGGCGCCCGGAGCGGGAGCACATGTTTAGAAATTTAGAAATTTTAGGCAAATTTTTTTGGGCTTTTTTTTTTAGGTTTAATTTTTTTTTTATTTTAGGCGCTAGAACATCGTTTCACAGCGACGCGGCTTGATCCGTACACGACCCGCTCCGGGTTGAGCCCGTACAGCGCATCTGTCTCCTGCTAGCAACCGTATCGTACTGAATCATCGTTTCAGAGCACTGCGGGTACTACCCGTACGGGTCTCCCGTGTACGGTCGGCCCGTACGGGTCTCCCGGACAGCTGTGAAACCATCCTAAGTAGTTCAAAAAGTAAATTACCTGAAAGCCTTTCCCGCAAGTATCACAAATACAAGTGATGGGTTGAACCCGTTTGTAGGTCTCTGTGTTTTCGGGATGCTGCTTTCGAACGTGGTGCCAGTGTTTCTTGCGGTTGGGAAGCGTGTCACCGCACTACGAAAGAACGACAACATTTTATAAATAATGAAACATTGTTGCGAAACCCGAAGATTTAAGTCGTTAGATTTGCCCTCACCGTACTTTGGTCGCACGAAAACGTGTCCATACTTAAGGTGAATGCGCAGTGGTAGACCGCGAAATTTAAATTTGCTTACGTTTTTTGCAATTCTTAGGTCAGTGTCAGGTTGTATCTTGATCAAAATATGATTTGCGACTATAATAGACATGTATTTACAGAATTATAGTCATTACAATCATTAATATATCTCTTTAAGTTAGATTTCTACCATAAACACTTTTCCATACGAGATTTGTTCTTAACGGTAGAAATCTAATTTAGAAAGATGTATTAATGATTCTAATTATTATAATTCTGTAAATACGTACCTGTTATAGTCGCGAATCATATTTTGATCAAGATACAACCTGACACTGATCTGCAAATTGCAAAAAACGTAAGAAAATTTAAATTTCGCGGTCTACCATGGCACATTCACCTTAAGAGTGACATCCCGCATGTAATGACTAATGTTAGATACAATTTTTAGCATGAGTGAACGAGACAATAGTAAATTCAATTAACACTAGTGCATTGAAAAATTGAAGACACCCACTAGAAGAATCATCAAGATTCGCATAGAAATGCCGGAGATGCAGTACATTTATGTATATAACTTCGTACATAAGAATAATTACCTAATGTATTATATACTAAAACCTTCCTGAAAGTATGTAGATCACATTAGTGAAAGAATTATCAAAATTGGTTCATTAGTTTTTGAGAAAATCGCGGACATACAAACATACATACGGGTCGAATACAGAACCTCCTTTTTTGAAGTCGGTTAAAAAATACTGATATCCAGCTGCATCCAATTAGACCGGAAACCGACCCGATAGACATAGTTTAGAGCCAAAGCCCACACGCTACTTTTTGCATCGGCGATCGGCGATTTTGCGGCTGTATCGATGCTGCATCGCGTTTTGGCGACTCTCAGCGTTCGGACGTGGTATCGGAATCGCGCGTTTTAGCGACTGCTCCGCTGCTGCATCGCGTTTTGGCGACTCTCTGCGTTCGGACGTGGTATCGGAAGCGCGCGTTTTAGCGACTGCTCCGCTGCTGCATCGCGTTTTGGCGACTCTCTGCATTCGGACGTGGTATCGGAAGCGCGCGTTTTAGCGACTGCTCCGATGCTGATGCAAATGCCAAATCGCTGCGACCGGCATCCGAATGTGTGCGGAGTGTAGCGTTCAGCCGCTGTATCGAGCTTCCGAAAAGCGATTGAATCGCCGCGTTTGGCGTTTTTAAGTGTGCGGTGTGGAATGCTTGGTCGCTGCATTTAGCTTCTAAAACGCAGCTGAATCGCCGATCGCCGATGCAAAAAGTAGCGTGTGTGCTTTGGCCCTTAGAAAAGGCAACGGCAGATTGACTTACAAGTTCGCAGTCTTTCGGATATCCTCGCGGCGGACGGTCTTTACTTCGAGGGCGAGGGTGCTCCGACTTCTTGTGCCAAGACAACTCTCTGGCCGTAGAACATTCTACGCCGCACTTCTCGCAAATATTGGGTAGGTTTGGCTCTTGGACGACGGTGTCACTGTAAGAGGATTTTTGGTTATTAAGAAAATAGTTTAAAGCCTTTTAACCCTTCGCAATCGAACCTCGTATTCGAACGTGGATCCACGCGAGACAAAAAGGCTTTTTAATTGTTTCTGTAATTACGGCATCAACCGGTTAAGTGGATTACCAGAAAGGGTACTGTCAGGGAAGTGAAAACTAACTAATGTAATGAAGATTTCACTAATTGATGCAACATTTATATCCAACTAGCTGCGCCCCGCGGTTTCACCTGCGTAATTGTCGATTCCGTGGGAATATCGAGATAAAAAGTAGCCTGTATGTTAATCCAGGGTGCCAGCTACCTCCATACAAAATTTTATCAAAATTGGTCCAGCCGTTTGAGCGTGAAGAAGTAACAAACATATAAACACACACACACACTCACAAACTTTCGCCTTCATAATATTAGTGTGATAGTGTGATGTGATAGTGTGACTAGCTAACCCAGCAAACTTCGTACCGCCTCAGAATCAATAAGAACAAATGTATGAAAAAATGAATTATCATAATTCGTGGATTTTTCCCATGTTTTAATAGTTATTCTGCTATTCGGGGCGGAGAAAAATCCAACAAATCAAAGATCATAAAAATCGGTCCAGCCGTTCTTCAGTTATAAATGGTGTAACTAACCCGACTTTGTTTTATTTATACACCGTGAAATTTTAATCACCGTTTTCCTCTTAAGGGGTCATTGTACTCATCGGTGTGAACAACTTTTACAATGGGACCAAACCTGAAATCGTGAAAAAAAAAAAATCAGCTGTTCCCTGCATTTATGTTCGCATAACTCGTCAAAATGTAGGGAACAGCTGATTTTTTTTCGCGATTTCATGTTTGGTCCCATAGTAAAAGTTGTTCATAATGATGATTACAATGACCCCTTAAAAGGATGCCCATGAATTCAATTTCATCCTGTATAGAAGATTTGAACTACAATGAAATCTCGTGTCTGTTAAAATGATTAGTTGTTTTTATTTTTTTAACAAAGCACAAGAGCTAACATAAGATTTGACTAGCTGTCAAATCTTATGTTAGTTTACAAACGGTAGTCCTTTTAGTTATTTTACACTAGCAACCTTATTGCAATGAGGATAAAGTTCACTGTGACTTTGACCGTGATGCAGAATTAGGGGTAAAATAATTGTGAAGGGGCAGGATCGACGAGCAACGCTTCAGCACATGATTCTGAACCATCCTGCGTTGAATTTTGGTCGGTTTAAAAAAAAACTGTTTTTTTCCATAGAAAAGTGCAATAACTACGCGGTCAAAATGTATGGAACAGCATTTTTAGGGTTCCGTACCTCGAAAGGAAAAAACGGAACCCTTATAGGATCACTTTGTTGTCCGTCGTCTGTCTGTCTGTCAAGACCCTTTTTCTCAGGAACGCGTGGAGGTATCAAGCTGGAATTTATATCAAATACTCAAGTTTACTGTCCCTTGGAGCTGTGAAAAAATCAAACTTCTAGATACAGCCGTTTATGCCGCAAATTTCCGCAAATTTTCGATACTCGCAAGACCTACAGGGTACTTCCCGTGAACTCAGAATCTTGAAATTTGGTACGAAGCAACGTCTTATAGCACAGACAAAGAAAAAATTGCGAAAACCGTAAATTTTTAGTTACATCATATAATAAAAATATTTTGAACAGGTTTGTACGGCCCCTACTTCCAAGTAAAACAGGGCGAAGCAAGATCAGGATTGTTTGAAGTGAAAGCTGGTGTACCACAGGGATCTGTTCTTGGCCCAGTGTTGTACAACATATTTACATCAGATCTACCCACATTGGATGGCATAACAACAGCAACATATGCCGACGACATTGCCTATTTATCAGTTGATGACAAACCAGAAATGGCCAGCAATAGACTCCAAAAACAGCTAGACGAAACTCACAAAAGGTTCTGTAAGTGGCGGATACTTGCCAGTGCATCCAAGTCTAACCACATCACCTTCGCGCTCAGGCACGGGAACACCCCTCCTGTCAGGCTTGGTCCTGATACCCTACCACACACAGATTGTGTGAAGTATCTTGGCTTCCACTTAGACAGACGCCTAACATGGAAGCATCACATCAAAAATAAAATGGACGAGATAAACCACAAGTTCCGCAACCTGAATTGGCTCATGGGAAGAAACTCTGTGCTCTCTGTAGACAACAAACTCCTCATCTACAACTCAGTCCTTAAGCCATCATGGACCTACGGGATCCAACTGTGGGGTGTCGCCAGCAAAACTAACATACTCTGCCTACAAAGAGTCCAAAATGGTATCCTAAGATCCATAGTAAACGCACCTTGGTTTGCTAGGAATGACGAAATCCACGACTATCTACAAATGCCAACAGTGAACTATGAAATCGAGCGGTACAAGGAACAACACAAGACACGCCTAACCTTGCATCCAAACCCACTAGTTACTGAACTGTTAAACCCGACAGCGGTGGTGAAAAGGCTGAAGAGGAACCACCTTCTATAAGTGGGAGGCGCAGCACTGGCTGCTCCACCACAACACCATTTCGTCATGGAACATATTCGCTTATGGTCTTACGACCGATTGCAAATGGAACGAGAAAAAAAAAAAAAAAAAAAAATTTTGTACGGAACCCTCGGTGTGCGAGTCCGACTCGCACTTGGCCGGTTTTTTTTTAAATCTGTTATCATATGCTGAATTCATGGTTACAGATTGCGAGTCGAGGTCCCTTCCACCCTGTACAGCATCTCAGCAGTACTTACCACAAATCATGCTTCTTCCTATGTTGAATGGATGTAAGTATGTGTATTCGTCTTGCGCCTTCCGACGCAAAGTCGATGCTGCACTGTTCACAACGATACTCCTTACTGACTTTGACGTCTTTAACCTGGCAAATGTCGGTTGACTATTTAAAAAAAGTAAACAGGACTTCATAGAGATGAATACTTATTACATTTATGGGTGTAACATTTAGAGAAATAGACGGCTTTTAAAAAGTAAGTTGTAGTCTCATTTCGAAATGAGAAAAGTTTTTTTGCGATTTCTGACTTTTCTGGTACAGTCAATAGCAAAAGTAGATGATGAAAATCAGAAATTCAATACTAATGAACGGAGTTCGCGTCAGAACTGTGTGGCGTCAAACATTTACTACTAGTACAGCTGCCATATATGACGCGAACTCCGTTCATTAGTATTGAATTTCTGATTTTCATCATCTACTTTTGCTGTTGACTGTACTCAAACCTTAGTTGTTCCAATAGAAGTTTTTGATCCTTATAACTTTATAAGAAACAGGATCGATTGGCATAAAAAAAGTTTTTGTGAAAATTACCCATTTTTCTGCCGACTGTAAATTTTTTTCAAAGTCTGTTAATGAAAATCAAAATTTCTCAAAAAGTTAAGGTAGGTCTCCTAAGACAGTTTTCCTGTAGCTAGAACGGTTAAGGTGGCTGCCCTTACTGCCCCATCTCAAAAATCCATCCTGTATAGGAAAAATATTTCGAGAATTGTCACTTTAGAAATTACAAGTTAATAACTAGTTCTAAAAACTATATTTTCAGGATCAGAATAGTGCCCACACACCGTAGCAGTTACTTTTTTTTTAATATTCAATTTACAGTTTTGACTTTACTACGATTTTATTATTACGCATAGATTTCAGCATCCTACCTTAACATTACTATGTGCGGTATGTATATGCGCGTCCAATCCCCTCCGTGTACCATAGGCACGTCCGCACAGCGCACACGCATGCGCGTTAGCGTGAGCGCGTCGCTTGTGGATGCCCAGTGATGACTCGTGTAGCGTTGAGAACGGACATGTATCGCATTTGTATAGGTATCCTGAATGCCAGCGCTGATGCTTTTTGGCTACCATTCTGAAAATTGTAAATTAAATTATTTTTTTGGAAAAAGTTAACCTTCAAGCAGGCGCGCGGTCATTTGTAACGGCAAGCGTGCAGCATGCAAGCGAGCATGCAACATGCAGCATGCAAGACGGCAAGCGTGCAGCATGCAAGCGAGCATGCAACATGCAGCATGCAAGCAAGCATGCAACATGCAGCATGCAAGCGAGCATGCAACAGGCTGCTAGCAAAACCTAAAATTTTTGTATAATACTCACACATTGTTAAAAGCCTTCGGACACATCTTGCAGTAGAATTTCTTGCTGTGTGCGCGTTTCGAGTGCGAAGTCGCCAAGGCAGTGCTTTTAAATCTTAGCTTGCATATAGGGCACTGCGCTCGACCAAAACTCTGTCGAAAACCAGTTTTTTAAACATTTCAGCTTAAGGAGTGTGTAAAGATCATAACAGGTGGCATTCTGTAGTTTCTACGTACCCGCCTGGAAAGAAGGCTTGAGTGTATACAATATGTAACATAATTGACGCAAGACCTCATACACCCCAATTAGAGTATTGACTTAAAAGCATGATACAATGACCAAAATTTGAATTCTTTAAATATAACAATTTTTTTTATTTTACATATCTCGGGACCATGGGGTCCCGATCCTTTGGAAGGCGTACGAGGGGCCGAAGCCAACTCGCAGAGGCTCCTTAGGAAATTTTAATGAAATGTGGCACCAACCGACGATTATCCCTGTATGCACTATGCAAGTGCACCCAAGGACAACCCCCGGTTGGTGTAGGACTATTGCAGGATATGGAAAAATATATAACTATTATTAATAGGAAAATCGTGTTGACTTTAGCATTACTTTATGCATTTAAAATTGAGTCTTCTTGCCTTGAAATAAGATTTAATTTCCTTTGACTCAATCGGCAGCCAGTATGGCAAAATAGGTACATATTTTTTGGAAAAAATACCTATATTCAAAATTATTGAAATCGATTCAGTAGTCAATTATGAACAAACTACTTTCAGGACTTGCGTTTAATCTGTTACACCTTGTATACAGGGTGTCCGGTAATAATTGGATAACCTCTTAAGGGGTCATTGTACTTATCATTATGAACAACTATTACTATGGGACCAAACCTGAAATCGCGAAAAAAGAATCAGCAGCTTCCTACAGTTATGTGAACATAAATGAATTTTTTTTCGCGATTTCAAAAAAAGTTGTTCATAATAATAAGTACAATGACCCCTTAAGAGGTTATCCATTAATTACTGGACACCCTGTATATATTTACCCGCTCGTGATGTCTAATATGAACGCGATGAAAGTTGACACTCGCGAATGATTTTTGACAGATCTCACATTGCAGGTTAGTGTCACTTGTTAATGGACGACCAACTGTACTCTTTTCCCATTCTTGAACCTGTTCATGTAACTGAAAGCAATTGAAAATATGAAATAGTTTTACAAGTAGATTTTACCAATAAAGAGCAATAATGGTTTGAGTAATCATCTGCCTAGCCTTTTCCCAACTATTTTGGGGTACCAATACTTTAGATGGGGCGACTGCCTATGTGACGTCCACAACCCAGTTACTGAATAATACGATACCCCTTGGTAAGACTGGCTGTCAGACTTTCGAGCTTCCGACGACTCGTAACGACTGTCAAACATCCACGAATGACAGCCGGGCTCAACGGCTTAACGTGCTTTCCGAGGCACGGAGGGGTCTTGGTATTTAAAGATGGTCACCCATCCACGGACCAACCGCAGCTTAATGTTTGGGTGTCATTCGTAGAATCTTTGAGTCGTTACGGGTCGTTAGAAGCCCGAAAGTCTGACAACCAGTCTTACCAAGGGGTTTCGTATTACCCAGTAACTGGGTTTTGGAGGTCAGATAGGCAGTCGCTCCATGTAAAATACTGGTACTCAGCTGCATCCGGTTAGACTGGAAGCCGACCCCAATATAGTTGGGAAAAGGCTAGGCAGATGATGATTAATGTTTGGGCCATAAATTCACAACATCGGAATTTTGAATTAATTACAAGATGTTATTATGTTACCTACTGATAATCGGACAATATCGAAGTATTTCAGCATATTTGTTTCATCTGGAGTTAATTCAAGGTTTTTCCCTGCAGACATATTTTTCGTATGCACATCTTGAATTTCCAATTCCTGAAAAAATAATTAAAACCATTCACCTTAAGTAAGTACCTATTTCACTTTATATATTTTCAGTAGTTTAAGAAAGACTTTTTTTTAATTCATATTTATGTTTTGTTTTACTAGATAATTAGATATACCATACCTCTTTCAGAGCATTTGAACTCGAATCCTTATGGAGATCGCCAGAAGAATTTATTTTAATTTTTTCCACCACATCATCATTAACTTCATGAAATTCAGTTTCATTTGCTTCAACTTGACATTCCTTATTATTGAGATGCGTGTCTGTATTTGTACCATCTTCACTTTTAAAATCACTACGCTCATTGTCTATGGAATCTTCTGTAGTAAATAGCGAAGGAGTGTTGTCGTCATCTTGTTTCAGCAAATGATCATTTAATACAAAACTGTTCTCTAATGACTCCAAGATCGGTTGGAATCTATTTTGTTCTTTTATCAGATCTTTTGATATCTGAAAGCATTTTATAACGCTCTTAGCGATAAGACCGCCCATTGTGTCACCCATTGTAGTTTCTATATGTATGTATGTAATTTATATGGTGTACATAATAAAGAGTATTTTATTCTATTCTATAACTTTGAATTTACGATCATCGGCTTTATTCAGTTAAGTATAAGATTTCTGTAACAGTTTAATAATCAACCTATACAAATAATATACAAAAGATACTCGAGCTTTTCCAGCGTGTTATAATTTAGAGATTTATATACAGGGTTCCATTAAAATAGATGGACACATTTTAACACTGCGCTCAGTACGTCTAACTAAAGATATCCAAGCAAAAAAAAAAAAACACTGATTAAAGTGATTTTATTTTGACCTAAAATAATAAATTGCATTATTAGTGTATTTTCGTTAGCTAATTATTTTTCTTGTAAGTATCTAATGAGTTTTTCTTATATATTTTTTTACCATCGTCCTTATTTTGGTCTAAATGATTTCTAAAAGTTTGTCCATCCATTTTAATGGGACCTTATATTTTACTTTAATTTTGTGAATTACTCAAAAATTGTTATCAGATTTAAATCAATTTATTACAGGCTAAAAAAATTATAGACATAAATTAAACTGTTTGTCTGTGCTGCTGTACGGTCTCAGTAACAGCCGGAGTCTGGATTTGGGACCGGCTGTTGGCAATAGGGTCGAATCCTATTTATTACATAGGACTAAAATAACTGGCGAAATGTGGGTGTACTATAGGTAATCCTCTGCCTAACCTTTTGGAGATTACAGGCGTGATGTTATGAGTAAAACTGTAATTATAGGTAAGGTTGGGTTGGTAGGTTGGTTGGTTGATTAGGTTGGTTGGGTTGGTAGGTTGGTTGGTTGGTTAGGTTGGTTGGGTTGGTAGGTTGGTTGGTTGGTTAGGTTGGTTGGGTTGGTAGGTTGGTTGGTTGGTTAGGTTGGTTGGGTTGGTAGGTTAGGTTTAGGGTTGTCTTTAAAAAATCGCTCTTAGCGATAAGACCGCCCATTGTGTCACCCTTTGTAAAGTTTCTATATTTATGTCTATAATTTATATGGTGTGCTTAATAAAGAGTAAGTATTCTATTCTATACCTGTCCATTTTTTGCGAATATATCCAGTAAAGTTGCCTGAGAGGTTATACATTTCTCTATAAGTTGGTTGCATTTTACCAGGCTTGGTGCACATTGGTAGCAAACGTATTGTGGCATATCTTCCAAGTCCATTCCATTTAGCTGGAAATGATAATAAAATATGAGGAAAAAAAAGAAGTTAAAAATAGAAAATAGAGTAGAGAAGAGAGACAGAGAAAAGAGAGTAGTATTCTATTCTAATTTGGAAACAATAGGCTAGTTTCCTAAAAAATTCTAATTAGTCCGTCAGTTAGATTATCGAAAAATAATGGACCCTTATTTTTTCTTTTGTCAATCAAACAAAAAATGACAAAGATAAAGCGCGTCAAAATTTGGGAGTGGGGGGTCGTGACGTCACGCCGTGCTAAAAAGTGTCGCACGGCGTGGCGTGATTGACAAAAGAAAAAATAAGGGTCCATTATTTTTCGATAATCTAACTGACGGACTAATTAGAATTATTATTTTTTTATCCAGGAAACTACCCTATTCCCTGAATGACCAATTTATACAAAGACAAATTCAAAAATTACTAATTCCCAAACTTACAGCTTATTTTCAACTAGCTGCGTCCGGCGGTTTCACCCACATAAGTTTCCCGTGAGAAAATCGGGGTAAAAACTTTCCCATGTCCTTTCCCGGGACTCAAACTATCTCTATGCCAAATTTCATATACATCAGTTCAGCGGTTTAAGAGTGAAGAGGTAACAGACAGACACACTTTCGCATTTATAATATTAGTGTGGATTTTCAGAATGACAAGTTTTGTGAATGACAAATTATCAAATGTTAAATGTACAGATTGATCCAATTCTAAAATATTTCATTCCCAGTGACAATTTGAGCATTGAATTTTGAATCTAAAAAATTGTGGAAAGCAAGTGTAAGAGATGGCAGTTTTTTTTAATTGAATTAATTATTTAGTCAGGAACTTTTCTGATTGACAACAAATACATAAATAATTATTCTTACACTTAATCCAGCAATAGACTTCATACATGTCCCCAGGTGTGTATCTTGTAGACTGTACAGCTTGACGTCTATGGCCAAACAAATTCTGCAAACTTCCACATTAGATGCTTCAAAGTTGGAGTTTAGCTAAAAAATATTTTACAATTAAGTACAGGCGCCAGCACATCAAGCTACTATAATCTGTCAAATTTATTTAAGAGATTTTCAACTTTATCGCTAAAGCATAAGGTTCAAAGTTGATTGTGAAAATTTTACAGTTTCGGGTAGCTTGATGAGACGCCAGCACATCAAGCTACTACAATCTGTCAAATTTCTTTAATAGATTTTCAACTTTATCGCTAAAAGCATTAGGTTCAAAGATGATTGGGATAGTTTCGGGTAACTTGATGTGCTGGCGTCTGTACATAACAAAAGATTACACTTAGCTACAGAGATAACGACTAATAGAGAAGTGTGGAAGAAGTCATGAATCAGAATGATGATGACAATAATGTCTTGATATTTCTTAATACTGCCTGTAAGTTGCTAGTTGGCTACTCTTTTTTGTCAAAGCACATTCTATTTTATGCTGCAAAATTTGTTTAAACTTGCAAATCTGTATTTACCTATAGGAGTTTACCAACCACCTCACTTTTTATAAATATTTTTAGTCAGAGAAGAGAAGTATGGAAGAATAGACATGTTGCGCCAACACCATGTTAATTGGGATAAAGATAGGAGAATGCAGATGATTGATTAATCAATTACAGCCACCTCATGAGACAAACAATGGATTTACTACAACTAGCACAATAACATTTAACAATAGTTCGCGTGGAACAATATTTGTTACAATTAACAATAGTCCGCGCGGAACTAGTTGGCCGCGCCTTAGGTATGTGTGCGGTGGGACGGAGGGGCGGGGGCGCATTACTCTGTACGTGCGTTGCGAACTGCCGCCTCACCCCTGTCCCGCCTCAGCGGCCAACTAGTTCCGCGCGGACTATATTGTAGCAGGATACCTAATCTGCATTTGCGATTTATTTGCCAAAAAAGTAAACAAATATGAGTTTATGGAAAAATAACTTTAAATCCTACACAATAAACTTCAGTTTACGCTACAATTTCAAACATTTTTATAACTTTTTCAATAGTCCTAGTCATTTAATTAACATTAAAATAAAGTTGTGTTTAACTCGAAATAATATTAATTTCAAACATAAGTTTGAATAGACTTTAGGAAACTGGTATCATGTCACAAACATTGTTTTTGTTCTGTTATTTCAATTAATATTTTCATAATTTTGGGTTTTTTTTATAGGTTTCTAAAATATACCTACCTATTTATATTTAATATTTTTTTTTTCGGAAAGCTGGGTTCTATTAGTAGTATTTTAATATTACTTACAGGTAATAATAAAACAGGTACAGCATCATCCTTTATTCTTATTTTGCAGCCATCGTGGTTGATTTGTTCGTAGGTGAAATGCGCGCTACAAATTCGAGCATGGTTCGAAGGCGACCAGTTTGGACGTCCTATAGCTCTCAGCCATTTACTTCTAAGTTCCTTATTTGCAGGAAACCTATGAGGGATTTTTCAAATTGGTTTATTAGAAAAAATGGCTAAGCTTTGGATTATCTGCCATCGAGTTGAGTCCATATTTTTTTCACAGAAAGATCTTATTTTTAAAAGCCTCCATGCAAAGTTTGAACTGTAGGAATTAAGCAATATTTTATCAGGGGTGGGTGAAGAGAAAGTTACGGAACCCCCTTCTTTTTTTTGAGATTGATGTTTTTAACATTCTAACCTCAGTTTCGAATTTTCATGTATTGACATCTATTTAAACGTCAGAAGAGGGGGAGGGGGGGGTGACGAATACATTAAGGGGAAGTAGCAGCCCCCTCCACTCCCTTTGAATCCATTAAAGGAACTTCAATACTTAAAAAATATATTTGGACCTGGCCCAGGATTTTCATGGCTTAAAAAAAATAACCACGAAGGCTAAGGCGGGAACTTCGCTTCACTCCCACTTTAGCCTTCTAACCTAACCTAACCGTGTCGGATCCACCCCAAAAAGGATTTTACAGGATAGGTAGTAGTTAAAATAAAACAAATTAAATAAAAAAAAAAACATTTAATCTATTTTAAATAATTACATAATTTATAAAGGATTAAGTACTATAATTAAAATAAAACAAAGGGGTTTGAAGGTTTTGGCCCTAACATCAGCCGCCATTTTGATTTTTTTTTAGTTCATGATGTTGGTCTTTGTGAAATAACCTTTTTACCATATTCCAGTGGGACCTGAAACAATCGAAACATAAATTAGAACTGTCTTGGCTTACAAGTTTTTTTTCTGCGCAGTTTTCTGTAGTAGGTGGGCAAGAAAATAAATGAAATACTAACCTTATTTCTTTCGCACACCAGGCGGCCAGACGATCCAGAAGCGCGAGGTTCCGCATCACTCGCACTGCCCTCAGACCACGTCAGTGACACAGGCGTCTCCGACGCGGCAGTGGCAGCGGTGGCACGGGAACAACCAGCTTCTGGTTCCGATGACGGAATCACGCGCACAAGTGGCTCACTATAGACTAAAACTTGCACACACGGATCACCTGAAGAGCTCGCAACAAGTGGCTCATTAGAGTCAAACGGTTGAACACGCGAAGGGCCTGAAGAAGAGCTCGCTACAAGTAGCTCATTAGGTCGAGTTGAGAGTCCATATTTTTTTCACAGAAAGATCTTATTATTAGAAGCCTACCGTGCTTTAGATCAGAGGTCTTAGGGTAGTCTTAAATAATAGGTATGTAAATCGAAATGCAAAAAGTAAACACTTACATGTGAAACGATACCGCTGAATTTGGATTTCGCTTTTTATTTTTACTGGTGTTACCGCAACCATTAACACAGCAATATGACACCATTATTCATTTACCAGAATATAATGGTTTTTTAAGTCTAAATTTATTAAATCAACAAATAAAATATTAGGTAAATACAACGAACATAATATGACAATCAATGACAATGACATGAATGACATGACATTAAAGAATCACTCTGTTCCATGCACGATGTTTTTGCCCTTGCATTTGTCATTTAGCTTTTCGTTTCGTGGAACAGAATGCCACAGAAGGCCTGTGCGAGTTTTCTATATTTCTATAAACTTCGTCTTCAACATGCAAATACCTAATTAATTAATAAAAATAACAAAATGAAATCCTAACTTAACTAAAATATAGCGTCGAAAAATTTATCCACATCGCTGTCGACTGGTAATATACCCAAGAGGCTGGCGGCATACAACAGACGTGATTTTTTTGCCGTTTTTTTTAGCGTGTTTTGCCTTGTGGTACGGAACCCTTTGTGTGCGAATCCTACTCGCACTTGGCCGGTTTTTGAAATCCACGTTCTAGAAATGGTGACCGTGACCATTGCACCTATACAGGGTTATTGGAACACCAACAAAAGAAATAAGTACCTAAAAGTTATTCCACTGAGCCGTGCATTTATTTTTTAAAATTAAGTAAAACTGTAAAAGGTTATCCATATTTTGGTGGTCATTCGACTCAGCTAATATCAAAAGTAGAAGTCAGTTGTATCATCGTTTTTTGGTAACTCATCCCATAGGTATGGCTCTTGAGAAGATGCCGATGGGACATCTCATCGGGCACACGGCTTGTAATTGTATGAATCGCTTTCTTTTACTTAGCAAAGTAATGTCAAACTGCGGTCTGTGAATCTTGCCCTAGAACTACGGCTCGAATTACTTATATAAGCATAATCAGCATAGTGTTCCCACGGCTGAGACCCAGGCCTCCTCTCTGTGAGAGGGAGTGGTCCGCGTTTTAAATGATTAAATAGTTAGTATTGTAGTAAGTGTATTGTATATTGTTGTGTGTTATTGATGTTGTATTGTATGCCAAATGGGCACGGCCCAGAATTTGTGTTTGGCTTCATCACTAGCGGACCCATCAGTTCCTGTAACGTGCAGTTGACAGGACACGTAGGTCATGATAGTGTCTCATTGTTTGTAGAACAGCACCACATTTACACTCCAAGGCGGAGTCGTCTATGAATCTCCACCTGAACAGGTTTTCTTTGCTTCGGCCAACCTGGGTCTGGAGTCTGTTTAAAGACTTCCAGGTTATCCAAGGTCCAGGTGATATTCAGGGGGAGGGGGGTTTATTGTATATTGTTACTTGTATATTCTGGATGTTGTCTTAGTTTCACAACACAAGCAACTTTTTTTCAACAATTTTTAAATCTGAATGTCTATCAAAGTATTTATGATTAATCGTGCAATAAATATGTTAAGGACCTTATGTTGAATTTTTACTTGCACCTTCTTATTTTTTGGACTACGTTGTTGACGATATTTCTAATGAAAATTACCTACAGTTATTTTTATTATCCAATGGGTTTGTGCCCTGACCTTAATCTTCCCATGGAAAGCGATGGATGAGGTCTACGATAGAACGAGCCCAGAAGATGACTGTTTGCTGTTGCTTTGAAAGTTGACGGGTGGCTGGGAGAGATACAAATGTTGGCAGAGAGTTCCATACTTTGTGCGCATAATAAATGTGGAGGAGCAGCGTTGAGTACCTACGACTAATTTTGGGATATCAAGAAAGCGTGAATGGTACTTTTTTTTATTTGGATGGGTAATCATCAAATGGCCCCTCCCGCTCTGGGTGGAGCGGAAGGGAGTGTGAGACTATTACTGACTAAAACCCATCCGTATTCTTTCCTTAGCCCTTTGTGCTCCGGGGTAGCGGTAACCCTTTCGGACAATCCCACTACCCCGGCAGGCTTCGGCTCTAACAGGTCCCTTCCCTGCAGTTCGTATGGTAGTCCGGTAGTGAAACGCATATGGGAATAGGAATCGCTCTTTGATCGTACACACTACACTTCAAGCTATAGGTATATTTCCAGCTTTAGCTGACATCGCATGGTATAGGTTTCTCGTACAATCAGAAGTCAGCTTATACTGCGGGGCAATTGCGTAACACATTACCAATCGGAATCGGTTTCATTTTGACAGTTCAACAACATTCATTGCGTTATTTACGTGTTGAGCAGACAAATTTTTCGAACTTAAGAAGCAATGGATTAGCATTGGCTTCAAAATGATTCAGATTCCGATTGATAGTGTGTTACGCAATTAGGGTACTGGTTATGTATAGATTGTTGTATAGCCGTGCGTACCTTGTTACGTTGTTTTTTTGCACCTACAACGGGTTGGTTTAGTAAAGTAGCATTTACCTGAAAACATAAGTAGTACATTACGAGGTTTCCGAGTAACACATTTCATCGTAGTTTTACAATCGGCTTCCTCACAATAAATCACTTTTCTTAATCCTAAAACATATTGAATTGTATTTAGTTGCGTTTGTTTACATTCCAAATGTCATTCAGTCAAACGTCAGTTTCTATCTGTCAAAGGCGACATCTGGTGGTCGCCGATTCACAGTTGTAGTTTAAATCGATATTTTAACATATTGATTGCTAACCATCGAAATAATATCGTATGGAGCAATCCTCAATTATTTTCAGCTTTTAGTCAAAAAAAGTCATAATAAACTAAATAACCGTAAACGGAAATCATTCATTTTTTCAATATAGACTTCTTTCTAGAAACTTCGTGTCAAGCTAATATATTTTTTATCTGTGAATTTTCTTTGACGTAATGTGACAAGGTCATACTTTCTTAATTTACCGAATTAATTAAGGTTCGAGGAGATTTAAGACAATCATGACAAGTTTTAGGATTGGAAATAACAAATAATTTGTTTGTTGGTCTGGATCATGAAGATTCTAATTGCTTCAGCGATTAAACGTCTTGTTGTGCAGTTGCTAGTGATTTTCAAGAATTTAAGTATCTCGGTGTATTATTTACCTTCAGTGATTTAATATTATTTTACCCGTAATCGGGGAGATTTTTGGAATGCTCCGTCTAATTCCGGTTTGTGAGCCAGTGACAGCATCATGGGACTCACTTGGCATCTTGAAGCCCTACGACACGTTGAGTGATTCCACTAAACTTGTTACACGTTCTAAAAGGTAAGGATTTGGTTGTAATAGTCTTTGGAAGTGGTCTGTGAGCCCTTCCCTGGTTGTTAGAAAGGGTATTGTCGTGATCCATGGATATTTATTGCAGGATTCCAAATTGCGCATACGCAGGCAGCTTTCCAGCCGGTGAAGAATCTTGCAGTCAAGTGCTTTCTCCCTACGACAACCGTGAGTATTTCACCCGCTGACTATTTGCAACTCATCCCTATTGTCCGACCACTCAAGATTAGGCAAACCGAAGTCGTAGCTCTTTATGGTGTCATTGTAAAAAGGCCTCGTTAACCGGCTAATGTTTTAGCCTTTTAGATTTCCAAGCTCAGTCACCTCCAGGAAGGTGAATTAGTTTCTCTTTATATTATTAGGCCTCCGTATTGTCGATTCCAGGAGAGGCACCTCGAGCGATTCGTCTCGCCGCCAGGACCTAGAGGATCGTCTGGGGCCTGGACGCGAGACCCGTTCCTCGAGCACAGCGAAGCCTCGTGTGGAGACGACTGCGGCCGGCATAGTCCGTCTAGCGTTAGCGCTCAGGCGGGACGGTTTTTTCTTTTACCTACTTTAACTTTTTATTATACCTTATTACGGTTCCCGTAGGAACCAGTTGATTGTCTGGGTCCGGTTTTCGATACTGGAAACCGGCCTGCATCACCATTTAATTTGTGGATCTCGGGTTCGACATCCTACCCCGTCCGGAATAGTATTGGACACCTTCGTCGGCTCCGGGATCCGGGACTCTCAAAGTCCCTGGCGCCCATTTAATAGATTTAAATTAAACAATAACTGGAAGGTTACTTTCTCCTTAGTTTTATAATAATTATTAACTTTTAACTTATACTCATTTCAAACGGAACAGTACAGGGTTTATCTCCAACCCCCCACGACCTTCGCTCTCTATATTTCCTTATTAGCTGGCTGGCAACAATTTTGTTATTTTTTAGTAAACTTATTCATTAGTAATGTTACTTAACCAGTTTTTTTTTTAATAAACAGTGTTTGAGATAGTTGTTGTTTCATATTACCATACCCACTAGTTTGTCACTACAGATAATAAATCATAATTGTAACAGTGGCGACCAACGTGTGTATTGGTTGGAGATAGAGGTTACGTCTATTGCTGTACCTTACAAGCCAGAGTGCTGTTCCGTGGGCCTTCCAGTTATTCTAATTTTAAGAAGAAACCGTCGCGTGGAATCCTTTGTTAACGTATTCATGTTTATGTTTGTACTGTTTTATACACTTTTATTTACTTTTTACATTTTTTACACTTCTTGCTGCTATATACAATTTACAATTTTATTTTACTTGTGTCCCAAAACATTACACCAGGACTATTGTACTTGAAATTAAAAGCCTGGTATTAAAATTTAAACTTACTCTATAAGACTGCTATTTATGTAACTGTGTTTACTATTGATAATACTTACACTTTGCTCGGTATTGTACATTGTGACAGCCAGTTATAACTTTAGTTCGGTTTCATTTTTTTTTAAATTATTTTTTTTTATTTTTACAAAATGGAACGACCCATTACATTTAATTTACTTCGCAAAGACGAGCTCATATATGAAGTACTGGTCCGAGACGCGAAACCTGCTTCAACCGTAGAGGAACTACGTGTCCAAATTAGGGAACTTAGTAAATTGGTACGTTCTGACGATATAGTGGAGACAAATATAGATCCGAAAACCGAATTACAAACAATTAAGGCCAAGTTGCCAGAAATTGGTGAAGTATTAGATAAGTACCCTTCCAGTTTTAAAAAAATTAACCGCGCTAAGGCTTTAGCATTCCACCTATTTCATCGTTTGAGTAGGGTTACTCCACCAACTAATCTTAGTGCCGTTTACGAAGACGTTGACAAGCAACTTAGCGGTTATTTATTAAAAATTGATTCGGTTAACGCGAGCTTCCATCAGTCGTTTACTTCCGCCGAGGAGACACCAAATGTACCGTCAAGTTTACAGACGAAGGACGTCATCATTTCCTGCAAGAAGGAATCTGTTAAATCCCTAGATCATAAATTTAACGGTACAGGTTGCGTGAAAGCATTTATTGAGCGTCTTGAGGAGCTTTGCGAGGCCAGGGGTATTAGCGAAGCTTCCTTACATCAATCTGCTCTGGATCTTTTCTCGGACGGAGCCTTATTATGGTACCGGGGAATAAAAGCGTCGGTTGGTGATTGGGCGGAACTGAAGAAGCAGTTACTCACAGATTTCGCTCCGCCTGATTACGATATGCGTCTCATTTCTGAAATAACTAACAGAACGCAGGGGTCGACTGAGCTGTCTTGTATATATATAGCAGTCATGGAGAATCTTTACAATAGACTTTCTTATAGGGTTCCAGAACGCGATCGTTTAGCACGGATCAAGTTCAACATGAGACCGGAATATACGTCGGGGTTGTCAATTTTGATTATCAACACGCTGGACGAGTTAAAAGAGAAGTGTAGACAACTGGAGCTAGGTTTCCATAGCAGGGCACAGTTCCATGAGCCGCCCAAACCAACCTCTTCGTTTGTTGCACCAGACTTAGCATACCAAGCCCCGAAAGGTTCTCAAAGGATTGAAGCCGTGCAAACAGATTCTAGTTCGTCGTTCTGTGTTCGCTGTAGGGTTAAAGGGCACTCGTTATCACAATGCAAATCAAAGGAAATTGTGTGTTTCCGTTGCGGCAAGAAGGGTGTACGTGCACCATCGTGCCCTACGTGCAGTAAAAAGCAGAAGGAGGCGCAGTCCTGTCCAACCTGCATTTCAAAAAACTAAATTTACGGAACTACAGCCAAAATTTTGATAAGTCCGATTGGGACAATTATTTAAAATCTTTAAAATTATTTTTTAATTCACTAAGGGTTGATACAGTACATTATAAGAATACGGACGATAGTCGTCCACATTTAACCGTTTCTATATACGATGAGCAGTATTACGGTTTACTCGACTCGGGTTCTTGCATTTCGGTGTTGGGTTCCGATGTTGGCCAACAATTCATAAGGGCTGGTGCAACTTTACACGCCGATAGACAGTTGGGCAACATCGTAACTGCCAATGACTCGCGGGCATCCGTGGAGGGTTATTTATTTTTACCAGTGACTCTTATGGGAGTGACTAAGGTTATTAAATTCTATGTTATTCCAGACATTACTACACCGTTGATTTTCGGCGTGGATTTTTGGAAGACCTTTAATTTGGCACCAAAAATTTTTAATAAATTGCCATTTCAATATTTAAAAACCAATAGAGGTCATAAATGCGTCTCGGAGGTTAGGCACCTTCAACCGTTTGAAGAATTAACATCGGATCAAAAGAATGAAGCGGAGTTATTAATTA
Source organism: Amphipoea oculea (assembly GCA_945859645.1). Lineage (NCBI taxonomy): Eukaryota > Metazoa > Arthropoda > Insecta > Lepidoptera > Noctuidae > Amphipoea > Amphipoea oculea. Next base: position 17,004,005 of record OX243880.1, read on the forward strand.
AAGATTTCAAAGAGGTTTCCTTTGAGGCTAAAGGATTGGGTCGCACCCATCTGTTGCGTCATAAAATAGACACAGGTGACGTTCCTCCTATTAAACAGCGTTATTATCCGTTATCACCTGAACGCCTCAAGGAACTTAATCGTCAGCTGGATGAGATGTTGGAGATGGAAGTGGTGGAACCTAGCAGTAGCGCGTGGAACAACCCGGTTTTACTGGCTCCAAAACCTAATGGGGAATGGCGTTTTTGCCTGGACAGCCGAAAGCTGAATGCGGTCAGCAAGCAAGATGCGTATCCACTGCCCTACGTCTCTCACATCTTAGACCAGTTACGGGACGCGCGATACCTTTCATCGATTGATTTGAAATCTGCATTTTGGCAAATCGAGTTGGACTCCGCTTCATCCAAAGAGAAAACCGCATTCACGGTTCCCGGTCGAGGTTTGTTCCAATTTAAAGTTATGTGTTTTGGGTTGACTGGAGCCCCAGCCACCCAACAGCGATTAATGGACAGACTTTTCGGCCCGGAGTTTGGTAATAAGGTGTTCGTATATTTAGATGACATCATTATTTGCTCATCAACCTTCGAGGAGCACATTTCACTTCTTAAACGGGTTTTAGACAAATTAAGGCAGGCTAATTTGACAATTAATTTACCTAAGTCCTGTTTCTTTCGACGAGAACTAAAATATCTAGGTTACAGAGTGGACGAGCATGGCTTACACACTGATCCGTCGAAAGTTCAGTCAATTATCGACTTTCCAACCCCTACAACCCGTAAAGAAGTGAAAATGTTTCTTGGAACGGCCTCATACTATAGACGTTTTATTAAAAACTTTAGCTCGATAGCGGCCCCTTTAAACGCACTAACGAGTACTAGCAAAAAAGCGCCGCCTTTTAAGTGGACGGCTGAGACAGAAACCGCGTTCACAACCTTGAAGGAGGCATTGGTGTCTGCTCCAGTATTGGCTTGTCCAGATTTCTCTCAACCTTTCGAGATTCATTGTGACGCATCTAGTTTTGGGATAGCGGGCACTCTGACTCAGGTCATAAATGGAGAGGAGCACCCAATAGCCTACTGCAGTCGTTCGCTTAATCCGGCCGAACGCAATTATTCAGCAACGGAGCGTGAGGCTCTCGCTGTAGTCTTCGCCGTGGAACACTATCGTCCTTACGTGGAAGGTGGCCCTGCGTTTAAAGTGATAACCGACCACTCGAGTTTAAAATGGTTTTTTAATTTAACCAATCCCTCTGGTCGATTGGCCCGTTGGGGTTGTCGGTTATCACCTTATAACTTTACCATTGAACACCGCAAGGGTAGGGACAATGTGGTTCCAGATGCCTTATCTCGTGGCGTTCCGGTGCTGGAAATTAAAGTGTCTGACACTGACACTTGGTTTAAAGGGTTGTGGGATAAATGTGTCAGCACGCCCAGATCGTGTCCAAATTTTATTATTAAGGAGGATAAACTTTACCGTTATTCGAAAAATAAATTCGGGGTGGCTAGTGAATATGATTGGAAGCAGGTAGTACCGGAGGGCAATCGGCAAGAATTATTAAAGAGTCACCATAGTGGCGAATTATCTCCACATTTCGGGGTGTTTAAAACTTATAAACGACTTGCACTCCGATACTACTGGCCTAACATGTATAAGGATGTGATTAGCTACGTTGGTAAATGTGATACGTGTGCCGCTTATAAACACTCACAGTTACCTCCTCCCGGTCTCTTAGGTGACGCGAAAGAATGTTCCAAGCCATTTGAAACCATAAGCATTGACTTGGTAGGTCCGTTGCCACGGTCTAGAGCGGGATTCACATATCTCTTAGTTGTCGTGTGCTGTTTTACGAAGTACTGTTTACTGTTTCCTTTACGTAGAGCTGTTGGTAAGGCTATAGCACAGAAACTAGAAGACGGCGTTTTCCTCGTACACGGTATACCCCGTACGGTTATAGCAGACAACGGGACGCAATTCACGGGTAATGAGATTCGTTCACTACTGGAGAGGTACAAAATACCTCAAGTTCACTTCACACCTCGTTATTGCCCAAGCGTGAATACCGTGGAACGCTATAATCGTACCATAATGACCGCGGTATCAATTCTCGTGGAGGATGATCATCGATCCTGGGATGTTAACATCTCAAAGATCCAATTCGCTATGAACACCTCCACAAATGAAGTTACTCGTTTCACCCCGTTCTTCCTAGTACATGGCAGAGAGGCAGTTAGTAGTGGTGATGTCTTCGGCAATGATACCGTTGATCAGCCCACTCTAGCTTGCGCTTCCCGCAGTTCATATGCAAATCAGCTAGAGGCATTGGGCGGTATCTTCAATAAAGTAAAGGACGCGCTCGTCAAATCACATAAACGTAGTGCACGTTATTATAATAGTAGTAGGAGGCACGCGGAGTTTGAGGTAGGCGACACTGTGTGGAAGAAAACGTATCCCCAGAGTGACGCCTCCAAATTCTTTATGGCCAAATTAGCCCCTAAATACGAGAGATGTATAATTAGGAAAAAACTTTCACCCTTAGTGTATGAATTGGAAGGCTGTAATTCCGGTAAAAACCTTGGCACATGGCATATCAAGGATTTTAAATCACCATGTGGCGAGGAATAATTTTTTTTAAATATTTTATTTGAATTTAAACTAAAATTCACTAATAGTAGTTGGTCGCAGTGACCATTGAGGGCTGTATATGCCTTGTGGTTGTTTATTTTTATTAAGAAACAGTTTGTAGTGGTACACAGGTTTCTACTGTGTCCACATTTGTAAACTATATTTAGAAGTTGTTGGTGGTCTGTGGTTGTTGCAGGATTGACACCCCAGGGAAGTGTAAACCTCCGGATTGCTGGTAAGGCAGCAAAATGATAGTCCTGAGATAGGTGGCCAAAATGGCGGGCGTGTAGGCTGCATTGATGGAAAACGTTTCAGATGGTTTTTTTTAAGGCAAACTAACCGTCACATTTCTATTATGGTAGACGGTTAGCCATTGTTCATTAGTTTGTAGCATTTAATTTCTTTTACTGTATTGTTGGTGTACCAGCTCAGCACTATTATCGGTAGTTATTTAAATATTTTTACTCTTTTTGGAGCTTGTCTTTTACATGTTTGTAAATGGATTAGACTCGCTCATCTCCATTTATTTTTATTTTCTTTCTCTGTTCTTGTTTTCAGGCATGAACGTTGTAGATTTTTGTAATTGTGCTTGGTCCTTCGGAGTCTGCTTTGACGCTGGAGGACCAGCGTCGAGATTTGCCCTAGTGGGTCAAATCTCTGGTGGTTGGGGAGGTACTGTTACGTTGTTTTTTTGCACCTACAACGGGTTGGTTTAGTAAAGTAGCATTTACCTGAAAACATAAGTAGTACATTACGAGGTTTCCGAGTAACACATTTCATCGTAGTTTTACAATCGGCTTCCTCACAATAAATCACTTTTCTTAATCCTAAAACATATTGAATTGTATTTAGTTGCGTTTGTTTACATTCCAAATGTCATTCAGTCAAACGTCAGTTTCTATCTGTCAAAGGCGACATCTGGTGGTCGCCGATTCACAGTTGTAGTTTAAATCGATATTTTAACATATTGATTGCTAACCATCGAAATAATATCGTATGGAGCAATCCTCAATTATTTTCAGCTTTTAGTCAAAAAAAGTCATAATAAACTAAATAACCGTAAACGGAAATCATTCATTTTTTCAATATAGACTTCTTTCTAGAAACTTCGTGTCAAGCTAATATATTTTTTATCTGTGAATTTTCTTTGACGTAATGTGACAAGGTCATACTTTCTTAATTTACCGAATTAATTAAGGTTCGAGGAGATTTAAGACAATCATGACAAGTTTTAGGATTGGAAATAACAAATAATTTGTTTGTTGGTCTGGATCATGAAGATTCTAATTGCTTCAGCGATTAAACGTCTTGTTGTGCAGTTGCTAGTGATTTTCAAGAATTTAAGTATCTCGGTGTATTATTTACCTTCAGTGATTTAATATTATTTTACCCGTAATCGGGGAGATTTTTGGAATGCTCCGTCTAATTCCGGTTTGTGAGCCAGTGACAGCATCATGGGACTCACTTGGCATCTTGAAGCCCTACGACACGTTGAGTGATTCCACTAAACTTGTTACACGTTCTAAAAGGTAAGGATTTGGTTGTAATAGTCTTTGGAAGTGGTCTGTGAGCCCTTCCCTGGTTGTTAGAAAGGGTATTGTCGTGATCCATGGATATTTATTGCAGGATTCCAAATTGCGCATACGCAGGCAGCTTTCCAGCCGGTGAAGAATCTTGCAGTCAAGTGCTTTCTCCCTACGACAACCGTGAGTATTTCACCCGCTGACTATTTGCAACTCATCCCTATTGTCCGACCACTCAAGATTAGGCAAACCGAAGTCGTAGCTCTTTATGGTGTCATTGTAAAAAGGCCTCGTTAACCGGCTAATGTTTTAGCCTTTTAGATTTCCAAGCTCAGTCACCTCCAGGAAGGTGAATTAGTTTCTCTTTATATTATTAGGCCTCCGTATTGTCGATTCCAGGAGAGGCACCTCGAGCGATTCGTCTCGCCGCCAGGACCTAGAGGATCGTCTGGGGCCTGGACGCGAGACCCGTTCCTCGAGCACAGCGAAGCCTCGTGTGGAGACGACTGCGGCCGGCATAGTCCGTCTAGCGTTAGCGCTCAGGCGGGACGGTTTTTTCTTTTACCTACTTTAACTTTTTATTATACCTTATTACGGTTCCCGTAGGAACCAGTTGATTGTCTGGGTCCGGTTTTCGATACTGGAAACCGGCCTGCATCACCATTTAATTTGTGGATCTCGGGTTCGACATCCTACCCCGTCCGGAATAGTATTGGACACCTTCGTCGGCTCCGGGATCCGGGACTCTCAAAGTCCCTGGCGCCCATTTAATAGATTTAAATTAAACAATAACTGGAAGGTTACTTTCTCCTTAGTTTTATAATAATTATTAACTTTTAACTTATACTCATTTCAAACGGAACAGTACAGGGTTTATCTCCAACCCCCCACGACCTTCGCTCTCTATATTTCCTTATTAGCTGGCTGGCAACAATTTTGTTATTTTTTAGTAAACTTATTCATTAGTAATGTTACTTAACCAGTTTTTTTTTTAATAAACAGTGTTTGAGATAGTTGTTGTTTCATATTACCATACCCACTAGTTTGTCACTACAGATAATAAATCATAATTGTAACAACCTACCTACATAATCCTATTTCATTCATAACAACAGATGGCCAATTCTCGTAATTTAAAACGTTCAAAATCTAGTCGCAGTCTCATCTCGACGACAAACAAATGTCAAAAATCAAAATATAAGGAAATCACACTAATATTATAAAGGTGAGAGTTTGTGTGTGTGTGTTTATTATTTTTGTTAAGTACTTCTTCACGCTCAAACGGCTGGACCAATTTTGATAAAATTTTGTATGGATGTAGCTGACACCCTGGATTAACATATAGGCTAATTTTATCCCGATATTCCCACGGGATCGACATTTACGCGGGTGAAACCGCAGGGCGCAGCTAGTTAGAGATATTTTCAATTGACAGATTGAGACTGAGATCAGACTGTGAACGTTCTTAAAATTACAAGAATTGCCCCTCTGGTGTTTTATCCCCAGTTTTTATGTATCAATAATAATTTGTATTCTTATTTCTTTAATCTTAGTTCTGGCTCGTTGGTCTAGTAGTAGCAAGCGCTAATGCTGAGCATGAGGTTCTAGGTTCGAGTCACAGTATTGGGTTTTTGTATCTGGAATTTCTCAATAGCAACCAGGGGTTTGGATTTGAGTCCGGTTGATAGCAATACGCTCGCCCCCTGTTACATGGGACTTAAACATAACTGGCGGACTGTAGGTGTACTATAGGTACAAGTCTGCCCAACCCTTCAGGGAAACAGGGCACGATGTTATGTTCGCACAGGTCTTTTTTTTTTGGTTCCGTACCATCATGTTTTTAAATTTTCATCAGCGAGGCCTATATTCGCCAGAGAATTTGAAGATTGCGGTGTAGAATATTGCAGTTTTAGGCCAGCGCCATCTCTTGACCGATAGTGGAACTAATGCAAGTGTGCTATTTAGAGACAACGTTTTATTTTTCCTGTAATCTTTACACAAACTTCTATCAATGAATAATTTCAGATTTTTCGCTATGCAAACTTCGGTGATAAGAGGGGGGAACTGCCATTAATTCCCAGAATTTGATCCTTATTAGGGATACTATCGAATGGTGTAATAATACAGTGTTTTTTTTTCAAAATCAACGGGTTCGATTCCTGGCTAGAAATATTGATTTTTCAAAAATCCAATGATGCAGTTTCAGTTTTCATCAAAATCGAGCCCGAGACTCCATTGAGTACTTTTCGCTATTCCTTATTGTTACGGATTTGGCCATCCACGCCCACTTGAAAAATTCACCCTGTATAGGAAAGTCAAATGAAACATTTGCGACATTTATAAAGTACATACCTTATATTAACGATTAATATACAGTTACAAGTAGAGACTAGAAAATGCCAAATGATTCAGGTGTAGTATTTATGCTATACATGCATTTCATAAATCGGTTATTATTAAAATTATGTTTCATAAAGTAACTTGTTCAGTAAGGTGTAAAATCATCCCTTACTTGCGGGATTCAGGTGAACATTCACCAACCAGGATGATTTGACGTTTTCTTAAACAATAATATTGTAACAGAGTACGAATACCTACTTACTAAAACAAAACAATTACTGGCATCAGTCAGTCAGTCAGCATCAGTCACTTCCGTCAATCGTGATCGAGACTATAAAAGCAACAACATGCCGGTGTATTTGAGCACCGTACCCAAATACACGATGTATATCAGAACGTTCGGCCAGTCGAGATAGGGAGCTGGCTGCTACTCCAGTTTTTAGTGACGATTATGTGACGCTTAAAGATGCCAGTCAAAGAATTTGTGACGGAACAGTTCGAAAGTTAGAAGCATTTATTTATGGCCGAACGGCCTGATATCAGGTCGTTCGGCCAACCTGAATCTCCATAACTGAGGACCTTAGAGAAACTGTTACTGAATAAAGATTTAGTGACGATTTGGTGACAAACAACCAATGCTTTACTTTTACTCGTAATGCCACCGGTTAAAAGTAAAATGAATTTTGCTTCCTGGAACATCAGGACGTTCGGCCAACGTAATCTCCATAACTGAGGACCTGAGAGAAACCGTTAATGAATAAAGATTTAGTGACGAGACTGAAACGAATTTTTATTGCTTTATTTTTTTTTGTGACGGCCCCTTTAAATAGTAAATTGAAAATTTAACATATATAACCTCAAAACATTGGGATTATCGATTCCTCCACAACGAAGAAGCCCAGAGAAACCGTTAATGAATAAAGATTTAGTGACGGCACTGAAACGAACTTTTAGTGTTTTATTTTTTTTTGTGACGGCCCCTTTATATAGTAAATTGAAAATTTAACATATATAACCTCAAAACATTGGGATTATCGATTCCTCCACAACGAAGAAGCCCAGAGAAACCGTTAATCAATAAAGATTTAGTGACGGCACTGAAACGAACTTTTAGTGTTTTATTTTTTTTTGTGACGGCCCCTTTATATAGTAAATTGAAAATTTAATATAATAGGTATTATATAACCTCAAAACATTGGGATTATCGATTCCTCCAAAACGAATAAGCCTAGAAGACTCGTAAAACCCCTGATGTGTTATAGGTTTTCAGTGCAATGGTGTCAGTATTTTTGTTGATTCACTATTCCGCAATATGGCGGATGGCGACTGAAATAGGGTGACCATGTATTCCAACGAAACAAGTATTTATCAAGTACTTAATTACCTACCCTACCTAAATAATGAAGCAACACACGTCGTAATATTAAATTATATAAGTACAAGCAACGTTGAGCTGATGCCTGCATACCAGTGTCCACTTGTGAGGTTTTGTTATATTACTTGAGTCTATTTTGGCTAAAAGCAAACGAAAGTCAAATTTCCCAATCTCCAATGTCAGTCACCTTCACTGACATTGGAGATTGGGAAATTTGACTAAGTACAAGAATACTTGAATAAATAGGTACAGAAATTAAAAAATGCTTTATTTGTAATCAATCATCCAAAAATAGCGGTAGGTTGTTAGGTACATAATAATTTGTACTTTTTAGAATTACAGTTAAATTGGTTCACCACGAGAGAAATTTGACAGCTTCTTGTGTTTACTGCTAGGTGATTGACTTGAAACTTGTCAAATCGGATTTCTTTCGGTGGTGGCCCGACAATCATTTTACGGTTTAAGGAAATTAATATAGTATTTTTCAGCGCTATTTAAAAGGTCCATTAACCTTTTAAATAGCGCTGAAAAATACTATATTAATTTCCTTAAACCGTTCCTTTAGAGAATCGCGCCTGCGGAGATTATAATATATATGGCTCTTTTCTGCAGAATAAAAATAGAATCGGTGTAGTTATCTTACTGTGATTTATCTATAGAACTGTTATTTAGTTGTAAAATGATTGTCGGGCCAACACCGAAAGAAATCCGATTTGACAAGTTTCAAGTCAATCACCTAGCAGTAAACACAAGAAGCTGTCAAATTTCTCTCGTGGTGAACCAATTTAACTGTAATTCTAAAAAGTACAAATTATTATGTACCTAACAACCTACCGCTATTTTTGGATGATTGATTACAAATAAAGCATTTTTTAATTTGTGTACCTATTTATTTAAGTATTCTTGTACTTAGTCAAATTTCCCAATCTCCAATGTCAGTCACCTTTCCACTTTCGTTTGCTTTTAGCCAAAATAGACTCAAGTAATATAACAAAACCTCACAAGTGGACACTGGTATGCAGGCATCAGCTCAACGTTGCTTGTACTTATATAATTTAATATTACGACGTGTGTTGCTTCATTATTTAGGTAGGGTAGGTAATTAAGTACTTGATAAATACTTGTTTCGTTGGAATACATGGTCATCCTATTTCAGTCGCCATCCGCCATATTGCGGAATAGTGAATCAACAAAAATACTGACACCATTGCACTGAAAACCTATAACACATCAGGGGTTTTACGAGTCTTCTAGGCTTATTCGTTTTGGAGGAATCGATAATCCCAATGTTTTGAGGTTATATAATATTATGTTAAATTTTCAATTTACTATATAAAGGGGCCGTCACAAAAGAAAATAAAACACTAAAAGTTCGTTTCAGTGCCGTCACTAAATCTTTATTCATTAACGGTTTCTCTGGGCTTCTTCGTTGTGGAGGAATCGATAATCCCAATGTTTTGAGGTTATATATGTTAAATTTTCAATTTACTATATAAAGGGGCCGTCACAAAAAAAAATAAAACACTAAAAGTTCGTTTCAGTGCAGTCACTAAATCTTTATTGATTAACGGTTTCTCTGGGCTTCTTCGTTGTGGAGGAATCGATAATCCCAATGTTTTGAGGTTATATATGTTAAATTTTCAATTTATTATTTAAAGGGGCCGTCACAAAAAAAAATAAAGCAATAAAAATTCGTTTCAGTCTCGTCACTAAATCTTTATTCATTAACGGTTTCTCTCAGGTCCTCAGTTATGGAGATTACGTTGGCCGAACGTCCTGATGTTCCAGGAAGCAAAATTCATTTTACTTTTAACCGGTGGCATTACGAGTAAAAGTAAAGCATTGGTTGTTTGTCACCAAATCGTCACTAAATCTTTATTCAGTAACAGTTTCTCTAAGGTCCTCAGTTATGGAGATTCAGGTTGGCCGAACGACCTGATATCAGGCCGTTCGGCCATAAATAAATGCTTCTAACTTTCGAACTGTTCCGTCACAAATTCTTTGACTGGCATCTTTAAGCGTCACATAATCGTCACTAAAAACTGGAGTAGCAGCCAGCTCCCTATCTCGACTGGCCGAACGTTCTGATATACATAATACACGAGCGGCCCGTTGTCGGCGGTTGCAGTAGCCTCTGAAGTTGACGCGAGTCGCTCGTGTGTATGCACACTAAGTCGCGTCCCAGATTTATTTTTCAGTTTTAGTTTACGGTATCTAAACATTTCAAATACCTCTAGCACAGTTCCGTAGTAATTTTATACAATTCTAGCTTATATAGCAGCTGAATTCACCGTGGGAGTTATTAATATATTTCCGGACTCCTAAATCGAGCCTCTGTTTATTTTCTGTGTATTACCATGTTACAAAAACAATATAGGTAAATACAAAGGCCATAAAAAATATTGTCAATGAAAAAGTTTTGATGCAGTTTTTAAGCCGACATACTGGCCATCGTTTTGGTGTCATCATTGTTCCAAATTTGAATTCATAACCATTTCACAATTAGTTCTAGACCTTATTAAAAAAAAAAAAACAGGATAGCTTGATTTAGGAGTCTGGGTGTATATAATTAATAGTAGACTAAAAACATCTCTATTTACTGCCGCCAGGAGACATTCGGTTGATTTACCGGGACACTATTGAATTCAGACCCAGGATTTGGAACAGTGGATGTATGGTCATAACTTCGTTGCGATTTCGGGCAGCCGATAAGAGTGTGGTATATTGCATCATCCCTGGAATTAAAATTTGGTTATTAGTTTTTGAAGTGAAACTTCTTTAGGCGCGCTTGACTTGGGGAGTAAACTGGCGAATGCGTTACGAAAACGTGTGATCGCGAGTAGGGAAGGTACGTAAAAAATAGCTGGAAATACCTGGTGTAAAAACCCGGTCCCGGTCGCATAAATATGCGACCGGGTTTTTACACCAGGTGTTTGCTTCCAAGTACGCACACCGGGTACCGACTCAAAATACTTGCAAGACTATTAAGTATCTTATACGGCTACTCGCTCAAATACGTAGGTACTCAACCGCGTTAGTTTTCGCAAATGCGATCATGCTCCTTTTGGAACAATTTCGTATGCAAGTATTTTTTACCGACTTCACAAAAAGGAGGAGGTACTATGTTCGGCTGTTTGTATGTTTTTTTTTTGAAGTGAAACTTCTTTAGGCGCGCTTGACTTGGGGAGTAAACTGGCGAATGCGTTACGAAAACGTGTGATCGCGAGTAGGGAAGGTACGTAAAAAATAGCTGGAAATACCTGGTGGAAAAACCCGGTCCCGGTCGCATAAATATGCGACCGGGTTTTTACACCAGGTATTTGCTTCCAAGTACGCACACCGGGTACCGACTCAAAATACTTGCAAGACTATTAAGTATCTTATACGGCTACTCGCTCAAATACGTAGGTACTCAACCGCGTTAGTTTTCGCAAATGCGATCATGCTCCTTTTGGAACAATTTCGTATGCAAGTATTTTTTACCGACTTCACAAAAAGGAGGAGGTACTATGTTCGGCTGTTTGTATGTTTTTGAAGTGAAACTTCTTTAGGTGCGCTTGACTTGGGGAGTAAACTGGCGAATGCGTTACGAAAACGTGTGATCGGGCGAGTAGGGAAGGTACGTATTTATGCGACCGGGTTTTTACACCAGGTATCTGCTTCCAAGTACGCACACCAAAATACTTGCGAGACTATAAAGTATCTTATACGGCTACTCGCTCAAATACGTAGAAAAATTTTGATTGTCTAACTAAATCGAACTAAATCTGACTATTTTTAATCGTGATTAAAAAGGTGTGGAATAAAATTAGTTGTCAATTTGTCATGAATAGAAATTCACACCAACACCTCGACTTCAGGTGCAAAAACAGTACTGTCTGCATCTTTTTTTTCTTTTGTTTATATCTCGAAAATGGTGCGTCCTATCGCAAAAATAATGAAAATTTCGACCCCCTTTATAAAACCCATAAACTCCTAAAACTCAACATGTAGGTAATCATTTTTCATATTTTCCATACAAAAAGTGAAAAATTCCTTAAAAAACACGCCAAGGCCGCCCCCTCCGCGCCTGCGGCTCTAAAAAACAATTCACGGGGTAGGGCAAATAAGTACCACGTGTCGACGAGTCGCGATTGTCAAATTCGATTTTTGTTGTGTCAAAATTATTGAAGTGAAACTTCTTTACGCACACTTGACTTGGAGAGTAAGCTGGCGAACGCGTGACGTAAACGTATCTTATACGGCTACTCGCTCAAATACGTAGGTACTCAACCGCGTTAGTTTTCCCAAATGCGATCATTCTCCTTATCAGTAAGAGTCTACGGAACAATTTCGTATGCAAGTATTTTTTACTTTAATGGTTTGCAAGTATTTATTTGTAAACGCAATTTTGCTCCTTATTTATAGGAAGTCATTGATCAATTTCCTATGCAAGTAGTTTTACTTCCAACGGGGCTTTTGAATAAGTACGCGATTGTACCTACTTCTTATCTGTATGAAGTTATGGATCAATTTTCTATGCAGATAGAAAATACTTGAAAGTATCTCGCTCCGTCGTGCCTCAGCGCTCGAGTACGTATATACTCAAATAGTTCAACAACCGCGTTTGTTTTCGCAAATGCGATCATGCTCCTTATCAGTAAGAGCACAGAATACTTAATAGTACTACGTACAGAAAGGACACTCCCTTCCTCGCCCTCATATCAGATACCGCACCTCACCCCGCACTTCGAGGTATTCGTCGCCGACTCTTTAGCAAGGGCGCTCGCGAACCGCAGCGCTGTATTGCTGACACGAACACACAATTATTATGCGATTTAAAAGTTTTATTGAAGTGAAACTTCTTTAGGCGCGCTTGACTTGGGGAGTAAACTGGCGAATGCGTTACGAAAACGTGTGATCGCGAGTAGGGAAGGTACGTAAAAAATAGCTGGAAATACCTGGTGGAAAAACCCGGTCCCGGTCGCATAAATATGCGACCGGGTTTTTACACCAGGTATTTGCTTCCAAGTACGCACACCGGGTACCGACTCAAAATACTTGCAAGACTATTAAGTATCTTATACGGCTACTCGCTCAAATACGTAGGTACTCAACCGCGTTAGTTTTCGCAAATGCGATCATGCTCCTTTTGGAACAATTTCGTATGCAAGTATTTTTTACCGACTTCACAAAAAGGAGGAGGTACTATGTTCGGCTGTTTGTATGTTTTTGAAGTGAAACTTCTTTAGGTGCGCTTGACTTGGGGAGTAAACTGGCGAATGCGTTACGAAAACGTGTGATCGGGCGAGTAGGGAAGGTACGTATTTATGCGACCGGGTTTTTACACCAGGTATCTGCTTCCAAGTACGCACACCAAAATACTTGCGAGACTATAAAGTATCTTATACGGCTACTCGCTCAAATACGTAGAAAAATTTTGATTGTCTAACTAAATCGAACTAAATCTGACTATTTTTAATCGTGATTAAAAAGGTGTGGAATAAAATTAGTTGTCAATTTGTCATGAATAGAAATTCACACCAACACCTCGACTTCAGGTGCAAAAACAGTACTGTCTGCATCTTTTTTTTCTTTTGTTTATATCTCGAAAATGGTGCGTCCTATCGCAAAAATAATGAAAATTTCGACCCCCTTTATAAAACCCATAAACTCCTAAAACTCAACATGTAGGTAATCATTTTTCATATTTTCCATACAAAAAGTGAAAAATTCCTTAAAAAACACGCCAAGGCCGCCCCCTCCGCGCCTGCGGCTCTAAAAAACAATTCACGGGGTAGGGCAAATAAGTACCACGTGTCGACGAGTCGCGATTGTCAAATTCGATTTTTGTTGTGTCAAAATTATTGAAGTGAAACTTCTTTACGCACACTTGACTTGGAGAGTAAGCTGGCGAACGCGTGACGTAAACGTATCTTATACGGCTACTCGCTCAAATACGTAGGTACTCAACCGCGTTAGTTTTCCCAAATGCGATCATTCTCCTTATCAGTAAGAGTCTACGGAACAATTTCGTATGCAAGTATTTTTTACTTTAATGGTTTGCAAGTATTTATTTGTAAACGCAATTTTGCTCCTTATTTATAGGAAGTCATTGATCAATTTCCTATGCAAGTAGTTTTACTTCCAACGGGGCTTTTGAATAAGTACGCGATTGTACCTACTTCTTATCTGTATGAAGTTATGGATCAATTTTCTATGCAGATAGAAAATACTTGAAAGTATCTCGCTCCGTCGTGCCTCAGCGCTCGAGTACGTATATACTCAAATAGTTCAACAACCGCGTTTGTTTTCGCAAATGCGATCATGCTCCTTATCAGTAAGAGCACAGAATACTTAATAGTACTACGTACAGAAAGGACACTCCCTTCCTCGCCCTCATATCAGATACCGCACCTCACCCCGCACTTCGAGGTATTCGTCGCCGACTCTTTAGCAAGGGCGCTCGCGAACCGCAGCGCTGTATTGCTGACACGAACACACAATTATTATGCGATTTAAAAGTTTTATTTGAGTTTTAATCACGATGGTTGGATAATGGCGCCGATTCTCTTGTTCACAAACTAAACTAAATTTAAGTTCAGTGCATCTTTTTCTTTCTATTTCATTAAGAAAAGGACAGGAGATAAATATTAGTTTAGTCCTGTCAAATTAAGATACTCCATAGACAATTTAGATGTGATTAAAAAATTGGCTATTAAAAATACGTCAATTTGACTAATTTGACAGGACTAAACTAATATTTATCTCCTGTCCTTTTCTTAATGAAATAGAAAGAAAAATATTCACTGAAATTAAATTTAGTTTAGTTTGTGAACAAGGGAATCGGCGCCGTTGTGATGCTTTTCCGAATTCGTATTTACATAAACTGTTTGTAAGATTTCGCATTTTTAATAACATGCGATTCAATAACCGATTATTTACAGATAAGTCATTTAAACTAAACTATTTTAGTGTTTTTATTTCATTACGAACCCGACTATATAAATAAACAATTGAACTACATGGTCACTTCATAATAAAGCACACGTTCGGGCAGCGCCGCCGCCGTCGTCGTTCGGTTCCCCGACACAAATTGCTTTCCACGCCATTTTTTTTACGCTACTAGATTTCACGCACACATTTGCACGTATACAAACGTCATTTGTTTATGTAGTAGTAATAGGTAATTATTTTGCGAGCGTTGTATGGAGTGTCCGAGGTGTGGTAAGAGTCTACGGAACAATTTCGTATTCAAGTATTTTTACTTTAATGGTTTGTAAAAGTATTTATTTGTAAACGCGATTGTGCTCCTGATAAGTCATTTAAACTAAACTATTTTAGTGTTTTTATTTCATTACGAACCCGACTATATAAATAAACAATTGAACTACATGGTCACTTCATAATAAAGCACACGTTCGGGCAGCGCCGCCGCCGTCGTCGTTCGGTTCCCCGACACAAATTGCTTTCCACGCCATTTTTTTTACGCTACTAGATTTCACGCACACATTTGCACGTATACAAACGTCATTTGTTTATGTAGTAGTAATAGGTAATTATTTTGCGAGCGTTGTATGGAGTGTCCGAGGTGTGGTAAGAGTCTACGGAACAATTTCGTATTCAAGTATTTTTACTTTAATGGTTTGTAAAAGTATTTATTTGTAAACGCGATTGTGCTCCTTATTTATAGGAACTCACGGGTCAATTTCCTATGCAAGTACTTTTTACTTCCAACAGGACTTTTGTTTGATTACGCGATTGTACTTCTTATTTGTATGAAGTTATGGATCAATTTTCGATGCAGATAGAAAATACTTGAAAGTATCTCGAGCCCTGGTTTCTTAAGGTGGACGTACTTGGAAGCCCTGGTACTCGATTTCGCAAGTACGACCCAGTCTACGGGCTACGGGCGAGGCGAACGGGAGTTGAGTGGGGGATATAAGCAAGAGAAAGCAGTGCGCGCGCACATTTTCTTTCTCTCTTCCTCTCATAGCCAAATACGTTTGAACTTTTGAAGTTTCACTTCAGTCGTGTGGTCATAAGCACACTCGGTTTTTTTTTTTTTAGTTTCAGCGTGTTTGTAAGCTTGGTACCTACAACTAAAGCGCGCGTCGCTTATTTAGATCGCTTTTTACCGAGTCGTTGCTGAAACCATATGCACCACATGCATCCAAAACGAGCTTTAGTAGGCGTACGATACGCCCAGATTCGTTTTCATTCAACGTATTATTAATTTTTCTAATAATAAAAAAAAATCTTTCTAAAAAAATATAAGTAAGTATCTTTTTGTTTATAAAATATTTAAAAATGTGATTTATAAGTATTTAAGTAAATGAAATAAAGGAGAATACAAAAAAAATATCTTAATTATTATTATTTTAAAGAGAAAAGATTTGATTTTTTGTATGTTTGTTATGCTTTCACGGTAAAACGGCTGAACGGATTTGGATGAAATTTAGCACATAGGTAGACATAGTAGAATTTGTTTGTAGGGGGTAATCTCTCTCTCTCTCTCTCTCTCTCACTACCAGTCGTATTTGCAATTGATAGCCCGATTCTTGAGGACGGCTATATAACATCACGCTAGGACCCTAGAGCCGAACAAATCAAAAAAATTCAGAAAGAACGCTAATCGAAGGCGAAGTACTAGCGCGGGCAGGTGATGTGATCATGACGATCATGTGATGCGACAGGGTGGGTGGGGGAACAACAGATTTTACGCAGACGAAGTTGCGGGCAGAAGCTAGTAAAGTAGTAGATAGATATAATAGATGATTTAGTTAGGATCCAGCGAAGCAATGTCCCCATGGGCGCCGGCAAGTTTATTTTCAGGGGGGTGCATCTTCAGCTCAACGAAGCAGACTCGATTATTTTTGCACTTCACCTATGATGTAGTGGTTATGTCAGGTTATCGTTTGTCTATACATACAAGGAGTTACTTTGTCGACTTAAGTCGATTAGATTGTCGGAAATAGGAGTTTGGTACTTTGGTGACTAATTCACAAAAGGTTTAGAATCGAGAGATTATTATATTAGGCGTATTCGGATATTTTTAGTTCTGAATGTTTTAACACCTGTATTTGGACCTACTTATGCAAGACGGAATTGTCAGATCATTTTGATCTTTACAGGGTCGATAGAAGGTGCATTTTGAAAGCTTTCTGTATACTTATCTCGATTTTGGCATGTGTGTGAATTGGTTCCGTCTTGCATAAGCAGGTCCATTTTATTTTAAAGCCTTGCACCTCCCTGAGGTGCAGGTGCACCCTCTTGCACCCCGCCCCCTGCGCCGATGAATGTTCCCTATGCTCAAATAAATAGGATAACAATAAAAGTTCAAGAACTTACACATCATTAAAAGTCTCTGGACAATGTTTGCAGGAGTATTCCATAGGGGTCATTCTTGACGGCTGTAATCAAATAGATGCCGTTAGATTAAAGTTTTTATTTGAACATTTTTGTTAGCGAAACTCCGCACGATGAAACGATGGATGGACCAAGCAGGATGATATGGCAAGGGGGTGACTGCCAAAAAGACTGCTTTACTGGGTGTAATAAATTTCATCGCCACTGCTCTCAAAACGGTGAAGGAAAACATCGTAAGGAAACCGGCGGGGCAATTGCGTAACACATTATCAATCGGAATCGGTTTCATTTTGACGGTTCAACAACATTCATTGCGTTATTTACGTGTTGAGCAGACAAATTTTTCGAACTTATGAAGCAATGGATTAGCAATTTGCTTCAGATTCCGATTGATAATGTGTTATGCAATTAGGGTGCGGCATGTTCTAGAACCAAATAATCGAAGACATGACATCTACCAACTTGCACTGGGCCCACTCCCTCTCGAAGAGAGGAGGCCTGTGTCCCAGCAGTCGGAACACAAGAGGCTGAATTATGCTAGAGAAGTTTGGAAAATAAAATAATTTACAAAATTAAAAAACACGCCTGCCTTGTCAAGAAGTGAATTAAAAAAAAAAACAACCGACTTAAAAAAAAATACTACCAAGTGAAAAATAACTTAAATTTCGGAAGTCGGTGTCGTTGGTTCCGCATTTTTGTTTTTTGACACCGACTTCCGAAATTAAAGTTATTTATCACTTTGTAGTATTTTTTTTGAAGTTGGTTGTTATTTTTTAATTTTTTTGTTTTTCTATCTGGAATTTCTCAGTAGTAGCCAGGGGTTTGGATTTCTGTCCGGTTGATAGCAATACGTGCACCCCCTATTACATGGGACTTAAACATAACTGGCGGACTGTGGGTGTACTGTAGGTACAACTCTGCCCAACCCTTCACGGAAACAAGACGTGATGTTATGTTCGCACAGGTCTTTTTTTTAGGGTTCCGTACCTCAAAAGGAAAATAAAAACCGGTCACGAGCGTTTTTAAATTTTCATCAGCGAGGCCTATATTCGTCAGAGAATTTTAAAACTGCGGTGTAGAATATTGCAGTTTTAGGTCAGTGTCATCTCTTGACCGATAGTGGAACTAATGTAAGTGTGCTATTTAGAGACATCGTTTTATTTTTCTTGTAATCTTTACACAAACTTCTATCAATAGAATAATTTCAGATTTTTTGCTATGCAAACTTCGGAGATAAGGGGGAGGGGGAACTGTCATTACTTCCTAGAATTTGATCCTTATTAGGGACACTATCGATTGGTGTAATAATACAGTGTTTTTTTTTTCAAAATCAACGGGTTGATTCCTGGCTAGAAATATTGATTTTTCAAAAATCCAATGATGCAGTTTTAGTTTTCATCAAAATCGAGCCCGAGACTCCTTTGAGTACTTTTCGCTATTCTTCATAGTTTCGGATTTGGCCATCCACGCCCACTTGAAAAATTCACCCTGTATAGGAAAGTCAAATGAAACATTTGCGATATTTATAAAGTACAGACGCCAGCACATCAACCTACCCGAAACTGTCACATTTTCTCAATCAACTTTGAACCTTATTTTTTAGTAATAAAGTTGAAAATCTATTAAAGAAATTTGACAGATTGTAGTAGGTTGATGTGCTGGCGTCTGTACATACCTTATATTAACGATTAATATACAGTTACAAGTAGAGACTAGAAAATGCCAAATGATTCAGGTGTAGTATTTATGCTATACATGCATTTCATAAATCGGTTATTATTAAAATTATGTTTCACAAAGTAACTTGTTCAGTAAGATGTAAAATCATCCCTTACTTGCGGGATTCAGGTGAACATTCACCAACCCGTATAAACTGATGATCTGACGTTTTCTTAAACATTAATATTGTAACTGAGTACGAATGCCTAATTACTAAAAAAAAAAAATTACTGACATCAGTCAGTCAGTCAGCATCAGTCACTTCCGTCAATCGCGATCGAGACTATAAGAGCAACAACATGCCGGTGTATTTGAGCACAGTACCCAAATACACGAGCGGCCCGTTGTCGGCGGTTGCAGCAGCCTCTGACGTTGACGCGTGTCGCTCGTGTGTATGCACACTAAGTCGCGTCCCAGATTTTTTTTTCAGTTTTAGTTTACGGTATCTAAACATTTCAAATACCTCTAGCACAGTTCCGTAGTAATTTTATACAATTTAACCTTAAAATAGCAGCTGAATTCACCGTGGGAGTTATTAATATACTTCCGGACTCCTAAATCGAGCCTCTGTTTATTTTCTGTGTATTACCATGTTACAAAAACAATATAGGTAAATACAAAGGCCATAAAAAATATTGTCAATGAAAAAGTTTTGATGCAGTTTTTAAGCGACATACTGGCCATCGTTTTGGTGTCATCATTGTTCCAAATTTGAATTCATAACCATTTAACAATTGGTTCTAGACCTTATTAAAAAAAAGCAGGATGGCTTGATTTAGGAGTCTGGGTGTATATAATTAATAGTAGACTAAAAACTTCTCTATTTACTGCCGCCAGGAGACATTCGGTTGATTTACCGGGACACTATTGAATTCAGACCCAGGATTTGGAACTGTGGATGTATCGCCATAACTTCTTTGCGGTTTCTGGCAGCCGATAAAAGTGTGGTCTCTTGCATCATCCCTGGAATTAAAATTTGGTTATTAGTTTTTTTCAGTTTCAGCGTGTTTGTAAGCTTGGTATCCACAACGAAAGCGCGCGTCGCTTCGTGAGATCGCTCGATTGATAATATTTTTAAATTCAGTTTGATGTGAACCAAAAAATATAACAAAAGCTTCTATGAACCGAAAGTATAGAAAACTGGTGTGAACTCAGGATTACAATGCTATAACGGAACATAGTTTTGGTTTACGTCACGTTAGTGTTCTCTATAGTCCAGTTGGTATTTGGACGATGGAAACATGTCGTTTTCCCCATAGACCAACTGGTCAAATTCCAATTGGTCCATGGAGCACCGACGCTTTTTGTTTATAAATATTTAAAAATGTAATTTAAAAAATAAAGGAGATTACAAAAAAAAAAATAAATAATTAAGTATCTAAATTATTATTATAAAGAGAAAAGATTTGAATTTTTGTATGTTTGTTATGCTTTCACGGCAAAACGGCTGCACGGATTTGGATGAAATTTGGCATAGAGGTAGACGTAGTAGAATTTGTTTGTTTGTATGTAGGGGATAATCTCTCTCTCTCTCACTACCAGTCAGATTTGCAATTGATAGCCCGATTCTTGAGGACGGCTATATAACATCACGCTAGGACCCTAAAGCCGAGAAAAACAATAAAATTCAGAAAGAACGCTAATCGAAAACGAAGTACTAGCGCGGGCAGGTGATGTGATCATGTGATTATGTGATGCGACGGGGTGGGTGGGGGAACAACAAATTTTACCCAGACGACGAAGTAAGCTCGATTATTTTTGCACTTCACCTATGATGTAGTGGATAAGTCAGGTTATCGTTTGTCCATACATACAAGGAGTTACTTTGTCGACTTAAGTCGATTAGATTGTCGGAAATAGGGAGTTTGGTACTTTGGTGACTAATTCACAAAAGGTTTAGAATCGAGAGATTGCAGAATACAATCGAAAATTTTACGACCTCGCCTCAAATAGGTTGAGTTCTCTACTATTCTATTAGGCGTATTCGGATATATTTAGTTCGGAATGTTTTTACCCGCCTGCGCCAGAAGGAGGGTTATGTTTTTCGAGAGTAAGTATGTATGTTTGTATGTATAATTGTTTGGCACGCTCTGCGGCCTGAACGGCTCGATGGATTTTAGCTTGAGAGGTGTCGTTAGATTCGTATTTACTGTGACAGTGACACTGGGTATATCAAAAAAAAAAAAAAAAAATTACTCAAAACCTGTCGAGTGGGGTATCAAAATAACGGGTTTTAAAAGGTGATTACAAAAATATATACAACTTATATGGTTAAAAGTAATTCAAAGTGACAAATCGTAAAAAAACACGTACCAAGAAGTAAATTGTCTGCAAAATCTTTCACATTTGTAAACTAAAAAGCTGGATATAAAAAAAGTAATTTAAAAAATTAAAAAACCCGACTGCAACCTTATACTAAAACTAACTGAAAAGCTAAAAACAAGCCCATTTTAAATTAAATAAAAGTAGGAAGCAGGCGGGGCCCATACCATTATTATAGTTGCAAAGTCAAATGGGTCCCGCCTGCTTCCAACTTTTATTTAATTTAAAATGGGCTTGTTTTTAGCTTTTCAGTTAGTTTTAGTATTAGTTGCAGTCGTGTTTCTTAATTTTTAAATTCCTTTTTTTTACACCTGTGTTTTGAAGCCTTGCACCTCCCTTGTTGTTTCTGCATCACCCAAAGGTTGACTGGTAGAAAATGTCCGCCTCTGTACATGTATGTGCTTGAAGTATTAAATAAATAAATAGGATAACAATAGTTCAAGAACTTACGCATAATTAAAAGTCTCTGGACAATGTTTGCAGGAGTATTCCATAGAGGTCATTCTTGATGGCTGTAATCAAATAGATTAAAGTTTTTATTTGAACTAGCAAATACAGGATCAAATTTTTGTTAGCGAAACTCCGCACGATGAAACGATGGATGGACCAAGCTAAAGATGATATGGCTACGAAGGGGGTGACTGCCGTAAAGACGGCTTTACTTGGTGTAAAAAATTTCATCGCCACTGCTCTCAAAACGGTGAAGGAAAACATCATAAGGAAACCGGCATGTTCTAGAACCAATAATCGAAGACATGACATCTACCAACGTGCACTGGGCCCACGTGGTAGATTATAGCCCACTCCCTCTCGAAGAGAGGAGGCCTGTGTCCCAGCAGTCGGAACATTAACCGCTCAAGCGGCGCGGTTCGCCGATCGGCGACGAAACAATAGAAAATCAATTGTGTCTCATTAGCGGCGCTTGACAGATTAAAGGCTGAATTATGCTAGAGAAGTTTGAAAAAAAAAATATATAAAAAATTAAAAAACACGCCTGCCTTGTCAGAAAGTGAATTAAAAAAATTAATAAAAACAAGCTAAATGATTTTAGTGCTGAATGATGAGCACATGGTAAGTACTAAATAGATTATAATATTTACTGTGCAATCAAACAACTATCGTGCCCAAAAGTGGAAAACTGAAAACCAATCTTGTCAGCCACGAAGAAGAAGACCTGTAAAGAACTGCTCCAAGGAACAGTCCCCCGACTGCAATAAAGAGATTGGTTTTCAGTTATAACAAAAAAACACTTTTTGTTGTTGTGGCTGGAACGATTTTGATGAAATTTGGACTTAATGGAGATACTTAGAACCCTGGGCACAGAATACTTAATAGTACTACGTACAGAAAGGACACTCCCTTCCCCGCGCTCATATCAGATATCGCACCTCATCCCGCACTTAGAGGTATTCGTCGCCGACTCTTTAGCAAGGGCGCTCGCGAACCGCAGCGCTGGCTGTACTGCTGACACGAACACACAATTTTGCGATTTAAAAGTTTTATTTGAGTTTTGATCACGATGGTTGGATATTGTGATGCTTTTCCGAATTCGTATTTACATAAACTGTTTGTAAGATTTCGCATTTAATACCATGCGATTTAATAACCGATTATTTACAGATAAGTCATTTAAACTAAACTATTTTAGTGTTTTTATTTCATTACGAACCCGACTATTTAAATAAACAATTGAACTACAAGGTCACTTCATAATAATGCACACGTTCGGGCAGCGCCATCGTCGTTCGGTTCCCCGACACAAATCGCTTTCCGCGCCATTTTTTACGCTACGCACGACAGCCAACCCTACTAGATTTCACGCACACATTTGCACGTACACAAACATCATTTGTTTATGTAGTAGCAATAGGTAATTATTTTGCGAGCGTTGTATGGAGTGTCCGGGGTGTGCCCTGGGGAAGGGCATAGGCTACTTTTTAACCGACGAAAAAACGGAGGAGGTTATCAATTCGACGCGTATATTTTTTTTTTTTTTTTTTTTTTTTTTTTTTTTAATGTATGATCACGCATAACTTTTGACAGAGCAGTCCGATTTTGATAATTCTTTTTTTGATTAGAAAGGATATACCCCGAAGGTGGTCCCATATAAATTTTGAAAAAAAAAATCCAACCCTAAGGGTAGGAAAACAGGGGGGGGATGATTGATAGTTCACTCACTGATTGTAATGTATGACCACGCATAACTTTTTACAGATTAGTCCGATTTTGATAATTCTTTCTTTAATGGATAGAACATACCTCGAAGTTGGTCCCATGTAAATTTGGAAAAAAAAATTCTTACCCTAAGGGTGGGAAAATAGGGGTGATTTGTTGTTCATTCACAGATTTTAATGCTGAGCTGTGTATTACAATTAAAATTAAAGGCCTATTTATGTTGGTATATAAAGCCTGTTTTTTTAAGTATTTTACTATACAAAAATATTAGTTAAAGTAGGATTATATAACAGTTAATATCTAAAGTAAGGTAGGTAGCCATTTTAAAAGTAATCAAAAATTAAGCATGCAGTAATAAGTAAATTATAGCCTCAAAAAATTATAAAATAAACTTTTTAACAAAAAAATTAAACCTCCGAAAAAACTGAAAAGCAAAAAATAAAAACCTTTTTTATTTTACCTTAATAAATAAGTTCTTAAACTAATTCAAGTCCGAAAAAACTGAAAAGCAAAAAATAAAAACCTTTTTAATTTTACCTTAATAAATAAGTTCTTAAACTAATTCAAGTATACCTAAAAAAATTTGAGTCGGCGCCAAACAATCAATGAACAAAGATCACTAAATTACCTTAAATTAATAATGCAGCGTAAAATCTCCAGCGCTAAATATTAACATTCCAAACAAAAAATGCGCTCTCCGCACGACCACTCGCAACGATATTAAGTTGCTTGTTTGGCGCCGACTCAAAATTAGTTAGGTATACTTGCATTAGTTTAAGAACTTATTTATTAAGGTAAAATTAAAAAGGTTTTTATTTTTTGCTTTTCAGTTTTTTCGGACTTGAATTAGTTTAAGAACTTATTTATTAAGGTAAAATAAAAAAGGTTTTTATTTTTTGCTTTTCAGTTTTTTCGGAGGTTTAATTTTTTTGTTAAAAAGTTTTTATCAGTTACAACGCGGGCGAAGCCGCGGGCGATAGCTGGTAATATAGTAAAAAAAATTGCATCTGACACGCTAAGGAGACGAACTCACCGTAGGATGAATATTGAAGTACCTCTTTATATAATTATCATTACGTGCATAAGGTGAAATGCCTACGGGAACAGTCTTTTTCTTTTTATACTTCTTTCCCTTCTTCGCTACTACGCCTATTGGTCTTACGTTTTTTGGTTTATAGTATTGAGGAATATCATCATGGCGAGCTAATAATCCTTTTACACGCTGAAAAAGAAAACACAGTTTAAAAAAAAAATGTAGGCGTTCATATAGTATTTCAGTATACAGGGTGGCGATTTAGTCCCCTTCATTTGTCAAGAGGGTGATTCTACAGTTCTACACACTTTACTTAAACAACTTGTGCTACGAAACTCTCATCGAACACATGAAAAAAAAAAACAAATTCCTATGAGTACAACAGTAGACAGACTATTTCTATGCATGTATGAAATGTTTATTTTTATTTGGGTATGAGTTAAATAGCAAAAGTTGTTTAGTATGACGGGTTGAATCACTCGCTTGACAGATCCAGGTTACTAAATATCCACCCTGTATAATCTAAGACATATTTTGAACAAACTATGATGTTAATCAATTACTGCACAGTTTTGTATTATAAAACATTAAGTTAACAAAATAATTAACATCTTTCTAATCTAACTAGCCTGTATTGTCCCAATGCAGGGAAAAGACCCCCTCTTCCTTTTCCACACAATTCTGTCTATTAAATGCCAACCCTTTCGGTAGGAATCAAGCTTGTCCTGCCACTATATTGTCTTGCGTTATATAATCATTAACATATTATCTTATAAATCATATCTATATTAAAAATTGCAAAAAAAAAAAGCATTTACATACTCGTACATTATCCATTTTCACATTATAAGATTTCAAACTGATGAAGTCATCGCCAATTTTTTCATCATCGGACACAATTTCTACTACAGGGACGTCCATTTCTATTGCCTCAACATCACTGTCCTTGTCTGCCTCAACATCACTGTCCTTGTCTGCCTCAACATCACTGTTCTTGTCTGCCTCAACGTCACTGCCCTTGTCTGCCTCAACATCACTGCCCTTATCCAATTCCTCTTCCTTAGTCAATTCCTTAAGCATTTTCTCTATATCTCCATCCAACATGTCGAGCACAGATTCCTCTTCAACTTCATTTTTAAAGTTAAGGTTTATTTTTTCATTGGGATCTGATTCTGTTTTTGTAAAGTCAGAAGTGTTGCTGTCGTCATCATATTTGATATAGAAATAATTTTGTAATAAATAGCTGTCTAATGAGGACTGTAAGTCCAGTTTTGTTTTTTTCTGTTCTTGAATGAGACGTTTATCTATCTAAAAAAAAAAAAAAAATAGATTTGTACTTTTTTTTTTTTTTGCCAGAAGGTTGTCTTTCTACAATCCACAAGAGATAACTTGAGACTTTGTTCAGATGACCTAAACCCGTGATACTGAGGCGTTGATGGTGAGAGTGGTAATCACTCGCGGGTCTCAAGTTAACTCTACATGTTCTTGATTTAATTTTATTTTACCTGTCCCTTCTCGTTAAATATATCCAGAAGTGTAGCCTCAGCTACTTTTGCTTTTTCTTTTAGTTTATAGCATTTTATCAAAATTGGTCCACATTCATAGCAGACATAATTTGGTAGACCTTCATAGGATTTCTGAAAGAAACAATATTTATTCCTCAATTTTGATTACGCCTCAGCATCACCTAAAGATTGACTGGTAGAAAATGCCTTTAGCATGAAGTCCGCCTCTGTACATTTGAGCTTAAAGCACAGAATACTTAAAGTACTACGTACAGAAAGGACACTCCCTTCCCCGCACTAACATCAGTTACCGCACCTCACCCCGCACTTCGGCGTAGTTCTTTAACAAGAGCGCTCGCAAACACAAGTACCTCATGCACACATTCATACGTATACATAACAAACGTCATTTTTTAATGTAGTAGTAGTAGGTAATTATTTTGCGAGCGTTGTATGGAGTGTCCGGGGTGTGCTTAAAGTATGAAAATAAATAAACAAATATATTGTTAAAATGATGTAGTAGGTAGTTAGCATCCAAACAAATCGATAAACAATTAAATACTTTAATTACTTACTGTAAAGCCACCAATAGACTCCATACAGATCCCGAGGTAAGTATCTTGAAAAGCTGTGTATAGCCTGACATCTGTAGCCAAACATATCCTGCAAGCTTCTACGTCTGATGCTTTGAAGTCCAGTGTCATTTTCTTTGCCTCGTCCATTTTGAAGAGCTAAAAGCTACATAAATAAGCAGCTCTATAGAACCTTCATATAAAGTGTATGTTGAAGAGAACAACAACAGGTAACTTTATAGTCAACAAAAGCAACACATTATGTTTAATAGCGCCTAATTTATTAACCTTAAATATACAAAATAAGTTTTTAAGGAAAAGAAAGGTTAAAACAAAATAAAAAAATATGGAAGATGTAGGTAGGTTTGTACTTTACATGTGCAATTAAGTTATCCTTGTTTTTACACGGCAATGAATAACACTGCATGCATCATCATGCCAAATTATTTCTAAAACCTCCGAACCTCGACTTGAATTATTTATTTTGATTTTCACAGCAGGTTTTCCTTTTTAAGTTTTCACCATAAAGTTAGCGCCACAGATTACTAATATGTAGCAAGCTAAACAAAATATTGATTTTTCGAGTTTGACATTGACAAGACAAATGACAATATTTTTGACAGTTCACATTCACACACAGTCACACAGATTGATCGTTTAGAAATCATAGGGAGGGAGGACCAATGTAAAGGAAGCAAAAAGCGGTGAAGAGAGGACTTAGGGAATGTAACGTTACTAAATAGTCCAAGAGGGAGGGTGTTTTCTTTGTTTGTGCTAGGGTAAAGAAGTGGAGCAACATACTCCCCAATAATACGTCTGTTTCAAAGTATGTACAGATGCCAGCACATCAAGCTACCCGAAACTGTCATCCCAATCAACCTTAAACCTTATAATGTAGTAATAAAGTTGAAAATCTAGTAAAGAAACTTGACGGGTTGTAGTAGCATGATGTGCTGGCGTCTGTACCATGGTACCCTATATTATAATAATATTGCTCGGGAATATTTTCTACTACTCAATAATTATGACAACAGTAATCAAAATATGAACCTGGAATATTTAAAATTAACTAATTACTTAAATACCACTCTCCAGTTAACAGATGTTCTTTTTAGGGTTCCGTAACTCTAAAGGAAAAACGGAATCCTTATAAGATCACTTCATTCTCCGTCTGTCAAGACCCTTTTTCTCAGGAACCCGTGAAGTTATCAAGTTGAAATTAATATAAAATACTCAGCTGCAATCCCTTGAGCAGTGAAAAAATCAAACTTCTTAGTCAACGCAATCAAAAGATACGGGCTTTTATGTTCCATAACAAAACCTATAGGGTATCTCCCGTTGACCAAGAATCATGAAATTTGGCAAGAAGCATTGTCATGTAGCACAAGTAAAGGAAAAATACGAAACTGTTTTGTAGTATATAACTACAAATTTACGGTTTCCGGTTACCTACAAATGAGTGGGAAAAAATACTAGGAATTAAAAAATAAAAACCAAAAGTTATCCTTATCATACATTTGATATTCAACATAATAAAACGGTTATACAAAGGCACATCATCATTTATAATTCAAATTCATTCATCAAAAGGTATGGCAGGCAACAGTTTGCCTTCGCACTTTCCAAAGCCGATTCTAATGCCGTTGTCATCAACGCAGAACCCGCGAATAGTAATCGTGTCGCCATCTTGAATGAACTTTCTTTCTTCGCCTGACAGCAGACGGAGTGGCTTGGTTCCCTTCCATGATAGTTCTAACATGCTTCCGAAGGAGTCTGATACCTGTAGGGTTGAAAAATTTGTATTATATATTAGGTCAGGATTTTGGTGGGAGTTTTATATCTTTTTACCGACTTCAATAAAAGGAGGTTACTATAGCACCATCTCTCATTGCTTTGCACATTTTCAACCCCTTTGTGTAAAAACAGTTTTTAACGCAAAAAGGCGTTTTATAGATTTAAAATTTTCAGCCTTTGCTTCCGTCTGATCGAAGCAATGAAGCTCCTAAATGACATGATTTCATACAGATTTTATTTGTTTAAAAATATAGTTGAATTAAAGTTAGTAAGATGCAACGTATATACGATGCCTCTGCTTTTGAAGATGTCTATAGATGTCGGCGACTACTATTCATCAGATCACTTAATAACATAAAAAAAAATCTATGAGACTCACCTCTCCACTAATAGTTCCAGAGCCCAGCAGGTCGCCGGCTCGCAGGTTGCAGCCGGTGACGGTCTGTTGAGCTAGCTGCTGCTTCACCGTCCAATACAGGAAGCGGTAGTTGGACCGGCAGATTGTTGTGGTTACTGGTGACTTTTCGGCTGTGGAATAAAAAAAAATATTAAGCAAATTCGACAAACATACAAAAAAAAAAACAAACTAGTTGTCTGGCATTATTGCTGAACTGGGCCTATTTGGCGCAGCCGTGAGGCATACTTTCCTGCTAATTACTTACATCGGACTTTACGCTTTTTATTTGATCTTTATTTTTTTGTTTTTTTTTTATCTGATGTATCTGGTTTATTGTCTTTTAGTCTGTGCTAAATAAATGTATTTTATTTCTTTCATTCCTTTTGGGAAAATCGGTTTAAAATCGATAAATCGAATTGCTACATCACATCTGTGAGTGGGAGTCAAAAGGCGGGGTATCGAAAGGTTGTATTTTAGGACCGATCATTTTTTTTTTTTTTTGATTTGTCATGAGCGACTGATCCAGTGATCAAAAACTTTTTTTGACGTTGTACCCACTGGAGATCTTCGCCGCAACCGACCGCTCGAAACTATGACTACAATTAAACATAAAATAATAGTAGCCCTAGACAGAGATAAGTGGAAGGAGAGTATGGAGGCCTTTACCCTGCAGTAGGAAATTAATGGCTTGCAATAAATAAATGAAAAAAAAAAACACTTACATTTCAAGTCCACTTCCAACTTAATATCAAAGTTGAATTTATCGTCATGTCTCAGGTAAGCAAAGGGCGTGGGGTCCTGTGGGAAGTTGTCGACCACGTAAGGTCTCAGGGCCTCGATGGTGACAATCCAGGGCGATATGCTGGTGCCCAGGTTCTTGGCTGTGAAGGGGCCCAGGGGTATGTACTCCCATTTCTGGATGTCGCGCGCTGGAAACGAATAAAAACAGAATTATAGCACGTTTTTTTATATGACGTCGATTTTGTGCGCTGTTAGGGGTTGTCCCTGATGACAATACTTAGTTAGAAGTCGGTTAAAGAATAATTTATTATACATTTGTTACTAACAGGCAGAAGGAGAAAGATACGGGGAAGCCTTAGCGCTGTTAAAACCTACATAGATGACACGTGAAACTTTGTGAAAGTTTCTGGGTAGCCTTGTGTACTCAGGCGGCTTATTTAGAGTTATAGAGGTATGAGGAACAGGGTGTAAAGTTCACTCATACTCTATAGAAAAGGGAGGATCCTTCGACCAGACGGGTGTCGTGTCTGGCGGGTAACTGCCCGATGGTTCATGTCGGGCCATTTTAAATATGCAAGTTGCGCGGTAAACTCTGCTTGCGAGATGCAGGATTTTGTGTGACGTCAGTATGACGCGTAGTTCGCATGTGGCGTTGTAGATACCGCTACAGAGTTGTTGTCTTAACAAAAAGGAAAGGATATTCTATTTCAAAAAATAACAACCGAACTATTATGTATTCAATAATCCTTATAGGTACCCTAAACGAAATCAAAAGGCTGTTCCCAATTACTACTCCTGTTGGGCTCCCATGCTGCCATTTCAACATTAGTCATCGTAGTTTAAAAAGTGGCCCTTAAGTTCATACACACAGAATGTCAAAAGACCCATCACATAGCCGTTATCAAACTGAGTAACATTGAGCAAAAATTATTGTTGGGAAACTACTTTTATGCGTCCATCCATCGGTACAGAAGTTGTAGTGTTTAAAGCTTGTTTTCGTGAAAAAAGTTGGAAAGATCTTCAATATCTCCGTAA
The DNA here is from genome assembly GCA_945859645.1 of Amphipoea oculea. NCBI lineage: Eukaryota > Metazoa > Arthropoda > Insecta > Lepidoptera > Noctuidae > Amphipoea > Amphipoea oculea. The sequence continues at coordinate 17,034,505 of OX243880.1, forward strand.
CCAGAGGGTTCCCTGGTATGGTTCAATACAAAACAATGATAACAATGACGGGGAGTATACCTACTTAAGTGATTCACGGCTTCGTTAAGGGTAGACAGGACAACGTGTTGTAAAGTAAGTTAAAAGCATGTCATTAAAGAAAGGGATACATATACGTGCACGTTGGCAAGCGATTTGGCAAAGTCGCGCATCGTCACGCGCCCTTCTTTTCGTAAGAAGTCAAAATTAGGTAAATACCGCTAGTTCAACGCATTGCCAACTTGCTTCATGTTGTGAACTCTGTGTTGAATGGACTGCTTATCAGGCGCGCGCTAATCTTGATAATTTTATTATGAAAATTATCAGAGATAAAGATTTTGCGCGGATTTCTTTGACAGTCGTTACGGGTATTCAGAAGCCCGAAAGTCTGATAACCAGTCTTACCAAGGGGTATCGTATTACCCAGTAACTGGGTTGTGAAGGTCAGATAGGCAGTCGCTCCATGTAAAATACTGGTATTCAGCTGCATCCAGTTAGACTGGAAGCCGACCCCAACATAGTTGGGAAAAGGCTAGGCAGATGATGATGATAAAGATTTGGCGCAACTTTTCAATTTCACCCTGTATTTACACCCGTTATACATACCGCTCCAATCATTCATAAGCACAAGTCCAAAGATGCGCTCCTCAGCCTCCTTGGCCGTGACTCTCTGTCCGAGGGTAGTGGGCGGTCCGCCGATGAAGGCCGCCATTTCTAGTTCGAAGTCCATCAGGCGAGAGGGACCAAAGTGGGGGGCGGCTCCTGGAAACACGTAAGATAAGTAAATAAATATAGTTGTGCAGTTTTAGTTGATCAGCGAGTATTACCCACTGCTCAACTATTCATAGTTGAGCAATTACCAGTTGAGCCGTTGGTATTACCCACTGCTCAACTTTATGCAGTTGAGCAATCTAGTTGAGCAGTGGGGAAGAAATGTATTCGTTACTACTGTGATCCGAGAAAAAGTGGTTTAACCCATTGAATGTCGTAATTACAGACACAATTAAAAAGCCATTGTGTCTCGTGTAGATCTACGTTCCGGCATACGAAGGGTTAATCGCCTTGCTGACATTGTACTCAATACTCAATCTTTATTGCATTCCACAATGTAGGCTTAGGTGGTAGATATTTTTATTCTTTCGACATGCCTGATGGTCTAGTGGTTCACTACCCTGACTGCTATGCCGGAGGTCGTGGGTTCGATTCCAACCCAGGACAAATGTTTGTGTGATGAGCACGATCATTTGTTCTGTGTCTGGGTGTAATTTATCTTTAATATGGGGTATCATTTAAGCTATCACCAATTTAATTAGTTTTGTGTTTCTTAAATAATAGGGTTTGTCCTCCAAATAGTAGATCTGTCACCAAAATGTAGTCACCAAACAATGCAAGTGACCTAACCAAACCGAACCTCGGGGTGCCCTTCGCTCGCTCTTGCATCCTATGTCGACGGAGCCCCGCTTCGCGGGGCCCCTATTTCTGTGTAAAGGGTTTAAAGTAACCTAACCAAACCGAACCTCGGGGTGCCCTTCGCTCGTTCTTGCATCCTATGTCGACGGAGCCCCGCTATCTGAGAACGAAAATATTTCGTGGCGATAGATCTATTTATTAGGTGATACAAATATTTCGTGGCGATAGATCTATTTATTAGGTGATACAACTTGATGACAAATATAAATTTTGGTGATAGAAAATATAGTTCCCTTTAATATGTATGTATTTAGAAATATATAAGTATGTTTATCAGTTGTCTAGTACCCATAACACAAGCTCTGCTTAGCTTGGGACTAGATGGCGTTGTGTGATAGTTGTGGAATATTATTATTATATTTGCCAAAAGAAACAATCATGGACCCTGTCGGGCACAGCAAAAGAAAGATATGTGGAGAAGAAGACTTATCATAGTAGTAAGTAGCCTTTACGATTGTCTTTCAAAAATACCATGGCAATGCATACACTAATTTGTTTTAAACTTTTGGTTCAGTTGTTTTGAATTCAACTCTAACGTAATAGAAATTAATCAGTCTATCGCGATTTTATAAGAACGCAAAGATTATACCTTCCACAGGTAATGTCTGTCCATACGGTCTTGTGATAGGAGTCCCAGATATGACAACAGAACTGCTGCGACCGTGGTAGCCAACTGGAAGCTGCTTCCTGAGAAAGTAATAGTTAATATTTATTTTGTTTGCCTTTGGCGCCCTCTTCGGTATACTTATTTCACTACAATTTAAAAAAAAACCGAGTGTGCTTATGACCACACGACTGAAGTGAAACTTCAAACGTATTTGGCTATGAGAGGAAGAGAGAAATAAAATGTGCACATTTTCATTTGAGGGATCCCACTCAACTCCCGTTCGCCTCGCCCGATCACACTTTTCGTAACGCTTACGTGACGCGTTCGCCAGCTTACTCCCCAAGTCAAGCGTGCGTAAAGAAGTTTCACTTCAAAAACTTATTTTGAATTTGTACATAAATAAATAATTCGTAGGTAAGTTATGAATAACGTACAGGTTTTCTAAAAAGGGTTTTTTGATTTGCTTGTGGACTTACGAGTACCTACCTATGCAAAAAGCAAAGAAAGAAAAGTATGTACAATGCAGGGGGCCTAATACGAGTTGCAATTTCTCGCCTGATGCCACTATTTCGTTCTAGTGAGAGATACGACAAGCGACAAAATGACAGCTCGTGTTTGTTAGACATACAGGATGTTACGGAAAGGGTATATCAATACAAACGGGTTGAAGAGTGTATCTGATCTAGAATCTCTGTACAAAATTTCAGCTCAAAAGCAATAACTTTGAAAATGCTTAATATTTTTTTATTTCGACATCACGGCGCTGCACTGGCGCGCGGCGGCGTGATGTGCGTGTACTAGGCGCACAGACACACTACAGATAATGGATAATGACCCTCGTAGTGCGGTGACACGTTTGTTATGATTTCAATTTAATAAACTATCGAAATAAAAAAATATTAAGCATTTTCAAAGTTACTGCTATTGAGCTGAAATTTTGTACAGAGATTCTAGACCAGATACACTCTTCAACCCGTTTGTATTGATATATATATATATAATAATAATAATAATATTCCACAACTATCACACAACGCCATCTAGTCCCAAGCTAAGCAGAGCTTGTGTTATGGGTACTAGACAACTGATAAACGTACTTATATATTTCTAAATACATACATATTATAGATAAATTACACCTTCCGTAACAACCTGTAGAATACTCATACTCACACCTACGAGATAAGTCCATAAGAGTTAATACGCTGGGTCTAGTTTTCGTTTAGATCGATAAAAATAGGTAGGTATTCAAATTAAGTGGTATCCGCCAAGGGCAGCTACCCCGGTCGCTCCCCCCTAAAGCCGGCACTGTGAGGAATTATCACACAAAATAGAAAAAAAAACCATTCATGAAGAATGATTTTCGCGTGGGTGTAGAAGTCTGTTTAGTCGCCGATGTCAGCCGGCACGTGCTTTTGTGCTTCACTTTGTTTTAGTTAGGTACTTACTAGTTATCAAACAGCGCATTGTCTTTGCCTCTGAACATGATACCCACGTTCGTGGCATGGTGTAGCGAAGAGTAGAAGTCTGTGTAGTCGCCAATGTCAGCCGGCACGTGCTTTTGTGCTTCACTTTGTTTTAGTTAGGTACTTACCAGTTATCAAACAACGCATTGTCTTTGCCTCTGAACATGATACCCACGTTCGTGGCATGGTGTAGCGAAGAGTAGAAGTCTGTGTAGTCGCCGATGTCAGCCGGCACGTGCATCTGTGCTTCACTTTGTTTTAGTTACTTACCAGTTATCAAACAGCGCATTGTCTTTGCCTCTGAACATGATACCCACGTTCGTGGCATGGTGTAGCGAAGAGTAGAAGTCTGTGTAGTCGCCAATGTCAGCCGGCACGTGCATCTGTGCTTCACTTTGTTTTAGTTACTTACCAGTTATCAAACAGCGCATTGTCTTTGCCTCTGAACATGATACCCACGTTCGTGGCATGGTGTAGCGAAGAGTAGAAGTCTGTGTAGTCGCCGATGTCAGCCGGCACGTGCATCTGTGCTTCACTTTGTTTTAGTTACTTACCAGTTATCAAACAGCGCATTGTCTTTGCCTCTGAACATGATACCCACGTTCGTGGCATGGTGTAGCGAAGAGTAGAAGTCTGTGTAGTCGCCGATGTCAGCCGGCACGTGCATCTGTGCTTCACTTTGTTTTAGTTACTTACCAGTTATCAAACAGCGCATTGTCTTTGCCTCTGAACATGATACCCACGTTCGTGGCATGGTGTAGCGAAGAGTAGAAGTCTGTGTAGTCGCCGATGTCAGCCGGCACGTGCATCTGTGCTTCACTTTGTTTTAGTTACTTACCAGTTATCAAACAGCGCATTGTCTTTGCCTCTGAACATGATACCCACGTTCGTGGCATGGTGTAGCGAAGAGTAGAAGTCTGTGTAGTCGCCGATGTCAGCCGGCACGTGCATCTGTGCTTCACTTTGTTTTAGTTACTTACCAGTTATCAAACAGCGCATTGTCTTTGCCTCTGAACATGATACCCACGTTCGTGGCATGGTGTAGCGAAGAGTAGAAGTCTGTGTAGTCGCCAATGTCAGCCGGCACGTGCATCTGTGCTTCACTTTGTTTTAGTTAGGTACTTACCAGTTATCAAACAGCGCATTGTCTTTGCCTCTGAACATGATCCCGACGTTCGTGGCATGGTGTAGCGACGAGTAGAAGTCTGTGTAGTCGCCAATGTCAGCAGGCACGTGCATCTGTGCATCACTTTGTTTGACAAAAGCCCTGAGAATAAAAGTAAAAGTAATTAAGCATCGTAGGGTAATTTCGTAGGTTGGTCAATAGTTTGCCTTCTCAAGGTGTAAAAATATGTAAAATAATACTTTAGGTCGGTGAAGAGCCACAATTTAGGTGGCTAATTGTTGCTTTTTTTTTTTATTGCGTTTTTACTAACAGTAGGCGGCATTTAAATTTAATGCCTAAATAAAAGGGAAATTGGATTTTCGACACTCGGTTCAGCGTCGAGAATTTAAAATCCAACAGTGGAATATATTTTAGACTTTACATTTACGTCCATAACTCAAGTAGCGGATATTGGAGAAAAAACAGCCCGGCTAAAGTGGGAATGGGCAGGACACGTCTCACGAATGCACCCGGATAGATGGGCAAAGATCGTCACTCACTGGACGCCTGAGGCAGGACATCGCCGTCGAGGTAGACCATGGCGAAGGTGGTGTGACGATCTAATATCATTCGCAGGACCAATATGGCCAGAGATCGCACAAGACAGGGAGGTTTGGAAGAAAAAAGGGAAGGCCTTTGTCCAGCAGTGGGACACAAGATAGGCTAACAAAAATAAAACCTTTACATGTCGTTGTCGTGTTAGTGTAAGCGAGTATAAAATAAACTAAGCCAAGGTTGTCTAGCAAACATCGCCGATTGCTATAAAACTACCCATTGTATCACCATATTTTTTTTTTGCTTAATTTCTTGTGTAATAAAAAGTAGGTATTCTAACCATCATTTCTATCTCTATCAAAGCTAATAATAAGTTCTTTATTTCTCCTCACAATGACAAACTTATTCTAGGTTTCACATATTATTTGTTTTATTTTAGTAATGTGAGGAGCTGGTGTCTGAGTTAGGCGTAAAATGCCTGTATTACAAATCACCAGGTCCCCCCCCCCCACCCCACGGAAGAACAAAAAGTTTTACTTAAAAAAAAATATGAATGCAACATTATAGGAATATTTGCTTCCATGATCGAACTCGTTAACTGTACCTTTGTCTAAGTTCACTGTCATTCTGTATTGTAGGATTACCAGCGTCTAGAAGTTTCTGTAGTGTAGTTCTTGCTTCCAGCCAATGGGGACGCGTGAGACCCATGAAGGCATTGAGTGTTGGTTGCTGAAAACAAAACATGACGAAAGTTATATAAATATGAAAAACCATGTTTTCAGTCTCCGAGTAAGAAGGGTGTGACCCACATACAGAAGGACGAACACAACGACCATGACGAACAGCATAGAAAGGGCATGTCGAGCATATGAGGAGATCTTTTAGGATAACGGAACTCTAAAATCGTGATCCCTTAGGCATTCTCGCTTTGTCTCGGAATTCGTTTAAAGATCTGAACCAAAGATTAGGTATATAATTGCATCTATTAAATAGGTACATAGTTCTCCATATCGCTCTTTTGAAGAAACATCGACGTAACTGCTACTTTTTTTTAAGTCTTTGCTTCCCTAACGTAAATACGCTTTCAAAGTGCTTTGTCATATTTAACTCATCATCATCATCATCATCATTTCAGCCGAAAGACGTCCACCGCTGGACATAGGCCTCCCCCAAGCACCTCCACTTCGACCGGTTTTGTGCTTCTCGCATCCAACGGGTTCCTGCGGCCTTCACAAGGTCGTCAGTCCACCTTGTGGCAGGCCTTCCAACGCTAAGTCTTCCGGTACGCGGTCGCCACTCCAGAACCTTTCGGCCCCATCGGCCACCTGTTCTGCGAGCAATGTGCCCTGCCCACTGCCACTTAAGTTTGGCAATTCTTATATATTTAACTCATGTTTGGGAAAAAATACATTTACGTCGATGATTCTCCAAATGAGTGATATGTCAAAAGTTACGTAAAGGTACGTACTAAGACAAAAGTTTTTATTCCAATAAAATCTTGATTCCTAATCAGACCATATACTTAATTATTGCACAATAATGTGTAATATTAAACCTGTTTATCACAAACTAGAAATATATTTAAGTCGTAAACAAGTTGACGTCGCCGTTCTAACACAATTTATATTCACAAGTCTTACGGAATTTTCAAAACTTGTTTTATTGTCATAATATTAATTATGGGAGGTGTGTCTTGTGAACTCACCTTTGATGAAACTTTTAAATAGGTAGTAGGGTTTAATACAGAGCTTTCATAGTTATTTTACCTCTGTCTGCAACCTGTTTGGTTGCTGCCGTTATACACTAGGTATAGACGCCAGCACATCAACCTACTACAATCTGTCAAATTTCTTTAATAGATTTTCAACTTTATCACTAAAGTAGAAGGTTCAAAGTTGATTGGGAAAACACAGTTCCGGGTAGGTTGATGTGCTGGCGTCTGTACAACCTTATTGCAATGAGAATAAAGATCACTGCGATGCAAAATCACGTGAAAGGACTGTAAGAGCGGTTCTGCACTACATCCGATCCGAATCCGCGAAATGCCGGTCCGAAGTGACCGGTAGTCATTCTGCCCCCGATAGTTAAAAAGACGTATCTAACAAAAAGTAAAAACGGAGAAATAAATGTTTTAATGAATGAAACGGGAAATTAATTGCTTTTGATTGGGAAATTATTTACTGGAGGAAGTTAGAAAAATATTAAAAACTAGCTTCAGCCCGCGACTTCGTTCGCGTGAAACTTCTTGTTTCTCCCGAGCAACCCCGTCGTATCGCATCACCCGCCCGCGCTATCACTTAACGTTCTTTTTTACTTTTTTTCTTATTGCTCGGCTCCTAAGGGTCATAGCGTGATGTTAAATAGCCTATAGCCTTCCTCAAGAATTGGGCTATCAAATGCAAGAAGAATTTTTCAAATCCGACTGGTAGTTCCAGAGATTACCCCCTACATACAAACTTACAAACATACAAACTTACAAATTTTACCTCTTTATAATATTAGTATAGATACAGGCAGATTTGCCTTTTGTTTCTGATTCCGGCAATGTATGTAACTCAAATCTGGAAAAAATGTTAGATGCGTCTTTTTTCCTATCGGGGGCAGTATTTGTATGAGGGGTTGCGCACGCTAGATCCGAACTTTATCTATCCGAATTTAGAACATTCCCAATTCGAATTGAAGTCGGATCTTTAATTTGGATTTCGGATTGGATGTAGTGCAGAACTACTGTTATAATATCCATTTTGTTCAAGTAGGTTGCATTAAAAGTACCTACCTCTACTAGTAGGTAAGTGATATTCAAACCTAACGGTCGATATCCACCCTCTAAACCACTAGGAGCAATGATTACCTTACCAATCTATCCAAAATCTATTTTATTATATTAGATTCTGATGAACAAGTACCTACATAGGTGGATAAGTACCTAAACTACCTACCTACTGAGCTTAGGACTTGTTTACACTTTATGTAAATTGGTTTCAATTAATTAAGCTCCGATTACAAGTTCTTGCAAGTACTAGTTTCAAGTTATTAGAATAACATGGCTATATTTTATGAAAAACAAACTGTTACAACTTCTTGGTTACAAACAAGGTGCAATAAGTCTGTTTACGCCCTACATACTAATGGTATAATAATGTAATTCTTATTGCTTCTACAAACAACAACAAGTCTTGAATATTTTATTTTCATATCTACGTATAAATATATAATATTATCCATATATCTACTAGTTTACCTTAAAAACATTCTGCTTAGATTTGAGTAGGGGCCCGTCAAATAAGTTTGAGATCACGTTCAGATCCAAAATCAACTCGCCGATTGCCACTCCGATGTGTTTCTCGCTCTGAAAACATAAAAAAACATGATAAAATATGCATAGAACAAACCTAGCTCGACAACAAGATAAAATTGTGCAAATCCAACCAAATTAAATTGTATGAAAACTCGTTACTTTCATTACCACACGGCAGCACTTCCCAATTTGGTTGTGTTATACTATTTGCAATGTCAAAGAGAAGACATGAGTACGGTCAATATTCTGAACAAAATTTTATCTTACATGACTCTTATTGCTTAAAACATAAGAACTAATTCCAAATAACCAAACGTTTTTTATAATTACAACAAAAAATCATACGACAAAATTACTTACATTGTTAGGCGAGGTAAAGACACCAAACGGAAGATTTTCAATAGGAAAATCAGAGCTCGGAGAATATTCGATAAACGATTTCATTTTGATACGTGTTCGTGCGTCGGGTGGCAATCGGAATGTGTTTTCAACCTACTCGCAGCAAGTTGTTATGGAAATGTAACTACTGGGACGACGAACTAGCCGGTTTACTTGCCGGCCGGTGAGCCAGTAGACTATACCAGTTGTGTGCAAAGTCAAGGTCGCTAGGTCTTCATCAAGGGAAAGTATTTAATGATTTTTTATATAAGTAATAGATTGATCAAAAGTTCAAAACGAAAGGGGAGTTTTAGATGGGACTGTTTTAGGTTAAGTATGAGAATGTAATGAATTTGTTATCGAATGAAATGAATCCGTCTGTAAACATGAATGATGATAAGTGATAACATTGTCTGTATCAGGACACGAGAGGTGTATCTTTAAAATAAAAAAAAAATGAGTTTATTTTTTTTTTGTGTTCTCCACTGAAAGCACACTCCTTTGACTACTTTTCCCTATTACCTATCCATAGTTTCGGTTATAGAAGTAAAAAAAAACCGGAAATGTTTTTTCATTTCGAACAAAAACAAATAGAGATATTAACAATGGTAACGATGATAGCTACAAAAGTTAAATGTTAGCTATACATGCAAATAGCTACATTATCAGCAGCCGTGACTGTAATTACTTGAAATTATTTATTACTAGCAGCGTCCCGCGGCTTCACCCGCAAACAATAAATGAGTGAATATCGGGATAAAAAGTATCCTAGGTGTTAATCCTGATTATAAACTATCTGCGTGCTAAATTTCATCCAAATCCGTTCAGTAGTTTTTGCGTGAAGGAGTACTAACAAACATCCATCCATCCATCCTCACAAACATTCGCGTTTATAATATTAGTAGGATATATACCCGAATCGCATTAAATAAATAAAGTCCTCCAGACCGTATTTCGGCCGACCGTATTTCGGAGACTAGCCTTCGGCGCGGGAGATGTCAATAGAGCACAAGAAGCGTGCGCGCAGACACAGGTGTATCTACTACCTCTCCTCCCTCACTCTCATAGTCCGATGGGACGTTACGGCAATCCGACACAACCGGAGAGAGATCAGGCGCAGGACCAACGGCTTATCGCATTACCGTGGCAGTAACGGTCATCGACCCATCTAAATTTCCAACAAAAAAAAAAAAACCGAGTGTGCTTATGACCACACGACTGAAGTGAAACTTCAAACGTATTTGGCTATGAGAGGAAGAGAGAAAGAAAATGTGCGCGCGCAATGCTTTCTCTTGCTTATATCCCCCACTCAACTTCCGTTCGCCTCGCCCGTAGCCCGTAGACATGGGTCGTACTTGCAAAATCGAGTACCAGGGCTTCCAAGTACGTCCACCTTAAGAAACCAGGGCTCGAGATACGTTCAAGTATTTTCTATCTGCATTGAAAATTGATCCATAACTTCATACAAATAAGAAGTACAATCGCGTAATCAAACAAAATCCCTGTTGGAAGTAAAAAGTACTTGCATAGGAAATTGACCCGTGAATTCCTATAGATAAGGAGCACAATCGCGTTTACAAATAAATACTTTTACAAACCATTAAAGTAAATAAGTAATATACTTGCATACGGAATTGTTCCGTAGACTCTTACCACACCTCGGACACTCCATACAACGCTCGCAAAAATTACCTATTACTACTACATAAACAAATGACGTTTGTATACGTGCAAATGTGTGCGTGAAATCTTGTAGCGTAAAAAAATGGCGCGGATAGCAATTTGTGTCGGGGAACCGAACGACGACGGCGGCGGCGCTGCCCGAACGTGTGCATTATTATGAAGTGACCATGTAGTTCAATTGTTTATTTATATAGTCGGGTTCGTAATGAAATAAAAACATTAAAATAGTTTAAATGACTTATCGGTAAATAATCCGTTATTAAATCGCATGGTATTAAATATGCGAAATCTTACAAACAGTTTATGTAAATACGAATTCGGAAAAGCATCACAATGTCCAACCATCGTGATTAAAATTCAAATAAAACTTTTAAATCGCATAATAAGTGTGTTCGTTCAGCAATACAGCGCTGCGGTTCGTGAGCGCCCTTGCTAAAGAGTCGGCGACGAATACCTCGAAGTGCGGGGTGAGGTGCGGTATCTGATATGAGAGCGAGGAAGGGAGTGTCCTTTCTGTACGTAGTACTATTAAGTATTCTGCTCTCTTACTAATAAGGAGTATGATCGCATTTGTGAAAACAAACGCGGTTGTTGAACTATTTGAGTACCTACGTACTCGAACGTCGAGTCACGACGGAGCGAGATACTTTCAAGTATTTTCTATCTGCATAGAAAATTGATCCATAACTTCATACAGATAAGAAGTACAATCGCGTATTCAAAAGCCCCGTTGGAAGTAAAACTACTTGCATAGGAAATTGATCAATGACTTCCTATAAATAAGGAGCAAAATCGCGTTTACAAATAAATACTTGCAAACCATTAAAGTAAAAAATACTTGCATACGAAATTGTTCCGTAGACTCTTACTGAAGGAGCATGATCGCATTTGCGAAAACTAACGCGGTTGAGTACCTACGTATTTGAGCGAGTAGCCGTATAAGATACTTTATAGTTTTGCAAGTATCTTGAGTCGGTACCTGGTGTGCGTACTTGGAAGCAAATACCTGGTGTAAAAACCTGGTCGCGAAAATACGTACCTTCCCTACTCGCCCGATCACAGTTTTCGTAACGTTTACGTCACGCGTTCGCCAGCTTACTCTCCAAGTCAAGTGTGCGTAAAGAAGTTTTACTTCAATAATTTTGACACAACAAAAATCGAATTTGACAATCGCGACTCGTCGACACGTGGTACTTATTTGCCCTACCCCGTGAACTGTTTTTTAGAGTCGCAGGGGCCTTGGCGTGTTTTTTAAGGAATTTTTCACTTTTTGTATGGAGAATATGAAAAATGCTTACCTACATGTTGAGTTTTAGGAGTTTAGGGGTTTCATAAAGGGGGTCGAAAATTTCATTATTTTTGCGATAGGACGCACCATTTTCGAGATATAAGCAAAAGAAAAAAAAACTTCAAACGTATTTGGTTGTGAGAGGAAGAGAGAAAGAAAATGTGCGCGCGCACTGCTTTCTCTTGCTTATATCCCCCACTAAACTCCCGTTCACCTCGCCCGATCACACTTTTCGTAACGAGTTCGCCAGTTTACTCCCCAAGTCAAGCGCGCGTAAAGAAGTTTCCCTTCAAAAATACTTGCATACGAAATTGTTCCGTAGACTCTTACTGATAAGGAGCATGATCGCATTTGCGAAAACTAACGCGGTTGAGTACCTACGTATTTGAGCGAGTAGCCGTATAAGATACTTTATAGTCTTGCAAGTACTTTGAGTCGGTACCTGGAGTGCGTACTTGGAAGCAAATACCTGGTGTAAAAACCCGGTCGTATAAATACGTACCTTCCCTACTCGCCCGATCACACGTTTTCGTAACGCATTTGCCAGTTTACTCCCCAAGTCAAGCGCGCCTAAAGAAGTTTCACTTCAAAAAGCAGTGGCACTCCGGGAGTGCTGACAGAAGTGAAAACAAAACACAAACAGAATATTTTGCCATCACTCAGACATATCGGATATACATTAAAACCGAGTACATCCCGAAGCCAGCCGAACACATCCGAAGCGGTGTCGGTAACGGTAACAGTGGCGCGAATTCAATGGTTTTTCCCATCTCAAAAAATGCCCAACGCGCTTAAAGCAGTTTTCACTTCAAAAACAACGAGGAAGAGTACCATCGACTCGAAAACAAGAAGATAGGTTGAGTTTGTACAGTCACGAGCACCACTGTCAACACTTGGCAATTTTCAATTGCGATTTTTTCGTGAAATAACGAATGCAACGTTAAAATACGACACTTAACATAAACCTATGGGTACGAAAATACTATTCTCGTAATAACATAAAATTACATTAAAAAATAAAGGAGAAAATCGCCTTTGAATAAAGCCAAGTGTACCTATACATACTTATAGACGTGACTGTACTTCTTCCTCTGGAATGGTGCTAACTACAGTTCCAAACTACCCAACAAAAGAAATACCTTTAAAACTTCGTTTATTTACTATCACATTAGCCACTAGTTATTTACATCCTAAAATTGACCTTAGAAAGTACTGAAGTTTGGTTACGTAGCACTCCCCGAATGTTCCCCTTGCGTTTTGATAGATTGCTGCGAGAATCCGCGACTGCCTGGAAATAATATATCTGCAGTACTGTTTGTGACATTATACATACTACTACAAAAATCTTAAATAGCTTTTTACTGAGTAATAACTGGGGGAAAACAACAGCAAACAGCACCCTGATTGCGTAACACACTATCTGAATCATTTTGTAAGATATTGCGAATCCATTGCTCCATATATTCGGATAATTTTTTTGTGCTCAGTGACGTAAATAACGCAATGAATGTTGTTGAACTGTCAAAATGCGCAATTACCCCACCCGGTGTTATATCGAATCTTCATAAATTAACGGCGTGTTATTTTGATCAACCGCCTTTTGATTTTTACATTATGGTTTAAAAATTATGTGGATTTCCAAGAATCGGATGCACTTGAATTTATGTGTCCTTCACCACACAACCATCACCCTCACCTTTGAAAACTTCATGAAAATCAACTTTGAGAACGCCAAAAAATAGTCAAGAAATAGTCACCAAGGTCAAAAAAATTGTCGCATTATGATTCCGCAGTTGTAGCTATAAGTTGGTGAGGATTGTGTTATAGTTGAGTGTTGTCCGTCAAAACTGGTATGAATGACTACAACCCGCAATAGTTAACTTTAGACCCGAGCGGCCCCTCCCGACCCCGCGCTGTTAGAGTGAGGCCACACGATGCATTAACGGTGCGGTGCCGCAAGCGCAACGTCATCCAACATATCACTATGCCATGTCACACGATGCGTTGGGCGGCCGTGCGGCGTCTCACCGTAGGCGCGCCGCGCTTGTGACCTGCGAGACGAGGCGGGGAGGGGTGATGCGCTGCGGCGCGCACCACGGTAAACAGCGTTCTACTGCGGTGTCGCACCGCCCGTGTGGCACCCTATAGCTCGAACTAATTTCTCAAAATTAAATGTTAACGCATCGTGTGGTCTCGCTCTTACCTCTCTCGACATCGACGCCTCAGTATCGCGCGCTTACGTCATCCGAGCGAAGTCTCAAGTTAACTCTTGCGGGTTGCAGTTTCCTAACGCTGAAGAAGTGAAGACCCACAGAATTTTACCATTCACGACGTGAAAAATGTTATATTAGGAAAGGACTGGCTAATCGGAATAGTGTTTGAAATACAATTAATTATTTTTAACATGTTTTATTGTATAACATTCAACATTAGGCTACTATGACATTACTTGATGTGTAAGGTTATAAATAATAATAATAATTATGTAAATTACAAACTATAGACTTACAGGAACATATTGGAAATAGTGAAGTGTTTTAATGAAAGGCGTGGTTTTAAAGGACAACTGAATTGAAATTAAATTGCTTCTTATAGGTACAGCTAGTGACCAAAGTAAATTTTTCACCTTAATTATTGAGCTAAGTATTTAATTAAAATAGGAGATGAAGTAAATTAAAAATATTAAGTCTTAGCTATTGTTTAAAATAATACAGTTTTTCGAATAATTTTGTGTCAATTTAGAACGTGTGTAGTAGCAGTGTTAATCGACTTATGTCGCTGACCATACCTCCTTCATTTCATTTCTAATACATACTTTAAAAAAGTTGCATTTCTGTCTAAAATTCGTGTAAATTATATTTGGCCCATTAATTACATTTGATTCCCGAAAATTATTCAACTTTGACTGTCAATTATAATTATATATTTAATCATCATTTTTTTCTACTTTAAAACCCCACCTTTAACATTGGCTATGGTACAAATACAAAATAATGTTACATACATACATGAACTTTACCACAACAATTATGATACGAATTACATATACACTACATTAGTAAAAAATCTATACTCAAATCCATGTTTATTAGTACAGTTGTAATATAAATGCTTAGGATTATGTTATGTTATACATAAATATTATATAACAAGTCTATGATATTTTAGTTCTTGTATGTATTTCCAGTATGGACGAAAATGCATGAAAAGTGTATCAGGTGGTATCCCACATCGACGCACAAATTGCAACCATAAATTCAGCACATAATTCTAGACCCCTTTCTAGCATAGACAATTTTCGTTGGAACAGTAAATTTTTAACCGAAGAATGGAACGCAGCTTTTTAGGCGATATTTATTTATTTATTCAATTGGTCTTACGAGCTAACAGATTTGACATCCATAATTTGACATACGATTAATTTTGTTACAATTCAATTATGGCTTAATATATTACACATGCTTGTCACATTATACAATAGATTTTGTAAAATAGCAATAATGTCCAAGTCTATAAATAATAATAAAAATAAATTACAGCCATGAATTAATACGTAGAATAAAATGTCAGTTTAGTGTCAATTAAAAATAAAATATACAAAAAATAGTAATCAATTCAATTCAGTTATTAGGTATGGCTATAATGTCATTAAAAATTATAAGAAATTTATTATACAAATGTCCTAATCCATCGGTAAATAAGTCCAGTTCGTGGTACTGAGCAAGTATGTCCCCGATAGTGCGGAGTGCGCGGTTGGTGGGCGCGTGTAGCCCGCGCTCGGTGCGCGCGGCGGGCGGCTCCAGCAAATTGTTCCCGGGGACCAAGATACGGACTCGCTCTAGTATTTGGGGACTATCGACAATGTTACGAATTATCGACAGATATTGCGCAACTTGAGACATAGCCCTTCTAAATTTTAACGTTTCCATGTCCACCATATCCAAGACAAATAAAGAAGGAAATAGGTAGGGATACTATCCGGACACCGTTAAACGAATTTACAGAATACGAAACACAACGCTGCGCTCCAAGACGGGGATCCTAGACGTAGGAACATGGCTGCTAAGCTGAAATGGGATTCGGAGGGTCATGTGAGCCACAAGGTGGGTGCCTAAAGATGGACGGCGCCGCCAAGGTCGACCCAGGAAGAAGTGGTCCAGAATCCTGTACCACAATCCATGCTAACAGGTTGTGCGTCAATGTCCCTACAGCCCTGTATTATTCTAGAAGTTTACTTTCAATGATAGACAGACGCCAGCACATCAAGCTACTACAATCTGTCAAATTCCTTTAATAGATTGTCAACTTTGTCGCTAAAGCATAAGGTACAAAGTTGATTGGAAAAATGTGACGGTTTTGGGTAGCTTGATTTGCTGGCGTCTGTACGTTAAAATTATTTATTTCCTATTTAGTTTTTGAAATGTTAACAATGATATAAAGGGCATAAAATTCTACCATTTTCTACTAGAATTTGGACACTTTGAAATAGGCACTCACTTATATTTATCGTTACTTAGCATTTTATATAAAAATAAATACCGTATACGCCTAACTACGTCATGAAATCAACAGGAAAATGTATTACTGCGAGATTTTAACGTAAATCTAAATAATTAGTACTAAATAGGATATGTTTTTATTACCAAAGGGTTCTACATATAGTTTTAATAATAATAATAATTTTTATTTCAGACATAATTCCAGTTCATAGTTTCAACTCATGCAATTAATGTTACTTATAAGATATATTAAATTCCAAAATAGCTAAAAACCCAAAAATACAATAGTGAATAATATACATAGTTTTAATATGACATTTGATGAGAGCAAAATGAAAGTATGTTATTCAAAAATTGTTTCACAAAATTCTATTTCGAAACCACAAATAAATAAATTGAATAAGTGTTTAATTATAAAATAATATAACTACTAATGTACTGGGGTGTATTGAATAATTCATTTTCCCACTTGTACGCAAAATACAAAGATGAAAGCAGTTGTAGCCCAGTGGCATCTGCTATGGTAGTGGTCGTGAGTTCGAACTCAGGCAGGCGCATTACTTTATGTATATAATTTTATCACCACTGCTCTCAAAATGGTGAAGGAAAACATCGTGAGGAAACGTGTGTATGTCTTACAACCAAAAATCCGAAGACATGTGACATCCACTGACCCGCACTGGGCCAGTGTGGTGGAGTATGGCCCAGTCCCTCTCATAGAGAGGAGGCCTGTGTCCCAGCAGTGGGAACATACGCGCTTGGACCTAGAGTTGCGGACTCTAGCCGTTATACAAAAAAAAAAAAATTAAAATAACCTATGAAGTTATTAATACACTGTGACTGCTGATCAGAATACTACTTCTACATTTAAAACTAATTACACAAAAATACATAAACCATACACACATTTACATTCTACCACAAGATTTTGAATTAAGTCCCATTTAAGGCCTATTCAAATCTAAGCGGCATTCGCTTCCGTCTGCGGTAGAGTAAACCGAGTGGGTATGTTGCGGTAATATTATTACTGTTCACATCAAAGCGGATTTCATGCTCTAGCCGCGGAACTTGATACTAAATACCTGAGCGAAACCCGCGCGGTATGTACCTCTACCCACAGCGGCAGTGAATACCACTTAGGTTTGAATAGACCTTTACACGATACAAGTTTCTTGCCCGTGGCATACAATAAAATTGAGGCAACAAACGACTTGCATGGGAGCAGGTGGTGACCCAGCGGCAACGACCGCGAATTACGAGTTGTAGGTCTTAGATTCGAACCCAGTGAGGCGCTTAACTGTCTAAATTATTTCATCACCACTGCTCCCAAAATAGTGAAGAAAAACATCGTGAGGAAGCTGGATTGTCTTAGAACTAAAAAATTGAAGACATCTACCAACCGGCAATGGGCTCGCGTGGTGGATTACGACACTCCCTCTCACCGAGAGGATGCATGTGTCCCAGCAGTGGGAACGTTATAGGCTGAATGACTAAACACTGTTTAGACGATGCAACTTTTATTGTTGCTTCAGCTTATGGTATGCCACAGGAAAATAAATGGCATCATGTAAATCAGGCTTTACAGATCGTACGCGAAAGCGCCATCTTTTTTATAAGTAGTTCATTATCTCGGCTAGATATCAAATTTACTACTTGGGGTGGTGTGTTATATTTTTTACAATGGCTAATAAATGTTTCTATATATTTTCAACTGACTTCAAATGAGTGTATTTTTTTTTACGCTTTATTAAGGCGCGTCCTCACTATGGGCCACGCGGCCTCAAAGCCTCGCGAGGCGCGGCCTCGTGAGGCTTTTGCTATTGTTTGCAACGCGTCCCTATTTTTAGAACTCGCGAGACTCGGCCGCGACTCGGGCTCACGAAACCGCGCGGCCCTGACCGGGACGCGGCTATACGCGTGCCGTATTGCATGCGACTTAAACATTACTGGCGAATTGTGGGTGTACCTACTATAGGTTCACCGCTGCCTTATACTTTCGTGAAAAACTAGTGTAATGTTATTACTAACTACATAATTCAATCATTCAATTTGTTTTTTCAAATGGCAATTCAAGAATGCTTCTCAAAAGACCCACTTTGAGAAAGCATAAAAAATGGTGCCTTTTTACGGTTCCGTACCTCAAAAGGAAAAACGGAGCCCTTATAAGATCAATTCGTTGTCCGTCTGTCTGTCCATCTGTCAGGACCCTTTTTCTCAGGAACGCGTGGAGTTACCAAGTTAAAATTAATATCAAATACTCAGGGCTGCAATCCCTTGAAGCAGAGAAAAAATCAAACTTCTAAGTCAACGCAATCAAAAGATACGGGCGTTTATGTTCCGTAATCAAAATCTATAGGGTATTTTCCGTTGACCTATCATGAAATTTAGCAAAAAGCCCTTACCCGGGACTCAAACTATCTCTATACCAGATTTCATCTAAATCGGTTCAGCGGTTTAAGCGTGAAGAGGTAAAAGACAGACACTCTTTCGCATTTATAATATTAGTATGGATATGTTTTAGACGAATAAACGTTTTTGACGTGATTACGTCTTATAAATCGATGAACGCCGGCTGTACGACCGGAAAAGCATGACTCATTGTCACGTTCCGCCAGAGCCGAGCGTGCAAGCGAGAGTGCGGAACAAGCGATAGAGAGGCACGATCGGCCTAAGCGTTCGGCTTGTTACGCATCTATCTGATGTTTTCTTATGACGTTATCACGTAAAATTATCGTGCGTACACCGACTTTACAGACAACCATTTTTTTTTACTATTACAACACCACCCCACAAAACTACAAAAAGAAAAAAACATAAATTCTTATCTACACAAAGTGGCGTCGATCTGCTGCAGCGACGGCAGGGTTAGCTTCAGCTTCCTCCTGTAAGCGGGGTCGGCGGCGACAGGGTTACGTTCTAGGTATATCGTGGAGATCTTCTTGTTCTCTTTCAGGTAGTCTACTGATGACCAGTCTGCTATCTGGTTGTCGTTTAACTGAAATGCAATGTAATAATAAAAAAAAATTACGTCATGTTTAGCGGTTCAATGATTCTTATTTTATTTAACTAGTTTCTGTCTGTCTTACTTCCGTCCGCGTGGAAATAAGCTATGCTATAAAACATATCTTATTTATATAATTATTATAATTAAGTACCTAATGACTAATGTGCTGCAATGCCTTTTTAAATTTTTTTTTGTTCGGATCCTTCTCCGGCGCGCAGAATACAACTTGCCAAAGTTTCATCACAATCGATCAAGCCATTTTCGAGTTTTAGCGAGACTAAAGAACGGCAATTGATTCATATACTTATATAAAAAAAGAAGAGGAAGATGTAGGTATACGAAATATTGTAAATCCTTTTTAAGAGAGTAATGGTGAAGTGTCTTGCCCAACCTTCTCCTAACCACCTTTTGGAAGGGGCGATTAGAATCATTTATATTTGTTTTGTAATACAAATAAATAAAATTGAAGTGTCTGTTTGTCAAGTCAAAATAACAGCTTTTTACTAAATGCATAGGAAAGTATATACGGTACTTATAACAAAAAAAATCTGTCTGTCTGTTTGTTCCGGCTAATCTTCGAAACGGCTGCATCGATTTTGACGGTACTTTCACTGGCAGATACTTTTATAAAAAAAAAAAGAAAATCAAAGGTATGAAGGTCACACGAAGGAAGCCGTTGGCAGCAGCTAATTTAAATAAAAACAAACTCACCCATAGTTCTTCCAAGTCGACCATATGCCTTACATTTTCGATGACAGTAATTCTGTTGTTAGCCAAGTCCAAAGTCTGTAGCTTGACCTGACTTTCCAAATTCTCAATTACAGAGATTCCATTCTCAGAAATGTACAGCTGGTCCAAGTTCCGAAGTTCGTCCAAATTCTCTATTTTTGTTATACGATTACTCTGTAGTACTAATATTTCAAGTGCTGTTAATTCTTGCAGGTTTTGTATTTTCGATATTTTGTTTTTTCCTAGGTACAGCTGCTTGAGAGTTTTCATTCCTTCTAGGTTCTTGATTTCCTGTAATGTGAGATAATTGTATGGAGAATTATTACACTGAGATTGAGAAATTTTACATAACATACTAGATAGATAGATGATTTTCGCCGATCTTTATGAATAAGCAGCCTGCTGTGTTTCGTCGATGCGTGGGAGTTCCAGTGCCTTAGGCATCTTCTGGGAACGCTTATCGTTTGACGCCGCCGTCTCGAAATTTAAAAAAACACACATGCTTTTCTTTCCTGAAGTCGACCATCTCTTGGAATATGAGACTGAAGAACAGGGGGCTGAAGAAGAAGAAGTCTTTATAGATTTGGAAATGAATTTTCACTGCTGATCCCTTGACTTTTTAAATAAAATATGATACAGCTGTTTTTATGAGTGTTGTTGGGTGCTGCGATGTTTAAAATTAAATCTTGAACGGCATTTTCAGATTTCATTGTCAGGAGGTCTTTTTTTCTAATCTTTGAGCGCCCGTAGCTCGAAAAGCGGCAGGGATACAATAACATTTCTTTGTCATTTCTGTTTGAAAATGACGTGTTCTTGAATACCTACTAAGTTTGATTTTGACCCACGCACGCATTACATACCCTCCCATACAAAAAAAAAACACAAAATGTATTTTTTTCTCGGAAATAGTAAGTTTTTTTTAAAAAACGCGACTAAAAAAAGTTGTTTGTAATCAAAAGAGGAATACGTGAAAAAAAGATCAACTCAAAATATACACACTGACTCACATCGATTCCTATGTCTATAGTTTTGCCAAAGTGAACCAGTGTGCGCCGCAGCCACGGCATAATGTGTAAAGGGCTTTATTGCTAAAAGCGATCAACAAAACAACAAACAATAATAGAGTCAGAAAAATTTTGAAGAAATTGAGTTCTATGAAACTAGTTACCACGCTAGATTGATGTTTGAATTTAACTTGTTTTTACCCGATTACGGCGAAGCAAAAAGGAGAGTTATGATTTTGACTGGTATGTATGTATGTTCATCTGTTCCCTCATAACTTAAAAAGTACTTATAATAATTTGACAAATGAGGTATCGTTAGAAGCGTCTTGACCGTCCGCTGGTTATAGGCTATGTGACGTCACACTAAATTCAATATGACCTCTAGAGGACATAAAGTAATGAATTTAAATATAAATATTTTGGGATGGTGCCTTGTGGGGTATCAAATGAAAGGGCTTAATTAGCACTGTTCAAAAATATAAGTATTACTTAAATAAGCCCCAAAATAATAATAAAAAAAAAACTTTAAAAACTAAAACCCGACAACAGAAAAGGATGAAACAAGAAAGTGTCTTCCTGTGATCGAATGCTATCAAAGCTTATTTATTACAGCTCCATGCGATCACGGGAAGGTACAGTCAACAGCAAAAGTAGGTGATGAAAATCAGAAATTCAATACTAATGAACAGAGTTCGTGTCAGAACTGTGTGATTCAAAAGTATGTGATTGTAAATTATACCAAACATTTACTACTAGTATACAGCTGCCATATATTCATGATCAGTTTTGACTCCAAAAGTTATAAACTCAATCATCATCTACTTTTAACTTTCTTGTTTCATCCTTTTCAGTAGTCGGGTATTAGTTTTATTAAATGTATCATTCTAGGTGTGGAAACCTTTTTATGGAGGAACATAACTGGAGTGATTTTCAAAAGATCTCTTAACTTACCCGCAACCGATTGTCTCCCAATTCAAGCAGCTCTATTTTCGGCAAATGATTGACGTTCTTGATCTCCGTCAGCTTGTTGGAGCTTAGGAACAACTTCTTCAAATTCAGCAGCTTCTCTAAGCCGCCAATCTCTTTGATTCTGTTGAATGATAAGTCTAGCATTCTGGAAATGAGAGGAATAACTGGTTAAAATCTGTATATTAGCGATATAACGAGAAAAAGCTACAACAGAATACTAACATTTAGGGCGTTTATAACGTCATGTGATTTGCTTACGCACGTGTTACTGGCCCGCATGCGTGAGATATCTAAGGTCCGGCCGCGTTAAATTTGCCAAAGATGTAAACAACAATGGCCGCTCGAAATTGAATAAAATCGATGTACAGACGCCAGCACATCAACCTACCCGAAACTGTAAAATTTTCCCAATCAACTTTGAACCTTATGTTTTAGTAAAAAAGTTGAAAATCTATTAAATAAATTTGACATATTGTAGTAGGTTGATGTGCAGGCGTCTGTACAAGAACATTTATTTTTAAGTAATGTTTGTTTTCGTCTAAATCTCCGAGCTAACTAGGTGAAAACAAACATTACTTAAAATAAATGTTCTTGTACATCGATTTTATTCAATTTCGAGCGGCCATTGTTGTTTACATCTTTGGCAAACTTAGCGCGGCCGGACCTTAGGTGCTGTACGTTAGCGGGACACATGCGTATAGCATAGCACGCAAAATAATTAAAACATGTGTCCCGCATGCGGAACAATGGGCTTGCTTGATTAGATCCGCATGGCATTAAAACGGCCGTAGCTTATTGCATGTCCTCAGCTGTTAAGTGTTGCTACACTCAATTAATTTATAGAACAATTCAAGATATTTAGCCCTTATTTTGATAATTGCTATCCTTGAAGCCGTGAAAAAATCAAACTTCTAAGTCAACGCAATAAAAAAATACGGGCGCATGTTCTGTAATCAAAACCTATAGGGTATTTCCCGTTGACCTAGAATCATGAAATTTGACAAAAAGCCCTTTCCCGGGACTCAAACTATCTCTATACCAGATTTCATCTAAATCTGTTCAGCGGTTTCAGCGTGAAGAGGTAACAGACAGACACTCTTTCGCATTTATAATATTAGTATGGATATGTTTTAGACGAATAAACGTTTTTGATGTGATTACGTCTTACAAATCGATGAACGCCGGCTGCACGCACGGAAAAGCATGACTCATTATCACGTTCCGCCTGAGCCGAGCGAGCAAGCGAGAGCGCGGAACAAGCGATAGAGAGGCGCATCTATCTGATGTTTTCTTATGACGTTATCACGTAAAATTATCGTCCGTACACCGACTTTACAGACAACCATTTTTTTGACTGATTTAAAGACGAGTTATGAGAAT
Organism: Amphipoea oculea; assembly: GCA_945859645.1. Taxonomy (NCBI): domain Eukaryota; kingdom Metazoa; phylum Arthropoda; class Insecta; order Lepidoptera; family Noctuidae; genus Amphipoea; species Amphipoea oculea. Next base: position 17,057,958 of record OX243880.1, read on the forward strand.
AATAAGTTTTCTATAGAAATTTGAAATTCGTCCTATCTCGTCTTATATATCAGAGTCCTTTCAAAAATATATATTTGGGAACCTAGATAATCTGTAATCCAATCGGAATAAATACACACTACCTTAAGAATATGTTTGATTTACAAATCATTTTGGTATTACGTTTGTATGAACAACGTATTAAATAGCATGCGTAGTTTGCCGGTCCCTTAAGAAGGATTTAAAGATAAGAAAACGTCAATTAATTACTTTTGGGCTAACTCTAGAAAAAGGGTTGAAAGATAGACGAACTTACTCTAAATTAACAAGACCATCCAAGTTTTCTATGACCACAATTTGGTTGTCATACAACTCTAGTTCCACCAGCGTGCTCAATGTGCTCAAACCCTCGATTTTCTTGATTAGGTTCCATCTCAAGTATAATCTGAAATTAAGAAAACAGTTTTTCAAATACAAAGGTAAATTTAAAAAATCAGAAAACCCGACTGCAGGAAAAGCAAACTAGGATGGAATAATTCGCGTTAAGCTTTATTGCGGCTCTGAAGTCTGAAGTGCGCTATTCGCTGTGCAGTACATCACCCCTCCCCCCGCTGACGCATGAATTTGTGACTGCGCAGCGACTCGCCCATGTTCTGAGCCGCCATTAAGCGGGCTGTAACAAGATTATGTCGGAAAGAAATAAATCATAACTTGCAGTCGGAGGCTTCGTATGTTTTTAGTCAGTCAATTTGCGAATTACATAATTCGTAGGCAGCCTTATTTATTTAAATCATTCAGCCGTCAGGATGCTTTGAGGATATAAAGAATCCCACATACAAGGATACAAGATACGCGTGAAAAACCTAACCCTGTCTTTGCTGTTGCGTAGTAGGGTAATAATATTGATTGAGGTGATCGCAGCTTTTCGGAATTCGTCGTTTTTTATGGAGAACATCATCATCTGCCTAGCCTTTTCCCAACCATGTTGGGAAAAGGCAAGTCTAACAGGATGGTACTGATTACCAGTATTTTACATGGAGTGGCTGCCTGTCTGACCTCTACAACCCAGTTACTGGGTAATTCGATACCCCTTGGTAAGACTGGTTGTCAGACTTTCGGACTTCTGACGAACCGTAACGACTGTCAAAGATCCACGAATGACAGCCGGGACCAACAGCTCAATGTGCTTTCCGAGGCACGATGCTTTACGAGGTTCCCGGTATGTGAAGATGGTCACCCATCAACGGACCAACCGCGGCAAGCGTAGCTTAACTTGATTGATCGACCCGTGTGGACCCTGGAGTTAATTGAACAGAGCTGACGAGCTATTGGATCTACGTGCTTGACCATTTAAAATTCTTACGCTGAAAATAGACGAGAGATCTTAATTCTATTTTGTTTAATATTGTTAGAAATAAGTACTGTCCAATTAGCAAATTAAACCAATGCAATATACTAATAAATTACCGCATAGAGACTATAGTAGTTTCGTAGGCGGTAATAAATGGTTAATAATGTAATTGCTTTTCTCCATTAGCACAGTAAATTCGCGTAAATTAACGTAAATTGAGGACAGTAAGGATGCGGGAACGGAGAGTTATTCAATTAGCTACTTATTGGATTTATTTAATTAGATCTCAAATTATCTTTATCAAGGAGTTTTGGTTATGATAGTTTAATGAAATTGTTAATTATCTCGTATTGTGAAGAGCTCGTGGCAAAATAAGTAATAATAGTCCCACGGGTCGATAAATCAGGTTATGCTACGCTTGCCGCGGTCGGTCCGTGGATGTAAGACCATCTTCACCTCCGTGCCTCGGAAAGCACGTTAAGTCGTTTGTCCCGGCCGTCACTCGTCGATCTTTCACAGTCTTTACGGGTAGTCAGAAGCCCGAAAGTGACAACCAGCCTTACCAACGGGTATCGTATTACCCAGAAACTAGATTGTGGAGAACAGATAAGCAGTCGCTCCATGTAAAATACTAGTATTCAGCTGCATCCGGTTAGACTGGAAGCAGACCCCAATATATTTGGGAAAATGCTAGGCATATTGGTTGTTTACTATATGTATTGTACTAGACTAAATAGAAACACTGTTAGGTCTCTTACTGGGAGTAAGAATAACCCTGCCAAGCGCGAGTTACGACTCACGTCTCACGCACTTATAAGGCTTTCCATACTTTCACACTTTATCGCTAACGCATAAGGTTGAATGTTGATTGGCAAAATTTGACAGTTTGGGGTAGCTTGATGTGCTGGCGTCTGTACGGTGAATGTTGTCCTTTACAATAATTTGTGATTTATGGCTGGCACTGACGCACGCCGAACTGCAAAATTCTCGCGTATGGTCGAACAAAATTTTGACTGCTCAACCATGCAGGCGGCATGCTCGTTGCCCCTCCGTGAGCAAGCTCCGCTCTGGGTTGCCAGGCGGGCGTGCATGACTAGTTTTATGACAAAATCCGACGTTGGCAGACGTGTTCAATATGGTTGATTGGGACTTAGTAATTATCGCCCTTTTGGCAGAGGAAGAGGAACATGAAGAAACATAATTTTTTCAAGGTTCGATTTTGTTTGTATGGGTGGTGACCCTACCTGGTTTTTAGCCTTTATTAGCCATGATATAAGCCGTAGCAGCTGCTTAACTACAGCCCTGGCTGATAAATGACAGACAGATGTCTTGGACTTAGCAATGGAGTCCCGTTAGAACCCTTCCGAGTATAGCATCCTGGTTAAAATCTGCTGATTGACACTGGCCCCTTCAAGTACTTAACAAAGGTGTTTATTTTTTATCTAGCGCAGGAGTCAGGGCTTTTTAGGTACACATTTTATTATGCAAGAATTGTTATATAAGATACTTGCTGTGCCCGCGACTTCGTTCGCGCGCATGACGGAAAACGTTTATTTTTTTTGTGCGGAACCCTAATTCTTTTTCTAAAATAAAAGTCGCCTATGTTACTCCTTATTACATCAGCTATCTGCCAGTGAAATTCCCGTAAAAATCGGCCCCGCCGTTTCAGAGATTAGCCGGAACAAACAGACAAAAATTGTAAAAAAAAAAAAATATTTTGGTATAATGTAGGTACCGTGTATACATCCATATGCATTTAGTAAAAAGCGGTTATTTTAATATTACAAACAGACACTCCAATTTTATGAATTTTCCAAGTGGGCGTGGATGGCCAAATTCTAAACTATGAGGAATAGCGAAAAGTACTCAAGGGAGTCGCGGGCTCGATTTTGATGAAAACTAAAACTGCATCATTGGATTTTTGAAAAATCAATATTTCTAGGCAGGAATCGAACCTGTTGATTTTGAAAAAAAAAAACACTGTATTATTACACCATTCGATAGTGTCCCTAATAAGGATCAAATTCTGGGAAAATAATGTTTGCGCTGAGCATATACATATATGCTGGCCCAAAATGACATGCACGCACGTCACGCCAAAAGCCGAAGTACATCGACCTGTACAGATCAGTCAATTATTATTAACCCAGCTCAATGGGAGATACAATTCATTGAACATATTTATTAAGAGGGAGCAGTACAATGACCGTTTTTATTGATGATCATGTGACACTGATGTGTGATGTCATTCAGTTATTGTGGTCACATGCCAATGTTTGTGGCACACAACTACGTATATATTCAATTTGCACTTACGTAGTTGGCAAAGTGTGTACACATCTTTTGCTTGTTCAATAACAAGCGACACCCTCCTGCTTTGCACGCGTGCAATGGCGATATGTCAAAACTACGAAATTTGGGTGCTATTTCCAAGTTACATATTAATCTTTTACACATAAACCTAAAGAAATGAGTATTGTAAGTTTAAATAAGAATGGATGTACCCGATGTGGGAGAATCGTAACTGTTCAATATAAATAAAAAGAAAAATAATAAACAAAGAACGTAAAAAAGGGCGCGGATAGGGCTTCCAATACCGGTATCCCCGTATTGGCTAATACCGGTATTGGAAGCCCTAGGCGCGGACCACCAAGTCCGCGGTAATTAATAAACAAAAAAAACCTAAAGAAATGAATGCTCTAAATGTCATTGAAAATGGTTTTAGAATAAATTATGCAGTTTAAAAGATCTAAGCGGACAGACAGACACGAAGAGTGACTTTGTTTCATAGTATGTAGATATTACAATAACAATAAGACTTACAAAGAGCTGTCTAATTGATAACCAAATAAATGGCAATGTGCAACAAGGGAATAACAGAATTGATTCTCTTTATTGTGTAGGTCTACTTAACACAATAAAATTGCTTTCACTTTTTCTTTTGTTTTTAAACTAGCTCTCCTTATAGAAACTTTCACCCTATGCACCTTCCAGTCAAGTTAGTCAGGACAGATGAATATCAAATAAAAATGATTTATTTGCTTGAATATAGTGAATACATTAGGTGATAATTAAAGTTCTTTAAACCACATCCTACCTTAGCAGGTGTAAATATGATATATTATAAGCAGTTAAAATATTTTACATTATTGGAAATGGGAGAGGGAGGCCTTTGTCCTGCAGTGGGACAATACAGGCTCGTTAGTTAATTATTAGTAATAGATAAATGAATGCCTAATACAGCTTATGATTAGGCATTCATTTATCTATAACTAATATTACTTTTGCTTAATGTGTTTGATAATTGTTTGGTTTGAAGTTCTATTGCACATCACAGCAAGATGGCCATTGTTTTATGCTTTTTTTTATTATCTGTACCTTTTGTTTATGGGTATAATTAAGTAATTACAGTTTATGAGTACTATTAAGGCCACAATAATAATGGATTTGTAAAGTCAGGCAGTGAATTGTAGTCTTCATTTACCTCAAAAAAGTATTAATATAATAATAATAATTGATTTTTGCAGTAAAGCAGCCAGTACACTCATTGCATAATACTATCAATCTCAAGCTGAATCATTTTGAAGGATATTACCAATCCATTGCTTCATATGTTCACAAAATTTGTCTGCTCAATAACATAAATAACACAATGAATGTTTTTGAACTGTCAAAATGAAAACCATTGCTACTGATTTTTTAGGGGACGCCTAAGGGCCCGCTGTAGTGCCTGCTACAGGGGCCACTTTATACACCATTGTAGGGCCCAGTCTAGAATCCGGAAAAGTAACGTCTAAGGTTATAACGACTTAGATATTATGAGATTTGTGTTACACAATTAGCCCACAGTTTAGTTTCCATCTACCCCAGAAATGTTTAGTTCCCTAAAACTTTAATTACCTACTTTTCAATTCAAAAAAGTATATTTATTTATTTAATACTTCAAGCACATAAATGTACATAGGCGGACTTAATGCCATAGGCATTTTCTACCAGTCAACCTTTGGCTGATGCAGAGACAAACGGTGGTAGGTGCAATAATGAAAATTGAGGAATAAATATTTGCAATATAAAGATATGCATATTAAAATAATTATATACAATATCTAAATAATAATTGGCTTAATGAAGATCAATTTTCACAGTTACTGTGAAGTTTTTAGTACAGTTACTTCTATGACCGGCCCAAGTTCAAAGTCATAATCTATCCACTCAGCGGAACACTGATAAGATCAAGAACAATAGTTAAAACTGTACTTGCATCTTACATTATCATTCACAGATAAGGTTTGGACATTATCAAACACTTTTCCACTTACATTTTGCTTGTAATGAAAGATTTGTTCCTATTCAAACTGTACAATGGGTATGATTTTCTGTGTAATAATTAGTCCATAATTTATGACTAAGTAAAAGCGAATGGAAGTCCGTGAGCTGGTCAGTGGGTCGTCTGAGCTTTTAAAAAACGGGTTGGAAACATGACTCACCTCTGTAAGTTCTTCAAAGGTTCAAGATTCTCAATTTTTCCGATCCTGCCGTGGTTCAGGTCTAGTTCCTCAGTTTGCTCGTTCACTATAATGATCTCCTGGCATTCTTCCTCGGCGGGTGGAGGTGTTGCGTCGGGCTGCGGTGATTCTGTCGTTACTACTTCCGCAAGTGGTTCATTAGTACTTACAGCACCCTCTTTAGGCGCCTCCTTGTTCGTATTAGCTTGATTGCTAGCTACCGGTACATCTTGATTGTCTAAACATTGAAAATAAGTAAATTTCAAGGAATAAGAATAACTTTACATTGAATAAACACCCGGTAAGGTCTGTACTTACCTGCCATTATGATTTTTTGAATGTTGCAATGTTTTTCACTACACACGTTCAAATATTTAGTAAAATTATATTATTTCTTCATAAATCCGGCGCGGCTCATGAGAAATTCTAATGAAATTGGGAATTCCTAAAATCACAAAATATGACAGCCAGCTTATTATTCTGTCAACAAAAACACAGATTAAAACTAAAAAAAAACAAAACTGAAACAGATTATTAAGATATTTTTAGGCGACTATATTTTTACCCGACTGCGCCAGAAGGAGGGTTATTGTAATAATCGCTTAGATTTACTCGATTTTAGTGATTCAGTTGGCTGTTAGTCTGCAACTTCCAGTTTCATCCTCATCATCGCCTAGCAATTTACAACTCTCAAGTATGTAGGGATCGACCATTTGAATTGGGTTATTTCTGAACGTCTCGCTAACTGTCATGTGAAAAGGTTATCTGTGCTGTCATGTGCTAAACTGTCATGCTCATGTCATTGTCAAGCTCTGTATAAATAAAAGTTCCGCGCCAATTTTGCAAAGTATCATTTTAATCGTTGATTTGTGCTAACAACAACTAATTTAAGTCTCGCAAACAATGGACGAGAATGATGAACTAGCACAATTAGAAGAACTATTGTGTGCGGACCTGAACGAGGCTGAAAATCACGACACGAAGGAAGCATCTATCCGTGAAGTAGATATCTTCCAACCCAGTAGCAGTAACATAGAAGTTGAAGCGAAACCTGATGAAAGTAAGCCTGTTAAGAGTTCTGCTATCCACAATGGCGATACAGATTCATCAGATGATGAAGAACAAAGGAATTACACTGAACGTAAGTACAGTAACTATGGTTCTGAGGTTAAGAAGATATTGGACCACCAGGAACATGAGCAGAGGGACAAGAGGCTTGACTTCGAAACGAGGTTACGACAAACCAACATGGACGTCAAGATAGCTAAAAACAACTTTAAAGCTAAAAATCCGGCTGAACAGGTGAACAAAAATACATTTTGTGCACCTGAAACTAAGAAAAACAAAGACGCTGCCGATATTTATACTGATCCAGTATTCGGTATTAGAATTACTAAACCATTGATATCAAGTACCGCACTCTTGGACCGCATGCAAGGCAGAGAGGCTATAAACATGCTACGAGTAAAGAGACATGTAGAAAATGAAGATCTTTCCAAAGACTGGGTGATAGGCGGTGTTATTGTGAGAAAAAGTGCAGCCAAAAAGTCTGCAAAAGGTAACCAATTCCTGATATGGACACTTTGTGACCTAAAAGATGATTTAAAGACAGTTTCAATGTTTTTATTTCGAAAAGCTTACAATGACTTATGGAAGACTCCAGAAGGAACTGTAGTAGCAGTTCTAAATCCAAATGTTTTGGACAGGTCACAAAACAGTGCTGAACAGGCCAGTCTCAGTGTTGAGAATCCAGACCGAGTGATGATCTTGGGACAATCCAAAGATCTTGGTGTTTGCAAGAGTAAGAAGAAGAATGGTGAGAAATGTACAGCATTTGTTAATCTGAGCCAATGCGATGTCTGCATTTATCATGTGAAGCAGGAGTATCAACAGTACTCCAGGAGACAAGAATTGCAGTCTTCCACTATGGGCAAAGGACTTGTTAGCTTACAAAACAAAGTTTTTGGTAAAACTACAGTAATTTATGGAGGCAAAGCATATTCTGCTTTACCATCTGGTAACACTGCTAAAGTGAAAGAGAGGGACAATAATAGATTGATGTCTTTGAGCGAATACCACAAGTCTGAAGGAGACAAGTTTATGATAAACAGGGCACCACAGGGGGCAGGTCCCATGAAGAATAACACAATATTGCATAGCCCTGCAGCTCAAAGGACAAGTGACACAGAAAGGCTTAATCAACTCACATCCAGTCCACAAAATACCAAGTCACAAAATTTAAGCTTGGCTGACAGAGTTGGAAGCTCTCCCAAACTCAGCAGAGGAGGTACTTTCGGCTTAAAAGGCAGTGGCACCATAGATTTAAACATGACATATGGCCAAAAGGCTGCAGAACGTGCCAAAGCAAATGCATTTAGATTGATCCAACAAAATGGTGGTCTTGCTAAGGCAGACCCAAATAACATCAAAGGGACACAAGCCGGTAAGAAAAGGGCTTTAGAAAAGTTGAATGGCTCCAGCAGTGATGAGAATGAGAGCAAAAAATCAAAATCTGATGATGATGATACACCAAGATCACAACTAATGAAACCTAAGACTGTGATGTCAGAGAGATTCAAGAAAATACTGGAAGCAACTTCAGCTCACACTAACTTGATCAAGGAGCATGAGGATGATGAACAAGAAAAGTATTTCCACAAACTTGAGAAAAAGGAACAGATGGAAGAGAAGATGCTGAACACTTTCAAGCTGGCTTGTAAAGCTGTAAGATGTGTGAAATGCAAGTATACTGCTTTCTCAGCAGCACAGATATGCAAGGATGAAAGGCATCCTCTGAAAGTGTTGGACTCATTCAAAAGGTTCTTCAAGTGTGGTGATTGCAATAACAGAACTGTCTCCTTAGAACTTATACCTCTTCATCCTTGTGGTAAATGTCGTAGCACTCGCTGGGTGAAGGCGCCAATGATGAATGAAAAGAAAGTGGCGCTTTCTGAGGGTCTGTCTATCAGGGGTGAAGAAGAAACCTTCATAGGTGGACAAGTTTCTTCAGGGAAGAATATTAATTTATTGGTGCCCGATAGTTGAGGCTTTTTTATAGGTCTATGACATATTTTTAACGCTGACTGAGTTTTTATTGATTATTTTTTGTGTTTTTTTTTTTTAATAATATTTATATGGAATTGTGATAAAGGTTTTCAAATAAAATCCAATATGAAAATAAAGCATAATATAATTTTATTATGAAACTTCCAGTCAATAACACTGAACCATTCCATAAAACACAATGTGTCTTCGATTTCATACAAGATCCATTTATAACAATCTTGTCGCGCGGAATAATTGTGGGCTTTTTTATAAATTTTTACACAGCCTTTGACAATAAATTACTACATGTTACAAAACTGATCAGTGGAGATAATATTATTATAACATGTGACACCAATGTATTTACAAAAACTTCTTTATATCAGGCAGTGGTGCGACCATTCAAACTTAGAAATGATAAATTAAAACTCGGTACAGCTAAAACACTAATAACAAAATAAAACCAACGTTATGTTCAACCGAAAAATCGTATAAAATAGTCATTTATGGGTTGAATGCCCGATAAGTTAAAAATGAACAACAGTTGTGCTGTAAATCGATCTCAGGAATTTACATTTCGTGTAGAGGAAGAAATTGCAGGAAGTATTAGGTAACAGAAATGGCAATTCTCGAGATCGATACCGCACTATTTAGGCACTTGAATAATGATAGCATATGTCAAGAAACTTCCCGTAGTCATTTACTATAACAATAGTGTTTCTGTATAGTCGAGTTCATTGCCTTCACTACATTGCGTTGCGGATGCCTTCCATCAAATAAAACTACATGGCGGCAACCACTGCCCATGGGTGCGTTCGGTCAGTAAAAAAATATATAAAAGTGTGAGAGCCGCGGCGATCATTCCCACTCGGTGGTGGCGGGCGGTTTGGGCGTCAGGTCGTACAGCACGCGTGAGATGCCCGGCACGCTCATCAGCTCCTTGCGCATTCTGTCTACAACCTGTTGACAAATACGTATGATTAGATTTGGAAACACAAATAGCGGACGCTGGCCGCACAGCTGCTGGATTGAAGTGGAACTGGGCTGGCCAAATCTGTCGCATATCGGAGCAGCAAATTGCAAAAGCCACCACTCAGTGGATCCCCAATGGCAGGAAACGACTGCGCGGCAGGCTCAGAAAGAGATGGCGGGATGAGCTGGACTCCTTAAAGGATTGGCCCACAATCACAGGAGACCGAGAAAAGTGAAAGGAGCGAAGGGAGGCCTTTGCCCTGCAGTGGGACAACACAGACTTATAATAATAATAATAAAATAGATTCGGAAACAAGCTATGTAATGATAGGCAGACCAGTGGGGTAACCATCTTACCAGCTTGAGCTAGCTTTGATTTCTTGAATCATTTGACACGCAATAATTATCTCGGACCATAATCACAAATGAAAACCCAAACTCGAGGGGTTTACTACATAGTAGCCACTTAAGACTTTCACTAGCCACCTCCTGGCTCCTTCATCAGATCAGCTCCAAGATACCAAATTATAATAGTTATGTCATCCGAACTACAAATACATACAAAGTTTCATTTCGATACAACCATTAAAAGTAGGTTAAAATTGACTTCTAAGATTTTTTTTACATTGTTACAAGTGAAGCTATTAAAAGCGTGCTTAAATACTATAACTTATTTATTAACTGTTACTGTATGTAACGTATTTATATAACTGTGGAAGTGTACTTACATCCTGCGGCATAGCATCTGACCCTGGCAGGGCGGCGATGCCCGTCATAAAGTCGGACGTGATGAACGGACGCAGCACGAGCGAGCGCTGGCACGAAGCCGCACGTACTGCCGCGTCGCGGTCGAAGTGGATCGGAATCATTACGACCGGCATCTGTGCGATGCGGGACGCGCAGCCGCTTGATATTAACACCTGAGGGGTAGAAAAAGTACATTTTTAGGCTTCCGAACATCCAAATGACAAACCAGAACCCTTATAGGATCACTTGTGTGTCTGTCTGTCTGTCAGTCAGTCACAACAACCAATTTGCTCCGACTTTAATGAACCAATTAAGTTGAAATTTGGTACGTATATGAATTTCTGTGACCCAAACACGGACGTGTAATGTAAAATATTTGAATTCCGAAATAAGAGGGTCACTTTTAGGAGGAAAATAAAAATATAAGTTTTGCAAACTGTACCCTGTGACATATCAAATGAAAGGGCTTACTGTGAGGGGCTCAAACTTTTTTTTTAATTTTAAAATAAATAGTTTTACAGTTATTTAAGAAAATAGAGGCCATTTCAAATAGTTTTATGAGAACCTATATTATACTGATAAAAAACAGAAATTACGGACGAAACTTAAAACAACTATAGGTATCATGGAAGAAAGTCATAAACTCTTTTTACCTGTGTGGCAAGATCGTCTGCCTGGCGTAGAGTTGAGATAACTTGTTGTGTGAGAAAGGTTGGCGTGATGTCTGTCACTTGCTCCTTGATTATGCCTCCGAAAGCGTAGCAAACCCTAGAAAAATGGGTTATGTTAACAATTATTATGTACAAGTATATAAAGGGAAAAAAAGAGTAGAAGTCATTGGGCTACAAAAAATATGTCCGTGTTGCTATCAGTGGAAAAAGTGCCCAAAAGACTGACAGTGTTGCCACATTGCATTACACGTTTTTATTGCAAACAATTGTTGGTGAATCTAATTTTAAGAAAAAAAAATTGTACCCATCTTCTAACATAATTTTTAAGTCACTTATAAAATCAACACACAAATGCTAATAAAAGGGTAATTATTATTATTGATTTTAATAGGTAAATACCTGTTAACGTTGTGGCATACTCGCGGGATAAGTTTAGCGAGGTAGTGCATGTCCTTCCAGTCGGGCGGGTAGCGCTCCGTCGAGAGAGCCACCGCATAACTATACGTTCTACCGTCGCCTACAAATAACAATATTGTTAGTGTTATCTGTCTGAAATAATATACAGGGTGGCAGAGACATCGACGCGTAGCATAGAATCTTTTTGTGGGCTACCGTGAGGCTTTCGCCTTAACATATTTAAAAATTGTCGCAAAGTTAGCAATTTTTTAGGGTTCCGTAGTCAACTAGGAACCCTTATAGTTTCGCCATGTCTGTCTGTCCGTCCGTCCGTCTGTCCGTCCTCGCTTAATCTCTGTGACCGTTAGCATTAGAAAGCTGAAATTTGGTACCAATATGTATATCAATCACGCCGACAAAGTGGTAAAATAAAAATTAGAAAAAAATGTTTTATTAGGGTAGCCCCCCTATATGTAAAGTGGGAAGTGATTTTTTTTTTTAATTTCAACCCTAACGTGTGATATATTGTTGGAAAGGTATTTAAAAATGAATAGGGGTTTACTAAAATCATTTTTTGATAATGTCAATAATTTTGGAAATAATCGCTCCAAAAGTAAAAAAATAATGTGTCCCCCCCCCTCTAACTTTTGAACCATAAGTTTAGAAAATATGAAAAAAATCTGAAAAGTAGAACTTTATAAGGACTTTCTAGGAAAATTATTTTGAACTTGATAGAACAACAGTTTTTGTACAAAAAGACAAAAAGTTGTACAAAATCATTTCTGGACTAAGTTCGTAGTATAATCATATATGCAAGCATTTCTTTTAACTTTGTTTACATATTTTATTATCCTGAACGTATCTTTTTTCAAACAAAAAAAGAATTATTAAAATCGGTTCTCGCAATCCAAAATTACTACCGAATACTTCTGGCACGTCTATGTATTAATTAGTAACCCAATTCCCCTAGAGATGGCGCTGTAGGTACTTATTACATTGGGTCGGGTCTCGGGTATTATCGAATTGTACGTGGGAACACTTATTGTGATGGACGGGAAACTACGGAACCCTACACTGAGCGTGACCCGACACGCTCTTGGCCGGTTTTTTTAAACACCGAATCAGTTGCGAGTGGCAGTGAGTATCCTCTGAATTAATTTGGTTGCCCACAAAGTTGTGCAACAGAGAAACATTTTTTTAAAGTTCTGTTTTTTTTTCTATATTGAACAGTGGCCTGCACCCCCAGTTGCAAAACGCACTTTCTATAACAATCTGAAGGAAAATGCGAAACCATTGCTTCTTATGTTTTCGTTTTATAAATATTCGTCTTCTCAACAATGTTGTTGAATTGTCACAATGAATATCATAGCTACTGTTCGGCTACAATGATCTTTTGACGCCCGAATGACATTGGCGGGTGCTGTTGGTAAACATTTCTACAATGTGCGCCAAAAGAACCCTGTGGCTCTGTAATTAAGAGATCATTTGAATTGATAGATATCAGTCTCAATCCAGAAGAACATTTGTTCTTAAAGTTACTGGAATTGCCCCTCCGGTTATCTACTATACCTTGCACTCCAACAGATCTGAGCGGCAACAGCGTGGCGGCAACGGGCGACTTTGACGAGATGCGCTTGAGCTCGGCCTGCTCGGCCGGCGTGCTCGCGTTGGCCACGCGGCCCAGCAGCGCGTGCGACTTCACGCACATCGACGCGTATTCCACCATTATTTTGACTATCACCTGCGGAGGAAATTTGTCAATATCAACTTCATTATTCACAGGAGGTAAGGGGTACACGTGTTCGGGTGCCGCACATTCGATTCGGTAGTATTTGTTGAATATCAAAACCGACCCGAAGCAATTGCTACATGTATTCGGCTTTCATTCAACCCCGCTGGGCATCTACCTTAGCTGAATTTACATATTGGAGTTAATGTTTACCATCCCCATAAATACAGGGTGAAATTGAAAATATGCGACAGATCGAAATGGGAAACAAAAATCAGCTGATACCCACATTTTGACGAGTTACTCGAACATAAATGTAGGGAACAGCTGATTTTTTTTTCGCGATTTCAGCTTTTTTTTTTTCTTTTTTTTTCGTGATTTTTTTTTTGCTCCCATAGTAAAAGTTGTTCATAACGATGAGTACAATCTCCCATTTCCATTTGTCGCATGTGTTCAATTTCAACCTGTATAGAAAAGATATCTAAAACCACAGATATATGTAGATCTACATAGATAACGCAAATGCATGCACTTCGCGTGTCTGAACCCCGACCAAGCGTCGAGGTTGGTCGCCGCTAACTTCAATCCCCGCGCGTCCGTTGTTGCAGCCGAACGTCCGCAAAAAACTAAAAAAATGCCTCGTTGCGTGATAATTAACTGCAATAGCCCAAAAATTTCGAGCACCCAAATGCAGGAACATATTTCCTATCACAGGTAAGTTATTTTAAAATTATATTATGCGTAAATTCGTATTAAAACTGTTTTTAAGTATTCCAAGCTGCGTGTCGTTCCAGAATATACCTAACTATAAATTACCGTTAAGTAAACTTTATTCACATTACGTTGCCGCGTTTGCTTTGGACGTTTGATCTGACGTTGTGTGTTAGGAGACGATGAATATCGGAACAAGCGATACTGTCGCTCATCGCTTCGACTTCGTGATACAGGCAATTTGTCATTCGTCTGTCAATTGTAGCAACTAGTGCTGTTCGTTCTACAACATATATCAATAATCGATTTTAATCGATATCGGACAGACGAATGATATAAAAAAAGCCAATTTAGTAGATATAACAAGCTCATATGCATGACCTAATTTTACACTACAGCTATAAAAAGGAAGATAAAATTTTTTAGGGTTAATGTATTTAATGTGTTTTTGTTTATCCTTTCAACATTATACGACTATTTTTATATATTTATTGTGTTTATTTTCTATTGCATTTAAAAATATTTTTTTTAGTTTCCCACATGATCCAATCATAAAAGAAAAATGGATTGCGAGGTGAGAGCGAGCGGGACAACAGATATAAAATATATGAGTATGAGCGAGACGATCACGGCGGCGGCTTCAGTTGAATCGTAGCGGGGCGAAGGGGCATCGGCGGCATCGATGGATTTGAATCGGTTTGGATGTCCCGTCACTAAATTGCGGCTGTGACGTCACAGTAGGTATTAAAAAGTCGGCACGCTTGGTTTCAATACAAATCCTGATAGTTGCGTTATCTATGTAGATATATATCTGTGTCTAAAACCATAAACGTCGTTTAAATTGTAGTTTTAACTGGAATTAATTTTTTATTGTTAGCATGCTGACATACTCATAAAAACTGCAATATTAAGTGAATAAAAACAGAGTTAACTTCTACGATAAATCTGACGTTTTCTTGATTGCATTTACAGGCTCACTTACCATTACACTATGGTTAATAAGTCAATAAACGCATCTGATAGGAAACTAACCTGCAATTCAAAATAACAAAAAGTGTAAACATACTTAGTTTGCCAGACGAGTTCTACAGTGCTGTCTCAATTTTTTTTGTTTCAATAAAAGTCATAATAATCTTCGTAATCTTGTAATCTTCGTAATCTTCGTAATCTTCGCATAATCGTTACAGAACATACAGTGTATTAGGTTTTTCAATGAAAAATGTGTTTTTCAAATTATTTACGCAATTTTTGCAAGCTTACTGGTAAAATATGGCTGAACTTGTTATTGTTTCTTTTTTTGTCACCATTTGTATTGTACAGGTTTCCCAAGAAAAGTATGCGCTTTGGGAATAATCGTCTATCTTCAGAAATATGAACGCGCGATGATGAGATCCAATATACAACGTGTCCCAGAAATCAACGTCAAGCCGAAAACGGGCAATAGGCCATGTCGTGACAGCTATTAGAAAAATATAAAAAAAAAATCTTGGTCATGTACTTTTCGAATTATAAGCATTCAAAAATAAATCTCAAAAAGTGACACCCTGTGATGATTTTTCAAGTCCTGTGACTACATTATTAACATTTCGGTAGTTTTTTTCTCTGTGATGTAACCATGAATAACCCTTCTGTAAATTACAGTTAAAAGTTAAAACGTAACTGCCTCAGTTTTAAATTAAATGTTAGATTTTTGCCCAATATTGAATTCAAAATAATGACATCACCCAACTTTAACCGACTGTACTGAAAAAAAAATCTACTACACTATTTTGGCAAGTAACTTTAAAAGATGGCGCGTTTAGTCAGGATTCCAAAATGGCATAACACATACTAATTGCTACTTCTTAATTGAGAAAAAACATTTTTTTTTATGAAGCCGTATTTCATAAAAGTTTGATTGAGACGAAGAGTGACGTTATTTTGACTAGTGTGAGCGAGAAAGATTCATTTTAACTAATGTGAGGTGACGCTACTTTGACAAGTGGGAGCGAGATAGATAGTGACGCTACTTTTATCTAACTAAGAGGGAGACGGATTGACACATCATTTCATATGTGTGAGTGAAACAGATAGAGACGCTACTCTGGCTAAACAGGGATGCGTCGGCAAATTGTGCAATACTGCAGTACGTTACGCTCTTTCGTTGACTGCACATCTTTTTGTATTCGTATTGACTTCGTACTTACAACTGTGGCTTTGTTTATTGGACTTGATTTGCATTGTGATTGGGATTTATCTGCACCGTTTCTGACAACCCCGGACTTGTTTTAATCGCAACCCCGTGTTTGTGTAGTGTTTTATCATGCCATCTCGATACACCGCACAGGAATACGCCAACATGCATCTCATTTATGGAGAATGCTTATGCAACGCCAATGCTGCAGCAAGAGTGTATCGTGAGAGATACCCGAATGCTGAGCGTCATCCCGATCATCGAGTATTTATTAATGTGCATCGGTCATTATCAGAGGGTCGATTTCCTAGCCAAATGGTTAGCGAGGGAAGACCCGTTATGCCCTACGAAGCCGAAGTCTTGCAAGCAGTTGAAGAAGACAGAAGTATCTCAGTACGTGGAATTGAACAGAGCATAGGAGTCCCCAAAAGTACTGCACATCGTATTTTAAAAAAGAACGAGTTTCACCCATACCATGTACGACGAGTACAAAGTCTGCTACCCCGAGACTACCCAGAGAGAGTACGATTTTGTCGAACGATGTTG
Source organism: Amphipoea oculea (assembly GCA_945859645.1). NCBI lineage: Eukaryota > Metazoa > Arthropoda > Insecta > Lepidoptera > Noctuidae > Amphipoea > Amphipoea oculea. Next base: position 17,074,783 of record OX243880.1, read on the forward strand.
CAGAGGCACCGAGAGGACCCGCGATTCTTTGAAAAAATTCTATGGTCCGATGAATCAACATTTAAAAAGGACGGTTACATGAACCTCCACAATTTGCACGAATGGCACGTGGAAAATCCAAATTTGATGCGGGAAGATAGCTCTCAGTACCAGTTTAAAGTAAATATGTGGACGGGAATTTTGAATGGTAAAGTTATTGGTCCAATCGAGCTGCCGGAGAATTTAAATGCCCAGGGTTATTTGAACTTCTTACAGAACCAATTACCAGAATTATTGGAAGAAGTGCCACTGAACATTTACGGCAGCATGTGGTATCAACAAGATGGCTGCCCAGCGCATTATGCTCTCACTGTACGAGAGTTTCTCAATCGAGAATACCCCGATAGGTGGATTGGGCGGGGTGGTACAATTTCGTGGCCTGCCCGTTCACCCGATTTAAACCCCATAGATTTTTTTTACTGGGGTACGATAAAGGATAAAGTGTACTCTAAACCAATTCAAGATTTAGACGAGCTGCGCCAAAGAATTGCAGAAGCCGCTGAATACATCAACTCAAGAAGATACGCCCGTCTTATTACGCGATCATTTTTAAAGAGATGTAGAACTTGCATTGCAGCTGAAGGAAAACAGTTTGAACATTTGTTATAAAACTTCGTAAATCTGATTTAATAAAAATTATAATAAAAGAAATCCAACGACTGAATTTTATTTCAAATGCACCTAAAACCAACAATGTACTTTTTTTCCTCAATTAAGAAGTAGCAATTAGTATGTGTTATACCATTTTGGAATCCTGACTAAACGCGCCATCTTTTAAAGTTACTTGCCAAAATAGTGTAGTAGATTTTTTTTTTCAGTACAGTCGGTTAAAGTTGGGTGATGTCATTATTTTGAATTCAATATTGGGCAAAAATCTAACATTTAATTTAAAACTGAGGCAGTTACGTTTTAACTTTTAACTGTAATTTACAGAAGGGTTATTCATGGTTACATCACAGAGAAAAAAACTACCGAAATGTTAATAATGTAGTCACAGGACTTGAAAAATCATCACAGGGTGTCACTTTTTGAGATTTATTTTTGAATGCTTATAATTCGAAAAGTACATGATCATGATTTTTTTTTATATTTTTCTAATAGCTGTCACGACTTGGCCTATTGCCCGTTTTCGGCTTGACGTTGATTTCTGGGTCACGTTGTAGAGCAGTTACAACCATGGAAGTACTTGCATTTTTGTATTACCATAATTACAACTCTATGAAATTCTAAAAATCTTTTTAAAACTTTTAAGTGACAACAATGTGTCTTGTGAGTAAATGTGTCGAGTTAACACTCGACTGAGACAAAAACTTCATACAAACGCGCAGTGATACGACAAAGCGCGGTACTATAAAACTTAGAAGCTTTGCCTCTGTGTCGCGACGTTCGCACAAATTCGGAAACACGAAGATTACCGAAGCGTATAGCTTTTCTGATTTACTTGTACCTATATTTGCAAAATAAAAATAATCTCATGTTATGTACGTTACCTGTGTCTCGGCGAAGTCCCGCTCGGCGTAGGGCTCGTCCTGGCACAGCACGCGCACGGCCAGGCCGGGCCCCGGGAACGGTTGCCGCTCCACCAGCGCCGTGGGCAGGCCCAGCTCCATGCCCAGCGCGCGGACCTGCCCAACAAACGTTATCATCATCATCTGCCTAGCTTTTTGTTGGGGTTGGCTGCCAGTGTAACGGGTTGCAGCTAAATACCAGTATTTTAAAATGTCAAAGGCCCTAATTCACTATGACCAGTCAATGATGAATTTCTTAGGGGCTGTCTCCACGAGCGAGAGAATCGCGGCGTTATTATCTTTGTGCCACGTGTTTCTATACACTCTCTTAGAACGTGTCTCCACACGGCGATATCATCGCAGCGAAAATTGGATGGCACGGCGAGACTATCGCCGCGATGCTCTCGCTCGTGTAGACGGCCCCTTAGCTAATCACGCCAATTCCGCGTTCATTTCGCGCGGTTTCATTCATTGTATCATAGAGAAAATTGGCTCTGGTGTCTTTTGCTTTAAGATCAATGCGATATATGGTTTCCAGTGAAGTGTCAATGTACTGTCACAAACACAAATACAAATAAATTTTCTCGTGAAATTAACTAATAAGTAAAAGACACATAAAGTGTTATTTAAAATTGGCTACCTGAACTGCGCAGACACGATAAGTGTCGATATCTAAATATGAAAAAAATAAAATGATTTAATGTTTTTTTTTTTGTGGGGTCATCGACTGCATCGCTTCTGCGAAGTTAGCTAGCCAATTTAAAATGACCCTGTATAGTATCTCTTTTACTGACGCGGGACCTTCAATCTTTTTTAATGGCGCCTGTACACTCTCGTCGAGACACCGCGAGGCATGACGAGTGTGAGAGTGTATAGTTAGCGCCACGAAAGATGAGACTTGACCCCGCCTCCCGCGCACTTCCCGCCGCCCCTATGACGTCCGGTCCCGTCCTGCGCTCAGACCTCATACCGCTAAAGAGACCTAAAATCGTGTACTGTGCAAGTTAAACCACGTGTTGTGTCAAGTCTTATCTTTCGTGGCACGCATTGTATAGGGTCGCACTCGTCACTCGACCTCTCGCGCGAGCGCTCTCGACAAGACATAGCGAGAGCACTCGCGGAAGAGTGTACAGTCACGTCTATAAGTATGTATACACTTGGCTTTATTCAAAGGCGATTTTCTCCTTTATTTTTGAATGAAATTTTATGTTATTACGAAAATAGTATTTTCGAACCCATAGGTTTATGTTAGGTGTCGTATTTCAACGTTGCATTCGTTATTTCACGAAAAAATCGCAATTGAAAATTGCCAAGTGTTGACATATTGGTGCTCGTGACTGTCCAGGCGCCATTTAGGTTTTGTTGAGTGAGAAGATCGTTGATAGCTAGTCGTTTCCAAGTCGGCAGTGGTACAGATGCCTTAGTGTGCCCTGTCCTACACCTAGGAGGACTTGGTCTTTACCTCATCCTTATGAAAGTCGCGCAGAGGCTCGACGACTCTGCCGCGCTGCCTCAGCGCTCGAACCAGCTCAGTGTCGTTGTGATGAGTCTTGATAGTGGCCGCGTTGTTGGAGCATAGAGATGAGGCCGACTCGATGAGGTCCGGCCTTAGTGTGCCCTGGCCTAGGAGGACTTGGTCTTCCCTGTGGATGAAAGTGATGATTTTAGTTTGGGGAATTTACATAGATGATTGAGTAACCAAAGAGCCTAGTACTATTAGCTTGGACTAAAAATAATGGTCGTAGAACAGTATTTGAATAAAAAAAAGCGAAGTATGTCTCGTGATAGACTTATAATAAAAATTTTATATTTTTAAAACGATGAAAATTGCTTGATTGTTTTTTATTTATGTTCAAGTAGCAAGCGGCGCCATCTAGTTAAAAAAAAACTCATTTCGAATTATGATAGTGTTGCATTGGTTGTGCTGTGTTTTAGCGAATCTTGTTTGAGTGATATGTTTTTTTATACAAACAACAAGGGTTGTTAACGCCTTCTTCCTGTAAATGACCTAAATTCTTTTAACTAATCTAATAATGGGCAGAGCACATTGCTCTCAGAACGTATGGCCGATGGGGCCAAAAGGTTTAAGAATGGCGACCGCGTACCGGAAGACGTCGCTTTGGAAGGCCTCCCACAAGATCGACCGATGACTCGGTGAAGGCCGCAGGAATCCACTGGATGCCAGATGCTCAGAACCGGTCGAAGTGGCGATGCTTGGGGGAGACCTATGTCCAGCAGTGGACGTCTTCCGGCTGAAATGATGATGAATGTAGACTCACTGCAAGTTAAGATCGTGCACGGCCTGCTCGGCGATGCGTATGAAGACGTCGCCGATGATCTTCCGCTTGTCCTCGGGCGCGGCCGTGTGGCACAGCAGTGCGGTGTGTCGCGCGCGCCCGCCTGCCTCGCGCACCACCGTGCTGCCCTGTCGGAACTGCGGGAGGGCGGATTGTTAAAGTACACGTACATCATCATCTGCCTAGCCTTTTCCCAACTATGTTGGGGTCGGCTTCCAGTCTAACCGGATGCAGCTGAATACCAGTATGTTACATGGAGCGACTGCCTATCTGACCTCCACAACCCAGCTACTGGGTAATACGATACCCCTTGCTAAGACTGGTTGTCAGACTTTCGGGCTTCTGACTACCCGTAACGACTGTCAAAGATCGACAAATGACAGCCGGGACCAACGGCTTAACGTGCTTTCCGAGGCACGGAGGGGTCCAGTATGTAAAGATGGTCACCCATCCACAGACCAACCGCGGCAAGCATAGCTTAACCTGATCGATCGACCTGTGCGGCTGTTATTATTTAGCCACGGGCCCCTGTTAAAGTACACGTACACAGGCGACTAATAATAGTTATTTTCACTTCTCATGCTCTAAAAGTTCGTCTTTATGTTGTGCTTAGGCGACATAAAATCGCTTTTTATGTTCTAATGCATAAAGTAAATTTTTTTTCTGAGACTAAGGTAATCAGGCCCAACAGCCACACGCGCAATAAAACTTCGCAGATTAAAGTCGTGATTTATTTCATTTTCTTTAATTTATACCACTTCCGTGTTTTCTATCGTTAATTTAATAAAATCAGGTAATATAGTTGTCATTTATTATTTAAAAACGCAAAGAAACGTTTTCATGACTTGGCAGTATGAAGTACCCAAGTCGAATGACAAATGTAGAAATTAAAAAAAAAAACTTTTAAAAAGTTTCGTGATGGTATTATCTGTGGTGGCGGGAATTAGCTATGCTTTGGAACATTTTTGATTAATTATGTACTGTTTACTTTATGCCTGTTTCATTTTCTCGCAATCGAAGTGAAAAGCAGAGTGTATAACTCAGGCATAAACGAGCCATTTTACCCCTCGACTTAACTATCCACTCTCGCCTGCGGCTCGCGTGGATATAAACGTCTCGGGGTAAAATAGCTTCTTTTATGCCTTAGTTGTACAATCTACTATTATGCAACTGTTGTATAATAAGGGGTATTAAGACACAAATTCGCCTCGTGTGATAATAGTATCACATGAGTGCGACCTTATTGGTGATGTTGTACAGAAAGATCAGGTGCGCAGAACTCGCATCCGACGTGCGTGCATGAACATATAGATGTACTAGCTGCGCCCCACGGTTTCACCCGCATAAGTTTCGATCCCGTGGGAATATCGGGATAAAACTATCCTATGTCCTTCCTCGGGACTCAAACTATCTCTATACCAAATTTCATCTAAATCGGTTCAGCGGTATAGGCGTGAAAAGGTAACATACAGAGTTACTTTCGAATTTATAATATTACTAGCTGCGCCCCGCGGTTTTACCCGCATAAGTCTCGATCCTGTGGTAATATCGGGATAAAAAGTACCCTATGTCCTTTTCCGGGACTCAAGCTATCTCTATACTAAATTTCATCAAAATTGGTCCAGCCGTTTGAGCGTGAAGAAGTAACAAACATATAAACACACACACACTCACAAACTTTCGCCTTTATAATATTAGTGTGATAGTATGGATGAGGAACAGGATGTAAAGTTCACTCATACTCCATAGAAAAGGGAGGATCTTCTGACCAGATAGATGTCGTGTCTGGCGGGTAACTACCCAATGATTCATATCGGGCCGTTGTATAATTATATGCTAGTTGCGCGGTAAACTCTGCTTGCGAGATGCAGAATTTTGTGTAACGTCAGTAATCAGTATGACGCATAGTTCGCTTGTGGCGTTTGTAGATACCGCTACAAACTTTTTTTTTTAAACGCTTACAGCAGCAATGGATTAGTAATATCCGTCAAAATGATTCAGATTGTGATGGATAGTATGTTACTCAATTAAGGTGCTGGACACGATGACACACGTGTTTCATCTTACTGTACAGTCAACAGCAAAAGTAGATGATGAATTGAGTTTATAACTTTTGGAGTCAAAACTGATCACGAATATATGGCAGCTGTAGTAGTAGTAAATGTTTGGTATAATTTACAATCACATACTTTTGAATCACTTCGACGCCACACAGTTCTGACGCGAACTCCGTTCATTAGTATTGAATTTCGGACTTTCATCATCTACTTTTGCTGTTGACTGTACAATATAATGAAAATATACCATACCTGATGAGCCGCATTGACCACATGTAGACGAACGCCGAGCTCTCTGAGACACCTCTCCACTTTAGCACTCTCGTTCTTACGCATGAAACCTGGAAATAAAACAATTTCATTCAAAATATTCAAAGAGATGACTGATTGATTAACTGCACGATTTTAAACAGAAGTCAAATCAATAGCAAGTGGTTTTTATTAGATAAATATGACTCTGACACTGCAATAGAAATAATCTGTGTTATTGTTGCCATAGACTACGAAACCATAGATACAGTCTTTGACTGGTGCTGGCCTAGTGTAGCATAGTTTTATTTTAATAGAATTAGATACCATCGTATACTGGTTTTTATTACAGCTGAAATGCAATTCCTCTAGAACATTTTCCTTAATCTTATAATGTAACAAAGTCTTGAGTGAAATGTCTAACTCAGTCTTGGGTCTTTGGCTTTGCTAAAGACAAAAACGGTAATCTTTTGTTTTATTATGAGTCAATTCGGAATGTTAGTGGCCATAAAAGTTGATTACATTGTATCTTAATTACAATTTATTACTTATTATTATTATTATGGAAAAAAAGTAATTGCTACGAGATGTGGGAACGAGTCTGATGCCGAAAATACAGTTTTTTGAATTTTTGTCCGGTCGTCTGGATGTATGTGCCGGATTGGCGCAAAACCGGCTGAGCGGGTGTGGATGAATTTAGCACACAGATCACAAAAGGGTACTTTAAATCCCAGTAGTACGTTTCCGTGGGATATTTACCGACATCCACGCGGGCAAAAGCTAGTTTTTAATGTAAAATGCTTGATGCTTAATAATAATTTTTTAATGATATATCAGCGTTTGAGATTCTAGTAGTTAGAACCAGACATCCCGGGAAGACTTTTCAAGTCTCACAGTATTCTGAAAAAATAAATGTAGTTACATTCCGATGCAAACTTCATGGCGACTCGGAACATGAGGCAAGTCGCGAATCCATGCGTCCACGGGGGTGGGGGGTCGGGGAGAGGGAACTGCTCAGCGAGTAGCGCACGTCAGAGCTGCCTTAAAGTTTGTATCGGGCTGTAATTTAACTTACCATTATCAATGTGTAAGGCAATGACCTGATCCTCGCGGAGAGCGGTTCTAAGTAACGCTGCGCATACGGTGGAGTCTACACCACCGCTTACTAACACCTGATAGACGAAAACAATGGTTTTTAAGAGGATTTTTTCAAGTAAGTTGTGAGGTTTTAAAAAACATACGAAGTTAATGGACCAAAAGTGTAAACAAATATGAGTTTATGGAAAAATAACTTTAATTCCTACACAATAAAGTTCAGTTTACGCTACAACTTCAAACATTTTTATGAATTTTTCAATAGTAATAGTCACTCTGAAATCAACTTAATTTTCATTGAAATAAAGTTGATATTTGTTGTAACTTGAAATAGGGCAGGGGTGTGCAACATTGCGCACTTTTACATTAGATCAGCTGCAAGCTTATTAAATACTCTGCGACAACCCGTGTGCTCAATAGGATGATGACAAACTTCCATATGTTTGTATGAAAGTTTATATGGAAACTGTAACTTTTTAAAAATTCGCCCCCATTCCTCCCTTCCCTTCCTCATTCTTCCTTACTAAGTGCTCACTTTAAGGTATAAGAAACTCTAGTAAAAAATGTCATGCATGCTTCTAAACCCAGCAGTTCAGGTTGTGTTGTCTGTCAGCGAATGAATGAATTTAAGATTTTTATTATGTAGATTTTTTTCGTCGTCTCGCCTTCTTTCAGACACCAACGAAGGTACACTTGGCAAACGCCAAGACTCCCTGGGGTTTTCACACCCTGCAGTTTTATTTGAAGAAGAAGATGGCGGGACGTGCTGGACAAAACAAACGACCAGTGGACATTAGCACTGGTTCGCAAAACCTGGAAGTCATGGCGGAGAGGCCTTTGTCCAGCAGTGCTGTAGTTATGTTTACTCACCAGAACTTTATTATCCCCGACGGTCTCCCGTATGAATTGTATGCAGGCGTCGCGACGTGAACGCAGCGTGAACGAGCGCGACAGGCCCGCGATGTCAAACAGGAAGTTTGACAACATCTGCTTGCCTTTGGGGGTTAGGTCCACCTGGGGAGAAACATGATACAGAAGTTTAAAAGAGATTTACATAATCAGTCAATAATATTCCCACTGCTGGGACACAGGCCTCCTCTCAGTGAGAGGGAGTGGGCCGTAATCCACCACGCGGGCCCAGTGCGGGCTGGCAGATGTCACATGTCTTAGAATTTTTGGTTCTAGGACATGCCGGTTTCCTCACGATGTTTTCCTTCACCGTTTTGAGAGCAGTGATGATGAAATAATTTACACAAAGTAAAGTGCCTGTCTGAGTTTTAACCTACGGCTTACAACTCGTAAGTCGCGGCCGTTACCACTTGGCCACCACTGCTCTAAAAGAGATTTACTATAATGTTTTTCAAATGATAGACGAAGGCATAGCCCATAACTATTTGACGATTTTAAGGTTACTAAAATTCTTTTAGGCCTCTTCAAACCTAAGCGGTATTCGCTGCCACTGTGGGTAGAGGTTCGCTCAGGTATTTAGTATCAAGTTCTGCGGTTACGCGGCGCAATTTGTACCTCTACCCACAGCGGCAGCGGATACCGCTTAGGTTTGAAGAGGCCTAAAAGAATTTATTTGAGAAGAATTAATTTATTTAGTATTTATTTGAGCAAAGTAAATAAAATATAAAAGAATTATAAAATTCTATCGATTCGTATTCTAATAAATCTCAATCATTTATGCAAAGGTGGGTCAGCTACTGTACATTTGGTTACCACAAGTAAAGCGCGCATCGCTTGGTGAGTTATAAATACTGTAGCGCGAAGCGATAATTACGTCTACGATGATGTCCGCTATAATAGAAACGACCTATCTGCCCCCTACCGAAGAGAACATAATATGGTTAATATGGTTTAGTAATATGGTTTCCACTGATATTTACCTCAGGATGGAACTGCACGCCGTACAGTCGCATTTGCTCGTTGTAAATGGCGGCGATGAGATGGTTGGAAGACTGTGCGCCGACGCGGAATCTTTCGCCAACCTTCTGCACGCTGTCGCCGTGTGTCAGGAGTACTGGCTGCAGCTTCTCTAGACGACTGGGGAAGAGAATGAAGGGATATTGGTAAAAAAAAAATTAATGGAGAGAGTAAACTACATAAATCAATTTTAAGATTATTTTCGTGACCTATGGTGTTGTGATTTAAGTCTTTAAATGGCGAATAGTAGAACAATAGTGTCTGGTTAATAAACTTGCACATACTCCCTAAGTAATCTTGATACTTTTCTAAAATTTATAAAAGATCTTATAGAACTGCATTTTCTTCTGCCAGACTTCTAGGTAATGGTTATCGGGATACATAGATTCCGGCAAATAAATTCCACTCCAAAAACTTTATGACAGTTTGGACCAATCTGATTGCTGTAACAATCAGATATATCGGACTCAAATAAGTCGATCCTCGTGGGATTGCCGAAGTCCTTCCATGCATTTGATTATTTTTTTCGCAGTTGGAATTATCAACTTACTTGAACAACGGGCACGTGGTTTCGACCTCCACCTCATACTGGCCATCCTCACGCGCCTCCTTACGTAACACCGAGCCACCGAACTCCTTGTTCAACATCTGCATGCCGTAGCATATTCCTGCACAACACATGACATTGATTTAGACTTTATGGTATTGATCCTAGGACCTATGCTGCTCTTCCGAAGGCGACCGCGATCGCAAATCGCAGCGGTATCGCCGCCTAATCGCAATGACAGACTGCAGAGACACGACTGGTTTCTACGTAACATTATGAAAACAGCAACAGGAGGCAATGTAGCCATCTACAGACGCGGTTTCGATCGCTTTCAGAAGAGGACCTTTATTCTAAATTGATGTAAAATGTTCCTCAACTCAGTCAGAGTAAAGATGATGCTAACAACATCGTTTATTTATATTAATTACTCTTATTTTCAATCTCATTTTTTTTAATGGCAAACTTTAATGAATCTTTAATCGAAAAAGTTTCATATAAAGGGTCTTTCAAATAGGGCGGGTCGATGTTGACAGTTTGTGGCGGCCGTGTTGTTTTGGCGGCATCTATCAAATGCGTTGTTATTTCTTCAGTTACTGATGCCAAATCACCATGGCAAGTTACACGATTGAGCAGCACGTCCAAATGATAAAACTGTATTATCAAAATGACTGTTCGTTAGTGCAAACGTCGATTTCTCGCTATGCACAAGAACTCGGCCTTTCGCAGACTTCAACTTGGTGAATTTTGCGTCGGGACTTGGGCCTACACCCGTACAAGATCCAAATTACCCAGGAGCTCAAAGTGAATGACCGACGATATGGACGTGGACAACATGTGGTTCCAACAAGACGGCGCTACGTGCCACACAGCGAGCGACACAATGGACATTCTGCATGAACGGTTCGAGGGTAGGGTTATCTTTCGCAGAGGTGACGTGAATTGGCCATCAAGATCGTGCGATTTGACCCCGCTAGACTTTTTCTTGTGGGGTTTTCTCAAGTCGCAGGTCTATGCCAATAATCCGCAATCAACCGATGCTCTGAAAGTCAACATAACGCAGGCCATCGCTCAGATTCAGCCGGATCTATGCAGTAGAGTAATTAAAAATTGGACATCTCGGATCCGTGCCACCGTTCGAAGCCGCGGTGGAAATTTAAACGATGTCATATTTCATAAATAATGGCATAAATGGGCCTTTCCAATAAAAAATTTTTTTTTTTACTATCTCATATACAGCTTGTTTTATTTAATTTCAACATCGACCCGTCCTTGTTGAAAGACCCTTTAGTTTGTAGGCAAAGTCCGGGTTCCGCGAAGATTTTTCTTTGACTTTGGACGGTAGAGGACAATCCACAATTTGAAATGAATGTCCACTACACAAAACTTGGATCGCATAGATATTCAATTCTCAACTTGTGTCTTGGAGGTGATCACTTACAAAGATACCAGTAACTTCAAGTTTGCATTGTTACGTCAACCAACAGTCTTTCAAAGATCCAAAGCGAAATAATTGCATGAAGCAAAATACAATGAACAAAACAAGGGTCATTAGAACATGCGACCGTTGGTCACACGGAGCGACTAATATTTAATTGGAACCGGATTCGTGTCAACACGCACATGCAAATTGTTGCTGGTACAACAACTGTTACAGCGATAAAATTGTACGAGAAATTATTAGAACAGAAATACTTATGTTAAAGTTAACTTTGTTTTGGCAATTATTGTATTACTGTTAGGTATATTATTCACGCTATTCTTGAGCCTGAGGTACTTTTTTATTTGAGCTATAAAATAAATTTATGAGGGAACATAAAAATGATTAGCAATTCACTTTTGCAGAGTTCCGCTGAATAGGCGAAATAATTAATGTTTTTCTAACTTTTTACAAAGTCCTTTATTTGCAATGATCCACGGGCGAGCTTTACCGACGAGCCATAAAAAGGCGGTTTTACTCGGTGTCGATCATGGCCTTTAGGGCATCTTCGCTTTTTTTTATTCATTTCGTGGTATGCTATATCGAGGTAACATAAAACTTCAATCTTCGAACAAGACATAGGTATTGCCTCATTTGCGGTTCACACTCGACTGTTTTGCTCGCTAGTCGATCAGCACCTACGAGCCACGACTCCGCGAATAAAAACCGTCGTCTCCAAAACCGCGGTATACGGCTCGCCCGTCGATCACCCACTTATGAAAATAAAGAGTCGTAAAAAGAAGTAATTCTCGTTACTGGCGCGCGTGTCTGAGTAAAAGTAACAACGTGGACAAAGCCAGAAGACTTTGCAACCGCGTGGCTTTCAATAGTTACTGCTGGAAAAAAAGACATTACCCTCCTTTTGGGCTCGGCCGCAGTCGGGAAAAAGACCTTGAGCTATGCTACTAGCTAGTTTTTTTTTTATCCACACACAAACGATATACCTGCCATGTTATCTCACCACTACCCATGGTTGACTGGTAGAGAATGTCTTAAGGCATTGAGCCCGTCTTTGTACAGTTTATATTGGATAAAGTTTAATAAATAAAGAAACCAACTAACCTAACACAGGGAGGCCAATCTTGAATATATCGGAGTCATATCTCGGCGCATCCTCAGCGTACACGGAGTTAGGTCCGCCAGATATGACGATGGCGCGGTATCCAGCCTCCTTCAGATGGTACGCTGGCGTATCCAGCGGCAGAATATCCGACTCTACGCATAGCTCACGGATGCGACGATCTATTACCTGTGGACATTGTTTATGGTTAGGATTTTGAAAATGGAATAGAGAGCTTACCAAAGTGCCTTTGAAAGGGGAAAATGATGCAAAAAGGTTTGTGATGAAAAATTACAATATTTTCCATTCTAATAATAGTTTGGTGGCGATTTTGTTTCTAAGACTAAAAAAATTTTTTTACAAAAAAAACAACCGACTTCAAAAAAAAACACTACAAAGTGAAAAATAACTTTAATTTCGGAAGTCGGTGTCGTTGGTTCCGCATTTTCGTTTTTTGACACCGACTTCCGAAATTAAAGTTATTTTTCACTTTGTAGTGTTTTTTTTTGAAGTCGGTTGTTTTTTTTGTAAAAAAATTTTTTATTTTTCACTTTTTAGTTGTACCTACCCCACACAAATTCAATTAACACTAGTGCTTTGAAGACTTGAAGACACGACTTGAAGAATCATCAAAATTCGCATAGAAATGTCGGAGATGCAGTACATTTATGCATATAATTTCGTACATAAGAATAATTACCTAATGTATTATATACTAAAACCTTCCTGAAAGTATGTAGATCACACTAGTGAAAGAATTATCAAAATCGGTTCAGCAGTTTTTGAGATAATCGCGGACATACAAACATACATACATACATACATACATACGGGTCGAATACAGAACCTCCTTTTTTAAAGTCGGTTAAAAAGGTGGTTATGCTGAACCTCAAGAAAAAATCCCCGTTTTCTTTCCTTTTCAATTTGTATTTACGACACCGACGCAGTCATCTGCCTAACCTTTTCCCAACTAGGTATGTCGGGGTCGGCTTTCAGTCTCATCCGATCCAGAATACCAGTATTTTACATGGAGCGACTGCCTGACGTCCACAATCCGGTTAATGGGTAATACGATACCCCTTGGTAAGACTGGTTGTCAAGACTTTCGACGTTTCTGGCGACCCGTAACGACTGTCAAAGATCCACGAATGACAGCCGGGACCAAAAGCTTAACGTGCTTTCTGAGGTATGAAAGAGTCTTTGGTATGTAACGATGGTCACCGTGCGGCTGTTATTACTTAGCCATAAGCCCCCCCCCTCCCCCCCGATATCGACGCAATATTTCACATTAATTTAATTTACTTTGTTTTGGTATATTTCATGAACGAAACTTAATTATGAGAACCCGCTGAAGTGCCAACATATTTAATATCTTTCTTACGGTAACCGCGATTACGGCATGAGTTTAATCAAACTTCAAATGGTTTCTATTTAATAATTCTTTATTTTTGAAACGCAATGTTACGAAAACTGTTACACTAGTAATCAGTTACTTCTAATTAGATTATGTAATTTAATTTAGAAAAAAACATGGACTTATCCGACTCATTCTATTTCTAGGTGAAACTTCCGCCAATTATTAATGGAATTAGTTTACTTAAATAATTATGCGAACAGTAGTTTTATTTGAGGATATCTTATCGCTTAGGCGGTAAAGTTATGAAATGTGACTTTAGATAACATTGATTAGCTGCCCTTGACCTTACAGAACCAGATAACAATGTTCTGGGCGTAAGATTAATTAACTAGCTTCTATTATTATTATTAGCCTGTGACGTCCCACTGCAGGGCAAAGGCCTCCCTACTCTCTTTCCACCTCTCTCTGTTCAAAACTGCTAAGGATTAGTTCTTGTTGAAGGAGTCCAGCTCATCCCGCCATCTCCGTCTGGGACTGCCACGATGTCGTTTGCCATTAAGAGGGACCCATTGGGTCGTAAGTTTGGCCCACTGTTCGTCTGACATGCGGCAGATGTGTCCAGGCCAGTTCCATTTTAGCGTGGCAGCTTTCCAAGTGACATCAGTTATCTTTGTGATGGAACGGATGGTCGTATTCCTAACCCGGTCTGTTAGTTTGATACCCAGAATACTCCGTTCCATAGCCCTCTGGCAAACCTCGAGCGTGGACCTCTGCTGATTTGTCCACTGAACTAGCTTCTGCTCGCGATTTTGTGTGCGTGAAATTTGTTGTTTCCTGACCCACCCCGTCGCATCACTTGCCCGCGCTAGTACTTCGTTTTACCTTAGCGTTCTTTCTCTTTAGGGTCCTAGCGAGATTTTCCCATGTCCAGCGTCATTATGATATTCTGTCTAGGTACTTAAATAGGCGACGTCTATGCATTTAATAGTAAGTAGTTATCATAATAATAATATACTGTGCTCGTCATACAACTACTGTAATGTATACTACGTTGCAAATTATAGGCGAGGACGCTGGCACCCTAAACACAAGTTAAATCTTACTTTGAGCACTCTTTTCCTTTGTTGTAACGCTGCATAGTGTTTAGATGAGTGTTTTTGTACAACTGAAGTTAATAAACTTTTTTTTTTCTTTTTTTTGTTTAAGTAAGCTATAGCCTTCCTCAAGAATTGGTCTATCAAATGCAAAAAGAGTTTATCTATCTAATCCGACTGGTAGTTCCAGAGATTAGCGCGTTCAAACAAACTCATCAGCTTTATTATTAGTACTAGCAGCGCCCCGCGGTTTTATCCGCATATGTGTCAAATTGTCAATATCGGGATAAAACTATCCTATGTCCTTTCCCGGGACTCAAACTATCTCTATATATGTATGTAAAGATGGTCACCCATCCACAGACCAACAGCGGCAAGCGTAGCTTAACCTGATCGTTCGACCTGTGCGGCTGTTATTATTTAGCCACAGGCCGCTCTTAAAGAGAAGAAGTCCGAATCAGAGATGAAGGCAAAAAAAAATTGTGCCTACTTTTTATGCATTTAACATGCTCCAGTCCGACCACCACCGGTGATCATAGGCTCAGCAATATCAAACATACAAGTGTACCAGCATAAACTGTGACTCATAATTAATTACCTTCCCATATTGAGATCCAGCATCCAATATGGCGACCTTGTCACGTCCGTTTGTGGCGCCGTTGGTACTCCGGAACTGCCCATCTGCAGTGGCTGTGTGCATCTCGCCGACTCGCCAGCAGCACTAGATAAAAAATATTTTTAGTAACTCTTTTATGTTTGGAATATGAGGTGATGACGGCTGGATAGATGTATGGAAGAACCAGAGAAAAAAAAAAGTTGTTTATTGGTATCAGAAAATACACACACAACACACTTACCATAACACACACACACACACACATAGACATTCATAACTCGGCCTCTCTGCTGTAGTCGGGTAAAAACACGAGCTGCGTCTACCACAAATAAATTGTGATAAGGATGGGAAAATGACGATTAATTATGAATCGTACGAAGAAAATAATTTCAGACAAAACACGTTAACTGCAGGAGTGCTGGACATAGCCATCCCCAGCCACTAAATGTCGCGATTATGGCATAGTCCCAAATTAATAAATTATTACGTGAGGAATTGAATTATGGTTGGACGTCCCTAAATACACAAGGGCGCGTAAATATTGACGATTGCGCGAATCAGTCGTAAAATTCCCGCCGAAATTAAACTCGAGTGTTCACACGCTTTTCTTTAACTCTAGTGTCTATTAGCATTAACGTATATAGAAACAACATTTGTAACTCATGAAGGGCTTGACCGCAGACAGCAGGGGTCAGTAACTGCGTGTTTGTCAAGGAAAGAGGTCCATAATCAGTAGTTGTAAGAACTTGACACTGCCTAGTATTATAATCATAATGCTAACAACTCTACTAATGCCTTCTATGTAACAATTTGTGTCAGAAATAAAGACATACATTATTATAATATGTGGCAGTTACAATTATGGATTATTTTTAAACAATGCTCTTCTTTCTGTTTTTATTATCCTGTTTTCTTCAATAAATTCTTAGGTAGCAACATTGAGTTAGTTACTAAACAATACAGTAACACTAGAAGTCTATCAAATGCATAATACTAGAAAACTAAAGTAGAATTCCATATCAGTGAGTAATTAGTGATTTTTTGCACTTAGTTGATAAACCTATTTGCTCAATTACCCATAGCCAATTTGTGACAAATTGCCAGTTTATAAGTTATTTTTAGTTATGTTTTGTTCAAAGAAAAGGAGGAAGTTCTTTATTTCTTTTGTTTGATTATTCTGATCTTCATCAATTACTTTCCAAACACAATAAAAACAAAAGCAAAAAATAAATTCTTGAGAACTCGATTTTATTTGTTTACTAATATAAAAAATGTGCACAACATTGTTACCTAGTTACCTTGAAGAAAATGTTTCTAAAACCAAACATTACAGTGCAAAAAACACAAGTCCACGGTACGTCCAAAAATATTTATAAACATCATTGTCAAAACACTATAAAAAAATATCACCACATCAATATATTTTTAAAACAACAATAATAATATTAAAAAGAGTTATTTTGATGAATAAATATAAAACCTCTTTGCACAGAAACTGTGTTGTGCTTTCATTAGTCTACGTTGTCAATGGTTATTTATAGAAAGCATCCCACGTGAAGTGTAATTGTACATACAAACATTTGTGACGTTTGCAGCTGTAGTAAATTTTCAGCAACAACATTATTATATAAATATAAGTATGTATAGTTTGACAAATAAATATATCTATGAACAAGTGTTTAGGTACCTATAAGTTGGTTGTGGTTTAAAGTAATCTTGGCCTATTTTATATACACTTAGTAACATTTGAATCAATATGACTGTGTAACTGTTTGTTTTAAAAAATCAATAGATAAAAACTGAAAGTGTTTCATTTCATTTCATGAAACATATTAAATATTATCATGAGGATTTGTAGTGCAGAATGGAATGTTAACAGTTACAGATTGTTACAATATTCCAAAATAACTTAGATTGTATAAATAAAATAAAGATCAATCAATCTATATTATTATTATATCTTGTTGGAAAATGATAACCACCATAAACATTCAGCATGATTAGTACTCTTGATACTGAAAAATGTTAATGTAAATAACTTAAAAAATACATACCAGAGATTCAGAGGTGGATGGACCAGAGGCCAGAATTAAACTAATAAATATTCTTAGTGAAGGTTAAACAAATAAGGTTATCATTTCAATTTCTGATAAGAAATGACCATACAAAATTTAACCACAACTGATGTAATAAACAATGTGTATTGTTTTTTAAAAGGCAGAACTAGAACACAAAGGCATGTTGCGCAAATTAATAAATAATTTTAAACAAAGAACATTAAAATACTCACTTTTCTAAGAATGCTAAACATGGCAATAGTGTGCCATTGAATTCACACATTATTTTTGAAAGAAGATGATCCACGATTGATCGATAACATAAAAGATAAGGTTAAGATAAAAACCAAGATTTTTGTGTTGAAAAACTAGAATAGAGTACCAATCGCATACCGGGGACATCACGCATTCGGTCATACTTACTTACCGCCTATATTTCAAACGCACGATCAACTCGGTTGAGCAATTATCCAATGCACAATAACCGCATCCGATTAAATGTAAAACAGTGCGTAATACAATGAAAATGTTCAATGAAACCGGGCTTTGACATTAGGTTGTGGGTCATAACCGGAGGGACAGACTGAAGCAGCCATTTCTTTTCATGTAAATTACAGTCATATCAAACAAAGTTTTGTTTCATAGTTTTTCACACTTACCTAAAAGAAAATATTCGCTAATTCAGAAGAATATGTTCATGGAAAACACGAAAAAATGTGATTCTCCATTCAGCACTACGAATACAAAATTTTAGTACTGAAATTAGCTGTCAGGTGGCGCACGGTACATAACATTGTCAATGCATTCATGCGTTTGATTTTATTAGAATTTCAACATAATTTTGTTTACTCATACAACCCATTCGTAAAATAAATTTATGAGTAAAAAAGAGATTTCATTAGTTAGTTTAATATAACAGCAGAGAGCAATCAAAGAAAATAAAAAGTAAATGTCGAAATATTTTCATAATTTGAACGCATTATTTATTTTGCTTGTCATCGCTAAATGCAGCAGCGTTGCCAGAATGTTACTTTTGTAACATTTTACGTTACTTTTGGCCCTGTTATGTTACTTCCATGTTACACGACACAAGATGTTACTTTTACGTTACATTTCGTACCTACTTGAGATATATTTCAAATTTTAAGAACGACCGATCAAAATATGAAAATATATCTCTACATGTTGTACACACGGAGATACATCGATCTATACATTTCTAGTTTTAACAGAACTCGCATTGTATAGGTTTTTCGTACAATCAGAAGTTAGCTTTTACTGGTTATGTATAGCTTGATGTGTAGCCGTGTGTACCGATGATTTTATGTCTTTCGCCGTTTCGGGCACTTTCAAAACGAGTATAATATTCCTATTAAAAAAGTATATTCTAGGTTCTAAGTTCTATGTGGTGATTATAAACGGGTATGTTTAGTTATGACTTTATGTTTAAATTATATTACAGACTAATAAAAAAATTAGATATTTTAGGTATTAGGTACTTTTTTCAAGCGATCCAAAATTTTGGTACTTACAAAGAAGAAAAAACTGTTTTTGAGCTATTTAAACAAAATTAAATATTCCCTAAAAAATAAAATGTTACTTTTGTCATCAAAATGTTACTTTTTGACTCGTATATGTTATTTTTGACAAAAGGGCACTGGCAACACTGAAATGCAGTTCTTTTCAAGTAGATTTTTTATTTCAATGAGAACAAATTTTAGACAGTGGGAAGAAAGAATATTAAAGTTTTATTTTACAATAAGTGCGAAAAAATAAGCCAATATATATTTTGCCTGTATTTGTTGGTTTATAGGGTAATATAAAGAACATTACACACGAATGAAACTTTGACAAGCTATGTGAAACGGAAAATTATAGTCACACGTTTCGCTACAAGCTATGTTTTGCCGACCCTAAAAGTATGTTAGACACGTGTTGATAAAATAATTGACTGATAGCTAAAGCTTAGATGAAAGCGTAAACAGGAGTGTCGCAAAAATTATTGATTTGATGACGGACTCGTTCGTCTTTGTGCTCATTTTTACAAAATAATAGTTTGTTTATCACAAATACTCGAAAATGCCTGACCATTTAGGAGATGATATGCGTAAACTCAAGGAAGCGACAGAGGAGCCGGAAAAAGAAATCAAATGTAAGTACTAATAGCTGCATCATCCCACCACTTGCAGTTACCTTCTTCATAACCCATGAATTTTTAGAAGAAATAATCATGTATTATGTATTTCAGCTCTCGATGAAGGTGATATAGCACTTCTAAAATCATACGTAAGTAAAATAACAAGTATTTTCTAGGGGAGAAAGGATGTTGATGACTGGCATTTTTTTCAATTCTTCACTTTTTTATATTGTCTTCGTTTGAATTGTAGGGCCAAGGACAATACACGAAGATCATCAAAGAGGTCGAAGATGGTATACAGACTGTGATGAAGAGGGTTAATGAGCTAACAGGGATCAAGGAGTCAGATACTGGGCTGGCCCCTCCTGCCTTATGGGATCTTGCAGCAGACAAACAAACCCTTCAAAATGAACAGCCATTGCAGGTATTTTCTTTATTTTAGTCTATAAAATGTTTATAATATGTATTCAAATAAACATGCCTATTAATAACAATAACATACTAAGAAACTTTTTTTTGTGATTTTCAAATAAAAGTTTATAGAATTAGGCTGGGACTCGACAATCTATTTTCTTTTCAGCTATTGTTCAGCCAATGTTAAGTATAAAAGCAAACCGATTCATAGCCAGCACATCTTTAACCACAGTTTTCCTATTTCCTTGCATTTCATATTTATGCTTTCAAACTAACCCTGGATATGGCTCATCTCATAGTCAACTGTCTAACAGGGGAGTATACGAAGTACTCTGCCATAGAGATTGAGCAGAGTTCTATACACCTCCCCAACAGCAAATTGTGGCTGCATCATAGTCATCTGTCAAATTAAACCAATTGACAGGCTGAAACCATGTAGTACATTTAAATTGGCAAATGAGACGTAGACATAGTTACGTAACAAAAGTGGCGTGATGGTCAAAATGTTATACTTTTTTCAGTCTAGCTCTCATTCACCAAGTGTGTAGACATACGATAAGGAACTTAGTTCTAAAAAATGGCCAGAGGAGTGAATAAGTGTCCTGAATGGTAATAGATAATACGGGCTGGTGTCCACAACTCCACACCAGTGCGCGTATTTTACATACAGGTGGGAAAATCGATTATTCGATCCACCCCAGCTCTTTAAGGAAGGCCAGCAACGCTTTGATGTTACTGACCGTCTCTTGTAGGGTAATTGGGTTACCAAAGTACTTTGCCCTGTATGTGGCGACCACCTGATTCCTGAATAGGTAATTGTTCTATGGTCTATTCAGAAAGTATCTGATATCGCAGTTTTCGTTGGTGAATGTTCAATTATAATTTCATAATGTCATTCAAATCAAATATAAAGATGTAAAGTTGAAACCTTATAAATACATAAGAATGTGTGTACTAATTTCCTTGTTTACACTTTCGTCAGGTACAATTTTGCCCTATATTTTTGACAAGTTTTTGACATTTATTGTCGATGAGCTACGATCGCAACTAGATTTTGAATGTTTTTAATTACGGGAATTGGCCTTCTGATCATACAATGAATGGGGCAAGCCCCATGTTGTTCTAAGGTGCTACACACTTGTTTGTTTGGGTAGTATTTGTTAGACAAAAAAGCTGACTCAGAGCAATCATAGTACATAAATATCTGACCCAAACAAGTCTGTAGCATGCCTTATATGTTTCTTGTGGCTACTGAGAATGGCTATTATGCATAGTGCATGCCTATACAACAGTTTATTAAAAAAAGTACTATTACTCTATGATAGCAATAGAAAGGGTAAAAAAAAAAAAAAATACGCGTCGAATTGAGAACCTCCTCCGTTTTTTCGTCGGTAAAAAATGGGTACTGCTTTATAATCAGAGCATATTCTAATCCATTGTCAAATCTAACAAATAGTTTATTGATTATCATCAGTTTACTCATGGTATTTTATGCAGATAAACTTAGCATTATGTTTTATAAGTAATCTGATGTGTCATAGGACGCATACCAAGCAAGACATTTAACTAAAATGCTAAATACTGACAGATTCTCAGCAAGTAGAGACAAAAACAATCCTACAGGAAAATCTGCCTATCCTTTTCCCAAATACATTGGGCTTTCAGTTTAACTGAATGCTGCTGAGTACCAGTATTATACATGGAGCGACTGCCTATCTGACCTCCACAACCCAGGTAATAGGTAACATGATATCCCTTGGTAAGACTGGTTGTCAGATATTTGGGATTCTGACTACCCTATTTTTAGTAGTATTTCTTTTTAACCTTTTAACCGCCGGACTTTATATCAGTTGTCGTGCACCCAGCACCCGACAAAAAAAAAAAAAAAAGAAAAATAAATACCGATGAAACAAGCTGTGATGATGTAATAATAATGCAGATTAAACGGGCTCTGTTATTTGGTCGTATATACAGGGTGTTACGGAAAGGGTATATCAATACAAACGGGTTAAAGAGTCTATCTGGTCTAGAATCTCTGTACAAAATTTCAGCTCAAAAGCATTAACTTTGAAAATGCTGAATATTTTTTTATTATACACTTTGGTTCTATTTTAATAGAGTATACGACTTTTGATTAATCCAATGGAGACTATTTTGTGCCGGTTGCTATAAACTTTGCAATCAGTTTTAAACTCTCCTAGATCAAAGCCACTCAGGTTCATTGATAAATTAGCCTAACACAATAAAGCTTTGTGTTAGGTAATTTCCTTGAACCACATCTAATTTGTAGTAGTACAGTGTATTACTCCTTCATGTCTTAGGGCGGATTTCATCCATGAAACTGAACGCGATCAGCGCATCTAAACCGCGTTCAAGAGCTCTCAGTGTCAGCATTACTGGTGGAATATTGCTACTGACAGCTCTTGAACGCAGTTTAGATGTTGTGCTAATCGCGTTCAGGTTCATTGGTGAAATTGGGCACTTATTTGGTACCAAAATTTTTAGTCCATATTTGTTTATTAATGTTCTGCCCACACTGAGGCGAATCTTGCGCGGGATATAGGATACGATTGCCGGCATTGATATGATTAAGAAGTCATCATCACACAAGCCGCGCGAGCGAATTTCGTCCTGCATCCCGCGCGCGATTTGCCTTAGTTCGACCAGACCTTAGGGCACGTAAAGTGAAATACACTTTAGTTTGTGTTTAATAGAGTATAGAATCCTCTGTTCATTACAATGTTTATGACAGGTCGCGAGATGCACAAAGATCATCAATGCGGATTCAAACGACCCGAAGTACATTATCAACGTGAAGCAGTTTGCCAAGTTTGTAGTGGACCTCGCTGACTCAGTCGCTCCTACCGACATTGAAGAAGGCATGAGAGTTGGGTAAGTTAATTTTTATATCATTTTTGACGTGACAACGTCTTATAATTCGATGGAGCCGGCTGCACGCACGAAAAAACATGACTCATGCGGCGTTACCTCGCTCTGAGGCGTTCCATTCCATCTGTATTTTCTTATGACGTTGTCACATTCAACTATCGTCAGTAAACCGACTTTACAGACAACCGATTTTTTTTTATAGTTTACTTGTAATTAAATATTTCTGGTTATGGATGGCACGAAAAGGCGTAACTAGTGAGATGACGACTAGTAGAGATGTATGGAAGAAGAATACACGATGCGCCGACCCCAAATAAATTGGTGTAAGGGTGATTTTCACGAAAATTCACGCCACCTGTTGGCGCCACTTTGACAACAGGTCTTCAATTTCGACAGTGAATCTAAATGAAGAAAATGAAATCAATGAAAATATGATGACGCTCATAATTCTTTTAATTCATTCACGACTATAGTCCGCGCTGAACTAGTTGGCCGCGCCTTAGTTATGTGAGCGGTGGGACAGAGGGGCGGGGGCGCATTACTCAGTACGTGCGTTGCAAACCGCCGCACAGTGGGCCCATACTGAAAATTTGTGGACTTAGGCAACAAAGTTCCAATATCGATGCGATTTTTTTTTATATGACGTGTTATGATATTCCTAACAACTTTTATTCTTATAAAATTTCGTCTAAAGTTGATAGTTTGTCTTGAAAAAAATTTATTAGTTTTTTTTGTATGGAGCGAATCACGTTTCATTTTTTTTCTTCAATTGTACTAATATGTTGAGTGTGTGGCGGTGAGTATATGATAGCTAGGGTCATTCTCTATCCATGAAAAAAAAATCAGCGCCGGCTATCTGCGGCATCGCGAGTAATCATTCGGTAAAAAAAAATTATTTTGTATGAAATTTTTTGCCATTTAAAATAAATTCAAAGTATATTTTTTGTCTCATTTGGCTGTTTTGACCTTCTTTTTAGTTAAATATATAGTTTTAATAGCGCATAATTACATATAACTAGTAATTCTGGTAGAGATTTAGTTATTATTGCATGTTATCGGTAGCACCTGCATTGTGATTGATGACTCATTTGTTTGTGCGCTCGGCTAAGCGCATAACTAATGAGTTTTCAAAAATGCTCGTCTCTGATTGGCTGTGTTATTTTTTTAACTGCACGTTATCTATTGTTGAATAAATATCGTAATAAGTTTCAGGTTATACTAATTTTGTTAATGATAGGTGAAATAATTTAAATCTGTACGGGCAAGTCATTGATAATTACCTACATAATCAAGCGTATGTATATTATAGTATAAGTTATCGTACGTATGACCATGACCAATATGAAACTGTGAAGTAATTGTAGCCCTGAAAAGGGCTGTTTGTCATATTCCTAGCCCTGATGGGCTTTTGTGGGAATAATCTAGAGCCGGATCACATTATTTCTTGTTCCAGAAGTGCTAGTGGGTCTGGCAAATTTTCGGACTCTGCTATGAGGCATTCTTCTTCCTCCATAATCTCACTGCCACAGGGAGGCTCAGTAGTCTGTAACAACTGAATTGCTTCAGGCAACAACTCATTATGAACCTTCTTCGTTATTTTAGGCCTTATGTAGGATATGTGGGGATCAGAGCTTATTAGAAGTCCATGAAGGATGTCTTCGTTTGTTGCTATTCTCCCTGTTTTCCGAGTGTGCCTCTCCCTGACGTTTCTGAAGTCCTTATTACGGGCTTCCGAAGCTTCTTCAGATAAGGTACCTAAAACGAATAAGTTATGTACATTTTAATTTCAAAACGCAATCGAGTCAAATATAATACATCATACTATATTTATTTTTTACTTACCGATTGGCAAAACACCAAAGTGGTTACAGATGTCTGCACCGTGCATTAGAAGTTTATGTACACTAACTGGCATGTAGTACCACGAATAGTGTTGCACGTACACATCAGCTGTTTCTCTACAGTACCTTCTAAATTTTTCACAGTCAATGTTTTTGCCTGATGATATGGCTTGTAGAATAACGGAAAATCTGAAAATCAGATTTTCGTCAATTCCCGTTATTCTGGAAGATCTTTTGTAATCTTGGAAAAAGCGCCTCGCAGTATTCCCGTCATTTGTAGTTCCAAAACCCTAAAATGGGAAAACAATACTGTAATATACAATATATAGAGATATAATACACAAACAACATAAAAAGAGCGAAAATTAAATACATACCTGTTTGACTATATCAATCAGCATTCCAGTTTGCTCACGAAATTCTTGTTGCGTGGTATTTTTTTTAGCTTGTTTCAAAGCCTTATGTTCGCCTCGAGCAGTCCATCGCTGAAAATCCAGATTATAAGATATATGGAGAAGACATTCCATACACCGAATCTTCATATGCAGTGAAGAAATTCCTTGTTTGTAAATTTCTTCACGAAGTGGTTTGGAAGCCAAAGCGTCTAAATTATTCATTTCGCTCGGTTTTGCCAAGCAAATGGGACACGTTGCAAATGATGGTACTTCAGCAATAATATTGGCCACTTTTCCATCAATCATGGTCATATGCAATTCATGTGATACAATAATATTTCCAAACTGTGTAGATATTCGTTCATCAATTTGTTTTTTCATCTCAGACTCTTCAGACTTTATAAAATCAGCTGTCTCTGAAGTGAAAGTAAACTTCACTGGTCGACAGTAAAGAGTTGAGCAAGGTGTGGGGTTCTCCCAAACTATATTTTCATTCCCAGATGATGGGCTAGTAGACACTAGCCGAAGAGGGACGATACTTATCATGACTACTGATGAATCATCGAACTCTGTAGCTGTGTTTGACGTTTTCTGTTTATAATTACTCTGCGACGAAGAACCATCAAGTCCCCATTTCCAGGTTAACTTGAGTTCTTCATTTTGAGACCTATCAACAGAATTCATATCTAGTAAAATCCTCTTCACAGTGTGGTCCAATAGCGCTTGCAATTTAATGTGAGCTCCTTTTTCAGTAATCTCCATACTCTCTTGTGGTGGGTAACATCTTTTCTTGGCATTTACAAGATTTGGATAAGATGGAAAGGCAGCACAGTTTTCTTCTTTCAGAAATTGTCGAAGAGCTAAGTATTTCCATTTCGAGAGCGCAAGTGATGTATAAAGAGCTAAACACTTATCTTCAGAGACAGTACTTAAGCTCTGCTTCTTGAATAGTCGCTCATCTACTTCGGATAGCGCATCTGGATTACTGGAAAGGTATTCGACCACTTTTGCCAGATTCGTTTTGCCGTTGTCTTTCAATTTTGTTATGTACCAGTGCTGCAACTCTTCCTCGGAATTTTCCTCTACTATGGAAGTAGAACGTCTTTTTTTTTGCTTATTACTTAAGTCTTCGAACGGTTTTCTGTGCTCCTTTTCTGTAGATGTTCCCGCTTCCTCAGTACATACTGCAAGAGTAGGAACATGGGAATCTATATCCACAGGCTCAGATAAGGCTGCGTCTGAAAAGCCCATCTCACTTCTCAGGTCAACAGTGTCACAAACAGGCCATTTGATGTTTTATTCAACCACTTGCGATTACTTTCACGGTTCATAAAAGTTTTTTGATGTCTACATGACTCTATCCACTTTTTATTTAGATTTACACAAAAAAGTCGACAGAACTCCTTGATTCGGTTCTTGTCTTCTTCAGAAACTTCGGTAGTCAAGACAGAAATGATACTTTCATATAGAAACATATGATTTTTCAGATCACCGCCACTTCTTAATTTCACAAAAAGATCTAGGTTGGTACAAAATCCAGCCATAGTTCTAATGTAAATATAAAAATAAAAGTATTTCACTGTGTTCACAAATAAGCGACAAGAGCGAAACTAGATGGACTTAATGAATGTCTTTATATTTATAGTCAGTGTTAATTACTCAAGTAGTGGACATAACAGTGAGTGAAAATTATTCAGCCAATCAGAGACGAGCATTTTTGAAAACTCATTAGTTATGCGCTTAGCCGAGCGCACAAACAAATGAGTCATCAATCACAATGCAGGTGCTACCGATAACATGCAATAATAACTAAATCTCTACCAGAATTACTAGTTATATGTAACTATGCGCTATTAAAACTATATATTTAACTAAAAAGAAGGTCAAAACAGCCAAATGAGACAAAAAATATACTTTGAATTTATTTTAAATGGCAAAAAATTTCATACAAAATATTTTTTTTTTTACCGAATGATTACTCGCGATGCCGCAGATAGCCGGCGCTGATTTTTTTTTCATGGATAGAGAATGACCCTAGCTATCATATACTCACCGCCACACACTCAACATATTAGTACAATTGAAGAAAAAAAATGAAACGTGATTCGCTCCATACAAAAAAAACTAATAAATTTTTTTCAAGACAAACTATCAACTTTAGACGAAATTTTATAAGAATAAAAGTTGTTAGGAATATCATAACACGTCATATAAAAAAAAATCGCATCGATATTGGAACTTTGTTGCCTAAGTCCACAAATTTTCAGTATGGGCCCACTGTGCGCCGCCTCACCCCTGTCCCCACCTCAGCGGCCAACTAGTTCCGCGTGGACTATAAAGAAAATATAGGGTGCATTCCGAGTTAGGACTGTAATCGATATTATCGATTTGAGCGTGCTTAAAACCCGTACCGAATTAGGTTTAAGCACGCTCAAATCGATTACATCGATTATATTCCTAACTCGGAACGCGGCAATAGTCGCTTTGACACTTTTGACAGGAGATGCGGACCTGACGTCTCAGTGCTGCCACCTAGTGAACGTTATTTCAGAAAACCCTCATTGGGTGGGGTTGGTGAACGGGCCAACTTTTGTTCTTCAGTACCTTAACCGTTGAATTATGCAGCTATATTCCCTATTATGAGGGAAATACTATTTTCTGCTAGCAAGTCAATTAGCAAGAGTTTTGTATTAATTCGTTATAATAACGCTAGGATTGAATTATGTTCATTCCTGTACTGAAAAAGCTAAGCCATGATAGAGAAAAAGGTGTTATATTGAGTACTTCAAATTCGCATTTACTATACAGTCAAGAGCATCAATACCTTAAACTTACGCAAAATTCAAAAGCAATTTTTCGAACCCTAATTGCGTAAAAAGAAAAGAAAGAAAGAAAGAAAATACGGCAAACATGACATAAAAAAAACACATACACTTTCAATCACAATCTGAATCATCTTGAAGGATATTGCTAATCCATTGCTTCAGAAACATTTGTCTGCTCAACAACGTAAATAATGCAATGAATTTTGTTGAACTGTTAAAATGAAAGCCATTGCTACTGTCATTGTAACTCGTAAGTCGTATGATTTCTAAAATACTGTGTTCCTAATACCATAAAATTTCTAGCAATACAAAAGGAGATTTTTTTTTTGAACATGGCGTATGTATAAGGTATTTATGCGTGACTGAACTTACTCTTAAGATTTCTTTTTTCTTTCATAAGGCGGTAGTGCTTGGTCTCTATGGATGACTTGTTGAGATTTTTTTTTGGCCTCGCTGAGACATTTGAGTTGCTAATGCTTATTACGTAGACCAGCCAAAGCTTTTATGCAGATATTTTTTTTTAAATTAGACAGCTTTTTGTTTTAAAAGCATTGATTTTCTTTAAAATGTTTGTTTAAGATGACGAAAATATTTGTGGACTTGTCATTCTGCAAGTTATTATTTAAAAAGTGATGTTTTGAGATCAAATCTCAATGAAAACAGTAACTTTAGAAAGAGTTCCCTTGTGCGGTGACAACCTGACTGCAACAACAGTAAAGCTTTGAAAACAATAATGTCATTTGATTGTCACTAGGATACAAAGTTCAACACAGAGGAAGTTGTCTGAAAATTAGCTTGTAAGTGCGAATTTCTCCAATAAAATTAAACGCGTTCAGGACATCTATAGCTTGTAAGTGCGAATTTCTCCAATAAAATTTAACGCGTTCAGGACATCTAAACCCACGGGGAGGTGGGACCCGCTGAGAAACAGCGGGTCGAGGCCTCTCGGGGGAGCGGTGAATGCTGTTGCGAATCCCGCACCCCCGGCCATAGATAGAGGTGGAACACCGCGGTGGTTTTAGCCGGTAAGAGTCCGGCATGCCCCTCTGTCACCCCCACGACAGAGGAAGTCCATGAGGATTTCCACCGCGAGAAAAAAAAAAAAAGGATAAGTATCTAAACCGCGTTCAAGATATGTCAGTGTCATCATTGTTACGCAATATTGGCACTGACAGATCTTGAACGCGCTTTAGATGTGTTGATCGTCTTTACTTTCATTGGTGACATTCGCCCGAAGGAGCTTAAAATAATAACAATTGAGACTAAATAAAAGCTTGTGTAAAAATATAGTAAAAAAAAAATACACAAGTAACCCCTATAAAAATTATTTTTCCATGACATTTTTTTTCTCTCTCCGGTCGTGTCTATGAGAGTGAGGGAAGAGAGAGTGCTCCCGTGTCTGCGCAGACACTTGTGCACTATAACATCTCCCGCGCCGAAGGCTAGTCTCAGTTGAGATTTGAGATTGGCCGCCATGTCCGAAATAGGTACTGTCTGGAGAACTATTCCATGAAATTTTAGAATATTTTGAAGACAACCCATAAACATACATAAACTCACGCCTT
Source organism: Amphipoea oculea (assembly GCA_945859645.1). Lineage (NCBI taxonomy): Eukaryota > Metazoa > Arthropoda > Insecta > Lepidoptera > Noctuidae > Amphipoea > Amphipoea oculea. The sequence continues at coordinate 17,104,228 of OX243880.1, forward strand.
CTTCCCATGGGGGTAAGCAGAAAATAAAGAACGCCACCTGCTACGATCCTTATACAAAATGTTAAAAAATTAACCCGACAAACTTTAAGAGGTGCTTTAGACCATCGAACTGAACAACTTTCACTATGGGACCAACTCTGAAATCACGAAAAAAATCTGCTGTTTAATACAAAAGTTTAATACCTACTTGACCAAAATGTATCTCTCACAATGTGAATTTATACAATGTGGATATGGAACTACGACATTAAATTAAAACGAGCACAGTACTAGTCCATCGAAACATTTTAAACCACGAAGATTTGTAGTTAATGGAAAATTAAAAAATTGCAATTTTCAAACAAAATAAATAGCAGAATCAACTGCATAAAAAGTAAACACGCTTTATCTACGAAAAGTCACTGACCTATTGCGCGGCGGGGTGCGGGGTGCAGCGGGCGGCGGCGCGGTGCTGGGCGTAGGTACTTTAGACGGAGAATTAATCACGTAATATTACATCACAATCACAATTAAAATCATCAATAGTAGCATTTTGGTGACATTCTCCGTACCTAAGTACCATGTCGGTGTACTCGGCAGCTGTGTACCTTATTTGAGGCATAATTAAACTCAAAAAACTTACAAACCTAACCTAAATCACAAAACTAGCTACCTAATAAATGTCCAAAATAACTAACCAATATTACACTAACACTTAACAATAAGTCACACTAACCTATGCACTAATCCAATTATCATAAATCGTCTTTAATCACAATAACAACTAAAGAAGAAGGGTCACGTCCCATAGAAAATTTACCCAGGCCCGACACAAAAGGAACGCATCTCAGTTATTTTGTTATATTAAATATAACAGAAATAAATTAACACTATTCTGAATATCAGTGGCTATCACCCATATATTGCCATTTGATTTTGGTAAGGCAAAACATTTTAAAATATTTTTTTTAATGAATAGCAATTATATCCATTTAAAATGACGCCAATTTAGATAAAAATACAAAAATAGACAGCTGGAGGCTTAATTTATTGAGGCATCCACAGGCAAGCCCAGTTAAGCAGACGATAACCTCATAGTTAAACTGCGAGATGTCATTAAAAAAATATAAAATTAAATTGGCTTTCTGTGTGGAGATCTGTGCGTTTTTTAACCGACTTCAAAAAAGGAGGTACTGTATTCGACCCGTATGTATGTATGTATGTCTGCGATTTTCTCAAAAACTAATGAATCAATTTTGATAATTCTTTCACTAATGTAATCTACATACTTTCAGGAAGGTTTTAGTATATAGAAGGTTAATTATGTTATTATTATGTACGAAGATATATACATAAATGTACTGCATCTCCGGCATTTCTATGCGAATTTGGACGATTCTTCTAGTCAGTGTCTTCAATTCTTCAATGCACTAGTGTTAATTGGATTTGTGTGGGGTAGGTACAACTAAAAAGTAAAAATATTTTTTTTTTACAAAAAAACCACCAACTTGAAAAAAAAAAACACTACAAAGTGATACATAACTTTAATATCGGAAGTCGGTGTCTGAAAACGAAAATGCGGAATCAACGACACCGACTTCCGAAATTAGAGTTATTTATCACTTTGTAGTGTTTTTTTTTTGAAGTCGGTTGTTTTTTTCTAAATTGTTGTATCGTCATTGAATTACCTACATACAATTATGAATTTTGTAGGTAAATAGGTATTAAAAGAAAATTGTATACCGCCTGAACAAAAACACAAGGCAATATTTTGGTGTTAGCCATTGATTTGGAATATAAAAATATATATTTTAGCTATATTTAAAATAACAAAAAAACTGAGATATGTCTCTTTAGTGTCGGGTCTGAGTCACAAATGACCGTTCTTCTTTGTGTTGTTTTGTGATAAAAAAAGTAGGCGTGTGCTTCCTCAAAGGGCGCCGCTATGCACTGACATGACATAGTTACCGATTCAAGGACTATTTGCCGAAAATATTCCGCTCACACACATTCGCAATTTTCTATGCACCACTAATGCATTATTATCGTAAGTAATATTTCTTTTTCTTTCTAATCGTAGTATTTTGTGAGTGGGCGGGGCGCGTCAGAGTGGGGCCGTATGACACCTTTCTCTGTCTTTCAAGCATAGAATCGTAGGTACGTTTTTGCACAGGTTCCTGACCTTACAATCTTTACCTATTATTACGAACTCAGATCTACATCACGTTGAATATTAAGAAAATGAAAAATAATTTCCTGTGGCTAAAGTATTCATTGGATTTGATTGATTTTTTGTATACGGGTAAAGGGCATGCCACTCTTTACGTGGTTTAAAGGAATGTCAAACGTCCTGCTCCACATTGTATAGTTTAAAAACTGTAAAGTGCCATGAAAACATTGTGAGAGAAATAAATAAATAATCTATGTATGAAACAGTAGATTTTTTTTCGTGATTTTAGAGTTGGTCCCATAGTGAAAGTTGTTCAGTTCCATGGTCTAAAGAAGCACCTCTTAAAGTTTGTCGGGTTAATATTTTAACACCTTATATACTTTTTATCCTTATTATGAAGACGAGACCACAGATATTTTCCTAGTAATTATAAAGGAGAGATATCAAGTGGTTGTTATAAGCATTGGCAACTTCCATAGCACTCTCCGAGAGCATACTCAGGTTCATTGAATAAGTCTGATATGTTGGAGCTTCGTCTCAGATTATTACCTTGAGCCACAACTATCTTATAATGTAGACCTACAGTTCGGCCGACAAGAGAATGCGTTCTTGACACCTGTCTTTTTTAACCGACTTCAAAAAAGGAGGTTCTGTATTCGACCCGTATGTATGTATGTTTGCATTCTTTCACAAATGTGATCTACATACTTTCAGGAAGGTTTTAGTATATAATACATTAGGTAATTATTCTTATGTACGAAGTTATATGCATAAATGTACTGCATCTCCGGCATTTCTATGCGAATTTTGAAGCTTCTTCTAGTCGGTGTCTTCAATTCTTCAATGCACTAGTGTTAATTGAATTTGTGTGGAGTAGGTACAACTAAAAAGTGAAAAATAAAAACTTATTTACAAAAAAAAACAACCGACTTCAAAAAAAAAAAAACACTACAAAGTAATAAATAATTTTAATTTCGGAAGTCGGTGTCAAAAAACGAAAATGCGGAACCAACGACACCGACTTCCGAAATTAAAGTTATTTATCATTTTGTAGTGTTTTTTGTTTCATACAAACGAATACGTGTTTTGCGAATTTGATCTTTATTAGGTACTAGAATGGGCCCACTGGCAGGTCTCAGGAACGGATTCTTTCGACGGCTAGACTGTAGTTAGAAGGAATGGTAGAATGTGGTGTTATATTAATTTGTACAAGAGTTACGTTAGGTCCAGTAATAGATTTTACAAAAGTTAAAAGTCGCTTTTGTCACAGACGGTCATTTTTGTCACTAGCATTTTTGAGCTTAAGAGTTTATCCATACTAATATTATAAATTCTAAAGTAACTCTGTCTGTCTGTGTGTTACCTTTTCACGCCTAAACCACTGAACCGATTTAGTTGAAATTTGGTATAGAGATAGTTTGAGTCCCGGGAAAGGACATAGGATAGTTTTTATCCCGATATTCCCACGGGATCGAAACTTATGCGGATGAAACCACGGGGCGCGGCTAGTAAGAAATAATAATGTGCAACTAAATCTTTTTACCGTTATTGGCGAAAGGGTTGAGCCCGGATGACGGAGACTTTGACTCACACGGTCCGGAGTCTGAAAGACCCTGACCCCGATATTTTGATAGGATAGACCCTTAGTCATATTTGCAACAAATATGATCGTATCTGACCTTCGCTTCATAAAAAAACCTTCACAAGAAAAGAAAGTCAAGTGTCCTAGCCAACAATATTCTGTAATCAATCAACTGAAACCTGCCTAAACCCCACCAGTGTGGACCGCAACAAGTACCAGATCCACATACCCCTGCCTCCGAAGATCGACCCCACGGTGACCATGATGCAGGTTGAAGAGAAGCCGGACGTGACGTACTCTGACGTCGGAGGATGCAAGGAGCAGATTGAGAAGCTCAGGGAAGTCGTGGAGACTCCGCTTTTACATGTAAGTTCTTACTTATTTTTTTTTTATTTAGTCTACACTGGCCTACTTCTGAGCAAAGGCCTCCCCCAAATCCTTCCATGCATCCTTTTCTAGCGCCACCTCGATCCAACCCTTGCGGTACGCAAAACTTGGATTTATTGGGCTCTAATTGCAACTTTTTAGAACATTGTCAGACGGGTATTTCTGTTTAAATTCTGACCTCTGCGCTGCCACCGACGACGCTGTGGAAGTGGAATTATTTGAGATAATGACGTGCCAGTGACTCGAAAAGCAATTTTCTATATTTTCTTTCGGTTTAATAACTACGAAAATAATTTCTTGTATCGGCTTGCGGCATAGGTAAGGGATCCGGTTGAGTCCGAATTTAGTGGGATAGCGTTTTATGCTCTGTCTACCAGAGTACAAAACATTTTTTTTTAATTGATGCCAGAAGTTTCTCTCCTAAAAGACTCTCATTTTGAACTCTTGATGGCTCCACCATCGTAACAAAATTTACTGCAGGCACTAACAGTTTATACATTTCCTTCCAGCCCGAGAAGTTCGTGAAACTAGGTATCGAGCCCCCCAAGGGAGTGTTGCTGTTCGGACCCCCCGGTACCGGCAAGACCTTGTGCGCGAGAGCAGTCGCTAACAGAACTGATGCCTGCTTCATCAGGGTCATTGGTGAGTAATCGAATTGACTCGATAGTAGTTCTATAGAACCGAAAATTGCATGGCATTCACATACGTACAGACGCCAGCACATCAACCTACCCGAAACTGTCACATTTTCCCAATCAACTTTGAACCTTATTCTGTAGTAATAAAGTTGAAAATCTATTAAAGAAATTTGACAGATTGTAGTAGGTTGATGTGCTGGCGTCTGTACATTGTATAGATGATCTCGTTATTGCTTTACCATCAAGGTCTATTTTTGATTCAAGACCAACGTCATAGTTAGAACCTTAGTGAAAGGTTAATACAACTTTTCCCATTGAAGCGTGGTCCTAAAAGCCCAAACGTGATGCCTAGATCATATTATCATCAGTATCAACTGCTATGGCGACCAAAAACTCTGCCCTGAATAAAAAACGATAATTATTATCATTAAAAGAATGAAAATTATTTTAAGTTGAATCGGTCTAACTTGTTTTAGATTAAACGTGTGTGACCTATGGAGATGAATTAATAATAATATTATTATACACTTTATTAATTGTGTCTTCGAATTAATTAACTCGTCTCCTTCCACCTACCAAACTCTACAGAAAGCTACAATCCTTAACACTTGCAGAATTGCAGAAAATTCCTTCTGAACCTTCTAACATCTTCAACAACACTCACCCCCTTATTCATAATCCTATTTTATCTCTATTTTAGCTAAAATAGGTTTATAGAACGTTTGTCTTTATCTGTCACGTTGACATTTCTGTGTGTAAGAAAGAGACAAACCCCATTTTAACTAAAATAGGTTTGATAAGTTTTATGAATAAGGGGGAAAGTCTAAACATATCATCACAGCATAATATGTTATCATCTATCACTTAAACTAGCACCTGGCTTCAGCCCGTGTTATTCTACAAAACCGGCTCATCAGTGCCGAGATACAAAAATGTATACCAACAAATAATAATAATAAGAAGGATAATTTAACTACAACATGTTGCACAAAGATGCGACAGTGGGATTAATTGATGGATCATAATTAACGTCAGTAACGGTCAGTAATAACTTTTACTATGGCTACCATAAAATCAGTCCCGTCAACAAAGAGACAAGGTAAAAATGTTTTAAAATAACCTTCTTGTTCTTATTGGAACGAAATACCTTACCACGGCCTGCGGCAGGAATTGACTGGTAAAAATCGTTACCCCCTCCATGCGAATTTCTCTCTGTCTGTCTCTTTTTATTATATACGTGTGTGCGTGCGAGTATCGCGGGGATCCCCCGACCGCACACGTTTTACTGGGAGTTTTTGTCAAAATTGGTACAGCAATGACGAGGTCAATTTATTTAGTAATTTTATATGGGGAGTTAAGAAAGAAGTTTGTCCATAAGCTTAGACAATTTTCTGATACGCCTCCCCTAGAGTAAATTTATTATGTGCAATGATGGTTTACTTTGTCAAATTAAGTTTATGACAAAGCTAGTTATTGCAGAACATACATATGTATAAGTCCGTATTTTTTTATAATAATTAGTACTTCATTATCATCATAGGAGGATTCACAACTATTTGATAGGCTTCCGCTAAAAAAACGCAAAATCGCTTCAAAAATCCAAAATCCAAAAAAAATTACAGTTTAACACCTTCGGCGCCATGTGTATCTTTTTGTCACAGTGTCTGGAACATTGTGTATCCCAAAGAATACACATTTTTCTACTTAGTATCCTTTACGAAACATTTTCTATACATTTATTACGCAAAAATGAGAGCCCTGGCCTGACGCATTCAGGACCCCTCCGTGCGTCAGAAAGCACGTTAAGCCGTCAGTCCCGGCTGTCAGTCGTGGATCTTTGGCAGTCGTTACGGGTCGTCAGTAGTCCGAAAGTCTGACAACCAGTCTTACCAACTACCAAGGGGTATCGTATTACCCAGTAACTGGGTTGTGAAGGTCAGATAGGCAGTCGCTTCATGTAAAATACCGGTATTCAGCTACATCCGGTTAGCCTGGAAGCCGACCCCAACATAGTTGGGAAAAGGCTAGGCAGATGATGATGGGGTTGATTTAATATCTCACAAATCAAAATACGATGCGAAATATTTGTCAAAAAATGACAAAATTGTCACATTTATGACGGGTGCTGATCAATATAGTACTAAAATTATTATGTCGGTTTATTAAATAGGTCCCTGGACAACCGTTGGTTAGTTTACCATCCAAAACCAAAATGATAATGAGGAGCATTTATCTTTCTTTCATTGAAATATGCCTTTGTTCCTAGGTTCGGAGCTGGTTCAGAAGTACGTAGGTGAGGGCGCTAGAATGGTGCGAGAACTGTTCGAAATGGCGCGTAGCAAGAAGGCCTGTCTAATCTTCTTTGATGAAATTGACGCTATTGGTGGTGCCAGGTGAGATGTTCCTCTTCTTTGATTTGTTTATGGATACCGAACATAGAGAAGTATGGAAGGAAAACGCGAGTTGCGCCGACCTCAAATAAATTGGCATTAGCGCAGGAGACAAATTATTGATTTCGAAACAGGAATCTGCGAACCTTTATTTAAGTTTACTTTACTTATTAATATTTTTAGGGTTCCGTACCTTAAAAGGAAAAGTGGAATCATTATAAGATCACTTCGTTGTCCGTCTGTTTTTCTCAGGAACGCGTGGAGTTATCAAATGAAATTAATATCAAATACTGCTGCAATCTCTTGAAGCAGAGAAAAAATCAAATTTCTAAGTCAACGCAATCAAAAGATACGGGCGTTTATGTACCGTTTGTGCCGCATATTTTGACATTCGCAAGGGAATCAAAACCTAATATAGGGTACATCCCGTTGACCTAGAATCATGAAATTTGGCAAGAAGCAATATCATGTAGCACAAGTAAAGGAAAAAGTCCGAAAACCGTAAAGTAGTTACATACCTACTTTGTACGGAACCCTCGGTGCGCGAGTCCGACGGTTTTTTTTAAACATACTATATCACGCCAGTTCTATAGAAGGGTTACGTAGAGGTGTACCTATTTATAATACACCCACATTTTGCCAGTTAAGTCCCATGTATTAGGGAGCGAGTCTATTGCCATTAACCGGCCACAAATCCGGACTCCCAGCCGCTAACGTCTACTTTTTTAATTCATTGTATTAATAATTTTTGTGTCCTTAGATTCGATGACGGTGCTGGTGGTGACAATGAAGTCCAGAGGACTATGTTGGAACTGATCAACCAGCTTGACGGTTTCGACCCCCGTGGTAACATCAAGGTATGTAAAGTAAAAGTGCACAGTGCTGTACACCCCTACCCTATTTCAAGTTAAACAAATATCAGCTTTATTTCAATGACAATTAAGTTGATTTCAGAGTGACTAGCACTATTAACAAAGTTATAAAAATGTTTGAAGTTGTAGCGTAAACTGAACTTTATTGTGTAGGGATTAAAGTTATTTTTCTATTAATTCATAATATTCATATTTGTTTACATTTTTGGCAAATAAATGCTAAGGCAAGGTACTGTCCCCGCCCATAGATATAGCACCTCGAGAGTGTAGAGCATCGTCTCGTATCATTATTACAGTATTCTTATCTCACGAAGTGACACGCGCTTTACTAGTGGTTAGCAAGTGTACAAATACGCTGTAAATGTGTGCGTATGCGTAGGAGCTCTCGATATCGTCCAAGAAAACGGTAAAGTCGGAAGTATGAGTGTGCGTGTGAGTGTTATGTGCTGACGCTACTCGTCTTCACGCATACATTTACAGCGTGTTTGAACACTTGGTTACCACAAGTAAAGCGTGTGTCGTTTTGTGAAATAAAAATACTGTAACCTTCTGAGACTCTTATCTTACTTATCTCCTGAGTTCTGTATTTTTTTTTACCATGTTTGAGATAATTTTCACATAATTTCGCCATGTTGAACTGAAAGCCTTTTAACTTTTGATTGACTTTTTGTAACTTATGATCATCAAAAAGTGCTGAACTTGAATAAATGATTTCCTATTTTGACATTTATCAGTCCAATTTTTGCTGGAACCTGCAAGCAGTCATGTAAAATAATGATCTTTCTCAGGTCCTGATGGCCACAAACAGACCAGACACCCTAGACCCTGCCCTCATGCGTCCCGGCCGTTTGGACCGAAAGGTGGAGTTCGGTCTACCCGACCTGGAAGGTCGCGCACACATCTTCAGGATCCACGCCAGGTCCATGAGTGTTGAGAGAGACATCAGGTTCGACCTGCTGGCTAGACTGTGTCCTAATTCTACTGGTGCTGAAATTAGGTACGTATAATTTGCTAGGTTTTGATATCGACAAAAATATTTGGAAGAAATCTAGGCAGATGATGAATTTGTGAAGGTTATTATAATATTACTAGCTTCTGCCCGCGACTTCGTCCGGGTGAAATGTTACCCTCCCCTATTCACCCTCTTAGGGATGGAATTTCGAAAAACCCTTTCTTACTAGATACCTATTCTTCACAAAGAAGACACCCTCTAAATTTCATGTCTTTAGTACCAGCGGTTTAGGCTGTGCGTTGATATATCAGTCAGTCAGGCCTTTGAATTTTATGTAAATAGATTCGTACGACACTTAAGACTAGCTGATATTATTAATATTATAGAAAATGAAGAAAACATCGTTTATTCTGCGCAAATAAAACGCACATTACAAACACAATACATGATAATACTTAGGGTAAAAACCCAGTATACGTATAAACAAAAAAGATTTGAAATTAAAAAAAAAAAGAATTGTCTACTGATTGATGTCAGGCTAAGTCACTAAAAATTATAGAAGTTGAACAGTTGAACAGAAATTGGGCAGACAGTTGCGAGGCAATTGCGTAACACATTATCAATCGGAATCGGTTTCATTTTGACAGTTCAACAACATTCATTGCGTTATTTACGTGTTGAGCCGACAAATTTTCCGAACTTATGAAGCAATGGATTAGCAATTTGCTTCAAAATGATTCAGATTCCGATTGATAGTGTGTTACGCAATTAGGGTGCTGGTCAGTTATACGCTGATATTATTAATATACACTTGGAAATCATTAACACTATCTTTTTTCTCAGGTCTGTATGCACGGAAGCGGGTATGTTCGCGATCCGCGCTCGGCGTAAGGTGGCAACCGAAAAGGACTTCTTAGAAGCAGTCAACAAAGTCATCAAGTCTTACGCCAAGTTCTCCGCAACTCCACGCTACATGACTTACAACTAAATGCCTTATTTGTATGTAATCTGTGTGCATTTTTCATTGTATAGATTGTTAGTTTTATGCTGTTTTCACATGAAGTTTTGTTTGTTAACATTATTTCGTCTTTGCAATGATTAAAGCACTCAGATACTAGCGGATTGCATTCATTATGTACGCAGATTAATCTGAATAATACGGTTATTTTATTACAGATAATGTGTGTATAAATGAATGCTGTTCCTTTAAAATAACTTAGATATTGTATTTGAATAATTTCTAATAAAATTTATTTTAAAATTTGAATTTGATTTTCCTTAACTTTCCCTTATTATGAAAAATGTGGTAATCAGCTAATTGATATGAACTTTACAAATATAATATGCATTCAGCCTATAAATTCCCTACCGCTGGGACAGTCCTTTTCTCTGTGAGAGGGAATGGTCCATAATACAATACGCGGGTCCAGTGCGGGTTGGCGGATGTCACATATCTTAGAAATTTTTGGTTCTAGGACATGCCGGTTTCCTCACGATGTTTTTATTCAGCATTTTGAGAGATGTGGTGATGAAATAAATTACGTAAAGTTTTTGCCTAGGTTCGAACCCACAACCTACGACACGTAAGTTGGGGCCGCCCGGCCGGGCCGTCACCACTGGGCCACTACTCTGCCCTCGTAATAGCAAATGCAGTACTTAATCGACATTTTTACGATTTTTCATTTTTGTCAAAAATGACATGGGGAGACTTCAAGCTATACGTAGATTTTTTTTTTGTTTTCTATGGCTGGAACATGATGAAATTGAAAAAATTTGAAAAAAACAAACGCGTTTTTCTCGAAACCGCCACTTTTCTAGTGCTGCATTTGCTGTTACGAGGGCAGGCTCTCAAACAAAAATGCATGCAAACTGGTTAGCTTTGTTAGTCAAAGAATGCCAAAACCAAAGTTCTTGCCTTTTAATAGACCGAAAGGTTCTTTAAACTAGTAAGCATACACTTAAAAAAGGTTATGCATATCATTCTTTAGGTGTTAAAATTTAAAAGCAAAGGAGTTCTAGGAAGGACTTGGGGGAGGCCTTTGCCCAGCAGTGGGACAGTCCTATACTGTCCCACTAAACAAAAAAAATACCTAGATTGGTGTTAAAATAGATCGTGGCAAAAAAGTTGGCAAGGTGACAAATCAGACGTAGCTTATTTTACAAATGCACCATACAATTTATCAAAATTATTATAATTATTCTTTGATGCCCTATAATGATTGTTTATTTTTTCATATAATTGTACATATTATTATAGTTTATATTTTAGCTTATATTATGTAAATATTTAATTTTTGGAATAAACAAGTCAGAAACTAAAAAAAAAAAAAATATCAAAATAAGACGGTAGTTGAATAAAGTTACTTGTCATATTGATGACATATACTGAAATGTTATAGGCGGTAGCAAAGCAGTTGTATTGTAACCGAAAAAAATAAGTGACGACAAAGTACCTAATACTAAATTGCGAAAAACAAGTATATAAATTTTCAGTATATTGTAGTCAAACAAAATGTCGCAGATTGTTACGGATAATGTAAGTAATTTGAATATTGTTTTTGTTATATTTGTCGCAGCCAACTGGTTATAGTAGCTGTTTAGTGAACCCTGAACCGCCTGGCCTTTGGAAGTAGTGCTCGCCTCGCTTCGCTCCCTTTAATAATAATAATAATCATTTTATTATCAGGCAACTGAGGCCCATAGATAATATACACAAAATAATCTTATGCTATAATAAACTAATACATATTAAAAACCTTAAAGCTATGACTATACACGTAACGTTGTCGGCGTCGTGTTTCGCTGCGTGGTGTCGCGTAACCGTCCTCGGAAACGTCGATATACGACACCTTTCGGCCAAAAGTCCTCTTTCAGGCAGATCTGTAGATGTTGGGTTGGAACTCGTACCACGAATGACTTAAAGTTGATGTTGTGGCGCGATTCCAACCTTTCCACCCTCAGAGTCCAGTTGGTCTTCACCTTCAAATACTGCACCACGTCCTCAGTTCCCACGCGTGATCACAGTTCTAACCTATAAACCTATTTGGTCGGGATGCCCTGGCTTAGTTACCAATTCGGCTCCCGCGTGATTGGTTACAGTTTCAACCTAAACTGTAATGTACACCAAAGTAAATTTAAACTATCCTTATTTTTCGAATGTTAGTTGATCATCGAAAGAAATGCGGATAAGAACTAATATTTACGCGTATCTGCCTACGGCCTACCCTTGTTCAGTCCGTCAGATACCTATACGAAATAGAATTATATTGGACTTAAGGTATCAACATCTTTCAGGAAGCGTACACGGATGTGGTGGAGTTGTGTGCCCTGCTGCAATGTCTGGGGTTCAGCGTCAAATCTCTGGACACCAGCGACGGCAACATTAGCCAGGAAGGCGGGATGAGGAGTGTTGTTATTAATTGTCAGGTAAAAACAATAATGGTGCCGATTCCCTTGTTCACAAACTAAACTAAATTATTAAGTTCAACGCATCTTTTTCTTTCTATTTCATTAAGAAAAGGACAGAAGATAAATTTTAGTTTAGTCCTGTCAACTGCTGTCAAATTAATCAGCGCCTGACACTACTCCATACCAGAGTTGGGCGTAATCAACTACTTTTGTAATCGGATTAATAATCTGATTGAAAGTAATCATGATTACATCAATCATGATTACTTTTAATCTTGATTACTTTCAATCATGACTACATTTGTAATCATTAGTTTTGATTACAATAGTCAGTAATCTTAATTACATGGGTAGATTTGATTAATTTTTTAAGCATATTTTTAATAAATGCGGTTCTATATTCAATCAGTATGTATCTTGTATGTCTGCGTTTTTCTAAAAACTTCTGATCCAATTTGGATGTCATGGACGTTTTGTACCTTTCGTTATTTAAATCCTTAAGGTGAATGGGTAGTTGTAGCCCGCGAAATTCAATTTTTCTTACGTTTTTTGCAATTTTCAGGTCAGTGTCAGGTTGTATCTTGATCAAAATATGATTCGCGACTATAACCGGTATGTATTTACAGAATTATAATAATTAGAATCATTAATACATCTTTCTAAGTTAGATTTCTACCGTTAAGAACAAATCTCGTATGGAAAAATGTTTGTGGTAGAAATCTAACTTAAAGAGATATATTAATGATTCTAATGACTATGATTCTGTAAATACATGTCTATTATAGTCGCGAATCATATTTGGATCAAGATACAACCTGACACTGATCTGCAAATTGCAAAAAACTTAAGAAAAATTGAATTTCGCGGGCTACAACTACCCATTCACCTTAAGTAAATTCGAAAAAGAATTTCTGCCTGCTCAATTGCATTTCGAAGATACGGCACGCGGGGTGCGGGAGTTGGGTGGGGTACGGGGTACGGCCGGTAAGCCAATCGTCCGCCGCCTGCGCCCCGCTTCTTGCCATAGCGCAAGTAGTCAGTCTGTATGTAATAGTGCGCAAGGATATAAACGTAAATTGATTCACGAGTCTAAACCGTGACGTATGGGCCTATGTGTTTTGGTGTTTAAACATTATTATTGTAAAATCAGTATTTATTGTAAAATGGCGTCAAGTTCTTTTTCGTCTTTATCTACTAATTCAGAATCTAATAATGATTTTATTTTTCGAATTCCTAAATGTAGTTAGTATGCATCAATCAAAAAAGTAATCAAAATAACGATTACAAACTAATAATCATTAATCACCGATATGATTACTTTCTTGATTAATTTCCGTAATCTGTAATCTTGATTGATGATTACAAAATGTAATCGTAATCCTTAATCATTAATCTGATTACAATTTGCCCAACTCTGCTCCATACAAAACTTGCCTACTAAAATTACGTCAACTTTCGTCTGGCGCTGATTAATTTAGAAGAAAGAAAGAAAATACATTTATTTAGCACAGACTAAAAGACACAGAATACACCAGATACACCAGATAAAAAAAACAAAACAATGATCAAATAAAAAGCGTAAAGTCCGATGCAAGTAATTAGCAGGAAAGGGGTTAGAAGATTTTTGTATGGAGGGTGGCCCTAAGGTCGGCCGCCATTTTGATTTTTTTTCAGAATCGCGGTGCACAACAAAAGTTATATATTTAGATAGAGGACGCTTATACAAACAAAAAATGTTACATAACATAATATCCTAAAGCGTCAGGTTTCGGAGTTATTCACCGAAATATAAGTCGAAAACAACATGGATTTTTTTGTTTTTTTGCCCTCCAGGTAAGCATATTGAACTATTGGGGTAATAGAAACGTTATGAAACCTTTATGGAGAAGAAAAAAATGAAGAATAGACATTTTTTAAATAAATAATCAAAAACGGCTATTTATAGTTCGTTTTTTAATCCCAGAGACTAATCTGACGTTTAAGGCGAATGGGTAGTTGTAGCCCGCGAAATTCAATTTTTCTTACGTTTTTTGCAATTTTCAGGTCAGTGTCAGGTTGTATCTTGATGAAAATTTGATTCGCGACTATAACAGTATTCACAGAATTATAATCATCAGAATCATTAATACATCTGTTTAAGTTAGATTTCTACCACCAACACTTTTCCATACGAGATTTGTTCTTAACGGTAGAAATCTAACTTAGAAAGATGTATTAATGATTCTAATTATTATAATTCTGTAAATACGTACCTGTTATTGTCGCGAATCATATTTTGATCAAGATACAACCTGACACTGACCTGAAAATTGCAAAAAACGTGAGAAAAATTGAATTTCGCGGGCTACAACTACCCATTCACCTTAAGTCTTTTGTGTTTTCGTTTTTTTTTAGTATAGAAGTTTAACATTACACTTGTCAGATTAGTCTCTGGGATTAAAAATCGAACTATAAATTGCCGTGTTTAATTATTTATTTAAAAAATGTCTATTCTTCATTTGTTTCTTTTCCATAAAGGTTTCATAACGTTTCTACTACCTCAATAGTTTAATATGCTTACCTGAGGGAAAAAAAACAAAAAAAAATCCTCGTTGTTTTCGACTTGTATTTCGGTGAATAACTCCGAAACCTGACGCTTTAGGATATATGTTATATAACATTTTTTGTTTGTATAAGTGTCCTCTATCTAAATACATAACTCTTGTTGTGCACCGCGATTCTGAAAAAAAATCAAAATGGCGGCTGATTTTAGGGCCAAAACCTTCAAACCCCTTTCGGAACCAATAATTTTTATTCGTGGAATAAAATTGACGTCTGTCTGACAGATTTTGTATGGAAAAACTGTCAAAAATTCAAAATTATTCCTCGGATAAAATTATCTGGTGTTGGAAAAATATACCTAAATGTAGAATCGTTACATAGTGTGACACAA
This sequence comes from Amphipoea oculea, assembly GCA_945859645.1. Lineage (NCBI taxonomy): Eukaryota > Metazoa > Arthropoda > Insecta > Lepidoptera > Noctuidae > Amphipoea > Amphipoea oculea. The sequence continues at coordinate 17,119,538 of OX243880.1, forward strand.
TGGGCAGGGCTGGATGGGCGGTCTTATCGCTAAAAGTAATACCCAAGTAGGTAGCTACGGAAGTCCCATCCCAACAGAGGCAGAGCGTGGGTTCGAAAGAGATACCGTGGCCCCTGGCACAGGCAACTGAAGGAACACGGGTGGGTTTTAGTCAGTAAAAGTCTGACACGCCCTCTCGCTCCGCCCAGAGCGGGAGAAGTTATTTGATAATTTCCCACCCAAAAAAATAAATGGGTAAACACTACCTACTTCTACATTGTCGCGGTAACGCGAAATACACTTCGCGAGCTCTCTCGTACACCGGTCGGACGATGACATCTTGGTAGGTACAACAACAGAGAGCGCGTCACACGGATTCGGATATCGATGGAGCGCGCAAAGTTTAGTTCGCGTTCTTCGTCTTCCGAAGGTACAGACAGCACATCAAGCTACCCGAAACTGTCAAAGTTTTCCAATCAACTTTGACTTATGCTTAGCAATAAAGTTGATGACAGATTGTATAGACGGCAGCACATCAAGCTACTACAGTACAATCTGTCAAATTTCTATACCTAATAGATTTTCAATTTTATTTCTAAAACATAAGGTTCAAAATTGATTGGGAAAAGACAGTTTCGGGTAGCTTGATGTGCTGGCGCCTGTACCGACTTGTTACTTTTATCGATAAGACCGCCTAGCCAGTGGCGGATTTACACTTTTTCCAAGTATAGGCGTTATCAATAACTTGATGACTCATTTCCGATGTAGATATACCCACTTATAGTACTCATGGCTTTAATTAGGCCCCTACGATATCAAGTCAATCAAGAAGTGTTGTTAAATAATTAAAATATTCACATATTTCCTTCATTTTTGGAGCGGGGAATTCCGGTAAAAAATTGGGTTAGGATCACGTATGAAGTGGTTACAAATGTTACATTGTAGATACCTACCTACCTGCTTAGCTCATCTCGTGCATGTAATGAGGTACTTAATTAGAATTTTTATTACCAATAAGAGATAGTAAAGCTAATCGCTGATAACACGCACTCACGTGTGGATTGGTTGAATTTATATTTTTGACGAAATTATTGATGCTCTAGCTGCGCAGTTTCACCCGCATAAATGTCGATCCCGTGGGAATATCGGGGTAAAAAGTAGCCTATATGTTAATCCGGGGTGACAGCTACCTCCATACAAAATTTTATCAAAATTGGTCCAGCCGTTTGAGCGTGAAAAAGTAACAAACATATAAACACACACACCCACTCACAAACTTTCGCCTTTATAATATTAGTGTGATAGTAACTTATTCGAGTCTGGCGATTTATGAGAGTAGTGTTAGCTGTATGTACCTAATCGCGCCATTCCTACATGAAAAATTCATAGACCACAATTTTTTTTTTAAATATGTTTGGTAGTTGGTATTCATGTACTGTCAGCTAGAGAGATCCGTAGAAGTCCCGTTTTTTACTGTCTTTATGCAAATATCCAACCAATTTTACACTGCTTGAATCTGATAAGCAATAACAAGATATTCTTTTCAGGCATCTGGTCTCCACGTGGTGCTGGAAAGTCCGAGCCTGTCGTGTTCGTGTCCGACTACAAGCAACCAGCAGAACAGTGGCATTTGGCAGGTCTCTGGCATGTCTGGCGGGAAACAACTCGATAAGGTACTTACGTAGTGAGTTGTATGAAGTCACGAAAATTATTTTTAAGCAAATTAACTTATACCTACTAACTTAAATTGTCCGTTATTTCCAATCACAATGACCGTTTTATGAAATGGCTATAGCATGCCAAATGTATCAATTTGATAAGAAATTAAAATAAGCTTTGGCAGCTAAGAGATGACCACGACCAGTCGCACGGTGACGTATCAAGCTACCTATACATTTTACCCCTTACTAATAAACCTTGTAGGTACCTATACTACCTATAGCGTCTGTATAGTTAGGGTCGGGCGGGACACATTGATCGACGGCCTTTCGCACTTTGCCGATTGCACACATGCTCTCTTTTTGTATGGACAAACCGTCTTTGTCATGAATCATCTTTTTTATGACGGACGCTATTAAATTCACGTCTTTCTACATCGTTCTCACATGTAGATATATATAACACACTGCTAACACAAGACTGTATCAGCTCAAAATGAAGTTTTTTTCAGAAATGATGGAAAACTGATTACTCGTTTCCTGTTAACGATTGTAAAAAGTGAACACTGTTTTAAAATTAGTGATAAAATTAAGGGATTTCTTTAATTATGAGTAATTTCAGAGATTGCAGGTTATCAAGTTATTTCATTGAGTTATCTCGAATTTGTCTTTTTTTGAGTTGATACAGTCTTGTGTTAGCAGTGCGATAATTTCAACATTAATGATGTACAGACGCCAGCACATCAACCTACTACAATCTGTCAAATTTCTTTAATAGATTTTCAACTTTATCGCTAAAACATAAGGTTCAAGGTTGATTGGGAAAATTTGACAGTTTCGGGTAACTTGATGTGCTGGCGTCTGTACCTAACTAATATTTTGTAACAATTTTATGATTTAAAAGAGTGTCCGTGGAGATTCTTGCCCGTTCTTCTCCTAGCTTTTATATTTCTGACTGACCGACCCCTTGACAATTCAAAAGTGCCTGTAATTTGTTTATTTGAAATAAATGCTTTGAGTTTGAACCTATAGCTATTTGTAAGAACATTTAAAAAGTAAGTAAGTATATTTTATGATTAATATCACATTCCTAAGAGTGCGTTCGTCTACCTACTCATGAATTCGCATGTTTTAGATTCTCGTGTATTTAAAGTAGGTAAGTACGTACTTTACTATCATCCTTATCAGAAATACTTACTGTCTCAATGGGTTTCCAATAGAATACCGCCACGTTTGTCGTGGATCCAAATTAAATGAGCGTTTCAATTTCGACAACTGCCCGGGAACTCCCGTTTAGCGGGGCATTCGCTTTGGCCGCAGGGTCCAGGGAAAGTACCTTTTAATGTTTTCATAACATTTCTACTATTATCTATGGTTAGGTTTGTTTTCTGTTATCCGATCCACTTAGTTTAATGAAAGTGTGTTATTTTTGGATGCAAAGAAACTAATATTGATTTGTGTAGCTAGTCATTTTAGACATCAATGAGCTAGTCTGACTTTGTATACGTCACTGTAGTAGGTGTACAACACAACGGATTAACAGTTAGGTAAGTACAGACGTCAGCACATCAAGCTACCCCAAACTGTCAAATTTTCCTAATCAACTTTGAACCTTATGCTTTAGCGATAAAGTTGAAAATCTATTAAATAAATTTTACAGATTGTAGTACTAGCTTAATGTGTCGGCGTCTGTACCCAGGTACCTATTTAAATCATTAAAATCATTGATTACAAATGAAATCATTTATTACAAATGTATTGTCAGGGAAATTAATTATTAAGCAAATTAACACCCTACGTCAATTTACTGTTTTATAGCCATTCCATAAAACTGTCAAAGAATGACAGTTATGATTTGAATATGCGGGTTGGTTGTCTATTGGTGTGTTTTCTCAAGATTTTAAAGCTATTATCCTTCTAGACCCAGTAATTCCTTTTCAACTTCCCGGAGCCCTAATTTGAACCTGCACCCTACTTGCGTAACACACTTTCAATCACAACCTTAATCATTTTGACGTGTATTGCTAATCCATTGCTTTATATGTTCGAAAAATTTGTCTGCTCAACAACGTAAATAACGCAATGAATGTTGTTGAACTGTCAAAATGAAAGCCTGCTGTTAACACATCCTTAATTAAGTAACCTGATAACAGTTTCCTATTTTAGGAATTTGGATGCTCCTTACTGGGCTCGTTACCGAAGAGTCACCGCGAACGTCTTTCGAAGGAGCTGCATGAGATGATCAGATGCATCAAGCAGCACAATGAATCGGATGCTGACATACCTAAGGAAGCGATAGAAAATAAATCTGCCAGCATGCTTGAATTGAAAACTCCTGAGAAACGGTAGGTTGTGAATTGTGATTATGAAATCTAATGCCCGTTTTCATTATCATTATAGGCGTCGCGTGCGTAAATGGATGCACGGTTTCGGATTTTCAAACGGCGGCAGCGGTAAGCGAGCGTTGAAAATCAAACAGCGCGCCACATTATTTTTAAAGTGTTGTTTTCGGAATCTTATAACAACCAATACCTACCCAAGCGCACAACACTATAGCTAATATTTCTTAGTTTATCAACTTAGCTCATTTCGTGCGTGAGGAATTCTAATAACATTTGGTAGGGGAGCCCAGAGGGTTTTTGAGCAAGCATATTCAGGGCGAGAAGTTGATAGCTGAGTAGGTCTGGCATGAGGAGAGAACACCGAAAATATATTTAAAAAGTTTCTGATAGGAGACCCCTGGTCAGGAGACCACTTTCAGATTTCAAAAAAGGGCCGAAATTAAAGTGATCTTCAGAGGCGTTGGTTTTGGCATGATCGGGTCTGGCCTAACCCATTATGACTTAAATAGGCAAATCTGACGGAGAAATTGTGGGCTTTCCCCAAATCTGACGACTTTGAAAACTCAGATTTGGGCCATTTCTAAAAGGATATTCAGGGCGAATGAAAGTTATTCTATGCAATAGTGTTACGTGTCCTGATAGTGAATATATAAATATCTGACGGGATGATGGAGCCTTTTGGCAAATATGAGGAAAATTCATCAATTCAGAAAATTACCCAAAAGTGGCCATTGTTTTGCATTTATCCCTAAATCAAGGAACCTAGTAGCTTCGATTGCTGTTTGCATTGGAAGGTGACACGTTTGTGAAGATTTCTTCATATTCAGAAGTTTGAAAATACTAAACACTTGAACGTAATGATTGAAAGTTAAGTAGCAAAATTAAAACATCGTCGGAGTGCACCATAAACAAAGATGATTATTTCAACATTTTACTATGACACCAAGTAAACCAATTATTTCAAAAACATCCTCATCTTATGGGCTATCTAAAGAACTAACAACGTTTTAAAAAATATTGAGAGATACCCGTCAATTGTTTGATAAAGCTGGCAAAGGTGGAAAGCCATACTAACTAAAATTAACGAAAACATTAAAGTAACGACTTGTTTACGTCGTAATACTTTTCTATTCGAGGTTTTATTGTAACTACGAACCTCTGCGCTCGATATCGTTACTGATATCGCCTCCAAATCTCAGTGATAGTTCGTTATGAGAGTTTTGTTAAATAAGTCCCAACACTTCTGCATAGGCCGCCAGCTGCTAGTTAACTAGATTAAATGACAGATCATGAGATACAAATTTATTTCTAACCGATTTCTAAAAGAGGGAGTTTACCAGTTCGTCTGTATATACAGAATGAATGTTTCAAGTCATCATGTGGATGACCAAATCCGAAACTATAGGTAATACCGAAAAATTCTTAAAGGAGTCACGGGGTCGATTTTGACGAATACTAAAACTGCATCATTAAATTTTTGAAAAATCAATTGCTCTAGCCAGGAATCGAACTTGTAGATTTTGAAAAAAAAAACACTTCCTGTTTTATTGCACCCTCCGACGGTGTCGTTAATAAGGATCAAATTCTGGAAAGAAATGATACACGCCAAAGTAAAGGAAAGTGGACATTTTTAAGAATAACTAAAATCAGATAAACAAATTGATTAATTATGGTTTAACAATGAATTCAAAATATAATTTATTACATTAAAAACATAAGTTAACGGCCAAATAACTACTGCTACAGTGCAAACGAATAAATCACTTATATTCTAGATACTTTAAAACTGTTAATATCTTAAAATAATTGCTTTTTGTTTAAAATGCGCCCTTTACTGTACTTTGTCGTATATTATTTCTTTCCAGAATTTGATTCTTATTAGCGAAACCATCGGGGGGTATACGACAAAGTAAAGTAAAGGGCGCCTTTTTAACAGAAAACAATTATTTTAAGATAGTAACAGTTTTTAAGTATATAGAATGTAAGTGATTTGTTCGTTTGCACTGTAGCAGTAGTTATTTGGCCGTTAACTTATGTTTTCAATATAATAAATTATATTTTGAATTCATTGTTAAACCATAATTTATCAATTTGTTTATCAGATTTTAGTTAATCTTAAAAATGTCCACTTTCCTTTACTTTGGCGTGTATCATTTCTTTCCAGAATTTGATCCTTATTAACGACACCGTCGGAGGGTGCAATAAACCAGGAAGTGTTTTTTTTTCAAAATCTACAAGTTCGATTCCTGGCTAGAGCAATTGATTTTTCAAAAATTTAATGATGCAGTTTTAGTATTCGTCAAAATCGACCCCGTGACTCCTTTAAGAATTTTTCGGTATTACCTATAGTTTCGGATTTGGTCATCCACATGATGACTTGAAACATTCATTCTGTATATACAGACGAACTGGTAAACTCCCTCTTTTAGAAATCGGTTAGAAATAAATTTGTATCTCATGATCTGTCATTTAATCTAGTTAACTAGCAGCTGGCGGCCTATGCAGAAGTGTTGGGACTTATTTAACAAAACTCTCATAACGAACTATCACTGAGATTTGGAGGCGATATCAGTAACGATATCGAGCGCAGAGGTTCGTAGTTACAATAAAACCTCGAATAGAAAAGTATTACGACGTAAACAAGTCGTTACTTTAATGTTTTCGTTAATTTTAGTTAGTATGGCTTTCCACCTTTGCCAGCTTTATCAAACAATTGACGGGCATCTCTCAATATTTTTTAAAACGTTGTTAGTTCTTTAGATAGCCCATAAGATGAGGATGTTTTTGAAATAATTGGTTTACTTGGTGTCATAGTAAAATGTTGAAATAATCATCTTTGTTTATGGTGCACTCCGACGATGTTTTAATTTTGCTACTTAACTTTCAATCATTACGTTCAAGTGTTTAGTATTTTCAAACTTCTGAATATGAAGAAATCTTCACAAACGTGTCACCTTCCAATGCAAACAGCAATCGAAGCTACTAGGTTCCTTGATTTAGGGATAAATGCAAAACAATGGCCACTTTTGGGTAATTTTCTGAATTGATGAATTTTCCTCATATTTGCCAAAAGGCTCCATCATCCCGTCAGATATTTATATATTCACTATCAGGACACGTAACACTATTGCATAGAATAACTTTCATTCGCCCTGAATATCCTTTTAGAAATGGCCCAAATCTGAGTTTTCAAAGTCGTCAGATTTGGGGAAAGCCCACAATTTCTCCGTCAGATTTGCCTATTTAAGTCATAATGGGTTAGGCCAGACCCGATCATGCCAAAACCAATGCCTCTGAAGATCACTTTAATTTCGGCCCTTTTTTGAAATCTGAAAGTGGTCTCCTGACCAGGGGTCTCCTATCAGAAACTTTTTAAATATATTTTCGGTGTTCTCTCCTCATGCCAGACCTACTCAGCTATCAACTTCTCGCCCTGAATATGCTTGCTCAAAAACCCTCTGGGCTCCCCTACCAATTCATTTCATAACATTCTTGTTTCGAATCGTATTTTCGAATGATGTCTTAGAAGTATTGCCAACTTTTTATATTAAAAATAGTATTTTCGAAGCTATGGCCTGTAAAAATACAGTAGACGGCGATAAACTTAAAAAAAAATATTAAATTTTTTTGAATGCACAATTTAATGCTACGTACTTTGAGCCTATATGAACTGGTTTTTAACCCCGACGCATTTTTATAAATGTCTCATAACTAAATATTATTAGGTACACATCTCCCCATTTTGTATTGAAAAAAAAAATAGGTAGGTACTTATAACTTATAATAGTTTCACCTAAAAAAGTTCTTATGACGCTCAAAAATGCTTTTTTGCCCTATTTGAAATACTTAAAAATGCTTTGACTTACCTACTTACTATACATATAAAAAAGTAGGTTTTTTATGCCTTTTATAACAGGACAATGTAATTATATACCTAGTAACCTACCTATAGGTTGGCAACCTACCTATAGGCAGTCATCATGCTAAATTAACAAACTATATAAACATTGAGCGGATTCAAATTTCGTATTCATTTTCAGGGACTTCCCAATAAAAATCGAGACGCCTACGCGGTACCGGTCTCTGGATACCCTCACAGCGCCTAAGAGGGAGGTTGACCAACCTCTCCCTGATCCTGGGCCTTTGCAGAAGGGAGATCTTGCTGATGCGTCAGGTGATGAGAGTAAAGATAGGAAGGTATGTTACATCCATATTACCTACAGGCCTAGTGTAGGGTCTGTCGCGCGAGTACGCGACCATAGCGCTCTTTTATTTGAATACTATTCTGCCCGCGACTTCGACCGTGTGGAATTTCTTGTTTTATGACACTAGGCAATACTGTAGTTTTCCATTTGTGAGAGAAGAATTTTCGGCATCAGATGAAGTTCCGAAGATTACCTACCTTAAATACAAACTTAAATATTTTACCTATACGGATTTTTTACATACAAATTCAATAAAAACGCGCTTCCGCGCGAGGAATTTGGCTCCGCTTCCCGCACCCCGCTGTGTAATGCGGTGCTGTGTGCGAATCGCCTAATAGTACATAGATGAAGCACTCGCATCGTCAATGATGTTGCAAAAAACAATGATGTTACCAAAGATCGCGTATTCCTCCGACAGTCGCTTTCGGTTAGGACACAGGGGAAGAATAGGTACCTATTCTTCCCCTGTTACCTCTATTAGTAACCTAGGGTAAAAAAAAAAACTAAATAAGTTGCCCCGTATTGTGGGTGAGTTTAACACCGACAGGCAGACCCGGAACATCTAAGTATCTATTTTAGGCTAGAAATATTTGTTACTTGCGGGAATCGAACCCGCGACACGTAGCGTGGTTGCGTAGTGTAGTAACTAATCGCTCAGTCACATAATAATATACCTAGTGGTATGGCTCCAGACCATTTGGGATGCCTACACTTGGTGTTCGGTACAATATTTGCAACCGAACAGCTCAGCACATTTGCTGGCGTGCATTTCCATAAATGCAAGTATCGCGCGGGTTCGACTGCCAATCGCGTAACTCAAACCAAACTAGATCAAACCATCTTAGTGCTAATTTAGACTAGATTTACCTTTTGATGACTATCCCTAGCAGTGGCGAAGGGTGTATTTATGACAGAGGTAAGCCCATAGATATCCGATATCCGTGGGTAAGCCGGAGCAAAAAAAAAATGCCAAAATAATTTCATATGGTTATGTTCTGAATTTTATTAGGGAAGCCGGTGGGAATCGAGTTGTGTGGTACAGACGCCAGCACATCAACCTACCCGAAACTGTCAGATTTTCCTAATCAACTTTGAACCTTATGCTTTAGTGATAAAGTTGAAAATCTATTAAAGAAATTTGACAGATTGTAGTAGGTTGATGTGCTGGCGTCTGTACCTTCGCCACTGATCCCTAGTATTCAATATAGCTTTTAAACCAGACCATTTCGTATCATGAAACCAGCCTAATATAGTAGTATTAAATCAACCAAATATCAACCAACTCTGAAGTTAGTGCTAAACCAAGCAGGCGCTAAACTCTACGCTTGCTATAGATAGCCGAAAACCGAAAACCCTTTGGACGACGTTAGATTTTTCGCACCTTGGATCCTTCCAACATTTGTATTTTTCTTTGCTTACCTACATCTTACTTATGTACTTCCAGTCTATGTGTCGCAGACAGAGCACATACACGCTATCATCCACTCCTGGCAGTGGCAGGATTCGAAGCAAAACATCAAGGTAATATAAAATTTTAACTTTCCTACATACTTACGTTCCTAATCCATCCATACTAATATTATAAATTCGAAAGTAACTAAACCGCTGAACCGATTTAGGTGAAATTTGGTACCTACAGATATAGTTTGAGTCCCGAGAAAGGACATAGGATACTTTTTATCCCGATATTCCCACGGGATCGAGACTTATGCGGGTGAAACCGCGGGGCGCAGCTAGTACTTTATATCCATCCATACTAATATTATAAATTCGAAAGTAACTCTGTCTGTCTGTATGTTACCTTTCACACCTAAACCACTGAACCGATTTAGATGAAATTTGGTATAGAGATAGTTTGAGTCCCAGGAAAGGACATAGGATAGTTTTTATCCCGATATTTCTACGGGATCGAAACTTATGCGGGAGAAACCGCGTATAAGTGTGTGTGCCTCGGAAAGCATGTTAAGCCGTTGGTACCGGCTTTTAAACCAACCAGCAATAGTCTGACAACCAGTCTTACCAAGGGATAGATATCGTGTTACCCAGTAACTGGGTTGTGGAGGTCAGATAGGCAGACTCTCCTTGTAAACTACTGGTATTCAGCTGCATACGGTTAGACTGGAAGCCGACTCCAACCTAGTTGTGGCTAAAAGCAAAAGGCTAGGCAGATTGAGTTATTAATATTATGGTCGACAAACGTAGTCACTGTTTTATCTATCCACCTCCGGTTCAGTTACCTAAAAATTATGTTCCAATTTGTAATTTATTTGGCAGATAGATTGCCCATCCGGATACTGTGAATTATGAATATTGCCTTTAGATAGGTGGTAACCTAAATAAAATGATTGTCCAATCTTTATGACCAACTCGCACTGGGCCCGCGTGGTGGATTACGGCCTAGGCTGATTATGATAATTAAGGCCAGATCACTTACCCTTCATATTTTCAGTCCAATACGTGCTTCCCAAAGTACCCTACTGGAAAGTTTGCTAGCAGCGGAGAAAGCTGCAGAAGAGCTGCATACTAAGCTGACATACGTCATCAGAGAGTTCATGGAGGACGGTAAACATGACTCATCGATGTCCTCGCTGACGCTGGATGTCTCCAAGATTTCGTTGCTGAAGGTATAACAACTTAAAAAAAGTGTTTTTTAGGTTTATTCCCGATTTCGACCACGGGGACAGCGAAACAAGGTTTAAAAATTATTCTCGTTTTCACCACTGGGGGGCATTTCATGGTTTGAATAGGTCGAATCTGTTCCAAAACCGAATCGGGACACCCCCGACTTCACGTAGTCTTTCGGCAGCTACCCCTAGTGTAGGTATATAAAAACCGGAGGCGCGAAGGGAGCCTAAGAGAGCAACCCTCGCCCGCTGTAACAAAGCAGGGGTTGCACTTCCCGCAGCGCCGCCGGAGACGACGCAGAAGTGTTTTGAGGTTAGGTTACAATAATTTTGTCCCCCACTGGTGGGCAACGAGAATATTTTTAAAATTTGTTTCGTTGTCCACCACTGGTGGACATCAGGAATAATCCGTTTTTAACAATTGATGTTTCCAGTTCCTTTTTTTTTTTGTGTGCTAAACATAACTGGCGAAACGTGGATGTAGGTACTAAGGTACCTACATATGCCTCTGCCTAACCCTTCCGAGGAAAACAGGCGCGATGTTATCCTAACTAATATTATGCGAATAATCTAATCCAATAATGCTAGAGTAAGTTTGTTTGTTACGCTTTCACGCTAAAACAGCTGAACGGATTTGGATGAAATTTGGCACGTGGGTAGACCAAGACCTGGAGAAGGACATAGGCTACTTTTTATCTTGGATCGAAGACGAAATCGCGGGCAATAGCTAGTGTTATATTTCCGGCTAGTCAGTAGACGAAGAGCCGACTGTGTGTCATGTGGCGGGTTTAATTTTTTCAGATCTAAAGGGTTTTTCGTAGGGACGTTTTCATCTCTTAAGTGCACGTTTGGCTATACTTTAGGCTCGCCCTTTATTATATTCGCAGGGCCGAATACCGGCGTTGGAGTTCAGAAGTCTCAGGCTGCCAAAAATGGGAGCGTCATTATCCAATACTTATTATAATTTATCTGGGTTCAATTCTCAAGTCGGGCAGTGTTATAGTGTTTTTCCATCAGGCATTTTTGAGTAGCAGTCCGGAGTCTGGATTTGCGCCCGGTTGATAGCAATAGACTCGCCCCCTATTAGGTACAGACGTCAGCACATCAAGCTACCCGAAACTGTCAAATTTTCCCAATCAACTTTGAACCTTATGTTGTAGCGATAAAGTTGAAAATCTATTAAAGAAATTTGACAGATTGTAGTAACTTGATGTGCTGGCGTCTGTACATGGGACTTGAACATGACTGGCGAAATGTGGGTGTACCTTAGGGACACTTCTGCCGAACCCTTCAAATATTACGTGATGTTATGTAGTGTTTATTATATACACCACCTCATTTCTGGTACTAAATTATGCAAATTTTATTATATTAGTAGCAAGTTATAGTACTGCAATGAAAACTTCTCTATTTATGCCCATTACAGTGTCCAGAGGCATCCAAAGCTCAATTTGTATCAAGCCCAAATTTATCCGGCATAGGCATTGTTAAGGAAGACTTTACGAAAAGCCACTTGAAGCGATTTGAAAGCGCTTCAACATCCAATCTTGCCAAGTCAGGAACTTCCAAAGAAAAGATCGCCTCCCGACTGCGCCGCATATCACCTAATGTTTTTAAGGGGAAGAAAGAATCTCCGAGTGTGAACATTAATAAGGCTAAGGCGCAAGATGCGAGAAGCAAACTTAACAGTAAGTTTCCTTTATAACGTTTGTAATTTAACAATTTAACAAATGACAATGATTCTTTGTAGTAGCGATATTGGGCAACATTTTTTCTTTCACTTGTTGTACAGACGCCAGCTCATCAACCTACTACAATCTGTGAAATTTCTTTAATCGATTTTCAACTTTATCACTAAAGCATAAGGTTCAAAGTTGATTGGGATACTGTGACAGTTTCGGGTAGGTTGATGTGCTGGCGTCTGTACCTACCAGAAGGCCAATTCTTGTAATTGAAAACGTTCAGAATCTAGTCGCAGTCTCATTTTGGCGACAAACAAATGTGAAAAATATAGCGAAATTAGCAATCATTGGGAATTAGAGGTATTTTTGACAGATTGGGACTGAGATCAGACTGTGAACATTCTTGAAATTACGAGAATTGCACCTCTGATATGGGGGAGGCATTTTCCTTGTAATGGGACATTCAAGTCAAGGCTAAGAAAATAAAATGAAGTTCACCAACTATTTAGTGTCTCTCATTTACTACCCACATCTTAATATTTTTGCAGGTCTATTCAAGCCAAAAATAGTAACACCAGTCCGCACTCCTCGATCAAACATGGAAGCAAGCGCTAGTTTCAGCTCATCAAAAAAGAAATTTAGTCATATCAAGTCAACCATACCAAGACCTTCGAAAAAAGAATAAAAACTCATAATTTTAATACAAATTAAAAGTGTTTAATGCACAACCTAACTAGTTAGCGGGCAGTGATTACAATAAACAAATATTAAAAACAAAAACTATGTTATTTTGTTATCATCCTATATTACCTACACATAATATATTTGCAACACAGTGGATCAAGTTTCAGATGGATCAGAATTAGTATAGGTTCTTATTAATTTTTCAACCTCTTTCTCCAAAGATTCAGTCTTGTATTCTTTTTTTTTTGTTTTTGATCTTAAATGCTTGGCTTCTCTCTCCTTTTTATAGGCTTTTTCTTCAGCAGTCTTATTTCTCTGTAGATGAATTGCAGGAGGATATATTATACTTTCAATCAATTCATCTCTTTCGTCCTTCATGCAGAAATCTCCTCTGTTTTGTACAGCATCACGATTCTTCTTTTTCGCCTTCCTATGTTTTTCAACACAGAGATCTTGTATACTATCCTCATCACTATGCACAGATTTATGATCTGATGACAATTCATGTTTTGCTCTATTGATAATTTCCTTTTCTTGAGTCTTAGTGGTCAACTCTTTCAAAGTGTACTTTTCCGTGTTTAAATTTTTTCTCCTATCTTTTTTAGCTAATTTGAGGCAAATTGTTGCTTTTGGGTATCCTGTGAATTGCTGATAACATCCTCCTTTTTCCAATGACACAAAAGGCTTGAAAAATCTTCTCGGGTGTATGTCTTCTGGTGTCTCATTTAATAGCATATAAGCCTTCTTCAGAAATGTTTTCTTATCAATAGGGTTCTGCATATGGAAGAAATTTTCAAGTTGTTCATGAGACTTTAGCCTCTTCAATGCATTTCTTTGCACAATGTTGTATGAAACTACGGCCATGAGAATGAATGCTGGCTCATTACTGAGCACATGGTCCCACAGTATCAGCCACTCAGAGCATGTTAGAACCTCACTAAAAGCTGTTTCTAATATTTTTAGAGCATATGTCTGGCTTGTGATGCCAACATCACAGAAATGATTCAACAGTGGTTTATCATGCTCTGCCAGAATATTTTCAACAATAGCCAATGCACTTATTGGAGGGAAAGGAGCATATTCAAACCATAGCTGACAATAATTACATAAAACACTGGCTACAGTTTCAAATAACAGAAGAGGATCTTTTTGAAGTACTTTCACAAATGGGAAAACGAAACCAGGCAAGAACTTCATCACACCAAATAATTGACACCAGTGAGAGAGACAGGACAGCAGACGTTTCAAGCTTTTCAGTGTCACTTCACTGTGGATGGTAAACTGCTTCTCTATATCTTTGTAAGCTGGATGAATGCCTTTATCAATGAGAGCAGCATATGCAGCTTTGTTCTGTGGAGTATCCAACAGTGACCTCCAGATGATTGAGCGGAATTTATCAGGATATTCACCATATTGCATCAATATTCTCCTTAATCTAGCACTATCCATACAAATACGCATCTTTTGTTCAATTTGGGATTTTAAATGTGTTTGTTCCTGAGTAGCAGCTTTAAATGCTGAGGTCCCTGGGATCTCCTTTCTCATAGTTTCTACTACAAAGTTTTGACATTTCTGAACTGAATCCATTACATATGAGCAATTGTAGATATTGACTTCACCGAGTTGTAGTATACATAGAAAGTATTTCCCCGTAGGACTGATAACGAACCTACGAATACCCGATGATTCTGGATGTATAATATGTATTATATTTAATGATTCTAAATCTAACAAATAAAGAATGCAATCACTGCTCAATATAGCAAGGATTTTGTTTGCCCCGCCATCAAATAACTGTGGAATAAATGCTAGTTGAAGAGCACCAGATATGTTGTATTTAGACAAGTTTATTGACTTTAGGGCCTTCCAGGTATCCATACTGAAGAGTATTAACATTTGTGCGAGACCACCCATGGCCATTGCACGGCCATTCATTGTGAAAGCAATACTTTTCATGTGTTTCAATTCACTCGGTATTATCTGCTTCACAGATTTCATGCTCTCATGTTTCCAAATCTGTACTGTGTCATTTTGAAAACATGCTACAAGGTAGTCACCAGCAGGAGAAAACATTATTTGCTGGATTTGGGCACCCAAGTACGTGTTTAAGGTGAAATACTTGGTATAGTTGCGTAGCTCCCACAGAATAGCTTCTATAGAGCTTGCTGTCAAAAGATTGTTCATTTTTACATGGTTTGAGAAGGAAATGTGTTTTACTGGTGCTGTGTGCCCCGCCAACGTGAGAGAGACTTGTCTAGTCTCTGTGTCCAGAAAGTTCATCTCATTCTTCTTCGCCATGGCGACGATCAGCGTGTCCTGTCGGTTTGGCACGAATTGTAAGGCAGTGCACGGTCCAGTTTCGGGTAATTTCCAGAATTTTAGGTCGCAAAAGTCCAGAATAAAAATGTTGCCGGCGTTGTCCGCACACGCGAGTTTGTCATGGTTATCGTCAAACACGCCGGTGGAGAATCGTATTCTGCGGCATTCACCGTTTGAACCGCGAACCGTATGATGCAGCTGTAGTATGACACCGTCCTTTGGTTTCGATTTTAACTTGATATCAAATTTTTCTATAGCTGGTCGCTCACCTCTCTCTTGTTCCATTTATGATCGTATCAATATTTTTGTATGAATAGGAAACCATGATATTTTCAGATTGTTGACATATTTTCATAGATTTATCGAATAAATTATTTAAAATTTGGCGGAATCGAGCAATCAAAACAGAAACAGAGATTGTTTCAAATTCTCAATGACAGACGACCAGTGTTGCTAACTCAATTTTTTAAAGAGAGCCCGAAAAAGAGCTAAAATAGAGCTAAATTTTTGGAAAAAAAAGCTAAAATATAAGAAAGTTTAGAAATCAAAATTGTAATTATTGGTGAAGAAAAACGAAACATGATATTATATTTTGTTAGATTAATAAGAGAAATATTTAAAAATACGATTATTCGTCGTCAGAACTATCGAAATTGTGTGTCAAATTCAAAAATTCTAACCCACTTCTGCTTGGTCCTGAGTTTTCCACAACATAAGTTGCCATGGTAACATTTTTTTTAAATACGCACTATAAATAAAGAAATAACCCACACAGTACCCAACCACGATCGTACATACATCAATTACCAAAATCAAGGAATTAATGATCGAACGAAACGAAGTACTTAAATGAATCGAACGATTATTCAACTCGTAGACTAAATATGACTCTATATATTAATTTACTCGTTGGTCTGCATGAAATTCGGATACACGTCTAGTTTTAAAAGAAAAAAAAAACAAATGTTTCATTTTCATGTATTGGAATGGAACTAAAATTTGAAAATTAAAGAGCTAAAATAGTTTTTTTGGAGCTAATTAATTGAAAATAGAGCTAAACGTAGCTCTAGTAATCCTAAATTGGCAACACTGCAGACGACAGAACAAGACAGTGGCAGTCAGACAACCATGAACCATAGAGTATAGTATTAGATTCTGACAACACATTCAAAACCACAAATCACCTAATTACGGACGTCTCACGCATGGAATTAGGAAGTACTGTCTCATATTACTTGAAAACTACAGTTTTCGAGTATCTTCTAGATAGATACTTGAAAGATCTAGTAGATACTTGAAACTAGATATTATGGTTAAAAGGACGCATCTTCAGGTTAATTATGTCTGTAGTATGGTAGTATCATATAAAATGAGTTATTGATATTCTACAACTTATTGTAACCATTTGGAATAGTTGTGCTTGTGAATATCCAATTGTACGCACGACGACATATCAAGCTATACATTTCGAGTATAAGCTGTCTTGTCATTGGACGAAAAGCTTATACAATGCGTGGTCAGCTGAAACTGTAAATGCATAGCTTAATATTTCATCGTGTGTACATTTCATAGAAGCTTTATCTGCTCCATCAACCTCACTGTAAAATAAACAACGAGTTTAAATTGATTTTTTTTAAAAGCCTGATATCTAACTTATGTGAAAAAACCCGTACCTGCTATGGATTATAATTTATAGTCTATGGTCGGGACTTTGATAATATGAGCATGAATCATGATGTGTCCGTCAGTCCTACTACTCCTACACAGGATATACATAGCTATCAAGCTGCACACATGACTATATAAAATTACTTGCGTCATTTCATTGGCCGTCAGTCAATGTGCTTCTGTCCTGTCACAGAGTTGAGAGTACCTTTTAATAGGGTTCTGTGTTTTGTGAGCGCACGACGTGCTAGTTATCTATCAGTTCATACTTTGAAGTTTTGGAGCGTTTTAAAGTTATCTTTTGACTGAAAATAGCGACTACAAGGTAAGATAAAGTACCGTTTGTAATATGTTTTTATTTTAATAACTTTTGGTAGTAATAAAACGCGTGTTAGTGACATGTACTTATGGTAATTTGGTAGGAATGTATGTTTATTTGTATGTATGTATGTTTATTTATTTATTTATTTATATAATCATACTTTATTGTAGGTATTTGCACCAGAAAATACATTAACAAAAAATACGATTATTACTACAAAACATACAACCGGCGGCCTTATCGCTTTCTGCTTCTGAACTGAACTGCGATATCTCTTTTAGTCAGCTGTTAACTAATATGTTATGGTTTTTTATCTCTACGACTATTGACCTCTATTGAGGTGAGCAAAGAATCCAGTATAGTGTATAAAAACTCTTAGGCCTCATTTACGGAGACGCGGGGCGTCTCGCGGCGCGTGTGGCGTGGCGTCTCGCGGCGCGTCGGACGTTTTTTCTGTTTACGGTGGGGCGGCGCGTGAAGCGGCACGCATCATCGCACGCGTAAACACAAACTTATAGCAATATACGACCATGTTCATAGAGAAGCGAGACGGGAAGCGTGGCGGTGCCCGCCGCGGCGCCCGCGGCGAGTCCTCTAGCGTGTAGCGAAGCACGCGGCGGGCATCGCGGCGGCGGCGGCGGCGTACGCTCGCCTCGATCAAATCGACTAGTTTTATGTTGGCGAGAGATGGAAGCGCACGTGTCGCGAATGACGAAAAATTGGAACTAGTTATTTCTGCAATACAGGAGCGACCCCAGTTGTGGATGGTCATTCAGTTGTATAAGAGCTCTTACACACGAGCGGCATGTTCCCAACGGCAGAGGTAACTGCAGCCGTCGACGCGCGCCGGCGGCAACCGTGGACGCGTCGACGGCAACCGTCGACGTGTCAACGGCAGCCGTCGACATTTCGACTTCGAAGATATAGGTCGACGGCTGCCGTCAACGCGTCAACGGTTGCCGTCGACATTTCAACTTCGAAGATATAGGTCGACGGTTGCCGTCGACGCGTCGACGGCAGCCGTCGACCTATATCTTCGAAGTCGAAATGTCGACGGCTGCCGTTGACACGTCGACTGTTGCGGTCGACGCGTCGACGGTTGCCGCCGACGCGCGTCGACGGCTGCAGTTAGAGCTCTTACACACGAGCGGCATGTTCCCAACGGCAGAGGTAACTGCAGCCGTCGACGCGTCGACGGCAACCGTCGACCTATATCTTCGAAGTTGAAATGTCGACGGTTGCCGTCGACGCGCACGGCAACCGTTGACGCGTCGACGGCAGCCGTCGACCTATATCTTCGAAGTCGAAATGTCGACAGCTGCCGTTGACACGTCGACGGTTGCCGTCGACGCGTCCACGGTTGCCGCCGTGACTTATAAAGAGTTGCATATTCCCCAAACTTCTCATGTTCCTTTGATGTAAACACTGGGCCACTTCTTATATTAAATAATTCACTTTTTTAACCGACTTCTAAAAAAGGAGGAGGTTCTCAATTCGAATACTTATTTGTATTTTTTTTTTTTTTTTTTAACAATGAATTTTCTTCTAAAAAAAAGTCGATCATATCATACTCCATTGCGACGGTGACTACGTCTGTGTTGCGCGATTTCTAAATAAGACTGACAGAAGATTCCGCCTCGGACATAGCTTCATCGAGAATTGCCGCTGCGTGCGCCGCCGCGTGGGACGCGTCGGTGCCATCCGCGGGCTCGGCCGCAAAAAACGCCCTAATTCAAACAAACGCGTCTAAAATCGCTTCTCCGTAAACGCATTCATACAACGCCATATATTTGAATTCAGTGCGGGCCGCGCCGCTCAACGCGACGCGCGACGCCCCGCGTCAAGGCCTTAGGTTTATGTAGTTATTTCGGCACAATAGGTAATCTTTGTTATTGAATGAGTCAGTCAGTGTGTTCTAGGTTATTCTAGATTATTGTGCTCACCGTTTAGTGCTATAGTGTAAACAAACTCATACATTTTTAACCGATTTCAAAAAAGGAGGTTCTGTATTCGACCCGTATGTAATGTATGTATGTATGTTGTATGTCCGCGATTTTCTCAAAAACTACTGAAGTAATTTTGATAAATCTTTCATTATCGTGTTCTACATACTTTCAGAAAGGGTTTAGTATATAATATATTAGGTAATTATTCTCATGTATGAAGTTATATGCATAAATGTACTGCATCTCCGGCATTTCTATGCGAATTTTGATGATTCTTCTAGTCGGTGTCTTCAATTCTACAATGCACTAGTGTGGCGTAGGAACAACTAAACAGTGAAAAATAAGTTATAAAAAAAACAACCGACTTAAAAAAAAAACAATACAAAGTGATACATAACTTTAATTTCAGAAGTCGGTGTCAAAAAAAAACGAAAATGCGGAACCAACTACACCGACTGTTACAATGGTAACGGCCGCGACTTACGAGTGTAGGTCGTAGGTTCGAACCCAGACAAGCGCTTTACTTTGTGCAAATTATTTCATCACCACTACTCTCAAAACGGTGTAGGAAAACATCGTGAGGAATCCGGCATGTCCTTAGAATCGACAATTCGAAGTCATTTGAATAGCTACCAACACGCACTGGGCCCGCGTGGTGGATTACGGCCCACTCCCTCTCACCAGTCTCACCGAAGCCTGTGTCCCAGCAGTGGGAATATTATACGCTGATTATGCTTATGCTACATAGGTGGGGATTTTATCCTAAGTGGTACAAATAAATATATTATCGTCGACCGTAGGTTCAATTGAGGTAAGGGACAAAATACCCAAAATGAGTTGAGTATACAGTTTTGTTCATAATTTTTCGCTCTATCGAATGGTGAATATGAAAAAATTCTACCTTGAGAAAATGTCCCTTACCCTAATGATTTTGGATCCAAATTTCGAATCAGTCCCATAATAACCTCCGAAAAAAAACTTTGTCGACCTCTCCTGAAAAATCGTATTTTGTCCCTTACCTCAATTGAACCTACGTTCGACGATATGATGTACTAGCTGCGCCCCGCGGTTTCACCCGCGTAAATGTCGATCCCGTAGGAATATCGAGATTAAAAGTAGCCTATATGTTAACTCAGGGTGTCAGCTACCACCATACCAAATATCAAAATTGATGAATCATCAAAATGCGCATAGAAATGCCGGAGAGGCAGTACATTTATGCATACAACTTCGTACATAAGAATAATTACCTAATGTATTATACAGGTACTAAAACCTTTCTGAAAGTATGTAGATCACATTAATAAATTATCAAAATCGGTTCATTAGTTTTTGAGAAAATCGCGGACATACAAACATACATATGGATCGAATACAGTACCGCTTTTTTTGAAGTCGGTTAAAAAAAGAAATTTCACGAAAACACGAAACGATGAAATCACGGGCAGAAGCTAGTACCTACAAAATGAAATTATGAAATCTAATCAGCATAGCTATTCACAAACACTCGATACGCTTCCGTATCGTATCGAACATTAATCATTACACTATCGTAGGAGTCTTCTAAACGCTGTTGACAAGTCCAAAACCCGAAAATTTTGTCAGTTTAAATCAAATAGACGCCCGCTATTCTTCCAACAGCTATTTGCTGTTGAGGGCAAGTCAAATCAGGTTATCGAAATGTCAGGTTTTCGATACGATAGCCTGTCGTATGGTTGTGAATCAGGGCTCAGAGGGGATGCGAGTTGCATCCTTACCCACGGCAGACTCTTCTCTACATATAGCCTAAATAATTTTGGATAGGTCATGATAGCCCGGAAGTTGCCCGATGTGGCTTCTGATTCGAATGTGACATTTTTAAGGTTGTGTATTACAGTCTGGCCATCCAGGGAATGCGTTCTTGACATCCGTCAGTTTCATACAAACGACATATTCGTTTGTCCATATTGTCATATGTCCATGTTCGTACGTGTTTTGCGAATTTGATCTTTATTAGTTACTAGAATTGTCGCGCTGGCAGGTGTCCGGAACGCATTCTCTCGACGAACGAACTGTACCTGATGTCTATCGATTTCCATTCTGGCAAAATATTTATAGGAATGTTATCACCATTTCAGATACATCAAAATGAAGTTCGCAGCACTGCGACAGTACATCAGGAACAAAAATCTATCGTCACCTCACTTTCTGGCAAACTGCGAACTCGTCATCGATGGCGACAGTTTCTTCAGGGATACATACAAAAACAGCGACTGCCAGTTCGTCCTCGGGCCTGACTGCGATCGGTACGCAGACTTCATCATTAACGAACTCAGCTTGTTCGTCGACAACAATGTCAAGTGCCACGTCATCTTCAGTGGAGGCACAAAACACGATACAGCCAGAAGAAAAGTCATTCATCAACGCATCATTAGTGACCGATATGATAGTGCGCGAATAGACATGGCAGGATATTTTCAGCCCCTCTTCATTAGCGACGTCCAAAAACAAGTTTTAGATGAAATGAACATAAAGTATTTTGTGTGCGAATATGATTCTTTAGAAGCCATTGTGGGCGTAGCCAGAAAGTTAAAGTGTCCAGTTCTAACTAATAATATAGAGTATAGTTGCTTCGGCGTATCCTGCATTACGCCGAATTCACTGGAGAAAGATGGAACCAAATTAAACTGTACAATCTACACGCATGAGAAAGTTAAAACTGCTATTGGTGTTTATAATAAAATGCCGGTTTTGCTGGCTTTATTGAACGAAAGTGGTGACTATTTAGATAAGCTAGCTAGAATTCTTGAAGATGGAAATAGCGATGATATAAGAATGGTAATACAATATGTCAAACGACAAAAGGAAGCAACTGTCGTTAGCAAAGTGGCAGCGAGTATTGATGACGAAGATGAAAATAGAGTTTTTAAGGAAGTTTATGAGAAAATTAATACTATATACTTATACCCGTTATGCAACCTTGCCGTGAAATATTTCCAAAGAGACAAAGCTCATGGTTTATTCAAAGATGACAAGAAATGGTTTTCGAAAGGTGTCTCTAATGGCAGGATAGCGGTTCCGTACATCAATCTCAAGAAGAATGGAGTAATATGTGGGTCTTTGTTAATGAATGACAGCAAGCGCCCCGATGCTTTACTAGCGGCTATTGACATAATCGTTTACAGCCATTGTCTTTTGAATAACTCTCGACATTCAACGATTCATCTCATTGGGAGAGAGGGCAAGAAAAGTTCAATAAAGGAGATTAAAAGTCAGTGGGATAAAGAAATCTCCAATAGAGATATATTTACGAAACACCGTGTTGGGAAGAAATTAAAGTTATTAACGAAGGAGTCGGAGGCTTTCGACCAGTTTCTTAAGGAAGTTCTTCCTGGATATGATTATAAGAAACCACTCGAGACTGTACCTGAGGAATGCTGGATTCTTATTTTAACTTTAGTGTATTACGTTCATAAGAAAAATAAGGACTTCATTAATGGCGCTTACTGCGTTCTTCTATCGTATTTAATGCTTGGTCCGGTATCTAGAATTGTAAGTAATTTAAAAAAGATTGGTCAGAGCTCGTCAGTATCAGATACTGCAAAGGACGCTGTAACCTTCTATAATGGCTTGCAGTTTTTGTTTAAACCAGTTAATTTAAGGCTAAACTATAATTCTACAGTTGTGCACAATTTATCTGAATTCCAGCATTGCCTGCAGCATATGAATTATTTAAATAAATTGTGCGGTGAAAAATTCCCCTGTACTGCATACCATGATACGTACAACGCTACTTTTATTTATAATGCAATTTTGTTTATGGAGAACAAAAATGAATTCCTGCAATATTTGGAATATAGGTTCAAAGGATCAGCTTGTTTGAAGACGTATAAAACTATTTTTACTGGTTTCGAGAATTGTTTGTCCGTGGCCAAAGTGTTTGCGACAACTACAATTTTCAAGTCTCTAGTTGTCAATTCGGTTGACGATGATGTTAATGTTGTTAAATGTCAAGAGAACGGAACAAGTACACAAAGTTAACATTGTAGGCCAGGAGGAATTTGTCCAAAATTAGTTCGTAAAACTCCGTCTAAAGCTAATACGGTTTCTTGGAAGAGCGGTGGCCGCTATAAACATATACAGCCCCATACTGGGACATTGGATGCGCCTTCATGGCACTGTGGCGTATTAATGAATAGTTTGTGTTGTTTTTCTCGTAGATGTAAGTATTATCACTAGTTTGTAAGTCGTGTGTATACTAACAACCACTGAACCACTGATGCAAGGTTTCGGCACCTTGCAGCAGTGATGTCAATAGTCACAATCTGTTTTGTGTTTTTTGGTTTTGTTAAACATAGTTTATAAGTATATTGTTATTAACACTATGAGTCTTGTTGCTCGAATTAAATAATTATTATTATGGTTTTTAAATTTAAATTTCTCAGGTTAGTACCTGGTATTTTCAAAATCTATTATTATAAAGGCCCCTGTGACGGTTTTCATGAAAATTATGACAACGGGGTTTTGAATTTACGGTGTCAAAAACGCTCCCTAAGGGAACTTTCTTCCATAAACAAAGTTTCAGTGACGTAGTAATTCGACGGTAATTTGCGGATGCCATGTGGCTGCCACCGCAGTCTTGGGAAACCTTACGTATGTTAAAGTCAGATAACTTTTATCTGAGGAATAAATAGGATGTTTTGGCAGGTTTTGTATATATTTAGTCAATGGATAAATATGTCTGACGATTTTAAAATCTGCCGTAGGTTTTAAAAATACATTACAATGCTTGTTATAGATTAAGTACTACCTATATGTAAGTACTTGACACCTTTAGGACCTCAGATAAAGGTCATCAAGTAACTATTTTGAATTACAGTATATAAAGCTATTATAAATATAGAGTAGAACTCTGTAATTTTCCTTAGACGACCTCAGAGGGCAATTATCGTAATTTTAAGAACGTTCACGGTCTATCGTTGTAATTGTAACAAACCTCACGTTGGCCAAATTTTGTAAAATGTGAGATTTTTTATCTCGACGGTATATTTTTTATAGTTTATTTACTTATGGCTGATTTTTCCGACGCCAGGTTGGTTGACGTTTGACAGTTTTTGTATGGAAGAATTGTCAAAAATTCAAAATTTAAAGTTATCTAGCGTTGGAAAAATCAGCCCTTAGCATAATTAAGTTATTTACTCAAGCAAATTAATTTTAAAAATTCGTAGCCTTTTGTTAGACGAGAACAACTGCCGACAAACTGTTAAGCAGTTTGGCAGGCGTTTTTTTTAAAAATAAACTATTTTTAACTACCTATCTAGGTAGGTAATGATTATCTCTTTTGACAGTACAAATTAATTAATTGTGTTTAGTTATAAAATAGGTCAGCCCTCTGGTCACGTGAAGAGTCGACATAATATAAAAAAATGTATTACCTTTGAACCTATATTGTAACCTCTTATTTTTATTAGCTGTGGCATCTGAATAATAGGATTAAGAATAAAACAAATTAAATAATCATTACGTCTCCATCATTGATCTCTTTTATTTTTTATACATATAGGCTAAAGGTTCCCCGAAACGATCAATTGCAATTGTTAATATTTACGTGATCGTCTACCAAATGCAATTGAAGCGATTGACAATATCAATAGCAATTGATTGTTTCGAGGGCCCTTTACCTAAAACAAATTGCACAACGCGGTTTTGTTCAATCAAAACACCAGCGGGCGGTGGGTCGCATTTGGATACGGCATATAACCCCAATTATTTTCAGTGGTGCCGTATTTTCTCCGTACTCAAACTGTTCCGTTTTTACACCTCTAGGGGAAATGCGAGTTAATTTGACGTAAAGCGATTATGGCGGTCGCGCCGTCCGCGCAGGCGCAGTACGCCATCAGACACGAACCGCGCTCCCGCGCACTCGCGCCCATTCAAATGGAACCGTGACGTTTGGCGCGAAATTTAAAATGTAACAAACCTTTCGACAGCACAAAACAACATCTTTGTTAACTTTTGTTACAAAAAAGATAGCAAATGATATTAATAACAATCGAGTTACTGAAACAAACACTAAAAAGATTACAAAAGCGAACGGGAAATTAATAAATCACGGTTGAATTCTTTGCTAACGACGCGTTTGCAATGCGGTCTAATAGCGATAGTAAAATCTGTTTTCTCTGAGATTCCGCGGACGTCTGGTCCGTGCGTTTCTGGTAGTCGGGTATATGCCGACGTACCGGTTGGTGGAGAGCGCGGGTGTGCTCCCCCGGATCCTGCGCGCTGTCAAGATGTGCTTCCTGAACGTGCTGCGTCTGCACGTGTCGCAGACTCAGAGGCAGAAGCGTTTGTACAAGCAGTACATGGAGCAACTGGCCGGGGCTTACGTGGAGAGATGTACGGACTTGAGCTCGATGCACTGGGACCGGAGATATAGCTACAGGGTCCCGTCTCCTGAGTGGCGGTATTCCCTTCCGTGTGAGGACCACTGGTGCAGCACGGATGGATCCAGGTCCTGCTGTGGCTCGGAGTGCACGGACAGTGGGAGATGCTCTTCGCCTTGTTGCTCGGAGGTGATCTTCAATGGCGGACACCATTTTAGCGGGAAGAGAACTCCGAATATGCATGTTTGTCATCCTATTTGCTATCCCGGAACTTTTGGGTAAGTGTTTTTCTTTTCCGACTTGAAAGTTCTAGCCACATTTTGGTGAAATATTTTTTTCTGCAACTTGCAGGTGTCTCTCACCTATAGGTGAGACTTAGGTGATTCTCCACAATATTCTTCTTTAGCTCATAAAATATTTTTATTGATATGGGTACATATCCATTTTAATCTAGATTTTAATTACCTACACAATTTATAATCTGTTCTTTTTATCGCATAGAAAGAAATGCGAAGCAAGGAAAATTTTTATATTGTTTTCCGCTCTCAGTCTGATTTATAAATAGATCCACAACAATCTTACGGTACTCATACTGTATTTAAAAAAAGGAAGTAATTGTACCTACTCTTATCGTAAGTAATGGTGGATAGAATCTATGGGAAACGCGCTGTACACTCATAATTATTGTCAGCTTTTTACTTTACAAGTTACAATAGAACTCGAGGTGATAGTCAGTATACATGGTAACTATGTAGCTTTGCATACAGTATACAGATAGTGTCATCCACGAAGACGCGCCCCAGTCTTCTTCCTAATCGGTTACAGTACAAGTGTGCAACATTCCGCTAGTGTTTTGGTTTTGTCGATATGTTACCGGCCAAACCCGATTTCAGGACAAACTAGTTTAGCCTAGGCTAAACTAGTTCCGTCGACATAGGATGCAAGGGCGAGCGAAGGGCACCCCGAGGTTCGGTTTGGTTAGGTTACTTTAAACCCTTTACACAGAAATAGGGGCCCCGCGAAGCGGGGCTCCGTCGACATAAGATCCAAGGGCGAGCGAAGGGCACCCCCTATCGCGTATAGGAAGAACTAGTTTAGCCTAGGCTAAACTAGTTTGTCCTGAAATCGGGTTTGGCCGGTAACAGATACACACTGATTACTTATTAGTGGGTAATTACTTAGTGTGTATTCGAAAAAACTAAAACACTAGAAGATTTATTAACAAACGATAACCACTTGCGATTAGGAGGAAGAGTGGGGCGCGTCTTCGTGGATGGCACTATCTGTAAAAGTGACGTTTAAACGTCAAAAATGTATGCTTAAAGTTAATGAGTTACATAGGTAAGCAACGTTTATGAATAAAGGAATGTTTTAAGGAATTTTCAATTGAACTCTATATATTAGTTCTTTATATTAGTTACTAGCATTTTATCAGCGACTTTGTCGCCATATACCTATTAATTAATATCCTGTGGGATTTTCGATAAATCGGCCCAACCGGATTTGGTTGATGAGTCAGTCATAGAGTGAGATAAACACGACAAATCTTTACTGATTTGTGTTAGATTCCTTTATCCCAAAAGCGGGTATTTGTGATGATTTCCTATAGTCATATCATTCCAAATGCGGGTAGTTTGTGATTATGTCGTTTACACACCGAATATACGTTGTTCTTCTATAATCTCGTGTAAAACGGTAATTTGTCCATCTTGCACTGGTCTCTAATAATTATCATAAACGCAAACACGTGGTTAGCAATAATAATGAACTGTTAATTACTTACTCGGAAAGCGTGCATTGTGCATCTTATTGCACATGTTCTGATAAAGGTAGCTGTTGTTTCATTACGATTAAATGGAATGAGAAGATGTGCTACTGCTGATCGCGTTCAGTTTCATTGGTGAAATTCGCCCTAAGACATGACATTTAGTGTTAATTTCACCAGTCAAACTGAACAAAATCAACACGTCTAAACTGCGTTCAAGAACTGTCAGTGTCAATATTCCCCAACAATGTTTTAAAAGAGGTTTAGATGTGCTGATCACGTTCAGCTTCATTGACAATTCAAAAGTGTCTGTAAATGGTTTAATTGAAATAAATGTTTTGAGTTTGAGTTTGATTGGTGAAATCTGTCCTGAGATGTCTAAAGGGCGGGTTTTAGGCGAATTTGAAGATAGTCCCACTGCCATAATTATGACGGTGGAACTTTCTTCATGGAACTTATCATCAATCTGGCTAACAAGTGGCATTATTGTATTGGTTTTGTCTCCTATCGTGAATTCGTGATGCATGGGTTTTCTTAATTCTCACACTGTGTGTGTATGAATAGCCATTAAACGTCTCTGATTATCACTTGAAACTCTAGTTTCGAAGCGTGACATTATTAGAGTGGTCATTGTTTTAATCAGATGCGCATTTGTTTCACCGTCTTTTGCGTCATCTTGACTTTTCTCCTCATGTTTTGCAACTAAATAGTTGCGTATATTTTTATTGTTGTGTCGTAATGTAAGTGCGTCTTGCTTACAGTGTATTTACATAAGTACTACTTTATAATAATAAAGTGAAAGAGTTGTCAATTAGTACCGGATCACTTGCGACGAGAGTTAAGATTCTAATCTTGAACGTAGGAATTTGAGAACGGCAAGTTTTTCGTTCAGAATTATGCTTTAAGTTCGTCCTTTTGGTCTTCTATATCTAGGAGTAAGACACGTTGTTTGTTGTATGATATTATTCTACTTATTGACTTATGATTATCACCATCAGCATTAATCATTCTCCTACCCTTATCCCAATTTATTTGGGGTCGGGGCAAAATGTCTTTTTCTTCCATACTTCTCTATTAGTCGTGATCTCGGTAGTCACCCCCTTTCTAACCATATCATCATTCACACAGTCTATCCATTGTTTCTTTGGTCTTCCCCTACTCTTATAGCCATCGACATTCATACTCAAAACTTTCCTCACGTCATTTTCCGCGTTCCATCGTATCACACGCCCGTACTATCCTACTTCTTATGACTATTACTATGTGAAGAAATTCCATTATTTTATATAAGAAGGCACCGTTGTCACTGCTACTCCATTTAAATCTAAGCATAAGTTTACCTCTGCTTAACCACCCATAGATAGATTAAGAACACACTATTCGTGACAAATCTCACATTGTGTAAATGCAGAAAACATAGCTAAGACAAACAATGCTCGCGTGAAACAAGCGTCGCCTTTATTTCATTGCGTATACACGCTCCGATGAGCAGCATATGCACTGATTAATGCTTCTTGCAAAAGGTTAATATCCTACGATGTTATGAAACTAAGACTAATTGGTAGGTCCTGTTCAGGGTTGCTGAGGGTCTTTTGTATTGAAGATTTATTTATTTATTTAACACTTCAAGCACATAAATACACAGGGGTGGACTTAATGCCATAGGCATTTTCTACCAGTCAACCAAGGGTGAAGATTTATTATTTACTTGTAACTAAGGGCTGATTTTTCCAACGCTAGATAATTTTATCGGAGGAATAATTTTGAATTTTTGACAGTCTTTCCATATAAAAACGGTCAGACGACAATTTTATTCCACGAAAAAAAATTGCCTGTCGATTGAAAAATCAGCCCTAAGACGGTTAAAAACCAATTACAATAAATTAAAGAGTCCGCGTAAACAGATAAACATAAAAGAGAAAACATAAAATTTTATAGTTGAGGAGAACAGTAGTAGGTAGGTATTTCCGACATGCCACTACAATTAATAAATGTCGTTTATTACACAATTGCTCAGTAATTTCAAAGAATGAACCTGCTACTTGCTGTAATGATTTGTAATCAGCTTTTGACTCCTTAAGTGCAAATATTTTAGTATACTTGTTTTAATTATGTATTAACTAAATAGTTGGTGACGGTTTTAGATATTCACTATAAATTAAAAACGTTGTGAGTTAAGAAGTAAACGAGCTCAACTGTAGAAATCCGGAGAAGCCTGGATATAACACATTGATGATTCACAAGGGCGTGTGCTGGACCCTGCTTTGTTTTTGTTTTTTCACTCCTATTTTTGATATTAATTTTCATATAATTTAAAGAATCTATATTAATCTGAAGAAGTGTTAACCCTACTATTGACGCCCTATTAATTACCATAAGTATACAACAGTTAACAAACAAGCTAATTTAAGCAATTATAATTTACTAATAAATCAGATATTTCCGGACAAACAGTTTTGTAGCTTTCATGTTTGTACTGTTCAGTTACTAACACCAACGAACGGGTTTTAAGATCTATGAAACATCGGGTAAACGCACCACACATACTGCAGAATTCTACTACGGAAGCAGTAGATCACATTTGCCGTAGAACTTATAGCCATTTAGACCGTTACACAATTTCTGGAGCCGAATGGCGTGGAATTGGGGAAGTCTTTGACCAGCACCCTAATTGCGCGTAACACACTTCCAATCCCAGTCTGAATAATTTGGAAGGATATTGCTAATCCATTGCTTCATATGTTCGAAAAATTTGTCCGCTCAACAACGTAAATAAAAAAGTAGAAAGCAAGAAAGAAAAATAGGTTTAAATATTAGTCACAGAAACACGTGCATACAAAAAGACAATTAATTCTAATATCATCATCTGCCTAGCCTTTTCCCAACTACGTTGGGATCGGCTTCCAGTCTAATCGGATGCAGCTGATTAGTATTTTACATGGAGCGACTGCCTATCTGACCTCCACAACCCAGTTATTGGGTAATACGATACCCCTTGGTAAGACTGGTTGTCAGACTTTCCGGTTTCTCTGACGACCCGTAACAACTGACAAAGATCCACGAATTACAGCCGGGACCAACGGCTTAACGTGCTTTCCGAGGCACGGAGGGGTCTTGGTATGTAAAGATGGTCACCCATCCACGGACCAACCGCGGCAAGCATAGCTTAAAAACAAAATAGTATTTCTATAATCACGAGCACAAAGCAGTTACAGTCGACAGCTGCACGTCATGACTGTGACAAGAAGGCTTCCACTCGGCATGATGCTGTGCTATAGGGGGACGCACAGCACAGCGCTGATTTTTAGTGGTTACCCGAAAAGGACGTAGGTACGGAAACCAAGTCAGATCAGTCAGAGGTGGAATAACGCAATTAATGTTGTTGAACTGTCAAATTATAGCCATTGTTATTGTTCGTATGTTACACAATTAGGTAACTGGAATGGACGGCTGTTCGTTGATGATGAATAAATAGTACATATGTACAGACGCCAGCACATCAAGCTACCCGAAACTGTCAAATTTTCCCAATCAAATTTGAACCTTATGTTTTAGCGATAAAGTTGAAAATCTATTAAAGAAATTTGACAGTTTCGGGTAGCTTGATGTGCTGGCGTCTGTACCAAGAAGTAAATCACTTTTATATTCTAAGAATATTATACAGGCTACCGTACTGTACCTACCTGTTCCTTAAATAAAGCTTGTAACTATATACAACTAGTTTCAAGAAAACAACACCGACAACTGTTTATTTAAAACTTACATAAAAATAATAGAAAGCTACATTAAACTTAAAATAACGGTGTTACCATTGCAAGGCGTATATTAACGCTTATTATATGTGTGTGCAGATAAATGGTGGCAACACTGGAATGCAATTATTCTTCATGATGATTGACGGAATCCAAACATTGTGGGATTGCGTGTTAGCTTACTCATTATGATATGTAACAATATAATATGAATTTATTATGAGTGTGGCCCTCGTCAAAATTACGTATTTAAAGTGTAGCTACACAGAGGCGAATGGTTATACACTCTTTTGCCAGTTTTTGAATTTTCACCGACATTCGTTTGCTTGGAGTTAAAAGTTTTTAGATAGGTAAGTTTATTGTAGACCAATTTGGTCTGACCAAAGAATAGACTTGTAGCAATTCTGAGGTTCCGTGATATCTATCACGGAACCTGAGGGGCAATTGAAGGTTCACAGTCTGATCTCAGTCTCATCATCATCATCATCATCAGCCTATAATGTTCCCACTGCTGGGACACAGGCCTCCTCTCTGTGAGAGGGAGTGGGCCGTAATCCACCACGCGGGCCTAGTGCGGGTTGGTAGATGTCACATGTCTTTGAATTTTTGGTTCAGTCTCAATCTGTCAAAAATACCTCTAATTTCCCTACATTTTGACAAGTTTTTGATATTGGTTTGTTGCCGAGACGAGACTGCGACTAGATTTTGAACGTTTTAAAAGGTTTTAAATTACGAGAATTGGGCTTCTGGTATCTACCTAAACCCGCCATAATTAAACAATTGCCGACCACCAGAAGGGTAATTGCGTAACACATACATTTGACAGTTCAACAACATTCATTGCGTTATTTACGTCGTTGAGCAGACAAATTTTTCGAACATATGAAGCAATGGATTAGCAATATCCTTCAAAATGATTCAGATTATGATTGATAGTGTGTTACGCAATTAAGGTGCCCTCAGCGCAGAGCTTTGTTGTTAAATACGACCTTTTGACAGTGAAAACTATAAAATTCTTCCATTATTTTTCCTTCCTGACTTCCTGTAAGTCAAAAATATTCAATAAAAAAAATATATATCAGTTACTTTTTACTGGGCCTTTTTGGCGCAGCCGTGAGGCACACTTTCCTGCTAATTACTTACATTGGACTTTAAGCTTTTTATTTGATCTTTGGTTTGTTTTTTTATCTGATGTATCTGGTGTATTGTGTGTCTTTTAGTCTGTGCTAAATAAATGTATTTTCTTTCTTCTTTCGTTCTTTACTTGTAGTGATAATAGTACCTATAACAATTGTTATTTTCGACTAAATATAGTGACATGCATGATAGATGTAGACGTTTGTTTTATCGTTTAAAAGTCTTAATTGATGTGTTATAACGCGATTCGGTATTTACCGTCATTGCAATGATGGTTATTGTCCATTACCGTCCGTAAGAGTGACTATGCGTTGAATTTATTATTGCCATTTATTTTGTCGCTTTTCTACGCATCGTTTAGCCGGACGTATGTGTTATTAATAGTCAGATTATCTGCTTATTTAAGGTAAAATAGCTATTGGTTTCTTGGCGTTGGAATTCAAGATGCGGGAACTGGGAAATACTCCTGAGCCCTGATTCACAACCATACGACAGGCTATCGTATCGAAAACCTGACATTTCGATAACCTGATTTGACTTCCCTTCAACAGCAAATAGCTGTTGGAAGAATAGCGGGCGTCTATTTGATTTAAACTGACCAAATTTTCGGGTTTTGGACTTGTGAACAGCGTTGAGAAGCCTCCTACTATAACAATGATTAATGTTCGATACGATACGGAAGCATACTTATCGAGTGTTTGTGAATAAGGGGGCTGGAGTTTTTTTTTTTATGAAGGTCTGGAATCCAAAAGCAAAAGATAATGATGAAGTAATGCTAGTGGCGTTTGACCTATCCGAGTTTTGGAGCACATTATTTAAAAGTACTTAGAAATTGTCATTTCAACTCTTTACTATGAATTACTAGAAAAACAATGAATGAATGAGCACTTGCACGAATTGCAAATGGCCGCATAGTCCCCAATCAATTTTTGACTCCTAACTTACTTGTTCAAAGTCAGGATGTCACAACTGCATTCCTCATAAGAGTGGGCACTAGTACCAACTCCCAAATCTCGCTAGCTACAGGCACAGAACCCAAGCAAGCAAACAACAGGCAAGCAAGCAAGCAAGCAAGCACAGGCAGC
Source organism: Amphipoea oculea (assembly GCA_945859645.1). Taxonomy (NCBI): domain Eukaryota; kingdom Metazoa; phylum Arthropoda; class Insecta; order Lepidoptera; family Noctuidae; genus Amphipoea; species Amphipoea oculea. The sequence goes on from OX243880.1 coordinate 17,153,065, forward strand.
AGCAAGCAAGCAACAGGGGGCCTAAAAAGGCCACTTTGGCAGAATCATAAAAGGATAACAATGAATCATAATAAAAGTCGTAAAATGGTCACTAACTGACGATTCATAATATTATTTGCGTACAGTATCATTATCACGCAATTCATCTGTTTGACAGTTTTGTATGGAGATTCGTAAAGTGATCCACAAAATATGAATTGCTTTAATCTCAAATAATATTATGAATTGTCAGTTTGTGACCATTTTATGACTTTTATTATGATTCATAATGTTATCCTTTTATGATTCTGCCAATGTGGCGTTTTTAGGCCCCCGGGCCCCATGTAATAGGAGGCGACGATAACAAACATCATTTCCAAAAACACAAGGTGCCTCTCTTAGAAACAGTATCAATATCCAAGATAAAGTATATACTAGTCAGATCAACATGACAGATAATCGTTAATAAGTATGCTCTTAACTTGTTATTTCGCGTGTCAGCGAGAAGTGCTGTCAATAACGTCCGCGGAATGGCAGCAGTGCGTTACACCCGCTGTATCTTTTTATCATAAGTTTTTCCGGGGAAAACAGCCGTTCATCCACGCAGCGGAATATATTGCTTTGTGGTATGACTGTCGGGTTCCGTATCAAATTGACGAGAGTTCTGTTTGATAGATATGGTCTGCAACAAGAATAATGTATCCAGTATTATGTAATATCTTGAATTCTTAGCCTCATCCATCGCTTTTCACCAGGCGAGATCGAGGTCAAGAACTTACTTACACTTTGCGATGAAAAAAAAATAATAGAAAAAGATAGGTAATAATTAAAAGAGTGTCTTTGGAGTTTCTTGCTCGTTCAGCTTTATAGAGATATAAAGATCTACGTTTTGGAATGGGCAACTTTCTAACTGATCGACTCCTTGACAATTTTTGAAAAGTGTAGGTTTAATTGAAACAAATGCTTTGAGTTTTATAAGTGGATCCGGAACTGCAAAGAAGAAAGTCGCAGGTGTTCTGGAAGCAACGAATTTAAAGATATTTTTCTTTGGTTTGAGTGACGGAACTAGATAACTGGGTACTGAATTTATATGTGTCACTTTGGAGACGAGTTTAAAAAGTCTTAAGTGCCTCCAATTAGGTACATCGGTTTTGAACCTATAATTTAGAATCGGAACACATAATGCAACTAAATAGGTATTATTAATAAAAATGACCGTTTACTTAAATTAAGTAAGTATGCCAAATAAGATCGAGCTGAACTCAATCGAACGCCAAGAAGTGCTTGAAAAATGGATTAGAAGGAGAGTAACCGGAAACACATGACATGCGAACAAAGCAAGTTAGTAAAAGCTTATAATAATAGGTAAGAAGCAAACATCCTAAAGTACTTCACTAAACCTAAAGTTATAAGTTCGTAGCCGACTGCAGGCGACAGCAGCTGGCGACATGTGTCGACACTACTGGTTTATATGTATTTCTTTGAAATACCTTCCGTAGTTATAGCGACACGTCGTCTGCCACGTATGTACGACGTATTTACGTCTGCTACGTCGTGTCGCGAGCTACGGAAGGTATTTCATAGAAATACATAGAAACCAGTCGCACATAATTATTCTGTGCCAGTAGTGTCGCGACATGTCGCCTGCTGCTGTCGGCTACGAACTTGTACTTTAGGTATGATTCCGATCTCGGCAGCACGCAGCAGTGCTGCCGCGCCAGTGCGGTCGCAGCACTACTGGTCCTCATACATTTTGTATGGGTTTATACGTGATTACATTCCGAGCACGGCAGCAATGCTGCGCGACATTGCTGCGTCACTTTGCTGCCGTGCTCGGAATGTAATCACGTATAAACCCGTTGAAAATGTATGAGGACCAGTAGTGCTGCGACCGCACTGCCGCGGCAGCACTGCTGCGTGCTGCCGAGATCGGAATCATACCTTTAAACCGACGTCCACGACCTAACGACCACCGACCGACTGACGACAACCTACTAGGTACCTACACAAAAGTAGTTTATCAATAAGTCGCACTGTTTCCGTACCGTGTCGTCCGTACTCGTCCGTACGAAATTAAAAAAAAGAAAAGTTGGCCGACTTTAGTGTTGGGATCGAATCGATTTTAGACGATTATACAATGCTGTAAACAGTGCCAGCTGATTTGGCGCTCCGTGCCGTTCATTATGAGCTAGGCCTATTTTTTTTTTCTTGTTTTTTACTGTAGGTAGAGGTTGCATCAAGAATAGTCAAGATGCGTTTATTTTGTTCATGGCTAGCCCAATCATAGATATAGCGAGGTTTGTTATTTTGAAGTTTTTAAACTTTGCTACATGTTTCATGCCTACCTCGTCTAGTTTTTAAAATATGATCGGCGTGTAATATTGTTTGTACAACCTAGTCAGTAATCATTTATGTCTAAGGTGACCCAGAGCCAAGACAACTAAGTTATTCGATCGGAAAGAAAACCGTGATTCCTTTCAAACTCAAACTCAAAACTCAAAGCATTTATTTCAATTAAACCATTTACAGGCACTTTTGAATTGTCAAGAAGTCAGTCAGTCAGACAAAATGAAGCTAGTTGCCCATTCCAAAGCGTAGGTACCTATGGAGAAGAACAGGCAAGAAACTCCATGGACACTCTTTTAAATCAAAATAATGTGGTTACAAAGTCTTGGTTACATCATTCATGTTAAAAATTATACATGCGAGAACGATGCAGAACGTTAAAACTTTGTAAGGCAAGACACACATATACAGGTCTAAAAAGTTAGTAAAGAACAAATTCGCTGCGCGCCCGCTCCGCTTTGAGGACGCTCGCAATCCGCTAGTAGGATAAGGCCCTAAACGTATTATATCAGATGAATAGTTACACACCGATTTCTCTCTTTTCAGTTATTTGACATTCGAAAGCAGAAGACAAAGCGTTGTGGAACTATAGAGACGCTATACAACGTTTATTAATAAGGGGGTTAGTGAATTAAAATAAGCGAACGGACATTAATGTTTATGGAGCAGCATTGTTAGTTTGTTGCTGGTAAACCGTAGCTAAGTCAAAAAAACAACCATCGAAGATAATCAAATCAGCGAGGAAATTACAATTGTAACGCAACGAAAACGTGCTGCTTTCATTTTTGACTTATTTTAGTTTATTTTTAAACTATTTTAATGATTTTTTGCTACCTAGCTGTCCGTAGATTAAAGTTTAGAATTTCCTGTTAAAAATGTCGTGCCTAAAATACACAAAAAACTAGCATGACTTTTTTTTAACAAAGAAGTAATACCTACCTTGTTAAAGAATCTAAGTGATTATATAAGATGATAAAGTGTCGATACCTAGAGCTACTTTAAAAAGAGTTGGTTCTTAGAAACAATTATTATTTGATGTGTTTTGGTAAAGTGTTTGACGTTGAACCAAAGGGATTCTATAAATATACGAAGTTTGACAACGAAATCATTACAGTCATGTGATTGTGATAGTTCTCCTTCTTCTAATCCTGGCTACGAATAAGTAATCCTGGTGCCTACCTAGATAAAGGCTACCGCCGACAGGTGCGACACGACTCTGGTAGAACAATGTCAATGAAGTTTTCATAGAAAAAGTTCTATATGTATAGTCGATTCGCGCCTATCTGCGGTAGCCTACTTTATCTGTAAAGCCCGGCAACAAAATAATTAGCATCCTCCGGACTGATTGTTGGCTAAAACGACATTTGCATAGCTATTCACAAACACTCGATACGCTTCCGTATCAGGTTATCGAAATGTCAGGTTTTCGATACGATAGCCTGTCGTATATGGTTGTCAATCAGGGCTCAGTTTTACAAACGGTTCGGTTTTTCATTCTCAAACAGTTTCATGAATGTAATTTCGGTGTCCATTGACTTGTTTTCTTGCAAAAACAAAAGTATTATACGCCGATATATGACACGGACACCTATAATGCTAAAACATGCATGTCTATGAGTCATAAATAATGCCTGTCCGATGAAGAGCCTGCATCGACCAATAAATACAGACAAGGAAATTAATTGTTGGGAAAAATAACACCTACGTCAATTTGCCGTGTTATAGCTGTTTCATTGATCTATCAAAGAATGATTACATAATATGCATTCAGCTTACAACGTTCCCGCTATGCTCGGAGTCTCTTTGAAGGATAAAATCAGGAATTAAATTATCCGGAAAAGAACCGGAGTTACCGACATAGCTTGCAGAGTAAGCAAACTGAAGTGGCAGTGGGCTGGCCATATCTGTCGAAGGACCAATGGCCGGTGGAGCAGACGAGTCCTGGAGTGGAGACCGCGTATCAGCAAGCGTAGTGTGGGACGCCCCCCAGCTAGATGGACGGACGACCTAAAGAAGGTGGCTGGGGTAGACTGGATGTGGAAGGCGGAGGACAGGGTGCTGTGGCGCACTCTGGGAGAGGCCTATGTCCAGCAGTGGACTGCGATAGGCTGAGTTGATTACAACGTTCCCATTGCTGGTACACAGGCCTCCTCTCTTTTTGAGAGGGAATGGGTCGTAATCCACCACGCGGGCCAAGTGCGTGTTGGTAGATGTCACATGTCTTCGAACGTTTGGTTCTAGGACATGCCGGTTGCCTCACGAGGGTAGCCCGCGAAATACAATTTTTTTTTACGTTTTTTGCAATTTGCTATGGTCAGTATTAGGTTGTAAGTTGATTAAAATATGACTCGCGACCGTAACAAATATGTATTTACAAAATTATAATCATTAAAGTCATCACATTATAACACGTTACATCACATTATAGTACAGAATTATAATCATTAAGGCAGACGCGGTCACTAATCAGAAAAAAAAACGTGTGGTCGGGGGACCCCCGGCAGGCACTAAGTTCAAAATGAAAATAATTTAGTGAGTTTCTTAAGTGTGGGGCACACGCACTAAAATGTAATTGACAGGCTTATGTGGATATATCACACACATATATATTATTAGGCACTGCTTATATGCCTATACTTATGCAATGCACGCCACTGCTAGTAATCCTATTGAATGACTATTTCATGAATTGTTGACATTTTAGGATTATACTAACTTAACAAGTTGAATTACTGATTTTAATGATTATAATTCTGTAAACACATATTCGTTACCTACGGTCGCGAATCATATTTTAATCAACGTACAACTTAATAGTAATACTGACCAGCAAATAAATAAACACAAAGTAAAGCGCCTGTGGGTTCGAACATACAACCTACAAACTCGTAAGTCGCAGCCGTTTCCACTGGGCTACCACAAATCTCGACAACTGTTAAATAATTGTTGTGATTTGAATATACAGGCAGTTTAAGTTGGTAGAATTTGCTTAGCCAATTTCCCTGGCTTTACACATCTACTTATATATGTTACAAATTGGCAGCGGTGGTGCTGGTGGTGCCAGCCTGTGGAGTGATAAAAAACTGTATGTAAGTGCTAATGAAGTTTCGTAGTAGTGCATAAGTGTTGAGTTATTGTATTGAACAGGCGTTTCCTCCAAGAGTACCTAAATCATTCGCAGTAGGTACCTGAACTTTTTACAATATAGTGTGTTCCAAAAGTATCTGATGAAAATCTAAGCAAATGGAATGGATCAGAAGACGTCCCTATGGATGCCAATTTGTGATACAGACGCCAGCACATCCACCCAGAACTGTTAAATTTTTCCAATCAACATCGAACCTTATGTTTTAGCGATAAAGTTGAAAATCCATTAAAGAAATTTGACAGATTGTAGTAGCTTGATGTGCTAGCGTCTGTTCATAACATACATAATCAGTCTATAATGTGCCCACTGCTGGGACACAGGCCTCCTCTCTGTGAGAGGGAGTGTGCCATAATCCACCACGCGGGCCCAGTGCGGGTTGGTGGATGAAAAATGTCTTCGATTTTTTGGTTCTAGGACATGCTTTCCTCACGATGTTTTCCTTCACCGTTTTTGAGAGCAGTGGTGATGAAATAATTTACACAAAGTGCCTGCCTGGGTTCGAACTCACGACCTACAACTCGCAAGTCACGGCCGTAACCACTGGGCCACCATTGCTCTCAATTATAGTCAATTTGTAGTGTCACTTTCGAATTGAGTGCTCTGTTTTGTATATTCAAATTGTAATTTGTTTATTATTTTTTTTACTAAGGAAGTCTAGATCAAACTGTTTGCTAGTTTTCTTTCAAAAGTTAGGTAGACAAAGATAGTGATCAAATTAATGGCTTTGCTCAAAAACTTTTTGATGTTTTTCTTTCGACAATAATTGAGGTTAACCTTGTAACCTCAATTTTCGTCGACGTCTTTTCAAATAGATAGGTACAATTTATAATGTTATTCAAACAATTATCGTTGGCTCAAGTGGTGTGATATAACGTTGAAACTTCACTTGGGGCAAGCACCTATACAGACTTGAGCCAAGTTGACATAATATGTCAACTTGGCAAGCTTACCTATATTATAAGCTTATTGTAACAACCGTATACTTTATTTATGGGATTTTGAACAAGTCGCTTCTAGTGTAGGCAGGTTCTCGGGAACTGATGGGCTTCTTGGTATCTAAATATGACTTAAACTACCTAAGTGTTTAAACAAGAATGACCATAAAATTTACCATAACACTCGCTGAAATAACTTTAAAACTGTGTCAATTGCCATTTGCAAGAAACATGGACATTTTAACAAGTAATAAAGAACATTAGAACGTTTACAGCTGACTTGCGGACTGGTTTATAGTTAATATCGCCAGGGTAATAGCCCGTAATGTTAAGGGCAGCTGCCCGACGAAAGTACTAGTTTGTCGACTCGTTAGACCATAACGAACACGCTTTTCACTCGATTTTCAATTACCTCTTCGCAACTTGCAAAAGCGGCTTCTTAACCAATATTATTATCGATCAAGACAATTTGTTTTTATTATTTTATATTACTCAACCACTTTCTAGTTCCATTATTTAACTAAATTACCTTACTGCATCGACTTTCGTAGGACATTGACAAGGAAGTGTTTAGCGCCATCTGTTATTGAGTAGCTGTACTAGTATGATAGTTTAGTTTAAACGTGCGACAACAGATGGCGCTCCGAAAAAAAAGGATTTTGCGTTAGATCGCAAGAAACGTTATTCATAATTTTGTTTAACTTTGTGAAAAAAAAAAAAAAAAACTATCAATGAGTGTTAACAATGATTGGGAGAGTCTAATTAGATTTTTGTAATATTTCATTAAATTAATATTTTTTTTAGCTTTTGGGACAAATTGCTTTATTTATTTATTTACACATACAGATTTTATAACATTAGAGTAAAATGGTGTTAGATACTTTCTTCCAGCAGACCTGCGAAAGGAGAAATGAAAAAGAAATAAAGACAACAGTGTGTGAGAACAAGAATATTTTTTTTTTATTATGTGTTGGTGCTGGTGTGTAATTTTTAAGTACCTACTTATTTCAAATTTTCCGATACCTATTTAAATATTGAAAAGACAATGAAAATCTAGTACCTAATCTTATCTTCTGTTATGTAGATTTGAGTATAACTTTAACATATTAACAGTACCAACAGACGCCAACAGTCGGAACCAGAGTAGCAGGTGACTGCTAGGTTGCTCTAACCACGTTCCGTCAGCAGATGATTTAAAAAGAAAACTATTTCACTAGGCTACAGCTACAGCCTTGCTCTAGTCACCCAACAAGTGAAACGACGCGTGATGTTATAGTTATATATCTTATAAATAAGTATACGTTGAGATGGCCACACACTTCGGGTCCCGTTCGGTCTAACTGTAGTCGGAGGAGCCGCTGCGTTCCAGAATCATACGTAATTCCATTATAATTTATTTATTTTATCAACGGCTGATAACGGAGGCTTAGCTAAATCTTCTTGTGTGCGAGGTGATGAAGTATAATTTGCTTTGACAAGAAGGGTAGTCAGCTTATAAAATTGATAGGAATGGACGAGGGTGTAAGGAGGCCAAAACTCTGCAGATGTTATGGGTATCGATATGTAAACAAGATGAAATAAAAGATTTGTTTTTTTTTTGGGGTCAATGACCGCTTATAGTTTTGTTACTTGGAGTATGACTCGTGAGAATCTGTTTTTTTTGTTAAGACATAGTTTCAATACTCATCAGTATCAGGGTCTGTAAAATTTACAGAAAAAAAAACTGATGTTTTAATTGACTACAAAACAGTCAATGACCCAAAAAAAGGCATACAATTAATTTATTTTTTGTTTTATAATGTGTGAGTTCCGCTACATAATTTTATTTGACGCTGTATACACAATGTCAAATTAAATCCATATGTATTACCTATATGGTTTAACATATTATACGACAATTATGAACATGTTTATGTTTTATCTGTCTGTTTATTCCTGCTAATCTCCGGAACGGCTGGACCGAGTTTGACAGGAATTTCACTGGCAGATAGCCGATCTTATAAGGAGTAACTGAAGATACTTTTATTTTAGAAAAAGAAAATTAAGTAAGGTTTTGCACGAAAAACTTATTACCCATGATCATGAAATTCAATTTGTTTACACAACTAGTATACAATATATTCGGTAACTGGTCCAGGTTACTAGATGACGAAAAATGAGATCTTTGGTAAATCTTCTGACATAAATATAGACCTTTCTGATGATATAAAAAGATAGACCTAATTTACTATAATGCGTGTGTAGGTATATTATGCTCAAGATACAATATCTTTACCACAATAACTTATTGTTCTAAGTTAATCTTGTGTTCATACTGTGTATCATGTAGATTCTCTAAGGCTCTGTCTATCTAATTGATATATAATCTAAATACTTTCTTTGTTTCAAAGAATGGCCATTAAATTCTATTTAGTTTTGCTCCAAGAGGTACAGATGTGTTGATATTTGCATTGTGCAACCACACTGGCTATAAACAAAAGAATATTGAATAAACATAATTATCTCGCCTATACCTATTCTCCGAATGGTTAGGCAGAGTTGTTCCACTGCGCTCCAAAATAAAATATGTAGAGTAAGCATAAAATGCAAACCATAAGTTGGTTGTTACACACAAATATAAATATCGGTAGTATTTTTTTACCGTGGATTCGTCTCGTGTGTCAAAAATGCTCAAGGCCATTTCGCACTTTATGGCCCTAATGTGACTGAATAAAAATATTTGATATGCATTTTTTTCTTTTTTTATGATGTTTAATATAATGTTTCATGCTTAATTTATTTTTTTGCTAACTCTACTCAACATATCTTGGAGCGCAGTGGAATCAATGTATGAACATTAAAATTATGATAACAATGGGTTTTGGAGCGCAGTGGAACAACCCTACAGGACCTAAACGCAAAAGACGCAAGTTTTAGAAGCATTAAAGGTAAATGATCGACTACAGTAAACAAAATCAGAAAAATATTATGATATTCTTCAGGATATATGCTAGGTAGATAGTGTGTTGAAAACATAATAACAACACAACTAATTTGATACGATAGAAAAAAAATCACAAAAACCTCTAAAAACTTTCTTTTTACAATAAAAACTATACTAATATAATACGATCATTTTGAGTTTTTGTCAGATTATTCTACAAGAAACATACTAAAGCTGTTGATGTTGAATGTTTTCATTTTTTAGTCCCAATAATAGATTTTTTGTAAATAGACAATTGCTTCATATTTTGCAATAAATTACCAGCGTTGTGTCATCGCGCTTCTCTTTCTTTTCTATGCAGTCCGACAGTGACCGCGCTTTAGGTCATGTTAGTCCCCTTAATACAAGCTTATTTTTAGCTTAGAGCGGTTTCTTTTTAAAAAACCTAATCCGGAACCCGGTTATACCACATTTCGCCAGTTAGGTTTATGTGTAATTAAATGATTGTAGAAGAAACATTACCAGGAATATTATTGTTTTAAAATGTTAAAGCAAGCAAGCAGGGGGCCTAAAAAGGCCACTTTGGCAGAATCATAAAAGGATAACATTATGAATCATAATAAACGTCATAAAATGGTCACAAACTGACAATTCATAATGTTATTTAACATTAAAGCAATTAATATTTTGTGGACCATTTTACGAATCTCCATACAAAACTGTCAAACAGATGAATTGCGTGATACGAAATTGTACCCAAATAATATTATGAATTGTCAGTTTGTGACAATTTTACGACGTTTATTATGATTCATAATGTAATCCTTTTATGATTCTGCCAAAGTGGCCTTTTTAGGCCCCCAGGAGTGTTTACTAAATCTACAGTAATAAATTATGTTCCTTGCTTCATACATACCTTGAACATTTTTAAGTTGAAGAGTCATGAATATTTCTCTTAGTAAATCAAAAATATGTTTTATTCCCTATTTTTAGGAGTATGATGAATGTTGGCTTGGGCGAATACTCCTGCCCCTATCCTATTTTTTGTGGTCAGCGCAGTAGCATTTCTTTTCAACTAGCTTCATCTTCCTGACTGACCAACCGGCCGACCCCTTGACAATTCAAAAGTGCCTGTAATTGGTTTATCTATACAAATAAATAAAATTGGAGTGTCTGTTTGTAATATTAAAATAACCGCTTTTTATTACTAAATGCATATGGATGTATACACGGTACATATACCCAAATAACATTTTTTACTATTTTTGTTGTCTGTCTTTTTGTTCCGGCTAATCTCTGAAACGGCTGGATCGATTTTGACGGGACTTTCACTGGCAGATAGTTGATATAATAAGGAGTAACTTAGGCTACTTTTATTTTGGAAAAAGAATTAGGGTTTCGCGCAAAAAATTAAAACGTTTTCCGTCATGCACGCGAACGAAGTCGCGGGCACAGCTAGTCACACTATCACACTTCACACTAATATTATAAAGGCGAAAGTTTGTGAGTGTGTGTGTGTGTGTTTATATGTTTGTTACTTCTTCACGCTCAAACGGCTGGACCAATTTTGATAAAATTTGGTGTGGAAGTAGCTGACACCCTGAATTAACATATATGCTACTTTATATCCCCATATTCCCACAGGATCGAAACTTATGCGGGCGAAACCGCGGGGCACAGCTAGTTAGAAATAAATGCTTTGAGTTTTTTCCTTCTTTGCATGTCTAGCCGTCATCAAATATCTACCTATTCCACACTATACAATGACCCGATGACTTGACATTTTTAATATAAGATTTATCGCCGACTGCAGCTCTGAGATAATTTAATTGGTAATTCGAATAGATTGTCAATAGCATTATATGAAGCGGAATAGTATCACCCTCTTGATAGCCATGACCTCCACAATATCCGTTCACAGTCCGTTTCTTTGGTATTCTCCGTAAAGCCGTGGATTATATTAGTGTTTTCTTTTTTTAATAATGATGTAATGACGATTTTGATCTCTTTCATCATAATTATATTTCATTCACTAACATCTAATTAGGTGCGAGAGAGAAAATAAAAGTTCTCATTACTTCAAGAGCACGTAATCTAATTAGAAATTGAATCCAACTATAAATATGTATGTGATAATGTTACGTTATAGTTTATTATGTTGTTTACATTACATGCGTATATTTTAATAAACGCGTAATACATAACTGTTTTGTGCGTATTTAGTTGGTTTCCAAGAACATAAAATTGCAATAGCAATAGGCTTAGACACTACTGGCGAAATGTGGGTGCAGAGGTGTACCTATAGTAAGGTACCTACACCTGAAAAGAAAGAAAGAAAGAAAGAAAAAGTATTTATTGCGACTCGTACAGGAAGATTACAAACTAAACTAAACACGGTAAAAAAGATAAAAAACCAAGTTATATAAAAAAAAGTAAAAAGAAAAATTAAACAGAAAGTCCTATACGAGGCCAAAAGGCTCCTATCTCAGCATGATGCTGCGACATTTAAAAAATAAATGCCACCCCTGTACAACGCATGAGGAAAATAGGCGTGTTAAGTTATCTAGAACATAAAGGAAACTTAAGGCTTTATTTTTTGGTTTAATTTTTATCATAATAATTATAACTTATCTTTTTATAAGCAAATGACATACCGGAGAATGGGCATGGATCGCCAACCCGCCTGTCAAGCGTGGCGATTATGGTAACAATTGGGGGAGGCCTATATCCAGCAATGGACGTGTTTCGGCTGAAATGATGATGATGAAGCATATGGCAATTAAACAACTTTTCATTTATATTTTTTACTAGCAGCTCCCCGTGGTTTCACCCTCATAAGTGTCAATCCCGTGGGAATATCGGGATAAAAACTATGTCCTTTCCCGGGACTCAAACTATCTCTATACCAAATTTCATCTAAATCGGTTCAGCTGTTTAAGCGTAACAGACAGACAGACAGACACACTTTCGCATTTATAATATTAATATACAGGGTGTCCCTGGAAGTATGGATCAAATCGAATAGGGGCGTGGGCAAGGTCATTTCCAATGTCAGTGATTTTTTTTACGGTTCAAAAGTTATGACCGATTTTAATTTTTTTTTTCAATCACTTCGCTTAGTGTTCAAAGAAAATAATCATAAAAAAATACTATCAGGGCTATCTAAAGAAAATAAATTTATAGCCCTGATAGTTTTCACGAATTCGATCTTTCTTCTCTTTTTTTTTAGTTTTTTTTTTGTATTTTTTTTTGCTAAAACGTTTGGAAATGACCTTGCCCACGTCCCTATTTGATTTGATCCATACTTCCAGGGACATCCTGTATAATATATAGTATGGATTACTGAATGGGCCTGGTCTTGTCCTCGATCACGGCTGTTGCAAAGCGATGGATGAGGTCTCTTGGTCGTTAGGTGGTTTCTTTCATCTGCGTGCTGATTTGCAGCATAAAGCATAGCTGTCGATAGGTCTTTATGAATAAAGATGATGATTTCATTTGGATGCAAGTAGTGAAAAGATGAGAAAGCTTGCAAGGTCACTGGCGGGGCTGTCTGGTAAAGGCCCCTTCACGTTAAGTTGGTTACAGAGTATTTCGATGATCCAACGATTTTATTAATAAAACTTGCTGCGGCTTGCGGTTTCACCCGCACATGTCTCGATTCCGAGGGCATATCGGGATAAAAAGCATCCTAACCCAGGTCTACCCATGTGCCAAATTTCATCCAAATCTGTTCAGCCGTTTTACCGTGAAAGTGTAATAAACAAAATCACTTCGAATTTAAAATACTAGATATAGTGATAACACTGATAACTCAACAAACAGACATTTTAAAAATTGGGTGTTTTTAGTCGATGGTTATTTCTGGGCTAGAGTGGAACCATCGTCAACCACATCGTCGAATACCATTAGGCCCCGTCAAATTTATATTAAAAAAAAATACAATGCAAGTAGTCACTTTTTCTCGACAGGTGTTGTTTAATAAAGCAGATTTTTTTAATTCTTTCACCTGCCACCTTTCGCATATTAGTTTTTATCAAATAGGTCTTAGAGAGGTTCAAACGAGGTTTGAGCATGTCGGAAAACATATTGGATTTCAAGGATTTTTTTGCGCGGCACCCTAAGATTTTATCTAAAATAAAAGTATAAGTTATTGCTTATAATATCAGCTATCTGTCAGTTAAAATCCCGTCCAAATCGGTTCAGCCGTTTCGGAGATAAGCCGGAACAAACATACAGACAAAAATTTTAACATTTGTTTTTTTTTGTTTGTTATAAGTAACTGTATATGTATACTTTCATATGCATTTAGTAAAAAGCTGTTATTTTGACATTACAAGCAGATACTTACCCCCTTATTCATAAAACTTATCAAACCTATTTTAGTTAAAATGGGGTTTGTCTCTTTCTTACACACAGAAATGACAACGTGACAGATAAAGACAAACGTTCTATAAACCTATTTTAGCTAAAATAGAGATAAAATAGGATTATGAATAAGGGGGTTAATTTTTATTTATTTATGTGGCTATATGAATAAATAAAGGATTTGGGGGAGGCCTTTGCCCTGCAGTAGGACAGTCTAGGCTAACAAAAAAAAAAAAAAAGCTATCTATAGATTACAAATTAGTCACGTTGTCTCGACAGGTGCTCTTTATTAAAGCACCTTTCACCTCTCGCGTATTGGTTTTATCAATAGGTTCCAATGAAATGAGTGAGATAGTGTTCAAACACGATTCTCGATGTCAATAAAAAAAATTCATACTTACTAATAATATAAATGCGAAAGTGTGTCTGTCTTACCTCTATTTGGTATAGAGAATCCATCCAAATGTGGAGGGGCCCGTGTCTAAATAATAATAGCCGCACAGGTCGATCGATCAGGTTAAGCTACGCTTGCCGCGGTCGTTCTGTGGATGGGTGACCATCTTTACATACCGAGACCCCTCCATGCCTCGAAAGCACGTTAGGCTGTTGGTCCCGGCTGTCATTCGTGGATCTTTGACAGTCGTTACGGGTAGTCAGAAGCCCGAAAGTCTGACAACCAGTCTTACCATGGGGTATCATATTACCCAGTTACTGGGTTGTGGAGGTCAGATAGGCAGTCGCTCCATGTAAAATACAGGTATTCAGCTGCATCCGGTTAGACTGGAAGCAGACCCCAACATAGTTGGGAAAAGGCTAGGCAGATGATGATTTAGTGATCGAAATGTTTGAACTGCTATAACGTTTTGATTAACTAATACCTACCTTTGACTTATCATAAAAAAACCCGACTACTGAAAAGGATGAAACAAGAAAGTACCTTCCCGTGGTCGCATGCTACCGTAGCTTCTTTACGTTTATTGCCCGTGGTCCGACCGCGTAGTTCTACTAGTAGGACCACGGGCATTTTTCTTTTCGGTGGTTCTATCAATCGGACCATGGGCAAATCAAGTTCTATCAGTAGTACTAAGGGCAACTTTGTTTACCCGTGGTTCTATTAAGTGAGTAAACTTCTTTGCATGTAAACCTTGGAGTTACTAAATACCAAAATAAATGTTGGACATGCATTGGATAAGCTGCGATGATATATATTCGTCCACGTTTACTTACTCTTTGTCTAAAATCTTTTTTTTAGTTAAACCAGCTAACTCTTTTACTCTCACATTTTTAATCTCACATTTACACGTCCGTCCATCAATGCCTCTTTTGCTGGCTGCTGCAGTAATGTAGGTACTATTTTCTTTTTAGTGCAATAGGTAGCTACAAAAACATTTTTAATCACTATTATTTTTTAGTCTTTTGTTACCAAAAGGCTAAAAAATAAAAATAATAGTTAACAGGTATAAGTACTACGTAAGTAGTACCATGGGCAAAAATATTTATCTTAGTCCTACTCGACCAGTAGAACCAGTGCCAATAAAATATGATAATTTTATAACGATAGTCCGATTGATAGAACCACCGAAAAGAAAAATGCCCGTGGTCCTACTAGTAGAACTACGCGGTCGAACCACGGGCAATAAACGCTTCTTTAGTAGGTACAGCGGCATGCGACCACGGGAAGGTACTTTCTTGTTTCATACTTTTCAGTAGTCGGGTTTTAGTTTTTAAACTTTTTTTATATTTAATTATTTTGGGGCTTATTTCAGTAATACTTACATATATGTTTGAAATGTGCTAATTAAGCCCTTTCATTTGATACCCCACAAGGCACCATCCCAAAATATTTATTTTTAAATTCACTACTTTATGTCCTCTAGAGGGCGCTATATTGAATTTAGTGTGACATCACGTAGCCTATAACCAGCGGACGTTCAAGACGCTTCTAACGATACCTCATTTGTCAAATTATTATAAGTACTTCTTAAGTTATGAGGGAACCACGGGAGGGAACAGATGAACATACATACATACATACCGGTCAAAATCATAACCCTCCTTTTTGCTTCGCCGTAGTTGGGTAAAAATAATCAAGTAATTCCTTAGGAGTAAGTACCTGATTATTTTTTTACCGCTGAAGAGAAAATGTCTGAAACTAACTTTTGGAGGCCGTTTTATAACCAGTTAATATTTTGTTGTTTCTCATTTTCCTCAGCCACAGTACAGCATCCCGTTGGCATGTTCTAATAGTAGACGTATCGGCTCTATGGTCTAATTACTTGACAGCTGCCGCTAACTGAGAGCCGAGCCCATTGGCCGAGCCTATACAATTACTGACTGAAGATTCACTGTTATGCTCATATTAATAACTTACATTGAAATAGTAGGTGAACAGGTAGATGGTTAAGTTTGCCGTATGTCATTACTTCCCAGAATTTCATCCTTATTAGGGACACTATCGAATGGTGTAATAATACAGTGTGTTTTTTTTTTCAAAATCAACAGGTTCGATTCCTGGCTAGAAATATTGATTTTTCAGAAATCTAATGATGCAGTTTTAGTTTTCATCAAAATCGAGCCCGCGACTTCTTTGAGTACTTTTCGCTATTCCTCATAGTTTAGAATTTGGCCATCCACGCCCACTTGGAAAATTCACCCTGTATATGCTTAGATATGCAGGGTTATTGGAAAAACACCAAGAACCTCTTAAGAGGTCATTGTACTCATCATTCTGAACAATTTTTACTATGGGACCAAACCTGAAATCGCGAAAAACAATCAGTTGTTCCCTACATTTTGACACGAACATAAATGTAGGGAACAGCTGATTTTTTTCGCGATTTGTGAAAACAGGTCGATCGACGACGGGGTGGATGCAACAAGAAATTTTACGCGGACGAAGTCGCGGACAGAAGTTAGTAATACAAAATAAGCTCTACGCTTTTCCAAACTTCCTAGGCCCATCTGTTTGGTTTTGCATTGGAATTGCAGCATTATTATTATTACGTCCCATAATTTCAACTACCCACATGATCCTTCAAGCCAAAATGTCAAAATTTCATCTTCGTTTGAAACAAACCTATAAAGACAAGGTCATTGCGATCCCTGCTAGCTGGTCTGAAAATAAAATAAAACAAAACCTAAACTCAATAACGGATGCAGCGTACACTTACAAACTCAAGTGTTTACTGTATCTATTGCGCATGGTGTTGCGCATCCCGCACAACCGGTCGCGCAGGGTCGCTTTCTTCAGAAGTACACGCGAACACAAAAGTGGTTCGCTTGGCTTGAGGTTTCTAATAAGTGGTGCTAAACGATGTGGTGGTGTGTTATTGAGTTAAATGGTATGGTGGGATAATGGTGCTGGACTGGGTGGGTTAATAAGGTGGGATTGGTTTCTAGTAGCTACTGTTTATTAGTAGTTAGCCGACTCTATTACTATTTCAACGTTTTTATGGAGGGTTTCTGCAATGGCTTGAAGAGAAGTCTTTTAGGCTAAGTCTTCTGCTCATAAGATTATCCCCTTTATTTATAAACTAGCTGCGCTCCGCGGTTTCACTCACGTAAATATCGATCCCGTGGGAATATCAGGATAAAAAGTAGCCTATATGTTAATCCAGGGTGTCAGCTTCCTCTATACAAAATTTTATCAAAATTGGTCCAGCCGTTTGAGCGTGAAGAAGTAACAAACATATAAACACACACACACATCTCAAAAACTTTCGCCTTTATTATATTAGTGTGATGTAGCTTAAATTAGGTTATAATTAACGTCTACTTAACCATACATTTTTTGACGTATAAACGTCTCTTTACTTTAACCCTTCGGAACGTGGATCCACGCAAGACACAATGGCTTTTAATTGTTTCTGTTATTACGGCATTCAACCGGTTAAGCAAGTTACTTAAGGCCAGGTATTCCCAATTTTACATCACTTTGATTTAACAATAAACAAAGAAATCGTGATTTTTTAAATCGAAAAAAAAAACTTGTTCTAGTTTACTTTATGTATTTTGACAATTTGTGGTTCAAAACACGATATCGAAAACTTCACTCGATCAAAAAAAAATCCGAAAAACAGGCTTAATCGATATTTTTTTTATGTTTTTCTTGTTTTACTCATAGTTTATAAATGTTTTACTACTAAAAAATCATATCTAAAAAAAAACAATAACGTAGAGAAAAGTAATTTGTGGTTGCATTTTACAAAATAGCTTAATTCTTTTAATAATAAATTGTTATATAACACAGCGGCTCGCGTTCGTCAATATCCAGCTTTATACTTGAACCGCTCTGCCGCCCGGCCCCCGACAGGACCCCGATTCAGTATTTGTCAGTACCGCTTCGGCTATCAGACGGGGAACCCGTGTCACTTTGCTTGCGCTCAAAAGACCCGATTGACAACGTTTTATGTTCTGAAGAAATTATGTAATAAAGTAAAATGAAATATAGATGTAAAATATAAGGCCTCGTATTTTTATTTTTTCCAAATTTTGTAGTTTTCATTCATAAAATAATTTTTGAAATGGTTTAAAATCGTAATCTCATGTCAATGTCAAAACATTGTCAGAAATTTAGGGAGGTAAACGTACCTATTTTAGACAGTTCCCAATGTATAATGGTGTTTTCAATATATTCAGCAAAACTATTTTTATAAATATTTTATCTATTTATTGATACAGGGTGTAAAAAGACTTATAGCCGTCGTACATCAAACTAAGTAACATTGCACAAAAGATCTGTGACAAAAGTAATTGCTGGAAATCGACTTTAATTTTTGGTGTGAAATTTTGCTGTATGCGCACTACCACAAACAGCAAATTTTGCACCCGCATGTAACTGTACAGGGGTCCTGGAGGTATTTAAAGTTGTGTTATAATATCAAAACTTGTTTTCGTAAAAAATATCGTTTATGCTCACTAGTTCCTTCGCGTAGTTCCTTTGAAGGAACTACTGAGAATTTTTGGATCAGTAGTTCCTTTGCAAAAGCTGAAGGAACTACTGAGACTAGATATTTCCTTTAGCAGTTCCTTTGAAGGAACTACTGAGAACTTTTTGATCAGTAGTCCCTTTGCAAAAGCTGAAGGAACTACTGAGACTAAATAGTTCCTTTGAAGGAAATAAACATATATAATGCTGCCCGCTGCTGCCGCATGCAGGACCGTAGGTTCGGTAGGAAAAGAAAGAGAAGCGCGATGACACAACGGTGGTAATTTATTGCAAATATGAAGCTATTATCTATTTACAAAAACTATTTAATAAAAAATAATCCATCACTGAATGCATTTTGGCATCAGAAATTTAATGGTATTATTTTAAATATAATTAAAAATAAAATACTCTTACAAAGCATTAAAGTAAAAATACTTGCATACGAAATTGTTCCATAGACTCTTACCACACCTCGGACACTCCATACAACGCTCGCAAAATAATTACCTATTACTACTACATAAACAAATGAAAATGCGAAATCTTACAAACAGTTTATGTAAATACGAATTCGGAAAAGCATCACAATATCCAACCATCGTGATTAAAACTCAAATAAAACTTTTAAATCGCATAATTGTGTGTTCGTATCAGCAATACAGCGCTGCGGTTCGCGAGCGCCCTTGCTAAAGAGTCGGCGACGAATACCTCGAAGTGCGGGGTGAGGTGCGGTATAATACCCGGCACGTAAGTTGGCAAGATATTTTGTAGTGGGGGAAGTTCGCGCATGCACAATTTCATACATTTTTACATGCGCGAACTTCCCCCACTACGAAAAATCTTGCCAACTTACGTGCCGGTAACTGTATCTGATATGAGGTCGAGGAAGGGAGTGTCCTTTCTGTACGTAGTACTATTAAGTATTCTGTGCTCTTACTGATAAGGAGCATGATTGCATTTGCGAAAACAAACGCGGTTGTTGAACTATTTGAGTACCTACGTACTTGTGTCCGTACTTGGAAGCAAATACCTGGTGTAAAAACCCGGTCGCATAAATACGTACCTTCCCTACTCGCCCGATCACACGTTTCCGTAACGCGTTCGCCAGTTTACTCCCCAAGTCAAGCGCGCCTAAAGAAGTTTCACTTCAAAAAATTTTTGACAAAAAATACCGACTCCCAAAAATACTACAAAGTGAAAAATAACATTAATTTCGGATGTCGGTGTCTTTGGATTTGTATATTACTTTTTTGCCACCGACTTCCGAAATTAAAGTTATTTTTAGTTAAAAATCTTATATATCCAAAAAATGTATGTAATGTGCCGTCCATAAAACATGGAATAGAAAGTGAAACAACTACCATGGAACAACTAGCATCACAATTTAATATTAAAAAAATAGAGCCTTGTGGTCTTTTTATTGATAAAGAGTTACCTTTTCTAGGTGCAACTCCGGACGGAGTTGTGCAGGGAGAAGACACAATAGTAGAAATAAAGTGTCCAATTTCTGCATTCAGGACTTCGTTGGACGATGCAATAGATTAAAAAAAATAAGGTTTTGGAGGAAAACGAAAGATGGACTTTCCATAAATTTGAAACATCTTTGGTACATTCAGGTGCAGGGACAACTACACATAACTGGTAGAAAAACATGTATTTTTGGCGTATGATCGGGATGTAAAAATCATATCAAAACTGAAATTATACAGAAAGACGATCATTATTGGGCAAAATTCATGAGACCTAAATTAACAAATTTTTACTCATCCATCATACCTACATGTTGCCAGAGTTATGTGATACCAGACATACACGGAATGTGGAAATTAGGGATTTAAGGGAATTCACATAAATGTTCTTGCTTTCGTCATTCTCCTCCTCTTGATTCTTTTTGAAGTGAAAACTTCTTTAGCGGCGTTGAACACTTTTTGTAATGGGTAAAAAATGTTAAACTCGCGTCAGGGCATCGCGTCAGGACACGTGACCGTCAGGAGAGATTTCCCCCCCCCCCATCTCTTTCTACGGCGGCGCCAACCGAAGTGAACCAAGTTAGACACGACAAAGATGGCCGAAGAAAATGACATTTGACGTACAAATGTTTGAAAAGTCAGTTTCGTAAACAATAGTACTTCGAGGAGCCGCAGTTGTATTTAATTTATTTTGAACTTCTGTTTAACCAATTTAGTTTATTATTATATACCTACCTACAATACAAAATAGAAGCGACGAAAAATATAACGAAGCACATTATAGCAACAAGAAATACTGTGGGACATTGCTGCTTTTGTGTGAAAACAATGCTTCCGTGTCGACCACGGAAGTTTACACCCTGCAGGGAGATGCTCCAGTAGGGTGTGGCCGTGAAGCTATGTTGCAAAACATGCTCCACGTCCTATCCTGCCTTATTTGTCCTACCCAAAACATGCAGTCAAAGTGACCTCTGCGCTGCCACCGACGACAACGTGGAAGTGGCAATATTTTGAGCCAACAAGATCTAAAGTAAAAGAGAAGTTTAGGGAGTAGTTCATTAATAAAAAGCTTGTATACAAATATCAGTTTATTTTTATAATACTTGTACGCACCGGGACTTACAGCTTAGTACGGCTGTTATTCCAAATGCATACAGTGTGGCTAAGTTTGTAACAATTGAGCCTGGTATCTATGGTTACCTCACCCTACTGATTATAAACCTACAGCAACTACTTAACACCCTAGTTATCCTAACACCCTAACCTATCATACAAGCCTACGGGAGACCTACGGGAACAGACAGAATTTGGGTAGGAATAGGGGTTTGTGTACGTCGTGCAATGTGTACACAGGAAATAGTTTTGTCATTGCCGGTCCCACAGACTCATAGAACTGGTGATGGCTAAAGGTGTCTTGGCCATAGTGAGAGGAATTATGAAAGATGAATCAAACTCTACTCCAGCTTGATGACTAATTTATTCATTTACTAATTACTAATTTATGTGGAACGAATGTATGTCGCTCTTGATGCTGACGCTGGCGTATGTAACTCTTGCCTGTTCACGGCTGAACAATACTCTAAACTCTAATTTGGCTTCTAAAACTTGTGCAAGCAGAACAACATTTTTAAAATGTTTGCTTTTCATTTGCCATCTGTGCCATCTCTTCTGTAGGCCGTTTCATTGTCTGCTATTCGTAGTGAAGCACCATCTTTACTAGTCCTATTGACCTGAAATACAAAACTAATGTTATAAATTCTTTCTCTTCATTATCTTATTTATACTGATTTAATTAATCAGTAGCGGCATCAAAATAACAGTCATTATTATTCTTATGGCGGGTTTTTTTTTGTTACAATGAGTTTTGTACAGGCAAACGAAGTTCTTCGTAAAATTGTAAATTGGATAGGCACCTAATTCGTAAATCATGCCAGGCTGCCCCTATTTAGCGTTAGTGCTTGTGTCAGTGTTTTTATTTTCTATTATGGAGACCTCTCCCTGACCAATTCTTCCAAAAAATCTAAGGATTAGAAGCAAAAGCAAGCATAAGTATAAGAAATTGAGAATGTTTACAAAACAGTTAATATTATGCTAACAATCTTAAAATAATAATATGTACAAGTATATAAAAAGGGAGGGAAAATAATCAAAGGGCATCAAAAAATTCGTCCGCATCACTGTCAACGGGAAACGTGCCCAAAAGGCTGGCAGCATTGCCACGTTGTATGGCAATGCTGATTCTTTGGCCAAAAAATAGGCCAGCCCTCTGCTGGTCACGTAATGAGTCGACCAACCGCTTGGCGATGTCTCGGAATACTAAGTGGGCACTCGGGCCCCATGGCCCTAGTGTTTCAACCCCAAACGGCTCAAATATGTAAGTTCCAAAGAGATTGGAGTATTTGCGCCGTTTGAGGTTTTCCGCACCTGCAGCAGCCGCCCCAGCACAGCTTACCGTGCTTGGAAGATGGGATGGCGCAAGGGTGTCGATACACGTTGCATCCCACACCAAGGGCCTACCTACCTTCCAAGGCATTATGGTCATCCCGTCTGGTCTCTTACCATCGTCGCGTGCCAAACCATTGGGTTCTAAAACAGCTGGCACCCCAGCGGTGACAAGAGCACGACGGATGATGTCATTGATGCTGGCATGCCGTGCTATACGGCCTGCGCTTTTACTGCAGGATAAGCCATGGTGTCCGAGGCAGTCGACACCTTCACCGCATTGGCAGCGATGCGGAGCCACGCAAGGGGCGCCCAGACGCAAACAAGTAGCGAGCCGGAAGGTGGTGTCACCCAGCAATGTGCCTATGTTGGGTGACGGTACAAAACATAACTTACTTTGAACACATTTTAGCTGTAACAGTAGGTACACACCTTATCCTCCTCCCACCAATATTCAATTCTTTGCCCTTTATTGCAACTAGTCTCCGGTCTTAATTTCATTTATTTTAAATACAAAAAAAATATTCAAAAGTTTTTTAGTTTGACACATACAATATCAAATTCATTCATTGACATATTCATATTGTTTCCATGACGACCATGACGTTGTCGCGTCAAAACTGTTGCAACTGTAGACAATAAATTAGTTTTTCATACGTAATAATGTCTATGGACACAAATATTCGGTTCGTAGACAGATATTCTCGTATGCCGATTTAATGTGTTGGCCAATTTGTTGGATGACTTCATTATAATGGCAACATTTAGAAGTTGTAGGACATTCTAGTTATAGAACGTTTATGAATACAAAATTTTATCGAATGTTTTAAAGGCCTATTGAGCATTTTAACTAATTAATGGTTTAAACCTTCAATAGGCTTTTTTTATGAATAAGACCGAAAGTGTTTAAAATATGGAAATTGAACAAAGTGCAGCTATTAATGAAAAAAGTGACGCAGAAATATTGAAAAAAAATGAGTACCTAATATTAATTAAATTAATAATTGATATATTTCAACGTTAATATTCAAGTTTTCACTTCTGCCGGCACTCCCGGAGTGCAACCCGTCTTTTTTTTTTTTTTAATTTAAATGTTTTCATTAAAAATTAAAAATTTAAAAAACCCCCGACTCAAACAAAAACCTCTAAAAAGTAAAATAATAATATATATTAGCCCTTTAAGTTTAATATAAGTTGCACGAAATATTTTGATCCAAGCGTCCTCACGTCGGGGGACGGCTAATGAAAATTGGAAGTTAACAGCAGTTATGTTTCTACTAGATGTAGGCGCCGCCTTAAAAATTCTCGGCGGCGGCGCGCTGACCAATTTCAATCGGCGGCGGCGTAGCGCCGGCGGCGTAGTTTTCTACTACCTCACAACTAAAACTCGCAATCTACTCCCTATGTTCTTTAAGCCGGCCGTATCGTTTTAGGCGGACGACAGGAAAATGTCAGTCCTATACAGTACAGTAAATACCTTGTCCAGATCAGGTCATCAGGTGCAAAAAAAAAACAGTTTTCTAAAGGGACACTTTAATAGCCTAGTAAACAATTTTTTAATATAAACACAGATAATAATAATTATAAATTATGTAAGATTGATAATCAATCTTACATATTTTATAATTATCATGAATAAATATGATTTTAATACCCCGAATCGAGCTCAAGCGAGATCTTTTGGCCGTAACTGTTAGCCGAGCTACCGAGAATACCCTCTTACTCGGAGTGCTAGTGGCAGGTATACAGAGTAAAGCTCTAGCAAGAGCAGCAAGATGACTTGCTGCTCTTGCTAGAGCCTTACTCTATAAAAAAGAAGCATTTCCTGATGGAAATGCTTCTTTTTTATTATTCCAATAGGATAGTAAATCACCATTTTATGGTTCTGTAGGATCAGCACCAGCAATGTAACGCCAACATTCTTGCTCTATTGGATCACCTTGAATGCCTTGGTATGAACTCTTACTATGTTTCCTTGACAGTTTGTGCAATAATGATGTGTCAATTACATTGCTGGTGCTTTTACTTGCTGCGTTTTCGGCTAAAGCTTCTGGCTCGTTATTAATATTAATGATTTCCCTGATGTACGAGGAAAGGAATGACGTTCTGGTCATATTCCGGTTTTCAAGATATAAATCTATTTCTGATAGACTCATGACACACACACACACACACACACACAGATACGTCAAACTTATAACACCCCGTCGTTTTTGCGTCGGGGGTTAAAAACAACTTATTTTAAAATTCGTTCTATTCCAAACCTCCGTTAAAGCCAAAATGTATGAAACTTTATAATTGACATCAGTCATTCCGATGACGTATTATTATGCGTTATAACCATTGCGTGCTCTTGACAGTGCTGGGTTGCCAGCTGTTTTAGAACCCAATGGCTCGCGACGATTGGAAAAGACCAGACAGATTGACCATAATGCCTTAGAAGTTAGGTCGGCCTTTGGTGTGTGATGCAACATGTATCGACTACCTTGCGCCACCCCATCTTCCTATTACGGTTGGCTGTGCTAGTGCGATTACTGCGGGTGCAGAAAACCTCAAACAGCGCAAATAGATACTCTAATCTTATTCCGACTTATATGTACCAGCCGTTTGGGGCTGATACACTAGGGCCATAAGGTCCGAGTGCCTACTTAATTTTTCGAGAAATCGCCAAGCGATTGGTCGACTCTTCACGTGACCAGAGGACTAGCCTATTTTTTGGCCAAAGATTCAGCAAAAAGAAAGTAATTTTAAGGCTTTGTCATGGCAAAGGATTTTATTACTAATCAAGTTATTTTGAATCTTATTTCAATGAGTTTAGAATTCATGTTACTTTATTTCGATACCACGATGCCGGGAAATGACGCGACGTGCCGCGGGACGCTGCGGCATGACGCAACGCGCCAGGGATGCTGCGGCATGACGTGTCATGCCGTTTCATTCCACGTAATGCCGCGGCGCGCCATTGCATCCCGCGGGACGTGTGGGTCACGTTGTGTCGAGGAATTATGATTGCTAAGCTAGTTGAAATAAGATTGAAACTTGTGCTGCGGTCATTTCGGTTAATGGGACGCAGTCCGGTCTGTGCGGGCTTTTAGCAGGATGCCACGGAACGCCGCGGGATGCCGCAGCACAACCTGCCGTGGCACGCTGTCAGTGAGCTGAGCGCCGGCTCTATTTGGCTGTCGATGTCTTATGGTGACAAATATATGGCGATAGAGCAATGGTCTTTGGTCGGTCATAGAACACTAATGAAGTAGGTACTTATATTGCGGATTTCGATGTAAACTGTATTTGCTATGCGAATGATGAGTGTCTCATGTTTGTTTTGTTATACCTACTTATTATTTACCTGCCCATTTAAAAGAATTTTATATATACTGTACATAAAATGTGAATGTAATAAATTAATGTTAAGTTTAATCATTTTATTTCTTGACATCCTTCCAACAATAGTTCAGTTCACCCTAACTGAATCAGTATGTCAGTGCGAGTGGGATAGAATGATACATAGCGCGGGGAAGTGGGGACAAAATCTGAATTTTAGCTGAACTATTACCAGCCCTTAAACGAGTATACTTATAGGGCAGGTCAAAAGTTGCTTGTTCAAAAAAAAAACCTGTAACTTTATTAAGTTACAGCGATTTTATTTTTGGAACAAGCAACATTAAGAATGCAGTGCATCAAGTAGGAGATGAAATATACAGGGTGTTACGGAGAGGGTATATCAACACAAACGGGTTGAAGAGTGTATCTGGTCTAGAATCTGTACAAAATTTCAGCTCAAAAGCATTAACTTTGAAAATGCTTAATATTTTTTATTTCGACATCACGGCGCTGCACTGGCGCGCGGCGGCGTGATGTGCGTGTACTAGACGCACAGACACACTACAGATAATGGATAATGACCCTCTTAGTGCGGTGACATGTTTGTTATGATTTCAATTTAATAAACTATCGAAATAAAAAAAATATTAAGCATTTTCAAAGTTACTGCTTTTGTGCTGAAATTTTGTACAGAGATTCTAGACATACACTCTTCAACCCGTTTGTATTGATATACCCTTTCCGTAACATCCTGTAGTTAGCCAAAAACATCTTTTTATTTTGTTAAATGCATTCTTCTTACAATAACCTGAAATGATGTTGATCATATAATTACGAGAGCAGTGGTGGCCCAGTGGTGTCAGCCTCGATTTATTTGTAGGTTGTGAGTTCGTACGCAGCCAGGCACTTTGTGTACTTAATTTCATCACCACTGCTCTCAAAACGGTGAAGGAAAACATCGTGAGGAAACCGGCATGTCCTAGAACCTAAAAGTCGAAGACATGTGACATTTACCAACCCGCATAGGGCCAGTGTGGTGGATTATGGCCCACTCCCTCTCACAGAGAGGGGGCTTGTGTCCCTGCAGCGAGAACATTACAGGCTGATTATAGGTATATCTATATAGTATATCAAACACCATTTATAACTCAAGAGCGGCTGGACTGATTTTTATGATCTTTGATATGTAGGATTTGTCTTTGCCCCGAATAGCAGAACAGCTATTAAAACATCATCATCATTAAATAAAACATGATAAGTAAAATTTGCATGCCAGTAAGGTAGATCAAGGAGAACGTTATCACATTTTATGTTAACACCACTGTATACCTTTGATCAGAAAATAAATGATTTGATTTTTGATTTGATTTTTGATTTGATTTTTGATTTGATTTTTGATTTGATTTGATTTTCGATTTGATTTTTGATTTGATTTTAGATTTGAGTTTTGATTTGATCATAAAGATAATTCATTTTCTCATACATTTTGTATAGAACGACTTTTTTGGTGATATGAGTCGGTACGAAGTTTGCCGGGACAGCTAGTTATGTATCATAACAAAGATGAAAATCGCTTCGGTATAAAGCAAAGGAAAGCAAAAGTTGTAGGGTCAGTGAGTTTCACCGTGCCTGTACACCGTACAATCCAATATTTATGATCTGGAGGAATATTAGAAAACTGTCAGTCGTCGCACATTTTCGCTTTCGACCGAACGTAATACCTGCCTCATTTGAATTTCTTAAGCAAGACGGACGCCACAGATGTTTTCTTCGGATTCATCAAATAACATGAATTTTATTAACTTGACTATTTATGTACACATACAGTATGGAAATCACATAATCATAATTATATGCAATAAATTATACCATATACTTGTTATCGCCTTTTCTGACGATATACAAAAAAATTACCGAAACGGTCGCGAAAAACAAAATCAGCTGTTCCCTACATTTATGTTCGCATAACTCACAAAATGTAGGGAACAGCTGATTTTTTTTCGAGACCGATTACGTTCATTTTTAGAGGCTCCGTTTCAAAATGGTATAAAGGAACCCTTATGGTGCGACTCAGTATGTCGGTCCGTCTGTCACAGCTGGATATCTCAAGAACTACTAATGCTATCAACTTGAAATTAGGAATAGTTTAAGACGACGTTTGCCCAACTATTTTGTAAATAAGAAAGAAATAAAAAAAAATGTTTTTTTGCAACAGGGACTCAAAGGGGGTCTGAAAAATTTTAAGTGGGGCTACTAGAGTATGTGGGGTGTTATAATTATGAAAGAGCGCAGTTTGCACATTCTCAAATATTTTTT
The DNA here is from genome assembly GCA_945859645.1 of Amphipoea oculea. NCBI lineage: Eukaryota > Metazoa > Arthropoda > Insecta > Lepidoptera > Noctuidae > Amphipoea > Amphipoea oculea. Next base: position 17,181,242 of record OX243880.1, read on the forward strand.
CTTTTTTTAGGCTTTATAGTTTTCGACTTGTGATGAAAAATGTAAAAACAAACCGAACCCTTATCTCCGAAGTTTGCATTGAGAAAAATTTGAAATTATTCTATGCGATAGAAGTTTATGTGAATATTACAGAAAAAATAAAACCATGTCTCTAAATAGCACACTTTTTCAGAAATCATCAACAAAAGTTACATTAGTTTCACTATCGGTCAAGAGTTGGCACTGACCTAAAACTGGAATATTCTACACACTTCTCTGACGAATATAGGCCTCGCCGATGAAAATTTAAAGACATTATGATGATACGGAACCCTCGGTTTTTGTATATCGTCAGAAAAGGCGATAACAAGTATGTGGTGGTATAATTAGAAAGGTACCTACATAGGTACTTCTAAAATAATTATCAATAGAATCTTATCTAACAATTATAATGTGGACGAGTACTTCGACGCCTAAGTGTCCTTTGTTTTCATTTAAAAAAAAATTGTATTGTAAGTTAGTTAGTCATTTATTTTAGTATCTAGTGTATATAGTTAGTTACATATAATATATAAAAATGTAAACAGATATTAAATATAACATAATTATTATAATTTATGTAAGTTCCATTAAAAATACATATATCCCTAATTAACAAAAATAACAAAATTAAAACCTAACTTAACTAAAACTATATTCAAACTAAAATATATAGCGTCAAACAATTCATCCGCATCGCTGTCGACTGGTGAGTGATGTACCCAAGAGACTGGCGGCATTACCACGTTGTATGGCAATGCTTAGCCATATTATAATGTAATTAAAATGCACACAAAAAAAATAGGTACGAAACTGTGACGAAATGGAAACAGCGTTCTTTCACTCCTGTTTTAAAACCTCCAACTGTTTCATTTGGTTTTTATTTACGAGAGAAATGTTTATTTAGCTAAATATAAATTTATTCGTAATTAATTGGTCTGTGTGTTGAATATTTGCATGCTAAGTAGGAGTGAGTCAAACAATTTGAAATGTCCACTTTCGGATGTGCAGAAAAGAAGCATCGCTTATTATTTATATGTTGATAACATTGATTCGTTAAATTCTTTGTGTATTTAGTATCGGTTTGTGCCAAATGTTCAGCAGTAAATCATGAATGATTCATTCAGTTTATTTGATTGATTGAATCATCATTACTTGTGTGTATATATCTCTTTAATTGGAATTTCTTAACTTATATAACGAATTAACGATACCGTTGCCTGTGAGATACCTACGAAACATTTCTTCTGAATGAGACTTATATTGATGATTCATAGGAGTATCTACTTAACAAAAATCTTTAATTCATCTCTCGTCGTATATAAAATTCAAAGTCCTGACTGACTGATATATCAACGCACAGCCTAAACCGCTGGTCCTAGAGACATGAAATTTGGAGGGTGTGTTCTTTGTGAAGAGTAGGTATCCACTAAGAAAGGGTTTTTCAAAATTCCACCCCTAAGAGGGTGAACGGGGGGAGGGTGAAATATCATGCGGACGAAGTCGCTGGCATATACAGGATGTTACGGAAAGGGTATATCAATACAAACGGGTTGAAGAGTGTATCTGGTCTAGAATCTCTGTACAAAATTTCAGCTCAAAAGCATTAACTTTGAAAATGCTTAATATTTTTTTATTTTGACATCACGGCGCTGCACTGGCGCGCGGCGGCGTGATGTGCGTGTACTAGGCACACAGACACACTACAGATAATAGATAATGACCCTCGTAGTGCGGTGACACGTTTTTTATGATTTCAATTGAATAAACTATCGAAATAAAAAAATATTAAGCATTTTCAAAGTTACTGCTTTTGAGCTGAAATTTTGTACAGAGATTCTAGACCAGGTACACTCTTCAACCCGTTTGTATTGATATACCCTTTCTGTAACACCCTGTATACACTAACCGCTGAGAACGCACGCGCAGTCGAAACCATTGGCTTTAGAAGGATAAAATTTTGCTCAAGAGTTCCAAAAGTAATGAAGGTGAGGACTAAGGGAGGATTGAAAAAAAAAACATCTTCTAAAGGGGTTAAAAGGGAAGTTCGTCATTATTGAAGTTAGAAATGAGTTGTATCATCGTCTTTCGGAAACTCAACCCTCAAAAGCTCATGAGAAGTTGCCAAAGAGATACCTGATCAGGCACACGGCTTAATCGGTCGACTAGCAACACTGGAACGGATGGAAACCATAAATTATTCATGTTTTTTTCCTCTTTCTGCGTCGAGACAATCTGTTGGACACAACAATAAGCCGCTTCTCTGTCTGATACTTGTATGTGTTTAGGCTTTTTAGCTCTGTGAGACACTTCTTAGGATTATTCAAGTAAAACCATATTTTAATAGGTCATGTTTAGAGAGTAGCTTTAAAAGTAATTGAATCTTTTACTCTGTTTATAACAAAAAACCAATGAGCCAAGTAACCAAAGAAGAAGTGATATTGATTTTTTAATTTATATAAAAGTAAACTTTCATCACACCAAGGGACTTTTACTTTTGCTGCGACAAGATGAATTGCCTTCTTTACTTTACACATGTTCAAGGTAATCTACATAATCTGGTTTTTGGAATAAAAAAGTCGAATGACGATCGATTTCTTGTACAAACAGTTGTTGACGAAATTGATAAACGTGAGAGTAGCGTAGTTGGCAATACAAGAAATAGAATTATCCTGAAAAATGTTTGTGAACTAGATGAATTTGAGAGTTTTGAAGTATGCTTATATGCTAGAAGATCTTAAGATAAGATAATAAATTTCAATAAAGTGAAAAGCTGATGAGGAACATTAATTTCCAATTCATGAGAAGTAATCAATTCCTCCCTCTCACCGAGTGGAGGCCTGTGTCCCAGCAGTGGGGATATTATAGGCTGATTATGTTATGTTATGTAATCAATTCATTTAGTGATCTAATCTCAAAAGCTAACACGAGGTAAGACTGTTGTCTGCTGGGTTTCAGCCTCCAGTCGACCTTTTGCTGTGTAACTTGTTATTATTTTGTGTTCTTTTTACACGTCATGTTTACCGGAAATAAACGTGTTTCTTTTCTTTCATTCTTTTACTGACCATTGGGTCCTCTGTCCTCCTGACCGAGTCTACTATTTGCCAATACTGCATTCTTCAAGTTAAAGTCTTATTTGGCATATTCAATCATCTATAGGAATTCACTGCTTTGCATTTGGAGGTCTCTCCAAAGCTGCGCCGTAACACCCTGTCCCCCTCTTTCCGCATCCAATCTGTCCCAGTCCCTCCCAGCTAAAAAGGTTTAAGGTCGTCAGTCCAACGAGGAGTCCCAGGCTCTCTCTAAGTTTTATAGATATACAGGGTGTCCCAGGAAACCTGTACCAGCGAAGGCCTGTGGTCAGGGGGCACTAATACCCATCGATTGTACCCCTTTGATGTTCCGCGATATTTTGTAGTTTTCGAGAAAACGACCAGGTTTCCTGGGACACCCTGTATAAAACTTACGAGTAGCTGCGTAGGATAGGTAAGCTATAATTCCAATCCAGCTTGTCTCGTGCCTCTCCTAGCGACGCCCTAAACCGCGGTCCGTACCTCACAGAGGGTGCCCTTAGCGTGTAGTCGCTCAGTTTTTAATTGTTTTTAAGCTGGAGGCCTTTTTTATTGAGGCATCCACAGGCAAGCCCGGAAGACGACAACCTCCTAGGTTGAACTGCGAGATCCCATTCCCAAAAAAAATAAAAAATAAGTAGTCTACTAGACCGCGTATCGCTCAGTGTAGCGTTACACTAGGCAATACGCGGTCTCATCTCTAGAATTCCGGTATATATTGTCTCCTCTTTATCGAATACCTGTGTGAATGCAAACACAGATTTCGGGTAATCGGCATATTGTTCTATAAATCGCTACGTTAACAATTGCAACAATTGCCATTGTCGGTGTTTGTTTGTAATTTAATTCTTGGACACTGATAGTTTGTAAACGCGAGCGTCATTGGTAATGTTATTTGTTTATTTTTTTTACAGATATTTTGGATGTTTTTAACCAGAAATCTATACAAATAAATAAAATTGGAGTGTCTGTTTGTAATATTTAGGGCCTGTGCACACCACGTTTTTTAAACGCGCCGTTGACGCGCGTTTTAGAAACGTGGTCGACGGCGCGCTTTTATCCTACAGAAGGTCTACAGGCTGCGTCTGACTCGCGTGCGTATCGTGTATCGCTACAAACGCGCGTCAATGGCGCATTTAAAAAACGTGGTGTGCACAGGCCCTAAAATAACTGCATTTTACTAAATGCATAATTATGGATGTATACACGGTACATATACCAAAATAACATTTTTTACAATTTTTGTCTGTCTGTTTGTTCCGGCTAATCTCTGAAACGGTTGGACCGATTTTGAAGGAACTTTCACTGGCAGATAGCTGATGTAATAAGGAGTAACTTAGGCTACTTTTATTTTAGAAAAAGAATTAGGGTTCCTCGCAAAAAAATTAAAACGTTTTCCGTCATGCACGCGAATGAAGTCGCGAAAAGTCTTTAATGTCTGATTAATGATTATGAACGCATGAATATTTTTTTGTGGCAAATACATACGCATTATTTTGGTAAAAGCATATGGTACGCTAATATATAAAACCTAGCTTATCATTTGGGGGGTGTACAGTAGGTATGGTATACATTCGATACAACTTATTTTGTTACTTGTGGCATCGTTTTGTATGACTTAGGCCTGATTTTTCAATAGTCAGATAATTTTTATTTGAGGGTTAAATATTGCGGTTTGATAGTTCTTGTAGGTATAGAAATTATGTCAAACTGAAATAATTATTCTTCAGATAAAAGTTATGTGGCCGTGGCCACGGTATCTCTTTCGAACAACCCGCGACCCCGGCAGGCTTCGGTCCTGGTAGACCCCGTCAGGGATGACTGGACCCGTGTGGTAGATTACAGCCCACTCTCTCTCGAAGAGTAGAGGCTTGTGTCCCAGCAGTGGGAACATTATAAGCTGATTAAGTGATAATATATTTAAAGCACTGTCTCTAAGACATAAATATACCTATTTTTATTTCTTGCTTATGTATTTGTAGATCTTGTAAAGTTTGACATAGGAACTTCAACAGGGTCTCATGGTAGCAGACGTCCTAGGCAATTTTAAAAACTATATGCAGCCATCACAGTAATTATAAGGATAAAATGATGATCTTCTGCTTAAATAATAAATAGGAAAATTCATATAAACACTTTCTCACACATCAGAATCAAACTTTGGGCGTCAAATCGGCAACCGAGCTTGCAATCACCAGACCACTAGGTTCTAATGCATAATTAGATGTTTATATGCAATAATGATACCCCATGTCATGCATGGGTTGCCATATGTATTTATTTTCACGGTTTACAAGTTACAGACAGGTTAGTAAGTCGATGGAGTGGTTGTGTATTTAAATTAGCTTTTATTTGTCAAGTCTGTTTTGCGTTTTAAGGATTTATTCCGGTTTGAACCCCTAAGACCCCCCCTCCACCCCCTCCACCCCCCCCCCTCCATCCCTTGCTAGTTCTTCTGGTACTCGGACATCAGTTGATGAATTTAAAGGAGCTTTTAAGTAATCAAGCCTCGATCTTATTTGATACAATTAATGAACATAACATAATATCACGCCATGTTTCTCTGAAGGGCTGGGCAGAGGTGTACCTAGTCATCATCTGCCAAGCCTTTTCCCAACTATGTTGGGGTCGGCTTCCAGTATATCCGGATGCAGCTGAATACCTGTATTTTACATGGAGCGACTGCCTATCTGACTCTACAACCCGGTTACTGGGTAATACGATACCCTTTGGTAAGACTGGTTGTCAGATTTTCGGACTTCTGACAACCCGTAACGACTGTCAAAATCCACGAATGACAGCCGGGACCAACGGCTTAACGTGCTTTACGAGGCACGGAGGGGTCTTGGTAATATAATATGTTTGTAAAAATATAATTTAAAAGAGTGTCCGTGGAGTTTCTTGTCCGTTCTTCTCCATAGGTACCTACGCTTTGGAATGGGCAACTAGCTTCATATTTTCTGACTAACTGACTTCTTGACAATTCAAAAGTGCCTGTAAATGGTTTAATTGAAATAAATGCTTTGAGTTTGAGTATGTAAAGATGGTCACCCATCCGGTCAGATAGACAGGCGCCTCATGTAAAATACTGGTATTCAGCTGCATCCGGTTCGACTGGAAGTCGACCCCAACATAGGAAAAAGCTAGACAGATAATGTTCTAGTATTAGTATGTATAGACAAAGATTTACATACGATTAAAATTCAGAAAAATGCGATTTACCGACGGAATTAATTAATTTAATAGTTATTTAAGAAAGTGATACAAATACGGATTGTTCGAGTTGCTCATGGCTAAATAATAATGGCCGCATCTTCAAGGTTAAGCAACGCTAGCCGAGGTTGGTCCGTGGATTAGTGACCATCCATTAAATTCCAAGACCCCTCCGTGCCTCGGAAAGCATGCTAAGCCCTTGGCTCCGGCTGTAATTTGTAGATCTTTGACAGTTGTTACGGGTAGTCAGAAGCTCTAAAGTTTGACGACCAGCACCCTAATTGCGCAACACACTATTACTTTCAGTTTAAATAATTTTGAAGCTTAATGCTAATCCACTGCTCCATATGTTCGAAAAATGTGTCTGCTCAAAAACGTAAATCACGCAATGAAAGTTGTTGAACTGTCAAAATGAAACCCACTCCTACTGATAGTGTGTTACGCAATTACCCTGCAGTTTTATCTAGGAGTAGCGTGTTACCTAGTAACTGGGTTGTGGAGGGCAGATGGGCAGTCGCTCCATGTAAAATACTGGCATTCATCTGCATCCGTTTAGACTGGAAGCCGACCCCAATATAGCTGGGAAAAGTCTAAGCAAAAGATGACGACGGAGAAACTGATACAAATTCAAATTGTTAAATTTCTTGTCGCAGTTTTATTCTTGTGTCTGCAATATAATTTAATGTGATTGGCCCCGAATCGGATATAAAAATATTTGCTTACGAGCTTGGAAACTCGTTCAAGGTGGGGCCTTTTAGTAAAGAATGTAATGTGCAAAGTTAATTAAGTTGCTAGTACTAATAATTGAGATGGCAAAAGGAACAGAGGAAGACAATGCAAAAGGTATGAAGACGAATTTTAAAGCTCACCGCAGGTCCAAATTGGAGAAGAGTTGCGAGGGATATGAATCAGTGGAAGATGTTGGAGGAGGCCAGTGGCGTAACTATACCGTTTGGGGCCCGTGGCAAATTCAAGGGATGGGGCCCTCCCTCAATGTAAAGAAGCTCAACTAACGTTTTGTTTTTTTTTTACTAGCACTTCTTCCGCGTAGATTTCATATTTTCCCCTACAAAATTAACACCTGACTGCTTCGTTGGTCTAGTGGTCGTTAGCGCTATGCTGAGCATGAGGTCCTGTCCAAAAAATTAGACAAATAATGGGAAAATGGTACAAAATATTCGAAACCTGAATGACGTCCATTGCTGCACATTTTCAAAAAAAGTTTGTATTTATAAACTTATGTTAGGATCCTCCTGTGCTCATGGCCCTCTCGGGCCGGGGGCCCCCTCTGGCTGGGGGCCCGTGGCATTTTGCCCCAATGCCACCCTATAGTTACGCCACTGGAGGAGGCCTTTACCAAGCGGCACACTGATTTAAGACATTCTGTGAACTAAAACTGAAAATAATCACAACGCAAAATGTTCAGAATTAAAGGGCTTATAATCCATACTTTTTCTTTTTGGCGTGTCGATGGCAATCTAAATGGACTCGGCCCAGAATCCGGCTACGTGTTTGGCGCCATCACTAGCGTCTATCAATTCCTGTAACGTGCAGCTGATAGGACACGCGGGACACGAAGTGTCCCATCGTTTGTGGAACGACACCACATTTACACTCTAAGGCGGAGTTGTCTATGAATCTCCACCTGAACAGTTTTTTTTGCTTCGTACTAATACTATACTAATATATCATACTATATTAATATTATAAATGCGAAAGTCTGTCTGTCTGTCTATTTGTTACCTCTTTACGCTTCAACCGCTGAACCGATTTAGATTAAATTTGGTATGATAGTTTGAGCCCCGGGAAAAAACATATGATAGTTTTTATCCCGATATTCCCACGGGATCGAAGTTTATGCGGGTGAAACCGCGGGGACCTTTTAGCCGACACGACATTATGTCAGTGGGTTTTGCAGAAATTTAATCGACCATAGAGCATAGGTCGATTTCATCGTTATTTATTATCTTTGACGCAGTATATTGATAGTATTTCAAATACCTGTTATAAATCAAGAGAAAGTATTTCTTAATGGCGTTTGATGTGTGTTTTTTGCATATCAACACTTAAGTAATCTTAATCGAAGAATTTTTCTACGACATTACTGTTAAAATCAGCTACTTAAGTAATTTTAATTAACTTTTCCTTATTCTGAGTATTTTCGTGTAAACTTTCATTTTTAATTTACTTAAACAAAATGACAGCATTTAATTTTTATCATGTTATTAGCTTTCATGTTGCCCTAGTAAATTATAAATCAGAGATCTTCATGAACTTTCAAGAGTATTCGACCCTCTTACTAGAGGACTTCTACGTAGTACGTACAAAAAACTGATTACTTTTCCAATTCTTCTAGAAAAGCATGAACATTGTAAAAGAAAAAATGCTCTACATTTCAGTTATCAATTTCCAAAGCACATCACTCTTAGTCATCATGAGAATGACCTATAATGTGTATCAAAAATCAAATATTACCGTAACTCCGGTAAAGTGCGGTACGTACGGTAACTCCTACGTAACATAATATACGATACTACAGCGAGATAATCTTCGTTCGCGCATGTGCACGCATTCGAACGTCGTCAGACGCCGCGACCACGCGTCTCCCGCGCAAATTGAAGCGCGGCCATGACTGTTTTTTTTTTGTTTTTCTTCAATTGTTTTTTTTTTGTATAGTGCCAGTGCCTGAAAACTTTTTAGTGCTGTGAAATTGTTGCTAATTGATTTGATATTGTTTTGGATTTGACTTTGGCCTGTAAGTGATTTGTTTTTGTTTTTTATGGTATACCGTGTGATTTTGTACTTAATTATTATAATAAGCGGTTAATATGCTAAAGCTGCGTTAAGTTTTGCATTTAATATTTTTAATAATTTTCGTACAATATTCTTTTCAGTTTATTTCACTTATTCTGAACGCTCTAATTGAGCTTTTGTACGGACACATAATATCACAATAACAACAATTTCTTTATTCTACTTAGATTCAGTGCATAAGATCAGTAATTCCATAACGTTTTGAGGGCTTATTCCCAAGCGCTCCATAATTTTATTCCCGGCGGCGCGGCTCCAAATTAAAAAAGCAATGGGAACAATTTTAGTAGTTAGGTATTTTAATAAAATTATGGAGCTCTTGGTAATCAATGTATTGAGTGAATTTGTTTGAAGATCAATAGATTTGGAGCTCCTGGGAATAAGCCGTTTAGAGGTCAAAGGCAGTATTTTCATGACCTTGAAAGTAACATTAAGCAAAGTGATAAAATGAAAAACAAAATGGATATACCTAACCTACCACTTACTCTGAATTACAGTATTCGATACAGAAACGTAATAGAGTTTCTTATATGTATATCTGTTTTCATCGAAGTTGATTTTAATAGCCTATCATTGAATAGTTTATTGCATGGTAATGCATTTCCCCCGGTATACTATGTATTACTTATTAGTAGGCGCTTATTATGCGAATGACAAGCAGTAAAGCTTTATGCCTTACTTTCATTTGTAAAAGGAAAATAAACTTTTATATTTTCTAGCGTTTTTCACTATTTCATTAGTCGTTCACTACGTTTGATATATTTACCAGTTCAACGCCAACAAAGGTAGCTATTACCTAGTCTTTTACAGTGACAGCCACAGTTTTATTTTATTTATTAAGGGATAATAAACAGCTACAACATCTATACATATATAATATCACACTAATATTATAAAGGCGAAAGTTTGTGAGTGTGTGTGTTTATATGTTTGTTACTTCTTCACGCTAAACGGCTGGACCAATTTTGATAAAATTTTGTGTGAAGGTAGCTGACACCCTGGATTAACATATAGGCTACTTGACACCGCGGGGCGCAGCTAGTTATACATACATATAAAGTCGCATTTCGCGTCTATGACCGCGTTGTTCTTTTAATCTATGCAACGGATTTTGATGCGGGTTCAAACATCATTTAGTGAAGTTATACCGGATAGTTTATGTGTATAATACTTTAATATTTAACTTGGATTTAATAAGGAAATCTTCAGATTTTTTCAAGTTGTAAGATCCGCGCGAAGTAAGGGCGGGTCTGTAGTAGTAGGTACCTATATAAAACACAGGGTTAACAAATTTCAAGAAGTAATGTTGCTGCCCGTGACATAATAATATTATATTATCAGTGAGTGCCACTAGAGATTAACAATTAGCATCAGTGTAACATAAAAAAGTTACTTAAGATAGAGTTAGCTAATATCCCTGTACGGCTGTACCCTGGGCCCTGGGACTGTCCTACAGTGGCGTGCATTGCATATAGGCATATAAGCAGTGCCTACCTCGATATATCAACATAAGCCTGTCAATTACATTTTAGTGTCTGCCCCAAAATTAAGAAACTCACTAAATACCTAACAAAAAACAAAATCTTCATACAAACACGCGCGGCAGTAGGCAGTCGCCGGACGACCTACTCAGCTCCCGTACCTACTATTCGCACATTGTCATTGGTCTATACGTTCAAGATAATGCGACAAAATTAAAAATACGTACGTCTCACGCGTAATACCATGACGTACAACCTTCGCAATTTATCACCCTTAAGTAGGCATGCCTACTCAAATAACCACACATTTGACCTCACTTTTTTATCTGATTAGTGACCGCGTTTGCCTGAACTAGACCCGGCCTAGTACCTAGTACCTACCTATACTGAAAACCAATGCACGCCACTGCTGTCCTAGTCCGAAAAGAAAATGCATATCGAAACAAACACGATTTAAAATCCTAACACGAAAAAAACGATAACTACTAGGACTATTTAGTAGCTAGCTTCATTGCACATAAGAACTCGCAGGAATAATATCTATTTGTGCAATCATATTGAAGCAATGATTGCATTTAGTCACTATCAAAATCATATCAAGCCAAAACCACCAGTGCATTTAAAACCTATGCCTGCATACCTAGACACCTAAAAATGTGTCAAAGTTTACACCTGACGACGCATGCCATGACGTCAGGGCCGTCCTCAAACAATGCACATTACATATATAATCACGTAACGATATATAACGTAACGGTTACTCGTTATTTTAAACGCTTATAACCGTTTTCGGTAACAATGATTATGTGCGTTTATAATAAAATAAACGGTTAATTAGTGTGTAGGAAATGAAAACGTTATGTTTGTTTGTTTGGATTTCGTAATAAATAATTGGCTACGTAACGCTGTTCATGATTTGTTGTAATTAACTTTATTATATGGGTGTTATTTGTCTTAATTTAATTAGTAGAGCTATCAACTAGGAATTTACTAACCAATAGTTATGTAGGTAATTTTTAATAATCTTAATTTTACATACTGACATAAAACCCCAAATGTCCTTTCTTTGGTATTGTTCGTCAAATCGTTGAGCTCCTCAAGTCCTGAGTTGAGCTGCACGATTTTTGACAAATGCGTGCACTGACGGTCCGCTCAATCTGGGTGGTTCTTTCCTCAAAAGACCATTTCAGACACCAATCTACCTCTCGCGTCCGGCCCTGGTTCAAGCCATGGTCCGGGGCGAGAGGGAGTGGGGGGCGGTCACCTCCTTCTGCGAAGCAGTCATGCTAGCGAAGGAGGTGGCTGAACGGCTGAGGGAGAGAGCCTCACACCCCAGCCGCCGCGGGAGACGCTCCGGGCGTCGGGAGCCGCGTGACGACTCCCGGCCACCGTAGGCGCGGGCCTGCGGACGGAGAGTAATGGGTAGCTCACCGTCCGATCAGGACCAGGCCCGTGCCGGACGGCGCGTACGTGTTCCACGCGCGCCTCAAAGAGATGTCAGCATAAAGGAAGGGGCCTGCCAGGGCCGAAGCCTGCCGGGGGTGCGGGATTGTCCGAAAGGGTTACCGCTACCCCGGAACATAAAGGGCTAAGGAAGGAACACGGATGGGTTTTAGTCAGTAAGAGTCTGACACTCCCTTCGCTCCACCCAGAGCGGGAGGGGTCATTTGATGATTTCCCATCCATAAAAAAAAAAAAAAAAAAAAAGACACCAATCTACATGGTCTTCACAATGATCTGACCAAGATTTTGTCTGGACTTTAAAAGAGACTGTGACCTCTGAGTTTGTTTCGGCCTTTCTTCTCAGAATAGTCAGACAGGAAACCCCGACCTCATTTAGCTTAAAAAATATGATTGACGTGTAAAAGTGTTTGTAGATACCTACTTACAGAAATAAATAATTTATCATTTTTCATTAAAATAGAATAGACTAGAATATTCATATAGAATCACAGAACACAGGTACACCACATAGAAACACAGAATTCATAACAGAGAAAAGAAAAATAACAAGACAGAATTACACACGCAGGAGTTACAGAATTATTTAAACTGCTAGAATTTATTTTGAAGTCTATATTAATGCACTCAAACAATATAATAAGCACCTTTCAGTGTCAAAACACAAAACTATAGTTTTTTTAAAGTTATTCCAATTTTTTCTAATAGGTACCTACAACATCAAAGTGTTGATAACAATTGAAAACCATACGTTACGTTTTCAAAATTGGTACACTTAAAAACAGTAGTATTGCCAATCAATAAATCAAAGTTGACGTGTTTAATGTATCGTTACTACTGATCCAGGTATCGATTGAAATTATAGAGCGTATCACTCGATTTACTTCCCGTAAGAACGGATAAGCTGTCAGAGTTATGTTTAAAACATGGTTATCTAACTGTATCTACTCATGATATTTTGATGATATTTTGTTTGAAAATTGGCTAGGAATGTCGAGATGGACGTATGACACTTTTGTATCTTGAGAAAGTCATAATTTGAGGATGGGCTGTGCATACACAGAAGATCTATCACTGTAGTGGTAAATTGTGCTTGTAGAATTTAAATCAGTAATCAGTTCATTTCAATCTTAAAACAATCGCGTTCTTTTATAAACAGTTCTTTAATACTCTCAAAATTCAACGAAATATTCCGCGAAAACGTAAGATTTTGAAGCGTCTCCCACTTTTCTCGGTCAGTTGGCTAACTGGGTGTTCGGAGTTAGTCATTAGTGAGCAAATGTTAATTTTAACGTCTTAATTGTTGCTTTTTTGTGTAAGAATTAAGGTTAAACCTCCTTCACCGTCTCTTTGGTTTAGAATGGGAAGACTTTTCGACAAAACATATGTAGATACATTTATAATCTATAATATGTATCCAACGCTGGGACATAGGCCTCTGAGAGGGAGCAGGCCGTAATCCATCACGTTAGGTGGATCATTAACAAATAACTACAGACGGAACAATACAGCTGTAAATTATACAAATAAAATCTTTATTCATTTATTTATTGGTCTATCTACAATCGTTACACTGCCCAGACAATTGACATAAGCCAAGTCCATAACATTAAGCGATAGACACAGCATGCAAAAACATGATTACATCTAAGAAAACAAAAAAAAAAAACAATATTAGTACAGAAATTATACATAATTGTTACCTACACAATTTTATTTTACACAATTGTCAATGCGGTAATGTTCTTTGGCCAAAGAATTAGCATTGCCATTCAACGGGGCAATGCTGCCGGTCTTCTGGGCACGTTTCCGGATGACAGCGATGCGGACGAGTACTTCGACGCCTAAGTGTCCTTTGTTTTTGTATTTATTTGTATAGTAAGTTAGTTAGTCATTTAATTTAGGATCTAGTAAAATATATAGTTATCTATACATACAATAAAAGTTAGGTATATATATGCGGTAATCCTGCGTTACATATTTTACCAATTAAACATCACCCACAAAAGGTTTGAGGGTGATATTTTATTGTGATTCATCAACGATTCCACATCAACCACATGCAAATAAAAATTCACAATAATTTGCAGTAGTACAAAAACATAATATTCATCAAGACGTGTGCGCCTGCGCTGTGGTTGATTCTAAACATGATGGCTATGGGTCGTAACTGGAGCGTGCTACAACGTTTTTAGCTGCTCAGTACTTTGTTTAATTGCGATGAAATTCTGCTAGGCTGTGCTAGTGTTATGTTTTTAATTCGCGTTGCTGTTATTTTTATATATGTATGTAGGTACTATAGTTTAGACATGGATTCTTGAAGTCGCGTCTAAACTTAGGAATTACCTGCTTGCCAATTTTAATACAAAGTAGAGTAGTACAAAAAATTGTAAAAGCCAATTATTTTTAAAAGAGTAAACATGGAGTTTCTTGCTGGCTCTTCTCCTTATGAAAGGACCTATTGCAACCGTGCACCTACACCGTTTCATAAGTTCCCATGTAGGTTTGTGTGATATAAAATATTGTATATAAAAAAAATATATATAAAAGACATACAACGTGGCAATGCTGCCAGCCTTTTGGGCTCGTTTCCTGTTGACAGCGATGCGGACGAATTTTTTGATGCCCTTTGATTATCCCCCCCCCCCTTTTATATACTTGTACATATTTTTATTTTAATATTGTTAGCTTTTTAACCGGTCAAGCGGCGCAGTTCGTCGATCGGCGACGAAACAATAGAAAATCACTTGTGTTTCATTAGCGGAGCTTGTCAGATTAAATTATGCAAATATTTGAATCTTTTACTAAATAAAATTAATATAGTATTGGTAATACGGGCTGGTGTAATACTATTATAAAATATTATTTTGATTTTGAATTTTTACGCGAAACGCGTTCGGCTCTAAGGAACGTTTGAGTTTGAATAACGCTAGGTGACACCTAATTGAACGCCTAAATATTATTGCGCTGTTAGATTTTCAACCCTCGGAGCTGAGCCGAGCGTTGAAAATTCAAAAACGCGCTTTATTTTGTCATTCATTTAAATGTCGTCTATACATAACATAACGCCTGTATTCTCGGGTTAGACAGAGGTGTGTACCTATAGTACACCCAAAGGTCTCCAGTTATGTTTAAGTCCCATGTAATAGGGGGCGAGCCTATCTGAGAAATTCCAGATAGAAAAACCTAATAACACTTTGCCCGACCCGGGAATCGAACCCAGGATCTCATCAAGGTTCAGTAACCAACGAGGAAGACGCAGGTGTCGTCTAGCGTTAGCAAAAACTTGCATGAAACTCAGCCATAATAACTGATGATTGATGACAAATGATTATTTTAAAACTGTTGTATAACATCGAAAGTTTATAAAATGAATGGAATCTCTTAAATTTAACTAGCAGCGCCCCGCGGTTTTACCCGCATAAGTGTCGGTCCCGTGGGAATATCGGGATAAAAAGTATTCTATGTGTTAATCCTGGTTATAAACTATCTGTGTGCCAAATTTCATCCAAATCCGTTCAGTAGTTTTTGCGTGAGAAACAACAAACATAGAAACACACTCACAAACTTTCACCTTTATAATATCAATTATGCTAGTTGAAGCTAGAACATTTTTCAGTTCAGTCACAACCTTAAGGCCTAGAGAAAGTGACATTCTGTCAGCGATAACTATGATGGAAATGTTAAATGTCAATGTCAAAATGTATTGGATTGACATAAGCTACCAAACAGTTTATGTTGGTTTATGTCAATCCTGTTTAAAGTCGTTGTACTTTGAAAGCGATTGTCACTTGTCTAAGCCTTCTTGCGTTCTTCTTTTATCTTTTTCATTTATTTTTACGTTTTGAAATGCGTGTACCGCATCAATTAAACTGATTCGGTAACTATAATTGATTAACAAAGAAAAATTTTGTACTGATTTACAAACCCAAAAATAATGAGGCTGTCGAAAGAAATACTTAAACACAACCCTTTCGAAATAATATTGCAGCAGTTGAAATACTTCCACGTAAGTAATTACAGCATAACATGAACATGTTAAAATGTTTAATTAACTCACATGTTAGCACCATAATATTTCACATAATAACTACAACAGTTAAAAATGTTATGCTCTAGAAAGGAATCTCGTTCTATCAAGGTTCCCCGGTCATTATGCAGAATGTGTAAAAAAGTGCCTGAATCTGCGAAACTTTCAATGTCGTCGCTCCGTCCGGTCGCTTGCGCAAGCTTTGTTGCTGAGGTGATTTTTTTTGTTTTGTATTTAACTACGATTATTATTTTAAATATTAAGTAGTCGTCGTTTGATTACTAACTTTAATTAAAAACTTAATTGAGAAATTAAAAGTCGGGAAATAATTACTTTGTCTTCCGGAAAAACTTAACAAGCCACCATTATTTAGTCAGGGAAATTTATTGTTAAGCAAATTGACACTTTTCGTCAATTAGCCGTGTAAATAATTTCATCACCACTGCTCTCAAAACGGTGAAGGGAAATATGCATGTCCTAGAGCCAAAAATTTGAACACAAAATTTGACATCTACCGACCCGTACTGGGCCTGAGTGGTAGATTACAGCCCACTCCCTCTCGAAGAGAGGAGGCCTGTGTCCCAGCAGTGAGAACATTATAGGCTGATTATGCATTTGCTGCTTATCCTCGATTATACGTACGTACGTACATACGTAGGTTTTCTCACTTTTGAAATACAGGCCGGTCATATTTGAAGGCATGTTCCATTCGAACGTTCAAGCGTGTGTCTTTGAATGAGATTAGGTTTTGACGTGTAAAAATAAGATGGACTAATTTTATGTATTTAATGTGAAAAGTCCTGAAATAATTATCTTATGAAATCCGGTAGGAGTTTCATTTAAATAAAAGGGCTATCCCCCGTATTTATCGCTCACATAGTATAATGTAATAGAGCTCTATCAAAAGATTTTGCCGAACCATTTTGTAAAAAAAAAAATACCGTGAAAATGTAGGTGAAGTTAGCTGTCATTCTACCAGCGGTGTTAATCGCGTAACACGTTGCAATTACTATTTTTCATTTATTTCAGAATCAAAAAATATTCCATACATTGTTAGTAAATCATACTAATAACTATGTTAGTACATTATTATTGAATGTCAACATTATTAATTATACATTATTACACTAAAAAACACATACACATACATTATTACTCTATTTTACATTAAAAAGGACCCCTCCAGATCCGTGAACGGTATTCCAGTGCCTCACAACCGGACAATCAACCCTTTCCAATATGGTATTCAGAAGGCTGTTGGTGCTGCCCCGCACGCGGCGCATCAGGGAGGCCACTCTTTTCCGCACTATAGCCCTAAAGCAGTCAGTGCTAGCCTTAGCAAACATACCTGATGCACTGCATAAGCGAGGCAACCCCAACAGCATCCTAAAACCATTATTGTACAAGACCCGCAGGGCATTGAAAGATCTACGCGTATAGCTGACCCTGTGTATGCTTTAAAAAGCGCAATTTTAACATCTTTTGTGCACCGTGCAAACCTGCGCGCCAGCATATTGCAGCTCACTGCCAACGCCCTACGTGGCAATGGCTTTCATTTTGACAGTTCAAAAACATTGTCTTGTCTTCAAATTTCTGGTTCTAGGACATGCCGGTTTCCTCACGATGTTTTCCTTCACCGTTTTGAGAGTAGTGGTGATGAAATTATTTACACAAAGTAAAGCCCCTGCCTAGGTTGGAACCCACGATCTCCAACTCGTAAGCCGGAGCCGTTACCACTGGGCCACCATGCACTGCTTTACACACCACATAAAGATTAACAATTAAAGCTCATCAAACGAAATAACACTTCTTAAATCAAGTCGTAAAAATAACAAAAGGTTGCAATAAGCAACGGTTCAGTGATTCAATGCAATTAGTCCATAATGAGTTAAGAAATCGTTGGTCTCTTAGGATTCCGTACCCACAGGGTGCCAGCTGCCAACGGGACAATGTTACTAAGGCTCCGCTGTCCATTCGTCTGTCACAGGGCTATTTTTGAATTGAAAACTTCTTTAGGCGTGTTGGGCATTTTTTTGAGATGGGAAAAAAACCATTGAATTCGCGCCACTGTTACCGTAAGCGACACCGCTTCGGATGTGTTCGGCTGTCCTCGGGATATTCTCGGTTTTAATGTAAATCTGATATGTCAGTGAGTGATGGCAAAGTATTGTTTGTGTTTTGTTTTCACTTCTGTCGGCACTCCCGGAGAACCACTGTTTTTTTTAACCTTATAGGTAGACACTTGATCACTAGTGTGAGTGTGTACTACTGTGACTGCTAAAACAAACAACAATTAAAATTCAATAAAGATATAATTAAAGGGGCTCCCCATACATGAAAAGTGTTTTTTTTTTCACACGCACACACTCTCGTATATAAGAAATAGAGGCAGCGAGAGAGAAAGTGTGAATGTTATACGCGTTTTTAATACAGAGCCATCTAGTATAAGTTTTTAGAAGCTTTCAAGAAGTTGTCGCCATCTTGGATTTTCATTTTGACTTCACTATCGACTTTAGTACCCTCGAACACTATGGAAACTATCTCTCCGTCTCTTTCTATTATATACATAGAGAGAGAAAGTCGCATGGACTCGCATAACGCTTATTCGTTACGAGACGATTTCTACCAGTTCACTCCTACCCTACCGCAAGACGCGTTAAAGAACTACGTTCCAGAAGTATAAAAAAATATATGTAGTGTTGAATATTGTACGGTGGTACTGAACTCTCGGTGTGTGAGTCAGGCTCGCACTTGGCCTTTTTTTGTGTCTATGGTGTAACTCTGTGTAACTTTATGTCATGGGTGCTAGGTCGCGTGACACGTCATGATAATATGTCACTTTCGCCATTAGTGTTCGTATTAACTCGTGTCGAACGCGAGTTTTCTTGATACTTGTACACGCAGCTATTGAAATCGCGTAGTGATAAAGGTTATGATAATTACCGCCATTAACTATGGCAAAACATGTATAGGCCTTTATTGAGAACTTACAAACCCCCAATTTGTGCTGGATACTTATGTTTTACAAATCAATATTATCTTTATCTTTAAATTAAATGATTTGGGATTGACTTAGAAATATAGGTATGTGGATTGCATGGAAAAATATTTTCTTTTTCTTTTTTTTTTTAATTAAATTATAATTTTTTTTTCTTTTGAATAGATTGGACGGTGACACTAAGCATTTGCCTGTATCTTGGGGGGTCGGAATTACGATATTTTCATAAAAAAAAAAATAAACAAAATAAAATTAAGAATGCACAAAATATACTGTACCTGTAAAAACTGTATCCAAACTGCAATTTGTTGCATTCAGTATTATATAAAAATCAGTAAAGAAAATATTTTAAAATCCCAAAATATTTCTTAACTTTTGTTGTTGACCGTACCAACCTGAATACATCATAAACCCATGTCTTCTACCCAGCAACCTGAATATTTAAGTGAATACACCTGGTATTACCGCATAATTATGGACGATCGACTTACTATTACCGCTGAGACCGCAAGGAGGCCTAGTTCGGAACTCCTTCGTCAAGTCTTATATATCGGTCAAATGGTCAACTGCCGGTAAAATACAACAAGACCACTATTCAGCCTTATCCGATAGATTTTCTTGAAGAACCCGATGGCTCAGTTAGCGCATTTGCTTTCGCGCTACGGGTTGCGGGTTTGAATCCCGCGAATCCAGTATTTTCCGGTTTAATTGTTTGGGAATGTGAGATAAATGTTTTAAAAATAAAGAATGTTAAGAATAAAAAAAGCTAGAAGTTCTAGGCGTTCTGATGAAATTGCCCTAAAAAACTTTGGATTCGAATTCTAAGATCATACTTACTTGGGTTAAGGAATATAGCAGACATTGGCCTTAGGAAATCCGAAAACCGGTCACAAGTGCAAGGCGGACTCGCGCACCGAGGATTCCGTACAAATTTGTAGGTATGTAACTTCAAATTTACGGTGTTCGGATTTTTTTCTATACTTGTGTTACATGACATTGCTTCTTGTCATATTTCATGATTCTAGGTCAACGGGAAGTACTTTATAGGTTTTGATTCACTTGCGAGTGTCAAAATTTGCGGCTTAAACGGAATATAAACGTCCGTATTTTGATTGCGTTGACTTAAAAGTTTGATTTTTTCACTGCTTCAGGGGATTGCAGCCCTGAGTGTTTGATATTAATTTAAACTTGATAACTCCACGCATTCCTGAGAAAAAGGGTCTTGAGTTCTTGACAGACGGACAACGAAGTGATGTTATAAGGGTTCCGTTTTTCCTTTTGATGTACGGAACCTTAAAAACAAAATACTGAAGCGTACCTATTTTGTTTTTTAATTAATGAAAAAAACGATTAACTTTACAATAATTAACAATAATGAATCAATGTATTCTTTCCATAACCAATCCGCTTCTCACCATATAGGTATCATGCATAATTTCCTTTTTATAGAACAAGTACTAAAAATAAACAACCGGTTGATACTGATCAGCGAACCTCCTCCAATCTATTAGTATAAAAAAGAAAGGCCGGAAACTATTCATAGTTTATTAAAACTATGAATAATAAAAAAAACCTTATTTATTAATCAGTTGAGGTTATGTAATGAAAATCTTCTTGTATTCTCGGAAAAACAGTTCCGTAATTGAACGTCTAATTAGGCAGGGCTTTTTTTTTTGGATGGTAAATCATCAAATGACCCTTCCCGCTCTGGGTGGAGCGGAAGGAAGTGTCAGACTCTTACTGACTAAAACCCATCCATGTTCCTTCCTTAGCCCTTTATGTTCCGGAGTAGCGGTAACCCTTTCGGACAATCCCGCTACCAATTAGGCAGGGCTTAAAGGTAAAACTGAGAGTGGTGGTGGCTGGACAGCACTGGTGGCCGAGTGGTAACGACCGTGACTTACGAGTTGTAGGTCGTAGGTTCGAACCCAGACAGGCGCTTTTATACAGTGTAAATTATGTCATCACCACTGCTATCAAAACGGTGAAGGAAAATATTGTGAGGAAACCGGCATGTCCTAGAAACAAAAATTCGAAGACTTAAGACATCTACCAAATCCCACTGAGCCCGCGTGGTAGATTACGGCCCACTCCCTCTCAGAGACCTGTGTCCTAGCAGTGGGAATATTATAGGAAGATTTTATGCAAAGGTAAAACTAAAGAAGAAACTAGAAATGTTTTACTGTCACACTAGCTGTGCCCCGCGGTTTCACCCGCATACGTCTCGATCCCGTGGGAGTATCGGGATAAAAAGTATCCTATGTCCTTTCCCGGGACTCAAGCTATCTCTATACCAAATTTCATCAAAATCAGTTCTGTGGTTTAGGTGTGAAAAGGTAACATACAGACAGATAAACAAACAGACAGTCAGAATTACTTTCGAATTTATAATATTAGTATGGAAGTATGGATGTAAAATTCTTTATGATCATTATGTCAACCCGTGGTGAAATACTCTATGGTGCTTTACCATAAATTGCCCATGTTCACCTGTTAGTATGCCAATGACTCGTCATTTGAGGTATAGCTTCGATATACAGGCCGTTGTAATAATGTATCTTCAAGATAAGCAACATTACGAGATAATGCGGTGTACATATAAACAAGTTAATCGTGTGCCAATCATTGTAGATAATGCTTAATGGTACTGTCGGTGTTGCCAGTATTTACATTCACATTTTTGTATTTGGATCTCTGTGACCTGTGACTGATGTTTTGAATAACAATACAGTTTCTGGATCAATCAAATAATTTTATTCTTTTAAAACCTTTTTTTTTCTCTCATATGCACACTTGATATTCTTCTAGCTGACTTTAGACATTGGCAGAATAGTCAACATCGGCTTTGCTTGCCATTTATTAAAAATAGAATAGAACAATACAGGATGACCCATTTTTTTATTTACCTTAAAAATAGCACCATTCATTCGTATTCAATCGAATGACATACAATACATACCATTGTTTTTCCAAAGTTTTGAATTATGATAACAATAACATCACGCGAATATCGCATTGTGCATGCGTCATCGCGGCCATTTAGTTTTTAATGATTTTCAACTACAATTAACTTATTTCGTAATGCTGATACAACCACACGGTCTTTGGCACAAATGTACTATATCTAACAACTCGACTAAAGAACCTGGAACGCAAGCAATACTCCCATAGACAAAATTATTAAAAAATAAAATAGTGCGGACTGGGCCGCCCTAACTGTCACCGTTTTTTCGCTGTCACGACTGGGCGCGAGTATATTATACAATAGTGAATGTCGCGCGGGCGCATGGTCTTATCAGTGGTTATATTATGTGACCTAATATAACTAATAGGTACTTTTAATTAAATTCACATTAAATTTATTCAAACGGTGCAAATACTCCAATCTTTTTGGAACTTATATGTTTGAGCCGTTTGGGGTTGAAACACTAGGGCCATGGATTCCGAGTGGCCACTTAGTATTTCGGGACATCGCAAGGCGGTTGGTCGACTCTTCACGTGACCAGAGGGCTGGCCTATTTTTTGGCCAAAGAATCAGCATTGCCATACTTACAACGTGGCAATGCTGCCTTTTGGGCACGTTTCCTGTTGACAGCGATGCGGACGAATTTTTCGATGCCCTTTGATTATTTCCCCTCCTTTTATATTATATACTTGTGCGTATTATTATTTTAAGACGGTTAGCTTTTAAATTCACTATTTTCATTCAACCATATTTCTCTGTGACCATGCATTTAGGTTTTTTTTTTTGTTAACCTGTCTCCTTCCACTGCTGGGCTCAGGTCTCCCCCATATTTTTCCCAATTACTAATTTTCAAAAGTCCTAACAAAAAGCCGGTCATTTTCTTTTTTTTTTATCTTTGTTTTTCCGTATTCATTTTAGTTTTATTTAAAAAAAAAAAACGCTTATGTCGAAAACTCTGGAAAAATTACAAGGCCAGATAGAATGGGAAAACGGGGCTAAAAATCTTGCATTGCGGTGTTGTATACATAAGTATATATACACAATATTGTGTGAGCAATATATTGCTAAATTCGTAAAGGCAATAAAACTCTAATTATCGCGATAATGTACTATTACAATGTTAATATCATAGCTAATCTTTAAATTAGCTTTTGTATACAATTGCGTATTTGTGCACATGTTACTTCATAATTATAGGTACCTATGTGGAGCAATAAAATAAGTAGGCATAAGCAATAGGTAGGTATATAATAAGCAACAGAAGTCGGCATCATCCTTTTGTCTTGTGATCAACGTACTACGATCATCAATCAATTTTCCAAATTTGGTGATTACGACAAGCAAGATGCTGTTTGTAGGTAAAATTATAGGAAAATGTCGCATATGTATGTACGAGTATCTTTCGCAGCTGATAGACACACAATACTTTTATCAATTAATCAATCAACTCAGCCCATCGCAATCCACAGTCCAGTCACAGTGCTGTGGCGCAGTCTGGGAGAGGCCTATGTCCAACAGTGGACTGCGATAGGCTGAGTTGAATACTTTTTATTGCTAAGTATTTTTTTATGTATTTTATTTGTGTATTTTGAGTGGTTGTGTGCTGAGTTAAATAGATTTACTTACCTATTTTCTTTGTTTCTTCCAAAAAATTTAGACGGATTTTATTTCTATATCCTTATTATTGGGAACTGGCAGTACCTACAGTAAAGAATGGAGTCCAGAAAAAGAGAGACATTGCCATGAGTCTGATGATAGCCTGAAGGTTGAGTTTAGTAGTTCAATGTTGACGAATTCGAGCAGATAATTCGTTACGATTACATACGAAAGAATTCATTCAGTTTGTCTACATTTATTGTCATTGCATTTAATGGCATTGCGGACGAATACTTTGACGCCTAAATGTCCTTTGTTTTTGTATTTATTTGTATAGTAAGTTAGTTAGTCATTTAATTTAGTATCTAGTGTAAATAGTTAGTTACAAATAAAATTAATAATTATAAAAAATATATATCATTGATATATTTTATTCAGATAAGATATTCACTCTTTTCAATCCCTGTTGACAGTGATGCGGACGAATTTTTTGATGCCCTTTGATTTTTTCCCTCCCTTTTTATATACTTGTACATATTATTATTTTATGATTGTTAGTTTTTTAAATTATGTAAATATTTGAATCTTTAACAAACCAGCTTTTAATAGCCTAGGTAGCGTCATCTGTACCATATATTTTGAACTATCTATACGTGTCACTGAGTTTCAACACGTATTCGTAAATTGATTTACTAATTGCCATTATTACTTATCTTATATATAAATAAAAACAAAAGGCCTGACTGACTGACTGACTGACTGACTGACTCATCAACGCCCAGCCCAAACCCATGGACCTAAAAAGCTGAAATTTTACACGATGGTTCCTTTTATGATGTAGACCAGGAATAAGAAAGGATTTTTTGAAATTCAACCCCTAAGGGAGATAAATAGAGGATGAAAGTTTGTATGAAAGTCCGTCAGTTTTAAAGTTAGGTTCTTCAAGTTTTGTGTTTAGGCTGACGATTGAAAATTAATTTATACATGTCTCAGCGTTTTTGATAATTCCACCCCCAAAGAGTTAAAAAGGGGGATGAAGTTGTGTATGAAATTTCGTCAGTTTAAAAGTTAGGATCTTCAAATTTTGTGTTTAGGCTGACGATTGAAAATTAATTTATACGTGTTTCAGCGTTTTTGATAATTTCACCCCTAACGGGGGATGAACGACCTGACTGAGATATCAACGCACAGCCTAAACCGCTGGTCCTAGGGACTTAAATTTTGGAGAGTGTGTTCTTTGTAAAGAGTAGGTATCCAATAAGAAAGGGTTTTTGGAAATTCAACCTTAAAGGGGGTGAAAAGGGGGGATTTTGTTTGTATGAAAAATCTTATTCCTTGAGTTAATAACCTTGAAACTTGGCACGAATACTTATCTAAGTAAATTATGAAGTTTGGCACTTTTTGTTTTTCTAAACTACCCCCTAAAGTGGTATTGGGGGGTGTCAACATTTGTATGGAAGAATTTTATCGCGCTGTCCGATTAACTTGAAACTCAGTATTTATACTAAGGACTAAAAATAAAGAATAACGTGTATCAGGGTTTTTCGAAAATCTACCCCTAACTGTGTGAAAAGGGGTAGTTAATTTTGCAAGGTCATATTTTACTGCGTGGCTTGATTAGCTGGAAAAATGCCATGAATAATCTTTGAAGCAAGTTATGAACATATCTTAAACGATTTTTCATAATTCCACCCATGTAGGGGTGAAAAGCGGGAATACAGTTTATATGAAAAATCTTATTAATTTGGTTAATAAACTTAAAACTTGGCACGAATATTTATCTAAATAAATTATGAACTTTGGCATTTTTTGTTTCTATAAACTAACCCCTAAAGGAGGATTGGGGTGGGGGGTGTCAAAATTTGTATAGAAGAATTTTAACGCGTGGTCCGATTACCTCGAAACTCGGTATTTATACTTAAGACCAAAAATATAGAATAACGTTTATCAGGGTTTTCCGAAAATCTACCCCTAATGAGGTGAAAAGTGGTAGTTAATTATACAGGGGAAGATTTTATGCGTGGCTTGATTAACTCAACAATTCGTATAAATAATCTTTAAGTCAAGTAATGAACACACCCCAAACAATTTTTCGAAATTCTACCCCTATGGGGGTGAAAAGCGGGAATACAGTATATGAAAAATCTTATGGCACGAATACTTATATAAGTAAATTATGAAATTTGGCATTTTTTGTTTTTCTAAACTACCTCTCATCCACTGACCTTGAACAGATGCTCCAAGAACTTAGCAATGCAAGCCTTGAGGTTGGACTGAAGATGAATATGTCTAAGACCAAAGTCATGTGCAATGAAACACCTAGAAGCATAAAAGTAGACGGGGAGATAATACAACATGTCCAGGAATGCCTTTATTTGGGTCAAGTAGTCTCTTTCCAGGCGAGGCAAGATAAAGACATCTCAAGACGAACGGAAAACGCCTGGAAGAGCTACTGGTCCTTGAAGGAACTATTTATGAGTGAGTTGCCTATGGCACTGAAACGCAGGCTCATGGACATGTGTATTCTTCCCGTCTTAACCTATGGTGCACAAACTTGGTCTTTGACTAACATCCAGTAGTCCAAACTCAAGGTCTGCCAACGAGCAATGGAGCGCAGTATACTAGGCGTTAAATTAACGGATCGTGTTCGAAACACAATACTGCGCTCCAAAACGAAGATAGTTGACGTGGCTGAAAAGGCTGCTCAACTTAAATGAGACTGGACAGGACATGTCTGCCGCATGCCGGACTAACTGTGGGCCCAAATAGTGCAGAATTGGTGCCCTGAGACAGTGAGGCGGGGTCGCGGCAAGCCACGTATGAGATGGCGGGACGAGCTGGATAGGTTCCGTTAAAATTGGAGGGAGGACGCGCGGGCACGCGAAAAATGGAAGGAGTGGAGGGAGGCCTTTGCCCAGGAGTGGGACAGGGCAGGCTAGACAAAACAAAAAACTACCCCCTAACGGGGGATTGGGGGCGTCAGAATTTCTATGGAAGAATTTTAACGCGCGGTCCGATTAACTCGAAATTCTGAATTTATACTTATGAGCAAAAATAAAGAATAACGTGTATCAGGGTTTTTCGAAAATCTACCCTTAACCGGGTGAAAAGGGGTAATTAATTTTACAGGGTAGGATTTTACTGCGTGGTTTGATTAACTCGAAAATTGGTATAAATAATCTTTGAGTCACGTTATGAACACATCACGAACGATTTTTCAAAATTCCATACCTGTGGGGGTGAAAAGCGGGAATGCAGTTTATTTGAAAAATCTGATTCCTTTGATCTATAAACTTAAAAATTGGCCCGAATACTTATTTATCTAAATAAATGATAAAGATCATACCTACATATATTTTCGAAATTTTAAGAGGACAGTACCTACGAATTTCACGCGGACGAAGTCGCGGGCAGAAGCTAGTTTTACATAATTATAAGTGAAACATAAGTGAACATCCTGTTGTGACAACTTGTCAGCTTAAAGCTCTCTAGTTTAAGATTTATAGTGGCTTGTACTGCCATCACTAAAGGTGAAAGAAAAATGCAGTAAGTTCAGTTTGTTAACCGTTTCATTTTTGTCCTGTGTTATTGAGTTTTTCCATTAGGTTTTTCAGCAGCTCGGAGTTCGAGTCTTTGCTCGGTTGATGGCTTGGGTTAGTTGACACAGTTTTTGTGAGCAAACGTCTCAACTCCCGCGTGCGATAAGCTTCAGTTTGACCTCTACTCTGAAGTGACACATCCGAAAGTTCGGTACCAATCGAAACACGACCGAACCTTGCATTGTTGCCCTACTACGAATGATTGGTTCAGTTCGGTCTCGGCACCATAGTCAATATTCGGAAGAGTGTCGAATAGATGTCAAGTTCGGTCGGATCTGAACCGACCGAACGAAATAGAATGAAGTTTGTGGCAAGAAACGTCCGAACATGCGGATTTATCATTTCGGATTTATCTTGTATAGGTACCTTCTACCCTTTGGAATGGGCAACTAGCTTCACATTTTCTGGCTGACCGACTTCTTGACAATTCAAAAGTGCCTGTAAATGGTTTAGTTGAAATAAATGCTTTGAGTTTGAGTTCGGAGTCTACTCCGAAGCTTTAATTGTAGACCCGCAGGGGGAGCTTTAACCGTCGTAGGCATTGCTCATATCTTTTACTTGGGACTTCATTCTCTTCTTCAAACTCCACGTTTTTGCATTCTGCACCCTAACTCCTTTACTAATAAACGTTGTATAGCGTCTGTATAGTTACACACCGCTTTGTCTTCACTTCTGTCGAAAGTCAAATTACTGACGACTGAAAGAGAGAAATCGGTGTGTAACTATTCAATTGATATAATACTTTTATTAGTAAGGGGGTAATTGAATTGTATTACATATAGAGAACATGATTGAATTAGTCAGTTAATCTTCTGTATAATTTACCACTTTACCTATGTCGTGTAAGTTCTTCGCGCATGCGCCGTACGCCAATTTCACCATAACGGACGCTAATACTTGTCTCGTTGCGCGCGCGCATTCTGTGCCGGCGCGTGCGTCAGATGAGATTGTGCTACACACATTATAATGGCTTCCATATAATATGCCTGATCGGATTTGTAATGTAGATTATGGTGTGAGGTGTGCATTTATTTTGTGAAAGATAATTTATTATGATGACTTAATATGGTTTATGATTAGAAGAAATTCAAACGTACTCGTATACTAAGCCATTGGTCCCGGCTGTCATTTGTAGATCTTTGATTGTCGTTACGGGTCAGAAGCCCGAAAGTCTGACAACCAGTCTTACCAAGGGGTACATATCGTATTATCCAGTAACTGGGTTGCGGAGGTCAGATAGGCAGTCGCTCCATGTAAAATACTGGTATTCAGCTGCATCCGGTTAGACTGGAGGCCGACCCCAACATAGTTGGGAAAAGCCTAGGCAGATTGATTGACAAGAAATGCTATATTTCTCGTATAAGATCGGCGTTATTGGTCCAAATTGCGCCATTACCTGACCGCAACACTTCCCCGCTGTGGTGGTAACAGCATCCATTTGACTTTCCTGCATTTTTTGAATACCTTTCTCTTGTAAATTCTTTGAAGCTGGTCAGTCAAAAAAGTCAAAGTCAAATCATTTATTTCAAACTAGCTTCTGCCCGCGACTTCGTCCGCGTGAAATTCGTACTTTCCTCTAAAAATTTCGAAAATGTATGTAGGTATGATCTTTATCATTCTTTAACAACAACTAAGTATTCGGGCGAATTTTTAAGTGTATCTGATCAAAGGAATCAAATTTTTCAAATAAACTGTATCCCCGCTTTTCACCCCCACAGGGGTGGAATTTTCAAAAATCGTTTGGGATGTGTTCATTACTTGACTCAAAGATTATTTACACCAATTTTTGAGTTAATCAAACCACGCAATAAAATCCTCCCCTGTATAATTAACTAAATACCCCTTTTCACCCCGTTAAGGGTAGATTTTCGAAAAACCCTGATGCACGTTATTCTTTATTTTTTGTCTTAAGTATAAATACAGAGTTTCGAGTTATCGGACCGCGCGTTAAAATTCTTCCATAGAAATTCCGACGCCCCCAATCCCCCGTTAGGGGTAGCTTAGAAAAACAAAAAATGCAAAACTTCATAATTTACTTGTATAAGTATTTGTACCGTAAGATTTTTCATATACACTGTATTCCCGCTTTTCACCCTATAGGGGTAGAATTTCGAAAAATTGTTTGGGGTGTGCTCATTACTTGACTTAAAGATTATTTATACGAATTCTTAAGTTAATCAAGCCACGCATTAAAATCTTTCCCTGTATAATTAACTGCCCCTTTTCACCCCATTAGGCGTAGATTTTCGGAAAACCCTGATACACGTTATTCTTTATTTGTGGTCTTAAGTATAAATACCGAGGTTCGAGGTAATCGGACCACGCGTTAAAATTTTGACACCCCCCACCCCAATCCTCCTTTAGTTTACCTATAAAAACAAAAAATGCCAAACTTTATAATTTATTTAGATAAATATTCGTACCAAGTTTCAAGTTTATTAACCAAATGAATAAAATTTTTCATATAAACCGTATTCCCGCTTTTCACCCCTACATGGGTCGAATTATGAAAAATTTTCCAGCTAATCAAGCCACACAGTAAAATATGCTCTTGCAAAATTAACTACCCCTTTTTACACAGTTAGGGGTAGATTTTCGAAAAACCCTGATACAGGTTATTCTTTATTTTTAGTCCTTAGTATTAATACTGAATGAGTTTCGACTTAATCGGACAGCGCGTTGAAATTCTTCCAAAGAAATTTTGACACCGCCCAATACCTCTTTAGGGTTGAAATGAGTTTAGAAAAACGAAAAATGCCAAACTTCATAATTTACTTAGATAAGTATTCGTGCCAAGGTTCAAGGTTTTTAACTCAAGGAATAAGATTTTTCATACAAACAAAATCCCCCCTTTTCACCCCCTTTAAGGTTGAATTTCCTAAAACCCCTTCTTATTGAATACTTATACTTTACAAAGAATACACCCTCCAAAATTCAAATCCCTGTCACCAGCGGTTTAGGCTGTGCGTTGATATCTCAGTCAGGTCGTTCATCCCCCGTTAAGGGTGAAATTATCAAAAACGCTAAAACACGTATAAATTAATTTTCAATCGTTAGCCTAAATACAAAATTAGAAGATCCTAACTTTTAAGCTGACAGACTTTCATACACAACTTCATCCCCCTTTTTAACCCTTTGGGGCTAGAATTATCAAAAACGCTGCGACACGTATAAATTAATTTTCAATCGTCAGCCGAAACACAAAATTTGAAGATAACTTTAAAACTGACGGACTTTCATACAAACTTTCATCCCCTATTTAACTCCCTTAGGGGTTGAATTTCAAAAATCCCCCCTTATTCCTGGTCTACATCATAAAAGGAACCATCGTGTAAAATTTCAGCTTTCTAGGTCCAAGGGTTTGGGCTGGGCGTTGATGAGTCAGTCAGGTCGTTCATCCCCCGTTAGGGGTGAAATTATCAAAAACGCTGAAACACGTATAAATTAATTTTCAATCGTTAGCCTAAATACAAAATTTGAAGATCCTAACTTTTAAACTGACAGACTTTCATACACAACTTCATCCCCCTTTTTAACCCTTTGGGGGTAGAATTATCAAAAACGCTGCGACACGTACAAATTAATTTTCAATCGTCAGCTGAAACACAAAATTTGAAGATCCTAACTTTAAAACTGACGGACTTTCATACAAACAAAATCCCCCCGTTTCACCCCCTTAAAGGTTGAATTTCCATAAACCCCTTCTTACTGGATACCTACTCTTCACAAAGAACACACCCTCCAAAATTCATGTCCGTAGGACCAGCGGTGTAGGCTGTGCGTTGATATCTCAGTCAGGTCGTTCATCCCCCTTTAGGGGTGAAATTATCAAAAACGCTGAGACACGTATAAATTAATTTTCAATCGTCAGCCTAAACACGAAATTTGAAGATCCTAACTTTTAAACTGAGGGACTTTCATACACAACTTCATCCCCCTTTTTAACCCTTTGGGGCTGGAATAATCAAAAACGCTGAGACACGTATTAATTAATTTTCAATCGTCGGCCTAAATACAAAATTTGAAGATCCTAACTTTAAAACTGACGGACTTTCATACAAACTTTCATCCCCTATTTAACTCCCTTAGGGGTTGAATTTCGAAAAATCCTTCCTTATTCCTTGTCTACATTATAAAGGAAACCATTGTGTAAAATTTCAGCTTTCTAGGGGCGTTGATGAGTCAGTCAGTCAGTCAGTCAGTCAGTCAGTCAGGCCTTTTGTTTTTATTTATATAGATAGGTATAGACGAAAGCACATCAAGCTACTACAATCTGTCAAATTTCTTTAATAGATTTTCAACTTTATTGCAAAACATAAGGTTCAAAGTTGATTGGGAAAATTTGACAGTTTCGGATAGCTTAATGTGCTGGCGTCTGTACATAAAAGGCACTTTTGAACGTTAAACTTTAAAAAAATATAAGTAATTGATTCTAGTCACCCCTTTCAGAAGGTAGTTTCGTATGGAGAAGAATGGACAAGAAACTCCACCGTTACTCTTTTGAAATGTTTTACAAGGTTTTGTATAGATACATTCATTATATTTATAATTATCAGTGATCGGAATAGGCCGAGTATATTTACCTAGGCTTCGGAGAACAGAGACAGAAAGTGGAGACTTCCTTACGACGACATTTTTTTTCCCGGAATTCGGGAAATTTTTAAATAAGTATTACCAACTTTTCGAGATTTTCACATAAAATCCCGAAATAAATAGTCTAACTTTAATTCATGTATTCGAATTATATTTACGATCCTTAAACTAACCATTGTATCATACATTACATACACACACAACTTTAAAACCACGCCTGCCTAACTATATCATTCACCTTCACCAGTTTCAATCTTGCTCAACAGTGAAGATAAATCGAAGAGAAACCCATTATGTTATGATGGCACCACAATTATCCCGTCACAAACACCGAATGATTTCCGTGAATTATTTATTAATGTTAATGTTATATAACTGAAGTTATTTATAATGTGATGACCCGTGACTTTTACTGAGTAGAAAATGAAGGTGATTATGCTGAGCGTAATGGTGATATAAAGTTCACTTTATAATCATCGTTAACTGTCTCTGACCCTAGGTTACTCTAAAGTGTGATATATGCTCGGTTCCTTTAAAAAAAAGACCCGTTTTGTTTACTAATGTTGGAATTTTTGAAGACAAAACTTCTTTAGGCGTGAGGAGCGTTGGGCATTTTTTGTTGAGATGGGAAAAACCATTGAACTCGCGACACTGTTACCGACACCGCGCTAGATTCGGATGTGTTCGGCAGTCGTCGGGATGTACTCGGTTTTAATGTATTTCCGATAAGTCAGTGAGTGATGGCAAAGTATTCTGTTTGTGTTTTGTTTATATGACGATTCAAAAAATACACACGTAATTGTTCAAGTTTTCACTTCTATCGGCACTCCCGGCGTGCCACTTTTTTATTGACAAGCCGGGCATATGAATAGACTCGTAAGCTAATTTTGCCTGTGAACTTCCATATAGGAATGGTTTACTATGCAAAGCTATGAGGTCTTTTCTTCATTATTGGTAAAGATACAAGAGTCTCAACTTTATCCAATAACGGTCCGTAAATTATAAGAATCGGCCAATAAACGGTTGTCTGTGGAATACCCCTAGTTTAAAGCAACAATAAAAGATGCATCGTCTAATAAGTGTTTATACGATGCAAGTTAATTTTGTTGCTTCCATTTTATTGTATGCCGCAGGCAAGAAACTTGCATTGTGTAAATCCTATTGAGTATAGGTCCTCACATCGATTCCAGATTATTCAAATTAGGCTGAGAATCAGCACTTTTCGAACGTCAAAATTACATAAGACAGTCCCCCAACGCGTCCGCCCTGTACCGCTTCCTCATGCTTTCGCTGGGAAGAAATGGCGCAACGAACTCCCCAGCAGCACAGCTGTCTATTCATTTAGAAAAGATTACTTCATTCTATAGATTCTATACCTAATCACCAGTAAGCTATCCATAAATTCAGACAGTTACTATTTTGGCAACTATTGGTTATGTTGGCTCGTCTCTTTTTAACCGACTTCTAAAAAAGGAGGAGGTTCTCAATTCGAATGTTTGTATTTTTTTAATTTTTTTTTTAATGTTTTTACGCGCATAACTCCGTCGTTTGCCAACCGATTTGAAAAATTCTTTTTTCGTTGGAAAGGGTGTACTTCTCAAATAGTCCAATGAAAATTTTATCGAAATCGGACAAGCGGTTTTTGAAAAATCAACAAAAATCTAAAAATTTATCTGCATTGTCTACATTAACGATCTTTTTGTTTATTTTTTTGTGGGGAAGGTACCTACAACTAAAAAGTGAAAAATAAAAACGTTTTTACAAAAAAAAACAACCGACTTAAAAAAAACACTACAAAGTGATAAATAACTATTAATTTCGGAAGTCGGTGTCAAAAAACGAAAATGCGGAATCAACGACACCGACTTCCGAAATTAAAGTTAATTTATCACTTTGTAGTGTTTTTTTTGAGGTCGGTTGTTTTTTTTGTAAAAAAGTTTTTTGATTCAAATATTGTATTTACAAAGTAAAATAAAAGTCAATGTCAATAATTGGCAACATTGAACTAGAAAGAGGGGAAAGGTCCCTCGTTTGACCTGCTCTTGCGCATTCAATACAATATCCGTTTCCGTGGTGTAATCACACGCGATCTATCTACAACTCTCGAGTGATGGGCGTGTCTGCAGTTTGTTAGATGAGTGTTTGTAGTTTGTTTGGTGAGTGATGAATTTGTTTGTTGTGTAAGTTATTTCATGAGTTTAAAAGGTTGTATTGTCTTGATTTTACTGGTATTTTATATATTCCTGGAGGTATGCGTGTCTGCATTTAAATGTTTCTGACAAAAGTAGGTAAAAGGCTATAAAGCTGTAAAATAATGAGTTATACCGCTAGATCGCTCTTAGCGATAAGACCGCCCATTGTGTCACCCATTGTAAAGTATCTTTATGTCTGTAATTTATATGGTGTACATAATAAAGAGTATTCTATTCCCCACCTCTCTTCTAAGTGTTCTTATATGTAGTACCTATAAGCAATCAGCCTCTTTTCCTCAAATAATCCCAAAGCTCTATACAGGCTGGCTATTTAGTCACCTGCATCTATAGAGGAATGAGGAACAGGGTGTAAAATTCACTCATACTCTACAGAAAAGGGAGGATTCTCCGACCAGACGGGTGTCGTGTCTGGCGGGCAACTGCCCGATGATTTATGTCGGGCTGTTGTATCTATGCTAGTTGCGCGGTAAACTCTGCTTGCGAGATGCAGGATTTGCGTGACGTCAGTATGGCGCGTTGTTCGCATGTGGCGTTGTAGATACCGCTACACATCCATCAAGAGGGTGATTCTACCTGTCATACTAAACAACTTTCGCTATTAAACTCATATTGAATAAGGTGTTTCAAAATTAACCTAACAAAGTTTAAGAGGTGCTTTAGACCATCAAACTGAACAACCTTCACTATGGGACCAAATCTGAAATCATGAAAAAAATCAGCAATTTAATACAAAAGTTCAATACTTGAACAAAATGTATGAAACAACAGATTTTTTTTTATTATGTTCCCACTGCTGGGACACAGGCCTCCTCTCTGTGGGGGGTGTGGGCCGTAATCTACCACGCGGTCCAATTCCAGTTGGTACTATATCACATGTCTTCGAATTTTTGGTTCTAGGACATGCGGGTTTACCTCACGATGTTTTCCTTCACCGTTTTCATAGCAGTGGTGATGTTATAATTTTCACAAAGTAAAGCTCCTGACTGGGTTCGAACCTACGACCAATCGTAAGTCGCGGCCGTGACCACTGGGCCACCACTGCTCCTTGCTTTGTTATATTATATTTATGATAATTTACTATGCTCAAAGCCATCTCGCGACCTGCACGTACCATCGCGGCCTTTTTCGCCTGATCATTTAAACATTTTTTCGCCTAAATCCTGCGGCGGCGCCAAACCACGGCCCTTTAAAGTTTTCACCTATAGAAATATATATATATAAGAAAGCGATAACGCAATGAATTGCAACCTGCACTGCGTAGTTTAGTGATTTCACGTACTCCTTTTATGTATTTTACGGACGAACTATTTGACCTTGGCGCGGGGCTAGAGAGCGCTTCTATTTTTTGAGTACAAGCAAAAATGAATTTGGTGGTTGTCAGGCGGGAGGGTCAGCGATAGTACCTACGGGTTGCGTTGCATAGTTTCACATTTTTGAGCTAAATAAACACTTCCAATGGAACAGAAAACAATAGACACACAATACAGCGACGCCGCCACGAAAGCGCGAATTGTGTCAATTACAGTGACGATTCTCACTGACCTACAAAACGAATAACGATACAAATAACATAGTTACGATACAAATGACTGGTTATTTAGCTAATGATGTAACGTAGTTACTTTGTTGTCTGTCTGTATGTTTAACAGCACTAATAGTTTAGTGTTTGTTCGTGTGTGCAGTATGTGATTTTAAAATAACAATAATTTATATGTGGTTGTACGCAGGGCTACACATCAAGCTATACATAACCAGCTGACTTCTGATTGTATGAAAAATACACCCATAAGCATAATCTTTTGCGTGTTCATTCCGTGCTGCCGTAAACAGCGAGATTTTCACACCAGAAGCAGAAGGCAGGTCCCAGCAATATTATTTTCTGTATAATTATAATAATGTTTATACGAAAAACAATCTAATTTTTTTTGGCAGCAATACAATAATCGTCCAGTTTCCTATTGTTACGGACAATGTATCTTCTGTCTATACATATATCACTCATTTGGAGAAACATCGACGTAACTGCTACTTTTTTTTACTCTTTGCTTCCCTAACATAAATACGCTTTCTAAGTAAAGCTCTTATCATAATTATACAGGGTTATTGGAAAAACACCAACAACCTCTTAAGAGGTCATTGTACTCATTATTATGAACAACTTATACTATGGGTACAAACCAATAATCCGGAAAAAAATCAAGTGTTCCCTACATTTATGTTAGTATAACTCGTCAAAATGTAGGGAACAGCTGGTTTTTTTTTTTTCGCGATTTCAGTTTTGGTCCCATAGTAAAAGTTATTCATAATGATGAGTACAATGACCTCTTAAGAGGTTGTTAGTGTTTTTCCAATAACCCTGTATATACTGTCATATTTAACTCATTTTTGGAAAAAAATAAATACTTTTACGTCGACGTTTCTCCAAATGAACGATATATAAAATTCAAAGTCCTGACTGACTAATATATCAACGCACAGCCTAAACCGCTGGTCCTAGAGGCATGAAATTCGGAGGGTGGGTTCTTTGTGAAGAGTTATAGGTATCCACTAAGAAAGGGTTTTTCGAAATTCCATCCCTAAGAGGGTGAACGGGGTGGGAGGGTGAAATTTCGAAGTTAAAAACGCAGCCTGATATAATGTGGAACTGATATATTAGGAAAAACGTGCCAGTAACCGCAAGCAAGCAAGCTTGGTGGTAGATAAATGTCCGACATGTAACATGTCCAAAGAGTCTTTATCTTGCAATGGAATAATTACCGGTTGATACCATCAATAGGTACTGTTGTTTACCTGTCTCTCTTGATTGTCATGCACCTACTCCGTGTCCTGACACAATACCTTAGGTAACACTAGACAGGTATGCTAAGTGCTGGTCTGTAATGTGTTGCGTCACGTGATAATGAGTGGAGTGTTGGTCAGTGTTCGACACTAGTTTGAGTTGTTACCGGTACGTACAGTCAACAAAAGAGATAATTATCCAGGGCCTTCAGATATAGTTGAAGTTTAGTAAGAAACCGATGGATTTTCTCGAATAAAATTCAATTTTATTAATAGAAAGCAAATAGCTCATAAACAAATTAAATTTCAGTCGAGAACATCCATCGGTTTCTTACTAAACTTCAACTATATCCGACGATCCTGCATACTTATCTCTTTTGTTGATTGTACGTAGGTGAAGCCTTTCTCCGTGTGTTACATGTCCTAGGTGTTGTTTTGGTTTGCAGCTTCCGTAAATTTAATTGAGTTATAGAAGGCAGTGGTGGCCCAGTGGTAACGGCTCTGACTTATGCGTTGTGGGTCGTGGGTTGGAAGCCAAACAAGCGTGTTACTTTGTGTAAATAATTTCGTCATCACTGCTCTCAAAACGGTGAACCAAAAATTCGAAGACATGTGACATCTACCAACTCGCACTGGGCCTGCGTGGCCACTCCCTCTCACTGAGAGGAGGCCTGTGTCCCAGCAGTGGGAACATTATAGACTGAATATGTTAATAAGGTGTGAGGTCTTTTGAACTGATGCTCATATCATTATTATCACTATCCAAGATCAGCCGACATTTTAGTAGGTATATCTTCACCTCCTTTCTAGACATATCAATTACAAAGTCAAATCACTAGCGAGAAAAAGTATCTAATTAATAAAAGAGAAAGACGCTCTAACTCTAGTGCTTGCAAACATACAAAAAAAAACTTTGCTTTTTGTCCTCATAAACATGTTTAGAATTCAAAATGACACACATGACAGGCCTGATGGTCTAGTGACAGGCCGGATGGTCTAGTGGTTAGTGACCCTGACTGCTATGCCGGAGGTCGTGGGTTCGATTCCCACCCAGGACAAATGTTTGTGTGATGAGCACGATCATTTGTTCTGTGTCTGGGTGTAATTTATCTATAATATGTATGTATTTAGAAATATATAAGTATGTTTATCAGTTGTCTAGTACCCATAACACAAGCTCTGCTTAGCTTGGGACTAGATGGCGTTGTGTGATAGTTGTGGAATATTATTATTATTATTAAAGTGACTTGTCTGCAGTGAAGATTGCTATTTATTGAATGAATGCCAGCATCTCACTAAGTTACAAAACTGCTAGTTAACCTGCATAGCTATTCACAACCACTCGATACGCTACCGTATCTTATCGAACATCATTCAATGTTTTCGTAGGAGTCCTTTAAGCGCTGTTCACAAGTCCAATACCCGGAAATTTTGTCAGTCCAAATCAAATAGACGCCCGCTATTCTTCCGACAGCTGTTTGTTGTCGGGGGCAAGTCAAATCAGGTTATCGAAATGTGTAATTTTCGATACGATAGCCTGTCGTATGGTTGTGAATAGCTATGCTGAAGTGTTAAAAATAGCCAAGAAGCACAGATTTATGTTAATTGGTCTGTGTAATACCTGTTTACCCTGTAATTTGAAAATAATGTAAAAACCAATTCTTTTTAAAAGAGTAACCGTGCAGTTACTTGCCACCTCTTCTCCATTGAAAACGACCAATTGGAACCGTGCACCTAGCTTCTGACGTTTCCATGTAAGGTCCGGCGTCGATAAATTTGCCAGATGTAAACAACAATGGCCGCTCAAAATTGAATAAAATCGTTACACAAGAACATTCATTTTAAGTAAAAGAATAAAATGTAAAAAGGACATAGGATATAGTTTTTATTCCGATATTCCCACAGGATCGAAACTTATGCGGGTGAAACCGTGGGGCGCTGCTAGTCTAAAATAATTGCGTAAAATATAATTAGCGATGTTTTCAGTTTAACTTGGCCACTACTCGACAATACCCTGTACCCCCCTGCCCTCCCCCCTATATCTAATAAGTGAAGGAGTACCTAATACCTGATGTTGCCCACTGTTTATTGATTATTAGCAGCACCCCGCGTTTTCACCCGCATAAGTGTCGATCCCGTGGGAATATCGGGATAAAAAGTATCCTATGTGTTATTCTGATGTAAAAGCTATATTACTGTTAAGTTTTATCAAAATCCATTCAAAAGTTTTTGCGTGAAAGAGTAACAAACATCCATCCATTCTTACAAACTTTCGCGTTTATAATATTATAAGTAAGTAAGAAATAAGATTGTAAGAAGTAAGATTAGTAAGATAGGTAAGAAGTAAGATAGTAAGAAGAAGTAAGATTAGTAAGAAGGAAGATTAGTAAGAAGGAAGATAGTAAGAAGTAAGATAAGAAGTAAGATAGTAAGAAGTAAGATTAGTTCTTACTAATCTTACTTCTCACTATCTTTAGTGAGAAGTAGGATGTCCAACAAAAGAATACATGACTTGTGTATATCTTTTGTTGGAGATCATAAATACATAAAAATAAATAATAAATTGGCACAAGACTTCTATAAACCTCCTTACATAAACATTAAACATGCATCTTGCTTTACCACGTGTGCTGCGCCCGCGCATTGACCGCGAGAGAGTGTGCGATAAGTACAGGCAGTAAAAAGTCGCAGGACAACATTACTTTCCTTGCCTTTTATGTACCGCTTGTACGAAAGGTACATTATTAGATTAGCTGTATATAGCAGTGGCGAAGGTACCATACAACTCGATTCCCACCGGCTTCCCTTCGAAAATTCAGAACATAACCACACTATAGTCAATTCATAATTGAAATTTTATTTTTGCTCTGGCTTACCTCTGTCATAAATTCACCCTTCGCCACTGGTATATAGGGCTGGCAGAAGAAACCTTTTAATAATTTGTTGCAAAATAAACTGCAACCTAATTGCGTGGTACACGATCAATCACAATCTGAATGATTTTGTAGGATATTGGTAAACCATTGCTTCATATGTTCGAAAAATTTGTCTGCCCAACAACGAAAATAACGCAATGAATGTTCTTGAACTGTCAAAATGAAAACCATTGCAACTGATAGTGTGTTACGCAATTACTAATGAAGAGGTCGTAATAAAATAGTCCAATACATAATTTGTTAGCCTCCGACGAGACCCGCAGTGGCGGTTGCGGTCGGACCAGTCGGGGGTTGCAGAAGGATCGTACGTTCCCGCGACCCCCGGCGTAGGTGTGAGATGGAACACCGGGGTGATTTTTAGTCAGTAAGAGTCTGACAGACCCCTCTGCCCGCCTCAGGGCGGAGGACAACCATGAGAATATTCCAACCCGAAAAGAAAAATGGGGCACTGGAATCATCACTTCACACTAACACACTAATATTATAAAGGCGAAAGTTTGTGAGTTTGTGTGTTTATATGTTTGTTACTTCTTCACGCTCAAATGGCTGGACCAATTTTGATAAAATTTTGTATGAAGGTAGCTGACACCCTGGATTAACATATAGGCTACATTTTATCCCGATATTCACCCGCGACATTTACGTTGGTGAAACCGCAGGGCGCAGCTAGTACTGACATAAGCTTATCGGTATCTAATTTCAATCCCATACTTTCACTTTTCCTTCATGGTTATCGCTGATAGAATGTCACGTTGCCCTAAGGGCAGTCCAGCTATAAACCTTACTACCTGGCTATTTTAACTTGAACTATCCTGCAATAGATAGAAGAAGAATTT
Organism: Amphipoea oculea; assembly: GCA_945859645.1. NCBI lineage: Eukaryota > Metazoa > Arthropoda > Insecta > Lepidoptera > Noctuidae > Amphipoea > Amphipoea oculea. The sequence goes on from OX243880.1 coordinate 17,221,841, forward strand.
TCAACACTAAGGTTTCTAATTTTGCCAAAGATGTAAACAACAATGGCCGCTTGAAATTGAATAAAATCGATATACAAGAACATTTATTTTAATTAATGTTTGTTTTCGTCTATACTCCATTTACTATAGACAGAAGTTAAAAAAGGCTCTTTTAGGGGCACACTTTGTAATAAAAGTACAACAAACACTAATACAGTCAAGATTGATGTGGAGTTAAATATAATCAATTTAAATAACAACAGTCACATTTAATTGTACTTATTTAACCTATCTACCTTCTGAAATTACAAGGCTTTCATTCAATATTATTTAGTTTTTACATAAAATATTGTCGTGTCAATGTTTAAAATCTAAAAGAAGTTGGGGCGGACTGTACCGGGAACGTTTTTCATGTCACTATAACTCTACCAAATCTAAAATGTTACCTATTCCCTTCATAAGTTGTGCATATTTATTAAAATTGTTTGAACTTAACTTGAAAATAAAAGGTTTCGTACTCCTGCTTCTGCGAGCCTCTTTTTTCTATGTTATAATAAATGGAGGTTAGCTCGGAGATTTAGACTATAAATGAGTTCGACTTGGAAGTAAAAACTAACTGAGCTGGTTACTTTCCAAGTTAAACCATGCTGTTTATAACCGCTCCGTCAGTTACACGGAAAACTATTCCTATGACTATGTTCGTAAACTAGATTGTTAAATAGTCTTGCAGTTTTCTAATCTAGAACGATCTTTCTATTTTCTATGGTGGTTAAAAGACGACTTGGTTTTATTATTGTGTGAGAAAAACGCGATGTGATTTTCGATCGCCATGTTGATTTGGATATAATGCAACGATTATTTCGTATTACGTTTGTGTATAACTACAGGGTATAACGAAACCCATAACCAGGGATTGAAAACCGGTAACAATTTCGTTTCTGGTTCTTCATTTAGGTTCTTATAAAAGTTCCTCTTTTCGGTACGGTTCCAGAGCCCTGATTCACAACCATACGACAGGCTATCGTTTCGAAAACCTGACATTTCGATAACCTGATTTGACTTGCCCTCAACAGCAAATAGCTGTTCGAAGAATAGCGGGCGTCTATTTGATTTAAACTAACAAAATTTTCGGGTTTTGGACTTGTGAACAGCGTTGAGAAGACTCCTACGATAACAATGATTAATGTTCGATACGATACGGAAGCATATCGAGTGTTTGTGAATAAGGGGGCAGTTCCGGTATCGGTTCCGGTTTGGGTTTCGATGTACCGGTTCTAAATACAGGTTCCTAGAATCTTTAAATCGGATGATGTTATACCGGTTCCTTGTCAGTGTCACCCGATTTAAAGGTTGCTTATGGAAGAGGGGGTGTGTTCGGAGCGTGCTTTGCATACCATGCCTTTTTTAACCGACTTTAAAAAAGGAGGTTCTGTATTCGACCCGTATGTATGTATGTATGTTTGTATGTCCGCGATTATCTCAAAAACTACAGAACCGATTTTGATAATTCTTTCATTAGTGTGATCTACATACTTTCAGGAAGGTTTTAGTATATAATACATTAGGTAATTATTCTTAGATACGAAGTTATATGCATAAATGTACTGCATCTCCGGCATTTCTATGCGAATTTTGATGATTCTTCGAGTTGTGTCTCTTCAATTCTTCAATGCACTAGTGTTAATTGAATTTATGTGGGGTAGGTACAACTAAAAAGTGAAAAATAAAAACTTTTTTACAAAAAAAACAACCGACTTCAAAAAAAAAACACTACAAAGTGAAAAATAACTTTAATTTCGGAAGTCGGTGTCAAAAAACGAAAATGCGGAACCAAAGACACCGACTTTTTTTTCACTTTGTAGTGTTTTTTTTTTTGAAGTCGGTTGTTTTTTTTGTAAAAAAGTTTTTTCAGTTCGCCTTCGTTCGTAGTACTAGAGGTTAAGATTACTAGCCTCTCTAACATATTGGCTTCCACCAATCAATACAAATGTGATGTTTTACAAACTTAAACAAGTTTGGGCTCGCTTTGCTTTGAACCGGTAAAATAAAGGTTCTTAATCTGTCGAGCTCCGCTAATGAGACACAATTGATTTTCTATTGTTTCGTCGCCAATAGGCGACGCGCGGTGCTTGACCGGTGAAAGGTTCCAATTTAGGTTCTGGTTCCTGTTCCGGTATAGTTACCGGAACCTCTAAATACCGGTATTTTACCGGTATTTTGGAACCGTTTTCAATCCCTGCCCATAACATAGCCGTTACTTACGCATTCTAACCTCAAACTAAGTAATAGGTAGGTACTTGACATACAAGGTTGCTGGGAGTTTAATTTGTGGTGTGCAACAGTACAGGAGTAATAATGTTAAATTACCTATGGTATTTAAAACAGAGTTGCTTTCGTGAAAAAAAGTAAAAAAATAAGTTTAAAAACTGAAACCCGACTACTGAAAAGGATGAAACAAGAAAGTACCGTCCCGTGGTCTTATTTCAGTAGTAGTAATAGTTTGGGGCTTATTTCAGTAAAATTTATATTTTTGAAATGTACTAATTAAGCCCTTTCATTTGATACCCAAAAAAAGCATGATTAAAGAAAAGTTTAAATACAAGTCCATATTATGTTAGTATAGATACTTATAGCTATGTTAGTAAAACTTAAAATTATAAAAATTTAAAATTATTATTATTTTGGACATGCATGAGCGACCAATGCCTCAGGATTTGGCTGTCCACTTTGTTCGACACCACGCTCAGAAGCGTGTTGGTACTACCCCTTACCCGAGACCAAAGGGAGGCCGACCTTTTGCGCAGCACCGCCTGAAAGCCGTCCGTGCTGTGTTCGGCGAACATGCCCTTGAAGACACCGACTAGAAGATTCATCAAAATTCGCATAGAAATGTACATGCAGTACATTTATGCATATAACTTCGTAAATAAGATTAATTACCCAATGTATTATTTACTAAAACCTTCCTGAAAGTATGTAGATCACATTAGTGAAAGAATTATTAAAATTGGTTCATTAATTTTTGAGAAAATCGCGGACATACAAACATACATACATACCTCCTTTTTTGAAGTCGGTTAAAAATGATATTAAAAATTACTATGACCGAATTGGAAATCAAACCTACGAGCCCCGTTAAAATGCTGCGTTTCCAACCACAGAACCATTATGTTCAAACAGTATGCTTAGCTAGAATGTATATGCCATCTATCGTATGAAGCTAACAATTGTAACAAACGGGGCTTTGTTATGCGCGTGCGCGTATAATGTGTTCACGCTACTGGAAATTATATCGCGTTTACGCGTCTAGCCGCTTGGTGGCGCTGGTTTGTCGAGGGATTTATTTAATGTTTTTTTTTTTAATTTTCTTTGGCTTTCTTTTTTAAAAGAAAGGAATGCAGTTATTTTTAAGGCTGTCATGCAAAAGAAAACATATCTTATGACAGTGTTATAACAACGTGTTGTAATTTCACCTTATTCGACCGTTACAATTAATTAACAATTTAACGCCATCAAAACCGCAGTGAAGGGACTTAACACCATAAAAAATAACTCGATGCCTTTAACCGAAGCCGATACCTACCAGTTTAATCGATACTCATTAAAGTAACCGAAGAAAAAAGTAAAAGTTGTCTGTGAAAGTGTCCCCACTGTGTCATGTCATGTGTGTCGGATCGCAACCAGTTTGGGGATTATCTAATAATTAAATAATTAAAATCATCAAGTTGGAACAGGCAGATAATTATAATTATATTGTAGTGGCTAAATTAAATAGTTGAGTAACGAGGAATGCGTACATGATTGATGATTTTGTGTTTAATTTGTACGCTTGAGTGATCCGCGTAGAGTAATTTGGATGTAGAGATTCCAGTTTTTGAAGTGTAAACTTCTTTAGCGGCGCGGCGTTGCACACTTTTTTGTAATGGGTAAAAAATGTTAAACTCGCGTCAGGACACGTGACCGTCAGGAGAGACTACACAGGGGAACTACTACTCCTAACTACTAAGTATCCCCCTCTCTTTCTACGACGGCGCCAACCGAAGTGAACCAAGTGACACACGACAATGGATAAAATGGAAAAAAATGAAATGAAATGAAATGGATGGATGGATGGATGGATGGATGTGGATGTGGATGTGGATGGTGATGTGGATGTAGATGTGGATGTGGCTGTGGATGTGGATGTGGATGTGAAAAAAAATGAGTTATATTAATTCAATTAATAATTGATTTATTTCAACGTTAATATTCAAGTTTTCACTTCTGCCGGCACTCCCGGAGTGCAACCCGTCTTTTTTTTTAACTTGGGCGTGTATCTTTTAGCGTTAAGGCGGAGGTTTTAGAAAACGGTCAAAAAGTTGCTTTTTTAAAGCAGTGTAACTCTTAAACCGTAAATAATTTTGACCAAAAAAAAAAGAAAGATATGTATTTTCAAGTCTTATTTACATAATATAAGCTAACATATAAACTATAATAATATGTACAATTATATGATAAAATAAACAAAGTAATCATAGGGCATCAAAAAATTCGTCTGCATCGCTGGCAACAGGAACAGTGCCCAAAAGGCTGGCAGCATTGCCACGTTGTATGGCAATGCTAATTCTTGGGCCAAGAAATAGGCCAGCCCTCTGGTCACGTGAAGAGTCGACTAAATATTTAATTTTTGGAATAAATAAAAATTTAGTCTTATTTGAGAAAAAAAAATCAGCTGTTTAATACAAAAGTTCAATACCTACTTGACCAAAATGTATGAAACAGCTGATTTTTTTTCGTGATTTCAGAGTTGGTCTCATAGTGAAAGTTGTTCATATTCATGGGTAGAACACCCTGTAAAAATTTGGATGGTGATAAAAAAATCTTCCTGTATTTTATTTCCATGAAATGTTATTGTGGAGATTACCTGCTCTGTCCTCTGAAAAATAAACAAATAAAGAAGTAATAAAACCTGCCTATAACTAGTTATATCAATCGTTACACTTGTCTTAACAGTCATTAAAATGCGTTTAATTGATTTTTTGCGTGACTACGCTATTTCTACAATTTCAATATCATTTTCCACTAATTGAAGCAATCAAGACTTTTGTTAACTACTTATAATAATTGATAATCAATAAATAATACCAACCATGAGAGAAATAAACAATATCATGTGAAAACTCATTTTCATTACACTATGATTTCTCGCGACGCTAGCGCCGCCGTTCGGATGTTAGCTCGTGAGCGACTCTTGCGCACATTACTTGTATGTATCTTGCTTTCACACGCATACTTGTTTACATCGATTCTATTATTGTATTGTTTAGTTACCGTTTAGTCTTCATGCGTATGACATGCACTACATAATTTAATTAAGAAAAAATAAACAAAAAAAAAAAAACATTCAAAAAAGTATGCAGTTTCTGATATCGTGCGTTGCTCTGTGATTTTGGAGTGTTCGAAATACAAACAGTGCAGTGATGTGGTTTATGTTAATACTATTGTTTTTATTATGGCTGCTGAAGAGCTTCCGGCGGAAACACGCGTCTGTGTCGCACGCTTGCGTCAAAATGTTTGTATTTTGTTTTTTTTTTGGTTAGTTCTATTTAGGGTAATTTTTTTTGAAGTGGTGTGAAATACCTGCGGGTTGTGTTACCTTAATGTGTAGTAGTCAAAGTGGTTTTAATTACTGTTTTGGGAATATTGAAGCACCTTCACGATTGTTTCGTTACGGTGGTGTCGGCAGAGTTTAAGTAGTTTCATTTGCATGATATATTGAGTATCTACCTAAGAAACTAGCAAATTCTGGGAGAAGTTTGCATATTAATTAAACCAGTCAGTCCATATTGTACGGCAATGCTGCCAGTGTTTTTGGCATTTTCTGTTAACAACGATGCGGATAAATTTTTTGATGGCCCTTTGATTCTTTCCCCTCCCTTTTATGTACATACCAGCTGCGCCCCGCGGTTTAACCCTCGTAAATTTCGATCCCATGGGAGTATCGGGACAAAAAGTAGCCTATATGTTAATCCAGGGTGTCAGCTACCTACATACGAAATTTTATCAAAATCGGTTCAGCCGTTTGAGCGTGAAGAAGTAACAAACATATAAACACACACACACACACTCACAAACTTTCGCCTTTATAATATTAGTGTGATGTGATGTGATTATTATTATTTTAAGAGTGTCAGCTTCTATGTATGTTATGTAAATATTATCTTGTTGGAAAATAAACGTGGATTGTAATATCACAATCGATAGGTACTCAAGAATAAAACAGGACGCGTACCAATAATTGGACTAATGCTATACATATTATTCTATTCAATAGGAACCAAATGCCTGAACGACAACATTTTTTGTATTTATTAAAAAAAATGGTTTTCTTTAGATGTTTTACTTCATATATAGCGCCATCTATTTCTTATACTAAACATCCACTGCATGTATAATGACATACTTAGATAAAGAATAATAAGTATTCCTTTGTAATGATTACGAAATTATCTGCTTAGCCTTTTCTCAGCTATGTTGGGGTCGGCTTCGAGTCTTACCGGATGCAGCTCAATACTAGTCAGTCAATGAACTAAAGTTGTTAAAAATATCTAAAGCATTGAGTAATCTCAATGTACATTGTATACAGGGTGAAATTAAATTCATGGGCATCCTTTTAAGGGGTCATTGTACTCATCATTATGAACAACTTTTACTGTAGGACTAAACTTAAAATCGCGAAATAAAATCAGCTGTTCCTTGCATTTATGTTCACATAACTCGTCAAAATGTAGGGAAGAGCTGATTTTTTTACGCGATTTCATTATGAACAACTTTTACTATGGGACCAAACCGGAAATCGCGTAAAAAAATCAGCTCTTCCCTACATTTTGACGAGTTATGTGAACATAAATGCAAGGAACAGCTGATTTTATTTCGCGATTTTAAGTTTAGTCCTACAGTAAAAGTTGTTCATAATGATGAGTACAATGACCCCTTAAAAGGATGCCCATAAATTCAATTTCACCCTGTAGATTTGAATGTACAGCCAACTGAACATCAGTGGTAACACTTGCACTACGAAAATCGCCCTTACTGCTTCGATGTAAAAAGGCGCTTTGAATGTCAAATTGTTACTACTGTTGAGCTTTTGACTGTACTAGTGTCGATGTAAACAAAGCCATTCAAGTTATTTATTTCAATAACTGCTTATTCAATGTCTTCACAACACTTCTTGAAAAACAATGAATGATGTAAGACTTGTCGTTGTGATTTTGTCCTAACTGCAATCATCTACTGTTTTCTTTTATTTTCGGTGCCTATAATTATTTAGTATGTATGTATTTAAGTATCTATAATTTTGGATATGTATATATATATATCTGTGTATCTATTTTAGAGTATTGTATACATAATATTTGCACCAACAACAACCCCATTTTATGTCCAGGGAAATCACTGTCCATTCCAAGGTTGCCTGGAAGAGATCGCAGAAAGCGATAAGGCCGCCCATTGTATATTTTGTAGTGTTTGATGTATTTTTTTCATGTTATGTATTTTTGTGGTGTACAATAAAGTATATATAAATAAATAAATAAGATGGCATTCACAGTACTAAGTATTGGAAATGGAATAAAAATCTCTGAAAAAGGTTCGTCTTTACTGAAATAGGTTAAAATTGATTTACTCTAGTCATCTGCCTAGCCTTTTCCCAACTATATTGGGGTCGGCTTCCAGTCTATCCGGATGCAGCTGAATACCAGTATTTTACATGGAGCGACTGCCTACCTAGGAGCAGTGGTGGCCCAGTGGTATCGGCCGCGACTTACGAGTTGTAGGTCGTAGGTTCGAACCCAGACAGGCGCTTTACTTTGTGTAAATTATTTCATCACCACTGCTCTTAAAACGGTGAAGGAAAACATCGTGAGGAAACCGGCATGTCCTAGAACCAAAAATTCAAAGACATGTGACATCTACTAACCCGCACTGGGCCCGCGTGGTGGATTACGGCCCACTTCCTCTCACAGAGAGGAGGCCTGTGTCCCAGCAGTGGGAACGTTATAGGCTGATGATGATGATGATGACTGCCTACCTGACCTCCACAATCCAGTTACTGGGTAATACGATACCCCTTGGTAAGACTGGTTGTCAGACTTTCGGGCTTCTAACTACTCGTAACGACTGTCAAAGATCCACGAATGACACCCAGAACCAACAGCTTGACGTGCTTTCCGAGGCACGGAGGGGTCTCGGTGTGTAAAGATGGACACCCTTCCACAGACTAACCGCGGCAAGCGTAGCTTAACCTGATCGATCCACCTGTGCGGCTGTTATTATTTAGCTACGGACCTCTCTATTTCCAACATCCGTAGGTACTGTAGCAGTATCTACAACGCCACATGCGAACAACGCGTCATACTGACGTCACGCAAATCCTGCATCTCGCAAGCAGAGTTTACCGCGCAACTAGCATAGATACAACAGTCCGACATGAATCATCGGGCAGTTGCCCGCCAGACACAACACCCGTCTGGTCGGAGGAACCTCCCTTTCCTATAGAGTATGAGTGAACTTTACACCCTGTTCCTCATACCTCTATAGTACTAATCCTTATTTTACATGAGAAAGTAACTCTGTCTGTATGTTACTTTTTTGATTTAGTAACCCTAATATTTTTTTTTATTACTAAGCAGCTAAAAAATTAATTTTGATCACACATGTTCCTATTTTTCTTTTGGTACTTTTTATGTGTGATTATAACAACTAACATTAACAGGTGCTTTCATACAGTGTCTGTTTGTTGATTATGTAAAAGACATTCAATCATAAAGACAAAAAGGCTAATTCTTTCCATTATCATAACATGCCTCATTGATATCATTCATTTGTAATTTTTCCGCAATATCTAATAGTGCAGGGTACACGAGTCAGAGTCGTCAATGTATTCGAGTAAACAACTAACTATGGCTAAGCATTGCCATACAACGTGGTAATGCCGCCAGCCTCTTGGGTACATTACCAGTCGACAGCGATGCGGATGAATTTTTCGACGCTATATTTAAGTTTTTGTATAGTTTTAGTTAAGTTAGGTTTTAATTTTGTTATTTTTTTTAATTAAGGTAAATGGTTAAATAAATTACATTGTCTCAAATATAAAAAAAAGGTAAACAACTTTATCACACACACCAAAGTCATTGTGTTATAAAAAACAAGATAACCCTTGCCTTGTTTTTTATTCGTTTCTAGGGTTCCGTACTTCAGAAGGAAAAAACGGAACCTTTATATGATCACTTTGTTGTCCGTCGGTCTGTCTGTCAAGACCCTTTATCTCGGGAATGCGTGGAGGTATCGAGTTGAAATTAAAACCATATACTCGAGATCTACAGTCCCTTGAATCTATGAAAAAATCAAAATTCAAAAAAGATACGGCCGTTTATGCCGCAAATCTATATATATAAATAAAAACAAAAGGCCTGACTGACTGACTGACTGACTGACTGACTCATCAACGCCCAGCCCAAACCCTTAGACCTAGAAAGCTGAAATTTTACACAATGGTTTCCTTTATAATGTAGACAAGGAATAAGGAAGGATTTTTCGAAATTCAACCCCTAAGGGAGTTAAATAGGGGATGAAAGTTTGTATGAAAGTCCGTCAGTTTTAAAGTTAGGATCTTCAAATTTTGTATTTAGGCCGACGATTGAAAATTAATTAATACGTGTCTCAGCGTTTTTGATTATTCCAGCCCCAAAGGGTTAAAAAGGGGGATGAAGTTGTGTATGAAAGTCCCTCAGTTTAAAAGTTAGGATCTTCAAATTTCGTGTTTAGGCTGACGATTGAAAATTAATTTATACGTGTCTCAGCGTTTTTGATAATTTCACCCCTAAAGGGGGATGAACGACCTGACTGAGATATCAACGCACAGCCTACACCGCTGGTCCTACGGACATGAATTTTGGAGGGTGTGTTCTTTGTGAAGAGTAGGTATCCAGTAAGAAGGGGTTTATGGAAATTCAACCTTTAAGGGGGTGAAACGGGGGGATTTTGTTTGTATGAAAGTCCGTCAGTTTTAAAGTTAGGATCTTCAAATTTTGTGTTTCAGCTGACGATTGAAAATTAATTTGTACGTGTCGCAGCGTTTTTGATAATTCTACCCCCAAAGGGTTAAAAAGGGGGATGAAGTTGTGTATGAAAGTCTGTCAGTTTAAAAGTTAGGATCTTCAAATTTTGTATTTAGGCTAACGATTGAAAATTAATTTATACGTGTTTCAGCGTTTTTGATAATTTCACCCCTAACGGGGGATGAACGACCTGACTGACTCATCAACGCCCAGCCCAAACCCTTGGACCTAGAAAGCTGAAATTTTACACGATGGTTCCTTTTATGATGTAGACCAGGAATAAGGGGGGATTTTTGAAATTCAACCCCTAAGGGAGTTAAATAGGGGATGAAAGTTTGTATGAAAGTCCGTCAGTTTTAAAGTTATCTTCAAATTTTGTGTTTCGGCTGACGATTGAAAATTAATTTATACGTGTCGCAGCGTTTTTGATAATTCTAGCCCCAAAGGGTTAAAAAGGGGGATGAAGTTGTGTATGAAAGTCTGTCAGCTTAAAAGTTAGGATCTTCTAATTTTGTATTTAGGCTAACGATTGAAAATTTTTTGAATGATAAAGCTGTACATTTATTAAATATCGAAAATTACAATCTTGTATCTTACAACACTAGGAATACAAAGATTAGGGGGGGAACCTTAATCTTAGCACACACGGACAGAAAAGTTGAAGTTGTAGATGTAATAAATAAACTGTATAGGGTAGAGAGCTTTGAGATTTGTTGTATAAAGGATATTATTTCAGGTCTTTATCTGTGTTGTTGTTATCGAAATACTAATGATAAGAATTTTGATAATTTTATGAAAAGCTTGGAAAACCTGCTGGAGCATTTATTTAAGAGGAAATGTGTAGTTTGTGGAGATTTTAATATTGATATGCTAACAGAGAGTAGAAAACGAACAGAGTTCATAAGCCTATTGACATGCTATAACTTTAGGTATCTCATTAATACTCCTACGTTTATACGCAATAACTCTTGTTCCTGCATAGATAACATCTTAACTAACTTGCCTGATGACTGTGTAGAGGGATGTATAGTGGACCATAATGGCCTAGCAGATGGACACGGGGCTCTACTGGGTGAATTCGCTTTCGACAATGTCATTGATAATTATGATAATAACAATCATATTACTATAAAAAGGAGATTTTTTAATCATAAGAATGGTGTAAATTTTGGCCAGCGAATACTTGGGCATAATTGGAGTGCTATGGGAATCAACACATTTTTGAAGACCTTTGGCAAGGTATTTCAGAACAGTTTTAGAAAACGTGAACAAAAAATTAAATTAAGACGTAGGTTTCAATTAAAGTGGATCACAAGAGGTGTGAAAACATCGAGTAAAATGAAACGAATCTTATGCTCTTGTGGAAATAAACTTGACGCTAGTGTCCTTAACTACAAAAATAACTATGTCAGAATTTATAGAAGGGTAATTTCGCATGCTAAAAAACTAACAGTGAGTGAAGGAATTAATCAATCTAAAAATTCAAGTAGGGAAATATGGAAAGTTATAAATAAAAGTACAAATAGGGTCAAAGCAATGCGTCCGGAAATTCGACTTAAAATAAATAACCAAATAATAGATAACCCTGAGGAAGTAGCTGACATTCTAGTAAAGCAATTCGATCACATGTGTATCATGCCTACTCGTAGTAATGATGGTCAAGATGCTGTCGTTTTTCTTCAACAGAGCACGGAAAGAGTGGAAAACGATATGGATATCATGGCTACTACTCCGGATGAAATCACAAAAATCGTGAATAGTATGCAAAATAAGAAATCTTGTGGCTATGATGAAATTCCAATATCAGTAATTAAGGATAAATTACCAATTTTATCTGAGCCACTTTCGACTTTTTATAATAAGTGCATTGCAGAGGGCATTTTCCCAGATCAACTAAAAATAGCTAAGATCACTCCAATTCATAAGAAGGGTACAAAAACTGATCCAACAAACTATAGGCCTATTTCTTTGTTACCCACTTTAGCAAAAATTTTTGAAAAAGTTTTAATAAACCGATTAAATAGACATCTTAATTTGAATAAAGTAATTAATCTAAGACAATTTGGATATCAGAGGAATGTTGGTACAGGGGATGCTATTTATACGTTAGTGAATGATGTAGTTAATAAATTAAATTGTAAGATGAGGGTAGCGGGCATTTACCTGGATTTAAGCGCTGCTTTCGACACTATTGATCATAAACTACTCATCACAAAAATGGAACACTATGGTGTAAGAGGTAAAGCCTTAAAACTCTTCTCATCATACCTTAAAAATAGAAAAATGTTTGTCGAACTTGATTCTACACAACCAAACGGCCATAAAGGCAACCACAGGTCATCTATGTTAAACATTACAGCCGGTGTGCCTCAAGGATCAATTTTAGGTCCTTTATTATACATATTGTTCACTAATGACCTCATCAATTTCATACATCAACTTTTACCGGACATACAACTAGTAGTCTTTGCTGACGACACAAATGCTATAGTTGCAGCTAACGACATTCAAGACCTAACTGTTAAGGTGAATGCAGCTCTAGAGGCCCTTCATTCTTGGTTTAATGCTAATAGGCTTAGAATAAATACATCTAAAACCAATATTATGTTATTTAAAACTACTGCGCGTAACAAGGACAATATGGACATTGAACTAAACAAAGTTAAAATTGAGCTTGTCAGGGAAGTCAAGTTTTTAGGTATATATATTGATGAATTGTTAAATTGGAAGAAAGAATTAGCAGCACTGGATTCGTCTATATCATCTGCTTGTTATGCCTTGAGAAGTCTGAGGGATGAAGTGAGCATAACACATCTGAAAATGGTTTACTATGCACTGATAGAGTCCAAACTGAGGTATAGCATACAATTTTGGGGAAACAGCTACCATTACAACTGGCATAGGGCATTCGTTCTCCAAAAAAGAGCGATACGAACCATTGTCCGCATTTCTCAACGAGACTCATGTAAACCATATTTTAAAGAACTTGGTATTCTTACAGTACCTAGCCTTTATGTAGCAGTACTCTTAAGCACCTTAAAAAAAAATGTGTATGATTACGAAACAGACGAAGATAGGCTGGTTAGGGAAAATACGCGTAGGAAAGACCTTGGTAACAAAATCATCCCGCGTTTTGCTATCGTTAAACATAGTCCGCAGTATCAGGCAGTTAAGATATTTAATAAGCTACCGCTAGAATTGAAAAGCATACTGTACACAGGCTCATTTAAAGCAAGACTCAAAGCATTCCTGTTAGAAAGATGTCTCTACTCATTAGATGATTTGTGATTGATTTGACTTGTTGCTATTGAAACGGACATGTAATTATTTGTATATGGTGTTATATTGTGTGTGTGTGTGTGTTCCGTGTGCATACCTATGACTTTTATTCTTTGATTATTGTTTCGTTTAATTTGCTATTAATTTATTGACATTGGGTTTTTATTTTTTTTGTTTGCATGGTATTATACAATTTTATTATTTCATAAAATCATATTTTCTAATTTAAATTGAATTGCATGTATTCTTTAATGTTTGTACTTACGTCTAATTATGTTGTTAATGTTAATGTTTCATGCTGGATTATATTCGAACGCAATGTGAATTGTTACTGAATAAATTGAAATTAATTTATACGTGTTTTAGCGTTTTTGATAATTTCACCCTTAACGGGGGATGAACGACCTGACTGAGATATCAACGCACAGCCTAAACCGCTGGTGACAGGGATTTGAATTTTGGAGGGTGTATTCTTTGTAAAGTATAAGTATCCAATAAGAAGGGGTTTTAGGAAATTCAACCTTAAAGGGGGTGAAAAGGGGGGATTTTGTTTGTATGAAAAATCTTATTCCTTGAGTTAAAAACCTTGAACCTTGGCACGAATACTTATCTAAGTAAATTATGAAGTTTGGCATTTTTCGTTTTTCTAAACTCATTTCAACCCTAAAGAGGTATTGGGCGGTGTCAAAATTTCTTTGGAAGAATTTCAACGCGCTGTCCGATTAAGTCGAAACTCATTCAGTATTAATACTAAGGACTAAAAATAAAGAATAACCTGTATCAGGGTTTTTCGAAAATCTACCCCTAACTGTGTAAAAAGGGGTAGTTAATTTTGCAAGAGCATATTTTACTGTGTGGCTTGATTAGCTGGAAAATTTTTCATAATTCGACCCATGTAGGGGTGAAAAGCGGGAATACGGTTTATATGAAAAATCTTATTCATTTGGTTAATAAACTTGAAACTTGGTACGAATATTTATCTAAATAAATTATAAAGTTTGGCATTTTTTGTTTTTATAGGTAAACTAAAGGAGGATTGGGGTGGGGGGTGTCAAAATTTTAACGCGTGGTCCGATTACCTCGAACCTCGGTATTTATACTTAAGACCACAAATAAAGAATAACGTGTATCAGGGTTTTCCGAAAATCTACGCCTAATGGAGTGAAAAGGGGCAGTTAATTATACAGGGAAAGATTTTAATGCGTGGCTTGATTAACTTAAGAATTCGTATAAATAATCTTTAAGTCAAGTAATGAGCACACCCCAAACAATTTTTCGAAATTCTACCCCTATAGGGTGAAAAGCGGGAATACAGTGTATATGAAAAATCTTACGGTACAAATACTTATACAAGTAAATTATGAAGTTTTGCATTTTTTGTTTTTCTAAGCTACCCCTAACGGGGGATTGGGGGCGTCGGAATTTCTATGGAAGAATTTTAACGCGCGGTCCGATAACTCGAAACTCTGTATTTATACTTAAGACAAAAAATAAAGAATAACGTGCATCAGGGTTTTTCGAAAATCTACCCTTAACGGGGTGAAAAGGGGTATTTAGTTAATTATACAGGGGAGGATTTTATTGCGTGGTTTGATTAACTCAAAAATTGGTGTAAATAATCTTTGAGTCAAGTAATGAACACATCCCAAACGATTTTTGAAAATTCCACCCCTGTGGGGGTGAAAAGCGGGGATACAGTTTATTTGAAAAATTTGATTCCTTTGATCAGATACACTTAAAAATTCGCCCGAATACTTAGTTGTTGTTAAAGAATGATAAAGATCATACCTACATACATTTTCGAAATTTTTAGAGGAAAGTACGAATTTCACGCGGACGAAGTCGCGGGCAGAAGCTAGTAACTTATATTTCGACACTCTCACGAGAATCAAATTTTATAGGGCAAATTTCTTTGACCTAGAATCATAAAATTTTGCAAGAAGCAATGTTATGTAGCACAAGTAACGTAAAAAAAATACGAAAACCGTAAATAATTTGTTACATTACAAAAAAATCTCGTGATAAACTATTTACATACCTACAACGTACAGAACCCTCGGTGCGCAAGTCCGACTCGCACTGGATGACTTGACTTGTTAAGATGACTACCTCGTTGGTCGCAGCGCTACTGCTGAGCAGGACCTGAGTTAGATTCTATGGGTTAGAATGGCAATAGGCTAACAAACATAACTGGCGAAATGTGGGCATAACTGGCAAAATGTGGGTACACCTCTGCACAACCCTACGGGGACAGAGGCTAGATGTTTATGTTTTGATACAAATCCATTTAAAGAGAGCTCTGTTGAATATAAGGCTCCATAAGAGTCATGTTACCGACATAGCCTGCTGAGTAAGCTAACTGAAGTGGCAGTAGGCTGGCCATGTTTGTTGAAGGACCGATGGCCGGTGGAGCTCGAGTCCTTGAGTGGAGAGTTGGAGACCGCGTATCGGCAAGCGTAGTGTGGGACGCTCTCCAGCTAGATGGACGGACGACCTAAAGAAGGTGGCTGGGGTAGACTGGATGCGGAAGGCGGAGGACAGGGTGCTGTGGCGCAACCTGGGGGCCTATATCCAACAGTGGACTGCAATAGGCCGAGTTGATTGATTGAAGAATCATGTTCATAGCCATGAAGAAAGATTTATATAATGTTACAGCATCAAAAAGGTTTAAGACGGATTAGTCAAAGTGATATTCTATCAGCGGTCGATGATGGCAAAGTCAAAAATTTATGGGATTGACAATTGACATAAGCTACCATAAGGCTTGTGTAAATTAATCAATCCTATTGGAAAGTGCTGTAGTGTTGTAGAAATACAAAACGCTTTAAAAGCGATTGTCACTTGTTTAAGCCGTGACTGATCGGTCACGAAACAATAGAAAATCCAGTGGCGGATTTACCAATAGGCTGAGTAGGCTGGACCCTATGGCGGCAGATTTTAGGGGCGGCAAATTACGGGCTAACATTTATTTTTAATGTCTTACTGAAATTAAAATGATTAATATTTATATACCTACCATGGTTTTTTGGAAAGAATAAACAAAGCGAATGCTCAAATTCAGGCTTCTACCGTAGATTTGATCACAGTTGCCGATCTCAAATCTCTTTGCAAGTTTTTCGTAGTTGAACGTGAACATTTTAAGTATTTTGAATAAAAGGCGATAGAATAAACGTGTCGAAGCAGTATACAAAAGACATGGAACATAATTGAAGATTTCGATAGGGACGGCAAAATTTGAATAGCCTAATGGCGGCAAATGTGTAGATCCGCCACTGAGAAAACCAATCGTGTCTCATTAGCGGAGCTTGAAAGATTTAAGTACAACAGTTCGTAACAAAAATTGCAATTTGACAAGTTGCCAAACCATTGTTCATCAATATCGACAGCTGTCATTTCTGCAGACTCGTCTCGTGTAACGCCACACTAACATGAAAGTAGGTAGTAAGAACTAAAAACTGGGTTGCTATCGTTTCTAATTCATTGTCTGACTCCAATTGTGTGCTAATCGCGTACTGAGAACACATATGTGTCTGACATAACGTAAAACATCTCGTAGCAAAGTGCAGGTAAGAATTATGACTTTATTTTTATATTGTTTGTCATTAATTTAGTCATTCATTTACTTCCACGCTTTTGGTAGTAATTTAAAGACGGAGTTTGTCGAAAAAACTAATTTAATGGCTTAATAAGTAAGAATGTTTCTTGTACAAAATGAGGCATGTTATGTAGTACTTAGATTAGTTTAATTGTATATTAGGTAATGATGAATGAATTAGGCATTAGATGCATCTGTTTATTGTAGTATATGTGAATTGGGTTATGAACTGTCTAGGTAAGACAGTTTGTGGTTGTTGTGGGCAATTTTCATGTCCTTAGTTTTTACTTGTCTTGTTTTTACTTGTCGTTTCGCGGTTTCACGTACACATTAGTCTCGATCCCGTGGGAATACCGGGATAAAAAGTATTCTATGTCTTAATCCAGGTGCGCTTTATTTGGTGCGTCTCAAAGTTGGTGCGCTTCGAGGGATACCCCAAATTTTTGGTCTGTCTGTTTGTTCTGGCTAATCTCAGAAACGGCTGGACCGATTTTGACGGGGATAGCTGATGTTATAGTGAGTAACATAATTATGCTACTTTTGGTAGCACGTTCCCATGGGATAATAACCGACATCCACGCAGGCGAAGCTGCGGGCAGAAGCTAGTGGATCATAAATTGTCTTCATCATCATCATCAGCCTATAGCAGTCCACTGTTGGACATAGGCCTCTCCTATGGCACGCCATTCAACTGGATTTTCGACAACTCTCATCCAGCTGCTACCAGCCATCCTGCGTAGATCGTCCAGTCCTGCAAAGATCGTCGAACATTTAAATTATCTTAAAACAGTCAATTTAAATTTAGAATATAATTAAACCAGGCGGCCGTAAGTAACTATAATTTACGATTTCGTGCAATCTAATTAATTTAGTCGGAGCAAAAATTCACCACGAAACTCCACCAAGACAAATAAAAGCAAAACAATCTATTATTAACTTATCTATCAATCTGAAACTGGCAAGTAAGCAGCCGTTCTAACAAATAAAAAGTAATCAGCACGCTTTTTGTATGCGTCTGCGCATCGATGTTAATTTAACGTCGTTTCTTGGAACATTCGCCAAAGCGTGACTTATTGGCAGACGGAGTCGGGCTATTAGCATAGCTAAAGTGTATCTTTCTTTATTTGTCTTATTTGGTAAACAAAGATGGCGCACTTAGATTTCGATTTTAGAAAAGGAGAATAGGCATCGAACTATGGGTATCTGTCGTAAACGGCATCTAGGAGGCAAACGCTAGACCTCATCCATCGCTTTCCATCAGGCGTGAGCGAGGCCAAGAGCAGGACATGTAATTAAAGTTAATTAGTGGAAATATTAGGATTTTAATAATACCTACTTAATTACTTACACTTAGAGCTCTCCTCACTAACTTAAAATCGAGAGCAGTCGTTACAATAAGAAATATTGGTCTGTTCCCGTTGTCCCCATTAACGCTGTCCTCATTGACGCTGTCCCCATTATGGGGACAACGGGAAGTCATAAAATATCCTTCCCGTTATCCCCATATACTCCTTGAAGAGCCAACCGCACTGGGCCCGCGTGGTAGATCACAGCCCACTTACTCTCACAGAGAGGAGGCCTGTGTCCCAGCAGTGGGAATATAGGCTGATTATGCTCCATCTATCTATTTATAGGCATATATCATAGCTTTACTGGTTTTTAGGGCAGATTAGCCCAATCTCCTTATAAACTGTTAATTTGAAGCAGTTTTGGTGTAGGAAATTATTTCCAAAGGTGCTTTTTAAGGCTTTCCATCAACATTATTGGCAACTAGCTGCGCCCCGCGGTTTCACCCGCATAAGTATCGATCCCGTATGAATATCGGGATAAAAAGTAGCCTATATGTTAATCCAGGGTGTCAGTTACCTCCATACAAAATTTTATCAAAATTGGTCCAGCCGTTTGAGCGTGATGAAGTAACAAACATAAAAACACACGCACAAACTTTCGTCTTTTTAATATTAGTGTGTGTTTTTAATATGTGATAGTGTGATGTGATGTGGTTGCTGTGCAACTGTTTGTACTTCTTCATAAAATCATCAATGTTTTGTTTTTCCAAAGTTGACAACATTTGAGGAGCATTTCAGTTGCAACTGTGACGTAGCATGAAAATTGAATAGACTGGTACAGTTCGACACAACTTAGATGTAGCATCGGCAAAATTCGTAAAACCGATCACATCCGAACTAAGTGCGCCTTCAAAATCACCAATCTTTATTACTACTTTAGGAAAAATTGATCAATTTTTGAATTGATTTTGAAGGCGCACTTAGTTCGGATGTGATCGGTTTTACGAATTTTGCCGATGCTACATCTAAGTTGTGTCGAACTGTTTATGTTTAGTCGGTAAACTAAGTCACGTGGTTTTTTGTTTACATTTATTTAACTACCTAAGCCTATGGAGTATAGACCGTAGATAGATTTTGTTTGTTTACCAAATATGACATTCAATGAGAAATACACTATAGTCATCAGATTCCCTTATACACGTTTTAGCGTCTGTCGTGGTTAACTAAGTAAGTAATATTAATTAATTAATCATTGGAGACACGTTTTAAATGAATTTGAATGTATGAATATTTATTTAAGATGGTGTTCAGAAGTTTTAGCATTCATTATCATTTCGTGTGTTGAACTATGTATTTACTATTACAAACACGTTCACATCACATGTAGGAATTTGTGGTGTAAAAAATTATGGTATATTAATTTGCCTCCACCAAAATACTTAATCATGTAGTTGAGACAATCATAATTATTTACCTACTAGCTGCGCCCCGCGGTTTCACCCGCATATGTGTCGATCCCGTGGGAATATCGGGATAAAAACTATCCTATGTCCTTCCCCGGGACTCAAACTATCTCTATACCAAATTTCATCTAAATCGGTTCAGTAGTTTAGGCGTGAAGAAAAGACAGACAGACAGAGTTACTTTCGCATTTATAATATTTTTTTTTTTTTTTTTTTATCTAGCCTGCGCTGTCCCACTCCTGGGCAAAGGCCATAATATTAGTTTGGATTAAATTCATATGTGTAGTTTCTGAGTCCACTGCTCTCAAAACGGTGAAGGAAAACATCGTGAGGAAACCGGCATGATCTAGAACCAAAAATTCGAAGATATGTGACATCTACCAACCCGTACTGGGCCCGCGTGGTGGATTACGGCCCACTCCCTCTCACTGAGAGGAGGCCTGTGTCCCAGCAGTGGGAACATTATAGGCTGGTTATGATGGTGACTTTTTGAGTTTATCTTGGACGTAGGTAACCTACTGACATCTGTGAAGGAAAAATATTAACCGCAAGCGCAACCATTGAGCATGAGGTCCTGGCTTCGATTCCGGGTCGGGCAACATGTTTTTGGGTTTCTCGCAGTAGCAGCCCGGAGTCTGGGCACGGTTGAGGGCAATAGGCCCTCCCCTATTACGTGGGACTTACACATAACTGGTGATACGTGGGTGAACTATAGAGGAGCTTGTGGCTAAGTAATAACAGCCGCACGGGTCGATCGATCAGGTTAAGCTACGTTTGCCGCGGTTGGTCTGTGGATGGGTGACCATCTTTACATACCAAGACTCTCCGTACCTCGGAAAGCTCTTTAAGCCGTTGTTCCCCGCTGCCTTTCGTGGATCTTTCCTTCCTTTCTCATGCTCAAAGTTAATGGTCAAACTGATTTGACCACGAGGAATTCTGTTCCGTTGACAGTCGTTACGGGTCGTCAGAAGCCCGAAAGTCTGACAACCTGTCTTACCAAGGAGTTTCGTATTACCCAGTAACTGGGTTGTGGAGGTCAGATAGGCAGTCGCTTCATGTAAAATACTGGTACTCATCTGCATCCGGTTAGACTGCCGACCCCAACATAGTTCACCTTTGTACTCAAATTATAATTATAAAATTTCCTTATGTATTTTACTGTGTGTACATAAATAATAAAATAAATAAATAAATAGTTGGGAAAAGGCTAGGCAGATGATGACGTGGGTGAACTATAGCTGCACTGCTGCTGAACCCTCTGGCGAATACAGGCGCGTGGTGTTATGATATGCGATTTTCCTTTCTATTTTTAATTTCTTTTATGAGACCCATTTACAAATTAGCATCCATCCATAGGATATCATGTCAATTACTTTAACACGGTGTGATAAACATCATTTGAGGAAGTGTTACAGATTAAGAGCTGTTAGGAAACTTGTGATGATTATACACGTAATGTACTTGCGCTTGCGCTTCTGGTTTTCTATTTCTACATACTCGTTTGTAGATACATACTAGTATGTATAGTCAGGGAAAAACATGTTGAGCAAGTTGACATCCAACGTCAATTTGCTGTGTTTAGCCCTACTTGTATGTATGTACAGTCAGGAAAATTAATTGTTAAGCAAATTGACACCCTACGTCAATTTGCTGTGTTGTAGCCAAGTTATAGCCCTACTTGCATGTAGGTACAGTCAGTAAGATTAATCCATACTAATATTGTAAACTAGCTTCTGCCCGCGACTTCGTCCGCGTGAAATTCGTACTTTCCTCTAAATGTTTCGAAAATGTATGTTGGTATGATCTTTATAATTAATTTAAATAAATAAGTATTCGGGCCAATTTTTAAGTTTATAGAACAAAGGAATTAGATTTTTCAAAGAAACTATCCCCGCTTTTCACCCCCACAGGGGTAGAATTTTGAAAAATCGTTTAAGATGTGTTCATAACTTGACTCAAAGTTTATTTATACCAATTTTCGAGCTAATCAAGCCACGCAGTAAAATCCTCCCCTTTAAAATTAACTACCTCTTTTCATACGGTTAGGGGTAGATTTTCGAAAAACCCTGATACACGTTATTAATTATTTTTAGTCCTTAGTATAAATACTGAGTTTCAAGTTAATCGGACAGGGCGTTAAAGTTCTTCCATGCAAATTTTAACACCCCCCATTACCTCTTTAGGGGGTATTTTAGAAAAAACGAAAAATTCAAACTTCATAATTTACTTAAATAAGTATTGCCAAGTTTCAAGGTTATTAACTCAATAAATAAGATTTTTCATACAAACAAAATCCCCCCTTTTCACCCCCTTAAAGGTTGAATTTCCAAAAACCCCTTCTTATTCGATACCTACTCTGCACAAAGAACACAACCTCCAAAACTCATGTCCCTAGGACCAGCGGTTTAGACTGCGTTGATATTTCAGTCAGTTCGTTCATCCCCCTTTGGGGGAGAAATTATCAAAAACGCTGAGGCACGTATAAATTAATTTTTCAATCGTTAGCCTAAATACAAAATTTGAAGACCCTAACTTTTAAACTGACGGACTTTCATACACAACTTCATCCCCCTTTTTAACCCTTTGGGGTTGGAATTATCAAAAACGCTGAGACACGTATAAATTAATTTTTAGTCGTCAGCTTAAACACAAAATTTGAAGATCCTAACTTTAAAACTGACGGACTTTCATACAAACTTTCATCCCCAATTTAACTCCCTTAGGGGTTGAATTTAAAAAAATCCTTCCTAATTCCTTGTCCACATTATAAAGGGAACCATTGTGTAAAATTTCAAAATAAATACCTATAACTACTTTAATTAATAAAATTTGAACGAATATTTAAACACTACCAAAACAACTAATACGTGGTCCTAACTTTAGCTACCTTACACTTAAAATCTAAGTGACTATTTAAACTAAAATATTCTTATAGAATTATAACCAGAAATATATAACTCACAACAAAAAAGAAATGAAAATAAAGCTGAAACGCCTGTGCAATACTATCTACCTATACCTACTTCACTTAAAAATAAATACTTATAACTACTTTAATTAATAAAAGTACCTACGCTTAATAATTTTTAATTTGAACGAATATTTAAACACTACCAAAACAACTCACACCTATTTTACAAAATAACAACAAAAGAAATTCAAATAAACTATTTAAAGACTAAAAGTCGCGCTGATAAGCACGGTTTCTCAATATCAATTATTGTCTGTCAATAAGGTCGAACGCTCTGAACGCATCAACAGCCAAATATTGAATGAAGCTCGCTCTCGGACGACTCGGACCTCCCGCCTTTTTATACCCTACCGCGCCGCCGCGACCCGTGTCGAGCGCGGCAACCGTTACACAAAAATAATCCTTATAGCATGATTCAATATTCTGTTGCGACGGCGCGATGGCTTATTTCATGTATAAGTTTGGTGTTTCTATACCGATTTCTATGATTATTTTTTATTGAATAGGTAATAATGTTAACTTATTTTAAATTAGGGATGACTGAGAGTATTATAAACGTAAGAGTAAACAAATATAATCAGAATGCTCCGAACTGCTAAGCTATCAGGAGTTACACGTGTTATTGTGAGTCAACCATAAAAGATAGACATATGCTGTGGCGGGATATTTTTTAGACAATTTTATGTAGAATATTTCCGTCATACATGATTTCTATGTAACTTTAACCATTAAGGCTGCACACACGACGGAAGCTTAAAAAATGGAGTAACTTCTCCCGTTTTCCCAACATTTCCCTTCACTACTCTGCTCCTATTGATTGTAGCGTGATGAAAAGTATACTATAACCTGCCCAGGAGTATGAAGAATAATTGTACAAAGTTTCGTTAAAATCCGTCGAGTAGTTTTTGTTTCTATAAGGAACATACAGACAGACAGACAGACAGACAGACAGAAAGACAGACAGACAGACAGACAAAAATTTTACTGATTGCATTTTTGGCATCAGTATCGATCACTAATCACCCCCTGATAGTTATTTTGAAAATATATTTCATGTACAGAATTGACCTCTCTACAGATTTATTATAAGTATAGATTAGAATGTAACTCTGTCTGTCTGTATCATCTGTATGTTACCTTTTCACGCCTAAACGGCTGAACCGATTTAGATGAAATTTGGTATAGAGATAGTTTGAGTCCCGGGAAAGGACATAGGATAGTTTTTATCCCGACATTCCCACGGGATCGAAACTTACGCGGGTGAAACCGCGGGGCGCTGCTAGTTGTTAAGTAAATTGACACCCTACGTCAATTTTCCATTTCACACAACTGAAAAAGAGTGACAGTTGTGATTTGAATAAGTATACGGACAACTTATGTTGGTACCTACTCAATTTACCTACTTAACTATTAATTTCCCCGACTTTGCATTATGTAACTATTACCTATGCATATTAAATACACGTGCTGTTGTCTTAGGTAATGAAAATATTAGAAATATTTATATCTCTGTGATTAAAAACGATTTTTGAAGGGCTTTGAAGATCCTTGGCATACCTACCCTGTCCGCTATTTTGTTACGAGTACCTAAACGTGACAATTTACGGGGTTTGATTTTATACCCCCTTACTAATAAACGTTGTATAGCGTCTGTATAGTTACA
Organism: Amphipoea oculea; assembly: GCA_945859645.1. NCBI lineage: Eukaryota > Metazoa > Arthropoda > Insecta > Lepidoptera > Noctuidae > Amphipoea > Amphipoea oculea. The sequence goes on from OX243880.1 coordinate 17,246,177, forward strand.
CAACGCTTTGTCTTCTTCTTTCGAAAGTCAAATTACTGACGACTGAAAGAGAGAAATCGGTGTGTAACTATTCGTCTGATATAATACGTTTATTATTAAGGCCAGTAAGGGGGATAATGTTTTCTGTTTTAAATGATGTCAGTTATCGATTTATGTAGATTTCATGTGTGGCCACTATTTTACATGCTCCATAAAAAACCTGCAATCCCCTTTATAATATTAGGTCCTTACATATGAAATTGGCGTTTTGTATGGAAGGAACAAAAAGTCGAATATTTTTTAATATAATATATTTAATTAATCAAAGTATGAACCATTGTTTTCAATGCACTTTTGCCATCTTATAGGTAGTTCATTGATCCCTTTACTAAAAAAACCAGTCGGACGGGAATCAATAAAATCTTTGAAGGCGATTTGGACTGCCCCATCGGAGTTGAATTTTTTCCCTTGCAAAAAGTTATCCAAATTGCGAAAAAAATGGTAATCTGTTGGAGCAAGGTCCGGGGAGTACGGAGGATGTCTAAGACATTCCAATTCAAGCTCTTCTAATTTGGTAGCCGTCTGTTGCGCAGTGTGTGGTCTGGCGTTGTCGTGCTTTCAAGCTTTTTAATCTTCCCAATTTGCTTCAAGTGAATTAAAACAGTTTTATCACTAACATCGAAGCCTGCAGCTAACTCGGACGTGGTTTGCGATGGGTCCGCTTCCACAATAGCCTTCAATTCTCCATTATCAACTTGGGTCTCAGGCCGTCCACGGGGCTTGTTCTGCAGGTCGAAATTTCCAGAACGAAAACGTTGGAACCAAAAACGAACTGTGTTTTCTTTTGCAACATGACCGCCATACACATCATTCACCCTTCGAGTCGTTTCCGCAGCACTAGTGCCACGGCGGAACTCGTACTCGTAAATAATGCGATATTTTAAATTTTCCATTTTGTAAAATGAGTGACGCAAACAGAAAAAACAGAAGAAAAAAAACAAATGAATGACGGTCATCGAAGCACAAATACATGAGTAAATAGCTGTACAAATTTGAATTTGGAATTCCTTACCAAAGAGGAGAAATTCGTGATTAAAGTGGCCAGTACGAAAAACGCCAATTTCATATGTAAGGACCTAATATTTACTTCCTTTTTTTCATTGTGTTTTTCTAATTTATTTATTGTTTTTTATTTAGCAAAGACGCGAGCTCTTAAATCTACATTTTCATTGTTTAGTTTATACAATTTTAAACTAGGTAAATTTAATTTATCTACCTATTTCCGCAAACACTTCTTTTTATACATAGTCTTAACATAGAGTCAGTCATTTTATCATAAGTTACTTAATTATTGTTTCTGAGATTTTTTATTCAAGATTACATGAAGTTGAATATAACTTAGGCCTTTCTTCTGCCTGCCGGGGGTGCGGGATTGTCCGAAAGGGTTACCACTAACCCGGAACATAAAGGGCTAAGGAAGGAACACGGATGGGTTTTAGTCAGTAAGAGTCTGACACTCCCTTCCGCTCCACCCAGAGTGGGATGTGTCATTTGATGATTTCCCATCCATAAAAAAGGCCTTTCTTCTAATTCTAACGAGCCTGTACTGTCCCACTGCAGGGCAAAGGCCTCCCTCTCCCTTTTCCACACAATTCTATCTTTTGCAAGTGCCGGCCAGTCCCTACGGTAGGAGTCAAGCTCGTCCCACCATCTACGTCTCGGCCTGCCGCGATGGCGGTCGTGCGTTTAGTGGGACTCAATCGGTGTTTCTCTTAGCCCAGTTGTCATCTGACATGCGGCAGACATGTCCGGTCCAGTCCCACTTAAGTTTAGTGGCTTTCTGGGTAACGTCTGTTATTTTGGTTTTGGCACGCAGTATTGTGTTCCTTTTTTTATTTTATTTTTTTATTGCTAAATGGGCCCATTCTATACGGTCAGAAATTCAAACCCATAGACTCACCAACTCCATGGCTCGCTGGCAAACCTCGAGCTTGGACCTCTGCTGAAGTGTTTTTTTCTTAATTAAAATAATTAAAGCAATTCAACAAACAATTACAACCGCATACATAAACAAAATATAATTGCGTAACATTCTCTCTGTCTGTCTCTGTCACCTACGTCACGTCACTTCAAGTGAAAAACACTTTTTCTAAAATAAATTGTCTATGCTCTGTGGCAAAACGACGTTGAATAGTTGCACGTGAACACGAACACACCAAATTGGTGGCTGCCACAACTTTGGTGTACATTTTGACATATTTATTGATTTATTAAAAATGATAAAACTCTTGTGTCAATGTTCGTGATGTCTTTATAATTGATTGGAGACAATAAATCGGTGTACTGCTAAATGTAATAGACAACTATTAATTTTCCTAGTTTAATGTATGTACGCTGGCAAAGAATATACCATTCCCTCTCGTTCTGCGCCGTGTTGAGATGACGTGTTACTAAGAGTGCTCTGATGCGTTTATTTCAATATCTAGAATCACCAATCCCTACGCAAACCATTACTTTCAGCTGCCATGAGAGGCCACAGCTGACGATTGGTAGGGACTTGATAATCTTCTTTTTGATGGGTGTCGATGTGGCGTAGTTTTTGGAGACGTCTTTGTAGGTATGTCCAGCAGTGGACTGCGATGGGCCGAGTCCATTGATGGACTGGACTGGTTGGCTGAGTGATTGTCTACCTATTAACTTATTAGAGAGTAAGAGGGACAGCTTAATTTATGTAATAAACAACCGTGGAGGATAGACTGGTGTTCTAATAATCAAAATAAAATCGCTGAAAAGATCAGCATGAGAACTACTTAACCGGTCAAGGGGCGCGCGTCGCCGATCGGCGACGAAACAATAGAAAATCAATTGTGTCTCAGTATCGGAGCTTGACAGAAAGTACGTGAATACAATTTTTGTACCTATGTAGGTAATATCATTAGCGAATCATGACTGTGTGACAATGCACGTCCGCCTAACTTCGGGGTCTAAAAGCATGACGGCCAAGTAAAATCCGACTACATTTAGGAATTTTCCTAACACCTGTATTTCCGCTCTAAATCGCATCTTTGCATAATATAGGTAATCGTTACGTGCTTAAAAATTCTTACGCCATTATTGCGAAACTAGCGCCTCACAATTTTGACAGTTACCACTCTTGTCTATGATTTAAAAAGCCATTGTGTAGGCGCGTTGGTGTTATGTGTAAAATAATTACAAATTGATGTAAATACCAGTGAATGGCTTCCGGATTAATTATTTTTGCGATGGTACATTTTATAGCTATAGTCGAAACTACTAGATTATTTATTTTTTATTAAATTAACGTAGGATATGTTTTGTATGAATTTATATAAAATGGTTGTCATCATGTTGACGGGAAATTCAAAGGAAAGTGAAAATTAATTCGTTGAAAAATATAGTGAGATTCATTAAGACCTGTAGTAACGAATTATTGCTATTAATGCCAATTATTATAATCATTTAAAACTAAAACTGATTTTCACAGGACAAATATGAACTTTTCTTCTCCCAAGAAAACGCGAACTCATCAATACGATTCATGATATACTCAATAACTCAACATAAATAATGCGCTAACAAATCACAAGTTCAACTCCAATGTAGCGTGAAAACGAGAGAAATTACCATAATTATGCAACATTACAAGTTTCTAGTAATTTTCACTTAGTTTTACGAGTAAAACCTCATTTGTTTAAGCAGGAAACTGGTTCGGAAACGTGTCATGGTGCGATGCCCGAACAGCTGTCAAAAACAGTGACAATAATACAAAGCACGGGCGCTCGTTAATTACCATCAGCATAGTGGATCATCATCACTTATGTAGGAATGGGAGAAAGAGCGAGGCCGGTGCCCGCGGCGGCAGTCGCTCCACACGCGCAATTCGACATGGTCAACTGTACATAATTACGTGCACCGAGTGTATGTGATCAAAACACAATTGCACGTATCTGAACGCGACGCGTCACTCGAGAAAAAAAAAAGTCAAAGTTTCGCGCGCTTTTCGATACCATAGACTATACACATCATGATTTATAGGAACGTGTTTCGTGTATGAAAGTGAATTAACATTTTTATTAATCGTATCGTGTTGAAGTGAATGTGAAACTATCTATTGCGTAAGCGTTAAAAAATTCTTCGGTGTTCACGAGATGGATTTTTGTTGACTTCTTGTGTTTTGTTATGAGTTATGATCATGACTTTATTTTTAAATTCATTCAAATCGATTAATTTATTTAATCGGTTCATGGATGTTAAGACGTAATTTTAATTATTTTACGATGTTTACACTGGCGTATACTGTAACACTCATCGATAAAACATGATCTTTGTATCAAAACTGTTAATCTGAGTTGTGGCCTGTTTCCCAAAGAGTATCCATTGTTTTTTTTATTTGTGCAAAGATGCTTTCTTACAGGAATTAATGCAACAATAGTTTGATAGCTGAGAAAACATGTACATGATTAGAAAATACGTAGAAAAAAGTTGGGAACTCAATCAAAACGTAGCATCATGAGCGTATGTGCATAGTAATTGTTACCTTTCGTTTCTACGATAATTACTTAATTTGTTGGCCGCGGTTTGCATAATGAGTAGGTACAGTGATATTCTTCAAACAGTGTGACGTCATTCGGGAGAAATTTGAAATTTCAACTGTTGAAGATGTAACTCTGACGTATGTACAGAGCCTAAGAATGTTAGTTAAAAAAAATATCATTCGGCTAATGTAATTTATTAATAAATATGTAAAGGCATCAAATATTGCCATAAAAATCATAATTTTGATCTATATTCATAAATTTTTATTAATGAGATTATGTATTCAATTAAAGATCCAATTTTCATGTATAAAACGTTGACCTTAAAGAATTACAAAAATAAATGAAGATGATTTCAAACGATTTATCTAGCTATATGTTTAGCGGTTGGTATTACAAGATTTATGTACACAGTTTTATGATCAGAATTCGTTAAGTTCATTAAGTTGTTGTAAAGGCCTTCCATAATTTTCTAAGCAGGGAAATATTAATTAGAATACTTAAATAGGTAATTCTTTGCTCTACAATAATTATTAATCGTACAGTACAAGAACTGAGGGGCAATTCTCGTAATTTTAAGAACGTTCACGGTCTGAAGGCCTATTCTCGTAATTCAAAACGTTGAAAATCTAGTCGCAGTCTCATCTCAGCGACAAAAAAATTTCAAAAACTTGTCAAAATGTAGGGAAATTAGAGGTATTTTTGACAGATTGAGACTGAGATCAGACTGTGACCGTACTTAAAATTACGAGAATTGCCCCTCAGATCTCAGTCTCAATCTGTCAAAAATACCTCTAATTTCCCTACATTTTGACAAGTTTTTGACATTTTTTTGTCGCTGAGATGAGACTGCGACTAGATTTTCAACGTTTCTAGTCCTTTCATACTCAAGAGTACTCGATCTTTTGAGTGATATGTCCAACAATGTTAACAAATTCTGTATGTCAGTGAGTTAACCTGTGAAAAAAAGTCTTGTCTTCGTATCAAATTGACACTTGAAATTGGTGTCGAAACAATGTTAATAACTCAAGAATTTTAGCAGTAACAACTTCTAAATGCAACCAAATGAGGATGAATATATCAGAAATCAGAAATTAAAAACAAAATGTCCATAATGATACTATAGATATTTATATTAGTAATTTGTCTGTCTGTTACCTTTACACGCCTTAGGGCACACAATTAGACTATGACCTAGGGCTAAGATATACTATACTTTTATCCCGATAATAAGTTACTGTGGGACAATTTCTGACCTCCAAGTGGGCGAAACCGAGTGCAAATCTAAGCTGCATGTTATGCTAAATCACACTAATATTATAAAGGCGAAAGTTTGTGTGTTTACAAGTTTGTTACTTCTTCACGCTCAAACGGCTGGACCAATTTTGATAAAATTTTGTATGGAGGTAGCTGACACCCTGGATTAACAAACAGGCTACTTTTTATCCCGATATTCCCACGGGATCGACATTTACGTGGGTAAAATCGCGGGGCGCAGCTAGTAATAAATAAAAAACAAATATTTTACATAATTTCTTCACAACTTGGTCGTACTATGTCGTAAAAGAGCTCATAGTAAATATATTATTACTACATTTGCATGCAACATGACAAAGAAAGCGCTTTGCGCTGCAGAGCGAATCGAAGCGCTGTACAGTGTACATATAATAAAGCGTAAACATTAATTGTAGCGAGCGTATTTATATGTTTTCAACACGATACTCTGTGAGGAAGCCACTCATAAAGTTTTTAATATTTATTTTAGTGAGTAATTTAATAACGAAGGCTATGTATGAAATATTATAAAAATAGAGTTTAAATCACAGATATAGATACACCTAGATAACGCAAGAGCAACTCCTTCGCGTGCCAAAAATCGCACCAGCTTAAATTACGTTCGAAAATCATAAGCCGCCACTGTCGCGCTCAGTCCTGCATACTGCTGGCTGGATGAGCGTGAGCGAGAGAGCGCGAGCTTGTGACGTCATAGTAGGTAGTCAAAAAGTGGCACGCTTAGTTTTCATACAGTTCGTGATACTTGCGTTATCTAGGTCTATCTATATCTGTGGTTGAAATCATTAAGATTATTCCTTCAATGTATCCCGCGTTTTTTGCAAATGGCGGCGCTGTTTTACATTGTAGGCATGTTTATTAAAATTTATTACCTACGCGGCAATTATGATAAAAATTATAATCATTTAAATCGTCATATTTTTACCAAATGACCGTATTTGTAGCAAATATAATTTCAAGAGTTTTATTGATGTTTGAGAGAGCAGTGGTGGACCAGTGTTAATTGCCACGACTTACGAGTTGTAGGTCGTGGTGGTTTATTGCCCAGTCCCTCTCACAGAGAGGATGCCTGTGTCCCAGCAGTGGGAACATTGTAGGCTGATTTTGCTTGATGATGAAGGCAGTCCACCACACACTCAAAAATAAACCAAAAAAGAATAAGTAAGTAAGTATTATAAGCAATAACATAACAAGCTGCTCATTACAACAGAAACCAAAACAACAATAAAAATGTAAACAAACGACCATAAAACGCATATAAAACCAACAAACTACATGGAAACCACAAAGAAAGTAACCCACCACCATAAAGCAATTATAATCTAGATAGCACACCGCACTAGTGAAGTTCCTACTAATTAATCGATAAAAATAATTGGTAAAACATACAGGAAGTGATATTTAACTCGATTCGTGCTGTCATGTACGGTTTTGTGGTGACAGGTACTGGATACCTCATGTAGAGTAATTTGTTACTTTTTAACACATTAATTTGATGCTCATGATTAATTGAATTAGTAAGTTTGTGGGACTTTAATTGGGGTGTTTAGTCAGGGTATCATTATTTCATTAGTTTTTGTATTGGTAGAGGAAAGTATTATGTACGCACGAACGTAACAATATCGCGGCGGGGTTTTATCGCGAATTGGATTTTTAACTCTCGGTGGGGGATTAAAGGACCTAAACGCAAAAAAAACGCAAGTTTTAGAAGCAATAAAAGTATTATGATCGACTACAGTAAACAAAATCAGAAAAATATACAGGAAGATTTTTTTATCACCATCCAAATTTTTACAGGATGATCTACCCATGAATATGAACAACTTTCATTATGGGACCAACTCTGAAATCACGAAAAAAAAGTCAGCTGTTTCATACATTTTGGTCAAGTAGGTATTGAACTTTTGCATGAAACAGCTGATATTTTTTTAGTGATTTCAGAGTTGGTCCCATAGTGAAAGTTGTTCATTTTCATGACTAGAACACCCTGTAAAAATTTGGATGGTGACAAAAAAATCTTCCTGTATATTCTCCAGGATAAATATGCTAGGTAGATAGTGTGTTGAAAACATAATACAACTAATTTGATATGGCAGACAAAAATCATAAAGATACCTCTAAAAACTTTCTTTTTACAATAATAACAATACTATAGATACATACAATCATTCTGATTTTTTGTCAGATTATTCTACAAACAACACACTAAAGCACTAGTGTTTTAATTTTTTAGTCCAGACAATAGTTTTTTTTGTAATTTATAGATAATTGCTTCATATTTTGCAATAAATTACCAGCGCAGCGTAGTGTCATCGCGCTTCTCTTTCTTTTCTATGCAGTCCGACAGTGACCGCGCTTTAGGTCATGTTAGTCCCCTTAAGCCAAGCATTAAGAATCCAACAGAGAGCAAACACTGTTGTATTTTCAACTCACGGCGCTAAAGCATTGCGTTGAAAATCAAGTTCGTGGAAAAAAAAATGGCCGCGGGAAAAACACGCCCGTGCTAACGTGGACTTATAGTACCGAATGAGATGTGATGTGTCAAATTTTCCCAATCAACTTTGAACCTTATGATTTAGCGATAAAGTTGAAAATCTATTAAAGAAATTTGATAGATTATAGTAGCTTGATGTGCTGGCGTCTGTACTTATTCTTAAAACAGTATGTATTTATTTGGGAAACCCCATTATTTTTAAAGGCTACATAGGTAATTTCTTTATAATAAACAACACTGTTAATGTAAAAGTAAGCAGATTTGAAGCTTAAAATTACTATCTAATAATTTTCAAAAAAAACCGAGTGTGCTTATGACCACACGACTGAAGTGAAACTTCAAACGTATTTGGCTATAAGAGGAAGAGAGAAAGAAAATGTGCGCGCGCACTGCTTTCTCTTGCGTATATCCCCCACTCAACTCCCGTTCGCCTCGCCCGTAGCCCGTAGACATGGGTCGCACTTGCAAAATCGAGTACCAGGGCTTCCAAGTACGTCCACCTTAAGAAACCAGGACCTAAAACCAGGGCTCGAGATACTTTCAAGTATTTTCTATCTGCATCGAAAATTGATCCATAACTTCATACAAATAAGAAGTACAATCGCGTAATCAAACAAAAGCCCTGTTGGAAGTAAAAAGTACTTGGATAGGAAATTGACCCGTGAATAAGGAGCACAATCGCGTTTACAAATAAGTACTTTTACAAACCATTAAAGTAAAAATACTTGCATAGGAAATTGTTCCGTAGACTCTTACCACACCTCGGACACTCCATACAACGCTCGCAAAATAATTACCTATTACTACTACATAAACAAATGACGTTTGTATACGTGCAAATGTGTGCATGAAATCTAGTAGCGTAAAAAAAATTGGCGCGGAAAGCAATTTGTGTCGGGGAACCAAACGACGACGTCGGCGGCGCTGTCCGAACGTGCGCATTATTATGAAGTGACCATGTAGTTCAATTGTTTATTTATATAGTCGGGTTCGTAATGAAATAAAAACACTAAAATAGTTTAGTTTAAATGACTTATCTGTAAATAATCGGTTATTAAATCGCATGGTATTAAAAATGCGAAATCTTACAAACAGTTTATGTAAATACGAATTCGGAAAAGCATCACAATATCCAACCATCGTGATTAAAACTCAAATAAAACTTTTAAATCGCATAATTGTGTGTTCGTGTCAGCAATACAGCGCTGCGGTTCGCGAGCGCCCTTGCTAAAGAGTCGGCGACGAATACCTCGAAGTGCGGGGTGAGGTGCGGTATCTGATATGAGGGCGAGGAAGGGAGTGTCCTTTCTGTACGTAGTACTATTAAGTATTCTGCTCTCTTACTAATAAGGAGTATGATCGCATTTGTGAAAGCAAACGCGGTTGTTGAACTATTTGAGTACCTACGTACTCGAGGGTCGAGTCACGACGGAGCGAGATACTTTCAAGTATTTTCTATCTGCATAGAAAATTGATCCATAACTTCATACACATAAGAAGTACTATCGCGTATTCAAAAGCCCCGTTGGAAGTAAAACTACTTGCATAGGAAATTGATCAATGACTTCCTATAAATAAGGAGCAAAATCGCGTTTACAAATAAATACTTGCAAACCATTAAAGTAAAAAATACTTGCATACGAAATTGTTCCGTATACTCTTACTGATAAGGAGCATGATCGCATTTGCGAAAACTAACGCGGTTCAGTACCTACGTATTTGAGCGAGTAGCCGTATAAGATACTTTATAGTTTTGCAAGTATTTTGAGTCGGTACCTGGTGTGCGTACTTGGAAGCTAATACCTGGTGTAAAAACCTGGTCGCGTAAATACGTACTGTGGTAGCTGTGCTACCGGGGTTGTAGCTGCAGAGGCGCTGACGACCAATAATTAAGACACTCTAAGCTTTTCACAGCATTTATTGCATAAGATCCACCTCTTACAATAGCAAGTTTTTAACTAAAAATATAAAAAACACTAGCAGAATATTTGACACTCGCTTGAAATATCGAATGGAACATACTTTAAAATATAACCAGCCAGTCTTGTAGAGGTGTGGCTTCCCTACTCGCCCGATCACAGTTTTCGTAACGTTTACGTCACGCGTTCGCCAGTTACTCTCCAAGTCAAGTGTGCGTGAAGAAGTTTCACTTCAATAATTTTGACACAACAAAAATCGAATTTGACAATCGCGACTCGTCGACACGTGGTACTTATTTGCCCTACCCCGTGAATTGTTTTTTAGAGCCGCAGGCGCGGAGGGGGCGGCCTTGGCGTGTTTTTTAAGAAATTTTTCACTTTTTGTATGGAAAATATGAAAAATGATTACCTACATGTTGAGTTTTAGGAGTTTATGGGTTTTATAAAGGGGGTCGAAATTTTCATTATTTTTGCGATAGGACGCACCATTTTCGAGATATAAACAAAAGAAAAAAAAGATACAGACAGTACTGTTTTTGCACCTGAAGTCGAGGTGTTGGTGTGAATTTCTATTCATGACAACTAATTTTATTCCACACCTTTTTAATCACGATTAAAAATAGTCAGATTTAGTTCTATTTAGTTAGACAATCAAAATTTTTGGTTGAGTACCTACGTATTTGACCGAGTAAGCCGTATAAGATACTTTATAGTCTTGCAAGTATTTTGAGTCGGAACCTGGTGTGCGTGCTTGGAAGCAAATACCTGGTGTAAAAACCCGGTCGCATAAATACGTACCTTCCCTACTCGCCCGATCACACGTTTTCGTAACGCATTCGCCAGTTTACTCCCCAAGTCAAGCGCGCCTAAAGAAGTTTCACTTCAAAAAACATACAAACAGCCGAACATAGTACCTCCTCCTTTTTGTGAAGTCGGTAAAAAATACTTGCATACGAAATTGTTCCAAAAGGAGCATGATCGCATTTGCGAAAACTGACGCGGTTGAGTACCTACGTATTTGAGCGAGTAGCCGTATAAGATACTTAATACTCTTGCAAGTATATTGAGTCGGTACCCGGTGTGCGTAGTTGGAAGCAAACACCTGGTGTAAAAACCCGGTCGCATATTTATGCGACCGGGACCGGGTTTTTACACCAGGTATTTCCAGCTATTTTTTACGTACCTTCCCTACTCGCGATCACACGTTTTCGTAACGCATTCGCCAGTTTACTCCCCAAGTCAAGCGCGCCTAAAGAAGTTTCACTTCAAAAAAATTAAAAGGATAGCTACTTATTATATCATAATAATCACACTAGTCACATCACACTAATATTATAAAGGCGAAAGTTTGTGAGTGTGTTTGTATGTTTGTTACTTCTTCACGCACAAACGGCTGAACGGATTTGGATGAAATTTGGCACACAGATAGTTTATAACCAGGATTAACACATAGGAAACTTTTTATCCCAATATTCCCATGGGATCGATACTTTTGCGGGTGAAACCGCGGGTCGCAGCTATATACATATTTATAAACCTCTCCTAAGAATCAACACATTAAGTCATAAGGCTATCTATTTAGTGAAATTACGCATTTAATAATATAATCTTGCTTTCATTATCAAGTTTCTACCGTTTAACCTACATAGTAGAGTGTAGATATGTTAATTAACACGGAACGCCCACAAGTATTGATTAAGTAATCGATCAAATCGTAAATATAGATTTACCGTTAACCGTTTCGGCCACAACTCATAATTATGCATACACGTAGTTAAAAACGCGACTAGCTTCGCGAGACGCGGTCGAGTTTACCAATTACGTAACCTAACCGCAACAATAAGATGAGAATACAGAATACGGAAGTGTTACAGAATACGGCCGTGTAACCAAATTAACCCTTGACTCGTAGGTAACAGTGATTTTCTGTGCTCTCTTAAAAGTAGTGACAGTTAAATAACGAACAAGAACGATTGTGGGCGATGAACAATGCCTAGGGAACGTGCAGACGACGGCGACTGTAATGCTATAGCGCGGCTCATTAAGGACTTCTGCAGTTGTTCGGAGAACGGCACGTGGTCGCCGGAGATGACGTCAGACAAACGGAAAGGGCCACTGCTGAAGAGCGAACTCACGAACATGTCTGCGATGCGACGGAGAATTATATCAATCGCGAAGAGAAAAACGAGAGAAGTCCCCGAGCCGCCGAAACTGTCGTACGGCAACACGTTCCAGAAAAGTTCTGAGACTCTCACTTCAAACTTAGTGAACACAACGATCAGTTCTCAAAGCAGTACCCTCAGACGGAACATCGACAATTTCCTCCTCTCCCGAAGGATGTTCGCTTTAGAGGAGGACATCTACGAGAAGCCGATTCAGGTCAAGACCCCCACGTGCGGCGAGAACTGGTCTCTAAGCAAAGCGTGGCGGAACAACAACTCAGATTTCTTCAACCGCTCCCCTACCCTCGATTCTCATCGGCTAATTGAGCGGAACCACACCCAACTCGAACGAATAGACGAGATCCCGCATCGGAAAAAGCGAAATAAGAAAATGAAAGAGCAATTACGTTACGATAGAAATATTAAGAGGCATATACGAATTCGTGTGATGTTGTCTTTGCGAATGAGGAGGTATATGAAGAGAAGGATGAAGAAGCCTGGCTTGCAGGCTTCGCAGAACGTGAATGTTCCTCCGAGGCGGTTTCCTAGAGGGGCTTCCGTAACGTCTAGTTTCGGGACTCGGTCTTATAGAAGTGTGATGACTGATAAATTAGGGGATGGTGCGGTGTTATTTGACATCCATGAGGCGAGGAACTCCACCATGGAGCTGTGCCACGACTATGAAGAGGACCTCGATACGCTACAGATTGCGTTACGCGCCGGTAATTTTAGGTAAATGTTTTTTACAAGTTTTTAGACGTTAGATTTGAGAGTGAAAGTGTTGGCAGCGGAGATGGCTTTGTCATTATTAGTTGCGTAGATCTGTGTTTGCTTAGCTGCTAAGTAAAGGTAAACACAGCTGTATTTAATTTATTATGTTCTGTTGTTTTAGTTGTATAGGTCCCCTTGTAACTGGATAAACGATACAACGTTTTTAAATAAAGTTTATTCATACGGAGGTCCATAAAGAATGCTTTAGGTGCTAATTCGAAATTCGTTGACATTGGTATTTTTCAAAATCTTAGAATACATTTTGTGTAATTTTGGAATATAAATCAATGTGTATTTTTACGTTAAATGAGTATTTGTGAAATGGTAACTATTGGTCTTTTGAGGCATATTTTTATAATTTGACAGAACTTTCTCGATTTCAATAGATTCTTCTGATTAAGCGCAATAACTTAGTGCTCAGTGCTGCACACCCCCACCTTATTTCAAGTTAAACAAACATCAACTTTATTTTAATGTCAATTAAGTTGATTTCAGAGTGAAAAAGTTATAAAAATATTTGAAGTTGTAGCGTAAACTGAACTGTATTGTATAGGAATTAAAGTTATTTTTCCATTAATTCATATTTGTTTACATTTTTGGCAAATAAACCGAGAACGCAGAATAGGCCTGTTTCATAAATGATCCGAAATAATCTACACCAGATGCCCGTTTTCACTAATACTAGGCGACTCGTAAATATAAACATTACTAAGCAGTTACATAGCGCAAAAACATATCTCCGACGCGTAATGCTAAGACAACTGTTTATAGGTTACCTAGCAACAGATTTCTAAAAATATTGCCATGACAGACATCGAACATGACTTAAAAAAAACCACAGACAAGTCTTAAACTTTTAGATTTCTAAGCTTACGAGTTGCCTGTCGAGAAACAAATGGTGAAACGGGGGTTTTTGCTTAGGGGACTACTTACATTTGGCATTACCTCATGGGTCCAGGGAGCAGGGTGCAAGAGTGTGCACTTGCACCTCCCTGGCTTCAAAACTAAATAAAGGTGTAGAACTAAAAAAGAAATCCGAAAACACCTAAAAAGGTCGCTTCGCTCGCTCTTGCATTAGGTAAGCTATCTTTCGATTCTAAAGCTTTTTTTGCATTAGTCAACAAAGTATCGAAACTCCTATTTCCGAAAATCTAATCGTACCGACTGCTTCGCTCGCTCTTGCATCCTACTCTATCTTAATCATTAAGCTTATATTTATATAAATTGACACAGTTATATAGAAATATAGACACTCTTTCTGTATGCATGGACAAAATAAAACGTATTCCATTCGAGGTGAAGTGCAAAAATAATCGAGCTCGCTTCGTGGAACTGAAGATGCACCCCCCTGAAAATAAACTTGCCGGGGCCCTAACTATTAGACTTTGTTTTGCTGAACGCTAGAGAAAACAGGCCAAATAAATGAACCTAAAACATCATCATCTGCCTAGCCTTTTCCCAACTATGTTGGGGTCGGCTTCCAGTCTAACCAGATGCACCTGAATACCAGTATTTTAAATGGAGTGACTGTCTATCTGACCTCCATAACCCAGTTACTGGGTAATACGATACCCTTTGGTAAGACTGGTTGTCAGACTTTCGGGCTTCTGACGACCCGTAACGACTGTCAAAGATCCACGAATGACAGTCGGGACCAACAGCTTAACGTGCTTTCCGAGGCACGAAGGGGTCTTGGTATGTAAAGATGCTCACCCATCCATGGGCCAACCGCGGCAAGGGTAGCTTAACCTGATCGATCGACCCGTGCGGCTGTTATTTCTTAGCCCCTCAAAAAAGCCTCATAAATCAAACTAAAACATTAAACTAAATTCCCTATTTGAGGTCATCCGTATCAAAGGTCACAATTTAGAAATTGTGCATTACCTCCGGATATGTGTGTAGCCTACCGTTACACCATTGTCGTTCAGTCCCCCATATTACTAGGTGACTAATACTGGCATACAGTGTATGTAGTTATTGACAACCATTGTGATAAATATGAAGCGGTCGGCGGTCATGCGAAATTGTTGAACCAAAAATTGTAATGGGTTTTGTGACATATTTTGTTGCTTTTTGGCCGTTATGTGCATATTCGCATGCTTAACTCAAAAAATAAGATTTTTGGGACATCGCAAAAGAAGATCTTGCTATGAGGACTTATCCTATTTGTTGACGCATAAAATTAAAACTGATTTGATTTGATTATTTATTAATCATGAATGCTTGTATTTTGAACGTCTATGATTAACTATTGATGAGATCTGAGTAAAAAAAATTCTGTGACTCAATTCTGACCTATCTACTAATGGGTCAATGTTCCATTAAGCATGCGAATTATAACAGTCTCTCCATAGAAACGCTCTCGCCTGTTTTCTTTCTGGTTAATGACCATAAAGCAATGATTTTTTTACAGAATAATAAATATGAGCTACTTGTATGTTTTCTTTTTTGAGGATACATTATTAAAAACGACGTTTCTAGGTTATGCATTTAAAAATCATTAATATGTTTATTACATTCTACTAAGCAATTACTTGAATTCCAATTGCAATACAAAATATGTGTAACAAATGCTGAAGAATTCGCTCCTTTTGTTATAAACTTTTAGAAGCATAATAAAAAGATTACGCTAACACATAAAAACAACTGGAACTGAATTAATTTTGATGAATGAGAAGCGATACGGTTGTTTATTAAGTGAATGTTCTACGAGAAGGTACTGTTTGGTAGTTTAATTTCTGTTACATTGTGAATCTTTTACAGCTTGGTTTACTTTCATTTCTTATTCTTCTTATGTTGTATCAGTCATAACCATATGTTCGTCCCCTGTGGAGGAATATGGTTATCCTGCTATTTATCACCACTGCAAACCCTTTCGAAATAAAGGCTATGCTGGTCCAGAATAGGAAATATCCTTTTAGGACATTGTTAACTTATTTTATCTGAGTTGCCTATAGGAACAGTGCTGGCGCATGTGTTGGATCATTTAGCTCCCTTCAAAATGGTTGAGCTAAATGGTGCTAAATTTTTCTCGTCTTTTCATTATGGACGCTTTTAACGTTCTGCATCGTTCTCACATGTATAATTTTTAACATGAATGATATAACCAAGACTTTGTAGCCATATTATTTTGATTTAAAAGAGTGTCCATGCAGTTTTTTGCTTGTTCTTCTCCAAGTTACCTACGCTTTGGAATGGGCAACTAGCTTCATCTTTTTGAGTGACCGACCCCTTGACAATTCAAAAGTGCCTGTAATTGGTTTAATTGAAATAAATGCTTTGAGTTTGAGTTGAGTTTGAAACATTATATTATGCTGATTAAGACTATAATTGTTCCTTCTGCTGGGTCACAGGCCTCCTCTCTTCGAAAAGGGGTGAGCTGTACCTAAATGTTGATATCTACCACGCGGGCCCAATGCGGGTTGGTAGGTGTCACATGTCTTTGCATTATTGGTTCTAAGACACAAGTGTTCGATACGCAGTCTTTGTCAGTTGTGGACTATTATCTATTCTGTGGTTATGGGTTAAAGACAGTATTTTAAACTTGTTTTGAAGATGGATACTGCTAGGCAATAATGTTAGTATTATTTTGCGACGAAGTGTATTTCTCGTTATCCATATTGGCTGCTCTTTTTAAATATTATGGTAGTTACATACAAGTGTTATTTCTATCTAGTATCTATGAATTATCTTAGGTAGGCAAAATACTATTGGGCTAAGCTTTCGTTTTAGAAATTGTTTGCTAAATTCAGATGCAGTTAAAGCCAGATTTATCAATATGAAACCTTACAAAAGGCAAATCTATACTAATATTATTTATTTATATATACTTAATTGTACACCACAAAAATACATAACATGAAATAAACACATTAAACACTACAAAATATACAATGGGCTATACTAATATTATAAAGTGGTAACATTTGTGAGTATATATGTAGGGGTAGGGGGAGTTAAAGGTCGTAGGTTCGAACCCAGACAGGAATTTACTTTAAATAAATTATTTCATCACCACTGCTCTCAAAACGGTGAAGGAAACTGGCATGTCCTAGAACCAAATATTCGAAGACATGTGACATCTGCCAACCCGCATTGGGCCCGCGTGGTGAATCACGGCCCACTCCTTCTCACCGAGAGGAGGCCTGAGTCCCAGTAGTGGGGACATTATAAGCTGATTATGATGTAAGGGGAAATCTTCCGAACTACTGATCCGATTCCAAAAATTCATTCATTGTTGGAAAGCTAAAGTATTGCCCAGTGTCATAGGACATATTTTATGTAAAAATACGTTGACGTAGTCGCGGGCAGAAGCTAGTTTTACATAGTCATCATTCTTTTGCTCTCATCCCAATTTACTTGGGGTCTTCGCAACATGTCTTTTTCTTCCATAGTTCTCTATTAGAAGTAGTAGAGGGGCTTGTGGCTAAGTAATAACAGCCGCACGGGTCAATTGAGCAGGTTAAGCTATGCTTGCCGGAGTTGGTCCGTGGATGGGTGACCATCTTTAAGTACCAAGATCCCTCCGCGTTTCGGAAAGCACGTTAAACCGTTGGTCCCGGCTGTCATTCGTGGATCTTTGACTGTCGTTATGGGTCGTCAGAAGCCCGAAAGTCTGACAACCAGTCTTACCAAAGGGTTTCGTATTACCCAGTAAATGGGTTGTGGAGTTCAGATAGGCAGTCGCTCCATGTATGATACTGTTACTCAGCTGCATCAGGTTAGACTGGAAGCCGCCCCCAACATAGTTGGGAAAAGGCTAGGCAGATGATGATTTCTCTATTAGTAGTACAGTCGAACAAGCTATTTGGTATACAGGCAAAAATATTCATCTTTCCACTACACTGCCAATATTTAGTTTTATTTTTTGCGTTATAACTTTTTCAGCTTATGGCATCCTTAATTAGATAGAGTGGTATAAAATAATTGACTAACTCAGCACACCATTGTTTAAAAGTAGTTGCAAGTTAGCTGCCTGTATATTAAATAGCTTGTTCGACCGTACATAGTAGTATCATGTAAGAATCATGTAGTATTAATCCTTCATTAAGTACGTACATTGCAAAGTCATTGACACTAAGTTTGTTCAACTTGTGAATATTTCTGCTTTGTCAGTAGAATGCAGTTTCTAGTCATTTTTTACCCGACTACGGCGAAGCAAAAAGGAGGGTTATGATTTTGACCGGTATGTATGTATGTAGGTATGTATGTATGTATGTTCATCTGTTCCCTCATAACTTCTAAACTACTTGTCATAATTTGACAAATGAGGTATCGTTGGAAGCGTCTTGATCGTTCGTTGGTTATAGGCTATGTGACGTCACATTAAATTTAATATGGCGCCCACTAGCGGAAATAAAGTCAAGACCTAAAAAAATATATTTTTTAATCATGCCGTGTTGGGTATCTAATTAAAGGGCTTAATTAGCACATTTCAAAAATATAAATATTACTGAAACAAGCCCCAAAATAATTAAATAAAAATAAGTTTAAAAACTAAAACCTGACTACTGAAAAGGATGAAACAAGAAAGTACCTTCCCGTGGTCGCATGCTACCATAGCTTATAAGTATGTTAGTACAGCGGCATGCGACCACGGGAAGGCACTTTCTTGATTCATCCTTTTCAGTAGTCGGGTTTTAGTTTTTGTACTTTTTTTATGTATTGTTTGTTATTGTTACACGCCAGCCTTTAATTTATTTTGTACACATAACAAAATATCACGCCTGTATTCCTCAAAGGGTTGGGCAGAGGTGTACAGTAATACCCACAGTTTGTTAGTAATGTTCGAGTCCCATGTAATATAGGGAGCGAGCTTATTGTCATTATAGATGTATGAACAGGGTGCAAAGTTCACTCATCCTCCATAGAAAATGGAGGATCCTCCGACCAGATGGGTCACGGGTGTCGTGTCTGGCGAGCAACTGCCCGATGATTCATGTCGGGCCGTTCTATACACCGTGAAATTTTAATCACCAAAAAAAAATCAGCTGTTCCCTACATTTATGTTCGCATAACTCGTCAAAATGTAGGGAACAGCTGATTTTTTTTCGCGATTTCATGTTTGGTCCCATAGTAAAAGTTGTTCATAATGATGAGTACAATGACCCCTTGAGAGGAAAACGGTGATTAAAATCTCACGGTGTATAATGCTAGTTGCGCGGTAAACTCTGCTTGCGAGATGCAGGATTTGTGTGACGTCTGTATGGCACGTAGTTCGCCTATGGCGTTGTAGTTAACGCTACACCATCAACTGGGCACAAATCTAGGCTCCTGGCTGCTCTTACTGAGCTAATGGGAACACCCAATAACACATTATCCGATCTGGAAATTAACATTGTGGTTTCACCGAAAAAAATTATAGATTCACACCCCTGCTGTAATGAATAGCGACCAAATCAGTATGCATGATTGTTTTAATACTCTCAGAGGGGCGATTCTCGTAATTTTAAGAACGTTCTCAGTCTGATCTCAGTCTCAATCTGCCAAAAATACCTCTAATTTACCTAAATTTTTGACAAGTCTTTGACATTTGTTTGTCGCCGAGATGAGACTGCGACTAGATTTTGAACGTTTTAAATTACGAGAATTGGCATTCTGATGTTTGTTTTTTTTGAATTTTTCTCATTATAGAGTCGGAAAATTATGAAAAAAGAAATGCGAGTTCAAATGAAAACAATAATAAACTCGAACTGATTGTGCAATGTATCAAGAAAGTTTTATCATAAAAGTTATCCGAATTATACCGGCTGACTTCTTTATTGTCTGGACAAAAACAGCAACAACATTGTGTTCTTAGAAAACACCAGTGATTAGATATATTATTTCGCAAATGACGGTGTACAAAAACGCAATTTGACTTTTTCAAATCATGACGTAACCACTATTAATGATATGTAAAATTACCTACTGCAACTGATGCTAGGAGATCATTTCGCGGAATGATGAGGCAGTATGTTATGTTTTATTTTTGACCGACTTCAAAAATATTGATTTGGAATTTCGATTTCATTTTGTATCATTTCTTAAAGTCGGTTTGTTTTTTTTTTTTTAATTTTGTCTGTTCATCTAATTTTAAATCGTGACAGTATGAGCAACTTAGGGGATCCTTATGTGCTTATTCACATTGAATCTATCTTATACATTTTACATTATATCACACTTCACACTAATGTTATAAAGGCGAAAGTTTGCAAGTGTGTGTGTATGTCTGTTACTTCCTCACGCAGAAACGACTGGAACAATTTTGATAAAATTTTGCACGAAAGTAGCTGACACCTTGGATTAACATATAGGCTATTTTTTATCCCGATATTCCCACGGGATCGATATTAACGCGAGTGAAACCGCGGGGCGCAGCTAGTTATATAACAAAGGCGAGAGTTTGTGAGAGTGTTTGTATGTTTGTTACTTCTTCACGCAAAAACGACTGGACCGATTTTGATAAAATTTGGTAAGGAGGTAGATGACACCCTGGATTAACATATAGGCTATTTTTTATCCCGATATACCCACGGGATCGACATTAACGCGAGTGAAACCACGGGGCACAGCTAGTAGGATATATTTTATGTAAAAACAAGAAATTCGGACGAAGTCGCGGGCAGAAGCTAGTTGTAGCTAAAATGAGTCCAAATCTGCTAACTGTTTACGATATTTAGAGCAATTGTGTAAAAACGTACATATGTTATTTGCCATCACTTTAATTAAAAGTTGCTGAATAGCACAAGTTTTGGAATTAACTTGTTATTTATGAAAGTTTCACGATGTGTACCTATTTATTTGTGAGGCATAGTTCCGACAAATTCATATTAAATAAAGCAAAAAGTTTATTATGATTTCAATAAAAATAAAAACTAGATTGATGTATTGGGGGATAGTACAACTTTGAAGGTCGGTGGTCAATAATATTTGAACTAGTTTTGCAATTTATAGAATTAATATTAATTGATACTCTAAAAATGTAAATTCCGTGAAAAAACGTAATCTAAAGAATCATAAATCATTTTGAGTTTGATGTGTTTATTACGATCTGTCATCCAAGATTGTAAAGAATTTTTAAATTTAAAACAGAATATTTACAACTGCCAATTTATATGCCTAATTTAAACAGCGCCATCTGTTATGAAGTAGATGAAACTAGATGTGAATCGCTTCTATGAGTACTTCGTGTCTAGAGGCGCTCGTGTTCACTATAGCGTATCGAATGAATTGTTCAACTATCGCCTACTAGATGGCGTTGCTCCTATACTTAGCGCGTTGATGTCTTTTGTTGAGCGTACTTTCCTAACAAAGCGAAATTAGGATTTTATCAAATAAACCCAATTTAAGTACTAAACTTACTTTTTAATGATAAAATTATAGGAACAGTATATTTAAAAAAAATACCTTTTCACAGATATGCGGCTGTGCAAATATTTTTCCTATTTCCAATATCCATCATCTGCCTAATTAACCTTTTCCCAACTATATTGAGGTCGGCTTCCAGTCTAACCGGACGCAGCTGAATACCAATATTTTACATGGAGCGACTGGCTATCTGACCTCTTGAACACAGTTACTGTGTACTACGATACCCCTTGGTTAGACTGGTTGTCAGACTCTCGGGCTTCTGACGACCCGTAACGACTGTCAAAGATCCACGAATGACAGCCAGGACCAACGGCTTAACGTGCTTTCCGAGGCACGGAGGGGTCTTTCGGCCCCATCGGCCATATGTTCTGCGCGCAATGTGCCGTGCCCACTGCCACTTAAGTTTGGCAATTCTTCGGGCTATGTCGGTTACCTTGGTTCCCGTGAGATAGTTTTCGACAACAATCCGCGGAGCAATTGCGTATCACTTTATCAATCGGAATCGATTTCATTTTGACAGTTCAACAACATTCATTGCGTTGTTCTTTACGTGTTGAGCGGACAAATTTTTCGAACTTATGAAGCAATGGATTAGCAATTGGCTTCGAAATGATTCTGATTCCGATTGATAGTGTGTTACGCAATTAGGGTGCCGGTCTAAGCCACGAACAAAAGCTAGCAAATCTTTAAGTTTTTCTCTGTTGTTCAGGAGCGGTCGTTTAGCTGTCGAGGGCTGGTGGTGCGGGCGCGCCATGCCGGCGGCGGGCACGCGCGCCAACAACGGCGCGCTGGCGCTGCACTACGCGGCCGCACGAGGCTGCCTCGACTGCGTGCGGCTGCTGACTAACACCACGCCTGATGTGTCGTGAGTATACAGCCTTATTTACAGCTTCTCATCGTATACGTATATCTTATCTTTATGGGATGCCTGAAGAAGCCTCCTCGTGTAGCGCAGTTTTCTCCGCCAGTTACTCAACTGAACCGAGCGCTCGGCGTATCCTGGACAGAAACCCAATACCTTATTTGACTGGCCAATTCTTCCCTTGCGGTGGTAAAGCTACCGCCCGCCTGATTTGCGACCATCCTCCCACCGGAGTCCGGCGTCAAGCAGCCTGATGTGTTTCGTCGATGCATGGGAGTTCCAGTGCCCTAGGCATCGTCTGGGCATGCTCGTTCCATCATACCTCATCCACCGCTTTTCATCAGGCGTGATCGAGGTCAAGAGCGAGCCCATTCAGCAATAAAAAAAAAAAAACTTATCGGTTACGCTGAACTGAACAGTTCAGTTATATTATACAGGGTGTAAGGGATATCGACACACGTATGATTATAGACCCATCTAGACCCATCTAGGCCCATTTAGACCCATCTTCCATCAGCGTGGAAATGTAATGTCAGTTATAATTAAACAATCATCTGTTCCATAGATATTGACCCTGTAGGTATTGCACTCTTATATGAAACAGCTGTATTTCCATCCAATTTAGGTCGCTTATTGACGGCTTAATGCCATCATGATTCCAGTGCAAGAGAGAGACGGAGCTATATATGATCAATAGCACCATCCCTTTTTTGCACTGTAGTCATGTTGGCCTTAATACTTCGTGATACGGGCCCAAAGAAGGATCTTCAGCACCATTGAAGACTTACCTTCACACAATTTAACACGTTGAAAACTACACCATAATTTTCCATCTTCGTAAGATTTATTATAGCAATAAGATTGATGTAAGAAATAATCTATTAAGGTGGCAATAAAACATGCGCACACGACTCATTAAGCAGTCACACGTCATTGCGCGCGCGCAGATCTGCGAGATCGGGCGCAACTGAGCAAGACTTATCGGTAGTCGACATGTTAGGAGTCAATTTGAGAAAATTGAGGTAATTAGAACGAAAATTAAGACGTTTAATGGTTTTTGTTTTGGGCTTATACAACCTTTAGTTATAATACTTATATAATCAGTCTATAACGTTCCCACAGCTGGGACACAGGCCTACTTTCTGTGAGAGGGAGTCGGCCCGTAATCCACCACGCGGGCCCCATGCGAGTTGGTAGATGTCACATGATATGACATGTCTTCGATTTTTTTAGTTCTAGAACACGCCGGTTTCCTCACGATGTTTTCCTTTACCGCTTCGAGAACCGAGGTCATGAAATAATTTATGCTAAGTAATGCGCCTGTCTGGATTCAAACCTACGACCTTAAACTCGTAAGTCGCGGCTGTTACCACTTGGCCATCTTTGTTCTCGTGATTACACTTGCACTACAAAAATGACCTTTACTGCTACGACATAAAGGTGCCTTCAATGTCAAATTATTACCACGGATATGCAAAAATTAAGAGAATCTAGAATTTGGAGCAGCTGAATTTTATTTTTGCGATTCGTGGCTATAGATTTTTAATCGCATCTGACTGCAAGCCAACCTAAAACAAAGACCAGGCTACTGATGACGTTTAAACCGATTGCTGTTTGTACAGACGCCAGCACATCAAGCTACTACAAACTGTCAAATTTCTATAATAGATTTTCAACTTTATCG
The DNA here is from genome assembly GCA_945859645.1 of Amphipoea oculea. Classification (NCBI taxonomy): domain Eukaryota; kingdom Metazoa; phylum Arthropoda; class Insecta; order Lepidoptera; family Noctuidae; genus Amphipoea; species Amphipoea oculea. The sequence goes on from OX243880.1 coordinate 17,270,249, forward strand.
CTAAAACATAAGGTTCAAAGTTGATTGGGAACATTTGACAGTTTCGGGTAGCTTTATGTGCTGGCGTCTGTACGTGGGTAGATTTTCGTTATTTATCATCATTTCATCATTCATCGTACATTATTTTTTTTGGTTTTTTTTTTCACTTACATTGGTTTTTTCACTTACATTGAAAATATAGTATATTGGTATTCGTTTGTTATTTCGTTTGACACAATATATGTTGGGATGTGACACGTGCCGCGGTTGTGGTGCGGTGCCGTATTATAAATAATATAATATTAATAACACCTGTAAATGACGATAAATAACGAAAATCTACCCACGTAGTTTCTGTACGGTACATGTTGATATGTTAAGGCTATAGTACATCCTCCCCCTCTAACCCAGACATGCGCCCACGCGTCTGAGTCAGTCAAGATAACGCTTAGGTCTACCGCGCCAACGCTTTTCGTTGACGGGGGCTGGCGGGACGTTGCCTACAAATGGGGTCAAGTTAGGAGACGTGGTGGTACTTGTAGGTGCCGTTCGGGGACTGAAAACCATAACGATAAAATGTTCCACCGAACCGCACGTTACAATATTTTTTTTAGTGCTGTTAGTGGAAATGCTCAGGTGCGGTTTGTCCAAGTGCGATTGAAATCAGTGCTCTGGTTAGAATACCTCTTTGCCTTTTTTTTTCGTGGCCCCTCCCGCTCTGGGTGGAGCGGAAGGGAGTGTCAGACTCTTACTGAAAACTAAAACCCACCCGTGTTCCTTCCTTAGCCCTTTATGTTCCGGGGTAGCGGTAACCCTTTCGGACAATCCCGCACCCACGGCAGGCTTCCAGGCTTCGGCCCTAACAGGCCCCTTCCTTTGTGCTCACATACCTCTTTGCCTAACACTGAATTCTGTTTCGCGAAAGCTAAATTTTGTTTGACGATTTCTGGGTATACTCGTAGATTTTTAATCGTATCTGACTGCAAGCCAATCTAGAACAAAGTCCTGCGTCCTAATTGCGTAACACACTATCAATCGGAATCAGAATCATTTTGAAGCAAATTGCTAATCCATTGCTTCATAATTTCGAAAAATTTGTCTGCTCAACACGCAAATAACGCAATGAATATTGTTGAACTGTCAACATTAAACCGATTCCGATTGATAATGTATTACGCAATTGCCCCGCAGGCTAGTGATGAGGTTTAAACCGATTGCTGTTTTTGTTACCACGATTAGCCAGACATGTTTCTTATACGGAACCTCGTTTTCAAGCAACTAATCAGCTCGTGTAAGATTTTTTTGCCAGCTAATCTTCTCTCCGTAACTGCCCAGTTACGGGAGCTAACGGTGCGAAATACTGTTACTGATCGAGTGATCGTTCTCGGTGCGTACGCGCAGCTTTGTTTTTTACGAGATGCAATCTGTTTTGTGTTGGCTAGGTCATGTAAAATGATCGGTAGGGTAGGTACTTATTAGAGCGGGCGATGGAAAAGGTATATACTTGATTTATTGTTATTTTTTATACCAAAATATGGCCCAGATTGGCAATAAAATAAGTGATATTAAACAAGATTTTTTAAACCTATACAGGGTGAAATTGAATTCATGGGCATCCTTTTAGGAGGTCATTGTAATCATCATTATGAACAACTTTTACTATGGGATCAAAACTGAAATCGCGAAAAAAATCAGCTCTTTCCTACATTTTGACGAGTTATGTGAACATAAATGCAAGGAACAGCTGATTTTTTTCGCGATATTAGGTTTAGTGCCATAGTAAAAGTTGTTCATAATGATGAGTACAATGACCCCTTAAAAGGATGCCCATGAATTAAATTTCATCCTGTATAGTATATCACACTAATATTATAAAGGCGAAAGTTTGTGAGTGTGTGTGTGTGTTTATATGTTTGTTACTTCTTCACGCTCAAACCGCTGAACCGATTTAGATGAAATTTGGTATAGAGATAGTTTGAGTCCCGGGAAAGGACATAGGCTACTTTTTATCTCGATATTCTTACATGATCGACACTTACGCGGGTGAAACCGCGGGGCGTTGCTAGTATATTATATAGAAGTAACACTATGGTCTCTCCAATTATTGTCTTTCACAAAATATAGTTATTATCAACGCACGCATGGCAAACGAAGTCAATTACTTACTATAATTAGATGATGCCATATCTGGCACCCAACACTACATACCGATTTAAATAGCCATGCACACTGAAGAATGCAGTGGGTACAAGCAATTGTTACAGTTTTCTTAGGGGTCCGTACCTAAAGGTTGCCAACCAGACCCTATTACTAAGGTTCGCTGTCCGTCCATCTGTCACTGACCTCTTGTGAACCGGTAGACACTTGAAAAACCGCTATAACAAAAAAAAGTGAAATATTAAAGGGAGTCCAAACAACAGATGTGTTTTATTGGGCGTTTTTTTCTCGATCTTAATAATGGAATTTATTGTACGGTGGTACGCAACCCTTCGTGTGCGCGTCCGACTCGCACTTGGCCGCTTTTTTTCCGCAGACTTTCTTTTACGTAACATGCCATAAATGCTGGTAGTTGTATGTCATGATCTCCAAGGCATTTTGCTGATGAAGTATCATTGTTGTCATTGTTTTGTCATATTATACTTGTATCTCTATTAATAGGTAGGTAGTAGTAGGTACCCCTAAGATTATTAGGTTCTGAAATCCACAGGTACATATTCTTATACAGGGTGTTACAGAAAGGGTATATCAATACAATCAGGTTGAAGAGTGTATCTGGTCTAGAATCTCTGTACAAAACTTCAGCTCAAAAGCAGTAACTTTGAAAATGCTTAATATTTTTTTATTTCGATAGTTTATTAAATTCAAATCATAAAAAACGTGTCACCGCACTACGAGGGTCATTATCTATTATCTATAGTGTGTCTGTGCGCCTAGTACACGTACATCACGCCGCGCCGCCGCGCGCCAGTGCAGCGCCGTGATGTCGAAATAAAAAAATATTAAGCATTTTCAAAGTTAATGCTTTTGAGCTGAAATTTTGTACAGAGATTCTAGACCAGATACACTCTTCAACCCGTTTGTATTGATATACCCTTTCTGTAACACCCTGTAGAAGCAGTTTTTTAATATAAAATTTTTAAATATCTCGTCAGTGCATACCAGACGATAAGATCCAAACAGTTTACACCAAAACCATGTAAAAATTGTTGATTCTACTATAAAGGCGTGGCTTACACCAAGATTAACTTGTTAAGATAATTATTTTGCATCGTTATAACATCTTGTGTGTGTGGTCAAATGCTAAGTATTTTTTTAACTTTTCAAAATATTTATATTCAATAACATATTCTGTTGAAATTCTTGCCAGTATGTCTGTTATTCACTCAAACTTGTTCCGAACTTCCGATCTAGACTTTAAATCTAGATTTAAAGACCATATTAGGAAAATAAGGACTACTTACCTAATTAATATACAGGGTGGACTCGTAAATAGGAATGCATGAAGAAGCCTCCTCGTGTAGCGCAGTTTGTTCCGCCAGTTAGTCAACTGAACCGAGCGCATGGCGCATCCTGGACAGTCACACCCAACACCTTATTTGACTGGCCAATTCTTCCCTTGCGGTGGTAGGGCTAACGCCCGCCTGGCTTGCGACCACCCTCCCACCGGAGTCCGGCGTCAAGCAGCCTGCTGTGTTTTGTATATGAGTGGGAGTTCCAGTGCCTTAGGTATCTTCTAGGCACGCTCGTTCCATCATAGACCTCATCCATCGCTTTCCATCAGGCGTGATCGAGGTCAAGAGCGGGCCCGTTCTGCAAAAGAAAAAAAAAGAAATAGACTACGACCGTAAATTAAACTTCGTATTACAAATTAACGACGTTCCCATTCTACCAACGAATATTTAATTAAATAAAGATTATAAAATTAGTCACTATAGCTAGACGGGTTGTTCCACTGCGCTCCAGGAATGCATTCCACTGCGCTCCAAAATAAAATAAGTAGAGTCAGCATAAAAGGCAAATCATAAGTTGTTTGTTATACACAAATGTCATCAATTTCAAAACGGCTGGTTGACACTTCCCGTGACCCAAGGGCTGGCTTTTACCTTGGCCAAAGGCTAAGCATTGCCATACAACGTGGCAATGCCGCCAGTCTCTTGGGTACATTACCAGTCGACAGCGATGCGGATGAATTTTTCGAAGCTATATTTTAGTTTTTGTATAGTTTTAGTTAAGTTAGGTTTTAATTTTGTTATTTTTGTTAATTATGTAATCACTATTGTTTTATCAATAAATACGTATATCATTGATGATATTTGGATTCATCTCGTCGGCTGATTGGAAAAACGTATAGTTAGCACATCACTATTATTTAGATTGTTTGAAAAACACATTTTTAAACGAGGTTTTGCCAGTGTTTTCATTTAAACTCGTTATGTCGACATGGTATACAATATGTAGATTAAAAACAGTCTTCATTTTTATCTTGTTTTCAATATGGCCTTACAATCAGACTTCCAGTAAGAAAAACTATTAAACCAATTGACTATTTAATCTAATACATTATACACCTCAAAAATAAAAGAAAAATCCTAAGCGCACATTCAGGGATCGAAACTTACGCAGGTGAAACCGCGGGGCGCAGCTAGTCTTTAATAAGTCAGTAAGAAAAACTATTAAACCAATTGACTATTTAATCTAATACATTATACACCTCAAAAATAAAAGAAAAATCCTAAGCGCACATTCAGGGATCGAAACTTACGCAGGTGAAACCGCGGGGCGCAGCTAGTCTTTAATAAGTCAGTAAGAAAAACTATTAAACCAATTGACTATTTAATCTAATACATTATACACCTCAAAAATAAAAGAAAAATCCTAAGCGCACATTCAGGGATCGAAACTTACGCAGGTGAAACCGCGGGGCGCAGCTAGTCTTTAATAAGTCAGTAAGAAAAACTATTAAACCAATTGACTATTTAATCTAATACATTATACACCTCAAAAATAAAAGAAAAATCCTAAGCGCACATTCAGGGATCGAAACTTACGCAGGTGAAACCGCGGGGCGCAGCTAGTCTTTAATAAGTCAGTAAGAAAAACTATTAAACCAATTGACTATTTAATCTAATACATTATACACCTCAAAAATAAAAGAAAAATCCTAAGCGCACATTCAGGGATCGAAACTTACGCAGGTGAAACCGCGGGGCGCAGCTAGTCTTTAATAAGTCAGTAAGAAAAACTATTAAACCAATTGACTATTTAATCTAATACATTATACACCTCAAAAATAAAAGAAAAATCCTAAGCGCACATTCAGGGATCGAAACTTACGCAGGTGAAACCGCGGGGCGCAGCTAGTCTTTAATAAGTCAGTAAGAAAAACTATTAAACCAATTGACTATTTAATCTAATACATTATACACCTCAAAAATAAAAGAAAAATCCTAAGCGCACATTCAGGGATCGAAACTTACGCAGGTGAAACCGCGGGGCGCAGCTAGTCTTTAATAAGTCAGTAAGAAAAACTATTAAACCAATTGACTATTTAATCTAATACATTATACACCTCAAAAATAAAAGAAAAATCCTAAGCGCACATTCAGGGATCGAAACTTACGCAGGTGAAACCGCGGGGCGCAGCTAGTCTTTAATAAGTCAGTAAGAAAAACTATTAAACCAATTGACTATTTAATCTAATACATTATACACCTCAAAAATAAAAGAAAAATCCTAAGCGCACATTCAGGGATCGAAACTTACGCAGGTGAAACCGCGGGGCGCAGCTAGTCTTTAATAAGTCAGTAAGAAAAACTATTAAACCAATTGACTATTTAATCTAATACATTATACACCTCAAAAATAAAAGAAAAATCCTAAGCGCACATTCAGGGATCGAAACTTACGCAGGTGAAACCGCGGGGCGCAGCTAGTCTTTAATAAGTCAGTAAGAAAAACTATTAAACCAATTGACTATTTAATCTAATACATTATACACCTCAAAAATAAAAGAAAAATCCTAAGCGCACATTCAGGGATCGAAACTTACGCAGGTGAAACCGCGGGGCGCAGCTAGTCTTTAATAAGTCAGTAAGAAAAACTATTAAACCAATTGACTATTTAATCTAATACATTATACACCTCAAAAATAAAAGAAAAATCCTAAGCGCACATTCAGGGATCGAAACTTACGCAGGTGAAACCGCGGGGCGCAGCTAGTCTTTAATAAGTCAGTAAGAAAAACTATTAAACCAATTGACTATTTAATCTAATACATTATACACCTCAAAAATAAAAGAAAAATCCTAAGCGCACATTCAGGGATCGAAACTTACGCAGGTGAAACCGCGGGGCGCAGCTAGTCTTTAATAAGTCAGTAAGAAAAACTATTAAACCAATTGACTATTTAATCTAATACATTATACACCTCAAAAATAAAAGAAAAATCCTAAGCGCACATTCAGGGATCGAAACTTACGCAGGTGAAACCGCGGGGCGCAGCTAGTCTTTAATAAGTCAGTAAGAAAAACTATTAAACCAATTGACTATTTAATCTAATACATTATACACCTCAAAAATAAAAGAAAAATCCTAAGCGCACATTCAGGGATCGAAACTTACGCAGGTGAAACCGCGGGGCGCAGCTAGTCTTTAATAAGTCAGTAAGAAAAACTATTAAACCAATTGACTATTTAATCTAATACATTATACACCTCAAAAATAAAAGAAAAATCCTAAGCGCACATTCAGGGATCGAAACTTACGCAGGTGAAACCGCGGGGCGCAGCTAGTCTTTAATAAGTCAGTAAGAAAAACTATTAAACCAATTGACTATTTAATCTAATACATTATACACCTCAAAAATAAAAGAAAAATCCTAAGCGCACATTCAGGGATCGAAACTTACGCAGGTGAAACCGCGGGGCGCAGCTAGTCTTTAATAAGTCAGTAAGAAAAACTATTAAACCAATTGACTATTTAATCTAATACATTATACACCTCAAAAATAAAAGAAAAATCCTAAGCGCACATTCAGGGATCGAAACTTACGCAGGTGAAACCGCGGGGCGCAGCTAGTCTTTAATAAGTCAGTAAGAAAAACTATTAAACCAATTGACTATTTAATCTAATACATTATACACCTCAAAAATAAAAGAAAAATCCTAAGCGCACATTCAGGGATCGAAACTTACGCAGGTGAAACCGCGGGGCGCAGCTAGTCTTTAATAAGTCAGTAAGAAAAACTATTAAACCAATTGACTATTTAATCTAATACATTATACACCTCAAAAATAAAAGAAAAATCCTAAGCGCACATTCAGGGATCGAAACTTACGCAGGTGAAACCGCGGGGCGCAGCTAGTCTTTAATAAGTCAGTAAGAAAAACTATTAAACCAATTGACTATTTAATCTAATACATTATACACCTCAAAAATAAAAGAAAAATCCTAAGCGCACATTCAGGGATCGAAACTTACGCAGGTGAAACCGCGGGGCGCAGCTAGTCTTTAATAAGTCAGTAAGAAAAACTATTAAACCAATTGACTATTTAATCTAATACATTATACACCTCAAAAATAAAAGAAAAATCCTAAGCGCACATTCAGGGATCGAAACTTACGCAGGTGAAACCGCGGGGCGCAGCTAGTCTTTAATAAGTCAGTAAGAAAAACTATTAAACCAATTGACTATTTAATCTAATACATTATACACCTCAAAAATAAAAGAAAAATCCTAAGCGCACATTCAGGGATCGAAACTTACGCAGGTGAAACCGCGGGGCGCAGCTAGTCTTTAATAAGTCAGTAAGAAAAACTATTAAACCAATTGACTATTTAATCTAATACATTATACACCTCAAAAATAAAAGAAAAATCCTAAGCGCACATTCAGGGATCGAAACTTACGCAGGTGAAACCGCGGGGCGCAGCTAGTCTTTAATAAGTCAGTAAGAAAAACTATTAAACCAATTGACTATTTAATCTAATACATTATACACCTCAAAAATAAAAGAAAAATCCTAAGCGCACATTCAGGGATCGAAACTTACGCAGGTGAAACCGCGGGGCGCAGCTAGTCTTTAATAAGTCAGTAAGAAAAACTATTAAACCAATTGACTATTTAATCTAATACATTATACACCTCAAAAATAAAAGAAAAATCCTAAGCGCACATTCAGGGATCGAAACTTACGCAGGTGAAACCGCGGGGCGCAGCTAGTCTTTAATAAGTCAGTAAGAAAAACTATTAAACCAATTGACTATTTAATCTAATACATTATACACCTCAAAAATAAAAGAAAAATCCTAAGCGCACATTCAGGGATCGAAACTTACGCAGGTGAAACCGCGGGGCGCAGCTAGTCTTTAATAAGTCAGTAAGAAAAACTATTAAACCAATTGACTATTTAATCTAATACATTATACACCTCAAAAATAAAAGAAAAATCCTAAGCGCACATTCAGTGAGACGGTAGAGAAAGCGTTACCGGATTAATTGCTGTTATCCGCGATCTAGCGCGCTCATCTGCGATCTTCACGCCTGCGCCCGCGCAGCCGTCCTGTGACACATTTATGTCGACAATAAAAATAGTTTGGTGAACAATACACGCTAGGTTTGGTAATGGGGTTTGGTGAGGGTTAACTACCCCTATGTAAACTATGGTATCTGATGAAAATGTAAACAAATGGATCAGAAAACATAACTGTGGGTGCCAATTTGTAGTGCAAATTGAAGGCTTTGATTATTTGAAAGACCCAAAACTCCAATTTTAAATCCTTTGACAATTATTTGAGATTAATTTCGTTAAGAAACCTCAATTTTCGTCGATGATTTTTAATTGCAATTTAATCATGGAAAATATGGTATGATATAAAGTGGAAACCTTTTAACACAGAAGAATGTATTACTATTTCCCTGTAGCGTGTGATTGCGTTTGGCAATTCTTCGGGCTATGTCGGTTACCTTTGTTCTCCTGCGGATCTCGTCATTTCTGATTCGATCACGCAGAGAGATTCAAAGCATAACCCTCTCCATTGCCCTTTGGGTGACTTTTGACCCTTTGGGTTTTGACCGCGTTCCGGAAGACGTAGCGTTGGAAGCCCTCCCACAAGATGGACCGACGACCTTGTGAAGGCCGTAAGAACTCGTTGGATGCGAGAAGCATAAAACCGGTCGAAGTGGAGGTGCTTGGGGAAGGCCTATGTCCAGCAGTGGACGTCTTTCGTGCTGAAATGATGATATGTGATTGCGTAAGAATTTAATATGAACAAGGTTTGTTTACATTTTCAAAGTACCTATTATTGAAACATAGAATAGAATAGAATAGAATAGAATAGAATACTCTTTATTATGTACACCATATAAATTACAGACATAAATATAGAAAACTTTACAATGGGTGACACAATGGGCGGTCTTATCGCTAAGAGCGATCTTTTAAAGACAACCTTTGGATGGATTAAAAACGGGAAGGACAGACAAATACTGTAGGTAGTCTGTGGTGTACCATTTACACAATACGATAAATATACATAAAGTACTATTAATCTATATAAATATATACATATACATAATAACAAACATGAAACAGGAGCAAAGAAAATACATACATACATTAGGTAATAGGCTGGCCCAGCTTCCGACTTCTCTAAGAGTATCGTGCTTGTAGTGTCGAGTGTCCACACGGCAAGTGGCAACACATCAAGCGATAAATTTCCAGTTTTAGCGGACCTCGCATTGTATTGATTTTTCGTGCAATCAGAAGTCCAGCTTATACTGGTTATGTATAGCTTGTTATAAGCCTCGATACAAATGTTTTTATTTTAAGTGAAACCAATAAGCAATTGGATTTTATTACTTGGAACTGCACCTTCGTTTCTAATTATAGAAATTATGTTAACGGAAACCGCGGCTTTACACGTTGCTTTGCGTTTTCTACTCTGATTCAGGGCTAGTGTGGTTGTGTCTTCACCTTTGATTGTGACGATAAGGACCCTGGGTATTTAATAAATAGTACTTTCTGCGGGGCAATTACGTAGGTAACACACTTACAATAGCCTTTCATTTTGACAGTTCAACAACATTCATTGCGTTGTTTACGTTGTTGAGCAGACGAATTTTTCAAACATATGAAGCAATATCCTTCAAAATCTTATGGATTTTGGTTGGAAGTGTGTTACTTGCGCTTTTCTAGCATCTAAAGAGTCTCGGAGATTACTTTCCTTTTAGGGATTTGATGCTCAAAACATGTAACTTCAATGTCCACCTCCAAAGGTCAAAGGGTTGATTTGGGTGCCTAAAATAATTGGCGAACCTAAAGTTTAAAATGTGATCTTAATTTGCTTTTTTTTGTGGATGGGAAATCATCAAATGACCCCTCCCGCTCTGGGTGGAGCGGAAGGGAGTGTCAGACTCTTACTGACTAATACCCACCCGTGTTCCTTCCTTAACCATTTATGTTCCGGGGCAGCGGTAACCCTTTCGGATAATCCCACTGAGCAATTTGGACAATCATACTACATAGTATATTGACGTGTGCTAGCTGACATATGGCAAATAATTTAATTTAATGTTTTGAGTTTCGTAATGTTAATGACTTTGCATGCTATTGTGTAGAATCAAGTTCAACTAACAGACAGCTGTGCTACTGAGGAGTTTGTTGCGCTACTTCTTCTTCCCAGCTAAACCTCTAGGAGGTGGTGATGGCCGGGCGTTTTGGGGGACTGTCTTATGTAGTTATGACATTTGAAAAGTACTAATAAATGTCTATTGTCTTTCATTTTATAATGAAAATGTACAGAACGATTTCTACTTTTGTAACAACAAAATTATTACACGAAACAGTGTGAATTACTTGCTTCACAATTGCAATACTGAGTCTCGCTAGACATTAAGGCCATTTACCATTAAGAAACTCGCGATACATATAAGTTAATCTGTCCACAACCTCCATAAGTGATATCGTTGCAAGACATATCACAATTACAGGCAATTTGTAGCTCCGTAGCTTACCAGTCCAAGTATCGTGGCTCTGTTGAGTAAGTCAAATGCCTCGGAGTTTCCGGAGCGAATCCCAGTTATGAAACGTGTTTATTAAATGTTTTTTAAATCCTTATTATACGTGGTTTGGTAATTGGGAGGGCGACAGTGTTTTGTTATCAGATTCTTTGGTTATACGGCGATGTGTTGGGAAATTAATGTGGTATCTTGCTTGAGTAAAAGGAATCTGGATATGTGTAAACTTTTAAGCGACACACATGTTGTTGAAGTATGTTATGTTAAGAATTACGTACGAGATGACCTGCACAGCTATTCACAAACACTCGATACGCTTCCGTATCGTATCGAACATTAATCATTGTTATCGTAGGAGTCTTCTAAACGCTGTTCACAAGTCCAAAACCCGAAAATTTTGTCAGTTTAAATCAAATAGACGCCCGCTATTCTTTCAACAGCTATTTGCTGTTGAGGGCAAGTCAAATCAGGTCATCGAAATGTCAGGTTTTCGATACGATAGCCTGTCGTATGGTTGTGAATCAGGGCTCTGGACGCGTATCGCGAGGGCTGGTTCGCAGTGACGCGGGAAAAAAGTTCTTGGAAAGATTTTAGGGAGGCTTTTGCCTAGTAGTGGGACAGTATATGCTAACAAAAAAAAAAAAAACCGAGTGTGCTTATGACCACACGACTGAAGTGAAACTTCAAACGTATTTGGCTATGAGAGGAAGAGAGAAAGAAAATGTGCGCGCGCACTGCTTTCTCTTGCTTATATCCCCCACTCAACTCCCGTTCGCCTCGCCCGTAGCCCTTACACATGGGTCGTACTTGCAAAATCGAGTACCAGGGCTTCCAAGTACGTCCACCTTAAGAAACCAGGGCCTAAAACCAGGGCTCGAGATACTTTCAAGTATTTTCTATCTGCATCGAAAACTGATCCATAACTTCATACAAATAAGAAGTACAATCGCGTAATCAAACAAAAGCCCTGTTGGAAGTAAAAAGTACTTGCATAGGAAATTGATCCGTGAATTCCTATAAATAAGGAGCACAATCGCGTTTACAAATAAATACTTTTACAAACCATTAAAGTAAACATACTTGCATACGAAATTGTTCCGTAGACTCTTACCACACCTCGCACACTCCATACAACGCTCGCAAAATAATTACCTATTACTACTACATAAACAAATGACGTTTGTATACGTGCAAATGTGTGCGTGAAATCTAGTAGCGTAAAAAAAATGGCGCGGAAAGCAATTTGTGTCGGGGAACCGAACGACGGCGGCGGCGGCGCTGCCCGAACGTGTGCATTATTATGAAGTGACCAAGTAGTTCAATTGTTTATTTATATAGACGGGTTCGTAATGAAATAAAAACACTAAAATAGTTTAGTTTAAATGACTTTTCTGTAAATAATGGGTTATTAAATCGCATGTTATTAAAAATGCGAAATCATACAAACAGTATATGTAAATACGAATTCGGAAAAGCATCACAATATCCAACCATCGTGATTAAAACTCAAATAAAACTTTTAAATCGCATAATTGTGTGTCAGCAATACAGCGCTGCGGTTCGCGAGCGCCCTTGCTAAAGAGTCGGCGACGAATACCTCGAAGTGCGGGGTGAGGTGCGGTATCTGATATGAGGGCGAGGAAGGGAGTGTCCTTTCTGTACGTAGTACTATTAAGTATTCTGTGCTCTTACTGATAAGGAGTATGATCGCATTTGCGAAAACAAACGCGGTGGTTGAACTATTTGAGTACCTACGTACTCGAGCGTCGAGGCACGACGGAGCGAGATACTTTCAAGTATTTTCTATCTGCATAGAAAACTGATCCATAACTTCATACAGATAAGAAATACAATCGCGTATTCAAAAGCCCCGTTGGAAGTAAAACTACTTGCATAGGAAATTGATCAATGACTTCGAATAAATAAGGAGCAAAATCGCGTTTACAAATAAATACTTGCAAACCATTAAAGTAAAAAAAACTTTTAAGAAAAAAAAACCAACTTCCAAAAAAAACTTTACAAAGTGAAAAATAACTTTAATTTCGGAAGTATGTGTCTTGTCTTTGGATCTTTATTTTAGTTTTTTGCCACCGACTTCCGAAATTAAAGATATTTTTCACTTTGTAGTGTTTTTTTGAAAGTCGGTTTTTTTTTTCTTAAAAAGTTTTTATTTCACGCTTTTAAGTGGGTCTGCTTATAATTTATCTAAGTTACAATAGCCTAGTGATCATCGCCTTTTACAAACAAAATATTGCTTTTCCCGATACAGGGAATTTAATTGTTGAGGAGTTCTCCAGATCCACCATCAGCTCCGTATCACCATTTACATTGTGACGAGCATAAATTGCTTAGCAACCATATTAAAGTAATCGAATCGCAACCCGTGAAATACTTAGATATTATTGAGTAGTTCCGGTGGCCATCTGTGGTCTTCATCATCAGTTCCACATCACCAAATAGTGCTTTCCGAGAGCAAATGCACGAGTTACTATAAAAAATACCCAAATCGCTATAGGTGTGCCTATAATATTTGAAGAGTTCCTTCGATTTCTCCAGGATCCCATCATCAAATCCTGCCCTGATGTTTTTAGACTAGATGCTGATAATCCTGGCTGCAGCATCAGGCCAGACTTGTCAACATTGCATTGAACTTAAAATTTAGTCCTGTTTAAAATGAGCCCAAACACGACTACGGTGCTGTAATTTCAAGGTTGGTACTTTTTCTAATGCTCCTGGCTTCAGCATCAGGTCTTTATGTACTTCGGTGTTCCTCATTAACAGTACGTTTATCCACACATCGAGCTCTTTTCAATGAGCCTTAACACGATATATCTGCTGTTAGTTGTCGAGGAGTTAGGTACTCTGCAGACTATCCTGACTGCAGCATCAGGTCATGACTTGATGATCATGAGACCAAATGTGGCAAATGCCCTATCAAACATCAAAACAATTGACTAAAACAGTCCTTGCCTGTTCGAGGAACTTCTTACTGTTAAGGAGTTGTAACTTCCATCATCAGACCAGCTACCTGAGATGGTGACAACCATACGCAAATACACAAGATACTTCGTAAAATATGCGAAAAACAATAAGTGAGCCTATAAAATTTAAAGGTTGCCCTCGATTACTCTAAGATCCCATCATCAGATCCTAACTTGGTGACAGTGGGACCACCTCAAAACTATCTACTTTGGAACAAAAAAAGAATTTTGAAAATCCGTCGACAATTGGCGGAGTATTCGATGAACAAACATACAAAAAAAAAAAACATACAAACAGCCGAACATAGTACCTCCTCCTTTTTGTGAAGTCGGTAAAAAATACTTGCATATGAAATTGTTCCAAAAGGAGCGTGATCGCATTTGCGAAAACTAACGCGGTTGAGTACCTACGTATTTGAGCGAGTAGCCGTATAAGATACTTATTAGTCTTGCAAGTATTTTGAGTCGGTACCCGGTGTGCGTACTTGGAAGCAAATACCTGGTGTAAAAACCCGGTCGCATATTTATGCGACCGGGACCGGGTTTTTACACCAGAGGTATTTCCAGCTATTTTTTACGTACCTTCCCTACTCGCGATCACACGTTTTCGTAACGCATTCGCCAGTTTACTCCCCAAGTCAAGCGCGCCTAAAGAAGTTTCACTTCAAAAACTTATGTAAGTAATAACTAAGTTAATGGAATCACTGAAAAATTGTTCTTATAATTATATCTACCAACATTTTGAAATAGTTTTTGTCGTGTGATATGTATGTTCCGGAAATCAAGGTACAGACGCCAGCACATCAAGCTGCTACAATCTGTTAAATTTATTTAATAGATTTTCAACTTTATCGCTAGACCATAAGGTTCAAAGTTGGTTGAGAAAATTTGACAGTTTCGGTTAGCTTGATGTGCTGGCGTCTGTACGTCACGTCCATAATATATCAAACGTAATAAAAGTGCATGGTAAAATAATCTATATTGGAATTAGTAATTTCATTGCCATAAATGCTTTAAAAAAAATCCCTCCCAACGTTATCTCATAATTAAATTGACGGTAATATCAATTAAGCCAATGGTTTCCTCATATAGTAATATAACGGGCTGTTTAAGGAAACTCGCCGGAGTGCAAATAAAAACATAATTGTATACTGCAAAGAAAGCAGCCATAAGTAAGTGGGTCTGTTGCACTGATAAGGGTGGTAGCATAGTATGGAGCGGAGAGGGCAAGCTCAACCTCAAGATGGCGATAATAGCTTGCTGGTAGCGATTGCGTATTAGGTACATAACTGGCGAAATGTGGGTGTAATATAAGGTACACCTCTGCATTACTTTTTGGGAAAAAAGCATTTGTGTGAAGTTATGTCTATGCAATATGTAAGTATGGAACATACAAACTAGTGAATCTTGATAATTCAAGACAATTGGGTTGAGTTGAAACTTTTCACAACTGTGTAGTTCTGCAATGCAATTAGTATTGAATTAATTAATTAAGGAATTTCGTAAACGTAAACTCGAATAGCAAATAATAATAATAAAATTTATTAATTTTTTATGATAATAACATAGCGCCTATGAATATGGTTGGAACTTGGTGCCTATGAATTTTATGACACCTACTATAAAATTCACAGGTTATAACAGCCGAAAACAATATTCACGGTTGCCAAAAAAGGGATTAAATGATAACGACTGTATACTTATGAAATAATGCATCTGCGGTAAAAAATATCAAACATAGAACAAAATCATGCCCGCTTCCGCTTATCGCTCCGCTCATCACCAACCTCCTTACCAATAATAAGTAGAGCTCCGTATTACACATTAGTAGTAATTCACTCAGTCGAGTGAGATGCTACTCACCGTGTACTCGTCTCGAGTGCAATGTGCGCGTGAGTTCGTGATTGAACCATTTTCTGAACGGAAATACGTTTTCAAGTGATTTCGTTCGGGATTTATTGTGAACGTGATAACTCTGTGTGGTCGGATTTGATGTATTTGGAATTTGTTGTATTATAGTAATATTTCCTTTTCTGGGGTTGGTGGGTTGATTTGCTATGATAGGGTTTATATATGTAAATATTTAACTTTTTCCTATTAATCAACTTGGTAGAAAATAGTGGGGAAATCGATCTATACTACGTTTCCTTCCTATCATCATCATTCACATGACCTTATTCCAATATAACTGAGGTCAGTGCGACGTGTCTTCTTCTTCCATATTTTCTCTATTCGTCGTCATGTCAGTAGTCACGCCCTTTCGAGCCTATATTTTACTTGTATCCTTCCCTACAAAACTCAGTTTCTAGTCTTTCTAAGTTATGGTTGGCAATGAGTATAGTCCTTTTGAACAAAATGACCTCAAACTCAAAGCATTCATTTCAATTAAACCATTAACAGGCACCTTTGAATTGACAACATTTCATATTTTTAACCTGCATGTATTATTACGTTATATAAAAGTAAATTCAAATCTAGGGCACCCATATTTTTTAGTTTTTCGAAATTATGTACTTTTCATTCATAATTTTAACTTTGAAATTCGGTGTATTCTAAAAAGACGTAAGTGCCAGATGACGGTAGAATGGCGATATTACCTTTGCTTTATTGTGACCCGTCAAAAAAACTGTTAGATGTCACTTGTCTCAGTCGTTGTTTTGGTTCCGTCATTGGCGTATATTTTTCATTGGGATCCATTTTATTGGCGAAATATCAATCAAAAATTGATAATATTAACAGTAAGCAGCGTGACGAGTTGATAGG
This sequence comes from Amphipoea oculea, assembly GCA_945859645.1. Lineage (NCBI taxonomy): Eukaryota > Metazoa > Arthropoda > Insecta > Lepidoptera > Noctuidae > Amphipoea > Amphipoea oculea. The sequence goes on from OX243880.1 coordinate 17,286,989, forward strand.
AAAAAATATTGTTGAATTCAATTCAGTTTTTTAGTTGTTTTCTAGTTACACTTCTTAGGTGACATTGACATGTCTTGTTTGATATAATGTTTTCAATCAAAGACATTGGAATGCGCAAAGGTAACTACCTCATTCCGCCGTTTATGTGACGTCATCACATGTTTTTTGATTTTTATTTTTTTTCTCAGAAATTTAGAAATAAAATAAAAATATACTTATTTGAACTCAGGATACGAAAATAAAGAAATAGTATATTTGTTTTAAGGTCGTGTCAGGTTTGAAATGTTGTCAATTGTCAAAGAAGTCGGCTAGTCAGACAGCCGACTTGCCGCTTTAGAATGCCAAAGCGTAGAAGTTTCTATGGAGAAGATGGGCAAGAAACTTCATAGACCTAAGTGCAAGCGCTGGTGACCCGTAACACAGGTATTTTATGCCTTTTTCGGGCACCAGTCTCTCACAAATGTTGAGGGGCATGTGGCTAAGTAATAACAACCACACGGGTCGATCGGCCAGGTTAAGCTACGCTTGCCGCGGTTGGTCCGTGGATGGGTGACCATCTTTACGTACCTAGACCCCTCCGTGCTTCGGAAAGCACGTTAAGCCGTTGGTTCCGGCTGTCATTCGTGGATCTTTGACAGTCTTTACGGGTCGTCAGAAGCCCGAAAGTCTGACAACCAGTCTTATCAAGGGGTATCGTATTACCCAGTAACTGGGTTGTGGAGGTCAGATAGGCGGTCGCTCCATGCAAAATACTGGTATTCAGCTGCATCCGGTTAGAATGGAAGCTGACCCCAACATAGTTGCAAAAAGGCTAGGCAGATGATGAGTCTCTCACAAATGTTAATCATATTTTTTAGATTAAGCACTCCCTGTCCACAGCAACATTTGTGATGAGCAATAAAATGATAAATTATTAATTATATTCAACATCAACTACCCGATGTAACCTAATCATGACATAGGTACTACTGTTTTACTCACAGTAACAGTTCATTGTCAAATTGATTTTGGGTCAATATTCACCGTTTATTCTGCTGTGTCAGAGTGCATATAATGCATCACTATTGTTCATTGTGATGCATTGTCATCGAGACCTGACCTACATGTTATGGTGTTTTGATTAATATTATTAATAATAAATTGCATTAGTCATGCATTATACAACAACAATATGCGGTAGGTTGGTGCTTAACAAAGATGTACTTATAAGGTTTACGGGTGTGCCTTTTCCTTCCACTGTTTCGTGATTACTTTTTATGCCTTTAATCTGTCAAGCTCCGCTAATGAGACACAATTGATTTTCTTTTGTTTCGTCACCGATCGGTAACGCACGGGGCTTGACCGTTACTCCTTCGTAATTGCCTCTATAATGAGGTGCTGGTTTTAATTTATATTCGAAGATTCTTCATCCTAATTTGAATATGGGATTCTACTGCTTTTAGCTTTTTCGTTGCAGGCTCTATACATATACAGGGTGTTACAGAAAGGGTATATCAATACAAACAGGTTGAAGAGTGTATCTGGTCTAGAGTCTCTGTACAAAATTTCAGCTCAAAAGCAGTAACTTTGAAAATGCTTAATATTTTTTTATTTCGATAGTTTATTAAATTGAAATCATAAAAAACGTGTCACCGCACTACGAGGGTCATTATCCATTATCTGTAGTGTGTCTGTGCGCCTAGTACACGCACATCACGCCGCCGCGCGCCAGTGCAGCGCCGTGATGTCGAAATAAAAAAATATTAAGCATTTTCAAGTTAATGCTTTTGAGCTGAAATTTTGTACAGAGATTCTAGACCAGATACACTCTTCAACCCGTTTGTATTGATATACCCTTTCTGTAACACCCTGTATTGTCATTAGGAATTTCTTAGTAACGGCCCGAAGTTTGGAAGTTGGCGGTTTAATACCCCCGTGCCTCGGAAAGCACGTAAAGCCGTTGGTCTTGCGCCTGATCTCTCCCCGGTCGTGTCGGATTGCCGTCCCATCGGACTATGAGAGTTTATTGAAATTGTTTATTGAAATTATTGATTTACATATAGGGCCTTAAACTAGAGGAACAGAGAGTCCACCTGTGTTTGCGCATACACTTGTGCACTAAATATCTTCCGCGTACCTGGTTAATCTTCGTTGAGATTGGCCACCGTGACCGAAATCGGTCGAGAGGTTATTGTCATTTATTTATTATATTGTCATAACCATCTGTGATTTCATTAAAGATATTTTACTATTCATATGTCTTTAAGCCTTGTGTTCAAGGCTTGTGAAAGCTAAACCTGTCCGTTATCGTCTTACTTAGGGTAAACAATAATTTATCAATGGATTATTTACTATTTCAAATTTTCTGTAAAAATGTCTCTGTCAAAACTTAGGTGAAGTGAGCGGACATTCGACTTGAAGTTAGGGACTGAGTATTGACAGCCCACGTCAAACTCACTTCACCAAAATTTTCACGTTGAGATGTTCACAGAACCGATCGTCTGGTCTCAGACTTCTTCTAAGTTGTATCTTTCAGCAGCCACGTATCATATTACGATCACAGATAATGAAAAATATGTTCATAAGAAACGAATGCATAGTTTCTTGGTAGTCACGCAAGAATAAACGTACGATAGATCAGATAGCAACGGTATCTAACTGAATAACTTAGCGAGTGTTATTTATTAATTTTATCTTCATGCTTTTTTCTTTCCTGCGTTATGTACCCAACATCCATCATATTGCTTCTAATTCCTCTCATAAGAAACTGTAGATGTACGAGGTTTTTAGCTTTAAAATTAAGTTATACATACACAAAGGCACAGGTGTACCTTTAATACACCCAAATTCCGCCAGTATGTAAAGTCCCATGTGATAGGGACCGAACCTCTTAGCTTACTTCAAGTTTTATTAAAATCAATTAACAACGTCTTTAACATCAACTTCCGAAGTCTACATTGGGCTAAAGGAATGTTGAATTTTCATAATTATGTGATACTAGCTGCGCCCCGCGGTTTCACCCGCATAAGTCTCGATCCCGTGGGAATATCGGGATAAAAAGTATCCTATGTCAAACTATCTCTATACCAAACTTCATCTAAATCGGTTCAGCGGCTTAGGTGTGAAAAGGTAACATACAGACAGACAGATGGACAGATAGACAGACAGACAGAGTTACATTCGAATTTATAATATTAGTATGGATTATGACATCTTCGAATGTTTCAACTGCTCACGGTTGAAATAATTTAACGTTTGTTGTGTCTCCTGTAAGTCTACGTTCGTGTTACAAGTGCTAAAAAACCATAATCAAAATAGTTCTCCTATTAAATACTTAACTGGAACGTCAATAATATACAGGGTGAAATTAAATTCATGGGCATCCTTTTAAGGGCTCATTGTACTCATAAATTATGAATAACTTTTACAATGGGACTAAACCTAAAATCGCGAAAACAAAATCAGCTGATCCTTGCATTTATGTTCACTTAACTCGTCAAAATGTCGGGAAGAGCTGATTTTTTTTCGCGATTTCATGTTTGATCCTATAGTAAAAGTTGTTCATAATGATGATTACAATGACCCCTTAAAAGGATGCCCATGAATTTAATTTCACCCTGTATGTATCATTACGAATTCAATTTCTTAATATTACCTAATCCAATTCATTTCACTAAAAGCTCGCGATCACCCAAGCATATAAATACACTACATTAACTCCTCAAACCATTGCAACAACGAATCAAATGTCCATTAACCATTAACTAATGGTGATCACAGATTACAAAACGGATGTGGCTACTTGGCTACTCCAGTGAAATTTAGCCTTAGCGTAGATACAATCAAATTTGGTTCAAATTAGCATATTCGCTATTAAACTCTCGAAAGTGAAGGAAAGCGAGACAGCGCGAATATGCACGTTTGCTTCACAAATGTACTGAAGTTGGGATGTTTCTAAATCTAATTGCGTGTTTCACTGGCACGGTGATTGTGTGAATGTGCGTGAGTGTGTATCTAAGTAACGTCATTGATATGACCAACGAAGGCGCGTAATACAATATTTTTTTGGCGATTCCTTTGTGTTCCTTAGGTACTCGTATAGGTATTTTCATATTATGTATCTTTACCTCCTTCTCATTTTTTCTTGGTGTAGGTATAAGTCCACTATTTTCCACCGTTTATTTTCAATACCCTTACCATATTTTCAGTACCCTTACCATATTTTCAGTACTGATAATACCCAATTTTTTAATTAAAAATGAAGCAAAGAGTACATCCTAACTATCCTAACTAATATTATAAATGCGAAAGTAAGTTTGTTTGTTAGCTTTTCACGCTTAAACCATTGAACCGATCATCGTGAAATTTAGCATATACGTTGTCAGGTGTACTGGAACGGACATAGGGTACCTTTCATCCCGAAAAAAAGTGATGTTCACGAGAAAAACAAAAATTAAAAAAAAAAATCCTTCTTTGGTACTTCCACTTTCGTATACGGATCTCTTGAGCAATATTTCATTCTTCTAGACCCAGACCGGATGAATCAATTTAAGATTTTTATTAAGTAGATTATTAAAATAATGGGCCCAGGATGAACCTATCAGATTTATATTTTCACAAAAGAATCGTCAAAAAAATTACAACAATTTTTTAAAATTATGACAATTTTTGTCCTCGACTATACAAGCCCGGTGTTTTTTTTTTATATTTTGTTAAAGTAATTGCCGGTTATAAGCAACAAATTGACATGCATTAGAACTCTATTGGACATCAGGCCAGGCCCCATACAAAACTGCCCATCATTCTTTTTCATAAAAAAGGCCAAATTAGGCTTCCGTAAACGAAAAGTTGTCAGGCTATTTTCAATAATTCTATTTCATTTCTATTACTTGTTTTCCGTAGTCTCAAAGGCAATATAAAAACCAGTGATTTAATTAAACATAAATCAATCACACTCTTTACAGGATATCATAAATTCTGTAAATAATTAAGAAACCGTCAAGATAGCTCTGGGTAATAAATGGGGTACTAACTTATGTCTGCAAATGGTTGTATTGCATTAATATCCGTTTTAAATTCACCAGCTGAACAGTAAGCACAAGAAAACGGTAAAAAGAAACCGATAAATATAAATCTGTAGTAAAAAAACTTTTTTACAAAAAAACAACCGACTTCAAAAAAAGTGATAAATAACTTGTAATTTCGGAAATCGGTGGTTCCGCATTTTCGTTTATTGACACCGACTTCCGAAATTAAAGTTATTTATCACTTTTTCTGAAGTCGGTTGTTTTTTTGTTGTAAAAAAGTGTTTACTTTTCACTTTGTAGTTATACTTACCCCACACAAATTCAATTAACACTAGTATATTGAAGAATTAAAGACACCGACTAGAAGAATCATCAAAATTCGCAGAGAAATGCTGGAGTTTTATGCATATAACTTCGTAGATAAGAATAATTAACTAATGAATTATATACTAAAACGTTCCTGAAAGTATGTAGATCACATGAATGAAAGAATTATCAAAATTGATTCATAAGTTTTTGAGAAAATTGCGGACATACAAACATGCATACATACGGGTCGAATACAGAAACTCCTTATTTGAAGTCGGTTAAAAAAGCCAGAAACTAAAAACCTTAAATTCACTCACTGGCAGACAACGTACAGTTTAAACCGCTCTTTCCAGAAGCTTGTAATTTTGCACAGGAGTTCCTTATGTAACGTAGGTGAGCATTCAGGAAGGATTTTTGAAAATTCATTCCCTAAAGGAGTTGAATAGGGGATGCAAGTTTGTATGGACTTTCTCCATTTTTGCTGATGAGAAATCCCATCTATCGTACGGCTTGTAGTAAGATAATAATGGTGTATTTTATTGCATTTGTTGAACACCTGAAGCTATACTCCTTCGTTCTGAATTAGGAGATCCTACAAACGCTGTTCGTAAATCCGAAAGTCGAAAATGTTGACAGTTTATATCCAAATCTTCCGACATCTATTGCTGTCGCGAACTAGGTAAATCGGGTAACCAAAAATGTGTCATTTTCAAATTCATTTATTCACATTTAAATAGAGTAAATACAATTGGTGGTGCTACATGTTATATTATTTGGTCTTATATTCTATTTAGCCTTATTATGGCATGTGAATCTACATAATGCAAGATATTAAATTAATCTAATACATAAAAAATAAAAAGTACGGGTATTTAGTAAAAAATCAAAACATATCTTCGAGATTCATAGAGCCTAATGTCAAATATATCGTATAGTAGTAACAATAACAATGTCAAATAATAATAATGTCAAATACATGTCGACTCACAATGTCAACATTACTGATTTATTGAGTAAATCATTTTTTTAAGAAGTAGCTCTTTAAGCTTTTTCTTAAATTTTGGTAGAGGGAGATCTTTAATGTCTGATTGTAACCTGTTTCGATTCGAAGCCTGCCGAGCGGTTGTAAATAGCAATGCTGGCCATTTTTTCAGAAACTAGTGTTAGTCAATGATATTGTGTGATTTTATTGACTGGTCTTATTATCATCAGTGAGAACAGAGTAATAAAGATTTATTTATGACCAATCGGAAATTAAAACCATGTTAAAACACAGCTACTAAATTATTACAAAAATTATTTCATTCAAGCGACCTACCTTTAAAAAAAGGGTTTTAACACTGTCTTTTAGGTACTACATGACTTAATTATCATCATCATCATCATCATTTTAGCTGTAACATGATTACAATGTTGGTCCCATGGGCAAAATAGTTCAGTTTGATGGACCCTTAAATATGGCTGGTCTTTGAAAAATAACCCTGTAGGTATACAACAATAATCATGAAACAAATGCAAAGACCAAAAAAAAGTGGCACTCCGGGAGTGCCAACAGAAGTGAAAACTTGAAAAATGACGTGTGTATTTTTTGAATCGTCATATAAAAAGCACAAACAATACTTTGCCATCACTCACTGACATATCGGAAATACATTAAAACCGAGTGCATCCCGAGGAAAGCCGAACACATCTGAATGTAACGCGGTGTCGGTTACGGTAACAGTATCACGAGTTCAATGGTTATTTCCCATCTCGAAAAATGCCCAACGCGCCTTAAGCAGTTTTCACTTCAAAAATGTTTTATGATGTGTTGTGTATACAAAACAAGATGGCGGTGTTAGTTTCGCTTTTGGCCGCTCACCAAAATGTTGTAGCATTGTATTTCAGTCGGCGAATCAAGCAGTTAGCATGAGTTTGACAATCTGTCAGCAAAGCCTTTTAAAAAGTATATTTAACACAATGTTTAATTTACTTAAAAGCATTCCACTTAAAAACAAACCCGTTCGAAATGACACAACATTAATCGAAATTCGAACAGCTTTCATCCCAAATTCAAACTTAAGACGCGCAATCTGACAGATCGAAATTCCGATTCTTTACCACAGACTATACAAGCAACAATTCCGTTGACATAAAATGATTGTCTTGTCAGAGTAATCGCGTGATGAAATGCGCGTCTCGTAAGAGTAATACTTTCGTGTTGCCAGTAATCGTAGACGGGTAAGCTGTCAATGAGAAAAAAGCGAACTATTTTTCGAGAGCCGATAATTTGACAGGGGTAATTACCGGTTTCGCGTTTCTGGTGCAACGGTCTTTTTTTCTTAGCATTATTTATTGAAGACGGACTATCTTAATTATGACTTTTACGATGCATGGGGAGTTTATGCTTTGGAGAGTAAAGAGCATGAAAATAATTTAACTATTTTAGACAAGAGGTATATTTTCTATCTGTGACTATATATTATCTGTGACTTTTTGGGGCTTTCGTAGAATTTAACTAGTTGAATTCGTCTATCATTGCTTTAATTGATTAAGAGTATATTTATTTTTAAATTGAATGCCCGTTTTCACTAACACTCGACGACACCTTAATGAAGGCGTCAATACGATTGGGCTGTTGGATTTTCAACACTCGGCTTAGCGTCGAAAGTTGAGAATCCAACAGTGCACTTGTATTTAGGCATTCCTTCAGGAATGTTCCCATTCCTTAAGTTTAAATACTATTTTTGAAAGATTTACCTACCTTACAATATCGTTTTTCGATCTTCGTCTCTTCTCGCTTCTTAATAGAAAGACCAACTTAGTAAATCAATTTTATTGTGACAGATTTAGTCTCATTTGGCAAGTAGAACTACTGGGGTTGTAAACATGTCTTGCGGAATAAATTCTGCGTAACTAATTAATTTTCTAGGCTATATTTTAATCAGTTTCATGATACTGCTTTCTGTTTTACGACTGGAACGTCTTCAGTAAAATGCCTTCTACTGTATTTTTTGTACACCTGCTGTTTAGAATTTATTTTATTGTCTAGCTTTTTATTTTCCCGCTCTATGCTCGCCGAGTCTTGAAGTTGTGTCAAAATAGATTCATCTCTGTCTCGCATGGGTTCGTAGCATTATGCTGAGCGATGGCCGTTTTGCGTGGATGTGACGCATATTTTCCCCCAACTTGTTTTTTTGTGTGTTTTTTCTCTGCGTCATGTTTGCCGCAAATAAACGTACCTATTTTCTTTCTTTTTTTTTCATCTCTTCGCTCAAAATTCTTGTTCGTGTATCTATCAATAACGTTAGGCTTTATACAGGGTTTATTTTCAAAGATCAACCAAATTTAAGTGTATTATAGTACAGACTATCAAACCGAACAACTTTCTCTGTGGGGCCAACATCGTAATCGCGAAAAATGTATCAATTGTCCCATAGATAACTTCTCGATAACCTACTCGAGCTAAATGTTTGGGACGGCTGAATTTTTATTCACGATTACAATGTTGGTCCTTTGGAGAAAGTTGTTCAGTTTGATGGTCTATACCACACCCTTTTTGGCTGGTCTTTGAAGACTAACCCTGTATATGCCCAGAAAAAAAAATAATTACATCTTTTCTAAAAGAGACTATTACCCAGTTTCTAAATTGATAATTTGAAGCTGAGAACTTGTCAGACTTTAATCTAACATTGTCCATGGGAGGATGCGATGCGATGCGGGCCGCGAATCATATTTTAATCAACATAAAATCTGTTACTGACCTGCATATTGCAAAAAACGTAAATAAAAAAAATTAATTTCGCGGATTATCCTGAGCCTTTCGCCTAAAGGTGGAAGCAAATTAAAATTTAATCTTGTGTAATGCTAGAGTTATTACTCAACTTCAAATTCTCAATTCAGAAACCTGATGTAAGTATCTTTTTCAATTCTTCTGAACACCGAATACGTCTGCTTATCTTTAAAAATACTTTTGTACAACAAATCTCTACTAACACCTTTCTTTAAAAACAGCTACAGCTGAACATACGCTTTTAAAAAACCGTATAAAATAAATATTATAAAACAACAAAACATACGCAGAACTTTTTTTAAACGAAAAAGTTTTACAATATTTAAAACGAAAACGAACGAACTATGCATTGAGTGATGGAGAACTGTGACGTCATAAAAACAAAGATGGCTACGTGCCCGAGGAGGGAGAGACCTGCCAGGTCGGCGTCTACGAGGCTGAAGTACTCCAAGACGGTACCTGCGAGTACAATCAGGTGGGTTATTTTAAAAGACTTTATTTATTTCAATTATCTACAGGGATATATATATTTTTTTAATCAGCTGTTTCATACATTTTGGTCAAGTAGGTATTGAACTTTGTATGAAACTGCTGATTTTTTTTCGTGATTTCAGAGTTGGTCCCATAGTGAAAGTTGTTCATTTTCATGGTAAAAATTTGGATGGTGATAAAAAATATCCCTGTATGTATGAGTTTTCCATTTGAACACGATTTCATTGATGCCAATTTCTTTCTTTCTTTCACCAGCGGATAATCTCTTCTGTCTATGCAGACTTGGTCTGACTGTTATCAATTATGATGGTGACGTTAAAGTTTTTAAAGTATTTAGCTCAATGGAGTGCACATAATAATGACGAGCTGAGGCAATAGCCACACGCCATAATAACGGTTCGTTCCGTTCTGAAACTCGCTGTAACTCGTTAAGTTTCAGTGTTGCATTTTACGAATGAATTGGTTTTAATTCATTAGCATTTATGATTGTATTTCCATTTTGATTATAAACAAGGTTAACGTGTTGGTACCCAGGATTTTGTAATATCTTGATTTAGAAGTCCTTGGAGTTTCTTGCCCGTTCTTCTCCATAGAGATCTACGTTTTGGAATCTAGCCTCAACTTTCTGACTAACTGACCGACTCGCGACTCTTTGGCAATTTAAAAATGCCTGTCAATTGAAATAAATACTTTGAATGAGTTTGAGTTTGATTAACTTTGTCCTTCTAATATATTATTGCTCTAACACTAATCACACTCTATTGGTTTGTTAAAGTCAAATCATTTATTTCACTTAGGCATATAAAAGGCACTTTTGAATGTCAAAATTTACAAGAAAATAGAATTGGTTCTAGTAGTCAAGTTAATTCCAAAAAAGGTAGTTTCGTATGGAGAAGAATGGGCAAGACTTCATGAAATTATTAAAATAATCATTATCATTGAAATAATGGATTACATAATTATTACACACACACACAGCAGATCTGAAACATTAATCTGTATGGAAATCACTATATTTTTTATTAGAAACTAAAAAGCTATTTAAAGCCTTTATTAGTAGTAAAGACTTACTAGTTCCACTATTACCAATGCCTCAAAAAAATGTTTAAAATCACCGGGCTTTCGTTTTTACCCTCTCATTTTTAAAACGTTGCGTCTTCTTTAGAATTTCTCCGGTTTCGTGGGTGCGTACTATAGATCTTTTTTTGGATTAATTCATGTTGTCCCTATCGGGCAAAGGTCTTCCCCAAATGTTTCTAGTTTTCTTTATGTTTTAAATTGTTATCTCTAACTAATCTTGCAGGAACGAGTCCAGATTCAGTATCTTATAAGTGTGACCCGCACTCTCCTACTTCAGCCTCGCAGATTTATTCATTGTTCTCACCAGAGGGTGGCCTATTTTCCATAGAAACGCTCTCGCCTGTTTTCTTTCTGGTTAATGACCATAAAGCAATGATTTTTTTTACAGAATAACAAATATTAACTACTTGTATGTCCCTATGTTTTCCTTTTTGATAATATATTATATTTATAAGCACTAGAACCCTCAAAAAATTATAATTTAAATCGGTGCCAACAGAGGCCTAGTGTACAAATTTGACAACTATTAATGACAAAATAATAACATAGGGTCACAGTACGTATCCTTCTTATTCAGTTTATGAAATTTCTTATAAATTGGTCCAATATTGGAGGAGGAAATAGGCGAGAGCCAAACCTCGAAATCGAATTATGACTTTTAACTTAGGCTTTTAAAAGTCCCTTCGACCGAATTTCCTCTTAAATCCATTTGGGAATCGAATCGAGACACGTAGCAAAGCAGCCAATTGTTCAGCTATTGCGCCATTCGCTCCATATCCCAACTGCATTTCTCAACTTACCTATGTAAACCTATTCCCAAAGATTGCAATAACCGTTTGAACAAAAACAATAGAATACATAACTCAGTTCTTAAGAGCACCACATAACATACAATCTTCATATCCAATATGACAAACTTTCATATCAATTAAATTATTACTGTCGTATACATCGTTTTCCCCGTGGCATCGCCTGTCGGATCTCGAAGTAGACGAGATAATTTCCACAATTTCCTCAGAGAAAGTGATATGACAGGGAAATAGATGTACGAGTATTACGCATGTGTTCAATGTTTGTTTAGGTTTTTTTTGCTTTAGGGGATGTGTATGGAGATAGTTATTTTATTTATTTATCCATTTATTTCAGCCATCAAGGCCCATAGAAAACACATAAAATACAATATTAATATAACTTAAAAATACTATAAATAAATACATCATTATAATTACAAACTAACTAAACACGAAGTACCATACCATACTTAATATTATAAATGCGAAATGTGTCTGTCTGTATGTTACCTCTTCACGCCTAAACTGCTAAACGGATTTAGATGAAATTTGGTGTAGAGATAGCTTGAGTCCCGGGAAAGGACATAGGATACTTTTTATAGCGATATTCCCACGGTATTGAAACTTATGCGGATAAAACCGCGGGGCGCAGCTAATAATAATCTATATTTTGTCGGAGGTTCAGTATTTTATTCGGAAGTTTAGTTTTGTTATTCGAAGATTAATTCTTTTTAGTCGGCTACAGATCGCTGTGGATTAATTTGTTTTTCGGAGCCATTATTATTTCCCTATAGTTAGTATAAGGATCATTTTAAACTTAACATCTGTAACTTGTACTTACTTTCTGTGCAAACCAGCGCTGGGGCTCTGTCTTGCATAGGGTCGCAGCATAATACTGAGCGATAGCCGTTTTACATGGGTGTGACGCATGTTTCCCCCTACCTTTTTATTTTATTTTTTGTGTTTATCTTCTTTTTTGCGTCATTTTCACCGCAAATAAACGTATTTTCTTTCTTTTTTTCTTTCTTTCTAAATAAAGAACTATTCTATTCTATAGTTATGTATAGTTTAGGTACCTACAACAGTGTCTGAACTCACAAAACACTTTACAGTTGATTTGCAATTATCATGGTCTCGGTACGTGAGTACCTAAACCGTTGACCTAGTGCTATTATTTAAATATGCATGAATTAGTTAATGGAACGAAACTGTGAAACTTGTTAATTTGTTACCTACTGTATGAATAATGGAGAATCATGAGATATAATAGAGTTGACATTTGTTTAACTTGAAATAACATCAATTTGAAACACAAGTCTTGGATCCAACACACCAATGTGTAGATCGGTCTTGGACATATATTGATTTGTCTATGACCGATCCACACATTGGTGCATTAGATCCAAGGCTACAACTTGCAGCCAATACACCCAATGTGAGGCGCCGGCATCATAATCGTAGTTCCTTCCTAATTAAAGACGTACTACTAGCAAGTTTTAAATAGAGATTTTAATTTCCTAAATTACCAGCAAAGTCAATCAATTCCTGTCACTTAACGCCACATATATCAATTAGCACTATAATACCTTGTAACGAACTATAAACAAACACTGCATATTAATAAAACAGTTTTTACAAACCCTCATTATCAAACAATAGGAAACTTCTTACAGCGCCATCTAGCGTCGAATAGAAACAATAGTCGTCGGAAAAAATGTGATTATATTGTGACAAGATTTTCTCTCTTCATTACAATCAAATGAATGATCTTCTACGTTTCTGACCCTGGTAGACATTTTCTATTAAACAAAGACTCGATTAAATAGCTAAACGGTAGTAAAAACATCAGTCAGTTAACACGCAAACCGCTGTTTAGTGCACTATTGTTATGATATAGTTAACTTTGCACACTTTATTTTAAAACTTATCTTAAAACTATGTAAATACTAGCTGTGCCCAGCGGTTTCACCCGTGATAAAAGTATTATAGTCCTTTTTTATTGATTCCCTTTACAAATCTCCACCCGGGGGGATGGAGATTTGTATAGGGAATAAAAATAAATAAGGGAAATAAGGGTGTAAAAAGGGGTTCTTACACCCGGATAATTTCGGGGATAAAAACTATTCTATATCCTTCCCCACAACTCAAACTGTCTCCATAAAAAATTTCATCTAAATCGGTTCACCGGTTATTGATTCCCCATACAAACTTCCACCCCCCTTTTCATCCCCTTAAAGGATGATTTCTGGGATAAAAACTATCCTATATCCTTCCCCGGAATGCAATCTATCTCTCTGCCAAACTTCTAAATCCGTTCAGTAGTGTAGGCGTGAAAAGGTAACATATAGACAGACAGACAGACAGAGTTACTTTCGAATTTATAATATTAGTAAGTATGGATGGAATATCTAGGTTATTGGTTAGATATGCAGACATTTGGTTTTGTAAAAAAGTGATGGTATGGTCATTTTGGGAGAATTAATGAAACGCGATTTACAAAAGATGTTAACAAGGCTGATGTGGGTGGAAACAAGGCCATGTGTGAGCCTAATTAGCCCGAAAAAAAACAGTAGCACTCCGGGAGTGCCGACAGAAGTGAAAACAAAACAAACAGAATACTTTGCCATCACTCACTGACATATCGGATATACTTTAAAACCGAGTACATCTCGAGGACAGCCGAACACAACCGAAGCGGTGTCGCTTACGGTAACAGTGGCGCGAATTCAACGGTTTTTCCCATCTCGAAAAATGCCCAACGCGCCTAAAGAAGTTTTCATTTAAAAAAATCAACAATAAATAAACAGATTTATCAAAAAAAAAAACATTAACTCCTGAATTACTTTGACTTTTGACTTTGAAACGTAACGTAATGTGTAACACGACTTACACGACATCGTACAACCTGTTACTCAAACCCACCTCAACAGCAGCTGTGCAATTTCAAAACCTAGCAACTGCCATTTTTTTTAAATCGATCTTTTTGCATATTTGACTTCCTATAGATTATCTACCAAGTCAAATATGTAAAAACACCGATTTAAAAAAAAAATAGCAGTTGCTAGGTTTTGAAATTGCACAGCCGAGCTCTACTGCCTCAGGATCTCTGCAGACAGCAAGTCAAGTAACTGCAGACAGTAAGTAAAAAAAAAAAATAATCGCGGGAAATCGCACTATTGTTTCAAGATTTTTAAATTGGTGTATTTGGATGATTATAGCAAATATCTTAGATATTTAATATAAAAAAAAAATATTTCCTGAATATCCTGAATATAATTTATTTGTTCAATATTAAGGGGTTTTTTTTTGTGTAAAAAAAGTCATAACACCAGTAACACGACTTACTGTTATTATAACATCGGGGACAGATCTAAAGGCAGCATAAATTTGTAACAGTTACGATTTTACGCTTCTCAATATTACGTATCAAAGTGTCAATATTCGGCGGCTCGAGCGAAAGTGGTCGTAAATCGCTTGTCATGTTCCGACAGAGTCACGTTCCGGTGAAACGCACTGATTGTGGTCCAAGTTATGAGAGGTAGCGAGTTTTACGGTGTGGTACCGTAACGCTGCTGTACTTTGTTATCTCCCGAAGCGACACGAGCTTTACTTGTGTTAACTTTTTATTTTATTTTTTTGGTGTGGAAATCCTCATGGATGTCCACCACCCTGAGGCGGGTGCAGGGGTCTGTCAGACTCTTACTGACTAAAACCACACGGTGTCCTGCTGCTACCTTTAGCCGGGGTGCTGGAGTGCTTGCGCATTTCGTCACGCTCCCCCGGCCAGGTGTTGGTCCGCATGAATCCATGCGGACCCCGTCATACTTGTGTTAACCTAGTGTACAAACACGCTGTACTTGTACTCGGAGGCGACGGAACACGGCGTCCTGTGGCCAAAAGTCTTCTTTCATGACGGCGGGCAGATAAAAAGTTAGTCAATTCTTTAATACCACTCTATTTAATTAAGGATGAGTTATTCCGGTAAGCTGAAAAAGTTATAACGCACAAAATAAAACTAAATATTGTCTGTGTAGTGGAATGATGAATATTTTTGCCAGTATACCAAATAGCTTGTTCGACCGTACAGTCAACAAAAAAGATAATTATGCAGGATCGTCGGATATAGTTAAAGTTTAGTAAGAAACCGATGGCTGTTTCCGAATAATTGTGTGTATCTTTTATCATCTAAAAGCCAATTCCCGTAAAATAATATATGTTTGTATAAAATTATTTTGTTTCGTAATGGTTTTACCATTAAAATGTAGTCACAATCTCATTTCAACGACAAAGAAATATCCAAAATGTAGATTACAATGCGAACGATCTTAAAATTACTGGAATTTCCCCTCTTGACTGTTTTGTAAGATAACGCTATCTTGAAATCCCGTATTCCCGCTAAACGTTTTTCACTTGCACCAACAAATGAACATAGAAATGACATCTCGATACGTAATTAACGCTAGACGAAATAATTACAGCATTAATATTCACATGCACTTGTTACTGTGTAATAGGGTCGACTTTCGTTTCGACACAGCTTTTAGTTGCAAAATCTATTGCATATTAGTTTAAAATCTTTATGAGGTTTTACCCGCGTAAGTGTCGATACCGTGGGAATACCGGGATAAAAACTATCCTATGTCTTTTCCCGGGACTCAAACTATCTCTATACCAAATTTCATCGAAATTGGTTCAGCGGTTTAGGCGTGAAAAGGTAACATACCGACAGACAGACAGAGTTACTTTCGATTTTATAATATTAAGTATGGATAAAGATAATGAGATTAAAGATAGATATCTTTAGCAATGTATATCTACCTATATTTATATCAATTTGCCTATCCTTTTCCTGATGTTGGGGTCGGAAATACAAAAAAAAAAAAAAAAATACAGAATTTAAAATTAACAAAAGATAATGCAGTTACTTAGAATTATGAGACATTCAATCAACAATAATATGAGATGAAATAGGCATTTTTAGACGTCACACGTCACATAAATGTCGGAGAGATCAGTAGAATTACCGAAATACTTATGTAATTCTATACGTTATCTTATTTGATGGAAGCTTTGTTTCAATCATTATTTTTTATCATATTCAAATATTGGTCGTACAACTTCCTCATTCTTGGGGTCATCAAGGAGTCTAGATTTATAGAATTTTAAATTTATTTTTTCATAGCATCACAAATTTCGTAGTTTTTTTTAACAAAAGTTGATGCCTAAAATCAATATGTTTATAATCCATACTATATTATATTATAAATGCGAAAGTGTGTCTGTTACCTCTTCACATTTAAACCGCTGAACCAACTTAGATGAAATTTGGTATAGAGATAGTTTGAGTCCCGGGAAAGGATATAGGATAGTTTTTATCTCGACGTTCCCACGGGATTGAAACTTATGCGGGTGAAACCGCGGGGCGCTGCTAGTTGTAAATATATTTGTTAGCGGATTGGTGGCGGAGACATCGACACGCAAATTGTAACCATGAATTCAGCAAATGACTCTAGACCCGCTAGCGTGAAAAATTCTTGTCAATTACCTATAATAAAATCAGCCGTTTCATAGAAAAGTGCAATACCTAGGCGATTAAGATGTATGTCCTAATAGCAATTTTTTTTTTTTAATAACCGTTGAATCAATGTAGTGGGGTTCCGAATCATGTATTGAATCCATGGTCACAGGTTGCGGGTCCCTGCTACTTTGTATTTCTCGTAAGATTATGACTTAACGATCTACGCGTTCGAAGTAGTCTTAGGATATTATTTACTACAGTTCACTCTGTGCGAAGCTGACAATATTCTAGACACCATAAAACCGATATCTATACACGATACCAGCACACATCGATCGACCAATAAGCCCGCCACATAATGGGCACTTTCGCTGTTTTCTCGTCGAAATCGCGCGCAAGCCTTAAGCTCAGCAGTAAGATTGAAGCAACCGCGGTCGGCGCCCGCGCATTAAAAAACGTCGCGTTCGAAAATCGAATTTCAAAAATTAACGGCTTTTATTATTTACGATAGTCGTAAATATTATGGGTGTGTAACAGTGACATTGTGTGTAATGAGGTGATTTCATTTCTCTCGATTTTGTGTTGATTCAAAATTTTGATCGAAATATTTTGAGTTTTTTTGTTTTTGGGATTTATTTCCTTGATTGGGTTTCTTTAGAGTGAGATGACACTAAACCATGCAACACCGCCTTACAGTCGGGTGACAAGCAAGTTGTTTGGGCGTAAGAACAAGAAGGGCAAACGGCTGAAGAGCAAATCCGGCACATATGCGGGCAGGGAACGGTAAATATTTGTGTTTATGTTTTGTAAACAGTAGTTAATTAACTTACTTGGCAGTATACAGTTCATTACAGGTTTTAAACATTTGAATTATTAAAGCTTTGAAATTACAAACAGCAAAAAGATTCTTGATAGCGTGGACTTGAATTAGGATTTTTGTTTGGAAAACTTAATTAGTTTTGTTCTGACAATGAGACATATTTGTTTAAAAATTACAAAGTTGTAATATTTTCACGACCTGCATAGCTATTCACAAACACTCAATACGCTTCCGTATCGTATCGAACATTAATCATTGTTATCGCTGTTCACAAGTCCAAAACCCGAAAATTTTGTCAGTTTAAATCAAATAGACGCCCGCTATTCTTCCAACAGCTATATGCTGTTGAGGGCAAGTCAAATCAGGTTATCGAAATGTCAGGTTTTCGATACGATAGCCTGTCGTATGGTTGTGAATCAGGGCTCTGTGCTGTTTTAAAGTATGAAAGAAGCTCGTAAAATTATCAGATTGTCGGATTATCGCCTGTTACCAGTAGTCGCCTGTCCGTTTTATTAAATAGGCCATGAGAGCGGTTCTGCACTACGTCGGATCTGAATCCGAGAAATGCCGGTCCTATTTGTATGAGGGGTTGCGCACTATATCCGAACTCTATCCGTTAGAATTTAGAACAATTTCCAATTCGGACTGATTTCTCGGATTCGGATCGGACTTAGTGCGAAACCACTCTAAGTCTTTCGACTTGCAGGTTTGTGGAAAACAGGGGAAATGGCGTATGAACAAAAAACTGACTATAAGTACTGAGTTTTTGCAAACTGTAAAAATGATGATTAAACTGGAAACATACTCGTATTATTTTCTGTAAGTACTCGTATGTTAATTCTAAGTTCAAGATCCTAACGTTTAATAAACCACAAACTATTGCATTTTCTGAATTCTAATACCGGTAACATTTTGGAATTAGAAATTGAAATCGTCGAAATTCTAAAAAAAACATGAAGAAATCGGACAAAGTATGACTGATTGCAATTTCTACATTTAAAGGAAACATAAATTGATAACATATTTAGTTTATTGGTATCTATTGCATATACTTACCTACTTTTAGGGAGCAATGGTGGCCAAGAGGTAACGGCTGCCAATTACGAGTAGGTAGTAGTTTTGATCCCAGACAAGCGCTTTACTTCGTGTAAATTATCTCATCACCACTGCTCTCAAAACAGTGAAGGAAAACATCGTGAAGAAACCGGCATATCCTAGAACCAAAAAATTCGAAAATATGTGACATCTACCAACCCGCACTGGGCCTGCGTAGTGGATTACGGCCCACTCCCTCTCACCGAGAGGCGGCCTGTGTCCCAGCAGTGGTACATTTAGGCTGATTATGTACCTACTTTTATGTTTCCACACGACAGAGTAGTTAGATTATGTAAACTTAAGTGTATGATAATATTATTATTTATCGACATCGACAGCGATTGGGCAATTCATATCTAGGTACGTTTAGCCCGCTTGCACTAAAGGAAATCACTAAATAAGTTTAGCAATAAATTAATTTAAAATATCGTTCTGTTTCCGTCAATAGTTTGAAGGTGATAGTAGACAGTCATTCTGTCAGTCATAAGTGCTGCAATTTTTAATTTCATCATCATAATCAGCCAATAATGTTTCCATTGCTGGGGCACAGGCCTCCTCTCAGGGAGAGGGAGTGGGTCTTAATCCACCACGCGGGCCCAGTGCGGGTTGGTGGATGTCACATGTCATTTTTAATTTACTTAAAACGTTAATTTATGTTCAATGTAATGACATTTTCAGAGGAGCAATTCTCGGAATTCTAAGAACGTTCACAGTCTGCATAGCTATTCACAACCATACGACAGGCTATCGTATCGAAAACCTGACATTTCGATAACCTGATTTGACTTGCCCTCAACAGCAAATAGCTGTTGGAAGAATAGCGGGCGTCTATTTGATTTAAACTGACAAAACTTTTGGGTTTTGGACTTGTGAACAGCGTTTAGAATACTCTTACGATAACAATGATTAATGTTCGATACCATACGGAAGCGTATCGAGTGTTTGTGAATAGCTATGCTGATCTCAGTCTTAATCTGTCAAAAATACCTTTAATTTCCCTACATAATTTGTAAACGTTGATTGCCACTGAGATGAGATGGCGACTAGATTTTGAACGTTTTTAACTATGGGGTCAACAGAAAATCTTCTTTAAGATTTAGATCTTGTCTACACATAAAAAAGTAGTATTATACGAGACGAAGTTTATTGCAGGTAGTTATTATTGGAGCTAGCACTAATATTATAAACACGAAAGTTTGTGAAGATGGATGGATGTTTGTTACTCTTTCACGCAAAAACTGCTGAACGGATTTGAATGAAATTTAGCACACATATAGTTTATAACCAGGATTAACACATAGGATACTTTTTATCCCGATATTTCCGCGGAATCGAGACTTAAGCGGATGAAACCGCGGGGCGCTGCTAGTAGACATTATTGGGGCTAGCATTTGATACAGTTTCATTAGAGTTCTTAGGGCCTAGGCAAAGTGACATTAAGCGGTAACGATGATTTTTTATTTGAGAATTTGAAGTTAAGAACATGCCAAACTCTTCTTAACATATTTAAAGGGAACTTATCTATAATTTACTTAACCTTTTGAACGCCATTGTCACATATGTATAAAATATTTTTTTGCAAATGCCGTAAGAAATTTTCAATCACTTTAAGTAACGTCAAAGCAGATTTTGGCATGTTCTCAACTTCAAATTCTCAATCCAGAAACCGTAAGCTAACGAAAAACATGTTGAAAGTTGTTAAAATTCGAAACGCTTTGAAAGCGATCGCCACTTGTTGGGGCCCACCTATAGTTACAAATTTATGCAGATGACATAAACCTACAAGACGGCCTCCAAAGGCCACTCTCACATCTATATAACTTACATTAACATAACGTGTAGTACCTAACATTAACTGTGTCGGTCCATTCAACTCGACCCTAGGAGACCGCGTGACGTCAGACGCGGTTGCCTAGCAACGCTATAAGCGAAAAGAGAAAAGAAAAGTGAAACGTGAGACCGCGAGATCGATGTATTGCTGTAATAACAATCACTTCATCCAAGTACTTGTATGTAAAGTAAGAAGCGGTGGAAATGGAGATATCAATTTCTAGAATAATCATGCAAATATAAGGTACCTACTTACTTGTATTTTACTTTCCTGTTGGGAATTAATAAATCATCATCATCTGCCTACCCTTTTTAACCGACTTCAAAAAACAAGGAGGTTCTGTATTCGACCCGTATGTATGTATGTTTGTATGTCCGCGATTTTCTCAAAAAATAATGAACTAATTTTGATAATTCTTTCATTAATGTGGACTACGTACTTTCAAGAAGGTTGTAGTATATAATACATTAGGTAATTATTCTTATGTACGAAGATATATACATAAATGTACTGCATCTCCGGCATTTCTATGCGAATTTTGCTAATTCTTCTAGTCGGTGTCTTCAATTCTTCAATGAACTAGTGTTAATTGTGAAACTAAAAAGTGAAAAATAAAGACTTTTTTACAAAAAAAATAACCGACCTCAAAAAAAAAAAACACTACAAAATGATAAATAACTTTAATTTCGGAAGTCGATGTCAAAAAACGAAAATGCGGAATCAACGACACCGACTTCCGAAATTAAAGTTATTTATGATTTTGTAGTGTTTTTTTTTGAGGTCGGTTATTTTTTTTGTAAAAAAGTTTTTATCCCAACTATGTTGGGGTCGGCTTCCATTCTAACCGGTTGTAGCTGAATACCAGTATTTTACATGAAGCAATTGCCTATCTGACCTCCAAAACCCATTTACTAGGTAAAATGATACCCCTGGGTAACACTGGTTGTAGGACTTTCAGGCTTCTGACTACTCGTAACGACTGTTAAAGATCTATGAATGATAGCCGGGACCAATGGCTTAACGTGCTTTCCAAGGCGCGGAGGGGTCAGACAGAATTACAGGTAATTAACCTTACTGACCTCCGCAGCCAAGTCCCCGAGGGGTCTCAGTATGTAATAGATGACCTGGAAGATGGAGTCGTGCGGCTGTTATTACTGCACTATGTATTTTCTTGAAAGCGTCTGAAGTGTGAAAACTATCGACTATTGAGCAAATGAGCACCCAAAAATTATGGTATTAATACTTAAGGGGTGCGCTGAGGTAGTAAAATTCAAAACCTGCTTACGTTTTATGCAATTTGCAAGTCAGTGTGACAACCTCAGACTATACAGGTTGAAATTGAAAACATGCGACAAATCGAAATGGGAGATTGTACTCAGCATTATAAACAACTTTTACTATGGGACCAAGCCTGAAATCGCAAAAAAAAAGCAGCTGTTCCCTACATTTTGACGAGTTATGCGAACATAAATGTAGGGAACAGGGGATTTTTTTTTCGCGATTTCAGGTTTGGTCCCTTAGTCAGGTTTACTAAAAGTTGTTCATAATGATGAGTACAATCTCCCATTTCGATTTGTCGCATGTTTTCAATTTCACCCTGTATGTATAAATATGATTCACGACCGTAAAGAATATGACTTTATTCGCGGCCGTAACAGAATTAAAAAATTAGTATCACAAACCATTAGAATTTCGCAAAGCTTCCGAACTAGAATGAGTGATTTAGTGACCAAAATCGAAATAAACTGGTGAAATATCTTTGACACACAGATTGGCGATTGAAAAATTTCATTAATGACTATCACTTTTTCAACCAAATTCATAAAACGATGATATTTCTTCATCATCATCAACAGCCTATAGCAGTCCACTGTTGGACATATGCCTCTCCTATTACACGCCATTCAACTCGATTTTGGGCAACTCTCATCCAGCTGCTACCAGCCATCCTGCGAAGATCGTCGCTCCACCTAGCCTGAGGGCGTCCTACCTTACGTTTACCGATTCGCGGTCTCCACTCAAGAACACGTCTACCCCAATGGTCATCGGTTCTACGGCTAATATGGCTGGCCCAATGCCACGACAGCTTGCTTATCCTGTGAGCTATGTCGACAACTTTTATTTCTTGTACCGATGTAATTAAAAAATATGTTACATAACTACTTCAAGACAAACTACCTAATCAAAACTTCACCAAGACCAAATCTGAGCATTAAATAACAAAACTCCTATGGTCTTAATGACTCGTAATACTTTAATTACAACAAAATTGTTTACAGTAGAATTCAGAACAATAACCAAACCTATAATCATAAAGCAACGTAATCTTAGAAGAAATTAATGTTTACAAGTTGCAACTGATTATTACATGGTTTTGTAATAGTTGCCGAATCTGGTACAAGCATGGGATTACGTTGAACAATGGGAGGTGCGGAGATGGGTTTGTTAGATTTGGAATGTTGTTGTGTATCTTGGTAGTAAACATTTCTAACTTCGTAGCTAAAATGAAGATTACAACTAAGTACATATTATAGTTTAATCGAAATAAACTGAAAACCTGAAAAGGGTTTATTAGTACTCATCATTATGAACAATTTTTACTCTGGGAACACCCAAACAAATCATGAAAAAATTATCAGCGGCTCCATACATTTCATTTTCTTTTCGCGTAACTCTATAATATGTAGGTAGCAAGAGCAACCGCGGTAGCAGTTTTTTTTTTGTTGACAGCTTTTCAGGTTTTCAGTTATTTCAATTACACCTTGTATATCTCTTAGTTCGGGTGTAGAGACAATTATCTCTTGATAAGATATTTATTTTGGAAATATGGGTACAAAACACGGTGATATAAAAACATTATTATTAGTAACAGTCATATTTTACCAGAAGGCATGCAAAAGTACAAAATACACTAGAGATGCTAAGTACATAATTAAGATAAACAATGGCGCCGATTCCCTTGTTCACAAACTAAACTAAATTTAAGTTCAGTGCATCTTTTTCTTTCTATTTCATTAAGAAAAGGACAGAAGATAAATATAAGTTTAGTCCTGTCGAATTAGTCAGCGCCTGCCATAAATTGACGTATTTTTAGTAGCCAATTTTTTAATCGCGTCTAAACTTGTCTATGGAGTATCTTGATTTGACGGGACTAAACTAATATTTATCTTCTGTCCTTTTCTTAATGAAATAGAAAGAATAAGATGCACTGAACTTAAATTTAGTTTAGTTTGTGAACAAGGGAATCGGCGCCAATGCCAATATAAAGATTGAATTTTGAAGCAAGTACCTACTAAATTTTTCGATAACCACTCCTGCAAGCACAAGAATTGCAAGACTTAACACTTTCAAGGGCACTACCTATACGGCTATAGCCATCATATCAATAAAACTTCTATTGTGTCTCGTTGCGCTGGAAGATTCTTTCTCATCGTAATATTTGAATTACGTTAATATTGCAGCATGTTCTTATGGTCTTGTTTTCATCAGAATAGGGCACATCTTCTGCACTCATAGTTTGTAATTACATGGACGGAAAACATAACCCATTACAGAACTATAACCTTCATTTAGGTGCATGTTGTGTCATTGTCTATACTCCAATAGTTACACAATAAAACGCTAATCATTATCTAACACTGACCATTAAACAACAGGTGCAATAAAACGATCAGCAAATGTAACATTAGATTCTAATCTGAAATCTGCAGTATTTGTAAGTTTTGCCCGCGGGCTTGTTGATGTAAGCGACTCGTGTGAACGGCGTGGGATAACGTGGAAGATGGGTTATTTGAACATCTGTGAGTTCTTTTTCACTTGTAATAAGTATAATGGTATTG
Organism: Amphipoea oculea; assembly: GCA_945859645.1. NCBI lineage: Eukaryota > Metazoa > Arthropoda > Insecta > Lepidoptera > Noctuidae > Amphipoea > Amphipoea oculea. Next base: position 17,311,542 of record OX243880.1, read on the forward strand.
GGTTGGTTTGATGTTGTGAGATTGCCATTTGATATTATGATTAGTATCATAATGAACTTGAAGTGAAATTAGTTCCTACAAGGCCTAGTGTCTGCTTCAAAAGTTTCTGAAGAAGGTGTCGAAGCCTTTTCAGGCTAAATTCTTACGCAATCCATCCTATAATATTATAAATGCGAAAGCGTGTCTGTCTGTATGTCTGTCTCTTTCCTCTTCACGCGCTGAACCGATGTAGATGAAATTTGGTATAGAGATAGTTTGGGAAAGGACATAGGATACACGGGATCGAGACTTATGCGGGTGAAACCGCGGAGCGCTACTAGTCACTCACAAATGGCCTGCACAGACGAGGGACTTTTGTCCGCGGAGAAATTGTCCGCAAAGATAGAATGTATGAAAATCCCAGCAGTCTACTTGTCCTTCGTGTGCGTTATTGCATAGAGTTACAAACGTTCTATCGTTGCCGTACAAATTGTCCCTCGTCTGCGCAGGCCTTTAAGGGAATTAATACACATATCTGTCATTCAAAGCTCAGTCTTAATCTATCAAATGCGATTGTATTTTTGATAGATTAAAAGGAATTAGGAAATATGTTTGTATTGTTTGTAAATGGATTCATTTACATAATATTTGACAAGTTTTTTACATTGATTGTCGCTGAGATGAGATCGCGATTTGAAATTGCTAAAATGTTACTTGAACGTTTTTTAAATACGAGAAGTGGCCTTCAGTTGGTATTTAGAAGGTTTCAACTTTATATCTACCCACTTTTTCCAACAATTATTTTTAGAATTGAATTATTAATTGTAATTGAAAAGTTATCGACGAAAAAGGTTATAAAATTAACTTCAATTGTCAAATGAGAAACATTTTTATGGTGATTTGAAATTTGAATTCCGTGTTTGACATACTTGCATCAACTCCCGCCTTTTTCTCATGAGGTTAGGCAGAGACGGTTATGGAAAAGTCAAAAATGTATGTGACTAACATAAGCTACATGAATATAAGCTTTTTCTCAAACATGCTTGGAAAGGGGTTAGAAGATTTTTGTATGGAGGGTGGCCCTAAGGTCGGCCGCCATTTTGATTTTTTTTCAGAATCGCGGTGTACAACAAAAGTTATATATTTAGATAGAGGACGCTTTTACAAACAAAAAATGATATATAACATAATATCCTAAAGCGTCAGGTTTCGGAGTTATTCACCGAAATATAAGTCGAAAACAACAAGGATTTTTTTGTTTTTTTTCCCTCCAGGAAAGCATATTGAACTATTGGGGTAATAGAAACGTTATGAAACCTTTATGGAGAAGAAACAAATGAAGAATAGACATTTTTTAAACAAATAATTAAAAACGGCAATTTATAGTTCGTTTTTTAATCCCAGAGACTAATCTGACATTTAAGTCTTTTGTGTTTTCGTTTTTTTTTTAGTATAGAAGTTTGACTTTACACTTGTCAGATTAGTCTCTGGGATTAAAAAACGAACTATAAATTGCCGTGTTTAATTATTTATTTAAAAAATGTGTATTCTTCATTTGTTTCTTCTCCATAAAGGTTTCATAACGTTTCTATTACCTCAATAGTTCAATATGCTTACCTGGAGGGAAAAAAAACAAAAAAATCCTTGTTGTTTTCGACTTATATTTCGGTGAATAACTCCGAAACCTGACGCTTTAGGATATTATGTTACATAACATTTTTTGTTCGTATAAGTGTCCTCTATCTAAATATATAACTTTTGTTGTGCACCGCGATTCTGAAAAAAAAACAAAATGGCGGCTGATTTTAGGGCCAAAACCTTCAAACCCCTTTGAGCATTATTTTGACAACCTTCTTCGAGATAAATCGAAATGACTGTACTGGCCAAATACATGCGAGCAGCGGCCGGCAAAACTTGCATGAAAATCCATCCCTGTCATGTATTGCAGCCAAATAAATTACATAGTAAACTCATATCTGTCGTGTTATTTAAAAATGGAAATATCTTTTTTTTACTTCCAAACATGGCAACCAAGGAGGTAACTTATCAAAGGTTTTATTTAAATTTCGAACTGGCTTGCAAAAAAAAAACAAATGAACACTTTAAGGCTGGCCGCATACGTCCGGTTTCCTGATTCGGTTTCCGAATGAGGCATTCAGATTCGGAGACCCTAAATGCATGCATTTCATACAAAATCTTCTCTTTAGCGCAAACGTTCTTATATTTACCGTCAGGGTTTCCGAACGGAAAATATAAGATCGTATGCGCTAAAGGGAAGATTTTGTATGAAATGCGTGCATTCAGCGATGTAATATCTTGTATAAAATAATTTCTGTGAATAAACACTTTTTAATTTTATTTTTTCATGTTAAAAGTCGTTGTGGAAATACGCAATGCTTTGAAAGCGATTGTAAGTTGTAGGCTCTTGGCTTTCTAAGTTCTTAGTGTAAAGATATCTAAGACTATTCTAGACATTTATATCTAGCTAGTCCATCTAGTACGATGGGTGTGTATGTGTGTGTGTGTGTGTGATTGTCTTAAAATATTATACAGCCGTAATGTGTAATGACTTTTAACATTTGAATTTATTAAGTACTGAACCATTGACAGTTTGCCAATATTTCATCACTTGTGTGCAACGTCTGTGGAATTTAAAATGTGCAAGACGCACTATGATCTTTGATCCCAAACTTTACGTGGTTCGCTATAATACACTAAAGTGCATGATCATTAGGGAAATTGAGCTAAAAGACTTACGTACCTATAAATAACAACTTTAGTCTGTTTCAAAAATATCGAACGAAAGTGTAAACAAACCCTGATTAAGTAAAATTTTTTACTCATTAAAGGGAATTAGTAACAAATTTTATTTAAAGAGGTTAAACCTTGTATCTGATTAGTTTTTTCAAAAATTATCGTTCGAACAAATTTATTATTATTTTATTGAAAAATCATTGTCGGAAATTGAGGTTACTAAATGGGAAATTATATGTGCGGCAACAAAAGTTTTCTTTAGCACCTGCAACCTAGCGTCTTTTTTTATATGTGGGCGACGAGTTAATAGAACAGCTTCAATTATATTAATTCATCATCTTTACTATTCCAACAGAATATCAAAAAACCAGCGTCAATTTACGAGCGTAAATTAATATGACTCCGAGCTACCGATAAATATATTTACTTCTGATTTGATAACTCAGCGACTAATGTTGTAAGTGAGCTACTTTATATATTTTAGAGATTCAACATCTGTCTGCTAATAAAATCAAGTTCCAGCCTCAAAATTAGCAATCAAAGTTTTTCATTCAACAACTAAATTAATAAATCATATTCTTTTTTCGTGAAAGTTTGCAACACAAGCGCGGGAGTGTACCTGACGCTCGTTGGGAATCAGAGGGGCGCGACCGATAGACGACGTAGGATGCAAGAGCGAGCGAAGGGCACTCCGAGGTTCGGTTTGGTTAGGTTACTTTAAACCCTTTACACAGAAATAGGGGCCCCGCGAAGCGGGGCTCCGTCGGCATAGGATGCAAGAGCGAGCGATGGGCACCCCGAGGTTCGGTTTGGTTAGGTTACTTTAAACCCTTTACACAGAAATAGGGGCCCCGCGAAGAATGTTCATTTGGGTAGGTATAATAGTCAATTACTTGTGGTAACATTATAAATAGATAGGCGAATACATGAAATTAGAGCTTTCATTGACCATTATTTGATGACAATAATAAGGAAATTTTATGTTCAAATATAGTAGATTCACTCATCAATTACTTATGCTAAAGTATAAAAATAAAGGTGACTCTATGAAATTAGAGTACGTTGATATTATTTTATAGATGAAGTTGATACACTTATTAGAAGCTGGCAATGAGTAGACATATCACAAATTTAGTTGCTTAAGAATTATCACCATGTTGCGTCATATTTACGGTAGCTTGTTTTACAATATATGGTCGCTTATAAACCATTTATTAGACGCTAAAAGTTCGTCGCTGACCTATTAATTCATTAGACAACTAAATATATTTGCAGACGAGAATGACATTTTAAAGAAGCTGCCTTAATTAGCACCCTTACTAAATTAACCTCAACTGTCAAATGAAAAACATCTTTACGATGATTTAAAATTATAATTTTGGGTTTCAGTATTCAAATAATAAAATTATACATAGCATATTAGAGGATGTCATACCTTTTTCTTGGTACTTACATAGTTGCAAGCAACATGACTTGCAACTATGTTAGAAGTAACATTACTTGCAACTATGTTACAAGTAACATAACTTGCAACTATGTTACAAGTAACATTACTTGCAACTATGTTACAAGTAAATTAACATTACTTGCAACTATGTTACTGCGAATATCAATTAATTTTCCTAAGGAAGTTGATTTATTATTATTTCCTTCGGCTTTCCAGAGGTCTATAATAATATAATGAACATTGGACGCTGTAGCAGAACCACTTTCCCTGAGTCATAAAATTACAAGTATAGAGATAAATCATAAGATAGGTAATTAAGATTTAACTATCGATAATAATATTTCAATTAGACGTACTTATAGATTATTCAGAGTCAATTTAAATTAGCCAGCGAAACTCCGCCCGCGTGGTGGATTACGGCCCACTCCCTCTCACAGAGAGGAGGCCTGTGTCCCAGCAGTGGGAACATTATAGGCTGATTATGTATGTATGTAGCGAAACTCCGCTGACGTGAACAAAAAAGATTTGATGAATCATATTTGAGGGTCAACGACGTCTGGTAGTGTTTTTAACTGAAGTATGAGTTTTTTTTTGTTGTATTGTTGTTAGATATCGGAACCAATCACGTCTGTGAAGTCTACACAAAAAATACTATTTTTTTAACAGACTTCTAAAAAAAAGGAGGAGGTTCTCAAATCGAATGTTTGTATTTTTTTTAATGTTTTTTCACGCATAACTCCGTTGTTTGCCAACCGATTTAAAAAAATATTTTTTTGTTGGAAAGGGTATACTTCCCAAATGGTCCCATGAAAATTTTATCGAAATCAGACAAGCGGTTTTTGAAAAATCAACAAAAATCAAAAAAATTATCTCCATTGTCTACATTAACGATCTTTTTGTTTACTCTTGTGGGGTAGGTACAACTAAACAGTGAAAAATAAAAACTTTTTTACAAAATAAAAAAACAACTGACTTCAAAAAAAAAAAACACTACGAAGTGATAAATAACTTTAATTTCGGAAGTCAGTGTCAAAAAAAGAAAATGCGGAACCAACGACACCGACTTCCGAAATTAAAGTTATTTTTCAGTTTGTAGTGTTTTTTTTTTTGAAGTCGGTTGTTTTTTTTTTTTTGTAAAAAAGTTTTTATTTAAACTGATATTCCAAGTGACTAAACACATGTGGGTGATTATGACCCAAATAAAATCATCAAAATAATTAATTTTTTGTTTTAACATGTTAAGATCTCCTACCTTTCACGTCTGCCGAGTTTCGTTAACTAATCATATTTGACCCTGTAGATGCAATTAATAAATCTATTAATAGAAACCAACTTAAAAATAAATTAAAAGAATACCTAGTTACTTATATAAGAATATACGGACTTACCAAAATAACAAAAAAAAAAACTAATTATCCCATATCCCACAAATCCATTCCAATTCATTCCGTATTGTTTTGAATAATTATTAATGTATGTATTTAAATCTAGTGTAGTGCTATTGATTCCGATCGCCGGCTGAACCTAGATATAAATGATTTCGAAAGTCTTATTTAAAATATGGAGGTCAGACTAGGTCTTAACTTTTTAGTTTTGATTGAGGCATCTATATTTAGTGAAGATGTTTTATCCGAAGTTGGTGTGAGAAACTATATTTTATTATTTTCAAAGTTGTGAGTTGTTGAAGTATTCTGGCTGTAGACCTAACTAAATTGTTATTGTTTTATATTACCATTACACACGACGAAGATAATATTTATTTTATATTCCTTTGAATTGTATGGCGAGCGATATTCTTAATATAACATACTAGCTTCTGACCGCGACTTCGTACGCGTGAAATTTCACCCTCCCCCATTCATCCTCTTAGGGGTGGAATTTCGAAAACCCTTTCTTAGTGGACACCTACTCTTCACAAAGAACGCACCGTCCAAATTTCATGTCTCTAGGACCAGTGGTTTAGGCTGCGCGGTGATATATCAGTCAGTCAGTCAGGACTTTGTATCTTATATTATATAGATTGTAGTATCTTAGCCGTGTGTAGCGCCCTTTATTAAAAAATATATTTTCTGTTCCGTACATTTTGACCGCGAAGGTATTATACTTTTCTTTGAAATAGCATGATTGATGATTTCTTATTGGTAACTGACGAAAAAGTCCTACGCTACGCCGTGGTCTAGAATCATGTGCTGAATTTATGGTTACAGCATTTGTATTCGTATCACTACACAAAATGTAGGGAACAGCTTTTTTTCTCTATTTCAGTATTGGTTCGAGACTAACGAAAAATACTACTTACATATGTATACTACAAAACTCACTAAACGTTTTCCTCTTCCACAGTGCCAACACGGCGATGGACAACGACGTGACGCCGGTCTACCTAGCAGCCCAGGAGGGCCACCTGGCTGTCCTCAAATACCTGGTGCTGGAGGCAGGAGGACGGCTGGATGCTAGGGCACGCGATGGGATGCTACCCATACATGCGGCTGCACAGACCGGCTGCTTAGATTGCGTTAAGTGGATGGTGAGCTGATTTTTTGATATTATTTGTTCCTGTTTTAATTAATAATATTGGTATGGTGTGTTCCAAAAGTATTTGATAAAAATGTAAACAAACGAATAGAAAACGTACCTATGGATGCCAATTGGTAGCCCCACTTAAAAACTGAGTGTTTTGATTTGATTATTTGAATACTTAGACCAATTAGGATCTAAGTATTCAAATAATCAAATTTCATTTTAAGACCTTGCACATATTATTTGATGTATACTCATGTTTTACAATAAATATTATTCTATTCTTTTCTATTCAAATCTCCTTATAGATGTTTTTCATTTGACGATTGACGTTAATTTTATAACCTCAAATTTCGTCGATGATTTTTCAGTTAAAATTTAAAAATGATTGTTGCAAAAAGTGCTAAGATATGTATAAAGTTGAAAGCTTCTAACTATAGATTAATGTGTTAGGTACTAATTCCCTTTTAGTGAGTGATTGCGTAAGAATTTAGCCAGAACAGGGTTTGTTTACATTTTCGTTGAATACATTTGGAACAGACCTTAGGTACAGACAACAAAAGATATACGCGTGCAGGATCGTCGGATATAGTTGGAGTTTAGTAAGAAACCGATGGATGTTGTCGACTGAAATTTAATTTGATAAACGAGCTTTTTTTTCTATTAATAAAATACAATTTTATTTGAGAACGTCCATCGGTTTCTTACTAAACTTCAACTATATACGACGATCCTGCATACTTATCTCTTTTGTTGACGATCATGCGTTGACCGAGTGATGTTGGTACGAGGAATGAATTAGAGGTAATGTATATATTTTAAGCAAAATTGCTTAGCAATAAGCCGTTGTGCAAATGGCTTGTTAGATAACTTTGGAAAGAAACAAAATATAATATCTTGTGAAAGAAAGATTATGGATACAATAATTCTACTTTGGCTAATAACAAAAAATAGATACAATCTGCTTTGGTTGATAAAAATACATTTATATCAAAGATGAGAAGACTTTTATATCAAAGATGAAGATTCAAATTTGATAAAAAGTTCGGCAGTTAATTACAACATTAAGTGAAGATTCTATCAGTTTGGATATTGTCCTCTTTGCAACAGATTTATCTGACATTTTGATCTCTAAACTAAATTACGATGCCAGTAAGAAATAACGAAACCGAGTTTATTTTATAATGCACGGTTTAAGGACGTGGACGCATATTAAATAAATATTTATTGAGGAAGGGCTATTACAGTATCGATGAGCTCATTGATGACAAACGACAGCCAGAATAAAATTATTTGTGAGTTCTTATGATTTTTTTATAATGCAACGAAAAAAAATCAGCTTTTTAACCGACGAAAAAACGGAGGAGGTTATCAATTCGACGCGTATATTTTTTTTTTTTTTTTTTTTTTATGTATGATCACGCATAACTTTTTACAGAGCAGTCCGATTTTGATAATTCTTTTTCTATTGGAAAGGATATACCGCGAAGTTGGTCCCATATAAATTTGGAAAAAAAAATCCAACCCTAAGGGTAGGAAAACAGGGGATGATTGATTGTTCACTCACTGATTGTAATGTATGACCACGCATAACTTTTTACAGAGTAGTCCGATTTTAATAATTCTTTTTTTATTGGATAGGACATACCTCGAAGTTGGTCCCATGTAAATTTGGAAAAAAAAATCCTACCCTAAGGGTGGGAAAATAGGGGTGATTTATTGTTCATTCACAGATTTTAATGCTGAGCTGTGTATTACAATTAAAATAAAAGGCCTATCTATGTTGGTATATAAAGCCTGTTTTTTTTAAGTATTTTACTATACAAAAAAGAATAATTAAAGTAGGATTATATAACAGTTAATATCTAAAGTAAGGTAGGTAGCTATTTTAAAAGTAGTCAAAAATTAAGCATGTAGTAATTAGTAAATTATTGCCTCAAAAAATTATAAAATAAAAAAATTTTAACAAAAAAATTAAACCTCCGAAAAAACTGAAAAGCAAAAAATAAAAACCTTTTTTATTTTACCTTAATAAATAAGTTCTTAAACTAATTATGCAAGTATACCTAAGAAATTTTGAGTCGGCGCCAAACAGTCAATGAACAATGATCACTAAATTACCTTAAATTTAAAGAAATAACCAAATCAAATTAATAATGCAACGTGAAATCTCCAAACAAAAAATGCGCTCTCCGCACGACCAGTCGCAACGATATTAAGTTGCTTGTTTGGCGCCGACTCAAAATTTCTTAGGTATACTTGCATTAGTTTAAGAACTTATTTATTAAGGTAAAATAAAAAAGGTTTTTATTTTTTGCTTTTCAGTTTTTTCGGAGGTTTAATTTTTTTGTTAAAAATTTTTTAATACAAAAGTTTAATACCTACTTGACCAAAATGTATAAAACAGCTGTTTTTTTTTTCGTGATTTCAGAGTTCCCATCAGAGAGAGAGAGAGAGAGAGTTTCAGAGTTCAGAGGTCCCATGGTGAAAATTGTTCATATTCATGGGTAGAACAGCCTGTAAAAATTTGGATAGTGAAAAAAAAAATCTTCCTGTATATTCATATCTAAACATTAACAAGTGTAACAAGTGAAAATCATCTGTGAGTTGAATGACCTTACGGGTATTAAACTTGCGGTATTCACGCACTGTATTACCTACCTACTGATTCATCTGATGATCAATTTTGTCTTCCTTGTGTTAGTTGTGGTCCATTTTAAATGATTAAAAATAGTGATCACCTTCTTGTCCTTAAGGGCTGATTTTCCAACATCCGATATTTTTATCCGAAGAACAATTTTGAATTTTTGACAGTTCTTCCATACAAAAACTGTCAGACGTAAATTTTATTTCACGAATAAAAAATATCGGTCGATTAAAAAAATCAGCCCTTAGTTCTTTGACTAAGGGTTGATTTTTCAATCGACCGATATTTTACGACAAAATACTTTCGTATTTAAACAAATACGAAATTTTTGTCTTTCGACTCGTATCAACTTTTGTCTTTTGTTTGTGATCACTCCTTTTCTTAGATATAACAGTCTTACCAACGACTATCGTGTTCCCGTAACTGGATTGTGGAGATCAGATAGGCAGTCACTCCATGTATTAAAGGCCAGGCAGGTGACAATGATCAACATCTCTCACATAATCCATTTCTTTGGCCTGTTTCTTTTGTTCTAACCTTCATTCTTGACTTTTTTATCCTTAATCTTCACATATCTTCATATCTTCGCATAGATTTCTTGGTCAGCCTTGGTGAGACGTTTCCATTCAGTTTCCAACGCAAGTATTTTTTTATAGATGTCTTTCAATCATCATTGTACTCTTTTTTGTTTCCAATTCTGCTTTTGACCTCGACCTCGCCTGATGGAAAACGATGGATGAGGTCTATGATGGAGCAGGTGTGCCCTGTTTGCTTTAAATCAAGACTCACTTACTCTTTGTCTACTCTTGATGTATGATCCAAATTACCCGTATGAGATAGATGTACCGGAAGGTGAAGGTTCTCCATATATCTTTCTTTTGCTGTGCCCGACAGGGTCCATGATTGTTTCTTTTGGCAAATATTTACCACCTAAGCCTACATTGTGGAATGCAATAAAGAATTGAGTATGTTAGTTAGTTGTATAACATGGGCCACAGTATAAAAATCTACGTCTCCACAATCGCCAATGTGTAAGGAAACGCATGTCAGTCACGCAGCATATATCGTCTGCGTCTACATTCACTGATCTGTCGCAGGAATTCCTAGTTCCTGATCAGCTGTGATGAATGGATCGGAAATTAAGTTTCTATAGATGTAATAGTCTTATTTGAACGTTTACTTCATGTTTTCTCTTAGAATCATTACAATTTCACAATGTGTGAGACGGACGCAACTTTGTATGCAATGCTTTTGAATGCTTTGAAGTTTCGTCTGTTGTAAAATTATTTTTCTGTTTGACTATGCTTGAAATCCAGTGTCCATTGTCAACGAAACCTATAATTTTAATATTTGCGCAAATCCATATCTAATTTTCGCTCAATTTATCTACAGGGTGAAATTGAATTCATGGGCATCCTTTGGTCATTGTAATCATCATTATGAACAACTTTTACTATGGGATCAAACCTGAAATCACGAAAAAAAATCAGCTCTTTCCTACATTTTGACGAGTTATATGTGAACACAAATGCAAGGAACAGCTGATTTTTTTTTTTTTGCAATTTTAGATTTATTCCCATAGTAAAAGTTGTTTATAATGATGAGTACAATGACCTCTTAAAAGGATGCCCATTAATTTAATTTCACCCTGTATAATTTAAGGACTTAGTAAGTATAGAACAAAGTCGCTTTTCGTGTCTGCCTGTGAGACCGCTTAGGGTCAGTTCACACCGCGACGCGACGCGGCGCGCAGTTTTCAAGATAGCAATACAATTATAGACCTTATCTACTACACAAAAAGGTACACATCAGTGAGGAGGGCGTAGCTCGACGTAGTAGACACACAGAATTGTGTACCTTTTTGTGAAGAAGGTAAGGTCTATAATTGTATTGCTCTCTTGACAACTGCGCGCCGCGTCGCGTGTACTGACCCTTAGTTCGTCTAAACTCATCATCATCTGCCTAGCCTTTTCCCAACTATGTTGGGAGTCAGTTCTTCTTAACCATACCTATTACAGTTTTAACCATAATTTCAAGAATTTATTCTGGAAGTATTCGACTTAGATCAGCGGTCGGTAACCTTTTAGCAGGCACGGGCCACATAGTGGCAAAATGAAATAAGGCGGGCCGCACTTGTTCATAATTTTGTGTACCTATATCGATTATGTTAAAAATGCAAAAATAAAAACAACTGCAAATATTTACTTTTACATAATTTTATTTATAATTAGGAAAAAGACAAAGAAAATGACAAAAAAATAAACAAATTAAATGAGATCTATAATTATGCTTTCGCGGATGGCACTGATTTCGGTTTTAGCGCGAAATTTAAATAATTCCAAATGATAAGACCTTATTTACAATACAGTTGCGAGCCGCGGGTTGCCGACCGCTGACTTAGATTATCAGATATAATCTTATATGATAATCTTGATGTTTTGAAATGTCTTTACATCAGTAGATTACCTGTGCGAAGCGTATAAGTTTGTATTAGCTACAGAAATGTATAAGCTAGTAGGTTGGCCTACTAGCACCGCGAGATTTGAGCTTGCACTCACTAAACCATAGAATTTCATATCTATGCACTAAACAGTAAAAGCTACTAAAGTCCCTTGTGAGGCAACGTTTTTAAAAGAAAATTATGCACCGTTACCGCAATAGTTTTCTCAGAATATTCTAGATAAGTAAGTAAATAAATTCTACATAAACTGCACGTAATAACTAAAGCTATAAGTACTAAGAGCACACATCAAATTATAAAGTCAGCACTTTACTGCTTCGCAGATGCATAGTAAGTTGTGCAAGCATTTAAACAAGGCCGCTTTTCTAGTCAAATACCGGTTGATACTTGATAGAACTGGTTCTAAGAATCATAGTTTAGAATAGGAGAAGGCTTGTTCTTATGTCACAGCGATAATGCTTTGGCTTCTTTAGGAAGCGGTGAACGGTCACACAATAATGGCTTTTCAAATTCAGAGCGTTTTTGACACCTGTCAGCTGTCAAATACGGGTGAAAATGACAGATTTTCATGACGCCCGTTATAAATGGCGGAACCGCTCTTGTAGAAAACTGTAGCTTAAGAATGGCATTACAAGCTGTAATTAAAATACCTGAAAACCTCTTAGGCCCGGACTCCACTGAAGCGGAGCTGGGCGGAGCGGAGCGGAGACGTGTAGGAATCGACCATACACAATGGTTGAAATCCTCATCGCGTCACTCGTCTCGTCTGTGATTGGACGATTCCTGCACGTCTCCGCTCCGCTCCGCATAGCTCCGCTTCAGTGGAGTCTGGGCCTTAGGCTGCTTTTCCAGCAGAGATGAGCGAGAATGCGTAGCGAGGGATGTGTGTAAAACTAACCAATAACATCGCTAACTTAGTTCAAGCTATAAAAATGAAGCGATATTATTGGTTGGTTTCACACATAGGTACCTATCCCTCGCTATGCATTCTCGCCTATCTCTGATGCAAAGGCAGCCTTCAGAGGTCATTGTATTCATCATTATCAACAACTTTTTCTATGAGGCCGACCCTGATATCGCGAAAAAAAACTTCTGTTACTGTGAAGAGCAGTGGTGGCCCAGTGGTAACGGCCGCGACTTACGCCTTACGATGTAGGCCGTAGGTTCGAACCCAGACAGGCGCTTTACTTTTTGTAAATAATTTCATCAGCACTGTTTTCAAAATGGTGAAGGAAAACATCGTGAGGAAACCGCCATGTCCTAGAACCAAAAATTCGAAGATATGTACCATCTACCAATCCACACTGGGCCCGCGTGGTGGATTACGGCCTACTCCCTCTCATCAAGAGGAGACCTGTGTCCCAGCGGAGGGAACATTATAGGCTGATTGATTATACTATGTCTTTCTTCTGATAATTCCTTATCCGAATTGATTTAATCTGTCAAGCTCCGCTAATGAGACACAATTGATTTTCTATTGTTTCGCCGCCAATGGGCGACGCGCGCCGCTTGACCGGTTAAAGTAGAACTTCTGCTAACAATTTACCATCTTTCGTGTTAGTGTCTAGTCTTGTTAAAACTAGACTTTCATTTAGAGGTTCTAGTCCGGTCGGCTTCACCACTCCGCTAGAAAACCGCGTGATTGACGCAGCTATGACCATTACTTGCTGAATAACTGGTAAAATGAGCATTTAGTTAGCGAAATCAGTGTGGTATGAGTTTGTTTATGATAATTTAGCTGACTGTACACATGTTGACTTCCGTGAAGTCGCATTTTTTAACCGACTTCAAAAAAGGAGGTTCTGTATTCGACCCGTATGTATGTATGTCTGCGATTTTCTCAAAAACTTTAGAACCGATTTTGATAATTCTTTCACTAAAGTGATCTACATACTTTCAGGAAGGTTTTAGTATATAATACATTAGGTAATTTTTCTTATGTACGTACTTATATACATAAATGTACTGCATCTCCGGCATTTCTATGCGAATTTTGATGATTCTTCTAGTCTTTGTCTTCAATTCTTCAGTGCACTAGTGTTAATTGAATTTGTGTGGGGTAGGTACAACTAAAAAGTGAAAAATATAAACTTGTTTACAAAAAAAAACAACCGACTTCAAAAAAAACACTACAAAGTGATAAATAACTTTAATTTCGGAAGTCGGTGTCAAAAATACGGAACCAACGACACCGACTTCCGAAATTAAAGTTATTTATCACAAGTTTAAGTTAGTTAGTTAGTTATTAATACATCTTTCTAAGTTAGATTTCTACCATAATCACTTTTCAATAGAAAAGTGATTATGGTAGAAATCTAACTTAAAGAGATATATAATTGATTCTAATGACTATAATTCGGTAAATACATTTCTATTATAGTCGCAAATCATATTTTGATCAAGATGATAAAATAGTAACAAAGTCTAAACTGTACATTGAATATTAAAAAAAAAAGTCGTTGCTTTGAGGTGGGAACGAATCTGATGCCGAACATATAATTATGTAGTTTTTAGAATTTTTGTCTGCTTGTCTGTTTATCTGGGTACATACGAGTATTCTGTATTGGCGCAAAAACGACTGAACGAATTTGGATGGGCACACAGGTTGTTTTTAACCTGGATTAACACACGGGTTAATTCCGGTAGTACCTACTACCGTACCTACACCTAAACGTAAACGCAACGCTACACGTAAACGTACCTACGTTTCCGAGGGTTATTTTCCGACATTAACGCAGCGAAGCCGCGAGAAAAAGCTAGTCAACAGTAACAAAGATTTAGTAACAAAACCGTTTATTTAACGCACGCACGGAACCCTAATCAAAGTAAATTCATTGCAATATTTACGACTTAGATATCGCAGTTACAATGTTGTGGTGAAATCTTGTAACGTCATATAATTTTATTTGAATGCGCAAACGCATGTTAGCGAGCGCCGAGCGGGTAAAATATGGCACTTGTGTTGGGTTTGAATGAAAATATCAAGAATTTATGAACGTAAATCATAGTTGCAGCTATTAAAATGAGTAAAAATATTGTAATCTAGTTATTATGATATTTTGTCATGACAAGTGTCATATTTTCATAGAGATACTTTATATTTTGTTAAACTGTTTTTTTCAATCAGGCCCCATTCACACTATACCTACAACTTTCTTGCTTGAGGCATGCAATAAAATTAAATCAAAAAATTACTTGCATGATCTAAACAGAGGCATTGTTTGAGCTGTGTTTTCAGTTTTCTTTTTACATTGGGATCGTAATATATATGCCAATGTCTAAAATCATAACATAGTTTATAACTACGAGTATGGTAACTTTAGCTGGGTATTAAAATAAAAATTATCCAACAATTTAGTGATTGTTTGCAAATACAGTTTGAATAATTAATTTTTACATAATTTTCATAATTGAGGACCTTGCAGCAAAAGGGAGGCAAGTCCAAGTTTAAGAAATGTGCCTCGTACATGCATCAAACGATAGTCATAGTTTTTGTTAAAATTGTAGGTGAAAAGACAGTAACGACAAAAATTTGGATCTGCCTCCTTTTGCTACAAGGTCCTCAATTGTACCATTCTGGCGTTTTGTTACATGGTGGGTTGTATTGTGTTCTGGTCTTGTGTTTCTTGGTGTACGTACTTGCGGATGTGGCGCGGCCGCCAATGAACTCCTATATTATTCTGAATTTTATAAAACGTGTTCTTTTTTCTCGACATAAACAAACGCTTCTTTTTCAATTTTAAAAGTGATTCTAAATTCACTTGATCGAATCCAGAATCGTTTTTCCGCCAGCCTGGCTTAAGTAAGGTTACCTTTAGCAGACAACCTTTACAGTACACACCAATACCCATCCTGTGGGGACAGGCATAATACTACGTTATTACTATAATTTATTTTTCTTTTCATTTTTTCTAGATAGTGGAACGCGGCGTGGATCCCAACGCAAGAGATGGAGACGGTGCTACTCCTCTACACTTCGCTGCGTCCAGGGGACACCTCAGCACAGTCCGCTGGCTCCTCAGACACGGTGCCAGACTACACCTGGACAGGCATGGGAAGAGCCCTATCAATGATGCAGCTGAAAACCATCATTTGGAGGTGAGATCTAAAAGTATAAGAAAGAAAATTCGCGTGAATACAAGTAAAACACATTTTAAGAGTCGATTTTTCAATCGTCAGATATATTATAATACTCGCCACGAAAGATGAGACTTGACAAGCTCAGTAGTAGGGAGTTTGCGCAGGTAGGTAAGTCGTGTACGAAATAGTTGCCCATAATGTGTATATGTATTCAGGGATTTATCGATGACATTTAGATAAAAATTCTTAACAATATTATTATATTTATTACGAAATAATAAAGTTTAAGATAAAAGTCAAGTCTCATATTTCGTGGCGCGCCTTTTATCTGAAAAATTAATATGGCTGTTGGACATTTATTTTCTAAACAAAAGTGGTCAAACCACATTTTTTATAAATCGCATATTGTTACTGTTTGAACAGTTTTTGAAAAATGGTCGACGAAAATTGAGGTTATAAAAAGGGTATCATTTAAGCTATCACCAATTTAATTAGTTTTGTGTTTCTTAAATAATAGGGTTTGTCCTCCAAATAGTAGATCTGTCACCAAAATGTAGTCACCAAACAATGCAAGTGACCTAACCAAACCGAACCTCGGGGTGCCCTTCGCTCGCTCTTGCATCCTATGTCGACGGAGCCCCGCTTCGCGGGGCCCCTATTTCTGTGTAAAGGGTTTAAAGTAACCTAACCAAACCGAACCTCGGGGTGCCCTTCGCTCGTTCTTGCATCCTATGTCGACGGAGCCCCGCTATCTGAGAACGAAAATATTTCGTGGCGATAGATCTATTTATTAGGTGATACAACTTGATGACAAATATAAATTTTGGTGATAGAAAATATAGTTCCCTTATAAAAAACAACTGTCAAAATAAAAACGCCTAGGTGATTTAATGTTTAAGTATTCAAATAATCGAATCAAATCACTCAATTTGTTAACCACACACGTTTTTCTGACCCATTTGTTTACATTTTCATCAAAATATTTTTGAACAGAGTTTAAAACCAAAAAAATTTTTTTTCTGCAATTAAAGCAACACCTAGATAGAATTTCTAATCATGTCAAGTTTATAAACGATCGAGCACGCTTCTCCATACCTCTCGGATTTCCAGCAGCCATAGAAAGTGTGTTATAATCACATCAAGTCATTACAGGTACAATTAAGTCGAGCAACAAGGGAGTAACGTATTAATTATATGTCTTTGTCTCGAGTTTTCTTTAGCCTTTCCTAGTTTCCAAGTATTGTATAACGTCTCGAACGCAGTGGCGTGCATAGCATATAGGCATATAAGCAGTGCCTACCTCGAGATACCAACATAGGCCTGTCAATTACATTTTAGTGTGTGTGCCCCACAATTAAGAAACTCACTAAATTATCATACCTAGCAAAAAACGAAATCTTCATACAAACACGCGCGGCAGTAGGCAGTCGCCGGATAGCCTACTCGGCTCCCGTACTATTCGCACATTGTATTGGTCTTTACTCGTTCAAGTTAATACGACAAAATTAAAAATACGTAGGTACGTCTCACGCGTAATACCATGACGTTCGACCTTCGCAATTTGTCACCCTTAAGTAGGCATGCCTACTCAAATAACCACACTTTTGACCTCACTTTTTTTTCTGATTAGTGACCGCATTTGAAAACCAATGCACGCTACTTACTGCTCGAACGTATCGTAAAGATTATAGTGTGTTAATTTTTTTTACGAACTAGTTATGATGCTATTCCATTTCGCGTTCATTATGAGAGCAATGGTGACCCAGTGGTAACGGCTCCGACTTACGAGTCGTGGGTTCAGACCTAGACAGGCGCTTACTTTGTGTAAATTATTTCAACAATTACTGCTCTCAAAACAGTGAAGGAAAACATCGTTAGGAAACCGGCATGTCCTAGAATCAAAGACATGTGACACTGAGGGGCCGTCTCCACGAGCGAGAGAATCGCAGCGATATTATCGACGTGCCACGTATTTCTATACACTCTCTTAGAACGTGTCTCTACGCGGCGATATCATCGCGGCGAAAAATTGATGGCACGGCGAGACTATCGCCGCGATTCTCTCGCTCGTGGAGACGGCCCCTGATGGGATCCGCTAGGGCCGATGCCTGCCAGGGATTTTCTGACATGCCCTCCCGCTCCCGCTGTTTATGGATAACGCGCTACATTGGTATAGACTAGGAATACTGATTTCATATATCCTGACTAATATTATAAATGCGAAAGTAAGTTTGTTTGTTACCTTTTCACGCCTAAACCACTGAACCGATCATCCTGGCATATACGTTGTCAGGTGTACAGAAATCACACTATGTCCAGGCCTATGTCCAGCAGTGGACGTCTTTCGGCTGAAATGATGTGTACAGAAACGGACATAGGGTATCTTTCATCCCGAAAAAAAGTGCTGTTCCCGAGGAAAACAAAAATAACGTTATTATGATAATAGATGGCACCACGTGTCTATTGAACTTTATCACATTATTTAATTCTGAGGCGGTACGAAGTTTGCCGGGTCAGCTAGTACTCGATATTTTTAACCGACTTCTAAAAAAGGAGGAGGTTCTCAATTCGAATGTTTGTATTTTTTTTTTTTTTTTTTATGTATGATCACGCATAACTTTTTACAGAGCAGTCCGATTTTGATAATTCTTTTTCTATTGGAAAGGATATATCCCGAAGTTGGTCCCATATAAATTTGGAAAAAAAAATCCAACCCTAAGGGTAGGAAAACAGGGGATGATTGATTGTTCACTCACTGATTGTAATGTATGACCACGCATAACTTTTTACAGAGTAGTCCGATTTTAATACTTCTTTTTTTATTGGATAGGACATACCTCGAAGTTGGTCCCATGTAAATTTGGAAAAAAAAATCCTACCCTAAGGGTGGGAAAATAGGGGTGATTTATTGTTCATTCACAGATTTTAATGCTGAGCTGTGTATTACAATTAAAATAAAAGGCCTATCTATGTTGGTATATAAAGCCTGTTTTTTTAAGTATTTTATTATACAAAAAAGAATAATTAAAGTAGGATTATATAACAGTTAATATCTAAAGTAAGGTAGGTAGCTATTTTAAAAGTAGTCAAAAATTAAGCATTGTAGTAATTAGTAAATTATAGCCTCAAAAAATTATAAAATAAAAACTTTTTAACAAAAAAATTAAACCTCCGAAAAAACTGAAAAGCAAAAAATAAAAACCTTTTTTATTTTACCTTAATAAATAAGTTCTTAAACTAATGCAAGTATACCTAAGAAATTTTGAGTCGGCGCCAAACAATCAAACAAAAAATGCGCTCTCCGCACGACCACTCGCAACGATATTAAGTTGCTTGTTTGGCGCCGACTCAAAATTACTTAGGTATACTTGCATTAGTTTAAGAACTTATTTATTAAGGTAAAATAAAAAAGGTTTTTATTTTTTGCTTTTCAGTTTTTTCGGAGGTTTAATTTTTTTGTTAAAAAGTTTTATTGATTGCTTTTCAAAATGTGAACTTTGGTAATCAAATCAAAGCACGCAATTTGTAAGTGTTTTTTGATCTATTTGCTTACATTTACATTACATACTTTTGGAACAAACCACAGTAGTAAATACCTCTTAATAAAAAAAAGTAATTAAAAATTAAAAAATCCGACTGCAACCTTATACTAAAACTAATTGAAATGCTAAAAACAAGCCCATTTTAAATGAAATAAAAGTTGGAAGCAGGCGGGACTCATTTGAGTTTGAAACTATAATAATGGTATGGGCCCCGCCTGCTTGCTGCTTTACATACATACTCTCGAAAAACCCTCCTTCTGGCGCAGTCGGGTAAAAAAATCAGCATAAGTCACAGCCTCGTCCACTTTCTACACATGTCCACAACAACCAAAGCTCACGTTTTGAAAGTATCACTTTTCACTGGTCACACTTTGTTGCGTCGTTTTCGGCGCACGCGCATACTTAATTGTTCGTTATTCACACCGGTCAAATCAACGAAAGTAAAACTATGATATGGATCTGATATGCGTGTTTTGTTTTTCGTTTTTTTTCTGTCTGCTCTAACTCTGACGAGGGCCTAATTAGTGAATAATGTTTAAATTATTGTTTGTTTTGGTTTCACTTTTACATACATACCATACCTACATTTTCTGTCATCTGTCAGGCAGGATGACACCTCAAAACTTTTCGTTTTTTTTTTTTCAATTTTAATGTAAGTATTTTTTTTTGAAAAATCATCGTGTTTCAAAAATCGCAATGAATGTGTGCAATTTATGGAAGGAGTGATGGGGTTATGGAGAAATGTCTTGACGCTGCGTGAGCGTGCGTGATCCATTGCCACTCATTCGATGTCCACCGCGCACAGCATGGATGGAAAGCAGCAGATGAAGTGATTTTTTACTCCGTTGGTGTAATTGCCGTATAGCGTTCCAGTGTGAGGATAAATAAATAAATAAATAAACTCACGTCTTTTTCCCATGGGGCTAGGCAGAAACTACAAAACGCTACCTGCTACGATTCTTACATACTTACATCTTTTGCTTCGTTTATCTACATGCACACTATCAATCGGAATCTGAATCATTTTGAAGCAAATTGCTAATCCATTGCTTCGTAAGTTCGAAAAAACTGTCTGCTCAACACGTATATAAGGTCCCATTAAAATAGATGGACAAACTTGTAGAAATCATTCAGACCACCAAAATAAGGTCGATGGTAAAAAAATATATGAGAAAAACGCATTAGATACTTACAAGAAAAATAATCAGCTAACGAAAATACACTAATGTGCCGGCAATTTATTATTTTAGGACAAAATAAAATCACTTTAATCAGTGTTTTTTTTTGCTTGAATATCTTTGGTTAGACGTACGGAGCGCTGTGTTAAAATTTGTCCATCTATTTTAATGGGACCCTGTATAAGGCAATGAATGTTGTTGAACTGTCAAAATGAAACCGATTCCGATTGATAATGTGTTACGCAATTGCCCCGCAGATCTATTTTAACAAGTCACTTCCTCAACTTCCTGCATTCATTGCCGTCTTACTTACCTAAGTGAGTTAGGAAATTGATTATTTATGGTAGGTAGGCTCTATTGGATAAGCTCTCACTTTCTGAGCCTTTCAATTTGCATTAAATTAATATAAACAATGTTATTTCAATAATAAAATGTGTTGCGTTATTTTGTGACGAAAACAGCCTGTATATATGTATGAATATAAATTATTCAAATTCATTTATTCACATTTAAATAGAGTCAATACAATTGGTGGTTCTACATGTTACATTATTTGGTCTTATATTCTACTAGCTGCGCCCCGCGGTTTCACCCGCATAAATTTCGATCCCGTGGGAATATCAAGATAAAAAATATCCTATGTATTATTCAAACGTATAGACAATATTACTGTAAAGTTTCATGAAATTATGTTCAGTAGTTTTTGCGTGAAAGAGTAACAAACATCTATCCATCCTCACAAACTTTCGCGTTTATTATATTAGTAGGATAGGAAGTAGGATATTAGTAGGATTAGTAGGATAGGATAGGAAATAGGATAGGATTAGTAGGATTTAGCCTTGTTTTTATTTTTTACTGTGTTTAGTTTAGTTTGTGATCTTCCTGTACGAGTCACAATAAATACTTTTTCTTTCTTTCTTTCTTTCTTTCTTTCTTTCTTTATTACTACTAAAATTGTTCCCATTGCTTTTCTGATTTGCAGCCGCCGCTAAAATTATGGAGCGCCTGGGAATAAGCCTCAAAGTGTAGGGAACAGCAGTTTTTTTTTTTGAGTTGGCCCCATAATAAATATTTCAACTTTATGGGTACTTAGTACGCTTCTTTAAAGTATGTCGCTTGTTTAACCTAAGCTCCTGAATCGGGCGCTTATACCTACATTCCTCTGGCATATAAATTGTTCATTTTATGGGTCACTGAAATTAACCTTAAGCGACCTCTACCGGCAGACGTACGAAACAATAGCACAGGTCACTTCCTGTTACCAATTGCACACCAATTTTATTCGTCATACATAACGCTGACTGTGAGTTCAGCGTCGCTTTATTATTTCGATACAATGAGGAATTCTATAGAAATTATATCAGCTGAAATATGAGGAAAAGACGCGAAAATGTCAATGTTAGATTAACAAAATTTTTAGGCTTTAGGCTGAGGGCTAAATATCACTAATTATGTTAGTAAAACAAGGTTATTTAGGTAGGTACTTAGATATTTTAAATGTAATTTGCTCGCCCCCTATTATAGATAGTACAGTCGAACAAGCTATTTGGTATACAGGCAAAAATATTCATCTTTCCACTACACTGCCAATATTTAAGTTTTATTTAGTGCGTTATAACTTTTTTAGCTTATGATATCCTTAATGAAATAGAGTGGTATAAAAGAATTGACAAACTCAGCACACCATTGTTTAAAAGCAGTTGCAAGTTAGCTGCCTGTATACTAAATAGCTTGTTCGACCGTACCATCCGCAAAGACGCGCCCCACTCTTCTTATTAATCGCTAGTGGTTATCGCTAGTTAATTCCGCTATTGTTTTAGTTTTTTGATACACACTAATTAGTTTAAAGTAATCAAACATCTATGCTATAAGATGTAAGCAAGTTAAAAAAATATGGATGTCACGTCTACTGTGAACGTTAATCTTTCGGAAATGTGATTTTTCATATACAAGGTGTAACATTATTAACGCAAGTCCTGAAAGTACTTTGTTCATAATTGACTACTGAATCGATTTCAGTAACTTTTGATGTAGGTATTTTTTTTCAAAAAATATGTATTTTTCCATACTGACCGCTGATTGAGCCAAAGGAAATTAAATCTTATTTCAGGGCAATAAGACTCAATTTTAAATGCATAAAGTAATGCTGGAATCAACACGATTTTCTTTATAACATCAGTTAGCTTAAAAAAAATATGTTTTGATCATTGTATTATGCTTTTAACTCAATAGTCTAATTGGGGTGTATGAGGTCTTGCGTTAATTATGTTACATATTGTATAGGTTCCATGCGAGGCCGCCATTTTGTAAAAAAAAAACAAAATGGCGGACAGGTATGCCACGAAAACACGTAGCTTTACATGTGTTGCCATAGAAGATAATTTAAAATCCTAATTTGATCGCGTTCAGCACTAATTTAGCATTACCAGCTATGATCGATTTTGATTTGATACACAACTTAGTGACGGTGCTTAATGCTTGAGATAATTACTATAAAATAAATAAGTACCTTGCTTGTTACATCATTTTCAGTTTTTTCCAGTAAATTGCTACTAACATAATATCATCACGCCCTTTACTTCCCGAAGAATTGGGAGAAGGTGTACGTTAGTTAGTTTAGTTGAGTGAATTACAGTTGTAGTAAAGAAAGAAAGAAAGAAAAATATTTTATTTGTAAAAAAATTAAACCCTCGGGGTCCGAGTGCTCATAGTATATTTAAGGAAATTTCAAAACGGCTGGTTGACACTTCCCGTGACCCAAGGACTCGCTTTTACCTTGGCCAAAGGCTAAGCATTGCCATACAACGTGGTAATGCCGCCAGTCTCTTGGGTACATTACCAGTCGACAGCGATGCGGATGAATTTTTCGACGCTATATTTTAGTTTGTGTATAGTTTTAACTAAGTTAGGTTTTAATTTTGTTGTTTTTGTTAATTGTTGTAAATTAGGTAAAGTTTTTAAAAGTAATAAATTGCTTCAAAAATTAAATAAATGTAAAAACCAAAACTCCCAACCAAAATTTTATTGTATGTTGTGTATTTTCCTAATAATCCACGATCTCAATATTTTTAACCGTCATTCTACAACTAAGACTGTCTTCCTTCCGCAGTGCCTGAACGTGCTGGTGGCCGCGGGCGCAGCGGGCGCGGACAACAAGCAGCTCTCCTCCTACAAGGCGATACACTCCTGCGCATGTGCGCCGGGGGAGGCACGAGTGAGTACACTCTTTTATAATATAATGCGTAATTGAAATAACTGAAAACCTCTTAAAGGATCACTGTACTCTTCATTACGAACACCATGAAATCTAAGTATGTGTGGGAATATTGATGCAGATTGAACGATTATAAAAAGGTTTTTTTTTTTTCATAATGACGCCAATTGGTTAATTACAAAATTGATAAAAATAGACACAAGGTTGGACAACCAAGAAGTATTTTGAGACAGAAATAATTGTCTAGCTGTAATTCAGCAACTCTTAATAAAAAACAGCAACGTTTTATAAAAAGAGTCTGCAGAGGTTATGCTGTTTTCCTTTTCAGACACAAAAAAAAACGTTATTTAACATTCCGAGCTGTGGGTAAATTATCCACCAATGGCGATTAACTAAAAGCGAGAGAGCAGTGGTAGGTGGTAGCCCACTGATATGAGCCCTGATTTATGAGTTGTAGGTCGTGAGTTCGAACCCAGGCAGGCACTTTGCGTATTAAATTTCACCACTACTACTTTCAAAATTGTGAAGGAAAACATTGTGAAAAAAGCGGCATGTCTTAGTACCAAAAATTCGAAGACATTTGACATCCACCAACCCACACTGGGCCCGAGTGGTGAATATTGGTCCATTCCCTTTCACAGAGAGGTGGCCTGTGTCCTAGCAGTGGGAACATTATAGGCTCTTTTGTATTTTTGCATCTTTTGTACGTTTCTTGAGCGAGAAAATCGTTGTAGGTAGTTGTTTTCTTGTCGCCGTTGGGACAGGTGCCTGCCTAAGGCGAACCTGCGACCTCTCAGTCACCGACTACTGTTACTAACTTGTGTTTGTTATACTTCATTTTGTTTTACTTTTAACGCTGTTTGGTTTTTAACTTGTTTATATTGTCAGAGTTGTTGAGTTACGCAAGTACTTGTATTTGGTAACGAAATGTTTTCTTTATCAATTCAGTTTTATTATGTTTCTATTATACAATATGAATGATATGAGAGCAGTGTTGGCCATGTGGTAACGGCCGCGACTTACGAGTTGTAGGTCGTAGGTTCGAATACAGACAGGCGCTTTACTTTGTGTAAATTATTTCATCACCACTGCCCTCAAAACGGTGAAGGAAAACATCGTGAGGAAACCGGCATGTCCTAGAATCAAAAATTCGAAGACATTTGACATCTGCCAACCCGCACTGGGCCCGCGTGTTGGATTACGGCCCACTCCCTCTCACTGAGAGGAGGTCTGTGTCCCAACAGTGGGAACATTATAGGCTGATTATGTAATGTTATGTATACAATATGCATTCTAGACGATGTTCATGATTTTCTTAATATTCTGCACAGACGACCTTTGGTTTGTATTTTTTTCGAATACAGAGCCCTGATTCACAAACATACGACAGGCTATCGTATCGACAACCTGACATTTCGACAACCTGATTTGACTTCCCCTCAACAGCAAATAGCTGTTGGAAGAATAGCGGGCGTCTATTTGATTTAAACTGACAAAATTTTCGGGTTTTGGACTTGTGAACAGCATTGAGAAGACTCCTACGATAACAATGATTAATGTTCGATACGATACGGAAGCATATCGAGTGTTTGTGAATAAGGGGGCTGGTCAAATTAAATTAGATAGCTAAACTCCGCAGGCGTGTTGGGTATCGATATCTTTCGCTTCTTCTCTATTAGTCGTCACCTAAGCAGTCTTAAGCAGCGGGGCAATTTTGTAACACATTATCAATCGGAATCGGTTTCATTTTGACAGTTCAACAACATTCATTGCGTTATTTAAGTGTTGAGCAGACAAATTTTTCGAACTTATGAAGCAATGGATCAGCAATTTGCTTCAAAATGATTCTGATTCCGATTGATAGTGTGTTACGCAATTAGGGTGCCGGCCGGCCTGATTTAATTTAAGACTAGTTTTTATTTCTCTTTTACTAACCCTCCGCCAATTCTCAAATTCCAGTGCGCCTTACCAAACTGCATCAACATAAACGGAACCCGCTCCCCCTTCTACCTGCACGCTCCGGAGCGAGAGCGACGCAACTCCGTGCAGGAGCGACGTGGCTCATTGCCGTCCACCGTGGGCTCGGTCAGCTCCGCTCGCTCGGGGCCCGCTGACGGTCTATATGTGAACCCCATGCAGAGAGCCACGTCTACCAGTGTGACGCATCATAGCTCCTCCGGCGAGGAGAGCTCAGGTAATTTTTTAGATTCTTTTGGATATTTTTCCGGTGTGGTATATTTGATTAGGATGCCCTCCGAAATGGTCGGGTTTCTCAGTTAGAAGGAGTGTACAATATCGTAACACGTTCATTTGGCAGTTTCTGTCGTTAATATAATAGCTAGTAAGATGCAGGAGCGACTTGGCTCATTGCCATCCACCGTTGGCTCGGTCAGCTCCGCTCGCTCGGGCCCTCTGACGGCCTTTACGTCAACCCCATGCCGAGGGCCACATATATCAGTCTGACGAATCACATGTAGCTCATCTCATCATCTGGGGAAGATAGGTCAGGTAAATTGTTAAAACATTTTCTGGTCTTTTTTTAACCGACTTCAAAAAAAGGAGGAGGTTATCAATTCGACTGTATTTTTTTTTTTTTTTTTATGTTTGTTACCACATAACTTGCGACTGGGTGAACCGATTTTCATGATTCTTTTTTTATTTGAAAGCTGGTGCTTCCCGTGTGGTCCCATTGTCACCATTTCAATATCTGATGATGGGATCTTAGAGAAATCGAGGGCAACCCTCAAATTTTATAGGCTCACTTATTATTTTTCGCATATTTTATGAAGTATCTTGTGTATTTGCGTATGATTGTCGCCATTTCAGGTAGCTGGGCTGATGATGGAAGGTACAACTCCTTAACAGTAAGAAGTTACTGAAACAGGCAAGGGCTGTTTTTAGTAAACTGTTTTGATGTTTGATAGGGCATTTGTCACATTTGGTCTCATGATCATCAAGTCATGACCTGATGCTGCAGTCAGGATAGTCTGCAGAGTACCTAACTCCTCGACAACTAACAGCAGATATATCGTGTTTAGGCTCATTGAAAAGGGCTCGATGTGTGGATAAACGTACTGTTAATGAGGAACACCGAAGTACATAGAGACCTGATGCTGAAGCCAGGAGCGTCAGAAAAAGTACAAACCTTGAAATTACAGCACAGTAGTCGTGTTTGGGCTCATTTTAAACAGGACTAAATTTTAAGTTCAATGCAATGTTGACATAAGTCTGGCCTGATGCTGCAGCCAAGATTATCAGCATCTAGTCTAAAAACATCAGGTCAGGATTTGATGATGGGATCCTGGAGAAATCGAAGGAACTCTTCAAATATTATAGGCACACCTATAGCGATTTGGGTATTTTTTATAGTAACTTGTGCACTTGCTCTCGGAAAGCACCATTTGGTGAAGTGGAACTGATGATGAAGACCACAGATGGCCTCTGGAACTACTCAATCTATATATATAAAAATGAAACCCGTTTTCCGTTGTCACGACATAACATGAAAACGGCTGGACCGATTTCGATGAAATTTGGTATAGAGATAGTTTGAGTCCCGGGAAAGGACATAGGATAGTTTTTATCCCGATATTCCCAACGGGATCGACATTTACGCGGGTGAAACCGCGGGGCGCAGCTAGTAATATATAAGTATTTCACGGGTTGCTATTCGATTACTTTAATTTGGTTGCTAAGCAGTTTATACTCGTCACAATGTGAATGGTGATATGGAGCTGATGGTGGACCTGGAGAACTCCTCAACAATTAACTTCCCTGCATCGGGAAAAGCAATAATTTGTTTGTAAAAGGCGATGAGCACTAAGCTATTGTAACTTAGATAAATTATAAGCAGACCCACTAAAAAGCGTGAAATAAAAACTTTTTAAGAAAAAAAAAACCGACTTCCAAAAAACACTACAAAGTGAAAAATAACTTTAATTTCGGAAGTCGGTGGCAAAAAACTAAAATACAGATCCAAAGACACCGACTTCCGAAATTAAAGTTATTTTTCACTTTGTAGTGTTTTTTGGAAGTCGGTTTTTTTTTTTTTTCTTAAAAAGTTTTTATTTTAGGATACCTATAAGCTACCCTTTGTACAAATATGTACAGTAGTACCCAACTGATATGGCTTACCGATGTACCTGCGCAGAAGATGAATTTTCAAAGCGCGGGAAATGCTATTGACCAATCGGCACGCTCCACGCACCGCGCTTCTTCTTCCTGTACCGCTATTGGTCGGCAGCTGTCGCCATGTTAGCGCGCGCCGCGTGGCATGTTAGTCAACCGCCATACTTCTGATCGAGTGCACGCGCAGCAGGCAAAAGTACACTTAGTGGCAACAAAAGTGTTTTCTTTTTTATGATTTAAAAAGAGGCCATCGACTGGACCATTTTGTAATAAACACCAACGAAGCCACATCATCCTCATCGGATAGTGCGAGTCGTGATAGTGGTGGTAATAGTAGCAGCGCTCAGAGTGATATTGAGATAGCAGGAGTGCGGCATTTAGATTAAGTTTTTTCTATTGTTTACTAAATGAATACCTATTTGTTTATTAAATAAATCGTACATTTTAAATAACCTGTATTTTTAATTAAATATATATTTGATGAAAATTGGAGGCCCGATAAAATTGGCACAAAGTGTAATTATGCGGAGGGGCGTGACTTGCGAGTGAGACGGAACTAACAGCTACAGTGTATTATGAACCTTATAGTAGTGATCTAAGGTTGATTGTAAGTTTTAAGCATTCTTTCGATAATCTTCGGGGCCATACTTTCTTTTCTGCGCGAACTGTTAGGCCGTGCATTTACGGAGGGTTTTAAAATAAGTAAACTGTTTTACTTAATGTATGTATATTAAAAACAATATACAAAATTAGGACTTAGGACGTGTGTGACTCTTTAGGATGACGGAGTGAGACTGTTGTAAGTGTCCTCAAAATTGGGCGACGGCGACAGGCCCTTAACGGTGATACTTGAGATTGGAATGCTGAGAAGTGCAGGATGCGCTTCTCTTAAATATTTATTTTTAATTTATTAGCGAGTCAGGGTTATAACAACCCCCTGCTTAAGTGGAAACTTACGCCTCTTAAAAGCGAAGTTTACAAAAAATGGTTTCTAATTTGTTGTCAGACGCGGCGTATGACGTGTTAATTGAATTATGTTTTCGCCGGTCGGGTTATCGGTGTTGTAATTATTAATTTTAGATTCATCTAATATTTGACTGTGTTTAAATTTCTTGTAAAGAGCCATACATTTCCTATTACAGTAATGGTACAATAAAAACATGACAAAAATACATGTAAACATAAATGTATATAAAACAATAGAGTATGATGGAAATACATTAGGTGTTTCATTAATGTTAAAGTTCTTAGCTATTTCTAGAATGTTAGCAATCCTATGGTTAATTATATCTAGGTTATCGATATTCACATTAGGAATCTTCGGTAGATTCTGATTAGGTATAATTAAGTTTATTAAAATTAGACATATTACAACATGAATCATGGATTAAGTTAAAATTGGAGTGAATATAATTAAGAATTGATCTAAGATATTTCATACTTATTAGTTTTATATTTTTTTTTTTACAGTATCCTTTACATTTAGGTCTTAGTGTTAGTATACATGTGCCTAGGATAGTATATTCGGATATTTTGCTTTCACAAATGGGGTTATCTTGAGTACTAAGTTCTTTAATCTGTTTACAAATGTGTACAAGCTAGTAACAATTTTACAAACACTTAATTTATCTAGCGTTATAAACTTAGATCTATCTTTACATAAAGCTATGTATGTGGCTATGTGGAAAATTAGTGCATAGGATTTAGATACATTATGGGGTACACGCACAGGAACATTCTTATACAAACTATATTGGCTTATCAAAACTAAAGGAATACAAGCTTATCATCTAAAATATAACTTACAATTTCTGACAGATTTATTTAAGTGTTTAAGCCACTTAGCTCCGTTGGGAATTCTGTGTATTTAGGCAAGTTCTTAATACTTTTCGACCAGGTCGTAATACAGATTTTTTTTTGGTGATAGAACTGACGGGTGTATCGAGTGTTCGAGTTTGCGAACAGGATGGAGTTAACAATATCTTCTAATTTACAGGAGAGGCTTAAAACGCTTGACTAGAGCACATTTAACGAGTTTTGTAGAGTGGCTTTAAGTGCTAAAACATTTGTAACGGCTGTGATATTATCAACGTGGGAAGAAAGGTTTTCTGTTACTGTGTTGAGGGCTTTCTAGTTTTTATTAATTTTATGATTGACTTATTTAAGCTATAGATCGCGGATTTACAGATTAGAGTGTTTTCTCTGAGTTTGTTGTCATTCTCATATTAGTACTTGAAATATTGATTATGTTCTGAGCGTTTGGCAAACCATAGTATAATGCTGTCACACTGTAAGAGAGTATTTATGCATATATAAGTCCTTAACTAATTTAACACTAAATAAAAGTAGAAAGATAGGATTACTTATAACCTAGGTGATATCTATATCTGTAGCTAATTTTACTTCATCGTAATGATGTTTGACATGTTTTCTATTGATTAGTAGAGAAAGTGTGTGGTTCCCATGGACTTTTACTACTTTGTAGGGACCTTTCCACACAGGTGACAATGCTTTCCGCATTCTTAAGTGGTTTTTTAAGTAAACCATATCACCAACCTTATAAGTGACAGGTCGGGACCGTTTGTCGTAATATTCTTTCGACGTTTCTTTGGATTTAGTTATATTTTCTATAGCTTTATTATGGGACAGTTTCAAACGGTGACTTAACATTTTAATGTAGTCGTGGTAGGTGTTAGTAGGGTTTAGTTCATAGACTGAATCTGGTAAATAAGGTTTATGACCGAACAGTAGTTCATAGGGCGTGAATTGAGTAGTCGTATGGACGTTAGTGTTGTATGCAAGAATTCCTGTATAAACATATTTATGCCAATCGGTTTGGTCGTTGTTAACATATGATTTAAAATATTCCTTTAAAGTGGAATGACTTCTTTCTAAAGCTCCTTGTGTTTGGGGATGATAGGGTGTTGACCACAGTTGTTTTATTTTTAGGAATTCGCAGGTCTTTTTAAACAAATCAGCTGTGAAATTAGTACCTTGATCAGTCAATATAGTTTTGGGGATACCGAATAAGGAGATAAAGTGGACAAGGCATTCACAACATTCTTCGGCTGAAGTATTAGAGATGGGGTAAGCAAAGGAGAATTTTGTCAAGTCGTCCTGAAGGGTTAGTATGTATTTGAATTTGAATTCTCCAGCTTCAGGAAGCGGACCTACGATGTCGAGGCTAATGCGTTCAAAAGGCGCAGTTGATGTAGAAGTTATCTGCATAGGAGCTCGATTGGTTTGGCGAAGAGCTTTGTTGAGTTGGCATTGGGAACATTTCTTCACATAATTTTGTATGTCGCTTTTCATGTTTTTCCAATAGTACCGTTCTCTGATACGATTGTACATGCGTGATTGACCTACATGTCCGGCTACGGGTAAGTCATGATTTTGTTTTAGGATTTTAGGAATTTCGCTTGGGACTGGAAAGATAATAGTATTTTTGTAAATATTAATCTTAATATTCGTATTGTGGAATACATAAGCTAGAATATTATATGTTTTAGCGTATGAAAGTTTGACGAAGGAATCTTTGAAATCTGAAATAGCAATTTCTTTGGGACTTTCATCGCATCCTACTAATAATTCGTTTCTTAGGTTTTTCAAAGATTTGAATAAATCTGGATATGGAAGGTCATCAAAGTGATGTACTTTAGTGAAAATTAAGTAATATGATTTACCTTTAGATTTGAGGTTTTGAAAGGAATACAGTGTTCTTTCTCTATTCATTAGATCAGAGGCGTCGCTATAGTTAGCAAGGATTTCTTCAATATAAGGATTCGACTCGTCAAGATCAATGGATGTAGGAATAATGATGACTTTTGAATTTGAAGATAGTAGAGGGTTTGTATACTCGTGTATTATAGTGTTGAAAGTATATTTTTTATTAGATGTAGCTTTCAGGAAATCGGAGTACGAATTTTCATACACATCAGTACTTGGTAGGTTTATGGGCGAGTTTTCAGAGTTTTCGAGGTTTTGTAAGTTATAACGGTCAGGATTAAAAGAACTAGGCGGGAGCGGTGAATCTAAAGGATTAGCACGTGAGGTGCCTGCTTTCGGGGAAGTAGGATTGTTAATATTTATGGGATTTGATACAGGAAGGACGGGGATGGATTCTAAATGTTCGGTTTTTATTGCATTTACAGGGGCTGATGTACATATTGGATATCTAGATAGTGCATCTGCAGCGGAGTTAAGTTTTCCCTTCTTATAAATAATTTCGTATTCATATTCTTCTAGTTTTAATCTCCATCTTTGTAATTTACTGGCGGGGTCTTTGTGATTAAAGAGCCATTTTAATGGACGGTGATCGGTAACGATTTGGAATTTGCGACCATACAGGTATGGCCTGAAGGTTTTACAACCAAAGAGGATTGCTAGTAATTCTTTTTCAGTGGTGTTGTAATTGATTTCACTTTTATTAAGGGTACGAGACGCGTAAGCTATAGGTCTCTCTTTACCATTTTCTCCTTGAGAGAGTATAGCACTTATCGCGTAGTTAGACGCGTCACACGTGAGTATGAATTGTTTAGAAAAGTCTGGATATGCTAGTAGAGGTGGGGATATGAGTCTAGTTTTTAAAGTTTCAAAAGCAAGTTGATGTTCATTTTGCCATACAAATGGAATGTCCTTTTTCAGGAGGGATGTTAGTGGTTTAGCGAATTTAGAAAAGTCGGGTATAAATTTTCGGTAATAGGACATGAGACCTAGGAATGATTTTATGTCTTTCGCGGATTTAGGTCTCGGAAAATTGGATACGGCTTTGATTTTTTCAGGATCGGGTTTTACACCGTCATCAGTAATTTGGTGACCGAGGTAGGAAACTTCTTTTCGAAGGAACTCGCATTTGTCGGGTTGCAGTTTAAGATTAAATTCTCTGATACGTTGGAACACTAATTCTAGATTTTTGATGTGGGAATCTAGGTCATAGGAGTAGATAACGATATCGTCAAGATAGACAAAGCATCGGATTCCTTGTAGTCCTGATAGGACGGAGTTCATGAGCCTCTGGAATGTTGACGGGGCGTTTTTCAGACCAAAGGGCATTCGCTCAAATTCGAAGTGTCCCTGTGGTACGCTGAACGCAGTTTTAGCTGCGTCTTCAGGTAATATTTTGACCTGATGAAATCCAGAAGCTAGATCTAGAGTTGAAAAGTATTTGGATTTTCCAAGTTGATCTAGTATTTCAGTGATGTTGGGAATAGGATAAGAATCTCCGATTGTGACATCGTTTAACTTCCTGTAGTCTATGACAACTCTCCATTTTCGCTGGCCGGAAGCATCTAATTTTTTTGGAACGACCCAAATGGGTGCGGACCATGGGGACATAGAAGGTTTAATGATGCCTTTGTTCAGCATTTTAATAATTTGTTTTTGAACTTCTTGTTTATGGCATTCAGGAAATCTATAGGATTTAACGTGGATCGGTGCGTTACTTGTTGTTTTGATTTCATGTTGTAGCGCACTCGTTGTCGTCAATGGGTCACCGGGTAGATGGAATATGTCTGAGTAATTAGAGCAGGTTTGATGAAGGACGTTAATTTCTTCGGAGTTTAAATGAGACGTTCTGAGTTGTTTAAGCACTTCTTTAGTGCGGGAATAGGTATCTTGAGGCGATATAGTATTGATAGGATATTCGTCACATTGAACGGATTCAGAGGGCATTTCAACTGGAATCAGAGTAAGATTCAAATTGGATTTAAGTGGTATAAGGGAGTCAGATATATTAGCAACAGTTATGTTGACTCTATTATTTTTCTTTGTTCTGACTAAGCAGTTTGATATCAATATGTTTTTGTGTTGCGTTTGATCGAGGATTAACCCTTCTTTTATTTCAGGATTGGAAACGGAGCATTCTATTACCATTTCAGATCTGGCTGGAATATAATAAATAGGTTCGTTAAATTGGACTGGTATTTGTAATTTATTAAATCTGATCTCTTGGTTAACATAATCGATGTTACCTCCGAAAGCGTTTAGCAAATCGCTTCCGATGATGCCATCATAAGGGAGATGTATTTTATCTACTACATGGAATTTGTGATTTACGAGCTTTCGAGGCGAGTCGGATAATTGTAACTTAAGTGGGAAATGACCTAAGGTTACCGTGGTTCCTTGGTCGGGCTCTATTCCTTTTAGGTTTATAGGTTCGGCTATGAGTTTGGGGATTTTATGCATACAGCTTTTCTTGATGAGACTAATTGCTGATCCAGAGTCTATTAAAAGGCATAATGGTAAGTCTGAGACGGAAGTGTTGATAAGGAGATGCGGGAGTAAGGTTCTTCGTGGATCAGTGGTAATTTCAAATATTTCTTTAGGGTTTGCAGATTTTTTTTGTTTATCAGATTCGGTGTTTTTGGATTTAGTAAAATTAGGGATTTTAATAGATATAGTAGGTTCAGTGAGTTTAGTAGATTCAGTAGGTATAGTCGATACAGCGGATTTAGTAGATTCAGGGTATATAGTAGATTCAGTCGATTTATTAGATTCAGTCGATTTAGTAGATACGGTGGATTTAGTAGATTCAGTGGATTTAGTAGATTCAGTGGATTTAGTAGATTCAGTGGATTTAGTAGATTTAGTAGATTCAGTGGATTTAGTAGATGCGGTGTCTAATGGATGTGGTATGTGGTGTCTCGCACGACACCGATACGAGCCACTTAATAGTTTTTTGGGTCATTGTCGGTTTTATCGTTGAATTCAGGGTCCTCTTGTTCGTTTGATTCCTCAACGAAATTTACTCGTTTTGGTGGTTTGTTACCGGAAGTAGAAGGTAGTTCATTATTACGGAAACGATTGTTATTATATTCGCGTTTACGGCAATTTTCGATTGAGTGCCCCGGGAATTTGCAGTATCGGCAGATATCGGATTTATTGGGTTGACTGTTATTACTAGATGGACGATGTTGTTGGGACGGAGGGACAGGTTTATTTGGTTTAGAAAACTTGTTTTCCGTAGGTTGAGTTCTCTTGAACATTGACTGTTGAATGCGCTCTTCGTTGATAGCGTAATTTACGGCCTCGTTTAGGGTTTGTGGAGACCTGCATCTCACCATGTTAGAGATACGCGGGAGTAGACCCATCGTGAAATGATGGAGAGCTAAATCTTCCATTGCCGCTGTACGGCCGGGAAGTTCTTTGGCTTTAGCAGTGGATAGTGACACTTCTGTAAGCAGACGTGAGAGGCATGTCTCGATTTTCAAAGCGAATTCGTTAACATTTTCTTGCGGACTTTGTTTGCTCTCTTGGAGTTCAGTAAGAAGATGGGCATAGTGCTTCCTGTCACAAAATTGGGTTTTAAGAAATTCTTTTAATTGTTCCCAGGTACTGAACTCTTTTATTGAGCAAACAACTTCCGCTTTCCCTTCAAGTCGGCTTAGGATATATTTGAACAAAATAGGTTTTTGTGATTCTGAGGCAAGTTGATAAGCGTTATTGCAGTTGGTAATAAATGAATTGAGTGTTTCCCGGGTTCCGTCGTATGACTTGACGAATTTGAACAGGCTGTTGAGGTCCATTTCTGGAGTGAGTTTTTGCAGGGATTCCTGGATTTCTTCGGGTTTCAGAGCTTTGCGCATAATATTATGAGGTATTAGTGTGAAGATGCGGTGTAGCGTCGTTGTATAATATTTGAAGGACTCACGAAAGGCAGGCGAGCGCGAGGGCTAGCTGCATTCCTGCGTGCTGCGTGCTGGAATTGTTGATCGTGCCGTCTAGGTCATCTAAGTGACGGCTGGATGGATGTAGCACTTGTTTTATTTGCACTTATAATGGCACTTGCACTTTTCTCATGAGATTTTCACTGATTTTAGTTGATTTTCACTGATTTTCACAGGTTTTTCCGAGTGATTCTTCGGCGGGACGGAGACGGACCATGGGATTAACTTTTAAATCCCTTAAGCTGCCACCAATGTTAGGCCGTGCATTTACGGAGGGTTTTAAAATAAGTAAACTGTTTTACTTAATGTATGTATATTAAAAACAATATACAAAATTAGGACTTAGGACGTGTGTGACTCTTTAGGATGACGGAGTGAGACTGTTGTAAGTGTCCTCAAAATTGGGCGACGGCGACAGGCCCTTAACGGTGATACTTGAGATTGGAATGCTGAGAAGTGCAGGATGCGCTTCTCTTAAATATTTATTTTTAATTTATTAGCGAGTCAGGGTTATAACAGAACGAAGATTCACGACGCGCCTTATCAGTTGGGTACCACTGTACCATTTGACGTTTAATGTAAATCCTGGACAAACTTTGGGTGAGTTTACGGAGGTTGAGACGGGTTTTAAAACTGTTCTTAGGTACCCGAGCAGAAGCGCAAGAACTTAAGCATAAGTAAGTGTGGGGAGGATTATGGCACATAGTAATAGACTTGACCAATTTGTAGTTAACCTAGCAGACATACCAGAACAGATCCGCCATATATGAAAAGTAGGTATACTCACCCAAAACAACTTTAATAATAGCATCATAACAAGTTTCTATAAACAAACCTCATACCGGTCCTCAAAATTGATATCCCAACCATAATGTATGAGAAATCGGCAATAAATTCCGAATTTCTCATAATAAACTGTTATATTAGGCACTTTTGCTTTCCAATACACAAGAGATTAGCGTCCCAAGATGAAAGTAAGAGTCAACCGGAGGTCTTTATTACGTCGCAAGGTCGGTCGCAGACCGTTAAGCCGGTTCTTGACTGCGGCGAGCACGCACGCATTATGTTACACAACTTTATGTCACAAAAAGTTGATTCAACATCTGCTAGCCTTTTCCCAACTATGTTGGGGTTGGCTTCTAGTCTTAACAGAAGCAGTTGAGTACCAAGAATTAGATTAAGTACCGTCAAAGGGGGTGAATAGGGTTGCAAGGGAATTTTATACTCATGGCATGAATAGATATTTACATAAGCTAACATACAAACTATAATAATACAATTATATGAAATAATAAACAAAATAGTCATAGGGCATCAAAGAATTCGTCCGCATCGCTGTCAACAGGAGCAGTGCTCAAAAGGCTGGCAGCATTGCCACGTTATATTGCAATGCTAATTCTTTGGCCAAGAAATAGGCCAGCCCTCTGGTGACGTGAAAAGTTGACTAACCGCTTGGCGATATCTCGAAAAACTAAGTGGGCACTCGGACCCCATGGCCCTAGTGTTTCAACGCCAAACGGCTCGAACATATAACTCCCAATCAGGTTGCAATGGCAAGGGTAAATCGGGATGAAACTTTAAAAAGGATTTTAACATTGAAATAATATAGTTTGTTGTCAAAAAGGACTTTAATAATTGTTTACTGTATTATAATTAACGTTAAGTGCCCTTGGTTTCCTTGTTGGCAACAAACTATGTTATTTCAATGTTAAAATCCTTTTTATTGATTCCTCCTACCCTTTTTGCTGTGCCTTACAGGGTCCATAATGATCTAAATTATATAGTTACCACCTAAGTAGGTACACATTATGGTAAAGCAATAAAGATATTGAGTATTATTTCAACGTTAAAATCCATTTTAAAGTTTCATAGGTATGTGCATGAAAGTTTTAGTCTGGATATTGTGCACTTATTAACTGTCCTCTTTTGCAAACCCTTTCGCACTGAGGTTTGCTTTTAAGAAACCCAATTTTGGGTTAAGCTGTTCTTGTTATATTGCAAAATCAATAAGAAGAAGGAGAAATGCCTGGATTAAATGTGCTGAATGTAAGACTGTTACTTTACTTTTTTAGTTTGTTATTTACCTAAGACATATTTATGTAGGCAGGCTGGCAGGTAAACAATTGATCTTTATAGCACTACCTAAGTATTTGTTAAAGAAAAGAAGAACGAAAGAAAATATTCACCTTTATTTAAAGTAAAAATAACGCAGAGAAGGATTACAAAAAGAACAAGAAGTGAGAAAATATGCGTCAAATCCACGAAAAACGGTCATAGCTCATTTAAATGCTACGACCATTATGCGAGACAGAGATAGCCCGCGTTGACGTGACGACGTCAACTTTCGGTAGTCGTCGGTTTAATTTCTGTAACAAAGGCAACGAATGTTCGCTCGCTGCTGTTAACGCTCGTCTTTAGGCACACCAACGTAACATAGGTACCGTTCGTTTACTAGAGACGCAACTGGTTTTCTGTTGAATACTATTACGATGAGTTGCGATGAGAACAGGTTGTCTATGATCGCGATAGATTAAAAGTAGGTATTTCTGACTAGATGCAATGAGGCACAACCGGTTTGCGAATTATTACAATTTTATTTATTTTGATTGCGAAATGTTTACCAGTTTGAGAACCATTTTATACATGGTGTAATATTGATAACTGAAAACCTCCTAAGGGGTCATTTTGACCGACTTTTAATAAGGGACCAACCCTGAAATTTTTGCGAAATAAAATCAGCTGCTCCATACATTTATGTTCGCATAAAGGCCTATTCCGCAAGGCTTCCACAAGGTGGACCGACGACCTTGTGAAGGCCGCAGGAACCCGTTAGATGCGAGAAGCACAGAACCGGTCGAAGTGGAGGTGTTTGGGGAGGCCAATGTCTTTCGGCTGAAATGATGATGATGATGAAAGGCCTATTCAGTTCTAAGCGATATCGCTGTCGCACTCGGTAGCGATACTAGTCCAAAGTGATTAACTAGAACGCGGACCAGAGGACCTACGCTCTAAGACCGTCAAGGAAGATACGGTCCCCTAATCCTACTCCCGATTAATAAAATAGAATACTGTTTATTATTTACACCATATAAATTACAGACATAATTATACAAACTATATAACCTACCTCATAAGGGACAACAAATTAGCTGTCCCCAATATTTTAAGGAGTTCAGATATAGATTTCAGACATCAGTCTGACCAAGATTATGTCTGGACTTAAAAGAGACTGTGACCTCTGAGTTTTGTTTCGGCCTTTCTTCTCAGAGTAGTCAGATAGGAAACACGGCTTCATCTAGTTTTTAAATTTTGATTGACATGTAAAAGTGTTTGTTGGTTTGGTGTATGAGCAGTTGCTCATCTATATATATACTAATATTATAAAGAGGTAAAATTTGTTTGTCAGTTTGTATGTAGGGGGTAATCTCTGGAACTACTAGTCGGATTTGAAAAATTCTTCTTGCATTTGATAGTCCAATTCTTAAGGAAGGCTATAGACTATTTAACGTCACGCTATGACCCTTAGGAGCCGAGCAAAAGCGCTATGGGGAAACAAAGTGATAGAGCAGGAGACGCGGCCAGGTGATGCAATACGACGAGATGGGTCGAGGGAATAAGAAATTTCACGCGAACGAAGTCGCGGGCAGAAGCTAGTAAGAAATATGTACATTTACATTTTCAAGAATCATATAGCTGAAGTGTTAGAAACATACTTAGGTACCTATTAAAACTGTAGTGTTCACGTAAGACATAAAAGCGTGAAAATACGTATTAATTATCAACATTTCCAAGAACAATTTTCCAACAGACAGGCACTCCTTTTGCGTTACTTCATACGTTTTTCAGCGGCCATAAATATCAGTACCTACGCAATCATACAGTCATCATCAAATTCTTTATTACAGAGGCGATGTATGAAGCAAGCATATATTTTCTACTAGCTGCGCCCCGCGGTTTCACCCGCGAAAATGTCGATCCCGTGGGAATATCGGGATAAAAAGTAGCCTTGTCAGCTACCTCCATACAAAATTTTATCAAAATTGGTCCAGCCGTTTGAGCGTGAAGAAGTAACAAACATAAACACACACAAACTTTCGCCTTTATAATATTAGTGTGATTCCTCGTTGGTCTAATTTTCGAGGGGCCCGTGTCTAAATAATAAGAGCCGCACAGGTCGATCAATCAGGTTAAGCTACGCTTGCCGCGATTGGTCTGTGGACCATCTTTACATACCGAAACCCCTCCGTGCCTCAGAAAGCACGTTAAGCCGTTGGTCCCGGCTGTCATTCGTGGATCTTTGACAGTCGTTACGGGTAGTCAGAAGCCCTAAAGACAACCAGTCTTACCAAGGGGTATCGTATTACCCAGTAACTGGTTTGTGGAGGTCAGATAGGCAGTTGCTCCATGTAATACTGGTATTCAGCCGCATCCGGTTAGACTGGAAGCTGACCCCAACATAGTTGGGAAAATTTTCTCAATGGGACCAATATCGTAATCGCGGAACAACTGTCCCATAGAAAACTTCAATTTATACCTATTCGACCTAAACGTATGGGACGGCTTTTTTTTTTTTTTATGGATGGGAAATCATCAAATGACCCCTCCCGCTCTGGGTGGAGCGAAGGGAGTGTCAGACTCTTACTGACTAAAACCCATCCGTGTTCCTTCCTTAGCCCTTTATGTTCCGGGGTAGCGGTAACCCTTTCGGAATTTTTATTCGCGATTACGATGTTGGTTCCATGGAGAAAATTATTCAGTTTGATGGTCTGTACTGTGCCCTTAAAGGCTGGTCTGTGAAAACTAACCCTGTATAATAAAGTTAACTCAATATAACGGGATGGCCAAAAAAGCCCCTGTAGCGGTATCTACAACGCCACATGCGAACAACGCATCAAACTGACGTCACGCCAATCCTGCATCTCGCAAGCAAAGTTTACCGCGCAACTAGCATAGATACAACATCTCGACATGAATCATCGGACAGTTGCCCACCAGACACAACACCCGTCTGGTTGGAGGATCCTCCCTTTTCTATAGAGTATGAGTGAACTTTACACCCTGTTCTTCATACCTCTATACCCCTATTGTTCACATACATTGTTTGGGACATTCCGTAAAAAGTTTTAAAATTAAGCTCTACATTATACGTCAAAACCATGTTTAATTGAGTATGGTTTTAATATTTCATTTAAAACGGCTAAACAAAGACCTCTAATTCAGCTTCCAACCGTACTTTTGGTCAGCTTATAAAATACCCATCGGCAACCTCTGTCTACGCCTCTAAATTTTTTTCACAGCATAACAGACATGTATGGATAATCACAGCACCCATATACCATTGTCCATTACATTAGCCGAGCAAATGCGTGAAAAATCGAGCGCACCTAATTATAAACACGACGGAAGTGAATCGTCAGGAAACGCGTAGGCAGGTTTAGGTAACTGATGCACCCCATTGAGCAGT
Source organism: Amphipoea oculea (assembly GCA_945859645.1). NCBI lineage: Eukaryota > Metazoa > Arthropoda > Insecta > Lepidoptera > Noctuidae > Amphipoea > Amphipoea oculea. The sequence goes on from OX243880.1 coordinate 17,352,620, forward strand.
TGATTTCCTGCCGCGGTCGCGAGCGGTCGTGCGTTCCGCGCTCCTAAATTGGAAAAATAGAGAGAATACCAGCAATGTGTGGTTCACATCGCTTTTATTCTTGTTTCATTTTTATGCGCTTTTTGTAGATGTGAATATTTTTATTAGTGAGTCGGGTCTATAATCTATGGTCTTCGACTTCTGGACAATTCAAGATGGATGTGGTCAAGAGGTCTTTAATACAAGACTGGGTGGATGTTATAGATTTAGAATACGGTGTGTTCAGTGATTAATTTTCGAGTATTATCTATATTATGTATTTTGGAAAAGGATAAGTAGTTATAGGTAGTGTTTTGTATTTATGTAGTTTATTATTAAGTACACTATATTTATCATCTTACAGGCAATATTTTATTTTTTCTTCTTGAAAAAAGTTTGTCGAAAAAATCTCATTTTTTGACAACGATATTTTCATAAGTTTAGAGAGGAAACAGAGTCCGTTTTCTTCAGATCATGACGGAGAGAACACGAAATAAACAATAACTATTATGCCTACGCACTTATTGTTTGTTTTATATTTTCATTACAAAGATAGAGAAAGAAGGAAGAGCCACCAACCGCATTCAAGTAGTCGGAAATTCGAGCAGTACCTTGTGTTACGCAAACAGCTGGATATCCTGGGTCGTTAAAGCCGTTTATGCATTGAAAATAAGCGTTTTGTTAATGTATATATTCATAAATTAATGTCTATACTTATGCATTACATAATTAATTTAAGTACATCTACATCATTTGCATGAAGAACAGTTTAGTAAAAATAAGGAAATGAATTGTTGATGAAATTACCTAGCAAGTCAAATTGTCGGATATTCAAATCTTAAATGACATTCTTCGGGTATAACATGGCACAGTGAGGTAGTATGTCAGTTTTATAATGAATTTTCTTAACACATACCATTGTCAGAATCTCCCATTAGTCGACCTTAGACTATTTTGTTTTAGGTGGGACTATGATGAATCGTATATCTGGGGGTCTTACTAAGAGGTACCGTATTACCCAATAACTGGGTTGTGGAGGTCAGATATGCAGTCGCTCCATGTAAAATAATAAAATAAAAAAGTGGCACTCCGGGAGTGCCGACAGAAGTGAAAACTTGAACAATTACGTGTGTATTTTTTGAATCGGCATATAGAAAAACACAAACAGAATACTTTGCCATCACTCACTGACATATCGGAAATACATTAAAACCGAGTAAATCCCGATAACAGCCGAAAATATCCGTTACGGTAACAGTGGCGCGAATTCAATGGTTTTTTCCCATGTCAAAAAATGCCCAACGCGACTAAAGAAGTTTTCACTTCAAAAATATAAATAAATAAATATTCAGCTGCACCGGTTAGACTAGAAGCCGACTCCAACATAGTTGTGAAAAGGCTAGGCAGATGATGATGAAACACTTATCTGGGTAATAATAACAATCTTGGTGTAAGTTAAGTAAAAGTATCTTGCCTAACACACACATAACACAGCACATGATCCGATAATACTACAATTTTCCACCAATCTTTAGAATTTACGTAATAAACGTACTTAATCGTAGCTGTAAGGTGATTAATCATAGTTTAGATTGACTGAACGTGAAGAAATGGTTTTATGTAATCTTATACCTGAGGCGGATAATACGGCTTCACGCTAGGTAATTTGTTATCAATTAATCAGCAGGATTATCACAGTCTACTACTACTGCTCGGACATAAGCCTACCCAAATTAAACAGTCAGGATTGTAAAAAAAGATCTGAATGCTTTCAATTTAAAGAAATGATTAGCTATTTATTCGTAGGCGATAGGTATCATTTCTCTTTATGGCTTGACCACGTTGTATATTTTTTCGGAAATAATCTTGGTGCTTCAAAGGGCAGATTTCGATTTTTTTGCGAAAAGTGCAAGGTAGGTTCTATACCATAAGTTCGTGGCAACATGTAAGTTATATTATGTTCCTCACACGTCTCTGATTTATTATTATTTTACCATTATCATAATAATCTGACTACTTGCCCTGTTACTTGATTCTAGTCTTCTAGTCCGCCTTCTACGTCTATCTACATAGTCCCAATATCACAAACTCAAAGTTAAAATATTGCAGAGACGTTTGTTCCAGTATTTGTGACAATCCGGCTCGAAGGACCAAAAATTTACGCTTTTCGTATATTTTTGGTTATTTGAGCAGAATTGTTCGTACACTGGATGTTGTAGGTTATTAATTAAAACTAGCTCTGCCCGCGACTTCGTTCGCGTGCATGACAGAAAACGTTTTTTTTTTTTGCGCGGAACCCTAAGTTTTTTAAACATAAAAGTAACCTATGTTACTCTTTATTAAGTCAGCTATCTGCCAGTGAAAGTCCCGTCAAAATCGGCCCAGCCGTTTCAGAGATTAGCCGGAACAAACACGTACAAAAATTGTAAAAAAATGTTATTTTGGAATATGTATCGTGTATACATCCATATGCATTTAGTAAAAAGCGGTTATTTTAATATTACAAACAGACACTCCAATTTTATTTATTTGTATAGATTAATGTATTTCGTCCCACTGCAGTATCTTATGTGATTCTTCAAACATTTACATCTTGCCCAATATGTCTAAACACCAATTTCATCTTTTTCTCTCCTCCCTAGCCTGCTCCGCGTCAGACGCTGACCACGCCGCAAGTGGCTGGTTCCTGCACAACAACAGCAGCAGCTCGGGTGCGCCGGCGGCGTTGTACCAGCGCGTGCGCGACCTGTTCCACACGCGCTCACCAGGACCCAGGGTGCCGGCTGAGGGGCAGGAGGCGCCCGCTATGACTGGTATAAAACTAAATAATATTAGTGTTATATCTGATGGAAAATAATTCAAGTTTTCAGGGGTTGAAGAGAGAGACACGCACAATGGTCCATTTGAAGGACTCAGTGCGGAAACCAAACCCCTAACATAGATAGAACAGGGGCTGAAGAGCTAGCGTGCACCTTCGAACGTCACTAAGAATGTAAGCACTAAGTGCAGCTGAGCCAAAATCTCACCAATACATTACATACGAGAGGTAAAGCTGTCTGCTGTCTGGGGATCTTGTGTAATTCTGCGATATCGTTCACACTACAAAAACTAGACAATACATATGTACGGAATAGGTTAGTTTTGTAATAAGTTTCGTCCTTAATCTATCTACTGAACTGAATATCAAAGAACACAATTATTTTAAAAAGGTTGTACCTACGCTCGCTTACCTGAGCCTATTATTGCACTTTAGGCTCAAGTGGGCAGTACTGTACCTATGAATTTCATAGCTGATCGATAAGAATGGAAAAGATAAAATATAAATCCCATAACCGAATCTTCAATTTGCCAATAGTTAGAATAACGTTATTGTCCAGGGTCAAGGAAGTCTGAAGAGCCGGATGACTCCATAATGACCGGTAAGGAGTTAAGGAATTGGTGTAAGCTTCTGCTCAACATCCATTTCTGGAACTTCAACTGACTCTCACTATTCTGTTAATGTGCTGTATTTTTGGTGCTTTTATCTGATATCACGTATATAGCCTTCAAATGAATTGCGTCATCGTCTACACAGTTTATTATTTGGTCTCATCTGACAGGGCAGCTGACTCACCGATGATAAACCAAAATCAATTTGTGAAGCTTTACTTAGTACCACAATATTCTCAAAAGAGATTACGATGAGTCTTAAATCTGGACCGCCTTGCATCCGCTTAATCAATAATTATAGAGAAACTCGTGATCTTCATTTAGCTTAAAATCGCTTCTCCTATATTTATTATGCGCACAGCCAAAGTGTGGAACTCTCTGCCAGCTCTGTGCTTCCTTCCACTTTTAACCCGTGTCTGCCTTCAAAGCAAGAGTGAACAGGCATCTTCTGGGCACGCTCGTTCCATCATAGACCTCATCCAACGCTTCAGGCGTGATCGAGAACATTGAGCATTAAAAAAAAAAAAAAAAGTCCAAGACCACTACAAAAAAAGCCAGCTTATGCTCAATACTCCCATAAAACTGATTCTGTCTTCGAAAATACTGGTTGCCACAGTAGATCTTGCTTTCCACTCCAACAAAGCACAATACAAAGATACATCTTGATATCTTCTTGCGCTAAGAACTATGCATCTTAAATCTTAAACACTCCGCTTCATCAAAAACCTTTTCACCTTGATTCTGTTTGTGCAGTGAAAGCGGAGATCCACGGTTCAGCGGAGGCAACGACTGCGCAGGAGCAGTCGGACAGTGACAGTGGAGCTGAGGCTACCCGCCGCGACCATCACTATGAGGACATCTACATGCCCAGGGAGGAACATCAGAGGAGAAGGTTGGCTTGGATTTTTCTTGTAATATTCTACTTAATAAAGATCTTAAATTCGTTCGTTCACTGGCAAACAATAACGCACAACTTAAACCGCTGGGTCTGCAGTATGAAATTTTGCACAATAGTTCCTTAGGGATAACAAACTAGCGGCCCTTCGAAAATTTCAGAAATTTTCTTTCAAACAAACCTTGTCCTGACAATACCGAAAACAACAAAAAATAATTATTCAGTTTGATGCAGTCATTCGAAAGTTATGCGCATACAGACATTTCAGTGGCTTCGATTTATACTATGTAAGGATGTGAGTATTAAGGAAGAATTTATGAAAATTCATCGCCTTTAATGATTTTTGAGAGCAGTGGTGGCTCAGTGGTAACGGTCGCGACTTACGAGTTGTAGGTCGTAGGTTCGAACCCAGACAGGCGCTTTACTTTGTGTAAGTTACCACTGCTCTCAAAACGGTGAAGGAAAACATCGTGAGGAAACCGGCATGTCCTAGAACCAAAAATTCGAAGACATGTGACATCTACCAACCCGCACTGGGCCCGCGTGGTAGATTACGGCCCGCTCCCTCTCACAGAGAGGAGGCCTGTGTCCCAGCAGTGGGAACATTATAGGCTGATTATGTATGTTATGTAATGATTTAAATAGGGGATGAAACTTTGTATGGAATTTCGTGAACAACAAATTTTACGCAGACGAAGTTGTGCGCAGAAACTAGTATTTATTAAGGTGATGACTAGGTACTCGCACAACTTAAACGTATCTTTTGTATAATTTTCATTGTCTTTCATCAGGAGCAGTTCTCGCGACTCCGGCAGCCACAGCCGCCCCGGGAGCGCCGCGCTTGTGGTCGACTACAACACCAAAGACAATACTGACACGTAAGACGTTATTCCCATTAAAACATGACGCCATCTCATATTTGTGTATTAAAACAGACAGAGACATTCTATTTCTGTCAATCGTTTGAAGATGACAGAGACAGAATGACGTTTTTAAATTAATTTAGTGATTTTTGGTGCAAGTGGTTCCTTCATTCATGTCAATCATAAATAACTAAAAAAACTTGGAAAATAGTTTCTAATTTTAGTTTTATTTTACGCAGTGCAAGCAAAGCATACGAGGAAGTGACTCCAGCATTAGAAGCGCAGACCAAGTCGACGATCGCAACCAAACTGGCAGCTCTGACACATAAGGCACAGAACTTCGTAAGTTTACGTTCCCTTTGTCATTTAGTTCAGCCTTGATCGATCACCATTAGCCTTATATTTTCCGTGGGTAAATCCTCATGGATACCCTCCGTCTGGGGAGAACGGAGGGTTATGTCGGACTCCTACCGACTAAATTTCCACTGTTCGATCAGCCGGGAGATACATATGTACATTCGCCGTACTCCCGACTGATATCAGCCCGCCAAGCCTAGCGGGCCCTGTTACCAAGTGCGGCCAATCCCACGACCGCACGTCCTCCCAATCATTATTATCCTAGCTTTTTCTCTACTATGTTGAGGTTGGCTTCCAGTCTATCCAGCTGAATACCAGTATTTTACATGGATCGACTGCTTATTTGACCTTCACAGCCTAGTCACTGAGTAACGCGATAATCCTTGGTAAGACAGGTTGGTAGACTTTCAGGTTTCTGACTACCCGTAACGACTGTCAAAGATCTACAAATGACAGCCGGGACGAGAACCGACCTCCAGCTAGATGGACTGACGACCTTGTAAAGGTGGCTGGGATAGAATGTATGCGCGAGCCGGAGGACATACAGGGTGTCCCTGGAAGTATGGATCAAATCGAATAGGGACGTGGGCAAGTTCATTTCCAAGCGTTTTAGCAAAAAAAAAAAAAAATACTAAAAAGAAAAGAGAAGAAAGATCGAATTCGTGAAAACTATCAGGGCTATCAATTTATTTTTTTTAGATAGCCCTGATAGTATTTTTTTATGATTATTTTCTTTGAGCACTAAGCGAAGTGATTGAAAAAAAAAATTAAAATCGGTCATAACTTTTGAACCGTAAAAAATTCACTGACATTCTCAGAGTTAAAAAGTTTGGAAATGACCTTGCCCACGCCCCTATTCGATTTGATCCATACTTCCAGGGACACCCTGTATAGTGTTGTGGCGCAGCCTGGAAGAGGCCTATGTCCAGCATTGGATTGCGATAAGCTGAGCAGATTGATTCACATATTATTTTATTTTGTTACCGTTAGGCCAGCCGCTTGTCCTCCGCAGCAGGCAGCCGCCGCGCGTCCGTGACGGACGAGAGCGCGGCGGTGCCGGCGTCGGCGTCGTCCGGCGTGTCGTCGGGCGGCAGCTCGGGGGACGAGGCGCCGCCCCCCCCGCCGCCGCCGCCCGCGCCGCCCGCGCCGCCGCCGCCCGTCGTGCTGGAGGAGCCCGCGCTTAAACCCTCGGAGCTGAGGAGTCGATTAGGTCAGTGGAATAGTTTTTGTTTGAATATGGACTGTACTGTTCGTTTTTTTGGGCATGTTTTTAGATACTAGTCTGTCTGAATGTTTTCGATAGATTTTTGTAATTTTATTCATACACTGCTAGAAGGTTCTTTTGGCGCTCGTATGGCGTTGACAGGGTGGTGCTTTGTGCTATTGTTTTGTGAAATGTCAAAAAACAAGATGGCGGCTTTAGTTCCAATTTCGGCCATGAGCCAAAAGAACTTTGTAGCGCTATAGGTGTGTTTTAAGGATGATATGTGACTACTACGTATTTCCGGAAAATAATGTGTTTGTGTATAATACGTCTTTTTTCTACCGATATCGTTTAGTTGATACTTGCGTGATTAAGGTCTTAAACTATAAACTCGGACTCGTATGGGCTATACACTGTGAAATTTTAATCACCGTTTTCCTCTGAAGGGGTCATTGTAATCATCATTATGACCAACTTTTACTATGGGACCAAAACTGAAATCGCAAAAAAAAAAAATCAGCTCATCTTTACATTTTGACGAGTTATGTGAACACAAATGCTAGTAACAGCTGATTTTTTTTTTCGCGATTTTAGGTTTAGTCCCATAGTAAAAGTTGTTCATAATGATGAGTACAATGACCCTTTAAAAGGATGCCCATGAATTCAATTTCACCCTGTATAAAAGAGTATTATTGCCCATTCTCCATAGGTACCTATTACGCTTAGAAATAGGCAACTAGTTTTATCTTTCTGACTGACCGACTCTTTGAAAATTCAAAAGTGCCAGTAAATGGTTTAATTTCGATAATCAAATGATATGTGTTTGATCGCGTATTCACGCGACTCGGGGTTAGGCTTTTTTTTTTGGGTCGGAAATTATCAAATAACTTCTCCCGCTCTGGGCGGAGCAAGAGGGTGTGTCAGAATTTTACTGACTAAAACCCACCCGTGTTCCTTCAGTTGCCTGTGCCTGGGGCCACGGTATCTCTTTCGAACAACCCGCGACCCCGGCAGGCTTCGGTCCTGGTAGACCCCGTCAGTTAGTGCTGACATCTTTTTGAGGCGCGCGTAGAACACAACGCGCCGTCGACCCGGGCCTGGTCCTTACCGGACGGCGAGCTGACTCGGGGTTAGGCTGCGTTTACAAGACTTTCATGCAGTATTTGGCGCAGAATTTAATAAGGTATATTAAACGTCACGCTAAACGCACCCCTAATGCTTTAGTTTCTTTGTTATTATTTTTTAGAGTGTCTCGATTCGCTTACACTGTTAATAAAATGAGAAAACGAGCGGAGAACACTTACACTTTGTAGTTATAAAAATAATTTTAAGGTTTAAAGATAAAAAAGACACAACGTCTGCTAACTCAATAAGAACAATGATTCTAAGCTAAATTTAAAATTTAATTTAAAAGTTTGTTGCAATCGTCACTGCATCATTTATGATAGACTAGCTGTGCCCCGCGGTTTCACCCGCATAAGTGACGATCCCGTGTGAATATCGGAATAAAAAGTAGCCTATATATTAATCCAGGGTGTCAGCTACCTCCAATTTTGATAAAATTTGGTATAAATTTTATCAAAATTGGTCCAGCCGATTGAGCGTAAAGAAGTAACAAACATATAAACACACACTCACAAACTTTCGCCTTTATAATATTAGTGTGATACACCGATCCAATGCATTTAGTTATTAGACAGGGTGTTATTTGCGGTTTTATTATTCAGCTAGTTGAGCCTTGATGTCATATTGAATGTGTGTATTTTTAGGGTTCCGTACCTCGAAAGGAAAAAACGGAACCCTTATAGGATCACTTTGTTGTCCGTCCGTCCGTCGGTCTGTCTGTCTGTCAAGACCCTTTTTCTCAGGAACGCGTGGAGGTAGCAAGCTGGAATTTATATCAAACTAGCTGCGCCTCGCGGTTTCACCTGCGTAAATGTCGATCCCGTGGGAATATTGAGATAAAAACTATCCTATGTCCTTTTCCGGGACTCAAACTATCTCTATACCAAATTTCATCTAAATCGGTTCAGTGGTTTAGGCGTGAAGAGGTAACAAACATATAAACACACACACACACTCACAAACTTTCGCCTTTATAATATTAGTGTGATACTCAGGTCTACTGTCCCTTGGAGCTGTGAAAAAATCAGACTTCTAAACCAACGCAATCAAAAGATACAGCCGTTTATGCCGCTCGACACTCTCAAGGGAATCAAAACCTACAGGGCACTTCCCGTGAACTCAGAATCTTGAAATTTGGTACGAAGCAACGTCTTATAGCACAGATAAAGGAAACATTGCGAAAACCGTAAATTTTTAGTTACATCATATAATAAAAATATTTTAAACAGGTTTGTACGGAACCCTCTGTGCGTGTGAGTCCGACTCGCATTTTCCCTTTTTTTTATACATGAAGTATCAAACAGATATCTTCATACGCGTTGGGTAGTCTACCAATTTTGTCTATGCCCAGCCTCCCAGAAAGAAATAAGTGCTCATAAGGCCACTTGGAAGACGAGATGTCGGTCGTCCGCCGGCGAGATGGGCAGACGACATTGTTACCATCGCGGGCAAAACTTGGATGACGTTGGTGGAGACAGGAGTGTGGTGATTGGCACCAGAAAAGAGAAGACTATGTGTTGTGGGTGAAGTCGTGCTGTGGCTAGGCCACTTAACTTTCCAGGGTCATATTTTCGCAGCAAATAAAATACGTTTATTATCTCTTTGCCAAGACACCCATAATAATTTCAAAGAAAATAAACCGAAAAAATCGGACTGCTCTGTATCAAGTTATGCGTGATTCTGATCATACGTAAAAAAAATATATATACAGGGTGAAATTAAATTCATGGGCATCCTTTTAAGGAGTCATTGTACTCATCATTATGAACAACTTTTACTATGGGACTAAACCTAAAATCGCGAAAAAAAATCAGCTGCTCATTGCATTTCGTTCACATAACTCGACAAAATGTAGGGAAGAGCTGATTTTTTTTTCGCGATTTTTGGCTTGGTCCCATAGTAAAAGTTGCTCATAATGATGACTACAATGACCCCTTAAAAGGATGCCCATGTATTGAATTTCACCCTGTGTATACGCGTCGACTTGAGAACCTCCTCCGTTTTTTCGTCGATTAAAAAATAAGTCTCTTCGTACTATATTGTCTACCTACCCATTTTACTTAGTTCTCGCAAACAATTAAAAAAAAACACATCTAAACTCTTTTCCCTTTCAAACCCAAATCAGCGGAAACAAACAAAAACAAAACCTCCGCAAAATTAACATAAACCTCATTGTAATACCTAATTGCGTCTTAATTAGAAAATTTGACATCGCCTATTAATATTAATAGAAATAATTTAAACTGAGAGGTAATGAAATGCGTTTACTTTCTACCGAAATGGGCAGCAGTTAGTAACGTTCTGATTGTACGAAAACAATAAAAACATATACGGCTTGCTCGGATTTTAACTTGTGTTGTACTTTCCATTTTAAAAGAACCGGTAATTTTTTCGCGGATTGAGGAGTTGCGATTTTTCCAAAATTGTGTCTTGTGAGAGTTGTCTTAAGGAGAGATCTTGCAGTCATCATCTGCCTAGCCATTTCCCAACTATGTTGGGGTCGACTTCTAGTCTAACCGGATGCAGCTGAATACCAGTATTTTACATGGAGGGACTGCCTATCTGACCTCCACAACTCAGTTACTGGAAGACTGGTTTCAGACTTTCGGGCTTCTGACTACCTGTAACGACTGTCAAAGGTCCACGAATGACAGCCAAGACCAACGGCACGGAGGGGTCTCGGTATGTAAAGATGGTCACCCATCCACAGACCAACCGCGGCAAGCGTAGCTTAACCTGATCGATCGACCTGTGCGGCTGTTTTTATTTAGCCACGGGCCAAGGAGACATCTTGCAGGAAGTGCCTAAATTACCTACATCATTTTCCTGCTATAGAGTAACCGTGGAGTTTCTTGCTGGCTCTTCTCCATAGGAAACGACCAATTGGAACGGGCACTTAGCTTCTGACCATTCATAAGTATCCATGTAGGTTTATCCATATTTGGGGTTTATGATGAATTCGAAAGTAACTCTGTTTGTATGTTACCTTTTTACGCCTAAACCACTAAACTGATTTAGATGAAATTTGGTATAGAGATAGTTTAAGTCCCGGGATAGGATACTTTTTTTCCCGATATTCCCACTGGATCGACACTTATGCGGGTGAAACCGCGTGGCGCAGCTAGTCGTTAGACATAAAAGACTAAGTATTACGTGCAATGCTCAGTTTTACTGTAGATGTTGAAAGTGGTGGAAAACCATTAATTACACGCGAAAGCTAACACGTCGACCCATTAAGACTAGTCGGTGTCTACTTGAAACTAGAATAAACTGCGATCTAACTGAGCTTTATACTGAACTTGACCACAATACTTACTTCTACCTCAATGCGGTGATTGTATGTGGGTTGCGGAGTAATGGTAAATTAAAATGCAGGACGATATAATATCAACAAGTACACTTTATTCAATTCTTATTTATTTATGATAAAAACATATACGCTGCCTGGATAAACTTCCATTATTAAATAAACTAAAAAACTATTAAAATTACAATATAATATCCTAACCCTTTTTTTTTTTCTCGCGGTGGAAATCCTCATGGACTTCCTCTATCGTGGGGGTGACAGAGGGGCATGCCGGACTCTTACCGGCTAAAACCACCGCGGTGTTCCACCTCTACTTATGGCCGGGGGTGCGGGATTCGCAACAGTATTCACCGCTCCCCCGACAGGCCTCGACCCGCTGTTCCTCAGCGGGTCCCACCTCCCAGTGCGCCCATTCCTGTAATGGCCGCACCCACTCTCGAGTGGCGCGCGTGGAACACTGCAGCGCCAACTCGGGCCTGTCTGATCGGACGACAGACACCCCTAGTCCGCCGACCGCAGGCCACCTCTCATGGAGGTCGCAGATAGTTTTGCACCCTACTCGGGCGCCCAGTGCGTCTCCTGCGGGAGGGGAGAGAGGATGCGGCTTCTCTCTCCCGCTCGGCCGCCTCCTTTGCAGACATGACATCCTCGCAAAAGGAGGCAACTCCGTCCCATGCGCAATATCCTAACCCTTACATACTTAACTAAAACTATTACCTAAAAAACTAAAATATGGCGTCGAATTATTCCTTCGCATCGCTGTCGACTGGTAATGTATCCATAAATAAATAAAAAGTAACAAAAAATCTAACTTTAAATTATAAATGCGAAAGTAATTCTGTATGAATATAATTATGATACTGGCAGTTTATGATCTGTCTTTAACTGAAAATAGGTTAATGGTTCCGGTCGTAACTGAATAGACACCTGTGTTGCTCGGTGAGAGTTTGTTCGCCACTTCTTCTCCTAAAATAGGAAGTGATGATGGGTGGCCGTTTTGGCGGACTGTCTTATGTACAGACGCCAGCACATCAACCTACCCGCAACTGTCAAATTTTCCTAATCAACTTTGAACCTTATAAATTAGTGATAAAGTTGAAAATCTATTGAAGAAATTTGACAGATTGTAGTAGGTTGATGTGCTGGCGTCTGTACCTAATTTTGACGTCCTAAAAATGCTGAGTCAGCCTAGTTTGAATAGAGGACTTTTGATTTTGTTTTTGACTATATAAATATGTTGTTCATGCTTAGATAGCTGGATTATCTAAGCAGCATCTTGATTTCTTAAATATAGCCATCTTCTAGTCTAGTAAACTGTTAAATACCAATTTTAATAAAATCCACCCCATCCTTCTGTCGATGGGTGTGTGAAACGCAAAATGGGACGCATGCAAAACATTGTACTTATGGGTGTATGCGACTGTACAGGGCCCTGGGTTATTTAAAGTTAAGTTGAAAACTTTTGTTTTCGTAAAATAACGTCTAATAAAGTTGGCAATTTGACCTTAAGAACCTCCGTAACCAGAAGGTTCCTAGGTATGGTCCAGACAACAAAAAAAAAAAAACGACTGTGCTTATGACCACACGACTGAAGTGAAACTTCTTTCGCTCCATCTGTATTGAACGTATTTTACTATGAGAGGAAGAGAGAAAGAAAATGTGCGCGCGCACTGCTTTCTCTTGCTTATATCCCCCACTCAACTCCCGTTCGCTTCGCCCGATCACACTTTCCGTAACGCTTACGTCACGCGTTCGCCAGCTTACTCCCCAAGTCAAGCGTGCGTAAAGAAGTTTCATTTCAAAAAAGATCATAACAGCGGGAACTTTCGGCCTTCTCAAGCGTTTTGTCACATCCATTCTAATATCGTACAATATCATTATGAGCTTTCAATACGCTGTCATGACACGGCTGATATGTATTTATTTATTTAATACTTCAAGCACATAAATGTACAGAGGCGGACTTAATGCCATAGGCATTTTCTACCAGTCAACAGACAGTATCAGTATATCATAGACTTTTCTTGTCATATCCGCTTTGAAACTTATGTACAGCAATGCCTACACGTATTTAGAGCCAAAACACACACGCTACTTTTTGCATCGGCGATCGGCGATTCAGCTGCTTTTTAGAAGCTAAATGCAGCGACCAAGCATTCCACACCGCACACTTAAAAACGCCAAACGCGGCGATTCAGTCGCTTTTCGGAAGCTCGATACAGCGGCTGAACGCTACACTCCGCACACATTCGGATGCCGGTCGTAGCGATTTGGCATTTGCGCCAGCATCGGAGCAGTCGCTAAAACGCGCGATTCCGATACACGCAGAGAGTCGCCAAAACGCGATGCAGCATCGGAGCAGTCGCTAAAATGCGCGATTCCGATACCGCGTCCGAACGCAGAGAGTCGCCAAAACGCGATGCAGCATCGATACAGCAGCAAAATCGCCGATCGCCGATGCAAAAAGTAGCATGTGTGGTTTGGCCCTTATACGTACTTAAATAACAAAGTTGCCATATCGTATATGGTGTTCACTTTACGCAAACAACTTGAAATGAAGTGAACCTTTTTTATATTTCTAAAAGATCATTTTAATCTGCGCAGCCTTTTCCCAACTATGTTGGTGTCGGCTTCCAGTCTAACTGAATGCAGCTGAATACCAGTATTTTACATGAGGCGATTGCCTATCTATCTGACCTGATGGGTGACCTTCTTTACATACCAAGACCCCTCCGTGCCTCGGAAAGCACGTTAAGTCGTTGGTCCCGGCTGTCATTCGTGGATCTTTGACAGTCGTTACGGGTAGTCAGAAGCCCGAAAGTCTGACAACCAGTCTTACCAAGGGGTATCGTATTACCCAGTAACTGGGTTGTGCAGGTCAGATAGGCAGTCGCTACATGTAAAATACTGGTATTCAGCTGCATCCGGTTAGACTGGAAGCCGACCCCAACATAGTTAGGAAAAGGCAAGGCAGATGATGATGACTATTATCAGAGAATGACGCAGTCTATTCAGTGTTGCCACATTCAACCGCTGTAGTTACTAGTTAGAAAGTGACCGTGAGCAAGTTGCACTTGACTTTATTGCTACAGAAAAAATACAGGGTGTAAATTCATGGGCATCCTTTCAAGCGGTCATCGTACTCATCATTATGAACAACTTTTACTATGGAACTAAACCTAAAATCTCGAAAAAAAAATCAGCTGTTCCTTGCATTTATGTTCACATAACTCGACAAAATGTAGGAAAGAGCTGTTTTTTTTTCGCGATTTCAGGTTTGGTCCCATATTAAAAGTTGTTCATAATGATGATTACAATGGCCCCTTAAAAGGATGCCCATGAATTTAATTACACCCTGTATAGTTTATATTACTTTTATGTAACAAAGCATGTAGTTTATTGAATGAAGAAAAATCGAGGAAAGATGATAAATTATTGCTGAAAGGTGGTCTTTAATACGGCCCTGAGCAATTTGAGTAGGTTAAGTATACATAATGGCTGAATAGTAAATATTCTCATGAGGTCCTGGGATCCATTCCCGGGTAGGACATGGTGTTATTGGGTTATTCCGTCTGAACGTTCTCAGTAGCAGGTTTAGGCGTGATCGGGGTCAAGAGTGCGCCCATTTAGCAATAAAAAAAAAAAAAAAAAAAGGCAGAGGTGCACCTATAGTACATCCACATTTTGCCAGTTATGTTTCAAGTCCCACGTAACAAGGGGCCGCGACTTACGAGTTGTAGGTCGTAGGTTCGAACCCAGACAGGCGCTTTAGTCTGTGTAAATTATTTAATCACCATTGCTCTCAAAACGGTGAAGGAAAACATCGTGAGGAAACCGGCATCTCCTAGAACCAAAAATTCGAAGACATATGTGACATCTGCCAACCCGCAATGGGTCCGCGTGGTGGATTACGACTCACTCTCTCTCACCGAGAGGAGGCCTGTGTCCCAGCAGTGGGGACAGGCTGGTTATGAACACGGGGCGAGCCTATTGCCTTCAACTTGGCACAAATCTAGTCTCCAGAATACTATTGAGATATTCCAGATGGACAAACACAATAACATTTTGCCCGATCCGGGAATCGAACCCAGGACCTCATGGTCAGCCTACCATACCTACTTATTACATCAATAACTTTTGTACTTTGTTAGATTTATTTTATTTTGTTTAATACTTGAAACACATAAATGTATCTACATAGGCGGACTTAATGCCACAGGCATTTTCTACCAGTCAACCTTTGGGTGACGCAGAGACAAACAGTGGTAGGTGCAATAATGATAATTGAGGAATAAAAATTTTAAATATAAAGATAAGCATAAACCTATTAATACTATGAATATATACCTAATTAGGTACATATAATTATAAGCACAAATAAATATACATTAATACATGAATATACTTACTAAAAAGAAATAAGACAAACAATGAGAAAATATTACAGTTGTGATGATACTGCCAGCTTCTTGCGAATGTGCTCGCGAACCTTAACTTTAAAGGATAATCGGTTGGTTGCCATCCTGATTTCGATTATTTAGATTCTTGAAATAATCCCCTCAAAGTACACATTTTGAAGCCAATTACAGAAAGTCCCTTTGTTTTCTAAGTGCACAATCATGCCCTTGATCGAGTCCCTTATTAGGAACCGCACGACTCCCTTATCCAAGATGGGTGCAATGAGATTCTGGGTTTAGTTCCTCGTTTTACCAACGTATACTGCACCATTCTCCAAGTATATAGGGTGGAAGGAATATCGACGCGTGAACTGTGACCATGCCACCTGATTCTGAACAAAATTTGCTGTTCTACAGGGTGTTACAGAAAGGGTATATCAATACAAACGGGTTGAAGAGTGTATCTGATCTAGAATCTCTGTACAAAATTTCAGCTCAAAAGCATTAACTTTGAAAATACTTAATATTTTTTTATTTCGACATCACGGCGCTGCACTGGCGCGCGGCGGCGTGATGTGCCTGTACTAGGCGCACAGACACACTACAGATACCTAATGGATAATGACCCTCGTAGTGCGGTGACACGTTTGTTTTGATTTTAATTTAATAAACTATCGAAATAAAAAAATATTAAAAAAATTCAAAGTTACTGCTTTTGAGCTGAAATTTTGTACAGAGATTCTAGACCAGATACACTCTTCAACCCGTTTGTATTTATATACCCTTTCCGTAACACCCTGTATACATCTTGACCGCGTAGTACTTTTCTGTATAACAGCAGAATCTTCTGCCTAGACTTTTCCCAACTATGCTGAGGTTGCCTTCCAGTCTACCCGGATGCAGCTGAATATCAGTATTTTGCATGGAGCGACTCTGACCTCCACAACCCAGTTACTGGGCAATACGTTACCCCTTGGTAAGACTGGTTGTCAGATTTTCGGGCTTTTGACGACCCGTAATGACTGTCAAAGATCTACCAATGACAGCCGGGACCAACGGCTTAACGTGCTTTCCGAGACACGGAGGGGTCTCGGTATGTAAAGCTGGTCACCCATCCACAGACCAACCGCGGCAAGCGTAGCTTAACCTGATCGATTGACCTGTGCGGCTGTTATTATTTAGTTTGCGTGTCGATTTCCCTGCCACCCTGTAAAGTATTTAACGAAAGGAAAGTAGGATTTGCAATTTGAGTAAATAAGAATAGTACCTAAATTATGATGTTGACTACTCTAAAGATTCCTTTGTTTAACCTTTTAACCGTCCGACTTTATATAATATAAGTAGTCGTACAGTCACGTCTAAAAGTATGTATACACTTGGCAATTTTCAATTGCGATTTTTTCGTGAAATAACGAATGCAACGTTGAAATACGACACTTAACATAAACCTATGGGATCGAAAATACTATTTTCGTAATAACATAAAATTTCATTCAAAAATAAAGGAGAAAATTGCCTTTGAATAAAGCCAAGTGTATACATACTTTTAGACGTGACTGTACTACAAGCGCCCGAAAAAAAAACCTGAAAAATAAATACCGACGAGCTGTCAGATTATATTTGGTCGTATATTTGTCGTGGCCATATCGTAGATTTGCTCACTTCATGAAATGCTCGAGAATTTCATGAAATGGTCGCATTTCATGAAATGTTTCACTGTCTATTGGCCACATCATGATGTGGTCTGGCCAGATCAATGATTACTCAACGTTTGACGATATGAACAGTTAAACGCACGACTACTTCATGATGTGGCCAAACATTAGTGATCATATCGTATAATAATTAGAATATCCGCCGGTAGAGGCGTTGGTGTCGGTTTCCACTTGGCATACTTTTGTTTCTCCTAATAATATTTTCGCATAACAGCTTACGCATAATTTCTCTAATCATAATAATGATTAAGCATAATATTCTTTATAAATTTAGCATGCTCATTTTATTTCTAACGACGTCAGGTCGACGGAGACCCGCTGCGCGGGGCTCCTATTTCTGTCTGCAGGGCTTAAAGGAACCTAACCAAACCGACCTCGGGGTGCCCCTGACGTCGTTTAGTATTATGCGAACCCTAAATTCATGATATGGCCAAACGTCGAATGATATATCTTTAAACGTTGACTTTTAAACGATATGGTCAATCTTAGCTGGCCATTTCATGATACACAACCATTTCATGAACTGACCGAACACTTCATGAAATGATCAATTCTACGATCTGGCCACGACATGTTACGACTCTGGTGGATGGACACGAAAATATTTGTCGGATTAATCCGGCGTAAGTGGTTAAAAG
This sequence comes from Amphipoea oculea, assembly GCA_945859645.1. Taxonomy (NCBI): domain Eukaryota; kingdom Metazoa; phylum Arthropoda; class Insecta; order Lepidoptera; family Noctuidae; genus Amphipoea; species Amphipoea oculea. The sequence goes on from OX243880.1 coordinate 17,370,568, forward strand.
TTAAACTGAACCAAGCGCTCGGCGCATCCTGGACAGTCACACCTAACACCTTATTTGACTGGCCAATTCTTAGCTTGTGGTGGTAGGGCTAACGCCCGCCTGGTTTGCGACCACACTCCCACCGGATTCCAGCGTAAAGCAACCTGATATAAATAAAAATGAATCGCCGAAATGTATGTACGCGCATAACTTCAGAACGACTGCACTAAATTGGATAATTATTTTTTGTTGTGTTCGTTATTGCAAGGACAGGGATTGTATGAAAGAAAATTTCGGGTATTCTAAAAAAAAATGCACTCATGAGAAACTGGATTGACGTAACACGTCTTAGCAGCGTGAAGCGTGAGCGTAGGATTTTACACACGGATAGACTAATAGGATACTTTTAATCCCGGTAGTACGATCTCATGAGATAATTTCCAACCCCCACGCGAGCAAATCCGCGGGAAAAAGTTAGTATTACTTAAATAAAGAATTTCCAAAACACCAAAGAAAAATTTTAGTATATAAAGTTGACAGCGAAGTCATATACCTAGTTTAAGTCGGTTTCACCGGCGCCGGCGCATGAATTAGCGAATCAAGGCAGTTTCAGTAAACAGAGTGAAACGGTTTCAGCTTTACACCTGAATATTAAATCACCACTATGTTAACTGTTTGAGAGATTGCCTGGTGGAATGGTGTCCGAGTGCTTTCTAATTTGTAATTCACCTGGTGAAATACAAATTGAGATGACGTTATGGATTTTTTGGGTAGGTATAGTTGACCTTGTAATTGGTTTACCACTTATCAGAACAACATAATACCACGCCTGTATTTCTCGAAGGGTTAGGCAGCCTAGTACACCTGGGGGTGCGGGATTGTCCGAAAGGGTTACCGCTACCCCGGAACATAAAGGGCTAAGGAAGGAACACGGATGGGTTTCAGTCACTAAGAGTCTGACACTCCCTTCCGCTCCTCCCAGAGCGGGAGGGGTCATTTGATGATTTCCCATCCATAAAAAAAGGCAGTACACCTGTTGTATAATTGCATAGCACATGTGTGAGCACTATGTACATACTATAAAGCTACCATTTATCGGGTACGTTTTTCATTGACTTGAATGTGCTCTGGCGGCTGAGAGTATGTCATGCTCACTCAAATGTCTCGCTGATGGTGGCGCATGTGTTGGATCATTTAGCTCCCTTCAAAATGGTTGAGCTGAATGGTGCTAATACATGTGTCATATTCGTGAACGGGCGCCGTCAGTAGGGACTGGTCATCTCTTTGCTGTCATTGCTTATTTTAATTTAATATTTGAATTGCTTTTTTTTCTCGTCTTTTCATTATGGACGCTTTTAACGTTCTGCATCGTTCTCACATGTATAATTTTTAACATGAATTATGTAACCAAGACTTTGTAACCATATTATTTTGATTTAAAAGAGTGTCCATGGAGTTTCTTGCCCGTTCTTCTCCATAGGTACCTACGCTTTGGAATGGGCAACTAGCTTCATCTTTCTGACTAACCGACCCCTAGACAATTCAAAACTGCCTGTAATTAGTTTAATTGAAATACATGCTTTGAGTTTGAGTTTGACACCCACATTTCGCCAGTTATGTTTAAGCCCCATGTAACAGGGGCGAGCCTATTGCCATAACCCGGGCAAAAATCTATACTTCGGGTTGCTACGGAGAAATTCCAGAATGAAAACCCAATAACACTTTGCTCGACCCGGGAATCAAATCCAGGACTTGCGACGACTAGACGAAGGACGCAGTCAAACTTTAAAATTACTTAGCCACAAGCTACAAGCCCCCTCTACAACTAACACTTAACAATATAAACCTATTATGTTATGTAAGTTACAAAATATTGTCGTAAGTGTTAAGTGATCACGCGAGATTGTCAATTTAAATGGAAATCGATTACGTTGCCCATAAAGGTTCCCGCAGACAGACGCGACGCGACTGTGTGACGTGATTCTGGTAGAAAAATTTCCATGAAGTTTTTATAGAAATTGTTTTACTATAGGCCGACCGCTTAACTGAGACGTTGCCTGAGGTAGCTGCGCGGTGCGGGAGGGGTGATAGTTTTCACAAGTTACACTAACAACTACACTAAGCTCTAGCACACGTCACCACACCCCTCCCGCACCGCGCTGCTACTTCAGGCAACGTCTCAGTTAAGCGGTCGGCCTATAGAGTCGTGTCGCACTGTCGCGTTGCGCCTGTCTATGGGAGATCTTTAGTAGGTACGCAATTCAATACCTAATGTTAGAGTTGCTCCGAGTATTTCGACATCAAGTGACATTTGGTCATTTCGATAGCCACCATTTTGAAATTATTGTTCCGAAATAGTATTCTGATATTTAGGTATGTCTAGCTTCGTGGCTAAAATGATAACAGCCGTACGGGTCCAGCAAAGGTTAAGCTACACTTGCCGCGGTCGCCTCGTGGATGTGACCATCCATTCAATATCGAGACACGATACCCCTTAGTAAGACCGCTTGTCAGACTTTCTGGCTTCCGACGACCTGTAACGACTGTCAAAAATGTTGATTTTTGAACTGGGTTGTGGAGGTCAGATAGGCAGTCGCTCCATGAAAAAACTGGTCCTGTCTGGTGGTGGTAGCCGCATCCAGTTAGACTGGAATCCAATCCCAACTTAATTGGGAAAAGGTTAGGCAGGTTTACCACTTTTGATAACTAATCCCAGAAAAAAGATACTTTTCTAAAATTGAAACTATGTTATGTCAAAAATAGACCTTGAGTCGACAAATAGACCTTGAGTCGGCAAATAGACCTTGACCTTTTATTATATGACTAGTTGTTGCCCGCGACTCCGTCTGCGAGCCAGGATGAAAAGTAGCCTACGTTGCGCAAGTCGTGATGGTATTTTGTTCGACTTTATGATAAAAAATAAAAAAAATTTAGACCAAACACTTGTATACATTGTCAGAAACCTGCCAAACTGCGTGACAGTTTGTCGGCAGGATTAGCGCTCGTCTTAAACATTTGGTATCAACAATCTGATTACACATCTAAGTACGTAAATGCATAAACTTTAAATGGACGGTAAGAAGATTTAACAGCAGCGCAACTAATTATTGATGAAATGCAGGTCGTTGTTTTTATTCGGTGTTAGAAATATCACAAACTAGCTGTGTCCCACAGTTTCACCCGTATAAGTCTCGATTCCGTAAAAATATCGGGATAAAAAGTATCCTATGTCCTAATCCAGATCGTGGTCTAACCATGTGTTAAATTTCATCCAAATCCGTTTAACCGGTTTACCGTCAAAGCGTAACCAACTTACTTTCGCATTTATAATATGTTATGATGTGCATAAATGTGACATTGAACTAGAGTGTGAAGAGGTCAAGACAATTACGTGGTCATCTTGTCCTCGTCATTTGACTTTCAGACTTTCAGACTGGTAATCTTCCTTACATATATACTTCCTACTATTCCTATTCCTACTTTCTATCCTACTAATCCTACTATCCTACTAATCCTACTATCCTAATAATCCTACTATCTTACTAATCCTACTATCCTACTAATCCTACTATCCTAATAATCCTACTATCCTACTATCCTACTAATCCTACTATCCTACTAATCCTACTATCCTACTAATCCTACTATCCTACTATCCTAATAATCCTACTATCCTACTAATCCTACTATCCTACTAATCCTACTAATCCTACTATCCTACTAATCCTACTATCCTACTATCCTACTAATCCTACTATCCTATTCCTACTATCCTACCAATATTATAAACGCAAAAGTTTGTGAGGATGGACGGATGGATGTTTGTTACTCTTTCACGCAAAAACTACTGAACGGATTTGGATGAGATTTGGCACACAGATAGTTTATAACCAGGATTAATACATAGGATACTTTTTATCTCGATATACCCTCAGGATCGAAATTTATACGGGTGTAATATTACAAATTCAGAAGTAACTCTGTCTGTATGTTACCTTTTGACGCCTAAACTACTGAACGGATTTCGATGAAACTTGGCAAGGGGATAGATGGCATTCTGGAGAAGGACATAGGTTGCTTTTTGTCAAGGTAGCACGTTCCCGTATGATAATTTCCCACTTCTACGTGGACGAAGCCGCTGCAGAAGTCCGTAGTTATCTTGTAAATACCTAATCGCCTTTCACGAAGTCACTAGTACTATATTTCACGGTCTTGAAACACAGACGTTTATTTAAATGATTAAGGTAAGGTGTAGGTAATCGTCATCAAAAATTCTAGTTTCATCAGCTCTTAAATACTATACCGACCTTCATTGGTTTTACGAAATTAGCAAACATATAGCTTGCCTTTCCAATGGAGCATGGAGACGCCTCTGTAAATGTTATCTACACCACAGACTACGCAAAGTTTTTTTTTTTGGGAATAGCATTTTGCAGTGCAGCCTAGGAGGTTGTTGCCTGTGCCTCAATAAATTAAGGCCTCCAGCTAGGGCTTAAGCGACTACACGATAAGTCGCCCCTTGTGGGTACGGACCCCGGCTTAGGGTGTCGCTGGGAAAGGGCAGCAAGGGACAGGCTGGATCGGATTATAGATGGGCAATCTATCGTGTTTAAGCCCGGTGCTTTTGGTAAACGCTCGATAAATACCCAATTTTCTGGGTGTTTATGGGTGTTTACGGGTGTTTATCGGGTGTTTATCAAAAGCGTCGGGTTTAAATCGGGTGGATTGCCCATCTATAGATCGGATACGTGTAGTAATGTCTCTACTTCCCTTAATCTATTAAAACATTTTTTTTAAACGTTCGCTTGTCACCCCTTGTAAAATTTCTCCATTTACATCTGTTTTTTTATGGTATACATAATAAATTATAGTAGCCTATCTATCTATCTCGGTGGCCCCTGCTAAAGGCAGCACTATTAACACATTCCATACAAACCAAGCGTGTCACTGTTCACAAGTGACGTACCTATAGAAACTGACGGCTTTGAACGGAGGTCGTGGCAGAAGTTTTGCGCTCAACGCATTTCGGCGCGGCGCCTCGAATTTTATTAGTGATTACTGCCGTCTAGCGTATAATTGCATTTTTTTTTTCCAAAATGCATGTTGAATAGAATATGTAATGGGTCTGTAGTTAGAAACCGCTTACTTCCTCTTGCGCTTACTTTCTGTTAGTGTCAAAGTAATTAATACTAAGTATAGGGGGTGTGTAATGTTTAGTATAATAACAAATGCACTAATTTCACTTGAAATAACGTTCATATAATATAATTTTCATATGCTATAATATCAAATAACTCAAACTCATATGACCTAACTTTTTATATCATATAATTTTCCTTTAATATTTAGTATAACGTTCATTTTATATAATGTTCAATATATATAATATTCTTTTTATATAAAGTTCATTTGACCTAATGTTCTTTTGACCAAATTTTCATGTTCAATGGTCACAGTTCTAACCTAACTCAAATGGCATCAAAACCAAACCTTAAAATATTCTATGCATGGTCGAGGGTAGGCTTAGTCGTCGGAGCCCCGCGAAGCGGGGTTCTTACTTACTTTGGGTGGTTTATAAAAAATAACCACGAAGGGGATGGCGGGGTCGTGTGAGCGAGCGAAGCGAGCTTCTAACCTTACCTGTCCGAGTCGGGGTGCCCTAAACTCCAGATGGCATCCAGTTTCTCCTGGTAAAAATAGTTGATGGCAGGTGTATAGGGTATAAAGCGAAGAAAAAAAAAACTTAAATTATATTAAAAGTTGCTTAGAGATTATGAATATTATAGTAAATGAATAATATACTAAATGAATATTATGTCAAATGAGCATTATAGGAAAAGTTCATTATATCATAAGAAATTAGGTAAAATGAAATTATATCAACAATTCATTAGCTCAACTAATTATTATATTAAGCAAAAGTATATTAACTAAAATTAGTTCAAGTGAACGTTAGATTTTTTGTTACTAGGTATATCAACTGATACACACCCAAGTATAGGACCTTGCCATAAGAGAAACCCAAAAATATGTGTAATAAAAACTTTTTTACAAAAAAAACAACCGACTTAAAAAAAAAACAATACAAAGTGATAAATAACTTTAATTTCGGAAGTCGGTGTCGTTGATTCCGCATTTTCGTTTTTTGACACCGACTTCCGAAATTAAAGTTATTTATCACTTTTTAGTGTTTTTTTGAAGTCGGTTGTTTTTTTTGTAAAAAAGGTTTTATTTTTCACTTTTTAGTGTACCTACCCCACAAAAAAGTAAACAAAAAAGATCGTTAATGTAGACAATGTACATAAATTTTTAGATTTTTGTTGATTTTTCAAAAACCGCTCGTCCGATTTCGATAAAATTTTTATGGGACCATTTGGAAAGTATACCCTTTCCAACAAAAAAAGAATTTTTCAAATCGGTTTGCAAACGACGAAGTTATGCGCGAACAAACAAAAAAAAAAAAAAAAAAATACAAACATTCGAATTGAGAACCTCCTCCTTTTTTAGAAGTCGGTTAAAAATACATAACATAACATAAAAAAGACGTGATGTTACGTTAGTGTCTACAGTTACTGTTAGACTGCGGTATCATGGTGTCACAGATTATCTTAACATTTTACTTCGCGGTGTGAGCAGTAATATGTCTTCTTCACGGTTGAAGCTACGATCAACAATGACGCCGTTTTACCACAAACTTTGTTAGAATAGAAGTAATTTAATTGTTACGCCATCAACCCCCATACCATAAGATAAATAAATAGCTTTTCCCTGGATACGTATGGGGTGTGTGTTTATAACATACTAGCTGTGCCCCGCGGTTTCACCCGCGAAAAAAGTTTTATAGTCCTTTTTTATTGATTCCCTTTACAAATCTCCACCTCCCTTTTTACACCCTTAAGGGAATATTTCGGGGATAAAAACTATTCTATATCCTTCCCTACAATTCAAACTATCTCCGTACCAAATTTCATCTAAATCGGTTGAGCGGTTATTGATTTCCCGTACAAACTTCCACCCCCCCTTTTCACCACCTTAAAGGATGATTTCTGGGATAAAAACTATCGTATGTCCTTTCCCGGGATGCAATCTATCTCTTTGCCAAATTTTATCTAAATCCGTTTAGTGGTTTGGGCGTGAAAAGGTAACATAGAGACAGACAGACAGAGTTACTTTCGAATTTATAATATTAGTATGGATGTTCGGGTCGGGCAGGACTCTACACACACGTGTAATATTTGTTAAGAATTCCTCGGTTATCAAAAAAAAAAAACAAATTTTCATAGAAAACTGCAATACTTACCTATGCGCACGAAATTGATAACCGTCGAAAAATTTCTACGCTATTTTTTTTTCTATTTTTTTTTTTAATAATTTTCTGAATTCAGTGTTGAAGTGGCATATGGTTAACTAACATACAATACAAATAAATAAATAATAAATAAAAAAAAAACAAAGGACACAGGCGTCGAAGAATTCGTCCGCATCGCTGTCATCCGGAAACGTGCCCAGAAGACCGGCAGCATTGCCCCGTTGAATGGCAATGCTAATTCTTTGGCCTAAGAATGGTTATGAACATATGGTTATAGTTTGCGCACTGCTTAATTCTTTTTCCTGTATAAACTTCACACGAAAACAGACTGAACCATAAAAGTATAGGATGCACTCGACCATAGTAGGTGTGCGGCCGCTGAGGGTGACGGGGTCCGCATGGCGTCATGCGGGCCAACACCTGGCCGGGGGAGCGTGACGAAAAGCGCAAGCACTCCAGCACCCCGGCTAAAGGTAGCAGCAGGACACCGTGTGGTTTTAGTCAGTAAGAGTCTGACAGACGCAGGGTGGTGGACATCCATGAGGATTTCCACACGATAAAAAAAAGGTGTGTAGATCATTATAATTACGATCTGCAAGTGTGAAAAAGCGAGCAACAAGATTTAGCTAAGTACATGAAAGTGCGACTCCCACTTATGTTATGATGCGACATGACTGGCGGTAATAGCGGATAAGAAATCATTTATACTAATACAAGCTTTTGCACGCGGCTTCGTCCGCGTGGATGTCGGGAAATGGCCCACGGGAACGTACTACCGCGATTAAAAGTACCCTATGTGTTAATCCAGGTTATAAACTAACTGGGTGCCATTGGTGCTCTAATGGGAATACCTTTGGTGCTCTAAAAAAAGGTGCTCTGAAAATAGGTGCTCAAACGGGAATACACCCAAATTTTATCCAAATTCCTTCAGTTATGTTTGCGCCAATCCGGAATATACATCCAGCGAAACAGACAGACTGACAAAAAATCTTCGTTATTATTTTATGTAGTTACAACGGCCGCGACTTACAAGTTGTAGGTCGTAGGTTCGAACCCAGACAAGTGCTTTACTTGTGTAAATTATTTCATCACCACTGCTCTCAAAACGGTGAAGGAAAACATCGTGAGGAAACCGCGCATGTCCTAGAACTAAAAATTCGAAGACATGTGACATCTACCAACCCGCACTGGACCCGCGTGGTGGATTGCGGCCCACTCCCTCTCACCGAGAGGAGGCCTGTGTCCCAGCAGTGGGAACATTATAGGCTGATTAGTTATGTTATTTTATGTATAAAGAGGTACCTATTTATGGGTTTGGATGTAGGGGGTAATCTTTGGAACTACTTATCCGATTCCGAAAATTCTTTCATTAATTGGAATCTACAGTTTTGCCGAACAAGAAATTTTACAGCGACAAAGTCACGTGTAGAAGTGAGCAGATAATAAAGCTGTATTTTAGAAACAAAATATAAAATATTTCACAAAAAAAAGAAGTTTTTTATACATTATAACGGCGGCTGTATTGCTTCAGTCACACTATATCATTCATTCTACCTTATACGATAGAGTTTTAACCACGTGGACTTAAACCATAACCCGTCCGTGCAGTCGAGTAAAAAAGACCAGCCCTTACAAGTCAAAGCATCCGATTTGCTTATACGGCCCTTATATGAATACCAAGAAACGAAATTACATAGCTATTAGGCATATAGCGATGAAATTCGGTTACACGTGCTGCCAGACGAAAAGATAATAGGTAGGTAGGTAAGTAAAATGAAACTGAGCTGTATCACACACGTTTTAGAAATTCACGACCGTTGAAATGTCTAGTTAATAATCTTCAGCGTTGAGTGGCGAACACTTGTCACGTAAACACACAGGAAACATACTAGAAGTCACATTATCATCACTTAGGGCTGATTTCTCCATCACCAGATAACTTTTATTTGATGAATAAAATTGACGTTTGACAGTTTTTGTATGAAATAACTGTCAAAAATTTCAAAATTATTCCTCGAATAAAGTTATCAGATGATTAAAAAATCAACCCTTAGAGAAATAATTATGTTTAGAGGATTAGATTAGAATTATATTTACTTCCGGAAAAATATAATTATTTATTATTAAATAAACTGTCACTCTTTATTAGATTTCTAATTCATATCCAACAAAAATCCTAATTCCCTATAACAGTGCGTACAATCGGAGCCGAAGCTGTTAATAACATAATCACAAGAGATCATATTAATTTATGTAAAATTAAAACATCATCCAAATATTATCGGATCAATGCATCAAACAGTTGCGACACCGACTGTACACGCAGCGCATCGCTCGCGCGGGGTGCGTGCGCGCCGAAGCGCGGACTTTCTCTCCCCCCTAATGGCAGCCATCTTGAAATCTTGCAGCGGGGCGACGCGGCTCGGCTGCGTCCGCAGACGACGACAGACCGCGCGGGGCCAACCTCGTCAACAAGCAAGCGGTGCTACCCTTCGTGCCTCCCGCGTTCCCGCATAACGCGCCGGACCGTCTTATCAAACCGTCGGAGTATTTGAAAACAATCACGGCGCCGTGCAAGCGGGACGATAGCGCGGCGGAGGCGCGTCCTCCGCCGCCGCCGCCGGTGCCGGCCGACAACGTGCCGCCGCCTCCGCCGCAGCCGCCCGTCACCAGCATCCAGCCTCTAGCAGCCATCAGCACTGCCGAACTCACAGCTGTCAGACTCCGGACACCAGCCACAAAGACATTATCAGCCCCTCCCCCAGCTCGCTCAGTCAGTCTACAATGCTTACCGAGCGCCGCGGAAATATACAAAAACGTGAAAACGGATCTGATAGAGGAACTGAAGATGTCCAAGGATATCACGGGGATCAAGAAGCTGAAAGTGGAACGTGCACGCCGGGAGAGCTTGCAGGATAAGGAGACCTTCACGGAATTCACCAAGAGGTTCACCGCCGAGAACTTTGTGGAACAGGTCAGTGATCAATAATATGTTTATTTGTATTATGTTATGACATCTCTTCAAAGTATGCAAAAGAGTGGACGCTGTATTTCAGTAGTTTAGGGTAAAAGAAACAACTCGTTGAAATATTTCCTCTGGTGTCACTGAATTTGACTTTTGCAAATAAACCTCAGTGATTTAAAATCAGTAGTCTGTTGCATCATTAGGTGAATATAAATCATTTTGTGAATGGCTCACGATGACACCAGTAGATTGTTGCAACACTGGTCAAGTTATACGCTGCAAAACACGTTTTATTGCCAGACTATTGAAATCTGAAAATTAGAAACTTTTAATTAACATTTCTCTTAGTAATTGAGTAATAATTTATACTTATGTTAACAAACATAAATCATGCTGTCATCTATCTATCTTACTGATGATGAAGAAGAAAGTTTAGTTTATTTATTATTTATAGGGTTCGGTTTATCTGGGAGTAAGTTGTTTAGACTTTATTAGATACCTTAGAATTTCAGACTAACGGAAAGAAAATCTATTACAGACCGTGACAATTCCAATTAAAATCCAGGGTCTCCAAAAATAAAGCCACAGTTTTCGTAAATATTTTCCGGTTTTACAAAACACTAGCTGTTGTTTCGGCTACCTGAAAACTATTAAGATTTTGTCGGAAATTAAGTTACTGAACTGACCCTGATTTCAGAGCGTCTAGATTTCAAATCGATTTGTTGTTGTCAAATCTTAGGTCAACTAATTGATTGCACTTTCTGATTTCGGTCAACTGATCACAAGTGACCATGACATTAACACAGTTTATTTGACACACTTTAGGCGGTTTTCAGAAATCCAGTGCTAGGGTCAGCTAGGGTGCATCCTGCTCCCATATACTTCTAAATTTTACTAAACGTACTCGATACTCAATCATTTATTATACTTCATTCCACAATGTGTTTTAGGTGGTAACTTGTTATTTAATGAGATCATTATGGACCTTATCGGGCATAGCAAAATAGTAGGATGGAGGAAGTTTTAAAAACTTAACGCAAATTCTTCTTCTTCTAAATTAATTGTGGCTTCTTAGTTTTAATGTTACAGCCTGATTGAATTCTGGTTATACCTGAGTAGAGCTACACGTTTACTGACAAATGCATGCATTGACTAGACAGGTCCACTAATTCTTTGTAGTTCTTTCCTCAAAAGATCATCTCGGCCACTAACCTTCATAGTCCTCATATGACGTGACTGAGATTATGTCTGGACTTTAAAAGAGACTGTGACCTCCGAGTTTGTTATGGCCTTTCTTCTCAGAGTAGTCGGTTAGGCAACACCGTTTATTCCGATCTGACCCCCCCCCTCCTTTCCTAGATCCCCTGCTATAGTTCGTTTTTTAATCCCAGAGACTAATCTGACAGGTGTAATGTCAAACTTCTATACTAAAAAAAACGCGAACACAAAAGACTTAAATGTCAGATTAGTCTGTGGGATTAAAAACCGAACTTTAGTTCTTCTTCTGTTTTAATCTCTGGGTTATCCACTTTATGCTAGGTTGCTCTTTTTGACAGGTAAGTACAGTCAAGAGAAAATAAACGTTTAATGTTTTACAAAGTTCAATTAGGAATTTTTTTTTTAATGTCCGGGTACCATGCGTGCTCGATAGGATTGAGGCCACGGCAAAACCCGAATGTTTTCCTTTGCCAAGTACTCTCTGGTGTTGCGAGTTTAAAAAAAATAGAATTTTGACGTGTCAGGATACCAATTTACAGAAATAAATATCATTTAACAAACCTTACGCAGTTTTCTATACTAATAATAAAATAACAAAAGATTACATTTTTTGTTGTATGTTTGTTTGTTACGCTTTCACGCTAAAATGGCTGAACGGATTTAGATGAAATTTGGCACATGAGTAGACCACGACCTGGATTAGGGCATAGAATACTTTTTATCCCGATATTCCCACGGGATCGAGACTTATACGGGTGAAACTGAGGGACGCAGCTAGTTTGTGATATTTCTGACACCGATAAATAACAACATCAAAGATTAGAAGAAAATACCATCACGACTTGCGCACCGTACGCATTTCCTTGAAGCAGCTGCATCTAACCCAGTGATCTACTTCCCCCACCATTCGGAGTTATCTCTGCGAATGCTCGTCTCATGTGTAACAGCCGTGAAATGCGCATGATTCGCGTTTTTGACGAAACTGTGGGTACAGTCGGTATAAAAATTGTTTTTTGAATGGTTTTTTAAAATTTTTCAGATAATTATCGCTGTCATGATTATGGTAAAAGAGTTATTACAGTGTTAAGGGTTTCATTTTCACTCCTACCAAAATCATAATCTACCTGCCTTTTCCCAACTATGTTGGGGTCGGCTTCCAGTCTAACCGGATGCAGCTGAATACCAGAATTTTACATGGCGCGACTGCCTATCTGACCTCCACAACCCAATTACTGGGTAATACGATACCCCTTGGTAAGACTGGTTGTCAATCTTTAGAAACAGAGAAGTTTATGAGTTATTTCATGCGCATTAACATTTACAAGTGATCTCGTGGTTTAAATAATATTAATGAAGTGAAAGTATGTCATTTGTACGTCATAAAACGTTAGGTAGTCTGTTCTATAAAATCCTCTCCATGAAAAGTCATTTGAAGTGAGTTGTCATTTCACGTGATTGACAGCTGACTTCAAACTCACTTCACCTGGTATATTTTTTGCCTATGTGACAGTTACATAGTTTCAACCTTAGTAAAATCTTAATTTACTGGGAATTGTTAAAAATGGTAAAGCATGTTATCTACATCAAGTGACGAGTTGTAGGTTGTAGGTTCGAATCCAGGCAGGTGCTTTATATAATCAGCCTTTAATATTCCCACTGCTGGGACACAGGCCTACTCTCGGTGAGAGGGAGTGGGCCGTAATCCGCCACGCGGGCCCAGTGCGGGTTGGCAGATGACGCGTCTTCGAAATTTTGGTTCGAATTTTTGGTTTGGAGGCTTGTGTCCCAGCAGTGGAAACATTATAGGCTGATTATGAACTTATTATTATGAACCTGAACAGACTCTAAAATGGGTTTCACTCTAATGAATCTTATTCTAAACATTGCCATTTTTTAGTTAAACCACGTTGAGTTTGTCATTGTTGCTTGTGCAGTGATAAGAACGACAAAATATTATACAGTACCATAAAGTCATAAAAGTTATCTAAATAATATCAGCCGCACGGGTCTATCGAAGGTTAAGCTACGCTTGCCGCGGTCATTTCATAGATGGGTGACCATCCATTACACATCGAGACCACTCCGGGCCACGGAAAACGCGTTAAGGTGGTACCCCGACCAAATAACCTTGAGCATTCGCGACAGAGACAGTGAGCGACACGACTTCCTCGTACGAAAGGGATGCAGCGTACCCTGCGCACGCCCCTTTATCATAAAACTCGCAAAATTTTTGGAATTATTTTAATAAACAAAGAATAGCAATCTTTTTAAATAAATTAAAACAAGGATTATTTAGATTTTAAATTAACTATCCATTGGTGAAATCCTCAAATTAATAGAACGTGAACTTTAGCAAAAGATGAATGCAATCAATAATTTTAGTATTTTTTTTAAAAGGAGATTTTAAATGTATTAGTAAGATATAAAAACAAATAACAACTGGCAATGTAATGATAGGATATCGAACATTAATAATGTGCTTTCAGATGTAGTTTATTTCTCATAATTATTGAGCTAATAGCCTCTGAATAACGAAGAAAAACGCGGTTTTGGTCGGGGTACCGCCTTAAGTCGATGGTCCCGGCTGTCTATCGTAGATCTTTGACTATCATTACGGGTAGCCAGAAGCCCAAAAAGTCTGACAACCAGTTTTACCAAGGGGTATCGTATTACCCAGTAACTGGGTTGTGGAGATCAGATAAGCAGTCGCTCCATGTAAATACAGGTATTCAACTACATCCAGTTAGACTGGAAGCCGACCCCAATATAGTAGAAAAGGCTAGATAGATCAGTTATAAAAGTTCTCTTACCTTTAGAACATTTATGAATACGGCCATGTGCATCGATACGGCTCATTGATCAATATAATTATTATAAGCTAACTGTTTAAGTACTGAACCATATTGGCAGCAAAGTGTGTCCAGGAAAAATGACAATTTGCTCTGCAGGCAGGACAATACAATATTGAGGTTGAATGTAAAAACAAAATTGAAAAACACAACAAAAACTTAGGTGTATAAAGCGAAATTAGACTTTACTTAAGCTTGGTACTGACAAAAATTAACTTTATTTACAAGATGTTATTGTGCATATTTCTATAAAAGACTGACATTAAGCCTTTCATACAAATGTGGACATTAACATTACTTAAACAAAGTTCATTTTGAGTAAACTCTAAAATTCGCTATATAGGTCTCAGCCTTAGTCATCCGAAACATTGATATAATCGTCCAAAACTAAGTAAAAACTGCAACAATTATATCTGAGGACGACTCACCGTTCACTGGTGAGGACACAATGGAATTTGGGACACACGATCGGACAAAATGTTGTTGAACCGCAAAATATCTGACACAGTTTCGTCTGACGTAAGAGATTGCAGACTTATTATGTGTTGCGATACATAACGATAGTTTTTAGTGAATAATTGTTTTTAAATTATAGTTTTTAATGTGTGGTTTAATTTATGGGTTTCGCTTCTGGTGTGGTCATAATCGTGATTCGTTTTGGTCGCCGATTGGTAGTCATTTTGGAATTAATACGAGTGAATGGCGCGCTCGCCTCCTAACTACAACGTGTAATTTAAATGGTGTTGGACCTGAAAAGAGTTCATTGTACTCATCATTTTGATCAACTTTTACTATGAGACCAAACCTGAAATCGCGAAAAAAATCAGCTATTCCCTACATTTTGACGAGTTACGCGAACATAAATGTAGGGAACAGCTGATTTTTTTTTCACGATTTCCTATTGGCGTCTTTTCTTTCTCTTTTCTCTTCTTTTTCTTTGCGAAATACGCGCATTGACGTGGAGTTGCGGACACCAGCCCGTATTACCTATTACCTTGGCCTTTTTTCAGGTCCAACACCCTTTAAATTACACCTTGTATACAGTATGGAAACCACACGAAATCGGTCGCGAAAAAAAATCAGCTGTGCCCAACATTTTGACGAGTTACGCGAACATAAATGTAGGGAACAGCTGATTTTTTTTCGTCAACAATTTCGTTCATTTTTTGTATATCGTCAGAAGAGGCGATAACAAGTATGCGGTATAATTTATTGCATATATATTTAGTATCCATATTGTATACATAGGATTTACGCATAATTGGTGATAAATGATATTATTTTTTGTAAATTATCACAAAAAAATACACAATGCCGTTTGCAATTATTTATTGTTGACGTGTAAAACGTCAACAATAAATAATTGCAAACGGCTGGACCAATTTTGATAAAATTTTGTGTGGAAGTAGCTGACACTCTGGATTAACATATAGGCTATTTTTTATCCCGATATTCCCACGGGATCGACATTTACGCGGGTGAAATCGCGGGGCTAGCCATACATACTATAACGCCTGTATTTACTACAGAGTTAAGCAGAGGTGTAGGTACCTCATGTAGTACACCCACATTAATTTAAGCTAGATCAAGAGACAGCACACATCTTTAAATACCAAAACTTATAATACCCCTGACGTATAATACACTGACATAACGTCAGTACTTTCGCTGTAACAATATTGTTCACTACAATAGAGCAGCCGATCTGCTAATTACCTTACAGCCAAGTCGTGATGATCCACAGTGAATGGGAGATGAGAATAATTCTCATTGTTTGAGTTTGACAAAGAAGAAATAGATTTGCCTTTCAAAGATCGTTGCATCATTATTTTATTTAGTTTAAAATGACTTTGTAAGTTTTGTTCGATGTTGTAATTATTTTTGAGGTTTCGCGTCGATTAGATAGCTACTTACTGAATAATTTTAACTGCACCGTCGGTCTGGAGGTCGCAAGCGCGTCTGCTGAGGTCCTGGGTTCGGTTCCTGAGCCGCGCAGTGTTATTGAGTTTTTCCATAAGGAATTTCTTAGTAACGGCCCGGAGTTTGGAAGTCGGCGGTGTGATACCCCGTGCCTCGGAAAACACGTAAAGCCGTTGGTCCTGCGCCTGATCTCTCTCTGGTCGTGTCGAATTGCCGTCTCATCGGACTATGAGAGTGAGGAAAGAGGGAGTGCACCTGTGTATGCGCGCACACTTGTGCGCTATAAAAAACAATGACTTTACTGCGCCCATTCAACTACTCTGACGCGTTGGGTGTTTCGACAGGTAGGCGGGCAAACGTGTGAGATGTTAAATTGGTCCAATATTGGAGGAGAAAATAGGCGAGAGCCAAACCTCGAATTATGACTCTTTACTTAGGCTTTTTCGAAAAGTCTCTCCGAACGCGTTTCCTCTTAAAATCATCTTGAGGATGTTTTTTTTATTAAATGGCATCTCGGAGGTTTTTTTTTAACCGGACTATCCCGTGGGTGCCTTAATAAATGAAGCCAGCCGAAGCATCTCGTGCATGTGCAGTGGCATACACTTATAATTATTCTTACAACTTTGTCGATACGGTGTGGTTTGTGGTTAACTCCGTATTCCAAGCCATGCAATTACGGCAATGTGACAAGACCGTTCACTGTAGTGTTTTGTAGGAGGCTCATATTTCTTTAAATCTGAGACATAAAAAAATAATTTTAACAACTAAAACCCGACTACTGAAAAGAATGAAACAAGAAAGTACCTTCCCGTGGTCGCATGTCGCTGCACTAACATAATATTATGAGCTATGGTAGCATGCGACCACGGGAAGGTACTTTCTTGTTTCATCCTTTTCAGTAGTCGGGTTTTAGTTTTTAAATTTATTTTTTATATAATTATTTTGGGGCTTATATCAGTAATATTTATATTTTTGAAATGTGCAAATTAGGCCTTTTCATTTGTTACACAACAAGGAATGATTAAAAAAAAATTTTTTTTTAGATCATGACTTTTTGTCCGCTAGAGGGCGCCATATTCAATTTAATGTGACGTTACATAGCCTATAACCAGCGGACGATCAAGACGCTTCCAACGCTTCCTCATTTATCCAATTATTACAAGGAGTTTAGAAGTTATGAGGGAACAGATGAACATACATACATACATACCGGTCAAAATCATAACCCTCCTTTTTTGCTTTGGAGTAGTTGGGTAAATAATCATAGCTGGTTCTCTATTAATATTGAATTGGGTTTCATAGCGAGCAAATTTTGTCCCAAATCTAGTGGATTCGAGATTACGTGGCTCAAAAAAGGCACGTTAAACCATTAGTCCTGGCTGTCATTACAGCCGTAGGTCTTTGACATTCGTCACGGGTAGTTAAAAGCCCAAAAGTTCCTAGTAATCAGCTGATCCAGATAAAATTATATCACTTCTAAGCAGTTGTTAACGAGAACGTCCAAGATTATGAGTTTCTGTTTCATTTTTCTTTTTATTACTTTTTTTTAATATAATTTGGTTTTTTATTTTTGATTGTGTATAGTTTAGTTTGTGATTCTTCCTGTACGAGTCGCAATATATACTTTTCTTTCTAATTTTTATGGTGTAAATCATCATTCTCCTGCCGATATCCCAATTTATTTGGGGTCGGCGCAAAATATCTTTTTCACTTCTCATGCTCTAAAAGTTCGTCTTTATGTTGTGCTTAGGCGACATAAAATCGCTTTTTATGTTCTAGTGCATAAAGTAAAATTTTTTTTCTAAGACTAAGGTAATCAGGCCTAACAGCCGGGTCTCCCTTGTTTTACCGAAAAGAAATTGCCAAATTATCACTTCCCAAACAAATTTTCGCATAATTTCATTTGCCAAATTATTACTTACCAAAAAATCTCTTTACAAATAATTGTTACGAAAACCTATGTTTGGCAAGTGAACGTTTGAACAATAACTTGTTCACCAACTAGTACTTTTACCATTTTTTATCTAGTCTAATATTTCAGTTGGTATAACATATTTTACGCAAAATTAAATAAGCCAAATATTTGGTGTCGTCAATTTTAAACTTACCATTTCTGTTCAGTCGATTGCGTAGCCAATGACAAAAATTTTGCATATATGTTAGTTGCACAGGTTATACAAATTAAATTACAATGTGTAAATAAGTATGTAACTTTGAAGACGTTTTATTACAAGGGTGCTTTTTCCACTTGGGACAAATTCTAAACAGGTAATAATAATGTAATTAAAATTACATTATTTCTCTCGATAGCCTCCTAAAAATAATCTTTTTTTTCCATATTTTTTTCTATATAATCTAGTCGTTTCTGGCACTCGCCGGCCGCTGCCGCGGCACCGCTCGCTTCGCTCGCTCGGCTCGTGCGTAGGTGGTCACAGTTTTAACCTAACCTAACCTAACCATTTTTTTTAAATTAATAACCTACTGTAACTAGTTCCATAAATATCCTAAAGTCTAGTAACCATAAAATATCTGACTTGTTTCAAATAAATTCAAGCACATAAGCTTACAAAGAAAACATCAAATTTAACAAACAAGTAAAATGTTTATTGGCTTTAAGTTATTTGTTAACAAATCATTTGACTAAACGTTTATTGTCCAAATATTGTTTGCTGTAATAAATCATTTGATTAAAGACCAAAAGCCTTAATGACATTATCCTTAGTAACAATCTACCAAGTAAACATTTGACCAAATGAAAATGTGCGTACTAAAATTATTCCAAATATTACATTGGTATAAAAAAAGGTTGCTAAAATTTGTTTGGGTAATGAAAATTTGGCAAAATCTTTTCGGCAAAACGGCAGGATCCCCTAACAGCCACACGCACAATAAAACTTCGCAGATTAAAGTCGTGATTTATTTAATTTTCTTTAATTTATACCACTTCCGTGTTTTCTATCGTTAATTTAATAAAATCAGGTAAAATAGTTGTCATTTATTATTTAAAAACGCAAAGAAACGTTTTTATGACTTAGCAGTATGAAGTACCCAAGTCGAATGACAAACGTTGAAATTAAAAAAAAAACTTAAAAAGTTTCGTGGCGGTATTATCTGTGGTGGCGGGAATTAGCTATGTTTTGCAACATTTTGATTAATTATGTACTGTATACTTTATACCTGTTTCATTTTCTCGCAATCGAAGTGAAAAGCAGATAACTCAGGCATAAACGAGCCATTTTACCCCTCGACTTAACTATCCACCCTCGCCTGCGGCTGGCTCGCGTGGATATAAAAGTCTCGGAGTAAAATAGCTTCTTTTATGCCTTAGTTGTACAATCTACTATTTCTTCCATACTCCTCTATTACCTAGCCATTATCTCGGTAGGTACTTCGGTAGTCACCTAGATGACGATATAGTATGTTGCATAATAAAGAGAATTCTATGTATCTCATATAAACTTATTAATATTCTTACACCGTTACAGTAACCTGTTTCCATCATAAAACTCTTACAATTTCCGCGAAATTGCATACGGTAACGTTTCACTTTCTTCGCCATAAGATCATGTAAATTTATGACAACAATCACGCAGTTACTTTACTTATAACATAAAATACAATGTTGCCGACTATATCACAGTATTTATACGAAAGCCGCATCTGTTTTCTTCAGACGGTAAATGGGAGCACCTACCTCAAATCAATCTACAAACTCAAAAAAACTCAAAAGCAAGGCATTTATTTCAATTAAACCATTTACAGGCACTTTTGAATTGTCCAGAAGTCAGTCAGTCAGAAAATGTGAAGCTAGTTGCCCATTCCAAAGCGTAGGTACCTATGGGGAAGAACGGACAAGAAACTCCATGGACAATCTTTTAAATGATTACAAAAATATTAGTTACATCATTAATGTTGAATTTATAATTATTTGTGAGAACGATGTAAAAATAAAAAGACGTACGCGTTAAAAGCGTCCAGAGTACAGCATTTATAGTAAAAAAAAACAACAATTCAAAAATAAAATAATTAAAAATAAGCCGAGGCAGCTAAGTGATGACCAGCCCCAACTGACGGCGCCCGTTCACGAACATGACGCATAGATCAGCACCATTCAGCTCAATCATTTTGTAGGGCTGCCTAGTTGTTTCCCAACTTTGTTAGGGTCAGCTTTGTATGGAGTGACTACCTACCTCTGTAGCGGTATCTACAACGCCACATGCGAACAACGCGTCATACTGACGTCACGCAAATCCTGCATCTCGCAAGCAGAGTTTACCGCGCAACTAGCATAGGTACAACAGCCCGACATGAATCATTGGGCAGTTGCCCACCAGACACAACACCCGTCTGGTCGAAGGATCCTCCCTTTTCTATAGAGTATGAGTGAACTTTACACCCTGTTCCTCATACCTCTATACCTCCACAACACGGTTACTTTGTAATACGATACCCCTTGGTAAGACTGGTTGTCAGGCTTTTGGGCTTCTGACTATCCGCAACGACTGTCAACGATCCACGAATGATAGCCGGGGCCAATGCGGTCGGGCTTTTGAAAAAGCCTAAGTAAAAAGTCATAATTCAAGGTTTGGCTATCGCCTATTTCCTCCTCCAATATTTGACAAATTTAAAAGATATTTCTAAGACTGAATAAGAAGGATATATACTGTGTCCCTATGTTTTTCTTTTTTCATTAATAGTTGTCCACTAGGTCTCTGTTAACATCTGCAATTTTGAGTATTTTTTGAGGGTTCTAGTGCGTATAAAAATAATGTAACATCGAAAAGGAAAACATAGGGACATACAAGTAGTTATTATTTATTATTCTATAAAAAAATATTGCTTTATGGTCATTAACCAGAAAGAAAACAGGCGAGAGCGTTTCTATGGAGAAAAGACCACTCGCATTTCCTCTTACCGTGCTTTCTGAGGCACGTATATAGGGGTTTCAATATTTTATGTAATTGATGGTCACCCATCCAGGAATCGTCCGCGGCAAGTATAACCTTCGATCGACCCGTGAGGCTGTTATTATTTAACCACGAATTCCTTGAGTAACTTTACCGGACTTTCTAAATAAGCATCTGAAAACTGGATAAGACAGAGAACTAGCACGTCCACCCCCCTCGATCCCCGAGGGGGGGGGGGGATTCAGGAGATCAGAATGAAATAAATCTGATTTAGTATAGGCTGCCTAAAATGGGCAATTTGCGAAGGCATTGCAGAACGCGGAACTATATAAAACTTGCTCAAACATTATCACGATCAATTCTGCAGCTAAGTACCTTGAAATTAAACCAGCGGGGTGAATTCGTAACACACTAACAATTGGAATGCCTTTCATTTTGATAATTTACATTGCCGACAAGACGAATTTTTTAAACATATGAAGCAATGGATCAGGAGCCTCCTCGCTGTGAGAGGGCCGTTACACACCACACGAGCCCATTGCGAGGTGGTAGATGCCACATGTCTTCGGATTTTTGGTTGTAGGACATATCTGTCGAAATGTCATGTCGGTTTTGGACAAATTTTTAATAACATTGGTTGTCGCTGACTTTATTAGATTGTAATTTTTATTTGAATGTGTTTTTAAGCACGAGAATTGGCATTTAGATCACTTTCCATTATTTTTGCCAACCCTGTTAATCAATTAGCAAGATTTGAATGAAAAATGACTATATTTTTATACAAAATGAGAGGTGTATAAGTTTTCACGCTTTCTCTGCGCTTGCGCCGCGCCGGTCTGCGCGTCGTGCGCACTGTCACGTTTTATATTTAATCTTTTCAAAATATTGTTAATAATTAGCTGTATTTTATGTAATTTAACTTCGCTTCTTTTAAATTGGATCTGAGTCGCGTTAACGACTTTAATCGTGGCTATTTTAAAGCATTTTTTAAGTGAAATCTTTTTAGGAGCAGCGCTCTTTCGGAGCAGTGGTGGTGGCAAGTGGTAACAGCCGCGACTTACGAGTTGTAGGTCGTAGGTTCGAATCCAGACAGGCGCTTTACTTTGTTTAAATTATTTCATCACCACTGCTCTCATAACGGTGAAGGAAAACATCGTGAGGAAACATTATAGGTTGATTTGAATTGAAATGATTTAGCCGGTTTACGATAACCGTTGAATTGGTAACAGAATTTTTGTTACATAATTTGGCATTATTTATTACAAAAACAAAATTTATTTTTATATTGATGATATGGTTTTAACCTCATTGCCTAGATATACCTAGATCTATCTTGCAAATCGTATCATCCAATATTTAGATTTGATTGCACATGTTGTAGCTGTACAGTCGCGTCTAAAAGTATGTAAACACTTGGCTTTATTCAAAGGCGATTTTCTCCTTTATTTTTGAATGAAATTTTATGTTATTACGAAAATAGTATTTTCGAACCCATAGGTTTATGTTAAGTGTCGTATTTCAACGTTGCATTCGTCGAAAATTGCCAAGTGTATACATACTTTTAGACGTGACTGTACGCTGCTTTGCTATCTAATGCTGACCTCACTTTTTACTATGTTTCAACAGATTGTTGCGTAATGATTCATTTATTTTGACAAAACTTTAATACAATATACAGTGTCAGCATTACTCGTCCACATCGCTGCCAGAGCGAAAAGTGCCCAAAAAGCTCGCAGCGTTGCCACGTCGACTGATTCTATGGACAGCCCTCTGGCCACAGTTTTTTTTTTTTTTTTTTTTTTTTTTTTTTTTTTTTTTTTTTTTCACATTGGCCGGGGGAGCGTGATCAGGACGCCGTGTGGTTTTAGTCAGTAAGAGTCTGACAGACCCCTCCACCCACCCCAGGGTGGTGGACATCCATGGGTACATCCATCTCTATATTTACATTCGTACTTTTTTTTAAAGCATGTCCAGGTTACCTAATTTTTAATCAAAGTCTGACCAGCTTCTTTATTAATGCAATGTATACAGGGCCGGATTAACCATGTCGGGGCTCGTAGGCAATGCTATTCTCGGGGCCCCTTTTCAGCCGTTTGAAGATCATCAGCACTTTTAAAGTTGATGAAGGTATGTGAGTAATAGCATCACCGGACTGATGCTTAACTCCTCAGGAAATTACAGTAAAAGATTATTTGGGCTCATCGAAATGGTCTTAATGAATAGGTTACAGATAAGTGATGATCCAGGTCCTATTCGGAATAGTATATGAGATGATACAGTCTCACAGTCTTAATTTTAACTTTTTCTTGTTCAATGCAATAAAAACAATAAACGAAAGAAAATATTTTTGTCAAGCATGTACATAAAGTTTAAATATTAACTTTACTAACTTTTTTGGATACAAAATCGTTCATAACATCTTGAAAGTTGACCTTTTCCA
This sequence comes from Amphipoea oculea, assembly GCA_945859645.1. Lineage (NCBI taxonomy): Eukaryota > Metazoa > Arthropoda > Insecta > Lepidoptera > Noctuidae > Amphipoea > Amphipoea oculea. Next base: position 17,394,155 of record OX243880.1, read on the forward strand.
ATACATAATTTTCAATCACCGTTTCATGATTCATATTATAATTTATACCTACTATTCGATACTAGATGGTTCTGTTCTGTAACTATGAAGTATTTCATCAACTGACAGCAGGCGTTGAAAAAAAAGCAATAATACCTATTGTCGTTGATTAGACTTTCACTGTATGAAACATTTTCAATTACTTTTGTGCGCGCGCGGGGCCCTTATTCGATGCGGGGCCCCTAGGCAGTTGCCTAATCTGCCTAAGGGTTAATCCGGCCCTGAATGTATAGCTAGCTTTATTTTAGAATACCTATACTTAGACCATTTACACCAACTCATAATCAGTCAGTTTCACACCTTATCTATTATAGCGCCACCTATGCTCCATTTGTTTAGGTAATTAAATAAAGGTAAACAAAACAACCACGTGACGTGGTTAACCGACTAAACGTAATACCAGTCTATTCAGTTGTCATTCTACGTTACACTTGTACTCTTCAATTTAGCAACGTTATTAACGAATTATAACGTTGTTAAATTGAAGAGTACAACTGTGACGTAACATAACAACTGAATAGACTGGTATTACGTTTTATGTCATTTCAACTCGATGCCTCCACGCGTTCCCGAGATAAAGGGTCTTCAAAGATAGACGGACCACAATCAATCAACTCAGCCTATCGCAGTCCACTGCTGGACATAGGCCTCTCCCAGACTGCGCCACAGCACCCTGTCCTCCGCCTTCCGCATCCAGTCTACCCCAGCCACCTTCTTTAGGTCGTCCATCCATCTAGCTGGGGGACGTCCCACACTATGCTTGCCGGTACGCGGTCTCCACTCCAGGACTCGTCTGCTCCACCGGCCATCAGTCCTTCGACAGACATGGCCAGCCCACTGCCACTTCAGTTTGCTTACTCTGCAAGCTATGTCGGTAGCTCCGGTTCTTTTCCGGATAATTTCATTCCTGATTTGACGGACCTCAGTGATCCTATAAGGGTTCCGTTTTTTCCTTATGAAGTACGGAACCCTAAAAACGGAGACACAAACAATACAAACATTGTTATCTTACGTGTAGCTACTCATGCGTATAATTTAAGCGATTTTACATTCTTCCTCACTTTTTTACTGGCTCATTGCCAGATTGTTCACTCCTAATTAAGAGATCTATGCTAATTGGATTACATTCCGACGTCGTGGAAGGAATTAATAAGTTGGGGATAATTAGTCTTTACAGTTCGACACAACTTAGATGTAACATCGGCAAAATTCGTAAAACCGATCACATCCGAACTAAGTGCGCCTTCAAAATCACCAATCTTTATTACTACTTTAGGAAAAATTGATCAATTTTTCCTAAAGTAGTAATAAAGATTTACGAATACGAATTACGAACGTTTTACGAATTTTGCCGATGCTACATCTAAGTTGTGTCGAACTGTACCCTGATTAAAATGTTTTCATAGGTGTGCAAACGTAGAGAAAATATTTAGGTATGCATCCATGTTGTGGAGCTAGATAACCGCAACAAAAAGATGCTTAACGAGCCCGGGAGTCACTTGTTGAAGTTAAAACTTCTTTAGGCGGGTTGGGCATTTTTCTAGATGGGAAAAAACATTGAACTCGCGACACTGTTACCGACACCGCGCTACATTCGGATATGTTCGGCTGTCACCGGGATGTACTCGTTTTTAATGTATTTCCGATATGTCAGTGAGTGATGGCAAAGTATTCTGTTTGTGTTTTGTTTATATATGACGACTAGCTGCGCCCCGCGGTTTCACCCGCATAAATGTCGATCCCGTGAGAATATCGGGATTAAAACTATCCTATGTCCTTCCCCGGGACTCAAACTATCTCTATACCAAATTTCATCTAAATCGGTTCAGTGGTTTAGGCGTGAAAAGGTAACATACAGACAGACAGAGTTACTTTCGAATCTATAATATTAGTATGGATTCAAAAAACACACACGTAATTGTTCAAGTTTTCACTTCGGTCGGCACTCCTGGAGTGCCACTTTTTTTTCTTACCGTAATTGTGATATTTTTTTTTTAGGTAGGTACTGGATACCATATTTAGGAGGCTTTTGGTTACGAAGATATTGAGGGTCAAAGTTCCAACTTTTTTTCACGAAACCATGTCTTAAATGTTCCCACAACTCCTGTACCGTTGCATGCACCCTTGAGCACAATGATTTGCGTGCGGAACAGCCAAAATTTTTACTTACTTAGAAAATTGTTACATAGTTTAATGTACCTACAAAATGCGTATATAACGACTTTTTGCCCAATGGCATCTGCTCCGATTTACGAGTTGTAGGTCGTAAGTTCGATCCCACGCAGGCACTTTGTGTAGGTATTTAATTTCATCACCACTGCTCTTAAAACGGTGAAGGAAAACATCGTGAGGAAACCGGCATGTCCTAGAACCAAAAATTTGAAGACATGTGACATCCGCCAACCTACACTGGGCCCGCGTGGTGGATTACGGCTAACTCGTCTCCCTCTTACCCAGTAGTGGGAACATTATAAGGCTGATTATGCTAAGGAGGACACTGTACAGTAAAACGGGGCTACTTTGACTTCCAGGGTTACTTTGACAAGGCCAATCACAACGCTATGACGCGTTCCCCACACCCCGCGCCTCGCGCAATATTACTCGAGGTCACGCACACTTGCTGAGCACACGTGAAAACCGATTTTTAAAGTAGTTCCAACACCTGTCAAAGTAACCCTGGAAGTCAAAGTAGCCCCGTTTTGCGGTAGCTTCCGCCCATGTTCCTTTAAAAAAATAATATTAAATAATCACCATGACGATTTAACTAAAAGTATTTAGTGAAAACAAGCGTAGCGTCATATCCGTGAAATGGAGTAGATGTCTACCTACTTGTTCAAGTGCAAGCGACTTTCAAAAGAAATCTAAATCAAACATTGTGATAGCTTAATGCTTAGTAATCGCGTTAATACTGTCTCTGGGCTTGTGAAATATGAAAGTGTGTTTTAGATTCGAAGATGTTTGGGTTAGTTTGTGTTTTTTAAATTGTGTAAATTATCATGTCCGAGTATGGCCGAACTGCAGAATCAGATAATATTATTTAATCATTTATTTGCATGAAACAATGTAAATATAATGGTTGCCTGGAAGAGATAGCAGAAAACGATAAGGCCGTTTATTGTATACTAGCTGCGCCCCGCGGTTTCACCCGCATAAGTCTCGATCCCGTGGGAATATCGGGATAAAAAGTATCCTATGTCCTTTCCAGGGACTCAAACTATCTCTATACCAAATTTCATCTAAATCGGTTCAGCGGTTTAGGCGTGAAGAAAAGACAGACAGACAGAGTTACTTTCGCATTTATAATATTAGTTTGGATTTTGTAGTGTTCGATCATTTTTTTTTGTTATGTATTTTTGTGGTGTACGATAAAGTATACAGGATGTTACGGAAAGGGCATATCAATACAAACGGGTTGAAGAGTGTATCTGGTCTAGAATCTCTGTACAAAATTTCAGCTCAAAAGCAGTAACTTTGAAAATGCTTAATATTTTTTTATTTCGTGCAATAAATAACCAGCGTTGTGACTTCAAAAAAGGAGGTTCTGTATTCAACCCGTATGTATGTATGTATGTCCGCGATTTTCTCAAAAACTAATGAACCGATTCTAATAATACTTTTATTAATGTGATCTACATACTTTCAGGTAGGTTTTAGTATATAATACATTAGGTAATTATTCTTATGTACGAAGTTATATGCATAAATGTACTGCATTTTAATTTTAATGCTTCTTCTAGTCGGTGTCTTCAATTCTTCGATGGACTAGTGTTAGGTAATTGAATTTGTGTGGGGTAGGTACAACTAAAAAGTGAAAATTAAAAACTTTTTTGCAAAACAAAACAACCGACTTCAAAAAAAATACTACAAAGTGAAAAATAACTTTAATTCTGGAAGTCGGTGTCAAAAAACGAAAATGCGGAACCAACGACACCGACTTCCGAAATTAAAGTTATTTTTCACTTTGTAGTATTTTTTTTTAAGTCGGTTGTCTTTTCTATGCAGTCCGGCAAAGACTGGGCTTTAGGTTATGTGGTCGCCTTAAAAGTCCAACAACCCTTCCCGCCACTTGACTGTGCATCACAAATCGGTACCGGGCAGCCGGCAGGATCCCGTTACGGTTACGGTCACCGCGCCGGCTCGCGTGTTACGTAACTATCCGGTAAATCAGTTGCTCTAGCTGTACCTGTATTTATCTACTACTAGCTTTTGCCCGCGGCTTCGCTCGCGTTAATTTAGAATTTGACAATCAATTCAGGTTGTACTCTGCTTGTTGTTTGGCCTTTGCACTCATGGGCTCAGAGCGGGACATTATTCTAGGACCCTCCTATACACAATGTTGTATATCCTTCTATTTGGCACTAATACGTACAAATTCTGGGCATTGGACACACGGCTTTTATGAAAATGATGACAGCAGGGTGGTAAGGTAACCCTAGTTGTAAGGTATTACAACTAGGGTTACCTTACAGTTAGGGTTACATTACCGTGTCAAAAACCCCTCTCAAGAAAAACACACCAATAACTTACTTTGATAAATAACATTTTAGTGCCATCATTCGCCTGTAAATTGGAGACGATATATGGTGGCTATCGCTCGAGCAAACAGAACGCGTCCGTTTTTATGATCTTCCATTTCATACAATTAACTATTAATAACACATCACGGTTTTCAGGCAGATTATTCTTGCAATAATAATTCTCTTAAAATTATGCTCACGATGCGTTTGTCAACTCTTTTTGAGGACTATTTTTAGGTTCCCTATCCATTTGCATAAAATTTTAAGACCTAATATAACTTGGCATACTTTTGTTTCTCCTAATTATCTCATAACATTATTTACGCATAACAGCTTACGCATAATTTTTTTAAGCATAATTTCTCTAATCATAATAATGATTAAGCATAACATTCTAAAGCATACATTTAGCATGCTCGTTTTATCTCTAACGACGTCAGGTCGACGAAGCCCCGCTGCGCTGGGCTCCAATTTCTGTCTGCGGGGTTTAAAGGAACCTAACCAAACCGAACCTCGGGTTGCACCTGAAGTCGCTTAGTATTATGCGAATTAAATTTATGCCAAAACACATTAGCCTTCAAGATAATTATGCCAACATAAACTGTATGCCAAAAAAAATGGCAAAGTATTATTATGACAAAACAAATTATGCCAAAATAGTTATGTCAAAGTATATTAGGAAAAAGAACATTATGCGAAAAGAAGGGATCCCCTATTTTTAACATAATTTTTAAGTCTTCATCCGCGTAAAATTTCGAACCCTGTACCACCCCGTCGCATCATACTTATCACCTACCCGCGCTAGGGACTTCGTTTTCGCTCAGCGTTCTTTCTGCCTTATTTTGGTTTTGTTCCGCTCCTAAAGGTCCCAGCGTAATGTTATGTTAAGTCATCACCTTCCAGAAGAATTGGGCTATCAAATGCAGTTTTTTTTTTTCGACTGCTTCAGCTTTATTATTAGTATAGTATAGATAGGTGTTATCATCCACAGCATCCAGTCTTGCATACTCAAACCTCTTAGCGAGTGCGCACACAAGTTATTTAATTCGGCCTGTAAATTGACTCTACTGAATTGTAATTTCGTGTATTGGTTCTTGGCCCACATTTAACCTAGTGTGCGCACAGCTTAAGAAAAAAAAGCAAGCACAGTCTACCTTGCGCTATTATTAGATATAATCGTTACAAAACTAATTAATATTATAACATTGTTGCATACAAAACTTAGGTCTTTTAAATTAATGTTACTACTTATTTAAAATTCGTCATGATTGCTCAATGATTATGTAACACTGTGGGAATTAAGTTGTTTTGAGAAAGTTTCACAAGACTGTGCGAGTTCGGCCTTAGCTCTGTGACACACGCCTTCGGGTTGACCTCCTGTTTCATGTAATCTTTGTTTCAGAAACAATGCAATTTGTATGGTTTTGGTGTGTAATCAAACAGCTGGGCATCTGCACCCTAAATGCGTAATCACAATCTGAATCATTTTGAAAGATATTGCTAATCCATTGCTTCATATGTTCCAAAGATTTGTCTACTCAACAACGTAAATAACGCAATGAATGTTGTTGAACTGTCAAAATGAAACCCATTGCTACTGTTAGTATGTTACGCAATTTCCCCGCTGTTTTGGTTTTTAATAACTCAAAAGATCTCGAAGGATCTCTGTGAGGTTTGCTTCACAGAGCAAATATGATATACTTTGGCAGTTAGATTGGATGCAAAGTAATTCAAAGTCTTGCGTCTGAACTAGCGAAAACTACAAACCAAAACGATTCAAATGTAGGTAGGCTCCAAAACCTTACTGCGCGTGCGTTTATGTCGAACCGCTTTTTATCACGATTCGAGTGCTGATAAATTGCGGACACGAAGGTAAGACATAATTACAAAACTCTGCCTTTTGCAAAGTTAACCTTAGCAAAAGGCAGAGTTTTTTTTTAAATTATGTCTATTAACTCTAATTAGTAAGGTTACTATTCAGAAGTCAACCAACTCTGCGCCCGGGTGGATTATAGCCCACTTCCTCTTACAGAGAGGAGGCCTGTGTCCCAGCAGTGTTAACACTATAGGCTGGTTCTGCTGTTCTGAAGCTAAGACTGAACTTTCTCACATAAAACACAGACACATTTAATTTCTCAAAAACCAACTTCAAAAACCTCCACATTAAAAATAGACTGTGCAAGCTTTAACAATCAAAAACGGCTGGTCGATTGGCAGAGGTGTGCGCAGGTACCGGAGCGCGACGCAGCTGGCAACGTCATCCCCGCCTGGAAGCGCCAGATGCTGGCCCGAAGAGCTGCCGAGAAAGCCCGAAAGGACCTGGAAAGGGAGCTGGCAGGGGAAGCAGAGAGGCGAAGGGCGGCCGCCGTGCCTGCTTGGAAGAGGCAGCTGTTGCAGCGGAGAGAAGAGGCTGAGAGCAGGTTGAGGTCCGTTTTGTTTTAGATAGGGCACGGGAAAGGGCTAAAACCTAGATATTTTGGGGTAAGTTAGGTTATGGCGTCTACTTTGAGTAAGAAGCCTCTAAGCGGCAGCGACAATTACCTGTTTAAGTTTGAAAAATGAGAGGTTTTGGTTCAATGCCAAAAAAATGAACATGTGTCTTTAACACATCGAATTAGCATACTCTGGAGTTAAACAGTTCCAGGCAACTTCTTAGCAATTTAAATCCTTAAATAGTTATTTTAATTTTGTTCTGATAATCTTATTCGACGCTGTGACTGAGAAAAGAGCAATTTAAAGCCAGTTTCTCTTTTCTCCTTGACTATAAACTCTTCTTTTACCGTTTCAGACATTCCATATATACTCCTAAGGTAGAAGAGACGAATGGGCAGCAAAACGGCGACTGGCGAGCTTACCCGAGCGGAACGCAGCGAGCCGTGTCCATAGACAACATCAGCATGTGTTACGACACTCCTGCGCAACCCATTCGGGCGCCATCAGAGGCCAAAATGACCAGTGATCATTGTAACGGTTTGTAATTAGAAGACCTGTTTACTTTAAAAAGAGAATTTTTTCTTTTTTTTTTCAGTTATTTTAAAGTAAATTAGCTGCTCCATACATTTTGACGGCGTAGGTATTGCACTGGTCTATGAAACAGCAGATTTTTTTTTGATAACTTACGAAAATTTTCTGCGTTAGGGGGGTCCCCTTGGGGGTATCCTTGATCGCTGTACAAGGATACCCCCAAGGGTACCCCCGTAACGTAGAAATTTTTCGTAAATGTCATTTGAATGTCTGTAACTTACTACAGGGTGAAATTGAATTCATGGCCATCCTTTTAAGCGGTCATTGTATAATCATCATTATGAACAACTTTTGCTATGGGACCAAGCCCGAAATCGCGAAAAAAAAAAATCAGCTCTTCCCTACATTTTGACGAGTTATGTGAACATAAATGCAAGGAACAGCTAATTTTTTCCGCGATTTTAGGTTTAGTCCCATAGTAAAAGTTGTTCATAACGATGAGTACAATGACCCCTGAAAAAGGATGCCCATGAATTTAATTTCACACAAAACAAACACAAAATAATACAAAAATCACAGCTCCTGAATGAGAGTGGCTCATTACTAGGCGTTAGATTTGTGATGGTGACGAAATATACTCGACTTTGAAATCAGTTATTAATATGGTATTTACGAGACACCAAAAACCAATCACCACGTTCTTATGTTGCTGCTTATAATGCCATAGTAATATGTTCCTGGTTGATGGCAATAGGTTCGTTCCCTATTCCATGGGACTTAAACATAACTGGCAAGACGTGGATGTATTAAGTACTAGCTGCGCCCCGCGGTTTCACCCGCATAAGTTTCGATCCCGTGGGAATATCGGGATAAAAACTATCCTTTTTCCTTTCCCGGGACTCAAACTATCTCTATAGCAAATTTCATCTAAATCGGTTCAATGGTTTAAGCGTGAAAAGGTAACATACAGACAGACAGAAAGACAGAGTTACTTTCGAATTTATAATATTATAGTATGGATGCTCTGGACAATCCTTTGAGGAATACAGGCTTGATGTTATGCACTTATACTTTCATATTGCACTTGCAGGACATTCCACGTCTAACGGAAAACATGTGGACGAAGAAGAAGAAAAGGCAAAGATTATACCCTGGCGAGCACAACTGCGCAAGACCAACAGCAAGCTAAACCTCCTAGAGTAGAGACACAGGATAGGAACCGAAGAGAGTAGACCTTCACACAGGACAGTCGCCCACCCCAAGAGGCGCTGCGTGTGGACCGCGCGGCTGCAAGGCCCTAGCTCTAGGGTTGGCAAACATGGTCAAATACGAAGAAATAATGCTCAGTTGCTCTCACATAGAATACGACATAAAATTTAATTTATTTAGGTTAGTTTTTTGTAATTATTGCTATTTATTATTTTTTACTACTTACTCGAAATTTTAAGAACATTCGTAATATGGATGAGGAAGAACAACACATGCCCAAAGCGATTGAATGTCGCGCGGTTTCACTATATGCAAAAAAATTTAGTCACATTTATATCTCATTCGTGAAGCAACGCCATTCAGTGTAGTAGGTTATGTTCGTTGCTCGATATAAATATAAACCTAATATTATAACGAGTCCAAATAATTGTTGAAGTGATCGATAATCGAAAATGTATCGTATATTATTGATAACCGACATTTATTATAAGAAATGAGGATGAAAGCAAGATTTTTCCGAGTCGATTAAGTAGATTTAGACTAAAGTAGTAACTCGCAACAATATTTGATTTTTTAGTAATATGTTTTATATTAAAAAAATATATATTTTGTATGTTTTGTTTGTTGTTTGACGTTAACTTTTATATATTATTTTCTCAACTAAATTTTCATATGTATCTGGCGGAAATAGATACGTATTTTAAATTTAGTATATAAAATTTTGTTAACGATTAAAAATAAATGATTTATGTAGGTACTTATTTTTACTGTAGTCATGTAAAAATGTAAATCTACTTATAGATGGTTTTAAACAAGTTTTAAATATATTCTAGTTATCGATATAAAGAATATGGTCTATACTACTTATTTTAAATCTCTACGGAATAAATATTGTGGAAAAATCGAGAAATAATTTCGACCATGAATGATACGAGGTCGATACTCGATAAACATACCGTCCAATTTTATAAAGAAGCTATATTGATTATCTTAAAGACGACATGAAACGTTGAAGTAACACATTTGCTCAAACTAGACAATAAACATAACTTTCTAGCTAGCATCGACAATAATTTGAGTTTAAATCTGCATCATCTCCCTGTCCTTTTTATTGGAGTCGGCTTCGGTTCGGTTCGGATACAGCTGAATACCAGTATTTTACATGGAGCGACTGCCTATCGGGGGGCCTAAAAAGGCCACTTTGGCAGAATCATAAAAGGATAACATTATGAATCATAATAAAAGTTGTAAAAGGGTCATAAACTGACAATTCATAATATTATTTGCGTACAATTTCATATCACACAATTCATCTGTTTGACAGTTTTGTACGGAGATTCGTAAAATGGCCCACAAAATATGATTGCTTTAATGTCAAATAATATTATGAATTGTCAGTTTGTGACCATTTTACGACTTTTATTATGATTCATAATGTTATCCTTTTATGATTCTGCCAAAGTGACCTTTTTAGGCCCCCTGACCTCCACAACCCAGTTACTGGGTAATACGACACCCGTTAGTAAGACTGGTTGGCTTAAATATAAGTCGTCATATCAGCGAGAATATTAAAGATATAATTACGAAAAATATAATTATTTAAAAATATGAACTGTTAGGGTTTTTTTATACAATAATGCAAGTGATACCAATGTTGCAATATTAGTGTTTAAGCTTAAAAAGTGGGCTTCTGCAATAAAATTTGTGTGACCTACTCATTATGTCTACGTACGTGTGTTGATTTTATTCAGTACTTCTGAATCTTTTTGTAATGATGTTAAATAAAACGCTATTTGCTTATAACTTGTTTTATTCTCCTATAAAGACTGGTATATACTTTTCTGAAACAGAACTTTGGCTGCTGAAATACACACATCAAAAGTGTCTAGGGATCAAGCACGTTTTTGCTAGTTACAATATCAGTAATGCTATTCTGTAAAAATCTCACCGTGATAACTCGGGTGAAATGAGCTTAAAGTGAGATGTCAATAATAGTGTCGATCCCTAGTATCAGATGGAATACAGCTCACTTTAAGCTCATTTCACCTAAGTTATCACGGTGATCTTTTTACAGAATAGCACTGCAGATCTCTTTGTAACTCCTATGGATACTTTTCTTAGTAAATTTCGTCATTTGAAGGGGGTTTGAATTTCGGTCAAAAGGTGAAAATCTTCTGTCAAGACCTATGAAATCCTGCAACGGGTCTGAGGCTAAATCAGTAACATTTCTGCCATACGTTGAATCAATAGAAAAGAACGTTACTATGGAGATGTCGTGGCCAGATCATAGAATTGATCATTTCGTGAAAGTTCGGTCATTTCATGAAATGGATGTGTAACATGAAATGGCCAGCTAAGATTGACCATATCGTTTAAAAGTCAACGTTTAATGATATATCATTCGTCGTTTGGCCATATCATGAATTTAGGGTTTGCATAATAAGGGGCACCCCGAGGTTTGGTTTGGTTAGTTTCTGCAGACAGATACGGGAGCTCTGCGCAGCGGGGCTCCGTCGACCTGACGTCGTTAGAAATAAAACGAGCATGCTAAATTTATGCTTTAGAATATTATGCTTAAAAATTATTATGTTTAGAGAAATTATGCGTAATTGTGCGTAAATATAATAATAATATATAATTAGTAATATAATATATAATTAGGAGAAACAAAAGTATGCCAAGTTATATTAGGTCTTAAAATTTTATGCAAATGGATAGGGAACCCACAGAGGAAACCGACATCAACGCCTCTACTGGCGGATATTCTATAATTAGAATATCCGCCGGTAGAGGCGATTTTACGATATGATCACTAATGTTTGGCCACATCATGAAGTAGTCGTGCGTTTAACTGTTCATATCGTCAAACGTTGAGTTATCATTGATGTGGCCAGACCCATCAGTGACAGTGAAACATTTCATAAAATGCGACCATTTCATGAAATTCTCGAGCATTTCTTGAAGTGAGCAAATCTACGATATGGCCACGACAGAGACAAGACATCATTTGAGCTGAAAAGAAATGATCAGAGCCATGGGAATGTTGGAAGCTGGTTCTCGGCAACGTGCTGTGTCAATCGCAGCTCTGGGCACTGCGCAGTGTCGACTTTTGGACACGTCTAAAATGGGTCTAAAATTATGTGCTGAATTTATGCTAATAGTTTGCGCGTCGATCTCCATGCCGCCCTGTGTAGATTGACCACATTCATGATTTTAACGTAGGTTGCGTCAAAAATTTGATGAATTATAACCGCTTTTGGGAAGATATTAGCAGTTACCTTTACACGGGCAATGAAACAAAATGAAATTGTTTATTCTGTAAGTAGAATATGGGAACCACTTCACGTCGCATTAAGAAACTGAAATAAGCTAGAAGGATATGAAGTCGATATTTCTAATCTGGCTTCCCCTGAGAAGGGGTTGACAAGGGTCAAAGTTTATTTTAGTCCAGAAATATCAGATGTCTTGGTCAGATCATGGAGGACATGTGTCTGAAATGGTCTTTCTAGGAAAGAACCTCAAAGATTTGAGTGGACTAGTCCAGTCAGTGCAAGCATCACCTGCCTAGCTTTTACCCATCTGTGCTGCGTTCGGCTTCCAGTCGAAACGGATGCAACTGAATACCAGTATGTTACACGGAGCGACTGCCTATCTGACCTCCACAACCTAGTTACTGGGTAATGCGATGATGATGATGCGATCCGACCGATTTCGGCCAGGGCGATTGCTTCAGCTCCGTTGTAGTTGCCGTTCGTGTGCTCGCATGTGGCTTATGTATCCAATCTTTTTTGCAAAGATCCGCGCACAATGCGGGCATGTGAGCACACCATCGATATAATTATAACTGATCGCCGCGATGCGATACCCCTTGGTAAGACTGGTGGTCAGACTATCGGGCTTCTGACGACCCCTCACGACTGTCAAAGATCCACGAATGACAGCTGGGACCAAAAGTTGGTCACTCATCCAGGGGCCAACCGCGGCAAGCGTAACTTAACCTGATCGATCGAGCAGTGCAGTCCTGTCAGTGCAAGCATTTGTAAGTGATCGTGTTGCTCAACTCCGAACTTAAGGAGCTCAAAACTAAAAAAAAAAAACTAGGTAAAAAAAAAATAGAAAAAAACAATCTGGGTAATAAATACTAGCTTAACCCTATCAACTAAGTTGGCTTTCCAAACAGGAGGTCTACTGCCTAAGCGCGAAATCCGTATTTTCGGCTGAGGTTACGGGCTTTTGTTATTTCGTATCACCATTTGAATGAATCGCAACACGACTTGACAAGTTGACAGTTGTCCCTACTTCCGAAGTGTTTAAGCCCGTCCGAAAAAGTTAATTATTGTTGCGCGCCACAATTGATGGCGATATTAGCTACCACTAGCGCCATCTAGTATCGAGTAGCAGAACTTATAATTATTCGGGTCCCTTCTAGAAACTTCGATGATAGAACTTTCCAGAACTATCGACGTCTGGTCCGTCGGGTTCGGTATGTACTCGAACATTCTAGATGTTTCTACGGTAGAAGGTTCTGGAACTATCCGAGGCCTATATAAGGCCGGTGTGCCTGCGAGCCGGCAAACAGTGTTGGATAAGCGATACAAGCGAAAACATCGAAGCGATCTTCAAGTGCGACTTTCAAGTGATCTTACAGTGCGATTGTGTTTTATTGTTAGTGTGTTAAAGTTGTAATTGCTGTTTTTAATTAAAGTGTCTATTTTTGGTTATTAAATCGGCAGTTTTTATTGTCACGAACCCCAAGCTCGTAACAATTGGTGTCAGAAGTGGGATTTCCGCCCCAGAAGATATTTGCTAAAATGCTGCAATGACTTTACCACAGCAAGCAATTCCCGTCTCGTGACACAATAGTTCCTTTCCGGCTTTGACAACGACTTGCTGAAGTACGCTATTACAACCTCTTGATCACCATTCCGTTGAGACAATACACCACCAAGTCCTATGTCACTTGCGTCTGTGTCAACTATAAATTCCTTGCCTGCATCAGGGTACCCCAAAATAGGTGTTTTGCACAGTCGGTTCTTTAACTCCTGGAATGCTATATTGCAACTTTCATCCCAGCAGAAATGTCGCTTCTCCTCGGTTAGCTTGTGCAGGGGTTTGGCTATATCCGCAAAGTTCTTAACAAATCGCCGATAATAAGAGCACAAACCCAAAAATGCTCTGACCTGCGTCTTATCTTTTGGAACTGGCCAATTCTTGACAGCGGCGATTTTCTCTGGATCCGTGCGGATACCTTCTTCCGACACTACATACCCCAAAAAGCTAACTTGTCGTTTGAATAGTGAACACTTCTTCGGACTTAACTTGAGGTTGGCACTCTGGATCTTCATGAGCACGCGTTCCAGATTTTGAAGATGTTCTTCAAACGTACGGCCTACGATGATGATGTCATCCAAGTAGACCAGACAGGCATCGCCAATTAGCCCGGTAAGTACAAGTTCCATCAACCTTTCAAACGTTGCCGGAGCATTGCACAATCCAAACGGCATAACTTTAAATTGCCAAAGACCCTTTCCTGTCGAGAATGCAGTTTTCTCCTTGTCCTTGGGATCAATTTCAACTTGCCAGTAGCCACTTTTCAGGTCTAGAGTGCTAAACCACTTTACTCCAGTAAGCATGTCCAGCGTGTCATCAATTCTTGGCAAAGGATAGCTGTCCTTCTTCGTAACGTCGTTCAGACGACGATAGTCAACACAAAACCGCATGCTGCCGTCCTTCTTCCTTACCAGCACTACAGGTGAACACCATGGACTAGATGAAGGTTCAATAACACCATCCTTCACCATTCCTTCGATCATGGTTTCCACTTCCTTTTCACGTGCTACCGGCAATCTCCTTGGCCGCTGACGGATAGGCATTTCTTCTCCTGTGTTTATTTTGTGTTGAACTAAGCCAGTCTTCCCAATGTCAGCATCGTTTGACGAGAAAACACCGGCGTACTTGAGTAACATCTTCTTCGCCTTGACCATTTCATTTTGGGACAGAGCGCTGCGGCAGTCTTCTAAAAGTGTGGACACTTTCGTTTGTGCATCCTTGCTGAGGGTCCCAGTCGATAGATATTGGCATCGACGTAACCAATCCACTTCCTCGCAAGTACCAACTAGTGTGCCTTTTTCTATAATCTGTTCCTGATCACAAAGGTTCAGCACACGTACCCCTGAGATGTCGGTGGCTCTGACCAAAGTTCGTGCCACTTTCCATGGAAGGTCATTGTCTACCCTTTCCACGAGTACACAACGATTAGTTTGCCCAGGATTCCGAGGAAGACTAACCGGCACAATCGTTTCTGATCTCGGCGGAAGAACAATCTTTTTAAGGCTGTACACATTCCCTGGTAATGCCCCTTCCATAAAAAGTTCCTCTTGTCCACATTTCAAAACACCTTGCTTGACGTCAATCTCGCAATAATTCTTCCTCATAAAGTCAAGGCCCAAGATGCAATCGTCCATTATATCAGCCACGATGACATTATGCAGGTAGATTCTGTTGCCTAGCTTCAACTCCATCTTCTTCTCTCCATGGACGTGTATACGCTGACCGGTGGCTGTTACCAAATTAATGCGTTCTCGGTTGTATCCGGAGTCCCCAAGGAACCGACTTATAAGTTGGGAACTGACGACCGTACGAGAGGCTCCAGTATCTATGGTTAGCTTACACGGCGTTCCGTTGACCTCGCCCTTGATGATTAAGCTGTTCCCGTCATGGGTTTGAGTGATCGAAATCCTTGGGGCTCTTTGAGCATCAGCCAGCACCCGCCCCGCAGTCCTGGCTATTACTCGTTTCCCTGCTGCTGGTGCTGGGCGGTGCTGTTAGCCGCACTACCCTCTGGAGCTCGGTCTACTCTTTCTTCAGTTTGCTTAGGGCAACTAGATCGAAGGTGGCCCCTTTCCCCACAGCCATAGCACCTAGGGCTGTATCCTTTGTTGCGGTCGCGAACTGTAGCCGCTGCAACCTCCCTGACGCGATGGGAACGATGATCCTGCCGCACAGCTTCTACCTCCAGTGCACGGACCAGAGGCGATTCGGTGGAGCAACGCCACAGACGTCAGAGGGCCAACTACCGATCACGGAAGCTGGACCGTCCACAGCTGCTCCAGCATCATCAGTACCAGATTTTGCTGCTCTAATGATGATGCTGCAGGAGCAGGCTCGCCGACAGGAGGAACAGGCTCGTCGGTTGGAAGAACAGCTCCAGCGAGACAAGGAGGAACAGGCCCGCCGTCAAGAGGAACAGGCCCGCCGTCAAGAGGAACAATCTCGCCGTCAGGAGGAACAGGCCCGCCGACAGGAGGAACAGGCTCGTCGGCTGGAAGAACAGCTCCAGCAAGATACAAAACTGACCATGCTGCACTGAAATGGCTATTGCAGTTCAAAAATCCAGAAGGTCAAGTTGCGAGATGGATTGAACTACTGCAGGAATACGACTTCGTGGTCGAACATCGCAGCGGAAAATCTCATGGCAACGCGGATGCATTGTCAAGAAGACCTTGTCCTGAAGACTGCAAGCATTGTACTAGGCAAGAAAGTATAGAAGTCGTACCTGCGAGGATGCTCAAGACAGACCTCAGCAACGAGTGGAAGGAAACCCTACAACGTGCCCAGCAGGAAGATTCAGACCTCAAGCCGATTCTCGAGTGGATAAAGGCCGGTGCACCTAAGCCCACGTGGAGCGACGTCTCAGCGATGAGTTCGATCACAAAAAGCTATTGGGCCCAATGGGACAGCTTGGTGATTCAGGAAGGAGTCCTGTGCCGTAAATGGGAAAATGCTCGAGGAGACAGCTGTCATTTTCAAATGGTTGTCCCTAAAGCTAAAGTACCTGATGTTCTACAGCTGTACCATAATGGTTGTTCAGGAGGTCATCTGGGAGTAAAACGGACTCTACTGAAGATACGAGAACGGTTTTACTGGGTCCACTGTCGGGACGATGTCGAGGACTGGTGTCGGAAATGTACAAGTTGTGCAGCTGTAAAGGGACCTCAGACTCGTAGTAGAGGTGCATTGAAATTGTACAATGTGGGTGCACCATGGGAGAGGATAGCCCTAGATGTTGCGGGACCGTTTCCGGAAAGTGATAGTGGTAACAAGTATTTCATGGTTGTAATGGATTACTTCACTAAGTGGCCGGAAGTCTTCGCCATACCAAATCAAGAAGCTTCGACAGTCGCAGATAAACTAGTCCATGAAGTCTTCTGCCGTTTTGGAGTACCTTTAGAGATTCACAGTGATCAGGGAAGGAATTTTGAGTCCCAAATATTCCAGGAAACTTGCCGAGTAATGGGTACACATAAAACGAGAACAACTTCTTACCACCCACAGTCGGATGGAATGGTAGAACGATTTAATCAGACATTGGAGAGATACCTGGCAAAAGTTGTGGAAAATCGGCAACGAGATTGGGACAAGCACATACAACCGTTTTTGTTGTCATATCGAAGTGCTGTTCACGAAAGTACATCGGTGACACCAGCTTTCGCAAACTTTGGAAGGGAGTTACGGCTGCCTGCAGACCTGATCACTGGAATACCGCCTGATGCCCCACGCAGTATAACCGATTATGCGAATGACTTGCGGAACAAAATGAATGACATCAATGAGCACGTCAGACAATCGGGCCAGCAAATGTCTGAGAAGATGAAAACCCGTTATGACCGCAAAATGAACAATAAAGGGTTCGACGAAGGATCACTAGTGTGGTTGCACAATCCAGTCCGCAGCAAAGGGAAATCTCCTAAGCTTCAAGCTAAATGGGACGGACCGTACCGGATTGTGACAAAGATCAATGACGTAACCTACCGGATACAGAAAGGTGCAAGAGGTACTCCTAAGATCGTCCATGTGGATCGACTGGCGCGTTATTATGGGGCCAATAATGCTCGGGACGAGCATGTCTTAGGAGGGGGCAGTGTTGCGCGCCACAATTGATGGCGATATTAGCTACCACTAGCGCCATCTAGTATCGAGTAGCAGAACTTATAATTATTCGGGTCCCTTCTAGAAACTTCGATGATAGAACTTTCCAGAACTATCGACGTCTGGTCCGTCGGGTTCGGTATGTACTCGAACATTCTAGATGTTTCTACGGTAGAAGGTTCTGGAACTATCCGAGGCCTATATAAGGCCGGTGTGCCTGCGAGCCGGCAAACAGTGTTGGATAAGCGATACAAGCGAAAACATCGAAGCGATCTTCAAGTGCGACTTTCAAGTGATCTTACAGTGCGATTGTGTTTTATTGTTAGTGTGTTAAAGTTGTAATTGCTGTTTTTAATTAAAGTGTCTATTTTTGGTTATTAAATCGGCAGTTTTTATTGTCACGAACCCCAAGCTCGTAACATTATGTAATCGGCAGAAGTGTTCCCAATTATCGAACTAAGGTCCGGAATGGCCGCTCGAAATTGAATGAAATCGATATACAAGAACATTTATTTTAAGTACTTAAAATAAATGGTCTTTTATATCGATTTTATTCAATTTCGAGCGGCCATTATTGGGACATTGCCCAAAATCAAAACCGCTTTAATCTGTCAAGCTCCGCTAATGAGACACAATTGATTTTCTATTGTTTCGTCGCCAATGGGCGACGCGCGGTTCTTGACCGGAGCAATAGAGTATGGCCATAAAAATATACTCATAAATTATAAAATATTTTTTTAACTTTTCTGAATTCACTTGATCGAAATCGTATGTGGGGTTAATATTTTGTAATTAATTCGTTATTTTTTGGATTTTATTGCATACTTTTTTAAATGGAGTATTTTAGTAAAAGCAGTGTTGCCAATTGTAAGAACCTTCCCATAAATTAAGGACAGACGTTGAGTTTTAAAAATTATTTCGTCTATGAAATTCTTCTTGGGTCATTGATTCCGTTTTAATCATGATCTGGCAGTTGGAGTAATTTATACGGCCTACCCAAATGTCCTTTCTTTGGTATGGTTCGTCGAATCGTTGAAGTCCTTTCATTGGTGTTGTTCGACGAATCGTTGAGCTCCTTAAGTTCTGAGTTGAGCGGCACGATTACTGCCAAATGGGTGCACTGACTGGACAAGTCCACTCAATCTGTGTGGTTCTTTTCTCAAAAGAACATTTCAGACACCTATCTACATGGTCTTCACATGATCTGAACAAGATTATGTCTGGGCTTTAAAAGAGACTGTGATCTCTGAGTTTCTTTCGGCCTTTCTGTTCCGAGTTGTCAGGTAGGAAACGCCCTTCTCATCTAATTTTAAAATCTAGTTTTGTTTTATCATTTGTCCTCGTTATTGACTTTTAATTAACATAATCAACATAATATATTTTTTTTAAATTAACATCTTTAATATAATATTAAACTAAATCCATTTATTTCAGACTAATTATTTGTCCATACTTATTAGTGTAGTCACGGTTTGGTACGTGATGATGGGAAGAGGTGAGTAGGCCTCTGGTGTGAGACGCAACATGTGTCGATACCTTGCGCCATCTCATGTTCCTAGCACGGCGGGCTGTGCTGGCGCCGCTGCTGCGGCTGCTGAGACCCTCAAGCGGCGCAAATACTGTAACCTTATGGGCAACTACAGCTTTGAGCCGTTTGGGGTCGAAACGCTCGGATCATGGGGCCCGAGCGCGCGTCTCCTTTTTAAGGAAATTTCTCGCCGGCTGGTCGATACTTCACGTGACCAGAGGGCTGGGTCGTTCTTTGGCCAAAGAATTAGCATTGCCGTTCAACTGGGCAATGCTGCCAGTCTTCTGGGCACGTTTGCGGATGACAGCGATGCGGACGAATACTTTGACGCCTAAGTGACCTTTTTTTTATATATATATGTCGCATCCGGTCATTCGTTTGACTATTCGGAACGCCAGCGCCATCTGGCGGCGCTTGACAGAGTCTAGCCTGAGTTCGTGGGGGGTCGACAACAGCGCGACAGAACGATGTGGAGCCTCTTGGACATCGGACATCGAACGAACAACATGTGCTCAGAAACTGTCCTGCGTTCCGTATCTGGTTGTATCGTGTACCTATAGTGTGTGATTTGCTAGTGTGATTAAATTGTTCGTGAAATTATAATCTGATTTGAACTGCAAACCGTTTTTCTATTGCGCAATAACCAACACATACCCATAGTTCGCCCACATTAGTTAAAATATGGCTGATAATAATGAGACACCCATGCCTTCTCCGTCATCAGAAGTGGGATTCGTGTTGGTTTATGCGCAAAAATCAGAACGCTAAAAGTGAAAGTAACCGTTGTCATTTGAAAAACAAAGTGTAAACATGCTAACGCTTATTAAATAATCGTGTGAATCTGTTCGAGTTGAACCCAGGTAAACTAGATACGGATGCGCGATCGTAGTGCATGTTGTTTTGGGCATAGGCTGTATGCAGAATACCTTTGCCGAATAACGTGCGTGTATCGTCTACCGCCTTGTTTGAGAAAAAAAAAAAGTTTGTCTAACCGGCGTTCGAGTTCGTCGTATCCCGTTCCCGTAATTATAACACGCGGTAGAACGCTTGTGCAAACGTAACGGCACACAGCACGACAGTTAAATTGTGTTTTGCTGAAAATTCACTGCAAGGTGGATAAAGGAGCAGCATCAACGTGGCTATCGTAAATAGCATACCAAGGACGTGGCGTGGAGCAACCAGTGACGTGGAGTGACTGAATCAAGCCAAGCAGCGCAGCCGTCAGCGAAGCCGTTCGTGTGCTGCAAGTGGGAAACCAGGACATGTCGCGGCTCGGCGCACGAGCAGTGGCGGCCAAGCAGTGCAAGCGGATGGTGGAGAACGTGCTTCAAGTGCCGCAAGCAGCAACGGCGACTGGATGTTTGCGTCGTACAACTACCCCCAGACACGTTAGGAAAAAAAGGTGAGCTGTATTGTTTTCTTTACGATTCTAGTGCTGAATGCTTGTTAGTAAAGGAGAGGTTAAATGGCAAACGAGTTAATGACGTTGTTGCGTTGACTGGCATTGGTCAAACGCGTGTATTCAGCATGGAATAATTCTTATGTAGTGTAACGATTAGCGAGCAATAACTTGAGATTTTATTACATTTCTACTCGACCCGACATTTACTTGCAAAGTAACATTATGATAACTAGTATGTGATCTACTCGTAAGTTGATACAGTTCCTGACCAATTATTACCAAGGCTTAGAAGAAACTTTTGTTATCGATTATTGTTATTGTCTTTATTTAAATTTTTGTTAAGTAATGCGTTACGATAACAATGTGGTCAGAATTGGCCGAGTGGAACAGGCACTGCTGTTGATTTTTTCGGTTACAGGTTAACACACAAGAACGTCTGCAAGCAAGATGGCAGTGTCAGACAGCGCTGCGCTCTCTGCTGTACGTGGAGTCGCTGATCAAGGACGGTGCTGTTCGAGCAAGGAGTTTCGCGACTTCTGCCAGGGAAGCGGTGGCAGCGAGTGGATGTCTGTACCATTAAGCCAGCTACAGATCTATCGTCTACCGAATCGGGTGAGCAGTTTCCTTTTGTTTTGACTCTGGTACTGAGTGCTTTCCTGGTAAACAACAGCAGAAATGTTTACATTATCAGGTATAGCCTAATCTAGTTTACAATGCAAATTTTAAATACGCTCCATGACTGTGTTCGGAAGATGCCCGAGGGCCAAGTACCAATTAAGATTGTAGACAATATTGATGATGAGTTGGCATCACTTTGGTTTGTGTACTCAGGTTCTCGGTTCATTAGGTCGGAGACCGTACCAGAGTATCGTAGCCATAGCCCGTTAGAAATCGGCATCTACTTGGTAGACCGTGGGTACGTGGTGCACGGTAGCTCTGGGTAGTATGGTCGGGTCTAGCCTTGAAGCCAAGACCGTAGAGTCAAGGAGGACTCGGAGACCGTACCAGAGTATCGTGGGTACGTAGTACGCGGTAGCTCTGGGTAGTATGGTCGGGTCTAGCCTTGAAGCCAAGACCGTAGAGTCAAGGATGACTCAGAGACCGTACCAGAGTATTGTCGGTACGTAGTACGCAGTAGCTCTGGGTAGTATGGTCGGGTCTAGCCTTGAAGCTAAGACCGTAGAGTCAGTGACGACTCGGCATTCCTGCGGGAAGTGCGTATGTGAAAAATGTGTGGGACCGTGAATGGGATACCTGTGGTTTTGTTTTCTTTGATTAAAGTAATGTGAAAACGTTGTACTTGGTCTCGGTAATCTCGAAACTAGATAGTTCAAATTCTTAGATTATCCAAATTTTTGGTTTCTAATTTGAATGCTTCTTGCAAATTGATTGTGAAATAAAACAGATTTTAAAGAGTTGAGTCCCTTTTAATTATCTCATCAGTCTTCATATGCGAGGTTGCGAAAAATTACAGAAAATCAGAGTATAACTGACGAAATTGAGGTTGAGCAAAGTAGTAGTAACAATGAGGAGAGTCATTAAGTTTGCATTATGATTGGACCGTACCAGAGGTTGTCGTGTAGCGGTAAGCAGTCAACTCTGGCGGTAGTCGGGTTTTAGTGAAAACCGTAGAGTCCAGGAGAGACTCGGCGCTCCCGTGGGGGTTCGCACAAAAGAAAGATGGCTAAAAATCACATGTAGAGCTTAAGTCTGTTGATTAATTTGGTTTGATTCTGTCTTTTGTGAGATAGTGCGATAAATGTGTAGTCAGATGTTAATTTTCTTCTAATTTGTCATTGATCGTTAGTAATAAGGTTCCCAGTTTAGTTCAAATGAAATAAAGAGTTTTGAGAGAGAGAGTTTTAACTGATTTTTATGGGTTAGGTCAGGAGTGACCGAGCTATGTGATACTTTGCGGATATGTTTGTTTACAGATTAACACACGAGGACGTGTGCATCGCAGGATGGCCGTGTCGCATCCGGTCATTCGTTTGACTATTCGGAACGCCAGCGCCATCTGGCGGCGCTTGACAGAGTCTAGCCTGAGTTCGTGGGGGGTCGACAACAGCGCGACAGAACGATGTGGAGCCTCTTGGACATCGGACATCGAACGAACAACATGTGCTCAGAAACTGTCCTGCGTTCCGTATCTGGTTGTATCGTGTACCTATAGTGTGTGATTTGCTAGTGTGATTAAATTGTTCGTGAAATTATAATCTGATTTGAACTGCAAACCGTTTTTCTATTGCGCAATAACCAACACATACCCATAGTTCGCCCACATTAGTTAAAATATGGCTGATAATAATGAGACACCCATGCCTTCTCCGTCATATATTTGTATTGTAAGTAAGTTAGTCATTTATTTTAGTATCTAGTGTGTATAGTTAGTTACTTAGAATAAAATAATTATCATTAGTGTAGTTATATTACGGGCCAAAGCACACACGCTACTTTTTGGCGATCGGCGATTCAGCTGCTTTTTAGAAGCTAAATGCAGCGTCCAAGCATTCCACGCCGCACACTTAAAAACGCCAAACGCGGTGATTCAGTCGCTTTTCGGAAGCTCGATACAGCGGCTGAACGCTACACTCCGCATAAATTCGGATGCCGCTCGCAGCGATTTGGCATTTGCGCCAGCATCGGAGCAGTCGCTAAAACGCGCGATTCCGATACCACGTCCGAACGCAGAGAGTCGCCAAAACGCGATGCAGCATCGGAGCAGTCGCTAAAACGTGCGGTTCCGATACCGCGTCCGAACGCAGAGAGTCGCCAAAACGCGATGCAGCATCGATACAGTCGCAAAATCGCCGATCGCGGATGCAAAAAGTAGCGTGTATGCTTTGGGAAATCACATATTATGGTGGTTTGGCGGCTATGTCGTCACATTGGCCATTTCGTCGCTATCAGGGTGATTAAGATTAACTGTTGGTAACACTGTCACGGGCAATGTGAAAGGTGAACTGCAAAAAATTCAACTTACTGTCAATTTGTCAAACAAAGCATCTCATGTCGGCCGACCAGCACTCCGCAGCGAACTTTGTTTTTACTTATGTATTGATAATTTAATTGTTGAGTTTGTTGTGCTAATAAATAACTTATCATTGCATTGACATCGTGTCCAGTTGAGTCTTCAGATTCCTGCACGGCCAAGAATTCTTTCGAAGACCATTGAAGTTCCTGTGCTGGTGGTGTGGATTGTGTAAAACATTTTTACGACTACGGTCCGTGTCCTCTGTGCAGTAAATCACTAACGATTTCGTTAAAAATGTCATGCTGTGGGAGCGGTGTCTATCCCATCGTCAAGTCGGGGAGGCAATGGATGTAATAGAAGTCTTTCAGCATTAATTGAACTTTGTTGCGATCACAAGACTGAAGCTGTGGCGAGACAGTGCTTCCTTACCCAAACTATTCGTTCCACCCGCTGATGAGCTCCTACCTGAACATGAGTTACCTTGGGTAACCTCCGGACCCAGGTTGGCCGAAGCAAGGAAAACCTGTTCAGGCGGAGATTCATAGACGACTCCGCCTTGGAGTGTAAATGTGGTGCTGTTCCACAAACGATGGGACACTAATTAATATCGTGTCCTGCGTGTCCTGTCAGCTGCACGTTACAGGAACTGATGGACGCTGGTGATGGCGGCAAATAAGTAGCTGAATTCTGGGTCAAGTCCATTTAGATTGCTATCGACACGCTAAGAAGAAGATGATGCGATAAGAAACACCAGTTATACTTTTCTTAGTTTGATTTAATTTTGTTTGTGGCTGTGACAATATGTATATTTTCTATTAAACTAATGCTAAGATCAATTTCTTAACAGAATATCATAAGTATATCTATTATATTTATTTTTAGATGTCAGTCGAATTATGGGTAGCATATCCGTAGGAACGGAAAATACGAAAATGAACTAGAAAACGACATTGAGGTTGACTTGCTGTTGATATTGGGAACGGACAAGTATTTCGTAAGGAGAAGAATTAAGTCACGACATGTCAGCAGTAAGGTGTACCTACTACGTCTACAGTTTAGCAACAACAAGTACCTACAAGTAACTCAGTAGCTGATATTTTTTTTTTATTCTTCTCCATACGAAAACTACCTTATAGAAGGGGCGACTAGAATCAATTCTATTTTAAGGTAATTTTTGACGTTCAAAAGTGCCTTTTATGTGCCTATTTGAAATAAATGCTTTGACTTTGACTTTTGACAACAAAATCCCCACAAAATAAATTTCCTATGAAAGTACCACATCACCACTCTTTTATATCCAATTTGTGGTATCATACAAAAAAATTTTACCATCAGATGGGCCCATATCTTCTTCGACGGACTTGGAGAATAGACCCCCAGAACTGTCACGTACGACCTTACACGGTGTGGCAATCCCAAACATTGCATCAAAAATATTATTGTAATCGTAAAAATGAATTATAAAACGTTTCTGCGCACAAACTCAATACCTATCAAATTCGCATAAAGCTGCAGCAATTTTATGAACACCGTAATATGCATCTGAATGGGTTCCAGATTAGTCATGGTATATTTTGTGTCGCCGTTCAGAGGTACGTAGCACTTAATTTAATTTCTTTTTAATATGATAAACCTGACTGCAACTTAAAAGTTCATAACAAACTCACTTTTCAAGCAGTCTGGTGTATTCAGTTAGTAATGATATGTTAGGTATGTAACAGAGGTCGTCTTAACGGAGGCGGAGGGGGAGGTATAAAAAGAGAAAAAAAAAGACTTTAATTTACAGCATTAAATGGACCTATTGGTAATTAAAATAAAGATATTGCAATCTTTGTTTCACAAAAAAAGCTGTTTTGCAGCTTTGTCTATTTCTTAGTGGTTCCTAAATTATAACGGCTTCACTAAAAGGCCAACTCCTTTAAAAACTTTCGAAGGTACGATTTTACGTGGAAGTTCCGCACTAGTGGCGGTGAGGTTCCGTTAAAATAAATTCCTGAATGGTGCTCAGTTCACAAGATCATATGCTATGCTGCAATACATGTGCATCAAATCATTAATGTTAAACTAATAGTAGTTACCTATTCCTAGTGAAGGAAAACATCGTGAGGAAACTGGCATGTCCTAGAACCAAAAAATTCGAAGACATGTGCTATCTACCAACCTGCACTGCCCGCGTGGTTGATTACGGCCCACGGAGTAAATTTATTCCGTGTTACGGCCTAACCGAGAGGAGGCCTGTGTCCCAGTAGTGTGAACATTATATGCTGATTATGCTATGCGTTCACCATCGCAAAAGTAAGCTAATTATCTACTATAAAACCTTAAAAGTCATATCATATTTTTGATTTTTTTTTACAGTTCCACTTTTAGTATGGACGATATTGATGGCGTCAAGCAGTTCTGGCAATATCAAGGGAAATTTGTCAGATGCACGTATAATATCAAGTTTTCTAGAAAAAATCATTAAACCGTATATAGAAAGCAATCAAATTATCGACGAAAAGCCGAAGATGAGGGCCAAGATTCAAACAAAAGAAGATAAAACATTAAATGATATTGAAAACGCAATCAGACTAAAAATAATTCAATTGGACCCGATGCTACAAGACAATGACAATACAAGAAAAATACCAGAAACAGAAAATAAAATAAAACTCCAGGAAAGAACAGAAACAGATTATGAAAAAGACGATGAAACAACTATTATAGAGTTCGTACCCGAAAAAAATAGGAGGACTAATCTAAAGTCAGGTATAAGAGAAACTAAACAGGACATGGAAAAAAACATCGAAAAGTACAAAAAGTTAAAGCAAAACATAACATTATTGCTAGGCAAAGAAAAAACTTCAAGATTAACGAATAAGCTGATAACAAAAACGTTAGACGAAATGTTATCTCTGCTGATACAAGGGCAGTGCAAATGGAAAAGTGTAGATTCAAGAGATCTTATGAATCAACTCCTCAAAAACACACGCAAGTCAATGGAAAATCTGACAGACAAAGAATTAGACCAATATAAATTGACATGCTACATGAGGCGTAGAGATAAAGATGGCAAACCGGGCTCTAATGACGATCCCGGCCATACTAGGTATGGTCTCATAAAGTCAAGAAGAACTTTTGGTCGAGAAAATGACATAAAAGATAAAAATCAATGCCACAGTTTCATAGTTTGTTCAGACGAACTAAGACGTTTCTTAAAATTAATTTACAAGCACTTAAATGATACCGCCGTCAGCACCTTTACAAATTACGCAGCTATGTATATTAGAGACATAAAAGAAAAAACTGCATCTTTCAATGATGATATAACCTCTATATTAGATAATTCAAGCAAATCTGCAGAAACGACTGTCAGTCAAGTATTTCTAAACGAATTAGAAAATTTCACTCTAGATACGAATGAAAATAAGACAGCGAACATCGAACATATCAACAATTTCATAACGGCTACAACAGGTCATATTAAAAGTAACCTTAGCCGATTTGTAGATGACAAAATGAGTGCTTTGGAAATTAAATATATTAAAACAATTAAAGATGATCTTAAAGTTAATTTGAGAATGGACATGGATAATTTCAGTCACCGGTTTGCAGATAAAATTTGCAAATTTTTCGCACAGTGTAATGGTATAAATATACACGAAACTAGAGAGATTAATAGTCTACGGACATTCAGATCTAAAGATCCTGAAAATGTCTATGTTAAAGTACAAGTGAATTTTGACGATGAATTGAAGGATTCTTTACTACGTTTTGGTGCGCAGAACCTGAATTCTTGGCAAAGAGATAACGCTTTTCAGTTCGGTAAAAGTTTGTTCGATGCAATTGATCGAAGAAGGTATAGTAATGTAAATGTAACTAGAACTACTATTCGTTCGACTGCTACGACGGATGGTATTGTCAGCAGCGAAAATGGGATAGCAGATCAGTTTTTTTAATAATAAAAAAAAAACAATCGATACAGATGTTAAATTAGTATTAATTAAATAACAAAATTTATCAGGCAGTGTTGTTCATTTTTAGCCCTTGACTATTTTACAATGTGCCTTTATGCCCGGGCCACACCAATGGGAAACGCCGATAATTATCGGGATGGCTTGCGCTAATCGTAGGTAGCAGCCACAACTTATCGCGATAATTATCGGCGTTTCCCGTTAGTGTGGCACCGGCATTAGGATAATTTAATAGAGGAACTGCTTTCATCATTTATTTAGTAATTTCTTCCAGCAGATCTGCGACAGGAGAGTTGGCTGAGAAACGTAGACACAGCGTATAAACAGTATACAGGAAAACTAAAACTTTTTAAGAAAAAAAAAACCGACTTCCAAAAAAACACTACAAAGTGAAAAATAACTTTATTTCGGAAGTCGGTGTCTTTGGATCTGTATTTTAGTTTTTTGCCACCGACTTCCGAAATAAAGTTATTTTTCACTTTGTAGTGTTTTTTTGGAAGTCGGTTTTTTTTTCTTAAAAAGTTTTTATTTCACGCTTTTTAGTGGGTCTGCTTATAATTTATCTAAGTTACAATAGCCTAGTGATTATCGCCTTTTACAAACAAAATATTGCATTTCCCGATGCAGGGAAGTTAATTGTTGAGGAGTTCTCCAGGTCCACCATCAGCTCCATATCACCATTCACATTGTGACGAGCATAAATTGCTTAGCAACCATATTAAAGTAATCGAATCGCAACCCGTGAAATACTTAGATATTATTGAGTACTTCCGATGGCCATCTGTGGTCTTCATCATCAGTTCCACTTCACCAAATAGTGCTTTCCGAGACCAAATGCACGAGTTACTATAAAAAATACCCAAATCGCTATAGGTGTGCCTATAATATTTGAAGAGTTCCTTCGATTTCTCCAGGATCCCATCATCAAATCTTGACCTGATGCTTTTAGACTAGATGCTGATAATCCTGGCTGCAGCATCAGGCCAGACTTATGTCAACATTACATTGAACTTAAAAGGAGATTGTTCTAGACCGCCCTATAACCAACAAACATTTGAATTATACGTTAATTTTAATTATATTTTAATATGCTTTCTAAAAATAATAAATTCAAGCAGACACTGTTTAATTCTTAATAGGTTTTTAAGAGTGACCTCATTGATTTTATTACCAACTAAACCCGCCATCTTTCATGGAATTGTCAATGTGAATGTCACAAAAGATTTGATAGTGTCGCTCTCGCTCATATTATTAAATAAATATCGATATCGACGACGATGTCCATAATATCTAGTGATAAATAATGGATGTTCGATATTTATCACTTCCAAAACATTGAAAATGTGCAACATAAAAGTTTTTCATGCATACCTACTTTTTTCATGGAATTAGTTCCGTGAACATTTTAATGGAACTTGCGATGAACATGGCCTAGCACGATTATGACGAAAATAAAATGAACAAAACAAACTCACAAAATGTACTTACTAGTCGAATGAGGGATTTTCTGACAAGTGAGAAAATATTAGTTCAAAAGAGGCGTTGGTAAAAAATACGTCACTGTCTCTGGTTTTTGACATCAAATAAGCTTTCTTATTAACGGATCTTATTTTTGTTATCATTAGCCAGTAAAACAAAGACGTATTTTTTACCTACGCCATCTATTGAACTATGTTTTTTCACTTGTCAGAAAATCTCTCATTGAACGATTGAAATGTCATTTACGACGCAACTCTAGTGAATTGTTCTCATAACGATTCCACGACTTCAATAGCCATATTTTTACTTTTTAAGTACTTAAACTCTATTTTTAAATGTCGCAAACTAAAACGTTTCACATTGTACGTTGGGAACAAAATATTTTATTTTAGCATTTATTTAATGTGAAGTAGAATCATAGCAAAAACGTGTTTATGTTTGAAACGGAACAAATTAATTTACATTTGACATATTGATCTGCCATTTTGGTCTACTAAATTAAAACCACAGATTAAATAGGTGGTAATTGATAATCGATATACAATGATCGATCATCGAGAGAGCATCTCTACGTCACTACGTCAGTCGGTTCGTCTCACGCGCTGTCTGTGGTTGTGTTGTGTTGTTGTGACTACCTTTTTTTTTTTTTTTTTTTTTTTTTTTTTTTTTATCGTGTGGAAATCCTCATGGATGTCCACCACCCTGGGGTGGGGTGACTACCTACCTATTTGGCGTTTTTTTATTTTGTTCAACCAATAAATAATAACTGTACCAAAAAGGCATAATAAAACTGTAATTACAGTAATATTTTACCGTATTTGAAGTTTAATGCTTTGTAGAAACCAGAAATAGCGATTTTAGAAGGAACTATACTAAGTTTTCTTTTATTAAAAATAACCTCAAAATCTGTACCTTTTTTAAAATAAATCGGTTCTATAAAGTGTCCGTCAAGAAACTTTGTTCTTATGGGCTACTAAGGGCAATTTACAAATAGAAAATGATTTTTTCTATGCTGTTGGCTCCAGGGCGAACAATGTATGGGCGTAGAACAATCTCCTTTAGTCCTGTTTAAAATGAGCCTAAACACGACTACGGTGCTGTAATTTCAAGGTTGGTACTTTTTCTGATGCTCCTGGCTTCAGCATCAGGTCTTTATGTACTTCGGTGTTCCTCATTAACAGTACGTTTATCCACACATCGAGCCCTTTTCAATGAGCCTAAACACGATATATCTGCTGTTAGTTGTCGAGGAGTTAGGTACTCTGCAGACTATCCTGACTGCAGCATCAGATCATGACTTGATGATCATGAGACCAAATGTGGCAAATGCCCTATCAAACATCAAAACAATTTACTAAAACAGTCCTTTCCTGTTCGAGTAACTTCTTACTGTTAAGGAGTTGTACCTTCCATCATCAGCCCAGCTACCTGAGATGGTGACAACCATACGCAAATACACAAGATACTTCATAAAACATGCGAAAAACAATAAGTGAGCCTATAAAATTTGAGGGTTGCCCTCGATTTCTCTAAGATCCTATCATTAGATATTGAAATGGTGACAATGGGACCACACGGGAAGCACCAGCTTTCAAATAAAAAAAGAATAATGAAAATCGGTTCACCCAGTCGCAAGTTATGAGGTAACAAACATAAAAAAAAAAAAATAGTCGAATTGATAACCTCCTCCTTTTTTTGAAGTCGGTTAAAAATTAGACAGCCCAAAACATGAATAATGCAATTTGTGTGTCCTAACAGCAATCGTTGGTCAAAGGTTCATCAAAAAGGGTCATTAAAGGTTTGTATTTTGTACGTGTGGTTTACCTAGAGATGATATAAAAAAACCTATATTTGCTTTTACGTATATGTACTCATGTAAACGAACATTACACCAATCACTTAATACTTGCTTAGCACAATTTCTTATATTATAATTATTATCTTAAAGGCTGATTAAATTGACTTTTTCAATGTACAAACAGTTGCATTTAGACATTAAAATCTCTAAAAGCATTAAATAATTAGGAACTAATTATTGTCACTGTACTCGAATACGTACAGGCTGATGTACATTCTACATCAAGGAATATACTACTCTCTATAAACGAGTTGTACATGGTCGTCAATGGCATGAAAGCAAAAAAAAAATTCACTTGATATTAATGACAACCCCTAACACGCATGCGCTGCGTGATATATGGCTCATTTCGAATTAGGCCATCATCGCCCACAGCGCTCACATAAATAATTTGCGTTCCGATTTAGATAAATCACCATTATGGCAGCTGAGAGTCAAAACTATTTTCACTTGATTATGTACTCACGGTTGGATTATATTTATTTACTAGCTGTGCCCGCGACTTCGTCCGTGTGGAATAGTGAC
Organism: Amphipoea oculea; assembly: GCA_945859645.1. NCBI lineage: Eukaryota > Metazoa > Arthropoda > Insecta > Lepidoptera > Noctuidae > Amphipoea > Amphipoea oculea. The sequence continues at coordinate 17,425,534 of OX243880.1, forward strand.
TTTTCGTCACCATTGTATTGTATGGTTGTTAATCTATTAGGAATTATCTAATTACCCAAATTACGTAATTACCTAAATTTTTATGATATAATTTATAATTAGTACCTAATTATTAGTATTATGACATTAATAAGGGGTAGTTAAGCTAAATATTATAACATTAATGAGGGTAGTTAAGCTCAATATTGCATATAATTAGAACTGCAGTATATTCTATTAAGAAATATTAAAACAAATTATTACTGTTATGTTTTCTTATTAATAATAATAGTACAAGTTAGGTAACTGATTAAAATATATATAGGTAAGTATACATTTATATAATAAGATATACATACATAGATATACATTTAAATTACTTTTCAAAATCGTTTTCAGAATCAGAATCTGACTCAGAGTCAGAATCTAAATGAGAAACATCAAAAAATTCGAAATCGCTCTCCTGAAGTTTCAACAAATCCAGGGTCTCGTTGAAAAGCTCTTGCTTTATTTTAGAACTCATCTTGGGTCTTGTTGCAGAAATAACTGGATCTGATGAAAGAAGTAACAAGTTGAGGATATCTTCATTCGAATTTCGTCTGCTTTTCTTTTGCGAATTGTGTTCCCTAAATCTACGAGTCTTTGTTGCGTGACTAAGACGCTTCCTCTGATAGGCTTCCAATTGGCATACTCGTAATTGCGTTACTGGCAATGATATCTGCCCCGTGTATTAGCTATTTGTGCACTGTAGCAGGCATATGGTACCAATTGTATAGTTCCACATACCTAGCAGCTGTCTGGTACGCATATTCTTTAAATTTTATAGCGTCAATATCTTGTCCTGAGGTAACTGCCTGTAAAATCACTGCAAGTCTACGAACTAACTGTTCGTCTAGCCCAGTGATCGCTGCAGTTTTTTCAGGAAACTCGAAAAATCTTCTGGCTGTATTGCCATCATTCGTTGTTCCGGATCCTTGTTTGACAATGTCTATCAAAAGGTTTAGCTCAGCTTTGAAAAGATCTTGTATAACTTTTTTTCATGTTTGAAACACAACTTTGTCATCATCTCCTCGCACTGCCCATTTCTTGAGGTCAAGCCTATAAGCTATATGCAAAAGGCATTCCATGGTATTGTTACGAGCGTGTAATGTTGACAGTCCAAATTTATACAGGTCGACAGACACTGGTCTTTCCTTCACAGAATGCAATTTATTCATGTCTGAAGGTTTTGCTAAACAAAGGTAGCAGCTGGAACTTGATTTTGCATCTGATAGGTACGTGCAAATCTTTCCATCAATCATAGTCATCATTAATTTATAGTTGACCACATTAGTTCCGCAATCTGAGGGGCGAAGTGCCCTTATCTCGTCTTCCATCTGCTTGTGATGTTCAGTAACAACAAAATTGCTTTCTTTCATAAATATAAATTGCACTGGGCGGCAATATGACGATGAGCATGGCCTTGGATTTATCCAAATAGTATTTTCTTCACATGTGATTTTAAGTGGTATCTACCAAGGAAGTCATGAAAATACTTGAATCGTCTTGGTCACCGCTCATACTCTGTTTGTATCTACTTTGATTAGAAACACCATCGAATCCACACTTGCACATAGTCAAACACTTGTCATTTAAAACTTCAGGCAAACTTTCTAAGATTCTTTGCGCTGTTTTGTCAAGCAAACCTTGCAATGTGATCTTGGCTGAATAATCTGTCACGGTGATTGTTTCCTGTGGGGGGTAGCACTGTAATTATGAATTTTGCACTTTGTAATAAGAAGGATATACATCATTTGCACCTTCTCGCATGGCTGTTTCTCTCAAAGTTACATATTGCCATTTCGAAAGCTTTAAAGAAAGAAGTAGACCCAGCGCTTTTTCGGGCGAAAACACAGGTTTAGATGGGTTTCTAATAATTTCCATAAATTTGACGGCTGCTTCGGGGTTCTTCAGCATTTACTCAATTACAGTTGCAATACTTCCCTGTTCTCTCAGTTGAACTGCAGTTGCATATGCTAATTCGGTGCTATCGCGACCTTTCTGGTCCACTGTTCTTCTCTTTTTCTGCTGAGTACTTAGTTCTTCAAAAGGTTTTCGAGGTGTTGATTTTCTCTTTGTCATCGTTCCAACCGATGATGTTGTTGATGTCGAAGGTTCAGGTTCAGGACGGCTTGTTTCAGAACTTTCAACTGTTGGTTGTATACAACTGGGCCAGTTAATGTTTGCTTCAAGCCAAGTTTCGTAGTTTTTTTTTAAATCCGTTAAGTTCCTTTGGGACTTTTTCCATCTCATCATTGCAGCTCTCGTGAATCTTTGACAAAAGATTTTCAAAGCCAAGCTGTCTTCATCAGAAAGACTATGGACCTAGGCGAGATACCACTGTATCAAACAATTTATCACTATCATTCTTCTCAGAATTTTTTAAAATCACAAACAAATCTAGGTTCGTAATAAGGCTTTGCACTAAAATATCAACGTGAATGACTGAAATGCTCAAAACGAACTAAGTAATAGAATATACTGCAGTTCTATTTATATGCAATTTTGTGCTTAACTACCCTCATTAATTTTATAATGTTTAGCTTAACTACCCCTTATTAATGTCATAATGTTAATAATTAGGTACTAAAAACAGTAACTTATCATCAAAATTAAGGTAATTAGATAATTCCTAATAGATTAACAACCATACAATACAGTATTAAAAACGAGTTCTTAGAATGCGTAATTAAATTATCATTTAATATTTTGTTCTCGATGTCAGTGAATATATTTCTTAATTTTGCTAAAGTAGTAGTGTTTCTCTTAAATACAGACACCTGTCTGCAAAATTTCAAGTTTATAAACCCATTGATCCGGATGCAAGTACATTTTTTTTTTCCGTTAGCCTGTACTGTCCCACAGCTGAGCAAAGGCCTCCGCCATTTTCTTCCACTTCTCCTTGTGCTGTGCTTTCTCCGTCTAGTCGGTTAGGAATGAGTCCAAGTCGTCACGCCAGCGTTTCTGAGGCCTGCCTCGGTGACGACGCCCGTCAGTACAAATTTTAGTTCAAATATTTTATTATATAACGTATCTATTTTTATAAAAAAAACCGCAGCTGTCAGCGTTAGATGAAATACACCAAAAAATGTCAAATAATTTGTAGAACAACCATCTGTAAGGATATATCGGTTAAGACAGCGGTTTTGAAGATATTTGGATTTATTACTTTAGCGCTATACAAAATTTTCTTTTTTATTATTTAGTTTACCTATGAAATGATATTCCTTATTCATGACTGCTGAAGGCATTAGAAGCTAAACACAAACAAAAAAAAAAAAAAATAGAGCGAAAAGAATTTAAATGCCTATGAAGCTCGATTTACAGCCCACAGTGGGGCGCAGGCTCCGGACCACCTCCAACACCATCCTGAGCGTATTTGCGAACAGGTTTGATTGTCAGTACATTAACCAGTGTTATATGATTAACTAGCTTCTGCCCGCGACTTCGTCCACGTGAAATTCGTACTTTTCTCTAAAAGTTTCGAAAATGTATGTTGGTATGATCTTTATAATTAATTTTGATAAAGAAGTATTCGGGCCAATTTTTATGTTTATAGAACAAAGGAATCAGATTTTTCAAATAAACTGTATCCCCGCTTTTCACCCCCACAGGGGTGGAATTTTGAAAAATCGTTTAAGATGTGTTCATAACTTGACTCAAAGTTTATTTATACCAATTTTCGAGCTAATCAAGCCACGCAGTAAAATCCTCCTCTTTAAAATTAACTACCTCTTTTCACACAGGGGTAGATTTTCGAAAAACCCTGATACACGTTATTAAAAATTGTCCTCTTTAAAATTAACTACCTCTTTTCACACAGTTAGGGGTAGATTTTCGAAAAATCCTGATACACGTTATTAATTATTTTTAGTCCTTAGTATAAATACTGAGTTTCAAGTTAATCGGACAGGGCGTTAAAATTCTTCCATACAAATTTTGACACCCCCAATACCTCTTTAGGGGGTATTTTAGAAAAACGAATAATTCCAAACTTCATAATTTACTTAGATAAGTATTCGTGCAAAGTTTCGAGGTTATTAACTCAAGAAAAAAGATTTTTCATACAAACAAAATCCCCCCTTTTCACCCCCTTAAAGGTTGAATTTCCAAAAACCCCTTCTTATTCGATACCTACTTTTCACAAAGAACACACCCTCCAAAATTCATGTCCCTAGGACCAGGCGGTTTAGACTGTGCTTTGATATTTCAGTCAGGTCGTTCATCCCCCTTTGGGGGAGACATTATCAAAAACGCTGAGACACGTATAAATTAATTTTTAGTCGTCAGCCTAAACACAAAATTTGACGATCCTAACTTTAAAACAGACGGACTTTCATACAAACTTTCATTCCCTATTTAACTCCCTTAGGGGTTGAATTTCAAAAAATCCTTCCTTATTCCTTGTCAACATTATAAAGGGAACCATTGTGTTAAATTTCAGCTTTCTAGGTCCAAGGGTTTGGGCTGGGCGTTGATGAGTCAGTCAGTTAGTCAGGCCTTTTGTTTATAATATAGATAGATACTTTTCCGGGATAAAAAGTACCCAGTGTGGTGCCCAGGATATTAAAGAATAATTATACCAAGTTTCATCGTCGAACCGGTAGTTTTTGCCTGATGCCTGAACAAACAGACAGATAGACAGACAAAAATTTTGTTAATCACATTTATGGGTTCGGTGTCGGTCTAGTAACACCCCCTGCCATTTATTTTTTTGATATTTTCAGTGTACAGAATTTTCACTTCTACAGATTTATTATAAGTAATGACAAACAAACAAATGACTCAAAGGCAGGCGTATTATTAATAATATTTATTTCGTTTTATGATTTGGATTTAATTTTATAATTTTAATGTAATTTATAACTTCTAAGTGTCGTTTGTTTTTTTATTTATTTATTTGTATTGTAAGTTAGTTAGTCTTTTATTTTAGTATCTAGTGTATATAGTTAGTTACTTATTATGAAGCAATAAATGAATGATTTATATTATTTTGTTACCTAAATATTTTTTATTTAAAAGATATCATCCATTTTGGTCCAAATGAGAAAGTGCCGGCCAAAAAAAAAACTGCATTACTCTGGTAGAACTTGGCCACCTAAGCATTTCTTACTAAGGCACCAAAGCTACTAAAATAGCATACATGATTTAAAATTTTAATTTTATTTCGAATGTAGAACATAATATAATTATGATTTTAAATGGATTGAAATAAATGATTTTTGCACTTGAATTTATTTTATTTTCTATTTATATACTAGCTGCGCCCCACAGTTTCACCCGCATAAGTCTCGATCCCGTGGGAATAATGGGATAAAAAGTATCCTATGCGTTATTATGTAGTATAAGCTACATTACTGTAATACATGCGTCATGTAAAAAAAGACGGGTTGCACTCCGGGAGTGCCGGCAGAAGTGAAAACTTGAATATTAACGTTGAAATAAATCAATTATCAATTGAATTAATATAACTCTTTTTTTTTTCACTATTTCTGCGTCACTTTTTTCATTAATAATAATAATAATATTCCACAACTATCACACAACGCCATCTAGTCCCAAGCTAAGCAGAGCTTGTGTTATAGATGCACTTTGTTCAATTTCCATATTTTAAACACCATATACACGAATTTTACGAATATACAGCAGTGTAGGTACTACACAGACGGTTGAGCCATCAGCTGTCCATCCATCCATCCATACACCCACACCCACACCCACACCCACACCCACACCCAAACCCACACCCACATCCACACCCACACCCACACCCAAACCCACACCCACACCCACACCCACACCCCCACCCACACCCACACCCTCACCCACACCCACACCCACATCCACTCTCACACCCACACCCTCACCCACACCCACACCCACACCCACACCCACACCCATCCATCCATCCATCCATCCATTGTCGTGTGTCACTTGGTTCACTTCGGTTGGCGCCGCCGTAGAAAGAGAGGGGGATACTTAGTAGTTAGGAGTAGTAGTTCCCCTGTGTAGTCTCTCCTGACGGTCACGTGTCCTGACGCGAAGTCCTGACGCGAGTTTAACATTTTTTACCCATTACAAAAAAGTGTGCAACGCCGCTAAAGAAGTTTACACTTCAAAAATCAACGAACGACGAAGATACCTGCGAGATAAACCGTAGTTTGATTTTATTCCTTCCGGTACCATGAAGCTCGTAGATAGTTTCACACATAGAAATGTAAAAAAACATTAACATCTTCTTTCATCCATCTATGGTTTCACAGTAAATAAACATAGGTAGGTATTATATTTGTTTGCATTGCATTGCATTACATTAATGTTGTAGAGGTGTTACTGAGCTTCACGTGGACTTTGACGGGGTGGAAAAATGATGCAAACTTGATTTTTATAATTACTGGTTTAATAACCAAGAGAAATTTACAAAAAAATAAAATGTATGCATAATTATGGCGGTTTTAACGATCTATGGGCGAGTGATGTCATGACGTGACATCGTCGCTCGCGGCTGTTGTTCGTTTCGTGTCGTACGCGTGTGTGCGTGAGACGTTGGTGAGCGCACACATGCAAGGCGTTAACATGTTGCCGCCCCAGGAACGCAGTTCTGGTCCATGACTGGTAGCGGGCACAGTCGGTTGAAGGCTCGTCGAAGAGTGCCCGAATTGGTGAACACGTCGGCCACGCGGCACACGCCGTCGGAGCCGTGGTACAGGCGCACCACGCGCCCTAGCAGCCACCGGGTGGGAGGCAACCGGTCATCTCTCACCAGCACCATTTCTCCGAGCTGGAGTTGCTTTCCTTGCTGGCGCCATTTCTGTCTTTTTTGGAGTTCTGTAATATATTCTATGTAATAACGTTTCCAGAAATGGGCTTTTAATTGCTGGATTCTCTTGAATCGTGAGAGAGTAGGTATCACCGAAGGTTCTGTGTCCTGAGGAGAAGGTAAAGCTGTTAGCGTTCGTCCAATTAAAAAAATGTGATGGGGTGAGCGCTATGAAATCGGAAGGATCCGATGATAACGGAGTAAGAGGCCTAGAATTCAAGAGACCCTCGATCTGTACAAGAACTGTTTTCATCTCTTCGTATGTTAAGAGTAAACTAGTCGCGAGCTCGAACTCACTGGTGGTCATGGCCAAAATCACGCTGTCTAACTTGGCATCGTGTCTGACGGAGCTAGTATCAGTGATGAGCAGTTAGACGCTAATCTACACGCACAACATCTAGTTCTCACGCACAGAAACACCGTTCCGAACTGATAGGCGCATAAAAATATTTGAAAAGTGCTTTGGAAAATCGAGTTCTATGAAAAATCCACTACATAAATCAATCACAAATAAAGTTTTATTAACTCTTCGATAACTGAGCTTTGTCGGTACGGATTTAATTTTTAATATTATTCAGTTCTTTTATTACTTATTTACACCCAAAGTAACGTTAAAAATAGCAAAAAAACGAATCTTTGTTGGCTCATAACTTTTTAATGGCTTATTATTTTACAATTCTGCTTCCGTACAGACACAATTAATAATTAGACAAAACGATACAATGTTTAACTTTGGATGTACAATGTCAAACAGTGGAGTAATACTCTCCCGAAATTTGTATGGAAAAAATATCGAATAGTGGCACCTTAAGTTAGCGAAACCTAAAACCCTCTTTAAATGATATTTTACAGATTTTACGGAACCGTCGACTAATCCAATAAAATGTGGGCTATATGCTGGTGAAAATTTGAAGTTTATATGTGAGTTAGATGCTTGAGAGCTAATTTCGTCGGAATTTGACTTTAAAAAGCTAGCAAACTCATTTTACATGCACCGACAAAACAGGTACCATTATCAGAGTACCTAAATGGTTCGCGGTCGTCCTCTGCGGGCAATGAAACGGTCTAATGCAGCTAAAAATGTTGTGCTACTCAAATCGGTGACAAGTTCTATATGAACCGCTTTAATGGCCAGACAAATAAATATACAGAGATAAGCCTTTATGAGTCTGCTTCCTCTGCCCTTTCGGTTCAGTATCATGACGGGACCGGCATAGTCGACTGCCGTGTTGGCAAACAATAATCTGTATGCAGGCGACTGGAAGGAAGGTTCCCCATGATAGCTTGAATACTCTTTCCTGCAAAACGACAGCATTTAATGCACTTTTGAACAATCTTTCTGGCTAGGTTTTGACCATTAATGAACCAGAATTTGTGACGAAGTGTAGAAAGTAATAATGAATCGCTTGTTTTCCAAGCAGCACATGTCCAAAATTTTGAATGTAAAAAAAGAGTAAAAATATCATTTTTTTTTATTATTTTATTTGCTTAATCATTACAAATATATATTTTATTTGTTATCAATTGAGAATAATCATCGGTCATCCTGAAAAATATTTTGCTGTCTTGTTTTTTGTTCCTCCTGTCAAAACACAGTTTTGGACAAGTGCTGTTTTGAAAACAAGCGATTCAATTGCGGTGGTGCATGCAACAAAATTATAATTATGATAATGTCTAAAGATTAATGAGGCAAAATGATGCCTTGAATCGAGCAGAATAGGGTGTTTCGTATCAAAATCATAAAGTGAATTACTAAGTCGACCACCTACTCGTATTAATGCGTCATTTTCGTTATAAAATGGAGTTAATTGAAGTAATTTATTTTTTACTGACAATTGTTTATTATTTTTTAACTGACTTTAAAAAAGGAAGTTCTGTATTCGACCCGTATGTATGTATGTTTGTATATCCGCGATTATCTCAAAAACTACTGAACCGATTTTGATAATTCTTTCATTAGTGTGATCTACATACTTTCAGAGTGGTTTTAGTATATAATACATTAGGTAATTATTCTTATGTACGAAGTTATATGCATAAAAGTGCCGCATCTCCGGCATTTCTATGCGAATTTTGATGATTCTTCGAGTTGTGTCTTCAATTCTTCAATGCACTAGTGTTAATTGAATTTATGTGGGGTAGATACAACTAAAAAGTGAAAAATAAAAACCTTTTTCCAAAAAAAATAATCATCAAGAAATCAGAGTAGTAAGTAACATAATCGGTACAGTCAGCAGTCAGATGACATTTTACCTTGAACTCTGGTAATTCAGGCTCTTGTAGGTGTGACGGCTGTTTAGGCCATGACTGTTCGTCATGTAGAAGAAATGGTCGCCCTGACCACCATAAGCTACAATTTTGTAACTGTTTGGCATCTGTCCCACGTGACCCAATATCAGCTGGGTTACTTTTAGTGGGCACATAGCGCCATCTGCATGATTAGGTACATTTGTTTATATTTAATCTAAATGATGATTTTACTTTATCTGCCAGGCGGACGGCGAGGAGAGCTTCAAGGGAGCCACTCTGCTTTTTGCCGTCACTAAATGAACAGACACACGATTATTTTTATTGACACCTTTTATACATATACAGGGTGAATTTTTCAAGTGGGCGTGGATGGCCAAATCCGAAACTATGAGGAATAGCGAAAAGTACTCAAAGGAGTAGCGGGTTCGATTTTGATGAAAACTAAAGCTGCATCATTGGGTTTTTGAAAAATCAATATTTCTAGCCAGGAATCGAACCTGTTGATTTTGGAAAAAAAAACACGCTGTGTTATTACACCATTCGATAGTGTCGCTAATAAGAATCTAATTCTGGGAAGCAATAACATACGGCAAACTAAAGAAAAGAGCTCATTTTTAACAAAATACTTTTTTTTTATTTTTCTTATGTTACCTACCTCATCATCATCATCTGCCTAGCCTTTTCCCAACTATGTTGGGGTCGGCTTCCAGTCTAACCGGATGCATCTGAATACCAGTATTTTACATGGAGCGACTGCATATCTGACCTCCACAACCCAGTTACTGGGTAATACGATACCCCTTCCCGTTGGTAAGACTGGTTGTCAGACCTTCGAACTTCTGACTACCCGTTACGACTGTCAAGGATCCAGGAATGACAGCCGGGACCAACGGCTTAACGTGCTTTCCGAGGCACGGAGGGGTCTTGGTATGTAAAGATGGTCACCCATCCACAGACCAACCGCGGCAAGCGTAGCTTAACCTGGTAGATTGACCTGTGCGGCGGTTATTATTTAGCCGGGCCCGGGTTATGTTACCTACCTACTAAACCTTAACTGATTAATTCTTCAAAATGATGACCATTGTTTTCAATACATAGCTGGATTCGACGTCTCAAGGATTGTACTGCATTCAGCATTACAATATTATTGATTCCAATAGAATATTTTCCAAAGATCGTAATAGAAAGAACAATGTCAGATGTCCATAGTAACTTTGGCTCAATATTAATTTGTCACGGACAGTGAAAATTCTTATGTTTTTGAAGTGAAACTTCTTTAGGCGCGCTTGACTTGGGGAGTAAACTGACGAATGCGTTACGAAAACGTGTGATCGGGCGAGTAGGGAAGGTACGTAAAAAATAGCTGGAAATACCTGGTGTAAAAACCCGGTCCCGGTCGCCTAAATATGCGAACGGGTTTTTACACCAGGTATTTGCTTCCAAGTACGCACACCAGTGCGTTTGGTGGTACCGACTCAAAATACTTGCAAGACTATTAAGTATCTTATACGGCTACTCGCTCAAATACGTAGGTAGGTACTCAACCGCGTTAGTTTTCGCAAATGCGATCATGCTCCTTATCAGTAAGAGTCTACGGAACAATTTCGTATGCAAGTATTTTTGAAGGGAAACTTCTTTACGCGCGCTTGACTTGGAAAGTAAACTGGCGAACGCGTTACGAAAAGTGTGATCGGGCGAGGTGAACGGCAGTTGAGTGGGGGATATAAGCAAGACAAAGCAGTGCGCGCGCACGTTTTCTTTCTCTCTTCCTCTCATAGCCAAATACGTATGAAGTTTTTTTTTCTTTTGCTTATAACTCGAAAATGGTGCGTCCTATCGCAAAAATAATGAAAATTTCGACCCCCTTTGTAAAACCCATAAACTCCTAAAACTCAACATGTAGGTAATAATTTTTCATATTTTCCATACAAAAAGTGAAAAATTCCTTAAAAAATACGCCAAGGCCGCCCCGTCCGCGCCTGCGGCTCTAAAAAACAATACACGGGGTTAGGGCAAATAAGTACCTTGTCAAATTCGATTTTTGTTGTGTCAAAATTATTTACGTGAAACTTCTTTACGCACACTTGACTTGGAGAGTAAGCTTGCGAACGCGTGACGTAAGCGTTACGAAAAGTGTGATCGGGCGAGTAGGGAAGGTACGTATTTACTCGACCAGGTTTTTGCTTCCAAGTACGCACACTATACCGACTCAAAATACTTGCAAGACTATAAAGTACCTTATACGGCTACTCGCTCAAATACGTAGGTACTCAACCGCGTTAGTTTTCGCAAATGCGATCATGCTCCTTATCAGTAAGAGTCTACGGAACAATTTCATATGCAAGTATTTTTTACTTTAATGGTTTGCAAATATTTATTTGTAAACGCGATTTTGCTCCTTATTTATAGGAAGTCATTGATCAATTTCCTATGCAAGTAGTTTTACTTCCAACGGGGCTTTTGAATACGCGATTGTACTTCTTATCTGTATGAAGTTATGGATCAATTTTCTATGCAGATAGAAAATACTTGAAAGTATCTCGCTCCGTCGTGCCTCGACGCTCGAGTACGTAGGTACTCAAATAGTTCAACAACCGCGTTTGTTTTCGCAAATGCGATCATGCTCCTTATCAGTAAGAGCACAGAATACTTAATAGTACTACGTACAGAAAGGACACTCCCTTCCTCGCCCTCATATCAGATACCGCACCTCACCCCGCACTTCGAGGTATTCGTCGCCGACTTTTTAGCAAGGGCGCTCGCGAACCGCAGCGCTGTATTGCTGACACGAACACACAATTATGCGATTTAAAAGTTTTATTTGAGTTTTAATCACGATGGTTGGATATTGTGATGCTTTTCCGAATTCGTATTTACATAAACAGTTTGTAAGATTTTGCATTTTTAATAACATGCGATTTAATAACCGATTATTTACAGATAAGTCATTTAAACTAAACTATTTTAGTGTTTTTATTTCATAACGAACCCGACTATATAAATAAACAATTGAACTACATGGTCACTTCATAATAATGCACACGTTGGGGCAGCGCCGCCGCCGTCGTCGTTCGGTTCCCCGACACAAATTGCTTACCGCGCCATTTTTTTTACACAAACGTCATTTGTTTATGTAGTAGTACTAGGTAATTATTTTGCGAGCGTTGTATGGAGTGTCCGAGGTGTGGTAAGACTCTTAGGGCGCTTGTGCACTACAAGGAATTTTACTGTCCGGCAGTCCGATTTTATTTTTTTATTATGGCGTGACATTATGGGACCGTAAAAAATCGGACTGCCGGACGGTAAAATTCCTTGTAGTGCACAAACGCCCTTACCACACCTCGGACACTCCATACAACTCCGTAACAGTCTACGGAGCAATTTCGTATGCAAGTATTTTTACTTTAATGGTTTGTAAAAGTATTTATTTGTAAACGCGATTGTGCTCCTTATTTATAGGAATTCACGGGTCAATTTCCTATGCAAGTACTTTTTACTTCCAACAGGGCTTTTGTTTGATTACGCGATTGTACTTCGTATTTGTATGAAGTTATGGATCAATTTTCGATGCAGATAGAAAATACTTGAAAGTATCTCGAGCCCTGGTTTTAGGCCCTGGTTTCTTAAGGTGGACGTACTTGGAAGCCCTGGTACTCGATTTTGCAAGTACGAACCATGTCTACGGGCTACGGGCGAGGCGAACGGGAGTTGAGTGGGGGATATAAGCAAGAGAAATCAGTGCGCGCGCACATTTTCTTTCTCTCTTCCTCTCATAGCCAAATACGTTTGAAGTTTCACTTCAGTCGTGTGGTCATAAGCACACTCGTTTTTTTTTGTGTAGTTTAATGTGAAAAGCTTTTCTGTAATATCCACTTTTACACTGAACTTCTAAAGAAGAAGTTATTCAGACATTTTAAATTGGAGGTTATTGTTGCTCTATCACGCGTCTGATAGCATCTTTTTTTTCTGAACTGTTATTTAAGGCGTGAGACTTTACACGATGCAATGAATGACCGCAACCAATACAAAGATTTCGATGCACAATTGATTCAGTTGGCGCATTGCTACTTGTTGGATTACATGTTTGTTTAATAAATAACCAACAGTAATGACAAACAACACCGACATTTGGGATCTAAAACCAACAAAATACGGTTGTGTTGCAAATTAACATTTAGCTTTGTTAAAACAGTTGACATTCTATTAATAAAAATCGTACTTTACCTCAGAAAGTGAAGTCCATTGCCGTAACAATGAATGGACATCGTCAGATTCAAGTAAATGCCGTTCCATCCGGAACACATTTATACCACAATTAATACAACGTAGTTGATGGTACATTGTCACAAAATGTGTGGTATGAATATAACACAATAAGTCTATAAAGCAAACGCAGATGAATTCGAGAAGGAACCAAACGTACACAATCACATAGAAAAACACCGAGAACAACAACATGTTTGAACTGGCGCGCGCGATTTTGACAGAACTGCAAGTTTTTTTTTTGAAGTGAAAACTTCTTTAGCGGCGTTGCACACTTTTTGTACTGGGGAAAAAATGTTAAACTCGCGTCAGGACACGTGACCGTCAGGAGAGATTTCCCCCCCGCCCCCTCTTTCTACGACGGCGGCGCCAACCGAAGTGAACCAAGTGAGACACGATAATGGATGGATGGATGGATGGATGGACGGACGGACGCACGGACGGTGACGGTGACGGACGGACGGTGACGGTGACGGTGACGGTGTCGGTGTCGGTGACGATGACGGTGACGGTAACGGTGACGGTGACGGTAACGGTGACGGTGACGGTGATGGTGATGGTGACGGTGACGGTGACGGTGACGGTGACGGTGATGGTGACGGTGACGGTGACCCGTGACGGTGTCGGTGACGATGACGGTGACGGTAACGGTGACGGTGACGGTGATGGTGATGGTGACGGTGCCGGTGTGGGTGACGGTGACGGTGATGGTGATGGTGACGGTGACGGTGACGGTGTGGGTGTGGGTGACGATGACGGTGACGGTGATGGTGATGGTGATGGTGACGGTGACGGTGACGGTGTGGGTGTGGGTGACGGTGTCGGTGACGGTGACGGTGATGGTGGACGTGGATGTGGATGGATGGATGGACAGCTGATGGCTCGACCGTCTGTGTAGTAGCCACACTGCTGTGTATTCGTAAAATTCGTGTATAAAGTGTTAAAAGTATGGAAATTGAACAAAGTGCATCGATTAATGAAAAAAGTGACGCAACAATAGTGAAAAAAAATTCATCATCATCATCATCATTTCAGCCGAAAGACGTCCACTGCTGGACATAGGCCTCCCCCAAGCACCTCCACTTCGACCGGTTTTGTGCTTCTCGCATCCAACGAGTTCCTGCGGCCTTCACAAGGTCGTCGGTCCACCTTGTGGGAGGCCTTCCAACGCTACGCCTTCCGGTACGCGGTCGCCACTCCAGAACCTTTCGGCCCCATCGGCCATCTGTTCTGCGAGCAATGTGCCCTGCCCACTGCCACTTAAGTTTGGCAATTCTTCGGGCTATGTCGGTTACCTTGGTTCTCCTGCGGATCTCTTCATTTCTGATTCGATCCCGCAGGGAAACTCCTAGCATAGCCCTCTCCATTGCCCTTTGGGTGACTTTCAGATGTACGTTTGCCCAGCTAGGCCCCCCAGAATTTGCGATTTAGGTATACACCAATGCAATGTACTCGCCTCTAGGAGTATATGTACCGCTTTCTTTTTCAATGTACCTCTGTACTTTTGAAGAAATATGCAAAAAAAATGGGGCCGTGCCAGCCAAACGTTTTCAGCACGGCCCTCGTGTAACTTTAAAAATATATAGCGTATTAAAAAGTTTCATAAACTCAAGGAATGTACTTTATTAACACGTTCTATGTACCGTAACAGATATTGTGAATTCGTAATAACAAATAATATATAGACGTGGATAGGGGGCCGTGCTGAAAAAAAAAGAAATGAGAAAATATCTAAAAAAGACAAAACAACCTTAGCCAAAAACTATATAAAAGTAATTCATGTTTGGCAAGTAACATATGTACCGCATTGGTTTCTCATACAACTTGCTAAATTCAAAAAATTTACCAATTTTAGTTTATTCAGCACGGCCCTCTATAGTTGCCTATATCTTTTTAAATATGACATGTTTGTTTACAAAATTCGACTTCCTGAATTATGTATAGGAGTACATTCGTTCCAAATAAATTGCGATTATGGTGTATTAGTATTTTAAAAGATAAATTGGATCAAAAATATCCTAACATGCAACTGATGGGGTGACCATGGTTCCATAAATTAGGTACATATATTCTATACCTATATTAATGAAATTATGTGACTACATTGAAATAAACATTCTTTTTTTACAATTTGTTTTTTTTTCTTCAAAATTAATATTAGCGATGACATCTTTTAAGGGAATTAAATCAGTTAAAACTTGTTGTGTGCGGTCGCTATTAATTCACTAGGTAAGGTTCAATCAATGTGATTTGTTGGAAACGTATCTGTAATTTTTTATGCCTTTTAAGCTCTATAGTCAAAGTGAAAGCATTTATTTCAAATAGGCACATAAAAGGCACTTTTGAACGTCAAAAATTACCTTAAAATAGAATTGATTCTAGTTGCCCCTTCCAAAAGGTAGTTTTCGTGTGGAGAAGAATGGGCAAGAAACTCCACCGTTACTCATTTAAAATGTTTTAGGTACAATATTTTGCATGGGTGCATTAATTATATAATAATATGTGAGGACGATGCACATAAAATAAAATTACTATACCACAATAGGTAAAAGAATTGTAGTGTTTGTGACACATAGTTTTTCTGCGATTATTCCATAGGTAAACGTAACTAATCTGTGAAATGTACCGAAACTGTAATTTTATTGTAATGTACCGTACATCAATCCGTGTGATTTATTGGAAATATATATGTGATTGTTTTAAGCCTTTTGAGCTATTTAGTCTTAACGACACTTGTTGTATTGTTCGATTTGCGACTTACTACTTACTACTATTATAGTTATCGTTAATAGTTAATACAGATTACGATATTTTTTATTTTTTTATTTTATTAAAGATTTACTCAATTTATGCAGAAGTTTTTTTATCCATTCTCACGTGGAATCATGGTCACCCCATCAGTTGTATGTTAGGATATTTTTGATCCAATTTAACTTTTAAAATACTAATACACCATAATCGCAATTTATTTGGAACGAATGTACTCCTATACATAATTCAGGAAGTCGAATTTTGTAAACAAACATGTCATATTTAAAAAGATATAGGCAACTATAGAGGGCCGTGCTGAATAAACTAAAATTGGTTTATTTTTTGAATTTAGCAAGTTGTATGAGAAACCAATGCGGTACATATGTTACTTGCCAAACATGAATTACTTTTATATAGTTTTTGGCTAAGGTTGTTTTGTCTTTTTTAGATATTTTCTCATTTCTTTTTTTTTCAGCACGGCCCCCTTTCCACGTCTATATATTATTTGTTATTACGAATTCACAATATCTGTTACGGTACATAGAACGTGTTAATAAAGTACATTCCTTGAGTTTATGAAACTTTTTAATACGCTATATATTTTTCAAGTTACACGAGGGCCGTGCTGAAAACGTTTGGCTGGCACGACCCCCTTTTTTTGCATATTTCTTCAAAAGTACAGAGGTACATTGAAAAAGAAAGCGGTACATATACTCCTAGAGGCGAGTACATTGCATTGGTGTATACCTAAATCGCAAATTCTGGGGGGCCTAGCTGGGCAAACGTACATACTTTCAGCCTTCTAATAAGGCCCATTGTGAGCGACCACGTTTCAGTGCCATATGTAAAAAAATTTGTTATATTAATTCAATTCATAATTGATTTATTTCAACGTTAATATTCAAGTTTTCACTTCTGCCGGCACTCCCGGAGTGCAACCCGTCTTTTTTTTTTTAATGGCGAACTTCTGGTTGCCATTACAAGGCGATTAAGTTATCGAATACAGATCAGGAAAATCGATTTCTTGAATTTCGTTCTAATATTCTTTAAAAAATAATAAATGTATTTTAATAAACACGACGAACGTATTATTTAGATAAAAAATAATAATAATAAAAGACAATTGTGAGGTGGTAAATAAAAACTAAAGAGTAAATCGCTTTAATTATTTAGAATAATCGATTACAGTGGCAGAATAGGTAACTACCTGACACTTTTATTTAAAAAAAAGTAAAACCTGGAATTCAAGAACATGATTAGTAAAATGATTACTTATTAAAATGATTTTCTTTTCGAACAGTTCTCGAAAATAAATAAATATTTTTTTAGAAGTTGGAATTTTATATTTAAATTGTTGTAGGTAAAAACTTCGTGTCCGTGTGAATTTAGTATTAAAAGTTGTGTGAGCCGAAATCTGACATTGTTCTTTGAATTTAGAACATAATGTTGTGAAGGTGACTGAGCTGCGGGTGTGTTAATAAAAATATTGAGCATCATTTCGAACAAGGTGCGTAATGTAAAAGGTATGAATACATTAAAATAAGAAGAAGTTTATTAAAATTCAACATTTTCCTTAAGTTTGCCGTATATCATTACTTCCCAGAATTTGATCCTTATTAGACAAAAACAAAGACAGGGATTACAAAAACTTTTGGAAGCACACCAAGAAACTGAAAGCTGGCTCGTGTGTCCCTGTGAGTGTTGAGGGTAGGAGCGAGCCCTGTCAAATAGCCGAATTATTTAAAGATCATTTTAGGGTAGTGTCTCCCCTAGGGTGTGTGCAGCAGCAGGTGCTCGATGCTGAGGTTGCAGATTGTGAGCGGTTTAGATTTAAGGCGAAGGAAGTCGCCCATATTATCCAAAATATGACTAGAGGTAAATCTCCAGGACATGACGAACTTAGCATCGAGCACTTGCAGTGCGCGGGTGTACATTTACCTAGGGTGTTGGTCATGTTTTTCAATTTGTGTATAGGCCATTCATATTTACCCAGGGAGCTTATGAAGACCACTGTTATACCTATACTTAAAAACAAGACGGGTGATGCCTCCGACAGGGACAACTACAGACCTATCTCATTGGTTACAGTGATTGCCAAGGTGCTGGATGGTTTGCTTGATAGTCGGATAAGTGAGCATATAGATCTCCACGAAGCTCAGTTTGGTTTCAGGGCTGGGCAATCGACTGAAACTGCGGTGCTGCGACTCAAGCATACTGTCCAGTACTATGTGACGAGGAAGACGCCTGTTTACGGTTGTTTTTTGGACCTGTCGAAGGCATTTGACCTGGTGTCTTATGAAGTGCTGTGGGATAAGCTCCAGGGGGAAACCAGCACACCCAGAGAGGTAATAAATATATTGAAATATTGGTGCGGCAACCAGACCAATAATGTGAGGTGGGCGGGGTCATGTTCGTCGGAGTACAGGTTGGAGTGTGGTGTGAGACAGGGAGGCCTGACTTCACCAAGACTCTTCAACCTGTACGTCAATGGACTGATAGGTCAGCTCAGCTTGGCCGGTGTCGGCTATTCAGTGGATGGTGTGAACAACATTAGTTATGCCGACGACATGGTGCTGCTGAGCCCGTCTGTCACAGCCCTTAACTACCTCATAGGGATCTGTGAGAGGTACGCGGGGTCACATGGCCTCAGGTGTAACTGTAAGAAGAGTTAACTACTTATTTTCAAGGCGGGTAGTAAGAGTCCGAAAACCGTTCCACCGGTCAGGCTTGGAGGAATGCCATTAAGTAGGGTCACCAAATTTAAGTACCTGGGGCACTGGGTCACCGAGGACCTCTCAGATGATTTAGATATTGAGCGGGAACGTAGGGCGTTGGCAGTGAGCTGCAATATGCTGGCGCGCAGGTTTGCCCGGTGCACAAAAGATGTTAAAATTGCGCTTTTTAAAGCATACTGCCAGACATTTTATACCTGCAGCCTGTGGGTCAGCTATACGCGTAGATCTTTCAATGCCCTGCGGGTCTTGTACAATAATGGTTTTAGGATGCTGTTGGGGTTACCTCGCTTTTGCAGTGCATCAGGTATGTTTGCTAAGGCTAGCACTGACTGCTTTAGGGCTATAGTGCGGAAAAGAGTGGCCTCCCTGATGCGCCGCGTGCGGGGCAGCACCAACAGCCTTCTGAATACCATATTGGAAAGGGTTGATTGTCCGGTTGTGAGGCACTGGAATACCGTTCACGGATCTGGAGGGGTCCGTTTTAATGTAAAATAGAGTAATAATGTATGTGTATGTGTTTTTTTAGTGTAATAATGTATAATTAATAATGTTGACATTTAATAATAATATACTAACATAGTTATACTTAAGTATGATTTACTAACAATGTATGGAATATTTTTTGATTCTGAAATAAATGAATAATAATAATAATTAGGGACACTATCGAATGGTCTTATCGAATGGTCTAATAATACAGTGTTTTTTTTTTTTCAAAATCAATAGGTTCGATTCCTGGCTAGAAATATTGATTTTTCAAAAATCCAATGATGCAGTTTTAGTTTTCATCAAAATCGAGCCCGCGACTCCTTTGAGTACTTTTCGCTATTCCTCATAGTTTAGAATTTGGCCATCCACGCCCACTTGGAAAATTCACCCTGTATACGCACGCGGCATAACCTTGTGTGCTTGCGTCACTAAATACATGAAGTTCAATTAATGAAGGACAATCACATAGAATAAATCTAGGTATTCTATTACATATTATTTTATGCATAAGTGACGTCATAAATTTAGACCACATGTTTTCGATATCTGATGGCACAGATTCATCACACGTTATCTTTGAAGACCATAGGTTTTGTAGGGTAACTTTAGCTAGGAGTATACATGGGCTTATTAGACCTAATGGGTCAAATGTTTGTGACATAAGCGATAATATCGTACGTTTAGTAAGAATTTTATCTCCGTGAATATTGACTGAAAATAATAAATTATCTTCTTTAGACGACCAAAGTAGTCCTAACGTTTTAGAATATTCGTTATTACATAAGTTAAGTAACTCCTCGCTACTATTTTCACCGACGATTTCAGTGACAACGTGAGCACTATTTGGATGAAATTTATGTAGATGAAATATACGTAGATGAAATTTACGTAGATGAAATTTACGTAGATGAAATTTACGTAGATGAAATTTACGTAGATGAAATTTACGTAGATGAAATTTACGTAGATGAAATTTACGTAGATGAAATTTACGTAGATGAAATTTACGTAGATGAAATTTACGTAGATGAAATTTACCACTCTCTAACTGTGCAATCACACCCTTACATGTGTCTATAAGTTCCAATTCAGTAGCGGCGCCTGTAATTAAATCGTCGACATAGAAGTCATGTAAGATGACTTCAGAGACTGTTTGGTCAGGACATTCGTTACCAAGCTGCGTCAAGCACCTTGTCGCGAGATAAGGAGCCGACTCCGGCCCGTACGTACCTACCCGTGTGTAGCTTGTACTGCCTGAATTGTTCATGAGGTTCGAATCGCTATAAGATTTGCTGAAGCATTTGTTGTGATGGTTTGACATTCACCGTCCTATACATTTTTTCAACATACGAGAAACCTATGCTGGCGCATTCTAATTAAGATACTGATTAGGTCGTCTTGAACTGTCGCACCAACCATTTGAAGTTGATTGAATGAGACACCAGAGTTCGTCACTGCAGACGCGTCGTATACGACTATAGTTGCAAAACTTCTGAAAAATTCTGAATAATTCCGGAATACTTCTGGGAAAGTTTCATTAAATCAGAATTATTCAAAATGAATTTAATCAAGATTTTTATTATTTTTTCCTGAAAATCGTATTTTGCATCGCTCGTCGATCGCCGCCGCGCTACCCCTCTGTGCGCGCCCGACAGCACGCGTCGTGCGTGCCGCGCGCGCCCGGCTGCACGAGTCGTGCGTGCAGGCGGTGGCGGTGCGAGGTGCGGTAAGAGGGGAGATGCTCCCTGGAGAAGTTTCCCCCCCGCGAGAAAGATTCGTACCCCGCAATCGAATGTTTCCGCCGAATATTTCGCCCGAATAATTGGGAAATATTCCCAAAGTTTCGGAATATTTCGGAATACTTCCGAAGTATTCGACGGGAATGATTCGGAATTTTTCCCGCCAGCATCTATATATACGACCCGTAATTTTGTCGATAAGCCTGAGTCACCTAAGAGACCGTGGTGTGGTAAAATATAAGTGTGAGTATCATTTTCAGGATTTTTATTTAATGACATATGATTTAACGAAATGTACTCTTTAATAAAATTGCAATACTGCTCCTTAAAATTTGGTTCACGTTTTTCCAAGGACAAGAATCTGGACAAAGCTTGTTCGTAAGAATCGCCCAGATTATCAGGCGAATCCTTTAATGGAATCGTCACTTCAAATCGCCCATCAGGCAACCGAGTGGTATTACGTATAAAGCTTTGTCCACATTCGAGCTCTTCCTTAGATATTTGTTTACGTGTAGCGACTGTTTCCAATTAAAAAAAAGACGGGTTGCACTCCGGGAGTGCCGGCAGAAGTGAAAACTTGAATATTAACGTTGAAATAAATCAATTATGAATTGAATTAATATAACAAATTTTTTTACATATGGCACTGAAACGTGGTCGCTCACAATGGGCCTTATTAGAAGGCTGAAAGTATGTACGTTTGCCCAGCTAGGCCCCCCAGAATTTGCGATTTAGGTATACACCAATGCAATGTACTCGCCTCTAGGAGTATATGTACCGCTTTCTTTTTCAATGTACCTCTGTACTTTTGAAGAAATATGCAAAAAAAGGGGGTCGTGCCAGCCAAACGTTTTCAGCACGGCCCTCGTGTAACTTGAAAAATATATAGCGTATTAAAAAGTTTCATAAACTCAAGGAATGTACTTTATTAACACGTTCTATGTACCGTAACAGATATTGTGAATTCGTAATAACAAATAATATATAGACGTGGAAAGGGGGCCGTGCTGAAAAAAAAAGAAATGAGAAAATATCTAAAAAAGACAAAACAACCTTAGCCAAAAACTATATAAAAGTAATTCATGTTTGGCAAGTAACATATGTACCGCATTGGTTTCTCATACAACTTGCTAAATTCAAAAAATAAACCAATTTTAGTTTATTCAGCACGGCCCTCTATAGTTGCCTATATCTTTTTAAATATGACATGTTTGTTTACAAAATTCGACTTCCTGAATTATGTATAGGAGTACATTCGTTCCAAATAAATTGCGATTATGGTGTATTAGTATTTTAAAAGTTAAATTGGATCAAAAATATCCTAACATACAACTGATGGGGTGACCATGATTCCACGTGAGAATGGATAAAAAAACTTCTGCATAAATTGAGTAAATCTTTAATAAAATAAAAAAATAAAAAATATCGTAATCTGTATTAACTATTAACGATAACTATAATAGTAGTAAGTAGTAAGTCGCAAATCGAACAATACAACAAGTGTCGTTAAGACTAAATAGCTCAAAAGGCTTAAAACAATCACATATATATTTCCAATAAATCACACGGATTGATGTACGGTACATTACAATAAAATTACAGTTTCGGTACATTTCACAGATTAGTTACGTTTACCTATGGAATAATCGCAGAAAAACTATGTGTCACAAACACTACAATTCTTTTACCTATTGTGGTATAGTAATTTTATTTTATGTGCATCGTCCTCACATATTATTATATAATTAATGCACCCATGCAAAATATTGTACCTAAAACATTTTAAATGAGTAACGGTGGAGTTTCTTGCCCATTCTTCTCCACACGAAAACTACCTTTTGGAAGGGGCAACTAGAATCAATTCTATTTTAAGGTAATTTTTGACGTTCAAAAGTGCCTTTTATGTGCCTATTTGAAATAAATGCTTTCACTTTGACTATAGAGCTTAAAAGGCATAAAAAATTACAGATACGTTTCCAACAAATCACATTGATTGAACCTTACCTAGTGAATTAATAGCGACCGCACACAACAAGTTTTAACTGATTTAATTCCCTTAAAAGATGTCATCGCTAATATTAATTTTGAAGAAAAAAAAAACAAATTGTAAAAAAAGAATGTTTATTTCAATGTAGTCACATAATTTCATTAATATAGGTATAGAATATATGTACCTAATTTATGGAACCATGGTCACCCCATCAGTTGCATGTTAGGATATTTTTGATCCAATTTATCTTTTAAAATACTAATACACCATAATCGCAATTTATTTGGAACGAATGTACTCCTATACATAATTCAGGAAGTCGAATTTTGTAAACAAACATGTCATATTTAAAAAGATATAGGCAACTATAGAGGGCCGTGCTGAATAAACTAAAATTGGTAAATTTTTTGAATTTAGCAAGTTGTATGAGAAACCAATGCGGTACATATGTTACTTGCCAAACATGAATTACTTTTATATAGTTTTTGGCTAAGGTTGTTTTGTCTTTTTTAGATATTTTCTCATTTCTTTTTTTTTCAGCACGGCCCCCTATCCACGTCTATATATTATTTGTTATTACGAATTCACAATATCTGTTACGGTACATAGAACGTGTTAATAAAGTACATTCCTTGAGTTTATGAAACTTTTTAATACGCTATATATTTTTAAAGTTACACGAGGGCCGTGCTGAAAACGTTTGGCTGGCACGGCCCCATTTTTTTTGCATATTTCTTCAAAAGTACAGAGGTACATTGAAAAAGAAAGCGGTACATATACTCCTAGAGGCGAGTACATTGCATTGGTGTATACCTAAATCGCAAATTCTGGGGGGCCTAGCTGGGCAAACGTACATCTGAAAGTCACCCAAAGGGCAATGGAGAGGGCTATGCTAGGAGTTTCCCTGCGGGATCGAATCAGAAATGAAGAGATCCGCAGGAGAACCAAGGTAACCGACATAGCCCGAAGAATTGCCAAACTTAAGTGGCAGTGGGCAGGGCACATTGCTCGCAGAACAGATGGCCGATGGGGCCGAAAGGTTCTGGAGTGGCGACCGCGTACCGGAAGGCGTAGCGTTGGAAGGCCTCCCACAAGGTGGACCGACGACCTTGTGAAGGCCGCAGGAACTCGTTGGATGCGAGAAGCACAAAACCGGTCGAAGTGGAGGTGCTTGGGGGAGGCCTATGTCCAGCAGTGGACGTCTTTCGGCTGAAATGATGATGATGATGATGAATTTTTTTTCACTATTGTTGCGTCACTTTTTTCATTAATCGATGCACTTTGTTCAATTTCCATACTTTTAACACTTTATACACGAATTTTACGAATACACAGCAGTGTGGCTACTACACAGACGGTCGAGCCATCAGCTGTCCATCCATCCATCCACATCCACGTCCACCATCACCGTCACCGTCACCGACACCGTCACCCACACCCACACCGTCACCGTCACCGTCACCATCACCATCACCATCACCGTCACCGTCATCGTCACCCACACCCACACCGTCACCGTCACCGTCACCATCACCATCACCGTCACCGTCACCCACACCGGCACCGTCACCATCACCATCACCGTCACCGTCACCGTTACCGTCACCGTCATCGTCACCGACACCGTCACGGGTCACCGTCACCGTCACCATCACCGTCACCGTCACCGTCACCGTCACCGTCACCATCACCATCACCGTCACCGTCACCGTTACCGTCACCGTCACCGTTACCGTCACCGTCATCGTCACCGACACCGACACCGTCACCGTCACCGTCACCGTCCGTCCGTCACCGTCACCGTCCGTGCGTCCGTCCGTCCATCCATCCATCCATCCATCCATTATCGTGTCTCACTTGGTTCACTTCGGTTGGCGCCGCCGTCGTAGAAAGAGGGGGCGGGGGGGAAATCTCTCCTGACGGTCACGTGTCCTGACGCGAGTTTAACATTTTTTCCCCAGTACAAAAAGTGTGCAACGCCGCTAAAGAAGTTTTCACTTCAAAAATTTAGATAATTGATTATGTAATTGATCGTCATTATTTTGTAAAATAAGATGATTGCCGTGGACTGTATTAATGAATTTTGTATGTTGTGTTGGCACTGGGCCTGATATTAAGAAACCCAGCTTAGATGAATTTAATGTTGGTTTATTTTTACCCAACTTTATATTTTGAGAACCGAGTATTGTCCAAAATATATCAGCTCCAAGAAGCATATCGACTGGAGCAGGTATGTGGAATTTGGGGTCTGCCAACGTAAGTGCGAGTCCACACGGCGCGTTGCGTCAGCGTTGCGTCGACGCAGCGCTGCCGTTGCGTTGTTTTACATACAAATAACCAAGGTGTTCATACGGTGCGCTGCGTCGTCGCAACGCACACATGACGGACAGCAGCCCCCGAGACGAAGCGGGAGGGGGTGTACTCATTGCGGCGACGGACGGAGAGGCAGCGCTCAGTTGCTTGTGCGTTGATAGGGAGGATACACGCAAGCTCATTTCATTTTTTACCTACGTACTTTTGTATTGCCGCAACTGTGCGTCACCGCTGCGTCGACCGAACGTTAAGACTGCGTCGTAGTAACGCTGCGACGACGCAGCGCCTGTGTGGCCGGCTATACGTCAAAATATTTGCGTTGCGACGACGCAACGCGCCGTGTGGACTTACTGTCACGTATATCTTTAATGTTGTGTAGTCAACCTTTGTAGTTGGCAATAACTGAGTGATGCGCGGAACGACAAGACAGGAGACACGCTCTCGCTATAATTGTGAAACAATGACGATATGAGTACGTCACAACGCTTTGTTAAGAGCCTATACTACCTCAGCTAAAATTCACTCTTTATCTCGCTCATACGATACTGCTCGCGGACTGAGTGAGAGCGAGACAGAGTGCGGTGCTGGGCGGCAGGCAGCGCCAATAGTTTAGGTATTTGCTTTTTACAGTGAAAATAATGGTAATTATAAAAAAGTAAATAACATAAGACCTGCTTTAAAGTAAGTTCAGTTAGTATGCAAAGTTTCATGATCTAATTTGAAGTATTTTTTGAATACCAGCGGTTTATTGTTCGGGTTAGAGGTAACTTTGGATTTATTTTCTATCGAGAAAATTTTATGGAATCGTGTTTTCGTCTAACACAAAACATAGCATTAATCCTCAACTTTACCATATATTTATTTCAAAATTAATGGTGCAGTATTTTCGACATAGCGGAGGATCACGCTAAGCCATTTGAGGTAGTATAGGCTCTTAAGCATGATATTTAGGAATTTAACCCTTCGACTACGGTTGAAGTAGAAGGAGTAGGTAAGTTAAGTTTAGCACATAGGCTTTCAGTTAGAAAACTTGAGGTACTTCCACTGTCGAGTAAAGCACGTATTTTATGGTAAGCAACATTGATGTTTGTCACATGGATTACGGCTGTGGACAGTAGAACACAATTATTGTGAATGGTTGACAAAGCAATGTCTTGAGGAGGACTAGCAGGTTGATCGTGAACGTCAGGCTGTGACAATGCGTGTAACATGACGTTACTTGTTGAAGGTACAGGCGCAGACGGCGCAGGAGCTTCATGCTCATGTAACAAACTGTTGCGCTGCAGGCCGCACGAGCGTCATGGCCCTAACTTGCATACATTGTCAGCATGACCTTGACGTAAACAGTTTAAACACAATTTGAGTATCTTAACTTTGTCAAGTCTAGGTTCTAAGGGTAATGATTTGAATTTTTGACAAACATAAAGTGCATGAGTACCTTTGCAATATGGACAAGGGCATTTACGAGCTGGGGGAGAAGATGAGTTAGCCGCAAATGTTTTGTGACGAACATGTGTAGTGTCACTTGACCTACGCTTTTTATTATTAGCATTCTCCATTGTTTCCAAAAAATCAGCACGATCATTTAGAAAGTCATTAAACATTTTGAGCGTAGGCAACTCTTTCAACTTATTACGATATGATTCCCACTTAGTGCTCGTGTCTGTGTCAAATTTATTTGAAATGATCTGAATTAATAGTACAGACGCCAGCACACCAACCTACTACAATCTGTCAAATTTCTTTAATAGATTTTCAATTTTATCACGAAAGCATAAGGTTCAAAGCTGATTGGGAAAATCTGACAGTTTCGGGTAGGTTGATGTGCTGGCGTCTGTACATCCCAGTGCTCAATAGGGAGGTTGAGTTTTTTGAGTGCTCTGAGGTTCCTATTGACTGTATCGAATAAGTTGTGCAATGATTTAGATGATTCCTTCTCTAATTGTTTCAGGTTAAAAATAGCTTGAATGTGATTGTTTACTAATGACCTTTTATTATTGTGGCGATCGCAAAGAAGTTCCCAAGCTACTTCGTAAATCACTTGAAAAATCTAAAGACTGAATACTTCAGCGGACTGTCTTTCAACGCGGCACGTAAATAATGATATTTGTTAATGTTTGGTATCGACTTGTCTAAGTGTATGAGACTGCAAAATGTGTCACGGAATTCCAGCCAGTCATGATACTGACCCGAAAAACTAGGCAAATGGATAGTAGGAAGTGCAAGTTTTGGCCCACCTTCAAGCGCAGTGCAACAAGAACCTGCCCCAGAGCGGTCGCTGCCCGCTACGCCGGCTGCTGGAGCCAGCAGATCACGAGCGCGCGCGATCGTCTGAAGTACTTAGTCTCGCTTTGTACTGCTCGTCTGGAATTTCCATATAATTTTCTATGTCACACTGAATTGATATCTGATCAAAATCGGTATAGATTTCTTTAATTTTAAATAAACGGACGTTCAATTCATTTATTTGCAATCTACTCAAGCTGTCACAACTCTCGACGGTTTGCAAATAATTTTCAAATAGCGTAAGCTTAGCTTTGAATGATGCACGCCTTTTAATTAAAGTTTTATCTTGCATGTGAAGCAAATATGTAAATGGATAATTATATTTATGTAAGAAATGAAATCTATGTTTATAGTGACTAAGTGTTGAATTCAAATGCAAGCTAACTTAAGTCAAAGTAAGAATATATTAAATATGTTTATTATACCAAACAACGCGATGAAACGAGTTGCTGGAAAGAATCACAAACAATTATTGCAAAGTCATTAATTTAAAGATAAGAAAAATGGAACGATTACTTAAATCAGCATAATGACGCGAAGTGAGGGTACGCGTAAAATGTGCAAAAAGCAAGAAGCGGGTGGTGCGCAGAAACAGCAATCGCGCGGCTAGCCGGTCCGGCCCGGGCCCGCTGTCAGCGCGCGCGGTAGGCAGCGGTCAATCGAATGCACTAGAACATGCGAAATAACAATAGTTAAATACGCGATATAATACAGTTCGGACTATACACACCAATGGAATCTGGAATACCTGGAACCTCTGAAATGAAATTTACCTTAAATTACGAACAGGTTATAAGCATAATATCTTTTAATTTTTAAGTAAGGTTTTACTGAGCGTAATAAGTAGGTAATGCAGGAATAGATAAGAACAGCATACCCTGTTTTTTATGTATAGGTTGGAATTTTTGTTGCGTAATGCAAAAAATGACTGAATGATCTTTAGGTTTATAAAATGGATCACAAAATGACGGATTTGTAAATATTTTATGACTAGCTGTGCCCCGCGGTTTCACCCGCATAAGTTTCGATCCCGTGGGAATATCGGGATAAAAAGTATCCTATGTCCTTTCCCGGGACTCAAGCTATCTCTATACCAAATTTCACACAAATCGGTTCAGTAGTTTAGGCGTGAAGAAAAGACAGACAGACAGACAGAGTTACTTTCGCATTTATAATACTAGCTGCGCCCCGCGGTTTCACCCGCGTAACTTTCGATCCCGTGGGAATATCGGGATAAAAACTATCCTATGTCCTTTCCCGGGACTCAAACTATCTCTATACCAAATTTCATCGTAATCGGTTCAGTAGTTTAGGCGTGAAGAAAAGACAGACAGACAGACAGAGTTACTTTCGCATTTATAATATTAGTTTGGATATTTAACAGCACTAAATGAAGGATTAGTGACCGTTTTAATGGGGATAAATACAAGAATCACAAAATGATGGATTTGTGATTATGATTTCAGGCTCACAAAATGAAGGATTTGTGGGGGAAATTTAGAAGATTTTCGGGGCAAATGGACAAATTGGAACGAACTTACAGTACCGCTTTCCTCAGGACTCACGTGTGACCTTCGTTGTAGGTGCAGTTCTCTTTGTCTCAGCTACCCACTCCAAATAATTCGATGTTCACGAAATTCTTCTATAACGATGAGATTATTTGTAGAAGAATCGTTTGATGCTATATGACCATAGATATATTTTTTACATTTCTATGTATATGACTCATTGAATGTTGAAACCGTAGTATATTATGAATCTTCCACGTGACGGCCGCCATCCAAGTCAGCGCAGTATTTCATTTGTTCTTCTTGCTTGTGGGTGATTCAATAATCTGGGGTCGCAAGCCAATCCGGCTTCGAGGGACCAAATGTAGACGCCGGGTACTGAGCTTCACGTGGACTTTGACGGGGTGGAAAAATGATGCAAACTTGATTTTTATAATTACTGGTTTAATAACCAAGAGAAAGGACGATGAGTCAGAACGTCCCCCCAACCTTACATTGACCAACAAACTTAAAATGTATCTCATTCGAACCGCCTTAGCAAGCTGATCAATCTTTACTATGACGACATCTCTCAAAAGTGCGGGATATTCCGAGAAAAATCATGTTTTAATGTTTATTGCCAGAACGTCCCCTCAAGCCTTACATCGACCAACAAACTTAAAATGTATCTCATTCAAACCGTCTTAGCAAGGTGATCAATTTTTACTATGACGACATCTCTCAAAAGTGCAGGATATTCCGAGAAAAATCATGTTTTAATGTTAATATTTTTGGCACAAAATAAGAGTTTGAAAGTAAACCATATTCTTTGATTTTCAAACCTCTCAAGATCAATTAGGAGATGCCATTTAAAAAACAGAAAAACGTCATTCGTTACTCGTCCTATTTTTTCTATTCCTATAGGCAGGCAGTTGTCCCACCGGCGGCGATGAACGATTAGCGAGTAGAACTAGCAACTGAAAACGAGTTGGCGAGCAGCGAGCAGCGTGTGTGTAGTTTAGAAGCGATTACTCGCACCACTCGCTCGGGGCGGTTAGTCTCACAGGGGTTTCTCTCGGCGTGAGCTCTGACCACCAAGCGACCATCGCTGAGCGAGTATCGCTAGGCGAGTATTATCTTTGATAGCTCTTGTCGCTCAGCGACAAACCAGTGAAGCGAGTCCTCGCCGGCAGTGTGAACAGTCAGCGATCAACTGTTAATATATGCATCTCTTTTGTTTACACGGAATGTATATCTATTGTACGTTTCTTGAGCGAGAAAACAGCCGACAGTTAGTCGCTTCCTCGCCGGCGGTGGGACAACTGCCATATGCTCGTCCACGACGGAGACGCTGGTGTCTTCGTCTTGGGCGAGCTTGAATCCCTCACTGCACTCAGGATTCAAGTCTTAACTCCCTCGCTTCGCTCAGGAGTCAACTCAAACCTAGAATCCTTCGTTGCGTTCAGGATTCAAAATAGCGCCCGCGACAACAAGACACTACTTTATCCCAAAATAAATAAAACGATTTTTTATTTTATTTCTAAACCCCATGGATTTTGGAGTTAAAACTGGTTGCTAGTATTTTTATAGATCTTTATGAACCTGATAACACATACAAAAATCTGTTGCAGGGCGGGGGACGAGCCTAGCGAATTAGAAAAATGAATAAAACGATTTTTTAATTTTCATTTTATTTCTAAGCCCCATGGATTATGAAGAAGTGGTTGCTAGTCTTTTTATAGATCTTTGTGAACCTGATAGCACATACAAAAGATCTGTTGCAGGGCGGGAGACGGGCCTAGCGAATTAGAAAAATTAATAAAACGTTTTTTTAATTTTCATTTTATTTCTAAGCCCCATGGATTTTGAAGTTAAAACTGGTTGCTAGGCTTTTTATAGATCTTTATGAACCTGATAGCACATACAAAAGATCTGTTGCAGGGCGGGAGACGGGCCTAGCGAATTAGAAAAATTAATAAAACGTTTTTTTAATTTTCATTTTATTTCTAAGCCCCATGGATTTTGAAGTTAAAACTGGTTGCTAGTCTTTTTATAGATCTTTATGAACCTGATAGCACAAACAAAAGTTCTGTTGAAGGGGGGGGACGGGTCTCATACAAATATGGTCATCGTTCTTTACAAAAAAATAATATGTATGCATATGGCGGTTTCAACGATCTATGGGCGAGTGACGTGACATCGTCCCTCGCGGCTGTTGTTCGTTTCGTGTCGTACGCGTGTGTGCGTGAGACGTTGGTGAGCGCACACATGCAAGGCGTTAACAGTTGTTTAAAGTGGCTTAAGGCTAAGGTACATACAATTATGAACCCTGTAGGGCACAGCTAAAAGTATAAAATAATTCTTAAAATTAAAATAAATTTTGGACATAAAATTATCTAACAATAAACAATTTTTAAAATATTTTATTGACATTAAATAAATAGATACAATACTACTAACTACTACTTATTATTTATTTAATGTACCTATAATATGTTTTTCAACACACTTGCTCGTAAAATGGCTCTTAATGCACCGCTTTTAGGACCATAATGCAGTGTATTACAAACGCGTGCTTTTTCTTTACGTTACGGTACTTGTGCTTTATTTCCACAGATAACTATTTAATTTACTAGTCGGAGGTCGGAGAAGTGCGTTTTTTTTTTAATCTCTTCAAAGAGACTTCATGCCAAAAGGAATCCGCGAGCCATATTTCACTTTTTTTTTAATAGTCTGAGTTGTCTTTGGTCCCAAAATGAACTAAAATGTATTTACCTTAAATACGCAGTTGTAGCCCGCGAAATTCAATTTTTCTAACGTTTTTTGCAATTTTCAGGTCAGTGTCAGGTTGTATCTTGATCAAAATATGATTCGCGACTATAACAGGTAGATATGTATTTACAGAATTATAATCATTAGAATCATTAATACATCTTTCTAAGTTAGATTTGTTCCATAAGAACAAATCTCTTATGGATAAGTTCTTAGGGAACAAATCTAACTTAAATAGGTATATTATATTAATGATTCTAATGTCTATAATTCTGTAAATACATGTCTATTATATATATACATTTTGATCAAGATACCACCTGATACTGACCTGCTAATTGCAAAAAACTTAAGAAAATTTAAATTTCGCGGTCTACCACTGCGCATTCACCTTAGGGTGCATCCACACAGAGCGAGGCTTGCGCCGCAAATGATTTTTTTTATATGTATGGTTGCCTCAGGCTGAGGCATCTAACATACAAATAAAGCACTTGCGGCGCATGCCTCGCTCTGTGTGGATGCACCTTATAATAATTGTCCGTGGTCCCTCGCGGAACCAAACGGAAAAGACCATTGGCGTTCTATTATTGCAGATTCTCACTGAATTAATGTATATTTCTGTATGCCAATAGTACTTTCTAATTCCATACTAACTAAACTACAATTTGACATACGACAACACTACGATCAGTCTAAACATTATTTTGTGTTTGCTATATTTTTTCTATAGGCTGTTTATCGGTTTGTCTGTGCCTTTAAGGCGCAGATATACGACTTCTAATGATTTTAAATTCAACATCACGTCTAATCGACCGGACTGATTTCTTTTAAAAAAATAAATGTTATACTAGACCATTTGCTTCGTAATTTGATATGTGAATATTTGCAATTATATTTTTTTAACATAGTGTAATTAATTTGTAAAGTAATGTCTACCGCGGACATAAAAACGATAATCACGCAAACACTATCGGGTGTATTTTCATAAAACTTTCACCATCTAAAAGACAATTTAATTCCCCGAATTTTAGTATACGGTTTTTATTTGTTTGGTGTTTGAGAGTTTTTGTAAATAGATAATTGCTTCATATTTGCAATAAATTACCACGGTTGTGTCATCGCGCTTCTCTTTCTTTTCTATGCAGTCCGACAGTGACCGCGCTTTAGGTCGTGTAGTCGCCTTAAATAAATAAACGCGCGCCATTACTTACTCTATGGGTAAACCTGCGCGCGCACGCTGGCGCGGCGCGCGGAAAAATAAACCCAGCCCGCCATTATTCATACAAGTTAATATTTAACAATACAAGCCTGTTTTTTTCCTCGCAAGTGTGTTGAATAACGTCGTATGATACGCGTATCATAATATACTAATGTGTTATGTGTGTTATAATGTGTTATATGTTGTGTTGTTGTAATGTATATGTTTAGATATGAGTGCAAGCCACCGACTGGTATATCGACGTTGATGTAACTTGACTAAGTTACATTCACATTTATTCGAATACAGATTTGTTCAACGTCGATATTTAGGAAATGTATCGGCGCCACCTATCAAAGTGGTCTGGTCAGGCCAAGCCCAAAAGTAATGAACGTAATCTCCCCACCAAACCCGAGGTGCTGACCACCTTGTATCTTCGAAACGATCGTCCAAATACACAGGTTTAATAAGCCCCAAAAAAGCATTATACAGGAAGTCCAACACAGGGTAAGTGTCAACTACAGTAAAATAATGTGTAAGTTGCATTGACCTGAGCTTCAATGAAAACGCGCACATACCGATCATTCCATCGTTACGCCACGATATATCCTTATTAGCTAAAGTCAGGCCACCACCTGAATCGAATCCAAATCTGCCCCAATATTCTCCATAAATGCAGTGGAACCATTGCCAATCACTCTGGAAGGAAAACAGTATTGTTAAAAAAAAAACCCCGTCTGTTCTGAATAAGAACCTAGACAGGCCATGCGCACGCGGCGTTAAGTTAAAGTTACTGGCGTTTTCTACACCGTATCACCGTCGGACTTAAGATTAGTTTGGGAACCGAACTAAAATTTGGGTACACTACATTAATACGAAAAACTTTATTCCGAAAGTCACAAATACGAATTTCAAAATACCGATTTTCATAATTCCGAATGGTTCAAAATTCCTAATATAACAACTCCGATTTATCATTAATCCTATTTTAATAATTCCGAAATTTCAATATTCCTAACGTTTATAATTACTATTCTCAAAATACCGAGTTTCAATAGATCGAATAACCAAAAGTCCGACTTAATGATAATTCGAAACATCAAAAATACGAATTTCGATTATTAAAATACCGATTAATTAGAATTTCGAAATAATAACGCTTTGTAAAACTGAATAGCAACACAAATAAACACATATTTCCAATTGTAAGAATATAGATGACACAAAACCAACAATAGAGCCCCTATTTCTATGTAAAGGGTTCAAAGTGACCTTACCAAACCGAACCTCGGGGTGTTCTTCGCTCGCTCTTGCATCCTATGTCGACGGAGCCCCGCTTCGCGGGGTCCCTATTTCTGTGTAAAGGGTTTAAAGTAACCTAACCAAACCGAACCTCGGGGTGCCCTTCGCTCTCTCTTTCATCCTATGTCGACGGAGCCCCGCTTAGCGGGGCCCCTATTTCTGTGTAAAGGGTTTAAAGTAACCTAACCAAACCGAACCTCGGGGTGCCCTTCGCTCGTACTTGCATCCTATATCGACGGAGCCCCGCTTCGCGGGGCCCCTATTTCTGTGTAAAGGGTTTAAAGTAACCTAACCAAACCGAACCTCACGGTGCCCTTCGCTCGCTCTTGCATCCTACGTCGTCTATTGCGTTCGTTGAGTTCGGGTGCGGTAACGGTAACGGAGTAATTCGGAGTATTGAAAATCGGAATATCGTTTTTCGGACCGAGAACCCATCGAGCATTTGATTCTTCGAATATATGAAAATCGGAAAACAAACAAGTCGCATTTATGACTTTCGGTAAAATAAATTTCGTGATTTTTTATAATAGACATTATGATTCTTAGGTATTATGAAATTCGGACTTTTGAAAATCGGAACATCGAAATTCGGAGTAAAATATTTCGGAGTATTTGGGTGTTCCCCTAAAATTTGAATGACAACAAGATTTGACAGCTGTCGTTACTCCCGAAAAAGTAATAATCGGGTAGTAATAATCGGTAATTAATCGGGAGTAGAGTTAATTCCAAAGTATCAAACTATTTTCAGATGGTTCAGTGTCTCCGTTGACGGACTAATGGCCGAACCTAATAACCTATTTACAGTTAAAGACAGATCGCTACTGGTGATACTGCCAGTATAATTCAAATTCAAAATATTTTATTTCGGATAAATCATAAATAACTGCCAGTATCATATAATCATATCTACAGATCGCTACTGATATAGATTATTGGGACATTAAAACCGAAATAAACCGTTTCAGTGCCGTTAAAACCAGAGATAGATAGGTAGGTTTTTCTACCACCAGTATACCAAAACTGGTGAAAGATAGTTAATTGGGTTCGGACTTTAGAGAATAGGCTCCCTAGGACGGACTTAGAGACTTGGACACTGGTGAGTAGTGGTGAGCGTGTGAAGAAAGAAAAATAGGATTATTCTGCGCCTCCTAATTTCCATTCCAAGTGCTATTAATTGATGATAGAAGATTGTTTTGAACAACTATTTTGAAGGCGAGAGTCTCTGGATCAAAGTACGTCACTCGAGTAATCTATTTTAAGAAATAGGTAGGTATAGTGTTGCTCCCGGGATGGACACTCTACTTTTTATCACCCTCTATGAAAAAATAAGTAGGTAAGTGCAACTTATGAATAAGAATAGTAAGTTTATTTATTTACAGACAATTACTTGAGGAACCATACTCATTTTTTATAATACTGAATAAAATCCTAATTTGAGTAAACAATTACGAACGGCAGAATGCTTTTCGTGCGTTTTATTTTATTTTATCACAAACTTTTTTTTTTATTTGGCTCGCGCTTTTTTCTTTATCATACAGCCTGTTACTTTTTCATACAATGTTCGTGATTGATAAA
Source organism: Amphipoea oculea (assembly GCA_945859645.1). Taxonomy (NCBI): domain Eukaryota; kingdom Metazoa; phylum Arthropoda; class Insecta; order Lepidoptera; family Noctuidae; genus Amphipoea; species Amphipoea oculea. The sequence goes on from OX243880.1 coordinate 17,461,522, forward strand.
TGACAAAGATAAATGATTTTATTTTGTAAGCAGGTAAAAAAAACACTTACAATTTTACACGTCAATCATATTTTTAAAAACTAGATGAGGTCGGCGTTTCCTATCTGACTACTCTGAAAACAAAGGCCGAAACAAACTCAGACGTCACAGTCTCTTTTAAAGTCCAGACATAATCTTGGTCAGGTTATATGAAGACCATGTAGATCGATGTTTGAGATGTCTTTTGTGGAAAGAACCACACAGATTGAGTGGACCTGTCCAGTTAGTGCACGCATTTGTCAGAAATCGTGCAGCTCAACTCAAAACTTAAGGAGCTCAACGATTCGACGAACAATACCAAAGAAAGGACTTTTGGGTAGGCCACATAAATTACTCAAACTGCCAGACCGTGACAAAAACTAACAGACCAAAGAAAATAAAATGACCCACATTGTCTTCACATTCACAATAATTAAAATAATTACAAATTAAGCAAATGTCATTGTTTATATAAAATTCATTGTCAATGTCGGTCAACGTGTATATGTCGCAGCTAACTGGTTAAATTAGCCGTTCAGTTAACTGCCTAGCCTTTTGACTAAACGGCGCCGTTCAACTACCTGCCCGAATGATATTCAGCCATTCAATCAAACAGCTAGGCAAATTACTTGGATCAATGACGTTTAACTACCTGCCTAGCCCAGACTTTAAATTTAGTTCCATTTTCTGCAACCCATTATTCCATTTTCTGAAACCCAATCTGTCAATACGGCGTCGACAACCTAACCTCAAAACACATGTTTTCAAAACAAAGTTGCTTCTGCAACGTCTCCGGCGCTGCGGGAAGTGCAGCTCCTTCACCCTTACGTAACAAAGGATAGGCACCCGTGTGAGCCGTAGCGGCTGAGCCGAAGCTGCGAAGGTGAGCAGGTGAGACTGGACGTGCCCGGTTGATGGCAGAAGGCACGCGCACTCAAACATAACTTCGGCTCTTGTCCTACGACCAGGTAATGACTATTTATCGACCATTTTCTCGCTCAAGGAACGTACAAAAGATCCCGTGTGCAGTGTCAGTAAAAGAGATACATTTATAGTTGATCGCTGACGGTTTACACCGGGCGAGAACTCTGTCAAACAAACAACTCGGTTTGAGTTGCATTTCTTCTCGCTTCTCGCTAATCGTCGGCGGTCGGACTTCTAAACCTAGCTTCAGTTCAGCCCCCTTAAACCCCTTAACTCTAGCGACTTTTCAACGGTTATCAAAAAATTAAAAACAGCTATTTCATAGAAAAGTATCTATAAGTAATAAAACATACTTTAATTCAGATATCACTTGATTCATCAATAATACAAAAAGAATTACAAATGGAATGGAGATTAAAATGGAAATGAAAATGAAAATTGAAATGAAACTTAAGATTCGATGACTGACTTAGAAAGGGTACCTCCAAAGCGGAGATGAGATCCTGTCAGCCACAGTCTTCAAGATTTAATACCTACGCGCTCAAAATGTATGGAACAGCTAATTTAAAAAAAAAAAAACCAACGAAAAATTTCAACGCAGGTTCAGATTCATGTACCGAATCCATGGTAACAGGTTGTCCCTGTACAGGTATTATGATATTTCTATGCTTACTTATATTGTTTATAATAAATAAATAACTAGTTCAATGTGAGAAATTACCTTCGGACAAGGCCATATAATACATTGTGTTTTAACGATGTACCTAAACCAAGGCATCGGGACGCGATTATAGGACTTGATAAACATGTATCCAGCAACCATAACGACATCACCCGTTCGTGGAGTAGAAGAAGTATACTCCGACCTATAAAAAAAAACAAATGTGTTTGTTTCAAGCTGTTGGCATGTAGCTTAGTGTGCAGACACGAGAGGCACGCGTTAAAAAAGCGCCACGGAGGCAACTGCAGCCGTGTCGACGACAGCTGCCGACACGCGTTTTCTCTGCGGTTGACGCGTATCGGTCGTGTGTCTGCACATAAAGCTACACACCAACCGGTGTGCAAGTGTTGTAAAGGGGGCCTTTGCGACACTTGCACACAGCTAAAGAATATCAAAACTGTATTTAAAGCGTATTTACATAATTTAAAAAGCTAACAGTGTTAAAATAGATTCACTAATGTTTTACCAAAACTCCATTGACAAATTTTTAGTTTACAACCAACGTTTCGTATACTACTCGTATTTATTTCACAAACAACCATTGTTATATAAAAAACCCAAGATGCACAGTCTCGAATAAAAGTAACGCTCGAAACCACATGATTAGACAAACGGAACAGATACAAAGCTTCAAACAACCGCGCGAATCGGTTGCACTACTACAAGCACGCGGGGCATGTGTGCGTGACCACTGGCCGCTTGTCACGTACGCGGCGAGACTGGAAAAAACCGGTTTACGCTGGCACAGCTAGTTGACAATCTCAGGGTCAGTGCGACGCACGTTGTTTGTTTTGTTAGTTCCAAGTTTGAATATTTTAATGTAAAAACGTGGTATATTATTGTTAATAATGGTGGTTTATTGTACTGTGTGTATGAATAATAATAGAAAAAATAAAGATATAATATCATGCTGCAACTATCCCAAGGAGGTAAGTAAATATTTGATTACTTCTTTTTCAAGTAAGTACCTTTTTGATAAGAAGACGGTTGTACACGGTGTGTTTTTTCCTTTTTATTATTATTACAAGTTTTTACTATATATTTGTAGGTACGTGGATGGGTTGGTATGTAGTAGGTATGTGTGTTAAGTTTAAATATTGCAAGTAAGGTTTGAACCACTTCCCGATGTCTGATTGAGCTGAAATTTTGTATACCTGCGTAACTTCGGTGATAATGCAATAATAAGATATAACCTGACGCTGCACCCAGGATTATCTCCTCACTAGGGAACTCTTCAACGGTTAGTAGCACGATCACGAAATTTTTATGATAGATGAATTTTGATAATTCGACACGATATTTATCATGAACTGCTGCTGCAGCCAGCATTGTCTTCTTACGAGGGAACTCTTTAACGGTTAGTAGCATGGACTTGAAAGTGAAACTTTTTATTTAAATTTAATTTTGCTTGCTAAATATGATCTTCACCATAGACTGCTGCTGCAGACAGGTCTTCTCACGAGGGAACTCCTCAACGGCCATAATAGCATGATCATGAAAGTTAGAATACGAGTTTAAAAAGCATTTTTAATCGAAACTTATTATTAATAGGTACCTACATCGTACTTATTTCTCGCTACTAGTAGGTCTTGAAATTAAATAAATATTTTAAAAATAGGTATACATATAATCTTTAAAATATAGGTCTACCTATGTCTTTTGTATAATAGTGTTCGGTTCGCATTTCCATTTTATTTTTGTTTCAGCTCAAAGCATTTACCACACCATTAAAAGAAACAAATGATTAAAAAACAAAAATTATAAAAATAAAATTATTAGAGTAATTTGTAAATCATACTGAATAATAAAACTATTTAACAAATGTTTTGTTTAATTTGTCTTAACCTATTGTGACAACCCTACCAAAATAGGTAACAATTTTGCACGTTCTTAAGAAGCTTTGCCTCTGTTCCGTTTGTCTACTCATGTGCTCGAAACTGTCACCAATTATACCTACGTAGTTATAGTTATGCTGTACGCATATATTTTTACAAAATCAACCTTACGCAAATTGTATAAAGTTGTTTTTACAACGCAGTGTTCGAAAATTAATAAAATTTTACAACTGACGGTGGTCGGTAGGACAAGGCATTGAGTGGAGAGGAACATTTTTATATTTTTTTTTTCATAAGAAATTTATTTAGTATTTTAAGAGTTTGTTAAATTGTGTTCTAAACACATAATTATACTTTTATTTGAGCGTAAATATGTTTTTGGGTAGGACATGGGTATATCAATAAAACAAATATTAACTGTTAAAATCGTTTATTTTAATTGAGGGTATTAAATTATTAAAACAGATTTGTTTATAAGTTTAAACGCAAAATAATTTAAAATCAACGGCACGAAACACATTAATTTACGAACATTAAAAAAAAAGTCAAATTGACTACCTTTTCTCCTATATTAAATTATTTATAACGTACAGTACCCGGCGATAAATATTGCACATCGACCTTTGGAAAGAAACAATCGGCTAATTTCGGCTTTGTAGTGCGTTATCTCTGTCGCACACTACCTATGTGACGTTAACTGACGTTTTGTCAGTCGTTGTTCAAGTGCGATAGAGTGCGGTCGCGTCCAGTTCAAAATATATATCTAGAGTTGTTAACACCCCCAAATTTAAATAATTTAAAGTTGTGCTATGGCATCTTTAGGAAAAATAGGGGAACCTTTTTATTTTACCCCAACCTAAAGCAATCATTTATAGAAAAATTGGTGTATTTTATACAAAGAATAAAAAGAATTATCAAAAGAAGCAAATCATAATTGTTTTAACAGCTCCTAATAGATACCGGACTGTTTGTATTTCGTGCGACAGAGATAACGCTCTACGAAGCCGAAATTAGCCGATTGTCTCTTTCCAAAGATCGATGTGCAATATTTATCGCCGGGTACTGTAAACATATTCGTCAAAAACGAAATACAAAAAAGTTCAAAAGTACATAAACTTATTAATTAAAAAAATAAACAGAACAAAAAAAAATCGACTCCATTGAACAAGAACAGGGTCATTTTTATTATGCGACTAAAATAAGAAGGAGGCTAAAATGCATCGTTCTTACACTGAAAAAGCGGCTATTGAAATTTGCCGTATTATACTTTGATCGTTGAATGAAGTTTTTAGAAAAAATGAATCAAAATCTCATATTTACTTCCTATATTCAGTCATAAAAACAACAAAAACTAATCAATAAACTCTTTTACTTCCCGAAAATATGATATCCCATCCTTTTTTAACCTTTTTTACGTAATATTTCTACAATTTGTCAGAGAACACTTCGGCATTTTTAACGAGTGCACCTAGACGCGAGCGACGCAAGACTATTTGAAATAAGCGCACAATTTAGAATGTTGCGCTTATTTTATGCGGACGGTTTTGAGACGTTGACTGTGCATCTTGGGTTTTTATTTATATCAATGCAAACAACTCATTCCGAAAATGTTTTATTTTATAAACACTCGCTTTATAAACATTTATTTGGCAAATGCTTCTCTTTGCAAATGTTACGGATGATATTTAATCATTTATACATTTTTCATTTAATATTTAGATTCTTTTGGAAAAATAACGTTTATACATAATATCATTTTATAATACACTAGCGACTACATTAAAAACTGCATTAAAATCCGTTGCGTAGTTTAAAAGATTTAAGCTTACAGACAGCGGGAGTGACATTGTTTTATACTATGCAAAGATTTTCTAAACCAGTCACAAAGTGATCATGACGGTATTCTCCATTTGGGTCAAATAATTTTCAGGCAAGTATTTTTTTTTATAAAATCTAGTCCTTTCTGGCCACAGTTTTGACCTATCCTAACCGAACCATTTTTTTTTAAATAACCTAATGTAACTAGTTCGGTTCCGGGTAGTCTACTAAAAATAATCTCTTTTTTTCTTCTATTAGCGCAAGTCGTTTCTGGCACCCATATTTTGTGTAAAAGTAATTTTTTTCTATATAATCTAGTCGTTTCTGGCACTCGCCGGCCGCTGCCGCGGCACCGCTCGCATCGCTTGCTCGGCTCGTGCGTAGGGGTCACAGTTTTATCCTAAGCTAACATTTTTTTTAAAATAATTGACCTAATCTAACTAGTGCGGTTCCGGGTAGCCAACTAAAAATAATCTTTTTTTTTTCTATTAGCGCAAGTCGATGAAAGAACGAGTTTCATTTTTTAGGAAATTGCGTAATGTTAAGTCAATATGTAAAACGTTTTCATTCCAAATATTGTTTTATGAGATAAAATGAATAAGAAATGAATTGCTTATTAAATAACACGTTATTAAACAAAAGTTTATCTGGTGATTATTTTGTAAAGTGAATTATTTGGCAAACATGTTGTTGTATAATGATGAATTGACAAATCATGTTTTTGCCAATCGTTGTTTGTCAAGTAAAAAGGACGATGAGTCAGAACGTCCCCCCAACCTTACATTGACCAACAGACTTAAAATGTATCTCATTCGAACCGCCTTAGCAAGCTGATCAATTTTTACTATGACGACATCTCTCAAAAGTGCGGGATATTCCGAGAAAATCATGTTTTAGTGTTAATTTCGTCTCAACGTCCCCCAACCCTTACATTGACCAACAGACTTAAAATGTATCTCATTCGAACCGCCTTAGCAAGCTGATCAATTTTTACTATGACGACATCTCTCAAAAGTGCGGGATATTCCGAGAAAATCATGTTTTAGTGTTAATTTCGTCTCAACGTCCCCCCAACCCTTACATTGACCAACAGACTTAAAATGTATCTCATTCGAACCGCTTTAGCAAGCTGATCAATTTTTACTATGACGACATCTCTCAAAAGTGCGGGATATTCCGAGAAAATCATGTTTTAGTGTTAATTTCGTCAGAACGTCCCCCCAAGCCTTACATCGACCAACAAACTTAAAATGTATCTCATTCGAACCGCCTTAGCAAGCTGATCAATTTTTACTATGAAGACATCTCTCAAAAGTGCGGGATATTCCGAGAAAAATCATGTTTTAATGTTAATATTTTTGGCACAAAATAAGAGTTTGTAAGTAAACCATATTCTTTGATTTTCAAACCTCTCAAGATCAATTAGGAGATGCCATTTAAAAAACAGAAAACGTCATTCGTTACTCGTCCAATTTTTTCTATTCCTATAGGCAGGCAGTTGTCCCACCGGCGGCGATGAACGATTAGCGAGTAGAACTAGCAACTGAAAACGAGTTGGCGAGCAGCGTGTGTGTAGTTCCGATAGTTTTGTCGCTGGGCTATCAGCGAGTTTTCGAGTGCGACGGGCGATTACTCGCACCACTCGCTCGGGGCGGTTAGTCTCACAGGGGCTTCTCTCGGCGTGAGCTCTGACCACCAAGCGACCATCGCTGAGCGAGTATCGCTAGGCGAGTATTATCTTTGATAGCTCTTGTCGCTCAGCGACAAACCAGTGAAGCGAGTCCTCGCCGGCAGTGTGAACAGTCAGCGATCAACTGTTAATATATGCATCTATTTTGTTTACACGGAATGTATATCTATTGTACGTTTCTTGAGCGAGAAAACAGCCGACAGTTAGTCGCTTCCTCGCCGGCGGTGGGACAACTGCCATATGCTCATCCACGACGGAGACGCGGGTGTCTTCGTCTTGGGCGAGCTTGAATCCCTCACTGCACTCAGGATTCAAGTCTTAACTCCCTCGCTTCGCTCAGGAGTCAACTCAAACCTAGAATCCTTCGTTGCGTTCAGGTTTCAAAATAGCGCCCGCGACAACAACACTACTTTATCCCAAAATAAATAAAACGATTTTTTATTTTATTTCTAAACCCCATGGATTTTGGAGTTAAAACTGGTTGCTAGTATTTTTATAGATCTTTATGAACCTGATAACACATACAAAAGATCTGTTGCAGGGCGGGGGACGAGCCTAGCGAATTAGAAAAATGAATAAATTGATTTTATAATTTTCATTTTATTTCTAAGCCCCATGGATTATGAAGTTAAAAGTGGTTGCTAGTCTTTTTATAGATCTTTATGAACCTGATAGCACATACAAAAGATCTGTTGCAGGGCGGGGGACGGGCCTAGCGAATTAGGAAAAATTAATAAAACGATTTTTTAATTTTTATTTTATTTTTTAACCCCATGGATTTTGAAATTAAAACTGGTTGCTAGTCTTTTTATAGACCTTTGTGAACCTACTAATACATACAAAAGTTCTGTTGAAGGGGGGGGACAGGTCTCATACAAATATGGTCATCGTTCTTTGTAAATTAATTTTTGAACTGACAGGGCACTGTTAAAATAATAATATGTACAAGTATATAAAAAGGGAGGGGAAATAATCAAAGGGCATCAAAAAATTCGTCCGCATCGCTGTCAACAGGGAACGTGCCCACAAGGCTGGCAGCATTGCCACGTTGTATGGCAATGCTGATTCTATAGCCAAAAGCTAGGCCAGCCCTCTAGTCACGTGAAGAGTCGACCAACCGCTTGGCGATGTCTCGAATTACTAAGTGGGCACTCGGGCCCCATGGCCTTATTGTTTCAGCTAAAGATGGTTTTACTTTTAAGTCCACAATAGTTCGACGCGCAGCACACATGGTGGATAACAGCCACCGGGGCCACCTACTGGCTAGTTTTATGGAGAAGGAAGGCCTCTTTGTGATGAATTCCTTCTTCAGAAAACGTGAGCACAGAAAGTGGATCTGGCAGAGCCCGGATGGTGCAACTAAAAATGAGATTGACTTCATTATGTCGACGAAGAAGCAAATATTCAATGATGTCTCTGTGATCAACGCGGTGAAAACCGGAAGTGATCACCGAATGGTAAGAGGCACATTGAACTTAAATATAAAGCTGGAAAGGTCTCGACTAATGAGGTCTACGCTCCGCTCAGCGCCGATCCAAGTTCAAAACCCCGAGTTTTCAGCTCGAACTTCAGAATCGTTTCGAGTGCCTGGGGAGCTCCGTGGACGAATATAACGATGGGTTCGTGGAAGCTGTCCATACGGTCGGGTCTAAGATATTCAAGACCCGTCGTACGAATACGAAAAAGAAGCTCTCTGATCCTACTTTGCGGCTCATGAAGGAGAGGCGCGAGATGGTCCTGCAGTCTTCAGATGATGTTCTAAAGTACCGGCGGCTCAACAGACAGATCTCTAAGTCCTTGAAAAGCGACCTTCGCCGCTTCAATACAGACCGTATTGAGGAAGCGATAGAGCAAAATAGAGTCTCCAAGGTTTTTGCTAGAAATCTGTCTATTGGGCAGAGCAAGCTTATGAAACTGAAGACTGATGATGGCAGGATCGTATCCGCCAAACCTGAGCTGTTGAGAGAGATCGAGTGGTTCTATGGGCAGTTATACACGTCAACAAGCAACCCCGTTACGAATCTGGCAAACGACCCAAGAGCTAGATTGACCCGACACTATACCGAAGACATCCCGGACGTCAGCCTGTACGAGATTAGGATGGCTCTGAAGCAGCTTAAAAACAACAAGGCACCGGGTGATGACGGAATTACGGCCGAGCTTCTGAGGGCCGGCGGAAAACCCGTTCTTAAGGCCCTTCAGAGGCTGTTTGATTCCGTCATACTCGAGGGTAAAACACCACAGGCATGGAACAGAGGTGTGGTGATACTTTTCTTTAAGAAGGGTGACAATGCCCTTCTTAAGAATTACAGGCCCATCTCACTTCTGAGCCATGTCTACAAGCTGTTTTCGAGAGTCATCACGAACCGTCTCGCGCGCAGGTTTGACGACTTCCAGCCTCCCGAACAAGCCGGATTCCGTAAAGGCTTTAGCACCGTAGACCACATACATACGCTGCGACAGGTTATACAGAAGACCGAAGAGTATAACCTGCCTCTCTGCTTAGCGTTTGTGGACTACGAGAAAGCCTTTGATTCGATCGAGACATGGGCTGTACTGCAGTCTCTTCAACGGTGCCAGATCGACTATCGGTACATCGAGGTGCTGAAGTGTCTGTACGAAAACGCCACTATGTCAGTTCGACTCCAGGACCAGACCTCGAAACCTATCCTTCTGCAGCGAGGTGTGAGACAGGGAGACGTTATCTCTCCGAAACTGTTCACCGCTGCTCTGGAGGATGTCTTCAAGGTTCTGGACTGGAAAGGAGCTGGCATTAACATCAATGGCGAGTACATAACTCACCTTCGGTTTGCCGACGACATATTAGTCATGGCTGAAACTATGGAGGACCTCAGTACAATGCTCGATGACCTCAGTAGAGCCTCTGAAAGAGTGGGTCTGAAAATGAACATGGACAAAACGAAGGTCATGTCAAATGCCCATGTAACACCCACTCTCATGAAGATGGGAGACGCTACACTCGAAGTCGTGGACGAGTATATTTACCTAGGACAAACTGTCCAGTTAGGTAGGTCCAACTTCGAGAAAGAGGTCAATCGTCGAATCCGACTCGGCTGGGCAGCGTTCGGGAAGCTACGCAATATCTTCTCGTCCCACATACCGCAGTGTCTCAAGACGAAAGTCTTTGACCAGTGCGTGTTGCCAGTGATGACATATGGCACTGAAACGTGGTCGCTCACAATGGGCCTTATTAGAAGGCTGAAAGTCACTCAAAGGGCAATGGAGAGGGCTATGCTTGGAGTTTCCCTGCAGGATCGAATCAGAAATGAAGAGATCCGCAGGAGAACCAAGGTTACCGACATAGCCCGAAGAATTGCCAAACTTAAGTGGCAGTGGGCAGGGCACATTGCTCGCAGAACAGATGGTCGATGGGGCCGAAAGGTTCTGGAGTGGCGACCGCGTACCGGAAGGCGTAGCGTTGGAAGGCCTCCCACAAGGTGGACCGACGACCTTGTGAAGGCCGCAGGAACTCGTTGGATGCGAGAAGCACAAAACCGGTCAAAGTGGAGGTGCTTGGGGGAGGCCTATGTCCAGCAGTGGACGTCTTTCGGCTGAAATGATGATGATGATGATTACATGTAATATTATCCTTTAGAATTCACTCCGTGTACAAGCAAAGATATCTATCTTCTCTGCTACAAGGTTAAGAGTGCGAAGCGCCCACGTCAGGGGCGCCTCATTTAACAGATTAGTGCGGCCACGAGGTACAGTCGCCGTCAGATATATTGTAGCAGACGAGGTGACCAAATACTTCTGAACAATTTAAAATGTCAATAAGTTCCATACACTACATGATATCTGAACATTCGTTACTTCATTAATATCTGAGCAGATGCTTGTCAATAATTTCTATACAAACAACTTATCAAAAATATCTGAACACTTACAACGTCAAGTGTATCTACGCAGACAAACACTGAGCTTACCTAATTCGTTACTGCGTGATATAAAGGACGAACCAAGAACGACTATCGACTTGACTATCTGTGGTTAGTCCAGTCATTTGGTTGTTTTACCTGGAAAGTTTTTAAACTGGTGATTTTATTGAGGTCGAGGTGCTCTCTTCGAATTTTTACATTGTTCCCAGAGTTCTACCGCAAAGGCATAAATGACTATTGATTTTACCAAAAAATTGTGAAGACATAAATTGAAGGAAATTTTCTCTAGTTTAATTTTGTAGATTAATGTGTTATCTTAAAATGAGTTGGAAAGGAGATATTATCAAAAAACTGCTATATTAGGCGCCATTTTTCGAATATGGCGGTGTGAGCGGCAAAGATGAGCGACAAAGTGAAAATTCGGAAAGAACACGTCGAACTCAATAAAATAACCAATTTTCAAAACTCCCGGAAAAAATTCCAGGTATCACCCTTTTTGAACACCAAATGACTGTTCTAGGTATAAATACGATGGAAAGGGAATAAAAATTGTATAGAAAATCATTTGTTTAAGATACAACTGATATTATTTTTATGTAATGTCACACTTGACGTTGTAAGTGTTCAGATATTTATGGTTAGTTGTTTGTATAGAAATTATTGACAAGCATCTGCTCAGATATTAATCTGTCAAGCTCTGCTAATGAGACACAATTGATTTTCTATTGTTTCGTCGCCGATCGGCGAACCGCGCCGCTTGACCGGTTAATGAAGTAATGAATGTTCAGATATTAATGGTTACTTGTAGTGTTTGGAACTTATTGACATTTTAAATTGTTCAGAAGTATTTGGTCACCTTGTCTGCTACAATATATCTGATGGCGACTGTACAACCAGCAGCTGAGGCCGCCGTCGCCGCCACACATCTGTCGGGCACACTCAAACACACTAACTCTAATATGTTAGCGTTATGTATTTTGCCTCTAAGTAATTTAAATAAATATGAGACAAGCGCGAACTCACGCGTAACTCTCAGCTCGTTGTATCCAACCATGCCTAATATAAACAAGATTGGATACATAAGCGGGTAAATAGGATATACTCCATAGAGCCTCAAATATAAAAATCTAATAAAGTTATTTTGTATTCGCTCCAACATGACATTTAGTCTCATGTGGGGCCCAGATGACTGCATTGCATTCTAATTGGCTTCTTACCAAAGCGTTGTATAAAGCGATTAATTATCGCCGTAAAATTTGTAAAACCACGAACAGTAGGTACGTATATTAAACCCTAAATTTCTGTAGGCCTTTTTACAGCACTTGACTATATGATCACGAAATGTTAGCCCCGCGTTTAGAGTAACTCCTAAGTCCTTGACCTCTGTAACCCTGATCATCGGCATCCCATCAATGTTGTAATCGTGTACAATAGGACTACGTGCACGCGAGAAAGTGATGGTGACACATTTTTGGGCGTTGAATTGCAAAAGGTTTTCCTTGCTCCAAGTAACTACGCTATATATGGCCTTCTGTAAGCGTTCACAGTCATCATCACCCCTCACTGCCAAGGATAACTTAAGATCGCCTGCAAATAATAAACAATTTGCATCCTTAACGACTCTGGGCAAATAGTTTATCATAATTATAAATTGCAGAGGTCCGAGGTTACTCCCTTGGCTTACACCAGATCACGTAAAGTACGGCTCTGACTGTTGTCCCTCGTACTCTACGTATTGCTGCCTATCTCTTATGTAACTAGCGAAGATAGGTGCGGAGTGAAACCAACAGCTGCTAACTTCATGAGCAACACGCCATTATCGACTAGGTCGAATGCTTTTTTGAAGTCGAAGTAAGCAGCGTCAACTTTATCCCCACTGTCTACAATCGGCAGCACATGAGCCATGTAACTCAGTAAGTTACTGGTGGTGCTCCTCATTGGTCGAAACGCATGCTGTGCATCTGAGAGTTGCGTTCTCATTTGCATAAAAATGCTGTTATGAATAGCGCACTCCAACACTTTGGCTGGTGATGACAGTATTGCAATAGGTCTGTACCCACTAACATTGTCGTTACTTATACCTCCTTTCAGTACCGGCATGACACGAGTGGTTTTCCATCTCTCTGAAAACACGGCTGCCTTCAGAGGCTTCAGACACTTATTGAATATATGGAGCAACGGTTCAGCCGACACAGATCTGCAGTCTCTGAATATGTAAGGCGGAATACCGTCCGGTCCCGCGGATCTCTTCGGCTTAAGTTGTTCAAGCGCACTTTGCACATCCTTCAACTGCAGTTCCTGCAGATGAATCCTTGCCGCTCCATTCTCACCACCCGCCCCTTCTATCGCCGCGGCAACATTCAACTCGGCCTATTTCGCGCTATAAACCGACTGAAAGTACCTACTGAGCAAACTATTTCACACATTGCTCACCAGACAAAACCTCCCCGTTTTTTAAAATCCTTTGTGGATTTCGACTACCCCTCTTGGACTTTGTACAAAGTTCCAAAATGATTTTGGGTCTTTTTGCAGTTGATTTTAAGCCCTGTTGTCGTGTTGTTCTTGTGCTAATTTAATCAACAGTTTTACTTTAGCCCTACACAGAGCAAACGCCTCGTAATCATCCTGGCTCTTACTTGACTTGTACCGTTTGTAGTGAATGGCCTTATAACGTATGTTGCGAATTATATTTCAGCAGTGTAAAACTCGGGATAAGCATACTTCGAGCTTGAACAACTTCGCTGTTTTTTGGGAACACAGTCATCTATTGTCGCATTAATTGTTTCTTAAAAATATTTTAAAACTCATCTCTAAATAAGTAAATAATGTTAAGTGTATCCTAAAGGTGCGATGTGGTTGGGTTTTGAATTAGCTTACCAGCTAGATGCCGCTCGCTCACAGAACATTGCTGAATATTGATGTGACCACCATTGTCCATAAACAGCGATTGTAGAAGCCCAGACCGCAAGATCGTACATAGCTGGTATAGGATGGGAAACATTTACTTGATGTTCATATGCATACTGAAACAAACAAGTTTTAGTTAGTAAATCAACCAGAACCACATGAGATATGAGGCCAAAAAAGGTAGCGCGTCTTCTCAATACAGGAACGGCCAAACATAATGTATGCGGAGACAGGGCACGTACGCAGATGCAGACAGCTTCCCACGATATAATGTATGCAACACCGACGATGCAGACATGCGGCTGCGAAATCATTGCAAAAGTTCGGTTCAGAAGAACAGTATACTATAATTATAATCAGCCTATAATGTTCCCACTGCTAGGACACATGCAGGCCTCCTCAAAAGAGAGTGGGCAGTAATTTACCACGCGGGCCCAGTGCGGGTTGGTAGTTGTCACATGTCTTCTAATTTTTGGTTCTAGGACATGCCGGTTTTCTCGCAATATTTTCCTTCGCCGTTTTTGAGAGCAATGGTGATGAAATTATTTACACAAAGTAAAGCGCTTGCCTAGCTGGGTAGAACCCACGACATACAACTTGTAAGTCGGGGCCATTATCACTGGGCCGCCACTGCTCTCAGAACAATAGAATAGATAGAGTTTTTTTTAGGATTAATTCATCACTGGAGAATGTCTCTATCATCATTTTCTCTGAGTTTGAAGAGAGCGCATAAAAAAACCAGAAACGAAAGAAACTAGAATAATACAAGTCCAATTCCATCCTAAATGGATGAAAATAATATCAAAATAATAAAAAAAATAGGTTCTATTTGTATAATTTCAAGTTTACTCTAAAAACAATGAAAAAGCATTTGTGATGACAGATGACACTGACAAACAAGAAAAGCGTGATTGACGTCTGACAGTTTTGATATGGAAGAACTGTCAAAAATTTTAATTTATCCTCGTTTAATGGCGATTAAAAAATCAGCCCTTAATTTATTACAAAAAATAAATAAATACTAACTACTCTATCAAAAAAGAACCGGGAAAAGATCAATAATACACAAAATGTTTAGTTATTCATCCTTTAATTTATCACTTTCAAAGTATGCTCCTTCAGAAGATTCGCATAGTGACCGCCGAAGGGGACAGACGTGTCGTGTCCCGCCATTGTTTTTACTTGATGCAATGTGCACAACACATGGCTGACTCGGAGTTTGAAACTCGAATTCGAAATACGAACAGTGTTGCGCTCATTGTTTGTAGTGGGTGAAAATTAAAACACCTTAAAACGGTGGTAACGTGGCATACGTGTGTTCCTGATCTACAAGCCCGAGGCCTAGACCTGCTCTCCGAGGATCTTGGTGACGTCGAAAATCTGGTGAGATCTTTCCGTATATTTCAGGGATCTCCATTGGAAGCTGTATCCGGCTGCGTTTTGATTTGATAATTTGGAGTTTTGAAGTCACGCGCGAATTTAACACCATTGTAAGCTATAAATAGCTAAGCTTTTGGGAAACGTTTGCATATTATATATAGGAGGGTGGGATAAACTAATACACTCTATAATTCTAGCCTAAAATACGGTATCGCTTTAGAATTCGTATTTCACGATTTTCTTAATTTAAAATTGTACCTACTAAATTATTGCCTAGCTTGTAAGTCAAGTTTGTGTACCCGGGCGCGCCAAATTGGACTCGAGGTGCAAAAAAAAAAAAGGTTAAGTAACAAAAAATATTTCTAAAGATTTCATAAGTGCGAAGTTCAGAAATTTCAGGCGGTTCGCTCGCCTGTCAGGTATATTGGTTCCCAAACCCAACACATGTGCTGAGAAGGTCTTGAAATACCATAAAAACAAAAGGTTTTTAAAACGGTTATTGTGCGTATGACAAAAGACGAGAAATGCTATAAGCCCATCAAATAAATAATGTAATGTGTTTAACTTTTGATCACGTGTCGGTCCGTCAAGACCTCGCTTCATGTTTTGGAGCATCGAGATGACGACAGAATTTACCTAGCACTTCTAAATAATATACAAGTAATACAAGAATTTCTCCATAACAGCAATCTATCCCAGGAACAAAGGATAACAAAATACATAACCACGCAGCTTAACCAAACGTTCTGGGGAGAAAAGGATATTCTAATCGCCGCGTCCGAGTTCTAGGGCACTCAGAAATCTCAATTGGATCACATTGTAACGCCACATGCAACAAAAAACTCTTCGAACTTAATAAAGGCGAATGGGCCACTAGGGGCACATCCGACCATAAAATAATCCGGGGTCTGCTAAGAATAAACCGAATTTCAAACAAAAAAGAAAACACAATAATACACAAAGACAACAGCAAGCTACGAAGGAAACAACAATTGCGTCTAAGGATTTCAACTATAAACAGTGCTATTATGCCGCCCTCAATAGTAAATTCACGAAAACAAAATACCAAGATTGCATAACAAAAAAAAAACTAATAGATAAGTATAGGAATCAACTCAACGGAAGAAAACATCGAAATACCCTGGAATACCATAACGGAAATATTAAAAGAGGCTGCCCAGGAAACTCTGACTCTTCAGCCAGTTCTCTACAGAGACCACCGACTAGCTCTTGCTAACCTACAAAAGGCTAAATTCTTACAAAGTAGGCAACCAGATAATCTAAATAGACACAACCTAGTAAAAGAACGTCGGGCAACACTTCAAAAGGTTAAATATCAGGAAGAGCAAAAAGCATGCAGGGCCTGCCTCAATGGACTGGGGAAAAACCACCCTGCAAAACGCATGCAGATGCTATACTTTTTTATAGTAGAAACAAACTTAAAAAAAAAACGTCGATAAAGATCTACTTATATACCGATCACCAAATTAATGGGAGCAAATATTTGAAAAATCCGAGGGCCATCTTATACCAACAGTTAATATAAAAAAGCCGATAAGTACAGTGTGATGGACTCACTGCGGATGACGTAATGGATTATCATTAATAAAATGCGGAACGGGACAGCTCCCGGAACTGACCAAGTGGTAACAGAGCTTTACAAAGCAATGCCCCAAATAACACAAGAAGCCGTCACCAAACATATAAACAAAGCTTGGACACTGAATGTGCACCCGACACGTGGCTGGAGACAGTACCTACAGGTACCAATTCCAAAAAACAATAACCCTAAAGATGTGAATGAATATCGCTGCATATCGGTTTGCAATGCGGGTTACAGAATTTACGCCTCCTTCTTACTTAAAAAACTCGATGAGATAATAACGGAATTAGGCAACTACTAAACGGCCTTTATAAACAATAGATCAACAGACGACCATATCTTTACGCCTTAAATGGTCTTACACGAAGAACGAAGAAAAAATACCGGAAATAAATAGCAGCGAAACCTCCGACGATGACATTAAAAACCAACATCTAACACAACACAGCAGAGAAACGACATACAAAAGAACCGAGAAAGCAGTAGAACCTCGCCAAAAGACTCAAAGATGAAGCTCGACCTTAACCAACCTGGCGGCAAGGTCGTTAAAAGATGCCCATCCATAGATATAATTACCCATCTCTCCACTAGTCCAATGCTTGCTCTAGGATGCATATCCGGTAGGCTCTTGAATCCTTACCTCTCCTTCGGGCACGTCTTCCCTACCACTACCGCGCCCCCCGGTCTATTCCTTGATATGCAATGGTCGCTGTAGCACCATGAACATGAGGCTACAGGAGCTAGTGCGAATCTTGGGGTTCATTCGATTAATCGAGTCTGGTTTAACCACGCTGGGATCGGTGCAATTCATTCATTCATTCAAAGTATGCTCCTTCAGAGACGATACACTTACGCCAACGAATAATTTAATCATCAAATCATTTTTTAAACGCTTTTTCCGGAATTGAGTTTAGTTCTCGCCGCAAATTCTCCTTTACGTCTTCTGCCGAATGAAAACGGGTGCCACGAAGTGGTAATTTAAGTTTAGAACTAAGAAAGAAGTCGGCTGGAGCCATATCTGGTGAATAAGGTGGTTGCTTGATGGTATTTGTTGAGTTTTTGGTCAAAAATTCGTTCAAACTCAAAGCATTTACTTATTTCAATTAAACCATCATGTACAGGCACTTTTGAATTGTCAAAATTAAATAGTCTGTCAGTTAGTCAGAAAGTTGAAGCTAGTTCACAATGATGGTCTTGTGCGAAGGCGCATTATCTTGGTGCAAAATCAACAATTTTCTTTCCACAAATCTGGCTTTTTACTTTGAATTTGCTCTCGTAAACGCCGCATAAGGCTACCATTCCACCAAAGATGAGCGAGGATGCGTAGCGTGGGATGTGTGTAAAAATGACCAATACCAACGCTTACTTAGTTCAATCTATAAAAATGAAGCGATATTATTGGTTGGTTTTACACACATCCCTCGCTACGCATCCTCGCTCCTCTCTGGTGGATAGGCAGCCTTACACTCAAATAATATACTTTATTTACCATTTGACCTTCCGGCACACAATACTTAACGGTACTACATAATTCCGGTAAGAATTCCTAAATGCACAACACCGCGATAGTCAAAGAAAACAGTTCAACCTTTTTTTTTTATGGTTGGGAAATCATCAAATGACCCCTTCCGCTCTGGGTGGAGCGGAAGGGAGTGTCAGATTCTTACTGTCTAAAACCCATCCGTGTTCCTTCCTTAGCCCTTTCTGTTCCGGGGTAGCGGTAACCCTTTCGGACAATCCCGCACCCCCGGCAGGCTTCGGCCCTGGCAGGCCCCTTCCTTTTTGCTGACATCTCTTTGAGGCGCGCGTGGAACACGTACGCGCCGTCCGGCACGGGCCTGGTCCTGATCGGACGGTGAGCTACCCATTACTCTCTGTCCGCAGGCCCGCGCCTACGGTGGCCGGGAGTCGTCACGCGGCTCCCGACGCCTGGAGCGTCTCCCGCGGCGGCTGGGCCGTGAAGCTCTCTCCCTCAGCCATCCCGCCACCTCCTTTGCTAGCATGACTGCTTCGCAGGAGGAGGTGACTGCCTCCCACTCCCTCTCGCCCCGGACCATGGCTTGAACCAGGGCCGGACGCGAGAGGTCGCAGCCGCTGCCGATCGCCTCTACGAGGGCACGGCGGTGCTCCGCCCAAGCGGGGCAGACCTCCACCGTATGCTCCACCGTGTCCTCTGGGCGATCCTCGCAATAAATAGTTCAACCTGACTTTAACTTTTGATCTACTTAGGCGTGGTTTTTTCGGTTTCAGTTCAGTTGGAAGGCGCCACTCCGAAGCTTGTTGACTAGTTTGCATTTCAAACTCGTAAACCGACGCCTCGTCACCAGTAACAATGCGTGTCAAGAATGTTGGGTCGGAATTGACTCGTTCTAGCGTGTCTTCAGAGACTCTTATGTGATTGAGTTTTTGGAGAAAATTCAGGTCTTTTGGGACTAGCCGAGCGGCTACATGTTTCATAACCAAGTGATTATTTAAAATCATACGGATCGACTCGTGAGACACAGAAAGTTCAGCGGCTATCTCTTTCAATTTGAATGAGGATTTTCAGTCACTAATTCTTTCAATTTTGCGATATTAACTTCAGTTGAAAACTTTGATGACCTACCAGGGCGAGGCAAATCTTCCAGCATATCTCGACCGCTTTTGAACGCTTTTTACCACTCATAAGCACGTGTTTTTGATAAAGTCGATTCACCGTAAGCCTTCTGTAACACAGTGACTACGAACACGAAATTCCATTAGCGATGCAAAATTTAAGACAAACTTTGTCCGATGTTTTTGTCCATTATGAAATTCGCAATACACATTAGATATGATCTAACTAAAAAATTAATAACAGATGCAACTCAAACTCCGCGCCAAAATGGAAAACAGTTGTGCCAATCTAAAAAAAAAAAAAAAAAATTGAATTTGGAACTACCATAACCAAATCATACATTCCCGATATTTTTTTGACTGAACGTAGATTGACTAAGGGCTTATTTTTCCACCGCCAGATTACTTTTAATCGAGGAATAAAATTGACGTTTGACAGTTTTTGTATGAAATAACTGTAAAAATCTCAAAATATTTCCTCCAATAAAATTATCAGATAATTGAAAAATTTGCCCTAAGTGTTAATTTTTCAATAGTCAGATAACTTTTATCTAAAGAATAAATCTGATAGTTTGACATAATCTCTATACAAATAAAAAAGAAAAAGAAGACTGCTCGTCTTCTTTTTCTTCTTCGTGTCGCTGGCACGACTGTATTTTAAATTTTGTTTTCCCAAAACTTTGCCACTTCCACGGCGTGGGCGGTGGCAGCGTAGAGGACACTTTGACTACATGTTTTGGAACACAGAGGGCAGGATAGGAGGTGGAGCATGGTTTGTGACATAGCTCCGCAATCACACCCTACTGCCGTTCCGTCAAGATAGCCTCACTTTACCAGGATGGACTTCCATCTTCCCATTTGTGTCCGGACACGGTTCAGAGACTTCCAAGTGGACCACGGAAGGTTACATCCTGCAAGAAGATGCTCCTTTGGTGGTAGGTAGTATGTAGGAGGGGGAAGAGTTTCCTGCCACAGTTTGCTACGGGCGTCGGCCGGGTTTCCTGACAGAGACTGTCGATTTTCGCAAATGCTCTGACGCGTATGATTTTGCGAGTTTTAATTGGTATCTGGCTAAACTAAACAAGATAGGTTCCTCCTCGTTGAGGCTAGGAAATAGTACATTGCTTTCTTCCATCGCTGTGAAACGTACCCTTTGGCGGTTGATATTACAGTCCACAACATATTAGTCACCCAACCTGTTGAAAAGGTTCATTCTGTCTTTGATTATTTTGACAATGTTGTTAGCGTGTGGATTATTCTGCAATGGATAACGTGTTCAATAAGGCTCCAGCGATTTAGAAAATTAATTTAGAACTTGATAAAAATTAATTAAAATTGATATAGAACTTGTACTGTGTTTTGTTTTTATTTCTTTTTTGTATCTCATTTTATGCTGCATCGTCGGTTGCCAGCAGACATGCTGTCTTAGGATTAATTTAACTACTCCATGAGGCCAACGAATACCGACATAGCTCATAATCTCTGCCCCGAATTGCAAATAGCTATTAAAACATGGAAAAAAATTAACAAAAAAAAAACAGAGGCGGTACGAAGTTTGTCGGGTCAGCTAGTATTGAATAAGAACCAATATAAGTATGGTAATTACAATAATGAAAAAAGATAATGAACTTTCCTATTACTTTATGAAAACAATTTAACTTCCTCACATATCTTTTTTCTCCAAGTGAATTCAGACATGCTGTCTTAGGATTAATTAAACTACTGCATGAGGGCAACGAATACCGATTTTTTTTTTTTAATTTGATATGGGCTTGCTCTTGACTCTAGCCTAGGTCAAAGGTGACAGAGACAAAGTCGACGATGGAGCGAGCTTACCCAGAAGAAGCCTGTTCACTCTCACTTTAAAGAGATTCGGGTTGTATGCGCTCGGAAAAACAGACGCAGGTAGAGAGTTCCACTCTTTTGCTGTGCGCATTATAAACGACATTTGCAAACGCTTAATAGCTCATAATGCTACAGTCATCTTTTTTTTGGGTACGGGTCCCATACAACTTTACCCATTGTTCGTTGAAACTGTAGAGCAAAGACAAGCTAGACATAGTACTCGTAGGAAAGACTTGCCCTATACGATTCAACCAAAATTAAGAGTGGTTCGACATAGTTCCAGATACCAATCCGTCTTGTTATACAACAAGTTGCCGTTAGAATTTAAAATCATAACTAGTGCAAAGGGGTTTGAAGGTTTTGGCCCTAAAATCAGCCGCCATTTTGATTTTTTTTCAGAATCGCGGTGCACAACAAAAGTTATATATTTAGATAGAGGACACTTATACCAACAAAAAATGTAATATAACATAATATCCTAAATCGTCAGGTTTCGGAGTTATTCACCAAAATATAAGTCGAAAACAACAAGGATTTTTTGTTTTTTTTTCCCTCTAGGTAAGCATAATGAACTATTGAGGTAATAGAAACGTTATGAAACCTTTATGGAGAAGAAACAAAAGAAGAATAGACATTTTTTAAATAAATAATTAAACACCGCAATTTATAATTCGTTTTTTAATCCCAGAGACTAATCGGACAAATGTAATGTCAAACTTCTATACTAAAAAAACGAAAACACAAAAGACTTAAATGTCAGATTAGTCTCTGCGATTAAAAAACGAACTATAAATTACCGTGTTTAATTATTTATTTAAAAAATGTCTATTCTTCATTTGTTTCTTCTCCATAAAGGTTTCATAACGTTCCTATTACCTCAATCATACCTCAATAGTTCAATATGCTTACCTGGAGGGAAAAAAAAACAAAAAAATCCTTGTTGTTTTCGACTTATATTTTGGTGAATAACTCCAAAACCTGATGCTTTAGGATATTATGTTATATTACATTTTTGTTTGTATAAGTGTCCTCTATCTAAATATATAACTTTTGTTGTGCACCGCGATTCTGAAAAAAAATCAAAATGGCGGCCGACCTTAGGGCCACCCTCCATATAAAAATCTTCAAACCCCTTTATTCAAAAACAAATTAAGGACATATTTATTGAGGAAGTGCTATTATAGTATTGTCTTGAGTAAGTTCATGAGTTGACAAATGACAATAATATATTTATGTATTTAAATGACAATATATATATTTTTTTTTTATTGTGGTAATCATGTACATTCTATTCTGTATTTCCAATTAAGTGAATTATTTTCATCTTTTGACATTATATTTCTTATTAAACGACTATTAATTTTATTATTGTAAAGATCAGTTATTAAGTCAGTTATTCAATTAAATATACTTATATTAATTATAAGGATGATATAATAATAAATATAATATAAACGACGGAAATGTTCGACGAAGTTCCACCGGCTGTCGAGGACGAGACCCAGGTATTTCATCGTTGTCTCGACGCCGATGTGAACCCCTCCCACCGCTAGATGGGATCCCGATGGCGGCCCGTTCCGAGGCCCATGGAAAGCCATGGCCTCGGACTTGTGCAATGCCACCTCGAGACCCAACCGCCGGATCCTTTCCACGACTACCGCAACCCCGCGTGTCATCGCGTCGGCCGCCGCCTGATGCGACCTCCCCTGCGCCAGGACCAGCGTGTCGTCAGCGTAGCAAACCACGCTGACGCCATCAGGGAGGTCGGCCCGCAGCACCCAGTCGTAACCGATGTCCCACAGGAGCGGCCCCAGAACCGGTCCCTGTGGGACACCGCACGACATCTCTCGCTGGTTCCACTCCCCGTCGCGACCGGGGTAGATGACGGCTCTGTCCGTCAAATACGCCCCGACTACTCGACGGAGGTAGGTCGGCACCCGGTGATAACGGAGTGCCTCCCCAATACAGCTCCAGGGCAGGGTGTTAAACACGTTGGCGATGTCGAGTGACACCGCCACGACGACCCCACTCCGGGACTCCGCGTCCCCCGTCGCTGACCGACTACTTGACAATTCAAAAGTTGTAAATGGTTCAATTGGAATACATGCTTTGAGTGTGAGTTATGGTCCAGTCCAGATCACAATGACGGGAAGAACTAGTGATTCTCGGCTTTGTTATCTAAGCGTCTTTTTACACCCGTTAGAATAGATATTTCGCAAAACTTACCATTGGGTGAACGTGTATCCTCGCAGGAGTCGCATAATAGCTGGCGTTATAACTGTCAGAGTCGACATCATACCAGGCTCCGAAAATGTTTTCCAAAGTTTTTTCGTGAGCATACGACCTTAATATCAGTAAAGCGGGGGTTGCAGTCGTAAGGATGTGCCGGGATGTTATCACTGCACAAGTCGAGACTACAATTTCTTTTCTATATACGGTACAACAGTAACAGCCCATATGTTTTTCAGCCTTCTGTGGAATACAATGTAAATTAATCGAAACAATATTTATTATTGGTAGGGGAGCCCAGAGGGTTTTTGAGCAAGCATATCCAGGGCGAGAACCCCCCGATGGATCAAATTTTGGAAAGAAATGATATACGACAAAGTACAGTAAAGGGCGCATTTTTAACAAAAAGCAATTATTGGTAACAGTTTTTAAGTATCTAGAATGTAAGTGATTTTTTCGTTTGCACTGTAGCAGTAGTTATTTGACCGTTAACTTATGTTTTTAATATAATAAATTATATTTTGAATTCATTGTTAAACCATAATTAATCAATTTGTTTATCTGTCAGTTAATCTGTTTCAGTTAATCTTAAAAATGTCCACTTTCCTTTACTTTGGCGTGTATCATTTCTTTCCAGAATTTGATCCTTACTAACGACACCGTCGGAGGGTGCAATAAAACAGGCAGTGTTTTTTTTTTTCAAAATATTCGAGTTCAATTCCTGATTCAATTGATTTTAAAAAAATTTAATGATGCAGTTACAGTTTGTCTATAAAGTCGTGACATGAATGTTTGAGGAACTAACATTAATCACGTGTCTGGCAACCCCAAACATAAGTACAACAGCTGTCAATGCTGTCATCGTGGAACAGTTTACCTTTTGTATTTTTTATTGTTTTCATTAAATTGCAATAAATTAAGACCAAACTACGCAGAAAGGTTTAAAAAATTAGTAAAGTAAATCGGAGTGGCACGCGGGAAGTGATTTTTAAAGTTTTCCACCGATGTTTCGCGGAGTACAAAGCTGGACGAATTCTGTGGGATTTGGATGATGTTTATGGGCGAACAGCATCTATGACGGGTATGTAATCGTGTTATTGTTTGTTTTTAATCTGCCTGAAGTTACAAGGGTAGTTCTTCGAAATTTGATTCTTCGACTGATCCATATGGCCAAATTTTAATTTCCCCTTTAGCTCTGTAACACATGTTCATATGAAAATAGACATACCAAATAACATGTGTTTGTATGAGGGACTCGTTTTTATAAAGTAGTTTTCAAGATATCGACGTTCGAATATTTTGTGCCCAGATGAATCAGAAACAGAAATAAAAAGTAATAAATACACCGTTAGTTATGATTGATAATTCTAAACAATAATTATTAATTCTTAACTAAGACTAAGACATATCAAAGGTGTCATATTTAAAACAGTCTTATACTCCTGTCACTTTTTTATTATTCAAAAGGTTATAGCTAAGAAAATAATAATAAATAAAACTAGAACTACTGACATGTACACGGTCAAACATTGGACATTATAATGTAACAAAAGCGCTCCTTTCGTGCCGGAGAGGGGAAATCTAATTTATTTCATTAGTCATATTGGGGCTTTGACCATACGAATCAGGCACAGTCGAATCAGAATTTTGCCTACAATCATGCATAACTCATCATACATACAGACTTCATTATTGTCATTTTTCTACACGATTCCATAACCCAAAAGCATCACACGAAACACAGATTGAAGTTTTAAAACAATAAATTAAATTTTATAAAGTAGGCATTGTAATCATAATGCCACCTGAACCAAACACAGGTGAATCAGATATTTTCCTTCGTAACACCGGGATCTAAGCCAACCAGCCGCAGGTCCACCTTCTAACTCGTCCGTCCAACGGACTCCGTTGGACGACTGGCTTCCCCCCATGCGGGAAGCCAGGCTCTCATTATTATTACCCGACCAAGTACGGTCAAGTGAAGCTTACGCCACATTAATCAGTATTATACGCCGGACACTCCTTATTTACTTATTTATAAACAAACTAACGTAGTTATAACCAATACACATTTTTTTTGTAAGAGGACAACTCATTTGCTTTCGATATAATTATAATTTATTTTGATGTATCAAAAGGAAAATGCGACATCGACCATTTTGTTCCGGAAAATGGCAAACGGACGCGTTATATGAATCAGAAGAACCAACTTCAAATATTTTTATTTTATACCTAGACAGCAATTATTTAAAAAATATCATTTGTCCTAGTAAGGCATAAAGCTAAACTGTACAAAAAAAAAATTACATGCCGTTTTGTTAGTTGGTTACAGAAATAAACGCATAGACATCGAAAATTTTGTCCCTGAAGAACTACCCACAAATTTACTGAATTTACGATTTGGAGACCAAATAAGGCATTGTTTACATTGCACATTTTTAGGTTAGATTGACATTGTAAGTAGGTCATATTATAGTATGACCATAATTTTTGATACATTAGGATGGTACAACTCTCAGTCCATTCAGGTTTTCTAATAATTTTGAATTTGTATTAATTGCTTCATGTCAATAAGTTATTTTTTCCATTCCGTTACAGTTTTCTCGAAAAAGAGTACTACGAGCGAGGACGCCACCTGTATCGAGACATAGACGAGTTGATTATTCGCTTAGGCGATGATAGCAGCAGTGGTGACAGCAGCTTTAGCGATGACAGCGCTGCTGATGAAGGTGGCAACAAAACGTTTCTTGATGTTGAATATTTGGAATCCGATGATGACTGATGAGTGAGAGTGATTAATCTTAGTTTTTTTAACTATAATAATTTTATTCTGGTTTAATTAAAAATCCTTAGTAAAACTTTTTATATGTTGTTGTTGTTGTTTTTTTTTTACCTACTGTAAATAAAACTGAAACGACTGTATAATGTGTCTCATTTAATTACTCACTTTACTTGAATGAACTGCTAGTATCAAAATCATTTTGGTCACACTATATAGGGTTGCTACATGCATGTCAGCAACGCCATCATTTAATGTCACGACTTTATAGACAAACTGTATAGTATTCGTCAAAATCGACCCCGTGACTCCTTTAAGAATTTTTCGGTATTACCTATAGTTTCGGATTTGGTCATCCACATGATGGCTTGAAACATTCATCCTGTATATACAGACGAACTGATAACCTTCCTCTTTTAGAAATCGGTTAGAAATAAATTTGTATCTCATGATCTGCCATTTAATCTAGTTAAACTAGCAGCTGGCGGCCTAAGCAGAAGTGTTGGGACTTATTTAACAAAACTCTCATAACGAACTATCACTGAGATTTGGAGGCGATATCAGTAACGATAACGAGCGCAGAGGTTCGTAGTTACAATAAAACCTCGAATAGAAAAGTATTACGACGTAAACAAGTCGTTACTTTAATGTTCTCGTTAATTTTAGTAAGTATGACTTTCCACCTTTGCCAGCTTTATCAAACAATTGACGGGCATCTCTCAATATTTTTTAAAACGTTGCTAGTTCGTTAGATAGCCCATAAGATGAGGATGTTTTTGAAATAATTGGTTTACTTGTGTCATAGTAAAATGTAGAAATAATAAACTTTGTTTATGGTATACTCCGACGATTTTTTAATTTTGCTACTTAAGGTGAATGCGCAGTGGTAGACCGCAAAATTTAAATTTTCTTACGTTTTTTGCAATTTGTAGGACTATCTTGATCAAAATATGATTTGCGACTATAATAGACATGTATTTACATAATTATAGTCATTAGAATCATTAATATATCTCTTTAAGTTAGATTTCTACCATAAACACTTTTCCATACGAGATTTGTTCTTAACGGTAGAAATCTAACTTAGAAAGATGTATTAATGATTCTAATTATTATAATTCTGTAAATACGTACCTGTTATAGTCGCGAATCATATTTGGATCAAGATACAACCTGACACTGACCTGAAAATTGCAAAAAACGTAAGAAAAATTGAATTTCGCGGGCTACAACTACCCATTCACCTTAACTTTTAATCATTACGTTCAAGTGATTAGTATTTTCAAACTTCTGAATATCGAGAAATCTTCACAAACGTGTCACCTTCCAATGGAAACAGTAATCGAAGCTATTAGGTTCCTTGATTTAGGGATAAATGCAAAATTATGGCCACTTTTGGGTAATTTTCTAAATTGATGAAATTTCCTCATATTTGCCAAAAGGCTCCATCATCCCGTCAGATATTTATATATTAACTATCAGGACATATATGTAACACTATTGCACAGAATAACTTTCATTCGCCCTGAATATCCTTTTAGAAATAGCCCAAATCTGAGTATTCAAAGTCGTCAGATTTGGGGAAAGCCCACAATTTCTCCGTCAGATTTGCCTATTTAAGTCATTATGGGTTAGGCCAGACCCGATCATGCCAAAATCAACGCCTCTGAAGATCACTTTATTTTCGGCCCTTTTTTGAAATCTGAAATTGGACTCCTGACCACGGGGCTCCTATCAGAAACTTTTAAAATATATTTTCGGTGTTCTCTCCTCATGCCAGACCTACTCAGCTATCGACTTCTCGCCCTGGATATGCTTGCTCAAAAACCCTCTGGGCTCCCCTACCATATTGAAGTAGTTGAAAAACAAAAGATCTGAAATTAAGTAGATCTAAGCGAAATACAAAACCATTAATTTTCAAAAGACTGGTGGAAGGGGTGTTAAAATTTGTGAGGTAAACTACGAAATTCACGCGAAAGAAGTTCTAGTAATAAGTCATCATCATTTCAGCTGAAAGACGTCCACTGCTGGACATAGGCCTCCCCCAAGCACCGCCACTTCGATCGGCTCTGTACTTTTCGCATCCAGCGGATTCCTGTGGCCTTCACAAAGTCATCGGTTCACCTTGTGGGTGGCCTTCCAATGCTACGTCTTCCGGTACACGGTCGCCACTCCTAAACCTTTCGACTGCATCGGCCCACTGCCACTTAGGTTTGGCAATTCTTCGAGCTATGTCGGTTACCTTAGTTCTCTCTAATGGAGAGGGCTTCTTCTACATTACCCTTTGAGTGACCAGCGGGGTAATTGCGTAACACACTATCAGTCGCAATGGCTTTCATTTTGACAGTTCTACAACATTCATTGCGTTATTTACGTTGTTGAGCAGACAAATTTTTCGAACATAAGTATGAAGCAATGGACTAACAATATCCTTCAAAATGATTCAGACTCTGATTGACAGTGTGTTACGCAATTAGGGTGCTGGTGAATAACAAGTAATCAAGCAATTGGACTAACTCTCCAATATTTATCCGATCCTTTCTGTGATTGCAGAAAGGGTGGCGAATTTCTGGACGGCCGTTCCATTTCTTTCGGCCAGTCCTCATATTTTATTAGGAAATGTGGTTCTGCAATACGATAATCGGGTGTGTCTTCAGGATCAGATATCATTGTGCTTGTTCCATTGACGTATCTCGACGGCTTCGCAGTATAGTCGCCAGGATAATGCTTTTTGTCTAACCGTGAATATACGGGGTCCGGGAAAAACAACATTGCATACGATGGTTTGAACAAGCAAACGATAATCGAGATAAACCTGAAACCAACGAAAAAAGGTTATAAAAAAATCAAATCAAAAGTGCATAAGGCTGATGTGACCCGCCCAATCCCATTTGAGCCTGGCAGCCTTCTCTCCTACATCCAGTATGCCCGTTTAGGAACACAGCGTGGTGTTCCGAAATCTGTCCTGTCTTTTGACACGCAGAATGCTGCGTTCCATCACTCTTTGGCAAACTCCAAGGCGGAACTTTTGCGACTCGGTGAGCGACCAAGTCTGAGCACCGTAGGTTAGGACGGGCAGGATACACATGTCGATGAGTTTGCGCTTAGGGAGATCGGTAGATCACCCTTCATTAGCATCTTCATGGACCAGTAGCTTTTCCAGGCGTTCTGGATTCGGCGATCGATCATTTCCTGTCTGCTTTTGAAAGAAACTAACTGGCCCAAGTAGATATACTCATCGACATAAATTATTTCCTACCCATCTACCTCGACCCTACGCTTCGGTCATTAGTTGGGTTTTAGACCGATTCATCGTAAGCTCCACCTTGAAGCTAACTGTTCTCAGCTCTTGGAGTATGGTTTGGAGTTCTAGAGCTGTGGGGCAAAAAGGACGATATCGTCGGCAAATCAGGATTGTCAGCCTCTTCTTGCCGGCGTCAATGCCCTTGGTCTTCCATGTAGCTGCCAGCGACTTAAATATCTCCTCAAGTGTGCTCGTAAACAATTTGGGAGAGAGCGGATCACCTTGTTTACGCCTTTTTGAATTTGGAATGAAGGTCCAGCAGTAATTAGTTTTAAGTTTACGTTGCTATTGTTGTAAATGGTTTTTAAAAGGTCAATGTATTGTTTTTTAAGTTCTTGGTGTTCTAGGGATGTGAATATTTCTGAATGTTTAATACTATCAAAGGCCTTCGTATAAACTACGAAGGCAAGATATTATAACGGTTTATTGAATCCTGTGTATTTTTCTAGGGTCTGGTTTAGTGTTTGAAGGTGATCGGTTGTTGAATAACTTGGGCGAAATCCGGCTTGTTCTGGTGGCTGGTGTTTATCCAGTTTCCGGTCTATGCGATTCTGTATCACTTTAATGAAAGTCTTATAAATATGAGATGTCAGACTCATTGGGTGGTAGTTGCCGATATCGCTTTTGTCGCCTTTTTTGTGCAGAATATGTTTGAATGGCACATTGACTTAGGTACGCTTCCTGATAATATAACAATATGTTAGAGGCAATTTTTAATGTTTCGGGAGTGATTCCATCCTATCCAGGACTCCTGTTGTAGCGCATGGTTGTAAATGCTCTGTGCACTTCATACCCGGTTATTGAGGGAATGGAATCTGGGAGACTGTTTTCTGTGCTGATCGGGGGTGACGAATACCTAATCTATACATATAATAAAATCGTAGGAAAGTCAAAACGGTACATTGAATATTTTTTTTAAAGAATACTTGGGGCGTGATCTACAATCGATAACGAAGCCAAAAATATAGTTTTTATAATTTTTGTCTGTTTGTCTGTTTGTCTGTATGTATGTCCGGGATAAACTCAAAAAGTATTGCATGGATTTACTTCAAATTTTGCATGAATATTACTAAGAGGTCGGGTCAACATATAGGCTACATATTATCACGCTATCACCTATGGGGGAGGAGCTGTGAGTCTTTATTTTTCTTACGCATTCTGTGACAGCGTGTAATCTAACGACGCATATATAAATGTTGTTTTTCAGTAAGCCATGCTATTATCTAGCTTTACACTATAAAAACTACGCCATTTAAGTAACTTGGGCAGAAAAAACATAGTTTAATGAATTTTAGTAGTATAAAGAAAATTTTGAAGCAGCGCCATCTATGAGATTTCATAAAAATCAAATCAAGTTACATGTTGACACTTTTTGGAAATTAATAATTTAAATTTGATCATGTTGGCGAGGTTAGTAGTTAGTTATTCTTAAAATTCATAGATGGCAATGTTCATTTTCTTCATAAAAGTTGTATCGTATAGTTCGTTTTGACAAATTCAAGTTCCAACAAAACCCTTAAAATCTTGAGCAGAGTTGAGGACGACAATTAAAAAAAAATGCGGTGTTAAGTATTACAAAAAAGTTATGTTTCTACTGGAGACGAAGTCGGAGTAACTGATGAACGCGTGCTGAACACCTGTCTCAGTTCACTTCAAGATGTGGTCATTTCTATCGGCGGCAATCCACTGATCGAATGTGGGTTACCAGCTCCCCAATCATCACCGCATCAAGACCGTGTAAATCGGGAGTATAACGCTGAGACAAATTACGATCCGGGCGAAATGACCATGTCGATTTGTTCTCTTCAGAGCAAAAACAAATTTATGACACCGTCCTTGAAAGCGTTGGGAAAAAACCAGGGTCAAATGTTTTTCTTGGAACAGGAAAAACATTTGTTACCACTTGCATACTTGCAGAGGTCAGCAGGTAAGGCAAAATTGCTATTGCTGTAGCGTCGTCGGGAATCGCTGCCACACTGCTTCAGAGTGGCAAGACAGCACATGCCATGTTTAAAATTCCTATCGATTTAGAGAGCGCCGAAACTCCTGTTTGTGGTGTGTCACGTAACAGCGATAAGGGACACGTGCTCAAGGATTGCTCTTTGATCGTATGGGATGAGTGTACGATGGCCAATAGGAAGGCAGTTGAGGCCGTGGACGGAACCCTGCAGGACATCCGCAGGAACGAACATTTGATGCGTCGTATCACAGCTGTTCTGTTCAGTGGTGATTACCGGCAAACGCTTCCCGTGGTGACACGGGGATCGAGGGCTGACGAGGTGAATGCTTCGTTGAAACTATCTTCGTTGTGGTCACGAGTTCGTACGCTGCGCTTGACCATAAATATGAGAGAGCTCGGCTCGGCGGCAATGCACGTGCTCAAGAATTCTCCAATGTCCTTCTAAATCTTGGCGAAGGCACTCTACCAGAAGAGAGAGGTGGACAGGTGGTGCTTCCAGAGTCTCTCGGTAGAGCGGTATCCAGCTTAGAAGAACTCATTTGCTGTGTGTACGGGGACATCAGTCGTATACTGCACCTGCAGAATTCTTGGGTGTGTACCTAAGCCGGCCATTTTGACGTCCAAAAATGATCAGGCTGCAGCATTTAACGAATGCATTCTCTCGGAAATTGAGGGGAATAAAGTGGTCTACACCTCGATAAACACTGTTGTCGAGCAAGATGACGCCACACATTATCCTGTGGAATTTCTGAACTCCCTGTCAGCAAGTGGACTTCCGGCGCATACCATCAAGCTGAAGGTCGGTGTCCCGATTATGCTTCTTCGGAACCTATCTCCTCTGAAGTTGTGTAACGGGACCCACCCTAAAGTCATCTCGTTCTACAGACACACCATTGAGGCGGAAATTCTTACGGGTTGTGGCGTTGGCGAGGCAGTATTTATACCACGCATTCCCCTCATACCTCATATCTTCCCGTTCCAGTTCAAGCGCGTACAGTTCCCCGTGAGTGTTTGCTTCGCGATAACCATCAATAAAGGCAGACACTGAGGGCAGCGGGTGTCGACCTCAGGACGAGTTGCTTCTCACACGGACAACTGTACGTCGCTTGCTCCCGCGTCACCAGTCCTGACTCTCTTTACATTTTGGCTCCTGGCAGCATAACTACCAACGTTGTTTATAGGGAAGTGTTTTAAGGTATGATGCCTTTGTACGTATTTTTACTCTTTTGTGTCCTGGAATGTATTCCGGCATTGTTTTCTCTATTTCCTTCAGTCACATCTTATGACTGAACTCAGCAGGACTCCCATATCACTTCACTTCACATGCTTCGCTTGCAAAAAAAAACTTATATTTTAATGCTATTTTAAAAGTTGTTTACTTATAATGCTATAGCGACACTGGCATCTTAGGTATTTTTGGTGCTGTAGAGTCTTCAGGCAGACGACGTCGCGGGCAGCAGCTAGTCTGAATATAAGGATGTATAGAATAGAATTTGGTCGCTATTGCCATGATTTTATCTCTATTATAGACGTGTGCGTCGATGCTAAAATCTCCGGCGGCGGGCGCCGGTCAAAAATCGGCGCGGAAAATTTTATTAAAATTTAAAACTGTCTAGCTTGTAAAATAGTTTTTATTAAAAAATCTAATATAGTTAGCCGTCACCGCCAAACCGGCAACACAGAAAACACCCACTCGCTAGGCGTGCTTGTAGCAGGCACAGATAAAAATAATGACCTTCACTAATTTGTATAGCATCGGAAATGATGCTCGTCTCTGAAAGTTTCAGTAGTTCGGTCAACCGGACTAACAAACGAACTACTGCTACTAGAGGTATCTTGCCAGTATTGAATAATATTCCATCCTTTAAATCAGTGGCATCACAGGATACTACATATTTGAGGCATTCTTTTCCAATGTCTTCTTGTCCATCATTATCATCAAATGCAACCGCATGTTTTTCTACTAGTTTCATGAGACAGTCATCTGCATTTGGTGTACTGCAGCGACTGGCTTGAGTCGCTATTTCACTCGCTGATACTATTTCTTCGATACAGTTAACTAAAAAATCCAGCCCCGATCCGCGCCGATCGGCGCGGTTTGAAATTGGCATGAGTTCTTTAGAACTCATGCCAATTCTTTAGGATTTCCCGGGGATTTTCCCTGTAAGTTCTAAAACATTTAGAACTCGCGCTATTTTGAAACCACGTTAAAAAAATGCGCCAAGTACACTACCTCACGGGTGGCGCGGAAACGTGCATAATAAGGAGAACATAACTTTTTCAACTTTTTGCATCGCTATATCTCCGAAATGGTGATTCTTAGGAAAAAAGTGTAAAATCAATTTTTGTAGATAATTGCATAATTAACAATTTTGTTTTACCTACTTTTATGATAAAACTTACCGTTTAAAAATGCTGAAAAATGCGAAAAACCAATTTCTAAAACATTTGACCCTGAATATTTTCGCACACGTCGGATCGATGGGGACTTTCGACAATTTATTTGTAATGGTGTTCCTAACATTTACCTATATCAATTTTCAGCTTTATGCGAATTAATGTAACCTTACCCCTATTTTTGAAGCTAACTTGACCGGACTTTAAGAAGATCACTCCTTTAAAAGATCAAATAAAATTAGCAAGCGTAACTCCGGATTAAATGATAGTTTTTATTAACAGGAGAGCAGATACTGCGGAAGTACGACTTTATAGGTGCTAGTACACTTAGTTTTCTCTGAAAATATACATAGGGTAAGGTTGCGTTAGGTTTAACACAACCTTACCCTACCTACAGTCTCACAGAAAACTGGAACATAATCATAAAGACAAACAATACGCTCCCCTGTAAAATTTACGAAAATCGAGTTACTTGTTCCTAAACCGGAACAGCAGAGTTATTTTGCTAATCGTGGGTAACAAATTAAAGGAGTTGGTATAATGTTTATTATAATAGCATAATCAGCCTATAACGTTCCCACTGCTGAGACACAGGCCTCCTCTCTGTGACATGGAATGGCGATAATCCACTACGCAGGCCCAGTGCGGGTTAGTAGATGTCACATGTCTTCGAATTTTTGGTTCGATGTTTTCCTTCACCGTTTTTGAGAGCAGTGGTGATGAAATAAATTACACAAAGTAAACGCCTGTCTAGGTTCGAACCCACGAAGTACAACTTGTAGGTAGGTAAGTCGGGGCCGTTACCAATGGACTGCTCTTTCTTTTACGATACTACATTAACTTATTACGACTTTAAATTATTATACATACCACCATACACGCATCTTGTTACTACTTTTTTTACACCATTTAATACGAAACCACAAACAGTATCGCGCGAACTATCATTTGGACACTGTACAGACCACTACATACAAAGGTGGCTTTTATACCGATTATGTATGTAAAAACTTGTGTTGCCATCGTCAATTTTTTTAAATTTTTTTTTTATTGACCTCGATCACGCCTGATGGAAAGCGATGGATGCAAGGTCTATGATGGAACGAGCGTGCCAAGAAGATGCGTAAGGCACTGGAACTCCCACTATAAAAAATATAAGTACTATATAAAAATACTACTTTATATGTTTTTTTTTTGTTAGCGTTTATTGTGTCCCACTGCTGCCTTCCCTTTTTCCTGCCGAACCCCTTCCTGTCTTATGCAAACCTTATCAGGTCGGCACACCAGCTTCGCCGTGGATTACCTCGATGGCGATGTATTCAAAAATTATATTGGCTCAAAAAAACGCACATGGCAAATATATTTCGCACGCTCTGTACCTCACTAAGTCTGTAGCATAAACAGTTTGATGAATTTCAACTAATGAGGTATTTGAAACAACTAATGAGGAAGATTTGTCTTGATTGACACCTCGAGAGAAAAATACAACACGGCGGATTTTAGGTGCCATTAAGTAGATAGGTATTGTATTTGTAATATAATGTTTTTTTTTTGTCGTGTCTATTTTGGATCAAAATAAAGGACTCGCTCGAGAGGATATGGATATGATAAAAAAAATTAGGTAGGTACTCTTTACAGTCTTTTTGGAATTGTCTCCGGTTGAAAAAAATAACCGACTGCTCTACCATTAAGGTGAATGCGCAGTGGCAGACCGCGAAATTTAAATTTTCTTACGTTTTTTGCAATTTGTAGATCAGTGTCAGGTTGTATCTTGATCAAAATATGATTTGCGACTATAATAGACATGTATTTACAGAATTATAGTCATTAGAATCATTAATATATCTCTTTAAGTTAGATTTCTACCGTTAAGAACAAATCTCGTATGGAAAAGTGTTTATGGTAGAAATCTAACTTACAAGAGATATATTAATGATTCTAATGACTGTTAATTACTATTAATCACAATCTGAATGATTTCGAAGGATATTGCTAATCCGTTCCTTCAGATGTTTATTGCTGTGATATGAAAAAAATACTGTTTTGATGGATTCAGAATCTGCAAAATAGAGCTCTCAAATCAGCTATCCATGATTTTTAGCCTAAACATGCAACAGGAGAACGATTATTGCTAAATAAATAGACAAATAATAAAAAAAAAAACACTTTATTAATATTGTAGAAGAGAAAACGAACTATCTTTACCAATTCATTGCTATTTATACCAACCAACGAATAGTATTCAATTTCAACGAGGAAATCATGCATCTATGCGTATTTTTGTAATATGCCTCTTAAGTTCATTGTGCCTCTTACCATGCGGTGATAACTTCCGGTTTTCACCGCGTTGATCACAGAGGCATCATTGAATACCTACTTGCTTCTTCGTCGACATAATGAAGTCAATCTCATTTTTAGTTGCATCGTTCGGGTCCTGCCAAGTCCACTTTCTGTGTTCACGTTTTCTGAAGAAAGAGGGCATAGTTGTTCAGTTTACCAAATATATCCATTGAAAATAAGAACACATGACATGACATTTCTTGCTAACAATTTGTCAAACTCAAACTCAAAGCATTTCAACTCAAGTCAAAAATGTAGGGAAATTAGAGGTATTTTTGACAGTGTGGTACTGTGATCAGGCTATGAACATTCTTAAAATTAAGAGTATTGCTCCTCTGGTATCTACCTAAATAATCTTTTTTTTAATTCGATGTTTTAACTTTTTCAATGGCAACCCTCTGGGCAGTTTTGTTTGGTTTTGTTTGTTTCGGATTTCAGCCAGAATTACACAGTATATATGTCATCTTAAAAATGCGTGCAGGAATGCATTGATGAACAATGGAACAATACAGTATCTGCTACAAGTGCTACACAATGTTTCTCCGAAATACTTTGTTAGTAGGTGTAATACAGCATCTTGTGCTTTGTAAAAATATTTACCCTGAAGGTGCCATCCTCTCTCAGGCGTCCAGTGAGTGACGATCTTTACCCATCTCTACAGGTGCGTTCGTGCAGTCTGGCTGTTTCTTCTCCAGCTTTCGCCACTTGAGTTTTGCGTCGAAGCCCTATTATGGGAGCCTCCATCGCTCGTTGACAAATCATGAGTTTGAACTTCTATTAACAGTAAGTAGACCGTACGTTGAGGAGAGCAGTGGTGGCCCAGTGGTAACCGCCGCACACTGGGGCCCTTTCATATAAAGTAATGCTCAAAAGTGCAAAAATAAATAAAATGTTTATTTTAATTGAAATATCACTCAGAAATGAAAAATTGATAAAATACCTACAACATTATATTTCGACATCCGAAGCATCAGAATCATTAGAAAGGGTTAGTAATTCTTCTAAAAGCATATCTGTAACTTCGGGATCAAACGGTCTTCTTTTAACTACTTGCGAAGGTCTTAAATTTGTTATGACAGGATCAGAAGAAATAAGTAGACGATGAAATATATCTTCTAAGTTACTCTGTCTTGAGGTTTTTCGAGAGAAGCGCTCTCTATAAATTTTAAAATCCTTGTTTCGTGATTCCTGCGCCCAATCGGTAGTAAACAATTTGATATAATTTCACTACCGTGTATTAATATTTTGTGCAATGTCGTAGTCATTGGGTACCAAGGATAAACAGTGACGTATAATTCCGCGGTATTTAGACAAAATGAGTTAAACTTGTTGGTATCGATTTTAAAACCACTTGATATTGTTTGTAATATTAGGTATAGGTATAAAGCTTATGAATTAATGTCTGATCAATACCAGTAATTGATGCAGATAGCCGACTATTTTGGAAAAACTTACGAGCCACATTTCCGTCATTGGTATTCCCGTAACCTGGTTTGGGCTTATCAACAATTAATGACATGTGTTTTCTAAATTCGGCTTGTATTAGTTTTTTATTTTCCTCCACTACGCTTTCGGTTTCTTTATTAATACGCCAAAATTGAGTCGGTAATTTATAGGCCAAGTGCAACAAACATTCAAAAAATCGTATCCAGGCATGAAGTACCAAGGTTCCAAATGACAAATATTCGGTTTTTAAAGGTTTCTCTAAAATAGCCGCTAAGTTATTAAAATCCTGTGACGTAGCATCACATAAATAGCAACGTAATGTAGACTAACCCCCTTATTCATAATCCTATTTTATCTCTATTTTAGCTAAAATAGGTTTATAGAACCTTTGTCTTTATCTGTCACGTTGTCATTTCTGTGTGTAAGAAAGAGACAAACCCCATTTTAACTAAAATAGGTTTGATAAGTTTTATGAATAAGGGGGTTAGTGTCAGTTAGCGAATTGCATATTTTGCCATCAATCATAGTAAAAAGAGGTGTATGTATGATGCTGTATTCTTTTTCATCAGCCATAACTTTTGTATCTATCAAACTATTGATCTGATTAACAAGTTCTTGAACTTTTTTGGCTTCCTAGCGTTTTCCACTAGCTCGCAAGCTCATTTGTGCTGCGTATGTTAACTCTTCAGTAGAATGGCTATGACGAAGTTCTGCAGTTTTCCTGCGTTTTGACTGGTCACTACATTCATCAAAAGATTTCGTCGGCCGTCCTCCTGCAGGCTTCTGATATAGTTTGAACTGGGAAACATTCTCCAACCAAGTTTTTTCAGCTTCAAAAAACCTGTTTTTGTGTCTACCATATCTATCCCACTTATATGTAAAAGACTTCTTAAAATTTTGCAATGCTAATTTTAGTTCACTTTTCTTAGAATCCGGACAGTTGGTATGATGTCTAAGGTAGGTTTCTAGGTCCATGAACTTCTTTTCCACAGATTTAAAGCTACTTTGGAATATAATCTCACATAAGTTTGTATTTTTCAAGGTGAAGTATGATGATGAACTTTCTTCTGAAATGTAATGAAATAAAGTTGTCTACAACAAAAAGATATCAAAAGTAGGTGCGACAGACATGATTTGTAACTGTTTTCTTCAAAATATATCTTATTTATTAAAATTAATTGCTAGGGACTAAATACTTTGGTTTTATAATAACATCACAACGCCTAACAAAATTTGTGCGCAAGAAAACTTTTATTATCTCGAAAATGCGCAAAGTTCTATTACTAATCTCTTCAGTTCATTACTAATCAACACCGCGTAGATATTGTAAAAAATATTGCAAAACGGAGAAAATAAGAAATCTTTGATTCGGTACATAAAAAACCATACTATCACATATAATTAGTCATTAATCCAAAAGTACTGATAGTTAAGGTTCATAAAAACAATATTAAAATAACCATACCTTGCCTAGTTGCAGCCATGATGCACTTCAATTAAATATGACGATTACTTGCAGAAATAAATATTTTAATAATATTTACAAATCACGAATGTTATCGGATAATTAATGATGTGGGTATAAAGTAAACTTTGAGCGGATGCACTGGACAGCAGATAGCAGTTACTGATTCAGTATTTGTAGAAATGATGTGACACATTCTTAAGTCTACCCTTACATAATTAATTTTTAACCGACTTCAAAAAAAGGAGGAGGTTCTCAATTCGTCGGAATCTTTTTTTTTTTTTTTTATGTATGTTCCCCGATTTCTCGAAGACGCCTGGACCGATTTGAAAAATTCTTTTTTTGTTGGAAAGGGTATATATACTTCCCAAATGGTTACATGAAAATTTTATCGAAATCGGACAAGCGGTTTTTGAAAAATCAACAAAAATCTAAAAATTTACCTACATTTTCTACATTAACGATCTTTTCGTTTACTTTTTTGTGGGGTAGGTACAACTAAAAAGTGAAAAATAAAAACTTTTTTACAAAAAAAAACAGCCGACTTATTTTAAATACCCTCATTTTGAAAATCGAGTTTTGAGCATTACGTTGTATGGTAGGGTCCCAGTGTGCGCCGCGACTTACGACTTGTAGTTCGAACCCAGACAGGCGCTTTACTTTATGTAAATTATTTCATCACCACTGCTCTCAAAACGGTGTAGGAAAATATCGTGAGGAAACCGGCATGTTCTAGAACCAAAAATTCGAAGACATGTGACATCTGCCAACCCGCACTGGGCCCGCGTGGTGGATTACGGCCCACTTCCCTCTCACCAAGAGGAGGCCTGTGTCCCAGCAGTCGGAACATTATAGGCTGATTATGATGAGACCG
This sequence comes from Amphipoea oculea, assembly GCA_945859645.1. NCBI lineage: Eukaryota > Metazoa > Arthropoda > Insecta > Lepidoptera > Noctuidae > Amphipoea > Amphipoea oculea. The sequence goes on from OX243880.1 coordinate 17,501,551, forward strand.
TCGGTTAGGACGGGCAGTGTGCACGTGTCGATAAGTATCTTCTTTAATATCAATGAGAGACTTCCCCCCTTCAAGTGTTCTTTAAGGGTCCTGAAGCTCTTGCAAGCATTTTGAATTTCAAAGTCCTTTCAAATTTATTTCAAATGGTAAAAGGCACTTTTGAACGTCAACGTTTACAAAAAAATAGAATTGTTTCTAGTCGAATCGAAAGTCAAAAGGTAGGTAGGGTAGTTCGTATGGAGAAGAATGGGCAAGAAACTACACCGTTACTCTTGTAAAATGGTTAACAATATTTTGTACATATTAATTAAATAGTTATATTATATGTGAAGACGATGCACTTATCTTCTTCTATATAAATAAACATTAGGACATAACTGGAAATGGCTCCTTTTCGCAGTGAAAAGACACGCCTGTGTTTTCAAGGCATTGAATTTGACCAGATTGTCGTCACCCCACTGGGCAACTGGATTTAAGGTCAAATTCATTCGTTCCACCATGGCCTCTCTAAGACTATCTGTTTCCTGTCTGCTGGCTCTTGCACTGGACAGGTATCTTTCTGAGACTGGGCTGTCATCTGCGTACCCGAATGCACCAAGCTGAAGCAGGTCGTTGATGTGCAGCAGAAATAAAGTCGCAAAAAGAATAGACCAATGGCCATATGTTCCGATGAGCAGCCATCAATGACCACTCTGATCGATCGATCACGATCACTCAGGAAGTCGGAACTCCGGTTGCAAAAGTCAGCAGAGATGCCGAATGCGAGAAGCTTACCCAACAGACTGGCGTGCCAGACCCTGTCAAAGGCCTTTGAGATATCAAGCGACACAGCAAGGGCTTCGCCGTGTCTCTCAATGGCCTCGCCCCAGCAATGCGTAACATACACAAGAAGATCCCCAGTTGAACGACCACGACGGAAGCCATACTGGTGGTCACTGAGGAGCTCATTGTCTTCGAGGTATGCCAGCAGCTTATTGTTAACTCGGTAAACTTTATTCCCAGTAAAGACATAAGTCACTTACTTGAGAACAATACTAAAAATATAGATTACAATATGTTCGTTATCAGTATTACAATTTAATACTCGTAGTTACCCATCCAATGCATTCATTTCTCCAGAAGTGATCGATCCGCAATTATGTGCTAGCGAAGTTGAGTTTTGAATGCATTGTAAGAGTGTACATTTCTTATACAGGACGGTAATTTGTTATAAAGCTGTGCTCCTTCAAAAGTTAGCATTTTTTTGCCATAGTTAGTTCTTGTTTTTGGTAAAACTAGCAAGCTTGCTCGCCGTGTACTGCGTTGACCATGCGCGGTCCGAGAGGGGGGGGTCGTGAGGGTCATGACCCCCCCCAAAATCATTGAAGCTGACGAGAGTCTGAATGATTTACTTGCCTTACTAACTTAAAACTGTACTTGAGTACTACGAAAACCCCGATTGGCATATTCAAAAACATAGAACATCGGCAGACATGGGGACTGCCGACTGAATTAAAAACTTGAAACTATGAAAAGACAGTGGGTTTTTTAACACGCCTAAAAATATTTTCCTTTAAAAAGCCTGTTATAAAAATATAGAATCTGGGATTCAAGAGCGAGCAAAGCAAACTCGGGATATTGGGCACCCCGCTCGTACGTAAGGTTCGAAAGGCTTAGGTTAAGGCCATCCAAAACCTAAACTGCTGTAAAACGAGTTAAAGCTTTTCGTCATAATTCGATAAAGTTCTCTTTTTTTATGATGGATAAAAGAAAACAAAGACTATTCAAGGTGGGGTGCTAAAATTTTCAGGCTCGCTACGCTCGTTCTTGCAATTTACATTGGTTCTTGAGCTTTTCTTGAAAAGTAGACAAAGCAAGTAATTCCTAGTCCTTTTGGAATGATCGAAAGAAAATCGAACCTATCCGAAAGTGTGCAAAATTTTCGAGCTCGCTTCGCTCGCTCTTGCATTTTAGGTGCTTGAGCTTGTCTGCATAAGTCGACAACACAAGAGTTACACTCCTATTTCTACTTGAAAATATAAAACGAAACCTAATCAAATAGAGGCGGGTTGTTAAAATTTTCGAGCTCGCTTCGCTCGCTCACCTCACCCTGCACAATCTATCGTTCTAACACATACGACTAATTTGGCAGAATTTAAGTAACACCCTCCCTATGTAAAAGCTGCGTCCCTGAATAGCATACGTAATGTGGAGCTGGAGATGTACATGAACCTTAACATATCATCACGCCTTTAATCCCCAAAGGGTTGGGCAGGGATGTACCTTCATATAGTACTTTCACCCACATTTCGCCAGTTATTAAGTGAAATGTCATAGAGGGCGAGCCTATTGCCGCCAACCGGGCACAAATCCAGACTTTAGGTTGCTTCTGAGAAATTTCTGATGGAAAATCCCTTTAACACTTTACCCGACCTAGGAATCGAACCCAGCTAGGACCTCATGCTTAGCAGTAACGCTTGCGACCACTAGACTAACGAGGAGATGTACCTCCCTCAAAATATTCCTCGGTATACATGATGACCCCCCCCAAAATCTTGGGCTGCGACCGCGCCTGGCGTTGACTAACTTGTTTATATTGAGTGAGTGTTATGTTTGAGTGAACGCTTTTGTTGAGAATATTTCTGATGAAAATGCATGTGTTGTAAATATAAAGTTGTTTTATGTTCATTATTTTTGTGTCTTGATAAATTTTGCTGGAAGATGTTAGATATGGGTAGCTGAATATTATTTTTATGATTTTATTTTGGGTAATTTGAAGTTCTGATAATTTTGATTTAGCAGCACTGCCCCTTTCGATTAAATTAAGTATATGTGGCTTTACTAGGGAGTTGTAAATAGTATAGCGCCATTTTGGTGCAATACAACGAACAATGTTACGCAGTGACCCGGAGAGTGCCGAGAGTTTACTTTTTATATTATCAATATGAGCATTCCACGTTAGTGAGCTGTCCATTCTTAGGCCGACCCTATCCATCACTTTGCACAGTATGGAGATTATGGCGATTGGTTACCCTTTTTGGGCACCGGCTGCACATTAGCAAGCTTCCAGGACTCCGGCACCACTCCGGTATTTAGAGAGAGGCGAAACAAGCGCGTCAAGACAGGAGACAACTCTGGAGCACATTTTTCAGGACTCTTGCGGGTATTCCGTCAGTTACTGTTTTTCCATTTAAGATTTCATACATTTTCTTTTTATCTTGGTTTATTCCTACTCGCTCATATCTTCTGGGTCTTGACCTGTTAGCTTTGGTAAGTGCCGATACTATCAAAACATGTACCATTCGACACGAGTCTGGCTAATTTTCAGTCCATATCTGAGTTTTTTTTATGAATGGTAGTAACGATTTGGCGTTTCTTATGGCCTGTTCGCGTTTTTTTATAGTGATTTTTCTGCTTAATGCAGATATGTGTGTTGTACCTGGATATGTAATTTCATCATATGTTGGTATGCTTATTCCATTAAGGTTACTGTTAACTAATTCAATTTGGACATCCTTTCTGATTAAAATTGCAAGTCCCCGGTATGCTTTACCTGCGGTTCCAGAGTGCCGCCATTCGTAATGTGTCTAGTTGTATGCTCCCGAGTTCATCCCTGTTTTTTGTATGCAGGCTACATGAATGCTAAGTGAAATTTCAGTTGTTTTGAGGTTGGTTAATTCTTGAGTATCTAACGGGTTGCTGTAGTGTAATGTTCGTCGTCGGTCCTGACACTGCTATCATAGTGCTACTCCTTGTAGAGGATACCTATGTTGCCGGGTATTGGTTCGCTGGTAGGTGAATACACCAGTGTGATTCTGGTATCTGTGTGCACATACGAGGTAGAACTTGGACGCGGCGATTATTACGCGGAACTCCTCTTCAACCCAGAACGTCTCGTTAAACTGCGCGGTTACATACCTTACATCTTTGTTCCTGAGAGAGATTGCTGTTAGGGAGCATTTCTTGAATAATATTAAGAATGCGTTTGTTTGTAGGTTGTAACAAGTGGTGAGCTTTCTCGACATGTGCAACTTAAGTTTGGGGACGAATATAGCTAAACTTGACAGGGGAGCGCGTACCGTCTGAAATTTATGAGCTTCGCTCATTGTTTATCTGTAGCAAAAAGTTTTGGTATGCAAACTTGAGAGTTCTGCACGTGGGTATGCAGAATTGACTTACAAGCTACGAAATATATACTTACCTTGTTCAAGGCAGTTTTCGGAATTCAGTACAATGTTGCAATAACAGAAATTATGAAGTACGAAATCTGGAGCGATACCGTATTTTGTGCTAGAATAATAGTTTATCCCGCCCTATTATATTTAAGTAATATGAAAACATTGTCCTAAAACGATAGCTTAAAATGATGTTGAATTCGCGCGTGCCATCAAATTAACAAACTAAAACACAGCAGGATACAGCTGTGAGTACAAATCCCTGAAATGTACGGAAAGATCTCACCAAATTGGCCCGCAAAGAACCATCTATGTCGCTCGACGTCACCAGAATCCTCGGCCGGAAAGCCTAGGCCTCGGGCTGTATATCAGGGTGCTTACTCTTGAATTTAATTCCGATAGATCGACATTAGAATTATGACGTTTCGTACTTTTGAGTTCGGTTTAATTAAACTAAAATGAAAAATTGATTTTGGAGCCCGGCCCTAATTTCCACCTAGTTCACCAAAATGGACAGTCACCCAATTTTACCTTTTAGTTTAATTAAACCGAACTCAAAAGTACGAAACGTCACAATTCTAATGTCGATCTATAGGAATTAAATTCAAGAGTAAGCACCCTGGAACGCACGTATTGCACTTTACCGCCGTTTTACGGTGTTTATATTTACACCCACAAAAATAACACGCGAAACACCGCTCGACTTTCAAACTCAGCGTCAACCACACGCACATGGCTTCGAGTGAAAACACAGACGGGACACGTCTTCGCCCTCCGACGGTCAGTATCCGAATCGATAACAGAAGGCCAATTCTCGTAATTTAAAACGTTCAAAATCTAGTCGCAATCTCAACGCGGCGACAAACAAATGTCAAAAACTTGTCAAAATATTGGGAAATTAGAGGTATTTTCGACAGATTGAGACTGAGATCAGACTGTGAGTCACAGTCTGTGACCGATCTTAAAATTACGAGAATTACCCCTCAGATCAGTTTTTTTAATAAAAATATTTCCTTACTTATTACTGCTGGATTTATTTCTTTACTATAGATACATACACGTTAAAATATCAACCGATCTATTCTGTGAAAATGTCACTGTGAATACTTAGGTGAAGTGAGTTTGAAACGGGCTGTCAGTAGTGTCAATCCGTAGCATCACGTTGAATGAACTCACTTAAAGTACACCTCGGACACTCCATACAACGCTCGCAAAATAATTACCCATTACTACTACATAACCAAATGACGTTTGTACACGTGCAAATGTGTGCGTGAACTCTAGTAGAGTTGGCTGTCGTGCGTAGCGTAAAAAAATGGCGCGGAAAGCGAACGACGACGGCGCTGCCCGAACGTGTTTATTATTATGAAGTGACCTTGTATTTCAATTGATTATTTATATAGTCGGGTTCGTAATAAAATAAAAACAATAAAATATATTCGTTTAAATGACATCTCTAAATGATCGGTTATTAAATCGCATAGTATTAAAAATGCGAAATCTTACAAACAGTTTATGTAAATAAAAATTCGGAAAAGCCAATCATCGTGATTAAAACTCAAATAAAACTTTTTAATCGCAGAATTGTGTGTTTGTGTCAGCAGCTGCGGTTCACGAGCGCCCTTGCTAATGAGTCGGCGACGAATACCTCGAAGTGCGGGGTGAGGTGCGGTATCTGATATGAGTGGAGTGTCCTTTCTGTACGTAGTACTATTAAGTATTCTGTGCTTAAAGCTCACTTGAAGGGTTGATGGTATAAATAAAAGAAACAGGCAGGATTAACTGTGATATATTATTAAGTGAGTTTACAACATTCTTACAGACGGCCATAGAAAATGCGAGAGAGAGAGAACATATATAGAAATAATGTGACGTTTGTTTGACACATTGACGTATTGCGTTTACAGATTACCATCACTGGCCCTTAAACCAATACAGTCCGATACAATAAACATTAATTAAATGTACATAGATAATGCACAATAATTAAGAAACATAAATACAGAGTAGCTTTACCTATCTGCTAACATAACATCATAATTCACACTAATAAATTATAAATGAATTTAACTATTACAGTCTTGGTATTTAGACATTATTTGAATTACAAACTTATTATGCATTTCTTTTGCCAATGGCTTAGTTAATAAGTCTGCTAACATTTCTTTAGTACATAAATATTTGATATCAATAGAACCATTACAAATATGTTCTCTGATAAAATGGTGACGAATGTCAATGTGTTTTGTTCTAGCATGGAACATAGTATTTTTGCATAACTTTTGAGCTGACTGGTTGTCGTTGAAAATTGTAACAATACACAATTTGCCCAATATTTCATGCAAAAAATTACGAAGAAACAGAGCCTCCTTACAGCTGTCTGAAAGAGACATATATTCAGCCTCTGTGCTGGATAAGGCTACAGTTCTCTGCTTTCTGCTCTCCCAGGAAACTACAGATTTGCCAACCTGAAATACATAACCAGTGTAAGATTTTCTATCTGTCTCGTTCCTTCCCCAGTCGGCGTCTGCATACCCTGTAATAGTAAATTCACCTTTATGAAAAACTAAACACGATTCTTTTGAACCTTTGAGATAGCGAAGTACTCTCTTCGCTGATTTCCAGTGTGTTTCATTATAACAATCATTAAATTGACTCAGATAGCTCACTGCATGGGTAATATCTGGTCTTGATCCTACTGCAATGTACATCAGTGATCCTATTAAACTTCTATAATCAAAGAAGGTTGGTCAAAACATACCTGGCAACGAAACGATAGCGTCCCTATATGCCATATATATGAAAAATACCCTTATTTTTTAAGGTCATAAAAAACACAAGAATTATCTTTTTAAGTAGCCACAAAAAAAAGTTATCCTTATTTTAGTTTTTTGTAATTATTTTCGTATAATAGTTTCAGAACGCACCTATTGACGATTCATTTCGCGTATGAAATGAATTTTTATTCATAGACTATAAATATTCAAGTTTTTCTGAATAGTTGTTAACTGTTATTTAATTAAATTAGTATTTAGGCATCATATCAACTACTATGCTGATGTATTATGCATTGGAACCTTGTCATAAAAATAATTAAGTGAAAGTGTTTTGTTCAATTGCGTACAACGGAACGTCATTTGTCATCGACAAGTTACTTGATCTGTAGTCATCGACTCGCGCCATTGATTGACACCCGGCAATATACGCATCTTATTCGCTTCGCTTCACTTGTTGTTGTGAATTGTGATACGTGTTATACTATTTAGGATTTCCTTCTGTTGTTTTGACCTTGGCATTGTTTTACAGACTGATAACTACACTTGTGACGATTACTCTGTGCTTTTGATTTCTGGACACCGATGGACATGGATGAAAAGTATAGTGGTCGTTTTTATAAAAAAATGTGGCTATTTAGATATGATTTTCAAACGGGATGATGTTTACAGCATAAGAACAAACCAATCTAAATAAATCTTATTTTGGGACATGAGAAACAAAAGTCAGGTCCAGCTCCTATAGAAATCTGACCATTGTTCTTTGTCCTTTTGATCAACACTTGATTTTTCAAGTTTCAAACCAGTCTCCATAGGTGTCGCCACTGGTTTGCAATCTTCCATTTGAAACTTGTTCAACACTTTCTCAATATAATTTGTTTGATCCAATGTTATTCTGTCCTTATACTTACAGATTCTCATTCCTAAAATATACCTTGCTGGCCCTAAATCCGTTATTTCAAACTCATTTTTGAGTTTATTTTTAATATCAATTATCTCCTTACACGTATTAGGTGTTGACATTAGCATAATGTCATCAACATAAAGTGCTATTATTATAAGTTTATCATTACTGTGTTTATAATAAACACATGCTTCTAATGACGACTTATTGAAATTTAATTTGTCACACAAAACCTTATTAATTTTATCATTCCAGGCTTTAGCAGCTTGCTTCAACCCATAAATTGCTTTATTAAGCTTAAAGACTTTATCCTCATTGCCTTTTATTGTGTAACCTTCAGGTTGCTCCATAAGTACCAATTCTTGTAAGTCACCATTGAGAAACGCTGTCTTTACATCTAAATGCTGAATGTCCATGTTATATTCAGCAGCTACAGCCAACAGTGTTCTAATACTTGAATATCTGACCACAGGAGAGAATGTCTCATTGTAATCTATCCCATGTCGCTGCGTGAATCCTTTTGCAACCAGTCTCGCTTTATATCTGAGGAGTTCGCCATTGACACCCAGTTTCTTTTTGAATACCCATTTACATTTTACAGGTTTTTGACTATCAACTCGATCAGTAAGTGTCCAGCATTTATTGATGATGAATGAATCATACTCATCTTTCATCGCTTGCTTCCAGCCAACTGCTTCTGGACTACTTAGCGCTTCCTGTACTGTCTGTGGTTCATCGGTATCACTAGTCCGGGATATTTCTTTGACGAGATGAGCAACCATGGAACCATCTGAATTCGAAGACGACTGTTCTCCATCTACATCAGGAATATAAGTTTCGTCTGAAGAATGATCTTCTGAATAAAAACTTTCTTCACTGTCAGAATCATTTACTGATACCACACTATATCTTGGTTCAGGCTGACTTAAAGTTATGTCGTCAGAATGGACCTCATTAGAGATATTTCCCTCAGTAGATGAATCTGTAGTAGGTTCAGTGTCATTCTTTACATCCAAGACTACTTGTGTGAATGACTCATTGCAATGATTATCATCATTTGACACATTATTATCTTTAATAAATTTATCTTCAATAAATGTAACATCCCGAGCCTTTATACAATCTTTCGGATTATCAGGGTCTAATAATCTGTAGCCCTTAGTATTTTCGCAATATCCTACGAAAATATATTTCACAGCTTTGGGTTCTAGTTTAGTTCGACGGTGAACATGTGCATAAGCTATGCAACCGAAAGTACGCAAATGTGAAATGGATACCTTGTTATTCGTCCACTTCTCCTCTGGAGTGCACCCTCTGACAGCTTTAGTGGGCGAACGATTCTTGATGTAGACAGCTGTATTGACAGCTTCAGCCCAGTATTTTTGACCAAGGCCCGCCGTTTGCAGCATACAGCGTGTCTTTTCCATAACCTGAAGGGTTGATGGTATAAATAAAAGAAACAGGCAGGATTAACTGTGATATATTATTAAGTGAGTTTACAACATTCTTACAGACGGCCATAGAAAATGCGAGAGAGAGAGAACATATATAGAAATAATGTGACGTTTGTTTGACACATTGACGTATTGCGTTTACAGATTACCATCACTGGCCCTTAAACCAATACAGTCCGATACAATAAACATTAATTAAATGTACATAGATAATGCACAATAATTAAGAAACATAAATACAGAGTAGCTTTACCTATCTGCTAACATAACATCATAATTCACACTAATAAATTATAAATGAATTTAACTATTACAGTCTTGGTATTTAGACATTATTTGAATTACAAACTTATTATGCATTTCTTTTGCCAATGGCTTAGTTAATAAGTCTGCTAACATTTCTTTAGTACATAAATATTTGATATCAATAGAACCATTACAAATATGTTCTCTGATAAAATGGTGACGAATGTCAATGTGTTTTGTTCTAGCATGGAACATAGTATTTTTGCATAACTTTTGAGCTGACTGGTTGTCGTTGAAAATTGTAACAATACACAATTTGCCCAATATTTCATGCAAAAAATTACGAAGAAACAGAGCCTCCTTACAGCTGTCTGAAAGAGACATATATTCAGCCTCTGTGCTGGATAAGGCTACAGTTCTCTGCTTTCTGCTCTCCCAGGAAACTACAGATTTGCCAACCTGAAATACATAACCAGTGTAAGATTTTCTATCTGTCTCGTTCCTTCCCCAGTCGGCGTCTGCATACCCTGTAATAGTAAATTCACCTTTATGAAAAACTAAACACGATTCTTTTGAACCTTTGAGATAGCGAAGTACTCTCTTCGCTGATTTCCAGTGTGTTTCATTATAACAATCATTAAATTGACTCAGATAGCTCACTGCATGGGTAATATCTGGTCTTGATCCTACTGCAATGTACATCAGTGATCCTATTAAACTTCTATAATCAAATTTGTCCTTTTGATCAACACTTGATTTTTCAAGTTTCAAACCAGTCTCCATAGGTGTCGCCACTGGTTTGCAATCTTCCATTTGAAACTTGTTCAACACTTTCTCAATATAATTTGTTTGATCCAATGTTATTCTGTCCTTATACTTACAGATTCTCATTCCTAAAATATACCTTGCTGGCCCTAAATCCGTTATTTCAAACTCATTTTTGAGTTTATTTTTAATATCAATTATCTCCTTACACGTATTAGGTGTTGACATTAGCATAATGTCATCAACATAAAGTGCTATTATTATAAGTTTATCATTACTGTGTTTATAATAAACACATGCTTCTAATGACGACTTATTGAAATTTAATTTGTCACACAAAACCTTATTAATTTTATCATTCCAGGCTTTAGCAGCTTGCTTCAACCCATAAATTGCTTTATTAAGCTTAAAGACTTTATCCTCATTGCCTTTTATTGTGTAACCTTCAGGTTGCTCCATAAGTACCAATTCTTGTAAGTCACCATTGAGAAACGCTGTCTTTACATCTAAATGCTGAATGTCCATGTTATATTCAGCAGCTACAGCCAACAGTGTTCTAATACTTGAATATCTGACCACAGGAGAGAATGTCTCATTGTAATCTAGCCCATGTCGCTGCGTGAATCCTTTTGCAACCAGTCTCGCTTTATATCTGAGGAGTTCGCCATTGACACCCAGTTTCTTTTTGAATACCCATTTACATTTTACAGGTTTTTGACTATCAACTCGATCAGTAAGTGTCCAGCATTTATTGATGATGAATGAATCATACTCATCTTTCATCGCTTGCTTCCAGCCAACTGCTTCTGGACTACTTAGCGCTTCCTGTACTGTCTGTGGTTCATCGGTATCACTAGTCCGGGATATTTCTTTGACGAGATGAGCAACCATGGAACCATCTGAATTCGAAGACGACTGTTCTCCATCTACATCAGGAATATAAGTTTCGTCTGAAGAATGATCTTCTGAATAAAAACTTTCTTCACTGTCAGAATCATTTACTGATACCACACTATATCTTGGTTCAGGCTGACTTAAAGTTATGTCGTCAGAATGGACCTCATTAGAGATATTTCCCTCAGTAGATGAATCTGTAGTAGGTTCAGTGTCATTCTTTACATCCAAGACTACTTGTGTGAATGACTCATTGCAATGATTATCATCATTTGACACATTATTATCTTTAATAAATTTATCTTCAATAAATGTAACATCCCGAGCCTTTATACAATCTTTCGGATTATCAGGGTCTAATAATCTGTAGCCCTTAGTATTTTCGCAATATCCTACGAAAATATATTTCACAGCTTTGGGTTCTAGTTTAGTTCGACGGTGAACATGTGCATAAGCTATGCAACCGAAAGTACGCAAATGTGAAATGGATACCTTGTTATTCGTCCACTTCTCCTCTGGAGTGCACCCTCTGACAGCTTTAGTGGGCGAACGATTCTTGATGTAGACAGCTGTATTGACAGCTTCAGCCCAGTATTTTTGACCAAGGCCCGCCGTTTGCAGCATACAGCGTGTCTTTTCCATAATGCTCCTATTTGCACGTTCAGCAACTCCATTCTGTTGTGGAGAGTATGGCACTGTTGTCTGGTGTATAACACCAGAGTCCTTCAACAGGTTCTGAAATTTTAAATTACAATATTCAGTTCCATTATCACTCCTTATAATTTTTAATTTCTTATTCGTCTGATTTTCTACTAGAACTTTCCAAGCTTTAAATGTATCAAACACTTCATCTTTCCTTTTTAAAAAATAGACAAAAGTTTTTCTAGAGTAATCATCTATAAATGTAATAAAGTATTTTGCGCCACTAAATGATGTAGTAGGCATTGGACCACACAGGTCAGAGTGAACCAACTCTAGAACTTCTTCAGCTCTTTTAAAAGAATTCTTAGGAAATGATGTACGAGTCTGCTTTCCCTCGATACATGATACACATTTCTGAAAAACACTGTTATTGTATGAAATGCCTGTAACCATACCTCGCCTTAGTAACTCCATGCTTCGATGATTGAGGTGTGCCAGACGACGATGCCATACCTGCTGAGAAGGGTTCTCTTCCTTCTCAATGACAGCAGGCGTTGCTACAGCTTTTGAATTTTCTTTACTTACAGCCGGCTCGTCCACAATACATGATTTCTCAGCACAACCACTATCTGAAAAACTAAGAGGGGCATCGCATTTCCTAGTAAACTTACAATTTAAAGTAGTTGATTCTACTGTGTCTAGTCGATACATGCCATCACACAGCATGGCTATTGCTATCATGACCTTATTGTCATAAATTTGACACATGCTAGAACTAAACACTACTTTAAAACCTTTTCTAACCATAGCACTCACAGATAACAAGTTAACAGTTAAGTTAGGTACATAATAAACATGACTTATTGTCTTTATGTCACCATTCCTCATATTAACACTAACAGAACCACTTCCAGCGGTGTATAACTTATCACCGTTAGCTATATTAACCTCTATTGGCTTTTTATCACTCACAAAATCACTCATGACACTTTTGTTCCCGCACATATGTTCTGTAGCACCGCTATCTACGTACCACGAACCATGCTTGATGTTTGCTGACAGCGCAATTAGTAGGGCCTTCGATTTATCCGTATTGGTCTTCCCAGTTTTCTTTTGCTCGTTGGACTTAGGACAATCTTTAATAAAGTGTCCCACTTTCTTGCACCTGTAACATCTTGGCTGTTTTCGAACAAGTAAGGCGGAGCCAGCCTCACTCTTGTCACCACGACGCAGGTTCTCTTGCAACAACTTGCCTTGTACTACCTCGCTGGACAATTTAATGTTGGAATTTTCAATCGCCATGATCAGGGGATCGTAATCCTCAGACAGTCCGCTTAGCATGATGACTGCGATGAAATCATCATCGAGTGGTGACCCAATATCGCTGAGTTGCTGTGATATTTCAACGATTTTGTTGATGTAGCTCTCCATACTTTGGTTCTCTAATTTTGTACTAAACAAAGCTCTCAATAGCGCCAGTCTCCGACACAAGCCTCTATCCTCATATGCCTTTTGAAGATTAGTCCAGGCCTCGTGTGCAGATTTCGCAGACCTGACGTGTGCAAATGCAGCAGGTTGTACAGATAATGCAATGCGGGCGAGTGCCTTTTGTACCTTCTTAGCGTGCTCAGCATCCGTCGGCTCCTTCTCCACAAAATCCCATAGGTCCTCATGGATCAGCACCATTTTCATCATGAATTTCCATGAGTTATAATTTTCAATGCCTTTTAGTTTGTCCATGACTAGAGAAGATGTGTTAATACCTGTTGCCATGTTGCCGTCGCAATATTTTCTTTTCGCCAAATATCGAATTAATTAATAAATATTGCAAGAATTACAAACAGGACCATGCCTGGGCCCATAACCTGAAGGGTTGATGGTATAAATAAAAGAAACAGGCAGGATTAACTGTGATATATTATTAAGTGAGTTTACAACATTCTTACAGACGGCCATAGAAAATGCGAGAGAGAGAGAACATATATAGAAATAATGTGACGTTTGTTTGACACATTGACGTATTGCGTTTACAGATTACCATCATCACTTCACTTTAGTTTTCACAGTGAAATTTTTGCAGAATACATCGGCAGGCAGTCTTGTTCAAAAGTTTTAGACCTTCAATTATTTTACATTACGTCTTTAGGCTATTTGTTATATATGATTTTGATGGTTTTAATTAACCCTGCTTGGATTTATCGGTACAATATTATCACACCTAAGCAGGACTGTCAAATACATACCTATTGTTTATCATCTTAACTTAATGTTGAGTCCAAGTAAGCTTATACATCTAAAAATAACTGAATTAACATACTTTACAAAACATAGAAAGTGGTCCATATTCATACTTACATGATTTTTTTCGTGTTAGATGTCATTTAAATTTTCTTTAAAATGTAGGTAGCCCATGGTTCCTTTGGTAGTTTAAAACGGGCTGGGTTTAAAAAAAATCACCCTGTATATGCTAGAGACGAAGATTTAATACATAGATTTAAACGGCCAGTTGAAGGCTACCAAATTATCACAGCTTTACAACCATACATTCACCTCCAAGCACTCCGGACTAACTGACATACTCGTTTTCCATTCGTCCGAACACAAGGCCAATTCTAATAATTTATAACGTTCAAAAACTAGTCGCAGTCTCATCTCGGCGACAAGCAAATGTCAAAAACTTGTCAAAAATGTAGGGTAATTAAAGGTATTTTTGACTGAGATTGAGGCCAGACTGTGAACATTCTTAAAATTACGAGAATTGCCCCTCAGTTCAAAATAACGTTTTAAGTTTTTAAACTTGAATTCAGAATCGTCATTATTCATAAAATCGATTGCCACTTACTCAACTATCTAATTAAGGGCTGATTTTCCCAACGCAAGATAATTTTATCCGAGGAATAATTTTGAATTTTTGACAGTTCTTCCATACAGAATTTGTCAGACGTCAATTTAATTCCACGAAAAAAAATTACTGTCGATTTAAAAATCAGCCCTTAGTTGAATTGGTATTCGAATGCAATTTATGGTTACCAGAACTCGATAACGATCAAAGCCCAGGTACGCACGAGCGCGTTTTTCCTGCGGCGATATTTTTTCGCGTACTGGATCTTCGACGTACGGTCAGCATCAAAAGTTGATTAACACTTCAGTTTTTTTAATCTTAGTTATTGAGCAAAATATTTGTTCAAAATTGCAGCATTAGAATTTTTTTTACAATATATACTCTTGTCTATTATGTGAAAAGCTAAAAATCAGTTTATTGAAAAAAGTTGTTGTCAATTTAATAACATGTAAAAATGATAGTGTTAATCGACTTTTGATGCTGACTGTACCTACTGCTTAGCGCCGAGCGAACGTCGACAAACATTCTAAATTCAAGATTAATGTTTAAAATAGCTGGCAATGGGCTAGTGGGTTAGGGTAGTAACACATCTGACGGAAAATGCGTTGAGTATCGTCGGCTGCATAATGCCAGAACGGACAAGTAGATATAAGTAAAATATTCAACCACACACACTCAACCGATGATGCGTTAGTGAGTCGAGCATAGTAACGAAGTTGAGCCCGACGCATCTTCCGTCAGATGTACGACCACCCTAAAGGGTTTGTTAAGATAGCTTGTTTCGATAGACCTATGTCACAAACTACAGAAGGAATCAATAGATATCGGTGTAAATGATGGGGAAATGCTGCACTCTTCCGCTTGACCAGGCGATGGTGAGGCACGCTCCCTCGCTGAAGTTCTGTTGGAAGGCCATGGTGGATGGAACCTCCACGTCTATGCCGCATATAAAGCAACTGGAACAACACAGTTTATCACACTAATCATCACACTAATATTATAAAGGCGAAAGTTTGTGAGTGTGTGTTTATAAGTATGTTTGTTACTTCTTCACACTCAAACGGCTAGACCAATTTTGATAAAATTTTGTATGGACGTAGCTGACACCCTGGATTAACATATAGGCTACTTTTAATCCCGGTATCCCCACAGGATCGAAATTTACGCGGGTGAAACCGCGGGGCGCAGCTAGTTTATTTATATAAAGGCATTTATATAACGCAAAGTTTCTAAGACGTTTCTGTCTTGTGACGTCATTTTGTTGGTATTTAAGAGTCCCCTAGCCATACATATTACATTGATCGTGCGCGGAAAGTTTGAAAAAAATAAATATGCCAGATTCCATAGAAAAATATTCGAACCCCTTTGAATTTCAGGGGGCCACCTTAACGCATCCCTTTTAATACAAATAAACAAAACTCACCAAGGCGTAATCTTAAGCTGCAGCATCAACCTCGTGGTACAGAAGACGGTGACCAGGTGTGACTCCTCAAAAAGAATGGCCAGGTATCTGCCAGTGGGGTCCCAGCACATGTCCAGAATGGGCCCTCCTACGGTGTCCCCTGATGATAGTTCTACCTTTGTCACGTCGAGGACAGGAAGAGCTTTGCTGGTTTGTGATCCTGAGGAAGAGTCGTTCGTTTATTATAACTCAGGTTTAAATGACGAAGAGTTACAAAAATTTTAAAGAATAATGCTTAGATGGTTTGGCTGAGAAGATTAATGAAAGGCGATTAACAAAAGGTATTTACAAGGCAGACGTGAGTGCAATCGCCGCGAGGGGACGCCGTAGGAGATATAGTGACTTTATTGGTGACTAGCTGCGTCCCGCGGTTTCACCCGCAAAAGTGTCGATCCCGTGGGAATATCGGGATAAAAACAATCCTATGTCCTTCCCCGGGACTCAAACTATCTCTATACCAAATTTCATCGAAATCGGTTAAGTGGTTTAGGCGTGAAAAGATAACATACGGACAGACAGACAGAGTTATTTCCGAATTTATAATATTAGGTCCTTACATATGAAATTGGCGTTTTTCGTACTGGCCACTTTAATCACGAATTTCTCCTCTTTGGTAAGGAATTCCAAATTCAAATTTGTACAGCTATAAATAGCTGTACAAATTTGAATTTGGAATTCCTTGGTTTGGTTTTCCTTCATGAGTAAACTCATGTATTTGTGCTTCGATGACCGTCATTCATTTGTTTTTTTTCTTCTGTTTTTTCTGTTTGCGTCACTCATTTTACAAAATGGAAAATTTAAAATATCGCATTATTTACGAGTACGAGTTCCGCCGTGGCACTAGTGCTGCGGAAACGACTCGAAGGGTGAATGATGTGTATGGCGGTCATGTTGCAAAAGAAAACACAGTTCGTTTTTGGTTCCAACGTTTTCGTTCTGGAAATTTCGACCTGCAGAACAAGCCCCGTGGACGGCCTGAGACCCAAGTTGATAATGGAGAATTGAAGGCTATTGTGGAAGCGGACCCATCGCAAACCACGTCCGAGTTAGCTGCAGGCTTCGATGTTAGTGATAAAACTGTTTTAATTCACTTGAAGCAAATTGGGAAGATTAAAAAGCTTGAAAGCACGACAACGCCAGACCACACACTGCGCAACAGACGGCTACCAAATTAGAAGAGCTTGAATTGGAATGTCTTAGACATCCTCCGTACTCCCCGGACCTTGCTCCAACAGATTACCATTTTTTTCGCAATTTGGATAACTTTTTGCAAGGGAAAAAATTCAACTCCGATGGGGCAGTCCAAATCGCCTTCAAAGATTTTATTGATTCCCGTCCGACTGGTTTTTTTAGTAAAGGGATCAATGAACTACCTATAAGATGGCAAAAGTGCATTGAAAACAATGGTTCATACTTTGATTAATTAAATATATTATATTAAAAAATATTCGACTTTTTGCTCCTTCCATACAAAACGCCAATTTCATATGTAAGGACCTAATATTAGTATGGATGTCCTTCAGAAAGGTTAGGTGCATACGTAGTACTTGCAACCGGCGTGCGTATATGAACGCAAACGAAGCAAAAGGTTTTCGTATAGCCGGTCACACGTGATCTGTACGATTTTTGCTTTAACCTTTAGAACGCCATTGTCACATATATGTGACAAACGAAATCTTACCCTGAACGCCAACGTCACAAATATATGACAAAATACACGTCGCAGCATATTATGAAATAAACAATTTAATCATTACTTTTGTGTGTTTTTATTTATATAATTTAAAAGTTTCGCTTTAAGTTTAGCTTCCGTCTATATTTTATTGCATGAAACTAATATAAATAAACCACCAATATCGAGAAATTTGTTGTTTTAAGTGTGTCTGTGTTGTTTTGTTAGTGGCCTGGCGTCAGGGGTACGGCGATACGTTTATACTCTGGCGTTCAAGAGGTTAAATACATTAAATGTTTAGTAATAATAATAATAATAAACCATTTATTTTCAGGTTACAAAGACCCATAGATACATACCTTAACCTAAGTATACATAATAATATAGTAACAATTTTATTAGTAAATAAAACTTAAAAAACTATGTTAGTATCAGTAATGACGTGTGTGTGTGTGTCTACGAAAACAGATGTTATTTTTAATTTTGTCTGTTCTAATACTACTTGTACCGTCAAACGGGGTGAATAGGGATGCAGGGGTGAATCGGGAAAAAACTTGTTTCTAAAAGGAACCAGCTGAAGGCAGTACTGCAGTCTACTGGCGACTCTTGTGCGGGATTTTAACATTAAAATAATATAGTAGTAGCAGGTATGCTGGAAGAGATTTCTTATGAAATAAGCATCACCTTTGTACCTATTTTTCTGTTCTGTTTTTTCTTGTCTGTTTATATATGTGTGTACATAAATGGTAAAATAAATAAATAAATAGTTTGTGGCCAAAAAGGACCCTAATGTGTTTACTGTAATTTAATTAACGATCACGTGCCCTTATTGACAACAAATTGTATTATTTCAACATTAAAATCCATTTTAAAGTTTCGTCCCGATTCACCCCTGCATCTCTATTCACCCCGTTTGTAGGTAGTTTAGGAGTTATGAGGGAACAGATGAACATACAGTTCGGCCGACGAGAGAATGAGTATTCTTTATTAGTTACTAGAATTGTCGCACTGGCAGATGTCTGGAACGTATTCTCTTGACGCCCGGACTGTACGTACAGACGCCAGCACATTAAACTACTACAATCTGTGAAATTTCTTTAATAGATTTTCAACTTTATCGCAAAAGCATAAGGTTCAAAGTTGATTGGGAAAATTTGACAGTTTCGGGTAGCTTGATGTGCTGGCGTCTGTACATAGCCTGTTATAACCCAGGTTTTGTCGTAGTTGGCTAAAATCTAAGAAGAATACTGACCACTCATAAGCCCAGTGTTAGTAAGAGCATACACCATGGGCTCTCCCTTGGCGGCAAACAGCAGTATATCGTTGGGGCCCCAGCAAGCCGCTACAACGCGGTTACCGCGGGCGCACCAACGTTCAGGTGTCCAACGCTTTGTGTCCCATACTCTGTCGAAAATATTAAAAAAGTTGGGTTAAGAAAAAATTCTCTTTTCTTACAATATACAGGAAGATTTTTTTATCACCATCCAAATTTTTACAGGGTGTTCTACCCATGAATATGAACAACTTTCACTATGGGACCAACTCTGAAATCACGAAAAAAAAAGCAGCTGTTTCATACAAAAGTTCAATAGCTACTTGACCAAAATGTATGAAACAGCTGATTTTTTTTTTTCGTGATTTCAGATTTGGTCCCATAGTGAAAGTTGTTCATATTCATGGGTAGAACACCCTGTAAAAATTTGGATGGTGATAATAAAATCTTTCTGTATATAACAAAGTAAACATGACCTGTTTTGTTTGCATTAAAAAGTTTAATTGCAAAAATGTTCAGTTTCGGATCAGTAGTTCCCAAGATAAAAAATAAATAAAAAACAAACTCATAAATATTACCTCTTTATAATGTTAGTACCTATAGATACATTGAAAATAGCCATATACATAGATAATGAGCTTAGTGTTCCATATTTGGTTATGCGTTATGTGAATTTGCGGACAGTAGTTATCTCTTTCAAGAATTCTGATTTTGAATATACTAAGTATTGAATTTGACAATTTAATAAAATTAAATTTTCTTTTACAGGCTTCCAGAAAAGAGACAGGTATCGGACACAAAGTTACATTGTCTATACTCCATTTACTATAGCATTAGACAGAATTTAAAAAAGTCTCTTTTAGGGGCACACTTTGTAATAAAAGTACAACAAACATTATTACAGTCAAGATTGATGTGGAATTAAATATAATCAATTTAAATAACAGCAGTCACACTTAATTGCACTTGTTTAACCTATCTACCTTCTGAAATTACAAGGCTTTCATTTAAAATTATTTAGTTTTTACATAAAATATTGTCGTGTGAATGTTTAAAATCTAAAAGAAGCAGGTGCGGACAGTACCGGGAATGTTTTTCATGTCACTATAATTCTACCAAATCTAAAATGTTCCCTATTCCCTTCATAAGTTGTGGCAGCACGTGTTTTTTTTTATTTGTCGGTTTATATAAAATTGTTTTTAATAAACTGATTGTTACTAAAAATTGTTTCATTTCATGTACCTATCCAAGCATCGTGACGAGTAGATAGATAGAATATGCTTTATTGTATGCCATACATTGTTACTTACAAAAAAAGCACATACATTATTTATTAAAATTGTTTGAATTTAACTTGAAATTAAAAGGTATCGTACTCCTGCTTCTGCGAGCCTCTTTTTTCTAATGTTATAACATTTATTATAATAAATGGAGTAGTTCCTAGAGAGTGGTCACTTTTGTGAGGCTAGTGCTTAGTCCATTCTCTGCCTATGGAATTAGCTGCAAACTAACCTAAAAATAATAGAAGAAGTAGCGGCGATCACTTTGCCTGCGTCAAATGACCAGCGTGCAAACACGATACCACCACCAGCAACCCTCCGGAGTGGGACTGTAGTTTCCATGGACACGTCCCACACTAACATGGAAGTGTCTGCACCGGAACAGCTGATCAGTAAGTCACCGTTTGGAGACCAGCTCACATCAGTGACCGGGCTGTGGCCAGGCCTGTAATGGAGAGCAAGAACTTTAATAAGTACAAGCTGCGCCCTGTGGTTTCACCGAGTCCGCGTATCACTGGTCAGTTTCCCTCAGTCATCAGTTTATTTAATTCGCCAGTTTCATTGATTAGTCAGTTTCACTGATTCGTCAGTTTTACTGATTAGGCCGTTATCCCACTGGCGTTTTACGAGCGTTGACGTCAACGTCGCGTCTGCGCGTGCACGTCCGCTGAACGCGACGTTAACGTCGCGCACATGATACTATTTGAGGCGTACAATCAGAAACATAATGGATTCCGACGAGGAAGCACTACTGTTGGCTTTACTACTTCGACGAAAATTACGTAAAAGAAAAAGAAAATCTCATCGTCAATTCTGGGAAAACCCTTAAATAGTCCAATCGATCACAAGAAAGTGAATATTTCGCACTGTACTCTAATAATATTAAAAATAATGAATCGGAATTTTATTAATATTTGCGAATGGCAAAGACTACATTTGACGAACTTTTACAAGTGATTCAAAGTGACATACAATATTTAGACACGGCGCTATTGTACCTGTTGCCAACAAACGCGACGTTAACGTTGCCCAGACGCGACGTTGACGTCGCGTTCAGCGGACGTTAATGCTTGTCGCAACGTTGACGCTGCGCAGACGTTCGAGAGACGCCAACGCTCGTAAAACGCCAGTGGGATAGCGGCATTATTGTTAGACAGTTGCGTTAACTCGACAGTTTCCAGTGTTTGCCAGTTTTCGTCGATTCGTCACCTTTGTACACTCAAGGGAAAAGTTTTTACATGTCGAAAAACACATACTTAAGTATTATGGATAATTTATCCTGCTGTAAGGAATATCTAACCTTATTAATATCACACTTTATTTAAAAAAAAATACTTACCTTCTAAGATTACGCAACTGTTATTTAAATATGACACCTAACGATATGTCACGATTATAGATGCTGGCGGGAAAAATTCCGAATCATTCCCGTCGAATACTTCGCAAGTATTCCGAAATATTCCGAAAGTTCGGGAATATTTCCCAATTATTCGGGCGAAATATTCGGCGGAAACATTCGATTGCGGGGTACGAATCTTTCTCGCGGGGGGAAAACTTCTCCAGGGAGCATCTCCCCTCTTACCGCACCTCGCACCGCCATCGCCTGCACGCAAGACTCGTGCAGCCGGGCGCGCGCGGCACGCACGACTCGTGCTGTCGGGCGCGCACAGAGGGGTAGCGCGGCGGCGATCGACGAGCGATGCAAAATACGATTTTCAGGAAAAAAAATAAAAATCTTAATTAAATTCATTTTCAATAATTCTGATTTAAAGAAACTTTCCCAGAAGTATTCCGGAATTATTCAGAATTTTTCAGAAGTTTTGCAACTATAGTCACGATTTATGATATGTGTGTACAAAAAATCAAAATAAAATAGAGTTAATTAAAAAGGAAATGAATGCGATCTAAGGTCTGATGTCGTTTTTGGTAATACCTATATGTATTCATCCAGGTATCTTTGAGGGATGTGATAAATTGAGTGTTACACCATGTGACAGTTTCTCTTTAAGAGCCTATACTACCTCAAATGGCTTAGCGTGATCCTTCGTTATGTCGAAAATACTGCACCATTCATTTTGAAATAAATATATGGTAAAATTGAGGATTAATGCTAAGTCTTATGTTAGACGAAAACACGATTCCATAAAATTTTCTCGATAGAAAATAAATCCAAAGTTACCTCTAACCCGAACAATAAACCGCTGGTATTCAAAAAATACTTCAAATTAGATCATGAAACTTTGCAAACTAACTGAACTTACTTTAAAGCAGGTCTTATGTTATTTACTTTTTTTATAATTACCATTATTTTCACTGTAAAAAGCAAATACCTAAACTATTGGCGCTGCCTGCCGCCCAGCACCACACTCTGTCTCGCTCTCACTCAGTCAGCGAGCAGTATCATATGAGCGAGATAAAGAGTGAATTTTAGCTGAGGTAGTATAGGCTCTTAATCGTCATCCAAGTGTCAGGAATATAGTCCTTAGGCACTGGATTAGTTACTTATTTTCAACTCTTTTGCTTTTTGCAGTGGGCATTGTCGGTACCTAGTGAATAAAAACATCCCACAACAAGAGCGAAGGAAATATTTACCTTCAATGCATTTACACAGGCCAGACAGACAGATTTTGACAGGCCTGATGGTCTAGTGGTTAGTGACCCTGACTGCTATGCCGGAGGTCGTGGGTTCTATTCCCACCCAGGACAAATGTTTGTGTGATGAGCACGATCATTTGTTCTGTGTCTGGGTGTAATTTATCTATAATATGTATGTATTTAGAAATATATAAGTATGTTTATCAGTTGTCTAGTACCCATAACACAAGCTCTGCTTAGCTTGGGACTAGATGGCGTTGTGTGATAGTTGTGGAATATTATTATTATTGCTCCCAATTCATAATCGGTGTTTTTTTTTTTGGGATTTAAAAAATCAAAATATTTGTCTTGTTGCCTGTAGGTACTAGCCATGTCTGCATGAATAGATGATACTAAAACTGGGTGATAAAGAGCGATGGAATGCACTTAAATGTACAGAGGCCAGCACATCAAGATACCCCAATCTGTCAAATTTTCCCAATTGAATATGAACCTTATTACTTTGTAGTAAAGTTGAAAATCTGACAGATTGGGGTAGCTTGATGTGCTGGCGTCTGTACATTTAAGTATGTAGTATGTGCGCTTAAGAAACGTGTTGCAATGATACCATCGCAAAATATTTCTTTAAAATCGTCAGGCAATTTTAATGAATATGGTGTCATCAAATTAAAAAAAATATCATCTATGCTAAAAGTCATTAAATAGATCTCAATATCTATTTAAATTAGCAGGCGTATGTGTAGTTTTCCACCGACTGTACTTTGGCTGACATTGATCGAAGGATGTATTGAATGAAACTGACGAATCGACGAAAACTGGCAAACACTGGAAACTGCCGAGTTAACACAACTGTCTAAGCGGTAAACCTGACAAATCAGTGAAACTGACTAATCAAGGAAACTGGCGAATTAAATTAACTGATGACTGAGGGAAACTGACCAGTGATACGCGGACTCGTTTCGATGATAAAAAGTATTCTTTGTCTTGTCCGAATTTCATCTAAATCCATTCAGCCGTTTTAGTGTGAAAGCATAACAAAGAAACATACAAAAAATCAAAACTTTTTTATAAGTTTAGATAGGTACTTAGTTTAGATGAATTGTGCAATTTGGGTGAAAAATCTAAGATAAAGGAATGGCAGCATAAAATGGTAGCAGGGTTTTGATATTATTATTATGTCAAATAGAGAATTTATGATTCTGATGCAAAAACATAATGAAACCCGGTTCAACTTTGAACCTTATAATTCAGTGATAAAGTTGAAAATCTATTAAAGAAATTTGACAGATTGTAGTAGGTTGATGTGCTGGCGTCTGTACAACATTTATAATGACTTGAAAAACAAAACATTGAAATGCTAGAGAATCCATACTTAATATTATAAATGTGAAAGTGTGTCTGTCTGTTACCTCTTCACGCTTAAACCATTAAACCGATTTAGATGAAACCCCTAAGACGACCCACTGACCAAATTTGGTATAAAGATAGTTTCGAGTCTCGGGAAAGGACATAGGATAATTTTTATTCCGATATTCTCACAGGATCGAAACTTATGCAAGTGAAACTACAGGGCGCTGCTAGTATCCATATAGATTCGAAAGTAACTCTGTATGCTAAAAGTAAAGTAACCCTGTATGAACCACTAACGGATTTTGATTTTGGCAAGGGGATAGATAGCACCCTGGGGAAGGACATAGGCTACTTATTGTCGCGACAGCATGTTCCCGTGATAAATTTCGACATCCGCAGAAGCTAGTACAGTAACAAAATAAGAATCAGTAAAATTTCTAAGAGGTAAAATATAGAAAACAGTATGTACCTTTTTAAAACAACAGCATTACTTGATGAAGGTTTAGTAAACATAGAATTAGGATCCACAGTCCACACAATCACACCCTGCTCACACCCCACAGCCAGTTCAGAAGCTGAGAACGGTCTCCAGCTTAACGAAGAAACATGTCCTTGTGCCTTACATTTCAACGTAGATACAAATGAGACTTCTGAACAGTATATTCTTACATTGTCGTCCACTGTTGCTACAGCCATTTTAGTTGTATGAGGGTGCCATGCTATACATTTGATTGGACAATTCCCCCAGTTCCTGGTTCTTGAGTAGTTTGCAACAATTTTAGGCCCTATATCCTTCAGATGTGGCTGTAAAAAGTATCTGAATGCTGTGAATACATTTGCGACTTTTAACACGTATGACGCGGCGACAGCTAGGACCTGGCTCTCGCGGTTCACTGACGGGTCTGCAGCAACACCTAAAGCCTCTAAAAACCCCTGTTTATACCACACACTAGTGATTTTCTTGAGCAAATTGTCCTCGACGTCAATATACATAGAAATGTTCTCGTCCGAAGTCCTGTGGTGATGTATGTCGCGGGTTACGTTTATTACGGGATGACTTTTCGTCTGAAACAAACATGAACTGGTTCACTAAGGGTTTATTATGGATAATTGCGAAGTAATGAAGCTAACCTTACCGAGTTTGTAAACGTAGTGATATTTCCGTAACGTGCATTCCCACAACAGAAAACTTCGTTTAGTTTGCAGAAGGGTATCTCCTCTGGGCCTGGGAGGTCGGGAAACCCATGAAAAGCCGACATTTTCTTTGTATAGTGTAATATTTTGTGAAAACGACCGGCGCGCTGTTAAAGTTTTTAAATATTTTTGTTTGACATTACACTGTCAGATGCCCATGCATGTCAATAATTTTGGTAATAATGTTGCCATATTGCAAAATTATTATAACGCGTAAACATTTTTTTCTAATACTTTTCGTTTCTAAATGTTTCTTCCCTAAATCCTTCCACTAGCAAGGCCGGTGAGACTAATATTCGTGAAATTTAATGTCTAGACACACTTTTTTAACAAGTTTTTATTACAATTGGCTGTTTACTATTTTGGTATACTTACCATAATCTGCATTGGCGTATCTAGGGATTCTTTCGAGGGGGGGCCTGGCCCCTGACCTTTTTTTGTTACCCCCCGTCCGGGAAGAACGGAGGGTCATGATGTCGGACACCTTTTTTTTTCTCGCTGTGGAAATCCTCATGGACTTCCTCTATCGTGGGGGTGACAGAGGGGCATGCCGGACTCTTACCGGCTAAAACCACCGCGGTGTTCCACCTTTACCTTTGGCCGGGGGTGCGGGATTCGCATAAGCATTCACCGCTCCCCCGACAGGCCTCGACCCGCTCCAACATATTAATATTCGCTAAAACGAATTGTGGCAGAGATAAAAGATTTCTGCTTACCTACGTATTCAAAGTATAATAAGGGTACTTTCAGAATTTACTGCGTCGCATCCAAGATTTATGTAAAATGGTGGAAAAGGGTGAGACATTCTGGTACTTAATTGATTCTTTACTTCTTGTTACTTGAAGTTATTTTACTGATGTAAGTACATCCTACCCGTTGTGCTATCAGACCAATGTTCGAGAGCGTATTTTGAAGTGAAAACTTCTTTAGCGGCGTTGTACACTTTTTTTGTAATGGGTAAAAAATGTTAAACTCGCGTCAGGACACGTGACCTGATCGAAAATTCGTAAGACGGATGGAGAGTAGACAGCCGGCGCGGCGTTGGTGAGGAAGTATCCCCCTCTCTTTCTACGTCGCGGCGAAAATGTATGCCTGCTGTTTCGTTTAGGCGGCGCAGGGCGCTTGCATGAATGTTCGTGTGTGTTTATGTTATAGCGTGCCACGCGCATCCATTGATGGTGACAGCTGATGGCTCGACCGTCTGTGTAGTGGCCACACTGCTGTGTATTCGTAAAATTCGTGTATATAAAGTGTTTAAAATATGGAATTGAATTGAATCTATTAATGAAAAAAGTGACGAAGAAATAGCGAAAGAAAATGAGTTATATTAATTCAATTAGTTGATTTATTTTAACGTTAATATTCAAGTTTTCACTTCTGCCGGCACTCCCGGAGTGCAACCCGTCTTTTTTTTTATTTGAAAACAAATCTGTGGGGAAGTCGATAAGATGAAGTTTTAAGCAATTGGGGCTTCTTAATTTCCTAGTTATTAGACCCAGCGACAGCGATACCTAGTTCCTAAAATGATGGTTTTCTTTCTCAGCGCCTTCTTCTTCTTCAACCCTCTAACTGGATCTAAATTAGGTACCATCTTAAATAAAGCCATTCATTATATTTAAGTCAGTAAATTATTATTTTAATATAAAACCAATCAATCTTTAGAGGAATTTGCAGACAAATACCTACCTACCTCACCAGAATTTCTTGGACGATTAGGAATTCCGTAATTTCATCTCTAAAATAAAATGAACGGCTGCCAAGTCAGTTAAATAGATAGTTACATAAATGCTTTTCTATTAGAACTATACGGAATGATAAATAATGTTTGTATATTTAACTAGCTTTTGTCCGCGACTTTGCACAGATACCTAACATGTTAACATCCTTACATCTAAACTTCTTAAGTAGAAAGAGAAAAGATTTGATTTTTTGTAGGTAGGTACTTATGTTTGTATGTTTGTTACACTTTCACTCCAAAACGGCTGAACGATTTGGCACATTGATAGACTATGGCATGGATTAAGACATAGGATACTTACCTACTTTTTATCCCGATATTCCCACGGGATCGGGATTTGCCGGAGACGCGTTATTACTAAATGTACCTTGTGGAAACTCCTCATAGGGTTTTGGTCGGCTATAATTAGCATGAGACTTTCGAAATTTCTAACTACTAAATATACCCGAGTTGGAGTATCATAATCGGGTATATTTAGGACCGAGCGTTGCGGGATTACGTACTATTAAATATACCCGGCCGCATAATGCCAGTGCCAGACTGTATACCTATTACCACAGATACGTCTAGTACCTACTACACTCGGCGTCACATAAATCGCACCTCTTCGAAAATAAGTTTAAAGCATATCCCGCCAGCAACGAATACATTAAACCCAATTAATATTGGTATCAATTGAAAGTATGTTTAACGACCTTTAAATTAACAACAGTTAGAATTCCTAAACACAACAGATCTCATTAGCACGTAACGTTAAAAATTTTTTTGTCAAAATACGCATTACAACGGTCACTTAATTGCATCTCCCTACAAGGGTATAAAACGGGCGACCCGGGTTAAATGTGGGTCATTCGCTATTCAATCTTTGAAGTGAACACACGTGAACAGCTACAGCAAGAAAAATACCCCAGAAGATGGATACCACTGCAGATGAAGCCGCTCAAGTCATTGCACTACTGCAATCAGGGATGCGGCAATGTGATGTTGCTCGGCAACTGAACTTGAGTCGTTTTGCCGTTCGACGAGTGTTCCAACGCTTCCAAGAGACTGGTGGCTATATCCGAAGACGTGGATCTGGAAGACAACGGTGCACATCCGAAAGAGACGATCGCTTCATTGTTTCGACGTCTTTACGTAATCGGTTCTCCAATGCTGTTGAGCTGCAACAACAACTGCGATCAGCTCGCAGAACTTCTGTAAGCGTCTCTACGATTAGAAGAAGACTGCAGGAAATGAAAATTGCAGCTCATAGGGTTGCTACAGGGCCAAAATTGACTGCACAGCATAGGAGAGACCGGTTGCAATTTGCCCGTGACCATGTGGATTGGACAATAGACCAATAGAGGGCTGTGCTCTTCTCGGATGAGACGATGGTGTGTCTTTTCTGCAACGACAGGCGTCGAAGAGTGTATAGGAGGCAAAGGGAACGATTTGCACAAGCCTGTATTCAAGAGACAGTGGAATACGGGGGTGGCTCGTGCATGTTCTGGGGCGGCATGTCAATCGACGGCAAAACGAACCTTGTGTGTGTTTCTCGGACTGGAAGTGCTCGCGGGCAAGGGTCGCTGACTGCTGCTCGGTACATAACAGAGATCTTAGAGGAGCAGGTTGTCCCTTATGCGGGTTTTGTTGGCAGTGGGTTCACGTTAATGCACGATAACGCCCGCTGTCACACCGCTTTAATTGTAAAAGACTACCTGCAAGAAGTTGGAATCCCTGTTATGCGCTGGCCGACGCGAAGTCCAGACCTAAACCCTATTGAGCACCTTTGGGATGAACTGAAACGGCGAGTACGGGCACGTGATCCTGCCCCCACCACTCTCCAAGACCTCCAAGATGCCGTCATTGCAGAATGGGACAACATTCCGCAAGAGACTGTTGTCACATTAATTAGGTCCATGAGAGAACGCATGGAAGCAGTCATCAGGGCTAGGGGGGGTAACACTAGGTTTTAAGTTGTTTTTAAGGACTTTGTTGTAATTTTTGCTGATAAAATAAAATTTAACTTTTTAATCATTTGCATTAGCTTGCTTTTTTTTATTCCCTGGTAAACAAAAAACCAAATCCATTGATTTATTCTGAAATTTAAATAAATTGCCTTTCCAATGATACCTTATAGTCATATGTCTGCCATTGATTAATAGGGTTAAAATGACTTTGAAGGGAATTTTTAAAGAGGTGCGATTTTTGTGACGCCGAGTGTATTATATATTCTGTGCCACAGACATCCATAGTCTGTGCTGGACCGCTTTGTGCTCGTTACAGTAAAGAGCAAAATGTATTTCAACACAGACATTCTCTGTATTAGTATACATTATGCTCGTCATTTCCAAAGCAAACTACGTACGAGTGCAGAGCAAAGGATTCGGCAGCAGGGTTGTGAAACGTCTGGCATTACGCGTTCCGGTGTTGTACCTAATGTTGACATGCTAATATATATGTACAGTCATATATCTCGACATAGTTAAACGAATGAAGCGAGCTCGGGACTTGGGGCACCCCGACTCGGACAGGTTAGGACCGATATTGCCACGGGATCGACATTACAATATCGGGATAAAAAGTAGCCTATATGTTAATCCAGGATGTCAGCTACCTCCATACAAAATGTTATCAAAATTGGTCCAGCCGTTTGAGCGTGAAGAAATAACAAACATATAAACACACACACACACACTCACAAACTTTCGCTTTTATTATAATATTATATTATATTAAGTGTGATAGTGTGATATTATAATATTAAGTGTGATAGTGTGATATTATAATATTAAGTGTGATAGTGTGATATTATAATATTAAGTGTGATAGTGTGATATTATAATATTAAGTGTGATACTGTGATATTATAGTGTGACTAGCTAACACGGCGAACTTCGAACCGCCTCAGAATTATTTTTATTATTTATTTAATTCGAACACAAATGGCTCATATTATTGTTAGTAACACTTATAAAACTACCGGTAAACCGGGGTTACTTTGATCAATTTTGAACTTTAATTGACTGTAATTTTTGAATATGTGGTTCTAAGAAAAAATATAAAAAAATGTAAGAATCGGTTTTTATAGTTCTCTCTGTAAAAGTAAAAAAAAAAATCAAAAAAATCGATTAGTTTTTCAGAAAAAAAAATAAAACAAAGTGATAAAAGTTAAAATGATTCTGGGGTTACTTTGGAACCCCCCGTTTTTAACATAGAATCTGAAAGTAGCCCCAATAAATCATTTTATCTGGTAAAAATCGGTATTGATAAAAACTTACCTTTTTTTGCATGAAACAATGTGTCATCACCAGCGCACCCGCAAAAAGGATTGTGACAGTTTACCAGTGTAGTCATCCGAAAAAAAAAACTACCAAAAGTTGTTCCGTTTTACGCAATTTGCAATTTTATGTCGATAAGAAGTTTCTATCAAATTAACCCCGTGATTCAAAGTAACCCCGGTTTACGGTACGTTAGTAACATTCTCAGTAAAATAAAATAAAAGTGAAACAAAATAAACAGAACAAAACTAAAATAAAATATAAAAACACTAATTCATAAACCTATAACTATGACTATACCCGCTTCCCGCTGCACCCGACCTGCAGCTGTGCATACGGGTCCAGTGCCCCAGGAACGGGCAATCAGGCTTATCCACTATCACCTTTAGAATGCTGTTGGTACTCCCCCGAATTCTTCGCATCAGGGATGCTGTTCTTTTTCGCATAATTGCTTGAAAGCTATCTACGTCCGCTTCAGCAAACATGCCCGATGCGCTACAGAACCGCGGGAGCCCCAACAGCACCCTAAAAGCGTTATTGTACTGTACGCGAAGAGCGTTGTAGGCCCTCTGCGTATGTCTAACCCACAGGCTGCACGTGTAAAATGACTGGCAAAACGCCTTGAATAGAGTCCGTTTCACTTCTTTGGTACATCGTGCAAACCTACGGGCCAGCATATTACATCGGATCGACAACGCTCTTCGCTCCCTCTCTATGTCATTGTCGTCATTCAAATCCTCATCCACTATATGGCCAAGGTACCGAAAATGCGACACTCTTTTTAGTGGTACACCATATAGGCATACCGGAGGGACTGTCTCAGGCTTTTTTGTACCCACCCTGAACACCACAAGCTCACTCTTCCGCACATTGTACACTAAACCATGAGCCGTGGCGTACCCCTCACATATCTCAAGCATCCGTCTGAGTCCATCGATCGAGGGACTCAGCAGCACCATATCATCTGCATAACTTATACTATTAATATTTTTTCCATCAATAGAGCATTATAATTGACAAAGTTCAATAGACACGTGGCGCCATCTATTATCATAATAACGTTATTGATGTTTTAGCATTAGCACTTTTTTCGGGATGAAAGATACCCTATGTCCGTTTCTGTACACCTGATAACGTATACGCAAAATGGGTACCTACTTGGGCAAAATGTTAAGGCATTTTAAAGAGTTATCCAAAATGTACGCTAAGATTAAAGTTGAGTTTTTCCGGAGATCGATTTTCCCTATTAAGATTATGCATAGTAGGTGTCCAAACAAAAAAACTTTTAGCACTCTTCGGGGTGTCATCGGAAAGCATCGTAGAATCTCGGAAAATTGGGACGTTTCACGAAACGGGGTCATACCTACTAATCATGAGCTGTGCCTAGGCCAGCTTCTGCGAAAATAGCATTTTTCCCAAGTATGAAAACTTTAATATTGCCTTTTATGAATAAACGATATTATTATATTATTATTATATTATATTATTTAATTTTTTGCTCCAACTTTTAGCCATAATTTTCAATCTTGCGATTGAAATTATTTTAGTTGTCAGTGCTTTTACCAATAATAATCTAAGGACCTAATGAAACGAACTTTAATGACTCTACTGTGTGCTTGTGTGATACCTACCTCAAAACGGGGCTACTTTGACTTCCAGGGTTACTTTGACAGATTTTGGAGCTACTTTGACAGACCGCCAAAATCGGTTTTCACGTGTGCTCAGCAAGTGTGCGTGACCTCGAGTAATATTGCGCGAGGCGCGGGGTGTGGGGAACGCGTCATAGCGTTGTGATCGGCCTGGTCAAAGTAGCCCCGCCTGTTCAAAGTAGCCCCGTTTTACTGTGCTGCTCTTCGTACCTGAGAGCTTAGAAAAAAATAATATGATTAAGATTTAAAATTGTGGCTGAATAATAACAGCGGCACCGGTTGTTGCCGAGGTCGGTCCGTGGATGGTTGACCATCCATTACATATCGAGCCCCGCCGTGGCTAGGAACGGTGATATATTGAAAAAAATGTGGTTTTTCTATTTCGTGTAACTTGTTAAGTACATAATGTGGAATAGGGATTTAACATTTTGGTATATGTTTTTTGACTCATTGGTCTAGAATCACGTAAAAGGAATACATACACACGATTCAATAAATTTTTCTCGGTACAAAAAAAGTATTTCAGTTATATCTATTTTTTTACTCTTTTCAACATCACGGCGTAACACTTAAGAGTTATTCAATGGAATTTACTTTAAGATATAGAGAATTATCATATCAAAGTTTACTCAAAAAGTTTTAAATTTAATTCATTTATTTTGTTAAATAAGGTCTCAAGGAGTAAATTCGTTTTGGCACATACGACGTTTTATTCCGAGCGCACGCACGTTATAGCCATCACGCTTCTTTTGCGTTTCAAAAGTAATTTCATCACTTTCGCTCGCTAAGTAGATTTTCGAGGATTTTAGATTTTCGAGGTTGGTCCTGACTGTCATTTGTATATCTTTGACAGTCGTTACGGGTGGTCAGAAGTCCGAAAGTTTGACAACCAATCTTACAAAGAGGTACAGTAAACGGGGCTACTTTGACTTCCAGGGTTACTTTGACAAGGCCGATCACAATGCTATGACGCGTTCCCTACACCCCGCGCCTCGCGCAATATTACTCGAGGTCACGCACACTTGCTGAGCACACGTGAAACCCGATTTTGGCGCTCTGTTAAAGTAGTTCCAACACCTCTCAAAGTAACCCTGGAAGTCAAAGTAGCCCCGTTTTGCGGTATCGTATTACCCAGTAACTGGGTTGTGGAGGTCAGATATGCAGTCATTCCATGTAAAATACTGGTATTCCAGCTACATCCGGTTAGTCTTGAAGTTGAGCCTAACATAGTTTGGAAAAGGCTAGGCAGATGACGGTAAAGTCTATAAAAATAAGGGGAATTATAAAACGATCGAATAAAAATGATGAGATACTGTTTTAATAACTTGAGCGGTATGAATTTGAGGAAGCGAAAAATTAACTAAACTAACGACGAATATTGATTAATTATAATAAAATCCAGAACGAGCTTACAAAAAGTGGGTTGTGATTAATCCATTTCAATCTCCGCGAAGCGGGGCTCCGTCGACATAAGATGCAAGAGCAAGTGAATGACAATACAAATTCCTTTACCGTGCATCGTGTTGATTTCTCGTCAGTCGCTCACTTAGTACCTAATACTATAACGTAAACTAATTATTTTTGTCTTAAAACTTTAATTTACAGTCACTCGTTTAAATACTACCCTAATAATAATAATAAACATTTGACATAGTGGTGGTGGATCGATCAGAGCGGCGCGCAATGATTGTTGACATAACTGTCCCGCATGATGAGAACCTCGTGAAAGCTGAGAAAGATAAACAAATTAAGTATCTTGACTTGGCTCACGAGGTTGTCGACATGTGTGATGTGGACTCAGCGATCATTGTGCCGATAGTCGTTACAGTCAATGGATTAATAGCCAAGAGCCTCGACCAACACCTAAGGAGGCTCTCGTTGGGCAGCTGGATCAAGGGCTTGATTCAGAAAGCTGTACTTCTGGACACGGCCCGTATTGTTAGGAGGTTCCTCTCTCTGGAGCCCTGACCGCCGGTAGCTTGGACCCTGTTCCCGATACCGGTGGGCTACAATTTTTTATATTTTTAAATGTTTTTATATATTTTTTTATATTCTAATATTTAAATATATAATTTATATGTATATAGCGAAATAAAGGAAATAATAAACATTTAATTCAGAATCATTTCTAACACATTCACTGAAGTGTAGGTCACCGGTGACCGCGAACAATAGATTTTCTATTGTGTCTGTTGTCTGGCAGTCAAGGTGTTACACTTATAAACTAGTTTTAGTAACATTTATTCACATTTGGCTGCGTGAGGCGCGCCGATCCTGCGGTAGTGATCTATTATTATTATTGTTAGCCTGTGACGTCCCACTGCAGGGCAAAGGCCTCCCTACTCTCTTTCCACCTCTCTCTGTTCAAAGCTGCTGAGGACCAGTTCTTGTTGAAGGAGTCCAGCTCATCCCGCCATCTCCGTCTGGGCCTGCCACGATGTCGTTTACCATTAAGAGGGACCCATTGGGTCGTAAGTTTGACCCACTGTTCGTCTGACATGCGGCAGATTTGTCCAGCCCACTTCCATTTTAGCGTGGCAGCTTTCCAAGTGACATCATATCTTGGTGATGGAACGAATGGTCGTATTCCTAACCAGAGCCCTGATTCACAACCATACGACAGGCTATCATATCGAAAACCTGACATTTCGATAACCTGATTTGACTTGCCCTCGACAGCAAATAACTGTTGGAAGAATAGCGGGCGTCTATTTGATTTAAACTGACAAAATTTTCGGGGTTTGGACTTGTGAACAGCGTTTAGAAGACTCATACGATAACAATGATTAATGTTCGATACGATACGGAAGCGTATCGAGTGTTTGTGAATAGCTATGCAGGTCTGTTAGTTTGATACCCTATACCTACGTTGTCATGGGCTATGGAAGTTAAGGCAGGATAGGTATGAAAAATTTATAAAAGGAGGGTGTGTCATTAATTAGAGTTTACAATAATAGTTACATTTTTAATTTTAAATATTATATATAATTTTAAATATTATATTAAAAAAAGTTAACGGAAATTAATGAGTCCGTAAAGTTAACTTGTAAGTTAATCCGTTACTCGAAATGTTAATAACTTCTTTAATTAATGGATTAACGGTATTGCGCTCAGCTTTGCTTAAACCTTAAACCACTTAGAAGAAAAGGCGAACACACACAAACCAATTCCCGAGATTATAACAAACTCCACGAGTCCTCAACGTAGGTATCCAATTTTGAGATTACTTACTCGCAATACATCTGTATCACAAACTTGGAACTCCAAAGGGATGGTACTTCGCCGACCAAAATGAGATTGGCTTTTGTTATCACGATGTAGGTAGGTACTTCCATCAAGGTCCGGGCTAAGGGTGTATTCACGTAGAAGCACCGCTAATTACGTAACACACCATCAATCACAATATGAATCATTTTGAAGGATATTGAAAACCATTGCTTCATAATGTTCGAAAAATTTGTCTGATCAACAATGTATGATATTGTTACGAGCTTGGGGTTCGTGACAATAAAAACTGCCGATTTAATAACCAAAAATAGACACTTTATTTAAAAACAACAAATAACAACTGTAAATGCACTAATTATATAACACAATCGCACTACAGATCACTCTAGTCGCACTTGCAGATCGCTTCGATGTTTTCGCTTGTATCGCTTATCCAATACTGATCCCGGGTCGCGGCCACACCGGCCTTATACAGGGTGTTACGGAAAGAGTATATCAATACAAACGGGTTGAAGAGTGTATCTGGTCTAGAATCTCTGTACTAAATTTCAGCTCAAAAGCATTAACTTTGAAAATGCTTAATATTTTTTTATTTCGACATCACGGCGCTGCACTGGCGTGCGGTTGCGTGATGTGCGTGTACTAGGCGCACAGACACACTGCAGATAATGGATAATGACCCTCGTAGTGCGGTGACACGTTTGTTATGATTTCAATTTAATAAAGTATCGAAATAAAAAAATATTAAGCATTTTCAAAGTTACTGCTTTTGAGCTGAAATTTTGTACAGAGATTCTAGACCAAATACACTCTTCAACCCGTTTGTATTGATATACCCTATCCGTAACACCCTGTATAGGCCTCGGATAGTTCCAGAACCTTCTACCGTAGAAACATCTAGAATGTTCGAGTACATACCGGTCCCGACCGACCAGGCGTCGATAGTTCTGGAAAGTTCTAGTATCGAAATTTCTAGAAGCATCTTGATTACTAGTTCTGCTACTCGATACTAGATGGCGCTAGTGGTGGGCATTAATTGTGGCGCGCAACAATATAAATAACGCAATGTATGTTGTTGTACTGTCAAAATTAAAGCCATTGCTACTGGTAGTGTTACACAATCAATAACCCCGCTGGTTACCGACGCTGACATGCCAGCATCTGTCAGTGCTAACAAATGCTGGTTGGTGCAGGCAGTTTTCAAGGCTGGTTGCTGAAGGCAACCAGTGCGAACCGGAACCGACTAATTCAGATAGGAACTTGTGTCAGAACGGCGACAGTTCGTGCTGATTTGGCAAAAAGTATGAAAACTGCCTGCGCTAACTAGCATTGACAACCAGCGTTTGTCAGCGCCGACAAACACTGTCATGTCATGTCGGCGCCGTTTATCATTATGATTTCACTAGCTACTGCCCGCGACTTCGTGCGCGTGAAATTTCACCCTCCTCTAACACATTACCAGTAGCAGTGGCTTTAATTTTGACAGTTCAACAACATTTATTGCGTTATATACGTTGTTGACAAATTTTTCGAACATATGAAGCAATGGATTAGCAATATCCTTATTTTAGAGTTTATTCACAAAAATCACTATTAACTACGCTCTACGTGAATATAGGTACCCCAAGATAAAATGTGTCAAATGAGAACGAAGTTAATTTTGGAGTCGTCTTCGAGTCCTATTAACCTCTTTGGTTCTTGGTGATAGGAATCTACAAGGACCAGATTAAGGTTTGTGGTCTTTTGAGGCGATTTCTGTGAACGCGTTGGATCAGTTTGCTACGGATAAGGCAGCCTTTGATCTATGTATATCGTACGTAAGATCTCCGGAAAAAGGGCTTTGGTCCTGCGATGGTCGCAAAGTATGGGTACATATGTGATATTCGATTATTTATCTATTGTCTTTTTAAAATGAGGAGTGTGCCCTATTTCACCAGTATCTAACTATCTACTTACTCTGCTTTTGTGTACCTATATGTCGCAGGGAAATGAGGATGTCAGAGATTTCGCGAAACCCCTAGGGATATCACGAAATCCCGGTAGATGTCGAATATTCTCATTTATTACGTCTTTTTCTAAAAGTATTTTGTCGTATCACTAGATGTGATATGACAAAATACTAATATTAAGTCAGAGATACGTCATTTCACTAAACTAAATGTAGTAAAATAAAGAATACTGTTGATGAATAAAGTAATAAAACAAAATTACAAATTAACTGGTGCATTTATATTCTTCAAATAATTTAATTACATTTTCGATCCTGTCTGCAGTCCACAACGGTTTATCTCTCTCTCTTTTTCCTTTAAAAATTTTTTGAATCTCCCGATCAAAGTCTTCTTTACAAATGAACTCTTTTTTCTGCTCCGAACGTGTTTCTCTACTCCCGTGTGGGTACTAGAGCCAGCGAGAGAAATGCATGGCTCGATTTTTATTCGGCAGTATCCGCTTTTCTGACATTTTACTAGATTTAGTTTAGTGAAACGACATATTATTACTGACGATAAATTGGTATATTGTCATAGTTATAATTATTTTATTATTATCATTGACTAGTTTTGAGCAATTTTTAACCGACTTCAAAAAAAGGAGGAGGTTCTCAATTCGTCGGAATCTTTTTTTTTTTTATGTATGTTCCCCGATTTCTCGAAGACGCCTGGACCGATTTGAAAAATTCTTTTTTTATTGGAAAGGATATACTTCCCAAATGGTTACATGAAAATTTTATCGAAATCGGACAAGCGGTTTTTGAAAAATCAACAAAAATCTAAAAATTTACCTACATTTTCTACATTAACGATCTTTTCGTTTACTTTTTTGTGGGGTAGGTACAACTAAAAAGTGAAAAATAAAAACTTTTTACAAAAAAAAACAACCGACTTAAAAAAAACACTACAAAGTGATAAATAACTTTAATTTCGGAAGTCGGTGTCAAAAAAACGAAAATGCGGAACCAACGACACCGACTTCCGAAATTAAAGTTATTTATCACTTTGTAGTGTTTTTTTTTAAGTCGGTTGTTTTTTTTTGTAAAAAAGTTTTGTTTCACTTTATTTCATTTCATCTTTTTATTATGTGATTTAACCTAATTTTATGATTGTATGACATGTGTAATTACTAACAGTGACCAATAACTTGTATGTGTGGTGCAAACTGTTAATATACGTTGGTTATTAATAAGTAGATAAATATCACTTTTAGTAAGAAGACGTAATAAACAAGAATATTCGACTTCTACCGGGATTTCACGAAATCCCGGTAGAAGTCGAATATCCTCATTTCCCTGCGACATATATTTTTAACAATCTGTTGGTCGACTCATCACGTGACCAGAGGGCTGGCCTATTTTTTGGCCAAAGAATCAGCATTGCCATACAACGTGGCAATGCTGCCAGCCTTTTGGGCACGTTTCCCGTTGACAGTGATGCGGACGAATTTTTTGATGCCCTTTGATTATTTTCCCTCCCTTTTTATATACCTACTTGTACATATTATTATTTTTAAGTTGAGTTTTTTTTTTTATTGTCTATCTGTGAATGAGTATTTAAACTTTAAAGATTCTCCATGACGTCTTATTTAATTAATGTGGTCAATATATTTTCAAGCTAGTTCTAGCGAATTGTTATATAAGCTGTTCTTGCAAATAGATTTAATTTAATTTCAATACCTACCTGTTATTTTTAGTTGTGTGTGTTGTAATGTCGATATTGTCTGAAATAAATAAATGTTATTATTATTTATATTTGCGTTTTGGGAGACTGTCTTTTGTAATTTTGACGTTCGTAAGGTGCTGATTCTCAGCCTAGTTTGAATAAATGACTTTTGATTTTGATTTATATTCGAGAGACAAAACACAATAGATTTTCGCGCTAACTATGAATTGGTAGAGGTTAGATTTTAATGCGGGAATCATTTGGAACACTAAACCATCATCTGCCTAGCCTTTTCCCAACTATGTTGGGGTCGGCTTCTAGTCTAATCGGATGCAGCTGAATACCTGTATTTTACATGGAGCGGCTGTCTACCCGACCTATACAACCCAGTTACTGGGTAATACGATACCCCTTGGCAAGACTGGTAGTCAGACTTTCGGGCTTCTGACTACCCCGTAAAGACTGTTAAAGATCCACGAATGACAGCCGGGACCAACGTTCCGAGGCACGGAGAGTAAAGATGGTCACCCATCCACAGACCAACCACGGCAAGCGTAGCGTAATAATCGATCGACCTGTGCGGCTGTTATTATTTAGCCACGGACCCTATAGTGCCTAAGGTGGCCTACACTCATAAAAAATATAAATCCGGCACTGTGGCATACCCTGAGCATACTCCACTAAAAGGTCGAAACAAATGATCATGCTGGGTGCTTTCCCACAATTTTTAGTAAGATAAAGCTCTGGAAATACTGATGCGAAACACGCGCGGCATGGGTGACGAAATTCACACGCACCGATTGTCATCATTAAAACAGAAGAAAGGCAGAAATAGATGATCTCGTGTTTTCGTTACATATAAAAGCATGTTCGTGGCAACCCGCCCCTAATGAGAATTTTTAGACACAGCGCACACTATACGATACTATAAAGCAAGCAAGCAAGTTGCAGAGTCACAACGAAAGGCTAAGGGACCTCTTTCGCTACTTGTAGCAGCGAGACGCATGGTGCGCATGCGGACACGACGATAGTCGCATGCGACAGGGCAGCATCTTGCTGTGAGCGCTAAGGAAGGTGCACGTGTGTTTGTATTGCGCTTTCGCTTTCGTATGATAGGTACGCACCAAGACAAGGCAACTAGTGGAACAACACGACCGTCTTTCCGAATACATACATACGTAAACTCACATCTTCCCATGGGGATGGGTTACCATTTATCTCTTTCGAATAGGTACCTCAAAAAAATGACCGTTTCCTGCACGACCTCTGTCGTAACAACTAGTGGCGGACGCAAACGATATCTCTGCATCTAGTTGCAACGACAAGACGCAGTTGTAGGCGACTACCTCTGCGTCTTATTGCAATTAACAAGTTGCACAGTTTGCGCTGGCACTTAGAATGCATTAGTGCTTCAAGTATTAGTCTTACATACAACAAACTTACAAGTTGTGTTAGCCTCAATTACCTTTGAATTTAGTAGTTTGTTCATCATGCTTGACTAACGACTAAAGTTTGTTTTTCGTGGAAATAGATTAGGTAGACGGTCTCGATGGTCTGGTGGTGGTCGCAAGCGCTACTGCAGGGCATGAGGTCCTGGGTTCGAATCCCAGGTCGGGCAAAGTGTTATTGGGTTGTTCGATTTGGACCTTCGCAGTAGCAGCCAGGGGTCTGGATTTGTGCCCGGTTGATGGCTATAGGCTCGTCCTTTATTAGACATGAGACTTAATCATAACTGGCGAAATGTTGCATGCGTACATGCGTCATGTTCGTGAACGGGCGCCGTCAGTAGGGACTGGTCATCTCTTTGCTGCCATGGCTTATTTTATTTAATACTAGCTGCGCCCCGCGGTTTCACCCGCGTAACTTTCGATCCCGTGGGAATATCGGGATAAAAACTATCCTATGTCCTTTCCCGGGACTCAAACTATCTCTATACCAAATTTCATCGAAATCGGTTCAGTAGTTTAGGCGTGAAGAAAAGACAGACAGAGTTACTTTCGCATTTATAATATTAGTTTGGATTTGAATTGTTGTTTTTTATCGGGTATCATTTAAGCTATCACCAATTTAATTAGTTTTGTGTTTCTTAAATAATAGGGTTTGTCCTCCAAATAGTAGATCTGTCACCAAAATGTAGTCACCAAACAATGCAAGTGACCTAACCAAACCGAACCTCGGGGTGCCGTTCGCTCGCTCTTGCATCCTATGTCGACGGAGCCCCGCTTCGCGGGGCCCCTATTTCTGTGTAAAGGGTTTAAAGTAACCTAACCAAACCGAACCTCGGGGTGCCCTTCGCTCGTTCTTGCATCCTATGTCGACGGAGCCCCGCTATCTGAGAACGAAAATATTTCGTGGCGATAGATCTATTTATTAGGTGATACAACTTGATGACAAATATAAATTTTGGTGATAGAAAATATAGTTCCCTTTTTTATCTTTTCATTATGGACGCTTTTAACGTTCTGCATCGTTTTCACATGTATAAATTTTAATATGAATGATGTAACCAAGACTTTGTAACTATATTATTTTGATTTAAATGAGTGTCTATGGAGTTTCTTGCCCGTTCTTCTCCATAGGTACCTACGCTTTGGAATGGGCAACTAGCTTCATCTTTCTGACTGACCGACCCTTTGACAATTCAAAAGTGCCTGTAATTGGTTTAATTGAAATAAATGCTTTGAGTTTGAGTTTTGAGTTTGAGTTGGTGTGCTACTGATACGCCTCTGTCTAACCCTTTGGGGATTGAAGACGTGATGTTACCTGCTTCTGCCCCCCTGTTCCTTATATCCCTAATGATATATCTCCACTGGTAGGGATACTTGGAGATTTTTTCCAATCATCGCTACCGGTAAGAATAAATGGAACCTTGTGCTCCATATATCCCTACTGATCCGCACTGGTTGGCATAGTTGGATTTTTGAAGTGTAAACTTCTTTAGCGGCGTTGCACACTTTTTTGTAATGGGTAAAAAATGTTAAACTCGCGTCAGGACATCGCGTCAGGACAGGACACGTGACCGTCAGGAGAGACTACTACGGCGGCGCCAACCGAAGTGAACCAAGTGACACACGACAATGGATGGATGGATGGATGGATGTGGATGTGGATGTGGATGTGGGTGTGGGTGTGGGTGTGGGTGTGGGTGTGGGTGTATGGATGGATGGATGGACAGCTGATGGCTCGACCGTCTCTGTAGTACCTACACTGCTGTGTGTTCGTAAAATTCGTGTATATGTATAGTGTTTAAAATATGGAAATTGAACAAAGTGCATCTATTAATGAAAAAAGTGACGCAGAAATAGTGAAAAAAATGAGTTATATTAATTCAACTAATAATTGATTTATTTCAATGTTAATATTCAAGTTTTCACTTCTGCCGGCACTCCCGGAGTGCAACCCGTCTTTTTTTTCCGTTTATCGCTACCAGTAGGGATAAAAAGTTTTCAAGGGTTTCTTTATGATTAATAAGGTGTTCCTGAATTACTTGTGATTACAAATATAAAAAAAAACCAAAATTAAAAAAAAATCAGTAGGTACCTACAGGTTTGTGTGATTTAAAAAAACAATTTTCATTCACACAAACCCGTACTGAATTTGTATTCATTATTGTTTTCTTTTGTTTTTTTTTTATTTATTTTTTTTGTAATCACTAGGAATTTAGGAACACCTTTATTAATCATAAAGAAACCCTTGAAAACTTTTTATCCCTACTGGTAGCGAAAAACGGAAGAAAAATCCAACTATTCCAACCAGTGTGGATCAGTAGGGATATGGAGCACAATTTAAGGTTCCATATATCCCTACCGGTAGCGATAAATGGAAAAATCTCCAAGTATCTCTACCAGTGGAGATATATCAGTAGGGATATAAGGAACAGGGGCTTCTGCCCAGCAGCTGGATGATGCAGGCTGAAAGTAATCGGCGGATAACCTATTAACTAGTATCTGACGATATCCTCTCAGAAAGCCGACCATCAGCTGCCTAGCCTTTTCCCAACTATGTTGGGATCGGCTTCCAGTCTGACCGGATGCAATCTGAGTATTATACATGGAGCGACTGCCTATCTGACCTCCACAACCCAGTTATTGGGTAATACAAAACCCCATGGTAAGACTGGTTGTCAGATTTTAGGGTTTCTGACTACCAGTAACGACTGTCAAAGATCCACGAATGACATCTGAGACCAACGGCTTAACGTGCTTTCCAAGACACGGAGCGGACTCGGTATGTAAAGATGGTCACCCATCCACAGACCAACCGCAGCAAGCGTAGCTTAACCTGATCGATCGACCTGCGCGGCTGTTATTATTTAGCCACGGACCCCTCTAGGTTACAGGTTAGAGACACAGATATACAATTAAAATTCAGCGTGGACCATCTACCTACCTACGCAACATTGGGGAATCCCACACACTGAGAATACTGTTGAAACTACTGTACTGTGTTTTGTTGCTCTTCTGTTCAATAAGGGTCTTCCCACATTTATCGACGAGGAATCGGCTAACGCCGGTCAAAAAAGCCTTTATGTCGACGTAATAAGGGTGTTACTAATACCATTCGCATCGGCTCGGCTCGGACGACGCGGCGCGACGCCGATCGACGGCGAAACGAGCCGTTTGCCTATTAGCTCGGCGATAAGTCGAGTAGTTTGGTGATTCGCACTCGGCTTAAGCTGATTCCGCGTCGATAAATGTGGGGACACCCTTATATCGCCACGTTATAAATTATAAAAACGTCCAATACCTACCTACCGAGTAGGTAACAACCCTTACCAAAATACAGTGTGGCGATTAGGTAATTGAAACCACGTATTCTACATCACGTATTTTAAATATTATACACAATTAAAATTATTCATAACAATTAAGATTCTAGCCAATACGAAAACCATTAAAAATGAATCGCCGAAATGTATGTACGCGCATAACTTCCGAACTACTGCACTAAATCGGATAATTATTTTTTTGTTGTGTTCGGTATTGTCTGGACAAGGTTTGTATGAAAGAAAATTTCAGAAATTCGAAATTTTTTTCTTTTTTTAATTTATATTTTTTTTAAATGGTTTATTTTATTTTCTTAACAGACTAATAACAACATTTAATAACCGCTGTACTGTTTAATGTGATAACCTAATCGCCACTCTGTATAAAAATAAATAAAAATATTATATAAGTACTTATCATAAATTATTATTATAATTAAAAATAAATAGATTATATATAATTAATTATTATTATTCGTTTATTTATCTATTTACATATTTAATTATTTTTTTAAATATTTCTTAAAATATAAAAAATAAGTAAAAAAAAAAATTAGAAATATTAACAAAATATTTATTATTATTATTATTATTGGATCAAAGGAGCAATCGTTTCAGAAACTCACCTACGCAAACGAAACCTTTGTCGAAATCTCGCCAAAGAATGTCCACACTGAAAATTGGTACCTAACTACCTACCTATCGGTAAATTGAAAAACGGCGAGACTAATCTGGTGCTCACGATGTAGCTA
The DNA here is from genome assembly GCA_945859645.1 of Amphipoea oculea. Classification (NCBI taxonomy): domain Eukaryota; kingdom Metazoa; phylum Arthropoda; class Insecta; order Lepidoptera; family Noctuidae; genus Amphipoea; species Amphipoea oculea. Next base: position 17,546,097 of record OX243880.1, read on the forward strand.
ATGTAGGAAACTTCAGATTCTAATTAAAAATACTCGTTTAAACTTGTCTTGATTACTTTTTTTATCTGTTCGCTCATCTGGTACATGCCTGAATATCTTCAAAAGAATAGTCGGCTAGTATTTAAAAAAAAAAGGAATTAAAAAAAAAAAAAAATTTAAAAAGGAATTTGCTGTTTGATGTGTATTTAATCGCTGCTGAAGTTTTGTTAAGTGGAAGAAATGGGTGCTTTTAGTAAGTGTATTGTTTGATGTTTTATGTTTAAACTAGTGACACGCCCTGCTTCGCACAATTTTTAGGTACGGTCAGCATCAAAAGTTGATTAACACTTCAGTTTTTTTAATCTTAGTTATTGAGCAAAATATTTGTTCAAAATTGCAGCAGAAGAATTTTTTTTAGAATATATAGGTACTCTTGTCTATTATGTGAAAAGCTAAAAATCAGTTTATTGAAAAAAGTTGTTGTCAATTTAATAACATGTAAAAATGATAGTGTTAATCGACTTTTGATGCTGACTGTACGGCTTGACATAACATCGTGATTTCTTTACTGTATGTACTATCGCGGACACTCCCGCCTGACCACCACTAAGTTCATTTTTGCTTGCACTAAAAAAATAGAAGCGCTCTCTAGTAAGCGCGCCAAGACAAATAGTTCGTCCGTAAAATTCACAAAAGGAGTACACGGATGCGTCACTAAGCTGCGCAGTGCAGGTTGCAACTAATTGCGCTATCGCTTTCCTAATAGACGAAAACTTTAAGGGAGCGTGGCTTGGCGCCGCCGCACCGCAGGATTTAGGCGAAAAAAAATTTAAGTGATCAGAGCCCTGATTCACAACCATACGACAGGCTATCGTATGGAACACCTGACATTTCGACATCCTGATTTGACTTCCCCTCAACAGCAAATAGCTGTTGGAAGAATAGCGGGCGTCTATTTGATTTAAACTGACAAAATTTTCGGGTTTTGGACTTGTGAACAGCGTTGAGAAGACTTCTACGATAACAATGATTAATGTTCGATACGATATGGAAACATATCGAGTGTTTGTGAATAAGGGGCCTGGTGGAAAATTCCTCGATGGTACATAAGTTTAATATTGATAATGTACATTGTGCACTTATGATGGGGAGAGGCCTAAGCTTTATCTAGCAGTGGGAGGATGCAGGCTTACAGTAATGCCCGGCGCCCATTGGCGGCACGGTATGGCAAGATATTTTTAGGCGGCGAATAAAAACATAACTTAATAGTATGGAAATAAAGTTGAAATTTCAATGTTAACGGTCTTAAGTACAAAAACAATACCGCGGTATGCTTAGGCATGCCGTGTCGGCAGCCTTCGGAACGCTTCGGTATCCCTCGGAACGCTTTGGCAGTCTTCGGGATACCGCGGCAAGACAGCGCCGCCCTAACCCTGCGGCCCCGCGCGTAGCTTCTTTTTTAGCAAGAACTGCTATGAACACTAGGTCCCAATCTACCATTATACACACACTTACAACAAGCTTGCGTTAAGACCGTTCTGAAGAAGAGATACGACTATTGAGAAAAAAACTAGGCGCGAGCACGGTGCCTAAGGACGCTTCGTTATGCTTAAGGACGTCGCGGCATACTTAAGGATGCCACGGCATAGTTACCGCTAGTGTGCGCTTACATGTAGGGATGCCGAAGGATCCACTGCCGTGCCGTGCTGCCAATGTGCGCCGGGAATTCCAGAATACATTTATACAATTCCAGAATACATTCTCTAAATGGAATGGTGGTGAAAACCGTGTCAAAATCCGTGTAGTTTAGAAAAACATGTAACATTTCTACTCCGCGGGATTCTTAAGAGGAAGTGGGTTTAATTCAGCTTGCAAGTCGTGTTCCTTATACAGGGTTATTGAAAAAACACCAACAACCTTTTAAGAGGTCATTGTACTCATCATTATGAACAACTTTTACTATGGGACCAAACCAGAAATCGCGAAAAAAAAATCAGCTCTTCCCTACATTTTGACGAGTTATGTGAACATAAATGCAAGGAATAGCTGTTTTTTTTCGCGATTTTAGGTTTAGTCCCATAGTAAAAGTTCATAATGATGAGTACAATGACCCCTTAAAAGGATGCCCATAAATTTAATTTCACCCTGTATAAGGTGCTATAAAAATATCTGCCACGTCTTCAATGGGAGACAGTATTCTGTATATAGTCTAATAAAAAAAGAAACTATGAAACGTACACTAAACATAATGGCGGCTATCGCTGTCTCGCTTTAACATGTGCAGTCTGTGCATAGTCTGTGTCATTTTTGTTATGGTGGTATTGTTTTAGTACAAGTTTTGTACAAGCGACGTTTTTCATCTTTTTTTTATGGGACCCCCGCCTCTTCTTACATAATAATTATAATGAACATTACTTACAGTGGCGTGCATTGCATATAGGCATATAAGCAGTGCCTACCTCGATATATCAACATAAGCTTGTCAATTACATATTAGTGTGTGTGCCCCACAATTAAGAAACTCACTAAATTATCATACCTAACAAAAAACAAAATATTCATACCAACACGCGCGGCAGTAGGCAGTCGCCGGACGGCCTACTCGGCGTACTGTTCGAACATTGTCATTGTTCTTTACTCGTTCAAGTTAATACAACAAAATTAAAAATACGTACGTCTCACGCGTAATACCATGACGTTCGACCTTCGCAATTTATCACCCTAAAGTAGGCATGCCTACTTTAGGGTGATTTTCATTTTGAACTTCGTTCCTGCCGCGGGACCCCCGCCCACACGTTTTTTTTTTTTCTGATTAGTGACCGCGTTTGCTTAGACTAGACCCGGACTAGTGCCTACCTATTCTCTAAACCAATGCACGCCACTGATTACCTACTCTATGATCATTTACACGACAGCCGTCACTGAGGCTGTTATGTGCGGTCACCACTTTTCTAAGACACCGTAATATTAGTCACGAGCCTCAATAAAAAAATAGATATTTTTCAGGGATAATCTACGCACTCACAACAATGTTCAGCCTAGCATATTGTTACGACTATGCCTTTACATTCGATATGCCATCCATAGTGAATGGTTTTACCAGCATGGCAACACAAGCCTTCAGTTCCTCACAAGCTTTGATCTCCCCACGGGCCTCATCGGAATTCTATGCGGATGAGGAATCGGAAGTGCCAGGTCCGATATTAACAGAAAAATTTCTGAAGGTATCTATTTATTTTATAAAGCATAAAGTTTTGCTTTAAGGTGAATGCGTAGTTGTAGCCCGCGAAATTCAATTTTTCTTACGTTGTTTGCAATTTTCAGGTCATTGTCAGGTTGTATCTTGATCAAAATATGATTCGCGACTATAACAGGTACGTATTTACAGAATTATAATAATTAGAACCATTAATACATCTTTCTAAGTTAGAGTTCTGTTACAGTCAAAGTAATAAATCCGGATATGTATATATTATCTAGCCATTATTTATAATGTCTACTCAATTTAGATAAAGTGATAATTCACACAGAATTAATCACATTAACTAGCAATTTTATATAATATCTTCGAAGACTTGGATAATGTAATAAAACAAGTAGGTATAGGTAAAGATTATAAAATTATATTTCAATTTGCCTTAAGCATACTTAACTATATGTGTAGCAATATTAACTGTTATTTGAAAAGTAGTAATTATAATGTTTATTTTAAGAATTAAAATAACATTGTCATAGATAATAATTCTACGTTAATTAACATTAAATTAATTAAATTAAATTAAATATCATTTATTTCAGGCAATTATTAACATTGTTGTAAAGTTATTTAACTTTAATTTATAAAGTAAATTTAAAGCTCACTAGCCATAGGTGCAAAAAAATTTATGGAAGAGCGGGAGGGGTAACAAGTCAGTTAGACCGTATTTATTACTTTGGCTAACTTTGATCCGCTATTATGAATAATATCCGGATAAAGTGACTAATTTATTACATTGTCTAGTCAATTTCGCTATTATATCTAACGACCAGTCATGATGTATAATAGCTATTTAATCACTATGACTGTAACAGTTCTACCGTTAAGAACAAATCTCGTGTGGAAAAGTGTTTATGGTAGAAATCTAACTTTAAGAGATATATTAATGATTCTAATGATTATAATTATATAAATACATATCTATTATATTCGCGAATCATATTTTGATCGAGATGCAACCTGACACTGACCTACAAACTGCAAAAAACCTAAGAAAATTTAAATTTCGCGGTCTACCACTGCGCATTCACCTTAAGCATTGGTTGAAGAGCAGAGATAACCTCAAAAAGATTTATAGGGACTTACATCGATAAGAATTCATTTGATTTAGTTATGAATTTTTGTCGATGTATGAATATTTTTACGGCTGACTGCCTACTGGCAGATTTTCTGGAGCTACCAAACAAGCATTTTAAATACAGGGCCAAATTTTTTGAATGACCACAAAAAGCTGTTAAAAAAAGTTATCATGTAGAAACTGTCATTCTTCTTGAGACTGCCCTTATCACAATTTTCTTAAGGAGCACATTCCCGATATATTTTCTTAGTCCTTAGTAAGTCATTGTCAATCTCATTAAACCTTTTGAACGCCATTATCACATATATGTGACAAACGAAATCTTACCCTGAACGCCAACGTCACAAATACATATATGACAAAATACACGTCACATGGGTCGCACCAAATTATGAAATAAACAATTTAATTTGATTACTTTTGTCTGTTTTTATTTATATCATTTAAAAGTTTAAGCTTCCGTCTATATTGTATTGCACGAAACTAATATAAATAAACCACCAATATCGAGAAATTTGTTGTTTTAAGTGTGTGTGTGTTGTTGTGTTGTTAAAGTGGCTTGGCGTCAGGGGTACGGCGATACGTTTTTAGAATGATTGCCGAGAGCAGTATAGGGGAGGAAGGGGTAATGGGAGTCAGTGGGCAATCGTGGTCACTAAACTAACTTAATAAACCGATAGCCTAGAGTTGCTAACGCCCCGCAACCAAGGTTACTGCATGAGCCCCGCACAGGTCCCCAACGCCCGCTCGGTTCACGCCAAGCGCTGGGACGATATGGCCGCGTTACGTTTTCGCGCCAATTTCATGTAATTTTTTACGTGAACATAATAAACGGTAAGTCGATTACTAAAATGTATTTCTGTCATTAGTTCACTTAAAACTTTAGTTTAGACGTTTGAGATTAGGTTTGTAAAACGTTTAAAGTGATAAAGTCTAAAATAATTATTTTATAACCTTATATTTTCAAATTGTCTCTTTAGGGTAATGAGAGTCGGGGTGACTCCCATTACCCACAGTGATTCTCATTACAATTGTCACACTAACCACTCCGTTGAGACAAATCATTCCAGGACGATCTGCATCTCCGGTCGCTTCGTCCAGTTATGTCTTGGAGTCTTTTAACTCAGACCGAAAAAATAATCGATCCTCGCTTACAGCATTTAAAAATTTGCTTCCAATTCCGGAAAAAACAACATATGTCAAAACGAGAAGAGGAGGACTTAACCCCTTCCTCCCCTACAATTCATGGCATCATTCTAAATTATACTTTAACAAGTTGGCACATCATTTTTATCCTCTTTCGTCCTCCCTTCTAGCTGTCACGTTTACATTCAAGTTCCCTTTTCAGACAAATCATTGCTCACAATCTTTGTCTTTGTCCCTCTTCCTCTCAATCCACTTATATTTTATCACTATAGCTGACCCGACACACGTTTTCCTGTCCAACTTTTCCATGACCATAAACAAAACCGGCCAAGTGCGAGTCGGACACGAAGGGTTCCGTACCACCGTACAGTATTTAACACAACAAATATAAAAAATAACGTTTGTTGTACGGGAGCCCCCCTTAATTTTTTTATGTAAATGCTGTGTAGGCCTATAAGTGACAAATTCACCATAACTCAATGCGTATGTTATTTTTTATTATGTCAATGTTCAGTGAATAAGTCGTTGGTGTATCTTTCAAATAAAATAAAAATAATTTATTTCATTTTAATTTAATTATTTATTTTTAAAGTGAATATACAACTAATTTGTTATATGAATATGTCTATTTCCATTATATACGAGTGTGTGTGTGTGTGTGTGTGCGTGTACTCACACGTGAGGAACTTTGTTCCTGACGGGGTCCCTCTGACGGCACTTTTTTTTTCTAATCCCATATAATTTTTTTTTTATGAACACAAGACAATATCTTTCAATCCAAACAATGGATATGCGTACTTATTTTTAGGGTTCCGTACTCAAAGGGTAAAAACGGGACCCTATTACTAAGACCCCACTTTCCGTCTGTCTGTCTGTCACCAGGCTGTATCTTATGAACCGTGATAGCTAGACAGTTGAAATTTTCACAGGTGATGTATTTCTGTTCTCGCTATAACAACAAATACTAAAAACAAAATAAAATAAATATTTAAGTGACCTCCCATACAACAAACGTGATTTTATTGCCGTTATTTGCTCGATATTAATAACGGCAACCGGTAGACGCTTGAAATATTCACAGAATATTCGGTTGTATATACACTTTAAAAATACATAATTAAATTAAAATAAAATAAATTAAGGGGGGCTCCCATACATCAAACGTGATTTTTTTAAATAGGAATTTTTTTTTATCACCATCCAAATTTTTACAGGATATTCTACCCATGAATATAAACAACTTTCACTACGGGACCAAGTCTGAAATCACGAAAAAAATTTAGCTGTTTCATACATTTAGGTCAAGTAGGTATTGAACTTTTGTATTAAACAGCTGATTTTTTTTTCGTGATGTCAAAGTTGGTCCCATAGTGAAAGTTGTCCATATTCATGGGTAGAATATCCTGTAAAAATTTAGATGGTGATAAAAAAATCTTCCTGTAGTGTTAAATATAAATTGTACGGTGGTACGGACGGAACCCTTCGTGTTCAAGTCCGACTCGCAATTGTCCTGTTTTATTTATATACATACCTAGATTAATACTTGGAAACTGCTCTTAATTAAAATAAAATATAATAAAATGATTGTCAGGTAACATGGAACATGATTGACTACATGGCTGCTATACTAAACAGTCTTACTAGACGTACGGGTGATAAGAAAGCTAATGTAGAGATGGGCCCAGGATCGTTCAAGTCAGAACAAGTGACGTACCCACCGAACTTCTTCATAAACCGTCTCAAGATGCTGCTGAAATTGAAAAAGAAGGAACAGGAAAAGAACAAGCCCCTTAACAAACCGGAGTAACAATGTGGCTAGATTACAGCACCCTAATTGCGTAACACACTATCAACCGGAATCTGAATCATTTTGAAGCAAATTGCTAATCCATTGCTTCATAAGTTCGAAAAATTTGTCCGCTCAACACGTAAATAACGCAATGGATGTTGTTGAACTGTCAAAATGAAACCGATTCCGATTGATAATGTGTTACGCAATTGCCCCGCAGAGTGTAAGGGATATAGACGCGCAAACTCATCAAGCTACCCGATACTGTCAAATTTTCCCAATCAACCTTGAACCTTATGCTTTAGCGATAGATTTGAAAATCTATTAAAGATATTTGACAGATTGTAGTAGCTTGATGTGCTGGAGCCAGTACCATGAATTCTGCACATGATTCCGACAAATAATCAGCTGTACTTATATTTTATTTTGCTTTGTTATCCCATCATTTTCCTAGCCTTTTCCCAACTATGTTGGGGTCGGCTTCCAGTCTGACCGGATGCAGCTGAATTCCAGTATTTTACATGGAGCGACTGCCATCTGACCTCCACAACCCAGTTACTAGGTAATACGATAGCCCTTGGAAGACTGGTTGTCAGACTTTCGGGCTTCTGACTACCCGTAACGACTTTCAAGAATGCACGAATAACAGCCGGGAAAAACGGCTTAACGTGATTTCCGAGGCACGGAGGGGTCTCGGTATGTAAAGATGGTCACCCATCGACAGACCAACCACGGCAAGCGTAGCTTAACCTGATCGATCGACCTGTGCGGCTGTTATTATTTAGCCACGGGCCCCTCATTTTACTTTATTATCTATTTGTGTACAAATGTTTAAACTAGACTTTGTAACCGTTCTTCGCATTCTCGGGTGACCATTGAAAATCAGCGGTGGGTTTCCCCATCCACAGCATAGTATACCATTCATCCGGTTCCCTATCCATTTGCATAAAATTTTAAGACCTAATATAACTTAGCATAATTTTGTTTGGCTTAATTATATTTTCGCATAATATAATTACGCATAACAGCTTACGCATATTTTTTTTTAATCATAATTTTTCTAATCATAATAATGATTAAGCATAACATTCTAAAGCATAACTTTAGCATGCTCGAACCTAACCAAACCGAACCTCGGGGTGCCCCTAACGTCGTTTAGTATTATGCGAATTAAATTTATGCCAAAACAAATTAGTCTTTAAGATGATTATGCCAACATAAAATGTATGCCTAAAAAAATTATGCCGAAGTATTATTATGCCAAAACAAATTGTGCCAAAATCGTTATGCCGAAGTATATTAGGACAAAGAATATATGCGAAAAGAAGGGATCCCCATTCATCCACTTGTCACAGTCATGACGTGCAGCTGAGGACTATTTCTCTTCTATGCTCGTGATTATAGATGTATTTTGTTTTTCTTTATTATTAGAGTTAATTATATTTTTTTATCTACACCCATGCTATAAATCCTCTATAAAAGTTTCTGAAACAGTTAGCTTATTGCCAACATTAAAACAACCAGTGTCATAGTAACCATAATATCATCCAAACGAATGTTATTATGTTGTACTAAATTTCATTATGCAACTCGTTTTCAAAAAAAGAACCTTGTCATGCACGCGCGTTTCACTACCACAGCGCAGTAATTTAAAAAAGGAACTTATAGGTTATTCGAATTCACGTCGTATCCCGCCGCCCGCCATTTTTGTTCCATATTAGTATTGCAAAAAAACTGTTTCAGAACCTTTTATAGAGGATTCATACCATGGGTGTAGATAAAGTCTTGTATGAAACTGTACATAATTAGGTATTAAAACACTCATGTGATACTATTATCAAACCCACATTCGTGTTTTAATACCCCTTATTATAAAACAGTTGCATAAATAACTAGTATGCACGTGTTTCTGTGACTATTTTGCTATCTCTCTGTTTCATAAAAATTTTGCTACTGTGTAGTGTACGGTAACGATATGATTTTTTTTTCTTTGTTCTCTGAACAGCTGTTATTTTTTACAACTGACGAAAAATTTCAGCGCTGATGGATCTAGAAACCATGTACTGTTTCGTTTGTCCCCGTTACACAGTTACACGTTAACAGGGACACCGTCAATGGGGACAGCAGGAATAAAATTTAATTATTTTTAATGAGTTCATTGTCCCCGTTAACAGGGATACCGTCTATGGGGACAACAGGAATAAATTTTAATTATTTTTATTGAGTTTTGCTGTCCCCATTCAATGGGGACAGTTTCAATGGGTACAACGGGAACAGACCTTAAATTCATGGTAACAGCTTTTGCGTCGATCCCCTACACCCTGTATATTACAAGAAAAATTTATGAACATGATTTTAAATCTCCTACGCAGAGTTTTATTTTATGTTACCATCCCGGGTAGAACCCGCACCCTAATTGCGTAACATACTATTGATCTGAATCTGAATAATTTTGAAGCAAATTGCTAATCCATCGCTTCGTAAGTGCGAAAAATTTGTCTGCTCAGCAACGTAAATAAAGCAATGAATGTTGTTGAACTGTCAAAATTAAACCGATTCCGATTGATAATGTGTTACGCAGTTGCCCCGCTGGATGAGGCTGGTACAGGAGCATGGAGATTGGGTCATGAAAAGAGAGGCCTTCGCTCAGCTGTGGGTGATCATGGATTGACAAACCAGCCCACCTGATGGTAAGTGGTCAAGTACAGATGCCAGCACATCAAGTTACTACAATCTGTCAAATTTATTTAATAGATTTTCAACTTTATTGCTAAAATATAAGGTTCAAAGTTACAATTTTATTTCCTTTTCAATGTGAAATAAAAAACAAAATTAAAACCTAACTTAACTAAAACTATACACAAACTAAAACATAGCGTCGAAAATTTCATCCGCATCGCTGGTAATGACTGGTAATGTACCCAAGAGACTGGCGGCATTACCACGTTGTATGGCAATGCTTAGCCTTTTGCCAAGGTAAAAGCCAGCCCTTGGGTCACGGGAAGTGTCAACCAGCCGTTTTGAAATATCCTTAAAAAGACCATGAGCACTCGGACCCCAAGGCCCGAGGGTTTCAACCCCAAACGGCTCAAAAATATAATTTCCGATAAGGTTATTATATTTTCGCCGCTTGAGGTTTTCCGCAGTCGCAGCAGCAGCGCCAGCACAGCATGCCGATCCAGGAAGGTGGGGTAGTGCAAGAGTATCGATACAAGTTGCGTCCCACACTAAAGGCTTACCCACCTTCCAAGGTTCCAGGTTTCAAAGTTGATTGGGAAAATTTGACAGTTTCGGGTAGCTTGATGTGCTGGCGCCTCGCTGGCGCCTATACTACCTCGTTTTACATACCTACTAAAATTCTTTAATTCACTGACAACGCTCAGCCTGGAAATAAATGTATTTTCTTTCTTTCTTTCCCACATCGCTGGATCTAGAAACATAAAATGTTGCTCAAGATTTCTTTATACAATGTACATGAACACTAAGGAGGGATTTTTTTAAATACACCCTAAAGGGCTCAAAGTCTGTTCGTCACTTATGGCGATGAGAACTCCTTTCGGGCACACATACCATAGACCATAATCAGCCGATAAGATAATGTTCCCACTGCTGGGACACAGGCCTCCTCGCTTCGAGAAAGAGTTGGCTATAATCTACCACGCGGGCCCAGTGCGGGTTGGTAGATGTCACATGTGTTCGAATTTTTGGTTCTAGGACATGCCGGTTTCCTCGCGATGTTTCCCATCACCGATTTGTGAAGGAATCCCGAATCATCTACACATCCTTCAAGCTCACGGCTTGTTACAAATACAACCGTTGCGTAAATAATTTTAACAAACTTCTGTAAATATAAACGGTAAGTGTCGATGAATAAAGGGATCCCTTCTTTTCGCATAATTTTCTTATTCCTTATATACTGTGGCATATCTAACTATTTTGATATAATTTGTTTTGGCATAATAATACTTTGCCATATTTTTTTGGCATACCATTTATGTTGGCATAATTATCTTTAAGGCTAAGTTTTTTTGGCAGAAATTTAATTCGCATAATACTAAACGAAGTCAGGGGCACCTCGAGGTTCGGTTTGGTTAGGTTCCTTTAAACCCTGCACACAGAAATAGGAGCCCCGCACAGCGGGGCTCTGTCGACCTGACGTCGTTATAAATAAAAATGCTTTAGAATGTTATGCTTAATCATTATTATTTATGCTTAAAAAAATTATGCGTAAGCTGTTATGCGTAAATAATATTATGCGAAAATATAATTAGGAGAAACAAAAGTATGCCAAGTCATATTAGGTCTAAAAATTTGATGCAAATGGATAGGGAACCATGAATAAACTACTTACTACTAAAATAAATTTCAACACATCGCTGTGGAAATGCTTCAGCTAAATTATCTTAAAAACTGAATAGGGAACTCTACGATGATTATTCAGTGCAAAATCTGCATTTTACCTTTTCGCAAATTACAGTGTAACTAGCTAGGGCAACCATGGAGTGTGATAACATTCTGGGACCTTGTATAATTTAACTATGCGGGACGGGAAACGATGTGGGAATCAAAATGTAAATATGAAGGAAAATGTGAATACTGTGCACACAAGGAAAACAGTGTGAAGTTTACGTTTAGAAACGAGGGACCTCCTATCCTAGTTGATATGCGAATGAGAAGCATTCATTGTAAATTGCTTTAGATAATGGGGTAAAAACTGAAAGCTCGTCATAGGTGGCAGCACTGTTGTTAGTCCAGAAACCGCCATTGTTGTGAATGTGACAATTACAAAGTAATCGAAAACTGGATAAAAAGACGGGTTGCACTCCGGGAGTGCCGGCAGAAGTGAAAACTTGAATATTAACGTTGAAACAAATCAATTATTAACGTCCACGTCCACGTCCATCCATCCATCCATTGTCGTGTGTCACTTGGTTCACTTCGGTTGGCGCCGCCGTAGAAAGAGAGGGGGGGGGGGGGAATCTCTCCTGACGGTCACGTGTCCTGAACTCCTGACGCGATGTCCTGACGCGAGTTTAACATTTATTACCCATTACAAAAAGTGTACAGTCTGTTATAGCAATTAGCTGACCCCTTAAAAATTAAACGAATTTGAACCTTCTGCTTGTTAGCAGTAAGCTTATCGAACTGGAACAGTTCAACGTCTACGATTAATAAAACAGTTATTCGAATTTGATATTTAACACGCAGTGTTAAGGTAGGTATGATCTTGAATATTGTTCTAGCTTGTAATATATTATTGCTAATTTCAACGGCAATCACCATGTTCGTGTGGTCTAGTGGTAGCTGCAGTGAGCTGACAAGAGCGTGGTTGCGAGTTCGAAACCAACATGTTTTCTGCTGCGCATTTTGTTTTATAATAATTTTTTTTAAGTTATAAATAATAAATTATAACTTTAGCAACAAAAAAAAAGCTGAACGAAAATAAAAAAAACGATAATGATGGTAAAAACGATTTTATTTTATAAAAAAAATTATTATAAGAATAACGTAAATGATATAACAGTTACTAATAACGTTGTTACATACTTCACAGAGTTTAATGTAGTGAATCAACATGTTATAATATTTAGAAATATATAGGTATGTATTTCTATTTCATAACAATAACATCACCACATTAAATATCGTTGAACTAAATAAAATAGCATTATACGTTGATGTTTTACCTACTAGGTATACTATATATCAATTTGTTTTGTATGTAGTTATGTTTAGTTATAAATAAGGTTTTGACAAAGACTTCTCGTCGGTAAATATGACAACATAATCTTCCCAATTAAAATTGAGATATTCTTGGGCAAAGCGGACCCTTGCTTGGCGATGTGCAGCAGTCAGTTAAATTTTACGTGCTGGCTTGTATTGTTTCAGTCCAGCAACATGCAAATGTTTTCTGACCGTCTGAACAGAAACATTATACTGCATTGAGTAGGCAAAAATGGGTGTTCAGTATGCCTTCTAACAATTGCTTGATGATGTTCTGACACAGGAGTAACATTGCAGGTTTTGGTTCAGGACGATCCTTTTGAATATTCCCTGTCTCTTCAAAACGTCTTAGCCACAGTCTGACTGTATTTCTCTGAAACAACACAATAAGCATAATTTTAATAACCCGGTAATCATAATTTTTCGAATAAGTTTGCAAAAATACCTTTAGATAAACCACATTAGACCTATAAATGATCTCATAATGAAACAGTTAATTTTCTATTATTCTATACTCACGTTTTAAAGCCAACTAACGAATTAAGGAAGTATAAAAAAGAATACACTTACCGCTATATTAAGTTTCCTAGCAATCGCTTTAATACCAACATTCTCCTTATGCAAATACAATATTTTGTATTTTAAATAATCACTCAACTGAGACATGACGATTAAACTATCAAAACCGATAATAATAATTAATAAAAGGCGTGGATTTTCGCAACTTAGGCAATATAAAAATGTTCGTGCGTATTCACTGCTATTTGTGCATAGAATGTCTTGTTCAATTTATTCTTCTACCCCATATTCCTAAAATCATTTCAATTGCAGTTTTTGTTGAATACTCATATTGACGTCGAACTACCCACTTATTGAAAAAGGTGAAACGTTTATCGTTTATCAACTTAATTGATATGCTTGTTCTTTACAATAATGCAAGAAATACTTACGAACAATTTATATATTGAAAACAAAATTAAACATGAGACTAGATTTGAACTCGCATCTTGCACGTCTCAGCCTTACGCATGAACCACGACACCAGATTAACTTGAGTAAGATAGATGAAATAAGGTATTAGTAGCAATGACACAAATTATCACAACATTAACCTAACCTTTAAGTCTTGCTGATTAAAAATGAAAATTGCGTAACAAATACCCATACATAGTAAATGACCTAACACCAACACCTTAAAGCTCAAATTTGCGTATCAAAATTATTTATTGTTTCTGTTCATCGAGTAGTGTTAGTCCGATTAACTCATACATATTGAATAACCTTTAATGTTATGAGAGGAGGGTGCAAAATCGAGTAATTTTTAGGGGGGTCAGCTAATTGCTATAACAGACTGTACAACGCCGCTAAAGAAGTTTTCACTTCAAAAATATATAACTTATTTATTTATTTTAGGATCTCCAACGATAGATATACACTAAACGTTATGTGGTTAATGGACGACAAAGTATTTGGTAGGTGTACTCTTTTAATTACAGGAGACCACAGCATGCACAATTGCAAGATAACTTGGGAGTGTAGCACAATAAAATTAAAAGACGATGACTGACAGCTAGCTGTCAAATTGTAGTAACGACATCAGAAGGCCAATTCTCGTAATTTAAAACGTTCCAAATCTAGTCGCAGTCTCATCTCGGCGACAAACAAATGTCAAAAACTTGTCAAAATGTAGGGAAATTAGAGGTATTTTTGACAGATTGAGACTAAGATCAGAGGGGCAATTCTCGTAATTTTAAGAACGTTCACAGTCTGATCTCAGTCTCAATCTGTCAAAAATACCTCTAATTTCCCTACATTTTGACAAGTTTTTGACATTTGTTTGTCGCCGAGATGAGACTGCAACTAGATTTTGAACGTTTTAAATTACGAGAATTGGCCTTCAGAATGTGAACGTAGGTACTTAAAATTACGATAATTACCCCTCTGAACTGTGAACTGACTTTATACAATTGAATATTATACTAAATGAAATATTTAAAGAAAGGAGAATTAATCTGTCAAGCTCCGCTAATGAGACAAAATTGATTTTCTATTGTTTCGTCGCCGATCGGCGATGTGCGCCGCTTGACCGGTTAAAACTATAAACGCGGACCGTATGCAGGCGGCAATTAGGGCATCCATTCCGGAATTCCGGAATTTCGCAACTCCGGAATTCCGGATAGTTTTTCCGATATTTCAACTCCGGAATTGGGCTCAATTTATCGTATTTTGATATTCATTATTATTAATTTAAAAATGTGTTTAATTTTTCAACTCATCGTTTTACGCGCAATTGTTCCTGCGCGTGTATCATGTACTAACTAGACGAGTGTTATTGTATTTGCTGTTGAGCCCTTAATTTGTTGATTTGTTTTAAAAAGTTTAATTAGACTTGTTTAATTTTATTGATTGTGATGTGAATTGTGAACTGATTATGTTGTCATGTCAAGATTGTTGTTAAACATGATAAATCTGAGGAGAGACTTAAATGCTCATTTTAATATTTTGATTTTAACTACGGTACCTAGTAATGTCCAAACTACTCTAAAGCGTGATATTTCTTGTGTTAATTTAATTATGTTATTTTTCACTAATATTTTAAGGCTCTCAAATTGTTAATTTTTAAGTTTTTAAAAAGGACTTTCCTAATTTTAATAATATTGTTAACTGGCTTACTCAAAGTTAACTGGCAATGTCGTATCAAGACTGAGTTAAAGACTAATGTTAAAAATGATTAAAAGTTACTCAAGGTATTTTTGTTTTTTTTTTTAATTATTTCGGATCCAGTTCCGGAATTCCGGAATTCCGGAGTTGAGAGCCCAATATCGTAAATTAACTCCGGAATTGAAAACCTTCCGATACTGGATGCCCTAGGCGGCA
Organism: Amphipoea oculea; assembly: GCA_945859645.1. Lineage (NCBI taxonomy): Eukaryota > Metazoa > Arthropoda > Insecta > Lepidoptera > Noctuidae > Amphipoea > Amphipoea oculea. Next base: position 17,561,946 of record OX243880.1, read on the forward strand.
TGCGAGTATTGAGTGAATCAGATGAATGTGAATGAAACAGAGTGAAAATAAACGATTGTTTTGTAAAGTCAGGGTAAAATTAGGCAAATGTAAGTAAATCAAAACTGTCATTATTGTGTCTTATTTGTGCAGATAAGTGATAAATGATTTATTTTCTGTAAGTAGGTTTAAAATATACAAACACTTTTACACGTCAATCATATTTTTTTGAAGTGAAACTTCTTTACGCGCGCTTGACTTGGGGAGTAAACTGGCGAACGCGTTACGAAAAGTGTGATCGGGCGAGGCGAACGGGAGTTGAGTGGGGGATATAAGCAAGAGAAAGCAGTGCGCGCGCACATTTTCTTTCTCTCTTCCTTTCATAGCCAAATACGTTTGAAGTTTCACTTCAGTCGTGTGGTCATAAGCACACTCGTTTTTTTAAGCTAGATGAAGTCAGCGTTTCCTATTTGACCTCTCCAAGAAGAAAGGCCGAAACAAACTCAGAGGTCACAGTCTCTTTTAAAGTCCAGACGAAATCTTGGTCAGATCATGTGAAGACCATGTAGATTGGTGTCTGAAATGGTCTTTTGAGGAAAGAACCACACAGATTGAGCGGACCTGTCCAGTCAGTGCACGCATTTTTCAAAAATCGTGCAGCTCAACTCAGAACTTGAGGACAGAATAAACTTTCTTCCTCCTTCCTTGACAGTTGTATGAAATGGCTATAACACGCCAAATTGACGTAACTAAACAATTAATTCCCGCTGAGCATGAGGGCCTGGATTCGATTCTCGGGTCGGGCAAAGTGCAGTTCAAACTCAAAGCATTTATTTCAATTAAACCAATTACAGATAGTTTTGAATTGTCAAGGGGTCGGTCAGTCAGAAAGATGATGCTAGTTGCCCATTCCAAAGCGTAGGTAGGTACCTATAGAGAAGAACGGGCAAGAAACTCCATGGACACTCTTTTAAATCAAAATAATAAGGTTACAAAGTCTTGGTTACATCATTCATGTTAAACATTATACATGTGAGAACGATGCAAAACGTTAAAAGCGTCCATAATGAAAAGATGACAAAAAACAACAATTCAAATATTAAATTAAAATAAAATAAGCCCTGGCAGCAAAGAGTACCTGGAGTTCTTAGCAGTAGCTGAAATCTGGATTTGTGCTCAGTTGGTGGCAATAGGCTTATAGAGGTATGTGGAACAGGGTGTAAAGTTCACTCATACTCTATAGAAAAGCGAGGATCCTCCGACCAGACGGGTGTTGTGTCTGGCGGGCCACTGCCCGATGATTCATGTCGGGCTGTTGTATCTATGCTAGTTGGGGTTGTTCCACTGCGCTCCAGGAATGCATTCCACTGAGCTCCAAAATAAAATATGTAGAGTCAGCATAAAAGGCAAACCATAAGTTGTTTGTTATACACAAATATAAATATCGGTAGTATTTTTTTTACCGTGGATCTCGTGTGTCAAAAATTTTTAAGGCCATTTCGCACTTTATGGCCCTACCTAGTGTGACTGAATAAACATATTTGATATGCAATTTTTTCTTTTTTTGTATATGATATTTAATATAATGTTTCACGCTTAATTTATTTTTTTGCTAACTCTACTCAACATTTCTTGGAGCGCAGTGGAATCAATGTATGAACATTAAAATTATGAGAACAATGGGTTTTGGAGCGCAGTGGAACAACCCGCTAGTTGCGCGGTAAACTCTGTTTGCGAGATGCAGGATTTGCGTGACGTCAGTAGAGTCATGTCGCGTTGTTCGCATGTGGCGTTGTAGATACCGCTATAGGCTTGCCACGTATTGCATGGGACTTAAACATGACTGGCGAAAAATGTTGTTGTACAGACGCCAGCACATCAACCTACTACAATCTGTCAAATTTCTTTAATAGATTTTCAACTTTATCGCTAAAGCATAAGGTTCAAAGTTGATTGGGAAAATTTGACATTTTCGGGTAGCTTGATGTGCTGGCGTCTGTACATAAGGTGTACTGCCTAACCTTTTATGGAATACAGGCGTGAATTTATGAGTAACTAGCTGCGTCCCGCGGTTTCACCCGCATAAGTTTCGATCCCGTGGGAATATCGGGATAAAAACTATCCTATGTCCTTTCCCGGGACTCAAACTATATCCTATATCTATACCAAATTTCATCTAAATTGGTTCAGTGGTTTATGCGTGAAAAGGTAGCATACAGACAGGCAGACAGAGTTACTTTCGAATTTATAATATTATATAGTATATATCACAGATATATTATAGATACACCTAGATAACGCAAGAGCAACTACTTCGTGTGCCAAAAATTGCACCAGCTTACGTTCGAAAATCATAAGCCGCCACTTTCGTGCTCAGTCCTGCGTACTGCTGGCTGGGTGAGCGTGAGCGAGAGAGCGCGAGCTTGTGACGTCATAGTAGGTAGTCAAAAAGTGGCACGCTTAGTTTTCATACAGTTCGTGATACCTGCGTTATCTAGGTCTATCTATATCTGTTGTATATATAGTATGGATGGATTATTTTTCTATACAATGAGAGCGTAAAGTGTATCCCGAATTGCTATAGACAGCAATGTCACCGTAGTTGCAGGTGTCAGCAGGCTGCAGACACTAATGTGATTAGTGCTAGACATACCCGCGAGGACTCAAAGGCGCCTCCAAGGATTGGCTTCCATTAACTTGTAGGTAGTTGTATCATATTAGCATAGCCTTAGTAAAGACGTTGCTTGGTAATGAACTGTGTGCTGTAATTGGAAAGCAGTAGGTGGATGCTGGTGGGTGGTGGTTGGTGGTGGTTGACGGTGGTGGTAGGTTGATGGTAAGTGTATCTTTACATATTGGCACGTATTTAATTGTATATATTTTTTTTTGCAAAAGGCGGAGGACGGGGTGCTGTGGCGCAGTCTAGGAAAGGCCTATGCCCAGCAGTGGACTGCGATAGGCTGAGTTGATTGAGTGATGTATTTAATCGAACCTTTAATAATTCCCATTTTTCGCACCTAAAAATATTATTGAACACTCTAATAAAATTATTGCGCCTCTTTTTGTTAACACCTATTAATTTTTGCGATCCTAAAATACTAAGAAACCAAGTAACTGCGACCAATTTGGATATAGGTTGATCACAGTTCTAACCTTTTTTTTATTTCCGGGGTTGAAAAACCTCATGGATGTCCGCCACCCTGGGGCGGACGGCGGGGTCTGTCAGACTCTTACTGACTAAAAACCACCCCGGTGTTCCATCTCACACCTATGCCCCGGTCGCGGGCACGTACGATCCTTCCGCAACCCCTGAATGGTGCCGGCCCGCCACTGCGGGGCTCCTCGGGTCAGGGGGGGAGTGAGGTGTTTGACTCCCTCCGCCACGTCTAAGAGGGGCGCACGTGGAACACTACGCGCCGCCACCTCTGGTCCTAGTGTCGAACTATTCTTATTTTTGCCGAAGCTACCCGAAACCAGCCTCGGCAGTCGTAAGCATACCTAAGGACGCCGAGGCTGTCCTTAGGTATGCTTACGACTGCCGAGGCAGCTCTCAAGTGCCTGAAGCCGCCCGAAGCAGCCCTCAGGCGCCCGAAGCCGCCGTAAGGCGCCCGAGCTGTACCGAGCCGCACCGATGCCCACCGATAGTGGGCGCCGCGCCTTATGGTCTACTACAATCCAAAATATATTTATATATATATATATATATTATTTTTTATTTTGCATCACTGTCAAAATCACAGTGATCTTTATGCTCCTTGTAATAAGGTTGTTATTGGATTGCTGCCACTGACAAGTCTGCCAAAATCACAATGCTCTTTATTTTCGTTTCAATAAGATGGCTATTGGTCAGTGGCGTGCATTGTATTAGGCATATTTACAGTGCCTACCTCGATCAGTGGCGTGCATTGCATATAGGCATATAAGCAGTGCCTACCTCGATATATCAACATAAGTCTGTCAATTAGGTACATTTTAGTGTGTGTGCCCCACAATTTAGTAACTCACTAAATTACCTAACAAATTCCTAACAAAAAACAAAATCTTCATACAAACACGCGCGGCAGTAGGCAGTCGCCGGACGGCCTACTCGGCTCCCGTACTATTCGCACATTGTCATTGGTCTTTACTCGTTCAAGTTAATACGACAAAATTAAAAATACGTACGTCTCACGTGTACCTAATACCATGACGTTCGACCTTCGCAATTTATCACCCTTAAGTAGGCATGCCTACTATAACCACACTTTTGACCTCACTTTTTTTTCTGATTAGTGACCGCGTTTGTCTAGACTAGACCCGGCCTAGTGCCTACCTATTCTCAAAACCAATGCACGCCACTGCTATTGGTTTACTGCTGTCAGAGGTAAAATCATTGTGAAAGGACTGTATCTACCCGACATATTGCAGTGTCCTCATAATATGCGTAAATAATTCCACATCTATTGTATTGGGATTGTTGACTGGCCATAGAGACGTAAATAGGTATAAATATGATAACGAACATCGGATACAGACGGGCCGTGTAATGAATATCAATTATAGCGTCAGTAGTCGTACCAACGGGGCGCCAAAGAGTATGTAAAAAACAGAGTTCATATTCTACAGGTTGAACTAAAAAAAAAATTTGGAAAATCCAAAAGTGCACTACTCATAATGCTCATTTGATCGTATAAAACCCTTAGATATTGATATTATATTAGTTAGTTTTTTATTAATTATAATTAAACTACTTTGAATAAAAGAGCCATTTTCAATAAGGTTCCTTCTATGGGTGAAACGAATCTATTAAAAATAATTGACTCAATTAATTTTTTTTTTTGCAAGCTACAATGTTTTTAGGTTTCACACTCGATTTACAGGATTTTTTTTAGAAACATTTTGATGTTTTTTTTTCGTTTCTACTGCATTAAATCAATATTTTGAAAATTTTATGATTAATCTCCATTAAATTATCTATACAATGGTATATAAATTGAGTAGGTTCCGTGTACTAGCAGGAGTATAAGAAAGGAGGTTAAAAAAATTTCGATCGTAAAGCACTCTCTAATGCTTCGCATTATGAGTCGTGCAAAAGATGTGTCGTAATTGCATTTAAGTCGATTACTTTAAAAGATGGATGAACTGTGTGAAAGATGATACGGCTAGACTTAGAAAGGGGGACGACTATCGAGATGACGACTAATAGAGAAGTATGGAAGAAAAGATATGTTGAGCGACCACAAATAAATTGTGATATAAGCGCAAGAGAGTGACGACTTTAAAAGCAATTCTAATTAAATATTGCGGTTGCTTTTTTCCCATTCAAATGTAGTTTATGTAATGGCGATGTATTATCACCTCGTTCTCATTAATTAACCAAGAAAAACAATGCTTAAGCTCTCCTTAAGCATTATATTTTCGATTGACAGTGGAGCCTTTATATTCCTGCATAATTAAAGTATTGTCATGATTCATCAATCATCAGTAAATAGTTCTTGAACTGTTTTGAAAAAGAATGCATAATATTCTTCGTGCTAGAAAATATCTAGCTTGCACGGACTCTAAATTTTTCATAATTTTTTGCATATAATAATCGCTCTGCTGGCTCTCTGTCGCTGCTGTTGTCTTGCCAAGGTGTATCGTGCTCCCAGTAATTGGGTTGTGGAGGTCAGATAGGCAGTCGTTCCCTTTAAAATATTGGTATTCAGCTGCATCCGGTTAGACTGGAAGCCAACCCCAACATAGTTCTCACTCTGTTAAAATATCTACTCTATGTCACCGCATGTCCCCCGGAGATCTCGGAAACTATAATTTTATCGTCATTATACTTGACAACTCGGTACAGCACATGTGTACCACAGGCGTTGTTCGTATTTTTAATTATTTTCCCCTACAATTGAGCGGTATAAAACTAAATCCCTGGGTGATCGGATCTCTAGTCCGATTTCGTTCGCTTCTATATTAAGAACGCCTTCGTCTGGCCTCGCACGATGCGTGTGCGCACAGCAAACGTTCACACAATAAAAACCAAACGTAGTACATATTATATTTTTCCGACGAACCCGACTAAAAGCGACATCACATAAATTTTCATGTGATTTTTGTGATACGATAAATATTTCGGACGTTTTTTCATAAAATGGTAAGTTCGATGTGTGACTAAAATAGATGTACTTGAAGCCGGACGTTATTAAGACATGGTTAGCAAAAATGCTCGCGTAACAGTTATCATCTGCTGGATTGTGCTTTAATTGGATTTCGTCTTAATGTTTCAGTCTGAAAAGTGAGAATAAAGTGAATATAATCGTGTGGTGATCACTGAAGCAAGCAAAATGAAGTTCACTATTGACGTGCTGGGAATTTTTCTTAAAGTCGTCATTAAGGTTAGTTATTTTATTTTTTGCCCATACAAGCCTTCAAATCAATAGTGAACAGGCATCTTCTGGGCACGTTCGTTCCATCATAGACCTCATCTATCGCTTTCCATCAGGCGTGATCGAGGTCAAGAGTGCGCCCATTTAGCAATAAAAAAAAAATAAAAAAAAAACAATCAGCATTGCCATACAACGTGGCAATGTTGCCAGCCTTTTGGGCACTTTTCCTATTGACAGCGATGCGGACGAATTTTTTTATGCACTTTGATTATTTCCCCTCCTTTTTATTTTTATTATTTGCAAATTAAATGGTAATAATTTTATTGTAAAGATGAATTTTGACAAATCCACAAAACAATTAAAACTCCCTAAATGTGACCCAAAATAAATTAAACCTGTATTAATTTTAGAAGTTCCGCGTTTGAAATGTTTAAGAGAATCTGTGACGTAGATGTAAATATTTCTGTCTGTTTGTCACTAAGTGAAATTTTGAGCTCAAACTTAGGGAGGGTGCCCACTACAAATACGTTTTACTGTCGTGTTAAGCTTTCCCCTCCTTACTAATAAACGTATTATAATCGAACGAATAGTCACCGATTTCTCTCTTTCAGTCGTCAGTAATTTGACTTTCGAAAGAAGAAGACAAAGCGTTGTGTAACTATACAACGTTTATTAGTAAGGGGGTTATTTTAATTATGACATTTTTTTTATTTTTTATTTTAATTATGAAAGTGATAAGTTAAGTTACATTGAATAGGCTCATATCTTAAAAAAAAGTGTTTTTAATTTAAAATTACGTAAAAAAATAACCTAATGTAAGATAAACTTTTAAGTAAAACAATTAAAATTACCGTAACCGAACTAAGGTCAGCGCTGAAATATAATTTAAATCGAGCATTAGGTAAATCTAGAGTCTATTCTTTATGTGTCAAATTGCTGTTATTTCAAGTTAAACAAATATCAACTTTATTTTAATGATGTCAGAGTGTCTAGCACTATTTTGAAAAAGTTATAAAAATGTTTGAAGTTGTAGCGTAAACTGCACTTTATTGTGTAGGAATTAAAGTTACTTTTCCATAAACTCATATTTGTTTACATTTTTGGCAAATAAGTCGCGTATGCATATTATACATTTGATTTAGTCACCTTTCGTGTTTGTCTGTGTGATCGCGTTATTCTTCTAAACTCCGCAACCGATTTTGATGCGGTTTTCACCATCTTTTAGAGAATTTATTCCGAAATATTTATGTATATAAAATTAAACTAACATGAAGAAATCTCGAACGTTTTGACAAGTCGTAAAAACCGTGCGAAGTATGACAGGTCGCTAGTGGAAATAAACTAAGAAGTACGACAATTAAAATGGCCGAAACCAAACTAAGGACAGAGGTAACACAATGAAACAATAGTAGGTATCTAACTAACGGCATATTGTACGACTCGTAGTTCCAACATTTACATGTGACCTATTTTGTTGAACTGACCCGCGGGATCGTAAATCAGCTATGTATCTAGTGCAAGTAGTAAGAGCCAATTGACTATCGTGCACAATGTTTCTGTTAGGCAGACAACTGCCTATCAACAAAAGAAAAAAAAAAGCATACAGGGTGAAATTAATCTTTCAATCTCAAAATGAGACACATTGATTTTCTATTGTTTCGTCGCCGATCGGCGACGCGCGCTGCTTGACCGGTTAAATTCATGGGCATCCTTTTAAGGGGTCATTGTACTCATCATTATGAACAACTTTTACTATGTAACTAAACCTAAAATCGCAAGAAAAAACAGCTGTTCCTTGCATTTGTGTTCACATTTATAACTCTCCAAAATGTAGGGAAGAGCTGATTTTTTTTTTTGCGATTTCAGGTTTGGTCCCATAGTAAATGTTGTTCATAATGATGATTCCAATGACCCCTTAAAAGGATGCCCATGAATTCAATTTCAACCTGTATAAGTACCTATTTGTCTTTCTTTTTTTTTCTTTCTTTCCACAAGCATTCGACAGGCTTCCGAGTCAGTCGAAAATGACACATTTTCGATTACCCCATTTGCCTAGTCACCGACAGCATATAGCTGTCGGGAGAATAGCGGAACCCTGAACGTTTTCGGGTTTCGGATTTGAGCCAGCGTTTACTGCCAAAAAAAATTAAGTACATGCTTGCAAATCAATACTTTTAATTCATTTATTCAGAGAAAATGTATAGTTACAGTAAGTGAAAACACAATAACTGAGACAATGCACAAGATATTACCTACATTATGACACGTGTGACTTAAGTACGGTGTTATTTCACGCTGTGCAATAATAGACTTCTTAATTCACACGTATTGTATACTTTTTATAGCTCGTGCGACGTAAACCCGGATTCTAATTTCTTTCGGATTGGATTTCTGAGTAAAAAAAAAAATGGACTACTTAAGTCACATTATAAGCATGACTTAAGTGCGGGTTTAGGACACACAGTGCTATAAAATGCTTTTTTGGCATATAATACCAAATTGTGTGATTATTAACAAATTATAATTATTTATTTATTTATTTATTAAAACTTTATGCACAAGTAAAAAAAAAAAAATACTGTACAAAGGCGGACTTAATGCCTAAGGCATTTTCTACCAGTCAACCTTAGGGTGATGCAGAGACAAAACATGGCAGGTGCAACATACAGGAGAACTAGCTAGGAAATGAATATAAAATACAATATATACACAGATACATACATACATATAAACCAAATGAACTCTCAGGGGAAAAATGATCGGTAGAGGAGAAAACGAATCCAGCAAATCAGCGCTGGGATGTTACGGCCAACTTCTGCCGAATATGTTCACGTGCCTTCACTTTAAAAGATAACCGACTGGTTGCCGTCCTGATGTTCAGAGGGAGCGCATTCCATAGAAAGACTGCCTGGACAAAGAAAGAAGAATGAATGAAACCAGAACGGTGAGAAGGACATCGTAGAAGGCGATTGTTGGTTGAACGAAGATTTTTAGTATGGGCAGAGCATAAATATTGAATTTGAGAAGTCATGTAAGAAGGGAGGGTAGGATTGTCAAGAATAGAGAACAACGTAGTCAGCGCCCTCAACTCTCTGCGCTGGCGAATGAATTATGTCTTTGAGAAACGTATAATGTTTCGTGTGATTTAAGTTTAAATGGTTTATAATGATTAAAACATTGACACTGCCTTTCTTTTACTTTAACCAAAGAAAAATCTACTTTCAAACTATTTTTTTTCGGTAGAAAATGCAAATAAGGCCGAAAAAAATAATCCTTTTTCGGTCGACTCTACAAATAAGATATTTACAGATAGAGAAAAAAATCCCTACGATTTACAAGGGTCTTGTGATATTATGTTAGTTTTCTTTATCTGGTCCAAGTCGTCAAGTCGTAAAGTTTTATTGCCCAAGGCTTACTATATTGCACTGGAGCAAAATAGTCCTTGCCCTCAATCGAATTATCTTCGTAAGTTATGTACTGATAACCCTTTATTTATATGAAGCTATTGCCCCCGAGTTCATCCGCGATCCAGGATGTAAAGTAGTCCTAATCTTCCTATGTGTCTTTGCGATCACTGTTTTGAATGTTTATAACATAATTGTATTACTTATGGACTGCCTCGATGGATTATAGTGGTCGCAAGCGCTACTTCTCAGCATGAAGTTCGATTCCCAGGCCGGGCAAAGTGTTTCTGGGTTTTTCTATATAGAATTTCTCAGTTGGATTCCGAATTTGTGCCCAGTTGATGGCAAATAAGAAAAAAGGAAGAAGAAAAAAAAACACATTTATTTAGCACAGACTCAAAGACACACAATACACCAGATACATACATCAAATAAAAACAAAAAGTAAAGATTAAATAAAAAAAGTGTAAAGGCAATAGGCTCGCCCCTTATTACATGTAAACATAATCGGCGAAATTAGTGTGTACTAAAGGTACACCTCTGCCTAATCTTTCGGGAAAACGAGGCGTGATGTTAATGACTTGCGCACTCTAGGCTTTACGTAAGACGTAACATTTAGAGTTTGAGCGGGCCTAGCATAGGCAATTTAACCTAATCGCAATCCACTGCTAGACATATGCCTCTCCCGCCTAGCGTAGTACGGAGTTATTAAAGAATTAGGTATGACCCACACTATGCGACATACGACTGCGACAGCTCGGCGACTAGACGCAAAGACAGTTGTCGTTGCCTCAATAAATTAAGGCCTCCAGCCAGGGCTTAAAAAACTTAAAAACTAAGCGACTACACGCTAAGGGCACGGACCTCGGGTTAGGACTTCGCTTGAATAGGGCAGCAAGGGACAGGCTGGGTCGGAATTACGCAAGGACGGACTGTAACTGACAATTTTCATATATTTTGATCAAATCTCCCCCACTGGCTAGAGGGGGAGTCGCACGATCTCGCTTTTTGTCGCAGCTACTAGACGCACGGTGCACACGCACACCCGATGATTGTCACATGCGGCAGGTCAGCTTCTTGTAGCAGTCGCACGTCGCATAGTCTGCGACGTGGCTTAGAGACCAGCTTACATAATCAGCCTAGACCGTTCCCACTGGCTGGGACACAGTCCTCCTCTCAGCGCGAGGGAGTAGGCCGTAACACATCACGCGGGCCCAGTGCGGGTTGGTGGATGTTACATGTCTTCGATTTTTTTGGTTCTAGGACATGCCACGATGTTTTCCTTCACCGTCTTGAGAGCAGTGGTGATGAAATGATTTACACAAAGTAATGCGACTGTCTGGGTTCGAACCTACGACCTACAACTCGGTAAGTCGCGGCCGTTACCACTGGGCCACCACTGCTCAAAGGAGGCCAGCTTATTCTGGTTTAATCATCACTGCAATGTGGCCTAGCGTACAAATTGCAACTAGTTTGCCTGAGAAGTAACTCGCAGAGCCAACACAATGAGGAAATATTCAATTGATAGACACACTCCGATGCATCAAGCAGTTTATGTTTTTAAATCAATCGTTTATTGTTGCTTGTGCTGTGCTGTTGTCTAGACATATTTTTTAGACTGTGGTAAAATGTGGATTTTTTAGGCTCTGTTTAAAGTGTTAAAATTGACATTTTGGGGATTATTTTTTTATTATAATATAATATGGTAACGTAAGTTTTTTTTTTGCAACTAGTCAGTTATAACTTCAGAATGCTCGAGCATTTTTCATTGATTAATTGATAATAATCTTAAACGCAACTGAAATACAGTTGGAAATCGTGCAAGATATTATAATTCGACTGTGAGCCGAGCATGCTCGATCAAAGCGCGTGAGGAGGACATATATCCTCGTTAATAAGATGACTTTATAATTATCTATGGTGAAAACCGGGACCGGGCCCTAACTTTTCATTTACATTTCAAATCTACAGCAACCTCATTTTCGTATTTCGAAAAATCACAGACAACAAAATTCAATTGAATCTGTATACGCCTGTCACAGATAATATAGGAAAATACAAAAGCGCGTTAATTTCACGTATTGTCTAATTACAACCGCCAACAATTCACGAAACTTTGCATTGCTAGAAATTATGAGCAAAACTGTGAAGTGCAAGTATTCATTTCGAATTTAACTAAAACGGCTTTAAGTTGGACGGACTTCTGGAGTTGATCCGATTTTAATGCTTTCCCGCCAACTACGAGCAAGTAGTGTTGCCAAACTAGATGTTTAGTAATTAGTAGAGCTTCGAGGTATTTTCAGCGATTTGCTGTTCCTGCTAATTTGTTATTGTTTGGTAACAAAAACAGTTTAGAATTAACTTTATAATGGCTTTACCTACTTGGGTAAACACCTATTTGTCTGTGCAGCGGTGAATGCTTATGCGAATCCCGCACCCCCGGCCATAGGTAGAGGTGGAACAACGCGGTGGTTTTAGCCGGTAAGAGTCCGGCATGCCTCTCTGTCACCCCCATGATAGAGGAAGTCCATAAGGGTTTACACCGCGAGAAAAAAAAAAGACGGGTTGCACTCCGGGAGTGCCGGCAGAAGTGAAAACTTGAATATTAAGGTATGATTCCGATCTCGGCAGCAGGCAGCAGTACTGCCGCGGCAGTGCGGTCGCAGCACTACTGGTCCTCATACATTTTCTACGGGTTTACGTGATTACATTCCGAGCACGGCAGCAATGTGACGCAGCAATGTCGCGCAGCATTGCTGCCGTGCTCGGAATGTAATCACGTATAAACCCGTAGAAAATGTATGAGGACCAGTAGTGACCAGTAGTGCTGCGACCGCACTGCCGCGGCAGCACTGCTGCGTGCTGCCGAGATCGGAATCATACCTTAACGTTGAAATAAATCAATTATTAATTTAATTAATATAACTCATTTTTTTTTCACTATTTCTGCGTCACTTTTTTCATTAATAGATGTACTTTGTTCAATTTCCATATTTTAAACACTATATATACACGAATTTTACGAATACACAGCAGTGTGGCTACTACACAGACGGTCGAGCCATCAGCTGTCCATCCATCCATCCATCCACTTCCACTTCCACTTCGACTTCCACTTCGACTTCCACTTCGACTTCCACTTCGACTTCCACTTCGACTTCCACTTCGACTTCCACTTCGATTTCCACTTCGACTTCCACTTCGACTTCCACTTCGACTTCCACTTCGACTTCCACTTCGACTTCCCCTTCGACTTCCCCTTCGCCTTCCCCTTCGACTTCCACTTCAACTTCCGCTTCGACTTCCACTTCGACTTCCACTTCGACTTCCCCTTCGACTTCCCCTTCGACTTCCTCTTCGACTTCCACTTCGACTTCCACTTCGACTTCCACTTCGACTTCCACTTCGACTTCCACTTCGACTTCCACTTCGACTTCCACTTTGACTTCCACTTCGACTTTCACTTCGACTTCCACTTCGACTTCCACTTCGACTTAGACTTCTACTTCGACTTCCACTTCGACTTCCACTTCGACTTCCACTTCGACTTCCACTTCGACTTCCACTTCGACTTCCACTTCGACTTCCACTTCGACTTCCACTTCGACTTCCACTTCGACTTCCACTTCGACTTCCACTTCGACTTCCACTTCGACTTCCACTTCGACTTTCACTTCCACTTCCACTTCCACTTCTCCATCCATCCATCCATCCATCCATCCATTCATCCATCCATTGTGTCCGTGTGTCACTTCACATTGGTGTTGGCGCCGCCGTAGAAAGAGAGGGGGGGGAAATCTCTCCTGACGGTCACGTGTCCTGACGCGAGTTTAACATTTTTTACCCATTACTAAAATTATGCAACGCCGCTAAAGAAGTTTACACTTCAAAAAAGGGTAAACACCTATTGATAAGGTAAGTATTTACTTATTTTCACGCAAAATGCTTGATTGTACTGCACGTATCAGAAAGGTATGCAGACCATTCATATGCTGAATCCAAGGTTAAGGTTGGCGCGTCAATGTCCCTGTTACCCTGCATTATACAGCGTGTTACGGAAAGGGTATATTCATACAAACGGGCTGAAGAGTGTGTATCAGGTCTAGAATCTCTGTACAAAATTTCAGCTCAAAAGCAGTAACTTTGAAAATGTTTAATATTTTTTTATTTCGCACATCACGGCGCTGCACTGGCGCGCGGCGGCGTGATGTGCGTGTAGGTACTAGGCGCACAGACACACTACAGATAATGGTTAATGACCCTCGTAGTGCGGTGACACGTTTGTTATGATTTCAATTTAATAAACTATCGAAATAAAAAAAATATTAAGTGTTTTCAAAGTTACTGCTTTTGAGCTGAAATTTTGTACAGAGATTCTAGACCAGATACACTCTTCAACCCGTTTGTATGGATATACCCTTTCTATAACACGCTGTAGAGTGTTCAATAATATTTTTAGAAACACAAACGGGAAATTATTAGAGGTACATTACAACAGATACATAATATAAATAGGTAATAAGCTTGTGAGCAAATAAAAGTTATAAATAGGTAATCAGAATAATAACATTATTTCACTACGATTTAAATTAAAACATGAACGCTTGGTGGACTCTGAATCAAAACATACGAAAGCCAAACAACACCTACACTGAGCTAAATCAAGATTGGCAACCAAATAGACTCGCTGATGTATACTTTTTAGGGTTCCGTACCCAAAGGTTAAAAACGGGACCCTATTACTAAGACTCCACTGTCCGTCTATCTGTCTGTCTGTCACCAAGCTATATCTCATGAACCGTGATAGCTAGACAGTTGAAATTTTCACAGATGATGTATTTCTGTTGCCGCTATAACCACAAATACTTTAAACAGAATAAAATAAATATTTGTCCGAAAGGGTTACCGCTACCCCGGAACATAAAGGTCTAAGGAAGGAACACGGGTGGATTTTAGTCAGTAAGAGTCTGACACTCCCTTCCGCTCCACCCAGAGCGGGAGGAGTCATTGGATGATTTCCCATTCACAAAAAAAAGGGGGCTCCCATACAACAAACGTGATTTTTTTGCCGTTATTTGCTTGATATTAATAACGGCAACAGGTAGACGCTTGAAATATTCACAGAATATATAGTTGTCCTTATTTAAAAAAAAAATCCCGTGATAAACTACAGCTGTATGGAGTATCCGAGATTAAGCCAATTGGAGTTTGGTTAAAAAAAAAAATTGTAGCACTTAACTGATTTACGTCAACACAGAGATTGCCGTACTCTAGTAAAATTACTGATTCAAGGGGACATGCAAAAACAAACTTATTTCATAAAATTTACGTTCGACAAATTCCCCACAAATACTATTTCAATGTCGCCAGTCGCTAAACTGTATTTACACACCTACAAATTTGTACGGAACGCTCGGTGCGCGAGTCTGATTCGCACTTGACCAGTTTTTATCAACACACATACACTTGACTTACTCATTGCCATTTAGATCACGGCAAAAAATAGACCACCCCTTCTTGCTCTAGAAATAGGCCAAAAGTTTTGTTTGATGGATGCATCATCTAACGTTTAATGTATTTCGTTGCGTGATGCATCGTTTATTAAAGACAAGCGCACACTACAAACACACTAAGACCTAAGTGATGAAATTACGTGTTATTGGAGTTAACATAAAAACCACTTATCAGAACTTGACCAAATTTGTATAGGACCTCAAGAGTTATACCCTTAAATAAAAAAATAAAAATATTTAAAAATTTAAATCGACTTCAAAAAGAAATTAACTCAAAATTATGAAATAACTTTAACCGGTCAATGCGACGAAACAATAGAAAATCAATTGTGTCTCATTAGCGGAGCTTGACAGATTAATTTCGGGAGTGTGTCGTGTGTCTTGGGATATGTATTTTAGTTTTAGTTTTTTGCCACTGACTTCCGAAATTAAAGTTATTTCATAATTTTGAGTTAATTTCTTTTTTAAGTCGCTTTAAGTTTTTAAATTATTTTTTCATTTCGTAATTTTTAGTTTTAAGTAAAAACTGGAATAAGTATTTGTTTGTAATAAGTAGGTAAGTAATAGCACAGGTAATAGTTTTCTTGTAAATATTTTTGCACTAGAATTTGACCAAGGTTTTGAGATGTTTTTCCCTTTGACACTACACCTGTAGCTCGTGTCAATAAGCCAGGCCGTCACACTTGCACGTATTAGTCATCTTGAAAATTACTGAATCGATTTTGATGAAACTTGCACTATTCCCTAAGTTGAAGCAAATGTAAGCCAATAAAAAAAATGGTCCTGATCCGATTAATACTTGCGGAGAAATGCGTGGACAAACATGCATACATACATCTATAATATTTTGTATATTTGTTTGGAAGCCCTAATAGATTTTCATATCTGAATATATTGCAGTTCCAATAATATTACATACATATCTACGTGTCGAATTGATAACCTCCTTTTTTTGATGTCGGATAAAAATAATTTTCCACAACAGTTTATTTTCGAGTTGGAGTTCTGTGGTGTAAAAAAATACAACCGAATTGAGAACATACTCCTTTTTTGTTTGAAGTCGGTTAATAAAGTGTATGTTGATAATAGCCCAAAATAAATTGTCAAAGTATTGGAAAACTATTCGGTCGAAACGATGCACATTTGATTTCAGGAAAATAGTTTTCAATTTCAAGGAAATCGGTTCTACTTCGGACTTAGAACCGTTTAGGATGCTAAGGTCAACAATATCAACTGTGGAGTTTTTAAGAAAGTGATACAAATATTAACTACCAAATTAAAAGGCGCTAGTTCTGGCAGTAAAAACAAAGTATAATTATAATATGTCAAGCAAAAGTAAAAACCAAAAAGTTGATTAACACTTCAGTTTTTTTAATCTTAGTTATTGAGCAAAATATTTGTTCAAAATTGCAATTCATTGTTGAAAAGGTAGGAAAAGCATAAACAAAAGGTACAAAAAGGTAAAATATCAAAAAGAACAGAAAACAATTGCACATTAATTACCTAACAAAACAAAGGACGAGAGGACTAACTTTGATCGTTCTAAAGGCCGCAATTTGACTCTAATTCAACGTAATATTATAACACTGACGTAAAACAAACTAGTAAGTACTACCTACTAGAGAGCATAGTTTGCAAAATAACTTCCAAACATTTCGGTCCTTCGTCGTCCGAAATAAAGCATATTTCGCCGATATAGGCCGATGAACTTGAAAGGGACCGGACCCTTTTTTTTTTTTTTTTTTTTTTTCTCGCGGTGGAAATCCTCATGGACTTCCTCTATCGTGGGGGTGACAGAGGGGCATGCCGGACTCTTACCGGCTAAAACCACCGCGGTGTTCCACCTCTACCTATAGCCGGGGGTGCGGGATTCGCAACAGCATTCACCGCTCCAGGGACCGGACCCTAACTTTTCATTCACATTATAAGTCATAGGCACGTTTTTTTTATGAAAATGAGGAAGTCTTTTTTATTTATTTTTTTATTGCTGAATGGGGGCCCATTCCAACCAGTCTCACCAAGAGGTATCATATTGCCCAGTAACTGGGTTGTGGAGGTCAGATAGGCAGTCGCTCCATGTAAAATACATATGCATATTTATTGCTAGACTGTACATCCATTCACACTATAATATTCTAGAGCCTGACGGTCTTCATCAAGTTCTGCAAACTGTGAGTCAGTCTGTCAGCGCCAATGGATTCTACTTTACCATGCGATCCGGTGTCGAATACACAAACGTCGGAATAGAACGGAAACATAGAGAAGCTTGTTTGATGCGGGCCAGTCAGTATCAATTCAATCAATTAGGTACCATCCCGCCATTGCGGGATTGCCCATTTGCCTATTAATAGAGGTATGAGGAACAGGGTGTAAAGTTCACTCATACTCTATAGAAGAGGGAGGATCCTCCGACCAGACGGGTGTCTGGTCATCTGGTGGGCCATCCATGTCGGGCTGTTGTATATATGCTAGTTGCTCGGTAAACTTTTCTTGCGAGATGCAGGATTTTGCGTGACGTCAGTATAATGCGTGGTTCGCATATGACGGTGTAGATTACAGCCCACTCCCTCTCGCCGAGAGAAGGTCTGTGTCCCAGCAGTGGAAACAATATAGGCTGATTATGCACATTATCGCGATAAGGTGAATACACTTCGCGCGCTCTTTCTCGCACAGAGAGCGGACAAAGTGTACTTCGCGTTATCGCGACAATGTAGCCGTAGCATAAAATACACGCAAAAGACTGTGTACATAGAACGAGACAGGAGCCTTTTTATTTATTTATTCATAAGTAATTAGATGGTACAGACGCCAGCACATCAACCTACCCGAAACTGTCACATTTTCCCAATCAACTTTGAACCTTATGATTTAGTGATAAAGTTGAAAATCTATTAAAGAAATTTGACAGATTGGTAGGTAGGTTGATGTGCTGGCGTCTGTACAAGAACCGATTGGAAGTTGATCCCCAAACTAGGGATTTGCCTGTATCTTGGGGGGTCGGAATTGCGACATAGCACTAGGAAGTGGTCAAGGGCGGGCGTTTTGGGGGATCTTCTTGAAAAAATGCTGATTTTCAGTCTGGTTTGAATCTAAATTTGATTTTGACATATTCAGAGTTAAGTATAGAACAGCGAGGTAGGTAATTGCGTAATACACTATCAGTAACAGAGGGGCTTGTGGCTAAGTAATATCAGCCGCACGGGTCGATCGATCAGGTCACTTGCCGCGGTTGGTCCGTAGATGGGTGACCATCTTTATATTGGAACGTTTTTATAAACGAATACAATTTAAAGAAATGTCACTGTAGTTTGAAGTGTGTGACAGATGAATTCTGTCATGGCTTGCTAAGAAAATTATTGTATTGTTCTCTTGATTAAATCTTATTCAATCAGTTGTATTGAGCTTCTTTTACTTAAAACCATCAGGTTATGGGCCCAGACTAGTAGCGAGTTATCTTAAATCAAAGAGATTTAAAATAATTTTAATGTCTTTGGACACAATGAACATGGCTGCTATGGGACTGCAGATTGAGAAGCTGCGAGGCATCGAAGACTATAACCAATGGAAGTTCATGCTAAAGAACGTTCTTATGCACGAAGATCTATACGATTGCATAGAAACCGAGAAAGGGAACGTAGACCCTAAGAAAAATCAAAAGGCGTTGGCTAAAATTTGCTTATCGGTTGGTCCGTCCGCGTTGCCACATATTCGTAACGCGAAGACGGCATATGAAGCGTGGAATAGCTTGCAACGCGCTTACGAGGATAAAGGTTTGTGCAGGAGACTAGGATTGCTAAGAGCGCTGTTTGGTGTGAGGCTGAGTGAGGCGGAGAGCATGCAGAGCTACCTAACTAAAATAACAGAGCTTGGGCAGCAGCTTACAGACATTGGGAATGCATTTGATGATGAGTTTTTAGCTGTTATTATGTTGAGCGGTTTGACCCCGGACTTTGACCCCCTTATCATGGCTTTGGAGAATGCTAATACAAAGTTGACAAGTGATATGGTTAAGTCTAAGCTTTTACAGGAGCAGCAGCGACGCGATGGTAAGCGTGATGATTATCAAGAGCTGAATGCGTTGGCGGCAAATAAACCTCCAAAGTGTTTTCGCTGCAAGAAAAGCGGTCACATAATGAAAGATTGCCCAAAGAAAGCTGAAAGTAAACAGAAGATGACTCCCAAGGCAGAGAAGTCATTGTTAACAGCGTTATCTGTGAAACTGCAGAGTGATATCTGGTATGTGGATAGTGGGGCGACCAACCACATGACCAATAACCGGACAATTATGGATAAAACCCGTTGTATGCTGCAAGATACAGCTGCAAGTAAACAGAAGATGACTCCCAAGGCAGAGAAGTCATTGTTAACAGCGTTATCTGTGAAACTGCAGAGTGATATCTGGTATGTGGATAGTGGGGCGACCAACCACATGACCAATAACCGGACAATTATGGATAAAACCCGTTGTATGCTGCAGTCTGGTCGTAGACCCTGTTGTTTACGGTCGTGCATAGGTTAAAACTACTAACGATTTCTAAAGCTTGATCAGTGTTTCTCAAAGTTTAGAGCTGTTGCTGTTTATTGTTTTGAACAAACTATTTACATACCGTGTATGCAATGGAGGGAGCACGAATGTGTGGAGCCTGTGACGAATCTATGTCGGATGGGGTGCCTTGCACGGTATGTGGTCGTGAATTGCATTTTCAATGCGCAGGCATTACAGAGGCCGGTTACCGGAAACTTGGTGATAGAAAACTCACTTGGAGGTGCATGAACTGTAAGCAGACAGGAGCTGTTCGTCCACCTGACGCAGTTCCAGTTACTGTCAATCCGACTGGCGCACCTCGATCACCTATGACAATTGAACCGGAATTGCCAAGACAGGACACGGAATCCACAGTCTTACAAGAGATAAGAGCGTTGGCTGCGAAACTTGCTCCTTTGGATGGTCTAAAAGAGGAGATTTTGGCACTAAGAACTGAATTCGCTGAACTAAAATCGTCCTTACACCAGCAGTTTGAAGACACGGTCAATGAGTTTCGGCATAAAATCTGCGAAATGGAACAGCGTCTGGTCGTGATGGAAACAGTTAAGGAACAAGTGAATCGACTTCAAGATCGTCTGGACAAGTTGGAAGAAGAGTCTGATATTAGGGATCAATGGTCGCGATCGAATAACGTTGAAATAAAAGGGTTGCCACAAGTGAATAATGAAAACCTATTTGAAATTATTACCGCAATTGGAGCCAAAATAAATTATCCCATTACCAAGACACAAATCAACTTTGTTACCAGGGTGCCGGCGAGAGAAAAAGATCGTACAAAGCCAATAATAGTTTGTTTCTGTAATCGCTATGTGAAGGAGGATTTTGTTGCTGCTGCGAGATACGTTATCAAGACTTCGCCTATAACGGCAAGCCAATTTGGTTTATCTGGGAATCAAAGAGTATTCATTAATGACCACCTTACAACGAAAAATAAGCTCCTGTTATCGAAAACCAAAAAATGGCGGCGGATATGGATTTTCAATACGTATGGGTCAAGCATGCAAAAATCCACGCGAGGAAAATGGACACTTCTCCGGTAATATTTGTCAAATCGGAAAAGGATCTCACGAAAATTGTATAACTCAGCTGGAACACTCCATAAAGTGCTTAAAATATATTTCATTGCATGTACAGTTTGAGAACCACATTAAACAGCGTGCTATTAGTGTTTTCCTAATGACATTGTGTCATTGCATAGTGCTAATGAGTAAGTCTTTTAAATATTATTTTTACGTTTATAATTTGTTCCAATGTAATTATGATCTTTTGCTAACTGTGTTACGGCATAATTTTGAATGTAACATCGTGTTTGTTAATGCCGTTTGTCCCGGGCGTTTCTTATCTCATTTGCGATCGTCACCTTATGATTCTATTCATAAGGCGATCGGTGTAAATTTAAACATACTATTTGTTGGACACTGTGCATTACAGTGCCTATTACATTATTGCGAGTCATTAGCTTCTACCTTCTTAGTTTACTTATTTCTTATGGTAAAAACAATTTTTGCGTTTTTACTATACAATTTAATAGTTTTTAATATCTACTTTATTATAGTTAGATTGCGAAATGGCTACTCTTAATATATATTACCAGAACGTACGTGGCCTGCGCACGAAAACGAACAATATCTTTCGTAAAATACTACTTAGTTCATATGATGTTATTGTTTTTACCGAGACGTGGCTGGTAGGTGATATATTCAGCAGTGAGATGTTTGATGGTCGATACATAGTGATGAGACGGGATCGTGATTACTCTCGTACTGCTCAGCAGCGCGGTGGGGGTGTTTTAATAGCGGTGAGAAGCGAGCTTGCTGTAGTTGAGAGACGTGATTGGTGTAGTTCTGCTGAGGACATTTGGGTATCGCTTGCTCTCAAGAGGTCTCGACCGGCTATTACTTATAAGTTGCACATTTGTGCCCTTTATCTTTGTAAGCAGAATCTTGGCAATTCATATAGCATTCAATTAAATAATTTCACTGATAACATGACACATTTAATTTTAACACACCCGTTGGACAAATTCATAATATTGGGTGATTTTAATTTCGGAAATAGTGTAGACTGGATAGTGAGTGCTGACGCTGGTAGCAATGAATTGATTTCGCAAAACGTTAAGTGTCAACACCTGAGTGATTTTTTTGATGCCGCCCTTACTTCGAACTTGTCTCAGTATAATGGTGAGAGGAATATTAACGGAAGGGTATTGGACTTAGTTTTTTCTAATGACTCTCTGAGTGTTAGTGAATGTCATGATCCATTAGCTTTGCCAGTGGATTCACATCACAAACCGCTATCAATTAGAGCTGATTTTGTCGAAATTCATAAATTGGCGGACAACATAACACGACGATATATATTTTCTAGGGGTGACTATGTGGCCATTAGATCTGAATTGGACAAAATAAACTGGACTGGCCTCTTAAATTCGGAGTCAATGGACAGCGCTGTTGAAATATTTTACAGTAAATTATATGAACTTAGGGACAAGTACATCCCTCTTAAGTGTGTTACAAAATCTTCGTATCCACTATGGTACAGTTCTGCTCTAATAAAAGTATTGAAAGAGAAATATAAGTATCATCGTAAGTATAAAACGTATGGTAATATCTCTGATTTTCATTCTTTTTCCGTCTTACGGAGTAGAGCTATTAACTTGGAAAAGACATGTTTTAATATATACATGGATAAAATAGAATCATCGATAGTGAAAAATCCAAAATCTTTCTGGTCTTATATGAAAAGTAAGAGAATCTCTAATGCAATGCCTAAGTTCATGCAGTATGGTGACGTCACCGCGAGTAGTGGTGAGGAAATCAGTAATTTATTTGCGGCGTACTTCCACTCCACTTTCCAGGAACCTGTTCCAGTCCCTTGTACATCTTCGCAGACTTATACTGGTGTTGATAGTGTTGCATTTATCAGTACATTGGAAATATCTCATTGTAGAGTATTGAAGTTGCTCAAGTCCTTGGATCTTTCTAAATCAGGTGGCCCGGATCTGATACCCCCGGTGTTTATAGTACAATGTGCTGATAGTTTGGTTGCCCCATTATGTATCCTATTCAATCGATCTATTTCTGAGGGCATAGTTCCTAAAATCTGGAAATCAGCATTCATCACCCCTGTTCACAAGAAAGGAAACAAATCTGATGTTACGAACTACCGCCCGATATCTAAATTATGTCTGTTCTCAAAGATCCTTGAGCGTATATTGTATAATGATGTATATGCGGCTATGGAAAGTAACTTCGTGGAGGAACAGCATGGTTTTCTTAAAAAGCGATCCACTACGTCTAATTTGGTGTTATCGCATGAGTTTATATCGGGTGGTATGGAGCAGGGCGCGCAGGTCGACGTCATTTATACTGACTACAGCAAGTGCTTCGACCGTATTGACCATCGTCTGCTGCTGGAGAAGTTGTTCAAAGCCGGTATACGTGGCGACCTATATAGATGGTTTTCGTCTTACATTGAGAATCGGAGTCAGGCTGTGGTTCTCCAAGGTTACACTTCGGGTTGGACCTCGGTCCCCTCGGGTGTACCACAGGGTTCAGTTTTGGGGACCTTGCTTTTCACTATGTTTATTGCTGATGTTGTAAACTGCTTCAAGCACTCTTACGTGTTGCTATACGCTGATGACATGAAGGTTCATAAGATTATACGTGATATCAATGATACTAACCAGTTGCAGGCTGATCTTAATAGGTTTGAAGAATATTGCAAACATAACTTGCTACAATTGAATGCCTCTAAATGTTTTCAAATGACCTTCACGCGCCAGAAGACTATAGTAAATTCAACCTATAGTCTCAACCAACTAACCTTGGGCAATGTTAACAGCATTAGAGATTTAGGTGTTATACAGGATAGCAAATTACTATTTGATCAACACATTGACAGCATTGTGGGCAGGGCCTCGAAAGCACTAGGATTTATAATCAGAGCCTCAGCCTGTTTCCGTTCTCTGAAGCCGATCAAGGTTTTGTACTGTTCTTTCGTGCGCAGCCACTTAGAGTATGCATCGCAAGTCTGGAACCCTCACTATGGGATCTACAATTCGCGCATTGAAGGTATCCAGAAAAAGTTTCTGAGATATCTTGATTACAAAGCGCATCAAGTATCCATAGATTACAGTCACCGTTGCAAGAGGTACCATTTTCTGCCATTGGATCGTAGGCGACTCATTAATGATGTGTGTTTTTTGATTAAAATAGCGAATGGCTTGATTGACTGCCCTGAACTATTGGCAAAGCTAGCATTTCGCACTAACACTATTGGATTACGTAAAAGGCCGCTTCTAGGTGTGCCTTCTGCCACTACTAATTATAGGAGTAATGCTTTTCTTATGAGAAGCGCTCGAAGTTTCAATGATATATCTTCTGAACACGATGTTGACTTATTTTGCACTAAGATAAGCACAGTAAGGACGCTATTAGCCAAACCATTTTTTGCGAACGATACGCCTTCTAGTAGTTCTTAAACTCATATGTAGTAACATAAATACAAAAAATAATTAATTAAACTAACTTAACCTACTTACTTGTGTAGGTACACAATGTACTTTAATTGTTAGGCTTTAAGTAATCGATATGTTATATATCTGTGGAGGCTTGTTATTAGCAACTTGATAATGTGTTGTTGTTACCTATCAATTGTAATTAGTCTGTAAGCCTTCTTAAAAGTAATAAATAAAATAAAATAAAATAAATAAGATGCTGGACTGGGAAAACAGTATTGGGCTGAAGCGGCTAACACAGCGGTTTACCTAAAAAACCGTTCTCCCACCAAGGCAGTCATGGGTACGACACCTGAAGAAAAATGGACATCTAAAAAGGTGAATGTTGCACATTTACGTATTTTTGGATGCATAGCATATGCAGTTGATGAAAATGCAAGGAAGCTGGATCCTAGAAGTAGGAGATTTATTTTTGTAGGATATTGTGAAGAAACTAAAGGCTACAGACTCATAGATCCATCTTATCCTAGGAAGATCCATAAGGCGAGGCATGTCACTTTCATAGAAAATATGTTTTTAAGTAGTAAAATTGTGTCACATGATGAAAATAAAAATACTGATGTTAAAGTAATAGATACATCTGTGTTGTTGAAGACAGAACTGTACAACCAACTACAGTACAACTATCACCAATAGGAGTATCTGAGCCTACTCAGACTGTCCAGGGCGAACTGTTTTCCCAAGTAAATACCTCTATAGATGACAATTCACCTTCTGATGGCACAAGGAATCCTCGCAGGCAAACTATGTTTAGTTTGGATGATGAAGAGGATTCTGAGGGTGCAGATTGTTTTTCGTCCGATGTAACGTACTATCCAGGGAGGTCGAGTCTTGATTCACAGGACAGTGAGCAGTCATTGTTTCAAGATGTTCCTGAAGCAGAGTATGCTGGGATCACAGAGATAATGGTAGAGGAGCTGCCGACTACGCTGAAGGAGGCATTGAGTGGCAGTGAGGCAAAACACTGGAGTGAAGCTATAGCAGATGAGTATAACTCTTTCATAAAAAATAAATGCTGGACCCTAGTTGACTTACCTGTGGGGCATAGGCCAGTAAAATGCAAGTGGGTCTTTAGCAAAAAGAGAGGATTGAATGGTGAGTTACTCAAGTATAAAGCTCGCTTGGTGGCGAAAGGATACACACAGAAGTATGGAATAGATTACCACGAAATATTCGCTCCAGTTGTAAGGTATTCAAGCATTAGAATACTACTGGCTCTGGCTGCTCAGTACGACATGATAGTTGAGCATCTTGATGTAAAGACTGCATTTCTCAATGGAGACCTAGAAGAGTCAGTCTACATGGAACAACCTGTAGGTTATGTGGAAAAAGGATGTGAGAAGAAAGTTTATAAGCTACATAAAGCAATCTATGGCTTAAAACAGTCGGTGAAAGAATGGAATAAGAAGATTAATGATGTTTTAACCCAAAAATTGAAATTTAACAGGTTATCTTCGGAATCATGTGTTTATGTATATAGTCATGATGGTGAAATCATGATTATTGCGCTGTATGTTGATGATATAATGTTGTTTACATTAAAAACATCACAACGAAGGAATATTATAAAGAAGAGACTAATGGATGAATTTGACATGAAAGATTTAGGTACAGCCCATCATATTTTAGGTATGAAAATAGAAAAAACAGCTGATGGGAGCTTCACCTTGGATCAGTCAAGTTATATAAAGAAAATATTAGAAAAATTCAATATGTTAGATTGCAAACCAATGAAAACTCCTATGGAGGTTGGAATAAAGTTGCAGAAGGAAAATAGTTCAAAATGTAACTTTGATTATAGAAGCCTTATTGGTTATTTAATGTATTTATCTGTATGTTCCAGGCCTGATATCGCTCACAGTGTCAGTTTCCTTTGCCAGTTTAACAACTGTTACGGTGAAAGTCACTGCAAAGCAGCAAAAAGGGTTTTAAGGTATTTGAAAGGAACAGTAGATTATAGTCTTATTTTTCAGAAAGGAGAAATGAATATTGTGGGTTTCACTGATGCAGACTGGGGTGCCAATCAGGTGGATCGTCGATCTTACACCGGTTACATATTTTGTGTTGGAAAGTCCATAGTTTCATGGGAAAGCCGTAAGCAGCGTACAGTGGCACTCTCTAGTACAGAAGCTGAGTACATGGCAATCTCTGATTCTTGTAAAGAAGCTATGTTTTTGAAAACATTTATTTCCGAATGTACTGGCATTGTTTGTAAAGTTTTAATGTTAAATGACAATCAGTCAGCACATAAACTTTGTAATAATTCTGTATTTCATGCGAGGTCAAAGCATATCGATATAAGACATCACTTTGTAAAAGATTTAGTAACAAAGAAACAGATTGATTTAGAATATTTTTGTACTGATGAAATGTTGGCTGATGTTTTAACAAAGCCTCTCACTGCCGAAAAACATTTAAAGTTTGTGTCTCAAATATTAAAATGTTAACTTTGTACATTGTCCATTGTTATGTTATGTGTATTTTCAGATACAGTTATATTTATGTTATGGGGCCTAGTATTTTTTGCTTAATATTGTATTAGTTTAAGGCCTAGTATTGGAACGTTTTTATAAACGAATACAATTTAAAGAAATGTCACTGTAGTTTGAAGTGTGTGACAGATGAATTCTGTCATGGCTTGCTAAGAAAATTATTGTATTGTTCTCTTGATTAAATCTTATTCAATCAGTTGTATTGAGCTTCTTTTACTTAAAACCATCACTTTACATACCAAGATCCCTCCGTTCCTCGGAAAGCACGTTAAGCCATTGGTCCCGGCTGTCATTCACGGTAGATCTTTGACAGTCGTTACGGGTCGTCAGAAGCCCGAAAATCTGACAACCAGTCTTACCTAGGGGTATCGGAGTTGGGTTGTGGAGGTCTGATAGGCAGTCGCTCCATGTAAAATACTGGTATTCAGCTGCATCCGGTTAGACTGGAAGCCGACCCAACATAAGGTGGGTGGACCATGGAAGGCCATGCTCCTTCGAAGGCCAATCATTAAAATTTCGTAGGTAGTTATTGCCATGTGATGACAAATTCCTTTTACTAACACAAACACCCATCGAACTGGAAACCACAGACGCGGCGGCGAATCGCTCGCGCTACTATTTTGGCAGTACGGTCCCTCGCTTCTTCGATATCGGAAATCGACGACGTTAAAATAAGGTGGGTGTACCATGGAAGGCCACTCTAACGAATAAACAGTTATTATTTGTTTATTTCCTGGATAAATGAAACTAACAAATATTTAAGTAATACTTTGTTTTATTATGTAACATATAAACCACTTTTTTTTATTGTAGATTTAAGCGCTATTTATTAACGTTTAGTGCTAAATGACTGAATTTTCATAATGGCCTTCTAAAGAGCCCTGTTCCTAGCAAGGCCATTTGGAATAGTTCAAAGAAACTTAAGTTTAATCAATATTAATTAAATCTGCAATTCAAAAAAGTGGTTTATACACACATCAAAAGTGCCTAGGGATCAACATATATTTTTGCAATAACTTTTCTCCTGATTGATATTAATTAAAATTTTCTTTAAGGATTCATCAAATAAAGTGTTTTCGTTTGTCACAGTAACGATAAACCAAGTCACCTTTGCATTAATAAAGAAATTTGCCATTTTCCTAATAAAGGGATTTTTGACATTTGAACCACTAACACAAAAGTTCGAAAAAAAGACTGAAATAACAGTTTTCTTTAAAATTTTATTGGGTAACTTAAACAATTAATAATCCGTGTTTCTACCGCGAACACTAACAACACAAGAACATCGGTTTGGCATACTCAAAATGAGTTCATCCAAATCACGCTGTGGAATGGCCGCCCATGTTCGTTGCAACAACAAAAAAAGGTCTTCTTGCGACTGGATACCCTCCATATTCGGCAGAGCTCTTCTCTGTAGCATATCCCATGCATGCTCAATCGGGTTCAAGTCTGGCGACTGAGCAGGCCAGGGCAGGACATTGATGTTAGCTGCAGCGAGAGTCTGTCTTACAACTCTTGCGGTGTGCGGTCGTGCATTATCATGCATTAACTGAAATAAGGGACCGATTTGCACTTGTAGAGGAACGATGACGTCTGATACAATCGTCTCAGCATAAATTTGAGCGTTGAGGTTGCCTCTGATCCAAATCAACTCAGTTCTTCCGCCGACCCAAATACCCGCCCATACCATGATGGTTCCACCACTATAAGGATGGACTTCCTGGCAGGATTTTAATCGCTGTTGGCGTCCAGGGGTTCTCCAGTGTCGTATACGTCTTGTATCCGGTCTCATACCAAAACGAGACTCATCAGAAAAGCACACGAAACGCCATTGTTCTTCTGCCCAATTTCTGTGTTCAAGAGCCCATTGATATCGAATCCTACGATTGTGCATTGCTATAGGTGGTACCCGTAGCGGTCTTCGGGAATGAAGGTTCACTTCATGCAAGCGGTTTCTGACTGTTTGGTCGCTAATTAAGTTCCCTGAAGAGTGATGAAGCCTCACGGCTAACATCATGGCGGTTATTGTTGGAGCTCTTCGAGTTAAGATTTGAATGTATCGGTCTTGTCTCCGTGTGGTGCAGCGATACCGTCCTCCATGGCGCTCAGCCACGGTACCAGTGCTTCGGTAACGTGTCCAAAGTCGACTGATAACACTCTGACTTGTATTCAGAGCTAAAGCCACAGTACGTTGCCGGGAACCAGCTTCTATCATTCCCACGGCTCTGAGCATTTCTTCCCTGCTTAAATGACGTCGCCGCTCCATAATAACGTTGGTTTTAATCAGTAGTAGGGAAACAGTAGCACTAATAATGTCTTCAATGCGTTGTATGTTTTTATAGGGAAAATATTGACAGCTGATTTTCATCTTTTACTCGAATTTGATTCACAGTTCCTGATTCAAATTATGAAATGCACCAAAAAGGATCCATATAAATTTACAAAATCATAAATTTATTACAAAGCCACATCTCAATCTCAAGAAATCCGCATAAAAATGCTTGATCCCTAGACACTTTTGATGTGTGTATGTTACATAATAAAACAAAGTATTACTTAAATATTTGTTAGTTTCATTTATCCAGGAAATAAACGAATAATAACTGTTTATTCGTTAGAGTGGCCTTCCATGGTACACCCACCCTAGTTGGGAAAAGGCTAGGCAGATGATGATGACTATCAATAACAATGGCTTTCATTTTGACAGTTCAACAACATTCATTGCGTTACTTACGTTGTTGAGCAGATACACTTTTCGAACATATGAAGCAATGGATTAGCAATATCCTTCAATATGATTCAGATTGTCATTGATACTGTGTTACGCGATTATGGTGCTGAATAAGGTCGGTAGGTATACACAGTACAGTTATGCTAATATATAAAGTGAATAATGTAGCAAACGTGTCTGTTACGTTAATAAACAATCGTAAATCGTTTAACTAGCGAATAAACATCGTTTGACCAACTAAAATAAACATGAGGTTTTAGTACCTATACCTATACATATAAAAAACAGCTATGATTTACCTATAAACAACGTGAATTTAGAGCTTGTCGTATTTTCCTAAGAATACATAGTTTAATGTACAGATGCCGTCAGCACATCAAGCTACCACAAACTGTCAAACTATAATAGATTTTCAACTTTATCGCTAAAGAATTAGGTTCAAGGTTAATTTATTGGGAAAATTTTACACATTCGGGTAGCTTGATGTGCTAGCATCTTTACCTACTATCTTCAATGAAATAAAGCGCTCCACACACTGCACCGCGCTCCGTCGCCGTGAGCAGATTTTTACATACAAATTCAACTCCCGCGCTCACGCGCGGGGGCGCGTTATCTGCTCACCGCGACGGAGCGCGGTGCAGTGTTTGGAGCGCCTAAGAGTATCTGAGGGGCAATTCTCGTAATTTTAATTAAGAACGTTCTCAGTCTGATCTCAGTCTCATTCTGTCAAAAATACCTCTAACTACCCTACATTTTTGACAAGTTTTTGACATTAATTGTCGTTGAGATGAGATTGCGACCAGATTTTGAGCGTCTTTAATTACAAAAATTGGCCTTATGTTTGTTGAATACATAACATAAACATAATCAGCCTATAATGTTCCCACTGCTGGGACACAGGCCTCCTCTCGGTGAGAGGGAGCGGGCCGTAATCCACCACGAGGACCCAGTGCGGGTTGGCAGATGTCACATGTCTTCGAATTTTTGGTTCTAGGACATGCCGGTTTCCTCACGATGTTTTCCTTCACCTTTTTAAGAGCAGTGGTGATGAAATAATTTACACAATGTAAAGCGCCTGTCTGGGTTCGAACCTACGACCTACATCTCGTAAGTCGCGGCCGTTACCACTTGGCCACCACTGCTCTCTCTCTCTCTGTTTGTTGAATATGACTTAGCATTCATTTCTGTCTGTATGACACTTTTTGGAACGAAATTCTTTATCGGTGCAGTAGGAGTAGGTAAATCGTCACGTAACAAAAAAGGGTTCTTTTCTTCTACGCGATTTTCTTAGTTTTCATGGTGTTCTCGAGGGTGCTTAAGTTGATAGCGAGGTCAAAACGAATATGCACGATTGCAGCAGTAAACATTTTCAAATTTATCGTCATGGGTGTCGTTTTCATGGTGTTTAAGGGTACTAAAGCCAATAGTAATGTCAAAATGAAAATCCAAAATGGCTCAACTTTGTAAGAGCTTCTAAAAACTAATACTAGATGGCTCTGTATTAAGAATAAGTAGGTATTAAATTCACACTTTTTCTCTCTCTGTCTCTTTCTTTCATACTCAAAGTATTAATTTACAAAAATAAATATAACGAAATGGTTCACTTCTATTATGTTATGTATTATTACATAAAACGAGTACGTTTTTTCAAAACACATTCGATTTTAGCGATTACCATTGCGCAACCAATATAGGTACTAGAAGAACAAAGCAAGCTCAATAGCAGCAGTACCATTCACAATAAGGTCCCGTGTGTCCCCGTCCTCGTCCACATTTTGTCAATCACTCAACTGGTTGGTAAACACAGAGCGGCTGAAACTAGATTTGTTAGTTAGTTCGATGTAGATAGATACAGATAGAGATGACACTTCTAGTTTACACTTGTGTTGCCGGAATGCACTAAAATATAGTGTATTCAAATCCTTGTTTCCAACTGACTTAATATAAATTAGATTGATTTCGGAATTACTATAAAGTAAATGTTCCTTTAAAAAAAAATCTTTATTTAATATTTATTTAATACTTCAAGCACATAAATGTACAGAGGCGGACTTAATGCCACAGGCATTTTCTACCAGTCAACCTTTGGGTGATGCAGAGACAAACAGTGGTAGGTGCATCAAGAAAAATTGAGGAATAAATATTTTAAATATAAAGATACGCATAAACCTATTAAAACTATGAATATAATATATAAGTAATTACATATAAGCACAAATAAATGTACATAAATGCATAAATATACTTACTACTAACTAAATAATGTTGTAAAACATGAAACGTTTATTTTCTCTTGACTGTACTTACCTGTCAAGAAGAGTAACCTAGCATAAAGTGGATAAGACAAAGTTTAAAACAGAAGACGAACTAGCAGGGGATCGAGGGGGGGGGGGAGGGGGTGGTGGAGGGGCCTCAGTGAATCAGACCGGAATAAATCTTATAATTAAACTAAATTCAAAATCTACGGTATACTTTTAACTCTTCTCAAAACCGTTGGCTATGGCCTGTGTGCATAAAATGTGTACGTTACCCCAGCAAGAAAGTGTCTCCTAGAGTTATAGGAGTAGAACGTATAATTTGTGCCTTATCTGCTGTAAATGTGCCCCAACATAAATAATGTGTGCCCCCTGTCGTTTTGGAAAAAAACGGAAAAAACGATTCTTGCTGGCGTAACGTTTTTCTAGCAGGAAAATTCTAAACGAATGATCGGAGAGAGAAAAATTGTGCATGGCCAGAGAGCTTATGTGTGCCAAAATGTGCCTCCAAAAATAAAATCTGTGCCCCTTCAGGTTTTCGAGATATTGCATTTCCTGCTGGAGTAACGTTTTGATGAATCGTATATCTCTACAACCATTGCATGTGCCCTTGTAGAATAAACATACACGAGTAGCTCTTAATGTGTGCCCCTTAGTGCCCCAATTATATATAAGAAAATATTTATAGTTTTCAAGTTATCGCGGTTTTATGAAAACCCGAAAAAACATCGCAGCGCCTAAATTAGACAAGGCACAAGTTCGCTGAAAACTGTATTCGGTCCTTCTTGACGCTAATAATAACCATACAAAGTTTCAAAACTGTTCATGCATGCGTTTTTGAATAATCTCGCTAAAAGTCAAAACGATGGTGTCATAACTTTGACGGCAAAATACAAGGAACCGGCTCAATCTCAGATGTGTAGGTGTAAACCAAAATCATGTGCCTTTAGTCAGAAATATATGGTGAAAATATTCAGCTTGGAATGTTTCGCATTAAGTAAATATAAACAAAAAACCAAAATATGTAAGCAACGGCTGGTTATCCGACCAAATTTGAATGACTAGTAAAAAGCGACGGATTCATACATATCGATGACCTTCTTTATTGGACGTATTATACCTAAGCTGTTGTCCGTACAGCCGCGTTCAAAAGTTTTGGGGGCTAATTAAAAATATATTAAATGCACCTTGTGACTATAATAAATGAAACAGCTTGTTGATGTGGAAATTATTATTTTTATTCCCTTAATTTTAATTCTTAAAGTAATTATTGCATCAAATCACAGATCAAAGTTCCTACCTATAAATATTAGAAATTATTTGCACATTGTGTAGTCATTGTTATTTAAATCACATATCAGTTTTTCATCTAAGTCTAACATATAATTAGTAAATTCGCATCACAAAAAATCACAGATCAGTATTAAGTATGAGTATAATATTGTGTAAAAAAAATAGTAAATTATAATTGGCCCAAAACTCGAAATTGAAATTTTGATATTATCTTTACGTTTTAAAGTTTCCTGAATCTATTAAATTTACACTATTTTTATAGGATGTAAATTTGTGTTTATCCGTGGATATAAAATTTTGTGCTCAATTTTTTCCAGAAGTACTCTAGCAATTAAGTTGCCCGCAAAATTCAAATTTTTTCTGTTTTTTTTTTTGTTCCTACGCCTTTATGAACCTGTAGGGTTGTATTGGTGATTTTGGTGATTATAATTCTGTAACTACATACGTCTTACAGCCGCGAATAATATTTTAATCAACATACAACCTAGCACTGGCCTGCAAATTGCAAAAAACGCAAGAAATTTTGAATTTTGCGGGCTGGTTGGAGCATTCCCCTTAATGATGAAAAACTTACTGTTAATTTATCTAACCTACGGCTTATCAATAAATATATATATATATAAAGACAAGTACGGGATTTTTATTTATATACAAAAAAGAGCTACCTCTTTTTAGTAGTAGGTATTCATCACACATTTCAGGAACTATATTTTTTTTTAAACATTGGGACCAATCAAATTTTGGGTCAAAGACCTGGCAAATATCTGGATGTATTTCTTTCGTTCACACATAAATTAGGTACTGGATGTATTTAAGAGCCTATACTACCTCAGCTAAAATTCACTCTTTATCTCGCTCATACGATACTGCTCGCTGACTGAGTGATAGCGAGACAGAGTGCGGTGCTGGGCGGCAGGCAGCGCCAATAGTTTAGGTATTTGCTTTTTACAGTGAAAATAATGGTAATTATAAAAAAGTAAATAACATAAGACCTGCTTTAAAGTAAGTTCCGTTAGTATGCTAAGTTTCATGATCTAATTTGAAGTATTTTTTTAATACAAGCGGTTTATTGTTCGGGTAAGAGGTAACTTTGGATTTATTTTCTATCGAGAAAATTTTATGGAATCGTGTTTTCGTCTAACATAAGACTTAGCATTAATCCTCAACTTTACCATATATTTATTTCAAAATTAATGGTGCAGTATTTTCGACATAACGGAGGATCACGCTAAGCCATTTGAGGTAGTATAGGCTCTTAATGAAATTTTGAATCGAAAGATAGCTTACCTTGGAATAGCACTTAGGCTACTATTTATAATGTACTTAATCATGTGTAAGGTCATAGAAACAGCTAGTAGAATATAATCCAATAACAACTTTATTTTATTACTTATTACTTTTCTACGTCAGTGTACTCAGGCACAACACGTGTGCACCGGTTAGTGAGTAAAGTAAAGAAGGTCATCGATATGTATGAATCCGTCGCTTTTTAGTAGTCATTCAAATTTGGTCGGATAACCAGCCGTTGCTTACATATTTTGGTTTTTTGTTTATATTTACTTAATGCGAAACATTTCAAGCTGAATATTTTCACCATATATTTCTGACTAAAGGCACATGATTTTGGTTTACACCTACACATCTGGGATTGAGCAGGTTCCTTGTATTTTGCCGTCAAAGTTATGACACCATCGTTTTGACTTTTAGCGAGATTATTCAAAAACGCATGCATGAACAGTTTTGAAACTTTGTATGGTTATTATTAGCGTCAAGAAGGACCGAATACAGTTTTCAGCGAACTTGTGCCTTGTCTAATTTAGGCGCTGCGATGTTTTTTCGGGTTTTCATAAAATCGCGATAACTTGAAAACTATAAATATTTTCTTATATCTAATTGGGACACTAAGGGGCACACATTAAGAGCTACTCGTATATGTTTATTCTACAGGGGCACATGCAATGGTTGTAGAGATATAAGATTCATCAAAACGTTACTCCAGCAGGAAATGCAATATCTCGAAAACCTGAAGGGGCACAGATTTTATTTTTGGAGGCACATTTTGGCACACATATAAGCTCTCTGGCCATGCACAATTTTTCTCTCTCCGATCATTCGTTTAGAATTTTCCTGCTAGAAAAACGTTACCCCAGCAAGAATCGTTTTTTCCGTTTTTTTCCAAAACGACAGGGGGCACACATTTTTTTATGTTGGGGCACATTTACAGCAGATAAGGCACAAATTATACGTTCTACTCCTATAACTCTAGGAGACACTTTCTTGCTGGGGTAACGTACACGCATAAAATCGCCATTTTTACGTTTTTTGGCTTCCGTATAACAGTTACGGACGGAGGCAGGAGTTAATAAAAAGAGAGCTAGGAAGTTTTTTAAGCATATTTTTGGGTCTGTTTTTATTAACTTTGCCAGTGGCGCGTATTTTTGATGAACCTCGACGAAGTGTTATTGAAGTTTTTTATTAATTTAAAATACGATGGCTGATTTGATGGACTTAAAAATATTGGATAATCCTGCTCGATTCACATAGCACTGAATGCTATGTGATTGCAGTTCGGAATTCTGAAAAAAAAGGTATTTTTGTGATTTATAGGCTACAAATACTTTTTAGTAGAAACATTAAAATAAATGGAAAAATAGTTAACTGAGGTGGTTCTATTGAAAGTGTTATTGTTTTAATCTGTCAAGCTCCGCTAATGAGACACAATTGATTTTCTATTGTTTCGTCGCCGATCGGCGAACCGCACCGCTTGACCGGTTAATAGTAGGTACAGTCAACCACTCATCAGAAGGTAGTAACAATGTAACAAAAAAAAAAAACAAAAAAAAAATATTTTAGGCAGCTGATCTGATAAACGTAGAAATATTAACCAATAGGATTCAATAAAAATCTCAATGTCATTTTCTATTGGTTAATATTTCTCCGTTTCTCCGCTCCGCAGCATTTCTTCGCGTCAATGGACAGTCACGTCTAAAAGTACCTATGTATAGGTACACTTGGCTTTATTCAAAGGCGATTTTCTCCTTTATTTTTGAATGAAATTTTATGTTATTACGAAAATAGTATTTTCGAACCCATAGGTTTATGTTAAGTGCCGTATTTCAACGTTGCATTCGTTATTTCACGAAAAAATCGCAATTGAAAATTGCCAAGTGTATACATACTTTTAGACGTGACTGGACAGGCAGCATTAGCCCTGTAGTGCTTTATAAACTAAGAACAAGTTAGACAGTTTTAAGGTTGCAAAAACTTAGCTCGTTAGCGAAAGCTAATCTAGGTCATAAAGCCGTCAGTTATTGCCTGGGCTCTGAATAATTTAGTGCTTAGATATGTAATTTATTAGTTGAGAATATTCGTGTTTTGATTTATTAAGGTGCCACTATTCGATATTTTTTCCATACAAATTTCGGGAGAGTATTACTCCACTGTTTGACATTGTACATCCAAAGTTAAACATTGTATCGTTTTGTCTAATTATTAATTGTGTCCGTACGGAAGCAGAATTGTAAAATAACAAGCCATTAAAAAGTTATGAGCCAACAAAGATTCGTTTTTCGTGCTATTTTTAACGTATCTTTGGGTGTAAATAAGTAATAAAAGAACTGAAAATATTAAAAATTAAATCCATACCGACAAAGCTCAGTTATCGAAGAGTTCAAAAAACTTTATTTGTGATTGATTTATGTAGTGGATTTTTCATAGAACTCGATTTTCCAAAGCACTTTTCAAATATTTTTATGCGCCTATCAGTTCGGAACGGTGTTTCTGTGCGTGAGAACTAGATGTTGTGCGTGTAGATTAACGTCTAACTGCTCATCACTGATACTAGCTCCGTCAGACACGAAGCCAAGTTAGACAGCGTGATTTTGGCCATGCCCACCAGTGAGTTCGAGCTCGCGTTTAGTTTACTCTTAAGTTAAGATTTTAGGATTAGATAATGAGAGTTTATTACAATTTTTATTACGTTGAGTGGTGTTTTAGTGTTTCTTGGCAAATTTCATGATTTTAGGTCAACGGGGTGTACCCTATAGGTTTTGATTTATTTTCGAATTTCAAAATATGTCGCAATGGCCGTATTTTGTTTGTCATTGCGTTGACTTAGAACCTTGATATTTTTGAGCTTCAAGGGACCATAGACCTACGTATTTGATATTAATTTCAATTTGATACAATTCATTACAATTCAATTCAATTTGATACGTGTTCCCGGTCCGGATCTTGACAGACAGGCGGACGGACGGACGGACGGACAACTAACTAAGTGACCCTTTTTTTTTTCTCGCGGTGGAAATCCTCATGGACTTCCTCTATCGTGGGGGTGACAGAGGGGCATGCCGGACTCTTACCGGCTAAAACCACCGCGGTGTTCCACCTCTACCTATGGCCGGGGGTGCGGGATTCGCAACAGCATTCACCGCTTCCCCGACAGGCCTCGACCCGCTGTTCCTCAGCGGGTCCCACCTCCCCGTGAACTAAGTGATCCCTAACAGTTCCGTCTTTTCCTTTACTGAACCTCAAAAATGATTAAACTGAACTGGAACTCAACCAACCAGCTTTTTTATTTTCGTAGGACGTCAGCATCCATACTTTTTAATATTATAAATTCGAAAGTAACTCTGTTTCGAGTATGGATGCAGGGTCTCTTTAAGTTCCCTGGATAAACTTCACAAACGTATAAATATGGGTATCGGAATCTAATAGCAATAAAACAAAAAAGATTTGATGAAATTTTATTTTTCAAGCCTCCGTCAATGCTGGGGCCACATTGTCGCAATAAGGCGAACTACACTCTCTCACCGCTCGATCGCTCGCTATAAGTGTCGTTCGCGTTATCACAACAATGTAGCCGTAGCACGAGTGATTTAAAGCTGTTGGAGCTTTATATCTATAAACATAAAGCAGCATCTTCTAGGCAGCTTAGCTAGCAACCAAGATACATAACATTAGTTGTCGGGTTCTCATCGCAGACATACATTATTTATACCGTGTTTATCCGCTCTCAGTTATACCCCGGGGATATAACGTTTTCAGTTACCTACGACTTCGTTTACACCCATTATTTATATTACCCCCCTTGTTTCTATCCGGTTATTCCCCGGAGTTATAGGGTAGTTTGCAGAGTATTAGCAAATTCGTGACATTGAAAGGATGTTTTTTAGTTTCTTTTTAGTTTTTGGACTTTGATTGATGAAAGAAAATTATTTTAGTGTTATTTGACTTTTGCAACATTTTTAGGTGTCAATAAAAGCAGTCTCCTAGGAATTCCTCCTAGTGATCGATTGTTCGTTCAATATTTTTTGAGATTTACCTATTTGAGACTTAAGGATTTGTTTTCTTTTAGTTTTTTCCTTAGCAACAATAAAGTAGACTACGATAAAGTTGGTGTAACAATCTGATAACATTTGCAGGACCAACATGGCTAGAGACCTCCTTTTTTGAAGTCGGTTAAAAAGAGGGTCTACTTAATAGACGCCTTTTATCGAAAGTACAGGTATGACGCTGTTACAGGCTCTTAACCATCCCGTATTCTCTTTCCAGATAAACAAGGTGACCTTCGCGCCACTGGTGGTATCAACCCTCTTCATCCTCCTCACATCGTTGCTAGCCCATTGTGCAAGGAGGGTCGTCCAGAAGGTGGTCAAGGAACCTTTCATCAGGCTACTGTTTGAGGAGGCCATAGCCGCTGCTGAGTTATGCGGTTGCTGCTTTGAACTTATCATAAGTAAGTTTTGGGAATAAAGAGAAGAATTTCCCGGGCGTCGGGAGCCGCGTGACGGCTCCCGGCCACCGTAGGCGCGGGCCTGCGGACGGAGAGTAATGGGTAGCTCACCGTCCGATCAGCACCAGGCTCGCGCTGGACGGCGCGTATGTGTTCCACGCGCGCCTCAAAGAGATGTCAGCAAAAAGGAAGGGGCCTGTCAGTGCCGAAGCCTGCCGGGGGTGCGGGATTGCCGCTACCCCGGAACATAAAGAGCTAAGGAAGGAACACGGATGGGTTTTAGTCAGTAAGAGTCTGACACTCCCTTCCGCGCCAACCCAGAGCGGGATGAGTCATTTGATGATTTCCCATCCATAAAAAAAGAGAAGAATTTCCAATAAAATAAAATATATGTAAATGCTATAAGAGTAGGGGCAGACCACAGATATAGATATACCTAGATAACGCAAGTATCACGATCTGTATGAAAACCAAGCGTGCCACTTTTTGACTACCTACTATGACGTCACAAGCACTATTTAGTGATGGGAAAATCAAATCGATGCAAAGACCGGGCCACCGCGTGCGGCACCCGCCTCGCCCCATCCCCAGGGCCTAGCACCAGCGCTCATGCTCACCCAGCCAGCAGTACACAGGACTTAGCGCGAAAGTGGCGGATTTTTGTACGTAAGCTGGTGCGATTTTTGTCACGCGAAGTAGTTGCTCTTGCGTTATCCAGGTGTATCTATATGTGTCGGGCAGACCAACGAAACAAAGGATGGACTGCGTGAAAGATGATATTTTGGCTAGAAAGGGGGCGACTATCGAGATGAAGACTAGTAGAGAAGTACGGAAGAAAAAGACGTTGCGCCGACCACAATTAAATTTTTACAAGGGCAGGAGAATTATGAATAGACAAAAAAATGTCATCATAATCTTCCTAGCCTGCACCCTAATTGCGTAACATAGGTACCTACTATCAATCGGAATCTGAATCATTTTGAAGGAAATTTCTAATCCAATGCTTCATAAGTTTGAAAAATTTGTCTGCTCAACACGTAAATAACGCAATGATCGTTGTTGAACTGTCAAAATGAAATCGATTCCGATTGATAATGTGTTACGCAATTGCCCCGCGGGTCCCATATTATTAGTGGTCGGCGTAACACGTTTTTAGGGTTCCGTATCTCAAAAGGAAAAAAACGGAACCCTTATAGGATCACTTCACTTTGTTGTCCGTCTGTCTGTCTGTCAAAACCCTTTATCTAGGGAACGCGTGGTGGTATCGATTTGAAATTAAAACCATGTACTCAGGTCTACAGTCCATTGAAGATGTGAAAAAACAAAACTACTAAGTTAACGTAAAAAAAAGACACGGCTGTTTATGCCGCAAAAAAAAACCTATATTTCGATACTCTCAAGGGAATCAAAATTTTTTTAGCATTTTTAGTAAAACCTATTTAGCATTGACCTAGAATCATGAAATTTGGCAAGAAGCAAGTTCATGTAGCTCAAGTAAAGGAAAAAATTCGAAAACCGTAAATTTGTAGTTACAGTTAAAAAATAAAACCGTGATAAACTATTCACATACCTACAAATTTGTACGGAACCCTCGGTGCGTGAGTCCGACTCGCATTTGACCGGTTTTTTTCCATTCTCCCCTTTCAGCCACTCGATCATTCACTCCTTTATCTTTCACTCCTTTATCTTTCATATCATCGCTCACACAATCCATCCATCAGTTGAAAATAGTAACTTTATGAATTCTTATAGAGATCCGATAGAACTGTAAATGTTTGCGAATATTTAACAAAAGTTTGGTATTTTGGGATATACAGGGTGTCCCTGGAAGTATGGATCAAATCGAATAGGGGCGTGGGCAAAGTCATTTCCAAACTATTTGACCCTGAGAATGTCAGTGAATTTTTTTACGGTTCAAAAGTTATGACCGATTTTTATTATCTTTTTTCAATCACTTCCCATAGTG
Organism: Amphipoea oculea; assembly: GCA_945859645.1. Classification (NCBI taxonomy): domain Eukaryota; kingdom Metazoa; phylum Arthropoda; class Insecta; order Lepidoptera; family Noctuidae; genus Amphipoea; species Amphipoea oculea. The sequence goes on from OX243880.1 coordinate 17,602,731, forward strand.
CTCAAAGAAAATAATTATAAAAAAATACTATCAGGGCTATCTCAAAAAAATAAATTGATAGCCCTGATAGTTTTTTTTTTAAAGATTTCTTTAAAATTATTCGATTTCTCTTTTTTTTTTTGTTTTTTTTTTTAGTTTTTTTTTTTGCTAAAACGTTTGGAAATGACTTTGCCCAAGCCCCTATTCGATTTGATCCATACTTCCAGGGACACCCTGTATAACCGCGACAAAAGCTATTGATCTTTGATACACTGTCGTGGGAGTTTGGTATTTATAAGCAGTTTTACCATGAGGTATCGTGTTTTGGAGACCAACAACTGGGTTTTGGAGATCAGACAGGCAGCCACTGTAGGAGCAGCGAAGGACAGAAGCTGAAAGCCGAAACCAATATGGCTGGGAAAAGGCTAGGCATATGATGATGATGATGATGAAGACGCTTGATATAGCTCCAAACTATTATATTTACGTGTCATCTAGGGATCAAGTTTTCAATCGAAAAATAATTCTTCTCTTTGTAAAAATGATATACTAATAAAGAAAAGAAAGAAAGAAAAAGTATTTATTGCGACTCGTACCTATAGGAAGATCACGAACTAAACTAAACACAGTAAAAATAAATAAAATCCAAGTTATATAAAAAAAGTAATAAACAATAACACACAATAACGTATTATATCAGATGAATAGTTACATACCGATTTCTCTTTCAGTCGTCAGTAATTTGACTTTCGAAAGAAGAAGATAAAGCGTTGTGTAACTATACAGACGCTATACAACGTTTATTAGTAAGGGGGTTAGACTTAAGGCTTGATTTACACGGTGCAATTTAATTTCTGGTGGCATACCGTAAGTTGAAGCGACAATTAAAGTTGTACCGTCTAAACAGTGTTCAGTGGGCAAATCATTTGTTGCTGCAATGTTGTTGTATGCCATAGGCAAGAAACTTGCATCTATACAGGGTGAAATGGAATTCATGGGCATCCTTTTAAGGGGTCATTGTGCTCATCATTATGAACAACTTTTACTATGGGCCTAAACCTAAAATCGCGAAAAAAAAAACAGCTGTTTCTTGCATTTGTGTTCACATTACTCGTCAAAATGTAGGGAAGAGCTGATTTTTTTTCGCGATTTCAGGTTTGGTCCCATAGTAAAAGTTGTTCATAATGATGAGTACAATGACCTTTTAAAAGGATGCCCATGAGTTCAATTTCACCTTGTATATAGGTATATATAAAATACAAAGTCCTGACTGACTGATATATCATCGCACAGCCTAAACCGCTAGTCCTAGAGACATGAAATTTGGAGGGTGTATTCTTTGTGAAGAGTAGGTATCCACTAAGAAAGGGTTTTTCGAAATTCCACCCCTAAGAGGGTGAATGGGGGAAGGGTGAAATTTCACGTGGACGCAGTTGCGGGCAGAAGCTAGTCGTGGATACGGGGCCTTATGGATCTAACTTTTTCTTTACATAATTTCAGTTGCCGACAACTTCGGCGTGGGGACGTATGCGATATTCCTATTCGCGCTGACGATCTGGTGGTCGCTCAACTGGGGAGATGCTACCGCCTGTCCGTATACACATATCGAGGATGTTATTGAAGGTATTTTTTTTTCTTGTTAATAAATACTAGTAGGGATCGATTTGGGTATTTTTAGTCTGAACGGCCCAAAGCGAATGGACCGCGGGCCATTCGACCGTAACCAACCGTAACCAAAAATCGTCTACGTTCCAAAGGACCAGTGATAAAATGATGTCAAAATGAATACATCTAAACTATATTACTATATCCATACTTAATATTATAAATTCGAAAGTAACTCTGTCTGTCTGTATGTTACCTTTTCACGTCTAAACCACAGAACGGATTTCGATAAAATTTGGCAAAGACATGGATTGCATCCCGGGGAAGGACATAAGATAGTTTTTATCCCGATATTCCTACGGGATCGACACTTCTGCGGATGAAACCGTGGGGCGCAGCTAGTGGTTTATCACACGGACAGACGAAAAGCGCCTTTGTGTTATACTATATTTGTTTTGATTACTTACCAGTTATACATTTTCGAAAAGCATCACTGGTCCTGTGGAAATTTTAACACCCGGTTTCTGAATTGCGAATTTGAAGTTGTGAATTTGTCAAACTCTACTTTAGCAACTTTACTTTGGTGATTGTTTCAATATAGCCCGCGAAATTATTATTTTGTTTTTGCAAATAAATTTTTATTTTCACTGGCCGCTCTTAAGTACCTAATGCAAAAGGGAGTTTTACGAGTTCTCAACGTCGAATTTTCAATTTAGAGAGCGGATTTACGCAAGTCAGAAGAAAAATAAACAAAATATAAGTAAGGGGCTGTTCATTTATTACGTAAGACAATTTTAACCACTTTTTGACCCCCCCTCCCCACTACGTAAGAAAAAATAAGACTTGGATGAACCGCCTCCCCCCCTTACTATCTTACGTAAGATCAGTATCTACAAAGTATCAAAAAAAAAAAAAAAAACTTAGAATTTTCGCTTACTTTTGTGATCTTACGTAAGAAAAATCTAGACCTCTCCCACCCCACGTTAGAAAAAATAAGACATGTTCGGACCCCCTCCCCCCTCAAATCTTCTTACGTAATAAATGAACAGCTTCTATGTACAAGCGCCCAAGCACCAAGACGACCTATAGATGGTGGCTGGGGTAGACTGGATGCGGAAGGCGGAGGACAGAGTGCTGTGGCGCAGTCTGGGAGAGGCCTATGTCCAGCAGTGGACTGCGATAGGCTGAGTTGATTGATTGAAGCACCAAGGTCCTTATAGCTACGGACCCATGATGAAAGCTGTATTTTTCCAGGAGGCCTAAAAAGGACACTTTGGCAGAATCATAAAAGGATAACATTATGAATCATAATAAACGTCGTAAAATGGTCACAAACTGACAATTCATAACATTATTTGACATTAAAGCAATTCATATTTTGTGGACCATTTTACGAATCTCCATACAAAACTGTCAAACAGATGAATTGCGTGATATAAAATTTTACGCAAATAATATTATGAATTGTCAGTTTGTGACCATTTTACGACTTTTATTATGATTCATAATGTTATCCTTTTATGATTCTGCCAAAGTGGCCTTTTTAGGCCCCCAGACCATTAATGATTTTCATCAGAAAGTCTTGTATGTTATTTTTTTTTTCTACCACTTTCAGGCAAGGGTGAAATCCGCAAGGCTATCCTGAAGACCTGGGCCGAGCTGGGTGGCGGTATACTGGTCTTCAAATATGTCCAAATGTACTGGGCTCTGGAGATCTCTGACACACATAAGGACAGGGCTTTTGAAGACTGCAAAGCTGATTTGCAGGTACATTGACTGGTTTTGCTGAAGAGTGCAGTTTGTGTTCGTGTATACAAGGTTCATTATAATTAGCTAACGATACTCCATAGACGTAATCCATACTATCACGGATCACCCTAATATTATAAAGGCGAAAGTTTGTGAGTGTGTGTGTGTGTGTTTATATGTTTGTTACTTCTTGACGCTCAAACGGTTGGACCAATTTTGATAAAATTATGTATGGAGGTAGGTGACACCCTGGTTTAACATATAGGCTACTTTTTATCCCGATATTCCCATGGGATCGACCTTTACGCAGGTAAAACCGCAGGGCGCAGCTAGTATCTAAACATATAAAATTCAAAGTCCTGACTGACTGACTGATATATCAACGCACAGCCTAAACCGCTGGTCCTGGAGACATGAAATTTGGAGGGTGTGTTCTTAGTGAAGAGTAGGTATCCACTAAGAAAGGGTTTTTTGAAATTCCACCCCTAAGAGGGTGAATGGGGGGAGGGTGAAATTTCATGCGGACGAAGTCGCGGGCAGAAGCTAGTTACTTATATATTTTGGTCTATAACAGACAGTGCACTTGAAGTACGAGTTTAGATAATTTTGTCTTATTGTAGTTAGATATCGATATATCACGTCTGTAAAGTTTACAAAAAAACTGTATTTTTTTTTAAACTTATATTTCAGGCAACTAAACCGATTGGGGTCGAGGACCACTAAAAAAATCCTATTTTTCTTTTTTCAAAATGAAGGATACCACCTGCTACGATCCTTACGTATTCCTTTTGCTTTATTAAAATCTGGTTAATAATGCGGATGAGTATAGTCCTTGCAAGTGAAGTGAAAGTGTTTTTCTTTTGCTATAATCGTCATAACTCATAACAATAAAACTTTTATTGTGTCTCGTTTACCCCGCCAGAACTTGTTAACCCCTCAAGTGTCAACGGTACACCATATGTACAGACGCCAGCACATCGACCTACCCGAAACTGTCACATTTTCCCAATCAACTTTGAACCTTAGGCTTTAGTGATAAAGTTGAAAATCGATTAAAGGAATTTGACAGATTGTTGTAGGTTGATGTGCTGGCGTCTGTACATAAGAAAAAATGTTCGAAATGTCAACGGTACAACGTGTGTACACAACAGTGTCATTGTTCTATTGTCATTGTAAAGCCTCGTATCCACTAGGCAACATTTGGCGCGCGACACGTGAATGTCGACATGTACGGCAACGCTGCACAACAGCGCGCGACGTTGCCAGCTGGCGCGCAACATGACGCGCGGCTTGTTGTTTGTTTGTGCATCGTGTTAAACAAATGTTCCGCGTCAACATTCAACAAGTTACGAAACATGTTGAGCAACATGTCGCGCGTCAAATGTTGCCTAGTGGATACGAGGCTTTAAAACAATGACTTTACTGCGCCCATTCAACTACTCCGACGCGTGGGGTGTTTCGACAGGTAGGCGGGCAAACGAGTGAAAGGTTAAGTAACAAAATTATTCGCGAGTTGGCGTTTACCAGTTAAAAACCCACACCAATTGACGTCAACTAAAACTTGTGAAAACATTACACTGTTAAACTCCACTGTAGTTCAAATAAACAAACCCACTCATACGACTTAAGTTAATTAAATGAAAGATTAACTGACATCTTGGACTGAAATCTGGGAACCGCAATGCACAAACAAGATGTCTGCTTGAATAACTAACTATTCATATTAGGGGATTTACTTGTCTACGAACGAAATCCTCTGCAGTATTGCTGATATAAGGATTAGACTCGAAACTAGCAGCAGAAGCAAGAATGTTTTGGTATGGAGTTAAAATGGGGGTACCTACTGTATGCATGGTTTGTGATGTTTGTATGTTTTTGAAGTGAAAATTTCTGGCGTGTTGAGCGATTTTTGCTAGGGGAAATCTTATAGGGTTACGAGTATTTATTTATTAATGACCAACTTATTCTTTCGTGTATTTATTTGTACTTTATTTATGTAACTAGACTAGCTGAACCGGCGAACTTCGTAATGTGACAACGTTCAATAGACACGTGGCGCCATCTATTATCATAATAACGTTATTGTTGTTTTCCTCCCGAGGAAACTTTTTTTTGGGATGAAAGGTACATACCCTATGTCCGTTTCTGTACACCTGACAACGTATATGCAATGATCGGTTCAGTGGTTTAGGCACAGAATACTGGTTTAGGCGTGAAAAGGTAACAAACAAACAAACTTACATTCGCATTTATAATATTAGTTAGTATTAGGTATATATATATATTATGTTATTTTATAATCCGTATTCCGGCTGGTGGGGCAAAGTGGAATAATCCAGTATTAATAGGTTTATGTGCAATATATTTAAAAATATTTATTCCTCCATTTCATCCAGTCCAGTTGACCACATAATTGATTTTCTGTATTTTTATTGGTTAACTGGACCCACATTCAAACTTAAAAAAAAAACATGGTTTACTTGAAATAAATGCTTTCAATTCGAGTTTGATAATGCATTCTGTTTATGACACATGTAATTAATTGAATAAAATAATTTATGTTCCACACAGCGTTTTTCGTGATGCACTGAACGGAAAACCGTGTCATCAATGGCGATTGGTTTGAGAATGAGGTGCTATATTATGATGTCCTTTCCAGACAGGGCTGCATTTTGATAAATGTTAGTCTAGAGTCCGTCAGGGCACATGTAACAACAAGCTAGCAAGATTAAGCATTCTGATGCAGATGGTTGCTGTTTATAAAATTCAGTCTTAGATTAGCGAGTCCCGTACGGTATATCGAATTACCCTTGAACGATATAACTGTGTACAGAAAGCATGGTTCACCGACGAACGGTAATACGAAAAAACTATTAGTCGATACCATTATTTAGCGACAGCACGTTTCGCCGAATAACGCTACATAGAATGAATGGTTGGCCGATACCAAGATTTGCCGATGTCTTGGTTCGCCGGAACACGCTTGAACTAAATAATCCTTTACTGATAGCTATTTGAAAGCACCTTTTCTTACACCGCGGATCTTTAGTACTGCTATTTTCATGTGTTTATCTTAGTAATTCAATAAAAATAAATGTAAAGAAAATAATAAAACAGAAAATTTGATTATTTTTATAATTCATTTATTATTTTTGTGTGTCAAAATTGTATGAGCAAGAAACTGAGACAGACAATGAGAGGTTTTTCTTTTGAGTATTAAAATAAAAAATAGTTTCCAAGAACTCTCTAGATGGCGTTGAACTGACTACGTTACTAGGTACTGTCAAAATTGATTGTTTTCTATGGGAAATAATAATGCTTCCGAAAAACAAATAATCTCCAGCGATATATGGACGACTAAAAAAAATGGATCTTCGAATAACAAAACTAAACTTTCGAATAAAATACTGAACCTCCGACAAAATTACTAAATTACCGACCACAGAGGTTTTGTAAAAATAATCATATTAAATATATACGCCGAGCTACGTCGACTTAGGATGCAAGAGTGAGCGAAGAGCACCTCGAGGTTCGGTTTGGTTAGGTTACTTTAAAGCCTTTACACAGAAATAGGAGCCCCGCGAAGCGGGGCTCCGTCGACATAGGATGCAAGAGCGAGCGAATGAGAATACAAATACCTTTACTAGGTATATATTATAACGTAATTTAAGCTGGTAGAAAAGTATTATAGCAATAAACAGTCATGTTTATTTTTTGAAGATTTCAGTATCTCATTCGGTCGTTTCGTCATTTTCATTCGGACAAAAGTAGTCGGAAAGTTTAGTATTTTAGGCAGTAGATTTGATATTTTAAGTAAGGACAATTCTTATTTTTTGTCGGAGCTTTTATTATTGCGCAGCTTGCGTGTTTCTTATGATTACGCAGTTTGCAACCTTTATTTTTGTTATTTACCATTTAATTATAAAAATAATCAAATTTCTGTTTTATTATTTTCTTTACATTTATTTTTATTGAATTACTAAGATAAACACATGAAAATAGCAGTACTAAAGATCCGCGGTGTAAGAAAAGGTGCTTTCAAATAGCTATCAGTAAAGGATTATTTAGTTCAAGCGTGTTCCGGCGAACCAAGACATCGGCAAATCTTGGTATCGGCAACCATTCATTCTATGTAGCGTTATTCGGCGAAACGTGCTGTCGCTAAATAATGGTATCGACTAATAGTTTTTTCGTATTACCGTTCGTCGGTGAACCATGCTTTCTGTACACAGTTATATCGTTCAAGGGTAATTCGATATACCGTACGGGACTCTAGATTAGCTCCGACTGCTTACATAAGCATAGTCAGGCTGTATCTAATGTTCCCACTGCTGGGACACAGGCCTCCTTTCTTCGAGAGGGAGTCCACTGCGGGTTGTTGATGTCACATCTCTTCGATATTTTTGTTCTAAGACATGCCGGTTTTTCTCGCGATGTTTTCCTTTACCGTTGTGAGAGCAGTGGTGATGAAATAATATCTGAAGAATAAATACGGTGGTTTGACATTTTGTCTATAAAAAAACTGTCAAAATCTGACGGTTGGTAGGTAATCAAAGGTTCCCGTCAGTAAAATTCCCGAAATCTGTTCCTGACAAATTTGGCTAAAAAGTAATATGCTATACTAATACGCTGGATAATGCCACTGAGCCACAGATATAGATAGACCTAGATAACACAAGTATCACGAACTGTATGAAAACTAAGCGTGCCACTTTTTGACTACCTACTATGACGTCACAAGCTCGCGCTCTCGCTCCCGCTCACCCAGCCAGCAGTACGCAGGACTGAGCGCGAAAGTGGCGGCTTACGATTTTCGAACGTAAACTGGTGCGATTTTTGGCACGCGAAGTAGTTGCTCTTGCGTAGTCTCTCTGTTAAATCTCTTTGGTTATGATAAATTATCAAAAACTTTATTTTATAACATATATTAATATTGTTTGCTTACCTAATGCTTATTTTTCAGGTGCCAGTAATCTACGGTGCTGTGGTTGAAGGCATTGCCACTTGCCTCTGTCGCCTGGCCTCCAAATCCCTCGGTGACCTCAACCCTCGGTTCGCCACAGCCATCGATTCCTTCATCGGAACATCCCTTGTCGTTGCTGGTAAGTTTAAAATTTAATGCTTCAGATTACATTGTACATTGATACTCACAGTTTTAACTACTCTGCACTCATTTGACTCATTTTGAACACAGTCAAACACGAAATATGTTTTGTCTTCTAGTTTTTTTTTAATTTGGTATAATTTGTCTTTATTATTAGATATCTGTTTTTATAGAATAGAATACTCTTTATTATGTACACCATATAAATGACGTAATGACGTTTTTTACTCCTTAAACTTTTTATATTGCTGTCTTATCCGTGCAGTTTTAGAGATGCCAGAAAAGTACTTTTTCTTTCAAATTATATGTCTCTCTAGACCATAATACAGCCGTCTTAGGGTTAGGATTCTTGAAGTAGCACTTATTGACTCTCTTACAGACAAGACACTTGAACACCATTCTACTCATCACACATAATAATAGGTCGTCCAATCTGCTTTCCCCATAACGTCAACCTCGCTTCTCACTACCCAATACTCACTCACTCAACAATAGCAACTCATTCACCAATATTCATGAATTCACTCACGCATACTCACTCGTAGCTATCCATGTTGCAGGGGTCCTCACTAGACACACAGTTTTCGTCTACCGCTACCAAGACAATAGTGCCAATGCGGACCTAAGCGTGTCCATCTTTTGCAAAGTACATTTAGGAAAAGGTACATACTTGTGTAACTAAATGTCCATTAACTTTAATGCTATCTGCTTCAGTAGGTGTGCATGGATCAGCATCATTTTCTCTACGTATTTCATTGTCATTATTATTATTGTCAACATTGTCATTTTCACTGTACAGAATTTCACTTTTCATATCATTCAGTCTTCTAGAACTTTTGTAGGTAGTTGTGGCTTATTTTTTATTTTTAGCATATATTTTGTACTTAGTATTACATAAATAATAATATATATATACTATAATGTTTATCTTTACAATATCTTGATGAGAAACTGAATTTGTATTTTAAATTACTAAAAAAAAAATTTAAGATATCATTATTTTTTAATGTTGTTTCGAAATTACAACCTTAAAAACCGCAGGCATCTTTACTTAAATTGTTTACCGAAAGAAAATCAAATATACGTCTGTATTACTTATTTTATAACCACTTCATGTCGATACCTATTTTTCTCTTTGCAGCTTTCGACTACTCTGGTGGTTACTTTAACCCTGTCCTGGCAACGTCTCTCAAAGCTGGCTGCGAAGGCCATACCCTACTGGAACACGCCACGGTCTACTGGATAGGTGCCTGCGCGGGTTCTATTCTGTCCGTCTACCTCTACAAACTATCATTCATTCAGAAATACGTCAGAGGAACCACTAGTGTAGCGAACGGAGACAGCATTTGGGCAGATAAAGAAGATTAAAATTACTCTTTCAAGGATAATTTTCTTTTGGGGTTATGCTGGGATATTTTCTGGGCTAGTTATGTAATTTTTTATAAATGACATCACGTTCAAGTCTAGTGACCATTGAAGGTCACTTACAAAAGTAAAAATGTTAGAACTGTGCCAAAATTTCAAGTAATTTAACACCGTAATAAGTTAGCAAAAAGCTAAGCATATTATATTTCAAACGACTGACCGTTTATAACCTCAAAAATGTGAAATAATGAAGAGAAGAAAACTAATTTAGATTTTTTCGCGTTGAGCAATATTGGCACTTCAGCTCGAATAGAATTTTAATATCGATGGTAAGTGTAATGATATTTCAGAATTCAGCAGCAAATACAGTTTTATGAATTCATGAAACGTTAGCATTAAAAAGTAATAAAGTCCTAGTGATAAAATAAAATAAATTTATTCAACATTTTCTGCTCCATTCCATTAGAGGTAATAAAAACGTAGTCTGGTTTTCTTGTTCTTGCATTAAATTAATAATATTATTTGTATTATCGCAAGCTGATTATAGTCCCAGCATCTCCACTTGTTAATTTATACGCTTAATTGATAACTTTTTCGAAAAATTCGCGTGAAATTTGTTTATTATTTTTCGCTAATGATTTGGTTAACAATTCCTCACAAAGTGATACCCACGATTCTAGTCAATTCTCCTACTTTTAAGTATTTTTTTCTAAATAAATCTAATCTGTATTAATTTATTTTTTGTATTATCGCCTTCTGTTCGTTTAAGTCGGGTGCACGGCAGTGTTACCGCCAAGTTCACCGTAATTTAAATTTAAGTAAATTTTTGTTGTTCAGAATTTTTATCTTGTTTTAATGTGACCGTACAAAACTGTTATTGAAAGGCATTTTAAGTATTAATGTTAATAGAAACCCCATAGGAGACGAACAGTTGTTGCCACCTTTTGTACAAAGCTCAAAGAAGCGTTAGATTTTATATTTTTTCTACCCTACGTGTTCTTGAAGAATATCTCCTCAAAATATAATAAGTGCTACGTACACCCGTTGTAAATAAATTGTTTATTTATTAATGGTTTATTTGGTGTTTTCTATATTCAAACTCAACCTCAAAGCACTTATTTAAATTACACCATTTACAGGTGAAGGTAAAATATCGCGAGGAAACCTGCGGATCTATTCTGTAAATATATCTCACCGTGATAATTTAGGTGAAGCAAGCGTGAAATGAGATGTCAGTAGTGTCAATCCCTGGCACGGTGAAATGACAGCTCGCTTCAGCTGTTTTCACGAAGAGATTTTTACAGAATACCGGTCTATTCCATAAAATCTCGAAAGTAACTCTGTCTGTATGTCTGTCTGTATGTTACCTTTTCACGCCTAAACCACTGAACAGATTTAGATGAAATTTGGCAGAGAGATAGATTGCATCCCGGGGAAGGACATAGGATAGTTTTTATCCCTGAAATCATCCTTTAAGGGGGTGAAAAGGGGGGTGAAAGTTTGTATGGGGAACCAATAACCGCTGAACTGATTTAGATGAAATTTGGTATGGAGATAGTTTGAGTTGTGGGGAAGGATATATAATAGTTTTACCCCCGAAATTATCCCTTAAGGCAGTGTAAAAAGGGGGGTGGAGATTTGTAAAGGGAATCAATAAAAAAGGACTATAATACTTTTATCGCGGGTGAAACCGCGGGCCACAGCTAGTAAAATTTAGCTCTGAAATGGCCAACCCATCTTGAGCAAGCGTGGTAATCAATGTTCGTGCCTTCTCTATATCAGAAGAGGCGATCGCCATTGCCCTGCAGTGTGACATTCATCATCATCATCATCATCATCATTTCAGCCGAAAGACGTCCACTGCTGGACATAGGCCTCCCCCAAAGCACCTCCACTTCGACCGGTTCTGTTCTTCTCGCATCCAACGAGTTCCTGCGGCCTTCACAAGGTCGTCGGTCCAACTTGTGGGAGGCCTTCCAACGCAACGTCTTCCGGTACGCTAATAGTAAGCTATTTGGAAGATAGAATAGTACTTATTGCTAAAATGCTCCATTCATAATAATTACCTACATTATTCTTACGCGATACAAAAAAAAAATTGCTAAAAAAAAAACTAAAAATAATAAAAAAAAAATAGCTAATATACTATACCTACTCGTACACCGTAAGAACAGGAAACTTCAACGCTAGTCATATTATCAAGGCAAAGCAGGTATTGCCTTCTTCCTGATAAATAACTTAATAGCCAATTCTGTGGCACTCCTTTGATTCCGATGTTTTCTAATCTGCTAATAAGAATAGAACTGAACAGAACTGGGTTGTGGAGTTCTGATATGCAGTAGTTCCATGTAAAAAATAAAAACTTTTTTACAAAAAAAAAACAACCGACTTCAAAAAAAACACTACAAAGTGATAAATAACTTTAATTTCGGAAGTCGGTGTCGTTGGTTCCGCATTTTCGTTTTTTGACACCGACTTCCGAAATTAAAGTTATTTATCACTTTGTAGTGTTTTTTTTGAAGTCGGTTGTTTTTTTTTTGTAAAAAAGTTTTTATTTTTCACTTTTTAGTTGTACCTACCCCACAAAAAAGTAAACAAAAAAATCGTTAATGTGGACAATGTAGATAAATTTTTACATTTTTGTTGATTTTTCAAAAACCGCTTGTCCGATTTCGATAAAATTTTCATGGGACCATTTGGGAACTATACCCTTTCCAACAAAAAAAGAATTTTTCAAATCGGTTGGCAAGCGATGGAGTTATGCGCGAACAAACACAAAAAAAAAAAAAAAAAAAAAAAAAACATACAAACATTCGAATTGAGAACCTCCTCCTTTTTTAGAAGTCGGTTAAAAATACTAGTATTCAGCTGCATCCAGTTAGACTGGAAGCCGACCCCAGCATAATTGAGACAAGGCTTAGCAGATTGACTCTGGATGTTATAGAGACAAAGGTGAAGCTACACTCGTTATAGATAAAAAAACAACCGACTTCAAAAAAAAAAACACTACAAAATGATAAATAACTTTAATTTCGGAAGTTGGTTCCGCAGTTTCGTTTTTGACACCGACTTCCGAAATTAAAGTTATTTATCACTTTGTAGTGTTTTTTTTTTTTTGAAGTCGGTTGTTTTTTTTTGTAAAAAAGTTTTTATTTTCCACTTTTTAGCTGTACCTACCCCACAAAAATGTAAACGAAAAGATCGTTAATGTAGACAATGTAGATAAATTTTTAGATTTTTCAAAAACCGCTTGTCCGATTTTGATAAAATTTTCATGGGACCATTTGGAAAGTATACCCTTTACAACAAAAAAAGATTTTTTCAAATCCGTTGGCATGCGACGGAGTTATGCGCGAACAAACATTTAAAAAAAAAATACGAACATCCGAATTGAGAACCTCCTCCTTTTTAGAAGTCGGTTAAATAAGAGAAAAATAACAACACACTTCTAACATTATTCTTTAATCAATTTTTTGTGCACAAGCCAGATCGTGCAGCCATTAACAAAAAAGATAACTATACAATCTTTTTCAATGTATTTAATTAATTTACAAACGTTAGCCTATGTTCACGTTTCATAATTATTTCAATCATAAAGATCGAACAGGATATCACACAGCCTATCATCCAAGCGTAGAACACTCCGGCGAACTGCAACAGCGTTATCGAGCAACCGGCTTGGCAACTGTAACTATTGGCTATCATATTACTATTAGCACTAGTTGCTTTAGCCACCCTTGAAATACCTATACCTTCAGTAAACAATCTTCTTGATATACCAGCTTCAAATAATCGCTGCATCACTCCCTGAAATTTAGCCACAAGAGAGCTGTTTTTCCTAATTAACATTTCATTATAAACTGTCAGCATACTCTCTGCTGCTCTAAGAACTCTTGCTTCATCATTCACAGCTGATACCGCTTGAAAAATATAAAAGTTACCTTGTAATAAAATTGTTAGTCCGTTGTATTTTAATGTTTTCTCGGCACAGTCAACAAATGATGCACAATTCTCAGCCGTGTCCGCAAACTTGGAATATTTCTCATCCGTTATGAAATACTTTGTCGAATTTTTCAAGAATGGAGTTCTTCCAGATTCCATCACGTCTTTGTTTGTCTTAAGCAATTGTGGTGGTCCCCAAATAGTGAGGAATAAATAAAATTGCATGCTTACATATGCAGAAGAATATATGCACATGATTAAATACATTAAGTTCAAACATTTCTCTTTCTTAGATCTTGCGTCCTGCAGGGAAGTAGCGCCGACAAGTGCTCCCCAGCCATACAATAATGTAGTTATCAATGACATAGAATCTCCATCGAACAGAGAAATTAAACACCATACAAATGAATAGGTTATATAAAATATAAAAAAGAAGTACACGTCGTTCAGTTTACTTACTAAATTTTCCCAAGATCTTTCTGTTCTTTCGACATAATAAACCCAAAAAACACTTTGACGAACGTATATGCCTGAATATTCGACCAAGTCACCGTATATTCTATACAGGCCCCCGGCACATGCGTCCAGACTTCCGTTCAGTACAAAGTGTATAAATTCCCTGTTGTCATACGGATTTTCTTCTTTTCTATAAATGTAATGTATGTCTAAAGTAGCATTGAAATAATCATTAATGATTTTCATTATTTCAAAATCGGATCCCGTGATGTCTTCGACACGATCGTAAGTTTTAAGTGATTCATTGTTGGGTATCATGGAAAAAGGAAACAGTGTGGCCATGCCAACTCTGAATGGACATTTATTTAGATTCCCTGGATTCTTTATCGGGAAAACTTCTTTATTTTCTATGGTTCCATTAACACAAGTATTTATATGCGCTGGTTTGTCAACGACCTCTTTACATGTATTTCCATCTATTATTGGGAATAGAGTGAAAATTTTATTTATGTCTTCTTGGAAATCTTGAATGATGAATGTGACAGCACATTTGCTTACACTTTCTCCAATTTGTTCTAGTTTTTCGACACAGCCTTTGTTTGTAGGATCTGATATTATTATAAGAAATCTCATGTCTTCATGAATTCTTGTAAAATCAAAGTTAATGACGTCTTCACACGTATTGAAAAAGGCGACTGTCAATGAGTTAATAAGCACATCATGATGTTTCTCATTTAGAATTTCCTTTATCATTATTTGAGGTATGTTATATTCCGTTAGTTTATCAATCAATTCAATAATGAACGCATTTTCTTTAGTCTTTTCACTTGCTTGCTCTAATATTGCCACCGTAGGTCTAAAATATAATTCCTGGTCACCTATGGCTCTTATACAATTAGTTATGGAGTTGAATTTATTCGTTTCTATTTTATAGTTCTCTGGTAAAATAAGATTCATATCTTCAGACCCGTGAACACAAAAAAATTGGTTAATTAAAATAGAGTAAACAAAGTTGTTCCACATTTTTCTTGTGAAGAGTTTCTTTTTGTTGCAACGCTCTCCTTTGATGGCCACCTTATGCGTTTTTGTCTTCACTTATTTCTTTTTTCATAGACTGTGAAGCAGTTTTGACTGTGGAATATTATTTGAACAGCTCCTTTATATTTATATTATCCGTAGACACTGTCGATACATTAGTGATTTTATCTATCTTATAATTATGTGTGTTTATTGAAAGTTTATGTAAAGCAAGTTTTATTAAAAGCTATGTTAGTCTCTCTGGTTGTAGGAAATCTAAATACATATATTTTTTATAATAAAACAAAACCAATTAGATTCCTCCAAACCCAACCTTAAACTCAATGGAACCCAATGAGTCCCTCTTGATGGCAAGCGACATCGCGGCAGGCCAAACGGAGAGGACTGGATGAGCTGGACTCCTTCATCAAGAACTGGTCTTTAGCAGCTTTAAACAGAGAGAAGTAGAAAGAAAGTAGGGAGGCCTTTGCCCTGCAGTCGGACATCACAGGCTTTTAAAAATAATTAATTAATTTTTAATTGACCCGATACCAGTGGGTTATTTTTTATATTTTGAAATGTTTTTATATTCTAATATTTAAAAATATAGTTTCTATGTAACTAATGAAACAAAGGCCATTTTTAAGGATATTGCTTATTCATTGCTTCATATGTTCGAAAAATGTATCTGCTCAACAACGTAAATAACGCAATGAATGTTGTTGAACTGTCAAAACGAAACAATGCTACTGATAGTGTGTTACGCAATTACCCCGCAGTTGTTTTTTAAATCAAATACATAAACAAAGCGTCACGTAGGTATGTATTCCCTTAAGGGTTAGAGAGGTGCACCCATAGATATGTAAAAATTCATATATCTATGGGTGCACCTAAAGTACACCCACAGTTTATTTTTTATTTACCTTTTTTAATACCGTCAAAAGTCGAGGCATAACATTTTTTTATTTATTATCAGCTATAAATTTTCCACAACTGGGCAAAGACCTGCCTACTTAAAATCAAAGAGCTGAGAATCAACACTTTTTGAACGTCAAAATTACATAAGACAGCCCCCCAAAACGCGCGCCCTTCACCACTTCCTAGCGCTTACTCTCTTTCCACCTCTCTCAGTGCTATGCTATATATATAGCTATAGCATAGCACTGGATGGATGGATGGATGGATCTGGGATGCATCCACGAGGTCTTATATTTACCTGGTAGACGAAAGAAAGTATTAGTCAGGCACAGGTCAAACTCTGCACACAGAGTGAGAAGCTCTAAGCCGTTAGCATTGCAGTTCCCAACTCCATGACGACCAAGGACACCAGGCCATGCTACGTAGTCAGTACCAACGCGTGCATTAAAGTCACCCAGCAGGACAATTTTGTCTTGTGGTGGAATTCCATCTCTCTCAGTACAGAGCTGCCAACAACTATAAGATAGTTGAAAAAAATCCTATTTATTTATAATTTCAGGCAGACACGGGCGTTTATGTAGTACAGAATTCATAACGTATGAAACTCTGTAAGGCTTTTATCTCTACACGTTTAAACTTTTAGAATTTCGTGTGTAATTGTGTTCCGAGTCCGACTTAACATTGATTCTACATTTAGATAGCAGTAATACGTTTTCTGAAAACTTGTTTCTATCTTATTGTATACTACCTTCTGCCCGCGGCTTCGTCCGCGTGAAATTCGAAAGACACGTGGCGCCATCAACAATCATAATAACGTTATTGTTGTTTTCCTCGGGAACAGCATTTTTTTTTGGGATGAAAGGTACCGTATGTCCGTTTCTACTGGGTGTTACGGAAAGGGTATATCAATACAAATGGGTTGAAGAGTGTATCTGGTCTAGAATCTATGTACTAAATTTCAGCTCAAAAGCATTAACTTTGAAAATGCTTAATATTTTTTTTTCATTTGACATCACGACGCTGCACTGGCGTGCGACGGCGTGATGTGCGTGTACTAGGCGCACAGACACACTACAGATAATGGATAATGACCCTCGTAGTGCGGTGACACGTTTGTTATGATTTCAATTCAATAAACTATCGAAATAAAAAAATATTAAGCATTTTCAAAGTTACTGCTTTTGAGCAGATGTACAGAGATTCTAGACCAGATACACTCTTCAACCCGTTTGTATTGATATACCCTTTCTGTAACACCCTGTATACATCTGACAACGTATATGCAAAATTTCAGGATGATTGGTTCAGTGATTTAGGCGTGAAAAGGTAAAAAAGAAACAAACAAACTTACTTTCGCATTAATTTATAATATTAGTTAGGATAGGATGTTTTAAAATTTTTACTTCTGGGGATTTTTTCATCACGCGACGATTTCTACAAGTTTACTCCAACCACAAGCCGTGTTAACTTCGTTCCAAAAAATAGGAACAGAATATGCGTTAAATAAGTAAAACTACTAAAAATTTAGAGGTGGCAAAACGGGCCATAAGTCACGCCACTAACCTAAAAACTACCTACGGCAAGAACACAAAAAAACGGGTTTACTACTTGATATCGATTGTCATATGCCCGATGGCTAACTCCCCGAAGTCATAAGAGGGGTAATTCTCCTATTTTTTTTTAAGAACGTTCACAGTCAATCTCAATCTGTCAAAAATACTTCTAATTTCCCTACATTTTGACACGTTTTTGACATTTGTTTGCCGCCGAGATGAGACTGCGACTAGATTTTCAACGTTTTAAATTACGAGAATTGGCCTTCTGATCGAACATCCGAATACCTGGAAAATTACATTAGGTAGAGTACAGTAAAACGGGGCTACTTTGACAGGCGGGGCTACTTTGACCAGGCCGATTACAACGCTATGACGCGTTCCCCACACCCCGCGCCTCGCGCAATATTACTCGAGGTCACGCACACTTGCTGAGCACACGTGAAAACCGATTTTGGCGCTCTGTCAAAGTAGCTACAACATCTGTCAAAGTAACCCTGGAAGTCAAAGTAGCCCCGTTTTGCGGTACGCTACAATACTAAAGAAATTATATTAGAATGTAGGTAATAAATAGTAACCCTACACACGTGTATATATACCTAGATATACACACATAACTCACTCTCTTATTACAAGTATATAAGCTGGGTAGGCGGTCCCCAGAGCCGGTCGTGTTTCTCAGAGAGACACATAAATCATAGCCGTTGCCTACCAGAACACTGAATCATTGCTGCACATACGAATGTGTCGGCATTATAACATATAATAATAACAATAACCAACCGGGGGTTATCCTTGGGTGCACATGCATAGTGCATACAGGGATAATCGTCGGTTTGTGCCACATTTCATTGAAATTTCCTAAGGGGCCTCTGCGAGTTGGCTTCGGCCCCTCGTACGCCTTCCAAAGGACCGCGACCCCATGGTCCCGAGATATGTAAAATGACTGTCTGTCTGTATGTTAGCTTTTCACGCCTAAACCGCTGAACCGATTTAGATGAAATTTGGTATAGAGATAGCTTGAGTCCCGGGAAATTACATACGATACTTTTTATCCCGATATTCCCACGGTATCAAAATTTATGCGGGTAAAACCGCGGGGTGCAGTTAGTATTATTATATTTCATTTTATATAGGATATAAGATATTATCTAAATTATGAAAGTGTAATACCCCGAAGTAAGCATTTAAAACATATACAATATGATAGGAACAAGTTTTCAGAAAACGTATTACGGCTTTCTAAATGTAGTATGAATGAAGTTGGACTCAGAACACAATAATACCATAAAATAACTGATAGTAGGTAATACACACGAAATTCTAAAAGTTTAAACGTGTAGAGATAAAAGCCTTATAGAGTTTCATATGTTATGAATTCTGCACTACACAAACGCCCGTGTCTGCCTGAAATTATAAATAAAAAGGATTTTTTTCAACTATGTTATGTCCTTGGCAGCTCTGCACCCTAATTGCGTAACACACTATCAATCGGAATCTGAATCATTTCGAAGCAAATTGCTAATCCATTGCTTCATAAGTTCAAAAAATTTGTCTGCTCAACACGTAAATAACGCAATGAATGTTGTTAAACTGTCAAAATGAATCCGATTCCGATTGATAATGTGTTACGCAATTGCCTCGCTGGTCAGAGAGGGATGGAAAGAGAGTAGGGAGCCCTTTGCCCAGCAGTGGGACAGTTACACCTAGTAATAAAAAATTATGCCTCGACTTTGAAAGATAGGTATTAAAAGAGATAACAAAAAAAAAAGTAGGTGTACTTTAGGTTCAGACGCCAGCACATCAAGCTACTACAATCTGTCAAATATCTTTAATAGATTTGCAACCTTATCGCTAAAATATAAGGTTCAAAGTTCAGTCCAGTAGTATGCATAACGTCAGGCAAAGCACCCCAAACTAGACACCCCAGACTGCGTTATGAAGATGCCTTTTTTATATAAGTTAGTCATTATAATCATCTTCCTGTCTTTATCCCATTTTACTTGGGGTCGGCGCAATACATTTTCTTCTATTCTCCCCTGTCAACTAATTCGCTATCATTAACTCCCTTCTCTTTCTTTATTATATATTAGTTAGTAAGTGAACCTATGTTCACTTACCTACTAATAATAATAATACTTACTTATGTCATGCCTATGGCATGACATAAGTATTATTATTACACATGCACCAACACAACCTTGTTTTAATATAAAAAAAAAAAAAAAATATACTTTCTACAAACAGAGAGACTAAAATCCCTTTTAATAAAACCTGCTTTACATAAACTTTCAATACACATACATTTATAATATAGATAAAATCACTAATGTATCCACGGTGTCTACGGATAATATAAAGGAGCTGTTCAAATAATATATTCCACAGTCAAAACGGCTTTACAGTATTGGAAAGTAAATGAAAAAGAAATAAGTGAAGACAAAAACGCTTAAGGTGGCGATCTAAGGAGAGCGCTGCACCAAAAATAAACTCTTCATACAAGAAAAATGTGGAACCTTGTTTACTGTATTATAATAATTAACCATTTTTTTTGTGTTCACGGGTCCGAAGATATGAATCTTATTTTACCAGAGAACTACAAAATAGAAACGAATAAATTCAACTCCATAACTAATTGTATAAGAGCCATAGGTGACCAGGAATTATATTTTAGACCTGCGGTGGCAATATTAGAGCAAGCAAGTGAAAATACTAAAGAAAATTCGTTCATTATTGAATTGATTGATAAACTAACGGAATATAACATACCTCAAATAATTATAAAGGAAATTCTAAATGAGGAGCGTCATAATGTGCATATTAACTCATTGACAGTCGCCTTTTTCAATACGTGTGAAGATGTCATCAACTTTGATTTTACAAGAATTCATGAAGACATGAGATTTCTTATAATAATATCAGATCCTACAAACGACGGCTGTGTCGAAAAACTAGAACAAATTGGAGAAAGTGTAAGCAAATGTGCTGTCACATTCATCATTCAAGATTTCCAAGAAGACAGAAATAAAATGTTCACCCTATTCCCGATAATAGATGGAAATACATGTAAAGAGGTCGTTGACAAACCAGCGCATATAAATACTTGTGTTAATGGAACCATAGAAAATAAAGAAGTTTTCCCGATAAAGAATCCAGGGAATCTAAATAAATGTCCATTTAGAGTTGGCATGGCCACACTGTTTCCTTTTTCTATGATACCCAACAAGGAATCACTGAAAAATTACGATTATGTCGAAGACATCAAGGGATCTGATTTTGAAATAATGAAAATCATTAATGATCATTTCAATGCCACTTTAGACATACATTACATTTACAGAAAAGAAACAAATCCTTATGACAACAGGGACTTTATACACTTTGTACTGAACGGAAGTCTGGACGCATGTGCCGGGGGCCTGTATAGAATATACGGCGACGTGGTTGAATATTCAGGCATATACGTTCGTCAAAGTGTTTTTTGGTACTATCGTGCCGAAAGAGCGGAAAGATCTTGGGAAAATTTAGTAAGTAAACTGAACGACGTGTACTTCTTTTTTATATTTTATATAACCTATTCATTTGTATGGTGTTTAATTTCTCTGTTCGATGGAGATTCTATGTCATTGATAACTACATTATTGTATGGCTGGGGAGCACTTGTTGGCGCTACTTCCCTGCAGGACGCAAGATCTAAGAAACAGAAATTTTTGAACTTGATGTATTTAATCATGTGCATATATTCTTCTGCATATGTAAGCATGCAATTTTATTCATTCCTCACTATTCGGGGGCCACCACAATTGCTTAAAACAAACAAGGACGTGATGGAATCTGGAAGAACTCCATATTTGAATAATTCGACAAAGTATTTCATAACGGATGAGAAATATGCCAAGTTTGCAAGCACGGCTGAGCATTGTACATCATTTGAGGACTGTGGCAAGAAAACATTAAAATACAATGGACTGACAATTATATTACAAGGTAGCTTTTATATTTTTCAAGCAGTTACAGCTGTGAATGATGAAGCAAGAGTTCTTAGAGCAGCAGAGAGTATGCTGACAGTTTATAACGAAATGTTAGTTAGGAAAAACAGCTCTCTTGTGGCTAAATTTCAGAGAGCAATACAGCGATTATTTGAAGCTGGTATAACAAAAAGATTGTATACTGAAGGTATAGGTATTTCATGGGTGGCTAAAGCGACTAGTGCTTCTTCTAATATAATAGCCAATAGTTACAGTTGCCAAGCCGGTTGCTCGATAACGTTGTTGCAGTTCGCCGGAGTGTTCTACGCTTGGATGATAGGCTGTGTGATATCCTGTTCGATCTTTATGATTGAAATAATTATGAAACGTGAAGAAAGGCTAACGTTTGTAAATTAATGAAATACTTTGAAAAAGATTGTATGGTTATCTTTTTTGTTAATGGCTGCACGATCGAGCTTGTGCACAAAAAATTGATTAAAGAATATTGCTAGAAGTGTATTGTTATTGTTCTCTTTTTACCCGACTGCGCCAGAAGGCGGGTTATGTTTTTCGAGTGTGTGTATGTATATTTCTTTGGCACGCTTTGTTGCCTAAACGGCTTGATCGATTTAAGCTTGAGAGGTGCCGTTAGATTTCTGAATTAAATGTCTATTGGTTTGTTCAACGATCCGGTTATCAAAACTTATTTTCATATTACCTTCACATATGTTGTAACATGACATACAATAATGCATAGAAAAGGGAGGATCCTCCGGTCATCATATATCATCGGGCAGTTGCCCGCCAGACACAACACCATGTCGGGCCGTTGTATCTATCCTGGTTGCGCGGTACACTCTGCTTGCGAGATGCAGGATTTTGCGTGACGTCAGTATCACGCGTTGTTCGCATGTCGCGTTGTAGATACCGCTACAGTATTATCAGCCTATAATGTTTCCACTGCTGGGACACAGGCCTGCTCTCTGTGAGAGGGAGTGGGCTGTAATCTACCACTGGGGCCCAGTGCGGGTTGGTGGATGTCACATGTATTAAATTTTTTAGGTCAAGGCCATGTGCCCCGGTCTAATGCCGGTTTCTTCACGATGTTTTCCTTCACAGTTTTAAGAGCAGTGGTGATGAATAAATTTCCACAAAATAAAGCGTCTGTCTGGGTTCGAACTAACAATCTACAACTCGTAAGTTGCGGCCATTACCATCAGTGCTCTCCTATACAATAACAGGGTAGGTTTATAGGAAAGTAACAACAAATTTTATGTATCATAAAAAACTAAATTGAACATGAATTGGTAACCGTCGCGTTAAATCAACCAGTTATTCAATATCGTTTATCGGAAATGTATTACAATTTGATTTAAAATGTTTGCTACAGTTGGTAATATTGTATTATTTTTGAGTAAGTTATTTTTTTAAAGCTATGTTCGTATGTAAGTTGTCCTCTTCAAAATTTGCACGGTAATCATAGGCGTACTCTTTGTTCTAACTAAAAGCTACCATAACGCGACTTGATTGAACGCGCCAGTCCGTCATAATTAGGTATAAATACCCCGCGTCCTAACCAAAAATTTCGTTCGCGCGAATTCGCGATCGACACGGCCTTTTGCAGTAAGAAGCTTTGGGTATGGCCTTAGCGCGAACTATATAAGTGTATTAGAGATAATTTGTACGAATGAACGGGAAGACTTTTGTCCAGAGGCTGTATATAATAGTTATAAATAGACTCTTTGCCACATTTTGCTTTGTGTAAAAACGCGAGCCTTTTACACATGCATAATCAGCCTATAACGTTCCCACTGCTGGGACACAGGCCTCCTCTGTGAAAGGGAGTGGGCCGTAATCCTCCACACTGGCCCAGTGCGGGTTGACAGATGTCACATGTCTTCGAATTTTTGGTTCTAGGACATGCCGGTTTCCTCACGATGTTTTCCTTCACCGTTTTGAGAGCAGTGGTGATGATATAATTTACACAAAGTAAAGCGCCTGTGGGGGTTCGAGCCTATACGACCACCACTGATCTACGTTCAAAAAGTTTTTTTTTTTTTTCACGCGGTAGAAATCTCCATGGACTTCCTCTATCGTGGGGGTGACAGAGGGGCATGCCGGACTCTTACCGGCTAAAACCACCGCGGTGTTCCACCTCTACCTATGGCCGGGGGTGCGGGATTCGCATAAGCATTCACCGCTCCCCCGACAGAAAGAGTGCTGATTTGCTTTAGGTATATGAATATAAAACTAACGATTCTCGAGTAATCAAGCTTCCTCTTTACAGTCTACCAACAAATTACGCGAACAGAGTCAGCAGAACCAATTGAAATAGTTACGTTAAAGAGCCACCGTCTCCCAGACCCTGTCTATTACTTCACATATTTTCCCAACAAGGAGTCTTTGATAAAAAGAAGGTTACAGAACCCAATCAAGATGGATACTTCGAAGAATGATTTTACTTTCGACAAATACTTTAATGCTGGAGATAATCTACCGCTCGTTGTAGTGTGGCGTCCGTCCCGATGACATGTATAGTTTTTTGGCATACCATAATCAGCCTATAATATTCCCATTACTTTCTCTAGTTTAAATTTTCTTATTATACAGGGTGACTGGAAATTAGTGGCGGAGCCGTTAAGGGGAGGTAGTCTAGGGTTATTCCGACAGATATCACTATGAGACCTACCGTCCTTACTTAACCCTTTCCAAGATATTCCTACTTTTTGTTTAGCAGTTTTTGCATAAAATAATGACAGTAGCGGAAATTTTACAATTATATTACTTATTTAGAATATCTTTGTTGCAAAACAAAAAAAAGTAGGCCAAAATCACTTTTTTTTAGGATTTATTACTATCTCTTTAAGTAGGAATATCTTGGAAAGGGTTAAGTAAGGACGGTAGGTCTCATAGTGATATCTGTCGGAAAAACCCTAGACTACCTCCCCTTAACGGCTCCGCCACTAATTTCCAGTCACCCTGTATATTTGTTTTTGTTATTGATACTGTCAATAACAGGCTTTGTATGTGTATGTCGCAGCCAGTTAAATTAGCCGTTTAGTTAACCATCTGGCCTTTTAACTAAACGGCGGCCGTTCAATTAACGGCCTAAATGATATTCAATTATAGTATAGGTTGTGGAACTGTAACCAATCACGCGCGAGCCGAATTGGTCGCAGTAACTAAGCCAGGGCACCCCGACCAAATGGGTTAGGTTAGGATAGAACTGTGATCAACCGCGTGCGAGCAAAGAGAGCGAAGCGAGGCGAGCGCTATTCCAAAGGCCAGGCCAGTGGCGGATTTACACATTTGTCGCCAGTAGGCTATTCAAATTTTGCCGCCCCTACCGACCTCTACAATAATGTCCCATGCCTTGTATACTGCTTCGCCTTTTCTTTACAATACTTAAAATGTTCTCGTTCATCAGCTACGAAAAACTTGCAAAGGGATTTGTAAAGATCGGCAACTATGATAAAATCTACGGTAGAAGCCTGAATTTGAGCATTCACTTTGTTTATTCTTTCAAAAAAAACATGGTAGGTATATAAATATTAATCTTTTTAATTTCAATAAGACATTTATAAAAAATGTTAGCCCCAAATTTGCCGCCCCTAAAATCTGCCGCCCTAGGCTCCAGTCCAGCCTACTCAGCCTATTGGTAAATCCGCCACTGGGCCAGGCGGTTAACTAAACGGCTAATTTAACCAGTTGGCTACGATATGTACACGTAGACATGGAAAAGGGAGGTCTTCTGTTACTGGTATCTCTATACTTAAAAGAAGACCTCTAAAATATTATGAAATAAATAAACTTTTTATTATTAAATAAACTTATTATTGCTGGGATACTGGCCTCTCTGTGAGGGTTCATAATCCACTACGCGGGCCCAGCACGAGTTGGTGGATCGGTTTTTTGGCGTAATTATAATAATTATTTTTTCAAAAAAATTGTACCTAATTACATCAAAAAACAAAGCAACGAGTGGGTCCAGTTGACCAAGACTCGTCGTAGATACTTTTACATTATCATCATCTGCCTAGCCTTTTCCCAACTATGTTTGGGTCGGTTTCCAGTCTAACTGGATGCATCTGAATACCAGTATGGATGGAGCGGCTGCCTATGTGACCTCCACAACCCAGTTACTGGGTAATATGATAGTACCCCTTGGTAAGACTGGTTGTCAGACTTTTGGGCTACTGACCCGTAACGACTGTCAAAGATCCACGAATGACAGCCGGGACCAACGGCTTAACGTGCTTTCCGAGGCACGGAGGGGTCTAGGTATGTGAAGATGGGCACCCATCCACGGACCAACCGCGGCAAGCGTAGCGCAACCTGATCGATCGACCCGTGCGGCTGTTATTACTTAGCCCTCCTACATAGATAGACGTACATACATTATACAGGGTGTCCCTGGAAGTATGGATCAAATCGAATAGGGGCGTGGGCAAGGTCATTTCCAAACTTTTTAATCCTGAGAATGTCGGTGAATTTTTTTTACGGTTCAAAAGTTGTGACCAATTTTTGTTTTTTTCAATCACTTCGCCGTGCTCAAAGAAAAAAAAATTAAAAAAATCAGGGCTATCTAAAAAAAAATTTACAGCCCCGATAGTTTTTTTTAATGATTTTTTTCTTTGAGCACTATGCGAAGTGATTAAAAAAAAACAAAAATTCGTCATAAGTTTTGAACAAAATCAAATCAAATCAAAAGTCATTTATTCAAACTAGGCTGAGAATCAGCACTTTTCGAACGTCAAAATTACAAAAGACAGTCCCCCAAAACGCCCGCCCTTCGCCACTTCCTAGTGCTTTCGCTGGGGAGAAGAAGTGGCGGAACAAACTCCCCAGCAGCACAGCTGTCTGTTCAGTTAGAAAATACTTAATTTTATACAATACTATGTATGCAAAGTAATTAACATTACAGGACACAGAACCTTAAATTAAATTATTTGCCATAGGTTAACTAGCCACGCCAATATACCAACAAATACAATAAACACTATACGTACTCAAGCAAAAAAAAATTAAAAATATAACCAAAAAAAAACTTACTGACCAAATAAAAGCCTCCAGGTATAAAGGGCGTGACAGCTTACATATGTATGCAATGCTGGGTTCTGTTTACATAGCTGTCACTTGAAGTCACAAATGATAAACTAGGACCATCGAAGTAAAATAAATAAACAAGTTATTACTACTAATAACAACAATAAAACCATGGTCAGCAAGACGACCAGTCACCACAAGCAGCACCCGTTCACGAGCATAACGCAAAGATCAGCCATTACCCCCCTCGCCATATTTGAGGGAAGGAGGCAACCCGACCCCCGACGCTACCGCAAGCAATGACATCTAAGGGAGCATGACGAACTTGCTGCCGGTTGCTCAAGCAAGAATAATAATGTGATCATTCGTAGAGGTCGCTAGCTAACCACATATTGCAATCAACTCATTAAAAGACATTGAAATGAGCAGATTATGTCAATAATAAATTACAATAAAATTAAACCGAATTGACTAAAACTCTCAACTAAAAAAAACAAAAAAATAAAAATAAAATAAAAACAATTATATAAACTCATATAACCTGTCAGTAAGCTAATTCTGGAGAAAGAACATAATAATTGTCTTGAGTTAATCAGGGCGACCAACTATTCTTATCGTTTATGAATAACGGGTATGAACCGGTATGAACCGATTATGAATAACGGGATAATATTTATAGTTGTTATAGCGGCCATAGTAGGCAACAACCTATTATGGCTTAGAAGGATACAGCCTTGAGACAGACGGACGGATAGCGGAGTCTTAGTAATAGGGTCCCGTTGGCACCCTTTGGGTAAGAAACCCTAAAACATGTCCCAAACTATAATAGAAAATAAAAAAAAAAAAAAAAATACAGTCGAATTGAGAACCTCCTCCTTTTTTTGAAGTCGGTTAAAAAAAGTCCGACGCGACCGCCCGCGCGAGACCTCCTTTTCAAAAACTTCGAAATTAAAATTATTTTCAGTAAAACAGGAATTTATGGTCTGAACTAGCGGGAAAGTTAAAGAAAAGAGTGAAAATACCTCGTTGAGAGTCTGCATTGGAAGTCTAAGAGACTTTTCAGATAAAAATATCAACTGAAGTTTTAATAAACTGAGGTAAGTACTCACCTGGCTTATTACTGAGCGCATTCGAGAACTTTCTAAAGAGTGTGTGAGAGGTGAGCAAATTTAATTTTGTGCTTTCATTGGATTAGAAAATGGAGGAAAAGTACTTGGTACCTTAGATGATTTAGTTATTGTATAATTGCACAAGCACGTGTGAGCGCTATGTACATATTCAATTCATTAAGGGGCAAAGAGAATTAGAACCGAAAAAGAGAATTAAAAAAAGGTTGTATAGACATTGTTAAGGGGCTTACAGGACCTAAACGCAAAAAAACGCAAGTTTTAGAAACAATAAAAGTATATGATCGACTGCAGTAAACAAAATCAAAAAAATAAATGATATTCGTCAGGATATATGCTAGGTAGATAGTGTGTTGAAAACATAATACAACTTATTTGTTACGATAGAAAAAAAATCATGAAGATACCTCTAAAAACTTTCTTTTTACAATAAAAACCATACTAATATACATACAATCATTACGATTTTTGTCAGATTATTCTACAAACAATATACTTACTAAAACTCTAGGGTTTTAATATTTTAGTTCAAACAATAGATTTTTCGTAAATAGATAATTGCTTCATATTTTGCAATAAATTACCAGCGTTGTGTCATCGCGCTTCTCTTTCTTTTCTATGCAGTCCGACAGTGACCGCGCTTTAGGTCATGTAGTCCTCTTAACGACTGACTTTTCAATCATTTGATAACTTTATTTGAGGAATAAAATATTGAAATTTTGACAGTTATTTCATACAAAAACTGTGAATTGTCAATTTTATTCCTCGAATTAAAGTTGGTGATGGAAAATCAGCCCTTATTCTATATTGCAATCCATAATGAATACATACATAAACCGTTGGTCCCGGCTGTCATTCTTGGATCTTTGACAGTCGTTACGGGTAGTCAGAAGCCCGAAAGTCTGATAACCAGTCTTACCAAGGGGTATCGTATTACCCAGTAACTGGGTTGTGGAGGTCAGATAGGCAGTCGCTCCATGTAAAATACTGGTATTCAGCTGCATCCGGTTAGACTGGAAGCCGACCCCAACATAGTTGGGAAAAGGCTAGGCAGATGATGATGAATGAATACATACAGATGGTAAACATTAATTAATAGGAACAATTCTTTACCCTGTCGGGCATAGCAAAATTTTAAATAACTATACTCCATTTGAAATAAGATTAGACATTTAAATAAACCTTTTTTACAGTCCGTTCAACCGATTTTGACTTCTATACGGTAGGCATAAGGTTGATACTAAAAGCAAAAAAGTGGTTACAATACCAATTGTTTACTGCAGCTGCCATTATATGTCATGCCAGCAACGCAATAGAATTCAAAATCGGTTGAAAGGACTTTAAAAAAGGCTTATTTAAATGTTTAATCTTATTTCAAATTAAGTATAGGAGCGACGAAGAGCGCTTTCATGGTTTTCCTGATTACTATTTTTTTCTTTTCTATCTGTTTTAAACAATCATAAAGGGCGCTGCACACGGCTAATTCTAGACTCGGAAGCCATAAGCACTTAAGTCAAATATTTTTGGCATGCAAAAAGATTTGAGTTAAGTGCAAGCCATAAGAACTTAAGTCATTTTCGCATGCAAAAAGATTTGACTTAAGTGCTTAAGGCTTCCGAGTCTAGAATTTACTATAATATACTATCAAGCGTACGCAATAGGCTGAACCTTGATTTCTTTAAAATTGATTATTAAGTGTTAATAGTTCTGGTAGGTACTTATTTTATTTAATTATATTGTAGTTTATCCCTCATGTTTGGCGATACCGTTTTGATGACTGGTGCGCTTATGTTATTGTTAATTTGTCGTGTACAAGATCTCTTTCTGTATTATTGTTTAGCTAGCCGTGAAAACCTATAATTGGCTTCATGTTTCTTATTCCAGTGTATTTATTGTATTTATGTAAAGCTGTTGGTTTTCCATGTGATAAATAAATAAATAAATAAATATATCGCTTGCCATACAAGTCAATCGAATATGAAACATACTAACAATAGCAAGGAAAACAACATGCATATTCCATTAGTCAACTATAAAGTTTTAAAGGATAAGAAAAACAAAGCCAAAGTCGACAATAAACGAACATAAACAGACACACTGACCAAAAAGTCCCCCCCCCCAACCCCTAACCCCCCAGCCCCTGACCCATATTCATAGTTAGTGTGTAGGCGGATGATTTTAATTAAATTCGATGTTTACATGCAACTGTTGACTCAAATGGCCTGGTTGATTGGAAAACTACTAACATGAGGATAGGAACTACAGTCAAACGGGGTGAATAGGGACGCAGGGGTGAATCGGGACAAAACTTTAAAATGGATTTTAACGTTGAAATAATACAGTTTGTTGTCAATAAGGGCACGTAATCGTTAATTAAATTACAGTAAACACATTAGGGTCCTTTTTGGCCACAAACTATATTATTTTATTGTTAAAATCCCTTTTAAAGTTTTTTCCCGATTCACCCCTGCATTCCTATTCACCCCGTTTGACGATAGTTCTGTGCAACATCACACTAATGTTATAAAGACGAAAGTTTGTGAGTGTGTGTGTGTGTGTGTGTGTGTGAGTGAGTGTAGGGGTGTGTGTGTGTGTGTGTGTGTGTGTGTGTTTATATGTTTGTTACTTCTTCACGCTCAAACGGCTAGACCAATTTTGATAAAATTTCGTATGAAGGTAGCTGACACCTAGGGTTAATATATTGGCTACTTTTTATCCCGATATTCCCACGGGATGGACATTTACGCGGGTGAAACCGCGGGGCGCAGCCAGTTAATTGATAAATGTTAGTAATGTGCTCGGATTTTCTTTGAAGGATAAAGTCAGATATGAAATTATTCGGAAAAGAACTAGAGTAACCGATATAGCTTGCAGAGTAAGCAAACTGAAGTGGCAGTGGGCTGGCCACCTTTGTCGAAGGACCGATGGCCGGTGGAGCAGACGAGTACTGGAGTTCAGACAGCGTATCGACAAGCGTAATGTGGGACGCCCCCCAGCGAGATGGACCGACGACCGACGATGGGATGCATGAAGAAGCCTCCCCGTGTAGCGCAGTTTGTTCCGCCAGTTACTCACCTGAACCGAGCGCTCGGCGCATCCTGGGCAGTCACACCCAACACCTTATTTGACTGGCCAATTCTTCCCTTGCGGTGGTAAGGCTAACGCCCGCCTGGTTTGCGACCATCCTCCCACTAGAGTCCGGTGTCAAGCAGCCTGCTGTGTTTCGTCGATGCGTGGGAGTTCCAGTGCCTTAGGCATCTTCTGGGCGCGCTCGCTCCATCATAAACCTCATCCGTCGCTTTCCATCAGGCGTGATCGAGGTCAAGAGAGGTCCCATTCATTAAAAAAAAAAAACAAGCTCTTCGAACTACCTACATTAAATCTTACTAATCTTATACCCCACACAAAAGCAGGGGTGCTCAACATTTTTCCGTAAACAAAAAATTATTTTTGCATTTTTTAATAACATAAAATTCCCAGCTGTAAGTACTCCAGAGTTTTCCCAAGTAATTGGCCCGCGAGTCTTGCGTTCTTCGCATCCTCGGAATATTCCCTCGTAGAATCTAACGCTTTTCTCGTAAAATAAAGTTTATTTATGTCTATAATAAAGTAAATTATTGCTATTTCCTACAGCTTTATACTTGTAATTAGCTGCAAGTTGGCGGACAGCGAGAAAGTTGCTCTAAACTTTTGTTTTAAGTTTCAATTATGTACTTTAAGTACCTAATTATTGTTTAAGGATCAATGAAGGGATGTTTTTTACCGAAAACAGGCCGAGAAAACACAGGAAGGCCTAAATAGTGCTCCCTAAAATAACTTATAAAATGTATACAAAGAAATGTGTAATGTTTTTAAATTCAGTTCCTTTCCAATAGGCTATAACTTTCTATTTTAAATTACGGAATCAGTTATCATTGTACTTTTTTAGAACGTTCATTATTTGGGCAGGTTTTTAAAATAATGGGCACCGACGCGCGACGCGACTAGTGTTACCATCCGTCCGGATTTGTCCGGACTTCTAGACTTTTGTCCGGACTTTGTCCGGCTCTTTAATTTGTCCGGATTTTCTTCTCGCGAGCGTCTGCTACCATTCCTACCATACCATTGTAACTAAATGGGTAATGTTTGGATTTTGTGACTATAAAGTCCGGGCTTTTATTGAAATGTCAGGCTTTTGTCAGGATTTTTCAAATTTCTAAACGGTAACCCTAGACGCGACGGTGTAATACTTTTTTTTACACCATTCGCACTCCAAATCCCATAATTTTCCAGAGATTCGAGTTGTAGTTTGAAATAAACACATTCCTTCTGTAGTACTTGTAAAATAACATTTAAAAGATTATTTCCATGCGATAGAACATTATTCAGCAGTAATAAACAAAATACACAATAAAAAAATACTTTCATCATCCTACCACCCCTAGTCTTTTACCAACTACGTCGGGGTCGGCCTGCAGTCTAACCGGATGCAGCTGAGTACAAGTATTTTACATGGAGCGCCTGCCTATCTGACCTCCACAACTCAGTTACTGGGTAATACGAAACCCCTTGATAAGACTGGTTGTCAGACTGTCGGGCTTCTGACGACCCGTAACGACTGTCAAAGATCCACGAATGACAGCCGGGACCAACGGCTTAACGTGCTTTCCGAGGCACGGAGGGGTAACTGCGTGTCTGTCGAGTTCTGTTTCTGACAAGTTGCGAGTCTATCCTGAGAGATGACGAAATGCGGATTTGACCACTTTCGTTTCTGACGACATGCAAGTAATCCGTCTTCTTGGTATGTCAAGATGGTCACCCTTCCACGGACCAACCGCGGCAAGCGTAGCTTAACCTGATCGATCGACCCGTGCGGCTGTTATTACACGTAGCCACAAGCTCCCTATAAATATATAATAAAAAATACTGTCGTTTATAGAAATTATAGCCAAATTAGTAAAGCAAGGATTCAATTTAAACGTATTCTATTCTGAGACCGTATGGTATGGTGATTCAAATTGTAGTATACCTAATTATGATAGTTGAATAAACGGCGTTTCGACCCCTTAACGTTAGACCACTTATATTTACGCCACAAACTGTATACTCCCGTAAGTAAAGAAAGCCTGGTTACGTGTGTTATCAGTAGGTATACAATATCAACTCAGCCTATCGCAGTCCACTGCTGGACATAGGCCTCTCCCAGACTGCGCCACAGCACCCTGTCCTCCGCTTTCCGCATCCAATCTACCCCAGCCACCTTCTTTAGGTCGTCCGTCCATCTAGCTGGGGAGCGTCCCGCACTACGCTTGCCGGTACGCGGTCTCCACTCCAGGACTCGCCTGCTCCACCGGCCATCGGTCCTTCGACAGACATGGCCAGCCCACTGCACTTCAGTTTGCTTACTCTGCAAGCTATGTCGGTAACTCCGGTTCTTAAAAGAGACTCCGAGCAATACAGTATACCTGTAAAATATCACGTTTAGTAATATTACCCACATAATAACCTAGTTATTTACTAATCAGTAAAATCTGCAATTAAAAGTTAACTGTTATTCACGTAGCAATTTTAAAATCGTAAAACGAAATGAATGTATTTTGTTAGAAAATAGTAAGCACGCTAACAGCCTTTTAAAATGTTCATAGCAACTGTTCGATTGATACATAGTTCAGGCGTCAATAGACGTTTGACATAAGTAAATGATGTGTCGTGAATGCCTTCGTTTCTAATCATTTGGTTTAGATGAGATTATAAGGTTAAAGTTTCATATAACAGCATGATGTTTCCTGAAATTTACTGAAAATGAGTAAATATGAAAATTAGGTCAACTCAACGTTATATAAAAAGAGCATTATACAAATTGTAAATTATATGTTACGAACGTTATACTAAATGTTATTCGAACAAAAGAAGGTTATATATGAAATATAACGTTTGATCACATGAAATTAGGTTATACGAAATAAAATTACATTAAGTGATATCATACTATCTGTTACTTATTACACCAAACATTACACACCCCTTTAGATTAGAGAAAAAAATATGCCTTTATACATTTTATTATTAACTAGCTTCTGCACGCGACTTCGTCCCCGTGAAATTTCTTGTTCCCCCGAACCACCCCGTCGCATCACACACTTAGTTGCCCGCGCTATCATTTCGTTTTTGCTTAGCGTTCTTTTTGACTTTTTTTTCTTTTTGCTCGGCTCAAGGGTCTTAGCGTGGTGTTAAATAGCCTATAACTTTTCTCAAGAATTGGGCTTTCAAACGCAAAAATAATTTTTAAGGTCCGATGGGGAGTTTCAGCGATTATTGCATTCAAACAGACAAACTCTTTAGCATTATTATTAGTAATAATATAGATAGATTATTATTAATAAGTATAGGTTATTGAAACTCAAACTACAGGTCCATTATTTCTTCTTAAATGCGACCAAATTCATAACGAGAACGAGTAGGAACTGTTATGGACAAAGCTATTCTAAAATCGTAAAACAAAATGGAGTGAAATAGTTGATAGTCTATTTCAGATTGTATTTGAGCGAAAATTATAATTTTAC
The DNA here is from genome assembly GCA_945859645.1 of Amphipoea oculea. Taxonomy (NCBI): domain Eukaryota; kingdom Metazoa; phylum Arthropoda; class Insecta; order Lepidoptera; family Noctuidae; genus Amphipoea; species Amphipoea oculea. Next base: position 17,637,102 of record OX243880.1, read on the forward strand.
TAGTAGTAAGTATTAGGTACTTAAGTACATAATTTATCATCAAATCAACCGAAAAACGTTTACCTACTGCTAAACATTCATCTTCTTAGCATGTCGATAGCAAAGAGTTCAAAAAATTTTGGCCCAAACTTCAGCTGCGCAAACTCCGCTCACTAAGCTAAACATTGACATACATACGTACTTGCCACAAACGAAATCAACAGCAAAAAAAAAAACAAGAAAATCATCCCTTTTGCACGGCTCGCAAAAACGTCGGCCACTGAATGCGTGCAATCACGCGTTGCATGCTAAAATGCGCGTGCGTCCGCAAACGCGTGCATATATCTGGACATAGCCACAGTATAACGTTCATCAGTAGCTCAAGTAGGCCCCTTTTGTAAAACAAAAGGTAGGTACGCTTAAACTAGAGTGTATTTATGTCGAACGCTGGTATAACCGGAGCCGATATGCCAGCGCTTCTCGGCGCCGACAAACGCTGGTTGTAAACGCAAGTAGTCTACATACTTTTTACCAAAGCAGCACGAACCGTCGCCGATAAGCACCGACAGGTTCCTACCTGATTAGTCGGCGCCGACAAGCGCTATAGCATTTCGGCGCCAGTTACCAGCGTTCTACATGAATACAACCGAACTTTTACACTTGCACTTCACGTGTAAACCACACCATTTGTCTCGAAGCCATATCTTCATGACTTAAATTACTGGTTGTCTGAAGTATGCATAGATTTCTTGTATAGAGGTATGAGGAACAGGGTGTTCACTCATACTCTATAGAAAAGGGAGGATCCTCCAACCAGACGGGTGTTGTGTCTGGCGAGCAACTGCCCGATGATTCATGTCGGACTGTTGTATATTTGATAGTTGCGCGGTAAACTCTGCTTGCGAGATGCAGGATTTTGCATGACATCAGTATGACGCGCGAACGCATGTGGCGTTGTAGATACCGCTACACTTGTAAAATCGTGTGCGTATGTGAGTGGAGTGAGTACGACCATTCGCTCCTAGTTGAAATACTGTGTCTACTGTCACATAGCTCAACGTGTACGTAGATACATGTCCGCTCATGTCCGTACCTGTTCTATGACAATTCATTGTTGTGAGCGACACAAAGGTGGGTGAAATTGACGCTTTGAATGCGGCAATTTGGATTGCAGGTAGGGTTTACCATTCGTTTGGATTTGCCCGGACTCCGGACATGTCAGGCTTTTGCACCCGTCCGGACTTTATATCAGCAAAAAAACATGTGTTCCTTTTGAAACGTTAACGAGTAACTTCATTTAACAAAAATGTATCATCTAATCTTAGTACTGTTTACACTGTGTCGTGCATTTATCAATTGTCTCAATTACGCCTAATTGCGGACACAAAGACCGGCAGAACGACGTATTTGTAGTTCACATTTGAAGGTCTAAAAGTGTACTGTGTTGTACCTACAAGAATTCACATAAACATCTTCGTGATAAATGTTTGGGCACGAGTGTGAATTAGTTTGTGACATGGTATGTGAGACATAGTTTGACTATGTTATGATGTGTCTATTGCCATCGGAATGCCATTGACACATACAGTTAGACTTACATACATCTTCCCTTTTTCTCTTCTCTATATACCTGGTGGTGAAATGGTCACAAGAATCCAGTCTGTAATTTTGGGCAGCGGAAATGACTATCCAGTTCATTGGCGACGTAAAACTGGTGGCTGCCAAGCTTCACAGCTTGGCTAATCGCCGCAAGGTTGCCTGCTTGTCGGTCTTCTACAGATTGCACTTCGGTGAGTGTGCCCAAAGAACTCCACGACCTCATTGCACCGGCCCCCTTCTACCTTCGGACATCCAGACGCACTGCAAATTACCATCCCTGCCGAGTTGCTATTCCACCAATTCGCACTAAGCGTTTTCAAATGTCTTTTATAACGCGCACAGCAAAAGAGTGGAACTCTCTACGTCGTCTGTGTTTCCGAGCGCATACAACCCGAATCTCTTCAAAGTGAGAGTGAACAGGCTTCTTCTGGGTAAGCTCACTCCATCGTCTACTTTGTCTCTGTCACCTCTGACCTAGACTAAAGTCAAGAGCAAACCCATTTCAAATAAAATAAAATAAATCTTTTGAGGTTGTTTTATGCACTAAGCACCAAGAAAATCACTTTCATCATAGTAATTATCTCCAGCCAAAATAAGTTTATTCCTGGACATAGACTTCCCCCTAAAATGGCCACAGAATGTCTTTAGCATAATAGCATAATCCTACTAATCACACTAATATTATAAAGACGACAGTTTGTGTGTGTTTATATGTTTGTTACTTCTTCACGCTCAAACGGCTGGACCAATTTTGATAAAAGTTTGTATAGAGGTAGCTGAGACCCTGGATTAAGATATGGGCTACTTTTTATCCCGATATTCCCACGGGATCGACACTTCTGCGGGTGAAACCGCGGGGCGCAGATAGTATGTATTATAAACGCGAAAGCTTGTGAGGATGAATGGATGGATGTTTGTAACTCTTTCACGCAAAAACTACCTAACGGATTTGGACGAAATTTGGCACACAGATATTTTATAACCAGGATTAATACATAGGATACTTTTCATCCCGATGTTTCCACGAGATCGAAACTTATGCGGGTGAAACCGCGGGGCGCAGCTAGTTACTAAAATAAACGCTTCCTAAACAAAGGAAAACAAAATCTGCTTTCAAATTCCCTGTGTGTCATGGCTTCCATTACAAACAAATCAGGTGTGTAAACAAGCATCCTCGCTGAACAAATATCTGATTACCAAAATGTGAAATAACGCTTTTAAGTGCTCAGTAGCTATTTATATTTTTTGCTTAATGTGGTGCTTGGATATTTAGATTGTTGTGCCCACTATTTTAAATTATTTTCACACCCTCATGTTTTGCTAATTTTCCCAGTTTCCATCATTCGATAACCGTGCGACAAATGTCCATTATAACATAACATAAACCCGCAAGCCCGAAAGTCTGCCAACCAGTCTTACCAAGGGGTATCGTATTACCCAGTAATTGGGTTGTGGAGATAAGATTGCAGCCGGCGTTTATCGATTTATAAGACGTTATCACGTCAAAAAATCTGTTCCTTACATTTTGACCGAGGGGCTTGTAGCTAAGTAATTTGCCCAGCCTTTTCCCAAAAATGTTGGGATCGTCTTCCAGTCTAGCGGTAACCGGATTCAGCTGAATACCAGTATTTTACATGGAGCGACTGCCTACTTGACCTCCACAACCCAGTTACGGGGTAACACGATACCCCTTGGTAAGACTGGTTGTCAGACTTTAGCTACGCCTCGGTTCGCTTTTTTTCTAGCTACGCTTGCCGCGGTTGGCCCGTGGATGGGTGACCATCTTTACACACCAATCTAACCAACTGTGACTAATTAATTTCTAGAACATCGGCATCTATTGTAGCATCGCTACATAACAACGCTTGGTTTTTCTTATTCAACAGATTAACAATAATCATCAGTATTGCAAACTCAAGGCTAGTTTTTTTTTAAGTTTTTCACACATAAAACGATACCCCTTCGTAAGACTGGTTGTCAGACCTTTGAGTTTCTGACTTCTCTCGATATGTAATGGATGGCCACCCATCCACGGATTGACCTCAGCAAGCGTTGCTTAACCGCGTAGATCGACCCATGCGGCTGTTATTATTTAGACACGAGGCCCTCTTGTACCTAATCCTTATAGTAGCAAATTCACTAAGTAATTGATTCTTAACAAAGAATTCTGTACTCCCGAAATTGTCGAAATAATAAATGGATTCATTTTTGTATTATTGCCAAAATTGTGTGAAGTAAAACTATTAAGTATCCCAAAAGCGTCAATAGGTTGCAAGGCGGTAACACTTCAATAATTTTTTGCTCCTATATTTGGGATCTTCCTACGACAGGCGTACCTGTTCTGTTATTCTTTAACTGATCTTAAAGGGATGAAAAAAAACAAATGAAAGGAACCGATATAGTATGTAATTGTGGGAACCGAGACCATAAATATTGGTTAGTCAGGTACTGACTTGTTGGATGCAATTGGGGAAGTTGCATTGTATCATATTAGTTGATTCGAAAAGTGTGATGACATAATTATGCATGTCGATTCGCACGTTCCGGGCGAGTTAAATTTGTGCGAATCGACTAATAAAGGTACACGCCACACGGCACGGTGTTTCAGAGAAATACATAGCAACCAGCAGTGTCGCGGCGAGATGTCGCCTGCTGCTGTCGTCTGCAGTCGGCTACGAACTTGTACCTTAAGCCTGCAATATTGAAGGTGTAAATGTGGTGCTGTTACACAAACGACGGGACACTTAATGTCGTGTCCTGCGTGGCCTGTCGTATGCAAATTACTGGACCTGATGAACGCTGGTGATGGAGCCCAACACGACACGTAACCGATTTCTGTGCCAAGTCCATTTAGATTGCCATAGACATGCTGAGAAGAGGAAGAATATATTCATCGCAGCGTAAGTGTGGCATAGGTACACACGAGTGACACGCGTCGACGATTGCGGTTGCCTCACTCGTCGACACGTGTCGCTCGTGTGTTTCCGCACTTAAGGTATGATTCCGAACTCTCATTCCGTAATCTCATATGAACCCATAGAAAATGTATGAGGACCAGTAGTGCTGCGACCGCACTGCTGCGGCAGCACTGCCGCGTGCAGCGTTGTTCGGAATCATACCTTTATATAAATCTATAGAGAATATTATGGAGACCCAACTGTAGTGCTGCGGCAGCACTGCCGCGTGCTGCCGAGATCGAAATCATACCTTTAAAAAACGTGAGTTCTTCATAGCTTCAACAAAAGCAAATAATCCACTGCTGCTGTAAAGATTAAAATTGTTTTATTGGCTGAGGATTTTGAAGTTATAGCTAAGTATGTATATTTTTTACTGCTGGTTGCTAAAAATTCTATCTGCAAAGAAGCTAGTCTATAAATATAATAAAAAGATAATAAAAACATACTGTTGGCTCTAGTCTTGTAAGAAGTGGTTCTCCAAGACGAGCTTTTAAATAAAGGAAGAGCTACTACCGTTACATCTGTAGAATATAAAGCCGTGGAATATAAGTGAATTCCTTATACACTAGAAAATTCAATGCATCCGAGATTTGCACTTAGCATAAACGCAACAGCCACATTTTATGTCCAGGGAAATCACTGTCCATTCCAAGGTTGCCTGGAAGAGATCGCAGAAAGCGATAAGGCCGCCCATTGTATATTTTGTAGTGTTTGATGTATTTTTTTCATGTTATGTATTTTTGTGGTGTACAATAAAGTATATATAAATAAATAAATAAACTGAAATGTAATCCATACTTAATATTATAAGTTCGAAAGTAACTCTGTCTGTCTGTATTTTACCTTTTCACGCCTAAACCACTGAACGGATTTAGATGAAATTTGGCAGAGAGATAGATTGCATCCCGGGGAAGGACATAGGATAGTTTTTATCCCAGAAATCATCCTTTATGGGGGTGAAAAGGGGGGTGGAACTTTGTATGCGGAATCAATAACCGCTGAACCGATTTAGATGATTGAATTGTGGGGAAGGGTATAGAATAGTTTTTATCCCCTAAATTATCCCTTAAGGCTGTAAAAAGGGGGGTGGAGATTTGTAAAGGGAATCAATAAAAAAGGACTATAATACTTTTATCGCGGGTGAAACCGCGGGGCACAGCTAGTTAAGTATTAAAACGAACACTTTTTCCTTATTTTTTTATCAGCTATTTAGGCATGAAAAAATTAACTTAAAGATAAGGTTTTCGCAACCTGCGCCCTAGCCCCCTCACTAATAAACGTTGTATAGCGTCTGTGTAGTTACACGACATTTTGTCTTCTTCTTATGGAAGTCAAATTACTGACGACTGAAAGAGAGAAATCGGTGTGTAACTATTCATCTGATATAATACGTTTATTAGTAAGGCGATAAATGCGTAAGACACTATCAAGGATATTGCTAATCCATTGCTTCATATGTTCGAAAAATGTGTCTGCTCAACAGCGTAAATAACGCAATGAATGTTGTAGAACTGTTAATTAAATTAAACCCATTGCTACTGATAGTATATGTAACGCAATAACCCCGCTGATGAACACAATTTCGGGAATTGAAGATTCAATAAATGAATAAAAAAATGAACAGAACCCTATAAGTATTTACTTTACAGCACGCGAGTCACAAGGCTTCCCTTGACTTTTTCCATTCAAATGAGCTTTCGATGAATTGTTGAATCAGAAAATCCAGACGAACAAATGCATATTTTCATTTCCAATCCCTCGGGAATAATGTTAACGAAGACCGTCAACAGGATCTCGGAATTCTCGGAAAAGCCGCTTTGAAACAATAAATAATAACGTCGTCTCTTTCTATCGTTAAATAAACTATGAGACAAAGAAGCCTTGCAGTCTCCGGTACTCACTATTGTTCTGATGCTGCGCTTTTGCTGCAAACTGAATATAAAAATTTCACGCTCCAATCATCTTAATGTCGAAATACTCTTCTCTCTTTCACACTTCACTGCGTTAGTCACCCGTCTCTCTCTGTTTGGAATCCTAGACGCAGCTCTGATATCGACGCAGCCTTATCACTGCCACGCCTTTGTATGAATTTTAACTTTATTCTCGAGATGTTATAGTTGGTTTTCGATTGGAGTGATCCCATCTCAGAGGTTGTTCACATACCTGAATGGCCGTAGCGTAGTATTCGAGAATGGGTCCGCTCAGCTCACATTCACAACAGCAAAGTCAGTGTCGGTCGAGACTTGGTGTAGAGTGATCGCGTGCGCTAAATTTCGCCGAAAGCCGGCGACCGCGTGTGCGATAGAATCAAAACGAAAGTGGCTATTGATAGTCGAGTCACATATTTAATCTTTCGCAGTGAAGTTTAAAAACATGTGTGTTTATAAGTTCTAGTGTTGTGTTAGGTGCTTCGTTGTTATCGGATTTTTGTGTGGAAGGTATGTCAACCAGTTCTCTTTAGTTTTTAATAATTACTAGTAAGGAACGTACAAGAATGATTTCCTTTCTGAATGCAACAACCGGTTTTTCGTCCGGTCAACCGTGGGAAGGTATTTGGTTTGCAATTTTATGTCTGATTGCGTGCATTGTTTGGATCGGCTTGTTATTCTCTAATATTGTTTTCACAGATCCAATTTTAGATTACTTGAATATCTTATAAATTTGTTGTTTGAATTCTGTTATTTATGATGTTGGTTTTGTGTTTGTTCCAACCAAACTTAATTTGTGTTTACGAATTCTTTTCAACTGAATTTGTTAGTCAAGCTATATTTTATTTCTTCTTAGTTTCTTTGCGTGCTTTGTTACGATTACAAGTTTTTGTGCAACATTATTTTATGATTCATCGTGTACGTCATTATTGTCTCAACCACATAAAATAATTTATTGTTTTTTCCCTCATTCAAATAATTATTTAAGTACCTACTTCCATCTACCGTTTCTAGAACGCTCTTAAATGCATCATAATTATCGTCATTTGCACTGATTGCTGCATCATCAGTACCTATATTATCGTCCACTAGATCTTGCGTAATATTTGCAGGCTTAATTAATTTAGATAAGTTAAATTCATTAATATCTGCACCATTCCTTGTAGGCTTCAGTTTTCTTAATTTGTTTTTGTTGCTCCCGGAACGCGTTAATTCAATTAATTTTGAGGATTGTTGGCTCAATTTTGGTACCACGCGGAGGTCGGATACCCGGCTCTTTACTCATCTCTTAATTGCTTAACTTTGGTAAAAGAGTGAGACATGGGTGAAAGAAATCTTGTTCTCTTGTCTTAGGTAATGTGAGAAATCATACAACGGTATGATTTTTACGTTTATTCCAAGCGGACGTCTTTATATCACTCCTGACTCCCGCTACTTATATTGTCACTGTTTTCTTCCGAAAAAACCTATTACGAAAATTTGGAGGCTCATTCTAAACTCGCTTGACTATTCGAATGCAACCAGAGTTATTTTATTGCCTGCACTAGGTACTGTAGGCGCCTATCTACTAGGCACTTTTTAAATCTTCTTTTTCATTAGTTTATTTTATGTTGCACTTGTTTTAAATATATTTTAGAATAATTTATTCCGTAATCAAGTAATTAGGAGTAATCAACTAATCTCTATTTAGAGATTTGTTGCTTACTGCTAGGTATATAGGGTTATATCTTTTAAGCCATTATTGGAAAGTTCTAAGCTAGAGGTGACAGACAGGAACCCATGAGCTCAATTTTGCAGTAATATTTTTATAGTCAGCGTAGTTTTTTAGGACCTCGGTATAGTTCAAAATCTAGCCACACTGGCTGGAAAAAAACCCTGCATATTTTTAGGTATAAAAGTACCTAGTGAGAATAATTATGGTTTTAAAGTTGTTTTAGTTTTTTTTTTTCTTTAGTCCTGTCAACTTTGCACGAAATCAATTCATGATAGATAAATTAAGAGGTATTTGATATGGACTACCGCTACCGCACCTTATGCCAGTGTATTTATTGCAGCAATAATACAGTATGTAGGTAATCGGTTAAGATAACATTAGTGTACGTACTAATTTGATTAGCTAGCAACCACACCACACAATAGTTAATGAGCTGCCAAATCAGCATAATGAAAAACCTCGTTAGATATCTACATGTTTTTTAAACAGAAGAAGAAAGGATTTCTGGATTTATTTTTTTGTTGTTTTGTCGATTGGCACCTTTGTACCTAAATGGTATTGAAATGGAAATAAATTCGGACAGTAAAAAAAAAAAAATTCTTCGAAACAATAAAAATCCCAATTTTTCGAAAACGATGGTCAAGCAGACATACGCCAGCACATCAAGCTACTACAATCTGTCAAATTTCTTTAATAGATTTTCAACTTTATCGCTAAATCATAAGGTTTAAAGTTGATTGGGAAAATTTGACAGTTTCGGGTGTCTGTACCTCCCTATCAAATAGGTAGTGAATTGAGTCGCACGCCATTATTCGCCATAACAGGAATTCGACGAATTTTAAGTAACTCACAAAATAAAAAACAGTACTTTTGCGTCGAAATTTTTCAACACAAAAATTCCCATGAAAATTCGTCCAGTATAAACTTCGTTCCACGTTTTTGGCTAATTGCCCTCGACTCATCACCTGCCTAGCCGTTTCCCAACTATGTTGGGGTCGGCTTCCAGTCTAACCGGATGCAGCTGAGTGAGGACCAGTACTTTACATGGAGCGGCTGGTCAGTGGGTCGTCTTAGGGGCGGATTTTACATGGAGCGACTGCCTATCTGACCTCTACAACCCAGTTACTGGATAATACGAAACCCCTTGGTAAGACTGGTTGTCAGACTTTCGGGCTGCTGACGACCCGTAACGACTGTCAAAGATCCACGAATAACAGCCGCAGCCGGGACCAACGGCTTAACGTGCTTTCCAAGACACGGAGAGGTCTTGATATGTAAAGGATGCCACCCATTCACGGAGCAACCGCGACAAGCGTCCCGACCCGTGCGGCTGTACAAAATCTACCTATCACACCCATTCTGAAAATTCTCTAAAATTAGGTTGAATGAAATCACAATCGTTCCTCGTAACTTTTTGGGCCGATAATAATGTTAGATACGTATCAGTAATTTTCGCTAACACAAATAAAAAGGAAAAATACCGTTTTGCCCGAAGCGTCTTCCTGTTATCAAAACAAATACTGTTATCTCTTACTGCCTACATTAGCAAAGTTAATCAAATATTTATCAAGCATATTCGTTATCAGATAATGTACCGACAATACTTAATTGTGTCCACGTCATAACATTTCTATGTCTAATCGGAAGAATATAACGATTATACAGGGTGTCCCTGGAAGTATGGATCAAATCGAATAGGGACGTGGGCAAGGTCATTTCCAAACGTTTTAGCAAAAAAAAAATACTAAGAAAAAGAGAAGAAAGAACAGAACGAATTCGTGAAAACTATCAGGGCTATCAATTTTTTTTTTTAGATAGCCCTGATAGTATTTTTTTATGATTAATTTCTTTGAACACTAAGCGAAGTGATTGAAAAAAAAAAATTTAAATCGGTCATAACTTTTGAACCGTATCTCTTACTGCCTACATTAGCAAAGTTAATCAAATATTTATCAAGCTTATTCGTTATCAACTTATCAGATAATGTACCAACAATAATTGTGTCCACGTGATAACATTTCTATGTCTAATCGGAAGAATATAACGATTATACAGGGTGTCCCTGGAAGTATGGATCAAATCGAATAGGGACGTGGGCAAGGTCATTTCCAAACGTTTTAGCAAAAAAAAAATACTAAAAAAAAGAGAAGAAAGAACAGAACGAATTCGTGAAAACTATCAGGGCTATCAATTTTTTTTTTTTTAGATAGCCCTGATAGTATTTTTTCATGATTAATTTCTTTGAACACTAAGCGAAGTGATTGAAAAAAAAAAATTTAAATCGGTCATACCTTTTGAACCGTAAAAAAATTCACTGACATTCTCAGGGTTAAAAAGTTCATGGTCCATGGTCGTTGATCCATACTTCCAGGGACACCCGGTATATGTAGTATCAATTTGTTTTGATTTCTTTCTTATTTTCTTTAGGGCTGATTTCTCAATCGACTCGATTTTTAGGGTTCCGTAGCCAAATGGCAAAAACGGAACCCTTATGGATTCGTCATGTCTGTCTATCTGTCTGTCTGTCTGTCTGTCTGTCTGTCTGTCTGTCTGTCTGTCCGTCCGTCCGTATGTCACAGCCACTTTTTTCCGAAACTATAAGAACTATACTGTTGAAACTTGGTAAGTAGATGTATTCTGTGAACCGCAGTAAGATTTTCACACAAAAATAGAAAAAAAACAATAAATTTTGGGGTTCCCCATACTTACAACTGAAACTCCAAAAATTTTTTTTCATCAAACCTGTACGTGTGGGGTATCTATGGATAGGTCTTCAAAAATGATATTGAGGTTTCTAATATCATTTTTTTCTGAACTGAATAGTTTGCGCGAGAGACACTTCCAAAGTGGTAAAATGTGTGTCCCCCCCCCCTCTAACTTCTAAAATAAGAGAATGATAAAATTAAAAAAATATATATAATGTACATTACCATGTAAACTTCCACCGAAAATTGGTTTGAACGAGATCTAGTAAGTAGTTTTTTTTTAATACGTCATAAATCGAAAACCGCAATTTACCTTTCACAAAGTTACAACGAACTACAAGAACTTTTATATTATGTTACTTGCTGGTACGGAACCCTTCATGGGCGAGTCCGACTCGCACTTGGCCGGTTTTTTTATTCGTGGAATAAAATTGACGTCTGACAAATGTTTTATGAAAGAACTGTCAAATATTCAAAATTATTCCTCGGATAAAATTATCTGGCGTCGGGAAAAATCAGACCTTAGACTTATTTCGTTCTAACATAATATTCCGCCTGAATTCCACAAAAGGTTAAGCAGAGGTGCACCTTTTAATCTGTCAAAAATAAAATAATCTTTAATTCGGATAAGCAGATACAAAAAGATATCATAATATGGGTTAGTAAAAAACAAAAAGATAACTTATACCTATGTTAGTATGTTGGTAATCTATTTGGAAACAAGGCTCTTGTTCGAAATACATCTTCGAACAACATCACCTAATAGCGGAGACTCGCACCTCCTCGCTATGGTCTTCAGGATGAAGTTGGAGCTCCCCCGCACTCTGCACAGCAAAGAGGCAGATTTCCGTCTGACAATGGCGTGGAAGCCATCGACGTGTGCTTGTGCAAACAAACCTGATGCTAATGAGTCACAATTGATTTTTTTCTATTGTTTCGTCACCGATCGGTAACGCGCGGGGCTTGACCGGTTAAGTAATGTTTGTTTTCGTCTAAATCTCCTAGCTAACTAGACGAAAGCAAACATTACTTAAAAAAAAATGTTCTCGTATATCGATTTTATTCAATTTCGAGCGGCCATTGTTGTGTACATCTTTGGTTTTACCGCGGCCGGACCTTACATTTATTATAGTACACCCACATCGTGCTATTGCATCTCTAATTGACTTGTCTGTAGCTACCAGTGTTACCAGATGTTCTAACTCCGGAAATAGTGCAAAGACGTTTGATATAAATAGCAAAATTATATCTTAGCGGGAGCATGTTTTCATAATTATAATTTTAAAGTGTGGTGTGATATGACCTATTTTTTCACACATGATGTCTTCATTGAAGAATTATGGTTTCATTAAGTCTATAAGTACAGACGCCAGCACATCAAGCTACCCAAAACTGTCAAATTTTCCCAATCTACTTTGAACCTTATGCTTTAACGATAAAGTTGAAAATGTATTATAGAAATTTGACACATTGTAGTAGCATGATGTGCTGGCGTCTGTACATAATAAAACTAGAAGTCTTCGTCATGCTCATTCTTAATTATTTATGATTAATTCTTGAAATGCAGGTGACCTTCAATTTCTTTACTTTAAACTATCTCTCGGAATGCTAAGCTTTAAGATTGAGGTTACTGATTTTAGGTGCATCACTTTCCGTTTGAAGAATGTCTGATTTATTAACAAAAAACCGGCAAAGAGCGAGTTGCAGGACTCGCACGCGACGGGTTCCGACCGTACCACCGTACAATATTTAACACTACGTATATAGGTACCTATTTTTACTACTTTAGTAAAAAAAAAAAATTATTGTATGTTTAAACTAGCTGAGCCCCACGGTTTCACCCTCATAAGTTTCGATCCCGTGGGAATATAAGAATAAAAAGTATCCTATGTGTTAATCCAGGGTGTCAGCTACCTCCATACCAAATTTTATCAAAATTGGTCCAGCCGTTTGTGCGTGAAGAAGTAACATACATATAAATGCCAGACAGCATCTGTCTAGCATTAATGCTGAACGAACACGAACTGTCCAAATAAACATTTTTTCTTTCCTTCTTTCTTTCTTTCAAATTCAAACTTTCGCTTTATAATTTTATTGTGATAGCGGTCAGAGTAGTACACGCTCTATGAAAATTTCAAGTGTCTACCTATTACGGTTCGAAAAAAACTTTTTTACAAAAAAAAAAACAACCGACTTCAAAAAAAACACTACAAAGTGATAAATAACTTTAATTTCGGAAGTCGTTTTTTTTTTTTTTTTTTTTTTTTTTTTTTTTTTTTTTTTTTTTTTTTTTTTTTTTTTTTTTTTTTTTTGTAAAAAAGTTTTTATTTTTCACTTTTTAGTTCATTCCCGCGCGAGCTATCCTTGTGAGCGGACGCTTAATAATCTTTGTCTTAGTTTATTGAGTGCGTATTTTTTTATCTTGTTTACGCGCGGGCCAACCGGTTTTTTCCGGTCGGTCCCTGCAGCTGTTACTTTGTGCACATGTGTGAATCAGATCCAAGTAATGTAAACATCAATTCACTGTCGAGCGCTGACGAATTCGAGCACGGTACAAATATGGAATTAGAGGACAATACACAAATGAATGAGTCGATAGGAGGGAAAAGGGCAAGGGATGAAAACTCTTCTGAAGAAGGATGGACCGTAATGAATAGAGGACGAAACAAACTGGTATGTTGTAGGGGAGATCAAGGTGAGAAGGAAAAAGAAGAGAGGATACAGGTATGTGTGACTTGTAAAGAACCTTTGCCGAAACAGTTCGCTTTAGCACGGTTACTTAAGACGCATAACATTGCCAGTGGAAAGATTTATAGAATTAAATACGTGCATCAAAACAAAATGTTGATTACGTTCGATAACGATATCGGTGCAGATGAATTTATAAGCTGCTCGGTGTTTACTGAAATGGGCTGGTCTTGTCAAAAAACATCAGAAGTAGGTGTGTCGTACGGCCTTATTAAAGCTATGGATTTGGATATATCTGATGAAGATCTTAAATCTAATCTAACAAGCAGTGCTGAAATAACATCTATTAAGAGGTTAAATAAACGGAGCTCGGAGAACCCTGTTGGTAACGGCTGGACTCCGAGTGAAACGATCCGGCTAGGATTTAAAGGACCTTCTCTTCCGCCTTATGTCTATATTTACAGTTTGAGGATTCCAGTGGAGCGGTTTATATTCCCGGTCACACAATGTGCTAACTGTTGGAAATTCGGCCATTTAAAAATAAGATGTCCATTAAAGAAACCTGTTTGTCCCAAATGCTCTCAAAATCACGAAAATTGTACAATTACATCATACACTTGTGTGAATTGTTCAGGTCGTCATATGGCGTTTGATAAAGTGTGTACACATTTTAAGAAAGAAAAAAAAGCTGAGGGACTTAATGTCAGAATTTAACTGCACCTACAGAAAAGCCCTTACAATGTACGTTCCTCCCTCCCCTGATTATGTTCCACATGTGGTTTCTGAACCAATACCTGGAGTAGAACAGACTTCTACAGTGACTGCCACAAATATCACTTCAGTATCAATGCAACTTCCGATTGACGAAAATGTCGGAGTCTCCCAAATGGACTGCCCAGGTACATCTACAGCAAATCAACGAGCTAAGCCTATGCCTAAACGTAATTTAAAGAAGCATAATCGTCGACCAGGGACCCCTACGCCTGCCGAGGACATAATGTGGCATCAAGTTTCTGAATCTTCAGATTCTTCAGAAAAGATTAGCGCACCTTATTTAGAAGAAAAAAATAGTCATTCTGATAATAAGTCTTCCCATAGTCTTAACTTTTGGCATTTAATTAGAAAAATTAGAAATATTATAAAAAGCAAAGAATCCCTTCAGAATAAAATCCAGCAATCAATTTCCATAATTTCAGAATGGCTGACACATAAAATTGTAAGTAGTTTATCTATTGATTCGTTATTCGATTTATTTATTGGAAATGGCTGATAATAATAATTGTATGAACTTAAATATTATACAATGGAATTGCCAAAGTATAAGGCCTAAATCTCGTTCCCTTGAATTACACCTAAGTCAAGAAAAAATCCACATTGCCGTGTTGAGCGAAACTTGGTTGGAACCCGACAGCTTTTTTAAAATTAGTGAATATAATACATTTAGATTGGACAGAGAAGATGGTTACGGTGGTGTTGCCATTATGACTCATCGCTCTGTAAAGTCGGTTGTTTGTAGAACGAAAAGTCGCAATCCTGGTATTGAATTGTTACATATTAGACTTCTGAATTGTCAGCATATTGAGAATATAATTTCTGTTTATTGCCCTTCTACAGTATACACCACTCAAAGCGATTGGGACGCGATCTTTTCTATTGGAAACAGTAAAACCCTTATCTTGGGAGACTTTAACGCGCATCATTCTAATTGGTCTCAAAGAACTGATCGGCGCGGCTCCGAAATATTTGACTCCATGTTGGATTATAATTTCATTCATTTAAACGATGGTAGCTTCACTAGAATCAAAATGGTTGATGGAGTTCTCCAACAATCTAGCCCTGATATTTCGTTTGTTTCTTCAGATCTGTCTTTATTATTTATGTGGAAACCAACAAACGAATCACTCGGAAGTGATCATTTAATTATTAAATTAAACTGTGTACTTAATATTAACCGTGCATACCAAAACAGAAGAAATTTAAAAAAATCTGATTGGACTTTATATACTGCATTTATAGACGACTGTTTACAAAATTACATAACTCCCCACGATCCTCAGGAATTATATGACCTCCTATATAATATAATGCAAAAAGCTGCGGATAAGTATATTCCCTACATTAAAATCCCTCAAAACATTTCCAACATATTTAAACCAAAACCATATTGGTCTTCAGAGTTGTCCAGGGCTGTTGCGGAGCGGCGCTTAGCTCTAGCGAATCTGAGAGGTTGCCCCTGTCCAAGGAATTTAGATATCCTCCAAGAAAAAATTAGCACTGCTCAAAGGCTTATTCGCAGGGCTAGATGTAAATCTTTTCAGCAGTTTTGTTCATCTGTAGATGAATCCTCCTCCGCATCCGAAATGTGGCGCAAGATGAGGTGGTTAAAAGGTCGGCAAACTCCTAATGCCTGTGTAGATAAAGAAAAAGCCGAGCGCCTACTTCGCGACCTCACTCCAGATTTTGTTTGTCCCTCGCAGCCTGCGTTTAATTCTAATAATGCAATGCTGGAGTCGCCAATTTCAATGCCAGAATTAGTCAACTGTATTAAAACCACCGACACAGCTCCTGGTTCAGATCAAATTTCCTTTTCTATGATTAAACACCTTCCGCCTTCCGGTAAACATCTGTTACTTTTAATATATAATCAATGTTTTTCTGTCGGTTTTGTTCCCTTACAATGGCGTCAAATCAAAATAGTTCCAATTCCCAAGCATAGTAGTTCATCTTCATCTTTACGTCCTATTTCCCTGATATCTTGTATTTGTAAAATTTTTCATGCTATTTTGGGCAAACGTATTGAGTGGTTCTTTGAAAAACAAGGTCTTTTTCCTGAGGACATGGTGGGTTTTCGTAAGGCACGATCTTGTCTAGATAACCTTACAAGGTTAGTTTCTGAAATTCAACTAGGATTCTCTAAAAACATGGTTACAGCGGCGTGTTTTATAGACATCGAAAGCGCTTATAACAATGTTGATATTCCTTGCCTGTTACGTGTTTTAGATCAGTTTGGGGTTGGATCAAAAATCTGTGCTTATTTGTGGTCCTTTTTATCAAATAGACATCTGCAAGTGGCGACGTACGATTGGGAGATTGTTAGAGTTACTGGCCGTGGGTTAGCTCAAGGAGATCCATTAGCTCCACTTTTATTTAATATTTTAACACTACACATATGTAAGAATGTTGGCCAGGTTAATATATCTCAGTATGCTGATGACTTTGTGTTATATTCTACAAAAAATAATTTAGATTCAGCTTTTGAAGAACTTCGGTCTGCTTTACGATATACCAAAGTATTAATTAATAAGCTGGGTTTATCTATGTCTTCTAATAAAACTAAGATATGTGTTTTTAAAAAAGGTTGCTTTAGAAGGTCTGTCGATTTTGTTTTTGATGATGTTTCAATGGAGGTCGTTAATAATGTGAAATATTTGGGTCTGTGGCTGGATAGCTCTTTGAGATGGGGTAAACACATTAATGAAACCTCACAGAAGGTAATGAAATTCATGAATTTACTTAAAGTTTTATCTGGTCCGGGATGGGGACTCCATCAAAAACACATAAGACGTTTATATATTTCTATAATTCGAAGTAGAATTGATTATGCCAGTTTCTTGTTTGACAGTAGTTGTAATTCTAAATTAATAAAACTAGATAGGGTCCAAAACCAGGCATTACGTGTTGTCGGCGGATTTATAAGAAGCACCCCGATACATGTCATGGAAAGTGAGTTATGCCTTCCACCACTTCATATTCGTCGGAGATATTTAGCTACTAAATTTATGTTAAAATCAAAGTCTTTACGTAACAATAAAACTATAGAATCACTAGAAAATCTTTCACTAGTTACTGGTTCCAATTATTGGCAGAACAAGAAACTGCCATTACTTATTGATATCTTTTCACATTATAATTCTGTTTCAATACACTCTAGTGTTCAACTTGGAATGTTTTCACTTGATAAGTGGATAAGTAGTATTAATATGTCTCATATAGTTTTCGATAAAATTCCTAGTATTTCTAAAGCTAAACGCCACTACAGTACTGTACAAATAAAACAATTATGCATTTCATATATTCAAGAACAATATTCAGGTTTTCATAAAATTTTTACTGACGGCTCCAAAGATAAACATTTGGGAGGCGCTGCCTTTTTGGATCCCATTCTTCTGAACCACATGAAGCTTAAGATTGATTCAGATATCTCTATTATGCACATTGAATTGATTGCTATATTGGAAGCTTTGTCCTATATTCTATCAATTAATGGCGATAAATTTGTGATTCTGACAGACTCCAAAAGTTCGCTGCAACACCTGGCTCGGCACACTTCTCACATGCGAGGTAATCCGACAGCCTACGTGATATATGAGTTACTCTTAAAGCTTCAGTCTAAATCCAAAACGGTATGTCTTCAATGGATTCCGTCGCATTGTCAGATAGAAGAAAATGAAAAGGTTGATATGCTCGCCAAACTAGCGTGTGTTGATGGAGTTCCTATGAATATTACCCCACTGTATTCAGACTATTTTGGTAAAGCTAAAAGAAAGTGTTTGGATCTTTGGCAGGAGTATTTTGATGAAAGATCAAAAGAAAAAGGGATATGGTATCGAACTATCCAGCCAGAGATTTCTCGGGTTCCGTGGATTGATTGTGACCTCAATAAAAACCTAATTACTATAGCCTTAAGACTTCGTTCCGGACATATTCCATCAAAAAAGTTTTATTACTTAATGAGGAAAGCTTTGTCTCCAAATTGTGATGACTGTGGAGTGGTTGATGATGTCTTTCATATTCTGATGGAGTGTGTCCGGAATGAAAATACTAGAATTGATATTTTCGGACGACATAAAAGATACGATATTGGCTTTTGTAATACCATCCTTGCTTTTCCAGTTTCCGATAAGGCTAAAGAATTGTACAAGTTAGTTATAAGATAGATCGTAAGTAATCAACAATTTGTGTTTTTCTGCACTGGGCGATGTGGTCGCTAAGCGACAAAGCCCTTTAAATAAATTAAAAAAAAAAAAAAAAAAAAAAACTTTTTAGTTGTACCTACCCCACAAAAAAGTAAACAAGAAAATCGTTAATGTGGACAATGCAGATAAATTTTTAGATTTTTGTTGATTTTTCAAAAACCGCATGTCCGATTTCGATAAAATTTTCATGGGACCATTTGGGAACTATACCCTTTCCAACAAAAAAAAAATTTTTCAAATCGGTTGCCAAGCGACGGAGTTATGCGCGAACAAACACAAAAAAAAAAAAAAAAACATACAAACATTCGAATTGAGAACCTCCTCCTTTTTTAGAAGTCGGTTAAAAATACAGCCCCGTGACAGACTGATAGACAGCGGAGCCTTAGCACCCGGGTCCCGTCGGCAACTTGACACTGTTTGGGTACGGATCCCAAAACTAGCAATAAGAAATTTAGACTCGCGCACCAACGGAAAAAGACAACACAGGTCTTTGCCCTTTTTTTCATGGATGGGAAATCATCAAATGACCCCTCCCGCTCTGGGTGGAGCGGAAGGGAGTGTCAGACTCTTACTGACTAAAACCCATCCGTGTTCCTTCCTTAGCCCTTTATGTTCCGGGGTAGCGGTAACCCTTTCGGACAATCCCGCACCCCCGGCAGGCTTCGGCCCTGGCAGGCCCTTTCCTTTATGCTGACATCTCTTTGAGGCGCGCGTGGAACACGTACGCGCCGTCCGGCACGGGCCTGCTCCTGATCGGACGGTGAGCTACCCATTACTCTTCCCTCGTCCTTCTTTCGTCTTTGCCCTGGAGTGAAAGTGCGACAGAAAATACCAAAAGTAAAATGGAACAAATGTTTAAGGGACGATACAAATATATTATTTATAACAAAGATCCTGTCATTCGTATGAAGGTCTGAAGATGATGAAGGTCTTGTTCACAGAAGACTAACGTCATAACTCATAAGACAAAGGTCAGTGTGATGGGTAGGTCTATAGGGAATTATGACAAAACTAGCACTTTGCCCGCGACTTCGTCCGCGTGTATTTCGTACTTTCCTCTAAAAATGTCGACATTTGTGTATGATCTTTATTATTTATTTAGATAAATAAGTATTAGGGACAATTTTTAAGTTTACCTATAGATCAAAGAAATCAGATATTTCAAATAAACTGTATCTCCGCTTTTCAACCCCACAGGGGTGGAATTTCGAAAAACCGTTTGGGATGTGTTCATAACTTGACTCAAAAACCCATACCCTTTTTCGAGTCAATGGAAGCAAGCAGTAAAATCCACCCCTTAAACTTTATTACCGTTTCCACCTTGATAGGAGTCGATTTTTGAAAAACCCTAAATCACATATTTTTTTTTATTTTTAGTTTTAGTAGTACCTAGTTTCGAGTTAATCGTACTGCGGGTTACATATTTTTCTAACCTATTATTACTTTGTCACCCCCTAAATCCTCTGTGAGAGGTTTTTTTAAACTAAAAGTGACAATCTTAATTATTTACTGAGCCAAATATTGCCAAGATTCAAGTTTATTAACCAAATGAATAAGATTTTTCATATAAACTGTATCCCTTCTTTTTATGGAATTTTGAAGTTAGAGGTGGAATTTTGAAAAATCGTCTGGGATGTTTCTATAACTTGACTTAAAGATTATTTCTTACCAATTTTCCAGTTAATCAAGCCACGTAATAAAATACTCCCCTGTGAAATCGACTACCACCACTCTTCACATCGTTAGGGGTAGATTTTTGAAAAACCCTGGTACTCTTTACTATTTATTTTGGTTGGTTGGTGGTGAGTTTCGAGTTAATTGGACCGCGCGTTAAAATTCTTCCATAAAAATTTTGACACCCCGAATCTCCATTTAGGGTAGCTTAGAATTCCAAAAAATTACGAATTTTATAAATCAGTATTTGTGCCAAGTTTCAAGTTATACTTATACATTTTTTTTTTGAGTTATTCTAGCCACTCACTAAAATCCCCTTAAAAATCGAAGTCTGGGTCAATTTTCGAAAACCCCATACACTGATTATTTTCCGTCAAAAGTATTAATACTTA
This sequence comes from Amphipoea oculea, assembly GCA_945859645.1. Lineage (NCBI taxonomy): Eukaryota > Metazoa > Arthropoda > Insecta > Lepidoptera > Noctuidae > Amphipoea > Amphipoea oculea. The sequence goes on from OX243880.1 coordinate 17,657,714, forward strand.
CTGAGTTTCGAGTTAATCGGACCACGCGTTAAAATTCTTCCACAGAAACTTTAACACCCCTAAACCCCCTTTGAGGGGTAGTTTTGATAAACGAATAATGATAAACTTTATTAGTTGCTTAGGCAAGTATTCTTGCCAAGTATCAAGTTTATTAATTAAATGAATAAGATTTTTCATATAAACTGTACCCCATTTTTCACCCCGACAGGGGTGGAATTTATAAAAATAGTTTGGGATGTGTTCATTACTTGACTCAAAGATTATTTATACCAATTTTCGAGTTAATCAAGTCACGCAGTAAAATCCTCCCCTGTAAAATTAACTACCCCTTTTCACGCAGTTAGGGGTAGATTTTCGAAAAACCCAGATACACATTATTCTTTATTTTTGGTCTTAAGTATAAATACTGAGTTTCGAGTTAATCGGACCACGCGTAAAAATTCTTCCATACAAATTTTGACACCCCCCAATCCCCCTTTAGGGGGTAGTTTAGAAAAACAAAAAATGCCAACCTTCATAATTTACTTAGATAAGTATTCGTGCCAAGTTTCAAGTTAATCGGACCGCGCGTTAAAATTCTTCCACACAAATTTTGACACCCCCCAATCCCCCTTTAGGGGGTAGTTTAGAAAAACAAAAAATGTCAATCTTCATAATTTACTTAGATAAATATTCGTGCCAAGTTTCAAGTTTATTAACTCAAGGAATAAGATTTTTCATACAAACCAAATCCCCCCTTTTCACCCCCTTAAAGGTTAAATTTCCAAAAACCCCTTCTTAGTGCTCCCCTACATTATAAAAGGAAGCTGTGTGCAAAATTTCACATTCCTAGTCCCAGTAGTTTCGGCTGTGCGTTGATATGTCAGTCAGTCAGTCAGTCAGTCAGTCAGTTTCTCCTTTTATATATATAGATAGATATTACTTTTTTACCACATAACGGACACAGATTGCTTACGGATACCTGTGCTGGAAGAAGCAGCCTACAATAAATAAGATGTTTTATGAAACCTATTTGTCAATGTCCAATTACGTATATGAATTTCTGGAACTGACATACGAAAGGTTATGAGAATCTATCAATCCAATCAAACGCAGGATTGGTCGACAATCTATGACCAATTTGAGGCAGGCAATCTGAGGCAGCACAGGACCAATTTGATTTCCTATAATAGATGTACAGACGCCAGCACATCAACCTACCCGAAACTGTCACAGTTTCCCAATCAACTTTGAACCTTATGCTTTAGTAATAAAGTTGAAAATCTATTAAAGAAATTTGACAGATTGTAGTAGGTTGATGTGCTGGCGTCTGTACAGCAGTGGCGTGCATTGCATATATGCATATAAGAAGTGCCTACCTCGATATATCAACATAAGCCTGTCAATTAAATTTTAGTGTGTGTGCCCCACAATTAAGAAACTCACTAAATTATCATACCTAACAAAAAACAAAATCTTCATAATACAAACACGCGCGGCAGTAGACAGTCGCTGGACGGCCTAATCGGCTCCCGTACTATTCGCACATTGTCATTGGTCTTTACTCGTTCAAGTTAATACGACAAAATTAAAAAAAACGTACGTCTCAGGCGTAATACCATGACGTTCGACCTTCGCAATTTATCACCCTTAAGTAGGCATGCCTACTCAACTTTTGACCTCCCTTTTTTTATTAGTGACCGCGTTTGCCTAGAATAGACCCGGCCTAGTGCCTACCTATTCTGAAAACCAATGCACGCCACTGATGTACAATTTGATGGTATTGGAAACATCCAAATACTTACGGTACCTATAGAACAGAGTGGTAAAACTCCGCGCTTGAAACTTCACCAGACACAAGTAGAAGGCTTTACCTATGCAAATTTTGAAATAGAAGAAGTCATTATTGTTAATGAACAGCAGATCTAGACAGGTTAGATAAAAGGTAGATCTATGAAAGTAGTTTCGGGTAGTCAAAACCAGTCACGACGCCAGACGTGTTGCGCAGACACCAATAACACCACAAGGCCAGGAAGATGATACCAAGACCCCTCCGTGCCTCGGAAAGCACGTTAAGCCGTTGCGCGTTGGTCCCGGCTGTAATTCGTGGATCTTTGACAGTCGTTACGGGTAGCCAAAAGCTCGAAACTCGCAACCAGTCTTACCAAGGCGTAGCGTTTTATCCAGTAACTGGGTTGTTGAAGTCATATAGGCAGTCGCTCTATGTAAAATGCTGGTATTCAGTTGCATCCAGCTAGAGTGGAAGCCGACTGCAACATATTTTGGAAAAGGTTAAGCAGATGATGATGATGAACATGACAACTAACAAGACATAACATCACGCCTTGTTTCCCAAAAAAGGTTGGGCAGAGGTGGTGCTGATCCACGCGCCATGTTCGTGAACGGGCGCCGTCGGTTGAGACTGGTCATCTCTTAACTGCCAAGGCTTATTTTTAGTCTTATATGTATTTTGAATTGTTTCTTCATTTGTGTGTGTTTTTTTACATTGTTCTCACATATAGAAACAACAAGAATAATGTAGATACCCAGGATTTTGTAATATCTTGATTTAAAAGAGTGTCCATGGAGTTTCTTGCCCGTTCTTCTCCATAGAAATCTATGTTTTGGAATGGGCAACTAGCTTCAACTTTCTAACTGACTGATCGACTATTTAATTTTGACCATTCAAAAGTGCCTTTAATTGAAATAAATGCTTTGAGTTTGAGTTTGAACTACTTGCGACAAACTCGACTTGTATCGAAGTCATAACTAACAGATGTGAGTAATACCATTATAGACACCGTTACTAGTACTACTGTTATAGTCGTAACATCTTTGTATATCTTTTTTGTTGATCAACTCGCACGTGACTCATTCGATTCGCGTCGTATATTTTGATCGTAAAATCTTAGTAGTCAGGTGGGAATAGCAATAGTACGATCAGTGACTAACCCAAGTCGGCCGGAGCAAAGACAATCTCAAACTTTGGGGTTTCATAGACGACGACGGGCGTTTCCTACTCCGAATTACTTATGGAAATAAGATCCCATCAAAAACATTTTCATGTAAAATGTTGCCAAGACGAGACCACATATGGCTCGCAATGTCAAAAAGTAATTAGAGGGGCTATTCTTGTAATTTATAGAACGTAGCCACAAGCCCCCCAATCCATTGCATCACATGTTTGAAAAATGTTTCTGCTCAACAACGTAAATAATGCAATGAACGTTGTTGAACTGTCAAAATTAAAGCCATTGATAGTGTGTTATATATATATATATATATATGAGCAGTGGTGGCCCAGTGGTATCGGCCGCGACTTACGAGTTGTAGGTCGTAGGTTCGAACCCAGACAGGCGCTTTACTTTGTGTAAATTATTTCATCACCACTGCTCTCAAAACGGTGAAGGAAAACATCGTGAGGAAACCGGCATGTCCTAGAACCAAAAATTCAAAGACATGTGACATCTACCAACCCGCACTGGGCCCGCGTGGTGGATTACGGCCCACTCCCTCTCACAGAGAGGAGGCCTGTGTCCCAGCAGTGGTAACATTATAGGCTGATGATGATGATGAGTGTGTTATATGCAGTTACCCGCTGCTTAGGGGTAACTTCTTTGTTTGTTCTTAAATTACCCTAGGCTGATAAAAAACTATGCAATAGAGGGTAATGTGGTGATGTTACGTTAACGGTGGAACACTTAATATCATGTCCTTCGTGTCTTTATGCACAATATGGGAACCAATGGATGCTAGGTACTCATAATACATAGAAATTTCACGTTTGGGTTGTCCAAAATGTTTAGTTCTTCATAAATTCAAATTGCGCTATTTTTTTCGCGTTTTCTTCCATAATGAAACTTCTGTATTTTCCTCTAGGATCATTGATATTAGATATTAACACTTATAAGTGTTAGTCCGTTAATATTAGTTTTGTAGACGCGCCAAATACAATGTAATATGACCAGAAATGGTGAAATGCCCGCTTGGAATATTTGTTCAAGGAAAATGTATGCGTATTAACCCCACTGCAAATAGGTTTGTGGTTTAGTTTCGTTTAGCTGTCAATTAGGTACCTATGGTTGTATTTCTTTTGTTTTTTTTTTTTAAATGTATGCTTCAAAACAACTATAATGAAGATGAGGAATTGTTTTTTTGTTTGAACGCGGTTATCTCTGGAACTACCAGTCGGATTTGAAAAGATCTTTTTGGATTTAATAGCCTAATTCTTAAGAAAGGTTTTAAGCTATTAAACCTCACGCTACGACCTATTGCAGCCGAGAAAAAAGGCAATGAACAATAACGTTATTATGATAATAGATGGCGCCACGTGTATTGTTGTTTTCCCTGGAAACAGCATTTTTTTTCGGGATGAAAGGTTCCATAATGTCCGTTCCTGTACAGCTGACAACGTATATGCAAAATTTCGAGACGATCGGCTCAGTGGTTTAGGCGTGAAAAGGTAACAAAGAAACAAACAAACTTACTTTCGCATTTATAATATTACAAGTTAGGATAGGATTTCACGCGGACGAAGTCGCGGGCAGCAGCTAGTTAATTATTATGCTAATGTTCGATCATATTTTGTTTATATGTATGTGCTTCTTTATGTCATTTGATGCTTCTACGTAGAATATATCTACTGATTACACGTGGACTGTGGTTTCGTTATTATTAAAATGAGTAATTAATAACTTATTGTGTTATTTATAAATGGGACAACATTTTGTTTATCAGTGGGCTTTGTTGTTGTTTCCATTAACGGGTCCATTTTGTTTGAGTTATTCAATACTTTTTGTTCCATTTTATTCTTGGCTTGTGGCTAATTAATAACAGCCGCAAATGTCAATCTATCAGGTTAAGCTACGCTTGCCGCGGTTGTTCCGTGGATGGGTGACCTTCTTTATATATCAAGACCCCTCCCCCCGTGCCTCAGAAACCGTTGGTCTCGGCTGTCATTCTTGGATCTTTGGCAGTCGTTATGGGTCGTCAGAAGCCCGAAAGTCTGACAACCAGTCTTAACAAGGGGTTTCATATTACCCAATAACGGTATTGTGGAGGTCAGATAGGCAGTCGCTTCATGTAAAATACTGGTATCCAGCTGCATCCAGTGAGACTGGAAGGCGACCCCAACATAGTTGGGAAAAGGCTATTTGTTGTTATAGCGGCAATAGACATCATCACATCATCACACCATCATCATCATGATATACATCATCTGTGAAAATTTCAACTATCTAGCTATCACGGCTCATGAGATACAGTCTGGTGACAGACAGACAGACAGATTGACAGTGGAGTCTTACTAATAGGGTCCCGTTTTTACCCTTTGGAAACGGAACCCTAAAAACTGCACATTCACGTCACAGATATTTCTTCAAGAGCATATTATTATTCGGCCTAGTTTTCTTAGCCATTTTCTGAACGTCAAGGCTGATCGATTGCCTTCGAAATATTATGGTAATCTATCAAAAGCATAGTGACGCCTCAGTCGGCAATCAGTTTGGGGATATGTATTACCTAAAAGTGTGCCTATAAATCTACTGTATTTGTTATAAACTTGGTAGGAGAAAAATGTTAGCCTAGGTTTGAAAAATCACCCGATCTAAAACGAGATGTACCTACTGCTCGTCCGACTTAAGAGTGCACCTCGCTAGAATGCGTTTATGCGCGAAATGTTTATATTTATTACATTTCCTTTATTCAATACCACATAAATTATATTTTTAAATATTAGAATATAAAAAAAAATATAAAAATATTTAAAAATAGTAGCCCACCGGTATCGGGAACAGGGTCCAAGCTACCGGCGGTCAGGGCTCCAGAGAGAGGAACCTCCTGACAATGCGAGCCGTGTCCAGAAGTACTGCTTTCTGAATCAACACCTTGATCCAGCTGCCCAACGAGAGCCTCCTCAGGTATTGGTCGAGGCTTTTGGCTATCAATCCATTGGCTGTAACGACTATCGGCACAATGATTGCTGAGTCAACATCCCACATGTCGACAACCTCGTCAAGATACTTAATTATTATATTTATCATTACGATAAAATCTATAAGTACCTACTTATGCATGATGAAAAAAAAAATCGTAAAAAATATTTTTCCGAAGTTAACTTTTTTTTTTCAAACAGTACGACAGAGTAACGTCACAGCACCAAGTGCACAGTTAAGTCGGATGGGTTGTAGAAGTCATAGAAATAGCAATTCTAGTAATTTATAACGTTCAAAATCTAGTCGCAGTCTCATCTCGGCGACAAACAAATGTCAAAAACTTGTCAAAATGTAGGGAAATTAGAGGTATTTTTGACAGATTGAGACTGAGATCAGACTGTGAACGTTTTTAAAATTACGAGAATTATCCCTCTGAGATCTGGAAAAAGACATGGGCTACTTTTCTTTCTGTAGGTATAATTATTATTATTAGTCGTAAATGGAACTGTCCGTCTCTTAACAGGAACCGATCATAATATAGATTTATGACAAATATTAGGTATTTTTAGAAAAACAACTTTAATCCCCACATACAAAGTTCATTTTGCGCTACATCTTCAAACATTTTATGACTTTTTCAATTGTACTTTGTAGTTGTACTAGTCATTCTGAAATTAATTTAATTTACTTAAAGTCTATATTCGATTAGGGCCTATTTTTAGCCGTAATGGAAATGGAATATACATCACACTAATATTATAAAGGCAAAAGTTTGTGAGTGTGTGTATATGTGTCTGTTTATATGTTTGTTACTTCTTTACGCTCAAACGGCTGGAACAATTTTGATAAAATTTTGTATGGAGGTAGCTGACACCCTGGATTAACATATAGGCTAGTTTTTATCCCGATATTCCCACGGGATTGACATTTACGCGGGTAAAACCGCGGGGCGCAGCTAGTAATCATATATTAGATATTCTACGTTAGCCTTATTTATGTACCTACAGGTGTAATTGCAATTTGTTTAGAAGAACTGTTACACTAGGTTAGGTAGCCAGTTCTAGATCGCTACGAACCGGTATTTACCAATAACCGGTTTTTAAGTCCGGTGTTTCTGTCTAAGCATTTATACATAAAAATAATTAGAATCTCTTATTACGGTATTAGTTGGAATTCCTAACATATTTTGTATTCTTGTTTGAGGAATTTGATATGAATGTTTATGTTACTTATCATATGTAGGGGAGTACCTACTACTGATCAACTAAGTTGAGCAAAAAATAGTTGAGGTATAGAGATAAAATGTTCGGTAATACAAACTATGTCCTACAGCTCAACTGCTTAACTATGTAGTTGAGCAATCTAAGTAGTTGAGCATTAGGGAAGAAGTGTTTTTATTATATTTTTATTCCTGACGGATCATCAGCAACAAAATATACGTACAGGGTTAATTGAAATTGTCATTCAGATTTTTGTAAAGACCTGTTCACCTGTCTACCTGTGCCTGATTTTCAACGCTAGGCTTAGGTAGGTAATAGGTAATGCAACTCCACGTCAATGCGCGTATTTTGCGTACGGGTGGGAAAATCGATTATTCGATCCACCCCAGCTCCTCTAGGAAGGCCAGCAACGCCTTGATGTTACTGACCGTCTCACGTAGGGTACCTGGGTTACCGAAGTACTTTGCCCTGTACGTGGCGACCACTGGGCAGTTTAGAAGCACAATACATGTGCCGCTGTCTCGTCGTCCTCCATGCAGGCCCTGCATAGCGGACTATCTGTTACTCCTATGACAAAGAGGTGTTTATTATAGGCTTAGGTACCGCCGAGTGTTGAAAATCCAACGTGCAATAATATTTAGGCAGGTATTACATATTTTAGGTGTCGCCTACAGTTAAAACAACGGGCATACGATTATTTGCCTTTGGATCACAATACATACCGTAAAACGGGGCTACTTTGAACAGGCGGGGCGACTTTGACCAGGCCGATCACAACGCTATGATGCGTTCCCCACACCCCGCGCCTCGAGTATTACTCGAGGTCACGCACACTTGCTGAGCACACGTGAAAACCGATTTTGGCGCTCTGTCAAAGTAGCTACAAAATCTGTCAAAGTAACCCTGGAAGTCAAAGTAGCCCCGTTTTGCGGTACATTTCAGATTAAACACCCCTTGTAATATGTTATTACTTGTGTATAATTTTACTATCTACCTACTAAATTAATATCATCTGACGTAAATATGACTATCTGAGTTATAGTGTTTTGTTTATTACTGTTAATTGGACATCTTAACGACATCTAGACTACTATTTCTGAGATTTGTATTTGAATTGTAATTTGTTGACACAATTTATGTTCATTACTCAATTTATGTTATTATGACCACAAACTCAGCAGTAAACCAACATTATTTTGCAGCGCCCTGACAGGGTAAATGTACAAAAACCGACAGTAATTATTTTGTGAAATGTGTGATGTACAGTCAGCATCAAAAGTCGATTAACACTATCATTTATACATGTTATTAAATTGACAAGAACTTTTTTCAATAAACTGATTTTTAGCTTTTCACATAATAGACAAGAGTATATATTCTAAAAAAAATTCATCTGCTGCAATTTTGAACAAATATTTCGCTCAATAACTAAGATTAAAAAAACTGAAGTGTTAATCAACTTTTGATGCTGACCGTACATGAGAGCAAATAAATAAATAAAATATAAAAAATATATCCAAACATAAAATACAAATCTAATAAAGCGTTACAATATAAAATACTGCTAGAATGCCGTGATGGTCGTGTTGTAGACCCTTCTCACCCCTAACTAGGGTCCATTACCACAGCGCAGGTAATAAGTATTCAGCTTATTCGGATAATAATAATAATTATCACACTAATATTATAAAGGCGAAAGTTTGTGAGTGTGTTTGTATGTTTGTTACTTCTTCACGCAAAAAGTACTGAGCGGATTTGGATGAAATTTGGCACACAGATAGTTTATAACTAGGGTTAACACATAGGGTACTTTTTATACCGATATTTCCACGGGATCCAAACGTATGCGGATGAAACCTCGCGGCGCAGCTAGTACCTAAATATATATTCTGTACATCATGATACGCAATTTTGGTACATTATAATGTAAATTTAAAAAAATAGAGTAGGTATAGCTAAAAAAAACCATCGATTACCTAATAATTATGTACGCCCAGGCTCGAAGCTATTTATAATCAATGAAGAACATGAATGCCGCCCAATCAATCATAGTAATACTGATAAAAAGAACTCTAATTTATTACGAACCAAAGTGTCATTGCAGGTCCTCCCACACAAAATGAAATAAAAAGCACTAATATTTAAAATTATCTTCAAACTGGAATAGTTCAACGGTAGGTTCGACTGCAGGCGCGTGTGTGGGCTGAGTATCACTCCGATGTGTGGGTATTATAATTTTATTGTTTATTTTATCGTCTTCCACCCACTTGGTAAAGAGTTAGATGTAGGCGCCGGTTGAGGTCCGGGTCACACACCGAGATTACAGTTTTTTGAGAAAATATTTTTGTTTAAAACGCAGCTGGCGTAATGTTGGTATACTTTAGGAAACACAACGGAAAGCAGTTGTATGTGTAAATATCTAGCCGGTAATCCATGAAGAGTAAAGGCTCTTCGTGGATTACCGGCTAGATATTTTGTTATTTTTGTTTGCTTCGTTCCGTTTGTCTCTCACTGAGAGGAGGCCTGTGTCCCAGCAGTGGGAATATTATAGGCTGATTATGTTATGTTTGTTTCAATCTTTTTATCTAATAATTGAATAAATAAATAAAAAACCGAGTGTGCTTATGACCACACGACTGAAGTGAAACTTCAAACGTATTTGGCTATGAGAGGAAGAGAGAAAGAAAATGTGCGCGCGCACTGCTTTCTCTAGCTTATATCCCCCACTCAACTCCCGTTCGCCGCGCCCGATCACACTTTTCGTAACGCGTTCGCCAGCTTACTCCCCAAGTAAAGCGTGCGTAAAGAAGTTTCTCTTCAATAAAGAAGTTTTTACTTCAAAAAAAGTTCATCATCATATCATCTGCCTAGCCTTTTCCCAACCATGTTGGGGTCGGCTTCCAGTCTAACCGGATGCAGCTAAATACCAGTATTTTACATGGAGCAACCGCCTATCTGACCTCCACAACCCAGTTACTGGGTAATACGATACCCCTTGGTAAGACTGGTTATCAGACTTTCGGGCTACTGATGACCCGTGACGAATGTCAAAGATCCACAAATGACAGCCGGGACCAACAGCTTAACGTGCTTTCTGAGGCACGGAGGGGTCTTGGCATTTGAAGATGGTCACCCATCCATGGACCAATCGCGGCAAGCGTAGCTTAACTTGATCGATCGACCTGTGCGGCTGTTATTATTTAGCCACGGGACAAAAAAGGTTATGAAGCAAAAAGAGAACAGCGAATTTCTTCACTCCATTTTTTTTTTCCAAATCTCTCGGTGTGAGAGTCACACGCACCCACTGTGCACAATGTTTATTTCATGTGCCGTCTGCGAAGCTAGGAGCTATTCACTGCATTGCCGGATTGATTTATATTATCGCAGCGCTTTTACACTGCCCACGACACAACACGCCCAGAGAGGCAGCTCTATGACCCGAATCGCTTTAGCATGACAATAGCCGTCATTGCCATTTCCCAAATATTTTGACAGTTTAAAAACATTTCATTTTTGTTGGAGCTGGTGTGTAGGTAATTGATTGATTGAATGTGGAAATTGTGACTACGTTGTTATATTGAGTTTCCACGTGTAAAAACAATATATGGTAATTATAAATAAATAAAATCCATACTATACTAATATTATAAATTCGAAAGTAACTCTGTCTGTTTGTATGTTACCTTTTCACGCCTAAACCACTAAACGGATTTGGATGTTTGGCAGAGAGATAGCTTGCATTCCGGAGAAGGACATAGGATAGATTTTATCCCAGAAATCATCCTTTAAGGATGGGTGAAAAGGGTGGTGGAAGTTTGTATGGGGAATCAATAACCGCTGAACCGATTCAGATGAAATTTGGTATGGAAATAGTTTGAGGAAGGATATAGAATAGTTTTATCCCCGAAATTATCCCTTAAGGGTGTAAAAAGGGGGGTGGAGATTTGTAAAGGGAATCAATAAAAAAGGACTACAATACTTTTATCGCGGTTGAAACCGCGGGGTATAGCTAGTAAATACCTACATAAATATCACTCCGTTAGATAGGAACCCAAACAACAACGTAATCATGGTTTTCCGTTATTGATACATGATTTCAGTTTTTGAAATCCTACTTCCCACTAATATTATAAACGCGAAAGTTTGTGAGAATGGATGGACAGATGGATGTTTGTTACTCTTTCACGCAAAAACAATTGAACGGATTTAGATGAAAATTAGCACACAGATACAGTGGCGTGCATTGGTTTTCAGAATAGGTAGGCACTAGGCCGAGTCTAGTCTAGGCAAACGCGGTCACTAGTCAGAAAAAAAAGTGAGGTCAAAATGTGGTTATTTGAGTAGACATGCCTATTTAATGGTGATAAATTGCGAAGGTCGAACGTCATGGTATTACGCGTGAGACGTACGTATTTTTAATTTTGTCGTATTAACTTGAACGAGTGAAGACCAATGACAATGTGCGAATAGTACGGGAGCGAAGTAGGCCGTCCGGCGACTACCTAATACCGCGCGTGTTTGTATGAAGATTTTGTTTTTTGTTAGGTATTAGTGAGTTTCTTATTAATTGTGGGGCACACACACTAAAATGTGATTGACAGGCTTATGTTGATATATCGAGGTAGGCACTGCTTATATGCCTATATGTAATGCACGCCACTGCACAGAAAGTTTATAACCAGGATACACACAGGACATAGGATACTTTTATCCCGATATTCCAACGGGATCGATTCTTATGCGGGTGAAACCGCTGGGCGCTGCTAGCAAAGAGTATTATAAAATGTAGGTGGCAATGACCGATATTGCCACACTCAAGCGATTCAGGAAACACTGTGGTGCAGTGGCGAAGGTACTATCTATACAATACAACTCGATTCCCGCCGGCTTCCCTTCGAAAATTCAGAACATAACCACACTACAGGTTGAAATTGAAAACATGCGACAAATCGAAATGGAAGATTGTACTCATTATTATGAACAACTTTTACTATGGGACCAAACCTGAAATTGCGAAATAAAAATCACCTGTTCCCTACATTTGGACGAGTTATGCGAACATAAATGTAGGGAACAGTTGATTTTTTTTTCGCGATTTCAGGTTTTGTCCCATTGTAAAAGTTGTTCATAATGAGTACAATCTCCCTTTTCGATTTGTCGCATGTTTTCAATTTCACCCTGTTATAGTCAATTCATAATTTGAATTTTTATTGGCATTTTTTTTTTTGCTCTGGCTTACCTCTGTCATAAATTCACCCTTCGCCACTGCTGTAGTGTACAGTACAGCTATTCCGATGATTTCCATCCATTTTGAATGGGAGTAGGCGGCCGATAAACTAATACAACAGTGGTCTAAAATGGTCTACAACGCGATGAGAATAGAACTAACCTTGGCCAAGACCGCACGGACTTTTCGTTGATGAGTCAGCGCAGCATATCCATACTTCCATTCCAAACTTATACTATCTGTCTATCACACCTTGGTCACACCAAACACATTGAAGAGATGTTTATGAAAATAGAAATATGACAGAGAAAAAATAGAGAGAAAAAAAAGTGGCACTCTGGGAGTGCCGACAGAAGTGAAAAGTTGAACCACAAAGGCCGCTGCACATTTGTAACACCCGACTCCATCCCACGCTTACTTATTGGCCAAATGACGGAAACAGCTCAACGAGACGAAAAATGTGGCCAATGAGTAAGCTTCATTGATGTCGCGTAACGTGGCGTTGTTATAAGTCTGTTTCCGCCTTTAGTTACGTGTGTATTTTTTGAATCGTCACGCGTCATCTCAAAACTCAAAAAAACTCAAAACTCAAAGCATTTATTTCAATTAAACCAATTACAGGCACTTTTGAATTGTCATATAAACAAAACACAAACAGAATACTTTGCCATCACTCCTTGACATATCGGAAATTCATTAAAACCGAGTACATCCCGAGGACAGCCGAACACATCCGAAGCAGTGTCGGTTACGGTAACAGTGGCGCGAATTCAATTGTTGTTTCCCGTCTCAAAAATGCCTAAAGCTCTTAGAGAAGTTTTCACTTCAAAAAATCCTTCTCCACGTCTTAGGCTACCTTTTCATTCTGGATATTTTTCAGCTGAAAGACGTTCACTGCTAGACAAAGGCCTGCTCCAAGCACCTCCACTTCGACCGGTTCCGTGCTTTCCGCATCCAGCGGATTCCTGCAACCTTAACAAAATTATTGGTCTACCTTGTGGGCCTACTGAGGATACGTCTTCCGGTACGCGGTCGCCACTCCAGAGCCATAATAAATTAAACATTATGAAATACAAAATGTACAGGATGTCCTTGGAAGTATGGATCAAATCGAATAGGGGCGTGGGCAAGGTCATTTCCAAACTTTTTAACCCTGAGAATTTCGGTGAATTTTTTTACGGTTCAAAAGTTTTAACCATTTTTTTTTTTCAATCCCTTCGAAGTATTCGTCCGCATCGGTGTCATCCGGAAACGTGCCCAGAAGACCAGAAGACTGGCAGCATTGCCACGTTGAATGGCAATGCTAATTCTTTGGCCAAAGAACGACCCAGCCCTCTGGTCACATGAAGTATCGACCAGCCGGCGAGAAATTTCCTTAAGGTGAAACACAATGCGAGCTCGAACGCAAAGGTGGGCGTGGCCAAAAAGCACGCTGTCTCATCTGGCATCGTGTCTGACAGAGATAGTATCAGTGATGAGCAGTTAGGCGATAGTTACACACACAACGTCTACTTCACAGTCACAAACACCGTTCCGAACTGAAACGACACGTTAGACGATGCACACATGCGCAATAACGCTAGTGTTTACATTCTCATTGACATGCACCGCCATTCAACAGATATTGCCCGCCGGACGCGCAGTCGGTCGGGCAATTGATATTATTACCTACTGTTTATGCCGTACCTATTAGATAATAAATGTAATTATTATCATTTTAGTTGACTACCTCTATATTGTTTTTAAAATGATTTACCTGTCTTATTTTGTTTATCAATACCTAAACCATTAGGTAAACAATCTTGATTCTTGACACAACTATTTTTATTATCTAAATAAACAGTTTAAAAATCTAGTGTTTATTTACAATCGAATCTACACTAATAATAATATAATCTACACTAATATGATAATGAGGAATTAGATTTGTATTTTTGTATGTTACGTTAACTTAAAAACTACTGGACAGATTTCAAAAATTCTTTTGCCGTTAGAAATCTACATTATCACTGAGTAACATAGGCTATATTTATTACTAGAAATAATTAGAGATCCTTAGAAATCCCTACTAACACCAACCCAAAGTGTAAAAAAATAGCCATGAAATGTCATTCATCGCATGCGCTGCGGAAAGTATTGATTATAGAACAAAAAAATGTTCTACAATATTATAGAACATATCAATATCTACAAAAAACTTCGCGAGACCATATGTCCAACTATTGTAGTTATGTCACTATAACTACTTTTTTACATTGTAAAAGTTGATAGAAATGCCGATCAAAATCAGACTATGTTATCCATACTTTTGTACTAATTCTTATCCAAATAAATTGTTTTGTATTCAAGACTGTATCAATACCTGTTGGTTACTTTTTGAATTATTGAAATCAGACATTCCATTCAAAAGATATTACGAAATTAAAAATGTCAGTAGTTCAAACAAAAAATACACGCCGACGACGCGCCGCGCCGCGCCGCGCCGCTGTGGCTCCACGCAGCGCAGCGATAAAATTCTCGTGTCCACAGTGTTTGTAACAAAACTCCTCCGAAACGGCTTGACCGATTCTTATGAAATTTTGTGTGTATTCAGTAGGTCTAAGAATAGGACGTAAGCTATTTTTTTTTTAATTTTAGCTACTACTATTGATCGTGTAGGGTAGGGTAAGAGTAGGTAAGGGGTAGCGTAGGAGTAAGGTATGAGAAGAGTAGGGGTTGGTGTAGGACACCACTCGCGTGGTGTCCGAAGTCGCGCCGGGCAGCTAGTTAATAATAATTTGAGTATGATCTAGAGATTTATGAATTTCAAAACAAGTAACACATCAAGATGGTTTTCATATAGTATGTACATACTTACCTAAAGTTTTTGGGTATAAGTTTTTAGCGGACAAAGTAGTAGTAACTACCTACATAGATACTCACAGACGTACGCTGAGGTAGGTAGGTACTTGCCTACATTTTAGTGCCCACGACACGAGACGGTTTGTGTTATTTTTGGTGGGGTAAGTAATTATAACAGTAGATAACTACTAGGTATGCAGATAAGTATAATAATAATATTCTATTGGGTAAACTATGATTATCCCACATGATGTTATGTTCATTTATTACGTAAGACGATTTGAGGGGCTTCCCCCTATATAACAAGTCTTATTTTTTCTTACGTGAGGGTGGTAGGGGTCTAGACTGTTCTTAGAAAGATCACAAAAGTAAACAAAAATTATAAGTTTTTAATTTTTTGCTACTTTTTCTACGCAATTTTGGTAGATACTGATCTTACGTAAGATTAAAAAGGGGGGTTCATCCAAGTCTTTTTTTTTTGTTACGTTGGGGGAGGGGGGTCAGAAAGTGGTTAAAATTGTATTACGTAAGAAATGAACAGCCCCATACCTAGGTACTACATCCGTGGCAAGTCATCGACTCCGTACATCATGTAGGGACGTACCTTTTTTTTTGTTATCTGGGGACACCTACCTATTGTACTTACCTACCTACTGAAAATTGAATGAAATTAAGTATTTTGCAAGCAAATAGAATGAATCAATGAACCAAGTAGGTAATATACAGCAGGATTTTTTAGAAATGTCGTAGGATGATGGGACATACTTTACGCTCAAAATACCAACTGCCGCCGTTTACGTGCTTTGTGCTTTACGTGATGAAATTATGCATCAATATAAACAACTTTTACTATGAGGCCAACCTTGCCTGCCAGCTGAGTTTTTTTCATATTTCAGGGTTGGACCCATAATGAAACTTGTTCGTATTCATGACTACTTTCAAATCACCTGGTAGGTATAAAAATGATAAACCCTGAGCGTATGATGAGTGTACGGTGTCGCGAGCGCACACCATAGATAATAGGTATGTAGGTACTATGTAGGTAGTAGGTATCAATTTCGTAATGTTGAGTGAGTAGCGGTAGATTGCTACAAGAGTTGTCACTTGCTTACTCAATTATTATAAGGGTGGTTTTGTAGTGTGATAGAGTAGGTTTAGGTGTACCTATTAATTAAACACTACTATAAAATAAAATATAAATTTTTATTATCACTAATAATAACAATAGATTTAAAACACTAATAACTAAAATGCGCGGCGTGAAAGAAAGAAAGAAATGGCATGCATTACATATGCAAATACATGCATTTGGCGTTGAGATTGAGATTTGTAGCGTAGTGGCGAGTAGTAAAAGTACTCTGCGGTGGCGAGGGCGTCCGAGGGGCACGATCCGTGCGCAGGGGACGCGCCGGCGTGGGCGGCGATCCGATAGTCCTCACGTCGGTCTTCGGCGGTAGGTATATAGGCACGTCAAATTATATTAGCTCGTGTACGCACGGTACTTGTAGAAAATGATTCTTTTTCTCTTTTGGAACCGACAATTGTGATATGAATGATTGTGCAACTTTAGACAGAAATAGGATAGTGAGTATTGCTTATCTATTTCAAAAATTGAAAAATATTTGTCATGATCCATTTGAATGTAATTTTGAGCATTTAGAATTTATAAAAGAAAAAAGAATTAGGTTTTACTCACAATTTTATTTTCAAAAGCAAAATCTATTCATTTACCTACTCCAGGAACATTTTGAAATTGTGCAGAAATTGCTTTATGTACGAATTTATTTATTATTTAAATATTGCTCGAATGACTCTAGTGTCGATCTGAAAAAAAAAACAGAATATATAAGTGAAGACAATTACAAGACCCATCCAACCACACACCATCCCAGACCCATCCTCACAATAAACTGATTCAGTTATAAAACCACTTCTAAAAAAACTAAAACCCGACTAGGTACTGTAAAGGATGAAACAAGAAAGTACCTTCCCGTGGTCGCATGCTACTATAGCTTATATTATGTATGTTAGTACAGCGGCATGCAACCACGGGAAGGCACTTTCTTGTTTCATCCTTTTCAGAACTCGGGTTTTAGTTTTCAAACTTATTTTTTATTTAATCATTTTGGTGCTTATTTAATTTTTTTTTTTTTTAAACGTTGCCCCACACTAGGAATTTCTCCTGTATTGTGGGTGCGTTTACAAACATTTAAACTCACATACACAAACACCCAGACCCGGAACAACTACTTGTAGGTCATACAAATATTTGTTCCGTGCGGGAATTGAACCCGCGACACGCAGCGTAGCAGTCACTCGCTTAACCACTACGCCAACCGTGCCGTCAATTTATGTTTTTGATTTTCATTTGTCTAATTATGACAAGTAGTTTTTAAGTTATGAGGGAACAGATGAACATACATACATACTTACATACGTAGATAGATACATACCGGTCAAAATCATAACCCTCCTTTTTGCTTCGCCGTAGTCGGGTAAAAATGTTTAGTTTTGGTCTACGTGAATTTGAGGGGATGGTAACGACCTAATATGAGTAATATGTCAATTATACACTCAAAATAATACTTACGGTTGGGACGTATCCGGTGCAGGAGGAACATTTTCTTTATTGAAGAAACATCCCCTCAGTGTTCTTTTGAACTTTTTTTTGCGATGGGCACTTAGTTTTAGGCGCCCCTTTCGTCCCATTCGCCAATTCTCTTTTGGATCTGTTCCATAAAAAAACCAACATTATACATACATATACAGGGTCAAATTAAATTAGCAAGTGAAACTCCGTAGACGTGATGGGTATCGTTATCTAACCATGATAAAACAAAAAAATAATAATTTCATGACTTTTGAGTGGAGTCAACGACCGCACTACCGCACAGTGTAGGAGGCACTTGTAAATATAAGTTTAAATATACAGTTTTCTTTATGTAAACTTCACAGACGTGATTGGTATCGATTTCTCAATACGATAAAACAAAAGAAAACAGATTTTCTATGTCATACTTCAAGTAATAACTTTAGAAGCGGTCGTTGACCCCCAAAAAATACATCAAATCTTTTTGACTTTTATTTTATCGTGTTTAGATAACGATACCCATCACGTCTGCAGTTTCGCTAGCTAATTTAATTTGACCCTGTAATAATAAAGTAATTTACCTACACACTATTATTTATTTATTTTATAAAAGTAATGCATTTATTCATATACCGTTTTTATTTTTTTTAGTACTAGCTTTTGCCTGCGATTCAGTGGTTTAGGAGTGAAAAGCTTCGTCTTAGTGAAGTCGCGTTCTCGCGCCACACACCCGCCTCAGACGTGAGTGCGAGGCGCTTCAAAGGCAATGACGAATAGCGATGCGCGGCGCGGCGTAAGTATTTTGCTACGTCCTAAGATCAGCTGCTGCCAGTTCGTAGATTTAGTAATCTATAGACAGACATTATATCTATAATGTGGTATAATAGTGCTATATTATAATATAGTTCTACTATAAGTACCTACCGATATAAATATCTATAAGTACCTACAAAAGCTAAAAAGTTTGAATCTTACAAACTAGGTACCAGTTTAAGTTTTTTTTTTTTGTCAGGTAGCCTATTTATTGAGAAAGATTATGTTATAGGTTATGAAACATCACACTGCGACTCATGGGAGCGGAGCAGTAGGATAGGTTCCTACGGGAAAGCGGGTAAAAGCGTGGGGAAAAGCTAGTACAAGTATGCCAATAGCCTAGTACGATAAAAAACCAGCACCCTAATTGCGTAACACACTATCGATCGGAATCTGAATTATTTTCAAGCAAATTGCTAATCCATTGCTTCATAAGTTCTTCAGATTCCGATTGATAATGTGTTACGCAATTGCCCCGCTGGTACATACCTACATACGTTATCAATAGTGTATCGCTTTCACCCGACTGCCACATTGATTTTACGATATATTATTTTCTCACTTTGTAGGTACCTACATAAGTAGGTATAATAAATTTTTGTTACCCACTTAAAATACAAATAATACGAGTTAGGAATAGGTGAGGGATAGTGGTTAGGTATATGTACGGATACCTACTAAATACCTAGAGGCACTACTCGAGCTACCTACATAAAACACCGCGCCGCCGCGCGCCGCCGTCGGCGCCGCGCCCGCGCTAGTGTTTACATTCTCTTTGAAGCCGGCCGCACGCCGCCGCGCCCGCGCCTGTGCCAAGCCCCAAGTCTTAGCTAGCTACAGGCTAGGAGTCTAGGACACTTAGGAGTTGAGTAGTAATAGCGCAGGCGGGCGATGCGATGCGACGGAGTGGTTCGGGGGAACAAAAAATTTCACGCGGACGAAGTCGCGGGCAGAAGCTAGTTATATTACTTATAACAAAAAAATATACTCGAGGAGGTCCCTACATAAATAGATTAGTTATAAGAAATCGTACGACTTACCCATTGTTTATTTGTAGTTGTTCACATCAGCACCCTAATTGCACACACTTGTAACACACTATCAATCGGAATCTGAATCATTTTGAAGAAAAAAGACACAACACACTCTCACAACAACACGTCTGTACACTGTCTGTACAACACGTAAATAACGCAATGAATGTTGTTGAACTGTCAAAATAAAACCGATCCCGATTGATAATGTGTTACGCAATATTGCCCCGGATTTCTTCAATCAACACAACTTCACTAACACAGCGTCCACTCAAACCCACAATTCCAATTTCAAATGAAAATACGGAGTCCAAATATTGTAGTGCGAAGTCAAACAGATAATGTAATAAGTAGTATCGAAATCCAAAGTTCAAGCCAGGGGTCAATGTAGTGTTTACGTGCGAATGATAATAATAATTTATAACGCAGGGGAGTTTAGTCCACATACGTACGAACGACGTAGGCCGCAGCTGCAGACTGAGTCGAACGAAATAATTCAAAACGTGCGCGTGACATATTGTGCAAGTGTGCGTGAGCGTCGTCCCCCGCACCGCGCCGGGGGGAACAGTATTCAGTGAAATGCACGATAATTCCATAGTAAAACGAGCGCGTAAAAATTACGAAACGTCCTTTAGAATATCGAGTTTTATGAAAAAAACCACTGCATAAATCAATTACAAATAAAGCTTATTGAACTCTTCGATAATTGAACTTTGTCGGTACGGTTTTTGTTTTGAAGATTTTGTCCATCTTTTATTACTTATTTACACCCAAAGTTACGTTAAAATTAGCAAGAAAAACGAAACTTTGTTGGCTCATAACTTTTTAATGGCTTATTATTTTACAATTCTGCTTCCGTACAGACACAATTAATAATTAGACAAAACGATAAAATGTTTAACTTTGGACGTACGATGTCAAATAGTGGAGTAATTTTGTCCAGAAATTTGTATGGAAAAATTTCGGTTAAGTGTATTCTTAAAAAGGAGACGCGCGCTCTGGCGTATCATAGCTATCTAAAAAAATTAACTTGATAGCCCTGATAGTTTTTGAAGTGAAAACTTCTTTAGCGGCGTTGCACACTTTTTGTAATGGGTAAAAAATGTTAAACTCGCGTCAGGACACGTGACCGTCAGGAGAGATTCCCCCCCCCCCCCTCTTTCTACGGATTGGACGTGGACGTGGTCGTGGACGTGGATGGATGGATGGACAGCTGATGGCTCGACCGTCTGTGTAGTAGCCACACTGCTGTGTCTTCGTAAAATTCGTGTATATAAAGTGTTTAAAATATGGAAATTGAACAAAGTGCATCTATTAATGAAAAAAGTGACGCAGAAATAGTGGAAAAAAATGAGTTATATTAATTAAATTAATAATTGATTTATTTCAACGTTAATATTCAAGTTTTCACTTCTGCCGGCACTCCCGGAGTGCAACCCGTCTTTTTTTTTTAAAGATTTTATTAAAAGGATTGATTTCTCTTGTTTTTTTTTTTTGTTAAAAAGTTTGGAAATGGACTTGCTCACGCCCCTATTCGATCTGATCCATACGGGATACCCTGTATAGGTAGTCAAATCAATCAATAAACTCAGCATATTTTAGTCCAGTGTTGGACATAGGCTTCTCCCAGGCTGCGCCACAACACCCTGTCCTCCGCCTTCCATATCCAGCCTGTCCCAGACACCTTTTTGAGGTCGTCCGTCCATCTAGCTGAGGGGCGTCCCACACTACGCTTGCCGATCCGCAGTTTCCACTCCAGGACTTGTCTGCTCCAACGGCCATCGGTCCTTCGACAAACATTACTCTGCAAGACTGCCATCTATCCCCCTTACTAATAAACGTTGTATAGCGTTGTATAGTACACAACGCTTTGTCTTCTTCTTTCGAAAGTCAAATTACTGACGACTGAAAGAGAGAAATCGGTGTGGCTATTCATATGATACTAGCTGCGCCCCGCGGTTTCACCCGCATAAGTTTCGATCCCGTGGGAATATCGGGATAAAAACTATCCTATATCCTTTCCCGGGACTCAAACTATCTCTATACCAAATTTCATCTAAATCGGTTCAGTGGTTTAGGCGTGAAAAGGTAACATACAGACAGACAAACAGACAGACAGAGTTGCATTCGAATTTATAATATTAGTATGGAAAATACGTTTATTAGTATGGGGGTATGTCGGTAACCTCGGTCCTTTTCCGGATAGTATTAGAAAATAATTTACTTTTCTGAACATATTCTGTGGGTAAAAGGGGCTCGATCACGGGAAGCATTCAAAGGCTAATTCAAAATTTGATTTGGTCGACTGGACCCGCGGGGATTTTAGTGAAACAAATTAACTTATAGTCCAGATTCCAACTACGCCACCGAGTCGCTCGCGCTGCTCTGAGTGAACCTGCCAATGCTTTTGGTACTTTTTTTCAAAATCTAACTAATTTTAGAAAAGTTAATTTACGTTATTGTTATCCCCTCTGTTGATTTTTAATTATATATGTATCACATATTGTTATGTTGTAAGTGGCTTTTTTATTTAGAAGGGATTATAAAGGAATAGTACTTATTTATTAGTACTTAGAGAATCCCCAGCATGGATCGTAGTGGAGCGTTGAGTGCTGTGTAGTCCCCTAGGGGACTGGTCTAGGGGATTTTAGTGGAACGACTCAGTTCGAGTGGGTCCAGTTGACCAAAGACTCACAAGCTCCGCTCCACGTATCCGTTGTACTAGGCGCGCATAAATACTAGATAGTCTGCAATGTCGATTTCAAGTGCAGTATTCTGTGCGTTGTCGACTTGTCGTGTCGTCGGTCTGATAAATACACACATCAAAAGTGTCTAGGGATCAAGCATTTTTATGCGGATTTCTTGAGATTGAGATGTGGCTTTGTAATAAATTTATGATTTTATAAATTTATATGGATCCTTTTTGGTGCATTTCATAATTTGAATCAGGAACTGTGAATCAAATTCGAGTAAAAGATGAAAATCAGCTGTCAATATTTTCCCTATAAAAACATACAACGCATTGAAGACATTATTAGTGCTACTGTTTCCCTACTACTGATTAAAACCAACGTTATTATGGAGCGGCGACGTCATTTAAGCAGGGAAGAAATGCTCAGAGCCGTGGGAATGATAGAAGCTGGTTCCCGGCAACGTACTGTGGCTTTAGCTCTGAATACAAGTCAGAGTGTTATCAGTCGACTTTGGACACGTTACCGAAGCACTGGTACCGTGGCTGAGCGCCATGGAGGACGGTATCGCTGCACCACACGGAGACAAGACCGATACATTCAAATCTTAACTCGAAGAGCTCCAACAATAACCGCCATGATGTTAGCCGTGAGGCTTCATCACTCTTCAGGGAACTTAATTAGCGACCAAACAGTCAGAAACCGCTTGCATGAAGTGAACCTTCATTCCCGAAGA
This sequence comes from Amphipoea oculea, assembly GCA_945859645.1. Classification (NCBI taxonomy): domain Eukaryota; kingdom Metazoa; phylum Arthropoda; class Insecta; order Lepidoptera; family Noctuidae; genus Amphipoea; species Amphipoea oculea. The sequence goes on from OX243880.1 coordinate 17,680,777, forward strand.
CCGCTACGGGTACCACCTATAGCAATGCACAATCGTAGGATTCGATATCAATGGGCTCTTGAACACAGAAATTGGGCAGAAGAACAATGGCGTTTCGTGTGCTTTTCTGATGAGTCTCGTTTTGGTATGAGACCGGATACAAGACGTATACGACACTGGAGAACCCCTGGACGCCAACAGCGATTAAAATCCTGCCAGGAAGTCCATCCTTATAGTGGTGGAACCATCATGGTATGGGCGGGTATTTGGATCGGCGGAAGAACTGAGTTGATTTGGATCAGAGGCAACCTCAACGCTCAAATTTATGCTGAGACGATTGTATCAGACGTCATCGTTCCTCTACAAGTGCAAATCGGTCCCTTATTTCAGTTAATGCATGATAATGCACGACCGCACACCGCAAGAGTTGTAAGACAGACTCTCGCCGCAGCTAACATCAATGTCCTGCCCTGGCCTGCTCAGTCGCCAGACTTGAACCCGATTGAGCATGCATGGGATATGCTACAGAGAAGAGCTCTGCCGAATATGGAGGGTATCCAGTCGCAAGAAGACCTTTTTTTGTTGTTGCAACGAACATGGGCGGCCATTCCACAGCGTGATTTGGATGAACTCATTTTGAGTATGCCAAACCGATGTTCTTGTGTTGTTAGTGTTCGCGGTAGAAACACGGATTATTAATTGTTTAAGTTACCCAATAAAATTTTAAAGAAAACTGTTATTTCAGTCTTTTTTTCGAACTTTTGTGTTAGTGGTTCAAATGTCAAAAATCCCTTTATTAGGAAAATGGCAAATTTCTTTATTAATGCAAAGGTGACTTGGTTTATCGTTACTGTGACAAACGAAAACACTTTATTTGATGAATCCTTAAAGAAAATTTTAATTAATATCAATCAGGAGAAAAGTTATTGCAAAAATATATGTTGATCCCTAGACACTTTTGATGTGTGTATTAATACACTTCAGCTGTTGGCTTACTAGTTTCGAGGCAAACACGCCGAGATTTCTAGCTTCATTTTCTGGCTGAAATCTTGGTTCCTTGTATGCTTTGGAAGCCTAGTTAGGTTAGGCTATTTTATTAAATACTATCCCCGTCGCATCTCATCGCCTGCCCGCGCTATTACTTTTTTTCTTAGCGATTTTTCTGACTTTTTTCTTTTTCCTCGGCTCTTAAGGGTCATAATGTGATGTTAAATAGCCTAGGTATAGCCTTCCTCAAAAAACTGGGCTATCAAATACAAAAATAATTTTCAAATCCGAGTGTTGGTAGTTCCCGAGATTAGCGCGTTCATACAAGCAAACAAAAAATCAAACAACCTCGTATAAAGTACCTATAGGTATACTGTACATCTTTCGAAAGCGATTAAAAAGCTTTAATGGAAGTGCATAATCAAGATGTTTTATTAATTGCAACTCTGTTTGACGTCATAATTCCAAGGCGTCTTTCGATTTCTTCATCATCATCATCAGCCTATAATGTTCCCACTGCTGGGACACAGGCCTCCTCTCTGTGAGAGGGAGTGGGCCGTAATCTACCACGCGGGCCCAGTGCGGGTTGGTAGATGTCACATGTCTTTGAATTTTTGGTTCTAGGACATGCCGGTTTCCTCACGATGTTTTCCTTCACCGTTTTGAGAGCAGTGGTGATGAAATAATTTACACAAAGTAAAGCGCCGGTCTGGGTTCGAACCTACGACCTACAACTCGTAAGTCGCGGCCGATACCACTGGGCCACCACTGCTCATCGATTCGATTTCTTAGTAGCTTTAATTAACTGATTGCAAGGAATCAGTGGGAGTTCAAATAGCTCGTAAAGAAAACTAGTCAGACTTAGTACTACGTTTCATATTCAATGTTCCACTATAATGAGGCGGATAACTCATGATTCCGTCGTAACTAAAACCATCTTCAGCATAATATTATCCTAAACAACAGCCAACAGACAGTCCAGGGTATAAATCAGTCCACCGATGCAGCATACATACCTACCTATTAGCGCCATGGAGGACGTATGAAATAAACATTGCACACTAGTGTATGAAGTTTATGAGCCCCTAGTACACCTATCGTTAATGAAGGGGAATTTGTTATTTTACTAGCAGCGCCTCGCGGCTTCACCCGCATAAGTTTCGATCCCGTGGGAATATAGGAATACCGGGGACTCAAATTATCTCTATCCAAATTTCATCTAAATCGGTTTAGCGGTTTAAGCGTGAAAAGGTAACAGAGAAACAGATTTCGCATTTATAATATTAGTATTGATAAGTAACTAGCTATGCACGATAATATTACACTTACGAGTTGTAGGTCGTAGGTTCGAATCCAGACAGGCGCTTTACTTTGTGTAAATTATTTTATCACCACTGCTCTCAAAACGGTGAAGGAAAACATCGTGAGGAAACCGGCATGTCCTAGAACCAAAAATTCCTAGACATGTGACATCTGCCAACCCGCACTGGGCCCGCGTGGTGGATTACGGCCCACTCCCTCTCACTGAGAGGAGACCTATGTCCCAGCAGTAGGAACATTGTAGACTGATTATGTATGTTATGTAATATTAATGTATAGCATAATCATAATACACATAATGTACACGAAAAGCGACTTTAATTTATACCTACTTAGTTGCTACCCGCGGCTTTGCCCGCGTTGATTTCGGGAATTATCCCACGGCAAAAATAGCCTATGTTACTCTTTATAACATCAGCTATCTGCCAGTGAAAGTACCGTCAAAGTCGGTGCAGCCGTTTCGGAGATTAGCGGAACAAACAGACACAAAAATTTTTGAAGTGAAACTTCTTTACGCACGCTTGACTTGGGGAGTAAGCTGGCGATCGCGTGACGTAAGCGTTACGAAAAGTGTGATCGGGCGAGGGGAACAGGAGTTGAGTGGGGGATATAAGCAAGAGAAATCAGTGCGCGCGCACATTTTCTTTCTCTCTTCCTCTCATAGCGAAGTTTCACTTCAGTCGTGTGGTCATAAGCACACTCGGTTTTTTTTTTAATTGTTATAAGTCCTATGATATATACTTTAATAAACATTTAGTAAAGTAGCCTTTATTAGACAACATAGAACGCGAAACAATACATGTCATACAAACTATTAATAACGAAATACAATAAAAATAAAGTAAGTGGTACGGACAAAGGACACATCTTTGGTGTGCACTTCAACGACAATGATAGATTATGTTGAGAATGGACTAGGAAGTGCACTAACGCTATCTTTTATGTGACACGTTCGTCTTATGTCACGGTTTTAAGCTCGGACCGAATTGAGACGAATCCCGCGCGGGATGCTGAGCAGGTCCACCCTCTGGTGCCCGCTTGTCGTTGAATTTTGGGACACGTTGTAAGTATATGTCTCGCGCCGAAGGCTAGTCTCCGTTAAGGTTGGCCGCCATTGCCGAAATACGGTCTGGAGGACTATTATTATACTTCCATACTATAATATACTATCCATACTAATATTATAAATTCGAAAGTAACTCTGTCTGTGTGTCTGTCTGTATGTTACCTTTTCACGCCTAAACAACTGAACCGATTTAGATGAAATTTGGTATAGAGATAAGTTTGAGTTCCGGGAAAGGACAGGATACTTTTTATCCCGATATTTCCACGGGATCGAGACTTATGCGGGTGAAACCGCGGAGCGCAGCTAGTTGCTTACTCTCAAAAATTCAAAATGATAGGTTTAATCTTAAAACTTACAGTCATCAATTTCAATACTGCATCTTATAACTAACCGTCCAGTGTCTTGCTATCGACTTTCCGTCAACAAACGAATATAAAAACGAACCGAAACTTCAAACAAAGTGTAACAAAAACTAGGTCGTTTTTACGACATGGCGTCCTCAAGTTGGTCGATTTCACAGCTAAACTAAGTTTGACGAGTTATCGATAGTTTGACATTGTGGTCGCACGTCATCTGCGAATCTGATATTGAAAGGACCAGCGAGCTAAGGTTGAAGGACTGAGCTTTATACACTTGTGTGCAAATGGTAGCATAACGACTAATTTATCAAATTAAATGGGCCATTGGTCTCAGTTTTTAATCACGTCTTATTTTATATGGAGTAGTGTCAGGCGCTGATTAATTTGACAGGACTAAACTAAAATTTATCTTCTGATGGAGTAGTGTCAGGCGCTGATTAATTTGACAGGACTAAACTAAAATTTATCTTCTGATGGAGTAGTGTCAGGCGCTGATTAATTTGACAGGACTAAACTAAAATTTATCTTCTGATGGAGTAGTGTCAGGTGCTGATTAATTTGACAGGACTAAACTAAAATTTATCTTCTGATGGAGTAGTGTCAGGTGCTGATTAATTTGACAGGACTAAACTAAAATTTATCTTCTGATGGAGTAGTGTCAGGTGCTGATTAATTTGACAGGACTAAACTAAAATTCTGTCCTTTTCATAATGGAATAGAAAGAAAAAAATGCACTGAACTTGGTTTAGTTTGCGAACAACAGAATCGGCACCAATATGTTTTGTTATAGCCACTTCGTACAACTGTCAAAGTATTGTGATTTAACCCTTCGTATGCTTAAACGTGGATCCAAGCGAGACACAATGCCTTTTTAATGGCTTATGTTTAACTTATCACCAGATACAGTAAAATATTAGGTCCTTACATATGAAATTGGCGTTTTGTATGGAAGGAACAAAAAGTCGAATATTTTTTAATATAATATATTTAATTAATCAAAGTATGAACCATTGTTTTCAATGCACTTTTGCCATCTTATAGGTAGTTCATTGATCCCTTTACTAAAAAAACCAGTCGGACGGGAATCAATAAAATCTTTGAAGGCGATTTGGACTGCCCCATCGGAGTTGAATTTTTTCCATTAGAAAAAGTTATCCAAATTGCGAAAAAAATGGTAATCTGTTGGAGCAAGGTCCGGGGAGTACGGAGGATGTCTAAGACATTCCAATTCAAGCTCTTCTAATTTGGTAGCCGTCTGTTGCGCAGTGTGTGGTCTGGCGTTGTCACCTTTCAAGCTTTTTAATCTTCCCAATTTGCTTCAAGTGAATTAAAACAGTTTTATCACTAACATCGAAGCCTGCAGCTAACTCGGACGTGGTTTGCGATGGGTCCGCTTCCACAATAGCCTTCAATTCTCCATTATCAACTTGGGTCTCAGGCCGTCCACGGGGCTTGTTCTGCAGGTCGAAATTTCCAGAACGAAAACGTTGGAACCAAAAACGAACTGTGTTTTCTTTTGCAACATGACCGCCATACACATCATTCACCCTTCGAGTCGTTTCCGCAGCACTAGTGCCACGGCGGAACTCGTACTCGTAAATAATGCGATATTTTAAATTTTCCATTTTGTAAAATGAGTGACGCAAACAGAAAAAACAGAAGAAAAAAAACAAATGAATGACGGTCATCGAAGCACAAATACATGAGTAAATAGCTGTACAAATTTGAATTTGGAATTCCTTACCAAAGAGGAGAAATTCGTGATTAAAGTGGCCAGTACGAAAAACGCCAATTTCATATGTAAGGACCTAATATAATATAAAAAAAAAAAACACTTTTTACTGCCAAAAATAGTAAATGATCAAGATTTATTTGTATTCTCATTTGCTCGCTCTTGCATCCTATGTCGACGGAGCCCCGCTTCGCGGGTCTCCTATTTCTGTGTAGAGGGCTTGAAGTAACCTAACCAAACCTAACCTCGGGCCTACCCAGCTAGAACTATTGTAGTTTTAGACTTCATTTTTTGGTGTTCGATATATTTTTTTGGTGATCATTATATTTAATCCCCTTTTTAGGGTTCCGTAGCCAAATGGCAAAAAAACGGAACCCTTATGGATTCTTCATGTCTGTCTGTCTGTCTGTCCGTCCGTCCGTATGTCACAGCCACTTTTTTTCCGAAACTATAAGAACTATACTGTTGAAACTTGGTAAGTAGATGTATTCTGTGAACCGCAGTAAGATTTTCACACAAAAATAGAAAAAAAAAACAATAAATTTTGGGGTTCCCCATACTTACAACTGAAACTCCAAAAATTTTTTTTCATCAAACCTGTTCGTGTGGGGTATCTATGGATAGGTCTTCAAAAATGATATTGAGGTTTCTAATATCATTTTTTTCTGAACTGAATAGTTTGCGCGAGAGACACTTCCAAAGTGGTAAAATGTGTGTCCCACCCCCCCTAACTTCTAAAATAAGAGAATGATAAAATTAAAAAAATATATATAATGTACATTACCATGTAAACTTCCACCGAAAATTGGTTTGAACGAGATCTAGTAAGAAGTTTTTTTTTAATACGTCATAAATCAAAAACCGCAATTTACCTTTCACAAAGTTACAACGAACTACAAGAACTTTTATATTATATTACTTGCTGCTACGGAACCCTTCATGGGCGAGTCCGACTCGCACTTGGCCGGTTTTTTAATTGTGTCTGTAGGTACGGCATTCAAGCGGTTAAATAGACGGACAATTTAAATTGGTTAAGTCCCCCAGCCCCGTCATGTCGCATCATATATTATTGCCTGCGCTATTAGGTACAGACGCCAGCACATCAAGCTACTACAATCTGTCAAATTTCTTTAATTGATTTTCAACTTTATCGCTATAGCATAAGGTTCAAAGTTGATTGGGAGACAGTTTCGGGTATCTTGATGTGCTGGCGTAGACGTACATCGTTTTCACTGAGCGTACTTTCTGACTTTTTTTGTTTTTGTTTTGCTCGGCTCCTAAGGGTCATAGCGTGATGGTAAATAGCCTATAGCCTTAATCAAGAATTACATTTTTTAGGCTAGCAAACACAATTACATTTTTTCAAATTTGACCGGTGGTTTCAGAGATTAGCGCGTTTAAACAGACAAACAAACTCTTTAGCTTTATTACATTATTACTATAGACATGCTGCTGCCAGCGACTTCGCCACCTTGATTTTTTTGAAATAATAGTAGCCTACGTTACTCCTTACTACTTCAGCTATCTGCCAGTGAAAGTCCCGTAAAAATCGGTCCAGCTGTTTCAGAGATTAGGCGGAACAAACAGACAGACAGACAGACAGACAAAAATTTAAAAAAATGTTATTCTGCATCCGTATGCATTTAGTAGAAAGCGGTTATTTTAATATTACAAACAGACACTCCAATTTTATTTATTTGTATAGCTGTATAGATAGATACGGACAATTTAAGTAAGCAGTAATTAATTTCCCTGACATTAAACTTCACTGTATTCTCTGAAGCAATTTCATCAGATTCAAAACCCTTAGTAACACGAAATTAGGTATTTTATTAAAACCTTGGACTCTTCGGCTTCCTTTTTCTAATTTTCATCTTTTTTGCCTCTACTTAGGTAACTTAATTAATTAAGTCACTTTTTGGTTTGTTTATTTTTCAAGTTGGCAACCTATAAAGTTACAAGAATACCACAGACTCCAACCCACATTCGTTGTATAACAACGCAAGGTTGCTGGTTTCATTCTGCCGTGTTTGTGGTGTCATTAAAGTGGGAATTTAATATTATGTCTAATGAGAATTGTGTGCATTTCCATTTCTGGAATTAATGTTCTAGGATTGCGTTATGTGTGACAACTTTAGAGTTCCGACCTGGGTAAGAATGGTTTTATTTTTACAGCTCATTCCTGTCTGAATCATTTACTACCTGACTGCCTGGTTTAACCCAACTTAAATCTGACTATCTGCCTTTTATTATTAGCTTATCTACTTCCAACGCATAAGTAATAACTTTGACAGCTTATTAAGTTGCTCAAAATTTTAGAATTGCCTATCAGTTTCTCTGATAAAAACTCTAAATGTAAAGAGAAAAAGTTTATAATGTCAAAAAAGCTTATGTCGGTCGAAGTGGAGGGTGCTGGGGGAGGCCTATATCCAGCAGTGGACGTCTTTCGGTTGAAATGATGATAATGATGATGATGATTAATATGGCTAATGAATTTATAAAAAAAAAAAATGAATTTATCGAAATCTACCTTTTGGAATGGGCGACTAGAATCAATTCTATTTTAAGATAATTTTTGACGTTCAAAGGTGCCTTTTATGTGCCTATTTGAAATAAATGCTTTGACTTTGACTTTGACTTTATCTGTAAAATTTCTACAGTAATAAAAACAAGGGGAATGAAGAATTTTTTTATGCACTCTTTGATTTAGCACAATCAAATGTGCACTTTATTGTGGGTTGATTTGATTCTAAAGTCAACAATCAACTCAGCCTATCGCAGCCCACTGCAAGACATAGGCCTTTCCCAGACTGCGCCACAGCACCCTGTCCTCCGCCTTCCGCATCCAGTCTACCCCAGCCACCTTCTTTAGGTCGTCCGTCCATCTAGCTGGGGGGCGTCCCACACAACGCTTGCCGGTACGCGGTCTCCACTCCAGGACTCGTCTGCTGCACCGGCCATCAGTCCTTCGACAGACATGGCCGGCCCACTGCCACTTCAGTTTGCAAAATACAAATGATAGCTTCATTATCAAGGGGTGTCGTTTTACCCAGTAACTGGGTTGCGGAGGTCAGATAGGCAGTAACTCCATGTAAAGTACTGGTATTCAGATGCAGTCTACGAGACTGAAAGTAGACCCCATTAAAGTTGAGAAAAGGCTAGGGACTGATTGATATTCTTCTCTTCATTGTAAAATACGTCTTCAACACGTAATTACAAAATTTCAAAGGCTCTAAAACTAGACATTTCACATAATTCAACTTAATGAACATTTCAACTTGACAGCTTAGGACTAATGAAGTTCACACAAAGCGAGTAGGTATACAGGGTGAAATTGAATTCATGGGCATCCTTTTAAGGGGTCAATGTAATCATCATTATGAACAACTTTTACTACGGGACCAAACCTGAAATCGCGAAAAAAAAATCAGCTGTTCCCTACATTTTGACGAGCTATGTGAACATAAATGCAAGGAACAGCTGATTTTTTTTCGCGATTTTAGGTTTAGTCCCATAGTAGGTAAAAATTGTTCATAATGATGAGTACAATGACCCCTTAGAAGGATGCCCATGAATTTAATTTCACCCTGTATATCATGCTAAGTTGTAACTTACAACAGTGCTTAGCGGATCCGCGACACGATTGGATAACAAAGGGAGTTAAGTTGGCAATTGTTTTAGTGTTATTACGAGTTGGAAAGTTGAGCTGCCCTCATAGTTCTAGGCAGTGGCGGATTTACCAATAGGCTGAGTAGGCTGGAGCCTAGGGCGGCAGATTTTAGGGGCGGCAAATTTGGTGCTAACATTTTTTTAAATGTCTTACTGAAATTAAACAGATTAATATTTATATATCTACCATGTATTTTTTGGAAAGAATAAACAAAGTGAATGCTCAAATTCAGGCTTCTACCGTAGATTTTCTCACAGTTGCCGATCTTTTATCTCTTTGCAAGTTTTTCGTAGCTGATGAACGAGAACATTTTAAGCATTTTGAAGAAAAGGCGAAGCAGTATACAAAAGACATGGGACATTATTGTAGAGGTCGGTAGGGGCGGCAGAGTTTGAATAGCCTACTGGCGGCAAATGTGTAAATCCGCCACTGGTTCTAGGGATATTCCTATTTGAGGCACTTGTCCCATCCCAACGAGCAACGAATAGCCATCACTAATATTCTCTCTCAAGAAACGTACAAAAAATGATTGTAGGTCCCGACTCCCGTGTAAGTAAAAGAGATATACAGGGTGATTTATTTTACCGGTTCCAAATTTTTACAGGGTGTTCTACCCATGAATACGAAAAACTTTCACTATGGGACCAACATTGAAATCACGAAAAAAAATCAGCTGTTTCATACATTTTGGTCAAGTAGGTATTGGACTTTTCTATGAAACTGCAATTTTTTTTTTTATTGTAATTTGGAACCGTAAAAAATCATTCTGTATATCAATACACTTGCGTGCAAAAAAATTGACCCACCCCATGCTCTCCATTTGAGACAAGATATCTCAAAAATCGTAATGAATATAATTTATTATTTTGGTCTTAAAATTCCACTCACACAATTTTTCCTAACTAATTAGACCTTCTTTAGTTCAAAATAAGCCATGAACATATATAACCGCTCAATAATCGGCCATTGTTATCTACAAGGACATTCCTCTAATTAAGCTAGCTACAAACATGCCTTAGGTAAGCTTCATATGATCAGTCCGCGTAGAGAACTGTCAGTCCTACTTGACATAATAATCGCACCTCACGTCTAGGATCCTTGAAACGGGTGAGGGTATGAGAACATTGATATTATAATTATTATTTTGTAAGATATGAACTAATTCGAAAATGTTTATTGTATCATGTTAAGCACATTAATTTGTACCAGCTGGTAATTGATTTGTTCTACAGGTGGTTCAAAAGTCGTGGATCAAACGAAGTAGGGAGATAAAGGAGGTCATTTCCAACGCTTTTAAAGTGAGAAATAATTTTTGGTAACGTTACAAAATTTTTGGAAAAAAATAAATTGCTCTTGAAATTTGATACTCAGAGCCCTAATAGAACTTTGTAGTGCTGATACATTATCTAGTAGTAATAGGTACAACACCGTTTGTTTTATTGTTTTATATCACATTTTTTTTAAATTTGTCTAATTGTAAAAGAACTCGGTATACACAAATATTCATAACTTTTAGGGCAATTGAATTATGACCATACTGTAGAAAGATTTTTTGTTGGAAATGACCTCCTTCATCTCCCTATTTCGTTTGATCCACGACTTTTGGACCAACCTGTATAATTAGCATTAACAATTTTAAATATTTTATTTCTCAAGAGCAAATTCTTATGGTACCTACCCTTCGTCTGGGAGGCTGTGTCGCGCGAACTCCTATCAACAGCTAAAACTTATTTTTAGAGTACCAACCTTGCAATACCAACAGAAGTCTTCAGATTCTTGCAGTACCAACAGAATTCTTCAGATATTCAAAAGATTATTATAATTAGGGCCTTAGGGCCGTATTACAGACTCAAGCATTACTTAAAACTAGTTTCAACCAATCAAACGGCTTTACGAGTTTTAAGTACTGCTTGTGTGTTGAGTGACGTTCTGTAATATGGGCTTTAACCGGTTGAATGCCGTAATTACAGACACAATTAAAAAGCCATTGTGTCTCGCGTGGATCTACGTTCCGGCATACGAAAGGTTAAATGTCCACCCGACGGATCCTGGACGAAGCAAACATTGAGTACTCATCAGGATTTTAGGGCAAACAGTACAATTTACGTAAACACTTCGAACGTGATTAACCATTATTTTAGTATGCATAATATGACATCATACAATTCCGTAATGACAGTAAATTGAGACTGATCGCGCGATGAGCATTTATCTCGAATAATGTTAGATGAAGGTGTTCACGTGGGTGATAATAACCATTTGATGTCATTTCCGCTGTGGAAACTATTGTTAGGTAGTTCAAAAGGTATGTTTAGTGGAAGGAGTGACTGATGTTAATTAAGACAGTGCGTGGTTTTGTTTTAAGACCACCCAAGCTGATAATTAGGATATATTAACATGTTTTGTGAAGTGAAGCGTGCTGGATTCATTTGTAGGTGTCAACTCTGGTACCTATTAGGTCACGCATGCATCCTGCGTGCGCTGTTTAGTATCCAAATATGTAAACAAATGTGTGTTTTAGATTACGCTAAGCAATTATCAGCTGTGCATTTATAACACTAGAAAATAAAATGGTCACAGCCTAGAAATTCAGATTTAAACTAAGCCATTTAATAAATTAGTCCAGGGACGTTTCTCAGCAATATTTCAACACTTCCTATCTATTTTGAAGATTAAATATTTTTGTTTTATTTCCACACAAACAAAAATAACTTTATTTTTGCACTATAACTAGCACTTTTAACACAGACAAAAAAATTTTGAAGCGCAAACTAAACTTTATTTTTACACACATATTTTGTTTACATTTTTGGAAACTTAAATTGTAAACGCAAGATAGATGATAAGTCCCTTCTGTACTCGCAGAATAGATAGCTGATTCACCTATACCAGATGTAAATTCACCGTGTACCAACCACCACATGCCAACGCATACACCAACGTTCGACGGAATAAATTATACATAAGTTGTAGCAAGGACATGCGAGTTTTATCATCTGTTAAATCAACTGCGAATGTTAAGTACCCATGTTGAGTAATATATCAGTTATTAGGACTGTCGTCTGGTTCTGAGAAAAGGACCCTTCCTTTATTACCCGACTACGGCGAAGCAAAAAGGAGGGTTATGATTTTGACCGGTATGTATGTATGTATGTATGTTCATCTGTTCCCTCATAACTTCAAAAGTACTTATAATGATTTGACAAATGAGGTATCGTTAGAAGCGTCCGCTGGTTAAAGGCTATGTGACGTCACACTAAATTCAATATGGCGCTCTCTAGACTAGAGGACATAAAGTAATGAATTTAAAAATAAATATTTTGGGATGGTGCCTTGTGGGGTATCAAATGAAAGGGCTTAATTGGCACATTTCAAAAATATAAGTATTACATTAAATAAGCCCCAAAATAATTAAATAAAAAAAAAGTTCAAAAACTAAAACCCGACTACTGAAAAGGATCTGGAAATCATCAGGAAATGTGTTGGATCATTTAGCTCCCTTCAAAATGGTTGAGCTGAATGGTGCTAATACATGCGTCATGTTCGTGAACGGGCGCCGTCAGTAGGGACTGGTCATCTCTTTGCTGCCACGGCTTGTTTTAATTTAATATTTGAATTGTTTTTTTTTTCTCATCTTCTCATTATGGACGCTTTTAACGTTCTGCATCGTTCTCACATGTATAATTTTTAACATGAATGATGTAACCAAGACTTTGTAACCATATTATTTTGATTTAAAAGAGTGTTCATGGAGTTTCTTGCCCGTTCTTCTCCATAGGTACCTACGCTTTGGAATGGGCAACTAGCTTCATCTTTTTGACTGACCGACCCTTTGACAATTCAAAAGTACCTGTAATTGGTTTAATTGAAATAAATGCTTTGAGTTGAGTTTGAGTTTGGATGAAACAAGAAAGTACCTTCCCGTGGTCGCATGCTACCATAGCTTATAATGTATGTTAGTACAGCGGCATGCGACCACGGGAAGGTACTTTCTTGTTTCATCCTTTTCAGTAGTCGGGTTTATATTATTATTATTAGGTACTTGTTTGGCGCCATCACAAGCGTCCATCAGTTCCTGTAACGTGCATCTGACAGGACACGCAGGTATTACGCGTGAGACGTACGTATTTTTAATTTTATTGTATTAACTTGAACGAGTAAAGAACAATGACAATGTGCGAATAGTACGGGAGCCGAGTAGGCCGTCCGGCGACTGCCTACTGCCGCGCGTGTTTGTATGAAGATTTTGTTTTTTTGTTAGGTATGATAATTTAGTGAGTTTCTTAATTGTGGGGCGCACACACACTAAAATGTAATTGGCAGGCTTATGTTGATATATCGAGGTAGGCACTGCTTATATGCCTATTTGCAATGCACGCCACTCGTAGCATGTGATGTCATGGTGATAGAAGTTTTTCTGCAATATTTTTGAATTGATTGATGTAAATGTTTTCGTAAATATGCATTTATTCACCAATCAGATAAGTTTGTGGTCAAATGCAAATCACGGTCTAAAAAACACGTAAGTGTACCTAGTGACTTGACTGGTCATTGAATGGACGTCGTTCTGAACAAATGTGCAGTCAGCAAAAGAGATAAGTATGCGGGATCGTCGGATATACAGTTGAAGTTTAGTAAGAAACCGATGGATGTTGTAGACTGAAATTTAATTTGATAAATGAGCGTTTTGTTTTCAATTAATAAAATTCAATTTTATTCGAGAACATCCATCGCTTTCTTACTAAACTTCAACTGTATCCGACGATCCTGCATACTTATCTCTTTTGTTGACTGTACAAACAAGCCACATGTCTGATGGGATTTCCACTTAAATTACTAACTTCCATACAAACTTTCGTCCCTTATTTAACCACTTTAGGGGATGAATTACCAAATATCAATCTTGAGTACTCCTACCTTCATTAACGGAACTCTTGTGCAACTAACTTCTAAACTCAGCGGTTTAGGTGGTGCGTTGTTGGTCAGCGTATGAATGAACCAGCACTTTGCCCGCGACTTCGCCCGCTTGTATTTCGGAAGTACTTTCCCCTAAAAATTTCAAAAATGTATGTTTATGATCTTTATAAGAAAGAAAGGAAAATATGTTTATTTGCGGTGAAAGTGACGCAAAAAAGAACATAAACACAAAAAATAAAATAAAAAGCTAGGGGGAAACATGCGTCACATCCACGCAAAATGGCTATCGCTCAGCATTATGCTGCCACCCTATGCAAGACAGAGCCCCAGCGCTGGTTTTCAGCGACAGCCGGCGCTGACGTAATGACGTCGTCCGGTGCAGCAAACAATTATTAAAACACTGTACTGGTACAGTGTATGTACTTAAAAAAACCGGCCAAGAGCGTGTCGGGCCACGCTTAGTGTAGGGTTCCGTAGTTTCCCGTCCGTCACAATAAGTGTTCCCACGTACAATTCGATAATACCCGACCCAATGTAATAAGTACCTACAGCGCCATCTCTCGGGGAATTGGGTTACTAATTAGTACATAGACGTGCCAGAAGTTTTCGGTGGTAATTTTGGATTGCGAGAACCGATTTTAATAATTCTTTTTTTGTTTGAAAAAAGATACGTTCAGGATAATAAAATAATTATGTAAACGAAGTCAAAAAAAAATGCTTGCATATACGATTATACTACGAACTCAGTCCAGAAATGATTTTGTACAACTTTTTGTCTTTTTTTTACAAAAACTGTTGTTTCTATCAAGTTCAAAATAATTTTCCTAGAAAGTCCTTATAAAGTTCTACTTTTCACATCTTTTTCATATTTTTTAAACTTATGGTTCAAAAGTTAGAGGGGGGGGACACATTGTTTTTTACTTTTGGAGCGATTATTTCCGAAATTATTGACATTATCAAAAAATGATTTTAGTAAACCCCTATTCATTTTTAAATACCTTTCCAACAATATATCACACGTTAGGGTTGAAATTTAAAAAAAATCACTACCCTAATAAAACATTTTTTTCCAATTTTTATTTTACCACTTTGTCGGCGTGATTGATATCATATTGGTACCAAATTTCAGCTTTCTAGTGCTAACGGTCACAGAGATTAATCGAGGACGGACAGACGGACGGACGGACGGACAGACAGACATGGCGAAACTATAAGGGTTCCTAGTTGACTACGGAACCCTAAAAAATGAATTGAGTTTAAAAGTGATAGAATAATATTATACTAAACAGAAAATAGACATAGGTGCAGTACTTGCAGTTATTAAGTAGATAAAATATGTATTCTGGCCAATTTTTCAGTTTCTAGATCAAAGAAATTTTTCATAATATGAACTAATTTCTAAACTCAGCAGTTTAGGTGGTGCGTTGTCGGTCATTGTATGAATTGAATGAAGATTTTTACTAAGTGATACCTAAGCGGGTTTACGTTCAGCATGTCTTTTGTCCGTTACACAAAAAATCGCAGGTTTAGGTCGACTTTTTGTTACATACATCACTAAATACTTTTCCCTAACCAACACCACAAACTTGGATGAATATCGTCCAGCGGTTACTAAGCATAACTTGCACAGACAGACAGACGGGAAAGGGGACTTGTTTTATTCATGAAACGTTAGCGGAGTGATTAACTTTGAATAATAAACATGTTTTCTCATAATATTCATAACTATTGGAATTCGCTTTTACCGTATTTGGGAGTTTCGACACGTTGTTGTAACAATATGCTTTCAGCATCGTGTGTTACAAATTATATGCAATATTTGGCGAAATTCATTTTCGGTTCGTTAAAACTTTATTATGTATTGATTTTATGTTGAAATATAAATTACCGGTAAATAATAACTCCGATACAAGTATTAATCTGCTTATTCAATGTTTTAAGACAAATTAATTTTCAATATTTGGCGAAATTCATTTTCGGTTCGTTAAAACTTTATTGCGTATTGATTTTGTATTTTGAAATATAAATTACGGGTAAATAATAACTTCGATACTTACATGAAGTATTAATCTGCTTGTTCAATGTTTTAAGCCGAAATACTTAATTGGAAATGCTTTCGTCAAATATGTACTTTAATTAAGTCAAACAATTCTACGCAAACAGAAACACTATACTTAGTTGGTATACTTATATAAGGTGCTATAAAAATATCTGCCACGGCTTCAATGGGAGACAGTATTTTGTATATAGATTACAGTATGTAGTGAAGAACTCTATAAGGTGTATTCAAATGTAGGTATGTTTCCAATTGATGTTATTTCAAGTTAAACAAATATGAAATTTATTTTAATGATTATTAAATTGATTTCAGAAAGACTAGTACTATTGAAAAGTTATAAAAATATTTGAAGTTGTAGCGTAAACTGAACTTTATTGTGTAGGGGGCCGTTCAAGTATTACGTAAGCAGATTTTCTGCAATTATTAACCCCCCCGTCCCCCTCGTCAGCAAAAGTAAGCAAAGCTCTTACCCCCCCCATGCTTACGTAAACATTGGTACATGCACTTTTCAATGTATTAGATAGATAGAAAAACCATTTATTTGGCGCACACAAAAGACAGCACAACACACAAAGCACCTCTGGTTTTTTTATTGATTCATGAGCAGCAAATATATGCCTTTCGTTTTCAAGCATAGACAAGTAGGGGTGTTCAAACCGAAATCGACTAAATTTTGTAGAAAATCCGAAAAAGTAAAATAAATACTGCTGACGTAATCACCATCCAGACCCCTCCATCCCCCATGTCATCAAAAATAAGCAAGGCAAAGACCCCCCCGCCCCCCTGTAGTGCTTACGTAATAGTTACTTGAATGGCCCCTAGGTATTACAGTTATTTTTCCATAAACTCATATTTGTGTACATTTTTGGCAACAAAATCGCAAACGCAGATTACCTTTATACCTAAAAAAACTAGAGACCAGCATAGCTATTCACAACCACTCTATACGCTTCTGTACCGTATCGAACATTATTCAATGTTATCGTGGGAGTCCTCTAAACGCTGTTCACAAGTCCAAAACCCGAAAATGTTGTCACTTAAAGGGCTAATTTTTCAATCGACTGATAATTTTATCACACTAATATTATAAAGGCGAAAGTTTGTGAGTGTGTGTGTGTGTGTGTGTGTGTGTGTTTATATGTTTGTTACTTCTTCACGCTCAAACCGCTGAACCGATTTAGATGAAATTTGGTATAGAGATAGTTTGAGTCCCGGGATAGGACATAGGCTACTTTTTATCCCGATATTCCCACGGGATCGAGACTTATGCGGGTGAAACCGCGGGGCGCAGCTAGTTCGTGAAATAAAATTGACGTCTGATAGATTTCATATGGAAGAATTTTCAAAAATTTAAAGTTATTCCTCGGATAAAATTATCTAGCGTTGGAAAAATCAGCCCTAAATCAAATAGACGACCACTATTCTACCGACAGCTCTTTGCTGCCGCGGGCAAGGCAAATCGGGTTGTCGAAATGTGTCTTTTTGGAAACGATAGCCTGTTAGATGGTTGTGAATGCAGTCGACACCGTGAGCAATGAGTCGGAAAGCAGGTCTCAAAAGCGAACAAAGCAAGTAGTTGTACCAACATTGTACCGGCGCCGGCGTCGCTTTCCGTGACTCCGGCTTCCTGTACCTCTACCATGAGTTGTTATCGAAAACTTCCTCGCTAGCATTAAACTCGCTAGCGTATTAAGGCGACTACATGACTGCATAGAAAAGAAAGAGAAGCGCGATGACACAACCCTGGTAATTTATTGCAAAATCATCATCATCATCATCATCAGCCTATAACGTTCCCACTGCTGGGAAACAGGCCTCCTCTCTGTGAGAGGGAGTGGGCCGTAATCTACCACGCGGGCCCAGTGCGGGTTGGTAGATGTCACATGTCTTTGAATTTTTGGTTCTAGGACATGCCGGTTTCCTCACGATGTTTTCCTTCACCGTTTTGAGAGCAGTGGTGATTAAATAATTTACACAAAGTAAAGCGCCTGTCTGGGTTCGAACCTACGACCTACAACTCGTAAGTCGCGGCCGATACCACTGGGCCACCATTGCAAAATATGAAGCAATTATCTATTTACAAAAAATCTATTGTTTGGACTGAAAAATTAAAACACTAGTGCTTTAGTATGTTGCTTGTAGAATAATCTGACAAAAAATCATAATGATTGTATATTAATATGGTTTTTATTGTAAAAAAGTAAGTTTTTATAGAATTCTTCATAATTTTTTTTCTATCGAATCAAATACGTTGTATTATGTCTTCAACACACTATCTACCTAGCATATATCCTGAAGAATCCAAATCCAAACTAATATTATAAATGCGAAAGTAACTCTATCTGTCTGTCTGTCTTTTCTACACGCCTAAACTACTGAACCGATTTGTGTGAAATTTGGTACAGACATAGTTTGGAACTTGAGAAAGGACATTGGATAGTTTTTATCCCGATATTCCCACGGGATCGAGACTTATGCGGGTGAAACCGCGGGGCGCAGCTAGTATCATATATTTTTCTGATTTTGTTTACTGTAGTCGATCATATACTTTTATTGTTTCTAAAACTTGCGTTTTTTGCGTTTAGGTCCTGTAAGCCCCTTAACGTGGGTCGAATCTGTATGCAAAGTTGTCTATTGTTTTATACAAGCGTGATTAAGTAATAGAATAATAAAATATATCTACTTTCTACGTTGTTGAGAAGTTAGTAGAAATACTGGTAATAAAGAACTTACACTGGTTGCAAATCAATCACACTTAACCCTTCGTATGCTTAAACGTGGATCCACGCGAGATGGCTTTTTAATTGTGTCTGTAAATACGGAATTCAACCGTTAATAATATAAAGGCGAAAGTTTGTGAGTGTGTTTGTATGTTTGTTACTTCTTCATGCACAAACGACTGGACCAATTTTGATAAAATTTTGGTATGGAGGTAAGTGATACCCTGGATTTACACATAAGTTACTTTTTATCCCGATATTCCCACGGGATCGACACTTATGCGGGTGAAACAGCGGGTCGCAGCTAGTATTATAAACGCGAAAATTTATGAGGATGGATGGATGAATGTTTGTTACTAAGACGAGTTATGCGAACATAAATGTAGGGAACAGCTGATTTTTTTTCGCGATTTCAGGTTTGGTCCCATAGTAAAAGTTGTTCATAATGATGAGTACAGTCACGTCTAAAAGTATGTATACACTTGGCTTTATTCAAAGGCGATTTTCTCCTTTATTTTTGAATGAAATTTTATGTTATTACGAAAATAGTATTTTCGAACCCATAAGTTTATGTTAAGTGTCGTATTTCAACGGTGCATTCGTTATTTCACGAAAAAATCGCAATTGAAAATTGCCAAGTGTATACATACTTTTAGACGTGACTGTACAATCTCCCATTTAAATTTGTCCCATGTTTTTAATTTCACCCTGTATAGATATGTGTCCGGTTGATGGCAAAAGACTAGGCTCGCCCCCTGTCATGAGACTTAAACATTACTGGCGAAATGTGGTGTACTTTAGGTGGATCTCTACCTAACCCTTCGGGGTGTACAAGCGTGATGTTATTTGTCACTAACCGCTGTCCACTTCGAGAAATAAAAAGAAGGCAGAAGGTTTCGATATAAAGAACCCTCAGCGCTGGGGCTCTGTCTTGCGTAGGGTCGCAGCATAATGCTGAGTGATAGCCGGTTTGCGTGGATGTGACGCATGTTTCCCCATACCATTTATTTTATTTTTTGTGTTTATGTTCTTTTTTGCGTCATTTTCACCGCAAATAAACGTATTTTCTTTCTTTCTTTCTTTTTTCTTAATACTTTGCTTTATGAGTCGTGCAAAACAGTATTTTAGACCTTAACATCAACTCCTTTGATATAAACCAATATGAGATAAACCCCGGTTCACACAGGAAGGGTATGGTTTCCGGGAACGGGAACTCTCGATCTCAATTTCCTGAAATCCCGTGTTTCCTTTTAGTTCTGGGGAAAAGCTCTAATATTTATATTTCTATGAAACTAAATATTACTGGAGCTTAGTAACAGATTTTTCAAGAAATATTTGAGTGAGGTCTTATGTAATTTGTTGTTTTTATTGTTTTTATATTATGTTCACGTGGGTAATTGTTTATTATCTAATATTGTACAGACGCCAGCACATCAAGCTACCCCCATCTGTCAAATTTCTTTGATAGATTTTCAACTTTATTACAAAACAATAAGGTTCATATTCAATTGGGAAAATTTGACAGATTGGTTTATTGTGATGTGCTGGCCTCTGTACTTTTGTGTGTTGTGCTGTCTTTCATGTGCGCCAAATAAATGGTTTATCTATCTATCTGTCTAATTACGACGTAAATAGTGTAGATAATCAGCCTATAACACAGAATACTTAAAGTACTACGTACAGAAAGGCCACTCCCTTCCCCGCACTAACATCAGTTACCGCACCTCACCCCGCACTTCGGCGTATTCGTCGCAGTTCTTTAACAAGAGCGCTCGCAAACACAAGTACCTCACGCACACATTCATACGTATACAAACGTCATTTTTTAATGTAGTAGTAGTAGGTAATTATTTTGCGAGCGTTGTATGGAGTGTCCGGGTTGTGCCTATAATGTTCCCACTGCTGCGTTAGGGGTACCTAATTAATGCAGCTGTCTGTACTTTCAAAAAACTTTCGTTACACGTGGAGGCACTTTTAATGCGCGCTCGTTGGTAATTATTTAGGGCTTTAACACATAACCTTTTAAGCACCCTCGCAAAACGTCAGCGTAGGTAATAAACTAAAATGCTTAACTTTTAAGGGTTCCGTACCCAAAAAGTGCCAACGGAACCCTGTTACTGAGGCTCCGCGGTCCGTCTACCTGACATGGGGCTGTATCTTTTAAACCGTAATAGGTAGTGTATCGGCTGTAGCCGCTGTGTTATGCTTCGAAATAAATGGACTGATGGTTCATGAATCTGTTTATCTATTTTACTTTAAATAATGATAATAATATGACGATGACGTGACGTCTCCGATGAAGGCGAGACGACGACCATGACTGGCCACCTGGCGGCGCGAAGTGGAGATGCGGTATGGCTCCGCAGGCATGGACGCGGAAAGTCCTGCCATGCGCCATCTGGCGGTGGCGGAGCCGTAACAGGTAGACACTAAGAACTTGTAATTGTGTAACACAGAAACAGTAGCAATGGCTTTCATTTTAATAGTTCAACAACATTAATTGCATTTTACGTTGTTGAGAACATATGAATCAATATCCTTTAAAACGATTCAGATTGCGATTGATAGTGTGTTATGCAATTAGGGTGCTGGCATAGTGTGTTAAATATTGTACGGTGGTACGGAACCCTTCGCGTGCGAGTCCTATTGGCCACTTTTTAGGGTTCCGTACCTCAAAAGCAAAAACGGAACCCTTATAAGATCATTTTGCTGTCCGTCTGTCTGTCCGTCGGCTAAGACCCTTTTTCTCAGGAAAGCGTGGAGTTATGAAGTTGAAATTAATATCAAATACTCAGGGCTGCAATCCCTTGAAGCAGTGAAAAAATCAAACTTCTAAGTCAACGCAATCAAAAGATACGGGCGTTTATGTTTCGGAATCAAAACCTATAGGGCACTTCCCGTTGACCTAGAATCATGTTTGGCAAAAAGCAATGTCATGTAGCACAAGAAAAGAATAAAATCCGAAACCCGTAAATTTCTAGAAGTTACATTACAAAAAAAATAATTATACAACTATTTACATATCTACAAATTTGTACGGAACCCTCGATGCGCGAGTCCAACTTGCACTTGACCGGTTTCTTTTTATGACTGCCTTGTTACACAACCGTTGGTATTTTAAAGTAGTTCGTTACCGCGTTGTTACTGACGGATGACATTTACGCAGGTACGCTGTAACCGTTGCATGGTAACTGTCGGTAACTGTTGGCGCGTTATTACAGACAGTTTTTGCTATAAGTCTTAATGAGGGGTAGTTTAAGTTTTTACACGTTCGGTCTTGTGGAAGTGAAAAGCTTAGCTCAATGACCAATTTGCTGAGTTAAACGGGACCCGATTAGTGACCAGAGAAATCTAGCTATCAAGTCGTGATTTCATTGCTGATAGCTCTGAGTCCGCATGCAGCTTAGGAACTGGTTAAATACCACACAGGTTGCGTTAAATAGAATTTAACTAATAAAAAGTTGTAAGACGCTTTTGACTACTTTCAATGTGTAACAGGGTGTCCCTGGAAGTATGGATCAAATCGAATAGGGGCGTGGGCAAGGTCATTTCCAAACTTTTGAACCCTGAGAATGTCGGTGAATTCTTTTTACGGTTCCAAAATTATTTATTTTCAATCACTTCGCATAGTGCTCAAAGAAAATACTATCAGGGCTATCTATAGTCCATTTATTATAAGTAACATTAGAAAAAAGAGGCTCGTAGAAGCAGGAGTACGAAACCTTTTATTTTCAAGTTGAGTTCAAACAATTTTAATAAATAATGTTTGTGCTTTTTTTATAAGTAACAATGTATGGCATACAATAAAGCATAATTATCCTATCTATCTACTCGTCACGATTCTTGGATAGGTACATAATATGAAACAATTTTTAGTAACAATCAGTTTATTAAAAACAACTTTATATAAACCGACAAAATAGTCCCGATAGTTTTTTTGTTACGATTTTTTTAAAACGATTCGGTTTGTCTTCTTTTTTTTTTTGGTTTGGAAATGAACTTGCCCACACCCCTATTCGATTTGATCTTTTGTCTTTTGTTTTTGTGTAATATGCGTTTTGTTTGTGCAGAATAAACAATATTTCTTTTTTTTTTCTACTGTTTTTTGTTTCACAGTACTTACGAGTAGTTGCGAAAAATATTCCTTCTTTAAAATAAAAACGCAACAACCATAATTTATTTTAGGTACCCGACTACGGTGAAGCCCAAAAGAAGGGGCATCTTTTTGGTACGGTTTACTGTACTTACATTAAATACTAGCAGCGCCTCGCAGTTTCACCCGTTTAAGTTTTCCGTGGAAATGTAGGGATAAAAACTATCCCATGTCCTTTCCCGGGACTCAAACTGTGCTCAAACTAAGCTCTATACCAAATTTCATCTGAACCAGTTCAGCGGTTTAAGCGTGAAGAGGTAACAGACAGACACACTTTCGCTTTTATAATATGAGTATGGATTATAGATTTAATAGACAGTAAACCATATCAAAAAGATCGCCTAAGATAATATATTTTTTTGCGATATCCAATTAAATTTCGTAATGTTCTTACTCAGTTAACAAATGAAGGGGTCAGGGGAAGAACAACTTTTGTCACATTTTTAATTTTTTTACAACTGGCAATGCAGTCTGAATGGTTATACCTGTCGCTATGTTCTGTCAAAAACAACAGGGCAACAACATCCATAGTCTCCGAGCTTTCATGCTTCCGTTCAAGCCCAGACGTCATTATGACGTAACATAAAAAAAACTTCTGTCAAATTCCAGATGTCACCCGCTCAGCGCGTGATTTATTACCCTGCTCACAAAAAATGGTCTACTGATGCTTATATGGGCTCAAGCCACTTAATGTAAACTGTTTTGGGTTCTTGAATAAACAGACCATAATATAAAATGCAAACAATACTCGTATTACGAGTATTGTATTTATAAACAAATGACGTCATCAGAAAATAGGTTGAAAGTGTGTTCGTTCCCGTATTATGTCGATTTCTGATAAAACTACTATATGAATTTACACGAAACTTTGCAAGTTACATTATGAATAGACAAGTAATCTAACAACAGCGTTTTTTTGAAAGTCCTACCTTACATTTTAATAATATTGAAACTCAAATTTCAGTGCGCCGAGCCGTTCAATTCTTATTACAACGCAATGACTGTAATCGCCCAATCCTAGTCATATTGAGTTGTTTCTAATTAAAAAAGTGTTACTAGGATACTACACAAACCTTTATTAACTGATAACTACCTATATCTTGTAAAAATATACCACTATAATTATAAAATCATAAGATTTTCTTGAAGTACTTACGTAAAATTTTGTTTGACCAAAAAAAAAGATTATTGATTGATTGTGATGTTATTTCGTGCAAATATTATCTACAATATTATCTACAAGGACGTATAATATGTTATAAACGAATATTCATCCACTTAACGTCGATTTTACACAAAAACTATTAAAATAAACAACATAGCATCATAACAAAACAACACACACTGCAGCTGCCATTAAGAATCGTAAAGTCTATTTTTTACTTTTTTTTTCAAATATTGCCAACCCATATTTTTCGTTTTGAATCATTTAGTCGATTAGTTTATCTACCGGACCATAGACTCAAACTGTTGCACAGGATATTAGACCGTATTTAACAGTAATAATAGAGGTTGAAGCCGCGTGAATCGGGTGGTGACAAATGGAGACGGTGGTGCCTGACGGGTGCGCGCCGGTATGTGACAAATGGAGACGCTGGGGACTTAACGGTTAAAATATCGATACAGGGGAAAAACATACAATTTCCGGACCGTTCAGGAAAAAAACAGTCGTTGTCCGTGGTCGACTGTGACAGCTATACCTACCCCTACCCCCTATACCATTATACCTATTACAGTTAAAGTGCCTTGGGTATAAATGATACTATTATATTAAGATCTTATCTTTTAATTAGTAATATCTCAGTTTGTTCATTAGGTGATAAAAGTGGTTCTTCCCCTGATCCCTTCAAGTGGAATAATTGAAAAGTTTAATTCAATTATTCTTCTTCTTTTGGCCAAAGAATCAGCATTGCCATACAACGTGGCAATTCTGCCAGCCTTTTGGGCACGTTTCCTATTGAGAGCGATGCGGACAAATTTTTTGATGCCCTTTGATTATTTTCCCTCGCTTTTTATATACTTGTACCTATTATTATTTTAAGATTGTTAGCTTTTTAAATTATGTAAATATGTAAAGAAGACTGTATAAAAATTATTTTTCTTCCGTAGTTTTAACAAAAAGTTTTATATGTGTTTAGTAACTAAGTCATGCCAGACGGTTAAATATAATTTGTTTATTCCTGTAGAAAACTTTTTTCGCGTTCGTTGGAATTCATTTAAATGGCACGTGCACTTTGAAAGGGCATGTGTACTTTTATCTTTAGATGCCCTTTTCAAGTGTTAATTTAATGTGTAAATGTTGCTTTTGAGAAGCAATTAACCTTTAACAAAGTAGTGCGTTATGCAGTAAGTAGATGTCAAAGGCGCAAACGAGCCACCGGCCACAGCCACCGGTAGCCAGCGGCCAGTGGCGTGCATTAGTTTTCAGAATAGGTAGAATAGGTAGGCACTAGGCCGGGTCTAGTCTAGGCAAACGCGGTCACTAATCAGAAAAAAAAGTGAGGTCAAAAGTGTGGTTATTTGAGTAGGCATGCCTACTTAAGGGTGATAAATTGCGAAGGTCGAACGTCATGGTATTACGCGTGACGTGAGACGTACGTATTTTTAATTTTGTCGTATATACTTGAACGAGTAAAGACCAATGACAATGTGCGAATAGTACGGGAGCCGAGTAGGCCGTCCGGCGACTGCCTACTGCCGCGCGTGTTTGTATGAAGATTTTGTTTATTGTTAGGTGTGATAATTTAGTGAGTTTCTTAATTGTGGGGCACTCACTAAAATGTAATTGACAGGCTTATGTTGATATATCGAGGTAGGCACTGCTTATATACCTATATGCAATGCACGCCACTGCCAGCGACAGGCTTTTCATAGGTTTTGTATTGATTCATCGCACAAGTGTGATCTGTGGCGGCCACCCGCTACAGCAATGCTCAACACCGCAGCAGGAGGCGACATCCACCGCGGTTTTGGCCGGTGGCTCGTGTGCGCTTACCCTTAGACTACTTATTTATTTCATTTGTCTTATCCTTTGCATTTATCTCTTGGTACAATGTTTTAAACAAACAGCATTCATAAATTACATTATAAATTGTGGGGCTAACTACATGCAACCTGGTACAAACAGGGTTGCGTGTAGGAAGCCCAACAATTTATATAAAAAAAAGCGACGTTAACTCAAAGTCGCTTTTTTGTCGCTTGTCTGACTTTGTGATCGCTTCATCAGCCTATAATTCTCCCACTGCTAGGACACGGGCCTTCTCTCGGTGTGAGGGAGTGGGCCGTAATCCACCACGCGGGCCAATTAAGGGTTGTTAGATGTCATTGCACATGTATTCAATTTTTTGGTTCTAGGGCATGCCGGTTTCCTCAACTGTTTGAAATAGCAACGCAAAGTAAAGCGCCTGTCTGTGTTCGAACCCACAACCTACAACTCGTAAGTCGCGGCCGTTACCACTGGGCCACCCCTGCACTGCTACCAGTTGCCAATTGATATGCAAAGATCAATATTGACACATAGTTCAAAAGTAAAATATACTCTTTGAACTAAATCAGAAAGCCATCGATCAATCGTGCATAACTGTGTCGGCCATTTGCAAATATCATACATTTCATTCAAAGAAGTTTGTGACTTTATGAGCTATTCAATGCTAATATAATATGAGGAATAGAGATATACTGTGTTTTAAGTACAGACAGCAAAAGAGATAAGTAACCAGGGTCTTTGGATATGGTTGAAGCTTAGTAAGAAACCGATGGATGTTTTTGGATCAAATTTAATTTGTTAAATGCGCCATCTCATGTTCCTAGCACGGCGGGCTATGCTGGCGCCGCTGCTGCGGCTGCTGCGGCGCAAATACTGTAACCTTATGGGCAACTACAGCTTTGAGCCGTTTGGAGTCGAAACGCTCGGGTCATGGGGCCCGAGCGCGCGTCGCTTTTTTAAGGAAATTTCTCGCTGGCTGGTCGCTACTTCACGTGACCAGAGGGCTGGGTCGTTCTTTGGCCAAATAATTAGCATTGCCATTCAACGCTGCAACGGGGCAATGCTGCCAGTCTTCTGGGCACGTTTCCGGATGACAGCGATGCGGACGATTCTTTGATGCCCTATGATTATTTTGTTTATTTTTTCATATATTATAGTTTATATGTTAGCTTATATTATGTAAATATGTACAGGAGCAATAAATAAAAAATTTCAAAAACTTCAATTATATCCGACGACCCTGGTTACTTATCTATTTCGGTGACTGTACCTACCGTTCGATATTACAGTTTAGTTTTGGTAAGTTCGCTTTACTATTGACTTGCAGGAGTTCCAGTTTTGATTGATATCTGTGGTTATGTCTACTAGCTTCTGTCCGCGACTTCGTTCGCGTTTCTCCCGACCCACACCGTCGCGTCGCATCGCATCGCCTGTCCTATTACTTAGTTTTTGCTTAGCTTTCTTTTTGACTACTTTCTATTGTCTTTTTGATCGGTTGCTAAGGGTCCTAGCGTGAGGTTTATATATAGGTACAGGGTGAAATTTTAATCACCGCTTCCCTCTTAAGGGGTCATAGTACTCATCATTATGAACAACTTTTACTATGGGACCAAACATGAAATCGCGAAAAAAAAAATCAGCTATTCCCTACATTTTGACGAGTTATGCGAACATAAATGTACAGCTGATTTTTTTTTCATGATTTCGGGTTTGGTTTTATCTCTTTTGTTGACTGTACCTACGTTACACCCGTGTGAAGCACGGGCGGGTCACTTGTTTGACAATAACTTGAAAGGTGATCGACAAGAAGACTTCCACTCAAAATGATGCTGTGCTATGGGGGACCCACAGCACAACGCTGATTTTCAGTGGTTATCCGAAAAAGTCGTATGAAGACCAAGCCAGGTTTAATGATTAGTGCTTTATCTTACAAAATAAAATAAACAATTAATTACATAAAATATTAAATTCATTCACCGCTTGCCAGAATTCGAGACTTAAAAAATAAAATAAACATTAATAACAATTATTAATTACATAGATAATAAATTCATTCACCGCTTGCCAGAATTCGAGACTTATAAAAATAAAATAAACATTATTACCAATTATTAAATACATAAAATATTAAATTCATTCACCGTTTGCTAGAATTCGAGATTTAAAAATAAAATAAACATTATTACCAATTATTAAATCCATAAAATATTAAATTCATTTACCACTTGCCAGAATTCGTTTAGGATCACAAGCTATCTCGTGCAATTTAGTTGTAGGTATATAAATAAAAATGTGGAGTACATTCCGAGTAAGCTCACCGGACTGTCGAGAAAATATTTAATGTTCTTTTTATCGTAACTGCAGTGAAACGTCGCTTTGCAGTTTCCACGTTTTTTGTCTCTTTGTTAAAGCGATCCTGTTAGTAAGTACGAGATTAAAGTGAATGCTTTTCGTCTCTTTTGTAATTAACAGGGACAATACGGGTACAATGAAGGCTTTTTTTTTTCGTCGGTTAATAAAATTATACGATTGGATTTTCAGTGGATGGACACATTTATAAAGGACTAACTGCGCTCCGTGGTTTCACCCGCATAAGTCTTGATCCCATGGGAATATCAGGATAAAAAGTATCCTATGTCCTTTCCTGGAACTCAAACTATCCCTATACCACATTTTATCTAAATCGGTTCAGCGGTTTAGGCGTGAAAAGGTAACATACAGACAGATAGACAGAGTTACTTTCGAATTTATAATATTAAAAAGTATCCTATGTCCTTTCCTGGGACTCAAACTATCCCTATACCACATTTTATCTATATCGGTTCAGCGGTTTAGGCGTGAAAACGTAACATACAGACAGATAGACAGAGTTACTTTTGAATTTATAATATTAAAAAGTATCCTATGTCCTTTCCTGGGACTCAAACTATCCCTCATCATCATCATCATCATTTCAGCCGAAAGACGTCCACTGCTGGACATAGGCCTCCCCCAAGCACCTCCACTTCGACCGGTTTTGTGCTTCTCGCATCCAACGAGTTCCTGCGGCCTTCACAAGGTCGTCGGTCCACCTTGTGGGAGGCCTTCCAACGCTACGCCTTCCGGTACGCGGTCGCCACTCCAGAACCTTTCGGCCCCATCGGCCATCTGTTCTGCGAGCAATGTGCCCTGCCCACTGCCACTTAAGTTTGGCAATTCTTCGGGCTATGTCGGTTACCTTGGTTCTCCTGCGGATCTCTTCATTTCTGATTCGATCCCGAATCCCTACTTATACCAAATTTTATCTAAATCGGTTCAGCGGTAAAAAGGTAACATACAGACAGATAGACAGACAGAGTTACTTTCGAATTTATAATTATATTACATTATGATATATTATATATTAAGTATGGAAGTATGGATATTATCTTCTGTCCGCGACTTCGTTCGAGTAAAATTTATTGTTCCCCCGACCAACTCCATCGCATCGCATCGCCTGCCCGCGCTTTTACTCCGTTTTCGCTTAGCGTTCTTTCTGATTTTTTTCTTTTCGCTCGGCTCCTACAAGACCTAGCGTGATGGTAAATATATAGGTATGTATATGGCCTGTACTATAGCCTTCCTCAAGAATTGGGCTATCAAAAAAGAATTGTTCAAATCCAACTGGTAGTCCCAGAGATTAGCCCAATTAGATTGCATTAGATGCAACTGCGCGCATCTGTTGTTTTAATAACAATGAAGTCATGCGACATACAAGCTAGTTGATACAATTGACACGAGCAAATTTCGTCCCGCATCCCGCGCGGGATTCGCCTCAGTTTGGCCAGAGCTTTATGATTAAGGTACTAATTACATGATCGCATGAGCATTTAAACTTTTAGAGTTAGTAGGTTTAAAAAGACTGAGAACGTCCGTTGGGAAAATATTAACGTTATCTATTCAATGTACCTAAATGTTGAAAGAGATACTTATTTTTTCCGTGTGTTTTCCATCTTTTTTTTTGCTTTCGGTAGACGGTTATGTTGTTTTATTTAATTTCATTTGCTTTTAATGAGTAAGATAGAAATAAACAAAACTGATGTTAAAAAATAACAAAACTTTTGCGCCGCGAACTAAACCAATCAGTTAATTCAAGCTCCGGTGCATCGATTTTAATTATCAACTCAAACTTAACTGAACCGTATAAAATTAGAGTTAACTGAAACTGAAGGAAACTTGCTAATAGGATTAGCACAACTAGGTATTATCTATAACCTTTCGACCGCTGGAGAACTAAGTTAGGGCTTCCGAGCCAAAGTTCGGGTGATTCAGTGTCTGGCTTTTATGTAATAACTTAATTACTTAGCAACGTGACTGCATTGTTCTGATGGTTGAGATGCTTTTGAACGTGACCTCTTAGATTTGAAGCCCTGCGGGTTCAGGGGCTTACAGGACCCTAAACGCAAAAAAACGCAAGTTTTAGAAACAATAAAAGTATAATTATGTTCGACTACAGTAAACAATATCAGAAAAATATATGATACTAGCTGCGCCCCGTGGTTTCACCCGCATAAGCCTCGATCCCGTGCGAATATCGGGATAAAAAGTATCCTATGTCCTTTTCCGGGACTCAAACTATCTCTATAACAAATTTCATTTAAATCGGTCCAGCCGTTTGAGCGTGAAGAAGTAACAAACATATAAACACACACACACACTCACAATCTTTCGCCTTTATAATATTAGTGTGATAGTGTGACTAGCTGCGCCCCGCGGTTTCACCCGCATAAGTCTCGATCCTGTGGGAATATCGGGATAAAAAATATTCTATGTCCTTTCCCGGGACTCAAGCTATCTCTATACCAAATTTCATCTAAATCGTTTCAGCGGTTTAGGCGTGAAAAGGTAACACACAGACAGACAGATAGACAGAGTTACTTTCGAATTTATAATATTAGTATGGATTCTTCAGAATATATGCTAGGTAGATAGTGTGTCGAAAACATAATACAACTAATTTGATATGATAGAAAAAAATCATGAAGATACCTCTAAAAACTTTCTTTTTACATTAAAAATCATACTAAATACCAACCATTATGATTTTTTGTCAGATTATTCTACAAGCAATATACTAAAGCAATAGTTTTATTTTTTATTTTTTAGTCCAAACAATAGATTTTTTGTAAATAGATAATTGCTTCATATTTTGCAATTAATTACCAGCGTAGTGTCATCGCGCTTCTCTTTCTTTTCTATGCAGTCCGACAGTGACCGCGCTTTATTTACCTAGGTCATGTAGTCGCCTTAATTGTTTAACGCATTATCAGTGGGAATAGCTTTAATTTTGACAGCTCAACAACATTCATTGCGTTATTTACGTTGTTAAGCAGACACATTTTTCGAAGATATGAAGCAATGGATTAGCAATATCCTTCAATATGATTCAGATGAGGATTGATAGTGTGTTACGCAATTAGGGTGCTGGGTTTGGCATTGGTTAGACTATGCCTTACTTGCAAATTACAGTCTTAAGGACTGGCTAAACTGAGGAGAATCCCGCGCGAGATCCGGGACGTGACGACGAGACGAGATGAGGAAGTGTCACGACTATTCGCGCCAGTTTAAACACTTTACGTTAATTGACTTAAACAGTGCGAGAAAATTTCATCCCGCATCCCGCACGGGTTTCGCCTCAGTTTAATCGGAGCTTTAGTTTGGAAAAATATTCAGTTAATGGCTTTCGTCTGCCAAAACATTATAAAAGGCAAGAACCTCATAATTATGAAGCCAAAATCACACATCTCCATATTGTAAGTAATACCAAAAATATTCACCAAATTCTAAGCCCTTGGGTATAAATATAACAATGATACCAAAATAGCAAGAAAATTTCGCCAGAATCGACTCGATCTCCCGCGACAAGATAAGTAGCTGCCACATTTTTTTTCTCAACTCGCAAATAGCTTTGGAAATGTTGCCATTACCTACCTTTCCTTTAACATAATTTTTTATTCAAGAACCCTCTTTTTTCTACACCTTTGCTACTGGATTTTTAACTCTGTTACCTGAATACAAGGAAGATTTTTCTTTAGCTACCGTAACTTAATCTCGAGTTTGAAATAAACAAAGGGTTTTGAAGTAAATTGAAATAGATTTATTGTGATATAATATAACCAGCTTTATTCAACGAATAATTGAATCTATTTATCATTGAAATCTACTAAGATTTCTTGGACATTTCTGTTATCTTTTCATTATAACTTCGCTACAAATATTTCAGGTTTTAACTGGAAACCGTAGTAGTTAATTAGATTTTATATTTTAATTAAAATGTATTTGTTGTTGAATTTGTAGGTAGTAGGTATTATTGGCATTAAATAGAAGTAATACAAAGAGGTCGTTCAAGGTACCTACTCCTCATCATCATCTGCCTTGCCTTTTTCCAACTAGGTATGTTGGGTCTGCTTCCAGTCTAACCGGATGCAGCTGAATACCAGTATTTCAAATGGAGCGACTGCCTATCTGACCTCCACAACCCATCTACTCTTACTGGGGAATACGATACCCCTTGGCAAGACTGGCTGTCAGACTTTCGGGCTTCAGAGATCGGGCATGGGATGCATGCGTCATGTTCGTGAACGGGCGCCGTCAGTAGGGACTGGTCATCTCTTTGCTGCCATGGCTTATTTTAATTTATTATTTGAATTGTTGTTTTTTCTCATCTTTTCATTATGGATGCTTTTAACGTTCTGCATCGTTCTCACATGTATAATTTTTAACATGAACGATGTAACCAAGACTTTGTAACCACATGATTTTGCTTTAAAAGAGTGTCCATGGAGTTTCTTGCCCGTTCTTCTCCATAGGTACCTACGCTTTGGAATGGGCAACTAGCTTCATTTTTTCTGACTGACTGACTTCTTGACAATTCAAAAGTGCCTGTAAATGGTTTAATTGAAATAAATGCTTTGAGTTTGAGTTTGGGCTTCTGACGACCCGTAACGACTGTCAAAGATCCATGAATGACAGCCGGGACCAACGGCTTAACGTGCTTTCCGAGCCACGGCAGGGTCTTGGTATGTAAAGATAGTCACCCATCCACAGACCAACTGCGGCAAGCGTAGCTGTTACGGCCCCGCCTCCGCCAGATAGCGCACGGCAGGACTTTCCACGACCATGCCTGCGGAGCCATACCACATCTCCACTTCGCGCCACCAAAGGGCCAAGTCATCGTCGTCGTCGCCTCGCCTTCACATTGGAGACGTCACGTCATATCATTAAATTAATCTAAAATACATCACAGATTTATGAATCAGTCCATTTATTATTTCGAAGCATCAGTCCATTTATTATTTCGAAGCATATTACACAGCGGCAACAGCCGAGACAGTAGCTTAAACCTGTGCTTAAACTGATCGATCGACTGAATGATGGGATGATAGTAATAATAATGAGGCAATGAACTTGTACCGTGTAAACGGGGCTTTAGTATCATTCTGTCCTATGGCTTTACCCAAAGTAGGTCGACTTTCTTGAAAAATAATATTAGTAACTAGTAGTTTCGAGTAATATAATTAACATTCATAGCTATCTATGTTGAAAGTAACTTAAAATGGTCTTCGTTTTTAGTCTCATAAATTGTTAATTTATTTAACCATAAATTAGATAAATCTTCACTGCAGACTGTCCCTAAAGAGATTAATTTGTCAACCCTAAAATGTTCCACAAAATCGATGCTTTACCTAAACATGTCTCACTTAATCTTACTGGCTTCAAGTTAAGACTGGATGACGAATAACTACGGTCAAAGTTAAATTTAAGTCGAATTTAAGTTTTCGTGTATTCTTCATGCAATTTTCTTTGCTAAAGTTAGGATAATATGTTTGCCCCTTATAGCTAGTTTTTCAAACGAAAATGATCGCAAAATTTATGTGACTAATTTTTTTACGAGCGTTTTTTGACGGTGTCAAAATACGCTCTCTTGTAAAACGCACCAAATTAGTTTCATAAATAAAGTTTCAGTGACGTTATTCGCCGGTAAATTGCGGACGCTATGTAACGGCCACCGCTCTTCTACGAAACCGTAACTTTTATTTATTTATTTATACTTTTCGCACAAAAAGGTACAAAGGCGGATTTAATGCCTTAGTCATTCTCTACCAGTCAACCAAGGGTGGTGAAGAGATTAGATGGCAGGTTCTTTGGTTGAGAGGAACATCGATAAAAATAAACTTAAAATTCGGTACACAAATACATAAATAGGTAAGTCTTTTCCTTTGTTTTTGTACTTTTGTCCTCCATTTTTCCTTTCCGTGTAGGGGTTACCAAAAATTACATCCTTTAATTTAATAAAATTTAATGAAAAAAAAAAATTTGGAAACGAATGCAATAGGTACAAAATGTACAGACGCCAGCACATCAAGCTATCCGAAACTGTCAAATTTTCCCAATCAAGTTTGAACCTTATGATTTAGCGATAAAGTTGAAAATCTATTAAAGAAATTTGACAGATTGTAGTAACTTGATGTGCGGGCGTCTGTACCCATAAATCTCATAGAAGACTGTTTTGTTCAACTAAGATTTAACTCAGGTACGGTCACCAAAGGAGAACCAGGGTCGTCGGATATGGTTGAAGTTTAATAAGAAACCGATTGATGTTTTCGAATGAAAAATTACCCGACTACGGTGAACCAAAAAGGAGGGTTATAATTTTTACCGGTATGTATGTATGTTCATCTGTCCCTCATAACTTCTAAAGTCCTTGTCATAATTAAACAAAATTAAATGAGGTATCGTTGGAAGCGTCTTGATTGTCCGCTGGTTATAGGCTATGTGACGTCACATTAAATTTAATACGGCGCCCTCTAGCGGACATAGTCATGATCTAAAAAAAAATTTTTTCCGATAAATGAACTTTTTATTTTCTTTTAATTAAATTAAATTTTATTCGAAAACATCAATCGATTTCTTATTAAACTTCAACTATATCCGACGACCCTAGTTACTTATCCCCTTTGGTGACTGTGTATTATTTAGCACAAGTTATGAAAAAAACAATGAAAAAAATCCTTTCATTCTTCGCCCCCTATTACATGGGACATGAACATAACTGACGAAATGTGGATGTATTATTATATGTAGTAAACTTCTGCGTACCCTTTGGGAAAAACAGGCGTGATGTTATTTTTTTTATTATTGCTAAATGGGCGCGCTCTTGACCCCGATCACGCCTGATGGAAAGCGATAGATGAGGTCTATGATGGAACGACCGTGCTCAGAAGATGCCTGTTCACTCTTGATTTGAAGGCAGACGGGTTAAATGTGGGAGGGAACACAGATGCCAGCAGAGAGTTCCACACTTTGGCTGTGTGCAAAATAAAAGTGGAGGAGAAGTGCTGAGTACGACTCGTCGGGATATTAACCAAGTGCGGATGGTACGCTGCAGTATGTCTGGTTGTCCGGTGTTATGCTATGTAAATTTTCTTTCCTTCTAAAATCCTTTCAAAAAATGTATAACCGCAAATTAAACCGCCCTAATATAACATTAAGAGATCAATTTAATTTCAGAAACGGTAAAGCATCTAATTTAGCTTTTTGTAGTCTGTGGGGACGACCCTAAATTGGTATAAACCTGGGCTAAAATCGTTATACGCATGTTTAATTTAATGAATTTGTCAAAGGACGGATTTTTTTTAATACAATTTAAAAAGATCCGTTGTAAACGAACGCTTAATCGAGCCTCAAATAATTCCCATATTGCTTTCCTAAAAATATTATTGTACGCTCTAATATTATAATGAATGGCGCCTCTTTTTGTGAAACTGCGACCAACTTGGATGTAGCAGTTTTTCACGATTCTAACCTTACCCATTTCATCGAGATAGCTATACAGGGTGAAATTAAATTCATGGGCATCCTTTTAAGGGGTCATTGTACTCATCATTATGAACAACTTTTACTCGTACTGTGGGACTAAACTTAAAATCGCGAATAAAAATCAGTTGTTCCTTGCATTTGTGTTCACATAACTCGTCAAAATGTAGGAAAGAGCTAATTTTTTTTCACGATTTCAGGTTTGATCCCATAGGTAGTAAAAGTTGTTCATAATGATGAGTACAATGACCCCTTAAAAGGATGCCCATGAATTCAATTTCACCCTGTAGAGCTTAGTTACTGCGACGCATTTGGCTCGCGGGTGGATGCTGCATGGTCAGTTCCCATATTTTTTTTTATTTTTTGTATTGTGATTTTTAGATATTAATCATCATCATCGCGTCTGCGGAGTTTAGCTAGCCTTTAAAATAACTAGTGGTATAGAGGTATGAGGAACAGGGTGTAAAGTTCACTCAACCTCCATAGAAAAGGGAGGATCCTCCGACCAGACGGGTGTTGTGTCTGGCGGGCAACTGCCCGATGATTCATGTCGGGCTGTTGTATCTATGCTGGTTGCGCGGTAAACTCTGCTTGCGAGATGCAGGATTTGCGTCGTTTTGACGTCAGTATGACGCGTTGTTCGCACGTGGCGTTGTAGATACCTACACCTGTATAAGAATCGTAATCAATATAATTATATAAAGCGTGTTTATTTACATTTAAAATGGATTCGATGTTTACTGATTCTTTTTATCAATAAAATCGCAATCACATCAGCTTTTACAAACGTATCGATTGCCTGTTGTACCTACAGTTTTTAATCACACTAATGTACAGTACTGTCGAGTAAAACCGTTGAAATAATGAAATCGTTTAAATTAAAAGCGCCAGCGGGTTTTCAACATCGAGTAATTACGTACCAACTGCATACCGATGACAGGGTGGTACTCGTGAGCGCAAAAGTGCTTCCCTATCCTTTTTTTGGAATGAAAATAGAATAACGAACTCGCGGCTCTAATTTGTGGAGCTGTTTTCGAAAAAATGTGTTCTTATTTCTCGTTTTTATTTTGACGGTTTTATTCCACAACGTTCATTTGTTTTTAGTTTGTGCTTTATGGTTTTTGGCTTAGTTAAAATCTCTTTACTTTGAAACAAGAATACGTATTTGATACATTTGTGGATTAGGTATAATAGTTCTATTCGATTATCTATAATGGTTATATTTGTGTAGACTGTATTAATTAATTAATTAATCAGAAGCTTGTCATCTTAAATACAATATACGAAGTAACACTAAAATTTTACAAGTTTATAAAATAAGGGGATAAGCTCATTGGACGTGAAAAATAATCCTCCGCATCGCTGTCAATCGGAAATCAGCCTAAAAGGCTGACAGCATTGCCACGTTGGATGGCAGTACTGGTTCTCCTGGTCACGCGAAGAATTGACCAACCGCTTGGCGATGTCCAGAAATACTCTGCATCCATGGCCCTAGTGCTTCAACCCCAAATGGCTCAAACATATAGCTATAAGGTTGTTGTATTTGTTTAGTGGATTTTATTAACCCGTTAATTTCGTTACAAGCTAACAAAATAAAATTTTGTACAACAAATTATAATGTCCAAATACAAATAATAAAAATCTCAATTAACTTAATTCATTATAAACATAGGTAACTAATATTTATGAACTCTCCGCCTCCACATTAATGTAGATTTGTTTTGATTACACACATTTACTTGCTGAATGGTAAATCATAGTCCATTAGCATTATTTTATGTTTGCAATTCAGCTGTTACAAAGGCCATTGACTAACGATAATTTCTAGTAAAGTATGTGTATCGGATGTTACAATTTGAATGTGTAATGAACTAAATGGACTAGATGGTTTTTTGTAGCAAATTTATGTATGTAAAGCGAAATACTTCACAGAATTCATTAATGATTACAAACAAAATGCCACATTTAAATATATACACTGCTATATTAGAAAGAAAGAAAGAAAATACGTTTATTTGCGGTGAAAATGACGCAAAAATGAACATAAACACAAAAAATAAAATAAAAAGGTACGGGGAAGCATGCGTCACAGCCACGCAAGCTGGCTATCGCTCAGCATTATGCTGCGACCCTATGCAAGACAGAGCCCCAGCGCTGGTTTTCAGCGACAGCTGGCGCTGACGTATTACTGAAATATTGAATACATCTTACCTGCAGTAGGTATCTTACGAAAATTTTCAAGAAAAGTACCAACAAAACCGGTTGGCAGGGACCAGCGCAACCTGTCACCATGGATTCAGTAAAAACATAATTCTAAATAGCCATGCGTTAAAAAATTTCGTCGGTTATTAAAATAAAATTGATGTTCCATACATTTTACCGCGTAGGCTTTGCTATTTTGTATGAAACGAATGTTTGTTGTTTTGTTTTTTTGATAATCTTCGAATATTTTCTACGCTAGGCGGTCTAGAACCATGAGTTGAATTCATGGTTATAGTTTTCCTCCCCTGACTTAGACATCAAGACTTAGCATGAACACAGCAAAATAGGGACAGTAGACACGTTACATAATATAACGGGCAGAAAAAAAGTCTTTAATATATGTATATATAGAAAGAAAGAAAAGAAAGAAAATACGTTTATCATACATAATCCCATAAAAACCTAAGCACTTTCGTCATTAACTGTACCAGTCTAGTCCATATTCCCCACAGCACTTTCAATTTACTCATTGTCTTTGAAAACAATATGTTATGAAAGTTCCAAGTCTTTTGTTTGTGGTACTTTTTTTTTTTATTTCATCCCCGAAGCAACGTGATAGCGGTGTGTAACACGTTTTACTTTTTAATCCCTTTAAAGTCGTGTGTGTGGTCTTGTTTTTAAAAATTTAAATAGAGAACACTTTGTTAATGAAAACTTCAATTTTCTATTTCGATGGCTATTCCTTTATCGGGAACTACAATAAGCGGAGAAAAGGTTTGATGTCAAATGCGGTTTTATCTAGTACGACATTAATTGTATGTACAGTCAACAGCAAAAGTAGATGATGAAAATCAGAAATTCAATACTAATGAACGGAGTTCGCGGCAGAACTGTGTTGCGTCGAAGTGATTCAAAAGTATGTGATTGTAAATTATACCAAACATTTACTACTAGTACAGCTGCCATATATTCGTGATCAGTTTTGACTCCAAAAGTTATTATAAACTCAATTCATCATCTACTTTTGCTGTTGACTGTACCAGCGTCCTCCCGAGAGGTTAAAAAGCACTTTAAAATTTACCAGAAAATATAATTATTTCTAATTCAAACATCCTTTCGGAAGGATTTAACATTATTGCCGTCGTACTCTGCGTAAGTATCACATATTATTATGTTTTTTTAAAAGGGTGATCTGTAACTCCCGACCCTCCGCTATATTTAAGATTGTCCATTCTATTAATCAGTGACTGTAATATGATGTTGAGATAAATAAAGAGGTATGATTATTATTGTCATAAAATCCTCTATGCCATAAAAGTTTATTTTTTATTTAATTAATGTACCTAAGTACCTACACACATATATAAATAGATGGACAAACTTTTAGGAATCATTCAGACCACCAATATAAGGATGATGGTAAGAAAATATATCGTCGTTATCAAACCAAAATTTGCTGTGTCGTTTTTTGAGATTTCAGGATTTTGACAAAATCTTCATCTTCTTCTTTTTCTTCTTATCTGTGGTCAAAATCTTCAAATTTCAAAAAAACGGCACATAGCAGATTTTGGTTTGACAACGACGATATAAGAAAATCGCATTAGTTACAAGAAAACACTAATGTGTCGGCAATTTATTATTATAGCTCAAAATAAAATCACTTTAATATCAGTGTTTTTTTGCTTTTATATCGTTGGTTAGACGTAATGAGCGCTGTGTTAAAATTTGTCTATCTATTTTGATGGGACCCTGTATAAACAGACAAGAAAAAAAAGAACAGAAAAATGGTTACAAAGGTGATGCTTAGTCCTAAACATATCTCTTCTGGCATACCTTTTTTTATGGATGGGAAATCATCAAATGACCCCTCCCGCTCTGGGTGGAGCGGAAGGGAGTGTCAGACTCTTACTGACTAAAACCGATCCGTGTTCCTTCTTTAGCCCTTTAGGTTCCGGGGTAGCGGTAACCCTTTCGGACAATCCCGCACCTCCGGCAGGCTTTGGCCCTGACAGGCCCCTTCCTTTATTCTGAAATCTCTTTGAGGCGCGCGTGGAACACGTACGCGCCGTCCGGCACGGGCCTGGTCCTGATCGGACGGTGAGCTACGCATTACTCTCCGTCCGCAGGCCTGTGCTTCTGGCATACATGCGACAGGAAGGTAAAGAGATCTAGACAGCGTGTGTAAGTGTAAAAGAGAAAATAAAATAAATAAAATCCATAAAATCAAAAACAATTCAATTAATAAAATAAAACAAATAGGTAATATGAGAATAGACATAGGTACATACAAATAAACATAGGTACGTACTTACATACTTCTAAAATAAATATCACCTATCAAGATCTACGATTATGATAAATGCAACCATTAAGTATTTTAATTACGAACGCAGCTACAAACTGAACGAACCAATAGCTCAACAGATCGAACGCATTCCAAGTTTAAAACTTTTTAATTCCGCCCGCAATAAACTTTTCGCTGCGTCAATATGGCCGCCATTTTGAAACGGCGGGAAAGTTGCACTGACAGGTTGATAAAACGAGAATCAGGCCAAGTTTATTTTCTTTTGATGCCATTACATCGGGTTAATTTATCAAAATAATGACCTTTGAGTTTATGACGGGTGAAGTTTTAAAAGCTTTTTGCTATTAATATACAAATTGAATTAAACAACTGGGAGAAAAGCAGTTATTTTTTTTCGTGAATTGTGAGTTTTTCTCATTTTATTTTTATTTTATTCTATTCGTGAAACTCACAGCTAATATAAACAGTGTTCTTAAACAATATGCATAATGACAACAA
Organism: Amphipoea oculea; assembly: GCA_945859645.1. NCBI lineage: Eukaryota > Metazoa > Arthropoda > Insecta > Lepidoptera > Noctuidae > Amphipoea > Amphipoea oculea. The sequence continues at coordinate 17,721,564 of OX243880.1, forward strand.
AAAAGGTCGGTAGATATAACATAAATTAGGATATAAAATTACACGAACTACTAGGTACTAATTATTTTTCGTATAATGAAGATTTTATTAATAAGTAGCAGTAGTCATTTTTTGATTTACGTCATACGAACTCAACTTCCCCAAGCATACATTTGCACAAAAAATTTAAAAAAGATAAGAATTGTCATAATTTGATGGATCATCAAATTTTCCGCATGGATTCTATCGAACAATCAATTACTGCTGTGAACTCACAGCAGTAATTGATTGTGGTTCGATGCTCCGACGAGGTGCATTTGTAGCACATGACCGATTTAACTAGGTACATATAATGTATCTATGGTCTGTTCCAAAAGTATGTAACAAAAATGTAAACAAATGGATTACAAAACGTACGTGTAAACCAAATGCCAATTTTTATCACTTATAAATTGTGTGCTTTGGTCTGATTATTTATATCCAAAATCATAATTTTAAATTACCTTAGTATTGTTTTTTTTTTTGTCTTTGACAGTCGAGGTTTATTACCACAATTTTCGTCGATGATTTTTCAATTACAATTGAATAATGCAATTCAAACAATAATTGTTGGAAAAAACGATGAAATATAAAGTCAAAACCTTCTAAATACAGTGATGAATATGTCACTGCCCTTTAGCCAATTATTGCGGAAGAATTTAACTTGATGATTTGTTTACACTTTTGTCAGATACTTTTGGAACAGACATTAGCTAGCTTTAATGTGTCTACGTTTCAATCTCTCAGAACAATTAGAGCGAGATAGATTGTGGTAACACCGCTGCTCCGTGCGAACTTGTTGGAGAAATTATAGAGTATCAGCGACATAGGAAACTATAAGGAGAACTGTAGAAATTACTTGGGTAATAGCTCTTAGAAATCCGGTTATAAACGCAACATAGTATCCCTCCCGTATTCCCAAGGAATTAAGCAGAGGTTTATGTGTATCTATGGAGTTTCATAATGTTAAAGGGGTTGAGCCAATTGCAATTATAAGCCAACCGCTTAACTGAGACGTTGCCTGAGGTAGCTGCGCGGTGCGGGACGGGTGATAGTTATCACATGTTGACGAATCACTGAGCTCTCGCATCACGTCACCACACCCCTCCCGCACCGCGCTTCTACCTCAGGCAAATGCCCATGAAGGAATAGAAATAGAAAATTGTTTATTATCCAGGTACAGACGCCAGCACATCAAGCTACTACAATCTGTCAAGATTTTCAACTTTATCGCTGAAGCATAAGGTTTAGGTAAAGTTGATTGGGAAAATTTGAGAGTTTCGGGTAGCTTGATGTGCTGGCGTCTGTACAAAGGTTCAACACAAATTGAGATGTCGTAAGTTGGGTGCCTTGTTCCACTCACAGCTGTGTATAGACTTCCTCCGTGTTGGGTCACCCTGGTACCCTGGTCTATGCGAGACTCGTCCAGGTCTTTCCTGCTAGGTTATTTATAATATAGTGTTAATTGCCAGTGAGCCCCAAACTAGACAATGTTTACCAACAGCAGTTCCATCGAAAATATTTTGAAGGGCCTGTTTCATAGGCTAGTCAACAAAGTTGTAAAAATCTTGCATCAAAGTCTGTAAAACTCGCCGTCATTCAAAATAAAGCCATCATAATACCATCAAAACTCTCATAAAAATTGCCCACTTTGAAACGAATCGACACCAAATTGATTCATCTTATTGTCATGAGGACCAGCGGTGCGTGCGCTTACGCAACGAATGGCGATACAATGGCGAACAGCCGAACACTTTCTCTAAATGGCTTCGGGTTCAACGCACGAAGTTCCGCCGTCGGAGATAAAGCACCCACACACTGATGACAATAGAAGATTAGGTAAGTACTCAAATCTACTTGGCTACTTTCCCTATCGTAGTTTGACCTTCAGAAAAACTGAAGATAATGTCTTAGGTGCCTTCGAAGACAGCATTTACTGGCAACACTTCTGCTCGTCATTGATCTTAATTATTGGAGTTGCATTGGATCTTCTGATCCTTCCAATCAGGCAAGTGTTATATACTTATAATAAACCCCATCTACTAGCGCAAAATTATTGAGTTTAATTATTGCTCATTTTATACTAGACTACCTACATTTTTTTTAATAAAAATATCAATGAAACTAGCTGTGCCCCGCGGTTTCACCCGCGTAAATGTCGATCCCGGGGGAATATCGGGATGAAAAGTAGCCTATATGTTAATCCAGGGTGTCAGCTACCTTCACGCAAAATTTTATCAAAATTGGTCCAACCGTTTGAGCATGAAGACGTAACAAACCTATAAACACACAAACACTCACAAACTTTCGCCTTTATAATATTAGTGTGATATTTTTTAAACTAAAATGTCAATGAAATTATTTTGGATAGGTGTATCAGGGTTTGTTTAGTTTTTTCCTTTAGTAAAGCGAAACTTGGCGGTTTTCGACACAGCGCGGCGCGGCGTTAGTCAGTCAGAAACTCTGCGTAGAGTCACATAAAGCATGTCAAAGTCGAATCATTTATTTCAAATAGGCACAAAAAAGGCAGTTTTAAACGTATAAACTTACAAAAAAAAAAAAAAAAGATTCTAGTCGCCTGTTCCAAAAAGGTACTTTCTTATGGAGAAGAATGGGAGAGAAACTCCACAGTTACTTTTTAACCTTTTGAACGCCATTGTCACATATATGTGACAAACGAAATCTTATCCTGAACGCCAACGTCACAAATATATGACAAAATACACGTCGCACAGGTCGCACCATATTACGAAATAAACAATTTAATCATTACTTTTGTGTGTTTTTATTTATATAATTTAAAAGTTTAAGCTTCCGTCTATATTGTATTGCATGAAACTAATATAAATAAACCACCAATGTCGAGAAATTTGTTGTTTTAAGTGTGTGTGTGTTGTTAAAGTGGCCTGGCGTCAGGGGTTCAAAAGGTTAAACATGTTTTGCACGGGAATGGTGAATAGTGCGTTCTTCCTTTAGAACCTTTACCGTTGATGTAGAAGAGCTTTGCATTGGGCAAACGAAAGCATATTAATGTGGCAAAAAAAAGGCCCTAATTCATTATAGCCACTTAATAATTGCTTACTTAGAAACCACGTCAATTCCTTACCTAATCACGCCACAATGAACGAAGCCGCGCGAAATGAACGCGAAGTTGGCGTGATTTGAACTGTCAAAATACCACGCTTGACAACCGTACGCGGTTTCCACGTGTTAAGGTTACGCGGGAAATAATAATTATCATACAGAATTGGGATTAGTTGCAAGCACACAACCGGTCGGAGAGCAGTGGTGGCCCAGTGGTAACGGACACGACTTACGAGTTGTAGGTCGTAGGTTCGAACCCAGACAGGTACTTAAACTAAGTGTAAATTATTTCATCACCACTGCTCTTAAAACGGTGAGGAAAACATCGTGAGGAAACCGGCATGTCCTGGAACCAAAAATTCAAAGACATGTGACATCCACCGACCCGCATTGGGCCGGCGTGGTGGATTACGGCCCTCTCCCTCTCCCTCTCACTGAGAGGAGGCCTGTGTCCCAGCAGTGGGAACATTATAGGCTGATTATGACACAACCGGTCGCAGTGGAGGTGCTAGGGGGAGGCCTATGTCCAGCAGTGGACGTCTTTCGGCTGAAATGACGATGATGATGATACAGAATTGTGGCCCTGTTCTGTCCAAGTACCTGTACAACAACAAGCGGTTATCCAATAAATCCAATAGTGGATAATGTCAGTGTCTCATGTGTAACCGTCTTTAGAAAGATCTAAGCTAATAAAGTGTTTGCATTGTTAGAGCTATAGTAAGTGAAAAGAAAATTGGAGCGGCGTTATTTCCCACAGTGCAAGTTTCATCATACACTCTCTCATTTCGAGAAGTTAACTTTGTATCGTTCTGAGTAAAATTGAGGTGGTGAGCTAGTCAGACTGAAATTCAAGGTCTGTAGCGACCTCGATAATATCTAGTCCGTGATTCAGAAAATAGCACATCATCGCAGCAGAATACTCGTAAGTAAGGATATTTGCACGTATGATGACTGAGTTGCAGGTTTATCCTAGTTCAGGTCGATACCACTATTATATACCTACTACCACTTTAGTGTAAGACTTAATATTGTAAATATGCATTATTTAATAAACAAAAACGGTCAAGAGCGAGTCGGACTCACGCCGAGGGTGCATTTCAAAGTTGGTGCGTTTCGAGGAATACCCCAAAAAAATAAGTATGTATGTTACCCCGCTGCAGTGATAAGGAAATACCCTTATATTTTGTGGTTCTGACACGTTTACATAGGCAAACTACCGAGAATGATTTTGATGAAGATCAGCAGGGCTATAGCTTGGTTTTTCGAACAACTTATGAGGTACTTACTTACTACATCCCGAGAAATAATACGTGGAACGAGCTTTTAAATAGTTTTTATACTTTTTGCTCCGATTACGAGTTTGCAGGTGATTCATGCTCATTCCGCGTAAAATAAGCATACAAATTGTATATTGCGTAGCTGTGTCTAATTACTGGCTAATTCATCCTAGCGTCATGCAATTGTACACGCATTGAGTTGAACCAAAAAACAGGCACTGACATCAGGGGGCCTACCACCATCTTTAACAAAACAATCTTATTTCAAGAGAGTTTTGTTTCAACCCTATAATAACAATGCTCATATTCGTACCATGACCCTAACCGTTCCATATTGTTTCATTCCTGCTTAGTGCTGGGAAAGAACGAACAATTTGTCTATTGTTTACTTTAATAGAAAAGAAACATCGCTATATGAACTGTATAGCGCTATCTCTTTCAAACGTTTGGTCCGATTCGTTTTTACGAGTTGATCTTGTAGCCAAATATAATATTAATTTTCAAAAGAAAACATAATTTGTATGAGTAATTTCCATAACATGCATACTATTACATATACTTAAATATGTTGCATTGTAGTAGGTAAGGAAATCAATTGAAAAAATTATAAAATAAGCTGTGGCTAAATGTGACGTGATGTGAATCGGAACAAAATGTTTTGTAACAAAATGCTTACTTATCAGCTGTGTAGCGCGAACGAAATTCGAAACTCGGTATGGCGATATTTTTGTTTGGATAACTAAGTGATTGATCTTATTTTTGTTTTAAATGCATAAGATCTCACTATAACTCAGTCGACATGGAATCAAGCTATGGTTAAACATTGTTATTTAGTGAATATATTTTGTAACAAAGTTATATTTTACTGTTAATATTTTGAGTTAAGTTTGTAACAGTGAAGTGTCAGTTGTTTGTTAGTTTGTTTTTGTGTAAGTTTTAGTTATCAGTGATTTGTTATTAATGCGTCAGCTAGACACTCCGGGAATTTTTAAATTCCAAAATCTCGTATATTTCATACACATTAGCCATCTAGAATCAAATAAGAAATTATTACTCCCGTAGGTATTAAAATCGCCAGAAACACAATTAATTTGACAAGTTTACGTAATATATACATTTTACTTACTATAAATGACACTACAACACATCACAACACATTTTTATTACATAAATTTGCAAAGCCGTAATGAATAAGTGAGCGTCCGAGTAACTTTTATAAGATCGTTAAATTAGACGCTAGAACACTATCGCGTGCTGTCAAAAGTCACGTCGTGGTACGAATTGAATGAACTTTTAGAGGTGACGTCACCAAAACTGCTAAGAAAACGACTTTGTTTCAAGATCGTAATAAGCTTATTTTAAGGACGTCATGGTACGAAAAGACAGAGTAAGGTTATATTAATACTGTTATAAGAGATGGTGGTAGGCCCCCAGTTCTGGTATTAATCTTTGCAATTGCGTTTTTTACGATGTTTTAGTATTTTTTTTAGGTTTTTTGTCTGTGAATCTTATGCATGAAATATGTCTATCTATCTCGCGGCAAACAAATCACACTCCTATGTCGATGCCAGTAGAGCATTCAGCATTGCGAACGCACGAATCAAAACTGCAAAGGCAAGTTCGAATGCGAAACTGTGCGTGCTGACGGAATGGCCAACCAATGTGTTTTGGTACAGGAGGAACTCAAAGTCTCAAAATCTGAGCTACAAGTTAATATACCCAAAAAAAAAAAACAGTGGCACTCCGGGAGTGCCGACAGAAGTGAAAACAAAACACAAACAGAATACTTTGCCATCACTCACTGACATACCGCCTATACATTAAAACCGAGTAAATCCCGAGGACAGCCAAACACATCCGAAGCGGTGTCGATTACGGTAACAGTGGCGCGAGTTCAATAGTTTTTTCCCATCTCAAAAAATACCCAACGCGTCTAAAGAAGTTGTCACTTCAACAAGAACATAGCGCTTCCTATTACTTGTAACATAGCTAGCATGTGTCACAAACAAGGTGTCACAACTCTGTCCCCGTCTCAAAGTTCACAGACATATTTCACGTTGCCAGGCGCCAATTTGTCACCTACGCAAGTTGAAACACTTAATTAAAGGGAGCCGCTAAGTTATGGACTTAAGGCATTGGGTTAACATAAACTTTTACCACACACGTTGTGTTTAAACTTACGAAAGTTGTCGAGACATAGTTGGGTACGTGGAAGTTTTGAAGCCTAAAAGTCACCCAAAGGGCAACAGAGAGGGCTATGCTTGGAATTTCCCTGCGTGATCGAATCAGAAATGGAGAGATCCGCAGGAAAACCAAGGTAACAGACATAGCCCGAAGAATTGCCAAATTTAAGTGGCAGTGGGCAGGACACCTTGCTCGCAGAACAGATGGCCGATGGGGCCGAAAGGTTCTGGAGTGGCGACCGCGTACCGAAAGACGTAACGTTGGAAGGCCTGCCACAAGGTGGACCGACGATCTTGTGAAGGCCGCAGGAACCCGTTGGATGCGAGAAGCACAGAACCGGTCGAAGTGGAGGTGCTCAATCATTTACCAAATAGTTTTCAAGACTTACCGCTGACAATATTTAAAAAAATACTTTTCAAAATACACACATCAAAAGTGTCTAGGGATCAACATATATTTTTGCAATAACTTTTCTCCTGATTGATATTAATTAAAATTTTCTTTAAGGATTCATCAAATAAAGTGTTTTCGTTTGTCACAGTAACGATAAACCAAGTCACCTTTGCATTAATAAAGAAATTTGCCATTTTCCTAATAGGGATTTTTGACATTTGAACCACTAACACAAAAGTTCGAAAAAAAGACTGAAATAACAGTTTTCTTTAAAATTTTATTGGGTAACTTAAACAATTAATAATCCGTGTTTCTACCGCGAACACTAACAACACAAGAACATCGGTTTGGCATACTCAAAATGAGTTCATCCAAATCACGCTGTGGAATGGCCGCCCATGTTCGTTGCAACAACAAAAAAAGGTCTTCTCGCGACTGGATACCCTCCATATTCGGCAGAGCTCTTCTCTGTAGCATATCCCATGCATGCTCAATCGGGTTCAAGTCTGGCGACTGAGCAGGCCAGGGCAGGACATTGATGTTAGCTGCGGCGAGAGTCTGTCTTACAACTCTTGCGGTGTGCGGTCGTGCATTATCATGCATTAACTGAAATAAGGGACCGATTTGCACTTGTAGAGGAACGATGACGTCTGATACAATCGTCTCAGCATAAATTTGAGCGTTGAGGTTGCCTCTGATCCAAATCAACTCAGTTCTTCCGCCGATCCAAATACCCGCCCATACCATGATGGTTCCACCACTATAAGGATGGACTTCCTGGCAGGATTTTAATCGCTGTTGGCGTCCAGGGGTTCTCTAGTGTCGTATACGTCTTGTATCCGGTCTCATACCAAAACGAGACTCATCAGAAAAGCACACGAAACGCCATTGTTCTTCTGCCCAATTTCTGTGTTCAAGAGCCCATTGATATCGAATCCTACGATTGTGCATTGCTATAGGTGGTACCCGTAGCGGTCTTCGGGAATGAAGGTTCACTTCATGCAAGCGGTTTCTGACTATTTGGTCGCTAATTAAGTTCCCTGAAGAGTGATGAAGCCTCACGGCTAACATCATGGCGGTTATTGTTGGAGCTCTTCGAGTTAAGATTTGAATGTATCGGTCTTGTCTCCGTGTGGTGCAGCGATACCGTCCTCCATGGCGCTCAGCCACGGTACCAGTGCTTCGGTAACGTGTCCAAAGTCGACTGATAACACTCTGACTTGTATTCAGAGCTAAAGCCACAGTACGTTGCCGGGAACCAGCTTCTATCATTCCCACGGCTCTGAGCATTTCTTCCCTGCTTAAATGACGTCGCCGCTCCATAATAACGTTGGTTTTAATCAGTAGTAGGGAAACAGTAGCACTAATAATGTCTTCAATGCGTTGTATGTTTTTATAGGGAAAATATTGACAGCTGATTTTCATCTTTTACTCGAATTTGATTCACAGTTCCTGATTCAAATTATGAAATGCACCAAAAAGGATCCATATAAATTTATAAAATCATAAATTTATTACAAAGCCACATCTCAATCTCAAGAAATCCGCATAAAAATGCTTGATCCCTAGACACTTTTGATGTGTGTATTATTAATTAAAAGATATTATACCGTTAAGGACTAGTTAGAAGACAAGTCAATAGAATCCGTAATTTGTAAGTTAGACTAATTGCCATTGCTTATTGTGAATACATTTGCACGCCATGTTAGGGCAGGATATGCTGAAACTAATTTACTGTAACACCTTATGTACCATATTCTAGCAAATAAATACTTTGATTTGATTTTGATTTGATTTGCTTGAGGGAGGCCTATGTCCAGCAGTGGACGTCTTTTGGCTGAAATGATGATGATGATGAAGTTATAACATAATATCTGTCATACCTCGTTGGTCTAATGGTTGCAAGTGCTACTGCTGAGCAAGTGATCCAGGGTTCGATTTGGGGTCGGGCAAAGTGTTATTGAGTTTTCCATCTGGAATTTTTCAGTAGAAGTCCGGTGTCTGGATTTGTGCCGAGGGACTTATATTATCTGGCGAAATGTCTTTGTCCTTAGAGGTACCTACACCTCTGCCTAGACCAATGAGGAATACAGGCGTGATGTTATGTTGTTATGTTATCTGTCATCAAGCGTTGCTTTTGGTTTCAAAGATCATCATCATCTGCCTTGCTTTTTCCCAAATATGTTGGGCTCGGCTTACAGTTTAGCCGGATGCAGCTGAATACCAGCATTTTACATGGAGCAACTACCTACCTATCTGACCTCCAAAACCCAGTTACTGGGGAACACGATAGCCTAACTAAGACTGGTTGTCAGATTTTCAGGCTTCTGACTACCTGGAACGACTGCCAAAAATCTACAAATGATAGTCGGGACTCGGGACCAAACGGCTTAACGTGCTTTACGAGGTACGGAGGGTTGTCGGTCACCAAGGTTCTGTCCTCACTAAATAAATCATGTTCTTGTAAAGAACAAATAGCCCAGAGGTCCCTATCGGTCCCCAACAGACCCCCAAGATGGAGTTTATTGAAAAAAACTCTCTTCATCCGTAAAATTGGGTGCTTGAGTTGTGTCGATACCTTGTAGTCATATTGTAAATTGTGTATGAAGTTACTGCATTGTTGTGGAGACGATTTATGTAAGCTCTTAGCTGCTGTTGAGCACGACATTGTTCGCTTAAGTTACGATTTTGTGATCTCCTGTTTAAAACCCTGTGACGGGTTGAGTTTCGATAAATACTTTTATCTACATCCATGCTATAAATCCTCTTTAAAAGTTTCTGAAACAGTTTGCTTATTGCCAACATTAAAACAACCAGTGTCATAGTAACCATAATATCATCCAAACGAGTGTTATAATGTTGTACTAAATTTCATTATGCAACTCGTATTCAAAAAAAGAACCTTGTCGTGCACGCGCGTTTCACTATACACTACCATAGCGCAGTAATTTAAAAAAGGAACTTATGGGTTATTCGAATTCACGTCGTATCCAGCCGGCCGCCATTTTTGTTCCATATTGTATATTATTATAGTATTGCAAAAAAACTGTTTCAGAACCTTTTATAGAGGATTCATATATCATGGGTGTAGATAAAGTCTTGTATGCAACTGTACATAATTAGGTATTAAAACACTCATGTGATACTATTCGTGTTTTAATACCCCTTATTATACAACAGTTGCATAAATAACTATTATTCACTTCACAACACACTTGCACTGCACTTCTAAGGCACATAGGTAATAAGCTATGTTTTTTGTTTTTATTTTCCTATATGTTTGTGTCATATGTATTTTAATTTGTGTAATTTTCTACCTATGGCGAGCCCCAATATTTTTTTTTCTTTTATATGTTTCTCTCTTCCTTTATTCCCCGGAGATAGAGCAGAGATGTCGGTACTTGTATTAATTTAATTATTACGAGATTACGTGATAACTTTTAAACTTTCATTAATTGGGTACCAATTTTCCCCAAATCGCACGATAATAGCGTTTCCCAACTGTAATTACCTAAGTAATTATGAATAAATTATTAGAATTCGATAATCGTTAGGGATAAAAGTAGGTAACTTTTCAGGCCGTACCTACATTAGTATTTTACGTCCGTAATTTACTTTCCAAAAATGTTAACGACTCTCTGTTTTGGGGACGTTTTCTGTTGACAGCGATGCGGACCAATTTTTTGATGCCCTTTGATTATTTCCCCTCCCTTTTTATAAATACTTGTACATATTATTATTTTAAGATTGATAGCTTTTTAAATTATGTAAATATTTAAATCATTAATAAAATGTTATGTTATATCATTATCTGTGTTTTAGAAAAATAACTTTAATACTCACACGTAAGTTTGGTTTGCGTTACAACTTCAAACATTTTTATGATTTTGTCAATAGTACCAGTTGTTCTGAAAACACTGGATTCAAACAATCTACATTGCCTTTTCCCAACTACGATGGGGTCGGCTTCCAGTCTAACCGGATACGGTTGCATACCACTAATTAACACTGGCATAAAGTGGATATTTGTTTAAATGAAAATAACATGAATTGGCAACAAAGTTTTGAACAACGTATATTACTCAAGGAAACTACATTTTTGCAAATTAATGTCATACGACCGCGGTGACTGTGCGTGTATGATCAGCGGGGCAATTGCGTAACACTTTATCAATCGGAATCGGTTTCATTTTGACAGTTCAACAACATTCATTGCGTCATTTACGTGTCGAGCAGACAAATTTTTCGAACTTATGAAGCAATAGATTAGCAATTGGCTTCGAAATGATTCTGATTCCAATTGATAGTGTTACGCAATTAGGGTGCAGATGTATGAACGTAAACGATGCAAAAGGAGTATGCAAGGATTGTAAAGGCCAAAGGTTGTCTTTAAAAGATCGCTCTTAGCGATAAGACCGCCCATTGTGTCACCCATTGTAAAGTTCTATATTTATGTCTGTAATTTATATGGTGTACATAAAGAGTATTCTATTCTATTGTAGCAAGTGGTGCAGTTTCTGCTTACCCCATGGGAATAAGAAGTGAGTTTATGAATATATTTATTGTATTATTGAGAACCCTAGATCAGACCCTTCTTTAACTGAGAATCAGGATGATGCTGCCTGCTCATGCCCCTATATCATCATCTTAGTCGCAATAGAGACTTCTTTCACGACGTCTATTCATCGTCCATATAAACACGTTTTCTATTTCACCCTTTCCTGAATAATAATCTAATAAAATCTCTAACAAAAATGATATAAACAACTTCATTTCAAAGAAATATTATCTTCAGAATCAAGAAAATAAGTCACGGAAAATCTTAATAAAAGTCAACTGAGAAGGTTCAACGACCTTGACTCAAGATTTTCGGATCGAGGGTATAGGTACCTACCGTTTTCTTGAAACGAATTACATCTCCCCGAGTCGTGTCAACTAACTCGAACATATTATATTTAGTCGTGTAATAAACAGCTGTTTATCGGAAGTTTGTGTCTCTTATTTGACAGGTATTGTTTTTGTTCTAATATTCGCTGAAATTCAAGTTGGTAGGGGTCGTATATAATATAGTTTGATGTGGAAAAGTAATGGTAGAAGATGTAATAAAAATAGCAGAAATCTTTGAAGTGTAATTGTACATAACATTATGAATAACTAGACCATGAATATGTCTATGGGATCAACTAAAGTAGGATTGGAGGTTGATATCTGTAATACAGAAACGTCATTTTAAATCGCTGTTATTTATTTATTTATTACTAGCTGCGCCCCACGGTTTCACCCGCGTAAATGTCGATCCCGTGGGAATATTTCGATAAAAAGTAGCCTATATGTTAATCCAGGGTGTCAGCTACCTCCATACAAAATTTTATCAAAATTGGTCCAGCCGTTTGAGTGTGAAGAAGTAACAAACTTATAAACACACACACCCCCCTCACAAACTTTCGCTTTTATAATATTAGTGTGAAAACTTTATGCACAAGTAAAAAAATTCTGCACAGAGGCGGACTTAATGCATGAGGCATTTTCTATCAGTCAAGCTTAGGGTGATGCAGAGAGAAAACATGATAGGTGCATCATACGGGATAAATAGGTTGGAAATGACTATAAAATATCTTCATGAATAATTACTAATTCATAGATAGGTACATATAAACAAAATGAACTGTCAGGATAAGTAATGATCATAGGAGAAAACGAATCCAGCAAATCAGCGACCGGATTTTGCGGTTAACTTCTGACGGATATGTTCGCGTGCCTTCACTTTAAAAAAATAACTGACAGGTTGTTGTTTTTATTACTATTTCTCTAAAAATTATAAGTACCTAACTCATAATAACTTTATTTTGTTACAGGAACGGACGAACGGCGGACCTTTCTACTTTATAATCCCGTTTATGTCAACATAAAGGTAAAAATATTAAAACTACAATATATCTAAGTATGTATGTTTTATTTTTTTATTGTTGAATGGGCCTGCTCTTGAACTTGGTCACAGCTGATGGAAAGCGATGGATGAGGTCTATGATGGAACGAGCGTGCCTAGAAGATGCCTGTTCACTCTCGCTTTGAAGGCAGACGGGTTAAACGTGGAAGGGAACACATGCGCTGGCAGAACTACATATTTTAATAAGCATTTAAAACCTAACCTGTAAAATCTACCTTTTCTATGCCATAAAAGCACAGATATAGATACACCTAGATAACGCAAGAGCACCTACTTTGCGTGCCAAAAGTCGCACCAGTTTACGATCGAAAATCATAAGCCGCCACTTTCGCGCTCAGTCCTGCGTAGTGCGTACTGCTGGCTGGGTGAGCGTGAGCGAGAGAGCGCGAGCTTGTGACGTCATAGTAGGTAGTCAAAAAGTGGCACGCTTAGTTTTCATACCTACAGTTCGTGATACTTGCGTCATCTAGGCATATCTATATCTGTGCATAAAAGTGTATTTAACGGAAAAGGAGGCTTCAATCCATACTTCCATACTATAATAGTATACTATATCCATACTAATATTATAAATTCGAAAGTAACTCTGCCTGTCTGTCTGTATGTTACCTTTTCACGCCTAAACCGCTGAACCGATTTAGATGAAATTTGCTATAGAGATAGCTTGAGTCCCGGGAAAGGTCATAGGATACTTTTTATCCCGATATTTCTACGGGATCGAGACTTATGCGTGTGAAACCGCGGGGCGTAGCTAGTACAAAATACATTATGCTGTTACTACTTATTACAATAATTGAATTACAAAGTATACCGGACACCTAATCAGTAGATATTGTAAGCAGAATTTCAAGCACATAATACAAAACTCAAGTGTAAACATCTACGAGCAAATTGTCACCATGTATTCAGTACATGATTCTAGCTAAATTCTATTCAAACTTATATTTCAAATTAATACTATTTCAAGTTAAACAAATATCAACTTTATTTTGAATGTAATTAAGTTGATTTCAAAGTGACTAGCACTATTGAAAAAGTTACAAAAATGTTTGAAATTTTATCGTAAACTGAACTTTATTTTGTATGATTTTAAGTTATTTTTCCATAAACTCATATTTGTTCACATTTTTGGCAAATAAATCGCGAATGCAGATTAGACGGGTAGTGTAAACTGCGTTTGCGATTTAAATTATATTAAATTATTTTACACAGTAACGGTATGAAAAAGTAACAGCTACGTATATAATTATTATACCAATGTAAACTCCATTTAACGTCACTCGATGTAACGACAAACTTTATTTTCTTAAGTTTCGTTTGTCCCCGTTAACAGGGACACCGTCAATGGGGACAACAGGAATAAATTTTAATGATTGAAGTGAAAACTTCTTTAGCGGCGTTGTACACTTTTTTGTAATGGGTAAAAAATCTTAAACTTGCGTCAGGACATCGCGTCAGGACACGTGACCGTCAGGAGAGACTACACAGGGGAGAACTACTACTCCTAACTACTAAGTATCCCCCTCTCTTTCTACGGCGGCGCCAACCGAAGTGAACCAAGTGAGACACGACAATGGATGGATGGATGGATGTGGATGTGGATGGACAGCTGATGGCTCGACCGTCTGTGTAGTAGCCACACTGCTGTGTACCTATTCTTAATATCCGTGTATATAAAGTGTATATTAATGAAAAAAGTGACGCAGAAATAGTGAAAAAAATGAGTTATATTAATTCAATTAATAATTGATTTATTTCAACGTTAATATTCAAGTTTTCACTTCTGCCGGCAGTCCCGGAGTGCAACCCGTCTTTTTTTTTATTGAGTTCCGCTATTCCCATTGAATGGGGACAGCATAGAGCAACACAGGCCACCGGCGCCGGCGGATGGGGGACAGCGTCAATGGGGACAACGGGAACAAACGGAGGTAGCGAACTAAATCGCGATTGCGAGGTATCGCAGTGAGGCATCTTCACTCTTAACTACACAATAGAGTTTGATGTGGTTTTCTCCTCATTTATTCCGGGAGGTTTATGCGTATAATACATTAATATTAAACTGACATACAATATAGAAGTGTAGATGTTTTGTCGTACTACAAACCGCGCGAAGGGTACGGAAGGCATAAAGAGCGGTCTTATAACAATGTCTGATAAAAAAAATATGAACAGAATTATTACGATTATAATTTTTGTAGCTATAAAATTACTCAATTCAATCTCGATTGGTCAGCACAAGGAAATGTGGAAGAAAATGGGGGAGGCTTTTGCCCAGCAGTGGGACAGTACAGGTTAACGGAAAAACTCGATTCGGCAAAAAGAAAAGTTTCCATACAAAATGAAAGTTACATCCCGAAGCATTCGAATACCCAAAACTTTTCACCAAAAGATTGTGCCACTCGTCACGACAGGGGAAAATCGCCCAAAATGACATTGAAAGATTTAATGTGAACCTATCAAATGAAACTACCTAACTAACTTGTGATCCGAATTTTCCGCTCCGAGCAAAAATAATTTTCCGGAAAAAGCAATCTAAGGAAAAAGTTTTTCCGTTAACGGAAATAGATATACGTCACGATCGGGATTCAGAAGGGACACATTCATCATTGACTAAATCCAGTAAACCTGTGATAAGGGTAGCAGTTGATTTGCGATTTTTAGTCGCAGGCCGACCAGTCGTATCGGGGATTCCGAGCGAGTATTTATTACGCGTATAAGTCTATTTTATGGCTTTTGGTTTTTATTGAAAATAGTGATAGCTGTCAGCTAAATACATACTACGTATAATATCTACAAAGTTATTTACTTCAAATAGGCACATATAAGGCGCTTTTAAAAGTCAACATTTACAAAAAAATACTGATTCTTGTTAAGACCCCTTCCAAAACGGTCGGAGTGTCTATGTTCAGACTACTTCAGACTAACCACGATTCATCGGCCATATTGTATTTTGTATTGACATTTTAGTTCGTAATATTGTTTATGCTAGTATAATAATAATGATGTAGATCCTGTATCTAAATCTTTGCTAGACTTAATTAGGTCACTTATGTGCATATGTCAATTATGTGCATATTGGTGGTGATATTAACAACCGATGTTATTGTTAAATAAATAATAATAAAGCTCTTAAAGAATTCGAAGGCATTAAAATCGTGGTAAAATAACTTGCGATCTTTATAGTTTAACAGTGACCGCAAAAATTATGTTCGGCGTTTCGGTTCGGTGTGGTGTGGTTCTCTTTGGGCGTTTAGAGTCCGTCAATACGTCAAAGACGCAGAAAAAAGTCGGTCAGTTTGCCAACAGCCCTTATTCGGAAGAAACGATTGAAAAGTAAACCTATCGTATCGCTCTGAACAATAAAGCGAGTATTTATATAAAGCTGCTTTAAGCCAACAAAATATTAAGGTATCAAGGAATTTACGGATCTAACAACCCTCCATTGGGTAGGTACTGTTGGAAGCCATTCTGTCTCATTTATTTCTTTTAGCTCAACTGCTCAATAGTAAAATTTATTACGGTTTTATTTGAGAAATAAAAATTCTAGGATTCCTTAGGAACGTTTTGAAACTAGACTTTCTGCTTTTCGACTAAGTTCAGCAGAATCTTCGTTCTTCGTATTTGCATTAGTTATCAAGGCCAATTTATATTGTCATCATTCGTACATCCATACTAATATTATTATATTATTATTATCACACTATCACACTAATATTATAAAGGCGAAAGTTTGTGAGTGTGTGTGTGTGTGTGTGTTTATATGTTTGTTACTTCTTCACGCTCAAACGGCTGGACAAATTTTGATGAAATTTGGTATAGAGATAGCTTGAGTCCCGGAAAAGGACATAGGGTACTTTTTATCCCGATATTCCCACGGGATCTAGACTTATGCGGGTAAAACCACGGGGCGCAGCTAGTAATATTATAAATTCGAAAGTAACTCTGTCTGTCTCTCTGTATGTTACCTTTTCACGCCTAAACCGCTGAACTGGTTTAGATGAAATTTGGTATAGAGATAGTTTGAGTCCCGGGAAAGGACATAGGGTAGGTACTCTTTATCCCGATATTCCCACGGGATCGAAACTTATGCGGGTGAAACCGCGGGGCGCAGCTAGTATTTTATAAATATAAAATTCAAAGTCCTGACTGACTGATATATCGAGGGTGTGTTCTTTGTGAAGAGTAGGTGTCCATTTAGCAATGGTTTTTCGAAATTCCACCCCTAAGAGAGTGAATGGGGGAGGGTGAAATTTCACGCGGATGAAGTCGCGGGTACAAGCTAGTATTTTAAAAACGTGACGTCTCTTTGTTTGTCTATTTTTGCGCTTATAACTCGATAACTGATTTCCGGACGATTTAAAAATTGACAATACTCGTTTCGCACATAATAATTATTTACTTATCCGTTTCATGTAATTCTTTAATTCCTGGTTAAACATGAGACATGGTCATATTGGAAATGCTTTATTAAGACCATTGGACCTTAAGTAAAATCGCTAATACCACTATCTATTCTACCAGGAACTCTTTTTCTTGAAGACATCTTCACAAAAATTTAGTTTTTCAACCAACCAAACCAACAAACCATCTTTCTGACTGACCGAATCCTTTGACAATTCAAATAAATGCGTTCCGTCTCATTACAAAATGAGTTCCAATTTCAATCTAAACCCATCCTTTCGAGCCAGTTATTGTATTTTGAACTTTATTCCAACAATTTAAAGTTCTTAACACAAAATTGTCAACTTAGCCTCGGGTTGAACATCAGTTTTTGTAATTAGAACCTTAACATATCGTCGTATAGTATCCAAATTCGAAAAGCGGCTCTATGGTTTAAACCTACGGGGTAAATTGCGTAACAAACGAACAGTAGTAATGGCTACCATTTTGACAGTTGAAATATCAAAACTGAAAGCCACAACCTTCATTGCGTTATTATTACGTTGTTGAGCAGACAAATTTTTCTAACATAATAATATGAAGGAATGCATTCCAACCAGTCTTACTAAGTGGTATCGTATTACCCAGTAACTGGGTTGTGGAGGTCAGATAGGCAGTCGCTTCATTTAAAATACTGGTAATCAGCTGCATCCGGTTAGACTGGAAGCCGACCCCAACATAGTTGGGAAAAGGCTAGGCAGATGATGATATGAAGGAATGGATTATATTCAAAATGATTGGATCATTCGGTTCCCTACAAAATGGTTGAGCTGGATGGTGCTGATCCACGCGTCATGTTCGTGAACGGACGCCGTCGGTTGAGACTGGTCATCTCTTAACTGCCAAGGCTTATTTTTAATCTTATTTTTTGTATTGTTTCTTCATTTGTGTGTTTTTTTACATTGTTCTCACATATAGAAGCAACAAAAATAATGTACCCAAGATTTTGTAATACATATAGAGCAGTGGTGGCCCAGTGGTATCAGCCGCGACTTACGAGATGTAGGTCGTAGGTTCGAACCCCGACAGGCGCTTTACTTTGTGTAAATTATTTCATCACCACTGCTCTCAAAACGGTGAAGGAAAACATCTTGAGGAAACCGGCATGTCCTAGAACCAAAAATTCGAAGACATGTGACATCCACCAACCCGCACTGGGCCCGCGTGGTGGATTACGGCCCACTCCCTCTCACAGAGAGGAGGCCTGTGTCCCAGCAGTGGGAACGTTATAGGCTGATTATGTTATATCTTGATTTAAAAGAGTGTCCATGGAGTTTCTTGCCCGTTCTTCTCCATAGAGATCTACGCTTTGGAATGGGCAACTAGCTTCAACTTTCTGACTAACTGACCGACTATTTAATTTTAACAATTGAAAAGTGCCTGTAAAGGTTTAATTGAAAGAAATGCTTTGATTTTTGAGTTTGATTCAGATTGTGTTTGATAGTGTGTTACGCAATTAGTGTGTTGACTCTACAGACATACCTCGTTTTATAATAAGGCCGTTTGAGTTTGAATATAATAGTGGTCCTTTGTACCTGTTAACTTCCGCCACACAACTCGCCAACCCATTGTCATCATGAAACTATACCTCAATACATCACAACTCTATTCAAAACTACCCACATAACACACAACAATGACCTCCCAATCAAATATTAATACTGCTATTATACGCTCTACGAGCCCGCATCCGCTACAGCGCTGCTAAGCAGTGCTATAAATACTGTTATAGAATCAATAAACTTTATAGCTTTCGTGGTAGTTACGCTGGATACTGCTGAGTGGTCTTAAACATGAAAATGGCATCACTTTGACTTCTTGTGGGTAAGAATTAAAAGCCTGTGGATACTCGTAAGTTATGGTCTTAGTTATTACTTGTTTTATGACTATGCTGGTATTAGTTTTAGTTTAATTAAAGCTATTATAAATTCTGCGTTGAATTCGTAAACGCCTCTCAGCAGCCTTCACATTTCATGCTTGGCAATCGAAATGGTGATCGTCGAGCAAGACAAACTTTTATCACATCATTATCTACCTAGCCTTTTCCCAACTATGTTGGGGTCGACTTTAAGTCTAACCGGATGCAGCCGATTACCAGTATTTTACATGAAACGACTGTGAACTATCTATGTGAAATATCTAGTTAATTTAATAGGGTAATCACAATTTAAGGGTGGCCGATTCTTTAGTAAACATGAGGAACAGTTTAAAATAACAAATAGCTATAAAATAACGCCGAATGCATAAAATTCTTCTTTATTTGAAGTTGGTTACCTATAAACGTACTAAGTATAGCCTCCTAAAGGATTACAATTTGTAAATCCTCTTACTGCATTCCATGAAATAACTTTATTGCAACAGTTCTTTGAAACACGGATAGCCATTAACCGAATTGACTTGACTTCCGATATTCTTTCTCCTAATATAACATTTTATCAGCCAAAACGTGCAATGATTCCGTAATTCCAAATTCCGTGGGGATGCCGCCGTAATTGCGACGCCGGGATCGCTAGCAGTTCATAAACGGACACTGTTTCATATAGGATTTGTATTCAGGAAGGGCTGCGTCATAATCATGGGGTTTTGGAGTTCCATGATCAGGACGCGCGTATGCTCAGGGGTCTATACTCTTCGTATGAGATCCGTAGTTCCGGCCGAAGCTACGGGCGTTACAATATCTGTATGTATCACCTTTTTTTTTTTTTTTCTCTCGGTGGAAATCCTCATGGACTTCCTCTATCGTGGGGGTGACAGAGGGGCATGCCGGACTCTTACCGGCTAAAACCACCGCGGTGTTCCACCTCTACCTATAGCCGGGGGTGCGGGATTCGCAACAGCATTCACCGCTCCCAATCTGTATGTATCACCTACGGACACAACCTTACTACGGTGCCCGAACTAAGAATGATGTCATTCATTCTCACGATTTGCCGGTATACGAGTACTATAGTAGTCTTTGGATTTGACAGTTGTCCCTACTCCCGCACTCCCGATGTGTCTTTGCCCGTCCGAAAAAGTTAATTAATCGGGTGTGGGATTCACTTTGAAGTTTCGAAATACTTTCAGATCGGCTCGTATGCCTCGTACCTTCGTTGACGGGCTTCGGGAGTAGCACCAGTAAAATAGATAGTAGGTCCCATTAAAATAGATGGATAAACTTTTAGAAATCATTCAGACCACCAAAATAAGGACGATGGTAAAAAAATATATAAGAAAAACGCATTAGGTACTTACAAGAAAAATAAACAGCTAACGAAAATACTCTAATGTGCTAATGTAATTTATTATTTTAGGTCAAAATAAAATCACTTTAATCCGTGTTTTTTTTTTTTGCTTAGATTTTTTTGGTTAGACGTACTGCATGAGAACTGTGTTAAAATTTGTTCATCTATTTTAATGGGACCCTGTATATGTATACAGGCTTTAATACCATCGCCATGCCAACGACCGACATGACATTATCATAATAATGTTGTTGACAAAGATGTAGATAGCCCATGGCAAGGGCTCCGGCTATTTGTGGATATGTTACCGGAAATGTATGAAACCTAGGAATTGTACATAATTCCTAGAAAATATATGCAATTCCGTGCATACCTATTTAGGAAATGTGTAAAATAATGTTTCAAAGATTCTTTAATACACACTTGTCCTGTGAAATGTATGTGTTTCCTAGGAATTGTATGCAATTCCGAGATGTTATTAGGAAATATATAAAAATTAGTGCTTTCTGTGACTGAAAGAAATGAAACACGTTTATAAACTGAAATCAGAATTTTTATTAAGGCTCTTGTTGACAGAATCAGCTTTAACAATCATATTGTAAAATATAAAATATTCATAGGGCTTATTATTATTTAAACTTCTAAAATCAACTATTTATTCCATTGTAAGGCCCATCTAGCACACATAAAAATCTACGTATAATTTTATACGTATAAAAACTTTCATTTGTTAAGTAATCAGTCTGTTATTTAAGTAATAATTATGTATGTCATCACAATATAAGAGTAGAAGTCTTTCTATTTTTTTGTAAAACTATATGTGAAGAAGGCCGCACGTGGCTAGATACATACAATTAGACTCTATCATATGACAGCAAAGGAGCAGTCGCAGTATCCAGCTGCATGTGAGGACCACTAGTATTTCAGCTGAAGAACTTATTTATTTTTGTGGCGCTGCAGTGTTCCACGCGCGCCACTCGAGAGTGGGTGCGGCCATTACAGGAATGGGCGCACGGGGAGGTGGGACCCGCTGAGGAACAGCGGGTCGAGGCCTGTCGGGGGAGCGGTGAATGCTGTTGCGAATCCCGCACCCCCGGCTATAGGTAGAGGTGGAACACCGCGGTGGTTTTAGCCGGTAGGAGTCCGGCATGCCACTCTGTCACCCCCACGATAGAGGAAGTCCATGAGGATTTCCACCGCGAGAAAAAAATTAAAAAAAAAAACAAAGGGTAAGCTGAAGTGGTACTTTAAAGTACACAATAGTTTATTTTTATAGCACAGGCATCTTGCTGCTGTACTTACAAACATCAAGAATATAATACATTTCCGATTGTTATTTAGGAAATGTATATATTTCCTAGGAAAAGTGCATATTACAAAATGTATCATGGATTTCCCATCTATTTTAGGAATTGTACACATTTCCTAGGAATTGTATACAATGACGGATTACACACTTTTCCGTTAACAGATACATTATCATTTATATCTTTTAAACACTTCCTCGATGACGTCATGAATAATGTTACTTGAGTTTACTGGTACAGTCAAACCAATAGACAAAGAACGAAGTAATTATAAGGATATTTCGAAACGGCTGGTTGACACTTTCCGTGGCCCAAGGGCTGGCTTTTACCTTGGCCAGAGGCTAAGCATTGCCATACAACGTGGTAATTTAATGCCGCCAGTCTCTTGTCTTTCAATCGTCAGCGATGCGATATTTTAGTTTGTGAATAGCTGTAGTTATGATAATCATTTTTAATTAATTAGGAATTAATTGTTGTCATTTACTTGCATATTATTTTAATTCTGCAACCAAAACGCATAAACCAGTTAATTAAATCAGCAATAGATAATTTTAATTATACACAGGCAGCAAACTTGGAACAATTTATAATCAATATTATGAGGATTCACACTTTTTTATAACCGACTTCAAAACGGAGGCTCTGTATTCGACCCGTATGTATGTATATTTGTATGTCCGCGATTTACTCAAAAACTAACAAACCAATTCTGATAATTCTTTCACTAATATGATCTACATACTTTCAGGAAGGTTTCAGTATATAATACATTAGGTAATTATTCTTATGTACGAAGTTATATGCATAAATGTACTGCGTCTCCGGCATTTCTATGCGAGTTTTGATGATTATTCTAGTCGGTGTCTTCAATCCTTCAATGCACTAGTGTTAATTAAAAAAGTTTTTGAAAGTTGAATTTCAACTGACACAGGTTTTGAGATTATATTGTCTTGTGAATAGTTGACACTAACATATTTTAATACGTGAGACAGCTTTTGTATGAAAAAAAATGCTTATGTGTAATGTTTCGAAAAAACACGCGCAAGCAGGAGACACGGCTGTAATGTTTCGTTGACTGTACAGTACATAGATAAGGTTTTAGGGTTTAACACAGCAGGATTTTTAAGACAATGGGTGTTTAGAAAAGTTGAGTCATTTTAAAACAACGTATTTAATAACAGTATCTATGAGACCC
Organism: Amphipoea oculea; assembly: GCA_945859645.1. Lineage (NCBI taxonomy): Eukaryota > Metazoa > Arthropoda > Insecta > Lepidoptera > Noctuidae > Amphipoea > Amphipoea oculea. Next base: position 17,744,633 of record OX243880.1, read on the forward strand.
AGCCTAGCTGATAATGAAGAATGAAAGACATGAAACAATTAGCGGACATGAAGAAGCTGAGTTGAACGGAGGCTTTTGTTTTAGTTTTAGTTTCATAACAATCAAAGGTGTTTTTGTATCGTATCTTTGTTTAACAAGAAAAGAATCCATACTAATATACTAATAATATTATACATTCGAAACTAACTCTGTCTGTCTGTATGTTACCTTTTCACGCCTAAACTGCTGAACCGATTTAGATGAAATTTGGAATAGAGATAGTTTGAGTCCCGGGAAAGGACATAGGATAGTTTTTATCCCGATACTCCCACGGGATCGAAACTTATACGGGTGAAACCGCGGGGCGCAGCTAGTATACAATAACTTCTTAGCCATAGGTAGATAATTTGATGCGTTTTCGTTGGATGCGAGAAGCACAAAACTGGTTGAAGTGGAGGTGCTTGGGGGAGGCCTATGTCCAGCAGTGGACGTCTTTCAGCTGAAATGATGATGATGATGAGATAATTTGATCTCTTGATGTGAGGGGCTTGTGGCTAAGAAATAATAGCCACACGGTTTGGTCGATCAGATTAAGCTACGCTTGCCGCGGTTGGTCCGTGGATGGGTGACCATCTTCACATACCAAGAACTCTTGCGTTATCTAAAGAAAAAGAAAGAAAAGAAAAGAAAGAAAATACATTTATTTAGCACAGACTAAAGATAAAAATGATGAATGAATGATGCCTACAGCGTATTCTATCCTATTTCGGCCACATAATGCGAAAGGGAGATAGCAGCCTTGAAAAGCTGGTTATTGTTGGCAATACCGAAGGAAAGAGAGCGAGAGGCCGGTCGCCAACACGATGGTCCGACCAAGTGAAAGAAGCTACGTCCTCGAGCAATTTTCAGCAGGTGGTGATGGCAACTTTGGACCGGAGTAGATGGAGGCAGATTGTCCGTTTGAAAGGATCCAGTGACCACGATCCTCAGTAATGAGGGACCGATTGCAGAAGAGAAGAGAGAAAGATAAAAACAAAAATTATAAATAAAGGTCAAGGTCTAGGTGTATCTATGTATATCTGTGGTGGTAACAGATTGCGGGTCGATGTTCCTGCAACACAGTATTCTGTATTCCTAGTTACCTACTTCATCATCATCATCATCATCATTTCAGCCGAAAGAAGTCCACTGCTTGACATAGGCCTCCCCCAAGCACCTCCACTTCGACCGGTTTTGTGCTTCTCGCATCCAACGAGTTCCTGCGGCCTTCACAAGGTCGTCGGTCCACCTTATGGGAGGCCTTCCAACGCTACGTCTTCCAGTACCACGCCACTCCAGAACCTTTCGGCCCATCGGTCATCTTTTCTGCGAGCAATGTGCCCTGCCCACTGCCACTTAAGTTTCGCAATTCTTCGGGCAGTTACCTACTTATTGAATCATATTATATCGCATCGCATCACTTCCTCTACACTTATGTAAACCTGATAATTTAATCAAGAACTCAAGACTCGAGTAGGTATCTCAGATATTCAAAGACACTTACCTACGCAAGTAGGTATTTGCATACTGCTCACTTAGACAAACACTTGTACGGAATAATTAATTGATAAGCAAACTATTATCTATGAATCATGATAGCTAGAACACACAGGAATACTGTTTCCATTATTGGATGCCATAGTTTGTGTATTTACCATGGATTATTAGAGTACCCTACCCCTTCATAATGCCGGAGAATAAGAGAATAGATAAGAATCAAACCGAAAATTTTGCATTCAGAAGTATGAGGAACAGGGTGTAAAGTTCACTCATACTCTATAGAAAAGGGAGTATCCTCGGGGCGGGTGTTGTGTCTGGCGGGCAACTGCCCAATGATTCATGTCGGGCTGTTGTATCTATGCTAGTTGCGCGATAAACTCTGCTTGCGAGATGCAGGATTGGCGTTACGTCAGTATGACGCGTTGTTCGCATGTAGCGTTCTAGATACTTACCGCTACACACAAAAAAAATTCTGGTCTCTGAAATCAACCGTATCAAAAATAAAGTCGCAAATAAACAACTTAACAAAATAAATAGACAAAAGAATTTAATTAGCAAGGAGATCTTATCGAGAAAATTAACAATTTGGAGAGAAAGAAATCGACGTAAAAGAGGCACGGATTCATGAGTTACGGCTTCTAAGGGGTCGGACATAAACGGATTTGACGCAATAGGACTGACAGACCTGAGCCTGACTGACAGTTTTACACTTCTCTGGAAACCTACGGAAAGAGAGGCAGACTTAATAGAATAAAAAGTTTAAAAACTAAAACCCGACTACTGAAAAGGATGAAACAAGAAAGTATGTTCCCGTGGTCGCATGCCGCTGTACTAACATAATATATTACAAGCTATGGTAGCATGCGACCACGGGAAGGTACTTTCTTGTTTCATCCTTTTCAGTAGTCGGGTTTTAGTTTCAAAACTTTTTTTTATTTAATTATTTTGGGGCTTATTTCAGTAATAGTTATATTTTTGAAATGTGCTAATTACGCTCTCTTTAATTTGATATCCCACAAAGCACCATCCCAAAATATTTATTTGTAAATTCATTAGTTTATGACGTCCTCTAGGGGGCGCCATATTGAATTTAGTGTGACGTCACATAGCCTATAACCAGCGGACGGTCAAGACGCTTCAAACGATACCGGTCAAGATCATAACCCTCCTTTTTGCTTCGCCGTAGTTGGGTAAAAATTGGGTTAAATATTAGGTCCTTACATATGAAATTGGCGTTTTTCGTACCGGCCACTTTAATCACGAATTTCTCCTCTTTGGTAAGGAATTCCAAATTCAAATTTGTACAGCTATTTACTCATGTATTTGTGCTTCGATGACCGTCATTCATTTGTTTTTTTTCTTCTGTTTTTTCTGTTTGCGTCACTCATTTTACAAAATGGAAAATTTAAAATATCGCATTATTTACGAGTACGAGTTCCGCCGTGGCACTAGTGCTGCGGAAACGACTCGAAGGGTGAATGATGTGTATGGCGGTCATGTTGCAAAAGAAAACACAGTTCGTTTTTGGTTCCAACGTTTTCGTTCTGGAAATTTCGACCTGCAGAACAAGCCCCGTGGACGGCCTGAGACCCAAGTTGATAATGGAGAATTGAAGGCTATTGTGGAAGCGGACCCATCGCAAACCACGTCCGAGTTAGCTGCAGGCTTCGATGTTAGTGATAAAACTGTTTTAATTCACTTGAAGCAAATTGGGAAGATTAAAAAGCTTGAAAGCACGACAACGCCAGACCACACACTGCGCAACAGACGGCTACCAAATTAGAAGAGCTTGAATTGGAATGTCTTAGACATCCTCCGTACTCCCCGGACCTTGCTCCAACAGATTACCATTTTTTTCGCAATTTGGATAACTTTTTGCAAGGGAAAAAATTCAACTCCGATGGGGCAGTCCAAATCGCCTTCAAAGATTTTATTGATTCCCGTCCGACTGGTTTTTTTAGTAAAGGGATCAATGAACTACCTATAAGATGGCAAAAGTGCATTGAAAACAATGGTTCATACTTTGATTAATTAAATATATTATATTAAAAAATATTCGACTTTTTGTTCCTTCCATACAAAACGCCAATTTCATATGTAAGGACCTAATATAATGACCACCAAAAAAATATACTAAACACCAAAAATTTAAGTCTAAAATTACAATAGTTCTAGCTGGGCACCTCGAGGTTAGTTTTGGTTAGGTTACTTTAAATCCTGTTTCTGTGCACAAGATAAAAAACAACTGTTCCCTACTTTTATATTCGCATAACTCGTCAAAATATAGGGAACAGCTGATTTTTTTTCGCGATTTTAGGTTTCGTCCCATAGTAAAAGTTGTCCATAGTGATGAGTACAATGACCCCCTAGAGTTATGGGATATAAAAAAAACACGATGTAGTAACTCGCGAAAACCAGTGGCACATAGTAGATTGTTTTGTTCCAACCTATTTACTACAGTACGTCAAACATCATTAATTACGGTATCCCGGTCACATTCATTCTTTCGACGCAATGAAGTGTGTCACACTTTTGCACCAGTTTTTTGTCTGCGTGTCATCAAAACACTTCTACCGAGTTCTTATAAATTATTTATCAATCAAAGTAAGTAGGTAGTCTTTTTGCACTTGTTTTACCGTAAAAATGTAAATATTCAAAGCTGATTTCAGTCGTTTAACGGGTATCTAATTCTATAATCATCATCTGCCTAGCCTTTTTAGAACTATGTTCTGGTTGGAGTTCAGTGTAACCAGATCCGCGGGAGACGCTCCGGGCGTCGGGAGCCGCGTGACGACTCCCGGCCACCGTAGGCGCGGGTTTGTTGCGGACGGAGAGTAATGGGTAGCTCACCGTCCGATCAGGACCAGGCTCGTGCCGGACGGCGCGTACGTTCCACGCGCGCCTCGAAGAGATGTCAGCAAAAAGGAAGGGGCCTGCCAGGGCCGAACCCTGCCGGGGGTGCGGGATTGCCGAAAGGGTTACCGCTACCCCGGAACATAAAGGGCTAAGGAAGGAACACGGATGGTTTTTAGTCAGTAAGAGTCTGACACTCCCTTCCGCTCTACCCAGAGCGGGAGGGGTCATTTGATGATTTCCCATCCATAAAAAAAAAGTGTAACCAGATGCAGCTGAATACTAGTATTTTTCACGGAGTGATTGCCTGTCGGACCTCAATAGGCCGGTTACAAGGTAATACGTAAGTTGTACGCAAAATATGCGCATAGACGTGGAGTTGCGGACACCTGCCCGTATTACCTTACCTTAGGTAATACGATACTACTAACACGATAAGGCTGGTTGTCAGACTTTTGGGGTTGAAACTATTCGTAACAATTATTATGTGTTATTTTATTAAATTAGTAGACTCACTGTCAATATTTGGTGTACAAATCAGTCGTGTCCAAGATGTCAATATATAAATATGGTGTCATTTGGTGTCAACTGCGGAGTACGAACCCACGCTCCCTTTTCGAGAACCAAAGAGGTTTGTAAGCTTATACTATTCTATAACCCCCTTACCTACTAATAAACGTTGTATAGCGTCTGTATAGTTACACAACGCTTTGTCTTCTTCTTTCGAAAGTCAAAAGGTTGACTGGTAGAAAATGCCTATGGCATTAAGTCCGCATATGTACATTTATGTGCTTGAAGTATTAAATAAATTACTGACGACTGAAAGAGAGAAATCGGTGTGTAACTATTCATCTGATATAATACGTTTATTGGTAAGGGGGTAAATCTATAGTTATTATAATTACGGGGATCTCTTTAACTTTCAGTTAAATATGTTTGAGACTGATACTCGTAAAAAAACCCAATCCAGTGAGTGAGTGAGTCTTCGTAAAAAAATCCTAACCAATAAGCCTAATTAATGGGGGTCCCAAACTCCACTCCACTGTTTCCGTGGCCCATCCTTAAGGCCAAGTAGATAATAGTTTCATTTGTATTCGGCACTGGAAGTCACCGGGATCCCGGGATCCGGTGTGATCCCGGAAAATGACCGATGTCTCGGAGATAACTGAGGTACCTTACATCGTAAACTTGGTGAATGTCTCACTCTCACTTATTCAGTGCTGGAATTGGGTTACCCATCTTAATTAGGTTTTAGGAGATGCCTATTAAAAGCAGCCAGTTAGATCATTTACGACGCTATAGTCATATGAGACTAATGCTAGTTTTCAGTAATATAAATACCTAAATGAATGCCAAAATAAAAGGGCGCTGTTGGATTACAAAATACATTTTGTATCTAAGGTGTAAGGCTAAATAAAGCCATCTTTGAGCTGAAGGTATTCACAAAAGCAACTTCTTGCAATAATGAACTAAGTCATCGCCATACGCTTGACATTGAATTCGTAGGTATAATATCATTTACGACAGGAAAATAAAACACGAAACACTCTTCTGTTTCCTGTTGCTTTGGAATTTGTGGGGACATCAACGATTTCTACAAAAAAGGCATTTAGATGTGTTTTTCTTTACTCATATATGGTTGAAAATCAGAGTTTGTCTACTCCAGAAAATAAGGAAAAACCAAAATCCACGCTCAAGGCCATTTCAGCGCAAGAATCCTCTGAAAACACATCATAGGCCATCTCTTTCGCAAATCCGTGTTACAGTACCCGGCGATAAATATTGCACATCGACCTTTGGAAAGAAACAATCGGCTAATTTCGGCTTCGTAGTGCGTTATCTCTGTCGCACACTACCTACGTGACGTTAACTGACGTTTTGTCAGTCGTTGTTCAAGTGCGATAGAGTGCGGTCGCGTCCAGTTCAAAATATATATCTAGAGTTGTTAACACCCCCAAATTTAAATAATTTTAAGTTGTACTATGGCAGTTTTAGGGAAAATAGGGGAACCTTTTTATTTTACCCCAACCTAAAGCAATCATTTATAGAAAAATTGGTGTATTTTATACAAAGAATAAAAAGAATTATCAAAAGAAGCAAATCATAATTGTTTTAACAGCTCCTAATAGATACCGGACTGTTTGTATTTCGTGCGACAGAGATAACGCTCTACGAAGCCGAAATTAGCCGATTGTCTCTGTCCAAAGATGGATGTGCAATATTTATCGCCGGGTACTGTACGTATTTATCTTCTGTACGAGCGTCTACCGAACCGACCGTATACCGTCTGCATGAATGTCTGATAGAACTGTCGCAGCTAACTGGTTAAATTAGCCTTTGGAAGTAGTGCTCGCCTCGCTTCGCTCTCTCGGCTCGCACGCGGTTGATCACAGTTCTAACATAACCATACCAATTTGGTCGGGGTGCCCTGGCTTAGTTACTGCGACCAATTCGGCTCGCGCGTGATTAGTTACAGACTTCCAACCTAAACTATAATTGAATATCATTCAGACCATTAGTTGAACGGCCGCCGCGCGCCGTTTAGTTAAAAGGCTAGGCGGTTAACTATACGGCTAATTAAACCAGTTGGATACAACAGAACGATGGAATCTGTAGGTCGGTGATGATTCTGTTGATGATTTAGGGTAAAGACCCTGAACAAATTCCACTAGCGGTATGAACGGTATTCTAAAGCGCTGAGATGCAGCAAAGAAATTGAACGTTTATAGCTATTTAAAATGTAAACCTGTTTCTTTCTATTTTCTTTCTTAATACCGCACAAAACTGACAAACTATTTATTTCTTTTACACAACAACAAAGAAGATTATTCGTCTAGCCATAATTTCTAAATTAAGACCACATAAACGGTCTAGCGACGCTAACAAAAGTCCAGTTATGACCGTACCCTTTTATAATATTTCTCATAAAAACGGCGAAATTAAGGTCTAATGCAAATTCTGCGTATTAAAAATACTGTGGCTAAGGGACACTTGCTATTAACATACGTAAAAAGTGCTAAAAAACTGAATATTATGTTAATGTCTTGGATGAGAAGCACCATTTAACAACATACGGACTTTTCCGTTTGCCAAACATTGTGGTAGCAAGAGTAACACATTTTTGTTTAAAAGCTTCTCAAGAATTACGACCAGCAGCAGCGGCTAGCAACCTCCGTCAAAGTCTATATATCTTTTTACATAATCAGCCTATAATGTTCCCACTGCTAGGACACAGGCCTCCTCTCTGTGAGAGGGAGTGGGCTGTAATCTACCACGTGAGCCCAGTGCGGGTTGGCAGATGTCACATGTTTTCGAATTTTTGGTTCTAGGTTGCATGCTGGTTTTCTCACGATGTTTTCCTTCATCGTTTTGAGAGCAGTGGTGATAATGAAATAATTTACACAAAGTAAAGCGCCTGTCTGGGTTCGAACCCAAGACCTACGACTCGTAAGTCGAGGCCATTACCACTGGGCCACCACTGCACTCAAACCGTATCGACCCGTGCGGCTATTATTATTTAAACACGAGCATTCCTTCTATCGACAACTTTTAGCATTATTTATGTTATCCACTTAAGCGTAAATTCTTTCTACCAATTTAGACCTTTATCGAATAACAATACTACCAAGACTAACGTAATTTATAACAAGAGTATCATTCGCAGCTCTTATTGATCTGTCCTCGTAAAACCCTGGGTTTATGTTAGGTCCAACCAATAAAGAACTTAGCTTTTTCCTCGTCTGGCGCTTTTAGATTATTATTGTTTGGATAAATTGAGGGTTCAGGCTTCAGGTCAAATCATACGTTATTTTTTACTGAAATTAAATTGACGAAAGTTTTTTTTGGGTGCTACGACCAGGCACAAATCCGGACTCAAGGTTATTGAAAAATTCCTGATGAAAAAACACTTTGCCGGGAATCGACCCCAGTACCTCATCGAACAGGATCTCCATTAGCGCTTGCGACGAATAAGACCAACGAGCCACAATTATTAAAAAAAAAAATTGTGAAAATAAATGGCAACTTGTGATGTTTACCAATTACCTACAGTCATGTCTAAAAGTGTGTACCTATACACTTGGCAATTTTCAATTGCGATTTTTTCGTGAAATAACTAATGCAACGTTGAAATACAACACTTAACATAAACCTATGGGTTCGAAAATACTATTTTCGTAATAACATAAAATTTCATTCAAAAATAAAGGAGAAAATCGCCTTTGAATAAAGTCAAGTGTATACATACTTTTAGACGTGACTGTACATGGTATTTGGCATATTGAAAGAAAACTTTTTATTTGGGGGGGTGGGGACACAGGAAATACAGAAAGTAAAAAAGGAGTATTTAAAACTAACAAAGTTATACTAAAAACAACTAGAAAAAGAACTATGCGAAGCCAAGAAGGCTTCTATCTCAACATAATGCTGCTACATTTAAAAAATAAATACCGTAGCGCTGGTATTCTGATAGGGCCCGATTATTGTCGCTTATCGCACAAGCCTTATTACGAAAGATTACGTTAATCTATCTAAACAAATGCCAGTTATAAAGAGGTAATCTGTGCAACTACTGAACCGATTACATTCTTTCACTGATTTAAGGCTACACTATGCCTAAGTGCTAGAGGGTATGTTTTATGATTTATTGTGCATAATGCACTTCCACGAAGACGCAAGTAACGGGCAGAAACTCATTTTATATACAGGGTGGATTTTTGAGATGGGGCAGTAAGGGCAGCTACCGTAACCGTTATTGCCACAGGAAAACGGTCTTAGAAGGCTTTCCTTAACTTTTTGAGAAATGTTGATTTGCAATCATAGATTTTGAAAAAAAAATACAGTCAGCAGGAAAATTGGCAATTTTCACAAAAGCTTATTTTGATGCCAATCGATCCTGTTTCTTAAAAGGATCAAAAACTTCTATCGGACCAACTGAGGTTTGAGTACAAGAAAAGTCAGAAATCGCAAAAAACTATTCCCATACATTTCGTAGGAAATAAGGCTAGGTACAACTTACTACCTGCCGGGGTCGCGGGTTGTCCGAAAGAGATACCCTGGCCCCTGGCACAGGCAACTGAAGGAACACGGGTGGGTTTTAGTCAGTAAAAGTCTGACACGTCCTCTCGCTCCGCCCAGAACGGGAGAAGTCATTTGATAAATTCCCACACAAAAAAAAAAAAAAAGTACAACTTACTAGGGCAGCTACCTAGCTGCCCATACTGCCCCATCTCAAAAATCCACCCTGTATTTGACGAATAATCGCATTCCAATTTCCGTCATACACCACGCATACAAATAGTTGGTACCTTATTGAAATAAGCAAAATAAACAAACGACTATCCATTCCCCTGTTATTCCAATGACGGTTCATGCGATTGACAGCTCTCAACAAAAGTGGGTAGCTGTTTATTTTCTTACTTTCCTGAATGAAGTACAGTCGCACCCAAAATATATTCGTCACCTTAAGGGCTATTTTTGTCTGCTTATTGCACGATAGAATCTGCTCTCCCGACTCAGCCTTATATATTGCGTCGTAATGTCAATAGCGCAGAATGACATTCAGCGCCATCTTTTTTATACAGGATGGCAGGAACATCAACACGCAATTTGTTATTCTGGAAAAAAATTTGCTCTTTCATACATTTTGACCGCGTAGCTATTGCACTTTTCCATGAAACAGCAGATTTTTTTTATAACCGATCAAAAATTTCTAAGCAATTATATACAGGGTTTTATTAGTAAAACACTAACAACCTCTCAGAACTATATTAGTTACTATCATCATAAACAACAACTTTTGTTCTATGACTTTTAATAATAGGGTATTTTCCTGGGTAAAAAAATAATAATTAGATTTAGTCCGTCAGTTAGATTATCGAAAAATAATGGACCCTTATTTTTTCTTTTGTCAATCAAACAAAAAATGACAAAGATAAAGCGCGTCAAAATTTGGGAGTGGGGGTCGTGACGTCACGCCGTGCTAAAAAGTGTCGCACGGCGTGACGTTACGCGGAACCTTAACGGGCGATATCTTCATCATTTTTTATATAATTGACAAAAGAAAAAATAAGGGTCCAATATTTTTTGATAATCTAACTGGCGGACTAATTAGAATTTTTTAGGAAACTAGCCTATTCATCGGACTTTTATAAGTACAAAAATAAAAATATTTCAATCCAACGCTCTAAATGTTACGAACTATACTCGAAGCAAAAGAAAACGCTAGTTAGGTAAACAAACTACCTTCTATACTCCATAGGTATAGGTAGTTAAATAAAGGTAAACAAACAACCACGTGAATTGGACCCATGTGACCATGTTATAATTCATTAAAAAGGATGCTAAATTAAAGAGTATCTACACACGGCGACACATCAAGCTATACGTTTCCAGTTTTTGCTGACCTCGCAATGTATAGGTTTTTCGTACAATCAGAAGTCAGCTTATACTGGTTATGTATAGCTTGATGTGTAGCCGTGTGTACAGCTGTGACGTAGCATGACAACTGAATAGACTGGTATTACGTTTAGTCGGTTAACTAAGTCACGTGGTTTTTTGAAGTGAAAACTTCTTTAGCGGCGTTGCACACTTTTTGTAATGGGTAAAAAATGTTAAACTCGCGTCAGGACACGTGACCGTCAGGAGAGATTCCCCCCCCCCCCCCTCTCTTTCTACGGCGGCGCCAACCGAAGTGAACCAAGTGAGACACGACAATGGATGGATGGACGTGGACGTGAGTGTTTAAAATATGGAAATTGAACAAAGTGCATCTATTAATGAAAAAAGGGACGCAGAAATAGTGAAAAAAAATTAGTTATATTAATTCAATTAATAATTGATTTATTTCAACGTTCATATTCAAGTTTTCACTTCTGCCGGCACTCCCGGAGTGCAACCCGTCTTTTTTTGTTTACCTTTATACATGGTGTAACAGAATAAACGCAAGTCCTGAAAGTAGTTTGTTCATAATTGACTACTGAATCGATTTCAGTAACTTTTAATATAGGTATTTTTTTTCAAAAGTTATGTTTTTTGCCATACTGACCGCCGATTGAACCAAAAGAAAACTAAATCTTATCTCAAGGCAGTAAGACTCAATTTTAAATGCATAAAGTGTTGCTAGGGTCAACACGATTTTCTCAATATTAATAGGTAGCTTTAAATAAAATAAGTTTTGGGTATTGTATTATGCTTTTAACTCAATACTCTAATTGGAGTGTATGAGGTCTTGCGTTAATTATGTTACATATTGTATAACTACCTAAACCTATGGAGTATAGTACAAAATGCAGCGGAGGGGAGCGGGGGTTAGATAGAACAACGAAATTTTGAAGTTTTGTTTTTGTTAAATATATTATGTTTTGTAAAAAGCCATAGAACAAAAGTTGTTGTTTATAATGTAGGTAAGTAATACAGTCCTAGAAGGTTGTTAGTGTTTTACCAATAACCCTGTATATTTCTATGCTTCCTGGGGTCTAGAATCATAATATGCTGAATACATGGTTACAGTTTGCACGTGGATGTTTCTGCCATTCTGTACTTACCTATGTCACACCGAACTAAAATATGACAGCTGACAGCTGACAGGAGTGACAGTCTCTGACGATTACTTTTCATAAGTGTCCCGACTTGATAAAGGAAAGAATTTGAAAACTGACGAATACATGAAAGACTTGACTGTACCTATAACGTTTCCTCAGATTTCTTGCAAGTTTCATGTTTACTGAAATAGGCGAATATCTCACCAATTTTATGAAGGGTGAACATGCCCAATAAAATGTTATTTTCTGTTCATCGTATCGTCTTTATTGAGTTGAATATGTGAACCCTTTTCTATTGTGGAGATGCTTTTGAGTTTATAATAAAGTTGTGTGTTATCGTGATTGAGTTAGGAAAGGTTTCTGAATAAAAATATCGTTTAATGGCGCGTAGAATTGTTGGTTGAACATGGTTACAGGAGTTTTTATTTGTCAAGTGATTGCTATCGAAACGCTAAGAAGAAGATTTGTCAAGTGATTTTGGATAACATTTAACGAGTAGGTGGTCAAGTAAAATGTTAAAATGTGTACGGTTCACGTACAGTTTATGAAACTGCATACGCAGCAACCTAATTACCTTCTTCATTTATAATAGCGTTAAACATCTTTTTAAGTTAGTTGACAAATTACTACTGTCGCGAGCACTGCGGATTAGCATCCAATCTTTACTTGTAAATCGGGCTACTTAATAAACTTTCCTGTGTTACTTAAATCCGTGGTTTCCGTCAACTTACCTAAGCTAACTCTAACTACTTCAAGTGAACGAACTATAACTTATTGTACAAGTGTAAGAGTGCCTGTTACTTCCGGACCTTACAAAATGTATCCTGTAAGAAATTTTAAAAGGCCAACTGGAAACCTACTCCAAAGCGTAGGATGAATGGTGGCCTCAACTCAGCTTATCACAGCTCACTGCTGGACATAGGCCTCTCCCAGGCTGCGCCACAATACCTTGATCTCCGCCTTCAGCATCCAGTTTGTCCCAGCCACCTTTTTAACTCTCAAGCGTCAAGTGTACACCAAGTGTACAAAAGAGAAAGTGCTCGAAACGTCAACTGTACACCAAGTGTACACAACAGTATCATTGTTCTATTGTCATTGTTAAAACAATGACTTTACTGCGCCCATTCAACTACTCCGACCCGTGGGGTGTTTCGACAGGTAGGCGGGCAAAGGTGTAAGAGGTTAAGGTCGTCGGTTCATGTAGCTGGGGCCGTCCCAGATTACGCTTGTTCGCTGGTTGCCTATCAGGTACCTATACTTCGATTTCATCAAGTAGGTTCAGACGCCAGCACAGTAAGCTACCGAAAACTGTCAAATTTTCCCAATCAACTTTGAGCCTTATGCTTTAGCGTTAAAGTTGAAAATCTATTAAAGAAATTTGACAGATTGTAGTAGCTTGATGTGCTGGCGTCTGTACAACTAATCTCTTCTCATACCCACAGTAGATACTCAGGTAAGTTTCATATAAAATCCAGCAAAACAAGTTATTTTTAAAATGGATGCTACAAAGCTGGGTTAGTGCATTAATCCTCTTACGGAAAATTGCTATCTAGTTCCTATATTTTTAATAAATACAAAAGCGCGTTACATAGACTTATAGGATTAATAATATAGTTACAACACTCAGTATAAAGCTACGGTGGCCGCAACAAAGCGTCCGCAATTTACCATCGTTTGACGTCACAGAAACCAATTATGAACGTAAGTGTGTGTACTTCTAGTGAGCGTTTTTTGACACTGTAAAGTCAAATCCCGGTGCCGTCATTTCGATGACGGCCGTCACCGGGTTGTTAAGCTACGGCTTCCCAGAAGAGCGGTGGCCGTCATATTTGTAGCGGACGCCTTGAAAATCTGTCATAAAGTTGAAAATCTATTTAATAAATTTGACAGATTATAGTAGCTTTACCTATAACATATAAAGTGGGATTTTGTTACCAAAACGAAGTGGGTGGTTACATTGTGTCTCGGGTGCTTAACCTTGGCCTCTTCAAGAAACCTTCTATCTTACAATAGTTAAAACATTTTGTTGCCACGCGCGTTTTACAATTTGTTAAATATTTCAAGTTATACATCTCAAAAATCTACCAATGTCAGCAGTGGCGTGCATTGCATATAAGCATACTCTTATAAGCAGTGCCTACCTAGATATATCAACATAAGCCTGTCAATTGTCAAGTGTCTGGGTGTAATTTATCTATAATATGTATGTATTTAGAAATATATAAGTATGTTTATCAGTTGTCTAGTACCCATAACACAAGCTCTGCTTAGCTTGGGACTAGATGGCATTGTGTGATAGTTGTGGAATTACATTTTAGTGTGTGTGCCCTACAATTAAGAAACTCACTAAATTATCATACCTAACCAAAAAGAAAATCTTCAAACAAACACGCGCGGCTGTGGGCAGTCGCCGGACGGCCTACTCTACTCGGCTCCCGTAATATTCGCATATTGACGCACATGACGTTCGACCTTCGCAATTTATCACCCTTAAGTAGGCATGTTACTCAAATAACCACACTTTTGACCTCATTTTTTTTCTGATAGACTAGACCCGGCCTAGTGCCTACCTATTCTGAAAACCAATCCACGCCACTAATTGTGAGTTGCTCTTCAACTAAGCATGCAAAGTTAGGATCTGTTTCAAACCTAGATTGCAGAAATATTAATAATATAATAATATACTGTATCTAAAATGTACCTCCGATTGAAAAATTAATCGATGATTTCCAGAAAATAAGCCAACTAATTTTTTTTCGCATTTCTTAAGGTACTTAATCAGTCCAGTAGATCCGGAGCAAATTGGCTGTGACAGACGGACAGACAGACACAAAAGTGATCCTATAAGGGTTCAATTTTTTTCCTTTTGAGGTAGGTACGGAACCCTAAAAACGAGAAAGTTCTCCATTCAAGTATTTACCTGTATGTTTACTTTGTAAATTAAAGGTATTGACACTCGGTCTAGCTCAAAAGTATAGCTATTATCTACTATGGTAACGAAAAACAATCGTTTTCTTTATAGGAATCAGCACCCTAATTGCGTAACACACTATCAATCGGAATCTGAATCATTTTGAAGCAAATTGCTAATCCATTGCTTCATAAGTTCGAATTTTTTTACTGCTCAACACGTAAATAACGCAATGAATGTTGTTGAACTGTCAAAATGAAACCGATTCCGATTGACAATGTGTTACACAATTGACCCCGCAGGTCTTATTGAAACTGCGAACTTTAGACCGCGTCCAACTCAGAAGATATACGACAGTAATATATTAAAGAAAATGTTTTTCCGGTACATTTTCTTTGCTTCGTAGAAGGGACGCTCAATTTGAAGACTGAATATATCAAGCGACCAAATTAATGGGTTGCCGTTTTAACTTCGTGTTTGTAGCGTTATTGGTTTTTAAAATTACTTTTTTGTGTTTGGATTTTCGGGGATCGCTGATGGGTGGGAGTTTATTTAATAGATTTTTCATCAGCTTCTAACAATTTGTGCTAAAAAAATTGTCAGTTATAAAAGACTAGCGCCTAACCCCTGCTTCGCACGGTTTTTGCGACTTGACAAAGCATGAGGATACAGGGTGACATACATCGACGTGCAAACTGTAACCAAGAATTTAGCACATTATTCTAGAGAAAATATCGTAGAAATTTTCCGTTGGTTATAAAAAAACCCTTATGATTATGTTTTTTTGACATGATGATGTACTAACATACTTATAAGCTATGGTAGCATGCGGCCACGGGAAGTTACTTTCTTGTTTCATCCTTTTTCAGTAGTCGGGTTTTAGTTTTTGAACTTATTTTTTTATTTAAATATTTGGGGGCTTACTTCAGTATAATATTTTTGAAATTTGCTAATTGAGTCCTTTCATTATCAAATGAAAGGACTTAATTGGCTATCAACCCAACAAAGCACCATCCTAAAATATTTATTTTTAAATTCAATACTTTATGTCCTCTAGAGGGCGTCGATATCCGTGAGAGGGCGTCATATTGAATTTAGTGTGACGTCACATAGCCTATAAGCAGCGGACGGCGGCGGCTTCTAACGATACCTCATTTGTCAAATTATTATAAGTACTTTTGAAGTTATGAGGGAACAGGTGAACATACATACATACCGGTTATTAAAATCATATTATACCTACCCTCCGTAGTCGGGTAAAAACAACGCGGTCACAGAGACAAACACGAAAAGCGACTTTATTTATAATATCTGTAAATAAAGAAGAATTCATTTTGGCACCACACGCTTGTATTTTATCTCTAGCTTGATGTAAAATCTCACCCTCCCATACAGGAAGCTTAAAACGTAGCCATTAAAATTGCGATTTAAAATTAATTATATCCTAAACGTAATTAAAATAAAACGCCATAGATTTTAACTCTTCTATTAACTTTGTTAATACGAGAACATTCAGACTTAAAGCCTGACAAACGCGAAAATAAAATATAATTTATAAGCGAAACTGAAATGGGGACACGTAGAATTTATTGCGACGCATAAAGTTGTGTTTTAAACATGTTAAAATGTATTACGTACAATAGAAGTAACGAGTAGGCAGTTGTGCCCCGGGGTATTGTGTTGTGAGTTATGTGTTGCGAAAAGGACGAATGTAGGCGCTATGCTATCATTATCTACATAGTATCTATGTATCTACTAGCAGCGCCACGCGGTTTCACCCGCATAAATTCCGATGCCTTGGGAATATCGGAATAAAAAGTATCCTATGTCCTTTCCCGGGACTCAAACTATCTCTATACCAAATTTCATCTAAATTGGTTCGGCGGTTTAAGTGGGAAGAGGTAACAGACAGACACACTTTTGCATTTATAATATTAATACGGATATTGATATTATAAATTCAAAAGTAACTCTGTCTGTCTGTTTTCACGCCTAAACCACTGAACGGATTTCGACAAAATTTGACAAGGAGATAAATGGCATCCTTGGGAAGGATATAGAATTTTTGATTTAAAAATATTCCTATTGGGGGATGATGATAGATAGGGGATGAAAGTTTGTATGGGAAACGCAGCATTTCTTGTGTTAGGCATGTTTGGATAAAAAGCATGTGGATAGGCCATAATTTCGGTTAGGACATAGAAAGAAAGAAAAAGTACCTATTTATTGCGAGTCGTACAGGAAGATCACAAACTAAACTAAACACGGTAAAAAATGAAAACCAAGTTATATAAAAAAAAAAAGTAACAAAAAGAAAAATGAGACAGAAACTCCTATACGAGGCCAAAAGGCTCCTATCTCAGCATGACATAGGTACTTTTATCCAAGTAGTATCCCATGAGATGATATTATGTGACGTCCACGCGGACGAAGTCGCGGGCAGAAGCTAGTTCGCCTTGAGTGGTTGGTGGTAATACTTTTTCAAATCCCCCTGGTAGTTCCAGAGATTACCCCTACATCACACCCCGGACACTCCATACAACGCTCGCAAAATAATTACCTACTACTACTACATTAAAAAATGACGTTTGTATACGTATGAATGTGTGCGTGAGGTACTTGTGTATGCGAGCGCCCTTGTTAAAGAACTGCGACGAATACGCCGAAGTGCGGGGTGAGGTGCGAACTGATGTTAGTGCGGGGAAGGGAGTGTCCTTTCTGTACGTAGTACTTTAAGTATTCTGTGCCTACATACAAACTTACAAACAAACTTTTATATCTTTTATTTTTCTTTATAATATTAGAATATACATTACTTCCTTAGCGATATTTAATACTCTTCTATACAAAAGACCATTCTATAAAAACTATACCTATCTTTCATCATTTGTTGTACTAAAAATACGTAGTCGTGCCACAAAGCCCTTTGCTTCACATTACAATACCCATCTTATCGCAGACAGTTCCCTCGGCAAGAAATATATTGTGAAGGTATAATAGCAAAAGATTACCCTTCTTCAGGAAATCTATGCGTATAATGGAAATGAAACAAAATAATAAAACTTTATTTTAACTTCAAACACTTTCTTACATCTGTTGTTTGCTGGATAACGGAAAAAAACTAAAGTAGGTACAGACGGCGCACATCAAGCTACCCGAAACTGTCAAATTTTCCCAATCAACTTTGAACCTTAATACTTTAGCAATAAAGTTGAAAATCTATTAAAGAAATTTGACAGATTGTAGTAGCTTGATGTGCTGGCGTCTGTACATAAGGATCTTATTTTATTTGCTTTGTGTTCTTTTCCTTGTGATGACAGAAGAAAAATCATCACACTAATATTATAAAGGCGAAAGTTTGTGAGTGTGTTTGTTGCTTCTTCACGTTCAAACGCCTGCGGGGCAATTGCGTAACACTTTATCAATCGGAATCGGTTTCATTTTGGCAATTCAACAACATTCATTGCGTTATATTTGTACGCGTTGAGCAGACAAGTTTTACAAACTTATGAAGCAATGGATTAGCAATTGGCTTCAAAATGATTCTGATTCCGATTGATAGTGTGTTACGCAATTAGGGTGCTGGACCAATTTTGATAAAATTTGGTATGGAGGTAGCTGACACCCTGGATTAACACATAGGATTTGTATCCCGATATTCACAAGGGAAACTTATGCGGGTGAAACCGCGGGGCGCTGCTAGTAATTCATATTTTGACCGGCCTGAGAATCGAACTGAGGACCTCATGCTCACCAGTAGCGCTTGCGTCCACTAGACCAATGAGGCAGTCACCACGATTAGGTACTTTCATATAACTTTTTATTATTTTTACTTTTTTTTTAATACTTTTTTTGTGTTCATGTTCTTTTTTGCGTCATGTTCATCGCAAATAAACGTATTTTCTTTCTTTCATATAAATCTTAATTAACCGCCGACAGCTACATACCTATACCTATTACACTGCCTACTCATTAAATAAATCCAGTTCTGTGCAATAACTCAGCACTTTCTCTCAAGACAGATCAGCGCCGGCGCAGTGAGGAAGTGAAATTACGATCGCTGTCGGGACAGGATATTGTACCGCTATTATCGGTGGGGTTGCCATGTTTTTGAGTGTCGGGAGATCGGTTTTTAAAAGGGTTTTGAGTAACCGCGCGCTATATCAAAAATAAAGAAGAGGAAACTTACTTTGTATGAAAATATTTTTGGCTAGTCTTCGAACATTTGAGATAGAAATAGTCATGTTACACGTGCTGGTTTAAGAAAATCTGAAAATCTGATAGGTACAGTCAACAGCAAAAGTAGATGATGATTGAGTTTATAACTTTTGGAGTCAAAACTGATCACGAATATATGGCAGCTGTACTAGTAGTAAATGTTTGGTATAATTTACAATAACATACTTTTGAATAACTTCGACGCCACACAGTTCTGCTCTGATACGAACCCCGTTCATTAGTATTGAATTTCTGATTTTCCTCATCTACTTTTGTTGTTGACTGTAGATATCAATCAAATTTTTATATTTTAAACTATAAAGTTTATTTTTAAGAATCCATACTAATATTATAAATGCGAATATAACACGGTCTATTACTTTTTCACGCCTAAACCACTGAACCGATCGTTATGAAGGACATGTCGAGTCGTTAACCTCCTCAAGTTTTGAGTTGAGCTATACGATTATAAATGCTTGCACTGACTGGACTCAACTCAGCCAACTCAGCCTATCGCAGTCCACTGCTGGACATAAGCCTCTCCCAGACTGCGTCACAGCACCCTATCCTCCGCCTTCCGTATCCAGTCTACCCCAGCCACCTTCTTTAGGTCGTTCGTCCATCTGGACTGAACTGGTCCACTCAAATCAGTGTGGTACTTTCCTCAAAAGACCATTTCAGACATCAATCTACATGGTCTTCACGTGATCTGACCAAGATTATGTCTGGGCTTTAAAGACTGTGACCTCTGAGTTTGTTTCTTCTCAGAGTAGTCAGATAGGAAACGCCCAACTCATCTAGCTTATCCATACTTAATATTATAAATTAGTAAGTAACTCTGTCTGTCTGTATGTTACCTTTTCACGCCTAAACCGCTGAACCGATTTAGATGAAATTTTGGTATAGAGATAGCTTGAGTCCCGGGAAAGGACATAGGATACTTTTTATCCCGATATTCCCACGGGATCGAGACTTATGCGGGTGAAACCGCGGGCGCAGCTAGGTTTTTTATAACATGACGTGTAAATTGTGTGATTCCGGTAACCTATTTACAGAATAAACAATTTTATTTTTGTGTTCCAGGTACTGCTGGTGTCCTTTTTTAAACCTTCGTGATTTGGGTTCTGCTTAAAAAGGTAATTTATTGAATTATAATCGATAGCTTTGTAGCGGTATCTACAACGCCACATGCGAACAACGCATCATACTGACGTCCCACAAATCCTGCATCTCGCAAGCAGAGTTTACCGCGCAACTAGCATAGATACAACAGCCCGACATGAATCATCGGGCAGTTGCCCGCCAGACACAACACCCGTCTGGTCGGAGGATCCTGTCTTTTCTATAGAGTATGATTGAACTTTACACCCTGCTCCTCATACCTCTACAGCTGCAAGTTTTCTCGAATAAAGTCAAGCCACTGGATATTTTACAGGTCCTTTATGTTCTGAAATTATGGTGATCCTTATTATCACGGATGTATTGACGTTAAGCTCTCAATGGAGGGAATTTATTTTCATCTGAGTTTATGTTGTTTTAATGTGGTTAAGTGCAGTCAGTGTAATGCGGATTGCGGTGCCTTCATTTTATTGCACGTTTTCGTTAACTAATTTTAGCACATACATATACTGGGTACTGCCCGTTTTCATTAACACTAGGTGACAACTAAATGTTTTCCAGTGTGATAACGGGTGTATATATTTACTCAAAGGCATAATAATAATGAACATGAACCTGTCAAAAACTTCAAATAATACAGTTAATATTATAAAGGCGCAAGTTTGTGAGTGTGTTTGTACGTTTGTTACTTCTTCACGCACAAACGGCTAGACCAAATTTGATAAAATTTGGTATGTAGGTAGCTGACGCCCTGGATTAATACATAGGCTACTTTTTATCCTATATTCCCACGGGATCGACACTTATGCGGGTGAAACCGCGGGACGCAGCTAGTTGATAATAAAATTGGACACTGATAGAATAGAATACTTTTTATTCATCATCTGCCTAGCCTTTTCCCAACTATGTTCGGGTCGGCTTCCAGTCTAACCGGATGCGTCTGCCTCTCTGACCTCCACAACCCAGTTATTGGGTAATACGATACCCCTTGGTAAGACTGGAATAGAAAACTCTTTATTACGTACACCATATAAATTACAGACATAAATATAGAAATTGTACAAAGGATGACACAATAGGCGGTCTTATCGCTAAGAGCGATCTTTTAAAGACAACCTTCGGATAGATCAAAAAGGAGCGTATCAAAACAAACTGATATTAATAACAAAGGAGTGCTTTAACAATCGAACAAATAAAAACAGGAAGCAAAAAGTAATTTGATTAAATATCAGTGAGCAGTTTTCCGGTAAATATCCCGGTTCGGGATTCTCTGATAAATTTATTGATTCCCGTCACTTTTTGTTGAGTAGCTGCGGATATTAAAGGCTTCATTTAGTGATGGACTGATTGTTGATTCTGCAAAAGGACGAGTTCGGCAAAGGTTTGGTTGATCGTATTTTTTTGGTATGTATTTTCAGGTGTACAATAAAGTATATATAAATAACTCAAACTCAAAGCATTTATTTCAATTAAACCATTTACAGGCACTTTTGAATTGTAAAGAAGTCAGTCAGTCAGAAAACATGAACCTAGTTGCCCATTTCAAAGCGTAGGTACCTATGGAGAAGGACGGGCAAGAAATTCCATGAACACTCTTTTAAATTATATTTTTAGAAAAAACATTAGATCATTAATGTTTAATTTATAATTATATGTGAGAACGATGTAAAAATAAAAAGACGTACCTACGCGTTAAAAGCATCCAGAGTACAGCAAGTAGTAAAAAAAAAAACAACAATCCAAAAATAAAGTAATTGAAAATAAGCCGAGGCAGCTAAGTGATGACCAGTCCCAACTGACGGCGCCCGTTCACGAACATGACGTAAATAAATAAATAAGGCCGAAGATTCGGCGGTGAAATTCGATTTAATTATTGGAGTACCTAATTGTGAACGGTTTGAATGCTCGTTTTTCCAATTACATAACATAAAATAATCAGCCTATAATGTTCCCACTGCTGGGACACAGGCCTCCTCTCGGTGAGAGGGAGTGGGCTAAAATCCACCACGCGGGCCCAGTGCGGGTTGGTGTTTAAAATTACTATTTAAAATCAACCCCTTAGGTAGCTAGAAATTTTCTAGATAAACATGTAGTGTACTTACCTAGATTTAAACTTCAAACATTGGTTATTTACGTTGTTTATTTTGGTTATTTTGTTGCTTTTTTACGTTGTAATACAGCACAGCACATAAACTTTTAACTATCTAATATGTACAAACTTCTAATACTAAATGTTCTACAAATTATTAAAATAAAAATATAATAACCTAATCCAAGTAAAACTTAGAAAAACTAAAATATTTTGTTGCTGAAACATCAACTTAGCTACTAACAGTTATTTGATTACGTTGTACTGCTTTCAGAGATCGCTAGATACATAATAAATATAAATAATGTACCCTTACCGTGGATTAAATGATGAGCAAATGAGTTCTTTGCAATTCAATCTCAATCCCGCGGCTATTTAATACTGCTCATACAGTGATAATCCACTCCTAATAGTCTATTAATTACCAAAGTATCACCATCCATCACCATATTGTAAACGGTTGCCATTATCCCTAAAGTGCTGGCTCTGTTTCGGCCTCTTGGCTTTCGGCCAGAGATTGGACAACATACGGGCACTGTACTGTCAGCTTTCAGTTGTTTTTAAAAGTTCGGCCCCGTACGATGTTCGTGTCTTGATTTGTTGTTGTTTTAATTATTTTGTTTGCAGGGTTTGTCTTTTAAGCTTGGGGTTCAGGTAGAGTATTAATATTTTCTTTCTATTTTATTAAATTTTATCTGTCTGGTTTAACTAATAAGACTTTTAATTTTAGAACTTAGTTTTAGCCGAAAGTTTTATTGATTCCGACCAATTCATTGACTTGGTCGACTGGACCCGCGGTTCAAGTTCGAGTGGGTCCAGTTGACCAAAGACTCTTAAAAGGGAAGAATCAGATTTAGTCCTAAACCCTTATTATGGTAAAATGTTTCTTATTTTACCATTATTTTAGCTTAAATGATGCAGTATTGAAAAAGCTTTCAAGAAGAAATCAGACATTACATTTTTTATCAGTCCGTGTAATACTCACACGACACACTGGTCATGATCAGCTAAACAGCTTGATACCTTCTACTAATAATACCCGCCTATTCGGTAATAGACGGTATTATTAATAGACGGTTCCAGTGGCGTAACTATAGGGTGGCATTGGGGCAAAATGCCACGGGCCCCCAGCCAGAGGGGGCCCCCGGCTCGAGAGGGCCATGAGCACAGGAGGATCCTAACCTAAGGACAAAAGCAGTCAGGTGTTAAATTTTTTATGGGAAAATATGACATGTACGCGGAAGAAGTCGCGGGAGAAGTGCTACTTAATAAAAAAAAAAACTATAACGTTGGTTGAGCTTCTTTACATTGAGGGAGGCCCCATCCCTTTGATTTTGCCACGGGCCTCAAACGGTATAGTTACACCACTGTTACCGTCCAACTGCTGGGCAAACGCCCACACAGAGATGGCATGAGCATTGAACACGCCCTTTGCTCATGACGGGTTGGCTATCACCACACTTGCTCAAGACCGGTTAGCGCTTCTAGGACTTATGTTAACTACCTACTCGTATAAGTCCAGGTTTCCACACGATGTATTTTGATACTTAGGTACCTCTTATCTAGAGATAAATAGTTTACTTTACATCGTTTTTTTTTAAATTTATTTTCTAAAGAAATACAATATTTTTTCTTTTACAATATTACTCGCCAAACTTTCGAGTTTTTGGGAGTGCGCGTTGATAATTAACAACTTAATACACGAAGAAGGGGCTTGTGGCTAAGTAATATCAGCCGCACCGGTCGATCGATCAGGTTAAGCTACGCTTGCCGCGGTTGGTCTGTGGATGGGTGACCATCTTTACATACCAAGACCCCTCCGTGCCTTGGAAAGCACGTTAAGCCGTTGGTCCCGGCTGTCATTCGTGGATCTTTGACAGTCGTTATGGGTCGTCAGAAACCCGAAAATCTGACAACTAGTCTTACCATTGGGGTATCGTATTACCCAGTAACTGGGTTGTGGAGGTCAGATAGGCAGTCGACCCATGTAAAATACTGGTACCTATTCAGCTGCATCCGGTTAGACTGGAAGCCGACCCCAACATAGTTGGGAAAAGATTAGGCAGATGATGATGACACGAAGAAACCCTCAGGAATTACTATTAAATAAAATCTCATTACTCAAACAAAACAACTAGCCAAATAACCATACAATTCCACTATCTTCAATTAAATCTAAAATGAAACAACAAAATGCAGTACCCAACTGTACTTCGCTGTACATTACCAGTACTCGGCTGTAATTAAAAGTTGTGTTGCCAGCTCAGTGCAAATGTAGCGTCTTCGTATTTCCGTTGGCAACACCGAGTCTGTACGCAGTTATCTTTGTGAATATCGTAGCGCTTATCCGATGGAAAAATGTGGCTTGCTCTGTATTGTCTGTGGTTAATATAAAACATTATAATAATAGTTTTTGTTCGTTGTGTAGTGAAAATAAATGGTTAAAGTTTCTTGATGTAGTAATGTAGAAATTAATGTATCTACTTATTTAATATGTGTATATTTCTTTGGCACGCTCTGTAGCCTAAACGGCTAGATCGATTTCAGCTTGAGAGGTGCCGTTAGATTCGTCTTAATTGTATGAGTGACACTGGGTATATCAAAATGGAAAAAAAATTAAAATGGCCGATTTTTGGCGCAATATTATGTCTTCAAAGAAATGTTTTTTTTTTTTTCTCAAAACCTATCGTGTGGGGTATCAAAATAAAGGGTTCTAAAAGGCGATTACAAAAATATGACGGATTTTTTTAATTATAAATACCTACGTGTTTGTTTCACGTTAAATTCGTTTCTACTAGAGCATTCTTGCAGATATTTTAATTATAGTTACTGAAGCATTTAAAATTCCAACTAGACGTGATGAATTACGATGAAAAATGTAATAAACATGAAAATTTTATAGGTATTGCTATGAATTTAAAAATGTGTTAAGTACTTAGGTCCTTTTCATATTTTCGAGATAAAAATTTTATTATTCAAAAAACTGAACCTAATAAATCACAGTCTCAAGCAAAACACTTCATATAGATGAAAAATTACGAATTTTTAAAATGCCATTTTTTCCACGAAATTTGGCATCGCTCCACTGTGCGCCGGGTGGAAGCAACACCCTGTTATTAATAGCTGTGTTGCCATTTTTCTTGTATTCAGTTCGATGTCCGGGTCGTGCATTTAGTCAATGGAACAGGTCTTTAAGTAGTTTGCCTTTCAAGTGAAACGGAATAATTCCGATTGAAGGCT
Source organism: Amphipoea oculea (assembly GCA_945859645.1). Taxonomy (NCBI): domain Eukaryota; kingdom Metazoa; phylum Arthropoda; class Insecta; order Lepidoptera; family Noctuidae; genus Amphipoea; species Amphipoea oculea. Next base: position 17,770,122 of record OX243880.1, read on the forward strand.
TTTAAAGTCATTGAAATAATTTTATTGCTCACGAGCTTAGCTACTTTTGAAATTATTATTTTATTCAGTGCTGGAAAAAGCTTAGTCATTGGCCACATTTTTCGTCTCGTTGAGCTCTTTTCGTCATTTGGCCAATAAGTAAGCGTGGGATGGCGTCGGGTGTTACAAGTGTGCAGCGGCCTTAATGGGTAGCTCACCGTCCGATCAGGACCAGGCCCGTGCCGGACGGCGCGTACGTGTTCCACGCGCGCCTCAAAGAGATGTCAGCATAAAGGAAGGGGCCTGTTAGGGCCGAAGTCTGTCGGGGGTGCGGGATTGTCCGAAAAGGTTGCGCTACCCCGGAAAATAAAGGGCTAAGGAAGGAACACGGGTGGGTTTTAGTCAGTAAGAGTCTGACACTGCCTTCCGCTCCACCCAGAGCGTGAGGGGTCATTTGGTGATTTCCCATCCACAAAAAAAAAGACATATAATCCTTTGATTAATACAACCATTAAGAACAACAAACAACTCTTACAGTACACCCTGAATAAAACTACATCTTCATCATTATCAATATCAGAAACTGCACAGTGCAAACAAAGACGACACTCATACATCACATATGACATACAAAGCCACGGTCGTCGCACATTGTGACGATCTCGCGTGTCACGGGACAAAATCTGCCCGGGCATTGGCACAGTTGCCCAGTGGAGCAAACACGTATGAAATTAATGATCATTGAAGCCAACGTAAACTAGAAATTAAGCGTTAGAATTGAAGGGATGGTGATGGAATATTAATTAAACGTTATCTGGTTCCCCAATAAGCTACAGTTTTCTAGTAGAGCGGTGACTGCCACATGCGGCCGTAATCACACCAATATTATAATGGCGAAAGTTTGTGAGTGTGTGTATTTATATGTTTGTTACTTCTTCACGCTCAAACAGCTGGACCAAAATGAAACCAATTCCGATTGATAATGTGTTACGCAATTGCCCCGCAGGTCCATTTCGAGGCTTTCTGGGTGACGTCTATTATCTTGGTTTTGTATTCCTTATACGATCAGAAATTCGAGACCCCAGGATACTGCGCTCCATGTCTCGCTGGCAAACCTCGAGCTTGGACCTCTGCTGAAGTGTCACAATACACAACACTGGACAAAATGGGACCCATCGTTAATACCTACAAGATGGGATTCAAAACTGGGATCCAACGAAAAACATCACACTTCTCAATATCACACTAATATTATAAATGCGAAAGTTTGTGACTGTGTGTGTTTATATGTTTGTTACTTCTTCACGCTCAAACGGCTAGACCAATTTTGAAAAAAATTTGTATGGAGGTAGCTGACACCCTGGTTTAACATATAGGCTACTTTTTATCCCGATGTTCCCACGGGATCTACATTTACGCGGGTGAAACCGCGGGACGCAGCTAGTAAATAAAATAAAATCCTTCTATTTCTAGATTAGATACAGTCCTTAAAGTTCGATAGAAATGAATCGTACGAATCACTAAATTCTCGACAGAACCCCATAAACTACAAAAAATTGGCAAGCATACTAAAGAGGTCTTTTAAAAAAGTCATAGCCAAACGTAAACTAAAGTCGCTTACAACATGGCAGGAATCCAGGAGTTTTAACATATCTATAAGCTTAGTGACGATGAGTTCCGCGGTCTCGAAGTTACACAGGTATTCCATTTTAAAACTTCGCAAAATACTTTAAGGACCCGATTTGTAACTGAGGCTTTGAAGTTCATTTTCTTTGACGGTAAACGTTTAAGATGTAGCGGTATTTTGTGCAGTTTTGAGGACATTATGCTGGGGTTGCTGTCATTAAAATGACATCAGTGACGGTCACTAGGTTGAGATGCATCTGACTGGATACACGTTGCTCCTTTAAAACTTTCAACTTCATTTTCTTGAAAATGCTGAAAAGAATTTTCGTCAAAAATATGAGATAGTGATCGTGTTCTCATTAGTAAACGTTTCTTCTATAGCAAATTGCTTTTACAAAATGCAATTAAACCACATTATTTTGTGTGTTGCGTGTGATGAAATAACCCTCCCTCGCTTCACCATGCAATGGGTACCAACCATAACGGGCATGTGCATATACCTAGAGTAAAAATGCTGCACACCCTCACCCAATTTCAAGTTAAATAAATATCAACTTTATTTCAATGGGTATTGAGTTGATTTCAGAGTGACTAGCAGTATGGAAAAATCTATAAAAATGTTTGAAGTTGTGGCGTAAATGGAACTTTATTGTGTAGGAATTAAAAGTTATTTTTCCATTCAGTCATATTTGTTTACGTTTTTGGCAAATAAATCGCTAACGCAGTTTACACACTTATACTTATGCCTTTTCCGATCCAATACAATACAATGTTGCTTAGTGACTGAAATAGGTAGGTATATATCACATATTTCCCAGAAAATCTCTTACACGTGGAGCTTAAAGATACTGCTATAAAATCGAAGTTCCCCGAGCTATTAACAGTTATTGGAAAACTGAAGGCGGTTTCCCAGTAATTTCCAGCGTTCAAACGAACCCTTTTAAATGTATCAACGCTTACTTTGAAACTTGCGACTCTTAAGTCGTTTTAAGTTGGAGTCCTGCACTTCCTTAAGTCCGCTTTTATTAATAGTAAGAAGTCCGTATTTCTTTAATAGTTCACTTGCTGTAAAGTATGAACATTGTATAACTTATTATTTTATTTATATTCGGAATAAGTTGACACCTTGTTTTAATTAAATTCTCTGAATTTACAAAGTCCTGCGGGGTAATTATGTGACACACTTGACATTTTGACAGTTCAACGACATTCATTGCGTTATTTACGTTGTTGAGCAGACAAATTTTTCGAACATATGAAGCAATGGATAAGCATTCAAAATGATTCAGATTGTGAATGACAGTGTGTTACCTACTTACAAAATTAGGGTGCTGAGAACGTTTTTGGAGTATTTGAATCTACAAAATTATTCTTTATAATATTTATCCGTAATATGCAGCTCGTTTTTCAAATATTCAGGATGTGTAGTTGTTTATTGTAATTGTCTCAATTCTAACTATAAACGTATTAAATCAGATGAATAGTTACACACCGATTTCTCCCTTTCAGTCGTCAGTAATTTGACTTTCGAAAGAAGAAGACAAAGCGTTGTGTAACTATACAGACGCTATACAACGTTTATTAGTAAGGGGGTTTATGTATAAAAGCATATTGTTTTGGTTAGTAAATTGTGTATAAATAAAAATAAAGTGTTCGTTGGTAAACGCATCATTTGATGACGGCTTAACTGATTTGATTCAATCTCTTTTTATAATGTTTGAATAAGGTTTTTAGGGAAAGAAAAATTGGAAAAGTTGCCCGGAAAATGGCAAAATTCGGAATCAACTGTAAATAGATTTTTCTCTGGAATTTTTATATGAATTATTTAAATTTTTATAGGACAACGTTTGTCGTTTCAGCTAATATTAAATACAATATTGCAACGTTCTGTTCAGCCGGATTTAACGCAACACTATAAATAATTATGACTTTATAAAACTTATAATTCTGTTTTTCCACTGGGTCGCCATCTTTATTTAAAGTAGGTATGCAACCGTCTTTCAAGGTCTGGTCAACCATACCATCTAAGCAAGCTATCTATCTATCTATTTACCAACCAGTAAATAATTTTCATTACCTAATTCCAAAATCTCGGCCCAGTACCGTTTCCTTGACATGTCGGGGACATGGACGAAACATCATTAATTTTAGCGTATTTTGTCCAGCGGACAGTCGGAGGCCGCCCACAGTGGGGACAATGAAGAGGGATCGCTAGGACTATGATGAAGAGGAATTATTGTTGGTTTGTTTTCGGAATTCCAATTTTCAAGATGGTGTTTCAAGGTTTCGATTTTTGAAATGAAAACTTCTTTAGGCGCGTTGGTTATTTTTTTAGATGGGAAAAAACCATTGAATTCGCGCCACTGTTACCGTAACGACACCGCTTCGGATCTGTTCGGCTGTCCTTGGGATGTACTCGGTTTTAATGTAAATCCGATATGTCAGTGAGTGATGGCAAAGTATTCTGTTTGTGTTTTGTTATCACTTCTGTCAGCACTCCCGGAGTGCCACTGTTTTTTTTTTTTTGTTTATCCCGTTTTTCCGATAGGTACTTTGCTACCTTTTGTTAAAATACGGGCTGAAGATTCACATTTCATCCAGACTTTTAGGAGTCAGTTCTTAGTCATTAAGGTAACTTTTATCATAATTCGACGCGATTGCCTCTGTTGGTCGCAATCTTTACTGCTGAGCATAATGACCCTTAGATGCTTTGCAAAAAAAAAAAGTCAGAAAGAACGCTACGCTCATAAGAAGCAATAGAGCGACCAGGCGATGCGATGTGAGGCGAAGTCGCGGGCTAAAGCTAGTATACAGGGTGGGCAAAAAATCGTGGATCAAACGAAACAGGGCGATAGTTGGGGTTATTTGCAGTAAAAAATATCTCTGTGGCAGAGCTTTAAATTGATCTCCTTCAAAGTTATGACAATTTAAGTTACAAAATTTTTTCGTGTGAGACAAATTGCCAATACTGATAAATCATGGTACCCACTCTCATAAAAGCAATGTTTTATTGAAGATACTATAATTCTTTTTATTTTTTCTTTTTTTTCCTTTTTTTTACTGCAAATAACCCCAACTATTGCCCTGTTTCGTTTGATCCACGATTTTTTGCCCATCCTGTATAATACCTAAACATGCATGCTGTACCAAGTACGTAGTTTCATCTCTACTCTGCACTTTAACTCGATCAAAAACCACATATTCCACGCAACTCGAATGAATATTGAATTTCGAAAAAAGGTGTGAAAAATGAATTTATTTCCCGAATGGTTGGATGCCAGGCGGCCACTATCTAACCTGCGTGGTTCCAGCGGACATAGCGTTTTATTTTACACTCTAAACGAATGGCTCGTGCCTATATGATACCTTATAGCTTTATAGCCATATAGCCGTATAGCCCATTCACACTAGAACAGGCTATCTATTTTCCGGATCGGTTTTATCTGATATTGTTTTGTTTTCATTTCGTTGAAACTCAGATGTGTCTTCTCGACATCCGTGTGTTACTAACGGGATGCAGCAGAATACCAGCGTCAGGTATTGTACCTGGCATATGCTGAGCTGGACTCCTATTTGGTGCAACCATGAGACACACACCGACCAGTATAAAATGTCATATGAGGTGTCTATGGGTCAATTTATATCTTTTTAATCTTTGTTTTTTTTTTTTCTCACCTTTTTTGATGTTTTTTTTTTAATGCCTGTATTGTATCTTTTGTTGCACTAAATAAACGTTTTATCTATCTATCTATCTTTTGTATGGTAGCAAGAACTCGGATCACCATTCCAGCTGAAAAAACGGAAAGTGGTGAAACGGTGCCGCTTTTGACGTGACATTAAAATGTATAGAATATTATTTTTGCAAGCTTATTTTTTTTTTAATTCCTAGCTGGACCGACAGACGTTGTCGAAAAAAAGATGTTCAGTTTTTCCTGACTTTCAAAATTCTCCGGGAACCTTTTCCAATTTTTCTTGCTATAAAATCCTAATTTAGACTATTATAAACAATTTAAAACAAAATATAGCCAGCGGGGCAATTGCGTAAATAATTAATTATCAAGCGAAATCGGTTTCATTTTGATAGTTCAACAACATTCATTGCGTTATTTACGTGTTGAGCAGACAAATTTTTCGAACTTATGAAGCAATGGATTAGCAATTTGCTTCAAAATGATTTAGATTCCGATTGATAGTATGTTACGCAATTAGGGTACACATCGGTCCAGCCGTTCTCAGGTGAAGTGCTTACAAATGAACAGCATTTCATTTTTAATAAGATAAATGAGTTTTGGCTTGGACTTGACCGATTTCTTACTCAAAATTGCCTACTTATAAGGTGAGATATTTTCCTAGTGTTGCAATTCTACTAATTCCTCAGCTTCTGCGCTTATTTCTACCTCTTGAACAAACCGTGGAAGCACGTACATACCTCGGAAACAGCGGCACTTAATCACTGCGGTAAACGGTTGACACCCGATGTGCAGTTGCGCCCCTAACTCATGCTCAACTGACAGATGGCGCTACATATCCTGTCATATTTTTGGCAGCCATTTTTTTATCAAAATTGACAAAGGCAAGCTTCGAACTTGGGTATTTGAACATACATTAAGGACTGTTCTGACTGAGGCTAAGGAGCAGCCCCCTTATTTACAAACACTCGATATGCTTCCGTATCGTATCGAACATTAATCATTGTTATCGTAGGAGTCTTCTCAATGCTGTTCACAAGTCCAAAACCCGAAAATGTTGTCAGCTTAAATCAAATAGACGCCCGCTATTCTTCCAACAGCTATTTGCTGTTGAGGGGAAGTCAAATCAGGTTATCGAAATGTCAGGTTTTCGATACGATAGCCTGTCGTATGGTTGTGAATCAGGGCCCTGATGTGCAGTTGCGCCACTAACTCATGCTCAACTGACAGATGGCGCCACATATCCTGTCATATTTTTGGCAGCCATTTTTTTATCAAAATTGAAAAAGGCAAACTTCGTATCTGTGTAGTTGAACATTCATTAACCGGTCAAGCGGCGCGCGTCGCCGATGGGCGACGAAACAATAGAAAATCAATTGTGTCTCATTAGCGGAGCTCGACAGATTTAAGGACTGTTCTGACTGAGGCTGAGCAGCAGTGGTGGCGAAATGGTAACTGCCGCGACTTATGAATTGTAGTTCCTGGGTTCAATTCATACAACCAATCAATCAATTGAACCTTTGATTGTATCAATTGAACCTTTTTGATTGATAATTCATGAAATATTCATTAGGATTATATGAACTTAGTTGTTGTGTTGATGATTATAAAGATAAGACTACATACTTGTTACGCTTACGAATTATTATTTTAATCAACATTCAAAAAAGAAACTGACCTGCAAATTGCAAAAAACGTAAGAAAATTTGAATTTCGCGGGCTATTGTGCAGTGGCACTTCCCTATCGGATATTTGTAATTTCGAAAAAAAAAATCGTTCGAATTCACGTGACGTTTCCGGCGCGCGATCGTGGTAAACCCTTGGGTAGAAACATAATAATAAGTTATACTTAAAAATCCACCCCACAATGTTGCCAGAGGAAAAATATAACTTGTATTCACCCATTACTTCTCGCATAAAATTTGATATAAAGCTCAGACAAAGTTGTCCAGTACTCAGTAGATTCCGTGTTTTATGAAAGTGAAGTTCTTTTTAAAATACGATGTAATAAATAAGGCTCATACCGTAATGCCGTGTTCTACAGTCGAGAACACAAGTGCTTTGTTATGGAAAATATAAATTAAATGATTTGTGGTTTTGTGTCAAAATGTGAGTTATTTTGTGCGTGTAAATTGTGTTTTTTCGGTTGTGTGAACATGAAATAGTTTTTGTTTATATTTAGTCCGAAACAAACTTTGTAAAAGGTTTCGATCAAGATAATGTTTTTACACGAGAAAGTTTTGCTGTTTTTGGATAGGGTTATCCCTTTGGAACCCTTTCTAAACCCTGGAGAATCATTGTTTTATAGTTGCTATATTATTTAGAACACGCTTAAAATCGATCCCTGTAAAATTAACAAATGATACCTTACTAATAAAACAGTATTTATTATTTTTACTTCTTTTTTCTGGAACAACAAAAAAAATCCTTTCTTTATTTTCTTTCTTGACTAATCGATTTTCTGTACCTACCAACTTTACTCAAATCTTCAGTGCTTTTCTCATATAATTCTACACCATACAAAAAAACGCGTGTGAAGGAATGTCGTGACACGGATATCAAAGCGCAAGACGACTCGGAGCTGGCGTGAAGATGGCACCGCGGTCCGTTGCACATGGTCTAGAAACCTCATAACCGTCTCGACTATGGGAGACCAATTTCACTTAGAACTGCTTGCTCTTTTAGCTTGAGATGTATAAAAAATTACAAAGCACGTGCTTAGACATAGAAAAAAAAAACATTTTCATTGGGACTCGCACAGAAAGAACGAAGGCTAACAATTAAAACACAAACAGAAAAATACCAGTTTATTGAAAAATAGTAATAAAGAAACGAACAACAAAGTCCAGCATCCTATCTGCTTCATTTCGAAAATGTTGTCTGCTCAACAACGTAAATAACGTAATTAATGTTGTTGAACTCTCGATGTGAGTCATGCCTACTGGTGTGTTATGCAATTACCCCGCTGTACGAGGCCAAAAGGACATGACAGGACATGTTCTCGTCTCTATCTATGCAGTTTGGCAGTTGCATGACGGCAACATGAATAACGATTAGCTGAAGTACGTGCTAAGTAACGTTTATAGATCTTGGCCTTAGAGCAGTTTCACTAATTGAGTTACAAAACTAAAACCAAAGCTATGAAATCACATGTAATTGTCTATGATATAAATTATTGAAAACAGACAGTGATAAGTTGCTGGGGAGATTACTGTGCCGATTCTTCTAAAGGCTAGGAAACTGGGTTGTTAGCGGTGACTTTTTAACCGACTTCAAAAACAGAGGGAGGTCATGCATTCGATGAGTTTATTACATACCTACTAAGTTTTAGTGATACTTGGCTTATTTGGAATTATGACTTGAATTAAAATGAGTTTTGCATTTTGATGAATCGCAGAGTTTTCCAATTTATATATTAGGTCCTTACATATGAAATTGGCGTTTTTCGTACTGGCCACTTTAATCACGAATTTCTCCTCTTTGGTAAGGAATTCCAAATTCAAATTTGTACAGCTATACTCATGTATTTGTGCTTCGATGACCGTCATTCATTTGTTTTTTTTCTTCTGTTTTTTCTGTTTGCGTCACTCATTTTACAAAATGGAAAATTTAAAATATCGCATTATTTACGAGTACGAGTTCCGCCGTGGCACTAGTGCTGCGGAAACGACTCGAAGGGTGAATGATGTGTATGGCGGTCATGTTGCAAAAGAAAACACAGTTCGTTTTTGGTTCCAACGTTTTCGTTCTGGAAATTTCGACCTGCAGAACAAGCCCCGTGGACGGCCTGAGACCCAAGTTGATAATGGAGAATTGAAGGCTATTGTGGAAGCGGACCCATCGCAAACCACGTCCGAGTTAGCTGCAGGCTTCGATGTTAGTGATAAAACTGTTTTAATTCACTTGAAGCAAATTGGGAAGATTAAAAAGCTCCACGCCACTGCTGCTTCACGACAACGCCAGACCACACACTGCGCAACAGACGGCTACCAAATTAGAAGAGCTTGAATTGGAATGTCTTAGACATCCTCCGTACTCCCCGGACCTTGCTCCAACAGATTACCATTTTTTTCGCAATTTGGATAACTTTTTGCAAGGGAAAAAATTCAACTCCGATGGGGCAGTCCAAATCGCCTTCAAAGATTTTATTGATTCCCGTCCGACTGGTTTTTTTAGTAAAGGGATCAATGAACTACCTATAAGATGGCAAAAGTGCATTGAAAACAATGGTTCATACTTTGATTAATTAAATATATTATATTAAAAAATATTCGACTTTTTGTTCCTTCCATACAAAACGCCAATTTCATATGTAAGGACCTAATATTAATTCTCGTGTATTGTAATGTTAATGTTCATTTACGAAGTTTTTAAGTCTTCCAATTTTTAAAAAAACCAAACACTTTTGTAATAACCAGTACATGGGGTGTAGATTTCATTAGGCGTTGCGATCGGGGGGTTCCCGGGGGAATTGTCAATAAAGTGTAATTGGATCAGCGAGACAGCTGCGACGATCAATTAATAAGAGACACTGCTAGACTACCCTCAATACTGCTGAGATGGGATCCTGCCGTTTCGCCGAAAAGATTTTAACAAAATTTCATTATCCAAACAAATTTTAGCAACCTTTTTTTATACCAATGCAATATTTGGAAAGATTTAAGTACACAAATTTTCATTTGGTCAAATTTTTACTCGGCAGAATATTACTTGGGATAATGTCATTAAGGCATTTGGTCTTTAATCAAATGATTTATTACAGCAAACAATCTTTACACAATGAACATTTAGTAAAATTTTCGCTGTGAAAAAAAAAAAAAATATATTTTTTTTTGGGAATTATATAATTAAAAATGAGGAATTATAAAACGAGCGAATAAAAAAAAACTTAGCGACTGACTCCGTCGACATAGGATGCAAGAGCGAGCGAAGGGCACCCCGAGGTTAGGTTTGGTTAGGTTACTTTAAACCCTTTACACAGAAATAGGGGCCCCGCGAAGCGGGGCTCCGTCGACATAGGATGCAAGAACGAGCGAAGGGCACCCCGAGGTTAGGTTTGGTTAGGTTACTTTAAACCCTTTACACAGAAATAGGGGCCCCGCGAAGCGGGGCTCCGTCGACATAGGATGCAAGAGCGAGGGAAGGGCACCCCGAGGTTAGGTTTGAAAAATATGTTATACCAACTGAAATATTTGACTAGATAAAAAATGGTAAAAGTACTAGTTGGTGAACAAGTTATTGTTCAAACGTTCACTTGCCAAACATAGGTTTTCGTAACAATTATTTGTAAAGAGATTTTTTGGTAAGTAATAATTTGGCAAATTTTGTTTGGGAAGTGATAATTTGGCAATTTCTTTTCGGTAAAACAAGGGAGACCCGCTGAGATTTATAAGTGAAAACCTCTTTAGGCGCACTTTCTCTCGCTCTTTCTGAACAGTGAATGGCCTGTGACGCCGAACCGGGTATACTCGGCTCCAGTCGGCTGGTGACGCTGAACCGGGTATACTCGGCTCCAGTCGGCTGGTGACGCTGAACCGGGTATACTCGGCTCCAGTCGGCTGGTGACGCTGAACCGGGTATACTCGGCTCCAGTCGGCTGGTGACGCTGAACCGGGCATACTCGGCTCCAGTCGGCCGATGACGCTGAATCTGGTATACTCGACTCCAGTCGGCTGGTGACGCTGAACCGGGTATACTCGACTCCAGTCGGCTGGTGACGCTGAACCGGGTATACTCGGCTCCAGTCGGCTGGTGACGCTGAACCGGGTATAAGTACTCGGCCCTAGTAGGTCGGTGTCGCTGAATCGGGTATACTCGGCTCCAGTCGGCTGGTGACGCTGAAACAGGTATAGAATAGAATAGAATACTCTTTATTTTGGCGCAGCCGTGAGGCACACTTTCCTGCCAATTACTTACATCGGACTTTGCGCTTTTTATTTGATTCTTCTTCTTCGCAGGAGAACCAAGGTAACCGACATAGCCCGAAGAATTGCCAAACATAAGTGGCAGTGGGCAGGGCACATTGCTCGCAGAACAGATGGCCGATGGGGCCGAAAGGTTCTGGAGTGGCGACCGCGTACCGGAAGGCGTAGCGTTGGAAGGCCTCCCACAAGGTGGACCGACGACCTTGTGAAGGCCGCAGGAACTCGTTGGATGCGAGAAGCACAAAACCGGTCGAAGTGGAGGTGCTTGGGGGAGGCCTATGTCCAGCAGTGGACGTCTTTCGGCTGAAATGATGATGATGATGATTTGATTCTTATTTTTTGTTTTTTTTTATCTGGTGTATTGGTCTTCTGGTCTGTGCTAAATAAATGTATTTTCTTTCTTTATTTCTTATATTCTGTACACCATATACATTACAGATATAAATATAGAAACTTTACTTACTTGCTTTTATTACTTTACTTTTTTGTCTTTTTTTTGTATAAGTACTCGGCGTTGAATCGCGTATACTCGGCTCCAATCAACCAGTGACGCTGAATCGTCTCTAGTCGTATGTTTTCACTTCTATCGTGTGACCTAAGCATACAACCTCTTTTTTAGGTTTTTCCAAAGGACTTGAGGATATAAGTTTATACATATAAGATGAAAACGGCTGACGAGGGTAACATTTTCTAGCAGTATTTCAATTTACATGAATCTGTTTCATTACTTACTTTTCTAATACTAAAACCTGGTGGTATTTACAAGTGTCAAGCGTTATTATTTCGGCCAGGTTTCAAGAAACTCGTATTTTTGAAGTTAATTACAGCGTAGCTTTTATTTAAAACTTACCTTTACGAGGATTTAATTTAACGAGATAAAAAGCACCCCTAGTTATTCTCCAGGCAGGAATATGTAAATATGTTACGCCAAAATTCCATAACATAATTACGTCACGTCTTGAGTGGATAAGATGGAGATTAAAACAGAAGAAGAACTAGGAGGGGATCCAGGGTGGGGTGGACGGGGGTTCAGTGGATGACTCGTTTCCGCAAAGGGTTGTGCAGAGGTGTACACACGGCTACACATGATGATATACATTTCCAGTTTTACGGTCACCTCACACCGCGACGCGACGCGACGCTGCGCGCACTCTTTAAAATAGCGACTCACAATATAACTTTATTTTCTACACATTTCATTGTGAGAGTTCAGAATACACCATGCAGCGCTGCGCCTCGTGATGCCTCGCGGCGTAGAGCGATGCAACGCGACGCCGCGAGGCGCAGCCGAGGCCGCCGTAGCGACCTGTCTCTACTATATTACGGGTGAACGCGAGGCGGAGCGGGAGCACGTGGCGAATGTAGACGTTCCGCTGCACTGCGCGGCGTCTTGCTGCGCAGCGAGGCGTTGTATTGCCAACGATTTTACGATGCGCCTCGCGACGTTGCGGTGCATCACGCGGCGGCGCGCGGCGCAGCGCGAAATCACTGGCCTCTTCCAGTATTGTCGCGTCGCGTCGCGTGTCGCTGTGAGCTGACCCTTAGCTCCTTCTTCTTAGCGTGTCGATAGCAATCTAAATGTACTCGGCCCAGAATTCGGCTACTTGTTTGGCGCCATCACTAGCGTCCAGCATCCAGTTCTTGTAACGTGCAGCTGACAGGACACTGTCAGCTGCACGTTACAGGAACTGACCCTTAGCTGACCTCGCATTTTATAGGTTTTTCGTACAATCAGGAGTCAGCTTATAAAGTCAAAGTCAAAGCATTTATTTCAAATAGGCACAAAAAAGGCACTTTTGAACGTCAAAAATTATCTTAAAATAGAATTGATTCTAGTCGCCCATTCCAAAAGGTAGTTTTCGTATGGAGAAGAATGGGCAAGAAACTCCACCGTTACTCTTTTAAAATGTTTTAGGTACAATATTTTGCATGGGTACATTAATTATATAATAACATGTGAGGACGATGCACCTAAAATAAAATTACTATACCACAATAGGTAAAAGAATTAAAAACGAAACCATGACATATAAATTAATTATCTGATAGATACATGGTGCTCACATATTTACAAACATGTTACAAGCAAAACGATTTTTATAAAAAAAAAATACATATACTGGTGGTATATAGATTGATGTGTAGCCGTGTGTACCTATAGTACACTCACGTTTTGCCAGTTATGCCTGTGCCCCGTGTAATAGGTGGCAATAGCTTCGTCCAGCCTATTGCCACTAAACGAGCATCCAGACTGCACCACTCCACGAAGGTTGAGGAGATCGTGGAGTACTTGCGTGTGAAGACCAACTGGACTTTGAGGGTCGAGAAGTTGGAGTCGCGTCGCAACACGAACTTCAAGTCGTTCGTGGTGCGTGTTCCGACACACCATCTCGAGAAGTGCCTCAAGGAAGAGTTCTGGCCGAAGGGTGTTGTGTACCGCCGGTTTCGTGGCCGGCTACATGACACCAGTCAGTGAAACACGACGCAGACACTACGTGTTTAGTTAGTTTCTTAGTGTAATTTATAAAGTTGTAGGTATGTATTTATAGAATTTTTAAGTTATATTAATATTGTATTTTATGTGTTTTATATGGGCCTTGATGCCTGAAATAAATGGATAAATAAATAATTCCAGACTCTGGGCTGCTACTGAGAAAATCCGGATAGATAAACCCAATGACACTTTGGCCGGGAATCGAACCCAGGACCTTTTTCAATGAGAAGACCGTTACAAAATGGCATGAGTACATAAAAATGTTTTTTTTTACGCCAAATTCCCGTTCGATTTTTTACTGTAAAATATCGACAAGATAAATGTCGCATCATGAAAAAATCAAACGCTTCAGTAATTTTAACTCGGCTTGCTATTTGCCAAACGCTCCATAAATCCCGAAGATATTATTTATCACTTTGACACCTGCCACTGACTAGGCTGAAAAATAAAGATTGCGGGCTAAGATATTATTTCTTTTACGATATTTCCGCAAGTTAGAGTTCTTTTTAACCGACTTCAAAAAAAGGAGGAGGTTCTCAATTCGTCGGAATCTTTTTTTTTTTTTTTTTTTTTTTTATGTATGTTCCCCGATTTCTCGAAGACGCCTGGACCGATTTGGAAATTTTTTCTTTTGTTTGAAAGGGTATACTTCCCAAGTGGTTGCATGATCATCAGGTCAGGATCTGATGATGGGATCCCAGGGAAATCGAGGGCAACCTTCAAATTTTATAGGCACATAGTACCATTTTCATATATTTTCTAAAGCTGTTTAAGTATTTGCATCTGATAATCATCATCTCAGGTGGATGAGCTGATGATGGAAGGTACAACTCCTCAACGGCTTGGAGTTAAAAGAAAATTCTTTCAAAATTATTTATAGTAACACTCGTGCATTTGCTCTCGGAAAGCACCATTTGGTGAAGTGGAACTGATGATGAAGACCACAGATGGCCACCGGAACTACTCAATAATATCTCCGTACTATTTCACGGGTTGCGATTCGATACTTTAACATGGTTGCTAAGCAATTTATGCTCGTCACAATGTGAATGGTGATATGGAGCTGATGGTGGACCAGGAGAACTCTTCAACAATTAACTTCCCTGCATCGGTAAAAGCAATATTTTGTAAAAGGCGATGAGAAAGTTGACACTTGGCTATTGTAACTGAGATAAATTATAAGCAGACCCACTAAAAAGCGTGAAATAAAAACTTTTTAACAAAAAAAAAACCGACTTCCAAAAAAATACTACAAAGTGAAAAATAACTTTAATTTCGGAAGTCGGTGGCAAAAAACTAAAATACAGATCCAAAGACACCGACTTCCGAAATTAAAGTTATTTTTCACTTTGTAGTATTTTTTTGGAAGTCGGTTTTTTTTTTTGTTAAAAAGTTTTTTTCGTGTAATATTTTATTTGGATACTAGCAGCGCCCCGAGGTTTCACCCGCATAAGTGTCGATCCCTTGGGAATATCGGAATAAAAACTACCCTATGTCCTTTCCCGGGACTCAAACTATCTCTATACCACATCTAAATCGGGTGAAGAGGTAACAGACAGACAGACATACTCTCGCATTTATAATATTAGTATGGATAGGTAATATTCTAGAGGAGTCTGTTGCTTGGAGATTAATCTGTCGAGCTCCGCTAATGAGACACAATTGATTTTCTATTGTTTCGTCGCCAGTAGGCGACGCGCGGTGCTTTACCGGTTGTAAATAGGAAGGAAAGCTCAATGATAAAAAACAATAACAAAAATATAATTCATATAAATTGAACTGAATGCTGTCAAAATGTATGAAACAGCACAAACACCCTGTATTGTAATGTACCTAACAAACAAAATTTTAGTGAAATTGCCAAATGAGTTAAAGGCACGAAACTCTCATTTTAATAATAAATTAAAATTGTATTTATTCGGAAGTCGGTGTCGTTGATTCCGCATCTTCGTTTTTTGACACCGACTTCCGAAATTAAAGTTATTTATCACTTCGTCGTGCTTTTTTTTGAAGTCGGTTGTTTTTTTTGTAAAAAAGTTTTTATTTTTCACTTTTTAGTTGTACCTACCCCACAAAAAGGTAAACAAAAAGATCGTTAATGTAGACAATGTAGATAAATTTTTAGATTTTTCAAAAACCGCTTGTCCGATTTCGATAAAATTTTCATGGGATCATTTGGGAAGTATACCCTTTCCATCAAAAAAAGAATTTTTCAAATCGGTGGGCAAACGACGGAGTTATACGCGAACAAACATAAAAAAAAAAAAAAATACTAACATTCGAATTGAGAACCTCCTCCTTTTTTAGAAGTCGGTTAAAAAAAATACAAACATTCGAATTGAGAACCTCCTCCGTTTTTAGAAGTCGGTTAAAAATAAACTCTTTATTTTCAGAAACTGTATTGTCCTTGATGTCTTAAGAAATTTATATTCAGAAACTTTGGGGTGCGAAAGTAGCCCGCCTACTTTGTTTCGAATATTTCGGTAATTTGCTTCATCAGGCATTAGTTATTTCATACCTTCACAGAAACAGTATCGTTTGAAGTTTTCAAATTGCTTTCGTTTCTTTTAAACTTACTTTCAAAAAGTCCAACTTTTCAAATTAATAAGTACTCAGAAAGAGAAAGGAGATGTTGTGGCCTAGTGGTGATGGCCGCGACTTACGAGATGTAGGTTCGAACCCAGACAGGCGTTTTACTTTGCGTAAATTATTTCATCAGTGGCTCAAAACGGTGAAAGAAAACATCAAATTCGAAGACATGTGACATCTACCAACCCGCACTGGGCCCGCGTGGTTAGGGTTACCATCCGTCCGGATTTGTGCGGACTTCTAGACTTTTGTCCGGACTTTGTCCGGCTCTTTAATTCGTCCGGATTTTCTTCTCGCGAGCGTCTGCTACCATATCTACCATATCACTGTAACTAAATGGGTAATGTTTGGGTTTTGTGACTAATGTCCGGACTTTTACTGAAATGTTAGGCTTTTTGTCAGGACTTTTTAAATTTCTAAATGGTAACCCTACGAGTGGGTGAACTACGGCCTCCTCTAGGTGACAGGGAGTGCCCAATCACCGAGAGGAGGCCCGAGAGGAGGCCTGTGTCCCAGCAGTGGGAACAGGTTGTTAGTTTAAGTTCTTAACTGTCGCATTAAGGTTATAAAACCTGTAATGGTAGTTTAGGCTGTTATCTATATAAATAAAAACAAAAGGCCTGACTGACTGACTCATCAACGCCCAGCCCAAACCCTTGGACCTAGAAAGCTGAAATTTTACACAATGTTTCCCTTTATAATGTAGACAAGGAATAAGGAAGGATTTTTCGAAATTCAACCCCTAAGGGAGTTAAATAGGGGATGAAAGTTTGTATGAAAGTCCGTCAGTTTTAAAGTTAGGATCTTCAAATTTTGTATTTAGGCCGACGATTGAAAATTATCTATATAAATAAAAACAAAAGGCCTGACTGACTGACTGACTCATCAACGCCCAGCCCAAACCCTTGGACCTAGAAAGCTGAAATTTTACACAATGTTTCCCTTTATAATGTAGACAAGGAATAAGGAAGGATTTTTCTAAATTCAACCCCTAAGGGAGTTAAATAGGGGATGAAAGTTTGTATGAAAGTCCGTCAGTTTTAAAGTTAGGATCTTCAAATTTTGTATTTAGGCCGACGATTGAAAATTAATTAATACGTGTCTCAGCGTTTTTGATAATTCCACCCCCAAAGGGTTAAAAAGGGGGATGAATTTGTGTATGAAAGTCCCTCAGTTTAAAAGTTAGGATCTTCAAATTTCGTGTTTAGGCTAACGATTCAAAATTAATTTATACGTGTCTCAGCGTTTTTGATAATTTCACCCCTAAAGGGGGATGAACGACCTGACTACGCACAGCCTAAACCGCTGGTCCTAGGGTCATGAATTTTGGAGGGTATGTTCTTTGTGAAGAGTAGGTATCGAATAAGAAGGGGTTTTTGGAAATTCAACCTTTAAGGGGGTGAAAAGAAGGGATTTTGTTTGTATGAAAAATCTTATTTTTTGAGTTAATAACCTTGAAACTTGGCACGAATACGTATCTAAGTAAATTATGAAGTGTGGAATTTTTCGTTTTTCTAAAATACCCCCTGAAGAGGTATTGGGGGGTGTCAAAATTTGTATGGAAGAATTTTAACGCGCTGCCCGATTAACTCAAAACTTAGTATTTATACTAAGTACCAAAAAGAAAGAATAACGTGTATCAGGGTTATACGAAAATCTACCCCTAACGCTGTGAAAAGGGGTAGTTAATTTTACAGGGGAGGATTTTACTGCGCGGCTTGATAAGCTCGAAAATTGGCATAAATAATCTTTGAGTCAAGTTATGAACACATCTTAAGCGATTTTTCATAATTCCACCCATATAGGGGTGAAAAGCGGGAATACAGTTTATATGAAAAATCTTATTCATTTGGTTAATAAACTTGAAACTTGGCACGAATATTTATGTAAGTAAATTATGAAGTTTGGCATTTATTGTTTTTATAAACTACCCCCTAAAGGAGGATTGGGGTGGGGGTGTCAAAATTTGTATGGAAGAATTTTAACGCGTGGTCCGATTACCTCGAAACTCGGTATTTATACTTAAGACCAATAATAAAGAATAACGTGTATCAGGGTTTTCCGAAAATCTACCCCTTTTTTTATGGATGGGAAATCATCAAATGACCCCTCTCGCTCTGGGTGGAGCGGAAGGGAGTGTCAGACTCTTACTGACTAAAACCCATCCGTGTTCCTTCCTTAGCCCTTTATGTTCCGGGGTAGCGGTAACCCTTTCGGACAATCCCGCACCCCCGGCAGGCTTCGGCCCTGGCAGGCCCCTTCCTTTATGCTGACATCTCTTTGAGGCGCGCGTGGAACACGTACGCGCCGTCCGGCACGGGCCTGGTCCTGATCGGACGGTGAGCTACCCATTACTCTCCGTCCGCAGGCCCACGCCTACGGTGGCCGGGAGTCGTCACGCGGCTCCCGACGCCCGGAGCGTCTCCCGCGGCGGCTGGGACGTGAGGTTCTCTCCCTCAGCCGTTCCGCCACCTCCTTCGCTAGCATGACTGCTTCGCAGAAGGAGGTGACCGCCTCCCTAACGGAAAATCCGAAAATCTACCCCTAACGGGGTGAAAAAGGGTAGTCAATTATACAGGTGAGAATTTTAACAAGTGGCTTGATTAACTCAACAATTCGTATTAATCTTTGAGTCAATTAATGAAAACATCTCAAAAATTTTTTAGAAATTCCACCCCTATGGGGGTGGAAAGCGGGAGCGCAGTGTATATGAAAAATCTTATTCATTAGGTTAATAAACATGAAACTTGGTACGAATACTTTTATAAGTAAATGATGAAGTTTGACATTTTTTGTTTTTCTAAACTACCCTCTAAACGGGGATTGGGGACGTCAAAATTTGTATGGAAGAATTTTTACGCGAGGTCTGATTAACTCGAAACTCGGTATTTATACTTAAGACCATAAATAAAGAATAACGTGTATCAGGGTTTTTCGAAAATCAACCCTTGACGGGGTGAAAAGGGGTAGTTAATTTTACAGGGGAGGATTTTACTGCGTGGTTTGATTAACTCAACAATTCGTGTAAATAATCTTTGAGTCAAGTAACGAACACATCCCAAACGATTTTACGGAATTCCACCCCTGTGGGGTTGAAAAGCGGGGGATACAGTTTATATGAAAAATATTATTTATTTGGTTAATAAACATGAAACATGGCAATATTTGGGTCAGTAAATAATAAAGATTGCCACTTTTAGTTTAAAAAAACCCCTTACAGAGGATTTAGGGGGTGACAAAGTTGATAGGTTAGAAAGATATGTAACCGCTGTCGGATCAACACGAAACTCGGTACTACTAAAACAAAAAATAAAACAAGTATGTGTTTTAGGGTTTTTCAAAAATCGACTCCTACTAAGGTGGAAAAGGGTAAGTAATAAAGTTTAAGGGGTGGATATAATATTACTGCTTGCTTCCATTAACTCGAAAATGGGTATGGGTCTTTGAGTCAAGTTATGAACACATCACGAACGATTTTTCAAAATTCCACCCTTGTGGGGGTGAAAAGCGGGATTCAGTTTATTTGAAAAATCTGATTGTTTTGATCTATAAACTTAAAAATTGGCCCGAATACTTATTTATCTAAATAAATGATAAAACCATACCTACACACATTTTCGAAATTTTTAGAAGAAAGTACGAATTTCACGCGGACGAAGTCGCGGGCAGAAGCTAGTAAATAAATAAATAAATTTATAGGCTGATAGGTATGTAGAAAAAAGCAAATTGTATTCAAGATACTCTCGTGTTTTTTAGAAACTTTCAATTTATGAAAATAATAGTTATTTATGCAACTGTCGTATAATACCTAATTATGTACAGTTACATACAAAACTTTATCTACACCCATGATATGAATCCTCTATAAAAGGTTCTGAAACAGTTTTTGCAATACTAATATCGAACAAAAATGGCGGCCGGCGGGATACGACGACGTGAATTCGAATAACCTATAAGTTCTTTTTTAAATTACGGCGCTGTGGTAGTGAAACGCGCGTGCATGACAATGTTCTTTTTTTGAAAACGAGTTGCTTAGTGAAATTTTGTACAACATAATAACACTCGTTTGGATGATATTATGGTTACTATGACACTGGTTGTTTTAATGTTGGTAATAAGATAACTGTTTCAGAAACTTTAGAGTATTTATAGAATGGGTGTAGATAAATAAACTTAAGTGCCCTCTTTGAGTAAATAAATAATTAAACAGTTAAGTACTGAACGACACAAACTGTGGTACTAAGAACACAATTTTCCAAAGCTTTTAGGTACTTTAAAGTATTTTATTTTCTGAAAGTTACAGTATTACTAAGAAGCTCTATACCAGATAAGTACAAAGATACGTTTAAAGGGCGTATTTACTTAGGCGGGTCTTGTTATCAAAATACCTAAAGTGCTCAAATTATAAATAACCAGTTGCGACCGACGGTTTCACCCGCATAAGTTTCGATCCCGTGGGGATATCGGTATAAAAACTATCCTATGTCCTTTCCCGGCACTCAAACTATCTCTATACCAAATTTCATCTAAATCGGTACAGCGGTTTAGGTGTGAAAAGGTAACATGCAGACAGACAGAGTCAATTTCGAATTTTATATTATTATTAGTATGGACTAGCTGCGACCGACGGTTTCACCCGCATAAGTCTTGATTCCGTGGGAATATCGGGATATTCCAATTACAATTTAGGTTCTTATTAGGTAACTTCCGTCGTGATCGAACCGCCATTGAAATAATAGTGCTGCGACATTCTGGCTACTCATTGGTGCAGTGGTGTGCATTGGTTTTCAGAATAGGTAGGCACTAGGCCGGGTCTAGTCTAGGCAAACACGGTCACTAATCAGAAAAAAAAGTGAGGTCAAAAGTATGTTTATTTGAGTAGGCATGCCTACTTAAGGGTGATAAATTGCGAAGGTCGAACGTCATGGTATTACACGTGAGACGTACGTATTTTTAATTTTGTCGTATTAACTTGGACGAGTAAAGACCAATGACAATGTGAGAATGGTAAGGGAGCCGAGTAGGCCGTCCGGCGACTGCCTACTGCCACGCATGTTTATATGAAGATTTTGTTTTTTGTTAGGTATGATAATTTATTGAGTTTTTTAATTGTAGGGCACACACACTAAAATGTAATTGACAGGCTTATGTTGATATATCGAGGTAGGCACTGCTTATATGCCTATATGCATTGAGTTAAATAACTAGAGAAGCAAACCTCAATAAAATGTGTCAAAAAAGTGTAACCACTATTCAAACGTGACGACGTAGCTTTGAAACCACTAAACATTTAAAAGTAAACATATATCTGTGTCACTTACACAAGTCGCAAGAATAATACCGTCACTTAGATTAGACAAAGACCGCAATATAAACATGCAATGGCGGGATGGGGTTGCCTACCCATGCAAAATTTTACCCAACTTTTTAAACCATAAATGACGTTCAAAACAAACGTTAGGCCAAATTATTTATAAAATATTTGAATTATGTATTTCTTATTCGATGTGTATTAGAAGTTTATAACTAATGACAATAATTAAGACATTTTCTTTTTAAATATGTTTTATTTATTCAGTTAGTCTCTTTTCTCAGCAATCTGATTATTTCCACCCATTTATCACGGCGTGTTGCATCTTTAGGCACCCTGCAACGTTGTTATTATTTAAAAAATATTTAAAATCACTTATTCCAATAAATTAAAAACTCCCGTAAATGTGGGAAACTAAAACTAAGTTTTTAGTGGTAACACTGAACCTAATTTACAAAATTCTGCATTTTATTTATTTTACGTTGATATAAACACAGAAACAATAAAATTACGTGTGGAAAGTAATTCTGGTTAATTTATTATGTTTTTGTGATCTTGAATCGCACTCTTTCACTACGAATTTACCCATTTTGGCGATATTTTTGTCGTGTGTCACTTGGTTCACTTCGGTTGGCGCCACACAGAGCACTGAAGTGATATTAGCTACGCATACGGCTGTGGCCTTATGACAAGTGGCAACGCCTTGGCACGGTAATTACTGATCTAGTGTAACATATATATCAATGCCTATATGCCTATATGCAATGCTCGCCACTGCATTGATGATAAGAGTTTGTAACTGGTTACTGTTACCCAGTTAGATTAGCGTCGTGAACAGGTCTTAGAAAAACATGTCCTAAAACTTACACGAAGCTCGCGTTAGACAGCGCAACCCGTTTCCGTATCACAAACACAAACGAAAACTGCACAGTGGGACGTAATTACATGTTTTGACACAAGTTGTTCACTTTGTGTACATTGGGTTCGTTGGTGAAGCACTGTGCTTATTTTGTTAGGAGTGTGAATTGTATTTACATTAAAGTAGGTATTATCTTTGACTCATCATATGCCTAGCCCTTTCCAGGCACTCACCTCCTTCTGCGAAGCAGTCATGCTAGCGAAGGAGGTGGCGGGACGACTGAGGGAGAGAGCCTCACGTCCCAGCCGCCGCGGGAGACGCTCCGGGCGTCGGGAGCCGCGTGATGACTCCCGGCCACCGTAGCTCGTAGGCGCGGGCCTGCGGACGGAGAGTAATGGGTAACTCACCGTCCGATCAGGACCAGGCCCGTGCCGGACGGCGCGTACGTGATCCACGCGCGCCTCAAAGAGATGTCAGCAAAAAGGAAGGGGCCTGCCAGGGCCGAAGCCTGCCGTGGGTGCGGGATTGTCCGAAAGGGTTACCGCTACCCCGGAACATAAAGGGCTAAGGAAGGAACACGGATGGGTTTTAGTCAGTAAGAGTCTGACACTCCCTTCCGCTCCACCCAGAGCGGGAGGGGGGGCCATTTGATGATTTCCCAACCATAAAAAAAAAAGAAAGCACTGTCCCAACTATGTTCGGGTCGGCTTCCAGTATAACCTGATGCAGCTAAATATCAGTATTTTACATGGAGCGACTGCTTATTTGACCTCCACAACCTTCGATCAATATTGATGGAAGTCCACAACCCAGTTACTGGGTAATACGATACCCCTTGGTAAGAGTAAGAGTGACCCGTAACGACTGTCATAATTATGCCAACGTCATAATGAAAAAGGATTACTTTACTTACTTTCTAGAAAAATATGTCATTATGAAAAAGGATTACTTACCTACTTTCTAGAAAATCGTTTTTTTTTTTTTCGTTTTGTCTGCTGAGTAATTAGTTATTCAAAGTGTATTTTGGCATCATGGTTACATTCATTGAGTGGTATATAATCAGGAATGTACTTTTGTAGACTAAAACGTTTATGGGCTAGGCTCTATCAGCATGCTTAACAATTGGTTTTAACGGACTAAAATGAAGATGGACCGGTCTATTACACAGTCTAACCCAACATCAAATGCCTCAATTGTTCACTTGCAGTTTCAGGTCGTTTGTGGTGGCCAGACAGAGTGCACTAGATCTAATGCCCGCGATACACGAGGCGAGTTTTTCAAAGCTACGATAGCACGCTAGAACTTGTATACTCTGAAGTGCTGATGAGCACTTCCAAGTAATCAAACATCGTCACGATTTCTTTACGTTTATTTTGAGTGAATGTCTTTACATTTCCCCGCTTACAAATTATCACTGTTTTTTTTTTCTAAACAAAAAAACCTAATTAATACAAAAATATTTGACCCTTTTTTTTACTGGTTCAGCTGCATCCGGTTAGACTGGAAGCCGACCCCAACATAGTTGTGAAAAGGCTAGGCAGATGATGATGATGACAAGCATATTTGACAACTCGTTCTAAACTCGTTTGAAGACTGTTCGAATGCGTCCAGAGCTAATTTATCGCCAGCCTGCACTACATAAGGTTGAATTTATCGGACAACCTTTACAATACTATCCTGGCTTAGTACCCTGACTTTTCACATGCTAGTGCTGTTTACACGATGCTAGTAAATTTTAGGACAAAAGCATTGCGGTGACTTGCTTTGTAGAGTAAAATGATTCGATTGGGTATTATCTTCGCCGGCAAATGAGGCTAGAGTACACAAAACAGGATAGTAAAATCAGTGATGAGGGGGCGCTACTACCTCAGAAATAGAACCTCATCCTGTTAAACTATCACTCTAATTTGCTGTCTTTCTGACTAGCTTACTAGCCTCAAAATGAGGACAGTTCTGTATACATGAGGCTAGAGTGACTAGCTTACTAGCACTATCTTGCTATCCTAGCTTCAAAAAAACCGACCAAGTGCGAGTCGGACTCGCACACGAAGGGTTCCGTACGGTTTACGATTTATGACGTATTAAAAAAAATACTTACTAGATCTCGTTCAAACCAATTTTCGGTGGAAGTTTACATGATAATGTACATTACCATGTAAACTTCCACCGAAAATTGGTTTGAACATCACATATTTTTTTTAGTTTTATCATTCTCTTATTTTAGAAGTTACAGGGGGGAGGACACACATTTTACAAAGTCAAAGTCAAAGTCAAAGCATTTATTTCAAATAGGCACATAAAAGGCACTTTTGAACGTCAAAAATTATCTTAAAATAGAATTGATTCTAGTCGCCCATTCCAAAAGGTAGTTTTCGTATGGAGAAGAACGGGCAAGAAACTCCACCGTTACTCTTTTAAAATGTTTAGGTACAATATTTTGCATGGGTACATTAATTATATAATAACATGTGAGGACGATGCACCTACAATAAAATTACTATACCACAATAGGTAAAAGAATTAAAAACGAAACCATGACATATAAATTAATTATCTGATAGATACATGGTGCTCACATATTTACAAACATGGTACAAGCAAAACGATTTTAATTAAAAAACAAAATACAAGTAATAAGTCAGGGTGTGAGTAATAAATGTAGAAAAAAAAAGAATAAAAAAATTTACAATTAAATTAGCAACCAGTTTGATTTTGTCTAGACTCTAGATTGTCCTATGGAGCAGGACCAGCATGTTTCCAAGCGTTCTTATCTTGGATATACCACTTTGGAAGTATCTCTCGCGCAAACTATTCAGTTTAGAAAAAAAATATTTTAGAAACCTCAATATCATTTTTAAAGACCTATCCCTAGATACCCACCACGTATGGATTTGACGAAAAAATTTTTTTTGAGTTTCAGTTCTAAGTATGGGGAACCCCCAAAATGTATTGTTTTTTTTTTTCTATTTTTGTGTGAAAATCTTCATGCGGTTCACAGAATACATCTACTTAACAAGTTTCAACAGTATAGTTCTTATAGTCTTGGAAAAAAGTGGCTGTGACATACAGACGGACAGACAGACTGACATGACGAATACATAAGGGTTCTGGTTTTTGCCATTTGGCAACGGAACCCTAAAAAAACCTCGTGTAACCCGGGCATTAGAGCAACTTTGTGATGTTCTGTTGTTTTTATTTCTGCAGTGTTCTTTCAGATGAACGGTCGAAGTAGCCTTTTGAACAACTACGAACAAGCAAGGCTATTTGTTACAAAAACTAGACAAAATCATGCAAGTAGGTAGAAAAATGCCAGACGAAAATACAGGCCCGCATTAGTCGACAGGGTGGAAGGTGGAAAAAAGTCACTTGGCAATATGGGCTTTTGTATTTTCCATATATATTGCTGCGGGCTCTAATTAGGTCTTTAGAAGTTACTCATGGCAAAATGATAATAGCTGCTTCGATCGGAGATTATACAGGGTGTCCCTGGAAGTATGGTCAAAATGAATAGGGGCGTGGGCGTGGGTAAAGTAAATTCCAAACTTTTTAACCCTGAAAATGTCGGAAAAAATTTTTTACGGTTCAAAAGTTATGACCAATTTTTGTTTTTTTTTTTCAATCACTTCTCATAGTGCGCAAAGTTAAAAATCGTTAAAAAAAGTACTATCAGGGTTATCTACAAAAAAAATTAAATTGATAGCCCTGATAGCTTTTTTTAAAATGATTTTTGCCTTTGAGCACTATGCGAAGTGATTGAAAAAAAACAAAAATTGGTCATAACCAGTGATCGGAGTAGGTAGATTGATTTTTGGTACTTGTATCGTAAATGCCCACATAAAGAATAACGTGGATAAGCCATTTTCCCGGAAAGTAATTCCGGTATTTCCGGATCTAATTAAATATTGTAACATGTTGGTAGTAATATTATTACTAAGTACTTAAAAAAGTAATGTTATTTTTTTATGTAAAAACTTTATTATTATTCATTTGTTTTCTTCTAATAATCTTTCCACTGCTATTTACCAAATTCTTCCCAACGAATGCTTGCATTACAACAAAACAGAATCACCGAAAACTTTTCCAGATAACTTTACAATCAAAATCACAAACTGTTCTCGAGAACTTTCTGTAGCTCCACCAGTACCAGTTCTCTATTAACCGTGGTTACAGTTAAACGTACAATAACACATTAAACTCCGGTTGCCCCGAAAACTTGATATTGTTGAACAAACTGATCGAACCGACTGCTATTGAGTTAAGGAGTAATTAACTATCAACTATGACCGAGTTTCGCAGTTCTAGTTTGAATATATTATGTACGTAGTGTATTTGGAGTTATTACTCAGTTGGCTAGACTTAGTTTGGGATATAAAGCGAGGTTTGCTAAAAGTGCAAGCTGTTATTCGGAACTAGCAGCGCCCCGCGGTTTAACCCGAATAAGTCTCGATCCCGTAGGAATATTGGGATAAAAACTATTTTATATCCTTTCCCGGGACTCAAACTATCTCTACACCAAATTTCATCTAAATCACTTCAGCGGTTTAAGCGTGAAGAGGTAACAGACAGATAGACAGACTTTCGCATTTATTTAGTATGGATGTGAAAACATATTTTATATTGTCCATGACCACTATCCACAGGCCAAGGCGTCACCCTACACCCAAACTTACAAACATTACCTCTTTATAACATATATTAGTGTAGGTATGGAACTAACTGTGCTTATTATGAATGTATGTTTAAAGGTGTGAGTTACTCATGAAGAATCTTCATGAGTAACTCAAGGTGTACACATCGCTCCACGGGCAGTCATCCCCGTTACAAAGTTTCCTGGTATTCACCACAGCAAGCAATTCTCGTAAACCTCCCGTCACGAGCGAAATCGAATTCTTTGGTAATAACACTATGTGAAACGACGACCAATAAATATCAAGCAGCTAGCTCGCTATCACTTGAGACCTGATCAAATTATCGGAAAACTGTGCGGTGAATACCTAAGTCCTGTTCCGATAGATTGAAACAATCATGGGGTTCCATCAAACGAGTCACCACCACGCCACGGCGGCAAGAATGTCACAAAGTTTCACTCAGACGTCTGATAATTTGAAAAAAAAAAACGTGTGGCAAGAGTGCCATATGTTTTTTTTTTTTTTCAAACAGTATACTTTACCAACACTCACTGACATATCGGATATACATTAAAACCGAGTACATCCCGTAGACAGCCGAACATATCCGAAGCGGTGTCGATTACGGTAAAAGTCGCGCGAGTTAAATAGTTTTTTCCCATCTCGAAAAATGCCCAAAGCGTCTAAAGAATTTTTCACTTCAAAAAGTAAATTTAACTGCCACCAAATTAAAAATTTAAACTACAAGATATAAAATAAGAGCAGAAACAGGCCCAGTTTACGTTGAGCAGTGTAGCCAAAACGCTGGTTGGTTTTCAGCACGCAGGCAAGGCAGAAATGCAGGGGCATTTGAATTCATGTCCAACGACTGTTGCGAACATGTCGTCCATACCGATGATATATCGGCTTTAAAAGCAACCACTCATGATAGTTACATGCAAGAATAAAACGACAATTACAATAAAGTTGATATTTGTTTAACGTGAAATAACATCAATTTGAAACATAACTTGTTTGAATAGACTTTACGTAGGTGCAGTGACCAGAAACGACTACCTGTCTGGCCACATTTTTGCCGCCGTGGTCGTGGCCGTTTTGTGTCGTTCATTCGAAAAAAACCCAGGCAAATAATGGCGTCTACCCTGTTTATCTCCTTCAAATAATTGCGCTAACTATGAACTAATAGAGCTATTGAAGTTTGTAAGTCAAAGTTTAGTTAGCATAGAAGTTTCGTATTGATGTGTAACAATGTGGATCCTGATCAATCTGGAGTTGTTTCAGAGTTTCAGGCAAATACTTGAACTAGCTCTCTGTTTGACCGTTAGGTAACAGACGGCTACCCGTTTTCTCTATGTGGGTGTGTTAAAGGTAATTTAAGGAAGAGCGAGGAGGTATGTTGAACAAAATATGGTTCGCGAGCGTAATATTAATCAACATACAACCTGACACTGACCTGCTAATTGCAAAAAAACAGTTAGAAAATGACATAAAATATACACAAACAACGACATAGTCAAAAGCCTTGTACTCAAACATATAAAAAGTTGACAATTTTGTCCATTGCTTGATGTATTGTTGATGTTGAATTAATCCGTGATGCGCCCGCGACACTGGCAGATGACAACAAAACAACAACAATCGAAACAAAAACAAAATGCCAATTGCAGAGTGGAAAAATAAAGAAGAAGATAAAGAAAGTGCTAGGAAACTACTATACATCATCATTTCAGCCGAAACACGTCCACTGCTGGACATAGGCCTCCCCCAAGCACCTCCACTTCGACCGGTTCTGTGCTTCTCGCATCCAATGGGTTCCTGCAGCCTTCATAAGGTCGTCGGTCCACCTTGTGGAAGGCATTCCAACGCTACGTCTTTCGGTACGCGGCCGCCAAGACGAGTCTTTGACCAGTGCGTGTTACCAGTGATGACATATGGCACTGAAACGTGGCCGCACACAATGGGCCTTACTAGAAGGCTAAAAGTCACCCAAAGGGCAATGGAGACGGGCTATGCTTGGAGTTTCCCTGCGTGATCGAATCAGAAATGAGGAGATCCGCAGGAGAACCAAGGTAACCGACATAGCCCGAAGAATTGCCAACTACTATACAAAATCATCTAATTACTAAAGTGTACTAATTTATTCTTACTGGCTTTCATTATGTATTATATAGGTGAAACACAATACAGTAGACGGTTGTGTCTTGTCACCTGGAAGGTCTAACGATCCGTCACTTCTTATTACTTAATACTAAGTGAAACGGGTCGGGCAGTGCTCCGAGCCCTAATTGATTCGTACGAACAGTGTGATGTGGTCGTGTGTAACTATGTATGACCCTTTAGACCTTCTGGCCTCGTACAGGACTTTCTGTTTTTATTTTCATTATTTTTGAAATGAAGTTTTTTAGCGAGCTTACTATTAGGTACAGTAAATTCGTAGAAATCGTCACTTAAATTCAATTTTTTTTTTATATTCAAAATCATTTATTTGCTAATATGGGTAATTACATAAAGTTGTTAAAAAAAATAGAGCATAGGTCAACCATATTACGCCTTGAGGCATTAACGAAAAAGCATTATGCGAATTTTATTTTAAATACTAGAAAGAGGCAGAGAGAGATAGTTTTCATTGTTTTTGAAGTTGCTGAAGCCAATAGTGAGGTCAAAATAAAAATCAAAGATGGCGGCTGCGATGTATTTTTTTAATATCCGTCTTGGGTGTAGTTTTCATGGTTTTCGAGGGTGCTGAAGCCGATAGTGAGGTCAAAATAAAAATCCAAGATGGCCACTGCAAAAATTTTAAACATCTTCGTCAGTTTAAAATTTTTGCAGCCTCAATTTGTGTTTTCATTTTGAACTTCGCAACGGTTATTTTTTTTATGTTTCTATGATTGTCATTAGTTTAGTTTGTGATCTTCCTGTGCGAGGCCCAATTAATACATTTTCTTTCTTACTTTCTGCATAGGCTCTAGTACCCATGATTAAGATTCTTTAGGCCCCAACTTATTGTGGCCATATACTCGTAATTGAAATATTGTTTTCAAGCGTAAAGTTACAATCGCTGTTATAAAAATTAAAAAGTTTTACGTTTAAACAGCATTAAATTGGCGGTGATGAGGTCTACGATGGTATATATAATTCCTAAAGAAAGCCTCGTTATATCGATAATGATTTTCAATCATTGAGAGCCATCTCTTTAATTTTTCAATATCCTTATTCAGAAGAGGAATAAAGGACAGACGTAACTTTCATTTTGTGCCTATAGATTTATACAAAGGATTCCTAAGTTTTTAGCTTGCCAATTAACGAAACTTTCATTATTCATCATCGCTTTCTGAGACTGTTGCCAAGATCCTTTAGGCTAAAAGGTTTATTTCATTTTACTTTGTTTTAGGGTTCCGTACCTCAAAAGGAAAAAACGGAACCCTTATAAGATCACTTCGTTGTCCGGCTGTCTGTCCTTGTCAAGACCCTTTTTCTCAGGAACGCGTGGAGTTATCAAGTTGAAATTAATATAAAATAGGCTGCAATCCCTTGAAGCAAAAAGAAAAAAGAAAATCAAACTTCTAAGTCAACGCAATCAAAAGATACGGGCGTATAATTATGTTCCGAAATCAAAACCTATAGGGTACTACCCGTTGACCTAGAACCTTGAGAGTTGGCAAGAAGCAATGTCATGTAGCGCAAGTAAAGGAAAAAATCCGAAAACCGTAAATTTGTAGTTCAATTTTCTTCAGTTTGGGACAGAGAGAGCTAGAAGGAGAGTAGGGAGGCCTTTTCTCAGCAGTGGGACAGTAACAGCTAATAAAAAAAAAGAAGAAGCTTGCGCGGTGGTCCCATATACAGGAAGAATTTTTTATCACCATCCAAATTTTTACAGGGTGTTCTACCCATGAATAAGAACAACTTTCACTATGGGACCAACTATGAAATCACGAAAAAAAAACAGCTGTTTCATACATTTTGGTCAAGTAGGTATTGAACTTTTGTATGTAACAGCTGATTTTTACCAATTCGTGTGAGGTATGTACCTTTAATTGAGAGTTTTCTGCACATCATAAATCAAATCAAATTATTTATTTGCTTAATACAGGTAGGTATATAGACAGATGTTACAAATAGATATAAAGTAGGTACACTGTATCATTACCTAATAAGGTGTGCAAATATTTATATTATTACTAGCTGCGCCCCGCGGTTTCACCCGCGAAACTGTTGATCCCGTGGGAATATCGGGATAAAAATTAGCCTATATGTTAATCCAGGGTGTCAGCTACCTCCATACAAAATTGGTCCAGTCGTTTGAGCGTGAAGAAGTAACAAACATATAAACACACACACACAAACTTTCGCTTTTATAATATTAGTGTGATTAATCTTATTAATCAAAAATTATTTAAAAAAAAAATCGGTATATTATCAAAAGTTTAAATAAAAATAAAAATTGTCAGATGAATATAGTAGTTATTTTACTAGTACATCGTTATCTTAACTGTTCATGTACAAACTTACACTTCCCAAACTTATAGGACTTTACCACAAAATTCACAAAAACAAGAGCAGAAGTACAATTAGGTCAAATCTTCGGACTACGTACAGTAATCAACACAAGTTGTAACAACTATCATTCCTGCTGGCACAGTTGGAGACCGCAACATGTGTGGGCTATACTAACGACATGTAACCGACAAACTTCGCCAGGACTCGGAAAAAGTCGCTCTTTATTAGAAGTTAAGATTCCGTGGCGGGATTTTGAGGGAGTTTCAGAGACGATCGCGATAACGCTACCAGCGTTATGTGGGGCAAATTTTGATGAAGGTTGAATTATAGACTTAATTATCATTAGGTGTCATCGCCTCTCTGTATTAATTATCACTAATTTGTGCGTCGACTCTTCACGTGACCAGAGGGCTGGTCTATTTCTTGGCCAAAGAATGAGCATTGCCATACAACGTGGCAATGCTGCTAGCCTTTTGGGCACTGTTCCTGTTGACAGCGATGCGGACGAATTCTTTCATGCCCTATGATTATCTTGTTTATTTTTTCATATAATTGTACATATTATTAGGTATAGTTTATATGTTAGCTTATATTTGTGCTCAGGGTTTAAAAAGAAAGAAAGAAAATACGTTTATTTGCGGTGAACATGACGCAATAAAGAACATAATACACAGAAAAAAAAAGAAAGGGTTGGGGGAAACATGTGTAACATCCACGCAAAACGGCTATCGCTCAGCTTTATGCTGCGACCCTATGCAAGACAGAGCCCCAGCGCTGGTTTTCAGTGACAGCAGGCGCTGACGTAATGACGTCGTCCGGTGCAGCAAACAATTATAAGGACGCTGTACGAGTACAGCGTACACAAAGAATATAATATAATTGAAAGATAAATCTAATAAAAAAAAACTAAATGATAACAGCCGCAGTGATCGATCGAAAGATAAGCTACGCTTGCCGCGGTCGGTTCGTGGATGGGTGACCATCCATCAAATATCGAGATACCCGCATTTTCCAATTTTCCCGTCAACTTCCGTAAAAACCTGATTCGGACTACCACAAACATTACAAAACAAAAAAGTGCCAAATCGGTCTGGCCGTTCTCATTCTCAAGTGATGCGCTTAACAAAGGGCGGCCTAATTGTAACCGACTTCTAAAAAGGAGGAGGTTCTCAATTTGGATGTTGTTTATATTTTTTATTATTTATAGATGTTTTTTTTTGCTCCGTCAATAGACGGTTTTG
Organism: Amphipoea oculea; assembly: GCA_945859645.1. Lineage (NCBI taxonomy): Eukaryota > Metazoa > Arthropoda > Insecta > Lepidoptera > Noctuidae > Amphipoea > Amphipoea oculea. The sequence goes on from OX243880.1 coordinate 17,802,959, forward strand.
CAAAATAAATATTTTTGGATAAAAATGAATTTTGGAAAAAAATTGATAAAAATTAAAATTCTAATAAATAGATGTTTTTGAGTTAACTTCAATAATACGATTTTTTTCCATTTAGTTTATATTGATGATATTTTAATAACCTTCTGGCACTGATATTTACACCTACAACTAAACAGCGAAAAATAAAAACTTTTTTTTAAGTACAAAAAAAAGACAACCATCTTCCAAAAAAAAACACTACAATGTGAAAACTAACTTTAATTTCGGAAGTCAATGTCAAAAAACGAAAATGCGACACCAACGACACTGACTTCCGAAATTATAGTTATTTTTCAGTTTGTAGTGTTATATTTTTGGAAGACGGTTGTTTTTTTTTTTCACTTTTATTTATACATTGTAACTTATAACTATGTGAATTTTCCCAACGTAACTACCTAATTATCCCATGATTGTCTAAAGTAGCCAGGAAGTAAATAACATCATAAATATTAATTAATTGGTGGCTTTGTAATTACTTACTTATAAATTTATTGATGGCAAGGGAAGTTCCCATGGGCTTTAAACGGCTATTTATAGGGTCTGGCGGTTTTTCTATGATAATATGGGAAAAATAAAACTTGAGGAAGTTTCTTTTGGACCTATTGAATTGCTTCCTCATATAAAAAGCTTTTTAAAAGGAAATTAATTTATACTTAAATAGTGGTATTATGGTTATGGAAAATTAGCACTTTGCCCGCGACTTCGTCCGCATGTACCTACTTCGTACTTTCCTCTAAAAAATACGAAAATGTATATTTATGATCTTTATAAGACAGGCCTGATGGTCTAGTGGTTAGTGACCCTGACTGCTATGCCGGAGGTCGTGGGTTCGATTCCCACCCAGGACAAATGTTTGTGTGATGAGCACGATCATTTGTTCTGTGTCTGGGTGTCATTTATCTATAATATGTATGTATTTAGAAATATATAAGTATGTTTATCAGTTGTCTAGTACCCATAACACAAGCTCTGCTTAGCTTGGGACTAGATGGCGTTGTGTGATAGTTGTGGAATATTATAAAGATTTTTATTAAAATTTTCGAGTTCAGGGTGAAATTTTAATCACCGTTTTCCTCTCAAGGGGTCATTGTACTCATCATTATGAACAACTTTTACTATGGGACTAAATATGAAATCGCGAAAAAAAAATCTACTGTTTCCTTCATTTTGACGAGTTATGCGAAGATAAATGTAGGGAACAGCTGATTTTTAACCGACTTCTAAAAAAGGAGGAGGTTCTCAATTCGAATGTTTGTATTTTTTTTTTTTTTTTATGTTTGTTCGCGCATAACTCCGTCGTTTGCTAACCGATTTGTAAAATTCCTTTTTTGTTAGAAAGGGTATACTTTCCAAATGGTCCCATGAAAATTTTATCGAAATCGGATGAGCGGTTTTTGAAAAATCAACAAAAATCTAAAAATTTATCTACATTGTCTACATTAACGATCTTTTTGTTTACTTTTTTTGTGGGGTAGGTACAACTAAAAAGTGAAAAATAAAAACTTTTTTACAAAAAAAAACAACCGACTTCAAAAAAAACACTACAAAGTGATAAATAACTTTAATTTCGGAAGTCGGTGTCAAAAAACGAAAATGCGGAATCAACGACACCGACTTCCGAAATTAAAGTTATTTATCACTTTGTAGTGTTTTTTTTGAAGTCGGTTGTTTTTTTTTGTAAAAAAGTTTTTTTTTTTCACGATTTCAGGTTTGGTCCCATAGTTAAAGTTGTTCATAATGATGAGTACAATGACCCCTTAAGAGGAAGATGGTGATTAAAATTTCACCCAGTATAAATGTGTGGGTGTAGATACCTACCCTTTTCTTTCGTTTTTTTTTTTAGCTTGTCCTTTACAGCTATTAACAACCCTCTTTTTTATGGATGGGAAATCATCAAATGACCCCTCCCGCTCTGGGTGGAGCGAAGGGAGTGTCAGACTCTTACTGACTAAAACCCATCCGTGTTCCTTCCTTAGCCCTTTATGTTCCGGGGTAGCGGTAACCCTTTCGGACAATCCCGCACCCCCGGCAGGCTTCGGCCCTGGCAGGCCCCTTCCTTTATACTGACATCTCTTTGAGGCGCGCGTGGAACACGTACGCGCCGTCCGGCAATTAACAACCCTCTGACAGGCTATCGTATCGAAAATGATACATTTCATCATCATAACCCGATTTGCCTTGCCATCGGCAGCAAACAGCTGTCGGAAGAATAGTGGTCGTCCATTTGATTTACACTGATAAAATTTTCGGATTTCGAACTTGTGAGTAGCGTTTAGAGGACTCCTACGATAACAATGATTGATGTTCGATACGGTACGGAAGCGTTTCGAGTGGTTGTGAATATGCAGGTCAGAATGTTTTCCGTGTTATTTATAAGAAAAAGCGTTTGCCTGGCAATGTGAAAATAGCAAGCTGGTAATCATACCTATAATACAACCTTCAAAGAAAAAAAAAACAGTGACACTCCGGGAGTGCCGACAGAAGTGAAAACAAAACACAAACAGAATACTTTCCATCCCTCACTGACATATCCATACTATACTAATATTATAAATTCGAAAGTAACTCTGTGTCTGTCTGTCTGTCTGTCTTTTACCTTTTCACGCCAAAACCGCTGAACCGATTTAGATGAAATTTGGTACAGAGATAGTTTGAGTCTCGCGAAAGGACATAGGATACTTTTTATCCCGATATTCCCACGGGATCGAGGCTTATGCGGGTGAAACCGCGTGGCGCAGCTAGTCGGATATACATTAAAACCGAGTACATCCCGAGGACAGCCGAACACATCCGAAGCGGTGTCGGTTACGGTAACAGTGGCGTGAATTCAATGAAAAAATACCCACCGCACCTAAAGAAGTTTTCACTTCAATATCATTGTTACCTCCTCTTTACTATAGCATCTTCAAAATAATCAATGTCTGTGATAGCTAACAAATTAATTGATATAGCCAAGGGATGGGTAATTACGTTCACGGTAATTGCTTTAGTCACGCCTCCCCCACAGCATAGACAAGATAGAAGTAACAGTTTGTTTTTGTTCTTTCTTAGGGTTGATTTTACCAAATTCAGATAAGTGTCTTCTGCTCCATAGGTAGGTGACTATTACGCTTCGGAATGGGCAACTAGATTTGACTGACCGACCCCTTGACAATCTAGAAGTGCCTGTAATTGGTTTATTTGAAACTCAGGGTCAGCACCCGGTGGGACGGCTGAGGGAGAGAGCCTCACGTCCCAGCCGCCGCGGGAGACGCTCCGGGCGTCGGGAGCCGCGTGACGACTCCCGGCCACCGTAGGCGCGGGCCTGCGGACGGAGAGTAATGGGTAGCTCACCGTCTGATCAGGACCAGGCCCGTGCCGGACGGCGCGTACGTGTTCCACGCGCGCCTCAAAGAGATGTCAGCATAAAGGAAGGGGCCTGCCAGGGCCGAAGCCTGCCGGGGGTGCGGGATTGTCCGAAAGGGTTACCGCTACCCCGGAACATAAAGGGCTAAGGAAGGAACACGGATGGGTTTTAGTCAGTAAGAGTCTGACACTACCTTCCGCTCCACCCAGAGCGGGAGGGGTCATTTGATGAGTTCCCATCCGTAAAAAAAAAACAAGGGTTAGCCCCCGGCGATCTTCGTACCGCCTCAAAATCAATAAACACAAAATGTATGAGAAAATGAATTATCTTCATAATGTTTTTTCGCGAGTTTTTAATAGTTATTCTCCTATTCTGGGCGGAGACAAATCCAACAAACCAAAGATCATAAAAATTGGTCCAGTCGTTCTTGAGTTATAAATGGTGTGAATAATCCGACTTTGTTTTATATAAATAGAAGATAAATGCTGTGAGTTTGAGTTTTTAATCCGTGGAATAAATCTGATGTCTGACAGTTCTAGTAAAAACTGTCAGAAATTCAAAATTTATTCTCATGATAAAACTTAGTCTAACTATAAAAGTTTGGTGGAATTCGACCTTACAAGGATAACCGTAGAGTCCTTGGTTGAACATCTTATGAATAAGGTTATGAATAAAGCTTGATATTTGCACTTAAACCTGTATCCATGCGTGATTGTTAATTGTGGTGCTTGTGGCTAAGAAATAACAGCCGCACGGGTCGATCGATCGGGTTAAGCTACGCTAGCCGCGGTTAGTACGTGAATGGGTGACCATCTTCACATACCAAGACCCTCCGTGCCTCGGAAAGCACGGTAAACCGTTGGTCCCGGCTGTCATCCGTGGATCTTTGACAGTCGTTATGGGTCGTCAGAAGCCGGAAAGTCTGACAACCAGTCTTACACTTTGTAAACAAGCATACTATAAATTAGAAGATTATATCCAAGATAAGAACGCTTGGAAACATGCTGGTCCTGCTCCATAGGACAATCTAGAGTCTAGACAAAATCAAACTGGTTGCTAATTTAATTGTAAATTTTTTTATTCTTTTTTTTTACATTTATTACTCACACCCTGACTTATTACTTGTATTTTGTTTTTTAATTAAAATCGTTTTGCTTGTACCATGTTTGTAAATATGTGAGCACCATGTATCTATCAGATAATTAATTTATATGTCATGGTTTCGTTTTTAATTCTTTTACCTATTGCATTTGGTTTCGTTTTTAATTCTTTTACCTATTGTGGTATAGTAATTTTATTGTAGGTGCATCGTCCTCACATGTTATTATATAATTAATGTACCCATGCAAAATATTGTACCTAAACATTTTAAAAGAGTAACGGTGGAGTTTCTTGCCCGTTCTTCTCCATACGAAAACTACCTTTTGGAATGGGCGACTAGAATCAATTCTATTTTAAGATAATTTTTGACGTTCAAAAGTGCCTTTTATGTGCCTATTTGAAATAAATGCTTTGACTTTGACTTTGACTTTGACTTTACCAAGGGGTATTGTATTACCCAGTAACTGGGTTGTGGAAGTCAGATAGGCAGTCGCTCCATGTAAAATACTGGTATTCAGCTGCATCCGGTTAGACTGGAGACCGACCCCAACATAGTTGGGAAAAGGCTTGACAGATGATGATTTGCGATTAAAACTGATCTGCGAGCCTTTTACTCACCATCAGTCCTTAAGAGCCTATACTACCTCAAATGGCTTAGCGTGATCCTCCGTTATGTCGAAAATACTGCACCATTAATTTTGAAATAAATATATGGTAAAGTTGAGGATTAATGCTAAGTTTTATGTTAGACGAAAACACGATTCCATAAAATTTTCTCGATAGAAAAAAAATCCAAAATTACCTCTAACCCGAACAATAAACCGCTGGTATTAAAAAAATACTTCAAATTAGATCACGAAACTTTGCATACTAACTGAACTTACTTTAAAGCAGGTCTTATGTTATTTATTTTTTTATAATTACCATTATTTTCACTGTAAAAAGCAAATACCCAAACTATTGGCGCTGCCTGCCGCCCAGCACCGCACTCTGTCTCGATCTCACTCAGTCCGCTAGCAGTATCGTATGAGCGAGATAAAGAGTGAATTTTATCTGAGGTAGTATAGGCTCTTAATCTTTCTATGGTAAAGACACGTCTTTTATTAGAATTCATACTTATAGATAATTCCTTGTTGATCTAGTGGTCATTAGCGCTAATGATGAGCATGAGGATGTTCGATTCCCCGGTCGGGCAAAGTGTTATTGGGTTTTTATATCAGGAATTCCGCAGTAGCAGCGTCTGGATTTGTGCGCGGTTGATGGCAATAGGCTTGTAGCGGTATCTACAACGCCACATTCGAACAACGCGTCATACTGACGTCACGCAAATCCTACATCTCGCAAGCAGAGTTTACCGCGCAACTAGCGTAGATACAACAGCCCGACATGAATCATCGGGCAGTTGCCCGCCAGACACAACACCAATCTGGTCAGAGGATCCTCCCTTTTCTATAGAGTATGAGTGAACTTTACACCCTGTTCCTCATACCTCTATAGGCTCGCCCCCTATTACACGTTACTTAAATATAACTGGCGAAATGAGGGTGCACTATAGGCACACCTCTGCACAACCCTTTATGGATTACAGACGTGATTATGTAGATAATTCTATTCAGAGTGCTATCCGCAAGCTATACGTGCTGAAATCTAATCTAGATGGTCCGTAATATCCCGCTGTAGTAGCGAAACATTTATTAATTTGGTCGGAAGAGCGGTTTCAAAGGAAATTGGCGGTTTTCCTGAATGAACAGGGTGATGCAGGGTGATGTAGTGGCCCACTATCGGGAAACTTCCTATTAAATTGAATTGTTAGTGTTTATAGAGTAAATAATGCACTATGTACCGCCAGGGAAATTATTTGTGTAAGCAAATTGACAACCTACGTCAATTTGACGTGTTATAACCATCATCTGCCTAGCCTTTTCCCGACTATGTTGGGGTTGGCTTCCAGTCTAACCGGATGCAGCTGGATAACAGTATTTTACATGGAACGACTGCCTATCTGACCAAAACAACAACATACAACACAACACAACTTACAAAGGGGTATCATATTACCCCGTAAGATTGAGGCCACACGATGCGTTAACGGTGCGGTGCCGCAACGTCATCCTACATACAAATCATTACGCCATGTTACACGACGCGTTGGGCCGCCGCGCGTGCGGGCGTCGCACCGTAGGCGCGCCGCGCTTGTGACCTGCGAGACGAGGCGGGGAGGGGTGATGCGCTGCGGCGCGCCCCACAGTAAACAGCGTTCTACTGCGGTGCCGCACCGCCCGTGTGGCACCCTATAGCTCGAATTAATTGCGGTGCGGTGCCGCACCGCTCTTACTGAGTTACGGAGGTCAGTTAGGCTGTCGCTCCATGTAAAATACTGGTGTTTAGGTGCATCTGGAAGACTGGAAGCAGACCCTAACTTGGTCGCGAAGAGGCAAGGCAGAAGATGATTTTGCTCAATCTATACTAATTACTACTCTTGCTTCATTTATTTGTAGGTGTGTATATAGGGGTAATCTCTGGAACTACCAATCGGATTTGAAAAAATAGTTTTAAATATTATGATAGTTCAATTCTTGAGGAAGGCTATAGGCATATTACCATCATGCGGGGACCCTTAGTCCCAGCGCACACCGCAGGAGGCGCGGCAGAGAGCAATTGAAGACAACAACCATCACACTAATATTATAAAGGCGAAACTTTGTGTGTGTGTGTTTATATGTTTGTTACTTCTTCACGCTTAAACGGCTGGACCAATTTTGATAAATTTTGTTTGGAGGTAGCTGACACCCTGGATTAACATATAGGCTACTTTTATCCCGTTATTCCCACGGAATCTAAACTTGAAACCGCGGGGCGCAGCTAATTTAGGTAATATAAATCTTAACTACCTTGACATAGGCGCCGCGCGCCGCTCGGGGCCCGCGGATCCGCCCGCGCGTTTCAAAGAAATGAGCTCCGCCGCGCCCCCAGCGGTGTGCGCTGGGCCTTAGGAGCCGAGAAAAAGAAAAAAGTTATAAACAACGCTAAGCTAAAACGAAGTAATAGCGCGGGCAGGCGATGCGATATAAATAAATAAAATAAATTTAAAAAAAGTCTCGATCCGTAGATACAATCTAACTTTATTATTTTAACACAAATCCCATTGTGCGACGAAATAAATTTTTGAGGAAAAAAACTTCGCTTTTTTTTTATTGTAACGAATATTGTCAATGTAAACGTAAATATTTTAACAATCCCATTTTCGGGACGGATTTCTTGGAAAACAGACCGAGAATTATAAATAACAAATATTTTAGTAGACGCAAATGGTGAACATTTAGAATGAAATTTCGTACAATGGAACGTTAAGTAGTCAACCAAGTTTTTGTAGATTTTCAAACTAAGTTTTTTCACAATTTCATGCGCTTTCACTACTTAAGTATCCTAACATAGATACTATATCTATAAAACAAAGTCGCCGAAATGTCTGTACGCGCAAAAATTTCCGAACGACTGCACCAAATTGGATAGTTCATTTTTTGTTGTGTTCGATATTGTCAGGACAAGGTTTGTGTGACAAAAAATTTCGGAAATTCCAAATGAAAAATTCTTGAATCTGGGGCGGGCCGCTAGTATAAAATAAAGTCCTGCGTCTATCTCTCTGAGCGTGATAAACTCAAAAACTACCGAACTGATTTTCTTACGGTTTTGACCAATAAACGGAACGATTCATGAGGAAGGTTTAGGTGTATAATTCATTAAGGTTTTGGGTAAATTGGCGATGATTGTTCAATATGTCGAAAAAATCATGCTGACTTGGAGCTTTATTGGCGTGAGCAGCGTAAACCAATAGAGTTAGGTATATGAAAACAATTTATTACGGAAAAGTAGGTACTTTTAAACACGGTGGGGCCCGTGGCTAGATAATAACAGCCGTACAGGTCGTGGATGGGTAATGATCATACCGACACACATACCGAGACACCTCCGTGCCTCGGAAAGCACGTTAGGACGTTGGTCCCGGCTGTTATTCGTACTTCGGCAGTCTTTACAAACCCAAAAGTCTGACAACCACTATTACCAAGGATGATGCCCAGTAGTCAACAGCCTATCTTTACATCTGTATGAGTGTGCCTTAGGCTAGTTGCTCCGAGTAATGAAAAAAAAAATTAAAAATGGTTTATTATTTTAACAAGTAAACCTTAAAAACTAGTGATTGGAACCTCCTTTTAAGCAGTTAAGCCTATGTTAGGAGACTCCGCTCTTCCAAAACTTAATAAATATTGTTTAGTTACTTGTTTTATGCAAAACTAAAGTGAATAATAATACGTAAAAAAAAAAAAAATAAAAAAAAAAGGAGAAAATTAAAGCTAAACAATGCAGCACGCACGCAGGCATCCGAGAGTGTGAGTGAGAGTGAGTGTGTGTGAATGCGGATGTGAGGGTGAGTGGATGCAAATGCGAGGGTATGTAAAATACTGATATTCAGCTGCATCCGGTTAGACTGCAAGAAACCGGCCTTAAAATAGTTGGGAAAAGACAAAGCGAATTGATTTTTAGACGTACCTAAATGCGAAGAAACATATGCCATACAGTAGGTAGGTACTACATTTTTGTACGAGCCGCAAAAATAACGAGCCGCTGAAGCTGTCAGTTTTAAAGGGCTCGGTAGATCGAGTATATTTCATTAAAGCCAGGTCATTATCAAGTTGGTATTGTTCAGTAAATGGTAAATAAACCACATAATGGCGTCTATATATTTTAACTAGAGGTCATTAGTGAGTGTTCGTCGTCTGAATAGTGCCATTGTTCGGCTAAAGTTCGCGTTAATTTTTTTATTTGGCCATCATTAAGGGTCACATTAGGGAACTCGGAAGTGCTGCTATTAGGTTAAATGGTTGGGAACTGCGCGTATTTTTTTCAATTGTACCCCAAATAAGATTTTTGTTAGGGTCTCTTTTTTATGCTTTATCGTTTACCAGGTGTTCCGCGTGACTTAGTCTGCGGTCCAGGATGAAAATTAGCCTATGACATAACCTAGGTCATGGTCCTCCCATATGTCAAATTTCATCCGAATTCGTTCAAAAGCGTCCGTACAATCCGTACTTATGAAGGCGTTATAATATGAGTAATCTATTTTAAATCGCATTTATAAAATTTTTATTTCTTAAGCTTACGGTGAAATAAAGCAAAGCGTACCGAGGGAGAAGCGCGACAAAATACCTTACAAAGTGAATGAAGAATTTTTTGAACATGAAGAGCTGTATTTAAGTTTGATGACAGACTTGAAGGATTTGTTGGTGTCTCAACCAGTTAACGTTAGCGGTTCTTTGCCTATACCTAGTGATACTCAACAAACACTAGTGGTTTTGCCGAAAATACAACTACGTACAGTGTCCAATAGATCTTTGCATAAACCACACGTCGTTTCATTCAAAAATTCGTACAAGCAAACCTCGACCTTATCACCTTAACATATAGGTAGTTAGGATTTTAGGATACATAGAGGAATGATAATTAAGATTATAATTGACAGTTGATAGACTGCCCCGTTTATCTTGAGATTATTACCGACTATATTGCGCTCATATAACCATTTTATATTGAATTGAAAATATAATAGCTTCGCCTACGATTTTTAAAGTGAAAACTTCGTTAGGCGTAAGTATTGGGCATTTTATGAGATGGGAAACAACCATTGAATTCGCGCCACTGTTACCGTAACCGACACCGCTTCGGATGTGTTCGGCTGTCCTCGGGACGTAATCGGTTTTAATTACATATATCCGACATGTCAGTGAGTGATGGCAAAATAAACTGTTTGTGTTTTGTTTTCACTTCGGTCGGCACTTCTCGACTGCCACTGTTTTTTTAGATGAGTTTTTTTTTACAAATATTGTATTGAGGCTTCTAATATAGCAGGATATTATATATATAAGTATGGATCAAATCGAATAGGGGCGTGGGCAAGGTCATTTCCAAACTTTTTAACCCTGAGAATGTTAGTGAATTTTTTTACGGTTCAAAAGTTATGACCGATATTATTTTTTTTTCAATCGCTTCGCTTAGTGCTCAAAGAAAATAATCATAAAAAAATACTATCAGGGCTGTCTAAAAAAAATAAATTGATAGCCCCGGCTTCGATTTTTCTTCTATTTTTTTTGTATTTTTTTTTTTGCTAGAACGTTTGGAAATGACCTTGCCCACGTCCCTATTCGATTTGATCCATTCTTAAAGGGACATCCTGTATAGTAGAGTTGGCAGCCCCAGTCACAAATCATGCAGATCATAATCTCTACAGTCCCTTATCAAAACAATCAAACATGATTTATTAACAAAATATAATTCTCCTTGTTACAGGTAAATACATCACCACTGTGCTGCCACTTGGAACAAATCCTGGACACAAACATATGTCAGAGAAAGACTTATACAAAATACGAGCGTTAATTCTATTCGTAGTGTCATTTATTATGTCTGGAATCGCTGGCACTGTGCCCACTGTGCGTTGTAGGCTCTTAAAAAAAACGCGTTAGGTTGACTTATTTGGTATCGTAGGATTTTAAGTTATTTGGTCATTTAACATACCCATTAATGTAAAACAATTTGAGATCATATAAGTAGACTTTTTAAACTTTTTTAACATTGAAAAAGCCCTCAGTGGTAGCGCTTGCGACCACTATCATAATCCCAATTGTAAAGCAGTTTGTGCGGAGGGTGATTGGTATTAACACTAGATTTGTTACTAACAATCTATAGACTCTTTCTTCCGAAAAAAAAATCATGATTATTTTGCACGACTCATACATAATGCGAAGCATTAATAGAGTGATTTACAATCAACCTCCTCGTGTGGCGCAGTTTGTTCCGCCAGTTACTCAACTGAACCGAGCGCTCGGCGCATCCTGGACAGTCACACCCAACACCTTATTTGACTGGCCAATTCTTCCCTTGCGGTGGTAGAGCTAACGCCCGCCTGGTTTGCGACCAATCTCCCACCGGAGTCAAGCAGCCTTTTTTTTTTTTTTCTCGCGGTGGAAATTCTCATGGACTTCCCCTATCGTGGGGGTGACAGAGGGGCATGCCGGACTCTTACCGGCTAAAACCACCGCGGTGTTCCACCTCTACCTATAGCCGGGGGTGCGGGATTCGCAACAGCATTCACCGCTCCCCCGACAGGCCTCGACCCGCTGTTCCTCAGCGGGTCCCACCTCCCCGTGCGCCCATTCCTGTAATGGCCGCACCCACTCTCGAGTGGCGCGCGTGGAACATTGCAGCGCCAACTCGGGCCTGTCTGATCGGACGACGGACGCCCCTAGTCCGCCGACCGCAGGCCACCTCTTATGGAGGTCGCAGATCGTTTTGCACCCTTCTCGGGCGCCCGGTGCGTCTCTTGCGGGAGGGGAGAGAGGATGGCGTCAAGCAGCCTGCTTTGTTTCGTCGATGCGTGGAAGTTACAGTGCCTTAGGCATCTTCTGGGCATGCTCGTTCCATCATAGACCTGATCCATCGCTTTCAATCAGGCGTGATCGAGGTCAAGAGCGTGTCCATTCAGCAATAAAAAAAAATAAAGATTTCCTCCTTTCTGCAACTGTTTCTATTGTTATACTCCTGCTAGTACAAAGAACCTATTTAATTTATATACCATTGTATAGATAATTTAATGGAGATTAAATCTGAAATTGATGACTTTTCAAAAATTGATTTAATGCTGTAGAAACGAAAAAACCTGAAAACATTGTAGCTTGCGAAAAAATCGATTAATTGAGTAAATTTTTTTTTAATAGATTCTTTTCACCGGTAGAAGAAACCCTATTGAAAATGGCTCTTTTATCTAAAGTAGTTTAATTATAATTAATAAAAAACTAACTAATATAATATCTATGTTTTTTATACGATCAAATGAGCATTAAGTATGACTCGTGCACTTTTGTATTTTCCAAATATTTATTACTTTTTTATGTCAACATAGCTCGGGACCATGGACCCCGTGGTCCTTTGGAAGGTGTACGAGGGGCCGAAGCCAACTCGCAGAAGCCCCTCAGACAATTTTAAATGGAATATTTATTTTAAAAAGGTAGACAACAATATTCGCTTTGCATTTACAGATACCTAACTTCACTTTGTAGGCAAAATGAAGTTATTATGTAAATGCAAAGCTTTCCAAATCTCGTTATTTACTTTTCTACTTTACATGCATTATTCATTATATGGTAATTGATCTAAAACTCTCAATTTCTGTAAAAAAAGGATCGATTTAGCAATTTACTAAGAGCCCTGGTTGACTTCAGGAGTAAACTTTTGCCTAGAATTGTAAATCGAGTTGGGAATTTGGGAAATGTTTTAGTTTTTATTAGTCCTAACGTTCATAATTGAATTAATTCACAGGTAATGTAATTGAAAATGTTATAATCTATACTTATAATAAATCTGTAGAAGTGAAAATTCTGTACATTGAAAATATCAAAAAAATAAATGGCAGGGGGTGTTACTAGACCGACACCGAACCAAAAATGTGATTAAAAAATTTTTTGTCTGTCTGTCTGTCTGTTTGTTCAGGCATCACGCAAAAACTACCGGTTCGATTACGATGAAACTTGGTATAATTATTCTTTAATATCCTGGGCACCACACTGGGTACTTTTTATCCCGGAAAAGTATATACAATAAAAAACAAACTTAATTTTGCGGTTCGATCTCTAGACCCGATTACTGTACCAACCGCAAATAATAAGTTTGTCGTAGGTTACGTGGAGGTTGTGTTCTTTGTGAAGAGTAGGTATCCACTAAGAAAGTGTTTTTGGGAATTCCAACCCTAAGAGGGTGAATGGAGGGAGGGTGAATGGAGGGAGGGTGAAATTTCACGCGGACGAAGTCGCGGGCAGAAGCTAGTTTGGAATAATAATTTGCCTTATGACCAAAAAACCTAATCAATCTTTTGCTGCTATTTTACCTTTAGTAAAACAATTCCCAAAAGGCAGGAGTCGACTCCGCGGTAGGCCCAGAAAGAGATGGCGGGATGAGCTAGACTCCTTTTTAAAAGATTGGCCCACAATCGCAGTAGACCGGGAAAAGTCGAAAGAGGGAAGGGAGGCCTTTGCCCTGCAGTGGGAAAACAAGAGCTTGAAAAAAATAAAAAAAACAAGTCTACACACCTACCGACTTCCATCTTCTTCTCGAATAATAAAACCTACCATTCGCATAATAATTCTCGAAAAGGCGCCTTTCCTTTGTCTTTACCGTGAAGTTACAGTTCACAAGACAGAATGAAGGTAATACACTTGGGAGCAAATAAATCGAGCCACTTCCTTTTTTCACGTATAATGGTTATTATTTTTGGTATTATGGAACGTATCAAATCGAAACATATATCGCCTAAGAGCTTATTTAATAATCTTTACAATGAGGGTAAATTATTGAATGATAACCTTATTTAATGATAAATTATTGGCTCTGAAAGAAAAACGGTAATTTTGATAGAAAATTGTCAGTCCAGAAAAAAACAATTAAAAACAAAATTATGGTATAAACTTATTCTTAATATCTTGTATTACCCCCCCTTGCCCTGATTTCGATAGATTTTCTGGACTGTTTTAACCCTACAATTTTCTATCAAAATTACCGTTTTTCTTTCAGAGCCAATAATTTATCACTAAATAAGGTTATCATTCAAAAATTTACCCTCATTGTAAAGATTATTAAATAAGCTCTTAGGCGATATATGTTTCGATTTGATACGTTCCATAATACCAAAAATAATAACCATTATACGTGCAAAAAAAAGCAAGTGGCTCGATTTATTTGCTCCCAAGTGTATATTGTCCTAATTCCGAGTAGGGTAGTTGCAAATATATTTCGTTGACTACACAGTCTATACACCCCTTTTTATGTCTAATAATGGCGCTGAACGCACCTGATGACCTGTCGTTGTAACTTTAGGTACGGGCAGAGACAAAAGTTGCCGTGCTTCATAAGCAATATTTAATCTTAAAATAACAGTAACCTTCAATGAAAATGCACCTTAGTTAGAAACAAATCTATGTAAAAATAAATATAGGTAGATATATACACCGTGTTCTTCACAATATCCATAAAGTCAATAGCTTTTACAAATTAAATCTAACAAAGGAAGTAGTGCTTAAAAAGGCTTCGTTACAAAGATATTTTTAATTTCATTTAGTGAAATTTAATTGAGCTATACAGTAAGAAAGGGTCTTAACTCAGTTTTAACAAGTTTCAGTCCGCCAAATCTTATGAATGAAAATACGTCATCGTTGCCAATTCGAATAAAGACGCATGCATAGGTATCGGGCGATTTACGTCAAGGTATTTAGTTTGTATGAAAATTAACAAAAAATAAGAACTCATTAATGTGTCCATGATGAAAAATGCTTATTTCCATAGTCTGAACATCTGGTCGAAGTTTATGTATATCGTCCGGAACACGGTGTATATACGCGTCGACTTGAGAACCTCCTCCGCTTTTTCGTCGGTTAAAAATACACATGAATTCAAGGACTCCCACATACACACAAACATCTCTAGAATGAGAACTGAAATCTACATCTCTTACATAATAACGTAACCGAGATACAAACTAAACGTATCTCCTTAGTTACGAATAAACAGACAAACAGATAAACACACAAATAAACTTTCGGTTAGACAAAGTAACATGTTGGCTGGCAATCTAAATAATGTAGATTTTCAACAAGTTCTCTTGCCGCAGGTAATGAAGTGGTTTTATTATACAGGGTGTTCAATTGTACAATGGAAGTGTTATTAACTAAAATATAAAATCTTCTGATTAAAATCGAAGGCGAATTTAATGTATTTAGGTAAAAGACAGATAGATCAGGCGTGACCGAGAACAAGAGCAGGAACATACAGCAAAAAAAATGCACATTCAGCAAAAAACAGAATACTTTGCCATCATCTCACTGACATATCGGATATACATTAAAACCAAGTACATCCCGAAGACAGGCGAACACATCCGAAGCGGTGTCGGTTACGGTAGCAGTGGCGCGAATTCAATGGTTTTTTCCCATCTCAAAAAAAAACACAACGCGCCTCAAGAAGTTTTCACTTCAAAAAAAATTTTTTTAAATGGTCTCATAGCTAAGTAATAACAGCCGCACGGGTCGATCGATCAGGCAACTGGTAAAGCTACGCTTGCCGCTGTTGGTCCGTGTATAGGTGACCATCCATAACATACCGAGATCCCTTCGAGCCTCGCTAAGCAAGTTAAGACGTTGGTCCCGGCGGTCATTCGTAGGTCTTTGTCAGTCGTTACGGGTAGTCAAAAGCCCGAAAGTTTAATAACCAATATTGCCAAGGGGTATCGTATTACCCACGACCAAATTTCTATTCATTATGTATTCTGATTTTGTTTCCATTCAATATGGACCTTTCATAAATCAATTTGGGCAGCGTTGAAACCCTTAAATTTCAGCCTTATTGAGTTAAGTTTTAGTCTCAATTAAGTATGAGAAAACTTTATTCATCAATTTGACTTGGCTGGCCAAAAAAGTACCAACTGAAAATCTCTTCGAAATCATTTTAGTGTTTTTTGTTTAGAATTATTTAAGAATTGGTGGATCACGTTGGGGTCTTCAACATGGGAGACTCAAAACTCAAACTCAAACTCAAAGCATTTATTTCAATTAAACCAATTACAGGCACTTTTGAATTGTCAAGGGGTCGGTCAGTCAGAAAGATGAAGCTAGTTGCCCATTCCAAAGCGTAGGTACCTATGGAGAAGAACGGGCAAGAAACTCCATGGACACTCTTTTAAATCAAAATAATATGGTTACAAAATCTTGGTTACATCATTCACGTTAAAAATTATACATGTGAGAACGATGCAGAACGTTAAAAGCGTCCATAATGAAAAGATGAGAAAAAACAACAATTCAAATATTAAATTAAAATAAAATAAGCCATGGCAGCAAAGAGATGACCAGTCCCTACTGACGGCGCCCGTTCACGAACATGACGCATGTATTAGCACCATTCAGCTCAACCATTTTGAAGGGAGCTAAATGATCCAACACATGCGCCGCCATCAGCGAGACATTTGAGTGAGCATGACATACTCTCAGCCGCCAGGGCACATTCAGTCAATGAAAGACGTACCCAGTAAATGGTAGCTTTATAGTATGTACATAGTACTCAACATGTGCTATGCAATTATACAATACTAGGAGATTGAATTTATACAATGCAAAGATAGACTTACAATCTTCAGCAGCTCCAACAGCATTTTTAAGTGTTAATCAAATAGTTGTGATTGTGGAGCAGGACCAGCATTGAGCCAGGCATTTTTATCAGCGATGTAATCCCCTAACTTATAATATGCCTGTCTGCATAGTGTGCGTTTAATACAAGACTTGAATTTTGTCTCATTCAGTTGAAGAATGTGGGGAGGTATTTTATTATAACATTTTAAACAGTACCCCATAAAAGATGAGTCTACTTTAGCTAGTCTAAATCCTGGTTGAACTAATAGGTCCCTATTTCTAGTACTATAATTATGTCTTTCACCTCTTTTACTAAAAAGATGTAAATTTTTCCTTACATACATGATATTTTCGTAGATATATTGACAAGGTACCGTCATGATGTTAATTTCTTTAAACCGTTCCCTTAGAGAATCGCGCCTGCGGAGATTATAAATGGCTCTGATAGCTCTTTTCTGCAGAATAAAAATAGAATCGATGTCTGCAGCCCGTCCCCAAAGCAAAATACCGTAAGACATGATACTATGGAAGTAACTAAAATAGACCAGTCTCGCGGTATCTACATCAGTAAATTGACGGATTTTTCTCACAGCATAAGCTGCTGAACTTAGCCGTCCTGCAAGAGATGTTAAATGCGGACCCCATTGTAGCCTTGAGTCGAGCGTGATCCCTAGGAAAACAGTTCTATCGACGAATTCAAGTTTCTCTTGATTCAATATTATCTCACAATCACTACCTTTGACATTCGGTAAAGAAAATCTTATGCACTTAGTTTTTTTCCCATTTAATACTAGATTATTAGCAGTGAACCAATTTTGGACCTGCAGTAGGGCGTTATTTACGTCGTCAAAATTTGTAGCACGTCTATTTACCTTAAAAATTAAGGAAGTGTCATCAGCAAATAACACCATTTGTGGTTGATTTTTGAATAAATGGAGTAGATCATTTATATACACTAAAAAGAGGAAAGGACCCAAAATCGAGCCCTGTGGCACACCCATTTTTACAGTTAAACCGTGTGAATTGACACCATTTATTTGAACTTGCTGTTGTCTATCATTTAAGTAAGAACTAACTAAACTGAGCGCAAGTTTTCCAAGTCCGTAATGCTCAAGTTTCAAAAGCAAGGTTTCGTGATCGACGCAATCAAATGCCTTGGAGAGGTCACAAAAGATTCCTATGGCGTCTTGGGCCTCTTCCCACGCGTTAAAAATGTGTTTTAATAAGGTTACACCGGCGTCGGTCGTACAACGTCCTTTGGTAAAACCATACTGTTGATCGTGAAGGATTTTGTTCGTGTTAAAATGATTGAGCATTTGATTAAGCATTATCTTTTCAAACACCTTGCTGAAAACCGGCAACACGGATACGGGTCTATAATTATTAGTGTCTTTACTGTCCCCGGATTTGTAAAGTGGTATTACCTTACTGTATTTCATTAAATCGGGGAAGACTCCTTGATCAACACACGAATTAAATACTAAGGCTAAGTAAGGCGCAATAGTCTCAATTATGGAGGTACATACTTTAATAGACATTCCCCAAAGATCTTCGGTCAATTTGATCTTAATTTGCTTAAAAGCTTTTATTACTACTGCAGGGTTAATATGTTTAAATTGAAATTCAACCGGGCAGGCTTGAACGTTCGCTCTTAATAAATCAATTGATACGCCGGGTGAGGAATTTAAGGCTTCCGTCGTTTTTGATGGTATATTAGTAAAGAAATTTACAAATTCTTGAGCTACTTCTAAGTTAGAGCTTATGGCACCACGTGAAGTCTCCAACGTGTAATCTGTGTTTCGTTTTTTATTCCTACTAGTTTCGTTATTTATAATTTTCCAAACCGTTTTTATTCTATTTTCTGCCGATTTGATTTTGTTGCTAATGTACCGGGCTTTGGCTATTTTGCAAGTATTTCTAAAAATTTTGGAATATGTAGCAACATACTTGCTGAAAGTATCAGTATTAATGTAGGGCTTAAGTCCATACAGCTCGAACAGTCTCTCCCTACTTATCCTAATACCTCTAGTTGCCCAGTCACTAAATATAAAATTAGGGCAAATGTTTTTTGTTTTCTTTTCAAAAGTTTTATTGAATTGAGTCTGCACTACTGAAAAGAAATCCTCGTACAATTTATTTGCGTCATCCATATCATGGCCCAGATCATTTAACTTATTATTTAGAGTACTATTGAATCTTTTTTTTTGGAGATGGGTAGGAAATTGATTATGGTACTATTACGTATAAAATAATAAAATATATTTCGTCTATTTTAATATAAATGATTTTATTTCTGTAAGTAGATTTGTACAAACACTTTTACACGGAAAAGGTATTTCTGCATACAGCCAATGGCCAAAACACCATGCATCATGATTGCACATCCGTATCTGCTTTGTCTGGGTCGACCTTGGACGGATCCACACGAATAAATTTTCTTAAAAAAAAATAGGTTATTAAAAAGCCAAGCGCACATAACAGCCGAAACAGGCCTTCAACGCATTTTCGTACAAAAAGTGTGGTGCGGCTTACATGTAGTGTGCTTTGAGAAAATGTACGAAAGTGATAAAGGAGTATGTTTGTAATGCGTTGCGTTGCGGCAGAGCTCCTTTTTTTGCTCTTGACCTCGATTATACCTGATGGAAAGCGCTGGATGAAATCTATGATGGAACGAGCGTGCCCAGTAAAATGACTCGATCAAGAATGACAGTCTTCCAAATAATAAACACCCTGTATACAAAGGTTTCAACACACGTCCCTAAGGACCAGTCCGGACAGGCCTTCCCTTAAGTCCTGTCTCATTCTGCTAATGCCTTACTAGTGGCTTCTACTAAATTGCTTGTAGGTGAATATTTACTAGACCTCCTGCAGCTCTTACTATAACAATGTAGGAAGGCGGTCTGGGTGATTGGATGGGATTATTCCAGAGAACGTTAAACCCATCAAGTTATGGGTATTGGGTTTTTGTTTGGGCTTGTTTTGGTAGTAAAAGTACTTATTAAGTACTTAGTGGATACTACGGGAGGTAACGCCCTAGAAGTACATAATAAACACCGTGTTCTTCACGATATCCATAAACTTTGTCAAACGCTTCTATAGCTTTTACAAATTAAATCTAACACAGGAAGTAGTATTTGAAAAGGCTTCATTACAAAGATATTGTAATTTCATTTAGTGAAATTTTATTGAGCCATGCAGTAAGAAAGGGTCTTAACTCAGTTTTGACAAGTTTCAGCCCGCCAAATCTTATGAATGAAAATACGTCATCGTTGCCGATTGGGATAAAGAAGCATGCATATCGGGCGATTTACGTCAAGGCATTTAGTTTGTATGAAAATTAACAAAAAATAAGAATTTCTTAATGTGTCCATAATGAAAAATGCTTAGTTCCATGGTCTGAACTTCTGGTCGAAGTTTATGTATATCGTCCGGAACACGGTGTATAGTGACGTAAGCGGTGATGTTCTTCAGAAAGGTCAAGCGGCGTGCGTGTATGACCAGATGTATGAACGTAAATGAAACAAATGGATTATGGAAGGATCGTAGCAGGTGTCGATCACGGTAACAGTGGCGCGAGTTCAATAGTTTTTTCCCCATCTCAAAAAATGCCTAACTCGCCTAATGAAAATTTTCACTTCAAAAAACAAAAAGGAAAGTTTTCTTAAACGTGAACTTAAATTCTTTCTCTTCCCAGAAAAAAAACCACTCAAACAAAAGCAGGACACTGATACTCGCCGGCGGAAAACAATAAGAAAACTGGGTCACTCTCAGTCCCCATGTCATTCATATTCCATCCAAAATTCAAGTTTCGTGAAAAATTTTCAGACGCACATCGGCGCCGCGAATTTTGTCTTACGTTTTTGGCAAGCAGCCCACTGTGCAACGTGCAGAGTAATGATGGTCCCCGCATCGCGAATTCACGTAGTTGTGAGACAAAGGAGATGTAATAACTGTCTTTTGTGGTATGATAAAACATTATATAAAAGGATATTATGCTGGTATTTTGTGTTTTGAAGTATCTTTATGGTTGTCATTATGGGCGGTAGTTTTAGCTCGGCTGGAGATGTGTGTTGTCTGGTATGTAATGTCATATTAAGGATCTGTTATTCAAACTAATATTATAGTAAAGAGAAATGATTTGATATTTTTTTATGTTTGTTTGTAACGCTTTCACGATAAAACAGCTGAACGAATTTACATGACAATTGACACATGGAACGAAAATGACCTGAATTGGGACATAGGATAATTTTTATCCCGATATTCTCACGGGATCGAGACTTATCAGGGTGAAACCGCGGGGCGCAGCTAGGTTATACATAAGGATGAGCAGAGTAAAACGAATACAGACAGACTTGATTGGGAAAATTTGACAGTTTAGGGTAGCTTAGCTAGGCGACAGGCGAAGATGGAACAGTTTATGTTTGTAATAGTTCGGGGACCACTGTTCATATTTAAAGTAGGTATATTATACCTACTTTAAAAGTACAGACGCCAGTACATCAAGCTACCCTAAACTGTCAAATTTTCCCAATCAACTTTAAACTTTATAATTTAGCGATAAAGTTGAAAATCTATTAAAAAAATTTGACAGATTGTAGTACCTTGATGTACTGGCGTCTGTACATTTAAAGTAGGTATAATATACCTACTTTAAATATTAACAGTGGTCCCCGAACTATTACAAACATAAACTGTTCCATCTTCGCCTGTCAGCCTAGATTAGACTTAACCTAGTTTGAACCCCTCACTCGAAGCCTAATACTTCTAACTTGAAGCTCACGATTGACCTAAATGTACGACTCTCATCGCTTAAGACTTCCCCTGAATGTAGACTTGAGGAGTTGAGGCTTTTGGATTTTATTGAGGTCAAAATGACTTTAAGGTTTTGAACCTCCTCAAATGTGTGGGAATGATTTAAAAGGTTTATTACTTAGTATCTACGAATACGAACAAAAAAAAAGTAACAAAAGGTAAAAGATAAAATTTATGCTTTGTTTTATTTTCATTCAAAATTTATTTATCATTAAGTAATTGAAAAAATAAAATAGTGCATGTGGTGTTAGCGTGTAAGTGATTGTTGCACTTATAAATGTATATCGTGTACTTTTAAATGAAATGTAACGAGTAAATAATTGTAGGCTAACCTAAATAAATAAATAAAAAATATCCTATATCACTTGGCAATAGTGTAACTTTCTATCAGAAAAATATTTTTTCTTATATGATAATTTCTTCCTGATATTACCTATTATACACAATTATACCTAATATTTAAAAAAAATATTGTTTAGATCTGGATTTCCTCTTCGA
This sequence comes from Amphipoea oculea, assembly GCA_945859645.1. Lineage (NCBI taxonomy): Eukaryota > Metazoa > Arthropoda > Insecta > Lepidoptera > Noctuidae > Amphipoea > Amphipoea oculea. Next base: position 17,824,982 of record OX243880.1, read on the forward strand.
AACCCACCTACTAAAGAAACCAAGCCTCGAAGCTATATTATCATAATTCATAAGGTGTCAAATGGCACCACAGCAGTTTACGAGTTTACGAGCAAACTCAAAAGAGATATCATTCTTTATGACTTTCATTATGATAAGGAAGTCGTATAATGGTAAATTTTTACGTAGTCTGCAAATATAAACCTTAATCAAGACGCTGGGAACAATATAGACTCTGTCGCATGGTACAGAATGTTTGCGATCTTTGAGATGCAGTTTTTTAGCGTGATCTTATGCTAAAATAATAATTATTATTATGTTAAAATAATAATTATTATTATTTTAAAATAATAATCATTATTATGTTAAAATAATAATTATTATTATGTTGCCGTGCCCTAACCGGGTTTCATGTTGGAACTTATTTATATTGTAACAACTGTACCTACACATGAATGCAATAAAGAATTTGAATTTGAATTCTTCGTCGTATCGATGATTCCATTTATAAACAGGGACACACATATACACATACAGGTTGAAATTGAAAACATGTGACAAATAGAAATGGGAGATTTTACTCATCATTATGAACAACTTTTCAAAACAAAAAAAAAAATCAGCTGGTCCCTACATTTATTTATTTATAATAATAAGCACACCAACAGCACAGACACTTACAATTCAAAAGATATATCAACTAAAATTTGCATTTCAGTAACCATGCAAATAAATAAGTATGCATGACATCTAACTCAAAAATATTAGAGACAAAGGAGAACAATAAATAGTGTGTCTAGTAGATCTTCTAGAACACTACAAAAGCAAACCAATTTAAGCTAAGTACATAGACGTGCAGTGGTGGCCCAGTGGTATCGGCCGCGACTTACGAGTTGTAGGTCGTAGGTTCGAACCCAGACAGGCGCTTTACTTTGTGTAAATTATTTCATCACCACTGCTCTCAAAACAGTGAAGGAAAACATCGTGAGGAAACCGGCATGTCCTAGAACCAAGAATTCAAAGACATGTGACATCTACCAACCCGCACTGGGCCCGCGTGGTGGATTACGGCCCGCTCCCTCTCACAGAGAGGAGGCCTGTGTCCCAGCAGTGGGAACATTATAGGCTGATGATGATGATGACATAGACGTGCACTCTTCACACTGTCTAAATAGGGAACGTCGGTATGAAGCAAAACTCATGGAAAAAATATCAATAGGAAAATCTGTCAAGTTGGACCTTTAATATATTGCCTAGCTTGCTTGTTCGCTAACTCGTCAAAATGTAGGGAACAGCTGTTTTTTTTTTCGCAATTTCGGGTTTGGTCCCATAGTAAAAGTTAATCATAATGATGATGAGTACAATCTCCCATTTCGATTTGTCGCATGTTTTCATTTTCACCCTTTATACACGATGTGCCCTGCCCACTGCCACATGCCAGATGATTTACTTACTCGTATAATAAATTAAATTAAAATGTACGGTTTCGTGGTAGTTGTGTGAAGAGAACATTTCAGCCAAAAATTTTCAGCATCTCTAAAAAATATGGTAAAAAAATTAAGTGCCGTGTATCGTAGAAAACTAGCCTTTTCCTCCCTTTGTCGCAAAATGCTGCTATAGAAGAATGCAAGCTTGAACATAACAGCCACGAAAATGGTTTTCTTCGTATGGCACTTTACATGAATTTTAATGGCATGCTTTTTAATAAAACCTAACCAAGAGGGGCCCATGGCTAAATAATAACAGCCACACAGGTCGATCGATCAAGTTAAGCTACGCTTGCCGCGGTTGGTCTGTGGATGGGTGACCATCTTTACTTACCGAGACCCCTCCGTGCCTCGAAAAGCACGTTAAGCCGTTGGTCCCGGCTGTCATTCATGGATCTTTGACAGTCGTTACGGGTAGTCAGAAGCCCGAAAGTCTGACAACCAGTCTTTCCAAGTGGTATCGTATTACCCAGTAATTGGGTTGTGGAGGACAGATAGACAGTCGCTCCATGTAAAATACTGGTATTCAGCTGCATCCGGTTAGACTGGAAGCCGACCCCAACATATTTTGGAAAACGCTAGGCAGATGATGATGATGATGCTTTTTAGTAAAACCTCTGGATGTGGGATGTCGTAAAGAGGTCAAATCGTTTGTTTGTTTGTAGAAAGTAGTCTCTGGAAGTACCGTTCCAATTACAAATGCCACATGCATAATCAGCCTAAAAATGTTCCCACTGCTGGGACACAGGCCTCATCTCGGTAAAGAGGGAGTGGGCCGTAATCCACCACGCCGGCCCATGGCGGGTTGATAGATGCGGGTCTTCGAATTTCTGGTTCTAGAACATGCCGATTTCCTCACGATGTCTTCCTTCATCGTTTTGAGAGCAGTGGTGATGAAATAATTTACACAGTAAAGTGCCTGTCTGGGTTCGAACCTATGACCTACAACTCATAAATCGCGGTCGTTACCACTGGGCCACCACTGCTCATCTGTCACTGATTGCAAGCTATAATATGTGGATATGTTTTTCAAGGTTCACTATACAGGGTGTTCCTGGAAGTATGGATCAAACCGAATAGGGGCGTGGGAAAGGTCATTTCCAAACTTTTTAACCCTGAGAATGTCGGTGAATTTTTTTACGGTTCAAAAGTTATGACCAATTCTTTTTTTCAATCACTTCGCATAGTGCTCAAAGAAAATAATCATAAAAAATACTATCAAGGCTATCTAAAAAATTAAATTGATAGCCCTGATAGGTTTTGGTAAGATTTATTTAAATTCGATTTTGTTTTTTTTTTTGTTAAAATGATTGGAAATGAAATTCTATTTGATCCATACTTCCAGGGACACCCTGTATTTGTTTTCTATGCGGATGAAGTCGCGGGCAGCAGCTAGTACGCGATAAATCCTGCCATTAAGTTACTTCTGTTACAATTTTAATGAAGATTCTTACCATCTTCTACGATATTTCCCTTATAAAGAAGCATAAAACTCCTTTATTTTAATAATAAACACAATAACAAAGTACTGTTCACGCTAAAATTCCCTTGCGACTGTTCTCGGCTACCATAATTGCTAGATTCCCCACAGAGACTCGCACAATTACATTATTCCCATAATAGTAAGGTTTTCGTTTCTTACATTGTTTCCCATGGTAAATAATCCATTAATTTTTATTAAAGTGGTCTGTAATATTATTCTTAGATAACACAACATGTATAGTTTGTATCTTTGAACAAAAATAACAACCAACTTAAAAAAAAACACTACAAAATGATAAATAAATTTAATTTCGGAAGTCGGTGTCGTTGGTTCCGCATTTTCGTTTTTTGACACCGACTTCCGAAATTAAAGTTATTTATCATTTTGTAGTTTTTTTTTTTTAAATTGGTTGTTTTTTTTGTAAAAAAAAAAATATTTTTCACTTTTTAGCTGTACCTACCCCACACAAATTCAATTAACACTAGTGCATTGAAAATTCTTCAATGCACTAGTGTTAATTGAATTTGAAGACACCGACTAGAAGAATCATCAAAATTCGCATAGAAATGCCGGAGAGGCAGTACACTTATGTATATAACTTTGTACATTAGAATAATTACCTAATGAATTATATACTCGTACTAAAACCTTCCTGAAAGTATGTAGATCACATTAATGAATTATCAAAATCGGTTATTCGGTTCATTAGTATTTGAGAAAATCGCGGACATACAAACATACATACATACGGGTCGAATACAGAACCTCCTTTTTTGAAGTCGGTTAAAAAATACTGGGTTCCTGAGCTTTGACGTGCCTCAAAAAGGTGCCTTATAGATAAGGTAGGTAAGTCAAAATAAGGCAGCTTCGGTCGGGTCGAGTCGGCCTCCAGTCGAACTAGAAGCAGCTGAATACCAGTATTTTACATGGAGTGAATTTCCTAATAGACAACCCAAAACATAACACTGCCAAATCGCAACCGCTTGCGACCATAGAAGCAAATTTATTTATTTATTAAAACTTTAAGCACGAGTAAAAAAAATACTGTACAAAGGCGGACTTAATGCCTGAGGCATTTTCTACCAGTCAACCTTAGGGTGATGCAGAGACAAAACATGGCAGGTGCAACATACAGGATAACTAGCTAGGAAATTACTATAAAATACAAGAATATATACATAGATACAAGCAAAGTAAATCAATCTGCCTAGGTTTTTCCTGACGCTTCCAATGGCTTCCAATCTAACTGGATGCAGCTGAATACTAGTATTATACATGGAGCGACTGCCTATCTGACCTTCACAACCTAGTAACTGGGTAACACAATACCTAGACCATAGAGTCCATAGAAACAGTCTACTGAATACGGGCCTCAAAATTTTACCTAAACAAAGCAATTTCCAAGCTACATAACATTTGCAAAATATGTCTGTGGCATCCCCACAAAATCATCATCTGCCTAGGCTATGTTGGGGTCGGCTTCCAGCCTAACCAGATGCAGCTGAATACCAGTATTTTACTTGGCGCGACTGCCTATCTGACCTCCACAAACCGGTGAAACACTTTTCAAAAATGAGCATTTGCAAAAAAAAAAAAAAATTGTTGCCGTCTATTACCTATTCGTTAGCCATTATTTTTAACGTAAAATAAGGCTGAAACATCACAACTCTCATTACAAGGAGCGACAGCCTGTCTGACCTCCACAACCCAGTTACTGAGTAAGACGATACCCCTTGATAAGACTGGTTGTCAGGCTTCTGACTACCCGTAACGACTGTCAAACATCCACGAATGACAGCTGGGACCAACGGCTTAACGTGCTTTCGGAAGCACGGAGGGGTCTCGGTATGTAAAGATGGGCACCCATGCACAGACCAACCCCGGCAAGCGTAGCTTAACCTGATCGATCGAGCTGTGCGGCTGTTATTACATAGCCATGGGCCCCTCGCCATAAAGTAAAACAGCCATAAATATGCCACAGCACGTATTTAAGTTAAATCAAAGTTATAAGTACTAGTAGATAGGATTCACTTCCTCTATCATTATTAATGGTACATTCTCGTTTTGAATGTTAAAACTTAGGGTGGAAGCAAGCACGCTACTCGGTAGAAAGTTTCGAGATTTTTGGCAGAATCAAGAATTGTATTAAAAACGTTTTTACAAAAAAAAAAAACAACAAACTTCAAAAAAAAAACAATACAAATTGAAAAATAACTTTAATTTCGGAAGTCGGTGTCGTTGGTTCCGCATTTTCGTTTTTTGACACCGACTTCCGAAATGAAAGTTATTTTTCAATTTGTAGTGTTTTTTTTTTGAAATCGGTTGTTTTTAATTTATTTTTCACTTTTTAGTCGTACCTTCCCCACAAAAATTCAATTAACACTAGTGCATTGAAGAATTGAAGATACCGACTAGAAGAATCATCAAAATTCGCATAGAAATGCCGGAGATGGAGTACATTTATGCATATAACTTCGTATATAAGAATAATTACCTAATGTATTATATACTAAAACCTTCCTGAAAGTATGTAGAAATAGTAGTATTAAAGAATTATCAAAATTGGTTTATTAGTTTTTGAGCAAATCGCGGACATACAAACATACATACACACGGGTCGAATACAGAACCTGCTTTTTTGAAGTCGGTTAAAAATGGTTAGAAGGGTTTAAGGTGCTACCTCAAAAATCTAAAATCCTCGAAAACTAATAAGTGAGCGAAAGTGATGCAATTACTTTTGAAACGCAAAAGAAGATTGATGGCTATAATGTGCGTGCGCTCGGAATAAAACGACGTATGTGCCAAAACGAAATAACTCCTTTTTTATTTAATAAAATAAATTAATTAAATTTAAAACTACTTTGAGTAAACTATGATATGATATTTCTCTATGTTTTAAAGTAAATTCCATTGAATAACTCTTAAGCGTGATAATTGGGTTGTGGAGGCCAAATAGGCAGTCACTCCACGTAAAATACTGGTATTCAGCTGCATCGGGTTCGACTGGAAGCCGACCCCAACATAGTTGAGAAAAGGCAGGCAAATGATGAAATCAAATTCAAATAATGAATGTAAATCATAATTTATACTTGAATATTTTTTTATTTATGTGGGTATTTACCTACAAACGGAGTGAATAGGGATGCAGGGGTGAATCGGGACGAAACTTTAAAATGGATTTTAACGTTGAAATAATATAGTCTGTTGTCAATAAGGGCACGTAATCGTTAATTAAATTACAGTAAACACATTAGGGTCCTTTTTGGCCACAAACTATATTATTTTAATGTTAAAATGCCTTTTAAAGTTTTGTCCCAATTCACCCCTGCATCCCTATTCACCCCGTTTGACGGTAATCGTTTCGCTGAAACATAAAATCCCTGGACGACAAAAAACTGCATTTTCATCACGGACCCGCTTCTTATAAAAGCTCAACGCTTTTTTTTACAGCTAACACTTGATTTTAATATTCGTCCGCCATTCTCACATATTTTATATGCATCCATTTTAATATATTACCTTTTTCACTAACAGCGTCTGTAAGCTCACTGTACTTTACAGTCTGCGTCAAGATTGTCGGCAAACATTTTAAGATGGTGTGTGTGTGTGTGTTTGAGGGTGGGCTTGTGTGTGTGCGAAACTAGAAGATTATTATGTGAGTTAGGATGTGATACATTCAGTGGCGTGCATTGCATATAGGCATATAAGCAGTGCCTACCTCGATATATCAACATAACCCTGTCAATTACATTTTAGTGTGTGTGCCCCCCACAATTAAGAAACTCACTAAATTATCATACCTAACAATAAACAAAATCTTCATACAAATACGCGCGGCATGCGGCAGTACCTAGGCATTCGCCGGACGGCCTACTCGGCTCTCGTAATATGACGTATTCGCACATTGTCATTGGTCTTTACTCGTTCATGTTAATACGACAAAATTAAAAATACGTACGTCGCACGCGTAATACCATGACGTTCGACCTTCGCAATATATCACCCTTAAGTAGGCATGCCTAATTGCCTACTCAAATAACCACATTTTTGACCTTACTTTTTTTTCCTGATTAGTGACCGCGTTTGCCTAGACTAGACTCAGCCTATTGCCTACCTATTCTGAAAACCAATGCACGCCACTGGATACATTGTACTTTTGCATTATAATCTTTTATCTACAAAATCGCGGGGGAATCTGCAATCCTTTGCTCTCTGTATACCTATAACGCAGTGTGCCTAAGTCGCGTTATGCCTAGAGGCTAGACCAAACGAGATGTATTGCGACTTAATATCACATTGTAATTGGCCTGTGTAGGTCAATGAAAAATCTTAAATAATACTAGCTGCGCCCCGTGGTTTGACCTGCATAAGTCTCGATCCCGTGGGAATATCGGGATAAAAACTATCCTATGTCCTTCCCCGGGACTCAAACTATCTCCATACCAAATTTCATCTAAATCGGTTCAGTGGTTTAGGCGTGAAAAGGTAACATACAGACAGACAGACAGAGTTACTTTCGAATTTATAATATTAAATAATAATAATAATCCACAACTATCACACAACGCCATCTAGTCCCAAGCTAAGCAGAGCTTGTGTTATGGGTACTAGACAACTGATAAACATACTTATATATTTCTAAATACGTAAGTATGGATATAGTATGGATGATACCTGTTTACGCAAGGGGTCTAGAATCATTTATGTTGAATTCATGGTTACAGAATGCGCTTCGATGTCCCTGTCACCTTGTAATAGTCATTAATCTGCCCATAAGTGTTGTGTACCTGAGGACTGATTATTCAATGGTCATGGTGGTATGGTGGTAATCATAATCACACTAATATTATTAAGGCGAAAGTTTGTGAGTGTATGTGTGTGTGTGTTTATATGTTTGTTACTTCTTCACGCTCCAACGGCTGAACCAATTTTGATAAAATTTTGTATGGAGGTAGTTGACACCCTGGATTAACACATAGGCTACTTTTTATCCCCATATTCCTACGGGATTTAAACTTATGCGGGTGAAACCGCGGGGCGCAGCTAGTTGTTCATAATATTTGCACGCCATATACTAGGTGGCAAACATGTCTGATCCTTTCTTCTTTATGTGTACACATGTTTGAGCAAATAAATATATCTTATCTTATCAGATAACTTTTATCTGAAGCATAAATATGTCAATTAGAAATGTTTTCTATACTAAAGCTGTCAACCCGCCATAAAGTTATCTAACGATTGAAAATCAGCCCCAAAGCGAAAAAAAAAAAACAATGTAATCGTCATAGAATCTGATAAAAATCTGGATTTGACCCGATATCTAACACATCTGCACACACACACACACGCATGCAAGTGTGCTGTCTATCTTTGCGAAGCCCAATATAAAGCTCTTAGTCCGGCTTAGCGCTCCGACATGTGATATGAACGACGAACGTTATAAGGCTCTCGTGTTTCAGAATGTACATACCTAGTGGGGAAAGAATAGGTATTATGATGTTATACAGGGTGAAATGAAATTCATGGGCATCCTTTTAAGAGGTCATTGTACTCATCATTATGAACAACTTTTACTATGGGACTAAACCTAAAATCGCGAAAAAAAAATCAGCTGTTCCTTGCTGATTATGTTCACATATTTCGTCAAAATGTAGGGAACAGCCGATTTTTTTTCGTATTTTTCCGTATTTTTTTATAACTGAAATCAACAGACTATATCCAGAGGGTGCTCAGCATACTACAAAAGATCACGACCCAGATTATGAGCAAGAATCTTATTTTCCTCCGAAAAATCTTTACAGTTTTCCACGAACAGTGGTAACCCCTGATATCCTCCGTTTCATTTAAGTAGGTAATAATCTCGTGAATCCTACACGAGGCTTGAAGGACTAAAACTGTAAAAAAAACACAAGAAATCTCTGCAATACCACGACTCGGCTTTCCTCATAATCCAGGCTACTTGAAAAAGGCACGATCCCTTTATAATATTATAAGTCTACACGCATGTAATCCTACCGAAAAATGGCACGTTTTCAGCAACTTTCAGCCTGAAAAATTACGGACAAGGAAACCCACTTTACTGCACAGCAAAGGCTGCACGCAGTTTTTCTCTCCTTATTTTATACTAGCTTCTGTCTGTGACTTCGTCGGCGTAATTTCTTGTTTTAACATAAAATAGTACAGTACCCGGCGATAAATATTGCACATCGTCCTTTGGAAAGAGACAATTGGCTAATTTCGGCTTCGTAGAGCGTTATCTCTGTCGCACGAAATACCAACAGTCCGGTATCTATAAGGAGCTGTTAAAACAATTATGATTTGCTTCTTTTGATAATTCTTTTTATTCTTTGTATAAAATACACATATTTATAAACATTGTAGATAATTTCGCGTGACTGACCTCGTAAAAGTTTCCCTCTTTTTTTTTCTAAAGATACCATAGTACAACTTTAAATTATTTAAATGGGGTGTTTACAACTCTAAATATATATTTTGAACTGGACGCGACCGCACTATATCGTACTTGAACAACGACTGACAAAACGTCACATAGGTAGTGTGCGACAGAGATAACGCTCTACGAAGCCAAAATTTGTCGATTGTCTCTTTCCAAAGGTCGATGTGCAATATTTATCGCCGGGTACTGTATATCCTATAATTTCTGCCGAAAGACGTCCACTGCTGGACATAGGCCTCCCCCAAGCACTTCCACTTCTCCACTCAAGAACACGTCTACTCCAACGGTCATCGGTTCTACGGCTAATATGGCCGGCCCATTGCCACTTCAGCTTGCTTATTCTGTGAGCTATGTCGACAACTTTGGTTCACTGCCGGATCACCTTGTTGTGGATTCGATCCCTCAGAGAGACTCCAAGCATAGCCCGCTCCATAGTTGGCTGAGTGACTTTGAGTTTATGGACTAGCCGTACCGCGAGTGTCCACATTTCGGCTCCGTAAGTCATAACTGGCAGGACGCACTGATTGAAGACCTTAGTCTTTATTTAGGCTCTGTGGAATTCGTGACGAGAAGACTCGGCGAAGCTTCTTGCTTTTATATACCTAGCATACTAGCTGCGCCCCGCGGTTTCACCCGCGTAAATGTCGATTCCTTGAGAATATCGGGATAAAAAGTATACTTTGTGTTATTCTGATGTATAAACTATATTACTGTAAAGTTTAATCAAAATCGGTTCATTAGTTTTTGCGTGAAAGAGTAACAAACATCCTCACAAGCTTTCGCCTTTATAATATTAGTGTGATATAGTGTGATAGTGTGATGTGATTATAGTAGGGGCCAGGATAGTAGGATTATCCTAACTTCCTAACTAATATTATAAATACGAAAGTCAGTTTGTTTGTTTGTTTTTTTGTTACCTTTTCACGCCTAAACCACTGAACCGGTCATCCTGAAAATTTTCTTATACGTTGTCAGGAGTACAGAAACGGACGTAGGGTAGTACCTTTCATCCCACAAAAAACTGCTGTTGTCGAGGAAAACAACCATAAAGTTATTATGATAATAGATGGCGCCACGTGTATTGTTGTTTTCCTCGGGAACAGCACTTTTTTTTGGGATGAAAGGTACGGGTTATGTCCGTTTTTGTACACCTGACAACGTATATGAAAAATTTCGGGATGATCGGTTCAGTAATAGGCGTGAAAAGGTAACAAAGAAACAAACTTACATTCGCATTTATAATATTAGTTCGGAAGTTAGGATAGGATTTCACGTGGACGAAGTCGTGGGCCGCACATAGTTATTAATATAGCAGCCTGTGATCACTGAAAACCTACGCAGAGGTGTACCCACAGGAACCCTCATTTCGCCAGTTATCCTCTGTCCTGTTAGGCAAGCTTATTAAGTTCGGTAACAATAGAAAAAGTAATTGTGTTTCAAGTCATTAGTGAATGTTAAGCTCTTAAGTTATGGCCTATGTGTATGATAGGGGGCGAACCTATTGCCACTAACCGGTCACAAATCTAGACACCGGGCTGAGAAATCACTGACAGATAAACCGAATAAGACTTTGCCCGACCTGGGAATTGAACCCAGGACCTCATACTTTGTAGTACCAGTAGACCAAAGAAACCTAGCATAGTTTATCGCTTTTATATTAAAACTAGTTACGCCCCGCGGTTTCACCCGCATAAGTCTCGATCCCGTAGGAATATCAGGATAAAAAGTACCCTATGTCCTTTCCTGGGACTCAAACTATCTCTATACCAAATTTCATCTAAATCGGTTCAGCGGTTTAGGCGTAAAAAGGTAACTACAGACAGACAGAAAGACAGACAGAGTTACTTTCGAATTTATAATATTAGTATGGATACTAGCTGACCCGGCGAACTCCGTGCCGCCTCAGAATCAATAAGACCGAATATATGAGAAAATTAATTATATTCATCATTTTTTTCGTGAATTGACTGCTATTCGAGGCGGAGACAAATCCAACAAACCAAAGATCGTAAAAATCGATCTAGCCGTTCTTGAGTTATAAACGGTGTAACTAACCCGACTTTGTTTTATTTATATAGTCTATAATATAAGATATTTTAAAGTAATAACAAAATATATATTTAAAAAAAAAATCACAATATTCACATAAAAAATCAAATATCTATTATCGAATGCAAAAAATCTTCAAAAAGTAAAACAACAATAAGCCATCAACCTGTCAACTATATTTTCAATAATTTAATGCAATTTTTAAACCACGTAGCGGAACAAACTTTCATAAGATAAAACAATAACTAAAACCTATGTATACTTATATACAAATGATGAGTAAATCTACAAAAATGTAAGCACACCCCGTCAACTGCGTAGAAACTGCCAATTTATACGAAGGCTGAGTTGAAGCGTGTAACTTACTCGGAATACGTCAAAAGTCTAGATGAAAACCAACACCGAAACGTACACGTCTTTGTTTATCAATCAGAGTGCTTCCAATAAGGCGCAATACGCGGATCTCATTATGCGGCTCATAAAACAAAATGTCTCTCTGGAACGTAAAGCCCCCGCAGCGCTGTGAATCAATAAATATCTTCAGCTCAGACCCATTCTGGTAATTCTTGTGCATCGCCAAGCTCACATGCGTCGGCGCCCCTCGGCAACCCTCGGTTATTATCGTCGCTAATCGCAACTCTGGGGAAAACGATTTGTAAAGACACAACTGGAGACCAGCTTTGCTAACTGTTGAGGATAATGTGAAACTGGGTCTATCGTAACGAGCACTGACCGAGAACTCCGGGCTCGGCGGGTACGCAAGCGGCCTGAATCCAATCTCTGTGCCGAAGCAGACGTCTGGCAGAACCTTGTACATCCACTGCGTCACCATGCGTAGCGTGTTAGGGTCTACATCTCTCACAGAACATGAAATCGAACCCACTGATTTTTCATTATCTTTCTCGAAAACTATTTCTGTTTCTGACGACACCAGGTCCCTGATTCTCGACGTCAGTCGCATCTCGTACGCTCCGTCTAAGATTTCCTTGTACGTGGCTGTCGCAGAGCCAGCAGCGTCTATCAGCAGCCCTTCACCGGTGCTCTTTGGCTCCATTTCCTTGTGGATTAACTGGGAGAAACACTTATAAGACTCTTTAGTCTTCCCATAGTTGTACTGTTGAACAAGTTTAACCTTGTCCATGATTTCTCTGAGGATGATGAGCCTGGCTCCGATGAAGCACTTCGGGAACGTACCCTTCGCTTCGGCGTGAACATCACATAGCTTGATTGTTTTTAACTTGGGTGGTTGGATGAAGATGATTTCCTTTTTCTTGGGGAGTAATCTTTGCAGTGAGGACACAAAGCTGCTAACTTCTTCCTTGAGTTTGTCTTCGTTTATGTCCATTGTGTATAATTTATTTATTTGATATTTTGTTTGTTGGATAAAGTTGGATAACAGGTCTAACGTCATTGACCCGTCTGGTTTTATTTTCGTATGAGTGAGCTCTAGCGACGTGTCCGGCCAGTCGCACGATGCAAGGAGTTTGGGTATTTTTAGTTTGTCTTTGAGATAAAGCGAACTTATTTTTGACACTTCCTCTTGCCGGGTCGACTTAAGCTGTATGTACACGACTAGTAAAGGTTATGTGCACGAAAAACATGTTAATGAAATAAAAAATCTTTTGACGGAAGAAACCATAATTCAATACTAATGCAAAAAGTCCTCATTATTTTTCCAATAACTTTAACTTTTCGTTTAATCAAGTAAGGTATAGAGTATACTATAAATATTGGGAATAGGTACGAAACTTGCTTGTAGCTTTATTGTTAGGTGTTGAATGTCCGCCGTTTATTCTTGTACTTATTGATATAAGCATAATAACAGGAAACACACTGATTCCATTCTTCGCCAATCTGTATCTCCGTCAATTTATTAAAGAGACCGACAGTCTGTCGCTGGCATGGGTCGCTGGTCATTCATGGGCCATTCATTCCCATTCGATGTCCATTCATGACACTCTTGTTCACTCAACTGCGACTCGTGGTAACACAACACGTTGTAGATATTAATGTACAGACGCCAGCACATCAACCTACTACAATCTGTCAAATTTCTTTAATAGATTTTCAACTTTATCACTGAACCATAAGGTTCAAAGTTGATTGGGAAAATCTGACAGTTTCGGGTAGGTTTATGTGCTGGCGTCTGTACATAACGTTGGGTTTGTTTCAAGGGTACAAACGCCAGCACATCAAGCTACTACAATCTGTCAAAATTTAATAGATTTTCAACTTTATCGCAAAATTATAAAGTTCTAAGTTGATTGGGAAAATTTGACAGGTTCGGGTAGTTTGATGTGCTGGCGTCTGTACATTTATTTATAGCTATTGTAGGTGGTAGATATCGTTGAGTAATTGACACTTCTGAGACAGACAGGGTTTTGTATGAGGTAATAGTATGGTTTAGTAAAGTATAATGCCCACCAAAAATTTTGTTCTACTATGAATAATGTTTGCCTCGAAGCCATATTTTTCCAGAATAAAGTCAAAAACCCTAGCAATAATTAAAACTAATTTTAATCATATCGATATTTTATTACAATTTAATTCAAATAATATTACAACCCTGTAAATCACACTTCACACTAAAATTATAAAGGCGAAAGTTTGTGATTGTGTTTGTATGTTTGTTACTTCATCACGCACAAACGACTGAACGGATTTGAATGAAATTTGGTACACACTAGATAGTTTATAACCAGGATTAACACATGGGATACTTTTTATCCCGAAATTCCCACGGAATCGACACATGCGGATGAAACTGCGGGGCGCAGTTTGTATATCTAATATAAAAATTAAATTCGTTGACAGCTAAAAGCCGGTTATCAAAATAAAAAGAAATATCAGGTAATCATCATCTACCAACCCGCACTGGGCCAGCGTGGTGGATTACGGCCCACTCCCTCTCACAGAGAGGAGGCCTGTGTCCCAGCAGTGGGAACATTATAGGCTAATTTTATATCAGGTAATCCCTTGTCAAGTTATTAGATTAGTCAATTAAAATATATGCCTACAGTCCAAACATTTCAAACTAGTAGGTATTTTTAATCATAATGCGGGGAACGGACCGTAATCCACCACCATGCGGTCGGTAGATGTCACATGTCTTGGTTCTAGGACATACAGGTTTCCTCACAATGTTTTCCTTCACCGTTTTGAGAGCAATGGCGATGAAATAATTTTCACAATGTAAAGTGCCTGGTTGAGTTCGAACCTATGACCTACTCGTAAGTCGCGCCCGTCACCACTGGGCCACTAGTACTCTGGTCTTATTAAGAGACTAGCTTCTGCCCGCGACTTCGTCCGCGTGAAATTTCACCCTCCCTCCATTCACCCTCTTAGGGTTGGAATTTCGAAAAACACTTTCCTAGTGGATAACTACTCTTTACAAAGAACACACCCTCCACGTAACCTACCACAAACTTATTATTTGCGGTTGGTACAGTAATCGGGTCTAGGGATCGAACCGCAAAATTAAGTTTGTTTTTTATTGTATATACTTTTCCGGGATAAAAAGTGCCCAGTGTGGTGCCCAGGATATTAAAGAATAATTATACCAAGTTTCATCGTAATCAAACCGGTAGTTTTTGCGTGATGCCTGAACAAACAGACAGACAGACAGACAAAATTTTTATAAATCACATTTTTGGGTTCGGTGTCGGTCTAGTCACCCCTGCCATTTATTTTTTTTGATATTTTCAATGTACAGAATTTTCACTTCTACAGATTTATTATAAGTATAGATAAAAAATCCTGAAGTTTAATTAAAAGCTTGTACTTTTTCCTAACTCAAATATTTATCAACACGACATCCACCATCAAAATACCTTTTAATTTAGCCAGTCAAGTTACAAAATGATTTATTACCTCCCTCGTTGCTCCCCACCTGTGCCCAACTATCCAGGTCTACAATTTAAACCCTTTTAGTGAATTGCTGTAAATGTGACAAGCATTTGAACGTTCTGTTTTAGGTTCAAAGCAGAATTTATTTGACACAAAGTAAATAAAACCTTTTGCGTGATTGTCAAGGGGTTGAAGTGGTTTCTTAGACGTGTGTGTAAAAATAAAGTTGATTGGGTATGTATTGATGGTGAATAGGTATGTCTGAATGAATTTTACGTATAAGAGGTATTTAGAGAGAGATATTTTATTTTAATTTCTTGCTTGTATAGTGTTTATTGTATTTGTTGGTATATTGGCGTGGCTAGCTAACCTACGGCAAATAATTTAATTTAATGTTCTGTGTCCTGTAATGTTAATTACTTTGCATACTTGGTATTGTATAAAATCAATTATTTTCTAACTGAACAGACAGCTGTGCTGCTGGGTAGTTTGTTCCGCCACTTCTTCTCCCCAGCGAAAGCACTAGGAAGTGGTGAAGGGCGGGCGTTTTGGGGGACTGTCTTTTGTAATTTTGACGTTCGAAAAGTGCTGATTCTCAGCCTAGTTTGAATAAATAACTTTTGATTTGATTTAGAGGAATGGAAAGTGATTACCACAGATATAGATACACCTAGATAACGCAAGAGCAACTAAGTACTTCGCATGCCAAAAAGCGCACCAGCTTACGTACAAAAATCGTAAGCCGCCACTGTCGCGCTCAGTCCTGATTACTGCTGGCTGGGTGAGCGT
This sequence comes from Amphipoea oculea, assembly GCA_945859645.1. Classification (NCBI taxonomy): domain Eukaryota; kingdom Metazoa; phylum Arthropoda; class Insecta; order Lepidoptera; family Noctuidae; genus Amphipoea; species Amphipoea oculea. The sequence goes on from OX243880.1 coordinate 17,841,072, forward strand.
GAGCGCTGGCGCTAGGTCCCGGGGGTAGGGCGAGACGGGTGCCGCACGCGGCGGCGTCTTAAATAGTGCTTGTGCCGTCATTGTAGATAGTCAAAAAATGGCACGCTTGGTTTTCATACAGATCGTGATACTTGTCGTCAAAAATGACAATAAATAAAATAGAATTGATTCTAGACGCCCCTTCTAAGAGGTAGTATTCGTATGGAGAAGAATGGGCAAGAACCTTCACCGTTACTCTTTTAATCTGTCAAGCGCCGCCGTATTGTTTCATATAAAGATACTTATTCAGGTGCGAACGAACACAAAACACAAGAGAGCAAAATCTATTCCTAAAAGTGTTACGATTTGTAGGTAGGCCGACTCCCATCTGACCATCGCTAAAGGTTATTGAAACCGATCGTTTTTAACTGAACTCTAGTAAAATAAACTACGGGAGCGGATACCATAAATATTAGGAATAGGAATAGGTGTGAATTCCGCGCAACACCGTTCGTTTCCCGGTTCGATACCCGACTCGAACAATATTTACTGCTCCGAACCGAAGCGTGTGCTGTTTGATTGCTTTATTTATTGCCCGACTACAACAGTGGTGTTAAAAGAAGGTTCTGTATTTTTACAGCATTCTGTTATTCGTTAGTGTAACTAAACTTCTTGTACTTTGTGAAAGCTACACATAGGCAGAGACGGTTTCAAGATTTGTAGCATCGTTTCATCATAATCATGATTTCAGCCCGGAATCACCTATAGAGGTATGAGGAACAGGGTATAAAGTTCACTCATCCTCCATAGAAAAGGGAGGATCCTCTGACCAGACGGGTGATGCGTCTGACGGGCAGCTGCCCGATTTTTCATGTCGGGTCGTTGTATCTATGCTAGTTGCGCGGTAAATTTCACTTGCGAGATGCAGGATTTTGCGTCGTGACGTCGGTATGACGCGTTGTTCGCATGTGGCGTTGTAGATACCGCTACACACCCACTGCTGGGTATAGACCTCCCCTTTCTTCTGCCATACGTCCCTGTTCTGTGCGTCTCTCATCTAGGTACCATCATTACCATCACACATAAACCTGAATCTGACCTGCAAATTGCAAAACAGGTAAGAAAATTAGAATTTCGCGATGTCTCTTAGCCCATCCCCCTTAAAGCCCTGATTTCCTGAATCAATATCTATCGTGAACTTCAACATGTTCTAATAACGAAAAACCCATTATAGTTTGAGTTCCTACGGAGAGTAATTGAGTAATTAGGGCAATGACCGCTAATGCTATGCTAAAACGAGGCAACTATAGTCAAAGCAAAAAGCCATTCTATCACAAAAACGCCTTTAAGTTAGTCATAATAAAAGCTATAAAGGCCCCGGATATTATAAATGTTTATAATATATCGAAACTTTCCGGGTTCGACACCCTGGGTCAAACATTGTTTACGGTTTCAGCTCGTTCCGTTTTGTAATATATTACATGAAACAGATGTGCTTAGGTGGTTACCCGACCGTGCAAAGAACGTGTAATGGTTTTACTAACAAAATGGTGCGGCTGTAATTGGCTGTGAAACGATATTAAAAATTATTTGGTGAATTTTGTAATGCTATGACTAGAGATCGGATATTCGGATGCATATTTATGCATCCGAATATCCGATCTCTAGCCACAAAAAAAAAAAATCACTAGGTGAATAAATAAAGTGCACGTACTGAGTAATGCGCCCCCGCCCCTCCGTCCCACCGCTCACATACCTAAGGCGCGGCCAACTAGCTCCGCGCGGACTGTAGTTACATTTTTTAAATCATTCTTCGCTGTCATTATGTACCCACCACCCCAATCCAGTGCTGGGGTTCTGTCTCGCATAGGGTCTCAGCATTATGCTGAGCGATGGCCGTTTTACGTTAATGTGACGGATGGTGTCCCCGTACTTGTTATTTTTTTCGTGTGTGTTTTCTTTTTCTGCATCATGTTTACCGCAAATAAATGTTTAAAACATTTTCTTTCTTTCTTATATTAATAACACTGCCCAACAAAAAAAATAAAATTATTTGTTTCCTGTGATTTTTTTTTTTATTTCCATCTCAAATTGACGCGTATTTTTTTAAATATGGCAACAATTTTTCTCTAACAGTTTTTGTTTTTGAGTTACAGCTAACTAACCTCATTTACTATTTCTACTTAGATTTGCGTTTTTTATTGGACACATATATTTTGATGTTGTTTTCGAACCTCGAAACCATCATGACGATTGCTACTTCTGCGTTGTGAAAATAAACGGAATTAACCCTGGAGAATCGAAATAAGTGGTCATATTATCCTTACTTATCTTCTGCTCAAAGACTTCATTTAAAATTTTGTTAACATAATGTATTAATTTTCAGTATTTTTTTGTCAATATAATAAAAGTAAACCTATTAGCCATATCCCAGCATTTTTTTCATAGTCAGGACCATAGATATACCCAATAACAGAAAAAAAATAAAGGAAATAAGACCAGTGTAATCTATCAACAATTTCCCTTCAAAGAGCTAAAACCTTCAACAATTCCAACGGGCTAAAATATTACCCCGTTCAGCCTATTAATCGATCGGCGTCCAGCTGGCGTAAAGTACCTCTTAAATTGCTCAGAAAATCCCAAACACATTAATGTTGATGGGACAAATTGAAGTTATTGAGAACTCCTACTTTAGCTTTAAACAGCCGATTTTGTTGAAACTTATTAAGTGCTACCCTTAAGGATCTGCTGGAGTTTAAATTTAGAATTTAATAGTCGTTTTAGTTTCGACTACGTTTTGGAAATGGCGACTTAGAATTAATGCGTTTTAATTTTGATACTTTTGGGTTGAGTTATTGAGACTGCTTTAAGTGTTACTTGCTAAATATTTTAAAAAAATTGTGTTATTGAACGACAGCTGTCATTCGCTGATCTTTGATAGCTGATAAGTGTAGACAGAAGCCCAAAAGTCTGACAACCAGTCTTACCACGGGGTACTTATCGTGTTACCCAGTAACTGGGTTGTGGAGGCCAGATAGGCATTCGCTCCATGTACAGACGCCAGCACATCAAGCTACTACAATCTGTCAAATTTCTTTAATAGATTTTCAACTTTATTGCTAAAACTATTAACAAAAATAACAAAATTAAAATCTAACTTAACTAAACCTATATTCAAACTAAAATATATCGTCGAAAAATTCATCCACATCGCTGTCGACTGGTAAGGTACCCAAGAGACTGGCGGCATTACCATGTTGTATGGCAACGCTTAGCCTTTGGTCAAGGTAAAAGCCAGCCCTTGGGTCACGGGAAGTCAACCAGTCGTTTATAGTGCCCATGTAGTTTTATGTGAAATAAACTATTTCATTTTTGATTTTGATTGGAACTACCTACCAGCCTTACCTACCAAATACAGCTGTATTTTAAGCTCCCAGTCTGGACAACAACCAGACAGTCCCCAACATAGTTGGGAAAAGTAAAGTCTAAACAAATTGATTGTTTATAGATCGCTGAAAACTCTTTTACGATCCCTCCTTGAACATCATTCTTTGTTTTATTTAGTTTAAAGCCATTTTTCTGTGGACAGCTTAAAAACCCATCTGAAATTAGAAAATGGCTGCGCTCCGCGGTTTCACCCGCGTAAATGTAGATCCCGTGGGAATATCGGGTTAAAAAGTAGCCTATATGTTTATAGAGGTATGAGGAACAGGGTGTAAAGTTCACTCATACTCTATAGAAAAGGGAGGATCCTCCGACCAGACGGGTATTGTGTCTGGCGGGCAACTGCCCAATGAGTCATGTCGGGCTGTTGTATATTATAGTTGCGCGGTAAACTCTGCTTGCGCGATGCAGGATTTGCTTGACGTCAGTATGACGCGTTGTTCGCATGTGGCGTTGTAGATACCGCTACATGTTAATCCAGGCTGTCAGCTACCTCCATACAAAATTTTATCAACATTGGTCCAGCTGTTTGAGCGTGAAGAAGTAACAAACATATAAACACACACACTCACAAACATTCGCCTTTAATATTAGTGTGACAGTATAGTATAGACAGTATAAGTACTCGTATAAAGTATAGTATGAAGTATGATAAAGCCGACTGCATTAACATTTTTCTGTGTGGACAGTTTTAAAACCCATCTGAAAGTAGAAATTGCATTAATCTCGCACCTTTTATCCTCCATAGCAACTGAGGAAATGTGGGTGGTCGTTTCTCCATAGAAACGCTCTCGCCTGTTTTCTTTCTGGTTAATGACCATAAAGCAATCATTTCTTATAGAATAATAAATATTAACTACCTACTTATACGTCCCTATGTTTTCCTTTTTGATGATACATTATTTTTATAAGCACTAGAACCCTCAAAAAATGCCGATTTAAACCGCTGTTAACAACAGCTATTAATGAAAAAAGAAAAACCAGGGACACAGTATTTATTTATTTATTAAAACTTTATGCACAAGTAAAAAAAAAATACTGTACAAATGCGGACTTAATGCCTGAGGCATTTTCTACCAGTCAACCTTAGGGTGATGCAGAGACAAAACACAGGATAACTAGCTAGGAAATGAATATAAAAAATACAAGAATATATACATACATACATACAGTACCCGGCGATAAATATTGCACTTCGACCTTTGGAAAGAAACAATCGGCTAATTTCGGCTTCGTAGAGCGTTATCTCTGTCGCACACTACCTATGTGACGTTTTGTCAGTCGTTGTTCAAGTGGGATAGAGATAGAGTGCGGTCGCGTCCAGTTCAAAATATATATTTAGAGTTGTTAACACTCCCAAATTTTAATAATTTAAAGTTGTACTATGGCATCTTTAGCCATAACCATAAACTTAGACATGTTGTTGTTAACCTAAAGCCATCATTTATAGAAAAATTGGTGTATTTTATACAAAGAATTATCAAAAGAAGCAAATCATAATTGTTTTAACAGCTCCTAAGAGATACCGGACTGTTTGTATTTCGTGCGACAGAGATAACGCTCTACGAAGCCGAAATTAGCCGATTGTCTCTTTTCAAATGTCGATGTGCAATATTTATCGCCGGGTATACATATAAACCAAATGAACTCTACAGTATACAGGGTTATTGGAAAAACACCAATAACCTCTTAAGAGGTCATTGTTCTCATCATTATGAACAACTTTTACTATGGGACCAAACCTGAAATCGCGAAAAAAAAATCAGCTGTTCCCTACAAATTATGTTCGTATAATTCGTCAAAATGTAGGGAACAGCTGTTTTTTTTTTTCGAGATTTCAGGTTTGGTCCCATAGTAAAAGTTGTTCATAATGATGAGTACAATGACCGCTAAAGAGGTTGTTGGTGTTTTTCCAATAACCCTGTATGGGTATCGTTCTTTTTCAGTTTATGAAATATCTTTTAAATTGGTCCAATATTGGAGGAGGAAATAAGCCAGAGCCAAACCTTGAATTGTGACTTTTTACTTGGGCTTTTTCAAAAGTCTCTCCGACCGCATTTCCTCTTAAACAGTTTCACAAACCTCTATTACACTACCCTAAAATTCCTCTTTACCAATTTAGATAAGTACCCGTCCATTAATAATAACCCGATGATGGAGTAAATCCGGCTCAACAAATACAGCCACCAGGCGATTAGCGCTCGTGTAATTAATGTGGTAGGGGCGAAATTTGATTAAATCTGCTTCTGAAATGCAGCCCGGTGCTGGTGTGCTACAATTTAAAACACTGAATCTAAAATTAAGCAACGTTTTAACTTTTTAACTAACTGACTGACTCTTTGACAATGCAAAAGTAGGTGTGTAAATGGTTTAAATGAAATATGCTTGAGTTTGAATTAACTTTAGTCAATTTCTGTCCTGAAATGATGTATAAACACGGTAATAAAAAAACAAAAAGAATAATTATACCTACTATCACACTAATATTATAAAAGCGAAAGTTTGTGAGTGTGTGCGTGTTTATATGTTTGTTACTTCTTCACGCTCAAACGACTATAACAATTTTGATACAATTTTGTATGGAAGTAGCTGATACCCTGGATTACCATATAGGCTACTTTTCATCCCGATATTCCCACGGGATAGACATTTACGCGGGTAAAACCGCGGGGCGCAGCTAGTTACTCATATTTTGCTGAACACAGGTCTCACTCGTTCGTTGTTTGGTCATTCGTGGATCTTTGACAGTCGTTACGGGTCGTCAGAAGCCCGAAAGTCTGACGACCAGTCTTACCAAGGGGAATCTTATTACCCAGTCACTGGGTTGTGGAAGTCAGACAGGCAGTCGCTCCATATAAAATACTGGTATTCAGCTGCATCTGGTTAGAGTGGAAGCCGACCCTAGTCCCTAACATAGTAGGTAATTGGGAAAAGGCTAGGCAGATGAATAAAAATAACTTGAACAATACAGGGTGTTACGGAAAGGGTATATCAATACAAACGGGTTGAAGAGTGTATCTGGTCTAGAATCTCTGTACAAAATTTCAGCTCAAAAGCATTAACTTTGAAAATGCTTAACATTTTTTTATTTCGACATCACGGCGCTGCACTGGCGCGCGGCGGCGTGATGTGCGTGTACTAGGCGCATAGACACACTACAGATAATGGATAATGACCTTCGTAGTACGGTGACACGTTTGTTATGATTTCAATTTAATAAACTATCGAAATAAAAAAATATCAAGCATTTTCAAAGTTACTGCTTTTGAGCTGAAATTTTGTACAGAGATTCTAGACCAGATACACTCTTCAACCCGTTTGTATTGATATACCCTTTCCGTAACAACCTGTATACTTACTTAATCTAAAACACAATTTAACCATTTTCCAACGAGCACCCGATATTGCCCGACAAGACACGACACTAGATAAAATGACTTTTCTTCACAAAGCTGCTTCGTTCTTTTGTTCTTTGATACTTGATTGCCTTTCAGTTTACAACGTATTCTGCGGTGTATCTCGAAAGGATATAAGCTGAGTAATCTATTAACTGTCCTTGCAAAAGAGTATAGGGTAGTGATTATAAGTCAGTGTGGTAGTTGTTTATTTCGTTCGTGGTTTGACATCACACGTTATTCTCCATAGGAATCTACGCTTTGGATTTTTTTTTAAAGTGAAAAAAAAAAAATGTTTTTTTTTTTATTTTTTTACTAGCCAGTCAAGCGCCGCGCGTCGCCTATCGGCGACGATAAAATAGAAAATTAATTGTGTCTCATTAGCGGAGCTCGACAGATTAAATAAATACTTCAACAATTCAAAAAAAACAAAACCTAAGATAAAATCTCTTAAGTAAGCACGATGACTACTCGTAACTTTGTTAATTCAATTATCTACAAAATACATAACTTCTTGCAAATTACGATCAGACAGCCACTGTTGTTACTCATTCCTAATTAGCGATGTTTTGTTGAAAACATTGGCTAATCAACTAATGAAGGAATATTCCTGACGGTCTGACTCTTATTTACACCTGATTTCTATTTCTAAACGGCTGTTTTTACCCGACAGCAGCGAAGCCCAAAAGGAGGGTTATTAGATAATTCATATCATCATACGTTGACTTTAAGTACACAAATCAAACTTACAACAGTTTTTCGAAAAACAATGTTTTCGGGCTAACAAAAAGACATTTTCTGATTTTTCTTTCTGAAACGAAACATCACCTTGTATCCATGTAACTGTCGGAAGCGGCTAGTGACAATTTAAAATCGGGAGGGTGGAATGACTTCCCAAAACTGTGCCAAATCGCAAGTTTCATCGTCTAACTGTATTCCAAGAAAAGGAGTCTGACATACGGACAGACATCGTGTCTTTATAACTATTACGGTTTGCCAATCGTTTTCGCAGAACATTGAGTTAATGGAAACTTTTTTTACGAAAAAAATGTGACCGTTCACTGCCTTCTTAGGAAAACAAAGCATTTGTAGGTGTCCCAATTTCTTTATTCTCAGCAAAATAAAAGCGAAAGAATCCACGCCAACCCAGTTAAGAATTCTTGTCATAAACACACGCCATTTTGGTATTCCGTATGCCAAGCAAAGCCGCATTTCGTAACGAATATTATACCAAAATATTACTTATAAATCTGCACGAAAATGTGTACAAAAAAGATTGTATTAGGTATATCAAAAGATAAAAACCATTAGACGCCTGTTATGGAATAACGATTATGTCTCAACTTTTCAAGCGATGAACAACAACTGGGTGCCATACCTATACATATTGTAGTCTTTGGTGCCATAGTGTACATAAATACAGTAGCTCCAAATCAATGTTTAATTGGCCTGTTACCAAACCAGCCTACTGAGTTAATCACACTATCACACTAATCGCATCACACTAATATTATAAAGGCGAAAGTTTGTGAGTGTGTGTGTGTGTTTATATGTTTGTTACTACTGCACGCTCAAACGGCTGGACCAATTTTGATAAAATTTTGTATGGAGGTAGCTGACACCCCGGATTAACATATAAACTACTTTTTATCCCGATATTCCCACGTGATCGAGACTGATGCGGGTGAAACCGCGGGGCGTAGCAAGTAATATTATAACTGCGAAAGCGTGTCTCTCTGTCTGTCTGTTACATCTTCACGCCTAAACCACTGAACCGATTTCGATAAAATTTGGTATAAAGATCGTTTGAGTCACGGGAAAGGACATAGGATAGTTTATATCCCGATATTCCCACGTGATCGAGACTTATGCGGGTGAAACCGCGGGGCGCAGCTAGTATGTAATAATGTTGCTCCGCTTTCTAACGGCGTTCTAAAACCTCTAATTACCTGATAGACCTAGATCAGTAGTGGCCCGGTGGAAACGGCCGCGGCTTACGAATTGTAGGTTCGAACCCTGACGGGAGTAACAGTCCACTGCTCTAAAAACGGCGAAGGAAAACATCGTGAGGAAACCGGCAAATTCGAAGACATTTCTGACATCTACCAACTCGCACTGGACTCGCGTGGGGGCAACGGCCCACTCCCTCTCACAGAGAGGAGACCTGTCCCAGCAGTGGTAACATTATAGGCTGATTATGTTACCCAGGCATCCGAAAATCATGAAACAGCATCCCAAATGCGTAATAACTTTCACAATCCGAAGGATGTTGAAAGAAATTCCTAATGCATTGCTTCATATGTTGGCAAAATTCTACTGCTCAACAACGTAAATAACGCAATGAATGTTGTCGAACTGTCAAAATTAAAGGCATTTCAATTATTAGTACCTATGTTACGCAATTACCCCCCAGGTCCTAAACAATTTGTGTATGTAAGTATTTAGATTAGATCAACCAATCACAGCCTGCAGCTAACATTAGATTTGCATAGATTATGCTTGCAGAATCCCGGGTTTAGTATGTTTAAACATGATCAAATTATTAATACAATGATGGCCGTTGTCTAAAACTGCATAAATTAGCTATATTACTGCATCAAATCAAACTACTGCTGCAGTAAATAGTTATAATAATAATACGGCGTTTAGTGATGTTACATTTATCAAGTAACTAGCAGCGCCCCGCGGTTTCACCTGCACAAGTTTCGTTTATAATTCAATCATGATTCGAAAGACACGTGGCGCCATCTGTTATCATAATAAAGTTATTGTTGTTTTCCTCGGGAACAGCAATTTTTTTCGGGATGAAAGGTGTCCTATGTCCGTTTCTGTACACCTGACAACGTATGTGCAAAATTTCAGGTTGATCTGTTAAGTGGTTTAGGCGTGAAAAGGTAACAATCAAACAAACAACCTTACTTTCGCATTTACAATATTAGTTAGGATTAGAATTGGAGTGTACGGGTCACAGCCGCATGCACGATGACTGCTGGGCAAAAATCTCCAGACAGTGGGTGCCTGAAGATGGATGGCGCCACGGAGGTTGGCCTAGAAAGAGATGGCGAGATGACCTAGACCAAAGAGAATTAGTCATTGACCTAGGTCCTAGACGCTACCGCAAGGGGTGGTGCGGGAAAAGTGTTCCTGGAAGGATTTGGGGGAAGCCTTTGCCCAGAAGTGAAACAGTCCAGCCTAACTAAAAAAAAAGTAAATACATAAATTATACAATACTAGCTGCGCCCCGCGGTTTCACCCGCATAATTTTGATCCCGTGGGAATATCGGGATAAAAACTATCCTGTCCTTTCCCGGGACTCAAAGTATCTCTATACCATCTAAATCGGCAGCCTAATTGCGGAACGCCAAATCGTCAAATGATTCTGATCAGTTGGCTTCATTTCTATCACAATTGGCTTCATTTTACGATTTTCGAATTTCGAAACTCTAGTTTCTGCGCAGGGCCTTAACGTTCATAATTGGTTTCATAATAAACTAGAGTTTCGCAATTCGAAAATCGTAAAATGAAGCCAATTGTGAATAGAAATGAAGCCAACTGATCAGAATCATTTGACGATTTGGCGTTCCGCAATTAGGCTGCGGTTCTGCGGTTTAAGCGTGAAGAGGTAACATACAGACAGACAGAGTTACTTTCGAATTTATAATATTATAGTATAGTATGGATAAAGAAACTTAGGTAGTTCAGGCAAATTACTGTCTTTGAATCTTGGACTTCTGAATCTTTTTATGCTATGGTTGTATACTCGTATATTTCTTTAGCTTATCTACCAAAATCTAGTTTTATCGTTATAATAAAAAGCTTTTTAAGTTTCACGACCTACTTATTTTATTTAGGTAGGTCTACTTTTTTACGTTGAATAAATTCAGGTATACAAATTATTGGTGACAACGTCATGGATTCTTCTTTAGTTATAAAGCTTCTTTAGTTAAATACTTTACTTCAAAAATGAACTGTAAACAGAAGTCCAATACTCGTAATTTAAAACGTTCAAAATCTAGTCGCAGTCTCATCTCGGCGACAAAAAAATTACAAAAACTTGTCAAAAATGTAGAGGTATTTTTGACAGATTGAGATCAGACTGTGAACGTTCTTAATCTGTCAAGCTCCGCTAATGAGACACAATTGATTTTCTATTGTTTCGTTGCCAATGGGCGACGCGCGCCGCTTGACCGGTTAAAATTACGAGAATTGCCCCTCAGATCGTAAGAAAGAAAGAAAAATATTTTATTTGAGACAGGAAATACAAATACTTATTAAAAAAACAGCAATTAAAACTAACAACGTTACATTAAAAACAACCAATAAAATCAATAAACCAAAAAAAAGACCTGTGCGAGACAAAATAGGCTCCAATGTGAGCAACACAAACTAATTCCACCTTCTCCTTGTTCCAGTGTAACAATGTGGTCAGCTAAGAAGACCGACAGCAACAACGCCAGCACTCCGTCTGCGGAGGAGGAGATCAAGGTGGTGCTGGTGGGCGATACCCAGTGCGGGAAGACCTCGCTGGTGCAGAGGTTCGTCTCCGACACCTTTATTGAGGTAAGTCCTTCATATTTTAGGTAAATTTTGTTAGAACGGTAGAAAATGTTTTTTTTTCAATCATCTCTCCTTATTTTATTCAGTTGTTTAGGTATCTATTTATTTCAAACTAGCGACCCGCCCCTGCTTCGCACGAACCTAAACAGGCACGAAAAGCGTAAGAGAAGTTTCGCACTACATCCGATCCGAATCCGAATTAAAGATCCGACTTCAATCCGAATTGGGAATGTTCTAAACGTCATACAAATAGGATTATGGTCACTTCGGACCGGCATTTCTCGTACCTATTCGGATCGGAGGTAGTGCAAAACCGCTCTAACAGTAGCGAAGGTAGGAGGTCCTTTATTGCAAGACTTTTATTCATGTGAATAACTTTACTTCGCTTTTTTAATTACATTCGAAAACATCCATTGGTTTCTTACTAAACTTCAATTGTATCCGACGACCCTGATTACTTATCTCTTTTGGTGACTGTACTACTAAATTACCGCTGATGGACTTCTACATATAAATTAATTATATATAACTTTCCAGAACATAGAAACGGCGATACAATTATAATTATGTCTAACGCAAATCGAGTAATTATCATGTTATTGACAGATGCTTAATTACTATTAAATGAAGATCCTGACATTGAAGTGTGTTAGATATCTGTATAAAATCCGTATGTGTAATCGTGTCTATTTCATTAGGTACATAATAGTTAGTTTTCAGGCGCTACCCAAAAGTAGGACTCCGTAAAATGTTCAGTTTTTTGTCGCACAGTTAGGTCCCATACCAACCATCCGGTCCATCCGGTATACCAACACAGACCGTGTTGGTATACCGGATGATTTTTTTTACCGGTTCCAAATTTTACAGGGTGTTCTACCCATGAATATAAATAACTTTCACTATGGGAATGGGACTAATTCTGAAAGCACGAAAAAAAAAACAGCTGTTTAATACAAAAGTTCAATACCTAGTCGACCAAAATGTATGAAACAGTTGATTTTTTTTCGTGATTTCAGAGTTGTCCCATAGTGAAAGTTGTTCATATTCATGGGTAGACCATCCTGTAAAAAATTGGAACCGGTAAAAAAATCACCTGTATATTACAAGTCAGAAAATTTAGTGTATAGTTAAGTGTAAAGAAAACACAATAGTATCATAATAAAACGATCGTAAATAAAACAGAGCTCAAACAATATTTTTCGTCTTATACTTAATTATCAAAATTTTAACCGATCAAGCGGCGCACGTCGCCGATTGGCGACGAAACAATAGAAAATCAATTGTGTCCATTTGCCTATTGTGTCTCATTAACGGCGCTTGACAGATTAAAACCGTAAACTATCATGAAAATAAATGGGAAAAAAAAGGAAAAGAATAAAGGGAATTCAATCAACGATAGAAAACTTAAAAAATTACTTTTATTTTGGTGGTCATTCGATTTAACTAACATCAAACGTATCAATGTTTGAACCTTATTTGTTGCTTACATTCTTCACCCCACTGACGCCTTAAGAGGGAGGGGTCTACAATTTGTAGGCAATTGTCATACACCGTAACTTTGTCGAAACTCTATAAGGAAGTTGTAAGTCTGACACCAAATGAATACAGTTAAACCAACGTTTAATTCGCTTATACTTATCTCGCTGGAGGAAGCTGTCACAACGCAATCTACACAACTAGCTTCTGCCCGCGACTTCGTCCGCGTGAAATTTTACCCTCCCCCATTCACCCTCTTAGGGGTGGAATTTCGAAAAACCCTTTCTTAGTGAATACCTACTCTTTACAAAGAACACACCCTCCAAATTTCATATCTCTAGGACCAGCGGTTTAGGCTGTGCGTTGATATATCAGTCAGTCAGTCAGAACTTTGAATTTTATCTACACAATTACTGATAACACAAAACAGACACAGATTAAATTTCACACACGCTAATTCCTGACAGTTCTGACTGACAGTTTGACATGTTGTTTCAGTAAAATTACGAAGTAAACATGTTTTGGTGGAACATCGAGAGATGAAAATGTCGCGATAAAATTGCGAATTTACTTTTTGTTTTCGTTTTTCTTTCTTTTGTTTTTTCTTGGTGATTGAGTGAAGGGAAACGTCAGTGGGCTGTCAATGTCAAAATATGTCTGACATTAATAAATCAACTTTGTTATTTTGCCTCAATATAGTGTCAACCATAAGGAAGTTTTCTATCCTATGATTCACACTACACACAGATTCTAACAGTTTTCGTCCTTTTAAGATTCTGATTTCATTGTTATGAAATTCTTATTTAGGTACTTTCTTTTTTCGTAGCAAGAGTTCCCCAGACTTTAATCAGATAGTATCATAATCAGCCTATAATGTTCCCACTACTGTGACACAAGCCTCCTCTCTGTGAAAGGGAGTGGGCCATAATCCACCACGCAGGCCCAGCGGTTGGCGAATGTCACATGTCTTCGAATTTTTGGTTCTAGGACATGCCGGCTTCCTCATGATGTTTTCCTTCACCGTTTTGAGAGCAGTGATGCTGAAATAATTTACAGAAAAGCATGTTCGAACCCACGACCTACAACTCGTAAGTCGCGCCATTATCACTGTACGAGTTTATAGATCCACGAGAACTACCTTTTGGAAGGGGCGACTAGAATCAATTCTATTATAAGGTAATTTTTGACGTTCAAAAGTGCCTTTTATGTGCCTATTTGAAATAAATGCTTTGACTTTGCACAACAGGAATATCTAATGAAATACTTAAGTTAACAAATCTGGGGGCACGGGAGTGCCCCCGCCAAGACGAGCCAAGCGAAGCGCAAGGGCACTACCTACCTTCTCTCGAAGCACTTCGTCGTATTTTTGAACCTCCTTAACTTGGGTTTGGATTATACCAGATAAACAAAATTTTTGGGAATGATGTCAGTGGTTGATTTATTAAACCTATAAAGTTTGGCTTGGCCATTTCGCTACATTCACATGAGCGTAAGGTGAAAAACTCTCATACTGTTATACAATGGTTCTTGTAGTAACGAAACGGCCAAGCCATATACATATTTTGACTAAGGTGTAGAGTTTGCGAAGTTAGGCCATGTAGAGTTAGGGCGTGTAGAGTTAGAAGCTTTGCTCTACATGAGATCTGATTACTTTTTGACAGTGCGAGCTACATGGTCTCGTCTTGGCAACATTTAACATGAAATGTTTTTGTGGGTATTTTCTTTTTCTCCACCTCACACATTAAAGTCACTGAGGTCAGAACTAAAATTGCAATATTCTTTGAAATTATTTCTCAAACCACTAGTGTCAACTGTCAGGTCTAACAATGCAATATTACTTTCACAAAAGTCTCCAACACGCTATATTTCATATTTCAACCCCTCTTTTTATCAAGAATCGCGTTTACCAAGAAACAGTTTAACACTTCTCATTTGAACGTGGGAATGCAAAAAAAAACTCGAAGTTAGTTTGAGCCGAAGATAACATCCTGTCGTTAATTTGTCCTAGCTGAGTGACGGGAAGCTTAGAGATGTTCCAAGAAGGCTATAACAAGGACACTGATTGTGTAAGGGCTATAGAGGTATGAGAAACAGGGTGTAAAGTTCACTCATACTCTATAGAAAAGGGAGGATCCTCCGACCAGACGGTTTTGTGTCTGGCGGGCAACTGCCCGATGATTCATGTTGGGCCGTTGTATCTATGCTAGTTGCGCGGTAAACTCTGCTTGCGAGATGTAGGATTTTGTGACGTCAGTATGACCCGTTGTTCGCATGTGGCGTTGTAGATACCGCTACAGGGCCACTGCCGCTCTAGTTTTAGGTAGCTAGAACACTCGCATCCTCCAAGAACTCTGGTTGTCAGGTCTTAGTTCTCTGCACTTCGCACTGCTTCTTGGCAAGGACTTAGGCTAATGCTCCATTTGTTATGTTTGACAATAATCATCAGCCTTATAGCAGTGCACTGCTGGACATTGGCCTCTCTAATTGCACGCCATTCAGCTCAATTCTCGGCAACTCTCATCCAGCTGCTTGCTGCCAGCAACCCTCCGAAGATCGTCGGTCCATCTAGCCTGAGGGCGTCCTTTGCCGATTCGCGGTCACCACTTAAGAACACGTCTACCCCAATGATCATCATTTCATCATCTTCAGCTTCCAGCCTAACTGGATGCAGCTGAATACCAGTATTTTACATGAAGCGGCTGCCTATCTGACCTCCACAACCTAGTGAAACTTTTTCAAACGTGAGCAATTGAAAAAAAAAAAAAATTTGTTGCCGTCTATTATCCGCTAACACTTATTTTTAACGTAAAATAAACCTAAAAACATCACAACTCTCATTACTCCGTCAAGAGATGTGTAAAAACAAAAAAACAACAAGTCGACTAGTGTTTTACTTCGTCCTAAATAAACATCCGCCACGTTTTGTGGAAGCCGTAAGAATCCGGTTTACATGTTTATGAATGACCATACAGACATGGGTTCGGGATTTGTTACATGACTGAGTTTTTTTTTTATGTTTTGTTGAAAAACAGAATTTTACTGAGGGTTTCGTGGCCAAAAAATAACGGCCAAATGGGTCGATCGAAAGTTGACACTTTGCGGGACGCTTAACGCCTCTCGACGTAATAACAATGAAACTTCTATTGTCTCGTTCAGTATCCTTCAATGTGTTAAGCTACGCTTTCCGCGGTCGGTTCGTGGATGGGTGACCATCTTTACGTACCAAAACCCCTCCGTGGCTTGTCCAAAGTATAGAATAGAATACTCTTTATTATGTACACCATATAAATTACAGACATAAATAAAGCCTAACCTAAAGTATAATCATTTATTACAAAACACATCAAAATGCGTTCTATAATAATTTATACTACTACGTTTAAAATTAAATGGCGCCGATTCATATTGAATACTAACTAGCTTCTGCCCGCGACTTTACCCGCGTAAAATTTCTTGTTTTAACATAAAATATGTCCTATGACACTCGAGGGGCTTGTGGCTAAGTAATAACAGCCGCACGGGTCGATCGATCATGTTAAGCTTCGCTTGCCGCGGTTGGTCCGTGGATGGGTGACCATCTTTACATACCAAGACCCCTCCGTTCCTCGGAAAGCACGTTAAGCCGTTGGTCCCGGCTGTCATTCGTGGATCTTTGACAGTCGTTACGGGACATCAGAAGCCCGAATGTCTGATAACCAGTTTTACCAAGGGGTTTCGTATTAACCAGTCGTCTATGTAAAATACTGGTACTCAGCTGCATCCGGTTAGACTGGAAGCCGACCCCAACATAGTTGCGAAAAGACTAGTCAGATTATGATGTCCTATGACACTCTGCAATACTGTAGCTTCCCATTACTGAAAGAATTTTTGAAATCGGATCAGTATTTCCGAAAATCACCCCCTAAGTACATACAAACACAAATTTTATAGAATACACTTTATTATGTACACCATATATATTACAGACATAAATATAGAAACTTTACAATGGGTGACACAATGGGCGGTCTTATCGCCAAGAGCGATCTTTTAAAGACAACCTTTGGATGGATTAAAAAGGGGAAGGACAGACAAATACTGTAGGTAGTCTGTGGTCTGTGTTTTACCTTTTTATAATATTGGTATAGATTTATGCCTCTGTCACTACCACACCACGTGTTGTTAAATGGAGGAACATCGAAAAATAACATGAAAAATTCCAAAACCTTGCCATATTTCAACCCATTAACGTGATCCACTAAACACTGCGCTGGCATCCACAATGTAATCACCAGCAAAAATTAAAGCTCACTTTGTCACCATTAATACTGTTTTAACGAGCACCCGACACTGGTTGACACAAAAAAAAATTTGCGCTTTACATTGATGGTTCGACAAGAACAAATGACTGAATTACAATGCAATCTAACAAATTGTCCAGCAATGGAACGGTGCTATCGATTTTACGGCCCAAGACCACAAAATATGAAAGGTAACAGAAGTCAAAGGGACCGCGACAATGAAACAAATCACCCGATTTAGGAGCGCAAATCATCATCATCATAATCAGCCTATAATGTTCCCACTGCTGGGACACAGGCCTCCTCTCAGTGAGAGGGAGTGGGCCGTAACCCACCACGCGGGCCCATAACGGGTTGGTAGAGAAGCGCAAATGCCTTGTCAAAACGATCAGTAAATCTGTAATAGTCTTTTAAAACCAGGGGTTTTGCATACTGTTATAGTAAAGTTTTGCATTTTGAAGTTCATACATCATACTTTAGCAAATTTTAGTCACACCTTTTTCAGTAGTCATCATCATCATCATCAGCCTATAATGCTCCCACTGCTGGGACACAGGCCTCCTCTCTGTGAGAGGGAGTGGGCCGTAATACACCACGTGGGCCCAGTGCGGGTTGGTAGATGTCACATGTCTTTGAATTTTTGGTTCTAGGACATGCCGGTTTCCTCACGATGTTTTCCTTCACCATTTTGAGAGCAGTGGTGATGAAATAATTTTACACAAAGTTTTCAGTAGTAACGACCTACAATGATAAACGATTAATAACAACCTGGCTGCGAACCATTTACGATCCGTTTCGATTCGTGTTTGTGAATTTTCTTCACGTTCACTCGATAATCATTTTATTTCCTTCTACTCCTGTGGCATTCGGCATGACCATTTAATCGAATTTTTGGCTGACTTGACCTTCTCATCTATCATGGTTATTCTCATTCGAAACACAGTTTTTTTTTCTGGAAATTGCGAAACCGTTTTTGTTTAATACTTGACAAATTTATAATGGAATTTAGCGAGGGTCTGTATTCAGACTGGCGTATCGCTTGAAAATCAGAATTGATCGAATCTATATAAGGTATTAGTGACGAAACCTGAAATCGCGAAAAAAACCACCTCTTCCCTACATTTTGACTAGTTATGTGAACATAAATGCAAGGAACAGCTGATTTTTTTTCGCGATTTTAGATTTAGTCCCATAGTAAAAGTTGTTCATAATGATGAGTACAATGACCCCTTAAAAGGATGCCCATGAATTTAATTTCGCCCTGTAAATGATAACACTGGCAATACTAATGCATAAATAACTTATATTTAAGCCTCATAACCACAATTCTACGCTTTCATGCTGTTAATTCTGTAATTCATAGCTAACCCTACTAAATTGTGGTCAGAATGTCTAGACCAATTTCAAGGAATCTTGACACCTAAGCAAAAACATTAAATTAGTTTTGTGAACAAAATTAGTACCTATTCTAGATTTCAAAGGTTTAATTACCTATGTACCTTTTGGGTAGGATATATCGATTACCTGTAGACCCCGAAAATGACCGTGAAGACTTCTTCACGGTGACATTTTTATAGAATAGGTCAGGTAAAGTGAGTTTGAAGTGAGCTTTCGAATAGTGTCACTCCCTAGCATCACGTGGAATGACAGCTCACTTGAAGCTCACTTCACCTAAGTTTTCACGGTGAGATTTTTACAGAATAGGTCCTGACCTGACCTGTGACCTGTGACCTGTCACCGTGAATAGTGATTTAAAAAGCTCACTTTACCTGTAAAGTGAGTTTGAAGTGAGCTTTTAAATAGTGTCACTCCCTAGTATCACGTGGAATGACAGCTCACTTCACCTAAGTTTTCACGGTGAGGTTTTTACAGAATAGCACCGCTGTACAATGTGTAGACGACAAATCGTCGCTAATTTAACTAAGTGACGTAACCGATTTGAAGCATATTTTACAGGGCAAGCTATTTGCAGTGTAGGGTTACCTATGATTGAGTACCCTCAATCTCAACATAAATTCCACTGACACAAAATTGAGCACGTGTGCGTGTGTAGTTCTGATTAAGATCTTTATATTGGTACTAGCTGCGCCCCGCGGTTTCACCCGCGTAAATGTCGATCCCGTGGGAATATCGGGATAAAACGTAGCCTATATGTTAATCCAGGGTGTCAGCTACCTCCATGCAAAATTTTATCAAAATTGGTCCAGCCGTTTGAGCGTGAAGAAGTAATAAACATATAAACACACACACAAACACTCACAAACTTTCGCCTTGATAATATTAGTGTGATTACTACTTAGTTTAATTATCTAATTACATTTTTAAATGTTTCTTAAAATATAAAAAATAAGTATAAAAACATTAAAAAATATAAAAAAAGTATCGGGAGTAGGGTCCAAGCTACCGGTGGTTAGGGCTCCAGAGACAGGAACCTCCTCACAATGCGAGCCGTATCGAGGAGTACTGCCTTCTGAATCAGGCCCTTGATCCAACCGCCTAACGAGAGCCAGAGAGAAATGTTCATCGAGGCTTTCGGCCATAAGACCATTGGCCGATACGACAATCGGCACAATAATAGCCGAGCTCATATTCAATACTATTTTTTTATCGTGTTAATATTGTTAGAATAATAAATATTTTAAATGATACGTCACTTCATGAGATCTTTGTTTTTATTTTGTTCGGAATACATGATCAGATATCAGATTCGACTTGGAAAATGTATAAAATTACTATAGTTAGGTCGTCCTAATCACATACGACAAAAAATCAGATGCGTCAGTTAGATTAGCGACGAAATATGACAATACATGAAAACATTGGCAATACTAAAGAGTACTTTAGAACAATCAAATAAATCTTAGTACTTATCGAAATTAAAAAGTGATCTTTTCAAACAAACTAAATTCTAGTGATGGGCCATGGGTTTTGTCAACCTTTAACTACGAGGGTGGGTCAAAAAGTTCGCGGAATGGATGGGTTAGAGAGGGGCGGGGAAGGTTATTTTTCTTGTCACGATTTGGTGTTTCAATACAATTATAAATACCAAGTTTCATCCCAATCAGTTTATTAACCTTGGAGATATTGCTGGTTAAGCAAGTCAATCGGGAAGAAAATATAATCTACCTATAAAGAAAATTGAGTGTCTTACCGTGATAAACATCCTCAATAAGTAAGGAAAAACGCCTCAGAACATTATGAAATAAATGTCATGACTCTTGCCCTGGAAAAACAATGATTTACATGTAGCATAGTCTCTTCAAGCAAGGCAGAGATTCAGTTAAAGACGATCAGGGCTCGTAGCTTAGTGACTAAACTTTTTGATATACAGGGTTACTGAAAACTCGACCACTTCTTTGCAGGAGGTGATAGAGGGGCTAAAATGTGACAAAAATAACCCCCCATATGTATCGCCGAAAATTAATACTTTTAAAGACATTTGAATTTTAGGTCTTTTTTAAATTACTTCGAATTTTCACACTAAACTTTTAATTATTTGAAATGATTTGATATTTTTAGATATTTTACTGCTGTATTAACTTTGTTAGGATGTTAGCTATAAATAAAAATAAAAATGAACCCAACCAACATGATTTGTTTTTTTTTTTAATTAAAAGTTTAGTGTGAAAATTCGGAGTAATTTATAAAATACCTAAAATTCAAATATCTCTAAAAGTATTAATTTTCGGCCATACATATGGGAGGTTAAATTTGTCACATTTTAGCCCCCCTATCATCTCCTGCAAGAAAGTGGTCGAGTTTTCAGTAACCCTGTATTTGATTGAATTTTCGTATGCAGACTGGGAACCACATTAGATATACGCAGTTTAATTTACTGTCGTATTGTCGTCCCGACTTTGTATATCATACGAATTGCTATAACAAGAAGTAGATGAATTTTAACACTGCAAAGTACCAGTTCCAATTAAATAGAAAACCACCCAAATGCCTCAGCAAAAACCTTCAACCCCAAAATAAAACGTACTATTAGAGAGATCCTCTCCTATCCCACGTAGTAATGTACCTACAAATAAGTGAGATTTATGGGGTAGATGTGAGCGGAAAGGACTTCGGTGAGCACCGCACGAGTCCGTTCGAGAATACTCGGGAGGACGCAAGAAGGGTGGATATAAGTGGCACGGTGTTAGGGACATTCTAGAAGTTATAGGGACAAGGAATCATCAGCAAACTATGAATTATGCTGCTTTACAAGTTGTTGAATAAAAACTAAAACCCAACTACTGAAAAGGATGAAACAAGAAAGTACCTTCCCGCGGTCGCATGCTACCATAGCTTATAATTATGTATGTTAGTACAGCGGCATACGATAAGACCACGGGAAGCCTATCTGACCTCCATAAACACACAAATAAAATCTTACTTTGGGTGCCAGAATTCATCGAAAACACTCTTTCACTTAGTTGTAACGCTGCATAGTGTTCAACTGAAGTTAATAAAAAATCTTTTTTTTCCGTAGTCCAGTGACTGGGCACCACGATACCCCTTGATAGGACTGGTTGCCCGACTTTTTGGGCTTCTGACTACCCGTAACGATTGTCAAAGATCTTCGAATATTATACTATACATACAGGTTTTTTTTAGCCTATTTTGTGTCCCACTCCTGGGCAAAGGCCTCCCCTTTTTTCTTCCAAACATCCCTATCTTGTGCGATCTCTGGCCATGTTGGCCCTGCAAATGGTATTAGATCATCAGAACACCTTCGCCTTGGTATATCTCAACGGCGATGTCCTACCTCAGGCGTCCAGTGTGTGACGATCTTTGCCCATCTCTCCAGGTGCATTCGTGAGACGTGTCCAAATACAGTAGTAAAAAATGAAAATGAAGAAAAAAAACCAGCTATCCTGGATAACATGAATCTGTATAGCATACTATTAAACTCGAGAAAATAATTGGACTCGGCCCAGAATTCGGCTACATGCTTAGCGCCATAACCAGCGTCCATCAGTTCCTGTAACGTGCAGCTCACAGGACACGCAGGACACGATATTAAGTGTCCCATCGTTTGTGGAACAGCACCACATTTACACCACTTGAAACGATACAATTGGTAAAAGTCTAGCGAAGCGTAGTTTCACCAAAATTTTCAGTCCAGAAACTTTGTATAATAAGAATAGAAATCAATCCTCCAATCCTAAATAAACACAATAGACGATCAGCAATCATTAAGAACGCCATTTCTCCTCTCCAACGATTTTACTTTCAATGAAGCACAAAAACGGTGGTCAATACCAATAACACGATTGATTGAACATTGATCTATCAAGTAGAAAATGGTTAGATTCATCGTAAATATTTGTCGGTTTTCGTGTATTTGTGACGAATTTACTTTGTCCAGAATTGTTCAAGCAATTTGGACATAGCAACAGATAACTTTATCGTAAGTAGCTACTCTTCATCATCATCTGCCTAGCCTTTTCCCAACTATGTTGGAGTCGGCTTCCAGTCTAACCGGGTGCAGCTGAATACCAGTATTTTACATAGAGCGACTGCTATCTGACCTCCACATTCCAGTTACTAGGTTCAAAAATCTGACTACCCGCAACGACTGTTAGAGATCTACGAATGACAGCCGGGTACAACGGCTTATCGTGCTTTTCAAGGCACAGAGGGGTCGACACCATCAATGGATTGCCACCCATCCACGAACCAACCGCGGCAAGCGTAGTTTAACTGTGTTCGACCAGTGCGACTGCTATGATTTAGCCACGAGCGCCTCCTGTTGAATATAAATCTATTAAACGTAAAACATCGTTAAACACGATACCAAGTTCAAATAAAAATATGGCATAACCCACATTATGGCTGAGACACTAGGTACATATTTTCCGTAAGCATAATACTATTTTCATCTTAGTAAAACTATGTACCTAAGGCATCCTAGCCCATAAATTCTTGTAATATGCTGTCCGGACTATCTTTTCTCAGCTGGTTACTCTACCCAATATTTTGATAAACATCCTTAGTAAATGTTAGAATAAAAACAAGTACCCATGAGCTGTTGCTTAGTAAGGCTATAAAAAAGGACCCGAGAGGGTAAATAATGATATTGTTTAGAAGAGGAACGTTGTTTTTGTTGATGAAGCTGCTAACACATACATAGGTACACTCACGCCTAGCGGACTGCGGAAGGCAGTAACTACAAAACATCTGCTTCGATCCTCACATACTCATTTGATACGTTGATTGACGATATCTTGTTTAGATTAACCAAAATCTTAGTTAAGTTGATCATCACGACATGATTGCAGCAATTCTAGTTCAAATGATTGAACGCTCAAACAAGTTTCTTGCCCCTCAGTTGTTATGCGCATGAAATAACTCATAAATTTCTCTATTTCAGTAAATGACAAGTTACAGTCGTTTCGGTTCGTCAGAAGCCCGAAAGTTTGACAGCCAGTCTTACCAAGGGGTATCGTATTACCCAGTTATTGGGTTGTGGAGGTCAGTTATGCAGTCGCGCCATGTAAAATACCGGTATTCAGCTGCATCCGGTTAGACTGGAAGCCGGAAAGTCATACACGCACGCCGGTTGCGAGTCTAGTCAACTGACCTTTCTGAAAAACTTCACCAATAAGGTTACTATATAATATGTCCTCCTAGGGCGTCCCCTCACACTCCTTGTAAATACCTTTTGTTAGTCGCCTTTCATTCATCCTCTCAACATGCCCAAACCACCTAAAATAGAATAAATAGAAAAATATTTATTGTCCAGGTAATACACAGTATGCAGGATTCACTTGTTAACATTAAGTTCGGACGACATGAGTAGCTTAAATATAATATATTATTATTAACTAGTGAGCCCCAAACTGGACAGTTAGTCTGTATCTTGGGGCTCGGAGTACGAATTCCAGAGTGGAGACTAGAAAGGTGAATTCAGGTATGGTATGGTACTTACGTGTGTATGTGTGATGTTTGTGTGGTGTGTGTGTGTGTGATGTGTAAGTGTTGTGTGATTGAACCTAAGCATATGTACTCTTTTAATTTTTTGTCACTACCTTTTCTCATTATTATCTTCTTCTTCGTGAAGCTGCGAATGCAACATTATGTTGATTTACGTGAGAAGTAACTACAGGGTCCCATTAAAATAGATGGACAAATTTTAACACAGCACTCAGTACGTCTAACCAAAGATATCCAAGCAAAAAAAAACACTGATTTAAGTGATTTTATTTTGACCTGAAAATAATAATAAATTGTCGGCACATTAGTGTATTTTCGCTAACTGATTATTTTTTTTTCAAGTATCTAAAGCGTTTTTCTTATATATTTTTTACCATCGTCCTTATTTTGGTGGTCTGAATGATTTCTATTGTGTGTTCAAAACAAAAAGGCAAGTAATAAAAAACGCTATGATCAAAATTGATGAAGTGTTTACGGAATAACCTGATAAAAGTAGACTACTAGACATATACTCGTAGTAGGACGCAGTGGTCTTATCTTAAAACTATGTCGGGTTCGGCTTCCAGTCTAACTGGATGCAGCTCAATACCGGTATTTTACATGGAGCGACTGCCTATCTGACCTCTACAACCCAGTTACTGGGTAACACGATACCCCTTGGTAAGACTGGTTGTCAGACTTTCGGGCTTCTGACTACCCGTAACGACTGGTCAAAGACCTACGTATGACAGCCGAGACCACAGACATGTGACCGTTCCTATATTACCATAGGCTGATAAAATTTTCGTTTCTCCTAATTATGTTAAATATTAATGTTTAGGAGGGCTTTCAGAGACCCGTCCACGGACCGCCCTCGGCAAGCGTTGCTTAACCTCGAAGTTCAACTCGTGCCGCTGTTATTATTTAGCCATAAGCCCCTACACATTCCCCACTATCCCAAAAGTATAAACTCGAGAACAAGAAAAGAACAACAAATCACATTTCACAAACAAGTATAATTCCAGAAAAGATACCAATTCTAAATACGGGTGGGTGTATTAAGAAGGAAAAAAAGAGAAGGCATATTCAAACAAACGTAAATGAAAGAGACAAAGAATTAAGTGAAATGTTTGTTAGAAGAAAGTTCATAATTCGTTTTAAAACGTAAGTACGTAGACGTACTTTTTGAGACACGACTGCTTACAGTGCTTACTTCATTTGGGTGTAGGATTTAAGTTTTCTGAAGTACGAGTATTTCCGTAAAATTCTTTGGAGAAACTCGCTCTTGTGGTCTGGTTTTTTTTTACATTCTGCATTACTTGTGTGCAGACAAGGCTGCCTACTTTTTTTTTACATTCTTCAGTTTTTACTTAATTCCTTATCAATTTTATTAATGTTATAATGTCAAAGAACTTTATCTTTACCACCCCCTAGTTTAGGGAGGCAGGGTTCTCACTATTTAAGCAACCTTTGTTTCAAAAAGTTTACATTCCTATGTGTATTGTATGAGCTTTGTATTGTGTTAGTAAACTTATTATTACTATTACTAATTTTATAATTTTTAATCAGAATTTCAGAACTTTGGATTTCATTCAAATGTAAGTTACGAGTAGGTTACTTCTCCGATTCATTGTATTATGCATGTTTATCTATAAGTAATTGATGCACTGTTATTTTACTTTTAAAAATGTATTTAGTGGTTGTATTAGTGTAGGTGCCTAATCAATTGTTGCTGAACCTAATAAAAAATATATAAATAAATATTTTCAGTAGAACTCTACTAACTTCTTGGAAGTTACAGTAAAGAGAAAATTAATTAAAATACAAACTCAATTTTAAAGTTTCTTCGTTGATTCTCTTTGACAATTACGATGTGAAACTTCCGTCTTGTTTTAAATAATAGCATTATTATTACACTCAGAGCAATATTACAAAGTCGAGGAAATTAATAGTTTAACAAATTGACTTGCCTAGCCTTTTCCCAACTATATGTTCGGGTCGGCTTCCAGTCTAACCGGATGCAGCTATGATACTTACCAGTACATGGAGCGACTGTCTATCTGGCCTTCTTAACCCAGTTACTGGGGGTACCCAGTAACTAGTAGTATTAGGTATAATACGATACCCCTTGAAAAGACTCACTCCATGTAAAATATTGGTAAGTATTCAGCTACATCCGGTTAGACTGGAAGCTAACCCCAACATACTTAGTTGGGAAAAGGCTAGGCAGCAGGCAGCAGATGATGAATATAAAGGAAGAAACGTTTATTGTCTACGGTATTATAGCTGAACAGGTAGTATCTAAGAGTGAAAGTGAGGCCACACGATGGGTTAACGGTGCGGTGCGGCGCCGGAGCGGTGCCGCAACGTCATCCTACATACAAATCACTATGCCGTGTCACACAATGCGTTGGGCTGCCGCCGTGCCAGTAACGGCGAATATATGCTAATAATAAATTAAATATCATAGCTGCATTCTTTTTTTACTTTATATGACATTTCTTACATGTTTTTACGTATGGCGCCGCTATCTAAAAAAGTATAACACCTTTATTTAATTTACTATTGCAATCAACACGCACCAAATGTCCTTACCATTTCCAAACAAAAGTCGGCCTAATTGCGCGGAATGGCCCGGAGGGGTAATGCGCTGCGGCGTGCACCACGGTAAACAGCGTTTTACTGCGGTGCCGCACCGCCCGTGTGGCACCCTATAGCTCGAATTAATTGCGGTGCGGTGCCGCACCGCCCTGTTAATGCATCGTGTGGCCTCGCTCTAAGATACAGTTTGCCCTAACTTATATTAGTAGAAGAATATCAAATTCGAATATTGTCTAGGATTCATGGCGCCCTTCATTAATTAGATCACGTAAATTACCTACTCACTAATTAATTAGTTTTAGGAGGGTAGATTTTCTGTTTACAGTAGATACCAACTACCTAACGATTTTAGTCAAGTTTTGCAAAAACGATCGAAGGGTCATTCCATTATCGCGGGTGCAACATTTAGACGCAGGTTTTATTTTAACCTAATTAAATAAAAAACATTTTTAATTCAATTAGTCTTTAAAAGACTACATTTCAATGTGTTTACTTTATATAAATTAACAAAAGTTTTAATATGATATTTTAAAAGCCAGGAGAAAGGTTAAAACTGCCATCGCGGGTGCAACAAATTTGGCCCAACCTTTCCAGATCACAAACAAAAAACACATAAATCTGTTAATTCTTATATATTTAATATGTTATACCTTAATATTTTGAAATAGATTAAAGTAACAAAAAACATAAAACAAAAACTCTAAATAAAACAAAAATAAACAAAGAATTATTAATTTTTTAAATAATCGCGGGTGCAACACCAAATTATCGCGGGTGCAACCAGTCTAATTTAAGTGAACATAAACCTTAATTTTACTTACATAGGAACTAAATAAGAGATCAAACCATATTTTTTATTAACAATTATACTTTTGTTGTTGCTTATATTAATTATTTCTTTTGAAATACGTCAATAATTTCCGAAAATTCAAATCTCCGAAAGCCGATATTTTCAAATTTACATCTGTCTCCATGTTCATTTTCATTACTTCTCTCCGTTTGGAATCACGAACCCTTTCCCGTTGGAGGTGTTCAGCATGAAGCTCAGGATTTTCTTTTAATTTCCGCCTATATTTCTGCGAAGCAGTCTCCTTATGTTGCTCTGTTGTCATTTTAACCGATATTTCTGTAAAAAATACAGAATATAATACATACACAGATATTAAATATATATCATCAATCGTCTTCAGCATATATTATTAGTCAAGGTATATCAAAACAACGAAATATATAATTAGTCACACAAACAAAAACTGTTGCACCCGCGATCCCACATCGAGATCGCGGGTGCAACCAATTTAAGTTTTCGTTTATTTTAACCTAACAATCATTACACTCTTAAAAACAAATAATTTAAGTTTGGTTTTGATTTCTTCTTACTTTTGCAAAGTTTCAGAACGTTAGCTCTTTATATCTGTGAAAAAAGTAAACTTTTATATCTTTTGCATCGCGGGTGCAACTATTTAACAGTGTATACTAGCAGTCAATAATTCTTAACAAATAACAAAATATACTTACATTTTTTGGAATATGAAGATAAATGAATATTGTCACTTCACGTTTAGCCGGTAAAACATAACCTCAAACTGTCAGCAACAACTGTTTTTTTTTTTTTTTTTTAATTTATTCATGACCATGGATACATGTCCTTCAGTCGTAGTCACTAAACATTTTTGTTTTCTTACGTAATTGTCATTAGAATGCGGGTGCAATCCATTCTAACGACTTTGAAGTATTTGGCAGCAAATGTATCGAGTCAGCCTTCTCAGTAAACTTCGCTGAGGCGGCCAAAACCACAATAAAATTCTCAGCTCCGTTTTACCGAGATTGCGCCTGTTTCAATGATTCCACATATTGTCCAGTTGCGCAGACACTTGAGATACAAAACTACACCAATTTTACATCACAATATCCACTAGGAATCAATTTGCGAATAATTAAAACAGCCACTGAACTTCACTCGAAGAAATCCCGCCAAAAACCTCAGCAACAACTGTTTCGCGCCAGTGTTGCTAGTCATGATTTTACAGTTTATACCATTCTTCGAATGAGAATATTTTCAAACGCATCAAAAAAGAAGATATGGTATAAAATCAAATAAAAATAAATTGATTATTATATTTCGACTTTCTTCTTTGCAATAAAAACAAAAAAACAACTAAACTCGTGATTGAAAAAATCATGTCGGAAATCATCTATAGCGGAATCGCCCCGAACCTAACTAATAACATAAATAAATTTATAATTAGATTTTATTATACTACCTACTAGCTTCTGTGCGCGACTTCGTCCGCGTGAAATTTTGGACCCCGACCTAGCGTCGAAGTCCATCGCCTGCCCGCGCTATTACTTCGTTTTCACTCAGCGTTTTTACTAACTTTTTTGTTTTTGCTGGGCTCCTAAGGGTCATAGCGTGATGTTAAATAGCATAGATATAACCCTTCCTCAAGAATTGGGCTATCAAATGCAAAAATAATTTTTCAAATCCGACCTTTAGTTCCAAAGATTAGCGCGTTCAAACAAGCAAAATCTTTAGCTTTATAACAAAAAATTAAACCTCCGAAAAAACTGAAAAGCAAAAAATAATAAACTTGTTTAATTTAACCTTAATAAATAAGTTCTTTAACCGCAAGTATACCTAAGTAATTTAGAGTCGGCGCCAAACAAGCAAATTAATATCGTTGCGAGTGGTCGTGCGGAGAGCGCATTTTTTGTTTGAAATGTTAATGTTTATCGCTAGAGATTTCACGTTGCTTATTTCTTTAAATTTAAGGTAATTTAGTAATCTTTGTTCATTGATTGTTTGGCGCCGACTCAAAATTACTTAGGTATACTTGCATTAGTTAAAGAACTTATTTATTAAGGTTAAATTAAACAAGTTTATTATTTTTTGCTTTTCAGTTTTTTCGGAGGTTTAATTTTTTGTTAAAAAGTTTTTATTTTATAATTTTTTGAGGCTATAATTTACTAATTACCACATGCTTAATTTTTGATTACTTTTAGAATACCTACCTTACTTTAGACATTAACTGTTATATAATCCTAATTTAACTATTATTTTTTGTGTAATATAATACTAAATTATATAATGTAATACTTAAAAAAAACAGACTTTATATACCAACATAGATAGGCCTTTTATTTTAATTGTAATGCACAGCTCAGCATTAAAATCTGTGAATGAACAATAAATCACCCCTATTTTCCCACCCTTAGGGTAGCATTTTTTTTTCCAAATTTACATGGGACCAACTTCGAGGTATGCCCTATCCAATAAAAAAAGAGTTATCAAAATCGGACTACTCTGTAAAAAGTTAAGCGTGGTCATACATTACAATCAGTGAGTGAACAATCAATCATCCCCTGTTTTCTTACCCTTAGGGTTGGAGTTTTTTTTCCAAATTTATATGGGACCAACTTCAGGGTATACCCTTTCTAATAAAAAAAGAATTATCAAAATCGGACTGCTCTGTAAAAAGTTATGCGTGATCATACATAAAAAAAAAAAAAAAAAAATATACGCGTCGAATTGAGAACCTCCTCCGTTTTTTTTTCGTCGGTTAATTATTAGTAAAGATAGATAATTTAGGTTCTAAAAATGTTACCAAGTAAGTGAAATCGTTGTCTTATAGAATAGCATTATGCTGAGCGATTTCCGTTTTGCGTGGATCTGACGCATGTTTTCCCCCAACTTGTTATTTATTTTGTGTTCTTTTTCTGCTTCATGTTTACCCAAAGAGATTCAAAATAAAAGAATATGTATTTTAATGTCTTTGTGTTTACGTACCGCAAATAAACGAATTTTCTTTCTTTCTTTCTATTGAGTAATAAATTACTTTAACCCTAAAAAAACCATAATACTTGCATTTATTTTTCAATAACATAACAACATTTTTTTTCATCTACACAACAACTAATAATCTATTCTTGGACCAATAAATAAACTGGCTGGCATACCGAAGCGGCATTTAAAAAACAAACATGGCGCCGACATTCCACGAGAGAACGCTTTTGTGGTCTATGGACCGATGATATTTCTATGGTGATCTATGGTATGTAAAAAATAGTAGTTATTCTTAAATGTAATGATTGATGTTTAATAGAATACAATAGAGATTCTTTATAAATAACTCTCAGGGATATTTACGAGACCAAGGGGTGTCAGGGGTGCCAACCATGTACTGTTGCCGTATTGTGACATTTTAATGCCATCATGCTTCCAGTGTGAGAGAGAGACGGAGCTATACAAGACCGATAGCACCATCCCTTTTTCGGACTGAAACATAATAGCATATTAATGCCGTTTGCTATCTATCATTTCAGTAGTAGTATTAACTTCATAATCAAAGAAATAGTGTAAAGACTATACGTTCCACATTCAAAATTTTTATTGTGGCATTTTACGTTTTTTTTTTTTTCAAATCTCAACGTAGCTGTTGTGGTTAGTTGACCTGCAAATGAACAGCCGATTTTATGAATTGGCTATTTGACAGTTTTCGAAAAGATATTTTTAAATATACGTAGGTTTATTTTATACCTCTAACAATTATTTTTTTCTTAAAAAAGCGTTGTTTATTCGAAAAAAAATGTTTTTTTTCATTCCGTATTTTGAAATTCGCGCGGAAACAGCCGATCACGTGACATTTATGGCTGTGACGTCACATTTCAATAAACTAAGTAAAGCTAACTACGACGCTTCAACTCTTAAACATATTTTGTGTGGAAAGTTTGCATAAAAAGTTGCATAAAAAGTATATTTTGTGTGGAAAATCAGCAAACTGCCAACGATGATAAAACACAGTAACACACAACGTTTTATTTATTGTGATGTGACGTCATACGATGCTCGATCATGGCCGTTCGCGTTTCAGTTTTTGTAATCCACAGATAAAAAATCTCTAATTTATTTTTCAAAAATAAAATATTTACAATTAATTTTAATGCATAAAACCTATTGTATGATTATTGTGAACCTATATGCTACTATATCTAACATATTATATATTTTATCGTTACAACTGTCAAATAGCCAATTGTCATAAAAATTAGACAGCAGACTCAATAAAACAGTGTTCCGGAAACCAGGAGGTCCTTTATCAATACTTAAAACAGAACTGCATAAAATGTTTCCACAAAAAAAAAAAAACAGTGCAATATCAGCTTCCATTTTTAATTTCAAAATAGGAATGCATCTAAAACGCAGCAATTTGTAAATACAGTGCGCATTACGCCGCACGGGGACAAAAGGACGGTTCACACCCGCCGACTGTGATTTATTTCACACGGTACAGTGCGCCAGGAATATGTTGGATGGTAATGCTTAAAAATATTGTTGAAGCTACATTATTCTTTCCGAGTAATCTCTCGCATTAACATTGGTTAAGCCAGTATATTCTCGTGCTAGCTTTCGTCATAATTTTGCAGCATCTAGCCACTCGATATTGAACATAAGGACTCTTTGATACCATCACCATACCTGTAGTGGGACAAAATAGGCTTATTATAAAAATCTATACTATATCTATACTTACTATAGTAATAAAGCTATAGAGTTTGTTTGTGTCTCTGGAACTACAGGCCGACCGCTTAACTGAGACGTTGCCTGAGGTAGCTACGCGGTGCGAGAGGGGTGATAGTTGTCGCAAGTTGACAAATCACTGAGCTCTCGCATCACGTCACCACACCCCTCCCGCACCGCGCTACTACCTCAGGCAACGTCTCAGTTAAGCGATCTGCCTATAGGTGTCAGTCGGATAATAAAAAAAAAAATTGCATTTGATAGCCCAATCCTTGAGGAAGGCTCATCACACTAGGACTCTTAAGAGCCGAGCAAAAAGAGAAAAAGTAAGAAAGAACGCAAAGCGAAAACGAAGTAGTAGCGCCGGCAGGCGATGCGATGCGACGCGCGACGGTTCGGGAACAACTTTTCGTGGACATGTTCGCGAGCAGAATCTAGTACTTAATAAATAAAATAATAAGTGCCCCGTCTAGCTCATAGGCTTAAGAGGCGACTAATCTAAAAGCAAATATTATACAAACATCATTTAATGGAAACAACGAAAACCGTAGTTTTAAAAACTTTCATAAAACCGCCGTTAACCATGCCGCCTACAAAACACATTCCGAAAAGGACAATAAAAAATAAACCTATCAACATCGTACCCTATTAAGAGTCTCCTAAACCGAATACCACCCATGGCCCATTGAATGGAGCGTCTTCCCCGAATTCTCGCTAAGTGCCAAATTCTAGGAAGCCCCTCTAAATCACTTCCTTTAACACTGGAGTGCCGGTCGTGGTCCATTCAGCCTTTATGGGATAAACAGTTAATACTCCTTGGAGTTGCGTTGCTCGTGGGATTGCATTTATGGGGCTACCTCCATACCTACCCAATTCCAATTACGAATAGTGTGACTCTACTCACACTGTTCGTAATTTAAATAGGTAATAATTATGTAGTCCAATTTATTGTGGTAAAAGGAAAATTAAAAAAAAAACACTTACTGCAATAACAAATATTTTGATTGAAATTACTCAATATTTATTTAGTCGTTTAAAAAGCAATGGTTGTCTCCGTTTATCCACTCAAAACGAAGATAATAAAAGAAACCAGAATAAAAGCTTGCAATTACGTCAAACAATTCCCATTCAATTAAAAACTATCATTCCAGCACAATCCTTTTATTCACTAACTCCGCTAAAAGGCAACTGAAGCAGACACAATAATTACATTTTACATAAAATCGCTTTTAAAAAACTCCTGCAATACAACGTACGTGCTGATTGCCTTCGCAAACACTCCAACGTTTCCGAACTAAATCTACGCTGTAGAGAGCTTTATGCCAATTTATTTTATAAACCATGCTACACTAAACTCGACTTTAATGTGATCGTTATAAGGATTTCAAATGTGAACAATAAGTTGGCTGTCGCTTACCTGTTTTGTTCTCATTGGTGTATGCAGTGGTGATTAGCCTTTTTGCTCATACCATGTTCCCGCACACAGCCGCAACGGGTAACAGAAAACAGACTGATTTTGCGGCGAAAAAGGCGCGGATAACTTTATCTATGGTGTCTTTTCTTTTTTTGAGTGAGAAGCGAGATTCTTTGAATGTGGATTGATTTTTAATTTTCAATGGCGAATGTTTATTCGCGGATTACGTAGGTACTCAAAGCTTCACTGCATAACCAGCCTATAATGTTTCCACTGCTGGGTGGGACAGAGGCCTCCTCTCTGTGGGAGGGAATGAGCCGTAATCCATCACGCGCGCCCAGTACGGGTTGGCAGATGTCACATGTCTTCATTGACTTATAAAGTCATTGCATGTCTTCGATTTTTTGGTTCTGGGACATGCCGGTTTCTGCAGGATGTTTTCCTTCACCGCTTTGAGAGCAGTGGTGATGGTACATTTTTTTTAAAGCCCCTGCCTACTTCTAGTCAGAGCCCTTACCATTGGGCCACCAGTGCTCACGCGTAAGCTTCACTGAACATTATTGAATAAAATGATTGAATAAATCAGCTGGAGGCTTGGTCAGAGCTTGAGGTTTTGTAAAATAAAAGGGTATTAAATTTAAATTACAAACAGCATGAAAGCCGAGACAAATAAATGCGTAGGTAATTAATTCGTAATCATACAGAACGCCAAGCATGCGGTCATTTTCTATAATTTTAAATGACCCCTTTTATAATTTATTTGCGGAAACCTAGTCATAGTACATTTCACATGATTTATGTGTACATTATTTTAGTTTTCGTGTATCGAACCCTGATATTGTATGGCGTATTGTAAATCACACTCTGTGGTATCGCGCCCATAAATAACAGAACAACGCACAGATCAAAAATAAAACAGCCTAGATTGAGTATCGAGTGTTTTATTACTCTAGTTTACTATTTTAGTCTATGGAAATTGCGGTGGGGTAATCTATGTTCTATGTTATGGGTTTGGTTTCCGCACTTTGTCCTTCAAGTGGACCATTGTGCGTGAGAGGTGGGGTGTTGTTTTGTTGTTTGTTTCTATTCTGAAAATAGTACATTAGTGTACGTAGTTTTTGGTATTTAGTTTATAGCATAATCAGCTTATAATGTTCCCACTCCTGGGACACAGGCCTCCTTTCGGTGAGAGGGAGTGGGCCGTAATCCACCACTCGGGCCCAGTACCTACGGTTTGGTAGATGTCACATGTCTTCGATTTTTTCGTTTCTACGACATGCCGGTTTCCCCACGATGTTTTCCTTCACCGTTTTGAGAGCAGTGGCGATGAAATAATTTACACAAAGTAAAGCGCCTGTCTGGCTTCGAACCTACGACCTACAACTCGTAAGCCGCATTTAGGTAATTTATTGATATTTTGATTATTCAAAGCCGGATTTTTTGCTTCGGGCAGTCTTCAATCAAAAATAAGGTATTTGATCTCTAACTTTGTCTGTCGTCAGAGATCAAAGGCAAATCAAAATCAGTGTATAGTCTATTTGCAAACATAAAATAATATAACGCCTGATTACCCGAAGGGTTAGGTAGAGATATACCTATAGCACACCCACATTTCATCAGTAAAAAAAAAATAAGCAATAGCCAAAAATTCACTTTTCTTTAGGTTTATCCTTTAGGTTTTTATAGTCGAGGCGGGAATCACATCACACTAATATTATAATAAAGGCGAAAGTTTGTGAGGGTGTTTGTTTATTTGTTACTTCTTCACGCTCAAATGGCTGGATCATTTTGTATAAAATTTTATTTGGAGGTAGCTGACACCCAGGATTAACATATAGGGTATCTAGCAACGCCCCGCGGTTTCACCCGCATAAGTTTCGATCCCGTGGGATATCGAGATAAAAAGTAGCCTATATGTTAATCCAAGGTGTCGGCTACCTCCATATAAAATTTTATCAAAATTGGTCCAGCCATTTGACCGTGAAGGAGTAACAAACATATTAACACACACACTCACAAACTTTCGCCTTTATAATATTAGTGTGATTGTGGTAAGTGTGGTATAAACAAAATGAACTGTCAGGAGCCTTCACGTGCCTTCACTTTAAAAGATAACCGACTGGTTGCCGTCCTGATGTTCAGAGGGAGCGCATTCCAAAGAAAGACTACTTGGACAAAGTAAGAAGAATAAATGATGCCAGAACGTTGAGAACGACATAGAAAACAATTACGATACCACAGATAATATAATACTACGACGATACTAATCATATCCATGATTCCACTAGAAGTACCTAAGCAGAGTGCTCATCATCAATCAATAATCCTCGTTCCTTGCTTCAAATTCATTCACTCCACAAAACCTCTGCAAATATTTCATCAATTCATTCATTTTAACATAAAAATCACTACACGTTCCGTTACTCGGTTGCGGCTGTGCCCGGCACTTATTACTTCCAAGTACAGTTCATTTGCCACGAATGGCTCCCACGCTACCATTCAGCCAAGTGCATTCATTACATAGTGCATTTAACTAAGAACCAATATTCATTGATCTCTTGCTTCCTGTCTGTAGAACTACTAGACAGGTCTCGGTAAACTGGTGCCTTCGGACCGCCGTCGTCGACTCGCCTCCCAACTGACGTTTTGCCGACAAAGATTTTTTGCTATTGAAAAAATGGCTTTCATTCAATCCGCTTTTCGAAGTTTGAATTTGAATAGAACGGTATCGATAATTTTGTATGTGATTTTTATTTGAATAGAGGGAATGTTTTTTGAACGAGGAGGACTTGATGTATGAACCTAAGGAATTCAATGAACGATTCTTGGTAGGTCCTCATTCCTCATTATATTTTTTTAATGTACCTAAGTCTAGCTATACTAAACGTTAAATTAACGGATTGTGTTCAAAAAACAATACTACGCACCAAAACCAAGATAGTTGACGTGGCTCAAAAGGCTGCCCAGCTTAAATGGAACTGGGCAGGCCATGTCTGCCGCATGCCGGACCAACTGTAGGCCTATAGAGCACAGAACTGGTGCCCTGAGACAGTGAAGCGGGGTCGCGGCAGACCATGTAGGAGATGGCGGGACGAGCTGGATAGGTTCCGTATATTATCTGTGGTTCCGTCTAAACTGGAAGGAGGTGCGCGGGCTCGCGAATGATGGAAGTAGTGACTTTGCCTGGAGGTGGGACAGCGGAGGCCAATAAAAAAAAGGTCTAGATACTTTGTCAAGCAAATTGACTACCTTTAAATTATCAAATCACAGCTATCATTCTTTGACAGTTGTATGAAAGGACTATAACACGGTAAATTGACGTAGCGTGTCAATTTGCGTTACAATCAATTTCCCTGACTACGTTTTTTTTGGAAATTTTCTTATTCCATACGAAAACCTATTGAAACAAATGGCATAAGTTTTCTATTCAATTTTTTTTTCATCTTAACGCGTTCCGTTTCCATTTTAACGGCCACTAAATCATCGGAGATTAAGGTAAATTGAAATAGCAACCTCATGAAATACTACTAATTTATGCCGACATTCATTGTCTTCAAAATATATGTAGATGGTTGTATAACTAAATTGGACAAACTTTGCGCACTTAGGGACCGCTTCGCGCGCTCTCAAACTTTGGAATATTCATGCTGGGAATGTACCTACAAATTACGGTAACATTTATTAATATTATTATGTAAATAAACATTCTGACGTATCTATAGCGGTAAAAGGTTTATTTTGGCACGTGGCGAAAATCGGAACTAATCTCGCAATCCTGTTTTTTAAATTAGTTTTTATTTTTTTATTTTATCTTTTTGATAGATTCTTTTATATTTTGGGAATGGGAAAACGTTGTAGGCCTTGAAGACTAGATGTGTAGACCATTTTCTATTTTATTAAGCACTTCGTGCTTTTTGACAGGCCTACACTGTCCTAAACATTGTAAAAGCCAATTAGGTATTTTTAAAAGAGTAACGGTGGTCATTTCGTGATAGCTCTTCTCCAAACGACCAATTGGACCCGTGCACCTAGCTTCTGACTTTTTGTAAGAGTCTACCACATGTAGGTTTATGTGAAATAAAATATTTTAATTTTGAAATACATTTCAAGTGATATTTCACAAAACAATTGCAGAAATGTTAAACCAACAGCGCCCCCCTGTCAACGTCATTCGAGTGCCTAAAGATCAGAGGGGCAATTCTCGTAATTTTAAGAACGTTCACACTTTCACAGTCTGATCTCAGTCTCAATCTGTCAAAAATACCTCTAATTTCCCTACATTTTGCAAGTTTTTGACATTTGGTTATCGCCGAGATGAGACTGCGACTAGATTTTGAATGTTTTATATTACGACAATTGGCCTTCTGACAGTGCAAATAAATATTCTGACGTTATTACGTCAGAATATTTAGAGACGGATAGCAGTGAAGAATTAAATGAATGAGTAATTTAAAAGGCTGAATGAGTTGCTTACCTTGGAATGGCGGAGTGATAACGTTTTAGCGCCAAATTATGACAGAAGTAATTTACGGCTTTTGAAATTGTAAATGTAATTTACCGTGTCCCGTATATTTTGAGAGAAATGTTTAAAATAATAGGTAACTAGAACAGAAAATGGAGGAGATTTTTTTAAGTGGGTCAATTTTGGGTTATCTCATAGCTTAAACAGGCGCTTATTAAAAGAGGCTTAAAAATTTTAATTGGCAGATTTATGACTCTGCCAATAAATTAGCATTTTGTCGGTTATTGAAGAATGGCTTGGAGTTTTTTACCTCGTCGGAAACTTTCGAAAGGTCTTTTTGAGATTTCTAACAAAAAATATCTACCTGCGTTAATGTGTTGAACATCCGTGAGAAAGTTGACATTATGTTTAGGTACTTAAAAAATAACTGCCATAAAATTACGTGTTAAAGAAATTATTGCTTACGGATATTATAAAAATATAATTATAATAAAGAATTTATTAATTACAAGATTTTCTGTAATTGGTGCTTACAAAAATGTAAGCAATTTCGTCCAAAAAAATTGTCCAAATCGCAAAAAGAATTTCCCGTACCGGGAATCGAACCCGAGCCTCCTGGGTGAAAGCCAGGTATCCTAGCCACTAGACCATACGGGATACTGATAGCAGTGGCGAAATATCAGTTAAGCATCGACAAGCAAGTGTCATAATTTTTTTTATTGTTCGTGACGTTGCTTGTTGTTGTTAAACTCTTGGGTTTTTACGACTTAGATTGTGATGTGGTGACCCATTTAAAAAATAACGTTAATGTCCGTGACATAATTTCAATAGTAAAGCGTATCAAGGCCAATATAATAAAACCTCGAACGGACATTGAGCCAATTATAATAGCATTAGGTACTTACTTATCAATTTATCTTTGACGTTTAATAAAAACAAGACTCGATATGATTATGACAGAATTTTTAATCGGATTTTCTTTGGCCGATTAGATGAAAAAAAAATATAGTCGCCCGCACGAATTTTAAAAATCGAATTTAATTTCAAGAATTTTTAAACATTTGCAAAATATTTCACAGTCCATTTGGTTTGCCTAATAAATTGGAGTGGGTATTAATAATTATGCAAATATTGAAAGAGGTAATAAAATAAATTATTATTGAACTGACTCTACAAATCATTTATGTGCACGAATATCAAACACTATACAAATAGGTACCAATCATATTATTTTATAAATGCCAATAACATTTATTTTGTAGTAGGGCACGAGGATTTACAATATTTTCGAAAGTTTATTTATATTTTGGTTATTTTATTTGGTATTTTATATTTTGGTAGGCATTAGCGAGTGCTTGTTTGCTAAATCTTCTAATTTATAAAAATCTCCTAATATACAAGGTCACATTAAAATAGATGGAGAAATTTTAACACAGCGCTCAGTACGTCTAACCAAAGATATCCAAGCAAAAATAAAACACTGATTAAGTTGATTTTATTTTGACCTTTAATAATGAATTGCCGGCACATTAGTGTATTTTCGTCAGCTGATTATTTTTCTTGTAAGTATCTAATGTGTTTTTCTTATATATTTTTTACCATCGTCCTTATTTTGGTGGTCTGAATGATTTCTAAAAGTTTGTCCATTTATTTTAATGGGACCTTATATTATTATAAAACACCCAGAGCTGCTACTGATAAATTCCAGATAGAAAAACTCAACATATATTATTCATTAAATTAACAATAAACAAAAACAAATAATTCAGGTCATTTCAATAAGTATTGATTTCCCTCGAAATGGTCATTCGTAATTCAAACATAGTCGGCCATCTTGCTTTATCAAAAATAGCTTCGCAAACTGAAGTCCGCCATTTCGAAGTCTATAGGTACAGCATGCAATAAATTGAAGTTTCTCCAGCGTTGTGGAGTGTGGAACAGAAAGTATTACAAGTATTGTCGTGTAACGAGCGCCCCGTCTGCCCTGTTACAGCAGGTCGTTGCTTTAACAAGGATATAGCATTCGTAGAACCTTCGTAGTGGAGTTTTAAATTATATTAAAAACTGATAAATTGTTGCTAGCCTTTTGGATAAAAATAATAAACAGTCCTGCGGAGTAATTGCGGAAGGAATGGTTTTCATTTTGACAGTTCAACAACATTCATTGCGTTATTTACGTTGTTAGGCAGACAAATTTGTCGAACTTATGAAGCAATGGATTAGCAATATCCTACAAAATGATTCAGATTTTGGTTGATAATGTCACAACGCTGGTAATTTATTGCAAAATATGAAGCAATTATCTTTTTACAAAAAATCTATCGTTTGGACTAAAAAATTAAAACACTAGTGCTTTAGTATGTTGCTTGTAGAATAATCTGACAAAAATCTGAATGATTGTATGATGTATATTAGTGTGTTTTTATTGTAAAAAGAAAGTCTTTAGAGGTAACTTCATGATTTTTTTCTATCATATCAAATTAGTTGTATTATGTTTTCAACACACTATCTACCTAGCATATATCCTGAAGAATATCATATATTTATTTGATTTTGCTTACTGTAGTCAATCATATACTTTTAGGCATTATATAACTTGCGTCTGTAATCCCCTTAATGATGACGTATTCTAAACCATAAAGTTAAAATTAAGACTAAAAGGACCATATTTTACTCCAGGCCTAGATAGAAACATTGTTCGGGGAGAAAACGCCTAAGTTTAGAATACAAATGAGAGAATTATGTTAGTGGGACCTTTAAGTAACCCTTCGTCGTTATCGTAAAGAAGAAAGGTCTAGAAATATTTAAGTTTCTTGTGGAATTTTCGAAGGGAACTGAGCTGAATAAAATAATGTTTTAAAATTATTGGACTATAGACGTAATGACTATTGCGATTCAGTGATGCCTTTTTACATAACTGCATTGCTCTAAATAAATGATGAAATTACATATTGAAGTAAAAACTTCTTTAGGCACGTTGGGCATTTTTTAAGATGGGAAAGAAAACCATTGAAATCGCGCTACTGTTACCGTAACCGACACCGCTTCGGATGTGTTCGGCTGTCCTCGGGATGTACTCGGTTTTAACGTATAATCCGATATGTCAGTGAGTGATGGCAAAGTATTCTGTATGTGTTTTTTTTATTACTGTACTTTTGACCTCGATCACGACTGATGGAAAGCAATGGATGAGGTCTATAATGGAACGAGCGTGCCTAGAAGATGCCTTTTCACTCTTGTTTTGAAAACTTTCTGTATTTAAACAACCTACTTAACCTTTATTTTATGAATATCCTGGGGCTATATGCTGGCATATATGCAGGGCATATATGCAACTTTAGATCGACCCCTGGGTTATAGAATCTAATTCCTGGTTTATCAGTTATCATTCTGTCAACCAATCACCAAAACATGAGACTTGAATAAGACACAAACTAGATCAGGCTTAGGTACGCTCTTACAAGCTCTGACAGAAAATAGGGATTCGATTTATCTATTCCATTCCCTACACATCCCTGGTCTCTAAGGTCAACGTTTGCCTCCACCCACCGGACTAAGTATATATGTAGTTTATCTACTAGTTTGCTATGTACACACAGCTAACGGGATAATGGGAGACCAATACGTCTAGAAAAATAAACTCGTACTCTGTCTCGATTGTAGTTGTAGTCAAAAAGATATCTTTTATGTTACTGATAAAGAAATTCCAAGCGTATTGTAGATATTTATCTGTCGGTTGTGGAGCGAGATTGTCTAGGTATTGTATAGCATAATCAGCCTATAATGTTTCCACTGCGGGGACACAGGCCCGCTCTCGGTGAGAGGGAGTGGTTCGTAATCCCACGCGGGCCCAGTGTGGATTAGTAGATGGCACATGTCTTCGAATTTTTGGATCTAGAACGTGCCTTCCGATGTTTTCCGTTTTGAGAGCAGTGGTGATGAAACAATTAAAGTAAGTAAACAAAGTAAAGCGCTTGTCTAGGTTCGAACCTATGACCTACAACTCGTAAATCGCGGCCTTTACCACTGGACCACCATTGGTCGGTATTAGGTATATGAGAACATTTAATTAAGGAAAGAAAAGATATAAGGCGGAAACAGACCTATAACACGCCACGTTACGCGACATCAATGAAGCTTACTCATTGGACACATTTTTCGTCTGGTTGAGCTATTTTCGTCATTTGGCCAATAAGTAAGCATGGGATGGCGTCGGGTGTTACAAGTTTGCAGCGGCCTTTATAATTAACTAGAAGGAAGCTCAACGAAGAGTTTTTACAAATTTTTAAAAGCAATTCGTAATTCGTACAAGTTGTGATTTGGAAACATCTGCCCGTTTTTCTTTCTTTTATGATATCCTCGTTGTAAATAATATAATCTCTAACGCAGGTAATGATTTCATAATATGATATCTACACTTCTACATCTACACTAATCTATACTAATATTATAAAGAGGTAAAATTTGTAAGTTTGTAAGTTTGTAAGTTTGTATGTAATGGGTAATCTCTGGAACTCATAATCCAATTCTAAAAATTTTTTAACTGGCAGAAAGCTACATTATTCCTGAGTGCTATAGGCTATAAATTGTTTCTATAGCATGTATATTAACCGAGCTATCACAACTTTTGTCTAGCAAGTCGGAAAAAAACCGAGTGTGCTTATGACCACACGACTGAAGTGAAACTTCAAACGTATTTGGCTATGAGAGGAAGAGAGAAAGAAAATGTGCGCGCGCACTGCTTTCTCTTGCTTATATCTCCCACTCAACTCCCGTTCGCCTCGCCCGTAGCCCGTAGACATGGGTCGTACTTGCAAAATCGAGTACCAGGGCTTCCAAGTACGTCCACCTTAAGAAACCAGGGCCTAAAAGCAGGGCTCGAGATACTTTCAAGTATTTTCTATCTGCATCGAAAATTGATCTATAACTTCATACAAATAAGAAGTACAATCGCTTAATCAAAAAAAAGTCCTGTTGGAAGTAAAAAGTACTTGCATAGTTAATTGACCCATGAAATCCTATAAATCCTATATAATATCCTACAATCGCGTTTACAAATAAATACTTTTACAAAGTAAAAATACTTGCATACGAAATTGTTCCGTAGACTCTTACCACACCTCGGACACTCCATACAACCCTCGCAAAATAATTACCCATTACTACTACGAATGACGTTTGTATACGTGCAAATGTGTGCGTGAAATCTAGTAGCGTAAAAAAAATGGCGCGGAAAGCAATTTGTGTCGGGGAACCGAACGAGGACGGCGGCGGCGCTGCCCGAACGTGTGCATTATTATGGAGTGACCATGTAGTTCAATTGTTTATTTATATAGTCGGGTTCGTAATGAAAT
Source organism: Amphipoea oculea (assembly GCA_945859645.1). Taxonomy (NCBI): domain Eukaryota; kingdom Metazoa; phylum Arthropoda; class Insecta; order Lepidoptera; family Noctuidae; genus Amphipoea; species Amphipoea oculea. Next base: position 17,884,455 of record OX243880.1, read on the forward strand.
AAAAACACTAAAATAGTTTAGTTTAAACGACTTATCTGTAAATAATCGGTTATTGAATCGCATGTTATTAAAAATGCGAAATCTTACAAACAGTTTATGTAAATACGAATTCGGAAAAGCATCACAATATCCAACCATCGTGATTAAAACTCAAATAAAACTTTTAAATCGCATAATTGTGTGTTCGTGTCAGCAATACAGCGCTGCGGTTCGCGAGCGCCCTTGCTAAAGAGTCGGCGACGAATACCTCGAAGTGCGGGGTGAGGTGCGGTATCTGCTATGAGGGCGAGGAAGGGAGTGTCCTTTCTGTACGTAGTACTATTAAGTATTCTGTGTTCTTACTGATAAGGAGCATGATCGCGTTTGCGAAAACAAACGCGGTTGTTGAACTATTAGGTCCTTACATATGAAATTGGCGTTTTGTATGGAAGGAACAAAAAGTCGAATATTTTTTAATATAATATATTTAATTAATCAAAGTATGAACCATTGTTTTCAATGCACTTTTGCCATCTTATAGGTAGTTCATTGATCCCTTTACTAAAAAAACCAGTCGGACGGGAATCAATAAAATCTTTGAAGGCGATTTGGACTGCCCCATCGGAGTTGAATTTTTTCCCTTGCAAAAAGTTATCCAAATTGCGAAAAAAATGGTAATCTGTTGGAGCAAGGTCCGGGGAGTACGGAGGATGTCTAAGACATTCCAATTCAAGCTCTTCTAATTTGGTAGCCGTCTGTTGCGCAGTGTGTGGTCTGGCGTTGTCGTGAAGCAGCAGTGGCGTGGAGCGATTGACCAGCCTTGGTTGTTTAGCCGCTAGCTTTTCCATCACATCGAAGCCTGCAGCTAACTCGGACGTGGTTTGCGATGGGTCCGCTTCCACAATAGCCTTCAATTCTCCATTATCAACTTGGGTCTCAGGCCGTCCACGGGGCTTGTTCTGCAGGTCGAAATTTCCAGAACGAAAACGTTGGAACCAAAAACGAACTGTGTTTTCTTTTGCAACATGACCGCCATACACATCATTCACCCTTCGAGTCGTTTCCGCAGCACTAGTGCCACGGCGGAACTCGTACTCGTAAATAATGCGATATTTTAAATTTTCCATTTTGTAAAATGAGTGACGCAAACAGAAAAAACAGAAGAAAAAAAACAAATGAATGACGGTCATCGAAGCACAAATACATGAGTAAATAGCTGTACAAATTTGAATTTGGAATTCCTTACCAAAGAGGAGAAATTCGTGATTAAAGTGGCCAGTACGAAAAACGCCAATTTCATATGTAAGGACCTAATATTTGAGTACCTACGTACTCGAGCGCTGAGGCACGACGGAGCGAGATACTTTCAAGTATTTTCTATGTGCATAGAAAATTGATCCATAACTTCATACAGATAAGAAGTACAATCGCGTATTCAAAAGCCCCGTTGGAAGTAAAACTACTTGCATAGGAAATTGATCAATGACTTCGTATAAATAAGGAGCAAAATCGCGTTTACAAATAAATACTTGCACACCATTAAAGTAAAAAGTACTTGCATACGAAATTGTTCCGTAGACTCTTACTGATAAGGAGAATGATCGCATTTGGGAAAACTAACGCGGTTGAGTACCTACGTATTTGAGCGAGTAGCCGTATAAGATACGTTTACGTCACGCGTTCGCCAGCTTACTCTCCAAGTCAAGTATGCGTAAAGAAGTTTCACTTCAATAATTTTGACACAACAAAAATCGAATTTGACAATCGCGACTCGTCGACACGTGGTACTTATTTGCCCTACCCCGTGAATTGTTTTTTAGAGCCGCAGGCGCGGAGGGGGCGGCCTTGGCGTGTTTTTTTAAGGAATTTTTCACTTTTTGTATGGAAAATATGAAAATGATTACCTACATGTTAAGTTTTAGGAGTTTATGTGTTTTATAAAGGGGGTCGAAATTTTCATTATTTTTTCGATAGGACGCACCATTTTCGAGATATAAACAAAAGAAAAAAAAGGTACAGACAGTACTGTTTTTGCACCTGAAGTCGAGGTGTTGGTGTGAATTTCTATTCATGACAACTAATTTTATTCCACACCTTTTTAATCACGATTAAATATAGTCAGATTTAGTTCGATTTAGTTAGACAATCAAAATTTTTGGTTGAGTACCTACGTATTTGAGCGAGTAGCCGTATAAGATACTTTATAGTCTTGCAAGTATTTTGAGTCGGTACCTGGTGTGCGTAGTTGGAAGCAAATACCTGGTGTAAAAACCCGGTCGCATAAATACGTACCTTCCCTACTCGCCCGATCACACGTTTTCGTAACGCATTCGCCAGTTTACTCCCCAAGTCAAGCGCGCCTAAAGAAGTTTCACTTCAAAAAATACCACATAAAACAGAATTATTTGCGTGCGCTGCCTAAACAGTTGCTTAAAATTAAAAACAATGTATGGCTACCTGGTTCGTCTTCATTATTTCTACAAAAAAGTCCGCGATACCATATCTCTATCTTTTATATTTTATCTTTTATACTTCTTTTATTGCATTAAAAAAATTTTTTTTCGGTATACTTACGTTTGGTTGATTATTTGAGCAACAAAATATTAATTCTTATGACAATAAATTATTTCAGTATCACAAGAACATCATACAGATAAGATTTGCCGTTTACAGTATATCAATTGGTCATACAGTTTCGGAGATAATATAAAATTACTAAAACGCAAAATGCCCCTAGCATAACTTTCATTGTGCAGACGTTTTACCTATTTGCCCATAGATGGCGTTCTGCAATTACGTCATTTTTCTGAATCGCGGTGTTAAGACTTTCCGTAGATTGATGACCCTCTCGAATTTTTATGCCCACGTAAGTTGGATTGGAGTTCCATACGAACGATTCGATTATGAGCACGGAGATTATGAGGTATCTATTAGACTATTAGATACCTCATATTCGAAAATATCGTAATTTCGTTGTACGTTTGTTTTCATTGTTTTGTATGTTCGTAGTTTCGTACTTCGTTCTATCGTAATAATCGATACGAGTTAAAGTTATTCGATATTACCGATTACGATTGTTTTGTTTTGTAAAGGCGGACGGTGTTCGAGTCGCTCTCCCTTTGTTCGTAATTGTTTTCAAGTCTGTGCGTAGTTTGTCGAGAGCATGCCTAAAAGGAAATCTCAACTGTCCCGGCAGACATCACAGACAAGAGCCGCTCGAGTACGCCGTACGGAAGAATCTGCCCCTGAAAATGAAAATGAGCAGCGCCTCTCGAGAAATATAGAAAATATTTCGCAAGCACGCGCTAGAGAATCTAGCTCCGAGCGCTCACAGGGCCTCGCTAGCCAAAATGTGAGGACGTCGCGGGCCCGTGCTCGAGAATCTAGCGCTGAACGTGCGCAGCGTCTATCTGAGTTAAGGCAGCATGTCTCTGAGAAAAGGGATAGGGAAACTAGCGCTGAGCGCTCGCAGCGGCTCGCTAGGCAAAATGCCATAACATCACAGGCCCGCGCTCGAGAATCCAGCGATGAACGTGCACAGCGTCTATCTGTTTTAAGGCAGCATGTCTCTGAAACAAGGGATAGGGAGACTAGCGCTGAGCGCTCGCTGCGGCTCGCTAGGCAAAATGCCATAACATCACAGGCCCGCGCTCGAGAATCCAGCGATGAACGTGCACAGCGTCTATCTGTTTTAAGGCAGCATGTCTCTGAAACAAGGGATAGGGAGACTAGCGCTGAGCGCTCGCAGCGGGTCGCTAGGCAAAATGCCATAACATCGCAGGCCCGCGCTCGAGAATCCAGCGATGAACGTGCACAGCGTCTATCTGTTTTAAGGCAGCATTTCTCTGAAACAAGGGATAGGGAGACTAGCGCTGAGCGCTCGCAGCGGCTCGCTAGGCAAAATGCCATAACATCGCAGGCCCGCGCTCGAGAATCCAGCGATGAACGTGCACAGCGTTTATCTGAGTTTCCAATAAAAACATCATTTGCCCTGACTATTAACAAGTCCCAGTGATAAACATTCTCTTTGGTTGGCTACGAAAAGAATGTTTTTTCCATGGGCAATTATATGTTGGTCTATCAAGAGTGGGATCATCCGAAAAGCAGATTATTCTGTTACCGGAAAATAAAACAACCTCAAACATTGTATATAGAGAAGCTTTAAATTAAATAGATACCTAACTTAAATAAATAAAATAAGTAAAAGGCGACCAAGGGTTAAGTTACCTTGAGCAGAAAAGAGAACTTAGGTAATCTTTGAAGTTACTGATCTGATTCCAAACAATATTTTACTAATAAAATTAAATACAGTAATATCAATCGAGTGTTATCCTATGTTAAAACAAGAAATTTTCCGCGGACGAAGTCGCGGGCAGAAGCTAGTAACATTATAAAGAGGAAAGATTTGTATTTTTGTATGTTACGAATAAACGTAAAAACTACTAGACCGATTTCAAAAATTCTTTTACCGTTAGAAAGCCACATTATCACTGAGTAACATAGGCTATATTTATTACTAAAAAAAAATTAGGGATCCTTAGAAATTCCTACTAAAACCAACCCAAGGTGTAAAAAAATAGCCATAAAATGTCTTTCATCGCATGCGCTGCGGAAAGTATTGATGATAGAACAAAAAAATGTTCTACAATATTATAGAACATATCAATATCTACAAAAAACTTAGCGATACCATATGTCTAACTATTGTAGTTATGTCACTATAACTACTTTTTTAGGGGTATGGTAGGAGTAGGGTAGGAGTCGGGAAGGGGTAGTGTACAAGTAAGGTAGGAGAAGGGTAGGGGTAGGATTAAGGTAGGACACCACGCGAACGAAGTCGCGCCGGGCAGCTAGTTATTTATATTTTGAGGTTTTCATTACTCATTCTATCATAGTCCACCAGCGATCACGTTCTGATAAACAAAAATTTTGAAATGTTAATTAAAAATAATGCTAAATGGGCCCGCTCTTGACCTCGATCACGCCTGACGGAAAGCGATGGATGAGGTCTATGATGGAACGAGCGTGCCCAGAAGATGCCTGTTCACTCTTGCTTTGAAGGCAGACGGGATAAATGTGGAACGGGGAAAGTTAATGCAGAAAATACTAAAATTGGCAGCGATATTCCTAAGAAAGGTCCCATAGATTATCCCAAACACAAATAGTATTTTACTTATATACCTATCGAACCTAACCAAAACGCCAGGTCACCAAGGCAGAACATGTGCCCTAGGGCTCGACACGTTCCGAATAATATTAAGGACAATTAATCATACGACACGTGTCAACCTGTCTCTGACACTGTGACAACGGCCTTAGATTATTCCAAGAGGGTTAGGCCTGGCCTTTGAAGAGGCCAAAGGCCTAGATTGTCTGGCGTGAGATTGGCGATAATTGACGGGTTTGTGGTTTTAGGGTTACATTGGCTTGCTCTGTGATTTACTTATGTATACTAGCCTAGTTGATGTAGATTCGGCTGTTTAAGACAATAAATTATTCCAGATTTCTCAGCCTTGTGTGAACTAAATTCATCCAACCTTTCACCAAATTCATTAAGATTTTAAAGCATATATTCGTAAGGCCTGTTCGCAGGCTTAATGGAACATAAGAACATTGACCCATTGGTAGATAGGTCAAAATTGAGTTACAGAATTTTTTTTTACTCGGATCTCATCAATAGATAGGTAATCATAGACGTTTAAAATACAAGCATTCATGATAAATAAATAGTCAAATCAAATCAGTTTTAATTTTATGCGTCAACAAGTAGGATAAGTCCTCATAGCAAGATCTTCTTTTGCGACGTCCCAAAAATCTTCTTTTTTGAGTTAAATCAGAATTCTATTAAGCATGCGTGTTGGAGTATAGCAAAAATAAATCAATCCTACTTGAACACTGTCGTCTTTCTCATTCTAACCCATAAATATTATTTATAGTCAAATCAAATCAGTTTTAATTTTATGCGTCAACAAGTAGGATAAGTCCTCATAGCAAGATCTTCTTTTGCGACGTCCCAAAAATCTTCTTTTTTGAATTAAGTCAGTATTCCATTAAGCATGCGTGTTGGAGTATAGCAAAAATAAATCAATCCTACTTGAACACTGTCGTCTTTCTCATTCTAACCCATAAATATTATTTATAGTCAAATCAAATCAGTTTTAATTTTATGCGTCAACAAGTAGGATAAGTCCTCATAGCCAGATCTTCTTTTGCGACGTCCCAAAAATCTTCTTTTTTGAGTTAAGTCAGTATTCCATTAAGCATGCGTGTTGGAGTATAGCAAAAATAAATCAATCCTACTTGAACACTGTCGTCTTTCTCATTCTAACTCATAAATATTATTTTTTACTACGGGCTCGCCCTTGCCACTTGAAATCCTTACGTTCAGTGACTGTACAATACTTCTAGCCTCTTGTGGTGGGATCACACGTCTCATGTTGTATTAGTAAAACACAGCTTATGCGTGTAATTTTAGCGTTTGAATCCTTCATATGTACTGACGAATCATTTTGACAGTTCAACAACATTCATTGCGTTATATAAGTTGTCGAGCAGACAAATTTTTCGAACATAATTATGAAGCAATGGATTAGCAATATTGAGGTTGATAGTGTGTTACGCAATTAGGGTGAACAAAGAAATCAATAGGTTACCTAAGTGTAGTAATCTTACCTATGCGTATTGCTCTTAGTGGATAGATCTCTCATAACTAACGTGACCATTCGTTTTGGGCGGGACAGCCGCTTTCATGGCAGGCTGTCTGTTCTGTTGTCCCCAACCAGAGCAACAATGTCCCGCTTTTACAAAGAGACCAAACGACATTCAATTCAATTTGTTCATGAACAATTTACATAGTGACATGCGAGAGCGAGACGGACGCGCGAGTGCGATTAGTCATTCATTATATAGTCCCGAGTCCCGACATTTTAAAACCAATTTGCTCCACCGACAAATACAAAACAAATGGGTCTTCAACCGTGTAATATTAAAATTACATTAATACTCGTATACCTAATATATTATTTTTCATGTAATTTTCTCTTTTTAAGAAATACCTAGTACCTAAAATAAGTTTTTTTTTTTTGTTTAATTCCGCAAGCGTCCCGCTCTGACGAAAAAATAAATGGTCACGTTACTCATAAGTCATAACACAAGAAAACAGATAAACCTATTTCAAGTCACAACAAACAAGGTAAATATCCAGAGCATACCTAATATTATTATACCACCCACACACTTCAAAACTTCTCCGAAAACCTTTCTACGACTAGAAATCGCGTGATTTCGTATTCAAGAGCAGTATCTCATTATTATACCCCTGCCAAATTCGATATACACTTGAATAGTTGACCGCTCGAATAACCATTGGGTGTGGACGTTGCTCTGAAAGCCCTCTTGCACGTAGCCGAGATGCCCGGGCAATAACTGTAGAGCATTGCACTTTTGAAGCTGGTGCAAGTTAACAGGAAGTGGTGGAAGATTTGAATATCAGTGAAGTTAGTTGGGAGGTGGCAGATTTTTAACTATTGGAACATGACGGTAACATAAGTATGAAGGATCATTAAGACCTTTTCACCAGGCATACAAATACTACATGAGCAGTGGTGGCTCAATGGTAACGGCCGCGAGTTGTAGGTCGTAGGTTCGAAACTTCGAACCCAGACATGAGACATCTGCCATCCCGCACTGGGCCCACGTGGTGACGAAGAAGAAGGCCTTTTCTCGTAACCTATGTGGCACCGCACCGAGTGGACCCAACATGCTGTTGCGCCCTGCTGTGCGAATATTATAAGCTAATTATGTATGCATACTAAGGCATTCGCATGTGGTTTCTTTTCGAGTCTGTCTAAGGTCATAATTTTAGCCATCTACTGTTAGATTCTATTAGCAAAAGGTGAACAAGCAAAGTAGATACCGTCAAGCTCACTTGGTTTACGTAATAATTCTAGAATAGCGTAAATACAAAGAAGAGGAAAGAAGAAAGAAAAACATTTATTTGGTTGGAACACGCACGATATACCAACATGAAAAATAACAAATGGAATTCTGTCATAACGTGTCACTCTCGCACGGCTGCGCCATAAAGGTTAATCAAATCAAATCAGTAGGAAATCTACGATGATTTAAAAGGGAATCTGGCTTATGGTGAGGTATGAGGAACAGTGTGTAAAGTTCACTCTCTATAGAAAAGAGAGGATCCTCCGACCAGACGAATATTTTGTTTGGTTGGCTGCCCGACATTTGATGTCGAAATGTTTTATTTATATATGCTATGCTATAAAACGTTGACTTTGCGCGAAATCAGTTTGATGCGTACTTAGTTTGCATATGGCAATGTAGATGCCGCCACAGGCTAAAACTGCCAAAAGTTTACTAAATGACTATTAGGGGGCGGTTCATTTATTACGTAAGAAAAAATAAGACTTGGAAGAACCCCCTCCCCCCTTTCTTATCTTACGTAAGATCAGTATCTACCAAAATTGCAAAGAAAAATTCATCATAAAAAAAAAAAACATATTATTTTAGGAGTATTTCATCGAGGAGTATTTCTTTCTTTTGCTGTGCCCGACAGGGTCCATGATTGTTTCTTTTGGCAAATATTTACCACCTAAGCCTACATTGTAGAATGCAATAAAGAATTGAGTATTGATCCCGTCTTATTTCACGACACGTCAAACCTACGACTCTGAATGACACATGCTTAAACGTTCGAATGGAACATGCCTTCAAATATTACTGGCCTGCATCAAAAGAGGACAGAAGCTCTAAGAAAACAGTCTAGACTCCTGCCACCCCCACGTAAGAAAAAATAAGACTTGGTCTGAATGCTGGGCTGTGAAGAAGACGGATGAAAAAAGATTGCATGCAGCGGAGATGAGAATGTTGAGAAGGATGTGTGGAGTGACGAGAATGGATAAAGCAAGAAATGAGTATATAAGAGGAAGTTTGAAAGTGGCGCCAGTGACAGAAAAGTTGAAAGGAAATCGTTTGGCTTGGTATGGGCATGTGATGAGAAGGGACGAAACGCATGTGACTAAAAGAGTGATGAATATACATGTTGATGGATGGAGAGGGAGAGGAAGACCGAAGAAAAGATGGATGGATTGTGTGAGGAATGATATGAAAGAGAAGGGAGTGAATGATAGCGTGACGGTTGACAGGGGAGAATGGAAGAAGAAAACGTGTTGCGCCGACCCCAAGTAACATGGGATAAGGGCTGGAAGGAGAAGAGTTTGGACCTCCTCCCCCCTTAAATCGTCTTACGTAATAAATGAACAGCCCCTTATTGATATTACAGATCATGTATGGACAGAAGAATCTTTTCTTGCGTTTCTTATGCTTAAAGATATTTTTATTTGCAACACGCTACATCTCCTGATTTACACCAAAACTCATAGTGGATTTCAACATCAGGATAGCGCAGAAAACCTACATAACCAAATCTGATCTTTAAACATTTTAAATTGTAGAAGCCATTCTTGAGAGCATTTACTCGACTGTATATTTACCAGGGTTATTTAAAGTATATTCATATAATAACGATTTCATATTATCTTTAAGTATATTAACTGGTCAAGTGTCGGGGTTCGCCGATCGGCGACGAAACAATAGAAAATCAAATGTCTCATTAGCGGCGAACACTGAATGTCTACAAATGGATAGGTATTTATTATTTCGTGTAATTCTAAACCTCTTCTTGTGTCGTTGAACTTTACACGTCACTCAGAGACAAAACAATGTGTGCTCAAAATAATGAAAATCAGTTTTCCAAGCGCTGTAAGTACTTATACCTAGAAACTTAAAACGAAAATTATCGCATAATGCATTATGAACAGCTCTTGTCAAGATAAACACGGACCATTACCGTTCAAGGAAGGGTATTAAAAATACATAAAGAATAATGGGAAAACCATAAATATTAACGGCAAAATATAAATCGGCATAGCACCCGTTTACAAGGGTGGTTCTCGTTAAGGTAAAGTTGTGAAGATTAACAACGGTAAAGGGTGAAATGTGGGGCATTTTCAATACGTCTGTTGAACTAGAAAGATTCTAACTTCAATACGTCTTTCTTGAGTTATTTCGTAAGTTTAGTTATTTATCTTCGGGGTATGTATTTTATTTTGGAAAGAGGGACAGAGTTCAAAGGATTTTTGTAGCTACTTGGCTACTAAATATATGGTTATTGACTTTTTGTCGACCTTCAAGCTGTACAGGATGGAATTGGAAACTTGCGCTAAATCGAAATAAGAGGTACAGTAACTGTTACATAATCAGCCTATAATGTTCCCACTGCTGGGACACAGGCCTCCTCTTTGTGAGAGGTGGGCTATAATCCACCACGCGGGTCCAATGCGGGTTGGTGGATAACTGTTCACTGTTACATAATACTTACTGTTACATATACTTTTGTGTGTTGTGCTGTCTTTTGTGTGCGCCAAATAAATGGTTTATCTATCTATCTATCTATAATCATTATAAATTGTCCTTTCCCAAATCTAAATTCTTGAAAAAAATCGTGTGATTTAAATTTTCGTTTTAGATACAAGTTAGTGCAAACAAAGTTATTGCCTTCAAGAGACACAAAATATTATCGTCGTTCAAGTAAAAAAAAAAAATTTTTTTCAAAATTATCAATTGATAAATAAAATCAATTTTAGCGGCCATCCTTTCATCGAAGAGTTTACAACATCAAACAAGTTGGCAACGAGTTGAACTAGCGGTGTATTTTTACCCAATTTTGACCGTTCCTACGAAAAAAAGGGCGCGCGACAACGTTGTCAAATCGCTCGCCTGCGCGCACGTATGTGCATCCCCTTTATAACAAGTTGAATTAGATATATTAATTTGGCGCACCTATTCAATTTCATCCTGTATTTATAGCCATGGGGCCTATGGTAGATAATAATTATCTACCTGCCCTAGTTTATCTGGCATTTTTATTACCTAGGTTTACTTATAATAAAACAAAGCTTCATGTAGCAGACCTACAATCTCCAGCCTGAAATTTTAATAGTACTTACCTATTTTTCTATTAACACGATGAGATCTCCCGACAAAATGGCGACAGCCGCGCTACACAGCGTGGGAACTAACTCAACAATCCAATTAACCATTATTAAATATCCTTAACCATATGGTCCAAATATTTACGACAAAAACGATCCGTTTCTATTTGGACCTCTTCGTCAAATCCGGCGTTGAAGTGTTCCGACTGCTTGTCAATACGGGTTCCTATAAATGGCGTCTCGTGTTATGGAGCCTTACATGGAAACTTACTACTCGTTCAAATCGAGATGACTCACTAGTCGCCACGATATCGTGAGCTTGCCATGATATGATTTGAGTTATGACCCTGTTTTCTCTTGAACAATGTATTGCAAAATGGCGTCTACCAGTATGGTGTTAAGTTTTTGTATCCAGTCCTCTACGGTCATGGTCAGCTCGTAGATGTGCGACCGTTTTATACTGTATATTTTGTGGTAGAACTCTTTGGTGGACGGATGTACAGTCAACAAAAGAGATACCTAAGTATGCAGAACCGTCGGATATAGGTAGTTGAAGTAAGAAACCGATGGATGTTGTCGACTGAAATTTAATTTTTAAATGTTGTGATTTTTTTTATTTTGTCGTGGGTCCTCGTCGCCAATGATAAGTGTGCGGATATTGTGGTGGACGAAGGCCTAGGATTTATAAAGGAGAAATGAACTCACGGGTAGCTGGTAGCACACTGACGTTTATTTTACAAGTCAAGATGACATACAGGGTGTTACAGAAAGGGTATAATATCAATACAAACGGTATAAAAACCGTAGACAAAACATAAACTATACAACAGATTAATGAGCTGTTTGTTTTCTATTAATAAAATTAAATTTCATTCGAGAACATCCCTCGGTTTCTTACTAAACTTCAACTATATCCGACGGTCCTGATCTCTTTTGTTGACTGTACCACGTTTCATTTATGCTTTGTTCCAATAGCTACTGAAATTTTGTTAATAATACCAGTATTTTATATAAAACGATCTCCACAACACAACCCATTTACCGAGTAACATGATACCTCTTGATAAGACTGATTGTCAAAGTTTCGAGCCTTTGACTAAGATCTACGAATGATTGCCGGGACCAACAACTTAGCGTGATTTCCGAGGCACGCAGGCGTCTCGGTATGAAATTGATGCTCACCCATCCACGGACTAACTGCGGGAAGCGACCACCATCGATCCACGCGTGCGGCTATTTATTAGTTAGCCACGAGCACCTTATACACCATCGAAATAACTGTCTCAATTAAGGGTCGGGACACATTGATCGACGGCCGATTGAAAAGGAGCACACATGCTCTCTTTTTGTGTACTTTTTGTATGGACAAACAGTCGAACGCCGTGCCGTCGATCGCCGTTGGAGCGCGCTCGTCGCGGTCGATGCGAAAGGATGCGTACGTCGTTCCATACTTTGCTCTCTTTTTGTATGGACCAACCGTCGAACAGTTTTGCTCGCAGAACATATGGCCGATGGGGCCGAAAGGTTCTGGAGTGGCGACCGCGTACCGGAAAACGTAGCGTTGGAAGGCGGACCGACGACCTTGTGAAGGCTGCAGGAACTCGTTGGATGCGAGAAGCACAAAACCAGTCGAAGTGGAGGTGCTTCGGGGAGGCCTATGTCCAGCAGTGGACGTCTTTCGGCTGAAATGATGATGATGATGATGAACCGTCGAACGCCGTCGATCAATGTGTCGCGACCCTAAATTATCATAGACATGAAATTTAATCTGTTTTCCATTGTTACAGGCGTACACTCCGACCGGTTTCGAGAAGTATGGCTGTTCATGTACAGTCGCTGACTACAGAGTTAACTTCTCCGTATGGGACACCTCGGGTAAGTCCGTTTTCTTTACTATTACCGGTATAACCGTCAACAAAAAGCCTTGATTAGGTATTAACATTTTCTAGGTCCATTTCTTGTATCTGTTATCTGCGTTCTGCAGCATATTTTCAGGTGGTTAATCAAAATTAAGCGTCATTTATGTATAACTAGCTGCACCCCGCGGTTTCACCCGCGTAAATGTCGATCCAGCGGGTCGATCCAGCGGGAACGTCGGGATAAAATGTAGCCTATATGTTAATCCAGGGTGTCAGCTACCTGCTTACAAAATTTTATCAAAATTGGTACTGTCGTTTGAGCTTGAAGAAGTAACAAACATATAAACAAACACACATACTCACAAACTTTCGCCTTTATAATATTAGTGTGATAAGGATGAGTATCAACACTTTTTAAAAGTCAAATTTTCATAAGACAGTCCCCCAAAACGCCCGCCCTTCACCACTTCCTAATGCTTTAGCTGGAAAGAAGAAGTGGCGTATAAACTCTCCAGCAGCACAGCTATCTGTTGAGTTAAAAGAACTTGATTCTATACAGGGTGTAATTGAACACATGCGACAAATCGAAATGGGAGATTGTACTCATTATTATGAACAACTTTTATTATGGGACCAAACCTGAAATCGCGAAACAAAAATCAGCTGTTCCCTACATTTATGTTCGCATAACTTATCAAAATGTAGGGAACAGCTGATTTTTTTTTCGCGATTTCAAGTTTGGTCCCATAGTAAAAGTTGTTCATAATGATGAGTACAATCTCCCATTTCGATTTGTCGCATGTGTTCAATTTCACCCTGTATAATAGTAAGCATTTATACAGAAATTTCCAATGCTAAACATAATTACCCACACTGCTGAACGGTAGAAAAGACATCGTTTATTCATCCAATAGATTGAGCACCGGTGGTGTTCAATTCAATCCCTTTTTTTTTGTTAACCGTTTCCATTTTTATGTAATTTTAGTTTTTTCACGTCAGTTTTTTTTGCACTGAATTGTTTTATTGAACAACCAAATGAATACACCTACGTGCAAATGCGTGCACTGACTGGACAGGTCTACTCAAATCTGTGTGGTTCTCTCCTCAAAATATAATTTCAGACACGTATCTACATGGTCTGACTAAGATTATGTCTGGACTTTAAAAGGGACCTCTGAGATTGTTTCACTCTTTCTTCTAAGAGTAGTTAGGAAACACCGAACTCATCTAATAAATACTTAAATAAAATTAAAATAAAAAAACCTTTTGTTTCCTGCCAATGAATTAGTTAACATAATAAATAGAAAAAAATCACGGGAAAAAATAAACATTGAAAAGTAAAAAGTAAATGTTTTTAACAGTAAAATAACCCTTAAAATTCAAATAAAATTTGAAAACAAAATTATACAGTTCAAAAAATTATAAACATTTTTATAAACTTTTCGAACGCATCAACATAGTTTTAAAACATAATTTATTTTTGACGCGTAAAAGTTTTTTACAAACCTACTTACAAAAATAAAATCATTTATCAATAAAATCCTCTCAAAAGAAAATAAAAATCAACACAATTTCTTATACCAATTTCTATTTGAAAATCAGCACTCCCTTTACAAAAACACTTCGTCTCGTTAAAGCTAACTTTGACAACTTTGCAACAAAGAAACTAGTCACAAAGTAAGTACTACCAGTCTGTAATGCACTTTATAATGGCGCACAGCCAATCTGTCGAGTTGACTACAACAACTAATTTCCACCAATTGGCTTTCAGATGACTGTGTATTTAATAGTCGGAGGTTTTACTTGCTTGTTTCAAAAAAGCCTTTTATTTTCTGCCAATGAATTAATTAACATAATAAATAGAAATAATAAACATTGAAAAGTAAAAAGTAGATGTTTACAACATTAAAATAAAATTGACATAAAATTTGAAAAATAAAATAGAAACAAAATTATACAATTCAAAAAAATATAAACATTTTTATAAACATTTTGAACTCATCTACTTTACACAGGAAGATTTTGTATCACCATCCAAATTTTTACAGGCTGTTCTACCCATGAATATGAACAACTTTCACTATGGGACTAACTCTGAAATCACGAAAAAAAATCAGCTGTTTAATACAAAAGTTCAATACCTACTTGACCAAAATGTATGAAACAGCTGATTTTTTTTTCGTGTTTATGTCTCTACTATGTTAGGATTGATTTCTGGTCAAATCAGTTGATCATCGTTATAGCTGGGCTGTTATACACGCCATTGCAATGCCCTTTTGTGTTTCCTTGCGCCTTATTCTAATCAGAAATAATGGTTTAAGCTGCTGCATACAACTTAAAGATCTTGCGTCACGTCCTCCCGCATCTCGAGCGGGATTCGTTTCACTCTGTTTGAAGATTATTTGTATTTTACACGGTGCATCCTGCTTCCTGTCATCGCGTAAGGACCGCCATGCGCCCTTGGAATACTAGTGCATTGACTTTCTGGCTACACATTGTTGTATCATGTTCCTTGCATGATATATGCAAGGAATACGATTTTGATCCATTCACAATAAGTGTGAATTCGGCCAGAAGGTGCTTAAGCCTCAAATTTTTTAAGTAGTGGTAGGTTATATTATTTGTTTTTGTTATTGTATTATTTATATTACTTCTTACTTTAATTTAGGCGGTGTTTTTATTGTTTTTGTGCTCACACCTTAAATAACTATTATAAGTCTATACGTGAGGATTTGTAATTGGCTTTCTGGTGACCATGGTTTTCTTTTTTGTCTGTTTTTATTAGCTGTAAGTCCTCCATGTGCTAAAATAAATAAAAATAAATAAGTAACTGGTTGAAAGAAAAGAAAGAAAATACGTTTATTTGCGGTGAAAATGACGCAAAAAAGATCATTAACAAAAATTAAATAAAAAGGTAGGGGGAAACATGCGTGACGTCTACACAAAACGGCTATCGCTCAGCATTATGCTGCGACCCTATGCAAGACAAGAGCCCCAGCGCTGGTTTTCAGCGACAGCCGGCACTGACGTAATGACGTCGTCCGGTGCAGGAAACAATTATTAAAACACTGTACTGGTATAGGTAGTGTACTTAAAGAAAAATCGGTTGCTTCGTCGCGAACTGTGAGCTTAAGGTTAGAGATCAACTATCCGTTGCCATTTACCACTAGAGGGCGTTTAAAAGAGTTTCTAAAAACCTACATAAATCGCCATAGAACACATTACATTGAAGGTTTTTAATAAACGCAGCACCAGCACATCAAAGCTATTGTATTTACAAGCGACTTCAACTGCAAACAAATCTGTTTAATAAACGAAACGAAACTGTTAGTTTTCTGCCGTTTCGAAGCTCAGAGTATGCAATATTCGCGTGTTTTTATACACTGTGTAAACATTGGATGGGAACGACTACGCCGAATACGCCGTATATACGGAAAGTCGTACTGTATACGACTAGACTCGTACCATAAACGACGAAATCAAATTTCTAACCGCTGCAGTTATGATGTATTTTTGGTTCGCAATTGGTTGTGGTTTTGAGAGAGTGGTTGCTGAATCAATGTTTGTTATTAGGGTGTTATAGAGTACTGGAGCTGATGAGGTGCTTTGAGCAATTGGGTATAATTCACGTACTGTGCTTTCAGTCGTTACGGGTCGTCAGAAGCACGAAAGTTTGACAACCAGTCTTACTAAGGTGTATGTATTACCCAGTAACTGGGTTGTGGAGGTCACGTAGGCAGTCGCCCCATGTAAAATACTGGTATTTAGTTGTGTCCGGTTAGACTGGAAGCCGACCCCAACATAGTTGGGAAAAAGCTAAACCGATGATGAAATCGATAAAGATAAAGATAATTTTATTTGTCAAAACATGCGTATACATACAAATTAAGCATGCAGGATGTTACAATATTAATATTTCGTACGTACATGTTTCACCGTAAGGCGTACAAATTTACAAAGAAAAAAAACGTAAATTACAAAATAAAATCTAAATTACTAAAGGCACTTCAATCCAAGTACATAATAATTATAAACATTGATAAGTCAGTTAAATAAATTAATCATAAAATGTCACAAAATTTAAGTACTAATAAAATAAAATAAGTCAAATAGTTTCATTCAAAAAATCATTTATATTATAATAACACTGTAGGTATAAATGTTTTTCTTTACTCACTTAGAAAACTAACAATCTTAAAATAATAATATGTACAAGTATATAAAAAGGGAGGGAAAATAATCAAAGGGCGTCAAAAAATTCGTCCGCATCACTGTCAACGGGAAACGTGCCCAAAAGGCTGGCAGCATTGCCACGTTGTATGGCAATGCTGATTCTTTGGCCAAAAAATAGGCCAGCCCTCTGGTCACGTGATGAGTCGACCAACCGCTTGGCGATGTCTTGGAATACTAAGTGGGCACTCGGGCCCCATGGCCCTAGTGTTTCAACCCCAAACGGCTCAAATATGTAAGTTCCAAAGAGATTGGAGTATTTGCGCCGTTTGAGGTTTTCCGCACCTGCAGCAGCCGCCCCAGCACAGCTTACCGTGCTTGGAAGATGGGATGGCGCAAGGGTGTCGACACACGTTGCATCCCACACCAAAGGCCTACCTACCTTCCAAGGCATTATGGTCATCCCGTCTGGTCTCTTACCATCGTCGCGTGCCAAACCATTGGGTTCTAAAACAGCTGGCACCCCAGCGGTGACAAGAGCACGACGGATGATGTCATTGATGCTGGCATGCCGTGCTATCCGGCCTGCGCTTTTACTGCAGGATAAGCCATGGTGTCCGAGGCAGTCGACACCTTCACCGCATTGGCAGCGATGCGGAGCCACGCAGGGGGCGCCCAGACGCAAACAAGTAGCGAGCCGGAAGGTGGTGTCACCCAGCAATGTGCCTATGTTGGGTGACGGTAGTGCCTGAAGCCAGAGACCCGACTCCCACTCACCCACAGCCAGTAGGCGGGCACGCTCAGCAGTATTGGTGGACGTATTAATAAGATTATTCCGTACCAACCTGCAGAGCGGCTCATCCCACTGCCTCTGGGAAGATAGGTTCGCGGGCCGATCTGTATCCGGGCAAGCCATTTTCCAGGCGTTCTCCGCGTCGGCCAAGCACGGCACTTCAGAGTCAACCAGGGAGGGGGCTAAAATCTTCCCGGTCAACTTTTCGGTGCTGTGGACAGAGGACAGGAACGCCGGTAAGCTAATACTGGTAATTTTGCGGACGCCGAGGCCACCAAAGCGGATGGGTAGTGTGGCTTGCAGCCACGCTCGGTCGTCCAAGGCCACATTTAGAATTGATGTTAAAGTGCTGCGAATAATTTGGTCAATTTTGTCCAAGAGGTGTGGCTGCTTCCATAAAGGGGAAGAGCGTAGAAAATACATAAAATTTGGGCCAAAACAACAGTATCTAATTAGGGTGAATGCCGAATGTAGATTAATTTTGGAGAGTCTGTCCGAAATGTCGTTGAACTTTTTAATTTTTTCTTCGATGAAAGGAGGAAAACTATCTTCCAAAATTGGGGAACCTAGGAGGTGCAGTGAGCTTTTTTCTAAAATTTTTATTTGTGGGGCTATTGCATTAAATTTCTCTAGGGTCAATTGTCTGTCGGTAATGTCAGAAAGGTAAATTTCGCATTTTGAGGGGTTAAGGTCCAAGCCAATAGATTTAAATTCCTGTTTGAGAAGTTGTAGGTCATTCAAAACGGTGTCTACATCACCTCCTAGCGTTCCATCATCTAGGTACCACACGTTGAATTTTGAATTTAGTTTCTGGATGATTGGATGAATAGCCAAGCTGAAAATGACAGGCCCGAGAGGGTCACCTTGTTGGCATCCTACTGCAGATTCCAAAACATTGTCCTTATATAATAATTTGGAAGGGTGTCTGTAACACTGCCACATGAAACCATAAATTTCGGGTAAATAATAACACTAATAATAACACTTGTCTGTTAATAAATCTCGAATCTTTTTTTTAAACTTTACTGATCGATAACAGTGACAGTTGCATAATAATCGTACAACCGCACAAAATTGCAAATACAACAATAAGATCCGTATGTCAGTGGTTTACAACCTCATAAAACGCAGCTAAAGTTAACTTATGTTTATTTATTGAAGGCGATAATATTTTATTTACGCGCTCAATATTGTGCGCCCCTGTGTACGCTGTGTAAGTTACGACCACAGATATAGATATACCTAGATAACGCAAGTATCACGAACTGTACGAAAACTAAGCGTGTCTCTTTTAGACTACCTACTATGACGTCACAAGCTCGCGCTCTCTCGCTCACGCTCACCCAGCCAGCAGTACGCAGGACTGAGCGCGAAAGTGGCGGCTTATGATTTTCGATCGTAAACTGGTGCGATTTTTGGCACGCGAAGTAGGTGCTCTTGCGTTATCTAGGTGTATCTATATCTGTGGTTACGACCAACCTTGGCGGTGCATCGTTAGCTTAACTTAACTTTTGTAAAGTTAGCGGAGGTAACTTATCTTTTAACTGCTTCGTTTGAAACTATACTGAAGTTATTATCTGCCTAACCTTTTCCCAACTATGTATGTTGGGGTCGGCTCAAAGTCAAAGCATTTATTTCAAATAGGCACTCAAAAGGCACTTTTGAACGTCAAAAATTACATTAAAATAGAATTGATTCTAGTCGCCCCTTCCAAAAGGTAGTTTTCGTATGGAGAAGAATAGGCAATGGGCTCCCAATCTAAATATCTATTTATCAGCTAAAAAACAGTATTTTACATGGAACGACAGCCTATCTGAACTTCACAACCCAGTTACTTGGTAATACGATACCCCTTAGTAAGACTGGTTGTCAGGCTTTCGGGCTTCTGACTACCCGTAACGACTGTCAGAGATCCACGAATGACAGCCGGGACCAACGGTACATGCTTTCTGAGGCAAGGAGGGTCGCAATATGTAATGGATGGTTACCCATCTACGAAACGACCGCGGCAAGCGTAACTTAACCTTTGATCGACTCGTGAAGCTGTTATCATTTAGCCACGAGCTCCAGACTCATAATATACTTTTAGCGATGACACCGCTCATTGTAAAATTTCTACATTTATATCTGTAACTAGCTGCGCCCCGCGGTTTCACTCGCATAACTTTCGATCCCGTGGGAATATCCGGATAAAAAGTAGCCTATATGTTAATCCAGGGTGTCAGCTACCTCCATACAAAATTTTATCAAAATTGGTCCAGCCGTTTGAGCGTGAAGAAGTAACAAATATATAAACCGACCTTTTCACAGCAATGCCACAGACACCCCAAAGTGCCTGTGACACTCAAGGCATAGACAAGTAGTGAGGTTACGTCTGGCGCGGATTAAAAATTTATATTTTATTTGCTAATATATTACATGTTAAATCTATTTTAATATTTATTTATTTCTGTAACTGCCCGTGACATCACAGCGGCGGGCCCTATCAGAATACCAGCGCTGCGACATTAATTTTTTTAAATGTCGCAGCGTAATGCTGAGATAGGAGCCTTTTGGCCTCGTATAGGAGTTTCTGTCTCATTTTTCTTATTGTTACTTTTTTTGAAGTGAAACTTCTTTACGCACGCTTGACTTGGGGAGTAAGCTGGCGAACGCGTGACGTAAGCGTTACGAAAAGTGTGATCGGGCGAGGCGAACGGCAGTTGAGTGGGGATATAAGCAAGAGAAAGCAGTGCGCGCGCACATTTTCTTTCTCTCTTCCTCTCATAGCCAAATACGTTTGAAGTTTCACTTCAGTCGTGTGGTCATAAGCACACTCGGTTTTTTTTTTGTATAACGTGTTTTTTATTGTTTTACTGTGTTTAGTTTAGTTTGTGATCTTCCTGTACGAGTCGCAATAAATACTTTTTCTTTCTTTCTTTCTAAACACACACACACAAACCTTCGCCTTTGTAATATTAGTGTGATTTTATGGTGTAAATAATAAAAAGTATTATATCTATCTGTCTAAACGCCAGCTGTGGTATTCGCATGTGAGTTAGAGATTTTTCCCAAAACAGTGCAGGGTTAAATTGTTAATGGTTGAACAAATCGCTACACACGCTGACACGCCTCTTATCTTCGGGCAGCACGCACTTGCGAGCGTGACAAATGGCTGAACATTTGCATGCACACCGAATTTCATTTTATGTTTAATTATTAAAGATGAGACTTTGCTGGGTTTTTGAGGTGAAAACTGTATGTTAGCTTATTGAATATGTATAAAGAATACGTTATGTAATTATGTAAAGTTTTTTTTTCGGAAAAGATCAAGATCAGTTCAAAATACAATTGTACCTACAATTTTATTCTCCTCGGAATCTGGAAATCCACCAGATGTCGAATATTCTTGTTTATTACGTCTTCTTACTAAAAGTATCTAGTGATATGACAAAATACTAATTTATCGTCAGTGATATGTTGTTTCACTAAACTAAATAAATCAAAACTCAATGCATTTATTTCAATTAAACCAATTACAGGCACTTTTGAATTGTCAAAGGGTCGGTCAGTCAGAAAGATGAAGCTAGTTGCCCATTCCAAAGCGTAGTACCTATGGATAAGAACGGGCAAGAAACTCCATGGACACTCTTTTAAATCAAAATTATATAGTTACAAAGTCTTAGTTACATCATTCATGTTAAAAATTATACATGTGAGAACGATGCAGAACGTTAAAAGCGTCCATAATGAAAAGAGAAGAAAAAACAACAATTCAAATAAAATAAAATAAGCCATGGCAGCAAAGAGATGACCAGTCCCTACTGACGGCGCCCGTTCACGAACATGACGCATGTATTAGCACCAGTAAGCTCAACCATTTTGAAGGGAGCTAAATGAGCCAACACATCTATCAAATCTAGTTAAATGTCAGAAAAGTGGATACTGCCGAATAAAAATCGAGCCATGCATTTCTCTCGCTCGATCTACTCGTAGTACCCATACGGGCACTAGTGGGCAGGACCACCTCACAAAATTTACTTTCTTTGAGACCACTTAAGTACATCCAAACGAGCTGCTGAGGTAGCTTTTTGATTGATATTCCAAAAGTTGATCGAGGACCATTGGACTCCAAAAATATTTTAGGCATACTATTGGAGATAAAAAATGGTCTTTATAAAGTTGGGTCTGCATGCACCAGTTAATTTGTAATTTTGTTTTATTAGTTTATTCATCAACAGTATTCTTTATTTCACTACATTTAGTTTAGTAAAATGACATAATAATATCTCTGACTTTATAAATAAACAAAACAAAAAAAAATATATATTAGTATTTTTATTTATATTAGTATTTTGTCATATCACTAGATACTTTTAGTAAAAAGACGTAATAAACAAGAATATTCGACATCTACCGGGATTTCGTGATATCCGTAGGCATTTCGTGAAATCCCTAATATACTCATTTCCCTGCGACATGCACAGCAAATTTTATTTTGCTGCAGAACGAGACAATATAAAAATTTTAAATGCAGTTCCGCTTTTCTGTCGAAGAATATTTTCTCTTAGCTAATTAATACCCATGGTGAAAATATTGACAGCAAGGTTTTAGCATGTAACTTATGTATCGTCACTTATATAGAAATTTTAATGCATAGTTGATATAAATATCGCGATACGCGAATTAGGCAGATTACAGGCATCGAACATCACGATCAGCTTCCACTGCGGGCCGTAAAAACGATACCAACAGCTGACGTACAAAAGCCAAATTTTACACCCAACTTTAACACTTAATTTGACCTGAAAATTATTGAACAACACTTTCGGAAATTGCTACAGTAGACAGTTCACCAACAAAGTCCCATGAGACAATCCACGACCGAAATAAACCGCTTTTCTCAATCCCCAAGCGACCACTTGCCAAAGTATTTATATTTAACAGCAGAAACAGTTAAGTTAATAATTCAGAATTTTGGTGCATTTTACTGTACTCAAGTGTGTAATCTGAGCTACACTGGAGTATGTATGGATCAGTGATTCGTACTAGCCAATATACAAATGTACGTACATTTATGTACATAAAATCCGTACGTTTATGTATGTATTTTAAACTGGACTGTGGTATTCCAATAGTGTGATTTATTTGCATTTCAATGTTCGGCTGAAATGTTGTTTGATGTTAAAAATTGATGTTATGCGAGTGCCATATTTTGGTGAAATATTGATTGAATTGTTAAGCGTAGGTACAGATCGAGTTAAAAACACCACGCTGCGCTCCATAACTCAAGTAGCGGATGTTGGAGAAAAAAGAGCCAGGCTGAAGTGGGAATGAGCCGGACACGTCTCACGAATGCACCCGGATAGATGGGCAAAGATCGTCACTCACTGGACGCCTGAGGCAGAACATCGCCGTCGAGGTAGACCAAGACGAAGGGTCGAAGGTGGCGTGACGATTTAATATCATTTGCAAAGCCAACATGGCCAGAGATCGCACAAGACAGAGAGGTTTGGAAGAAAAAAGGGGAGGCCTTTGCCCAGCAGTGGGACACGAAAATAGGCTAACAAAAAAGAAATTGATTGAATGACCTCGGTACATATCTCGCTGTTATAGAAGCACTTCCTAGTGAGGTGCCACGAAGAGAAAGAAGGCTTTTGGGGATTAAAAATCGATGTCCGTGGGTTTTTAGTAAATGAATCCAGCCGTATTCAGTAAAATAAAAATAAAATAGCCGCCATTTCAAAACAGTAGGGGCAAAATGCCTTAATACATATGTTGGATTTGTCGATAAAATTGATCATAAATTGCCTCGCCTTAACGGGTCGGACACCGGTGACCAGACACACTCTATATTCGTAAACGAAACTTTGATTTTGGTATACACAAAGGGTTTTATTAAACACTAGCTTCTGCCCGCGACTTCGTTCGCGTGGTACACAATGCCTATTAGATACTAAAACAACAGACACATTTTTATAAAACTCCCCGTCGCTACTACTTTGTTTTTGCTTAGCGTTTTTTCTGATTTTCGATCTTTTTGCTCAGGCCATATTGGTCTATTGGTCCTAGCGAGATGTTAAATAGATCTTATAATTATCCTTTCTCAAGGATTAGGCTATCAAATGCAAAAATATTTGTTCAGATCCATAGGGGTTCCTGAGTGGTTCGTCAACTCGTCCTGCATGCCTACGGCCCATTTGGGACGACTTGACGAAAATGAAAATAAATTTTATTTTCGTTCTACAAGTCGTCCTACGTTTTTTTTTTTTTTTTTTGTATAGAACTTTAAACTTTATCAACGTTTGGTACAGTTAGCAAGACAAGTCATAACAATATTTTTTTAAGAATTGTTTGTTATGGAAGAACCCATGTTACCCATGTGTTTATGTTGTTGTTTTGTGCTAGAACTGAAATATAACTATCGCTCACCATATTTAAACCAAAGCTGTTACATTACCGTCGCTTTTAACTAAATATGACACGCCTAATAAATAATATTCAACGCTGCATACCAATAACAAACATAATAGAGATATAAATCAAAGCATATTGCTACAATCACATTGATTTTGCTGTTTATTAGTATTAGTTTAACATTAAGAGCGGTTTCCGGAATTCGAGAAATACCGGTCCGAAGTGACCATTGTCCTATTTGTATGAGGGGTTGCGCACTAGATCCGAACAAATAGGACTATGGACTATTTCTCGGATTCGGATCGGACGTAGTGCGAAACCGCCCTAACAGTTATTTAGCAACTAGTGATATCTATAGCTGCTATTTGAAACCACAGTTACTGACTTGTGCAATGTAGTTCCCACACCTACTGTCAGTCTGTTCATGGCGTGTTCACCCACAGGGATTAGGCTTCATATTTATCATGGTCTTCATGTTTCACGGATGGTACTATAGTCTTCCTACTCAGGTTCCTCTGCGTACTTAGCATGAATGTTCGTTGAACAGTTACTGTTTGTTCAGTTTCATTACCAGTCGACAGCGAGGCGGAGGAATTTTTAATTGACTTCCAAAAAGGAGGAGGTTCTCAATTCGGATGTTTATATAAGGTCCCATTAAAATAGATGGACAAACTTTTAGAAATCATTCAGACCACCAAAATAAAGATGATGATAAAAAAATATAAGTATAAGAAAAACGCATTAGATACTTACAAGAAAAATAATCAGCGATCGCGAAAATACACTAATGTGCCGGCAATTTTTTATTTTAGGTCAAAATAGTCAGTGGTCAGTGTTTTTTTTTTGCTTGGACATCTGTGGTTAGACGTACTGAGCGCTGTGTTAAAATTTGTTCATCTATTTTTAACGGGACCCTGTATAGTGGATACATATATTTTTTTTTATGTATGTTCGGGCATAACTCCGTCATATATAGACGGATTAGCAAAATTCTTTTTTTAATAGATAAGGTATGCCTCAGGGGTGATTCCATATAAATTTTATTAACTTTACTTGGGTGGTTATTGAGTTAGCTTCAATAATAAGATTTTTTTTCACTTAGTTTATATTGGTGATGTTTTAATAACTTTCTGTTACTGATGTTTACATAGCAAGTAGTGTTAAATTAATTTGTGTGGGGTAGGTAAAACTACAAAGAGAAAAATAACTTTAATTTCGGAAGTCGGTGTCAAAAAACGAAAATGCGGAACCAACGACATCGACTTCCGAAATTAAAGTAAAGTACTTAGGTATAAAATAAAACTTTCTAAATTGAATCTAGTAGGACCTAAACGTCAGGTAGGTACTGTGTTACGATCTGATCAAAAAGGCTTGATGAATGAATAATTGATTAATTTAAAGATCAAATGTTTGTCATTCATAAATTAATCATAAGTAGGCAGGTAGTTTGCGCAAACAAAAAACATTACCATAAGTACTAAAGAATTCTTATCACAGCTGTTCAAGGTGGACAAGACAAGTTGATAAAAAAACGGAATTCATTGAAAATAACCTTGAAAACATTACCACACTAATAATAACGTGACGTCATTATCAATACATGATATCGTTGTATGCAGAGAGATATTTTGCAGTCATTATCACAGCCGAAATAGCTCAGTTGGGAGAGCGTTAGACTGAAGATCTAAAGGTCCCTGGTTCAATCCCTGGTTTCGGCAGAACTCTTTTTGTGTTTTCTTTCCATGTTTTGTAAATAAGTATTCTGTTTTATTACATTTTTTTCATCAATATACATTCTTTGCCTTAGTAAAGTATTTTAAATAGTTTATATTTAAATGTGTTTGAAGAAATATTTTCCGTTACATAGTACTTAACTACTAACATTGTTTGGTGGCGCCATCTAGTGTGACATTTTTTAATTACTTTTTTTATCCTCTGTGACAGAGGTGAAAGAGAGGCCTTTGCCCAGCCGTGGGACATTAGTGTCTAATAAAAAAAATACGATTTAATTATTTCGTAAGTAATTGATTGTTTAGAAAGTAATTATTTTTGTACTTACATAAGTCAATTTAATTTAAATAATTTGTATACAAAAGTTTGAATCTGCCCACAATATCTCAAAACGCCCCTAATTTTAAAGTAACGTTCATAATCATAAAAAGTTATAGAGCATCCAAAGACTTGCTAAAGTCTGATTATCAAAAATTGTAATTCATAAATTTATTTTAGCACTATAACGTTCTATAAACCTACTATAGAGTTATGAAACCTACAATTTATAAAAGGAAAAAAAAATGGCCGACTCTACATCAGCTGATTAATAAGAAAATGACATTTGACTATTGGCATGAGCATTTTAACTTATAAATGTCGTAAACCTTCTATAAGCTGTTTTTATGAGTAAGGCCGAAAGTCATTGATACCTTTTTTATTTTAACTGGTTTACTTTACTTTATCTAACCCATCCTTTAAGCGGCCTTGTCGGAAGCCATTACCGTGTTACAGCACTTAAAGCCGGTCAATCTAGGTTACCGACCGGTGAATGCGAGCAGAAGTAGATGTTTATCCGTTTCTTATCACAATCGGTTCTTGATTAGGGTTATTTATAGTTTACTTTACTCTTATGGAGCGGTGAATGAACAAATACACTTTGTTTAAAGAATACTTCTATTTATAATAATGGTGATAGACGTCTTGAAAACACTATTTTTTTTTTGACACTTTCCGTATGGGTTTTTTTCTTTAAATAATCTAAGGTAATTTTGGCAAGAGTCCTTCGTTCAGTAGTATTGTTTGTTGACAGGTACAACGGCATACGACACAGTCAGACCCCTCGCCTACCAGGACGCCAGAGTATTCATGCTGTGCTTCAACATAGCCGAGCCTGAGAGCCTACACAACGCTGCCGCTAAGGTAATTACTGATTTTATTATTAAAAAAAAAACAATGATAACTTGAATGATAAACGGAGACTATAGACATAGATAATACTTACCTAGCACTGCGTAACATTGCAGAGGCCTGTGGATGATATTTTGTGTTTTGTTAACTATTTGTTTAAAATTTTAGCTCTCAAAATCCCAATCTTCTTCTTCTTAACGTGTCGGTAGCAATCTAACTGTACTCAGCCCAGAATTCGGCTACTTGTTTGGCGCCATCACTAGCGTCCATCAGTTCCTGTAACGTGCAGCTGACAGGACACGCAGGACACGATATTACTTAATATCGTGTCCTGCGTGTCCTGTCAGCTGGTGGTGCTGTTCCACACCACACACCACACACGTGGAGTGTAAATGTGGTGTGGTGTGCACACCACATTTACACTCCACGCAACAACATCATCTTGTCCAAGGTTTCTTCATGCCCCTCAGTCACCCTCAAGATAGAGGAAGTACAGACGCCACACATCAAGCTACCCCAATCTGTCAAATTTCTTTGATAGATTTTCAACTTTACTACAAAGCATTAAGGTTCATATTCACAGATTGGGCTAGCTTGCAATGCTGGCCTCTGTATATGAGGATTTCCGCAGCGAAAAAAAGAAAAAGGCTCAAACTCATAACCTTTCTCTCATTCGTCTCTTTTGTAAAGTTAATAACCGAATGATCTCTATTTCCAGTGGTACAGAGAAGTAAGAACCCATGGCGGCTCGGCCCCCGTGCTGCTCTGCGGCTGCAAGGCAGATCTTAGACATGAGAAGGAAACGCTCACCATGCTGTCCAAGCTAAGAACACATCCAGTCACCAGTGAAGAGGTAAAGAAAAGATGCTTTAAGATACAAGTGTAGTCATATTCAAAAAAATAATAATAATTATCCGATTGCACCCGAGATTTTGTACGTTACTCTAGGATACATATCCGGTAGGCTCCTAAATCCTTACCTATCCTTCGGGCACGTCTTCCCTACCATTACCACGCCCCCCGGTCTATTCCTTGATATGCAATGGTCTCTGTAGCACCATGAAAATGAGGCTACAGAAGCTAGTGCGAATCTTGGGGTTCATTCGATTAATCGAGTCTGGTTTAACCACGCTGGGATCGGTGCAATTCATTCATTCATTCGATTGCACCCGAGATTTTGTACGTATACGGTCACCACCAAGTAACCAGGGTCGTCGGATATAGAAAGAAAGAAAGAAAATACATTTATTTGCGGCAAACATGACGCATCAAAAAATACAAACAAAAAAAACAATTTGGGAGAAAACATGCGTCACATCTACGCAAAATGGCCTTCGCTTAGCATAATGATAAGACCCTATACGAGATAGAGCCCCAGCGCTGGTTTTCAGCGACAGTCGGCGTTGACTTGATGACTTCAACCAGTGCAGCATACGATTAGATATAATGAAAAAAAAAACAATCAAAAAAAGAAATGAAATACTTATACATTACAAAAAGTTAAAGTTTAGTAAGAAACCGATGCATGTTTTCGAATAAAATTTAATTTAATTAATAGAAAACAAGGTGGAAGGATTTGTGGGCAGCCTTTTCTCAGCAGTGGGACAGTGTAGGCTGAGTAAAAAAATAAATAGAAAACAAACAGTTCATTTATCAAATTAAATTTTGTACATTGTACTAGGACCATCCCCATAAAACTTCACATATAAATATTTTTCGCGTTGGTAAGGTATGATGCGTTACTTTCAAAATAACACATAAAATAACCACTATATTTAATTACACAGATTGCCGTAAGCTACAAGAATTGAGGACATCTTATTACCCTAAATAGACATCCAATTACAATCTCCCCAGAAGTTCCAAAATAAACTCATCATTCTAATCCACGCAAAACCCATCCTATCTACGCAGACTTCTCAAACACATGCTACCAGTAATTTAGACTACCTTCTAACGGCCCCGAATTTATTTTAGCCTCCTCAATTTCACGGAGTTCGCCAACATCTCAAATTGGAAAGCTCCGATCCCTAGCAAAGCGATTTAACTTCATTCATCAGAATTCCTAATCTAAATTGAAACATCCTGACGCATTTACACGTATTGTATAACTGGGCAATTGAAAACTCGGTCGCAAATTCAGGCTGGACGTCCGTATTAATTAGAGATCTTATTCAACTAGTTACCATTGGGTAAATGGGGGCAGAGTAATTGGCTCGTTCCATGAATGAATCGAATAGACTCGCGGATCGGTCTGACATTGAGGCTCCTTGGAGCGTTCTCTTGTGTGAATCGTTTCAGTAATTGAGAAGTGACTTCGTTTTCATTTGATATTTTTTTAGATTCATAGTTTTGATTCATGACAGCATTATTTAAGTTTGTATCCGAATTGATGCATCACGATGACTGGTAATATGACTCGCATACTAATAAACAATAGGAAATTATTGATACTAAGCAGTATGAGCATGAGTAAGCCTTAGAATAAGCATTTATAATTCCAGGGCCAGGGCAGGTGTTTTGTATAAAATTTTAACGTTTCGATACATGTTTCAAATGCATATTGAATATGGTTTTAAATTTTCACAGGCTTTATCAGTAGCAAGACAGCTGGGAGCGATGACCTATGTGGAGACTTCAGCTAGAGCTTCTACAAAAGGCGTCAAAGATGCCTTCGAAGTAGCTGCACTGGCCGCCCTCGGAAAACTAAACAAGCAACAGTTGAAACAACAGGTATACAACCTTTCATATCACTGTAGCCACGTGACCAGTATAGAGGTATAAGGAACAGGGTGTAAAATTCACTCATCCTCCATAGAAAAGGGAGGATCCTCCGACCAGATGAATGTTGTGTCTGGCGGGCAACTGCTCGATGATTCATGTCGGGCTAGTTGCGTGGTAAAGTCTGCTTGCGAGATGCAGGATTTTGTGTGACGTCAATATGACGCGTAGTTTGTATGTGGTGTTTGTAGATACCGCTACATCAGTATACACAACATAATATTACTTTAATCTTATCTTCCCCCTCTTTTTTTCCTAACTTGCTGGACAGCATTCCAAGCGGATTCTAAAGTAGGTACGTAGACAAGGCTTATAGCTATATCCAACAATTTATTATATCTTGAAGTCCTTACATATCAATATCAATCTTAAATAACTTCCATTCACAAATCTTAAAAAGAACAAAACCAAATAATACTTTTTCCCAACAGAAACAAGTGGGCCGCAGCAAAAGCAAGCGCGATCTGAAAGCCGAGCTGAAAGGACGCGCGAAGAGTTGCTGCGTCATGTGATCCGTCGCCGGCCACCCCTCCCGGTGGCCGCACGACTGCTAGGCGACCACCGCCCTTCTTCTTGAACCCAACCGTTCCTAAGAGGAACAAACCCGGGCCTAAGTATATGCCTTGCGGAACACCCGACGTAAATATTCACTGACGAGTTCCCCTCATACATAGGAGGCAACAAAATACGACACATATATTTAGTGTCATTATTTAAAATGTTTATGTGAAATAACTACGTGCAAAGTGATCAAATAATTTAGTTCTAAGTGTGATTCATTATCAAAAGCCTAATAGAGAACTATTATTATTAATGTACTGTAAATTTTAAAGGGAGCGGAACGAAGTTCTTTCGATTTTTAGGTGACAGTATCAGTAAAATAAAAAGGTGCAATGTAATTATAGCCCTCAGGGTTGGAGCGTGAGCCTGTGATAAAGTTAAACATAGAAAATTCGCGAGAAAAAATAGAAACGTTTTAGATTGAATTAGAAAGGCGAGACGACGCTCATTTTGGCATTTTATCATCATTAACAGTTGAAACATTAATGTAAAGAATAAAGAATCATGTTAGTTAGGAACAAATACGTGTTTTCATATACATTAACATAACGATGTAAGTATAACTTGATGTTTTTCTATAAGATAGCATTTTCATATGTATAGAATGTAATGGAAGTTAACGAGGCTCCGTTGTTTTGTGTAGGACCAATGTTGCTCTTATTTAAATGCAGTAGCTTATTTGTTTTAAAGCTACGAGCTAAACATTTTCTTTGTGATATACATACGTAAATGTAATGAATAAAAATAAAATGCACAATGGTGGACAATACTAAATTACGGAGGTCCATAATGCTAGTTAGTTTCACGTCCATGTTTGCTATAGATGTTAGATTTTTGTACGTTTACAATATGAAAAATTAAATGTTGCTTGTCAGTAGAAAGTTCGTACACCATTTCATAATTAGGATTATCTTTCCTTGTAATCGTGGGAATTAAAAAAAAATTTGCTGTAAAATATATTTTATTATGTGACAAAGTCCGAATTTTAGTTTTCAAAATCGTAATATTAAAAAAGTACATCACTGATTTTACCAACAACCATTTTCACTTTCCCTTACGTAAAACGTCTCGAGAGAAATTGCTTGATCATTCTATGAATAAAAATGGCTGTCGTTTTTGTGTCGCGAAGCCTAAAACGTCAAATAATAATAAAGGCGGCTATTGAGTTTCATAATTAGGTTTTCAAGTCACGCGTGGCAAAGGCGAGGCCTCGTCGGAGTCACGATTGCTTTTCAGCTCCCTAATGCAAAGTGAAACTAAAAATGAAAATAAGTCATGAAAATATTCATACTACGAGTTTTGTAGTATTTGGTGAAACTTAATGTTTTGATAATGATTTAGTTTAATCCATCGGTTCCGAACGTGGGCAATAACGCCCCTTTCTAGGCGTTTGAGACTTTTAGGGGGCAGTTGAAGTCCCAAAGATTATTTTACATATATCCTATCTTACGACTATAATTAACGTTTAAATACATATAATCGTGGCAATAGCTTCAGATTCGCGATGGTAAATAAAAAAATAGGGGCCTCTAGAAAAAAATATTCTCAAAAAAAATGGTGGTAGGCAAAATAAAGATGGAGAACCTTCGGTTTAATAATTCATAGTATCTACCTAATGGCTGCCATAAAACAATTCCTCTTTCTAATAGTAATTTTATGTTGTATCAATATTCGTCACGTAGTCTATGTTGACTGTCTGAAGGGTGTGTAGCTAAGTTATTAACAGGCGCACGGGTTGATCGGTCAGGTTAAGCTACGCTTGCCGCGGTTGGTCCATGAATGGTCCATGAATGGCTTTACATACCAAAACCCATCCGTGCCTCGGACAGCACATTAAACTGTAGGTCCTGGCTATCGTGAGGATCATTGACAGTCGTTACGGGTCCTCAGAAACCCGAAAGACTAGCAACCAGTCTCACCATAGTATTACCCAATACTGGGTTGTGGAGGCCGGATAAGCAGTTGCTCCATGTAAAATACTGGTATTCAGCTGCATCCAGTTAGAGTGGCAATGATGATGAGTTTAAATTGGTTGTTGGCAAAATCAGATATTCTTCAAATTAAGTACATTTCTAGTTAGGTAAACAAAAAATAAAAATTCTTCATATTGAACAAATTGGGTGTTAATTTTAATAACATTATTTTCGATTGTTTAAAGTATTGTAAGTCGATATCAAGCTTTAAATTCAATGTTAGCTTTAATTATCGTTATATTTAAATATTTAAACATGTAGTTTTAGTATTTTTTTTTTTTCATTAAAAACGATAATCGGACTAAATTTTTATTTACCTGTACCACATTTTTTATTATTTCATGAACAAATTGTACATATCATGTAAGTTTTGTATAAATTAGAACTCTGACTTCATTTATGAAAAAAGAAACTCATATAAAATTTCAAAAAAAAAAAAAAACTTTGTCTCTTCGAGATAAACTATATATTATCTTCTTATTCACAGACATTTGACTAATGTAAATATACAAAAAAAAGTCAACCAATGGATTCTATTTCGAAAAAGTTTTATTTTAAATTGGACGCGTCGTCGTAGCAAATAAACACGCTGATTGACATTCAATTATCTAGATTAATTCTCTAAAAGAAATGAGATTACAATTTCATTTCAACTTTGTAATTGGATTTTAAGCATTGGGATTACTATTTTAGAAATGCTTTTTAGTTAAAGGTCACTTTTAGCAAGGCTTAAAATAATAAAAAAAAGAAAGTTAATAACTTTTAAGCCCATCTACGACAAACGCAACTAAAAAGGTATAAACAAGACATATATTTGATGATTTCTTTTTTCGGTTTCCGTGTAGCCGGGGTGACACGCCATTAATGTCATGTAATTGAGGCATAAGTCATGCAGCAGGGTAACTCCGTTACACATTATCAGTGGCAATGGCTTTCATTTTGTCAGCTCAACGAAATTCATTACGTTATTTACGTTGTTGAGCAGACTAATTTTTCGAGCATATGAAGCAATAGATTAGCAGTACCTATCCTTCAAAATGATTCAGATTGAAAGTGTGTTACGCAATTAGGGTGCTGGTTACGCCCTTACTTTTGGATTTGCAGCGGTCGGGTAATAAATGGACAAAAGTACCTCTTTTCAAAATTTTATTCAATTCGAAATATCTTATAGAATAACCCCCTTACTAATAAACGTTGTATAGCGTCTGTATAGATACACAACGCTTTGTCTTCTTCTTTCGCAAGTCAAATTACGACGATTGAAAGAGAGATATCGGTGTGTATAAAATATATTATATAATATTCATCTGATAATTATAATAAGTACGTTTATTAGTAAGGGGTTTACAACAATCTGAACTTTAATTGTTTCATTGTACTTTGTGTCCATCGTATTTATAGATTTATATTTTTTAATTAGTCTGTGGTGTCCTACTGCTGAGCAAAGGACTACCCCAAATCTTTCAATATTGTTTAAATATAAAAAAAATCTATAAGAAATGACGTCAGAGTTTCTACAAATGCCTTATATGTTATTTCTATTTCTTTATTGTGTATGTAAACAATGTTTTAATATTAGACGAGTTAACTTGACGTTAGGCCACTTTGATGTTGTTTCTAGATATCGAATATAGCGTTCAGTGTTTTTGATATTCGTCTTTTATTTCACCTCCTTTAATATCCACCATTCATCAATTATTAATCTATGTATATATTACGGGCAAAGTGATTAACTGGGCATTATTAATAAGGACCGGCCATTATTAATAATGCCCAAGAGCGATGGGCAAAGTGACTAATTTATCACTTTGACCGGCCATTATTTATAATGCCCGACGGCCCGTGGTCCCGTGGTCCGTGTGGTGTTTGAGATAGCTTGAATTTATCACTTGGACCGGGCAGTATGAATAATTCCCTACTTGTAGCCGGGCAATGTGATAAATTTTACAACATGCGAGGGGCGCGTACGTGCGGGGGAGGGTAAAGTAGGTAACTACTGATGTTATTACATTTTTAACTGTTTATTTTTTAACAAAGTACTACATAGTAGTCAAAAAATAATCATTCAATGGTTTTTTTTTGTTAACTTTTCATGAAAATTTTGTAAGTTTAATTTCATTTAATAAACAAAAACACTACAGTTCACCTATTTTATTAATTTGCCCAAGGTAGGGTGGGCATTATTCATAATGGCCGGGAAAAGTGATTAATCATGCTGTTTTAATCACATTGCCCAATTGAGTCGGGCATTATGAATACAGACCGGCCGTTATTAATAGTGCCCGGACTTATCAAATTGCCCGTAACATATATACCTAATTAAAAATGAATCGCCGAAATGTATGTACGCGCATAACTTCCGAACGACTGCACCAAATTGGATAATTCTTTTTTGTTGTGTTTGGTATTGCCAGGACAAGGTTTGTATGAAAGAAAATTTCAGAAATTCGAAAATGAAAATTCCACCCCTGCGAATTATATGCGATATACATATATTTCTGTAGATTGGTTTACAACACTTTTATTCGTCAAAAATAACGAATGTGACTCAGACCCGACACGAAAGAGACATATCTCAGTTTTTTTGTTATTTTAATATAGCTAAAATATATATTTTTTATATTCCAATTTTATATTCAGAATAGTGTTAATTTATTTCTGTTATATTTAATGTAACAAAATAACTGGGATGCGTTCCTTTTGTGTCGGGCCTGGGTAAATTTTCTATGGGACGTAACCCTTCTTCTTTTAATGAGTTCGGTGTTTCCTATTCTGAGAAGAAAGATAGAAACAAACTCAAAGGTAGCAGTCTCTTTTAAAGTCCGGATATAATTTTGCTCAGATATAATATCCCTCATTTAATTTCGGAATTAACCACTTGTTGTTGTTGTCTACCACTACGTTTCTTGGCTATTTAGTATTTTTGGACTCCAAAATGGGAATTATTTGAGGTTAACAAAAAGAGGCACAAACATTATACCTATTAAGTGTTCAATAATATTTTTTGAAACGTAAAATAAGAATTATTCGAGGCATTTTTTTATGATTAAGTATATGCCTTTTAGAAGGTTTTACCCCTTAAAAAGTTTCTAATAAAGAGCCTTACCAATCCAATTAAAGAAATGGGAGCATCTATCAAGGAAATACATCTCACTGTGATCCTCTACCCTGCGGCGACGATATTTCCCCAGATCTGTTAGTCGTAACGACCTATAGGAAAGGCTATGTTCGGCATTAGACGTTTCGGGATATTTATGGGCTGTTACAATGACTTACGACCTTGAACGAGTAAGTACATTTGACACGAATACCTTCTAGAGTCTAGACGATTTATTCGTGCCGTAAAAAAGATTAAAAGGCACTTTTTTTTAAGTGAAAACTTCTTTAGGCGCGATGGGCATTTCTTGAGATGGGAAAAAACTATTGAACTCGCGTCACTGTTACCATAATCGACACCGCTTCAGATGTGTTCAGCTGGCCTCGGGATGTAGGTACTCGGTTTTAATGTATATCCAATATGTCAGTGAGTGATGGCAAAGTATTCTGTTTGTGTTTTGTTTTCACTTCTGTCGGCACTCCCGGAGTGCCAAAGTTTTTTTTTCTTTTCTAACTAAAGATCAGAGAAAAGAGTGACGATATACGTACGATATACGTATGTATATCGTCACTCTTTATCGTCACTCAATCAATCAGTCAATGATACATTTTTGGTTACCTCATTTGCCTAGTCACCGACAGCAAATAACTGTCGGAAGAAAAGAAATAATTGTCTAAGTATATAATTCAACCTGTCAAAATTTTCGAGTTTCGGATTTGGGAACAGCGTTTTAAGGACTCCTATTGATTGATGTTCGATTTGACACGGATGCGTATCGAATATTTGTGAATAGGTCTAAAATCTGACGAATTCCGTGTTGTTTTAAAAACTAGGAGATGATTTTCGCAGAGGAAGAACAGTCACATGTGACCATATAATATCATCGATCCCGCGATCGTATGCTAGCGGAATCCGGCGCAAATGTCCCGCCGTATGTCGTTGCATCCCGCTGCGATATCCTCTAACTCGCTCTTCAATACCCCATAACGAAATCCTATGATGCTCCGTGGTCGGTCTTTACGTTGGTAAGTTTAAAATACCTTACCCCGCCAACCGCCGATGAGTGATGGTCTTTATAATTCATCAATTAAGGCGAGATAAGGTAGCCCGCGAAATTCAAATTTTTATACGATTTTGCCGGTCTATATCTGAAGGCCAATTCTCGTAATTTAAAACGTTCAAAATCTAGTCGCAGTCTCATCTCGGCGACAAACAAATGTCAAAAACTTGTCAAAATATAGGGAAATTAAAGGCACTTTTGACAGATTGAGACTGAGATCAGACTGTGAACGTACTTAAAATTACGAGAATTGCCCCCCAGGTTGTATGTTGATCTAAATACGATTCGCCGCCGTAAAAATATTTATTTATACAATTATAATCATAAAAATCAATAATAAAACTATCTAGGTATACCTTATGACTATTTCATGACATTTGAGGCCAATTCTAACTCAAGGATTTGTATTTCTGATTTTAATCCTGAAAATTCATATTTGTTACGTTCGCGAATCACATATACCCTGACACTGCCCTGCAAATCCATATTTTCTCATTTTAATTGGCTTTCCATTCAACTGCGTAGAATATTCTTATTATGCATTTTCAACAAAGACCCATCATTCAATTCGAAACTGTTTTGACAATGCATGAAATATGTTTTCAACGTTAATATATTTGATATAACTGTCTTCAGAAGGTCAAGGTGTCCCTGAAGGTTTAGGGGTTAATATATTATTTAACCTTGGTATATCTTAGTTAGTGTAACTTCAGAAATATGGGGGGCGGTATAATGTACGAAGTTTATAAGTTATTTAATTGTAATGATCTTGGGACGCCTAAGAGATTTGAGTGTGTCTGATGAAATTATGTAGGCAAACTGCGAGGCATGCAAAATTATATAAAATGGAAAGAGAATAAAACTGAGGCTTGTAGCTAAGTTATAACAGCCGCACGGGTCGATTGATCAGGTTAAGCTACGCTTGCCGCGGTTGGTCCATGAATGGGTGGCCATCTTTACGTACCAAGACCCTTCCGTGCCTCGGAAAGCACGTTAAGCCGTTGGTCCAGGCTGTCATTCGTGGGTCTTTGGCATTGGCAGTCGTTACGGGTCGTCAGAAGCCCGAAAATCTAACAACCAGTTCTACCAAGGGTTATCGTATTACTCACTTACTGGGTTGTGGAGGTCAGATATGCAGTCACTCCATGTAAAATGTTGGTATTCAGCTGCATCCGGTTAGACTGCTGACAACTTAGTTGGGAAAAGGCTACGCAGATGATGGAAAGGGAACAATACCTACTTTATATACAACATTATTTTTAGTATATGCGAAACCTGAATATAGTTTGTTCAGAATAAGTAACTGAATCGATTCCAATAATTTTTACCCCATGTTATATTTTGGCCCAAAAATATTTAAAAAAGGTTAATAGTTGGACACCCCGAGTATATTATACTGTGCCCCGAGGAGCGACTAAGTAGGTAGTTATCTACCATACGCGCACAATGGCGCGGCGCGGACGCACAGCGAGCGGGGCGACCGGGGCGGGGGTGCAGCAACCTCAGTCACCCGGGTACCACTGGTTGGCGCGCACGTGTCGCGTGGGTCCAACTGCATAATCGCGAGCGCGCGGCCCGCCGGTGGCCGAGTTGTGTTTCGGTTGATCGTGTACTTACCTATCGTATGTAAAAAGTGTCGTGTAACCATGACTTTCTCATACACAAACGTCCAGTACACAGAAACAACGATAACAGTGATAACGTTTCCGTGGCAGTGCGGCGGTACGAGGAGCAATCAGAGTATCGTGTCCGGAACACAATGCTTTGCCGTGATGATTAACATTTTTAAACACGCCAAGATGGTTAATTGTAGAAAGTTATTATTTGTACCTACAGCCTGCTGTGGTTAAGTAATGCGATGTTTAACACTTTTCATCCACTTTGAACAAATCGCATTGACTACATTGTATCACTTACGGCTTACGAATAAGTAATTACTTATTCGTAGCTTACGGCTGCATTTATTTACGAATAAAGTACATTATAATAACTACCTACACTTGACCATTACGACAGTCCAAAGCCTGCAAGTGTGATGGAAAATGTTATCACCCGTTAATTACAATACAATCGCCGCGCGGTACGTTTAGGCACGCGGTGCCCATGATTTCATACGGACAAACAGGTAACATAACAAGCTTATAACTTGGTGATTATTCATGATACAGTTTTGAAATTTTGTACATAGATTCTTTACATAAAAATACTAGACACGTGTTTCGGGTTTCGCATATACTAAAAATAATGTTGTATAAGTAAGTTTAAAAGGTTTTATTAAAAGAGCAACGCTGAATGTGATATATTTTGAAACAGCTGTTGCAATGTTTATCTAGTTAGGGGTATGTTATTAATAAAAGGCTTTAAATGCCAATTTCGGAAAAAATGGTTATTGTCAGAATTTCGGACCTAGATAAGTGACAATCGCTTTGAAAGCGTTATGCATGGACTTATTATATTATCTACCACTAATATAATAAGTCCATGGCGTTATGTATGTCTACAACAACTTTCAGCAAAATTGATTATGTCAATCCTGTTGAAAGTCTTTGTAGGCTTTTCGGCCATTTAAAGCAATTGTCAATCCTTACCATTTTTTACTTTTTCATTATAGTTTTCGCTTATAGAATGTCAGTTTGTCTTGCCCCTCTGTTCATCTTATCGTATATCTCGCTCTGGGATTGAGGCAGCGGCCAAGATTACACTGGACTTGGTCGCGAGCTGGGGTGCCAGGAACAGGCTGGGGTTCTCCCCTGCAAAGTCATCTATGATGACGATCAGGGGAAAATTCCAGCGGGCCCCCACTGTCAAGTTGGCCGGGGATTCGGTCAGGAGTGTCACCTCGACGACGGTGCTGGGCGTGGTACTTGACGCAAATCAGTCTTTTGCGCAGCATGCGGTATCGATAGGGGAGCGTGCGGCCAAATGCTTCGGGAAGATGTCGAGGGTGTCGGCATCGTCCTGGGGCATTCGATATCCCGGTCTGCGCGTCCTCTACAGGGGCACTTTCGTCGCCACGATCACGTATGCTGCGGCTTGTTGGCACAAAAGGGCAACACTCCACGTTGTTCGCAGCGCGCTGCTCAGGTGCCAGAGATCGAGTCTGATTCTGCTGACGAAGGCGTACAGGTCTACCAGTACGGCTGCGCTGGCAGTATTGGCCGGCGTTCTCCCGGCGGACTTGGAGGTGATCCGTGCGGGGCGGTTTGATGAGGAGCGCCAGAGCGCGGCCGAGGCACAGGTCGAGCTGGGTTTGCGGAAACAGGTGCTGGCCCGACGGAGGCGTGAGATCTCTGATGAGACGATGGATGTATGGCAAAAGAGATGGGTAAATGAGGAGAAAGGACGGGAGCTGTTCCGTTTCTTCCCGGACGTGGCGGCTCGCGTCAGGTCGCACTGGATCGTGCCGGACCACCAACTGTCCCAGATTCTCACGGGACACGGGTGTTTCAGGAAAAGGTTGCATGATATGACGTTATGTGAGGACAGTATGTGCTATTGTGGTATGGATGAGGAAGACCTGCACCATGTGCTGTGGGCTTGCCCCCTGTATGAGGAAGCCAGGTGCAAGATGATGGATGGGGTAAGCCGCGTGGAGGCTGGCCCGATCTACTACGGCGATCTCGTAAGTTCACCGGCGAACTTTGACCGGCTCAAAGAGTACGCGCACTACTGGCATGCCGCCCGGAGTAGAATGGAGAGAGGAGGCACGCCATGATGGCCTACGTGGTATTTATTTATGTATTATATGTAGTGTATGTAATATGTTCTATAAAAAAAAAAAAAAGAGAGAAAAGGGAAAAAAGGAACAAAAATAACAGACTAAAAAATGAAGTATTGAAAAGAAACACAATACAAAAAAAAAAAAAAAAAAAAAGGAGGAACGGGAAAAAATATTACCCAAAAAAAAAAAAAAGAGAATATGTGTGCAATTTGCGTTTTTGTGTTGTGTTTCAGGGTGCTCCGTTGTTGCTGCCATGTAATGGCAGTAACGACGGAGCAAAATGGCAGGGCACGACGGCCGGCGACGAAGGCGACGACCGTTCTGTGTGTGTTACAAGCCCAGTTGGGGAGAGTTGTCATTAGGGACACACATGGCTATAACTTGTAAGGGTCAAGAAGCGCCTGCGGACTGATAAGATTGCCAAGGGTGCTATGTCCGCAGCCGCCCCACGTTTCGGCCCGTATAACGTATGTTGGTAGGGCCATGGGAAGGTTGGAGGGAGTGTTCATCTTATCGCTGCAACAAGACGCAGAGTTGTCGTTTGCATATGCGTCTAACAGCTGCGACCAGTAGCAAGAGCGTGCGACTCCCCTAACTTGTCGTTTCGACTCTGTAACTAGAAGCAAAGAGTGCGAGCTTCGAACCAGATCAATGAACTCAGACTATCGCAGTCCACTGCTGGACATAGGCCTCTCCCAGGCTGCGCCACAACACCCAGTCCTCCGTTTTCCACTTCCAGTCTGTTCCAGCCACCTTCTTCAGGTCGTCAGTCCATTTAGTTAGGGGGCGTCCCGCACTACGCTTGCCGACACGCGATCTCCACTCCAGGACTCGTATGCTCCATCGGCCATCGGTCCTTTGACCAACATGGCGCATACCCACTACCACTTAAGATAGGTACTTGAACAAGATACTGATATGAAAATTGTCGAACGCAGCCTGTCGTTGCGTTTAGTCGCCGAGCTCTCTCAGTCGCATGTCGCACAAACGACCTTGTATTGTCAAGCACATTACTGGTTGATATAATTTTCTGAACAAAACAACATGTCGTGGTAACAGCGCTATGAGAACCTAGATAGACAGAGCCATTGTACAAATATAACCAGTGGTTCAGTTGAAAGAATATTAGATTACTTACTTGAAACATGTTAGTTTCAAATAGCAATCGCTCTGTGAGAAGTACAGCTTTATACCTATCTACAAGGGATGAAGGTATCAAGAGGTAGGCACTTAAATAATGAATTTACAGTATTATACGGGGATTAAGTGGCAAACCAGCATAAACAAAATCAAAAGTGATTTATTCAAACTTGGCTGAGAATCAGCAATTTTGGACGTCAAAATTACATAAGACAGTCCTCAAAAATGCCTTCACCACTTCCTAGTGCTTCAACTAAGAAAAAGAAGAGGCGCAGCAAACTCCCCAGCAGCACAGCTATCTGTTAAATTAAAAGAACTTGATTCTATAGGATAAGCAGGTCCTATTCCAAGCATAGATTCCTATGAAGAAGAACGGCCAATAACTCCATAGATACTCCACACCAGAGGCATTGCAGATGCGTTGCCATCCAATAGACAAAGTTGGTATATTTTCATGGGACTAAATTACTCCAGCACCCTTACCCTTCAAACTAGAATGCTGCTTAGCAGAAATAGGAAGGTATTGCGTTGTAGTACTTCCTTGGTTTAGCTGTTTCCAGTATACATATAGTAAGTAGAAGCTTTTAAATAGCAATTGTAAACGCCACTCCACGTCCACTGATATATCCCGCTCTCCTCGTGACGTCGCCTAGAATGTCCCCGACCATTTTTGTCGGCGCGCCAAGGGGTGCCTCGTCACTTACACACGATCCGTACACAAAAAAAAACTGAAGAATCTAAACAAATATAATAAAGCTGAAGAATTGTTTATTTGAACGTGCTAATCTCTGGAACATCCAGTCGGTTTGAAAAATTATTTTAACCTTTGGTAGCATCATTGCAAAAAGAAACCGCCCCGACCCTTGCTCGAGCCAGCCCGTGCCGCTGAGCCTGTGATTTTTTCTCCCAGGGACGCTCCGAGATCCGTACCCCACAGGGCACCCGCAGGGTTCTTTAACACGTAGTCGCTTGGTTTTAAGTTTTTTTTAAACCCTGTTTTTTTATGTTAATTTATTGAGGCATGCAAGTCCGGTTAAGCAGACAACGAAGGTTTAGATGATGTAAGTCATTTGATGCTTCAATTTTGCCACTAGTAATGAACTTACGGAGAAGGTATGTGTGTCTCGTTATTATCACCCATATTTTAACTACTGTGGGCGAACTATGGGTATAGTGTTGGTTATTGCGGAATAGAAAAACGGTTTGCATTTCAATTAGTTCCAATCAGATTATAATTTCACGAACAATTTTAATCACAATAGCAAATCACACACTATAGGTACACGATACAACCAGATACGGAACGCGGGACAGTTTCTGTGCACATGTTGTTCGTATGATGTCCGATGTCCAAGAGACTCTATTCTTTTTTTCCGAATGTATGAACCTTCTTTTTGGCTCCTACACAGTGAACATAACCTCTTTCCAGTGGTAGTTCGTTTTATTACAACCGAGGGAGTGAACACGTCTCCCTAAGTGCCAATTCCGAGCTTATAAGTTATATACTATAACATCTTACAAGATGTCTGCTAAATATTGATGGAGTTATGCCATTGCGTGTATTCCTCATTGAATAATGGATTATCTTTTGTTTAACTATTTTTTACTGTCATGTTTTATTGTAATTTAATTTAGTTAATCTGTATTTCCAAAGCGTTAGGGTTGTTAGCAGTACACACAAAAATAATTAAAATAAAAAGGTGTTAGTAAACAAAGCAGGTTACACAATAATAGTACTCTTACGTAGTCTCAGGCACTAGGCCGGGTCTAGCCTTGGCAAACACGGTCACTAATCAGAAAAAAGTGAGGTCAAAAGTGTGGTTATTTGAGTAGGCATGCCTACTTAAGGATGATAAGTCATGGTAGTACGCGTGAGACGTACGTATTATTAATTATGTCGTATTAACTTGAACGAGTAAAGACCAATGACAATGTGCGAATAGTACGGGAGCCGAGTAGGACGCCCAGCGCCTTAAATAAAAAAATATTGAGCATTTTCAAAGTTAATGCTTTTGAGCTGAAGTACAGAGATTCTAGACCAGATACACTTTTCAACCCGTTTGTATTGTTATAACCTTTCCGTAACACCCTGTATAGTACAGGATTATTGGTAAACTAACGACCTTGCAGAACTGGATACTAACATTATAAACAACAACTTTGTTCTATGACCTTTTACAAAACATAATACATTTACCAAAAACAAACCTTGAAGATTTCATTGTTCTATCTAACCCCCACTCCCCTCCGGTGAATTTTGTACTAGACACGGCAGTTTGTTTACCTAAATAGCGCTTTCTTTTGCTTCGCGTAAAGTTCGTAAGAGAAAATCGAATATTTCAATTCGTTGAATTAAAATATTTTTATTTTTGTATAAAAGGCTGATGAATTAATAAAAGTTATAGAACAAAAGGTAGGTCGTAGGTTCGAACCCAGACAGGCGCTTAATTTGTGTAAATTATTTCATCACCACTGCTCTCAAAAACGGTAAAGGAAAACATCGTGAGTGAGGAAACCGGCATATCCTAGAGCCAAAAATTAGAAGACATGTGACATCTACCAACCCGCACTGGGCCCGCGTGGTGGATTACGGCCCACTCCCTCTTACTGAGAGGAGGCCTGTTTCCCAGCAGTCGGAACATTATAGGCTGATTATGTATAGAACAAAAGTTGTTGTTTATGATGTAATATAGTCCTGAGAGGTTGTTAATGTTTTACCAATAACCCTAGCTGGTTTAAACGACATTAAGTTACAATATTAATGTGGTTTACAACTTAGAAGTAGTTTTGTGGTCGCTTCAGCGTGGTTAATGGTTTTGGGTTAACATGACAAGGTTCAAAGGTGTAGGCCAAAGGCCCAAGTTTGGCCATAGAAATGGGTTCCTGAAACATTGATTGCAAAGTTTCATACGTGGTAAAGTTGTACCTAAGTAAATTAAGCGGGGTAACGTGTAGTGTCCTTCGTTAACTTGTAACTTGACATAAGTAGGTAACTTTAGTGCTTGGCCAGACTGCAAACGCGGGCGCGGGGCGGGCGCGGCGCGGCGTAGGTACTTACACGTATGAACTTCATTTGAGCGACAATAGCGCGGGCGCGGTAAGCGGTGCGGGCTGCTTGGCGCGGGGAGCGCGCGGGCAATCACGCCATAGCTCGTTCATAGAAGTGGCCGCAGTGAGTGCGCGCGTGCGGGCGGCCCGCGCGTGGTTCGGGGTTCTCAAACCAGATCAAGCATTTCTCAAGTAAAAATAAGTCTTCTTCATCCATATTATATTTTGACAAACACACGATA
Organism: Amphipoea oculea; assembly: GCA_945859645.1. Lineage (NCBI taxonomy): Eukaryota > Metazoa > Arthropoda > Insecta > Lepidoptera > Noctuidae > Amphipoea > Amphipoea oculea. The sequence continues at coordinate 17,929,185 of OX243880.1, forward strand.
ACACTCAGAACAAAGTCGCGGTCGACTGCGGACAGGCAGATCGCGTGCGTTCTCGCCGTTCCCCGCCCCGCGCTGCCAGTCTGGCCAAGCACTTAGAAGTTTACATAGCAGTTGACAAAATTGATAAGGGCTCCCACACATAAACACGATACGACGCCGCGTCGTGCTACGACGTATATGATTTTAGTGACGTATCATTCAAACCGGGAAAAGTGGAAAGAGGGAAGGGAGGCCTTTGCCTTGCAGACCCTGCAGTGAGACAACACAGGCTTATAATAATAATAAGTCAATCAAACGGTGAAACGATGCTGCGTCGTAGCACGACGCGACGTCGTGTCGTGTTTATGTGTGGGGAGCCTAAGTCAGTACCTATTCATAATACAACATGTGTGGTCATATTTAAGGGTGGGGCTACAAACCATCACATTGAACAACTTTCTCTGTGAGAACCACTTCGTAATCGCGAAATAATTATCATCTATCAAAACTTCAATACTTCTGACTGTACTGTGGCTGACGAATTGAATAAAACTGACGAATCGACGAAAACTGGCAAACACTGGAAACTGTCAAGTTACCACAATTGTCTAATCGGTAATACCTAATCCTTCGAATAAAATGGCAGGATCGTGTTCCCAACTCGGAGGTGCTAAGGCGCAATGGAATGATGGGCATGGAGGCAATTTTGATGAAGATCCAACTGAGATGGTGTGGTCATGTGCAGCACATGGATACCAGTAGACTACCTAAAACCGCTTTCTACTCAGAACTCGCCCAAGGAAAACGTGCACAAGGCGGGCAATACCTGCGCTATAAAGATGTCCTCAAACGTCACCTTACGACCTGTGGCATTCCCTTTGATCGGTGGCAAGAGCTTGCTCGAAACCGAGAGAGGTGGCGCACTTCAATCTACAAAGCAAATGAATGTTTTGAAACAAATCGTCTAGAAGACCTGGACAAGAAACGCCAAATACGCAAAAGCCGCCGAAAGCCTTCCTATGCATACACATACAACGATGCTGATCAGCTCTTCTGTACACGGTGTGACCGGGTTTTCAAGACCAAATTTGGTTTTGCTAATCATCAAAGAGCTCCTGAAAGGAAAGAGAAGTAGTCGGGGTCGCTGTCGCCGGATAGGGTGAAGAGGACTATATCAGTGAAGCTGACTAATCAATGAAACTGACGAATCAGTGAAACTGACTAATCAATGAAACTGGCGAATTAAATAAACTGACGACTGAGGGAAACTGACCAGTGATACGCGGACTCAAAAATATCCCTCTCTTATACTTTCACACAAACATACATTCACAACATATTACACGGTTTACAAAACTAGCATTGTAAACCGACATATTTTCTTTCTGCTCATTCCCACTCCGACCCCCAAGATACAAGCCCAGCTTAGTTTGGGGGTCGGTCGACAACAAACCTAAGCTGCGTTCGCGAATTATTTCCAAAAAATGTAAACAGATATGAATTAATGGAAAAATAACTTTAATTCCTACACAATAAAGTTCAGGTTACGCTACAACTTCAAACATTTTTATAACTTTTTCTATAGTGCTAGTCATTCTGAAATCAACTTAAATATCATTGAAGTAAAGTTGATATTTGCTTAACTTGAAATAGGGTGGGGGTGATCAGCACTTTTACTATAACTGTTTTGTGTATGTAAACTTACTGTCTGCCATCACCTTTTCTTTTTGCCAATAAAACTTTTTCTATTTTTTTTTTTGGTCGTTCAGCTGTTAAGAGTAAACTAAACGCGAGCTCGAACTCACTGGTAGTCATGGCCAAAATAACGCTGTCTAACTTGGCTTCGTGTCTGACGGAGCTAGTATCAGTGATGAGCAGTTAGACGCTAATCTACACGCACAACATCTAGTTCTCACGCACAGAAACACCGTTCCGAACTGATAGGCGCATAAAAATATTTGAAAAGTGCTTTGGAAAATCGAGTTCTATGAAAAATCCACTACATAAATCAATCACAAATAAAGTTTTTTGAACTCTTCAATAACTGAGCCTTGTCGGTACGGATTTAATTTTTAATATTTTTCAGTTCTTTTATTACTCATTTACACCCAAAGTTACGTTAAAAATAGCAAGAAAAACGAATCTTTGTTGGCTCATAACTTTTTAATGGCTTGTTATTTTACAATTCTGCTTCCGTACAGACACAATTAATAATTAGACAAAACGATACAATGTTTAACTTTGGATGTACAATATCAAACAGTGGAGTAATACTCTCCCGAAATTTGTATGGAAAAAATATCGAATAGTGGCACCTTAAGGCGTAAATAGGTGACACAAACGGAGTTACTTTCGCATCTAATATTAAAATATGTCTAGGCAATGTTTGTTGGCTTTGAACAAGATCGCGAACACAACTTTACCGAAACATTAAGTTCGTAAATTACTTTCGAGTTTAGACAGCTGTTTATTTTAGGTCTTTATGAATATATAAAAATAATAGAAGTTTCGATCCCGTGGGAATATCGTAATGAAAACTATCCTATGTCCTTTACCGGGACTCAAACTATCTCTATACCAAATTTCTTCTAAATCGGTTCAGCGGTTTAAGCGTGAAGAGGTAACAGACAGACACACTTTCGCATTTATAATATTAAGTATGGATTTGGAACATCATTTACTTCGTCCTTTGAACCACAGAGCATTAGGGGGTTGACTAATGTTAGGGCTCAACAATTTTTGGAAAAACCAAAATTAATTTTAATAAAATATTATCTGACAGCGCCTGAAAATCCTTACATAGAAGTTTACATAAATGTCTATTCAAACCTAAGCGGTATTCGCTGCCGCTATGGGTAGAGGTACATACCGTGCGGGTTTCGCTCAGGAATTTAGTATCATATTCCGCGGCTAAAGCCGAATAGTTGGTGCCATAGTACCGCATAGGTATTGTTTCGCTTGTTGGGCGAAACCTCGAACTCGGTATTCTACCCACAAGGATAGCGAAATCCGCTTTTGTGTGAACAGTAATATTACCGCATACCCACTCGGTTTTCTCTACCGCAGACGGTAGCGAATACCGCTTAGGTTAGAATAGGCCTTTAAGCAATGGACCGTTATTAGGGGGTCGTTAGTTATTTGGGGGTCAATAGCTTCGAGAGCACATGTTTTACTTGGAAAACCTTCAATAGACTTCGTACCCAAGTAGGCCGCAGCAAGGACAACCTCCACAAGCGGGATTCATGGAAGGCTCAGACTTCCGGTGTGTATGCAGTGTCTTTCCACAGACAATGGCTCACCTCCCATCTTACACCGCAAGCCCTGTCACCTGCATACGTGAGGACCTAATGGCTGCGTCAGCGAATGGTATTCGCGTTGCTGATTTTTGGGGCAAACTAATAAAAAAAATATATATTTATTTTTTCATGTTATTTTTGCCATCAACACGGTAAGAAGAGAAAGAAAGAAAGAAAAATGTTTATTTTTTGGACACAGTTCGTGAATCACAAAATACAAAATTAATAAAAAAATAAAAAATAGACTCCCTGACTCGAGGGAAGCTAGTATTCGCCAGGTCTAAATTTACGATTATTCAGTTACTAGCTGCGCGTCGCGGTTTCACCCGCATAAGTTTCCATCCCGTGGGAATATCGGGATAAAAAGTAGCCTATACCTATGTTAATCCAGGGTGTCAGCTACCTCCATACAAAATTGTATCATAATTAATTCAGCCGATTAAGCGTGAAGAAGTAACCAACATATAAACACACACACACTCACAAACTTTCGCCTTTATAATATTAGGTCCTTACATATGAAATTGGCGTTTTTCGTACTGGCCACTTTAATCACGAATTTCTCCTCTTTGGTAAGGAATTCCAAATTCAAATTTGTACAGCTATTTACTCATGTATTTGTGCTTCGATGACCGTCATTCATTTGTTTTTTTTCTTCTGTTTTTTCTGTTTGCGTCACTCATTTTACAAAATGGAAAATTTAAAATATCGCATTATTTACGAGTACGAGTTCCGCCGTGGCACTAGTGCTGCGGAAACGACTCGAAGGGTGAATGATGTGTATGGCGGTCATGTTGCAAAAGAAAACACAGTTCGTTTTTGGTTCCAACGTTTTCGTTCTGGAAATTTCGACCTGCAGAACAAGCCCCGTGGACGGCCTGAGACCCAAGTTGATAATGGAGAATTGAAGGCTATTGTGGAAGCGGACCCATCGCAAACCACGTCCGAGTTAGCTGCAGGCTTCGATGTTAGTGATAAAACTGTTTTAATTCACTTGAAGCAAATTGGGAAGATTAAAAAGCTTGAAAGCACGACAACGCCAGACCACACACTGCGCAACAGACGGCTACCAAATTAGAAGAGCTTGAATTGGAATGTCTTAGACATCCTCCGTACTCCCCGGACCTTGCTCCAACAGATTACCATTTTTTTCGCAATTTGGATAAGTTTTTGCAAGGGAAAAAATTCAACTCCGATGGGGCAGTCCAAATCGCCTTCAAAGATTTTATTGATTCCCGTCCGACTGGTTTTTTTAGTAAAGTGATCAATGAACTACCTATAAGATGGCAAAAGTGCATTGAAAACAATGGTTCATACTTTGATTAATTAAATATATTATATTAAAAAATATTCGACTTTTTGTTCCTTCCATACAAAACGCCAATTTCATATGTAAGGACCTAATATTATGTCATTAGTGTGATAATTTTCGTCATACGTATGATTATTAAAGAAACTTAATAGGTAATAATAGGACCAAGAGATTATTATTATACTTGAAACCCGAGCTCTCAAACCATATAGTTACCCGGGAAAAACAAAATAATCTGTTTTATATTGACAATAAGTTGGAATTGGAAACGTGCGCACGTGACAACAACGCGGTGGAGGATGGTGAAATGGAGATAATAACTCCACAGAACCGTTTATAGGATTCTTTTGGGGAATTACTACGGGGAATATAGCATGGCAACTCGTTTATGGCCGTTGTGTAGAATGGTTGAAGTTTAAATTAACATATATTTAGGCCATGATCAGAAAAATATTCCTGCGTACGCTGATGGAACAGCTGTTATGATTAAGTATGCATTTTTGATCAACATTGGGAGTAGGTTACTGGTTTCTATACAGCGTAGCACCAGCATATCAAGTTATCCGAAACTGTCAAATTTTCCCAATGAACTTTGAACCCTATCCTTTAGCGATAAAGTTGAAAATCTATTAAAGAAATTTGACAGATTATAGTAGCTTGGTGTACTGATTCTGAACCACCAACGGATGAAATTTTTCGTCGGAATTAAAAGAAAAATTGCTTTTCTACATAAATTTTGACCCCGGAGGTATTGCACATTTCTATGAAAGAACAGTTTTTTTTTATAACCTACAAAACATGTAATACCATTGGGTATTAGTTTGCTCGGCGATGTATACGCAACGCTGTATGAGGACTAAAAGGACCAATGGGCAGTAGCCTACATGGATAGAAACATAGATATAGATACACCTAGACAACGCAAGAGCAACTACTTCGCGTGCCAAAAATCGCACCAGCTTACGTGCAAAAATCGTAAGCCGCCACTTTCGCGCTCAGTCCTGTGTACTGCTAGCGCTGGCGCAGGCGCTAGGCCCTGGGGATGGGGCGAGACGGGTGCTACACGCAGCGGCGTCTTTGAATCGATTTGATTTTCCCATCACTAATTAGTGCTTGTGACGTCATAGTAGGTAGTCAAAAAATGGCACGCTTGGTTTCCATACGTGATACTTGCGTTATCTAAGTCTATTTATATCTATGGATAGAAATCATAACATGTAGGTAGGTAATAGTAGCACTCTACTTACCATCATTCCAGCATCCGCCTCGCTCCCAGAGTAAGGACGTGACCGCATATTCGCGTGACCGACCGCTTTGTTCAGGAGCCGGGGTAATCCAGCGGGGGAGTTGCGTATCACAATAACATTAGGACTGGCTTTCATTTTGACAGTTGAACAACATTTATTCGAAAAAGGAATCTGGTCAGCTCCGTAATTAACGCACATTTATGTTGCTGAGCAAATAGGTACATTTTTGGAACGAAGCAATAGATTAGCAACATTCATCAAAAATGAGTCAGATTTTGACTGATAGTGTGTTACGCAATTACCCCCTTACCACAGATAATATAATACTACTAATAAACGTTGTATAGCGTCGGTATAGTTCACGGATATACAGGGTGTCCCTAGAAGTATGGATCAAATCGAATAGGGGCGTGGGCAAGGTCATTTCCAAACTTTTTAACCCTGAGAATGTCAGTGAATTTTTTTACGGTTCAAAAGTTATGACCGATTTTAATTTTTTTTTCAATCACTTCGCTTAGTGTTCAAAGCAAAAAAATCATAAAAAAAAAATACTATCAGGGCTATCTAAAAAAAATAAATTGATAGCCCTGATAGTTTTCACGAATTCGATCTTTCTTCTCTTTTTTGTTAGTATTTTTTTTTGTATTTTTTTTTTTTGCTAAGACGTTTGGAAATGACCTTGCCCACGTCCCTATTCGATTTAATCCATACTTCCAGGGACACCTATATATAGTTACTCAACGCTTTGTCTTCTTCTTTCGAAAGTCAAATTACTGACGACTGAAAGAGAGAAATCGGTGTGTAACTAGTAAGCCCGTTGTACCGTATGCACCATTGACTTGCACCATTAATGGTGCAGAGGAGACAAATTATTTTCGTTTGCACCACGAATGGTGCAAATGAAACTGCATTTGGTCTCATCTGCACCATTAAGTATGGTGCAAATGAAACCGCATTGATTTAATAGTGATGGTGCAAACGAAACTTATTAGTCTCATCTGCACCACTGATGGTGCTGGTCAATGGTGCATACGGAACAATAGGCTAGTAAGGAGGCTAGGGTGCAGGCTAAGATCCTGAGTTCACTAAGGTTGGTCAAAGGCTCAGAATAGAATAGAATAGAATACTCTTTATTATGTACAGACGCCAGCACATCAACCTACACCTAACTGTCACATTTTCCCAATCAACTTTGAACCTTATGTTTCAGTGATAAAGTTGAAAATCTATTATAGAAATTTGACGGATTGTAGTAGGTTGATGTGCTGGCGTCTGTACACCATATAAATTACAGACATAAATATAGAAAACTTTACAATGGAGATTTAGATTCCTTTCACTCAATGAAAACGGTTTGAATATAAAACCTACATAAAAGTTACTGCTTATTCTTCTTCGATTCTGCATTTCAAACTTTAATAGTCCAATATCTGTCATAGTACCAAGACCCACAATTTAGGATAAGTATAGCCGGATGGGTATCATTTAAGCTATCACCAATTTAATTAGTTTTGTGTTTCTTAAATAATAGGGTTTGTCCTCCAAATAGTAGATCTGTCACCAAAATGTAGTCACCAAACAATGCAAGTGACCTAACCAAACCGAACCTCGGGGTGCCCTTCGCTCGCTCTTGCATCCTATGTCGACGGAGCCCCGCTTCGCGGGGCCCCTATTTCTGTGTAATGGGTTTAAAGTAACCTAACCAAACCGAACCTCGGGGTGCCCTTCGCTCGTTCTTGCATCCTATGTCGACGGAGCCCCGCTATCTGAGAACGAAAATATTTCGTGGCGATAGATCTATTTATTAGGTGATACAAATATTTCGTGGCGATAGATCTATTTATTAGGTGATACAACTTGATGACAAATATAAATTTTGGTGATAGAAAATATAGTTCCCTAGCCGGATTCATATTAGTGTTTTGTGTCGTGTCGTTTACGCTTTCTGACGCAGTGTTAGCCAATCAAAACTCGTTTAGATTTGACATAGTCCTGAACCCTAATTGCGTAACACACTATCAATCGGAATTGGAATCATTTAGAAACCAATTGCTAATCCATTGCTTCATAAGTTCGAAAAATTTGTCTGCTTACCACGTAAATAATGCAATGAATGTTGTTGAACTGTCAAAATGAAACCGATTCCGATTGATAATGTGTTACGCAATTGCCCCGCTGGACAGATTCGTTTGATTAGTGTATCCCAAGTCACGACACAACACAACACGACACAGTAATGTGTCTGTGGCTTATATCTTTTTCTTTTCCAAATAAACCTGTCAAAAGAAAAAGTAACAATTACGCCTAGACTTTTAACCTGCCCCTCACGTATTCGCTACGTCACGCCCGACAGCCCAAAAACTTTAGGCGTGATTCATAAAAGTTTTTTTATTAAAAATATAGGAACTCAGGCCCGGCCATTCCTGAGACACGACGACCGATATTAGGGCTCGTTTAGTATGTGACTGTATTCCGCGAACGTTTTGGGTCATGATATTAAAAAAGTCCGTTTCGAGGTCACCGGGAACATGTTCGGTATGAAAATTGTTGGATTATTTTGGGGAATTAGGAAAATGACATGAAGGTACAAAGTTTATATTTGTACATAATATATATAGGAAATCTAAATCGAATCACCCCGCGGTTTCACCCGCGTATGTCGATCCCGTAGGAATATCGGGATAAAAAGTTTATATGTTAATCCAGGGTGTCAGCTACCTTCATACAAAATTTTATGAAAATTGGTCCAGCCGTTTGAGCGTGAAGAAGTAACAAACATATTTAAAACACACACACAAACTTTCGCCTTTATAATATTAGTGCGATTAGTAGGAAGTAGGATTTCGCACAAAATCCGTAAAAATAAATGATTATCGATAGCCGTACAACCAATTTATCTCATAACTTCACGTTTATTGCAATGGCGACCCGTTTCACGACTAATTAGGCAGTTACTGTAAGCTCTTTTCCATTTATTTTGTTATTTCTTTCTTTCCTTCTTTTAAGGTACCTATAAGGACAATGGTTAAGCCGTCGGAATGGTGAGCTAGAGGTCGTGGGTGTGATCCCACTCGTTGTTCTAAGGCGAGCACAAGAATAGAATAAATACCCTTTATTATGTACACCATACGCATTACAGATATAGATTTGGAAACTTTTACATAGGGTGACACCATAGATACAGATACACCTAGACAACGCAAGAGCAACTACTTCGAGTGCCAAAAATCGCACCAGCTTACGTTCGAAAATCGTAAGCCGCCACTTTCGCGCTCAGTCCTGCGTACTGCTGGCTGGGTGAGCGTGAACGAGAGCGCGAGCTTGTGACGTCATAGTAGGTAGTCAAAAAGTGGCACGCTTAGTTTTCATACAGTTCGTGATACTTGCGTTATCTAGGTCTATCTATATCTGTGGGTGACATAATGGGTCCGGGACCCCAGGGTCCCGAGAAATTCATTAGCTTTATCAAAGCACCTGTTTACAGAAGTAATGGCGGTTCCCACAAGAATCTCTTTTATTTATTTATCGTGTTGATTTGGTTATAATAACAACTGTCAGAATCTTCGAAAGACTGCTTTTAAAAACCGCAAGTAACTATAACATTTTTTTTTTCATTTTCGTGTTTTCAACTCAATTCTGAAAGGAAAGATAGTATATATTTTATAACTTTATTTTATGAAAGATTTTCTTCCAGAATTGAATTCAAAGCATTGTTACACCCTAATTGGTAGAGATAAAAAGGCCTATGCTCATTCAAAAGAAAAAAAAAATCAGACGAGTAAAAAAAAAAACTTTTACAAAAAAAACATAAAACTGTTTACCTTTTAAAACATAGAAACTTTGAACATCTGCTAAACTCGTTCTGTTACTTGGAAACAAAAGGCGATCGTTTCCTAGAAGTAAACCACTAAAACGAAATAGTAGGTACCTATAACAATTTCTTAACGTCACCGTAATGGCGGATTGCTTTCACTGTGTCGTCTGCCGCCGTTTCACTCCCGGCTTCCTTGTTACCACTAACGTGATTCAGAAGCTCCACTACACCCAGATCTTACACAGATGTTCTCAACAGGCCAGGAGGCGTCATGAGCTTCTGGAGGGAGGTGGGCTGGTTGGAATAACCACCGACGGCCGCCATGGCTCACGCACAATGGTTCACTTGAAGGACTACGTGCGGAAAACAAATCTAGAGGTTTTGTTTCAAACATAGAACATAGTGCTTTGAGTTTTTCTGCCCGCGACTTCATCGTGAAATTTCACCCTCCCCCCATTCACCCTCTTAGGGGTGGAATTTCGAAAAACCCTTTCTTAGTGAATACCTACTCTTCACAAAGAGCACACCCTCCAAATTTAATTTCTATAGGACCAGCGGTTTAGGCTGTGCGTTGATATATCAGTCAGTCAGGAGTTTGAATTTATAATTATTATAAATATAATTATATATTATATTATATAGACACCAAATTATTCAAAGCAGTTTTTTTATTGAATCATTTTTAGGTAGGCATTGCTTTTGAGGAGGTATTTGGTTAGTAAGTCAAATAGTAACTTGAAACTCCAAAGCGTGGATTTGGCTATGGAGATAAATGGGCAAAAAATTTCATACTATCTATAAGAATCTTGTGCTTGAATAAACACTATTTGAACTACACACTACTTGCATTGAAATTGCCAAAACGATTTTGAGCAGTTGAATTTTTTGAAAAATTTTTTTGTTTAATGCCCGTTTGACTGGGCATAGTCAAAAGATTACTAGAATATGTCTCGCAGTGTCACCTTTAAACTTATAGAGGGTGTTAGGCGGAGGGTTAGCCAAACAAGGGTGGTTCGTAGGTAGACACATTTAGGAAATACATAATATATTTTGGCTAACCTTCCGCTTAACACTGTATAATTTTGGTATGCATGAAGAAGCCTCCTCGTGTAGCGCAGTTTGTTTCACCAGTTACTCAACTGAACCGAGCGCTCGGCGCATCCTGGACAGTCACACCCAACACCTTATTTGACTGATCAATTCTTCCCTTGCGGTGGTAGGGCTAACGCCCGCCTGGTTTGCGACCACCCACGTCAAGAAGCCTGCTGTGTTTCGCCGATGCGTGGGAGTTCCAGTGCCTTAGGTATCTTCTGGGCACGCTCGTTCCATCAAAGACCTCATCCATCCCTTTCCATCAGGCGTGATAGAGGCCAAGAGCGGGCCCATTCAGATTTTTTTTTTTTTTTTGAAAAATGTGTTTTTAAGACCCGACCTTCTGCCTTAACTTTCATAGCGACAACTCATTTGCTGAAATTCGCAGGAATAGTTAGTTAATTTAATTATCACGCTTTTAACTTCGGACGGCGAACAATTAGAATTCCTCTACGAGTGTTACGAATGATTGTATTTTCGTTTAATTGTCTGCGATGGACGTCTGCAGGTCGAATTTTGTTGAAGAGGAGAATAGACAGATGTTTACATTTTTTGATTGTAAGGGATTTAGTACCAAGGATACGTTTATCATATTGTTATGATGAATGTCGACTTAAAAGAGCATGGCAATTGAGAGCTGGTCATGCTCACTTAAATGTCTTGCTGATGGTTGGCGCGTGTGTTGGATCAATCTGTCCACACAATAATATTTATGCAACTGTTTTATAATAAGGGGTATTAAAACACGAATGCGGGTTTATCATTGTGTACAGTTGCATACTAGACTTTATCTACGCCCATGATATGAATCTTCCAAAAAAAAGGTTCTTAAAAGTTTTTTGCAATACTAATATCGAATGAAAATGGCGGCCGGCGGGATAAGACGTGAATTCGAATAACCTATAAGTTCTTTTTTTAAATTACGGCGCTGTGGGAGCGAGGCGCGCGTGGATGACAATGTTCTTTTTTTGAAAACGAGTTGCATAATGAAAATTAGTAGAACATAATAACACTCGTTTGGATGATATTACGATTACTACTGGTTGTTTCAATGTTGGCAATAAGCTAACTGTTTCAGAAACTTTTATAGAGGATTTATAGTATGCTAAAACGCGCGCGTTTACTCTCGAAGTTTATCTTCCGATGAGTTTGAATCTCGGAAAAAAAACGACACACAAAACTACAACAGCACAGCACACGTAGCCATATTGCAATCGCCTGTTGCTACGCAGAGCAGAGGCATAGGTAACAACTGTGCTTTTGTGATCAGTATCATTTCAATAAATTAATACTTTCAACTACTCTGTCTGTTTTAATTTCTAAGAAAAAGGGAAAAAGCCTTTAATAGCCTTCTCTATGTTCATACTGTGCCTCATCATCATCTGCCTAGACTTTCCGCAACTATATTGGTTCGGCTTCCAGTCAAACCGGATGCAGCTGAATACTAGTATTTTACATGAAACGACTGCCTATCTGACCCCCACAACCCAGTTCCTGGGTAATACGATACCCCTTGGTAAGACTGGTTGTCAGACTTTCGGGCTTCTGACGACCCGTTAAGGACAGTCAAAGATCCACGAATGACAGCCGGGACCAACGGTTTAATGTGCTTTTCGAGACACGGAGGGGACTTGGTATACTTATAAAGATCGTACCCATCCACGGACCAACCACTGTAAGTGTAGCTTAACCTGATCGATCGATCCGTGCGGCTGTTATTACTTGGCCACAAGCCCTCTGTTCTGTTCATACTTTGCCTAAACAGAATAAACATTTATGTACAGTCAACAAAATATATAAGTATGCAGGATCGTCGGACATAGTCAACTATGTCCGACGATCCTGCATACTTATTACTTTTACTTAAACTTCAAAGTTTAGTAAGAAACCGATGGATGTTCTCGAATAAAATTTAATTTTAATAATAGTAAACAAACAGCTCATTTATCAAATAAAATCTCAGTCGTCAACATCCATCGGTTTCTTACTAAACTTCCACTGTATCCGTTGATCCTGCATACTTATCTCTTTTGTTGACTGTACCTACTCCGAAAACAAAAATAACCCGGCAATTTTCAACAGGCGTATCTAATGGCGCCCATTTAGCCTATTTGTAAACCAATTTACATGCGAGAACAACTCTTTATTAAAATACAATATCAATACTCGATCGAAACACGAAATTATCAATGCAATATCGTTTAACGTTGGCCCCGAACAAATACGGCGGCCATTTTGTGATCCCCGACTGTTATGTACAGGAAATGGCGTCGTTTCTAAACGCGAAATAGTTTCCTCTCAACGTGCTGCGATGGCACACGCAACGGTTTATACAGCCAATATTGAAACCTTTTTTCGATTTTATTTTAATGGTTGTGAGTGTTTTACGTTCGTGTGTTTTGAAATATTATGGATAATGGCGTAGATTTAGATTACTTTATGTTGTTGTTGTTTGATTTTTTGCTGAACAGTAAGGGCTTGGTGACTTTACGGATCTGCTATCTCGTTAGCAACTCATCATTATCTGCCTAGCCTTTTCCCAACTATGTTAGGGTCGCCTTCCAGTCTAACCGGATGCAGTATTTTACATGGAGCGACTGCCTATCAGACCTCCACAACCCAGTTACTGGGTAATACGAATCCCCTTGGTAGGTAAGACTGGTTGTCAGACTTTCGGGCTTCTGACGACCCATAACGACTGTCAAAGATCCAGGAATGACAGCCAGGACCAAAGGGTTAACGTGCTTTCCGAGTCACGGAGGGGTCTTGGTATGTGAAGATGGTCACCCATCAACAGACCAACCGCGGATTATTATTCTCGGTATTAACTAAGTACTTATTTTATTACTTTGCAAACCTCTACTGCTAGTATTTGTTAAAATTGTAACTTGATCTAAACAGATACTATAATAGTGTGTTTCTAAAAGTCTGTTGTTGGGTTGATGATCTAAGAATTCAGAGGGCCAATTCTCGTAATTTTAAGAACGTTCACAGTCTGATCTCAGTCTCAATCTGTCAAAAAATACCTCTTAATTTCCCTACATTGTGACAAGTTTTTGACATTTGTTTGTCGTCGAGATGAGACTGCGACTAGTTTTTAAACGTTTTTAATTACGAGAATTGGCCTTCTGATATTTCCAGTTATTTGATTATTTATTTTATACATATCTGTACTAACGAATCCAGTTTATTTAACTCATAAAGGTATCTATATCTATCTTAACATTTAAAAAAAAAATTGTAACGAAGTCCAAACCGTACCTACATAGAATATTTTCGAAAAAAGTAATTGCTACAAGGTGTTGTGGTCTGATGCCGAATATATAGTTTATAGAATTTTTGTCCATTCGTCTGGATGTATGTTGCTGACGCAAAAACGGCTGAACAGATTTGGATGAAATTTGGCACAACACAGATAGTTTATAACGTGGATTAAAACATAAAGTACTTTTAATCCTAATAGTACGATCCCGTGGGATATTTTCCGAGGTCCAACCGGGCGAAGCCGCGGGCAAAAGCAGTACACAATAACAAAGTCCATATGAAACCATTATCAATTAAAAAGCCCTTCTGACAGATTAAGCAATTATTAAAATTCGAGGTTCAGTACCACAAACCATGCTAGCGATAATATTGACCAAATCCCACAAAGCGCTATTGGTATTAATTCGAACAAAGTTGGCGTTTATTATTTAACCATTTATGTTCAATCAAACTTTCAACTCAGCCTATCGCAGTCCTCTGCTGGACATAGGCCTCTCCCAGGCTAGGCCACAACACCCTGTCTCCCGCTTTCAGCATCCAGTCTGTCCCAGCCACAATAACACTTTGCTTTTTTTTGTGGATGGGAAATCATCAAATGACCCCTCCCGCTCTGGGTGGAGCGGAAGGGAGTGTCAGACTCTTACTGACTAAAACCCATCCGTGTTCCTTCCTTAGCCCTTTATGTTCCGGGGAAGCGGTAACCCTTTCGGACAATCCCGCACCCCCGGCAGGCTTCGGCCCTGGCAGGCCCCTTCCTTTTTGCTGACATCTCTTTGAGGCGCGCGTGGAACACGTACGCGCCTTCTGGCACGGGCCTGGTCCTGATCGGACGGTGAGCTACCCATTACTCTCTGTCCGCAGGCCCGAGCCTACGGTGGCCGGGCGTCGTCACGCGGCTCCCGACGCCCGGAGCGTCTCCTGCGGCGGCTGGGACGTGAGGCTCTCTCCCTCACACTTTGCCTGACCTGAGAATCGAATCCTGGACGCCACGGTCAGTAGCATGATAAATACTGAGATGATAACTTATAGTGAAGTTGGAAGACAACATGCTCCTACAAATAAATTGAGATAAAGGCAAATTACATCCGTATTGGAACTGCTTGGTTCAAAAGTTCAAATAGAAGAATCAAACAATAATGTTCCCACTGCTGGGACACAGGCCTCCTCTGTGTGAGAGGGATCCATCATGCAAGCCCAGTGCGAGTGATTTTTTTGTTCTAGAACATGCCGGTTTCCTCACAATGTTTTCTTTCACCGTTTACCTAAGAGCAGTGGTGATGAATAATGTACACAAAGTAAAGCGCTTGTCTGGGTTCCAACCACGTTCCAACCTACGACAACAACTCGTAAGTCGTGGCCGTTACCTTCGGTGCTCCATGGACCAATTGGAATTGGAATTTGACCAAATGGAACTTGACCAATTGGTCTATGGGAAAATTACATGTTTCTATCGTCCAAATACCAACTGGACTATGGAGAACACTGGCAGTTCTGGCAATTTGAGTAATTTACGCGGCCTACCCAAATGTCCTTTCTTTGGTATTGTTCGTCGAATCGTTGAGCTCCTCAAGTTCTGAGTTGAGCTGCACGATTTTTGAAAAATGCGTGCATTTTCTGGACAGGTCCGCTCAATCTGTGTGGTTCTTTCATCAAAAGACCATTTCAGACACCAATCTACATGGTCTTCACATGATCTGACCAAGATTTTGTCTGGACTTTAAAAGAGACTGTGACCTCTGAGTTTGTTTCGACCTTTCTTCTCAGAGTAGTTAGATAGGAAACGCCGCCGACCTCATCTAGCTTTAAAAAAATGTGATTGACATGTAAAAGTGTTTGTACAAACCTACATACAGAAATAAATCATTTATCTCTACCACTGCACAGTGTCATCACTGCTCCAAAAGTTCATAATATATCTATCCGTACTAAATCCGAATGCTATAAGTAATCGAATACAGGTACCGATAGTGTTTGCAAATCGATTTAATCACGATTGTGTATTTGATTCGTTCTGAAACGTGACATTTCCACCGATTGCGGTATTGTAACAAATGTTTTGTTTCCGCGACTATTTCAATAAACGTATTTTAGTATAGAACCGGGATTTGTTAAACAAAGCTTTTAGTACAAATATTTTTACAAGGCGACGTTATCGCTCAGCGATAGCGCCCTTTAAAAAAAAGAAAAAAAAAGTACAAATATTTACTTTTTATAGAAGCTGAGTAAATATGTAGTTTAACGCTGACTGGTCTCGAAATTATTTTATGGAACAATGTTTGCTTACAAAAGGATACGTGTTTGTATTATCACAGGCACAAAATATAGGATTATCTGGGTGCTTACCTGTGTTCATTTTCCAGGGCAGCAATTTAATTTGTAAGCATTATGTTTTTTTTTTGTTTGCCGGATAATAAAAGACAACCTTTTTTAAGCTGCTGAAACAGACAAATAGCTACAATAACACTGAAACACAACATATGCAGGAAGATTTATCACTATCCAAATTTTTACAGGGTGTTCTACCCATGAATATGAACTCACTACGAGACCAACTCTGAAATTACGAAAAAAAATCAGCTGTTTCATACATTTTGGTCAAGTAGGTATTGAACTTTTGTATTAAACAGCTGATTGTTTTTCGTGATTTCAGAGTTGGTCCCGCAGCCTAATTGCGGAACGCCAAATCGTCAAATGATTCTGATCAGTTGGCTTCATTTCTATCACAATTGGCTTCATTTTACGATTTTCGAATTGCGAAACTCTAGTTTATTATGAAACCAATTATGAACGTTAAGGCCCTGCGCAGAAACTATAGTTTCGCAATTCGAAAATCGTAAAATGAAGCCAATTGTGATAGAAATGAAGCCAACTGATCAGAATCATTTGACGATTTGGCGTTCCGCAATTAGGCTGCCCGTAGTAGAAGTTGTTCATTCATGGATAGAACACCCTGTAAAAAACATTTGATGGTGGTAAAAAATCTTTCTGTATATGTATATGCTACCTACATTGGAACCACAGATACCATAGAAAATTCTAATAGGTACAGTACAGCTGAATGCCATTAATTTTATCAAACGCAAACCACAACGCGGTGGATGTGCATTTGCACATCCACCGCGTTCAAAGCTCAAATTATAATGCTACAGGGATCATCAGATTCATTCTATTTATTGTTTCATAATTCGGAACACAACAATATGAACCTACTGATTGGTGGCAAACATTGTTAAGTATTATGCTAGTACCTAAGTACTAGTTCGGATGACCCCTTTCACAAGTACCTCTACTAGTATAAGTCACCTATGACGCCCACCACAAGGAAGAGACTAGCTATCAACGATTTTCTCGCTCATGAAACGAAAAGCAAAAAGAGATTCATAATTGCATGAACAGTTGATCACTAAACTCAAACTCAAAGCATTTATTTCAATTAAGCCATGTACAGGCACTTTTGAATTGTCAAAATTAAATAGTCGGTCAGTTAGTCAGAAAGTTGAAGCTAGTTGCCCATTCCAAAACGTAGATCTCTATAGAGAAGAACGGGCAAGAAACTCCATGGACACTCTTTTAAATCAAGATATTACAAAATCCTGGGTAAATTATTCTTGTTGCTTCTATATGTGAGAACAATGTAAAAAAAAAAAACACACAAATGAAGAAACAATTAAAAAAAAGCATTGGCAGGTATGAGATGACCAGTCTCAACCGACGGCGCCCGTTCACGAACATGACGCGTGGATCAGCACCATCCAGCTCAACCATTTTGTAGGCATTGTTCACACCGCTGGCGAGTACTCGTTTGTTGTAGCAACCAGAGTTATCAAAGAGCGTACTCGCTCAGCGACGCTAGCTTGGCAGGTAGAACACTCGCTGAGAGACCTACGCGTGGTAGATACGAATACCAGCGAGTAATATTACTCGCTGGTCGTGCCTCGCCAAGTCGATTTTTTGATAGTTCTACTCGCTTCTCGTTAATCGCCAGCGCTGGGACAGCTAAGTGCTTAAGCATAATCAGCCTATATTCCCACTGCTGGAAAACAGGCATCCTCTCTGTAAGAGAGAGTAGGCCTTAATCCACCACGCGCGCCCAATGCGGGTTGGTGGTGAAATAAATTGCACAAAATAGAGTGAGTGTATGCAAGTAGTGCTGCTACGATCCTTCTCCATTTGGTGCGATTACATATTGCTTGCGAGTAGCTAGTTACAATAGGCTGACAACTCCGTTGGTGACAGGCCCATGGTCCTAGCGGGTGAAAGGGGACGCGGGTAAAAACAAATGACGTGCACCCGGCCGCACAAGGTATTGAGTTGTCAAAGATGAGTCCACAGACTTCTCTATGAAATGTTTCATGATTTACTTTCGCTGAACGAAATTTCAGGTGCCGGAAAGGAATTTTCACGATGTTATTTTTTTTTGTCAGCCTATTTTGTGTCCCACTGCTGGGCAAAGGCCTCTCCTTTTTTCTTCCAAACCTCCCTGTCTTGTGCGATCTCTGGCCATGTTGGTCCTGCGAATGATATTAGATCGTCACGCCACCTTCGTCTTGGTCTACCTCGACGGCAATGTCTTGCCTCAGGCGTCCAGTGAGTGACGATCTTTGCCCATCTCTCATTTTAATAAAGATGTGAGATAAAATAGAATCTAGATAGAATAGACCTTTTTGAAGGATCACTAACATGATAGATGTGTGTACGAGATTAATAAAATTATTATGAACATAGGTATTCGAGCAAAACGTCTTTAGTAAAAGACACGATACGATACGATGCAACAATACGATACGTTTAAAGTTTAGGAAATAAAATACAAGATTGTATTGTTCCTTACACAATGAAGCAGACCAAAGCAACATTTTACAACAACTTGGATCAGGACAGGCGGAATTCAACCTTTTGTATAAATGTTATGAGCGATACAAAGATCCTGCGCTCTACCAAACGAAATAGCTACGAGTTTAACATATATTTCTATGAACGAAATATAAAATTTAGAGTAGGTATATATATTATACAGAACACATTTTATACACAAAATGCATCCGTAGATTTTTTTGGCGCCCAACTGGGCCATTCGTTGTAGCTACCGACAGTGATTAGATATTTACAATTATTTAACAAGACTTATAAAATTGAATATTCGTAATATGAGCTGTCAGTCTTAAATCGTACTCTAAAAAAAATGATTCCGACGAACTGAGAGCCTCCTCCTTTTTTTGAAGTCGGTTAAAAACTGGCCCAGTTGGGCGCCATTAAAAACGTACTAACGGATGTTTTTTATTATTATCCAACATGTTCGCAAATATTATGTTGCACTTTGAGAAAGCCATCTCTTATCGATCTTCTCTTATTTGGTATCATCTCGCTTCATCGCTATCATTATTTCAGACGGAGGACGGTATTGAGCTAGATATCCCCTAGCATCGCCACTTCGACCGGTTCTGTGCTTCTCGCATCCGGCTCATTCCTGTGATCCACAAGATCATCGGTTGCATATACTCACACAAAACCTATGCCTTTTATATAATAAAGGGAGAAATAGAGCATCCAGTTTGCCTGATAATTCTGAGAAGCAATATAATAATCACTGCCAATGAAAATGTCATTTACCAGTGAAGACAGTTCTAATCTTAAGAAATGACCAAAGATCAATCAATCTACGAAGCCTTTTCCTAACTATGTTGGGGTCGGTTTCCAGTCTAACCGCATGCAGCTAAACATCGGTATTTTACACGGAGCTGCGACTGCCTATCTGACCTCCACAACTCAGTTACTGGGTAACACGATACCCGGTAATATCCATACTAATATTATAAATTCGAAAGTAACACTGTCTGTCTGTATGTTACCTTTTCACACCTAAACCACTGAACCGAATAGATATAGTTTGAGTCCCGGGAAAAGACATAGGATAGTTTTATCCCGATATTCCCACGGGATCGAAACTTATGCGGGTGAAACCGCGGGGCGCAGCTAATAACGACATAAAAGATTTAAACTTGACTCAATTTAAACGCAGCTTACATAATTTTTTAATAGACAAATGCTACTATACCATTGAAGAATTTCCTGCTGACAAAATTTCTTGTGACTGATCCTGTATTTATAATTTATAATGTAATATTCTTATCTAAAGACTTTTAATTTATTAGAATTGTATCGTATTTATTTTCTTATATTGTTAAATTAATAGTATAGACCTAAAGAGTACCGCAAAACGGGGCTACTTTGACTTCCAGGGTTACTTTGACAGATTTTGTAGCTACTTTGACAGAGCGCCAAAATCGGTTTTCACGTGTGCTCAGCAAGTGTGCGTGACCTCGAGTAATATTGCGCGAGGCGCGGGGTGTGGGGAACGCGTCATAGCGTTGTGATCGGCCTGGTCAAAGTAACCCTGGAAGTCAAAGTAGCCCCGTTTTACTGTAGATTTTTGAGTTTCTATAAAATATCTGTAAGACTTGTTATGTCACCAAAAATCGCACTCATAAATACTTTGACTTTAAACATTGGTAAGAAATAATCACCAGGATAATAAACCAAAACATCATACATTTTATATCTCACGAAATAAAACGGAAAAGCTGTTCCGGTTATGATGCGATCCGAATTGTTTAATAACAAAGTTATGGTCTTGAAAATGGCGAACAATCAAAGTCCAAGAAATTAGTTTAGCTGGATTTTTATTGATTTTGAGATTGTAAAACGAGGATATTATTAATCTCTTCAAATTGGGATCAAGTCATTAATCTTTACAAAGTTGCAGTATTTCGTTTACAACTGCAATAAGTTTGACATTAAGAGTAAAACTGTTTAGGAGCTGTAAAGAGAATACAGCGATTGCAGTCATAAATACAGGTATAGTAACATTTACGAGTATATGGCATAACTAAGTACACAGAAATACAGGCTGGCACTTAATTTAAAAAGTGCAAATAGCCTGCAGTAACAACATAATCAATTGGAATCGGTTTCACTTTGAGGCTGAGGCTACAGTAGGCAGCGATTTGCGATGCGACTGGAAGAGCGAAACGAGTTTTTTTTTTTAATTTATTTATTATTTATACTTGAAAAGAATACAGGATTATTCATAATAAATAGCAACCAAAAACCGCTAAGGTTTAAACTTGTGCTATCATGAGTCTATCTGATAAACATGGTATGGCTACATTATAAGCGAAAATCCGGCGTAGGTATATTCGGCGATTACGTGGCTATAGTACACATGCTATCAAATCGTCCACCGCGGTTTACTATACGCATAATGTAGCCACACGCATATTTAGTAGCACCATTGAACTAGTCGTGCAAGTTAGAAATTTTTCGCTGTTACAATTTCGCTGATATGTTGATGTTGCCGATGTCGTGATTACATTAATATCCTATCGCATAAAGAAATCAAAGAACGCTAGTAATATTTGATACGGTGTAGCCATATACGTGAGCATTCATTTATTTGTTTTAATCGTTCATATGTCGCAGGTCGCGTCGCGGCTTAATGTAGCCTCAGCCTTACTGTTCAACAACATTCATTGCGTTATTTACGTGTTGAGCAGACAAATTTTTCGAACTTATGAAGCAATGGATTAGCAATTTGCTTAATTATTAGTAACTAGCAGCGCCCCGCTGTTTCACCCGCATAAGTTTCCCGTGGGAATATCGGGATAAAAACTATGCTACGTCCTTTCCCGGGACTCAAACTTTCTCTTTCGGTTCAGCGGTTTAAGCGTGAAGAGGTAACAGACAGACAGACACGCTTTCGTATTTATAATATTAGTATGGATGTGCACTTTTGTAAAAATAATCTAGAATAGTAAAATTAATATAATTCCACAACTAAGTATCCGAATAAGGGAGGAATGTAATAACTAACCAAACCTAACTAACCTATGTAATATGAGAACTGAATGTTACTTTCCCGTGTATCCTAAATATACTATAAATTCTACATGGTGTACATTAACCCGTTTCTCGCCACATCTGCAAAGCGACTTCATCAAAACTAAGCGCCTGCAAATTTTACACAGTTCATCACACGTGTTATGCCAACGTATTGCTCGTCTCAACTTTGCAGGCGCTCCACACTCAATAGCATTGCAGCGCGCTGCCAAGTAATATAATAACAGTTTAAGGGAAGCTTGTTAAACGGAATTTGGTAGTGCTCGTTCAGAAAATTGGAGCTAGAAAGCCTTCTTATATAAACAGTTTAGTTTTACGTAGAGTGAGCAACAACCAGTACTTGTGAAAGTGGTCAAAATCACAGTTAAAAGTTGTTCATACTTATACGTGTAAAGTGCCCAACCTGCTCCCAAATATTTTTTTTTTAACGGCCGGACTCCAGTATTCTGAAAAAAATTAGGATCAACTATAGTATCATGTGTAAAAGGATAAGAAAAGGGAAACAGTTATGAAACACAATTTGAATATACTTATTACATTGTATTACAGATCTGACCCCTTGTCCCAAAACAATTTAGGTATAACAAAAAAGTATTACAAAAAAACTACCCTTTCTCGGAGTCTATCTGACCCGAATCAAAAATGCTGACAGTAACCATAGATATAGGCTAGTAAAAAGTAAAATCTACTCGTCAAAAAAAAAAATAGTCCCTTGTCTCTGCTCGAAACATACTTGCTTATTTTACAGACTTTACTGTCACTAAAACCTTTTTATTGAAAAGCAAAGTTATATTTTCCATCCAAAAACTAAACTGTACGGAAAAATGAACTTTATTTTTGAAAGAATAAGGTTGGTCTAGTTTAATTTTGCTAGAACAGCTAGGTGGTAAATTGACTCATTATTTTTTGTGGTCTCTCTCATTCGCACTAATGAGATTTCGCGATATCGCTCTTTTAGGGTCGCTGGGCATTGGACTAACTATGATTACAGAGCTTTTGTAGGTACCCTGAATTAGACCCGGCTCATATTGTTTTTGCACATCGACGTATGAATTTTATTCGTAGCTTTGCTGAAAATTTGCTGAAATGGAACTAGACGGTGCTAAGTTTTTTTTCTGCTTTTTGTAGCAGGTAGGTAAAATGTCTGATAGACCAATTTTATCCTCTAGATAATATTAACCCTTAGGTTGCAAACGAATAAAAAAGAACTTTGGTTTAACTTTGTTTATTTTCCTAATTCGTGCTTAAAATTCGATTTTAACTGAGAGCAAAACACTAGAAAAATTTTGCTATATACGCAGCAAAATAATCGCCATTCGAGACAGTGAAAGCCTAAGGGGAAACCTACTAACGTCCTCTCAGGAGAAAAATAATATGGAAAATCTTAAACCATTAATTTAGAAAAAAAAAATGACGGGTTGCACTCCGGGAGTGCCGGCAGAAGTGAAAACTTGAATATTAACGTTGAAATAAATCAATTATTAAACACTTTATATACACGAATTTTACGAATACACAGCTGTGTGGCTACTACACAGACGGTCGAGCCATCAGCTGTCCATCCACGTCCGCGTCCGCGTCCGCGTCCACCATCACCATCACATCACATCACCATCACCATCGCCATCGCCATCGCATCACCATCGCCATCGCCATCGCCATCACCATCTCCATCACCATCACCATCGCCATCACAATTGCCATCACCATCACCATCGCCATCACCATCGGCATCGCCATCACCATCGCCATCACCATCACCATCACCATGACCATCCATCCATCCATTATCGTGTCTCACTTGGTTCACTTCGGTTGGCGCCGCCGCCGCGCCGTAGAAAGAGATGGGGGGGGGAATCTCTCCTGACGGTCACGTGTCCTGTCGCGATGCCCTGACGCGAGTTTAACATTTTTTACCCATTACAAAAAGTGTTCAACGCCGCTAAAGAAGTTTTCACTTCAAAAACTGCTTAATATGTTACACAGGGTTAAATTAAATTAGCTAGCGAAACTGCAGACGTGGTGGGTTTCGATATATCATCATCATTTCAGCCGAAAGACGTCCACTGTTGGACATAGGCCTCCCCCAAGTACCTCCACTTCGACCGGTTTTGTGCTTCTCGCATCCAACGAGTTCCTGCGGCCTTCACTCCAGAATTTTTCGGCCTCATCGGCCATCTGTTATGCGAGCAATGTGGCCTGCCCACTGCCACTTGAGTTTGGCAATTCTTCGGGCTATGTCGGTTACCTTGGTTCTCCTGCGGATCTCCTTATTTCTGATTCGATCACGCAGGGAAACTCCAAGCATAGCCCTCCCCATTGCCCTTTGGGTGACTTTTAGCTTTCTAATAAGGCCCATTGTGAGCGACCACGTTTCAGTGCCATATGTCATCACTGGCAGCACGCACTGGTCAAAGACTTTCGTCTTGAGACACTGCGGTACCGCAGTGTTCGATATACAGGGTGAAATTGATCACATGCGACAAATCGAAATGGGAGATTGTACTCGTCATTATGAACAACTTTTACTATGGGACCAAACCTGAAATCGCGAAAAAAAAAAGGCTGTTCCCTACATTTTGGCGAGTTTTGCGAACATAAATGTAGGGAACAGCTGACTTTTTTTCGCGATTTCAGGTTTGGTCCCATAGTAAAAGTTGTTCATAATGATGAGTATAATCTCCCATTTCGATTTGTCACATGTGTTCAATTTCACCCTGTATAAACACGATAAAATAAAAAATAAAACTGATTTGACTTTTTTTTTGTGCCAACGACTTGGTAGTTTTAATAAATAAATTAATAAAAAACATTTTTTTTGAACTGATATTTCAAGTGAATACTAACTGCGGTCGATGAACCCACAGAAAAGCCATCAAATTAATTTCGTTTTATTTTATTATGTTTACATATCGATACCCATCATTAATTTGACCTTGTATATCCTGACACGTCCATTTCAAAACATTGTGTTCATACACACGAGCAGCACGCGGTCGCCGGCGACACAGTGCCGGTCGTGTATTTGAGTACGGTGCTGAAATACACGAGAGGCATGTTGTCCACCGCAGCCGACGACGCGTCGACGGTTGCAGTTGCCTCTGCCGCTGAAGCGTACCGCACTCGTCTGCATGAAAGTAGTGCGACAATGGTGAAGATTCTGTTGTTCACAAACTAAACTAAATTTAAGTTCAGTGCATCTTTTTCTTTCAATTTCATTAAGAAAAGGACAGAAGATAAAATTTAGTTTAGTCCTGTCAAATTAATCAGCGCCTGACGTAAATTGACGTAATTTTAGTAGGCAAGTTTTTAATCACGTAAGTCTAATTTTTTATGGAGTAGTGTCGTGTCAGTGATTAATTTGACAGGATTAAACTAAAATTTATCTTCTGTTCTTTTTTTAATGAAATAGAAAGAAAAAGGTGAGTTATATGAACAAGGGAATCGGCACCAATATTGCACAACAGCAGTTTTTTCGCTCGTGGGTAGTTGTAAATGTTAGACAAAGAAAAATTTGCTCTTATTTGAAATTCAATATAATTTAATAGAAACAGTATTTATAATTATTTATGCTTTATTCTAAAAGTACATAGTTAGTACCTGCTGGTGTAGCGTTATCTCTTCACAATTTTCTCACAATTTGCTATCACTTCACTTCTTCACAATGGATTCACTAACAAGCACTCTGAGTGAATTAAAGGAGTTGTTTCACACAAAGATGTCAGCCTTTGAAGATGAACTAAAGAAGGCCCCTCCGTCACCTGTCACAACCTCTAGCCTGGCTGCGGAATTTATAATGTTCCGGTCATTCATCACGCAGGCTCTCAACAGCGTTCAGCAACAAGTAGAGCTACTGGGTTGGATCTAGTATCGTTTGGCAGGAGTTGGGAGGTAAAAAGGGTTGAAGCTGGTAGGGGTTTGGTCCCCGATTATAACGCTACCACTCTTATTACAAGGTATTGCATATTTTTCGAGAAATTTACAAAATAAGTTTTTAACCTCAAACCAGATAAAAGCGAAAACGGAACGTTAAAACGTGTGATTGACAACCAAATCTGTCACAATATATTATCTGTGGTGTAAAGTATCGTGCGAAATCGATAAAACGGAACGTAAAAAAAAAAAGCGCGGTTTGTGTCACCTGTCATCCGTTTTTGATCATTCCGTTTCTCCTCGAGTTTCGTGAATGGTCTCTGTGTCTATCGTAGTTTTGTTGTGGCTTCTTTCGACGATTTCGACGTATTGTTGTTTTATTTGTTTGAATAATATGCTAGAAATCCTGCTTACAAGAAAGTTAGTGTACTTCCACTGATTGTATGTGTGTACAAAAGGCAGTTACTACTGTTACTAGCAGACCTTAGGATTCAAGAGCGAGCGAAGCGAGCTCGGGACTTGGGGCACCCCGACTCGGATAGGTTAGGTTAGAAGGGGATGACGGGGTCTAGTGAGCGAGCGAAGCGAGCGAACACAGACCCCGTCATCCCCTTCGTGGTTATTTTTTTTTAAACCATTGAGCCCCGCGAAGCGGGGCTCCGACTACGCCTTTTAGGCAACTTTTGAGTGTTTTGAGGTTAGGTTACAAAAAATTGTTTTTCTCGGAAACGGTGAGTTACCTTGTAATGGGAGTGGTGCCAGGGGAGAGGGGTAACCCCCCCCCCTCCCCCTCCCCCCCTCCCAACCCCCATTTCCTGCCAAACGATACTAAATTTTTACCGAGCTACTAGCTGGTAGTGTCGACCAAATAGAGATGCGGGGGCGAAGGAAGATCTTGCTGCTGCACGGTGTTGATGAGGAGCAGAAGGAGGACACTGCCAAGGTGATCACTGAGGTAATTTCTCAAAAATTACAGCTGAGTGACTTCACTGTTGCGGACATCAGCCGATGTCACAGGATGGGACGAGCCGTGGCTAATAAAACCAGGCCTATTCTGTTCAAGCTTGGCAGTCTTGCGGTTCGGGATAGGATTTGGTTTTCCAAAGCCAAATTAAAGGCTACAGGCGTCACCATGTCAGAGTTCCTAACCAAGGGGCGGCATGATGTGTTCTTGGCTGCGAGGGAAAGATGTGGTGTCGCGAAGAGCTGGACTAAGGCAGGATGTGTGTATGTCCTTGGTCCTAATGATTCGCGGCATCGGGTTGAGTCACTCGCTGAATTGGACAAGATTGCGCCGTGTCCCAGTGAGTCCGAGCAGAGTGATCCAGTATCGCAATCGGCTGTGCCAGCCTCAGTCCCAGTCGTTGCTGCTGTGAAGACCGCCAGGTTGAAGCGTGCTGCTGCTTTAAAGAAGTGATTTCGTTGTGATGTCTTGTTCAAAGTCCGGGTAATATCATGTTTTTGTTGTTTTGGTTATACCTTCAGATTTTTTAATGTGCTACAATTTGCTTGATTGAATTAATGTCACAATATTGTTTCTGTCAGTGTCAGTCTATACCCATGTCACTTTCATTCGCTGCGTTCCGTTTTTCCTAACGGTGCAATGGCAGACGGTGACTGAATTTTTTTTTTTTCTTGTGTTTTCTCCTGATAATTATGTTTTTCAATGTATTTTTCAACTTTTTTTTTTTTTTTTTACCCGGACTGTGTAAGTAGTTTTTAATTCTTTACATTTAATAACGCAACCGGCAGGACTGTTATGTGAACGGTTTTTTGTTTGTTTTTTTAATTTTTATTTTACAATTAGGTTTTTGTATAATTTATATTATATTATTTTTATTATATTAGATAAATATTTATGTCTACCGATGTAAGCAGTGATAATAGTAGCTTTTACTCTATAACTAGCAACGACGACAGTTTCGTAAGTATTCCTTCTCTTGCTGACAGTCTCGCAGCGCAGTTTTCTGATGTTCCCAAGAATTTTAACGTTATACATATTAACGCTCAGAGCATTCCGGCTCATTTCCACGATATGCTGGCAAGCTTTGACTGTAAGAATGTACATGCTATACTAATTTCCGAGTCATGGCTTAAACCTTGTCTCCCGTCAACAAGTTACTCTCTTCCCGGTTTCCAGCTTATAAGAAACGACCGCTCGGTCGGGGCTGGTGGCGGTGTTGCCATATATCTCCGCACGCAAATTCCCTACTCTGTTGTCAATGTGTCAGCACAGCCACCGCCATCTAATGCTGGTGAACATCTCTTCCTTGAAGTAGAACTACACCATTCAAAATTACTTCTTGGCGTCTATTATTGTCCCTCTTTACGTGTTAGTTTCTTTTCTTCCTTCGAAAATCTCTTGGAAATGCTGGTTCCTTCTTACAGTCATAGCATAATCATGGGTGACTTTAATACTTGTCTTTTGAAAAAAGACCATCGCTCTTCTTCTTTGACTAATATTTTGGCTTCTAATAATCTTTCAGTTCTTCCACTGAGTGCCACTCACCATTTTCCTAACTCTACTCCTTCACTTCTTGACTTGATTTTTGTCTCTTCCCTTGATCACGTCGCTAAGCATGGTCAATGTTCAGCCGATGCCTTTTCCTACCATGACCTGATTTTTCTGTCATACAAAATTCGCCCACCTAAGGCTAAAGCTAAGATTCTCATGCAACGCAATTTTGGTGACATGAACGTTGATAATCTTTGCAAGGATGCCAGCAATATAGATTGGTCTGCTCTGTTTGCCTCTGCTTCAGTCGATGAGCAAGTTGATATTCTTACGGCGAAGCTTATCGAGCTCTACGATCAACACGCACCTGTTCGAGCAGTAAAGGTTAAACATTTGCCGGCGCCGTGGCTCACAAATGATATTAAAACGCTGATGCTCAAAAAAGTTACGGCGAAGTCTAAATTCAAGCGCAGGGCTAATGACGCTAACAGGGAAAGATACCTCTCAATCCGTAATCACTGCAACAAGGTGTGTAGGAATGCTAATCGCCACCACATTCATACTTCTGTCCAAAATGGGGACGCATCCAAAGTTTGGAAATTTCTTAGATCATTGGGGGTCGGTAAAACCCGGCAAGAGACAATCCCGAAAGATTTAGACATTGATGCAATGAATAATCATTTTACTGCTTCGTCCAATTTTGATAGGACAATAAAATCGAATACACTGAATTATCTTTCTTCTCTTCCGACTCCCAGTTATTCTCCATTTGTTTTTGGTCAGTTCTCCGCATGTGATGTTAAGAAGAGCATACTATCGATTACTTCCAATGCAGTAGGAAGTGACTGTATCAGCCGTAATATGTTGGTCCCTGTGCTGGATGTCATCCTACCCGTCATTTGTCATATCCTCAATTTTTCGGCATCTAGTGGTGTCTTTCCGTGCTCGTGGAAAGATGCTCAAATAATACCTTTACCTAAAAAGTCTAATCCCACGACCTTTTCTGAATACCGTCCAATATCCGTCTTACCATTCCTATCCAAAGTCCTTGAACGGTTAATCCACAATCAATTAAGCACTTTCCTCTCTAAAAATAATCTCCTCAACCCCTTCCAGTCTGGCTTCCGTCCTGGTCATAGCACCACCACAGCGCTTCTGAACATTACGGATGATATAAGGTCAGCCATGGAAAACAGTAATCTAACGGTTTTAGCTTTGCTAGATTTCAGTAATGCTTTTAATACTGTTGATTTTGATGTTTTGCTTGGCATTCTTTGTTCTCTTAACATATCTCCATCGGTAATTGACTGGTTTCGTAGTTACCTGTACGGTCGCCGGCAACGTATTTGCATCGGAGAGACCTTGTCTTCCTGGAGTAATACTTCTGCCGGTGTACCTCAGGGTGGCGTTCTATCCCCTTTACTTTTCGCAGTTTTTATTAACTCAATCTCTGACGGACTAATTTCTTCCTACCATCTTTATGCAGATGATTTACAAATATACTCGCGAGCTTCTCTTGGAAATCTGTCCGAGGCTATCTTAACGATTAATCGTGATTTGGCCCGTATATGCGACTGGAGCGAGAGATATGGACTTATGGTCAACCCCAAAAAGACGCAGGTTGTAGTGGTGGGCAGTTCTAGGACGGTCTCAAGAATTGACTGGACGACTCTTCCCCAAGTTTCTTTTGACAACTCAGTGGTTCCCTTTAGTGACAAAGTTAAAAACTTGGGGATATTTATTGATAAGGAATTCTCTTGGACTGCCCAGCTACAGGAAGTTAGCCGCAAGCTATTTGCATCCGCTGCGTCCTTGAAGAGATTGCGTAATTTTCTACCAACTGCCACTAAGATTGCGCTTGCACAATCACTTCTTCTACCCATCCTTGACTATGCTGATGCCAGCTATCTTGATCTTACCCAAGACCAACTCGATAAACTTGAGCGGCTTCAAAATTTTTGTATAAGGTTCATATTCGGTATGCGCAAATATGACCACGTTTCCGAATTTCGTGTGAAGCTCAAGTGGTTACCAATTCGCCTTCGTCGGAATGCTCATATTCTTTCCCTTTTGTACAATGTTCTCTTTTCCCCTTCCACCCCTCTCTATCTCAAGAAACGTTTTCAGTTTCTTTGTGACTCCCACACGAAATTGTTAAGGTCATCAGATAACTTAAAGCTCAAAATGCCAACGCATTCCACAACTTTCCTTGATAAATCCTTTACTGTCCAGGCCGCTCGTTTGTGGAATGCGTTGCCAGTTGAAATAAAACGCGCGCAGTCGTTACACGTGTTCAAAAGACTTGTAAAGGAACACTACTTGTCGTTGTGATTTTGTCCTAACTGCTATCATCTACTGTCTTATTTTATTTTCGGTGCTTATAATTATTTAGTATGTATATATTTAAGTATCTATAATTTTGGATATGTATTTATCTGTGTATCTATTTTATTGTATTGTATGCATAATATTTGCACCAACGACAGCCCCATTTTATGTCCAAGGAAATCACTGTCCATTCCAAGGTTGCCTGGAAGAGATCGCAGAAAGCGATAAGGCCGCCCATTGTATATTTTGTAGTGTTTAATGTGTTTATTTCATGTTATGTATTTTTGTGGTGTACAATAAAGTATATATAAATAAATAAATATAAATAAACAGCTAAAAATGTAAAAACTGGTCCAGTGCACGGCTACCCTAATGAAATTGCCGATGAAAATACCTTTCTGTAACTAATTAACGCGAAACGGTTTTGTTCGTGAATCCAACTTTTTTGCAATTTTCTCATTTATTCAGATTATCTATACGTTCGACTTTTTCATTGAATACGTCGAATTAGGTGTTTTACTATGAATTTAATTAGAACTTTTAATAAGATACGCCGCGACTTACGAGTTGTAGGTCGTAGGTTCGAACCCAGACAAGCGCCTTACTTTGTGTAAATAATTTCATCACGACTGCTCTCAAAACGGTGAAGGAAAACATCGTGAGGAAACCGGCATGTTCTAGAACCAAAAATTCGAAGACATGTGACATCTCCAACTCGCACTGGGCCCGCGTGGTAGATTACGGCCCACTTCGTCTCACAGAGAGGAGGCCTATGTGCCAGCAGTGGGAACATTATAGGCTGATTATGTTATGTTTGGTAATTTGGGTGTTGATTTTACAATTAATCTATCAAGCTCCGCTAATGAGACACAATTGATTTTCTATTGTTTCGATGCCGACGGCGACGCGCGCCGCTTGACCGGTTAATCAAATTGTTAAAGGCCATTAAAAATGCATTTTTTAATGTCAAAACAAGCGAAAACTTCTTTACAAAAAAAAAAAATCGTCTTTCAAAAAATCACCATAAGGTAAAAAATAACTTTAATTTAGAAAGCAAAAAAAAGAATCACGTTAATCGGCACCGATCGACAGTGATCAAGCTACGCTTGTTGCGGTTGGTCCGTGGATGGGTGACCATCTTTACATACCAAGACCCCTCCTTGGTCCCGGCTGTCATTCGTGGATCTTCGACAGTCGTTACGGATCGTCAGAAGCCCGAAAGTCTGACAACCAGTCTTACCATGGTAATCGTATTACCCAATAACTGGGTTGTGGAGGTCAGATAGGCAGTCGCTCCATGTAAAATACTCAGCTGCATCTGGTTAGACTGGAAGCCGACCCCAACATGTTGGGAAAAGACTAGGCAGATGATGAACTGACGAAAAATTTCTACGCTTGTGCTGAATACATGTTTAAAATTTGCGCGTCAATATCCGTGCCACCCTGGGCTGTATACCGAAAACAACTCACAACAGCCCGGCACCCTAATTGCGTAACACACTATCAATCGGAATCTGAATCATTGTGAAGCAAATTGCTAATCCATTGCTTCATAAGTTCGAAAAATTTGTCTGCTCAACACGTGAATAACGCAATGAATGTTGTTGAATTGTCAAAATGAAACCGATTGTGATTGATAATGTGTTACGCAATTGCCCCGCGGGCTGATCTCCGAGTGTGAGGTAACCTCCTTTCTCCTATATTTTAACATAATTTTAAGTAAGAATGATGTACATTCACTTTATCAAGATATACGACTTCACCCACCCCGAATGACCATACAATACTCTAAAGTTGAGAATACACAAAGTGGCATATTTTGGAATGGTCATGCATGTAAAGGTTTGCATGTGACCTAGCACTAGCGGGATAATTGCGCAGGAATGACATTCATTTTGACAGTTCAACTACATTTATTGCGTTATTTACGTTGTTGAGCAGACACATTTTTTGAACATAATATTTAGAAATGGATTAGCCATATTTTGGAGGATATGACTAATCCATTGCTACATATTTTGTTCGATAATTTTTTTCTGTAAGCGGGCTTTATTAGTTAAAACAGCTGCGCCCCGCGGTTTCACCCGCATAAGTTTCGATCCCGTGGGAATATCGGGATAAAAACTATCCTATGTCCTTTTCCGGGACTCAAACTATCTCTATACCAAATTTTATCTAAATCGGTTCAGTGGTTTAGGCGTGAAGAGGTAACAAATATATAAACACACACACACACACGCTCACAAACTTTCGCCTTTATAATATTAGTGTGAAAATAATGGAAAATGAAGAGAGAATTGAACATTTTAGGATAATGATGAAAGCCCGGACGAATTTTGAAAAAAAGCAAGATAGTTCATGTGTTTAGTTGTCCTCAATAATTACTCTCAAAGTTAATAATGTCATCTAAACTAGTATTATAAAAAACATTTAATTTTTTGTATGTTTGTTTGTTAAGCTTTGACGCTAAAACGGCTGAACGGATTTGGATGAAATTTGGCGTATGGGTAGACTATGACCTAGATTAGGACATAGAATACCTTTCATTCCGATTTTCTCACGGGATCGAGACTTATGCGGGTGAAACCGTGGGGCGCTGCTAGTAAAATATATTTATGTACTTACTTAGGTACGCCTAGACTAGTGTATACGCAACTTAAAAATTACACCCAAAAAAGGGTATACATTACAGAAATTACGATCTCAAAATTACAGGATTATCTGAATAAATGTGCGTGTAATGGGTAAAGGGCTACATTAAAATGTCTGCGGAACCACATCGGAATATTTATTACTCTACTTAACCATTCTATACAAGGTGTGGATCTGGAGAAAATGCGAGGGAATATATGTGTTATATCCTTAGGAATGGTAGGAAGCTTGCCTTTATGCTGACTTTCGAAGAGATAGGTTATAAAAACTGCAGCGTTGGGAGTTTAAAAATCTGTTTAACCATTGTTCTAATTTTTAACGAGCCCTTGAAAAATGTATGCTTTATTTAAAAAAAAGATAGAAAAAAATATTGTTTTATTATTTAGAAAAAAAAACATTACGTGATTGGTCGGGGGATCCCCGTGTAAGTATCACGTAAGGAACTTCGTTCCTGATTTGACTTGCACACACACACTCGTATAATACAAAGAGACAGAGAGAGAAAGTCGCATGGAGGGGGTGGGGGTGGCGTTGTAGATACCGATCTACAACGCCACATGCGAACAACTCGTCATACTGACGTCACGCAAATCCTGCATCTCGCAAGCAGAGTTTACCGCGAAACTAGCATAGATACAACATCCCGACATGAATCATCGGGCAGTTGCCCACCAGACGACACCCGTCTGGTCGGAGGATCCTCCCTTTTCTATAGAGTATGAGTGAACTTTACACCCTGTTCCTCATACATCTATAACAACATCGCTCAACGCATCGCTCGCGCATCGCATCGCAATAACATCGCTTCATTGTTATAGATTGAACTAAGTTAGCGTTGTTATTGGTTGGTTTTACACACATCCCTCGCTACGTATCCTCGCTCATCTCTAGTGGAAACGCAGCCTTATTTTGTGTTATAGAGAGCCCAGAGAAAGCGATGTTATTTATTTGCACCTAGCCTTTTTTTTTTGTGGATGTGAAATCATCAAAAGATCCCTCCCGCTCTGGGTGGAGCGGAAGGGAGTGTCAGACTCTTACTGACTAAAACCCACCCGTGTTCCTTCCTTAGCCCTTTAAGTTCCGGGGTAGCGGTAACCCTTTCGGACAATCCCGCACCCCCGGCAGGCTTCGGCCCTAACAGGCCCCCTTCCTTGACGCTGAAATCTCTTTGAGGCGCGCATGGAACACATACGCGCCGTCCGGCACGGGCCTGGTCCTGATCG
Source organism: Amphipoea oculea (assembly GCA_945859645.1). Lineage (NCBI taxonomy): Eukaryota > Metazoa > Arthropoda > Insecta > Lepidoptera > Noctuidae > Amphipoea > Amphipoea oculea. Next base: position 17,963,616 of record OX243880.1, read on the forward strand.
GACGGTGAGCTACCCATTACTCTCCGTCCGCAGGCCCGTTTGAACCTAGCCTTAGAAAACCAAATTTTATGAAGAAAAAGCGTAATACTTAGCCAATGTTATTAGAATTTTTATAGGTACTACCCTCCTAGGGTACTTTAATTTTGCGTTAATTTAAATCCCCTATAGCATAATGTTTTACAATCTTTTTCATTAGGTAAGTGCCGCCGCGGCAAGCATTCATTGTGTTTTAATTCTTTGCTAAAAACGCGTTATTCAGGGATTTTTTCTTTCATATTTTTGAAAGGCTTTTCTTTGTGGAGAGTCGGATAAGTGTTAATCGGATTTACGAAGTGGGTTCTTTACATTTAGATGAAAATGGTTGTTGTAGAAAACATATCAGGAACAGAGGACTTATCTTCATTGTGTTATTTTTTCCTATTCAATGAATTTATAGAGGATTTAGGAACAGGGTGTAAACTTCACTCATCCTCCAAAGAAAAGGGAGAATCTTCCGACCAGACGGGTGTTGTGTCTAGTGGGCTAGTGCCTGACGATTGATGTCGGGACGTTGTATATACAGGGTGTTACGGAAAGGGTATATCAATACAAACGGGTAGAAGAGTGTATCTGGTCTAGAATCTCTGAACAAAATTTCAGTTCAAAAGCATTAACTTTGAAAATGCTTAATATTTTTTTATTTCGACATCACGGCGCTGCACTGGCGCGCGGCGGCGTGATGTGCGTGTACTAGGAGCACAGACACACTACAGATAATGGATAATGACCCTCGTAGTGCGGTGACACGTTTGTTATGATTTCAATTTAATAAACTATCGAAATAAAAAAATATTAAGCATTTTCAAAGTTAATTCTTTTGAGCTGAAATTTTGTACAGAGATTCTAGACCAGATACACTCTTCAACCCGTTTGTATTGATATACCCTTTCCGTAACACCCTGTATATGCTAGTTGCGCGGTAAACTCTGCTTGCGCGATGCAGAATTTTTGCGTGTCATCAGTGTGATATGTAGTTCAAGTGGCGGAGTAGATGCCGCCACTAAATAGGCGTATAATGTTCCCACTGCTGGGACACAGGCCTCCTCTCTGTGAGGGGCAGTGGGCCGTAATAAGCCACGCGAGCCCAGTGCGGGTTGGTGGATGTCACAAATCTTCGATTTTTTTTTTTTATTCTAGGACCTGCCAGTTTTCTCTCGTTGTTTTACTTCACCGTTTTGAGAGCAGTGGTGATGAAATAAATTACACAAAGTATTTTGCCTGCCTGGGTTCGAACCCACGACGACACGTCAGTCGGTACCGTTGCCATTGGACTACCACTGCCATACATTTTTCTCAAAAGTAGTAGATTAATCCAATATCAGTCTCAAGGGTCAAGTGGCTACTAATTCAGCTACGGTATCCTAACTAATATTATAAATGCGAAAGTAAGTTTGTTCGTTACCTTTTCACGCCTAAACCACTGAACCGATCATCCTGAAATTTTGCACAGGTGTACAGAAACGGACATAGGGTACCTTTCATTCCGAAAAAAGTGCTGTTCCCGTGGAAAACAACAATAACGTTATTTTGATCATAGATGGCGCCACGTGTCTATTGAACTTTGTCACATTATTTAATTCTGAGGCGGTACGAAGTTCGCCGGGTCAGCTAGTAAAAAATATTTGAGGTTTATTTTAATTAAATCCTAAATAACTAACACTACATATAGTAACGTAGGGTTTAGTATAGATTTTTTGTCACTGTGTGTGAATTGAGTTCTATGAGGTTATATAGGCAATCGCTCCATGTAAAATACGGATATTCAGCTGCATTGGCTTAGACTGGAAGCCGACCCCAACATAGTTGGGAAAAGGCTAGGTAGAAGATGGTGTAGATTGCGCTCATGGCACTAGATATCAATGCGTTACCGACTTCTGAACCAAAAAGTACCACATATACGAGTATTTCCTTACAAACTACAGGACCCTAAAAAATCTGTAAAGCATAATAAACCAGTTTTGTAACGACGAACGCTGAATTGAAGATGTTCGACTAATTTTCGTAATTACTTAATGTATTTAGATTTCCATCCATTTTGCATAATGGCTTCGCATACTTTTAGACATTAGTCCACGAATCCCATTAAATCGTAAGGGGAGGCATTTTGCTCTCCGGTCGTGTCGGATTGCCGTTCCATCGGACTATTAGAGTGAGGGAAGAGAGAGTGCACCTGTGTCTACGCATACACTTATACACTACTAGCTTCAGCCCGCGACTTCGTTCGCGTGAAACTTCCCCGAGCCACCCCGTCGTATCGCATCACCCGCCCACGCTATCACTTAACGTTCTTTTTGACTTTTTTTCTTTTTGCTCGGCTCCTAAGGGTCATAGCGTGATGTTAAAAAGCCTATAGCCTTCCTCAAGAATTGGGCTATCAAATGCAAGAAGAATTTTTTCAAATCCGACTGGTAGTTCCAGAGATTACCCCCTACATACAAACTTACAAACAAATTTTACCTCTTTATAATAATTATTAGCACAGAATACTTAAAGTACTACGTACAGAAAGGCCACTCCCTTCCCCGCACTAACATCAGTTACTGCACCTCACCCCGCACTTCGAGGTTACCGTCGCAGTTCTTTAACAAAGAGCGCTTGCAAATACAAGTACCTCACGCACACATTCATACGTATACAAACGTCATTTTTTAATGTAGTAGTAGTAGGTAATTATTTTGCGAGCGTTGTATAGAGTGTCCGGGGTGTGATATTAGTATAGATAACATCTTCCGCGACTAAGGCCAGTCTCCGCTGAGATTAGCCGCCATGGCCAAAATTCGTATTAAGGACTATTTTTGAAGTGAAAACTTCTTTAGGCGCGTAGGACATTTTTTGAGATGGGAAAAACCATTGAATTCGCGCCACTGTTACCGTAACCGACACCGCTTCGGATGTGTTCGGCTGTCCTCGGGATGTACTCGGCTTTAATGTATATCCGATATGTCATTGAGTGATGGCAAAGTATTCTGTTTGTGTTTTGTTTTCACTTCTGTCGGCACTCCCGGAGTGCCACTGTTATTTTTTTACATCTCTCTTGGTCTGGCCTAGCCAAGAAGATCTACCCTCATTACTGAAAATAACAGTGCAGACCCACCGTACCCCTGGCCGTACCCCTGGTGGTACGGTGGGACTTTTAAAGTTAAACGATACCACTGTATGAAGTGACCGTAGTGCTGTGCTGACTTTTGTTTTCAAAACATAATAATTAGATATATCTTGTCTGTATTCCCTGCTAGCACAGAATACTTAATAGTCCGCTAGGACACGAACGATGAAACGAAACGAAAACGGAAACGATGGGACACTTAATATCGTGCCCTGCGTGTCCTGTCAGCTGCACGTTACAGGAACTGATGGACGCTAGTGATGGCGCCAAACAAGTGGCCGAATTCTGGGCCGAGTACATTTAGATTGCTATCGACATGCTAAGAAGAAGAGGAGTCCGCTAGATTAGTGTAATTAACTGTGAGGGCTTTGCAGGTAGGCTGTGCTGGTCGTTAACTGATAGATTAGAGTTAGGGTAAGAAACACTTAGGCAAGGTTCAAATACATATATAATACTAGCAGCGCCCCGCGGTTTCACCAGCATAAGTGTCGATCCCGTGGGAATATCAGAATAAAAAGTATCCTATGTGTTATTCTGATGTATAAGCTAGATTACTGCAAAGTTTCATGAAAATCCGTTCAGTAGTATTTGCGTGAAAGAGTGACAAACATCGTCACAAACTTTCACATTTATAATATTAGCACACCCCGGACACTCCATACAACACACGCAAAATAATTACCTACTACTACTACATTAAAAAATGACGTTTGTATACGTATGAATGTGTGCGTGAGGTACTTGTGTTTGCGACCGCTCTTGTTAAAGAACTGCGACGAATACGCCGAAGTGCGGGGTGAGGTGCGGTAACTGATGTTAGTGCGGGGAAGGGAGTGTCCTTTCTGTACGTAGTACTTTAAGTATTCTGTGATATTAGTAAGAAGTAGGATTTTAGTAGTATAGGATAATAGGAAGTATGATAGTAGGATAAAATTTCGTTCCTACGAACAGAAATTCAATAATTACTGCTACACAGCGACGTAAAATGTAACCAACTATACCTAAACTCCCCAAAGACTACACGGATGCCATTCAAGCTACTAATTAAACCTGTATGCAGTAGAACTACAATGTATCGTCATTTCGTTTTATGGTTGGTTTTGAAAGGGTGGGAGGGAGACGAAAATAATATAGTTAGCCAAATACAATATGTAACATACTTAACGTAAGACATCAGGCGCCCCAATTAGAGTTTTGAGTTAAAATCATAATACAATAATTACTAAAACTTATTTTTTTAAAGCAAGCTATTAATATCAAGAAAATCGTGTCGCCCCAAGCATTACTGTACGCGTTTAAAATTGAGTCTTATTGCCTTGAAATAAGATTTAATTTTCTTTGGCTCGATCGCCGGTCAGTATAGCAAAATACATAATTTTTGAAAAAAAATACCTATAACAAAAAGTTACTGAAATCGATTCAGTTTTTAATTTTGAAAAAACTGCTTTGAGGACTTGCGTTTATGTTACACCTTGTATAACCGATGTATAAAGTAAATACTTATTTGATGACCAAAATATGTAATGTGAATATAAAAAAACTTAAAATGATTGATCATAATCTCTCTGCTAAGTACTAATAATAATAATGTAGAATAAAGAAACGTTATTATTCAGAGCCTCCGACAAAACACATCCGTCACTGAGCAGATTCTCAAGAATTATGAAGATTGACGAATGACAGTGACGACGCGTAGTCGCGTAGCGGGTTGGCTACTAGCTTCGATGGCGTAGCGTATGACATCACAGAGTCTGCTACGCCGTAGCAACGTCACTGTAGGGCACGGAGAACATGGAATGCGGCATTTCATACAAACTTTTAAGGTGAATGTGACATGGTAGACCGCGAAATTTAAATTTTCTTAAGTTTTTTGCAATTTGCAGATCAGTGTCAGGTTGTATCTTGATCCAAATATGATTCGCGACTATAATAGACATGTATTTACAGAATCATAGTCATTAGAATCATTAATATATCTCTTTAAGTTAGATTTTTACCATAAACACTTTCCCATACGAGATTTGTTCTTAACGGTAGAAATCTAACTTAGAAAGATGTATTAATGATTCTAATTGTTATAATTCTGTAAATACGTACCGGTTATAGTCGCGAATCATATTTTGATCAAGATACAACCTGACACTGACCTGAAAATTGCAAAAAACGTAAGAAAAATTTAATTTCGCGGGCTACAACTACCCATTCACCTTAAACCCTTGTTTTTCGAAATGAATGAACCGATTTTAATGAAATTTCCTACGCATAAGCAGGATACAAAGGTCTAAAAAGTTAGTAAAGAACATTACGAAAAATAGTGTTACAGTAGTGCAGCAGCAGTGTGTTAGTGTTGTAATAGTATTAGTCCGATTTAAAAATTTCCATAGAAGCAGAGATTTCCTTATCTTTGTTTTTAATAAGACATTTCGAAAATGTTCTTTACAAACTTTTTAGACTTTTTTTTCTTATTTTAAGTCAAAATAAAATCACTTTAACCGGTGTTTTTTTTTTGCTTGGATATCTTTGGTTAGGACGTGCTAAGCGCTGTGTTAAAATTTGTCCATCTATTTTAATGGGACCCTGTATAGAACTTTTTACTTTACACAATGGTTAAAGTCAGGATATTAGAAAAAAAAAATATTTATTTATATTATTTTGATTATTTGTCTATCCTTCCCCTTTTTAACCCATCCAAAGGTTGTCTTTAAAAGATCGCTCTTAGCGATAAGACCGCCCATTGTGTCACCCATTGTAGTTTCTATATTTATGTCTGTAATTTATATGGTGTACATAATAACGAGTATTCTATTCTATCCTGAATTTAAAATTGCAATTAAATATTAGATTATTATTAAAATTTATCGAATCTCATGCATGTGCCACACAATCCTAAGGTCAAACGGGTATAAAACATCCTACTCATCCAACGAAAACCAAATAGTCACAAAAAATATTGACATTTGGTAGATATCACTTTACAAGTCAGCGAAGCGACCTATAACTAACCTGTTAAGTTGTAAACTCAAACCTGATTTAACAACTAATATAAACTAGCGGCCCGCACCAGCTTCGCACGGGTGCAATTTTTATTTTTTTCGAATTTTAGAAATTTTCTTTCATACAAACCTTGTCCTAGCAATAGATACCGAACACAACAAAAAAAGAATTATCCAATTTGGTGCAGTCTTTCGGAAGTAGTATTTCGGCGATTCATTTTTATTTATATATAGATAAAGATGTTACGCTCATTGAGCGAAAAAACAGCTTACAACGCGTTGTGGTTACTGTAGAACATACACATAGCAAAATTCGTGTTGTGGCTATCATGCTGTACGACCACAACGCGTTGTGGCAATGAAGAAACGCCAGGACGTGATTATTAATTCAATATATTTCAGATGTGTCGAGCGGTCGAGGTCAATTTATTTAAAGGTTTTTATAGTTGATCGATTAAATATCGTATATGTAGGTATAACAAACTTGTTTAAACGATTATTTATATACAAGTTTTCCTGTATCTTCTTTGCATTCCAACCAAGATGCTAATGGTATAGAAACATGTTTAAATGACTTTTCCTCGTTATGACGAATTAGGAATGTAGTCGTCTGGTCTGTTGTTTTTTTTTTTCCTACCACCGTATAGTCACCGTATCGCCTTTCGCCTCGCCGTCAAACAGGCGTCAACCTAACGTAAGCCTAAGCACGTAACCAAAGCGGATCAGAAGCTCCGATACGTCGAGCCTGCTAAGGCTAGGCGACGCCGCGCTTATGACTCGCTGATCGCTGGTTGAAGGTGCAGCAGACAGGCCACGGGAGGGGTGAGAGGGGCACGGGTGGACGAAGAGACGTAAGCGCGGGGACGACGAGCCGTAACGTCCAAAACAACCTAGCTGACTACTCGGAGAAGAAACACCGAAACATCGTCTCTCAGCATCCAGACACATTATCTTGGGCAGTTCTACAGGGTGTTACGGAAAGGGTATATCAATACAAACGGGTTGAAGAGTGTATCAGAGCCCTGATTCACAAACTTACGACAGGCTATCGTATCGAAAACCTGACATTTCGATAACCTAATTTGACTTCCCCTCAACAGCAAATAGCTGTTGGAAGAATAGCGGGCATCTATTTTATTTAAACTGACAAAACTTTCGGGTTTTGGAGTTGTGAGCAGCATTGAGAAGACTCCTACGATAACAATGATTAATGTTCGATACGATACGGAAGCATATCGAGTGTTTGTGAATAAGGGGGCTGGTCTAGAAACTCTGTACAAAATTTCAGCTCAAAAGCAGTAACTTTGAAAATGCATAAATTTTTTTATTTCGATAGTTTATTAAATTGAAATCATAACAAACCTGTCACTGCACTACGAGGGTCATTATCCATTATCTGTAGTGTGTCTGTGCGCCTAGTAGACGCACATCACGCCGCCGCGCGCCAGTGTAGCGCCGTGATGTCAAAATAATAAAATATTAAGCATTTTCAAAGTTAATGCTTTTGAGCTGAAATTTTGTAAAGAGTTTCTAGACCAGATACACTCTTCAACCCGTTTGTATTGATATACCCTTTTCGTAACACCTTGTATATGCTATTAGGATAGTTTCCTAAAATGGATCCTGTCCTAGGCCTGAAATGGATAGGATAGCTCTAGCTCTTATCCTTTGCAGAACTAAATTGAAAGCAAGGAGATTAACTTCTGGGAAACCAATTGCCTCAAGACGAGATATATTTCTGAGGCATGTCATCATCTGTCTAGCCTTTCCCAACTATGTTGGGGTCGGCTTCCAGTCTAACCGGATGCAGCTAAATACCAGTATTTTACATGGAGCGACTGCCTATCTGACCTTCACAACCCAGTTACTGGGTAATGCGATACCCCTTGATAAGACTGGTTATCAGACTTTCGGGCTTCTGACTACCCATAACGACTGTCAAAGATCCATGAATGACAGCCGGTACCAACGGCTTAACGTGCTTTCCGAGGCACGGAGGGGTCTCGGTATGTAAAGATGGTCACCCATCCACAGACCAACCACGGCAAGCGTAGCTTAACCTGATCGATCGGCCTGTGCGGCTGTTATTATTTAGCCACGGGCCCCTCATGTATTTCTGCGGCATGTGTCCTATCAAATAATATAATATGTATGTATTCTAGATTATAGGGAATACGGAGGAGGATAGAATTTCGAGAATATTTTCATGTTCTAAGAAAAACATCGAGCAAGTAAATTACAAGTTTTATTAAAATATGTACCTAATGCTGAGATTCACAATGATGTCCTTAGGCTATATCAACCAAGCCGTTGGCTTGCTTGTCTTGCTTTTAAATAAATAAATAAAAAAGCGGCCAAGTGCGAGTCGGACTCGCCCATGAAGGGTTCCGTAGCAGCAAGTAACATAATATAAAAGTTCTTGTAGTTCGTTGTAACTTTGTGAAAGGTAAATTGCGGTTTTCGATTTATGACGTATTAAAAAAACTACATACTAGATCTCGTTCAAACCAATTTTCGGTGGAAGTTTACATGGTAATGTACATTATATATATTTTTTTAATTTTATCATTCTCTTATTTTAGAAGTTAGAGGGGGGGGACACACATTTTACCACTTTGGAAGTGTCTCTCGCGCAAACTATTCAGTTCAGAAAAAAATGATATTAGAAACCTCAATATCATTTTTGAAGACCTATCCATAGATACCCCACACGTACAGGTTTGATGAAAAAAAAAATTTAGGAGTTTCAGTTGTAAGTATGGGGAACCCCAAAATTTATTGTTTTTTTTTCTATTTTTGTGTGAAAATCTTACTGCGGTTCACAGAATACATCTACTTACCAAGTTTCAACAGTATAGTTCTTATAGTTTCGGAAAAAAGTGGCTGTGACATACGGACGGACGGACAGACAGACAGACAGGCAGACATGACGAATCCATAAGGGTTCCGTTTTTTGCCATTTGGCTACGGAACCCTAAAAAGACCACGTAGGAGATGGCGGGACGAGCTGGATAGGCTCCGTCAAAACTTGAAAGAGGACCCACGGGCTCGCGAAAGTTCGAAGGAGTGGAGGGAGGGCTTCGCCCAGGAGTGGGATAGCGTAGGCTAGTAAAAAAAAACCTTTTAGACCTTGCTCCATATGATGTTAGTCATGCAGAGTATTTTAGCTCATATATCTGCTGCACTCATCGGACGCACCGGGTACATGTTGATGTACCCAATGCTCTATGATGGCGCAGCATGGCTTATCACTGACGACCTTCAGAATGCCGTTGACGCTCCCACGCACAGATATAGATATACCTAGATAACGCAAGAGCACCTACTTCGCGTGCCAAAAATCGCACCAGTTTACGATCGAAAATCATAAGCCGCCACTTTCGCGCTCAGTCCTGCGTACTGCTGGCTGGGTGAGCGTGAGCGAGAGAGCGTGAGCTTGTGACGTCATAGTAGGTAGTCAAAAAGTGGCACGCTTAGTTTTCATACAGTTCGTGATACTTGCGTTATCTAGGTATATCTATATATGTGCTCCCACGCATTCTGCGCATCACGAACGCAATACTTTTCGGCAAGATTTTATTGAAACCATAAGTATGTGCTTCGGCAAACATTCCCGATGCACTGCAGTAACGTGGAATCCCCTACAGCATTCTATAGGCATTATTACTGACACCAGTCAGCGAAACACGACGCAGACACTTCGTGTTTAGTTAGTTTTTAGTGTAATTATACTGTTTTTATGTCTTTATAGTAGTTTTAAGTTATATTAATATTGTATTGCATGTGTTTTATATGGGCCTTGATGCCTGAAATAAATGGATAAATAAAATAAATAAATGAAGTCTGAGGGAGTTGCGTATATCGAACCTACAGAGTGCACGTATACAAAAACTGACTTTTGATAATAAGGGAGATTTTTTTATCACCATCCAAATTTTTACAGGGTGTTCTACCCATGAATATGAACAACTTTCACTATGGGACCAACTCAGAAATCACGAAAAAAAAGTCAGCTGTTTCATACATTTTGGTCAAATAGGTAACTTTTGTATGAAACAGCTGATTTTTTTTCGTGATTTCAGAGTTGGTCCCATAGTGAAAGTTGTTCATATTCATGGGTAGAACACCCTGTAAAAATTTGGATGGTGATAAAAAAATCTTTCTGTATAATATTTTCGAGAGCAGAATTGATTATGCTATTGGGACAGGTGGGACCAGCACTAGACGGCATATGGCTTCTTCTATAGTACGCAGTCTTCGTATCTCTTGAGCCATCTCCTTCCATTCACCGACCGGTTCAAAGGAGCGCTACAGTCGTATCCTCCGTTACCGTTCACCATCATGTAGTCATAGCAGTCCGTGACGCCATCGCCGTTGCAGTCCTGGAATTTGTAGATTCATTAAGTTACGTTCTTCATCATCTGCCTAGCATTTTCTCAACTATGTTGGAGTCAGTTTCCAGTCTAACTGGATGCAGCTGAATACCAGTATTTTACATGGAGCGACTGCTTATCTGATCTCCACCACCCAGATACTGGAAGCCCTTGGTAAGACTGGTTGTCAGACTTTCGGGCTTCTGACGACCCGTAACGACTGTCATAGATCCACGAATGAACGCCGGGACCAATGGCTTAACGAGATCTCCAAGACCACCCATCCACGGACCGCCCGCGGCAAGCGTAGCTTAACCTGGTCGATCGTTCTGTCAAGAAGTATTTTTTGACCCTATTTCACAATTTTTGGAAAGGAACAATCCAGGTAAAACAATGAAATGGGTATACAAGGTGAAATTAAATTCATGGGCATCCTTTTAAGGTCATTGTACTCATCGTTATGAACAACTTTTACTATGGGACTAAGCCTAAAATCGCGAAAAAAAATCAGCTGTTCCTTGCATTTATATTCACATAACTCGTCAAAATGTATGGAAGAGCTGATTTTTTTTTTCGCGGTTTCATTTTTGGTCCCATAGTAAAAGTCGTTCATAATGATGATTACAATGATTTCTTAAAAGGATGCCCATGAATTCAATATCACCCTGTAGAATCAGATAATGGCCTAATACTGGACAAAGACCCCCCCCCCACCCCGTCTTCCAATTATTTCGCTCTAGTGTTGGCATTGTGGTTGGTTTTGTCCAGCTCGTTTCAACGTGGTCGCCATGTTGGGAGCGAAACTTTTTAACTTAGTCAGGGCTCCACAAAGCGCTTATTCTTAAACATTCAACCTTAATACTAAAGCAATCTATCACCCTAGAATGATTATTTCTATAAACGTACCTTTCCAAACTTCTGCAAATATCCTTCGATGATTTTTTTTGCGCACTCATAATTCTGCGTACAGTCTGACCAGGCTGAAATACAGTATACACTTAGGTTAATAATCTAGACTAAATGCAGGTCTATAGTTATTTTTTTTTTACAGTGGCTAGATCTGTAGACCATTCTTTATTTTTATTAACTACCTGGTACTTACATAATTTAAAAAGCTAACTATCTTAAAATAATAATATGTACAAGTATATAAAAAGGGAGGGCAAATAATGAAAAGGCATCAAAAAACTCGTCCGTGCCCAAAAGGCTGGCAGCAATGCCACGTTGTATGGCAATGCTGATTCTTTGGCCAAAAAATATTCCAGCCCTCTGGTCACGTGAAGAGTCGACCAACCGCTTGGCGATGTCTCGATTAAATGTTACACGGGTTGATAAATTTAAACAGTTAAGACTAAAATAATGAAATAAATACTTCAATGGCAAAAAATACTGTTTTTTAACCGACTTCAAAAAAGGAGGAGGTTCTCAAATCGGATGTTTATATATATTTTTTACATTATTTTCAGGCATAACTTCGTCATTTACTATAGTTACATCATGAGGTACCATTCGTGATCTAAAACACAGTAAGTATAGATATAAAAAAAAGACAAGGATTGAACTTTTCGCAAATCGTGATGTTTTAGCTGTCAAAAGTCAAAGCATTTATTTCAAATAGGCACATAAAAGGCACTTTTGGGTTCCCTATCCATTTGCATACAATTTTGAGACCTAATATAACTTGGCATACTTTTGTTTCTCCTAATTATATTTTCGCATAACATTATTTACGCATAACAGCTTACGAATAATTTTTTAAGCATAATTTCTGTAATCATAATAATGATTAAGCATAACATTCTAAAGCATAAATTTAGCATGCTCGTTTTATTTCTAAGGACGTCAGATCGACGGAGCCCCGCTTCGCGGGGCTCCTATTTCTGTCTGCAGGGTTTAAAGGAACCTAACCAAACCGAACCTCGGGGTGCCCCTGACGTCGTTTAGTATTATGCGAATTAAATTTATGCCAAAACAAATTAGTCTTTAAGATGATTATGCCAACATAAAATGTATGCCTAAAAATAAAACTTTTTTACAAAAAAAAACAACCGACTTCAAAAAAAAAACACTACAAAGCGAAAAATAACTTTAATTTCGGAAGTCGGTGTCTTTGGTTCCGCATTTTCGTTTTTTGACACCGACTTCCGAAATTAAAGTTATTTTTCACTTTGTAGTGTTTTTTTTTGAAGTCGGTTGTTTTTTTTTGTAAAAAAGTTTTTATTTTTCACTTTTTAGTTGTACCTACCCCACATAAATTCAATTAACACTAGTGCATTGAAGAATTGAAGACACAACTCGAAGAATCATCAAAATTCGCATAGAAATGCCGGAGATGCCGTACATTTATGCATATAACTTCGTACATAAGAATAATTACCTAATATATTATATACTAAAACCTTCCTGATAGTATGTAGATCACACTAATGAATTATCAAAATCGGTTCAGTAGTTTTTGAGATAATCGCGGACATACAAACATACATACATACATACATACATACATACATACATACGGGTCGAATACAGAATCTCCTTTTTTAAAGTCGGTTAAAAATATGCCGAAGTATTATTATGCCAAAACAAATTGTGCCAAAATCGTTATGCCGAAGTATATTAGGACAAAGAACATTATGCGAAAAGAAGGGATCCCGGAGAAGAATGGGCAAGAAACTCCACCGTTATTCTTTTAAAATGTTTTACAATATTTTGTATGGGTACATTAATTATATAATAATATGTGAGGACGATGCACCTAAAATAAAATTACTATACCACAATAGGTAAAAGAATTAAAAACTAAACCAAGACATATAAATTAGTTATCTGATAGATACATGGTGCTCACATATTTACAAACATGGTACTTACAAGCAAAACGATTTTAATTTAAAAAAAAATAACAAGTAATAAGTCAGGATCAAGATTAAAAAAATACACACGTAATTTTATTTTAGGTGCATCGTCCTCACATGTTATTATATAATGAATGTACCCATGCAAAATATTGTACCTAAAACATTTTAAAAGAGTAACGGTGGAGTTTCTTGCCCATTCTTCTCCATACGAAAACTACCTTTTGGAATGGGCGACTAGAATCAATTCTATTTTAAGGCAATTATTGACGTTTAAAAGTGCCTTTTATGTGCCTATTTGAAATAAATGCTTTGACTTTGAATCGTCATATTAACAAAACACAAACAGAATACTTTGCCATCACTAACTGACATATCGGAAATACATTAAAACCGAATACATCCTGAGGACAACCGAACACATCCGAATGTAGCGCGGCGTCGGTAACAGTGGCGCGAGTTCAATGGTTTTTCCCATCTCAATAAATGCCCAACGCGCTTAAAGAAGTTTTCACTTCAAAAAAACAAAAAAGCTTTGTAATTTACCCACCACTTGGCCTCTCCGGATCATCATCAGGCAAGACGACCCTCCCAGCGTCTGCCCAGTAGACCCTGGAGATGTTGAACGGTCCGCAGTAACCTGCTGTGCACTTATGGTCAAGGGTGCATTGAGTTGAAACGTTGCAGAGGCAGCTGTAGCATTGTTCTGTCAGGTTCGGGATGGAGACACCTGGAATCGAGATGGAAGATTTATGTTATAAGGCTGGCTTTTGATGACAATATGTATTAGAATTGCAATACGTTGTTTTGGGTGCCGTCGACCGTCACTGGTTGTTACCAGCACCCTAATTGCGTAACACACTATCGATCTGAATCATTTTGAAAGATATTGCTAATACATTGCTTCATATGTTCGTCTTCAGAAGACGAACATTTTGGTATATTAAACTCATTTTAGACTTTTTATGAGATACGCCTGTATCAGTGGCGTGCATTGATTTTCAGTATGGGTAAGCACTAGGCCGGGTCTAGTTCAGGCAAACGCGGTCACTAATCAGATAAAAAAGTGAGGTCAAATGTGTGGTTATTTGAGTAGGCATGCCTACTTAAGGGTGATACATTGCGAAGGTTGAACGTCATGGTATTACGCGTGAGACGTACGTATTTTTAATTTTGTCGTATTAACTTGAACGAGTAGACCAATGACAATGTGCGAATAGTACGGGAGCCGAGTAGGCCGTCCGGCGACTGCCTACTGCCGCGCGTGTTTGTATGAAGATTTTGTTTTTTGTTAGGTATGATAATTTAGTGACTTTCTTAATTGTGGTGTTTTTATTAAGTATTACAATTATCATTACCATTTGATCCAGTTATCCAAAAGACGAAGACGCCAAATAAACAAATCGGGATCGCTAGCATCGGTTTTATGTGCATCTTGTTATTTTCTTGTGTATCTGAAAAATAAGAGAAGATTGTAAAATAATCTCTATTAGTCGTACTTCTCTAAGTCATCATCTGTCGGATGCAGCTGAGTACCAGTATTTTACATAGATTACTAATTCAGCTGCATCGCTAAAGACTGGTATTCAGCTGCATCCGGTTAGACTGGAAGCCGACCCCAACATAGTTGAGAAAAGGCAAGGCAGACGGACAGACTGAATAGGTAAATGAATGAAAAATGAAGACATGACAGATAAATTAATTATGTGATAGATATGTCACGGCTAATAGCCGAAGTACTGCTACACCTAGTTTTAGCCGGGTGCAATTAGGTGCTCGCTCGCTCTTGCATATTTTTTTTTTCTCGCGGTGGAAATCCTCATGGACTTCCTCTATCGTGGGGCCATGCTGGACTCTTACCGGCTAAAACCACCGCGGTGTTCCACCTCTACCTATGGCCGGGGGTGCGGGATTCGCATAAGCATTCACCGGTCCTCGCTCTTGCATCCTACGTCGCGTCGACGGAGCCCCGCTTGGCGGGTCTCCTGTTTTGTGTAAGGGTTTTCTTTTTTTTTTTTTGTTTCCGGGCTAGAAAATCCTCATGGATGTCCATGTCCGTCGCCCTGGAGCGGGCAGCGGGGTCTGTCAGACTCTTACTGACTAAAAACCACCCCAGTGCTCCATCTCACACCTATGCCGGGGGTCACGGGAACGTACGATCCTTCAAACCGAACCTCGGGGTGTCCTTCGCTCGCTCTTGCATCCTACGTCGCCAATCGACCGACCGCAACCATGCAACCGATGTCACCCGAAGCACACCCGAACCGCATGTGGCCAGCTGCACCTAGTTGTACCCGGCTAAAACTAGGTGTAGCCGCACTTCGGCTATTAACCGTGACAGATACATGGTGCTCACATATTTACAAACATTGCAAAAGTACCTAGACGATTTTCAGTAAATAGTATTTATATTCTTGAAATGTGCTAATTAAGCCCTTTCATTTGATACCCAACACGGCAAGATATTTTTTTTGGGTCGTGTCTTTATGCCCGCTAGAGGGTGCCGTATTGAATTTATTGTGACGTCACATAGCCTATAACCAGCAGATGATCAAGACGCTTCCAACGATACCTCATTTGTCCAATTATGACAAGTAGTTTAGAAGTTATGAGGGAACCGATGAACACACATACCGGTCAAAATCATAACCCTCCTTTTTGCTTCTTGATTTTCGGGCTTTGGACGATCCGTAACGACTGTCAAACATCCACGAATGACGGGCGGAACCAACAGCTTAACGTGCTTTCCGAGGCACGGAGGGGTCTCGGTATGTAAAGATGAACACCCATCCACGGACCGACCGCGATAAGCGTAGCTGAACCTAATCGATCTACCCGTGCACCGACTCCAAATAAATTGGCTTTTAATTGCAGGAGAACGATAAAGCTGATAACTACTTCTAAAAATATAAAAACCTGATGCCTACCTTTTAATGAATTGACCTCAACCGCTGGACACACTTGTTAATTTACAACACTTCCTCAATTTTTTTTTCTTTAACAGTTTTTTTTTTAATAATTTATGACTTCTTCTGAAAAATATTGAATGAATAATTATTATTAAATAATTCGATCTTAAAAACAGCCTGTCTTTCATAAGAGTATGGACACTACTGTATCACTTGGCTTTATGTAAATACATATGAAAGAGTTGTGTGTGTGTTTAAATACATGATTGTGTGTGTAGCAATGGTTGAATCAGGTTTGAGTTTGCAACTTGACAAGCTAGTTTTTAGGGTTCCGTACCCAAAGAGTAAAAACGGGACCCTATTACTAAGACTCCACTGTCCGTCTGTCTGTCTGTCTGTCACCAGGCTGTATCTCATGAACCGTGATAGCTAGACAGTTGAAATTTTCACAGATGGTGTATTTCTGTTGCCGCTATAACAACAAATAGGTACTAACAACAGAATAAAATAAATATTTAAGGGGGCCCCCATACAACAAACTTTTTTTTGCCGTTATTCAGGGGGATTTTTGGGGGGGATTTGTGGAATAAGCCATTAATAACGGCAACAGGTAGACGCTTGAAATATTCACAGAATATTTAGTACTAGCTGCTGCCCGCGACGTCGTCTGCGTGAAGGCTCTACAGCACCAAAAATACCTAAGATGCCAGTGTCGCTATAGCATTATAAGTAAACGACTTTTAAAATAGCATTAAAATATAAGTTTTTTTTGCAAGCGAAGCAAGTGAAGAGAGTTATATGGGAATCCTGCCGATTTCAGTCATAAGATGTGACTGAAGGAAATAGAGAAAATAATTCAGGAATACATTCCAGTACACAAAAGAGTAAAAATACGTACAAAGGTATCATACCTTACAACACTTCCCTATAAACTACGTTGGTAGTTAGGCTGCCAGGTGCCAAAATGTAAAGAGAGTGAGGACTGGTGACGCGGGAGCAAGCGACGTACAGTTGCCCGTGTGAGAAGCAACTCGTCCTGAGGTCGACACCCGCTGCCCTCAGTGTCTGCCTCTATTGATGGTTATCGCGAAGCAAACACTCACGGGGAACTGTACGCGCTTGAACTGGAACGGGAAGATATCAGGTATGAGGGGAATGCGTGGTATAAATACTGCCTCGCCAACGCCACAACCCGTAAGAATTTCCGCCTCAATGGTGTGTCTGTAGAGCGAAATGACTTTAGGGTGGGTCCCGTTACACAACTTCAGAGGAGATAGGTTCCGAAGAAGCATAATCGGGACACCGACCTTCAGCTCGATGGTATGCGCTGGAAGTCCACTTGCTGACAGGGAGTTCAGAAATTCCACGGGATAATGTGTGGCGTCATCTTGCTCGACAACAGTGTTTATCGAGGTGTAGACCACTTCATTCCCCTCAATTTCCGAGAGAATGCATTCGTTAATTGCTGCAGCCTGATCATTTTTGGACGTCAAAATGGTCCGCTCACACACCCAAGAATTCTGCAGGTGCAGTATACGACTGATGTCCCGTACACATAGCAAATGAGTTCTTCTAAGCTGGATACCACTCTACCGAGAGACTCTGGAAGCACCACCTGTCCACCTCTCTCTTCTGGTAGAGTGCCTTCGCCAAGATTTAGAAGGACATTGGAGAATTCTTGAGCACGTGCATTGCCGCCGAGCCGAGCTCTCATATTAATGGTCAAGCGCAGCGTACGAACTCGTGACCACAACGAAGATAGTTTCAACGAAGCATTCACCTCGTCAGCCCTCGATCCCCGTGTCACCACGGGAAGCGTTTGCCGGAAATCGCCACTGAACACAACAGCTGTGATACGACGCATCAAATGTTCGTTCCTGCGGATGTCCTGCAGGGTTCCGTCCACGGCCTCAACTGCCTTCCTATTGGCCATCGTACACTCATCCCATACGATCAAAGAGCAATCCTTGAGCACGTGTCCCTTATCGCTGTTACGTGACACACCACAAACAGGCGTTTCGGCGCTCTCTAAATCGATAGGAATTTTAAACATGGCATGTGCTGTCTTGCCACTCGGAAGCAGTGTGGCAGCGATTTCCGACGACGCTACAGCAATAGCAATTTTGCCTTGCCTGCTGACCTCTGCAAGTATGCAAGTGGTAACAAATGTTTTTCCTGTTCCACCAGACGCATTCCAAGAAAAACATTTGACCCTGGTTTTTTCCCAACGCTTTCAAGGACGGTGTCATAAATTTGTTTTTGCTCTGAAGAGAACAAAGCGACATGGTCATTTCGCCCGGATCGTAATTTGTCTCAGCGTTATACTCCCGATTTACACGGTCTTGATGCGGTGATGATTGGGGAGCTGGTAACCCATATTCGATCAGTGGATTGCCGCCGATAGAAATGACCACATCTTGAAATGAACTGAGACAGGTGTTCAGCACGCGTTCATCAGTTACTCCGACTTCGTCTCCAGTAGAAACATAACTTTTTTGTAATACTTAACACCGCATTTTTTTTTAATTGTCGTCCTCAACTCTGCTCAAGATTTTAAGGGTTTTGTTGGAACTTGAATTTGTCAAAACGAACTATACGATACAACTTTTATGAAGAAAATGCACATTGCCATCTATGAATTTTAAGAATAACTAACTACTAACCTCGCCAACATGATCAAATTTAAATTATTAATTTCCAAAAAATGTCAACATGTAACTTGATTTGATTTTTATGAAATCTCATAGATGGCGCTGCTTCAAAATTTTCTTTATACTACTAAAATTCATTAAACTATGTTTTTTCTGCCCAAGTTACTTAAATGGCGTAGTTTTTATAGTGTAAAGCTAGATAATAGCATGGCTTACTGAAAAACAACATTTAAATATGCGTCGTTAGATTACACGCTGTCACAGAATGCTTAAGAAAAATAAAGATTCACAGCTCCTCCCCCATAGGTGATAGCGTGATAATATGTAGCCTATATGTTGACCCGACCTCTTAGTAATATTCATGCAAAATTTGAAGTAAATCCATGCAGTACTTTTTGAGTTTATCCCGGACATACATACAGACAAACAGACAAAAATTCTAAAAACTATATTTTTGGCTTCGATATCGATTGTAGATCACGCCCCAAGTATTCTTTTAAAAAAATATTCAATGTACCGTTTTGACTTTCCTACGATTTTATTATATGTATAGATATTCACTTTAAAAATAAATAATTAAAATAAAATAAATATTTAAGGGGGCTCTCATACATCAGACGTGATTTTTTTGCCGTTTTTTGAGATAATGGTACGGAACCCTTCGTGCGCGAGTCCCTTGGCTGCTTTTTTTCCTTTTGGCTGCGCACCTTTGTCCATTTAACCTTTTCTTCGACCTAAGAAGATACTAAACGTGAAATCACATTTAGTTTCTGTACTTAGTTGGAAAAAAATTAAGCTCAAAAGGGACGCGTCCACCATATTAGAAGTTTCCCGCGCTTTTTTCGACAGGCTAGTTATCTATAGGTCGCATTCTTCAAAAATCCTCCATTGGGGCAATAAGTCCCCTCTTTGAGGAGTGGCTGGAGAGGCGCCATGGCGTCCTCACCTTCCGCCTAACGCATGTCCTCACCGGACACGGCTGCTTCGGGAGGTTCCTGTTCTGGATAAGGCGGGAGGAAACGTCCGGGTGCCACCATTGTGTGGATCGCCCGGAGGACACGGTGGAGCATACGGTGGAGGTCTGCCCGACCTGGGCAGAGCACCGCCGCGTCCTCACGGTGGCGATCTCTCGCGTCCGGCCTTAGTCCAGGCCATGTTACGGAGCAAGAGTGCATGGAAAGCCGTCACCTCTTTCTGCGAAGCAGTAATGCTCGCGAAGGAGGAGGCGGAGCGCGTGAGGGAGAGGCAATCTTTGCGCACTGACGCCCCTAGTCGCCGCAGGAGACGTCCTGGGCGTCGGGAATCGATAGCCGATTCTCGGCCACCGTAGGCGCAGGCTTGCGGACGACGGGCAATGGGCAGCTCGCCGTCCAGTAATGACCAGGCTCGGGTCGACGGCGCGTTGTGTTCCACGCGCACCTCATAGAGACGTCAGCACTAACTGACGGGGTCCGCTAGGGCCGATGCCTGCCAGGGTCGCGGGTTGTTCGAAAGAGATATCGTGGCCCCTGGCACAGGCAACTGAAGAAACACGGGTGGGGTTTAGTCCTTAAAAGTCTGACACGCCCAATTCTCCCACTCTGCGCGGAGCGGGAGAAGTTATTTGATAATATGCCAGCCAAAAAAAGGTGTATGCTACACAACAGTCAAACAGGTTGAGCAAACAGGTTGAAGACACTCAGCTAATCCAAACAAAACAAAATAAACCAATAATAATATTGTCAGCAAAGAAATGAATCCGGTACAGTCAGCAGTAAAACTTGAACTTCTAAAACCACCTCTACTGCTACGAAATAAGGATAGGTACTAAAAAAGATCAAATTGATTACTATTGGCGTGCGGTGGTTGGTACTTACAAAAGGAAGAGATAAACAACGAGTTGCGCAGACGCAAGGTCCTAATTACGAATCGATGCTGCAACGGTGCACCAATGGCATCGCACGCCGGTCGTTACCAAGGACCGTAGAGATGGGAAATGTCCAAAAGGTGCATTCTGAAAGTTGGCAATATCGCAAATAATATTGATTATGAATTGCAATAATTATGTTCTCTATACTCATAGTAAAAACTGCCAGTCGCACGGGTCGATCGATCAGGTTAAGCTAAGCTTGCCGCGGTTGGTCCGTGGATGGGTGACCATCTTCACATACCAAGATCCCTCCGTGCCTCGGAAAGCACGTTAAACAGTTGCTCCCGCCTGTCATTCATGGATCTTTGACAGTCGTTACGGGTCGTCAGTAGCCCGAAAGTCTGACAACCAGTCTTACCAAGGGGTATCGTATTTCCCAGTTACTGGGTTGTGGAGGTCAGATAAGCAGTCGCTTCATGTAAAATACTGATATTCAGCTGCATCCGGTTAGAGTGAAAGCCGACCCCAACATAGTTGGGAAAAGGCCAGGCAGATTGACCTAATTATTATTTCCCAAGTAATCTTACGGCCGGTTGTCTTCTCAAGCGTTGTATTTTGACAGACCACGCCAACTTCACGTTCATTTCGCGCGGTTTCGTTCATTGTATCATAGAGAATACATTAATAGCAGAGGAGCAATTCTCGTAATTTTAAGAACGTTCACAGTCTGATCTCAGTCGCAATCTGTCAAAAAATACCTCTAATCTCCCTACATTTTGATAAGTTTTTGACATTTGTTTGTCGCTGAGATGAGATTGCGACTAGATTTTGAACGTTTTAAATTACGAGAATTGGCCTTCTGACGTCACGATTAGGTAAAAAATTGACGTCGTTTCGAAGCAAGGAATCATTAAGGGGTCATAGAGAATTAGGGCCCTGATGAAAACTTACACAGTTAAAACCGAATTGTACAGACGCCAGCACATCAAGCTACCCGAAACTGTCAAATTTTCTCTATCAACCTTGAACCTTACGCTTTAGCGATAAAGTTGAAAATCTATTAAATCCATTTGACAGATTGTAGTAGCTTGATGTGCTGGCGTCAGTACAACACTATTTGTTTTTTTTTATGCCTTCGTTCTCAGATAATTAACATAACTAGTATTATGAGAGAATTTAAGTACAACATATAAACAAGTTTTGTTTTTGTGTTGATCCGACTATCAGTCACGGTCAAAGGTCGTAAGTCAAGTAGCCTATCTTGTTTATCATTATTTTTGTCTGAAGGTCATTCAAATGAAGACAGTATTAATAACTGTTAAACCTAGTAACCCAAATTCATTAACATAGTATACCTTATGATCCCCTGCCCCTCTTGATCCCGATCAAGGAATATACTACTCTCTGACGAGAGCTCCCGATCGATTTCGGTCAAAATGTCCCATCTTAACGGAGATTATCCAGGTATGCAGGAGACATTATAGTGCAAAAGTGTGTGCGCAAATACAGGTGCACTCTCTGTTCCTTTACTGTCATAGTCCGATGGGCTGGCAATCCGACACGACCGGAGAGAGATCACGCGCAGGACCAACGGCTCTATGTGTTACCTTTTAATACAGCGACGTCGAAATCCGTAAAGGTCGTAGCACACGTATCAAATCGGAGTGGGATCGGCACCGTATCGCCTTTCGCGTCGCCGTCAAACAGGCGCACAGTGGGCCCATACTGAAAATTTGTGGACTTAGGCAACAAAGTTCCAATATCGATGCGATTTTTTTTTATATGACGTGTTATGATATTCCTAACAACTTTTATTCTTATAAAATTTCGTCTAAAGTTGATAGTTTGTCTTGAAAAAAATTTATTAGTTTTTTTTGTATGGAGCGAATCACGTTTCATTTTTTTTCTTCAATTGTACTAATATGTTGAGTGTGTGGCGGTGAGTATATGATAGCTAGGGTCATTCTCTATCCATGAAAAAAAAATCAGCGCCGGCTATCTGCGGCATCGCGAGTAATCATTCGGTAAAAAAAAAATATTTTGTATGAAATTTTTTGCCATTTAAAATAAATTCAAAGTATATTTTTTGTCTCATTTGGCTGTTTTGACCTTCTTTTTAGTTAAATATATAGTTTTAATAGCGCATAGTTACATATAACTAGTAATTCTGGTAGAGATTTAGTTATTATTGCATGTTATCGGTAGCACCTGCATTGTGATTGATGACTCATTTGTTTGTGCGCTCGGCTAAGCGCATAACTAATGAGTTTTCAAAAATGCTCGTCTCTGATTGGCTGAATAATTTTCACTCACTGTTATGTCCACTACTTGAGTAATTAACACTGACTATAAATATAAAGACATTCATTAAGTCCATCTAGTTTCGCTCTTGTCGCTTATTTGTGAACACAGTGAAATACTTTTATTTTTATATTTACATTAGAACTATGGCTGGATTTTGTACCAACCTAGATCTTTTTGTGAAATTAAGAAGTGGCGGTGATCTGAAAAATCATATGTTTCTATATGAAAGTATCATTTCTGTCTTGACTACCGAAGTTTCTGAAGAAGACAAGAACCGAATCAAGGAGTTCTGTCGACTTTTTTGTGTAAATCTAAATAAGAAGTGGATAGAGTCATGTAGACATCAAAAAACTTTTATGAACCGTGAAAGTAATCGCAAGTGGTTGGAAAAAAACATCAAATGGCCTGTTTGTGACACTGTTGACCTGAGAAGTGAGATGGGCTTTTCAGACGCAGCCTTATCTGAGCCTGTGGATATAGATTCCCATGTTCCTACTCTTGCAGTATGTACTGAGGAAGCGGGAACATCTACAGAAAAGGAGCACAGAAAACCGTTCGAAGACTTAAGTAATAAGCAAAAAAAAAGACGTTCTACTTCCATAGTAGAGGAAAATTCCGAGGAAGAGTTGCAGCACTGGTACATAACAAAATTGAAAGACAACGGCAAAACGAATCTGGCAAAAGTGGTCGAATACCTTTCCAGTAATCCAGATGCGCTATCCGAAGTAGATGAGCGACTATTCAAGAAGCAGAGCTTAAGTACTGTCTCTGAAGATAAGTGTTTAGCTCTTTATACATCACTTGCGCTCTCGAAATGGAAATACTTAGCTCTTCGACAATTTCTGAAAGAAGAAAACTGTGCTGCCTTTCCATCTTATCCAAATCTTGTAAATGCCAAGAAAAGATGTTACCCACCACAAGAGAGTATGGAGATTACTGAAAAAGGAGCTCACATTAAATTGCAAGCGCTATTGGACCACACTGTGAAGAGGATTTTACTAGATATGAATTCTGTTGATAGGTCTCAAAATGAAGAACTCAAGTTAACCTGGAAATGGGGACTTGATGGTTCTTCGTCGCAGAGTAATTATAAACAGAAAACGTCAAACACAGCTACAGAGTTCGATGATTCATCAGTAGTCATGATAAGTATCGTCCCTCTTCGGCTAGTGTCTACTAGCCCATCATCTGGGAATGAAAATATAGTTTGGGAGAACCCCACACCTTGCTCAACTCTTTACTGTCGACAAGTGAAGTTTACTTTCACTTCAGAGACAGCTGATTTTATAAAGTCTGAAGAGTCTGAGATGAAAAAACAAATTGATGAACGAATATCTACACAGTTTGGAAATATTATTGTATCACATGAATTGCATATGACCATGATTGATGGAAAAGTGGCCAATATTATTGCTGAAGTACCATCATTTGCAACGTGTCCCATTTGCTTGGCAAAACCGAGCGAAATGAATAATTTAGACGCTTTGGCTTCCAAACCACTTCGTGAAGAAATTTACAAACAAGGAATTTCTTCACTGCATATGAAGATTCGGTGTATGGAATGTCTTCTCCGTATATCTTATAATCTGGATTTTCAGCGATGGACTGCTCGAGGCGAACATAAGGCTTTGAAACAAGCTAAAAAAAATACCACGCAACAAGAATTTCGTGAGCAAACTGGAATGCTGATTGATATAGTCAAACAGGTATGTATTTAATTTTCGCTCTTTTTATGTTGTTTGTGTATTATATCTCTATATATTGTATATTACAGTATTGTTTTCCCATTTTAGGGTTTTGGAACTACAAATGACGGGAATACTGCGAGGCGCTTTTTCCAAGATTACAAAAGATCTTCCAGAATAACGGGAATTGACGAAAATCTGATTTTCAGATTTTCCGTTATTCTACAAGCCATATCATCAGGCAAAAACATTGACTGTGAAAAATGTAGAAGGTACTGTAGAGAAACAGCTGATGTGTACGTGCAACACTATTCGTGGTACTACATGCCAGTTAGTGTACATAAACTTCTAATGCACGGTGCAGACATCTGTAACCACTTTGGTGTTTTGCCAATCGGTAAGTAAAAAATAAATATAGTATGATGTATTATATTTGACTCGATTGCGTTTTGAAATTAAAATGTACATAACTTATTCGTTTTAGGTACCTTATCTGAAGAAGCTTCGGAAGCCCGTAATAAGGACTTCAGAAACGTCAGGGAGAGGCACACTCGGAAAACAGGGAGAATAGCAACAAACGAAGACATCCTTCATGGACTTCTAATAAGCTCTGATCCCCACATATCTTACATAAGGCCTAAAATAACGAAGAAGGTTCATAATGAGTTGTTGCCTGAAGCAATTCAGTTGTTACAGACTACTGAGCCTCCCTGTGGCAGTGAGATTATGGAGGAAGAAGAATGCCTCATAGCAGAGTCCGAAAATTGGCCAGACCCACTAGCACTTCTGGAACAAGAAATAATGTGATCCGGCTCTAGATTATTCCCACAAAAGCCCATCAGGGCTAGGAATATGACAAACAGCCCTTTTCAGGGCTACAATTACTTCACAGTTTCATATTGGTCATGGTCATACGTACGATAACTTATACTATAATATACATACGCTTGATTATGTAGGTAATTATCAATGACTTGCCCGTACAGATTTAAATTATTTCACCTATCATTAACAAAATTAGTATAACCTGAAACTTATTACGATATTTATTCAACAATAGATAACGTGCAGTTAAAAAAATAACACAGCCAATCAGAGACGAGCATTTTTGAAAACTCATTAGTTATGCGCTTAGCCGAGCGCACAAACAAATGAGTCATCAATCACAATGCAGGTGCTACCGATAACATGCAATAATAACTAAATCTCTACCAGAATTACTAGTTATATGTAATTATGCGCTATTAAAACTATATATTTAACTAAAAAGAAGGTCAAAACAGCCAAATGAGACAAAAAATATACTTTGAATTTATTTTAAATGGCAAAAAATTTCATACAAAATATTTTTTTTTTTACCGAATGATTACTCGCGATGCCGCAGATAGCCGGCGCTGATTTTTTTTTCATGGATAGAGAATGACCCTAGCTATCATATACTCACCGCCACACACTCAACATATTAGTACAATTGAAGAAAAAAAATGAAACGTGATTCGCTCCATACAAAAAAAACTAATAAATTTTTTTCAAGACAAACTATCAACTTTAGACGAAATTTTATTAGAATAAAAGTTGTTAGGAATATCATAACACGTCATATAAAAAAAAATCGCATCGATATTGGAACTTTGTTGCCTAAGTCCACAAATTTTCAGTATGGGCCCACTGTGAGGCGTCAACCTAACGTAAGCACATAACCAAAGCGGATCAGCATAGCTATTCACAAACACTCGATACGCTTCCGTATCGTATCGAATATTAATCATTGTTATCGTAGGAGTCTTCTCAACGCTGTTCACAAGTCCAAATCCCGAAAATTTTGTCAGTTTAAATCAAATAGAGGCCCGCTATTCTTCCAACAGCTATTTGCTGTTGAGGGGAAGTCAAATCAGGTTATTGAAATGTCAGGTTTTCGATACGATAGCCTGTCGTATGGTTGTGAATAGCTATGCAGAAGCTCCGATACGTCGACTCGGCTACGCCTAGGCGACGCCGCGCTTACGGCTCGCCGACCACTAATTGATGGTGCAGTAGGCAGGCCGGAGGGGTGAGAGGGGCAAGGCTGCACGAAGAGACGTAAGCTCGGGTACGAAGAGACGTAAGCTCGGGCACACCCCGGACACTCCATTCAACGCTCGCAAAATAATTACCTACTACCACTACATTGACAAATGACGTTTGTATACGTGTAAATGTGTGCGTGAAATCTAGTAGGGGTTGGCTGGCAGTACCTACTCGGCCAGCGGCGGCGCTGCCCGAACGTATGCAACAATGGGGCGCCGCGCGCCGAGACACTAGGTACTCACAGAAATCTAATTAATAACATTTCTATTGTACTACTTTTCAAGTCGAAGAACGAATAGAACGTGAAAGAAAGAGACATAACAAAGACAATAAAGAGAGAGCAATAATTCAATAGTTGGTATGTTAATATTACGGAAGTTTTAATTGTTCTAAAACGAAGAAAACTTGGAAAATAAATGAATAATAGAGAAAATTATGAAAATAAATTATCACAACACTGGCTTGTTTGTCTGTAATATACTAGCTTTTA
This sequence comes from Amphipoea oculea, assembly GCA_945859645.1. Lineage (NCBI taxonomy): Eukaryota > Metazoa > Arthropoda > Insecta > Lepidoptera > Noctuidae > Amphipoea > Amphipoea oculea. Next base: position 17,990,937 of record OX243880.1, read on the forward strand.
TTTTTCATGGATTTAAAGGATATTTGAGTTGCTGTTCCTTACCTTCTTTCATGTTTCGGGAACCGAAACTCCTGTATTTATCGTTCCTCGATGAAGATAAGCATCCAAATAATGCACAATATACAACCATCGTGATTAACACAAAATATAAAACTTTAAAAAAATAATGTGTTCGTGTCAGCAGTAGGTAGGTACAGCGCTGCGGTTCTTGTGTATGCGAGCGCCATTGTTAAAGAGCAGGCGACGAACACATCGAAGTGCGGGGTGAGGTGCGGTAACTGATGTTAGTGCGGGGAAGGGAGTGTCCTTTCTGTACGTAGTACTTTAAGTATTCTGTGGCTCGGGTACGGAGAGACGTAAGCTCGGGTACGGAGAGACGTAAGCTCGGGTACGGAGAGACGTAAGCTCGGGTACGGAGAGACGTAAGCTCGGGTACGGAGAGACGTAAGCTCGGGTACGGAGAGACGTAAGCGCGGGGGCAACGATCCTTAACGCACCGCACCGCGGTTTGTGAGCTTGTCCCGAGGCGAGGCGATTACGTTACGATTCCGATTAGTGTGCTTGCAGTAGAGAGTTTCATACAAAGAATACTGAAAATGAAATGAAAATGAAAAAATGAAAAATGGTTTATTATTTTAAACAAGTAAACCTTAAAAACTAGTGATTGGAACCTCCTTTTAAGCAGTTAAGCCTGTGTTAGGAGACTCCGCTCTTCCAAAACTTAATAAATATTGTTTAGTTACTTGTTTTATGCAAAACTAAAGTGAATAATAATAGGTACGTAAAAAAATAAACAGAGAAAATTAAAGCTAAACATGCAGCACGCACGCAGGCATGCGAGAGTGTGAGTGAGAGTGAGTGTGTGTGTGAATGCGGATGTGAGGGTGAGTGGATGCAAATGCGAGGGTGAGTGGATACAAATGCGAGGGTGAGTGGATGCAAATGCGAGGGTGAGTGGATACAAATGCGAGGGTGTGTGAATGTGAACACGAATGAATCCGAGTATGCATACGGCTATAAATAGTGCAGGCATTAGGCATGTGTAGGGATATAAATTATCCTAACAGCGCCTCCGTGTCATCATAGGTTAGTGGTTTTATCCAATTAGTTACAATTTTTTTTAATTCATTTTGTGTCTTATTATACACGTAAGTCTCTTTGTTAAGTCTATTGTATAGTTGAGCTGAACGTTTTTTGAATTGTATACGGGCGAACTTGGTTTTGGTTTGAGGAATTTGCGCTATCATATCTTTTCGTCTTTTCAAAGTTAAGTTGTGGTCAAAAGGAATAGTTTTATGTTTCTTTAGAACGGTCTTAATTATGTACAGTTTGCGAACCGAGAGTAAATCGCTTATTTGGTAAAGACTTTGTGTAGGATATCTAAGGTTTTTAAAGTACATTACTTTTATTAAATTAAACGGCTCGAATAATAATACTGAACGGCTCGAGTCGATACGGTGCCAATCCCTTTCCGGTTTGATACGTCTGTTACGACCTTTAAACTGAAATTATGTGAAGAAAATTTAAGCGTGGCACGGCCAACAGTAGCATGTGGGCTAGGCACATTGAAATCGAATTGGTTCCTGTTCGAGTGCCAACGGCGACTCACCGAAAGATAAACCAATTCGATCTTAAACGTAAACGAAACGTTTTTTTTTATTACTCAAACCACTCGCATCGTGCTCTCTTATCAAGTTAATCAAAACCAAATTAATAATCTAACACTTAATGACCATTTAATTGGAACATTTAATTAAGATTAGCTGCAATCCAAGTGCACATATATAAACGAGTGTCGTGATTACCTCATTATGGAAACAGGAAAATAAAAAACATTATATAAAACCGTGTCCCCTGCGCGTGTTTTTTCGAAACATTACACAAAAAACCTTACACATACCTACCTAAACATAATATATGTTTTCATACACAAGCTGTCTCCTACATCGAGTAAGTTAATGTTCATTAAAAGATGAAAAACGTCGCTTGTATGGAACTTCTACTAAAACTGAGTAGGTACCAACATAGCAAAAATGACACAGACTATGCACAGACTGCAAATGTTAAATCGAGACAGCCATAGCCGCCATTATGTTTAGTACACGTTTCATAGTTTCTTTTTTTATTAGACAGTTGCGTCCGACTGGTCGCCTGCGTATTAAAATATATTTAGATTAGTCTCAGCTATTCACAAAACTTTGTCGACTTTGTCTCTGTCACCTCTGACCTACACTAAAGTCAAGAGCAAACCCATTACAAATTAAAAAAAAGACAATATAACCTCAAAACCTGTGTCAGTTGAAATTAAGCTTTCAAAATGCTAAATACTAGAGGTGCGCGGTGCGCGTGGCGGTTGAAAATGAAACAAAACCTTCCCCTCTTCACCCGCGCAGGGAATGTTTTCCACGCAGCTCGGAAAACAAAAACATCGCGTTTTCATATACAAATATGTATGGCCACGCCTCTTTGTTTTGTCGTTTTTGTGTAATGTTCACTCTTTTCAATTGTTTTCAGAAGTAGAACTAGCTGCGGATCGAGGAGGGGGGTGGAGGGGGTTACCGGAATAAATCGATTAATGTTCTTCCCTTCATTTCATGTATTTTACTCAATAACAATTCAAAAAGAGAATGGGTAAAATTTTTCTTCTTCGCAAACTCTAGGCTACGGAGAACCAAAACATCTAAATTGGTCAAAAATCCTAATAGACTAGTTCATTTGGGGTCGGCTTCCAGTCTAACCGGATGCAGCTGAATACCAGCATTTTAAGCGCAAAGGTAGGTAAAACTGGTTGTCAAACTTTTGGTCTTCTAATAGACTGGTTCACAAGCTCCAAATAAGTCCCGGGTAAGTTATCTGGTAGTTACTGCATGTAATCCTTTTGCCAAAGTGCTTATCCTGCTACTGTGAAACTGGTTTTAACCTTAAGCCTCCAATGACAAGTTGCAGGTCGAGGGTTCAAATTCAGGCGGGCGCTTTACTTTGTGTAAGTAAATAATTTCACCACCACTATTCTCAAAACGGTGAAGGAAAACATCGTGAGGAAACCGGCATATCCTAGAACCAAAAATTCGAAGACATATGACATCTGACGGGGACAGTGCGGTAGATTACAGCCATAGATATATGAATACGCTGATTATGCTCCAGTAACCCTGTAAATCTCAGTAGCAATCAACAATGCTATAAAACTCAAAATTCTGTATTTTCCGGCTTTAAAACTCAAAAGTTGACATCACTACAAAGCAATTGGATCGACCTATAAGTCGCCCGTCAAGTTGCATACTCAAACCTGATTCAATCATTATTATACGTATATATAATCGTATAAAATACACGTGTATTCATACACACACACAAACAACAAATACAAACACAAAGCAAAATGATACAGTAGTCGCCATGCTCTTGTGAAGGACAGACTGTATAAAATTTAAGATAAAAAATAATCCAGTAATAATTATTATTTTAATATTTTTTTGAAGACGTCATCATTAATTTGAAAATATATAATAGGTAATAAAAGTGAAAGGATTATTGCGGAAGTGTCGTTATTAATAAGTGTTTAATAGTGTCCAGCGGTTGAAGTCAATTTATTTAAAAAAAGGTATCAGGTTTTTATATTTTTATAAGTAGTAATTTTATTAAATTAAATGTCGTTGTGGATTTACACAGACGTTAACTTATTTGAAGTTAATAATGTCAGCGTGTGATTGTCTTAGTGGTGAGCAAAGGCATAGAAAATAAACAAACATTGATCCCCACAATATCACCCTGCGTGTACGCAATTTCAAACGAAAACTTCAGATTTCCAGTAGCCTCTCAAACTCAAGTTGTCATACCTACTTTCTAATCGTATCTACGACGATTAGAAAGTATGGCAACCCCTGGGTTAGTTTCGGTGTTTTTTCGCAGAGTAGTCGGCTTAGGAAACACCGACCTCATCTAGTTTTAAAATCTAATCTAATTTCTTTTTGAAGTATTAAAGTGTTAAAAAAAAAATATCTTTAGCATTTATCAAGAACAAGTTACAATAATTATGGTCAACATATTTCAGGTTTTCAACCCGGAACACGATTTAACACGACCTATAGAATAAAAACTATAAGTATTTGTATATGTAAATAACATAATAACTAATATACGCGAGCTAGTATACATAGTTTTATTATGCAAGGAAGTAATAGCAGGTATCTAATGTAATGTTAATGAGTCATCAACGGCGTTGATTCAACGCTTGCGTTAATAGTTCAATAACAACAATAAAACTTCTCGTCTAGAATCGAAAAGACGTCGCTTCAACCATAACGTGTATTCTATAAACTTTGAGACTGGTTTTTTCACTACAGGTCTCCCTGATAACCTGTCTAACTGAGCTAAATATAGGAATTTCTCAGCAGCAGCAAGTATTCAGGACTTGTGCCCGGTTGATTGCAATAGTGCTTGGCCAGAATCAAGGGCGGATCGTGAACTTGTGGGGCCCTGGGCTAATACTACTTAGGGGCCTACCTAATTACTCTCTAAATTGCCATTTTGTCGAAAAATTGTTGTCTTTACACAGTAGGTATACGGTATCTACCTATTGGAAAAAAATAGGATAACAAAATATTTTATTTATTACAAACAGTAACTACTTAGTTATTTTGGAGTTTCAAGTTTTCACTTCTGTTGGCAGTCCCCATGGCAGCTTATTTTTTTTTCTTCATTATATCGTCTATTGTTTTAATGGATGCTGGGGGCCTTTTGTATCCATGGGGCCCTGGGCTGCAGCCCAAAAAGCTTTTAAGTAAATCCACCCCTGGCCAGAATGGCAGCGTGGAGCGGGGAGCGGCGCGGGAGCGGCGCGGGAGCGGGAACGCGCGCGATCTGCCTGTCCGCAGTAGAGCGCGGCTTCGTACTGAGTATTGTCGCGTCCAGTGTTTGTCAAAATATAATATGGATGAAGAAGACTTATTTTTACTAGAAAAAAGCTCGAACTAGTTTGAGAACCCCGGTCTCCGTGCAGGCCACCCAAGCCCTCACTGCGGCCACTTGTATGAACGAGCTATGGCGTGAGTTGCCCGCGCGGTCCCCGCGTCGAGCAGCCCGAAACGCTCACCGCGCCCGCGTTCCCACTATGGACGCTCAAATGAAGTTCTTATGTTTGAGTACACCGCGCCCGCCCCGCGCCCGTATTTACAGTCTGGCCAAGCACATAAGCTCGCCCACTATTAGCCGAGGTTCGCGGGCGCGTTTTATTCACGGGGCGATTAGATTTTCAACGCACTCCTCAAGGCCGAGGGTTGAAAACCCAACAGTTTGTTTTTTTGACACGCTAGGATGCGTTTTGTTGGATTCAGAATGCTAGGCTCAACACCAAGAGTTAAAAATCCAGTGGGCCATAAAATCCCGTCGCGATATTTTTACGTCACTGTAAACGTCGGCTTACCTAAGGTCCGGCCGCGCTAAATTTACCAAACATGTAAACAACAATGGCCGCTCTAAATTGAATAAAATCGATATACAAGAACATTTATTTTAAGTTTTGTTTTCGTCTAAATCTCCGAGCTAACTAGGCGAAAACAAACATTACTTAAAATAATAGATTTTATTCAAATTCGAGCGGCCATTGTTGTTTACATCTTTGGCAAATTTAGCGCGGCCGGACTTTACATGGTTGTAAGGTAAACATAACTCATAAAATTTGGATGTACTGCTCACCTCTACCCCTCCGGACAATACAGACGTCAAAATATTATGTCGTCTGGTTAACAAATTACTATTGTTGTATTCACCCGTGGTGTTATCCGTGGATCTTTGAGGGCATTACGGATCGTCAAAAGCCCGAAAGTCTGACAACCAGTCTTGCCAACGGGTATCAGTTACTGCCTTGTGGAAGTGAGATAGGCAGTCGCTCCATATAAAATACTGGTATCCAACATAGTTGCGAAAAGGCTACTTGTTGGTTTCAGACTATTTCTTCTCGATTTTTTCAATTAGTTGCCTTGGTATGTGTAGTCAACAAAAGAGATAAACATGCAAGATCGTCGAATACAGTTGAAGTTTAGTAAAAAACCGATGTATGTTCTCGAATAAAATTTAATTTTATTAATAGAAAACAAATAGCTCATTTATCAAATTTTTCAGTCGACAACATCCATCGGTTTCTTACTAAACTTCAACTGTATCCGACGATCCTGCATACTTATCTCTTTTGTTGACTGTAGCTACTAGGTAATTGAAAATCTGCTGAAAAAGCCACAAAGTCATTTGCTTGCGAATCTGTATAATTTAGAGCTTAACAGTACTTACAACCACTGCGCCAACATTTGGTATCTAAAAAGCTGGGCATACCCACATTAAAATCTGGAAAGACCAGTCTTATCTAAATAACCTAACCTAACCTAAGGCTTCAAACGATTACCTGTTTTATATTTTTACCAAAAAATCGTTTTGATTCGATAAGGAAAAAGTTTAATATTAGATTTAAGATTTAATGCAGGTTGTTATAAGATGCCATTCATTGACCTGTCGCTGTAGCTCTACTCAGTTGGCAAATTCACGAAATCTTTTTAGGGTTAGACAGGGGATAGACAATCTACGGCCTGCGGGTCAACTCCGGGCAAACCGGCCCGCGAAGGTTTTTGATCCGGCCCGCCCGCTGATGTAATTTTGACAATAAGAGAGTATGGCCCTCGGAGATATATTTTAGCGTTCTTGTCGACACATAATAATATTGGTACTTTGTACTTGGTAACTTTGAAAATATTTACAGAGGGGCGGGGCGTATAACTATTAAAAAGAAGCTCATGACGCCCTTTACACCGCCGTGTTTATGCACGGTCGTCAGTGTTGTATGGATTACTATGGAAGCTTGTACAAAGACAGGTTTTTTCTACGGCACGGCTTAGGGATGATTTATATTAGACCGGGCCGTACCCGGGGCGTATCGTGTGTGTGGCCCGGACGGGGCACGGATTTGAAACGTTACATACATTTTGTATGAAGCAGTTTATATTACACAAATCCGTGTCCCGTGGCCCGGATGGGGACACGTTTCAAATCGGTGCCTCATTCGGGCCACGTACACGGTACGCCCCGGGCACGGCCCGGTCTAATATAAATCATGCCTTATACGCCGTACTGTAATGAAACCGTGCCGTGTACAACTACAAAGTGCCTTAAGGTGTATAGGATCCCTTAGGCCTTAGGGCGTTCTACCTACATATCAGGTTTTAGTCGGCTCTAATCTAATATTAATTAAATAGTAACTATCTGCGTTGTTATATATTGAGTATTATTTACTACGTCTCGTATTGGCGGATAACCTATAGTTATGTATACCTCAGGCCGTGTCTCCTGCGCATGTTTCTTGGAAACATTACACAAAAAAATCGAAACAATTTTTATTTTTGTAACCGAATAATAATTTCAACGCAGGCTGGTTCAGAATAATTTACAGAATCCATTGTTTAAGACTGTGTGTCAATGTGTCTGCCACCCTGTATACCAACAAAAGATTAGCTTCCCCCTATGTTGATAGCAAGGTAAACTGCCGGTGTGCACCGGATGCACTTAGAGAGGCTCTCGTAGGGGCTATTTTACTGCGGGCTATTAATAGAATTTAATGGACAAAACTATAAAAGATGCCTCGTCGGTCTAGCGGTGGCAAGCACGCCTGTTGAGCGGTCCTGTGTTCGATTCGGGCAATGGCGCCGATTCCCTTGTTCACAAACTAAACTAAAAAGTTCAGTGCATCTTTTTCTTTCTATTTTATTAAGAAAAGGACGGAAGATAAATATTAGTTTAGTCCTGTCAAAATAAGATACTCCATAGACAAGTTTAGACGCGATTAAAAACTTGCCTACTAAAAATACGTCAATTTACGTCAGGCGTTGACTAATTTGCCAGGACTAAACTAATATTTATCTTCTGCCCTTTTCTTAATGAAATAAAAAGAAAAAGATGCTCTGAACTTAAATTTAGTTTAGTTTGTTTTAGTTTGTGTATAGCTTTAGTTATGTTAGGTTTTAATTTTGTTATTTTAGTGTGCATTAAGAAATCGATAAAAAAGGTTACTTTTAACATCATCTACATACCTACATAACATAACATAATCAGCCTATAACGTTCCCACTGCTGGGACACAGGCCTCCTCTCTGTGAGAGGGAGTGGGCCGTAATCCACCACGCGGGCCCAGTGCGGGTTGGTGGATACATACCTACACAAAGTAAAATTCAATACGTATAATTGAAGCTGACGCAAAAGCTACCAATGCAAAGTTAATAAAATTGATATAGGACCACCGCGGGAGTTTCCTCTACCCTCCGACCAAATAAAAAACCAAGACAGAGGGCTTTCAACAGTAAAGTGAGGCCGGTTTCGTAAACAGTTTTTAGCGTTACATATTACCTCTGCCAACAAACTGCAAAGCAATTTGTTGGCAGACGTAGACGCATGCTTCACTGTATTGTACGCAGCGTTATGTCTCGACTTTTTTATTTGGTCTGAGCCTCTACCAAATAAATAAAAGAAATAAAAAAAAAAGATTCCGACTAATTGAGAACCTCCTCCTTTTTTTGAAGTCGGTTAAAAAGTATTTATTGCGACTCGTACAGGAATATCACAAACTAAACTAAACACAGTAAAAAATAAAAAAAAACAAGTTATATAAAAAAAAAGTAACAAATATTAGGTCCTTACATATGAAATTGGCGTTTTGTATGGAAGGAACAAAAAGTCGAATATTTTTTAATATAATATATTTAATTAATCAAAGTATGAACCATTGTTTTCAATGCACTTTTGCCATCTTATAGGTAGTTCATTGATCCCTTTACTAAAAAAACCAGTCGGACGGGAATCAATAAAATCTTTGAAGGCGATTTGGACTGCCCCATCGGAGTTGAATTTTTTCCCTTGCAAAAAGTTATCCAAATTGCGAAAAAAATGGTAATCTGTTGGAGCAAGGTCCGGGGAGTACGGAGGATGTCTAAGACATTCCAATTCAAGCTCTTCTAATTTGGTAGCCGTCTGTTTCTGTTCAGTCAATTCGTGAGGTACCCACCTTTCAAGCTTTTTAATCTTCCCAATTTGCTTCAAGTGAATTAAAACAGTTTTATCACTAACATCGAAGCCTGCAGCTAACTCGGACGTGGTTTGCGATGGGTCCGCTTCCACAATAGCCTTCAATTCTCCATTATCAACTTGAGTCTCAGGCCGTCCACGGGGCTTGTTCTGCAGGTCGAAATTTCCAGAACGAAAACGTTGGAACCAAAAACGAACTGTGTTTTCTTTTGCAACATGACCGCCATACACATCATTCACCCTTCGAGTCGTTTCCGCAGCACTAGTGCCACGGCGGAACTCGTACTCGTAAATAATGCGATATTTTAAATTTTCCATTTTGTAAAATGAGTGACGCAAACAGAAAAAACAGAAGAAAAAAAACAAATGAATGACGGTCATCGAAGCACAAATACATGAGTAAATAGCTGTACATATTTGAATTTGGAATTCCTTACCAAAGAGGAGAAATTCGTGATTAAAGTGGCCAGTACGAAAAACGCCAATTTCATATGTAAGGACCTAATATTATAGAAAAAAGACGGCCTAGTAATCACGGAGAAAGCGACGAACACAGATAAAAAAAACATACACACGAACATAGAACCAGCACCCTAATTGCGTAACACATTATCAATCATAATCTGAATCATTTTGAAGGATATTGTTAATCCGTTGCTTCATATGTTCGAGAAATCAGTCTGCTCAACAACGTAAATAACGCAATGAATGTTGTTGAACTGTCAAAATGAAAACCAGTGCTAGTGTTTTTGTTTTACGCGATTATCCCGGAGAACCGGAAAAAGAGAATCGGAATCGGAATCAATAAACCGTTTCAGTAACAAATGGCGCCAATAAATACAGTTCCGTTTAATCTACAATTAAGGAGAGGACATAGGCTACTTACTTGCAGTGAAACAACGGTGAATCAAGTTGACATTCTGTGCTGAACATTTTGTTCCACTAAGGGTCAGTTCACACCGCGACGCGACGCTTCGCGCAGTTTTCAAGATAGCAATACAATTATAGACCGTATCTACTACACAAAAAGGTACACATCAGTGAGGAGGGCAGCGTACTTAACTAACTTACTTTATTAGATATTGTTTCAGTGACGTCTTTCACCGGTAAATTGCGGACGCTTTGTGGCGCCCACTGCTCTAGAAAACCGTAGCCAATCTCTCGAACGTAAATTATCGAAAAATTAATGTGACAAATTGTCAAGGCCGCGTAAATCGCTATTATTTGCTATTGATACATAATTTAATCAATCACACCAATTTACGCGTGCTTGACAATTTGTCACATTAATTTTGCGATAATTTTCGTTCCAGAAACTGCGTATTTGCGTAACACACTATTAGTATTAATGGTTTTCATTTTGACAGTTCAACAACATTCATTGCGTTATTTACGTTGTGGAGCGGGCAATTTTTTCGAACATATGAAGCAATGGTTGAGCAATATCCTTCAAAATGATTCAGATTGAGATTAGTAGTGTGTTACGCAATTAGGGTACAGCCCCCTTATTCACAAACACTCGATATGCGTCCGTATCGTATCGGCCATTAATCATTGTTATCGTAGGAGTCTTCTCAACGCTGTTCACAAGTCCAAAACCCGAAAATGTTGTCAGTTTAAATCAAATAGACGCCCGTTTTTCTTCCAACAGCTATATTTGCTGTTGAGGGTAAGTCAAATCAGGTTATCGAAATGTCAGGTTTTCGATACGATAGCCTGTCGTATGGTTGTGAATCAGGGCTCTGAAATTGTGTGGTGTCGAATGTAAGTCAGTTGTATACTTCAATGTGTGTAACTCATCATCATCACCTGCCTAGCCTTTTCCCAACTATGTTGGGGTCGGCTGCTAGTCTAACCGGATGCAGCTGAGAACAGATAGCGCCATCCACAAAGACGCGCCCCACCACAGGTATAGATATACCTGGATAACGCAAGTATCACGAACTGTATGAAAACTAAGCATGCCACTTTTTGACTACCTACTATGACGTCACAAGCTCGCGCTCTCTCGCTCACGCTCACCCAGCCAGCAGTACGCAGGACTGAGCGCGAAAGTGGCGGCTTATGATTTTCGATCGTAAACTGGTGCGATTTTGGCACGCGAAGTAGGTGCTCTTGCGTTATCTAGGTGTATCTATATATATCTGTGCGCCTCACTCTTCTTCCTAATCGCTTACAGTACAAGTGTGCAGCATTCCGCTACTGTTTTAGTTTTGTCGATACACAGTAATTACTTATTAGTAGGTAATTAGTGTGTATGAAATAACTAAAACACTAGCGGAATTAACTAGCGATAACCACTGGGGCGCGTCTTCGTGGTGGGCACTATCTATACCAGTATTTTACATGGAGCGGCTGCCTATCTGACCTCCACAAACCAATTACTGGGTAATACGATGCCCCTTGGTAAGACTGGTTGTCAGACTTTCGGGCTACTGACTCGTAACGGCTGGCAAAGATCCACGAATGACAGCCAGGGCCAACGGCTTAACGTGCTTTCCGAAGCACGAAGGCTCGATATGTGGTGGATGGTTAGTTGGCTACCCATCCATGGACAGACCTCGGCCAGCGTAGATTCGATCAACCCGTGCGGCTGTTACCATTGCGCCACGAATCCGTACCTTCACCTGAAATAATAAAGGGTGGCGAGAACATGACTCGCAAATTGAAACCATAAAAGCAAAATTTTAGTCGGTTTTTTTAAAAAAAAGCAGTGTTTCATAGAAAAATGTATACCTACGCGGTCACAATGTATGGAACAATTTATTGGAGTGAAAACTTCTTTAGGCGCGTGTGGCATTTTTTGAGATGGGAAAAAACCATTGAATTCGCGCCACTGTTACCGTAACCGACACCGCTTCGGATGTGTTCGGCTCTCCTCGGGATGTACAGACGCGAGCACATCAAGCTAGTACAATCTGTCAAATTTCTTTTATTGGTTTTTAACTTTATCGCTGAAAAATAAGGTTCAAAGTTGATTGTGAAAATTTGACTGTTTCGGGTAGCTTGATGTGCTGGCGGCTGTACTCGGTCTTAATGTATTGCCAATATGTCAGTGATGGCAAAGTATTCTGTTTGTTTTAATTCAAAAAACACACACGTTATTGTTCAAGTTTTCACTTCTGTTGGCACTCCCGGAGTGCCACTTTTTTTTTAATTCGATATCCCTGATACCCTGTATCGCATCGGCTAATGTCACAATACTGAAACTTAGCACCGAAGTAATCTAACAGATAAGCTCACACCTATCCCGAGAGGTTATTTGTGCCAAATCCGTATTTGGCTTAGTGCCTGTACAACTGGCAACGTTGCCAGTGTTGCCACGTCTCTCACGGTAGTGCCTAAGCCGCATATAGAAAAGTAGGGATGGGAATATGGGATCGATTAATCGCAGAATCGATTATAGAGGAGTTGATATAAATTCAATTTTAGATTTCTGATTATGCGCACTAATTTTAATTGGTTGTTTTAGATTATAGTGAAAGTGTTGTTCAAAATGCTCTTGATTTTTATTGAATCTATTCACAATAACATTGTTGCTATAGGAGTAGGACTAGTTGGCCGTAGCTGGGGTGGTAAATGCCAAAAAAAAAAACCCTGCCATTCAAAAAATCCATGTTTTTTTTTGCAAAAAAAAAAATATGGATATTTATTTGCTTTTAGGCTTTTAGGTAGGTATTTCTTTGCCGGCCAACATTCATTTCAATGAATAATTTTCATAAAAATTCACGCCACCAGTAGGCGCCACTTTGACAAGAGGTCTTTCATGTTGACAATGAATATAAATTATATGATAATGAATATTAATTATTAATTATGTTATTCATCATTCAGTCACGAGACACGACCAAGAAGCATATAGGTAAAAATGGAGACAACACTCTAAATACCTAAGTGAAACCGACTGTGGTTGGACGATCTCTTTCTAAATACATACATATGACAAAGAAAACACATATCACTGTCTCGTTCTTATGTGTGTATTTAGAAAGAAAGTGTGCGACCACAGTCGTCTTCACTCAGGTATTCAGAGTGTTGTCTCCACTTTTATCTATAAGCTTCTTGCTCACGACTAAAGAAAATATAGACGCTTTGACACTTGTGACAGGACCTGACGTTTCAGTCCTGCCACCTAGTAAACATTTCAGAAAACCCTCATTAATTTCAACATCGACATTGCATCTCAAAAATTTTGTCAAGCATATCCTTGATTTTCGATTTAAACATTTTTCAACATTTATTTAAATCGATTATCTCCCAACATCGTCCATCCCTACATGTTCAGTGCAGTGATGCGCAATGTCGATCAGTTTTGACTGATCACTGTAAGCGATGTTTCATGTGAATGTCCTGAACTGAAACGTAAATCTGGTTATACACGGAAGGCAATAGGCATGAACGCGTGTACGGACTGAAATCGGGTAATTGTGACCTAATTGGGGTGAAATTAGACCTTAGAGGTTGCAAGCAGACATTAATTTATTATTATTTTTAGGGTTCTGGGAGCATACTGTCTAAGTCCGTCAGCGAAGATACGATCCCATCCGAAAGTAGTTCGAAACTTCGGGTTGAACCCTACACCCGATTAATTATCTTTTTCAGACGGGTCATAACTCACCGGGTGTAGAGACAGCTGTCAAATCGTTTTGTTATTCATTCTTATCGCGGACCCCAAATTAGTCTTATGTTTGCAGGTGAAACTGAGAGTGGGAACGCCCGTAACTTCGGCCGTTACTATGGATTTCGTGCTTAGGAAGTTAAACCTTTTGACCTTAACAGGAAAATGGAACCTTAACAAGTTCACTTTCTTGTTCGTCTGCCACGGAGGTTTTACTCGAGATCTTTGTAACTTAGGAATTATAATTTTGGCCTAATGTTAGGTGTCGATGACGCGCACACATATCCCCAGTAAAAGACCATTTTTTTTTTCGTAAGGAAAAAGCATTGTGCCCCTTCCGTGGGACTTATGCCCCCCTCAGTGGGACTTTCTCTCTCTCTCTCTCTCTGTCTCTTTCTAGCCTGCATTGCGTATGGAAATCTTCGTTCCTGACGGGGGTCCCCCGACCACTCAACTTTTTTTTTTTATTATTAAAACAGCAAAATTAATCGCTTACAACTTCTATGTAGTTTACAAACGTTTCTTATTTTTTCAGATACACAAGAAAATAACAAGATGCACATAAAACCGATGCTAGCGATCCCGATTTGTTTATTTGGCGTCTTCGTCTTTTGGATAACTGGCTCAAGTGGTAAGGATATTTTGAATATTTTAAAACCGAAAAAATAAATCAAGCCGGCAGACATAAGTAAATCTTCAGAAAATAATTGAGGCTGTGGGTACAGTTTATGGTAGCTCTAAGAGGAAAGTCGTCGTGCAGTTATATGAGCTTGCATGAAACAAAAAAAAAACATGTCGAATTGCCCCTAAAACAGCTCTATTTTTGGATGTGCGTCATTCTAGTCGTAATTTATCAAGATTGTCTCTCTCTGGGAAGTTTTGGCGATTCAGACACACAAATATGGTAAAACTTAAATTAACACTTGTAATTTATTATCTTCTTCTATTACTCGCTGATGCAGACTTACATGAGCATCCTCATCTTGAGTTTTGCTACCTACTTTTCTTTTTGTTAGCCTATCTATACGAGTACCATCACTTTCTTTTTTTTTTCTAGAACCCCCAATTTGTTTTACTTGCCATCTGTCGCGAATCTGAAAAAGCTGTTGCCACGATTATATTTAAACGTGTAATATTATATAGTCTTAAGATAGGACATACACAGTGGGGATGACAATACAACAATAAAACTTTATGACATTCCCAGTCTGCATAAAAAAAATTCAATCAAATACATCCAATAGGTCCTCTTCGTCAAACACCGCCGTCGTTAACGACATGCGATCATCATCCGATATCTTATAATTTTCTCTGGGTCTTCTACACCCCCCTGAAAGTCTCAAACGCCTACGAGGGGGGGCCTTATCACCCACGTTGAGAACCTATGGTCTATACTGTGTCCCACTGCTGGGTAAAGGCTTCCCCTTTTTCCTTCCAAACCACTCTATCTTGTGCGATCTCTGGCCATGTTGACCTTGCAAACCTAATCGATCCTGGGCAAAGGCCTCACCAAAGGCCCTCCAAGGCCACCTCTTTCTCGCGCCACCTCGAACCAGCCCTCGCGGTACGCGTCCAGGTCGTCTCGACATCTCTTTCTGGACGGGGCTTGGCGGCGCCGTCTTCAGGGATCCATTTTGTAGAGACTTTTGCCCTGCGGTAATCGTGCATGTTGATGATTAAAATAAAATCGTCTGCGATGGTTTTCCAAATAAAAACATTTATTTAAAGACTTGAAACAGAAGATAAAGATAACCGGTCAGGTAGTTACCTTATAGTTTATCTTTCTCTCCCTAAGTAGTGCGGCTTTTGTATTCTAAATTAACATCTTCAAAGGACTTTTCAAGTTTGTATAAGTATAAAAATATTTATTTATTATTATTTAATAATAATAATAATAAATAAATATGGCTAATGCCTGTGACGTCCCACTGCAGGACAAAGGCCTCCCTACTCTCTCATGAGAGAGTAGGGGTTTAGTTAGACAAATTAACCCACCGCGCTTGTCTAGTGCGAGTTGGTGGGTGTACAGTGGACGGACCGCCTGACTGGGTCCGTGGGCGCCGCCTTTGACGTGCTAGATGTTCATCAGCCGCCGCCCTGAGTTGATATCCTGCACTAATATCGACTGTTCCATCCGAGCCTATTTGGGTGTGTTTATCCCATAGCCTACAGGTGGCGTTCTACATTTAGTTCAATACTAAATGCACGACAGTTTAAAGTCATATCGAGAATAATAACAATATTGTTTATAAAATAAATAAAAAAGCCACAACCACATTCACAGCGTGATTGGTAACCACAAGTAAAGCGCGCATCGCGTCGTGAGAAAAAGATTCTAAAACCTATTTAAATCAAGAGATAGATAAACCATCTTCTCAATTCCAGGTCTCTTCATCCCGAACCTGACAGAACGGTGCTACAGATGCCTCTGCTACGTGTCAACCCAATGCGACCTTGGACATGGGTGCACGAAGGGTTACTGCGGACCCTTCAACATCTCCAGGGTGTACTGGGTAGACGCTGGGAAGGTCGTCTTGCCTGATGATGATCCGGAGAGGAATCATGGTGGGTATATTACAAAGCTTTTTTGTTTCTTTTTGGCCATTCTGTGGACATTTTTAACACCACAGACGAGAGGGTCACACGCCATCTTGTTTTTTTAATAGATTTTCTGTGACGGCCATGGAAATCGACCAAGTTAAGGCTGCCTGTCCACCGGAGCGGAGCCAGGCAGCGGAGTGGAGTGCGGAGAAATATTAACCAATAGGATTGCATAAAATCTTCAATGCCATTTTCTATTGGTTAATATTTCTGCGTTTCTCCGCTCCACAGCCTCGCTGCACTCCGGTGGACAGGCAACCTCCTCTAATATTGGACCAATTTAAAAGATATTTCATAAACTGAATAAGAAGGATATATACTATGTCCCTATGTTTTTCTTTTTTCATTAAGAGTTGTCAAATTTGTACACTAGGCCTCTGTTGGCAGCGGTTTAAATCGGCATTTTTTGAGGGTTCTAATGCTCATAAAAAATATAATGTATCATCAAAAAGGAAAACATAGGGACATAGAAGTAGTTCTTTAAAAAATCATTGCTTTATGGTCATTAACCAGAAAGAAAACAGGCGATAGGTTCCTCTTAATTGCCTCAAACATGACGCAGAGAAAGCACAATCAAACAAAGAACAAGTTGGTGGAAATATGCATCGCATCCACGCAGAACGGCCATCGCTCAGCATAATGCTATGACCCTATGCGAGACAGAGCCCCAACGCCGCCTATTTAATGTTTTCCCCCCATGTAAAATTAGACGGTAACTTCAAATGTTTAGTTACGAATAGTAACCTAAGTATACTCGTATACTGTATTTCAGCCTGGGAAGACTGTGCGAGGAGTTACCACTGCGCAAAACAAATCATTGAGGGATATTTGCAGAAGTTTGGACAGGTACGTTTACAGAAATATTAATTCTAGCGTGATAGATTGCTTTAGTATAACGATTGAATGGTCAAGACTTCAAGAGTAAGGGTTTATGGAGCCCTGACAAAACTAAAAAGTCTCGCGCCAGACGCGAGTTGGACAAAACCAACCGAAATAGTCATAGTCATAGTCATAGGGCTTCGGCCCTGACAGACCCCTTCCTTTATGCTGACATCTCTTTGAGGCGCGCTTGGAACACGTACGCGCCGTCCGGCACGGGCCTGGTCCTGATCTGACGGTGAGCTAACTGGTAGACATAGGGGATGCCTTTTTGTTCAGTAGTAGGCCATTAACTATTTCTGTCTTCTTCTTGGTCCCATACTTCATAACTGAAGGTCGTGACCCTGAAAGGTCGTCGTGGCCTTTTGTATGATGATCTACCACTTCGTTCGGTTCTCGGCTGTTCTGAGGACGGTTATAACACAGAGTCCAGTGAGGGCGGGTTATTTGGTCTCATCAGCGGTTAGGTTACTAGCCGCGATCTCTTTTCCCTTCTACGTTGCCCGTCACCACCAACTTTTCAAGGTTATCTGGTTCCCGACGGGCAATGTGTCCAAAGTAACCGAGAATCCTTTGGTTACAGATCATCTCTTATGCATAGTTGTTCAAAGATGGATGTGTTCGTTCTCTCGGCGGTCCATGGAATCCGGGGCATTCTTCGCCAAAATCACGTGTCAAAACCTTCTATCTTTTCCGTTCTATTACCCCAATCCTCCACGACTCTGAGCCGTAAAGGAATATTGAGAAAAACCAGTGTCCGGACTAGTCTCATCTTGGTGACATTGGAGATATTTTTATCCTGCCAAATACGTGTCAGCTTACTCATCGCAGCTTTGGCCATTTAAGTCGGTCTCTTGACTTCTCTTTCGCTTCCTCCCTGGTCAGTAGCGAGGTATATAAACTCACTGGCAAACTATAGATAAGCGAGTTCTCCCGTTCTGGAGAGATGACCGGTTCTGTCAATGAGCACGACTTTTGTCTTCGACTTAATCATAATAAGTCCGAGTCAGAGAAGACTGCTTCTGGGTAGTTCTTCAGGGACAAAATTTTCGATGTCTATGGGTATATTTCTGTAACCAACTAACAAAACGGCATGTACATTTATTTTTTGTACAGTTTAGCTTTATCACTTACTAGGACAAATTATATTTTTTAAATAATTGCTGTCTAGGTACAAAATAAAAATATTTGAAGTTTGTTCTTCTGATTCATATAACGCGTCCGTTTGCCATTTTCCGGAACAAAATGGTCGATGCCGCATTTTCCCTTTGATACATCAATATAAATTATAATATTATATCAAATGGAAATGAGTTGTCCTCTTACATAAAAAAATGTGTATTCGGCGTATAATACTAATTAATGTGGCATAAGTGGCGTAAGCTGCACTTGACCGTACTTGGTCGGGTAATAATAATGAGAGTCTGGCTTCCCGCGTGGGGGGGAGCCAGTCGTACAACTGATGAGCTAGAAGGCGGACATGCGGTTGGTTGGCTTAGATCCCGGTGTTACGAAGGAAACTATCTATTCATCTGTGTTTGGTTCAGGTGGCATTCTCTCGTATTCTACTAGAACTATTTTCATACCTGAATTAACAAAAATAACAAAATTAAAACCTAACTTAACTAAAACTATACAAAAACTAAAATATAGCGTCGAAAAATTCATCCGCATCGCTGTCGAATGGTAATGTACCCAAGAGACTGGCGGCATTGCCACGTTGTATGGCAATGCTTAGCCTTTGGCCAAGGTAAAAGCCAGCCCTTGGGTCACGGGAAGTGTCAACCAGCCGTTTTGAAGTTTCTGTAAAAAGACCATGAGCACTCGGCCCGAGGGTTTCAACCCCAAACGGCTCGAAAATATAATTTCCGATAAGGTTATTATATTTTCGCCGCTTGAGGTTTTCCGCAGCCGCAGCAGCAGCGCCAGCACAGCATGCCGATCCAGGAAGGTGGGGTGGCGCAAGAGTATCGACCCAAGTTGCGTCCCACACTAAAGGCCTACCCACCTTCCAAGGAAATAGAGACATACCGTCCGGTCTCTTGCCATCGTCGCGTACCAAGCCATTGGGTTCTAATACTGCTGGAACGCCGACGGTAATAAGAGCTCGTCGGATGATGTCATTAATGTTCGCGTGGCGCGCTAAGCGACCCGCACTTCGGCTGCAAGACAGGCCGTGGTGTCCGAGGCTGTTGACATCTTCGCCACAGTGACAGCGATGAGGGGAACAGCAAGGAGATCTTTTCATACCCGTTATATTGTTTTTAAGTGGATAATTCATTTCCAGAAACTGTGATTCAGTAGAGTCAGAAAAACGTCTTGACAGAACATAACTAAAGTTATCTCCTTATTCCAGGACTGCAACGGCGATGGCGTCACAGACTGCTATGACTACATGATGGTGAACGGTAACGGAGGATACGGGTGTACCGCTCCCTTGAACCGGTCGGTGAATGGAAGGAGATGGCTCAAGAGATACGAAGAGTGTAGACTATAGAAGAAGCTAATGTTAATTCATTTATCATCAACCGTATAGTGCTGGACAATGGCCTGTCCTAATAGCACAATTTACTTTTTCAGTCAAAAGTAAGACAAGCATGCTAACCGCCTAATGGATATAGCCTAAGGATTGTGTATTATTGTGAATCTCAGCATTAGATATTTTAATAAAATGTATAATTTACTTATTTAATTTTTATTTTAACCATAACTACGGAATTAGAGGAATAGTTATTGATTGGATTACTAGCTATTTATTTAACCGGCAACTAAAAGTAGAAATAAGCACAATAAATGAAAATAATGATTTCACATCGCATAGTTCTGAATATAGCCAAACTAAATCAGGAGTACCCCAAGGAAGCATACTTGGCCCATTACTTTTCCTCATTTACATCAACGATTTACCTACAGCTTTACAACAACAATGCATACTTTTTGCTGACGACATATCGGTAATTGTAACAAAAGTCCTTAGTGAAACAGTAAACCAAGTTTTAAAATGGCTCGATAACAATTATCTCTGACATAAACTTTAAAAAACTACAATTCTAAGCAAAAATCACTTAAATTTAATTTTCAAGGACAACAAATTAACGAAGTTAGTGAATACAAATTTCTTGGACTTATTCTAGACCAACATTGTAACAGGAAACTATCTATGCAAAAAACTAAACCAATTTGTATTTGCTCTTAAACGTTTAAGATGTACCGCGAGTGAAGCTGTTGCACTTACTGCTTACCATGGGTATGTTTCCTCTTTACTCAGATATGGGCTGCTACTCTGGGGGAACTCGACGAATATTAATGATGCCTTCCTAGTACAGAAAAAATGTCTAAGAGCAATCTGCGGTATCAGTCCTTTAACATCCTGCAGACCTCTCTATAAAAAAATTAAAATTCTAACCTTAACAGGTCTTTTCATAATGCAAGCTGGTGTATTTGTTAAAGAACACTCCACATTTTTTATTACATGCGACTTACATTCGAAATATACCCGTCGAGACCCAACACGGCTAAGAATTCCTTCACATCAAAGCACATTATGTCATAAGAATAGCTTTATCACAGCAATTAAAATTTTCAACAATATTCCAAAAGAAATAAGGGAACTCCCTCTAAAACGCTTTAAATCAAAACTACACAAATGGCTTATTGGTAATTGTTTTTATAGTGTGAAAGAATTTTTTGATAAAAAAGTAGCTGATAAATATAAGATATGATGCTGAGATTTAATTACATTGCTTTATATAGCTATTATTCTTATGTGTTCAAATAGATACGAAACCCTAATAACCAATGTTATTAAAAATGTTTTAGTTTTAATTTTAATAAATTACATACAAGTTACATTTAACTTGTTTAAATATTTGTATGCCAGACCATGGCGGAACATGTAAGATCAACACGTTATTTATAAGACCTTAATGTACCTACCATGTTTTAAAGCAAATAAATATATTCTATTCTATTCATGTGTACAGTCACGTCTAAAAGTATGTGTACACTTGGCAATTTTCAATTGCGATTTTTTCGTGAAATAACGAATGCAACGTTGGGTTCGAAAATACTATTTTCGTAATATAATAACATAAAATTTCATTCAAAAATAAAGGAGAAAATCGCCTTTGAATAAAGCCAAGTGTATAGTGTATACATACTTTTAGACGTGACTGTACACATATACAGTGTGTCAGGTTAAACGAGAGACATAGGTACTTTAAGGGAGTGAAATGAAAATGAACAACGTAGATTAACCTGATCGATCGTCTTGTGCGGCTGTTATTATTTAGCCACGAACCCCTTCGATAGATAGTGTGTAATAATAATAATAATATTTATTTGCTTAAAACACGGTATAAAAAGGTGTTACAATACAAAATGTGATCATACATGTTTTGCTTATACATAATTAAAGCATGCAAAATTGTGCTGTCAACGTTAGTGTTCTAAAAACTCCTTAATACTATAAAAATTATTTTCATTTAACCAGCTATACAATTTAATTTTAAATAGTCTACAATTCAATACTTTTAATGTCTTTGGT
Organism: Amphipoea oculea; assembly: GCA_945859645.1. NCBI lineage: Eukaryota > Metazoa > Arthropoda > Insecta > Lepidoptera > Noctuidae > Amphipoea > Amphipoea oculea. The sequence continues at coordinate 18,012,644 of OX243880.1, forward strand.
AAATTATTAAATATACGTACACAGACACACATAGCTACACAATTTTTATTATATTTTGCATACCTAGGCAGCTCGTCTAGTACAGACGCCAGCACATCAACCTACTACAATCTGTCAAATTTCTTTAATAGATTTAAAGGAGGTCGTGGGTTCGATTCCCACCCAGGACAAATGTTTGTGTGATGAGCACGATCATTTGTTCGGTGTCTGGGTGTAATTTATCTATAATATGTATGTATTTAGAAATATATAGATAAGTATGTTTATCAGTTGTCTAGTACCCATAACACAAGCTCTGCTTAGCTTGGGACTAGATGGCGTTGTGTGTTAGTTGTGGAATATTATTATTATTATTATTATTTTAGTCTAGTACAAGTGTGTATTGGTCACGCCGACTTCGTGAACATACCTCTTCTGCTGTACTGGCAGGAGACTCACCATAGGTTCACCCTCTGTCTATAACTAACTATTGCAATACTCATAGAGCGGAAAGTTAAATAGTACTATTAAGTATTCTGTGGTTAAATAGTATCTCGTAATGTCACCAGATCTTTTAGACTCCATATTGGTGACAGAAATGCGGGTTATAATTTCCTAGTGGCGTATTATGAAGTATTAATGCCATCATGATTCCAATTTGAAAAAGGGATGTTACTATCGGACATATATAACTCCGTCTCTATCTCGCATTGTAATCATGATGGCATTACAACGTCATAATACGCCACCTGCTCATTCGACGAAGCTCCACAACCACTCACCACTATTAAAAACAGGCAGTGTACACCAAACAAAGTTTATCTCTCGGCAGGACGACCTAGAACACGTCATGCAAGATAGACAAGTGACATGAATGAATATTCAAACCGGGCGTGTTGAAACTTTAATGAGGAACTAGGCAGGACCCAGTGGCGGATCTACACATTTGCCGCCAGTAGGCTATTCAAATTTTGCCGCCCCTACCGACCTCTACAATAATGTCCCACGTCTTTTGTATACTGCTTCGCCTTTTCTTCAAAATACTTAAAACGTTCTCGTTCATCAGCTACGAAAAACTTGCAAAGAGATTTGTAAAGATCGGCAACTGTGATAAAATCTACGGTAGAATCCTGAATTTGAGCATTCACTTTGTTTATTATTTCCAATAAAACATGGTAGTTATATAAATATTAATCTTTTAAATTTCAGTAAGACATTTAAAAAAAAATGTTAGCCCCAAATTTGCCGCCGCTAAAATCTACCGCCACCAGGCTAGGCTCCAGCCTACTCAGCTTATTGGTAAATCCGTCACTGGCAGGACCACTCGAAAAACATGCGCTACAGGAGTTCCTTAAGGTCCTGCTAGATTTTAAGAGCAAGGAGGATAAAGTTATGAGACTCGTTAAAAAGCGGCCAAGTGCGAGCCGGACTCGCACACAAAGGGATATTTGACAATACAGACATATTTCTATATACTCGTATATCACGTTTCTTGTGCGGAGATCCTCTTAATTTAATTAAATTTTGTTATTTTACGTTGCAGCTGCCATAGTAGTTACACGCTCTGTGAAAATTTCAAGTGTCCGCCTTTTACGGTTCATAAGGTAAAAAACGGACGGACAGCGGAGCCTTAGTAATAGGGTTCCGTTAAAGAAAGAAAGAAAATACGTTTATTTGCGGTAAAAATGACGCAAAAAAGAACATAAACACAAAAATTAAAAGAAAAAGGTAGGGGGACATGCGTCACTACCACGCAAAACGGCTATCGCTCAGCATTATGCTGCGATCCTATGCAGGGCAGAGCCCCAGCGCTGGTTTTCAGTGACAGCCGGCGCTGACGTAATGACGTCGTCCGGTGCAGCAAACAATTATTAAAATACAGTGTACTTAAAGAAAAATAATTGAATTTAAAAGTGATAGAATATTATACTAAACAGGAAATAGACACCCACCCCACCCCCTTTGGGTACGCAACCCTAAAAAGATATAGCCTTTTTCGTTCATCATCATCATCATTTCAACTGAAAGACGTCCACTGGTCTGGACTTAGGCCTCCCCCAAGCACCGCCACTTGGACCGGTTCTGTGCTTCCCGCATCCAGAAGATTCAAGCTACCTTCACAAGGTCATCAGTCCACCTTGTGGGAGGCCTTCCAACGCTACGTCTTCCGGTCGTTTTCGATCACTGTTTAAATAATGTCCGTACTTTTTGACTAAGTACTCTTTTTGCAAACACTGAGAGTAGATACAGCACATTCGCATAATACCAAATCATCTAAATCACAAGTCAGAACTATCCAGAACAACTTGAGACGTAAAAGACTTTAATATACTACCAACACATTACAAACAACAAACTACACTCAGGATAACATTTAGACAGAAGATATACAATCTCTTTGGTGTAGTTTAACCAAAGACAAAACAAGTGGGCGCATAAATCGCGAACTGTGTTGTCTGTGGAGTTGAAGCAATTCTCTAGTTGGCGCGAAATCAGGCAGGAAACATGGCCGCGGTCTGACTGCGTGGTTTATACTTTGGAACTGTCATTGACTGTGGTAATTTGGTATATTGCATTTGGTTAAGTTTTGGTTTCCTAAGAAAGTAGCGAACGGTCACACAATAAGGGCTGTCCAACTAAGGAGCGATTTTTGATACATTTTAATGTCAAATAGGTACTAGAGACTGCGCAAAATAAGTCTGAGCGCGTTCGAAATGGAAAATAATTGTCTTGACGTTTATAGAGTGTGCTGCGTTTCGTGTTTTCCAATGTAAATAATCGCCACCAATAAGCCGAAAGTTATTAAAGGTCGGGGGCAGGGATACTTATAATGTTAAAGGTCAAACGTCGCGCGCAGACTCCTTGTGCGCACTCTAGTGAAAATGACAGGTTTTGATGACAGCCGTAATATGATGGCCACCACCGCTCTTCTAAGAAGCAGTCACTATACCCCGCTTTTAATTACAAAAAAACCGGCCAAGTGCGTGTCGGACCACGCACAATGAAGGGTTCCGTAGTTGGAATGAATTTATCCCAAGAACAAACTTAACATTGTAGTTGAAAATCATGTTCTCACATACATTGCAACTGCAAATTTAAGTTGGTCGACTATTACTCGTAAACTTGTAAAGCCCACTTAAGTGTGATAGTTTTCCTTTAAACTTCGTTATATATAGGTACTACTGCCGTGACATTTGAATTTCTAACTACAACCGTTTAGTTGGTGGAGGGGGGGACACCTGACTCTAACGAAAATTGGTACTTTAGAGCTTGATAAGTTACAAACGGTTTACTTAATCAAAAAACGGTCTTCCCAAACCCCTAATATTTTTGAAAGACCTATCCAACGATATCCCACACTATGAAAAGAACGAAAAAAAAAATTCTTATCCCCATTTTACATAATATAGCGGAGGTACCCTAAATATTTTACCACTTATTCGGCGTCATTAACGTGTATACTCATGCCAAATTACAACTTTCTAGTACCAATAGTTTTTGAGCTAAACAAACACACAGACAGACAGACAGACGGATATGGCGAAACTATAAGGGTTCCTTGTTGACTACGGAACCCTAAAACAATACTTATGTATGAAGGAAACTATAAAAGTTACTTTTACGAGTAGCGTTCTTCATCAGTAAATAGGACCCTTAAAAAAATTGAGTTTCTACGGAATCACACCCAGGTACTCCGATAAAACTAGTTCTACCACACATCTCCGTGTCCACAAAAACGCCTCGTTAAATTTTAATGAGTCTTTTATGTTCCATTAAGCTTTAGTAAATGAATTCTACCCGTATCTATCATACATTCATTAATAACGTTTGTTTAACGAAAACTGTTACAATATATTAATACCTATGTAGGTATCTACTTAATTAATGTATGATCCAGAAATCCATTAGGCAATTTTCTTCGAATATTCTAGAAAATGAGAATCTCCTTGAATTCACACACACATATGAATTCAGGTCCAAAGAAGCAATGTAGACCCCTTCTCACTTGGATACCTTCTCATTTGTCGCCGCGAATCTCTCAGGGAACTATTTAAAAGGATTAATATTATGACGGTACCTTGCCAATTCATTTATGAAAACATTATGTATGTAAGAAAAAATCTACATCTTTTTAATAAAATAAGCGATAGACATAACTTTAACACAAGAAATAAAGATAAAATACATCAACCATTTTTCAGATTAGCCAAAGTACATACATCTTTTATGGGGTACTGTGTCAAATGTTACAATAAAATACCTTGTGATATATTGCAATTAAATGAAAGAAAATTTAAAACTCACATTAAACGTACACTTTGTAAACAAGCATACTATAAATTAGAAGATTATATCCAGGATAAGAATGCTTGGAAACATGCTGGTCCTGCTCCATAGGACAATCTATAATCTAGACAAAATCAAACTGGTTGCTAATTTAATTGTAATTTTTTTTATTAGTTTTTACATTCATTACTCACACCCTGACTTATTACTTGTATTTTTTTTTTTTTTATAAAAATCGTTTTGCTTGTACCATGTTTGTAAATATGTGAGCACCATGTATCTATCAGATAATTAATTTATATGTCATGGTTTCGTTTTTAATTATTTTACCTATTGTGGTATAGTAATTTTATTTTAGGTGCATCGTCCTCACATGTTGTTATATAATTAATGTACCCATGCAAAATATTGTACCTAAACATTTTAAAAGAGTAACGGTGGAGTTTCTTGCCCATTCTTCTCCATACGAAAACTACCTTTTGGAATGGGCGACTAGAATCAATTCTATTTTAAGATAATTTTTGACGTTCAAAAGTGCATTTTTTGTGCCTATTTGAAATAAATGCTTTGACTTTGACTTTGATATCTGTAGTCAACAACGACCTGAAGCAAGGCCAACTCACGACCCAGAACCGAAACATCTGGCGAAGAATGACGCGGAGGGCCGACCCCAAACGAAATGTGATAAGGCTAGGCAAAGAGAGAGATTCCAGGAAATGAGAAGTTAGGCCTAATATCGGCACATCATCAGGCGGGAGGAGACGCCCGGGTGTCACCACTGCGAGGATCGCCCAGAGGACACGGTGGAGCATACGGTGGAGGTCTGCCCCGCATGGGCGGAGCACCGCCGTGCCCTCGTAGAGGCGATCGACAGCGGCGGCGACCTCTCGCGTCCGGCCCTGGTTCAAGCCATGGTCCGGGGCGAGAGGGAGTGGGAGGCGGTCACCTCCTTCTGCGAAGCAGTCATGCTAGCGAAGGAGGTGGCGGAACGGCTGAGGGAGAGAGCCTCACACCCCAGCCGCCGCGGTAGACGCTCCGGGCGTCGGGAGCCGCGTGACGACTCCCGGCCACCGTAGGCGCGGGCCTGCGGACGGAGAGTAATGGGTAGCTCACCGTCCGATCAGGACCAGGCCCGTGCCGGACGGCGCGTACGTGTTCCACGCGCGCCTCAAAGAGATGTCAGCATAAAGGAAGGGGCCTGTTACCGCTACCCCGGAACATAAAGGGCTAAGGAAGGAACACGGATGGGTTTTAGTCAGTAAGAGTCTGACACTCCCTTCGCTCCACCCAGAGCGGGAGGGGTCATTTGATGATTTCCCATCCATAAAAAAAAAAAAAAAAAAAAAAAAAGGCCTAATATCGGATTATTCCCATTTACCCCACCAGCCGCCCCACTGGTAGGGTAAAGTGGAATGTCTAAAACTTTGCAGTGGAATCTGCCCCACTAAATCGAAATAGTGGGGCAGATTCCACTACTTTAGTCGTATCGGTTATCAACATAGACATTTAGCCTAACTAAACGCGTATGTATGATATAATTATTTAAATGAATGTAGATATATTAATTTACATTTTATATGAGCTCTTCTTCAAGCTCACCACTATTATTTTCTAACTTCAAAATATGAAGCAATGTTTGTCTAATATTAGGGCCTGTACACACGTACTACTAACACACCATATTATTATAATCACAGCGAAAAAATGTGGCCAAGAACTGGTTACGTTACGTGCAACTTGTTGGAGCTGTGTTGACGCTAGTAGCTGCGAATGTGGCTAGGGTTTGCAGACAAATATGTAGATCGTTGTGTTAGCGTTGTGGCTGCAACGTGGCCTTGATGTGGGGCTATCCCACACGGGGTGATTTTAACGATCAAATGTGGTCTGTGTGAATAAACTATTAATTTTTATGCAAATTAGCGCCCACACACATGTAGTCAGACAAAAAAAAAATAACAGATGCGCTTACGCAAGCTCTAAGGTTAAAATGGAATGGGCAGGACACGTGTTACGTTACACAGACAACAGATGGACTAAACGGAGTACTCGCTGGCGAGGACCAATTCTTGGCCAGAGAAAGGTTAGAAGACCTATTAAACGATGGGCTGATGATATTGCAAACAATGCAGGAAAAGACTGGATGATTAAAAGTGAAGACAAAGAATAATGGAAGCAACTGAAGGAGGCCTTTACTCAAAACGACATTCATGCCACTGAAAAAAAATAACTTTACTAACAATAATTAGTTTTAAGTGAGACTACTAATACTACTAAAAACATTTGAAATATAAAAATAAGGAAAGGTATGAAAATAAAGAAGGCTTTATTATTATTATTTCCTTTATTTCATTATTTACATATATAATTTATATTTTTAAATATTACGATATAAAAATATAAAAAAATTGAAAAAAAAAAAGTAGTCCGCCGGTGTCGGGAGCAGGGTCCAAGCTACCGGTGGTAAGGGCTCCAGAGACAGGAACCTCCTCACAATACGAGCGGTATCGAGGAGTACTGCCTTCTGAATCAGTCCCTATTATTATTATTTACACATGTGGTCGTTGAGGTGTGTTTGTGGTACGTATGATCGGGCTCTTACGCCATCAACTTTGAAACTACTCGCGGAGGTTTCATAGAAACGCCATGAAGGCTATCATAATGTATCATCTTTTTTATCAGTAAATGGTAGCAAGGAAACCGAGCAGCACCCTAATTGCGTAACACACAATCTCAATCTGAATCATATTGAAGGACATTGCTAATCCATTGCTTCATATGTTCGAAATATTTGTCTGTTCAACAACGTATATAACGCAATGAATGTTGTTGAGCTGTCAAATTACCACGCTGGTTTATTAACGTCGTACGTACGAGTAAGTACTCAACATATGCAAAACGACATACATTTCATTAATATTCACAAAATATTAAAAAATCTTCTCTCCAAAAAAAATTACATGAAAACATTCTTCAGCTTTTTCCCTCCATTTTTGCACTCATTATCTTTAACAGAATAAGCAAACGTGTTTGAGGCGAGCACGCATCCTTTCCTTTTTTCTCGGGTCCTTACTCCGAAATGTTCTGTCACATAAATTAGCAACGCATCGCAAAAAACCTGTCAAGTGTAACTTGGACTCGCGCACCGAGGGCTCCATACAAATTTGTAGATAATTGTGTAAACAGTTTTAAAATATTTTTGTAACATTACAAAAAAAAATAATTAAAAAACCGAAAACCGCATATTTGTAGTTACATAACTACAAATTTACGGTTTTCGGTTTTTTCCTTTACTTGTGCTACATGAAATTGCTTCTTGCCAAATTTCATGATTCTAGGTCAACGGGAAATATTCTATTGGTTTTGATTTCGGAACATAAACGCCCGTATCTTTTGATTGCGTTGACTGGGAACTTTAGAAGATTGATTTCTTCACTGTTTCAAGGGATTGCAGCCTTGAATATTTCAACTTGATAACTCCACGCGCTCCAGAAAAAAGGGGTCTTGATTGACGGACCTTTCCCCTTTCGGTTCCTTTTTCCTTTTGAGATGTGGAACCCTAAAAACAGATAAAAATTACGCAAAAACCAGCAAAACACATAATTCACAAGTTTAGACATTTTTGGGCGAGTTCTGGGCATCCAGTTTTGTGTTCATTTTACTTTTTTAGGTTAATAACATTTTATTCAGTGGCTGACTGCCGCCTGAAGTGTAAAATTTCTATTAATTAGACTGGGGGTTGATGAATGTTGAAAGTTACGATATTTCACAGTTTCCACTTTTCGCTACAACTCATTATGATTTGCAACAATACTATCATCCGTTTCTGGGGTCCTATTCTCTGTCATTCAACGAAAATACTAATCCGTGCGAAAGCAGATCGAAACGGAGTGAACACTATATTTTGTGTCTCTTCTTTTCCTTTGTAGCAGACATAGAATTCACTTGTTTTTAAGCAACTGAGATGTTACAACGGAGAATATCGCGATGCATCATACGGCCGAGTGTATGTACAACGAAGTTTGCCGAATATCGACGAAAGATTACGAGAGGCTCCATTCTCTTCTTCAGACTCTAAGGACCAAAAATCAAGAGGCTTTCTGGATACGCTAAAGGCCTGCGCAGACGAGGGACTTTTGTCCGCGGAGAAATTGTCCGCAAAGATAGAATGTATGGAAATCCCGGCAGTCTACTTGTCCTTCGTGTGCGTTATTGCATAGATTGTCATACGTTCTTTCGCCGCGGACAAAAAGTCCGCGGACAAATCCGTCGTCTGCGCAGGCTATAATCGTTAGTTTTAAGACCTTCATTTCATTTTTCGCATACCCACTGAAATTGATCATTAAAAATACTTCTTCTAAAACAAAAACATCTTCGTTTCCATAATGTTAAATTTTTGTTATCAATACCTTCCAAGTCAATTGTTTTTATTTCGTTTTACTTAAAATTTACTTGTCAGAGCGATCGTGGTCCTCATATAGTTTCTTGTCTAGGGGTTGATGTGATTCGCCTCACGATTTTTCTTCACCTACTCCGATTTCTGGTATTTTTTGTGCACTCATACAAAGGATCGCGCACTGCGGATTTAATTTGGTCACTCCATCTGTGTCTACATCCGATTAATTAATTTTTTGGACGGGAAACCACTGTCAAATCGTTGTGTCATTCATTCTTAGTTCGGACCCCAAACTAATCTTATACACGTAGGTAACACCGAGCAGGAATCTCCCGTGACTTCGGCCGAAATTACGGATTTCGTGATTTGGGAATAGAACTCCAAAGACATGAACACAACTGATTAATTTCCGTGGGTTGCCTACCCTGTTAAATCTGGTTAATTTTGTCCTAAAGGACACATGTTTAAGTTTTTAAGTTTCAGATTTTATTTTAGCCTCTTTTTAAGCATATACAATGCCTGTGTTAGGAGACTCCGCTCTTCCATAGATAGTATAACAAAACGGTACTAAAAATCCATACTTAATATTATAAATGCGAAAGTGTGTAGGTATGTCTGTTCCTCTTCACACTTAAACCGCTGAACCGATTTAGATGAAATTTGGTATAGAGATAGTTTGAGTCCCGGGAAGGGACATGGGATATTTTTTATCCCGATATTCCCACGGGATCGACACTTATACGGGTGAAGCCGCGGGGTGCTGCTAGTACCAAATAAAAATAACGATATTCTTGAGAGAGAATTTATGAATCGAGTGTCCTGTGTTACCTGTGCATGTCAGTGTATCTGTATGTGAGGTACTAAGCAATAATTCAGTATTAAGCCTTAAATGTAGGTATACAGGGTGGCAGAGACATCAACGCACAACCTGTTACCATGGATTCTGTACATGATTTTGCGTTGCCACTTAATTGCGTGTCCACTTGGTTTTTCGAGATATCGCCAAGAGGATAGTCGACTCTTCACGTGACCAGAGGGCTGGCCTATTTCTTGGCCAAAGAATTAGCATTGCCATACAACGGCAACGTGGCAATGCTGCCAGCATTTTGGGCACTGTTCCTGGTGACAGCGATGCGGACGAATTCTTTGATGCCCTATGATTATTTTGTTTTTCTTTTTCATATAAATTTACATATTATTATAGTTTATATGTTAGCTTATATTAAGTAAATATTTAACAAAAATTCTGCCTTGCAATTTTTCGTTGTATTTTTTAATGCTATTCACATTCACGTACAGACGCCAGCACATCAACCTACCCGAAACTGTCACATTTTCCCAATCAACTTTGAACCTTATGTTTTAGTGATAAAGTTGAAAATCGATTAAAGAAATTTGACAGATTGTAGTAGGTTGATGTGCTGGCGTCTGTACATTTTCACCGCGTAGGTATTGCACTTTTCTATGAAACAGCAGATTTTTTATTTTTGATAACTGACAAAATATTTCTACGCTAAGGTCTAGAATCATAATTATGATGAATTCATGGTTACAATTCGCGCGACGATGTCATGCCACCCTTTTTTTTTTTTTTTTTTTTTTAACGTGGAGAAATGCTCATGCATTCTGCACTACCACGGGGAGATAGTGCAGTTATGTGGGACTCCAACCCACTAAAACTCCACGGTGTCCTCCTCTGCCGCTTACGGCGGGAACACGGGCACGCGTTAGCACTCATCCGTGAACCCGCCGCGGCTGTCCGTCACCGGACCCTCCTCTGGGGAGTATTCCCCATCACCGGCGCACCAGAACACATAGCACGCCGTGACCACCCCAGGGACCAAACCAGCACATGGGCGCCAGACGACCCCGTGTCTGGGCACCCTTGGTCCCCCTGCGACGGGTCAGGTCATTGGCTCCGCCGCCTGCCAATTTTCGGCCGCAGAGGATAGGGAGAGCGGCCAACGTCATACCAACACTCCTCTTCCTCTGCAGCCCCACCGCGTCCGCCATCGAACGGTGGCGACCCCGTCAAGGCCGCGGAAGGTAGGGAGAGCGGCGCACCGCAATACCGGCACTCCTCTCCCACCGCGGCCTCCAACCCTCAGCCGCGATGCCTCCGATACGACATCGCGGCCCGCCTCAGCTGCGATGTCGCTCAAGCGGCACCGCAACCTACTTGTTGGCCGCTACGTCGTCGGCTTACCGGCAAAAGCCCTGACGAGCGGCCCCTCCTCGGGTTCCACTTCGCTTCACCGTGGGTGTCCAAGCCACGGCTACTGAGCCCCCCCGCCTCGACAATGCGGGAACCCACCGGGGGGGATGTCATGCCACCCTGTATTAACCTTTTAAGCGCTTGGCTAAATATCTATTGCCGTGCCCCTAGCGCGCGGCTACAAATTGATAAGATACACAAAAATAAGGAAATACAACAAATAAGGAGGAACAATCGTTGTATCGATTAAAAAATAGTCAAAAAGTTTTTATCTCTATTTAATAATGGTTTTAATTGTACCACGCAATTAATAGGACGAAAATAGAATGAAAAATCATGCATGTTCTCTGTCGCAGAAATACGACGGGGCACGGAAACATGTGTCGCAAAGGTTAAGGTTCTCCGAGCCAGAAAAACCGCACATTCAAACAACATGAAAACTTGCTGTATGTAGTAAATACAATAGATCCTTCAATACCAATATTCTTCACAAGTTTTGTATTCAAATCAGCTTTAAACCGTTCAATGTCTGGACTGTAAAATTCAGAATATTCTGTAGGTATTAAAATTCGTTTAGGGACCTGACTTTTGTCAGCGCTTTTAAACATTGTACAGACCGCTTTGTGTTAGTATTCACCAAGTTTAGTATTTGCATAGAAACGTCTAGAATTTGAACTGTTTTAGAACTAAGTTAGGTTCAAGAAAGGATAAACTGGGATCGTATTGTGCTGTTGCTTTGTTTTAAAGGAAATTCTATTGGGTAGAAAAGGGAAAAGAAATATCACAAAGTTCTATGTACAGACGCCAGCACACTACTACAATCTGTCAAATTTCTTTAATAGATTTTCAACTTTTTCGCTATAGCATAAGGTTCAAAGTCGATTGGGAAAATTTTATAGTTTCGGGTAGCTTGATGTGCTGGCGTTTGTCTGAACAAATATGAACTCACGCCTTCTTCCCTTGGGGATAGGTGGAAGCTATACAGGGTGAAATTAAATTCATGGGCATCCTTTTAAGGGGTCATTGTACTCATCATTATGAACAACTTTTACTATGGGACTAAGCCTAAAATCGCGAAAAAAAATCAGCTGTTCCTTGCATTTATGTTCACATAACTCGTCAAAATGTATGGAAGAACTGATTTTTTTGTCGCGGTTTTAGTCTTGGTCCCATAGTAAAAGTTGTTCATAATGATGAGTACAATGACCTCTTAAAAGGATGCCCATGAATTTAATTTCACCCTGTATAACGTCACCTGCTACGATCCTTACATACATACTCCTTTTGCTTTATTTACGTTCATACATCTGGTCATACGCGCACGCTAATTGCGAGTACTGCGCTCCTCACCTTTCTGAAAAACATCACTGTCACTATAGGTATGTCCTTCTAGGGTCTAAAATCTAGGGTTTTCAGGTGTTTCTATTCATATCTGCTTTGTAAATACCTTTATCTACACCCATGCTAGGAAGGAACTATCCCATCTCAAAGGAACTATCTCTCAGCAGTTCCTTCAGCTTTTGCAAAGGAACTACTGATCAAAAAGTTCTCAGTAGTTCCTTCAAAGGAACTGCTAAAGGAACTATCTAGTCTCAGTAGTTCCTTCAGCTTTTGCAAAGGGACTACTGATCAAAAAGTTCTCAGTAGTTCCTTCATAGTTCCTTCAAAAGAACAGCTAAAGGAAATATCTAGTCTCAGTAGTTCCTTCAGCTTTTGCAAAGGAACTACGGATCCAAAAATTCTCAGTAGTTCCTTCAAAGGAACTACGCGAAGGAACTAGTGAGCATAAACGTATAAAACCGCTATAAAAGTTTCTGAAACATCATAGACTTCATCCATCTCGTTCCATCAGGCGTGATCGAGATCAAGAGCGGGCCCATTTAGCAACAAAAATAAAAAATCGTTACTTTTGTCAAACTACGCCAAATCGCATGACAAAATCTTTAATCAATCAGAGGCATTTAAAATAAAGGATTATGAAATATGCTTTAGGTAGTGATGGCCTCGCGTGGCCCAAAATGGTCCATTATATACACCCACCTTCACACAACCCCCCAATTTGTAACAACACTCCATTACCCACAAATTAACAACGTAATAGTCAATTCATCACTCTTTGTCACATGATATTACGCCGCCATTTTGAGAGTTTCGTTTTACGCATGTGACGCTAGAGGGCGACGGCGGCGCGGTGTGAAATTAAATGCTTGTACAGTCAAGTAACGTCTTTTATATATTTGTCCGTTTTCAAATTCTTTCCTTTATCAATTGAGGACACAAAGAAGAATTTAAAACTACAGCACTCAGCAGACTACTGCATAGAAAACTATGTTTAATTACTTGATTACCTAGGACAAACTGTCCAGTTAGGTAGGTCCAACTTCGAGACAGAGGTCAAAAATCAATCGTCGAATACGAGTCGTCTGGGCAGCATTCGGGAAGCTACGCAATATCTTCTCTTCCCACATACCGCAACGTGTCTCAAGAAAGAAAGAAAAGAAAGAAAATACGTTTATTTGCGGTAAACATGATGCAAAAAAGAACATAAACACAAAAAAATAAAATAAAAAAGAAGGTAAGGGAAACATGCGTCACATCCACGCAAAACGGTTACTCGTATCGCTCAGCATAATCAACACCAACGTTACGTGTAGAGGTCATAGCTTTAAGGTTTTTAATATGTATTAGTTTATTATAGCATAAGATTATTTTGTGTATTTTATCTATGGGCCTCAGCTGCCTGATAATAAAATGATAATTATTATTATAATGCTGCGACCCTATGCAAGACAGAGCCCCAGCGCTGGTTTTCAGCGAAAGTCTTTGACCAGTGCGTGTTGCCAGTGATGACATATGACACTGAAACGTGGTCCCTCACAATGGGCCTTATTAAAAGGCTAAAAATCACCTAAAGGGCAATGGGGAGGGCTATGCTTGGAGTTTCCCTGCGTGATCGAATCAGAAATGAGGAGATCCGCAGGAGAACCAAGGTAACAGACATAGCCCGAAGAATTGTCAAGTTAAGTGGCAGTGGGCACGGCACATTGCTCGTAGAACAGATGGCCGATGGCCGAATTTGTCTGCTCAGCAACGTAAATAACGCAATGGATGTTGTTGAACTGTCAAAATGAAAGCCATTGCTTCTGATAGTGCGTTACGCAAATACCCCGCTGAAGGTGGCGAACATATTTTGCCTGTGACTGTACCTACCCGCAACGTGGGAGCAAAAGACGTGATGTATGCGAGGTATCTTTGATTAATGATCCTTATTTCTGATGTGTCTAGTTTCTGAGACAGTGCCATTTTATTCTGAGGTCTCGTTCCGCTGAAATTCAGTACCGTACCTACTATACCTAGGTAGGTACTCCTTACAAAATAAATTGAGGCAACGCTAATGCAAGGACAGGAACCTTTGTGAAATAATGGAGTTTTCAGTCCTCTTGCTCAAAAATACCGTCATTGTAGCGTACCAGAGCGAGGAAAAAACTGTATTTCATCATTTTTTTTTTTTAATTTTTGTCTGTTACAACAACGATGAGCCTACAAAAACGAAAAAGTCTTTATTCATAAGTAGAATAATCATGAATAAAGACCGACTTATTAGTTTCATAAAAAAAGAAGAACATTTTATTTTTGAAAATGGAACTAAAAGCGGCGAACTCTTCTACATCTCGAAATTTAAAAAAAGACATTGGAGCGAAATCTTTAGAATGTCCTTCTAATTGAAAATTGAATTGGTGACCGTAATTTATTTTACAACAGTGAAAATGTCATCATCTAGTGGGAATGGAGACCCTAATTTGCAAATGGAAGAGAAAAGAAAAGAAAAAAAAATTGATGTTACCCTGCAGCGTATCACGGAACGCATCAATATTTTCCCAACTAGCCCACGACCATCGACATCAAGGGATGAGTCTCAGCTGATTCTCTATTCAGATTATTCAGAACATTCGAACAAGGGACCCTCAAAACCTGGGACTACGTGTATCTCCCACTTTTACCCCACAGACAACACAACATTCATCTTCACAGAGGACTGAAATTAAGTTGCCAGGAAAAAACATCTCGTAAAATATCCAGAATTGTACATTTCATTTTTAATAAAAATAAACTATTTAATATTGTATTGGATTATTTTATTTTCTCGTAATCGTAGTGAAAAGTAGAATGTAACACACGGCGCTAAAACTCATTATAACTTGGTTTCTATTTACTCCCTCGCTAAAGCTCGGTAGTAAAACTACCTCGTATAATGGGTCATTTTAGCCCCTAGTATAACAATCTACTATTACGTATATCTATAAGTATTTATGAAACTAAGTAATAAGTTGGCTGTTAATCTTTCGAGCTAGGTTTCCTAAGACTGCGGTTCCTCGGACAGAGCGGTAAATTACGGACGCTATGTCACGGTCCGAGTCTTCAGTGAGCTGGACCCACTCGAACTGGACCTGCGGGTCCAGTTGACCACGTCATTGATTTTCTGTATTTTGTTTCATGTTGATGATGATGAACTGGACCCACATTTACAAATGGCGTCCGCAATTTACCGCTGAATGACAATATTACAGAAACATTATTTATGAAAGTAAGTTAGTTTGTTGTTTGTTTCTTTAGAGAGCTTTTTCGTCAAACCCCGGTGCCATCATTTTTATAACGGCTGTCACTGCGGCATGTGACGGCCACCGCTCTGTCCTAGGAAACAAAAGCTAAAAGAGGGTGCATTCAGAAAGTAGGCAACATCGCGCGTCGAAAAAAGTGCTCAAATATTTCGCTGTTAGATATGATTAATTTCTCAATATTAGTAAAATAAACTTATATTTTTTGTAATTGATAATCTTAGTCATCTATAGGTACATATAAATAATACTGGAGTGTCTGTTTGTAATATTAAAATAACCGCTTTTTACTAAAAGCATATGGATATACACGGTACATATACCAACTTTTTTTTTGTCTGTCTATCCCGGCTAATCTCTGAAACGGCTGAACCGATTTTGACGGGACTTTCACTGGCAGATAGCCGATCTAGTAAGGAGTAACTTAGGCTACTTTTATTTTTTTAAAAAGGATTTCACGCGGGCGACGTCGCGGGCAGCAGCTAGTGATAAATAAATAGTTTACAGTTTTTTGCGACGTTGCCAACTTTCTGCAATACCTAACTAGTGCTCAACCCCAGTTCATACTTATAGCTTAGAAAATGAGCAAGTTTTATTTTAACAAACCCGCCACAGTACAAAAATACTTGTTTCCTAATTAAAAGTTAACGAAAAGTTGTTGAATCTGTTTCTGTACTTAATCTTATCATGCGAGAAATACTTGACGGATTTTAATGAGAGACCCGAGTTACGATGCAGGGAAACATGGTGAGGATACCAGCAGTGCTATTCTGTAAAAATCTCACCATGAGAACATAAGTGAAGTGAGCTGTCAATGGTGTCAATCCCTAGCAACAGATGGAATGATAGCTCACACTTAATTCACTTCACCTAAGTTTTCACGGTGAGTTTTTTTACAGAATAGGTCCGCAGCAGTGCTATTCTGAAAAATCTGTGAAGTGAGCATAAAGTGAGCTGTCATTAGTGTCAATCCCTAGTGTCAGATGCAATGACAGTTCACTGCACCTAACTTCTCACGGTGAGATTGTAACAGAATCAACATCCATATTTTTTTGAACATCTTGTTGCTTTTATGTTTGAAATAATCACTTTGAAAGTTTAAAGTAGGTAATCACGGACGGAGTAGTTATGCCATCGATCTTTAAAGCCAGTGTTGATAAAAATCATGATTTTTTTTAATAAAAAAAATTCGAATTTTTTTATTTGTTTTTACATTCTGATCTTTTTTAATTTGGAAGGCAGTTATTAATTAAATAAAAACGCAACATATTATATGTATTTTAAATTACATCACATAATCTCAAATCACTTTTTAAAAAACACACTGTCATTTTAATGAACAAGAAAAATAATTAGTTTACATTTTTCAAAAGGCAGACTTTGGCTACCTTCTCGGTACCTAATCTATTTCTTATTTTGCTGTGCACCAAATTGAATGCCATAAATATTCTTTCGACCCCAGCGGAAGAAGCAACTGTACCTACATAGCAGTTGCTTGTATCCAATTCTTCTTCGGTTATACATTTTTTCATATTATGTATTGCTACCCACCAATCAGTACACATTTTGGCTGATTTGGTCGCAATAAAATAGTATTGATTTAAATAATTGATTTTTACAAAAAAAAAACACTTTATTGTAACCGCGATTTAAATCACTGATTTAAATCATATCAACCCTGTTCAAAGCACTTTATCCAATCTCTACAATTTATTCCATTAAACAGCCCCCAAAACCGCTGATACACTTCTAAATCTAGTCCAATACGCCGAACCCTTCATACAAATGATACTTATTTTAAATAAGTAAAACAGCGACCTCCGTGAGCCGAAAGCAGGGATCAGCAAGAAAAACAAATATAAAATCGGGAGAAAATACCAAGTTATCACAGAAACGAGTCCAGTAGGGGCTATCCGGGGTCCGTACAAATAAGCATCCGATGTTAGGGTCCCCACAATGTTGATGCTATCTGAGACTGGTCTGTTTCGTTTTGTTGCGAATGTTGATGTGATTTTTATCTGATATGTTGAACAGTTTAGAAAATCTTTGAATAAATTCAGCTTTGCGTTGTCCCGTGTCCCGTGAAACTTCCTTTTTTTTCAGTTTTATTTAAAAACTCAAAACAGTCTGCGACGACGGTAATTGAGTCTTTGGTCAACTGGACCCACTCGAACTGAAACCGCGGGTCCAGTCGACCAAATCAAATTTTGAATTGGTCGACTGGACCCGCTGTCAAATTTCATCATTAGTACAGTCATGTGGTTAATTTTCCATTGCAATGCATTTGAAGTTTACGGGCTAATCCTTACTAATAGAAACAATGACCTAGATGTGTTACCGTTAGTATTTTTCTGATACATCACTTCGAAATAAATGAAAGAAAATAAGTTTATTCGAGCCCTGCTGGTTAAATAAGGCACACAATATTCACACAAAAACATTTTAAAAAAATAGAAAAAGCTCATGGTTGCTCCAAATAGGCCTAGTTCAGAAAAAAATATATAGGATGTCCCTGGCAGTATGGATCAAATCGAATGGGAGCGTGGGCAAGGTCATTTCCAAATTTAACAAAAAAAAGTTCTTTATTTTGTTAAAAAAGGAGTAAATTCGTTTTGGCACATACGTCGTTTTATTCCGAGCGCACGCACATTATAGCCATCACTCTTCTTTTGCGTTTCAAAAGTAATTGCATCACTTTCACTCGCTTAGACGGTTTTCGAGGATTTTAGATTTTCGAGGTAGCGCCTTAAGGTGAGCTCTCAATAATGTCAATCCCTAGCATATAGGTGGAATGCCAGTTCACTTTACGCTCACTTCACCTACGTTATCACGGTGATCTTTTTGCAGAATAGCACCGCTGAAACAAAATTCAAAGACATGAGACACTCCCTCTCACGATAATAGGCCTGTGTCCCAGCAGTGGGAACATTATAGGCTACTTAAGTAACACCAACCCTTCCTTTGTCCTCAAAACCCTCACAAGTGTTGTCACCCCAATTTTAGGTAGCACCGAGATTAAAGCCGAGCATATTATAGGATATCACACCATTCACAACAGTTGTCCGTTAATAACGCGCGGCTCAGCCAGGATTTGCCGCCAAACGACTAAAATGGCGCCCAAGAATTTGAGATTACAGATTACTCGACAGAGAAAATAACCAGTACCAGCGATCATCGCCCCGGGAGACTCGTTTCATTAAACTAAAAATGGGGGAAAAAAACACAAAAAGGGAGTGCACTGCCCGGGAATCGAACCCGGGTCGCAAGAATGGGAATCTTGCATGATACCACTACACCAGCAGTGCTGTACGATAGCATGTTAAAAATAGATAAATACTGTCATGGGTTGCATTTTAATTAATCAATTACAATTCAATTCCATTCTTTCACTGAAGCGTGTAGCAGTGAATGAGTAATTCAGAATTCCATTATCGCTTATGAGAGGTAAAGTTGCCAAAGATGTAAACAATTTATATCGATTTTATTAAACGAGCGGCCATTGTTGTTTACTTCTTTGGCAAATATAGCGCGGCCGGACCTTAGGTATTGTTAGTATACAAGGTGTTTTTTTGATATCCCATAACTCTAGGGGGTCATTGTACTCATCATTATGAACAACTTTTACTATGGGGTCAAACCTGAAATCGCGAAAAAAAAATCAGCTGTTCCCTACATTTATGTTCGCATAACTCGTCAAAATGTAGGGAACAGCTGATTTTTTTTCGCGTTTTCAGATTTGGTCCCATAGTAAGAGTTATTCATAATGATGTACGATGTATGTAATGATGTATGAGTACAATGACCCCCTAGAGTTATGGGATATCAAAAAAAAAACACGTTGTATAAAAGCAGAAAACAGTACGTGATGAAGACGTAGCGTTGAAGGCCTCCCACAAGGTAGACCGATGACCTTGTGAAGGCCGCAGGAATCCGCTGGATGCGGGAAGCACAAAACCGGTCGAAGTGGCGATGCTTGGTCCAGGCCTATGTCTAGCAGTGGACGTCTTTCGGCTGAAATTATGAATGAACAACAAACCGCGTTTTTCTTCGTTATTCAGAGGTTATTAACTCAATAATTATGAGAAATAAACTACAGGACTCACTCACTATGTATGTAGGTATCTACTTATTTGTTACTATTGTTATTTTTTTCTTACGCATATTTTATTTAAGTAAGTATGCATACACACATCAGTTGCATCGTAAAGCTGATTTACATTCGTCACCTCACACATCAGGTCCAGTTGAAAACCAGCGTCAGGCACTAGTTGTCTGGCATTATTGCTGAACTGGGCCTTTTTGGCGCAGCCGTGAGGCACACTTTCCTGCTAATTACTTACATCGGACTTTACGCTTTTTATTTGATCCTTGTTTTGTTTTTTTTTTTTATCTGATGTATCTAGTGTATTGTGTGTCCTTTAGTCTGTGCTAAATAAATGTATTTTCTTTCTTTCTTTCTTTTTCTTTCTTTACATCTGAAAGCACATTAATGTTCGATATCCTATCATCGTATTGCACGTTATTATTTGTTTTTATATGTTACTAGCTGCGCCCCGCGATTTCACCCGCATAAGTGTCGATCCCGTGGGAATATCGGGATAAAACTATCCTATGACCTTCCCCGGGACTCAAACTATATACCAAATTTCATCTAAATCGGTTCAGTGGTTTAGGCGTGAAAAGGTAACATACAGAAAGACAGAGTTACTTTCGAATTTATAGTATTAGTATGGACTAATACATTTAAAATCTCCTGTTAAAAAAGTGACTAAAATTATTGATTGCATTCATCTTTTGCTAAAGTTGACGTTCTATTAATTTGAGGATTTCACCAGTGGATAGATAATTTAAAAATCTAAATAATCCATGTTTTAATTTATTTAAAAAGATCGCTATTCTTTTTTTATTTATTAAAATAATTTTAAAAATTGTGCGAGTTCTATGATTTGGGGCGTGCGCAGAGTACAGTCACGTCTAAAAGTATGTATACACTTGGCTTTATTTAAAGGCGATTTTCTCCTTTATTTTTGAATGAAATTTTATGTTATTACGAAAATAGTGTTTTCGAACCCATAGGTTTATTTTAAGTGTCGTATTTCAACGTTGCATTCGTTATTTCACGAAAAAATCGCAATTAAAAATTGCCAAGTGTATACATACTTTTAGACGTGACTGTACGCTGCATCCTTTTTGTTCGAGGAAGTCGTGTCGCTCTCTGTTTTGTCGCGAATGCTCAAGGTTATTTGGTCGGGGTACCGCCTTAATATGAGTGCATCGTCGACAGTAATGTGATTAATAAAATTGCTGTTCAATTTAATTAGAAATGATTAGGTACCTAGTAAGGTAGGGAGCTCGTAGCTAAATAATAACAGCCGCACGGTAGGGACGCAAGAAGTGCCAAAAAATATCGATATATGAATTTTTCAAGTGGGCGTGGATGGCCAAATCCGAAACTATGAATATTCAGCAGTAGCGCTTGCGACCACAAGACCAACGTAGTCGCTTAAAGCGGGTTGCAGACCAAGAGCTAAGCTAAGTTAGTCTAACTTAGCTCGCATAGCTGATGTAGTTTTTCAAACTTGTGTAGTTACAGACCGCAAACTATGAACAGAAGTATGAAAAATTACAGCTGCATAGTTTCTCAAGTTATTTGTGTTGCTTTAAAAGCGATACTAGAACTGCTAAGTTCTGTACACCTAGGTAGTTTGTTCGCTTTTGCATAACTAAAATGTACGCGAAAGTGTTACCTACAAACAGGGTGAATAGGGATGCGGGGGTGAATCGGGACGAAACTTTAAAAGCGATTTTAACATTGAAATAATATACCTAGTTTTTTGCCGACAATGGCACTTAATCGTTAATTATAATACAGATAAACACATTACGAGTCCTTTTTGGCATCAAACCATATTATTATTTCAATGTTAAAATCGCTTTTAAAGTTTCGTCCCGATTCACCCCTGCATCCCTATTCGCCCAGTTTGACGGTACAAGTTGGGAGTTTTAAAAGTTAACTGGCGAAGGACGTGTGTTTCAAAGGAAACGTATAGAAAGATAAATGTTTTAAAATGCATTTTAAAGTCGTGTCATTGCTACTGTAGGGTAAATAATACTTATAATTATAGATGGAGGGGCTCGTGGGTAAATGAAAACAACCGCACGGATCGATCTTGCTGCGGTCGGT
This sequence comes from Amphipoea oculea, assembly GCA_945859645.1. Taxonomy (NCBI): domain Eukaryota; kingdom Metazoa; phylum Arthropoda; class Insecta; order Lepidoptera; family Noctuidae; genus Amphipoea; species Amphipoea oculea. Next base: position 18,034,318 of record OX243880.1, read on the forward strand.
TTGTGGATGGGTGACCATACATTACATTACATACCTAAATGAAATAGTTTGTTCTTTAAATAGCATACACGTCGTATTATAAAGACAAGCTAGATGGATTCGACGTCATTTCCCATTTGAGTTTGAAACTATAATAATGGTATGGGCCCCGCCTGCTTCCAACTTTTATTTAATTTAAAATGGGCTTGTTTTTAGCTTTTCAGTTAGTTTTAGTATAAAGTTGCAGTCGGGTATTTTATTTTTTTTTATTACTTTTTTTTATTTCCAGCTTTTAAAACCCTTTATTTTGATACCCCACTCGATAGGTCTTGAGAAAAAATAATATTTTTGAAGGCATAATATGGCGCCAAAAATCCGCCATTTTGGTTTTTTTATGATGATATACCCGTTTATTGCCCGTGGTCCGACCGCCAGTGTCACTCTCACAGTAATTACGAATCTAACGACACATCTCAAGCTAAAATCCATCGAGCCGTTCAGGCCGCAGAGCGTGCCAAACAATTATACATACACCTACATATATAATAGATACTCTCGAAAAACATAACCCTCCTTCTAGCGCAGTCGGGTATAAACAATTTAGATGGATTCGACGTCATTTCCTATCTGACCACCCCTGAAAATAAATAAATGGCAAAACAAACTCAAAGGGCAGTCTGTTTTAAAGTCCAGGTTTTATCTTGGTCAGATCATGTGTTTCATATTGAGACCCCTCCGTGTCTCGGAAAACACGCTAAGCCGTTGGTCCCGGCTGTCATTCATAGATCTTAGACAGTCATCACGGTAATCGGAAGCCCAAAAGTCTGACAACCAGTCTTACCAAGACATATCGTGTTACCCAGTACCTGGGTTGTGGAGGTCAAATAGACAGTCGCTTCATGTAAAATACTGGTATTCAGAGCTGCATCCTGTTTGATTGGAAGCCGACCCCAACATAGTTGCAAAAAGGCAGTCGGTGTCAAAAAACGAAAATGCGGAACCAACGACACCGACTTCCGAAATTAAAGTTATTTATCATTTTGTAATGTTTTTTTTTTGAAGTCGGTTGTTTTTTTTGTAAAAAAGTTTTTATTTTTCACATTTTAGTTGTGCCTACCCCACACAAATTCAATTAACACTAGTGCATTGGAGAATTGAAGACACCGACTAGAAAAATCATCAAAATTCACATAGAAATGCCGGAGATGCATTACATTTATGCATATAACTTCATACATAAGAATAATTACCTAATGTGCTATATACTAAAACCTTCCTGAAAGTATGTAGATCACATTAGTGAAAGAATTATCAAAATTGGTGCGGATGAATTTTTCGATGCTATATTTTAGTTTTTGTATAGTTTTAGTTAAGTTAGGTTTTAATTTTGTTATTTTTGTTAATTAGGCCTATAGTTTTAAAATAATAAATACTTCCTAAATAAAACTGAAAAAAAAATTGGTTAATTAGTTTTTGAGAAATTCGCGGACATACAAAAATACATACATACGGGTCGAATACAGAACCTCCTTTTTTTAAGTCGGTTAAAAAGGCTGGACAGTTTCATTCATATTACAACAAGATACATTTTCAGTCAGATTTAATTTACCCAACCACCAAGATTTGCTTTCCAAACAAGAAAATGCTCACGCCAGTCATTATTGTGTCCGCTTTCCTGTCCCATGACCCAGTTTTACGAGATGTACCTACTGTCATCTGAACCACAAAACAACCCTTAGGGAAAAAAGGACGTCACACTGAATAACTGCCAAACTTTCACAAAATTTCTGAACAACGGTCCGAAGACAACAAACAACCTATCTTTGTTAAAGTATCTACTAGCATTTTTCCGCAAATTATATAGAACTTTATGATACATAATAAACACAGAAAAAGACATTTTTTACTATCTTTACTTTGCTGCTAAATCTCCATAATATACAGGGTGTTACGGAAAGGGTATATCAATACAAACGGGTTGAAGAGTGTATCTGGTCTAGAATCTCTGTACAAAATTTCAGCTCAAAAGCGTTCTTTGAAAATGCTTAATATTTTTTATTTCGATAGTGTATTAAATTGAAATCATAACAAACGTGTCACCGCACTACGAGGGTCATTATCCATTATCTGTAGTGTGTCTGTGCGCCTAGTACACACACATCACGCCGCCGCGCGCCAGTGCAGCGCCGTGATGTCGAAATAAAAAAATATTAAACATTTTCAAAGTTAATGCTTTTGAGCTGAAATTTTGTACAGAGATTCTAGACCAGATATACTCTTCAACCCGTTTGTATTGATATACCCTTTCCGTAACACCCTGTATATAACGGTTAACCCCCTTACTAATAAACATATTATATCAGATGAATAGTTACACACCGATTTCTCTCTTTCGGTCGTCAGTAATTTGATTTTCGAAAGAAGAAGACAAAGCGTTGTGTAACTATACAGACGCTATACAACGTTTATTAGTAAGGGGGTTAGTATAAAGCCAGTTTCTAATATTACCCAGTACGTATGCACGTAGTCGCTGTCTGTTCAGTTAGAAAATACTTAATTATTTATTTATTAAAACTTTATGCAAAAAACTGTACAAAGACGGACTTAATGCCTTAGGCATTTTCTACCAGTCTAATTACGTGCTAAGTTTCATCCAAATATGTCCAGCCGTTTCCGATCAATTGAGTAAAATCTGTCCATTGCAGCCTTCCCCCAGCGACGCCCTAAGTCGAGGTCCGTACCCCACAGGGGGCGCCCTTAGCGTGTAGTCGCTTAGTTTTCGCTTAGTTTTTTTAAGTCTTATGCCCTGGCTGGACACCTTAATATATGAAATATCCCAGTTAACAGCCGACAACCTTCTAGAACGACGTGCGAGATGCCATACTCAAAGAAAAACAGTTGAGTAAAGAACAAACAAACAAACTTTCGCTTGTATTTTAGTTAAGACTAGCTGCGCCCCGCGGTTTCACCCGCGTAAATGTCGATCCCGTGGGAATATCGGGATAAAAGTAACCTATATGTTAATCCAGTGTGTCAGCTCCCTCCATGCAAAATTTAATCAAAATTGGTCCAGCCGTTTGAGCATGAAGAAGTAACAAACATATAAACACACACACTCACAAACTTTTGCCTTTATAATATTAGGTAGTGTGATATGCCATACACATAATCAGCCTATAATGTTCCCACTGCTGGGACACAGGCCTCCTCTCAGTGACAGGGAGTGGGCCGTAATCCACCACGCCGGCTTAGGGCATAAACTGCGTTAAGCGTGCCTCTCGCGTGTCCATACAAAAACGACCCGCGCGTGCCCATGCGCGTGCACACGCTCGTGAGCCCGTCGCGTGATACTTCCGTGCAATGGGGCACGCATGCACGCGACGTGATCACGCATCACGTTGGACGGGTCCACGCGCAGTAACCTAGATTCAACGAACGGGCTTACTGGCTGGCGTCTTTTTTTGGCAATTCGTCGTCGCCGTCGTCTTGATAAATAATACAACATTAATTTATCCATTATTACTTATTCGACTGTACACCTCCAACGTCAAAATTGTACTGAGAAAACTGCGTACGCGGATGCACGCGCCGATGCCCGCGCATAAGCACGCGAACGTGCTCACGTGCGTGCACCAGAAGCGTGGCCCGCGACGTGCTCACGTGCGTGCACACGCTTAACGCAGTTTATGCCCTTAGTGCGAGTTGGTAGATGTCATGTGTCTTCGAATTTCTGGTTCTAGGACATGCCATCTAATGTTTCCTCACGATGTTTATCTTCACCGTTTTGAGAGCAGTGGTGATGAAGTAATTTATACAAAGTAAAGCGCTACTGCTACAACTCGTAAGTCCCGGCCGATATCACCCTATACATAACATACATACATAATCAGCCTATAATGTTCCCACTGCTGGACACAGGCCTCCTCTCAGTGAGAGGGAGTGGGCCGTAATCCACCACGCACGCCCAGTGCGGGTTGGCAGATGTCACATGACGTGACATGCCGGTTTCCTCACGATGTTTTCCTTCACCGTTCTGAGAGCAGTGGTGATGAAATAATTTACACAAAGTAAAGCGCCTGTCTGGGTTCGAACCTGCGACCTACAACTCGTAAGTCGCGGACGTTACCACTTGGCCACCAATGCTCTATATCACGAAAAAAAAATCAGCTGTTTCATACATTTTGGTCAAGTAGGTATTATTGAACTTTTGTATTAAACAGCAGTTTTTTTTTTCGTGTTTTTGGAGTTGGTCCCATAGTGAAAGTTGTTCATATTCATGGGTAGAACACCCTGTAAAAATTTGGATGGTGATAAAAAAATCTTCCTGTATTTGACGGTAATCTTCCTCTCAATTTTAATCAAGGATCACTCCATTTTCGAAATCCGAATAATCATGGTGGTCGCTATTCAGCCCCTTGGCAACAAGTCATCAATTCAAATTAAGTAAAACACTCAAGAGCCGAGGGTAACGGTCACGTCCGGCTCTTTCTAATAATTCGTTGAATGTTAAACATTTGTATAGGGCCGGCTTGGCCCTTCTTTATGCACGACCCGCCCCTGCATCGCGCGGCTTTTACGACTTGACAAAACATTGAGATTTCTTTAATATAAATATGTAAGTTTAATATTGGCGCCGATTCTCTTGTTCACAAACTAAACTAAATTTAAGTTCAGTGCATCTTTTTCTTTCTATTTCATTAAGAAAAGGACAGGAGATAAATATTAGTTTAGTAGTCCTGTCAAATTAGTCAGTGACTGACGTAAATTGACGTATTTTTAATAGCCAATTTTTTAATCACGTCTAAATTGTCTATGGAGTATCCTAATTTGACAGGACTAAACTTTCCTTTTCTTAATGAAATAGAAAGAAAAAGATGCACTGAAATTAAATTTAGTTTAGTTTGTGAACAAGGGAATCTGCGCCATTAACGGAGTATATTAAGTATACAAAAACTTTTCGGAATAAATTCTCTGAATTATGCTGAAAACTGCATCAAAATCAGTTGCGTAGTTGAGAAGAACAACGCGGTCACACAGACTGACACCACAGAATACTTAAAGTACTACCACAGTATAATATACAGTAAGTTATCTAAGGCCGCCCGCCGAGTTATTAGCCTACTCTTGCGTTGATCCCCAGGGTTGTCACTTTTACTTTTAGTTAATATTTTCGAACAAGCAGCACTTGATCTAAATTTATGAAATAAAAAGCATATTATGATTGAATATTTTACCAATTTATAAATTTAGTAAAAATAAAAAGCCTTTATTCACATAACATTTATTATACTAAGTTACAAATTTGATACCGAGAAAATTTTTCTCCTGTTTCTGCACGTCCGGAACGCTTTATTATTATTTGTTAATGTAAAGTAAATTCTCATTCTTATGTAAAGTTTTTGTAAAGCTTTTGGGAAAGCATGGACAGGGCATCTTAAATTCTATATCATTCAGTTGATCGTAAATTGACCGGCCAATTTTAATGTTGATGTGGTCCTTTTCGAACGCTTTGCGAAACACCTGCTCCATCCTTTCTTCGACAAAATCATCAGGTGGGATCATGAGTAAATTTCGATCTTTGCCATAATTCCTGTAATGGGTGTATCTAGATTCTACACTTAAATTACACGCTCGTTGATTAACGTCGACGTAAAGCAACCCTAAGCGTTAGTCGGTCACATGTTACTGTAATTTTGTTAAGTTAATATTATGATTAAGACACCATATTTGGATTGGACAACACATCAGACAATAGAAAAAATAATAATTTCAATAGTAATTAATTTGCAATATTAATTATTGTGAAATTGCCCTTATTACAACTATACGCGACAAATACGTTTACCTAAACGATGTTTCGTACTCAATCCTCTGTTTTATAATATAGAATAGAATACTCTTTATTATGTACACCATATAAATTACAGACATCCGCATTTTCGTTTTTTGACACCGACTTCCGAAATTAAAGTTATTTATCACTTTGTAGTGTTTTTTTTTTGAAGTCGGTTGTTTTTTTTTTGTAAAAGTGTTTTTATTTTTCAATTTTTAGTTGTACCTACCCCACAAAAAAGTAAACAAAAAGATCGTTAATGTAGACAATGTAGATAAATTTTAAGATTGTTGTTGATTTTTCAAAAACCGCTTGTCCGATTTCGATAAAATTTTCATGGGACCATTTGGGAAGTAGGTATACCCTTTCCAACAAAAAAAGAATTTTTCAAATCGGTTGGCAAGCAACGGAGTTATGCGGGAACAAACATAAAAAAAAAAAATACAAACATTCGAATTGAGAACCTCCTCCTTTTTTAGAAGTCGGTTAAAAACTAGACTTCTTAAAATAAACTTTAGCTCTAAACATAGTATTCAGAAAGTAAATTTGGGAATACATTTATATGGAAAAATGCGACTCGGCTACGCTCTTAATAAAGCAAATAAACTGTGAAATAAACAATACAATACCACATTTTCTAATAATATTTAAGTATAAGTAGGTACTTACATTTCTGGTTGAGTAGGAACTATGAAGAATGATAAGTCCGGGTTTGCGAAATCATTATTGAGGCACCCGAAAACACTACAATATTTTTTTCCCCTTTTTGAAGTCATGATACTCGTAATTTAAGTGGCCGCCGCCGCCGGCGAGAGTTGACAAACGCAAGCGGTCATGTAGCGTACGCGCGTGCTCACAGTCGCGCTGCACAGCCCTCACTGCCGCCACCTTATTCCCTCATATATTATGCTAGCGTGTGCGTGAAATCGCGTGCCGACATGGCGCGCGGCGCGCACGCACACATTCAAACCGAGAGCGGCACGTTTGTATGAAGATGTTCTACTGTATATTATACTGTGGTACTACGTACAGAAAGGACACTCCCTTCCCCGCACTAACATCAGTTACCGCACTTCACCCCGCACCAAGAGCGCTCGCAAACACAAGTACCTCACGCACACATTCATACGTATACAAACGTCATTTTTTAATGTAGTAGTAGTAGGTAATTATTTTGCGAGCGTTGTATGGAGTGTCCGGGGTGTGCTGACACGAAACGCTACTTTAATTATCCATACTCCATACTAATATGATAAATTTGAAAGTAACTCTGTCTGTCTGTCTGTATGTTACCTTTTAACGCCTAAACTCACAGATATAGATACACATAGATAACGCAAGAGCAACTACTTCGCGTGCCAAAAATCGCACCACCTTACGTTCGAAAATCATAAGCCGCCACTTTCGCGCTCAGTTCTGCGTACTGCTGGCTGAGTGAGCGTGAGCGAGAGCGCGAGCTTGTGTCATAGTAGGTAGTCAAAAAGTGGCACGCTTAGTTTTCATACAGTTCGTGATACTTGCGTTATCTAGGTCTATCTATATATGTGCCTAAACCACTGAACGGATTTCGATAAAATTTGGCAGAGAGGTAGATTGCATCCCGGGGAAGGACATAGGATAGTTTTTATCCCGATTTTCCCATGGGATCGAAACTTATGCGGGTGAAACCGCGGGGCGCAGCTAGTAATTATAATTAATATGTATTCAGTGAGGTAATTGCGTAAACACACTATCAGTAGCAATGGATATTATTTTGACAGTTCAACAACATTCATTGCGTTATTTACGTTGCTGAGCAGATACATTTTTCGAGCATGTGGCGCAATGGATTAGCAATATCCTTCAAAATGATTCAGATTGAGATTGATAGTGTATTACGCCAGGGTGGCAGGGACATCGCCGTACAACCTATTACCATGGATTCAATACAATGATTCTGAACCACGCATTGAAATTTTATCGACGGTTATTAAAAGTAACGAGTAAAAAAGTTTATTGACAATATGTATAAAAGAATTGTAAAAAACTCTGTAAGTACCTATTTTATTTTAAACACCTATTTTTACACATATGTTTAACAAATAAAAACTTTGACTTTGACTTTAAAAAATTGGTAGTCCATACATTTTAACCGCGTAGGTACTTATTGCACTTTTCTATTTATAAAACAGTTTTTTTTTATAACCGAGTAAAAATTTTTACGCTAGGTATGTGCTGAATTTTACAAAGTTACAGTTTGCGCATCAATGTCCCTGCCATCCCATATGTGTTTTATTAACCTGTCTTTAAACCAGCTTTAAACTCACTGCTTTCTTACTTATGAACATCAGTAAGATAAGCTTCAGTTAAATAAAAAGTAAGTAGGTATGTATGTAACGATACTGTACACAATACGAGAATAGAGATAGGTAGGAACGCGGAAACCCGGTACAGTCGCGCACAACTACTTTCTTATCTAACAGGTTCTTTTCCGGTATGGTAGAGTACAGGAAATTATGGTGGCGGTGCTGTAAATGTGTTTTTGAGCCGCCGAAAGTCTTTTTAGATTGGGTTTGGGCTCCGTTCGCCCCTTAGATCTTGCCCCTAATTGCCTAAGTGTATGTACTCGTCCCCTTGAATATTAGATACCCCAAATCACCCCCGATTGTTATTAAGTTAAAAGGGTGCCCTGTCAGTTCACCAAAAAGTAATTTACAAATTTTTTAGTTGACAAACAACGATTGGCAAAAACATGGTATGTCATTTCATCATTATACAGCAACATGAAGTTTGCCAAATAATTCACTTTACAAAATAATCGGGATCCCTTCTTTTCGCATAATGTTCTTTGTCCTAATATACTTCGGCATAACGATTTTGGCACAATTTGTTTTGGCATAATAATACTTCGGCATAATTTTTTTTAGGCATACATTTTATGTTGGCATCTTAAAGACTAATTTGTTTTGGCATAAATTTAATTCGCATAATACTAAACGACGTTAGGGCCCCCCCGAGGTTCGGTTTGGTTAGGTTCCTTCTAACCCTGCAGACAGATATAGGAGCCCCGCGCAGCGGGGCTCCGTCGACCTGACGTCGTTAGAAATAAAACGAGCATGCTAAATTTATGCTTTAGAATGTTATGCTTAATCATTATTATGATTAGAAAAATTATGCTTAAAAAAATATGCGTAAGCTGTTATGCGTAATTATATTATGCGAAAATATAATTATGCCAAACAAAATTATGCTAAGTTATATTAGGTCTTATTTTATGCAAATGGATAGGGAACCAAAATAATCACCTAATAAACTTTTGTTTAATAACGTGTTAATTAACAAGCAATTCATTTTTTATTAATTTTATCTTATAAAACAACGTTTGGAATAAAAACATTTTACATATTGACTTATCATTACGCAATTTCCTAAAATGAAACTCATTCTTTCATCTCTCGCTCTATGTTTTTAAATATTTTAATAATATTTTTTTCCTAAAAATTTCAATAGTGTCTCTTGGAATTTTTGGAATTTAATGGTGAAGATTGAAATAAAACTGCACATGGAGCAAAAAAAGTGTAATTTGGAATATAATCTCGTACATATAATCTTTTCAATGAAGCAATGGATTAGGAATTTTCTTCAAAACGTATCGAACATCAATCAATGTTATCGTAGGAGTCCGCTAAACGCTGTTCACAAGTCCAAAACCCGAAAATGCCAGTTTAAATCAAATTGACGACCGCTATTCTTTCGACAGCTGTTTGCTTTCGGGGGCAAGGCAAATTATAATTATCAAAATGTGTAATTTTCGATACGATAGCCTATCGGATGGTTGTGAACAGCTATTCTGGTCTAATTACTTGCGCACAGTGTACAAAACTTTCGGCAGAAAGCTTGTTTCAGATTTCGTTCCCCTCTGCAAACAAGGCCTTCGTTTTTCATTTTCAACCGACCTCTTTTTCGCTCCTCAACCTCCTTATTCGTTATACAGCCAGTGTTATGCTAATAGGACCCAAAAATTATTCCAAACTTAAATAATCGCGGAAACCACCCTTAAAAATTCAACATCAAGTTTCCGGAACAAAAAAATAAATCCTACTATCTGTTACAAGGCTATCTGCATTTAAATCGGCGTCGCGTCGGTACAGAGACGAGAATACCTTCCAAAGACAAAAATGCAACAATATTAGGTCCTTACATATGAAATTGGCGTTTTGTATGGAAGGAACAAAAAGTCGAATATTTTTTAATATAATATATTTAATTAATCAAAGTATGAACCATTGTTTTCAATGCACTTTTGCCATCTTATAGGTAGTTCATTGATCCCTTTACTAAAAAAACCAGTCGGACGGGAATCAATAAAATCTTTGAAGGCGATTTGGACTGCCCCATCGGAGTTGAATTTTTTCCCTTGCAAAAAGTTATCCAAATTGCGAAAAAAATGGTAATCTGTTGGAGCAAGGTCCGGGGAGTACGGAGGATGTCTAAGACATTCCAATTCAAGCTCTTCTAATTTGGTAGCCGTCTGTTTCTGTTCAGTCAATTCGTGAGGTACCCACCTTTCAAGCTTTTTAATCTTCCCAATTTGCTTCAAGTGAATTAAAACAGTTTTATCACTAACATCGAAGCCTGCAGCTAACTCGGACGTGGTTTGCGATGGGTCCGCTTCCACAATAGCCTTCAATTCTCCATTATCAACTTGGGTCTCAGGCCGTCCACGGGGCTTGTTCTGCAGGTCGAAATTTCCAGAACGAAAACGTTGGAACCAAAAACGAACTGTGTTTTCTTTTGCAACATGACCGCCATACACATCATTCACCCTTCGAGTCGTTTCCGCAGCACTAGTGCCACGGCGGAACTCGTACTCGTAAATAATGCGATATTTTAAATTTTCCATTTTGTAAAATGAGTGACGCAAACAGAAAAAACAGAAGAAAAAAAACAAATGAATGACGGTCATCGAAGCACAAATACATGAGTAAATAGCTGTACAAATTTGAATTTGGAATTCCTTACCAAAGAGGAGAAATTCGTGATTAAAGTGGCCAGTACGAAAAACGCCAATTTCATATGTAAGGATCTAATATTTTATTTTATTTGAGTGACAAGAGGTGTTTAGCATAAACGTCTACTATGTATGCAATGGCAGCCCGCTTTCCCGCCATTTCAACGAGTTTTTCTTTTAGTATTATTTTCTCTTTTTGTAAATGAATTTAATATGTTATCGTGTCTGGCTGGGTAAATGATACTACAACACAGCAGTACCTACCTATACAACCTAGATAGGTGCCTTTTTACGTTTGTACCTACCAAAGAGAATTAAACCACAGAGGTTGTATAGTCATTGGTACCTACCTAGCAAGTTCATTTCATTATTTCGGCTCGTAATACTTTGGTATTATTTGAAGCTGGTGTGGGGGAGGATTATGGAATCAAACAAAGAAACAAAATGCCTTTATACCTAAGCATTCGTGTTCACAACACAAACATTCTAAACTGAAAAAAAAACGATTTGGAAAAAATTGCGCGTGCTGCACTGTGCCCATGATAGAAACGAACTTCTTAATATATTATAAAGAACTAGCTGCGCTCCGCGGTTTCACCCGCATAAGTGTCGATCCCGTGGGAATATCGGGATAAAAACTATCCTATGTCCTTCCCCGGGACTCAAACTATCTCTATACCACATCCAAATCGGTTCAGTGGTTTAGGCGTGAAAAGGTAACATACAGACAGACAGACAGACAGTTACTTTCGAATTGATAATATTAGTATGAATAAGAGAGATGTGTTTCTTCTCTCTCATGTAACGAAATGTGCCAAAAGATGACGCATCCTTCAAATTTCACTCTTAATTCTTGTGCAATTGTCGAATCACCGCCTAAGATAATTCACTTCAAAAACGGTTTGGAACAATGAGCTTGGAATATCTGCATTGGGCCCTCGGGCCCTCCTAGATACAAACCATGTGCAAGCACAAAGGTAGAAAGATCAATTTGCTTTGTTTGGAGACCGTAAAGACAAGGAAATTAAGGGGTTTGTTTATAAACGTCGCTTAAAGTTAATTTATGATTAGCGGCTGTTTAACTATAGCACCATTTTTGACGTTTAGACGTCTCTTACTAACTAATTACCTCTAAGCAACGTTTATGAATAATAGTTAATAGATACCCATCACGTCTACCGAGTTTCGTTAGCGAATTTTATTTGACTCTGTATAAAGTACGTAAAGGATATAAAACAGCTCCATCAGCTCCATCTACCGCGCTGCGTATCAGGCTGTAGGTAACTTTTTCATGGAAGTTCAGTTATCTTGATTTTGCTTACTAGCCTTTTCTTCAAGAAAATTGTTCACGCGATATCGTATAGAGGGCGCAACGCACATCTTAATATCACTACAGAATCGTGCAAACTTTAAAATTAACTCACACAATTTACAAACGTAAACCAATTATTAATCTAATCAAACCAAACCTATTAATCTTCGTAATTATGTGTGGATTAGAAAATAAATAGTTCCAAAAACACACACTAGGGGCACTGGCGTGTCAAACGCACGCACACGCATGCGTATTAGCAGTCCTTATTTTTCAATGTCCAAGAAATTCATGAATGACGGCAATCACAACCTATCGCCACTAGTATTAATATAATTTGTAATTTTAGTGTTAGAAAATGCTAGTTATAATCACTTATACTAACGAAATTGTACCAATTAGATAGTGTTCTCGCAAGAAAACAGTGGAATTGGATTATTCTATGACAATAAAATACTAAAGTAATCGGTGAGTACATCCTCTCTATTTTGATGTTTTTATTACGGAATAAAGCATGTTACGCAATGGTATCGCAGTTATTCTGCCAACTCGAGCAAAGGTTAGTAAAAAGAGGTTTAATTTCTGGTGATAATTTATTTGCTTGTCATTGGTGTTTCCGCGATTTCCTTGAAAACAAAACTGCGGTAATTTTATCGATTTGACACTTTCGCCCCAATAAAGTTATTGTGGTTGGTTTCTATGCGAACTCATCATTAAAATAAATCAATTTTTAGATCATTAGGACTATAGACACTTAAGGTCAGAATCAAGGTTTTGTATAAGTACGACGTACGTTACTAAATCAATATTATATTCTATTTTTGTTCACTAAAGTTATGTAGATTATTTATTTAGGTCAATAAGATTGAACCAAAAATGTTATTCATGCGGTACGACTAGATACTATTTTTTTGTGGGAAACAGCATGTGCGCGTTTTACGAAAACATGTCGACATTGGAACTTTATCCAAAACACTGCGACTTCCTGGATTAATATATATTTCCTAGTATTTTAACTTCGTTCCGTCATTTTATAAAACGTTTAGGTAATTAAAAAGTACCTACGTTTACCTACTACTTACCCAAATATGAAAACAATAAAAGCTGTGTGTGTATTCGATCAAAATGAAATCGGCTCGAAACAGGATACCGCAAGGAAGTCTCCTAGGCCCGCCGTTTGTCATTACATCATCTTTAATAACTTATCCTTATCCTAGTTAACTTAACCAAGTGCTGGATATAGGTCGCTTCCTTAACCCGGATCGTCGCTTTCCGCATCCCCTGTCTACATTCATTAGGTCGTTAGTCTGTATGTCTGTAGTCGGAAGCTGCAGGCTGAGCTCCTACATTCGTTTAATCTTTAGCGACGGTTTGTCTCCTGTATCTCTAGTTCTGCATGAGATAATTTTGCTTTGGATATTTTATGGAACTCTTTGTTTTGAAGCTTTAAGCCAACCTAAACAAAGCATAGAGGATCGCTTATTAATCGCAGTTTAATTCATTTTTAAATTGGTACCATAGGTATATGCTGATTTTTTTTTTAAACAGTCCAAATATGAAATACTTTTTCCAACTTTCCAGAGATGACTTCGAAAACCAATAAAGTGTCTCCTTCATCAAGCAAAATGTCCACCAGCCCATTTCCCTACACCTGCGAGCTTTGTGGGTGCGAAGGTCTTACAGACGAGGGTATGAGGTCCCATACCTTAGAAGCTCATGTCAATGGCAGACCAGAATGCCCCTTCTGTGACTGTGCAGTGCCTCAGCCGCAGTTAGTGGGCCATGTTCAGAAGGCCCACCTGCACTATCTGACGCCTGAAAGGGAACTGATGGCGTTCATTGATGATCAGAGTCCGAGGTAAGGAACTCCTGCTTATTTGAACTCCCCTTCCCCGCGAAGATCCTCCATTTCTAAAGAGAAGATCCCCCCTTTCTTTTAGAGTTCTACAAAAACATTATGTCTCAATGTGTCCATAGATATGTTTGTAAAACACACCTCACGTTGGCGAAAACGGATAGATTTGTAAAATGAGAGATTTTTTATCTATTTTATTTACTAAGCATTAGCGTAGTGTGGGACGTCCCCCAGCTACATGGACGGACGGCCTAAAGAAGGTGGCTGGGGTAGACTGGCAAAGGCGGCGGACAGGGTGCTGTGGCGCAGTCTGGGAGAGGCCTATATCCAGCAGTGGACTGCGATAGGCTGAGTTGATTTGATTTGACTAAGCATTACACAAGCACATTAATTTTCAAAATTCAGTAATATTGTTAGACGAGAACAACAGCTGTCGACAAACTAGCGTCTAGTACAGGTGGAACTTGTACTCACTAACTTTGCTAGACACGAAGTTCTGAACTAAAAGTTTTGGAAACTTTACACGGCACTACACAGTTGCTTATATGCTGAAAATATTTCACCTTTCAAGTTTCGACGAAGACTCGAAAATGACGACTACAGACAGCTGCAGTTACAATACGCCAGGGTCCATAAATGGTTGGCACAGTCCTGACAACTCCACGCAATATCACAACGGAGCAATATCCAAAAACATCAACTATTACAATGGGTACCAAGAAAAGGAAAGTTACAGCAGAAGTGAGAAAGAGGAAGAAAAGTGTTCAAGGTCGCCGAAAAATATAAATCTTGTTAATGGACTGAAAAATATCAATATTACTAATGGGGTGGTTCCTAAGAAGGCTCAAAGCAGACAAAATTCTCATGATGGTGAGGTCAATGGGATTGACAGAAAAGGTATACAGACACCCTTTCTTCTAAACTTAGATGAAATAATTAATGAAGCACGTTTACGAGTAACAATCATTATTTCTCAGGTGCGATATCTAGTCCAAGTCATAATAGTTCTGGTAGTTATGAGGGATCACCTAATAAAAATAAGGTAAACTTTCTTCTAGAGATATAGGAAAATATAGATTTGTAAAGCTGTACCAAATTACTAACTTGAATTTACTTCGTTTCAGTTGTCTATGGCTAGTGCCGGACAAGGATCACCTCTTAGGTCTCAATTAGCTTTAAAATTAAAACCTAATACACCAAAAAAAAGTTTCCCTACGCCAAGTCCTTCCGTGCAGGTAACTATGAAACTATTTGTAAAGGAATTGTAAATGTTGTCCTTGGCATTATTATGTTCAACAAAATAAAATGGCCCATCATTGAGAGTTTGTGACTGCGTCAATCAAATGTCAATGTCAAATTAAATTCATTGTTTGCCGCCAAGATTGTTTTCAAAACATATTTTCCAAATTACTGTCTGAACCTAAATTAAAATTGTGTTAAAAACAACTTATTTCGCCAAAGTAATCATACGAAAATTATTTCCAGTGTCTATTGTGTGATTTCACGACAACATGTCCGAGAAAATTGGAGGAACATATAAATCGTGCACACTTCGATCTTACATCGCCGTCTATAAATGCTAATGCTAACTCGGAAAATCCAACGTTGGGGCTGACGAACCCCACGATAACCCTGGACAATCCGACGCTGGCGCTGAGTGCAATGGCCATGTCACCTGGACCCCACAGCTCGTCATATCAATGTCCAATTTGTGAAAGAGAATTTGCTCATGCGAATGATATCGAAGTTCATGTCAATGTGGAGCATCGAGATATATTGAGTCCACAGAAAGCAGTGAGTATATTAAAATACTAATAAGAATATAATCGTTATCAACAAGTTATCCATCCACTAACAAAACATTTATTGAGCAGGGAATTTGTAGTCTCTTTACATTAGTTTTGTTTACCTAAGCATTATTATTATTTGGTTAGACACACTAGCAGCTAATTAGCTGATGCGTTTGTATCTTGTTTGTTGCTTGGAGACATTTAATTTATCCAGTCAATTCTTGAAGCAGTTCAGTGTGAGAGCCATCACAACATTTTTCCGGGAGCCTATTCCATGCTGTTACAACTCAGACAAGAATTACTTTAAAGGTTTTTTCTTTAATGAATTTTCCTGTAACTTTAAGGAATGCTCATGCAAATGTTTGTTGACATCCAAAGTGTAAAGGTCTTGACGAATACACTTCGCACTTCGTAATATTGTAAAACATTATTATAAGTATCATTAAATACTGTAAAGTAATCCAAAGTATGTATTTAGTCTAGCTTTCTTAACAAAAAGGTTAGCTAAAACAAAAACGATGTTTTATCCCTTTACCAGGACCAAGTTGACAATGCATCATGCAACGAGGATGTGGTGATGATGGAGGAGAGTCCCGTCAGCAACTGTCCTGTCTGCTGCCAGCCACTTCCACTCTCACAACATGAACTTGTAAGATTCTTTCCTATAACAGAATTATTCTTATATATTTTTTTATGTTTGAAAGGTGAAAAACTACTATATTATTTATATTATACTAGCTGCGCCCCGCGGTTTCACCCGCATAAGTCTCGATCCCGTGGGAATATTGGAATAAAAAGTATTGTATGTGTTAATCCTGGTTATAAACTATCTGTGTGCCAAATTTCATCCAAATCGGTTCAGGAGTTTTTGAGTGAAAGAGGAACAAACATCCATCCATCAATCCTCACAAACTTTCGCGTTTATAATATTAGTAGGATTAGACTAATTGGTTGTGGCCATAACTTACTTATGATCAACATCAGCAACATCAAACACCGGCTTAATATTCTGTATATTTTTTTTTAAACTGGTTTTTTTGTACCTCCACCAGACACGGACAACTTTAATAAGTGCTACTCCTGCTAAAGTTGTCACACCTTGCTGGATTGCTAATATTTTTACCAGAATCATCTGCCTAGCCTATTGCCCAACTTTGTTGGGATTGGCTTCCACTCTAACCAAATGCAGCAAAATACCAGTATTTTACATGGAGTGTCTGCCTATCTGACCTCCATAACCCAGTTACTAGGTAATACAATACCCCTTAGCAAGACAAGTTGTCAGACATTCGGGCTTCTGACTACCCGTCAAAGACAACTGTCAAAAATCCAGGAATTACAGCCAGAAGCAGCAGTTTGACGTACTTTCTGAGACATGTAGGGGTGTTGGTATGTAAATATAGTGACCCATCCACGGACCAACTGCAGTAAGCGTAGCTTAACCTGATCGATCGACCTGTGCGGCTTTTGTTACTTAGCCACAAGCACCTCCATAATATTTTTACCAGAATATTATAAGTAAATATTCTTGTATGGTTTATGCTAATACAGGTTGAAATTGAAAACATGCGACAAATTGAAATGGGAGAATGTACACATCATTATGAACAACTTTTACTATGGGACCAAGCCTGAAATCGCAAAAAAAAAATCAGCTGTTCCTTACATTTATGTTCGCATAACTCGTCAAAATGTAGGGAACAGCTGATTTTTTTTTCGCGATTTCGGGTTTGGTCCCATAGTAAAAATTGTTCATAATGATGAGTACACACTCGCATTCCGATTTGTCGCATGTATTCAATTTCACCCTGTATAATTAAGAAGATATTGGTGACCAGTTAACTGTGAAAGTATACAAAGCGAATATTTTTTCCTTTGCTATCCTTTAGTTAATTAAACTCAAGTTTTCACCACATTTATCTCTTTCTTAATACATAAACAAAGGTACTTACATAGGCCACGGTTATGCATTTAATAGTAAGTAGTTATAGTAATAATAATATACTGTGCTCGTCATACAACTACTGTTCTACTTTATATGTTCCAATTATAGGCGAGGACGCTGGCACCCTAAACACAAGTTAAATCTTACTTTGGGTGCCAGAGTTCATTGAAATCACTCTTTTCCTTTGTTGTAACGCTGCAGTGTTTAGATGAGTGTTTTTGTACAACTGAAGTTAATAAAGAAACTTTTTTTTTTAGTTTAGGGGACGCTAAGGTAGCCCACAAAATACAAATTTTCTTACGTTTTTAGCAATTTGCAGGTCAGTGTCAGGTTGTTTGTTGATCAAAATATGATTCACGATGGTAACAAAGTATTTCCAGAGTTATTATCATTAAAATCATCAACACAACCCACTAAGCCAGAATTGACCATAAAAAGTAACTAACTTTTAATTTTGCGCACTACCCTTTTTTTTATGGATGGGAAATCATCAAATGACCCCTCCCGCTCTGGGTGGAGCGGAAGGGAGTGTAAGACTCTTACTGACTAAAACCCATCCGTGTTCCTTCCTTAGCCCTTTATGTTCCGGGGTAGCGGTAACCCTTTCGGACAATCCCTGGCACTTTACTTTTAAGTATATTTCACTAAGGGTTTATTTATTTTCAATGTAGATCCAACACATTGAGGAACATTTTGAGAGGGGAGAGGAGTGTGGAGAGACATCAGGACTATCAGCATCCGAGAGGGAAGCTCAGCGGAACAGGGAGGAACACGAGTTTCAGTTATTACGGGTAAGATTATTTTCAGAAATCTGTTACGGAGAAACTTTTACTTTGTTATCATCATATAGCAATCTTCTGTTCAACATAAGGCTCACCAGAGCATAGCATTTGTCACTTTCCCGTAAGCATAATCAGCCTTTAATGTTCCCACTGCTGGGATCCCCTTCCTTTTGGTGATTGGGAGTGAATGGGCCGAGGTGTTGAGGGAGTGGGCCGTAATCTACCACGCGGGCCCAATATGGGTTGGTACTACACCCACCACCGCCACCCCCACTTGCAGGAATGTTGAGAAGTTGAGAAACACGAGGGATGTATGAAAGTACAGACGCCAGCACATCAAGCTACCCGAAACTGTCAAATTTTCCCAATCAACTTTGAACCTTATGTTTCAGCGATAAAGTTGAAAATCTATTAAAGAAATTTGACAGATTGTAGTAGCTTGATGTGCTGGCGTCTGTACATAACAGTAGCATCATCTTGTGTGTCTTTATTTTTTTTACAAAAATCAGATCAACCTTGATTCTAATAAAAAAGCATTTATGGAGCCCTTCAATCAGTTTGGATAGTTTTTTCTTATCTACAGTTATTATTTAACCTTTTGAACGCCACGGTCGTGTATAGCCGACAAATGAAAACGTGCCCAACACTCCACCGTCGTCTATAGACGACAAGAAAACGACATTTTTTTAAAACAAAATAAATACTTATACTAAATTAAGTTTTCTGTGTTTCTTTTTCCTATTATTTAAAACTACATTAAAGTTGCCTGGCGTCAGGGGTACGGCGGGCGATACGTTTAGGTATACTCTGGCGTACAAAAGGTTAAATCCTTGGGGCAAAAAAGTGATCTTTATTGCAGGCAGGTTTTAAAATAGGTGAATGATAAATAGCTTGGTCCACACCGGACGATCCAGTGCGCCGCGATCAGGCACCGTAGGAGCACGATCCAAATACGCGGTCAGTGTGGACGTGTCACGCGCGATCCGAGGACACACGGTGGAGCGGCTGACTCGAGTATTGTCGGTTTTTAGGCAATGCTGAATACTCAAAGGCGCCTCAGGTGGTTGGCCTCATTGTGGACGGTTGTGTGTCGATCGGGTGATCGAGCACTCAACTGAACCTAATCTAGCTAAAACGTACGAGTAGATCGGCGCAGGAGCGCGCGGCCGAATCGCGGTTTTCCTAAAACGGACCATGCGAAAGAATCTCCGATCCACGATCGGCGTCCATGATCGTGGAGCTCCGATACAAATTTGAAACAAACAATAACAACAACAATTTGGAATTTGACTTGTTTTTTTTTTTTAATTTTGATTTTTTTTGGAACTTCCGGTGTGGACCTAGCTATTGGTATTTTATTTCTGGTATTTGTAGTTTATGGTATTTGTAGTTTGGTTATTGGTAGTTTATCGCCTTGTTAAGTTCTCATTTGAAGTTTTCTTCTCAATTCACAGGCACAGTACGGCATGGAAGAAGATGATGACGAAGGGTACACTCACCGCGCAACGAACAGCCTGAAGCGCGCTGTGTACAGCGGAGCCCTGTCGGTAGCGGGCTACTACGAACGAAGCTTAGGCCTCCGTAGGGCTGCGGCCTCGGGAACTGATACTGGCTCATCAAGAACCACAGGTATTTTACTACTAGCTGCGCCCCGCGGTTTCACCCGCGTAAATGTCGATCCCGTGGGAATATCGGGATAAAAAGTAGCCTATATGTTAATCCAGGGTGTCAGCTATGTAATAATAAACAATATAAAATAATAATTAAAACAGTAATGTCCCTAAAACAATAAAATCAATTTAAATAAAATAACATACCTAATCAAAATAGAAAAAAAAAAAAAAAAAGTCGCAAGTTCATACATTCAGTGGTCATACTATTTGTTTTTTTAAGTTGACGGTATTTGGAAAAATTGTACAATGAATATGTCAACAAATTAGTTATAATATTTCTATTACATTATACCCGCAGTAAGAGTACCCGCAGTTTAATCTGTATTTTATTATGTTAGTTAGTATTATTTATTGTATTGGTTTAATGTGCAAAAGTTGTTTACAATATATAATTGGATCTTAATGTACACGTCTGTAGATAGTTACACGGGAAGATCTAACGCCTAAGGTACAGGCTCGGCCTAGTTTAGGTGTTAGTGGTCAATCGAATTGTGTCAATTGCAGAGTTGTACCTACTGTTTGCTAAAATATTTTGTAAAATATTTTTGTGTCAATAAAGCTTTTTTATTTTTATTTTTTTAAAGCTACCTCCATACAAAATTTTATCAAAACTGGTCCAGCCGTTTGAGCGCGAAGAAGTAACAAACATATAAACACACACAAACTTTCGCCTTTTTAATATTAGTGTGATTACCTACTAGTGGGAATAATATCCTCCCGACCGATTTCGGTCACGGTCGCAATCTCAACGGAGATTAGCCTAGTCCGCAGGAGATATTATAGTGCACAAGTGTGTGCGCAAACACAGGTGCACTCTCTGTTCCTTTACTCTCATAGTTCGATGGGACGGCAATCCGACACGACCGGAGAGATCAGGCGCAGGATCAACGGCTTTACGTATTTTCCGAGGCACGGGGGTATTAGAATAGAATACTCTTTATTATGTACACCATATAGATTACAGACATAAGGCCGCTATCCCACTGGCGTTTTACGAGCGTTGGCGCTTCTCCAACGTCTGCGCAGCGCCAACGTTGCGCAGACGCGACGTTAACGTCGCGAGTTTCAGTGGTAAACTCCACCCGCGCCCACACAGACGGAGCGGGACGGCGTGATTGTACCTGTTGCCAAAAAACGCAAGAAACTCGCGACGTTAACGTCGCGTCTGCGCAACGTTGGCGCTGCGCAGACGTTGGAGAAGCGCCAACGCTCGTAAAACGCCAGTGGGATAGCGGCCTAAATATAGAAACTTTACAATGGGTGACACAATGGGCGGTCTTATCGCTAAGAGCGATCTTTTAAAGACAACCACAACTCAGCACAAACAACTAAAGACAACTTGTAAACCGCCAACTTCCAAACTCCGGGCTGTTACTAAGAAATTCCTAATGGAAAACCCAATAACACTTTGCCCGACCCGGGAATCAAACCCAGGACCCCACGCCCAGCAGTCGCGCTTACCACGAGACCAACGGGGCAGTACTATTGGGAATACTGTATTGCTGGACATAGTTCAACTCTCACCATCATCTGCCTAGCCTTTTCCCAACTATGTTGGGGACGGTTTCCAGTCTAACCGGATGCAGCTGAATACCAGTATTTTACATGGCGCGACTGCCTATCTGACCTCCACAATCCAGTTACTGGGTACAGACGCCAGCATATCAAGCTAACCCAATCTGTCAAATTTCTTTGATAGATTTTCAACTTTACTACAAAGCAATAAGGTTCATATTCAATTGGTAAAATTTGACAGATTGGGGTAGCTTGATGTGCTGGCCTCTGTACATAGACACACACAACACACACATACATATAGTTCAACTCTATCATCCAATAATCGAAGCAGCAGTGGTGGCCCCGACTTAAAACTTGAGAGAAGTTGTTGTGAGTTCGAACCCAGACAGGCGATTTACTTTGTATAATTTATTTCATCACCACTGGACAAGAAAGGCCTGCGCCTGGTGACGGGGACCATCACGGGACACTGCTCGCTGAACAAACACTTTCACACTATAGGCATAACGGACAGTCCCCTGTGCAGGGCTTGCATGGAGGCTGATGAAACCGTTGCGCATGTGCTCTTTGAGTGCACAGCCGTCACCCAGATTAGATCAGAGACCCTCGGGACACCCAAAACATACACAGATATTCTCAACAGACCAGGAGACCTAGTCAGCTTCTGTAGGAAGGTGGGCTGGTTGGAATAACCACCGACGGCCGCCATGGCTCACGCACAATGGTCCATTTGAAGAACTAAGTGCGGAAACCAAACCCATAACATAGAACATTCGTCACCAGTGCTCTCAAAACGGTGAAGGAAAACAGCGTGAGGAAACCGGCATGTCGTAAAACCAAAAAATTCGAAGACATGTGACATTCACCACCCCAAACTGGGCCCCCACAGGGAGGAGGCCTGTGTCCCGAGAGCGGGAACGTTATACAGGGTGTTACGGAAAGGGTATATCAATACAAATGGGTTGAAGTGTGTATCTGGTCTAGAATCTCTGTACAAAATTTCAGCTCAAAAGCATTAACTTTGAAAATGCTTAATATTTTTTTATTTCGACATCACGGCGCTGCACTGGCGCGCGGCGGCGTGATGTGCGTGTACTAGGCGCACAGACACACTACAGATAATGGATAATGACCCTCGTAGTGCGGTGACACGTTTTTTATGATTTTAATTTAATAAAGTATCGAAATAAAAAAATATTAAGCATTTTCAAAGTTACTGCTTTTGAGCTGAAATTTTGTACAGAGGTTCTAGACCAGATACACTCTTCAACCCGTTTGTATTGATATACCCTTTCTGTAACACCCTGTATGCTGATTATGCTACATGCTTCTTCAAATTTTTATTGCTGAATATTCTACTGAACTCTCATTTACCTGAGTTCTCCTTCTTTCCAGGCCTCCTAGAGAGGATAGCTCAACTGAATGCTCAGAACACCAGTATATCGAAGACGTACCTATGCAGTGCGGTAGACCACTACGCAAGTACCTACGGAGACAGGGGCTGGGGCTGCGGGTACAGGTAAAAATAGTTACATACCATCATCCATTTCAGTAGATGGGTTTTAGTTTTTAAACTTATTTTTTATTTAATTATTTTGGGGCTTATTTTAGTAATATTTATATTTTTGAAATGTGCTAATTAAGCCCTTTCATTAGATAAAAATCACGGCTTGCTTATTTTTTTTTAAATATGATTACTTTATGTCCGCTAGAGGGCACCATATTCAATTTATTGTGACGTCACATAGCCTATAACCAGCGGACGATCAAGACGCTTCCAACGATACCTCACTTGTCCAATGAGGACAAGTAGTTTACAAGTTATGAGGGAACAGATGAACATACATACGGGTCAAAATCATAAACCTCCTTTTTGCTTCGCCGTAGTCGGGTAAAAACTGAAGCGATTCATTGTCTTTTTCGTTTGTTTGTTTGATTGCGCTAATCTCTGGAACTTCCGGTCGGATTTGAAAAAATATTTTTGCATTTAATAGCCCAATTCTTGAGAAAGGCTTTATGCTAGGACCCTTGGGAGCTGAGCAAAAATATAAAAATTCAAAAAGAACGCTAAGCGGAAAGTCGGAAACGAAGTAATAGAACGGGCGGGCGATGCGATGCGACGTGGCAGGTCGTGGGGACAAGAAATTTCACGCGGGAGAAGTCGCGGGCAGAAGCTAGTTTATTAAAACAATAAAATAATTACACATAAAATACTTTAGGTACCTACAGGGCGACTTTCACCCTCCCCCATTCACCCTCTTAGGGGTGAAATTTCGAAAAACCCTTTCTTAGTGGACACCTACTCTTCACAAAGAACGCACCCTCCAAATTTCATGTCTCTAGGACCAGCGGTTTAGGCTGTTCGGTGATATATCAGTCAGTCAGTCAGGACTTTGTATTTTATATATATAGACTATGTATACTCTTACAGGAACATGCAAATGGTGCTATCATCGCTGATGCGTCACCCGCAATACTCCACACTCCTCAGCTGTACGCTGGAGCGCGAGCGCGAGTGTGAGTGCGTGCCGTCCATACCGCGGCTGCAGCTGCTGGTGGAGAGGGCTTGGCAACTGGGGTTTGACACACAGGTACACCGATTACAGATGAAGAATATAACCATCAACCATTCAATTTACAGTACCCGGCGATAAATATTGCACATCGACCTTTAGAAAGAGACAATCGGCTAATTTCGGCTTCGTAGAGCGTTATCTCTGTCGCACACTACCTATGTGACGTTTTGTCAGTCGTTGTTCAAGTGCGATAGAGTGCGGTCGCGTCCAGTTCAAAATATATATTAAGAGTTGTTAACACCCCCAAATTTAAATAATATAAAGTTGTACTATGGCATCTTTAGCCATAACCATAAACTTAGACATGTTGTTGTTAACCTAAAGCCATCATTTATAGAAAAATTGGTGTATTTTATACAAAGAATAAAAAGGATTATCAAAAGAAGCAAATCATAATTGTCTTAACAGCTCCTAATAGATACCGGACTGTTTGTATTTCGTGCGACAGAGATAACGCTCTACGAAACCGAAATTAGCTGATTGTCTCTTTCCAAAGGTCGATGTGCAATATTTATCGCCGGGTACTGTAACTAATATTTAAAACTAGCTGCGCCCCGCGATTTCACCCTCGTAAATGTTGATTCCGTGAGAATATCGGGATAAAAAGTAGCCTATATCGCACTGCTAACACAAGACTGTATCAACTCAAAATTAAGCTTAATTTCAGAAACGATAGAAAACTTATTACTCGTTTCCTGTTAACGATTGTAAAAAGTGAACACTGTTTTAAAATTAGTGATAAAATTAAGGGGTTTCTTTAATTATGAGTAATTTCAGAGATTGCAGGTTATCAAGTTATTTCATTTTACATAGGAAGAATGAGTTATCTCGAATTTGTCTCTTTTTGAGTTGATACAGTCTTGTGTTACCAGTGCGATATGTTAATCCAGGGTGTCAGCTACCTCCATACAAAATTTTATCAAAATTGGTCCAGCCGTTTGAGCGTGAAAAAGTAACAAACATATAAACACACACACACGCACACACTCACAAACTTTCGCTTTTACAATATTAGTGTGATTAACTATGATATTCAATAAATAAAATTAACATTATCGAATAAAAATATCATATCAACTTCTTCGGCGCAAAATTGGCAACGTCGAACTAATAATTAAAAATATTCATTCCGTTACGTGCATACAATTGTATGCTCTATCTCTCTTATCATAAAACACATTTACTGTTGAGAGGGATATTTTATTCTAAACAAAGGATGTGATTGAATGATTTTTAACAAATATGTTGGTCGGTTAATGGTTGATTTAAGTTGTAAACAATTTCAACATGCATTAGTTAATAAAAGATTAACTATTCAACATGTTGCAGATACTTGAATAAAAATATTAACAAATATTTTCAACCAATAAAAATATCGTTTTTTTTTTTAACAATTACCTATTAAGAAATAAGCAATTTCAACCAATATGCTCATCCCTAACACCGATGGATATCGTGCGTCTAGTCGTGGAACACAGAAACTAGCCCTGAAAAGTCTATAGTCTATAGGTCCCCAAAATTAGTCAGCGCCTGACGTAAATTGACGTATTTTTAGTACTCAATTTTTTAATCACGTCTAAACTTCTCTATGGAGTGTCTTAATTTGACAGGACTAAACTAATATTTATCTTCTGTCCTTTTCTTAATGAAATAGAAAGAAAAAGATGCACTGAACTTAAATTTAGTTTAGTTTGTGAACAAGGGAATCGGCGCCATTGTCACATTTCACAAGTTTTGGTCTATGTTAAGCATGACTATGTCTTGCAGGGTTCAGAGCAGCTTGGCTCCAAACTATACAACACGCGAAAATGGATCGGTGCCTGCGAAGTAGTCACTGTACTCTCATCACTCAGGATAAGGTAAATACCTCAGAATAATTTACTCGGTTCGATCGATCAGGTTAAGCGACGCTTGCCGCGGTTGGTCCGTGGATGGGTGACCATCTTTACATACCAAGACCCCTCCGTGCCTCGGAAAGCACGACAGTCGTTACGAGTGGTCAGAAGCCCGAAAGTCTGACCAAGGGGTATCGTATTACCCAGTAACTGGGTTGTGTAGGTCAGATGGGCCGTCGCTCCATGTAAAGTACTTACATCCGGTTAGACTGGAAGCCGACGTCAACATAGTTGGGAAAAGGCTAGGCAGATGATGAAATTATTTTGACAAAGAAAAAATAATTGTCAGCCTGTTAATTGGCAAAGCTTTCATGATCTTCAGAAGACATTTGAAGAGATCAGGGGAAGAACCACTTTTGTCGCCTAATGAACAAACTGAGATATTACTAATTAAAAGATAAGATCTTAATATAATAGTGTCATTTATACCCAAGGCACTTTAACTGTAATAGGTATAATGGTATAGGGGGTGGGGGTCCGGACATTGCATGTTTTTTCACTGTTTCGATATTTTAATAAGAAGCATGAAAGCTCGGAGAGTATGGATGTTGTTGCCCTGTTGTTTTTGACAGAACATAGCGACAGGTATAACCATTCAGACTGCATTGCCAGTTGAAAAAAATTAAAAATGTGACAAAAGTTGTTCTTCCCGTGATCCCTTCATTTATCGACGATGGATCCTGCAAAAGTGTGCGTGGTTGTGACTGCAAGAAACTGCCGCTATAAGCCCGGCAACACATCGCCTACCTACACCCATTTCTTTTGTCTTATATTCTGAAAAGACAGATCACAATTTAGGTTCGATAAATACTGAATAACTGAGGGGTAATTCTCCTAATTTTATGAACGTTTCACAGTCTGATCTCAGTCTCAAACTGATCAAAAATACCTCTAATTTCCCTACATTTTGACAAGTTTTTGGCATTGATTGTCGCTGAGATGATATTGCGACTAGATTTGGAACGGTTTTAATTACGGAAATTGACCTTCTAGTATTCTAGTCATATACTATAAGTTTTTGCTCTCAGATGTCAACTAATAGACTTCCATAAGCCGACGAGCGCGGACGGCAGTCACCCAGCTCTGTTCGACTGGGTGCTGCGATACTTCACGGAGGAACCCACTGGCTTCAAGGCTCCTCTGTACCTGCAGCATCAAGGTATGATGAACAGCATCACGGTATGATAATAACTGTAAAAGAATCTAGATTTTTGTGCCATGGTGGCCAAGTGTTAACGGCCGCGACTTACGAGTTGTAGGTCGTAGGTTTGAATCCAGGCAGACGCTTTGTGTAAATTATTTCATCACCGCTGATCTCAAAACGATGAAGGATAATATCGTGAGGAAACCAGCATGTCCTAGAACCAAAAATTCGAAGACATGTGACATCTGCCAATCCGCAATGGGCCCTCGTGGTGGATTACGGCCCACTCCCTCTCACCGAGAGGAGGCCTGTGTCCCAGCAGTGGCAACATTATTGGCTGATTATGTAAATTAGTTTAATATTAATGTACTATACACATAAACCTTCCAAAATAAATGCTCTAAATTATGGTATTATGCTTCAAATTCCATTGTTTCGTTTAGAAGATCAAAGCGGCCACGCAGATAGACACGAAAAGCTACTTTAATTTATAATAATGTTTGGATATACATAGATCCGCACCGCATACCGGAAGACGTAGCGTTGGTAGGCCTCCCACAAGGTGAATCGACGACCTTGTGAAGGCCGCAGGAACCCGTTGGATGCGAGAAGCACAAAACCGGTCGAAGTGAGGTGCTTGGAGCAGGCCTATGTCCAACAGTGGACGTCTTTCGGCTGAAATGATGATGATGATAGATGTTTTTTTGTGTTATTTACCTTTATTATACCACTTTTGGGCAAAATTTCCTCGGGGTTTTTTTTTATCTATCGTAATTTTAAGATTTTTACTGTGATGTTTATAGATTGCTAATTTAGCAAATATTTTCCAGGTCACTCGCGGACGATAATAGGTTACGAGAAGCACAAAGATGGCAAGGCTACGCTGTTAGTGCTGGACCCTTCACATTCACCCGCTCAAGTGAGTATTGATGCATTACTACTAAAAAAAATCAGCTGTTCGCTACATTTATGTTCGCATAACTCGCCAAAATGTAGGGAACAGCTGATTTTTTTTTCGTGATTTCAGGTTTGGTCCCATAGTAAAAGTTGTTCATAATGACGAGTATAATCTCCCATTTCGATTTGTCGCATGTGTTCAATTTCACCCTGTATAAATAAAAATGAATCGCCGAAATGTATGTACGCACATAACTTCGGAACGCCTAGGCCTGCACCAAATTGAATAATTCTTTTTTTGTTCTGTTCGGTATTACCAGTTGTATTAAAGAAAATTTCGGAAATTGGAAAAAAAATTGCACCTTTGCGAAGCTGGGGCGGGCCGCTAGTACTACATAAACTTCGACTTCGTTGTAACGTTGTAGCACACCCCGGACACTCCATACAACGCTCGCAAAATAATTACCTACTACTACTACATTAAAAAATGACGTTTGTATACGTATGAATGTGTGCGTGAGGTACTTGTGTTTGCGAGCGCTCTTGTTAAAGAACTGCGACGAATACGCCGAAGTGCGGGGTGAGGTGCGGTAACTGATGTTAGTGCGGGGAAGGGAGTGGCCTTTCTGTACGTAGTACTTTAAGTATTCTGTGGTTGTAGGTGCGTCAAGTGTCGTGCGGCAGCGCGTCGTCGTGCGCGGCGGCGCTGCGGCTGTTGCGGCGCGGCGCCGCGGCACTGCGCGCGCGGCAGTACCAGCTGCTGTGCGTCAGCGGCGTCATCGGGGACGACGCGGAGTATGAGGTACGTTCTACTGTGTTCTAATTCATTGATATTGAACACAAACCTTGAGATTTCCCATACAAGCTTCGCTATCCATACTTATATCTAATATTAATATTATAAATGCGAAAGTGTGTCTGTCTGTTACCTCTTCACGCTTAAACCGCTGAACCGATTTAGATAAAATTTGGTATAGAGATAGTTTGAGTCCCGGGAAAGGACATACGATAGTTTTTATCCTGATATTCTCATGGGAGACTTACCTATGCGGGTGAAACCGCGGGGCGCTACTAGTAACTTATAAGGAACTCTTACTAATATGGAACAAAAATGGTGGCCGGCGGGAAACGACGTGAATTCTTACGAGGGAGACTTACGAGTAGTAGGTCGTAGGTTCGAACCCAGACGGGCGCTTTACTTTGTGGAAATTATTTCATCACCACTGCTCTCAAAACGGTGAAGGAAAACATCGTGAGGAAACCGGCATGTCCTAGAACCAAAAATTCGAAGACATGTGAGACATCTACCAACCCGCACTGGGCCCGCGTGGTGGATTACGGCCCACTCCCTCTCACCGAGAGGAGGCCTGTGTCCCAGCAGTGGGAACATTATAGGCTGATTATGTACTCTATTAGTTAAACCCAGTCTTTTTGTATACATTGTGTATTTTTCTTAAGTGAAAACTTCTTTAGGCGTGTTGCGCATTTTTTGAGATGGTTTAAAACCATTGAATTCGCGCCACTGTTACCGTAAGCAACACCGCTTCGGATGTGTTCGGCTGTCCTCGGAATGTACTCGGTTTTAATGTATATCCGATATGTCAATGAGTGATGGCAAAGTATTCTGTTTGTGTTTTGTTTTCACTTCTGTCGGCACTCCCGGAGTGCCCTTGTATTTTTTTTTAATAGGTTTCTCAGGGAGCCCCTTACTTAATTGACAACCAGCTTCATACAAAAGTGACTACCATAACTTTGTGTTACCAGAGGGGCAATTCTCGTAATTTTAAAAACGTTCACAGTCTGATCTCAGTCTCAATCTGTCAAAAACGCCTCTAATTTTCATACATTTTGACAAGTTTTTGACATTTGTTTGTCGCCGAGATGAGACTGCGACTAGATTTTAAACGTTTTAAATTACGAGAATTGGCCTTCTGATATTTTACTTTAAATTTGTTTCTAAACAAATGCATTTCTCATCTTCCAGGCCAGCAAAGTCCTACAATCGGTCCGCATTCCATAGGACAGGTGAGCGGGGCGGGTCCCCACTCAACAACCTGCTCGTTTTTACTCAACACTCAACCGCTCGACCGCTCGACAGGTCGGTAGCTAACCTACACCGCTCAACATTATGTTTTGCTTAAAATTATGTCATTTATAAATATTTTCGACGATATTTAGTGCTAAAAGTTACCTTCATTCGTGCCTAACAGCTAAATAATTTTAGAAACTGACCTATTTGTTGTGATTTTCAGCGAAATTATAAGATTTTTTTTTTTGTATTCCATTTTGTCTAATACGATTTTTATTAGAAATATCAATCAATATCTGATGTAAAAATTGTGTTTTTTTTAAACTTAGATGCAAAATAGTGAAATTTAATTCCTTTGTACGTAAACAAAGGGGATTGAAGATTTATGTATGGAGCCTGGCCTAACTACTTACCTATGCGCCATTTTAATTTTTTTTTTTCAAAATGGCGGCCACGCATCTAACCTATATAAATCGATAGAAATCAAAATGGTGGACAGGTAGGTATGCCACGGACCTTCTAAGCCCTTTATGTCAACTCATGTCTATGGAAAATTACAAACAAGAACGATTTATCATTATTACTAGCCGGCTAGCCCGTTATTATAGTTTTGTCAATAATTATTATTTCGGTAATAATTAATTAATAATAATAACGCCTTCTTGAAATGCTTCCGAGTGCGTCAATATTAACTACTGTTATAACAAAAGAAATTGCAAGCAGAAAAAGTTACCCGAAATTCCGGTAAATTCCCACAAAAATTTACAGAGTGGAGCCCACTTCCAATTTTACCAAATTAATCAGTAATTGATCAAAAATACATATTTTAATTTTTGTGTAAAAAATACCATCGTCCCACACTTTTGCTTTCTCCATAATTATTATAAAAAATAATGTACTTAACTAAATATTGACGCATACTTACTATTATAAAATATTATATTTTCAAACTTACATTATAACCTGACATAACCTAATGTTTATACTCTAGACTCTATGACATAACTTTTAAGTAATACATACCATAAACATACTTAAAACCGTAAGAGGCTTGATACTAAAACGACTACTAACTATAGTACTTCCAAGTAAAATACATTATGTTACGGAAGTATATCAATACAAACGGGATGAAGAGTGTACCTATCTGGTCTAGAATCTCCGTACAAAATTTCAGCTCAAAAGCAGTAACTTTGAAAACGCTTAATATTTTTTTATTTCCATAGTTTATTAAATTGAAATCATAACAAACGTGTCACCGCACTACGAGGGTCATTATCCATTATCTGTAGTGTGTCTGTGCGCCTAGTACACGCACATCACGCCGCCGCGCGCCAGTGCAGCGCCGTGATGTCGACATAAAAAATATTAAGCATTTTCAAAGTTAATGCTTTTGAGCTGAAATTTTGTACAGAGATTCTAGACCAGATACACTCTTCAACCCGTTTGTATTGATATACCCTTTCCGTAACACCCTGTATAATAATATTTTAATTTTTAACGAGCAGCTACTAAATTTATAATGATTTTTTTCTTTCCTTGTATAAACAATGTCGCTGTGCCTCTACAGTTAAATTCAAAATATTCGAATGTAAAATATTAATTTGGGTACCAACTGTAGGTACACATTTTGCTGTAATTTTCACCGATTTTAATTTTATACTAAATTACCTAAGTACTTATATTTTATTTTGCTATTGTTTAATCAGTATTTACATCATTATATTTTTCCTACTAAACCCATTTATGGGATAAAAAAAAAGTGAATGGTTTTCTCCTCTATTGAAATATATGGTGCATATATCCATAGCTTCATAAAAAAAAAAGTTATTCAGCTTGAAAAGCTAATTTATTACAACGACTATAATTTTATCTACTTAGCCTACCCCGATACGGACTTGGCGTATAGATATCAAAAAAAAAAACATTATTTACCATTAAAAGATAGTTTTTTACCAAATTAGCCGGTGAGTTCACGAAACATCTAGTCTTAGTGTAAAGCAGTTGGTAATTATATATAGTTATTACAATAATTATGCTTTCATGACATTGCCTTTGATTAGTTTAAGGCCTGTTTAGATATATCTATGGAATAGATTGAGCCCTAGCACTTTGCGGGACACTAAACGCTCCCAGACGCAGTGGCGCAGTGGCGTGGCGTTTGGGGCCCGTGGCAAATTCAAGGGATGGGGCCCTCCCTCAATGTAAAGAAGCTCAACCAACGTTATAGGTAGTTTTTCTTTATTAGCACTTCTTCCGCGTACATTTCATAAAGTCAAAATCAAAAAGTCAAAGCATTTATTTCAATTAGGCACATAAAAGGCACTTTTGAACGTCAAAAATTACAATAAAATAGAATTGATTCTAGTCGCCCATATTTTCTCCTACAAAAACTTTAACACCTGACTGCTTCTGTCCTTGTGTTAAGATCCTCCTGTGCTCATGGCCCTCTCGAGCCGGGGGCCCCCTTTGGCTGGGGGCCCGTGGCATTTTGCCCCAATGCCACCCTATAGTTACGCCACTGCCCAGACGTAATAACAATACAACTTCTATTGTGTCTCGAATCTGTTAATCGGTTGAAAGACACTGAATGAGACTCTCGTTCAGTGTCTTTCAGCCAATTAACAGACCAAGCAACGTTTTAGTTTGAACGGAACAAGTACGCCTTTTTTTTTCTTTTTTTAATATTAGGGACTTTTATACAATTGTATATGCCAGTCCCATCGGATCTTATTATAACTTAATAGTACTACTTAATAATAAACGAACTTATTGACCCTTCTAAATCTCCGAGCTAACTAAACGAAAACAAACATTACATAAAATAAATGTTCTTGTATATCGATTTTATTCAATTTCGAGCGGCCATTGTTGTTTACATCTTTGGCAAATTTAGCGCGGTCGGACCTTAGAGTTTCTTGCCCGCTCTTCACCATAAGAAACTACCAATTGGCACCGTGCACCTAGCTTCTGACGTTTCATAAGTGCCCATATTGTAGGAAAATATTTTGAACTAGCTGTGCCCGCGACTTCGTTCGCGCGCATGACGGAAAACGCTTTAATTTTTTTGTGCAGAACCCTAATTCTTTTTCTAAAATAAAAGTAGCCTAAGTTACTCCTTATTACATCAGCTATCTGCCAGTGAAAGTCCCATCAAAATCGGCCCAGCTGTTGCAGAGATTAGCCGGAACAAACAGACAGACAGACAGACAAAAATTGTAAAAAAAATATTTTGGTATATGTACAGTGCATTTAGTAAAAAGCGGTTAGTTTAATATTACAAACAGACACTCGAATTTTATTTATTTGTATAGATTGGAAGTGAAAATTGTAACCATATAAAACTTGGTAAGTACTAACGAAAAATTACCTATAAAGAATTAACAAAATTACATACATAAGTATTTGAATAAAAAGTCTGACTGTCAAAAAAGGCTCAATCTATTCCAGTCTAAAATAAAAACACTAGGTGCGAATATCCCGACAATGTCGACATTACCCGGTCAATTTACGTTCATTCAGTTGTATTGATTCACGTACACTAACCGGGCAATGTTCGCATTACCACTACCTATATACAGTTGATATAAAAATAGATATACACCGTGAAATTTTAATCACCGTTTTCCTCTTAAGGGGTCATTGTACTCAACATTATGAACAACTTTTACTATGGGAGCAAACATGAAATCGCGTAAAAATGAATAAGCTGTTCCCTATATTTTGACGAGTTATGCGAACATAAATGTAGGGAACAGCTGATTTTTTTTTTCACGATTTCAGGTTTGGTCCTATAGTAAAAGTTGTTCATAATGAAGACTACAATGACCCCATAAGAGGAAAACGGTGATTTAAATTTCACGGTGTTTAAGTACATACTTATATGTATTCAGAGGCTTGTAAAACACTATATACTAGTTATTTTGCACATTGGGAGTTCCTAAAGGGATTGAGTAGGTCCATAAATAATAGAGTTTTTAACGAAGAAGGTGCTTTTATTTTTACTTAACTTTTTAACGCATTTAAGCACGGCTTGAACACGCTGATTCCATTAAGAAATTTCTATTTTTTTTTATTTGTATTTAAACATTTTGTAACATCTAATTGTGTGCAATATAAATGGTATATATGTCACCGGAAAATAACAATAACCGCAAATTTATAAATTTTCTAGGAAATTTATAAACTTCCGTAGGATTCTAAACGAGAGATAAATTGTATTATTTTACGCCCACATTTTCGCAAATTGATAAACTTACCGAACTCACGCGTAAAATAATAAGAAAGCAATAACCAAACGCCATGTGCGCTCTGATTGGTTGAATATGTCACGTGTTCCTTCTCCTTCCTCTCCACCGCCATTGTTTGCCATGGAACATAAACAAACCATTTGTTCGTGTGTTTTTGTAAAGTTTTTAATGTTTTAACTGTGTTGGAACTGTGAAAATACTGTTACTAAACTAGACCCATAATTGTACCTAAGTCTATGGACACAACTATTGTCACTGTCAACATCGACCAATCAGAGAGCAGTGTGTTATTTTCCGTATTTTAAAAAAGCGTAAAATTAAATGCTCTTCTGTGATTGGTCGAACCGTTTAGAATCTTACGAATGGATATCCGGTAGTTTATAAATTTACCACGAGACGTCGCAAATTGATAAATTTGCAAAAATGTGAGCGTAAAATAATACAATTTATCTCTCGTTTAGAATCCTACGAAAGTTTATAAATTTCCTAGGAAATTTATAAACTTGCTGATCTTATTATCTTCCGGTGACATATACATAAACACAACAAAATCAGCCTATAATATTCCCACTGCTGGGACACAGGCTTCTCTGTGGTCATGTAATTATATCTGTAAAAAAAATAATTGAGCCGTCGCGGCGTGTTGGTTACCCGTCGAGACGTCACCGCACGCTGTCGGTAGCGAATGACGTTTTAAAGCGACCGACGCCTTAGAAATTGTAAATGCACATTATAATGTTACAAAAAATTAAATATAAATGAATTCTTTAAATCATGATTGGCTTAAAGCATTACCTTTTACATAAACATTCTACCTTTTATCTTTATAATATCTTGTTAATTGTGTCAATTATAAGAAAACTAACAAATTTTCTTCTATTAACGTCGTCTTTTTTGTTAATTCGTCCACTAAGTGTTGTTTGACCAAATTGTTGTTTAAGTGGTTAATAAATTGTTGTAACGTATTATTTCTAGTCCTATTTTATGTACTTGGGAGTTTGTTTTATTCTGTGGTATCTTTGACCTGTGTTTACTTATTTTTTTTTTTGTTTGAGGCATCGCTGTCTATAACTTTATTATAGATTTTTTTTTACTCTCGTCGAATAAACACGTAGCATCACGCCTTTATTTTCCAAAAGGTTCAGCAGAGGTATACATACAGGGTCAAATGAGCAAAACTCCGCAGACGGGGTATCGATATCTATAAGCCGGCCGCTTAACTGAGACGTTGTCTGAGGTAGCTGCGCGGTGCGGGAGGGGTGATAGTTGTCACATGTTGACGTCACCACACCCCTCCCGCACCGCGCTGCTACCTCAGACAACGTCTCAGTTAAACGGTCGGCCTATAAACAAGATAAATAAAATAAAATAAAAAACTAAACTGACGATTTCCAGTAACTACACTACAGTGGTCGTTGACCAGTCAGGTGTAGAGTAACTTAAAATTAAGAGTTTATTTTATTTGTATCGTCATCCTATCACGTCAGTGGAGTTATGCTATCTAATTGTATTTTACCCTGTATAATACACCCACATTTCGCCTGTTATAAGTCCCATGTTGATAGGGGGTAGTGAATAGTCCCGGGAAATCCGGGAACGGGGATCGCGAAATGTTTTTATCTTGCCCTGTCATTTCGTCTTTCTCTTACTTTGTCCGTTTCAACACTTTCAACTCTACTACTACGTAGCAAGTGTATTCCACGCCAAATTAGAAATATTCTAAACGCGAAGTATCATTTCCCGAAAGTATCGAAAGTACCGGGAATCCCGCTTCTTTAGCCAGAAGGTCCCAAAAATCCCGGTTCTGCATTCCCTAATAGGGGGCGAACTTATTGAATCATCGAATAAAATCGACTTTAACCTTTTAAGCGCTTGGCTAAATATCAATTGCCGTGCCCCTAGCACGCGGCTACAAATCGATAAAATCAAGATAAAATAATACCTACAATAAATAAGGAGGAGAAATCATTGTATCGATTAAAAAATAGTCAAAAAGCTTTTATCTCTATTCAATAATGGTTTTAGTTGTACCACGCAGTTAATAGGACGAAAATAGAACGAAAAAGTCATGCATGTTGTCTGTCGCAGAAATACGACACGAGCGGTAGGGGCACGGAAATATGTGTCGCATTTATGCGTAAGTGATCAAAAGGTTAAACTATAACTTTCTTTGAAGACAACGAATTATTTTGAGTAGACTGTCTTATTATTAAACTAATTATTATACTTGCCACTCTTTCGCACCTTTTATAATGAGTCTATGTTATTTCCATTTTTGGGCAACGCATTTAGTATGCGCACAGGCAAAGTGTGGAACTCTCTGCCAGCATCTGTGTTCCCTCCCACATTTAACCCGTCTGCCTTCAAAGCGAGAGTGAACGGGCATCTTCTGGGCACGCTCGTTCCATCATAGACCTCATCCATCGCTTTTAATCAGGCGTGATTGATCAGAGGTCAGATCGTGAGCAGGTCCATTCCATTCAGCAAAATAAAAAGGCCTCTTTCAACACTTTTAAGTTGATACCTATGTAAATAGTTTTACCATCACAGAATCAAATGAACTCCTAAAAAGTACAATGATTAGTAAATTGTATAAAATTTTAAATGTGAACTAATTGGATGTTTTCTTAATTAATTGGTGTTATTGAATGCTGGGATCAAAATAGAAGGGTCGCTGAACGATAATTATGTGAGGAGGCAACGGCTTGGATGTTATGTGAGAATTGTAAAACAATGTTTGAGAAACTAAGTCAAAGAGGCTTGAAAAACAATGTAATAATATTGTTTGTGAAAAAAATTTCGTGATATGTTGTTTGTCTGTGTTTCTTCCAATTTGTATGCTCCGTTCGAGTTCGAAACTGTATTTCAATGCAAAATCTCAGATAATTATTATGTTTTGGAACAAAAAACTCTATGACAAACAAAACAAAGTTCAAATTCCATTGCAACCAAATTTTTTCGGACCTTTTTGTTACAAATGGTCACTCAAAAGTCAACTTTGAATAAACAGTCCTAAAGTAGAAAGTTGAGTTTTGGCAATGGACGTAAATTATCTGAGATTAAGAATTGTAGTATAGATGCTGTACCGAAGCAAATATGTGCCATACGGCCTGATGAATCATGGCCGGTCCGAACTTTGCGATGAAGGCTGCGCAATAACTTTTTTTAGGAACCAAATGGTGAATAAGACAAGTCTGGGTGAGAGAACATGCGCAAAAGTTCGGAGAGCCTATGTTCAAACCTGCCAAGATTCGTCGGCCATTTTGTAAAATCGGGGACGCAAAGGAAAATGTAATTCATAATTATTTTAAATTTTTATCAAGCACCAAAATCACTGCTTTAACACACATTTACATAAACATTGTAAAATCGTTTGAAACTATCTCAATCCTAATCAGGTTAGTCTTATCAATTATTTAGTCAAATCAATGGAGAGTATTTTAATAAATATACAATAATAACGTCAGTCAATAGATCAACTAGAATCAGTCTGTAATCTACATAATTTTATTAAACACGCCGACTTTTTGTGGTTTTAGAAAAGGAAGGTTTATTCTTTCTTTTTAGGAAATATACGTTTTTGTAAGGTGTAAACAACCAAACTTGGCCAGCCTCAAATCGATTCGACTTTGTACGGAATACGTATCCGCCCCTAAGACGACCCACTGACCTGAATTTGGTATCAGTTTTTTTGCACGTTTTACGATAAGACACGTGATATCGTGTCTTATTGTCTGCACGTTACAGGCATTCCTAGCCAAAATCTAGGCCGACTCCATTTAAATTTCCATCGACACGCGAACTTAATGGTCACGACAGAAGAACGCGCAAACGTAATGGTTTTTTTTTTATAATTTACATTATTTCAAAAATAATCATGAGTGGGTATTTACAAGTTAAAAATATAGTTGAAAACCATTAACTGAGCACTACCCTATTATGAAAACCACAAAAAATCGACTTGTGTTAAATAAACAGTTAAAGCCAAGTATAGATGGTGTTCGGGCGTGCAACAGAGACGGTGATACATGCTTTAGTACAAATGCTAAGGGTAAGCAGCTCGAGCTGATACATTTAGTTAGTTATATTATACCTTAGTTTTATTAGGCGGGCACAGAAATAATGGTGGCTTCATTTACTATTAATGGGCAAGAAATGGGCAATAATTTTTATGCCCGGGCAAAAAAAAATGGGGCAGGCATATTGTGTCTAGGCAAAAATGTTCTAAGGCAAAGTTTCTTGGTCTGAGAGTTGCTTTTTGGAAATGAAGCCATTGTTGTTTTTTTGTCCAAATAACCCTAGTCATAGCTAGTATAAGAAATGTTATATGAATAACTGTGATGTTTAATAGTTTTACGGAGTTCACCTAACACAAGCATCTTCTTGCTTAAAAGGTGATCTCCATTTAATTTGTTTTCATTTGTATGTAATTGCAATAAACATTTTTTTTTTAATTTATTTATTTATTTTATATACGCCAGCACATCAAGCTACTACAATCTGTCTTAATAGATTTTCAACTTTATCGCTAAAACATAATGTTCAAAGTTGATTGGGAAAATTTGACAGTTTCGGTTAGCTTGACGTGCGGGCGTCTGTACAAACAAATATTGCTGGAATATTATGTTTGCAAAATTAACAAAAGTGACGTCAATGAAATATCTCTGTATAATGAGAACCATCATTGTAATATAATATTTTTTTTTTGTGTTTTAATAATTTTAATACCAGATTGTTAGAGAGGGCTCTAACAACCTGAAAGTCAATTCTCGTAATTAAAAACGTTTAAAATCTAGTCACAAT
Source organism: Amphipoea oculea (assembly GCA_945859645.1). Lineage (NCBI taxonomy): Eukaryota > Metazoa > Arthropoda > Insecta > Lepidoptera > Noctuidae > Amphipoea > Amphipoea oculea. Next base: position 18,073,589 of record OX243880.1, read on the forward strand.
CTCATCTTAACGACACTCAATGTCAAAAAATTGTCAAAATGTAGGGAAATTAGAGGTATTTTTTTGACAGATCGAAACCTGGATCATACTGTGAACCTTCTTAAAATTACGAAAATTGCCCCTCTGGTATAAACATTAAATTGCCAATGTCAAACGTCAATGTTATGAATACCTTTGTAAACACCATGTTTCTGGCAAAGAAATATTCTATTCTATTACATTTGAATTTGTAGAGAAAATTACAATAACATCACAGCTATCCAATTAACATTTCGATTTTAATTCAATTAATATAAAATGCACTCATTCATGTGATATTTACTGAATACTATGTCTCACTAATTCATGTTTTATTCATAAAGAAATATCGTACATTTTGACATTACTATGAAACTTATGAAAAATGAAAATGTGTAACATTTTTCGTGTGATGTCAAAATTTGGGATAAAAATATAATTACTTGTATAAATGCTTACGTTTCACTGATGTAATGATAGACAAATACCTGTGATAAGACGAACGTCTAGTCACTACACTCACTGTTCGGTTTGATCGCTTCGAAAACAACATAAAATATTACAGTATTATTTATTATAATTATGTTACATTACTTAGGGGTCCACACCCTCGCAGAGGAGGCCTTTGTCCCAGCAGTGGGAACGCTAAAGGCGCATTGTGTTATGTATGATGTAGTTTGTTGCCAAATAGGCTCTAATATCTTTACTGGATTATAATTAACGATTAAGTACCCTTGTTGGCAACAAACTATATTATTTCAACGTTAAAATCCATTTTAAAGTTTCGTCCCGATTCATCCCTATTCACCCCATTTGTAAGTATTGAGTTACTCTATAAATCTAAGTAAAATTGTTGAGATTCCTGTATATATTCAAAGCATTTATCTTATGAAAATTAACGGCTAGCCTTGAATTTTCTTTATTCAGTTTGACTAGAGGAAATTCAGAACTAATGTATTTATTGATTTGAGAAAAACGTACACATAATTACATACATAAATTCAAGTTATTTCCCAGTTATATTTCAATAAAAAAGTCATAATATTTGTAGTATATAATTACGTTGAAACCAAAGAAATATTATTATAAAGCTGTTTATTACTGAACGATAAAAATAGGTTCTAGGACTTAAGTTTGCTATGTACAGTCAACAAAAGAGATAAGTATGCAGGAACGCCGGATATAGTCGAAGTTTAGTAAGAAACAGATGGATGTTGTCGACTGAAATTTGACTTGATAAATGAGCTGTTTGTTTTGTATTAATAAAATAAAATTTTATTCGAGAACATCCATCGGTTTCTTACTAAACTTCAACTATATCCGACGATCCTGCATACTTATGTCTTTTGCTGACTGTACATATTTAATTCTTGTTTATGATGTTTTCAAAGCGACCAAACGTATGTAACATAAATGTCGGAGCTGTAATCAGTCACCATGCCTTGTATCGGTAGTGAGGAGCGAGAGCTTCGTAGGAACAGCTAGGCTGTGCTAACATGTAATGTTTCTTCAATAAACATATTGTAAGTTACCCAGCAAGGAGTTTTATTACATACCTACATTTTTTTGCATTGTTTTTTGAACTGAAAACTTCTTTAGGCGCGTAGGGGGCATTTTTTGAGATGGGAAAAAACCATTGGACTCGCGACACTGTTACTGACACCACGCTACATTCGGATAATGTGTTCGGCTGTCCTCGGGATGTACTCGGTTTTAATGTATTTCCGATATGTCAGTGAGTGATGGCAAAGTATTATGTTTGTGTTTTGTTTATGTGAAGATTCAAAAAATACACACGTAATTGTTCAAGTTTTCACTTCTGTCGGCACTCCCGGAGTGCCACTTTTTTATTCTTATAGTTCATTAACTCACTGTACACTTAAATACAAAAGTCTTTGACCAGTGCGTATTGTCAGTAATGACCTATTGCACTGGAACGTGGTCGCTCACAATCGGCCTTATTTTTTTTGTCCGAAAGTCACCCACAGAGCAATAGAGAGGGCTATGCTTCGAGTTTCCCTAAATGATCTAATCAGAAATGAAGAGATCCGTAGGAGAACCAAGGTAACCGACATAGCCCGAAGAATTGGTGGCAGTAGGCAGGGCACATTCCTCACAGAACAGACAGCCGATGAGGCCGAAAGGTTCTGGAGTGGTGACCGCGTACCGGAAGACCTAGCGTTGGAAGGTCTAGACCGATGCCCTAGTGAAGGCCGTAGGAATCCGGTGGATGCAAGAAGCTCAGAACCGGTCGAAGTAGCGTTGCTTGGAGGAGGCCTATGTCCAGCAGTGGACAATGGCTGTATTGGAGAACTGACCTTTCCGTGTGCTGTATGTCAGGAAAAGTTAGCAATATCTACTCTGATTTTGGTGTAGTTGGTAAACAAGATAATAAACACTAATGGTTTCTTAACTCATTTGTTTCGAAAATTGTTGTGTACGGGTCAGGGCACATTGATCGACAGCGTTCGACGGTTTGTCCGTACAAAAAGAGAGCAAAGTATGGAACGACGTACGCATCGACGGCGACGAACGCGCTCCGGCGGCGATCGACGGCGTTCGACGGCTTGTCCATACAAAAAGAGAGCATGTGTGCTCATTTTCAATCGACAAAGTGCGGAAGGCCGTCGATCATTGTGCCCCGACCCTAACCACATACCCCCAAGCCGTCTTTGAGTCTTGTCGCGTATTGATTCGACTACAGTTGAGTATAAAAATAGAAACAAGAAAGTATTTTGGTAAAATCTTTATTTTCAAAAAAGAAAATGGTTCACAAAATTACAGAGCTGTCATAAGACATAACAAATGTTACCTTTCACATGCATTATTTTACGAAAATACATAAATATTGCCTTACTTACACTGAACACATGCATTACATTCATCCTGTTTACTGATTTCGTCACTCCTTTATACATTTATATAATTCTGTCTTAGTTACATAAGTTGTTTTTATTGCCATACATAGGTACGAAGTTATTTAAACATCTTCATGTTGGTTTTAAATATAATACGACATGCGGCTTTTATACGAGCTTCATTTTAGTTTGATAAGAAAGCTGTGCTTGTTAACTTTACTTTGTAAAATTACATAATCAACCTGTAATGTTCCCACTGCTCCCCACAGGCCTCCACTCTTCCACGAGGAGAAGTGGGCTGTAATCTACCACGCGGATCCAGCGCGGGTTGGTTGCAAAATTGGTGCTAAAAAAAATATTTTGGCGACAGAACTTTTTATATCTCGTTTTAGCACGTTTTAACTCTGCCATCTTAAAAGATAAATAAATCAAACTAAAATGGAAGTTTTACAAACGTTAATACTCTGAAATCGAATATATTTTGTTCCAGTTCCAATACGATCTTAACTACTAGTGTGATGCGGTGCCATCACTATTTAACTTTAACTTAAAAACTACTTCAAAAAGAGATTTATTTTATTCGAAAAACTCAACTTTGATAGCAGTTACTTTTAGAATACTTTATGCGATAGTTTATAAATACATAGGCATATTTGACGAACATTTTGCAGGTCACTTTTCTAAAGAAATTTCTGAAAAGGACTAGTGTTATATTTCAACCAATTTGTGGAAGCTGAGCCCAATTTTTTGCTCATGAAATTCATTAAGTAGTGTTTTTTGATTGATGTTAAAATTAATTCTAAAACGTCAATTATTGATGTTAAAATCATGCGGGCAAGTATTTCAAAATGGTTGATGTGATGTTTATTTTTCATCAGAGATAAATTATAGTAAATCTAAAAGGTGCTTCTACACGATCGACATTAATTAAATCGTTGGACGTGGTTTGAAGCAGCACGAACGGCTTGGCCAACAACCTGTCAATTGTTTGAAGTTGATAGAGACGATGATAATTAAGCCCCATATACACGATGGAAGTTTATTGCCAGTGGCATACAATAAAATTGAAGCAACAAATGACTTGCATCGGTAAACACTGTTTAGTCGGTGCAACTTTTATTGTTGCTTGAATTTGTGGTATAACCATTGCCAATTAAATCACACCTTAAAAATCAGGCTTTAATCATGAATTTTACCAATTATTAACGCCCGTTAAGCTAAAGGTTTCCTAGAAGAAAGTTTCCGTCATATTTATAACAGAACGTCGTGAAAATCGGTCATTTTCAACAGTACTTGACATTTAGGTGTCGAAAAACGCTTTGTATTTGGACATTAGGGCCGCATGTGGCGGTCACCGCTCTACTAGGAAACCTTAGCTTTAGTTTTGAAAAACCAATCGTGCAGAATTACCTCAAAACTAAACATAGTTATAAATATGAGACATATACAGATAATACTAACATAACATACTGCAAGTTTCCACAGACAAGCTTACTTACTTACGTTATTATTATTTTGTTTATAAAATGTACTCTATGGACTTAGTTACCCTGCAATCGTTGGAAGGACACGGTCGTTTGTCTGTGGAAATTGTTTATGGGAATAGACGGACTCACTATGGTAAATAACAATAATAAAATAATGTATAGATTAGAAAATCCATGCCATTATAAGTGTCTTAAATAGTTCTACACAAGTTATTGAATTGCCCGTAGACAAGTAAATACGACACGAGAAATGATGTGAGATGAAAGACTTAAATGAAACTTTTTGCTAGATTTTTGTAATGTTTACAACAAAAGGCACTTTTTGTGGCATGGAGTATTATTTAAGCTAGCTAGAGAGAGAGAGAGAGGCTAATATAAAAATAAATAATTTATTGAATTCGATAATATTCAGTTTACAATAAATAGGCGAACATCACCCCTTACTATGTCATGATATTGTCTTATATAATTACAATTAACTAGAGAAAAAATCCGTCTATTCCATACAATAAAAAAATGGACAAAAAACAAAACCTTTACGAAATACTGATCGTAATTTAGGAACTACAAAATAGCCGTGAAAAGATTCGAATATTATGATTTAATTTTCAGTACTTCATAATGATACAACGATACAAGGATATTTTGGCGCGTGGCTAAAATTGGAACTAACGTCGCTATCTTCGTTTTTTGTGACACTTGCCAACAACCTGTCAATTTAATTAGGCGCCAAAAGTTCCTTGTAGCACTTTAGTTCATACAATTTGGAGAGCGTACGTTTATAAAGGACACTAGCGAAGTAACGCCATAGACAAATCTCTTTATCACAGCTGTTAAAATGCACACAAAAACAATGCATCGTCCCTTGTAATAAAGCTAAGTGCGTACATGGCTTAGCGGGTGGTCCTACCGACGTGGGCTGGTTATTATTTTATTATAAGTACATAAAAGGATAAAGGGAACGACTAACGGTACAATAAATGTCATACGAGTACTGTGCCGCTTTGTCGAAGCAAAATAGTATTTGAAGAAAGTATGCTGCTGGGGAGTTTGTTCCGCCACTTCTTCTCCCCAGCGAAAGCACTAGGAAGTGGTGAAGGGCGGGCGTTTTGGGGGACTATCTTATGTCATTTTGACGTTCGAAAAGTGCTGATTCTCAGACGTTTTTGAATAAATGCCTTTTGATTTTATGGACAAACACAATTTTTAATAGATATTTCTGACTAGTCATATTTGTTTGTAACAAGTCAGTCGCATCTATACATATTATAGATTAAACTCGCTATTTATGTCTGTCTGCGTGACCACGTTGTTACTACGGTTTTCACCAGCATTTAGAGAATTAATCCCGGATGTTTTATGTGTCCATTGGTTAAACTTACATGCAATAAAGTAACCACGATGTTTTATCAAGTCGTGCGAAGTGAAAATGAAGAAAAAGAGAAATTTAGAGTTTCTTAGGTGGAAAAACAACTAAGGTATGAAAAGATATTCCAATCAGCAGATAAAATAATAACCCAATACCATAACGCAGTGGGACCACCCTCATAATCTTAATATCTATGTCTTACGGTAAAAAAAGTAACGAGACTTGCCTATGGTCGGTTGCGAGCAAAGCTATGCTCTCCACTGGTTAGCTAAATGGCTCTGAATTTTCCTAAACCCTCGACGTAGAAAAATAAATAAGATACTTAATAAAAAATACTTACAAAATTATAATAATTCAAGAAATCATTGATTTCGTGTCTGTAGTTGAGCTAAGATTTGAAGGCACTTTAAATTTTTAATATGGCCGCTCTCAGAAACATCAAAGGGGCAATTCTCGTAATTTTAACCGGTCAAGCAACGCGCGCGCCGCCCATTGGCGACGAAACAATAGAAAATCAATTGTGTCTCATTAGCGGAGCTTGACAGATTAAAAACGTTCAGTCTGATCTCTGTCTCAATCTTTCAAAAATACCTCTAATTTCCCTACATTTTGACAAGATTTTGACATTTTATTGTCGCCGAGATGTGACTGCGATTAGATTTTGAACGTTTTAAATTACGAGAATTGGCCTTCAGTTAACATTCATGAACCATTCTTAACAGGCAATTATGTTTCTGAGTGCGACCGTAAGGAGACAAGATAATTGATGAAAATTTTAAAGGTACAACATTAAAACATGTCAGAGATATGATTGGGCTAATGCGACTGGCAGCTCTGAAATCAGCTATGATGAGATGTGATCAAAATACATTGTTACTTCTACAGTTTCTCAATACGTGAAAACGATTTACAATCAATTTGCACATCACATCTTAGCGCGCACACACACACACATCTTAACACTAAATGAAGTCTACTCACTTTGGTAATCAAAATTACCAAAGCGAGTAAGTACACTTAATTTAGTGTTAAAAAATATCATTAAAACACTGACATGTAATAATTATGTCCTGAATCAAATTATGTTTCTCAAGACCAGAAAAACTATGAGTTGATTGATTTGTAACCGTTTTAAGACCGACCATAATTTCTATGATTAAATTAGTCTTCAAAAGGGATACCTTCCTTGTGTATTACTAAGTGAATTTACTTTGTTATAAGTTATGATGGGGTTATTATATCCTTATTGGACAAAAACCCCAAAATTTATTAAAAAAAATAAAGATTAAAAAAATGGGATTCCTATAGATTCTGAAAGTACTTATTGACTTTTTTGAAGGTGGATCACAGTCTCACCTACAGACACAAAAAATTCGTTATTATTTTGTTGTCCTCAACTTTGGTCCCCGGATCAGATCCGCGCCTTACTTCTATCAGTACAATTTGGTAAGCTAATCTACACACATCAAAAGTGTCTAGGGATCAAGCATTTTTATGCGGATTTCTTGAGATTGAGATGTGGCTTTGTAATAAATTTATGATTTTATAAATTTATATGGATCCTTTTTGGTGCATTTCATAATTTGAATCAGGAACTGTGAATCAAATTCGAGTAAAAGATGAAAATCAGCTGTCAATATTTTCCCTATAAAAACATACAACGCATTGAAGACATTATTAGTGCTACTGTTTCCCTACTACTGATTAAAACCAACGTTATTATGGAGCGGCGACGTCATTTAAGCAGGGAAGAAATGCTCAGAGCCGTGGGAATGATAGAAGCTGGTTCCCGGCAACGTACTGTGGCTTTAGCTCTGAATACAAGTCAGAGTGTTATCAGTCGACTTTGGACACGTTACCGAAGCACTGGTACCGTGGCTGAGCGCCATGGAGGACGGTATCGCTGCACCACACGGAGACAAGACCGATACATTCAAATCTTAACTCGAAGAGCTCCAACAATAACCGCCATGATGTTAGCCGTGAGGCTTCATCACTCTTCAGGGAACTTAATTAGCGACCAAACAGTCAGAAACCGCTTGCATGAAGTGAACCTTCATTCCCGAAGACCGCTACGGGTACCACCTATAGCAATGCACAATCGTAGGATTCGATATCAATGGGCTCTTGAACACAGAAATTGGGCAGAAGAACAATGGCGTTTCGTGTGCTTTTCTGATGAGTCTCGTTTTGGTATGAGACCGGATACAAGACGTATACGACACTGGAGAACCCCTGGACGCCAACAGCGATTAAAATCCTGCCAGGAAGTCCATCCTTATAGTGGTGGAACCATCATGGTATGGGCGGGTATTTGGATCGGCGGAAGAACTGAGTTGATTTGGATCAGAGGCAACCTCAACGCTCAAATTTATGCTGAGACGATTGTATCAGACGTCATCGTTCCTCTACAAGTGCAAATCGGTCCCTTATTTCAGTTAATGCATGATAATGCACGACCGCACACCGCAAGAGTTGTAAGACAGACTCTCGCCGCAGCTAACATCAATGTCCTGCCCTGGCCTGCTCAGTCGCCAGACTTGAACCCGATTGAGCATGCATGGGATATGCTACAGAGAAGAGCTCTGCCGAATATGGAGGGTATCCAGTCGCAAGAAGACCTTTTTTTGTTGTTGCAACGAACATGGGCGGCCATTCCACAGCGTGATTTGGATGAACTCATTTTGAGTATGCCAAACCGATGTTCTTGTGTTGTTAGTGTTCGCGGTAGAAACACGGATTATTAATTGTTTAAGTTACCCAATAAAATTTTAAAGAAAACTGTTATTTCAGTCTTTTTTTCGAACTTTTGTGTTAGTGGTTCAAATGTCAAAAATCCCTTTATTAGGAAAATGGCAAATTTCTTTATTAATGCAAAGGTGACTTGGTTTATCGTTACTGTGACAAACGAAAACACTTTATTTGATGAATCCTTAAAGAAAATTTTAATTAATATCAATCAGGAGAAAAGTTATTGCAAAAATATATGTTGATCCCTAGACACTTTTGATGTGTGTATTTGATAACTAACACTGGTACAGCTGTATGAAATGTAAACGAGTATTAATTTAAGTATTGACATAAATCTTTAGTCTATGCTTTGTTTGAATACAGAACAGAAAAAAAAATCTTAAAAATTAAAATGATTTTCTGAAAATGTTTAAGAAAAAAATCCAAAAACATGGGATTTATGGATTCTCAAAAACATTTACTACGGATAATAATATTGTACCGTTTACATTTCATCTCGCGTCCTCCTCGCAAATTGTCTAACATGCTCGCATTACCAAAAGCGTTGAAGCAACAAAATTAAGTTTAATTTGTGTTGTTGCGGTCAAATGTAGGTGTGGGTAGAATTAGCATCGTTTAAAAAAAAACTAAAAGCGAAATGCTGATATAACGATTTAAAAAATATTTGACGATTCAAACTTGAGAATTTTGAACATGGTTAAAACGTCAAATTCTTATTTAACATTTTTTTTTTGTTTGAGGCTAGGTAAATAATTTAAATGTTATTTGCTAAAATTATCAAATTACACTAGAAAAAGCGAGTTTTCATGGCCCCCTTCCTACATTTACCCGCAGCAACGTACCAGCGTGCGTACACGCACGATTTCCTGACACTTATACTTAATAACTACACCTGAGTCGGGTTTCTCACGAACCAACCGTCATCAAAGTCCAAGAGCGCGCCGGTTCCATATAAATACATCACAATATATATTTACACACTAAACAGCCTTTTTTTGAGTTTTTTTTTTCTTTATTTACTTTTTAACAATACATAAGGAATTATTTTCTCACTTGTAATCATATTAGAAGTGGGAAAATTATTTCTTTTGCTTTTTTAAATGGTTCTAGGAGATTAGCAGTTTTTTTCTGTTAAAACTAAAACAAAAATAAACTAAATATATATATCTGAAAAGGTTATCACTGCCTTGTCTATGATAGAACTAGAGAACGCAGAGATAAATCTACGTAGACATAAATAGAATTCAAATTTTGAGAAACCTAGTCTATGTTAACATTTTTTTTAAAGTCTACGTTCACATAGACTAACTCTATTTTTTTTAACTAGTCTCTTATAGACAATTAGATGATTTTAGATACTGCAGGAATGATTCAATAATATAATATTATGTAACTATTTTTGCCCCTAAATGTTTTTTTTTATATAAAAACTGCTAACATCCTAGATAAATAACAATTTGTATAGAATGTAACTAGTCTCCATTCGCAGCACACGAATCAGAATCTCGCAACGCCATACGATTTCTGATAGTACGTGAAAATTGTAACAATGTGTGGTTTAACAATAATCTAACGTCAGACATGCTAGTGCTCATAATAAAAAGTGTACATTTTAAGAAAGGTTATAAATATTTCAAAAAGGTGTCATTATAATTGCCCTGTATGCCCAATAATCGATAATTTTTTTTTGACCTTGGCAATTTTACAGGGCATTAGAAAAGTTTTTTATTTTAGTCTTCACACAAAATGTTTAGAAAATTGTATTTTTATTAACAAAAAATCCTTCTTTCTAGACCAAAGATCTCCATATAGTCGGTCATCGCATTTTGGAAGCAATATTGTAAGGCGATTTTATCCCGAGTTCCTATACTGTAACTCGGGACCAAACAACGCTAGCACATTTTGAATACAATTTGAATTTCTTATAACCGAATCAAAGGCAATGACCAACAGAATCAACAAGTCACCGTAACAGCATGTCTGACTCCTTTCCTCATAAATCCTCACGCCTTCTCCTCATTGAGGGGTTGTTCCTCATGCGGCTTCTCAACTTCGGTGGTAGGCTTGGAGTTGCTCCAGGGTTGTAGCTCCCCGGAGCCAAAGGTGACGAAGCAGAGGGCGCCTGTAATGTATGTGCCTGCGAGGATGTAGAAGACGATCTTCCATTGTTCGGGAGTGTTCTGGGGAGAGAAATAGAGGATATTATTAAGAATTTCACAAAGAAAGACCATCTTACCTCTGCCAGTAACAGTACAATAATAATAATTCAGACCATAAGTCCATTAACAAACACACATTACAATTTAATACACAAAACATACATACATACATGAAAACATATCTACACAAAAACTTATTTTAAATATTGGAATGACGCGTGATGAGTGGTCATCCATTGCCACATCATTAGACTGTCTATCCTGTCGGCTACTATAGCCACCAAGCTGTTGGAGCTGTCGCGCACTCGCCGCATCAGGGATGCAATCCGTGTCCGCATCAGTGCGTAAAAATCTGGCACGCCATTCTCCGCGAACATCCCCGATGCACTGCAAAAGCGCGGCAGCCCCAACATAACTCTGAAGGCGTTATTGTATTGGACTAAATTAAAACAAGTGCTAGATTCTCAGATTTCGATCAGCGCTCGATGCGCTTCCGTATTGTATCGAACATCAATCAATGTTATCGTAGGAGTCATCTAAACGCTGTTCACAAGCCCAAAACGAAAAAAAATTGTCAATTTAATATCAAATAGACGACCGCTATTCTTCCGACATCAGAAGGCCAATTCTCGTAATTTAAAACGTTCAAAATCTAGTCGCAATCTCATCTCAGCGACAAACAAATGTCAAAATGTAGGGAAATTAAGAGGTATTTTTTGACAGATTGAGACTGAGATCAGACTGTGAACATTCTTAAAATTACGAGAATTGCCCCTCTGTTTGCTGTCGGGAGCAAGACACATCAGGTTATCGAAAATGACACAAGTCGTTAAGATGGTCACAAGACGTTAAGATGATCTGCATAGCTATTCACAACCGACAGGTTGTTAATAGCTATGCAGATCATCTTAACGACTGCCAAGGGTACTTATACGATAACTAAAGCTGTTGGCTTGACGTGATCTTCGAGGCAACCGTCTCAATGTGTGAAGAACGTTCAAACATCCTATTGCACAAATAACTTCACAGAATGATTGATCTGTGAGGTAGATATTCATTCGTTCATTCACAAACCCCCTTTTCAAACAGGAACGAGCAAGATATTTTAGTAACTCTAGATAAGATTAAAAATTCGTTCTTACAGTTTCCTTGGTCAATTCTCCGACCATGAAAGTGGACAGCCAGCCGCCGAAGGATGACAGTGTGTTCGCCATACCGAAGATTGTACCTGCAACGTTACATTGAAATATTTAGTATACTGTATTTGCATTAGTATCTGTCTCGTTTTGTTAGACGTGTGTTTGTTTTAAGACTAAATTATTAATACTGGCTGAATGTCCTAGGTTCTCTCAGTGACCTTTGGGGTCGCGCAGGCGCACAGAGTGGGGACTTTGTCCGCCCACAAAGTGACCCCAGGGAAGACGGTGGCACAGTGGTCACGTGCTGCCGTGCATAGCGAGGCTCTGGGGAAGCCTCTTTACAGTCTCCCCAGGGATGTGCCTTACAGGCGTTACACAGGGGGGTTCCGGAATTGGTCTTTTAAGAGGAACCGGGACCGCCCCTATGTGCTGATGGTGATCACCGGGGTGGTTTTAGTGAGGTAAAAATCCCACTCCTCGGAGGTCGGGTGCCTTTTGAAGGTTTACCCCCGAAAAAAAAAGGTTCTCTCACTGGGTCGACCAGTGTAATTAGGCTTCACGTATGTATTGAATAAGAACATTTTACGTAGTAGCCCGGACGTGGAAACATTTTACGTAGTAGCCCGGACGTGGAAATGAATTGTACCTAGCTTGGGATGTCTATGGTTTTTCAGATGAAGACGGCGGTGTCCACTAACCATTAGGTAGACAGCCTGATCATTTATCACCCAATAACATACAAATGACCCTCATACATGCTGGCACAGGAGCATGGAGATTGGCACAAGAAAAGAGAGGCCCATGCTTGAGCATAGGGCTCTCTTTAACGGCGTATATCATTATTATCTATTATATGATTAGCTGCGCCCCGCGGTTTCACCAGCGTAAATATCGATCCTGTAGGAATATCGGGATAAAAAGCAGCCTATACGTCAATCCAGGGTGTCAGCTCGGGAGCCGCGTGACGACTCCCGGCCACCGTAGGCGCGGGCCTGCGGACGGAGAGTAATGGGTAGCTCACCGTCCGATCAGGACCAGGCCCGTGCCGGACGGCGCGTAAGTGTTCCACGCGCGCCTCAAAGAGATGTCAGCATAAAGGAAGGGGCCTGCCAGGGCCGAAGCCTGCCGGGGGTGCGGGATTGTCCGAAAGGGTTACCGCTACCCCGGAACATAAAGGGCTAAGGAAGGAACACGGGTGGGTTTTAGTCAGTAAGAGTCTGACACTCCCTTCCGCTCCACCCAGAGCGGGACGGGTCATTTGATGATTTCCCATCCATAAAAAAGGGTGTCAGTTACCTCTATACAAATTTTTATCAAAATTGGTCCAGCCTTTTGAGCGTGAAGAAGCAAAAAACATATAAACACACACACACTCACAAACTTTCGCCTTTATCATATTAGTGTGATATGATGAACACACAAAATATAAAAAAAAAAAATCTTTAGTACTAACCACTGAAGTTAGGCGCGATATCCAGTCCGTTGCCGAGGTAGCCAGCAGTCACGGCGCCGTTGATAGTGAGCGCTGAAGTAAAGATCGCGATGGACCACACGCGGTCGCCGCCGAGATACGCCTGAGCTATCATCAGCAGACCTGGAAAACGAATACATATTATTCATCACCATTCAAGATTATTTGTCAAAACATGAGTACACATACAGAGCATGCAAGTTGTTGAGATAAATTATAATTTCGGACCAGTCATGTTTGGCCTTAGTGGCGTACAAATATTTAAATGTCAGCGAATTAACAGCGAATTAACTATTTAATTGATAAATTATTTCATAAGAACAAAGCAGTAAGTATGTCATTTTAAAGCAAACAAGAAAAAATACAATATATTATGGTCAAAATTACGTAAAAGTTATTATAATGTCAATTTAAATCAATAAAGAAAAAGAAAAAAAAATTCAATACATGGCTAAAATTATTAAATGTCAATTTATTTGGCCATTCTCATGGCCTTCTCCTGTTTTATTTGGGATCAGCGCAACATGTCTTCTTCTTTCATACTTCTGTATTAGTCGTCTCCCCGTCTTTGTACAGTATTTATTTAATAGGCCGATGCTTACCCGGCAGTCCCACAGCGAATCCAGTGAACAGTTTCCTAGCGGCTGTGGTGGACAGCTTGCCGCTCCGTCTCAGCGAGTCGGCCAGCACTGACGATGCCAACGCGCACAGGTACTTGCCGAGGTACGGCAGAGATGAGAGGAGACCGTTCTGTGGACAAGTAAAAAGGACGATTAAAATAATGTTTGTTTTTTTTGAAGTGAAAACTTCTTTAGCGGCGTTGCACACTTGTAATAGTTGTAATGGGTAAAAAATGTTAAACTCACGTCAGGACATCGCGTCAGGACACGTGACCGTCAGGAGAGACTACACAGGGGAGAACTACTACTCCTAACTACTAAGTATCCCCCTCTCTTTCTACGGCGGGATGGATGGATGTGGATGTGAAAAAAAAAGAGTATATTAATTCAATTAATAATTGATTTATTTCAACGTTAATATTCAAGTTTTCACTTCTGCCGGCACTCCCGGAGTGCAACCCGTCTTTTTTTTTATACCCATACAATGCACCTGATTTTGTATCTCCCCCATCCTTGGTTGACTGGTAGAGAATGCCTAAGGCATTAAGTCCGCCTTTGTACCTTTTATGTTGTATAAAGTTATTGTTTTATTTGTTTGTATATATCCGGATTAGAGGAATTGCCTGTCATTTGTAAAGATAATTATGTCGATTAACAAACCATCAGCAGGTATACCTAATTAATGAATGCCTAAAACTATAGAGTTATAAAATAAAACAACTGTTTCATAGAAAAGTGTAATACCTACGCGCTCAATTGATGATCATTTTGACCGGTCAAGCAAGACCTACGCTAGGTAGGTGGTAGGTCTAGACCTACGCTAGGAGTCTAGAATCAACTTGTGGCGAACCAAACTAATTGTCTATATATGGTTCCCACTGTTAGATATAAAAGAAAAAACTACGGTACTCTAGAAGGCGATCGCGGCTCAAAAACTGTTTCATAGAAAAGTGCATTTCTTACCTAAGTACCTACGCGGTCGAAATATATGCTTGCTGTTCCATTGCCTTTTTTTTTTAAGAACCTTTGTAGTTACTTTGTGTAAGTACGTCACTTTGTGGTCGATATTTTCACTCCTTTTTAAAGTTTAAGTTACCTACTACGCATGCGATGTGAAGTTTGTTTCTACATATGGGCCATGGAACAGGAAAAAAACACTATTTTACAACTATAGAATTCATAATAACCATCGACGGATTTGTACAAAGAGGTTAACAATTCAGTTAATCAGTCAGTAGTCAGTAGAATGGGTCCAATAACGGTTGTATTGTACTGAAGCCGTAATAAAGCATCGTAAAAGTTTGATCGATGAACCCAATGGCGATTGTCAAATTACATTGTCAAGGCTAACCAATATAAAAGAACGAGGTTTGCATTGATATGGGAAACGGTTTTTGGATAATTATGTACCTACAGACGCCAGCACATCAACCTACTACAATCTGTCAAATTTCTTTAATAGACTTTCAACTTTATCACTAAAACATAAGGTTCAAAGTTGATTGGGAAAATGTGACAGGTGTAGGTTGATGTGCTGGCGTCTGTACTTGTGTGATGGATCTAGGTTATTAATTTACTTTGTTATACTTAAACGTTTGGTTATAACAAAGTTAAAGGGGATTCATGTAGGGTCCTACTTAAAATTGTTGAAAGTTAAATGATCTTTTTCCAAAACAAGGAAGAGATGCAGGTAGTGTTCTGGCGATTGATTAATTACATTGTCAAGGTTATCGGAAAAACAACGGTCTTGCATTGGTATTCGTTGATTAAACTGGTAAACGGTTTTTAATTAAATACTTGTGTCGTGATCGTGATTATTATTTCAAAATCAAAGTATTTTATTTCACATAAACCTACATGGGCACATATGAAACGTCAGAAGCTAGATGCACGGTTCCAATTGATAGTTTTCTATGGGAAAGAACCGGCAAGAAACTCCACGGTTAATCTTTTACAAATGCTGGCTTTCACAATATTTTCAAATGAGTGTTTATTGGTATTGGAGGCCAAAGTAGCAGTGGGCAGGGCACATTGCTCGTAGAACAGATGGCCGATGGGGCCAAAAGGTTCTGGAGTGGCGACCGCGTACCGGAGCGTTAGAAGGCCTCCCACACGCTGGACCGATGACCTTGTGAAGGCCGCAGGAACCCGTTGGATGCGAGAAGCACAGAACCGGTCGAAGTGGAGGTGCTTGGGGGAGGCCTATGTCCAGCCGTGGACGTCTTTCGGCTGAAATGATGATGATGAGGGTATATGGGAGGACAGTGAAGGCCTGTTATTAGGTACCAAGTACTTAACAAAATAGAAAAAGATTGTTACGTCCAAACATATGGATTAACACATTGAATGCCGAAGTTAATTGTTAAGTTACTACTTTTTTATGTCGTGTTTTATTTGAGATGCCAAAGAGAATAAAAACGTCCATACAAGGAGGCCGAATAACACAGATTACCAAAATAATAATCTATAAGGAAGACCTACGTACTTACCTAATAATATGTATTCGGCATCTACCATTATTACCAGCTACGTAATATTGCGTAGTTGGCATTCAATGTGTTAATGCAGGTCCTCCTCAAAAGGTACTTAGAAAATATTTGAATGTGATTGAACTTTTATAGTATTAAACCATTTGTGAAGAGAGCAAGAAACTAAAATTTGTTAGAACAGATGTCCAACACGAAACCAATATTTCACGTATTTTTCAGTAGGTATTCTGTTACCATAATAATTTTGTGTGAAGTGTTAACCGATTAGCAAAATGAAAACACTCGAAAAACCCAGTTTGCACCGCATCGGATATTCACATTAGATGAGTTCAATTTCCAAGTAATAGAGGTCATTATTGATTGCTTAAAGTTAACACCTACCTGCATGCAAGTGATTCTTAGAAGTTACCACAGGTTGAGGAAAAAGGCTGAAAAAATTGTTGTAGGTATTTATTATTTTATTTTATGGCGGGCGGCGCGGCGGCGTTGGCGCCTTCGTATCATCAGTCTATTATACCTAAACATCCATTGTTCAAATGAATTAATGAATGAGGTTTACCACAGATTAACTACAGGACCTGAGGACCTACTATCCTCTTTTTGTTTCCTAACTTTAGAATACTTACTTAAGGTGAATGGGTAGTTGTAGCCCGCGAAATTCAATTTTTCTTACGTTTTTTGCAATTTTCAGGTCAGTGTCAGGTTGTATCTTGATCAAAATATGATTCGCGACAATAACAGGTACGTATTTACAGAATTATAATAATTAGAATCATTAATACATCTTTCTAAGTTAGATTTCTACCGTTAAGAACAAATCTCGTATGGAAAAGTGTTGGTGGTAGAAATCTAACTTAAACAGATGTATTAATGATTCTGATGATTATAATTCTGTGAATACGTACCTGTTATAGTCGCGAATCAAATTTTCATCAAGATACAACCTGACACTGACCTGAAAATTGCAAAAAACGTAAGAAAAATTGAATTTCGCGGGCTACAACTACCCATTCGCCTTAAATAGTTGCTGCACTAGTATAGGGAGGTTCAGAAATATTTGTTAGAATCTGTGGCTGCACTTGCACTAGTGTATTTTGGAAAGACCTATTATTGTTAGAGTAATTCAATAATACTACCTACTATATGTAGAAATAGATTAGAATAACACTAATAGGTACCCAACTAGACGCTTTATCACATTAATTATTTAATTACAACAACATTAACAAAATACATTGATAATACGTGATGCCACTTTCTGACTTTCCCGCCAAAAAAGTATTCTCCAATGACGTTCTAATATTCAAAATTTCAAATTCAAACAAGCAAAGGAATAGTAACCATTATGCCTAGCGTTGATGTAAAGCCTTTTGTAAAGCTTAGTTTACACATGTTTTGCCTATTTTACTTAGGTTGCTAACATTATATCTTTGAGTGACCGCACAAAATGATATAACCAGCACCCAGAAAGCTGTTCACTCTCCTCAGTTGCTTATACGACATCAACAGGAAAGAGAATGTGTAATATTCTTACACGGAATATGGCAGATTCTTGCATAATCTTAGGGTTCCGTAACGCCTACGTTAGAATAGAAAGTTAGTGTTTATTGTTATAGGCATAGCAGACAGTTGACGACCATTTTCCCCGGCGAAGTGTAGGTCGTACGGAATGTTAGATTGCAGTTTAAGTTTAATTTTATCTACTAATCTTGATGCATACTTTTTCAAGCAGGCTTAAACTGAGCTCAAACATTCAATAAAATACTGCTGTGGGAGCTCTATCTAACTACGTTGGGGTCGGCTTCCAGTCTAACCGCATGCAGCTGAATACCAGTATTTTACATGGAGCAATTGCCTATCTGACCTCCACAACCCAGTTACTGGGTAATACGATACCCCTTGGTAAGACTCGTTGTCAGACTTTCGGGCTGCTGACTATCCGTAATTACTGTCAAAGATCCACGAAGGACAGCCGGGACCAACGGCTTAACGTGCTTTCCGAGGCACGGAGTGGTCTTGGTATGTAAAGATGGTCACCCATCCATAGACTAACCGCGGCAATCGTAGTTTAACCTGATCTATCGACCTGTGCGGCTGTTATTATTTAGCCACGGGCCCCTCGTTGTATTCGTGGGTAACTAATAAGTAAAAAAAAAAAAAATATTTTTTCCAGACTGAAACAGTTTTGGGTGCCTGAGTACGGACGGCGCCGCCGAGACCGGCCCAGAAAGAGATGGCGAGATGACCTAGACGCGTACCACGAGGGCTGGTTCAAGGTGGCATTGGAAAAGAGTTCCTGTAAGGATTTGGGGGAGGCCTTTGCCCAGCAGTGGGACAGTATAGACTAACAAAAAAAAACAATATTTTTTTAAAGGTATTTAAGGCACCTCATATTTTGGAAAGAGTTCTGGTCAGTCGAAAGAGACCAAGGAAAAGACCAACTGGTCGACGACCCAACTGGTCCTGACCTTCCGGAGCCGATCCTTCAGTCTTTGGGGCTATCTTTTCAGGAAGCTAGAGGAAATGGCCAGGACCAACATTTACAAGGATGGTTTCATCAAAGTGGAGAAGAAGAAGAAACCTCCTTGTCGGAACCAGTGCGGCACCGCGCTGGCAGGACCCAACATGCTGCTGCGTCCAGCAATCCCGACGATGCAGCTGTACGTGTCCAAACTGCACCACTCCACGAAGGTTGAGGAGATCGTGGAGTACTTGCGTGTGAAGACCAACTGGACTTTGAGGGTCGAGAAGTTGGAGTCGCGTCACAACACGAACTTCAAGTCGTTCGTGGTGCGTGTTCCGACACACCATCTCGAGAAGTTTCTCAAAGAAGAGGTCTGGCCGAAGGGTGTTGCGTACCGCCGGTTTCGTGGCCGGCTACATGACACCAGTCAGCGAAACACGACGCCGTCACTTCGTGTTTATTTAGTTTGTAATTATAATGTTGTATTTATTTATAGTATTTTTAAGTTATATTAATATTGTATTTTATGTGTTTTATATGGGCCTTGATGTCTGAAATAAATGGATAAATTAAAATTTATAGGTATGGTGCCAAGTCAGGACAACACAACAACAGGATAGGTCACGATCTTGAGCACCGAGGAGAGAAGGTATATTTTAAAGAATAAATTAGGTACCTATTTAGATTAATTTTCCACCTACATGTCGATCGTGATTCTACGAAGTTGGTCGAAGCTTCACCTTATTAATATTTAACGTGTATTGAAAAAAGGTCGGAATTAATAATAATAGCTCCTGGCATCTCAGAAGCCCGCCATGATGGCCGGGTCCGCGCGAATTACTAAAGAGCTGACTCAGTAACCGGACTCCAAATAAGGGAACGCAGGCGCACAAGTGATTCGCAGCAGCCGTTTTCATTAACTTTGACGACTGGCAAAATTATTTTGTGAGAGTAGTGATGACCCAGTGACATAGTATAATCAGCCTATAATGTTTATTTATTTATTAGGCTTTTCAACAATGAGTACACTGTTACTTTATAATTTATACATTGCTAACTAGTCTAAGCGCCTCATCTCTTACAGAAAAGCACAGCATGCATTACATGCGCAGATAATAACACAAATTCCCACTGTTGGGACACAAGCCTCCTCTCTCTGAGAGGGAGTGGGCCGTAATCCACCACGCGGGCCTAGTGCAGGTTGCTGGTTGGTGGACATGTTTGTTTCGAATTCCTGGTTCTAGAACATGCCGGTTTCCTCACGATGTTTTCCTTCACCGTTTTGAGAGCAGTGGTGATGAAATTATTTACACAAACTAAAGCGCCAGCCAGGGCTCGAACCAACGACCTACAACTCGTAAGTTGTGGCTATTGCCACTGGCCCACCAGCCCACCACTGCTCTCTATGCAACCGTGCTAAAGTGACTATTAAAAAGTAAAAAATGAAGAGAGAGATAAATAAATCCTGGACGAACACACGATTTAGGCCGGCCGCATACGTTCGGTTTCCTGATTCAGAAACGGAATCAGGAATTTGGATTCGGAGACCCTGAATGCACGCATTTCATACAAAATCTTCTCTTTAGCGCACACGTTCTTATATTTTCCGTTCGGAAACCCTGACGGTTACCGGACGTATGCGGCCAGCCTTAAACGTTGAGATGAGACCAAGCAATATTTACTTATTGTAATGCCAGTACTATTAATTATTCGGTGTAATGCGCGAAATGCGCAACATCAAATAAACCTAAGTGCATGAATACCTACCTAAATACTCCTTTAGTTTAAATAACACCATACCATTCATGACCATGACACACACTGCCCGATATTTCCTCATAAACTATGTCCATAATGAATAAAACCACAATATGGCGACGAATCACTTTTCCTTTCGCGTATCCGCTGTGAGCGTTAACCTCAGATGAGTCAACCGTCTAGTCGGTGAGGATGTTCTCATTGCATTAAGGTGATGCTGCTGCATAGTAGGCCATGGCTAAGCTACGCGTATAGCTTGTTAGCTTCGCTTTAGATGAAAACACTTTAAGGCCGAAGAGTTTGTTTGAACGCGGTAATATCTGGAAGTATCGGTCGTATTTGAAAAATTATTTTTGCATATCGACGGTGAAGTGTCAATACCTATCTAATAACTAACATTTTAGCGATTTTCACTTTATTTCATATTCGTAGGTAATAGCTCATATTTGCAAAGACATAAGGTCTTGAATCGACGACGACGTTTCCTATTATTTGTTTAATATAAGTAACTTTTTTTAATAAAATATTAAAAACTATAGAAATGAAACGTTTTTTTCGCCTCCTGTAAAATCATGATTTTGTAGTTATTAGATATTGATACTACACCGTCGATATGATAGCCCAGTTTTTGAGAAAGCCACGCTAGGACCCTTGGGAGCCGAGCAAATGAACCACGCAGCTTACATAGCAAACCTCTCTATGCATCTTGCGAAGCAGTGGACGGTCAACTTTATGTCTTTATGATCCTTATTCGGTGCGCCGGCGCATGATTATCGTTGTATCAGCTCGTTATGTTATTTTATAGCTGCTACCAGGAATGTGGGTGTTTAATTGAATTTAGTGATAATCTGAGAGAAAGTATGATTGGTGATTAAAGTACTTAATTATAGTCTAGTCTAGACTGAAAATCTGCCAGTTTTTACACTGTTTTGTAACGTTTTAAAGATGCAGAGCTACGATGTCTATCGAATTTATGAAATTGAAAAGATTACCTTTAGGTAAACTGTTGTTTTTATTTTTATACTAGCTGCGCCCCGGAGTTTCACCCGCGTAAATGTCGGTCCCGTGGGAATATCGGGCCAAAAAGTAGCTTATATGTTAATCCAGGGCGTCAGCTACCTCCATACAAAATTTTATCAAAATTAGTCCAGCAGTTTGAGCGTGAAGAAGTAACAAACATATGAACACACACAGACACACAAACTGTCGCCTTTATAATATTAGTGTGATGTCTCCCACAAGAACACAAACTAAAAAATGGCACAACCAATTCTTTCATTTGTGTTCTTCCTGTGCGAGTTCCAATAAATACATTTTCTTTTCTATAATTCCTTTTTAAACCAGTCGGTATGACTACCTACATATTCAGGCAGTAATACACAAATCATACCTACCATAGGCCACGAACTGCACGGTAACCTAATCACTTCTGTATTTGGTCTTAAACCTATTATTTATTATGACCTAGTCACCTATGAAACATAATATAAGCTAAAATATAAACTATAATATATACAATTATATGAAAAAATAAACAAAATAATCATAGAGCATCAAAGAATTCGTCTGCATCGCTGTCAACAGGAACAGTGCCCAAAAGGCTGGCTGCATTGCCACGTTGTATGGCAATGCTAATTCTTTGGCCAAGAAATAGGCCAGCCGGGTCACGTGAAGAGTCGACTAACCGCTTGGCGATATCTCGAAAGACCAAGTGGGCACTCGGACCTCATGGCCCTAGTGTGTCGCCTATGTATTTGGTTTTAAACCTATTATTTTCCCTACAAACAACAGCACATGTGGTAATTGTGGTCAACCACAATCGTGCAGGAGTGAGCATTTGAAATACCTAATTAATTATAATATTATGTATGTTGCAGATTCACAGTCATCACTTAGGTAGGTATGCCGGATTCCATAACGAGATACAACTGAATATTTATGTATTTTCCCTTAACAACTGCTTAACCTGTGAAGGGCTCGAATAACTCGAGATTCCGCCTTTGTCCCGTTACAGGAAAAACTCGTCGATATTACAAATGTGGTTTCTTTTTTATTAAGTAATCGTTCTTGTACAATGATACTGTCAATTAACAGTGTTTTTATTATGTACAGTCAGCAAAAGAGATAAGTATGCAGGATCGTCGGATATAGTCGAAGTTTAGTAAGAAACCGATGGATGTTGTAGACTGAAATTTAAAATAAATGAGCTATTTGTTTTCTATTAAGGCGCTTACATGAGCTAAACGCAAAAAAACGGTAGTTTTCGAAACAATAAAAGTATATGATCGCCTACAGTAAACAAAATCAGAAAAATATATGATATTCTTCAGGATATATGCTAGATAGATAGTGTTTTGAAAACACAATACAACTAATTTGGTACGATAGAAAAAAATCATGAACATACCTCTAAAAAACTTTCTTTTTACAATAAAAACCATACTAATATACATACAATCATTCTGATTTTTTGTCAGATTATTCTACAAGTAACATACTAAAATGATAGTGTTTTATTTTTTTATTTAAAACAATAGTTTTTTTGTAAATCGAATATTCATAGTTCCGAACATAAAAAGTGCGCATGTGTGCGTGAACGCCCGTGTAGCGACAGTGCCGGCCGAGGCCTGATGCTATAGACGTGTCGCTCTTTTCGCCGCACTATTTCCGTCAAAATTGTTATGTTTTTGTTAAGTTTTATTTGTAAATTCATTGTTTATTATTATTTGCATATCTTCTTTCCGTAAATATTTTTATTTCGTGTAAATATAAAATACTTTTAAGTTTGTTATGTATGGGTGCAAGGCGCGCGCCATCTATTGTACGGCGAGTCCCAACTCCCGGGCGTTTCACTTGTGTCTACCGGCAGTGGTCCGCGTAACCTAACAAAGTTAAAATAGGGTAATAATTTGTAAATAAATGGGAAATATAGTGAAACATTCCGTTAGGAGGACTACAAAACGTTCATATAAAACAAAAGCCGAACATAATATGAACGAAAGTAAAAAGTATGAGCATTTTATTTTTAACTGAATATTTTTATTTTTGCAATAAAATTATGAATTTTGGAAACATCTAAGAAAGTGCAGTCGGTATTTTCGACTTCACGTACAACTGTCACAGTGACGTATGTGGACGACGTGTAGATTTGTATTCGAGAGTCCCCGGGTTCGATTCCCAAGGTTACGAAATCGTACTTTCTTTTTAAATTTTATTTAAATGTATTTTGAATTTTTAGATAGATAGTGTTTTGAAAACATAATACAACTAATTTGGTACGATAGAAAAAAATCATGAAGATACCTCTAAAAACTTTCTTTTTACAATAGAAACCATACTAATATACATACAATCATTCTGATTTTTTGTCAGATCATTCTACAAGCAACATACTAAAATAATAGTGTTTTATTTTTTTAGTTCAAACAATAGTTTTATTGTAAATAGCATATTCATAGTTCCGAACATAATAAGTGCGCATGTGTACGTAAACGGTAAACCCCCGTGTTCCGTGTAGCAATAATGCCGGCCGAGGCCTGATACTATACGGACGCGTCGCTCTTTTCGCCGCATTATTTATTTGTATATACATTCATTGTTTATTATTACTATTTGCATATCTTCTTTCTGTAAATATTTTTATTTCATGTAAATATAAAATACTTTTAAGTTAAAATAGCGTAATAATTTGCTATCAATTATATCATTTGTAAGTAAATATGGGAAATAAAGTGAAACATTCCCTTAGGAGGACTACAAAACGTTCATATAAAACAAACGCCGAACATATGAACGAAATTAAAAAGTAAGAGCATTTTATTATTACTGAATTTTTTTTTTCGCTATGAATTTTGGTAGTTTAAGAAAATGCACTTATTACGCATAAGCTCAGTTTTTTCGACGAGATACGCAATCGTTACATTGGCTTATGTAGACGACGCGCAGGTTCGTGTTCAAGGGTCCCCGGGTTCGATTCCCAGTGATACGAAATCGATTTAATTTTATTTAAATGTATTTTGAATTTTTAAATATATTTTTATAAATAACTAAAAAAACGTCTACAATGTAATTATCTTTCACAGGAGAAAGAAAGTCGAAAATATCAACACGGAAGTTACTTCTAATGCGTAAGTACCTACACGTTTTCTATGCCATTGTAACAATAAAAAAAACCTAAATTTATTAACAGACCGCGACTTATTGATAATATTATGCATAAAGAAATCACAGATTCATCCGAAAATTGCGATGAAAATTATCACAAGCAAGAGTTTAATTTTTATTGATTGTGTTTATAATAAATAGAAATCATAATAATTATGTATGAATGTTAGGTACGAGTACCTAATCCTTGAGGCCGTTTACACATCATGCCGAAGCTGCAGCGGCATCGCCGCCGCCGCGGCGCCGCTGCATCAGTCACCCTTGGATTTGTATGAACATACGGCGCCGCCGAGCCGCCGCGCCGCACCGCCGGCGGCGCGGCGCGGCGACGAGTTTTGATAAGATCTATCAAAACTCGCCGCCGCACAGTGGTCTGAAAATCGAGCTCCATACTCATAGAAACTTAAAGTACGGAAATAAAAAAACAAAAATTGTAATGGGTCTAGTATACCTCCCTTTACGTAATATTAATGTATGGATGGTATCAGTCGCTCCACGCGTGAGAAAAAAAAGTTTTTTGTTTTTTTTTGTATGGGAGAAAACACTAACCCCCTTATTCATAATCCTATTTTATCTCTATTTTAGCTAAAATAGGTTTATAGAACGTTTGTCTTTATCTGTCACGTTGTCATTTCTGTGTGTAAGAAAGAGACAAACCCCATTTTAACTAAAATAGGTTTGATAAGTTTTATGAATAAGGGGGTTAATGTACATTTTTTTGAAACTGAATGGAACTGATAGGCTGGAGCTCACACGAGCTATTGTACCATACACGGCCATCAAGATGACATACAATTCATGGACCGTTGGGCGCCGCTTTGCACGTAGCAAATTTTTGAAATTTTGTGTTTTCGATATGTGATTTTTCAAATCTTTGACGTGAATAAATGAACTTGCTGATCGATTTACTTATACTATCGTTACTTTTAGCCTGCTTATGACCTTTATGATGACAACAATTAAAAATTATGTTGATTATAAGTACCTATACGTTTTTTTTTAATTTCATTCCAAGAACTACTTAACTCATTTAATCACCGTTGTAGTGTATCTATTAAATAGATATGTAAACACTGTCTCATTCACACAAGCGGGGTAGCTGCTGTCAGTTATGTTATGTCATCTGTCAGTTACGAGGAATGGCGGGAAACAGACAAAGTGAAGCAGGCTATATACGATGGCGCTTGGTGTGGTAGTGAGCCAGTGAAGTGATATGTTTAACATAAGTACGGAATCAACAGGATTCTACAACCGTGATTATGGTTGAGTTATAATTAGATACTGCTTCAATCTGAGCCTCAATCAGAGCCTGTTCTTCCACGATGTTCAACTTGTTTTCGTTTGAAAACTTAAAATAAATTGGTCAGCAGAACATTGTGGAAGACGGCTTTGGATTCTCCCATACCTTTTCTTCGCCACAAACTAAGCGCAGAGGCACAAAAGAACACATAAACATACTGGAATCGTCTTCGTCTGCCATAGTTTGCTTATACAAACTTTGCCCTGAAGCACCATCAAAGCCATACTTGCATATAATTGTTAACTCTTTGCCATCCAGCGAAGGTTCCACACGTAGGAATTTTCCAAGCTTTGCACAGTTTTATCCAAAATTTAGCTTTACTTTTACCTCTTCTTCCGTGATGTACAATGGTAACTTTTGGAGGGCAGCAGTCCTTCTTCGCCTCAAGGATGGCAGTATAAGAAGGACACAGTGGTACTCCTTCTTCTTTTGCACAAGATCTTAATGTTATATACTGTCACTTCGAAAGCTTCAATGAGGTCAAAATAAATAAAGCTTTATCAGCGGAATATATAGGCACAGTTTCCTTGGGCTTTAACAATTTATTTATCCTTGTAGCCTCTTTGCTCCGAGACTAGTTTAACGATATCTGCTATATTCTTGTCATGTGCTTTCAAACCGGTTGCATGAGCAAGGCTTTCAGTGCTATACGTTAGGAGGTCTTCCGCTCTCCTTCTCTTCTGTAGCGGGCTTAGCTCTTTAAATGGTTTTCTCGGCCTCACAACTGATGTTGATGTTCCAACACTGCACGTCTCCGGCACAGTAGATATAATATACAGTAGAACATCTTCATACAAACGTGCCGCTCTCGGTTTGAATGTGTGCGTGCGCGCCGCGCGCCGTGTCGGCACGCGATTTCACGCACACGCTAGCATAATATATGAGGGAATAAGGTGGCGGCAGTGCGGGCTGTGCAGCGCGACTGTGAGCACGCGCGTACGCTACATGACCGCTTGCGTTCGTCAACTCTCGCCGGCGGCGGCCACTTAAATTACGAGTATCATGACTTCAAAAAGGGGAAAAAAATATTGTAGTGTTTTCGGGTGCCTCAATAATGATTTCGCAAACCCGGACTTATCATTCTTCATAGTTCCTACTCAACCAGAAATGTAAGTACCTACTTATACTTAAATATTATTAGAAAATGTGGTATTGTATTGTTTATTTCACAGTTTATTTGCTTTATTAAGAGCGTAGCCGAGTCGCATTTTTCCATATAAATGTATTCCCAAATTTACTTTCTGAATACTATGTTTAGAGCTAAAGTTTATTTTAAGAAGTCTAGTTTTTAGTGTCCTTCACCACACAATCCTCACTTTTGAAAACTTCTTATAAATCAATTTTGAGAACGCCAAAAAATAGTCAAGAAATAGTCGTCTCCAACCATGATAATTTCGACCTGGTTTACTATATGGAAGTATGTTAAATATCCACGTGAACTTCTACATACATTTTCGAGTCAAGTACAGTCGAGCACAAAATTATTAAGTACTTTTTATGGTCATCTTATTTTTTGGTTGTATTAAAAACGGTATAATTGTTGGTTATGTAGCTATTTTGGGTAGTTATTTTATTTATTTATTTTATTTATTTATTCTTTACTAATAAATAAGGGCAACAAAGGAGCTAAATCAATAATAAATACAAACTGATGAGTTACTTGCTTGATATTATTTTGAGAGCTTGTCACATCACATCACTCAGAACTACTTACTACTGAAGTCTCTTGTGCGAGATCTAAGCCGGAACTGATTAAATACACAAGCAAACTATCAAAGACATATTTTTATCAAAGGGTGCCGACAATTTGGTTTACAATACCAGCAATAAAACATGTTGAGAATAATAAAACAACACAATGAATTTTAGTTTTGGGAAAACCAATAATTACCCTGTGTCGCCCCAGCACCGTGGGAATTCTGCGTGATCATTATTTCAAAATTGCATAAAATTGGGTTTCCCAACCACCGAAAGTAAAATTAATGAAACTAATAGGTCGATCGTCCTGCACACTAGGTATTTTATTTAGTCAATTCACGATCAACTGAATGATATAGAATTTAAGATGCCCTGTCCATGCTTTCCCAAAAGCTTTTTACAAAAACTTTACATAAGAATGAGAATTTACTTTACATTAACAAATAATAATAAAGCGTTCCGGACGTGCAGAAACAGGAGAAAAATTTTCTCGGTATCAAAGGGGTTTGAAGGTTTTGGCCCTAAAATCAGCCGCCATTTTGATTTTTTTCAGAATCGCGGTGCACAACAAAAGTTATATATTTAGATAGAGGACACTTATACAAACAAAAAATGTTACATAACATAATATCCTAAAGCGTCAGGTTTCGGAGTTATTCACCGAAATATAAGTCGAAAACAACAAGGATTTTTTTGTTTTTTTTTCCCTCCAGGTAAGCATATTGAACTATTGAGGTAATAGAAACGTTATGAAACCTTTATGAAGAAGAAACAAATGAAGAATAGACATTTTTTAAATAAATATTAAGCACGGCAATTTATAGTTCGTTTTTTAATCCCAGAGACTAATCTGACAAGTGTAATGTCAAACTTCTATACTAAAAAAAAAAGAAAACACAGAAGACTCAAATGTCAGATTAGTCTCTGGGATTAAAAAACGAACTATAAATAGCCGTTTTTAATTATTTATTTAAAAAATGTCTATTCTTCATTTGTTTGTTCTCCATAAAGGTTTCATAACGTTTCTATTACCTCAATAGTTCAATATGCTTACCTGGAGGGAAAAAAAACAAAAAAATCCTTGTTGTTTTCGAATTATATTTCGGTGAATAACTCCGAAACCTGACGCTTTAGGATATTATGTTATATAACATTTTTTCTGTGTATAAGCGTCCTCTATCTAAATATATAACTTTTGTTGTGCACCGCGATTCTGAAAAAAAATCAAAATGGCGACCGACCTTAGGGCCACCCTCCATACAAAAATCTTCTAACCCCTTTGTAACTTAGTATTATAAATGTTATGTGAATAAAGGCTTTTTATTTTTACTAAATTTATAAATTGGTAAAATATTCAATCATAATATGCTTTTTATTTCATAAATTTAGATCAAGTGCTGCTTGTTCGAAAATATTAACTAAAAGTAAAAGTGACAACCCTGGGGATCAACGCAAGAGTAGGCTAATAACTCGGCGGGCGGCCTTAGATAACTTACTGTATATTTATTATACTGTGTCTCCGGTGTGTAGGATGTTGATGCACCCTCATTTAAAACAAAGTCAGAACTGGAACGGGTTTGCTGCTCTACTGACACTAAATAAGGGGTCATCTTTCCTTTCATGATCTCAGGCCATTTTATGTTCTCTTGCAGCCATGTCTCATACTTTGTTATGTATGTACGTCTCGTGAGATTACACGAGATCCATTTGTTCCTCAACGAACAAACATAAGTCTGACAGAATTGTTTCAATACCCTCTTTTCATTTTCTGACAAATCAATAGTATTCTCAAAAACTTCAAATAAAACATTGGGCTGTGAAAAACAATTGTTGTTTGTCACAAACATGACAATGTCCAAATTGGTATCACAACCTTCCATCACAGCACAATTAAAAAAATAACGTAATAAGTTAGCGCGCACAAGTACTGAGAGCTACTGATAAAAGTAAGCTCAAACGTCCTGTTTTTATACAACTACCCTCATTATCGTTCGCTATTCTTTAATTAGGTTTTACAGACTTTAATATTACAGACAATAGAATTTTATTGTGACTAGGGCCCATTTGGCCCTGCTAGAGCTGGTTGATGCTCATGTCATTAGTATATAATTATAACTCAACCGTAATCACGGTGATTAAATGAGTTAGTTCTTGGAATGAAATAAAAAAAAAACGTATATAATCAATATAATTTTTAATTGTTGTCATCACAAAGGTCATAAGCAGGCTACAACTAACTATAGTATAAGTAAATCGATCGGCAAGTTAATTTAACCTCGTCAAAGATTTGAAAAATCACGTATCGAAAATTCAAAATTTCAAAAATTTGCTACGTGCAAAGCGGCGCCGAACGGTGCATGAATTGTATGTCATCTTGATGGCCGTGTATCGTACAATAGCTCGTGCGAGCTCCAGCCTATCAGTTCCATCCAGTTTAAAAAAAATGTACATTAAGTGTTTTCTCCCATACAAAAAAAAAATAAAAAACTTTTTTTTCTCACGCGTGGAGCGACTGATACCATCCATACGTTAATATTACGTAAAGGGAGGTATACTAGACCCATTACAATTTTTGTTTTTTTATTTCCGAACTTTAAGTTTCTATGAGTATGGAGCTCGATTTTCAGACCACTGTGCGCCGCCCGCGGTGCCATACTATTATATTCTGTGGCGATGCCGCTGTATTGGTTTCTCTTGGATTTGTATGAGCCCTTGCGGCGCGCCGCCGCGGCGCCGTGTGTTCATACAAATCCAAGGGTGACTGATGCAGCGACGGCGGTGCCGCTGCAGCTGCGGCATAATGTGTAAACGGCCTCAAAGATTAGGTACCTAACATTCATATATAACTATGATTCCTTTTTATTATAAACAAAATCAATTAAAATCTAATTTCTTGCTTTTGATCATTTTCATCGCAATTTTCAGATGAATCTGTTACCTATTTCATTATGCCCATTATCAATAAGTCGCGGTCGGTTAATAAAAACATTAGGTCAGAATTTTTTTTATTTTTGTAATAGCTTAGATAACGTGTAGGTAGGTACTTGCGCATTAGAAATACCTAACTTCCGTGTTGATATTTTCGACTTTCTTTCTCCTGCAGACTTTTTTTAGTTATTTATAAAAATATTTAATAGATATATTTAAAAATTCAAAATGACATTTAAATAGAAAATTCGATTTCGTAACCTTGGGAATCGAACCCGGGGACTCTCGAATACAAATCTACACGTCGTCCACATACGTCACTGTGACAGTTGTACGTGAAGTCGAAAATACCGACTGCACTTTCTTAGATGTTTCCAAAATTCATTGTTTTAGAAAAAAACACTGCAAAGTGATAATTTTTATTTCGGAAGTCGGTGTCGCTGGTTCCGCATTTTCGTTTTTTGACACCGACTTCCGAAATTATAGTTATTTATCACGCTGTAGTGCTTTTTTTGAAGTCGGTTGTTTTTTTTTCTTTCTAATTGTACCTACCCCACAAAAATTCAATTAACACTAGTGCATTGAAGAATCATCAAAATTCGCATAGAAATGCCGGAGATGCAGTACATTTATGCATATTAACTTCGGACATACTACATAAGAATAATTACCTAATGTATTATATACTAAAACCTTCCTGGAAGTATGTAGATCACATTAGTGAAAGAATGATCAAAATTGGTTCATCAGTTTTTTAGAAAATCTACAAATATATATACAAACATACACACATACATACATTACATACATACATACGGGTCGAATACACAACCTCCTTTTTTGAAGTCGGTTAAAAATATTTTTAATTTCATTGAATCAGTTTTATTTCAAAATCACCCACATCCTTAAGTTTTTCAAGTCACACTCAAAACGAATAAAATTTATTATGTTGTCACACATAACTACATAATTTGTTTCTTATTTGCACATCGTTTCCGCGCCATCTATTAGAATACTAGGGCGTAATCTCACAAAACCGTTACTTCTAAATCTCATGTATGCTTTATGTCATAATTGTGATGGGCGTCGTCGTTAGATGGCGTTTGCGTCGATTCTGCATATGTGTGCATGCGTTTTTCAAGGACACTTAGGTCTAGTAAGCCTCTTAATAAAATTAAATTTTGTTCGAGAACATCCATCGGTTTCTTACTAAACTTCAACTATATCCGAAGATCCTGCATACTATCTCTTTTGTTGACTGTACCTATCGTTTTTGTCCGACACTGACAGTGATTGGTTAGCAACAAAAGATGATTGCCCCATAAGGTTCATTTTGTAATTTAGCGCTCTACGGATCAACTTCAAAAGGATTGCAGTTTACTGTTGTACAGTAGTTTATTGTTACTGTTATAACTCATTATCATAATAATCAGCCTATAATATTCCCACTGCTGGGACACAGGTCACACAGGCCTTCTGTTTGAGAAAGGGGGTGGGCCGTAATCTACCACGCGGGCCCAATGCTTTGGTAGATGTCGTCATGTCTTCGAATTTTTGGTTCTAGGACATGCTGGTTTCCTCACGATGTTTCCTTCATCGGTTTGAGAGCAGTGGTGATGAAATTATTTACACAAAGTAAAGCGTCTGTCTGGGTTTGAACCTACGACCTACAACTTGGAAGTCGGGCCGTTACCACTGGGCCACCACAACCCAGCCACACTGCTCCCCACACTCCAGAATATTTGCCAACCATGCTGGCGGTCGACCATTTAACTTGACTTGTTTTTTCCGCAAAACCCATAATAATGATGAATTTTAATATTTACGAAGTAACAGTAAGTAGGTAGGTCTAGGTACCAACACCCATTTGACAGTAAGTATTAGAAATGAAACAAACATTTAGTTTACCTACGAATGCACGACTATCCACTTCGGTACCTATATTAAATGGAAAATGTCTAAAACAGCCTAGATTTCCCCAATTTGACAAACAGCCCTATCCACCAAAACAATATTATAAATTCGAAAGTAACTCTGTCTGTCTGTCTGCGTGTTACCTTTTCACGCCTAAACCGTTGAACCGACTTAGATGAAATTTGGTATAGAGATAGTTTCAGTCCCGGGAAAGGACATAGGATACTTTTTATCCCGATATTCCCACGGGATCGACACTTATGCGGGTATCTGACAATATTATCTTTTAAATTGCCATTCTATCTATCCCTCAATGTTATTACCTACTTAAAACACAAACACTTAACCGAACATTCTCTCTTTACAATATCACCCACGCATTATTTATCTCACAATTTATAGTCCGAGATTATTTATGGGAAAAGCGAAATCCTCCACTTTCATTCAACTCAAGGCGAGTTAGCAAGCTTAAGTGGCAGTGGGCAGCCCCTGCAGTGTCGACATTAGACAGCGACAAAAATCGGTCGCTAAGTCGTATCGTAGTCAAATTCCTTTAATAGATTTTCAACTTTATTTCGAAATTATAAGGTTGAAAATGTATTAAGAAATTTGACATCTATATGTCGGGACTGCAGGGCCTGGCCATGTTTTTCAAAGGACCGATGGCCGGTGGAGCAGAAGAGTCCGGCCAAAGTAAATGGGGGATTACTACTCCATATCACTTACGGACATGAGATTACTTCGGGGCACGAACTAGAAATAAATGACAAGATTTGACAGTTGTCCTTGCCCCCGATGTTTTACCCAGCCCAAAAAATTTGACACTTGTTTCGACGGATCAACTACTTTTGGATGGATCTTCGTTGACGGAGTTAGAGAGTAGACCCCCTGGAGTGGAGACCGCGTATCGGTAAGCGTAGTGTGGGACGTCCCCCAGCTAGATGGACCGACGACTTTGAGAAGGTGGCTGGGACAAACTGGATGCGGAAGGCAGAGGACAGGGTGTTGTGGCGGAGCATGGGAGAGGCCTGTTCAGTAGTGGACTGCAATAGCCTAAGTTGATTAATTGAAGGACATTTCTAGACTAGAACTGAAGAGAATAATACAAAGCGACCTCGACCTTCCAACAGTTATGGGAACAGCAAGGTTATTTGAATGTGCGTCACATGTGTTCTTGTGAAATTATGCGAATGATCCGCATAAACCTTGACTAGTAATTAAAAGTCTATTGAATCTGAACTGTTGGTTGTTAAGACGCTGAATAAAGGAAATGGTGGCAGTTAACCATTATTATTTTACTTCTGCAAACTACGAGTAAACGTAAACTACGAAATATTAACATCTGAATTAAAAATTACGGTTACGAGTAGTGAGAAGCCCATAACTCTGACAACCAGTCTTGCTATGGGGTATCGCGTTGCCCAGTACATAAGTGGGCTGTGGAGGCCAGACAGGCTTAGCTCCAAGTATAATACTGGTACTCAGATACATCCAGTTAGACTAGAAGCTGACCCCAATATAGTTGAGAAAAGGTTAGGCAGATGATGATGAATAACAGTTGCGAGAAAATTAAGTAGGAAAGAGAGAGATCATTTGATAAAATCAAAGCGTTCTTTCCTTTAGAATCCAAACGCAAATACTTAGAACCCCAAAATGGAAGGGTTTTGGGGTTCTGAATATTTGTGTTTGGGTGCTCATGCAGAATCAATTTTGTCACCCTCCCTTCAATAGTTATATATTTTGTGTATTTTATCTATGGGCCTCAGTTGCCTGATAATAAAATGATTATTATTATTATTAATAGCCTTAAGCTACATTCAACCCCAGTATGCAACGCCCCACACCAAGTCCGGGCGACTACGGGGCGACCCTAGCCTCCGTTTCTCAGTACACAATTAAGGGCGCCCACCCATCTGCGTATTTTCCAGTGAAGCAGTAAAATCCATCCGGCACAACTGTTAGTTTTCCCTCACGACCCTTCTACTATAGCGGTTTTTAAAGCCGTTATGTTGAGTAGGATATTTTAATGCCAAGTAGGTACAGTGAAAAAACTCAAGCTCAAAAGTAGTGTTAGTCTTTGGAATATTGAATTAAATTTTAGGAGAAGCGCATAAAAAACTCTAGTGTAATGTCGCATTGGGAAAATACAATCTTAGTGAGTCTTGGGTGGCGTAGTGGTAAGGTGCGATTTCGAATGCACCAGACCAGGTGCGTTGGAAATTTTGTAGGCTATTCAAATGGCGGCTTTCTTCGAGATCAAAGGAGTGCAACTTCTGTACGTAGTACTATTATATATTCTGTGTTCTTGGCGTAACTGATTTACATTCGTCACCTCACACATCAGGTCCAGTTGAAAACCAGGGTCGGGCACTAGTTGTCTAACATTTTTGCTGAACTGGGCCTTTTTGGCGCAGCCGTGAGGCACACTTTCCTGCTAATTTCTCACATCGGACTTTACACCTTTTATTTGATCTTTTATATGTTTTTATCTGATGTTTTTTGTTTCTTTTTAGTCTGTGCTAAATAAATGTATTTTCTTTCTTTCTTTGTAACAACACACCGCAAAAAACATAAGATAACATCATGCCTGTATTCCACGTAGGGTTAGACAGAATTGTAGAATAGAATATAATATGTAATTATTTATTTGCATAGAAAGTAGGTACAAAAAAATGCAGATGTTTTTGTGTACCTACTTACCTATAGTACACCTACAATTCGCCAGTCATGTTTGTAAAACCCTGCCAGCCTATTGCCACTAAACCACGTGAAAATCCTACAGCCTAAAATTTATGATAGGTAACAATGGGTACAAAAAATCATGGCTCCTCGCACTGCACTTAGTGACCGTTGGAGACATGCAAATCTTTTCACGTTGAACTATAAATCAGATTAAACAACACTTCCTTGAGATCAAGACTTATGAATACCTACATTCCTAGGACAGGTTCTAAGAAACACTTCGCTACACTTAGCCTAGTCGACGCATGACAAACGCATTAAGATGTTTAAAATTAATATTATACTCAATACTTTATTGCTTTACCATAATGTGTACTTAAGTGGTCACTAATATATAATTAAGATCATTATGGACCCTGTAGGGCACAGCAAAAAGGGTAGGAGAGAGGAAGCCCTGTTTTTGGAGATAATTGTTTTGTAGGAACTAGTTTTAACTTACTTACTAAATTATAATCCGAGTCAGTAGATCATGAAGCTTATATTTGTTAGCTTATATCTGATAAATAAATAAATTGAATTGAAATAAATTGAATGAATAATATACCTACTACACATTTCGCTTATCTATTATTTATGTATTATTATTATTTCAAGTTAAACAAATATCAACTTTATTTTAATGAAAATTAAGTTGATTTCAGAGGGACTAGCACTATTGAAAAAGTTACAAAAATGTTTGTAGTTGTAGCGTAAACTGAACTTTATTTGTGTAAGATTTAAAGTTACTTTTCCATAAACTCATATTTGTTTAGATTTTTTGGCAAATTAATCGCGAATGCAGATTACATACATTATAATCTCACGCCTTCTCCCCATGGGGATAGGAAACTACAGAACGCCACCTGCTACGATCCTTACCTACATACCTATAGAATAGAATAGAATACTCTTTATTATGTACACCATAACACCACACCACCACCGACACCATCCGCCAACAAGACCAACCACCATCCTCCCATCCCCATCCATTCATCCTCTCAACATGACCAAACCATTTATTCTAAGCATACTCTTTCCAATTTTGGACATCTTAAAAAAATAAAAACTATTGGTAAATATGTTTTTAAACACCTAAATACCTTTCAGAGTTTGCAAGGTAATAAGCTCACCAACACGGACTCCATAGAACCATTAAGGTCAGTCACTTATCCAGTAATCGACTTAAAACCCAGTCGAACCAGTACAGGAGCCACCCACAAGTATCTACTTATCTTTTTTTTTTCATCGTAATCTTTACTACGAACACAACATACAGTAGGCCGAACGTCAGTAGTAACACTATGACCTTGAGCTAGCCTAGCGTAGAGGGGAGGGGGAAGGGGCAACTGCACCCGTTCGTTGCACCCCCTGCGCTTTGACCAAAATGAGTCCAAAACTCTAAATTGGACTAAAACATAGTTTTATAACCTGTATTTTTACTTTGTATTTACTAAGATATACAGGTTGAAATCGAAAACATGCGACAAATTGAAATGGGAGGTAGTACTCATCATTATGAACAACTTTTACTATGGGAACAAACCCGAAATCGCAAAATCGCAATCGAAAAAGGGCTTGGTCCCATAGTAAAAGTTGTTCATAATGATGAGTACTACCTCCCATTTCGATTTGTCGCATGTTTTCAATTTCAACCTGTATAAGCCGCAGTCATCCTCGAAAAGGGGGCACATTGTTAGGTCTACAGAAAAATGGGGTGTATTTTTTTAAATGGGTTTTTATGGCTTGCGACAGTCACCTTCACCGTCCCCTATCCTTCCAGAAAGAACCCCCCCTTAGAGAAAACCTGGATCCGCGCCTGATAAAAGGCTAGCGGGGTAATTGCATAACACACTAACGATTTATACCGGTCGGATCCCCATCTGATCCCCTGCTCGTTATTATTATGATTTAATTTCTGTCTGATCCACTATAAACTCTTTTTACAGCAGGAATGGTCATTTTGACAGTTTATTGACAGTTATTTACGTTGTTGAGCACACACATTTTTCGAACATATCACACTAATATTATAAAGGCGAAAGTTTGTGTGTGTGTGTTTATATGTTTGTTACTTCTTCACGCTCAAACGGCTGGGTCAATTTTGATAAAATTTTGTATGGAGGTAGTCGACACCCTGGATTAACATATAGGCTACTTCTTATCCCGATATTCCCACGGGATCGACATTTACGCGGGTGAAACCGCGGGGCGCAGCTAGTAATGATATAAAGCAATGAATTAGCAATATCCTTGAAAATGATTCAGATTGAGATTGATAGTTTGATAGTGTGTTACGCCATTACGGTGCTGCTTATACTGGTTTAGTAAGCACTGACATGCGGCCTACGTTACGTAGCAACATAGTAGTAACTGTTCATCACGTCGCAACTCGAGTCTACATTCTCAGGCTAAAGATAGACCAAACAGCTAACATTAGCGTTGAGAAAAATTACCGGTTCTATCATTACACTAGGAATTTTGAACATGTAGTAGAGTATTATGGAGACGCTGTTAAGGCGAATGCATCAGGGTTTTTTTTTGTGGATGGGAAATCATCAAAATGACCCCTCCCGCTCTGGGTGGAGCGGAAGGGAGTGTCAGACTCTTGCTGACTAAAAGCCACCCGTGTGTCTTCCTTAGCCCTTTATGTTTCGGGGTAGCGGTAACTCTCAAATATTTTTACGATTTTTTGCATTTTGCAAGTCAGTATCAGCACTCTAATTGCGAATCACAATCTGAATCATATTAGAGTATATTGCTAATCCATTGCTTCATATGTTCGAAAAAATTGTCTGCTCAACAACTTAAATAACGCAATCAATGTTGTTGAACTATTAAAATGAAAGTCATTTCTAATGTTAGTGTGTT
Organism: Amphipoea oculea; assembly: GCA_945859645.1. Lineage (NCBI taxonomy): Eukaryota > Metazoa > Arthropoda > Insecta > Lepidoptera > Noctuidae > Amphipoea > Amphipoea oculea. The sequence goes on from OX243880.1 coordinate 18,111,768, forward strand.
ACGCAATTACCCCCAGATTGTATATTGATCTTATTAAGATTCGCGGCCGTAACAAATATTTATTTATAGAATTATAATCATACAAATCCTCAATACATCTCTCTAAGTTCATATTAGCGTATTGAATGACTATTTCAACAAAAATCATGACATTTAAGCACACCCCGGACACTCCATACAACCCTCGCAAAATAATTACCTACTACTACTACATTAAAAATGACGTTTGTATACGTATGAATGTGTGCGTGAGGTACTTGTGTTTGCGAGCGCTCTTGTTAAAGAACTGCGACGAATACGCCGAAGTGCGGGGTGAGGTGCGGTAACTGATGTTAGTGCGGGGAAGGGAGTGACCTTTCTGTACGTAGTACTTTAAGTATTCTGTGATTTAAGGCCAATTCTAACCTAGGAGTTATATTGCTGATTCTAAACATTATAATTCTGTAAAGCCATACTTATTTTTTAATCGCGAATCATAATTGATTCAACATACAACCTAACACTGACCTGTAAATTGTAAAAAACGTAAGTAAATTTAAATTTCGCGGACTACGTTGTCGCATCCCTCTTAATATGCCCGAAGATGGTCTAGACGTAATTGTTGAGTAACCTAGTTGTGCCTGTCTAAATTTCAATAACCCATTAAAAAAATCCGTAGAAAAAAACACCTTCAGTTTTTCCCGAATATCCAATTTTCCAGGAAACTTTTCCAATTTTCCTTTCCTAAAATGGCTTTTTTAAAATGTTCATAATTGAACATTTTAAAACAGATGTTTTTACCGAAGAATCTGAGATGTCTTATTCATGAAATTCAAACCACTTCCAGATTCTGTCACATCTTGGAATTCCCCCTCCCATGGCGCCATGTTAAACGGTATTTTAGATCTAAAGATTCGTATGATTCCTAGGAAATCCCGGCTGTTATTCGCAGATCTTTGTCAGTCGTTACGGTTAGTCAAAAACTTGAAAGTCAGACAACCAGTCTTACAAAGGAGTATCGCGTTACTCAGTAACTGTGTTGTGTAGGTCAGATAGGCAGTCGCTCTATGTAAATACTGATACTCAGCTGCATCCGGTTAGACTGGAAGCCGACCCCAACATAGTTCGAAAAGGCTTGGCATATAGATTGAAGTTAAGTTCAAATAGGTATTTATGACATTCAAATCACTTTCACATTCACACTAATATTATAAAGGCGAAAGTTTGTGAGAGCGTGTGTGTGTGTTTATTACTTCTTCACGCTCAAACGGCAGGACCAATTTCGATAAAATTTAGTATGGAGGTAGCCGACACCCTGGATTAACATATAGGCTACTTTTTATCACGACATTCCCACGGGATCGACATTTACGCGGGTGAAACCGCGGGGCGCAGCTAGTCTCTCCCAGTCCCATGGCGTCATGTAAACGGTATTTTAGATCCAAAGATGCGAACGATTTTATCAAGTCAAAATGACAAAGTTGCGTGCACTTAGTATGTCTTAGTTTCCGAGAAGTCATTACTCCTGCGTAGTAGTTTAGTGCTTTAGAGCCTGCGCCCACTGAGGCACGGCAAGGCAGGGGGCATCCTATGGCATCACTACACTACATGTAAGCGCTGCATACTGCTGACGGCAACGATGCCCATGCCGCACGTCGAAGCGTACTTACGCGACATGGCGCTTGCGCGTTCTTTTCACAACAGCCGTAAGCTCAGGTACGCAAGGCGATATTTCTGCGCGGCGGTTTTTTTCCCACACTGGATTTTTAACGCTCTGCTTAGCGTCGAGAGTACAAAATCCAACAGTGTGTTTTTTCAACGCTTTGGGATGCACTCTGTTAGATTCTCTACGCTCGGTTCAACACCGAGTGTTGAAAATCCTGCCCGGCGATTATAAATCTATGCCCGCCGCGATATTTTTACGTCCGTGCGAATGTGGGCTAACGTAAGTCTGCCGAAGCATCCCGAGGTATGCCGAGGTATTCCGAGGGATGCCGAGGCTTCGCGAACGCTGCCGACCTAACCATACCGCAGCTTTGTTTTATGCCCACGATGATTATAATTGGTAGGGGAGCCCAGAGGGTTTTTGAGCAAGCATATTCAGGGTGAGAAGTTGAAAGCTGAGTAGGTCTGGCATGAGGAAAGAACACCGAAAATATATTTAAAAAGTTTCTTATAGGAGCCCTGTGGTCAGGAGTCCACTTTCAGATTTCAAAAAAAGGCCGAAAATAAGTGATCTTCAGAGGTGTTGTTTTTGGCATGATCGGATCTGGTCTAACCCATAATGACTTAAATAGGCAAATCTGACGGAGAAATTGTGGGCTTTCCCCAAATCTGACGACTTTGAAAACTCAGATTTGGCCCATTTCTAAAAGGGTATTGAGGGCGAATGAAAGTTATTCTATGCAATAGTGCACATTGTAATACTGTTAAGTTATATTTCTATTCGTCGCATAAAAATCCCTTGCCATGCCGTGCCGCCAGTGGGTGCAGGCCCCTAATCTGCAGCACTTACGATGATTGCACCGAGCTAGGCCATTAGGCAATGCTAATTACGCAATCCTAGCAAGGATTGTAATAATAATATTGAAACATGTAGACGACAAAACGTTGGGAAAAACGTTAAATGAAGAAATAGAGATGATAGCTGTATTAGTTATTTATAGAATTTGAGCCGTCAATCGTGCTGTATCATTGTTCTTGTGTGGCATTATCGTTTACAATTGGTTTTGGGTCTATTGTCTTCGTAAATGTAACATTAGGATTACCGAGGCCCTAACACGAACACGAGATATTAATGTACCGTAAATTGGAACAATTTTTTTTTAAGTGAAACTTCTTTACGCACGCTTGACTTGGGGAGTAAGCTGGCGAACGCGTGACGTAGGCGTTACGTAAAGTGTGATCGGGCGAGGCGAACGGGAGTTTAGTGAAGGATATAAGCAAGAGAATGCAGTGCGCGCGCCACAGATATAGATCTCGCGCGCACATTTTCTTTCTCTCTTCCTCTCATAGCCAAATACGTTTGAAGTTTCACTTCAGTCGTGTGGTCATAAGCACACTCGGTTTTTTTTAAATTGAAAACAAAACCATCCTATAAGTAGTATTTTGGTTAAAAAAAAATCTACTAGCATAATTAATACAGTCCGATTCAAAGTTTATGGCGGCTCTGAAGTGCGCTACTCGTTGCGCACCGTACAGTATCTCACCCGGCTCTCACTCACCCCCGCTGACATGTGAATTTGTTATGGCAGCGACTTGCCTCATGTTCCGAGCTGCCATAAAGGTTGAATCGGGCTGTAAAAGTCTTTAAACTAAGTAAATACTGTGTGCGAAGCTAATATTTTCAGTTTAAAAATCGTTCGAATTCACGTTAGAGCGGTAGTGCCACAAGGGCATTGCCAATACGTTGCATTTGGGTCGTAGTAACACAGTGACTTCGACGCAGTAAGTTACACGAGCGCTGCGATGACGTCACTGCTCAGGCGTTGCAGCGCCGACGCACAGTGGGCCCATACTGAAAATTTGTGGACTTAGGCAACAAAGTTCCAATATCGATGCGATTTTTTTTTATATGACGTGTTATGATATTCCTAACAACTTTTATTCTTATAAAATTTCGTCTAAAGTTGATAGTTTGTCTTGAAAAAAATTTATTAGTTTTTTTTTGTATGGAGCGAATCACGTTTCATTTTTTTCCTTCAATTGTACTAATATGTTGAATGTGTGGCGGTGAGTATATGGTAGCTAGGGTCATTCTCTATCCATGAAGAAAAAAATCAGCGCCGGCTATCTGCGGCATCGCGAGTAATCATTCGGTAAAAAAATATATTTTGTATGAAATTTTTTGCCATTTAAAATAAATTCAAAGTATATTTTTTGTCTCATTTGGCTGTTTTGACCTTCTTTTTAGTTAAATATATAGTTTTAATAGCGCATAGTTAGATATAACTAGTAATTCTGGTAGAGATTTAGTTATTATTGCATGTTATCGGTAGCACCTGCATTGTGATTGATGACTCATTTGTTTGTGCGCTCGGCTAAGCGCATAACTAATGAGTTTTCAAAAATGCTCGTCTCTGATTGGCTGTGTTATTTTTTTAACTGCACGTTATCTATTGTTGAATAAATATCGTAATAAGTTTCAGGTTATACTAATTTTGTTAATGATAGGTGAAATAATTTAAATCTGTACGGGCAAGTCATTGATAATTACCTACATAATCAAGCGTATGTATATTATAGTATAAGTTATCGTACGTCTGACCAATATGAAACTGTGAAGTAATTGTAGCCCTGAAAAGGGCTGTTTGTCATATTCCTAGCCCTGATGGGCTTTTGTGGGAATAATCTAGAGCCGGATCATATTATTTCTTGTTCCAGAAGTGCTAGTGGGTCTGGCAAATTTTCGGACTCTGCTATGAGGCATTCTTCTTCCTCCATAATCTCACTGCCACAGGGAGGCTCAGTAGTCTGTAACAACTGAATTGCTTCAGGCTACAACTCATTATGAACCTTCTTCGTTATTTTAGGCCTTATGTAGGATATGTGGGGATCAGAGCTTATTAGAAGTCCATGAAGGATGTCTTCGTTTGTTGCTATTCTCCCTGTTTTCCGAGTGTGCCTCTCCCTGACGTTTCTGAAGTCCTTATTACGGGCTTCCGATGCTTCTTCAGATAAGGTACCTAAAACGAATAAGTTATGTACATTTTAATTTCAAAACGCAATCGAGTCAAATAATACATCATACTATATTTATTTTTTACTTACCGATTGGCAAAACACCAAAGTGGTTACAGATGTCTGCACCGTGCATTAGAAGTTTATGTACACTAACTGGCATGTAGTACCACGAATAGTGTTGCACGTACACATCAGCTGTTTCTCTACAGTACCTTCTAAATTTTTCACAGTCAATGTTTTTGCCTGATGATATGGCTTGTAGAATAACGGAAAATCTGAAAATCAGATTTTCGTCAATTCCCGTTATTCTGGAAGATCTTTTGTAATCTTGGAAAAAGCGCCTCGCAGTATTCCCGTCATTTGTAGTTCCAAAACCCTAAAATGGGAAAACAATACTGTAATATACAATATATATAGATATAATACACAAACAACATAAAAAGAGCGAAAATTAAATACATACCTGTTTGACTATATCAATCAGCATTCCAGTTTGCTCACGAAATTCTTGTTGCGTGGTATTTTTTTTAGCTTGTTTCAAAGCCTTATGTTCGCCTCGAGCAGTCCATCGCTGAAAATCCAGATTATAAGATATATGGAGAAGACATTCCATACACCGAATCTTCATATGCAGTGAAGAAATTCCTTGTTTGTAAATTTCTTCACGAAGTGGTTTGGAAGCCAAAGCGTCTAAATTATTCATTTCGCTCGGTTTTGCCAAGCAAATGGGACACGTTGCAAATGATGGTACTTCAGCAATAATATTGGCCACTTTTCCATCAATCATGGTCATATGCAATTCATGTGATACAATAATATTTCCAAACTGTGTAGATATTCGTTCATCAATTTGTTTTTTCATCTCAGACTCTTCAGACTTTATAAAATCAGCTGTCTCTGAAGTGAAAGTAAACTTCACTGGTCGACAGTAAAGAGTTGAGCAAGGTGTGGGGTTCTCCCAAACTATATTTTCATTCCCAGATGATGGGCTAGTAGACACTAGCCGAAGAGGGACGATACTTATCATGACTACTGATGAATCATCGAACTCTGTAGCTGTGTTTGAAGTTTTCTGTTTATAATTACTCTGCGACGAAGAACCATCAAGTCCCCATTTCCAGGTTAACTTGAGTTCTTCATTTTGAGACCTATCAACAGAATTCATATCTAGTAAAATCCTCTTCACAGTGTGGTCCAATAGCGCTTGCAATTTAATGTGAGCTCCTTTTTCAGTAATCTCCATACTCTCTTGTGGTGGGTAACATCTTTTCTTGGCATTTACAAGATTTGGATAAGATGGAAAGGCAGCACAGTTTTCTTCTTTCAGAAATTGTCGAAGAGCTAAGTATTTCCATTTCGAGAGCGCAAGTGATGTATAAAGAGCTAAACACTTATCTTCAGAGACAGTACTTAAGCTCTGCTTCTTGAATAGTCGCTCATCTACTTCGGATAGCGCATCTGGATTACTGGAAAGGTATTCGACCACTTTTGCCAGATTCGTTTTGCCGTTGTCTTTCAATTTTGTTATGTACCAGTGCTGCAACTCTTCCTCGGAATTTTCTTCTACTATGGAAGTAGAACGTCTTTTTTTTTGCTTATTACTTAAGTCTTCGAACGGTTTTCTGTGCTCCTTTTCTGTAGATGTTCCCGCTTCCTCAGTACATACTGCAAGAGTAGGAACATGGGAATCTATATCCACAGGCTCAGATAAGGCTGCGTCTGAAAAGCCCATCTCACTTCTCAGGTCAACAGTGTCACAAACAGGCCATTTGATGTTTTTTTCCAACCACTTGCGATTACTTTCACGGTTCATAAAAGTTTTTTGATGTCTACATGACTCTATCCACTTTTTATTTAGATTTACACAAAAAAGTCGACAGAACTCCTTGATTCGGTTCTTGTCTTCTTCAGAAACTTCGGTAGTCAAGACAGAAATGATACTTTCATATAGAAACATATGATTTTTCAGATCACCGCCACTTCTTAATTTCACAAAAAGATCTAGGTTGGTACAAAATCCAGCCATAGTTCTAATGTAAATATAAAAATAAAAGTATTTCACTGTGTTCACAAATAAGCGACAAGAGCGAAACTAGATGGACTTAATGAATGTCTTTATATTTATAGTCAGTGTTAATTACTCAAGTAGTGGACATAACAGTGAGTGAAAATTATTCAGCCAATCAGAGACGAGCATTTTTGAAAACTCATTAGTTATGCGCTTAGCCGAGCGCACAAACAAATGAGTCATCAATCACAATGCAGGTGCTACCGATAACATGCAATAATAACTAAATCTCTACCAGAATTACTAGTTATATGTAACTATGCGCTATTAAAACTATATATTTAACTAAAAAGAAGGTCAAAACAGCCAAATGAGACAAAAAATATACTTTGAATTTATTTTAAATGGCAAAAAATTTCATACAAAATATTTTTTTTTTACCGAATGATTACTCGCGATGCCGCAGATAGCCGGCGCTGATTTTTTTTTTCATGGATAGAGAATGACCCTAGCAATCATATACTCACCGCCACACACTCAACATATTAGTACAATTGAAGAAAAAAAATGAAACGTGATTCGCTCCATACAAAAAAAACTAATAAATTTTTTTCAAGACAAACTATCAACTTTAGACGAAATTTTATAAGAATATTAGTTGTTAGGAATATCATAACACGTCATATAAAAAAAAACGCATCGATATTGGAACTTTGTTGCCTAAGTCCACAAATTTTCAGTATGGGCCCACTGTGCGACGCAACGCAACGCATTGGCAACGCCCGTGTGGCATCGCCCTTAGGGTCGGTTAACATCTGACGGAAGATGCGTCGCGTATTATCGGTCGCGTAACGCCAAAACAGACAATTATAATATGATAAAACATTCAACCTTTCGCACTCAACCGATGATGCGTTAGTGTGTCGAGCGAATAAATAGACGCAATCGAAGTTACGCCCGAGTCCCGACGCATTTTCCGTCAGATGTGAACCGACCCTTACGCTTACTCCGCGCGTTCGTGCTTGGCCCGCAAAGTATCGTATAGCCCTCTGTGTGACAAAGGGTGTTACCACACCAATCGATCGATCGCCGATCGATTTCATCGATCGACATCGGTCGACGTTGATCGATTGGTGTGGTAGCTTTAATTGATCGACGGATACCGGTCGACTAACCAATCAATCGATTGCCGGTCGATGGCATTGGGCGACGGCATCCGTCGACGTAGATCGATTGACCCCGGCTATATTGCATCAGTTTCTTTCGAAATGTATTCTCGATCGACGTCGACTAATCCATTCTACCATCGATCGATTGCATCTATCGACTATCGATCGAATGGTGTGGTAGGAACTATCGATCGACGTCGACTAATCCATTCCTACCATCGATCGATTGCATCGATCGACGATCGATCGATTGGTGTGGTAACACCCTAAGTCCCAAATATTGCCTCCGCAAATTCCATTTCATTTCTAACAAAATCAACGAAAAATACAGAACTTGGACTAACAATATTGTCACTAATCTTTTCCCATACCTCATCTGCATCTTACCCAAGGAAAGTAGGGTCTACGATGACGTAAGTGTTAGTATTTTTGCATTCGCACTTGTGCCCAGCCTTGTGATGATAAATGGGTCAATTACTGGTATATGCCCTTGTAAGGGGCCGCTTATAGTACCGGAAGACTTTAGCGATTTGAACTTAGGAAATGTAATAATTAATAGGAGCGAGGCGATGTTACTTGACAACTGTTATTGTAATAAAAGTAATTATTATTATTGCCAATGCTACATATTATATTGAATCTATTTATACAATTATTAACAACTAGGCCCGCGACTTCGTTCGCGTGAAATTTCTTATTCCCTCGACCCATCTCGTCGTATTGCATCACTTGCCCGCGTCTCCTGCTCTATCACTTCGTTTCCCCATAGCGCTTTTGCTTGGCTCCTAAGGGTCATAGCGTGACGTTAAATAGCCTATAGCCTTCCAATGCAAGAAGAATTTTTCAAATCCGACGGGTAGTTCCAGAGATTACCCCACACATACAAACGTACAAACAAATTTTACCTCTTTATAATATTAAGTATAGATGAATAGATATTAAAATAACTAGCAGCGCCCCGCGGTTTCACCCGCATAAGTTTCGATCCCCTGGGAATATCGGGATAAAATCTATCTAATGTCCTTTCCCGAGTTTTTTATAATATTAATATGGATATCACGTCTGTATTCGAAGGGTTAGGCAGAGGTGTACCTATAGTACAGACGACGCCAGCACATCAAGTTACTACAATCTGTCAAATTTCTTCAATAGATTTTCAACTTAATTTCTAAATTATAAGGTTCAAGGTTGATTGGGAAATTTTGACAGTTTCGGGTACCTTGATGTGCTGGCGTCGGTACGTCCACATTTCGACCGTTATGTTTCATCATCATCAATGTTCCCACTAATCCCACTGGTGGGACAGAGGCCGCCTCTCTGAAAGGGAGTGGGCTGTAATCTACCACGCAGGCCCAGTGCGGGTTGGCAGATGTCACATGTCAACGAATTTTTGGTTCTAGGACATGTCGCATGCATGTTTAGGTCCCATATAGGGGGGAGCCGACAGCTTGCAGTTGTTTTGCCGTTTATTTTATTGGTTGGTACCAAACATGCTTTTTCATATTTGTCGACCCTCCTAGATCGTTGGTATTCCACATAACAAAAGCGCCCACCCAATATTTCGTAAGGAGGAACTAGGCAGTAAAAAATAACATTCAGATTCATAAGCCATGACAAGTTGTTACCTATTTAGGTCATTGATAGCTCCGAAATGACTAACAATTGGCAAAAGTCTTGTTAGAAGAAAAGGTTCTACTCGAAAAGCTCTTTCTATTGGTATACTTACAGGGTACTTGGGTGATGGATGCAAAGCTTGAAAGGGATTATGTTTTAGGCAATTATAACATACTTGCTTAGACGAAGTCTGTTCCTTTTTTTATTATTGTTGAAACTTCAAGGTTCTTAACTATAAAACCCTTTTTCTTTTTTTCAATTAATTTCTAATTTTGTCCAGTAAAAGTTGTTAAGTATGTTATTTTTTTTCGCCCGACTACTCGGGTACTGACTCTGACTAGTGTGAATAAATAACGACTTTATGTCCTCAGTAACTAAGCTGATTTTTCTATTCAATGAAACCTGAATTAAAAAAAAAAGGAACAGACTTCGTCTAAGACAACTTAAATTAAATATGTTGTAAATGGCCTAAAATATCATCCCTTTCAAGCTTTGCACCCATCTCCCAAACCTCATGTAAGTATCTCTTAAGGCTATTTACCAACTTACGGCAGTTTCACCGACCCTCAGGCCCTAATCTATTGCATCATATTGTAACAATTTCTCACAGCTGTCCGTCCGACAATAGGGCTCCCGTCTAAATTGCCGAGTGCTGACAATTTCTACCAATCACTTGGATCTGGTGCATCCTGCGCTCATGAGTTACTTCCTATTGATACTAGCGTGAAGTGGTACGGAGTGGACATTTATGAGTCATGGCGGATTCCAATGGGAGAGCCATCCATACTTCGATTTATACTATCCATACTAATATTGTAAAAAAAAAACAACAAAATACATTTCATTTGTTTTTCACTTTTTTTTAGTACATTTATGTGCTTGAAGTCTTAAATAATAAATTATACTTCATCATCATCATAAGTTAAAAGTCGTTGCTTTCATACACATTCTATATCAGATGATATCGATTGTTCTCTAATAACTTTTAATTTCAATCAATTAATTCGATTTTTTTTTACTCGCAAACTAAAACTTGCACGCCATGAGTGGTCAAAGATGTGCTTCTAAAAAAAAAAGTGTCAGGTTTCTAGGTATCTACATTCCATTTAAGGCTACATCCGACACTTTTTAGGTCAAGCAACTTGTATTGCAACTGACGTATTTATAATGTGACCACGCTTCAGAGATTCGCGGGATAATCCACATTTTTTGCACCATATAATATAAAATTTAAAGCTTACATTGTCATGGATTATCTGAGAAGAAATCTGTATCTACCTGGAAATACCCTGCCAAATAACTTATGCAAATTATAAAAACCTTTTTTTGTCGGCTTCAGTAGGTATGTTTTGTGCAACGTAAGTGATTCTTTAAAAAGACACTGGACTCAAATTATGTAAATCCTGCGCAGACGCAAATTAATTAATTTGTCAAACATTTTAGCCGCTTGTTTTGCCGCCGGAGCCGCGGCAGTTTTCTTCAGTGCTAGTACTCAAAGACATCATGAAACTGAAAAAATTACACCGGAAGACACCGAATTCTTGCTAGATAATAAAAACTGAAGCATAGTGATAAAACTAGCACTACTTCTAGCAAGAGTATCGTCAACAATTACATCAACCGAATGATATCAAGATTACCATGGATATGGAAGCTTCGAGGGTTATCTCTTATCAGATAGCGAACCAATTTCGCTACTAGCCTAATCCGATGGTGACTGGTAACCTAAGTTCATACAAGTAGATAAGCGGTAATTTTCAGCGATAAGAAATTAATAGAAGTAAAAGTGTGGAAGAGATAAATTATTGGCAATGCTGAATGCGTGAAGCCAGCGTCAAACGCACATCCAAGATGGACGTAACTCATAAGACAGACGAGGTTTTGTAAAACGACCTAGTCGACGTGAACTACAGGGTGAAATTGAATTCATGGGCATCCTTTTAAGGGGTCATTGTACTCATCATTATGAACACATTTTACTATGGGACCAAACCTGAAATTGCGAAAAAAAATCAGCTCTTCCCTACATTTTGACGAGTTATGTGAACATAAATGCAAGGAACAGCTTATTTTTTTTTTTGCGATTTTAGGTTTAGTCCCATAGTAAAATGTGTTCATAATGATGAGTACAATGACCCCTTAAAAGGATGCCCATGAATTTAATTTCACCCTGTATATTTTGGATTATTACTGGAGGCCTTCCGTTAAGCTAAAGAAAAGAAGGATTGACTGTATAAAGGATGGTATTATAGCAAAAGAAGTTAATGACAGAGTGACGGCAGACAGGGGAGCATGAAAGAAAAAACGTGTTGCGCTGACTAACGTACCGCTACCGACCAAGTAACACGGGACAAGAGCAGAAAGATTATGACTGGCAGCTAAAGGCTTGAAAAAACAGCGCTTCTAAGGAAACCATCCATCAAAAGACTGGGATCTTGATTGATAGGCGTAAATATAATAAAAGAGGGATAAAAAGCGGCTACATGGAACATACAAGTTCTACAAAGCAAATGACGATATACCCTAAACTAAAATCCTCGTAAAACTGTAAAGAGTATGTACGTCATGTGAAGAAGTATGCGCAGTATGAAAAAACTCCAGTTAGGTTATCTAGGACGTAGCTTTATATACGAATCTAAGTTTTATTGGTGTAATAATAGCTAAATCTAGTCTTAACCGGCTTAAACTGCCTTTGAGAGGTCATGTGTGACTTTTTACTGGTTTTACAAGTTCTGGGTAAGTTAATTAAGTTTTTGCAAATAGCTACTGCATTGAAATTAAAATGTGTCAGTTATTGAGCTATTGAAACCATAATCTGTTTTTTATATTTCGCAAAAATGCCTTTGTGTAAATCAAATAACGTCATGCTGTAAAAGCATGCTTGTTTGAGCTATAAGTTATTATTAGCGATTTATTATTAGTTATTCTAGCAAGAATATTTGGGCTTCATTATCTATATATATTTAATGTGGATGATTGCCTGGAACCCCGCACTGCTAGGTATAGGACTATACGCCCTTTTTTCTACCATATTTGGGTATGCCGCATATTAATATTGCTAACATTAAAATATTTATTTTGTCTTCCAGTAGTCAATGTTTACATTCCTTAACACTTAAACAATCAATAAAAACCTAAAAGTAATAAACTTAATTCGTGCAATAAAAAAAAAAACAATAAATATTCGCGTTAACATGTGTCACTGACACATTCGTAGAAAAAAAAAATTGCAAGCCTTTTTATAAGGTAACCATGTTCGTAACCATTTCTCGGATAGTCCGGATTCAGTGGCGAGCGTGGTGACTCACGCAAGCGCAGAAGGACTGTGCCAAATAAAATGTTGAATGAAAAATATATATAAATTAAGTTATTAAATGGAAGGTAACGGATATTTTAATTAATCCAGATGGTATATTAATTAAATTGACTAGGTGTTAACCTCATCAAAAATGTAGCCGAGATTACTTTTATTTAACAAAAATATAATTTTGAATAGGTTTAGAATTAAGGAGCAGCTTAAAAGATGTTGTAGAGTTGCTAGGTGTTTTTTGCAAAAAAAAAATGTGCGCACTAAATGTACGCTTTTTAATACCTGTGAGGAAAACTTAGTTTTTAGTTTATTCTTAATTTAGTTTAGATTGTTGATATTTTTTGTCAAATCGCTTCTCATAACTAGCAGGCCAATTGCGTAACACATTATTAATAAGAATCGGTTTCATTTTGACAGTTCAACAACATTCATTGCGTTATATACGTGTTGAACAGACAAATTTTTTGAACTTATGAAGCAATGGATTAGAAATTTGCTTCAAAATGATTCAGATTCCGATATATAGTGCGTTACGCAATTAGGGTGCTTGGTAAAATTCTTGTTTAGATGAAAAATATGTCGGAGACGCATTTAATTAAGCCGGCACAATTTATTTTGATATCTAAAAAGCAATTTATTACATTTGTCTGGTGAAAACAGTAGCGTATCTTGTCCTGTCTACCTTCATCGTTCAATTTCCAGCAAATTATATCCTGTTACTTTTAGTGCCTTTGCCTGGATATTAATTATTTTATAAAAACAAGTTTTACAGGACAGGCATTAATACTTACTTAGTACCTAAATGTGAGTTATAAGGCAAGTAAATACGCATTTGATGAATATAAATGAGTTTCAATTCTAAGGTGCAGCAAGCAGAGACTTTAAGACATCTGATTATTCCGAATTCTTTGTAAAACAACGCTACATTTAAAGAATTATTATCAAACAAAAAACACATTCTAGACAAAATATTACAAAACACGATAAATTTTAAGTTTTAATTATCTTGGCAATGACATTTCAATAGATTTTACCTCTAAAACAACCTCATTTCAGTGTTTGTGCGTAAAATATGCATGAGGTGCCACAGGCGATGCTTTTCAAACGTTTGCCACATCGATTGAGGTGTGGCAACTTGCTTTTGCTGCTATAAAACCGACCTGAGGTTGTCAACTTTTTGGCTGATGCAATAGGGTGGCTGGCTTGCGTGATGCTTGTTTATCCTTTGCGAGTTCATAAGCGATCAAGCAAGATGAAATCAACAGCTCTTTGATAAAAAGGTGAAAATTGTATATCGGGGTTTGCTTTAGGTAACTGTTGGACTTCCAGTTCGTGTTATTTGAGCACACACACACATAGGTAGCAACCTGATCGCAATCTCACACAGGTTTGTGATATAACTGGGTTTTTAATTTAATGTAACTACCTATAAGTGCCTTGTGCAACCTCGGCTTGCACAAAATAAGTTCTAATAAGCTTCAACAACTTGTAATTTGCAAAAGGCTTGTAATAAAAAGAAATATTTAATGCACTGTGGACGTTTGTACTCGTAAAATTGCTTGTACAACCGAGGTTTGGTCAAAGGAACAGTTTGTCTGCTAGGCCTATAAGAACAATTAACCTGCGCTTTTGTGATTATTATGTTAAATGGATCAATTCCTAAAGATTTGCTAAACACAAGGAAAAGTTTTTGCGGTCAGTACATATCATTTTCAGCCGATGGATGTCCACAACTAGACATTTGTTTCATCAATGCACGCCATTGAACTGGATCTTTGATCACAGTCATGTCACGCAGCTGCTTCTCTGTGCCTATACATGTTTCACATGAGATTAATGGTTCTTAATCTGTCAAGTTCCGCTAATGAGACACAATTGATTTTCTATTGTTCCGTCGCCAATGGGCGACGCACGCCACTTGACCGGTTAAACAAAATTATAAATCGGTTTCGATATTTTTGGTTTTAAATAAGAATATAAATCTCTTCAGCAAAGTGATGCTATTAATAATAATTTTAATAATAGGTATTACAAAGAGCTCTCATAATTTCAAAAACGGCAGGATTTTTAAATTATAATTCTGTCTTATTTGACAAAAATAATACAATATACGAATCTGTTATTTTTTGGTCACTCTATTAATATTCAAATAGATTATTAATATATTCACAAGGATGCTATAAAATCCGGATATAACTAGTTTATCTTTTGGCAAAATCAATTCTAGTTTTATTAATGTCACGCGGTGCGTCGGTGTTACTACTACGACTGGATTTTGCATAAGTTTTCTTTTAAATAGCGGCTATAAATAAGTCCTTAGAAGCACTTTCTCAATACATAATATGCCCGTTCTACACAATAAGAAGTAAATATTATTAATAACTAAACACAAAGACCTATCATAATTGTTCAAGCAATATCGATTACATATGTAACCATTCATTGTAATTTATAACTATGACTTGACGTCGACCAATTACAATAATATTATGCAGGAACTCGAAAATTTTAAAAATATAAAATGTGATAGTCCCATACACCTCTGGCAACCTTCCGAGGAAGGCAAGCGTGATATTATGTCAGGAATAAGAATAAGCCACCCTCCAACCTACAATACCATTACAAAAATAGCATTCTAAAGTGTCCGGCTCTGTGCACGTCACTTCTCAGCCAACATAGGCTACATTAGCCACATATGAGCACACGCTCGTAAAATCGTAACCCATAGCCGTTTATAGCCGTGAAAAACAGAAAAGGTCACCGTAGCCGAAATCTTCATGGGAATATTGTGTCAAGTAGCTCGTTAACTGATTACATACCATCATTTGGGTAAATCTAAACACTTTACTGTCTCTAAGACCTAATTAACGTAAACGCTTAGTGATTGAAGTAAACAATAAACTCCTTTGAATAGCCAACACGTGGCGGTGATAAACAATGAAATTTCTAGCAACAGATGGGTTTAATAGCAGGAAACACGAGACACGTGGAGTAATAAATACTAATAATCAACTCAGACTTAGTTGACACAGAATAACGAAGCAACATTAAATACAAAGACATTTTTTAATTACGTTGACTACAAAGTACTAATTTTATTTATGGGTGCTTCTTCTAATAAAGACATAGGGTTAGTTTCTCGAACGAAATCTCACTGTAAACTCCATTTTGTTTGTATGCATATTAATTAGATACAGTTCTTGATAATCGATTTCATTAATATTACTTCTACAGAATATTTGTTTATTTTAAACAAAAGTGTAAATAATCTAAAACAGCGTAGCTAAAAGTCTTAGTAGTCATATAAATAATTAGCTTTAGCCAGGAATTAAGCCCGCACTGCATTAAAATAGACAATTTAGCACGCAAATTCACACTGCTGCGATTGGCTGGTGATAAACTGTCACATAAATTTTGCGATCATTTTCGTTCTAGAAACTAGCCTTTAGAGACCCAACAGCAAAGACCGAGCTAGGTAAAGTCAGCTAGCAAAAAAATAAAATCAATAACGCTAACAAAAGAAGAATACTACTTTATAAAGTTGCAGGGTGTTTTATAAAAAGTAATTTTGGTTGTAACTTGCGCCTCTTGTTTGCCATTTTGACAACACAGTATTAATTTTATAAAATGGCCGAAACTTTATTAGAGCATAATATAGGCATTATTAACTTTGTTACCCTACTTATGCACAACGATTTCACAGTACATAACAGAGGTTTTGAAAATGCCGTAATGCTGTTCAATTATATCAAAAAACATTTTTTTTTTAAATTAAATATGTAGCTTGTAAACACCATTCAAAACCTCCAAAAGGCATGTTAATTAATATTTAAATGTTACACAACCGTGCAATCATTTGCAAAACAAATAAATATTATTTAGCAAGAACTGTCCTTTCGCTGCGCTCAGTATGGTCACCGTACGAAATCGTAAGTGAGGCGACGTTCTTCGTAGTGGGGTGGCAATATCCACATTTAATATAAACCTTATTTCTTTGAACTAAAGTTGAAAGTTAAAGATTATCAGATTGCTTGTAGGTTTTATAACGCGACGTAACACGAAGGTTTGAAGTAATTATGGACGTTGAACTCTCAATTTGTTTTTTCTATGCTTGCTAATATTTCCCGGTTTATTACTGATTCATTATTTAATTGGCTATTAATTTTGTGCAATATCTATGAATCTGATAGGTGTATATTGCAAGTACTAGTTTTTAGGGTTCCGTATCCAAAGGGTGCCCATGGGTCCCATGGGTCCCATGGGCACCCTTTTACTAAGCCTCCGCGGTCCGTCCGTCCGTCTGTCAGTCAGCGGGCTGTATCTCATGAACCGTAATAGGTAGACTGTTGACATTTTCACAGTGTTTATTTTTATTGCCGCCTTAACAACAACAAATAATAAAGTTAATAAAAATTACAAGGGCAAGAAACGCCAAATAAAACAAGTTTCATACACGGAGATTATAAGAAACATTTTTGTTTCGGAGTTTTTTGCTTTGTGTTACGGAACCCTTCGTCTGCGAGTCCGACACCCAGCCGATTTTTTTTTAAGTCGTAATGCGTATAACTTAAAGACGCAGTACGAACTCATCATGGTAATTATGGCCGTTACCGAAAATACTTTTCATTTGCAAAATGACAGGTTTGTTAGACTTGTGAACGATGGCCATCGACAATATTGATTAGCATACGACATTAAGTTGACGCACAGAATAGTGTATTGTGTATAATTAGACATTTCACGAGACTGTTCTTTTTTTATACACAAAGAACTTTTGACAGGTTTACTTCAATACCTATGTAGCTTGGGCATATGTTTTTCACATGGTGATAATTGAAATGTGACATTTCTGGCTAGTCTTCTGAAATATGGATCCTAACAATAAAGGCGGAAACAGACTTATAACACGCCACGTTACGCGACATCAATGAAGCTTACTCATTGGCTACATTATTCATCTCTTTGAGCTATTTTCCTCATTTGGCCAATAATGGGCCATTTTGACCGACACGAAACTTTTTTTTCTAAAATATTATTTACCTAATTTATTTCATCGCGCCTGTTATTTAAAACATAATATACAGCGAAAAGACCTTTTTCCGACCGGCTGTCCCACACCTCTCGAATTTTTTATTATACAATATGTACTTAACATAATTAACGCAAGACCTCATACACCCCAAATAGAGTATAACGTTAAAAGCATATTACAATGGCCAAAAAAAACATTATTTTTTAAAGCTATTTTTATTAAGAAAATGGTGTTACCCCTAGCATTACTTTGTGCATTTAAAATTGAGTCTTATTGCCTTGTAATAAGATTTAATTTTATTTGGCTCAATCGACGGTCAGCATGGCAAAATACTTTTGTTTTTTTAAATATACCTATATTAAAAGTTACTGAAATCGATTCAGTAGTAATTTTTGAACAAACTACTTTCAGGACTTGCGTTTATTCTGTTACCCTTGTATAGACTTGGAATTTCGCTCTATAAACGTCACATTGGAATCCTTAATAAATCCACAAACAAAAGGTCCAAACAGAAACCTGTATAAAAGACAAAAAACTTACATGTTTGATGTTATAGTGCAGGATGCTCTCGATGTAGCTCGGCAGCTGGTTGACGACAGTGAAGTAGCCGAAGACTGAGGCACCATGAGTGATGATGATGGCCCATACTGGCGGAGACATCAGCATCTTCTTCCATGGCACTGGCATGTGCTGAGAGAGACAGAGAGGTTTCAATATGAGTTTTACAACTACTACATGTATAAACCCCGACTCGGGGGAACAAGGAATTTCACGCGGACGAAGTCGCGGGCATAAGCTAGTTTATTATAATATTAAATATTATATAAATAAATAAAAAATAAATATTTATAAAATGTATAGATGAGCCGATTGATACCCTGGGAAAGCTATAGTAGGTACTTAACGTGAAGGAAAGAAAAAAAAGGTATTGTAATCACAAATCATAACACAAAGCACCGTTACACAAGCGTAATATTTATAGGTACGCTACAGTAATATTTAAATTTCACACACTTTTCCGTGAAAAATCGATTTTCCGTTTCTAGTTCCCAGAATTGAATCAGATACGTATATGCACCTGCTTATCATTCAGAGTTGAGTCTACTGACTAGATATGATGTCATTATTACGTACAATAGGTACCTACTGCACTTTTTACTACTGAAGCATCACTATCTGACTGAACACAAATGATGTCACTCGTCAGTGAACATATTGATTTGATTAAAAACATGGACTTTTTAAATATCACAACATCACGCCTGCAATCCCCAAAGAGCTAGGCAGAGGTGTGCCTATAGTAGGTACCTTTTTTTTTGCGGATAGGAAATCATCAAATGACTCCCTCCCGCTCTGGGTGGAGCGGGAGGGAGTGTCAGACTCTTACGGACTAAACCCCACCCGTGTTCCTTCCTTAGCCCTTTATGTTCCGGGGTAGCGGTAACCCTTTCGGACAATCCCGCACCCCCGGCAGGGTGCCATTCACCCTTTTATTACAGGGATGTAATAAAAGGGTGAATGTCCACGTACAGACGCCAGCACATCAAGCTAAATAGATTTTCAACTTTATCGCTTAAGTATAAAGTTCAAAGTTGAATGGGAAAATTTGACAGTTTCGGTTAGCTTGATGTGCTGGCGTCTGTCTGTACATAGAAAAAATACGTCGTCTAGAATCAACATACGTCGCAATTCTCACAGTACTCAGAATAGCACGGAATTTACTCAGTAAGGAAAAAAATCGTAGAACAACCATTATTACGAAGACGGTGTAATGCGCAGTGGAATTTTAATTAAAAATAAATAGCGTAAATCTCTGCATTACGTAAAATAGCAAAGGCTGTAATTATAACTTAAATGTTAGTCGCTTGTCTCGTTTGGTATAGTGGTCGCAAGGGCTACTGCTGTGGGAGCGGTGAATGCTGTTGCGAATCCCGCACCCCCGGCTATAGGTAGAGGTGGAACACCGCGGTGGTTTTAGCCGGTAAGAGTCCGGCATGCCCCTCTGTCACCCCCACGATACGATAGAGGAAGTCCATGAGGATTTCCACACCCAGAAAAAAAAAAAAAAAAGGGCTACTGCTGTGAATAAGGTCCTGGGTTCGATCTAATTGCGTAACACACTATCAATCACGATCTAAATCATTTTGAAGGATATTGCTAATTCATTGCTTCATATGTTCGAAAAAATTGTCTTCTCAACAACGTAAATAACGCATTGAATGTTGTTGAACTGTCAAAAAATACTAGTATTCAGCTGTATCCAGTTTTAATGGAAGCCGGCCCCAACATACTTGGGAAAGACTAGGCAGATCGATAGACTTTACTATCAGTAACAAACCACCAATGACATCAACGCTGTGACCAGACTTGTGAAAAAAACAACCGACTCCAAAAAAACACTACAAAGTGAAAAATAACTTTAATTTCGGAAGTCGGTGTCGTTGGTTCCGCATTTTCGTTTGTTGACACCGACTTCCGAAATTAAAGTTATTTTTCACTTTGTAGTGTTTTTTTGAAGTCGGTTGTTTTTTTTGTAAAAAAGTTTATATTTTTCACTTTTTAGTTGTACGTACTAAATTCAATTAACACTAGTGCATTGAAGAATTGAAGACACGACTCGAAGAATCATCATAATTCACATAGAAATGCCGGAGATACAGTACATTTATGCATATAACTTCGTACATAAGAACAATTACCTAATGTATTATATACTAAAACACTAAAACCTTCCTGAAAGTATGTAGATCACACTAATGAAAGAATTATCAAAATCGGTTCAGCAGTTTTTGAGATAATCGCGGACATACATACATACATACGGGTCGAAAACAGAACCTCCTATTTTAAAGTCGGTTAAAAAAAAAACATAAGTATGTCATATGACTGACACGTTTAAATAGGCTGACCATATGTCTCAACTGTATTGAGTGACACTGGCAGAATAGTCGACATCGGCTCAGTTACAACGAAAAAAAAAACTATTCGAGACAATTCCTATTATATTTCCGCGTTCTTTGCTCATTTTTTTTAGCCAGGATGTGTCTCGATCACATGGTAACAGATCACAGTGTGTTAGAAAGCCCGATTTTGTTGCATGCCCTTTTTATTACAGAAATCGATAGTATTTATCATTTTAAGCACTACAGTCAAAGTCCGGCATCGATACGACTTGTAGATGTTTTTTAAAAAAATCTCAAAGTTGCTGTATGACCGGGTCATGAAAATAATAAAAAAAATTATATAAAAAAAAACCAGCCTACATATTTAAATTTCCATTATAATTACTAATCAAACTTATAATACCTAACTATCTGACAAGTTTTCGTGTCTGTATTACAAATAGATCGCGAAATATGAATATTTTTATGTTTTTTACTTTTTATTTAATTTCTTGGCAATAATGCGGTATTAGATGGAGATATTTGACCAGACGATTGTCAACATGTATGTCTATCGACATTATTAAAACCACAATCTAATTCAGCGTTATTTAGAAGTTATGAGAATTTTTCTATTTTAGCCAGGGTTGTCACATTCGAAAATGTCAAGTTTTATCCGGGTTGTAAAAACTACAAATATTTACAAAAAACTGAAAAATTATAAATCTTGGTTTTCATTTTGAATAATTAAAGTATCTTCATCATGTTCAGTGAATGACGAATGATCATCCACTAATGGAAAAAAAGACCTAAATAATGTTCGTTTGATGTTTAGTAAACATTTTCAACAAATCTTGACAAGATTTTAATTAGTATCACCGTCAAATCTCCAACTTTTACCTTTTAGCATGAATGTGTTTTTTATTGCAAGGTCATAGTTTTATTTACACTAATTATATGGATAAACAAGTAGACGAGCCACCTGGTTATAAGCGGTCATCGTCGCCTATACCACCTATCGTCCCTCTAGACATGTCGCGCAAGTATAAATGAGACGGCGGCGGTTACCCACCCTGAGACTTTAAGGTGTGTTCTGTCTCACGTGCCTATAATTTTGCTGGCTAACTGTCCTTCAAACCGAAACACAATAGTCCAACACTACTGCTTGGCGGCAGAAATAGACGAGTCGGTGGTACCCACCCAGGCGGACTAAGCGAAAGAATCAAAGAATAAGAGTGCCCATGGGTATAGTTTCAGTTATTGGTAAATGCACATATAAAGATAATTAATCGATAATATATACGACTTCTTTCAGCTAAACTCAAAATTATAAAAAATATTAAATTTAAAATTCTGGTTAAAGTGACAACCCTAGTACAAAAAAATCCGGATATAACTGAAAATTCTCATAACTTCTAAATAACGCTGAATTAGATTGTGGTTTTAATAATGTCGATAGACATACATGTTGACAATCGTCTGGTCAAATATCTCCATCTAATACCGTATTATTGCCAAGAAATTAAATAAAAAGTAAAAAACATAAAAATATTAATATTTCGCGATCTATTTGCAATACAGACACGAAAACTTGTCAGATAGTTAGGTATTATAAGTTTGATTAGTAATTATAATGGAAATTTAAATATGTACGCTGGTTTTTTTTATATAATTTTTTTTATTATTTTCATGACCCGGTAATACAGCAACTTTGAGATTTTTTTTAAAAACATCTACAAGTCGTATCGATGCCGGACTTTGACTGTAGTGCTTAAAATGATAAATACTATCGATTTCTGTAATAAAAAGGACATGCAACAAAATCGGGCTTTCTAACACACTGTGCAGATGTACGGTAAAAAAAAACTAAGCATTTGTAATTTATTATTCATGTCGCATCGAATTTATACGTTTAAAATGCGACTGTAAAATAATGATGCTGATTAAAAACTCCGCACGTAGTTTCAGCTATACAGGGTGTTACAGAAAGGGCATATCAATACAAACGGGTTGAAGAGTGTATCTGGTCTAAAATCTCTATACAAAATTTCAGCTCAAAAGCAGTAACTTTGAAAATGCTTAATATTTTTTTTTATTTTGATAGTTTATTAAATTGAAATCATAACAAACGTGTCACCGTACTATGAGGGTCATTATCCATTACCTGTAGTGTGTCTGTGCGCCTAGTACACGCACATCACGCCGCCGCGCGCCAGTACAGCGCCGTGATGTCGAAATAAAAAAATATTAAGCATTTTCAAAGTTATTGCTTTTGCTGAAATTTTGTACAGAGATTCTAGACCAGATACACTCTTCAACCCGTTTCGTTTGTATTGATATACCCTTTCCGTAACACCCTGTATAACATTTTAATAATTACAGCATTTGGAATTGTACAGACGCCAGCATATCAACACAGTGTTATTATTCAGCCACGAGCCCCTCAAGACTATGACCACAGCGTTGATGTCATATTGTGGTTTGTTACTGATAATAAAATCTAACAGTTATTATTATTGTAAACTGTACTTCAAAATAATTGTTCTCTGTTGTTAGTGTTTACGTTTACAGCCTGTCAGTATGAATGCCTAATTGTTGGCATTTGTTTGTGTGCTTCAGTTGAATAACATGATCGTCATCACAGCAGTGGTGGCCCAGTGGTAACGGCTGCAACTTACGAGGTGTAGGTCATAGGTTAGAACCCCAACCCAGACAGGCGCTTTACTTTGTGTAAATTATTTCATCTGCTCTCAAAACGGTGAAGGAAAACATCGTGCGGAAACCGGCATGTCCTAGAAGCACAGGTATATTCGAAGATATGTGACATCTACCAACTCGTACTAGGCCCGCGTGGTGGATTACGGCCCATTTCCTCTAACTACTACTCCTAGTTTCTGAATTGAGAATATGAATTTGAAAACTAGTCATGAGTCAAACTTTACTTTAGCCATTAATTACTTAACACTTTGCGACTTGCGAAACACTAAACGCCCCCAGATGTAATAACAATAAAACTTCTAATAATAAAATTGTGTCTCGTTCAGTGTTTTTCAATGGGTTAGTGTAAACGTAAGTATTATTGAATTTCGCGGGCTACATGCTAATAATATTAAAGAAACCATTAATAAGTTCTCAACTTGAAATTTTCAGTTCAAAAACCGGTATTAGGCAGTCCTCGGTAGGTATTGCTCGTTTTGGTATTCATTTGGTATCGCAGCTTGGAAAATTTCGTGACTCGGTACACCCAAGAAAAGCAATAAAACCTTATTTTTATAACTAAGTTACATCACGTCTAGTCTTAAGCACGTTTCCATAACACGTAACAATGAATTCATACTATGAACCAGCCAGTTTTAAATTTAATACATGTCAGATGTAATTTAATATAACGTATTCTTGGTACTTACACATATTAAAGACATCTAGAATAAATTAAAATCGTAATCTAGACAAAATATGAGACAAAGACACTAGATCAATTTAGTACCTAGTACATACCAAGGCGTTTCTTGAAATTACGATTCAAAAAGCAGATAGTATTGAATTTAACTCAAGTTAAAGTCAATAATTTTTTGATGACCGTGATCCTGATCAGAGGGGGGGCTATTTTCGTCGTTTTAAGAACGTTCAGTCTGGTCTCAATCTTTCTAAAATATCAGAATTTTCGCTAAATTTTTGACAAGTTTTTGACATTGATTGTCGCCGAGATTCTGATTGATTTTTATGGGAATTAGTTTTCAGGTTAAAAGTGTCTAGGAAAATGGAAGAGCGACTGTCTTGACTAAAATATAATAACATATTTCCATAATATTTTTGGCTTTACAAATTAATAATATCTCACGTGATGCACAGCTGTTTAACAGCGACAAGCACAACACAATACATTCATTAAAAGGTCCACTTGTTCCAACACAATCATTGCAAATCTGGCTACAATCTAAAATGCGCCGGCGCACCGCTGACGTGTGTGAGCGGCGTTACATTATGGCGAGGCTCACACATTGTTGTGTACTAACATCTATTGTTTCCTGGTGAAGAGGAAGTGGGCGATTTTGTAGAATTGTTCTGATTCATAGATTAGCTATTTTGATGGAATTATAAGATTAAATTAACAGTCCCATCATTGCTTGGCAACACTAAGAGATCTAGAGTCACAAAATCAAACTAGTTGCTTTTTTACTTGTAAAATTTTATTCTTTTTTAAATTGATTTATATTCATTACTCACACCCTGACTTACAAAAAAAAAAAAAAAATTAAATCATTTACTTGTACCATGTTTGTAATTTATATGTGAGCACCATGTATCTATCAGATAATTAATTTATATGTCATGGTTTCGTTTTTAATTCTTTTACCTATTGTGGTATAGTAATTTTATTTTAGGTGCATAGTCCTCACATATTATTATATAATATAATTAATGTACCCATGCAAAATATTGTAAAACATTTTAAAGGAGTAACGGTGGAGTTTCTTGCCCATTCTTCTTCATACGAAAGCTACCTTTTGGAAGGGGCGACTAGAATCAATTCTATTTTAAGGTAATTTTTGACGTTCAAAAGTGCCTTTTATGTGCATATTTGAAATAAATGCTTTGACTTTGATATTACTTTGTTTCCGCAGAGTTGGAATTCGAGACTTATCTATTGCATGGTTCTTAAATGGCCTGACCAATATTATGTGTGGATTTTAAAAGAGACCTCTCCAGTTTGTTTCGGTCTTTCTTCTCAGAGCTTAGTCAGATCAGGGAAACACCGAAATCATCTAGTTTATATTCGACGTGTTTTTTGAACCAATTTACAGAAATAAATATCATTTTTATCTTCTGTGGAATTGAGGTAGGCCATCATGTACAGACGCCAGCACATCAAGCTACCCGGAACTGTCAAATTTTCCCAATCAACTTTGAACCTTATGCTTTAGCGATAAATTTGAAAACCTATTAAAGAGACAGATTGTAGTACTTAACTTGATGTGCTGGCGTATGTACCTACTTAGTTAGTAGGAATTCCACCTTCTCCTAATATTTCCAAGACAGTCCACATGGATAGGAAAGAAAATACTGTTATTAGATAAGTAAATTCGTAGATCAGAGATACCTAACTATTCAGTGGCAGAAAATGGTATACATACCTTTTGCTGCCGCTGAATAGTATCATCTCTTTTTTTGTTAGATCCTTGACAGTAGTTAAAAGGTAGTCTACCCAAGTCTGACAACCAGTCTTACCAAGGGGTACCGAGTTACCCAGTAACTGGGTTGTGGAGGCGGGATAGGCAGTTGCTCCATGTAAAATACTGGTATTCAGCTGCATCTGATAAAACTGGAAGCCGACCCAACAAAGTTGCGAAAAGGCTAGACAGATGATGAACAGAGATCTAATTGCAAATCTTGCGTCGATTTCTACTCTTTCTAGTTCATAATCCCAGGAATTTTAGTGACATTACTATGAGACTTGCTTGCTGAACAAGAAACAATTCCTTCTCTAGAACAATTCTCAAATTGCACATTTGCTAAAGTCCAATAAGTAAATATATTTGAACAATAGGTGCTTAAACTAGCTAATTAAATAAATACACAGTCTCCCAATACCGATTATAATTAAATGATAAGCCTTGAAGTGCTTTGAGCGAAAACAGTTTACCAATGATTTATTTGAATACGTATTTTTTACTATGTTCATCGAATTTTAATTCGGCACCTTGACCGCTGCCAAAATTCCCTTGATGCGATTGATAAGGGTTATAAATCATGTGAGGGTTTTCCTCAAGCGCAGGGCAATGTTTTTGAAGTTTCCATGCAGGTTTGACCATGAAAGAGAATTTATGGTTATATGTCAAGTCATACGGACGTGCAGAAAAGTACCAAAGTGATAAGCAGGTAGGCCTTTATGTTTATAGTTACGTTTACGCAGGATATTCATAAGAAATTCATGATTTCTAAACTCCTAATCGCAGCAGGCCTAGACCGGGAGACGCTCCCGGCCACCGTAGGCGCGGGCCTGCGGATGGAGAGTAATGGGTAGCTCACCGTCCGATCAGGGACAGCCTCCTTATTCACAAACACTCGATATGCTTCCGTATCGTATCGAACATTAATCATTGTTATCGTAGGAGTCTTCTCAACGAAGCTGTTCACAAGTCCAAAAACCGAAAATTTTGTCAGTTTAAATCAAATAGATGCCCGATATTCTTCCAACAGCTATTTGCTGTTGAGGGGAAGTCAAATCAGGTTATCGAAATGTCAGGTTTTCGATACGATAGCCTGTCGTATGGTTGTGAATCAGGGCTCTGGCCCGTGCCAGACGGCGGGTATGTGTTCCACGCGCGCCTCAAAGAGATGTCAGCATAAAGGAAGGGGCATGTTAGGGCCGTAGCCTGCCGGGGGTGCGGGACTTTCCGAAAGGGTTACCGCTACCCCGGAACATAAAGGGCTAAGGAAGGAACACGGGTGGGTTTTAGTCAGTAAGAGTTTAACACTCCCTTCCACTCCACCCAGAGCGGAACACTGAAAAAAATGATCAACAAAACTAGTTTTGTTATCTGGAAGTTTCGTTGTAGGGAAATAAACTTTAGTTAAATTTAAACAATCTTTTCAGTAATCGATCCAAAACTAGTTTTGTAGATTTATATTTGGTATGTAGTAACCATAATTTTTGTTAATATGAACTGAATTTACATAGACTAACTAGCGCAGTTGTAGCAACAAAACTAATTTCTACACACATCTAAACCTTGTGCCTATTATCAATCAATGTGTTTGATTATTTTTTACCAAATTAATATATTTAATAGTAACTGTTCCACACGTATTAACAAAGTACAAATCTTTTGTTAAGTATTTAATAACTAGTTTTGTTACCTAATAACAATTCATTGATTTCATCTATAAACAACAACAGTCTGTAAGTTCATTCCTGCCATTTTTATTCGTGTGGCATTCATAAAACGGTTTGTGAGATTTCTTTGATTTTATGGTGTTTGTAAAAAAACTAGTGCGCCAAATTGTGCAGATTTTTAATAACATGAGTGACTTTGACCAGGCGGCGGCAGTGGCCGAGCCGGTCGACGGCGAGAAAAGTAATTCAAGAGACCTTGAGGACTATCTAAACTCTTGGGGTCTTGGAATGTACATTGACAAGTTTAAAGGTATGTAAGTAACATATTCATAATTTACCTAATATTACTCAGAACTATCAGAAAAAGATGTAAACATCATGTGTTGCGCGCGCATGTACGGTAGGTTAGGTTACATAACTTTGTTGTTCGAGTTGTAGGTTTGGCCTAGAAAAGGTTACCTACTTAGAAATCAATCAAGCTTGCCAATGGTTCGCGTAGTAAGAAATAACTAAAATACCTGCTACATCTACTTGTATTATCAAATTCCAGAACACAGTGTGGACTTGGACACTTTGCAAATTTTATCATCAGAAGACCTTAAGGAATTGGTCCCAGTAATTGGTCACAGGGCCAAGCTAACCAGTCAAATTGCCATGCTAAAAGACATAGTAACAGACGCATTTTCTGACAAAAATACAGTGAGTATCTGCTTTACTTACCTACACCCTACCTACCCTTTTTGTTTTTTATAGTCTTGACTGAAATAGTCCTCTACCTACTTTGCTAACGGTAATGCGTTATTTTCAGGCTGAAGTACAAACAAATACTACAAACCAAATATATCTATTTACTTAAAGGATTCAGATACAGTACTTGTGTTAGATGATGAACGAGTGGAGGATCAACCGACTTCTTTTTCAAATGACTATACAAGAGACCCCAGTGAGGACTGTGTGAGTACATTTTACATGTTTTCTTTTTTTTAACCGACTTAAAAAAAGGAGGAGGTTCTCAATTAGTCGGAATCT
Organism: Amphipoea oculea; assembly: GCA_945859645.1. Taxonomy (NCBI): domain Eukaryota; kingdom Metazoa; phylum Arthropoda; class Insecta; order Lepidoptera; family Noctuidae; genus Amphipoea; species Amphipoea oculea. Next base: position 18,140,312 of record OX243880.1, read on the forward strand.
TTTTTTCTTTTTATGTATGTTCCCCGATTTCTCAGAGACGCCTGGACCGATTTCAAAAATTCTTCTTTTGATTGATAGAGTACCTATACTTTCCAGTTGGTCCCATGATCATAAGGTCAGGATCTGATGATGGAATCCTGAAAAACTTGAAGGAACTCTTCAAGTTTTATAGGCGTACTTGTGATAATTCTTTTTTGCTTTAGATTCAGTATAGCTTCAAGGTGGTCCCATAAAAAAATGGTGATGGTCTGATGAGGATCTTGGGAATGATGAGCAGAATGTTTCCTATACATTTGAAGTTAAATAAATTATTTGTTTATTTATTGCGTTTAGTGTATTATAGCTACGAGTACGAGGTAGCCCCACGTAAAAGAAGGTGATGATCCGATGAAGAAAAAGTGCGGTACCTACAACTAAAAAGTGAAGAATAAATAACTTTTTACAAAAAAGAAAACCGACTTCCAAAACACACTACAAAGCATAAAATAACTTCACTTTCGGAAGTCGGTGTCGGTTCTGTTTTTTCTGTTTCCCTTTTTAGACACCGACTTCCGAAAGTGAAGTTACTTTATGCTTTCTCACTTTTGCATCATATTTTATTTAAATAACGAAACATTTTATTTATTTTCAGGATTTGTATAATTTATTAAAGAAAAAAGTAGCCTATTGGAAAATTCAGCCAGGAGACGACTATGTAATATCATTATTAGTAACGAGTTAAAGGATTATCCAGAAAAATGCATCACCAGCTCACGGTTGTATCAGCTGGCATATGCAATAACGCAAGTTTTTAGAAAGGAAAGTGCATCTGTTTACTTTATTCCCTTTTCAAGCTTCAGTCCACAACAAAAAATATCTGCAAAAGGGAAATTATTAGACTGTTACCGTCAACGGCGAAGGACTTTTTTGAAATCTGGCATCATTACAGGAAAAGAAATAAATACAAATTCATCACCTGCAGGTAAAATAATATGTAAGCCCAAATAAATTATGGGCCGCGTCTATTTAAATATTTATTAGTTATTAATATTATATAATAATTGTGATATTATTGTTAATTAAGTTTCATACTGAGTAAAATTCAAAGTGTTTATTGAAGTATTTTAATTGTGTGTTACTGAAATAAGAGTTGTTGATTTGTTTTAGTTAAAGAGATTGATACTTACTTGTTTTGTTTAATATGTTTAGAAATTTGTTTAAAAACTTTAATAAAACTTTAATTCATTTTTCTCCATATTCTGTATTATTTCATATTTCTGTTACACCCTGTATACCTACCAAAACAGTAAAAATATCAGTAAAGTAATAAGTAACAAAAATACAGGGTGTAAGAAATGGATTGGCGAAAACTTTACAGATGTTATTAGGTCATGAAACTGTACAACAAACCCGAAGGAAAATATGATTGGACACCGCAAATTTTACATTAATTGTAAACGTCTTTTTATATGGGTGGGTCAAAAGTTTTGGCTGTTTCCAGTCTTATGTTCCTTAGGGAAAGTTGTTCAGTTTCATAGCCTAATCGCGTCTGTAAAGTTTTTACCAAGCCATTTCTTACACCCTGTATTTTTGTTACTAATAACTCGACTGATATTGGCTACTAATAACAAAACTGTTTTGTTGTATACTATAAAACCGAACCTGTAACCTGTAAGCATACTGTAAAGTAAAATTTACTTAACAATTTGGTTACCAGCAAGCAAATAGTACAGATATCTGTAACAAAACGTTTTAATTAGTTACAGCAAAATCCTTTGTCTACTTTTTAACAAATAGAATTGTTATTTTTAACACAACTAGTAAGATTAAAAGAAGTCAAATTGTTAGGTTAAATTAAACGAAAAAAGTTAGGCTTCAGGTTACACAACACAGTTAAACGAACCTCATTTTGTTATTGATAACAAGTAGTTCGCAAGTCCCTAGATTAGGGCCTACTGGTAGCCAAACTTTGGTTACTATTAACCTATCATTTTTTTCAGTGAAGGGGTCATTTGTTTCCCATCCACAAAAAAAATAAAAAACAGGCCCAGACGGAGATAACGGGATTAGATGGACTCCTTTAACGAAGATATGGGCCTTGGCAGCTCTGGACAGAGAGAGGTAGAACGAGAGATGGGACGCCTATGCCCAGAAAACGTAACTAAAAGGAAACCGTAGTTTTATGAACACTTTCTTAAAACTTCTGTTATGAACACTTACCCCTTTGTTATTGTTGTCCTGAGGCAGCGCCTTCATGAGGAAGTTCCGCTCAGTCTCCGATATCCGAGGGTGCTGGCCTGGCGTGTCGTACACCACCGCGAACCATGCCACCGACCACATTACGCCGATTATACCTGTGAGTGTAAACAGGGTTAGAAATGTTAGAATGTCTTATGGGACCAGCGGTCGACAAGCCGCGGCCCACAAGTGTTTTGTAATGAAAGCAAACATTTCACAAATAGCGAGTCAAATACAGCCTCAAAAATCACATTTAATTTTTAATTTGACTCGCATGAATGATAGATCTCATTTAATTTGTTTATTTTTGTCATTTTTCCTAATCCTAATTATAAAGAAAATTATGTAAGTAAATATTTGTAGTTGTTTTTTTTTTGCATTTTTAACATAATCGATATAGGTAGGTACACAAAATTATGAACAAGTGCGGCCCGCCTTCATTTCATTTTGCCACTATGTGGCCCGTGCCTGCTAAAAGGTTGTCGACCGCTGGTCTAGACTCGTAGACTAGTATATTCAACTCGAATTAATTTACTGAATCATAGGTCATGGGCATACAACAATAAACATATTTTTTTTTATACTGAGGGTTTAGGTATGGATTCTTTGCTTTACGCTAACGTCAACTTAGGTGGTCCTTTCCTGGCAAGTCACAATCAATTACGTTAAGATTTGTCACAGTACGTCATCCTCGATCAATGACTATCCTCGATACTTGAATGTGTAGATACCGAATATAAACCAGCAGCAAAGGGAGAAGGCAAAGATGTAGCAACAATAGTTTTGAAACTGAAAACGTTTTAGGAGTTACATTTGCATCTTATGGAGCAAGGCCCTCCACAATCTTAGGCAAAAATGTCTGACTATTTCAAGACAAACCGTTTAAGTATTTGCTAAGTTCTTAAAATTACGAGAATTGCCCCTCTGGTAATTTATGACATTTAAACAAATAAAGATAAATAAAATGAAACGATTGGAACAGTAGCCACGCAATGGGACAGAGTGATGCGAGTCATATTAACAGACTAAAGAGAATAAATTATGCAAAGAGGATTAAGTCCAGCAGTAAGTAGTTTCGCCTGCTTGTAGGTACCTACTGAATATAAACCAGCAGCAAAGGGAGAAGGCAAAGATGTAGCAACAATAGTTTTGAAACTGAAAACGTTTTACCAGTTACATTTGCATCGGGCCTGCGCACACCACGTTTTTTAAACGCGCCGCCCGTTGACGCGCGTTTGTAGCGATACAGACGTGATACGCACGCGAGTCAGACGCAGCCTGTAGACTTTTAATAGGATAAAAGCGCGCCGGCGACGCGCGTTTCGAAAACGCGCGTCTACGGCGCGTTTAAAAAACGTGGTGTGCACAGGCCCTTATGGAGCAAGGCCCACCACAATCTTAGGCAAAAATGTCTGACTATTTCAAGACAAACCATTTAAGTATTTGCTTGGATATACAAGACTAGAGGTGATATAACAAAAGTGCTTTAAATCCATATCCTCTTAACCAGTGCGCAAATATGCCTATCTATGCTCAATGCCCACTTTCAAATCACAACAAAAATGCAATATAATGTCCAATTCGATATCACCAGAAGCTTTCCCCAACTACCTTTCAATATCGCAACGACGGCGTAGATATACAAAACGGGTCCACTTTATGAGGAGTGCGGGAAAGCTCCGATATTATCAATGATATACAGTATACTGATATTGGATCCTTTATTAGGTACTCGTGTTAATGTGCCTATAAAACTCGTGTTGTGGTAGCTGATTTGAATTTAAACGCACTTGCGAGAACAGCAGGTCTATTCTGTAAAAATCTTACTCTAAAAACATAGGTGAAGTGACTGTCAATAGAAGAAGAAAATATGTTTCTTTGCGGTAAACATGACCCAGAAATAGAAACACAAAAAAAAACAAGTTAGGGCATGCGTCACATCCACGTAATACGGCCATCGTTCAGCGAAATGATAAGACCCTATGCCAGACAGAGCCCCAGTGCTGGTTTTCAACGACAGCCAGCGTTGCTGCGTTAATCTCAAGCATCGGGTGGAATGGTGGAATGATACCTCTCTCCATGCTCACCTCACCTAAGTTTTCACGGTGAGACTTTTACAGAATATATCGGTTTCAGAATTTAGCTTTAAGTACTAAAATCATCGTTCGAAGTACGGTACGGAAAAAGGAGGGTTACTTTTTATTTCGAAGCTCTTTTAGAAGTTTCTTGTAAGAAAATGTCCCCCATATCACATGACATCAATTAATAAACATGTATGGTTCTAGGTTTCCTCGAGATCTCCATTTTTAGCACCACTTTTAGCGCCCCTATAAAGGCTAAGTGCTACTCTCTCTATACATGTATGGGGACAGTTTGTTTGCGATTTTTCTAGTTTTCAGTTGATACAGAAGAGTCTTAATACTTACACGAAACTGCATCGACTGGCATCATACGTAAATGAAACGAGTGTCCAGTTAGCAATTATTCAAAAAATTAAGGTCTTCTCCTAAGACCGTTTTCGTCCCATCTCAAAAATCCATCCTATAGGTTTAAGACTACCTATAAGGCCGTATTCAGTGCTCTCCTGACGGTCGGGACTGACGATCAGTGCGTACGCAACTACGCACGCACTGACCGTCAGTCGGCTTATTGCATTCAGTGCTCCACTGACCACCGTACGGAACATTGCATAGCGCGTCAGTTACCTGACCGCTCAACTGACCGTCTCTGTCAGCACTGCGTATGCGGACGCGGTCAGTGCTGCTTTGAATGCACGCATGGTTTCTATGGCGATAGCTACGGCAGACCGACGTCAGTCCTGACCGTCAGGAGAGCACTGAATACTGCCTAAAACTTGTAGATAATATGGTTGCAATACATTACCAGTGAAGTAGAAAGCCGACTCCCATCCGAAGTGGGCGATCAGGAAGCCGCAGATCGGCATCGTCATTGCTGCACCCAAGGATGACGCTGCAAGAGAAATACTCAGATTATGATGGGAATGTGAATCTCTCGCGGGACGGATTCGCAGATTAGTCCCTGTCTTAAAACCGAACGCCCAAGGAGAACTTATTAGGTATATTTATCATTTAAAACAAATAGGCTATAGAACTACAGTGATAAGATCTTTTGGCGCTCGAATGACGTTGAGTGCTGTTGGTGAACATTTTTAAAATTGTTTTGCTGAAATATATAAAAAAAAAAACAAGATGGATGGCGGAGTTAGTTCCGATTTTCGGCACGCGTCAAAAGTTCCTTGGACAACTTTTAGACTAATGCATAAAGAGTATTATTTTTCATTTCATAATCTCAAAAGCCATTCGCAGTCCTTGCATTTAATAGGTTTGTTGACAGTCTATTCATACGGGGCCTGCCACGGCCTGTGTACGGTCAAACAAGCTATTTGATATACAGGCAAAAATATTCATCTTTCCACTACACTGCCAATATTTAGTTTTATTTTGTGCGTTATAACTTTTTCAGCTTATGGCATCCTTAATTAAATAGAGTGGTATAATAGTACATTATGATACATGTGTGCTATGTTGATCATTAAACTCGAGGCGGTATTATTCGCGCGAGCCGTAGGCGAGCGCGATAAGGAAGCCGAGAGTTTAATTATCAATGCACACGCGTATCATACGACGTTTTTCAACACACTTGCGAGGAAAAAAACAGGCTTGTATTGTTAAATATTAACTTGTATGGATAATGGCGGGCTGGGTTTGTTTTTCCGCGCGCCGCGCTAGCGTGGTGCGCGCAGGTTTACCCATAGAGTAAGTAATGGCGCGCGTTTATTTATTTAAAGGCACAGACAAAACGTATGTCAAATTGTAGTTTAGTTAGTATGGAATTAGAAAGTACTATTGGCATACAGAAATATACATTAATTCAGTGAGAATCCGCAATAATAGAACGCCAGTGGTCTTTTCCGTTTGGTTTGGTTATGGGAGGGACGATGGAAAATTATAAGGTGCATCCAGACAGAGCGAGCCATGCGCCGCAAGTGCTTTTTTTTGTGTTAGATGCCTCAGCCTGAGGCAACCGTACATATAAAAAAATCTTTTGCGGCACATGCCTCGCTATGTGTGGATGCACCCTAAGGTGAATGCGCAGTGGTAGACCGCGAAATTTAATTTTTTTTTTAAGTTTTTTACAATTCGCAGGTCAGTATCAGGTTGTATCTTGATCAAAATGTATATTTATATAATAGATATGTATTTACATAATTATAGTCATTACAATCATTAATACCTATATATATTTAAGTTAGATTTGTTTCCTAAGAACTTTTCCATAAGAGATTTGTTCTTATGGAACAAATCTAACTTAGAAAGATGTATTTAAAGATTCTAATGATTATAATTCTGTAAATACGTATCTGTTATAGTCGCGAATCATATTTTGATCAAGATACAACCTGACACTGACCTGAAAATTGCAAAAAAACGTTAGATAAATTAAATTTCGTGGGCTACAACTGCGCATTCATCTTAAGGTAAATAAATTTTAGTTCATCTTGGGACCAAGGACAATTCAGACTATTAAAAAAAAAAAAGTAAAATATGGCTCGCGGATTCTTTTTGGCATGAAGTCTCTTTGAAGAGATTAAAAAAAAAACGCACTTCTCCGACCTCCGACTAGTAAATTAAATAGTTATCTGTGGAAATAAAGCACAAGTACCGTAACGTAAAGAAAAAGCACGCGTTTGTAATACACTGCATTATGGTCCTAAAAGCGGTGCATTAAGAGCCATTTTACGAGCAAGTGTGTTGAAAAAGAATTTACTAACTCCGCACACCATTGTTTAAAAGTAGTTGCAAGTTAGCTGCCTGTATACCAAATAGCTTGTTCGACCGTACGACTATTCACATCGACCTAAATCGATAAACACAAGCTCGTTTACACAGGAGTGTGAATTTCCTATACTTTAATCTAAGTACGCCATGAGGACAATAAGATAAAGTGAAACTAGCTTATATTACAGTACAAATTGTTGAAATAGGCCATAATACGGATTATTTGTTCCTTTGATACAATAATGGGATTACTGTGTTAAGTGTAGTGTCGTAACTACGCTAAGAAGGTGGATTATCTGTGTGTTTTATAACATGTGGATAAGCTGCATAAGTGCACTCAAACACAAGTAATAAACCATTAACTTTATTAGCAAAAATTAACCAAAGATTTTAATCGTTAGATTTGTCACCACCGTACTATGTGCTCATACACACGAGCGACACGCGTCAACGGCATAGGCAACTGCAGCCGCCAACGTGTGTCTACGCCTGCCGTCGATGCGACTGCCATTGGCAACATGCCGCTCGAGTATAATTTGAGCACCGTACTCAAACTCAAATACACGAGCGGCACGTTGTCGTTGGTAGCCGCAGACGCGTCGACAGGTTTTGACGGCATGGCTGCCTGCCTCTGCCGTTGACGCTTGTCGCTCGTGTACGAGCTCGTGTTCGAGAAGAGTGAACTCACACAATAATAATAGCTTTTCCATGCATCCGACATTGTGTGTATCAGAAGAACTCAGAGCTAGGTGTCAAAACGAAACAAAACGCGGCCATCTTTTCACGCGGCATGGCGAGTCTACGATTAAAATCTTTGGTTGAGTCAATGTTAATTGTTGCCAATAAAGTTAATGTTTTATTGACGTGCACTAAAGCAGCTTATCCTTCGATGTAAAGAATGTTAACACTCTCGTAAAAGCGTTTATAGCCCTCGTGTAAGGCGTCGAATCAGCCATTGAGAGTTGGTTTCCCACGCAATGCTCTATCAGGAATTCACTAGGATATGGATGTTTTAATTGGAGAGGTTACAAAATAATACGTTATGCAACAGTGCAACTATAATCATATGAGTTTGTATTATTTTTAGAAAGCTAATGGTTTTTGATGTGAGGTTGCTAAATATCGATTCCAAATTCAAATTACATTTTTTTTTTTCACACAAACCTACATGGGCACTTATGAAACGTCAGAAGCTACGTTGATCGTTTCCGAGTAATCTAAATGTGCAGTTTTATAATATGTCTAGCGTGACGATAGTATTATGAACTTCCACGTCCTCGTACAGACAAGCTACAACAAACAATCTGTCCAATTTCTTTAATAGATTTTCAACTTTATCGCTAAAGCATGAGGTTCAAAGTTGATTGGGAAAATTTGACAGTTTCGGGTAGCTTGATGTGATGTGCTGGCGTCTGTATGTACATTATAATGTCGCACTGCTAACACAAGACTGTATCAACTCGTTTCCTGTTAACGATTGTAAAAAGTGAACACTGTTTTAAAATTAGTGATAAAATTAAGGGGTTTCTTTAATTATTATTATGAGTAATTTCAGAGATTGCAGGTTATCAAGTATGAAGAATGAGTTATCTCGGATTTGTCTTTTTTCGAGTTGATACAGTCTTGTGTTAGCAGTGCCGGTGCGATGTATACAGGGTGTCACGGAAAGGGCATATCAATACAAAAGGGTTGAAGAGTGTATCTGGTCTAGAATCTGTACAAAATTTCAGCTCAAAAGCAGTAACTTTGAAAATGCTTAATATTTTTTTATTTCGATAGTTTATTAAATTGAAATCATAACAAACGTGTCACCGCACTACGAGGGTCATTATCCATTATCTGTAGTGTGTCTGTGCGCCTAGTACACGCACATCACGCCGCCGCGCGCCAGTGCAGCGCCGTGATGTCGAAATAAAAAAATATTAAGCATTTTCAAAGTTAATGCTTTTAAACTGAAATTTTGTACAGAGATTCTAGACCAAATACACTCTTCAACCCGTTTGTATTTATATACCCTTTCCGTAACACCCTGTAGAAAGACTTACACGTTGTAACGTTATTGTGGACGGAAATTGGAAAGCGTCTTCGTATATTTCCATACATTTTAATTCAGTGTTATCGTGATACCGTGGACGACCACGATAATATATTATACCGACACGTTAGAAAACATAAAAGTGCACATTACCTCCAACCATCTTTTCTTATAAACACTATTAACTTTTCAGTCAGTAAGTCTAAAGAGACCAGCAGTCATTCACCTAAATCTCTCCACAGTTATTTAAAGTAGATTGAGCAATAGACAAATTGTAACAAAAAAAAAAAAAAATATTGCGTTTCTTAATCATGAACTTGGCAATGGTCCCGAGTAGGTCACGCCGCGTTGCCAACCACGCCCCTTGATGTATATGACGTATAGATATCTTTTACTATACGTCCAGCGGGTCTCTGCTGTAGTGTGCGGCCATAAGCGAGGTACAAAATAAATTACATAGCCAAGCTACATAATGACATAAACTTGCTAACAGTTCTCATTTTAGGGCTGAGAACAGAGGAGTCACTGTGTTGTTACTTGTAAGACGAGGCGTAGGTTGATGGTACATGCCTAGATCAATTAACAGCATTTCTGTGCCTTTAATGTTATGTAATGTTAAGCCAATAATAGCCAACGACACTGCCTTTAGGGGGCATCCATTAATTACGTGAGGCTTTTATGGGGGGGAGGGGGTCAAGCCGATTCTCACCCAATCTCACGTGGGGGAGAGGGGAGGTCCTGGCAAGTCTCATGTAATTTTTTATCTGCTAGAAACAGTGTAAAATTGCGAGAAAACTGGGTAGAATTAATCTTAACTAGTCTTAAATAAAAATAATTAAACAAATTGTTTTGTTTTTTAAAAAATCCAACGCAATGAAGCATAATAGTATTAACGTATTTACACTGAAAACACGCATTTTGAACAATCTCACGTGAGATTAGAGGGAGAGGGGAAGGGAGTCGAGCAAAATCTCACGGTATCTCACTAAGGGGGGAGAGGGGGTCAAAAAACCGCCAAAATCACCTCACGTAATTAATGGACGCCCCCTTACATGTTAGTTTTGGCAACTAATTATATTTTGGGGAAGGACCATCTCTCTATGCAATTATGTACTTATTTACGGCATAAAAACTACTTGTGCATAACTAGCAGCGCCCCGCGGTTTCACCCGCATAATTGACGATCCCGTGAGAATATCGGGATAAAAAGTATCATATGTGTTCTTCTGATGTATAAGCTATAATACTGTAAAGTTTCATCAACATCCGTTCAGTAGTTTTTGCGTGAAAGAGTACCAAACATCCATCCATCGATCCTCACAAACTTTCGCGTTTATAATATTACTAGCAGCGCCCCGCGGTTTCACCCGCATAAGATTCTATCACGTGGGAATATCGGGATAAAAACTGTCCTATGTCCTTTCCCGGGACTATCTCTATACCATTATTTCATCTAAATCGGTTCAGCGGTTTAAGCGTGAAGAGGTAACAGACAGACAGACACACTTTCGAAACGACAATAGGTAGGTACAAAAGTACTTTGTAGCTTTATTAATAACACCTAAGTGTTTACTTATAATAACATAACTCATACGTTATTGAATCAATATTCCTTATAATAAATTAATGTATGACAGTAAAATTTTCCTTGCTAGTCGCTTCGTAGGAAAGTTTCTTGCGCTTATGAGGTCAACGCATCATGACGTATCTCTTGTCTTGGTCTAGTTTAAACTGTTGCTAACTGAAATTCCCTTTTATTTACCTACTTTATATTAAGAGGAGTACATGACCTAAAGCGCGGTCACTGTCGGACTGCATAGAAAAGAAAGAGAAGCGCGATGACACAACGCCGGTAATTTATTGCAAAATATGAAACATTTATGTTCATATAAGTAACTCTTCAAAATGTAAGGAACAACTGATTTTTTTTCCGCGATTTCAGGTTTGGTCGCATAGTAAAAGTTGTTCATAATGATGAGTACAATGACCTCTTAAGAGGTTGTTGGTGTTTTTGCAATAACCTTGTGTAAGTAATACTTACCTAATAGATAAAAATATTTTTAGGAAAAAACTTTCGCAGATAGTATAATAAAGAGAGGCCGTTGTTGGTACTTATGTCAAAAACATATCTATGTATGGTTAAAAACATATAAATCATTGTTTTGCTAATCGTTGTTTATATTTTCAATAATTTAATTGATTCAAAACGATAACAAATTATTCTAATAATCCCCTATCTGAACCGACAATTAAAATGAAATATTTTCCAATGGCAACACTGCAAACTGGTTTAATATCGAAAGTTCAAGGCGTAAGGTGTTATAAAACATATAATTATTCACAAAGGCTGCAGTTTTCCTCCAAAATGCCTAGACCCACTTGATTAAGGACGTGTCGAAGGGCGATGTGTCGTGACTAGAGTAAAAAAAAATGCGAGTCGGACTAGTACACGAAGGGTTCCGTATCATCATCTGCCTAGCCTTTTCCCAACTATATTGGAGTCGGCTTCCAGTCTAACCGGATGCAGCTGACTACCAGTATTTTACATGGAGCGTCTGCCTATTTGACCTCCACAAGCCAGTTACTGGGTAATACAAAACCTCTTGGTATGACTGGTTGTCAGACTTGCGAGCTTCTGACGACCCGTAACGACTGTCAAAAATCCACGAATGACAGCCGGGACCAACGGCTTAACGTACTTTCCGAGACACAGAGGGGTGTTGGTATGTAAAGATGGCCATCCATCCACGGACCAACCGCGGCAAGCGTAGCTTAACCTGATCGATCGACCCGTGCGGCAGTTATTATTATTTTTTATTATTTGTTGTTATAACAGCCTATACGGTTTAAAAGATGCAGCCCTCCGTCGGACACGCGGACAGCGAAGCCTTAGTAACATGGTTCCGTTGGCACTCTGGGTACGGAACCCTAAAAATAATTAAGACCGGACATAACCGCAAAGGTTATTGATAAATGAGGTAATCCACCGCAAATCTGAAATCGGATTCGTGGAAGTACTTGGGTCGGTTTTTCGAAAAGGTGTAAGTAGGTATAGGTGCCTAGATGGCCATTGGGTTTGCCGCAAATAAATCTGAAATCGGATTCTGTAAGTATTTTGGTCGGTTTTTTTAGGGTTCCGTACCTCAAAACGAAAAATCGGAACCCTTTACGATCACTTTGTTGTCCGTCCGTCCGTCCGTCTGTCTGTCGAGACCCTTTTTCTCAGGAACGCGTGGAGATATCAAGCTGGAATTTATATCATACAGGGTGAAATTGAACACATGCGACAAATCGAAATGGGAGATTGTACTCGTCATTATGAACAACTTTTACTATGGGACCAAACCTGAAATCGCGAAAAAAAAATCAGCTGTTCCCTACATTTTGGCGAGTTATGCGAACATAAATGTAGGGAACAGCTGATTTTTTTTCGCGATTTCAGGTTTGGTCCCATAGTAAAAGTTGTTCATAATGATGAGTATAATCTCCCATTTCGGTTTGTCGCATGTGTTCAATTTCACCATGTATACTCAGGTCTACTCTACTGTCCCTTGGAGCTGTAAAAAAATCAAACTTCTAAGCCAACGCAATCAAAAGATACAGCCGTTTATGCCGCAAATTTTCGACACTCGCAAGGGAATCAAAACCTACAGGGTACTTCCCGTGAACTAAGAATCTTGAAATTTGGTACGAAGCAACGTCTTATAGCACAGATAAAGGAAAAATTGCGAAAACCGTAAATTTTTAGTTACCTCATATAATAAAAATATTTTTAATTTCTATTCATTCGTAGTAGTAAGCAATATACCTAAATGTTTATGTGTGTGCAAACGTGGCCACTTTAGTGACTTAAGGTGGGTGTACCATGGAAGGCCACTCTAACGAATAAACAGTTATTATTCGTTTATTTCCTGGATAAATGAAACTAACAAATATTTAAGTAATACTTTGTTTTATTATGTAACATATAAACCACTTTTTGAATTGCAGATTTAATCAATATTGATTAAACTTAAGTTTCTTTGAACTATTCCAACAAATGGCCTTGCTAGGAACAGGGCTCTTTAGAAGGCCATTATGAAAATTCAGTCATTTAACACTAAAAGTTAATAAATAGCGCTTAAATCTACAATAAAAAAAAAGTGGTTTATATGTTACATAATAAAACAAAGTATTACTTAAATATTTGTTAGTTTCATTTATCCAGGAAATAAACAAATAATAACTGTTTATTCGTTAGAGTGGCCTTCCATGGTACACCCACCTTATTTTAACGTTGTCGATTTCCGATATCGAAGAAGCGAGGGACCGTATTGCCAAAATAGTAGCGCGAGCGATTCGCCGCCGCGTCTGTGGTTTCCAGTTCGATGGGTGTTTGTGTTAGTAAAAGGAATTTGTCATCACATGGCAATAACTACGAAATTTTAATGATTGGCCTTCGAAGGAGCATGGCCTTCCATGGTCCACCCACCTTATGTTTGTTCCTAATCATTATTCTAGTGTTATTAGTGTTATTACTGATCGAAGTTGTCAGTAGATAGTCTAGACTAGATAGCCAGTGAGTTTGACGTCAATACAGTGACAACAAAAACTTGTTTTTTAAGTACCTACGAGAATACCTAAGTCACTGTTTGTTACCTGTCTGAAATAATTAACTGAGTAGCAACAAAAATTGCATAAATGCATAATTTGTGTACATACTATAATTTTATTCATTATACCGTTTAAGTACCTACCTAATTACTATTTGTTGCATAATAGAATAATATAGTTCGATACTAACATTGTAAGCAAAATAATCAAACTTCTAGAACAGGGATCATAAATTAGTTTTATGGGGGTGGGTCAATCCGCGGAAATCCAGTAACGGCGAATATTATGCCAATAATAAATTAAATATCATAGCTGCATTCTTTTTTTACTTTATATGACATTTCTTACATGTTTTTACGTATGGCGCCGCTATCTAAAAAAGTATAACACCTTTATTTAATTTATTATTGCAATCAACACGCACCAAATGTCCTTACCATGTCCTTACCATTTGCAAATAAAAGTCGGCCTAATTGAGCGGAATGGCCCGGGTCCGTTTATAAAATAATATGACTCTCGCGGTCCGTTTGGTTTGGTAGACGATTACTCGAAACCAAGTTTTAAAATATCAATTAAAAACGAAAAGAAACATTTGTAATAATACATACAGATATTATATGTATAATTAATGAACAAAGTAAGTAATAATAATTACTTTTAAGTGTTTTTACGTTAAATTATCTGTCTTGAAGTCTGGATTAAAGTTGGTGAAAGCTAAATATTTTTTTCAATATTTTACAGTTACAAATTATATTGCGGGCGTCGCCAGATGACCGCGGTCTGCCATTTGGTAACTCCTGTTCTAAAACTTTTAGAGATAACATCAACCAAATTCTTATCTAGCCCTATCTTATCTTATTTAAACAGTCACATCAAAATCACTACTACTAATGCTAACGCGTAAACGTGAACTTTAAAACCAGCAAAAATAAGCAAAAAAATTTTTTTTTGCAAAATGACCTCTAACTTGCAAGAATAAGGTCCACATAAACTACATTTCCACCTAGCTGAACTCTTGACCTGGTATTTATGAACAATGCTCGTAGTGGACCGATTCCATTTCATTCATTAATCAGTTAGTAACAGCAACAAAAGGGGCACCATAGTTTTCGAATTCTTTGGGACTTTTTTTTTAAAGTGACAACTTCTTTATGCGCACTTTGCGCTCTTTCTGAGCAGTGAACGAAACCCGCTCGGGTTGGTGACGCAGAATCGGGTATAAATATGGTACTCGACTCCAGTCAGTCGGTTTTTTTTTTTACTAAACGCGTAGGTACGTCAAAATTGCCAATATGCGCCTATTTGTTCTAGAAGCATCGGAATAGTTACTTCACGTTTTTTTGCATGAATGACAGCCGAATTTGTGTCTAATCAAAAATTGACACTTGTAAAGCGTGTCACGTTTAATTTCACTTTTCGTTTTACAGTTACGCACTAAGCTTTTGTTGGTACAGTTAGAAGAAGTAATGTGACCATGTTTAATTGTAACTCGGACAAGCCATTTTTATGTTTGTGCATTTTTTTTATGTTTTGTTTTTATGCATCGGTTCGGATGAAACATCATGTCTCACTTTCATAGTTGCTAAAGATAATATAAAAACTCGATAATAAAAAATATACGGTCAATCATTTGTAATTAATAACAGTAAGTACGCATAAGTTACTTCCCGACCTCTGGCCTTAGACATTCCAGTACAAACCTCGACATAAATGCAAAACTTACTTTTGATTGCATTAGCGCCCCCCATTCATACGTAATAGCAATCGCTGATAAAATCAGTAAAAGGAAGCTCTTGTCGAATCGAGTAAACAAGAGATAAAGTTTTATTGCGAACTGACAATTATTTGATTTATATTTGCTATTATGATACGAGCACGACCCATATTTTAGAAGAGGTAGATGTTTGTTAGGTACGATGTAAAGTCTATTGACTTGAAGACAGTGAGTTGGTTTCGCCATTTCATCTTAGGGAGAAGTTTGAGAAAAAAAAAGATGTGCATCTCTTTTGTTCCCGAGTATTTAATAAGTAAGTACCTCCTATTTGTCTTTTCAAACTCAAACTCGAAGAATTTATTCCAATTAATTAGGTAAGTACGTAAACCATTTGCAGTCACTTTTGAATTGTGAACTAGTCGGAAAATCAGAAACAAATATGTATTCTGTATTTAAGTACCTAATGCGATTGTTTACAGCTAAGGAAAAACATAAAAACAAACATTTCCTCTAAAGTAATAATGTTGACGATAAACAGTTTATTGTTTTTATGATTACTCTATGTTCCGTGTGAATATTTTATTTATACTTACAGCTAACACAAGGAAATGCATTACCTACATGTTTTGTAACCAAGGTTGCAGTAACCATGAATTAGTAAGCAGATAAATGTAATTGCGCTTTTGATCGGAATCTAAGTCACGCTGGAGTAATTTCAGTATTTCTGCAAAACATAAATATAATTCTAAAGCGGAACAAAGCTATTTATCATAATTCCCACATTACAATTTTAAAGACAAAATCTGCAATCTGAGTACACATCTGCTCGGAACTAATATGGGTAGGGGTACATTACATCACAGGACAATGTCATCTTAATTGCATTCGAGAATAGACTCCGCCGCACATTCCTAACCTTGCCTACCATCATAGTCGCCATAACCACCACGTGACCACACGTCCCGTACTAAAATAATACTAAGCCGCGCTTCTCGGAACTGGTTAACTGCAGCATGGCAACGGTTGCGCAAGGTTAAATCGCGCGGTCAACTTATAACAACCAATCACAGGGCGCCAATGCTGTGACGTCAGCAACCACGCCTGCGCGCGCCTCCGCCGCCATATTGTCGCTTTCAAATACACGCATCACTGCAAAATGTTTGTGCGGTGACACGGGGCGATAACAATTGGAGTCTTCTTTATATGTACGTTATATTTGTGATATCGATATCTGGCAAACGTCAGATGACGGAGTGAAACGGGGGCCGGTCAAGGCAGGCTGTAATACAGATTTATGGCGTCCTCTTTGAACTCCAGAACCTCGAGAACGTCATCCGCCAGTATTGTTTGTATCATTTATTGCAACAAACGATAATGTGTCATCTTCACGAGACTATTATTCAAGCAAGACATTTAGTACAAACCAATTATAGCTTCTTAGAACTCCCACTTCAATTTACATTTCAATTGTATAATTATTTTAAGAACACTTACCCATCATATTGGACATGAATTTCGATCTGTCCATTGGTGGGATCCATTTGGATGCCATTGGGAGGATCGCTGGCCATGTCGCTCCGAGGAGGAATCCTAGTAAGACTCTACAAGCCACGACCCACCCGAAGCCGATGGCTGCGGAGCCAGGAGTGAGGAGGGTAAGGATACTTGCTAGCAGAGTACTGTAGCCGAACACCCGCCTGGTGACGAAACAAAAACATTCATTAGATAGTTGCTGAAGATAAAAAATTAAAAATCAGCTCGATAAGGTAATTTTCGACAAGCAAATTCGTTTAAAGCTGAAACATGAAGACTCAACAATAAATCCAATTCAGTATAAATCAAAATCATCATCCATTAAAAACTGCGTGTCGATATGACAGGCAATTCAATACGAGGCATGTCATCCGCCGCCCGTATCGACGCGTCTCAAAAACTGACACGCGAATATTTCACGAATGATCACACAACAAACGCTCAGTTACACGATAACGTTCATAAATCGTGGCGCAAGCCCGCATATGCTGCGAGAATGTTCCGCGTGAATCATTTCCCGACATCTCATTTTTTAAGGCATTGTATGCCATCAGTAATTCGCTGACTTCTCAAATTTTTACACTGATTCCGTACGTGTTTCTGTGACAAATAAACCTATTTTTTTAATTATCTCTTTTTCTATCTTTTCATAATACACAGTGTTGGGACTCAGGCCTCTTCTCTGTGAGGGGAGAGCAAAGTGGAGGCCGTTATCCACCATGTGGGCCCAAAGTCACTGAATTCACTGAATACTTCAAGGCAGTTTTCAGCGTTGAAAGTTTCTCGACTCGTAAACAAAACCACGTTGGGATAACGACTTCAATCAAAATAAAACAGCCCAAAAACTTGATAAACTTGATTTCAGCGTCCTCAATATAGTGTTATTCACACAATTAGTCACTAACCGGTTCCGAAAGCCTGTTAAAGCCCACGAGCGCCGGCGCACCGACAAATTAATTCAATAAGTAATATTTTTAATTGCATTAACTGTCGATAATAAGAGTCGCTATTTTTATTTGTCCCGATTGGAATCTCAAATCGCGTTACGGTTGCTATCGTGACGCGATTTTTTATGAGAGCATTAATAGGTAGGAACATATCGATTGCTCGCACTGCTACCGATAAGTTTTTAATTCTACTGGACGTAATAAAGCGAGTCATACATTGTTATGAAATCATAGCTGTCACAATAATTGTTAGTAATATAATGGCGCCGTGGCCAACTGTTCTATTATTATGAGTGATTATCATAGTTCAAATCGATGGCAAGGACTAAAAGTTTCAGGCCAATCAGCTTCGTTGACTCTTCCCGACCCTTTAATTATCAGCGTCTAGAAAGTTCGACGCTAAATTATTCGGACAAACAAATTACCAGACACGTAAATTTAAAATGAAATAACGCCTGTACGCTTGATTGTATCGCGAAAAATACTAACGTCGAACTTAAATTATTGAGCTAAATAAAATGTCGGAACCGGTCCCGATAAATGCGAACTGCATGGTCACTAATATCTCAAATTCGAAATGCAAAAGTGAATGACGATAATTTTTGTGGGGTAGCATTCGGTCGCTGCCCTCTGCAATGAGAGACTTTTTTTTTTAATTTACCGTCCCTCACCAATGTGCATTAGTGATGCCAACAATGAATGACATAGTATAAAAAAAATGTTGTTTAGCATTCAGGGGCCAAGTTTTTGTAGGGAACTGACACAAGAGCAGCTATTATTTGCAAATTGGTCGGCATTCCGCCGGAGATGAGCCTGGGATTGTCTTGGACGATGCAGTAATAATAAATTGTAATTCACTCTGGAAAATGGACGGTCGCCTCGTATGAAAAACGTGTCTTTCTCACGAGACCGTTATTTTTAGGACTAGACGAAATAAAATCGTGAATAATCGTGACAACAGCGCATAAGAGAGTTTTTAGTATTTTTTTATTCATTCAAACACGTCTGCGAGTTCTAAGACTATCTGAAATAGACTCATATGAAAATGATTGAGTATTATACTATAGGTAATATTATTACTATGAAATAATGCCCATTAACAGCTGACATACGTAATACAAGTATACAGGGTGTCCCGGGAAGTATGGATCAAATCGAATAGGGGCGTGGGCAAGGTCATTTCCAAACTTTTTAACCCTGAGAATGTCGGTGAATTTTTTTACGGTTTAAAAGTTATGACCAACTTTTTTTTTTCAAACACTTCGCATAGTGCTCAAAGAAAATAATCATAAAAAATACCATCTAAAAAGTTAAATTGATAGCCCTGATAGTTTTTTTTTTTTTTCAATAATTCTGTGGCTGACATTCATTCATTGTTCTTTGCCTATCTTCAGCCGACAATCATAACGATTATATCCTGATTTGTCGACACCAAACATGGTAAAGGTACTTTTAAAGAACTTTGCCTACTTATTGCGAAAAACCTGTTCACCATTGCATTTGTAAGGAAACTAAGATAACATGTTATTTGAGGACTTCGTGGAAATCGATCCGTGAGGTTAAGCAACATGTACAGTCAACAAAAGAGATAAGTATGCAGGATCCTCGGATATAGTTGAAGTTTAGTGAGAAACCGATGGATGTTGTCGACTGAAATTTAATTTGATAAAAGAGCTGTTTGTTTTCCATTAATAAAATTACATTTCATTCGAGAACATCCATCGGTTTCTTACTAAACTTCAACTATATCCGACGATCCTGCATACTTATCTCTTTTGTTGTCGTCCAAATCCGGAGGGGCCTAGAAGAGCAGTTGAAGCTATTGGGACGACGCGACGTATGACTACATTCGGTCGACAGAAGACCTCACAAGCAAGCCCAAAACCCTGGCTGCAGAAGCCTGCGGGGTAATTGCGTAACACATTATCAATCGGAATCGGTTTCATTTTGACAGTTCAATTCATTGCGTTATTTACGTGTTGAGCAGACAATTTTTTCGAACATATGAAGCAATGGATTAGCAATTTGCTTCAAAATATTTCTGATTCCGATTGATAGTGTGTTACGCAATTAGGGTGCGGGTTACAGGTAGGATTTTGATTAAAAAAAACTGGCATCTCCTAAAATTGTTGAAGCACAAGGCTTGCAAAATGGATGGTGGTTCTTACCTAGCGCCAATGATTTCTGCTAGTCTGCCGCCTGGCAGTTCTGTGAGCACATATCCCCAGAAGAAGCAACCCAGCAGGTGGTTCTTCTGTTTTGTGTCCCAGTGGTAACGAGTTTGCTCGATATGCTCTGGGTGCTGCAAGAGAAATACCTATATTTGAGATTTCGTACTGAACTTTACTTCCTATAAGACTATGGTGGACTGACGCGTGAAGAAAATTCTATTCTCAAACAATGATCGACTAATTGTTTTAAACATCATCATGATCCAGTTCCTATAAATAAGTACGCTTCTATTGTTCCAACATGTGGTAAAAAACAAAGGAAGTGACTATCAGTTTTGCGGTAATACGGGAATAACCCGGGCTTTGAACCACAGCGTATTGATTTGTTTTTTTTTAAGTTTTTACTTTACAACCAATGAGTTTGACTTTGAACCAACAATAGTAGAAGAAAAAAAACATAATTGAATCAAGAAACCCAAGATATCAGAAGTCAAATTATTTTCTGAGAAACCACTGAATCGGAGATAATCGATCTCAAGAAGTTGAAAACACCAATTATTTACTTAAAACATAATTGTTTTAATAACATTCTTAGTTCTTACTGCATCTACAGACTTCTCACGAACACCGTATTTACGAAAACATCCAAGATTTGTTCAACAATTCTAGAAAGTTGGACTGATACGTTTCCTTATTCTCTCAGGTCTTAAGGAGCAACCTGGCGATGTCTATTTCAATGATTCCAAGGTAATAAATATTGAAGAAAGCAGTAAATTTTACCTCAGTGACGTTGTGGGGGCCGTGGGTGATGTTCATGGCAGCAGTGAGGTTGTCATTGTCATCGTAAATCATCTCCACAATTGCGATCGTGAGGTTCACTCGGAGGGCGTAGTTTAACATGAAGCCGAGGAGGACCATGATGTTCAGCACTTGGACGCATGTTAGACAACCTGGGACAAAAAGGATTAATTAACAAGTGATTTTTGAATACTAATGATGTTAACTTCTTTTTATTTGATCTAATAGGTTCGCGTTTGACTAAACGCTATCTTGCTGATGCGGATGACAGTAATTCGGGACTTAATGATAACTAAGATAAAACTATTAAGCGGTATTAAAGTTTTTTGACAAAATTCTTTGCGGTTCACACATTTTTGTGCCGTGCATACGATATTCGCGACATTTTCAGTTATCAAGGCGACGGTCAACATGCAAAGATAGATAATCATTCATGTAAATTATATGTAATGTATCGTTACTGTCTACGTAAATGAAAAATATTTTAAACTAGCTGACCCCGCGGACTTCGTATACCGCTTCAGACTTTTTTCCGTGAGTTTTTCCCATGTTTTAATAGTTATTCTGCTATTCGATGCGGAGACAAATCCAACATATGAAAGATCATAAAAATCGTTTCAGCCGGTATTGAGCTATAAATGGTGTAACCAACCAGACTTTGTTTTTAAGCAGTTACCATCAGACGAGGTCACAGAATAGGTACGAGAAAAATTTTATTGCCCATTGCATGGATAAGCGAAGGTGAATCTGGTGAAGGAATTATTAATATTATTGCCATAAAGTCAATAATATTAATGATTCAGTACATTCGTTACTCAGTGATAATTACTAATTGGTGTAAATAACATTATTTACTGTTTCGTTCTTGTAAATGCGGGCGTGTTAAATTATGACCGACATTTTACTTCATGGAAAAATAACGTTAACTGCCATCTTGTTTTAAACAAATAACTATATTACCAGCCTAGTATTTTCCCACTTCAGGGCAAAAGCCTCTTCTCATACGGAAAAGGTACCGCAGGACTGGTTTGGCGATTTCAGACTTATATTAACTACTGCTGTGCCCCGCGGTTTCACCCGCGATAAAACTATTATAGTCCTTTTTTATTGATTCCCTTTACAAATCTCCACCCCCCTTTTTGCAGCCGTAAGGGATAATTTCGAGGATAAAAACTAGTTCTATATCCTTCCCAAAACTCAAACTGTCTCCATACCCATACCCATCTAAATCGGTTCAGCGGTTATTGATACCCCATACAAACTTCCACCCCCCTTTTCATCCTCTTAAAGGATGATTTCTGGGATAAAAACTATCCTATGTCCTTTCCCGGGATGCAATCTATCTCTCTGCCAAATTACATCTAAATCCGTTCACTGGTTTAAGCGTGAAAAGGTAACATACAGACAGACAGAGTTACTTTCGAATTTATAATATTAGTATGGAGAAGTCCAGGTTTCCTCGCGATATTTTTCCTTCAGCGATGTCAGTAATTTCCAAGTTAACTCAGAAAATACATCTTTCGTCATCTTGTTTTATAATATTAATTTCAATGAGTGGTACTTAAATATTCACAGAAATCTATTATCCAAATGAATCATATCTATGAGATAAAGATCTAGGCAGTTAATGCCAGATTAACTTCATTAACATTGTGTATAATACTTAGTCGTTATCACAGTTACATGAATCGTGGTGAATAACGTTGGCCCAGTTAGGTTAAATCATCGACTACCTACATACAAGCCAAGTAAGTACCTACTTTAATTTACGGGAAAACCATTTTATGATAGGTACGTTTACATTTTATAATAACATTCAATATAAACACATTAAATATGATAAAACAATATTTCCTTCAACACAAGCTATAAAAATATCAGGACTTGTCCTAAACAAAACGTAATTTATGGCCACAGCGACTAGTAAGTAAAACGTATTTAAATTCAATAAACTTGTTTTGTTATTAAATAGACAGCCTTTTGTTAAAGGTTGCAATGAAAATATTATATGCCCGACACATATTTTGCAACAAATTTTGATTTAAGTGTCCGTGGAGTTTCTATGAAGTTTTTTAACTGAAGCCGTATTATGAGGGGGTCATGCCATCATGATTTCAGTCCGAAGAAGGAATGGTGCATCGGTCTTGTATAGCTCCGTCTCCCTCTCGCACAGGAATCACGATGGTATTAAAATTTCACAATACAGCACTTGGCAACTAATTTTATCAAGCTATTGTTCTAACATTAGCTCGTGTTCACACAAAATATCGCAAAAACTATTTACATAATTATATTTATTTATTTTATTATTTATGTACCCACAGTAAAATACATAATATTAAATATTATTATACATATTTTTACGGGCAGTTTTCACAACACAAAGATAAATAAAACACGAATCATTTTTTCACACGGTATTGAAATCAAATCGAATCAAAATACGTTGTTTTCATAATAGCAGTGCGTACTATGTCCGGTTTAATTCAAACAAATTAACGTCGAAACTGATTGTTAGCATATTATTATTGAGTACATGAAGTACGAAATTATGAATATGATCGCTGTGGGAATTTCTATTTTTAGTATTTATACATTGTTAGCTTTGGTGAATCACGTTAATAAATGTGACAATAGATCGTCAAGTTACAAAACATTTATGGGAGCAACGGTATACATAGTGTAGGACTGGGTAGTTGCAATAGATATAATTTCTATGGTGGTTGCTAAGGTTTTAGAAGAGTTTGAGATAATTTTTTGTGATCGTCTAATTATCTACTAATACATACTATACAGGCTGGCAGAACATCGAGTCATCGACGCCCAAACTTTAACCATGAATACAGCACATGACTCTAAGCCACGAAAAATTTCAACGCAGGATTTAAAATCATGTAAGTACTGAATCCATGGTAACCCGTTGCGCGTCGAAGTCCCTTCCACCCTGTATTCCTTGAGGTATACCCACTCGTGTGCAAGCAACTAAGCAATAAAAAGTGCGCAAAACCGTGACTCTACTAATCCGAGAGCCATTCAGCAAATACTTATACAAAGCCCTATCATGTCTCAGCTCTGATCTTAGCCACCAAGAATAGAGAAGATAATCAAATATTATAAGGGACTGACCGCGTAGTGAGGATTTTAATACACCTTAAATTCGAAACAACTGGTACAACACACGATTTTCTAGCATGACAGTTGGAAATAACTTTACGTTCGCAAAACAACCAGCTGTAACATGATCTCCCCATTAATCTGCCATTGACATCGTCTGCCTAGTCTTTTCCCAAATAGTTGGATGCAGCTGAATACCAGTATTTTACACGGAGTGACTGCCTATCTGACCTCCACAGCGATACCCCTTGGTAAGACTGGTTGTCAGACTTTTGAGTTACTGACTACGCGTAGCGACTGTCAAAGATTTACGAATGGCTCCGTATACACCATAGGTTCTCAATGTGGGCGGTTGAGACTTCCAGGGGGTAGTAGAAGACCCAGAGAAAGTGAAATATCCTATCTTACGACTATATAATATTACACGTTTAAATATACGGTGGCAACAGCTGTTTCAGATTAGCGACATATTATGGTAAGAAAAAAACGGACTCTATAAAAAAAAACTCACAAGTGGGCGTTGGGCAAAATAAGGTTGAGAACCTACTATACACCGTTAATCGGTAATCTAAATACCGAAATAGGTGTAGACTGTAGAGTCAAGGTTGATGCATCTAACCAACCCAGTTGTGGACCGGTCTAGGCATTACCATATATTATGAATATTGTTCACATTACGCAAGTCCAGATGACGAATTTTAATATCTGATACAAGGACGATATATCGGGTCTTTTATCATCTGTGGATTTGTTTTAGTTTTTTAAGGGTTTAATTGTACCGGAAATTGGTTGGGAAGGATGGCAGAATATTCATTACTCAGCATGCATAAGCCAAAATTAATTGCATTTTTTGCAGTACAAGCAATGATGATTGGCAAAACCCAAGGATGCCCTGAGGCGGATTTTAGGAATTTTAATTACACCAACGTCATTTCCGACGTACGATTTGTTTTGCAGATCTCTGAAACTGAGAAGATGAGAGTCTGCCTCATTAGTCTTGCGGTCACAAGCGTTACTGCTGAACAGTTTGCCCGACCCGGGAATTGAACCCAGGATGGGTTCAATTCCCGGGTCGGGCAAACTGTTATTGGGTTTTTCTATGTAGAATTTGTCGGTAGCAGCCCATAGTCTGGATTTGTGCCCGGTTGATGGCAATAGGGTCGCCCCCTATTACATGAGACTTCATAACTGGCAAAATGTGAGCCCCTTGTACCTACTAAGTACAGCGGGGCAATTGCGTAAAACTATATCAATCGGAATCGGTTTCATTTTGACAGTTCAACAACATTCATTGCGTTATTTATGCGTTGAGCAGACAAATTTTTTCGAACTTATGAAGCAATGGATTAGCAATTGGCTTCGAAATGATTCCGATTCCGATTGATAGTGTGTTACGCAATTAGGGTGCCGGTATACCTTGGCCTAACCCTTTGAAACGAGGCGTGCCGTTATGTTATGAAACAGAACTATGAAGTAACTAACACTTCTATTTTCATACAAATTGCAAAAATAAACACATACGCAATGCGACACAAGCTCACGTTCTCATGGTTCACGTGTTTGACCATTCTACGAGACAGCAATTATCATGACGCCGACGCTCTGAAATGGTAGCGAAAAAACTTGGCAACGCATGCTGTAAAAGACATGTGCGCGTAAAACTAAAAGAACTGCCAAAAGCTTTTACTACCAACGACGGAGAATAGAAATGGGATAATAAAAGTTGTAACAGAAAAAAAAAACATTGGACTTTTCTATCAAAAGCATGGCCACCACATTTTGAGATGACAGCTGTATCGTTTACATCAGCTATTTGTGACGGCCAAATATTGAAGTTCGATATCAAATCATCATCATTCTTCTGCGCCCTTATCCCAATTTATTTGGGGTAGCCGCAACATGTCTTTTTACCCGACTGCGCCAGAAGGAGGGTTATGTTTTTCGAGAGTATATATGTATGTATGTTTGTATGTATAATTGTTTGGCACGCTCTGCAGCCTGAACGGCTTGATGGATTTTAGCTCGTGAGGTGTCATTAGATTCGTGTTTACTGTGAGAGTGACACTGGGTATAACAAAATAAAAAAATACCGGATTTTTGGCGCCATATTACGCTATCAAAAAAATTTTTTTTCTCATAACCTATCGAGTGGGGTATCAAAATAAAGGGTTTTAAAAGGTGATTACAAAAATATATGCAACTTATACGGTTAAAAGTAATTAAAAGTAACAAATCGTAAAAAAACACGTGCCTAGAACTAAATCGCCTGCGAAATCTTTCACATTTGTAAACTAAAAAGCTGGAAATAAAAAAAAGTAATTTAAAAAATTAAAAAAACCCGACTGCAACCTTATACTAAAACTAACTGAAAAGCTAAAAACAAGCCCATTTTAAATGAAATAAAAGTTGGAAGCAGGCGGGGCCCATACCATTATCATAGTTTCAAACTTAAATATGTCCCGCCTGCTTCCAACTTTTATTTAATTTAAAATGGGAAAGAAAGAAGGAAAAAAAAAGAAAATACGTTTGTTTGCGGTGAAAATGACGCAAAAAAGATGGGCTTGTTCTTCCATACTTCTCTATTAATCGTCATCTCGGTAGTCACCCCCTTTCTAACCATATCATCATTCACAGTCCATCCATCGTTTCTTTGGTCTTCGAAATCAAGTTGTCTTTTTTTTGCAAGACTTGATTCTTGATCTGGAATTTTGTTTGATAATCTTGTCGCATGCTCTACGAGAGCAACTTTCATAACATTGATACTTTTGAAAACATCGAGAGAGTTTTATCATCTGCCGCTGAATACCAGTATTTTACATGGAGCGACTGCCTATCTGAAGGCCAATTCTCGTAATTTAAAACGTTCATAATCTAGTCGCAGTCTCATTTCGGCGACAAACAAATGTCAAAAACTTGTCAAAATGTAGGGAAATTAGAAGTATTTTTTGACAGATTGAGACTGAGATCAGACTGTGAACGTTCTTAAAATTACGAGAATTGCCCCTCTGATCTCTACAACCCAATTCCTGGGTAAAACGATACCCCTTGGTAAGACTGGTTGTCAGACTTTCGGACTTCTGACTACCGGTAACGACTGTCAAAGGTCCACGAATGACAGCCGGGATCAACGGCTTAACATCAAGAGAGTTTATCGAATATTAATATTGATTAACTGCCCCGTCAGTATTGTGCTCGCTAGAATTTGAGTGTGTGTTTCTTGGGTTCACATCCTAGGTCGGGCAAAGTGTTATTAGGTTTTTCCATTAGGAATTTCACAGTAACAGCCCGGAGTTTGAAAGTTGGTGGTGCGATACCCTCGAGTCGTGTGTCGGAAAGCACGTAAAGCCGTTGCTCCTGCGCCTGATGTCTCCCCGGTCGCGCGGTCGTGTGATTGATGATAAATAGCTTTGTATGCTGTGCAATATTGATTGATGATAAGTAGCTTTGTATGCTGTGCACGTATCAGTGATCCTCCCGACCGATTTCGGCCACGGTAACCAATCTCAACGGAGATTAGCCAGATACGCAGGATATTATAGTGCACAAAGTGTGTGTAAACACGGGTGCACTCGTTGTTCCTTTCCTTTCATAGTACGATGTGACGGCAATGCACACGACCGGGGAGACATCAGGCGCAAGCAACGGCTTAACGTGCTTTCCGAGACACGAGGGTATCACACCACCAACTTCCAAATACCATTACTTTCATACTCCTATAAGACCAAGGTCGAGTCGAGATTCAACATCTTACTTTCACTAATTCGCAACAAGCCCTTCCAAACGCGTACGACATACCTAGTTTATAAAAGCTTGCTTGCCAAATGTAGGTTTAGGCAAGGTTTAGGCGCCGGCGCCAATGCCTAATAGGGATAACAAAAAAACTGCTAGTATGCCTTCCTAAGTGTTGTATTATTGCTAGCTAGTACCCGCTACTTCGCTGGTATTCAAACTTCGATTTCATCTTTGTTCTAAGGGGTCATCATCATCATCTTCCTACTCTTGTACTATGTTACTTTAGGTCGGCGCAACAAGGCTTTTTCTTCCATTCTCCCTTGTCAGCCGTCACTATCATTCACTACTTTTTCTTTCATATTATTTCTAACACAAACCATCCATCTTTTGTTTTACTACTAATCGTTGACAGGCCTACACTGTCGTTCCATACCTATTAACAATATAATTTGAAAACATTCTAAAAGCCAATTATTTTAAAAAGAGTAACCTTGGAGTTTCTTGTCGGCTTTTTTCCATGAGAAACGACCAATTCGAACCGTATAAGTACCTATGTTGGGGATGAACTTGAGATATAATTTTGCGAGTTCTATCTAAGGCATACATTTGTTTCGTTTCTGTTTACAGTGGTTTAGGCTGTACGTAGTCTGTCAGTCGGTCAATCAGTCGCGGAAATGTTTTGTACACAAAGGACATAGTATAACCTTCATGTATCCATATTTTGATAACAAAAGTTTGCGGCTCACACTGGACTCAATATTATTGCCTTGCCTACATTTAGTTACATACACAAACTATCCATACTTATTTATACTAATAAACTTAATATTATGAAAGATTCTTTAAGTATTCATAATATTATGACTATATACAGAGTTACTTTTTGTTACCTTTTGATGCCTAAATCACTGAACAGAGTGCCTAGTGTGTTTGTTTTACGTTAACGCGATCGCCACGTGTATGACGTTCGGCGCTCCGATTGGCCCGCTCCAAGCTCTTAACAAATCACAGAGCCAAACGCGGTAAACGTTTCGATCGCGTTTGCGTAAAACAACTCGCACCCCGCGCACTGATTGTTATTAAATTGACAGATAGGTAGCCTGGAACCTGGAGAACATATAATTATATGCTACTTTTCATCCTAGGTATTTATACTAAACGATGATGAAATACAAAACAGACGCAGACGGAGTAGCCAACAACAGCTAATAGTAAATCCTTCAGGTTTTTTTACACAATAAACTAAAAAATCGACTTAAAATCGTTGCGTCCGCGCAGCTAGTAAAGGGACTGATTTTATAAGCACGTGTTATTCTATTATGCACGTATGCTAATTTTGGCATTCAGTCCACCTGCTGGATCATGACCCTGGCTAGCCGGAGCCAGCGTAAACCTGGCCACTTAATCGCGACGATCGAACATTGACGCGCATGCACATTTTCAAGAAATCGATGCAGGTAAATGGTAAATAAATACTAGGTAAGATAAGAAAATACTTAAGTGATTTTCGCTATTAGTAGGTAAATCCCTGTAGAAATGCTTTAGTCAAATTAATGTGGTATTCGGGTGATTTTTTTTTTGTTTTCCGAATTTGTCCCGAAAAAAAAGTATGAAAATTGGTTACCCTATTTTTAAATAATTGTTTTCTCAGCGTCTTTAATTGTGAAAAAAACACTGCAGAACCAGTTTTTAATTATTTAAATATAATATACTTTATTTAAGTGGAATGAAGAGTACCTACTATAACTAACGTCATACAGAAACTCGCCATGTCATGAGCTAATTTACAAATTAGAACAGACTAGACAATTACTACGTTACTATTCGGTTTAAAAAAGTGCGATAATTAGACGTTTTAACGTCATTTTGATGCTATCATGACATGTGACGTCAAAATCATAGTGATGTAACGTATCGCGAGTGTGGAGCGGTGACATTACCGGTTATCAAGCTATCATTTACCGTTACAACCGAGCTATTACAAAGCTATTATTGTAATAACGTAGTTCCGTTTATTATTTCTGAATCGAAATTGCATGTCATTGTTTAGTTAATGCAGTGTCAATGCACTTTAAAATGATATACGAGTACTTACCGAAAACTGTGCCAGTGGCACGATTGCCAGTTACGTTTTTAAATTAAAAATATTACTATGTACTTGTTGAAATTTTTTCGTGAAACAAAAATTACCGGTTTTGTATGTCGCTGTCATATTGTCAAATCTAGGGTACCGAAATGTTGGGTCAATACAATACCGGTAATAAACCGGTAAGCAGTATGTAAATAGTATGTAAATCCGTTACAACTGTTATTAAAATAATCTGGAGCTTTATCTTTGAATAACGTGTTCTTGATTTTACTTTTTTTTTTTCGTTAGACTGTACTGTCCCACCGCTGGGCAAAGGCCAAAGTTTAAATTAGACAAAGGAAATTAAATTTGATTAAAAATTCACGTTTTTTTTCACACGGGGTGGCAGACCCCATCGAGGCGCGCAACCTGTGACCATGGACTCAGTAAGTAGTCAACAAAAGAGATAACTATGCAGGATCAGCGGATATAGTTGAAGTTTAGTAAGAAACCGATGGATTTTCTCGAATAAAATTTCATTTTATTAATTAATCGAAAACAAAAAGCTCATTTATCAAATTAAATTTCAGTCGACAACATCCATCGGTTTCTTACTAAACTTCAACTATATTCGGCGATCCTGCATACTTATCTGTTTTGTACATGATTCTGAAGCCCCTGAAGTTAAAAAAATTCGTCGGTTATTTAAATTCCATACATTTTTAACCGCGTAAAAATTGCGCGTAAAATAGAATGTTAGTAAGCAGGTACAGTAAAACTTATGAAACTAGTGGTAGGATAAAAAAAAAACAGTAAAATTTTTTTAACCCTCGAGAAATGTCTATGATAGGTTCTAGGATCATGTGCTGAACTCATGTTTACAGTTTGTGCATTGATGTCCCATGTAACCCTGTATAAATAGACGATAGACTTGAAAAAATATCATGCACATCAAGCTACTACAATCTGTCAAAAGGGTTTGAAGTTTTTTGTATGGAGGGTGGCCCTAAGGTCGGCCGCCATTTTGATTTATTTTCTGAATCGCGGTGCACAACAAAAGTTATATATTTAGATAGAGGACACTTATACAAACAAAAAATGTTATATAACATAATATCCTAAAGCGTCAGGTTTCGGAGTTATTCACCGAAATATAAGTCGAAAACAACTAGGATTTTTTGTTTTTTTTTTCCCTACAGGTAAGCATATTGAACTATTGAGGTAACAAAAACGTTATAAAATCTTAACGGAGAAGAAACAAATGAAGAATAGATCTTTTTTAAATAAATAATTAAACACGGCAATTTATTGCTCCTTTTTTTAATCCGCGATTCTGAAAAAAAATCAAAATGGCGGCTGATTTTAGGGCCAAAACCTTCAAACCCCTTTCTTTAATAGATTTTCAACTTTATCGCTAGAGAATAAGGTTCAAAGTTGATTGGGAAAATTTGACAGTTTCGGGTAGCTTGAAGTGCTGGCGTCTGTACCATTTTCACACCCTGTGTGATGTAACCTATATTCCTCAATTAACAATTATTATCAAACAACAACTAAATTATCATAATAACCAGTCTCAGTTATGGCTTAAACGAAAAGTTGACAGCTCAGTTATTTCTTTGATGAGACAACAGAGCCTTTTCTGTGCCAATTTGGCAATTTCCCTTTATCTGTTATTATCACCAACCATAAAAGGAAATGGTATGTCATTTTATTAAAAATACAAGATGTTTTTAGGGTTCCTTAGCCAAATGAATGGCAGGGTCAGTTCATCTAGTTATACAATACAGGGTGAAATTGAAATCATGCGACAAATCGAAATGGGAGATTTCACTTATCATTAAGAACAACTTTTACTATGGGACCAAACCTGAAATCGCGAAAAAAAATCAGCTGTTCCCTACATTTTATGTTCGGATAACTCGTCAAAATGTAGGGAACAGCTGATTTTTTTTTCGCGATTTCAGGTTTGGTCCCATAGTAAAAGTTGTTCATAATGATGAGTACAATCTCCCATTTCGATTTGTCGCATGTTTTCAATTTCATCCTGTATAACAGATACTTCGTTTTCGCTTAGCGTTGTTACTGACTTTTTTCTTTTTGCTGGGTTCCTATTGGTCCTAGCTTGATGTTAAATAGCCTATAGCCTTTCTTAAGAATTAGGCTATCAAATGCAAAAATATTCTTTCAAATTGGACTAGTAGTTCCAGTATCAGTAGCGCGTTCAAACAAACAAACAAAAAAATCTCTTTTGCTTTATTATTACATATGGATGATGAATTTGATGAGACAGGACACTCCAACAAAAATCTTCGAGGACATTTTTGCGAAAAAACCTTATTTTCGTTAAATGTTATCGAAAGATTATTAAATGAAAACAAAAGAAGTGTGCCACGGTCGATACGCGAAATAAAAGCTATATGACATTTCCGAAAATAGCACTGCGCCCACGCAAGTGTCGTAAAGTTTGTTGCAGACTTGTGTAAATTGTCAATGGAACGTCTACTAGACTCGCGGATTCGTTGAATGACGATTTTCTGCGTTGTAAAAATATATTATACTAGCTACGCCCCGCGGTTTCACCCGCATAAATCTCGATCCTGTGGGAATATCGGGATAAAAAGTATCCTATGTCCTTTCCTGGGACTCAAACTATCTCTATGCCAAATTTCATCTAAATCGGTTCAGCGGTTTTGCCGTGAAAGACGGCCAAACAGACACACACATACACTTTTACATTTATAATATTAGTATGGATGTATTTGAAAAAAAAAAGGCAAGGTGGGTTCTAGTCTAGACAAGACCGTCGTGCAGTAATGAATAGTAATGATAATACTCATCTTTACTATCTATGCCATGAGTGAATTTCAACAACTGTGACTTTTGCCTAATTTTGGTGGAAATTTTTGTTTTTGAGTTTTTGATGAATGTAACAAGTTGATGTGCAGGAAATACGTATCGTTTAACGATACGTATTTCTTGCATATCGGCTTCTTGTATTCATTAAAAATTCGGGGGCAAAGGTTTCCACCAAAATTAGGTGGAGGTCGTGGTTGTTGAAATTCACTCCCATCTTTATAATATTCCTCCGTGGCTCGGAAGGCGCGTTAAGCCGTTGGATCTTTGATAGTCGTTACGGGTCGTCAGAAGCCCGAAAGTCTGACAACTATTTAAGACTAATAACCCAGTTACTGGGTAATACGTAGTACTATTAACTATTCTGTGGTAATACGATACCCCTTGGTAAGCCAAGGGGTATCGTATTACCCAGTGACTGGGTTGTGGATATCAGATGGCAGTCGCTCCATGTAAAATACTGTTATTCAGCTCTATCAGGTTAGACTGGAGGCCGACCCCAACGTAGTTGGGAAAAGGCTAACAAGACAGCGTGTGGTTTTAGTCAGTAAGAGTCTGACAGACCCCTCCACCCACCCCAGGGTGGTGGATATCCACGAGGATTGCCACACGATGATAAAAGAAAAAAAAAAGTAGATGATGATTTGTACTAATTAATGAAGAGGTAAGCTTTGTGAGTTTGTGTGTAGGGTTAATCTTCGGAACTCCTGGTCCGATTCCGAAAATTCTTTCATTAATGGGAAGCTACAGTATTGCCGAGTGTCATCCATACTAATATTATAAATTCGAAAGTAACTCTGTCTGTCTGTCTGTCTGTAGACTGTATGTTACCTTTTCACGCCTAAACCACTGGACCGATTTAGATGTATCAATTTTATTCAATTTCGAGAGGCCATTGTTGTTTACATCTTTGGCAAATTTGGCGCGGTCGGACTGATAGTTTGAGTCCCGGGAAAGGAACGTTTTTATCCCATTTTTCCTCGGGGTCGAAACTTATGCAGATGAAACCGCGGGGCGCAGCTAGTAGGATATATTTTATGTTAAAACAAGAAACTTCACGCGGGCGGTGTCGCGGGCAGAAGCTAGTCAGCTATAAATTTAACGTACAGCAGACAGACGCCTGCATTAATTAATTAGTCCCCTTTTCTAAAGTGCTTGTATGCTTGAGGAGTACCTAATTAACATATTCGAGCATTACGTCAAGCTGCAAGTGTCATTTGATGCTAACGTGATGCACCATACAAACTTTCATTTCAACATTACCTTTTTCATAGTTATTACAACAATAATAATCAGCCTATACTGTTCCCACTGCTGGGACACAGGCCTTCTCTCTGTGAGAGGGAGCGGGCCATAATCCACCATGCGGGCCCAGTTCTGGTTGGTGGATGTCACATGTTTTTGTTTTTTGTTCTAGGACATGCCGGTGTCCTCACGATGTTTCCTTCACCGTTTTGAGAGCAGTTGTGAAGAAATTAAATATACAAAGGAAAGTTCACGCCTGGGTTCGAACTCACGACCTACAACTCGTAAGTCGGGGCCTATACCACTGGGCCTTCACTGCTCCCCGTGGTTAATATCTACATGAATACAGGGTCCCATTAAAACAGATGGACAAATTTTAACACAGCGCTCAGTACGTCCAACCAAAGATATCCAAGCAAAAAAAAAAAAAAAACACTGCTAAAAGTGATTTTATTTTGACCTAAAATAATAAATTGCCGGCACATTAGTGTATTTTCGTTAGCTGATTATTTTTCTTGTAAGTATCTAATGCGTTTTTCTTATATTATATTTTTTACCATCGTCCTTATTTTGGTGGTCTGAATGATTTCTAAAAGTTTGTTCATCTATTTTAATGGGACCTTATACATATATGTATATTCAAAGTCCTGACTGACTGATTCTATTCCATTTCTAGCCTAAACCGCTGATCCTAGGACATGAAATTTGGAGGGTGTGTTCTTTGTGAAGAGTAAGTATCCACTAAGAAAGGGTTTTTCGAAATTCCACCCCTAAGAGGGTGAATGCGGGGAGGGTGAAATTTCACGCGGACGAAGTCGCGGGCAGAAGCTAGTTACCGTATAATTTAAGAAACAAAAGTTATAAAAGAACATATTTGCATAAGCAATGCTCAATACAAAACAGATAGGTCTATCAATGCCTCATTGCTTGCAATAAAATTACCATAGACATATGCAAAAGGAACTAAAGAACGGGTCTTTCAATGACAAAGACAAACTGACTTTAAATCAGTGTTTCTTTTATGTAAAGATAACTATAGAAGCAAGTTATTCTGCTCACATAGTCGTGGACGGCTTAATTGTGCATGCAATTTGGTTATCATTATCGAATGACTCATGATTGAAGACGAAAAGATAATAAAAATCAAGTTTTACGAGATCTTCGGTCGTCTGTTCTTATCAACGATTTTCGATTGTTTACTAACAGGAGTTCCCCTATTTTAGCCTATATTTTTGAAGTGATTAACTTCTTTAGACGCGTTGGGCATTTTTTGAGTTGGGAAAAAACTATTGAACTCGCGCCACTGTTACCGTAATCGACACCGCTTCGGATGTGTTCGGCTGTCCTCGGGATGTACTCGGTTTTCCGATCTGTCATCCGATATGTCAGTGAGTGATGGCAAAGTATTATGTTTGTGTTTTGTTTTCACTTCTGTCGGCACTCTTGGGGTGCCAGTTTTTTTTAAACATTTATATGCAGTTATTATAAAGGCTTTTTTTGTAAAGAACAATATTGCGTCCGGGTTCACTGGCTAGAATTTACAGCTGTTTGACCTACTTGATACGGTCCTCATTTTAAAAATAGTGAACCGTTCGTTGTTTCGACGTTTATTTATAGAGGTAATGACAAAAATCGATCCAAGATAATTTCGTATCTAAAAAATTAATGATGGCTGAAAAGCATGATCAATATTCTGCCATGATAGTTGTGTGCGTATAGTTGATAGTAACAAAATAAATGAATAAAAAGTGATAATGGAATTCATAATCATTATTGCTAACAATAATAGCCGCACGGATCCATCGATCAGGTTAACCTACGCTTTCCGCGGTCGGTCCGTGATGGGACTCCGTGCCTCGGAAAGCACACCGTTGGTCCCGGCTGTCATTCGTGGATTTTAAGCACTCATTACGGATCGTCAGAAGCCGGAAAGTCTGACAACCAGTCTTATCAAGGGGTATCGTGTTATCCAGTAGGTAACTGGGTTGTAGAGTTCAGATAGGCAGTCGATCCATGTAAAATACTGGTATTCAGCTGCATCCAGTTAAGACTGGAAGCCGACCCCAAAAATAGCTGGGAAAACGCTAGGTAGATGATGATATTGCTAACTAAGAACAAAACGGCCATGATCCTTTGCGATTCTTGGAAAATTAAATGCTGCCTCAGAAAAACAACGATACCATACAATTAGCCACACCAAGTTTATATTGTTTACTTTTTAACTAGAACCAGAGACACGATTTTTCATGCAGTGATTCGTGACGGGCGATGTAATGGCAGTTTCGAATCTACCCGCGTCATAGTAACATCAGAAGATCGCATCTTCATACTTCACGGGGTTTTTCCTTGCTCGGAATTGTCTTATTTGTATTACAGAACATTTTATATGGAAAATAAAAGCAAATGGTATATTGGGACTTGGCTGGGACCTGACTTGGGGACTTGACAAATAAATAAATAAAATAAAAGGAGTATGTAAGTAGCTGGCTTTCTGTAGTTTCTATCTCCATGACGTGAGTTTAAAAACAAAAAAAAAAAAAACAGTATAATGCGTGGCACGAAAAATGAGACTTGACACACCACGTGGTTTGACTTGCGCAGTACACGACTTTAGGTCTCTTTAGCGGTATGAGGTCTGAGCACGGGACGAGACCGGACGTCATAGGGGCGGCGGAAAGAGCTCAGGAGGCGGGGTCAAGTGTCATCTTTCGTGGCGCTAACTATAGACGTCACCTTTCATACAAAAAAAAAAAAACAAATTCGGTTCAGCCATTTGGGAGCTACGATGGCGCAGACAGACGCACAGATACACACGTTAAACTTATAACACCCCTCTATTTTTGTCGGGGGTTAAAATTAAAAACATGGTCTAAATCACAAAAGGAACTTCATTAGCAGGAAAGAAACAAAATCCAATTAATAAAAAACTTTAGTTAACAGCTCAACTTGACTTAGCTAATGAAGCAGGATCTGTCTGTCAAATCACATGGAAACTAACTTGATTAATGGAGATTAGTTTCAAAGAGCCTCTTTGGAAAGTTTAAACGAAAGTAAGTGATGCTGGCGACTGGCGTCGGGTTCCACGCAGCGTAATTATCTAAATGCGTCTGCAGAAGGATACATGGTTATTTACGGTCAACATTAATTTCCTACGATTACCAAATTAATGGTCAAAATAGTGCTTTGGTGATACCGGTTAATTTCTTCATCTTTTTTTATTTATCTTAAAAAAAAACAACATAATTTTTTTGTATAGCAACATCATTTGGGGGCATCCATTAATTACGTGAGGCGTTTAGGGGGGGAGAGGGTCAAGCCGATTCTCACCCAATCTCACGTGGGGGAGAAGGTAAGTCCTGGCAAGTATCACGTAATTTTTTTTCCGCAAGAAACAGTATTGAAATTGCGAGAAAACTGGGCAGACTTAAATAAAAATTAATAAATCCAATGCAGTGAAGCATAGATTAATGTATTTACTCGGCTTATTCCCAGGCGCTCCATAATTTTAGTCCCGGCGGCTCCAAATTAAAAAAGCAATGGGAACAATTTTAGTAGGTATTTTAATAAAATTATGGAGCTCTTGGGAATCAATGTATGGAGTGAAATTGTTTGAAGAACAATATATTTAGAGCTCCTGGGAATAAGCCATTTACTCTGAAAATACACATTTTGAACAATCTCACGTGAGATTAGAGGAAGGGGGAGGGGGTCGAACCAAATCTCACGATATCTCACTAAGGGCGATGGAGGTGGGGTCCAAAAAGTCGCCAAAATCATCTCACGTAATTAATGGACGCCACCTAATTCAGAGCTGACATGGGCCTTTGCCCAGCAGTGGGATGATGCAGACTAACAGTAACATTATTTCAACTACAATTCCCGACGGAGTAAGAATAATTTCTTCAATGAGTGATTGCACTAAGTTAGTCAATGTCTTACTCAAGCAACATTGCATATGTCATAACCGATCAGCCGGCAGTGGCATACCGTTAGCCACTTCACACGTCCAATGCAATTAGCCAGAGACCATTAGCATGCACTTTGCTTACCGTTGAGTACATAATCGTAGCTCATAGTTCGACTGCGGAGATACAATGTTCCTCGAGAATTTACGGATAAGATCAGCTACAACAGGCTTTAAATTTTACTTAAAATTTCCTCTAATATGTTCAGTTGGATAATGTATTTTCCATACTTGCGTCACTGAGAGAATGCGGCTATTGAAGACAAGAAAAACATTTGAGAAATAAAAATGGCTCATCTTGATGGGGGCCCAGATGATTTTGGTCTTGATTTCGCCAAAAGCAAATAAATCCGTAAAGCAATAGAAAATAGTGACAGCGATGTTTAAAACTTTTTCGAAAAAATAAAATGTGTCTACATAAATCGTGCACCATGGTCCAACTGCCAGGTTTGACGGAGGCTATTATTTAACAAACTTTAATGGGAAATCTTAAGCAAGGTGCTAATTTTACGTCTAAATAAATTTGCTTCCGAGTTAGGTTTGTGATTATAACATAAGAACTTTTAACCAAGCATGCGCTGCAAGGAAGAAGATACTCAAGTATTTTTTTTTTCCGAAGCGATCTTTTTATTTTTTTATAGTATTAATTTGCAACCATCCCAACCCACTCCTACTTTCAGCGGAGAATCATGGGGTCCAAATAAGATGGAATGTGAGTGATGTACAACACCCCATTATTTTTGTTGAGCGTGGTGGAAATCCTCATGGACTTCCTCCGTCGTGGGACTGACAGAGGGGCATGCCGGACTCTTACCGACTAAAACCGCCGCGGTGTTCCACCTCTACCTATGGTCGGGGGTGCGGGATTCGCATAAGCATTCATCGCTCGCAATGCACCCCAAGACAAATTTCTAGCTATACGCCTGCCTATTACCCTGATTCTAACCGGTAGAAAGCTGAAGAAGCCCTTATAGAGGTATGAGGAGATCTCTCATCCTCCATAGAAAATTGAGGATCTTCCGATCAGGCGGGTGTTGTTTGTGCCTGGTGGACTACTACCCGATGATTGATGTCGGGACGTTGTATATTATGCTAGTTGCGCGGTAAATACTGCTTGCGCGATGCAGGATTTGGCGTGACGTCACGTTAGAGGGATGCTTAGTTCGCATGAAGCGATGCAGATGCCGCCACACCCTGAAGGCTTCTCACCAAGGGTTACTTCTGTGGACATGGCATGGATATACAGTATACAAGACTCACTGACCTCATTTAGCTTATAATTTGTTATGTCAAGGTGAAAGATTCTTACCCAAACCGGTCCTATGACAAGCTTGTTAACTTTTGACAGCTCCCAATTGAAAATAATAACCGTTATTAGATTGACGGCATGTCGCCATCACTTTTTTTTTTTTCTTAATTTCAATGAATGATACACTTGCCAAATCATGCATTACTGGCACACATTCTGTCTAAAACTGAAGCAGTAAACATTTCAATTTGGTCAGTAACGATTTAGCATAGACAACTACTTTCTATTGCTTTTATCTCATCATCATCATTTCAGTCGAAAGACGTCCACTGCTTGACAAAGCCCTCCCCAAGCATCGCCAGTTTGACCAGTTCTGTGCTATTCGCATCCAACAGATTCACGAGGTCTTCATCTATCTTTAAATAACCCATTTCTTGTAAAATCTCAAGTCAACTTTTGAGATGAGATGTTATTATTTGGACAATCAATTAAAATAACAGACAGATTTTACACACACACAACAGAACAGCGGGGTAATTGCATAATACACTATCAATAGCCATGGCTTTCATTTTGACAGTTCAACAACATTCATTGCGTTATTTACGTTGTTCAGCAGACACCGTTTACTGCACCAAAGGTCTGCTGTGACGGTGTTGCCAAACTATTGGCGCCTGTCCGCATTTGGCACGTGCTTACGCATCGACATTTTAGCGACGTTTGAATAAATTGTCCCCATTCGTATGTGCTTCGTTAGCACTTCACAAGAACGCATGCGTCTAGTGTTCGTTATCGAATGGATCTTGTGAAATTCTTGTCTTCTCTAGATCGAATGGATTTTGGTATCATGATTTCATAAGCAGAAATCCAGCAAAGTTGGTACGATTGTACTGATTCGCCAATGTATTACGGTAGTGCATCGCGTCTATTTGGAAATGATAAAATCAGTCTATTTAAGTGTAAATTCGACCAGACTTTAAGAAGTTAAAGTGCGAACTTCACCAATGATTGACGGTTCGCGATCACCGTCACCTAAACCACGTTCCAAAGCTGTCAGTATTCCATAGAAAATAATGACACTGACAGCCCTTAAGAAGTTTGTGTCCCAGCAGTGGGAACATTTTAGGCTGATTATGTATGCAAGTTGTGCCTGAATGCCAAGAGATTTAAATCAGCGATTCGCTAAGGTCTGCACTTACTAAGCAAGGCCCAATGATTCATCATGAATCATTCGCGATGCGATAAACATGCAATGACGACAATTTATTTACTGTGGGCTGTGAATGGGAAAATTTTGCCGCCAAACTTTATTATATCACAGCATGATCACAGCTGCTCTTTTTTTCATTCATGTAAAAAGCATGCCTTGGGCTAAGCGCGCACTGCGATGCGTTTATACAGGGTGTTACGGAAAGGGTATATCAATACAAACGGGTTGAAGAGTGTATCTGGTCTAGAATCTCTGTACAAAATTTCAGCTCAAAAGCATTAACTTTGAAAATGCTTAATATTTTTTTATTTCGACATCACGGCGCTGCACTGGCGCACGGCGGCGTGATGTGCGTGTACTAGGCGCACATATACACTACAAATAATGGATAATGACCCTCGTAGTGCGGTGACACGTTTGTTATGATTTCAATTTAATAAACTATCGAAATAAAAAAATATTAAGCATTTTCAAAGTTACTGCTTTTGAGCTGAAATTTTGTACAGACATTCTAGACCAGATAGACTGTTCAACCCGTTTGTATTGATATACCCTTTCTGTAACACCCTGTATTAATCCCAGGTTCATGCGAAATAAAATAGCAATCGCAAATATACTCAAGACTCTAGTGTATTATTATTGTTCACAGATTGGCGATTATTTTCCGCAACCATATTTCTTGATGCGCGCTTAGTCATAAACTTAATACCACAGGTACCTTTTTCTAGAAGTAGAGTATATCTGATTTCAGATAGGCTAAATAAAGAGTACAGATTAACAAAAAAGGGTACCTATAATTCAATTTAAAAAAATTGTATTTTTTAGTACTTTTTGCGGTACATAACTATTTTTAATTGTTTTTAAAAGTAATGTAGTACTCGAAACATCCTAGTTCTAAGTGTAAATAGATCAGGATGTCATTTTTAACCAAATTCAGTAAGTCAGTTTATGTAAAAAGAGTATTTTAGCGTACTCTATAGCCCGGTTTCCACCGCGAAAGAGTAATGAGCCGGAAATTCGTTTTCATGAAATAGGTTTGCGTTTCCACCAAGAAAGAATTGAGTCGTCTGATTCTCTCTAGAAATGAGCGAGCTAATTTTTATTCTTTTTTCCCGCTGAGTCATTTCCGCTCGATTCTTTGTTGGTGGAAACACATGTAAGCAGTTTTATCTTGCGAGGTAAAAGAAGTAATTAATGGGTCCGCTCCGCTCGCGGTGGAACCGGGCTTATTAGTGTTATAGATTATAGAGTACATCTACGGGAAAAAGAGTACAATACTATATTTAAGAGTACGGTTAGCAACCCTACAGGCACCTAATACAAACTCGTGACATAATAAATCCCGCTCAATAAAATTGTAGACGAATTGATTACTACCTACCACTACGGCATTTTAATTATTTGGCATTTTTCGCTCATTCTCTCTATCTTTAGCTTTGCATGTCGCGATAGATACGGTCCCACGGTGAACACTTATTCATTTAATTTAAAATAAAGAATGCTATGAAACAGGCGGATACTATTTTTTTTAACGTTTTGTCTATTGACACAACCACAGACTACAAACCATCTACAAACCCTCTAGCTATGGCAGTAGCATTCTTCAACCACAAAGGACGAGACGAAATGTAATTTTGTTCTATAAATTAATGTTTATTCAATAAAAATATTCAACCCGCAAATATTGCAAGCATTGCAAAATGCTCGGTGGTTCTTCTGAATAGTACTTTTTTTTTTCAAGCAATGGTAAGTAGTTGCGTGGTAGTCGAAAATCCTAATGTAGGTAATTATTACCTATCTTCTTATTCGTTGTTATCTTTTGGCACGTAATCGAATTCGGTCGATAACTTATCGTTTTGAACGTCTAGACACTGTCGCAGACGTACAGATAATAAATAGAAATTACATAAAATCGAGATCGAGGTCTTACGGAAGACCGGAAATACGATTATGCACCGACAGACATGGAGCCGTTTCGCGCGTTTATTTTTATAGATGGCGCCTT
This sequence comes from Amphipoea oculea, assembly GCA_945859645.1. NCBI lineage: Eukaryota > Metazoa > Arthropoda > Insecta > Lepidoptera > Noctuidae > Amphipoea > Amphipoea oculea. The sequence continues at coordinate 18,182,559 of OX243880.1, forward strand.
GCCAAACCCGGGGAGATACGGCGTACGTCAGCCAGTCACAACCATCGCCATAAAATGTTGCCAACTCAACTGTCCCTTGCCCACTTATTATTGGAAATTGTAGCTGGAACATTTCCGAAATAACGATTCTCAATTTCGAACCTGGTACACATCAAGCTACCTGAAACTGTCAAATTTTCCCAATCAACTTTGAACCTAATATTGAAGCGATAAAGTTGAAAATCTATCAAAGAAATTTGACAGATTGTAGTACTTTGCTGTGCTGGCGTCTGTACAACACGAAATGTTCTTAAGAACGCTTTGAATAACCACAAAAACGTATTTAAATATTCAGGTATAAGTGTTAGGTCACGCCAACGCCGCTTACCTGTAAAGTTTCTTGGAAATGACTTCTCTGTTTTGGCCATGGTGCGCGCCTTTGGAATGACTTGAGATTCTGAAATAAATAAAAAATGTTTAAAAAATTATGAAACTGTTTCAACGATTTTAATATTATTTATTTTGCCCAGGAAATAATATTAATGAAATCACGGAACCTAACAGAACGATTTTTCTAATAAGCAAAAAATACTTTGTTGTTTGTCGTGTTAAAAACTTGAGTCACAAATATACAATCAAGCTTATAATTATTATTAATAAAAAAATGCCATAGTAACCTCAATACAAACATTGCCCACATTCCATTCGACATATTTGGCATATTCATTAAAAGCTGACGGACACTGACATGCTACTGCTAGATTAAATTAGCCAACAGTATTTTCCGCTACGTAAGTGACGACATTTTTATCCGGCATCATTTATGTTTCACCTCGTCTTCTTTTACACCTCAATGAGATCAACATATAGGCAAGTGAGGCGAGAAAGTTAAATAAGCGATGTCTAATTCGCAATAACATACTATCGGATTTTACTGTGCGAGACCAACCGTTCAGTATTTGCATACAAGTTTTTTAAACATTCAATAGGTACTTTGTTGGAGCATGCGTTAATACTGCTAATGAACGGATGACGTTGCATTTCGAAGGAAAGTATGCATGTCAAGATACACGGACCCAGAAGTGTTAATGTTGCTGAGCATATTCTTTCCATGACACATTTACATAAGTATTAGCAAATCGTTTTCGAACGTATTCTTTCTTGTATTGGCAAGTACAGCTTGAAATTCAAGACGAAAACTAATTTCCGAATAAATGTTATCTCAAAATGCATGTTTTGAAAACAAATACGAATAGCAGTACGAAGTAATAAACTCCAGTTTCAACGACTAGGAAATAAAATTGGAGTTTCATTTACAAAGAATTTGGATGTCCAACTTTGACAATATACGTCTAACGAATGGTATAGTTTCCTCCTCGCTAGATAGTTATGTAAATTACAAAGCAGGCGTCATTGAGTCACCCGTAGACGACAGCAGTTACCACTAAGCGGCCTTAAATAAGGATTCAAATGAATTTAATTGGTACAACATAAAGTTGCAGCTTAGAAACACCTCCGATGGCAACTCGGTTTCTGTATAATTGGGATTAAAGTGGTCTCATAACAGATAGTATTGCTACCCCCCACTGGTATCAAATTAAACGTGTTACAAGTAATAAAATCCACCGTTAAACGTCAAGTTTGCGCCCGATCGCCTGGCGCCAGCCTATAACGGAGAGTCGACGCCTTTTGCGGTCGGCCATGCGAAAAAATCTTACCTTAATTACCATTGGGCTGTGCAAATTGACATCTGCAAGATGACCATCACTTTGTACCTTTCTTTTTCAGGTGGAATGAAAGAGATGATGGGATCGTTTGCAGGGTTGCTGACCTACTGTACCTTTTAACTTAGATCAATAAAGAAATTGCCAACATAAGGTTTATAAGTTTTATTGCCATGATCTTCGTTTAGTGCTAACTATGTCGTATAGCAAAAAATGTTTTTATTGCATTTCTGTGTATCATGATTTCTACTTTCGTGTCAAGGATTTTGCCGATATCCTTATACTACTATGACTGAACATTTTATAATCGATTTCTGGATAATAATAAGTAATGATGGTGGAGAACCGATGAATCACTTCATCAAATATGCTTATCTATCGCTGCAAAAAATAACTGCGGATTTATAACTATTGTCTGTAGAATTCTTTGTGAATTCTGAATTACTTAGATGTGACCAAAGGAACCTAGAGTCAGTAACCTGCTCTAAATATCCATTACCATATCATTCGGCTTGAAAAATTGAAGCTGAACTAAAAGGTCGTAGAACTTTATCGTGGAGTAGCTAAGTAAATTACTCACAGTTTTTACTACCCTGGAGCATGACACACTAACGACTGAATCTAACGCGAATCTAATTCGCACAAATCTATTTCGATACAGACCGTTCAAGGTCGGATAAATCGTGTCTTGCGTGTGATCATCGCCCTACAACTTCTAGTAGGCTAACAGTTAACATTATCTGATCCCAATTATGTAATTGAAATAATGACAATGCTATCGACATTAAAATTTACATTTAATAAGTAGGTATTATGAACACTAAGATTAAGTGACCGACTCTGTGAAGTGAACATTAAGGATTTGGTTTAGTCTCATCTCTTCCCCAAAACGGAATTAAAAAAAAAAAAAACAAAAAGGAAATTTTTGTAGGTTTAAACGCATGGGGGAAGAGATGGGACTAAACCAAGGATTTTCTGTAAACTAAACATTCAGGATTTTTTCACTAGTGGGCGTAACCTCTAGTACTAAGCAAATAGCGTTCAATAACCTTAGACTATTAAAAAAAAATAGTTAAATAAAAACTGACTGACTCTGTGAGTTGAACATTCACGATTTTTTACTAGTGGGTGTAGTAGTTAGGATCAAGCAAATAGCGTTTAATAAACCCTACAATTTGTTTGTTATAGTTTCATACTAGAAGCAATCTAACGTTATCTTGGTCACTTTGTGAAGAACCAATCAAGAAAGAAGAGCATTAGAATACGGTGCAGTTAGCGCTTTTTGCACTAAGACTGACTATTGTCAAAGCGGTAGCAAGAAAAAATAAACAAATACCCAGCTTCTTATATCTGGTAAACCACTTCCTCATGTAGTCATGTCCTTCCGTAATTTGTTTTCTTTCCGCTCTTATATCATTTGATTTAGATACGACATTGAAGGCGCAGGTGCACTAACATTTCATTCGCTTTGATGTCGATTACATACGTGAAGGTTAAAAAGCTGTGTATTTAGTTTGTAGTTTTCTTAGTAGATAGCCTATTTGCATGATTTAATCACGACTTACCTATCATTACGTAAGGGAAATAAAAGCTACACCTATTGCGTATAAATAAAACTTTGTATACTTACACTTAATTAATTTAGTTTTCAACATGTTCGGAAAATATTTAAAATAATGCCAAATTACTAGGTATTAAGAAAAGTCAACGAACCGTTATGCGGATCATGCTGTCAACCACGCACGGTTCAATCGTATCGAAGGAGTAGAAACAGATTGTTTTGTTATAATTGTACTAATTTTAATTATTAGTAGGAAATAGGTTTGTATTTTCACACTCTTTATTGAATTAGATACGTATGCCAATACACCCATTCATAATTATTTGTAACATTTTGCATTATTATTTTCTTAAGTAAAGAAAGGAAATCCCTTTCTCTAGAAGCGGATAAAACCATCAGTAAAAACTTTTCATTAATTATAATCGAATGCACGTCCGCATAAGGCACCGAACAATGTCTCAATAACAAACGTTAATGCTAATCGGATGCAAATAATAAATTGTTACATGTCACCCACCTGTATTGGTTACTAGAATACGTTAGTGGAAACATTGCGGTGGTTATGAGCATTATGTTATGATTACAATAGGAAAAAGTTCCATTATTGCCAGTCTAAAGGAATTTGATTATTTATGCATGATGATGTTTTTTTAACAAAATGCCATTTTCCTTTCGAACTTAGATACCTTACACTTACGTTAGCTGTAGCTAGAAAGAAAGATAATAAGAGAGACAAACTAAAAACGACGTATAGGGTCTCGTAAAAATGACTTGAAAATAAATATGTTTACCTAATTTTTGAAAGCATCATACCTACCTGCAAAACGAATATCATCAGTTGTTCACATTGGTCATTTTGAAGCTGTGTAATAAATAGTTCTCATGTTAATTAGAAATAAACACGAAATAAGTTCAAGCATTATTTATAAAACTCCCTAATTTCCCAATACATTTTTTCGGCTGGTAATATTTCAAGTTTTAGTTTTTGACAGAATGACACTTGACAGTTGACATTAGTTTTGCTTTTTGATCATTGATGCTTTTGCCTGATTGATGCTTTTGTATGATTTATACGTCAGTGTTTTGCCCAGTGATTTTGTTATTTGCCTTGCTTGTCAAATATAACGCAAACTCCAGCCAGCATCTTAAAATCCGAATTTGATAAATGATTATTCAATTTGAATCCTAACTCCGAAATCCGACCCTCGGAAACGATTCAACAAAAACTAAGCATACTTCTTTCACATAAAAAACGGAGCTACAAACCCTACTTTTGGACCATTCTTTCTGCATAGGTACTCTCTTGCACAGTATGTTACTATACAGGGGGCCATGATATCAAGGTTTAACCACCACGTCCCTAATATATCACACAAATTATCATGTATATTTTGAGGCTAAGTTTCAACATGAAATTATGTAACCTTATTGTAATAATTACTTAGTAGATATTTAGTACTAATACCCACACATGATTTATATCAAAGCAACAGGCACTCGTAAGAATAACACCGGGCATAAAATTATTGTTTTCTGTGTTATTATCGATCGATTTACTATTATAAATAAATAATTACTGTATAAAAATCACTGCACATAAAGACCTTAACATTTCTTATTTTTCGTAATGTTGTGCAAAAGAATTTGGGCATAAAAAACGTGTTCAATATAATAATTTGGTAACAATATGCCGGTGCCGCGTTGTTGCCTTGTTGGGCCGCTTGGCTAGCGAACAGCTGTTCGTCTCCGAACCATACAACTGCTATTTTGTATTCTTCGCTTCATCGAAATACAGTAAGAGTTTTATTTACAGAGTAGAAGGCAGTTACATAGAAGAAATTAACAATTTGATACTCACCGTCTTATTTTTAAACACTAAAATAAATAGATGTTACTACACACTTGACGTAAAATGAACACACTTATTAAAGATTACACTATGTCCTTAAATAAATTTAAATACAGTTAAGACTATTTTAATTTATAAATATGAGATTTAAATTAACTATGACACGAATTCAAGAGTCGAGGAGGACGCACACCCAACACCGGCAAGCGCAGAAACCCGACTGGCGAGACCTCACGCGGCGTCGTTCAAAATAATGTTTATGGAACGTTCCGTTTCATAATAGTTTCATTCATTCACAACCAAGATAATATTGTTATATTAATTTGTGATTTTAATATATCCAATATATCAATGTTTATTTCCCTATTTTGTAATATACAGCCAACGGCACCATTAATGAATTGCATAAGTCGAATTGTCTTAATTTCTTATTATACGTCTATGTGTCCGTTTCGACCGCGCGGCCACGGCGAAATTTAAAAAAAAAAACCATGCCATGGTTTTGTAAAAATTTGTAGAAATTGATTCCCAAAACCATAAATTTGTCAAAGTTAGGGTTAAAAAGTTATAAGGGTTTAACCGTGGCCGCGCCATTGAAACGCGGAGAACCGCGCGGCCACGGAGATCTTTAAAACTAAGCGTTGCAGAGACCTGCAATTTAGGTCAATAACAGATTCAATTTGTAAAAAAATTGTAAAAATATAGAAAAAAATCCTAGGTTTATATTTTAGGAGCTATAAGACTAAAACTCCATGGCCGCGCCATTGAAACGGTGAAAAACACGTTATTGCCGATATCTCGCTGAAAAAGCATCGCCGAGGTATGAAAACTTTTGTAATACCTAGATTTGAATTTGTCGAAATATGTAAAAATACTACAAAAAATCCTAGGTTTATGTTTCAGGAGCTGTAAGACTAAAACCTCATGGCCGCGCCATTGAAACGGTGAAAAAACACGTTATCGCCGATATCTCGCTGAAAAAGCATCGCAGAGGTCTGAAGTTTTTTGTAAAACCTAGATTTGAATTTGTCAAATATTGTAATAATCCACAAAAAAATCACAGGTTAATATTTCAGGAACTGTAGTACGGTATCGCATAGAAATATGTCGTGATTATCTATCGAAGAAAGTAAGTGTAAAGCGAGTTTTTTTTTTGTAAACAACACCTATTAATATGTAGAACTACCGATACTAGGCAAAAAACATTTTTTTTTTCGGTTTTTATAACTTTCTATACGTCTTGAATATTTCGATAGGGTGACCATGACTTTTTGTTTACAGAAAACTTTCCACCTATCGTTTTAGAAATTATGTCTCAAGGATTCTAAATTAAATTAAAATGACACGGATAAGATAAAAAATAAGATAAGCTGTAAGATAGCATTAATTGATGAATAATTGTGTACTAAAACACGACATTGAATTGCCCTGAAGGAATTAACCATAAGGCCACACACACTACAGTACACAGGAGCGAACGGAACGCGGGTGCAGCGTGGGAGACGAAGGCCGGCTGTCTAACCCGGCCTCCCCCCCCCCCCCGTCTTCCCGCCAAACTCTAAAGGCTTTTTTGTTAATCAGTCGTCGTTTTACTTTCAGTTAATTCGCACGGATTGCTCGTTGGTGTTTAAAATTTTGACATTTCCTCGGACTTTGATTTGTGCACTGTTTCGGACATTAGTTATCTTTGGAAAACTACGTTCTGCTGTTACAACTTCGAAAGCGTAAGGTGTAAGCCTTACGATTTCAAATTAATACTTCTTATCAAGGTAAGTAAATCATGCTAATTACTGTCTTCTCTTACCAGTTAATACTGTGTACTTAGGTACCTATTTCAATACTGGTCGCTCTATCGTGATGATATTTTAATGCGGAAAGGTGTCTAAATTGTGTATTTGCTAGGTAAGTCTGGAAAAAGTGCTACTGTTTAAAAAAAACATAGACTCTTTGGCACCAAAAATCCTCTCTAACAAACAAAGATATTACTGAGGCTTAGTTTTGTAGAATACATGGTTAAAATATTTAAAAATAAGTATTTTTTGTTTGTTTAGCGAGCGGGGCGTAGGTAGATAGTCTGCGAGCAATGGTTACCTAAGCGTTATTTTGTTTAGTTCAGTGAATTCTGCTATGCTATTCTCTAAAAGACTACGACAAGCTCGTCGCCGATACTAGTTTGGTCCCCAATGGATTTTCAACTTTATTCTCTAGAGCATAAAGCTGAAAATCCATTAAAGACAAACCGTAGTTTCGGCGCTGCCGAGGCGCTGTGTCCTTAAAGAGTAGCATTATGTTTGTTCTTTGTTCTTTTTATCAGCACGGCAGCCGCCAGGTCTTTGAAACCCGTAAAACAATAAATAATTTTATTACCTACGTGATTGTTGGATAATCGTTCTCAGGCGGTCAAACAAATATGTATAGAACAAAAGATTTAGAAGTAGAGAAGTTGGTCAATATTATTATTATAATTACAGAAACATGGTCAGAGGTAGAAAACCGAAAATTGATGCGGTGCAGCTGAATAACAAGTTTCTTAAGTATGCAGCTACTTGCAGAAATGAAAAAATATCATACAATAATCCTATATTTATAACTATTGCTCAAGAACTGAACAATGAAATAACACCGTATTCGTTGTTCATGAGACTGAAGAGAAATTTCAAGACGATTTTTGGCCAACGATATGATGAAGAAAGTTCACTCACACAAAGCACCTCAACTTCTCCTTCGTGCCAAAGCACAGTTTCTTCACCTGTGAAATGTACCTCAAAAGAAGTTGAAACTGTTAAAGAGTTCACTTTTTTACTGGATTTATATGACTGGAAGAAAGTGGAACCCGTCTCCGTTAATTACGCCAGGCGTGATCCTAATACTACCTCAACACATACAAAGTACAATACACTGCCAAAGTACAAATGGGCCTGCTTACTACGAGAGAAACTGTGGGAATCTACAAGACTTCCATGCACATGGGTTTTTAAAACTAAGCGGGTCGACAAAGACAACAATGTTCTGATTAAAGGAGTGTGCTCACAATGTAGTTGCGTCTCAGAAATAACGAGCAAGGCAGCAACAGATAAAATAGTGTCAGTGACCTGCACTCTATTTAATACTAATAATAGTAGAATGCCACACAATCCAAACAAGAAGACGAAGCTCACTCCATACAAAAGACGAAAACTAGCGAAAAAATTGCAATATAAACCCGCAACAGTTGTTCACAAAGAAATTGCTTCCGTAGTCATTAAAGATGATGATACTGTAAACTGTCCAGTGCTACCAACGATGGAAGCTTTGAGGAAAGTGAAACACGAGAAAAGGCAAAGTGATCGGTTGCACTCTGATCCAATCATGAGCATTCTCATGATGTCGATAATGGCAACATACCAAAATTTCGTTCGCGAGTTCACCTTGTTACCGAGCTTCCATCTGTGCTATTGGTGTGAGCAACAAATTCAATACTACAAGGCGTATATGGAGAAAATTCCTTATGTCACAATGACTATAGATGCAACTGGATCATTCTTCCGAACGATCAAACTCCCAGATGGATCATTGCTAACAAAACGGATGTTCCTCTATGTTGCTATGTTAACGTCTTCAACTATTAAGTCTACAGCAATTTTCCAATTGATTACGGATAACCACACAACGGATTCTATATTGTCATGGTTGAAAAGATGGCACAACGAAGTACGTACTGCTCCTCACGAGATTGTAACTGACGACTCTTCAGCGTTAATAGCAGCAAACGTTCAGACTTTTACTAATTTTCAAACAGTCCGAGACTATCTACGACAATCTTTTCTAGTTTTAATGAGTAAAAGTAACAATTTGCCTCAAGTATTCCTAAGATTAGACACAAGTCATTTTGTTAAAAACGTATACAACTTGCGATGCTTTGATAACGTTGATATAAATATTAAAATGTTTTACATTCGCAGTATTTTATTTATAAAAGAGTGCGAAAACTTTGAAATAATAAAAAATGTGCTTTGTAATATTATAAAAATTTGTACTTTCAAATATGAATTCACAAACAATGAGACTTGTAAAATTTCTATGAAATACCTCAAATCTTTGTTGGTCAAGATAGAAGACCCAGTTGAAGAAAACGACAAAAAAGATTTCTCTGATGATTATGTTATAATAACTGACGATGACAAAATTTTAGATTGGTTTGATGAACTTGTAAATAAAGAAAAAATGTTGGATCAAACAAAGAACAAAACAGAAAAACCAAATGACTATTACTTACCCAATCTAGTATCAACTCTTAAAAGGTTAATGATCAAACTGCCTCTATGGAGCAATGTCATGTGTCCTTTTTACAAATCAGAAAATAAGTCACCAGCATCTTCAGCTGTTGAAAGTTATTTCAAAACCTTAAAACACTTATTATTTGAAACACGCCTACATAAATACAACGTGGATGAATTTATAAAATTTCACTACAATTTTATATTAGGAGAGACAAAAATAGCTTCGACAAATCTTAACATAACTCTAGCAAATACAAAAAAGCAAACAAACAAGGGCCGAAAAAGGAAGTTAATAAAAAAAAAAATAAGCAGTGTAAGAAAATGAAAATGAACAAAAAACAATCATTTTCTTCTGATTCCATATTTACAGAAAAGCCTTCGTATACTGAAAACTGGGGGGGAGAGGGATATTCTGCGAAGAATATCTCAGTATTGTTTTTGCGAAATGGGAATTTAGTAAATTCTATCAATAAAAGTATGAACTTTACTAACACGTGTGCGTTTGATTCAGTTTTCTTTTTGTTAGCATTCGCATATCAACAAAACGTTCACATTAAACAAATATTTAATACATGCACAAACAAATTAATCCGCGGATTTATAAAAATATTAGCAGAATCGTTAAATTTAAATAATGCTTATAAACTACGAGAGGAAATCATTACTCAATATTACAAAAGCGAAAACAATACATATGGATGCGATAGTAATATGGCTTTTATATTTGAACACATACTTTTAGAGTATTTGTACAGTGCCAATGTAACTAAAGAATGTTTAATCGAAACATGCGCCAACCACTCAAAAAGAACCATAGTGTTTTTATCAATCAATATGGAAATCATAAATTTATTCGGAATCGGAGGACTAGAAGATGCCATCATTATTGATGACTTCAATTTAAAAATCTGTTTAAAATGCAATAACGAAACCCAGAGATTTACGTACGAATTTAGTAATATTATTTTATTTGATCTCAATGGCACAGACAAAATTAAGCTCGAAGAAATACCTCATTACATCGAAATAAGGCAAAAAAAATATGGACTGATAGGTGCTGTGGAATATGTCCCCCCGGTTGTAGGTCTAATTGGTCATTACAAGTGTCATTGCTTAGTAAATAATTCCAGAATGATTTGTTACGACGATAATAAAACCGGAACGCACGCAAGTTCTGAACAACCTCTGACAATACATAATTTAACATATGGTCTAATAGATGATGAATAAGATAATAAAAAACAGGGTATTTTAAAACTATACAGCTTCTATAGGCAACCAGTTTTATTCATGACCCAAGGAACCGGTCGAAATCTCAAAAATATTGGCACCTCATAATATTGATACCTCATTTTATAGTTGTGGTTTGAAATGTCATTTTTTTTTGCAAGATTTCGACAAATGTTCCAGAAAGTCCTTGGCAGGTCGTATGAATAAAAAAATATATCTTAGTGTAAGTAACTAATCTGTGATTTGTGACTGAAAGAAATATATATCGTAGTGTAACTAAATAATCTCTGATTTGTGACTTTAAAACAAATATATATCTTAGTGTAAGTAAATAATCTCTGATTTGTGACTTTAAAACAAATATATATCTTAGTGTAAGTAAATAATCTCTGATTTGTGACTTTAAAACAAATATATATCTTAGTGTAAGTAAATAATCTGTGATTTGTGACTTTGAAAGAAATATATGTTTTAGTGTAAGTAAATAATCTGTGATTTGTGACTTTGAAAGAAATATAAATGTCTTAGTATAATTAAATAATCTGTGATTTATATGATTTAAAAGAAATAAACATATGTTTTTTATCTTATCCGTGTCATTTTAATTTAATTTAGAATCCTTGAGACATAATTTCTAAAACGATAGGTGGAAAGTTTTCTGGAAACAAAAAGTCATGGTCACCCTATCGAAATATTCAAGACGTATAGAAAGTTATAAAAACCGAAAAAAAAAATGTTTTTTGCCTAGTATCGGTAGTTCTACATATTAATAGGTGTTGTTTACAAAAAAAAACTCGCTTTACACTTACTTTCTTCGATAGATAATCACGACTTATTTCTATGCGATACCGTACTACAGTTCCTGAAATATTAACCTGTGATTTTTTTGTGGATTATTACAATATTTGACAAATTCAAATCTAGGTTTTACAAAAAACTTCAGACCTCTGCGATGCTTTTTCAGCGAGATATCGGCGATAACGTGTTTTTTCACCGTTTCAATGGCGCGGCCATGAGGTTTTAGTCTTACAGCTCCTGAAACATAAACCTAGGATTTTTTGTAGTATTTTTACATATTTCGACAAATTCAAATCTAGGTATTACAAAAGTTTTCATACCTCTGCGATGCTTTTTCAGCGAGATATCGGCGATAACGTGTTTTTCACCGTTTCAATGGCGCGGCCATGGAGTTTTAGTCTTATAGCTCCTAAAATATAAACCTAGGATTTTTTTCCATATTTTTACATTTTTTTTACAAATTGAATCTGTTATTGCCCTAAATTTCAGGTCTCTGCAACGCTTAGTTTTAAAGATCTCCGTGGCCGCGCGGTTCTCCGCGTTTCAATGGCGCGGCCACGTTGAAACCCTTGTAACTTTTTAACCATAACTTTGACAAATTTATGGTTTTGGGAATCAATTTCTACAAATTTTTACAAAACCTTGGAATGGTTTTTTTTTATAAATTTCGCCGTGGCCGCGCGGTCGAAACGGACATTACGTCTATAGCCCTTGATGAAAAATGTTTTTTTTTAAAGCGTTGGTGCACGAAGGACAGGCAAAAAGTAAAATATAAGAATAAAAAATGATACTTAAAGTTGCAATATACCTGCCTACAATTTTTTTGCCTAGGCGCAAAATAAAGTCCGCGGAGAAATTAAAGAGTTGGCGCCGTCTCGACGCCCGCGCGCCGCCGCCAGCGCGCGGCGCGGCGGGAGGAATTCTTATTGGTTGTTTCAAGACGGGCCTCCATGTTGCAAACGATGCATGTTTATTGCGCGTAAAAGTTTTCTTTTGAACAGCTAAATATGTAGGTGGTTCTTATAAAAATATGTATGAAATTGCTTAATTATATCGTTGCTTTATGGTATAGAGTAATAGCACGTAATAGACAAAATAAATCAACATTTGGGGGTATGTAACTTGAACCTTACTTGATGTAACATTCAAGTTAACTACCCTCAGTTAATGAATGTACTTTTTTAATTCCTCTAGGCATATTAGAAGTTCACTCGGTACCGGTCAAGCAATACATGAAGTAGTTCTGGTATACAAAACCACGGTATAATTTTAAGTATTGCAATTATTATTATGTTCATTAGACAATTTATTTTATTAATTCATTAATTGATATATTTATATTCTAATTGACTGCAATTATATTGTTAATAATATAAATCTGTTGCGCAATTAGCCATGGCATCGACTAACTTTTTAACCGTGAAAACGCATTTATCGGAGTTTAAACATAATTCAGACAAAGATACGTTAAGTGAAGTAAGTTTTTGCTATTTTATAATTTTTTTAACGACTAAAAATGATTAAACCTCATTTTAACAAAATCTCCGCCATTTTGAAGACCACAGCCCTTTTGCAGTCGTTTTGATACAACATTGACCAAAATACTAAATTATTAGATAAAACTCCTTAAACTGTGTAAATAATCATCGAGAGTCCTATTTTTGTCTTTCAACCCCTTTACAAATAACCGTTATAGGCTTCCGAAAGTGGAACGAGTAATTCTGTGACGTCAGCAGAAGACCTACAGAAATTAGCAGTGATTCTTGGGCTAAACAGTGCTGAAGATGTATACCAGGAAAGATTCCGTGTTGACCGACGTCGTCTGGAAGCTATGCTTGCTGGTAAGTTAATATTTTCTCAAAGATTAGGAAAAAAAATAGAAATTCAATGATTAATCTTTCCAGATAACTTGGATGAAACTCAAACAGCCCAAGCATTCTTCCACCGGGTAAGGAAAATATTAAATATATTTCTACAACAACTACGTTCCTAGGCACTAAATACAAAAGTTAAAAATACTTATTTTTCAGGTAATGACTGAAACCAATACTTTAATAAATTGGCCCGCTCGTCTCAAAATTGGAGCTCGTTCTAAAAAAGGTATAAGTACTAGCAACTCTAAATGGAATCGCAAAAATAAATTCCGTAAAAAAAATGAACGCACAATTTTTTTTTAAATTTGAAAAATAAACGGAACACCTGCATTATTCGTCGTAATTTTGGCGGGCCGGCGCCAAATAGACTATCGGAGAGGCGCCAGCCTGGCGCGCTCCTTCAAAATTTTATTTTATAATGTATTCGCGCGTGTGTCCGTTACATGAACTAACATATTTAGCAATCAATTAATTATTTTAATTATATTAATGAAGTAACAATGATTTTTGACGATTATAGTGACGATTTAGTGTATAATGTTATTAGAAAACTACGTGATAATAAATTTGTCGATCTTTTTGAAATTGGTAAGCGATGAGGACAAATTAGGTGAATAGTTTAGTGGTTTTATATGAATTTAATGTGTATATTATTGTATTTAGACCCACATGTGAGAGTCGCTGGTCGACCTGATGACGTGAAGCTGGCTCGGGAAAAAATAATTCAGTTATTAGACACAAGGGTAAGTACGTAATTTATTTTATTTTATTCTAAAGTGCTAACAATTCGTTGTTGTGTAATCAATAACTGACCGATCATTTCACGGCTAATTTAGATAGACAATTTTATTAATAAGTACTCTTATATTCACCTGATCGGCTGATTTACATGCAGGGCAATCTAAAATCTAACAATCCCGCACGCAGTACTATTATATTTATTTATAAAAACAAACTATGTTAAAGATAATTTATTGAAGTGTAAATTAGGAGTGTGGGTAGTACAACTGCTTTTCTGGCACTACCTATCACCATCACTACCTACCTATATCCATGAGGAGTAATGAGGACTACCTTCTTATCTTATCCTCAAGTAAGTTCAATCTGTTGAGTACTGCCCGGTCAGTGGGTCGTCTTGCCCACAACAATTCATTCAGAGACTGCAGACGTCTGCTGGATAACAACCTTTAACGAGGATGTTCTGCCCGTGCAAGGCAACCAGATGGTAGGTGATCGGTGGGTTATGTCGCTGCGGTGTTGGTGGTTATATCCCAGTAAAGCCTCCTTACGAAGCTTTCGTCCGGCGGACGGCCTTGGAGTCGTCAGTTGGACCAACATGCTGACTGGTTCATCTACAATGGCGGCCAATGATGGCGGCACTGTATGATGGCTTGATACGTTTACATACGTACGTTTTATAGCCTTTTCCAACTATGGATATAGGCTTCCAGTCTAACCGGATGCAGCTGAATACCAGTATTTTACATGGAGCGACTGCCTATCTGACCTCTACGATCCTCAACCTTAACTGGGTAACACGATACCCCTAGGTAAGACTAGTTGTCAGACTTTTGGGCTTCTGACTATAAAGGGTCCCAAAAACGATCAATTGCAATTGTCAATATTTACGTGATATTACACATTGGTGCGCAAATTGATCGTCTACCAAATGCAATTGACAATATTACTACAATAGCAATTGACTGCAATTGACCGTTTCGAGACCCTTTACCTACGACTGTCAAACGTCTGTGAATGACAGTTGGGAGTTCTCGGTAAGTAATGGATCGTCACCCATCCACGAATCAACCGCGGCAAGACCCGTTATCACTTAGCCATGAGTCACTAGCAGCCCCTAGCAGATACTAGAGAAGAATAATAGGGTACCTTTTGTCTCGTGTGTAAAATCTTTTTTATTTGGGTACTGTCGCAAACGCAAATAGCAAGAGAGCCGTTCATTTTCTAGTAGGTAATAAGAGTAGGTACATTTGTCTCATCGCACCTACAAGTGATTTTAAATTATGATTGAACTAATTGGTAATGTTTTTTTTTCAGAATAACCGGGTTACAATGAAGATCGATGTCAGCTACACAGATCATTCACACATCATCGGAAAGGTGAGCTGATTTTATACTTATTATTTTTTTAGGGTTCCGTTAACAAGCAAGTTTTGTCCCCACCACAACACATCTCGAGGTACCCTATTATAAGCTTTCTCCAGATCAATGAACACCATTTGCAAGTACTTGTTTGTCTGTACTTCTTGCACAACTGGCGGAGTACAAAAGTTGCGTCCATTGCACAAATTGAGCAGACAAAATTTTCAAACAATAAAGTAGGTAAGTAAGGGGAAATGTATCCACTATAATGTGAGGAGATTGCGAGTTTGTGAGTGAGTTACGCAAGTGGTGTGAAGATGACTTTTCACAGATTTATAGTTTCCACGATTAGCGGCCTTGAACCTAGCTATCAACCTATCGCAGTCCACTGCTGGACATAGGCCTCTTCCAGGCTGCGCCACAACACCCTGTCCTCCGTCTTTCACATTAGTCTGTCTCAACAGTCCCAGCCACCTTTTTAAAGTCGTTGGTCCATCTAGGAGGGAGAGGGGGAGGGGGGGGGGGTTCGTCCCACACTAAGCTAGCTAGATTATTCATACCCAACATATAATTTGTTGACGACTACGGAATCCTACGTTATACGTACTTAGCTCGCACTTGGCGGATTAACTCTAAATCTGTCAAAGGCATCATTCCGCAACACCATTTTGTTATGTTAATGTTTTTAATCAGTAGGTAATTATATTATAATTAACTGTTCGCGCATGCGAGTTTGTTTGCCCTCGATTTGTTTTGTTTTTGCGTCTTACAAATTCAAGTTTAGATATCACTTAGACGTATATTAGCAAAGTAGAAAGTACATAAATACATATTACAGCTAAGAAAATGTAAAACATCGTCATCGTCATCCACAGCGCGACTTCACGCGCTGCTGGGTGGGCCTTTCCTTGTGGCAATCCTCCTCCTGTGCCAGCTTCATCCAAAAAATGTGTAATAAATGTGAATACTTAGGAACTTTTTTAGGGTTTACGAGTGTAGGTAAATCAGCAATCAGCGGGGTAATTGCGTAACACACTATCAATAGCAATGGCTTTCATTTCGACAGTTCTACAACATTCACAGCAATATCCTTCAAAACGATTCATATTGAGATTGATAGTGTCATACAATAAGGGTGCAGTTCTTGATCCAACAAAAAATAAATAAAATTAACAACCAAAAACCCGACTGCAACTAAAATGTTCAAAACAAGCTCACTTTTCTCATGGGAACAGATGAACCATACATAAGCACATAGCTTGTTAAAATCATAACCCTCCTTTGACTTTACCGTAGTCGGGCAAAAATAAAATAGCCTAAACTTTTATGAGATTTGTTCGAACATCTCAACTAGACTATTAATTGTACTTACTTAATTATTGTTCACATCTATTATTAGCGTAGTTTTGTTCCTCGATTACTTTATCAGACACAGACAGGCATTTTATTTATGAGATCAAACCAATTGAACCTCATAATTACGATATTGTAATCAAGAAGTCGATCCTGTCACGTTTTTTCTATTCACGTGTGCGCCTGTTTTTCAATTAGAATCATAAAAGCAATCATCCACACTAATATTATAAATTCGAAAGTAACTCTGTGTGTATGTTACCTTTTCACGCCTAAACCGCTGAACCGATTTAGATGAAATTTGGTATAGAGATAGTTTGAGTCCCGGGAAAGGACATAGGATACTTTTTATCCCGATATTCCCACGGAATCGAGACTTATGCGGGTGAAACCGCGGGGCGCAGCTAGTATTTCATAATAATTGAGTCGTCCCAAATGCTACCGACTTGAGAACTGTGAGAAAAAAAAACAATTTCAATAGCGGATGTCAATTTTTCATTACACAAAGCAATCGGTTGTAATTACATACTATAATAATTATTATGATTGGGAAGTTCCATTGGAGTGAGAAAAACTGCATATTAAGTAATCTGAACTCTCTTAACAAAGCTCTGAGGGGCAATTCTCGTAATTTTAAGAACGTTCACAGTCTGATCTCAGTCTCAATCTGTCAAAAAATACTTCTAATTTCCCTACATTTTGACGAGTTTTTGACATTTGTTTGTCGCTGAGATGAGACTGCGACTAGATTTTGAACGTTTTAAATTACGAGAATTGGCCTTCTGAATTCAACCTACTGTCTGGCCGCGCTAAATTTGCCAACGATGTAAACATCCGCTCGAAATTAAATAAAATCGATTATACAAGAACATTTATTTTGAGTAATGTTTGTTTTTGTCTATAAAAAAATAGTTAGCTCGGAGATTTAGACGAAAACAACCATTACTGTTATATTTGCCTGTATTGCATGTATTCTCCGAGGCAGAGGTACTTATACCTTTGGTACCTTCACCCACATTTCGCCAGTTTTGTTTCGAGTCCCATATAATAGAGAGCGAATCTGTTGCCATCAACACTAGGTACAAATCCAGACTCCGGGCTGCTAATGATATATTCTAAATGGAAAAAACACACATTGCCCGACCCGGGAATCAAACACAGGACCTAATGCTCAGGAAGTCAGCAGTAGAGACCACTAGACCGACCACTAGACCGACCACTATACCTCGATCACGCCTGATGGAAAGCGATGGATGAGGTCTATTGTGTATTGATTGATGATATGTAAACATACGACGACCATGACGTAGTTTTACCATCATTTTTTTTTAACAGAATTTTTCTTTTCTTGTAAAAGTAAGTACTTAGAGTTCCATTAGGCTAATCAGAAGCAAGTAGTCGTTGACTAAATTACCTCGCCAATCGTGCTAAGTACTAAAATAAATATTTAGTGGTACTTATCTGGGAGGCTGGCTAAATGTTCGCTGGGTGCTCAAATATATCAGGGTGACAGGGAAACTGGTCGCGTTAGTGCGAACCTAGGCTCGCTAGGTATTTACTAGAACCTATTTATTTAATGGCACTAACGATTTCACATCAATTACTTGTGAGCACGACAAATATAGTTCTCATGTTACGTTCTTAGAACGAAACGCGAGAACTTTATCTGATAGGTGCATAGCTACTTAGGTTCTATTGGGATGATATCATGGTGTAATCGACTAACCCTTTCTTTTTAGGGTTCCGTACCTCAAAAGGAAAAAACGGAACCCTTATAGGATCACTTTGTTGTCCGTCTGTCAAGACCCTTTTTCTCAGGAACGCGTGGAGGTATGAAGCTGAAATTTATATCAATTACTCAGGTCTACTGTCCCTTGAAGCTGTGAAAAAATCAAACTTCTAAGCCAACGCAATCAAAAGATACAGCCGTTTATGCCGCAAATTTTCGACACTTGCAAGGGAATCAAAACCTACAGGGTGCTTCCCGTGAACTCAGAATCTTGAAATTTGGTACGAAGCAACGTCTTATAGCATAGATAAAGGAAAAATTACGAAAACCATAAATTTTTAGTTACATCATATAATAAAAACTATTTTTGAAAATTTTAAAGTTAGGACTTTTTTTCTCATGAACGCGTAGAGGTATTAAATTGAAATTAATATCAAATACTCGTTAAATTTTTATACGGAACCCTCGGTGCGCGAGTCCGACTCGCACTTGGCCGGTTTTTTTTTGGATGGGAAATCATCAAATGACCCCTCCCGCTCTGGATGGAGCGGAAGGGAGTGTCAGACTCTTACTGACTAAAACCCATCCGTGTTCCTTCCTTAGCCCTTAATGTTCCGGGGTAGCGGTAACCCTTTCGGACAATCCCGCACCCCCTGATTCCGTATTCTAATCTTCTTCTTAGCGTTTTGATATATTTTTTTTATCCTTTATTAAAAAGAACCAGCGGGGCAATTGCGTAACACTTTATCAGACGGAATCGGTTTCATTTTGACAGTTCAACAACATTCATTGCGTTATTTACGTGTTGAGCGAACACATTTTTCGAATTTATGAAGCAATTGATTTGCAATTGGCTTCGAAATGATTCTGATTCCGATTGATAGTGTGTTACGCAATTAGGGTGCAGGTTCTTAATTACAATCTAGCTATAGGTAAGATTAATATTCAGTTTTAATCTAACTTAATTTTTTACGTGATAATTATTTTAAAACTTAGAATAGCGTTGATTGTACTTTACACAAGTCCGTTCCATTTTCTTAGAGTCAGATATAATGATACTTATCATAGAAATCTTCTTTCATAATATATCTATGATGACAACCGATTTCCACACAACTTGCCAGTTACCGGTGCCACTTTCAGACTTCCTCTTAAAATAAAGGAGTAAGAATACCTACTAAGAATCCTGTAAGGTCACGTGTGATAAATGTTCAAAGTCAAAGCCAAAAGTCAAAGCATTTATTTCAAATAGGCACATAAAAGGCACTTTTGAACGTCAAAAATGATTAAAAATAAACTTCTAATGGTTACCTTTTACAGAATGCCTCATTTATATACTTACTTATATTAACATCAACTTATGATGAGAGATGAAGTACTGCTTCCTTGCGGTGTTTTGGAGCATTCACACGCCATGTTTTCGAACGTCATTACCGGTGTATACTTTTTTTTCTTGATAACTACAGATTAAGTGAAACTAGGTTTTCGTACCATTATGGAATATTTCGAGAGTTGTCACCAGTATACATACCTACATATTGTCGTTCCTATAAAATAATCACAAAAATTAAAATATTGAAAACGACGTTTGTGCCATTTCGTTTGTTTTTTGACTGCAAGATAATGACAAGAAGATGAGACAGCTAGCGTTTCTTTGAATTAAATACCTCTCAAATCAAAAGGCTGCTGTGCAAAGTGTGCATGGATACCTATATTCAAACCGGACTACCTTCCTGTTAGATAATATAAATAAAATCAAATATTTTATGAAGTTTTTACATCAGTTTATTACTAGTATGATCTTATGTTGTGGGTAGGTACTTAAATTGTTATAAGTTGTTGACTCAGAAATACAACAACAATAAAATTAAACATAACAAAATTATTCCGTGCGTCAGTATCCTTCCTTGATTATTTATGGCAAAATACGGGTATCCATAGAGTACCTAATTACGATTATCTTTGAAACACGTCCGCTAATTATCCGCTATAAGGATCTTTAGGTAATAAAATACACACATACCTACGTAAAATGCTTAAAAATAAGCATTGATTCTTGCATCTTTATTGATATGGGTGCACTAAAATAGCATTCACGAGGCGACACTTAAATAAATATTAAATCCATACTAATATTATAAATTCGAAAGTAACTCTGTCTGTCTGTCTGTCTGTATGTTACTTTTCACGCCTAAACCACTGAACCGATTTAGACGAAATTTGGTATAGAGATAGTTTGAGTCCCGGGGAAGGACATAGGATAGTTTTTATAGCGATATTCCCACGGGATCGACACTTATGCGGGTGAAACCGCGGGGAGCCTCTTTATTATGTACACCATATAAATTACAGACATAAATATAGAAACTTTACAATGGGTGACACAAGCTGTCTAACAACAACAAATCAAACAAACATATTCAAATCAAACGATTTGATTCGCTGTTATTTCGATCTACTAGCATAACATTCGGGCTTGCAGAGTCCAAAACAAAATCTTCTAAATACTGCTTTGATGTCCCACAGGGTGGGCTTACAATAAAGCGCGTGATGGAGGAGACTGGCTGCCACATCCACTTCCCAGATTCGAACCGCACCAGTACTGTGGAGAAGAGCAACCAGGTGTCCATTGCAGGAGACATGGAGCGGGTGGAGAGAGCCAGGGCACGAGTTAGGGTACGTAGTCGGTTTCTTTTATACAGGTTAAAATTTAATTCATGGGCATCTTTTTAAAGAGTCATTGTAATCATCATTATGAACAACTTTTACTATGGGATCAAACCTGAAATCGTGAAAAAAAATCAGCTCTTCCCTACATTTTGACGAGTTATGTGAACAAAAATGCAAGGAACAGCTGGTTTTTTTTCGCAAGCTTAGGTTTAGTCCCATAGTGAAAGTTTTTCATAATGATGAGTACAATGACCCCATAAAAAGATGCCTATGAATTTAATTTCACCCTGTAGAATTTTAGTTTAAAAGAACTTGTGCTAGACATGACGTAGTAGATATACAGTATTTATTAGGATGTACCTTCATGAATTACATTTGGCTAAGCGCCTAAGCATAAGTAGATATGTATAGCCAGACTCACCGCTGGTGCTGGCCTCTTACCCCCTTACTATTAAACCCATTATATCAGACGATTGAAAGAGAGAAATCGGTAGTTAGACACCGATTTCTCTCTTTCAGTCGTCAGTAAATTAACTTTTGAAAGAAGAAGACAAAGCACTGTATAACCACAGAATACTTAAAGTACTACGTACAGAAAGGCCACTCCCTTCCCCGCACTAACATCAGTTACCGCACCTCACCCCGCACTTCGATGTGTTCGTCGCCTGCTCTTTAACAATGGCGCTCGCATACACAAGAACCGCAGCGCTGTACCTACCTACTGCTGACACGAACACATTATTTTTTTAAAGTTTTATATTTTGTGTTAATCACGATATTGTGCATTATTTGGATGCTTATCATCATCGAGGAACGATAAAGACAGGAGTTTCTTTCGGTTCCCGAAACATGAAAGAAGGTAAGGAACAAAAACTGAAATATCCTTTATCCGTGTTTAAACCCATATAAAAATAAAAGCTAGTATATTACAGACAAACAAGTTAAGCCAGTGTTGTGATAATTTATTTTCATAATTTTCTCTATTATTCATTTATTTTCCAAGTTTTCTTCGTTTTAGAACAATTAAAACCCGTAATATTAACATACTCGTACCAACTATTAAATTATTGCTCTCTCTCTTTATTGTCTTAGTTATGTCTCTTTCTTTCACGTTGTATTCGTTCTTCGACTTGAAAAGTAGTACAATAGAAATGTTATTAATTAGATTTCTGTGAGTACCTAGTGTCGCGGCGCGCGGCGCCCCATTGTTGCATACGTGCGGGCAGCGCCGCCGCCGCCTACGCACTACTGGCCGAGTACTGCCAGCCAGCCCTACTAGATTTCACGCACACATTTAAACATATACAAACGTCATTTGTCAATGTAGTGGTAGTAGGTAATTATTTTGCGAGCGTTGTATGGAGTGTCCGGGGTGTGGTATAACTATACAGACGCTATACAAAGTTTATTAGTAAGGGGGTTAGTAGTTATGCTTATGAAGTAGGCAAAGATAAACTCGCATTTGCATCGCGCCTGCTAAAAATGTGATATATCGAGTCTAGACGCATTCTGACGAAATTGCAGTAGCAATTTGAGAATTCATCTTCGTGGTGAATCGTGAATGTAGGTATTGTTCTTTGTCACGAATATTATTTTTGATATCCATGGCGCCAAGGGCAGATATGATTACATTCCTAAGCTGAGTTTAAAATGTTTTTGACGCCATTTAACGCCTAAAGTTTATGACCTCTAAGTTCGTTTAGGCGTTTCTTCTCTTCTTTATTAAAATATTGACCAACAAAATATTAACGTGTACCTACATGTTTCTTACAAGACCTCAGACTCGATTCAAATGTGTGTATTTCTAAGGTCGATTTCTGTTAGTGAATGATTTGAAATGTGACTGTGTGACGTCTTTAAAATCAAATATCAGACATTTGGGATGTCGGCTACACTCGATGCAGTTATTTTACATCTGATTTAGCATTCAGTAATCTTTATTCTCGTTGCTGTTTGGTTTGGTTGCTGTCAGAGATAAAATATACCTGTGAAATGACTGTAGGAATCTTCTTTATCGTCAAACAATGCTTGACTTTTATCATGTGGCAGGCCCTGACTCCTTTGGTGTTCTGCTTCGAGCTGCCGATAGTCCCGAGCTCACAGCCGCTACCGGACATCACATCGCCGTACGTGCAAAATGTTCAGGACCAGTACAACGTTCAGGTAACCAATATAATTTTATTATAATTAAGTATATTCTGCAAAATTTTAGATACCACATATTCTGTACTAGATTAAAGGCACTAGAACAATCTTTTAACGAATATACCCACCAATCTTTAATTAACCATCTACGAATGGCATCTGGCAAATTCAGCCTTGTCATAGGACCGACCATTTCAGTACAAATTGTTGTTGGTGATGATGGGATATGTTTTCTAACAAGCATTATAGGTAAACGTGTCGACTATGTGTGTGGAATATCATATATTTTTCTGATTTTGTTAAGTGTAGTCGATCATCATTATACTTTTAGGCATTATAAAACTTGCGTTTCTTGCGTTTAGGTCCTGTAGTCCCCTTAACAAGTTCTGTTTCCCAGGTGATGCTACGCAACCGTCCGAAGCTGCACGCCAACCTGTTGGTGGTGAAGGGGGTGCAGTGGGAGGTGAAGGCTACCATGGAGGCTACCAATCTGCTCATGAACTACATGTGCGGACCATTAGCAGTAAGTGCTAATAGTACATCATGTTTGTTTTAATTTTATTTGTTAATGTTCCACCGTGAGTGAAGACACTGAAAGAGAGAAGACATAGAAAAGGAGTCAGGACTTCGATTGAAAATTAATATAACACCTTCGTAACAGCAGCTGCTGACTATTTATGTTTTGTGCTCGTGATTATACTATGTACATTTTTTTTTACGTGATAACGTTACGAAAAAGCATGACTCATTGTCACGTTCCGCCTGAGCCGAGTGTGCAAGCGAGAGCGCGGAACAAGCGATAGAGAGGCACGATCGGATGTTTTCTTATGACGTTATCACGTAAAATTATCGTCTGTAAACCGACTTTACGGACAACCAATGTTTTTTTTCTATCTTTCATTCTTTATGTCAATAAAACATTTGTTGTTATTGTATTTTCCGCAGTCCTCCAATGCTTTAATTTACCAAGAAAGTTGAATCATTTCACAGTGACCTCATTGTCTGGCTAGTATAGATTCTGGCTAAAATTAATGGTTGTGCGGACTTGTATTCCCATGAAAAGGCCCGGAAAAGGTCTCCAAAGTTGGAGATAAGATTTTCATCAGCAGAATTACCGATTCTGTCATTTTACGAAAGATTGTTTTTAACGCCTATTGCTTTTCGAAGAGAATCGTAACTCGTTTCGTCAAAAGACGAAGTCTTTAAAAATAAGACTGCTGTAAACATAGATTTAATATTATACTCTAGCGTATCTAAATCTATGGCTATGTACTACACTAACCTGCTGGGTAATTGCGTAACACACTATCAGTAGAAATGGGTTTCATTTTGACAGTTCAATAACATACATTGCGTTATTTACGTTGTTGAGCAGACACATTATTTGAACATATGAAGTAATGGATTAGCAATATCCTTCAAAATGATTCAGATTGAGATTGATAGTGTGTTACGCAATTACAGAGCAGTGTTGGCCAAGTGGTAACGGCCGCGACATACGAGTTGTAGGTCAAATCCAGACAGGCGATTTACTTTGTGTAAATTATTTCATCATCACTGCTCTCTAAACGGTGAAGGAAAACATCGTGAGGAAACCGGCATGTCCTAGAACCAAAAATTCGAAGGCATGTGACATCTGCCAACCCGCACTGGGCCCGCGTGGTGGATTACGGCCTCCTCCCTCTCACTGAGAGGAGGTCTGTGTCCCAGCAGTGGGAACATTATAGGCTGATTATGAAGATGACCTGATAAAACGGAACGTTTTTCAATCAAAAACTAACATCACAAATCCCTTTTAGAGTCAAACTCAAGTGCAGATGTCCCTCGAGATATCCCCGATGCACCACAGCGTGGTAGTAGGGCGTGGAGCTGAACAGTTGAAGATCATCATGAAGGGAACCAACACACAGATAATGTTCCCTGACGCCGATGACCCGAACATACCCGTGATCAAGAAGTCTTGCGTCACTATTACTGGGAATATTAAAGATGTTTATGCAGCTCGGCAGCAGTTAGTGGTAAGTCCGTGATTCTTCCAGCAATTCTAACTTATTATTTCTGCTATTCCCGAGAGGAGGCCTGTGTCCCAGCAGTGGGAACATTATATACTGATTATGTTATGTTGTTTCTGCTATTGTAGTAATGAGACGTCTATGATGCCTCTCATTAGATGTATAGAGGTATGAGGAACAAGGTGTCAAGTTCACTCATCCTTCATAGAAAAGGGAGGATCCTCCGACCAGACGGGTGTTGTGAATGGCGGGCAACTGCCCGGCGATGATTCATGTCGGGCCGTCGTGTAGTATAATTATGATAGTTACGCGGTAAACTCTGCTTGCGAGATGCAGGATTTTGCGTGACGGCAATATGACGCGTTGTTCGCATGTGACGTTGTAGATACCGCTACAGATGTTAGAAAGGTACTTCTGTCTTTTTTACCCTGGTTAGTGTGTTATATCCATAGAAATGTATTAGGTCTTCACATGATCTGACCAAGATTTTTTCTGGACTTTAAAAGAGACCTCTGAGTTTGTTTCGGCCTTTCTTCTCAGAATAGTCAGATATGGAAACACCGATCTAGCTTTAAAAAAAATGATTGACGTGTAAGTATTTGTACAAACCTTCTTACAGAAAATAAATCATTTATCATTTATATCTATGGTTATATCCGTAGTCCCAACTGGGCGATGGGTTCTTCTTAGCGCGTCGATGGCAATATAAATTCTGGGCCGAGACTGGCAGCTCAGCTACGTGTTTGGCGCCATCACTATAGCGTCCTTCAATTCCTGTAACGTGCAGCTGACAGGACACGCAGGACACGATATTAAGTGTCCCATCGTTTGTGGGTGGAACAGCACCACGTACTCCCACCTGGACCCTGGACATGAGTTGCCTTGGGTAACCTGGTAGTCTTTAAAGAGACTCCGGACCCAGGTCAAATATTTCCACAGGAGTTAGTTAGTTTACCCATGGTCTTAGAGGAACTGTTTTTGTAGGAAATAACGTAAACGAAAGAATAGATCCTTTATTAGCGTGTTTATTATTTTTATTTTCTAACTTTTTATAATGCAACTCCCTCACTAATCCATCCATTTATCTCAACAGGGCAGCCTCCCCCTCGTAGTAATCTTCGACGTATCAGACGAAGGTTGTCGCATTGATAGTGAGCATGCGACCAAACTGATGCAGAAGTACAACGTGTACATCAATATACGACGCAAACCCAAGCAGGGCATCACCTCCATCGTCGTCAAGGGCATCGAGCGCTGTGCAGGTACCTATATGTCATTCTAGAACTCTCTTGAGTCAAAATATATAAGCGGAACTTAGCACGTACATTCCTGTCACTGTCGCACAACCGTCAAACTGCAAGTGCAAGATAAAGACGGACACATGTCTAAGACAAAGCACGACCGTGTTAAGCACGGATATCGAGGGATATGGCATGGAGGCGTGGCGCACGTCGCCTCTATAAAAGGCCATAACCATGGTACAATTATATAGTACCATGGCCATAACTTGTAATCTGGGCGTATGTTAGATGCGCGAGTTGCGCGACGGCAGTAAGCGCCGTAGTCATATGTTTGTATCGAAACGTGTGGTGTCATTTCGTATTTTTACAAAATGCCGAATTGTTCCGTCCTTATTTGCAAAAATAGATCAGTCACAACAAACCTTAAGACAAGCGGCGTGTCCTACCACCGGTAAGTAAAAAATCACTGCACTAATTATATTATTTAAGAATTTTACAAATATTTCGTTGTGAAATATTATTCTGATGACATGAGAAAATTGCCTAGCAACGTCATTTGACATGGATCGTGTCAAATGATGCATTAGTGATGCGTAGCGCTGAGATATTGCTATCGATAAATTGTAATTTTACAAGAATTAATAATTATTTTTTTCAGTTTCCCGAAAGATCCAGAAATTAAAAATAAATGGATAGAAGCAACAGGCAGGAAAAATAATTGGTTTCCCTCAAACCAATGTGTTGTTTGTTCTGTACTTTTGTAAAGTACCAATAATCAACACTATTCTAAGTTTTAACCTTTTAACCGCCGGACTTTATATCAGTTGTCGTGCCCCCAGCGCCCGACAAAAAAAAAACGAACAATAAATACCGATGAAACGAGCTGTGATGATGTAATAATAATACAGATTAAACGAGCTGTGTTATTTGGTCGTATATATACGACTCTGGCGGAATGGACACGAAAATATTTGTCGGATTAATCCGACGTAAGCGGTTAAAAGGTTAAAATAACCCTCCTTTTGGGCTTCGCAGCATTCGGGTAATAATTATTATGTAAAAAGTCTTATAGGCTAGATTGTAATTAATTATTAAGAACCTGTTTATTTTAATAAACGTTTTTTTATTAAATGTTCAATAGGTTATTTGAATTGTTGTTTTATGATCGATAGTTAAATAGTTTTAATTTTACGTAAGAGAGAAACTAAAGAAACTACTTATTTACTTAAATGTCATTTGCAAACAAATATATTATATTATTAGGTGATTTGGTTTTATTGGTTTTTTATTAATATACCACGTTGAAAGCAGGAAAAATAAATAATACAAAATACACCCAAAAACACTCCTCTTTTTTGTAATTGATATCTATCGATATTTTTATCGATCAAATATTTATATTAACCCATCTTCCCTAGTTGATGCTAGAGTTGCATGTGTGCATTCCGTGACTGTGTCTATACTTTCTAGTGCCCGCCCTTTTTGAGCATGTGTGCAGCAAGTGTTACGCTTATTTTCTTGTGTGTGTGCCAAAAAAGCCGCCCAATTTGATCATGTGTGCCGTATCTATTTCTTTTGTTTTTGTGGGAGTTTCCGGAGTGGGAAAATGTGGCGACACTTGAACTTGAACAAATATGCAGTGAAGGCATATCTCTCGGATATCTATGGTGTTAAGTAACAAGATCTTAGAGTTATATTATGATTTCGTGAATCTAGAGTCCAATTTTCGTACCTCTATGAACGTAATAGAACATTTTTAAAGAATAAGGGAAACAGCTTCTGTACGTATAGTAAAAGTGCGCAATGTTGCACACCCCCACCCTATTTCAAGTTAAACAAATATCAACTTTATTTCAATGATAATTAAGTTGATTTCAAAGTGACTAGCACTATTGAAAAAGTTACAAAAAATGTTTGAAGTTGTAGCGTAAACTGAACTTTATTGTGTAGGAATTAAAGTTATTTTCCCATTAATTCATAATTGTTAACGTTTTTGGCAAATAGTTTACTTTTTTCTAACTCGCTAATCGCTGGAGTATCTAACAGACAGTCTCTCGCTCATTATAACTGGATTCTGTGACTATTCGCCCCGCCTGCCGTGGTCTTACCTTCCATGATAAGTAGGTAGTATTTATTTGCTAGCATTTGGCAGGATATTGTTGTTTCGTAAGTTTTGACATAGCTGTTCAGCCAATATTATTGACAAATCACATGGTAAGAGCCTAAAAAACCGGCCAAGTGCGAGTCGGACTCGCCCATGAAGGGTTCCGTAGCAGCAAGTAACATAATATAAAAGTTCTTGTAGTTCGTTGTAACTTTGTGAAAGGTAAATTGCGGTTTTCGATTTATGACGTATTAAAAAAAAACTACTTACTAGATCTCGTTCAAACCAATTTTCGGTGGAAGTTTACATGGTAATGTACATTATATATATTTTTTTAATTTTATCATTCTCTTATTTTAGAAGTTAGAGGGGGTGGGGGGGGGGGACACACACACATTTTACCACTTTGGAAGTGTCTCTCGCGCAAACTATTCAGTTCAGAAAAAAATGATATTAGAAACCTCAATATCATTTTTGAAGACCTATCCATAGATACCCCACACGTACAGGTTTGATGAAAAAAATGTTTTTGAGTTTCAGTTGTAAGTATAGGGAACCCCAAAATGTATTGTTTTTTTTTCTATTTTTGTGTGAAAATCTTACTGCGGTTCACAGAATACATCTACTTACCAAGTTTCAACAGTATAGTTCTTATAGTTTCGGAAAAAAGTGGCTGTGACATACGGACGGACGGACAGACAGACAGACATGACGAATCCATAAGGGTTCCGTTTTTTGCCATTTGGCTACGGAACCCTAAAAACATAAGACCGGTCACAGGCACCCACCGCAATAGTTTAATACGAATCTAATTTGTATTTTTCTTTCCTTAGGCGATATCTACGAAGCCCGTCGCGAGCTCCTAGCCGACAAGGAACCTTCCATCACCGCAGAAATCCCTGAATCCTATAACATTCCTGCTTTATCCGCCAACAATATGCCCAACTTTGGGGTCTTCAACCCGTTCTCGCCAACCCATGCCACCAACATCGGGAATTCCCCTTGCTCCCCATACAACTTGCAGCTTTCGGAGTTGGCGTCTTTCGCAAACCTTGGCTCGCCAATATATGGGCATAACCCGCCAACCCCCGGTGGGTACCCCAGCCCTTTGTCTCCGGTAGCATTGACCCCGCCTGTGTATCCTACCTCCTGGATGGTGCCATCTCCTCAGCCCAGGAGTGGACAGTTCCATTATCCTAATCTGCTCCCGAATCCAGTTATGAATAATTCGGTCATGTACAAGAATCAAGGTGGATCGTGGAACCGTGAGTAACCAAAAATGTTATTTTAAAATGCCAATGTATGTTTTGCTTACATAACATAATCAGCCTATAATGTTCCCACTGCTGGGACACAGGCCTCCTCTCTGTGAGAGGGAGTGGGCCGTAATCCACCACGCGGGCCCAGTGCGGGTTGGCAGATGTCACATCATCACATGTCTTCGAATTTTTGGTTCTTGGACATGCTGGTTTCCTCACGATGTTTTCCTTCACCGTTTTGAGAGCAGAGATGTTTTGCTTATTCATCTTAAATTCTTGATTGTGCGGTCTACCCATAGATATATAAAAGGGTCTACCCATTTCATATATCTATGGGTCTACCTAATTATGTGGACGGTCTCAAACCGTAGATCTTGCCGTAATACATCCGGAAACCTATCATCATCTGCATAGCCTTTTTCCAACTTTGTTGAGGTCGGCTTCCAGTCTAATCGGATGCAGCTGAATACCAGTATTTTACTTCTACAACCCAGCATCTGGGTAATAGGTTAGCATAGCCCTTGATTAGACTGGTTGTCAGATTTTCGGGCTTCTAACTACCCGTGACGACTCTCAAAGGATTACAATTAACAGACAGGACGAACGGCTTAACGGGCTTTCTGAGGCACGGAAGGGTGTAGATATGTAATGGACTGCCACCCATCCTCTGACCGACCGCGGCAAGCGTAGCTTAACCTTCGCTCGACCCGTGCGGCTGTTATTATTTAGCCACATTACGAAAACTATGCTTTATAATAAGGATGACACAAATAACATTATGCTTTCTTTGCAGCCATGACGAATGGCGCAGAGATGGTCGGGCTCCCTCAGCCTATGATGATGCAGCCACAGTACCAGCAGCAGATGCCTGCTGAAGGCAGAAATGTAAGTACCTATCTGCAAATAATGACAACAGTGCATGCATGTGAATAATTCTTCACATACTGGTTGTTGTGCTCCATGTTCACATAGTACTGGGATGTACTACTAGCTTAAAATTCTGCGCCCGACTTCGTCCGCGTGAAATTTCTTGCACCCCGTCGTATCGCATCGCCTACCCTCGCTATAACTTCATTTTCGCTTAGCGTTCTTTCTTACTTTTTTCTTTTCACTCAGCTCCTAAGAGCCATAGCGTGATGTTAAATAGGCTATAGGTAGCCTTCTTCAAAAATTGGGCTATCAAATGCAAGAATATTCTTATTAAATACGACTGTCTGTTCCGGAGATTAGCACATTCAAACAAACATACAAATAAACAAAGAAACTTCTCAGTTTTATTATTAGTATAGAATGATAATGTTTTACTTCTGTGATACAAAGTGGCGTAACTATAGGGTGGCATTGGGGCAAAATGCCACGGGCCCCCAGCCAGACGGGGCCCCCGGCTCGAGAGGGTCATGAGCACAGGAGGATACTAACATAAGGACAGAAGCAGTCAGGCGTTAAAGTTTTTTGTAGGAGAAAATATTATGGGCGATTAGAATCAATTCTATTTTATTGTAATTTTTGAAGTTCAAAAGTGACTTTTATGTGCCTAATTGAAATAAATGCTTTGACTTTGACTTTACGAAATGCACGCAGAAGAAGTCACGGGAGAAGTTTTAAAAAAAAATCTATCTATAACGTTGGTTGGGTGATGATGATGACATTGAGGGAGGGCCCCATCCCTTGAATTTGCCACGGGCCCCAAACGGTATAGTTACGCCACTGATGATACCCACCTATACACTTTGTACAAACGCCTGAACAATTCCCTTTCGCAAATGACACGTGTAAAGATTATTGAAGCTGATATTTTAATAATACTTGTTGAATTTTGACAGACAACGCTGAATCAGATACTGAACATGAGCTCTCAAGCAAGCAGTGGATACCAGAGCAACTTCACCGGCAGCTCGGTGTCGCTGGACGCACAGAACATTTCTGGTAAACTATGTTTGTATTCAATAGTATACAGCTTTCTAAAGAAAATTATGCGTTTCGGGAATCATCGTATATCTTCGGGAATACGAATGCGCGATGATGAGATCTAATATAGAGTTGTTACAACCGTGGAAGCATTGCCTATGTTGTATTACCGTGTTTACAAAATTATAGGTTAACAACTCTATGCAATTCCAAAAAAACTTTTCTAAACTTTTGAGTGACAAATGACGTTCTGAGAGCGGAATAGGTATCCCGACAGAAAGTAAACTTCATACAAACGCGCACTGATAGGTGCAGCGCTACATAGTGCGGCAGTATAAAAATAAACATTATTCTATAAGTTAGCGCCACGAAAGACGAGACTTGACACACCACGAGGTTTGACTTGCGCAGTACACGATTTTAGGTCTCTTTAGCGGTATGAGGTCTGAGCGCGGGACGGGACTGGACGTCATAGGGGATGCGGGAAAGAGCGCAGGAGGCGGGGTCAAGTCTCATCTTTCGTGGCGCTAACTATACTCCGTGGCACTACGTTCGAGAGCTAATTCAGAAACACGGTGACTCCCGATGCGCATACCTTTCTTTGGAAGGCTGTTATCTTAAGCTGTTAGTATACTGCAGGAAAAAGAACTGAAGAGCAAAATCCGCCCTTAAGACGACCCACTGACCGGAAATTCTCGTAATTTTAAGGACGTTCACAGTCGCAATCTGTCAAAAATACCTCCAACTTCCCTACATTTTTGACAAGTTTTTGACATGTTTTTGTCATTGATTGTCGTTGAGATGAGATTGCGACTAGATTTTGACGGTTACGAGAATTGGTATGGTTTTTAAGGGTTGCAATTAATTAAACTTTATTGTTAATAATTTTGTGTATGTAGGTGGCGGGGACGGTAGCAACATGGTGTCTCCGTCAGTGTCTCCCATCAGCAAGCACCACAGCAGTCACAGCCCCGCGACCTCTACTGATGCTGAACGCTCACAACAAGGTACGTAATCTGTATTCGCGATTTATTTGCCAAAAATGTAAGCAAATATGAGTTTAAGGAAATATAACTTTAATTCCTACACAGTACCTAAAGTTCAGTTTACGCTACAACTTCAAACATTTTTATAAATTTTTCAATAGTGCTAGTTACTCTGAAAGCAACTTAATCTTCATTGAAATAAAGTTGATATTTGTTTAACTTGAAATAGGGTGGGGGCACAGTATAAATTCATGTCTTTCTACTGTGGTGGGGGTGTGCAGCACTGCGCACTGTTACTATAGGAAGTTACGTCATCATTATTTTTATAAAACCGCTAAGAAACGTAGACTTACTATAGTTATCGCGTTTTAGCATAGCAACAGCGGTCATTGCCCTTCTCCTAATATCTGTTCATAGGAACCCAAACAATAAATTATGCAGGTATACATAACATACATAATCAGCCTATAATGTTCCCACTGCTGGGACACAGGCCTCCTCTCTGTGAGAGGGAGTGGGCCGTAATCTACCACGCGGGCCCAGTGCGGGTTGGCAGATGTCACATGTCTCCGAATTTTTGGTCCTATGTTGGTATGGTTTTCCCATTATTGGAACATGTGGAAGATCACGATCAGATTCAGAATGTTAACGGACTTTACTTCAGT
Source organism: Amphipoea oculea (assembly GCA_945859645.1). Lineage (NCBI taxonomy): Eukaryota > Metazoa > Arthropoda > Insecta > Lepidoptera > Noctuidae > Amphipoea > Amphipoea oculea. The sequence goes on from OX243880.1 coordinate 18,216,005, forward strand.
TTATGTAAGCGCGTCAAAACTATAGTTTCATTAAAAAATCGCCTCTTGTCGACTCCTTTCACAGCTATTATGCTACATTAACTTTCAGAACTTTTGGAACAGTGCCAATAAGTTTAAATCACCTCTCAAATGAGTCCTTATTTAAAGTCCTTATAACTTTAATCGTTTCCCAGAATTAGCGAGCATAATATCAGACCTGCCAATATCTGATCGTCGCGCGGTGGGCTGTGAGAAGAAGACCCTGGAGACCCTCAACAAACTGTCGCCGCTGTCGGAGTACAGGAAGATGAAGGTTGAAGCTACCAAGGTAAGATGACTATCTACCTCACTCATGATAACCTCCATTCCAGAAAGTACTATTGCCATGCCTATTCCTGTTGAACTCCCTTTATAAGGAATCTTTAGGGAACGTACCTCTATCAAATGGAATGGCAAACCTTTTTTTTTTTGGATGGGAAATCATCAAATGACCCCTCCCGCTCTGGGTGGAGCGGAAGGGAGTTTCAGACTCTTACTGACTAAAACCCACCCGTGTTCCTTCCTTAGCCCTTTATATTCCAGGGTAGCGGTAACCCTTTCGGACAATCCCGCATCCCCGGCAGGCTTTGGCCCTGGCAGGCCCCTTCCTTTATGCTGACATCTCTTTGAGGCGCGCGTAGAACACATACGCACCGTCCGGCACGGGCCTGGTCCTGATCGGACGATGAGCTAGAATCGCAATCCTAGAGTTGCCATACCATCACTATTCTAATATAGACCGATCATCATCTGCCTATCCTTTTCCCAACTACTTTGGGGTCGGCTTCCAGTCTGACGGGATGCAGCTGAATACCAGTATTTTACATGGAGCGACTGCCTATCTGAAGTCCACAACCCAGTTACTGGGTAATACGATACCCCTTGGTAAGACTGGTTGTCAGTCTCTCGGGTTTAAGACTACCCATAACGACTGTCAAAAATCCATGAGACCATGATTGACAGCCGGGACCAACGGCTTAACGTGCTTTCCGAGGCACGGAGGGGTCTTGGTATGTAAAGATGGTCACCCATCCACAAACCAACCGCGGCAAGCGTAGCTTAACCTGATCGATCGACCTGTGCGGCTGTTATCATTTAGCCACGGGCCCCAATATAGAGTAGATATTGTACTCTATTTCGCGTGAGCGTAACTACAAAAGCAATAGATTACGCTAAAATACTCTCTATCACGAAATAGAACTGTGCGTTCTGATCTGAAGGGTGGTAAAGTTACAGGCAATTGAAAATAAGTAGCATTGTTTCTAAAGTTAGAAGTTAAGTTCGGCAAACATTTCATAAGGTGGGCCGTACATTGGCCTTTTTTAACCGACTTTAAAAAATGAGGTTCTGTAGTCGACCCGTATGTATGTATGTATGTCCGCGATTATCTCAAAAACTGCTGAACCGATTTTAATAATTCTTTCATTAGTGTGATCTACATACTTTCAGGAAGGTTTTAGTATATAATACATTAGGTAATTATCCTCACGTACGAAGTTATATGCATAAATGTATTGCATCTCCGGCATTTCTATGGGAATTTTGATGATTCTTCGAGTCGTGTCTTCAATTCTTCAATACACTAGTGTTAATTGAATTTGTGTGGGGTAGGTACAAGTAAAAAGTGAAAAATAATAACTTTTTTACAAAAAAAAAAAACAACCGACTTAAAAAAAAAACACTACAAAGTGAAAAATAACTTTAATTTCCGAAGTCGGTGTCAAAAAACGAAAATGCGGAACCAACGACACCGACTTCCGAAATTAAAGTTATTTTTCACTTTGTAGTGTTTTTTTTTTTGAAGTCGGTTGTTTTTTTCTGTAAAAAAGTTTTTCCCTACTCGTTTCACAACAGAACATAGTAACTTAACTTACCTCAAGTATCCTCATTTCAACATAGGTATAGTCAACAAAAAAGATAAGTATGCAGGGTCGTCGGATATAGTTGAAGTTTAAGTAGTAAGAAACCGATGGATGTTGTCGACTGAAATTTAATTTGATAAATGAGCTGATGCCGAAGTTAACCGTTAAGTTACTATTTTTTTATGTCGTGTTTTATTTGAGATGCCAGAGTACCAAAACGTCCATTCAAGGAGGCCGATTCCGAATAACACAGATTACTAAATAATCTATAGGGAAGACCTACGTAATAATGCGTAGTCGGCATATATCTGCCATTATTACCAGCTACGTAATATTGCGTAATTTGCATTCAATGTGTTAATAAAATTAAATTTTATTCGAGAACATCCATCGTTTTCTTACTAAACTTCAGCTATATCCGACGACCCTGCACACTTATCTCTTTTGTTGACTGTACTTAACCTTGCATTTTGGCAGGTGTACTTACACGACGGTTTTGGCAAGAGCTTAGGGAAAGACCAACCTAACTGTTGGCCAACCCTTCCAAAAGTGTATGACAAAGTCCTTTACTTCCAAGGTTCGCTAATGAATCAAATGAATGCATGTCTTGTCAAGCAATAGTGTTAAGGTTATAAGTTACAACTTAATGGTATACATTTACCTTAACTCACACGCATGCATAATGCATTTTAGGCCCTATCAGGTAGCAGTCAATATCAAGGTCTTGAAGTGTTCAGAATAAGGAATTTGAGAGTTAATTTACACACAGGATTGTAGATGACATAATATGCTTGCATCAAGGACTCGAAATGCTTCTATAGCTTTGTAGTTGCAGTAGAGTCAACCACACATAATTTGACGGCGCCAAGCCTTTAGTAGTATAAGGGAGACCTTCATACTGATGTGTGATTGTACCTTCGTATTATAACAGCTATTGTTTTATTTTTATTTATCCATTTATTTCAGGCATCAAGGCCCCATATAAAACACGTAAAATACAATATTAATATAACTCACATAAACAACTGAGTCAGTTTCAGAGTTCTATTTGAAGGCATTAGGAGATATTTGTCAATTTTTCGCTATAAATCACTTTATAATTTAGGGTGCGGTTGAGGAACCGCACCATCTCCCTAAAAAAAAAAAATGGAAAATTTTGAACACAAAGCTGGCTCTCGAAACTCATGTGACTGTTCCTAAATTACCCTAGGCTGATAAAATTTTCGTTTTCGCTAATTGTGTGTTTAGGCAATTGCGTAACACATTATCAATCGGAATCGGTTTCATTTTGACAGTTCAACAACATTCATTGCGTTATTTACGTGTTGAGCAGACAATTTTTTCCTAATTGTGTTAAATATTAGTGTTTAGGCAATTGCGTAACACATTATCAATCGGAATCGGTTTCATTTTGACAGTTCAACAACATTCATTCCGTTATTTACGTGTTGAGCAGACAAATTTTTCGAACTTATAAAGCAATGGATTACCAATTTGATTCAAAATGATTCTGATTCCGATTGATAGTGTGTTACGCAATTAGGGTGCTGGTTGCAGTAGCATCCCTTCCCTACTGACTCAATTGTAATTATGCTCACCAACTAGCTAGTTGTCGGGGCAGTTGTTTCATAATACAGCTAATTCAGTCTCCTTTCTCGGGATCCTAGCAACTGCCTGCCTAACCCGTATGGAAAAACGGCGTGAGTTTACGTATGTGTATTGTATGTAGGAATATCTTGTAAGTCAGCGGCATTACGTGCAATTGCGGTTGCTGCCAACATATATCTCATCTAAATCTTGGTTTCCAGGCGATGCGCGAGAGTGTGGGCAGTGGATACCGCGTGCCGAACACGCGCTGGGCTGGCTACTACTTCAGCCACACCTCGCCAGGAACCATCAACCTGAATGATAACAACGGCAACGATGCTGTTACTGTAAGTTTTATAAAGCTTTTTATGTAAATACCTTGCTGACTTTGTATGAGTATCGACGACGTAATCTTTAAGCTGGCCTCCGCGGATCCAGTCTGTCAAAACCTTTAAGCCTAATAAATGCTCTCATTTTATGACATCCAATCCCAGGTATAGACGCCAGCACATCAAGCTACTACAATCTGTCAAATTTCTTTAATAGATTTTCAACTTTATCGCTAAATTATAAGGTTCAAAGTTGATTGGGAAAATTTGACAGTTTCGGGTAGCTTGATGTGCTGACGTCTGTACCTTACACGGTTCTTATTCCCAACCCAACCATAATACAGCAGCCTAATTGCGGAACGCCAAATCGTCAAATGATTCTGATCAGTTGGCTTCATTTCTATCACAATTGGCTTCATTTTACGATTTTCGAATTGCGAAACTCTAGTTTATTATGAAACCAATTATGAACGTTAAGGCCCTGCGCAGAAACTAGAGTTTCGCAATTCGAAAATCGTAAAATGAAGCCAATTGTGATAGAAATGAAGCCAACTGATCAGAATCATTTGACGATTTGGCGTTCCGCAATTAGGCTGCAGGCTCTCTCTCTCAGGCAGATTGTACCTCCAATTCTGTATAGTATCGGCAAACTGTTGTTGTGGTCGTTTTTAGGCAACGACGGTTTTCAATTTCTAGACGTAGACCGTGGACTATCAAGTAGTTTGTCCAAATGAAAAAAGGAGATTTTAATTTTAACATTGTTTATGAGTATAGAGTCGTAATATAATTAATTAATTTCTCAGCCGGAAAAAGGATGGAACCGTTCCGACCTGGTGCGACCTAACATCGCGGAACCCGTAGTCTCCCCGCCACAGGCGCAGGCGCAGACTCCTCCTAACAACAACTGTCGCTACCAACAGTTGTTTGCTCTGCTCAGGGACGTGGGACTGCACAAGTATATTGGTAAGACTTTTAATGTTGGTTGGCAGGCGAAAAACGGTTTTACAAAAAAAAATACAACCGTAAAAAAAGTTTTTATTTTTCACTATTTAGCTGTAGCTGCCCCACACAAATTCATATAACACTACTTGCTATGTAGGTAAATATGAATACAGGAAGTTAAAGCATCATCAACATAAACTAATTGGAAAAAAATCGTAAATTCGTTGGTTCCCGGGCTATTTGATCTAAGCGACATTTTTTGCGAAATTGAGTTATATACATAATTGGAATCAGTGAATTTTTCTGATTCCAATTATGTATATAACTCTCAATTACCGTCCGAACCGTCGGTATTATTGAAGGTAACTCAAAAACTGTATATTCCCGTTGTCCCCATTGACGGTGTCCCCATTATGGGGACAACGGGAAGTCATAAAATATAAGCAAAGTTAATATGGACCACCCCTGAGGCATACCTATTTTGCAAATCCGTCTATATATGACGGAGTTATGCCCGAACATACATTAAAAAATATATATACTCGTACATCCAAATTGAGAATCTCCTCCCTTTTTGAAGTCGGTTAAAAAGGAAGTTCGTCCAATCTGGCTGTTGACACGATAGACGTGAGACGTTGGTTTTAATTTACCTACAGACAATTAGTAGTCTGTGTTGGAGTTGCTAAAATCAGCGCCAGCGCACCAATGAAAGATCAATCCGCCGATATCGCTGATAGCACTTTTTTGATCTTAGAATTAGCTTTAAAAACATAAAAAGCTGTAGATCCTGCGATTTGATCCATATGCTCCTCCTTTTTCATCTGCTGTATTAGCACGAAATAGTATAGAATACTCTTTATTATGTACCTGGGTAGATTTTCGTTATTTATCATCATTTACAGGTGTTATTAATATTAATTATTTATAATACGGCACCGCACCACAACCGCGGCACGTGTCACATCCCAACATATATTGTGTCAAACGAAATAACAAACGAATACCAATATACTATATTGTTGGGAATGAACAGCGAGTAGCATCACCATAGATAATAATAAAATACGCATAGATTATCACGCCTATAAAAGGAGTGTCAAACAAATGACAGGCGCCTTGTGTTGGTTTTCCCGCCAAAGGTCGGAGCGTACACACTGTCAGCTGTGTTATATTTATTTTAGTTTGCTCAATTATTTTTGTGTTATATTTGTTAATATTTTTCGATTGTATTAAAATAGTTCGTAGTTATTTCTTTTCTTTTTATAAAATCCACTTCTGGTTCCTAAAATCAGAAGTGGGATAGGATCCGTACACAGCCTGACCGTTTGGACTATCCATTTTTTTCAAATTTATTTAGGGCGCGACTCGTTAAATCTGTAACACTTGTACCGCGCGTAATTTTCTTGAAATAATGGGTAGATCGCGGTGTCTTCGTTCTCGTAGTCGGTCGCGTGATTTTCGTGGACAGGTGAGACATTCCAGTGATAGTGATAGGCGTCGTTCGCGGACTAGGTCACGATCGCATTCCCGCGTTATACATAGGTCGCGGGATAGGCATAATACCTGTCGTAAACGTTCTAAGGATCAAAAGTTACAACGTTCGTTAGATGTAATCCTGGCGCGATTGAACGTGTTAGAACAAAATAAGGGGCACGCAGATGTCGTCAACAGGGATCCGGTAAGTACTCAACCCTTATTATTCGAAAGCGAATTAAATTGTGATCAGTTGAATAATAGTTCTCCGTCTCGACCTGAGGAGCCTACCGCCCTGATGTCGACACCTGCACCTGTACGTGTAACTAGTGAGAACCGCGAATTATCGCAAAAGTCTATGCCTAGTACTAGCGGTGTACATAAAAATAATGATTGCCATCCAGCGAGCGATACTCACACGAATTGTACCTTAGTGTTAGCTGAAGCATTAAAATCTGTAATTCCATCGCGATCTCAGTATTACGTTTCGAACTTCGACCCCAGTATCCACCACATAAATTCGTGGTGCGAAGAAGTCGATCTAGCTCGGGATTCGAATGGCTGGAGCGACCGAGAATGTTTGTCACGTGTAGCACAGTGTTTGAAAGGTGACGCTAAGGTTTGGTTAAACGAGTGGGTGACCAACGATCGGTCTTGGACAAATTTTAAGCGGGAGTTTAAACCTCTTTGCCCAAGTAAGCTCGACTTTGCTAATATACTTGCCGATGTCATAAATAGCACGTCAGATAAGTTTAGTACGTATGCCGAATACGCTCGTCGATCATTATTACGGCTTCGCATAGTCAAGGGTTTGAGCGAAGAGTTAATGACAGATATAGTTATTCGGGGTATAGCGGACGCGCAGGTGAGGGCTGCAGCAGCAAACGCCAACTTAACTGCTGATAGTTTAGTTTCGTTTCTATCGATATATACCAAGCCTAGCCGCGGTAAACAAGATAATCGTGTACCAACTTTAAAACGGCGTGATGATGCGAGTCAACCTAAGATCAAATGTTTTAACTGTGGGCAAACTGGACATAAAAGTTATCGTTGTCAAAAAGAGAAACCGCTTGTTGACAAACCGGAGGAAAAATCACATTCAAGTTCAAATACATCAGTCCCATGTACTTTTTGTAAAAAGCTCGGACATAATGAAAGTAAGTGTTTTGCAAAAGAACGATCGGGAAATCGTAATGCGCGTAACATCAATCTTTAGTAAATAAGTTGATCAGTCTTTAGTAAATTCTCCTAAGAGTAATGACATTACTACGGCAGTAGTCCAAGGCATCCCGGTCGATGTATTAATTGATAGCGGTGCAATGAATACTTCTTTGATTTCTGGTAACGTTTTAAAATACCTGTCATGCCTACCAAAGACTAGACGATGTGTACTTAAGGGCATCAGCGAAGGAAATAGTTTCAACTTCTTACGTTACTTTGACCGTTGAATTCCCCGAAATATCCATTGAAGCTGATTTCGTAGTTGTACCTACCTTCCTCATGTATGTTTACATCTATAATAATTGGAACCGACATACTAACATTAACTCATACTACTGTCTACTAAGACTTCATCACGTCAAGTGTACGCCATTTTACAGACGCCAATGTTGTTACGCCTCTTATAGGTAAACACAAAGAGTTACTCACGTCTATCATTAATGACTTTTCGGACTTTCTAATTTCTGGAACTGCGAGTTCTACTGTGACCACTGGCGAAATGCACATTAATTTAACAAGCCAAACGCCAATTGTTTACCGCCCGTATAAACTGTCTTACCAAGAAAAACTAAAAGTACGAGACATAAATAAAGATCTTCTTGGTAAGGGGATAGTGAGGGAGTCACAGTCAGAGTATTCAAGTCCTATAATTCTAGTAAGAAAAAAAGATGGCACGGATAGAATGTGTGTTGACTTTCGGGCATTGAATCAAATCACAATTAAAGATCGGTATCCGATGCTTTTGATCGACGACCATAATATTGATAGGTTGAGTAGTTTTAAATATTTTAGCTCATTAGACATGGCAACTGGTTGTCATCAAATTAGAATCCATGAGGCCTCAATACACAGGACTGGTTTCGTCACCCCCGAAGGCCATTACGAATTTGTTAAGATGCCATATAGTCTGACGAATTCTCCCATCGTATACCAGCGGATCATTAATAAAACTCTAAATAGCTTTATAGAGGCAGGTAGTGTCCTAATTTACGTCGATGACGTTTTTTTGATGAGCCATACCTACTGTGGAGGAAGGCCTTGAACTCCTTAGGAAAGTGCTTCACACGTTCTCAACATCAGGTTTTTCTATTAATTTGCGTAAGTGCACATTCGTTACAACCGAAGAAGTGGACTATCTAGGCCGGGTGGTGAGTCAGGGTCAGGTAAGGCCGAGCCCTCGCAAAGTAGAAGCCCTGGTAAACAGCCGTTCGCCACAAAACGTCATGCAAGTCCGGCAGTTCTTAGGACTCGCTGGATACTTCAGGCGGTATTTAAAAGGCTTTGCAGTCAAAACTGCTTGTACAGCCAAACTTACAAAAAAAAAATGAATGAAAAGTTCGCATGGGGACCAGAACAAGAGAAGGCTCGCCAGGAGATCATCGAGTGCCTGACGAGTGGACCCATTTTGGTCATATTTGATCCTAGTTTAGCCACAGTAGTACACACTGACACATGCAGCGGAGTGTAAATATCATTCTTACGAGCTGGAGACGCTGGCAGCGCTTCAACACTTCCGACACTATTTGGTTGGGATGCAATTCAAAATATTCACTGATGCAACAACGCCCGTTATTCGCTCTCTAATCCGTGATATAGCAGTCGACGGATCACCACCAAACCGTGAAGCATGGCGAGAGATTTGTAGAAGCAGAGCTACCGAGTTGCTGAAACAAAACCAAGTTCAGCGTGTCAACCGGAACAGGCGTCCTCCTCGTGCGTTTAAGGTCGATGACCTTGTCTTCGTCATTAAATATTCTCAGTCCACAGGAAAGCTAGACCCAGGAATACGCGGACCTTACCGAGTTATTAAGGTTCTCCCAAGCGTACGCTACGAACTGAAGTTACTCACTGGAGCTTACGGAAAAACTAGCCAGGCTGCGGCTGAGTATATGGTACCCTGGTGAGGGGAGTGGTGCCCTGAAACCTGTACAGCGTTCTTCGAATGTGAGTGTTTGCACATATTTATGTTGTGTAGCTGGTTAAGTCTGATGTTTATCTACTTGACTGTGTTACTCGAATAGACCCGACGTAGTAGTTACTGGGTCCATGTCGATAAACGATCCGATGTAGATGTTACTGGATCTGTGCTGATAAACGATCCGATGTAGATGTTACTGGATCTGTGCTGATAAACGATCCGATGTAGATGTTACTGGATCTGTTCTGATAAACGATCCGATGTAGATGTTACTGGATCTGTGCTGATAAACGATCCGATGTAGATGTTACTGGATCTGTTCTAATAAACGATCCGATGTAGATGTTACTGGATCTGTGCTGATAGATGATCTGATGTAAGATGTTACTGGATCAATATCATTGGAGACCCGATGTAGATGCTACTGGGTTGGTGTTGTGTAATGGTCCGATGTAGATGCTACTGGATCACTTAACTGACACACTGAGGCAGGTTTATTCTGTAAGGCCTGTGGCAGTGTGTAGAGGAACTTGTCCTTGCAGTAAAAGGTTCCTGAAACGCGCGCAACGGTGACTTCAACCCTGCATGGTTTGTGTTTTTAAGTGAGACGTCTCTGTAGATGGTGATTTAAGTTGAGGATGGATGAATTTTCGAATTACCGTTTATGTGAGATGGAAATGAGATATGACATTATGAATTAGCTGATTGAGAGATGAATGCTTGAGTTGCCTATGAAGGTGACTTTCAGGTGTTTTTATATTTGTGTTATATGGCTTTCAGATGAATCTGATGAAGAGCTAAATGATGAACATGATGCGCTACCTATACCAGGAGCCAGCAACGGATCAGATGCGGTCGAGGACGACGCTCAATCAGGAGAGGCCGTGTTGGGAATGAACAGCGAGTAGCATCACCATAGATAATAATAAAATACGCATAGATTATCACGCCTATAAAAGGAGTGTCAAACAAATGACAGGCGCCTTGTGTTGGTTTTCCCGCCAAAGGTCGGAGCGTACACACTGTCAGCTGTGTTATATTTATTTTAGTTTGCTCAATTATTTTTGTGTTATATTTGTTAATATTTTTCGATTGTATTAAAATAGTTCGTAGTTATTTCTTTTCTTTTTATAAAATCCACTTCTGGTTCCTAAAAATATTTTCAATGTAAGTGAATATATTGTAACAATCTACACACTCAGGACCGAAACCCAAAAAAAAAAATTGTGCGATGAATGATGAAATGATGATAAATAACGAAAATCTACCCACCTACACCATATAAATTACAGACATAAATATAGAAACTTTACAATGGGTGACACAATGGGCGGTAACGTCTTATCACTAAGACCCAGAGCGATCTTTTAAAGACAACCTTTGGATGGGTTAAAAACGGGAACGACAGACAAATACTGTAGGTAGCCTGTGGTGTACCATTTACACAATACAATAAATACATACATAAAATACAATTCAAACCAAAAAAAAAAACGAATCAATTACATCATTATCAGCCAATAACAAACCTTTATCAATCAATCAATAATGCATATTTCAGATTTGTTCAAGAAACACGAGTTAGACATGTCTACGTTTACATCGCTGAACGAGGCTGATCTCATCGAGATTGGAGTCACCGCCTTCGGAGCTCGCAGGAAGATGCTGCTATTGATAGCAGGTACCTATATTTACTTAATCTGGTTTACTGCTGGATTCGGGCCTTTCACTGTACCTAATTGTAACTCGTGGGTAGGTAGGTAAGGGCGCTCCACTCTCTCGGCTTTGTAAGAAGTGTCACAGTTCTAACTAGCACCCTATCGGAATCTGATACATTTTGAAGAAAATTGCTAATCCATTGCTACATAAGTTCGAAAAATTTGTCTGCTCAACACGTAAATAACGCAATGAATGTTGTTCAACTGTCAAAATGAAACCGATTCCGATTGATAATGTGTTACGCAATTGCCCCGAGGAAGGTATAACCAATCTGTAATGGCTAATCGCACTCAACTTGTACAGACACCAGCACATCAACCTACCCGAAACTGTCAAATTTTCCCAATCAACATTGAACCTTATGTTTTAGGTATAAAGTTGAAAATCTATTAAAGAAATTTGACAGATTGTAGTAGCTTGATGTGCTGGCGTCTGTACATACGGCTACACATCAAGCTATATCATTAACTTTGACTTATACATTTCCAATTTTAGCTGACTTCGTTTTGTATAGGTTTTTCGTACAATCAGATGTCAGCTTAACTGGTTATGTATAGCTTAGTAGTTGGTAGCCGTGCGTAAAATGAGGCCCTGTACAAGGTGAGGTATGTTGGGGTAAGATATCGTTGCTGGGGTAAAATCGTAGTAATCAAATTCTTTGCCTGCAAAGTTAAATTTTGCTCTGATCTTCGTCGTAGCAGAATAAAAATAATGATGGAGAACACGAATGTTTATTACTGCATTAAAAACATTGCCACATTAGGTGGGAATTTGATTCATACGGTCTTATACCAGTGCCGATTTTACCCTAACATACTTTACGGCGCGGTTTATACGCCAAAGTGATCCATACAATACAACACTGACGCCGCGCAGTGCCTACATACGCCTAATAAACCGTAGTTTTTTACGGCAAAAAAACAGTGTGTACAAAAGACCTTACTCCATCACAAAAAGAACCTATAATACCAATCATTTTAACGAACCCCATGTAATGTTTCCAGATCTCAAAGCCTCCAAGATTAACTTCCCTGTCTCCTCGGGCGGAGCTGAACGCAAGATGGTGGGATCGCCTTCACAGTTCGCGACCCTCACTCAAGACAAATGGTAGACACACTACACTTCAATATAAATAAAGCTACGTATATATTGTGTTAAATTATGAAGCTACAGAAAATAAGGCATATTTTTCGAATCGCATGTGTTATTAAAATATCAATTTTTTTAAAGTACCTAATGGATTAATGAGTGCTTACAAAATGAGCGTTTTTGATTTTTAGGTAAAAGTTTTTAAGCTATTGCTGTCTGCTCAATAAATGTATTAATTATGAGATAAGCAAAACTTAATGAGTTATTTTATATTATACGATATGTATGCCTATTACACATAAATATACGTAGTTTTGACAGACTGAAGATAAACTCTAGAGACTGATTCTGGAAGAGTACAAAATAGTAATTAAAGTACAAAAATATTAACTAGGTAAGTAATTATTCTGTCTATACACCTCATTAGAAGGCTGGTAATAATTTGAGAATCTCAATGCAATTTACTAAAGGTAGACTGTTCATTAAGACTGATGCACTTACAGAAAACTATAACAATTTTCATGAGTTCCTGAAATTAAATGATAATAGAACTACCTTTGTTCTAGAATTGATTGCAATGAGCTGGTTTCTATATCTCGTTGATTTTTTTAGATTTTTATCAAATTTAGTTTCGTAAGTTGTTTTTTTATAAAGTTTTTTTTTTACGATAGCTAAAAGCAAACTACGATTAGATCTCCATAGACAATTGTTGAAGTAAACGGGCCAAGCGCCGTAGAATTATAGTTATAAGTTACCTTTTTATAGAATGTTTAATCATAGGGAGAGCATGTTTTATTTTTTAACCATCATTTACATAGTTTTAAGTACAGTATATTCAGACTATTTTGATTATCATATTCAGCTTTTAACATTTGATTAATTAGTGCTTAGGAAAATGTATTCGGAATCATGCGTGCGCTCCTTCTAATTCCATATTTTGTAAAATATGATTTTCAAGGACGCTGATAAGGTCCAAATTGAAAAATCTCACTTCTGATTTCTTATTTTTTCATAATTCACGTATATACTAATCTTTGGCCTGTGATACTGGACTGGCCATTCGATCGAAGTGATGTTTTTTCAGTTTAGACATAAAATCTATTTTTAATCGTCATTTTCCGCACGATCGGCAAAAACAATTTGGACAGCTAAAATTGACTTGATTTTAAATAGGTACGACTAATTTGTAAACCATTCAGCGATCAGTGATCAAGGTGACTATTTTAGTACCTAAGTATTTTATATCAAAGCGCGTCACCCTGCTGCATTTTAATCAGTTAACATTTTAACATTTATCACCCAATCATTATGTGTTTGTGATTATGAATTTAAGTTTTTTTTACTGCATTTTTGATTTTAACCATATTAACATTCTAATTTGATGTGAATGCTTTTTGTTTTAGAATTTAGATTGTAGTTTACATAATCTATGGTAACGTTTTGATACATAACCTTTGCGAACTCCTAAATAAATGCAATGTTCCATTTTTTTTTTTGATCTTTCCACCAAGGAGTTATGTATCATTCCGTTTACTCTATGATACTTTTTTTAGATCATAAAATGTACTTTATTGTTTTAATCATGAACTTGTGATTTGATCAATCTGTTTTAAAGTATGATTATGAGATTTAATTAATTGTAAACGTATGTGTTTAACTCGTAAGGTTTAGTTTAAGTTACATAATATCTCAGTGTCAGGTTGTTTAGTTTTGTTTTTTTTTTTATATTTAGATTTTATTCCAAGAAGTAAGGATTTTTTTGCATAATTATTTAAAGTTTTGCTTGTCAGATTAAAAGTTTATAGCTAACAACTGTCTTTAATTTGAACTTCCTGCTAATTCCAACATAGAAGTCACCAAACTAGGCCTAAGAGGCGAGTCGGAGCTCATATGCATGCACCCCTTGAAATTCTGCTTACCCAAAACAAAACGACAAAGATAGAAATATCGTTTACGAATGAGGTAACACTATGCATGAGCGTGACAGTAGCCAATATTGTTTTTTTTTTTTAAAGTTCCGGCAAAAAAGAAAACGTAAATATTAGGTAAGTTACATAAATAATTGTAAATTAACTTTTGATTAGTCTTGCGCAGTTGCGCGACATTACCTGTCTTTTTTTATCGACCAAAACAAATCTATATTCATAAACGCACAGAATACCGTGTAACTTCATGCGTGTACCGGATACATTTTGACAAGAACGACCTTCGAGGCTTCGAATATTTTGACATCTGTCATTCTGTCATCAAAGGTCGGGCGTGCAACAATTGCATCATAAACATTTTCGATACCTAATTTACAATAAAATGGGTAATGCAAGTGCTAAAGCTGTGGATGTGAAAGTGGTGGAGCCGCCTACACCGGCGAATGCTGAGAAACCTAAGCTGAAGCCATGCTGTGCTTGCCCGGAAACTAAGCGAGTGCGAGACGCATGGTAAGGTTATGAACAAATTATTTTTATTACGCAACAGCGGATTTTCTAGATAAATAGGTAGTACATGGATTCAGGCAATTAAGGTATGCATGATAATTTGATGTTACGCCAGGAATTGGTCAGCTTGGCGTACCTATAGTAGGTAATCATTATTTTCAGAAACAATGTGCATACATTTTAGGATTTTATCGCTAGATATTACCAAAGCACCTGAATTGTTATTAAATGGTTAACTCCGCATGAAGTCACTTAATTTTTAAACTATTTCCTAATGTCGGTTAAGGGAATCAATAGAAAACCAAAATGCAAAGGATTTTGAGGCTAAATCATGTCACTAAATTAAAATTTCTTCAGTTGTAAAGTTTTTGTATCCGTCATCAGGAAAATGGTATTGACTTTCCTTATGGTCAAATTGTAAAACAATACTAGATGTTCCCTTAATAAACCTGTCCTGACATCTCTAAATTACACTGTTGTTCTACCAATTTAATTCAGAAAACTTCATAGGAATAGTCATATTCTTTCCCTTGCCCGGCCATATCCCAATTATTTATTTGGGATTGGCGCAACATGTCTTCTTCTCCCATACTTCTCTATTAGTTGTCATCTCAGAAATCAGCATCTTTCTAGCTATTTCATCTTTCACACAGGCCATATATCATTTCTCTGGTCTTCCCCTACTCTTATAGCCATCTACATTCATACTCAAAACTTTCCTCACATTCTCCTCCTCATAGAAATAATCATTATCTTTTATTTTAATTCCAGCATTATTGAAAATGGCGAAGAGAACTGTGGCCCCTTGATTGAAGAACACAAAGCCTGCATGAGGAAGATGGGTTTCAACATCTAATCACTGCAGCGTGAGACTCCAGTCTCAGTCTCGGGACGGTAGTACCTAACTATGATTTCTTTACATAGTTCTATTTAAATTATTCATTTATTTACTGGTGATATCCTGCAAAATAGGATAATGGCAGTAACATGATGATGATGGCTTGGATAACTTTCAGACACCACTAACCTGTTACAATTCTGAAAGCTGGATCCACACAACCCATCCCGACCCAATTGTATTTATACATAATCAGCCTATAATGTTCCCACTGCTGGGACACAGGCCTTCTCTCTGTGAAATTCACCACGCGGGCACAATGTGGGTTGGTAGACGCTAGTAAATGAGAATGTTGAGCATCAAGCGTAAATAAAAACTGTCATTTTCTTATTTATGACTTACCAGTAATTAAAAAGTAATCTACATAGAATTTTGTAAGGAATATAGATGGGTAAAATCAAAAAAAATTAAAAGGTAGAAATGAAGAAGGCTTTAACTTTGAAAATATTGTTAACACTAACAATATAATTATAGTATTTGGTTAGATTGTAATATTGTATGAATGATCATGAGGAATGCATTTCATTATAATTAAGTTTTCAGTCACTGTACTTAATGAAGCTTGTAATTTATTTGCCAAAGATGCCATCTTTCTCTTTCTTGAATTGATTAGTATGCCATTTGGAATGTAAGCCAAAAAATAATCATTCCCTTCAAAAATATCTTCTTCAGAAACTTGATGTTAATGTGAAACTCATGCGAAAGCCATGTTTTCTAAAAGCATTATAATATTTGTAGCAGTAGGTAGATAAATTATAATCCTACTTATTTTATTGTCACTGACAGTAATATAATATGTATACCCTAAGGGGCCGTCTCCACGAGCGAGAGAATCGCGGCGATATTATCGTCATTCCACGTATTTCTATAAAATTTCTTAGAATGTGTCTCTACACGGCGATATCATCGCGACGAAAATTTGATGGCACGGCGAGACTATCGCCACGATTCTCTCGCTCGTGGAGACAGCCCCTTAAATAGATCTGTGACTGTACTTCATTCGTCTTCTATTTATTTTTAGTAGTAATGTTGTAAATATAATGTTTGTTTTTTTTCATAATTTTGTTTTATTTATAAGTATAACTTACTACTTAGGGTTGATTTTTCAATTGACAGATATTTTTTATTAGTGGATTAAAAATTGACGTCTTGACAGATTTTGTATGGAAGAACTGTCAAACGACAATTTTATTCCTCGAATAAAAGTTATCTGGCGATGGAAAAATCAGCCCTTAGAACCTTAAATAAGTAGGCGAGATGTACCTATTAATAGGCCAGTGTAATAGAATAGACACACATGGCCATGGGCATGTGTGTGTGTCTTCGGATTGGCGATCCACCTTCGTAAGCAAGGGCTTCGAATATTCCCGATCAGTAACATCCCGTCGCCCACACTGTTGACGATCGGGAAATAAAGTTTCGTTTTTTCACAGTGTGGACCTGCCGGTTAGACTGGAAGCCGACCTCAACATAGTTGGGAAAAGGCAGGCAGATGACGAATGTTTTGTCACAATGCATAGGTAGTCACGTTGCACGGACTGCGGTCGCGAACTCCAGACATCATGATCATGAGTTTTGCGAGTACGTAATAATTTCAGACGAATTTCTTCTAACTACATAATTATATCTGAGGTCACAAAGTTTATCAGTTGCAAACGTTAATTTCGTACTTAGAGTTGGTATTATTCTTTAAATTGTCGTCATAGATAATTTTATTAAGAATTAATTAGCATCTTGTAGATTAACTGTTTCTATGAGATGAGGTTATTACCACCAGGGTAAGCAGAGATAAAGGCTGTGTGCTGTGATAACCTTGGAGAAATACCTATGTTTTTAAACTGACTTGGTGCCTTGTGATCTTCTAAACTACACAATAGATTTTAATATGTATATCCATGCCAAATTATAGCTTTCTAGTAGGTACGGTCAGCATCAAAAGTTGATTAACACTTCAGTTTTTTAAATCTTAGTTATTGAGCAAAATATTTGTTCAACATTGCAGCAGAAGATTTTTTTTTTTAATATATACTCTTGTCTATTATGTGAAAAGCTAAAAATCAGTTTATTGAAAAAAGTTGTTGTCAATTTAAAAACATGTAAAAATGATAGTGTTAATCGACTTTTGATGCTGACTGTACTAAGAATCTCTGAGGTAAGCTGCGGATGGACGGACGGAGACAGCGAAACTATAAGGGTTCCTTTTTGACTACGGAACTCTAAAAAACCAATAAGTCTCGTTTTACAATTTCATAAACTGCCTATTAAAGACAATAAGACGCAGCCGTCAGGTACAATCGTCAAAGCTACACTATCATAGATATAAAAGTAATCTGTGTACACTATCAGTGTTTAGCCAGTGAATAATACTATCTGTAATAATAGCTGTAACCACGAATAAAATAAACAGTGAAATTACTTGACAAATAAATTTGTTATCTCTCAATCGCTGTGCGAGCACAGGGCAGAACGCCTGCCTCTTAATCTTAACGTTCAAGTTATTAAAAAGTTATCTGTATCACAAAAATAATTTGAAGATAATAAAAAAATAAATAGTGATGAGGTTCGTGGACAAAATTATGAAGAACGCAAGGGAGCCTGACTCTGCAGCCAGCTCAGTGCGATCTGTTGACAGTTACGAGTGAGTATTTGATTGAAGTGTTTGTGTTCGTGTAGCGTAATTAGCCTTAAACATTCCCACTTCTGGGACACAGGTCTCCTCTCTGAGAGGGAGGGGGCCGGCCGTGCGGGTCCAGTGCCTATTGGTTTATGTCACATGTTTTCGAATTTTTAGTTCAAGAAGGTATAGATCGCGTCAAATAACTTTGCCGCTCTGAAGCTAGGCTTTTTCGCTAGCCGTGCATGCGCGCTGCTGTTTTATTCCTACGATTAACTACTGCGCACTGATTTGTTGCCCACTTCAGAGCGGCAAACATTGGCGTAACTATCCGTTTGGGGCCCGTGGCAAATTCAAGGGATGGGGCCCTCCGTCAATGTAAAGAAGCTCAACCAACGTTATAGTTTTTTTTTGTATTAGCACTTCTCTCGCGACTTCTTCCGCGTACATTTCATATTTTCCCCTAGAAAATGTCTGCTTCTGTCCTTATGTTAGGTTTTCCTAAGCTCATGGCCCTCTCGGGCCGGGGGCATTGTGGCATTGTGCATTGGGGCAAAATGCCACCCTATAGTTACGCCACTGGCGGCAAATTTATTTGATGCGAACTGTACAGACGCCAGCACATCAACCTACACCTAACTGTTACATTTTCCCAATCAACTTTGAACCTTATACTTCAGTGATAAAGTTGAAAATCTATTAAAGAAATTTGACAGATTGTAGTAGGTTGATGTGCTGGCGTCTGTACATGCCGATTTCCTCACGATCTTTTCCTTCACAGTTTTTACAGCAGTGTTGATGAAATTAAATACACAAAGTGCCTGCCCAGTTTCGAACTCACGACGACACGAACTAGAGTTTGTAAGTCGGGGTCGCCGGTCGATAGATACTACTCACTGGGCCAATCACTGCCTGTGTTATCGTGTGCTTCCCGCCAAAAAGGCACCTTTGACTATTGTCTATTGATGGCAAGAAGGATAACGATTTGGTTTCCGATATCAAAGTCGAAGAATCAACGATATTTTACAGTTTTTACCGACTTCACAAAAAGGAGGAGGTACTATGTTCGGCTGTTTGTATGTTTTTTTTTTTTTTGTATGTTCATCGAATACTCCGCCAATTGTCGACGGATTTTCAAAATTGTTTTTTTGTTCCTAACTAGATAGTTCTGAGGTGGTCCCACTGTCACCAAGTTAGGATCTGATGATGGAATCTTAGAGAAATCGAGGACAACCCTCAAATTTTATAGGCTCACTTATTGTTTTTCGTATATTTTATGAAGTATCTTGTGTATTTGCGTATGGTTGTCACCATGTCAGGTAGCTGGGCTGATGACGGAAGGTACAACTCCTTAACAGTAAGAAGTTACTCGAATAGGCAAGGACTGTTTTAGTAAATTGTTTCGATGTTTTTTTGCCACATTTGGTCTCATGATCATCACGTCATGATCTGATGCTGCAGTCAGGATTTATCGTGCAGATATATCGTGTTTAGGCTCATTGAAAAGGGCTCGATGTGTGGATAAACGTACTGTTAATGAGGAACACCGAAGTATATAAAGACCTGATGCTGAAGCCAGGAGCATCAGAAAAAGTACCAGCCTTGAAATTACAGCACCGTAGTCGTGTTTGGGCTCATTTTAAACAGGACTAAATTTTAAGTTCAATGCAATGTTGACATAAGTCTGGCCTGATGCTGCAGCCAGGATTATCAGCATCTAGTCTAAAAACATCAGGTCAGGATTTCATGATGGGATCCTGGAGAAATCGAAGGAACTCTTCAAATATTATAGGCACACGTATAGTGATTTGGGTATTTTTTATAGTAACTCGTGCATTTGCTCTCGGAAAGCACTATTTGGTGAAGTGGAACTGATTATGAAGACGACAGATGGCCACCGGAACTACTCAATAATATCTAAGTACCTATTTCACGGGTTGCGATTCGATTACTTTAATATGGTTGCTAAGCAATTTATGCTTGTCACAATGTAAATGGTGATATGGAGCTGATGGTGGACCTGAAGAACTCCTCAACAATTAACTTCTCTGCATTGTTTGTAAAAGGCGATGATCACTAGGCTATTGTAACTTAGATAACAGATGTTGGAAAAGCGCTGGACCAAGTGCGTTGAAGTCGAGGGAGATAACGTAGAAACATAAAATATTTTTTTAACTGAAAATCGCAGTCTTTCTTTGTCAGACTGAGAACTGCACTCACATTTCGCCCGTTATGATTCCCATGTCGCGCGTGAACAACAAGCTGTCACGAGCGGTCGTCTTGCTGACGATGCGTTGGGGGCAAGCGGGGGAATTTTTCGTGGTGGTGACATGCGGTTACAGCGCTGGAGCCAATGGCTGAGCGTTGCAGTTATAATGAGTGATGACCTTATCGGCTTGCGCTCACTAAAACCCGGCGCCGGGGTGCCACGCACCCCTTGCACCCCCGGGTAAAGACTGCCCTGCCCATGGGGCAAAATAACTTGAATAAAAAGTTACTATGAACTGTGAAGGTATATAACACCTACCTATAATATGTGGTATCATCGGTCAATACATAAGGCTGTATAATATAAAGTGACATATCTAAAACAAATAATGATGCAACAGGTTAGAACGTTGCATTAGGTATTAATATAACCTATATGTGACGTATTTGTATTAGTTTGATGCAAATATTTATTGAAAAGTAAAGTTAAGATAATGTACCGTATGATAATTTAATTTAATCGTCAATATCGCAATACTCGTGTAAAATACAGACGCTGTAAAATTTAGTAGGAAAGTAATAAATGAAAGTAATTTATTTATTTATTTCAGGCGACGCAGGCCCATACCTACATTAATCCTAAACATACATATTTTTATTATTATACTTAATATAAAACGGTACTTCACTAGCTAACTCTTGTGCAGTTCTATGTTAGGTACTTGTCTGCGGAAGCGACGGAACACCACGTCCTCGTGTCGTGTAATCCGTGTAGGAATCGAATCTACAACCCTCTGCGAAGCACGCAGAGTCGCAAAATGTCACTCACTGCACTATTCGGTCGTAAAATAAAAAGAATAGATACATGTCACGTATTTAATTTTGTTCACACTTCGATCAATAATGCATTA
This sequence comes from Amphipoea oculea, assembly GCA_945859645.1. Classification (NCBI taxonomy): domain Eukaryota; kingdom Metazoa; phylum Arthropoda; class Insecta; order Lepidoptera; family Noctuidae; genus Amphipoea; species Amphipoea oculea. The sequence continues at coordinate 18,237,226 of OX243880.1, forward strand.
TTGATCGAAGTGTGCGCAGGAATAAGAATGTAGGTACTTGTAGGTTACATGAGTAAATAACTATCAGAATCCAAGCTGTAAGTTGACGATATCGTCCCTAATGAACAACACGTCGTTTGCCGTCGGTGGGGTGATACGACACAAACACATAAGCATGCCAATTTGTAGGTAGCTGATGAGCTCTTTGTTTTCGTGGAGAAATCTTGGATGCCCTGCACCAAAGGATGGCGAAGGATTAAAACCTCCCACGGTGGCCATCCACAACCCATGGGACTTTGGTAGTTTGGTGTTTCTGCCGCGTTAGTTTCGTGGTCGCAAGCGCGATTGTTGAGCGCGGCGTCCTGGGTTCGATTCCCAGGTCGGGCAAAGTGTTATTGAGTTTTTCCTTTAGGAATTTCTTAGTAACAGCCCGGAGTTTGGAAGTTGGCGGTGTGATACCCCCGTGCCTCGGAAAGCACATTAAGGTGAATGCGTAGTTGTAGCCCGCGAATTTCAAATTTTCTTACGTTTTTTGCAATTTGTAGGTCAGTGTCAGGTTGTATCTTGATCAAAATATGATTTGCGACTATAATAGACATGTATTTACAGAATTATAGTCACTAGAATCATGAATATATCTCTTTAAGTTAGATTTCTACCATAAACACTTTTCCATACGAGATTTGTTCTTAACGGTAGAAATCTATCTTGGAAAGATGTAATAATGATTTTGATGATTATAATTCTGTAAATATGTAGGTACCTGTTATAGTCGCGAATCAAATTTTGATCAAGATAAAACCTGACACTGACCTGAAAATTGCAAAAAACGTAAGAAAATTTGAATTTCGCGGGCTACCACTGCGCATTCACCTTAAGCAGTTGGTTCTGCGCCTGATCTCTCTCCGGTCGTGTCGGTTTGCCGTCTCATCGGCCTATGAGAGTGAGGGAAGAGGGAGTGCACCTGTGTCTGTGCAAACACTGGGCACTATAACATCTCCCGCGCCGAAGACTAGTCTCCGTTGGGATTGGCCGCCGTGGCCAAAATACGGTCTGGAGGACTATTATTAGTAGGTAACCTTGCCTATCGCTGACATCGCAGTAAGTATCGGTATCGTCTTTGGTTCGATACTTTTATTACTCTTGTACAGACGCCAGCACATCAACCTACTACAATCTGTCAAATTTCTTTAATAGATTTTCAACTTTATCACTGAAACATAAGGTTCAAAGTTGATTGGGAAAATGTGACAGTTAGGTGTAGGTTGATGTGCTGGCGTCTGTACTTAGGCGGATCTCACACTACAACGCGCCTCGCGACGGGGCGTAGGAAAGCGAGCCAAAGTTCGCCGCGCGGAAGCGCGTTTTTAGCTGATGACGCGACGTTCGCACGGACATAATCGTATAATAATCGCATATATCGCGGCACGATTTTTTCACGCACTGTATTTTTAATCGCGGTGTTATGGCCGAGCATTGAGAATCCAACAAAGCGCATCCCAGCGCGTCAAAAAACCACACTGCTGTATTTTCAACCTTCGGCGGTAAGCAGTGCGTTGAAAATCAAGTGTGCGAAAAAATCCCGCCGTGATCTTTACGTCCCTCCGTGCGAACGTCGGCTTACTGAATTTGTACAGCGCGGAGGTGCGTTATCTGCGCCCCGTCGCGCGTCGTCGCGTGGCGCGTTGTAGTGTGTGATCCGCCTTACACACTGGCACAGTATACTACAAATCATTAATAAACTTCCTCCCCGATACCAGTATGTCAATACTCGTAGTATTAAGTACTATAAATATTTACCAACATGACGAAACTTAGATAAATATTTCGTCAGCCACGAGCACGACCCCGGTCAATATGCTATATTTATACAATTAATAAATCAAGATGAAAGCGTCTATCGAAATATATGTACGTCATAGATTAACTACTGTGCCACCCGGCCTTCCCTCATCATCTTAGTGTCCCTGTAAGGATAGATTTAAATTGGAAAACAAATAAATAAGTTACAAAGTTACTGATGTATACTGCAATTACTGCATACTGGAGCAGTGGAGGTTCGAACCCAAGCAGGCTCTCTACTTTGTGTAAATTATTTCATCAGCACTGCTCTCAAAACGGTGAAGGAAAACATCGTGAGGAATCCGGCATGTCCTAGGACCAAAAATTTGAAGACATGTGACATCTAGCCCGCGTGGGCCCAGTGCGGGTTGGTAGATTACGGCCCACTCCCTCTCTAACAGAGGAGGCCTGTGTCCCAGCAGTGGGAACATTATAGGCTGATTATATCTATACTGCCTGACAGTGGCGAGTGTTGCCATGGCTCGAATGCATGCCAATCGATCTATGTCCATATATCTTTTGACAAAAGTAGGTATGAATACAAATTGGATGATTTTGACGTTAATATAATTTTATAATCAGTGAGTATTTTTATCACCAAACGTTGACCCACGACAATACATTTCATTGTACCTAGTCAGTTCAAGAGAGTTCAAAAGGTAAAAGGAATGCATCAACCCGCCGCGACTGATGGGATCAAGGCAGATCGCCTGTCAGTCCGTGACTTAACTGAAGATGACGTGACGGCAAGCCTTGGAGGTCCCTCTGATAACAACCGTTGCAACTTTGTTGCAGATCAATCGAGTTACACAAACATTTCGATTTAATGGTTGTGCGTTGTAGTGACGCACTTATACAGGAAAATTTTGACCACCATCCAAATTTTTACAGGGTGTTCTACCCATGAATATGAACACCTTTCACTATGGAACCAACTCTGAAATCACGAAAAAAGAATCAGCTGTTTCATACAAAAGTTCAATACTTATAACCTACTTGACCAAAATGAATAAACAGCAGATTTTTATGAATTCGTGATTTCAGAGTTGGTCCCATAGTGAAAGTTGTTCATATTCATGGGTAGAACACCCTGTAAAAATTTGGATGGTGATCAAAAAATATTCCTGTAAAGGTGTTACTTTTCTTTTTACTTCAATCTAAGCCTGTCTTCATTTTGCGCCACTACATCCGATTGTGAGAGTGTGCGTTTCCCTAAATTCCGCATGGAGTGTGTCCGAGCTAGGTATGCCATTTTAACGTTAGGTCCATCTATCTAGGGGCTAACCATGGATGGAGCTTTGCGAAACTTGCTATTCGTTGCCTTCACTGAAGGACTCGTTCAGTAGGTATTTTAACTGCTTAAGGATATGGTCAGGGTGAGCGCAGTGATGGCCCAGTGGCCGTGGTAGCCAGGCAGACTCTTTACTTTGTGACAAAACGGTGAAGGAAAACATCGTGAGGATGTCATGGCACGAAATATTCGAAGATATATGTGACATCCACCAACCCGCACTGGGCCCGCGTGGTGGTTGATGGACCATAGTGCCCCTAAGCGTATACTCCAACTCCTACACTCCGCCTCTAAGACGACCCACTGACCGAAACTTTACTCATAAGCTAAGTAATATAATATAATCCAAGATATTTTAAGACATTGCAATGCATAATAGCTAGTGCATGTTTAACAAAATTTCAAAACTACAGCTAACTTCCCCAACATTGTAAGCTCACAGCACTTTTCCTTTATTTCATAAAACAAACCCAAATCATAATAACCAGCCAGTAATCACCCTGTCTGTGACGTAAAAAAGATGGCGCGATAAAAATTGCGGAGCGACACTGTCATAATAATAAACTGTCAGTGAATATTGATAATCATTTGACGACAACATACCGACTGGCGCAGATATATCCAAAGTTAATTGAATTTACGACAACTTTTTGAAAAAAAAAGGTTATTTTCATTTAAACGTGGTGATTATTGAAACGTTTTGTATTAGGTACTTACTTATCTAGTGTGATTTTAAAAATAACAGAAAAAAGTTGTTTGAAAATGAGTACCTAGGTACGTATTGTTGACTTAGTTGTGTTCTTTTTTAAAAGAGATTTGTTATTGTCTTTGGCACCTATTAGTGCGAATAAAAAAAATAAAAATTTGATTCTAAATAATTCTTCTATCATTTTGTGTTTTTTTTTTAGGATATTCGGGAGTGCGTGTTCCGACATTACTGACTGTGAATATTGTGAGGACCGAAGAATAAAACGATACAAGAAGCACAGTTATAATAAGTGAGTGGTTTTGTTTAATAATTATTATTTACAAACTATGAAATTCGTTTTCAGTCGTGAGTGTGTTCCCGAACCCGGCAAAGAAATTAGTTCATTTAATTTCGTCTTGTTATTGATGGTCAAAAGACGGATAATTTGAATCCACATTCCACACGAAATAACGCTTCTTCATGCCTTATTAACGCTTCTGTTTCACTGCGAGTGAGTTGAATTGAACACGCTTAACGAAACCACACGAACGAAACCCCCTATTTGACAAACGAAGTAGGTACCTACTTTGTCAAATGAATATTTTTGGAATGCATTTGAAATATTTGCAAAGTAAAACATTTGCGAAATTTGTCAAATGATTACTTCGATATTGATCGAAGTAATCATTCTTCGGTCATTGGATCGAAGAATGATTACTTATACTTAAAGTAATATGTTTGCGAAATGAGATGTTTGTCAAACGATAAGTTGATGGGTCTTAAACATAACTGGCGAAATGTGGGTGTACTAGAGGAAGGTACACCTCTGCCTAACCTTTCGAGGATTACAGGCGTGATGTTTTGTTATGCGTTGGCTAATCTATGTTGACATTAGCCGCCGAGACCAAACAAGAAAAAAGTTCCGGAACATATCGCTCATTTGAAGAAACATCGACGTACTTAAATGTATTTTTTCCCAAAAATGAGTTAAAATATGCCAAAGCACTTAGAAAGTGTATTTACGTTAGAAAAGCTATAATTTTTGTGCAATAAATCAAGACAGTGACCAGTAAAATAACCCTTAATTCAATGCATCAAGATTCACATGTTACAGCTAAATATGTGAAAAAATAGACTCGATTTTCCTTTTTTTTCTGAGTCTATTTGTAACATTGTGATAGTTCTTTTTGCTACCTTTTTGAGTTGAACATGTTTGCTTACATAAAAAAAATATTTTTAAATAAATAAATTTATGTTATTTAATAGAAGAAAAATGATCCTAAAGTCAGCACGATAACGTCGATTTTGTGTGAAGAGGCAACGAAAATTCTTTTTTACAATATTTTAAACCAAACTTTTCAAATAAAAATTTGCTACTATTTGAAGATGAAGGAGAAATCTATCTGTGGTAATTATTAAAGTTACATTTGGTTTCGTATCATTATGCCGCAAAATGCACCGAAAAACTGCTTATTTTTGTCAGATTCGTAAACGCGTCCTTAAAAAAAAAGTAGCAGTTACGTCGATATTTCTCCAAATGAGCGATATGTACTTTAGGAAGACACTTCATTAGTTTATATTATTTCCTACAGATATCATTCGCCGAGCATCACGAGTCAGAGTTACTACAGCGCGATGAGTCGGGCGGAGGCCGAGCCGCTGCTGCAGGCGGGAGCTGTCACCCCAACCTATAGGGCCGTCAGCTCCGAAAGTATTGATTCCTTGGTGAGTTTACTTTTCGTGTATTGTTAAAGGCTCCCGCAGGCAGGCGCGACGCGACAGCCCGACGTGACTACACATACTACACGTGACGTGATAGTTCTATACCTATACAGAGTGTTACGGAAAGGGTATATCAATACAAACGGCAGCCTAATTGCGGAACGCCAAATCGTCAAATGATTCTGATCAGTTGGCTTCATTTCTATCACAATTGGCTTCATTTTACGATTTTCGAATTGCGAAACTCTAGTTTCTGCGCAGGGCCTTAACGTTCATAATTGGTTTCATAATAAACTAGAGTTTCGCAATTCGAAAATCGTAAAATGAAGCTAATTGTGAATAGAAATGAAGCCAACTGATCAGAATCATTTGACGATTTGGCGTTCCGCAATTAGGCTGCGGGTTGAAGAGTGTATCTGGTCTAGAATCTCTGTACAAAATTTCAGCTCAAAAGCTATGAAAATGCTTAATATTTTTTTATTTCGACATCACGGCGCTGCACTGGCGCGCGCCGCGCCGGCGCGGCGTGATGTCACACTCGGTTTTTTTTTATTTCCCGGGCTATCCTGACGCTTTAGCCGTAAATACTTGAGTCACGAGGGCGTAGCCTTGTGAATTCAGTGACGATACATTGATAAAAGAAGCGTTACAAGAGGTCAAATCGCGATGTTCTTATCATCTGACTTTAAAATGCCAAGTTGTAGACCACCTAATTTGTTGCCATTTTAAAACGTACGATGTGAGACGAAGGCGTGTAGTGCCGCGTAATGTAAAATTATAAACAAACATCACGAACTTACTTTAATTATCGAATATCGGCGTAAAAAATCTCGATCGCTACCGACACTAGAACATTCACAGTGTTTACAGGGTTAGTTTTCAAAGACCAGCCTTTAACTATTAAGTATTCTGTGCTTTAAGGGCGTGGTTTGTCGTTCGAAAAGCATGCTGTTTCTCAGCCTAGTTTGAATTTATAAATGACTTTTGATTTGATTTTGATTTTGTACATAGGTACCATCAAACTGAACAAATTTCTCCATGTGACCAATATCGTAATCGCGAAAAATTTATCAACTGTCCCATAGAAAACTTCAATACCTACTCGACCTAAACGTACGGGACGGCTGAATTTTTATTCGCGACTAGCTGCTGCCCGCGACGTCGTCTGCGTGAAGACAGTACCAAAAATACCTAAGATTAGTGTCGCTATAGCATTATAAGTAAACAACTTTTAAAATAGCATTAAAATATAAGTTTGTTTTTGCAAGCGAAGCAAGTGAAGAGAGTTATATGGGAATCCTGCCGAGTTCAGTCATAAGATGTGACTGAAGGAAATAGAGAAAATAATGCAGGAATACATTCCAGTACACAAAAGAGTAAAAATACGTACAAAGGTATCATACCTTACAACACTTCCCTATAAACTACGTTGGTAGTTAGGCTGCCAGGTGCCAAAATGTAAAGAGAGTCAGGACTGGTGACGCGGGAGCAAGCGACGTACAGTTGCCCGTGTGAAAAGCAACTCGTCCTCAGGTCGACACCCGCTGCCCTCAGTGTCTGCCCCTGCGACTTATTGATGGTTATCGCGAATACGCGTATACGCGCTTGAACTGGAACGGGAAGTTATGAGGTATGAGGGGAATGCGTGGTATAAATACTGCCTCGCCGACGCCACAACCCGTAAGAATTTTCGCCTTAATGGTGTCTGTGGAGCGAGATGACTTCAAGGCGGGTCCCGTTACACAACTTCGGAGGAGATAGGTTCCGAAGAAGCATAATCGGGACACCGACCTTCAGCTTGATGGTATGCGCTGGAAGTCCACTTGCTGACAGGGAGTTCAGAAATTCCACGGGATAATGTGTGGCGTCATCTTGCTCGACAACAGTGTTTATCGAGGTGTAGACCACTTCATTCCCCTCAATTTCCGAGAGAATGCATTCGTTACTTGCTGCAGCCTGATCATTTTGGGCGTCAAAATGGCCCGCTCGCACATCCAAGAATTCTGCTGGTGCGGTATACGACTAATGTCCCCGTACACACAGCGAATGAGTTCTTCTAAGCTGGATACCACTCTACCGAGAGAGTCTGGAAGCACCACCTCTTTTGGTAGAGTGCCTTCGCCAAGACTTAGAAGGACATCGGAGAATTCTTGAGCACGTGGATTGCCGCCGAGCCGAGCTCTCATATTAATGGTCAAGCGCGGCGTACGAACTCGTGACCACAACAAAGCATTTACCTCGTCAGCCCTCGATCCCCGTGTCACCACGGGAAGCGTTTGCCGGAAATCGCCACTGAACAGAACTGTGACACCACCCATCAAATGTTCGTTCCTGCGGATGTTCTGCAGGGTTCTGTCCAAGGCCTCAACTGCCTTCCTATTGGCCATCGTACACTCATCCCATACGATCAGAAAGCAATCCTTGAGCACGTGTCCCTTATCGCTGTTACGTGACACACCACAAACAGGCGTTTCGGCGCTCTCTAAATCGATGGGAATTTTAAACATGGCATGTGCTGTCTTGCCACCCGGAAGCAGTGTGGCAGCGATTCCCGACGACGCTACAGCAATAGCAATTTTGCCTCGTCTCCTGACCTCTGCAAGTATGTCAGTGGTAACAAATGTTTTTCCTGTTCCACCAGGAGCATCCAAGAAAAACTTTTTACCCTGGTTATGCCCAACGCTTTCAAGGACGGTGTCATAAATTTGTTTTTACACTGAAGAGAACAAAGCGACATGGTCATTTCGAATGGTGGTCATTTCGCCCGGATCGTAATTTGTCTCAGCGTTATACTCCCGATTTCCACGATCTTGATGCGGTGATGATTGGGGAGCTGGTAACCCATATTCGATCAGTGGATTGCCGCCGATAGAAATGACCACAATCATCTTGAAGTGAACTGAGACAGGTGTTCAGCATGCGTTCATCAGTTACTTCGACTTCGTCTCCAGTAGGAACATAACTTTTTTGTAATACTTAACACCGCGTTTTTTTTTTAATTGTCTTCCTCAACTCTGCTCAAGAATTTGAGGGTTTTGTTGGAACTCGAATTTATCAAAACGAACTATACGATACAACTTTTATGAAGAAAATGAACATTGCCATCTATGAATTTTAAGAATAACTAACTACTAACCTCGCCAACATGATCAAATTTAAATTAATTTCCAAAAAGTGTCAACATGTAACTTGATTTGATTTTAATGAAATCTCATAGATGGCAGGCGCTGCTTCAAAATTTTCTTTATACTACTAACATTCATTAAACTATGTTTCTCGGCTCAAATTACTTAAATGGCGTAGTTTTCATAGTGTAAAGCTAGATAATAGCATGGCTTACTGAAAAACAACATTTAAATATGCGTCGTTAGATTACACGCTGTCACAGAATGCGTAAGAAAAATAAAGATTCACAGCTCCTCCCCCGTAGGTGATAGCGTGATAATATGTAGCCTATATGTTGACCCGACCTCTTAGTAATATTCATGCAAAATTTGAAGTAAATCCATGCAGTAGTTTTTGAGTTTATCCCGGACATACAGACAAACAGACAAAAATTCTAAAAACTATATTTTTGGCTTCGGTATCGATTGTAGATCACGCCCCAAGTATTCTTTTAAAAAAATATTCAATGTACAGTTTTGACTTTCCTACGATTTTATTATATGTATAGATTACGATGTTGGTCCCATGCACAAAATTATTCAGTTTGGTGATTTGTACCATACCCTTAAATTTGACTGGTCTTTTTGAAAACTAATCCTGTATACTTGCTTACCACAGGCGCGGTCGCAGCCCAAGATTTTGGGGGGGGTCATCATGGGTGCCGAGGAATATTTTACGAATATTTTAAAGGAGGTATATCTCCTCGTTAGTCTAGTGGTCGCAAGCGTTACTGCTGAGCATGAGGTCGTAGCTGGGTTTGATTCCTAGGTCGGGTAAAGTGTTAAAGGGTTATTCCATCACAAATTTCTCAGAAGCAACCTGGAGTCTGGATTTGTGCCCGGTTGGCGGCAGTGGGTTGGGTTGGGGGTTGGGGCTTGCCTTCTATGACATCTGGCGAAATGTGGGTGTAAGTACTATTATAAAGGCAAACCCCTGCCCAACAACCTTTTAGGGATTAAAGGCGTGATGATATGTTAAGGTTCATGTGCACCTCCAGCTCCACATTACTTATGCTATTCAGGGACGCAGCTTTTACATAGGTGTGTTACTTAAATGCTGCCAAATTGGTCGTATGTATTAGAACAGTTGATTGTGTAGGGTGGGGAGAGCGAGCGAAGCGAGCTCGAAAATTTTAACAATTCGCCTCTGTTTGATTAGGTTTTATTTTATATTTTCAAGTAGAAATAGGAGGTACATTCTCGACTTATGCAGGCAAGCTCAAGCAGCTATCAGAATCTAAAATGCAAGAGCGAGCGAAGCGAGCTCGAAAATTTTGCACACTCCTCTCGGATAGGTTCGATTTTCTTTAGATCATTCCAAAAGGACTAGGAATTACTTGCTTTGTCGACTTTTGAAGAAAAGCTCAAGAACCAATGTAAATTGCAAGACCGAGCGTAGCGAGCCTGAAAATTTTAGCACCCCACCTTGAATAGTCTCTGTTTTCTTTTACCCATCAACAAAAAGAGAACTTACTTTATAGAATGATGACGAAAAGCTTAAACTCGTTTTACAGCAGTTTAGGTTTTGGAATCTGGCCTTACCTAAGCCTTTCAACCTTACGTACGAGCGGGGTGCCCAATATCCCGAGTTTGCTTCGCTCGCTCTTGAATCCTGGATTCTATATTTTTATTAACAGCCTTTTTAAAGGAAAATATTTTTTAGGCGCGTTAAAAACCCACTGTCATTTCATCGTTTTAAGTTTTTACTTCAGTCGGCATTCCCCATGTCTGCCGATGTTCTTAATGTTTTGAATATGCCAATCGGGGTTTTCATGGCTCAAGTACAGTTTTAAGTTATTAAGGCAAGTAAATCATTTAGACTCGACAGCTTAAATGATTTTGGGGGGGGTCATGACCCCCACGACCCCCCCCCTCGGACCGCGCATGGCTTACCACGAGTAGAGCCTGCGTCGCTTCGTGAGATAAAAACACTAACTATATAAATTATTTAGTAAAGAATCCTGTTCTTCGCTAAACACAGGATAGATCATCGACCGAACATTGCAAGTTAGTATAAAAATAGATAGGCAAACATAATCATGTTTCCATTGCTGGGATTCAAGCCTCCTCGCCGTCCTCTCCGGACTCTGGAGTGTGCCATACCTACCAATCTGCCTAGCCTTTCCCCAACTACGTTGGGGTCGGCTTCCAGTCTAACCTGATGTAACTGAATACAAGTATTTTACAAGAAGCGACTGCCTATCTGACCTCCACAACGGCACAACCCAGTTACTGGGTAATACGACACCCCTTGGTAAGACTGGTTGTCAGACTTTCGGGCTTCTAACGACCCGTAACGACTGTCAAAGATCCCAGAATGACAGCCGGATCCAATTCCGAGGCACGGAGAGGTCTCGGTATGTAAAGATGGTCAACTAGCTTCATATTTTCTGACCGACTGACTTCTTGACAATTCAAAAGTGCCTGTAAATGGTTTAATTGAAATAAATGTTTTGAGTTTGGTCAACCATCCACGGCCTTGCGGATCGTACCGTCTATCCGAGGAGAGTGCCATACCATTATAACCTAGTCCTCGACCACGCGGGCCCATTACAATTTGCTGGGTGACACGATGACAAACATACAGACACAGCTAAATCAACGATATGTTTATATACCTCTTCTAATCTATGATAGGGCGCACGTTCCAAGACCAGTCGTTTCCGGAAACTTATCTCCGCCAATATTCTGGAAATCTGGACACTAACGATTTTGTTTAATTATCGCAGTGCCGTCAGTGGCTTTAATAAATAACTAAATGGACCATCTATATTTAGTCAAGGATACTATGCGCTGATAAAGCGATTCAGTTAAATTGTATCGCGACGCCAGTGTTTTGACTATTTGCGATACCATTTAAGTCTTAATAGTATCGCAAATAGTCAAAACACTTAATTAGTTAGGGAGCTTAAAATAGGCACTATAATGATTATACAGGATGGCAGGGCAGGGGCATCGAAGCGCAACCTGTCACCAGGGATTCACTAAATATAAGATTCGTTTATTTAGACTTCTTTACATATTTACATAATTTAAAAAGCTAACAATCTTAAAATAATAATATGTACAAGTATATTATAAAAATGGAGGGAAAATAATCAAAGGGCATCAAAAAATTCGTCCGCATCACTGTCAACGGGAAACGTGCCCAAAGGCTGGCAGCATTGCCACGTTGTATGGCAATGCTGATTCTTTGGCCAAAAAATAGGCCAGCCCTCTGATCACGTGAAGAGTCGACCAACCGCTTGGCGATGTCTCGAAATAATATAAGATTCTGAATTTTTTCGTCGGCTTAAAAAAAAGCAGCTGTTCCGTACATTTTGACCGCGTATAGGTTACATACGTCGGTTCAAAGGTAAAACACACCAAGTGACATTTTGACCCTAAATGAGATTTTACTACTTTTGCTACTATACAGAGAAAGCAAAAGTAGTAAAATCTCATTTTGGGTCAAAATGCTACTATACAGAGAAAGCAAAAGTAGTAAAATCTCATTTTGGGTCAAAATGCTACTATACAGAGAAAGCAAAAGTAGTAAAATCTCATTTTGGGTCAAAATGTCACTTAGTGTGTTTTACCTTTGAACCGACGAATTATGCAGGTATTGCATTTTCCTATGAAACAGCTGTTTTTTTTTGTAGGCAATTAACGAAATTTTTTTTTTTAACTACGAGTATGAATTCAGGACATGATTCCAGAATCAAGTCCTGAATTCATACCTACTTGTAGTTTCAGTTTGCGCTTCGATGTCCCTGGCACCCCGTCACGCTGTAAATAGGTATAGTATACTTAGGTGGGTAGTTCTTCGAGGTCCCTCAAAACGCGGTCACACGGTCTTAATTCGTAACCTATTAAACATACACTCTTAGGACCAAATACAGATTAATCTTTATTTATATGTGTACATAATTTAAACATTAAACATCTAAAATTATTTAAAACTTTTATTAAAAAAAATATTTAATGTCGAAAACGGGAGCAAAATCGGTGTTCTTCGTGCGTCACACTCTGTTCGCGCTCACGGAAAACTTTAATAACTTTTGTATTCAATTCATAAGCATATAATGTAATACATCAAATTAATTGTATTTAACTATGCATCATAATTATCAAAGAACATTAATTTTATCTCTTAAGTGACAATAGTTAATAGGCTTTATGTCTCTGTCACACGATTTTGTTAGTTTCGAGAGCGCGCAACAAAACTGCACCTATCTTCCAAGAGCGCCAGCTTGTCGCTACCCGTTTTAGCTGCGCGGATGCTCAGTAGTTTCCCGGCGTCAGTGGGCAAGACATAGTACGTTCATCGCTTCTAAACAAAAAAATACGAGGTGAGTTATTCTTTGAATATTTTCAAGTAGCCTTGATCTAGAAACTTTCATGCACATATTTTGAAGGATAATGCTTATAATTTTCCAAATATTTTTGTATTAAGGAATAAGATAGATCTTCGAGATTATTCTCAAGTACTTTGTTTGTTTATTTACTTACAAGTTTAATCGTAATTCTCAAAATGTGAAATTTTCGTAACTTTCGTGGCACAACTTTCGTGGTTATTTGTCCACAAAAGTTAGCTAGCGCACCACGAAAGTTATATATCTCCATTGAATGATAAATTTAAATTACTTGTGATGCTGCAAATGCATTTACTCGATTATCGCGAAGGTCAAAAAAGGTGTCATGTATTTGTATAAGTGTTTATGCATATATGTGTTTCAATTTTTTTCTTTTAACGACTCGTAGTAGGTATGTGTTTCTGTTTGTAGGTTGTCTCGTAGTCAATTTAACAATTTTTCCCATCCCAAACTGGACTGTTTTACCAATTGTATCCCTCTTGCTTAAAAAGTCCCAACGTCACCGTCATACTTTCTGATTGTCTTGTACTTTACATTAATTACTCACAGCAGTCGTGTTAATTTTTTCTGGTTAAAATTATTTTCAGATTACGTTCAAACCGAAACTATTGCACCGCAAAGTGCAAAGGAGCGACGGGAGAAAAAGCGTCTAGCAGAAATAAGAAGAAGAGGAAAAATAAAAATTGATACAGAGTTACACAATGCAGTAAAAATGAAGGCAAGAGAAAGGTACTACAAAAGAAAAGCAGAAGGGAATGTCATCCCAGTTAGTGAAATGAGTAGGAAGGAAAAGAGCCGTGAGAGAGCAAAACCGCATAAAAAGCAAGCTTTATCGTCAAAGAATGAAAGAGCGTGAGAACGTTGCTTTTCAGGAAAATATGATCGAGTGCCCCGAATCTCCAAATTTGGTTCAAGATCCACTATGCGCTCCTAAATCACCAACCTAAGTTAATAATGAGTGATGAGAACTAATAATCTGAGCCCCGATTTACAACCATACGACAGGCTATCGTATCGAAAACCTGACATTTCGATAACCTGATTTGACTTGCCCTCAACAGCAAATAGCTGTTGGAAGAATAGCGGGCGTCTATTTGATTTAAACTGACAAAATTTTCGGGTTTTGGACTTGTGAACAGCGTTTAGAAGACTCCTACGATAACAATGATTAATGTTCGATACGATACGGAAGCCTATCGAGTGTTTGTGAATAGCTATGCTGATCTCAAAACAGTATGATTGTTTTCTCAAATACAAGTTGATTCATAAAAAATAAGTCTTTTATTTATTATTTATTTATATATACTTTATTGTACACCACAAATTTTTTTTATCGAACGCTAAAAATATACAAAGGCAATTTATAAACTGGAAATTTGAGAAAAAATAAGGATTTGAAACTATATTTTGCTTGTAGAAAATACGTCTGTAATTTTCGTGCCGTCTTTCGTAACTTTCGTGGGCACAGAAATTTCAAAATAAAATATCTCTTTAGTTTATGCACCAATTTACATAAAATAAAAAAAATACGTATTATTTTTATAGCATCTTAAATGTGTGTACATTTATTTGTAGATTATTCAAAAAAATAAATTCGCCATGAAAGTTACGCGGAGAATACTTTTTGAAGAACTACCCAGGTATAAGATACTTTCAAAAATTGTTGGCGCCCTGTAAATAGGTACAGTCAATAAAAGAGATAAGTATGCAGGATCGTCGGATCGGATATAGTTGAAGTTTAGTAAGAAACCGATGAATGTTCTCGAATAAAATTTAATTTTATTAATAAAAAACAATCAGTTCATTTATGAAATTGAATTTCAGTCGACAACATCCACCGGTTTCTTACTAAACTTCAACTACCTATATCCGATGAACCTGCATACTTATCTCTTTTGTTGACTGTACCTACGTATACTTAGGTATAAAATACTTTCAGATATAGTTATATAAAATACGGTATGATAAATTATGTGTCATCCTCATCGTGTATCATTTATCAATAACTTACATTTATCGAGTGTATAAATAAAAGGGTTTTAAACTTTTGCCTTGAACCGAACTTGGTTGTACGATGTTTTCCTTCAATGAGAGCAGTGGTGATGAAAAAATGTACACAATGCCACTGCGCCACCAATAATGCTCTCAATGCACTGCCGACACACTGTTATGCAGTTTGGCAGACTTTATGTATGCTATTATTAATACGGATTTTGAATAAAACACATAAAAAACAAGAAAGGAGGAGTTTAGAATTAAAACGCCACACTGGCCAGTGTATCTTGACGAGTTTTTCGTCATTCAGTAAGGGCACCTCGTGCAGGAGAGATTAACTTGGGTACCTAGATGTAATGCCACTCCCTTACCCCCTGTAAATAATCCTTGTAATTAATTAGGTACCTACGCAGTACCAATTTGCTTAATCGCTTTTATAAATCATATTCATAATAACGCGCTCACGTGCTTTCTCACGATTCCCTCGATTATCATAATTATTTAAAGGCCACCTCATTAATTTACCCACAACAAATATAAGCTAATTAAGATTTTCGACGTTATCTCCAGGAGCTATAGTAACAAATGATTAGCAAATACTTTACGTTTCATCATTTATCTTGTACGCGAGTGGTCAAAGGCCTTTGTTATAAACATTATCGGCTATCAATTTTGGGATTAGACTGATGTCGCTAGCATGTAGTACGTGTTGATAAAATTCACGTTTTCATAACAAGGAAGTATCGTCAAAGTTTTCTTGATCATTTGCAGCATAAAGTACCTCATCATAATCAGAGCCTATAATGTTCCCACTGCTGGGACACAGGCCTCCTCTCTGTGAGAGGGAGTGGGCCGTAATCCACCACACGGGCCCAGTGCGTGTTGCTAGATGTCACATGTCTTCGAATTTTTGGTTCTAGGACATGCCGGTTTCCTCACGATGTTTTCCTTCACCGTTTTGAGAGCAGTGGTGATGAAATAATTTACACAAAGTAAAGCGCCTGTCCGGCAGCCTAATTGCGGAACGCCAAATCGTCAAATGATTCTGATCAGTTGGCTTCATTTCTATTCACAATTGGCTTCATTTTACGATTTTCGAATTGCGAAACTCTAGTTTATTATGAAACCAATTATGAACGTTAAGGCCCTGCGCAGAAACTAGAGTTTCGCAATTCGAAAATCGTAAAATGAAGCCAATTGTGATAGAAATGAAGCCAACTGATCAGAATCATTTGATGATTTGGCGTTCCGCAATTAGGCTGCGGGTTCGAATCTACGACCTTACTACTCGTGTCGCGGCCGATACCATTGGGCCACCACTGCTTTCAAAAAGTACCTACCTGAATTGAACTATTATTCATCACGTAGATACCTACGCTCAGGTATGAGCATCAGGAAATGGCCGTCTCACGCAGTCACGCCTTTGTCCTTTACGGAAAAACTGATTTTCCAAACTAAAAGTCCTGATTTTTCTATCAGGGCCCCGCAGAACTATCATCGAGTGCTGTGTTATCCACATTCAACAAGACATTCGAGAAGACTTTCAAGCCAGAGACGAAGAAACAAAGCTCACTAGTCACAATGTAAGTAACAATTTTAAACCCTCATGAGGAGAAATCCAAAAAGGAGTTGAGTAGGAATGAGCATTTCACCACGCTTGTTGTAATGAATATTTCAGACCATTAATTCTAACAGTGTGTCCAAAGAATGACGACGGGACTTTTAAAGGTCCTCAATATTCCACCGAATCCTGCCATGCGTGCAATAGTCTGCCTGTAGTACCAAACCTTTTGTCTGACAACCAGTCTTACCAAAGGGTATCGTATTATCCAGTAACTGGGTTGTGGAGCTTAGATAGGCAGTCGCTCCATGTAAAATACTGGAATTCAGCTGCATCCGGTTAGACTGGAAGCCGACCCCAATATAGTTTTGAAAAAGCTAGGCAGATTGAGTATCAATACAACCTTTTAATCTATGCAGAACTGCTAGGTTGAAAGAGGCTCGCCCTCTACCTTGGAACGATACCATTCGTTCAATGTCCATTACTTGGAAACCCGACATGATTGTCACCTATTTTCGTTCAGTCATTCTCCGTCTACGTGATGCTAGCTTTATCCCGGTTCAGTTTCTCAGTATGGAACACAATAATGGGCTCCTCGTTACTGACGATGGCGTGGGGCGTGGAGCGAGCTGGCCTGCCAGCTGCCCTGGTGCTGATCGTGTTCATGGCGGCGCTGTGTCTGTACACCGCCTATTTGCTGCTCAGGATTAATAAACATCATGGTGAGTTGTTGTTGTTTTCTAAAAATAATTTAAAAAAATGTGAAAAAGAAGAGGTGTTTTGCAAAGTTCTTGATAGCCTTTTTTGGCTTTGCGATGGACATTGTTCGATTGCAAGAGTTGGCAGGTTGATTGATTAATTTCGACATCATTCAGAAGAGCGTCTTCGGCTAGAAGTTACTTGTGAGTTTGTAGTAGCAGGATTGGCTAATAGGTAGACAGCCCATGGTCTACTGATAAAAAGCAGCCTATAAGGTTCCTACTGCTGGGACACAGGCCTTTTCTCTGTGAGAGGGAGTGGGCCGTAATCCACCACGCGGGGCCCAGTGCGGGTTAGTAGATGTCACATGTCTTCGAATTTTTTGGTTCTAGGACATGCCAGTTCCCTCACGTTTTGAAAGCAGTGGTGATGAAAAAATTTACACAAAGTAAAGCGCCTGTCTGGGTTCGAACCTACGATCTACAACTCGTAAGTCGGGCAGATACCATTGGACCACTGCAGCTCATTAGCATTTGTATCAAATGTTCTCAAATACCTTGACCAGCCCCGCATATCACTTGCCTTGCAAATGGTAATTATGATTAAAGTAATTATGGTAACCTGCCAGTATAGAGGTATGAGGAACAGGGTGTAAAGTTCCCTCATACTTCATAGAAAAGGGAGGATCCTCCGACCAGACGGGTGTTGTGTCTGGCGGGCAACTGCCCGATGATTCATGTCGGGCCATTGTATCTATGCTAGTTGCGCGGTAAACTCTGCTTGCGAGATGCAGGATTTTGCGTGACGGCATTGTAGATACCGCTACACCAGTATTAACAACATTGTAAATCTTCTATACCACCAGGTAGTGACAGCTGTGAAGTCCCCGCACTTTGCCGCATTCTACTAGGTCAAGGGGCAGAGGTGGTCGCGCATGTCTTCAGTGTGCTGGTGTTGCTTGGAGCCAACATCGTGTATTGGATACTCATCACCAACTTCTTGTACTTTACTGTGAACTATTTTGTTGGTAAGTTACTGAGAATTTTTTGGTGCTGTTAAACCTCCGACCAAATAAAAAAGTCAAAACATAGCGCTGGGAACAATACAGTGAAGCATGCCAAAACTATATCTTCGCTCTGTGCATATCATAGACTTATTGTATTACCTACAACAGGTAATATAATAAGTCCATGGTGCATACACGCTCACACGCACACATTTACAACCATTTACAATTAAACTACACCTTACTAAGTGCACACATATTTACGAAACCGGCCTCACTTTACTGTTGACAGCCCTCTATCTTGGTTTTTATTTGGTCTGAGTGTTAAACGTGCTTTTAGAGAACAAAATACCAACGTCATAAGTTTTCTACATTCATATTTTTGTACAATAATGTCATTATTAATGCCAATCCGATGTCTACACTCCTTTTACCTCTGACAGCAGCAAGCCAACAGCAACCTTATTATAAGGAAAATAAAGAGCATTGTGAATTTGACAGACTTGTCACGAGCAACAACCCAACAGCGACCATATTACAAGTAGTATAAAGACCACTGTGATTTTGACAGTGATGCAAAAGCAAACGTAAAATGAGACTTGATACACCACGTGGTTTGACTTGCGCAGTACACGATTTTAGGTCTCTTTAGCGGTATGAGGTCTGAGCGCGGGACGGGACCGGACGTCATAGGGGCGGCGGAAAGAGCGCGA
Source organism: Amphipoea oculea (assembly GCA_945859645.1). Lineage (NCBI taxonomy): Eukaryota > Metazoa > Arthropoda > Insecta > Lepidoptera > Noctuidae > Amphipoea > Amphipoea oculea. Next base: position 18,256,241 of record OX243880.1, read on the forward strand.
GAGGCGGGGTCAAGTCTCATGTTTCGTGGTGCTAACTATAAATATTGTAAATTGACTTTAAACAGCTATCTGACAGCGACTTCTGCATGCCACAGGATTAAATATTTTTTATTATGTACTTAATTGTTTCTTCAGAAAACACAGCTGCAGTTAGAGCTGCTATTTTCGCTGGCTCAATGGACAACATGACCCACAGGTCCTTACAGCACTATCCACTAAACGATGGAGAAGAAATCTTCAACGTCAACCTTTTTAAATTCAATATACAGGGTGAAATTGAATTCATGGGCATCCTTTTTTTTAAAGGGTCATTGTAATCATTATTATGAACAACTTTTACCATGGGACCAAACCTGAAATCGCGAAAAAGAATCAGCCCTTCCCATTGATATATAAAAACCCTGGCCCTTCCCTACATTTTGACGAGTTATGTAACATAATCAGCCTATAATGTTCCCACTGCTGGGACACAGGCCTCCTCTCTGTGAGAGGGAGTGGGCCGTAATCCACCACAAAAATTCGAAGACATGTGACATCCACCAACCCGCACTGAGTTATGTAAGGAACAGCTGTTTTTTTTTTGCGATTTTATGTGTAGTCCCACAGTAAACGTTGTTCATAATGATGAGTATAATAACCCCTTAAAAGGATGCCCTTGAATTTAATTTCACCCTGTATACTACTCCAATTCAGGACCTTCAGAAAAAGTCCTTCTCGTTTCCATAATACCATGTATTTTCCTACCTACAGACCTCAGCTCACCAAACACAACAGTATACAACACGTCGCTGCTGTGTCCGCGGCAGGACGCCTCCCTGCTGCTGGCGGAGCCGCGCGCGGCCCCGGCGTACTGGGGATTGCACTCGACCGTGCCAATGTACGTGGCGCTCATCGTGTTCCCGCTGCTCAACTTCAAGGATGTCTCGTTCTTTACCAAGTTTAATTCGTTGGGTGAGTTCTTCCGTTAACTCTAGACCTTGATACATCAAACACAACAATATACAACAAAACCTGCATAGCTATTCACAAACACTCGATACGCTTCCGTATCGTATCGAACATTAATCATTGTTATCGTAGGAATTTTCTTAACGCTGTTCACAAGTCCAAAACCCGAAAATTTTGTCAGTATAAATCAAATAGACGCCCGCTATTCTTCCAACAGCTATTTGCTGTTGAGGGCAAGTCAAATCAGGTTATTGAAATGTCAGGTTTTCGATACGATAGCCTGTCGTATGGTTGTGAATCAGGGCTCAGAACAGGTTTTGCTTGCTTTTGCCGACCCGGCTCCGGAGTCTGTTTAAAGACTGACAGGTTAGCCAAGGCAACTCGTGTGCAGATGAGAGATTCTGTACCAAGTTTAATTTGCTGGGGCGAGTTCTTTCATCATTTCAGCCGGAAGACTGCTGGATATAATGTTTGTAGTTATTTCTAAAAATTAAGGTGGTCATGGAAGTCATTTAAGAAGATTTGGTGTCTTAATCTGGAACGTTTACGGTCGCGCGCCGTGATGTCGAAATAAAAAAAATTAAGCATTTTCAAAGTTACTGCTTTAGAGCTGAAATTTTGTTCAGAGATTCTAGACCAGATACACTCTTCAACCCGTTTGTATTGATATACCCTTTCTGTAACACCCTGTAGAGGTATGAGGAACAGGGTGTAAAGTTCACTCAACCTCTATAGAAAAGGCAGGATCCTCTGACCAGACGGGTATTGTGTCTGGCAGGCAACTGCCCGATGATTCATGTCGGGCCGTTGTATCTATGCTAGTTGCGCGGTAAACTCTGCTTGCGAGATGCAGGATTTTGCGTGACGTCAACACGACGCGTTGTGCACATGTGGCGTTGTAGACACCGCTACATAAGTACGGGATTTAAATATTTATTTTATTTATCCAGGAACGCTATCAGTAGTATACTTACTGATCTTTGTGCTGGCCAAAAGCTACGCGTGGGGCATCAACATCGGTTCCATCTCCACGGAGACGCACGCCATCAAGAACGCGGCCGTGCTCAGCGGCATGCTGGCGCTGTCCTTCTATATACACAACATTATCATCACCATTATGAGCAATAATGCGAGGCAGGATAAGAATGTAAGATTCTATTGCCTCTTTCTTAGATAATGCCTCGGTGGGATGGGACCCTAGAGTCCATAGATTTTCTTAAAACTTCGCTAATGAGAAAGCACATAAAACTTTTGATGATGTTTATCAATTGCCACGAGCTTCTGGTGACCACAAGTTGGATTTAGTCACAAGGTGGTAGACGAGCACTGGTCTTACCTAAGGACATGGCCAAGGGTTGGTATTGCCTAGTAATCGGGCTAGAGGCAGGTTGCAATTCGTTTCTGGACCGTTTACATTTAGAGCCGTTTCGAGGCGAGGTGTAGACTGTAGATTCATCCTAGCAAAAAAGAAACTCTTCTAAATCTCTACTCTTCTTCATAATTGGGAATAAGCTAGCTTGGTGAGGAGTTTTTGGGACCATAGTGGAAATAAATGAATTATAATTTGATTTCAGGGCAGAGACTTGACGATAGCCTTCCTGCTGGTCACTATTACCTACACGTTGGTGGGAGCCGTGTTCTACATCTGTTTCCCTCTCGCCAAGTCGTGTATTGAAGATGTAAGTATTAAATAAATGGATGGTACATGGTACAGCAGCCAGCAAATAACTTGAACATGCACGAAAAGCGATATTTGAGGAAATGAGGATATAGGACTTATAGGGAATTATTTGAGGATATAGGGTTTATACAGGGTGTTACGGAAAGGGTATATCAATACAAACGGGTTGAAGAGTGTATCTGGTCTAGAATCTCTGTACAAAATTTCAGCTCAAAAGCATTAACTTTGAAAATGCTTAATATTTTTTTATTTCGACATCACGGCGCTGCACTGGCGCGCGGCGGCGTGATGTGCGTGTACTAGGCGCACAGACACACTACAGATAATGGATAATGACCCTCGTAGTGCGGTGACACGTTTGTTATGATTTCAATTTAATAAACTATCGAAATAAAAAAATATTAAACATTTTCAAAGTTACTGCTTTTGAGCTGAAATTTTGTACAGAGATTCTAGACCAGTTACACTCTTCAACCCGTTTGTATTGATATACCCTTTTCCGTAACATCCTGTAGATAAGGGCATTATTTCCATACAAATTAGAGGGGGAACTGTGCAGAAGGCGGTGGAGATTGTACTCATCACTATGAACAACTTTTACTATCGGACCAAACATGATATCGCGAAAAAAAATTAGCTGTTCCCTACATTTCTGTTCGCAGAACTCGTCAAAATGTAGGGAACAGCAGATTTTTTTTCGCGATAATGATGAGGGGATGGCCAGAGGTCGCACAAGACACGGAGGCTTGGAAGAAAAAAGGGGAGGCCTTTGTCCAGCAGTGGGACAGAGAATAGGCTAACAAAAAAAAATTATGAGTATAATCTCCCATTTCGATTTGTCGCATGTTTTCAATTTCAGCCAGTATCGTCGGTTATAAAAAAAAATGCTTTTCCATACATTGTTACCGCGTGGCGTAGGTATGACAGTTTTTTTTTATTGCTTAATAGGCACGCTCTTGACCCCGATCACGCCTGATGGAAAGCGTTGGATGAGGTCTATGATGGAACGAGCATGATGACGATGGTTTTTCTATGAAACACCGGTTTTTTTTTTATAACCGACGAAAAATGTCTACGCTAGGTGTCTACTTGTCTAGAATCATGTGCTGAATTCATTCATGTATTAGGGGGCGTCCATTAATTACGTGAGGTGATTTTGGCGATTTTTTGACCCCCCCTCCCCCCTTAGTGAGATACCGTGAGATTTTGCTCGACTCCCTCCCCCTCCCTCTAATCTCACGTGAGATTGTTCAAAATGCGTGTTTTCAGTGTAAATACGTTAATGTATATTATGCTTCATTGCGTTGGATTTATACAAAACAATTTGTTTAATTATTTTTATTTAAGACTACTTAAGATTAATTCTACCCAATTTTCTCGCAATTTTACACTGTTTCTTGCAGATAAAAAATTACGTGAGACTTGCCAGGACCTCCCCTCTCCCCCACGTGAGATTGGGTAAGAATCGGCTTGACCCCCTCCCCCCCATAAAAGCCTCACGTAATTAATGGATGCCCCCTTACATTAATCTATCTAATAGAAAACTATGTACTTACCACATTTTATGATCCTTATCGTCATAATAGGAACAATTTGCCATAAAATGAGGTAGGATGAAATTGATATAAATATAATATTCAATTTCACATTGTATTTTAGATCATTTTAAATCTAGTAGTGGATAGTATCATACATTCGCGATGTATGTAAGAATTGCTTACGAAGTAAGTAGCTGAACATTTTAACATGGACATTTTCTTTTCATTTTCAGAATTTGCTGAATAACTTCGATATGCACGATGTTATGACTGCAGTGGCTAGAATATTGCTGCTGTTTCAAGTGAGTACAGGGTGGCCCAGTCAGAGTAGGCCAAAAGATATTTTTTAGAAACCTCTCCTGCATAGCTATTCACAAACACTCGATACGCTTCCGTATCGTATCGAACATTAATCATTGTTATCGTAGGAGTCTTCTAAACGCTGTTCACAAGTCCAAAACCCGAAAATTTTGTCAGTTTAAATCAAATAGACGCCCGCTACTCTTCCAACAGCTATTTTATCGAAATGTCAGGTTTTCGATACGATAGCCTGTCGTATGGTTGTGAAGGCTCTGAAGGGCTTTTCGTAAGACCCCTATGTATCCCGAGGACAGCCGAACACATCCAAAGCGGTGTCGCTTACGGTAACAGTGGCGCGAATTCAATGGTATTTTCCCATCTTAAAAAAATTCCCGAAGCTCCTAAAGAAGTTTTCACTGCAAAAATCACGAGCAACAATATCTAACCACTAACCTTCCATTCCTCAGGTGGTGACAGTATACCCGCTGGTCGCCTTCATGCTCCGTTCGGAAGCCATCCTGCTGCTTCCCTTCAAGCAGACGCGCCTCAACACCGTCCTCATCAACCTCACCATCATGCTGATGTGCATACTGGTCGCTTGCTTCTGTCCCAGCATTGGGACTATTATTAGGTAAGGATTTTCCCTAAAAACTCTAAAGAGATCTGCCCTGTGAAAATGAGTAGTACGGTCGAACAAGCTATTTGGTACCGCAAAACGGAGCTACTTTGACTTCCAGGGTTACTTTGACAGATTTTGGAGCTACTTTGACAGAGCGCCAAAATCGGTTTTCACGTGTGCTCAGCAAGTGTGCGTGACCTCGAGTAATATTGCGCGAGGCGCGGGGTGTGGGGAACGCGTCATAGCGTTGTGATCGGCCTGTTCAAAGTAGCCCCGTTTTACGGTATACAGGCATCTAACTTGCAACTACTTTTAAACAATGGTGTGCTGAGTTAGTCAATTCTTTTATACCACTCTATTTAATTAAGGATGCCATAAGCTGAAAAAGTTATAACGCACAAAATAAAACTTAATATTGGCTGTGTAGTGAAAAGATGAATACCGTATTTTTGCCTGTATACCAAATAGCTTGTTCGACCGTACATATTAAGTACTTTTATTTTTTACAAAAATTCTCTTGGGATAAAATCTGAAAGGGCCAAATATTACTGGTTTGTAGGTTTTTTGAAGTTCATGTAGTGGTAGATTTCTGTCAGGTCCAATTAATTTCTACGTAAGACCAAAAACATACTAGAGTAAATTATGTTCATTTCAGAATTACTAGTAGATTGTACAAAGTTGTGTAGGTTTTAAATTCAATTTTTTTTTTTTTTTTTCAAAAATTAACTTTTTGTTTACATGTTTGGAAGCTAAAACACGAACGCAGTCTATTTTGACAAGTCGCACATCAAGGTGTGGATAGATAGTATTACTGAAAATCACCATTTATCTATTGAGGATGAAATTAATCTGTCGAGCTCCGCTAATGAGACACAATTGATTTTCTATTATTTCGTCGCCAATAGGCGACGCGCGGTGCTTGACCGGTTCAGCTAACTTCGGCTAGATCCTGCAAATCAAATCAATTTGTAGTCAGGTAGTCTAGAAATAAATGTACGTGTGCAAATACATCATCATCATCATTTCAGCCGAATGACGTCCACTGCTGGACATAGGCCTCCCCCAAGTACCTCCACTTCGACCGGTTTTGTGCTTCTCGCATCCAACGAGTTCCTGCGGCCTTCACAAGGTCGTCGGACCACCTTGTGGGAGGCCTTCCAAATACATACCTACCTAACTTAATTTACATTATCTCTTTTCCAGATACACAGGCGCGATAAGCGGCCTGGTGCACATCTTCGCGCTCCCCTCGTTCCTCCAGATCCGCTCCCTGCAGATCCGAGGCAAGCTCACCTGGTGGAAGACCTTGTTCTACTGCTGCATCGTACTGCTCGGAGCTGTCAACTTGCTCATGCAGTTCTTTATTAATGAGTAGTGGGTTTGGACTTGAAGGAGGTAGTGTTTAAACGGTGATGCCACTTGAATTTAATTAAAGGGATTTGACAATTGTTTGTGGAAAGATAGAGACAGAGTGGTGCAAAAAGGGTGATGTAAGGAATGAAAACAAAGGGGACTGAAGATTTTTATATAGCATGCCTACTGTCGTGCCATTTTGATTTTTTTTCAAAATGGCGGCCACGCGTGTAACCTACATAAATCAATAGCTGACATGAATGCAAACAGAAATCATTATGGGACGAAACCCCGTGAAGCGTCAAGTTTCCGAGATATTAACGTTAATAGTTGATCACGTGACATCTGTCAATTTGACAACTTGTCAACATTTTGAAAAAAAAAAAAAAACAATATGGCGTAGGTATGCCACAGATCTTCAAAGCCCTTTGACAATAAGTTTGAAAAAGTTGGGAATATCTAGTTATCTATTTTTTTTTTGCCCCATATGACCTTGCTCTACCAAACACCCTGTATTAAAAATTAGATAAGCATAATAATGACCAGTTTGTGCGATTGTTATTAGAATATAATTTTGACCCGGGTTTGATAAAAACCTAAGCTAACAGCTACATCTTTGTGTTGATAATTTAAGTATGACAATTTCTTGTTCTGTCTGAGTTGTGGGTTCAGCTGCATCCGGTTAGATTGGACGCCGACCCAACATAGGAAAAGGCTAGGCAGATGATGATGAATTGTTGAATCATTCAAGTGCTTGCCAAGAATACCATTTTATTTATTAAGCATTACAAATCATATCAATGTATTGCAGCCCCGGATCTAGAGGGGCCAGCCGGGGCCAACTCCAGGGGGCCGCACGTATAAGCGCGGCACACAAGTGCTCCACCCGGCGCACCGCAACAGGGCGATGTATGAGACGCGCAGCACCTAAGTATTATCTTTCTCTGCGGGTGGCGCACTAAGGTAATCACTACACGATTAGCGTACCTAGGCATACTTACTCCGACCTCCGTGGATTACGGCCCTCCCACTGAGAGGAGGCCCGTGTCCCAGCAGTGGAAACATTATAGGCTGATTATGTAGCGAGGGCACCCTTTTTGACGCCGTCTATAAATGCAAATTCGAGACGATTTCCTTTAATTTTTTACCATAGCGTTGGTGCATTATAGATCGATAAAATTTGACTAATATATTGCTGGCAAAATTTTCGAGCTCGCTTTGCGCGCTCTTGCAACTTTGACTCTTAATTCTTAAAACTACGTATAACTCGTATAAGTCTTAACAAGTTATGGATTTTAATTATCTGAAATAAATTATTATTATTATTGGATTTTAATTATCTGAAATAAATTATTATTATTATAAGTCGATTACCTAAGTACTTTAATTTTTTAATTCTTATTTTATTTATGAATGAAATATAAAAGAATTATAAAATTCTATCGATTCGTATTCTAAGAAATTACAACTATTTATGCAAAGGAGGGTCAGCTAATTGGTATAACTGACTGCACATACCTAGAGGATTGGCGAGACGCGGGCGGCGGACGGCATTGTTTGCCTCGCCGTGGAAACATTCTACACCCGGGGCTGCTGTAGTGTATACCTAATCTTAAGTTAATCTTACATACCGCGTTGTACCAAATGAAATCTGTAAATACCAAAGCTAAAAATATCTAGTCATAGTTATTATTATAAGTGAAACTAGGATAAGTTAATTTAAACAACATTTATTTTTAACCAACTTAAATAGTGTTCCTAATATATTAATTTATAAAAACACAAGTTTTAAAAGCAATTGTTTTATACAAAATGTCTTTGGCCAATTTGTAATTTTTTTGAATAGATATGAAAATCTCAATTTGTTTTGTATATATTAACATAAAGTATATTGTGACTTACAAAAATTGTTGTTTTATTTACATCTTATAGTGTGGTTACCGGCTCAAAATAAGTTTTTGCGCGGAATGTAGTCGCCAAAGGTATTTGATATACAGGCCTAACTTGCAAGTACTCTTAGGGGCTGTCTCCACGAGCGAGAGAATCGCGGCGATAATATCGTCGTGCCACGTATTTCTATACACTCTCTATGAACGCGTCTCCACACGGCGATGTTATCGCGGCGATGCGACGAGTGGCAATGTGCGCGCGTACCGTCGTCGTATCGCCGCGGTATCGTCGCTACTGGTGGCGCGCTCGCCGCAGAACGTGGCGCTCTCGCAGCGAAGTTTCTTGAAAGTAAACTTAACAGTTCATCGAAAACAGGAATTGGCATTAAATATTCATCTTCAGACCAATCTGCATGATTTCGATATTCTTCATAATTCACATGGAAATGTCCATGACTTTCAAGACGTAGTAACATAGGATGTGTCCATCAACGGCGCTTTTTTTCCTTTCTTAATAACAATAACTGCATATTCACTAGCGTACTGGTACAAGCACCCCAGAACCCTACATCCATAATAAAAAATTAATTTATTGACTGAGACACTACTTGTTTCGCTCTCGTCTGGCACCTAACTGAGACTTTCAACAAAACTTTTGCACAACGCCTCGTCGCGGAAACACGGCGATCCCGTTACGAATCGTCGCGGGCACGCGGCGATTCCGTTACCAGTCGCGACGATGCGCTGGCGGAATAATCGACCGTTCGTGGAGACGACCCGACGATAGAAGCGCGGATCCGTCGCGATTCTCTCGCTCGTGGAGATGGCCCCTTAAACTGCGCTGTAATTGCGTAACACACTAAGGCCGACTTCCACCAGAGATGTGCGAAGATGCGTAGCGAGGAATGTGTGTGAAACCAACCAATAACATCGCTTCATTTTCATAGCTTGAACTAAGTTAGCGTTGTTATTGGTTAGTTTTACACACTACGCATCCTCGCTCATTTCTGGTGGAAACGCAGCCTAACAGTCAATCTGACTAGCCTTTTCCCGTCCATGTTGGGGTCGGCTTCCAGTCTAACCGGATACAGCTTAATACCAGTATTTTACATGCAGCGACTGTAGCTGTTGCATTCATTTTGACAGTTCAACAATTGCGTTATTTACGTTGTTGAACGGATAAATTTTTCGAACAAGGACTGGAAATATCCTTCAAAATCATTCTGATTGTTTGTATGTTACGCAATTAGGGTGCTGTTGAGTAGTAAATTCTGTTACACAAGTCTCCAGAGTCCATACGCAAAAAAAATCGCATAGAATAAAAAAATAATTTTGGAAGTGTAATTGAAAGATAAATATTTTTGCCTGTATACCAAATAGTTTGTTCGACTGTACGCTTAATATGCTATTTTAATTAAAAAAATATACGTTATAAATGGCTTTTATCAATAGCGCATATTACTCGCACTAAAAAACAGAGAGATTTATTCTACGTAATTATTTCTTAACAATTAAAAATATACATATTTTTATTATGTATTGCAACACTCCAGAAGGAACTTAAGATTATTTTGAATTTAATCTGTCAAGCTCCGCTAATGAGACACAATTGATTTTCTATTGTTTCGTCGCCAATTGGCGACGCGCGCCGCTTAACCGGTTAAAAAAAGTTAAACAATCATGCAACATTGCCATTTAACCCATGGGTTATGACCAGAGATCGGAATAGGTAGAGCTGTTTTATGTACTTGCCATAGGTTAGAATAATATGGATATTCCCCGAGTCCCGAGATTTGGTTTTTAAGTAGTAAGTACTCTAGCGACAGTAACACCCCGCTATTGTTTTCTTTTGTTTCCATAATGCGGCGACATTACGCGTCTCAACAAAGCGGCAACGTCGCGCGCTTGGCAAAGTTTTATAGCGTGCTGTTGACGTAAAATTTACAACGTCGTTCATGCGCTTATTGGCTTACATAAACCATTTTTATACATATTGACAAAAAGAATGAAATTCAATAAAATCCCGTAGTATCAGTCGGAATCCCGTGGAATATCCATATTAACATCAATGTTTGCGGTCAATGAACCTAAATAGCTCTACCTATTCCGATCACTGGTTATGACTGTAAACAAATAATTTTAAAAGAAGATCATATTTTCGATCCTTGCACCTGATTAAAAGTAGACCAAGACTGAACATTTTCTTTATGATAAAAAAGGTAAATTCTTAACAAAAATCTTAGCAACTGTTAAATAACTTGAATTTAATTCAAAACCGGCGTTATCTTACCAAACATTACAATACAACACCGGATAACTTTGGTACAGTCGCCAGCACATCAAGCTACTACAATCTGTCAAACTTCTTTAATAGATTTTTAACTTTATTGCTTTAAGCATAAGGTTCAAAATTGATTGGGACAATTTGACAGTTTCGGGTAGCTTGATGTGCTGGCGTCTGTACATAATAAACATAACTGACGAAGTGTGGAGAAATCTCTGCCCAAATCTTAGAGGCCGTCTCCACGAGCGAGAGAATCGCGGCGATATTATCGTCGTGCCACGTATTTCTATACACTCTTAGAACGTGTCTCCACACGGCGATATCATTGCGGCGACAATTTGATGGCAGGGCGAGACTATCGCCATGATTCTCTCGCTCATGGAGACGGCCCCTTAGGGAAACATGCGTGGTGTTGTTGTTATGTATAATCTGATGTTTTTCTACATATCTATGTGATAACAGTGGGTGCATCGCGTCCTGTGTACTTCTGCAGCTCGGACACCTGCAGCGCTACGTCGATCAGAGGTTTAAGCATCACCTGTGCGTCGCCTAACACGTTCTTAGCCTCGTACGAGTCTATGTATAATCTGGAATGGAAATTATTATTCTCATTACTGGAACGAAGTTCTTTAACGGAGTTTGTGGTAGAAGTACTGAGAGGAATCGTCACGCAACGAAAATGCGTTAAGCCCCCGCCATGCGACTTCGGTGCTCAAGCCGGTAGTGAGGTCAAAATAAAAATCCAAGAAGCCATCTTGGATTTTCATTTTGAATTTCGTTCCCGCCGGGGGTTCCCCGACCCCAAACGTTTTTTTTTTGTATGTCGAACAGCTTTACTCATGTGAAGTCAAATATCTTTCGTGGCTTTATTTACGAAGGGTATCACGGTATTCCGTATAGTTACCAGCTAATTACGTTATTTTAATCAGAATAATTAATATAGAAATTTTGGTAAATGCATGTCACAGCTGAATTTCTTAATTTAATTATTAAGACCAATTCGGTTTATAAAGTAACTAGCGGCCCGCCCCAGCTTCGCGCGAGTGCAATTTTTTTTCGAATTTTCGACGTTTTCTTTCATACAAACCTTGTCCTGGCAATACCGAACAAACAAACTATCCAATTTGGTGCAGACATTCGGAAGTTATGCGCGTACAGACATTTTGGTGACTTTGTTTTATACTATGCAAGGAAGGTGCATTAACGTAAATTCCACATGTTTTAGAAAGTATTACAGACGCCAGCACATCAACCTACTACAATCTGTCAAATTTCTTTAATAGATTTTCAACTTTATCACTAAAGCATAAGGTTCAAATGGGAAAATTTGACAGTTTCGGGTAGGTTGATGTGCTGGCGTCTGTACATTTATGAGAGAATTTCGGTGACATACCTGACAGTAGCTCCCGAGCTGCCGGTACCACTGAGTCTCAACACGATACGGGAACCATCCTCGAAAATGATACGCAGACCCTGGAAATAAGATTACTAAATGTAGTGAGTCATCGGATCGACGACGAAACAATATAAAATCAATTGTGTCTCATTAGCGGAGCTTGACAGATTAAATAATAATTAGCATTTGGATTTGGACAGGAGGATAATTTTATTATACAGGGTTAAAGGGGTTAGAAGATTTTTGTATGGAGGGTGGCCCTAAGGTCGGTCGCCATTTTGATTTTTTTTCAGAATCGCGGTGCACAACAAAAGTTATATATTTAGATAGAGGACACTTATACAAACAAAAAATATCATTAACATAATATCCTAAAGCGTCAGGTTTCGGAGTTATTCACCGAAATATAATTCGAAAACAACAAGGATTTTTTTGTCTTTTTTCCCTCCAGGTAAGCATATTGAACTATTGAGGTAATAGAAACGTTATGAAACCTTTATGGAGAAGAAACAAATGAAGAATAGACATTTTTAAAATGAATAATTAAAAACGGCTAACAGTGGTGGCCAAGTGGTAACAGCCGCGACTTACGAGTTGTAGGTCGTAGGTTCGAACCCAGACAGGCGCTTTACTTTGTGTAAATTATTTCATCACCACTGCTCTCAAAACGGTGAAGGAAAACATCGTGAGGAAACCGGCATGTCCTAGAACCAAAAATTCGAAGACATGTGACATCTGCCAACCCGCATGGTGGATTACGGCCCACTCCCTCTCACCGAGGAGGCCTGTGTCCCAGCAGTGGGAACATTATAGGCTAATTATGTATGTATGTATTATGTATGTATTTATAGTTCGTTTTTTAATCCCAGAGACTAATCTGACATTTAAGTCTTTTGTGTTTTCGTTTTTTTTAGTATAGAAGTTGGATACACTTGTCAGATTAGTCTCTGGGATTAAAACAACGAACTATAAATTGCCGTGTTTAATTATTTATTTAAAAAATGTCTATTCTTCATTTGTTTCTTCTCCATAAAGGTTTCATAACGTTTCTATTACCTCAATAGTTCAATATGCTTACCTGGAGGGAAAAAAGACAAAAAAATCCTTGTTGTTTTCGAATTATATTTCGGTGAATAACTCTGAAACCTGACGCTTTAGGATATTATGTTACATAACATTTTTTGTTTGTATAAGTGTCCTCTATCTAAATATATACTTAACTTTTGTTGTGCACCGCGATTCTGAAAAAAAATCAAAATGGCGGCTGATTTTAGGGCCAAAACCTTCAAACCCCTTTAATCACCGTTTTCCTCTTAAGGGGTCATTGTACATTTATGTTCGCATAGGTAACAGCACAGCACACACAATCGTAGGGAACAACAATTTTTTTTTTCCACGATTTCAGGTTTGGCCCCATAATAAAAATTGGTCATAATGGTGAGTACCCCTTAAGCGGAAAACGGTGATTAACATTTCACCAACTACGCACCTGCTTCATAGCCACACTCTGATCAATAGGGTCCATATATGAGAAGTTATCAGCCAGCTTCACCACGTAGGTCTTGCCGCCGCTGGAGTGCGTCGAACCCACGAACCCAGGAGACGTAATCTTCTTCTCCAACATCTGCATCATCTCGTTACACGGGTCGCTTGCGCATTCCTCGTAGTCGTATCTGTAGGAGGATTGGTTGTACTTATTATTGGATGTAGGTTCTTGTGGCTAAGTAATAACAGCCGCACGGGTCGATCGATCAGGTTAAGCTACGCTTGCCGCGGTTGGTCCGTGGATGGGTTACCATCTTCACATGCCAAGACCCCTCCGTGTCTTGGAAAGCACGTTAAGCCGTTGGTCCCGGCTGTCATTCGTGGATCTTTGACAGTCGTTACGCCCGAAAGTCTGACAACCAGTCTTACCAAGGGGTATCGTATTACCCAGTGACTGGGTTGTGGAGGTCAGATAGGCAGTCGCTCTATGTAAAATACTGGTATTCAGCTGCATCCGGTTAGAATGGAAGCCGACCCTAACATAGTTGGGAAAAGGCTAGGCAGATGATGATGTAGATTAAGTAAGCACAAAGCCAGAAAATCAGATCCAATACTCCAAAATGGTGAAGTTTTAGATTAGCTTTTCAATTACCAACCAAAAAGGCTGGCGTTTACCTGGAGAAGCGCAACGAACTCTTAAAAAAATAAAGACAAAAAAGCATGTCGCTCATTTGGAAACGTTGACGTATATGTCATTTTTCCCAAAAATGTGTTAAATATGACAAAGCACTTAGAAAGCGTATTTAAAGTAGCAGTTACGTCGATGTTTCTCCAAATGAGCGATGTGATGAAGTTTATTAATTTAATTTTCGACTTTAGAGCAAAGTTTGCAACGTTGATATTTATTCGGGAGTTCGCGAGGTTTGAGTCGTCTCTAATCCTATCAAGACTAGTATGGGATAAAACAAAACAATTAGAACCTACCTACCTATCTACCTAATTAGAACCTATCTCAAATAATTCAGTAGCGAGGGACCGAAGGTCAAAAAAAGACAAGAAACAAATACTTTATTACTTACGTTATTATAAACAATCTAATTTTACTTGTGCCCCAACTCGTTTATCAGCGTTAAACGATGTTAGGATACGTTTATACAGGGTCCCATTAAAATAGATGGACAAATTTTAACACAGCGGTCAGTACGTCTAACCAAGATTTTATTTTGACCCAAAATAATAAATTGCCGACAAATTAGTATATTTTCGTTAGCTGATTATTTTTCTTGTAAGTATCTAATGAGTTTTTCTTATATATTTTTTTACCGTCCTCCTTATTTTGTTGGTCTTAATGATTTCTAAAAGTTTGTCCATCTATTTTAATGGGACCTTATATATAGCAATATGTCATTACTAGCATAGAGAATATTACCTGGTAAAGTAATTCCTGCCGAACTGCGCCCAGTGTGCCTTTAGGATATCCTCAACGGAGAGCCCAGTAGCGGCCAGCACGGAGAGCCACGCTAGGGCGGCCCAAAGTCCGTCCTTCTCCCGCACGTGATCGGAGCCTGTGCCAAAGCTCTCCTCACCACAAAGGGAGAGGCGACCCGCGTCCATCAGGTTGCCGAAGTATTTCCAGCCTAGAAACGACGGCGGTGTTTAGGATGATGAATAAAATTTTTAAATAATTATATCGTACAAAACATTTAGAGCGGCCATTCCTGTATTTTTAAGAATATTCCCATTCTAATTTCAGTCTCAATCTTTTAAAAATCCTCTGCGTTCCCTACACTTTTTACAAATTTTTGACATTGGTTATTGCTAAGGATGAAATTAAAACTTGAATTGGAACATTTTCAAGTATGAGAATTGGCCTTCTGATATCGTATCTCGCATGACTAAAGGTCCTATCTCATTTTTTAGCTGATTTGAGTTAGGACAACTACATTTTTCTATTCGTGATTTTTTACATTTTGTTGCCTTTCGAAATGGTTACATTTTGAGATCCAAATAACATAGAGATACAACAGTTAGTGAAAAATGTAAAGATTCACGAATAAAAAAATGTAGTTGTCCTAACTCAAATTAGCTAAAAAATGAGAGAGGTATTTTAGTCATGCGAGGGACAATATATGCTAATTAATAGTAGCCGGAGAGTTGGTAGGTATCGACTTTTGGGAAGAGACAGTGAGTACTAGATAAATAGACATAAATACTGGCTGGGCGTTTTATATTACTTAACATTTTCAAAATATTTGTTCCCCGTGTACTTTTTTACTGTCGCTATTGTATTTTATACACAGAAGACAAAGCAAACAGATAAGGTTTTCGTTATTCCTGGAAGATTCCAAAACTTTAAAAACAAAATTCATATACCTACCTATTGTGTAAACAAGTATTGCATTTATTTTGATAAGTACGCGCACTTTTCAATGCTCAAAGTCACCTAAAAGTGACTTGTCAGGTACCCACACATAATAAGCATTAGCTATAAGTACATATAATAATAAATTATTTTAAAAAGTTTACAAATAATAATTATATAATTATGATTTCTCCATACTCAGTTGTATTTCGTTAATTTATGGACAAAACACTAATTGAATGATTGCTCCTCAATTGTACATTTAGCCAACAGAAGTCATATTTCCCACACAATGGTTTATTAGTGATTAAAAATAAACTGAAGCTAAATATTTTTGTTACAGGTGCAAGTGATGATGGTTTAGAAATATAATGTTAGGTAGCAACCTGCCCGAGGTCTAGGTTTATTCAAACAAGAGGTGAATGTAGAATGGGATGGTATGAGAGTGTTTAGCAGTTTCGTCGGTAAGATTATGGTCTGTTCTGTCATGTTTTTAAAACGTTTGCAAGTTTAGAAAGAAAATAAAGAAAATACGTTTATTTGCGGTAAACGTGACCCGTAAAATGACAAGAAAAAAGTTGGGGGAAAACATTTATTTATAGTTAATTAAAACGGTACAACACCAATTACATTAATTAACATAGAGACAATAATTACGTTAGCAATAATATAATTTAAAACTAACATGGAACAGTGGACACCCTTGCATACATTCTCTCACAGAACTCCAGACATATACGCATCATTTTAATCCATTCATCCGCAAACACATCACATTCAGGGTTGGCAGCCAGAAGGGCATTCAGCACCTTTAGAGTACGACAGATTGGGGATTCGACTCCGGCTACAGTTTTGGCTGGCAGTTGCGCAAACAGATTGTGGCTCTGACGATGTCCGATGTATTTGTCGGGTACAAATAGTCGGCAGAAAAGACCATGGAGTTCTGGGCAGTCGATACGTCCCCGTAAGGTCTTACAGGCTACAGTGAGTTGATCAAGGCCTCTTCTCACCTCCAATGAGTTAAAGCCCAAAGTCCCTAAAAGATAACTGGTAGGGTACAGTCACGTCTAAAAGTATGTATACACTTGGCAATTTTCAATTGCGATTTTTTCGTGAAATAACGAATGCAACGTTGAAATACGACACTTAACATAAACCTATGGGTTCGAAAATACTATTTTCGTAATAACATAAAATTTCATTCAAAAATAAAGGAGAAATTCGCCTTTGAATAAAGCCAAGTGTATACATACTTTTAGACGTGACTATACATGTAACATGCGCCACATCCACACAAAACGGCTATCGCTCAGCATAATGCTAAGACCCTATGCGAGACTGAGCCTCAGCGCACAGTCGCACACAACACACATACATACACACATAATTATACGTTACATTTAGTGGTCATAGGGGCAATTAAAGGGACTCAATGATGAGATGACTTACCAGTAGGCACTTCAAACATCTCATGTCCAGTTGCAACGGCGACTCTGTCCACAGCCGCTGCGGTGGGCATAGATCTAGCGTAGCCCCTCACTCCCGTGCGTTGGAAGTACGGGATATGCTTCAGGTTGTTGGCTAGTACTGCCAGGGAATCCGATGGAGTCACGAAGAACGCATCGCGACCGATTATCATGTTGCGGTCACCTGCGGGATACAATAGAGAGTTGAAATTAGTATGGGTAAAAATTTCCGTTTATCATTGAAGGCCCATATGCCCAACATGGGCATATGGGAAATTTTTGGGATGCATGAAGAAGCCTCCTCGTGTAGCGCAGTTTGTTCCGCCAGTTACTCAACTGAAAGCTCGCGCTCGGCGCATCCTGGACAGTCACACCCAACACCTTATTTAACTAGCCAATTCTTCCCTTGCGGTGGTAGGGCTAACGCCCGCCTGGTTAGCGACCACCCTCCCACCGGAGTCCGGCGTCAAGCAGCCTGCTGTTTCGTCGATGCGTGGGAGTTCCAGTACCTTAGGCATTTTTGGGGCACGCTCGTTCCATCATGGACTTCATCCATAGCTTTCCATCAGGCGTGATCGAGGTCAAGAGCGGACACATACAGCAATAAAAAAAAATATTTAAAAAAAATTATATTTTCTGTAAATTGGTTAAAAAAAAAACACTAACTTATGTTTTAAAACTAGATAAGTTCGTCCTGTTTTTCGTTTATTTCCTATCCAACTTCCCTGAGAAGAAAGACAAACAAATTCAACGGTCAGTTTCTTTAAGATCTAGTCATAATCTTGGTCAGGCCCACAGATATAGATACACCTAGATAACGCAAGAGCAGCTACTTCGCGTGCCAAAAATCGCACCAGCTTACGATCGAAAATCGTAAGCCGCCACTTTCGCGCTCATTCCTGCGTACTGCTGGCTGGGTGAGCGTGAGCGAGAGCGCGAGCTTGTGACGTCATAGTAGGTAGTCAAAAAGTGGCACGCTTAGTTTTTATACAGTTCGTGATACTTGCGTTATCTAGGTATATCTATATCTGTGGTCAGGCCATATGAGTACCAATGGATCTCTTATTAGATTTTTTTCAAGAACGAGTTTGAAATTATTCAATAATGGGTTTGTGAACTCACCATCTCCATCAAAAGCAGCACCCAGATCATAGTCCCCACCCTTCACGGCATTGACAAGGTCAGCAGCGTACGTGAGGTTGGGATCCGGATGGGCCCCCCCGAAGTCCTCCAGCGGTACGATGCGGCGCACGTTGCCTTCCTTAGCGCCTAGCTCGTCTAGGAAAATGCGCTTTACGTAGGGGCCGGTTACTGGGGAATGGAAAATATATTTATTACAGGGCAAGCCGTGTGTGCCCGATGGGGTTTCCACTTCGGAAGATTTCCACCGGCAAAAATGACAAACTTCCAAAAAAACTATTTTTGAAAGTTCATCCCCTAAAGGGATAAAAAGGGGGTGAATTTACAAAAATCCTTGACTGATAAAAATAGTACTTTGATTTAAATTTAATAAAATAATCACGAAAAACCAATAACAATCAATAATTACCAGCCGCACGGATCGATTGATTGATCCGTGGATGGGTGACCATCTTTACATACCAAGACCCCTCCGTGCCTCGGAAAGCAAGTTAAGCCGTTGGTCCCGGCTGTCATTCGTGGATCTTTGACAGTCGTCACGAGTGGTCAGAAGCCCGAAAATCTGACAAGCAGTCTTACCAAGGGGTATCACCCAGTAACTGGGTTGTGGAGGTCAGATAGGCAGTCACTCCATGTAGAATACTGGTATTCAGCTGGTTAGACTGGAAGCCGACCCCAACATAGTTGGGAAAAGGCTAGGCAGATGATGAATCACGAAAAACCGATAAAAATGCGCCGTTTCCAGCCAGCGCGGAATGAACGCCAGAAGTTGCCGAAAGGTACAAAAACATGTGATGACATTACGGACCATTAAGCCTGGGTCTCTTGTCTCTTGACAGAAGTATTTATGAACATAACAACCGTAGCCATATTTGTTTTGTGTCCAAGAATGGATGGTAGGTATAAAATCTACCTACCTACTCCACAATTACCCAAAAAACACAAGGTCAATAAACCACTGATGTATTCCTGAACAATGAATTATCTTTACCGCACGTGATAATGCATGCGATAGGTTTGTGGCAGACAAGTGGTCTTGGTGACAGACTGATAGTATCTATTTATAAAAAAATTAACTTGGAGCGGCATTAAATTATTAAAACTTCATTATCACTAGGCAACATACCAGTCGCGTGCATTGGTTTTCAGAATAGGGAGGCACTAGGCCGGGTCTAGTCTAGGCAAACGCGGTCTCTAATCAGAAAAAAGTGAGGTCAAGTGTGGTTATTTGAGTAGGCATGCCTACTTAAGGGTGATAAATTGCGAAGGTCTAACGTCATGGTATTACGCGTAGACGTACGTATTTTTAATTTTGTCGTATTAACTTGAACGAGTAAAGACCAAAGACAATGTGCGAATAGTACGGGAGCCGAGTAGGCTGTCTGGCGACTGCCTACGCGTGTTTGTATGAAAGATTTTGTTTTTTGTTAGGTATGATAATTTAGTAGGTTTCTTGTGTGTGCCCCCACACACAATAAATTGTAATTGACAGGCTTGTGTTGATATGTCGAGGTAGGCACTGCTTCTTCTTCTTCTTAGCGTGTCGATAGCAATATAAATGTATTCGGCCCAGAATTCGGCCACTTGTTTGGCGCCATCACTAGCGTCCATCAGTTCCTGTAACGTGCAGCTGGCAGGACACGCAGGGCACGATATTAAGTGTCCCATCGTTTGTGGAACAGCACCACATTTACACTCCAAGGCGGAGTCGTCTATAAATCTCCACCTGAACAGGTTTTCCTTGCTTCGGCCGACCTGGGTCCGGAGTCTGTTTAAAGACTTCCAGGTTACCCAAGGTAACTCTGCTTATATACCTATATGCAATGCACGCCACTGCAACATACGATATCATTTTTTTAAAATCTTTGTCTCATCATCATCATTTCAGCCGAGAGACGTCCACTGCTGGACATAGGTATCCCCCAAGCACCTACACTTCGCCCGGTTCTGTGCTTCATGCATCCATCGGATTCACGAGATCTTTTTCAGTAACAGCCTGTGGAAGTTGGCGGTGTGATACCCCCGTGCTTCAGTGCACAAGTTATGCCGTGTGTCCTGCGCCTGATGGAGCTCCGCGAGTGTCGGATTGCCGTCCTATCTGACTATGAGACTGGGGGAGAAGGGAGTGCAACTGTGTCTGCGCGCACACTTGTGCACTATATCATTATCTCCCGCGACGAAGGCTAGTGTCCCTTGAGATTGGTCGCCATCGCCGAAATTTGGTTTGGAGGACTAATTATATGTATATATTTTAGAATTATACTGTATAAGATTTGTCATATCATCAGTTAAATAAATAAGGAGATTCATGTTTTAAGCACGAAACGTAGGGTCGAGGTAGATGGATATGGGTTGCAATATGTCGATGAGTACACATACTTGGGCCAGATAGTGTCTTTCAAGAACAGACAAGGAAGTCGAAAGACGAGTCCAAAATGCTTGGAAGACCTACTGGGCCCTTAAAGAACACTTGAAAGGTAGTCTTCCCGTATCACTGAAAAGAAAACTCATCGACATGCGCATCCTGCCCGTCCTAACCTACGGTGCACAAAGTTGGTCACTTACTGAACAACAGAAGTCCAAACTCAAGATTTGCCAACAGGAAAAGGATCGCAGCATAATAAGTGTTAAGGGTACGGATCGAGTTAGAAACACCACGCTGCGCTCCATAACTCAAGTAGCGGATGTTGGAGAAAAACAGCCAGGCTGAAGTGGGAATGTGCCGGACACGTTTCACGAATGCACCCGGAGAGATAATAATAAAAAAAAAATAATAATAATATTCCACAACTATCACACAACGCCATCTAGTCCCAAGCTAAGCAGAGCTTGTGTTATGGGTACTAGACAACTGATAAACATACTTATATATTTCTAAATACATACATACTATAGATAAATTACACCCAGACACAGAACAAATGATCGTGCTCATCACACAAACATTTGTCCTGGGTGGGAATCGAACCCACGACCTCCGGCATAGCAGTCAGGGTCATCAGGCCTGTCAAAAAAAATGATGATGAGATGGGCAAAGATCGTCACTCACTGGACGCCTGAGGCAGGACATCGCCGTCGAGGTAGACCAAGGCGAAGGTGGTGCAACAATGTGGTAACATTTGCAGGGCCAACATGGCCAGAGATCGCACCACACAGGGAGGTTTGGAAGAAACAAGGGGAGGCCTTTACCCAGAAGTGGGACACAAAGTAGGCTAAAAAAAGAAGTTTTTAAGTAATAATCATGGATTTCCACCTACCTCCATTCATAGCATCAATAAGCACGTTGAACGGCTTCCGTTGCTCTGATCCCTGGATGAGAGTCTTGATCTTGTTGAAGTCGAAGATCTCCTTCATGTACGCTATGTAGTCGTTCACTGAGTCTATTACCTCTACTGTGAACTTCTGACCATCGACCTGGGGGAGAAAAAATGGTATTAATAGGGAATAGTAGATTGTTATGCAAGGGTCGAAAGGAATCAGGAATTGATGACTTTCACCCGTGTTAAACACTCTACTTTTCATTTCGAATATATACAGGGTGTCCCAAAACTCAACGTCAAGCCGAAACGGGGTGACAGGATTGATCATAACCATCACGAGAAAAATCTGAAAAAAAATCTATCCCATGCAGTTTAAAAATTATGGGCATTTTAAGAAAAACCTAGAAATTTGATCAAACTGTACCATTTTTCGGTTATTGTGGTTATTCTTTTTTATTTTTGTTCATTTGAACTTTGGAAACGTAATCCTAAATAACATTTCTAGAATCCCAATAAAAAATAATGACACAATTGCCTCAAGTTTCCGAGAATTGAGACTATTTGTTAAACTACGAATTTAAAATTTTCAAGATTCGTCGACTTTGACAGGCCCTCCTATAAAAAAAATGTACTAGAGTGCCTTGGCAAGTGGCATTAAAAGTTGGCGCATTTAATCAGAATTCTAAAATGGTACAATACTTGTTAGTTCCATACAATAGAAAAGAGTAAAAAAATTAAAACCTCAAGTAACCCGATTTTTGCTATCTCATTTTACTCAGTTAAAATGTTTTTAATTCACACAAGCTCTAGGTAGGTTCTTAATTTTAAGACAAAATGATGAGAGAGATGGATAATGGGTATGTTCGCCATGAGTGAGCGAGACAGATAGTGACGCCACTTTTACCAAAGTGAAAAAAAGTTAGTAAAATTAGTAAAATAATTAGGTTTGTTGGAATAAAAGTCTGATGATAGAGAAATAACGTTTTTTTATTACAATAAATGTTCAAATTGTTTACCATCAGCCTCAATACAAGCCCTACATCTTCTTAAAAAAGATCTACTTATTAGTCGGGCATATCTTCGAGAGTTGATCGCCTCAGCTGCTTGAGAAATGCGTTCACGCAGGTCGGCTACGTTCTCAATGGGCTTTGAGTAAACTTTTTCTTTGAGAACTCCCCAATAGAAAAAATCCAGGGGATTTAAATCTGGTGAACGGGCGGGCCACGAGATAGTGCCCGAACGTCCAATCCACCTTCCCGGATATTCCTGGTCAAGGAAATCTCTTACTTGCACTGCGAAATGCGCTGGGCAGCCATCTTGTTGAAACCACATGTCGCGAAGATCTGCTAGTGGTACGTCCTCTAACAGGGTTGGTAAATCTTCTCTTAAAAAATGTAGGTAATTAGTTCCATTCAAGTTCTCAGGCAGTTCAATAGGCCCAATAATTTTACCGTTTAAAATTCCGGTCCACAGGTTTACTTTAAAACGATACTGGGATCTATCTTCTCGCATTAAATGTGGATTCTCCACATGCCACTCGTGATAATTGTGCAAGTTCATGTAACCATCTTTTTTCAATGTCGATTCATCTGACCAGAGAATTTTTTGGATGAATTGGGGATTCTCATTATGCCTCTGTAGCATTGTTCTACAAAAAGAAATCCTTTCCTGATAATCTCGAGGTAGAAGACTTTGAACTCGTTGTACGTGAAACGGATGCATTTCGGCTCTTTGTAAAATACGATGAGCAGTGCTTTTCGGTATTCCCGTTCTTTCTTCAATTCCACGTACGGAAATACTTCGGTCACGTGCGACCTCTTGCAATACTTCTTCCTGGAAAGGAAACACAGGTCTACCTCCAGCCTGTATTTGATTCGGGAAATGGCCGCCCTCTGTGAGTGAACGGTGCACATTAACAAACACGCGGTGATCCGGGTAGCGCTCTAAATTTGGATATCTTTCACGATAAAGTCTAGCGGCAGCACTTGCGTTGCATCTGCATTCCCCATAAATGAGGTGCATGTTCGCATATTCTTGTGAAGTGTAGCGCGTAGGCATGGTAGATAAAAAGGATGCCAACACAAAAGTCCAGAGAGAAGCCAAAGTTGCCGGTATGTTATCAACAAGTCCAATTCACAAAGATTCAAGTCCAAAAAGAGAAGCCAAAGTTGTCAGTACTAAATCAACACAAGCGAATACGAACGTGCGCAGTAGACGAATGAGCGAAACGTACTAACTGGTTGGTGTCGGACTGGTAGCGTAGCCATTTGCTTGGCTGAAACTAGTGCGAATGAAACAGATAGATGCCATAGAATCTATCTGTTTCATTCGCACTCGTTTAAACGACGCATCTCCGTCTCAATGCGTGGCGTCACTATCTGTCTCGCTCACTCATGGCAAACATACCCATTATCCATCTCTCTCATCATTTTGCCTTAAAATTAAGAACCTACCTAGAGCTTGTGCGAATTAAAAACATTTTAACTGAGTAAAATCTGATAGCAAAAATCGGGTTACTTGAGGTTTTAATTTTTTTACTCTTTTCTATTGTATGGAACTAACAAGTATTGTACCATTTTAGAATTCTGATTAAATGCGCCAACTTTTAATGCTACTTGCCAAGGCACTCTAGTACATTTTTTTTATAGGAGGGCCTGTCAAAGTCGACGAATCTTGAAAATTTTAAATTCGTAGTTTAACAAATAGTCTCAATTCTCGGGAACTTAAGGCAATTGTGTCATTATTTTTTATTGGGATTCTAGAAATGTTATTTAGGATTACGTTTCTAAAGTTCAAATGAACAAAAATAAAAAATAATAACCACAATAACCGAAAAATGGTACAGTTTGATCAAATTTCTAGGTTTTTCTTAAAATGCCCATAATTTTCAAACTGCATGGGATAGATTTTTTTTCAGATTTTTCTCGTGATGGTTATGATCAATCCTGTCACCCCGTTTCGGCTTGACGTTGAGTTTTGGGACACCCTGTATAAGGAAAGTAAAAAGTAGTAGTTTTTCGAAAATATTTATTGATAACAATAACATGCAAAGTTTTTGAATTTCGGTACAGCTTACAGGGTTAGTATCCCGCCAAATAATACTATTGTCTTTTTTATTTTATATATGGAACACACCGCGTCATCGTCGCGGGCTGTCCCGCTTAATAGGTTTTTTTTAATTCACACTGGCTGTTTATACACTCATAAGACTGCAGCATTTTTCTTAATTTATGTAAAAAATTTCGTAGCCAACTACAGTTCTATTTTTAAAATTCATTCCCACCCTAAAGAGGGAAGTAATTACTATGAGTCTTTCCAGCCCTGTGGTGGGAAGCAGCGTCTTCCACCCGCTATTTGGATCAAACAAACACTACTTTCCGAGTATGAGAAATGAAAAATTGTTTTGTGATGGAGACGGCGTATCGGCAAGTGTAGCGTGGGACGCCCCAAGATAGACGGACCGACGACATTAAATAAGTTAGAAAGTGGCTGGGAGAGACTGGATGCGGAAGGCGGAGGACAGGGTGTTGTGGCGCAGCCTGGGAGAGGCCTATGTCCAGCAGTGGACTGCGATAGGCTGAGTTGATTGATGTTTGGGGCTTTACCCATTGGACAATGAGTTCTTTTAACAATTTTGCTAAATTATTCTCCGCATACTTGGCTTGGCTCAAATCGTTTAGCAGATCACATGTAGATCACGATCGCTTGTCAATTTGTCACATTAATATTGCGATCATTTTCTGAAACTGGTCCTAAATCTTTAGGGTTTCAAGTAATTATATGAAACCAGGGCTGCAGAAAAAAGGCGATAAGGGATTATGAGCTCTAGGCAGACCACCGTAGATTAAGATCGCTTGTCAATTTGTCACATTAATTTTGAGATCATTTTCGTGGGAGACACTGGTTCTAAACCATTAGGGTTTCAAGTAATTACATAAAACCATGGCTGCAGGCAAAAGGCGATAAGGGATTATGAGCTCTAGTCTGCTAAAAACAATTAGCGATGACTAGCCAGTCAAGAAAGTCGTCCTTGTCAAACTTAATGTACCTACCTAGATGTTAAGTGAATGATATGGTCGCCTATAATTGGAAGCGCACACTTGTATTTGTCCCTGTTCATGTTAACATGCATGTAACTGTGTAGCCTCTGTTGGCGATCCAAATAAATAAAAAAAACCGAGTGTGCTTATGACCACACGACTGAAGTGAAACTTCAAACGTATTTGGCTTTGAGAGGAAGAGAGAAAGAAAATGTGCGCGCGCACTGCTTTCTCTTGCTTATATCCCCCACTCAACTCCCGTTCGCCTCGCCCGTAGCCCTTAGACATGGGTCGTACTTGCAAAATCGAGTACCAGGGCTTCCAAGTACGTCCACCTTAAGAAACCAGGGCCTAAAACCAGGGCTCGAGATACTTTCAAGTATTTTCTATCTGCATCGAAAACTGATCCATAACTTCATACAAATAAGAAGTACAATCGCGTAATCAAACAAAAGCCCTGTTGGAAGTAAAAAGTACTTGCATAGGAAATTGATCCGTGAATTCCTATAAATAAGCACAATCGCGTTTACAAATAAATACTTTTACAAACCATTAAAGTAAAAATACTTGCATACGGAATTGTTCCGTAGACTCTTACCACACCTCGGACACTTCATACAACGCTCGCAAAATAATTACCTATTACTACTACATAAACAAATAACGTTTGTATACGTGCAAATGTGTGCGTGAAATCTAGTAGCATAAAAAAAATGGCGCGGAAAGCAATTTGTGTCGGGGAACCGAACGGACGTCGGCGGCGGCGCTGCCCGAACGTGTGCATTATTATGAAGTGACCATGTAGTTCAATTGTTTATTTATATAGTCGGGTTCGTAATGAAATAAAAACACTGAAATAGTTTAGTTTAAATGACTCATCTGTAAATAATCGGTTATTAAATCGCATGTTATTAAAAATGCGAAATCTTACAAACAGTATATGTAAATACGAATTCGGAAAAGCATCACAATATCCAACCATCGTGATTAAAACTCAAATAAAACTTTTAAATCGCATAATTGTGTGTCAGCAATACAGCGCTGCGGTTCGCGAGCGCCCTTGCTAAAGAGTCGGCGACGAATACCTCGAAGTGCGGGGTGAGGTGCGGTATCTGATATGAGGGCGAGGAAGGGAGTGTCCTTTTTGTACGTAGTACTATTAAGTATTCTGTGCTCTTACTGATAAGGAGTATGATCGCATTTGCGAAAACAAACGCGGTTGTTGAACTATTTGAGTACCTACGTACTCGAGCGTCGAGGCACGACGGAGCGAGATACTTTCAAGTATTTTCTATCTGCATAGAAAACTGATCCATAACTTCATACAGATAAGAAATACAATCGCGTATTCAAAAGCCCCGTTGGAAGTAAAACTACTTGCATAGGAAATTGATCAATGACTTCGAATAAATAAGAAGCAAAATCGCGTTTACAAATAAATACTTGCAAACCATTAAAGTAAAAAAAAACTTTTTAAGAAAAAAAAAACCGACTTCCAAAAAAAACTTTACAAAGTGAAAAATAACTTTAATTTCGGAAGTCGGTGTCTTTGGATCTTTATTTTAGTTTTTTGCCACCTACTTCTGAAATTAAAGATATTTTTCACTTTGTAGTGTTTTTTTGAAAGTCGGTTTTTTTTTTTTTTAATAAGTTTTTATTTCACGCTTTTTAGTGGGTCTACTTATAATTTATCTAAGTTACAATAGCCTAGTGATCATCGCCTTTACAAACAAAATATTGCTTTTCCCGATACAGGGAAGTTAATTGTTGAGGAGTTCTCCAGATCCACCATCAGGTCCGTATCACCATTCACATTGTGACGAGCATAAATTATTGCTTAGCAACCATATGAAAGTAATCGAATCGCAACCCGTGAAATACTTAGATATTATTGAGTAGTTCCGGTGGCCATCTGTGGTCTTCATCATCAGTTCCACATCACCAAATAGTGCTTTCCGAGAGCAAATGCACGAGTTACTATAAAAAATACCCAAATCGCTATAGGTGTGTGCCTATAATATTTGAAGAGTTCCTTCGATTTCTCCAGTATCCCATCATCAAATCCTGACCTGATGTTTTTAGACTAGATGGTGATAATCCTGGCTGCAGCATCAAGCCAGACTTATGTCAACATTGCATTTAACTTAAAATTTAGTCCCGTTTAAAATGAGCCCAAACACGACTACGGTGCTGTAATTATTTTCAAGGTTTTTTAGGACTTTTTCTGATGCTCCTGGCTTCAGCATCAGGTCTTTATGTACTTCGGTGTTCCTCATTAACAGTACGTTTATCCACACATCGAGCCCTTTTCAATGAGCCTAAACACGATATATCTGCTGTTAGTTGTCGCGGAGTTAGGTACTCTGCAGACTATCCTGACTGCAGCATCAGATCATGACTTGATGATCATGAGACCAAATGTGGCAAATGCCCTATCAAAGCCCTTGCCTGTTCGAGTAACTTCTTACTGTTAAAGAGTTGTACCTTCCATCATCAGTCCAGCTACCTGAGATGGTGGACAACCATACGCAAATACACAAGATACCTCATAAAATATGCGAAAAACAATAGGTAAGCCTATAAAATTTGAGGGTTGCCCTCGATTTCTCTAAGATCCCATCATCAGATCCTAACTTTGTGACAGTGGGACCACCTCAGAACTATCTACTTTCGAACAAAAAAAGAATTTTGAAAATCCGTCGAAAATTGGCGGAGTATTCGATGAACAAACATACAAAAAAAAAACATACAAACAGCCGAACATAGTACCTCCTCCTTTTTGTGAAGTCGGTAAAAAATACTTGCATACGAAATTGTTCCAAAAGGAGCATGATCGCATTTGCGAAAACTAAAGATAACGTCGGACAGGACGGATCCGAAGAAAAGCGAGTAGCCGTATAAGATACTTAATAGTCTTGCAAGTATTTTGAGTCGGTACCCGGTGTGCGTACTTGGAAGCAAATACCTGGTGTAAAAACCCGGTCGCATATTTATGCGACCGGGACCGGGTTTTTACACCAGGTATTTCCAGCTATTTTTTACGTACCTTCCCTACTCGCGATCACACGTTTTCGTAACGCATTCGCCAGTTTACTCCCCAAGTCAAGCGCGCCTAAAGAAGTTTCACTTCAATAAGCTCCTGCGCTTACACACTCATTCGCCGCGTGTTTGCGCAAGTAAAGCGCGCGTCTAGCGCTTCATGAGATAAAAATACTATAGCTCTAGCGGAAGGAGCGATCATGTTCTTTCTTCTGCTTCTACAGAAAAATTATACAGGCTTATTTTTTTATCACCATCCAAATTTTTACAGGGTGTTCTACCCATGAATATGAACAACTTTCACTATGGGACCAACTCTGAAATCACGAAAAAAAAATCAGCTGTTTCATACAAAAAGTTCAATGCCTACTCGACCAAAATGTATGAAACCGCTGATTTTTTTTACTGTATTTGCTTATTTAGAAAAAAAACTCCCGGAATATTTTTATTCACATATCTCATCACAAAAAACTACTGCAGCTACCAGTAATCAAACACACGTAAGTTTGTAGGCATGACATGCAGTAAATACACCAACATAACATATACTTACATCATAATTGCTAACACCAATCTTGTTGATATCACAGACAATATCAGGGACGATCTTGTACTGCTTGATGGCCGTAGTGAGGGCATAGATCTGATTGGTTGTGCCATCGGGGGCGGGGCCTCCGTTGGCGCAGTTGAATTTGATGCCGAAGTCATTGTCTATGCCGCCGGGATTGTGGCTGGCTGTGAGGACGATTCCACCTGGTGGAACATTGATATTTTAGTGCTAAGAAATAGAAAGGCTTTAGAAATAAAAAAAAACACTACAAAGTGAAAAATTACTTTAATTTCGGAAGTCGGTGTCGTTGGTTCCGCATTTTCGTTTTTGACACCGACTTCCGAAATTAAAGTTATTTTTCACTTTGTAGTGTTTTTTTTAAAGTGTTGTTTTTTTATTGTAAAAAAGTTTTTATTTTTCACTTTTTAGTTGTACCTACCCCACACAAATTCAATTAACACTAGTGCATTGAAGAATTGAAGACACCGATTAGAAGAATCATCAAAATTCGCGTAGAAATGCTGCAGATGCAGTACATTTATGCATATAACTTCGTACATAAGAATAATTACCTAATGTATTACGAGTATATACTAAAACCTTCGTGAAAGTATGTAGATCACATTAATGAAAGAATTATCAAAATCGGTTCATTAGTTTTTGAGAAAATCGCGGACATACAAACATACATACATACAGGTCGAATACGGAACCTCCTTTTTTAAAGTCGGTTAATGTGGTATTGTAGGCGTAGCAGCCCAGAGTTTGGATGTGTGCCTGGTTGAGAGCAATAAGCTCGCCCCTATTAGGTACAGACGCCAGCACATCAAGCTACCTGAAACTGTCAAATTTTCCCAATCAAATTTAAACCTTATGTTTTAGCGATAAAGTTGAAAATCTATTAAAGAAATTTGACAGATTGTAGTAGCTTGATGTGCTGGCGTCTTCTGTGCATGGGAGTTAACCATAACTGGCAAAATAAAGGTGTACCTACTGATCACCTCTGCCTATTTCTCCGGAAAATAAATTCATGATGTTATAAGCGGAAAATAGATGAACTCTACTGCCTGACAAATAGGTAGATCCATCCTGTAGTGACTTTTTATTACAAAGATCTGAAACCGTCCTGCATCACAAAAACGGTGGAATCTGTTTCATTTCCCGTAGCGTACCTATTCATTTTGTTCGTTTCGTTTATTTTGTAACTAGCTGTGCCCCGCGGTTTAAGCGATAAAGTCTTATAGTATTTTTTTATTGATTCCCCATACAAACTTCCACCCCCCTTTTCATCCCCTTGAAGGATGATTTCTGGGATAAAAACAATCCTATGTCCTTTCCCGGGACTCAAACTATTACCAAATTTCATCTAAATTGGTTCAGCGGTTTAAGCGTGAAGAGGTAATATACAGACAGACAGACAGACACACTTTTGCATTTATAA
Organism: Amphipoea oculea; assembly: GCA_945859645.1. NCBI lineage: Eukaryota > Metazoa > Arthropoda > Insecta > Lepidoptera > Noctuidae > Amphipoea > Amphipoea oculea. Next base: position 18,287,032 of record OX243880.1, read on the forward strand.
TATTAAGTATGGATGCACATAATTAACGATTTTGCTTTCTTTCGTAAAGTCATAACTATTGTGGATGGTTTTGATCTATCAAGAGTGAGTTAACACGTCAGTCGTCATGTTTATTATCTCTCATTTACTATTTAGCATAAACTAAGCGCACATCGATAAGTAGTATTATTATATAATTATCTTGTTTATTAACTTCAGTCAAGGCTAAGCGTTCTTTATCGAACAGTCAATATACATAAGTTAATTAATTGATGCAATACTAATAAGCATCCGTACTAAATATGATATTCGAAAATAACTCTGTCTGAATGTTACCTTTTCACGCCTAAACCACTGAACGGATTTCGATTATTGAAGATTTTTTTACGGAGCCTGGCATATATGCCTACTATCGCGCCATTTTGTTTTTTTTTTTTCAAAAAAGCGGCCACGAATGTACCTATATAAATCGATAACTGACACCAATGCAAACAGAAAACATAATAAGACCAAACCCTGTAAAGTAGATATATACTTAGGTACTTCGTATATAGGTTACAAGCGTGGCGGCCATATTGAAAAAAAATAGCGGACAGTTTAGGTATGCCACGGATCTTCAAAGCCCTCAAGGAGATAGATGTTATCCTGGGGCCTACTTGCTAAATAACTCCCCTTGGGATCTTATGTCGGGTTGGAAAACCCTGATTAGGGGGAAACATTATCACTTAATTTAGCAGTGCAAATAAATAGGTATAAATTATACTGATGAGGTATCTAATTGCCAAAAGAAGTGGTAATTTATCATCAATATGCTGCGTCATGGTACTCGTCCAAACATGGTCACGCGTTTATCATTTTTTATCATGTATGACAGACGATCTATAGATAATCAGGGTGGTAATCAGGGGGGGTCTTTTTGGATGTATAGTCAACAAAAGAGATAAGTATGCAGGACCGTCGGATATAGTTGATTATATATTATATAGTTGTTTTTTTTAATTGTAAAAAAGTTTTTCACTTTGTAGTGTTTTTTTTTTAAGTCGGTTGTTTTTTTTGTAAAAAAGTTTTTATTTTTCACTTTTTAGTTGTACCTACCCCACATAAATTCAATTAACACTAGTGCATTGAAGAATTGAAGACACGACTCGAAGAATCATCAAAATTCACAAAAAAATGCCGGAGATGCAGTACATTTATGCATATAACTTCCTACATAAGAATAATTACCTAATGTATTATATACTAAAACCTTCCTGAAAGTATGTAGATCACACTCATGAAAGAATCATCAAAATCGGTTCAGTAGTTTTTGAGATAATCGCGGACATACAAACATACATACATACATACATACATACATACATACATACATACATACATACGGGTCGAATACAGAACCTCCTTTTTTAAAGTCGGTTAAAAATAACTTTAATTTCGGAAGTCGGTGTCAAAAAACGAAAATGCGGAACCAAAGACACCGACTTCCGAAATTAAAGTTATTTTTCACTTTGTAGTGTTTTTTTTTTTAACCGACTTCAAAAAAGGAGGTTCTGTTTTCGACCCGTACGTTTGTATGTCCGCGAGTTTCTCAAAAACTCATGAATCAATTTTGATAATTCTTTCACTAATGTGATCTACATACTTTCAGGAAGGTTTTAGTATATAATACATTAGGTAGTTATTCTTATGTACGAAGTTATATACATAAATGTGCAGCATCTCCGGCATTTCTATGCAAATTATGATGATTCTTCTAGTCGGCGTCTTCAATTCATCAATGCATTAGTGTTAATTGAATTTTTGTGGGGTAGGTACAACTAAAAAGTGGAAAATAAAAACTTTTTTACAAAAAAAAAAACAACCGACTTCAAAAAAAAAACAGTACAAAGTGATAAATAACTTTAATTTCGGAAAAACTTCAAAATTTCAATGACGTTTCGGAAAGATTGTTCCAAATTAATATGCATTCGGCCATAACTTTAATCCGCTACTGCTGTTTCGGCCCTAAATTAACATATTTTCTTCGCGCTTCACATTTATGGAAGCACACTCACCTTTTAGACCAAATGGACCAAATTATCAGGCATACATTAACATCTATTTTAAATGTGGCCATGGACGACCGAGCTTGGGCACAAGCTACTCTTCCCATTCGTATGGGGGGCCTCGGCGTCCGCAAAATTTCTAGTATTAGTTTACCGGCTTTCATATCCTCGGTCCACGGCACTGATAAATTAATCAGGAAAATCTTAGCCTCCACACTGATTAATTCTGATGTGCCGTGTTTCACCGAGGCTATGGATGCCTGGAGACTCGCTTGCCCGAATACAGATCCACCCGACAATCCATCTTCCCAGAGACGGTGGGATGAGCCGCTCTGCAGAGTAGTACAGAACAATTTACTTGACTCGTCTGTTACTTCTGCGGAACGTGCGCGCCTGCTGGCTGTGGGTAGATGGGAGTCGGGACTTTGGCTTCATGCACTACCTTCGTCGAACATAGGCACTTTGTTCGACGACACTACTTTTCGCCTCGCTGCTTCCCTGCGACTAGGCACTCCTTGCTGTTCCCCTCATCGCTGTCACTGTGGCGAAGATGTCAACAGCCTCGGACACCACGGCCTGTCTTGCAGCCGAAGTGCGGGTCGCTTAGCGCGCCACGCGAACATTAATGACATCATCCGACGAGCTCTTGTTACCGTCGGCGTTCCTGCTGTATTAGAACCCAATGGCTTGGTACGCGACGATGGCAAGAGACCGGACGGTATGTCTCTATTTCCTTGGAAGGTGGGTAGGCCTTTAGTGTGGGACGCAACTTGTGTCGATACTCTTGCGCCATCCCACCTTCCTGGATCGGCATGCTGTGCTGGCGCTGCTGCTGCGGCTGCGGAAAACCTCAAGCGGCGAAAATATAATAACCTTATTGGAAATTATATTTTCGAGCCGTTTGGGGTTGAAACCCTCGGGCCGTGGGGTCCGAGTGCTCATGGTCTTTTTAAAGAAATTTCAAAACGGCTGGTTGACACTTCCCGTGACCCAAGGGCTGGCTTTTACCTTGGCCAAAGGCTAAGCATTGCCATACAACGTGGCAATGCCGCCAGTCTCTTGGGTACATTACCAGTCGACAGCGATGCGGATGAATTTTTCGACGCTATATTTTAGTTTTTGTATAGTTTTAGTTAAGTTAGGTTTTAATTTTGTTATTTTTGTTAATTATAAAGAAACTTGTCAGATATAAGAATAAATTTAAAAATAAATAGTTACAATTTCGGAAGTCGGTGTCAAAAAACGAAAAGCGGGACCAACGACACCGACTTCCGAAATTAAAGTTATTTATCACTTTGTAGTGTTTTTTTTTTGAAGTCGGTTGTTTTTTTGTTTTGTAAAAAAGTTTTTATCTGATTCATCTGTTTGCCAAAGTATAGTAAAATAAATAATAGGAACTTTGCATAGAGGCGAAAATGCCGCAACAAACACGTTCGAAATCGCTCTTATAGATTTTCGTTTATTTGAGAACAATTATTTTATTTAACAATAGTGTTAGCAATAGTACAACCCCCCTACATGAACTCGCAACTCTGGTTCTACAAAAGAAAACTGAGTTACTTACCAAGAGCCTTGTATTTCCTGATGATGCAGGACACTGCTGGAGTGGACAGGATACCATCTTGACCGACCAGCAGTCTTGCTACCTAGAACATAAAGTCTTAATAATTAATCTATATTACCTTCTGTCATATACAGTGTCTCTGGAAGTATGGATCAAATCGATTAGGGGCGTGGGCAAAACTTTTTAATCCTAAGAATGTCGGTGATTTTTTACGGTTCAAAAGTGGTCATTTTCAAACTTTTTAACCCTGAGAATGTCGGTGATTATTTCACGGTTAAAAATTATGACTAATGTTTTTTTCAATCACTTCATAGTGCTCAATATAAAAAAAAATATATTTAAAACTATCAGGGTTACTAAAAAAGATTTTCAACTCTCGGCTCTATGCAGAACGCTGGAAATCCAGTGCGCGAAAAAAAAATGCGCCCCTGCAAACCTGGGTTTATGTGTCTGTCGTAGACATTTATCTTACAGTACCTATAATAAAGTAATAATAACACATTCAACTTCCATTTAAAACAAAACATTAATTAACTGATAAAGTCTGCAAACAATATCTCATTTTAACGAAAGAAATAGTATTACCTATGAGTATTACCATATTTTATCCGTGATTATTACACTGCCTTATGCTTTAATAAAATGTTCAATATGCTTGAATGCAGTATGATTAACTAAAAAAATTAAATTGTTCATGCTTGTGTCTTTGTCTGGAAAAAAGTGGCCATTGCGAGTCACACTCGCACACAAAGGGTTCCATACCACTGTACAATATTTCATACTACATTTCTTTTTTTAATACTTTAGTTAAAGCTCATTGGATTCTACAGGCCTATTTCTCTGATTCCTGTCTTCTGGAAAATATTTGAGAAAAGTTTCACGATATTTTCTATATTTAATGTCTAGACTTTAAGAGACCTGGTTCCCTGAGTTGTTTCGCCATTACTTACAAAGGGTAGTCGGGCACGAAATTTTGAGTCCAACTAGCAATCTTTTTTACATCGACGGTGTAGTATCAATATCTAATAACTACAAAATCATGATTTAACAGGAGGCGAAAAAACCGTTTCAATTCTATAGTTTTTAATATTTTAATAAAAAAGTTACCTATATTAAACAAATAGTAGGAAACGTCGTCGTCGATTCAAGACTTTATGGCTTTGCAAATATGAGCTATTTCATATTTTACCTACGAATATGCAGTAAAGTGAAAATCGCTAAAATGTTAGTTATTTTACTAAATATTGACACTTGACTGTCGATATGACGATAGAAGTGTTTTCTAAACTATTTAACACACTTTATATTTACACTAGCTGCGCCCCGCGGTTTCACCCGCGTAAATGTCGATCCCGTGGGAATGTCGGGATAAAAAGTAGCCTATGTCCTTTTCCGGGACTCAAACTATCTCTATACCAAATTTCATCTAAATCGGTTCAGCGGTTTGAGCGTGAAGAAGTAACAAACATATAAACACACACACACACTCACAAACTTTCGCCTTTATAATATTAGTGTGATTGATTATTATAAGTACTTTTATCATTTATTTTGAGCTGGGGGCGGGGCATTATTTTCTTTGGGAATTAAAAAAATCTTTGCTTATCACAATGATATTTAAATTTTCCAACAGTAGTTGATTCAAGTGATTAGATTGAATGTACAGACGCCAGCACATCAACCTACCCGAAACTGTCACATTTTCCCAATCAACTTTGAACCTTAAGGTTTAGCGATAAAGTTGAAAATCTATTAAAGAAATTTGACAGAGTACCTAGTAGGTTGATATGCTGGTGTCTGTACGTTGTAATATTATAATTATTATCATAAAATCTACATGAGGTACAATTTTTATCTTATCACAAAAAAAGAGCTTGTCATCATCTGAGATTATTATCATCATAGGCTATTTTTATTATTGACTAGCTGCGCCCCGCGGTTTCACCCGCGTAAATGTCGATCCCGTGGGAATATCGGGATAAAAACTATCGTATGTCCTTTCCCGGGACTCAAACTATCTCTATACCAAATTTCATCGAAATCGGTCCAGCCGTTTTCATGTTATGTCGTGACAACGGAAAACGGGTTTCATTTTTAACCGACGAAAAAACGGAGGAGGTTATCAATTCGACGCGTATATTTTTTTTTTTTTTTTTTTTTTTTTTTTATGTATGATCACGCATAACTTTTTACAGAGCAGTCCGATTTTGATAATTCTTTTTTGATTAGAAAGGATATACCCCGAAGGTGGTCCCATATAAATTTGGAAAAAAAATTCCAACCCTAAGGGTAGGAAAACAGGGGATGATTGATAGTTCACTCACTGATTGTAATGTATGACCACGCATAACTTTTTACAGATTAGTCCGATTTTGATAATTCTTTTTTTAATGGATAGAACATACCTCGAAGTTGGTCCAATGTAAATTTGGAAAAAAAAATCCTACCCTAAGGGTGGGAAAATAGGGGTGATTTGTTGTTCATTCACAGATTTTAATGCTGAGCTGTGTATTACAATTAAAAACAATTAAAATTAAAGGCCTATCTATGTTGGTATATAAAGCCTGTTTTTTTAAGTATTTTACTATACAAAAAATAATAGTTAAAGTAGGATTAAGTATATAACAGTTAATATCTAAAGTAAGGTAGGTAGCCATTTGAAAAGTAATCAAAAATTAAGCATGCAGTAATAAGTAAATTATACCCTCAAAAAATTATAAAATAAAAACTTTTTAACAAAAAAATTGAACCTCCGAAAAAACTGAAAAGCAAAAAATAAAAACCTTTTTTATTTTACCTTAATAAATAAGTTCTTAAACTAATGCAAGTATACCTAAAAAATTTTGAGTCGGCGCCAAACAATCAATGAACAAAGATCACTAAATTACCTAATAGAAATAGCCAAATCAAATTAATAATGCAACGTGAAATCTCCAGCGCTAAATATTAACATTCCAAACAAAAAGTGCGCTCTCCGCACGACCACTCGCAACTGTTTGGCGCCGACTCAAAATTTCTTAGGTATACTTGCATTAGTTTAAGAACTTATTTATTAAGGTAAAATAAAAAAGGTTTTTATTTTTTGCTTTTCAGTTTTTTCGGAGGTTCAATTTTTTTGTTAAAAAGTTTTTTTATATATATAGACTAGCGGCCCACCCCAGCTTGGCACGGGTGCAATTAATTTTTTCGAATTTTGGAAATTTTCTTTCATGCAAACCTTGTCCTGGCAATACCGAACATAACAAAAAAAAAAGAATTATCCAATTTGGTGCAGTCATTTGGAAGTTATAAGCGCGTACAGACATTTCGGGGACTTTGTTTTATACTATGTAAGGATGTTTTTTCGTTTATTACCGTTGGATCCCGTTTTTTGATCCCGTTTTTTAGGTATTACCGATGGATCCCGTTTGCTATTTCCGTTGAATCCCATATTATAACAACATGTGTACATTTCAGAAGAAAAGTGATTTACCTTTATCAAACACTAAAAAGAGATTATTTTTAGTGGGTTACCCGGAACCGAACTAGTTAGATTAGGTTAATTATTAAAAAAAAAACAATGTTAGGTTAGGTTAGGCTAAAACTGTGACCCCTACGCACGAGCCGAGCGAGCGAAGCGAGCGGTGCCGCGGCAGCGGCCGGCGAGTGCCAGAAACGACTAGATTATATAGAAAATGAGTTGTTTGTGAAATAAATAGTATACGAAACGTTGGTTGTAAACTAAAAATTTGTCAATGGAGTTTTGGTGAAACATTAGTGAACCCCTCATTTTATTATAAACAATTTTGTTGTTGAAAGTACCCGCATTCATATTTTTTTAAGCATTCGGGATCCAACGGAAATACTTTTCGGGATTCAACGACAATAAAACGTAATTATCTTGCATTTTTTAAATTCGGGATCCAACGGAAATACATAATAATGTTTTGCGGGATCCAACGCCAAAAATATTAAAATGGGATTCAAAAACGGGATCCAACGGTAATAAATCTGTTTTTTAAGTGATGTCATTAATTTCAAAACAAACTACTAGCACTTGGCACACACACAAAGCATCATTTTTTTTCTTTCTAATTTACATACTAGTATACCATCAAACCGTGAATAGGGATGCAGGGGTGAAAGGGATTTTTACATTAAAATATTATATAGTTTGTGGCCAAAAAGGACCCTAATGTGTTTACGGTAATTTAATTAACGATTATGTGCCCTTATTGACAACAAACTATATTATTTCAATGTTAAAATCCATTTTAAAGTTTTGTCCCGATTCACCCCTGCATCCCTATTCACCTTGTTTGTAGGTAGTACATAATTATTGTAATTGCAGCACCAAAATGTGCCCTTTATTAGTGAAGCCTCAACTTGCAATACAAAGGTCCAAATCACGGTTTAGACAGACTGACTGAGGCCCTGAATGGGATTTGCCACAATTGCCACAGTCTGTTACAAGCTTCAGGAATATTCTGATAATATAATTTAATTTATGGCAATCACCATCTGCCTAGCCTTTTCCCAACTATGTTGGGGTTGGCTTCCAGTCTAACCGGGTGCAGCTGAATATCAGTATTTTACATGGATAGATAGATCATTTACATGGAGCGACTACCTATATATTATGACCTCCACAACCCAGTTACTGGGTAATATGATACCCCTTGGTAAGACTAGTTGTCAGACTTTCGGGCTTCTGACTACCCGTAAAAACTGTCAAAGATCCACGAATAACAGCCGGGAGCAATGGCATAACATGCTTTCCAAGGCATGAAGGGGTCTCGGTATGTAAAGATGGTCACCCATCCACAGACCATCCGCGGCAAGCATAGCTTAAACTGATCAATCGACTTGTGCGGCTGTTATTATTTAGCCACAGGCCCCTCTTTAGCCATGATGGGAATATCATCAGTTCATCACCAATTATCCAACAATATTTAATGCATATTTTGTCCTGAAAAACTGTCTTCTGACTAACTAGTAATTAACTAAATACCTACTTAATAAAAATTAAAAAAATTGAGAAAAGGCACTGAACTGTAAAATATGAAAACACAAATTTTAATTGGGAAAGGAGTTGTATTTATTGAAAATTGGCATGTTTTCTTTGGAGTATGTTGAGAAGAATTACTCTTGTAAAGTGACAGCACATTGATCCTGAAGTTTGAACTTTTTTTTTTTAACAGTGCCTTTTCATTTCTTTTTTCTGCATCAGAAGACTGTAATCTTAAACATTTAATAACTCAACAAAAACACATTTTTAAGTTCTGCGAACTGTTAGTGGGAAAAATAAGTAACTAATATATTAATAAATAATTGAAAATAAGAACTTACTCCATTAGCTGCTGAGATCTTGATAATTTTGTCAACTACCTCCTTCACGAGATATCTGCCATCTCCACCGACAACCAGCGTTGATCCAACCAAGGAGTCTTTAACCGCATCCAAAATACTCTGCACAAAGTTTTCTGTGTAATGTTCTTGGACGAAAACCTTAACTTTTTTACGCAAACCACTTGTTCCCGGCTTCTGTCCCTCGAAAGGGTTAGTGTTCACAGTTACTACACTAGGCATTTTTTATGAATTAAGTAATGTTTTAACCGACAACACGAGCTAACTCGACGCTCCGTCCTAATTAAATACCATATATTATCGGAGTTTTTAAGGTCAGAAAGATCGCGCAAAGTTATTACAAAACTATTGTCAGAAGTGTCAAACCAATGTCAAAGCAAGGTCATATTATCGATGCGTTCGGCGAATTAAAAGGAGTTTGTTTACCTCCTCTGATACATAATAAATAAAATTGATTAAGCAAATATTGTTTATAGCTGGTAGAACATTGTTATGTACTCTTTCTAGATACAATATCTAGTAACATATCAGTGAAGCCCCTGAGTATAATGATCATCAATACTGTCACAATAGTTCGCAACTGAATTTATGAACGCGACTGTAAAGTCGCGTATCAACTTCGCCTTTGCTAATTTTGGTCACAAAGTAATTATCTTATTTATTGTTGCCTACGCAATTACGCATGTAATGTAATGGTGTAAGATAAGACAAGGGGTAAGCAGTAATGCACGTAATAATAAGTCGATTCATTTACGTAGCGTCTTTATCTTTTGTAATGACAAGATGTATGTAAGTATACAATTGAATGTATGTACGTCGGTGGGTAGTTGTCAGACAATAAGCAGTTGCAGTGTTTGAATGAACTTGGTGGAATAATATAAATAAAAATTCAGCAGGAACATTGATTTTAAAGTTAAATCGAACTTTAGTGAGTTACTTCTTCGTCGTTGTATCTTTTTTTGCTATTTATTTATTTTCTCCCACAAGTATCTATTAAAACCATAGAAAATTAAAACGTACCCACACAGTTTATACAGATTGTCTTTTGACGTATTCCTATGAGCAGAACGTGATAGTGTGACTCATAGAATTAATGTGTGACTCATTTGCAACAATTAAGCACCCCAAAATAATAATATCTGTAGGTATTTAGGGAATAATATCTGGAATCTATATTTAGAGGGTAGGCTGTCAAAATTGAATCAAAATTTAAAAGCTAAAATATTTAATCAAATAATTAACTAAGTATAAAAATAATAACCGCCACACATCTAAATTCACAAATTATCATGAAGAATCTTATTCTAAATATATCTATCTATACTAAATCGTTTATTACATTGTTACATATATTTTTATATTTGCAAGCTTTGATGGAGCCTCCGAACTCTTTGCTCAGGTACTTGGCGACGGCCAGGCAGAGTGCGTCGTTGTAGGGAGCTGCTATCACCTGTATGCCCAGGGGAAGACCTTGTGAGTTCACAGCGAGAGGTACCTGGGGAAAAGCAGTTTTAGGTAAGTGTATTTTATTAAACTAAATTATTATACTTTCGAGAGTCGAGAAGAACCCTACTCCCAAGAGTGTCACGAAAAAATTGATAATGAATTATTGTGTAATTTGTATGTGTCTCATCATTTTTCATTAATCATGGGTTTCTCAGCGAAAGCTAGGTTTTTAGAATGACGGGTAGAAACACCAGTCACTGGTACTTAGTTGACCAAAGTGCCCTCCGCGTTAGGAGTATATACAGGGTGAATTTTCCAAGTGGGCGTGGATGGCCAAATTCTAAACTATGAGGAATAGCGAAAAGTACTCAAAGGAGTCGCGGGCTCGATTTTGATAAAAACTAAAATTGCGTCATTGGATTTTTGAAAAATCAATATTTCTAGCCAGGAATCGAACCTGTTGGTTTTGAAAAAAAAACACACACACTGTATTATTACACCATACGATAGTGTCCCTAATAAGGATCAAATTCTGGGAAGTAATGACATACGGCAAACTTAAGGAAAATGTTGAATTTTAATAAACTGCTTCTTTTTTCATACTTTGTTCGAAATGATGCTCAATATTTTTACACCCGAAACACTCGTAGCGCAGTCACCTTCACAAAATTATGTTCTAAATTCAAAGTTTTAGTTGCAGTACAATCCTTGAGACGTCGAATCCAGCTATGTATTCAAAAACAATTGTCATAATTTTGAACAATTAATCAGTTAAGGTGTAATAGGTAGGTAGCATAAGAAAATAAAAAAGTATTTTGATAAAAATGAGCTCTTTCCTTTAGTTTGCCGAATGTCATTACTTCCCAGAATTTGATCCTTAGTAGCGACACTATCGAATGGTGTAATAATACAGCGTGTGTTTTTTTTTTTCCAAAATCAACAGGTTCGATTCCTGGCCAGAAATATTGATTTTTCAAAAATCCAATGATGCAGTTTTAGTTTTCATCAAAATCGAGCCCGCGACTCCTTTGAGTACTTTTCGCTATTCCTCATAGTTTCGGATTTGGCCATCCACGCCCACATGAAAAATTCACCCTGTATACCTATGTATATCGCACCTTCGGAGCAACAAAGTCACAAATACCCAAAACTGCAAAATTGAGGCAAGTATGCCAAATAATTGTCTCTGAACCATGCCTATACTTTTAAAAGTCCTCTCCTGTAAAATTAAAAAATGAGCTGTTGTGACTTTGTTGCACCGAAATAGATACACCTAGATAACGCAAGAGCACCTACTTCGCGTGCCAAAAATCGCAACAGTTTACGATCGAAAATCATAAGCCGCCGCTTTCGCGCTCAGTCCTGCGTACTGCTGGCTGGGTGAGCGTGAGCGAGAGAGCGCGAGCTTATGACGTCATAGTAGGTAGTCAAAAAGTGGCACGCTTAGTTTTTATACAGTTCGTGATACTTGGTGCGATATGTTCTGTGGCCCTCCGCTCCGCGGCATTCCGCAGCTACCCACGACTTAGTGCCCTTGTGACGATATCAACGAAATATAAGTGCTATGGATATGAAAATAAGATACAAAAGTATTTCCGCTTACGAAAAACCTTTGTCATGCCATGCCACACCGTGCCGCTTAGTTGTATAAATATTACCTGAGTAGCAGGACATTTAAGTGCGTTAACGATGGCCCAGTATGCGAAGTTGTAGGGTCTCATGAAGCAGGAGTAGTGGTACGGTGCCGGCTGCGGCGCGCTCGGCATTAGCAGGACTCCGTTGTCACCGAGTTTAGTCTGAAACATGGAAATTAGGGGTTATAATAGCTGTAGTTAACAAGCTGTACAAAGGCAAAGATTTCGCGATCATGAGCAAAAATGAGTGGCTCATAGCAAAAACGAATGTGCTGGCTCTCTCTCCAAGGTTGATGGTAACCACTCATGATGATTAAGTACCTTGATTCGTGTGTCCAGCTAGATGTCCAATAGCCGAATTATTGTCCGAAAACGGTTGCTTACATAGACGCCAGCACATCAAGCTACCCAAAACTGTCAAATTTTCCCATTCAACCTTGAACCTGATGCTGTAGCGATAAAGTTGAAAATCTATTAAAGAAATTTGACAGATTGTAGTAGCTTGATGTGCTGTGTGTGTACATGCAAACTATTGATTCAGATTATTATAGTGAACCTACCTCAACCTCAACTCGGAGAACGATGATGATGATGATGATGAAAATAAGTATTTGCAGGCTGGCGCAAATAACGTCGTTTTGAAGCATTTTAAAGCAGCTTCTAATCGGCTTCTAAATACCAGTAATCTAAGAACAACTTACAAATAAGTCTTCCTTCAGCTCTTTGGTGATCTTCTCTGCCCACTCAGCGTCGACCTTCGGCAGGTACTGCTCCTCAATCAGCCGCACGATGGTAAACAAGCAGAGTTTACTCATACACACCATCTGTTGGAGATTTACACGTGAGATGGAATCAAAGACAAAAACGACACAGGTCCCACAGGAACCACAGGGAGGGGTACGCCAGGGTTCCCTGCTGATTGTATGTAACCTGGAGGGCTATGAATCAGGCAGGAGGTTTAAAACTTTGGAACTAATATTGCAGCATCTACTGGTAACCAGACGCTATATCATCTTCAGGTTAACGGGTGTCGAGAGTAACCACCGCTTTACCGCTTATAACCAAGCTTTGTAGAGGAAGTCGCCCGTTGAACCCTACAGTTTTGAGGCAGCACACTAAAGTGGGTGATCGACGGGCGAGCCGTATACCGCGGTTTTGGAGACGACGGTTTTTACTCGCGGAGTCGTGGCTCGTAGGTGCTGATCGACTAGCGAGCAAAACAGTCGAGTGTGAACCGCAAATGAGGCAATATGTCTTGTTCGAAGATTGAAGTTTTGTGTTACCTCGGTATAGCATACCACGAAATGAATAAAAAAAAGCGAAGACGGCCTAAAGATTGGGTTAAAAGTTGGATTCAAAGAAGACAACAGTTGTCGTATACCCATTTGTCGCGGAAAACTGTCGGCTCGGCTCGTCAGTGGTGATCGACACGCGGTCTTGTGCAGCGTGCCGAGCAAAAAATTAAACATAACTAACGAGCCGCGAGCCGGGCTTGTTGGTTTTTAATACCGCGGTATTGCAATGATCCACGGGCGAGCTTTACCGACGAGCCATAAAACGGCGGTTTTACTCGCCCGTCGATCATGGCCTTCACAAAACAGACACAAAGAAATAGACAAACAACATAGAGATAGACAGCTCTTTCTTTACAAAGTGAAGCCTCATATCCACTAGGCAACAATTGATGCGTAATACGTGACGCTCAACATATTCGGCAGCGTTGCACAACAGCGCGCGACGTTGCCAGCTGGCGCGCAATATGACGCGCGGCTTGTTGTTTGTTTCCGTGCAACATGCAGTTGAGCATCAAATGTTGTCGAGTGGAGACGTGATGTGAAGTCAACCACAAGGAGATCACTTAATACATTTTCTTTATTTTGTTAGTAATTCCTAACCCACCAACGTGGTTTTTTTCTTTTTGATGCATTTTCGATAAAATTATAACCATCGTCGCCCAAATCAACACTAGTTCCTCTGGCAACATGTTGTCGACGACTGATCATGCGTAAACAGACAACGTTGCTAAACATATTTTTGGCGTGCTGTAGAAATCTCTCTGCAACCTTTAATTTTTTCTTTCGTTTTTTCAGTTTCTATGGTGGCTATGCTGCGTATGCTGGTGACAGTTAGTATTATACCTACCCTAAATTCTTAGCTTGGAGCATAGAATGTACTCTTTCATAGCCAAAACCATATTCAATTTCCACCTAGGACGCTCTCAGTTTTACCCTGGGCCTTATTTATTTAGAAAGTCCTTACCTTCTTAAGAAGTTCAACAAGTCCATTAGCATCTCCCTTGTTGTCAGTACAGAGGCTTGGCAGATGTTCAGGCTCCTTGGTCATCCAGTACTTCCAGATGCTGTACATGTGATTGAATCCCTTGTGGTAGTACGGCTCAGGAGCGTTCTCTGTTGAGGAGATCTGATGGCTGATCCTGGTTATAACACTGGTGGAAGAAGATGTGTATTAATTACTTTTCGATTGCAGTCGTGTTGGTGCACTTTCAATCATAATCTCAATAATTTCGAAGGATATTGCTAATCCATTGCTCCATATGTTCGAAAACTTTATCTGCTCAACAACGTAAATGAATGTTGTTGAACTGTCCAAATGAAAGCCATTGCTACTGATAGTGTGTTACGTAAAATAATTACCCCGCTGAAATGTACAGACGCCAGCACATCAACCTACCCGAAACTGTCAAATTTTCCAAATCAACTTTGAACCTTAAGCTTTAGTGATAAAGTTGAAAATCTATTAAATAAATTTGACAGATTGTAGTAGGATGATGTGCTGGCGTCTGTACAGTCAAGGAATGAAAATGTTACCACCATGAAAATGGTACCAAAATATACTTTTGGAATCTTCTCCCCCCCAAGCCCATTATTTTGGCACACTAAAAGGTTAAAAATAAATAAAAGAAACCGAACTGCAACTAAAAAGTTCAAAACAAGCTCAATTTTCCAGCCTGATGCAGTTGGTAGCATCCAAAGACATTAAAATTATATCTTAAATCTCTTTGGTACCATCAAATCACAGATTGAACTAAAACAACTGCCTCCAGGAGGCAGTTGTTTTAGTTTTATAAAAGCACATGAAAACTGGCATTTATCTTACCTCTTCATAGCTCCTCTAAGACATGACCTCACGGAGCTCACACTAAGGTCTTGCGCAGTCTCCATGTAGTAGAATTTTATGTCCTGCAACACCATAAACAGATTTACAAACAAAGAATTAAGTATTGTGATTTGCCTACATAAAGTCCAATCGAACTTCAAAGTAAACTAAGAGGTGCTACACGCGGCATATTTGGTTCGGCAATATTTGTTGAACAACACAACATGAAGCAATTACTAATACTATACACATTCGACTTCCATTCGGCTCGTGCCTCAGACCAAATAAAAAAGTCAAGACATAGCGCTGCGAACAATACAATGAAGCATGCCAAAACTACACCTCCGCTCTGTGCATACACGCTCACACGCATACATTTACAACCATTCACAATTAAACTACGCCTCACTAAGTGCACACATGTTTACGAAACCGGCTTCACTTTACTATTGATTGGTTTTTTATGTGGTCTGATATGAACTACCTATCGGCTAACTTCATTCGACGTCTACCCTCGCTTAATTATGCGTTCAGGTCAGGTCGGCTTCTTCCTCATCATCATCTGCCTTGCCTTTTCCCAACTATGTTAAGATCGGCTACCAGTCCTACCGGATGCAGCTGAATACCAGCATTTTACATGGAGCGACTGACTGGTCGGCTTCTTCCTGAACATATTTATGCTGAATCATACGAACCCGAACATGTGTGTATCTACAGGGTGTTACGGAAAGGGTATATCAATACAAACGGGTTGAAGAGTGTATCTGGTCTAGAATCTCTGTACAAAATTTCAGCTCAAAAGCAGTAACTTTGATAATGCTTAATATTTTTATATTTCGATAGTTTATTAAATTGAAATCATAACAAACGTGTCACCGCACTACGAGGGTCATTATCCATTATCTGTAGTGTGTCTGTGCGCCTAGTACACGCACATCACGCCGCCGCGCGCCAGTGCAGCGCCGTGATGTCGAAATAAAAAAATATTAAGCATTTTCAAAGTTAATGCTTTTGAGCTGAAATTTTGTACAGAGATTCTAGACCAGATACACTCTTCAACCCATCTGTATTGATATACCCTTTCCGTAACACCCTTTATAGCACCCCTAAAGATAACAGAATATTAGTAGTACTGTAACCTTAAAGTCGACTTCTCTATCCAACTTGAGTAGGGGAGCCTTGTCTCCGGCCACGATCTTGGTGAGCGGCGCCAGATCCTCGACGTGCTTGGTTATGAAGCCCAGCGATAACATGGATCCCTGGTCCTCACCGCTTCGGAAGAACACACCTGGGAACGGAAAATTAACTCTATAGTACAGATACCATCATATTTTTGGGAAGACAAGCGGAAGACCAGAGGTCATAGCAGAGGGAGATATATTCTAAATAGACATACATAGGTAATCACCGTAGATATTTAATAAGTTTTATATTAACAATGGTGGCCCAGTGGTAACAGCTGCGACTTATGAGTTGTAGGTCGTTGGATCGAACCCAGACAGGGGCTTTGCTTTGTGTAAATTATTTCATCACCACTGCTCTCAAAAACGGTGAAGGAGAACATCGTGAGGAAACCGGCATGTCCTAGAACCAATAATTCGAAGACATGTGACATCTACCAACCCGCACTGGGCCCGTGTGATTGATTACGGCCCACTCCCTCTCACAGAGAGGAGGCCTGTGTCCCAGCAGTGGGAACATTATCTATAAGTAGGCTGATTATGTTACGTTATGTATGTTATATTTCTACGGTAATCACACTACTACAGTACTGCATATCTATATTCACAACCACTCGATACGCTTCCGTATCGTGTCGAACATCAACCAATGTTATCTCAGGAGTCCTCTACACGCTGTTCACAAGTCCAAACCCGAAAATGTCAGTTTAAATTAAATACACGACCGGTGGTATTCTTCCCACAGCTGTTTGCTGTCGGGGGCAAGAGAAATCAGCATAGCTAATCACAACCATTCGACAGGCTATCGTATCGAAAATAGCATATTTTGATAACCTTATGTGTCTTGCGCCCGACAGCAAACAGCTGTCGGAAGAAGAGTGACATACGTCTATTTGATTTTAACAGACAACATTTTCGGGTTTTAGACTTGTGAACAGCGTTTAGAGGACTCCTATACGGTACGGTAACATATCGAGTGTTTGAGAATAGCTATGCAGGTTATCGAAATGTGTTATTTTCGATACAATAACCTTTCGGGTGGATGTGAATAGTTATGATGCTGATGTCTTAGTGCACCAGCATCATCCGTGCATTTATTAAACTTGCGGAAAGTGCAGGGAAAATATGGAGAAATAAATACGAGAGAGCCTTCAAAATTACAGTCTCGTTCTTTGTTCCAAGGAGAGATGGTGTAAAACTGACCTCGTAAATTAGTGGTTCCAGGAGTAGGGTGATGTCCAAACATGCCGCAGTAGAATGCAGGCATTCGAGTAGATCCGCCGAGATCAGAACCTGAAAAAGTAATTATTAATCCGTTAGAAGTACTGTGTATACCTTGTGTGTAAGTACTGTAGTAATGCGAAGGGGAGATAGCAGCCTTGAAAAGCTGGTTATTGTTGGCAATACCGAAGGAAAGAGAGCGAGAGGCCGGTCGCCAACACGATGGTCCGACCAAGTGAAAGAAGCTACGTCCTCAAGCAATTTTCAGCAGGTGGTGATGGCAACTTTGGACCGGAGTAGATGGAGGCAGATTGTCCGTTTGAAAGGATCCAGTGACCACGATCCTCAGTAATGAGGGACCGATTGCAGAAGAAGAAGTACTGTAGAGACCTCTTTGAGAGATTCTGACCTCCTTGCGGGTCAGACCGCTGGTTATATTTGAAGTATGTTCCATTCAAACATTCAAGCATGTGTCATATTGGGGTCGTAGGTTTGACGTCCAATAAATAAGTCGATAATTATATAATATCATAGAAAGACTCATAAAATATATATCCCATGAAACTATAAAGGGATTTTGATTTAAATAACATAATTCCCCCCGTGGCGCGAGCGTCACATTAGAGTCAGCAAGACTCTAATATATGGTGGAGGCGCCGGGTATCGATCCCGGTACAAAACCAAAACATTTGCCTGGTGGTGAAAGGTGCCTTAAAACAAAATTTTGCAAACCTTATAGGGTCCATATTTTGTACCAATCGTCTAAGAAACAAGATCGGGGCTTATCGGGCCAAACGTAGATTTTTGGCGTTCATAATATTATGTAAAGAAAAAGGAAGAACTCCGGGAGTGCCAAGAAGTGAAAACTTGAACAATTACGTGTGTATTTTTTGAATCGTCATTATAAAAAACAAAACACAAACAGAATACTTTGCCATCACTCACTGACATACATTAAAACCGAGTATATCCCGAGCACAGCCGAACACATCCGAATGTACCGTGGTGTCGGTAACAGTGTCGCGAGTTCAATGGCTTTTTCCCCGTCTCAAAAAATGCCCAACGCGTGCGCCTAAAGAAGTTTTCATTTCAAAAAAAGGAAATATGTTTATTTGCGGTAAACATGACGCATCGAACGAAGCATCGCTCAGCATAATGTTAAGACCCTATGCGAGAGAGAGCCCCAGCGCTGGTTTTCAGCGACAGCCGGCGTTAACGTGATGACGTCGCCCGGTGCATATGCTGCACCGACCACATGATGAAATATGAATAATACTTACACAAGCTGACGACAGTGGCACAGGACGCTGTCAACGAGGCTTCGGCTCCACTGGACCCGCCAGGAGTTCTGCCGGTGTGGTGGGGGTTTTTGGTCATGCCGTACACCATATTGCGGGTTTCTTGCCTATAAACATTTTGAGGATTAGATGAAGTATTTTTTGTCTTTTCGACCGAATGCATTTACAGTTTATAAATGAGAAGTTTTGGAGTTCAGCTAAGATCTTGCTCTGCTATTTTAAAACCTTATGAGTAGTAAGTAGAATCTACTCATTTCGTACCAAAGTCCATCATCACGTCCATCTGAAATCCTTTATGAAATTCGACTCCGAAGGCAATAAGAGCCATAACTTCGTGAGCTGGTATTTGATGACAAAATAAGGTTTAAATTACTTATTGTCAGACTCATCCCAAGTTGTGCTACAACAACAGCACCCTAATTGCGTAACACACTATCAATCGGAATCAGAACCACTTCGAAGCCAATTGCTAATCCATTGCTTCATAAGTTCGATAAATTTGTCTGCTCAACACGTAAATAACGCAATGAATGTTGTTGAACTGTCAAAATGAAACCGATTCCGATTGATAAAGTGTTACGCAATTGCCCCGCCGGTTCAGCGCTGTAATAGGCTGAGTTGATTGATTGAAAGGCTGAACACGTATAGTTATGAAAACCATAGAAATGTAAAAAATATATCTATGTACTAGCAGCGCCCCGCGGTTTCACCCGCATAAGTTTCGATTTCGTGGGAATATCGGGATAAAAAGTATTCTTTGTGTTAATCCTGGTAATAAACTATCTGTATGCCAAATTTCATCCAAATCCGTTTTGTAGTTTTTGTGTGAAAGAGTAACAAACATCCATCCATTCAACCTCACAAACTTTCGCGTTTATATTTATGAGAACCATAGAAATGTAATATACATATGTATCTATGTATGAGAACCAGAAGCAGTGGTGGCCCAGTGGTATAGGCCGCGACTTACGAGTTGTAGGTCGTAGGTTCGAACCCAGACAGGCGCTTTACTTTGTGTAAATTATTTCATCACCACTGCTCTCAAAACGGTGAAGGAAAACATCGTGAGGAAACCGGCATGTCCTAGAACCAAAAATTCAAAGACATGTGACATCTACCAACCCGCACTGGGCCCGCGTGGTGGATTACGGCCCACTCCCTCTCACAGAGAGGAGGCCTGTGTCCCAGCAGTGGGAACATTATAGGCTGATGATGATGATGAGAACCTACCAAACAAGCGCCTCAGGCAGATTAGTGGAAGCCACAACAATGCCTCCAGCATCCTTCAGCCTCTTGACTGCCTCACTATCTTCTGACGCCACTTCATTGCGCCGGCATTTGAGGCCCATCGTCAGGGGCATGCCTTTCACTGCCTGGCTCTCCTTTGTTGTGAATGGGACACCTGTGGGATAGAAAAGGAAGGAGTGAAGTGTTATCGTCTTGATTTCAGCCTAGAGCTACGAAACGGAAATAATTTGCAGGGTCGTACAGACGCCAGCACATCAACCTACCCGAAACTGTCAAATTTTCCCAATTAACTTTGAACCTTATGCTGTAGTAATAAAGTTGAAAATCTATTAAAGAAATTTGACAGATTGTAGTAAGTTGATATGCTGGCGTCTGTATTTCAACGATAAATATGTGATGGCTTTAAATAATTTTAAAGGAAATGTTCCACAAACGATGGGACACTTAATATCGTGTCCTGCGTGTCCTGTCAGCTGCATATTACAGGAACTGATGGACGCTGGTGATGGCGTCAAACAAGGAACCGAATTCTGTGCTGAGTCCATTTAGATTGCTATCGACACGACACGCTAAGAAGAAGAAAGGAAACTTTGATTGACTTGTACACACGGCGACACAAACTATACATTTCCAGTTTTAGCTAACCTGGCATTGTATAGGTTTTTCATACAATCAGAAGTCAGCTTTAAATACGGGTTATGTTGTATAGCTTGATGTGTAGCCGTGTGTACAGACGCCAGCACATCAACCTACACCTAACTGTCACATTTTCCCAATCAACTTTGGACCTTATGCTTCAGTGATAAAGTTGAAAATCTATTAAAGAAATTTGACAGATTGTAGTAGGTTGATGTGCTGGCGTCTGTACTAGAGTTTTAGCTACAAAAAGTTGTTATGTGAAATTCCCACTACGTCGGTAAAAAACCTTTTGTAAGAAATAATTAATGATCTAAACGTCTTCGTGATAGGCGCCATTTCCTGTATTAAAACCTCGGAATTATTAATCCGGTTGATTAAAAAAAACTTTTTTACAAAAAAAACAACCGACTTCAAAAAAAAACACTACAAAGTGAAAAATAACTTTAATTTCGGAAGTCGGTGTCGTTGGTTCCGCATTTTCGTTTTTTGACACCGACTTCCGAAATTAAAGTTATTTTTCACTTTGTAGTGTTTTTTTTTGAAGTCGGTTGTTTTTTTTGTAAAAAAGTTTTTATTTTTCACTTTTTAGTTGTACCTACCCCACACCAATTCAATTAACACTAGAGTGCATTGAAGAATTGAAGACACGACTCGAAGAATCATCAAAATTCCCATAGAAATGCCGGAGATGCAGTACATTTATGCATATAACTTCGTACATAAGAATAATTACCTAATGTATTATATACTAAAACCTTCCTGAAAGTATGTAGATCACACTAATGAAAGAATTATCAAAATCGGTTCAGTAGTTTTTGAGATAATCGCGGACATACAAACATACATACATACATACATACATACATACATACGGGTCGAATACAGAACCTCCTTTTTTAAAGTCGGTTAATTAACTAGTAAAAGCTTCACAGACACGATGGAAAAGTCTTTGTCGCCAAAACATCTAAAACCTCAAAGATTTAAATCGTTTGACTTGCCCACTCCGCACTTAGGCAGCGCAAAAAGAGGCAATACTGACTAGAGATCACGCATGCCGTATCTAGCGTTTCCATGACAATTAAGTCAATCTTTTGATGCAGTAGAGCGAATCTAACGATTTAATTATTTGAAAAACCTATCATAACTTGTGAAGTTTAATTGACCTAGTACTTAGAGGTATAATTTATTTCTCGTCGTTTTTTTTCTCTGGTGACTATCTATTTTGAAAAAATACATACCCAACAATGGTTTCTTGTTAAACTCTTCTTCTGGAAGACCGGTGGCTATGAGGGCGTCCACCTCTTTCGCTTCAGCCAACGCTGCGTCATACCGGTCCAAGGCTATCGCATTTATCACTGGGTTTACCTGAAAACATTCGCAATATTTGTTATTCTTATAATTTAAGCCTTCATCATCATCATCATTCACACCCCGACTTCACTTAATTACTGCTGGGCAAAGGCCTAATGTATCTACGCCTTAACTTCTGTCAGTATTCTGTGCTTCTGTGTAGGTATCCTTTACTATAGATCGTTTACATGGGAGAAACTTCAATGAGCGAATCTATTTTTAAACCAATCTATTTTCCAATCTTTGTAAATGAAGTAAGTAAGTAGATATATAGGTAAATACATATTTTTAATATCAGGAATTAATTTGATTAAGGGTTGATTTTTCAATCAACAGATAATTTTTATTCGTGGAATAAAATTTACGTTTGACAGTTTTTGTATGGAAGAACTGTCAAAAATTCAAAATTATTCCTCTGATAAAGTTAATCTGGCGTTGGAAAAATCAGCCCTTAGGTATTGTGGTTTATCCATACTAATATTATAAATTCGAAATTAACTCTGTCTGTCTGTATGTTACCTTTTCACGCCTAAACCGCAGAACCGATTTCGGTGAAATTTGGTATAGAGATAGATTGCATCCCGGGGAAGGACATAGAATAGTTTTTATCCCGATATTCCTACAGGATCGACACTTATGCGGGTGAAACCGCGGGACGCAGCTAGTGTTGAATAAAGAAAACGTCACCAATCCGCGTAGAGCAAGCGATCATTGCTCATGCCTTCTCTGTTTGAGAAGAGGGCAAAAGGCCTTTGGTCATGGCAAACCATGTAGTGGGCAATATTAGGCTGGTATTGTATTTATTTGAGAAAATACAGGATACAATTTTTCCAAGATTTTCCTTACGATAAAGGGACCATTCAAGTATTACGTAAGCACTACAGGGGGGCGGGAAGTCTTTGCTTTGCTTATTTTTGATGACATGGGGGATGGGGGGTCTGGATGGTGATTACGTCAGCAGTATTTATTTTTTGACTTTTTCGGATTTTAGTCGATTTTGGTTTCAATACAATGTGAACAGTACCTACTTTTTGCGTTTGAAAACGAAACGCATAACTGCTTCTCATGCATGAATCAATAAAGAAACCAGAACACATGAAAAAATTCATGTAAATACCAATGTTTACGTAAGCATGGGAACGGGGTAAGCGCTTTGTTTACTTTTGCTGACGAGGGGGAGGTGGGAGGGGGGGGTTAATAATTGCAAAAAATCTGCTTACGTAATACTTGAATGGCCCCAAAGTACCTATAATTCAAATGAACGCAAAGTCTCACCTCCTTAATCCTCTCAATGACAGCTCTGACCAAGTCTTCTGACTTCAATTCCTTCTGTCTTATCTTCTTAGCAAGCGCGGTAGCACTCTCAGTAAGCATAGCATGCTTCTTCAAGTCAAGGGCTTTAATTTCTTCATTGTGACAGTTCCAGAAGAGAGAGAAGATGCCGTCGACAGTAAAGTCGAACATCAGTCGTATGTACATAAATATTATTTTACATACTTTCCCCATTTTCATTTTTTGGTGTTTCTATATCTGTTGGATTAAAGTTGATAACATAAAATTAAAATAAAATTCATTTATTTCAGATAACTAATTGATCCATAATTGACAACATTTTTTGGTGTTTCTATATCTGTTGGATTAAAGTTGATAACATAAAATTAAAATAAAATTCATTTATTTCAGATAACTAATTGATCCATAATTGACAACATTTCATATTTTTAACCTGCATTTATTATTACGTTATATAAAAGTAAATTCAAATCTAGGGCACCCATATTTTTTCGTTTTTCGAAATTATGTACTTTTCATTCATAATTTTAACTTTGAAATTCGGTGTATTCTAAAAAGACGTAAGTGCCAGATGACGGTAGAATGGCGATATTACCTTTGCTTTATTGTGACCCGTCAAAAAAACTGTTAGATGTCACTTGTCTCAGTCGTTGTTTTGGTTCCGTCATTGGCGTATATTTTTCATTGGGATCCATTTTATTGGCGAAATATCAATCAAAAATTGATAATATTAACAGTAAGCAGCGTGTCGAGTTGATAGGAAAAAATATTGTTGAATTCAATTCAGTTTTTTAGTCGTTTTCTAATTACACTTCTTAGGTGACATTGACATGTCTTGTTTGATATAATGTTTTCAATCAAAGACATTGGAATGCGCAAAGGTAACTACCTCATTCCGCCGTTTATGTGACGTCATCACGTGTTTTTAGTTTTTTTTTTTTTTCTCAGAAATTTAGAAATAAAAAAATAAAATAAAAATATATTTGAACTCAGGATACGAAAATAAAGAAATAGTATTTTTGTTTTAAGGTCATGTCAGGTTTGAAATGTTGTCAATTCCATAGTCCGATTTAGGTACAATAAAAATACATAAAATTAAATTAAAAATTAAAATAAATAAACCATTGAGTCATGAATTTTCTATCCGTTTTTTTTTCGGAAAGTTCTATCACCCTACTCGGAAAGTGGAAAGGTTTGAATAAAATCCCACTATTTTTCCGAATTAGTACCTACCTGGGTTCTAAGATAGACATACTTCTAAGGTAGATGGTACAGACGCCAGCCCTACTACAATCTGTCAAATTTCTTTAACACGTTAGCTGCGGCAAAAAATTTTTGCAAACTTTCCGTTCCTGCGGCACGAGGCATTATCGGCCCGCACCGTGACCAGACGTTAGGGCGACACGCGGTCTATTAGACCCCACCTCCTTTAACAGACTAAAATCCATTTTCTGGCGCGAAATCAAAGACAAATGAAAATTTTGGTCCTTATCGATATAGACAGTGAATTGATGAACCCTAATCTACCGTCGCCCCGGGATCTGATAGCTAGTTTAGAATTTATTGGCAAAACAAAATATGGGATCTTATACACCTCGTAACGCACTGAAATAGGGTAAATTTTCGCTAAGATTAGTGATGGGAAAAATAATATCGACGCAACGACGTTTATCTATTTTTGTGTGAAAATCTTAATGCGGTTCACCGAATAGAAAAAAAAGAAAACCAGAAGTAGAAAAGAAACTATCCTATTTATTCTGCCTCGGGCTTTAAAAATACACTTATTAGAACTTGAATTAACATAAAAAAATCAGTAACAATATACTTGTTTATAAAAAATCTCAATATATATTTTGTACTTATTTATGAGTGTTTTTCATTGAAACAGGGTAGACAATAAGATTTTTTGCACTGAGAGCACTGAGTCAAAATCTTTTTGGATTTTTTGTCAGCTTCACGAGATAGTAAAAATGCACAACACTAGTCGCGGCAAGCTCGCGTTGGGTGCGGTACGAGGTCCGGGGGGATATGGGACGTTTTAGCCTCGTTCCGCACTGCATTAAAATTATATTAATTCAGTGCGGTACGAGGCCTAAAACATCCGGTACCAAGGTAGGTATACCACTGAGTCCGGGACCATTAGCGCGTCTCAAATATACATTTATCTCTTTTCTATACTGGACCAAACCAAAGCTATGCCCTTCGCACGACAGAGATGTTCACGTTTTCCTTGCCGCACCACAAGGAAGTTGCATGTGGGGTGATTTAGGCCTCGTTTCGCACTTAACGTGTTAATAGATTTTCAACTTTATCACTAAAGCTTAAGGTTCAAAGTTGATTGGGAAAATTTGACAGTTTCGGTTAGGTTGATTTGCTGGCGTCTGTAGGTACTTATATTTGTATTGTTCACGAATAAAGTGTTCTTGCATGCGAAAATGTTGAGTATCCGTGTTTTTCAGTCCGCACAATACTATAAATAAATCGGAAAACATTATTCAAATTCCAGGTAGGTACCTATTAAGATGTAACTACATATTCAACCGCTAAACGGCTAAACAATGCATCATTCCAATGTACACATCACATTGACCCGCGACCTTGTCGTAGGTACCTATTAGTTATTTGTTTAATATAACCTAATACAGCTAAGAGCTAATTTTACCAAAGTTTTATAAGTACCTAGATAGATTTTCTGTAATCAAATCTCAAATGATTTCTAGTCGAATTTGAGCAGAAGGAATTCATTTATTTATTTATACATTTGGAATGGAGTGTGGACTCTTAGACAAGGTCAAATTATTACACTACCTATACCGTGAGTAGGTGTAACTCCTAATAAATTACGTCATAATCCCAAGTGATGACTCTGTCGACTGCGATAAAATTGCGGTTTGTCGGTCCAAAATCGAAAATTCGAAACTGAATCATACATATATCTCAGTATGTGAAAGCAGTCGAAGTTTTGATTTCTACATAAGCCATAGCGGATAGTTTACCTCGCAGTTTTTGGTTTATGCCACATTCAGGGCGTCTATAGAATAGAATAGTCTTTATTATGTACATACCTACACCATATAAATTACAGACATAAATATAGAAACTTTACAATGGGTGACACAATGGGCGGTCTTATCGCTAAGAGCGATCTTTTAAAGACAACCTTTGGATGGATTAAAGGGGAAGGACAGACAAATCTATAAAACTGACTCTCAGAATAACTTTCTTTAAAGTACAGCAGCGGGTTAATTGCGTAACACACTATCAGTAGCAATGGGGTTCGTTTTGACAGTTGAACAACAAACATTGCGTTGTTTACGTTGTTGAGCAGTTACATTTTTCGAACATATGAGGCAATGGATTAGCAATATCCTTCAAAATGATTCAGATTGATATTTGATAGTGTGTTACGCAATTAGGGTGCTGGCATGGTAACATATTGTTCTTCCCACTTCTATTGTTTCTCTACCATAGACCGCCGTTGGTCCCGGCTGTCATTCGTGGATTTTTGACAGTGGTTACGGGTCGCCAGAAGCCCGAAAGTCCGGCTCGGGACGTCCGTTGCCTGGCTAAACTACGTCTCATGACGTCTTGGGATGAACTGTGGCAAAGTTCTAGGGTAATTAAGGGCAAATATTATGGCAATATTCAACCCAACATTCCAGCTAAACCCTGGTTTGTCAAAAATAAGAATTTGAATAAATTAACCACATTATCATTATACGTCTCAGACTAGGCCATGTTTGCTCTCCAGTGTTTTTGGTTAAACTACGCATTCGGAATCATTCCCTTTGTGAGTGTGGTCTAGAAGAGGGCACTCTTGAACACATATTTTTCTCTTGTCGTAATCTTTTAGTCCCGCTATATGATATTCTCCCTCCTAATTTTCCCAGACCTATTAATATCCCATTCCTCTTAACACTCGTTGAGTCCCCATTAATTAATTCACTTAAAAATTTTATATTATTAAATAACATCAAACTATAACATGGCAACTCAAAGGCTACTCAAACAGTTCACTCAAGCAGTATAACTGGTCAATCTCAACTTTGTTTCCATTTACCTTGACATTGGCAGAATCATCGTTAAAACGATGGAGCCATTACCATAAAAAAAAGCCCGAAAGTCTGACCACCAGTATTACCAAGGGCTATCGTATGACCCAGTAACTGAGTTGTGGAGGTTACATAGGCAGTCGCTCCATGTAAAATATTGGTATTCAGCTGTATCCGGTTAGACTGGAAGCCGACCCCACTATAGTTGGGAAAAGGCTAAACAGATGATGATACCGTATATATACTTTCATATGCATTTAGTAAAAAGCTGTTATTTTTACATTACATACAGACTCTTCAACTTTTTTTTGTATAGAATAGATAATATAAAGAGACTAGTTTCTGCGGGGTAATTACGTAACACACTATAAGTAGCAATGGGTTTCATTTTGACAGTTCAACAACATACATTGCGTTGTTTACGTTCTTGAGCAGATACATTTTTCGAACATATCATCATCATCATCATTTCAGCCGAAAGACGTCCACTGCTGGACATAGGCCTCCCCCAAGCACCTCCACTTCGACCGGTTTTGTGCTTCTCGCATCCAACGAGTTCCTGCGGCCTTCACAAGGTCGTCGGTCCACCTTGTGCGAGGCCTTCCAACGCTACGCCTTCCGGTACGCGGTCGCCACTCCAGAACCTTTCGGCCCCATCGGCCATCTGTTCTGCGAGCAATGTGCCCTGCCCACTGCCACCTAAGTTTGGCAATTCTTCGGGCTATGTCGGTTACCTTGGTTCTCCTGCGGATCTCTTCATTTCTGATTCGATCCCGCAAGGAAACTCCAAGCATAGCCCTCTCCATTGCCTTTTGGGTGACTTTCAGCCTTCTAATAAGGCCCATTGTGAGCGACCACGTTTCAGTGCCATATGTCATCACTGGCAACACGCACTGGTCAACATATTCGAACATATGAGGCAATGGATTAGCAATATCCTTTAAAATGATTTAGACTGATAGTGTGTTACGCAATTATTGTGCTAGCTTGCGTGCGGCTTACTAAATCTAAGGAAAATCATCATATTTGGTAAAGAAAGTTGTGTCAGCGCTCTACAACAAGTGGTTATAGTCAAATGTGCCTCCATGCATGACAGTATGTTTTACGCAAGGCGCAAGGTAGGCGGTTCGACGACCGACTTAGGTAATTGAGCTCATTTCGAAAGTTCCCAGCTTGCATAAGGCTAATAAAGAACGACTCGGAAAAACTGTGTTGTTTATCGCGAATTGAGAAAAAAATTATATGCTTCAATTCTCTTTTAGTTATGATTTTTGTCCCACAAAATTTTCGAAAGAATCAAGACTTATTTTGTAAAGTGACATTAACATCTACCTAAGTACCGGGCCAAATTAAATTAATTAGCGCAACTCCGTAGACGTGATGGGTATCGATACCTAAACATTAAAAAAAACCGGTCAAGTGCGAGTCGGACT
Source organism: Amphipoea oculea (assembly GCA_945859645.1). Classification (NCBI taxonomy): domain Eukaryota; kingdom Metazoa; phylum Arthropoda; class Insecta; order Lepidoptera; family Noctuidae; genus Amphipoea; species Amphipoea oculea. The sequence goes on from OX243880.1 coordinate 18,315,878, forward strand.
CGTGCACCGAGGGTTCCGTACTTTGTAGGAATGTAACTACAAAGAACAATGGGTAAAGTTGTATGGGCCCCGTACCCAAAAAAAAAAGATGACTGTAGCATTATGAGCATTATCGGTATTCGTTGCCCTCATGGAGTAGTTTAATTAATCCTAAGACAGCATGTCTGAATTCACTTGGAGAAAAATGATATTTAAGGAAGTTAAATTCCTTTTGAGAAGACGGTACCCAGAGACAAGGTTAATTGTAGCATTATGAACTATGTCGGTATTTGTTGACCTCATGGAGTAGTTTAATTAATCCTAAGACAGCATGTCTGAATTCACTTGGAGAAAAAAGATATCTAAGGAAGTTAAATTGGTTTTGAGAAGACGGTACCTACCCAGAGACAAGGTTAATTGTAGCATTATGAACTATGTCGGAATTTGTTGACCTCATGGAGTAGTTTAATTAATCCTAAGACAGCATGTCTGAATTCACTTGGAGAAAAAAGATATTTAAGGAAGTTTAATTGTTTTAATAAAATAATAGGAAAGTTCATTATCTTAATTCAGGGCTCCTACTTCTGGGTGGTATATAAAAAAATAACCACGAAGGGGATGGCGGGGTCTATTCGCTCGATTCGCTCGCTCACACGACCCCGCCATCCCCTTCTAACCTAACCTGTCCGAGTCGGGGTGCCCTAAAGTCAAGATTGCATCCAGTTTCTCCTGGTAACAATAGTTGAGGGTGGCAGGTGTATAGGGTATAAAGCGAAGAAAATGAAAAACTTAAATTATATTAAAAGTTACTTGGAGATTATGAATATTATAGTTAATGAATAATATATTATGTCAAATGAGCATTACAGGAAAAGTTCATTATATCATAATAAATTAGGTAAAATGAAATTATATCTACAATTCATTAGCTCAACCAATCATTATATTAAACAAAAGTATATTAACTAAAATTAGGTCAAGTGAACGTTAGATTTTTTGTTATTATATCAACCGATACACACCCTGAATAAAGATAATGAACTTTCCTATTATTTTATTAAAACAATTCAACTTCCTTAAATATCTTTTTTCTCCAAGTGAATTCAGACATGCTGTCTTAGGATTAATTAAACTACTCCATGAGGTCAACACATTCCGACATAGTTCATAATGCTACAATTAACCTTGTCTCTGGGTAGGTACCGTCTTCTCAAAACCAATTTAACTTCCTTAAATATCTTTTTTCTCCAAGTGAATTCAGACATGCTGTCTTAGGATTAATTAAACTACTCCATGAGGTCAACAAATACCGACATAGTTCATAATGCTACAATTAACCTTGTCTCTGGGTACGGTCTTCTCAAAACCAATTTAACTTCCTTAAATATCTTTTTTCTCCAAGTGAATTCAGACATGCTGTCTTAGGATTAATTAAACTACTCCATGAGGTCAACAAATACCGACATAGTCCATAATGCTACAATTAACTTGGTCTCTGGGTACGGTCTTACTCGTTCTCCTTTACGGTTTTCGGATTTTTTACTTTACTTGTGTAGACGCTTAGTTTTTAAGTTTTTTTAAACCCTGGCCTTAATTTACTGAGGCAACAAAAGGCAAGTCCGGTTAAGCAGACGACAATCTCATAGGCTGAAAGGCGAGATGCCATTCCAAAAAAAAAAACATATTATTATCAAGGATTTCAAGGTAAAGCAACTCTTGAGTCGATTGACCGGTATATAATATATACCTTCGTGTTATATGGCTGTGTTGGCAAGTAAATATTATGATGCAGAAAGAGCGCGAATATATTACTTATTTTATTTTAAGTCGGCGAAAATAAGAGGAGGTTCTCAAGTGTGAAGTTGGTTATATTTTTAACACTGGTTCTCGGATGAATATTAAATAGTTAATAGGTAAATAAAAAGTCCCTGGGTCTCAAGTCCGAGCCCGAAGAGTACGAGCCCTGTAGAGTAAGAGAACTCCCAACAATGCACGGTCTATGGAGTTTAAACAAATTCCAACATGCCTTGACAGAAAAGAAGGAAAGAAAAAATGTTTTATTAATTACTAGCTGCGCCCCGCGGTTTCCCCCGCATAAGTCTCGATCCCGTGGGAATATCGGGATAAAAAGTATCCCATGTCCTTTCCCCGGACTCAAACCATCTCTATACCAAATTTCATCTAAATCGGTTCAGCGGTTTAGGCGTGAAAAGGTAACATGCAGACAGACAGATAGACAGACAGAGTTACTTTCGAATTTATAATTAGTATGGATTAATAATAATTACTATTTATTTCTGATCCCCTGAACCGGGTCCACACTGCTAGTTCGTCTTCTGATTTGATTGTTTTGTTTGCTTTTTTAGATCATTAAAGAGATGCTACCTATATGTATATGACTTTACCCTCAAAACATACAGCTTGCGTTAAAAGTGGACAAGTAAATAGCTACTTGTAAGTTAATTTAAGTTAATTTTTAAAAATTTAAATAATCGATAAAACTTCTTAAAGATAATCAAATTCTAAATTCCTTGCTGTTATTTTACAATAAAATTATTTTATAGCTATGGCTTTTCGCGGGCTCCCATAAGAGAATATTCAAATATTTAACCTTCGCCACCGATATGATACAATGAGATTCAACAACTAGATATAAATAACGAGTTATTTAACTTAGTAAGACAAGTTTTATTGTTTAATAATAGGTTTCTTACTTACATAAGTAAGAAATCTATTATTAGACAAAAAAATTTATACTTAAACAAAAACTGTTTTGAGCAGAATTCAGCGGAATAATTATCTTTGTATGACACTGTAAAAACGTCAGTGCATCTACCTACGTAGGTACCTAAACTTGATGCCACAGAGCATGTAACACTACTTGATGCCGTTTTTATAGTGCCTATTTACGTGTCTACCTACCTATGACTAAGGCTTATAGTTACCTAGGCCATCAGCATTATGTAGTGGAAAACATTTTACATAACGCTAGCCGGTATAAAAACACAGGTATTTACATCACAATCTTGTATTATTATTGATAATTCTGGCATCGTGTTTAATATTGTGACTGTATGGCATCGTGAATGGAAATAGGTAATAGGTACTACAATATACAATAAGAATGACAGAACTTTCCGTAACGTTATTTAAATTGTTTTTTTTAATGTATCGATATAATGAATATGTAGGTAAGTACATACAAACGCACGTGTCCAAAACTAGCTCAACAAGTTTCCGCGCGAAAACAGATTGACAGATAAAACTCCCTCCAAAATTAAACACAACTTTTTTATAAATCACAGACGATTGCGCGCGTGCTTACAGCCGCGAGTTTCGGATACTACTAAATAATATACATATTATGTTATGTGAGCGGCTGTCTTGATCATTACATTATAATTTTTAGGTAGACCATGTGCATTCGTTGACCTTTGTCCGGCGCGTCATACTTGATCATAATTCGATTCCGGCCGGGTGATCCGGTTATTCAAGACGTTCGAAACAAATAGGTACCTACCGGTTATAGTAAATAGAATTTGATTATCAGTATTTTATCAGGGTCGTGCACAGGTTAAGCAGATTGAATACCATAAGGTGTGTTTATCACTAGTTTGATATAATTATGTGACAATGTGCTGGAAAAGTGCTAAAGAAGCAAAACAAGTTAGAGTAAAGAGTTTCTTCATTTCAACTTCTTGATAAACTTTTTTTTTCTGACTTAGTTACTTACCAAAGTTTGTTTGTTCGTTTGTAGTTTGCAAGAACTCACCCTGTATATAAATATTAGATTCGGGATACCCAGTCTAGCAAAATCGTAAACTTTAGTCTGTATTTAATAAAGTGAAACCAGTTTTGCTGGAATTTCTAGTACGCTGTAAGGTCTAGGGCCTGAACTCTAGGCTAAATACCTATTTAGCCTAGAGTTCAGGCCCTAGACCTAGACCTTGGATATCCTGCGATTCCTAGATATACCTATAGTAATATTACATAAGTAAGTACTGCTTTGTGAAGGCAAATATTGTGTATTTTACATGAGATGAGGTTCTTGAAGTTTACAAATGGAAATGGTTATAATGCAAAAATTACAAAGGTAAAGATAGAAGGGCAATCTAATCACCGCGCTGTTTTCCAAGCGGATTAGAGATAGAAACATTTCGGTTATTTATTGGTAAGCCAACCAATTAGACAAGGTGTTCATCACCTCGTACCTACCTACATTGTGAGTGTAATATCTAACTGCCTATCCTTTCGTCGATTACAGGCGTGATATTATGCTTTATTTTTCATTTAGGCGGGCAGACGATCTATCCGCGCTTTAGATATTAAAAAGTCGACTGTAACATAGGTAAATGACCGCATACAAGCATTGGCCTTCGTGCGGAACAATATCTACGCAGATGACGGATAAGCACAGCAATTTGCAGCTTAAACTAAATTATAATTAATTTATTGTACAGACGCCAGCACATCAACCTACCCGAAACTGTCACATTTTCCCAATCAACTTTGAACCTTATGCTTTAGTAATAAAGTTGAAAATCTATTAAAGAAATTTGACAGATTGTAGTAGGTTGATGTGCTGGCGTCTGTACTTTCCTACAAAGTCATTAAGATTCTGTTGTTAAGACAGTGCTGTTAATAAAAAGATTATCATGCTGCGTGCTATGTACAAAATGTTGTAAAGCTAATTTCACTAGGCGCTCAAAAATAGATGAAGAGAAAAAAATGCTATAGTCGTTTAGAGTATCCATAACTTTACAAACATTCTTCGTAAACTGTAAAAATCAGCTGTCATGATCAAAAATGACACTTTGTTGACATATGACAGTTCAACAACAATGTCAACAATTCGTCAATTATTCCATGTCCCAATTATTAGGTTTTTATTTGTTTTCAATTAAAATCCGATTAAAAGTGGACAAAACTATAAAGTCCAATCATCTTAAAGTTAATGAGGAATTATTGTCATTAAAAAGAAGTTGCTACTGCTCAATTTCAAACGTAGAACATGATCGCAATTTCTAAGTCCACAAGAAATATCTTCAATAAAGTTACAATAGAAAGTTCCTGCATAATATCATACCTAGCCCCTTTCACATCATTCCGCTGATTCCGCGCCGTGTACACTACGCTAGCGTCAGCGAAATTTGAAACTAGAACTGAATTTTCTCAGCATAGAGCTCGGTTTGCAGAAAATAAACGCGGTGTAGTTGAATAAAATTAACATACTTATTCAAATGTATCAGCAGTGTTAAACGAGCAATGAGCATTACAAAAATCGACGAAACAGCAAATATTGAGGTGAGAATAATACTTTTATTTATTGCAATCAAAAAATAAAATTGGATTTTAGAAAATATCTATGCTCAACACTGTATGCAAAAAAAACAAACTAGTACTTGCAAACCTAGCCTAACTTTTGTCCTTGCACTTGCATAGGGCAATGATCTTTACTCCCTACAACCTGTTTCAGTGGTAAGGTCGCATATATCTAGCTTGTACCTCTTTAGTTTTGTAAGTTATTTTGTTCAGGGACAGTGGGTAGAAGAATTTTAATACAAGGCAGGTCATTACTAAGCAAATTATAGTCATTGAATGTGTATGTTATTCATTATTATCTGTGGTAAATTTATCAGTAATATTTGTGTAGTGAACGGAGATTGGTGTGTCATAATTTTATCATTATTGTGGAAGGTAGGTAATTTAATTTATTTCTCAGTCTCTTGTTCTTGTGTTTTTAGGTCAGTGATAACTATAGTAAGGTTGCTTTATGTATATGCTCTTTATACATAAATTATGATTATTTGGAATATTAGTAACTACTTTTAGAACTTTATGTAAATAATTGTGCTAACTGCCAAAAAAGAATGCCATTATATTCTGACCACTATTATATATTATATTATTACCAGAATATAAAGGCAATTTTTTCTTTTTAATTCTGTTTTCATAAATCAATTTTTTTTTTGCCATAAGGTTCTTGTAAGTAGACCTACTCGCCAGAAGTATAATAAAGATACTGTGAGGTAGCTAGTACTGATAATTCATCATCATCAGCTTGCAGCAGTCTACTGATGGACATAAGCCTGTCCAATTGCACACCATTGCAATGCCTTAACAGACAACTAAGTTCTAAGAACCTACCTACCTATTGTTAATGTCTTCATAATTATGTACACTTAGTTCGCAACAAAGAATTTGAATTTGAACCATTTAGCTTGATTCTCGGCAAATCTCATCCAGCCACCCAGCAAAGATTGATACTGTACTATTATTAAGATTTGTAGTCAAATTCTTACTGGAGGAACCACCTTCTATAAGTGGGAGGCGCAGCACTGGCTGCTCCACGACAACGCCATTTCGTCATGGAACATATTCGCTTATGGTCTTACGACCGATTGCAAATGGAACGAAAAAAAAAAAAACAATTTATACTGGATTTTGATGATCTAGTCTAGCCTGTCTAGCTCATCCAGTGCACAAAAACAATGTGATTATGAAGACTAATAAAAAAATCCTCAATTTGGGCAGTAAAATGCGCATTGGATTATTAAGGATTACCAGACTGATTACTTATATTTCCTATTAAATGATCTAAACTCAATTCAGTAGCATAAATAGTCTGTAATACCAAGGGGTATCGAATTACCCAGTAACTGGGTTGTGGAGGTCAGATAGGCAGTCGCCCCATGTAAAATACTGGTATTCAGCTGCATCTGGTTAGACTGAAAGCTGACTCCAACATAGTTGGGAAAAGGCTAGGCAGATGATGATGATGAATCAGCCTATAATGTGCCTACTGCTGGAACACAAGCCTTCTCTCAGTGAGAGAGCTTAGGTTTTATTACCAGGTATTATTAGCATTATACAGGGTGTCCCAAAACTCAACGTCAAGCCGAAACGGGGTGACAGGATTGATCATAACCATCACGAGAAAAATCTGAAAAAAAATCTATCCCATGCAGTTTGAAAATTATGGGCATTTTAAGAAAAACCTAGAAATTTGATCAAACTGTACCATTTTTCGGTTATTGTGGTTATTATTTTTTATTTTTGTTCATTTGAACTTTAGAAACGTAATCCTAAATAACATTTCTAGAATCCCAATAAAAAATAATGACACAATTGCCTTAAGTTCCCGAGAATTGAGACTATTTGTTAAACTACGAATTTAAAATTTTCAAGATTCGTCGACTTTGACAGGCCCTCCTATAAAAAAAATGTACTAGAGTGCCTTGGCAAGTAGCATTAAAAGTTGGCGCATTTAATCAGAATTCTAAAATGGTACAATACTTGTTAGTTCCATACAATAGAAAAGAGTAAAAAAATTAAAACCTCAAGTAACCCGATTTTTGCTATCAGATTTTACTCAGTTAAAATGTTTTTAATTCGCACAAGCTCTAGGTAGGTTCTTAATTTTAAGGCAAAATGATGAGAGAGATGGATAATGGGTATGTTTGCCATGAGTGAGCGAGACAGATAGTGACGCCACGCATTGAGACGGAGATGCGTCGTTTAAACGAGTGCGAATGAAACAGATAGATGCTATGGCATCTATCTGTTTCATTCGCACTAGTTTCAGCCAAGCAAATGGCTACGCTACCAGTCCGACACCAACCAGTTAGTACGTTTCGCTCATTCGTCTACTGCGCACGTTCGTATTCGCTTGTGTTGATTTAGTACTGACAACTTTGGCTTCTCTTTTTGGACTTGAATCTTTGTGAATTGGACTTGTTGATAACATACCGGCAACTTTGGCTTCTCTCTGGACTTTTGTGTTGGCATCCTTTTTATCTACCATGCCTACGCGCTACACTTCACAAGAATATGCGAACATGCACCTCATTTATGGGGAATGCAGATGCAACGCAAGTGCTGCCGCTAGACTTTATCGTGAAAGATATCCAAATTTAGAGCGCTACCCGGATCACCGCGTGTTTGTTAATGTGCACCGTTCACTCACAGAGGGCGGCCATTTCCCGAATCAAATACAGGCTGGAGGTAGACCTGTGTTTCCTTTCCAGGAAGAAGTATTGCAAGAGGTCGCACGTGACCGAAGTATTTCCGTACGTGGAATTGAAGAAAGAACGGGAATACCGAAAAGCACTGCTCATCGTATTTTACAAAGAGCCGAAATGCATCCGTTTCACGTACAACGAGTTCAAAGTCTTCTACCTCGAGATTATCAGGAAAGGATTTCTTTTTGTAGAACAATGCTACAGAGGCATAATGAGAATCCCCAATTCATCCAAAAAATTCTCTGGTCAGATGAATCGACATTGAAAAAAGATGGTTACATGAACTTGCACAATTATCACGAGTGGCATGTGGAGAATCCACATTTAATGCGAGAAGATAGATCCCAGTATCGTTTTAAAGTAAACCTGTGGACCGGAATTTTAAACGGTAAAATTATTGGGCCTATTGAACTGCCTGAGAACTTGAATGGAACTAATTACCTACATTTTTTAAGAGAAGATTTACCAACCCTGTTAGAGGACGTACCACTAGCAGATCTTCGCGACATGTGGTTTCAACAAGATGGCTGCCCAGCGCATTTCGCAGTGCAAGTAAGAGATTTCCTTGACCAGGAATATCCGGGAAGGTGGATTGGACGTTCGGGCACTATCTCGTGGCCCGCCCGTTCACCAGATTTAAATCCCCTGGATTTTTTCTATTGGGGAGTTCTCAAAGAAAAAGTTTACTCAAAGCCCATTGAGAACGTAGCCGACCTGCGTGAACGCATTTCTCAAGCAGCTGAGGCGATCAACTCTCGAAGATATGCCCGACTAATAAGTAGATCTTTTTTAAGAAGATGTAGGGCTTGTATTGAGGCTGATGGTAAACAATTTGAACATTTATTGTAATAAAAAACGTTATTTCTCTATCATCAGACTTTTATTCCAACAAACCTAATTATTTTACTAATTTTACTAACTTTTTTTCACTTTGGTAAAAGTGGCGTCACTATCTGTCTCGCTCACTCATGGCGAACATACCCATTATCCATCTCTCTCATCATTTTGTCTTAAAATTAAGAACCTACCTAGAGCTTGTGTGAATTAAAAACATTTTAACTGAGTAAAATGAGATAGCAAAAATCGGGTTACTTGAGGTTTTAATTTTTTTACTCTTTTCTATTGTATGGAACTAACAAGTATTGTACCATTTTAGAATTCTGATTAAATGCGCCAACTTTTAATGCCACTTGCCAAGGCACTCTAGTACATTTTTTTTATAGGAGGGCCTGTCAAAGTCGACGAATCTTGAAAATTTTAAATTCGTAGTTTAACAAATAGTCTCAATTCTCGGAAACTTGAGGCAATTGCGTCATTATTTTTTATTGGGATTCTAGAAATGTTATTTAGGATTACGTTTCCAAAGTTCAAATGAACAAAAATAAAAAAGAATAACCACAATAACCGAAAAATGGTACAGTTTGATCAAATTTCTAGGTTTTTCTTAAAATGCCCATAATTTTTAAACTGCATGGGATAGATTTTTTTTCAGATTTTTCTCGTGATGGTTATGATCAATCCTGTCACCCCGTTTCGGCTTGACGTTGAGTTTTGGGACACCCTGTATATAATAATAAAAAATTAAAATGGCTCCAGGTGTGCTTATTTTTTATTTTGAGTCTTTGAAACTGGTTTTCAATTTAATCTTATTCAAAGTTTTCCTTAAAATTGTTATTGTTGATTGCCTTACATCATATCATAAAAAAAAAAGACTGGTTGCACTCCGGGAGTGCCGGCAGAAGTGAAAACTTGAATATTAACGTTGAAATAAATCAATTATTAATTGAATTAATATAACTCATTTTTTTCACTATTTCTGCATCACTTTTTTCATTAATAGATGCACTTTGTTCAATTTCCATATGTTAAACACTTTATATACACGAATGTTACGAATACACAGCAGTGTGGCTACTACACAGACGGTCGAGCCATCAGCTGTCCATCCATCCATCCACGTCCACGTCCACAGGTCCACTTCCACTTCCACGTCCACGTCCACGTCCACGTCCACGTCCACGTCCACGTCCACTTCCACGTCCACGTCCACGTCCACGTCCACGTCCACGTCCACGTCCGTCCGTCCGTCCGTCCGTCCGTACGTCCGTCCTGCCATCCATCCATCCATCCATCCCTCCATCCCTCCATCCCTCCATCCCTCCATCCATCCATCCATCCATCCATCCATCCATCCATCCATCCATCCATCCATCCATCCATCCATCCATCCATCCATCCATCCATCCATTGTCGTGTGTCACTTGGTTCATTTCGGTTGGCGCCGCCGTAGAAAGAGAGGGGGGGGGGAATCTTTCCTGACGGTCACGTCATGTGTCCTGACGCGAGTTTAACATTTTTTACCCATTACAATAAAGTGTGCAACGCCGCTAAAGAAGTTTTCACTTCAAAAAAACAATACTCAAATATCAAATGTTTTACATGTTGACTGCCAGACAACAGACAAAATAGACAATCTATTGTTTGCGGTCAGGCAGTCAATGCCTTAATTGGTCGAAGGACACTGAATAAGACAATAGAACTTTTATTGTTATTACTTCTGGGGGTATTTAGTGTCCCACAAAGTATTAAATATTAGTGATTGAGCTTGGCAAAGTATTAATTAAAAAAAACTATTGAAGAACTAACTTGTTTTAAACTGTGAAAAAAAAAAAAAACTAAAAAAAAACCCTTTAAAATAAAACTCTCCCACTCTTCTCTCCTAATTCAAGCAAAAAAACAACTACTTAGTGTCCAAACACACTATGCCGAAGGTACGCGACCGAAGTTCCGCGGCTGATTTTACTGTACGCTATAACGCAACGTAATTTCGGCATAATATGTCGACACTAATTCAAATAACATTGCAGGCGTAATCATGCCGAACTTCGGTCGCGTACCTTCGGCATAGTGTGTTTAGGCACTTAATCTATAAAAATCTGTTATTCCATTCCAACAGCATCACAAGAACAAACCAAGAAAGATATTCTTCGGCATGGTCTCCAACATGATCAAGCATGCGTTCCTCATCTTTCGTACCTACCTGGACCTGTTCATCGACCTGGTCTATGGCTACATCTGGGAGGGCAAGAGGAAGGCCATACCGGACTTAGAGAAGAAACATGTTATCTTGACAGAAAGTGCGGTGACTTTGGCTACGAAGATCAGGAATAAGGAGCTGAAGTCTGAAGATTTGGTTAAAGCTTGCATTGAGAGGATTCAACAAGTAAGTCCTGTATACAGGTTGAAATTGAAAACATGCGACAAATCGAAATGGGAGATTGTACTCATAATTATGAACAACTTTTACTATGGGACCAAACCTGAAATCGCGAAAAAAAAAATCAGCTCTTCCCTACATTTTGACGAGTTATGCGAACGTAGATGTAGGGAATAGCTGATTTTTTTTTCGCGATTTCATGTGCTGTTCCATAGTAAAAGATGTTCATAATGATGAGTACAATCTCCCATTTCGATTTGGCGCATGTTTTTAATTTCACCCTGTATTTGCTAGTAATACTATTAATAGACCATATTGCCCTCTGTGGAGCAAAGGACTCGCTTTCTATTTCCCTCAATATAAGGCGACTATGAACTGGCTTCGGGAATCGATAGCCGATTCCCGGCCACCATAGGCGCGGGCTTGCGGACGGCGAACAATAGGCAGCTCGCGGTCCGGTAAGGACCAGGCCCCGGTCGACGGCGTTTTGTGTTCCACACGCGCCTCAAAGAGATGTTAGCACTAACTGACGGGGTCCGCTAGGGCCGATGCCTGCCAGGGTCGCGGATGTTCGAAAGAGATACCGTAGCCCCTGGCACAGGCAACTGAAGGAACACGGGTGGGTTTTAATCTCTCGCTCTGCCCAGAGCGGGAGAAGTTATTTGATAATTTCCCACCCAAAAAGAAAGGCGACTAAGACCAGTCTTTGTTGAAGGTGTCCAGCTCATACCGCCATCTCCGAATGGGCCTAGATAATTAGTAATTTATTTATTCAATTATAGTCTTATCTTTATTCTGTACCAGTCTTCGAATTCCTGGGAAAGAGCCTCCTTCCACGATTACCTAAATTATTTTAGGCTAATTATTATGTTGCAGATTTCTTTTCTAATGAGAAAATTAGGCTCCTCGGTTAGGGGCCGTTTCCACGAGAGAGAGAATCGCGGCGATATTATCGTCGTGCCACGTATTTCTATACACTTTCATAGAACGTGTCTCGACACTGCGATATCATCGCGGCGAAAATTTGATGGCACGGCGAGATTATCGCAGCGATTTTCTCGCACGTGGAGTTGGCCCCTTAGTGCGGGATAAACTTTTTTACGTGGGATTATAGGACGAAAAAAAAAATTATATTCGTCTATACTTAGGTCACAAAAGATATGTTTGAGTTGAACATTCACCTTCATCTAACAGTGAAAATTTTATTTTATTTCCATATAATAATAGAGAAGCACCATATTAGATAAGCACCATTCAATCAATAAAGGGATCGGATACTACATAAATATCAGTTATAAAACATCCCTGTATAAGGTTTAGTATAGTTAGCGCCACGAAAGATGAGACTTGACACACCACGTGGTTTGACTTGCGCAGTTTACGATTTTAGGTCTCTTTAGCGGTATGAGGTCTAAGCGCAGGACGGGACCGGACGTCATAGGGGCGGCGGAAAGAGCGCGGGAGGCGGGGTCAAGTCTCGTCTTTCGTTGCGGTTATTATACGTTACAAAAGGGCGACACGACTGATGCGGTCTCGTGCGTACAACCAGCTGCGTTGCCATTGCTAGCCATGTATTTAGCTTTTCATAAAGTATAATTTTATCGCTCCTCTCATCCTCTGTTAGCGTCCTTTGGTAGTCCATATCTGTAGGGTATTTAAAAACATTCAACACAATAGACACTAGGTATGCCTGATGTTTGCTGATAAACTGATGGCTAGAAAGTGCAAAATTGACCAGTTTTTTGGGTGCCTACTACAAAATAAGTTCGGCCCACCCTAGCCAGATAGCTGCCAGTTTTACTGACAGCTTACCTTTTTCAGCACGCTATCAACTCTATTGGCAGGACGAGAGGATATAAATAATGACAATGGTACCTATATGCCGCAAAGCTGAAATAGATATAAATCATGACAGCCTTAACACTTTTAAACGTAAACTATAAGTACAAGTACTTTCGGTTGGAGGACATTTGATCTATCATTCTATTAATTAAATAATTTATCATTTTTAATTTAATTTTAAACTACTCGTACGTATGCTTTTTTATTCCTATTTAAAGAAAAATTGTTTTGTTTTATTCTATTTTATAAATGTAATTTTTAATCTTTTAAAGCATGTGAATCTCTTATTAGCACGTTATTGTTGTTTTTTTCTTTATTTTAATATATTTATAATTTAATTATGTATTCAGAGCATGTGTACTCGATAATGTGTAAGCTGTGGTTACCTGTAATAGAGTGTGCATTACAGGATAATGTATAATAATACAAATTATATAACGGTTAAAGATAATTTATTGTACCTAATGTATGTCGTTGGTAATCCTTAAATAAATGACAATAATAATTCTTATAGGTGAATCCTATAATAAACGCAGTAACGGACGAGAGATACGAGGGGGCTCTCAAAGACGCGCGCGAGGTCGACAAACTGATCGAAGGCGGACTTACTGATGACTACTTCCAGAAGAAACCGTTCTTGGGTAAGTGGAAATCCTTAAATCTTTCAGATCGATGATTACGATGGTCAAATAAAAGTGGCTAGCGAAACATCGTAGGCTTGTTGGGTATCGATCGATATCTACATGTAAACATGCTAAAATTCACTGGGAAATTTCATCTTTAGAGCGAAATATTTTAACTAAAGTAATTTGTTATCGACGGATTGCAACGATGGACCGACGACCTTGTGAAGGCCGCAGGAACCCGTTGGATGCAAGAAGCACAGAACCGGTCGCAGTGGAGGTGCTCGGGGGAGGCCTATGTCCAGCAGTGGACGTCTTTCGGCTGAAATGATGATGATGGATTGAAACGTTATGATATTCATGGTGGACTAAGATTAACACTAATTGGCAGCACTTAGCACAATACTTGACAAAAGTACGTGGTTGTACCTACTTACTATAGGTACACGTCTGCTTAAGCCTTTCGGGAATACAGTCGTAATGGCTTGTTATGTTGGCAAGATAAATACCCCATTTGCGTCATCAGATTCATCACTTGCGTAAGCGCATAATAAGCTACTCCGTCTGTTACCATTATGCCTCAGGCGCGGCCACAAGGGAAGAGAAAAGGTGGCTTGCATATTGACACATCATTAATAACTAGCTGCGCCCCGCGGTTTCACCCGCGTAAGTTTCGATCCCGTTGGAATATCGGGATAAAAACTATCCTATGTCCTTTCCTGGGACTCAAACTATCTCTATACCAAATTTCACACAAATCGGTTCAGTAGTTTAGGCGTGAAGAAAAGACAGACAGACACTTATAATATTAGTTTGGATTGAAGTACGAGTAGGTATTAAAGTCATTACTACATTGTATTTCTAGTTAGATATGAAGCAATGCTTTTTGTTGATAACGGCTTGCAATGATACCACCATTTTTTACGTCAAAATTAACATTTTTTATTTTTTTATCGATATAACGATTGCTCGTCTTTTGTCTCATTGTTTTATCGATTTGAAGCCGCGCGCTAGGGGCACGGCAATTATTGATATTTAGCCAAGCGCTTAAGGCGACTACATGACCTAAAGCGCGGTCTTTGCGTAGAAACGAAAGAGAAGCGCGATGACACAACGGTGGTAATTAATTGCAAACATGAAGCAATTATCTATTTACAAAAACTATTTAATAAAAAATAATCCATCACTGAATGCAGTTTGGCATTAGAAATTTAATTATATATTTATAATTATAATTAAAATTATTAATGAAGAGATAAACTGCTTTTAATGACAATTAAGAGGTGTATTTGAACATTTTTTTGATGCATTATTGTATCTACATATATTTAATTATGATTTGAGTTCCATCACTGTATTAAAATAAGACTTGAAAATATCATTTTTTTTTGGTCAAAATTATTTACGGTTTAAGAGATACACTGCTTTAAGAAACCAACTTTTTGACCGTGTTCTGAAACCTCCGCCTTAAAAGGTTAAGCGGTCAAGCACCGCGCGTCGCCTATTGGCGACGAAACAATAGAAAATCAATTGTCTCAATAGCGGAGCTCGACGGACTAAAATACATTGCGTAATCGTGATGTATATGATGCAACTGTCCCTAAAAACAATAATGGTAAGGCGGAGGCACAGAATACTTAAAGTACTACGTACAGAAAGGCCACTCCCTTCCCCGCACTAACATCAGTTACCGCACCTCACCCCGCACTTCGGCGTATTCGTCGCAGTTCTTTAACAAGAGCGCTCGCAAACACAAGTACCTCACGCACACATTCATACGTATACAAACGTCATTTTTTAATGTAGTAGTAGTAGGTAATTATTTTGCGAGCGTTGTATGGAGTGTCCGGGGTGTGGCGGAGGTGTATCTTTAGTGTACCCACATATTGCCAATTATTTTTGAGTCCCATGAGGACGAGCCTATTGCCATCAACCGGGAACAAATCCAGACTCCGGCCTACTGAGAAATCTCTGTCGGAAAAACCCAATATCCCCTTGCCCTGCATCGAACCAAGGCCCTCGTGCACAGCAATAACGCTTGCAACTACCAGACCAACGAGGTAGTTATACTCATTTACTACTTTAAAAAAAAAGACTTTCTCGCCCATGTACCGTGAATTATGCAAATGGCACTAAAAATAGACACATTCGCTTATAACTTCCCCGTTTTAAAAGTAAATACTTATTCTTATTTACATTCAATCTCCTTACAAGCAAGACACGTCATGCCGCAGCATCCCGCGGCGCGTTGCGTCATGCCGCAGCTTCCCGCGGCACGTCGCGTCATTTCGCGGCATCATGGTATCGAAATAAAGTAACATGAATTCTAATCTCATTGAAATAAGATTCAAAATAACTTGATTAGTAATAAAATCCTTTGCTATGACACGCCGCCGTGCCGTGCCGTCAGTGAGCGCCGGCCCTAAGAAGCGTTATGCACACATTATTATGGAATATTTCCCTTCGAAAGTAAGTCTGTTCTTAATGACAAACGGGCTGTGATGTAGAAAGTATAATTATATAATTTTATCTCTAATTAGTACTGTATTTCAGTAAATTTTAGGGTAATTAGTTACCGTTATTGTATTATAATTATATTATTTTTATAATTAATCCCTCGAATTCTTAATGCCTATCCAATTAAATCACACTCGTATAAGATTTGTCGTAAAGAGACCGTTATTGTATTATAATTATATTATTTTTATAATTAATCCCTCGAATTCTTAATGCCTATCCAATTAAATCACACTCGTATAAGATTTGTCGTAAAGAGTGAAAGATGATATGGCTAGAAAGGGACTGACTACCGAAATGACGACTAATAGAGAATAGAAAAACTTTTTACAAAAAAAAAAACAACCGACTTCAAAAAACACTACAAAATGATAAATAACTTTAATTTCGGAAGTCGGTGTCGTTGGGTTCGCATTTTCGTTTTTTGACACATATAATACATTAGGTAATTTTTAGGTTGAAGGTTTTAGTATACTAAAACCTTCCTGAAAGTATGTAGATCACATTAGTGAAAGAATTATCAAAATTAATTCATTAGTTTATAAGAAACTCTCGGACATACAAACATACGGGTCGAATACAGAACCTCCTTTTTTGAAGTCGGTCAAAAAAGAGGCATGTTCCGCCGACCCCAAATCTAAGGCAAGAGAATGATGAAGGGATGAAGACTCGTCATGAAAAACTTGTCTAATTTTGATGTAGTTTCGAACACTCTATAGCTTAAATAAACTTGCGTCTGAGCCTGCTCAGCATCTTACGGTTGATCTCAAAATGTATCTGTTCAACGAAATCTGGCCCCATATTACTTCGTAGCTTATTTTGGGTAGCCTTTTTTTTTGTCGAAGGGAAATCATCAAACGACTCCTCCCGCTCTGGGTGGAGCGGAAGGGAGTGTCAGACTCTTACTGACTAAAACCCACCCGTGTTCCTTCCTTAGCCCTTTATGTTCTGGGAAAATTAGTTAATAGCGCACATAATCTTATTTTGTATTCCAAGATTGAGCGCTATGTGATGTAAAATGTTCCATGACAAGTTTTTTGAAATGTATAGATTTAAATTTTTTTTAATCCCGCTGACCCGGCTGGCTTCGGCCCTAACGGGCCCCTTCCCTTATGCTGACATCTCTTTGAGGCGCGCGTGGAACACGTACGCGCCGTCCGACACGGGCCTGGTCATTTTGGGTAGCCTTAGGCCCTTTTTACAACGCACGGTTTTTTTTACGGTACGGCGTATAAACCGCGCCGTAGAAAAAATGTGTCCGTCAACAAGGTTCCATCGTGATCCATACAACACTGACGCAGTGCCTACAAAGAAAAACCGTAGTTTTTCACGACAAGAAAAACGTGTCCAAAAGGGCCTGGGCCCCTTATACACACACGAGTAGGCACGGTGGTTTGCCGTGTCATATACAAGCACACACGATTATTCTGCTGTGCGGCTAGCGCGCCATATTGTAAAAAAACCGTGCCGTCCACAACGGGCCTCCGAACTTATAGGAAGTTTCAGCTAATGAGGTCTTAATAAATTACCTTAAGAACTCCTAGACCATTTTCACTAGAAATAATACTTATCAGTAGAATATATCACTCATAGGTGTCCCGTTCACGGCCAAGGAGAGCCATGCAGTGTCGGGCATGCTGCACACGCTGGGCATCCTGGCCCGCAAGCATGTGCGTGCGCATGAAGACGCCGAGTGCGTGCGGCTGATGAAGGAGGCGGGCGCTATTCCGGTAGCTGTCACTAACGTACCGGAGATTAATAAGTGGTGAGTGATATTGTAAATGGCAATACCTTTTTATGTTTGCAAGTTGACCGGTATGTAATATTTTACTTCTATTCTATCTATTTTGTATCTATATCTGTGGTAAATTCATTTTGTATATTTACAAAATGAATTTACCACAGATATAGATCATACACCTAGATAACGCAAGAGTAACTACTTCGCGTGCCACAAATCGCACCACCTTACGTACAAAAATCGTCAGCCGCCACTTTCGCGTTCAGTCCTTTGTACTGCTGGCTAGGTAAGCGTGAGCGCTGGCGCTAGGCCCCGGGGGTGGGGCGAAACGGGTATCGCACGCGGCGGCGTCGTTAAATCGATTTGATTTTCCCATCACTAAGAGCTTGTGAACTTGTACTGTTTATTCTGTGCTTGTCAAAAGAAAGAAAGAAAATACGTTTATGTGCGGTAAAAATGACGCAAAAAATAACATAAACACAAAAAAAAAAAAAAAAAGGTGGAAACATGCGTCACATCCACGCAAAACGGCTATCGCTCAGCATTATGCTGCGACCCTATGCAAGACTATGTGAGGTCATAGTAAGTAGTCAAAAAGTGGTACGCTTGGTTTTCATACAGATCGTGATACTTGCGTTATCTAGGTCTATCTATATCTGTGGAATTTATGTTAAATCGGAAAAGGGACAACTAATACCTAGCTGTTTTTTACTTTTGGAGGAAGTTGATCATCAAATGTTACTCGTTGTTCACACAAAGGCGGATAGTTTGACAGTAATAGTACCTACTATCCGACATTGTCTGATTTACTAGTCTGAACAAGCATGATTTATCACAATGAACATTATCTACTTTTTTTCGTTTAGTACACATCTCCTTTTGTTAATTATGTCCCAGGATGGAGAGCCGTAACCACGTGTTTGGTCAGACGTGCAACCCGCACCACACGGGCCGCACTGCGGGCGGGTCCAGCGGCGGGGAGGCGGCCTTGCATGCGTCCATCGCTGTCCCCATCTCACTGTGTTAGTATCATCAGGATTTGTAATAACTTCACTCTTTGAACGTCATCATTCCAAAAGACAGTTCCTCGTGCGGCAAATAGTAATACCACAAACATATTTCTGGCGGCAACCGGCGTACTAAGCTGGCCGTGGTTTGGCGTGCCCTGTGAGGAGTCGTTCTGCCCATGCAAAGTTAGCGGATACAGCTTTGAATGAAACCTGCCGGATCATCACTGGTTGCTTAAATCTGTCTCTGGTATTAATACTGTATCCACTAGCAGGGATAGCGCCACCAGTAGTTCGCTGGACATGATTTGCTTTGGATAACCTGGAAGTTTCTTAAACTGACTCCGGACCCAGGTTGGCCGAAGCAAGGGAAACCTGTTCTGGTGGAGATTCATAGACGACTCCGCCTTTGAGTGTAAATGTGGTGCTGTTCTACAAACGATGGGACACTTAATATCATGTTCTGTCAGCTGCGCGTTACAGGAACTTATGGACGCTAGTGATCGTGTCAAACAGGTAGCCGAATTCTGGGCCGAGTCCATTTAGATTGCCATCGACACACTAAGAAGAGGAAGACCAGCGTTGCCACAAACACATTAGATATTTCAACTTTGTCTGTATGTGGCATATCATTTGCATTGCCTTGGGTGTTGCAGATGGCAATAGCCGGTTATTATCACCATAGGCCTTGCGGAACTAGTTGACCATACCTTAGGTATGTGAGGGTGGGAGTGCGGGCCCATTACTCAGTACGTGCGAACCGCCGCCGAGACGTCTGAGTGCACTGAGGCGGACAACTAGTTCCGCAAGGACTAATAGCAGATGGGTCGTCATACTTTTTTGTCATACAATAACATATTTGCCGTGTGCTAAAAAAGATAGCCCTTCAAGTGTTGACCTGGTGATATAACCCTTTCTTATGGCCCTTGGCGCCAGGCACCACACGGCGCAACAAGCTCCCCAACAGTGTTGGATTGGAGATAACCACCGACACTGCTGGGGAGTTTGTTCCGCCAATTCTTCTCCCCAGCGAAAACACTAGGAAGTGGTGAAGGGCGGGCGCTTCGGGGGGACTGTCTTAGAGGCAAAGCACACACGCTACTTTTTGAATCGGCGATCGGCGTTTTTGCGGCTGTATCGATACTGCATCGCGTTTTGGCGACTCTTTGCGTTCGGACGTGGTATCGGAATCGCGCGTTTTAGCGACTGCTCCGATGCTGGCGCAAATGTCAAATCGCTGCGACCGGCATCCGAATGTGTGCGGAGTGTAGCGTTCAGCCGCTGTGTCGAGCTTCCGAAAAGCGACTGAATCGCCGCGTTTGGCGTTTTTAAGTGTGCGGTGTGGAATGCTTGGTCGCTGCATTTAGCTTCTAAAAGCAGCTGAATCGCCGATCGCCGATGCAAAAAGTAGCGTGTGTGCTTTGGCCCTTATGTAGTTTTGACATAGTTTGAGCAAATGACTTTTGATTTTGAACAAATAAATTTTGTATTCGTAGATAAACATATTGCTGTATATTTTCAGGCTCCGATATCGGTGGGTCCACACGTATGCCCGCGTTCTTCTGCGGACTGTACGCGCTCAACCCGACTTCCGGATACACCAGCTTGAAAGGTAATTAAGTTTCATTCGAAGATAGTTGTTACCTACACGAGAGGAGAACATTTATAACATTACTAGCTGACCCGGCGAACTTCGTACCGCCTTAGAATTTAATAATGTGACAAAGTTCAATAGACACGTGGCGCCTTCTATTATCATAATAACGTTATTGTTGTTTTCCTCGGGAACAGCACTTTTTTCAGGATGAAAGGTACCCTATGTCCGTATCTGTACACCTGACAACGTATATGCAAAATTTCAGGGTGATCGGTTCAGTGGTTTAGGCGTGAAGAGGTAACAAACTTACTTTCGAATTTATAATATTAGATAGGATACTTCCCGATCTCATCATCATCTGCCTAGCCTAGTCCTAACTATGTTGAGGTCGGCTTCCAGTCTAACCGAATGCAGCTGAATACCAGTATTTTACATGGAGCGACTGCCTATCTGACCTCCACAACCCAGTTACTGGGTAATACGACACCCCTTGGTAAGACTGGTTGTCAGACTTTCGGGCTTCTGACTACGCGTAACGACTGCCAAAGATCAACGAATAACAGCCGGGACCATCGGCTTAACGTGCTTTCCGAGGCACGGAGGGGTCTCGGTATGTAAAGATGGTCACCCATCCACAGACCAACCGCGGCAAGCGTAGCTTAACCTGGTCGATCGACCTGTGCGGCTGTTATTACTTAGCCACGGGTCCCTCCACCCGATACTCCCCGATCTATTCTGTAAAAATCACATTGAGAAAAGTTTGGTGAAGTGTGCTTGAAATGACCTGTCACTAGTGTCAGTCCTTATAGCATCAGGTGGAATCGTGGAATGTCAGCTCACTTCACCTAACTTTTGACAGTGAGGTTTTTAAATTCAAATTAATTTATTCACATTTAAATAGAGTAAATACAATTGGTGGTGCTACATGTTACATTATTTGGTCTTATACAGGGTGTTACAGAAAGGGTTTATCAATACAAACGGGTTGAAGAGTGTATCTGGTCTAGAATCTCTGTACAAAATTTCAGCTCAAAAGCAGTATCTTTGAAAATGCTTAGTATTTTTTTATTTCAATAGTTTATTTAATTGAAATCATAACAAACGTGTCACCGCACTACGAGGGTCATTATCCATTATCTGTAGTGTGTCTGTGCGCCTAGTACACGCACATCACGCCGCCGCGCGCCAGTGCAGCGCCGTGATGTCAAAATAAAAAAATATTAAGCATTTTCAAAGTTAGTGCTTTTGAGCTAAAATTTTGTACAGAGATTCTAGACAAGATACACTCTTCAACCCGTTTGTATTGATATACCCTTTCCGTAACACCCTGTATTCTATTTAGCCTTATTATGGCATGTGAAGCTACATAATTCAAGGTATTAAATTAATCACAATTAATTTAATTACATAAAAAATAAAAAGTACGGGTATTTGGTCAAAAATCAAAACATGTCTTCATGATTCATAGAGCCTAATGTCAAATATATCGTATAGTAGTAATAATGTCAAACATATAGTGGCGCCGATTCCCTTGTTCATAAACTAAACTAAATTTAATTTCAGTGCATCTTTTTCTTTCTATTTCATTAAGAGAAGGTAAATATTAGTTTAGACCTGTCAAATTAGTCAGCGCCTGACGTAAATTGACGTATTTTTAACCGACTTCAAAAAAAGGAGGAGGTTCTCAATTCGACTGTATGTTTTTTTTTTATGTTTGTTACGCGATTACTCCGCCAAATGTGGACCGATTTTCAAAATTCTTTTTTTGTTCGAAAGGAGATACTTCTGAAGTGGTCCCATAGTCACCAAGTCAGGATCTGATGATTGGATCTTGGAGAAATCGAAGGAACTCTTCAAATATTATAGGCACACCTATAGCGATTTGGGTATTTTTTATAGTAACTCGTGCATTTGCTCTCGGTAAGCACCATTTGGTGAAGTGGAACTTTTTTTTTTTTTTTTATTTGAAATGGGCTTGCTCTTGACTCTAGCCTAGGTCAAAGGTGACAGAGACAAAGTCGACGATGGAGCGAACTTACCCAGAAGAAGCCTGTTCACTCTCACTTTAAAGAGATTCGGGTTGTATGCGGTCGGAAAAACAGACGCAGGTAGAGAGTTCCACTCTTTTGCTGTGCGCATTATAAACGACATGAACTGAACTGATGATGAAGACCACAAATGGCCACCGGAACTACTCAATAATATCTAAGTATTTTACGGGTTGCGATTCGATTACTTTAATATGGTTGCTAAGCAATTTATGCTCGCCACGACGTGAATAGAGCTGATGGTGGACCTGGAGAACTCCTCAACAATTAACTTCCCTGCATCGGGAAAAGCAATATTTTGTAAAAGGCGATGAGCAAGTTGACACTACGCTATTGTAACTTAGATAAATTAATAAGCAGACCCACTAAAAAGCGTAAAATAAAAACTTTTTAAACAAAAATACAACCGACTTCCAAAAGAAACACTACAAAGTGAAAAATAACTTTAATTTCGGAAGTCGGTGGCAAAAAACGTAAATACAAAACCAAAGACACCGACTTCCGAAATTAAAGTTATTTTTCACTTTGTAGTGTTTCTTTTGGAAGTCGGTTGTATTTTTGTTAAAAAGTTTTTAATAGCCAATTTTTTAATCACGTCTAAATTGTGTATGGAGTATCTTAATTTGACAGGACTAAACTAATATTTATCTTCTGTCCTTTTCTTAATGAAATAGAAAGAAAAAGATGCACTGAACTTTTTAGTTTAGTTTGTGAACAAGAGAATCGGCGCCAGTGTCTGGCTAACTACAGTGTCTAGTACAGTAACAACATCGTTTTTTTTGTTTCGTTAAATAATGACACATTATTCCTGTAACCACTCATTTATTGAGTAAATATTTTTTTTAAGAATTAGCTCAGAGAGCAGAGAGCAGAGAGCAGTGGTGGCCCAGTGATGAGAGCAGTGGTGGCCCAGTGATAACAGCCGCGACTTACGAGTTGTAGGTCGTAGGTTCGAACCCAGACAGGCGCTTTACTTTATGTAAATTATTTCATCACCGCTGCTCTCAAAACGGTGAAGGAAAACATCGTGAGGAAACCGGCATGTCCTAGAACCAAAAATTCGAAGACATGTGACATCTACCAACCCGCACTGGGCCCGCGTGGTGGATTACGGCCCGCTCCCTCTCACAGAGAGGAGGCCTGTGTCCCAGCAGTGGGAACATTATAGGCTGATTATGTTAAGCTTTTTCATAATTTTTTATACAGAATATATCTGCTGATTATCCTTTTCTTGTCTCCAGGCTCAGCCCTCCGCACCGGTAAGGAGAAATCGATGGCGTCCATCGGTTTCGTGAGCCGTCACGTTTCGGACCTCATCCCGCTCACTAAGATCGTCGTAGCCGACAAAGCTAAAGAGTTGAATCTGGATAGAGTGGTTGATGTTAAAGTAAGTAATATCGTACATTTCCTGATTACGTTACAGCAAATCGTGAAAACATATACAGTCTTAATAAAAAATATTTGTGTGTACATTTAGACTTATAGTCCCGATGTGGCTACTTAATTTTTATTTAATTTGTTGATCTCAGCATACCCTTAATTATTAGTAAGTCTATTTGTGTGTACATTTAGACTTGTAGTCCCGATGTGGCTAACTAGCTTAATATTTCGTATAAAATTATCAAAATCTTGTACCATTGTAATGGTGCCCAAGACAGGCTGTGCCTAGTTTGGGACCAACAATACCTCGATATTGTAATTTTGAAATATGAAATAAACAAAACGAATAACTTTAGCCCAAGCTCAAGCTCACCGTCCGATCAGGACCAGGCCCGTGCCGGACGGCGCGTACGTGTTCCACGCGCGCCTCAAAGAGATGTCAGCATAAAGGAAGGGGCCTGCCAGGGCCGAAGCCTGCCGGGGGTGCGGGATTGTCCGAAAGGGTTACCGCTACCCCGGAACATAAAGGGCTAAGGAAGGAACACGGATGGGTTTTAGTCAGTAAGAGTCTGACACTCCCTTCCGCTCCACCCAGAGCGGGGGGGGGGGGGGGGGTCATTTAATGATTTCCCATCTACAAAAAAAAAAAATCTTACAAAAGCCGCTTTTCAGTTTACGTATTTTGATGATCATTCAATTTTATTGGAAACACAATAGGTTATTAAAACGTTCTCAATATTAATCGATTTGTATGCATATTACAGCAACTGAAGTACTATTACGTGGAGACGGCTCAAGATCTGCGCGTGAGTCCCATCGCTGAAGACATGCGCGCCGCCATGAACAGGTATGTTATAAATAAACATTCATCTCCAATTGCTGCATTTGAACTTCGCATCATAATGACGTCACGGAAAATCCTGCATCATGCAAGCGAAGTTTACCGCGCCACTAGCACATACATAGGTACAACGTTCCGTCATGAATCATCGGGCAATTGCCCGCCAGCCATGACACCCATCTGGTCGGAGGATCCTCCCTTTTCTATAGAGGATGAGGGAACTTTAGACCCTGTTGCTCATACCTCTATAGGGTGAAATTGAATTCATGGGCATCCTTTTACGGGGTCATTGTACTCATCATTATGAACAACTTTTACTATGGGACTAAACCTAAGCTTGCGAAAAAAAACCAGCTGTTCCTTGCATTTTTGTTCACATAACTCGTCAAAATGTAGGGAAGAGCTGTTTTTTTTTCGCGATTTAGGTTTGTTCCCATAGTAAACGTTGTTCATAATGATGATTACAATGACCCTTTAAAAGGATGCCCATGAATTCAATTTCACTCTGTATAATAACTATAACTCAAAAAAACACCCTCACCATTCCAGAGCCCTAACCAAGCTAACGGAAGACACAACAAGCACAGACAAGGCCCCGCAGCCCTACTACCACGCGGGCTTCAACCACATGTTCGTGCTGTGGCGGTACTGGATGACGCACGAGGAGGATAGCTTCGCCAAGCTGCTTACTAACAACGAGGGTACTGCTTACTTTTGGAAGGAATTTCCTAAGAAGGTAAGGTGCTGACGCTTGGGATTTGCCCATTCAAAGCCTCATCAGTTAGATTTAGACGTTATTTTGGATTTTGACATATCGAACATGCGCTTACTACAAGTAAAATACAATACGAAATCAACTGGAAGATATAAAATACTTGTCCTTACATAGTCTATATACAGGGTGTCCCTGGAAGTATGGATCAAATCGAATAGGGATGTGGGCAAAGTTATTTCCAAACTTTTTAACCCTGAGAATGTCAGTGAATTTTTTTACGGTTCAAAATTTATGACCCATTTTAATTTTTTTTTTCAATCACTTCGCTTAGTGCTCAAAGAAAATAATCATAAAAAAATACTATCAGGGCTATCTAAAAAAATAAATTAATAGCCCTGATAGTTTTCACGAATTCGATCTTTCTTCTCTTTTTTTTAGTTTTTTTTTTTTGCTAATACGTTTGAAAATGACCTTGCCCACGTCCCTATTCGATTTGATCCATACTTCCAGGGACACCCTGTATATAAAATTCAAAGTCCTGACTGACTTATATATCAACGCACAGCCTAAACCGCTGGTCCTAGAGACATGAAGTTTGGAGGGTGTGTTCTTTGTGAAGAATAGGTATCCACTAAGAAAGGGTTTTTCGAAATTCCACTCCTAAGAGGGTGATTGGGGGAGGGTGAAATTTCACGCGGACGAATTCGCGGGCTGAAGCTAGTATCAAATAAAGTCGCCGAAATGTCTGTACAGGTACGCGCATAACTTCCGAATGCCTGCACCAAATTGGATAATTATTTTTTTGTTGTGTTCGGTATTGCCAGGACAAGGTTTGTACGCAAAATTGCACCCGTACGAAGCTGAGGCGGGCCGCTAGTTGAAAATAATATACAAATATAATTGAATTTAAACTCTTATACTCACTTTGACGTTTGACTTCTTCCCTCATGAATCAAGATATAATGAAACTGAAATAATTCTGTCGTTTCCAGTTGGTAGGCATGTCTGAGTACACGCTGCCCGCTATCCTGAAGCTGGCGGATGACCAGGTGCTGCCGCCTGTCAACAAGGAGTGGGCAGAGAAACTCACCACGGAACTCAAGGATGATCTCATTGTGAGTAGTCCATACAAGTTATTATATACAGGTGTCCCTGGAAGTATGGATCAAATCGAATAGGGGCGTGGGCAAGGTCATTTCCAAACTTTTTAACCCTGAGAATGTCAGTGATTTTTTTTACGGTTCAAAAGTTATGACCGATTTTAATTTTTTTTTCAATCACTTCGCTTAGTGTTCAAAGAAATTAATCATAAAAAAATACTATCAGGGCTATCTAAAAAAAAAAAAATTGATAGCCCTGATAGTTTTCACGAATTCGATCTTTCTTCTCTTTTTTTTTAGTATTTTTTTAGTATGTTTTTTTGCTATAACGTTTGGAAATGACCTTGCCCACGTCCCTATTCGATTTGATCCATACTTCCAGGGACAACCTGTATATTACTAGCTGCGCCCCGCGGTTTCACCCGCATAAGTGTCGATCCCGTGGGAATATCGGGATAAAAACTATCCTATGTCCTTCCTTGGGACTCAAACTATCTCTATACCTAATTTCTTCTAAATCGGTTCAGTGGTTTAGGCGTGAAAAGGTAACATACAGACAGACAGACTTACTTTCGAATTTATAATATTAGTATGGATGATAGTAGATTTACTTTTTGATGAAACTTTGAGGAACAGCGGTTATATCGCATAGCATATAATATAAGTATAATGAACCTATAATGTTCCCCCTGACGGGGCACAGGCCTTCTCTCTTTGAGAGAGAGTGGGCTGTAATCTACTACGCGGGCCCAGTGCGGGTTGGTAGATGTCACGTCTTCAAAATTTTGGTTCTAGGACATGCCGGTTTCCGCACGATGTTTTCCTTCACCGTTTTGAGAATAGCGGTGATGAAACTGTTTATAAAAAGTAAGGCGCCTACCTGGGTTCGAACCCACGACCTACAACTGTTACCACTGGGCCACCGCTGGTCTCTGCATCGAACTCAATTACTAACTACTCACACTAACTAATTACTCTTACTAATTTAGAACTCTGCGTTTACAGAAACTGCTCGGCGACGATGGCGTGTTACTGTTCCCTTCGAGTCCGACGGTCGCGCCGTACCACTACTCGCCCATCGTGCGGCCCTTCAACTTCGCCTACTGGGCCGTCATTAATGCGATACAGTTCCCCTCCGCACAGGTAACAATAATTATTATATCTTTTCGTACAGGTAAGGTACATTTAAATGATAAATTGTTTCCGTCTTATTAAAAAACGTGTTCTCACTTTAGTCCAAGCTTAATCACTGCACCGCACCACATCGCACCACACTGCACTGTACTGCTGACACGAACACACAATTTTGCGATTTAAGTTTTATTTGAGTTTTAAGCACGATGGTTAGATATTGTGATGCTTTTCCGAATTCGTATTTACATAAACTGTTTGTAAGATTTCGCATTTTTAATACCATGCGATTTAATAAATGATTATTAACAGATAAGTCCTTTAAACTAAACTATTTTAATGTTTTTATTTCATTACGAACCCGACTATATAAATAAACAATTGAACTACAAGGTCACTTCATAATAATGCACACGTTCGGGCAGCGCCGTCGTCGTTCGGTTCCCCGACACAAATCGCTTTCCGCGCCATTATTTACGCTACGCACGACAGCCAACCCTACTAGATTTCACGCACACATTTGCACGTGTACAAACGTCATTTGGTTATGTAGTAGTAATAGGTAATTATTTTGCGAGCGTTGTATGGAGTGTCCGAGGTGTGCCTTTGGTATGAGTAAAACCCACATTTCGCCAAACTTAGTGACGAAATGTGGGTTTTACTCATACTAAAACCACAATGCTAACACCGTTTTATGTATTTTCCCCAGGTACCTTTAGGCCTGAACAGCGACAAAGTCCCTCTTGGCATCCAAGTAGTAGCTGCTCCCAGGCAGGAGGCTCTCTGTGCAGCTGTGGCACTGCACTTGGGAGAAGCGTTAGGCGGAGCTGCAGCACCGTGCAAGATACTGCAGTAAACTATAATATAGTCAGGGATGTTATAAAGTCGACCTCGAAATTGTTTTGCCACTTTTTACGAACACTGATTAAATTGATACTTGACTAAGCCGTAATCAGTATATAATGTTCCCACTGCTGGGACACAGGCCTCTCTGCGAGAGGGAATGGGCCGTGATCCACCACACGGGTCCAATGCGGGTTGGTGAATGTCACATGTCTTCGAATTTTTGGTTCTGGAACATGACGGGTTTCTCACGAAATTTTCCTTCACCGTTTTGAGAGCAGTGGTGATGCAATAATTTACACAAAGTGAAGCGCCTGTCTAGGTTCGAACCTACCTGCAACTCGTAAGTCGCGACCGTTATCATAGGGTGAACACTGCTCTAAACTTTACATGTCGAAATTATCTGTCGCATTGGTCTCTCATTGGTGTGAAAGCGACATTGGTAAAGAAATTATAAGGTCGGCTATTCTTAAAAAAGCGATCCAAGCCGATCCAAACCAATCCAATCCAGCTTAACAATTTTGTTCAAAACCCAGACTGAAAAGAACTGCCCGCTAAATGATAAAAGAATAATTATTAATTATAGTACGAGTAATAATTTACAGCCTTTAACCTTTGAACCGCTTATGTCGGATTAATCCGACAAATATTTTCGTGTCCATTCCGCCAGAGTCGTATACTTATATACGACCAAATAACACAGCTCGTTTAATCTGTATTATTATTACATCATCACAGCTCGTTTCATCGGTATTTATTTTTCGTTTTTTTTTTTTTTTTTGTCCGGCGCTGTGGGCACGATAACTGATAGAAAGTCCGGCGGTTAAAAGGTTAAATCAGTGTAATCATTATGAAATAAGTATAATTTGCTTGCATGCATAATACATATAATATATGGATGAATATTTTTTTCCATATTTTTCTGAAGGCTGTTACCGTAACCGACACCGCTTCGGATGTGTTCGGCTGTCCTCGGGATGTACTCGGTCTTAATGTACGATATGTCAGTGAGTGATGGCAAAGTATTCTGTTTGTGTTTTGTTTTCACTTCTGTCGGTACTCCCGGAGTGCCACTGTTTCTTTTATAATAAACGACCGCAGGAGGGAATAATCATGAACTGAATCCACGGAAACAGGTTGCCACCCTGTATTTTTTTTATTCACAAGTGATTTAATTATTATTTTCGATTCTGTTGAGCCGATAAGGCGTTAAAATTACATTCAAAGTCGCATTTATAATATTAAGTAAGATGTGGTAGGTGCTTTCTAATATTATTATGATTTTTTAATATTATTATTTTATGATTGTGTAAGGTTGTAGCAAATGAGGTGCTGGATAAAGAAATAAAAAGTTATTGTTATGGTTGACAAAGATCTAAGATGTTAGAGAAACAATTAATTAGTATGAGTGTGAGTCACTAATTGTTTATTTATATATATTTTTAATATTTATCATACTGTGATGTCTTACGTATGTTTTAAGTATAAGAATTGCTTAATAATACAAGGTGTTAGGTGATTATTTATTTTTTTGGTCAAAATATACGATGATTATAGACTATGTGAAATGGTACACCATGTATCAGAAAGATGTGGTCATATAACAAAGTACCAAAACCAAAGACACCAAAGTGGTGGTGTGGTGTGTGTGGTGGTGGTGGGTTTGGTACAGACCACCAAACTGAACCACATTCTCTACGGGACCTACATCGTAATCGCGAAAAAATAATCAGCTGCATTTGGGTTGTTTTAAGTTTTATATGGGACGTGTTATTTGCTTTTGAATAATACATATATATCCTTAATTAACAAAAATAAAATTAAAACCTAACTTAACTAAAACCACACCCCGGACACTCCGCTACACACAACGCTCGCAAAATAATTACCTACTACTACTACATTAAAAAATGACGTTTGTATACGTATGAATGTGTGCGTGAGGTACTTGTGTTTGCGAACGCTCTTGTTAAAAGAACTGCGACGAATACGCCGAAGTGCGGGGTGAGGTGCGGTAACTGATCTTAGTGCGGGGAAGGGAGTGGCCTTTCTGTACGTAGTACTTTAAGTATTCTGTGCTAAAACTAAATTCAAACTAAAATATAGCGTCGAAAAATTCATCCGCATTGCTGTCGACTGGTAATGTACCCAAGAGACTGGCGGCAATACCACGTTGTATGGCAATGCTTAGCCTTTGGCCAAGGTAAAAGCCAGCCCTGGGACGGTTGATATTTTTATCACGATTATGTGGACCGGTCTCGATACGTTTCTGATGCATACTGTAGCACGTAGCACGACCGCCGTAGAAACGGGTTTTGCTGACGGAAGAATAGACAAAATGACAGATTGTAGAAATATTTGTACACATTCTACGCGTCTTAGCATGGCAATGGCGCCGATTCTCTTGTTCACAAACTAAACTAAACTTAAGTTCAGTGCATCTTTTTCTTTCTATTTCACTAAGAAAAGGACAGGAGATAAATATTAGTTTACTCCTGTCAAATTAAGATATTCCATAGACAAATTTAGACGTGATTAAAAAATTGGCTATTAAAATTACGTCAATTTACGGCAGGCGCTGACTAATTTGACAGGTCTAAACTAATATTTATCTTCTGTCCTTTTCTTAATGAAATAGAAAGAAAAAGATGCACTGAAATTAAGTTTAGTTTAGTTTGTGAACAAGAGAATCGGCGCCAATGTGTCATTTTGTCTATTCTTCTGTCGACAATACGTCGTTATGCTACGCGTGCTGGTCGCAAAATAAATACGTCATGTCAGCTGATTTGAGTTGATTGATACGTTATTGACGCCATCACCCGCATCAATCATCAATGCGTCATGTTCGTGAACGGGCGCCGTCAGTAGGGACTGGTCATCTCTTTGCTGCCATGGCTTATTTTATTTTATTATTTGAATTGTTTTTTCTCATCTTTTCATTATGGACGCTTTTAACGTTCTGCATCGTTCTCACATGTATAATTTTTAACATGAATGATGTAACCAAGACTTTGTAACCACATTATTTTGATTTAAAAGAGTGTCCATGGAGTTTCTTGCCCGTTCTTCTCCATAGGTACCTACGCTTTGGAATGGGCAACTAGCTTCATTTTTTCTGACTGACTGACTTCTTGACAATTCAAAAGTGCCTGTAATTGAAATAAATGCTTTGAGTTTGAGTTCAATTGATACGCCAGACAATTTATTGTTTCTTGTTACAATGAAAATCTATTAAAGAATCTATTTATTCACATTGTTACACCTTGTATGATAATAATAATTAATTATGAGACTGATATGTCAATTATTTAATCGGTGGAGGCTATGCAGTGAAACTGTGCATAATCAATAAAATGTATTTTCTTTTATATTGTTTTTTATTTATAAAAAGGTACGCCAACCTTCTAATGAATTATACCTTATCCAATGTCCAGAATCGAATTCAATTTATAATTTCCAGAGAAAAACTAAATTTCATGTAAGTACCAGGGTTGCACGACCCAGTTGAAGATTATTTTAACGGTAGTTGGGGTATTTGGAGAAAACAATAGTCTGTTCAAATTTCTACTGATTACTCTTAAACTTTAGCATGTTTTAAGTTTTTTTTTACCATTGCCATTCGAAAAAGGGCATTTTATTCATCGATAATAGTGAATTGAAAACATTGGAACAAGCACGAACATATGAATTATGTACAAAAAATAAATAAAACGTTCTGAAAGTACGTACTGGCTGGCTATATGGAGCTATTCCATAGCTATAAAATTAAATTAAAAAAAATATCCCGCCAACTTAGGTTCTTTTCTATCTGTTATCGTGGTTGTTTTAAGTCATTGGAAAATCGAATAACATAAATTATAATAAAGTGAGTTCTTCCAGTGACGAAAATGAGACACTGACTCCGGAATCATTTCGAAATAAAGCAGCAATTATAGTAGATAATTTGTTGCCGCCAATAGCTCGGGAGTTGTACCTGAAAACATACAATTTGTTCTGCGACTAGAAAACCACGAATGGCGCCAATTCCTTCTCAGAGTCCGTCATTCCGTATTTCTTAACTATTTCAACGAATTAACCAAGACTAAGAAGCCGTCGACACTTTGGAGCATTATATTCTATGCTAAAAGCCACAGTGAGAATCAAACACAACATTGATATTTTAAACTAGGTACTCAAAGTTAGTGACATACTTAAAGCGACTATCCGAGGGTAATAGTAACATATATATCAATGGTAATAAGCCAAAGAAATCTAAAGTGCTAACCTCCCAAAACATACTATTCATTTTTAATGTTTATAAATTAATCCTTTGTTCTCTTATTCCGATTATAAAATAAAATGTGATAAATACTATACTATTTATTTTCTCGCAGTCAATGGTAAAAAGTAGAGTACACAACTCGTGAAAAAAATAATTCATCTCGGTAATTGTATCCCTCGCTCCGCTCAGGATTCTAATCTAGAATACCTCGCTACGCTCGGGATTCTATTCTAGAATCCTTCGCTGCTCTCGGGATCCAACTTAGTCCCTCGAGTTAAATTCCCTTTTTTTTCACTTGTTGTATAATCTACTATTTACATTTTACTGTTGAGAACCTCGAACCCACTTTTAAATGTTATTATTACGTTACAAAACAGGCAAAACGATGCCACGGTAATATTATCTATTACCGTGACGATGCAGTGTCCATGGCAGTGTCTACTTTTCGTTTATTGTTTACACATAAGAAATGAAGAATAAAAACTTCAAAAAATTAGAGCAACACCTACGAATAAGTACTATATTCGTAGAGCTACAGTAACAAACAAAAAAAATAGCTGAAAACTACATTTATTTAACGAGTACGTTATACATATAACAAGGGAATTCTGAGGGGACGGCGCGTACGCAGTCCCCACTACCAAAAATTACGCATCCGAGTTATCCACATTAGGGATAATCGCAGGGGTCAACCCAACCGCAGTGCAATGGGAAGGCCTCGCCCTGGGGGAACCGCCTTCTTGATCACGGTATCCCCTATGCCAGGTAAGTATGAATTCTAAACGGAAACTCACGAGGGTCGTTCAACGGCGGAGAATCTTAACACCGCGATTCAGAAACGTGACGTAAATGTAAAGCGCCATCTAGTGAATAGAAACTGTACAAAATCACGATTCCACTCAGACCATAGTATTATATTTGTTACTTATGTACCTTATGGGACTAAACTTTAAAAGAACTCTTAATGTTTTCTTGTTGGCTTCGTAGGTTCCACTACGAATGCATCAGCAGCAGCCCGGACGTGAATGTCAGGACCGAGAGATTAAGCTAAGACTTTCAATTAGTACCTTCATCAAATTAGAGCAAGATACAGGTACAGGTTGGACTGACGGCCAATTTATAGCTATCACGTACATACTAAAGGTACGTAAAAACAATACTTACTTTTTTTTTAAAGTCCAAGGCCTTTTTTACACTTTTTTAAAGACATAATATTGTGGTCAGCCAGGACACACGTCCGGTTGGCTAATCACATCCAAGTTCTCATAGTTTTTGCATTGTATAATGTAAATATTTACTACCTGTACATATATTTTTTACACACCGCTATGTGGATCGTATGTGGTCTGTGGACAGTTAACCTGTAAATGTAGCACACAACTCAATGGTAGCGCCTCAAGTGAGTCCCGCTCTATCCCTTGTGGCGACTAGACGTTCTCTTTGGGTTGTTGTGTACTTAGTAATAATTCGGTGGTTTTAATCTAAACTCTACGCCCTTAGTAAGAGATCTTAGTGAACACCACATCCTATAAAAATGTTTTAATAAAAGCCATGAATACGCCTGTACATCAATTATTTACGTAACGCTAACAATTACGTATTGCTAACAATGTTTTTGTAGGCGCTCGCGTAAGAATGGCTGACCACTTTATGGGTCAACTCACACCGAAAGAGCGGCGAAGGGCAGCGAAGCGCGGAGTCACGGAGTCCCGCGACATCTCGAGCATTCCAGCGACTTCTCGAGCAGTCGCGGGAATCCGCGCGCCTTCCCGAGCCCACCCGCGATGAATTCATGGGTCGCTCTCCTATGCGCAGTTCAATTTCAACAAAACTCGAGGAAACTTGTGTTTAAGCAGTGAAAATGGGTATTTTGGATTTAATTATTATTGCACATATAATTGAAGAAGAAGAGGAAGAGGCCGAAGAGATAAGGAGGGAAAGATTTAAAAGAAAAAGAGACGCGCGCGGGGAGCGGGCGCGAGGGGCGGGATATTGCCAGCGGCCGCTCGCGACTGCTCGAAGATTCTCGGGACTTCCCGCGACTTCTCACGCAGTCGCACGGCTCCGTTTATGGAATTCCCCGGAATTCCTGCGGCGCCGCGGGCATCCGCGCGACTCGTTCGAGTTTCTCATGCGATAATAAGTATTATGATAATGATAGTAAAGTTGAAATTCATATAAAACTGAAACTGCGCTCCGCTTCGTTGCCCTTCGCCGCTCTTTCGGTGTGAGTTGACCCTTATGGTAATGATAATAAAGTTAAAATTCATATGAAACTGAAACTGCGCTCCGCTTCGCTGCCCTTCGCCGCTCTTTCGGTGTGTGTTGACCCTATTTCTTTGCTTATAGGTAGTAAATAATAGCAAATAGGTATTAACCTCTCGTCTGGGTCGGAACGTAGATCTACGCGAGACACAATGGCTTTTTAATTGTGTCTGTAATAACAATGCGTATGGTTTCATGCATATCTCGTTCGGTCCAGCCATCCTGACGGTAACCAAGAATTTGCACCCAATTGATACCTAGTATTATATTAAATATGATTGAGCTTAAACCAATTTATATATATTGGCACAGGAACGTAATTTTTACTATTAGGGTCTCAGGTTGGGCAGTTTGTAAATAAAAGTCGAATAAGTAAGTCGAATTCTTTTTATTTGATTTTTTAAATCTCAATTGGGCGTGACGCCCCGCATGTTGTCGCGGCTGGTCGCGCCGCCGCACGGGCCCACCATGGTCGCACGTGGTCGCACATGGTCGCACGTGGTCGCACATGGTCGTACATGGTCGCACGCCGCCGCATACACCGCTAAGGAGTTGACGCCACACAATAATCGGGAGCCGTAGACACGGTGACACTAAGGTAACGTTTATAGTATGATAATATCACTTAATGGAATGGAACAGTCAGTCTGTCAGGCGGGCGGCGCGGTCTCGCAGCAGAGCAGGCGGGCCGCGCGCGCCAGCAGGCCGGGGGCCCGCGGCGGGGGCCCGGCCGGGGGCCCGGGGCCCGCCAGCAGGTCGGCGAGTGCGCGGCGCGGGGGCCGGGGCCGGCGGGGCGGGGCCGCACGGGGCGGGGCGGGGCCTCAGCTCGGGAACTTGGCGTACAGCGCGTACTGCAGCTCGTAGCCCGAGAAGCGGCAGTGCTGAGTCTCCAGCGGAGAGTACGCGCCGAGAGCTGGGAACTTCTTCAGCTGGCGGGCTGCTGACGCTCCCGGAGAGTCCTGAGGATGCAACAACTACAATTAGCAATAATATAAATAGCAGGAAGAAAAGTCACCATTTGACAAAAAGCCCTTCATATACAGTCCTATGTTAACAGTTTGACTTGGACATCGCTTTAATTTCGTAGCAATATGGGCGGTTTTCGTAGGCGTTCAATTAGTAGGCTGTTTTCGATCTACAAGGCAAATTTGATTCATACTGGTGTAGCGACAGTGTGAGCACGAACTGAAGGCCTGAAGCACGCGGACGATGACCTCGTCGTAGATTGACACCAGTACATGATACTATTTCTAACAACTTGTTTTAAACTGTCGACTTACCGGTGTAGCGAACACTGTGAGCACGAACTTGGCGGGTCTGAAGGCCTGAAGCACGCGGGCAATGACCTCGTCGTAGCTGGACACCGGCACGTTGGACTCAAACGACACATAGGAGCAGGAGCGCTCTGGAGTTATGTGGATCGTCATGTAGCAGCCCTGTGGAAGAAATTATGGTGAATTAGTTATTTTGATGATGAATTATATTTTTTAAAGGAATTTTACGCTTGTGGAAGCTTCAACTATAGCTAGATCTCTATGGACTCGCCTGTACCATAATTTCTACAGGTGCTATTATAA
Organism: Amphipoea oculea; assembly: GCA_945859645.1. NCBI lineage: Eukaryota > Metazoa > Arthropoda > Insecta > Lepidoptera > Noctuidae > Amphipoea > Amphipoea oculea. Next base: position 18,352,583 of record OX243880.1, read on the forward strand.
TATTATGTTATTCATTTGTTGTTTTGTTTATATGACATGAATACCAGTTTCATTTATGTATACTAACTTAAAACCAAGAATGGGTTTAAATTATTGATCAAAACTAATATAAAAAGGGTTCCATAACCACAACAAGCACTATAAATAGGTATTTATCAGATGAAAATAAATCTTTACACATGGTATGTGTAATTTAAGCATATAATTGACTTTTAATAACTCGTTCGTACGTCATAACTACTTAAAATGTAATTGATTAAAGGTATGACGGCTAATTGGAACCGTGCACATAGCTTCTGACCAATCCGCACTGGGTCCGCGTGGTAGATTATAGCCCACTCCCTCTCGAAGAGAGGAGGCCTGTGTCCCAGCAGTGAGAACATTATAGGCCGATTATGACCTAGCTTCTGACGTTTCATAAGTGCCCATGTAGGTTTATGTGAAATAAATTATTTTGATATTGATGCAGGTAAATAATAAGTTCCAGTTATGTATGATGCGACAACTTACGGATGGTAAATCCTTATCACCCTTTAGCAGCGTAAAAAAAACAATTAATTATTATTATCAGGTGTTCATCTTAATTAATGATAGAGTTTATCTGGTACTTGCTTAGTGATAGGCATTTTCTGATACACTAGACAATAAAACGGGTATGGAAATTATCACTTTTTATTAATAGCTGACCAATTAGAAACTAGGTAGATAGAATATCCAGGTCACCACTCAAATCTACTAATATTTATTTACCTACAGATGATTTCACGACAGTTTTCTCACTACCTTACTACCAGTAGTTATCAACTTTAAATAAATAATAATACATTGCAAATTGCAATGTAACCTCCACTGTTAAGGCCTATTCAAACCTAAGGCTCTAGACAGACGGACCGCATTTCAACTGCAATCCAACCGCAAATTGCAGTTCGGATGCAGTTGACACGACTGCAATAGAACTGCAAACCAAACGTGCAGTCCGATTGCACGCCGACTGCAATTGAACTGCAATCGGAGTGCACGTTTGGTTTGCAGTTCTAAGCGGCCAGCCTAAGCGATATTCGTTACCGTCTGCGGAAGTGAAAACCGAGTGGGTATGCGGTAATATTACTGTTCACACTAAAGCGGATTTCGCTATCCTTGTGGGTAGAATACCGAGTTTCGCTCAGGAAGGTAAACAAATTTTTTTTAGAAGGTAAACAATACCTATGCGGTACTATGACACCGACTATTCCGCTCTAGCCGCGGAACTTGATACTAAATACCTGAGCGAAACCCGCGCGGTATGTACCTATACCCACAGCGGCAGCGAATACCGCTTAGGTTTGAATAGGCATTAGGTTTTTATTATCAGCTCACAATAAGTGTTTCGTTGTTCATTAAATTGTCATTCTAATGCTTTTAGGATGCTGTTGGGGTTGCCGTGGCGCTGCAGCGCGTCTGGTATGTTTGCTGAAGCGCGTACGGATGGCTTCCAAGCCATCATGCGCAAGAAAGCAAACTCCTTGCTGCACCGTCTACGAAGCAGCAGCAACGGCATCCTAATTGCTATTGCTACCCGTTTTGACTGTCCTTTCCAAAAACAGTGGATAAGGACAGCCATAGGCATCAGTTAGGTATAGGTACTAACCTAACTAACATAATTTTAGGTACAATTTTCTGTTACTAACACACTAACAGTTTATGATTTTGTTATTGTGTGTTTATTTTGTTATATTGTGTACTTAACTTATATGGAGATTTCTCTGAAATAAATAAATAATAATAATAATAATCCTAAAGTGAAATCATTGTTATTAACTTATTATTGTTAGACAAAGTAATGGTTGTTATAAATTGTGATGACACAGATTAGACACTCAACTAAGTATTTAGATCTAGCCTAACTTGTTGAGTTGACAGTTTTACTGAGAGTTAAATTCAGATTACATCTAGATCTAGCCAAGTGAATAATGATGGAGCAGTCTTGCCTTTGTTACCTTCAGTCATATAGTGGACATGCCTGTATAAATTCCCAGATACCTACATATTGAATTTTATTAAGGATTCTATTGCACATCTAGGTTTCTAGCAGACTTTCCAAATCCATACTAATATTATAAATTCGAAAGTAACTCTGTCTGTCTGTATGTATGTTACCTTTTCACGCCTAAACCACTGAACGGATTTAGATGAAATTTGACAGAGAGATAGATTGCATCCCGGGGAAGGACATAGGATAGTTTTTATCCCAGAAATCATCCTTTAACGGGGTGAAAAGGGGGGTGGAAGTTTGTATGGGGAAACAATAACCACTGAACCAATTTAGATGAAATTTGGTATGGAGATAGTTTAGAGTTGTGGGGAAGGATATAGAATAGGTGTTATCCCTGAAATTATCCCTTAAGGGTGTAAAAAGGGGGGTGGAGATTTGTAAACTGTAAATTTGTAACTTTTATCGCGGGTGAAACCGCGGGGCGCAGCTAGTACTTAATATTGTGGTACCCTAAAAATAGTACCCAGGGTTTCTAGACATACCCCTGTTGTCAGATAATGCTGAAATTATATATTGTTGGTGCTTGACCATTATTACAATCTTGGACTATAGCTAAGACTTGTAGCAAACTAGCCTATCAAACTAAAGCCAGACGGCGACTACCTACACACGGAGTGAATAGGGATGCAGGGGTGAATCGGGACGAAACTTTAAAATGGATTTTAACGTTGAAATAATATAGTTTGTTGTCAATAAGGGCACGTAATCGTTAATTAAATTACAGTAAACACATTAGGGTCCTTTTTGGCCACAAACTATATTATTTTAATGTTAAAATCCCTTTTAAACTTTTGTCCCGATTCACCTCTGCATCCCTATTCACCCCGTGTGACGGTATTTATTGAACATTGAAATTTTTGGTATAAGTATGTGTGTAATAGTGTATTCCATTCAGTCGATTCTTTTTCTCGAGTTACATCTAAGTAAAAAGAAAATATACTTACATCTTTAGCAACTCCATTCATGGAGTACCCGCATGGGTCAAACAGGAAATCGTCTATGACCATTCCTGGGATTATCTTGTCTATGCCCGACTCCTGTAAACAATAACAACATATTTAAGATAAGCAATGGCATTCTTTGCTTAAATACTTGTTACAAAAACACAGTTTCAATTGCAATACGAAACTGTTCCATTGAGAGAAGGGAAGAAAGTGTTGACACCTGAGTATAATCGCTTACTCGATACTGTTTGATTGGTACTCGAGTAAATTGAAAATGGAGCCGTTCAGATAGGTATTCCCAATGATCACAGAATTGATACTTTTATTACGACATGAGCTTAAACTGTTAGGATATCTCAAATTTTCAGCAATTTTGTAGTTTTTCTGATTGAGTATGTGTACTCAACTTTTTAACAATATAGGTATGATTCGATCGCGCTGTCAATACTTCTAATGTCATAATTTATACCTTTATTTATATCCGTAGCTGCCCGTAGCATCATAGAGGCCCCTTAGGATTTCAGAATACCAGCATTACGCTGAGACAGGACCGAGTTCATCTAGTATTAAAATATGTCTTTCATAGTGTAAAAGTGTTTTTTTTTACAACCAATTTACAGAAATAAAATATCATATATACCATTATTGGCTTCATATAGGTTTTGTTGTTGTTCATCATTGTTTTTCTTTGCGTGTGTGATATCCGGTATATATTCTTGTCTTACCCGTGTGGCAGCCGCCGCGTCTGCAGAGTACTGGCGGGTGAAGATGTCCATGACAGCGGGGTCGAGGTCTGACATCAGGATCTCTATGGTCTGGTCAGGTTCCGTCAGGCCCACACCTTCATTGGCATCGCTGTGCTCCTTCTCTAGGGCGTCGACTGTGCCTGTTGAGTAAGGGTTGTTGATTAGAGAAAAGATTATAGTTTCAAGGATTTTAATTAGGCAAGTGAGATTATCAGTAGTGGATTAAAATTGGTTCGGAGTGCTTTTGTGTAACGTTCGCGGCGATATGAGAAAAGAAGATAGCTATGGTCCGGCGTTTCTAAATTTGCCAAAGATGTAAACAACAATGGCCGCTCAAAATTGAATAAAATCGATATACAAGAACATGTATTTTATGTACTGTTTGTCTACTGTATCGATTTCATTCAATTTCGAATGGCTATTGTTGTTTATATCTTTGGAAAATTTAGAAACCGATGGATGTTCTCGAATAAAATCAAATTAGTAGAAAACAGCTCATTTATCAAATTAAATTCCAGTCAACAACATCCATCGGTTTCTTACTAAACTTTAACTATATCCGACGATCCTGCATACTTATCTCTTTTGTTGACTGTACGATCGGGAAAAAAGTTCCGTTCGAGATTCGAGCTGATTGGGAATAATCGGAAAAAAGTCCCATTAACGTTGTGAACGAATGATAAAAGCTAAAAAATGACGGTATAATGTTAACATAATATCACTAGGACATATAAATTGATTACTTTTGCCCACGAATACAGATTGTTAGTGACAATGCACCCTCATTGATATTTGATACTTTCTCGTGTATAAAACAGCACATTATAACACTGTCACAACTGATAAAAAAAGGGACAAACATAGAATATTATTATGTTAAGTGGTACATACGGTACAGTAATGTCAAGGAGTACCAATACGAATGAGGCGGAGCGCTGACCTGAAGATGACAATATTGATGGAGTTAATGATTAATGGAGTAGCATAAATTATTTGAATGTAAGCCTACATTCAAATAATTATTATTATTATACAAAATTAATTGAATATATACAGGGTTGCAGGGACTTCGAAACGCAACCTGAGGGGCAATTCTAGTAATTTTAAGAACGTTCACAGTCTGATCTCAGTCTCAATCTGTCAAAAATACCTTCAATTTCCCTACATTTTGACAAGCTTTTGACATTTGTTTGTCGCCGAGATGAGACTGCGACTAGATTTTGAACGTTATAAATTACGAGAATTGGCCTTCTGTTATCATGAATTAAGTACATGATCCTAGACCTACCTGCGTTGAAATTTTTCGTCGGTTATTTAAAAAAAAAATAGCTGCTCCATACATTTGACCGCGTAGGTATTGCACTTTTGTAGAAAATGGATGTTTTTTTTTTTAATAACCGACTAAAAATTATAACTCTTGGGGATAACAGGTTGTGCGTCGATTTTTTTGCCACCCTGTATAGTTTATTTTGAAAACAAGAGAACATGAGATTTAACTTAAAATACGGATATTTTAGATTAAAATATCCGTATTTTAAGTTTGAAGGTTAATTCGCAGCATATTGTTTTTGCTTTAAAATAAAGTGTAACTTGATAGGTGTCTCGAAAATAAACCATGTTCGGTTACACCTCAAAAGACCTCTTTGTAATATTCGAAGAGATAGTAAACTTTACGATATTTCAGATTTTATACCAGAAAAATTAAAAGCTGTTTTCCTGGACCTGCTTGATAGCAGCACTTGGGGCATTTCACCAAATCACAAGATATCAATTACCTTCAAGCGGCAGCAGTGTGTACAGGTACCAGCAGTCCTTCTCCGGGCCCATAATGTATGCACGACCGTCGCCGAAGAAAGAGTCCAGAAGTTTCACCTGGAACAAGTAAAAAACGTATAAAGTTACGAGTTAGAAAGAACATTTATAAAACGAAATAGTTCCCGTTCTGGTCACAGGATAAAAATGCTTTGGTAAATTACTTATTACATGCATTTTTTGGCAGTAAATATGCCAATTGGGTGATAGAGCAGTGGTGGCCCAGTGATAACGACTGCGACTTACGAGTTGTAGATCGTAGGTTCGAACCCAGACAGGCGCTTTACTTTGTCTAAATTATTTCATCACCACTGCTCTCAAAACGGTGAAGGAAAACATCGTGAGGAAACCGGCATGTCCTAGAACCAAAAATTCGAAGATATGTGACATCTACCAATCCGCACTGGGCCCGCGTGGTAGATTACGGCGCATTTCCTCTTACCGAGAGGAGGCCTGCGTCCCAGCAGTGGGAACATTATAGGCTGACTATGTATGTATGGGTGATAGGCTACGTTTGAAAGGAAAGAATACCGCCAACACAATTTAGATAGCTTGCCATCGAAGCTAAGAAGACACTGTTACCTATTTGGATTTGATTTTTGAAGTGAAAACTTCTTAAGCCGCGTTGGGCATTTTTTGAAATGGAAAAAAACCATTGTATTCGCGCCACTGTTACCGTAACGACACCGCTTCGGATGTGTTCGGCTGTCCTCGGGATGTACCTACTCGGTTTTAATGTATATCCGATATGCCAGTGAGTGATGGCGAAGTATACTGTTTGTGTTTTGTTTTCACTGCTGTCGGCACTCCCGGAGTACCACTGTATTTATTATTTTTTTACTCTTAAAACTATAATTTGCGCATCACGGTAGAGGTAAATCTTATCTTAGGCTATTCTGTATGAGAGCCTTTGCTCTGCAGCGGGACAATCAATTAATCAAAAAAATCAACTCAGCCTATCGCAGTCCACTGCTGGACATAGGCCTCTCCCAGACTGCGCCACAGCACCCTGTCCTCCGCCTTCCGCATCCAGTCTACCCCAGCCACCTTCTTTAGGTCGTCCGTCCATCTAGCTGAGGTGCGTCCCACACTACGCTTGCCGATGCCGGGAGTGGAGACCGCTTGGTCTCCACTCCCGGACTCGTCTGCTCCACTGGCCATCGGTCCTTCGACAGGCATGACCAGCCCACTGCCACTTCAGTTTTCTTACAATAACATACATACACCCTTACTTTTTGATCGTTTTAATCCTTAAAAGGGGTCATTGTACTCATCATTATGAACAACTTTTACTATGGGAACAACCCTGAAATCGTGAAAAAAAAAATCTGTTGATCCATACATTATGTCGAGTTATGCGAACATAAATGTATGGATCAGCAAATTTTTTTTACGATATCAGGGTTGGTCCCATAGTAAAAGTTGTTCATAATGATGAGTACAATGACCCCTTTTAAGGATTAAAACGATCAAAATGTAACGGTGTATAGCGGGACAATAATAATCTGGTATTAAATACTTAAATACCCTCTCGGGTAGATAGAATTAAGGTGCCAAATATCATCGGCCATCTTTATAACAGTTGCAAATAAACACCACGCAATAAACGGATCAGTAGCAACTCGAGACGGATGTCACCAGCAACTACTAAGCTAGTAACGTGAGCATGTCGAACTGACCGCTTCCTGCTACAGTCGCATAACAACGGCACAATGATGGACAATGGCGCGGAAATGGATCTCGAAGTGTGTTTGATGATACAGCATACGAACACTTTATTATTGCAAGTGTTCGTTATTTGTGTAAGGATTGGACTGGCGAGGCGGGATTTTTCCATCAGGCGTTTCTCAGAAGCAGGAGTCTGGATTTGTGCCCGGTTGATGGAAATAGGCTCGCCCCTTATTACATGCAGTGGCGTGCATTGGTTTTCAGAATAGGTAGGCACTAGGCCGGCTCTAGTCTAGGCAAACGCGGTCACTAATCAGAAAAAAAAAAGTGAGGTCAAAAGTGTGGTTATTTGGGTCATGCCTACTTAAGGGTGATAAATTGCGAAGGTCGAACGTCATGGTTTTACGCGTGAGACGTATGTATTTTTAATTTTGTCGTATTAACTTGAACGAGTAAAGACCGATGACAATGTGCGAATAGTACGGGAGCCGAGTAGGCCGTCCGACGACTGCCTACTGCCGCGCGTGTTTGTATGAAGATTTTGTTTTGAAGTTATTATTATTATTAATAATTGTGGGGCACATACACTAAAATGTAATTGACAGGCTTATGTTGATATATCGAGGTAGCCACTGCATAAATGCCTATATGCAATGCACGCCACTGCCTAGTGCATCCCTCTTAAGTTAGTTTGGCCTGCCGTTTTACCGGCACCTATCTTTCAATCCTGAATACAGCAAATGTCTGTACAATCCTTGAACGAACTCTTCCACAGGGCGGTCTGAACTAGACCATGATAACGATGTTTATGTGCGTCATTATACCGACCTGGAGTTTGGTTACCCTTTACGGAAAGTTCAGTTACAATCAGCCCAAAGTTAGATTGTACTATCTTATCATTTTCGGGGATATAATGAATCAGGGGTCAAGAGATGAGATTGTTCTCGAAGTTGAAATACCTACTATGGTTGTCTTTTAAAATGGTTGAACTGAACGGTCATGGTCCACGCGTCATGTTCGTGAACGGGCGCCGTCATGGCGTCAGTTGAGACTGGTCATCTCTTAATCTCTTAACATGTCTTTAAGTATATTTTGAATTGTTTCACATTGTTTTCTACGTTTTTCTCACAGATAGAAGCAACAAGAATAATGTACCCAGGATTTTGTAATATCTTGATTTAAGGGCTTGTAATAGTTCAGCTCAAATTCAGATTTTGCCCCCACTTCCCCGCGCTATGTATCATTCTATCCCACTCGCACTGACATACTAATTCAATTAGGGTGAACTGTACTATTGTTGGAAGGATGTCAAGAAATAAAATGATTAAACTTAACATTCATTTATTCCATTCACATAAAAATTAGCTTTCACATTGTATGTGCAGTATATATAAAATTCTTTTAAATGGACAGGTAAATAATAATATAATAACAAAAAAAACATGGGACGCTCATCATTCGCATAGCAAATACAAAGCAAAGACAAAGTTATTTATACATAATATTTGAGTAGCGACGTCTACAAACGAACTACACCAATCTTTTGTTTGACATCACAACCTACATCACGCAAGCAAAGTTTGCCGCGAAATCCGCAATATACCTACTGCATTAGTGTTCTATGACCGACCAAAGACCATTGCTCTACCGCCATATATTTGTCACCATAAGACAGCGACAGCCAAATACGAGCCGGCACTCACTGACGGCGTGGCACGGCAGGTTGTGCTGCGGCATCCCGCGGCGTTCCGTGGAATCCTGCTGAAAGCCCGCCCTGACTGGACTGCGCCCCATTAACCGAAATGACCGCTGCACAAGTTTCAACCTTATTTCAACCAGCTTAGCAATCATAATTCCTCGACACAAAGTGACCCACACGTCCCGCGGGATGCAATGGCGCGCCGCGGCATTACGTGGAATGAAACGGCATAACACGTCATGCCGCAGCATCCCTCGGCGCGTCGCGTCATGCCGCAGCGTCCCGCGGCACGTAGCGTCATTTCCCGGCATCGTGGTATCGAAATAAAGTAACATGAATTCTAAACTCATTGAAATAAGATTTAAAATAACTTGATTAGTAATAAAATCCTCTGCCATGACACGCCGTGCCATGCCGTCAGTGAGCGCCGGCCTTAAAATTACTTTCTTTTTGCTGATTCTTTGGCCAAAAAATAGGCTAGTCCTCTGGTCACGTGAAGAGTCGACCAATCGCTTGGCGATTTCTCTAAAAATTAAGTGGGCACTCGGACCCTGTGGCCGTAGTGCTTCAGCCCCAAACGGCTGGTACATATAAGTCGGCTTATTAAGAAGTATCTATTTGCGCTGTTTGAGGTTTTCTGCACCCGCAGTAATCGCACTAGCACAGCCCACCGTAATAGGAAGATGGGGTGGCGCAAGGTAGTCGATACATGTTGCATCACACACCAAAGGCCGACCTAACTTCCAAGGCATTATGGTCAATCTGTCTGGTCTTTTCCAATCGTCACGAGCCAAGCCATTGGGTTCTAAAACAGCTGGCAACCCAGCACTGACAAGAGCACGCAATGGTTATAACGCATAATAATACGTCATCGGAATGACTGATGTCAATTATAAAGTTTCATACATTTTGGCTTTAACGATGGTTTAGAATAGAACGCAATAACCTCGAACAACTGATGGTTACCGGCAAGGTGGATGGTAAACGACCAAGAGGTCGCAGCCCATTGCGATGGTCTGACCAGATAAACTCTTCTCTTAACACGAAATTTCATGATGCGCTTCACTTGGCCAAGGATAGACAGAGATGGCGAAACATCGTCAGGGAAAAGTTGTTTTCAAGGGAGGATCACGACCCTCAGTAATGAGGAGTACGACTTGAGGAGGAGGAGAATAGAACGAATTTTAAAATAAGTTGTTATTAATGAAAACATTTAAATTAAAAAAAAAAGGAATCAAGAGGAGGAGAATGACGAAAGCAAGAACATTTAATGTGAATTCCCTTAAATCCCTAATTTCCATATTCCGTGTATGTCTGGGATCACATAACTCTGGTAACATGTATGATAAGTAAAAATTTGTTAATTTAGGTTCCATGAATTGTGCCCAATAATGATCGTCTTTCTGTATAATTTCAGTTTTGATATGATTTTTGCATCCCGACCATACGCCAAAAATACATGTTTTTCTCCCAGTTATGTTTAGTTGTCCCTGCACCTGAATGTACCAAGGATGTTTCAAATTTATGGAAAGTCCATCTTTCGTTTTCCTCCAAAACCTTATTTTTTTTTTATCTATTGCATCGTCCAACGAAGTCCTGAATGCAGAAATTGGACACTTTATTTCTACTATTGTGTCTTCTCCCTGCACAACTCCGTCCGGAGTTGCACCTAGAAAAGGTAACTCTTTTATCAATAAAAAGACCACAAGGCTCTATTTTAATATTAAGTTGTGATGCTAGTTGTTCCATTGCGGTTGTTTCGTTTTCTATTCCATGTTTTATGGACGGCACATTACATAAATTTTTTGGATAAATAAGATTTTTAACTAAATTTTTAACACTAGAATTTTGACGTCTATTGACCACTTAGGAGAAATTAGAGGCTGTAAGAAGTTTCCTTCTAAGTTCTAACCACTCACTGGAATCTCTTTGAAGAATCGTTGATATTTCAACGTATCTTCTGTCTTCTGAGCTTGGTAAATTTTTTAAAAAGTCCTCTTTGCAGCGATCGTACTCTAAAGTGGTCATATCTGGCTTTTGACAATGTTCACCATAATCTTTACTACTTTCTTTGTTATTAATTTTTTTTCGTTTTCTATCCTTTCTTAAATCTTTAAACACGCCCCTACGTTTCCTAAAACGTTTCTCCTCTAATTGAAGCACTAGTGGTCTGGTGCTTTTCCCCAAGATTGATCTATGTAGAGTGGAGAGAGGGCGTTTTGTATTAAATGAAACTACAGCAGCGTTGCATCTCGACTCATAGCCCTGACGTAAGGAAAAGTTAATACGTTTCCCTCCAACAAATTTTGTTTTTTTCACAAATTTTTTCCCTCCAACAATTTGAATATTAAGCTAAACTAAGCACCTACGTATGTACTTATTACTTAGGTTCATAATTTATGTAGGACGAAGACAACCGGCAGTATTTCAACCGGATAAGTGTCTCACAAGTTCGTCTTTGTATTTAAGTAGTTACTTAATTAGAAATGATATAATAATATTAATCTAGTTTAAAGCTACAATTACGTATGGAACTGCTACCGTAAACAAACTATCGCTGTGACAGACCACAGCGCAGCGACATGACTGGTTTCTATGTATTCAACTTAGTAGATTAGTATTATTATTTCATTTATTAATACGTAACTACCTAAATACAAAGACAAACCTGTAAGACACATCCGGCTGAAAATAAACTACTGGTTACCTTCGCCCTTCATAAATTATGAACCTAAGTACGTACGTACCTAGCAAAGACCTACAGATCATAGTTTCTGGTCTCCTATTACAACATAACGGGTTTAAAAAGACACAACGAGCCGAGAGTCACTTGTACTCGCCATTATTGTAATCATTTCTTTGTACTAGAAACTTTCTGGTTACGGAGATATTATTATTGAGGTCAAAATTACAACTTTCACTGATATTTTTTACGAAAACAAGTTTTGATATTATAACACAACTTTAAATACCTCCAGGACCCCTGTATAGTTACATGCCGGTGCAAAATTTACTGTTTGTGGTAGTGCGCATACAGCAAATGTTTACACCAAAAATTAAAGTCGATTTCCAGCAATTACTTTTGTCACAGATCTTTTGTGCAATGTTACTTAGTTTGATGTACGACGGCTAAAGTCTTTTTACACCCTGTATCAATAAATAGATAAAATTATTTATAAAAATAGTTTTGCTGAATATATTGAAAACACCATTACACATTGGGAACTGTCTAAAATAGGTACGTTTACCTCCCTAAATTTTTGACAATGTTTTGACATTGACATGAGATTACGATTTTAAACCATTTCAAAAATTATTTTATGAATGAAAACTACAAAATTTGGAAAAAATAAAAATACGAGGCCTTATATTTTACATCTATATTTCATTTTACTTTATTACATAATTTCTTCAGCACATAAAACGTTGTCAATCGGGTCTTTTGAGCGCAAGCAAAGTGACACGGGTTCCCCGTCTGATAGCCGAAGCGGTACTGACAAGTACTGAATCGGGGTCCTGTCGGGGGCCGGGCGGCAGAGCGGTTCAAGGTATGAGTGGTTATAAAGCTTGATATTTCGGATCTCATCTTTTTACGTTAAATTTAACGATTAAAAAAATAAAAACGAACCTATGACACCTGCTTTATGCATAGTTCGATTAGCTTGCAAATTTTCATGGCCTAATTTGAAAATTTTCATTGAATATTCTCCTTTTATTTTGCGGTTTAGAGGTAACTTTGAGACTTCTTTGTATCGAGAAAATTGTATGCAATCGTGTTTTCGCAACCGATAACACCTCGCAGTAGTCCTCATCTTTATCGTATATTAATTTCAAAGTGAAAACTGCAGAACTGTTGAAACTACAGCCGCTAATGCTAAGGCAATTTTCGCAATCTGAGGTAGTACCGGGCCTTAAAGGAGTGTCCATGGAGTTTCTTGCACGTTCTTCTCCATAGATATCTACGTTTTGGAACGGGAAACTAGCTCCAAATTTCTAAATCACCGACTCCTTTACAATTAAAAGGCTAATATAAATGGTTAGTAATTGAAATAAATGCTTTGAGTTCGAAATACAGTTTTTTTTCTCTGTCAATGAAAGATGCACGGTGAATCATAATATTGTTGAGTTGAAAATTTTCCTGACATGGGTAGGTACAGAGCGTGTTTCACCTGTAGCTATACCAACAATAATCTAATGCTAGCGTACTTTCCGCTGAGTAATTTAATTGAATTCTAGTTTCCTTATTTAAAGTGACTGTTACCTATAGTAAAAGAGCGCACTGCTGCACACCCCCACCCTATTTCAAGTTAAACAAATATCAACTTTATTTCAATGTAAATTAAGTTGATTTCAGAGTAACTAGCACTATTTAAAAAGTTATAATTTTTTTTTGAAGTTGTAGCGTAAACTGAACTTTATTGTCTAGGTATTAAAATAATTTTTCCATTAATTCATAATTTGTTTACATTTTTGGCAAATAAATAGCGAACGCAGATTATATATTTTACTTTTAAACGTTCAGTTTGGGACAAGTATCTACCCTTACCTTACTGGTTGCCATTTTGATAAAATTATGTTTTAATCAGATTTTCCTCTCAGTTCTTTTAAAAGCAGACTGCCTCATTGGTCTAGTGGTCGCAAACGTTACTGCTGAGCATTGGGTGCTTGGTCCGATTCCCGTGTCGAGCAGTGTTATTGTATTTTTCCATTAAGAAACTTCTTAGAAGCAGCCCAGCATGATCAGCCCGTAACGTTCCAATTGCTAGGACACAAGCCTCCTCTCAGTGAGAGGGAATAGGCCGTAATCTATCACGAGGGCCCATTGCGGGTTGGTAGATGTCACATGTCTTTAATTTTTTTCTGCTATTATTTGTAGTATTATTTTGGCCATCATTCAGCGAGTTCTTACACCCAATGCTTACGTTAAGTCAACCTTCTTCAACAAACAGCCGAGTTTACAGGAAATATCGACAACGACTTTCCACGTAATTCACTTTCATGGACTGTTGGCATTAATTATTTAATTGATGTATTATTATGATTGATTGATAACTTCAAATTGCACGGGATATTATCCGTACTATAGTACTATGCTGATAACTGCTGATAAGTGATTAAAACAGATGATTCAAATAAGTTCATCTGTAATCTGTAATTCTGTAACCTTTTGAGTGACGTTACAGCCACGGGTAGACTTTATCTTATTTCATGAATTTATTGTAGTCTAGAATAAATTCTTGGACCAAGTCATGGAAGTTGAGTCTAGCTAAACTTCCAAGATTAGGTCTGGATTATTTTGAGGAAAAATCTAGGAAAAAAGGTTGGAAAACAATAACGCTCGAACCGTTGGGTTAATATTTTTCATATTTCGCAGAAAAGTATGATGATTTATAGTTCGTCGAAATTGTGTGACATTTATATAGATAACCCGACTGGTTTTTTGCCTATTATTTTCAGTCTCGTTCTCAGAAAGTTTGGGGAAAATAAAAATTAGCCCATGCCCACATTGGGCAATCTCATTTGAAGCTTACAAAACATTATTACTTGTATTTTTTTTTTTATTAAAATCGTTTTGCTTGTACCATGTTTGTAAATATGTGAGCACCATGTATCTATCAGATAATTAATTTATATGTCATGGTTTCGTTTTTAATTCTTTTACCTATTGTGGTATAGTAATTTTATTTTAGGTGCATCGTCCTCACATGTTATTATATAATTAATGTACCCATGAAAAATATTGTACCTAAAACATTTTAAAAGAGTAACGGTGGAGTTTCTTGCCCATTCTTCTCCATACGAAAACTACCCCTTGGAATGGGCGACTAGAATCAATTCTATTTTAAGAAAATTTTTGACGTTCAAAAGTGCCTTTTATGTGCCTATTTGAAATAAATGCTTTGACTTTTGACTTTTGATTAGAACATACCCAGCAACCAGACCAACCCGCAACAAAACACTAACTAACCTGTATCTTAGCTACTCGTACAAAATTACGAAGATCAAATGCCAGTTGCTCAATGAGTAGCTCTTGTTCATCAACAAAGCTGGTAAGATAGAACGAGAACGAAAAATAAAAGCATCCTGTTCTTTTGTAGACTTAATAATGATTATACACAAAATGACAAAGTTATAATCACCCTTATCAGCACCGAGAAAGGTCCACATTGTAATTTTATTAACCTTATTACTAGGAAAGGCATCTGGTGCTGGGTTGCTTCGTATCGTCTCGTATTAAGAAGCTCATTGATGTGGCGTTGAATTTCATAATATTTGCCATACAATGATTACTAGTGACTCAATAGAAGTTTGGATCATACCAAAAGATTGCAACATTCACAGAGGGCGTCCACAAACAAGATGAGAAGAAGATATCCGCCTTATAAAGGGTGAAATTAAATTCATGGGCATCCTTTTAAGGGGTCATTGTACTCATCATTATGAACAACTCTTACTATGGGACTAAAACTAAAATCGCGAAAAAAAACCAGCTGTTCCTTGCATTTATGTTCACATAACTCGTCAGAATGTAGGGAAGAGCTGATATTTTTTGGCGATTTCAGGTTTGGTCCCATAGTAAAAGTTGTTCATAATGATGATTACAATGACCCCATAGAGGTATGAGGAACAGGGTGTAAAGTTCACTCAACCTCCATAGAAAAGGGAGGATCCTCCGACCAGACGGGTGTTGTGTCTGGCGGGCAACTGCCCGATGGTTCATGTCGGGCTGTTGTATCTATGCTAATTGCGCGGTAAACTCTGCTTGCGCGATGCAGGATTTGCGTGACGTCAGTATGACGTGTTGTTCGCATGTGGCGTTGTAGATACCGCTACAACCCCTTAAAAGGATGCCCATGAATTCAATTTCACCCTGTATAGATATATTGCACACTGGAGACAGTTGGAGGAGGACTATGCCAAAAGGCACACCGAACTGCGGGCTATCTTGTAATTTTCTTTTGATGCAAATGCTGCCTGCTAACAAACGATGCACCCAATTTTCGGAAAATAAACAGCTTTATTATTATATTAACATTCCGGAGTAAATACTTCTGTTTCCCTAATTCAATATAGCTAGATTTAGATGGACCGGCGATCATAAAAAGGTCGCTAGGACCAACTAGATGCGGAAGACGGAGGACTGGGTGTTGAAACGCAACTTAGGAGACGCCTGGGTCATTCCGCGGAAATCCAGTAACGGCGAATATATGCTAATAATAAATTAAATATCATAGCTGCATTCTTTTTTTACTTTATATGACATTTCTTACATGTTTTTACGTATGGCGCCGCTATCTAAAAAAGTATAACACCTTTATTTAATTTATTATTGCAATCAACACGCACCAAATGTCCTTACCATTTCCAAACAAAAGTCGGCCTAATTGCGCGGAATGGCCCGCCTATGTCTAGCAGTGGATTTTGATAGACCGTATTGACTGATTCAATCAAGATTTCCGAGAAAGCCTTCACTCTGTAACACCATTTGATTTGAAAAAGCCCCAATTATTCACCACCAACTTTGTCAAAGGATTCATTTTGACCAAACGGTTCACTAAACGCAAAAATGAAACAGACTAAACAAAACACTACCTACAAATTTTCTAAAACTGTGATCACATGGTTGAATAACTTTCACCCTTTTAAAAGGTGAGCTTTAAATATTGCTTAAAATATTCTAAGGGCACCTCTGTCGGTCCGATGTTGCCAAGTTTATGTGCGGTTAATTGATCAGCTGATCAGTTGTGCGCTTCAATGAAGCGGCAACGTTTCATAGCTTTTAGTAAGTGGGTCTAGCGTCTCCAGTCATGGTGTGGTTCATAATTATAAGTGATTATAATATCGTAGAGTTGGTCTATTATAGTCGCAAGCGCAGCAGCGCTTGATGACCAAGCTGCTGCCATATACGAGTTGCTACCGGGCGAACAGGCAAGTGAAAACAAAAAATGTTAAAGTAACTCGAATGCGAGCATCTACGAATTACTCGTAAGTTACGTCCAAACAGTACGAGTTACTGCAGTGCAGTTACTCGACAGGCTCACTCGTACGCTAGCTCGCACTGTGTAAACTAGCCATAACGATAACGCTGTCAAAGTGCCCGAATTCTGGTCGAAGATTATGGAATCATCGACACGACGAAGAAGACGATTCTTTGATAATCATAATTATTCCTTTTACTACTTACTTCTGAATCAAAATTGTCGTGCGGCTGCAACTGTGCCGCCGGGCGCGCGAACTCCCTGCGCGAATAGAACACGTTGTGCACGCGCGCGTGGCCCGCCACGTCGCGTGCTAGCCCGAGTACAGCGCGCACGCAGCGCAGCGGCGTGGTTGTGCCGCAGGTCTTGAGGATCCAACGACGGCGGGAAACGAACATGCTGCTCTCGCTGGGGAAGGGAAAATAGTCTTGTTAGATGACGTAAGAGTCAGAATTTTTACAGGACCTAAGAATTTGTTCAAAATCGAATCATGATTGATTGTATTAAATGGCATGGTCACAAAAAGACGGGTTGCGCTCCGGGAGTGCCGGCAGAAGTAAAAACTTGAATATTAACGTTGAAATAAATCAATTATTAATTGAATTAATATTAACTCATTTTTTTTTTCACTATTTCTGCGTCACTTTTTTCATTAATAGATGCACTTTGTTCAATTTCCATATTTTAAACACTATACGAGTATACACGAATTTTACGAATATACAGCAGTGTAGGTACTACACAGACGGTCGAGCCATCAGCTGTCCATCCATCCATCCATACATCCACACCCACACCCACACACCCACACCCACACACACGCCCACACCCACACACCCACACCCACACATACACCCACACACAACCACACACCCACACACAACCCCACACCCACACACCTCACAACCACCCACACATCCACACCCACACCCACACCCACACCCACACGCGCCGCCGTAGAAAGAGAGAGGGATACTTAGTAGTTAGGAGTAGTTCTCCCCTGTGAAATCTCTTCTGACGGTCACGTGTCCTGACGCGATGTCCTGACGCGAGTTTAACATTTTTTACCCATTACAAAAAAGTGCGCAACGCCGCTAAAGAAGTTTACACTTCAAAAATAGCCTGAAAAATTGCACACGCTTCCCTGAAAAACTCAGGTGGTTTTATGGACTGGTCCACTCAAATATGTGTGGGTGGTACTTTCCTCAAAAGACCATTTCAGACCTCAATCTACATGGTCTGGTTACGACGATTTTGACGAGTAAATGCGAACATAAATGTAGGGAAGAGCTAATATTTTTCCCCTGTTCCATATATCCCTACTGATATATTTCCACTGGTAGGAATAATTGGAGATTTTTTCCAATTATCGCTACCGGTAGGGATAGATGCATTTCAGGTTTGGTCCCAAGTTGTTCGTAATGATGAGTACAATGACCCCTTCAGATATATCGTGAGAATAGATATGACATATGACCTTATATTATAACAAATAATGAAATTGTGTTCCACTGCAGAAAACCTCAGAAAATAAAAAGACCCAAAATAATCACACCAACAAGGACGCGTCTCAAAGAGATAAGGCCTAGTAATTTATTGTCTATTTAGGATTTAGAACACCAGACAATTAACATATCAGGGAAGCCAGCTCAATCCGGGTTAGGGTTGTCTCTTTTGTTTCATTAAATAACAGTAGCAATGGCTTTCATTTCGACAGTTCAACAATATACATTGCGTTATTTACGTTGTTGAACAGATAATGGCGCCGATTTCCTTGTTCACAAACTAAACTAAATTTAATTTCAGTGCATCTTTTTCTTTCTATTTCATTAAGAAAAGGACAGAAGATAAATATTAGTTTAGACCTGTCAAATTAGTCCGTGCCTAACGTAAATTGACGTATTTTTAATAGCCAATTTTTTAATCACGTCTAAATATTGTCTATGTAGTACCTATCTTAATTTGACAGGACTAAAATAATATTTGTCTTCTGTCCTTTTCTTAATGAAATAGAAAGAAAAAGATGCACTGAACTTAAATTTAGTTTAGTTTGTGAACAAGGGAATCGGCGCCATTATGAAGCAATGGATTAACAATATCCTTCAAAATGATTTAGATTGTGTTTGGAAGTGGGTTACGCAATCAGGATGGAGGTTTCCGATCTGTAATATTACTTTAAATGTTCTTCTTTTCAACTTTAACTTTTTATCACATCTATTCAAAAAGAGCTAGTACTAGCGTAAACAGGGACTAAAATAGCTCTTTAATCTCTAGGGACTAAAAGTGATTTGAATTTGGAATGTGGATATTGTTAGTAAAAGTTCCAATTACCAAAGAGATCAATTACGAACATTGTATGAACAAGTAACAAGCTGTATGATAAAGTAAAATGAGCGCGAGCCAAATCAAAAAAATAACTGTGAAAATAAAAAACGCGCGAAAAGAATTCTGCCTTCAATCGTAATTGTTTACTCAAAAAGCGTACTATTCTTATTCATAAGTTGCACTTACTTATTTTTTCATAGAGGATGATAGAAAGTAGAGTGTCCATCTCGGGAGCAACACTATTTTAAGCTCGAGTGACGTACTTTGAATCCCGCCTCGCTGCGCTCAGGATTCAAAGAAACACTCTCGCCTTCAAAAGAGTTGTTTGCTCCCTTGGCAAACAATCTACTATTTTTTAATATTAAGTGGCAACCCTGTTGGTGTTTAAGATAATGACGTAAATCGTCTCTATTATTACATCAGCCTAAATATTAGATAACACATTTTTTTATTAGTTTAGGTTAATTTAGTTACTCATTACGCTTATGATAATTATTTAAGATAAAGATAGGTAGTTTGTGTAATCTGGGACAGATGGAATTAAATTTTGAATTATGTGCATTATTTTAAAAGATGTTTTCAATTAAAAAATATAGGAAAGGGTTAGAGACATTTCAATTTGTTTCAGAAATTAGGTACCTACCTACGAATAACATCAACGGAATTATAATGATCGTCCTCATCTAGTTTTTATCAATAAAATCATTTATAATGTACAATTGTACATGTAACTAAAACATAAAAATATTGTTTCATATTATTATATTCTTATAAGATTTGCAATTTTACTCATAAAAACATTAAAAATTTAACAAAAAAAAGTTCCATACGACTTTAGCAGTGTCTTTATCATCTCTTAAAAGTAAACGAGGATCAAGTCATTTTGATAGTTGGTGTCAAAAATAGTGACATATATTGATAAGTACTAAAAGTCAACAAAGGGGTTAGAAGATTTTTGTATGGAGGGTGGCCCTAAGGTCGATCGCCATTTTGATTTTTTTTCAGAATCGCGGTGCACAACAAAAGTTATATATTTAGATAGAGGACACTTATACAAACAAAAAATATAATATCACATAATATCCTAAAGCGTCAGGTTTCGGAGTTATTCACCGAAATATAATTCGAAAACAACAAGGATTTTTTTGTTTTTTTTCCCTCTTGGTAAGCATATTGAACTATTGAGGTAATAGAAACGTTATGAAACCTTTATGGAGAAGAAACAAATGAAGAATAGACATTTTTAAAATAAATAATTATAAACGGCTAACAGTGGTGGCCAAGTGGTAACAGCCGCGACTTACGAGTTGTAGATCGTAGGTTCGAACCCAGATAGGCGCTTTACTTTGTGTAAATTATTTCAACACCACTGCTCTCAAAACGGTTCTCAGTCTCAAACGGTGAAGGAAAACATCGCGAGGAAACCGGCATGTCCTAGAACCAAAAATTCGAAGACATGTGACATCTGCCAACCCACACTGGGCCCGCATGGTGGATTACGGCCCACTCCCTCTCACCGAGGAGGCCTGTGTCCCAGCAGTGGGAACATTATAGGCTAATTATGTATGTATGTATTATGTATGTATTTATAGTTCGTTTTTTAATCCCAGAGACTAATCTGACATTTAAGTCTTTTGTGTTTTCGTTTTTTTTTTAGTATAGAAGTTTGATACACTTGTCAGATTAGTCTCTGGGATTAAAAAAACGAACTATGAATTGCCGTGTTTAATTATTTATTTAAAAAATGTCTATTCTTCATTTGTTTCTTCTCCATAAAGGTTTCATAACGTTTCTATTACCTCAATAGTTCAATATGCTTACCTGGAGGGAAAAAAAACAAAAAAATCCTTGTTGTTTTCGACTTATATTTCGGTGAATAACTCCGAAACCTGACGCTTTAAGATATTATGTTATATAACATTTTTTGTTTGTATAAGTGTCCTCTATCTAAATATATAACTTTTGTTGTGCACCGCGATTCTGAAAAAAAATCAAAATGGCGGCTGATTTTAGGGCCAAAACCTTCAAACCCCTTTGACACATTATTTTACTTTTGATATATTGTTGCTATCCGTTAACAGTACTGTAATATATTTAAATATAATAATATTTCCTTATTTAAGCATGATAAGGTAATGAGATAAAATGTTTTTTTTTTTCTTACTCCTTTACTACAGACGGTATATCTTGGGTCAATAATCACAATTGACCTCAGCTCATATGGTTCTCAATAATTGAAGCGATAATTATTATCGCTTCTGATAAATAATGTAACGAATATTACGCCACCCGTAAATTACTTCTGAATTGTGATTGTACAACAGTGCGCAATATAATTTTGTAACAAACATAACATCAGGTCTTGTCCCTTGGAAGGGGTCTGTCAGGGCCGAAGCCTGCCGGGGGTGCGGGATTGTCCGAAAGGGTTACCGCTACCCCGGAACATAACGGGCTAAGGAAGGAACACGGATGGGTTTTAGTCAGTAAGAGTCTGACACTCCCTTCCGCTCCACCCAGAGAGGGAGGGGTCATTTGATGATTTCCCATCCAAAAAAAATCCAGACTCCGGGCTGTTACTGAGAAACAGAAAAACGCGATTAATCTTATAAAATTTAATTGAGACAAGTGTAACACAATATCAATCACAATCTGAATCATTTTGAAGGTTATTGCTAATTCATCACACTTAATCACACTATCACAATAATATTATAAAGGCGAAAGTTAGCGAGTGCGTGTGTTTATGTTTGTTACTTCTTCACGCGCAAACGGCTGGACCAATTTTGATAAAACTTTGTACGGAGGTAGCTGACACCCTGGATTAACATATAGGCTACTTTTTATCTAATCCATTCCTACTGATAGGGTGTTACGCAATTAACCTGCAGGTATAGCTGAATTTTATCAACTTTACACAAGAAACAATTTTCAGTTACCTACTGTACGGTAAAATATGATTGTGCACGTATTAATATGGCCACCTATCTTAATTGTTACGACACGGCACATTATTTTACACGCTGAAACTGCGTGCATGGGTTACAGCTTACAGCCTACGAAGGCAGTTAGCTGATAATATTATTTACTAGCTTCTGCCTGCGGCTTCACCCGCCTGAATACCGGAAACATCAGATAACTGCCAGTGAAAGGCCCGTCAAAATCGGTCCAGCCATTTTGAAGATTAGCCGGAAGAAACAAAAAAAAAATTTTTTTTTAATGTAAACTTTAGTTTTATTTATTTGTATCGAATAGATTAGATGTAAAGTTTTACCAATAGGTACTAAACGGCAGTTTATTCGGGCCTGCAAGGAAAGCAAAAACCGTACCAAATGAAGCCTGATAGTCCGATTCTCCTTTACCCCTAATTACGAGTACCTGCTGTGCCAGACTAATTAATCAGGTCAATGCATCCGTCATCTTACGGTCAAGCACTTAGCCACGAGCGCATACAATGTAATCTAACACTTATCTACATAGCACCGAGACGGGTCGCAGGCGCATCACGTACGAGAGCACAGAAGATGCACTCTTGCGACGAATTTATGACGTGATCTTGCGTTATGGACGGAAGCCATCAATTTGTTACTGTATTGGTTTGGTTTTACTCAACGCAACGGCTTACTTTACCGTTTCATATTGCTAAAGCAGTTCTGGATAGCTATTCACAACCATTCGTCAGTGTTAATTGCTGGTTTACCTTGCCCCCGACAGCAAATAGCTGTCGGAAGAATGGCCGTCGTCTATTTGATTTAAACTGACAAGATTTTCGGGTTTCGGATTTGTGAACGGCACGGAACCGTATCCGCCAAGCGTATCCGTCCAAGTGGTAATGGCCGCGACTTACGAGTTGTAGGTCGAAGGTTCGAACCCATACAGGCGCTTTACTTTGGGTAAATTATTTCATCACTACTGCTCTCAAAACGGTGAAGGAAAACATCGTGAGGAAAGCGGCATGTCCTAGAACCAAAAATTCGAAGACATGACATCTGCCAACCCACACTGGGCCCGCGTGGTGGATTACTGCCCACTCCCTCTCACCGAGAGGAGGCCTGTTTCCCAGCAGTGGGAACATTATAGGCTGATTATGATGATGATGAACGGAACCGTATTTAACGTTTGTGAATAGCTATGCTGAGGCACAGACATAGCCTCTGATCACGTATGTGACACAATTTTACAGCTACGTATAAAGTAACCAGAACAGTTAAACTTGTTGCGTTAATGGCCATCTCACTGAATATAGCCCTTTTTGTTTGACCTACTATTATTATTATTACGAGCCTGTTATGTCCCACTGCAGGGCAAAGGCCTCCCTTCCGTCTTTCCATATTCTCCTGTCTATTGCTACATCTGGCCAATCCTTTAGATAGGCGTCTAATTCGTCACACCATCTCTTCCTGGGCCTACCGCGTCGCCGATTCCTGTTATTTGGAACCCAGTCAGTGGCTACTTTTGCCCAATTCTGTTGCGACATGCGGTAGATGTTGCCTGCCCAATTCCACTTTAGTTTGGCGGCTGTGTTGCCCACGTCTGCGATTTGTGTTTTGGAACGAAGTATACTGTTCCGAATGCGGTCCGTGAGTTTGTCTCCAAGGATACTTCGTTCCATTGCTCGCTGGCAGACCCCGTTTGACCTACTGTTTCAGTCTATTTAGTGGCCGTACGTGCACAATCAATGCCAGTGCATAGTACCTCGATAGCCATTATGTAATGTAGTAAACACGATTAGTACTAACACGTACCCTGTGTGTGCTCGAGTAAACAGTTTATTCAGTTGATTTTGTAAGTACCCGACTGCGCCAGAAGGAGGGTTATGTTTTTCGAGAGTATGTTTGTATAATTGTTTGGCACGCTCTGTGGCCTGAACGGCTCGATGGATTTTAGCTTGAGAGATGTCGCTAGATTCGTATTGTCTGTGAGAGTGACACTGGGCACAAAATAAAAAAAAAACCAAAATGGCGGATTTTTGGCGCAATATTATGCCTTACAAAAAAATTTTTTTTTTTCTCAATACCTATCGAGTGGGGTATCAAAATAAAGGGTTTTAAAAGAGGATTACAAAAATATGTACAACTTATATGGTTAAAAGTAATTCAAACTGGCAAATCGCAAAAAAACACGTATCAAGAACTAAATCGTCTGCGAAATCTTTCACATTTGTAAACTAAAAAGCTGGAAATAAAAAAAAAAAAAAAAAAACCCGACTGCAACCTTATACTAAAACTAACTGAAAAGCTAAAATAAAAACAAGCCCATTTTAAATTAAATAAATAAAAGTTGGAAGCAGGCGGGGCCCATACCATTATTATAGTTTCAAACTCAAATGGGTCCCGCCTGCTTCCAACTTTTATTTAATTTAAAATGGGCTTGTTTTTAGCTTTTCAGTTAGTTTTAGTATAAGGTTGCAGTCGGGTTTTTTAATTTATTTAATTACTTTTTTTTCGATAGGTATTCATAGTTCTGAGAAGTATTGTACTTTTATATTGTTTTCGTGTTGGTACACATTCCGATCTTTTGCAAGTGAAATCGTGAAATTAATGCAAGAAAAACTGACGACGCCAATTGCATACAATTACCAGTGTGGACTGCGTAAGAGCGAGCAATTACCTAGACTTAGACATGTATACCATATTATACATTATCCATATTATTATGTTATACGCAGCAAGCCAGACTTCGTATATGGGGTTGTTATGATGTCTGCCGTATTTGTAACAAAGGAGTCAAGGGTATACGAAGGCTTTATTTTCAAACTAGTTACCCGACTACGGCGAAGCAAAAAGGAGTGTTATGATTTTGACCGGTATGTATGTATGTTCATCTGTTCCCTCATAACTTCTAAAATACTTGTCATAATTAGACAAATGAGGTATCGTTTGAAGCGTCTTGGTCGTCCGCTGGTTATATGCTATGTGACGTCACATTAAATTGAATATGGCGCCTTCTAGCGGACATACAGTCATTATCTAAAAAGAAATGTTTAATCATGCCGTGTGGGGTACTTATTAAATGAAAGGGCTTAATTAGCACATTTCAAAAATATAAAAATATTAATGAAATACACCCCAAAATAATTAAATAAAAATAAGTTTAAAAACTAAAACCCGATTACTGAAAAGGATGAAACAAGAAAGTACCTTCCCGTGGTCGCATGTAAGCTATAACTTATTTTTTAAATACGAACCACCACTCTTTATAAACAGACTATACGAAACAAATCGAGTGGGCTTGACTTGCTAATCGATCATTATCTGTCTCCTACTGTACATAAACGCTTATATCTCACAGATATAACAGAGCCAACAAAATATAGACAGGTACAGGCACTTACATTGTAATTCAATATTCTGGAAGTCAACATACATGCAAGTATAGGAGATAGCTATAGAGTTATTAATACATAGTGTACGTAGGCAGGTGTAATACAGGTAGCCGGTCAATATGTGATGGAGAGCGGGGATGGCAACTACCTTATACCACCCTACCTTCGTCCGTCACTATGACAACGAGACTGAATCGAATCGATGCGATGCACGGCTGCATCTTACTTTGAAATCACACTGATATTATAAAGGCGAAACTTTGTGAGGGTGTGTGTCTGTGTGTTTATATGTTTGTTACTTCTTCACGCTCAAACGGCTGGACTAATTTTGATAAAATTTTGTATGGAGGTAGCTGACACCCTGGACTAACATATAGGCTAATTTTTATCCCGATTTTCCTACGGGATCGACATTTATGCGGGTGAAACCGCGGGGCGTAGCTAGTATAATTATATACAAATTCTAATCGAAAATATTGCCTATTTAAACAGATAGAGGACGATAAAAATAATGTTTTCCTAAAATAGCTCACGAACTAACGTTCCTAGTTCCTATGCCTCAATAAATTATATACCAATAATTGAAAGGAGTTTTCGTTCATCTATCAACCAGTCGACGAAATATATTCTTAATAATGATTAATTACTCTGAAAATGGTACAATATTTCTTGGCGCGGTTTATACGAGTATACAACAAAATGTTCGCACCTTACAGATATTGCCATGATGCCATCCACGAAGACACGCGCCCCATTCTTCTTCCTAGTCGTTAGTGGTTATAGCTAGTAATTCCGCTAGTGTTTTAGTTTTATCAATACACAATAATTATTGGCCTCCCTTCCCGCCTTCCACTTATCCATATCCAGTGCTGTTACACGCTAATCCTTATGGAAAAAGTCGAGTTCGTCCCGCCATCTCATTATTTTTTTTTTTATTATTATAGATCTATTTTGTTTTTATGTTTCTTTCTTATTCGAGTTGATTATCTTCTGGTATGCACGTGTTTTTGTGACAATTTATGTTATATTGTTGTCATACAACAAAATCTACAAAGAAACCTTTTCAGAAAATCGTAGAGTCAATTGATTCAACGCTCCTATCCGATGATTACCGAGTCAGCTCGATTGATCAATCATGCATGCTCAATAAGAAAAGTGCGCTGCATAAGCACGTGTTATGCTAACTGGCCGTTTATCTTGTTAAGTCCGGCACAAATAGACGTTGCCGGTGGCAAGCTATTTTTATAGCACCAATTGTTACTGGCTCCATGCAAAACATCGACATCACAACACGACGATTTATTTTTTCCATATTTCATCGATTTTTTTTTTGCTGTCCGTCCGTCCGTTTGTCTGTCACAGGGCTGCATCCTTTGAACCGTAATAGGTAGACTAGATAGGTAGAATAACCTCTAGCTTCTATTCTTACCTATTTATAAAAATAAACAAATCGATACTTTGCAATCAAATAAAACAATTGCACATTTTGATTTGGAGCAAGTATCAAGATTATTAGGTCAAGCTTTTAATTTTCTAATTATAGAAAACAACGTCTTTTTAATTGCGATACAGATTTAATCTAAGAAAACGTACAAATGTGTCCAGAAATAATTATTTTAAAACATTGTGTGAAACTAGCTTCTGTCCACATTTTCTGCGTGAAAACGAACTAAAAAAAATCTGTTTTAACATCCATACTTAATATTATAAATGCGAAAGTGTGTCTGTCTGTTACCTGCTGTGCTGTGTGTCTGTTTGTTATCTGCTGATGTTGTCTACTGAAATTTAAATTTGATAAATGAGCTGTTTGTTTTCTATTAATAAAATTTAATTTTATTCGAGAACCTCCATCGGTTTCTTACTAAATTTCAACTATATCCGACGGTCTTGCATAATTATCTCTTTTGCTTACTGTACCTACCGCCAAAGGTACTTTTTCGCAGATAGAGATAAAAGCAAATATATGTACCTACTTGAAGTTGGAGCTCCTTATTTCACTAGCATAATAATTAATCATACCTTTAACAACTTGATAAGTTTAGTCTGACGTCCATATGTGACGAACATTATGTAGACATGTATCTATATCTATATAATTAATACCTAGAGATATTATCTGAAATATGTACCTACATAAGATATATCTCTATGTATTAATTACTGGCATGTGTTTCACGCATATACCTAGGTACCTACTAGATACCTACCGTATATGTACATATATTGTTAGCAAGTTGTATAGGTATTTTGAAACCCCTTTGTTGATGTAAACGATGCTTAAAGTTTAGTAATGATTAACGGCTATTTCACCATACATTTTTGACGTTTAAACTTATAAACGTCTCTAAATTTAAAAGCAACGTTTATAAATAAACCCCTAAATGGCTGGAAAGTGTAGGTATAGGTAATAGACAAACTGAGGAATATCGCATCTTCGCAAATAAGGAAAATATCGATGAATGGTCAAACTCTAGGCAAAATATAACTAAGTATGTAGGTAATAATAAGGTGCACAAAGAAATGACATCATCGTCTTTAGCTACAATGTGCCTGTTTGGTAGACTTGGTACTACTTAAACCTATACAGGGTGAAATTGAAAACATGCGACAAATCGAAATGGGAGATTGTATGTACTCATCATTATGAACAACTTTTACTATGAGATCAAACCTGAAATCGGGAAAAAAATATCAGCTGTTCCCTACATTTATGTTCGCATAACTCGTCAAAATGTAGGGAACAGCTGATATTTTTTTCGCGATTTCAGGTTGTAAAAGTTGTTCATAATGATGAGTACAATCTCCCATTTTGATTTATCGCATGTTTTCAATTTCACCCTGTATTATCGTATACCTAAAGACTACATCAATTAAGTCCGATATAAAAGATAAGTTATGGATCAAGAACAGGTTTGTTTATATACAATAAACATTTATCACTTGGGAAATCTCATAATCACTTATATTTCTCAAGTGATTTATTTTTACATATCAGTGTTATCTTCGTGGTATCAGTTAAAGGATATGGAGCTAACGTCACTTTGTCTAGATTGTTCACTATCTACTAATCCCTTTAGATCGTCTACTTATGTCTGAAACTCTGAAAGTTTCAATATTCGAGTTCATTGCAAAATAATTTTGCTTGATTCAGGAGGCCATACCTAGTGCCCATCAGTAAAGCAAGCATCATAAGATAGCTGTCTGTTAGGACACCATAGACCATGTTGTTGACGAGCAAAGGAATAGCGAAGAATCATTGACTCGAAAAGAGGACGAACGGAAATCTCTGCCTGCAGACAATAAGGGGCCATTCAAGTATTAGGTACGTAAGCAGATTTCGTGCAATTATTAACCACCCCGCCCCCTCGTCAGCAAAAGTAAGCAAAGCGCTTACCCCCCTCTCCCATGCTTATATAAACATTGGTGGGTACATGTATTTTTCAATGTGTTCTGGTTTCTTTATTGACTCATGAGCAGCAGTTTCCGAAAAGTAAAAAAATAAATACTGTTGACGTAATCACCATCCAGACCCCCCCCCATGTCATAAAAAATAAGCAAAGCAAAGACCCCCCCCCCCCCCGCCCCCCAGTAGTGCTTACGTAATACTTGAATGGCCCCTAAGAAGAATATCTGTAATTTTGTCAAACCAAAAGGGAAACCGAAGGAAGGTGAAAGATGGCTTGAAAGAAGGCGACTACTGATGTGACGACTTTTAGAGATGTATGCTTAGAAGAAGACATGCTCCGCCGACCCTGACTGACAATAATGATCATAATCTGTAAATTCCAACATTCAACTACAGACCAAGAATGACGTGAAACTAAACACATGAACACAGATATAATCTTAGAAAACTTCCATAAGTAACGATAACAACAATTTTTCAACACCAAAACGCAAACTAATCATAATGAAAACTAAAATGGAAGACTTGAAAAACTGCAACTTAAAAGCAGAGTAAAGTACTGAGGGCCCTAGGGAGGAGTAATGTCAACACGATATGGCTGACCCAAAAGCTAAGTGTTCGGCGGTTATCGCCGGCCAGCGCAAACAGCAAACATGCTAGCTAAGCTAATAGTATTGGTCACGCGCCACCATTATCCTTTACCGGCCGTATAGGGAGACTGTTTGAAATAAAATGTAATATAATTATGGCTACTGTTTTAGGTGACTTATCATACAAATATCTATATGCTACAAGTCCTACTGATGCTCATAAATCACTGTCTACAGGACTGTGATGCTCACTCATACATCATAAAAATTTCGTCGGTTAATAAAAAAAATGTGTTGTTTCATAGAAAAAGTACGCGATAAAGTAGTAGGTACCTACGCGGTCAAAATGTATGGAACAGCAATTTTTTTTAATTCAACGCATGGGGATTCAGAATCATGTAGTGAATCCATAGTAACAGGTTGTGTACCGCCCTGTATTTTTCACCCAGTTATAAATTTGTATTCTTATATCGTATTCAAAGGAGATAATTATAACTCCTATGATTGAATTTCCAATGTAAAGAGTGATAAAGCAAAAGGTATAATTATTTGCGTACTCAAACAATCGTATGTTAGTTACACGCTTTACGTAATTTTATTATTCAACAACAATAAATCAATGAAAGCCATGTGTATAGCATTACACAGAGTTATATAACACCATTTACTCCATAGCATATTATCATTATAAAGCCGTAAACCAATAGTAAACAGTGGCGATGTTTAACGCATTGCATTAGTCACTACTTCTGACCTTGTAGAATACTTGGCCCGATTTGTTGAAATGTGACCAATTTGTATACAAATACCTTTTTATTTATAACCTTAAACTACACGCCTCACTCGCTTTTCATTAATTTTAATTGTTTAATAAAGTTTCTCTTCGAATCGTTTAATATTAATTTAAAATATTTAAATATTTGGTTTTGGACAGCGTGATTTTGTAAGAATCTTTGAGCACACGTCTCCATTAGGCGCAGTATATGAACGATAAGTCTTATATCACAAGTAGGTCAAAAGTTCACGAGAAGACAATAAATTGCGTGTTATTGAACCCGACGAATTGACTCTGAAATCATCCATTCAATGAATGTCGAGATACTTTGAACTACATACATATAACTTTATGACTTAGATAGCAGCACCCGGCTATCAATATTTCTAAATCACCGGTCTCAGGTGTCAAAAAAGATCAACTCAAACTCAAAATTGGCTCTAGACTTTAGACAAGCCTTTGATCAAGTCGATCACAAATTGGTAAACAGTTAAAATCCGTATTTATTAAAGCGTCTTTAAGTTATTATTAGTAAAATCTCGTATTTTTATCCAAATCAGTAACATGGACAAGACACACCTCTAAAAATATCGCAGCCACCCCAGAAACAGTCCATTTATCATAACGACAACCCGATTAACTCCCCCAGCATCAAATTTTCGATGTTAAGTTACTAATTTAGTACCTATACATAAATAAACACTAACACATGGCGGTGGAACTGCGTCACAGCCTGTTGCTTGCAACGGGAGCGCGCAGGCCCCGATCGATACCTGGACCGCGGGAACACCACTACATCAATTATATGCACCGCGATTTCTAGAAACTTCTTCGAGATTGAAATACTGCGCAGTTACCTGGAGCCGAGGGTGGAGAGACATCATAAGAAAAAGGCGAAATTAGGTCATTTTTAGAATTAACATAAAGGAGGCCGAAATGAAGGGAAAACTGTGACACGTCCCGGTAAAAATGAGGGATTTTCTGCCCTTTGAAACAAATGGGGGTGTGTACCTCGAAATATGTCGAAACTAGGTCATTGGTTTAGAGACAACATTGTTGACGACAACGACGCGAATACTAGTCCCGCCAAAAATTACAAGATATACAAAGCTTTCAGGATATTCCACGTGGTAAAATGGTTTGCAACTTATGTAGCCTAAAAAGCCTAGAAAATACTGCGCAGTAACCTACATGAGGTTTTTTAGGGATATGACTATGCGAAGACTAGTCCGGCCAGAAAGACAACATATACAAAGCTTCCAGGTTATTTCACGTGGTGTTGGTGACTGTTTGCCACCTATATAGCCTGTGATTCTAGAATATACTGCGCAGTTACCTACTCGAGGTTAAGGGGTACACAAAAAAACACCCTTTAACAACCTAAAGTTACTCCATGTGTTACATAACACTCTAATTACATCGTAATGAGGCCAGAAATTATAATGATGTTATGATGAAGACCGAAGAAGATATTACTGTCTCCCACGAGATAATTAGAAATTATTTAGTTCGTGGTGACGATGGTGTCAAATGAAATATCTCTTATGAACATTATAAATGACTTAATTCAGGTATCTGTCATTTTACTACCTGAATTTCAAAGATGCGATGCCACTATATCAAATATATTTGTAGAATCTTGTATGCCATGAAAATATTGCGGATATGATTGTTTTCGGTGTAAATTGTGTTGCATTGAAATATTTTAAGGAAACACATTGGTGATATGATCCTCGTCAAAAAACCATGCCAAGTTTCTTAAACATGATTATGGGAACGTGTAATTTACAATATAATTTCAATAGTTTAATGTAACAATTCATCAACTAGTAATATTTCATGCATTTCGTCTTCACTTTCACTGGTGTTTATAAAGTTCTTATACATAGATGGAGGATAGAATTCTAGGAGCTTATACATGATGAAAATGCTGCGCAGTTTCCCGAGAGGGTTGGGGGAGTAGATACCTACCTACATCAGGGAATACAGGTTGATAACGTTATGATTTGGATGGCTTTATTGATTTTGATTGAAGCTGACATGGTTGGACAGAAATGTCGCATTTTAGTTTTAAAATAATAATAGTAATACAATATCACTATATTAAATCTGCAGTAATGGCTAGAAACCATAAAAACACATAGCTAACTTCAGTTGGAATTGTTTCTATGGCTTTTTATGCAAGAAAATATAGGTCAGTTACCTGAACTTACTTTAGTTTTATGAAAGGAAAACTATTCTTTGGAGCTGCTGGGTTATTAATAATTGCGATTATTGTAAATTCAATGCTGTTCGCATTTTCTTAGTAAATTACTGTGTTAGATGCCTAAGTAACTGCGAGTTAAAATGCTTTGTTCATACCATTACATATTTCATTATTAAGTCATGACAACCAAGCAAAAATTACATAATGTCATCAAAATGAACCAAAACTTTAAAATTTAAGTTTCAGTCATAAAAGTTAAAGTAGGAGGTAGCAGAAACAATTTACTTTCGAGTCTCGTGTAAACAGTAAAAAAGAAATTAGCTGCTGCACGAGCGAATCAAAGGAACGTGCTTGGACTAAAATTATTAACAGAAACTGCTAACAAAATAGTCGAAATGTAACACGTGTGCATGACAAATCCGATAAGAAACTCCCATTGCAAGGAAGAAGCAAATGTAAATAATACACACGAAACCACGAAACACTCGGATTTTTTGAATATAGTATTACCGTAAAGTTTTCGGGTATAATCTCATCTTGACATCATCCAATAAGGAGACAATAAGATGAATGCAAAGTGAGGTGACCGCTGCAAATCTACTGAGCAGCACTTTAATTTTTTGCCAAAAGCTTCCTACGCAGTAGGTATGTATAATTATGGTGTCAATTATAAATTGGTAAAGATGCCCAAAAATATTCCAAGGATTATAGAGCTTTGACACACCCGTAAAGTAACCAGAAATTGGCAATCGCCCATAAACCCTATTTATTTAGATGACGCCCGTAAGCCGGACAAACTAATATTAGTTTATATAAACATATTATGAATATGACAAGGTGGATATAGCCGACATATGTAGGTAATACTGGAGGATGCGGCCAGAATCATGAAAATTGGTAGACATTCAGAATTTTAAATCCATGTCGGGTTATATACATCACGGAATTCTTAACTACAGTGCAGTCAGCGATAGAATGAGTTCTTGACACCTGTCAGTTTCATACAAACGAATACGTAATTTGCGAATTTGATCTTAGCTACTAGAATTGTCGCACTCACAGTTGTCAGGAATACATTCTCTCGAGCCGGACTGAAGCTTATATTTATTAATTCGGGAGGACCTATGTGGCAGTGGTACACTATTTACTACATGAACGTGGAACATTGCACATTTATATCGGAAAGAGGAAGCACGGAATGATATAGAAGTCTGGGACTCTAAACCCAACAGGTGGGACTCCTAAAGATTTCAGTGCTCATATAAAATTTCGCTAACCGATCTACAGTATGCTTTACGATGCACATTCTGAAGGTGCTCCTAAATTGAATTTTGTATCATATTAAACATGTAACTCCGTTATTCCATCCACTTATTTTAGAGTTAGTATTATTGTAATAATGATTGTTCCTATGGTGCCTTGACTTTAACAAAATTTGTAAGTTTGGCCCTGACTCGCGAGGTAAACTGATTGTATCACGCCGTAGTTAAATGTTCGCACAAAGTATCGCGGTTGCAGATGTCGCAATACAGTTGGCTGAAATCATTGTTGGAAATAATTTCAACACTGCAGAAGTCTTAGTATTTAGTGACCATTGTCAGCAAAATGTTCAGCTTGAATATTGTCACGCCAATCAACTTCACCTTTTCACTGTCAAGAACCAACTAATCTTCATCATAATTTACTTCAGTATTTCGAAATATAAAAAGAATCTTATGATCAAAGAATTGCCAGAATCTAAAAATATACACGAGACAAAGACAGGCGAAAAACTGTTAGAGCCAAAACTAAAGTTACATAACTAAACATAATTCAGCTGACCGCTAGACAATCGACCTTGAATACCGGAACCCAAGAGTCACATTATTAGCTATTCCTCTCAGCATTCAATCAAGAAGACTGTTTTTTGCCGTCATCATGTTTTTGCCATCCATGTTTGGCCATTGAACCGTGGTCGTTATATCCGTGAACGTCGTGATCGTGATCATTTTATGTAGGCCATTACAATGAGGATTTGTTGTTTCGCATTGCAACATATGTAAGATTTGATGACCCGAAGCAAAAAATAAAAATTGCAGACAGAATTCAGAGGTGATAGACGCCAATATTCCTAACCACTCAATATGCCTCACTTGAATCAAAACACCCTGACCAGACAAATGCCAAGTTCGAAAGCATTATAATTCAGACTTGCCACCACCAAGAGATACTTCAACGTACGTTTTCGATGATAGAGCATTATACAAGAGGGCGCTATGCATGCTTACTAATGCTGCATCAGCAACTTGTAGTGCAGTGCGCAGGCGCGCCAGCGACTACCTTGACCTTACCCTCGCCCAAACCATCGCACCGCCACCCTCTGGGGGAGTCTTGTTGGTAAGTGGAGGGTACTAAGCTATAGGGCAGTGACACATACCAAGTCGATAATAAAGTCTTTGTTCTAGTTTTAAAGAATTGAATAAATTAGGAGTAAGCAATGCCTTTTCTTTTGGGGCCAGAGAAAAGGGATTGAGTAAATATAAGAAACACTTCGTCGGTAAGGGAAAAAAAGGTTCTTTTGCAAGAACAAGAACAAACCGATTTTCAAGAACTATTCGCTAATGAATAATCTATAGAATTTACTACAGTGAGTCACGTAAACGATTAAATAAATGGCGACAATAAAAGTGAGCTAACAAAAACAATTCTGAATATCCCTGTAATAGACACAACTTCTTAAAATACCTGATATAACGCCTACCCGATCCGATGTAACATTTTTACCGGCGAGGTAAACAAATCGATGGGTAAGGGGCATTCACAAGGACGTCTGAGCTTAAGCGAGATGTTGGCCAAAAAGTTGGCGAGTTGGAACGAATTCATAAATTTTGCTTGTTTCCATCTAAACTTTCCGGAAGCTCTGGGGCCTCGGATATAAGTTTTTATAAGATTAACTGAATTAGAGCAAATTCTAGTAGAAGCGTAGAAGGCTACAACCAGTTTCTAAAGTCTAAAGTCGGATGAATTTCAGTTAGCTTCATGTTTATGTGCAAGACACGTGTCGGATCTCCTACTGTAGAATCAAACAGTCTAGGCGGTGTGTTTTCATATTGAAATGCGTCGTAAGCGTGACCCAGATTTATCCATAGCTAGCTTATAGCTTTATATTTAGTTCAGTTATAGTCACTCGGGCTTTTATGTATCTTCTTTGCAAGACACATGTTAGGTCAGAATGAACATGCTAACAAAAGCTCCATATCTGGTTAACAAACAAAAAAATATAAAGACTGTCATTTGTAGGGGAGCTGACATCGAATCCTGTATTGCAAACACCTTGATCTTTAGAATCTGCTCTTAATAAAATTACAAATCCCTTCACTTTAAATAATAAAACTTTGGTCATTACAGTTAACACAGTTTTTGGTTCACAGACTACAATACAAATTCTGTAAAATGCGAATAATGTTGACCTTTTGTCCATATATTTAAGCGTCTATTACTTTATTAGATTCTGGTGGTTTCATAAAAGAGGTGAAACCCACAATAACCCCATTAAATTAACGATTGTGGCAGTTATAAACATTGTAACCAGTTTGTGTGTACAAACACTGAAATCATGATGTTGTTTCTATCCGCTAATAGAACAAGGCCACTTTTCTCCATTACAATAATAAATTGCTGTTTTTTCCGTTACATATAAACAAAGATTTTATATTTTTAAATATACAACTTTCGTAGATGACAATTTTATGACAAAAATATTGAGCTACGATTATGTTTTGGTTAACGAACCCGGTCTAAATATATTCTGATAGGATGCCAGCTGTAGAACTATTGGATACAAAACAAGAACACTGTAGTTTATTTAGAAACAAACCAGAGAAAGTTCCGGACCAACCAATTGATACATTGATCAAGAAAATGTAAACACTCCGTGATTAGAATTGTAGTTTAGAATGTCTGGGTTCTATTTCAAGGAGTTTTTGAATTATTTATGAATGAAAAGAGGGTTGCTATTTACAGTTATTAAGATTCTGACGATAACGATCACAGAGATAGAAAAGACAATCATCTATGCAGATCCGAAGTTGATCTTTTCGACTTTCGATTGCTTTGGTGTTTGTCCATTATATCTAGTTCTAAGGTTCGCCTGGAAACAGCTCTGTGATGACTGATAACATGTGAATACACTCAATCCATCGATCACTTACTTGACGTGATAAGCCAGACCGTCACGATCAGATGTTTGCGATTTCACATATTTCCGGAGAAAGAAAAATGTTAGTACCACGAGAGGTTGAATATACGGAGCGAATGTATGGGATTTGGACAGTTACGTAAATCTAGTACTAATCGATGACGCAGACGCAATAACTCCTTCAACAGATCAAACGTTGGACGCCAATCAAGTCTAACAGCCAACGTTTGGCCAAATAGTACGTCTGTATTCAGTGCGAGGATTACCCCAGCATATGCAGTGTTTACATCCACGGAAATTTCCGACTGTTTGTATACAAACTACAGTGAGTTTCCATCGGAAGCACGCTCTCGCTCGTGTAGTCAAAGAGAAATGTTTTCATGCTGGAGAAATAAACAGGATAGCTTTGGAAATCTGCTACCGGACTTTTGCGTTCATTTTCAAAACGAAATTCACTTTGAAATGTAAATATGTTTTAGTTTTCCCTTTAGTGTTAACGTTTCAGGCTTACAATTTTGACTGAAAAGATTTTTTACCTGGAAGAAATGTTGTTTGACTGGTATATTTTCAATGAAGATTGATAACCAGCAAACAAGTTTTCGACATTATAGTTAACTAGCAGCGCCCCGCGGTTTCACTCGCATGTTATGATCTCGTGGGAATATCGGGTTAAAAACTATCCTATGTTCTCTTCCGGGACTCAAACTATCTCTATAACAAACATTATATAAATCGGTTAAGCGGTTTTAGCGTGAAGAGGTAACAAACAGACAGACAGACACACTTTCGCATTTATAATATTAGTATGGATTAGGTATTATTTTGGGCCAAGACTCAAAGGGACATCTGTTTACTTGTCAGTATGACGCCAAACGTTATGTGACAATATTTTACGTCAAACTACTTTCCCGTAGCGATTCCACCAAAATAACGTCTGGATCAGGGGTAACCTACGACTGGAAAATTTCTAATAAATGTACGTGTTTGAGAGAAAAAGAACGGTTGAGTTTCCCTGATTTCGACCCCGTGCGAGTGTACTGATGAATTTTGAAATAAAGCCAATTTTGATGATAGTCGCGTGAGTAGGGAACACTTCATTTCTCGGTGATGTGATATAATTTCTTTTTAATGTTGCATAATTTGTTTCATTTTGAACAAATGTTTGTTATATTTTCCGGAACATAACAATTTTCGATTACTATAATAAGTACTCAATAGTTTCATATCTTTCCCTGTCCCTAATCATAATAATTTGGCGGGATTTCTATGGGATGTATTTAGGTTCGTTGATAAAATTAGCAGAGTTATCAAATATACCTCTGGTCTCAATGGGCGTATATAGCACAATACATTCTTCATCTTCAGCTAATGCCCGCGTTTTCAGCTATAACATATTCTGGCATTACCAAGCCGACTGCAAAACGTGATCGTATTGGTACTTATTGGCAAGACATATCCGAGATTCCCCAGCTCATTCGATGCGGGTCTATTCACTTGACAGGACACATTTTAAATAAGTACTTAGTGAACATGTCCGTACAAATATTATGACAAAGTGCAGAACTATTTGCCAGGAAGAATACTACAACTATTCAACCAGTTAAGACACTTGTAGGACATAAAGCATGAAAAAGTTATGAGAATCATGTCACTGTGAAAGACTGAAAGATTGCTAATCAAACTAGCAGTAACGACGATTTTACATGATATACAGAGGGTAAAATTAACTCTGCATCAGATCATGCCAAATAGCTACTACTATTCCTTTTCCTATATTATAATCGCTCGTTTTATTCACACACTAGCTAATCTAAATATATGACATACACATGACACGTGCTGCAAGTGGAAGCGATTAACAATTAGCATTGTCTACTATCAAACACATAGTGTACTGAATACGGTACTATTGTTGTTATAAAAATAATACGTGCTTCATTATATTATTGTGGTTATAGTTTCTTTGTTTGATAGGGTTGAAAGAGGCCATTTTATGTTTAGTTCTTCAAGTGTGGTATATTTTATTCGAATGGCAAAGGACTTCCAAAATCAACTTGCTCTGATGATAATATCATCTAGATAGTAAAATGACATAAAAGAGTTAAAATGGCGTTCAAGAGGCGGAGAGGAAACATACCCTGAAATGACATGTAATGGATTGAATAATACTGGGGATGGTGATGATTTAATAAAAACGAAACAAGAGTCATTCCACACCCAGTAAAACAAAAGAGGGAGGTGACAAGGGAATTTGATAGAAACCGCCGACCAAATCCATTGAAGTTTCTATTGTACGAAGGACCCTGATGTCAAAAATGATGAATATCTTTATGCTCTCGGCTATTCAGAAACTGCATAGATACAAGGATACCGTTGACGTAGGTCACGTACATCATCACAATAGCCTATTTGATTGGTTCTAAACAATAGTTAATTGAAAACCATTGGTGGAGTTTCAGTGTCAGGTGTCGGAAATACGCACATTGATTTATAGATTTTATAGGCAATATTTTAAAAGCATGTCTGTAGAGTTGTTAGCAGCATTTATTTATTTGGGGTTCAGCATACGCTTCCGCGCTTCCGTACCGTATCGAACATCAATTAATATTATCGTCGGAGTCCTCTAAACGCTGTTCACAAGTCCAAAACCCGAAAATTCTGTCAGTTTAAATCAAATTGACGACAGCTATTCTTCCGACATGTTTGCTGTCGGGGGCAAAGGCAAATCAGTTTATCGAAAAGTCATTTTCGATACGATAGCCTGTTGGTTGGTAGTGAATAGCTATACAGGACAGAAATCAGTATCAATCGGCAAGGAATCAGAATTCAAAACCTGTTTGAATTCAGTGTGCTTAAGTCTTTCTTTTGGGACCTGCCTGCCCTCCTGATTGATTCAATTCACAAATCATTGCCTTAATCAAATACTTAAATATTCAACCAAACCAATAATTTGCAATCGATTCGCATTATCGAATCGGAGGGCTGATCGAAACGTAACAGGCGGAATACCCCAAGATGCTCAACTAGGAAATGTAAAACAACTTAAAACACGGAACGTAATTCACA
Source organism: Amphipoea oculea (assembly GCA_945859645.1). NCBI lineage: Eukaryota > Metazoa > Arthropoda > Insecta > Lepidoptera > Noctuidae > Amphipoea > Amphipoea oculea. Next base: position 18,392,330 of record OX243880.1, read on the forward strand.
TCACTTCATCATGTCTGTCACTACACGACATAAGACATAATGCATGCACAGTGTTGCTTTCACTCTCTGTCTCGGATACTTGGCCTGACGCCTGGCTGCGTCATACCGCCTCACACGCATCACTCGCCGACGTAGATATACGTAATGTAGCCAAAAAATTGAAGATGAGAGCTGTTACGTTGCGGGTGTTAATAAAATTATTATGTTATTGTAGTCTGATGGTTTGTGGAAATGTTGGTTTTGAATCTTTTGAATAGAAGTGTTCCTAAAGGGACTGGGCTTTCAGAGCGACCAGCTAACGCAATTTGGTTTTGCCACATACATATTGTGGTTAAAGATCTTGGGTCATATCATCTAACACGATATGAAGTTTTTATTTGGTCAATTAATAAATAGCATTTGTGGTAAAGAAATGAATACCATTCGAGAAAAAGGCGTATATTAATAAAAAGATTTCTGATTATTTTCTGGATGCGAAAGGCGGAGGACAGGGTGTTGTGGCGCAGCATAGGAGAGGCCTATATCCAGCAGTGGACCGCGAGAGGCTGAGTTGATTGAAAAGGATTTTAATAAAGCAAAAATCCAGTCGGTAGTGGGGTTTTCCAACAATTATGTAACGTTATTGAACTTTAAACCTTATCAATGATGTAACACGGGTATGTTGACCCCTAGCAGCTCGACAATCAACACAAAGTTGCAGTTGTAAGTGTCGTCAAGTAAATTGACGCCTTGACACGTCACCGACACTCAATTGATATGTCAAGTGTCCGTCAAGCGCGAACATTTAATGGACACTGAACGGTTCAATAGGTTTCAATGAGCACAATCTTGTGTCAATAAGTGCACAAATAAACCATTGTGCAACATGCAGCCTTGATGCATTACAAAACCGCTGTACGAACTTGTTGCTACGGGACTGACGGCAGAATACTCAGGGCGAATTCCACTAAACTTTTATGTCTAGAATAAGTCTTATCCTGAGAATAAATTTTGAATTTTTGACAGTTTTTCCACACTAGAACTGTCAAACGTCAATGTCACGTTTATTCTACGTATAAATATATCTGACTTTGGTAAAACTTGCCCTTAATATTTATACAGGGTGAAATTGAACACATGCGACAAATCGAAATGGGAGATTATACTTACTCATCATTATGAACAACTTTTACTATGGGACCAAACCTGAAATCGCAAAAAAAAAAATCAGCTGTTCCCTACATTTTGGCGAGTTATGCGAACATAAATGTAGGGAACAGCTGATTTTTTTTTCGCGATTACAGGTTTGGTGCCATAGTAAAAGTTGTTCATAATGACGAGTACAATCTCCCATTTCGATTTGTCGCATGTGTTCAATTTCACCCTGTATGATTGAAAGCAAATTTCTTCTTGTTAGCGCATCAATTTAGAAGTTGCTAAATTATAAAGAAAATACTACGAATGCTTGCTATTTATTATTTTGATTGCACATAATCTTTGGCAATCGAAAACGTTGTAGTTACCTATTGGTAAAATTAAAAAGTGTTGTATTCATACAATTTAATTATAGAAAAGACACGTGCGACAAATGACACTTAAAGACATGTCAATGCACTAGAAGGTTCGAAAGGGCTTTGAAGATCCGTGGCACACCGGTTCGCCATTTTTTTTTTTTTGTAATTAAATTCAAAGTCAAGACAAAGACGAGATTAAGCACCGAACAATTTACAACTGGTCATCGATATCAAGAAGGCCTCTAGTAATTAAAAATGATTATCATTGACACTGCGAAGCGTCCGAGCGATAACCCTGCCAAAAGTAGCCCGATAACACGACCCTGCCATGATACCGGTTGACGTAGGGTTAAAAGTACAACACGAAAATGTTGCAAGCATAAGATCGGCTCGTGCCGCTGTCGTCACTACGGCGGTTGACATCGTCATAGATAAGGAAAATTACATAATAAAATCAGGATATGTGAGGAGCTTTGAAGAAGGTTGATGTATTTTGAAGCTAATGAATGAACCGTAGTAGCAGATAAGGCTTTTGAAAATTAAATCAATTATGACTAAGTGCGTTTACATTGGGGGAATGTATGTCAGAGTAATATAGCGGAGATAAGTTGCTAAATATAGATAACTGGCAGGCAACCTTTAGTAAGTGGTTGATAAAGGTAGGTAAATAAAAAGAAATCACGGAATACGTTTCAATGTGCCAAATTCGGATGGTACCACGTACCTGGCCTGTCTTGGGGCAGTCTTAATAATAAAGAAAGATGTAGGTACATACTCGAGGAAAGCAAGGAGTTAGTACAAAATAATCTAAATGCTACCAAAACCGTTTTATTCGCCAATTATACAAATAAATAAAATTGAAAGTCTGTTTGTAATGTCAAAATAACAGCTTATTACTAAATGGTAATACGGTCCTGTCTGTTTGTTTCGGCTAACCTCCGAAACGGCTGGACCGATTTTGACGGGACTTTCATTGGCAGATAGATGATGTTATAAGGAGTAACTTAGGCTACTTTCAGATATCCACGCGGGCGAAGCCGTGAGCAGAAGCTAGTACAATATAAAAACTGACGTTAATTTATTTTTGCCAACCCTGACTGTTCAGTAGATCTTATCGGCGCGCAGCTGTTTTCACTACGAGAGAAAGAATACGTCGTATTCGCATTAATAAATGAATGGAGACAGTTTTACTGACAATAATTACGGGTCATTTCGTAGCAAAACATGTCTTTCATCAAAAGCTGCAGGGCTAAATATAGAGATGCAAAATATGCAGCGAATATTTTTAACCTTATCATTTATTTACTTTATGCATTCTATTTCGAAGGATTTTATTCATAATTTAACGACGCATTCATATCTAGCTACATAATGAACTCACAGGTTTTTTTATCCTTGATGTATTTTTCATAATTTTCCTCCATTAGTATGTTTGCATAATTTTATTACCTACATTTTTTTGTGCTGTATCCGTTGGCTTAGAAACAAGATTATTTCTTTACCCGCGCTACAAAAATTTTGCCCTCGACTACACAGCTTACATGAAGGAGATCTTCGACTTCAACAAGACCAAGACCCACAACCAGAGCTCAGAACAACAAAAGCCGTTCAACGTGATTCCCCTGTACCTACGTCCTAAAGACATCCTCGACTAAATCTACGCAACGTATACGCGTATTAATTATTAGAGTAGTAATTTTCCGCGTAACAAGTTCTACATTATGATATTAACCCACTTTACAGCACCATCAATTGCTCAAAACATATCACTCTTACAACAAATTAAAATGGACACATCGGCCACCACTCACAATAAAGCTACAATCAATCTGCCTATCCTTTTCCCATCAATGTTGGGAAAAGGATAGGCTTTCAGTCTAACCGTATGCAGCTGAACACCAGCAGCAGTATTTTTTTTTTTGAGCAGTATTTTATATGGAGCGACTGCATATCTGACCTCCACAACGGCACAACCCAGTTACTGGGTAATACGATCCCCGTGGTATTCGTCCCGCCACGTAAAGGAAACGTAGTTGGGAAAAGGCTAGGCAGATGATGATGATCTGCATTATAATATCATTAAGAAAAAAAACACAGTTATTGGTACCGCCATCGCCACGTAAAAAGTACGCTGGCGTTTACCTGCGCACTGAGCGATTTAACGATCAATTTGGTGACATGAAGGGAGCGCGACGCTAGTAAAGTAACTATTATGATTCTACAATAAAACAGTTATACTTATATTATAAAACAATAGCCTAGTACTTTAGGACACATAAGACACAACACGACACGACTGGGCCCGTGCGCAATCTCACCCACTCCACTGTCGCTCAGCGTTCTTTTTACGTGGAGACAGCTGTAAGACTGGTTGTCAGACTTTCGGGCTTCTATCGACCCGTAACGACTGTCAAAGATCCCAGAGTGACAGCCGGGACCCTTTGGTCTAAAGAGATTGTATAGTCATTTGCCGGGACCAACGGCTTAACGTGCTTTCCGAGGCACGGAGGGGTCTCGATATGCAATGGACCCATCCGACCGCGGGAAACTTAGCTTGACCTTCGATCGACCCGTGCGGCTATTATTATTCAGCCACGAGCCCCTTTATAAAGTTACAAGAACCCTTTATATGCAACATGCAACCCTAATAGCCAGGTGACGTCAACCCTCCAATGCCCAAGGTAATGCCCACGGCCCGAGCAGCTGTCCTAGGGGTCGATTTGACCATAAATCATATTGAATGAACGGACACACCGACAATGCAATAGCATTATTTGTTCACAGGTTGCACGTAGTTCGTGATTCAGTGGCTATTCTTTTGAATGGAGTCAATTCAGGTGGGATTTAAACACACTATCATCGTTATGGTGTCGCTTCAGTTGTATTCAATGTGGATATGAATGGATTTTAGTGGACAACTGGCGAAAACCCAAGGGTGGTGGTGCATCAATGAAATGAAATTGTTTATTTTGTAAATAGTACTTTAAATATCGGAATCACTTTAACATTGTGTGATATTATCACATCACACTAATCACACTATTATTATAAAGGCGAAAGTTTGTGAGGATGGATGTTTGTTACTCTTTCACGCAAAAACTACTGAACGGATTTAGATGAAACTTTACAGTAATATAGCTTATACGTCAGAATAACACAAAGGATACTTTATATCCCGATATTCCCACGGGATCAACACTTATGCGGGTGAAACCGCGGGGTGCTGCTAGTAAAAAATAAATAACATAACCCTTCTTCTGGCGCAGTCGGGTAAAAAATTGCTAGACGAGATCGGCGTTTCCTATCTGACTACTCTGAGAAGAAAGGCCGACACCTCAGAGGTCGTCTCTTTTAAAGCCCAGACATAATTTTGATCAGATCATGTTAAGACCATGTAGATTGATGTCTAAAATGATCTTTTGAGGAAAGTAACACACAGTGTTGAGTCGACCAGTCCAATCAGTAAGCATTCGTCAGTAATCGTGTACACAATAAAGACAGCAATCTATATTGTATTGGAGTTTGTAGTTTTACATTACGTATAGATAACAGAGCATCAGCATATGGAGATAATGATAAAATGCAATCATAGAAATAGAAAAGTGGGTCACAAAACGGAACACGACGGCTAATTAAACAATGTGATCGACTGTGTCGAGTTTCATGACTAATTCCCGATAGTATCGATTTTCCGCAACATTTTACATTAGCCAATACCCACTTATTTTGATAAAGACATATGCATACTAATATTATAAATGCGAAAGTGTGTCTGTCTATCTGTCCGTTACCTCTTCACGCTTAAACCGCTGAACCGATTTAGATGAAAATTAGTATAGAGATAGTTTGAGTCCCGGGAAAGGACAAAGGATAGTTTTTATCTTGATCTTCCCACAGGAAACTTATGCGGGTGAATCTGTAGGGCACAGCTAATAACAAGATTTGATTTTTTTTTCTGTTTGTTACGCTTTCGATAAAACGGCTGAACGGATTTGGATGAAGTCAATTAATTCGAAACAAACAGTAGGTAGTATAAAAAAGCATTTATTTTCCTTTTTCAATAGTGGAAGTATCTTTGAGCATCAGGTGCTTATTTCCCTCGCAAATCGTTAGCTGGCGAAGCGAATAAAATCGATAAAAAGCCAGTAAGCAAAGGTCTAGGTAGTCTAAAAATAACTCGCTGGGGAAGCAATGGTGAAGCTCTAAAATACTAGGCTTTAATACAGGGTGTTACGGAAAGGGTATATCAATACAAACGGGTTGAAGAGTGTATCTGGTCTAGAATCTCTGTACAAAATTTCAGCTCAAAAGCAGTAACTTTGTAAATGCTTAATTTTTTTTTATTTCGACATCACGGCGCTGCACTGGCGCGCGGCGGCGTGATGTGCGTGTACTAGGCGCACAGACACACTACAGATAATGGATAATGACCCTCGTAGTGCGGTGACACGTTTGTTATGATTTCAATTTAATAAACTAGAAATAAAAAAAATATTAAGCATTTTCAAAGTTACTGCTTTTGAGCTGAAATTTTGTACAGAGATTCTAGACTAGATACACTCTTCAACCCGTTTGTATTGATATACCCTTTCCGTAACACCCTTTAGAGAACACTCGTTTGAATCGTTTCCCATACAACTTTATTTAAATGAGGCATGGATTCCAAATTATCCATACTAATATTATAAATTCGAAAGTAACTCTGTCTGTCTGTCTGTATATTACCTTTTCACGCCTAAACCGCTGAACCGATTTAGATGAAATTTGGCATAGAGATAGTTTGAGTCCCTAGGAAGGACATAGGATACTTTTTATCCCGATATTCCCACGGTATTAAGGCTTATGCGTGTGAAACCGCGGGGCGCAGCTAGTCTATTTATACATCTATGCTGCGCCACTTCTTCCCAGCGAAAGCACTAGGAAGTAGTGAAAGGCGCGCATTTTGGGGGAATGTCTTATGTAATTTTGGCGTTAGAAAAGTGCTGATTCTCAGCCTAATTTGAATAATGACTTTTAATTTTGACCCCCTGAGTAAATATTACCTCGAATAACTAAGTTTCTGCGACGGAAAAATTACGTACTTAAGACTTCTCTCGCACAAAGCAAACCACGCAAATCGATATCAACAACAGTCGTTAATTCTATTCCAAGCCACGTGTAGCAGTGCAAACTATGTATAAAAACATTCCTTCAGTTATTAAATAAATATAATACCTATTAATACACATATAACTAACAACGTAAGTATTTTAATTAATGGTTTGTGCAATAAATTAGATTCTACTATTTGAGTCATCGGGATTCCAATCAAAGGCTTCAAATTATTGTCCATTGTCAGCAGTGCCCCGCGGTTTCACCCGCATAAGTGTCGATCCCGTGGGAATATCGGGATAAAAAGTATCCTATGTGTAGGTATTCTGATGTATAAGCTATATTACAGAAAAGTTTCATCAAAATCCGTTCAGTAGTTTTGCGTGAAAGAGTAACAAACAAACATACATACATCCATCTATCCATCCTCAAACACTTTCGCGTTTTTTCAAGTAAAACTCGGTCTACTTACAACAAAGACATCAAACCGATGCGACCAACGGGACAAACGTATTAGACTTATTACAACATAAAGAATGTTACGCGGCTTGCAATATAAACCGGTTCGCCAAGGTCAAGGTTAGATTTGTCACAAAAACTGCGACAGCGGGGACAGTGTTTTGTTGCTATGCTACTCTTGGCCAATTATGGCGAAGCCGAAAGAGAAGGCTTGTGATTTTTTTTTGGAGTTCCTTGTAACAGAGGTCACAAATTTTTGAAGTTTAGTATTTTGGTAGGGTTTTGTGGGGCTTGTAGCTAAGTAATAACAGCCGCACGGGCCGATCGATCAGGTTAAGCTACGCTTGCCGCGGTTGGTCCGTGGATGGGTGACCATCTTTACATACCAAGGCCCCTCCGTGCCGTTGGACCCGGCTGTCATTCGTAGATCTTTAACAGTCAATACGGGTCATCAGAAGCCCGAAACTCTGACAACCAGTCTTACCAAGGGGTATCATATTTCCCAGTAACTGGGCTGTCGAGGTCAGATAGGCAGTCGCTCCATGTAAAATACTGGTATTCAGCTTCATGCGGTTAGACTAGAAGCTGACTCCAACATAGTTGGGAAAAGGCTAGGCAGATTGATTGTATATTGGTAGGGTTTGAGCTTCGATCAATCATTATTGATCGAAGGGTTTTGAGCCTAATGTCTACGTAAGAGGGGACATTAGGTACACGGTACACCCCTTTATTCCTAAACGTGATTAGCGAAGGTTTACCCATACATTTTTAACGTTTAAACGCCTCTTAACTTAAATCATCGTTTTATAAACCCTTTAATATCAGTTATGACTATGAGGTAGGATTATAGGAATGTTTGGGGACGAGGGGGTGCGGTGAACCCCCGACGCATGGTAGTAGAAATAACAATGGCGTTTTTTAGTCCGTCGAAGCCCGACATAACGGTATCCATGATGATTTCCCCATGGAAAAGATTAGGAGCGTTCATTAAAATAGGATAAGTCCTTAAAATTGTAAATTAACAATTCCGGACACTTCAGATTACTTGATTCGAAACATGGCGGACCTTTGGCAAGGCAAGAGTCAACAGTTCCTCACTCTTTGCCCGCAGTGGCGTGCATTGCATATAGGCATATAAGCAGTGCCTACCTCGATATATCAACATAAGCCTGTCAATTGCATTTTAGTGTGTGTGCCCCACTACCTATTAAGAAACTCACTAAATTATTTTCATTTCAAACTTAGTTCCTGCCGGGGGTTGCCCCGACCACACGTTTTTTTTTCTGGTTAATGACCGCGTCTGCCTAGACTAGACCCAGCCTAGTGCCTACCTATTCTGAAAACCAATGCACGCCCCACTGCTTTGCCGGTCCCCAAAAGGCTGACGCAAATATTGCAGGCAGGCAGAAAGTTATTAACGGAAAAATTACTTAACTTAATTTTTAGGCTTATCGTTACTGCTAACCGTACGAAATACAAATACGATAACTATTGTGTAATTACGATCGATTACGATAAGGTATCGGTGACAGTGACCTGATGCCGCGTCGGGCGAGTACGAGTAATACTAATGTTAGTACTATTAGGGGCCGTCTGCACGAGCGAGAGTATCGCGGAGATCTATATTATTATCGTCGCGCCACGTATTTCCATACACTCTCATAATAAAAAGGGTCTCCACACGGCGATATCATCGCGGAGAAAATTTTATGGCATGGCGACTCTATCGCCGCGATTCTCTCGCTCGTGGAGACGGCCCCTTAGTTATTCTGTGGTTAAAGTACGTAGTACTTTAAGTATTCTGTGGTTAAAGTAAATACTTATGCATACTTTATAAAATAATAAACTATTTTTTTATGATTTTGACGATTGCTTACCTACTGAGATTTTGGTATAATAATACTTTTATTGTAGGTAGGTAATGCTAGGTAGGCAACTGTTTTATGTACAATAAATCACATGATGTAACAGTTCCAAAAATAAAGTGGCTAGAAAGAAAGAAATGTTTATACACATTTTTTATTAGGTATTTTATTTGTTCTTTTGTGGTTGTGGGGAATAGAAAACATAATAACTCCCAGTTTTGACGAAGATCTTGTATTCTCTAATTATCAATTTAATTTTTATGCCAATCTAGACAAGTAACACTGTTTTATTAATTATTTAGGTTTTAAAACATTGTACGGATTTTTTTCTGGTTTTATTTGGTCTTGTATGCGGAGTCTTTATTTTTTCCTGCTAAAAATATTCTTTTTTTTCCATAATTTACCCAAATATAGTAACTTACCTGAGCACATAGGCGTCGACTTGCTCGCTCTGGGTGAAAGAGATGATCTCACAACGCACTATCTTCAGCACATTCTCCCATTGTTGACTGCAACAATATAATTAACATTGTTTTTATCTTAGAGTACATACATTAAATACTCTAACCCCTTACTAATAATAAACGTTGTATAGTATAGTTACGGAACGCTTTGTCTTCTTCTTTCGAAAGTCAAATTACTGACGACTGAAAGAGAGAAATTGGTGTGTAACTATTCATCTGATAGAATATGTTTATTAGTAAGGGGGTAAGTGTTTTTATGGTATACTGATGACTACTGACAATACCATAGTAATTGGTAGGTATTTGTTAGGGAATGTAAGACAGCCAGACCAACATCATTTTATTTTTTACTACCCTCCGCCCGCGTTGTACATTGATAAAAAGTAGCCCACGTCCTTCCTCAGGGTTCTAAGTATCCCCGTACCAAATTTCATCAACATCGGTCCAGTCGTTTGGGAGATTAGATGGAAAAAACAGACAGAAAGACAAATTGTAATTTTATATTCTTATAAGTGTTATATGCTTTCATTATATGCATTTAGTAAAAAGCTGTTATTTTGATATTACAATCAGAGACTGCAATTTTATTTATTTGTGTAAACAGCTTATTACAGTATTTTATCATGAATAATAAAGACCAATATTATTTTATTTTTTATTGCCAACCTTACTCCCTTTACAAACTAAGTCTTATCAAACAATAAACATTAGGATAAAATTTTGTGTTTTTGTGATAATATCTACTGGAATATTCATTAAGATTTTGTTGCCCCAAGATATAAAACTTTTGGGTGGGTACTTTTATTGTCTATGCAAAAATGTACCTAATGTGCACTGTGCTATGACAATTTAGTTTATAGCCAAAACAAAGAATGTTAAGTAAGTATTACAAGAGCACCTAAAAATGGTCTGAGTCTTGTATTATATTGATAAACAATGCAAAACAAAAATTATTTCAAATCACGCGCGCCTGCCGTGGCCCGGCCCAAGACCGGACTCAAGCCAACCACGGCAACCGGACGATCCCGCCGGTACCCAATAGCCGAACATTGAAACAGCTGATTCCAGAATATTCCACAACAACAAACTACAGCCCTACACAATAAACACAAATAAAAATAATATTCCAGTTATGAATTAACAACAAAACTTCGAATTTCTAAACAGAATAATATCTGCACTTCTGGGAACTACTTCTAATGATTTTAAATGTTTAGGTTATAAAAATGTAACTTATGCCGGTAACCTAAATACAAAGCAACCAATTACGTAATTATAAACCACTAATGTACAGGTAGGACATGAACATCAGTCAAAATACTACTCAAGTACTCACCGAGTGATTTTTCTCAAATCCGCATTTTTAGCCGGTGTAAACCAAATTTCGATGAGCTTTTCTACACCCTCGAAAAATTGGTCATTATTTTCACTACTAGATATGATTTCTGTTTCAGCCATGGCTACTTCTTGTTATTTGTAGTTTAAAAGAGAAAAAGTATTTTATATTGAATATATTCCCACTGAGAACTTTACGCACAACCGTTTTGATTTGACGTCCGAACTTGACTGAATCTGAATGAAACGAAATTATTGGCAAAATGCGGGTGAAAGAAGAGATGGATGTATCAACATCTCTTTCTTTCAGAGCGAGCAGGCCGGCGCGTGTTTGCGTTCGGAAGCACTGATCAAGAATAAAGTCGTTATCAGAATCTACTCTTTATATTAACGGTATGTATTGCCAATGCGTTAAATATTTTTTCGCCATGCAGTATTTATCATTTACTCTATTTATGGCAGGGAAAATCCCTATAAATGAACATGAAATATTTTTTAGATTTTATAAGGAGAAACGTGGGCGTATTCCCCGTGGAAAAGACGCGTTGAGGTAGCCAACTTATTATAAAATTCATATAAAGTAGAATAGTGGATTATGGACTAAATGTTTTCAAATTAATTGCATTAGTGTCCTAAGCCAAAGGGGAAATAAATGAGCCTTTATGGCTTAATTTTTTTCCCCTTTGACTTGCTTTTTCCCCTGGGCAAATAATGGTATATTGGCAACATCTTCTGTTCTAAAGGTCAGACATTTTTTTTTTCTGTTATCATTTATAAGTTCAGATAACTACCAATGTAAAAAAATATAATCTTAATTATTAATGAAATACATGTTTCAATAAGAGAGAAATATTATAATAGTCAAAAATTAACACAATAACTAGATAACAAAATAATTATAGATATTATAGATTAAAAAAGTCATAAATCCTCAAAAGCTGCAACTAATTTGTGTAAGCGGCCATCATCAACTTTTTTAATTGTTCTGAATTTTGGTTTTAAAATTGGGATACTCGGTGGAGAATCAATTTCCTTCTCATCTTCATAGAAGTCTTCAATATTTGGTTCAAGATCTTTCTTTAGTGATGTAATACTTGATGATCTTCTATCCTTCTTACTTTTTAAATTCTCCACGCTTGCATTCAACTGGATGAGGTTATTGTATATTCTGTCATTGAACTGGAAGTTAAGTATTTTTGTCATCTGGAAAAAAAGCAAGGACAAGATTAAAAGATTGTTTTTAGTGGTACGGTATAGGGTGAAATTGTTAATGTTCTGCTTCTCCAACCTATCACAAACTCGAATATGTCTCATAATGTGTAGTAATTATCCTAATTAAACAGTTAAGGCTTTACTAGTTCAACATACTTTTGCACATAGCTGTCCTCTGTCCACATTCAAATCCTCTGACGAAAGTGGAGGAGCATTTAGTTTCTTCACGTCGGATAAGTAAGTAGCTATTACTCCGCTCGAACACAGAGTTGGTTCACTTAATTCATTCTCTTTCTGAGAAGAACGTGTTGATTTTTTAGAAGCAGAATTTGAAGACGAAGCGAAATCGTGTACAACTTGTTTTCGAGTCGATGGTTTCACTTTCAGTTCATAATTTCTAAGCAGTGTTTTTTTAATTTTCGAATCAGAAGCCGCTTTGTTCATGGCTATTAGTTATGTATATAATTTATTTAAATGCAGCTCAAATAGTTGTATTTGTTTACAAGAAATTCAAAACTATACGACGACGTTTTCTTCTCGTGACAGACGACATGATTGACATTTAAAATAGGGTTACCAAATTATTGTCAGAATTAACCCAAGAACCAAGAAAACCAATAGACAGATAGCGGTTATTTTGTTGATTATGTAATAACAAAATAAGCAAACGAAGGAATTTTAAAAAAACTAAAATGTGTGATTTTGGTTTCGTGCTCCTTTGAGACCACTTTGTAAGTTACAGAAGAAGTACATACATACTACAATATGTGAAGTTTTCCAGAATTTCCCCTTTTCTTGGGAAGAGAGTTGGAATCGTATTTGGAAGAATTAGAAGAAAATTAGAAACCCCAAATGATTGTTTTTGTTTTGAGGTTTTTGCTTTAATATTTAGTAGAACAGTAACACAAAACACTGTTTTACTAACGTTTTTGTTTTTTTCTGAACGACTCACAATTTGTCAACGTCACAGCTGCCAAAAATTTTACTTCAAAGTTCAATGAACAAAAGTCAGAAATTGAATTGGACTCGTCGACGATTTCAATTTTGCAACATACGATATCGGCAATATTTTTCTCTTTTCCTAAACTTTTCGACGACACATTGGCCGAAAATATTGACGAAGCACCGATTTCATTTTACAGCACGTTCACGGAAGAGAAATGTCAAACAAATGTGTTGAATTTTCCGTGAGTTTTTTGATATTCGTACTTGTAATAAGTGAGACGTGCATTCTTTATTTATAAATTAAATTAAATGCTTTCACAGAACCCTGAGAATTTGCCGGTGGAGAAGTTAACTATATCGGTGAAGAATGCCGGCGTGGTGCAGCAAATCAAGGCGTTGGTAAGTGCATGTTACAATAATTTGATTCACAATGTTGTGAAATAGCTGCAGCTATTTGGTTAGTTGAGGAACACCCCTGTTTCGAGGATGAAGGACTATGCCGACAACTTTGACATGTCGATTTCCTTTATGCACTTGGAATGGAGGGGCATTCCCAAGTGTTGATACATTGCTCTAATTATTGATGTGGCCTTGAAAACATCACAATATACCTAATATAGAGCTGACATCCTAGCGAGGTACCTCCTAGACTTGTTCTAATGGATGAATTGATACTGAGGTACTGTTTATATGTAGATCTATAGAAGAATTAAATTTGTTGTTGCAATACATACCGTCAAATAGGGTGAATAGGGATGCAGGGGTGAATCGGTACAAAACGTTAAAAGGGATTTTAACAATTAAAATAATATAGTTTGTTGTCAATAAGGGCATGTAATTGTTAATTAAATTACAGTAAACACATTAGGGTCCTTTTTGGCCACAAACTATATTATTTTAATTGTTAAAATCCCTTTTAAAGTTTTGTCCCGATTCACCCCTGCATCCGTATTCACCCCGATTCACTGTACTTACACAACTTTTTATATTGCTACTTAGGCATCAAAAGATTTATTTTTAAGACAGTTTTTCACAGTAAAGTACATGATAGAGATACAACATAAAATCATTTTCATATTTTGAGTATAAAGGCATATATTTTCTTAAGAAATTTCTTCCAGGGGAGAAAAGTGGGCAATATTGTAAGCAAAGACATTTAAATAATTATACTTGCATTATAAGTGACAAATGTTATTGCTTACAGCTATCAAACTCTAAACAAATGAAGTTTTGTTTCAAGTTTTTGTAAAGTTCTTTAACATAATCATTCTCCGGCCCATATCCCAATTTATTTGGGGTTGTTGCTACATGTTCTCGAACATATCTACTTCAAATTACGCACTCAAAATATGTGTGTGCATTGACTTGCGTTGGAGTTGTGGACACCAGCCTGTATTACCTACCTTCAAATTATAATTGTTGAATTTTTTTTTTTAATTGAATCTGTTTGCCTCCTTCAAACTTCTTGTCTTACTTGAAAACCTTTTCCTAAGGAAAAATAAAAATTATAAAGTCTGGGCCAGTGGGCCCTATTTTATGTAACTGACAATACAATGATTATATTCCATATCTACCTATGTGCTTTTTCTACCCATATTTGCTTATAAATTATTTGGTTTTGAAAATGACAATTTTCTCGACAGGTGCTTGAAAGCAGAAAAATTTTAAAAGAAATTTGTAAAATTGCCAGTTTGTTTCCTGTCTCCTGGCACCTGTCAGTTTTATCAATCGGACCCTGGTCCGTGCCACAGGGCATAGTTCTAGCTAGGATGGTATAGTAGTCAAGAAGTACTTTAACAGTTTGCAGGACACTAAATGCCCCCTAAGCCCTGATTCACAACCATACGACAGGCTATCGTATCGAAAACCTGACATTTCGATAACCTGATTTGACTTCCCCTTAACAGCAAATAGCTGTTGGAAGAATAGCGGGCATCTATTTGATTTAAACTGACAACATTTTCGGGTTTTGGACTTGTGAAAAGCAATGAGAAGACTCCTACGATAACAATGATTAATGTTCGATACAATACGGAAGCATATCGAGTGTTTGTGTCTCGTTCAGTTCATGTTCAGAGCAATGCTGTAGTTTAGGTATCTAGTCATATCAGTGTTTGTTAGGGGAACTCCCTGATTCTATCTAAACAGGATGCATTTTGCATGCATGTAGGTACATGCACATATTGGGCATCCCCTACACATCTAAATTGCATATAAAGCTGTGTAGGGAGTTAGGGACATAACCAAACAATAATTTATATTACAAATAGGCACACTTTTTGAATGTCATAATTTAATTGAAAAAAAAAAAAAACAGCTTTCCTTACATTTCAACGAGTTATACGAACATAAATGTAGGGAACAGCTGATTTTTTTCGCGATTTCAGGTTTGGTCCCATAGTAAAAGTAGTTCATAATGATGAGTACAATGACCTCTTTAGAGGTTGTTGGTGTTTTTCCAGTAACCAGGTATATTTATTGTGATTAGTATTTTAATTTTATTTCAAATGTGTTTCTCTCATAATTATTATGATCTTAAATGGATTGAAATAGATGATGTTTTTAATTTAAATTTCAATAATTGGCAATTAAATCTTTGAACACTTTTCTAATAAAAAAAGAATTAAGACATTTATGCACCCGCATAAGTGTCGATCCCGTGTGAATATCGGGATAAAAAGTAGCCTATATGTTCATCCAGGGTGTCAGCTACCCCCATACAAAATTTTATCGAAATTGGTCCTGCCGTTTGAGCGTGAAGAAGGAACAAACATAAAACACACACACACACACACACACTCACAAGCTTTCGCCTTTATAATATTAGTGTGATAGTGTGATGTGATGATGCGTCTCTACAAGCTAACTTACCTATTTAATCTGACCTTCCAATAATTGTTCCAGGACCCATATTGGGTGGAGAAGCGCGAGCTGACGATATACGAGAGGCCTCCATCTGGCAGCACCATTGTGTTGGGGGCCGTCGACACGTGGAAGGCCAAGATGCAGGGCTACTTGGAGGATGTCAAGTGGCTGCTAAGCTTAGAACATTATAGGTAAGGGAAATATCCAACCTTATCATGCATATCAAACTAGACAATCAATACCAGTTACCATTCATCTCTCACACGTTTATAGGTAATACGGGCTGGTGTCCGCAATCAATGCGCGTATTTTGCGTATGGGTGGGAAAATCGATTATTCGATCCACCCCAGCTCCTCGAGGAAGGCCAGCAACGCCTTAATGTAACTGACCGTCTCACGTATGGTACCTGGGTTACCGAAGTACTTTGCCCTGTACGTGGCGACCACTGGGCAGTTTAGAAGCGCGTGTGCCGCTGTCTCGTCGTCCTCCATGCAGGCCCTGCACAGCGTACTGTCTGTTACTCCTATGACAAAGAGGTGTTTATTTAATGACCCGTGGCCAGTTAAAGCTGCAGTAACTATACGCGGCTTTTGTTTAGTTAGACGGAGAAACTGTTTCGTGAGGCGGCCATTAAATGCGGGAATTGCTTCTCTGGCCTGCCTGCAATCTCCTTGATCCGATCAAAGTTTGTCATGTTGGTCTCTCTCACACGTTTGCCCGCCTACCTGTCGAAACACCTCACGCGTCGGAGTAGTTGAGTGGGCGCAGTTAAGTCATTGTTTTAACAATGACGATGACAATAGAACAATGACACTGTTGTGTACACTTGGTGTACTGTTGACGTTTCGAGCACTTTCTCTTATGTACACTTGACAGTGTGCACCAAGTGTACATAAGAGGAAGTGCTCGAAATGTCAACGGTACATCAAGTGTACACAACCAGTCATTGTTCTATTGTTATTGTTAAAACAATGACTTTACTGGACCCATTCAACTACTCCGACGCGTGGGATGAACTGGGGTGTTTCGACAGGTAGGCGGGCAAACGTGTGAGAGGTTAATTAGATTAGGTTCTTTGTTGCCCCTACAGAATAGCAGATTTACCCCCGCGGGGGTAATTACCCCCAGGTGTGTAACCACTGGTCTAGAGCCTAGTGGCTTAACATCCTTCGATACACGTTAGGCGACTAGCGAAGGCGCCAAGCATGCAGTGCGGCTGGTTGCGTAAATTTTAGAACATTCGTTTCACTTCGCTACTAGCAAGACGCAAGGTGACTCACTAGACTAGGCCGAGCAACAGGCCGACAGAGTCACTCGGACCCCGTTCTACTTACTAGGCCGAGTAACCACCTCTCCGCTTCCCCGCACTGGGTCGCTCGCTCACTCGGTGGATCTGAACACGCACACGACGTGTACTCGGCGACCACTCGTCATTCGGTGCCGGGTTTAAACTGAACTGACTGACTATCCGAAAAATTGCCAAACTTAAGTGGCAGTGGGCAGGGCACATTGCTCGCAGAACAGATGGCCGATGGGGCCGAAAAGTTTTGGAGTGGCGACCGCGTACCGGAAGACGTAGCGTTGGAAGGCCTCCCACAAGGTGGACCGATGACCTTATGAAGGCCGCAGGAATCCGTTGGATGGGAGAAGCACAGAACCGGTCGAAGTGGAGGTGCTTGGGGGAGGCCTATGTCCAGCAGTGGACGTCTTTCGGCTGAAATGATGATGATGACTGACTTTCTCGCCGTGTGCTCAAAAATACGTTTAAACACTCACTCGGCCATATCACTCTCTCGGCCGAGTGACATTTTACTCTCTCGTCGCTCTACTCGGTAGGTGTAACCAGGGTATAAGCAAGCCACCTATCAGTGCATATGTAGCCTTATGCAATGATCTTGGCTGCAGGGTAATCCCCTGAATTCTTCACTATAACAAAACAAATACACTAATTACAAAACAAATACTGACTTTGGTCCAAGATTAAACATTCTACCCATTTTCTCTATTTCGAACCTTATTCAGACAGAAGTAAAGTTCTTAATACAAAGAAAAACTTTGAGAGGGGTCCGTGGCTAAATAATAACAGCCGCACAGGTCGATCGATCAGGTTAAGCTACGCTTGCCGCTGTTGGTCTGTGGATGGGTGACCATCTTTACATACCGAGACCCCTGCGTGCCTCGGAAACCACTTTAAGCCGTAGGCCCGGGCTGTCATTCGTAGATCTTTGACAGTCGTTACGGGTAGTCAGAAGCCCGAAAGTCTGACAACCAGTCTTACTAAGGGGTATCGTATTACCTGATTACAAAAACAAAACCGCCCAAATTTGTAGTACCCACTGAGTTGTGGAAGTCAGATAGGCAGTCGCTCCATGTAAAATACTGGTATTCAGCTGTATCCGGTTAGACTGGAAGGAAGCCAATCCCAACATAGTTGAGAAAAGGCTGGGCAGATGATGAAGTTATGTTCTTAAAACAAAATTGACAAGTAGGACCTGGGTTTAAAATTAGTTTTTGATAATTAGAACTTTTAACTTTGTCACAGTAGGTAAAGCTAAATTTAATAAAAATGCCTCAATGGTTCAGAGTCTGAACCATTGAGGCATTTTTAATTCATTCATTCATTTTTCAATTCATTTTAAATTTGTAGTCGGGTCTGAACTTCAGACCCGACTACAAATTAACCGTGTTTGGTAATAAGGTAGTATATGTATGAATATATATTTTAGTATCCAATGTCAAGATGCAGCGTCCTAGCTAGACGGTGCCAGTGTCTGTTAAAGTGTTTCCTGGCTTGGATACGATTTTGGATGCAGCACCGGAAGGCCAATTTCTGACTAGACTTATTCTTGACTGATTAAGACAGATTGTTCTTAAAAATGAGAGAAGTGGTGGCCCAGTGGTAACAGCCGCGACTTATGAGTTTTAGGTCGTAGGTTCGAACCCAGACAGGGGCATTACTTTGTGTAAATTATTTCATCACCACTGCTCTCAAAAACCGTGAAGGAAAACATTGTGAGGGTTTCCTCACGATGTTTTCCTTCACCATGCCATGTCCTAAAACCAAAAATTCGAAGACATGTGACATCTACCAACCCGCACTGGGCCCGCGTGGTGGTTATGTTATGTTTGTTCTTAAAAATACGGGAATTGCCCCTCTGACCATCTTGAACAAATGAGTTTATGTCGCCAGAACAGTACAAATATACAACTTCATAGTTTCATCATAGTTCAAGTATGTCCAAAATAAGGTTACAACAATCCAACTTAAGGACCGGTACTACCTCAGATTGCGAAAATTGCCTTAGCATTAACGGCTGTAGTTCCAACAGTTCTGCAGTTTTCACTTTGAAATTAATATACGATAAAGATGAGGACTACTGCGAGGTGTCATCGGTTGCGAAAACACGATTGCATACAATTTTCTCGATACAAAGAAGTCTCAAAGTTACCTCTAAACCGCAAAATAAAAGGAGAATATTCAATGAAAATTTTCAAATTAGGCCATGAAAATTTGCAAGCTAATCGAACTATGCATAAAGCAGGTGTCATAGGTTCGTTTTTATTTTTTAATCGTTAAATTTAACGTAAAAAGATGAGATCCGAAATATCCAGCTTTATAACCACTCATACCTTGAACCGCTCTGCCGCCCGGCCCCCGACAGGACCCCGATTTAGTATTTGTCAGTACCGCTTCGGCTATCAGACGGGGAACCCGTGTCACTTTGCTTGCGCTCAAATGACCCGATTGACAACGTTTTATGTTCTGAAGAAATTATGTAATAAAGTAAAATGAAATATAGATGTAAAATATAAGGCCTCGTATTTTTATTTTTTCCAAATTTTGTAGTTTTCATTCATAAAATAATTTTAAAAATGGTTTAAAATCGTAATCTCATGTCAATGTCAAAACATTGTCAGAAATTTAGGGAGGTAAACGTACCTATTTTAGACAGTTCCCAATGTGTAATGGTGTTTTCAATATATTCAGCAAAACTATTTTTATAAATAATTTTATCTATTTATTGATACAGGGTGTAAAAAGACTTATAGCCGTCGTACATCAAACTAAGTAACATTGCACAAAAGATCTGTGACAAAAGTAATTGCTGGAAATCGACTTTAATTTTTGGTGTGAAAATTTGCTGTATGCGCACTACCACAAACAGCAAATTTTGCACCCGCATGTAACTGTACAGGGGTACTGGAGGTATTTAAAGTTGTGTTATAATATCAAAACTTGTTTTCGTAAAAAAATATCGTTTATGCTCACTAGTTCCTTCGCGTAGTTCCTTTGAAGGAACTACTGAGAATTTTTGGCTCAGTAGTTCCTTTGCAAAAGCTGAAGGAACTACTGAGACTAGATATTTCCTTTAGCAGTTCCTTTGAAAGAACTACTGAGAACTTTTTGATCAGTAGTCCCTTTGTAAAAGCTGAAGGAACTACTGAGACTAGATAGTTCCTTTAGCAGTTCCTTTGAAGGAACTACTGAGAACTTTTTGATCAGTAGTTCCTTTGCAAAAGCTGAAGGAACTACTGAGACTAGATAGTTCCTTTGAAGGAAATAAACATATATAATGCTGCCCGCTGCTGCCGCATGCAGGACCGTAGGTTCGGTAGGAAAAGAAAGAGAAGCGCGATGACACAACGGTGGTAATTTATTGCAAATATGAAGCTATTATCTATTTACAAAAACTATTTAATAAAAAATAATCCATCACTGAATGCAGATTGGCATCAGAAATTTAATGGTATATTTTTAATTATAATTAAAAATAAAATACTTTTACAAACCATTAAAGTAAAAATACTTGCATACGAAATTGTTCCATAGACTCTTACCACACCTCGGACACTCCATACAACGCTCGCAAAATAATTACCTATTACTACTACATAAACAAATGACGTTTTTATACGTGCAAATGTGTGCTTGAAATCTAGTAGCGTAAAAAAAATTGGCGCGGAAAGCTATTTGTGTCGGGGAACCGAACGACGACGGCGGTGGCGCTGCCCGAACGTGTGCATTATTATGAAGTGACCATGTAGTTCAATTGTTTATTTATATAGTCGGGTTCGTAATGAAATAAAAACACTAAAATAGTTTAGTTTAAATGACTTATCTGTAAATAATCGGTTATTAAATCGCATGTTATTAAAAATGCGAAATCTTACAAACAGTTTATGTAAATACGAATTCGGAAAAGCATCACAATATCCAACCATCGTGATTAAAACTCAAATAAAACTTTTAAATCGCATAATTGTGTGTTCGTATCAGCAATACAGCGCTGCGGTTCGCGAGCGCCCTTGCTAAAGAGTCGGCAACGAATACCTCGAAGTGCGGGCTGAGGTGCGGTATCTGATATGAGGTCGAGGAAGGGAGTGTCCTTTCTGTACGTAGTACTATTAAGTATTCTGTGCTCTTACTGATAAGGAGCATGATTGCATTTGCGAAAACAAACGCGGTTGTTGAACTATTTGAGTACCTACGTATTTGTGTGCGTACTTGGAAGCAAATACCTGGTTTAAAAACCCGGTCGCATAAATACGTACGCCCGATCACACGTTTCCGTAACGCGTTCGCCAGTTTACTCCCCAAGTCAAGCGCGCCTAAAGAAGTTTCACTTCAAAAAATTTTTAACAAAAAAAAACCGACTCCCAAAAATACTACAAAGTGAATAATAACATTAATTTCGGATGTCGGTGTCTTTGGATTTAAATTGTATATTACTTTTTTGCCACCGACTTCCGAAATTAAAGTTATTTTTAGTTAAAAATCTTATATATCCAAAAAATGTATGTAATGTGCCGTCCATAAAACATGGAATATAAAGGGAAACAACTGCCATGGAACAACTAGCATCAAATTTAATATTAAAAAAATAGAGCCTTGTGGTCTTTTTATTGATAAAGAGTTACCTTTTCTAGGTGCAACTCCGGACGGAGTTGTGCAGGGAGAAGACACAATAGTAGAAATAAAATGTCCAATTTCTGCATTCAGGACTTCGTTGGACTATGCAATAGATTAAAAAAAATAAGGTTTTGGAGGAAAACGAAAGATGGACTTTCCATAAATTTGAAACATCCTTGGTACATTCAGGTGCAGGGACAACTACACATAACTGGTAGAAAAACATGTATTTTTGCCGTATGGTCGGGATGTAAAAATCATATCAAAACTGAAATTATACAGAAAGACGATCATTATTGGGCAAAATTCATGAGACCTAAATTAACAAATTTTTACTCATCCATCATACATGTTGCCAGAGTTATGTGATCCCAGACATACACGGAATGTGGAAATTAGGGATTTAAGGGAATTCACATAAATGTTCTTGCTTTCGTCATTCTCCTCCTCTTGATTCCTTTTTTTTAATTTAAATGTTTTCATTAATAACAACTTATTTTAAAATTCGTTCTATTCTAAACCTCCGTTAAAGCCAAAATGTATGAAACTTTATAATTGACATCAGTCATTCCGATGACGTATTATTATGCGTTATAACCATTGCGTGCTCTTGACAGTACTGGGTTGCCAGCTATTTTAGAACCCAATGGCTCGCGACGATTGGAAAAGACCAGACAGATTGACCATAATGCCTTAGAAGTTAGGTTGGCCTTTGGTGTGTGATGCAACATGTATCGACTACCTTGCGCCACCCCATCTTCCTATTACGGTTGGCTGTGCTAGTGCGATTACTGCGGGTGCAGAAAACCTCAAACAGCGCAAATAGATACCTACTCTAATCTTATTCCGACTTATATGTACCAGCCGTTTGGGGCTGATACACTAGGGCCATAAGGTCCGAGTGCCTACTTAATTTTTCGAGAAATCGCCAAGCGATTGGTCGACTCTTCACGTGACCAGAAGACTAGCCTATTTTTTGGCCAAAGATTCAGCAAAAAGAAAGTAATTTTAAGGCTTTGTCATGGCAAAGGATTTTATTACTAATCAAGTTATTTTGAATCTTATTTCAATGAGTTTAGAATTCATGTTACTTTATTTCGATACTACGATGCCGGGAAATGACGCGACGTGCCGCGGGACGCTGCGGCATGACGCGACGCGCCGAGGGATGCTGCGGCATGACGTGTCATGCCGTTTCATTCCACGTAATGCCGCGGCGCGCCATTGCATCCCGCGGGACGTGTGGGTCACGTTGTGTCGAGGAATTATGATTGCTAAGCTGGTTGAAATAAGATTGAAACTTGTGCTGCGGTCATTTCGGTTAATGGGATGCAGTCCGGTCTGTGCGGGCTTTCAGCAGGATGCCACGGAACGCCGCGGGATGCCGCAGCACAACCTGCCGTGACACGCTGTCAGTGAGCTGAGCGTCGGCTCGTATTTGGCTGTCGATGTCTTATGGTGACAAATATATGGCGGTAGAGCAATGGTCTTTGGTCGGTCATAGAACACTAATGCAGTAGGTATATTGCGGATTTCGATGTAAACTGTATTTGCTATGCGAATGATGAGTGTCTCATCTCATGTTTGTTTTGTTATACCTACTTATTATTTACCTGCCCATTTAAAAGAATTTTATGTATACAGAACATACAATGTGAATGTAATAAATTAATGTTAGGTTTAATCATTTTATTTCTTGACATCCTTCCAACAATAGTTCGGTTCACCCTAACTGAATCAGTATGTCAGTGCGAGTGGGATAGAATGATACAAAGCGCGGGGAAGTGGGGGCAAAATCTGAATTTGAGCTGAACTATTACAAGCCCTTAATATGCCAATAGGTGAAACTAAAGATAAACGGTACGTAGTAATTTTTTTATGGTGGTGCGGTCAGTGTTATCATTGTTTGACCACGAGATAAGCGTGATAGTGCGTTTTACTTTTTACATTATCATAAAATACCTAACTTTTTAATAACATGTAATAGCTTTAACCAGGTAAAATACTTGAAGAATTTATCATAGCTTAAGTATATATTCCCTGCAGTGGGACGTCACAGGCTAATAATAATAATGTTCCCACTGCTGGGACACAGCCCTCTTCTCTTCGAGAGTGAGCTGTAATCCACCACGCGGGCCCAGTGCGGATTGGTAGATGTCATATGTCTTTGAGTTTTCGGTTCTAGGACATGCCGGTTTCCTCACGATGTTTGCACATGCAGTAATTTGTCCCAAAAGTTTCATATCTATACAGATTCTAAAGATAGATTGCATTTGATTGCAACAAATAATCGAATGTTATTGTACTATCTATTGATATAAATGTACTATCTGAATGTTTGGTAAAGTCCCTACTCAGCTTTATATGCAACTAGCTGCGCCCCGCGGTTTCACCCGCGTAAATGTCGATCCCGTGGGAATATCGGGATAAAAACTATCCTATGTCCTTTCCCGGGACTCAAACTATCTCTATACCAAATTTCATCGAAATCGGTCCAGCCGTTTTCGTGTTATGTCGTGACAACGGAAAACGGGTTTCATTTTTATATATATAGATTTAGTTGTGCAGGGGAGCTCCAATATGTGCAGACCTAGACCTACATGCATGCATAATGCATCATTTTGGGTAGTAACAGGGAGTTCCCCTAATTAACACTTAGATATAGGTAAGGTAGGTAGGATATGCCGGTTTTCTTCAAAGTTTTCCTTAGAATAGAATATTCTTTATTATGTATGTACACCGTAAAAATATTACAGATAAGTGTAGAAATTTTACAAGGGGTGACGCAATGGGCAGTCTAGTCCTTCTCCGTTTTGAGAGTGGTGGTGATTTTTTTTTTTTTTTTTGTATAGCCTGCGCTGTCCCACTCCTGGGCAAAGGCCTCCCTCCACTCCTTCCATTTTTCGCGAGCCCGCGCGTCCTCCCTCCAGTTCTGACGGTGGTGATTACGTAAATAAATTACACAAAGTACAGTGCCTGTGGCTGGGGTCGAACCCACGACCTACAACTTGTAAGTAGCCGTAGGCTGTTAGCACTGGGCCACGATTGGCATTGGCTGATTTTTTTTCATGTAATAGTCCGTATCTATTAGGTTGGAATAATTCTGTAACTTATTTACCTGGCATATGCTGAGCTGAACTCCTATTTGGTGCAACCATCAGACACACACCGACCAGTAGTGATCGACCGTTATAAATGTCATATGAGGTGTCTATGGGTCAATTTATCTATTTAATCTTTGTTTTTTTTTCTCACCTTTTTTGATATTTTTTTTAATGCCTGTATTATGTCTTTTGTTGCACTAAATAAACGTTTTATCTGTCTATCTATTTATGTTCTATGTTGCAGGTTTTGGAGCACAATCCTGTACCACCCCGTATGCATGGACTCCCTCGTTTCGTTCCTACAAGAGGCTACGCCCCCCTACATCCCGCCACACGAGAGCAGGGACGTTCAGAAGCTGTACGAGGACATACGGAGAGCCGTTCTCATCGTGTTCAGTAGACTGGTTACTAATAAGGAGAGTAAGGTAAGAAATTAAGAGTATACTAGTCGCGAGCTCGAACTCACTGGTGGTCATGGCCAAAAAGCATGCTGTCTCACCTGGCTTCGTGTCTGACATAGCTAGTATCAGTGATGAGCAGTTAGACGCTAATCTACACGTATAACGTCTAGTTCCCACGCACAGAAACACCGTTCCGAACTGATAAGCGCGTAAAAAAATTCGATAAGTGCTTTGGAAAATCGAGTTTTATGAAAAAACCACTGCATAAATCAATTATAAATTAAATTTATTGAACTCTTCGTGAGCTTTGTCGGTACGAACTTGAAGATTTTACAGTTATTTTATTACTTATTTACACCCAAAGTTACGTTAAAAATAGCAAGAAAAACGAATCTTTGTTGGCTCATAACTTTTTAATGGCTTTTTATTTTACTATTCTGTTTACGTACAGGCAACATTAATAATAAGTCAAAACGATATCATGTTTTACTTTGGATGCACAATGGCAAACAGTTGAGTAATATTTTCCCGAAATTTGTATGGAAAAAATATCGACTAGTGGCACCTTAAAAAGATTTTTTAGCCCTTTTCTTGATTTTTGTAGCATTTATACTTGTTGTAACCACAGAGCACAGACGCCTCGGCGGCCACTGGTAGAGACAGCATTGTCAACACTTTCAATACAAACCAAGCGAGTCAACGTTTACTCGTACTACGACACTAATGACGTATAGAAGTTGATGGCTTTGAATGGCGGAGATGACAGAAGTTTTGCGCCGAACACACTTTCGGCATCACAAACTTTATAATTACTTCTATGCTAGACGCTGCTAATCAGCGCGGTGATTCCGTGCTGTGGTTTAACCAAAATTAATATGTATACTCCCTTACTAATAAACGTATTATATCAGATGGATTGCACACCGATTTCTCTTTCAGTCAGTAATTTGACTTTCGAATGAAGAAGACAAAGCGTTGTGTAACTATACAGACGCTATACAACGTTTATTAGTAAGGGGGTTTATATCCATCCATAATCCATACGCTGTTATAATAATTATGTCCAGAATAATTATGTATATTAACACTATTTAATCAGCAAATACTACACAAAGTAATTTTTAGCCCACCATTTGAACTACATACACGACTTCAAACAATAATGTTCCACCTACAACAATAAAACAACACCTATACAAAATATACAATGAACGTCTTTGTTCCAGACACAATGGATGAGCAAGGAGTACATGGCAGAGTTAATATACGATAAGTTTATATTCACAATACCAATCATATGGGACCTGTGTCTAACGTATGGGGTCGATAATGGTAGACATGTTGGAAGGGTATTGGACTGTGTGTTTGGGCTGCAGCCGAAATATGAAGGCGATGCTGTAGCTGCAGTTGCGTTTGTTAAAGAGGTAAACTCTTTTTTATGTTTTACTATCTGTGCCCCGCGGTTTTACCCGCATAAGTTTTGATCCCGTGTGTATATCGGGATAAAAAGTAGCTTATATGTTAATCCAGGGTGTCAGCTATATCCATACAAAATTTTATCAAAATTGGTCCAGCCGTTTTAGCGTGAAGAAGTAACAAACATATAAACACACACACACTCACAAACTTTCGCCTTTATGATATTAGTGTGAAGTGTGATGTGATTATAGTGTGATATTGAGTCCGGGAGGGGTTACCTTGGCATGCTGTTTTTAGCCATATGTAATAATAAAGTTTTATTGACATAATAAAGGTTTTACATTTTAATTTGAAGCCCTGACTCCTGTGCTAGGTGGTACCTTCACCCGTTTGTGGGACATTAACAAATATGTAAAATTTCTATGGTTGAGTTTCAATTGCTGTCGAATTAGCCGCTAATCGGTTGTTCTACGATTAACCCCTTTATTCATAAACGTTCCTTAAAGTTAAGCAGTGATTAACGATTGTTGGTCACTTAACTTCAATCATAGTTTATAAATAAACCCCTGCCCCGCACCCTAATTGCGTAACACACTATCAGTCGGAATCTGAATCATTGTGAAGCAAATTGCTAATCCATTGCTTGATAAGTTCCAAAAAATTTTCTACTCAACACGTAAATAACGCAATGAATGTTGTTGAACTGTCAAAATGAAACCGATTCCGATTGATAATGTGTTACGCAATTGCCCCGCTGGATCTAAAAAAGCGTGGCAGATAATATATTATTACACTATATATTATTAATTTATTACACAGGAGGGTAGTGAAGGACAATTCTGCTCGTTTTGGCTTTATAGCAATTTTGATAGGAGTTTCAAAATCTCAACTGATTGAGGCAAGGTCGCTTTATAAAGAAGAAAGAAAATACGTTTATTTTCGGTGAAAATGACGCAAATAGAACATAAACACAAATAATAAAATAAAAAGGTAGGGGGAAACATGCGTCACATCCACGCAAAACGGCTATCGCTCAGCATTATCATCATCATCATCATCATTTCAGCCGAAAGACGTCCACTGCTGGACATAGGCCTCCCCCAAGCACCTCCACTTCGACCGGTTTTGTGCTTCTCGCATCCAACGAGTTCCTGCGGCCTTCACAAGGTCGTCGGTCCACCTTGTGGGAGGCCTTCCAACGCTACGCCTTCCGGTACGCGGTCGCCACTTCAGAACCTTTCGGCCCCATCGGCCATCTGTTCTGCGAGCAATGTGTCCTGCCCACTGCCACTTAAGTTTGGCAATTCTTCGGGCTATGTCGGTTACCTTGGTCCTCCTGCGGATCTCTTCATTTCTGATTCGATCCCGCAGGGAAACTTCAAGCATAGCCCTCTCCATTGCCCTTTGGGTGACTTTCAGCCTTCTAATAAGGCCCATTGTGAGCGACCACGTTTCAGTGCCATATGTCATCGCTGGCAACCCGCACTGGTCAAAGACTTTTGTCTTGAGACACTGCGGTATGTGAGACGAGAAGATATTGCGTAGCTTCCCGATCGCTCAGCATTATGCTGCGACCCTATGCAAGACAGAGCCCCAGCGCTGGTTTTCAGCGACAGCCGGCGCTGACGTAATGACGTCGTCCAGTGCAGCAAACAATTATTAAAACACTGTACTGGTACAGTGTAGTTAAAGAAAAATAATTGAATTTAAAAGTGATAGAATAAGTAATTTATACTAAACAGGAAACACATTAACACTAATCTAAAGTCCCCGTCACGAGAAGCTATAAATTTTGTAAATAAAGAACTTCTACTAAGTTACGTAGCGACAATTCAATCAACAACAAATAATCCCAAATTCAATCAACTCAAAGTAACATACGTGTAATACGAAACTAACAAGCAATTTCACTTGGTCGGGTTATATTTTAGCGATATAAAGCGCTGTCGTCTAACGTTTTGTGGTACTGGAACGCGTCTGACTCATGGAACGTAAACATTTGGGCCGCTATTTTGAAGTAAGTTCACGCTGACGCTGTCATTGCTGCAGAATGCAGATTACTCGGAATCGTCTGACGACAGCAATTACATATTGTGTGTGTTAACATAATTATATCCCTATATAAAACTAAAAATCATTACAAAACTGTTTTTTTTTAATTAATTGATCCAAAGGTTGCGAACCCCTGAATGTGTGTTTACAAAATTTACAGCTTCCCGTGACGGGTACTTTACAACTAAATTTATTTGAAAATCGCGAAATGCTTATATGCTGCAAATAGCCCACTTGTTTCTATGCTTTTACTGTTTATGTAAAGATTTTTATTGTCCAGCGAAATGGACGCTTTCTAGACGGTAAATGAACACTGCGCTCATTACATATATTAAAAGAATATTCCTTACTCCTCAGGCCTTCAAATACATAATTCTACAAGTAAACAAAGATTACGACAGTGACGAGCCCCCGAACCTCCCCGAGACGTTCAAGGGCTTCAGTGAAATTAGACGTCCGTCCAACTCGAAGGCTCCGGACAAACTAACCTTCTATATGCTGCGGGACCTCGTGATACACCTGCTGGACACCAGCATGACCATGAGGTTGTTTATAGAAGCGTATCCGAAAAGTGTGCCCATATTTAGGAAAACGAATTTTGTTATTAGGTGAGTGGGAATATACAGGGTCCCATTAAAATAGATGGACAAATTTTAACACAGCGCTCAGTACGTCTAACCAAAAATATCCAAGCAAAAAAAACACTGCTTAAAGTGATTTTATTTTGCCCTAAAATAATAAATTAGTGTATTTTCGTTAGCTGGTTATTTTTCTTGTAAGTATCTAATGCGTTTTTCATAATATTTTTTTACCATCGTCCTTATTTTGGTGGTCTGAATGATTTTTAAAAGTTTGTCCATCTATTTTAATGGGACCTTATGTAACTTTTTGCTTTTATTGAAAGAAAAGAAATAAAGAAAAATGCGTTTATTGGCATTACAGCAAAAAAATACACCTTGAAAGTATGAAAAACAGAAAATTGCCAAAATTGCCTCAGCTCAGCATAATGTCAGATGACAACACGAGGTGTACCACCTGACGCTGATTTTCAGCTGCAACCTACAAGCACAGAATACTTAAAGTACTACGTACAGAAAGGCCACTCCCTTCCCCGCACTAAAATCAGTTACCGCACCTCAACCCGCACTTCGGCGTATTCGTCGCAGTTCTTTAACAAGAGCGCTCGCAAACACAAGTACCTCACGCACACATTCATACGTATACAAACGTCATTTTTTAATGTAGTAGCAGTAGGTAATTATTTTGCGAGCGTTGTATGGAGTGTCCGGGGTGTGCTACAAGTGCCATACGCTAGAATAATAAACACATAGGGAAGTGTGTGTTCGTTGTAATAAATTGAGAATTGATTAATGTAGAGGGTAAACTGAAACTTATAAGGCTCAGTCCAGAATGAAAAGAGAGCAGTTAGAATTTTTATGACATTGAAAAACAAAAAACAGTGGCTCTCCGGGAGTGCCGACAGAAGTAAAAACAAAACACAAACAGAATACTTTGCCATCACTCACTATCGGATATACAATATACATTAAAACCGAGTACATCCCGAGCACAGCCAAACACATCCGAAGTGGTGTCGCTTACGGTAATAGTAGCGCAAATTCAATTTTTTTCCCATCTCAAAAAGTTTTCACTTCAAAAAAGATTCCGACGAACTGAGAACCTCTTCCTTTTTTTGAAGTCGGTTAAAAATGACTTGTCTTTTCGTCGACAATTTTTCAATTACTATCTAGTAATGTTATTCAAACAATCCTTGAAAGCATACAGATAAATGTGTGTGTGTGTCATGACAAAATTCTTTGCTGTGCGCGCCTCTATTCTTAAAAACAACCCATCCTCAAATCTCACCTAACAGTTTTGTTTCAGTATAGTTCAACTCTACGAATACGGTATCCCTCTCTTATATGAGAAGCTAGAGGAGACGGGAAATCAGACCAGTGTGACGTATACAGAGATAGAGGGGCACATCGACACCGCTAGAGCTGAACTTATCGATATATTTAGAGAAATTCTAGCCGCTTATAAGAATGCTATCTTTAGTGGGGAGTGAGTATGTTATTATATTAATTATGTGAGATTTTTTAAAAGAGATTTTTACTTTACTTTGTGCATCAAATCTCATATTTCTCGTATTCCTTTAAAATTTTGAAAGGCTGTACCGACAAGGCCACATTAATGTTGTCATTAATAATAATAAATAATTAGAGAAAGAATACAACGGATTTTTTTGGTGTTTTGGGATTCCAATCGTTTTCCCAAGTACTTTAAAGTTGATTACTATTTCTATTTAACTATTTTTTGGTCAAAAAATCACTCGCACAGTTTTGGGCACTTTTGCCACTGACAGCGATGTGGACGAATTTTTGATGCCCTATGATTTTTTACCCTTGCTTTAGGGTTCCATACCTCAAAAGGAAAAATGGAACCTTCATAAGATCACTTCGTTGTCCGTCTGTCTGTCCGTCGGCCAAGACCCTTTTCTCAGGAAAGCGTGGAGTTATCAAGTTGAAATTAATATCAAATAATCAGGGCTGCAAGCCCTTGAAGCAGAGAAAAAAATCAAACTTCTAAGTCAACGCAATCAAAAGATACGGGCGTTTATGTTCCGGAATCGAAACCTAGGGTAATCCCCGTTGACCTAGAATCATCAAATTTGGCAAGAAGCAATGTCATGTAGCACAAGTAACGGAAAAATCCGAAAACCGTCAAAATTTTTTTGTCCCGTAATTTACTATTTACATACTTACCTACAAATTTGTACGGAACCCTCGGTGCGCGAGTCCGACTCGCACTTGGTTTTTTTTTATGTACAGACGCCAGCACATCAACCTACTACAATCTGTCAAATTTCTTTAAGCGATTTTCAACTTTATCACTAAAGCATAAGGTTCAAAGTTGATTGGGAAAATGTGACAGTTTTGGGTTGGTTGATGTGCTGGCGTCTGTACATGCACATATTATTTATTATTATTAGAAGTCTGTTAGCTTATAATATTTTATGTAAGTATTAAACAAAATAGCGTTCTTTAAAGTTAATTTCAAAACATAAATCATGTCTATCTTCAGAGGCAGTATAGCAAATCTCGTAGAAGACTACCTATCAGTGATGATGGACGGCCTCTCAGAGAAGCTGCTCATCAAAGACTACCACTCCTGCTACCCCGTTCACGAAGACCTGGAGATTCTGCGGCAGGCCTACCCTGACATGTATCCTTTTATTGAAGAAACTTCTTTAAATCTAAACTGGCTTACCTATACATATTATCTGTGCCCATACCTTATGGCAGAGAAATCGACGCGCGAACTTTAACCATGGATTTAATACATGACATTTTAATAACCGACGAAAAATTTAAACGCTGGGGCATTCAGAATCATGTGACAGATGCCAGCACGACAAGCTACCCGAAACTGTGAAATATTCCCAATCAACTTTGAACCTAATGCTTTAGCGATAAAGTTGAAAATCTATTAAAGAAATTTGACAGATTGTAGTAGCTTTATGTGCTGGCGTCTGTACTAAATCCATGGTAACAGGTTGCGCGCCGAGGTCCCTGCCATCCTGTATACTGCTTTTAAACGCTGAAGGGAAGGATTGGAGGCTGCAGCTTAACCTTTTGAACGCCAGAGTATAAACATATCGCCGTACCCCTGACGCCAGGCCACTTTAACAACACAACAATACACACACACTTAAAACAACAATGTTCTCGATATTGGTGGTTTATTTATATAAGTTTCATGCAATACAATATAGACGGAAGCTTAAACTTTTAAATTATATAAATAAAAACACACAAAAGTAATGATTAAATTGTTTATTTCATAATATCCGACCATGACGACCGACGTGTATTTTTTCATATATTTGTGACTTTGGCGTTTAGGGTAAGATTTCGTTTGTCACATATATGTGACAATGGCGTTCAAAAGGTTAAAAGTATTACTATAAGATACTATAATATATCACCTGAACGTAACTCCAGAGACACAGTAAAGACTGACTTTATACTACAAGCAATATACTCTAATTTGGACGAGCCAGTACCAGAACTTGGATCCTACATACCACCCCCAACAGAAACTCTAACCAATGGCCATGCAGAACAGACCCCCACTCCCACAGACACGGGAATACCCGACAACGTCCGGGAAGAGTCGTTGATCTCCGAAGTGAAGGATATTCTACCACATTTAGGGGATGGGTTTATATTGAAATGCTTGCAACACTATGGATTTAATGCGGAGAGAGTTATCAATAGTATTTTGGAAGATAATTTGGCGCAGCCTTTGAGAGGTAAGTTAGACTTTTTTGTTACAAATACAGCGGGAATCACGCGATACGCGCTGTCACTGGGTGTTCGTCTCACACGAAAGGCTCCGTATCATCGTACAATTATTTTGTATTATTTGGCACATTGTTAACGGCCGCGACGTACAAGTTTTAGGTCGTAGATTCGAACCCAGCCAGGCGCTTTACTTTGTGTAAATTATTTCATCAACATTGCTCTCAAAACGGTGAAGGAAAACATCGTGAGGAAACCGGCATGTCCTAGAACCAAAAATTCGAAGACATGTGACATCTACCAAACCCCACTGGCCCCCCGTGGTAGGTTACGGCCCACTCCCTCTTACCGAGAGGAGGCCCGTGTTCCAGCAATGGGAACATTATAGGCTGATTATTGAATGATTTATTGTTGTTATAGCGGCAATAGATATACACTCTTTAAAAATTTCAATTGTTTACCTATTACGGTTCATAAGATACAGCACGCTAACAAACAGACGGACGGATGGATGGAGTAGGGTCCCGTTGGCAGCCTTTGGGTACGCAACCCTAATTATGACAACCCCAATACAATGTGTGATTAAAGTACCACCATTGATAACATATCAATAAGCGAAGTGAGAGGTTGAATACATATTATCACGTTTTACCAAACTGTCAAAGCGCAGTTTGGTAAGCTCGAGATTAGTGTGACTTTGTGGTTGAAACGTTCTGAAGTGTCTGCTTACCCCGAAGAGCAAAGGGCGTGAGTTTATATAGTCCGCGCGGAACTAGTTGGCCGCCTCAGCGGCGGTTCGCAACGCACGCGTACTGAGTAACGCCCAAGCACTCCCACCCTCGAATACCTAAGGCGCGGCCAACTAGTTCCGCAAGGATTATAGTTATGTAGAGTTATTGTTTGTTTTTGGCACTACATATGAAGTAGATTTATTTACAGGGTGTTACGGAAAGGGTATATCAATACAAACGGGTTGAAGAGTGTATCTGGTCTAGAATCTCTGTACAAAATTTCAGCTCAAAAGCATTAACTTTGAAAATGCTTAATATTTTTTTATTTCGACATCACGGCGCTGCACTGGCGCGCGGCGGCGTGATGTGCGTGTACTAGGCGCACAGACACACTACAGATAATGACCCTCGTAGTGCGGTGACACGTTTGTTATGATTTCAATTTAATAAACTATCGAAATAACAAAATATTAAGCATTTTCAAAGTTACTGCTTTTGAGCTGAAATTTTGTACAGAGATTCTAGACCAGATACATTCTTCAACCCGTTTGTATTGATATAACCTTTCCGTGACACCCTGTATATTTATATTTTTCTTTGGGTATCATTTAAGCTATCACTAATTTAATTAGTTTTGTGTTTCTTAAATAATAGGGTTTGTCCTCCAAATAGTAGATCTGTCACCAAAATGTAGTCACCAAACAATGCAAGTGACCTAACCAAACCGAACCTCGGGGTGCCCTTCGCTCGCTCTTGCATCCTATGTCGACGGAGCCCCGCTTCGCGGGGCCCCTATTTCTGTGTAAAGGGTTTAAAGTAACCTAACCAAACCGAACCTCGGGGTGCCCTTCGCTCGTTCTTGCATCCTATGTCGACGGAGCCCCGCTATCTGAGAACGAAAATATTTCGTGGCGATAGATCTATTTATTAGGTGATACAAATATTTCGTGGCGATAGATCTATTTATTAGGTGATACAACTTGATGACAAATATAAATTTTGGTGATAGAAAATATAGTTCCCTTTTTCTTTTAGTCAAAACCCAGCCAAATCTCATCATATTTAAATCGATTTTACTATCTTTTCAGCAATAGACCAATCCCTCCCCATAATTCCCGAAGACCCTCTCGATTCCAAGTTCCTAGAGACAGGCATAGCTCGCCTCAACGTGTTCGACGGCGACCAGTTCGACATAATGACGCGAGACGACGTGGACGTCAGCAAGATACACGTCGGAAAGAGACGGTCGAAGTATAAGGATCTTAAAGACATGCTGGATGATAAGACTGATGTGAAGCAGAGGGTGGATATTTATAGTAAATATAAGTGAGTATTGTTTATCTCAAGACGAAAGTTTTTGACCAGTGCGTGTTGCCAGTGATGACATATGGCACTGAAACGTGGTCGCCCACAATGGGCCTTATTAGAAGGCTGTCACCCAAAGAGCAATGGAGAGCACTATGCTTGGAGTTTCCCTATGTTATCAAATCAGAAACGAAGAGATCCGCAGGAGAAGCAAGGTAACCGACATAGCCCGAAGAATTACGTAACTATCGATCGCATACTCGACGCACTAACGCATCATCGGTTGAATGTTTTGTTATCTACTTGTCTGTTCTGGCGTTACGCGACCGACGACACGCGACGAATCTTCCGTCAGATATGCGACCACCTTTACTTAAGGTTGTAACATCATCTTTTCGCGTCTTAAGTGCGAGAATAACGGTTCACCTCAATTCGAAGATTCCGACCGGCAAATCAGGGCTTGAACTTAAGATACCCGGCAACTACTATAAGGTGTTTCAAAATTAACCCAACAAAATTTAAGAGGTGCTTTAGACCATCGAACTGAACAACTTTTACTATGGGACCAACTCTGAAATCACGAAAAAAACTCAGCTGTGAAAGTTGTTCAGTTCGATGGTCTAAAGCACCTTTTAAAGTTTGTTGGGTTAATTTTGAAACACCATAGATAAATCGATAGTAATGTTTATAGTTCCACAAAACTGACTTATAAAGGCGTTTATTACAACGAATTGTTATATTCTGACTATTTTTTTTAATGTTCCAGTTTGGTATGCGACGAAGTAGACATGTACTCGGACGAGTACGACGACACGTATGACTCTGACGGCGTGACGCCTACAGCCGACGTGACCGAGGACGCGCGGCGACCCTTCGTCACGCCGCGTGCGCTCAGGGCACACGACAAGAGAGAGACTGAGGTAAGAAAAGAATCTATAATGTATGCTGCGACATTAATTTTTTAAATGTCGCAGCATCATGCTGAGATAGGAGCCTTTTGGCCTCGTATAGGAGTTTCTGTTTCATTTTTCTTTTTGTTACTTTTTTTTATATAACTTGGTTTTTTTTTATTTTTTTGTGTGTTTAATTTAGTTTGTGATCTTCCTGTACGAGTCGCAATAAATACTTTTTCTTTCTTTCTTTCTTTAGTAGAAGCAAGTGTAGTGTACATATATAGTTATACTTAATCTGCGTTCGCGGTTTATTTGCCAAAAATGTAAACAAACCCCCCTACCTTTTTTATTTATTTTTTGTGTTTATGTTCTTTTTTGCGTCATGTTCACCGCAAATAAACGTATTTTCTTTCTTTCAAATATGAATTAATGGAAATATAACTTTAATTCCTTCACAATAAACTTCAGTTTACGCTACAATTTCAAACATGTTTATAACTTTTTTAATAGTGCTAGTCACTCTGAAATCAACTTAATTGTCATTGAAATAAAGTTGATACTTGTTTAACTTGAAATAGGGTGGCTGAGTGCAGCTCTTTTGCTATAAATGATGTTTCGAGCGCATACGCCACAACGTGCGCGCCTGAGTGGAGAATAAACTTCTCTCTCTCATCTATTTAATAAAATAACAGACAACGTGTAGCCTAAACCGCTGGGGTTTCTTTTATAACACATGTGAGCACAAACGGAGGGTTTGAAAAAAAAAAAACATGCCATAAAGGAGTTAAATAGAAGATGGAAGCTCGTCATTTTGCCGATAGGACAATCAATCGAGGATCGGGCGCACGGTTTGTAAAACTAAAGGTTAAAAATTTGTCTTCTTCCAGGAGGAATCAGAAGAAGAACCAGAACAAGAAGTAGCTCAGCCGAGCAGCAGTAGAACCAAGATGGACTTCTGTGTGAACCCTGAGGAGATGAGAGCGAGAAGAGAAGCGAGTTATCAGGCGCGGAGGGGCAGAGGGGGACAGAATAGACCGGCGCCACAGCCCAGGTCAGTGGAGATGTAGTTTGTTTGTGTTGTGCGGTAGATAATAATAATAATATATAGCATATAGTGCGTACAGGGATAATCGGCGGTTGGTGCCGCATTTCATTATAATTTCATAAGGGGCCTCTGCGAGTTGGCTTCGGACCCCCCGTACGCCTTCCAAAGGACCGGGACCCCATGGTCCCGAGATATATATATATTTAAAAAAAAAAAAATAATAATAAAATTTATTTAGACGCATTTTGATGACATGCTAAGCACAACAAACAAAAGATAGTAAAATAAAAAAAAATATTAAAGATATAGTACAAAAAAGTAGCGCTAGACCCCACACTAGAATACCCTGTGTCGTGGGATCTAGATGGTGTTAGTAGTAGCAATTGTAACGAGACTTAAGTCGTCTTTTCTCATAGAGAGCAAAGAAGGCTATATAGAAAAGGGAGGGGTGAAAGGTAGAATCAGATGTGAGTGGAAACGCCGCGCCGCGCGCCGGGGAAAGCTACTCCAAGCAACAAACTTAAGTCTCAATCCCGTGGGAATATCGGGATAAAAAGTACCCTATGTCCTTTCCCGGGACTCAAGCTATATCTATACCAAATTTCATCTAAATCGGTTCAGCGGTTTAGGCGTGAAAAGGTAACATACAGACAGACAGAGTTACTTTCGAATTTGTAATATTAGTATGGATTGACATTTATGTCTTTATTGATTTATGTGACATATATTATATATTATGATCAGTGATCGGAATAGGCTGAGTACATTTATCTAAACTTCGGAGAACAGAGACAGAAAGTGGAGACTTCCTTACGACGACATTTTTTTTCCCGGAATTTGGGAAAAATCACACTAATATTATAAAGGCGAAAGTTTGTGAGTGTGTGTGTGTATGTGTTTATATGTTTGTTACTTCTTCACGCTCAAACGGCTTGACCAATTTTGATAAAATTTTGTATAGAGGTAGCTGACACCCTGGATTAACATATTATAGGCTACCTTTTATCCCGATCTTCCCACGGGATCGTCATTTACGCGGGTGAAACCGCGGGGCGCAGCTAGTCATAAATAAGTAAGATGTACCCATCTAAGAACATCGCTTCATTTTTATAGCTGTACGTAAGTTAGCTTTCGTATTGATTAGTTTTACACACAAACCTCGCTACGCATCCTCGCTCATCTCTGGTAAGGCAGCCTAATTCTGAGAGATGTTGTTTCCCTTCCGATCCAAAACTCGCATTATACAGGGTGTTACGGAAAGGGTATATCAATACAAACGGGTTGAAGAGTTTATCTGGTCTAGAACCTCTGTACAAAATTTCAGCTCAAAAGCATTAACTTTGAAAATGCTTAATATTTTTTTATTTCAACATCACAGCGCTGCACTGGCGCGCGGCGGCGTGATGTGCGTGTACTAGGCGCACAGACACACTACAGATAATGGATAATGACCCTCGTAGTGCGGTGACACGTTTGTTATGATTTCAATTTAATAAACTATCGAAATAAAAAAATATTAAGCATTTTCAAAGTTACTGCTTTTGAGCTGAAATTTTGTACAGAGATTCTAGACCAGATACACTCTTCAACCCGTTTGTATTGATATACCCTTTCCGTAACACCCTGTAGTTTCAAACGATAATATTTTTGAATTTTCTTTCTAGGAATGTGGACGTCACAGGCAAGCCCCGCGGCCAAGGTCAAGAGAAGAACGTTCTACACAACAGAGATAAGAAGGAAAAGAACAAGTCAGCACGGGGCAATCACAACCGACGCTCCGGCGCGCAGTGGAAGAGGAGTCAGGGCATGATGCCTTCTTAGTCGCACCTTGTATAGTAGAGGAACATCCTGTATACAGGGTCAAAAATTAAAAAAAAAAACCAAACTTCACTGACGAGATGGGTATCGATCACAGATATAGATAGACCTAGATAACGCAAGTATCACGAACTGTATGAAAACTAAGCGCGCCACTTTTTGACTACCTACTATGACGTCACAAGCTCGCGCTCCCACGCTCACCCAGCCAGCAGTACACAGGACTGAGCGCGAAAGTGGCGGCTTATGATTTTCGAACGTAGGTAAGCTGGTGCGATTTTTGGCACGCGAAGTAGTTGCTCTTGCGTTATCTAGGTGTACCTATATCTGTGATATATCTTAATACGATAAAAAAAGATTTTCTAAGCTCATAATTTCAAGGTAGTGTAGTTACTTGAAATTGTTAGTTTGAAAAGATTTTTTTTTTGTATTTTTTTTTTTTCATTGGATATCGATACCAATCACGTCTGTAATGGTTCGCTAGGTAATTTAATGTGACCTTGTAGTGAGGTCAGAGTTTGTGGATTGTTTTGCGGTTTATCAAAAGTTTTCTAGTACGCTAGTTTTTTGTTGGTTTTTGAGGCGCGAAAACATCGATTGAACTTTACACCCTGTTCCTTATACAACCGTGTACAGTACCCGGCGATAAATATTGCACATCGACCTTTGGAAAGAGACAATCGGCTAATTTCGGCTTCGTAGAGCGTTATCTCTGTCGCACACTACCTATGTGACGTTTTGTCAGTCGTTGTTCAAGTGCGATAGAGTGCGGTCGCGTCCAGTTCATAATATATATTTAGAGTTGTTAACACCCCCAAATTTAAATAATTTAAAGTTGTACTATGGCATCTTTAGGAAAAAGAGGGAAACCATTTTATTTTACCCCAACCTAAAGCCATCATTTATAGAAAAATTGGTGTATTTTATACAAAGAATAAAAAGAATTATCAAAAGAAGCAAATCATAATTGTTTTAACAGCTCCTAATAGATACCGGACTGTTTGTATTTCGTGCGACAGCTACGAAACCGAAATTAGCCGATCGTCTCTTTCCAAAGGTCGATGTGCAATATTTATCGCCGGGTACTGTATGAGGAACAGGGTGTAAAGTTAATAAACTATTACTTTTTTATAGTTTCACATTTTTAAAAGCAATTGATAACCGGTCGTGTTTTACAGTCCGCCATTTTAAATGGTCATTATAATGTGCATAGTGCTTATAACAAATTGGCTTGTCGTCGGCTTCCAAAAGCTTGTTCTATGTAATCTGTAGTCAACATGCATGGTTGTTTGTTGTTAATTTAGTTAACTATTCGTAACAGCACCCATATTGCGTAAAAAAATCTGGATCATTTTGAATCATTTTGATATTGCTAATCCATTGCTTCATATGTTCGAAAAATTTGTATGCTCAACAACGTATATAACGCAATGAATGTTGTTGAACTGTCAAAATGAAAGCCAATGAAAGTGTGGTACGCAACGACCCCGAAGGACAGAAATCAAATAAGAATAATGAGATAATCCCTCCTAATATTGGTGAAGTTATCCGTACTTATTTATTACATAGATATTAAATAAAATATTATGTTACACATAGTTAGTGTGCTTATACCATTTCTAACGTCATGGCATCATGATAACCAGTGATCGGAATAGGCTGAGTATATTTACCTAAAGTTTAAAGAACAGAGACGGAAATCGGAGACTTCCTTAGGACTAAATTATTTTTTAATTTTTACTTTGGTTGAACATTTCAATATAACATGAATATATTAAAGACTCTTTTAAAAATATATATTTTTAATATTAGATATTTTATTTCTCAAAACATTGATTACGATTGATTAAAGCATTTATAATCTTAATGATAAAATAAGATATAAAAAAAAAAAATAGTCATAAGGAAGTCTCCGATTTTCGTCTCTGTTCTTTAAACTTTAGGTAAATATACTCAGCCTATTCCGATCACTGATGATAACACAGAGAAGTAAAATGTATGGAAATATATGTAGACGATTTTTTTCCATCCACGATAACGTTGAAACGTCCACGTATTTTCATACATCATTTCTTCTTATACAGGATCCAATTAATCTGTCAAGCTCCGCCAATGAGACACAATTGAAGGGGTAAGTGGACAAAGGTGTTAACTAACAAAAAATTCAAATTGAGATATGAGCGTTAGAAAATTTTAAATCTTAAAATCAAGGTAGTTATACATTTTAAATGTTTTATCTAAATCTGAAGTGTCAATCCTTATTTAATAGAATAGATTATATAATAGAAATTTATCGTCACTTAAAACCTATGTTCATGCAAAGAACTCGATTTTTTCAGTTTTGTCAGATAACACCTTTGTCCACTTACCCCTTCAATTGATTTTCTATTGTTTCGTCGCCGATAGGCAACGCGCGGGGCTTGACCGGATTAGCTAGCGAAATACTGCAGACTGTTGTTACTTTAAGTATGAGATGAGAAATATGTTTTATTGTGTTTCGATATCGATACCAGCCACGTCTGCGAAGTTTCTTTAGATAATTTATTTTCACCCTGTATACAGTCAGCAGAGAATTGGACTACGAGCTTAGCACCTTCAATAACTCCTGTAACGTTGTAGGTAGGACATGACCACATTTACAATCCACTGTGGAGTCATCTGTGAATCTCCATCTGAGCAGGTTACAAACATTTTATGGAGATGACGTGGACGTCCATGACCACAGATATAGATATACCTAGATAACGCAAGTATCACGAACTGTATGAAAACTAAGCGTGCCACTTTTTGACTACCTACTATGACGTCACAAGCTCACGCTCTCTCGCTCACGCTCACCCAGCCAGCAGCACGCAGGACTGAGCGCGAAAGTGACGGCTTATGATTTTCGATCGTAAACTGGTGCGATTTTTGGCACGCGAAGTAGGTGCTCTTGCATTATTTAGGTCTATCTATATCTGTGTCCATGTCAGTATCGTCACGTTAGACGTGATAAAATCGCTCATACGCAAGGGGTCTTCTCGAAGTTTCTATATATTCTAAATTATTTATACTTTTTAATAATTATACCGTATCTATAAAATACTGTATTAACGAAAAGAACGTGATACAAACATGTGATTAGTACTATAAACTAATGTATAATATTGTGTATAATACTGTAACTT
Source organism: Amphipoea oculea (assembly GCA_945859645.1). Classification (NCBI taxonomy): domain Eukaryota; kingdom Metazoa; phylum Arthropoda; class Insecta; order Lepidoptera; family Noctuidae; genus Amphipoea; species Amphipoea oculea. The sequence goes on from OX243880.1 coordinate 18,434,210, forward strand.
ACTTTAAATAGTGGTTTTGTTATTTATATTTCGAATGAAGTTGTATTTATTAAAGCTTTGTTTTATTTCCGGACTTGATTCTCTTCTGAGTTGATCTTAGACACACCTCGGACACTCCATACAATGCTCGCAAAACTACTACATAACTAAATGACGTTTGTACACGTGCAAATGTGTGCGTGAACTCTAGTAGGGTTGGCTGTCGTGCGTAACGTAAAAAATGGCGCGGAAAGCGAACGACGACGGCGCTGCCCGAACGTGTGCATTATTATGAAGTGACCTTGAAGTTCAATTGCTTATCTATATAGTCGGGTTCGTAATGAAATAAAAACACTAAAATATTTTCGTTTAAATGACTTATCTCTAAATAATCGGTTATTAAATCGCATGGTGTTAAAAATGCGAAATCTTACAAACAGTTTATGTAAATACAAATTCGGAAAAGCATCACAATGTCCAACCATCGTGATTAAAACTCAAATAAAACTTTTAAATCGCAAAATTGTGTGTTTGTGTCAGCAGTACAGTGCTGCGGTTCGCGAGCGCCCTTGCTAAAGAGTCTGCGACGAATACCTCGAAGTGCGGGGTGAGGTGCGGTATCTGATGTGAGAGCGGGGAAGGGAGTGTCCTTTCTGTACGTAGTACTATTAAGTATTCTGTGTCTTAGAGCTGGTTAGCAAATGTTCGCACGACGTAAAAATATCGCGGCGGTTTTTCATCGCGCACCGGATTTTGAACTCCGGAGTTGACACGAGCGTTGAGAATCCAGAGCGCATCCCAGCGCGTCAAAAACACTCGTTGGATTTTCAACTCTAAGCGCTAAGTATTGCGTTGAAAGTCCTTTGCGTGAAATAAAATCCCCGCGGCAAAAACAGGCCTGTGCGAATATGGGCCTAACCTATGATAAGATAGAAAGACCAGCTAAACATGACATAAAAGGGAGGAGGTCTATACTAAAGCAGTGGGTGCAACAAGGCTGCCGATGGTGATGATCCCATGACTGATGTGATATGAAATTTATTTATTAAGCTATTGCATAGCTTTTATCGCGAGCTTTGAGCGCGGCGACCGAATCAGGAAATTCCGTAACAATAAACCTAACACCCCCCACTCCGACCGGCACAGCGGTGCGGCGTTGAAAGCCGTGCATCGTCTAACGTCGTTTCAGTTCGGCAGACTTCAGCACGGTATTTGTGTGCGTGCGACTAGACGTATGCGTGTAGACGTGGTGGTCACCACGCTCAAAAAGTGTAACTTGAATTAATATCAAAGAAAAAACTTGAATTACTATCAAAAAGAAAACTTGTATTCATATCAAAGAAAAAAAATATTGCATAAATATTATAATTGCATAAGTTGATAAAAAATGCTATGCAATAGCTTTACCGCGGCAGTCCCGGAGTGCCACACGTATATTTTTATTTAATACTTCAAGCATAGAAATGTACACAGGCGGACATTTTCTACTAGTCAACCTTTGGGTGATACAGAGACAAACAGTGCTAGGTGCAATCATGAATATTGAGGAATAAATATATTACATATAAAGATACGCATAAACCTATTAAAATAAATATAAGCACAAATTTAATAAATATACATAAATGCATGAATATACTTACTAACTAAACAGAAATAAACAATGAGAAAATATTACCGTTGTGATGATACTGCCAGCTTCCTGTGAATGTGCACGCGAACCGTGAAATGTGGATGGAAAAAAAAAGTAGGGGAAGACCAAAGAAACGATGGATGGACTGTGTGAATGATGATATGGTTAGAAAGGGGGTGACTACCGAGATGACGATCCTAATAGTGAAGAAGTATGGAAGAAAAAGACATCTTGTGCCGACCCAAAATAAATTGGGATAGCAGCGAGAGAATGATGATAGCTGCGGGGCAATTGCGTAACACATTATCAATCGGAATCGGTTTCATTTTGACAGTTCAACAACATTCATTGCGTTATTTACGTGTTGAGCAGACATTTTTTTCGATCTTATGCAGCAACGGATTAGCAATTTGCTTCAAAATGATTCAGATTCCGATTGATAGTGTGTTACGCAATTAGGGTGCTGGTCTTATCCATAAGCAAGTTTTGTGCAAAGTAACGTTGACTGCCTCCATTAGTCGAGTGGTTGCAAGCGCGAGGTGCTAGGTTTAGTTCCTAAATTGACAGTGCGACTGTTTTTTAGGGTTCCGTAGCCAAATGGCAAAAAACGGAACCCTTATGGATTCGTCATGTCTGTCTGACTGTCTGTCCGTCCGTCCGTATGTCACAGCCACTTTTTTCCGAAACTATAAGAACTATACTGTTGAAACTTGGTAAGTAGATGTATTCTGTGAACCGCAGTAAGATTTTCACACAAAAATAGAAAAAAAACAATAAATTTTGGGGTTCCCCATACTTACAACTGAAACTCCAAAAATTTTTTTTCATCAAACCTGTACGTGTGGGGTATCTATGGATAGGTCTTCAAAAATGATATTGAGGTTTCTAATATCATTTTTTTCTGAACTGAATAGTTTGCGCGAGAGACACTTCCAAAGTGGTAAAATGTGTGTCCCCCCCCTCTAACTTCTAAAATAAGAGAATGATAAAATAAAAATATATATATAATGTACATTACCATGTAAACTTCCACCGAAAATTGGTTTGAACGAGATCTAGTAAGTAGTTTTTTTTTAATACGTCATAAATCGAAAACCGCAATTTACCTTTCACAAAGTTACAACGAACTACAAGAACTTTTATATTATGTTACTTGCTGCTACGGAACCCTTCATGGGCGAGTTCGACTCGCACTTGGCCGGTTTTTTTTTTCTGTAGCAACCAGGAATTTGGATTAGTGTTAAGTTTTTGGTAATAACCTTACCAGCAAGAAAAGGATGCACTGAAATTAAATTTAGTTTAGTTTGTGAACAAGGGAATCGGCGCCAATGGCGTCGATTCTGTTGTTCACAAACTAAACTATAATTAAGTTTAGTGCATTTTTTTCTTTCTATTTCATTAAGAAAAGGACAGAAGATAAATATTAGTTTAGACCTGTCAAATTAGTCAGTGCCTGACGTAAATTGACGTATTTTTAATAGCCAATTTTTTGATCACGTCTAAATTGTCTATGGAGTATCTTAATTTGACAGGACTAAACTGATATTTATCTCCTGTCCTTTTCTTAATGAAATAGAAAGAAAAAGATGCACTGAACTTAAATTTAGTTTAGTTTACAATACCATCATTATGTATCCTATTGACATCATAAACCTAATATAATTATGTCTAAACTGTTTATTGGAGTCACAGATAATATAGTACTTAGTTACTCTACGTTTAGAGTTTATAAGTTAGGTTTAGTACCCACGTGTAGGTACCTAATATTGTTAATATTCGTATGCCGCTACTCTAGCGGCGGATGTGACCTGGAGTCCTACCATGAACTAATTAAAAACGATTCAAAAGCAAGACATTTCAGTTTAGGTCCTAAAATGGATCGTGGTAGGCATCCTGATCCTGAAATTATGCATATTATACCAACCAACTTTGTACTTTTTTTATTTGTGTATAGTAGATATATATATGTATATATATATATTTTAGTTTGTGTGTACATATGTAAATAATTATCACACTAATATCACAGCTAATATTATAAAGGCGAAAGTTTGTGAGTGTGTGTGTGTGTGTGTGTAAACCACTAAACCACTGAACCGATTTAGATGAAATTTGGTATAGAGATAGCTTGAGTCCCGGAAAAGGACATAGAATAGTTTTTATCCCGATATTCCCACGGGATCGACATTTACGCGGGTGAAACCGCGGGGCGCAGCTAGTAATGAAATAAAAATTAGAACTTTGTACCTACCATATCCTACGAATAAATGTCTTAATCTATATTTTACTTCAACCTCGCGTCCAGTAAATGTCACTGCTTCATTGCGTCGTTTATCTGCCGCTCAGACAGAGGATGTTGGATGTAGGTATGAGTGTTACGAGTATCTTACATCAATGTGCTTGCCGCCAACGAAGTCGTGGAATTGGAGATCCGTAAGTTAAGATTTGGAAACGAGAATACCTAGAACACTAGTGTTAAACAGAAAAAAGTTCTGAAAAACTCACACCGAAGCTGCCATTGGGGGCTGCGGTATGGTACCTACCGTCAAACGGGGCGAATAGGGATGCAGGGGTGAATCGGGACGAAACTTTAAAAGAGATTTTAACATTGAAATAATACAGTTTGTTGCCAAAAAGGACTCTATGTTTACTGTATTATAATTAACGATTAAGTACCCTTGTCGGCAACAAACTATATTATTTCAACGCTAAAATCCATTTTAAAGTTTTGTCCCGCCCGATTCACCCCTGCATCCCTAATCACCCCGTGTGTAGGTGACGTTGTCGTAGGACGTATGGTTTATTTTAAAAGCTTAAACCTATACAGGGTGCCCGGTGGTAATTAATGGATAACCTCTACAGGGGTCATTGTACTTATCAGTATGAACAACTATTGGGACCAAACCTGAAATCGCGAAAAAAGAATCAGCAGTTTCCTACATTTTGACGAGTTATGCGAACATAAATGTAGAGAACAGCTGATTTTTTTCTTGTTTGGTCCCGTAGTAAAAGTTGTTCATAATAATAAGTACAATGACCCCTTAAGAGGAAAACGGTGATTAAAATTTCACCCTGTATATTGCGCTGGTGTTACGGATTGACAGCTCACTTCAAGCTAAGTTAAGTTTACCTAAGTTTTCACGGTGAGATTTTGTACATAGTCGTCATAGGTCGTCAGATGTAGCACTGATGATGATGATCGTTTAGCATTTATCGTAAAAAGTAAAGACAAGTAAGTCTTACTCTGTCAACATCAATCTGTGTGCGTAGGTGTATAGAGATATGAGGAACAGGGTGTAAAGTTCACTCATACTCTATAGAAAAGGGAGGATCCTCCGACCAGACGGGTGTTGTGTCTGGCGGGCAACTGCCAGATGATTCATGTCAGGCCGTTTTATCTACGCTATTTGCGCGGTAAACTCTGCTTGCGAGATGCAGGATTTGCGTGACGTCAGTATGACGCGTTGTTCGCATGTGGCGTTGTAGATACCGCTACAGGTTCATTGTGGGAAGTCATTGTGATACTTTAGCCGTAGCATTTGAAAACCAAATCAATAATACCTAGGTATCATCCGAGAACACCTAGGATAAATCTACGGCTGCAGAAAGACTTGAAAGCCAACATGAAAGCCGCACCAACACGTGTGAAGATCACATGAATGGTGGTGTCTTCTAATGAACTCATGAATTTTTACACACACGTTTCAAAAACAGAAAAAGTCAATAGGTAAGTAGGCATTATTATTTTAACAATGTTACTATACAGAACCTTTGTAATATCATTGCAAATAAAATTCATGAAAGGAGAGGCGATTATAAACTGTCGGCAGTGAATAGTAGAGGTTGAATCCCGCGCGTGTCCAGAATAGCAATATCTCATCTTTGTGATACGCTTGCGGCACTCGGGAGCAGATACAGTGACGAGCGGAGCGGGGGATGAAGCGATTTGGTTATAATTTATTAGACTAATCTATTAAGTATATTGTTCAGTGTGTGGTTAGACTGGAAGCCGACCCCAACATAATTGGGAAAAGGCTAGGCAGATGATGATGAATAGAAAACAAACAGTTGATTTATCAAATTAAATTTCAGTCGACAACATCCATCGGTTTCTTACTTCCGACGATCCTGCATACTTATCTCTTTCGTTGACATAGAGTAATTTTGGTAGGTACAGAGGCCAGCACATCAAGCTACCCGAAACTGTCAAATTTTCCCAATCAACTTTGAACCTTCAATTTTAGCGATAAAGTTTAAAATCTATTAAAGTTTGACAGATTGTAGTAGCTTGATGTGCTGGCGTCTGTACATAGTGGTTACTCAGATAAATTCCCATAGACAGAAGGCTAATTTCCACAGAATAAAAACGTTCAGTTTCACGTCGCAATCACATCTTGGCGACAATCAATGTCAAAAGTGTAGGTAGGTAAACTAGAGGATTGTTTATAAGATTGAGAACGATTAGAATGCAATCGTTCATAAGAATACGGGAATTGCCCCTCTGATATCCATTATCACATTCTAGGTATTCTTTGAATTTGAACCCTTTGAGGCTGTCAGTGAATCGTAATGTAGTATAGAGGTATGAGGTACAGGGCGTAAAGTTCACTCATAGGTACTCTAGAAAAGGGAGGATCCTCCGACCAAACGGGTGTCGTGGCTGGCGGGCAACTGCCCGATGATTCATGTCGGGCTGTTGTATCTATGCTAGTTGCGCGGTAAACTCTGCTTGCGAGATGCAGGATTTACGTGACGTCAGTATGACGCGAAGTTCGCATGTGGCGTTGTAGATACCGCTACAGCTTCTTGATCGCAGCAACGTTGCTTGCATAGTATCTCGAATATTTGTGGCTAAGCTTGGACACCTTAAAACTTACATAGTCTTCTTAGCGTATCGATGACAATCTAAATAGAGTCGGCCCAGAATTTGGCTACGAGTTTGGCATCTTCAGTAGGCAGGTACCTACAACAGTAGCTTATATACTAAACGGAGTGGGAGTATTCTGTTGTTGGTCTATCCATACCTACAGTTAGGTTATGGACGGCGGGAGGGGAGTACTCTTACTCTTGCCCTGCCTCGGTGTTCGATTGGTCTAAACCCACCTTAACTCACTCATTAATCATCATACATCCACACCACACACGTAGGTACGCAACACACTACACATGCCTAAAGTTAAATACACCTAAGTTAACTGCATATTATGTTTAATGAATTGATTTATTTGAAGAACACTAGATTATTGTCGCCTCATATATCTTACCGACTTATGCTATGTATGAGCCTACCTACTATGTACCTAATAATCTTGTGAGACGAAGGAGACTAGTCTCCACGACACAGGGAATCCTAGTGCGGAGGCTAGTGCTATTCAAATATTGTAATGTGTTTTTCTGAACAATAAAATGTTTATTATTTTTTATATACTTAGTCGAAGAATCCAGCTGCCAATCTAGTCACAAAGTAATCGCCATTATCCTACAATAACACTTCAAGATAAGTCACAATTGGCACTAAGCCGCCACCCTTACCACAAAGCCGCGCCGCGCTCATAAAAGCGTCGTAAGCATAGCTTTAACTTCGCAACGATGTCTTCATGCAGCCACATAAAATTCGATGCGCCCGCGCCGACCCTGGCTTGCAAGAGACAACGTACCGTGGCCAATAATATCGTTTTATAGGTATAACTTTATGCAGAAACTAGCTTTTTGATGTGGATGCGTCTACGTATAATGAGTTTTGTGAGATTTTCTGGAATAGCGAACCATTGCCCTTTCTTTGATCGTTTCAATGCAAGATTGTTGATTGAGTGGACTGAACAACGACTTTGTACTACTTTGGTACTTGCGTGTAACTTTATTGTTGTACTAATGAGAGACTATGCAATAAGGGATTCCAACTAAGTATAAAATGTTGAAAATGAAAACAACTTTTGCGCTTTTTACCCGACTGCGCCAGAAGTAGGGTTATGTTTTTCGAGAGTATAATGTATGTTTGTATGTATGTATAATTGTTTGGCACGCTCTGCGGCCTGAACGGGTCGATGGATTTTAGCTTGAGAGGTGTCGTAGATTCGTATTTACTGTGAGAGTGACACTGGGTATATCAAAATGAAAAATAAAACAAAATGGCGGATTTTTAGCGCCATATTATGCTATCAAAATAATTTTTTTTTTTTTCAAAACCTATCGTGTGGGGTATCAAAATAAAGGGTTTTAAAGGGTGATTACCAAAAATATATTACAACTTATATGTTTAAAAGTAATTCAAAGTTGGAAGCAGGCGGGGCCATACCATTATTATAGTTTCAAACACAAATGGGTCCCGCCTGCTTCCAACTTTTATTTAATATAAAATGGGCTTGTTTTTAGCTTTTCAGTTAGTTTTAGTATAAGGTTGCAGTCGGGTTTTTTAATTTTTTAATAACTTTTTTTTCCGCTTCATTTTAAACACCATTCAATAGAGCGCTCCTAGTAAACCGTAATTGGCTATTTTGATCAAAAGCGAATATATACTTATTACATACACATACTCAGCCTATAATATTCCCACTGCTCGGACACAGGCCTCTTCTCTGTGAGAGGGAGTGGGCCGTAATCCACCACGCGGGCTCAGTGCGGGTTGGTAGATGTCACATGTCTTAGAATTTTTGGTTCTAGGACATGCCGGTTTCCTCACGATGTTTTCCTTCACCGTTTTGAGAGCAGTGGTGATGATATAATTTACACAAAGTAATGTGCCTGTCTGGGTTCGAACCTACGACCTACAACTCGTAAGTCGCGGCCGTGACCACTGGGCCACGACTGCTCTCACTAGCACTACCACAGATTACTGGTAATCTGTGTCACTACTACACTACTATACAGGGTTATTGGAAAAACACCAACAACCTCTTAAGAGGTCATTGTACTCATCATTATGAACAACTTTTACTATGGGACCAAACGTGAAATCGCATTTATGTTCGTATAACTCGTCAAAATGTAGGGAACAGCTGATATTTTTTTCGCGATTTCAGGTTTGGTCCCATAGTAAAAATTGTTCATAATGATGAGTACAATGACCTGTAAAGAGGTTATTGGTGTTTTTCCAATAACCCTGTACTTATTAAAATGGATTTTGTAGCGGACGTACGTTAGTAGGTACACACGGCTACACATCAAGCTATATAAAACCAGTATAAGCAGACTTCTGATTGAACGAAAAACCTATACAATGCGAGTTCAACAAAAACTGGAAATTTTATATACAGGGTGTCCCTGGAAGTATGGATCAAATCGAATAGGGGCGTGGGCAAGGTCATTTCCAAACTTTTTAACCCTGAGAATGTCCGTGAACAGGGCTATCTAAAAAAACTAAATTAATAGCCCTGATAGTTTTTTGTTACGATTTATTTAAAACGATTCGGTTTCTCTTCTTTTTTTTTTAACGTTTGGAAATGACCTTGCCCACGCCCCTATTCGATTTGATCCATACTTTTAGGGACACCCTGTATAGCTTGATCTTGTAGCCGTGTGTACTATTAGTTATTATATTCTGTGGCGGAGAATCAAATGAACGTCAGTTAAATTTAACTTCTGACCTTCGCTTATGTACCGCTATTCATGTAGGCACCACGTTTAGCTGAAGTTGTTTTAAAGTAATAATCATTATCGAGGCTATTAATGTGTTCTTAGAGCTTCACCGCTACAATTAATGGTCATGGAGGGATAATGATGCAATCAACGCACTGTTGAGGAGTGCCGCCTGCACCGTTAAAGCACTATAAACGCAGAATCACCGAATGCTATAATAATATTTTCTTCTCTTCCAACAAATTTCGTGCATTGTCTACAATAATTTTTTTGATGATATTTTTGCCTGTAGGGGGCGAGGCCCTGGTGTCCTGTAATACAAGTCACGGCTTAGTTTAGGCACCAGTCTCCCACAAATGAACATTGTCCCTCATCATCAATCAATCAACTCAGCCTATAGCAGTCCACTGCTGGACATAGGCCTCTCCCAGACTGCGTCACAGCACCCTGTCCTCCGCCTTCCACATCCAGTCTGTCCCAGCCACCTTCTTTAGGTCGTCCGTCCACCTAGCTGGGGGGCGTCCCACACTACGCTTGCCGATACGCGGTCTCCACTCCAGGACTCGTCTGCTCCACCGGCCATCAGTCCTTCGACAGACATGGCCAGCCCCCTGCCACTTCAGTTTGCTTACTCTGCAAGCTATGTCGGTAACTCCGGTTATTTTCCGGATAATTTCATTCCCGATTTTATCCTTCAAAGAGACTCCGAGCATAGCTCGCTCCATAGCGCGCTGAGCGACCTTGAATTTGTGGACCAGCCCGACCGTCATCATAATTATTACTTTTCCATTTTTAAGTTTTTCTTAACACGTTAATTGCGAAACGAGGCCTAAATCACCCCACATGCAACTTCCTTGTGGTGCGGCAAGGAAAAACGTGAACATCTCTGTCGTGCGAAGGGCATAGCTTTGGTTTGGTCCAGTATAGAAAAGAGATAAATGTATATTTGAGACGCGCTAATGGTCCCGGACTCGGTGGTATACCTACCTTGGTACCGGATGTCTTAGGCCTCGTACCGCACTGAATTAATATAATTTTAATGCAGTGCGGAACGAGGCTAAAACGTCCCATATCCCCCTGGACCTCGTACCGCACCCAACGCGAGCTTGCCGCGACTAGTGTTGTGCATTTTTACTATCTCGTGAAGCTGACAAAAATCCAAAAAGATTTTGACTCAGTGCTCTCAGTGCAAAAAATCTTATTGTCTACCCTGTTTCAATGAAAAACTCATAAATAAGTACAAAATATTTATTGAGATTTTTTGTAAAAAAAAGTATATTGTTACTGATTTTTTTATGTTAATTCAAGTTCTAATAAGTGTATTTTTAAGGCCAGAGGCAGAATAAATAGGATAGTTTCTTTTCTACTTCTGGTTTTCTTTTTTTTCTATTCTGTGAACCGCATTAAGATTTTCACACAAAAATAGATAAACGTCGTTGCGTCGATATTATTTTTCCCATCACTAATCTTAGCGAAAATTTACCCTATTTCAATGCGTTACGAGGTGTATAAGATCCCATATTTTGTTTTGCCAATAAATTCTAAACTAGCTATCAGATCCCGGGGCGACGGTAGATTAGGGTTCATCAATTCACTGTCTATATCGATAAGGATCAAAATTTTCATTTGTCTTTGATTACGCGCCAGAAAATGGATTTTAGTCTGTTAAAGGAGGTGGGGTCTAATAGACCGCGTGTCGCCCTAACGTCTGGTCACGGTGCGGGCCGATAATGCCTCGTGCCGCAGGAACGGAAAGTTTGCAAAAATTGGTGCCGCAGCTAACGTGTTAATAAGTGTTATTTGTGGAAGAAAATATAGTAGATTGTACAACTAAGGCATAAAATGGCTCGTTTATGCTCAGGCATAAACGAGCCAATGTGAAAAGCAGAGTGTATAACTCAGGTTATACACTCTGCTTTTCACTTCGATTGCGAGAAAATGAAACAGGCATAAAGTATACAGTACATAATTAATCAAAAATGTTGCAAAGCATAGCTAATTCCCGCCACCACAGATAATACCGCCACGAAACTTTTTAAAAGTGTATTTTTTATTTCAACATTTGTCATTCGACTTGGGTACTTCATACTGCCAAGTCATAAAAACGTTTCTTTGCGTTTTTAAATAATAAATGACAACTTATTTTACCAGATTTTATTAAATTAACGATAGGTAACACGGAAGTGGTATAAATTAAAGAAAATGAAATAAATCACGACATTAATTTGCGAAGTTTTATTGTGCGTGTGGCTGTTGGGCCTGATTACCTTAGTCTCAGAAAAAAAAATTACTTTATGCACTAGAACATAAAAAGCGATTTTATGTCGCCTAAGCACAACATAAAGACGAACTTTTAGAGCATGAGAAGTGAAAAACATTTTTATTACCTATTATTTATTATCATTATAATAGCATTCTGCACTATCTTATTTTTTCACAGTTTCACAAGTAAATCAACAAGTTTTTATTTTTATTAGGTAATTATTTCAAGCAATGGATTAGCAAAATGATTCAGATTGAATCGATAGTGGGTTACGTACGGTCGAACAAGCAATTTGGTATACAGGGTGATGGCATCCTTTTAAGGGGTCATTGTAATCATCATTATGAACAACTTTTACTATGGGACCGAACCTGAAATCGCGAAAAATAATCAGCTGTTCCCTACATTTTGACAAGTTATGTGAACATGAATGCAAGGAACGGCAGATTTTTTTTCTCGATTTTAGGTTTAGTCCCATAGTAAAAGTTGTTCATAATGATGATTACAATGACCCCTTAAAGGGATGCCCATGAATTCAATTTCACCCTGTATAGGCAGCTAACTTGCAACTACTTTTAAACAATGGTGTGTTGAGTTAGTCAATTCTTTTATACCACTCTATTTAATTAAGGATGCCATAAGCTGAAAAAGTTATAACGCAAAAAATAAAACTAAATATTGGCAGTGTAGTGGAAAGATGAATATTTTTGCCTGTATACCAAATAGCTTGTTCGACCGTACCTACTTAGGGTGCTGTCCCATGATGGGACTCTCATCGTGAAAACTTAGATAAATTGAGCTTGAAATGAGCTGTCAACTGTCAATATAATGTGAGATTTTACAGAATAGGCCTGTTGTAACTTAGCACTTAAGTTTGACCATTAATATCCCATAATTATACAGCCATAACCTTATAGCACACCTATAGGTACAGCTCCAGTAAAATGCATTATTCATTCCACATCAAACATAGGTGTACAATAAAATAAATACAATACATTAATGTCACTATAATGACAAGGCTCAAGCTCCAATGTGGCCGTTTTATTATATTACCTGTAATAGGGGGCATTAGGGCGGGGCGGAAGGATTTAATAAGTGAGCGGCGCGCGCACGGCGAAATTGCGATGTTCGATGCGTACGCGCAGCGCTTCAGGCGGTGCTAGGGATGGGACAGGTTGTTTATCGATAGCTTTTGTGGAAATATTTTGTTTTGAATAGTTTCGTCTTGGATCAAAGATGGTAGCTTGCACAGTAAACAATGAGGAGCTCGCACTCCAATTTTGACGAAGGTTGTCCTTTAGAATTGCAGACCTCATGGTCGACCGGTGGAGGACATTCTAGACTGACTTTTATGGTTAATATGCTTCAGATACTGGTGCGATAAAATAATACCTGACCGCTAAAGAAAGTCTTTTTTGAATTATAATAATAATATTAAAAAAAAAAAAAAAAAAAACTTTATTAAGTACTCATACATTTTTACGTACAGAGATTTTACATTGGCCCCAAACTAGGCAAGCCTGTATCATGGGCACCAATATGGAGGGTTTACCATTTAAAAATTTATTTTTAAAAACATGTTCTGTATTGTAATAAAAGTAAAAGTAAAATGTTTGCTTCAAATTACAAAAAAACTAAATAAAATCTGAGAATCAAAATTAAAATTAAAGAAAACATAACAATCAAATCGAGAATCAAAAGAAAATAACAATAAAACTAGAAAATATTGTAATTTCAAAGTTGTAATTGTAATTTCAAAGTTGCTTAACTTTGGAAAAGTTACAACATAGATTCAGTGAAGAAGTCAATCCAATTCTAGCTGCCAAGAATAGGTATAGGTAGTTGTTGCTGTTAATCTCCCTAAATATCGGAGGAATATTGGCTTTTTACCGATAAGTGAGTTTTCCGTCAGGACAACTTCGCACCCCTACTGGCGTCGTGTGTAATTTATTTCCCATTCAGTGTACTTGCGTCGATTATTATTATTGTTCCACGAACTGCGCCGGCGCACAATATATAACATTGTAGCAATATGTCGCTCTCCACAGTCTCCGCAAAGTTATTGTTTCATACAAATTGCTGGTGAAAAGTTGTGTACATTTTGAGTTTGAAATTGAACTCCTAGCTTTGGAGAAGGGTTTCAAAGACATCTCTTTGATCTCCCCTTTTACCGTACCTATTTAGAAATCTTATGTCTCATATATGTACAGACGCCAGCACATCAAGCTACTACAATCTGTCAAATTCCTTCAATAGATTTTCAACTTTATCGGTAAAGAATAAGGTTCAAAGTTGATCGGGAAAATTTGACAGTTAGGTACGGGTAGCTTGATGTGCTGGCGTCTGTACCTAGAAACCACAGATCATATGTGTTTATATGATCTGTGCTAGAAACCATCATCTGCCTAGCCATTTCCGGATGCAGCTGAGCTGATTACCAGTATTTAACATAGAGGGACTGCCTATCTGACCTACACAATCCAGTTACTGAGTAATACTATAATACCCCTTGGTAAGACTGGTTGTCAGACTTTCGGGCTTCTGACAACCCGTAACGACTGTCAAAGCTCCACGAATGACAGCTGGGATTAACGTGCTTTCCGAGGCACGGAGGGGTCTTGGTATTTATAGATGGTCACCCGTCTGACCCATCCACGGACCAACCGCGGCTAGCGTAGCTTTACCTGATCGTGCAGCTGTTACTACTTATTACTTACCCACAAGCCCATAACTAAATTGAATTGAATAACTAATATCCATCCATGGAAAATCAACGGAACTGATATTGGAGAACGATTAAAATCCGAAAAATTGACTCATCAAATATATTTTTTTACATAAGGTAACACTAAAACGGAATTCGTCCAATCATTGCGCCTAATCTTGTGTGGCCGCTCTTCTATTTCACGGGATATTTAACTGAGAGGGACAGATACATCTTCTGGTGTAAGTTAGAAAGGGATGGTGGTAGAGTTATCTTCGCAGGCAGGAAATGAGACATCAAAGCGGTCGGCAGTGACCGCGCCAATTAGATAGGCCTCAATGATGTGCAGGATGTCGGAACACTTCTTGGAAACACACAAAAGATTATTGTGATGATGTAATTGTTGGCAGAACTGATATTTTTGAGGTCCTGTGTCGGTAAAGTGCGTGGAACTGGGGCACCAAAAATTCGGATGAAATGTCGAGTCGAGATGACGATAAGCAAGGTTATGTAAGTTAATTTTTCAGCAGTATCAGGGTTAAGTACTGTAGCGATTAAGCTACGGGGGGAACTATTTTACTTGAATGAAACTCCTATTAGCTTTCATTGGATATTATTTTAGGAGTATTTCATCGAATACATAAAATTATCTCGACTTATTCATTACACGTAAAACCTACCACCCTCAAATGCCCTCAAATCTTAAACACGTGAGATGCCTTCAAATATTACCGGTCTGTCACACAAGGAGGGCAGAATCTCTACAGTACCTACTAAGAAATAAAAGTATCAATTGCCTAAGTCATCAACTCAGCATGTCGCAGTCCACTGCTGGACATAGGCCTCTCCCAGGCTGCGCCACAACACCCTGTCCGCCGCCTTCCTATCATGTCTTTGACTAATTCATACCTACTTTAGTAAGGGTTCTTTATCTATGAAATACATTAATTTCTTAGTTCAGGTATCAGTTGTTATCCTATTTGTTGTTACCTACACAGCAAAGCAAATGGTGTAAAATGTTTCGGTTGAAATATGCAGAATCTGCATGAACTTCACATATTCATAATGTTTCTCTTCTTGTTCTTTTTCACTTCTCCATTCGCAGTCAGTCGGTCTTGTGGAAGAAATTTCTGAAGAAATTAGCAGTATCTTTACACTGAAATTATAATTATTTCGTATCCCTATGTATTTTACTGTATGTACCTATATAAATAATAAAATAAATAAATAATTTGACTTTTATTATGCGCACAGCCAAAGTGTGGAACTCTCTGCCGGCATCTGTGTTCCCTCCCACATTTAACCCGTCTGCCTTCAAATCAAGAGTGAACAGGCATCTTCTGGGCACGCTCGTTCCATCATAGACCTCATCTATCGCTTTCCATCAGGCGTGATCGGGGTCAAGAGTGCGCCCATTTAGCAATAAAAAAAAAATAAAAAAAATCTGCTGTTTGTAATTAAGTATTCGTCATTTGTTTATTTTCCAGTTGTTTATCTGACCTCATATCGCTAATTATCAGGAGTCCCACAACAATTTCGCGCTCAAAAACTTCCCAAGCCCTCAGTCAATTGAGCTACTGGTAATCCTATCCGGGTCATCATGACCCTAGGTCCAAATGTTAATTGTCGTCTGGCGCGGCGTCTGCTTGCCTATAATTATGCAATCAAGTGTTATTGCGCTCCGCCCAATAGATACGGCGAAACAATTTTACTGTTGTACAGACGGCAGCACATCAAGCTACCCGATACTGTCAAATTTTCCCAATCAACTTTGAACCTTATGATTTAGCGATAAAGTTGAAAATCTATTAAAGAAATTTGACAGATTTTTGTAGCTTGATGTGCTGGCGTCTGTACTGTAGGCCGCACGTCAGTGTAAACAAAACCAGCAGGGTAATTGCGTAGCACACTATCAGTAGTAATCGCTTTCATTTTGACCATTGAACAAGATTCATTGCGTTGTTTACGTTGTTGAGCAGACAAATTCGAACATGGCAAGCAATGGATTAGCAATATCCTTCAAAATTATTCAAATTGTGATTACGCAATTAGAGTGCAGTGTGCAGTATGGCCTCTTATTCTATTGGAACTCCGTACAGTATTTTTACGAAGCGGCGCGCCCTTTACTTATGGTTACCAACCCAATTAGCACTGCCATGTCTTAAAAAGGTATTTTAGATGTCTTCAACACAAGAACTAAATTCTTGACCATTAGCTTGGTTAAAACCATATCGACCCTCAAGATATCTTAAGGAAATCCACCAATGGTCAGCGGGATTGTCGGAAGGGTTACCGCTGCCCCGGAACATAAAGGGCTAAGGATTTTAGTCAGTAAGAGTCTGACACTCCCTTCCGCTCCACCTAAAGCGGGAGGAGTCATTTGAGGATTTCCCGTCCACAAAAAAAAAAAGGATATCCACCAAGAGAATGGTTAAAAGCTGGCTAAATCAAAGTTAAGATATTTTATACCATAATTTAGCTGCTGAAAGTGTGCGGGAAGATGAAGAGCGAACTGCAGCCTAATTGCGGAACGCCAAATCGTCAAATGATTCTGATCAGTTGGCTTCATTTCTATCACAATTGGCTTCATTTTACGATTTTCGAATTGCGAAACTCTAGTTTCTGCGCAGGGCCTTAACGTTCATAATTGGTTTCATAATAAACTAGAGTTTCGCAATTCGAAAATCGTTAAATGAAGCCAATTGTGATAGAAATGAAGCCAACTGATCAGAATCATTTGACGATTTGGCGTTCCGCAATTAGGCTGCAGAGCACATAACACACACACACACGCACCCCCACCCCCTCACATACACTCTTCCGCGCACGTGTCTCGGACGCGGACGGTACCGGAGAGCTCCTGCACTTACACACAATACACACATACATGCCGTATTTTGACACTTGGTAACCACAAGTAAAGTGTGCGTCGCTTCGTGAGATAATAAAAATGCTGTACTACGCTGGGCCAGCTCAAGATTTAAGTCTTACTAGCTGCGCTCCGCGGTTTCACCCGCGTAAATGTCGATCCCGTGGGAATATCAGGATAAAAAGTAGCCTATATGTTAATCCAGGGTGTCAGCTACCTCAATACAAAATTTTATCAAAATTGGTCCAGCCGTTTGAGCGTGAAGAAGTAACAAACATATAAACACACACGCACAAACTTTCGCCTGTATAATATTATAGTGTGACAACCATAGATCGGAATAGGTAGAGCTGTTTTACGTACTTGCTTAGAATAATTGGTTGGTTAGAATAATATGGATATTCCCCGAGTCCCGGGATTTGGTTTTTAAGTAGTAAAATCATAAAAACTATTTACGCCTTCGGGACTAATGAAAGATTACACTTCCTCTCTGACGGGTAAATATAAAAAGGACGGGATTAAGGATAGTATAATAAATAGATAAACTTGATTCATTACCACATATATTTTTTTACGTAACAATGGTGCCGATTTTCTTGTCACAAGTGCCTCTAAACTAGACTAAAAATCACTAAAATTTAATTTATTCCTGTTAAGCGACGATTTCCCAGACTACAGTGACGCAACTTAACTATATTTTAGTTTGACAGCACTAAGATGGCACTGACTTAATCTATTGAAGATGGCAATTTTGCTATTCTGAATTTCACGTTTTTCACCTAAAATTTTGATTGTCTAACTAAATCGAACTAAATCTGACTATTTTTAATCGCGATTAAAAAGGTGTGGAATAAAACTAGTTGTCATGAATAGAAATTCACACCAACACCTCGACTTCAGGTGCTAAAACAGTAATGTCTGTATCTTTTTTTTTCTTTTGCTTATATCTCGAAAATGGTGTGTCCTATCGCAAAAATAATGAAAATTTCGACCCCCTTTATGAAACCCATAAACTCCTAAAACTCGACATGTAGATAATCGTTTTTCATATTTTCCATACAAAAAGTGAAAAATTCCTTAAAAAACACGTCAAGGCTGCCCCCTCCGCGCCTGCGGCTCTAAAAAACAATTCACGGGGTAGGGAAAATAAGTACCACGTGTCGACGAGTCACGATTGTCAAATTAGATTTTTGTTGTGTCAAAATTATTTTTAAAATTAGAGAATTTTTTATGCAGAATAGCTGTAAGATTCTCATAGCAAAAAGTAAGGAATTTTAGTGATAGTTTAGTTAGTTTAGTTCGGTGTACAAGAGAATCGGCACCAATTTCTTATTCAAGAATCAACAATCATTTAAACATTTTTATTCTGAAGTTGTACAAAAACATATAACCATACAAATTATTTGTTCCTCAGTAAAATCAAAACATTACCAAATAGAACAATTTGTATTTACAATAAAATCTTAATTAAAATAATCAATACGCTTCAACAATAATTCACTTATTTTAAACAACAAATGTCATTGGTCTGGTTCGTCTTCAGCTTCACTAGAAGACTGAGTATGATCAGAGTTAAAATAAATCAGCATTATTTTTTTTTCATTATCTAATTTTAATCTATTTTTTTTTACATCTAACACCCATTTATATGTGGAAAACGAGCGTTCGACATCTGTTGATGTTAGTGAAGCGAATTTATATGACAAAAATCCCGTGGTATGTCGGAATCCCGTGGAATATCCATATTAACATCAATGTTTGCGGTCAATGAACCCAAATAGCTCTACCTATTCCGATCACTGGTGACAACTGACATACAGCCTACAGTACATTCAGTTTTATTGATGTTGTAAATCAATTAAATGTGACACTTTTGTGAGAATTTTGCTAGTGGAGAAGATAAAGGGAATGTTGGTAGGTTATCAGTGTTGTCTGTTGTCTTGACTTTGTGTTTGTTCGTTTGATGAATGAATCTTATCTTTTCATTCATTCCTGCTCACATAATATTGTTTGCAGAAGCAACCCAACTCACCACAGACTCTCAGATTGTTATGATGGTAGTTAATCCAAACAAGGAAATAGGTAAGTATAATGTATTCAAAACTAGCTGCGCCCCGCGGTTTCACCCGCATAAGTGTCGATCCCGTGGGAATATCGGGATAAAAACTATCCTATGTCCTTCTCCGGGACTCAAACTATTTCTATACCAAATTTCATCTAAATCGGTTCAGTGGTTTAGGCGTGAAAAGGTGTCATACAGACAGACAGAGTTACTTTGAGAATCAGCAGTTTTTAAAGGTCAAAAGTTACAAAAGACAGCCCTCTAAACCGCCCGCTCTACACCACTTTCTAGTGATTTAGTTTATTGATCAGCCCTACCCTGCGAAACTTGCTTGGACATCGACCCCAACATTGTTCAGAAAAGATAAAAAAAACTAGGTTTTTACTGACTTCAGTATTCAACTAACATAACAAGTAGCTGAGGTGTCCGAGTGGTTAAGGAGTTGGACTCGAAATCCAATGGGTTCTGCCCGCGCAGGTTCGAATCCTGTCCTCAGCGAACATAAGTTTTGTTAATTCTATGATCGACTATTTTAGTTTGTCTGAGGTTTATTATCCCTCCTTCTTACCTCTCCTATAGTAGCTGCGACTTTTTCTTCCATACATCGCTATAACGTGACCCAAACACTGATGCTGGAAAAGGTACAGAAAACTTTCCTTAGATGCCTCTTCCAAAAGTTATACCATTCTTTTCATACATGTACCCTACCAGTTATCTTTTAGTGACTTTGGGCTTTAACTCTTTGGAGGTGAAAAGAGGCCTTGATCAACTCACTGTAGCCTGTAAGACTTTACGGGGACGTATCAACTGCCCAGAGCTCCATGGTCTTTTGTGCCGACTATTTGTGCCCGACAAGGCGACAAATACATCGGACATCGTCAGAGCCGTCGGCACAATCTTTTTGCGCAACTGCCAGCCAAAACTGTAGCCAGAGCCGAATCCCCAATCTGTCATAGTGTAAAGGTGCTGAATGCCCATCTGGCTGATGAGATGTGTTTGCGGATGAATGGATTAAAATTATGCGTATATGTTTGGAGTTCTGTGAGAGAATGTATGCAAAGGTGTCCACTGTTCCATGTTAATTTTAAATTATATAATATTGTCAACGTAATTATTGTCTCTGTGTTAATTAATGTAATTGGTGTTGTACCGTTTTAATTAACTATAAATAAATAAATAAATCGCTATTAACAACTATCCACCTTCTTTAGTCTCCCTCTTTTGTCAACGCCAACCTTTCTTGACACTTGCTCCGCATTTCGTAGCATTAGGCACATGACATACCACAACAATCCTATGTTTATTATCAAAGTTTTAATCAATGTTAAGGCTTTTGGGGTCAGTAGGAAGTGGGACCCATCTCCATTCACACATCTTGGTCCTTTCAGAAGGTTCCCAGTGATGTTGTGTTGACCCCAGCGGGCTATCGACCAGCCGTCTGGCACGTAGCCGGTCCGTAGCCGCACTACACGTACTACTCCCGTCGGACGGATCAGGCAATAATTTAGGATGATTATCCTAACTGTTGAGGCTAGGGCTACCAGCTTTTGGGAAATAAAGCTTTGGGCTATTTTTGATGCTCAATAATGGTAGTTTTATAGAAGTGGTGGTTCTTAAATTCTCATGAGAAAAAAAAAACAGTGGCATTCCGGGAGTGCCGACAGAAGTGAAAACAAAACACAAACAGAATATTTTGCCATCACTCACTGACATATCAGATATACATTAAAACCGAGCACATCCCGAGGACAGCTGAACACATCCGAAACGGTGTCGCTTACGGTAACAGTGGCGCGAATTCAATGATTTTTTTTCCATCTCAAACAAATGCCCAACCTAAAGCCCACTTCAAAAAAAATTCTTAATATTTATTTTATTTATCTTGTTTTTGAAACTCTGCAGCCCTAATCTGGCTTCTAGCTACTACTACACAGATCGTCTTGATTCGCAACGGGCCGCACTTGACCGTACGTAAGTACATTATGGTAATTACATACACGCGCTAACAATATCTCACTGACACACCGTTATGTCTGCGTAATGTTGAGCTGTCTTATTTAATGTGAAAGGTTGTGAATGAGGGATTGGAGACGTTAGGGTCAGTTCACACCGCGACGCGAAGCGGCGCGCAGTTTTCAAGATAGCAATACAATTATTGACCTTATCTACTACACAAAAAGGTACACATCAGTGAGGAGGACCGGCGCGGCGGCGCGCGGCGCCGCGCTTCGTCGTGCGGCGTAGCTCGACGTAGTAGGCACACAGAATTGTGTACCTTTTTGTGTAGAAGGTAAGGTCTATAATTGTATTGCTATCTTGAAAACTGCGCGCCGCGTCGCGTCGCGGTATGTACTGACACTACTGTTAGTCTTGCAGTTTAAAGTTACCTGCTAATTTAATGTTTGGAGAGTCGATAATCTTTGCATGGCAACAAACCTAGATGAAGAGTCGTTGTAATGTAGCGAAGATGGTTTCTTTACAATAATAATATACATAAATATAAGTGCCTTTTCTTACTTTTACTGAAAGTAGGTTTAGCTGTCTAGGTTGTAAAGACTTAGGTACCTATCAATCTAATGCCTGCAGATGAATATTCCAAGTTGAGTAGTTTTTCAGCCAGGCTGGGACAAACTGAATGCGAAAGGCGGAGGACAGGGTGTTGTTGCGGAGCATGGAGAGGCCAACAATGGACTGCGGTAAGTTGAGTTGATTGTGGAAGTTACGTTAAGTAGCTACGCTTAGTATTCATCATCATCATCAAAGACGTCCTAGAATTAGGCCTCCCAGGACCAAGCATTGCTACATCGACTGGTTTTGCGGCTCCACGTTGCAATGTTCATTTAGATATAATGCTTTGCCTAATGCTGCTTTTGCATATCTCCCAGTCAATAGATGTATAGATTCGGCCTTCCGCATCCAATTTGTCCCAGCCACCTTCTTAAGGTCGTCGGTCCATCTAGCTGGGGGGCGTCCCACACTACGCTTGCCATAACGCGGTCTCCACTCTAGGACTCGTCTGCTCCACCGGCCATCGGTCCTTCGACAAACATGGTCAGCCCACTGCCACTTCAGTTTGCTTGCTCTGTAAGCTATGTCCGTTTCGATTCTTTTCCGGACAACGTCATTCCAGTTATCCGTTTTACATAATTTCCTAGTTGAGTTTTGCTTCATTACCTAAGCTATTCGATTGATTATTCAGAAAACAAAACGCAATGCATTGCCCATTAGGGAGAAGCTCTATTAGCAATAACATATAAGACAATTTAGCTGACGTCTTCGAACCGAAGTTATTACTGCAACTTTAGCTATTTTATTACAAAACACCGATCGAATACGATATATAATTACTCTGCTGCGGGCAATACCGCCGCAATATTGTCAGCTCAATAAATTGCACTCGACATGGGGTCCTGCGTACTGGTCGAAGAAACATTATGTTTGGTTTCATTATTTTATTATTTAGCTTTTATTGTGCTTGGAAAATGTCTTGGCGCTTCGGTGGTCCGGAATTTTTATGATTGGAACGTAATCTTCTGCAGATCCCATACCTGATGCCTGCTCATAACAGGACATGTCTTCTCTTAGTTAGTTTAGAAACCATTATAAAATGTATTGCTTCAATGATCTTTAAAAAACGATTACTTATATGTAAGTTCTAATCAGGTAATTATTTTTAGCCGAAGCTCGACCTGAACTAGCCTGGCGGCAAGGTCGTTAAAAGATGCCCATCCATAGATATAATTACCCATCTCTCCACTAGTCCAATACTTGCTCTACGATGCATATCCGGTAGGCTCTTAAATCTTTACCTTTCCTTCGAGCACGTCTTCCCTACCATTACCGCGCCCCCCGGTCTATTCCTTGATATGCAATGGTCGCTGTGGCACCAAGAAAATGAGGCTACAGGAGCTAGTGCGAATCTTGGGGTTCATGCTGGGATCGGTGCAATTCATTCATGAGGTGTTTTAAAAACTTTTATGATAAGTATATAAACTTATGAAATGAAAAGTAAAAGTGGAAGGATTTTAGTTTCGTTTTCATAACTTAGTAGTCTGTTATATTTATATAAGTAGCTACTTAGATTTACGACCTGACTAATCACGTGCTCGTACACACGAGCGACACGCGGCAACCGCAGAGGAGTCGACGGCTGCACTAGCCACGGCCTAAGAGCGCTTTCGCTTTCTGACTAGAAGTGCATAAAGAAATATTATTTCGAAACTCACGAGTAGTTCTTGAGCGTTGTTAAAAGTCCATGTCAATCATTATCTGCCTAGCCTCTCCAAACTACGTCGGGGTCAGCTTCTAGTCTAACCAGATGCACCTGAATGCCAGTACGTATTATACATAGACGGACCACCTCAAAAGGCCATGTCAATAAAGGAGAAAATTATGGTAATCAACAGCAATAAACAATAAACATCAATAGTTGCGCAGGAGTTGATTGCGAGATGAGAACAAGTAGTAGACACAGGGATGTACTCGTGTTAAGTCGTGTCAGTAAATTGTTTTAGGTCACGAATTCACGAGGAGATGGTCACGAGTCCATGACACTTCCTTGAGGAAGCTGTGTGAGGTTGGTCCAGGGAACTGACTGTGGGACTAATTAATCTTTATGAGTCAGCTGTCAGCAAATTTATGGGTTTTCTGTTTTTACTGACATATCTTGAGGTATCCATCTTCAAAGAAATCAAGCATGGTGTTCAAGCATGGCGATATATGATATTTATTTAGTAATCCTAACTTCCTAATCCTAACTATGCCAACTTCTAACTAATAAGCATGTTAAATGCCAAAGTAAGTTAGGTTTGTCTGTTACTCAATCATGGAAAAACGGCTGGATAGATTTGAATGAAATTTAGCACGCAGACGCATGACCTAGGTAAGGACATAGGCTATTTTTCAACCTAGATCGCAGACGAATTCTTAGGCAGCAGCTAGTTGATTATAAACAACACTTTACACTGTCATAATATTTTTTTTTTACTAGCTGAAGTTTCTTTTAATTATATTTAAATAATACATATATCCAAAAGTAACAAAATTAAAACCCTATACACAAACTAAAATAGGTATAGCGTCGAAAAATTCATCTGCATCGCTGTCGACTGGTAATGTACCCAAGAGACTGGCGGCATTACCACGTTGTATGGCAATGCTTAGCCTTTGGCCAAGGTAAAAGCCAGCCCTTGGGTCACGGGAAGTGTCAACCAGCCATTTTGAAATTTCCTTAAAAAGACCACGAGCACTCGGACCCCACGGCCCGAGGGTTTCAACCCTAAACGGCTCGAAAATATAATTTCCGATAAGGTTATTATATTTTCGCCGCTTGAGGATTTCCGCAGCCGCAGCAGGAAGGTGGGATGGCGCAAGGGTATCGACACAAGCAGAGGTTGGTGATACTTCCTTTCTTCCGACTAGGTACTCCGAATCTGGTAATCAATACGTAGAACCATAATTGCTTTCTTTAAGAGAATAGGCCTCCGCCCTTCAGCTGTCCATAAAAACTTTATGGCGGCTCTGAAGTGCGCGACTCTCTGCGCAGTACCTCACCCTCACTCCCGCTGACAAGTGAATTTGTTTTCCCCCAACTTATTATTTTTTTTGTGTTCCTTTTACGCGTCATATTTGCCGCAATAAACGTATTTTTAACCGACTTCAAAAAAAGGAGGTTCTGTATTCGACCCGTATGTATGTTTATATGTTCGCGATTTTTCTTTCTTTCTTTCTATAAAAACCAAATGCAGATGAAACCAGCGCAACTTTGGGGAGTCCCATTCATTCAACTGAGCATTCCGACAAAATAAATTATTTAATTGAATCTGCACTAAACCAAGGATCTTATATCTTATAATAAAAGGTACTTTCATACCCGCAGCACATAAATATCGCATCAAAGTAAATACCGCTGCGGACGTGGGTCGCGTTCGATCGTCGGCCGGTTGGCTGCGCAGGAGTAGGGTTACCATATCGACACTTGAAAACATACATACTCGTAATACTTATGTATTCCCCGAAGGACCCACATTTCGCCAGTTATATTTAACGGGCTGTTCATTTATTACGTAAATTTTGACCACTTTCCGACCCGCCCTCCCCTACGCAAGAAAAAATAAGACTAGGAAGAACCCCCTCCGCCATTTGCAAAATTGTAAAGAAAAAGTAGGAAAAAAAATTCAAAAGTTATAATTTTTGCTTACTTTTGTGATCTTACGTAAGAATAATCTAGATCTCTCCCACCTGAAGATTCGTTTCTTTTTTGTGGATGGGAAATCATCAAATGACCCCTCCCGCTCTGGGTGAAGCGGAAGGGAGTGTCAGACTCTTACTGACTAAAACCCACCCGTGTTCCTTCCTTGGCCCTTTATGTTCCGGGGTAGCGGTAACCCTTTCGGACAATCCCGCTACTGACAAATCGTCTTAGCCCCTAAGTCCCAAGTAGGCGGGGCGAGCCTATTGCCATCAACGGGACACAAGTCCAGACTAGGTTGCTACTGAGAAATTCCAATAATAACCCAATAACACTTTGCCTAACCTGGGAATCGAATCCAGGACCTGTACCCTAATTGCGTAACACGTCACTATCAATCTCAATCTGAATCATTATGAAGGATATTGCTAATTCCATTGCTTCATATGTTTGAAATATTGATTTATTTTGGTCTGAACCCCTTTTTTATGGATGGGAAATCATCAAATGACCCCTCCCGCTCTGTGTGGAGCGGGAGGGAGTGTCAGACTCTAACTGACTAAAACCCATCCGTGTTCCTTAGCCCTTTATGTTCCGGGGTAGCGGTAACCCTTTCGGACAATCCAGCACCCCGGTCTGATCCCCTGGCTGCTAGTTGTTCTTCTGTATTAATCTCTGTGTGTTTATCTATACTCCATAGCCTTAGGTAGTTAAATAAAGGTAAATAAAAAAACCACGTGACTTAGTTAACCGACTAAATGTAATTACCAGTCTATTCAGTTGTAATGTTACGTTACAGGTGTCAGGTGTACTCTTCAATTTAGCACCATTATTATTCATTAATAACGTTGCTAAATAGAAGAGTACAGCTGTAAAGTAGCATACTACCTAAGCCTGTGGAGTATAGGTGTGATCCTCTTACTCTTTTTGTCAGGTAAGTTCAGTCAAGAGAAAATAAACGTTTGTCTGCTCCACAACGTAAATAACGCAATGAATATTGTTAAAGAACCCATTGCTACTAATATAGTATTACGCAATTACTGCGCTGATGCGCATGCGACCTCTAGACATACATTAACTTAGGTCCGCCTTTTTCCCAAGGAAAAATGGATATTGGCAAAAAAGTTCGGTGATTTTTCTTTTATAACTGGCGTTTGGATGTACAGACGCCAGCACATCAACCTAATACAATCTGTCAAATTTCTTTAATAGATTTTCAACTTTAGCTAAAGGTTCAAAGTTAATTGGGAAAATTTGACAGTTTCGGGCAGCTTATATGTGCTAGCGTCTGTACTATAGGTTCACTTCTTCTTCGACTGAAGTTAGCTTATGTTTGCGTGTTATTTTTTTTTAATGTTTCTTTACAAATTTAACATTTTTTTTTTTTTGAAAAAGCTCCAGCAATTTGATAAGTCCTACGGACGGCTGGAGAAAGGGAACCAGAAAGGGAAAATCCAGACGTATGGTAACCCTGCGCAGGAGTCGGCGGACGCCGATAAATTGCTGCGCTATCGCTCTGGCATTTATCGCAATTTAATTATGCGCCGACTCAACGCTGCGGTGCATGACGCGGATTTTCTTGCGCTTTTTAGCCTTTTGTTATATTTTTATAAACTGTTGTATTTTTTAATACTCTTTCTTGTAAGTATTTTAAATGGTTTGAAAGTTACGTCTTTTTTCTTACCTAATAGACGTTAGGTTTACTGGGGCATTTTAGTTAGCGCCACGAAAGACGAGTCTTGACAAACCACGTGGTTTGACTTGCGCAGTACACGATTTTAGATCTCTTTAGCGGTATGAGGTCTGAGCGCGAGAGGCGGGGTCAAGTCTCGTCTTTCGTGGCGCTAACTATAGCATAATCAGCCTATAATGTTTCCACTGCTGGGACACAGGCCTCCTTTCAGTGAGAGAGAGTGGGCCGTAATCCACCACGCGGGCCCAGTGCAGGTTGGCAGATGTCACATGTCTCGCGCTGACCCCAAATAAAGTGGGATACGGGCGGAAGAATAATGATGACGATTTTTCAGGTTTTCTTGTGATGCAAAAGAACAAACAGACAAACAGATTTTTCCCTCCCAATTTTTCTATCAGCCAAACTGACAAAGTTATGACCATTTTTTCCTACAACATCTAAGTTCAATTTCTTGGCCAAAGAATTAGCATTGCCATACAACGTGGCAATGCTGCCAGCCTTTTGGGCACTGTTCCTGTTGATAGCGATGCGGACGTATTAGGTATTTGATGCCCTATGATTTTTTTTGTTTATTTTTTCATATAATTGTAGGTACATAATCATTATTATAGTTTATATGTTGGCTTATATTATGTAAATATTATTATTACATTTTTATTATTTTTAATTCTATTCTAATAAACACAATCTCCTACAAGAGTGATCGTTTAATAAAAAACCACATAACTTAGTTCTAATTAAAACATCAGTCCACATTTTCACACGGCTCATTTTCTCGAAAACCGACCACACATACTAAGATGTCTGTGTCTATTTTATTTAGCGGCGACATTAGCATTTCCCGTCGTGACACTAGATCTCTATCGTTCGTCGGCAAGCTTTTGACGCAGGCACACCTGCACGATTTGTACATGTCTATGTATTTACTATTTAGTAGAGCTATCGGGAATTAAATGTTTATGTGTACTATTTGTTTTATATCTTACTAGCTGCGCTTCGATCCGATTCGATCTCGTGGGAATATCGATATAAAAAGTAGCCTATATGTTAATCCAGGGTGTCAGCTACCTCCGTACAAAATTTTATCAAAATTGGTCCAGCCGTTTGAGCGTGAAGAAGTAACAAACATATAAACTCACACACACACTCAACAAACTTTCGCCTTTATAATATTAGTGTGAAACTTTTACTAGTCGGTCCAGTGATAACGGCTAGCCGACTTACGAGTCCGTGGGTTCGAACCCAGACAGGCGCTTTAATTTGTGTAAATAATTTCATCCCCACTTCTCTTAAAACGGTGAAGGAAAACATTGTGAAGAAATCCGCATGTCCTATAAAACCAGAAATTCGAATACATGTGAAATCTACCAACCTGCACAGGGCCTGCGTGGTAGATTATAGCCCACTTCCTCTCGAAAACCTCGAGAAGGGGGACACGGACCCGGGCCTGTGGCCCAGCAGTGGAACATGATAAGCCGCAAAAAGTTTAGTGTGTACTCTGCAAAACTAGCGGTTTCAAAACTCCCAATGAATGGATAAAAGGGAAATTGATGGCAGAAAGACTTGCCTATAACTGCAGTTTGTGTTTTTTCACAAACGAAAGGAGGCTGCTGTCCATCTTGCTGACGGATGTAATAATCTATGCGGAAAAGCTAAAGTCAATTTAGCATTAGTCTTTAGAAACGCCCGCCCACAGAAAAGGGGTCCATTAAACACCCGCATACCCATCAAAATTATTACAGTTTGTAACTTTGTGTTCTATTTATTAATTTTACTTGTAATATTGTGTGAGTGTAGATTCGAATAAACTTTTAATTTCAATGTTTTCGACGCAAACGTTAAAATTAAGTACATCTATGTCTGCCCTGCTAAAAAAACCCATGGCAGTTATGCTTTTAATTGAAATGTTATGTTTTATTCGTTAATGGATAGATATATGTATGTATTCATAAATCTTTCGTTATTATTGCAGTCGTGGAGGGTTTTTGCGTTAATTCATTAGTCATGTCAAGTTATGTGCTTGAGTGCTCACATGTTTAAGTATTTTGCAGAAAATAAGTGCTGAAAAGAATGCTCATAAAATGATGTTAATTATACAGGGTGTCAGAGACGTCATCGCGGGAACTGTAACCATGAATTCAGCACATGATTTTAGACCCCTAGCGTAGAATTATTTCGTCGGTTATAAAAAAAAAACTGCTGTTTCATAGAAAAGAGCAATCTTTACGCGCGGTTAAAATGTACGGAAAACCAATATTTAACAAAATTTGCTGATGATAATGTCAACGCAGGGTTTCAGAATCACCCTGTCGGGGGAGCGTGGAATGCTTATGCGAATCCCGCACCCCCGGCCATAGGTAGAGGTGGAATACCGCGGTGGTTTTAGTCGGTAAGAGTCCGGCATGCCCCTCTGTTACCCCCGCGATGGAGGAAGTCCATGAGGATTTCCAACGCGAACCAAAATAAAAAAAAAAGTTTCAGGATCATATATTGAAACCATAGTAACAGATTGTCCATGTCTCTGCCACCCTGTATATTTTTTTTTTTTTACTTACAATATCAATTGCCTTATTACGAAACTTTTTACAAACTATTCAATCTCATTCACCGACATCATACAACAAAAAAAAAAACATTAGCTAAGTACCTAGTAATGATGAATGAACAGATGAATAGAACCATTAGAACTGATCCCCCATTTAATACAGATTTCCCATCCCATGCCATGTGAATGTCCCTTGTCACGAAGCAACAAAAGACAATTTTACTCGAAGACACGCATCATGCTCTGGGTACCGATGTGACCAACGGTAACTCAAGTGTAGGAAGTGCATCAGGGGCTCAGGGCTGACAAGGAGGGACTTTTTGTTTCCATTCAGCTTAGGGTTGTCACATCGATCGTCATGGCGGACTGAATTTGTATCAAGGGCTATGCCTATGTTGTAAATCAGTAAATTGTGTCGGGCTGACGTAGTGTTAATTAGATAAGTTTTTGTTTTTTAACATTAAGAACAGCGGGGTAATTACGTAACGTCACACACATACAATGGC
Organism: Amphipoea oculea; assembly: GCA_945859645.1. Classification (NCBI taxonomy): domain Eukaryota; kingdom Metazoa; phylum Arthropoda; class Insecta; order Lepidoptera; family Noctuidae; genus Amphipoea; species Amphipoea oculea. The sequence goes on from OX243880.1 coordinate 18,464,232, forward strand.
AATCGATCGCAATGCCTTTCATTTTGACGTTTGAGTCACGATCATTGCGTTAAGCAGACGATTTTTTCAAACTTAGGAGGCAATTGATTAGGAGTTTTCTTCAAAACCCTCGGAATGATTGAAAGTGTGTGGTAATTGGTTATGCAGCAACGCCACATGAGAAACTAAAAACTTTTCCTTAAAAAAAAGAGTACTGTTGGACCCGGCGCAAAACTGAACTAGGTCTTTTTGGTGCAGCCGTGAGGCATACTTTCCTGCTAATTTCTTACATCATCGAATTTTACACTTTCTATTTAATTTTTATTTGTTGCTATCGAATGTATGTATCTCTGGTGTATTGCGTCTTTTAGTCTGTGCTAAATAAATGTAAATTTTCTTTCTTTCTTTCAAAAGATGCCTATAAAGTTTCTCAACTTTCACATTACTATCTGATCGCCGTAAACGTAAAGACACCGTTTACAGTATTCATAAATGAGAAAGCTGATATTACATACATTCCTCATAAAAGAATAAACATTAATATTAACTACCAAAACTAATAATAAACTTCATAATCCGACAACATAAGAAAAGCAGTCATAAAATAACCAAATTAAATTCACAAATGTATGCGTGGAAAATAATTAATTTCATCGGAACAACGTCAAAACGGCATTTCACTAAAATGCAATGCAATGACCAGTTAAAAAAAATATTTAAGTCATTAAAAGTTAACGGGAAGCATAAAACTGTGCATAAAATGATTGGAGTTGAGATAATTAAGTTGTAATTAAAATATGTGCGGTTAATTTATCGTTTGGGGCAGCCCTAGCGGACACGTCGTTCAAAGAGCGCCGCTTGCGCATGGGCAAGCCGTCGGGACACCGCAATGTCTTCATGACGTGTGTTGCAAAGTTTAATTTAATTTATTATAGTTTAATTTCATTTTATTGGTGAAGACGTTTTTATGGTGTAGGATCTCAACGGTGGCAGTTGATTTTTATTCGAAGGAAATATAAATCGGTCGTGTCAGGAACGGTGTTCATTATTTTTCGCCATTGAGTTCATGCATTTGTTTTACCCGTATATTCAGAGCCTACTCATGCCTATCTAGTGCATTTTCCCATGTGCCTGATGGGATTTGTCATCGGCGAAAATGCAGCAAGTGCCATACAAACTTTCATGCCATATTTAACCCCTGAATTTATATATATAAGGAATTCTGGTGAAGCTAGACCCAGCGGTTCAGGCTGTGCGTTGTCTGTCAGTGATTTGAGGACCTTAACTTTATACCACGATTTCATCACCCATCCTCGACCTGCCGAGCTCAAATGCAAGCAAGCATAAACCATGAAATCAATAAATTAAGAGATTAATAAGCTGCAAGATAAAATGATTACTATCAGGAATATCAGGCAACTTTCTTTTCCCGCGTGCCTAATCTTACAGATGTTATCGCGCATTTTATCCCGAGGTGACAGCAGATCGTGTAGTATACCATTGATTCGATTACAGCCAAGTCATGGTTCGTTGAAAGAAAACCAGTTACACAACTTGGTGATGACCGATGCTTTAACACTTACAAAGTTATTATTTATGCGAATCTGTAGCTTCTGTTCGGTCAAAGGGACGAACGGAAAGATTGAAAGAAAATACATTTATTTGACCAGGTTAAGCATACAATTTAAGCTTCAAAAACAATCACGAAAAAACACACACTTAGATACTGAAAAAATTGTAGAAAACTTTGCGGAAAATAAGTATTCAAAGAGGACAATGGTTCGATAGTTTCAAAAGTTACGTGAACACTGAGTAATCTTCAGCAGTCACTTTTTAACCGACTTTAAAAAAGGAGGTTCTGTATTCGACCCGTATGTATGTATGTATGTATGTATGTATGTATGTATGTATGTATGTTTGTATGTCCGCGATTATCTCAAAAACTACTGAACCGATTTTGATAATTCTTTCATTAGTGTAATCTGCATACTTTCAGGAAGGTTTTAGTATATAATACATTAGGTAATTATTCTTATGTACGAAGTTATATGCATAAATGTACTGCCTCTCCGGCATTTCTATGTGAATTTTGATGATTCTTCGAGTCGTGTCTTCAATTCTTCAATGCACTAGTGTTAATTGAATTTGTGTGGGGTAGGTACAACTAAATAGTGAAAAATAAAAACTTTTTTACAAAAAAAAAACAACCGACTTCAAAAAAAAAACTACAAAGTGAAAAATAACTTTAATTTCGGAAGTCGGTGTCAAAAAACGAAAATACTGAACCAACGACACCGACTTCCGAAATTAAAGTTATTTTTCACTTTGTAGTTTTTTTTTTTATTGTAAAGAGCTTACAGTCTTCAGTTGGTACTCACACTTTAGTGGATAAGCTAAATGGAAGGCATTGTTTTCAGTAGTTCCTATGTTTAATAAATTAATATGTTATATCTTTTATGGTTGTTAGATGCATGCCAGACTTATACCTAAACTTTATCGTTAATCGGAACAATTTAGATTCTAACCTAATAAACCATGAATTTACCTATTAAAATATCTGGAACATTAACCAAACTTTTTGTGTGGTTGACCGCACATAGCCGGTGCTTTGAGGCCCAATTTCAAAATATTCAACCCATCATTAAAGGTACTCAAAAATGTCATCTATCTACAAAAACGTAGCGTTTATCTATTTAGTCGGAAATCCCAGCGGAATGACAATGTTCGTGGCACAAAAAACTTGCGTCCTCCAACTAAATTACACCTATAATCAAGGTTTGTTTTAGCCTCACGTAACGACTCCGACTCAGAGACTCCTACTTATTGCCAGCGAGGCAATTGCGTAACACATTATCAATCGGAATCTGCTTCATTTTGACAGTTCAACAACATTCATTGCGTTATTTACGTGTTGAGCAGACAAATTTTTAGAACTTGTGAAGCAATGGATTAGCAATTTGCTTCAAAATGATTCTGATTCCGATTGATATTGTGTTACGCAATTACGGTGCAGGCCTACACATGCGTCCTATCAGACATTGTAATATGACAACATTGTGCCTAAAAGACAATTATTTTTAAAAGAGAAAGCATTGAGTTTCTTGCAATTTTGACCGTTCTTCTCCATTAGGAAACGATCATTTGGAACCGCGGCACTTAGCTTCTGACGTTTCCAAAGTGCCTATGTAGGTTTATGTGAAATACTTTGAACTTGAGATAATTTAATTTAGTGTAAGTTATATATTTATGGTCCTAAAGGTTTGGTTTGCGGCCAGTTTTAACTGCCAATGTACGATGATGCTTCAGTCAATAATCATCCTATTTTTAGCCTCTAAAGTTGCTGTAGGCTAAACGAAAAATAGACAGTGGCATTGCTTAGTTACGCTAGTCTACGTAAACATAATACGCTACGCTTTACAACATGATATGCTACGCAATACTTCGCTACGCAACATGATACGCTTAGCAACAAGAAACGATACGTATAGTCCTACGCTAAGTTACATGCTACATTTATTAGCGTTAGTGAATTTTTTCAATATCGAACATATTTCAAAGAGGGGGCCGTGGCTAAATAATAACAGCCGCACAGGTCGATCGATCAGGTTAAGCTACGCTTGCCGCGGTTGGTCTGTGGATGGGTGACCATCTTTACATACCGAGACCCCTCCGTGCCTCGGAAAGCACGTTAAGCCGTTGGTCCCGGCTGTCATTCGTGGATCTTTGACAGTCGTTACGGGTAGTCAGAAGCCCGAAAGTCTGATAACCAGTCTTACCAAGGGGTATCGTATTACCCAGTAACTGGGTTGTGGAGGTCAGATAGGCAGTCGCTCCATGTAAAATACTGGTATTCAGCTGCATCCGGTTAGACTGGAAGCCGACCCCAACATAGTTGGGAAAAGGCTAGGCAGATGATGATCGAACATATTTCAAAGTTCTTGACCGGAGTTTACAGTGGACGCCTGGTGCAACGGCCGAGTCGCATCGTAATCGTCTCGTGACGTATAAACTATCCTGTTGTCGGCAAACCGGGGACACGAAGCTAATTATTTTTTTAGTGACGCCAAACTTTGGCTTATTTTGATGACACATAATAACAATAAAAGGTATCTCGGCATCGCGTGGGATATTTTTGTATGGAATTACATACTTTTTTGTAGAACTGGACCCTTCTGTTTTTGTATTGAATCATTTTCATGGCAATCATTGGGTTGTTAAAATGTCAGAGGGACATAGCGCTAACTTATTAAACCTGTAGATGCAATTAAAATAATTCTCGATACTTAAAAGTAGGTTTATGAAGTTGTGAAGAACGCAAATGTTTTCAAGGAAAAGTTAAGGATTATCTACGGATTAATCTTTATGAGGGCTCCGAAATGAAAATGGAATGACGATATCAGTGAAGTCAAAAGATCGGGTCATAAAATTCACTTAGTAATTACCGAAACGGTTTATTATATTAAAAAGGTTTGGCTTGGAGGTTTGGAATTTCTTGTCAATTTGCATAGATTCATGAATTTGCAAACTCTCGCGCAGGCTAAGTTCCTCTGAATTGGCCACATGACTTCAAATGGGGTTGACAAAATAAAGCTAATCTAATTATTGTTTTTATTAAATTAAATATCAAAATTTCATTTATTTTTGACAACCGTGATTCATATTTTGCTAGTAAGTATAACAAACAGCTTAAATTATAGTGTTAGTAACATTTATATTAAAGCTAAGTATAAATTGTTGGTAGGTACCTATTGTTGTTATAGTTGTTTTTTAAAAACGTTTACGGTGCTATTTATTAAAAATACCTAGTAAAAGTGTTTGTAAACTGCAACTTATTTATCTTCAATTTAAGTAAACCATTTTCGCCACTAGGTACAGTCGAGTTCATTAATATATTGGCAGTGACAATGTTTCAAAATATTGTAAGCGTTAAAATGATCATATAGTTCTATACAAACTTAGACATCAATAAAATGTTTTCATATAAACTGTTCATAAGTATGATACGGTAGTGCAGTCAAAAATATCTGACTACTCTTCGGAACATAATATCTAAACACTCTAGTGTTCAATATATTTGTTGCAACCTAGGATTCATAAAATATCTATACAGCTTTGAATATTCAACTAAACGGCCTTTACCATAAAATTTATTTTTGCTTGCCGGAGCAGAATTTCGAGTAATAATGCAATAATGCCGTTGAAGGATGTCATAACTGACAACTTCAAGTTGATTTTGTTTCAAGATCTTTTTCATAGAAAAATAATTGCATAGATATTTGTGAACCTAACTTTGCGCTAAATAATATGAACAAGGGATTGCGCACAATTTTTAGAGTCTTTGTCTGTAGTAATATTATTGATTTAATGTAGTCACATATTTATGATGTCACAGATTGTTTACAATTTATTGTACGGCGAAGCTGTTTAGAGTTTTATGAAACTTACCATTGCCTATATATTTTTGATTCATGAACATGCTCAGATATTAAAGAACTCGACTGTACAACAATAAATTCAACTCCCCGTCCTCAACAGACAGCTTTTTCATTCTGCAAACAATCAAACACACTACACAAGGATGCCAATGCGGAGATATTAAAAGGCAATATCTTGTTGGTCGTAATGGTCGCTGGTCGGGAGCGGGCCCACCTCTAATGACTCGTAATTACGACCAACGTAATGGACTCAGTAATGGCGGCCCGCCACAAAGCGATGCCTCCATTTTGTATTTTATTTCTTTTTTTTTTCGAGATGATGTCTCGGCCAATGCGTTTCGATTCAGCCAGCTTTTGATTTTATAAAATGTGTGAAGGTTTTTTGTGAGTTATAATTTTTGATGTTGGGTTACTTAATATACTATTGTGTTGGAGTTTTGTTAGATGAGAAGCTTTGACCACCTTTTGTTACGGCAGGAGTGTTAATTTTAACGACAGATTAAAAAACCCTACATCTGGACACCCATTTTCGGATGTCTATGGTCTTCTTTTTGTTTTGCAGGCGTGCAGAAATCGAAAACAATCAGCTACCTATATTTCCTGGTAGTTTATACAACCCAGAGGCCGAATAAATTTCCTTAAATTGATTCTTATAAGGTGTGCAGCATCATAAAAATAATCGGAAGTTGCGAAATAAAAAAACAATTAGAAAGTTTTGATTACACGACGCAACAAAAAGTGTAAATTAACTTTACACCTATCACGAAAGGAATAATAATTTATTTCTATATTTTTTTATGATCGCCTCCTAGTTCCGAGAAGTCGACTGGAACGGCACGCACCCCGCCCCGCTGTAGGGTCGCCATGAGTTCGTGGATCAGAATTCTGTATTCTTATTCACAATGACTCATAGCATAGTCAACCTATAATGTTCTAACTGTTCTGTGTTCCCACTGCTGGGACACAAGCCTCCTCTCACTAACATCAGGCACTAGTTGTCTGGCATTTATGCTGAATTGGGCCTATTTAGCGCAGCCGTGAGGCACACAAAATAGGTAGCTATTATTTTTAAGTTTTTTGTTAATATTACCTATGTGCCTTAGCCTGGGTCGAAAAAAAAAATATTTTCTTTCTCTCTTTCAGAGGGAGTGGGCTGTAATTTAACATGCGGGCCCAAAATTGTTGGTTCTAAGACATTACGGTTATCTTATACTCGTATATCTATTATCATCCGTTTTAAGAGCAGTGAATGACTCATACCAGTTCAAAAATGAGCATACACACAAAAAGAATCGATAAACTCACATTTTCGTCCAAACATTTCGTAAGTAAATGAATTGCTGGTATGTGTTTATGATTCGTAGGACTTACGATTTGCATATTATCCAAAAAGTTGAATCTTTTTGTCTAGCTAGTGGATCCCGCAATTGATCCTACAATTTTTTTCCACAAATAATGAATTGAGACTGAAACAACTACTGAAACTGTTGTTTTTGTTTTTTTGTTAGGTATCACAACGAGGTTGAACATTATTATTTTCCAGACACATTACCTGAAGATAAAATTGTATGAATTAGCCACAAACAGCCTCTCAAGAACAGATCAAAGTTGAAACGTCTTCTCGCTTATCCAGCGAAAAATCGAAAGGCTGGTCTCCCTCAGCCCCGCCTCCCCGCACCTCATCAGTGATGATTTCGATGTTTTTTGTGAGTTATTTGATTACTGTGTGCGCCTGCGCCGTCTCAGCGCGGGTTACGATATTAGTCCGGGTTGAGTTGTTCACGCTTCGAATGGATCGTGTAGGGCTCCTGTTTATTATTATGTAATTCTAGACTGGAGATCTAGAGTTCTAGACCACACTCCGAGAAGTTTTTACTGTAGGTATTGCAGACAGAGTTTTCAAAGTTTATGGAAAACATCGTGAGGAAACCGGCATCTCCTAGAACCAAAAATTCAAAGACATGTGGCATCCTCTAACCCGCACTGGGCCCGCGTGGTGGATGACGGCCCATTCCCTCTCACCGAGAGGAGGCCTGAGTCCCAAGAGTGGGAACATTATAAGCTGATTGGTTGATTGGTGGAATGGTGGCAGACAGAGGAGCTTACGATTTGACAAAAAGGAAGGTGTTGAGTTAAAATTAAAAGCTATTGAAAGTTATGTTAATAGCTACAACATCTTAACTTTATTCAATATATCGTCGACCGTAGGTTCAAATTGCGGTAAGGGACAAAATACCCAAAATGAGTTGAGTATACAGTTTTGTTCAGAATTTTTCGCTCTATCGAATGGTGAATATGAAAAAATTCTAGCTTAAGAAAATGTCCCTTACCCTAATGATTTTTGGATCCAAATTTCGAATCAGCCCCATAATAACGTCCGAAAAAAACTTGTCGGCCTCTCCTGAAAAATCGTATTTTGTCCCTTACGTCAATTGAACCTACGGTCGACGATATAGCTAGTTTTATTAACATACCTATTTACATAATATAAGCCAACATATAAACTATAATAATATGTACAATTATATGAAAAAATAAACAAAATAATCATAGGGCATCAAAGAATTCGTCCGCATCGCCTGTCAACAGGAACAGTGCCCAAAAGGCTGGCAGCATTGCCACGTTGTATGGCAATGCTAATTCTTTGGCCATGAAATAGGCCAGCCCTCTGGTCACGTGAAGAGTCGACTATCACATCTTAACTGCAATATTATTTTTGCCTGAGATTTTCATTTCACTGAGGAGTTTCATTATACCTCTAAATCAGCGATTTTTTTTTTAAAATAGGTACTGTTATACATGTTCCTATCATTTTGTTGATCCATTTTAATCTTATCTCACCAGGAAACAGAGCTTTAGGTTTTATTATACGTAGGTATGAGGTGAAATTTTTTATATTGTATCAAAATTACAAACTCATACTAAGCAGGTACGTCTCTTACAAAATTTCTGTCTACTTACTAGCCTAACAATAAACCCATTCATTGTGCTTGAAACATCGATTAGGTTCTCAGCCATGCACAGCAAAAACGGCTTTCGAAGCTCAAATTATTTAACCCGATATCGATATTAAACCCACCGAGAGATGTTTTTTATCGATAAGAAAAAAATATATGCCTACGTCACTCTGTCTTGACCACGAACTTATAAGATTATGCCATGGCTGGATACGAAGTTTGAATAAAATGAACTGCCGATGTATTCTGTAATAATCTCAACTTGAAAAATTGTAGGTGAAGTGACTACTGAATCGACCAGCTGATTTTTGATCTGATTATACAAGAAGATTTTTTTTATCACCATCCAAATTTTTACAGGATGTTCTACCCATGAATATGAACAACTTTCACTATGGGACCAACTCTGAAATCACGAAAAAAAGTCAGCTGTTTCATACATTTTGGTCAAGTAGGTATTGAACTTTTGTATGAAACAGCTGATTTTTTTTTCGTGATTTCAGAGTTGGTCAATTAGTGGAAGTTGTTCATATTCATGGGTAGAACAACCTGTAAAAATTTGGATGGTGATAAAAAAATCTTCCCGTGTATTTATATTATAGTGAGATAGTGTTAAAAATTGGTAAAAAATAATCATTGTCTTTATTTATTTAGACCTAACAAATAATAGATTAACTAAAATTAATTAATGGATATATCAGACGATATAAAATGTTAACTGATTTGATTATGAACCCTTAAAATAAATACTACAAAGTTTGCCAATGGTCGGTTATAAAAGTAGTTTCTCATTAAATTATAAAACTGATATTAAAATCAGATTCCGATTCGATAAGCTTATCGTTGTTTAAAATTGGAGTACTGCAAAAACGCATCTGAGTTATCTATAATCGATAACTCATATTAAACTGGGTTACGTTAAAATCAATTAAAGTTAAAAGGATTATTGTGTCATTCATAAATTGAATATTTAAAGGCAAGTGATAAAATCTATTTATTCAGGTGTTAAATAAACAGTAGAACCCTTAAGAGCCTATACTACCTCAGCTAAAGTTCACTCTTTATCTCGCTCATACGATACTGCTCGCGGACTGAGTGAGAGCGAGACAGAGTGCAGTGCTGGGCGGCAGGTAGCGCCAATAGTTTAGGTATTTGCTTTTTACGGTGAAAATCATGGTAATTATAAAAAAAAATAGTTAGTATGCAGTTTCATGATCTAATTTGAAGTATTTTTTGAATACCAGCGGTTTATTGTTCGGGTTAGAGGTAACTTTGGATTTTTTTTCTATCGAGAAAATTTTACGGAATCGTGTTTTCATCTAACATAGGACTTAGCATTAATCCTCAACTTACCATATATTTATTTCAAAATTAGTGGTGCAGTATTTTCGACATAACGGAGGATCACGCTAAGCCATTTGAGGTAGTATAGGCTCTTAAATGAATTGTGCTACTTTCGCCACGTATAACCCTGATTTGCTGGAACACCACACATTAATTGGGTAGGGGGCTTGCGTGTTCCATATTCACACGTATCCTACACCACGTTGATATAATTATATTATCACTTCTGAAAGCGTAATTCCAATTAATCACTGCTACCAAGAAGAAAAACACGATCTTGAAAAAAACTCTTATGAAATGAGTGTGATTTATATGTACCTATAGGTATTTTAAACGACTGCAAAAGTAATCGATAATACTTACCTATAGTGAAACACGTCGATATCTTCACATTCTTTTACCAAATAAGTTCGTATCCATGCCCTCCTAATCTAACAAATAAATAAAAATAAAAAAACCCCGCGGCATTCATTAGACATCATATTGAAAGCTTACTCGGGCGCTTTTAATACATTCGACATAGCATAGTTTTGTTTTAAAAATCGTCTAATTACTCGACTCCTTTTATGAGCACCTCTATGCAATCCAAGATGGCGGCGTTTTGTGAGCCGCGATGATGGTATTTAATTAAGTGTATTAATGTTAGATGTATATAGTGATGGACAATGGGTGAAGATGATTATTAGTTGTTAATATTCTGTAAATTACGTACCTATGAAGTTCTGTAGCTTTTGTACGTACAGTCACGTCTAAAAGTATGTATACACTTGGCTTTATTCAAAGGCGATTTTCTCCTTTATTTTTGAATGAAATTTTATGTTATTACGAAAATAGTATTTTCAAACCCATAGGTTTATGTTAAGTGTCGTATTTCAACGTTGCATTCGTTATTTCACGAAAAAATCGCAATTGAAAATTGCCAAGTGTATACATACTTTTAGACGTGACTGTACCTACTTAATTATAGGTAGTTGTGTGACGTATGTTTTCTTTTGGATTCACGTTTTTGTAGTTATTATTTTTCTTGTAGGTGTTGTTTTTCTGAGGCCTTATGATGTATTTGGCCGTCATTGACAGAAATCACAAAAATCTAGACACCTCTACCGATCATAATCAGCCTATGACGTTCCCACTGCTGGGCACACATGCCTCCTCTCTGTGAGAGGTAATGGGCCGTGATCAACCAAGCGGGCCCAGTGCAGGTTGGTAGATTTCACATGTATTCGAATTTTTAGTCCTAGGACATGCCGGTTTCTTCGCGATGTTTTCCTTCGCCTTTTTGAGAGTAATGATAAAATAAATTACACAAAGCAAAGCACCTGCCTGGGTTCGAACCCACGACTTACCTACAACTCGTAAGTCGGTGTCGTTACCACTAGACTACAATTGCACTCGAGTACTAGGTAAGTGTACCGATCGCATAATCGAATCAACAAACTTATCAAGCAAATTGGTGACAATTGGTGATCCTAAGCCGATAATAACAAAACTTTGGTGGAAGTATCTTCCAAAGTTCCTCTTTGTCTAAAAAAATACCTTAACTAGGTAGGTATGTATGTATGTACGTCTTGTGGCATCACAAACATAGCGAACAAGTTTCATTTCACACCTTCGCTATCCGATCGCTTTTTTTTTTCCTAAATAACTAATTAAGACTACGTCTAAACCACAATTTATGTATAATTTGATACATTAGAAAACCCGTTCTAACGTTTTGTAGACCATTTTACTCCATAATTTAAAAGTTATGACGGTATGAACCCCCCCGGGGCCGAACACTTTGAATTAATTAACTCAACATAAATCAAACTTCGATCTATTTTTATATTTTTTTACTAATCACAGTAATTCAATTACGATTTAATCTCGTCTTTTAACCTGGTATCATAAAAAAAGCTATAGTTGTTATATCATTTTAATTATATTTAGAGATGCAAGCACGTCATAATTACCAGTCTAAAAAAATAATTTCCGTCTACCATTTTGAAAACTACACTAAAAATAAAGATTGAATCGTAAACATTTTAAATGTCCCACGGAGGGTAATAAAAACGAAATTTAAACAAACAATTTATCACCTATAATACCAATTAAATCGAGACTACATTACTGTTGTCTGGTCGCTTGATGTCGCCCTTATAATATGCAGTCGGCATTTTTAATTAACGTTAAATACTGACCCAGAAAAAGGTTTAATTGCTCATTTAAAAGCGTTTATGATGCTAAAAGTTTGCATCGTCCCGTAATATTTTAATATGTCCGTGGCTAATCGGTTGGGAATCGATTTGGTCGAGATAAAATAATGGTGTGTGTATAGCTTTATATTTAAAGGAAATTTTATTCTCTGTGCTTTTTCCTCCTTGAACTTTATAATTTAGATCATGAGCTTTGTACAATAACATATTGAACGTATTTTATTAATTACTTGCAAATCGTGATTTCATTTTGGTCTTTAATGTTTATTTGCACGGTAATTGCGTAATACACTATCAGCAGAAATGGCTTTAATTTTGACAGTTCAACAACATTCATTGCGTTTTACGATGTAGAGCAGACAAATTCGAATATAATTTATGAAGCAATGGATTGGCAATATCCTTCAAAAGCATGAGATGAGAAAGATAGTGATTGAAAGTGTTTTCTGAAAACTTTAGGGTACAGACGTCAGCACATCAAGCTACCCGAAACAGTCAAATTTTCCCAATCAACTTTGAACCTTATGCTTTAGCGATAAAGTTTAAAATCTATTAAAGAAATTTGTCAGGTTGTAGTAGGTTGATGTGCTGGCGTCTGTACATTTTTAACATGATTTTTATACTTATCTATTTAATTTCTCGCACACAATAGGGTACGGTCGAATAAGCTAGATATTTGGTATGCAGGCAAAAATATTCATGTTTCCACTACACTGCCAATATTTAGCTTTATTTTGTGCGTTATAACTTTTTCAGCTTACGGCATCCTTAATTAAATAAAGTGGTATAAAAGAATTGACTAACTCAGCACACCATTGTTTAAAAGCAGTTGCAAGTTAGCTGCCTGTATACCAAATAGCTTGTTCGACCGTACAAACTGTGGTACAAAGGAGGCATTCTCTATCAGTCGACCAAGGGTGGTGTACCTATACCTACTTATACAAGATAATACTAGTTTAATAATTTAGTTTATACTCAAGATCTTGATGTTAGGTACTTTGACTGGGGGTGTGCGTGTGTCTAATAATAACTGTAATTCTCTTAATTATTATTCCGTTTATTTATCTATGTACATATTCAATTACATTTTTAAATATTTCTTAAAATATAAAAAATAAGTATGAAAAACATTTAAAAATATAAAAAAATAGTAGTCCGCCGGTGTCGGGAGCAGGGTCCAAGCTACCGGTGGTTAAAGCTCCAGACACAGGAACCTCCTCACAATGCGAGCCGTGTCCAGAAGTACTGCTTTCTGAATCAAGCCCTTGATCCAGGTGCCCAATGTGAGCCTCCTCAGGTGTTGGTCGGGGCTCTTGGCTATCAATCCATTGGCTGTAACGACTATCGGCAAAATTATTGCTGAGTCAACATCCCACATGTCGACAACCTCGCGAGCCAAGTCAATTGTTATTATTTAGTTTACGAAGTTGCCGTTGTCAAAGAAACTATTAAATTGTTCTTTGTAATCCCACAGTTTAAAAGTAAATCTCTTTATTACCGCATCTGCCGTAAACCAAAAAAGCTCAACAGTCCAGCAACATTATAATAGTCAGTTGCCAGGGAATCGTACCCGCACTGCCGCACCGCGAAGTTGTAACCGAATCGATTGGACACACGTTACCTCACCGCGGACAGAAAGCAAATCGCTTGCGGCCATCGACAGAAAAAAAAAGAAAAAAAAGTTCGAAGAATAAAGCTATGTGGAGACAATTAATTGATTGTGCTGTGTGCACACGTATGAATTTAATAAAATAAAAAAGGATTTGTCAATAATTGTCTGTGCTTTCAGCGTGCCACACGGCCATCGTTATAATTTTTTTTCTTTCATTCTGTGCCGTACTTGATAGTTTTTCCTTTATTTAGTTTTCATTAAAATTGACCGTTGAATATTGTTCGGATCATCAAAAACTTTTTTTTGTTAAATATTCAGAACTATATGTTTCGCCGACCCCAAATAAATTAGGATGAGGGCAGGAGAGAATGATGACATGTCTTTTTCTTCCATAGTTCTCTATTAGTCGTCATTTTAGTAGTCTCCGTTTGTAGCCATATCATCTTTCACACAGTCCATCCATCGTTTCCGCCCATCCATTGCAATCCATACCTACTAATATTATAATTCGAAAGTAACTCTGTCTGTCTGTCTATATGTTACCTTTTCACGCCTAAACCACAAAACAGATTTAGATGAAATTTGGCAGAGACATATACTACATCCCGGGGACGGACATAGGATAGTTTTTATCCCAGAAATTATCCTTTAAGGAGGTGAAAAGGGGGATGGAAGTTTGTATGGGGAATCAATAACCGCTAAACCGATTTAGATGAAATTTGGTATGGAGATAGTTTGAATTGTGGGGAAGGATATGGAATAGGTTTTATCCCCGAAATTATCCCTTAAGGAGGTGAAAAGGGGGGTGGAGATTTGTAATGGGAATCAATAAAAAAGGACTATAATACTTTTATCGCGAGGGGTGTAACCGCGGGGCACAGTTAGTATATCATAATTATAAAGTCGAAGTAAATGTGTTTTTTCCCAAAAACGAGTTAAATATGACGAAAAGCGTATATTTACGTTAGCATAGACGTAAAAAAATAAATAAAGTAGCAGTGACATCGATGTTTCTCCAAATGAGCGATATATGTAAACATATTATAAATTAAAGTCGCTTTTCGTGTTTGTCTGTCTGACCGCGTTGTTCTTCTAAGCTGCGCAGCGGATTTTTATGCGGTTTTCAACATCATTTAAAGAATTTATTTCAGAAGGTTTATGCGTATAATAACTTAATATTTAACGCGCATATAATAAAGAAATCTCCATGTCAAGTCGTAAAAAACGTGCGAAACAGGGGCAGGCTGCTGGTCGATCTATAAAACTTAATTACAGACATTAAATTAATCTGTCATGGCTTTAATTTTATTTCGTTTAGATTTCCGTTCTAGATTAGATAGGGCTATCGTAGTTTGATCTAGAACGTTAGGCAAGATAGACATACTGGTATTTTGAAAGTACGTTGTTCATTTTGAAATATTTGAACAGCTGTCTCTGCTTGCATTGTCAAATTAAATACCTACTTAGGCCCGCTTGCATCACAAGTACCCAAAGCACTAAACGCGTTTAGCGCTAAACATAATATTTAATCATTTATTACGATGTTGGTCCCCGGGAAAAAGTTGTTCAGTTTGATAGCCTGTACCCAATAGATATCCGACACTAGGGTTGCCAACTTTTTTTACAAGAAATAAAGTATATTCAGGTCTATGAAAAATATTAAACAGTATTTTATTTATTTATTGATTTAAATACATATTTTTTAGAGCTTCCGCACAACTTACTTACTTCTGAGAACGCACACACTCACTCGCATGTCTGTGAGCGCCCTCTGACTATAATATAAAAAAAGTTTGTGTGAGCGCCTAAGTATAACACATAATAATGTGTTTTCATTTTGATGCTGAAAACAGTATTTTGTATACTTTATTTTTGTTCAACAGTAAAAAGTATAATTTAGTGAAAAACAGTATAATACTGTTTAAAACAGTATAATACTGTTTAAAACAGTATAGTTGGCAACCCTATCCGACACACCCCTCTGAAATACATACCTATACAGGAAGATTTTTTTATCACCATCCAAATTTTTACAGGGTGTTCTACCCATGAATATGAACAACTTTCACTACGGGACCAACTCTGAAATCACGAAAAAAAAATCAGCTGTTTAATACAAAAGTTCAATACCTACTTGACTAAAATGTATGAAACAGCCGATTTCTTTTTCGTGATTTCAGAGTTGGTCCCATAGTGAATGTTGTTCATATTCATGGGTAGAAAAAAAAATAAACACCCTGTAAAAATTTGGATGGTGATAAAAAAACCTTCCTGTATAGTTCATTAGAGCCAAACAAATTGTTACCAAATACAATAATTCTGAATAATAAAAAATACTACCGCTAATATTATACAACTAAATTACAGAATAATATAACAAGACATAAAAATGATAACTTATATAACAAAATTAAAAGTTTCATGTCCATTATGACTGAAGCAATTACTTATCTATGTTTTTTACTGAAAATAATTATCTTCTACAACATCTATACTAATATTATAAAGAGGTAAAGTTTGTAAGTTTGTATGTAGGGGGTAATCTCTGGAACTACCAGTCGGATTTGAAAAATTCTTCTTGCATTTGATAGCGCAATTCTTGAGGAAGGCTATAGGCTATGTAACATCACGCTATGACCCTTAGGAGCCGAGCAAAAAGAAAAAAAGTAAAAAAGAACGTTAAGTGATAGCGCGGGCGAGTGATGCGATACGACGGGGTGGCTCGGGGGAAACAAGAAGTTTCACGCGAACGAAGTCGCGGGCTGAAGCTAGTTAGGTATAAAGAGTGAAAGTCCAGCTAGTGCTCATAAATAATTACTGTTTGTATTTTAATGTGTTTTGCTAGTTCTAATTCATAATTATTATTTCTATGACAGGTGTAGGTGAGGAGGGACTACTGGCTACGTAATAACAGCTGCACGGGTCGATCGATCAGGTTAAGCAACGCTAGCCGCGGTTGGTCCGTGGATGGGTAACCATCTGTAAATACCGGCTGTCAAGGATCTTTGGCAGTCGTTACGGGTTGTCAGCAGCCCGAAAGTCTGTCAACCAGTCTTACCAAGGGGTATCGTATTAGAGTGAATTTCAACAAGGTCACGACCTCCACCTAATTTTGGTGGAAACCTTTGCCCCCGAATTTTTAATGAATACAAGAAGCCGATATGCAAGAAATACGTATCGTTAAACGGTACATATTTCCTGCACATCAACTTCTTACATTCATCAAAAATTTAAAAACAAAAATTTCCACCAAAATTAGGCAAAAATCACAGTTGTTGAAATTCACTCATTACTCAGTAACTGGATTGTGGAGGTCAGGGGGTCTAAAAAGGCCACTTTGGCAGAATCATAAAAGGATAACATTATGAATCATAATAAAACTCGTAAAATGGTCACAAACTGACAATTCATAATATTATGAACAGTCGATATTAGTGCAGGATATCAACTCAGGGCGGCGGCTCATGAACATCTAGCACGTCAAAGGCGGCGCCCACGGACCCAGTCAGGTGGTCCACTGTACACCCACCAACTCGCACTAGACAAGCGCGGTGGGTTAATTTGTCTAAACCCCTACTCTCTCATGAGAGAGTAGGGAGGCCTTTGCCCTGCAGTGGGACGTCACAGGCTAATAATAAATAATAATAAATGCTTTGAGTTTAACGAAAGACTCCTAGATTGGTTTTTACAAAAGGTGTATCGAATACTTGTGTTAATTCTTGGAACTGTTATGGAAACACTTTATAAAAGGCACCTGCACTGTATGTTTCCATTAATTGCTGAAAAGACTGAAAGAGAGCTGTGGCGAGACAGTGCTTCCTTACCCAATCCGTTCGTTTCACCCGCTGAGGACCTCCCACCTGGACATGAGTTACCTTGGGTAACCTGGAAGTCTTTAAGCAGACTCCGGACCCAGGTTGGCCGAAGCAAGGAAAACCTGTTCAGGTGGAGATTTATAGACGACTCCGCCTTGGAGTGTAAATGTGGTGCTGTTCCACAAACGATGGGACACTTAATATCGTGCCCTGCGTGTCCTGTCAGCTGCACGTTACAGGAACTGATGGACGCTAGTGATGGCGCCAAACAAGTGGCCGAATTCCGGGCCGAGTCCATTTAGATTGCTATCGACACGCTAAGAAGAAGAGGAAGAATTAAGTTATAGAGGAAGCATTAATGTAAAATACGTCTGGCATTGGCATCGCGAAGGGTAATTATCTAACCCCTCAAGTGTCAACGGTACACCACATGTACAGAAGAAAAAGTGCTCGAAATGTCAACGGTACACCAAGTGTACACAACAGTGTCATTGTTAAAACAATGACTTTACTACGCCCATTCTACTACTGCGACGCGTGGGATGTGTGACACATCATGTGTCGACAGGTAGGCGGGCAAACGTGTGATAGGTTAAGAGCCTATACTACCTCAAATGGCTTAGCGTGATCCTCCGTTATGTCGAAAATTCTGCACCATTAATTTTGAAATAAATATATGGTAAAGATGAGGATTAATGCTAAGTCCTATGTTAGACGAAAACACGATTCCACAAAATTTTCTCGATAGAAAAAAAAATCCAAAGTTACCTCTAACCCGAACAATAAACCGCTGGTATTAAAAAAATACTTCAAATTAGATCATGAAACTTTCCATACTAACTGAACTTACTTTAAAGAAGGTCTTATGTTATTTATTTTTTTATAATTACTATTATTTTCACTGTAAAAAGCAAATACCTAAACTATTGGCGCTTCCTGCCTCCCAGCACCGCACTCTGTCTCGCTCTCACTCAGTCCGCGAGCACTATCGTATGAGCGAGATAAAGAGTGAATTTTAGCTGAGGTAGTATAGGCTCTTAACTAAGTTTATACTACTAAATAAAGCTGAGGAGTTTGTGTGTTTGAACGCACTAATCTCTGGAACTACCAGTCCGATTTGAAAAATTATTTTTGCATTTGATAGCCACATATTTTTGGCATAATCAGTAACTTCCCACTATTGATATTTTATTAGATCTGGTTGTGGTCGGGTCAGGAACCGTGATCCCCAGGACCCCAGCCCGACCACAATCAAACTCTTATTACTCAAAAAGTTCAAGGCACAAATTCCTGGGATAAGTGGCACAATAAAACACCTCCGTTCCATGTCGTGGTCGGGTCAGGAATCACAACACAAATTCTTGAGGAAGGTTATAGGACTTATAGGATACTAGCTGCGCCCCGCGGTTTCACCCGCATAAGTCTCGATCCCATGGGAATATCGGGATAAAAAGTATCCTATGTCCTTTTCCGGGACTCAAGCTATCTCTATACCAAATTTCATTTAAATCGGTTCAGCGGTTTAGGCGTGAAAAGGTAACATAAAGACAGACAGACAGACAGAGTTACTTTCGAATTTATAATATTAGTATGGATTTAACAATTCGCTGGGACCCTTAGGAGCCGACCAAATACGAAGTAATTTCACGCGGACAGAGTCGAGGGCAGAAGCTAGTTGTAAATACTTTTAAACGCTCCATATAAGTACCGCTTTCTGTTGGAAAAGACAGTGAGTTCATACAAAAATCCCATAGAAAATAATTAAGATTCAGTTTTTTCTCGAATTTGGACATTTCGGGGAAACTTCAAGTTTTGCATGGATGTGTCGTATATTTTCCCCCAACTTGTTAATTTTTTTGTGTTTGTGTTTTTCTCTGGGTCATGTTTAACGTCAATAAACGGATTTTCTTTATTTTTTCTTTCCAAAAAATAACCTAAATTGGACTGTTTAGCCAAATCCTTCCAGCCGTAATTTTTACGTGGTGCGCTTCCCAACGCACAGCATTTTATTTTTATTAAAATATACCGGTCCATACACATAAGAAAATATACACAGCATTAGGAAAAAAAAAAATAATAATTTCTCTCTTACCTAGAAATAGTACCGGCAAGCTCGATAGATGGCGTTGCCCTGTTTAAATGCGCGCTATGGTTTCGTTCACACGATTTAGTTAGGGTGCGAAGTTTACCGTCGCAGATTAACAAACATATAAATAAACAGCCGCGGACTTATCCGGTCCGTGGAGCGTGAAGTATTTTTGAGGAGTTACTGTCTTAGGACTCGTGACTTCATAATATCACTAGCATTAGACCGCGGTTTCGCCCGCGTGGAAGTTGGTTATCTCACAAGAACGTATTTACCGGGTTGAAAAATATCCTACCTCTATCCCTTTTACCCAAAAAGGTAACAGACTTTCGAATTTATTAATACATTTCGGGTTTATTTATAAACGATTTTTAAATAACAGCCGCACGGGTCGATCAATCAGGTTAAGCTACGCTTGCTTCGGCTGGTCCGTGGATCGGTGACAATCTTTACATACCGAGACCCTCCGTGCCTCGCCAATTCTCCTGGCTTTCATTCGTGGATCGTTGACAGTCGTTACAGGTCGTCAAAAGCCCGAAAATCTGACAACCAGTGTTAACAAGGGGTATCGTATTACCCAGTAACTGGGTTGTGGAGGTCAGATAGGCAGTCGCTCCATGTAAAATACTGGTATTCAGCTTCAACCAGATCCTGATGATCATTGGCCTATTGCTTTGGAGATTAATTGTCAATTAAAACTAATATTATAAAGTGGTAAAATTGTTTGTTTGTTTATAAGAGGAAATCTCTGGAAGTAGGTAGGTCTGGTATTGTACTGATCGCATTACAAAAATCCCTTCACTGATAGAAAGCCACGCCGAGTGCCCTAGGTGTATCTACCAACCCGCGCTGGCCCTCGTGTGGTGGATTATGGTCCACTCCCTCTCATAGAAAGAGGAGGCCTGTGTCCCAGCAGTGGGAACATTATAGGCTGATTATGCTAAGTAGGAGAGCAGTGGTCGCCAAGTGGTAACGGACGCGACTTACGAGTTGTAGGTCGTAGGTTCGAAACCAGACAGGCGCTTTAATAATAATAATAACAATTACCGGAGATTTATTGTGAAAGACGGCACGGTTGACATCTGTCGGGCATGCCACCGACCGGGAGAATCAATCAGGCATATTATCTCCGGGTGTTCTCGTCTAGCTAACGGAGAATACTTGCATAGACACAACCTTGTAGCCAGGATAATCCATCAGCAACTTGCTCTGAAATACAGCCTTGTGGAATCGGAGGTGCCGTACTACAGGTATGTGCCCGACCCAGTTCTCGAAAATGGAAATATCACATTGTACTGGGATCGATCCATCATCACTGACAGGACTATTGTTGCCAATAAGCCTGATATAGTGGTGATGGATCGATTAGAGCGGCGCGCAATGATTGTTGACATAACCGTCCCGCATGATGAGAACCTCGTGAAAGCTGAGAAAGATAAACAAATCAAGTATCTTGACTTGGCTCGCGAGGTTGTCGACATGTGGGATGTTGACTCAGCAATCATTGTGCCGATAGTCGTCACAGCCAATGGATTGATTGCCAAAAGCCTCGACCAACACCTGAGGAGGCTCACGTTAGGCAGCTGGATCAAGGGCTTGATTCAGAAAGCGGTACTTCTGGACACGGCTCGCATTGTCAGGAGGTTCCTCTCTCTGGAGCCCTGACCGCCGGTAGCTTGGACCCTGTTCCCGATACCGGTGGGCTACTATTTTTTTATATTTTTAAATGTTTTTATATATTTTTTATACTAATATTTAAAAATATAATTTATATGTATATAGTGAAATAAAGGAAATAATAATAAAATCTTTATTTCAGACTAGGTCCATAGATATACATGCGAGAGTTACAAAATTTGCACACGAATAAATTCCTTCAGGATATTTGAGTCCTGTTTATGAGCCATGACCTGTAGGATGCTGTGAATTATTAATCGCAACTGCTCTCAAAACGGTGAAGGAAAACATCGTGAGGAAATCGGCATGTCGTAGAACCAAAAATTCGAAGACATGTGACATCTGCCAACCCGCACTGGGCCCGCGTGGTGGATTACGGCCCACTTCCTCTCACTGAGAGGAGGCCTGTGTCCCAGCAGTTTGAACATTATAGGCTGATTATGATGCTAAGTATAGGTGTTTTACGGTATTGTTGATTATCACGCGGACGAAGTCACGAGCAGAAGCTAGTAATTGATATAATTATTTTTTATCTGCTTTGGGAGTAGATTTATATTCTCAAAATGAGCGCACAGAATGGCGTTATGCGCTAATGTCATATTATTGTTTAAATGGTGAAGGAAAACATCGTGAGGAACTTTTGGTTCTAAGTTCGAAGACATGTGACATCTACCAACTCGCACTGGGCCCGCGTGGTGGATTAGGTACAGCCCATTCTTTCTCACAAAGAGAGGTAAACCCCAGCAGTGACTCATCTCAGCAGTTCAAACGTCATAGGCTGATTATTATTATTTATCCCTATATGCGTATTATTTTTACCTCCCTTCTCATGAAATTGAAGGATAATATTGATGAGTGCCATCTTTTTAGTCTAATATCACACGCCCTAATGACAGCCGGACCAACACCTTCAAATAAATATAAAAACGGAGAGAACAATGTCCGTATCCCACCCCACATAATCATAATTAACTCAAAAAACTCTCAGACAATGGTAATTACCTCAAAAAGTCTATAGAAAAAGAGCATGATACCAACTTGTGTATTAATAACCACTAGAGAATAGATGCATGAATTAAAATAACACAGAAGGCTCACTTTTATCATTATACTAGCTGCGCCCCGCGGTTTCACCCGCATAAGTGTCGATCCATTGGGAATATTGGGATAAAAAGTAGCCTGTATGTTAATCCAGGGTGTCAGCTACCTCCATACAAAATTTTATCAAAATTGGTCCAGCCGTTTGAGCGTGAAGAAGTAACAAACATATAAACACACACACACTCACAAATTTCGCCTTTATAATATTAGTGTGACGTGATGATAGTGTGATATTATTAGTGTGATAGCTAAAAGCAAGTAGGAACCACTAAAGTAGATATTGCTACGTAAGTTACGCTGATCTACGCAACATGTCATATAATGCTACGAAAAGTGCTACGCAACGCAACATGATACGCTACGTTACGCGAAGTGCTACGCTATACGACATGATGCGCTACGCAAGGCCCTACGCAACACGATACGCTACGCGGAGTGCTACGCTATACAACATGATGCGCTACGCAAGGCCCTACGTAACATGATACGTTACGCGAAGTGCTACGCTATACGACATGATACGCTACGCAAGGCCCTACGCAACGCGATTCGTAGCGCTACACAAGGTGTTACGTGATACGATACGCTACGTAATGCGCTACGCTGCGTAGCATGATACGTTACGTAAGAGCTACGCTACGCCAACCGCTACGCAAAGGTCTACGCTACGTTGCTCGCTACCCTGCTTAAAATTTGCTACGCAATACAGCAACAGGTAACACAGTGTACTACAGTATTGCTTGTTTCTGTATTTTGAACAAGATTTTATTTATTTCTTAAATAATGGTGCTAGTACAACCTAAGCCTTCTTTCTTTCCTTGCTTCATAACAGACGGTACTATCACGCGAGTATTATAATAATAAAAAGTAATTTGTGTGGCGCATGCGCGGCGCCCCGGGGGCGGGAGGGAGGCGCGGGGGGCGGGGCTCGGCGCTAATGCACACGATTGTGTGTGCGCCTGATCATAGGGTGCGGTGCGTGCGCGCAACACTATCTATGAGGATAAGGATGGGATTTACATAAAATGTTACATGCAACGAAGCCGTTTTTGGGACTGTAGTTACAGGGCTATTGTATGAGAATCGACGTTCAACCAACAAAGTCGAAATACATTATATATGAAAGCTTATATTTAGTACTTCATTTCATAGTATGGCAACAAGTACCCAGGTGCTGGGAGTACGGAGATATTTATTATTATTGAGGTAAAATATTCAAACAGCTAAACAGTGTTTGTTCTCGGGAACGCAGAACAAAGGCGGGAGGAGAGCAGCTTCTGCACCCTAACCCTTCCCCCGCTTGCGAGAAATGGCTACAACCAAATTCATGTAAACGTTATCTTACTATGGAGTACTAAATATTACGATATATTTAATTTCTGTTGGTTCTACGTCCAGTCGCCATACAAAAATGCGCATCATCCTTTAGGTGAAGTGAATCAATCCCTAGCGTCAGATGGGATGAAATTCACTTCAAGCTCACGTCAACCTAAAGTTTCATGGTGAGATTTACACAGAATAGACCGGCACCCTAATTGCGTAACACACTATCAATCGAAACCTGAATTATTTTGAAGCAAATCGCTAATCCATTGCTCCATAAGTTCGAAAAATTTGTTTGCTCAACAGCGTAAATAACGCAATGAATGTTGTAGAACTGTCAAAATGAAACCGATTCCGATTGATAATGTGTTACGCAATTGCCCCGCCGGGCGGTGTTCTGTTTTGTGATCTACATAGTAATAGGTCAACGAATTAGAGTAACTAGATCACATATCAATAACATAACAATATCTATGACCTACCTGTTGGACCTGGTTTACTCTCAGACGATAAACGTCGAGCAGTTGTGGCTCCGTGGTATCCGCGACTTACGAGTCGTCGGCCGGTCGTGAGTTCGAACCAAACAGGCACTTTACTTTGTGTATCATTGCTCTCAAAATGGTGAAGGAAAACATCGTGACGAAAATGGCATGTTCTAGAACCAAAAATTTGAAGACATGTGACATCCGCCAAACTGCACTGGGCCCGCGTGGTGTAGTATTATTGGCCCCCTGCCCTGCCTCTCAGAGAGAGGAGGCCTGTATCTGAGCAGTGGGAACATTATAAGCTGATAATTATGCAATACTTATGCTGACAGACGTCGACCATTTTTAACCGACTTCAAAAAAAAGGAGGTTTTGTTTTCGACCCGTATGTATGTACTTATGTATGTTTCTATGTCCGCGATTTTCTCAAAAACTAATGAACGTCTTTTAATAATTCTCACTAATGTGATCTACATACTTTCAGGAAGATTTTAGTATATAATACATTAGGTAATTATTCTAAAGTACGAAGTTATATGCATAAATGTACTGCATCTCCGGCATTTCTATGCGAATTATGATGATTCTTCTAGTCGGTGTCTTCAATTCTTCAGTGCACTAGTGTTACCTAATTGAATTTGTGTGGGGTAAGTAGGTACAACTAAAAAGTGAAAAATAAAAACTTTTTTTACAAAAAAAAAACAACCGACTTCAAAAAAACACTACAAAGTGATAAATAACTTTAATTTCGGAAGTCGGTTTAAAAATACGAAAATGCGGAACCATCGACACCGACTTCCAAAATTAAAGTTATTTATCACTTTGTAGTGTATTTTTGAAGTCGGTTACCCATGTGACCAGACCAAGTCGGGACTCTTTGACTATAGTTATTGTTTTAAATACCTAATATTTATTTGTTTAATACTTCAAGCACATAAATGTACAGAGGCGGACTTAATGCCATAGGCATTTTCTACCAGTCAACCTTTGGGTGATGCAGAGACAAACAGTACCCAAGATGCAGTAGTAAATAATACCCTCCTAAGTACTCGTAAGTTTATTTATTATGCCGCACAACTAAAGCCGCAAAAAAAAGAAAAACATGGAACACAAATTCGCAATCTAAATGAACATTAATTTTTATATTGGCATAAATTAATTAATTGCAAAACATTAATCTTATCGAGCCAGAGTGAATGAAAATCGGAATTTGTTACAAAAACGGACAAAATGTCAATAGGCATTAAAGCTGATATCTCGAAGCTCGGATTTAACTTTTATTGCTCTTTCGGCCGTAAAAAGCTCAGTCCGAGTGTTTGTAGTCCAAGAGCTATCGTGCTCGAGTCAATAGCCATCGGAAATATTGTTGAGTGAAAACTTTAGGCGCATTTTGCACTTTCTTTCTGAACGCTCGGGTCAGTGACGCTAGATCGGATATATTCGGCTCCAGTCGGTCAGTGACATTAAATCGCCTACACTCGACGCTGAATCTAATATACTTTTTTTTTGTGGATGGGAAGCTCTGGGTGGAGCGGAAGGGAGTGTCAGACTCTTACTGACTAAAACCCACCCGTGTTCCTTCCTTAGCCCTTTCGGACAATCCCGCACCGAATCTGATATACTGGATTCCAGTCGGTCGGTGACGCTGAATTGCGTTTACCTAGATACCTACTTGGCTCATAATTATAAGTTTCCACTTCTATTCTGTGCTTCTATCGCGTGGTCATCAGGTCAGGTCCTCCGTGAATGCCAGTCCTCCGAAGAAACGGCTGTCATTCGCGATCGTAGCGAGGAGTTGAAGGAGATGATGGAAGAAGTGGGACATCTCAGCGCTGAACGTTTAGCAGCCTTGGAGCAGACGTTACCTCTTGCCGAGCACTTCGCTGATACATACCATGGGTAAGTTTAGAAGATCGTATTTACATGGCTACAATAAAAAATGTTGGTCCTTTTAGAAATTCTATCTTTAAATGTCGGACATCTAACTGTCAACCTTCGAAAAGTTGTCTTCACTAACAATATTATTTGTTTCCAGATTATCATCTTGGTTGGACGACATGGAGAAGCAGATCCAGATGCTAGCGATGCCCGCGCATCGCTAGCATCTGGATAGCATAAACAATCTTTTTTTTTTATCTAAGTATTTGACTTCGACTGGATTCTTAGATTTAGGATATTAGCTTAGTAGTTAATGGTTTTTTTGCTGTACGTTTTGGTATTTAATTAGCCTATTTTAAAAGGTCATATGACATAATTATCTATCGAGGAAAAAATACCAGATAATTGTTTTGAGATCTGTTTTTAAAGTCTTTTGAATTCTTTGAACCGACGGGTACTACCAAATGGCTTGTGAAAGAATTTACAAGTATTTAAATATAGTAAGATACATTCGACCGGAAAAGAACCAGAGTTACCGAGATAGCTTGCAGAGCAAGTAAACTAAAGTGGCAGTGGGTTGGCCATGTTTGTCGAAGGACCGTTGGCCGGTGGAGCAGACGAGTCCTGGAGTGGAGACCGCGTATCGGCAAGCGTAGTGCCACCTCCGTCCGTCCATCTAGCTGAGCTGAGCTAGGGAGAGACTGGATGCGGAAGGCGGAGGACGGGGTGCTGTGGCGCAGCCTGGGAGAGGCCTATGTCCAGCAGTGGACTGCAATAGGCTGAGTTGATTAATTGAAGGTACATACCCAAACTTATTGCCTCTCGCTACTTATCGTCCCCCATATTTCCTAGGATATTATTAAATTAATTTATATTCATATCACAAATTGGCATTTGCGCTGGAGATATCGCAAAAAACTCAGCAAAACCTAAGATATTGCGCCGGTTAGGTATGCCATAACCATATCGTAACGTGGTAAATAATTGGCCAATTATGAACTTGTTATTAAAATGTCTCGATTATGAAGTTTATAAGCCTAACTACTTATAAAGTAACTGCACTTATTAAATATGGCATACAAATAGAAAAAGAAATTGAGGACACCACAATACCTATTTTAATTTTTTCCCATACTTATAGGACTTTTTTTTTAGGAATGCTTACAAACTAACAAACCAATGACATAAAGAATGTAATATTAAAAAATTGCTAATAACAAGCCTCCACATATACTTATAGCAAAAAAAAAATACTTTTACTTATTATTTTATCTATGATGTACTGTACAGGTATGATTCTTAAAAGAAAACAGGATAATATGATCTAGAACAAACATAGGTGCATAACTACATCTTTAACAGTGTAACAGCTTTTTTTTTGTGAGGGTGTGAAATCATAAAACGACTCCTCCCGCTTTGGCTGGAGCGGAAGGGAGTGTCAGACTCTTACTGACTAAAACCCACCCGTGTTCCTTCCTTAGCCCTTTATGTTTCGGACAATCCCGCTTTACTATGTGTGTCCCATAAGTGACAACCGCAGAAAAGACACGTTTTTCACAAACTGCCATCAAAATAACGACATTTTTAACACTTTACTCCCATTTGGGCTTAAACGTGTTCGTTGCACCTTCGTTTAGCACCGACAGAATATTAGCTTCGGTTTCAAAGACTTGCAAGTTCAATACTTAAAAACATCCCTTGTAAAGACCAATTACTTAATAAAATAAAAAGATAGTTTTAAATGTTTCGTCGTTCTAATTATCCGGTTCTAATTACATCAATTAAGTATCGTGAGCTCATTGTCGCGTCTTAAGAGCTGGTAATTACGTTGATGCGGTTCTTAGGAAACAATTAAATGTATTAAAGTTTTTGTGTTCGCATCGCTGCGTGTTGCCAGTTGCTAAGTTCTGGAAGCATTTTTGTGGATTATGTAGGAGGTAATTACCGATCGTGTCTACTCCATGTAATTTTTTCATTGAGAAAGAATATACATATAGGTATATTTGTACGAGTAGAGACAAAATAATAATTTGATATATTAATATTTTCGTAAACTTTCTTTTTTATTTTTCGTCTGAACTAGCTGTAGTGTGTACTTAAAATCTACAAATCTCTGCCTAAATATAAGAATGTTTTAATAGATTTAATTTAAGTATCTCTAAACGTTATATTTTTTTATGTTCTTTAATAATTATTATTAAATTTTTCAAATGTTACCTATTATTAATATTTTATCTTTCTTAGCTTAGTTGTTAGACAATTTTATTGTGCATGCTGTTGTCTCCTATAAGTGAACCTACTCAATATAATTATGTTGCCCTTTAAGTATTTATGTGTCATGCATGTATTGTGTACATCTTTTATCAATGATTCTACATCAATAAATAAAATAAAATATAAAATTCTAAAATCTACATAAAAACTTGCATTACTTATTTTTTCCACCTTTATACCGGCTCCTGGCCTACACGGGCGACACAAAGGGGCCGGATATAATCAAATTGATTCGTTAATTACTGGTTTTATCTGCGACCGCCATTACTGGCCGGCCAGCCCACGCCGTATATACTTAATTGATACCGATTCGAGGGAATAGAGGACGCGGTCGGAATTACGAGTTCACATAATTATGAACCGCGATTTTGCAGCAGATTTGTGGTTGATAACGTACGCATATGACTTCATTTGGCTGCCAAAAGTTCTCATAAATGTGCTCCGCCGGGAGCATTTGCCTGTAATGTAACGTTACAGATTCGAGCATTACATCAGTGAGGGAGGAAAATCGAGCATTACAACGCGCACCTTGTAATGATACAAAACGAGTATTACGTCAGTGAGGGAGGAAAATCGAGCATTACAGCGCGCACCTTGTAATGATACAAAACGAGTGTTACGTCAGTGACGGAGGAGAACCAAGCATTATAATGCGCACCTTGTAATGATACAATGTGTAATACCTTGATACAACTTGTAACATCAATGCGCACCACTTGTAAAAAGTCAAATCTGTAATGTTACATTACACGCGAATGCTCGTCAGTCAGGGAGGTAGTATTGTAATGCTCACAGTCGAATCTGTAATGTTACATTTCACGCGAATGCTCAAAATATAACTTAATTTTCTACACGAAAAGATATACATTTCACTGTGAGAGTTCAGAATACGTTGGAAATGTGTACTTTTTCGTGTAGAAAATAAAGTTATATTATGAGTAGCTCTTTTAAAGTGTGCGCGCAGCGTCGCGTCGCGTCGCGTCGCGTCTCGGTGTGAGCTGACCCTTAGATGAAATTTAGAAACGCCGGACCTTAAATAACGCAACGAATGTTGTTGAACTGTCAAATGAAAGCTATTGCCACTGATAGTGTGTGACGTAATTATCCCGCAGGTCCTCATAATTATGATCTGACCATTACAATGTAATTGTATGGACCTCTGAGTTTATTTCAGTGTACCTTAGAGTACTCGCAGAGCTAATAGGCTCATTGGCAACATAAAACTGATGGATGCCAAGATTCACAGCTTGACTCATCGCCGCAAGGTTGCCTGCCTGTCGGTCTTCTATATAGATTGTACTACGGTGAGTGTGCCCAAGAACTCCACGACCTCATTCCACCG
The DNA here is from genome assembly GCA_945859645.1 of Amphipoea oculea. Lineage (NCBI taxonomy): Eukaryota > Metazoa > Arthropoda > Insecta > Lepidoptera > Noctuidae > Amphipoea > Amphipoea oculea. The sequence continues at coordinate 18,493,735 of OX243880.1, forward strand.
GCCCCCTTCTACCTTCGTACATCCAGACCCACTGCATGTTACCATCCCTGCCTAGTTGCTATTCCACCAATTCGCACTAAGCGTTTTAAAATGTATTTTATAATGCGCACAGCAAAAGAGTGGAACTCTCTACCTGCGTCTGTGTTTCCGAGCGCATACAACCCGAATCTCTTCAAAGCGAGAGTGAACAGGCTTCTTCTGGGTGAGCTCACTCCATCGTCTACTTGGTCTCTGTCACCTCTGACCTAGGCTAGAGTCAAGAGCAAACCCATTTCAAATAAAACATAAAAAGTCGGCTGGGTAACACCGACCTCATCTAATACTAATAAAACGAAGTAGCAGTTTTTCGAGGCAATTTCAACATCTACAAGGCCCATAATTGAAAAACTTTCTCACAGTTTCCCGCTCACAAACGGCCCTCAAGTTCACCCATTAAATATGATTCGAAACACCATATTAAAGATTGAATTCAACATTATCTATCGAAACGAAACTATTTTCTATCGGACCTTTATAACTTACATGCGTTTAGAAAAGATATGAGAACGATTTGTGACTAATTGTTATAGATCAAACGTAATCGAGAATTTTTGAAGCTATTGTAGAAAGCTTTCAAGTTGGAATTGAATTAGATATGTGAATTATAATAAACTAGCTGCGCCCCGCGGTTTCACCCGCATGAGTGTCGATCCCGTGGGATTATCGGGATAAAAAGGATCCTATGTCTTATTCTGATGTATAAGCTATATTACTGTAAAGGTTCATCAAAATCTGTTCAGTAGTTTTTGCGTGAAAGAGTAAAAAACATCCATCCATCCTCATAAACTTTCGCGTATATTATGTTACTAGCAGCGCCCCGTGGTTTCACCCGCATAAGTCTCGATCCCGTGGGAATATCGAGATAAAAAGTATCCTATGTCCTTTCCCGGGACTCAAACTATCTCTATACCAAATTTCATCTAAATCGGTTCAGCAGTTTTAAGCGTGATGAGGTAACAGACAGACAGACACATATTAGTTTGGATTAATATCTTGATGGAATCATTTGGGTTATTAGAAACGTTTTCATCAACGGAATGAATAGTTTTTGAACCACAATCTGGGTTTATGGTGCGGTCATCGGTCAGTAGCTCTATCTATGGAATGCTGGTAGTCATAGCAATATAAGTAAATTAAAGTGTTGTAAATAGTTTGATATTTTGTGAAATTGGCCTTTACAACACATTTCGTAATTTAAAGTTAATTAATGGTTGTTTTACTACAAGACAACTTTAGTATTCTAATTTTCCATCTTATTCCAACCTAGTTTAAGTCGAGTATGTAAATGGAAGTTCCTTCAAACGGACACAGAATATCGATGTCTTTCTAACGTCCAACATAGTCTCAATGACAATATTGACCACATGGGCGCTGATATCTCCGTGATTAATGACATTTATCTCCAACCTCTTACAGACACAAGAAAAACGTCGCCCATTCATTAAGACCACTTTTAATATAATTTAAAAGAAAACAAAAACTGTTGCAAGTTGCTTCGAGTGTGGTTACATTCTCTTTCGTATGGCGACGACCAGTTTGTGAAGAGCTTTGGTACTATAACTTATATAAGAGCAATCTTCTTGCTCTCTACCGATTCGTCTATGGATTATATGTATTTCATATTCAAGTCTTTGTTTCCAATTTGATGTTATTTCCATTTAAACAAATATCAACTCCAAAAAAGTGTAAATTAAGTTGATTTCCAGATGAAAAAAAGATACTATTAAAAAAGTCATGAAAATGCTTGAAGCATCGATAAGGTGTAAAAAAATTAATCGTAAAAACTTTAAGAGGTGCTTTAGACCATCGAACTGAACAACTTTCACTATGGGACCAACTCCGAAATCACGAAAAAAAAATCAGCTGTTTCATACAAAAGTTCAATACCTACTCGGCCAAAATGTATGAAACAGCTCATTTTTTTTTCGTGATTTCAGAGTTGGTCCCATAGTGACAGTTGTTCAGTTCGATGGTCTAAAGCACCTCTTAAAGTTTTTACGGTTAATTTTTTTACACCTTATATATGCACTATGGTTTGAAGTTGTAGCGTAAACTGAACTTTGTATGTGTGTTATTTGTCCAAAAATACAATCATATTTGTTTACATTTTTGGAAACTAAATTGCGAGCGCAGGATAGGAATATAATTTAAGAGTCTAGATACAAACATGTGTTCATGTTACTCTTGGAGTTTTGTTTACGTTACCATCTAGCATATGCGAATTTTGATGGTCCTGATGGATTAGTGAGAAAATATCCGTGGGTAGACCTTGTCCCGAGCTTGCTTTGTTTACTCTGACAAACTTGCTTTTTTGATAGGTATTTTGGACCTGCAGTGTGCAGATAATTTTGAGATGATTATTGATTATCTATATGTACGGTTGAACAAGCTATTTGGTATACAGGCAAAAATATTCATCTTTCCACTACACTGCCAATATTTAGTTTTATTTTGTGCGTTTTAACTTTTTCAGCTTATGGAATCCTTAATTAAATAAAGTGGTATAAAAGAATTGACTAACTCAGCACACCATTGTTTAAAACAAGTTGCAAGTTAGCTGCCTGTATACCAAATACATAGTTTGTTCGACCGTACTAATAATATACTTTTTTGTTGCCTCCATCCAATAAATATTAGCTGTGAAACATTCTATTATTGTGTCTCCATTAAGTAGTTAAATCCCACTCTAATTGTGAAAGTTTGTGTATGTCATGTACCTACATAATATGTTTGTTACTTCTTCACGCAAAAACTAATGAACCGATTGCGATGAAATTTGGTAGGTACATAGCTGTTACTTTTTGTCCCAATATTCCCACGGAATCGAAACTTACGCGGGTGAAACCGCGGGGCGCAGCTAGTTAGGTATACCTTTGAAATAAGACTCATCGACATGTTAATTCAAGCTTGCATTTTTATTTTTACGCCGACAGATGTCAAACTCAGTTTCAGAAACCTTTTATTCTGTATACTTTAAGGCTAGCCGCATACGTCCGGTTTCCTGATTCGGAATTCACACACGCACACATTCGTATATTTTCCGTCAGACGGAAAATATACGAATGTGTGCGCTAAAGAGAAGACTTTGTATGAAATGCGTGCATTCAGGGTCTCCGAATCTAAATTCCGAATCAGGAAACCGAACGTATGCGGCCAGCCTCTATCTTCCAAAATCAAAAGTGAGGAACTATTGTGCTAGTACATAGTAGTGAAGTGTGCTGAGTGTCTCACTGTGCTGGGTCTGAATAAAATGGCTACAGGGTCACAATTACGCGCAATTAAGCTATCGTTAAGCGATGTTTTTCTCGGATGCGCGGGCGCTGCAATTTGTCACGCACGATTCTGATAATAAAGGAGAGGATAGAAGGCTCACTTAAATATGGAGGCTATACCCAAATAAGTATGGAGGTAGCTTATTTCCTCCCCCTTTCGCTTTTACTGAAATATTAATGAGAATACTGTCGATCTTGAAATATCTAAGTATTGTGTTATCCTGCAATTGGGTTGTGGAGGTCGGATAGACTGTCGCTTCTTGTAAAATACTGGTATTGGTTGCATACAATTATACTGTCAATGATGATGACTATTGATTTTCTAATCACACGACAGGAAAAGGTTATTGATAAACGACTACCACAACTGTTGAAGATTTTTTGGGAATACCTAACGCTCTATAATGGATCATGTGCGACCAAAGCTGCAGCCTGCAGTGGTTCAATGTAGGTATATGATTCCAATTGCATCATGCGCCGCAATTAGATTGGAACTTCTGCTTCTACGTATTCTATCTACTCCCGCGCACCCAACGATGAAGACGGAAGGCGCAGGGGGGGATTAATTGTGAGGAGCTTTAGACAGCCATTAACTGCTTTGAGGAGCCGCGCCGCATAGGAATGTCTATAAAATTACGCGCTACCACGATGGATTGCAAATATCTTTAGTTGGATACCTATATCTACAAATTAGGTGTGCGTGTGGATATGTCGGTAAGCTTTGCCCCCTAAGCTTACGTGCTTTTCTGTTATTAGTGTTGGAAAAACTGCATGAGCTATGCTCGAGTTATTCCCATAAACCGTTGGTACGAATGATCCTGAGAGCCTAGCAAAAGCCGACTAATTATAATTCGTAAATTCAATTTTGTATTCATAAAACAATATAATAACTTACTAAATACTTAACTAATATTAAAATGTATCATAATAAACACCCAGTGTTCTTCCTCCTCGGGAGAGCAGTGGTGGCCAAGTGGTATCGGCCGCGACTTACGAGTTGTAGGTCGTAGGTTCGAATCCAGACAGGCGCTTTACTTTGTGCAAATTATTTCATCACCACTGCTCTCAAAACGATGAAGGAAAACATCGTGAGGAAAGCGGCATGTCCTAGAACCAAAAATTTGAAGACGTGTGACATCTGCCAACCCGCACTGGGCCCGCGTGGTGGATTACGGCCCACTCCCTCTCACCGAGAGGAGGCCTGTGTCCCAGCAGTGGGAACATTATAGGCTGGTTATGTATGTATGTATGTATGTTCTTCCTCCTCTCTCCTACTATCTATGCTGTGCCCGACAGGGTCCATAATTGTGACTAGTATAATTATTTCTCTACCAGTTGGTAGAGAAATAATTATATTAGTCACAATTGAAGAAGTGAGAAGTGAGTGTTTATCAAAAACATTATTATCTAACCGAAGACGGTTAGATTTGTTTTTGATAAAGTTGGCTTTCGGAAGACTGTTGGTAATAAATATCTTATTAGTCGTCTGCACATGACATACGTCTGGCATGACGACACGTGATTTTATTTGGAGGGATTCAAGTATTCAACTCTTTTTCGACAGATCCGTGAATACGGTCACAGGAATTTTAAAGAGGAACTAAACGCAATAATGTTGTCACGACGCGCGACGGACGGACCTCAACGGATATTAGTTTAAGCATACCTAATCACACAGCCTTCCCCGTCAGTTGACCGGTGAAGGAAAACATCGTGAGGAAACCGGCATGACCTAGAACCAAAAATTCGAAGACATGTGACATGTACCAACCCGTACTGGGCCCGAGTGGTAGATTACCGCCCACTCCTTAGCGAAGAGAGGAGGCCTGTGTCCCAGCAATGGGAACATTATAGGCTGATTATAAATTAAAAGTCATTTATTCAAATTAGGCTGAGAATCAGCACTTTTGGAACGTCAAAAATACATACGACAGTCTCCCAACAAACCCGACCTTCACCACTTCCTAGTGCTTTCATTTAGTCACAGCTAGACGAGCCTCTGTTTCATCCCTACCATACCATAACTATAACAAAGACGCCCCAATGATTCGCAAAACACCACAAAGGTGGTCGGTATTCGGAGACCAATTAGCAACAATTGTTTTTAAATAATGTTACTTTTTTTAGCCGACAATGCAATCAGAGAATGGAGTTTGCGAGAACCATTAAGTGAACTGAATAAACAATAGGAGTTACAAGCGAAGTATTTTTCTAAAAGAGTGAATGAAATGGAATGAGTTCTTTCTAAGTGCGGCCACAGAATAAATAATAGTACTAACGGTGCGGCTCAAACCGTTATTGTTTAAAATGAATAGTTCGTTATTATTTATTGTTTTAATTGTTCTGAATTATTAATAGTTGGTATTTTGGTTTGAATATAATGGGAGGAAACGTTTTTCCCATTAATCGGAATGGTGTTTGTTTAAGTATAGTATCGATGAGCCTTTATTATCAATACATAGCATACATAGGGCATAGGGTGGTTAGATTAAATAAGAGTTAATATTTTAAGGTAAATGTGAAAAAATATAGTTCACATTTCGATCGTCTTTGTAGGAAACAGCATTTTTTTTTTTAATTTTTCAGGGTTAATTCCAATATGTGCTGCACAACAACCTGTATGTATAGTGGTAAATATAACGTCTGCTATCATTCCTTCTTCTGCCACCGCATCAACATGTCCCTTGGCACATGTGTACCTACTTGGCAGGTCTTGTTTGCATAAAAGTTAATATTAAGTTAAGATAATATCAAAGGCATGGAGATGGATAACACCGATATCATCTGAAGGCCAATTCACGTAATTTAAAACGTTCAAAATCTAGTCGCAGTCTCATCTCAGCGACAAACAAATGTCAAAAACTTGTCAAAATGTAGGGAATTAGAGGCATTTTCTGAGATCAGACTGAACGTTCTTAAAATTACGAGAATTGTCCTTCTGTCGTATTATATTATCTGTGCTTCTGTGTACGGGTCCTCCTGACCACAGACAATATAATACTCTGACAATTTTATTCTCCCTATAGATAATATTTATTAACAATTAACGCACATATACGGAAAAAGGCAGCCTTTTCCCCGTGAGTAACCTTAAGCGTGCCGCAATAATAGAATAATTAACCATAATTTAATTAGGTATATTAATATTCACCCCATTCACATTACCATACATTAACCCAGAGTGCATTAAACCGCCATAATATTCATTGTTAATTCATTAATTAGTCATTAACGCCACGATAACGTATCAGACGTAGGTACACTACCTACTTATAAAGCGGTCATAGTTTCTTATGCTGTCTGCCCCCTACCGGATGCGGCGTGAAGATAGAGTCGCATTAGCGATAAAGGTATAATTAAAATGCAGTTTATCTACAAAAAAACTGGCTGTGGATACGGTTTGTGGACAGGAATATGTTTAATACTATCTATGAGTTGGTTGTTATTTACTAGTTTTCTGTTACTTTTAGAATATTACTTTTTACCCGACTAAGGCGAAGCAAAAAGGAGGGTTATGATTTTGACCGGTATGTATGTATGTTCATATGTTCCCTCATAACTTAAAAAGTACTTATAATAATTTGACAAATGAGGTATCGTTAGAAGCGTCTTGACCGTCCGCTCGTTATACGGCGCTGACAACACATAGTACCTAGCGCACTCATCGTTTGTTTGGTTATTTCGTTAATAGTGGCCATTTTTATCCGTTTTAGTGATTATAATAAAACTAAACAATGTAAAACTACCATTTGTAATAATATTAATGTATAATCTTGTGGAGCACAACTTAACGTGCTTATTTTCTGGATTTTCATTATAAAATAAAAGAAATAACCAAACAAACGATGAGGGCGCCACTGTCCGGTCGGCGCACAGTGGGCTGAAACGGGCCGGTAGAGGACTTAGCGTTTAAAAAAAAAAAGTTTATTTTTCTGAAATTTTAAATAGTGCGTTGGATTTATCTATTGATTATAAGTAATTATTTATATCAGGGTCGTTTAGATAACTTGAGTATTTTCGGAGTTATTAATAACCAAAGTAATTTTTGTATGAAGCAAAACAAAAAAACTTGAAAATCTAGAAATTCTCAAATTTTCTCAAAGAATTGACTTTACGTATGTATAGTACGTATTTTTGTCCTATTTTAGCACCTATTCTCGGGTTGCGATTTTCTGCGATTTGGTCGCAATTTCAAATTTTGTTCTCTATTCCACACCACCATAGAGGTTAAGAACCAGGCACGGTTTTTTTTATGTAGTGGTCTCCCCGTTAGGCCTAATCTTCTAAGGACTAATAAAATAAGTAAAAATCACAATCAGGTACTGGTCACTGCACGTTTTTAATTTAATCACTATCAAGAGTATCCATATTAACGAATGCAAAATTTTCGTATTCGTCATCATCAAATGTTTCCGTTTGTTCAATTATTAATAAACTTTGTGCTTCTTCTGACAAAGTTTTGTTTTCTGCAAAGTTTGTGGCGTTTCGCTGAGATGAGTGGATCAGAGCTGGTCAACAAATTATTGAAAATGTCTTCATTTGTAGTTTTTCTATTGCATTTCCTGGAATGGTGTTGGCGGTACCTACGAAAGTCTTTATTTCTAGCTTCAGCAGCTTCTTCAGATAGCTGTCCAATTGGTATTAGACCAAAACTTTCAATAATAGCTGCACCATGCATAAGAACTTTATGAACACTTGAAGGCATATAATACCAGCCATATAATTCCAAATACAGTCGCATGGTCACTTGAGCATATTCGTGAAATTTGACTGTGTCAATGTGGTAACCTGATGAAATTGCCTCTAAAATGGTTGCAAACCGCCTAATTAAGTCTTCACTAACACCAGTTATCTCAGCAGTCACGTTTGGGTTTGCAAAAAATCTTCTAGCAGTATTTCCGTCATTCGTGGAGCCGTGCCCTTGTTTGACCACATCTATCAGAAGTCCCATTCTATTTTTAAAAGCATCTTGTATATTTTTCTTCCTGCTTTCCATGATGCACTTGTTGTCTTCCTTTACTGTCCATGTCTTTATCGTTAATCTGCATAATAATAAGATGGAAATATATTACCGTCATTCTCGTTAACACTTTTTCTTAAAGTATTGTATTGCCACTTGGTCAGCTTAAGTGATAAAAATAATCCTAAAGCCTCATCCGGAGAAAATACAGATTTTGTTTCTTTAACAGATATGCACTTCTTAACTTTTTTTACATGTTGGGGATTCTTAAGTAAATGTTCTAGTATTTTAGCAATCTCATCATTCCCATCCGCTTTCAACTGCTCAAAATATGCATATTTTATTTCGTCCGAAGATAAATGAAAGTTTTCTGCTCGTCGTTTTTTCTGTTTAAGCGCTAATTCACAAAACGGTTTTCTAGGGCTTTGCTCGGTGGAGACACCGACAGAAACTTTTGCTGGTGATACATACTGAGTTGATGTACTCGGTGCTGGTTGATCTTCATTACTGGTTATTAAACACTTAATAAAGTCTGGCCACATTATGGTTTCTTGTAACCATTCGCTATTTTTAGTTCTGAATATAGTTTCTTTACGATGAGCGTTTTCCCATCTTCTATTTAAATTATTAAAAAAAATTGCACAAAATAACTTTAAGGTCTTTTCATATTGATCACTTAATTCGACTAAAAATTTAGACCTTATCTCACTACACAAACTTTCATTATTTTTAATACTGCCACTGTTTTTTAAAATAATAAAAAGGTCGAGGTTGGTCACCAAATCTTCATACATTTTCACAAACACAAAATAACTCACACTCACTTCACTTCTTTGTATAAGTAATAAATATGTGAGGGTAGTGCGTCTATTATGGTGGGTAATAGAACACTGAAGTACGTTTGAATGCAATAGTACATTTTGTACCCTATTATCGTTGCACCAATCAGGTAACGACACGTGTCATAACTTGATGTTGCGGTCGCGCATTCCTATCTCTTGATTCCCGGAAATAAGTGTCAAAACAAATTACGTCATACCTGCCTATATTACCTATGGTGGTGGAAAATGTCGAACAATTTTTTTTTATTTAAAGTACTAAGTAAGTATTGAAGTACTTCAGGCCGTTTAGTGTACATTATTTTCAATTTCAAATTAGCAATTACTCATAATGGAAACCTACATTGATACATATCAACATTTCAAATTAATTGGAATAAATTGCTAAACTAAAATTTCATGACTCTTCATACAAATTTGATATGGCTATATCTCCGAAAGTACGAGTCCAATTAAAAAAAGTCAAAGAGTAAAAACTTTTTAAATTTATGTCTAGATACTAAAAAAATACGTTTTAGTTCTTAAGACCCAACCTTGGAATCCCAGCCCACTGTGCGGCGCCGCCCTAATATTTTCGTATTGGTAACAATTTCACACCGTAATAAAAGTTATAAAGTGCAGTGGAAGTGGGATGGGCTGATGGCGCCGTGGCACAATGGTGGGTTTTCATGGCTGGCCGCCTGCGCCCGCGCCGCTGACAGGAAGCGATAATAGCGTGCCAAACAAAGACGTGACGAACACGTCAGTAGATATGAGCTGTTCCACTGGAGGTGGTGTAGGTTTTTAAATGGTCGTTTAGGGGCTGTACAAAATACTCACACAAAATCATGTAAGTAAGTAGCATTCATTCTGGGTAGCGGGATTGTCTGAAAGGGTTACCGCTACCCCGGAACATAAAGGGCTAAGGAAGGAACACGGGTGGTTTTTATTCAGTAAGAGTCTGACACTCCCTTCCGAGGGGCCATTTAATGATTTCACATACACAAAAAAAAAGTAGTGCTATTCTGGAAAAATCTCACCGTGAAAACCCTCGGAGAAGTGAGCTGTCAATCTCTAGCATTAAAATCAAATCAAAAGTCATTTATTCAAATTAGACTGAAAATCAGCACTTTTCGAACGTCAAAAATACATAAGACAGTCCCCCAAAACGCCCGCCCTTCATCAAGTTGGATGACAGTTCATTTCAGTGCACCTAAGTTTTCACAGGTAGACCTAGATAACGCAAGTATCACGAAAAGTATGAAAACTAAGCGTGCCACTTTTTGACTACCTACTATGACGTCACAAGCTCGCGCTCTCGCTCACGCTCACCCAGCCAGCAGTACGCAGGACTGAGCGCGAAAGTGGCGGCTTACGATTTTCGAACGTAAACTGGTGCGATTTTTGGCACGCGAAGTAGTTGCTCTTGCGTTATCTAGGTGTATCTATAATATATCTGTGGGGAGATGTGTATAGAAAAACCGGGCAAGTGCGAGTCGGACTCGGACACGAAGGGTTCCGTACCACGTACATAAAGTATACGCTATTTATAATTAGTTCTATGGCACCAGCTGATAAATTCATACTTAGACTAGGCTTCGTAGAAAAAAGAGAAAGGTCTAATCGCACACAATAGACTGTTTGCTATGATTACACTTTTGTTCGTAGACCCGTTCTAAAAACTGATTATGCAATCAGTTCTAATTACTTTCTATTAACAAAACACAAAAGAAATACAATCCGTTAATCGAACAATACGGGAAAACGTCGACTTGTGTTACATTGAACGTAACAAAGGTTCAGAACAATAGTTTATTACATTATTACGTTCAAAGGGTGCACAATAGTTAGTTGTACAACTTTGAAGCCCGCCGGGGTGTGGCCACCGGGCCGTTGTTAAATTAACCGGCCCAACGCCGACTTCAAAGGCACCGCCGCCCTTTGTGCTCGCCGCTCCATTGTCTCACACATGTTGTTTTAATACTCTTAATTTCGTGTTGTCATGTTAAAGGTTTATTACACGTAACTTTTAAACCGTTCTACGTGAATTTGAACCTTATTTTTGGGCACAATAGATGAAGATTTTGATTAGATGTCGAAATTATCACTTTAATATTGTGATAGCTGTGTGGGTCAAGCTGTTTCCTACCCTTTTCGGTTATGATAGAGTTGGTTTTTCTCTGAAGTGTAGAGAGTATTTTTTGTCACTCTTTTTCAGTGTTTATAGCAGTTTTAATAGCGGAAGTGTTAAAAGGGTTCTCTTAAAGAGATTGAAACTGGAGAGGGTGTCCTTTTGATGAGTTATCTATTAATATGTGTGAGGTAGGCAGTTAGCGGGGACACGTTATGTTTCAAACGGAAGTTTTATGTTTATTATTTAACAGTTTAGTTATTTTTATTTATCCTTTAATTTGTAAAGACAATCTTAATGTTTTGACATCGTTTAAGTGGATAGGCAAAGTGGTTAACTTTTAACAGCGATTTTAATTCTAAGATTACGTCATCTACTTAGCCGTTTTCCAGTTACCTACCTACCTTAGGGTCGGCTTCCAGTCTAACCGGATGCAGCTGTATACCAGTATTTTACATGGAACGACTGCCTATCTGACCTCCACAGGCTAGTTACTGGGTAACACGATACCTCTTGGTAAGACCGGTGGTCAAACTATCGGGCTTTGGACTTCACGTAACGTCGACGATCAAAGATTGTTTGCGAGAGACATCAATGTCTTCTTATAATTAAAAACATAACATAAGCAACAGTTAACTTGAAGACAGCTAACAATTTATTATATGCGTATTGCTATAAATATTCTTTAATGTCGTTAAGTTCATTCAACTGCGTAGGTACCTACCAAGTGTACCGAGCAATTAATGCAAATAAAATTACTTAATTGAAACAAGCAATTAAATGGGGCAGCAGTTAATTGATATTAATTAAGATTAGCATCAGCGAAGCATTGCCGATGTTATCAGTGATTGCCGATACAAGCGTTAATCACAACGGGAAGATCTTTAATTGACTGCTTTGGAGGAGAAACAATTAAAACTAAGTATAATAAATCATAAATCCAACTACTGAAACTCACGAAAATAATTTTAAAACATAGCCTGCTCTATTTCAACGCATGAAATTAAATAGCTTCATATAATTAGGTACAAGTGTCCATTTAAGAATACTTATACATACAGGGTGTTACGGAAAGGGTATATCAATACAAACGGGTTGAAGAGTGTATCTGGTCTAGAATCTCTGTACAAAATTTCAGCTCAAAAGCATTAACTTTGAAAATGCTTAATATTTTTTTATTTCGACATCTCACGGCGCTGCACTGGCGCGCGGCGGCGCGGCGTGATGTGCGTGTACTAGGCGCACAGACACACTACAGATAATGGATAATGACCCTCGTAGTGCGGTGACCCGTTTGTTATGATTTCAATTTAATAAACTATCGAAATAAAAAAATATTAAGCATTTTCAAAGTTACTGCTTTTGAGCTGAAATTTTGTACAGAGATTCTAGACCAGATACACTCTTCAACCCGTTTGTATTGATATACCCTTTCCGTAACACCCCGTATAAGTTCCTTTCCAGGTTAAATACTTACGTTTAATAAGTACCTACTCACTAAAGGGAATAAGCACATTCATCATCATCATCATCTGCCTAGCCTTTTCACACTATGTTGGGTTTCGGTTTCCAGTCTAACCGGGTGCAGCTGAATACCAGTATTTTACATAGAGCGACTGCCTATCTGACCTCCACAACTTAGTTACTGGGTAATACGATACATCTTGGCAAGAATGGCTGTCAGATTTTCGGGCTTCTGGCGACCAGTAATAAGCAAATTCATCTGGTATTTATAAGGTTTCAACAATAGATCCCATTGCACACTTTTTCTAACGATTAGGTATTGTTTGAAGAATATTATAAATTGTAAGTAAGTATGAATTTTGGAACAGGCAATATGTTGTTTTTTTTTTTTGTTCATTGATGCCAAACCAGCAGGTGAGCCACGCCATTGGTTACCGTACACAGCAACGTGGGTGGCAGAACCACGTGCGGCAGAACTAACTTTGGTGATAGTAAATTGCCGGACGAGCTCCTCCACAAAAAAAAAAAAATCTACTGCTACTAAGATCTCGCTTGATTTTGATCTTTAGACCCACTACCCAACCACCTCACTCTAGGTATTAGCCACTCTTGCCACCCATAAAGTCCATTCATCCTTTCAATTGCCACTTTGACATCCACATTCTAATTGGCCTTCTTTTCTCACAGCGCTATACTATATTATACATACGTATCTCCTAAACATTTATAAGTTGAAACGTTTTAAAAGCCCTGACGAATGTCACACTCGACTGACAATACATTGTCCGTTCCAAACACCTTTTGTTGTCAAGATGTGATATTTTACATAACAATCTCAAAAACTTTGTCAAATCTTCATTTGACTGTCAACTTTGGACGAGGAGGGTTTTAGAGTTGAATTTTGATTGGGTTGAAATTGAAGTGGTAACTGGTACTGCTATGAAGCGTCCATCAGCTAAGATTTTATATTATGTCTTGTACTGAAATGTTATGCGGTATGACTGCAGATAATTGTAAGGGGCCGAGGTGATGTCATCCTGCGAATGCGCTGCTAGCTAGTGATAATTTAGTAAGAACTGCTGCTACGACTTTGTTACATCTGTGGTTGTTGGCAGTTGCGTAACTATAGGGTGGCATAGGGGCAAAATACCACGGGCCCCCAGCCAGAGGGGACTCCTGGCCCGAGAGGAGAGAGCCATGAGCACAAGAGGATCCTAATATAAGTTTATAAATGCAAACTATTTTTGAAAATGTGCAACAAAGGACATCATTCAGGTTTCGAACATTTTGTACCTTTTTCCCATTGTTAGTCTAATTTTTAAGTATTTTTAGTAGCGCTTGCGACCACTAGACCAACGAAGCAATCAGGTGTTAAATTTTGTAGGAGAAAATATGAAATCTACGCAGAAAAGTTGCGGGAAAAATGCTATTAAAAAAAACTATGACGTTGGTTGAGCTTCTTAAACATTGAGGGAGGGCCCCATCCCTTGAATTTGCCACGGGCCCCAAACGGTACCTATAGTTAGGTACGCCACTGGTTGTTGGGGTACTAAGGCTCTACTCTGAGGTGGCCTTTGCTTATCAAAGCTGTAAGTAAAGATTATGTAGAATTCCCATAAATATACTTAAGTCCATCTTTAAATTAAATAAAAAATGCTTACTCTATTGTATCTATGTTTTCTAGATGTAGACGTCTGTGTTTTAAATATCATATTATAGCTATACTAGCTGCGCCCCGCGGTTTCACCCGCATAAGTGGCGATCCCGTGGGAATATCGGGATAAAAACTATCCCATGTCCTTCCCCGGAACTCAAACTATCTCTATACCAAATATCATCTAAATCGGTTCAGTGGTTTAGGCGTGAAAAGGTATCATACAGACAGACAGAGTTACTTTCGAATTTATAATATTAGTATGGTGGGACCTGGAGGAAATCAGACCAATGCCTCCTCCGAAAAAAAAAACTGTCGAAACCCACATACGTAGGTATGCAGGTAATTTAAATAATTGAAAACCTGCAAAGGGATCGTTTTACTCATCATTATCAACAACTTTTATATGAGAGCAAGACTGAAATCGCGACAAACAAACAGCTTCTCATTATGTTCAAATAAGTCGATAAAATATAGGGAACAGCTAATTATTTTCACAATTTTACGGTTGGTCCCATAGTAAAAGTTGTTCATAATGATAAGTACAATGACCCCTTCTCAGATTTTTAGTTATTTCAATTACACCTTGTAGATCTATACGTGACGGAGTCTTGATGTATCAGACAGGCTCCCGGGCGGAGTCTCCGGACATGCATTATGCAGTGTGACACTTCGCCTCATTGTCACGGCGCCATGCTACCACTCCCATTTCTAACACCCAGGGCTGCCACCGAGCAGAACCAGTTCATCATCATAATGTCGTGAGAAAAGTTTAGGGTATGAATGTGGACGACTTTATGAGTAGCGGATGATAAATAAATGATGGATGTACTGTGTGTTAGAAAGAGGATGAATACTAGATGGCGCCACGTGTCTATTTGTTGTATATTCATACTTATTTAGGTGTGTTACAAAAAGTTATGGTTTGTACTCTTTTCTCTATTCTTGTCACTTCATTACTTCTTATTTTATAAACGCTTTGGTTCAAATAAAAATTCAATACTTTTCTTTTATTAAGCTTATTCTTTCAACATTTTAAGCTTATTATTTCAACACTATTGAACTTTTTCACGTAGCGGTATCTACAACGCCACATGCGAACAACGCGTCATACTGACATCACGCAAATCCTGCATCTCGCAAGCAGAGTTTACCGCGCAACTAGCATAGATACAACAGCCCGACATGAATCATCGGGCAGTTGCCCGCCAGACACAACACCCGTCTGGTCGGAGGATCCTCCCTTTTCTATAGAGTATGAGCGAACTTTACACCCTTTAAAATTCAAAATCGTAGGCTGTGGAGACTGCAATATATACCTAGTTCCTTCTCCCATAAGCGAAAACCTTGAAGAATAGACCAAATTACCATAAAAGTGCGGGTGGCACGCTCCCCCCGCGCCCCCCGCAACAACCTGCGGTGGCCATGACACCATTTGAATTACAAAACAAGGTATTGTGAACGGGAGCAGGGATACCGTACGGTTACAATCGAGGTTTAAACCTGTTTGAGGACTTAGGTGATGACATGATTGATCTGTGATTCCTTTTAAGAGTTGATCTGACCGATGCTGCTATACCTAAATTATGCGGGTTTAGGGTTTTTGTCGCAAGTAGAGCAATCATTGGAGCCGCTCCATTTTTAAGGATTTTTAATGGAAACAGGTTTCGTTTTTTTGCCATTTAGCCTTATTTTACTTTAAGCATAAAGCATCTCGGAGTTCAGGCTTCAAAGGCCATGTACTCATACTCCATTAAAATGACAAAATCCAAAGGAAATAAAAACAGTTAATTACAACATCAACTCATACCACAACAAACATAAAAATACTTAAAAAACGCAACAAGAACTTGTAATTAGACATTCATTGCCACAAAAAGATCAAAACAGTTTGAATACAAGTCACAAAAGGCATCAACACGCATTGTCTAGTGAAGTAGTGATAAATAAAGCGCGGTCGACTCTTGCGCAGCGGGGGGCGGAGTTAACACCTACTCGCGCTGCAGGGCGCCAAGCGAGAGAAGTAATAAAATGAAAAGAAACGCCGCGTGTGTG
Organism: Amphipoea oculea; assembly: GCA_945859645.1. Taxonomy (NCBI): domain Eukaryota; kingdom Metazoa; phylum Arthropoda; class Insecta; order Lepidoptera; family Noctuidae; genus Amphipoea; species Amphipoea oculea. Next base: position 18,510,128 of record OX243880.1, read on the forward strand.
TGACAGCTTATCAAACTGATATCACTGGTTGTGATTCGTTGTTTTGTTTAAAATTCGCCAATAAACTTGATTGTGCGGTGACCGAGCAGTGGTGGCATGGCAAGGGCCTCGACTTACGAGTTTGTAGGTGGGTTCGAATTCGAAACTCAGGCCTTGCAGTCTCGACAAATATAACGACAAATGTCAAATTTCTTTAATACATTCCCAATCTTATAATTTCGAAATAAAGTTGAAAATCTATTACTTAAAGGAATTTGACAACGATACGACTTAGCAACCGATTTTTGTCGCTGTCTAATGTTAAAATGCAGGGGCTGGGTTCAAATTCGAATTCGTAGACCCCTTCGTGTCGCTGGCACGACTGTATTTTAGATCTTGTTGGCCTAAAACCACACCCCGGACACTCCATACAACGCCCGCAAAATAATTACCTACTTCTACTACATTAAAAAATGACGTTTGTATACGTATGAATGTGTGCGTGAGGTACTTGTGTTTGCGAGCGCTCTTGTTCTGCGACGAATACGCCGAAGTGCGGGGTGAGGTGCGGTAACTGATGTTAGTGCGGGGAAGGGAGTGGCCTTTCTGTACGTAGTACTTTAAGTATTCTGTGCTAAAACTTCGCCACTTCCACAGCGTCATCAGTGGCAGCGCAGAGGCACAGAACTATTAGTACACACGGCTGCACATAGAGCTATACATAACCAGTATAAGCTGACTTCTGATTGTACAAAAAACCTATGCAATTCGAGGTCAGCTATTGGCTAAAACTGGAAATTATAGCTTGATGTGTCGCCGTGTGTACTTTATCTCAGTGCGCATAGGTCAGTTTGTTTTGAGACACAGAGGGCAGGATAAAAGGTGGAGCATGGTTTGCGACATAGCTCCACAAAAGCTACCTACTTACAAAACTTTTAACAATATAATTTTTTCATTGTGCTGAAAAAACTCGTTGATTCGACGTCGACGCGACGGTTCAAAAACTAGGTTTAATTTTCATCACTATATTTACTTTTGAATAATAGGTACATATATCCTTAATTAACATAAATAACAAAATTAAAACCTAACTTAACTAAAACTATACACAAACTAAAACATAGCGTCGAAAAATTCATCCACATTGTTGTCGACTGGGTAATGTACAGACGCCAGCACATCAACCTACTACAATCTGTCAAATTTCTTTAATCGATTTTCAACTTTATTACTAAAGCATAAGGTTCAAAGTTGATTGGGAAAATGTGACAGTTTCGGGTAGGTTGATGTGCTGGCGTCTGTACCCAAGAGACTGGCGGCATTACCACGTTGTTTGGCAATGCTTAGCCAAAAACTAGGTTGGTAGGTAAGTACCTACTCAAATTAAATGCCACGTAGTAAGTGCAAGCACAATGCGTGTCCACAGATGTCGTTGACGTTTAATAACAGAAAATAGCTTCATTTCGCACAATTATGGCTCCAACATTCAACGCAATGGATGCCTTGTTTAAACAAACAATTATTATTGTCACCACAAGTAATTGTGCAAAAACTTGGAGAATGGAGATGGAGACAGACTTTAAAGAGTGGGTTCTGTAGATTGTTTATCAAGTTTTTTAAAACGAGTAGCTGTGTTCCTTGGCTATGGATGGATATGATGGACTGACCGAAAGTCTTCTGTAAGCAATCCTATGTTGTATACCTTGGATTGGATCGACGTTAGTTTTCATCACTTATCAGTTAGAAGTTAGAACCTATAAGTGTGGCGGGGCAGCCTTAGCCAACCTTTTGCCGTGGGTCGACAAGATAAACTCCGACACTAAGGGAACCTCACACATTACTTAAAACTAGCTTAAAGCAGTTTGACATTTGGTTGAAATTTGTTGTCTTGAGTCAGGTTCTGTAATACGGGCCTTATCTAATATTACTGCATCATCTGGGCCAAGGATTTCCCATCTCCTTTAGTTTGTCCAACGACATGACTCGTACCGTAATACACTTTCAATCACAATCTGAAGGATTTTGAAGGAAATTGCTAATTCATTGCTTCTTATGTTTGAAAAATTCATCTGGATTGAATACTAACGTAAATAAAGCTATGAATGTTGTTTAATTTTCAAAATGAAAGGTATTTTCTTAGTAAGTGCATTACGAAAATTCCTAGAAAAAGAAAAGGAAAGGTAGAAGTATCAAGAGGTAGAAAATAGTGTTTTTTTTATATATTTTCTCTTCATGACGGAACCCTGAATACAAAGGAACAGTACACTTGTATAGTGGTAACAGATAGTCGTTGAGTTGTTGACTTAGTTTTTGCGGCATTACGAATATAATATTATTGATGCAAAAACGGGCCGTAAAAGGGTTCCTTATAAAATATCATAACATCACGTTAGAATCCCCGAAGAGTTTAGACAGGGGTGCTAAATTATTAGCGGAATGTGCGTATTCTGCTAGTTATTTTTAATTCCCATATACAGTCAACAAAAGAGATAAGTATGCAGGATCGTCGGATATACTTAGTTAAAGTTTAGTAAGAAACCGATGGATGTTCTCGAATAAAATTTAATTTTATTAATAGAAAACAAACAGCTCATTTATCAAATTATCGGTTTCTTACTAAACTTCAACTGTATCCGACGATCCTGCATACTTATCTCTTTTGTTGACTGTCCTATGCATAATTTAATCAGCCTATAAATTCCCACTGCTGGGACACAGGCGTCCTCTCTGTGAGAGGGCGTGGGCCATAATCTACCACGCGGGCCCAGTGCGGGTTTCCTTCACCGTGATGATGATATAATGTATACAAACTAAAGTGCTTGCTTGGGTTCAAACCTACGACCTACAACTTGTAGATACAAGTCCTCAACTCAACTTGTAGATACGGCCGCGACTTAGATAAGTCGCGGCCGTTACCACTGGGCTACCTCTGCTCATGTACTATGGGCCGAGCCTATTGCCATCAACCGGATACATATGCAGCGTCCTGGCTGCTACTGAAATATGTATTTCTGATGAAAAAATGCAAATTTTGCCCGACCTGGGAATCTGACCTAGAACCTCATGCCCAGCTGTAGTGCTTGCGACCACTAGACTAACGAGGCAATAAAACGTAATACCTAGATACAGACGCCAGCACATCAAGCTACCTGAAACTTTCAAATTTTCCCAATCAACTTTGAACCTTATTCTTTAGCCATAAAGTTGAAAATCTATTAAAGAAATTTGACAGATTGTAGTAGCTTTATGTGCTAGCGTCTGTATTCTTATTCATATGAAAACGTTAGAAAGATATTTTTAAACAACCTAGCCTTTGTAAGTGCAACGTAGGTAATTACTTTGTGTCCCCTTAGGCTAGAGACAGGTCTTCAAGTCCTGTGCCTAGAGGGGCCTGTCTGAAGTGAAAGTTCAACCGTTGAACGTTGAAGAAAAAATAGAAACTTGTAGACTTACAGCCTACTCAGACTAGGTACTTGCTGCATTCATTAATTAAAACAAAATTATTACAAAAAAAAAAAACAACCGCCCATTGTCTATTTTGTAGTGTTTGATTTATTTTTTGTTATGTATTCTTGTGGTGGACAATAAAGTAGGTATATAATATAAATAACCGGCTACCAAAAAAACACTACAAAGTGAAAAATAACTTTAGTATCGGAAATCGGTGTTCGGTACCGAAAATAGCTTTGCAAGCTAAAGAACTTCACGCAAAATCCTAGCCTAGCCTTTTCCCAACTATGTTAGGGTTGGCTTTCAGTCTAACCGAATGCAGCTGAATACCAGTATTTTACATAGAGCGACTGCCTATCTGACCTCCACAACCCAGTGGGTAATACGATAAGTACCCCTTGGTAAGACTGGTAGTCAGACTTTCAGGTTTCTGACGACCCGTAACGGCTGTAAATCCACGAATGACAGGCGGGACCAACGGCTTAACTTGCTTTCCGAGCACATATCTTGGTAAGTAAAGATGGTCACCCATCCGCGGACCAACCGCGGCAAGCGTAGCTTAACCTGATCGATCGACCCGTGCAGCTGTTATTACTTAGCCACAAGATACATAATATTATTATAAAGTGAAACACACACTGTCTCGAATTTTCAGCTTGTACAGTATACATTGGTCAGTTTTTCTGCGCCAGAGTCACTCCAGCGTGCGTTCGTCATAGTTTTTACGTCAACGCTCCGCCGCCGGCATTCCGCTCAAATTATACCGACCGCGTGGACTGACCATCAGTTTGGAGACATCGAGGATATTTTAGAATTTAGTTGTTGACATCAGTCTTACCAAGGGGTATCGTGTAGTGTAATCGTGTGTTGTTTCAGTAACTGGGTTTGTGGTGATCAGGAAGGATACGCAGTCGCTCCATGCACCGTTATTTAGCTGAATCTTCACAAATCACTTCTTCTCCCCAGCGAAAGCACTAGGAAGTGGCGAAGGGCGGGCGTTTTGGGGGACTGTCTTTTGTAATTTTGACGTTCGAAAAGTGCTGATTCTCAGCCTAGTTTGAATAAATGACTTTTGATTTTTTGATTTTGAAAAATCTAGTGATTGGATGCCGACCTCAACATCCTTGGGAAATGGCTAGGCAGATGATGAATGAACGGTCTGTTCCCGTTGTCCCCATTGGCACTGCCCCCATTGACACTGTCCCCATTGACACTCTCCTTATTTTGCAACTTGAACGTTATGAGACTGAAGGTCCACATCGACCTTTCAAAAATGTTTTAAATAAATTCATGTGTCATCATCGTCTAGCCTTTTCCCAACAACGTTGATGGCCTTTTCCCAACGGTTTCTATTCTGAACGGATGCAGCAGAACTGAATACCAGTATTTTACATGGAATATTAGCTTATTTGACCTCCAAAATCCAGGTACTGGGGTAACACGATAGGTACCCCTTGTTAATACTAACTGTCAGACTTTCAGGCTTCTGACTGCCCGCAACTACTGTTGAAAATCTTCGAATGAAAACCGGCAGCTGACAACCAACAGCTTCACGGCGTAAATAAATTCTATTTTCACTTCTCATGCTCTAAAAGTTCGTCTTTATGTTGTGCGTAGGCGACATAATTATGCCCTAGTGCATGAAGTATTTTTTTTTTCTAAGACAGATAATCAGGCCCAACTGGCACACCACACGTACATACAATAAAACGTCGTAGATTAAAGTCGTTGTTTTGTTTCATTTGATTTAATTTACGAGTATATCACTTCCGTGTTTTCTATCGTTAATTTAATAAAACCAGATAAAATAGTTGTCGTTTATTATTTAAAAAACGCAAAGAAACGTTTTTATGACTTGGCAGCATAGAAATGTTATGGAGTACCTACCCAAGTCGAATGACGCATGTTGAAAATTTAAAACAAAAACTTTTTAAAACTTTCGTGGCGGGAATTAGCTATTCTCTTCTTCAATTTTGCTACATTTTTGAACAGTGAAAAAAAAAAAAAACAGTGTGTATAACTCAGGCATTAATGAGCCATTTTACCCCTCGATTCAACTATCCACCCTCGCCACGGAATACTTAATAGTAGTACCCCACGGCTCGGGAGGATATAAACATCTCGCGGTAATATGGCTTCTTTTATGCACTAGTTGTACAATCTACTATTTGCAGTAGGTACCTACATAAATCAGGATATAAAAAAAGTTTCTAATCTGTCTTCTCATTAAAAAGCTCTTTGTCGTATCAAACAGAGATTTGTAGGTAATTCATATCGTAAAGTATGTACTTTACATTCTGATAATATAATTACTCGGCATTTTAACATTGGCAGCTGCAATGTTCCAGCTGTCACTACCATAATAATATCATGTATGTAATTAATTCTAATAAGTCAATCCAGTTAGTTTAGAAAGTTCGGTACTATCTTGTAAAAAAAAAGTCATGAAGAGTCGTGTATAAAGATCTAATGTAGGACCGGTCGATGTGGCGCGTAGCTTGATGTACTGGCATCTGTACTTTTGCATTATTAATATTAGTTAGTACCTAAGTATGGCTCAAACTCAAACTCAAAGCATTTATTTCAATTAAACCATTACAGGCACTTTTGAATTGTCAAAATTAAGTAGTCGGTCAGTTAGTCAGAAAGTTGAAGCTAGTCGCCCATTCCAAAGCGTAGATCTCTATGGAGAAGAACGGGCAAGAAACTCCATGGAGACTCTTTTAAATCAAGATATTACAAAATCCTGAGATATGGATATGGATGGATACCTAATATAAATCTTAACATAAAGAGTTAAAGACAACTGGCATGACTCACTCCAAAAGTCTCCATATTCTGTCTCCCATGGTCACTCGCCCGCAAGTCCGTCCTCTGTTTTTGTTGTCTCTGGCAAATTCACTTAATTGTGTCTGCGACCCCGCGACACGCCAGTCTCGCGGTAATTGCGCAGGAGCAGGCTTCGCAAATAGCCTTTTTGGCCTCTCCCCGACCGGCCACGGCTAATGGGGGCGGAATAGCCGCCTCGAGATGTTTGACAATCGAAGTTTTTGTTAGTACGTGTTTAATTGCCAATAATTATGGAGTGAAGAGTTATTAGGAGTTGTTTTTTTTTGGGTAATGTATTGTTGTGAAAAAAGGATTAATCGTTTATAGGTTTATGTTATTGGTTTGTAAATGGTTGGGGATCGGCTGCTTGGAGACTACCGGCGCCTTTTCTGGACAACCGCAACATTACCAGCCAACAGATCATATTTTTTTTGTTAATTGTGTAACTATTTATCTCAATGTTTATAATTAGTAAAGGGGTTAATAATAAATTAAGAGAAATAAAAAATATTTGGGTGTCGAAATTTTGTACACGAAAAAAAAAACATTAAATACCATGATAAGATGCTTTAGGCGTAATAAATAATGAGCAATTTAGAATAAGGAATTTCGGTCAATTTGATACTAATCGGTGAAAAATTTTAGTAAGACTTTGGTACTTACAAAAAAAGGAATTCTGATCACCGAAAACATTCACAAGTCACAATTAAGTCCTTGATAGAGCCGGCAGTGGCACATCGTTTCTAGGGGTTATAATTATGTCAAATACCAACCAACTAGAAGTACGGCGAGCGGTGAATGCAAAGTCAAAGTCAAAGTCAAAGCATTTATTTCAAATAGGCACATAAAAGGCACTTTTGAACGTCAAAAATTATCTTAAAATAGAATTGATTCTAGTCGCCCATTCCAAAAGGTAGTTTTCGTATGGAGAAGAACGGGCAAGAAACTCCACCGTTACTCTTTTAAAATGTTTAGGTACAATATTTTGCATGGGTACATTAATTATATAATAACATGTGAGGACGATGCACCTACAATAAAATTACTATACCACAATAGGTAAAAGAATTAAAAACGAAACCATGACATATAAATTAATTATCTGATAGATACATGGTGCTCACATATTTACAAACATGGTACAAGCAAAACGATTTTAATTAAAAAACAAAATACAAGTAATAATTAGTCAGGGTGTGAGTAATAAATGTAAAAAAAAAGAATAAAAAAAATTACAATTAAATTAGCAACCAGTTTGATTTTGTCTAGACTCTAGATTGTCCTATGGAGCAGGACCAGCATGTTTCCAAGCGTTCTTATCTTGGATATAATCTTCTAATTTATAGTATGCTTGTTTACAAAGTGTACGTTTAATGTGAGTTTTAAATTTTCTTTCATTTAATTGCAATATATCACAAGGTATTTTATTGTAACATTTAACACAGTACCCCATAAAAGATGTATGTACTTTGGCTAATCTGAAAAATGGTTGATGTATTTTATCTTTATTTCTTGTATTAAAGTTATGTCTATCGCTTATTTTATTAAAAAGATGTAGATTTTTTCTTACATACATAATATTTTCATAAATGAATTGGCAAGGTACCGTCATAATATTAATCCTTTTAAATAGTTCCCTGAGAGATTCGCGGCGACGTAGGTTATAAATGGCTCTGACAGCTCTCTTTTGCAAAATAAAGATGGATTCAATGTCAGCAGCTCGACCCCATAGTAAAATGCCGTACGACATAATGCTGTGAAAGTAGCTAAAATAGACTAAACGCGCGGTTTCTACATCTGTTAACTGTCTTATCTTCCTAACAGCATAAGCGGCCGAGCTAAGCCGCCCCGCAAGAGATGTTATGTGAGGTCCCCATTGTAATTTCTCGTCTAGCGTGATTCCCAGGAAAACCGTTTGATCAACAAATTCTAGTTTTTCTCCATTCAGTATGATGTCACATTCGCTACTTCTAACATTTGGTAATTTAAATCTAATGCATTTGGTTTTCTTTTCATTTAGTACCAAATTATTTACCGTAAACCAATCTTGGACCTGAAGAATAGAGTTATTCACGTCGTCAAGATTTTGTGCCCGTCTGTCTATCTTAAAGATCAATGATGTGTCATCTGCAAATAACACCATCTTCGGTTGATTTTGAAGTAATTGTGGTAAATCATTAATGTAAACTAAAAAGAGGAATGGACCCAATATCGAACCTTGAGGAACGCCCATTGCCATTTCAGACCCCAATGAGTTCACGCCGTTTACTTGAACTTTAAGCTTTCTATCTTTTAGATACGACTTTAGTAAATCAAGAGCTAAATTCCTAATCCCATAGTGCTCAAGTTTCAGCAGAAGTGTCTCATGGTTGACGCAATCGAACGCCTTTGAGAGGTCGCAAAAGATTCCAATGGCATCTTGTGCTTCTTCCCAGGCGTTAAAAATGTTCTTTATTAGGGTGACACCGGCGTCAGTGGTACAACGCCCTTTGGTGAAACCGTACTGTTGTTCATGAAAGATGGAATTTTTATTAAAGTGGCGTAACATTTGATTGAGCATCAACTTTTCAAACACCTTACTGAGAACTGGCAGAATTGACACAGGCCTATAATTGTTGGGTTCTTTACTATCACCGGCTTTGAATAAAGGAACTACTTTACTGTGTTTCATGAGATCCGGAAAGACTCCTTGGTCTATACTGATGTTAAATATGAAAGCTAAATAGGGCGCAATCGTTTCAATGATAGATCTACAAACTTTTACAGACATTCCCCAGAGATCTTCTGTTGATTTAATTTTAAGATCTTTAAAAGCTTTTATAACAGCCTGGGGGTTCGTATGTTGAAAACTAAACTCCGAGGGGCATGCCTTAACATTCTTTCTAAGTAAATCAGCAGAACGCGCGGGTGAGGAATTTAAAGCTTCAGTAGTTTTAATGGGAATATTAACAAAAAAGTTTTCAAATTCCTGAGCAATTTCTACATCTGAGTTTATGGGGCCATGTGCAGTTTCTAAATTAAATTCAGTATTACGCTGTTTTTTCCTACCTGTTTCATTATGTGCTTATGCGAATCCCATATGTATTAATGCTTATGCGAATCCCGCACTCCCGGCATAGGTAGAGGTGGAACACGGCGGTGGTTTTAGCCGGTAAGAGTCCGGCATGCCCCTCTGTCACCCCCACGATAGAGGAAGTCCATGAGGATTTCCACCGCGCATCAAAACAAAACGCCACTCATCAGTTTAAAAACAAACCAGTATAAGCAGACCTATTCTATTAAAACTTCGTACTAAGCTAACATAAACATACATAACATAATCAGCCTATAATGTTCCCACTGCTGGGACACAGGCCTCCTCTCAGTGAGAGGGAGGGGCCGTAATCCACCACGCGGGCTTAGTGCGGGTTGGCAGATGTCACATGTCTTCGAATTTTTTGTTCTAGGACATGCCGGTTTCCTCACGATGTTTTCTTTCACCGTTTTGAGAGCAGTGGTGATGAAATATTTTACACAAAGTAAAGCGCCTGTTTGGATACTACGCTAATCCAGCACAAAGTCAAAGTGTTACAGACGCGAAGTGCAGCCTACTGCACAACCACCCCTTTACCAACCCCTGGCTACGGTTCCAGTCAATTGGTCCCAGTAATTACGGTCATTGTCGGTCGTTGCAGAGTAGTTATAGTAACGCAATAGTAAAAACAAACCATGTAACACGTCATACATCAACGACTCGATGCAGCTGCTACTGTTATTTATTTATTTATTGAATACTTTAAACACATAAATGTACAGAGGCGGACTGAATGCCATAGGCATTTTCTACCAGTCAACCTTTGGGTGATGCAGAGACAAACAGTGGTAGGTACTGGTGGTAGTGGTGGTACTGTTGTGTGAAAATTTGGTAAGCGATCGTTAACTTTGAATTATATCCGTGTTGTGTTTAATAAATTACGGATGTGTCATGGCTTGTCATTTCCCATTGCATGAACCATACAATATTCAGCATTAAAATAGGTAATATGTAAGTAAATAAAGAGCAGTGGTGGCCAAGTGGTAACGGCCGCGACTTACGAGTTGTAGGTCGTAGGTTCGAATCCAGACAAGCGCTTTACTTTTTGTAAATTATCTCATCACCACTGCTCTCAAAACGGTGAAGGAAAACATCGTGAGGAAACCGGCATGTCCTAGAACCAAAAATTCGAAAACATGTGACATCTGCCAACCCGCACTGAGCCCGCGTGGTGGATTACGGCCCACTCCCTCTCAATGAGAGGAGGCCTGTGTCCCAGCAGTGGGAACATTATAGGCTGATTATGTGAAGTAAATAAAAATTAATACTTAGATACCTAATTAATTAATAGAAATACCCTAACTAGTAACTTAACTAAAACTATTCACAAACTGAAATATAGCGTCGAAAAATCCATCCGCATCGCTGTCAACTGGTAATGTACCCAGGATACTGGCGGCATTACCACGTTGTATGGCAATGGCAAGTCAAGGTTTGGTCAAGGGAAGTGTTACAACCAGCTGTTTCGAGATTTCCTTAAAGAAGCCATGAGCATTTGGACCCCACGGTCCTAAGGCTTGAACCCCAAATGAGAACCATACAATAATTATGTTTTTATCAGAGGCCGATTTTTCCAACGCCTAATGTCTTTTCCGAGGAATAATATAAAGTACCTACCTATGTTTGACAGTTTTCCCATACAAAAACTGTCAAACATCAATTTTGTTCAATGGGTGAAAGATATCTGACGTTGAAAAATTCTGCCATAAAACGTTGGTTAACGGTACAACCATAGCGCAACCTACTTTTTACTAGACTATGGCAAAGTTAAAAGGAAGGTTATGATTTTAGCAATCTATGTATGTATGTAAGTATGTTTGTATTTACGTGTGTTTCCCCGTAGCGCCTAGACTATATACTGAACCGATTTTTTCTTAGTCTTTTAAGCGAGTAGGTAATTGAGGGCAAGTAAACCTAACGAATGTGATATGTGTGGTTTTTAAACAAGAGAAACTCCACCAACGGTGTCCGTGAGCCCTTTATCAACAAGTAAAATGAACCTCCTTTATGTACGGTTGATAATCATAAAGGGAAAGTACGACCATAACTATTGCAATAAAATACAATGGTGGAATGATCAATTAGGATTGTAAAGACGCCAGCACATCAAGCTACCCGAAACTGTCAAATTTTTCCAATCAACTTTGAACCTTATGTTTTAGTGATAAAGTTGAAAATCTATTATAGAAATTTGACAGATTGTAGTAACTTGATGTGCTGGCGTCTGTACATGCGACCTATTTTAAGCGCGTTGAGGTCTTTTCTTTGAACCCATAAATGTTAGGTTCTATGGTTTATGGGACGTCACAAACGCAAGTGTCCGTATGGATTGAGGAGCTATGTCTCATATTTAAACGTAGGTATTAATTGCTAATTTAGTAGTAAGTTAGCCGATTTTCTAGACCCGATCTTGCGAGGTCATTGCGTACAGTGGCGTGCATTGGTTTTCAGAATAGGTAGGCACTAGGCCGGGTCTAGTCTAGGCAAACGCGGTCACTAAGCAGAAAAAAAGTGAGGTCAAAAGTGTGGTTATTTGAGTAGGCATGCCTACTTAAGGGTGGTAAATTGCGAAGGTCGAACGTCATGGTATTACGCGTGAGACGTACGTAATTTTAATTTTGTCGTATTAACTTGAACGAGTAAAGACCAATGACAATGTGCGGATAGTACGGGAGCCGAGTAGGCCGTCCGGCAACTGCCTACTGCCGCGCGTTTATGAAGATTTTGTTTTTTTTTAGGTAGGTATGATAATTTAGTGAGTTTCTTAATTATGGGGCACACACACACTAAAATGTAATTGACAGGCTTATGTTGATATAACGAGGTAGGCACTGCTTATATGCCTATATGCAATGCACGCCACTGTGCGTAACATACTATCAGTAGCAAAAGCAATAGCTTTCATTTTGACAGTTCAACAACATTCATTTTCGTTATTTACGTTGTTGAGCAGACTACTTTTCGAACATATGAAGCAATGGATTAGCAATATCCTTCAAAATGATTCAGATTGAGATTGATAGTGTGTTGGGCAATTCGGGTGCTGGAATTTGTAGTTAACCCTTAACCGGTCAAGCGGCGCGCGTCGCCCATTGGCAACGAAACAATAGAAAATCAATTGTGTCTCATTAGCGGAGCTTGACAGATTAAAAAGTTACAGAACGTTTAATGTGGCTCCACAATTCCGATGTCTGAATATAGGAGCCACCTTAGAACTCGAAAACTAGCCGATGGATATTTTTGAAAAGGAGTTTGGGCAAATGTGCCCTGACGCCCAATAGAGTTAAGAGATAATATCAATGGCTAGATATCATCAAGGAAAATATTTCTTGCTATGACGTCTTCGCTCTACGTAAGGAGTTACAGAGCTCTAAATGTGAATAATGGCAGGCCTGATGGTCTAGTGGTTAGTGACCCTGACTACTATGCCGGAGGTCGTGGGTTCGATTCCCACCCAGGACAAATGTTTGTGTGATGAGCACGATCATTTGTTCTGTGTCTGGGTGTAATTTATCTATAATATGTATGTATTTAGAAATATATAAGTATGTTTATCAGTTGTCTAGTACCCATAACACAAGCTCTGCTTAGCTTGGAACTAGATGGCGTTGTGTGATAGTTGTGGAATTATTATAATTAAGTATTATTTAAATTCTAGTATTTCGTTAATTACTTAACTTTCATTAATTCTGTGCTTTACAAATATCATATTTTTCCTTCTATCTTCCAAATCCTTTCCGGATTGTGATCAAAAGTGTGGTATAGATTTGGGGTGCTGTACCTACCATATGTATCAGAGGAATAGGTAGGTATCTATGCCACAAACCTGAAGGATACTTTCTATACAGGCGAAAGTTTGTGAGTGTGTGTTTATGTTTCTTACTTCTTCACGCTCAAACGGCTAAACCAATTTTGATAAAATTTTGTATGGAGGTAGCTGACACCCTGGATTAACATATAGGCTACTTTATATCCCAATATTCCCCCGGGATCGAAACTTATGCGGGTGAAACCGCGAGGCGCAGAAATTCATTCAGAAATAGCTTGTCAAGGACTTCCTTGCTAAAAGACACACTATCTTTTATAATACATCCCTTAAATGACTCCCTGTCAATAAGTAATCAATACACAGCACGTTTACCATTGTCACGTCACTTCACACCTCCTTTTAAGTCATCAGAGTCTGCGACTGCGCCTGTTGTTGTACTGTCGGCGTTTTTCATCAAAGTGACATTAATATTCGTCCAGTATGTGTCTTCCTGTGGAACAATTGGGCGACATTAATTTGCATTTGGCGTGAATCGCGGTACGGTGCGCCTGCGCACCGCCGCCATATCTGACGTTTTAATTACGATTCTGTAGTGTATGCGGGTGTTGTGTGGTTTAAGTGGGAGCGATTTGGTCTTTGGTGGTATTGCAGGATTGAACTGAAGTTACATAGACTAACAGACATAATTTTTTATCTGTGTGTAAGTAAAAAAAAAAAAAATTGGTTCAATTAAAATATTTGAAGCTTCATCATTAGTCGATCTAAGGCTTAAGAACTATATGAGGAAACTAAACTAAAACCATTTAAACATTTAAATTGAAGATGCTTCAGCACCCTATAATAAAATTATGGTTACCTATACTAAACAGTTTCTATACGACTCTTTTATGACCAACTTAAAACAGCCTTATAAGTGCTTCATAAACAGCTAATAGTATTTTTTTTTCTGGAAACTTTTATAGAGCTTTTCTGGAACTACAAGCATTTAAAAAAATATATGAATAAACGCGCTGTCAAAATGGAGTTATCTTGAATGTAACTGATCCAACACCACCACCACCTCCAACCCCCCTCCCCCTTCTCTGATCTACCACTTTACATTATCCTCGAATTTGTTTTACCAGTGGTCTGTGGGTCTTCATGAAATATTAACTTTACTTTTTGAAGGCATTTTGCAACTTGATAATGAAAACTCGCTCGTCGCTCTCAGTCAACCTGTAACCCTCACCCCACAGTCCACGCATGCGTCCTTAATTAGGCATTCCCGCGGCGTCCGGCCGGCGTACGCGCACCGTGCAGGCGGCGCCTTTGACACCGCGTCGCGCCGTCCCGCTCGCACAATGCAACTATTCATGCCGACCCACCAACGTAAACAGACCTCCTCAACTCTTTCAATATCAAACAGTGTCTCTAAAAGATAGAGATCAAGATATATTTGACGAGATAGCTGAGGAAGATACCGATACTGTTAACGGATTTTAGACGTTGTGATATTGAAATAAGGTTGAGATTCTGTTGTGTATTTAGCAAGTATCAAAGGTGTTATTGGAGTGATGTAATGAAGGGACCTAATTGTGTATTCTACTTGGGACGTCGTTGTACTGAAAGATAAAGGCACGAGCGGAAAGGACAGTGCTGTCTCTTTCACTCCTCACTTCAGTACCTTGACATGAAACTTGAAATTGAAGTCTTTATTTAATTAACGATATCTTTAAAAATCTTCAAACGATTCCTGTTAATTGAAAAGTCAATCAGCAATAGCAATTAGTGAGCTGACTGATATTTCTAAACTCTAATGAATTTTTAATCGCAACAATAAACTTAATAGTCTTAAAAAATACCTAATCTAACAAAATTAATTGTTATTAAGTCAATTGAATATGATAAAAGACAGTCATTTTTATACCAACTAAATTCTAATTTGTAACTTCTTCAATTAAAACAATAAAAAGAAGCCCAATGACAAGTTCTATTAAGTCAACCTTTTCATATAACATGAGTTGAAACCATTAGTCAATTTCACGGCACTCGCGAATTAAATTCAATAGAAGGACAACATCGCATTAGGTGGCACGTAATGAACTGTTGTCGGTGAATAAATTACTATAATAAACGTCTCTTAGACTAGGAGGCCAGTTTTTATTAAAATTGTTGTACATATATAAAAGGTATTAAAGTCTAGATGATATTCGTCACAATGGTCTCAAGGTGTCTTTATTTTGTACTAGCAGCGCCCCGCGGTTTCACCCGCATAAGTGTCGATCCCGTAAATATATCGAAATAAAAAGTATCCTATGTGTTATTCTGATGTATAAGCTATATTACTGTAAAGTTTCATCAATATCCGTCCAGCAGTTTTTGCTTGAAAGAGTAACAAACATCCATGCATCCTCACAAACTTTCGCGTTTATAATTTGATTATTATATTATATAATTATATATTATATTAGTAGTAGTAGGATAGGAAGTAGGACTAGAAGAAAGGATAATGGGCCAAATGCATAACTTGCTATACTTATATTTTAATATAATTATATCCTTTACACCGTTATACAGGAAGAGGAAGTTAAAATTTTCGGGAAAACTTGTCTTAGTAATATGACGGCTGTATAAAGGCTTTTAACATCACCTTTGTCCGGCCATGAACTGATCTAATCCTCTGTCTGTAAACTCTCACCAACAACATATTATAGTATGTAGCTTACATCAAAAACATGTACCCACAACGTAGTAACGTCGAAGCTTTGTAATAAAATTTTAGAACCTCTCAATTACCAACACTTTTCTTGCAGCAATTTCGTAAAATAAAATCCAACCTCATGGGCAGATACACTTAATTTTATACGTTCTTCATTGTTCCATCTATCCCGCTTCCTCCCGATCAAAAGACAGAGACGGTTAAAATTACTCCCACTGATTGCAGTGAGCCGTACACGAATTAGGCCCTTTTCGTTTTTTTCTTTTCATCTTAATGCCCTGTTCATGCGTTCAGACCTTTTATCGGAACATATGCATGTTTCTGAACGCACCGGCCGACCGGTTTCGTTCCTTTGCCTTTGAATTGAAACGCCGCGCCGCGCCGCGTTCGAAATTTGAATCAGTCTGCGCCAAGCTAGAGACGGGGGAGGACGCGCGCTTGTTTTTAAATCAAATAAAATATGTTTACGATTGATCAGTGTTTACAAACAGTGATTTTGTGACTGAGTTAGTTGAATATGACATAATATACTAGTGCTACTTATTATTTGTGAATTATATACTATGGCTCGGATTTTTTGTTTTCTCCTGCTTGTGTGGCTGGTGTCTGCTGACCAAGAAGAGGTCGAAGGTGGCAAGTGCGAGAGGATCAAGCTGCCACTATGTCAGGATTTGGGATACAATTGGACTGCAATGCCCAACCTGATGGGACACAAAGACCAGAAGGAGGCTGAGGAAGCGGTAAGAGAAACTTTTGATAAACGAAACTACATAATAATATATTATAGACACCAATCTTAGTTATTCTTCCAATGAAGTTTTATAAAATGTAGAGCAAGCGAATTCGTTTTCTGAATAAAAATATCACAAAAATGAAATATCAGCAGTCGTATTAAACTTTAATGATAAGCATAAAGTTAAAGAGGTAATAATCGTAACGCAATTTCCTGCGAACTCTTTGGAATAATTAAATTTTACAATTGCCTTTGGAACAAAAAGATAATTATGAAAGAGCGAAGAAAACATATAGCTTGAAAGAGTATTATTAACGTTGTTGTCGTACAAAGTAGAGGGTTGGCCATGGTATAAGTTTTATGGCGGTCCGTATCATATGTTAGGGACACCCTATTGTTATCAGTTGATTTACGATGGATAGTAGAATAAGTTTTATGGTTTGTAAAACTGATATTGGACATGTAATGCGCGATGTTTCGGAGGGTTCTATTGTTGACTTTCACTATAATATTGTCTACTGTATGAAGGGTGTCTTCAAATTGATCGCCATTTTCACCCTTGCTTCTCAGTTTCGCACGAGAAGTTATATATTTTGTTTGTTATTTATTAAAGCTTCTTAGGTTCTAATTTAAAATTCTGTTCAGGAGTTGTTTACCTTTTTAAAACCAGATGTTTTATCACATTAACATCACCAGCGGCTACCTCAATTGTTGCCTCTTTTGGAATTATGACATCAGGCAAAAACATCTCAAGTTGTAAAATTATAAAATGTCCGTTGATAATCTAATTCTTGTCCCATATAAAGTCTTCGCCATTGTTTACGCGATAAATCGTAAAGTGTGGGCGTCGAACGACAGACGTGAGCGATAAGGAGCAGCAAATAGCGGCCTCTTATCACGCGGCACATCAAAGGCTCGATCTTATATCGCCGCCGCGCTAGTCGCGCGAACCGGCTCCGTTCGTACCGCAACACGCCACACCTGTTGAACCACATAAATCGACTGCAAAAAAATCAACGATTGAAGTTTCTTTAGTGAAGCTGTAGGGAAGTGCGTAGCGTAATCCAGGTCCATCGCGCCCTCTCACCAATAATCCCGCTTTCAAAGCTGTAAATATGCGATATTGCAAATTACACAGGATTAATAATGTTAGTATGGCCGCATTAAATCAATAAACACACTACCGGCACTTTCATACATGTACTATCGCTGATAGTGATATCTTTACAGCGGCATAACGCAAGAGCAACCATTTATTTTTATTTATATCCCTTATCGAATCGGTGCTATCTTTGCCTTAAGTGCCGATATGTATCGGTTAATGCCACCTTATCGGCGGCATCGCTTTAAACCTCAATATATCTGATATCTTTAGATATATTTGAAATTTGCTAAGCCGATAGTGCAAGACGATTGCAGATGTTTTGTCATCACACTCATCACTTATAGTATTTCTAACACCTTCTACTACTCTATCCTTATGGTCGAGTTTTACGTTTTCATTGGTATCTGGACTATCAGGTCTCTCTTTGAACTTACCGCTTTTAAATTGTACGCTAATTAAGTGCCCTATTAGAATTATTCTAATTAGCAGCGGTTATCTCGGATCCCAAGCCGATCGGCTCTTATGAATAATCATGTCGATTGCGATCAAAGTCGATATCAGTCGAGTATTATTTTGAATTGGTAGATCCTACTTTTACCATTATCTTAATTGATAAATTCTTTTGATCATTGGAATCTAGAGTTGTAAGGAAGGCGCCGGGCGAGTCTTGCGTTCCAATTAGATCACTTCGCTCTTTTCATTTCGATATTTCTAGACGGTCACGTTTTAATAGCTTCGTATTCCATTTTCTCTCTAAATTCCTCGACCCGCGACATTCACAATCGTGCACGGAATCTACCTCCCACGTGCTTTTTATCTTTGACAAAACCATCTTAGTTTTGACCCTGTATTCACGTTCTTTAGGTTGAGTATATCGTCCTCGTTCAACATAAAGAAGTGTAACATCTTTCCAGAATGCAGTGAGTCTAACACAACTTCATCTATATCTCGGTTAGAATCTTGGAGCAGTCGAAGTGGGCCGGTCCATTCACGAGGAGCTCCATCTGATGTGGCCGCGCCGGCGCCGGCCGTTCACCTTTAGATTGGGCAATTAAAGTCACATTTCTGGGCCGATGATTTGTTACGTGTGTACTGTCTTAGCAACATAATTCCACAACACCATTTGTTTGAAAATCTAAGTCATTTCATGCAGAGATAAAACATCCTCATCCAAATGGGCTCCGCAAACAATTTTACGTTTCACTCCAACAAATACAATTTCTTCTACATTTTTTTGTGTTTACTTATTCTAAATCCCGTACAAACAGTCGTCCAAGGCCAACAAAGACCTGCTTTTAGCTCTGGAAGGTGGTAATGAGCCAATTTTAAGGCACCCACACCTTTACCTCTGGCTATTAACACTGCGTTAAACTAACAAACCACTGCGGCTCTAAATAAGAAACATAACATGTAGTTTATGATGTACTGTTGCGATTAGTTCCCAAATGAAGAACCAGGTTGAGGTTACCAGAAATCTGTCTAAAAATGTTTAGTAAACAGAGCTCATTTTAGTTCCTAAGCCTTTGAACGCAATTCATGCAATGCTATTGTACTCAAAAGTCAAATAAATGTTGGAAACAAAGAGTTTCTTTCATAAACCTTTCTTTTATCTAAAAATACTGTTTTAGAAGGCAATATTTCGGTCCTAATAAAACAATAAAGTATTTAAAAGTACGATAAATGAGTTGCGTACACCTTAGTAACCTATTTCCCCACATCGGTCGGCTTCTTTGTGGATTTTATTAAAATTACCCATGTTTTTACCGGGGATTCGGCGATTGCACCAGGTACAGCTGTTAAGGTGTTATTGAGAAGTCTCCAGCGTTATTCTTTGAACCGGCACCCTATCATTAGCGCAGGTATGCGAGCATAATGTCGGATCATAAAAGGCCCGGTGTCTCACGGATGAAAGAAAGTTTTTGATGCTGTTAAATCCTCTTTCGTTATTGTCGAGCTCGTTATTTGCGTCTGCCGCTTCCTTCAGACCAATTTTGATGTATATCTTATCTGTTTCTTAATTATCTTTCTACCTTTAATCTTTTCTGTCATAATTTATATTATTTGCTTACTTTTACAAAGTTTCCTGCCATAATTACATATAAAAGTCACTCGACAAAAGTGTATATGAGTTATAGTTAATTAATTCTGCAAAAACCTGATCGATTTTTTTCTTGGTTATGTTATTTAGGAAATGCGATGTTGAATCTTAATTTATACATCTGATGGAGCTCGGAATCATATTTATTGCTGCGCCGGACCTGTTTTTGAATAACTTAGCACTTTTTATAGTAAAAAAAACGCAGCACTTTGTGCGGCCGCCTACCTGAGGTAATTAGGGGCGGCAATTTGTGAGTTCTCCGGTTCGTTTTTGCCGTTTTAACTGCGCAAGCGCCGCGGGGCTTGTCTTCGGCAGTCGTGGCCATTCTCAGCCTTGGACTCAAACTATCACATAGTGAAACAGAACTATAATTACAGGCCCTAGTGTGATGCAAAAACTAATCATCTTGGATGCTTTTTGTAGGCACTGGAGGTTTTCTTTGAGAGTACACTAGCTTTTTAACTCTTTTAAAAAGTATCTGTGAAAGTTTCGAGTAAATTGATTTCGAGGCCGCTTAGAATGTTCCAATAGTTATCTTCTCTTATGATTAAACGGGGTTCTCACTCTACATCCTAGACGCTTTTGGAATTCATCTCTACACATAATTTTTTTTAATCGTTCTTGTAATATAAAACCGTAATTATAATCCATTACAAAAATAGTTAATTAAACCAATCTTAAAAGCTGCTGCGAATTCGTCACGTATACCCAAACCGATCAAAGGGCAGCCGTTTCCCATATTAATACCAAAGTACCGTCAATTGCAGCGTTTTAATTGTGCTTTAATTATACCGTTAACAATCACAAATTACTTGTAATAAAGTCGTAGTTAAGTGCGTCGCGGGGTGGGGGACGCGGGGAGCGCGGGCGGCTGGCGGCGAGATCAAAGGCGCGCGATTACCGCACGATGCGCGAGCGCATTCGTTTCGTTTTATTGCGTCGCTCGGTGCGTCGACCCGATGCGATCTGGATGCGTTCGATTCTCTATACCTACTCGATGGCAGATCGATGTCTTCTCTTTAATTGTAGATCGTTTTTATTTTGTTTTTGTTACTGTTAATTGATGAGTTATGTTTCAAATATTATTTTGTTTTGCTTAATGCAAAAAAAGAAGCTTTTACACCGCACTTATAGGATTAAAAGCCCTATTAAGTTTTAACGACTTTAGTAGCGATCTTATAAGATTAAAAGCTTTATAAAGATGCAGACTCTTATAAATTTTTAGAAGTTTTTAAAATGTTTCCCAAACATACCTCGGATCAATTTTCTAGTTAAAATAGATAGAATAACTTCCCAATGACGTATACAATTCTTTTCATCCATCAATGAGATCACTAAACTTGCCAAATTTCGAAGAACTTCCTTGTAATGCTAGTCGTATCCCAGAAATGGCATAGTCATCGTCAGAAAAGGTGGGAGTCGAAAGGAATGCAGCCCAATTAGATAGATTCCGAGTCCCATCCGACACGACCCGAGCCCCAGTCATTATTATACTGCCATGGTTTATACAAGATGCCTTGGTGTATTAATCAGACAAGCTATCAGAGCTTTTGTGGGAGTTTCACCTTGTGGAAAATGGAAGCAAATTCCCGTTTTTTTTTTTTTAAGAACGTCTTAGTTCGATCTGTCAAAAATATCTCTCATTTAAGTTTTTAACAATTGTAGTCGCTGAGATAAAATTGCGACTACATTTTGAATGTTTTTTAAATACGCGAATAGACCTTTTTTTCTATCCAAACAGAAGGCACCCGATTTGCAAAAGATTAGTGTCAGTAATGGTCTGTTTGTCAATTTACGATAATGCTAATGTTCTTTTAAGCAGCCCAGTAGGAGTATGCGTTTTATTTGTGCAGAAAAAATATTATTTCTTTCCTTAATTTCATCAATTTCTAAAAATTGAGACCCTTTTTTGGAATTTCTCTACACGTGCTTACGTAATATTTTCAAAGAGGCGCCATTACCTTGCCTTATCAATACTCTAGTGTTCAGTTAGTACTATGCAACGTTTAGTTAATGATCTACAGATATTGACGGCTATGATTGATAAATTTTATCGTAGATGGCTCCGATCAGAATCTGATATTATGAAATTATTTCATAGAGTGGTAGACGATATGTTTTTAGACATTGACTTTAAACGTTGAAGTGGGTTAGCTAACATTTTATTTTACGTTTTTTTTTTTAAGTATTGCAAAGATATTTAAATAAAAAGCTCAGTGGAACTGTCAGGCATAATTAATGAAGGCAAAAAATATGTAGCTACTGTTTTATTTGATATTTTTAAATGTTAGGTATATTGTTCTCGTTTATCTTTTTATTTATTTTAAATGCGATAATTTACTAGTCTAGAATCAATAAGTGGTGATTATGCTAATGTTATAATGCGGTGCTTTTAAATGACAATCAATTTGATGTTAATCTCAAATGGCGACATTGTGATCAGCCATTCATTAGTGACCCGCCTACACAACGTATAGCATGTACTGAACTCATGAACTGTCGATTTATTTTGTAAAAATCTCACCAAGAAAACTTAAGTGAAGTGTGCTTTCAATAGTGTCAATACTTCTTAGCCTCATTGGGCAGAATGACAACTCAGTTCACCTAAGTTTTCACGGTGACATTTTGGCCGAATAAACCTACTGAAGTCGGTTTCGGAACGCTTAAATTGTCAACCTATTCAATGCGTCGATATAATTGTATACAGAATCGCATGTGAATCGAATCACGGAACGCTAAACACGGGTCAGTGCTCGCTGCCTTACAATGTAATCGATTAAAAACAGTTAAAAAGGTCGGCGGTATCTGTGGTATTGGCGAGTATTTAATTCAACCCGTGCCTTTTAGAGGATGGTCGTCGGGACCGGCGCGCGCGCATAAATAACCATTAAAAACTGTTTATCTCTGCTCACGACAACGCCGGCTCGTTCTCTTGTCAATTACACTTCCACCGCGGACGCATACGTTAACTGCCATACTGCCATACTGCCATACCAGTTGAATGGCTAAAACCTTTTTGTTTGGCGGCATCGAGTTTTACATGTGTTTAAAAATAAATTAACTATCAAATGAACACTAGAAATGCGACGACACGCACACAGCGTTTAATTTATTCTCTATAGTTGTCAATTAACGAGAAGTTGTATCGTGAATTAACATGTTATATCTTTTGGTATAAGTTTACGTCCGCAGATAGTGTAGAAACTTGAAACTTTGAAGTCCATTATGTATCTATAATAATATATGTATAAAACTAATGGTTTTATTGATTCTCGTAATTTACAGAACGTTCAGCCTGATCTCGGTCTCAATCTGTCAAAAATACCTCTAATTTCCCTACATTTTTGACAAGTTTTGGACATTGATTGTCGCTGAGATGAGGTTGCCACTAGATTTTGAACGCTTTTAATTACGAGAATTGGCCTAAAGATTAAAGAGAGATAAAACGTAAACGTTTATGTTACAAACATGTTTTATAACGACTTTTACATATTATGGCTTTGCTAGGTATATGGCGGCATGCAACAAACTGAGCACTTCGTTATGAACTTGTGAAATCAACTAACAATTAATACTTATTTAGTAAAGGTTAACTGTAACGACGTGAGTGCTAGGATAACTTTTCAGCCGGTGGGATACTAGCAGGGTAATTGCGTATCATACCTACCAGTAGCAATGGTTTTCATTTTGACAGTTCAACAACATTCATTGCGTTATTTAAGTACGTTGCTGAGCAGACAAATTTTTCGAATATATGAAGCGATGGATTAGCAATATCCAAGGCAATTAGAATACTGGTTGGAACGAAGCCTTTAGCTGTCTGTATATTATGTGTTAAATAACAGGCACAATGAAATAAATGAACAGCGTTTGAGAGTAAAAGTACCTAAACCAAAAAAAAAAAAGAAACATCTATCAAAGTGTTACACTTTTTTCGGACTAGCTCTGCAGAGTGCAACATACGATAAGGAACTTCGTTCCAAAACTTGGTAATTTACAAAACCAGCCAGTATACACAATACAATTTAATTATCTGTGCCGAGCCGGCTGAATGCGATATGGCCATAGAAATGTAAAAAATATATCTATGGATATAGCAGTGACCGCTATCTATGAAATAATGAGTGGAAAGCAATAGAAAGTCATTACACCAACCGTAATGGCTGCCGGTAATCGCGGCAAATAGCAGATTAGTATCTCACTCCACGTATTTATGTGATCGTGAGATTTTTTATTATGACGATTGAAATAATCTGTGAATATTTTAACTTAATCTCTTTTTTTGTAAGCCTTAATGTTTTTGCATAAGAAGTGCGCGATTATGCAAAATATTTTGTTAATATAGACGTTACCGATTTGTTAATAGCGCGCTTGCTTTTAAATGGCCTTTGTTGAGTTTTTTATTATAATTAGTTGATCGTGTTTTGGAATAAGTTAAGTACTATGTTTTTATCAACATCAGAGGGGCAATTCTCGTAATTTTAGGAACGTTCATAGTCTGATCTCAGTCTTAATCTGTCAAAAATACCTCTAATTTCCCTACATTTTTGACAAGTTTTTGACATTTGTTTGTCGCCGAGATGAGACTGCGACTAAATTTTGAACGCTTTAAATTACGAGAATTGGCTTTCTAGTTGGCAATAAACTATATCTATATTCATAACAATAGACGCGGTTAGGCGGAATTGCTTTTGTTTTATAGTCGTTCATTTCCTTATTGTTCTAATTAATCGGCCATTGCTGCGTCCGTCAGATGAACTATAGCTTTTAAAAACGTCAAATTCTTGACAATTGGCAACCATCTTGGAAAAATTATAGCTTTTTTTATTTCTTTTCCGTAATTTTTTCATTCGTTTGTATTATTGGCAAAGGTATTTGGCAAGCTTTCCCAGACGTTGTTTGAAAACAAATAAAGGATGTCTGTTCTGTTTGTCTGTGTGCGGAATGTTGACATAGACGATTTTATTTGAGGTCATAACTGTGCGGTATTTTTGTGCAAATGTGAAACGATTGCTGTAAGTACCTAAATATTTGAGTTTTGGTGGTGATTTGTCATCGGTGCTGTTTTTCAATGCAAATTTCTTTGGGAAATGTGAAACTTTTGTGAGCTTTTCTCGTTGTTATTTTAGTTTTACCAAACAGTTAATGCACCAAAGCTTTAATGAAAATTTAAGCAACAGTTTTCCCAGTAGCTTCTTCTAAGCTTAGCTCAAACATACAGACAGGAGCAAGAATTTTGTTATAAACTACATAAATATTCTTAATGAGAAGCAACTGTCATACTTGCTCAAACCTCTATACACAATCCAGCAGACCGTACAATCGTATTATAGTCATTATGTTACATTCCATGTTGCATTGCATAAGTTTGGCCAGTTCATTTATGTTACATTTCATGTTGCATTGCATACTTATGTTTGGACAGTTCATTTCTGCTACATTTCATGTTACGTTTTACCAATCTACGGGGTAATAGCGTAACACACTATCAGTAGGAATGGCTTTCATTTTGACAGTTTAACAACATTCATTGCGTTATTTACGTTGCTGAGCTGACAATTTTTTCGAATATGTGAAGCAATGGATTGGCAATATCCTTCAAAATGATTCGTATATCTACAAACTTTTAATCACATGAAAGTGTGTCACACAGTTAGGATTCTGTACTGGGCATAATATCGCACCTTCGGTGCAACAAAGTCACAAATAGCCAGAACTGCAAAATTGAGGTAAGTATGCCAAATTGTCTCTGAACCATGCCTATACTTTTAAAAGTCCTCTCCTGTAAAATTAAAAAATGAGCTGTTGTGACTTTGTTGCACCGAAGGTGCGATATCAAACGACAGTCTGTCTATGTGACAGCTGTCAAAATAGTTTGAACCTTAGTATATTTCAATATATGTACCTACTAGGAATTATCGTATAAAGTGCAGTAAAGCAATTACGAAGTCAACTGTACCTAAAAAGAACCAAGAATTTAAGAAGTAAATGTTTCTCGAAAGCTTGTAGACGCCCGCCTGCCCTAATTAAACGTTATCAGCTGATAACCGCTGGCGCCATCCGTCTGTGCCATTCACTATACGACTTTTTATCCGATAACTATAAAACAAATTGTCTGGTAGGCTACAGCTGCCGAGTGCCGACTATTAGACGCTATTTGCTTACTAATTGCAGTGATCGAACACCTTGTGTAGGTACGGGCAATGAATTGCGCAATTACATTTTTATTTCTAATAATTTATATTGGAAGTTTCTGTATCGTAAAACCGGTGAAAGGTTAAATGCGAATGTACGTAACTAATTGGATGTTCAACGAACAAATATGCGGAGTGAGCTTACACGATTTTGTGATGGAACACGATTTGGAAGCAGAAGTGAAAGTATTCCTTTCATTTAAATAATACACCTTTTCCGGGTTATTTTGAATTTTGAAAAAGACTATCAGTCAAACTGAGAGATACGAAAGTGGTTTAGTATCGAATTCAGTCAACTTGTCAAAATAAAAGTTTGCTTCATTATTTTTTCAACATATGAATCTGACACTAGCATGCAATTCAATTAAATTCACAAGGACAACGGATAATCACGTTGTGTTTGAAATGGTTCTATTTTAATATTAATAAAAATAATCATAATACAACAAAACACATTTAAAAATTAACAACATAATTAATTCTCATCATCACCAAAATTAACAGCATGACAAAAGTAATAATTGCGTATAGCATTTGCGACACACCCATAGATTATGCTCTACAGTCTACATTCATCTAGTCTAGTCTCTGCCCTTTGCGTCTTGCGATTAATCTCCCCAATCAGTTCGCCCTGTGCATAGCAAGCTTTATACTCGTAGAGATACGCTAATTATCTTCATGGCCGCTATAAAAAGCTGGATGTGAAATATTTGGTCTTGTAGCACTTTACTGCTGATTGTGCTCATTAAGAAACTTTTACTGCGTTGTAAAGGTGGACTGATGGGTAGGGATAGTATTGTTAAAGATGGCGAAAGCTGATGACTTTGTGTCTGTACCTAATGTTATATAGGGTGTTTAGAAGCAGCTTTAAGGGAGTAATAGTTGACACTATTTACAGCATTTTGAGCCATACATGTCTTAGGCGAAGTATGTTTTTTTATTTATTTTTTTTCTAGTTAAAGTTGGTATGTTATTTTTGAATAAAAGTGCAGTAAAAAAATAAAAACAAACATACTTCGTCTAACTAAGACATGTATGGCACAAAATTCTATAAATGGTGTCAACTTGCATCCAGCTTCCAAACAACCTACCTATATTTATAAATATGACGAAACATCGGTTGCACAATGACGAATAGATACTATGCAATTTTTTTTAATCAAATGTGTAGGATAGTAGATATATCGAATCCATGTGAAAATAAATGAAGTAAAGGACACTTTTTATAGCATGTTTGTTAATCACAAAGGTTAGTGTATAGTACAAGTAGATAGGTAACGTTTTTTTTAAAACCTTAATAAACATAGTATAAAGTTCTCATAAAACTCAGCTGGACACAATGATCAATAGTCTATGGTCGGTTCTTCACAATATCCCATTAATCCTTCTCAGCAAATGCTTAGAATTCATCAAAGGAGTTAGTCTATGCCTAACATGGCGTATTAAAAAGCCAGTGATGTCCAGCTGCAGGCGGAAGGCATATATTCGTCACTTCCTAGACATTGGCAACGCTTCGGAAAGTACTGAGGAATGAGGCGTGTTTACGAGGTGCGTAACGACGTTTACTGAGTAAAAGCGTGAATGACTTACATTTGGTATGCGTTTAATAATAGTTCCTAGAGAATTGTCTTAATTATGTTCTATCTTAGATTCAGTTGACGAACAGATTCAGATTAATACAAAAATACACGTTTGAAACGGCTGGCGCAAATAAATTAACTATAATCTCTAAATTAAACTTTAAAGTTTATAAAAAAGGCTTAGTTTTATTTAACTGCCACATGCCAAAATACTTATGCAAACGGATAGACTTTGCCAAAATCTTATTATCATACAAACACACTGTTTTACATAGAATTAAGAAATAAAAATATAATTCGCACTACATAATCTTTTACATTTACATATATTCATACTTAAGATGTCAACACGATACCTACAGAAATATTTTAATCATAAAATCTGCGCTCTGTAGGTACGTGACTTCTGCCTAACCTAAAAAAAGTTTATACTGTCACTTTGTAACGTCATAGCCGACAATATAATCTGTCATCTGTCACTAAAAATAAAATAAAAACATGTGAATTATGTAGTGTAATGGTTTTGTCGTGAAATCTACGTGGGTTTTGAATCTAGACTAAAATGTAGGGCTGTGCCACAAAATGGCTGTCCGCTGTCTTTAATGAAGACAACCTGACGTTTACTGATACAATAACCGTTCAAGTCCAGACGTCATTATGACGTAACATCAAAAAAACTCCTGTCAAATTCCAGATGTCACCCGCTCAGCGCGTGATTTATTACCCTGCTCACAAAAAATGGTCTACTGATGCTTATATGGGCTCAAGCCACTTAATGTAAACTGTTTTGGGTTCTTGAATAAACAGACCATAATATAAAATGCAAACAATACTCGTATTACGAGTATTGTATTTATAAACAAATGACGTCATCAGAAAATAGGTTGAAAGTGTGTTCGTTCCCGTATTATGTCGATTTCTGATAAAACTACTATATGAATTTACACGAAACTTTGCAAGTTACATTATGAATAGACAAGTAATCTAACAACAGCGTTTTTTTGAAAGTCCTACCTTACATTTTAATAATATTGAAACTCAAATTTCAGTGCGCCGAGCCGTTCAATTCTTATTACAACGCAATGACTGTAATCGCCCAATCCTAGTCATATTGAGTTGTTTCTAATTAAAAAAGTGTTACTAGGATACTACACAAACCTTTATTAACTGATAACTACCTATATCTTGTAAAAATATACCACTATAATTATAAAATCATAAGATTTTCTTGAAGTACTTACGTAAAATTTTGTTTGACCAAAAAAAAAGATTATTGATTGATTGTGATGTTATTTCGTGCAAATATTATCTACAATATTATCTACAAGGACGTATAATATGTTATAAACGAATATTCATCCACTTAACGTCGATTTTACACAAAAACTATTAAAATAAACAACATAGCATCATAACAAAACAACACACACTGCAGCTGCCATTAAGAATCGTAAAGTCTATTTTTTACTTTTTTTTTCAAATATTGCCAACCCATATTTTTCGTTTTGAATCATTTAGTCGATTAGTTTATCTACCGGACCATAGACTCAAACTGTTGCACAGGATATTAGACCGTATTTAACAGTAATAATAGAGGTTGAAGCCGCGTGAATCGGGTGGTGACAAATGGAGACGGTGGTGCCTGACGGGTGCGCGCCGGTATGTGACAAATGGAGACGCTGGGGACTTAACGGTTTGTACTAACTGTATTGCGTGGTTGGCTTACTAATTACTTAGCTACAGTTAAAGAGTTACAGAAATACTTAAGACTGTCTCGTCTCCGTGTAGGTCGAATGTAGGTACAGACGCCAGCACATCAAGCTTCTACAATATGTCAAATTTCTTTAATAGATTTCCAACTTTATCGCTAAGTCATAAGGTTCAAGGTTGATTGGGAAAATTTGACAGTTTCGGGTAACTTGATGTGCTGCCGTCTTCCGGAAAATCTCACCATGAAAACTTAGGTGAAGTAAGCTGTCAATATTGTCAATTCCTAGCATCAGACGGAATGACAGCTCTGGCTGGTATTTAAATGAACGATGGACATCTTAAAATGCGTCCATCATGGACATGACGTGTCCCTTTTGGTTTGTTTGGTCTTTTAAATGAACGATGGACATCTTAAAATGCGTCCATCATGGACATGACGTGTCCCTTTTGGTTTGTTTGGTCTTTTAAATGAATTATTAATTCAATTCCCGAATTAAAAACGTTCAAAATCTAGTCGCAACCGGGCAACCTCATCTCAGCGACAATCAA
This sequence comes from Amphipoea oculea, assembly GCA_945859645.1. Lineage (NCBI taxonomy): Eukaryota > Metazoa > Arthropoda > Insecta > Lepidoptera > Noctuidae > Amphipoea > Amphipoea oculea. Next base: position 18,539,895 of record OX243880.1, read on the forward strand.
TGTCAAAAACTTGTCAAAAATGTTGGGAAATTAGAGGTATTTTTTGACAGATTAAGACTGAGATCACACTGTGAACGTTCTTAAAATTGCGAGAATGGCCCTCTGACCTCTGATTCAATTTGATTCATATTTTTTCGACCTATCACCATTATTTTTCACCGCGAAATGGCTCATTTGACAGCCCTACACGTAATACTATACAGAGTGTTGACAAAATAATTCTCACCGCGCTCATGACGCGCTAAGTGCGCACACACATACATACCTACACCATCACATAAACCGCCATTTATTGCCGCTTTTAAATATTTTAGCACACTACGTAAATAGTTTCAAAGTTGACATATTCTATGTTAATACGACACTATTTACATAGTCCAAATGGAGCAAATATCGTGTGGGAAGCGGCGCCTTTGAGTAATAAAAGTAAACAGTTTTAGGTTAAAAGTATGTTGCTCGCAAATGGAAATGTACGTGGAAAATGGAACTGTAATTTTAGGGATAAACGTCAAAAAGCTAGTTTTTATTCGCCAAAATTGTTTTTCTTTATTTTCGAGGAAGATGGAACTGGCAGTTTGCCCACTTCGCCTTACTGGTCGTTTTTGTTTGGATACTGCGGATCAATTTGAGTCGTTGTCAAGGTATGGGTAGTAAGTATGAAAAAAGCATTGAATGCCCTTTATTAGTATCGCTAGCTGCGCCCCGCGGTTTCACCCGCATAAGTCTCGATCCCGTGGGAATATCGGGATAAAAAGTATCCTATGTACTTTCCCGGAACTCAAACTATCTCTATACCAAATTTCATATATATCGGTTCAGCGGTTTAGGCGTGAAAAGGTAACATACAGACAGACAGTTACTTTCGAATTTATAATATTAGTATGGTATGGACTAGCTTCTGCCCGCGACTTCATCCGCGTGTTTCACCCTCCCCCATTCACCCTCTTAGGGGTGGAATTTCGAAAAACCCTTTCTTAGTGGATGCCTACTCGTCACAAAGAACACAACCTCCAAATTTCATAATATGTCTCTAGGACCAGCGGTTTAGGCTGTGTGTTGATATATCAGTCAGTCAGTCAGGACTTTGAATTTTATATGTATATTAGTATGGATAATGAGACTCGAAATGTATTACACCTAATAAAGAAACTGTAACTTGCTTCAAACTAAAAGCCGCCAGAGGCTCCATCAGATTGAAAGATCGGGATAGGTTGCCGACAACCTGTTTCTTCGGTGAACTATGAACATGATACTTATGGAGCAATCGATAAAGCTTTAATACAGCGTAAAAACTGTAGAAATACAGCTTGATTAAACAATAAATATCGAGTAGGAAATCGATTATGTAGTAATTAAATCTCGATTCATAAATCATCATTCTTTAGAACTGCGTGTGGGTGTAATGATGTGGCGGTTTATTTAAAAGCGCATGATCTCATGGCAATGAATTTAGGTTTCGTGATGAGACAGAGATCGTCAACATAAGGTATAAAGCTTAATCAGCCTATAACGTTCCCACTGCTGGGACACAGGCCTCCTCTTGGTGAGAGGGAGTGATAATCCACCACGTGGGCCCAGTGCGGGTTGGATGTTGGATTAGATGTCATGTCAAAATTTTTGGTTCTAGGCCATGCCGGTTTTCTCACGATGTTTTCCTTCACCGTTTCATCAACTTACGGCGAAGGAAAACATTGTGAAGAAGGTAGGCCTAGACAAGTGACAATCGCTGTATTTTTACAACGACTTTCAAAGGATTGACAGACGCTTTTCGACACCTTACGTCAGTTCATAATGTTTGATGTCTCCATCATTGTTATCGCTGATAGAACGTCACTTTGCCTATACCCTCTAAACAGTGGCGTGCATTGGTTTTCAGAATAGGTAGGCACTAGGCCGGGTCTAGTCTAGGCAAACGCGGTCACTAATCAGAAAACAAGTGAGGTCAAAAGTGTGGTTATTTGAGTAGGCATGCCTACTTAAGGGTGATAAATTGCGAAGGTCGAACGTCATGGTATTACGCGGGAGACGTACGTATTTTTAATTTTGTCGCATTAACTTGAACGAGTAAAGACCAATGACAATGTGCGAATAGTACGGGATCCGAGTAGGCCGTCCGGCGACTGCCTACTGCCGCGCGTGTTTGTATGAAGATTTTGTTTTTTGTTAGGTACCTATGATAATTTAGTGAGTTTCTTAATAGAGCGCACACACTAAAATGTAATTGATAGGCTTATGTTGATATATCGAGGTAGGCACTGCTTATATGCCTATATGCAATGCACGCCACTGCCTCTGAACGAAACTATATGAAATTGACAACAAGCAGGAATTGCAATCAAGGCTCGTTCATTCCCTATGAGAACAGCAGTTTTTCCTTATTGTAGTAATTATCCATGCTGGATATTATAAACGAAGAAAGCCAAGTTACGACCCTTTGTAAAGCTGTCGGCTTCCTCTAAGGCCCAACATTCTCGGACATCACATAAAACTCTAAAACGTATTATTACCGTCATGATGGGGTCATCACTCCTTACAGAATTTCCTTTAATATCTTCATGAATTAACACGCATCAGAGCGCAGCCGCAATCACGGTACGATTGTCTTCTGCGGAGAAGCCGCCGCAACGAATCAGGCCATCTACAACGTTATCGCACTTTGAACAAGCCATTTCTACCTTTATTTCTTCAAGCACAAGGTTCAAAGCAACCGCAAGAAGACTTGATGGACAACAATTTTATGGCGAACTGTAGCAAGGGAATTTGAGCTTTAAGGAGATGGATAAAGGTTTATATGGGTTCTGACAAACCATGGTTAATGGATACCATCAGAGATAGTCACGACCGGCGTACGATTATTATGAATTAGCTACGCTTCAGTGGGGAACTGAACACCGAGCGGCGCAGGCGCAGCGTACCCGGGACTTTTGAAGACAACACAAGTAGTAATACTTACTGGTATTGGCTCGTAAGCTACGACTACTTCAAACTTACTTTTTAACTGCAATATTTTTAGGTTATAATAATCATGAAGTTTATTTGTGAAACATAGGTATACATAGGTATATGCAAAGTAAATAATAATACGCAAATCTTTTTTTTTTTAAATCCATACTCATAATATTATAAATTCGAAAGTTACTCTGTCTGTCTGTTGTCTGTATGTTACCTTTTCACGCCTAAACCACTGAATCAATTTAGATGAAATTTGGCATAGAGATAGTTGGAGTCCGGAGAAAGGACATAGGATACTTTTTATCCCGATATTCCCACGGGATCGACACTTATACGGGTGAAACCGCGGTGCACAGCTAGTAAAAAAATAAAATTTTTTTGGGCATCTATAATAGATATTCGGTCCCGATAATATTTTTCATCATTCTATAGATTAAATTAAAACCGTTCTGGACCTATATTCTCTATGATACACTGAACGAAACCACGCAAAAAGAACGCGAGGTTGGCGCGTGATTAGCTAAAGAATTAACGTGGTTTCGAAGTGAGGAATCATTGAGTGGTCCTAGCTAATTAGGGCCTTGTAGACGAATACCAGTCGTGTAGATTTGATTCCGCTATATGCTCAATAGTTATAGATCCAAGTAAAACCACTTATTCAACAAATAGAGCTTATAAAGCCCTTACAGAGGTTAAGCTGGTAACGACGACCATTGAAAAATATTGTACGATAAAGGAGCTATTTCTTGATATCTTTTATAGATCCACACGGGTGTCACTTAACGTGGTAAATGTTTCACACTTGATCCGTCAACATTCCGCTAATGTTTCCTGTTTGACCCGCCAGGAGTCGCGAGTGTCGCCTCTCGCCATTCTACGCTTTGACATTATCTTCTTATGTTATCTTGAAACTTGGATTAACTGCCTAGTCTCCATTTTCTGTTACCCAGATCAGCAGCCTAATTGCGGAACGCCAAATCGTCAAATGATTCTGATCAGTTGGCTTCATTTCTATCACAATTGGCTTCATTTTACGATTTTCGAATTGCGAAACTCTAGTTTCTGCGCAGGGCCTTAACGTTCATAATTGGTTTCATAATAAACTAGAGTTTCGCAATTCGAAAATCGTAAAATGAAGCCAATTGTGATAGAAATGAAGCCAAGTGATCAGAATCATTTGACGATTTGGCGTTCCGCAATTAGGCTGCTGGTTACAGATCAGTTAGGCTAATCTCATGTTAGGTTTTGTGATTTGTTGGCTGAAACCACATACCTAATAACAACTAACATTACTTATTGCTAGACTCTTTTTTACAATGTAATAAATTGAGACAGACAGAAAGTTTTTTTTTTAGCCTGACCTGTCCCACTCCTGGGAAAAGGCCTCGCCCATTCCTTTCACTGGAATTTTACTTCTGTTCTGATTTTAATTAAATATTTAGCTCAATAATTAAGATTAAAAAAACTGAAATGTAAATCGACTGTTCGCTGACTGTACCATTGGTATACAATTTTTCCGCGTTTTCACCCGCGTAAATGCCGATCCCGTGGGAATATCGGGATAAAAAGTAGCCTATATGTTAATCCAGGGTGTCAGCTACCTCCATACAAAATTTTATCAACATTGGCCCAGCCGTTTGAGCATGAAGAAGTAACAAACATATAAACGCACACACTCACAAACTTTCGCCTTAATAATATTAGTGTGATAGTGTGATGTGATAGTGTGATACTTCAAAACACCCCACAAGCTCTCAAAAGTTAAAAACAAGCTTATAACAAAATAAATCACAAGTTAGAACAATCACTCGAGGCACTGACCTCTCCATATATCAGAAACAAAACACTGATTAACCGACTCAATAGTTTATCAACCGTTCTTGGCTTGATTAGTTGAAAACCGAAACAATAAAAAGAACGAACGTCGCTCGTAAATCGGCGCGCGCGCACGCCTCCCTTGGTCGATCGAAGGTACACCAAGCAAAATTGACAGCAGAAAATCCATTCATGAAAATTGTGTTTCGTATGAACTGTAACTTTCAGCAATACAATAAAAAACGAAATAAAGTATGAAAGTTTAAAATGACAGCTTAAACTTTTAAAAGTTCAATCCTTGATTAATTTTGATTGCATAATTAGTCAATACCATCAATCATGTGTATTTTACGATCGTATCTAATTCTTGTAATTTCGTAGAATGAAAACGTAATAAAAAAGAAAGAAAGAAAAATTTTTATTTGGACATAATTCGTGAAACACGAAATACAAAATTAATAAAATATAAAATAATGTTTCAGACCACAATAGTGTGTGCCTCACGGCTGCGCCAAAAAGGTTCATTTCAGCATTAATGCCAGACAGATGCTGTCTGACGCTGGTTTTCTAATGAACCCTTAGGGAAAAAGTGACGGGAAGTACACACAGTTTCAACATACCTAATACATACTTATAAATAAATAATAAAAACGCAAAAAAGACTGCAGTTCGTTTCATTTTGCACGTAAATTAAAAAAAAAAAACGCAAAAAATACTGTAGTTCCCTCGTTTCGTTTTGCTAAATACGGTAGCTGAAAACAATTGTACGATATCACTTATCACGACTTGATTAACATCTACAGATATGATCATAATTACAATTTAGCAATAAATTCGGATTAAGATTAACCAATCAAAACATTATCATCTTGTACGCACGTAATCGCACGCATTCCCCAGATTTGTGGCATGTTCCAACACAACACGATTAGATTCTAAGAACCAGGTAACAGGCAGATAATCTGTAACTAAATTTGTTCGTCATCAACTGCCTAGCCTTTTCCTAACTATGTTGAGGTCGGCTCCCAGTCTTACAGCTCAGATGCAGCTGCATACTAGTATTTCTTTCACATGGAACAACTACCTATCTGACCTCCACAACTAAGTCATTGGATAACACAACACAGTTCTACGACAGAGCGATACTCCTTGGTAAGACTGGTTGTCAACCCTTCAAGTTCTTACTAATTCTGTTCCAGGTTTGAATTTATATTTGTCCTTTGTGAACAGTGATATAGTGTCCTATAAATGGGAAGCACTTACACTGACGTAACTTTTTTCTAGGGGGGGCCTGGCCCCTTTTTTTTTTCATTTTTTTTCTCTTTGGAAGTCGTCATGGATACCCTCCGTCCGGGAAGAACGGGGGGTTATGTCGGACTCCTACCGACTAAAACCCCACTGTTCCTTCTACTACCATTAGTCGGGGGCCCGGGACTCAAGCACTTACTATAGTATTTATTTATTTATTTAAACTTCGCACAAAATGGTACAAAGGCGGACTTAATACCTTAGGCATTCTCTACCATTCAACCAAGGGTGGTGAAGAGATTAGATGGCAGGTGCTTGGTATTTGTCCCCATTCTTGTCTCTGTTGGAGAACCAATAAATAAATAACAGTCCCTTGGAACTTCTGTTCCTACCTGTCTCATGGTTTGGCCGTAAACCGCCAATTAATCCATGATGGGGAACAGTGGGCGCTTTCACATGATTCAATCCCATAGCTTTATGGTGTCTGTGCCTCGCATATATCAGCCGCAGCCGGAAGTATGGCCTGAAGTAACTCAGCTGTGGAAAGTGGGCCAGCGGGATCGTAGAATAACATAGTTGGACGTACTGGAGGAGCGGTGTGGTGCGCTTACTTTGTGGTGATGAAATTAAAAGTGATGGTTTGATATGGATTTCGTACGACGTATTACATCGACGGTCCCTACGTATAATCCCCTAACAAGTAACTAGGTATTTAGTAATCTGTGCCCTAACTGCAAATGACAAATTTTACAGGAGAGCACTTTAAAGTTTTAAACACATGTAGTTCATGTTCTACTTAACAGAATGTCGTGTGTGTATTTAAAGCTCAATTTGCCAACTTTTATTAGTTTTTATTAAACTAGAAGATAGTTTAGGTTTGTCTGAATGTCACGGAACAAAAAAACACAAATCACGTATCTACCACATAGGTGATTATACGTAGGGACTGTCGACATGTGGATTGAGTAGTGGATTATACCAAGAGCCAGTGTACCTAGATAAATTGTCATGTGTGCTGACAGTGAAGAGTGATGCGAAAGCAAATTCCCGTAATTCAAAATGATCTGAGGGGCAATTCTCGTAATTTTAAGAACGTTCACAGTCTGATCTGTCTCAATCTGTCAAAAAATACTTCTAATTTCCCTACATTTTGACAAGTTTTTGACATTTGTTTGTCGCCGAGGTGAGACTGCGACTAGATTTTGAACGTTTTAAATTACGAGAATTGGCCTTGTTATCGCAGCGAATTGTCGCAGCGATGAGAAGAGATACATTGAATTTAATTTTTTTGAAAAGTTTCTTCATTGATTGCAATGTCAAAAACTTGTAAAAAAATGTAGGTAATTTTGACTGAGATTAGATTGTGAACGTTCCCAATAATGCGGGAATTGCCTCTGATCTGGATAAGAGAATTTAGTTTCCTAGTTTTCTATTATATTTGGTTTCTGATTTAAATAAAAAGCATAGTTAAATTTTTCACTGTTTCTGACAACCAATATACTAACCCCCTCACTAATAAACTTATTATATCAGATGAATAGTTACACACCGATTTCTCTCTTTCAGTCTTCAGTAATTTGACTTTCGAAAGAAGAAGACAAAGCGTTGTGTAACTATACATACGCTATACCTACAACGTTTATAAGGAGCTTAGTCATGTTTACCTATTGGTGATAACATTGACAACAACTGCGGTTAACGGAATGCCACCTGTCCCAAGACTCATCCTTCAATCCAAGTATATCTTGCGTGGGAAACTAATCAGCGTGGAATGAACATTAATTGGCGTATTTTTTACTAATTCATCTCAGATATAGAGGTTTAATTGGCACATCTATACTCATTAATCGATGTAGTTTATACCAGGCTACCGGTCTAAAACCCCGACTTAATGTACTACCTAAAGAAATCAATTAAAGTTTAAAAGCCAATCAACCAATTAAGTAGGGATAACATAATGACGGGAATAACCTCGGGGATTTGTTGACCCGGCTTGCTGGATATAATCTGTGCTTTTATACCAGTATGCATGTGTGATGTGAGAAAGGAGTGTCCGTATGTATGCAAAAACCTCGGTAAGTACCACGGATGGTAAGTACGGACCGTATGGCGTACGGTAGTACTAGTTTAGTTTATCTAAGAATAGACGACAGCCGCTGTGAGCCGCTTCAGTTACAAACAAGTCTAAATGATAGAAGGAGATCAGATCACTGATTACCTGTGACTGGTTTTTGAAATTGAAAAAAAAAAACGGATTAGGTTATGTAGGTCGGAAGAGTATGAAAATGCTTTATGGTAATTTGCTGTAATGTCTTCAAGAGAGTCAAAAAAAATTATGCAGAGCATCTCAATCATGTTTTGAAACTCCGTTCAATACAAAACATTTAGGTAGCGTGTAGGATTTTGCAAAGATATTGACGTAGCAAAATTGCTCAACAAAAAACCACCGACAAGCTATAAAATTATAAACAATATTTCTCATAACCCTACGAAATACCGTCGTCGGCATTTATAAAAACGATTGATTACAAAGGCTGGTTGTATTCGCGTGGTGCGCGCGCGCATGTAGTAGGTACAATCAAAATAAACGTTAGTAGCGTTGTTTTTATGACGCCGCGTCACTCCACGCTCGCGTGTATACGCATCGGCAAACGCTTTGATGTTTACGCAGTAGGGCTGTCCGGACGTAGGGCGTGGGTTCATTGTTACGGGCTAATTTGTCCTAGATAAATATTTTTCAAATAATCTGAACAGCATTTTCGAAATTAGGCTCTTTCAATCTAGTTGTATAGATACTATGGATAGGTAAGGTATCACCATTTTTGTTGTAATTTTTGTTGATCAGTAATAATAGTCATTAAGAAATAACAATTTATGCTGACACCCTGTTTAATGATAAGAGACTGCATCTTACAAAAATAAAATGTTCATTGACGATTAGCAAAAGCTTGAATCGCTGAAAAATTTCACATTATTATTTTTTGAAGTGAAACTTCTTTACGCACGCTTGACTTAGGGAGTAAGCTGGCGAACGCGTGACGTAAGCGTTACGAAAAGTGTGATCGGGCGAGGCGAACGGGAGTTGAGTGGGGGATATGATATAAACAAGAGAAAGCAGTGCGCGCGCACATTTTCTTTCTCTCTTTCTCTCATAGCCAAATACGTTTGAAGTTTCACTTCAGTCGTGTGGTCATAAGCACACTCGTTTTTTTTTTTACTTAGAGTCAAATCAGTTAGTACAATATTACACCAACACCGACACACACAATCCCAATTAATCCTAAAAAACGATCTCCCATGTCTCCCACACGTCTCTCACAAAGTTTACAACGCGACAGCCCTGCGAAGGGTTTTATCCACGCACCGCTAGATCAAAGGGCCGACAAAGTTAATGAAGTGATAAATAGCAGTGGAACCATTACACTGTATAAATAGATAAATAACTGTTGTATATCGGAACACCCTGCTACCGACGGGCGGCGGCATGGCTCACACTCAATCATTACATACATCGTTTTGGGTACAATTATGGTTGATAGTGGTTGTTGTCTTGTTGGACAAATACTTAGGTGGTTTTTGGTCGAAGATAATGACAGCTTGACTATTGTCAAAATTGTAATGATGACAGTGTTTTGTTTTCTGTATCACGTACGAGTTACTATAGTTCAAGAAAAATAAATAGGTACCAATTAAAAATAGCATTACTGCAGCGGCCATCAAAAAAGGCTTGCCTCGGCCCACATACGTAAGTCTATTAATGCCTAGTTGTGGCCTAGGCTTGTATAGTATCTATTATTTGAGCTTTTCTCAAATAATGCGCGGAAATTAAAACTAAGTAGTAGGTACCTAGGCAGAACATTTTTGTCAATTACAATTACTTTTCAAAATCAATGACTAATAACGAACAACATTATTTTTTACTGCGTTAGGATGGCCGCATACGTCCGGTTTCCTGATTCGGATTTTCGGAATTCAGATTCGGAGACCCTGAATGCACGCATTTCATACAAAATCTTCTCCTTACAGCACACGTTCTTATACTTTCCGTCAGGGTTTCCGAACGGAAAATACTGATAAGAACGTGTGCGCTAAAGAAGATATTTGAAGATTTTTTTTGATGCATTAATGTATGTATGTTTAATTATGATTTGAGTTCCATCACTGTATTAAAATAAGACTTGAAAATATCATATTTTTGTTTTGGTTAAAATTATTTACGATTTAAGAGATACCTACACTGTTTTAAAAAAAAACATCTTTTTGACCGTTTTCAAGAAATCTCCGCCTTAAACTCGCACCTTTTTCGTATGGCGGTAGGTGAAAGTACAGAATGCCACGTGCTGTGCTACTGGCTACGCTGCTTACGCATCGTAGCACTCTACGCAGTAGGTACCTAATACTTATTCTTTGACCCTTCGATTCTCTTTTCGTCTCTCTTTCCTTGTTTCATTCACGTTCTATCGTTCACTATTTTTCATAGATATTATATCTATTTACTTTCTAAAAAAATATTGAAAACATGCTTATCGAATACCGGAGTAACGTGCATTATTCCTAATCTTTTGTCCGACACGCTGCTGTCAAAACATTGTCAATGATAATGTGTGTTATCAGCATTATCTTATTGTTGTCTCCTAAACAGTCAACAGGAAGTACAATTATTGGAAACAACGTTCATAATTATGACTTTATTCGAGGAATAATTATGAAATTTTGAAAATTGTCACACGTCAATTTTATTCCTCGAATATAAGTTATCTGGCGATGGAAAAATCAGTCCTTACTCATTAACTTTCAAATACTCATGAAAAAAAAATGTTTCTTAAGAATCACCAATGAATCTGTCAGTTAGAAAATTTGTTGCAAACGAAAACTAAAATGCTGTTGATTATTGTCCTATAGTGTCGGATTTTATTCAAGACACTTAAATTACACTGTATCATATATTTCATAAACCCTACCTATACCTAAAAACTATATGTAAACGGACACAGCTATATTCCGACCTGCTTGCTCAAAGTAAATGGATCACCGTGTCCACGGGCTCTTTGATCGTCGCGCGTCGCAACGAAGGCATGTCCGTGTGTGCTTGCGCCGCTTTGATGTGCCGTATTGAGATGTGTACAGAACAAATACTTCTAGATATATTAATAGAGGAAATACGTGGAAAAAATTGTTTATTTTAGCATTATTAACGTTTGGTTTTGAAGATAGAACTTTGAAGTTTATTTAGCGAGTTATTATTTTTGCAGAAGTTCTTGTGAAGTCTAAAAACACCCATATAATAGTATTATGTACACTTCGCTCATAGCTTAGCTACATAATATATTATAGTTATCTATCTGAACAGTTCCAGAACAGTTATGATATAGCGCCTTTTTTTTTTTTTGCGCCTGCCTGTTCAATGTTTATATTCACGCAGTGCATTTGTATCTTACTAGCAGCAAATCTGGATCTCGAGGGAATATCGGGATAAAAAGTATCATTAAGTATGTCCTAATCCACGTCATGGTCTACCCATGTGCCGAATTTCACCCAAATCCGTTCAGCCTTTTTAGCGTGAAAGCGTAACAAACAAAGTAAACATAAGTAAAAAAAAAACAAATCATACTTAGTTTAAAAGTTTAGATAATACTTAATAGAACCAGTCAGAAATTTAGGACCACTTATGAGATTAAAATCACTTTAAATATGTAGTAGCAAAGTAGAGAATTCCTGAAAAGCTCCCTTCCAGTAACTGAATACATTAAAAAGGATCCTAGCCCTGCATGGGCCATCAAACGCGGTCGGTACTGCAAGCAACTGTCCCGTGAAAACATCAAAGGATGCGCGCGCGCAGTCGGGCGTACTCGGCTATTTTCGGAACATGTCGGTAATTAATTTTTTGTCGTGCCTGTCCTTTGTTGTTGGTGGACGAAATTCTGTCGCGTTCGAAATAATAGGAGAGGTTTTGTGAGCAATTTATGAGAAAGACGAAAATAGTTTACTGTCTAGTGTTTACCTATGCCTTGTATTTAGTAAGCAGTGGTGCCCCCTGTTGGAGTAAAGGATCCTACTTCAACACTATCGTCTTTCTCATTCTAACTCATAAATAAGTATCCGAACCTGCCCTTACCACTTGAACGAAATCCTCACTTTCGCATAGTGACACTACTACTCTATTAGCCTTGTGTGGGATCACACGTCTCACATAATATTAGTAAACACACCTTCCAATATGTAAATAAAAGTATGATAAACGTAATATTGAAATCGTTAGAACGGACTTTCCTTTGGTCTTCCTCCATTAACCCTAACAGCCCCCCGACAAACGAGTTGTAAGTTGTGGGTTCAAACCCAAGCAAGCACTTTGCGTAAATTATTTCATCACCACTGCTATCAAACGGTGAAGGAAAACATCGTGAGGAAACCGGCATGTCCTGATGCTTGCTTGTGATATCAACCTACTCGTACTGGGCCCGCGCAGTGGATTATGGCCATAGCCATAGATATAACATTTCTATGTTTATGGCTCATTCCCTCTCCCAGAAAAAGGAGGCTTCCGTCCCAGGCTCCCAGCAGTGGCAACATTGTAGGCTGATTATCCATCCTAGGTACTAATATTATAAACGCGAAAGTTTGTGAAGATGGATGGATGTTTGTTACTCTTTCACGCAAAAAATACTGAACGGATTTTGATGAAACTTTACAGTAATATAGCTTATACATCAGAATAACACATCGGATACTTTTTATTCCGATATTCCCACAGAATCGACACTTATGCGGGTGAAACCGCGGGGCGCTGCTAGTGCTTTATAAATATCCCTTTTCTTTTTCCTGTAAAAGACGTCCATAATTCCATATTTGGTTCTCAAATATGGACGTCTTTTACAAGTTTGGTAATCAAACATCCTAGCTAGACGCCTCAAGCCATAAAAACAAAGCTCCTTTGATACAAACATTTCTATAACAGTTCCCTAAAAGCTCCTTTCATTGTTCGGTACCTACAATAAGTACACCTTTCATGACGTCATCACTCAATCCGCCGCCACTATCGTATGTTTACCCAAGCAAATAAATAATACGACTCCAAGAACTAAATAACTCAATGGATCAGCTAAAGTAAACAATTGAAACTGAAAAACAGCTCGAATTGCGACTTTATGGGAATGCAGTAAGGTTGGTTTTTGAACGGGTGTGTTTGTTATAATATTCTTGGTATTTATATCAATGGAAACCCTTGTATGTGATCCAAAAACATCCGATGCCACTCATGTGGGCAAATGTTTGTTAAGGAGACGTTTACACACCACTCAAGATGCAATAGGTTACTAATATTAAATGTGGAGGTATGTTTGTATGTTACGTTTTCACCGCTAAACTGCTGTGCCGATTTACATAAAAGGTAGCTAGAACCCTATGGAAGCACATGGCATAGCTACTTTTAAAATGATCGTCCCCTGAAACTCTAAAAAGATTGAAATGAGGTGCTGAAGTTTGCATGGGAAAGTCCGATACCCTTGCGGTCAAAATCATGAGAAAAAAGGTATTTATTCCATAAATCCATGATTCCCAAAGGAAGCTGGTAATATATGGGACTTAATTATTATTCCGAGATAATGAGCACGTATTTTATATCATAAAGGTTGCGCTTTTAATTGCAATCAGAAACGGACCAGTTTATTTTAAATATCTCGTCAGATATGCGTTGCAAAAACTGGATTAACCCACCGTTTTATATTTAATCTCGTAATTGATCGTATTTTATTGTAATTAAACCTATATTTTATTGTAAAAAAGACACTTAAGTACGTGTATAATATATACTTGCCTGACGTCTCTCAGTGCACACAAATACAATACTTTTAGATACACTACTTACATATTTACGATGAAACAAGTTTATGTAAAGACTAGCTGCTGCCCGCGACGTCGTCTGCGTGAAGGCTCTACAGTACCAAAAATACCTAAGATGCCAGTGTCGCTATAGAATTATAAGTACCTAACCAACTTTTAAAATAGCATTAAAATATGGATAGTAATAAAAGCTCCGACAAAAAAATAAGAATTGTCCTTACTCAAAATATTAAATCTACGGCCTAAAATACTAACTTTCCGACTACTTTTGTCCGAATAAAAATGACGAAACGACCGAAGGAGATACTGAAATATTCGAAAAAATCACAGTCTAATTAAAACTTTAACACACTTGTCAAGCAATCTCCAAAACTTCACCTATCCGTGACAAATACTTTAAAAACGACAAAATAATAAAATGTAACGTTAAATCAACATGGCCTTAACTGAAATATCTTAAGTGGTGCCGCTTTAAACCTTTTCCGAATGCAAACAAGTATGTTTGCTCACAATTGTTGGCTTACAACGAAACGTTTCTCCGAAGAAAAAAATCACTAAAATACACTCCGTTTTGAGTGCAATCTACCGTTCTAATAGGATATGCGCAGGCGCAGGTAATACTGTTTGGTTCTTTAGAATAATCCGTGACGATGGATTTTGGCGAAAACAGTTCGAGTGCAGCAAAAAAGTTAAAATGTTTTTTATGAGTTTGATTGATACTTTTATAAGACCATGTTTGCTGTTATTATACGGATTAATGTCAGTGAAGATAATCTTGTGCAGTCTACCAAAAATTGCGAAAAATAACATATCTTTTATTAATGGAGCTGGGTCTTGTAAATAATGCTCAAAATGGTTCAGCAGACAGTACCCCCAGCCTTATAAACCTTATAGGCTTATAGTACAAGGCTCTTCAGGGGTATTTTCAGGAACGCTCAAAGGCAATTTCAGGTTTGCGACATCACATATTAGTACATTTTTGTTTTTCTACATTTACGAGAGAAGACACGAACACAAATTATATTAATTTGTTGACAAAAACCAATTATAAATGATTATTTAAGTAGGTAACACATTATTTTTATTTCTTTAGAAATAGGTAAATAAAACTTTGCCTCTCGATCTCAATATGAAAAAAAATACACTTATTTATTTATTTAAAGGTAATTAAAATGGCACAACACCAATTACATTAATTAACATAGAGACAATATTATTACGTTGACAATAATTATATTAAGTCTAGTTTACTTTAAAACTAACATGGCACAGTGGGCTCCCTTGCATACTTTCTCTGACAGAACATCAGACATATACGCATAAACCAACCGAGTATTATTCTTTTATTTACCGTTCATTCATTAACAAAATGTCAAAAATTATAAACAGTTACCTAATTAAATTCAGTTGTTTTCGCACTAGTTAGCTCAAGGCAAGTTGTAGTGTTATAGTGTAGTATGACAGGCTCTAAACTGTTTGCGAATTAATAATTGTGTCATGTTATGAGAATTACCTACCTTATCACAGATTATAATGTTGAGGTGCGATGACCTTTGTGTAATAACATTATTTTCACATTTGTTTGTAAATCACCCATTATCTTGAAGTGACTATAATGATTGAAAGTGGTTTCATTAAATTACTAGCAGCGCCCCGCGGTTTCACCCGCATAAGTCTCGATCCTGTGGGAATATCGGGATAAAAACTATCCTATGTCCTTTCCCGGTACTCAAAATATCTCTATACCAAATTTCATCTAAATCGGTTCAGCGGTTTAAGCGTGAAGAGGTAACAGACAGACAGACACACTTTCGCATTTATAATATTAGTATGGACCAACGACCAATTATAGACTTTCGCATTCGTGAGGCGCTATGGGTTCGTACTTCCGTAGACAGATACTCAGTAAACTTCCACAGTGAAAATTGCCACTATACAGGGTGTCCCTGGAAGTATGGATCAAATCGAATAGGGGCGTGGGCAAGTTCATTTCCAAACGTTAAAAAAAAAGAGAAGAGAAACCGAATCGTTTTAAAAAAAATCGTAAAAAAAACTATCGGGGCTATCAATTTAATTTTTTTTTAGATAGCCCTGATAGTATTTTTTATGATTATTTTCTTTGAGCACTATGCGAAGTGATTGATAATAAAATAAAAATTGGTCATAACTTTTGAACCGTAAAAAAATTCACCGACATTCTCAGGGTTAAAAAGTTTGGAAATGACCTTGCCCACGCCCCTATTCGATTTGATCCATACTTCCAGGGACACCCTGTATAATAATATCTTCATTTGGAAGGTGTTGCCCATGCTACAAATGAGATCCGAGAACTTTTCGCTAGAACGGCATCAGCATCAGTACATAACAATCTTAACATCACAAACAATTAGAGAATGAAGAGTGTCCATGGAGTTTCTTGCCCGTTCCTCTCCATAGGTACTGTAGAGACCTCTTTTGAGACAGGCCGGTAATATTTGAAGGCATATTCCATTCGAACGTTTAAACATGTGTCATTGAGAGTCGTAGGTTTGACGTGTGATAAATAACATTAACTAATTTTATATATTCGATGAAATACTCCTAAAATAATATGATATGAAATCCGATAGGAGTTTCATTCAAGTAAAATAGTTCCCCTGTGGCGTCAGTCCTTATAGTGCGGTCAGCAGCAAAAGTCGATTAACACTTCAGTTTTTTTAATCTTAGTTATTGAGCAAAATATTTGTTCAAAATTGCAGCAGAAGATTTTTTCTTAGAATATAAACTCTTTGCTATTATGTGACAAGCTAAAAAGCAGTTTATTGAAAAAAAAAATGTTGTCTATTTGATAACATGTAAAAATGACAGTGTTAATCGACTTTTGATGCTGACTGTACCTACTACGCTTTGGAATGGGCAACGAGCTTCATCTTTGTAATCACACGCACATCGACCGACTCCTTGACGATTCAAAAGTGCCTGGAGTTTGAGTTTGAATCTTTTTCATGTTAAATCTGAACCTTTAGGAACCTTCTAGTCTTAAAACTTAAACTTTATTATATATTACAGTACCAGCAGCCCAATAGATTTTACTGAGAACTGCCGACTTGAAATTGTGGTCAAATGACCAGCGGAATCGATTCCAATTATCGATTCCGTCATTACTCGATAGCCGGAATCGGTATAAATTGGCTTTTAACTCGATTGTAAACGACGCACCAGCTGGGGCCGCAGTAATGACCAAAGACGTTTAAGTACTTTTATGTTGCCGATTCACAAGTGAAGGGTTCGGTCTTAGGGAAATTAAAATGTTAATAGTATCCTCTGACATCGGACGTTGAAGGTTCTGATGACCCGAAACCTTAAGGCGGTACCCCGACCAAATAACCTTGAGCATTGCGACAGAGACAGAGAGCGACACGACTTCCTCGTACAAAAGGGATGCAGCGCACCCTGCGCACGCCCCTTTATCATTGAACTCGCTCAATGTTTGGAATTATTTTAATAAAAAAAGATTAGCGATATTTTTAAATAAATTAAAACATGGATTATTTAGATTTTTAAATTATCTATCCATTGGTGAAATCCTCAAATTAATAGAACGTCAACTTTAGCAAAAGATGCATGAAATCAATAATTTCAGTCACTTTTTTAAAAGGAGATTTTAAATGTATTAGTAACATATAAAAAAAAATAATAACGTGCAATGTGATGATAGGATATCGAACATTAATAATGTGCTTTCAGATGTAGTTTATTTGTCATAATTATTGAGTTAATAGAGTAACGAAGAAAAACGCGGTTTTGGTCGGGGTACCGCCTTAACATGCAGTGTGAAAAGGATGTTCGTGTAATAGTTAAATATTAGCGTAATTTTATTTTATTGCCAACTTAGTGCGTAGAGACTTGCTCAGTTTTTGTAAAGCTCTCAATTAATCATAGAACCTCTTGTGATAACTCCGCCTCATCATTGGCATAATCAGCCTATACCTAATGTTCCCATTCCCACTGCTGGGACACGGGACTCTTCTTCACGAGAGGGAGTGGGCTGTAATCTACCACGCTGCCCATTGCCTATAGTATCACATGTCTTCGAATTTTTGGTTTTAGGACATGCCGGTTTCCTCACGATGCGATGTTTTCCTTCACCGATCACTAAAAAGACAGGGAAAATAAAGAGGGTGAACTTTCCCTCGGAAGTCTAGGATAGAACGTTTTTTTGGCATCTGTCGTGCCAATGCCAATCGAAAAAAAAATTTAACAACCCTCGTGAAACAATATAATTTGAACAAAACAACATCCTGCTCATCTCCCTAATTTGCGGTCATCATAGCACATTAATTTACAATCAAAACCGCCTTCACCAAAAAACTTTATTTCAAATCATTCGAAACGAAATTAGTGTTGGAGCCTCTTGTAATCCGTCCCAAGGTCGGTGGTTTGAGAAATAAACGTTTTTTGCGCTGAGCAGGCCACCAAGGCAATTATCCTACAACAATGCGACAGACTTCCATTAAAAAAAGCCTTTGGAAATACGCAGCCGACCGAGATGAACGAATGTCTTGGAGAGAATATCGGGAGTTTTAATTTGAAGATTTTGTTGATAGGTAATTGTTAGGTAGATATTAGGTAGACGAAGAGATTAGATATCTATGTAGTAGGAGCAATAAATGATTAGGGAATAATTAGACAGACGTTTATCAAGATAATACCTAATCTCGTATAATAAGTACGAGAGATACAAATAAGTATTCGTTTAGCACTGTAATTGCGTACCTATACACATTCAATGACAATCTGAATCATTTTGAAGGATATTCTAATCCATTGCTTCATAATGTTCGAAAAAATTAATGAAATGAATGTTACTGAATTGTCAAAATGAAAGCCATGTTTCCATAAATATACCTACTTGATAAAAGAAAATAAAATACCTAATATGAAGAATAACTGATTAGATCGGTACGCAAAAAGGTTTAAAAATGACGTTATAGAACCTAGCCCTTATCTGCAGCCTAATTGCGGAACGCCAAATCGTCAAATGATTCTGATCAGTTGGCTTCATTTCTATCACAATTGGCTTCATTTTACGATTTTCGAATTGCGAAACTCTAGTTTATTATGAAACCAATTATGAACGTTAAGGCCCTGCGCAGAAACTAAGAGTTTCGCAATTCGAAAATCGTAAAATGAAGCCAATTGTGATAGAAATGAAGCCAACTGATCAGAATCATTTGACGATTTGGCGTTCCGCAATTAGGCTGAGTCAGTAAAAATATCATCCATTACCATATTACATTGTTTTTAACAGGAAATATGAAACCTGAGCTGAGAAGAACTAGACACCTTGTATCCGTTACATGCTACAGGGAATTTATTTAATAGATAGTCTATCCAGGTACCTAAGTACCTACCGTGTGAGGTGGCCACTAGCCGCTAGTATTAAGTTACAGCAGTGAATTTGACCTGAGAATTGCACGAGGTAAATTCTTCGTGCTTAGAAATCTAATACGAAATATCGCCTTGTAATTTGCGAGATTCGCTCTTTCATAAATTAACAGTTCCGTAAAAAAGTAATTAGGGCGTTGCTTAAAGTAATTGACTTGCTAGAATATTGCAAACAGATTTCATAAAACTTCATTGGTCTGACTATTAAACGAAATCTAAAAATACTTCGCAGTCATCTTAATTTTCGGCACCGAACCCTTTTCAAGTCTTCGTCCTTTTGATTTGATTGCGTGACATCCGTTCTGGTTTGAACAAAAACGAGTCTCTCCGGCGACCTTGCTATTGTCTCTCAACCTGTCATTTGCTGCCTTTTTGCTCCCCAACCCATGCCTCCAAGCAGAATACTGTCCGTTGTGAGCGTTTTACTACGGCTAAATAAAATAACACTTAAAGTCTGAGGAAGCTTTTATGATCGTGAAATTATCTTTTATTGAAAGGGCATAATGTTAGAGTAGTTTGTTATATTACTTGAGACTAAAACTTCCCTCGTCTTAGTTAACTTCGTCCTAAAATATGGTGCTTAAAAACATATCCTAATATTGTTTTTTTTCTGGTTATTTCAGATGGTGTCATTCACCGGCATCCTGTCGAGCGGGTGTTCAGTCCACGCTCGGTTTCTTCTGTGCTCTGCCTTCGCTCCACTCTGCTCCGAGGAGGTGTCGGGCTCCGTCAGCGCCTGCAGAGCGCTCTGCGAGACCGTCGTCGACGACTGCAAGGAGCAACTGAAGCAGATGCTGCCGACAATAGCCCTCGACTGTTCCGCCTTTCCGCTGCGAGCTGATAGAAGACTATGCATGCGACCACCGAATGCCAGCGAGTCAGAACCAGAACCACCCCCAGCATCTCGCTGGCCGTTCCACGACCATGACATAAGAGAACATGGATGTCCCCCTGCTCATACAAGGGCACCTACAGGAGAATGCTGGCCAGCGTGTGGACAACACGCTAGATATAGTCAAGGAGACAAGAGGAAAGCAGAGATTTGGATGAACACACTAGCATGGTTCTCCTTGCTTTCCACATCCTTCGCACTGCTCACATTCTGTGCGGAACCTTCGCGCTACAGATACCCTGAACGCCCTATAGTTTGGATGGCAGCGTGTCACGCGATTGTCGCATTAGCACACGTCACTCGTGGCTGGCTGGGAGCTAAGATGGTGTCCTGCTCCGGTACCACGTTAGCCGTGGACGGCTTGGCATCACCGACATGCGTCGCCTTCTTCTCTCTCACATACTACTTCACTTTAGCAGCAGACGCATGGTTCGCGAACGCTTGCGTTGCGTGGTACTTAACTGCGGCCAGTGAATGGTCTACCGAAGCCTTAGAAAGGGCAGCGGCGTACCTCCACGCTGTTTCCTGGGGCTGGGCAGGGGCATGGACTGCCGCTGCCTTAGCACTGAGAAGAGTAACAGCCGACGAGTTGACAGGAACCTGTGGAATATCTGACGCGGCTGCTGCAGCTTTAGTCGGAGTGCCTAGAGGCGCTCTGCTGGTTACGTCCGTTGCTCTTGCAATCGGAGCGTGTCCTGGTATTATGAGGGTGCGACGTGCCTTAGACTCGCGAGGAGCGAAGAGGGTTGGAAGGCTGGCAGCACGCGCAGCGGCGGCTGGTCTACTATACTTCATACTCGCCTCTTTGGGCACCGGAGCGAGAGTTTTAGAAGCTCGAATGAGAGAGTCTCGAAGCGGCCTGGCCTTGCTTGTTGCGTTAGACGCTGGGAAGGTCGAGGAAGGTGCTGGTTCGAGTGGGTTGTCAGTGTGTTTGGGGTTGTCGTGTGGTATCGCGGCGGGGGCTTGGGCATGGTCTAGGAAATCTGCGGCTGTGTGGCGTAGGGCATTATGCCCCCCACGTAAAGCCCCCTGCTGTACCCCCCCACTCCTCCGCTCCCACCATCCCTATTATAAGAGACCCTTACACGTGTCGCGTGTATGATGTGACGTGTGTAAAGACTCGGTAATTAAGTAGTGTACGTAAAGTGCCTGATTATGCCTTCTGTGAAGGTAATCTCGATATATTTTGTACAAATGTGTAAATAATGTAAATTTTATTAATATACTGTTGTTTTTTATATCATTTACTTTGTTTTATTGCTGTGTTCCATGATGAGTGAGGGGAGACAAAGTGCTCATAGAAACTTGATTCTGGGTTCGATTCCTTGACAAAGCCGACCTAACTAGCTAGATATAAAAGCCCCATACTCCATGATTCTACGACCCCAGAAAAAATATGTGGCGATAAGACCCAAGCACTGTTTCATCAAAGGAGAACAGTCCTCCTAGTAGCAAAATTTTGTTACGATAGGACGAAGAGATTCTTGAGAATAGTGGCCAGGCCTCGGTTGACTGCGTTGAGTGAATGATTTAGAAATAAAACCGTCGTCTTATGTTAAACACTTTTTATTAATAAATTGTTAAACATTATATTACACTGATACAATAGTTAGTACCTATATATGACTCTCTATACAAAACAAAATGTAGATAATTACACAATTTACAATACATGTTCCCTCATGTCCGAAATTTAGCCACCCTGAAGCATTTTAATTTCATTTACATCTACAGCACCAGGCGGAAAATGTGGTAGCGATAAACCTTTTTAAAAATGAACGCCCCTACACTGCTTGTTGCATACACTTTTCAAATGTTTGTACAGAAATTTTAGTGGAGGGCCGTTCATTTTTAGAATGGTTTATCTCACGAAGCGACGGGCGCTTTACTTGTGGTAAATAAGTGTTAAAACGCTGTGAATGTGTGCGTGAAGGCGAGTATATACAGCACATAACACACACACACACATTCCCGATTTTGCCATTGTCATTTAAGGCTAGGTACTGTATTGTGTTTAGGACTATGAATAATGATCATTATGGAAGAAGGAACAGACAATAACTAAAGAAATTAGAGCTAAATGTAGTAAGCTGTGTCTTTGCTAGGCGACAGAAAGTCGGACGATAGTTTGTTCATTGTTGGGCAATAAGTTGTCTAGAATATTGGTAACCGGATGCAGCTGAATACTAGTCTTCTACATGGAGCGACTGCCTATCTGACCTCCACAACCCAGTTACTGGGTAATACGATACCCCTTGGTAAGACTGGTTATCAGACTTTCGGGCTTCTGACTACCCGTAACGACTGTCAAAGATCGACGAATGACAGCCGGGACCAACGGCTTAACGTGCTTTCTGAGCCACGGAGGGGTCTCGGTATGTAAAGATGGTCACCCATCCACAGACCAACCGCCGCAAGCGTAGCTTAACCTGATCGATAGACCTGTGTGGCTGTTATTATTAAAAGGTGTCTTATGTACGTGTCAATAATACCCACTGTTGCAATACATGAAGTTACAGTACTTTTGCATCGATAATATCACAAACTGTCGCCCAAAACTGTCACCTAGTGAACACACAGTTTTAAATAAATATAAAAATATATTGCCCTGGAATGTAAATAATGTAATAAATAAAACAATAATTCTAAAATAAATAAAAGAACCCATTTGCTGTTTAATTAGGCCGCTATTAACATTATTATCACTTGCAATCACCATTTTAAATTCGATTTGAATAAAAACTTAAAATCAAACGAATACATAAAAAGAATGTGGTAGCCCTAATAGTAAAAATGGACTTTATAATAACGTGACAAGGCTTATAATCCCGTGAAAGTGAAGATATAATTTCATAAAACTGTATTTTATTTTTAACAATGATAAATGTGATTTTTCTAACTAGGTTTTATAGTTAGACCAGAAAGTTTTTGATAATATTATCTATCTAACAAATTGACGGTCTATGCTAAGGACAAAAAGAGTCAGCATACACAAGATTTTATGGACCAATTACATTGCTCCATTTAAGAAACTAAAAACACAATTTCACAATGTCATAAAACCTATCTAATAGTTGATTTGCAATTCCAAATTAGGAAACGATCCTCTTGAAGACATCATACAACATATTTTATCATTAAGGGGCCGGCGTAGCATGCGTAGTTTATACGAACGTAATACCAAAATAATTTGTAAATCAAACATATTCTTAAGGTAGTGTGTATTGATTCCGAGTGGATTACAGAATATCTAGGTTCCCAAATATATATTTTGAAAGGACTCTGATATAAAGACGAGATATGAGGAATTTCAAATTTCTATAGAAAAATTTATTTTTCTCATAACTCGTCTTTAAATCAGTGTCCATTCAAAATATATATTTGGGAACCTAGATATTCTGTAATCCAATCGGAATAAATACACACTACATTAAGAATATGTTTGATTTACAAATTATTTTGGTATTACGTTTGTATGAACTACGCATGTTCCGCCGGCTCCTTCAATTCTCCACACAATTCTGGTCTAACTACCCACTTAAATTTTAAATCTACAACCACGTTCCGACGTCACGGTCTAGCTATCCTTCTTGACTGGACATCAATGTGTCAAAGACCTCAGACCCAGGTCCAATCGCTTCACTCCCAGACCCGAAATAGCTCGAAAAGTTGAATATCCCCGATTCCTGTCTCACATTGTCGCTCGATCCGAATTGAGCCTTATTGTTAGTGTGCATAGGGGTGGCGTTTGCACTGTAGGACTTTTTATCTAAGACGGCTACTAATAAAGGGTTTTGTATCTCATCTTTCGCTGGTTTCGGGTCCTCAGGATCGTATAAAGTAGCTTCCTTGGTTACATCTTTAATTTCACTATATGGGTTCGAAAGATAATCGGCATATAGCTCGCTGTGTTCAATTTTAGTTTCGGGCAGTATAACATTCTCATTATAATGCGTGTTTATTAGATTCTGTGTGACTTCTGACCGTGTAATGTCCGGTTGGTTCAAGTCCAGGTTTCTATACGGGTTATTCGGTGGTAGTATTGAAGTTGGTGGGTGGGTGATGTCTGGTCGCTGGTCCATGCGGATAAGGTCTGGTCTGGTCGGCTGCGGCTCAACGTTCTGTGGGTATAGCATCATTTGTGGTTGGATCGACATGCCGATGGGAGTTGATATCATCTAGAACAGAGAATTTTAAGTATGAGGTACTGATGGTGATTGTATGGTTTTAGAAGTACAGGTGAGTTTTTAAGAGGCCGGCGGAGCATGCGTAGTTCATACAAACGTAAAACCAAAATAATTTGTAAATCAAACATATTCTTAATGTAGTGCGTATTTATTCCGATTGGATTACAGAGTATCTAGTTCCCAAATATACAGGGTGAATTTTTCAAGTGGGCGTGGATGGCCAAATCCGAAACTATGAGGACTAGCGAAAAGTACTCAAAGGAGTCGCGGGCTCGATTTTGATGAAAACTAAAACTGCATCATTGGATTTTTGAAAAATAAATATTTCTAGCCAGGAATGGAACCTGTTGATTTTGAAAAAAAAAACACATACTGTATTATTACACCATTCGATAGTGTTGCTAATAAGGATCGTATTCTGGGAAGTAATGACTTAAGGCAAACTAATGGAAAGAGCTCATTTTTAACAAAATACGTTTTTATTTTTCTTATGTTACCTACCTCATCATCATCTGCCTAGCCTTTTCCCAACTATGTTGGGGTCGGCTTCCAGTCTGATGCAGCTAAATTACAGTATTTTACATGGAGCGACTGCCTATCTGACCTCCACAACCCAGTTACTGGGTAATACGATACCCCTTCCCATTGGTAAGACTGGTTGTCAGACCTTCGAGCTTCTGACTACCCGTAACGACTGTCAAAGATCCAGGAATGACACCCGGGACCAACGGCTTAACGTGATTTCCGAGGCGTGGAGGGGTCTCGGTATGTAAAGATGGTCACCCATCCACAGACCAACCGCGGCAAGCGTAGCTTAACCTGCTGGATTGACCTGTGCGGCTGTTATTCTTTAGCCGGGCCCGGGTTATGTTACCTACCTACTAAACCTTAACTGATTAATTGTTCAAAATGATGACCATTGTTTTCAATACATAGCTGGATTCGACGTTCCAAGGATTGTACTGCATTCAGCATTACAATATTATTGATTCCATTAGAATATTTTCCAAAGATCGTAATAGAAATTTGAATTTAGAACATAATGTTGTAAAGGTGACTGCGCTGCGGGTGTGTTAATAAAAATATTGAGCATCATTTCGAACAAGGTGCATAATGTAAGTATGAATACTTTAAAATAAGAAGAAGTTTATTAAAATTCAACATTTTCCTTAAGTTTGCCGAATGTCATTACTTCCCAGAATTTGATCCTTATAAGGAACACTATCGAATGGTGTAATAATACAGTATGTGTTTTTTTTTTCAAAATCAACAGGTTCGATTCCTGGCTAGAAATATTGATTTTTCAAAAATCCAATGATGCAGTTTTCGTTTTCATCAAAATCGAGACCGCGACTCCTTTGAGTACTTTTCGCTATTCCTCATAGTTTAGAATTTGGCCATCCACGCCCACTTGGAAAATTCACCCTGTATATTTTGAACGGACACTGATTTAAAGACGAGTTATGAGAAAAATAAGTTTTCTTTAGTTTGAAATTCCTCACATCCCGTCTTTATATCAGAGTCCTGTCAAAATATATGTTTGGGAACCTAGATATTCTGTAACACAATCGGAATAAATACACACTACCTTAAGAATATGTTTGATTTACAAATTACTTTGGTATTACGTTTGTATGAATTACGCATGCTCCGCCGGCCCCTTAAAAAAAATTCGTGAGAGTAGATACTGACAACTTGAGTTTAGTTATTTAAAGATGTAATAAAGGCGTTTAGAAAATGATCGACTCACAAAGCAATAATTTCAGTAACACTATTTATTTTACGATATCGTCGGCAAAGTATTCTAAGCTTCTAACTCCATTTTTGGCTTAACTTACGATTTAGTATCAAATGAAAGAGAAACCTCACCTATTTCTGCCGTAGCTCACCTGGAAGGGTAGGTATATGTGCCAACGATATTGCATAACATTGCTTAACTGTATCCTTAGAATAAAAATAGAATTTTCTCTTTCATTTGATACTAAATAGTCAGTTAAGCCAAAAATGGAGTTAGCAGCTTAGAATACTTAGCCGACAATATACTTTTGCATAGCCAAGAACTCGGTCAGTTAGTAAAAAAAATTAGTAGCTACAGTCATCAAAAATGTTGCAATTCATCTACATTAAAAAAACAAGAAACTAAAAATCAAAGAAACAAATTGTTCTAGAATTTAGAAGATACCAACCTCATTCAAAGGCTGCAGTAGCACGGACGAGGTCAACCCAGCCTGATCATATAAGGGATTCCTAATCGGCACCATCCCACTTATTGGTGTAGGCGCCACCAACGTTGGCGCATTGGCCACCAACGGCGGCGTCTGCGCAATATTCACGGGGGAATGGGCCAATGTTTGCGATAGTATTGGTGATGGTATTTGCGTAGGAGATGGGATAGGTACTAAGGTTGGCGTACTGGTGGGTTCTGGCGGGACGAGGGTCGGCAGTGGTGACGGCAGGGATTGCTGCATGTGGCTTGGTAAGCTTGTTGGAGGTTTGGCGTTGTCTTTTACTGGAACAAATAGATTTAAGTAAGTGCTTAATCGTCTATTTTCATATAATTATAAAATACATAACAAAGGATACTTGGACGGTTGGTACTAAAAAGTTGGCTGTGTAAAATAGAAATTGAAATTGTTTATTGAAATAATTGATGTAAGTACATAAATATTTACAATATTTAAGTCTTACCCCCTTATTCATAATCCTATTTTATCTCTATTTTAGCTAAAATAGGTTTATAGAACGTTTGTCTTTATCTGTCACGTTGTCATTTCTGTGTGTAAGAAAGAGACAAACCCCATTTTAACTAAAATAGTTTTGATAAGTTTTATGAATAAGGGGGTTAGACTAGAGGTATACCTACACACAATCTTTGGTTCTGACGTTTCATAAGTGTCCATGTAGGTTTATGTAAAATAAAATATTTTGTTTTTTTCTTGGTATTCCACCTGAACTAGGCAAATACCTATATCTCAGGAATCTCACTCAAGGTTAAAGTAAACATTTTCAAAAATTTCTTAAACAAATACCTAGTCACTAACCTGTCCTAGTAACTTATCTGACTATAAATTATGTTTTTATTCAAATTAATGAAGTAAGCTTGGTTAAAAACTTTACTGCATCATCGTAGGTAACTAAGACATACTAACAATAGAACAGTTTTAAAAGAATTTCGCAGCTAAAACGTCGAACACTCAAGTGTAAAATGCTATCATTCTTTTGGCGTGTACAAGAGTTTTTATCTAAACCAATTTACAGAAATAAATATCCATTAAAGCTATTTTCTACATCAAAAATGGCACAAAGTTATATCTTCTCTATATTAGGACGAATATGCTTGTTACTATCGAGTCGAAGTATGTAAGACAATCCGTACCTTGAGGAAACAGTTCTTCTTTCAAGTTCGGCAGGAATTCATTTATCTTGTCCCATGTGATGTACCATAGATCGTTGTAGCCATCTCCGTTGCTGAATATCTGAAATAACAACAAATTCATTTCATAAGTGAATATTTTACTGTCTCAGCTCAGGGCACCAGTTCTGTGATATTTGCGGCAGACATGGCCTGCCCAGTCCCATTTAAGTTGGGCAGCCTTTTGAGCCACGTCAGCCATCTTATCGCAGTATTGTGGTTTGAACACGATCCGTCAGACGGGGTCATGGCAGACCATGTAGGGGATGGCGAGACGAGCTTGACAGGTTCCGTGAAAACTGGAAGGAGGACGAGCGGGCTCGCTAAATATGAAAGGAGTGGAGAGAGGTCTATGCCCATGAGTGGGACAGCGTAGGTTAATAAAAACAAGGCAATATTTCTCTCATAATACTGTTAAACTCCGCAATGATAAAGGGCTGGCTCAGTTTGTTCATATTAAAGTTCATAGCACACATATCAACTCGGAAAGGGATCGTCACCGTATTGCCTTTCGCCTCGCTGTCAAACAAGCGTCAACCTAACGTAAGCACGTAACCAAAGCGGATCAGCAGCTCCAATACGTAAACTCGGCTACGGCTAGGCGACGCCGCGCTTACGGCTCACCAACCGCTAGTTGATGGTGCAGCAGGCAGATCGCGGGAGGGGCAGGAGGGGCAAGGGTGGACGAAGAGACGTAAGCGCAGGGATGACGAGCCGAGCGGTTCGTGAGCTTGTCCCGAGGCGAGGCGATTACGTTACGATTCCGATTAGTGTGCGTTGCAGTAGGGAGTTTCATACAAAGAATACTGAACGGCTCGAGTTGATACGGTGACGATCCCTTTCCGAGTTAGGTAATATGTGTGCTATGACCTTAAGTCATGTGAGATGACGAGGTTAGAATCTATTTGAGCCTTACTGTTAAATATGATACATTTTAACATGCATCCGATAATAAGCCATCCTAATTTCGCAAAACCTTTGCACTAATTGGTTGAATTTAGGTCTGTTTCTAATTAGGTCTGTTGTAGTTTGTCCCATTTTCAAGTGTCTGTTAATTAAAGTTATCTAATCACTTAGTTTGGTAACGAGCCAATATTTTTACTATGGCATAAGGAACCCTATGGACTGTGTGAAAGATGATATGTGACTACTGAGATGACGACTAATAGAGAAGAATGGAAGCATTTTAATTTAATCTATTATATTTATTTTTATTTATTTTATTTTATTTGGGAAACAAACAGATGCAATAACAAACATACAACAAACAAACAATTAGTTCAACACAATCCAGAAACAGTTTCCACAGATTACTATACAAGTCACACCAAGTCAGTCAGTCAGTTATACATCTAATACTTATGTTTCATGCTGCATTATATTCGAACGCAATGTGAATTGTAACTGAATAAATAAATTGAATTGAAGACATGTTGTGCCAACCCTAATTAATTTAGGATAAGGGTTAGAGTAAGAGGCAGCGGGATTGTCCGAAAGGGTTAACGCTACCCCGGAACATAAAGGGCTAAGGAAGGAACACGGATGGGTTTTAGTCAGTAAGAGTCTGACACTCCCTTCCGCTCCACCCAGAGCGGGAGGAGTCATTTGATGATTTCCCATCCACAAAAAAAAAAAGGACTAGAGAATGGTGATAATGTACCCTAATCTTACAGATACCAGAGAAGAGAACCACTCACCCTGACAGAGTCCATGACCAATATCATGTTCTTGAGCGACTCCAGCGCCGCCTCAGTGAGCGGGTCGTCCGGTGACGCCGACACCAGCGCACGCGCAACCTCCACCACGCGCACCCATAAGGCGCCGAATGTGGGGCGGGGGGATAAGGCTGACAGATGCTGCAGGAATACCTAAGGGTGGGACAGAAACAAAACAAAAATAATTAATAACAAAAAATTAGGAAGGTTTTGGGAGACTACGATAAGCTATAAACAAATTATAGAGGAAGGAAAATGGAAGATATTTCATTAAATAACACAAGACATAAATAAAATTGATATTTATATGCAAAAAAAAAAAAACCGAGTGTGCTTATGACCACACGACTGAAGTGAAACTTCAAACGTATTTGGCTTTGAGAGGAAGAGAGAAAGAAAATGTGCGCGCGCACTGCTTTCTCTTGCTTATATCCCCCACTCAACTCCCGTTCGCCTCGCCCGTAGCCCTTAGACATGGGTCGTACTTGCAAAATCGAGTACCAGGGCTTCCAAGTACGTCCACCTTAAGAAACCAGGGCCTAAAACCAGGGCTCGAGATACTTTCAAGTATTTTCTATCTGCATCGAAAACTGATCCATAACTTCATACAAATAAGAAGTACAATCGCGTAATCAAACAAAAGCCCTGTTGGAAGTAAAAAGTACTTGCATAGGAAATTGATCCGTGAATTCCTATAAATAAGCACAATCGCGTTTACAAATAAATACTTTTACAAACCATTAAAGTAAAAATACTTGCATACGGAATTGTTCCGTAGACTCTTACCACACCTCGGACACTTCATACAACGCTCGCAAAATAATTACCTATTACTACTACATAAACAAATGACGTTTGTATACGTGCAAATGTGTGCGTGAAATCTAGTAGCATAAAAAAAAATGGCGCGGAAAGCAATTTGTGTCGGGGAACCGAACGACGTCGGCGGCGGCGCTGCCCGAACGTGTGCATTATTATGAAGTGACCATGTAGTTCAATTGTTTATTTATATAGTCGGGTTCGTAATGAAATAAAAACACTGAAATAGTTTAGTTTAAATGACTCATCTGTAAATAATCGGTTATTAAATCGCATGTTATTAAAAATGCGAAATCTTACAAACAGTATATGTAAATACGAATTCGGAAAAGCATCACAATATCCAACCATCGTGATTAAAACTCAAATAAAACTTTTAAATCGCATAATTGTGTGTCAGCAATACAGCGCTGCGGTTCGCGAGCGCCCTTGCTAAAGAGTCGGCGACGAATACCTCGAAGTGCGGGGTGAGGTGCGGTATCTGATATGAGGGCGAGGAAGGGAGTGTCCTTTCTGTACGTAGTACTATTAAGTATTCTGTGCTCTTACTGATAAGGAGTATGATCGCATTTGCGAAAACAAACGCGGTTGTTGAACTATTTGAGTACCTACGTACTCGAGCGTCGAGGCACGACGGAGCGAGATACTTTCAAGTATTTTCTATCTGCATAGAAAACTGATCCATAACTTCATACAGATAAGAAATACAATCGCGTATTCAAAAGCCCCGTTGGAAGTAAAACTACTTGCATAGGAAATTGATCAATGACTTCAAATAAATAAGAAGCAAAATCGCGTTTACAAATAAATACTTGCAAACCATTAAAGTAAAAAAAAACCGACTTCCAAAAAAAACTTTACAAAGTGAAAAATAACTTTAATTTCGGAAGTCGGTGTCTTTGGATCTTTATTTTAGTTTTTTGCCACCTACTTCTGAAATTAAAGATATTTTTCACTTTGTAGTGTTTTTTGAAAGTCGGTTTTTTTTTTTAATAAGTTTTTATTTCACGCTTTTTAGTGGGTCTACTTATAATTTATCTAAGTTACTATAGCCTAGTGATCATCGCCTTTTACAAACAAAATATTGCTTTTCCCGATACAGGGAAGTTAATTGTTGAGGAGTTCTCCAGATCCACCATCAGGTCCGTATCACCATTCACATTGTGACGAGCATAAATTGCTTAGCAACCATATTAAAGTAATCGAATCGCAACCCGTGAAATACTTAGATATTATTGAGTAGTTCCGGTGGCCATCTGTGGTCTTCATCATCAGTTCCACATCACCAAATAGTGCTTTCCGAGAGCAAATGCACGAGTTACTATAAAAAATACCCAAATCGCTATAGGTGTGGCTATAATATTTGAAGAGTTCCTTCGATTTCTCCAGTATCCCATCATCAAATCCTGACCTGATGTTTTTAGACTAGATGGTGATAATCCTGGCTGCAGCATCAAGCCAGACTTATGTCAACATTGCATTGAACTTAAAATTTAGTCCCGTTTAAAATGAGCCCAAACACGACTACGGTGCTGTAATTATTTTCAAGGTTTTTTAGGACTTTTTCTGATGCTCCTGGCTTCAGCATCAGGTCTTTATGTACTTCGGTGTTCCTCATTAACAGTACGTTTATCCACACATCGAGCCCTTTTCAATGAGCCTAAACACGATATAACTGCTATTAGTTGTCGCGGAGTTAGGTACTCTGCAGACTATCCTGACTGCAGCATCAGATCATGACTTGATGATCATGAGACCAAATGTGGCAAATGCCCTATCAAACATCAAAACAATTTACTAAAACAGTCCTTGCCTGTTCGAGTAACTTCTTACTGTTAAAGAGTTGTACCTTCCATCATCAGTCCAGCTACCTGAGATGGTGGACAACCATACGCAAATACACAAGATACTTCATAAAATATGCGAAAAACAATAGGTAAGCCTATAAAATTTGAGGGTTGCCCTCGATTTCTCTAAGATCCCATCATCAGATCCTAACTTCGTGACAGTGGGACCACCTCAGAACTATCTACTTTCGAACAAAAAAAGAATTTTGAAAATCCGTCGAAAATTGGCGGAGTATTCGATGAACAAACATACAAAAAAAAAACATACAAACAGCCGAACATAGTATCTCCTCCTTTTTGTGAAGTCGGTAAAAATACTTGCATACGAAATTGTTCCAAAAGGAGCATGATCGCATTTGCGAAAACTAAAGATAACGTCGGACAGCAGGACGGATCCGAAGAAAAGCGAGTAGCCGTATAAGATACTTAATAGTCTTGCAAGTATTTTGAGTCGGTACCCGGTGTGCGTACTTGGAAGCAAATACCTGGTGTAAAAACCCGGTCGCATATTTATGCGACCGGGACCGGGTTTTTACGCCAGGTATTTCCAGCTATTTTTTACGTACCTTCCCTACTCGCGATCACACGTTTTCGTAACGCATTCGCCAGTTTACTCCCCAAGTCAAGCGCGCCTAAAGAAGTTTCACTTCAATAAGATGTAGGTACATTCAACAAAGAGATAAGTATGCAGGATTGTCGGATATAGTTGAAGTTTAGTAAGAAACTGATGTTCTCGAATAAAAATTAATTTTATTAAAACAAAACAAACAGATAATTTATCAAAATAAAAGACAATGTTCAAAATGGCCCTGTGCAATGAAGAGTTTGAGAATATACGATAGTTAATCGCCTATTTTATTATATAAGTTGCAAATACTTCTGTATCACGGACTAGCTGTATTCCAAAATGTATTTTTAATAGAATTTAATGCGACTAATAACATTACATCGCCATCTTCACCTATGTCGTGTCAAAAGTGAAATAGGGATGTCCGATCAATTATAATCGATCGATTGAATTATTAATCGATTGATTGTGTTTTTTTTTCTAAAGTGTAGTTTTAAAAACCTAATAAAATACTTTATGAATGCAGTCATACTCCAATTTAAATAGGTAGTAAGAATAATATTATACAATAATCAAAACTTCTTTATTTCTATACAATCATTCAAACTAATTCATTATTTACGAAAATTAATACAAAAATAACGCTCCTTTTGCGGTTCATTAAACGAAAAAAATACTTATTTTATCACAATTACCTAATGTTTTATTTAAAAAACAATATTGCAAACTAGATACAGATGTTATTATATATTATTATTACCAGTATAGAAGAGTGTTGTTATATATAAAATAAACCATTGTCATACATACTTGTAATGTTTATATGACAAAGTAGATGTAACAGAACTGTAATAATTTAAGACCACAGTAAATCATAATCGAAAAATCAATTAATGGTGTCGTATTACATCCCTAGTTTTGCCGGTGAACGTGTCATTGTTACCAATGGCACAAAGGCCAAAAAGCCATGCCATAAAATTATTTAAAAAAAAAGTCATTGTTACCACAATTGAGAGTTACAGTTTCTGCGCTGTGCTTTTTCCTGTGTTCTTTTCTTGTGTTCGGTGTTTTGGTGACTTTCGGGACTTTTTTACGACTTGGCTATTTTAACGGACTTGGATTGGTTTAAAAAACGATTGACCTGGCTGTGATTTTCGGAACTGTGTACCGTAATATTCGTTGTTATGGTTAGATTATAACCTCAAAATCTGATACTTTTTGAAGTGAAACTTCTTTAGGCGCGCTTGACTTGGGGAGTAAACTGGCGAATGCGTTACGAAAACGTGTGATCGCGAGTAGGGAAGGTACGTAAAAAATAGCTGGAAATACCTGGTGTAAAAACCCGGTCCCGGTCGCATAAATATGCGACCGGGTTTTTACACCAGGTATTTGCTTCCAAGTACGCACACCGGGTACCGACTCAAAATACTTGCAAGACTATTAAGTATCTTATACGGCTACTCGCTCAAATACGTAGGTATAGGTACTCAACCGCGTTAGTTTTCGCAAATGCGATCATGCTCCTTTTGGAACAATTTCGTATGCAAGTATTTTTTACCGACTTCACAAAAAGGAGGAGGTACTATGTTCGGCTGTTTGTATGTTTTTTTTTTTGTATGTTTGTTCATCGAATACTCCGCCAATTGTCGACGGATTTTCAAAATTCTTTTTTTTTGTTCCAAAGTAGATAGTTTTGAAGTGGTCCCACTGTCACCAAATTAGGATCTGATGATGGGATCTTAGAGTAATCGTGGGCAACCTTTAAATTTTATAGGCTCACTTATTGTTTTTCGCATATTTTACGAAGTATCTTGTGTATTTGCGTATGGTTGTCACCATCTCAGGTAGCTGAGCTGATGATGGAAGTTACAACTCCTTAACAGTAAGAAGTTACTCGAACAGGCAAGGACTGTTTTAGTCAATTGTTTTGATGTTTGATAGGGCATTTGCCACATTTGGTCTCATGATCATCAAGTCATGACCTGATGCTGCAGTCAGGATAGTCTGCAGAGTACCTAACTCCTCGACAACTAACAGCAGATATATCGTGTTAAGGCTCATTGAAAAGGGCTCGATGTGTGGATAAACGTACTGTTAATGAGGAACACCGAAGTACATAAAGACCTGATGCTGAAGCCAGGAGCATTAGAAAAAGTACCAACCTTGAAATTACAGCACCGTAGTCGTGTTTGGGCTCATTTTAAACAGGACTAAATTTTAAGTTCAATGCAATGTTGACAAGTCTGGCCTGATGCTGCAGCCAGGATTATCAGTATCTAGTCTAAAAACATCAGGGCAGGATTTGATGATGGGATCCTGGAGAAATCGAAGGAACTCTTCAAATATTATAGGCACACCTATAGCGATTTGGGTATTTTTTATAGTAACTCGTGCATTTGCTCTCGGAAAGCACTATTTGGTGATGTGGAACTGATGATGAAGACCACAGATGGCCACCGGAACTACTCAATAATATCTAAGTATTTCACGGGTTGCGATTCGATTACTTTAATATGGTTGCTAAGCAATTTATGCTCGTCACAATGTGAATGGTGATACGGAGCTGATGGTGGATCTGGAGAACTCCTCAACAATTAACTTCCCTGTATCGGGAAAAGCAATATTTTGTTTGTAAAAGGCGATGATCGCTAGGCTATTGTAACATAGATAAATTATATGCAGACCCACTAAAAAGCGTGAAATAAAACTTTTTAAGAAAAAAAAAAACCGACTTTCAAAAAAACACTACAAAGTGAAAAATATCTTTAATTTCGGAAGTCGGTGGCAAAAAACTAAAATAAAGATCCAAAGACACCGACTTCCGAAATTAAAGTTATTTTTCACTTTGTAAAGATTTTTTGGAAGTCGGTTTTTTTTTTCTTAAAAAGTTTTTTTTACTTTAATGGTTTGCAAGTATTTATTTGTAAACGCGATTTTGCTCCTTATTTATTCGAAGTCATTGATCAATTTCCTATGCAAGTACTTTTACTTCCAACGGGGCTTTTGAATACGCGATTGTATTTCTTATCTGTATGATGTTATGGATCAGTTTTCTATGCAGATAGAAAATCCTTGAAAGTATCTCGCTCCGTCGTGCCTCGACGCTCGAGTACGTAGGTACTCAAATAGTTCAACAACCGCGTTTGTTTTCGCAAATGCGATCATACTCCTTATCAGTAAGAGCACAGAATACTTAATAGTACTACGTACAGAAAGGTCACACCCTTCCTCGCCCTCATATCAGATACCGCACCTCACCCCGCACTTCGAGGTATTCGTCGCCGACTCTTTAGCAAGGGCGCTCGCGAACCGCAGCGCTGTATTGCTGACACACAATTATGCGATTTAAAAGTTTTATTTGAGTTTTAATCACGATGGTTGGATATTGTGATGCTTTTCCGAATTCGTATTTACATATACTCTTTGTATGATTTCGCATTTTTAATAACATGCGATTTAATAACCCATTATTTACAGATAAGTCATTTAAACTAAACTATTTTAGTGTTTTTATTTCATTACGAACCCGACTATACAATAAATAAATAATTGAACTACATGGTCACTTCATAATAATGCACACGTTCGGGCAGCGCCGCCGCCGACGTCGTTCGGTTCCCCGACACAAATTGCTTTCCGCGCCATTTTTTTTTACGCTACTAGATTTCACGCACACATTTGCACGTAAACAAACGTCATTTGTTTATGTAGTAGTAATAGGAGGGAGGATGGATGGATGGATGGGGGGTGGGAGGGTTGTATGGAGTGTCCGAGGTGTGGTAAGAGTCTAGGGAACAATTTCGTATGCAAGTATTTTTACTTTAATGGTTTGTAAAAGTATTTATTTGTAAACGCGATTGTGCTCCTTATTTATAGGAATTCACGGATCAATTTCCTATGCAAGTACTTTTTACTTTCAACAGGGCTTTTGTTTGATTACGCGATTGTACTTCTTATTTGTATGAAGTTATGGATCAGTTTTCGATGCAGATAGAAAATACTTGAAAGTATCTCGAGCCCTGGTTTTAGGCCCTGGTTTCTTAAGGTGGACGTACTTGGAAGCCCTGGTACTCGATTTTGCAAGTACGACCCATGTCTAGGGCTACGGGCGAGGCGAACGGGAGTTGAGTGGGGGATATAAGCAAGAGAAAGCAGTGCGCGCGCACATTTTCTTTCTCTCTTCCTCTCATAGCCAAATACGTTTGAAGTTTCACTTCAGTCGTGTGGTCATAAGCACACTCGGTTTTTTTTTTTGAAATATATCTTTTCTGCAGCTAGTCCGCTATAAAAACAAGATCTTTTATGAGTCTCCAAATGATAGAGAATACAATACATAATTATCCGATGCTCTTGGCTCCAGGGCCAACAATGTATGGACGCAGAGCAATGTCCTTTCAAACTCAAACTCAAAGCATTTCAATTAAACCAATTACAGGCACTTTTGAATTGTCAAAGGGTCGGTCAGTCAGAAAGATGAAGCTAGTTGCCCATTCCAAAGCGTAGGTAGGTACCTATGGAGAAGAACGGGCAAGAAACTCCATGGACACTCTTTTAAATCAAAATAATATAGTTACAAATTCTTGGTTACATCATTCATGTTAAAAATTATACATGTGAGAACGATGCAGAACGTTAAAAGCGTCCATAATGAAAAGATAAGAAAAAACAACAATTCAAATATTAAATAAAATAAAATAAGCCATGGCAGCAAAGAGATGACCAGTCCCTACTGACGGCGCCCGTTCACGAACATGAGTCAGCAACATCCATCGGTTTCTTACTAAACTTCAACTATATCCGACGATCCTGCATACTAATCTCTTTTGTTGACTGTACATACATATAAGCAAAAATAAATAGAAAAACACGCAATATGGCATGATTTCAGCTTCACACATTAAAGTTGAAAATACAAAAAACTAACAATTATCTCAGTTTAAAATAATGTATAGGTACAATGTAGCGACTTAAATCGGTTTACACTTTTAAATCATAACAAACCACCATACTGAATATTAAAAAATCACAAATTCATGATTATATAAAATACTGATATTACTCGTATATGCAAAATTAACAGTGTCAACCGACTTTCGTCGCTGACCGTACATAAAACACACTCTTAGAAACGTACAAAGCTATGAAAATTCACAAATGGTCAATCAAAAATCAGCTTAGATTACATAACATAAATGCATAAATTTTAAGTTTCTCTGTGGTCTGAAATAAAGGTTTATTATTATAGACAGAGAGGTGACAGGATTTTTCATAACGATCCTGGATACG
The DNA here is from genome assembly GCA_945859645.1 of Amphipoea oculea. Classification (NCBI taxonomy): domain Eukaryota; kingdom Metazoa; phylum Arthropoda; class Insecta; order Lepidoptera; family Noctuidae; genus Amphipoea; species Amphipoea oculea. The sequence goes on from OX243880.1 coordinate 18,577,902, forward strand.
GTTAGATTTACTTTTATGGTTTGTAGAGTAGTCCCCTAATGTGAATGATGTCGGTCTGCCTGCTCTCAGTGGTTGCAACTGAGAGTTACAGCGCTTACAAGAGGCTTCAATATTGCGAAAAAAAAAAACCGATCAGAGAAAAATCCCGTCACCTCTTAGACTGTTATTATTATAACGCTGAAGAAAATAATTGCGTAAGTGCCAGCAAATGTCGGAATTCAAGTATGGTAGCTGCGCCCCGCAATTTCACCCGCATAAGTCTCGATCCCGTGGGAATATCGGGATAAAAAGTATCCTATTTCCTTTCCCGGGACTCAAGCTATCTCTATACCAAATTTCATATAAATTGGTTCAGCGGTTTAGGCGTGAAAAGGTAACACAGACGGACAAACAGACAGACAGAGTTACTTTCGAATTCATAATATTAGTGTGGACGACAGTCAGTAAAATGTTTGTCTTCTGAGCTCCAAGTAGCTGCGTGTGTATGTGTTGGAGAGGGAGCCACACCAGCCACCCACTGTGTTAAGTGCTTGGCTCGTGTGACCCCCCCAGCACACTGCAGCCCCCGCCGGCACCGTGGTACTGTCGGAACTTCTAATTACAAACTGTTAATCAAAAATAATCTTAAAGTACAGTCAACAAAAGAGAATAATATTAACTATGTTGGGGTCGGCTTCCAGTCTAACCGGATGCAGCTGAATACCAGTATTTTATATGGAGCGACTGCCTATCTGACCTCCACAACCCAGTTACTGGGTAATACGATACACCTTGGTAAGACTAAACTTATCCATACAAATAAATGAAATTGAAGGGTCTGTTTGTAATGTCAAAATAACAGCTTTTTACTAAATGCTAGGGGTTACTTGTAATTTGATAATAAGTATAATATAATTTTCTATTTTTAATATATTAATAGAAAACAAACGGCTCATTTATCAGATTAAATTTAATTCGACAACATCCATCGGTTTCTTACTCAACTTCAACTATATCCGACGATCCTGCATAATTATATCTTTTGTTGACTGTACATAAAGCAGAAGAAGATAAATGAGGAATTGGCAATGAATGTATGAAGTCAGAAGGCCAATTCTCGTAATTTAAAACGATCAAAATCTAGTCGCAGTTTCATCTCGGCGACAAACAAATGTCAAAAACTTGTCAAAATGTAGAGAAATTAGAAGTATTTTTTGACAGATTGAGACAGATCAGACTGTGAACGTTCTTAAAATTACGAGCATTGCCCCTCTGAATTAAAGTATAATACAGGGTGTAATAAGACCACGAAGCTGTCATCTACACATTCCTGTACATCAACCTCAGTATAGTTAGCGCCACGAAAGATGAGACAACACGTGGTTTGACTTGCGCAGTCCACACCCCGGACACTCCATACAACCCTCACAAAATAATTACCTATTACTACTACATAAACAAATGACGTTTATACACGTGTAAATGTGTGCGTAAACTCTAGTAGGGTTGGCTGTCGTGCGTAGCGTAAAAAATGGCGCGAAAAGCGATTTGCGTCCGAACGACGACGGCGCTGCCCGAACGTGTGCATTATTATGAAGTGACCTTGTAGTTCAATTGTTTATTTATATAGTCGGGTTCGTAATGAAATAAAAACACTACAATATTTCCGTTTAAATTACTTATCCCCAAATAATCGGTTATTCAATCGCATGGTATAAATAATGCGAAATCTTATAAACAGTTTATGTAAATACAAAGTCGGAAAAGCATCACAATATTCAACCATCGTAATTAAAACTCAAATAAAACTTTTAAATCGTACAATTGTGTGTTCGTGTCAGCAATACAGCCAGCGCTGTGGTTCTTACGATTGCGAGCGCCCTTGCTAAAGAGTCGGCGACGAATACCTCGAAGTGCTAGGTGAGGTGCGGTATCTGATATGAGTGCGGGGAAGGGAGTGTCCGTTCTGTACGTAGTACTATTAAGTATTCTGTAGCAGTACACAATTTTAGGTCTTGTTAGCGGTATGAGGTCTGAGCGCGGGACGGGACCGGACGTCATAGAGGCGGCGGAAAGAGCGCGGGAGGCGGGGTCAAGTCTCATCTTTCGTGGCGCTAACTTTACCTTTGTGCAAACGTAATTGCTGGGAAACTGCTTTTATTTTTGGTGTGAAAAATCGCGGTTTACAGTAGCGGTCAATGTAACGCCTGCAATCCATTGTGCTTATGGTTACATGTAACGGTACAGGAATCAAGGAAGTAATTTAAAGTTAAGTATTACATTTTTTTTTAAATCGTAAAAAAAACGTCCGAAAAAGTTGGAATTTAGATTGAATATCTCCGTAACCGGAAGGTTCCCTGGTATGGTACAGTACAATAGTGACTCTCAGTTTCGTTAAGCATCTTTTTACACCCGTTATAATCACTGTCAACACAAAGTATCCGTCTTCTCGACTCCAAATGTGTCCATCAGTTAGTTGATGCTCAGGATTCAGCACGTGCATGTGTTGAAGAGCCACTGAGGGCCACATGAACCATACCTTTAGATACTACCTACGCGTATGGCTCGTGGGGCCCACCCAGAACACCGCAGCCCCGAGTCGTGGTGCGTGCAGATGTGCAGGTTATGTGAAGCATGCCAAAGTGCAAATTCCATCGTAAGCAAAATATATTTAGGAGCTATTTATTACAAACAGTCAATCAAAAATCGACTTAGACTACATAACGCTAAAGAAGATAATCGATTAAGTGGCAGTAAATGTAAATTTAAGTCAGAATTCAAGTATAATACAATAACACAGTAATAAGCCATAGCATAGTACAATCACAGTCAACAAAATATTCGTCTTCTCGATTCAAAATGTGTCCATCGTTGAGTTAGTTGATGCTCCTCAGGATTCAGCGCGCACATGTGTTGAAGAGCCACTGAGGGCCACATGGGCCATACATTTAGATGCTATCTAAGTGTATGGCGCATGTGGCCCACCCAGCATACCGCAGCCCCCAGTCGTGGTGCGTGCAGATGTGCAGGTTATGTGAAGCATGCCAAAGTGCAAATTCCATCGGAACCAAAATGTGTTTAGAACATTTTTACTGCAAACAGTCAATCAAAAATCGACTTACAAGGGGATTGTCAAACTTGGGAATCACAGATTCCCATCACTTTTATATATATTGTAGGGCAGGGTCCCCACAACAAATATATAAAGCGGCAAGACGCCATTCGTTTTTATTATTGAGAAATTTCAACTCAAAATTCTATATGTAACTTAAGTAGAAGGAACTATAAATATTTAAAAAAAAGTAACTCAACCGGGACTTGAACAACCATCCGGTCGCTGAGTAAGCAACAGCGTTACCACTACGCCACGGAACCATTGCTGCAACCGGTAAAAAGGTTCCTTCTACTTAAGTTACATATAGAACTTTGAGTTTAAATTTCTCAATAATAAAAACGAATGGCATCTTGCCGCTTTATATATTTATTGTGGGGACCCTGCCCTATAATTTATATATAAAAGTTATGGGAATCTGTGATTTCCAAGTTTCGACACTCCCCTTGTTAGACTACATAACGCTAATAAAGATAATTGAGTAAGTGGAGTCAGAATTCAAGTATAATACAATAACACAGTAATAAGCCATAGCACTTCAATCAAAGTCAACAAAATATTCGTCTTCTCGTCTCCAAATGTGTCCATCGTTGAGTTAGTTGATGCTCTTCAGGATTCCGCGCGTGAATGTGTCGAAGAGCCACTGAGGGCCACATGTGCCATATGTTTAGCTACTAGCATATGGCATGTGGGGCTCATCCAGCATACCGCAGCCCCGAGTCGTGGTGCGTGCAGATGTGCAGGTCCTCAACCTTCGCATGACGCGCCTGATTTATCATACACGGAACATCATGTGAGGGATGTTGACCTACCATCCAGGGTGTTGTCTTCTTAGCTATTTTATTACATAGAAAAATCAATCAAAACGAGGTTGGTGACTCTTATAAGGCCTTACCTATAAGGCCATGGCTAATGACTCATAAATAAACATCTGTTGTTTGTGACAAACGTAGGAGTCGGCTTGTACACACATAAAACAATACAGACATTTTTTTTTTAATTGTGGCCAAGAGCAAGCCTACGTATAATAAAAAAAAAATACATACGGCACATCATAATAATTGTAATTGTTGACAAGACATGGAAATTATTTATATAACAAATTAACAATATTTAATAAGTATAAATATCAGTCTTAATTGTCTGAGAAAAGAGTTCCTGGATGGATTTGGGGGAGGCCTTTGCCAAGTAGTGCGACAGTCTTGCCAAGTAGTGCGGCAGTATTGCCAAGTAGTGCGACAGTATTGCCAAGTAGTGCGACAGTATAGGCAAAAAAAAAAACATTGTCTGAGGGCGTTAGCACGCCTTCACCGAGAAAATAATTATGGGAAACTGCTTAACACATTCTGCTAAGAAATATTTTTACATTATGTCGCGATTTGAGTAGCGGAACATCGTGAGAGTCAGTTGAATATAAAAACTAGAAAAAAACGCGAATGAAAATAAAATAAAAATTGGTCATATAAGTTTTGAACCGTAAGATAATTCACCGACATTCTCAGGGGTAAAAAGTTTGGAAATGACCTTGCCCACGCCCCTATTCGATTTGATCCATACTGTAGACAATTGTCAATAGTTTACCTTGCACATGATCGTGTTGGCTCGCGCCGTGGCATCGGCTCTCCTCGGCAGTTGTTCTAGCAGAGGGAACAGCACAGTCTGGAAGCACGCCTCCCAGCCGCTGCCGCCCATCGCAGACAGGCCCGGGACTAGGAGTGCTCGTTGGAGATAGTTTATTGCGCTGTTTGATACCTGAGATTGGAAAGGGAATTTGGTCACTTTTAGTACTACTAATTGCATAATAAAGCTATGGTAAAGTCACGAGCATAAGTATGGGTACACTTGGCTTTATTCAAAGGCAATTTTCTCCTTTATTTTTTAATTAAATTTTATGTTATTGCGAACATAGTATTTTCGAACCCATGTGTTTATGTAAAGTGTCGTATTTCAACATTGCATTCGTCATTTCACGAAAAAATCGCAATTGAAAGTTGCCAAGTGTTGACATATTAGTGCTCGTGAATGTACAGCTAAAGATAACAGCACACGTATCAAACCGGAAAGGGATCGGCACCGTATCGACTCGAGCCGTTCAGTATTCTTTGTATGAAACTCCCTACTGTAACGCACACTAATCGGAATCGTAACATAATCTCCTCGCCTCGGGACAAGCTCACGAACCGCGGTGCGGTGCGTTACGGCTCGTCGTCCCCCCTTGCCCCTCTCACCCCTCCGGCCTGCTGCACCATCAAAGTCGATACGAAGTCGCGGGCAGAAGCTAGTTAGTCAATAAAAACGTTATAGCAGTACAAACATTTGGATCACTATAATTTTAAATCATTATGTGGTATGTCAAGGCTGAAGTGGAAAAATGTCAACAAACTTTTGGGGGCCAGTGCATGTATAAAGCTCGGATAGAATGGAGTTAATGTTCGTCCATTTTCAACTGACCTGTTTCCGTCTGTCTGTGCAGAATTGTGCGATACCTTGAAGTAATGGTTTCCACGCAACTTCCCATAAATCGTATTCTTCGGCATCTGAAATTATTAGAATTATATAATATTATGACTGGTCGACTAATGATGAACAAATAACAGCAAGAGCTTGGGTTTTTTTTTTAATTTTGCGTAATAATAATGCTAAAGTCCCGGTCACGAGAGGCTATACATTTTGTAAACACACATTCAGGGGTTCGCAACCTTTGGATTAAATAAAAAAAAAAAGGTTTAACCGGTTGAATGCCGTAATTACAGACACAATTAAAAAGCCATTGTGTCTCGCGTGTATCCACGTTTAAGCATACGAAGGGTTGATGGTTGATGAATGTAGTACTTACTTTGTCCCTGGTCGGCCTCATCTCTCCACCATTTAAATATCTGTGCGGTACGACTGTGCAATGTGTGCATCAAATCTAGTAGCTGTGGATAAAGAAAGTCGGTTATATTCATTTGCATTGCAATGATTTAAGATTTTTTAGGCTTTGGACTGGCCATATTGATTATTTCTTTATTTAAAAGAGCCTGCTTTTAATGTAGAAGATTTTTTTTATAGATATAAAGAATACCCTTTACTATGTACAGACGCCAGCACATCAAGCTACCCGAAACTGTAAAATTTTCCCAATCAACTTTGAACCTTATGTTTCAGCGATAAAGTTGAAAATGTATTTTAAAAAATTGACAGATTGTAGTAGCTTGATGTGCTGGCGTCTGTACACCGAAAAAAATTCAGATATAAATGAAGAAAGAGTAATGAAGATTTTTATAATACGAAGCGTGGCATACCTACAGTGTCCGCCATTTTGATAATTTATTTTCAAAATGGCGGCCACGCATGTAACCTATATAAATCAATAGCTGACATAAATGCAAACAGAAAAGCAAGTTAAACAAATATGGACGTTACGTGATCAACTTTGAACGTTAATATCTCGGGAACGTGATGTTTTACGGTGTTTGTTTCCATTATGTTTTATGTTTACATAGATGTCATTTACCGCAACCGATTTAGGTTTTATCACAACGCTTACCCAAAATCTTTGCTCTGTATTCAGTCGAACTAAATGCGTTAAACTTTATGTAGGTAACATAAAAATATATGAAGGGAGATACTTTCGAAGTCTGGTTTCAAAAGACTGCTAACTGTGATTTGAGACTTTTCCGAAGAGAGAGCGAGAGAGAAAAAAATATGTTTTTTTAAATTGTATTGTTGTTTTTTCTTACCTGTATGCTGACCATATGGTACTGGTCGAGAGTGTCAACTTCTTCGTCGCTGGAGTCATCGTAGCGTCTTCTGCCGGAGCTCGGACGAGATTTGCGACCAGAGCGCGATTTGCCGGATTTCTTGCCTGTCAACAAAAACATTTAATTTTTGCATTAGTTTACGTGTTTTTGAAAATTGTGTAGTCGCATTTTTCTGCCAGGTATTGCGCGCCATGCTAATTGTATTCTTGGACATTGATAATTAGGCTGTATTTCGCCTTCACTGACATCTGTCGCGTACGTCCATGATGACTCAGACGCACGTTCTTAAAATGTAACATCTGCACCAATATTGTGTTCTATGAAGCACTGTATTGTGACGCTTAGGCCATGGACACGAAGTCAGCGGCGGCGGCGCGGGGAGCGGCGTACGAGCGACGCGCACTAGTCTAGCGATGCCCGCGCGTCTGCATAGACGTAGTGTTGTTTTCTCTCTTTCGTTTTATTATAACACAACACTATGCCGTTCTAGCGCCACGCGATCTAGCCGTTAGCTTCGAGACCGAGGCTACGTCGCCGCGCCGCTCCCCGTGTCGCCACCGCTGCCGTTGATTTCGCGTCCGTGGCCTTATATTTGCGTCGTAGGAGTTGCCAGGATTTCAAACGAGCTCGATGTCAGAGGAGTAAAAAATATTAAATAGTCTTTGATACTCTCAAAGACTATATCATTTGAATGACTGTTACACAAGATGTAATGAGCCTACCGTCGTGCAGCGTGGCGCGCGCGAACAGTCGCACGGCGCGCACGGCGGCGCGACAGTTGTAGGGCGTCACGTTACACAAGATGTAATGAGCCTACCGTCGTGCAGCGTGGCGCGCGCGAACAGTCGCACGGCGCGCACGGCGGCGCGACAGTTGTAGGGCGTCACGTTACACAAGATGTAATGAGCCTACCGTCGTGCAGCGTGGCGCGCGCGAACAGTCGCACGGCGCGCACGGCGGCGCGACAGTTGTAGGGCGTCACGTTACACAAGATGTAATGAGCCTACCGTCGTGCAGCGTGGCGCGCGCGAACAGTCGCACGGCGCGCACGGCGGCGCGACAGTTGTAGGGCGTCACGTTACACAAGATGTAATGAGCCTACCGTCGTGCAGCGTGGCGCGCGCGAACAGTCGCACGGCGCGCACGGCGGCGCGACAGTTGTAGGGCGTCACGTTACACAAGATGTAATGAGCCTACCGTCGTGCAGCGTGGCGCGCGCGAACAGTCGCACGGCGCGCACGGCGGCGCGACAGTTGTAGGGCGTCACGTTACACAAGATGTAATGAGCCTACCGTCGTGCAGCGTGGCGCGCGCGAACAGTCGCACGGCGCGCACGGCGGCGCGACAGTTGTAGGGCGTCACGTTACACAAGATGTAATGAGCCTACCGTCGTGCAGCGTGGCGCGCGCGAACAGTCGCACGGCGCGCACGGCGGCGCGACAGTTGTAGGGCGTCACGTTACACAAGATGTAATGAGCCTACCGTCGTGCAGCGTGGCGCGCGCGAACAGTCGCACGGCGCGCACGGCGGCGCGACAGTTGTAGGGCGTCACGTTACACAAGATGTAATGAGCCTACCGTCGTGCAGCGTGGCGCGCGCGAACAGTCGCACGGCGCGCACGGCGGCGCGACAGTTGTAGGGCGTCACGTTACACAAGATGTAATGAGCCTACCGTCGTGCAGCGTGGCGCGCGCGAACAGTCGCACGGCGCGCACGGCGGCGCGACAGTTGTAGGGCGTCACGTTACACAAGATGTAATGAGCCTACCGTCGTGCAGCGTGGCGCGCGCGAACAGTCGCACGGCGCGCACGGCGGCGCGACAGTTGTAGGGCGTCACGTTACACAAGATGTAATGAGCCTACCGTCGTGCAGCGTGGCGCGCGCGAACAGTCGCACGGCGCGCACGGCGGCGCGACAGTTGTAGGGCGTCACGTTACACAAGATGTAATGAGCCTACCGTCGTGCAGCGTGGCGCGCGCGAACAGTCGCACGGCGCGCACGGCGGCGCGACAGTTGTAGGGCGTCACGTTACACAAGATGTAATGAGCCTACCGTCGTGCAGCGTGGCGCGCGCGAACAGTCGCACGGCGCGCACGGCGGCGCGACAGTTGTAGGGCGTCACGTTACACAAGATGTAATGAGCCTACCGTCGTGCAGCGTGGCGCGCGCGAACAGTCGCACGGCGCGCACGGCGGCGCGACAGTTGTAGGGCGTCACGTTACACAAGATGTAATGAGCCTACCGTCGTGCAGCGTGGCGCGCGCGAACAGTCGCACGGCGCGCACGGCGGCGCGACAGTTGTAGGGCGTCACGTTACACAAGATGTAATGAGCCTACCGTCGTGCAGCGTGGCGCGCGCGAACAGTCGCACGGCGCGCACGGCGGCGCGACAGTTGTAGGGCGTCACGTTACACAAGATGTAATGAGCCTATCGTCGTGCAGCGTGGCGCGCGCGAACAGTCGCACGGCGCGCACGGCGGCGCGACAGTTGTAGGGCGTCACGTTACACAAGATGTAATGAGCCTACCGTCGTGCAGCGTGGCGCGCGCGAACAGTCGCACGGCGCGCACGGCGGCGCGACAGTTGTAGGGCGTCACGTTACACAAGATGTAATGAGCCTACCGTCGTGCAGCGTGGCGCGCGCGAACAGTCGCACGGCGCGCACGGCGGCGCGACAGTTGTAGGGCGTCACGTTACACAAGATGTAATGAGCCTACCGTCGTGCAGCGTGGCGCGCGCGAACAGTCGCACGGCGCGCACGGCGGCGCGACAGTTGTAGGGCGTCACGTTACACAAGATGTAATGAGCCTACCGTCGTGCAGCGTGGCGCGCGCGAACAGTCGCACGGCGCGCACGGCGGCGCGACAGTTGTAGGGCGTCACGTTACACAAGATGTAATGAGCCTACCGTCGTGCAGCGTGGCGCGCGCGAACAGTCGCACGGCGCGCACGGCGGCGCGACAGTTGTAGGGCGTCACGTTACACAAGATGTAATGAGCCTACCGTCGTGCAGCGTGGCGCGCGCGAACAGTCGCACGGCGCGCACGGCGGCGCGACAGTTGTAGGGCGTCACGTTACACAAGATGTAATGAGCCTACCGTCGTGCAGCGTGGCGCGCGCGAACAGTCGCACGGCGCGCACGGCGGCGCGACAGTTGTAGGGCGTCACGTTACACAAGATGTAATGAGCCTACCGTCGTGCAGCGTGGCGCGCGCGAACAGTCGCACGGCGCGCACGGCGGCGCGACAGTTGTAGGGCGTCACGTTACACAAGATGTAATGAGCCTACCGTCGTGCAGCGTGGCGCGCGCGAACAGTCGCACGGCGCGCACGGCGGCGCGACAGTTGTAGGGCGTCACGTTACACAAGATGTAATGAGCCTACCGTCGTGCAGCGTGGCGCGCGCGAACAGTCGCACGGCGCGCACGGCGGCGCGACAGTTGTAGGGCGTCACGTTACACAAGATGTAATGAGCCTACCGTCGTGCAGCGTGGCGCGCGCGAACAGTCGCACGGCGCGCACGGCGGCGCGACAGTTGTAGGGCGTCACGTTACACAAGATGTAATGAGCCTACCGTCGTGCAGCGTGGCGCGCGCGAACAGTCGCACGGCGCGCACGGCGGCGCGACAGTTGTAGGGCGTCACGTTACACAAGATGTAATGAGCCTACCGTCGTGCAGCGTGGCGCGCGCGAACAGTCGCACGGCGCGCACGGCGGCGCGACAGTTGTAGGGCGTCACGTTACACAAGATGTAATGAGCCTACCGTCGTGCAGCGTGGCGCGCGCGAACAGTCGCACGGCGCGCACGGCGGCGCGACAGTTGTAGGGCGTCACGTTACACAAGATGTAATGAGCCTACCGTCGTGCAGCGTGGCGCGCGCGAACAGTCGCACGGCGCGCACGGCGGCGCGACAGTTGTAGGGCGTCACGTTACACAAGATGTAATGAGCCTACCGTCGTGCAGCGTGGCGCGCGCGAACAGTCGCACGGCGCGCACGGCGGCGCGACAGTTGTAGGGCGTCACGTTACACAAGATGTAATGAGCCTACCGTCGTGCAGCGTGGCGCGCGCGAACAGTCGCACGGCGCGCACGGCGGCGCGACAGTTGTAGGGCGTCACGTTACACAAGATGTAATGAGCCTACCGTCGTGCAGCGTGGCGCGCGCGAACAGTCGCACGGCGCGCACGGCGGCGCGACAGTTGTAGGGCGTCACGTTACACAAGATGTAATGAGCCTACCGTCGTGCAGCGTGGCGCGCGCGAACAGTCGCACGGCGCGCACGGCGGCGCGACAGTTGTAGGGCGTCACGTTACACAAGATGTAATGAGCCTACCGTCGTGCAGCGTGGCGCGCGCGAACAGTCGCACGGCGCGCACGGCGGCGCGACAGTTGTAGGGCGTCACGTTACACAAGATGTAATGAGCCTACCGTCGTGCAGCGTGGCGCGCGCGAACAGTCGCACGGCGCGCACGGCGGCGCGACAGTTGTAGGGCGTCACGTTACACAAGATGTAATGAGCCTACCGTCGTGCAGCGTGGCGCGCGCGAACAGTCGCACGGCGCGCACGGCGGCGCGACAGTTGTAGGGCGTCACGTTACACAAGATGTAATGAGCCTACCGTCGTGCAGCGTGGCGCGCGCGAACAGTCGCACGGCGCGCACGGCGGCGCGACAGTTGTAGGGCGTCACGTTACACAAGATGTAATGAGCCTACCGTCGTGCAGCGTGGCGCGCGCGAACAGTCGCACGGCGCGCACGGCGGCGCGACAGTTGTAGGGCGTCACGTTACACAAGATGTAATGAGCCTACCGTCGTGCAGCGTGGCGCGCGCGAACAGTCGCACGGCGCGCACGGCGGCGCGACAGTTGTAGGGCGTCACGTTACACAAGATGTAATGAGCCTACCGTCGTGCAGCGTGGCGCGCGCGAACAGTCGCACGGCGCGCACGGCGGCGCGACAGTTGTAGGGCGTCACGTTACACAAGATGTAATGAGCCTACCGTCGTGCAGCGTGGCGCGCGCGAACAGTCGCACGGCGCGCACGGCGGCGCGACAGTTGTAGGGCGTCACGTTACACAAGATGTAATGAGCCTACCGTCGTGCAGCGTGGCGCGCGCGAACAGTCGCACGGCGCGCACGGCGGCGCGACAGTTGTAGGGCGTCACGTTACACAAGATGTAATGAGCCTACCGTCGTGCAGCGTGGCGCGCGCGAACAGTCGCACGGCGCGCACGGCGGCGCGACAGTTGTAGGGCGTCACGTTACACAAGATGTAATGAGCCTACCGTCGTGCAGCGTGGCGCGCGCGAACAGTCGCACGGCGCGCACGGCGGCGCGACAGTTGTAGGGCGTCACGTTACACAAGATGTAATGAGCCTACCGTCGTGCAGCGTGGCGCGCGCGAACAGTCGCACGGCGCGCACGGCGGCGCGACAGTTGTAGGGCGTCACGTTACACAAGATGTAATGAGCCTACCGTCGTGCAGCGTGGCGCGCGCGAACAGTCGCACGGCGCGCACGGCGGCGCGACAGTTGTAGGGCGTCACGTTACACAAGATGTAATGAGCCTACCGTCGTGCAGCGTGGCGCGCGCGAACAGTCGCACGGCGCGCACGGCGGCGCGACAGTTGTAGGGCGTCACGTTACACAAGATGTAATGAGCCTACCGTCGTGCAGCGTGGCGCGCGCGAACAGTCGCACGGCGCGCACGGCGGCGCGACAGTTGTAGGGCGTCACGTTACACAAGATGTAATGAGCCTACCGTCGTGCAGCGTGGCGCGCGCGAACAGTCGCACGGCGCGCACGGCGGCGCGACAGTTGTAGGGCGTCACGTTACACAAGATGTAATGAGCCTACCGTCGTGCAGCGTGGCGCGCGCGAACAGTCGCACGGCGCGCACGGCGGCGCGACAGTTGTAGGGCGTCACGTTACACAAGATGTAATGAGCCTACCGTCGTGCAGCGTGGCGCGCGCGAACAGTCGCACGGCGCGCACGGCGGCGCGACAGTTGTAGGGCGTCACGTTACACAAGATGTAATGAGCCTACCGTCGTGCAGCGTGGCGCGCGCGAACAGTCGCACGGCGCGCACGGCGGCGCGACAGTTGTAGGGCGTCACGTTACACAAGATGTAATGAGCCTACCGTCGTGCAGCGTGGCGCGCGCGAACAGTCGCACGGCGCGCACGGCGGCGCGACAGTTGTAGGGCGTCACGTTACACAAGATGTAATGAGCCTACCGTCGTGCAGCGTGGCGCGCGCGAACAGTCGCACGGCGCGCACGGCGGCGCGACAGTTGTAGGGCGTCACGTTACACAAGATGTAATGAGCCTACCGTCGTGCAGCGTGGCGCGCGCGAACAGTCGCACGGCGCGCACGGCGGCGCGACAGTTGTAGGGCGTCACGTTACACAAGATGTAATGAGCCTACCGTCGTGCAGCGTGGCGCGCGCGAACAGTCGCACGGCGCGCACGGCGGCGCGACAGTTGTAGGGCGTCACGTTACACAAGATGTAATGAGCCTACCGTCGTGCAGCGTGGCGCGCGCGAACAGTCGCACGGCGCGCACGGCGGCGCGACAGTTGTAGGGCGTCACGTGCGCGACGTCGCGCACCACCAGCGTCAGCGCCTCGCACCCCCGCGCCAGCGCGCATGCGCGGTGTGCGCGCAGCGACACGGCGCCGTACGTCGCGTCCGTGTCGGGGGACTCCGCCTCGCTCTTTACCTGTTGGAAGAGAGGTAGCTGTGAGAAAGGGTGACCTTTTTTAAATGCAGAGCTTAGAAAATTAAATGGAAAAACTTCATTGACGTGATGGGTATGCGTTGTGAAGGTTCCGTACAAGCCGTTTCCTTCCGGCTTCCCTTCAGAACACAACCAGTCTATAGTCAATTCATCATTGAAATATAATCATATCATATTACAACATAAAATTAAAGCATAGCAAAACGCCTACAATAAATGACTTTGTTTTGTCTTTCTTTCCCAACAACAAAAATTTGCTCTAATACAACTCGTAGGCGCGCTCGGCTTATCGTCGTGAATATATTCTATCTACACTAATATTATAAAGAGGAAAGATTTGTATTTTTGTATGTTACGAATAAACGTAAAAACTACTGGACCGATTTCAAAAATTCTTTTACCGATAGAAAGCTACATTATCACTGAGTAACAGAGGCTATATTTATAACTAAAAAAAATTAGGGATCCTTAGAAATTCCTACTAAAACCAACCCAAGGTGTAAAAAAATAGCCATAAAATGTCTTTCATCGCATGCGCTGCGGAAAGTATTGATGATAGAACAAAAAAATGTTCTACAATATTATAGAACATATCAATATCTACAAAAAACTCCGCGATACCATATGTCCAACTATTGTAGTTATGTCACTACAACTACTTTTTTACATTTTAAAAGTTGATAGAAATGCCGATCAAAATCAGACCATGTTATCTATACCTTTGTATTAGTTCTTATCCAAATAAATTATTTTGTATTGAAGACTGTTTCAATACCTGTAGATTACTTTTTGAATTATTGAAATCGGACATTCCATTCAAAAGATATTACGAAATTAAAAAAGTCAGTAGAAAAAAAAATACACGCCGACGACGCGCCGCGCCGGTGCGTGTTGCTCCACGCAGCCACAGAATACGACGTAGCGCAGCGATAAAATTCTCGTGTCCACAGTGTTTGTAACAAAACTCCTCTGAAACGGCTTGACCGATTCTTATGAAATTTTGTGTGTATATTCAGTAGGTCCAAGAATAGGACGTAAACTATTTTTTATTTTAACTACTACTATTGTTCGTGTAGGGTAGGGGTAGGGTAGGAGTAAGGTCGGGGTAGGGTAGAAGTAGGGAAGGGGTACGGTAGGAGTTGGGTTGGGGTAGGGGTAGGGTAAGAGTAGGGTAGGGGTACGGTAGGAGTAGGGTAGGAGTCGGGAAGGGGTAGTGTACAAGTAAGGTAGGAGAAGGGTAGGGGTAGGATTAGGGTAGGAGTAAGGTAGGACACCACGCGAACGAAGTCGCGCCGGGCAGCTAGTATAGAAAATAAACTCGTTCGTGGCTTGCTAATTTTTGAGCACCAATATAAGCCGAAAATAGACGGGTTATCCTATAGTATAGTTAAAATCTCGCTGCAGACTCGGTCATAAATCATAATCGGAGTAGGGATGTGCGCTAGTTGCGCGCGCGCAAGGCCATTATCGATAACAGAATCATTAAGGTTATCACGAAAATTGGCAAAAATGTGTGGAACATGCAGAATTGCTGCAAGATGAAGACTTAAGAAAAGCACATTTATGCGAAGAGTTCATTATTCATGTGGATGATGATGACGATGACTCAGACGAAGAATTTTAATTTTCTATTTTTAGTTTTATGTATACGTTCTTTTGTTTATTGATTTCTATTACCCATTTATAAATAATTATATAAAACTATCGATATCACTCATCGACTGCAGAATGCACAGGACTACGTGTGGGCGTGGCCGGCCCATAAGGCCCGTGAGTGGGAAAGAGAGCGAAACACGAATGATTTATGACCGAGTCTGCAGCGAGATTTTAACTATACTATAAGTGAAAATGCGTCCGCGTGAACGAGATGGAGCAATATCGCTATTCGGTGGTATTCGCTGCATTTCGTAATGCATTCGGGTCGGTCACTTCGGAATGTGTAGAACATTATTTTGACGTAATAATTTGTTTACACTTGTAGCAATTAATTTGCATTTTGTTGTATTCATTGAATTTATTATTGGTGAGTAGTGTGTTGTATTTACTATTTTGTTATTAGTATTAGAATGATAGTTGAAGTTTGTTTTGTTTGTGTGCCTGTGTAGTGAAAGTACGTTGAAATTAGGTATTTGGGTTAAGTCGATAGTTATTAAGTTGAAATTACTTATTTAGAGTAGATTTTTTAGGATCTTTAGGACGGCTTTAATAACAGTAAATTGTTGTTCGGATTATTTGCTTTGTGAGGAAACATGCTTTTCAAGGTTAAGTTTTGAAAATAAGAAACACATAATGAGTTAGGCCGCGCCGTGTTTACTTTCTCAGATTCTAGCCCCCTTATTCATAATCCTATTTTATCTCTATTTTAGCTAAAATAGGTTTATAGAACGTTTATCTGTCACGTTGTCATTTCTGTGTGTAAGAAAGAGACAAACCCCATTTTAACTAAAATAGGTTTGATAAGTTTTATGAATAAGGGGGTAGTAGTTTATGGAATAAAGGGGGTTTTACAGATATTAATAATCTGACGAATTCATATTATTTATTATTTGACAGGCCTGATGGTCTAGTGGTTAGTGATCCTGACTGCTATGCCGGAGGTCGTGGGTTCGATTCCCACCCAGGACAAATGTTTGTGTGATGAGCACGATCATTTGTTCTGTGTCTGGGTGTAATTTATCTATAATATGTATGTATTTAGAAATATATAAGTATGTTTATCAGTTGTCTAGTAACCATAACACAAGCTCTGCTTAGCTTGGGACTAGATGGCGTTGTGTGATAGTTGTGGAATATATTATTATAATAAGGAGCTGTTTAGCATTACATGAATTAATAATTAGCGAAAAATTAAAGTACCCAACTGTAATTTTTCGCTAATTCGCATGAAGCTCATACCTTAAGCCGCGTACGCACGAACGTACAAAACATGGTGAACATGAACATATTGGATCGCCACGAACATTTTCGACGAACACAATGTTATGTTCGTTAGTACGCACGTGCGAACAAAGTGTTCGATGTTCGTGTTCACCATGTTTTTGTTCGTTCGTGCGTACGCGGCTTTAGAAAAGTAGATCGAAATAGGAACCAATTTAATGAAAACATTTTCTTTCTGTCTTCCTCTCATAGCCAAATACGTTTGAAGTTTCACTTCAGTCGTGTGGTCATAAGCACTCTCGGTTTTTTTTTTTTTCAAGACTTTAGATTTGGTAAATGACAACATAATTTACAATGATTATGTTTATTTATGTAGCCGTTACTACACCTCCTATTTCGATTTGGCACAAGTTTTCAATGTCATCCTGTATATGGTGAATTTACACATTCATTCACAAAAAATATTGCGTTCAATTTTTGTCACGGTATTTTTATTTATTACATCGCAAAGTAAACCGAAAATGCATGGGTACGACAGCAAGATATGACTTTGCAATTTTAGCTTTTCCGACAGTTACATAAATCACATAGAAGACTGAATAGGTTTGTACAAACACTTTTACACGTCTATCATATTTTTTGAAGTGAAACTTCTTTACGCACGCTTGACTTGGGGAGTACCCTGGCGAACGCGTGACGTAAGCGTTACGAAAAGTGTGATCGGGCGAGGCGAACGGGAGTTGAGTGGGGGATATAAGCAAGAGAAAGCAGTGGGCGCGCACATTTTCTTTCTCTCTTCCTCTCATAGCCAAATACGTTTGAAGTTTCGCTTCAGTCGTTTGGTCATAAGCACACTCGGTTTTTTTTTAAGCTAAATGAGTTCGGCGTTTCCTATCTGACTAATCTGAGAAGAAAGAAAAAAAATATTATTAACAAACTTACCAGTATCCATCCTTGTGTTTGCGGTGAGTGTGACAACTCGCTTTCAGAAGAAGCGCTCGTAGGTCGCCGCTCACTCTCGTCCTCTGAGCCTTCGGACCGACTCGATGCAGCAGGACCTGGTCGTAACAAGGTATGTATTTCTAAAGCCGGTTTTAAAGATAATCATTAACCGGTTCAATTAAAACAGTTACATGAGGGCCTTTGTACGGTTTCGCAAGGTTTCTTTACGGTGCGGCGTAAAAAACCGCGCCGTAGAAAAAACGTGTCCGTTAACAAGGTTCCATAGTCAAAGGAAACAAAAGTCAAAGGGAGCATGCATTGAACAGATTCGATATAGGTTTAGTTCAGACGATTTTGTCACGCCCTAAATCGGATCTAGCAAAACAATTTCGTAGTTTTAGCATTAGTGAACTCCAAATTTTCTTAGATTTTATTTTTTATTTTTGTATTCGTTTTAGTATATTGCTTACGATATTGCTTTAAGATACAATAGGGTTGACGTATCCTTGTGGATAAAACCCCAAAAATAATAAAGAATAATAAAAGCTTCCATAGTCCATTCATACAAGTGGTGGGATGATGTATGTATGTGAAAGTTTAAGGAGGGAAAGTCCTTTGCACTTCTGTGGACGGTAGAACTATTCCGTCTTTATAAACAGTCAGGGGACGTTTCTAAAGAATTGCTGAACAAAAACATGTCCAAAATTCTTTTTCACCGCTTATTTTTTTCAAAGACGGCTTGGTTGATTTTCACTTAAAAATTATGCTGAGTATTTAAAATTAAAAGGAGAAACGATTCTTGAAAAACAGGATATTTATTTAAAATATATTTACAATACGCCCGACGAGAGGATGCGTTCTTAACACCTGTTAGTTTCAAACAAATTAATACGTGTTTTGCGAATTTGATCTTTATTAGCTACTAGAATTGTCGCATTGACAGGTGTCAAGAACGCATTCTCTCGGCGGGCGGACTGTAAGTACAACACGTACTGCTCGGGTGTGCGTCAGTAGGCCATGCGCCCGCGCCGGCGGCACACAGCAAGGCGAACACGATGTCCCACTCGTGCGCGCTGTGCACGTTCTGTGCCGAAGTCTTCACTATCTCGTACATGCCGTACGATATCTGCACAGAAAACATACAGGATGTAAAAAGACCCATCACCAAGCTGAAAATAAACTTCTTGTGTAAAATAAAAAAGAATAGAAAATGTTTATTTGCATAGAATGTAGGTAAACAGAATACAGATTAGCTGTTACAAAATGATGTTAGGTTCCAGGTAAAAAAGAGACATTAAATAGTAGATTGTACAACTAAGGCATAAAAGAAGCTATTTTACCCCGAGACGTTTATATCCACCCGAGCCGCAGGCGAGGGTGGATAGTTAAGTCAAGGGGTAAAATGGCTCGTTTATGCCTGAGTTATACACTCTGCATTTCATTTCGATTGCGAGAAAATGAAACAGGCATAAAGTATACAGTACATAATTAATCAAAAATGTTGCATCCATAGCTAATTCCCGCCACCACAGATAATACCGCCACGAACTTTTTGAGTTTTTTTTTAAATTTTCAACATTTGTCATTCGACTTGGGTACTTCATACTGCCAAAACACGAAAACGTTTATTTTTAAATAATAAATGACAACTATTTTACCTGATTTAATTAAATTAACGATAGAAAACACGGAAGTGGTATAAATTAAAGAAAATTAAATAAATCACGACTTTAATCTGCGCAGTTTTATTGTGCGTGGCTGTTGGGCCTGATTACATTAGTCTTAGAAAAAAAATTTACTTTATGCACTAGAACATAAAAAGCGATTTTATGTCGCCTAAGCACAACATAAAGATGGACTTTTAGAGCATGAGAAGTGAAAAGTAATTTTTCTTGTAACAAATGAACGCAGTCGACGTACCACATCAGCTTGCTGGTAGAACAGCTTGTAGGGCAACTGGAACAGCAGCGTGAGGTGCTGCAGCACGTGCGGCGTGGCGGCGTCGCACCGCATGAGGCGCGCCGCCGTGCGCAGCAGCGCCGTGACGCCGCGCCGCAGCACCGCCGCGCCGCGCACAGCCGCCCACTGCACCACGCGCGACACGTGCGGCGCCGCTACAGAGTACACGCTCAGCAGCCGGTCCCTGCGGCACACGACAGTTCGTTATGAGCATGACAATGGTTTAACGGATAAGTATAGTCTGTTCAAATCTTTGTTTCCAATTTGTATTTATTCCTATTTAAACAAATCTAAGGTAAGTATTTAGTTTATGCTAGTGTACATTAAGTTGATTTCAGAATGACTAGTACTATTAAAAAAAAAAACAACCGACTTCAAAAAAAACACTACAAAATGATAAATAACTTTAATTTCGGAAGTCGGTGTCGTTGATTCCGCATTTTCGTTTTTTGACACCGACTTCCGAAATTAAAGTTAATTATCATTTTGTAGTGTTTTTTTTTGAAGTTGGTTGTTTTTTTTTTAAAAAAAAGTTTTTATTTTTCACTTTTTAGTTGTACCTACCCCACACAAATTCAATTAACACTAGTGCATTGAAGAATTGAAGACACCGACTACAAGAATCATCAAAATTCGCATAAAAATGCCGGAGCGACAGTACATTTATGCATATAACTTCGTACATAAGAATATTTACCTAATGTATTATATACTAAAACCTTCCTGAAAGTATGTAGATCACATTAATGAAAGAATTATCAAAATCGGTTCATTGGTTTTTGAGAAAATCGCGGACATACAAACATACATACATACATACATACGGGTCGAATACAGAACCTCCTTTTTTGAAGTCGGTTAAAAAGCTCAGAAAAATGATGTTGTAGTGAGTGAATTTTATGTGTGGTTAAAGTTGTTTTTCTAAAAACAAACTTTTGTTTACATGTTTGGAAATTAAATAAATTAACACCATAATTTACAATTTACAGCAAATAATTAAATGATGTTACCTGTTCTGTATCAAAGTCTGTCCGAGCAGCTCTAAGAAGAACACAGTGATGTCTTCGAGTTGAGGATTCAGTTGTAGACTATCGTTGTCAGGCGGAGTGCCCACTGTCACCATTGCGCGGACCAACTCCTGCGCAGGAAATGTTAGTGTGAGAAATGTTTTTTTTTACTTTTTTATTGCAAAATGGACCAACTCTTGACCTCGATCTCGCTTGGTGAAAAGCCATGGATAAAGTCAATGATGGAACGAGCAAGCATGTATTGTTTTTAAAGTTGAAAGTTGTCTATTTTTAATTACTTTCAATAAACAGGCATAAGTAGAAGAAGGGAAGAAAGGGCATTTTCCTGCGGTACGACTCTAAAGGCTAGTGATAATATTGTCTTTTCAAAATGGACCGCAGTTAGAGTATTTTTGACCCTCATAATGTATCTGTTTTGAAATACAATGTGAATGTATTTGTGAGCATAGGACCTCTCGGTACCGTCCGACATGTCGCACGCTTAATGGAACATTGACCCATTAGTAGATAGGTCAGTTTCCAGTTCTATCCGATTTTTTTTTTACTCAGATCTCATCAATAGTTAACCATACGTTTAAAATACAAGCATTCATGATTAATTAATAATCAAATCAAATCAGTTTTAATTTTATGCGTCAACAAGTAGGATAAGTCCTCATAGCAAGATCTTTTGCGATTTCCCAAAAATCGAGTTAAATCCATCCAGCAAGCAGACAGCAGCAGTGGCAGTTGTTCCATTAAGCATGCGACGTGTGCGTGTGTGTTATGTGCTGACGCTACTCGTCTTCACGCACACAGTCATATCACATCCCGGACACTCCATACAACCCTCGCAAAATAATTACCTATTACTAATACATTAACAAATGACGTTTGTATACGTGCAAATGTGTGCATGAAATCTAGTAGGGTTGGCTGTCGTTCGTAGCGTAAAAAAAATGGCACGGAAAGGAATTTGTGTCGGGGAACCGAACGACGACGGCGCTGCCCGAACGTGTGCATTATTATGAAGTGACCTTGTAGTTCAATTGTTTATTTATAGTCGGGTTTGTAATGAAATAAAAACACTAAAATAGTTTAGTTTAAATGACTTATCTGTAAATAATCGGTTATTAAATCGCATGGTATTAAAAATGCGAAATCTTACAAACAGTTTATGTAAATACGAATTCGGAAAAGCATCACAATATCCAACCATCGTGATTAAAACTCAAATAAAACTTTTAAATCGCAAAATTGTGTGCTCGTGTCAGCAGTACAGCGCTGCGGTTCGCGAGCGCCCTTGCTAAAGAGTCGGCGACGAATACCTCGAAGTGCGGGGTGAGGTGCGGTATCTGATATCAGCGCGGGGAAGGGAGTGTCCTTTCTGTACGTAGTACCATTAAGTATTCTGTGGTCATAGCGTGTTTGTTCATTTGGTTACCACAAGTAAAGCACGCGTCGCTTCGTAAGACAAAAATATACAAGGTTTATAATTACCATACCTGTAGTTTACTAAAAGAAAGATAATGTGAACTATACCTGTAAACTATCAAGATGTAGAAACTTGGTTTCAGTTATAAGCAGGCCGGGTAGGTTGCACTTAGCTACGCAATCCATTGCGGCGTCAATTAAAGTCTTCTCGTGAGGCGTCGGCGCGCGCATACCTGTTAAATATTAACAGAATATTTAGGGCCTATTTTACCGACCCGCACTGGGCCCACCCCCTCTCATAAAGAGGAGACCCTATGTCGATGTCGCTTAGTCAATTTTGCCTTTCAAGCGTCGGTATGTTGAGTATGCCAACAAAAAATCTTTACAGCATGGCCATAATTCAATTGGCCTAAAAGTTATGAATATTTTTGAATATCGAATTCTTTTACAATTAGACTAATTAAAAAAAAATGTGATACAAAACAAACGGTGTTGTATTATTACTAGATAATGTATCAGCACTACAAAAGTTCTATTGCGGCTCTGGGTACCAAATTTCAAGAGCAATTAATTTTTTTCCAAAAATTTTGAAGCCTTACCAAAATTTATTTCGCACTTTAAAAGCGTTGGAAATGACCTCCTTTATCTCCCCATTTCGTTTGATCCACGACTTTTGGACCACTCTGTATAGTGATATATTTAGTACCTGTCTCTCCAAGTGCGATGTATGAGTACAAACTGGACAGCAGACCGGCCTCGGAGCCCCGGGCTGCTTCTCTTATGAGGGACACCGTGCCGTTCGGTGCTAAATAGTCTTCAGCTTCTATGAGGCACTGTTAATGGGACAAAAGAGGCATTAAATAACTACTACTCTATGTTAGGCTATCATGAATTACCATTGAAGGATTCATTACTATATCAAACAACGATAAGTATATGAATCGATATGCCATTTTAATGTTCAGGGCAAGGTGTCACAGTCAAATTCAAATCATTTATTTGAAATAAGCATATAAAAAGGCACTTTTGAACGTCAAAAATTCCAATAAAATAGACTTGATTCTAGTCGCTCCTATACGTAACCCTTTAAATTTAATTACATCATACCTTAGGTAACAATCTTCCAATATACAGCGTCTTAACAATCTCTAACAGATGTCGCCACGAGTCGCGCACGCAGTCCGCGTGCCGCGCCGTCACCGCGCATGCGCGACGTAACGCCAGCTGAGCCTTGCTCGACTGGCCTAGCGTCACTCCTGTTGAAGTAGAAACGAATTCAATAGCAAATGTAGCAGAATAGTAGTATGCATTTAATATTTAATAATATCTTAAGTTCATTATTTGTTGCTTTAAAAATCCAATATGGCAGCAATTTTAGAAGTTATTTTTTTATTGTGTGTGTACCGAAATGGAGAACGAAATAAAAAAAACTCGAAACTATACATATAATAATAACTACAAAACTACAAATTAATCGTCATGTATAATTTCTTTGGTTTTAGGGAGGTGTGGAAACCTGAGGAAAAAGTGAGTGCACCTATGTCTGCGCGCACACTTGTGCACTATAATATCTCCCGCGCCGAAGGCTAGTTTCCGTTGAGATTGGCCGCCGTGGCCGAAATACGGCCTGGAGGACGATATGTTAGGAAATTATAATTACAAAGCGTTATCGAAATCGATAAGAAAAACCTTTCTAGAGTGTATAGCCATGCAATTAATAAAACCTGTATTTTAATGATCCTGTACGTATATTCAAGTTCTATTACAAAAAACTTACCAATAGCGATATAATTAGCATGTTGCGGCGCCAACAGGCCAGTAAACTTGCACAAGGTTAACAGCAGCGTATCCAGCGTGATGCAGTCCGGCGGCAATCTAGCAATAAGCGCTGCACAGCGCTCTAATCCATTCAGAGCTAGTAGGGCACCGCTGTCGCGAATCCTGTTGCTTTCCATTTCTTCGACTGTAGGAGGTGTCGAGCGCTCGAAAGCTGCTGAAAGGGCTGTTACCTAAAGAGATAAAAAAGATGGGAGATACAGTTTTCGTTATGTACGGAAAACAGATGAAGATATAGAGGTATGAGGAACAGGGTGTAAAGTTCACTCATACTCTATAGAAAAGAGAGGATCCTCCGACCAGACGGGTGTTGTCTGGTGGGCAACTGCCCGATGATTCATGTCGGGCTGTTGTATCTATGCTAGTTGCGCGGTAAACTCTGCTTGCGCGATGCAGGATTTGCGTGACGTCAGTATGACGCGTTGTTCGCATGTGGCGTTGTAGATACCGCTACAAAGATATTTTATGATGCTCGCCGCTTATTCATATCAAAGACGTACCTATTGCATAAACACATAAGACACACAATCTAAAAACATATTATGAATTATTATTACACATTATTTAGGATCACATATTTTATCAACAATAGTCAAAGAGTGTACATTAATTTGTAATACGTAATGAAAAAGAGATCACAAACTTTAAAAATATTTTTTCGGAAATCGGTATCTTTGGAATTGATTTATTTATCTGCTACCTATTTCAGAAAAAAGAAACAATTTGTATTGCGTTTATAATTTTTTTAATGCCCTATGATACGTTCCCACCCTTTTTTATACACCTGTACATATTAGCATAATCAGCCTCTAATGTTCCCACTGCTGGGACACAGGCCTCCTCTCGGTGAGAGGGTACATATTATTATTAGCACTGTTAGCTTTTAAATTGCGTTTATTGAATATTCTTCTCTTTTGCGAAGTTGGTTAAAAATAAGAGCTTTCAACATGGACTTGGGTAATGGAGATAGTAACCAAAACACGATGGCCCATTGAGTGTAGTCCCGCAGTCCTTGGCGTGGTGCAAGCAGATGTACAGGTCTTCACCCCTCACATGACGCGGCTGACGTCAAATACACAGTTACATCATGTGAGGGATGGTGACCTGACATCCGCACTCTTCGATGTGTTTGGTACAGATGACCTGACGCAGCCAGTGTGTCATGACGAAACTAAGTTGCTGCGACTTTACATACACCGTTACATTTCATCATTCGGCCAACTTGGTTGGTTCATATTGCTCCACCACGACCTGTCACTGCAAACACGTTTTGAGAGCAGTGGTGATGAAGTAATTTACACAAAATAAAGCGCCTGTCTGAGTTCGAACCTACGACCCACAACTTGTAAATCGCGGCCGCTACCACTTGGCTCATCACACTGCTCTCCGAAATCACGTATAAAAATAATAAAACCTTCTTATTTCAGACAACATTGCATAATTTCATTCCTTAAAGCTAACATACATATAATAATACAATAATCAACTACAAAGATATTTTCAAACTTGCATTCCATGCCGACCGGTGCGAGCAGATGTACAGGTCTTCACCCCTCACATGACGCGGCTGACGTCACATACACAGTAACATCATGTGAGGGATGGTGACCTGACATCTAAGAGATCCTGATAGCTGACGTCTCGGAGCTGGAAAGCTGTAGTGAATCTCTGAAATGTATTTTGTTATTTGGAGCTAGATTTTAGGGTGAATTGAAGTTTTAAAGGTCGTTACGATTTTTGACAGTCATAAGCCCGAAAGTCTGACCACCATCCTTACCAAAGGATATCTTGGTACCTAGCAACTGAGTTCTGGTGTGGATACTTTCGTTTCATGTGAAATGCAGGTATTCAGCTGCATTCAATTATACTGGAAGCCGACCCCAACATAGTTGGGGAAAGGCTAGGCAGATTTAATGTACTATTGTGGGGTAATCGAACTCATCAAAACTTTGAATTTACATACATGGTGTAACAGAATAATCGCAAGTCCTAAAAGTAGTTTGTTCATAATTGAATCTTGAATCGATTTCACTAACTTTTAAAACAGGTTTTTTTTTCAAAAATTACGTACATATTTTGCCATACTAACCGCCGATTGAGCCAGAGAAAATTAAATCTATCAAAGCAATAAAAGACTCAATTTAAAATGCATAAAGTAATGCTAGGATCAACACGATTTTCTTTAAAAAAAAATAAGTTTTGGCCTTTGTATTATGATTTTTAGTCAATACTCTAAGGTCCAGCGTTAATTATGTTACATATTGTATACATGTTTATTTATTTTAGCATTATGTATTTAAGTATATGTTTCTTTTTGCATTATATGATGGTATATTTAATATTTTAGTTTAAGGCGTTACAAAATTATGTTCTTCTCTTCTTGTTCTATTTATTTATTCACTATTGTATATATTTTTTTTTTTCGTTTCGCAGGTCTGCTGGCAGAAATTTCTTAACCTTTTAACCGCTTACGTTGGATTAATCCGACAAATATTTTCGTGTCCATTCCGCCAGAGTCGTATATATACGACCAAATAACACAGCTCGTTTAATCTGTATTATTATTACATCATCACAGCTCGTTTCATCGGTATTTATTTTTCATTTATTTTTTTGTCGGGCGCTGGGGGCACGACAACTGATATAAAGTCCGGCGGTTAAAAGGTTAAGAAATTAGCAGTAAGTACCTTTGTACTCAAAATTGTCGTATATGTAACCATTTGACTGTGTGTATACAAATAATAAAATAAAAAAACTATTACTTATGGAGCCGCTGATTTTTTTTTTTTAAGATTTTAGCGTCGTTCCCATAGTTCAAGTCGTTCAATTACCCCTTTTCGAGTTTTCATTTATTTAAATGACACCTCGTAAAGTCGGTAACGAGAGAAATGAGAAGAAAACGAATAAGAACTCACAGTACTAGGGCAGGCGACCGTGAAGAGCCTGGCGTGGTGCTGATGCTGCGCGGGCACGGCGCGGTACGCGGCACCCGGCCCCGCGCCGCGCCGCTGCAGTACGCGCCACAAGTACGCCTCGCGCACCGCGCCCGTGCGCTCCGCGGGCATCACCATCTCCTCATTCCTACACGGGAAGGGCAATGACTACAATCACGAGCACTAATATGTCAACACTTGCCAACTTACAATCGCGATTTTTTCGTGAAATAACAAATGCATCATTGAAATACGACACTCTACATAAACCTATGGGCTTGAAAATACTATGTTCGTAATAACATAAAATTTCATCACACTAATATTATAAAGGCGAAAGTTTGTGAGTGTGTGTGTGTGTGTTTACATGTTTGTTACTTCTTCACGCCTAAACCACTGAACCGATTTAGATGAAATTTTGTATAGAGATAGTTTGAGTCCCGGAAAAGGACATAGGATAGTTTTTATCCCGATATTCCCACGGGATCGAGTCTTATGCGGGTGAAACCGCGGGGCGCAGCTAGTGAGACATAAATAAGAAACCCTACAACAACTTAGTTCTGAGACGAATCTGCCAACTTCTTCTGTATGTATCCTCGAGCTTTCACTTTAAATGTAAACCGATTGGTTACCGTCCTGATATTCTGAGGGAGCGCATTCCAAAGGACATCATCATTCTCCCATTTATTTGGAGTCGGCGCAACATGTCCTTTCCTTCCACACTTCTCTATTAGTCGTCATCTCGGTAGTCACCACCTTTCTAGCCATAATCATCTTTCACACAGTCCATCCATCGTTTCTTTGGTCTTCCCCTACTTTTATAGCCATCGATATTCATACTCGAAACTTTCCTCACGACATTTTTCTCTCCACACACTCAATTGAAATCTAAAATAGTCTTGATGCAGGCTATGGATAGCCATTTAAATCCTTTACAGCCAATTAAACTTTTCGAGAGTCAAGAAATCATTAAATAATATAATAAAATATTATAAATTCGAAAGTAACTCTGTCTGTCTGTCTGTATGTTACCTTTTCACGCCTAAACCAGTGAACCGATTTAGATGAAATTTGGTATAGAGATAGCTTGAGTCCCGGGAAAGGACATAGGATAGTTTTTATCCCGATATTCCTACGGGATCAAGACATATGCGGGTGAAACCGCGGGGCGCAGCTAGTTCAAAAATAAAGGAAAAAATCGCCTTTGAATAAAGCCAAGTGTATACATACTTACGCTCGTGACTGTACATACCTCCTGTGCTGAACAAATAGCTATTAGGAATCTTATGTCGAGTAAAGAGTGACAACTTTTTACAGTATCATTCATTCGTTCATCATTCAGTCACGACTAACGAAAATTTAGGCGCTGTCACACTTTTGACAGGTGCGCGAACTTAACATCTCAGTGCTGCCACCTAGTGAACGTCATTTCAGAAAAAAAACGGCCACTTACTTAATAGAATGATAAACAGCCTGCAACATATCGGAGTCGAAGTCCCCTGATCCATTACACCCTCTCAGATTCCTCACAAAATCCTCCGCGTTCATAGGCACATTGAGTTTCTTAGCGGTGTGGTTGTGTTGGTCCATGTTCAGCATTATCACGGCGTAGGCTAGGCGGAAGGCCGCGTCTGTGTTCGCGAAGGGTTCGCCATTTGTACTCTGAAATTTGAATGTTAGGTTAAGCGGGGTTGGGTTGTTTTTTCTGTAGCAGGTGAAGTGGCATAGATACGTTAGTTTTTCAGTTTCAATATAGAGATTGTCTAATTTTAAAAACTGATATTTAATCGCACAGAAGGCCAGTTCTCATAATTTATAAAACGTTCAAAATCTAGTCGCAGTCTCATCTCGGCGACAAAGAAATGTCAAAAACTTGTCAAAGTTTAGTTAAATTAGAAGTATTTTTGACAGATTGAGACTGAGATCAGACTGTGAACGTTCTTAAAATTACGAGAATTGCCCCTCAGATCAAAGGTGCCCGGTTTTTTTTTATTTTATTAATGTTCAAAAAGTATATCGCAGAGTTTTAGTTTTACTACCAAAAAGGATAAATGCTTACCAAAAAACCTAACCCACCCCTAGTTATATTATTAGGATTATTATTTCGTTTATTTATTTACTCACTTATTAAACAAAATTTTAAATATTCTTATTTAAATGCTCACAAAAATATTAGGAATATATAGAGAATTCTTATCATTTTGGTAAACATTTAAATTAAAATGCCGCTTATCTTTTTTAAATCTAATTATGTATCTGCTTTTGCCATCGAATAATCCTTTGAGCATGAGATAACAGCACAACTACTCATCTGGTTGATCTGAACCTTGGAAGAGTTGGGGAAAATATGTTTTTTATTATAATGTTACATACATGCCACCGCTCAGCAAAACGTTCCATTACAAGGAAGATAAGAGGCGCTTCTCCAGGCAGTCTGAATGTCTCTAAATAAAGCCTCAAGGCCTGGTCGATCCTCAAGCCTGCGTAGTCGAAGCTGTCTGCGAAGGCGCCCAGGACTGATGGGCCACCATCTTCGTCTTCACCTCGCGATGAACGCTTGCAGATGAATTCACCTGAAAAACATTTTAATAAAATATAATTTATTTGCAATATAAAAACTTTTTTACAAAGAAATAACAACCGACTTAAAGAAAAAACACTACAAAGTGATAAATAACTTTAATTTCGGAAGTCGGTGTCAAAAAACGAAAATGCGGAACCAACACACACACAACACTTTGTAGTGTTTTTTTTAAGTCGGTTGTTTTTTTTTTGTAAAAAAGTTTTCATTTTTCACTTTTTAGTTGTACCTACCCCACAAAAAACAACCGACTTCAAAAAAAAACACTACAAAGTGAAAAATAACTTTAATTTCGGAAGTCGGTGTCTTTGGTTCCGCATTTTCGTTTTTTGACACCGACTTCCGAAATTAAAGTTATTTTTCACTTTGTAGTGTTTTTTTTTGAAGTCGGTTGTTTTTTTTGTAAAAAAGTTTTTATTTTTCACTTTTTTGTTGTACCTACCCCACATAAATTCAATTAACACTAGTGCATAGAAGAATTGAAGACACAACTCGAAGAATCATCAAAATTCGCATAGAAATGCCGGAGATGCAGTACATTTATGCATATAACTTCGTACATAAGAATAATTACCTAATGTATTATATACTAAAACCTTCCTGAAAGTATGTAGATCACACTAATGAAAGAATTATCAAAATCGGTTCAGTAGTTTTTGAGATAATCGCGGACATACAAACATACATACATACATACATACATACATACGGGTCGAATACAGAACCTCCTTTTTTAAAGTCGGTTAATTAAAGTCGGTTAAAAAGTAAACGAAAAGATCGTTAATGTAGATAAATTTTTAGATTTTTGATGATTTTTCAAAAACCGTTTGTCCGATTTCGATAAAATTTTCATGGGACCATTTGGGAAGTATACCCTTTTCAACAAAAAAAAGAATTTTTCAAATCGGTTGACAAGCGACGGAGTTATGCGCGAATAAACATTAAAAAAAAATACAAACATCCGAATTGAGAACCTATTCCTTTTTAGAAGTCGATTAACCTTTTGAACGCCAGAGCATAAACGTATCGCCGTACCCCTGACGCAAGGCCACTTTAACAAAACAACACACACACACACACACACACACTTACAACAACAAATTTCTCGATATTGGTGGTTTATTTATATTAGTTTCATGCAATACAATATAGACGGAAGCTTAAACTTTTAAATTATATAAATAAAAATACACAAAAGTAATGATTAAATTGTTTATTTCATAAATGGTGAGACCCGTGCGACGTGTATTTTGTCATATATTTGTGACGTTGGCGTTCAGGGTAAGATTTCGTTTGTCACATATATGTGACAATGGCGTTCAAAAGGTTAAAAAACATGAATATACAGGGTGGCAGGTACAACGACGCGTAAAATGTAACTATGAATACCGCACATGATTCTAGACCCCCTAGTGTAAACATCTTTCGTCGGTTATTAAAAAAGAAAGAGCAGTCTCATAGAAAAGTGCAATACAAGGTCAATATTTATTTATTGGTTTACCTACAATCGTTACACTATTCAACCAAATTAACACAACCAAACATACAAGCCAAGTGCCAAATTTGAAGCGATAGACACAGCATGCAAAAATAATAATATATTTAAAAAAAAAAACACAAAATTACGGAAGGTATAAGTACAGAATTGACGCAAAATTTTTACACAATTTTAACACGAATAGTTGACAATAGTTGTTGTTGCGTTAATATGCACGAACAACAATTTTTTTTTTTATAACCGACGTAAAAGGAGAGTTCAGAATCATGCACTGAACCCATGGTAACAGGTTGCGCCTCGATTTCTCTGCCACCCTGTATAGTACAAATTGGAGTTTTTAAGGAAAGGCGTTAAGGTTTAAATTATGTTTTTTTTTACGTTGATAATTGATGTAAATGTGGACCAGGGATATCATGGTATCCTATAAAAATTCGCGGAGAAATCAGAACGAATCAATCAGGCTGTAACAATGTCGAAAGAATACTATAAAATAAATAATACCTATTTTTTTAGACTAAAACTGGTCAATCTTGCTTAACCAGTCATACACTGACAAAATTAATTAAATCATCATGAATTGTATTTCTTATATTCTATGGTTTCGACCAATATCATTGATACCGAATTAATTAATTATTATATTATGTAGGTTAATGGCAAACGACATCGTGGCAGGCCCAGACGGAGATTGCGGGATGAGCTGGACTCCTTCAACAAGAACTGGTCCTTAGCAGCTTTGCACAGAGAGAGGTGGAAAGAGAGAGTAGGGAGGCCTTTAGTGGAACATCACAGGATAATAATTAATTATAAGTGGGTTGTCAGCATTTATTTATTTTTGTTTTACAGACATTGTAATTCCCCGTATTGACCATTTACGCCTTGGAACACGCATATTCAGTAGTAGAAACTCAGCTCAATTAATTAAGATGATATATTAAATTAATTAAGATCATATAGTCCTCGATATGACTTTAAACTGTCGTGCATTTAGTATTGAACTAAATGTAGAACGCCACCTGTAGGCTATGGGATAAATACACCCAAATAGGCTCGGATGGAACAGTCGATATTAGTGCAGGATATCAACTCAGGGCGGCGGCTGATGAACATCTAGCACGTCAAAGGCGGGGCCCACGGACCCAGTCAGGCGGTCCACTGTACACCCACCAACTCGCACTAGACAAGCGCGGTGGGTTAATTTGTCTAAACCCCTACTCTCTCATGAGAGAGTAGGAAGACCTTTGCCCTGCAGTGGGACGTCACAGGCTAATAATAATAATAAATAAAATCATGTAACAACACTTACCAATCATTTTCTTATCCAGGTCAGGGTTTTCTCTCAAGAACATGGCGACTTCGTGAGGATCCAAGGGGTTGGATAGTACTCCGTGTTCCTGTAAAAACTCGATTGCACGTTCTGGTTTCTGGTTGAACAGTTCTGTGCCTTGTGTTACCCACTGAAAGAAAATAAACGGATTTTTACTTCCTAAGTTACAATACATCATTAGCCAAGCATTTTAAGGTGTTCAAAGGGAAATATTAATCGATCCTATAAAAAAGTCTTTAGAAAAATTTGGTTGCAATGGAATTTGAACTTTGTCTTATACGACCTTGAGTTCGTGGTTCCAAAACACGACAATTATCGGAGATTTTATATTAATTAAAGTTTGGAACGGTAACTTACCTTTTTCATATTCTTGATATTATCCAACTCAGCTTCCGTAGGTAGATCTGACGACGGCTTATGTCTGCCGGTTCTTCCACAACTGAAGTACTGACTGATGTCATGGGTTACATGGTCACTGACAACAGAGACGTCATCCAACCCTCCTAGTTCTAAAGACACGTGCCCACCTCTAGCATCCCTCTCCTTCTCTTCTTCCCCATTTGGTATCTCTATCTCTGTCTTAACTTCCTTATTCTGATTGCAACCCATTTCTATCGCTTCTATAACAGTCATTAGCGCCTCTAAGGACAGCGAGTGAATGTTATAAGCTGTTGATGAGACTACATTTTTAGACAACAATTTGGTGAGCTCTTCGAAAACGTTCATGCAGTAAACATCGCAATCGTAGTTTAGGTATAGCTCTGCACATAACCCAGGTATCCTAAACATTTGAGAGAGACTTTCGAGGGCTAGATGGTGAATTTCTTTTAACTCATAAATGGCTTTCGTCGTGTCTGCTGATATGATTTCTATGATTTTCTTGTAGAATGCTTCCATTTGGAACTTGAGGTGTGTGCGGAGGGCTTCGAATAGCAGGAAGGACACTTGAAGGTCGAGCGCGAATATTGATATCCTTTCTGTGCTCAGCAACTGTGAACAATAGGACATAGACAATAAAAAAAAAATCTGTATATTCTGCACAAATAAGGGAGCATACACACGAGCGGCACGCGTCAACGGCAGAGGTAACGGCAGCCGTCGGCACGTCGGCGGCTGCTTATCATAAACGTCATAATGAATGTACCAATAACATAAATTATAACTCCTAACAATTTCTTACGACAAAGTACAAAATTGTGAATGGATAGTAATAAAAGCTCCGACAAAAAAATAAGAATTGTCCTTACTAAAAATATTAAATATACTGCCTAAAATACTAATTTTCCGACTACTTTTGTCCGAATAAAAATGACGAAACGACTGAATGAGACACTGATATCTTCGAAAAATAAACATGACTGTTTATTGCTATAATACTTTTCTACCAGCTTAAATTACGTTTTGATACATACCTAGGTAAAGGTATTTGTATTCTCATTCGCTCGCTCTTGCATCCTATGTCGACGGAGCCCCGCTTCGCGGGGCTCGTATTTCTAGGTAAAGGGTTTAAAGTAACCTAACCAAACCGAACCTCGGGGTGCCCTTGACAAAACCTCTGCTGTCGGTAACTTAGTAATTTTGTCGGAGGTTCAGTATTTTATTCGGAAGTTTAGTTTTGTTATTCGAAGCTCCATTTTTTTTAGTCGGCCACAGATCGCTGGAGATTAATTTGTTTTTCGGAACCATTATTATTTCCCATTGTGAATTACTCAGTTTAGACGTTTTGTGACTAAAGCGCCTTTGCTTTTATACCCCTCACATAACAATACAATATTCACTCACAAAAATATCTTCAATCTTGCATTCTATCGCTGACCGGTGCGAGCAGATGTACAGGTCTTCACCCCTCACATGACGCGGCTGACGTCACATACACAGTTACATCATGTGAGGGATGGTGACCTGACATCCGCACTCCTCGATGTGTTTGGTACAGATGAAATGACGTGATGGAAGTAAGTATAGGTCTACCAGAATCCCATGGCAAAAAAATAAAATAATAAATTGTGATTTTCATATGGATTGACATTGCCATATGAAAATCTCAATTTTTTTTTTGCCATGGGATTCTGGTATACCTATACCTAGCTATTTCTAAAATGATCGCGGTTACAGATACCGAGCCGCATTGTGGCCAATCCATCGCAGACTACAGAGCGATATTTCATCATTTAATTTAGTAATAATTATTTTATCAAAACATCGAAATACAGGGTCCCATTAAAATAGATGGACACATTTTAACACAGCGCTCAGTACGTCTAAATAAAGATATCCAAGCAAAAAACACTGATTAAAGTGATTTTATTTTGACCTAAAATAATCAATTATATTTTCGTTAGCTGATTATTCTTCTTGTAAGTATCTAATGCGTTTTTCTTATATATTTTTATACTATCGTCCTTATTTTGGTGGTCTGAATGATTTCTATAAGTTTGTCCATCTATTTTAATGGGACCTTGTATATGACAGTTATTTGCGACGTTCGCAACTTCCAGAATGCACTCTCATAATAATGATATCACTTACACTCAACAAATTCCTGCAAAGTGGGTCCTTAACCAGGTACAGGAGAGATGGGTACTTAGCCAGCTGGTCTGCGGACACCTCAAGAGCTGTCCCTACCAGGGACAGGCCCAGATGCACCATCCCGGAGGTGTTCTGACTGTCCAAGGGGTTGCAGAGAGAGATCAGGAACCTGAGGACAAAGGAACGATGTTATTCCGAGAATGTTAATTAGTTTGCTAAAAGAAAATTACTTTCGAAGAAAATATTTGAATGTGCAGCGGTACCTACAACGCCAAATGCGAACAACGCGTCATACTGACGTCACGCAAGATTCTGCATCTCGCAAGCAGAGTTTACCGCGCAATTAGCATAGATACAAAGGCCCGAGATTAATCATCGGGCAGTTGCCCGCCAGACACAACACCAGTCTGGTCGGAGGATCCCCTCTTTTCTATGGAGGATGAGTGAACTTTACAACCTGTTTCTCATACTCATACCTCTATACTACTATTGCACATCGTGGTATTGCAAATCTCGTAGTGATAAAACGACTGAACTTAAATAAGGTTTATTTTCGTTAGTATTTTGTAATTTACCCAATAATAATAATATTTATTTATTTATTAAAACATTATGCACAAGTAAAAACTGTACAAAGGCGGCGGCGGGGGAATAATACCATTCTATTTATTTATTTAAACGAGAAGCGGACTTAACCTTTTAAGTGCTTGGCTAAATATCAACTGCCGTGCCCCTAGCGCGCGGCTACAAATCGATAAAATACACAAAAATAAGGAAATAAAATAAATAAGGAGGAGATATCGTTGTATCGATTAAAAAAAATAGTCAAAAAGTTTTTATCTCTAATTAATAATGGTTTTAGTTGTACCACGCAGTTAATGGGACGAAAATGAAACGAAAAAATCGTGCTTGTTCTCTGTCGCAGAAATATACGACACGAGCGGTAGGGGCATGGAGAAATGTCAAAAGGTTACTGCCATAGGCATTTTCTACCAGTCAACCTTTGGGTGATGCAGAGACAAACAGTGGTAGTGCAATCATGTCTATTATTGTCTCACTGTTGGGCAAAGGCCTCTTCTCACACAGAAGGTCGTGCCTTCTGTACACTGATCAGCACGCTTGCTCAAGACTTCAGATTGAGAGGGTTGGGGATTTCAGACTTATATTAACTACTAGCAACGCCCCGAGGTTTCACCCGCGTAAGTTTCGATCCCGTGGGAATATCGGGATAAAAACTATCGTATGTCCCTTTCCCGGGACTTAAACTATCTCTATACCAAATTTCATCTAAATCGGTTCAGCGGTTTAGGCGTGAAAAGGTAACAGACAGACAGACAGTTTCTTTAGAATTTATAATATTAAGTATGGAATAGTATGGATAGGTTCAGGGTAACGCGGCGTGGCGCAGCTCTCTTAACCATCAGACATCGTAGGGACAACAACTGTCTAGAAACTGTCCAACATTTCGTTTTATAAATTTTGTCAAGTTCAAATCATCATCATCATCTGCCTAGCCTTTTCCCAACTATGCTGGGGTCAGCTTCCAGTCTAACCGGATGCAGCTGAATACCAGTATTTACATGGAGCGACTGTCAAGTTCAATTCACACTAATATTATAAAGGCGAAAGTTTGTAAGTGTGTGTGTGTGTGTGTGTGTGTGATGGTGTGTGTGTTTATATGTTTGTTACTTCTTCACGCTTAAACTGCTGAACCGATTTAGATGAAATTTGGTATAGAGATAGTTTGAGTCCCGGGAAAGGACATAGGATACATTTTATCCCGATATTCCAACGGGATCGAAACTTATGCGGGTGAAACCGCGGGGTGCATCTAGTATAATCTAAAAATCAATAATCATCTTCAGTTTTTCTTCTCGCCCGCAACACACATCTACGCCCAGTAAAATGTTCAACGGTGAAAAGGCCAGCTCCACTCAGCCTCCTGGCCGATATATTTTTCTTAAATGTGCCAAACTAATTGACGGTTGGTGATCAAAAATTGGTGTCGCTAAAACCCAACAAGGTTTGGAAAAGGCAGAATCCAGAGAAGGACACGTGCGACAAGGATGGTTTCATCAAAGTGGAGAAGAAGAAGAAACCTCCTTGTCGGAACCAGTGCGGCACCGCGCTGGCAGGACCCAACATGCTGCTGCGTCCAGCAATCCCGACGACGCAGCTGTACGTGTCCAGACTGCACCACTCCACGAACGTTGAGGAGATCGTGGAGTACTTGCGTGTGAAGACCAACTGGACTTTGAGGGTCGAGAAGTTGGAGTCGCGTCACAACACGAACTTCAAGTCGTTCGTGGTGCGTGTTCCGACACACCGTCTCCAGAAGTTCCTCAAAGAAGAGTTCTGGCCGAAGGGTGTTGTGTACCGCCGGTTTCGTGGCCGGCTACATGACACCAGTCAGCGAAACACGACGCCGTCACTTCGTGTTTAGTCAGTTTGTAATTATAATGATGTATTTATTTATAGTATTTTTAAGTTATATTAATATTGTATTTTATGTGTTTTCTATGGGCCTTGATGCCTGAAATAAATGGATAAATAAATAAAAGTACAACATGTCAAACACAGAATTGTGACGTACTAACCTGAATAGTTCCCTAACGCAGACCAGGCCGTATGGCTGAAGGTTGAGGCTGTCTTCTTGAGGAGTGAACCTGATGCCGCGATGGTTCACGTATTCTGCTGGCTTTTCTCCGCTATCCTCGATTGGTGCTTCAGGAGTAATCGGTTCAATGGTTTCGATACCATCCGGTTCGGGGATAGTGTCTTCTGTGTACAATTAATAAAAACACTTGT
Source organism: Amphipoea oculea (assembly GCA_945859645.1). Lineage (NCBI taxonomy): Eukaryota > Metazoa > Arthropoda > Insecta > Lepidoptera > Noctuidae > Amphipoea > Amphipoea oculea. Next base: position 18,615,201 of record OX243880.1, read on the forward strand.
GAGTCAAACGCAACCTTCTTGTGCGTTTAATATGAATTTACAAAAAGGATTTTTCATCAGTATTACCACAGAATACTTAAAGTACTACGTACAGAAAGGACACTTCCTTCCCCGCACTAACATCAGTTACCGCACCTCACCCCGCACTTCGGCGTATTCTACGCCGGCTCTTTAACAAGAGCGCTCGCAAACACAAGTACCTTACGCACACATTCATACGTATACAATAGTTAGTTTTTATAATTAAAATATGTATGTTTAGGTTAAGGTATTTATCTATGGGCCTGCGTCGCCTGAAATAAATGGATTATTATTATTATTATTATTATACAAACGTCATTTTTTAATGTAGGTAGTAGTAGGTAATTATTTTGCGAGCGTTGTACGGAGTGTCCGGGGTGTGGTATTACCACTATTATTACTTACTAAAGTGTGCTTAGAAGGACTTGGGTGAAGACTTTGCCCGTACTCTGAGCAGAGAATCTGCAATGTTGCGCCTGGACAAGTGCGAGTCGTACTCGCACACGAAGGGTTCCGTACCACCGTACAATATTTAACACTACATAATATAAAAAAAATCACGTTTGTTGTACGGGAGCCCCCATTAATTTATTTTATTTTAATTCCGTTATTTATTTTTAAAGTGAATATACAACTAAGTAGCTATTCTGTAAATATTTGAAGCGTCTACCTGTTGCCGTTATTAATATCGAACAAAAAACGGCAAAAAAATCACGTCCGTTGTATGGGAGCCCCCCTTAAATATTTATTTTGTTTTTAGTATTTGTTGTTATAGCGGCAACAAAAATAGATAGTTTGAGAAAATTTCAACTGTCTAGCTATCGTGGTTCTTGAGATACAGCTTGGTGACAGACAGACGGACAGACAGCGAAGTCTTAGTAATAGGGTTCCGTTTTCACCCTTTGGGTACGGAACCCTAAAAACTTCGGTGGTACCATCTAACTTAAATCGTCATCATGCAGCCGAAAGCCGTCCACCGCGTGACATAGCCCGCAACAAGTTGGAACGAAAACCTGACGGTGGCTGTGGAAATGGTACCAATTTCGAACAAGAACCATAGGAAAACCCTGTTCACTAAGTCGAAAGAAAAACTTCCACCCACCTTCTTTCTCCACATCCGGTTCATCCTCAGTCTTCTCCTCACTCGGATCCTCCTTCTCATCAGTGCTGTCGACACTGACGCACTTCTCCAGCAGTTGTGTGATGGACGTGTTCCCATTCGCTGCCAGGTCCATGGACGAATGCCGGCCATGCTTCTTCACCGGACTCTTTAGTGAGTCCACCGGCTCGATTGTTATTTCAGCTTCATTTATTAGGTTTTTGTCTTGGCTGGAGAAGATTTGAGGAAGGTAAGAACATTGAAAATGAATAAACATTATCTATATCTTTTAATATTTTATTTCAAATGTGCACACACACATAATATGTGTGTATTTTATTTCAAATGTGCATAAGTGTGTGGAGCATATTCATCTTTCTAAAAAAATATTTAAAGTAATAAATAAGTAAGTAAAAACCATGCTCAAATAAATAATCTAATTGCAATATACTATACTCGCGTTGAGAGCAGTGGTGGCCCAGTGGTATCGGCCGCGACTTACGAGTTGTAGGTCGTAGGTTCGAACCCAGACAGGCGCTTTGCTTTCTGTAAATTATTTCATCACCACTGCTCTCAAAACGGTGAAGGAAAACATCGTGAGGAAACCGGCATGTCCTAGAACAAAAACTTCGAATACATGTGACATCTACCAACCCGCACTGGGCCCGCGTGGTGGATTACGGCCCACTCCCTCTCACAGAGAAGAGGCCTGTGTCCCAGCAGTGGGAACATTATAGGCTGATTATGATGATACTCGCGTTAGGACCACCGCAAACTAACGGCTCAGTTAACGATTTTAAAATTAATCAATAATATAATTCTACTCAACTCTGAATTGCTCTTTTTGATTTCTATTCAACTGCAAAATTCTAATAATACCTACTCATTACATGTTGTTCACAGTAGATAGATCTTTAAATGGCAAAAAATTACAAAGTGTTAATAATAGGTTCTTGATAACCAGTCCACTTTAGCCCAAACCCATAGACCAATATTTTTTTTTCCATATTTTGCAATAGTCCTACACCTACCGGGGGTTGTCCTTGGGTGCACTTACATCGTTCATACAGGGATAATCGTCGGTCGGTGCTGCATTTCATTTAAATTGTCTAAGGGGCTTCTGCAAGTTGGCTTCGGCTCCTCGAATGCGTTCCAAAGGTCCGGGACCCCAGGGCCCCGAGAAATGTAAAAAAAGACATAAAAATAATAATTACGTATGTCTGAAGTCAGTTTTGCTGGCATCACTTTCTGTTTCAAGCTCAGTGGTCGTTGTGCTTGGCTGCTCACCTAATGAAGATTTCCTTTCCAAAGAATTTGTACCTGAAAAAACCATTTAAATATTTAATTTCATTATTTTTAAATGCATACATCGCCGTCGAAGTAGACCAAGGCGAAGGTGGTGTGACGATAAGCAACATGGCCAGAGATCGCACAAGACAGGGCGAGGTTTGGAAGAAAAAAAGGGGAGGCCATTGCCCAGCAGTGGGACACAATATTATAAAAAAAGTAATAAAAAAAAATTAAAAAACCCGACTGCAACCTTATACTAAAAGTAACTGAAAAGCTAAAAACAAGCCCATTTTAAATTAAATAAAAGTTGGAAGCACGCGGGGCCATACCATTATTATAGTTTCAAACTTAAATGGGTCCCGCCTGCTTCCAACTTTTATTTAATTTAAAAAAATGAGCTTGTTTTTAGCGTTTCAGTTAGTTTTAGTATAATGTAGCAGTCGGGTTTTTTAATTTTTTTAATTCCTTTTTTTTTATTTCCAGCTTTTTAGTTTACAAAATATGTGAAAGATTTTGCAGACGATTTAGTTCTTGATACGTGTTTTTGACGATTTGTCACTTTGAATTACTTTTAACCATATAAGTTGTATATATTATGTTGTTTTAATTTTTTTTTTTAATTTTTGAAGGCATAATATGGCGCCAAAAGTCCGCCATTTTGGTTTATTTTTATTTTGATATACCCAATGTCACTTTCACAGTCAATACGAATCTAAAGACACCTCTCAAGCTCAAATCCATCGAGCCGTTCAGGCCACAGAGCGTACCAAACAATTATACAAATATACATACTCTCGAAAAACATAACCCTCCTTCTGGCGCAGTCGGGTAAAAAATGCATACGACCCGTCTGATGTACGTGTAAAAGGAGTCGAAAACCCACTTCTATAGTAGTTGCATTCCAAACGTTAGAAGGCATCAGGGGTTCCTTAGAAATATTTAAACCAAATGGATGAAAATGGAACTGTTTGTTTTGTAGTTGTAATAGAATGTATTCTCACATTAAAAAAATTCAAATTAATGGGAGCTTTCACCCTCTCCATTTAATAAATAATCCAATAAATTAATATGTTAATTTATTTGGTTTTAATTTTTTCATTTCTATAAATAAATCATTGCTTCGCGTACAGCTTGTAAAAGTTAAGGTTAATAAATATAACCTTAACTTTTGCAGACTAGTACGCGAAGAAATGATATGTATTAGGTCCTTACATATGAAATTGGCGTTTTGTATGGAAGGAACAAAAAGTCGAATATTTTTTAATATAATATACAGGGTGTCCCAAAACTCAACGTCAAGCCGAAACGGGGTGACAGGATTGATCATAACCATCACGAGAAAAATCTGAAAAAAAATCTATCCCATGCAGTTTGAAAATTATGGGCATTTTAAGAAAAACCTAGAAATTTGATCAAACTGTACCATTTTTCGGTTATTGTGGTTATTATTTTTTATTTTTGTTCATTTGAACTTTAGAAACGTAATCCTAAATAACATTTCTAGAATCCCAATAAAAAATAATGACACAATTGCCTTAAGTTCCCGAGAATTGAGACTATTTGTTAAACTACGAATTTAAAATTTTCAAGATTCGTCGACTTTGACAGGCCCTCCTATAAAAAAAATGTACTAGAGTGCCTTGGCAAGTAGCATTAAAAGTTGGCGCATTTAATCAGAATTCTAAAATGGTACAATACTTGTTAGTTCCATACAATAGAAAAGAGTAAAAAAATTAAAACCTCAAGTAACCCGATTTTTGCTATCAGATTTTACTCAGTTAAAATGTTTTTAATTCGCACAAGCTCTAGGTAGGTTCTTAATTTTAAGGCAAAATGATGAGAGAGATGGATAATGGGTATGTTTGCCATGAGTGAGCGAGACAGATAGTGACGCCACGCATTGAGACGGAGATGCGTCGTTTAAACGAGTGCGAATGAAACAGATAGATGCTATGGCTATCTGTTTCATTCGCACTAGTTTCAGCCAAGCAAATGGCTACGCTACCAGTCCGACACCAACCAGTTAGTACGTTTCGCTCATTCGTCTACTGCGCACGTTCGTATTCGCTTGTGTTGATTTAGTACTGACAACTTTGGCTTCTCTTTTTGGACTTGAATCTTTGTGAATTGGACTTGTTGATAACATACCGGCAACTTTGGCTTCTCTCTGGACTTTTGTGTTGGCATCCTTTTTATCTACCATGCCTACGCGCTACACTTCACAAGAATATGCGAACATGCACCTCATTTATGGGGAATGCAGATGCAACGCAAGTGCTGCCGCTAGACTTTATCGTGAAAGATATCCAAATTTAGAGCGCTACCCGGATCACCGCGTGTTTGTTAATGTGCACCGTTCACTCACAGAGGGCGGCCATTTCCCGAATCAAATACAGGCTGGAGGTAGACCTGTGTTTCCTTTCCAGGAAGAAGTATTACAAGAGGTCGCACGTGACCGAAGTATTTCCGTACGTGGAATTGAAGAAAGAACGGGAATACCGAAAAGCACTGCTCATCGTATTTTACAAAGAGCCGAAATGCATCCGTTTCACGTACAACGAGTTCAAAGTCTTCTACCTCGAGATTATCAGGAAAGGATTTCTTTTTGTAGAACAATGCTACAGAGGCATAATGAGAATCCCCAATTCATCCAAAAAATTCTCTGGTCAGATGAATCGACATTGAAAAAAGATGGTTACATGAACTTGCACAATTATCACGAGTGGCATGTGGAGAATCCACATTTAATGCGAGAAGATAGATCCCAGTATCGTTTTAAAGTAAACCTGTGGACCGGAATTTTAAACGGTAAAATTATTGGGCCTATTGAACTGCCTGAGAACTTGAATGGAACTAATTACCTACATTTTTTAAGAGAAGATTTACCAACCCTGTTAGAGGACGTACCACTAGCAGATCTTCGCGACATGTGGTTTCAACAAGATGGCTGCCCAGCGCATTTCGCAGTGCAAGTAAGAGATTTCCTTGACCAGGAATATCCGGGAAGGTGGATTGGACGTTCGGGCACTATCTCGTGGCCCGCCCGTTCACCAGATTTAAATCCCCTGGATTTTTTCTATTGGGAAGTTCTCAAAGAAAAAGTTTACTCAAAGCCCATTGAGAACGTAGCCGACCTGCGTGAACGCATTTCTCAAGCAGCTGAGGCGATCAACTCTCGAAGATATGCCCGACTAATAAGTAGATCTTTTTTAAGAAGATGTAGGGCTTGTATTGAGGCTGATGGTAAACAATTTGAACATTTATTGTAATAAAAAACGTTATTTCTCTATCATCAGACTTTTATTCCAACAAACCTAATTATTTTACTAATTTTACTAACTTTTTTTCACTTTGGTAAAAGTGGCGTCACTATCTGTCTCGCTCACTCATGGCGAACATACCCATTATCCATCTCTCTCATCATTTTGTCTTAAAATTAAGAACCTACCTAGAGCTTGTGTGAATTAAAAACATTTTAACTGAGTAAAATGAGATAGCAAAAATCGGGTTACTTGAGGTTTTAATTTTTTTACTCTTTTCTATTGTATGGAACTAACAAGTATTGTACCATTTTAGAATTCTGATTAAATGCGCCAACTTTTAATGCCACTTGCCAAGGCACTCTAGTACATTTTTTTTATAGGAGGGCCTGTCAAAGTCGACGAATCTTGAAAATTTTAAATTCGTAGTTTAACAAATAGTCTCAATTCTCGGAAACTTGAGGCAATTGTGTCATTATTTTTTATTGGGATTCTAGAAATGTTATTTAGGATTACGTTTCCAAAGTTCAAATGAACAAAAATAAAAAAGAATAACCACAATAACCGAAAAATGGTACAGTTTGATCAAATTTCTAGGTTTTTCTTAAAATGCCCATAATTTTCAAACTGCATGGGATAGATTTTTTTTCAGATTTTTCTCGTGATGGTTATGATCAATCCTGTCACCCCGTTTCGGCTTGACGTTGAGTTTTGGGACACCCTGTATTTAATTAATCAAAGTATGAACCATTGTTTTCAATGCACTTTTGCCATCTTATAGGTAGTTCATTGATCCCTTTACTAAAAAAACCAGTCGGACGGGAATCAATAAAATCTTTGAAGGCGATTTGGACTGCCCCATCGGAGTTGAATTTTTTCCCTTGCAAAAAGTTATCCAAATTGCGAAAAAAATGGTAATCTGTTGGAGCAAGGTCCGGGGAGTACGGAGGATGTCTAAGACATTCCAATTCAAGCTCTTCTAATTTGGTAGCCGTCTGTTGCGCAGTGTGTGGTCTGGCGTTGTCGTGAAGCAGCAGTGGCGTGGAGCGATTGACCAGCCTTGGTTGTTTAGCCGCTAGCTTTTCCATCATGGTTTGTAATTGCTGACAATAGACATCAGCTGTAATAGTCTGGCCAGATTTGAGAAAACTGTAATGAACAATACCGGCACTAGTCCACCAAACGCTTACAAGTAACTTTTTTGGGGTTAATTTTCGCTTGGGGCAGGATTTGGCTGGCTGGCCAGGATCCAACCATTGCGCTGAGCGCTTCCGATTATCGTAAAGAATCCATTTTTCATCACAGGTAATGATTCGGTTTAAAATACCTTCATTGTTGTGCCGGTTCAGTAATGTAACGCAGCAGTCGACGCGCGTTTGCCGGTTTGCTTCAGTCAATTCGTGAGGTACCCACCTTTCAAGCTTTTTAATCTTCCCAATTTGCTTCAAGTGAATTAAAACAGTTTTATCACTAACATCGAAGCCTGCAGCTAACTCGGACGTGGTTTGCGATGGGTCCGCTTCCACAATAGCCTTCAATTCTCCATTATCAACTTGGGTCTCAGGCCGTCCACGGGGCTTGTTCTGCAGGTCGAAATTTCCAGAACGAAAACGTTGGAACCAAAAACGAACTGTGTTTTCTTTTGCAACATGACCGCCATACACATCATTCACCCTTCGAGTCGTTTCCGCAGCACTAGTGCCACGGCGGAACTCGTACTCGTAAATAATGCGATATTTTAAATTTTCCATTTTGTAAAATGAGTGACGCAAACAGAAAAAACAGAAGAAAAAAAACAAATGAATGACGGTCATCGAAGCACAAATACATGAGTAAATAGCTGTACAAATTTGAATTTGGAATTCCTTACCAAAGAGGAGAAATTCGTGATTAAAGTGGCCAGTACGAAAAACGCCAATTTCATATGTAAGGACCTAATATAAAGTTAACTAATTAGCTTTAAATTTAAAAACTTAAATCAAAAACAAAATAATTAACACAAAAAAACAACTGAAAAAAAAAAACAAACTCAAACACAAAAGTTTACCACCCGCCTCGATAGATGGTGTTGTTAGGTCGGGCTGAATCGCGCTATGGTTTCGTTACGCGGCAAAGTATAAGTACCGGCGCTGACTAGGCTAGATCAAAAAGGGTGTTTGTCGCTTTTATGACACATGCGCCGTGAGGTGCGTGGGGTATGGCTATCAAGACATACCCAACACATAATTTTTGGATCGGAGAGGCTGTTGGTACCCAAAATACCGGCGCCTCCTCTGCAGAATTCCTTGGATTTAGTACTGGGCCAACAGCGCCACCTGTCGCACTAATTAGTAAACTTAGTGTTGGTTCAACGTTGCGAAAATAAGTTTTATTTTATTTTGACGCATGTCCAGGTTTCAAGTAATTTAATCATACTTTTGTTAGGTAAATATTACAGTAATTATTGAATTATTTTTAAAGTATGCGTGTAAATAGCAGATATTTTAAGATAACTCATTTTAAGTTACCGAAAACCCGGAATTCAGAACCTATTACATATTTTATTAACCAACTTTAAAAGGGGAGGTTCTGTATTTGCACCGCATGATTGTGTGTGTATGTTTGTATCCGCGTTTTTTTTGGAATTTTGTTCTCAACGTCCATGTTAATGTAATTCAATTTGAAGTAGGTACTATATTTGTTAAAACGGTGTTGGAACACATCGTCTGGAAACCGGTATGTCCTAGAACCAAAAACTCGAAGACATGTGACATCCACCAACCCGCACTGGACCCGCGTGGTAGATTATGGCCCACTCCCTCTTACAAAAAGGAGGCCTTTGTCCCAGCAGCACATTATAGTCTTATTATAATATGTTACTATATTTGTTTATCTTTTAAAGTTGTATGCCAGTCGGTTAAGGCCTTTCACTATCACCCGCATATCATAGTGACGTATCAAATGTAACAATATAATATCGATAATATCAGTAAGATAATCTTGGTGCGTTGAATCCTAGCTTATATTATGCAAAATATTATTGAAGGATATCGATGGACTTTCAAAAGATTTTTTTGCTAGGTTCTTGATTATCCCGGAACAAACATGATTATAGGAGTATTTTTTATACCTTAAAATCTTAATCGTTTTTAGTGTGACATTTTCGTAATTTTTTAGGGCTCCATAGTCAAGAAGGCATTCAGGTTCGCCATGTCTGTCTATCTATCTGTCCGCGGCTTAGTTCAGACTCTTAGTAGGTACTAGAAAGCTGTAATTTGGCATGGGTATACATAGTTAATGACGCTGACAAAGTTTACAAATAAAATCTTGAAAATTTTCTTACTACCTAAAGGAGATGTTTTTTTTGCAAGCTTTTATTTAGTTAGTTGGTAAGGTTAGTGTTAGGTAAGATTAGTGGTGCGGGATTGTCCGAAACGGTTACCGCTACCCCGAACATAAAGGGCTACGGAAGGAACACGGATGGGTTTTAGTCAGTAAGAGTCTGACACTCCCTTCCGCTCCACCCAGAGCGGGAGGAGTCATTTGATGATTTCCCATCCATAAAAAAAAGGTAAGATTAGTGTTAGTGTTGGGTAAGGTTCGTGTTAGTTGGTTGGTTTGTTTGTATTAGTCATATCTTGCAAGCTGAATTAAAACCACTTCCTCTTATCCTACGGAGTTTAACATTTTACATGTTGATTCTATTTCGATGAAAATGCATTTTTATGATGCATGACCTGATTCTACACCCACGATTGGCTCCAGATGAAGGAACACCTCAACGGTCAACAGTACAGACCCGAAATTTAATATACGGATTTGATTATGATAGTCCGTTCTTAAGTCCACCATGACCTGGCTGCTGCACCCAGGATTGGCTCCAGACGAGAGCTCTCCTCAGCGGTCAAATAGCACAGGCACGGAATTTTGTATACGCATTAAATTATGATAGCCCGTTCTAAAGTAAATTCGGGTTTTTGTTTCCCTAAATTAAAGTCATCTTCAAATCTAATAGTCGCGATTTAATTTCAGTATCGCGGACGACTTTCGCGTACCTACGTCTTTTTATTTTTACATCGTTCTCACATATGATTATAAATTCAACATTAATGATGTAATATTTTTGTAAAAATATAATTTAAAAGAATGTCCATAGATTTCTTGCCCGTTCTTCTCCATAGGTACCTACGCTTTGGAATGGGCCACTAGTTTCATATTTTCTGACTTCTTGACAATTCGAAAAATTAATTCAAATTAATTAATTAATTAATTCGAATTTGAAAAGTGCCTGTTGTAAATGGTTTCATTGAAATTAATGCTTTGAGTTTTCAGTTTAACTTACACGGAGCGATTGTCGATTACTGCGAAAAACCGAGATCACTCATTCGAATTCATAATTAGAAACTATACTAATAATAAAGCTAAAGAATTCGTTTGTTTGAACGCACTAATCTCTGGAACTACCAGTCGGATTTGAAGAATTCTTTATTCATTTGACGTCACGGTAGAACCCGTAACCCGAAAGAAAAAAAGAACGCTAAGCGAAAACGATGCAGGCGATGCAAAGCGACGGGGTGGGTCGGGGATACAAGAAATTTCACGCAGACGAAGTCGCGACCAGAAGCTAGTCAATAATAAATTAACCCCGCTCCTTTTCAAGTTTCTAAGAAATTCTCAACGGCAATGCAGCTATCATTAAAGAATCATCAAATATGCAAGGCCAATCGGCAACAAAGTTCAATTGGCGCCATTAGGTGCAGCTGCGCGGCAGATAGCAGACGCGTATATTATAAATTCATACGCACCAGACAGTTCCCATTATCGATCGTTGATACCTAGGTACACTTGCTACCTATATCATATTAATCAAACCCTGAATAAGAATAAGAATAATATTTATTTGCGTAAAACATGGTATATAAGTTGTTAAAATACATTCTAGAGCATACATGTTTTGCTTATATCATAGCATGCAAATAATATTTGTTACATTACAAAATGTTTCCCGTCAAAAAATTCTTTTAAACTATAAAAACCTGGACGTAGTCCTTGCAGGTAGAGGGGAGGAAAAGGAGAGGGGAGGTCAAAAGCCCAGCGCGCACACCGCGGTCCGCGTTGCACCCCCTCACCCCTCCGCAAATTTCAACATGGCCGCCCTCTGAATTTCGTATCCTGGCAACACCCTAGTGACGTATACTACCTACGTCTATTTATAGAATTTTGTTCCCAGCATCCTTGCATGAGACAATGAATACGAAATTAGTTAGAATATTTGAAATTGAAATGCGTTAGTTCGATTTCCATGAACAACAAGCTCTAAGAGACATCTTTAGAGATATCATTTTCATCTTTTTCAGATGAAAATCCTTCTCCCGCCCCCACACCGCACAAAGGCGCGATATTGCAAAATCTCGATCTCAAGACACGCGGTCGGTAACACGTGAATAAAAGTCTGAACAAACCGACAACGTAAAAAAAAACCTAAATTGGGAATCGCGTACAAGACTTCATATTACTTTCCAAATGAGGAGGAAAAATAAAATAATAATCTTCGAAACGTTACATAAAACGCGTGGCTTCGCTTTGTTACCCCAGGCCACGTCACGAGGCGGCGAGCGGGGGCGCCCGCCATTTTCTTTTTGAGTGAGCGTCGGCCGCCATTTTCTTTTCGAGTGAACGTCAGCCGCCATTTTGTTTTCGAGCGGCGTCCCAAAGCTTTTGTCATGGCGGCTCAGTTCCGGCAGCCATTTTATTGACCCGAGTCCAACTCCAGGGCAAATTTTCCAGCGCACAAAACCAGTCACTTTGTTAGACGTGGGAGTCGAACCCATTGTCTCTCAAGCAGGGAAGACGAAGAAAAAAATCTGAAAAAAAAAATTTATAACAACGAAAGCACTTACTGTTAACACTAGTCAAACTCTTCTTCTTGCTGGTCTTCTCTCGCTTCTTGAGGGACAGGCCAACGGTGGAAAAACTGGCTGAAGCTGTATCTTCCGGTGGGAACTGCGGCAGTCGCATGAAGATCAACTGTGTCATATCTCGAAGGCATTGTTCCGCGTTCCGACGTAGCAACTCTAAAATGGAAGTATTAATTTAAAAGGAGTTCGCGAGAAGACGTCTGTCCCGACCGACGCCCGATTTGGTTCTGAGGGCTCGGAGTCGGGGAATCGATGAGGAAATTTTAATAAAAGCTGCGCACGAATCTGCGCGGTCGGTCGAAAGATTCACGGAAGCCGTAGGCGGGGGGATCGATCGAAGCGTCTGTTTAGGAACCTACCCCAGCATTGCCCAGCAACGCCCCCTGTTGGCAGGCTAAAAATACGAACAAAGAAAACTTCGTTTGGAGGGTAGGTTTTCGCAACCCACGTTTTGTACCGACGTCACGACGACCTATCGATTTATTAAGAAATCGCCAAAAATTTACTTCAGTCCTTAAGTTTTATATTCGAAAAACACTACCTATTTTATAAGCATGAAAGCGAGAGGACAAGCATCAGTCATCATCATTACTTCTTGGATTCTACTTTTAATGTTAACCGAAGACCGATCGATAAATGAAAATTAAACAAAGAAGACGACGCCTAATATTCTTCTAAAACCTTGTCATGTCGGCCAAACCGTAACATCCGAAAAATATAAAAATCGGAGAAATAAGAACCTTATTCATGCTGTGAATGCTACTAAAAACGATCTTAAAGCTAATCCTAAACATAGAAATGGACGCCTCATCTCCCCCACGTTAACCGATAACGATCGATAATTTAATGGAACCCGACAAATACAGGATTTTCTTTTCTGAAATCCACTCACCTGAATTCCAAATGTAATAATGTCTTAATCTCTTCAATACGCGATAAAACCGACCGAATCAAAAACAGATTTATCTCTGAAAACCGCCACTGTTCGCGACTGTACTAGTGTAGAGCACTGACGGGCGCTCTCGGTACACTGAAATACTGAAAGCACAACCCCCGCCACGCAATAACGGTCATTGACCGTCTGGACCGCCTCCCCCACATCGAATATACCTAGTACTTGTAGCTATGCCTAAATACTTGCAGCCGAATATTGATTTATGAACAGCCCCAAGCAGGATGCATTGATGATAGATAGAGAGCGCAACAGGGTTAATTAAGTGGTACAGGCGGTAACAGAGGGCGTTGGCGAGCTTTCGATGTTCGAGAATGTTCTCACCCCCGGTGTGTTCGTGTAACTTCGTGTTTGTTCGGAAAATGCATTGTGAGTTTTCGTTGTGTGCGTTCGGACAATGCGTTCTCCTATCTGTCTTTCTCGCTCTTTTACCCCCTTCGACGATAATTCAATCTATTTCACTTATTACATCGATTTTCTCATTAAGTGCTGATTTTATTTTACATTCGTTGGGGATATGTTCACGACTTGTTATTTCCGAATCTAGGTATTTTGATGGAAATTATCTTTATTACATACTAGCTGCGCCCCGCGGTTTCACCCGCATAAGATTCGATCCCGTGGGAATATCGGGATAAAAAGTATCCTATGTCCTTCCCGGGACTCAAACTATCTCTATACCAAATTTCATCTAAATCGGTTCAGCGGTTTAGGCGTGAAAAGGTAACATACAGACAGACAGACAGAGTTACTTTCGAATTTATAATATTAGTATGGATGTATGGATTTCAGATCTAATTCTTACATGTTTTAATAGAAAACATAGCGCCTAAAAGGGCAGAAAGTGCTGGAACCTATCGAAATCACATCAGAATTTTCACAAAATAGTGTCAGTCTCAAGACGTCTCGGCCTAATCATCTTCTTGGGGCGCATCCCAACAAACTTGTTCACCTAGATTAATATGTAGGTATGTATGTTAGTAGCATATAATTGGGGGTTCTGGATCACAGGAAGTCCAGCCTAAGTAGACCCGTGAGGGTATGTAGTTAGTGTGGAGACGAGCGTTCAGGTTATAGTGGTTAGTGGTGAAAATGGTGTGTCGAGCGGAAACAGTATGTTGATAAGAAGGTGTAGCGGGGGCGGGGCGGGGAAGTAAATGTCATGAAACTTTGTTGCATTGCGGTTAACTATTGATAAGAAGGCGTAGCGGGGGCGCTGCGGGGCGGGTGCGGGGCGGGGAAGTAAATGTCATGAAACTTTGTTGTTGTGGTTAACTGAATGTTGATAAGAAGGTGTTGTGGGGGCGCTGCGGGGTGGGTGCGAGGCTTGGAAGTGTATGAAATGTCATGAAACTTTGTTGTTGCGGTTAGTGTTCTTTTGCTAAGTACGTCTGATGGTGATGTGTTTACATTATAGTACGTTTGTATTTATTTACATTCGGATGGTAGCATTGGTGGAGGAAGGTTCGCGAAATTAATTATTATTTGCAATGTCTGATTCAGTGAAATCTAATGTGGAAGACATTTCTGAAATGATTTTCAAGAATGTTCATGGTGAGATAATATTGACTAAAAGTATGCGGACTGCTCAGAAGATATCTAACTCAAATTCATTAAAACATCAGGACAATGATGTTGATGATGATGATGATGATGATGATGATGATGGAAGTCGTATGGAAGATTCGAAGACATCTAATGTTGAAAACATACATTACGTTGTATTCAAGAGTGATGATGAGGTTACACATACATTTGTTCGAGTTAGCGATGATGATGATGATGATGATTCTGATGGAATGGATGAGTGTGGTACTGGTTCAGCATCATCACAAGTGAGTAGAACAATAGCCTCATTGATGAGTGAATATAATAGAGATCACAAGCCACAGCACCCGCAATTCAGTTCAAAAACAAAACGTTTGCACACTTTCATAGATTGGCCTCGAGGTATGCGTCAGAAGCCTGAAGATCTTGCAGAAGCTGGTTTCTTTTATACTGGTATCGGAGATAGAACCATGTGTTTTCATTGTGGTGGAGGCTTAAAAGATTGGGAAGATGATGATGATCCTTGGCAGCAACATGTTCAGTGGTTTAGTGGTTGTGCTTATGTAAAGAAACTTACCCCGTGTTTTATGTGAGAATAAGTGGGAAGGTAAAAAAAGGAAACAAAAAAAAAAACTGTATACAACAAACAATGTATTTTATTTGATTAAATAATGTCCCCAAGCCAAAGTGTTTATTCCATCCTCAGTAATAAATCTTTTATCATCATTACCACACAGAATTTTTTTTCTCTTAATTTGTGTATAAACATGGTGCTTATCGCTAGTAAACGTATACATGTTATCATATTTTACATAGTCACGATCAAGTGCTTTTTTATAATTTTCAAAATTTAACTTTCTTACAATAGCGGCGGAGGTGCCTTTGTTTTTCTTTACACTCAAATCATTTTGTAAAACATAACTATACATTTTAGAACGTAAACCAATAAATTCTTTGATGATACAACCATTGGTTTCATCTTTCATAAGACCAATCACTTTTTTGTTGACTAATGGTAGATTATAAACATTGTCCATGGGAAAATCAGAGGTGTCAAATTTAGCCTCTAAGTCACATCTAATATCTTCATAAAAATTTTCAGTTGTGATTTGATAGATGAAAGAATCGGTATCTGTGTAGAGTAATTGTACGTTATGTTTGTATTTAGATAGCATATATGAGTAGTGAACATTGTACATAACATATTTGGAAAGTTCTAGTATAGTGAAACCAACATAAATAGGTTTATTATACAATATGTTTGTTTTATTCATTTGCACCGCTATAAAATCTTCAGAGAAAATCTTACAACTATGAAAATTAGGATGAGCTATGTATCTTTCAGCACCGTATTTACATTTAGTATTGCCTTTCTCATCACCCCACATCTTACAAAGTTTCACATCAACTCGTTTCCTTACATTCTCTATGGTTTTACCGAAAATCGAGTTGTTCATGAGCTTGTAGAAGTCTTTTTCAAAAGAGTTTTTTGCAAATGTTCTTTTTTGTGTGTTTAAATCTATGTAAGGTTTAAGCCATGGGGATTGCTGAAACGATAAGATCCTATGGATTTTTTTACAAACTAACCCATGTTCTATGCATTGCTTCAAGTTAACATAGTGAATTACATAATTGTGTTTGTTGTTCAGAGTAAGTAAAAGCTTTTTAGTTTTACCGTTTGGTGGTGTTTTTGTTTCAGCACAAAATGGATAGTCATTGTGTAAATCATGTAGACACTGTGGATACTCCAGGTCCACTTCCAAAATGTAACCGATATCTGAATCAGGACGCTGTGCTAATATATTGAATGAGTTGATTTCATCACTCGTTAACCAAACAAAGTTTCCATAAGGCAGATATTGACTCATAGCATAACCATACAAATTATTAACATCCAAATACACAATGAAACTGTTATCCTTTGTAGAATTGTATGTGGTTGGATCTAGAAAGTTATTATTAGCCTGAGCATGTCTTTTGGAAACTTGACTAATACCACCTCGAATACCAGACTGTAAGAACTGAATCATTTCATAATCGGTGAGAAGTTCGAGATTTATT
This sequence comes from Amphipoea oculea, assembly GCA_945859645.1. Taxonomy (NCBI): domain Eukaryota; kingdom Metazoa; phylum Arthropoda; class Insecta; order Lepidoptera; family Noctuidae; genus Amphipoea; species Amphipoea oculea. The sequence continues at coordinate 18,631,329 of OX243880.1, forward strand.
CCTGTCTGTCTCAACATAGCATCCCATGAAAGACTGGGTGCTGTAAGATATCTACAAGGATCTAATTTATATGCACTCAAACAGATACTACGGAAATTTTCAAACACTTCAGCAAGCAATAGGACATCTGTTTTGAGATATAAATCACAGTATTCACCCAACGTTTCTAATTTAAATTTTTTCCATACAGTTTGCGCGTGCATGTAATCGCTATCGGAAATATGTGTTTGTGTTAGTTCACTGTAAAATGATTGTTTATCGGGTAATGATGTATCTTTGAGTTTGGTCCAAGAGTTAAGGTATTCATATGGAAACACACCCTTTCGTGTTAAAAGACTTATTTGATCAGGATCTAAAAAGTGTTTAGATAATATATGAAATTGATCTCGTGAGAGATTTTTCACCAGTTTATCTAAACTGGTGGACATAAATTTAAACGAATCAACAAAACGTATTGTTATTCCTTTTTGAGTGTCATCATCATCATCGCCATCTTTAAAATATAACTTTTGACTAAATGAAATGTACTTTTCCTTATTCTGTGGTATACACTCAATGCGGGCACCATCTCTTGCAGCAAGCTCCTTAATGAATAAGTGACTATCGTATCCGCTTAAATTATGAAAAAATATTGGAATATAGTTGGGTAGAGAATATTTTAAATTACATAGCTGATGAGCTACACCTCTAGTTTTCCCTGTGAGATGACAATGATCGATAACTTTTCCATCGGATGATAACAATGGTTGCTCACAAATATGACAATGAGTGAATGTGTTATTCATTATCAAGCTTTCATTTTTATCATAATATAGTATTTTATTTGAGTAATTATCAGCAATATAACGAGTATCCAAATAGATATTATCTACAAACTTTTTAACACAGTCTTCACCACGATATGTAACAAATTTACTTAATGAACTATCATAGTTACAATGTATGTAATACGCAAAAGCGCATGGAATGTGCTCATGAGTGTAATAAGTGGTTTTCATTTCCTGCATTTTGAGGGGGTTTAAAATTGATTCAAAATCTGCATATATAACAAATGGTACAGAAAGTTGATGACTAATATTTTTGAAACTCAAGTACTTATCATCGGGAGTAGGTAGTTCTATTAAAGCTTTTTCACATCCTAACATCTTATGACGTTCAATTTTAGACTCACTAATGAAATATTGCAAGCATCCATCACAGAAAAATATTTTACTTTTATGACTGGTAATTTGAGAGCGTATCAGACGAGACATTTGTTTTATCCAACAATAATGAGATTTACCATTATGTTTAGTATCTTCATAAAATAAGAGATTGACATGACGATTGTTGGGGTTACCCTTAGATATATACATGGGTACGATCTTTTTAGTTTTTTTAATACCATACACATTAATATTGATCTGATTCAACTCTTCGAAACGTTTGATTCCTTGAATCGATACTGGTAAATTAATTTCTGCTGTTTTGAAGACTGTCTCATAGTGCGGGTATGATATTAGACGATTCGAATTGGAATCAGCTGGATAGAGGGCGCTTGCTACTGCCCAGAAAAAGCAGGCATTGTCGGTGTTCTGTACATTCACACATGCATGTTTACGTTGTATCCAATCCGGAAGTGGTATGTAAGAGCCGGCCTTTAACGATACGTATTTGTTGATGTTAATCTCTAAAAATTCAATCTTCTCCAATGTCCATCCGCTATCTCTTTCTTGAAACTCTTCGCATTTCTTCAGAATTTTAGCGCAGGTCTCGTTATAGTGATGAGATAAGTCCGATGATTGTTGTAAATGTATGTTTTTAGTGTTGAATGATTTCAGGTCTCTAATCACTTCATTCTCTCTTACTATAATATACGTGCAGAAAAGTTCAATGTTTACCTTAATATGTTTGTTTGATGCTATTTCCATTTTAAGCAATTCTTGAATTTTAGATGCAGCTCCTGCTAAGTAAACTTCTGGGTTTAATACACTTGATGATGATTCATTAATACGATATGTCACGATTCTACACTTAAACGCTGTATTCACAACATACATGAAATAATCTCCTGCATCTTGTTTACATAGTAACTTATGACGTTTCGTTCTCGAATGAGTAATTAATTGATTACTCTCCACTTTTGTATTACAAAAAGGACACTCGTACATTGTTATGCTACACTATGATTATAAAAAAAAACAAGTAGTGATAGCGTATGTTATCCGCAAACGACTGGGAACTGAATGATTTAAATACTTAATTTATATCTACTATTTTTTTTACATTTTGCGGTTGGGTTGCGGTTGGTATATTGAGATAAAAGAAACAAAGTATGCTGTCAATTAAATAACACATTTTATTATTTTATAGAAAGCATGAGAAGAATAAATAATCGATTACAAAACATTTGATTTCTTGATCCACAATTGACATTTCATCATAGACATTTTCCACAATTGCATAGGCTTCAGACATTGTTTTCGGTTGGACGAGCTTGAATCGCTTTCTAAAGAAATTAATACGGTTCTCATAGTAACTCTTTACCCTTGTTAAGTGACGTAAACGTGAATCAAGACAATTCAATAAATGATTCAGACACCACCACTCTTCACAGCAGATGACAATCGATTTCGTCCCAATGTCAATTATGATGAATTTTTTGCTTCCTTCTTCATGTTCAGGTAGGTTTATATAATTGATCACTTGACGCTGCTGCTGCTGCTGATTTGATACAGGAATTGAGCCAGATGTGAAGAATTCCGATATTTCAGAGACGTTTTTCATAAATATCAGGTCCCACTCGTCTTTAGTTAATGTTATCCGATTAGCAATATCAATACACTCTTCCAGTAATCCATCGATTTGATCTGATGGCTTCAAATATGTTTTAATATATGGAATCGTGGAGCTGGAAACTTGATACATATACTTGCAAAGTTCAAAGTGCAAGGGTGGAATCGATGGAGTATAATATGAGGGTTGTATAAACTGATACATGTTGTCGCTATAAGTGTTGATGAATAACTGCTCTCTTTCTCTCAACTACTCTGACAGAGTTTATGAAGTTATTTTTCGAACAGCTTTTGTAAGAATACTGTATTCGAAGAGAGAGTCATTTATAATTAAACAATAAGCAGTGGTATCACTCGATACAGGTTTTTTAAACTCTAGCTCCAGTTTGATGTCTATGGTGCCACCGGTGCCGGAACGAAGTGTGTCAGTTTGTCTGGAACAATCGATGACAGCTAGAGGGGTTTTCGTTTTGAAATGAGGTGGGCTTATTTGTACGCTAGAGCTCTTCAATCCATAATAGGATCATTTAAAGTTTATGAATGCGTCATACAAAAGTGAAAACACACCCTTATCAAAGTCATTAGAGAATGAGTCATATGGATAGTATTGAGAATTGAGATATAAACGTGCATTATAAAAGTGGATGTGATCAAAGATGCTCTTATCTTTGACTGCGTCGTTATTACGTGAATGTTGGAATCCGACTATGATGTAGCGAGGTTTCTCCAACTGTGTACTTGTTTTCACAGTCCAAATATGTTTTTGGGATGTTGGTAACACAGGGTACTCATAAAGATCCCACGAGCGGAATGCAATCGGAATGGGGATGTTGTTCTCTACATACTTCAATAAACGTAGCTTTTCTTTATCAGATACCTTGACAATGGGCATACGCCATGCTATACGGGTTATTTCAAGTTCAATCTTTTTTGTTGAGTCTTTGAGAACTACACAGTTGAGATCAGAAGAGCTTCGGTTCAATATCAATTCATGTTTCGCATTAACTATGACTTTATTGTAATCTTCAGCGAACCCCAACAAATGTCGAAGTGGAATAGTGAAACAGAAGTCACCATCAAACTCTTTATAACCATTCATATTCCAACCGCTATTTTCCAAACTTTTACACTCTTCTTCTCCATAGGATACTGCTCCCTTAATTGTGGTGGTAATACCACAGTTTTTTGTTCTATCAATCTCTACACCATTCAATTCATAGCGGATGTCTTGAAAGAGGTGAGCAGGAGCATTGTTGACGAAAGCAGAAGATTTTGTAATAGTACCCTCAATTACCAACTGACTCTCACAAGGTAGTACTATTGCATCTTGATCGTTGATACGGATTCGGATCTCATCATTGTTTTTATACGATTCACTATAGGGTAAATATGAGTGATATTCAATTCCCTCTATACTATCATCAAATAAAACACTATCTCCTATATTTAGAATCGATGATGATGACGTCATTATAACTAGGAATTTACTTGTAATCCGAGTGATTGAAGAAACAATGCGTTATCTTTCGTAATCTTCGTTCTTGCTTCTACTTTTGGCTGCTTTTGGTGAGATGTTCTCTCCAGTTGAGAGGTGGAAAGACTATGGCGTTGTATTGCCTCACCATTTGTTTTATAGATAATCATGAGGCTATTTTCCTCCTTATATGCAGGCGAAGTGAAATGTTCTCGTTTCTAAAGTTCACAAGATTCCCTTGTTCGTTGGTAATACGCACTTGTAGATTTTGAATTGTATTCGTCTTTATCGGTAAATAGATGAGATTTGGAGGACACTCTATTATTTGGTATCCAGGAGGTACAGACGGTGAAAACTCATGTAGCACATGGGTTGGTTTATTATTTATGAATGAGCCTCGAACGATATTGCATTCTACTCTTATAGTGTTTGTGATTAGAATGTTTATCGATTGATCAGAGTGATGCGCTTGGTTTTTGAGGAGAATTTTCCGAGAAAAACCAAAAATGTTTCCGATGCTATTCTCTTTCTCAAAGTGTATATCATAATATGGAGAATAAAGTGTACACTTCATAGTATTCGTATTAGCTAGTATATCAATCGTTTTATAAGGATCGTCACCTGCTTTACTATCGATCTCTTGTTCCAGGTAGTGAATAATGTTATCCAGCTCATAAGAGCCTTCAGGAACCGTAATAACAGTATCTCCATAATGAAATAGGTTGTTGCTCCTATCCACATTAGGAATAGAATTGAATGATTTAAAATAAATCAAAGCACACTCATATTCACCTTCACCCAGTTCTATAGGTGGTAAAAAATCCACGTTCAATAAGGGATCCGTACCATTGAGCGATAAAGAAAAAGACATTATCACAATCTAACAGAAGGATGTGAAATGAATGAATGTGTTTTCTTGGAATAGTATTTATATATTTTATTTTATTCTAAACATATCATTACAAACATTTAACAGAAAACGTAAACATAAGTGACCACAGTTATATGTCATGTCTTTCTGTATATTGTTATAGTTATAACTGATATTGATAACATCATCACCATTTAACATGTATTTGAGAAACTCCTGTGGTGGTCTCAAATTTCCATAACTGTCAAAGTACTCGCAATTTTGATCTTTCTTCGCATATGCTACCCAGTGTGTTCCTGGCCCATGTGAATCGTCTAAATTTACGATCCCCGTTTCATACCTCCACGGTTGTGATTTTCGCTTCTGTAGAGCATCTCGCATGACTACACCCCGGAAATGAGGAATTTTTAGCTGCTTAACATATTTTACAAGCTCATAGTTGAGGAGGGCACGATTCGGTAGGGCGATGTCTAGTTTTTTTGATACGGTGTCAGATAGAGGCCCATACCTTTTTTGTAAGGTGCCATATACATGCCCCTCCCTACAGCTACTGGTGCTCTATCACTCGATTGATCTTTCTTTTTAACCATTTCATAAATATTTTTAGCCGCGGTTGTGACTCCACCAGCAAGAGATCCAGCAGCCGCCAACGCCCCCAGTATCGGTATCAACGGAAGGAAGCCACCACTTTTCGGTAGAGGAATAACCCTTGGATTTTTCACATTCCTCTTATTGTCCTTGATGCTTCTTTTAGCAGCTTTAATAGCGGTGCTTATCAATTTACAGGTAGATATTTTTTTAACCTTTCCACGTTTACCGCTCTCATTGATCTCACCATGATGTCGTTGGTGGTTTTTCATAGCTTTACGTGCGGCTGTTATAACCTTTTTGAGGGGCATCATTCCTAAACCTCTTTTCACTTTCTGTTTCATTATTTTATTCACACCTAGCGCCACCAATCGTTCAGTTAAACTATTTGACTCAAGTTGACGTTTCTTCGCTGCTAATGCCAATTCCAAATCAGCTTTATGTCGATAGTCTAAGGATGAGTTTTGAGCGTATGCAATGTCGTGTAATTTACAGGCCTCATCCAAAGGATTAATACCTACATCACCTCTCTTCAAACGTTTTTCCAATTTTGTTCCAGGTCCGCAATAATTGTAGCCGGGTACGTGTAACTCGAAAGGTAGGTTATTGATAAGTGTATTGACTAAACCACTTCCACCTTTCATAGAAGTTTCGTGAAGACTGACCTTATTTCTCTGTTGCACAATCATTTTAAACTACCTACTACTCTTACCGCTGTCGTTATTGAATTAAGATATATAAGACATGAGCAAGCGATTAAATTGCTTATCAAAATGAAGTTTCAGAAGCAATCCACGTGTTTATCAGTTAAAAGATGGGATATAAATTCGAAATACGATAGTGATAATATACGTTACAGACATAGTGTACTCCTACCTAACAGTATCAGATGTCTAATATGTGGTCCATCTGGTTGTGGTAAAACTAATCTATTACTCACCTTACTGCTGGAGCTAAAAGGTCTGATATTTGAAAATGTCTACTTATACTCCAAATCGTTAAATCAACCAAAATACATGTTTTTAAGCAAAGTGTTTAGTCAGGTGCCTGAAGTGAATTTCTACACTTTCTCAGATAAAAGTGAGGTAGCCTCACCGGAAGAGACTCAAAGCAACAGTATCATAATTTTTGATGATGTGTCGATGGAAGATCAAGAACCTATCCGTTTACACTTCTCGATGGGTAGACACAAGGGATTAGATTGTTTTTATCTATGTCAAACATACAGCAAAATACCTAAACAGCTGGTGCGGGATAATGCAAACTTCATTATACTCTTTAAGCAAGATGAAATGAATCTAAAACACACGTACGATGATCATGTGAATACAGATATGTTATGGGATACTTTTCTAGGAATATGTAGAGCTTGCTGGAAGAATAAATATGGGTTTTTAGTGATTAATAAAGATGTTGAGATGAATAAGGGTCGATATAGGAGGGGTTTTGATGACTTTATAATATTATAGTTGTATAAGAATACATGTTACAATGAAGATGTTTACATTTCACCATGGACTCTTCAACAGTGCAGATCTTTGGCGATAAGGAGCTTAAACGTAAACTTGTTCAGTCTGTGAGTTCAGTTAAAAAGAAAATTAAAGCTTTAAATGAGGGTAAAGCTGAATTAACATCGACCTTACAAGAAACATTTCAACCAATCACACAGCCTCTAAACACTCTATTACATCAGATCAATGTAAACGATAATAATGAGTTAATTGTGAAACATGAAACTGATAAGAAGCCATTCCAAATTAAACAAAAAAATCGACGAAATGCATCTGATAAAATAATGCACCACAAAAAAGAAGAGTACAACGATGTTGAAAAGGAAGAGTATGAAGATGCTGATGATTCTCTAAATACAACAACAACAATCCAATCGGAAACGGAAGAGGATTTTGAGTCACATCCATTAGTACGCAGCTATTTGGATAGTATTATAATTAATAAAATTCAAAAAGTGCCTTACGGCATTTACCTTACACCGGAGGGGTATTATATAGGTGACAGCGCTGTTGAATTCGATAAGAATCATTTAATAATAAAAAATAAAAAGTTTAACTATACACCAGGTCTGATGGAACTGTTATTCAAACGGGAACCTAATACTTCTTTGATTCAACCTGCGGATAGTAACGCCTACTATAAAATAATAATGATGACAAATGCACATAGACGTAATTTTTCTGTAGAAGGTCAGATACAGGGTGATAGGAGTCTCAAATATACTCAATATATAAAGGAGTCAAACCATCCACATTCTACTCCTATTAAAAAATCTGAAATGAAAACAAAAACTGGTGGATATTTAAACAGATCAGGTGAAACAGATAACAGATCAGGTGAAAAAGATAACAGATCAGGGCTGTTCGATGTAATAGGTAACAGATCAGATGTAACTGGTCTGTTAAATGTGAGAGATCTGTTACTAACAGGTAGAGGCTTAACATCATCATCATCATCTACTAATAATAATAACCATTCAAATACAGACACAACTCTTTTAATGAAAAAATACTACCCTAATACAGATATTATATATTGGGACAACCCTAATGAACTAATAGACCGATTACGACTGCTTATCGCTTCGCGAAATGTTGGCAACAATAATCATGATAATGAAATTATTGCAATTTTGGAAGAATTAATAGAAGCTAACATAATTGCATCACCTCATCGACTTTCCAACATACTAAAACATGTACTCAAGTAAATATACTTTCATTGTAATTATGACTATCGATAAGTTCGGACGTTATCTACATAGCGCTCAGCAGCAAACGCCACAATTGATTAAGGTAATGAAACATCAGGTGGACTGTGGAAATCGCTTATTAAGGAACGTTAACAAAGGTATTCTAAAAAAAGATGTGGTTATAAAAGAACAACTGGATGAGGTTCTGATTCATTGTTTGTCTAAAATAAAAAAAATCTCTCAAAATCTGGAAAAGATCTCAAAAACAAATTCAACTAGCACCAGTACATTAGTCACCCCCACCACCACCACTAGACAACGAGCACCGGCGGTGGCGATAGGGTCAAAACCTGGAGGAAAAGAAGAAGTTGATAAAAGAAAAATTCGAGGTCATTCGGAAGTTAGTAAGAAGCCGATATTATGAGCAAATGGACAGTCGTTCAGGAACTTCACAAGAATGCTCGTAAAAATTTCCCTCGAAGACGTTTCATACAAAAAGGACTTGATGATACCTGGCAAATAGATTTGATTGATATGCAAAAGTATTCTAAGTATAACCGAGGATTTAAAGTATATTTTAGCGTGCATCGATACATTTTCGAAGTATGCGTGGGTTCAACCGATAAAGAGTAAATCAGGTGGGGATGTAACACAAGCCATGCTCAACCTTTTAAACAACAACCGACGTAAACCAAAAAATATTCAATCCGATGATGGACGAGAGTTCTTCAATGAAAAGTTCCAAGCTCTGATGAGAAAGTTTAATATAAACCATTATTCTACATTTAGTATAATGAAAGCTTCTATTGTAGAGAGATTTATTAGAACTATCAAAAATTGGCTTTGGCAACGATTCGCATTCAATGGCTCTTACAAATGGAACGAAAAAGAGCTTTGTGACATAATAAATAGATATAATAATAAAATACATCGTACTATTGGAGTTGCCCCAGTGACCGTGAATCATACTAACGCTAATGACCTTTTATCTACTGTTTACAATCATATCAAAGTACGAGCTAAATCAAAATATATGTGTGGTGACTATGTACGTATCAGTAAATATAAATCCACTTTTTCCAAGGGATACACCGGAAACTGGAGTTCGGAGATATTTCAAGTGGTGAAAGTAAATAACACCAATCCGGTGACCTATCAGTTGCAAGATGAAAGGAAACAACCAATCTTAGGTGGATTTTATGAACTGGAACTGCAAAAAGTTAAATATCCTGATGTGTATCTAGTGGAGAAAGTGTTGAAGAGAAAGGGTGAGAAAGTTCTAGTGAAGTGGTTCGGTATAGATTCAACGAGTTGGATAAATAAAGAAAACAAGATTAATTAAAGTATAATATGTTTTATTTCACTAACCTACCTGAAGCTTGCTAACATTTTTTTTTCTTAAACGCTTATTATTATTATTACATAAAAAAAAAGACTTAATAAATAACAGTTAATTAGGTATAGACAAAAGTTAAATGTTTATTATTATTAGATATACATGTGAAACACATAATAGGTACCAACAGGCTACCAATTTATACTAAATAATTTTCTAGTCAATATAAATGAAGTAGATACAAATTATGAAAAAAAAAAAAAACAAAAACAACTAGATAGCTAACTACACAAAAAAATTAAATGCTACACTTATCGATTAAGTAGATGATGTTCTAACCACATTGAGAATGCTCGCACCTCTACACCACTACAGTGACAGGTGCGAGGTGGTTTTCCTTTATATGCCACATGCCTCGTACAATTCTTAAGGCGGTGTAATTTTAAATTTTCTATAACTACTTCTACCTTCGGACAATTTATTGATTCTAAATTATATGATATAAACCCTAAACTTGTTAAAAAATCTCTTTCAATTATCCCCCCTTTGTAAGCCCATGTGAACTGTTTGTTTGGGTCAAAACTCTTTATTCGTTCTACAAACTCTGAAAAACTAATGTCATTGTTAAAATTTTTTAATTGCATACCGTGAATATATCTTGTGACAAACATAATTGTTTTATCATGTTTATAATCTAATAACCATGTTGGGAGTTTTATATAAAACAAATAAAGAATCTTATCCTGAACATTGTAAATTGCCACTTCTTTAAAGTACATATTCTTTAACATCTGAAACCCATCTACATCAATAATATACTTTATATTTTCTAGATGCATAATGAAGTACACAAAAAAAAAAGAAAACACTTTCGTAGATATACAAACAAAAAAAATCGCAAGTGAAAACTTTAAAATATTTCTATACCACACTCGCTTACAGCATAAATTAAACAGTTCATTAAATCATTACCTATTTGTTCGGTGAATAGTTCGTGAGCGAAACACTCTGACGGTGTGTCACTTAATAACTGAAACCACTCTTTCACTTCCACATTGATATCACCTGCAGTATCCTCCAAATGAGACGTGATATCGTCCCAGATCTCAATCAGGGAATAGGTGTTTGCATCACTGAAATCACTTTTCTCATAAACACTTTTTAGTAAAACACTCACGTCTCCATTCAGCTTCGCAAGGGGTATAGGTCTTGTCCACAGTCGTAGCAATCTGTTTGAAGATATATGTTTTAACCAATTCTTCTTACATTCGAAAGGTAGCGTCAGTCACTGTAATATAAAATAATTATTTAATTCCTCAACAGATCTATTCTAAAGAAAAGTTGATAATCCATGTATTCCCGCTTGCTCCTTTATTTATGAGATGAATACCACTATTAAGCTCAGTCAGTAGGTCTTCATTTATATCGTTAAATCTTGATGGTAGTGTGACTGTATATCCATTCTCCAGATGCACCACCGTCTGCATTGCGTTTGGTGCATACTTTGAAGACATCCTACTAGCTTCTATGATCTTATAAGGCTTATTTATCTCCAAATCACTTATTTTTCTCCAAGTTTTATTCCCCCAACTATTTAATTCTGCGAGAGCATTATTACTCTTTCCTTGATTTGATGACATAATTTTATTTTAAAAAAATTAACACTTACAGCGATTATGAGACGTAAGCGTACAAGTAACTCCCTTATACTGATGTATAAGACTGTTGTTGATTGTATAAGACTTCTGGTATATAAGACTTGTCACTGTTATTGTACTTGTTACTGTTGTTCTTGTTAGATGGTAACTGAATGTATGTTCCTTTGAAATGTATGGGTTTATATATTAAAGCCTTATCTAACATTATGCGGTTAATTCACTAATTTAATTATCTTAGCAAATGAATACTCACCGCAACAACATAGTTTCATGAGAATTTTTTTTATCTCTTCCGGTGTTAGAAATTATTAATTTGTGTTTTATTTAATTATCTTATCAAATGAACACTCACCACAACAACACAGTTTCATGAGATTTTTTTTAATTTTTTAACTGCAAACGACATAGTTTCATGTGAATTTTTTTTTATCTCTTCCGATGTCAGAAATTATTAATTTATGGGTAAACTAACTGAACATTCGATGTCGGTTATTTTACCTTCTCTCAATTTCTTCATTTCTGTAGATATCCATAATTGTACACTTTCCATAATTACTTTATAACGCTCACAGTTTGAACTTAATATAGGATAAGCCGTTGTCGATGTTGATGTTGTTGTTGTAGTAGCAGCAGTCGTCTCCATTGTGTTAACACTCGTATTCTCTCCTGCTCCATCTTCAGATTTATATTGATGATTATAATGACGACGGTGACTAGCAATAGCAACTGGACTACCTCTAGGTACTTTCACTATGATTTCCAAACCATTTTCATCTGTATATGTCTGATGAAACACGTCGGATGTCCAAGTTTGACTTAAACTATTGTTCATAGTTCCACCACCACCACCACCACTACTGCGTTTTGAACGAGGATTGATAAATCTTGTGATTTCCAGTTTGTTAAACAACAATCTATTGTTTTCACTACATAGACGTAAATTCAATCCATTTTGTTTCTTCCTACTGCTTACAGCCACATATTCATGATGAAACATATTCATTCTAAATCCATCTCTATTCACATCGTTATCATAATCATTATTCAAATATAACTTTAATAACCATCTTTTTATAAAATTACCTTGCTCATCTAAGAGCTCCACCTTCTTAATGCGCCACAGTTCATCATCACTACATACACCTTGTAAATCTTCATTCAAGAATCGTGTTATATTTCTCACCACCATTTCACCACCACCATCATCTCGTTGTAAGTGGAACATTACCACCCATGGTAACAAACTCGTTAAAATCATTATGAATGCACGATGACTATTACTGTCGATAGAACACTTAGCACAAACTGTATGCATTTTATTAATCATAATTTTCCTTTTATATATTCCCTTCACCCACTCTCCTGTCTTATCATTTTGTACAGGCACCAACACATCAAGCTACCCGAACTATCAATTTTTCCCAATCAACTTTGAACCTTATACTTTAGCGATAAAGTTGAAAATTGATTAAAGAAATTTGACAGATTGTAGTAGCTTGATCTGCCGGCGTCTGTACTATTCATTTCCTGTCCTCCCTTTGTTATATTGATTTTTAAATAAAACATACATTGTATGACTAACCACATACCATCCTTATCAACCCACACTTCCCCCGTCCCGCACCCGCCCCGCAGCGCCCCCGCTACGCCTTCTTATCAATAGTTAACCGCAATGCAACAAAGTTTCATGACATTTACTTCCCCGCCCCGCCCCCGCTACACCTTCTTATCAACATACTGTTTCCGCTCGACACACCATTTTCACCACTAACCACTATAACCTGAACGCTCGTCTCCACACTAACTACATACCCTCACGGGTCTACTTAGGCTGGACTTCCTGTGATCCAGAACCCCCAATTATATGCTACTTATGTTTATTGAAGTAGGCAACTGAGCAGGCCTTAGCTCGAGACAGTATCAGAATAGAGACATACCAGAGTTCAAATTACAACAAAACATTACATACCTGTGAGTCTAGTTTCAAAACATATGCGGAAACAGCTGAGCATAATTTCACAGACGCTCTCGTCTGTCAACATGGCGCCTTCGGGGCTCAGCATTAATGTGCGAAGGACCTGAAATAAACACATTCTTGCAAAATGCCTAACATGATGAACCTTGTCGTATCAACCAATTCGGGCGCAGATAAGGGGCCTAATACTTGACTACTACAAAATCAAAATTAAGTTATTAAAATGAATCTAAGAATTAGAACTTTTTGAACGACGAAATTCCCCCAAAACGCCCGCCCTACACCGATTCCTGGTGCTTTAGCTGGGAGAATAAGTGGCGCAACAAATTCCCCAGCAGCACATCTGTCTGTCAGATGTTTAAGTGATCAAACAGCGGTCATCCAGCAAATCACAGCAGTAAAGTGTTTTTTGTCTTATTACCAAGAAAACAATGTGTTGTGTGCTGCGTTTGTGTTTGAAAGCCAAGGTTTCAGTTTTTATTCGAGTTGGCGCCCAAATGGGACTGTAAGGTTGAGGTTACAACTAACGACGCAGAACGAGTAACGGGTACCGATTATCTCGTGCGGTCGTTATAAACTTAGATAACGTTGAAAGGTATACTGCTTTTAATGTTTTTTTTGTAAAAATATTTAAAAATGTATTTAATAAGTAAGAAGTAAATCAATAAACGAAATATAATAATTAATAAATTATTTAATAATTAATATTAATAACTAGCTGCGCCTCGCGGTTTCACCCACGTAAATGTCGATCCCGTGGGAATATCGGGATAAAAAGTATCCTATGTGTTAATCTAGGAAATGGTCTATCTACGAGTATGTGCCAATCTTCATCCAAATCTGTTTAACGGTTTACGCGTGATTTAGTAACAAATATTCAAACATCTTCACAAACTTTCGCCTTTATAATATTAGTGTGATAATCACACTAAAGGCGAAAGTTTGTGAGTGTGTTTTTATGTTTGTTACTTCTTCACGCACAAACGGCTGGACCAATTTTGATAAAATTTGTAATGGATGGTTGTAATGGGTAGGTGACACCCTGGATTAACACATACGCTACCCTTTATCCCGATATTCCCGCGTGATAGACACTTATGCGGGTGAAACCGCGGAGCGCTGCTAGTCACACTAAATAATATCTCTTCTTCTATATTATAGACTATGTCTGGACTTTAAAAGAGACTGATCTCTGAGTATGTTTCGGCCTTTCTTCTCAGAGTCGTCAGATAGGAAACCTCGACCTCCCCTAGCTTATTTTTTTTTAATAATATGACGTGTAAAAGTGATTCCGATATGCTATTTACAGAATAAACAATATCATTTCATTTAAGTATTTCAATCTAAATATCTATCATTACTCACAACGGCATGAAACTCGTGAGAATCGCGAACGTTAAAGGATGCAAGAGATATTTATAGGTGCATCACAATGATGACTGCACAATATGCATTGTGCATTGATGTGGATGAAATTATCCGGAAAAGAACCGGAGTTACGGACATAGCTTGCAGAGTACGCAAACTGAAGTGGCAGTGGGCTGGCCATGTCTGTCGAAGGACTGATGGCCAGTGGAGCAGACGAGTCCTGGAGTGGAGACCGCGTACCGGCAAGCGTAGTGTGGGACGCCCCCCAGCTAGATGGACGGACGACCTAAATAAGGTGGCTGGGGTAGACTGGATGCGGAAGGCGGAGGACAGGGTGCTGTGGCGCAGTCTGGGAGAGGCCTATGTCCAGCAGTGGACTGCGATAGGCTGAGTTGATTGATTGATTGATTGATGTGGATAACTATATCTTTGATTTAGACATTTTATGCTCTGCGACAATGGGCCTCAACTCTAGAAAACTTCTGGTCACTTACATACCAGTTTTGACCACGGCCTGTGACCGCACACATTAAGACACCAGCGCCCTAATTTACTAACACACGATCAATCACAATCTGAACAATTTTGAAGGATATTATTGCTCATCCAATGCTTCATATGTTCGAAAAAATTGTCTGCTCAACAACGTAAATAACGCAATGAATGCTTTTGAACTGTCAAAATTAAAGCCATTGCTACTTTTTGTGGGCTGTCATTCCACAGACGAGGAAGCGATTAACTATCAACAATTTTCTCACTCAAGAAACGTACAAAAGATCCCGTCATCCCGTGATAGTATAAAATAGATACTTGATGGCTAACTGTGCACATCGCCAGCGCCACCCGGCGAATACTCGTTTGTTGCAGTGACAAGAGCAATTCAAGAGAGTAATCGTTCAGCGACCCTCGCTTGGCGAGCAGAACACTCGCTGAGAGACTCACGCTTGGTGCATACGCATACCAGCAAGTAACCGCTCGTCGCCGTCGCGCACTCACTACTGCTTGCTCGCCCTAGTCGCTTCTCGTTAATCGCTGGCGGTGGGACCCGTTCCTAGGCCCACTTGCACTACAAATCACTAAACTATTACGTATAGCGCTGAACATAAAAAGGCATTCTGTCTCTTTCATCCTGAGACGATTGACAAAGACAGAGTGATATTTTGAATACGTTTAGCGGTAAAAGTATTTAGCAATTTGTTGTGCAAGCGAACCCTTTATTCATTAACGTTGCTTCTAGTTAAGTAGTGGTTATTAGCGACTGTTTATCCATAGATTTTTGACGTTTGAACGTCACTTAATTTTAGTCATCGTTTATAAAATATAAACCCCTTAACTATAGAAACCGATTGCGCGTCGGGCACTTGTAGCAACGACCGGCTGGTCGCCGTCCGACCAGTTGCGGTTAAGCTTTATGTACTTTGTATTGTAATGTTAATTACTTTGCATACTATTGTATAGAATTAGGTTCTTCTAAGTGTGCTTACACACGAGCGGCACGCGTTAATAGCTATGGTAGCTGCAGCAGTCGACACGTCTACGGCTGCTGTCGACGGATGCAGTTGACTCTGCCGTCGACGGCTATGCTGCTAGGTAGTTTGTTGCGCCACTACTTCTTCCCAGCTGAAGCACTACCTAGGAAGTGGTGAAGGGCGGGCGTTTTGGGGAACAATCTTTTGCAATTTTGACGTTCAAAAAATTCCGAATCTCAGACTAACTTGAATAAATGATTTTTGATTTTAATTTTTAGTATGAACTTCTGCATCTTTTTCGGAGCTTGTGCGATTTTGACCACTGCCTACCTAATCGTGGTCGTGATCGCGTAGTGCGCAAGGGCCTTTAGTTTGAAATAAGACTTACCTGTAATATCTTCATGAGAACCACTCCATCTGAAGAGTGGTCGGTGCCGACGAAGCGTGCGTGAGTGACGGCATCAGCTATGTCTTCTACCGTCGCCGGCACGCTGGGATGGGTCGGATCTTTGGGAGAAAAACACTATATTATTAGATATCCCTATACAAAAAGCGACTAAAACGAGACTCTAAAAAATATCTATACCTGCTCGTATAATATATTTACTATAGTAAAATATTTCGTTCACTAACCTACTTCCTACTAATATTATAAACGCGAAAGTTTGGAACAGACACATATTGCCTTTTATTATAAGTAAGGATAAATTCGAATGTAAACTACACAGTGAAAAATTACTTTAATTTCGGATGTCGGTGTCGTTGGTTCCGCATTTTCGTTTTTTGACACAGACTTCCGAAAATAAAGTTATTTTTCAATTTGTATTGTTTTTTATTCGAAATCGGTTGTTTTTTTGGTAAAAAGTTTTTATTTTTCACTTTTTAGTTGTACCTACCCCACAAAAATTCAATTAACACTAGTGCATTGAAGAATTGAAGACACGACTCGAAGAATCATCAAAATTCACATAGAAATGCCGAAGATGCAGTACATTTATGCATATAACTTCGTACATAATAATAATTACCTAATGTATTATATAGGTACTAAAACCTTCCTAAAAGTATGTAGATCACACTAATGAAAGAATTATCAAAATCGTTCCGGAATTTTTGAGATAATCGCGGACGTACAAACATACATAATATACATACATACCGGGTCGAATACAGAACCTCCTTTTTTAAAGTCGGTTAAAAAAGGGGCTCGTGGCTAAGTAATAACGGCCGCACGAGTCGGTCAAAGCTTAAGCTAGGCTTGCCACGGTCTGTTTGTGGGTGACCAGTCATCCATTACATATATCAAGACCCCTCCGTGGAGTCGGAGTTTTCTCACACGAACTCAACATAAACATATCGAACCCGCTGAGAATGCTCAACACGGTCTACCAAGCGGAGTGCGTGGGCATAACACAAGCGGCTTATGCCATAGCAGCCAGGAGAGTTACGGACACGAATTTTCGCATACTCTCCGACAGCGCCTCAGTCCTCCAATCCCCAGGGAAAAATGCATCACATCGAACCTAATACTAGAATGTCACAATGCGCTTGAACAGGTAACTGTATCAAACCGCAATACAGTGACACTAAAATGGATAAAAGGACACAGTGGATCGCTAGGAAACGACGTAGCTGACGAGTTGGCCAGAAGGGCATCCAGAACGTCAGTCTGTGGACCTAAACCTGTCGCGCCCATCCCCTTCAACCACCTACGCAGGTGGCTACAGAAGCACACCCACACACAAGCAGAGAGCTGGTGGATCTCGTCACCGGGCTGCAGGCAGTCCAAGGAAGCCATGCCATCATTAGATGGCAAGCTAAACAGACATTTACTACGCCTGGACAAGAAAGGCCTGCGACTGGTGACGGGGACCATCACGGGACACTGCTCGCTGAACAAACACTTTCACACAATAGGCATAACGGACAATCCCTTGTGCAGTGCTTGCATGGAGGTTGATGAAACCGTTGGGCATGTGCTCTTTGAGTGCACAGGCGTCACCCATATTAGGTCAGAAACCTTGGGGACCCCCCCCAGATCTTACACAGATGTTCTCAACAGGCCAAGAGACTTGAATCAACTACTGGAGGTGGGCTGGTTGGAATAGCCACCGACGGCCGCCATGGTCCACGCACAATGGGACTAAGTGTGGAAACCAAACCCATAACATAGAACATAGACCACTCCATGCCTCGGAAAACACATTAAGCTGTTGGTCCCGGCTGTCATTCATAGATTTCTGACAGCCGTTAAGGGTATTCAGAAGTCCAAAAGTCTGACAACCAGTTTTACCTAGGATTATCGTGTTACCCAGTAGCTGGGCTGTCAGATAGGTAGTTGCTCCATGTAAAATGCAGTTGCAGCTAAATAACAGTAAGTATTCTGCTGCATCATGTTACAGTGGAAGTCAACCCCAACATAGTCGCAAAAACCGGCCAAGAGCGTGTCGGGCCACGCTCAGTGTAGGGTTCCGTAGTTTCCCGTCCGTCACAAAAATGCTTGCATATACGATTATACTACAAACTTAGTCCAGAAATTATTTTGTACAACTTTTTGTCTTTTTTGGACAAAAACTGTTGTTTCCATCAAGTTCAAAATGATTTTCCTAGAAAGTCCTTATAAAGTTCTACTTTCACATTTTTTTCATATTTTCTAAACTTATGGTTCAAAAGTTAGAGGGGGGACACATTGTTTTTTACTTTTGGAGCGATTATTTCCGAAATTATTGACATTATCAAAAAATGATTTTAGTAAACCCCTATTCATTTCTAAATACCTTTCCAAAAATATATCACACGTTAGGTTTGAAATTAAAAAAAAAATCACTTCCCACTTTACATATAAGGGCATATTCTACCCTAATAAAACATTTTTTTCCAATTTTTATTTTACCACTGTCGGCGTGATTGATATACATATTGGTACCAAATTTCAGCTTTCTAGTGCTAACGGTCACAGAGATTAAGCGAGGACGGACAGACGGACGGACAGAGACATGGCGAAACTATAAGGGTTCCTAGTTGACTACGGAACCCTAAAAAGCTAGGCAGATTGACTGATTGAAGCTCTAAATTAAACAGGATATAATATACCTGTGCACTCAACGTCACAAGCTCGCGCTCTCTCGCTCACGCTCACCCAGCCAGCAGTACGCAGGACTGAGCGCGAAAGTGGCGGCTTATGATTTTCGAACATAAGCTGGTGCGATTTTTGGCACGCGAAGTAGTTGCTCTTGCGTTATCTAGGTGTATCTATATCTGTGACTTTAACGCGTACATGTAAAATGCTTCATTGAATAGTTCGATATTGAGATAGACTCATGATAGCACAAGTTTAAACATTAGTGGTTTTTGGTTGCTATTTAATATGAATAATCCTGTATTCTTTTGTATAAATGATAACTAAATAAAAAAACAGTTTTTAGATCTTATAAAATCTACAACTGTATCAATACAATAGTGCAATGGAATTTAAGTCATCATCATCATCTGTCTAGCTTTTTCCCAACTATATGGGGGTCGGCTTCCAGTCTAAACGGAAGTAGCTAAATACCAGTATTTTACATGGAGCGACTGCCTATCTGACCTCCATAACCCAGTTACTGGGTAATACAAAACCCCTTGGTAAGACTGGTGGTTGAGACGTTCGGTGTTTCTGACGACCTGTAACGACTGTCCAAGTTCCACGAATGACAGCCGAGACCAACAGCTTATCGTGCTTTCTGAGGGACAGAGGGATGTTGGTAAGTAAAGATGGTCACCCATCCCCGGACCAACCGCGGCAAGCGTAGCTTAACCTGATCGATCGACCCGTGCGGCTGTTATTACTTAGCCACCAGCCCCTCTAAAGTAATGTAATGGAATTTAAATAACCATGAAATATTATGTTATGCCATTATGCTAAAACACATGATAAGATTGCAGTTGGTACCGAAGATTGCGGCTGGTCTGATATGTCAATGTTTAAGTTGATAATAACATCATTCATGTGAATTTATGTGAATTACATAAAAAGGAGAGTGATTGCTGTGAAATGTAAATCAGTCAGAACTTGAATATGTAATGTAAATGTTTATTATATCTCTTATATGTGACTGTGGTTTCACTGTTTCGTCCTTATACTTTTGCTTGTCTTCCAGAGATTAGCCCATTTAACACATTGAATGCCAACTATGCAATATTATGTAGCTGGTAATAATGGCAGATGCTGACTACGTATTATTACGTAGGTCTTCCCTATAGGTTATTTGGTGATCTGTGTTATTCAACCTCCTTGAATGAAGGTTTTTATACACTTTGGCATCTCAAATAAAACATGACATAAAAAAGTAGTAACTTAACGGTTAACTTCGGCATTCAATGTGTTAAACAAACTCTTCAGCATTATTATTATAGTATAATATTGACATGGGTAATAAGATATCGACAGTGAAATACCAATACCTCCTAACTGAAATTTTTCGAGAAATTCACTTTTTTATCACTTACAATTTAATCTGTCAAGCTCTACTAATGAGACGCCAATTGGGCGGCGCGCGCCGCTTAACCGGTTAAAGGCGTTATTCGCATGTTTTAGTGAAATCTCCTAAGTGTATTTTTAGTTGCAATACCAAGAGCATTAAATTAAAATGTGGAAATATCTCCCAACTAAACCAAAATGTCTATTTTTGAACATATTTTTTTCAGTTTCAGTAAATTTTTGACTTTGTCAGTTAGGTGATATTGGCACTTTGCTGTCGATATAGTGAACATACTGTGCTTATATTTTTTTTATTCATCACAGGCAGGAGAACCTGCCCTTATCCCAATTTTTGCAACATGTCTTTTTTATTAGTAATTATTTTTAAGATTATGTTACATAAATAAATACTTGTAGACTTATATTATTAATGAAGAAAGACTATGAAGATTGTTTTGAAACCTGTCACATATGTAGGTATTCATAAAAAAAAATATAAGTTTTATTCATGTTATTTCATTTTTACAGTAATACATTTCAACACATTGAAAAAATTGTTAATGAAATAAATAGAATAGACAACTCTTTCAATTACTTAAAATTTTTCATCACTTTTACTGACAAGTTTGTTGGATTCTATGGTGAATTTCATCATCAGAAATGTCTCTTCCAAATAGGTAAATGAACTCTTAAAAGACTTTCACAATTGTTATTGTTTATTTCATCTTGTTTAGGGACAGCCCATCAAATTTAGAAAGGAATCATGTCAATACTTCAGTAGACCCCTATTTCACTCCACTTTATTATATTCAGATTTAGTTCCTAATCTATTGGTATAACTAAGGAGAATAGCTAGGAATCTACCACTTACCAATAAGACCATATGATAAGAACTTGTGTATGGCAGAAAGAGCTAAACTAGTGACAGGACCAGTGGTCTCCTTGCTTCTTATCACTTCTAGGAAGGGGCTCAGGTATGTCGCGGGGTCCAAAAGACGCAAATCATCCACTTGGTTCAAGATAGTCTTGAGATCTTGGAAGGTTCTCATCAACACATCATACTCTTCGTTTGGGAACGAGTGTGAGCCCCACCGTGTACTCCGTCGCATGGCAGTGACGAGCATTGCCATCTCGCCCTGCACCACGAAGATTCCATTCCCAGGTAGTGACATTTTGGTAATTTTGTAACACTACAAACTGATCAGCATCAACAACTTCTTCCACTTTATTTATTTGAGCAATTACCGACAAATCACATATTTACATCACATGGCGTGCAGTGTCACACTTCCAAATACTTAATTTTATCACAATATTCGCAAATTCCGACGTAAATTTTACAAAAATCAATGAAAATTCACAATTTGATTAGCAGATTCCATCACGATCGTGTTGACGTTTCAGAATTTTAGTTCATCTGATCGCCACCAGATGGTGTAAAAGACTAGAGGTGGACAATAAATAAATACAAGTTGATGACAGAAGCAAAATCAATTTAGCATTAGTCGATTTTATGAAGTTTTTCCCAATGAATCACTAGACGTTTCGTGGAAAGGGGTTATTTTTATACTTTTTTTATTTTTTTTGTTAGTTTGGTAACATTGTTAAGAAAGATGGTTGACGGTGTTACACTTTTCTGACAAAATTTTGGAAAACTTAATCTTTTTGTTATTCTCGTCGTTCTAAACATAGTTTTTCGCCGTCGTATGTAACTGTAAGTAGGCGATAATTTTATTTATAGTGTTTTGGCATGTTTGCACTTTTCCTGAGAGCCATACGCGATGAATGTGCGTTGTCACGCGTGCAATGGCTATCGACACAGATTTGACATTTTATTCTTTTTGTGTTAGTGCGGTTATTCTTACCACATGTATCTTGTTACGTATTGCAGGCGGTTACATTGAGACGTGACAATGGTTAAGAAAAAGAGACAGAGCGATCCTGGTGAGAACGGCGACGAATCTACGGAGTCTTGCGACGAGAACGTCAAGTCCGCATGTCCTCATGTAGGCAAAGCCGTAGACCTGACCCAGCTGAAGAAGGCGCTCAAGACGGGCGGCTTTCAGAAGGAGTGCTCAGAGTGCAAGAAATCTTCCAAAAACGAGGTCTCTGACCCCGACTATGAAGAAGACCTATCATTGTGGATGTGCTTGCGCTGTGGCACGCAGCTCTGTGGCCGAACGCGCAACAAGCACGCACTGAACCACTTCAAAACTCCTCGCTCTGACTGCCATGCACTCACAGCCAACACAACAACTTGGGACGTTTACTGCTACAACTGCAACAATGAAGTTACTGCTTCAAGTGCTAAGAAGCTCCATGAGTGTGTAGAATACCTTAAAAAGCAAGCAGTTGGTGGTGGGAATGCTAAATCACTCCCTCCAATTGAACTGCCCTATAATCAGGACTCAAATACTGACATACCAACTGTAGAAACTATTATTAAAATTGACAAAATATCGAAAGGAAAGGACAAGGCCATGTATAGTCTACCGAGAGTTAGAGGGCTTACAAATCTAGGGAATACTTGTTTCTTCAATTCAGTTATGCAATGTTTGGTGCAGACACCCTATTTGTTGCAAGTTCTCCAAGAGATGGCTAATCCTGGCGAGAGGTTTACCTTGCCTGGTGGAAAGTTGAAGCTGAAACCTGATGGGGATGATGGAAAGGAAGTGGATTTACCTCCCATCACTGGACACCTGGCAGAGTGGGGCTCCTTGACTCGAACATTGTCAGAAACTTTGAGCGAATTACAAGCAGGTATGTATTTATTGATTTATAGTCTATTTCCTTTTTAAAACCTTGATATCCATGCAATGAAATAAACCTTGTTTTTATTGTTGTATCATCTGTGGCATAGAAATTGAATGTTTTAGTAACTGAACTATAATGCCTAGGATATTTATGAATGCATATAATCTGATTACACTAATGTATTAACTACATAAAGGTGATTTTGACATTTGACCTACATTTTTATTGCTAAACTAGCTGCATCCCGCCTTTTCACCCGCGTAAATGTCGATCCCGTTGGAATATCGGGATAAAAAGTAGCCTATATGTTAATCCAGGGTGTCAGCTACCTCCATACAAAATTTTATCAAAATTGGTCCAGCCGTTTGAGTGTGAAGAAGTAACAAACATATAAACACACACAAACTTGCGCCTTTATAATATTTGCGTGATTGCGTGATTTAATCACAACAATAACATTTACAAATGAGCATGCTACATATAAATAATGTAACTTGTATTAAAAACAGAAAATATTATAAATAGTATAACACAAGTTATACAAGCATTTAGTAATTAAATATTTATACAAATGACTTTCTGCATTAAAGAAATAAAAGCTAGTTTAATGTGGATAAGATCATAACAAAGATAGAGCAGCTTTTTCCTGCAATAAATTCAAGGTTGCACATTGTTGATGTAAGAAACCGCAGTTGTTATGGCTGCAATCATTGCCAAACATTTGTGATTGCTGTGTTTTTACAGTGCAGCATGTCTACACATTTTTATACAGTTATTAAGTGTTAAAACATCTCCTGTTCATTACTCCAAAAATTTTTATGTCTAAAGTTCTGTCCTCAACTCAACTCAGCTCAACTGTCACTAATGATAATTACTTATTCTATTGTTACCAAGCTTAAGAAGCTTGCCTAACAGTGATATTTATCACACTAATATTATAAAGGCGAAAGTTTGTGAGTGTGTGTGTTTATATGTATATTTGTTACTTCTTCACGCTCAAATGGCTGGACCAATTTTGATAAAATTTTGTATGGAGGTAGCTGACACCCTGGATTAACATATAGGCTACTTTTTATTCCGATATTCCCATGGGATCGACATTTACGCGGGTAAAACCGCGGGGCGCAGCTAGTTTTTATAAAACACTTGGGGGAGGCCTTTTGCTCAGCAGTGGAACAGTATAAGCTAAAAAAATAACAGGTTGCACTGTAAATTAATTACGACAATTTAATGAGTTCCTTTGTCCTTAATAAAGATTAGTATGTGTCATACTGTTGTAAACAAAAGCTTTGTTTGATTGCAGTAAATAACAATGATTTATTTTGTGTTTGGTACTACTGTGAAGTGTAGAACATGTTTATCTTTTATATCTTTCTAAGTCCACTGCTCAACATAAACAAATTTTATTTAAAATTTAAAACTAGCAGACCTGGCAGACATGTCCTGCCTAAGCAGTGCTGTCCAATTGTGAATCTAAATCATTCAGGGACCCACTCAAACACACATTAAAAAAGATCATCAAAATCATTCCAGCTGTTTAGGAGTTCAGTGATACACACATACAGAAGAATTATAAATACAGTCAAACCTGGATAATTGAGAGTTCAAGGGAGCACAATCTCATTCTCGCTTATAGAGGTTTCTCACTAACCCGAGTTTCTCGCTAATGCAGGTATATGGGTAGCGTTTCTCTCTTATAGGGGTACGCAGCAATAACAAGTCACAGCTAGTACGAATGTAGTAAATATGTAATATTATAAAATTATTAATACAAAAACAATGGTAGGAAGTTCCACGAAAGTTAAGAATGAGTCATAAAATAGCAGATGTTAAATTTGTAAATAAAGCTCGACTGTCGCTCATAGAGGTATAGATAAGTAGCAGTCTCACTTACGGAGGTCTATGAGGGAAAAACGACTCTCTCTTAAAGAGGTTTCTGGTTCTCGCTAATAGAGGTTTTGGGAGCTTAAAATGACGGGTCCTGGCTATTACTCTCACTTATAGAGTTTTCTCACTTATCCAGGTTTGACTGTATATGAAATAGTTTAACTTAATTCCACTTATTGTAATCTGTCAAGCTCCGCTAATAAGACACAATTGATTTTCTATTTATTTCGCGCCGCTTGCCCGGTTAAATAAAAGTTTTGCAATGAAGCAGAATTTGCTAGGATAAGGCTTATTCCTACAGCCATTATTATAAAAAAAAAAAACTAAAGGTTTATTTAAAATACTCTTGCCCGAGCCAATCCATACTAGACTTGTTTTACTATAGAAAACAAGCTATCCACTGGATTATAAAACTTTACATGAAATTAAACGGGCCTATTTTATATAGTCAACATGTCTAAGTATAATTTGGAGCCAACCCACTTCATAGGTTACCTATATTTAGAATGTGACCTGATTTCACGCTTCCACTGTCTTAACCTAGCAGTCTGGACATGATTTAGAAATATTATGGAGTATGCTTTGCAACAATATTTAAGACTGACACTAAATAGTAATAAAAAGTAAGGAATTAATATGTTTAACAACATTGTAATAATCAAGAAATATTCTAACAAGTTGATAAAACTTTTTCATTCATTGTTTTGGATTTTATTTTAATTCTACTGTGGATGCGCTGTGGTTGCTCGCGAATTTCAAATATTCTTACGTTTTTGCATTTTGCAGAAAAAATGAATTTCGCAGGGTGCCTTGGCGTATCTACATTAGATTTAAAATACACTTGCAATAGTACAAATTACAACGGCTGTTTCGCCTTGTGCTTTAGCAATTTTTGATGTATGATGTGTAATTTATAGTACCTACACAAGACTAGGTTGTTTTTATCTTGATCACATAAATTTGCACTTATTTACATCCAGTTCTTTATCTTTTATAATATCTATCCTTATAAAAATTATATGTGTTGCTTAAATTAGACTGAACAATTATGAAAGATTACAGTCTGTCTAAAAGTTTCAGAAAAGTAAAATCTTTTTCACTGTTTTTTTTTCCACCAAAATACATTGACTTTTTCTATTGTATCGAGAATCATCAATTTCATCATGGAAACGTCCAAGTGGTATAATTATTTGTCAATTATGTTATCTCAGAGAATTACGTATTCTGATATAGATGTGATAACAAATAAATATTAGGCAATTTATTATCTTTGACCTTGGATCAACAACCTTAAACTTATGCAATCAAATTATCTTTAAACTGGTTATTAATTTGTAATAACCGCTAGCCTATCAGATCTTGTCGCTATGGGGGTTCGATCCTCGCGTCAAAACATTGATGAACAATGAATCAATTATACTTTTCCCACCGTGGGCCTTTTACTACCTGACTACCAGACGTACTGCAGGGGTACCATCCTCAGTTGGTTGGTATCCCGACCAGTCGTACTCAACGCTTCTCCTCCACTCATCATGCGCACAGCCAAAGCGTGGAACTCTCAGCCAGCAACTGTGTTCCCTTCCACATTTAACCGGTCTACGTTCAATGGAAGAGTCAACAGGCATCTTCTGGGTACGCTTGTACCATCATAGACCTCATCCACGGCTTTCCATCAGGCGTGAGCGTGTAGCGGTATCTACAACGCCACATGCGAATAATGCGTCATACCCACGTCACGCAAAATCCTGCATCTCGCAAGCAGAGTTTACTGCGCAACTAGCATAGATACAACGGCCCGACATGAATCATCGGGCAGTTGCCCGCCAGACACAACACCCGTCTGCCTTTTCTATAGAGTATGAGTGAACTTTACACCATGTTCCTCTTACCTCTATAAGCGAGGTCAAGTGTAGGCCTATTTAGAAATTCCATTTTTAGTTTCAATAAGGTTGTTGTTACGTGTTGTTTATACTGTGCGGGAAGGCAACCAAAATAATACTTAACAACTTCAAAACTGTATCACCTTCACGTCAGATTTCATTAAAAATCCTTATTTAACATCAGTATCTTTGTAGCCTGGTTAGAATTTTTCTTCTTAACATATCAATGGCAAAAAGTTCAAACATCTTTGGCCCAAAATTCTGCTGCGCGAACTCCGCTCACTGACAGTGACGCAGTCATAAGATCATCAAGTGCATAGGTGGCAGCGCATGCGGCGCTGGATGGAAGGTAGGCTATTGTCTGTGGGATGGTGCCGCATACGCACTTAAGATCTGAGCCGTTCGTGAGCTCCCATCAAAGTCAAAGCATTTATTTCAAATAGTGGAGATTGTCTTTGCTACGACCGTTTTGGGTCCGTAGTCTATTTAGAGATTTCCAAATCGGCCACGGTAACGCGTGCCCAGGCGGAAGGCTCTCTGTGGTTCGATAAAATTGTCTGCGGATTTATACAGCTCCCGCCATAGTAACTAGGTAACTAAATAGCGTTTATGCTATAGAAAAATAAAATATAGGTCCCAAAAAATTGCTGCTCTGATTCTATTTATTTACGAATCTTGCACAGCTACAGCTGTTTACTGATATGTATGTAAATTCGCCATGGTCAACAGACATTGGACATTAAGTATGTACATTTGATATAAATAACGTATTCACTGGAATGGTACTTTTCCTTTGGACATTGCTTTTTATGAGTATTACGGTTGGTGTAGATTTCTTTCTCTATAAGTACCTAGTTATTTAACCCATTGAAGGACACTAGAGGAGACACGATAGAAGTTATAATTGTTATTACGTCGAGGGGAAAAATTGTGCGTGTTATTACGTTTGATGTAGACTTCTTCCTCTATACCTACATTATTTAAAAAACATACTTTTATGACATACTAGCTGTGCCCCGCGGTTTCACCCGCATAAGTGTCGATCCCGTGGGAATATCGGGATAAAAGCTATCCCATGTCCTTCCCCGGGATGCAATCTATCTTTCTGCCAAATTTTATCGAAATCCGTTAAGTGGTTTAGGTGTGAAAAGGTACCTAACATACAGACAGACAGAGTTACTTTAGAATTTATAATATTAGTATGGATAAATTGGCCTATTTATTTTTTCGAGGCACAACTGTACAGTAGGCCGCATGTCAGCGGTATCAAACCTAGTATAAGCTGACCTCTGTAGCCTAGTATTCTATTGAATACGGAGTACTTTGACCTTGAGCTGTTAGGCCAGCTCAAGGTCAAAGTGGCCACTGACCCGCAGCCGACTGTACTAAGTTCATTTACAAACAACTACGTCTAGTAAAATTACAGGTATTGATTCTCTTTTCAACTTTCAATCTCTTTAGCCATGCTAAGTTAATTAACAATTCGTTTTGGTGGCTTCGACCAGTTCGACCTTAGAAAAAAACGCGACGTGAAGTCACATTGCCGAAATCTTTTGACGCGTTGCGTAGTCGCATTGCGCTGTTGTGTTTCGGTACATAAATTCAACATCTCTTATCTTCGCATGATCTAGTAGATGTGCTAGCGACTAGGATTAATCTACCTACTCAAGTTTATCCCTATGTCACGAGCCGCACATATTATATGACAGGATAGTTATCAACATAGTTGGGAAAAGGCTAAGCAGGTTGATATTGGTATCGGGGGGTATATTTGGGCAAAACCTCCCGAGATTCGTTGAAATGGCACAAATAATAGAAAGGGCTCTAGAATTATAAATGTTGTAAAATTGTCATGTTTACAATAATTTTTATCCATACTAATATTATAAATTCGAAAGTAACTCTGTCTGTCTGTCTGTATGTTGTTACCTTTTCACGCCTAAATCACTGAACGGATTTCGATAAAATTTGGCAGAGAGATACATTGCATCCCGGGAAAGGACATAGGATACTTTTTATCCCGATGTTTACACCGGATCGACACTTATGCGGGTGAAACCGCGGGACGCAGTTAGTAAAAATATAAAATATCGGCTTGAATATGTCTGTAAGTGTTATAACTGTGATTAAAATAAATAAACATCAAGAATTCTTAGAATTCTCGATTGACCAGATTTGATACGTGTTTAAATCTGAGTCAAATGACAACAACAGCTGATCGTATGGCATTGTTATTATTTATTGCGAATCACAAAGATAGCTACTGTTTCCCTGTCACTATACCTTTTAACACGACAGTGAAACTGATTACATTACATAATTTAACGTAAAGTCTATTCAAACTTATGTTTCAAATTAATATTATTTCAATATCGACTTTATTTCAATGGTAATTAAGTTGATTTCAGAGTGACTAGCACTATTGAAAAAGTTATAAAAATGTGTGAAGTTGTAACTGTGAAGCTGTAAACTCAACTTTATTGTGTTGATTTAAAGTTGTTTTTCCATAAACTCAATATTTGTTTACATTTTTGGCATATGAATCGCGAATGCAGATTACCTAAGTTTCTTTCACATGGGGGTATGCAGAAAAAGAAAATGCCACCTGCTTCGATCCTACAATAATGTATGGATGGATAGAAGCACCTGACGTTGTTCGTCTGAATAATTTACTTCCACAGTCAGAAATCCGAAACTATAAGTCTGACAACCAGTCTTACCAAGGGGTACCGTGTTATCCAGTAACTGACTTGTGGAGATCAGATAGGCAGTCGCTCCATGTAACATACTGGTATTCAGCTGCATCCGGTTAGACTGAAAGCCGTCCCCATAATAGTTGGGAAAAGGCTAGGCAGATGATGATTCTGAGACAACCAATTAAGCGATTATTCTCTGCCACTGAACGTGGCCTTTTTGTAATAGCGAAGTTTTCTAAACCCGGGAGTTTCCTCAAAATCTTACTCACTAAAATCCCTTTTTGTAAAACCCGTTTTGTAAACATGGGCAAAACCCCACATTAACATTTCGATACACGTGGCGCCATCTATTATCATTATAACGTTATTGTGGTTTTCCTCGGGAACAGCACTTTTTTTCGGGATGAAAGGTACCCTATGTCCGTTTCTGTACACCTGACAATGTATAAGCAAATTTTCAGGATGACCGGTTCAGTGGTTTAGGCGTGAAAAGGTAACAAACAAACTTACTTTCGCATTTATAATATTAGTTAGGATTGTAAACGTAAAGTTCTCGTGTGTCTGTTTATGTAGTATAGCGTAACCCTGAGTAACGCGTTTTCCTTACTGATTGCATAATTGCTCTTAATCATACTACGTTCGTAATTGTGCCCTCGCCTTGATAGATTACCAAGTATAGAAGTTAAGGCTATATTCGGGAATTTAAAATATATGTACCTACCTAACATAATCAGCCTAAGGTCCGACCGCGACAAATTTGCCAAAGATGTAAACAACAATACATAATCAGCCTATAATGTTCCCACTGCTGGGGCACAGGCCTCCTCTGTGTGAGAGGGAGCGGGCCGTAATCTACCACGCGGGCCCAGTGCGGGTTGGTAGATGTCACATGTCTTCGAATTTTTGGTTCTAGGACATGCCGGTTTCCTCACGATGTTTTCCTTCACCGTTTTGAGAGCAGTGGTGATGAAATAATTTACACAAAGTAAAGCGCCTGTCTGGGTTCGAACCTACGACCTACAACTCGTAAGTCGTGACCGTTACCACTGGGCGACCACTGCTCTCAAACAACAATGGCCGCTCGAAATTGAATAAAATCAACAAAATCGATAAACAAGAGGTTTTATTTTAAGTAATGTTAGTTTTCGTCTAAATCTCCGAGCTAACTAGACGAAAACAAACATTACTCAAAATAAATACTCTTGTTTATCGATTTTATTCAATGTCGAGCGGCCATTGTTGTTTACATCTTTGGCAAAGGCGCGGTCGGACTTTATAATGTTTTCACTGCTGGGACACAGACCTCCTCTCTTCGAGAGGGAGTGGGCTGTAATCTACCACGAGGGCCTCAGTTGATAGATGTCACATGTCATCGAATGTTTGGTTCTAGGACATGCCGGTTTCCTCACGATGTTTTCCTATTTAAAGAATTTGTTACCTATTGGGGTATCGTGGTGGCCCAAAGGTTTTAGGACCGTTTCGTGAACACAAGTTGCGGGTTCAAAAACTGCAAAGTTATACTTACTATGACTTTTTCAATTTCTTATTTTGTATTTGATTAGTTATAGACGCTATTAACTTCAATAAGAAATTGCCATTACACGTGATGTGTTACAGTGCGATATTTTAGTGCTGGTAATCAATTTTTTTAGTTCATTATTGACAAAACCTCCTTACGTAATACTTAGGTACTGCAGCCATGATTTATTGGTCTATTGATTTTACTACACTTTTACTATTGTAAGAGGATTGTGTGTAGTTGCAGGTGCCCTGTAACATGACCTTGAAAGAAATACCTAAGTATCTTATCATTCAATGCCAACCCCCTTTTTTTGTGGATGGGAAATCATCAAGTGACCCCTCCCGCTCTGGGTGGAGCGGAAGGGAGTGTCAGACTCTTACTGACTAAAACCCACCCGTGTTCCTTCCTTAGCCCTTTATGTTCCGGGGTAGCAGTAACCCTTTCGGACAATCCCGCTGCCCCGGAATACCCATCAATGCACGAAAGATATTATTCAAGCCGACTGAACTGGCAGTCTGGCACCCGGATTCGATAGTTTAGAATTTCAGACCCTCAAGTTTAGGATATGCAATCACGAGATCTCGATTGTTTTTCGACCAAGATTAATATCTGTAAACCTGGCGGAGATCTCACGAGAACGAGTTTGCATTCCCTGGTCAAGTTATCATTTAATTTTTGTAACACTATCAATTTGTACTAACGTTATTTTAATCTACTTTTCCAGGTGAAGGCGGAGTGTACACTCCTCGGAAGCTGTTGTCTGCGCTCGTGAACAAACTGCCGCAGTTCGGCGGCGGCGACCAGCATGACGCCCATGAGCTGCTCAGGCATTTGCTGGAAGCTGTCAGGTATGATAATCATGATACTCATTAACCGGTCAAGCGGCGCGCGTCGCCGATCGGCGGCGAAACAATAGAAAATCAATTGTGTCTCATTAGCGGAGCTTGACAGATTAAAGCCGAAAACTCAGATAATTCAAACTTATCTAAAGTTTTCGAATGCCCTTTAAAAAATCAAAATCAAAAGTCATTTATTCAAACTAGGCTGAGAATCAGCACTTTTAGACCGTCAAAATTACATACGACAGTCCCCCCCTCACAATTTTAAGTACTAAGGCTAGGGCTTGTAATAGAGCTTAATTAAAAGTACTACCAACATTTACTGCTACCCTAAAACAGAATTGCTGTGTTCCTGTTATTGTATGGGTGCTGCCGAAATATTTCTATATTTAACAGTTGATGTACCCATTGCTTTGGAATGTAACCTCTTCCATCAGATGGAATTTGGGCCTGACTAGCAAACATAAAATCTAATGTCTGATTTACAATTTTATGTCGGGAATGTGAATCTTATGTTGTGAGTGTTTTACTCTGTGTGCATACAAACGATCCGAGGGTGCAGTTGCCTCTGTTGGAGACGCGTGTCCCTCGTGTGTATGAGCTCTTATATGACCATGATTAAACATCAACTTAGCTACCAGTAAACATAGCTTAAAATGATAACAGAACCAAATACAATTCTCCACATCTATTCAAACATTTACCAACGATACTGCTATTGTCTACGCAAATACTATCTCGAATACCTTAGCACAATACTCCACACATAAACACCACGCATAACGGACCGAATGGGAGTCGTAAGTGCGGACAATGGAGGCCACATACATCCACACATGTGTATATCAACAAAAACCATTCTGTTCTCAGGTCAGAGGATCTTCGGCGATATCAGTCCGTGATACTGAGCAGCCTAGGCATGAACTCCAAAGTTGACCCCTCAAAGGTCGACGGAGAGGTCAAGCAAAAGGTCAAGTTCTATGGACAACAGGCCTCAGACACAATGCTTAGACCTGAACAGGTAATTAAGGTATAAAATAGGTCCGGGAGTACTTTTTTTATTGAAGAAATTGTTTTTTTTTTTTATGGCGGTGTTTATCCAGTATGGTTGTTGAGTTTTTTGGGCTGTAAATTGTTGAGTCGGGACAGTAGAGACAGATTGTTGTCGTATTTATAGGCAGCATGTGTGCAGTTGTAGGCGATTTTTAACGGCTGAGAATGGGCTAAGTAATAAGATGTAGGACTTATACTGGGTGAAATTTTAATCACCATTTTCGTCTTAAGAGGTCATTGTACTCATCATTATGAACAACTTTTACTATGGGACCAAACATGATATAGCGAAAAAAAAATCAGCTGTTCCCTACATTTTGACGAGTTATGCGAACATAAATGTAGGGAACGGCTGATTTTTTTTTTGACGATTAGTAACCCGACTGGGGACCTGCCCCAGTCGGGTTGCTAAGCTCTGGTTTTCAGCTTAAACCAAAAAAAAAAATGTGGTACATTTAGCAACAACGAAAAACTGTTTCCATACCTACATTATTTCTTATGAACAAGATATCTTCAATCAATAAACTAAGTGATAACATGGTACAGTTAGGGTACATGACGCATAAAAACACAGTCCGACTTTTTCTACGCAAAACAACTGATTAGGCAAAGCTTGTTGTCTGACTCTGAATGTAGTAAATAAAATCGATATCGTAACAACTTCTACTATTGTGACGTAAGTATACCTATACAAAAAAAATAAAATTGAAGTGTCTGTAATGCCACAATAACAGCCTTTTACTAAATACATATGAAAGTATATAATAACAGTTTTAAAAAAAATTATCTGTGTCTGTCTGTTCGGGCTAATCTCCGAAACTGCTGGACCGATTTCGACCGTTCTTTCATTGGCAGTTAGCTGATGTTACAAGGAATAACATAAACATGGGCTACTTTTTTTTTTTGAAAAATAATTAAAACCTACGAATTACCGACATCCACGCGGGCGTAGCCGCGTGCAGAAATTAGTTAATAATAATATAAACTTAACAGAACATGTCTGGCAAAATGATTTACAGCTCAACAAAGACTGTCGATAACAGCCATTTTGTGCGATAATAATTCTCCTTCTAGTGTTTTTTTTTGTTTTGCTCCCTCGTAGAATAGAAACTAATATTACAGCCGATCTATTTATGAGGGGCTTGTGGCTAAGTAATAACAGCCGCACGGGTCGATCGATCAGGTTAAGCTACGCTTGCCGCGGTTGGTCCGTGGATGGGTGACCATCTTTACATACCAAGACCCCTCCGTGCCTCGGAAAGCACGTTAAGCCGTTGGTCCCGGCTGTCATTCGTGGATCTTTGACAGTCGTTACGGGTCGTCAGAAGCCCCGAAAGTCTGACAACCAGTCTTACCAAGTGGTTTCGTATTACCCAGTAACTGGGCTGTGGAGGACAGAGAGGCAGTCGCTCCATGTAAAATACTGGTACTCAGCTGCGTCCGGTTAGACTGGAGGCCGAACCCCAACATAATTGGCAAAAGGCTAGGATGATTACAGTCGATCTGTTCTGGAAAAATTTCACATCGAAAACATAAGTGAATTGTCAATAGAGTCAATCCGGTCCCTAGCATCAACACGCGTACACGTCATGATGACGTTTCGTTGACGAAAGAATAGACAAAATGACAAATTTCCATGCTTAGACACAAGAAGCTTATAGATAAAAGTGGAGGCAACACTCTGAATACCTAAGTGAAGACGACTGTGGTCGGACGCTCTCTTTCTAAATACACACATAAGAATGAGACAGTGATATCTGTTTTCTTTGTCATAATATGTATGTATTTAGAAAGAGAGCGTCCGACCACAGTCGTTTTCACACAGGTATTTAGAGTGCTATCTCCATTTTTAACCGACTTCTAAAAAGGAGGAGGTTCTCAATTCGGATGTTTGTATTTTTTTTTAATGTTTGTTCGCGCATAACTCCGTCGCATGCCAACCGATTTGAAAAATGATTTTTTTGTTGGAAAGGGGTATACTTCCCAAATGGTCCCATGAAAATTTTATCGATATCGGACAAGCGGTTTTGAAAAATCAATAAAAATCTAAAAATTTATCTTCATTGTCTACATTAACGATCTTTTCGTTTACTTTTTTATGGGGTAGGTACAACTAAAAAAAAAGTGAAAAATAAAAACTTTTTACAAAAAAAAAAACAACCGACTTCAAAAAAAAAACACTACAAAGTGATAAATAACTTTAATTTCGGAAGTCGGTGTCAAAAAACGAAAATGCGGAACCAACGACACCGACTTCCGAAATTAAAGTTATTTATCACTTTATAGTGTTTTTTTTTTGTTACCTGTTTAAGCTTCTTGGCTTGAACACGTAGAATGCGTACAAATATTACACGTAGAATGCGTATAAATATTTCTACAATCTGTCATTTTGTCTATTCTTCCGTCGGCAAAACCCGTTTCTACGGCGGTCATGCTACGCGCGCTGGTGGAGTGGACAGCTCACTTTACCTACCTACGTTTTCACAGTGAAATTATTACAGAATAGATCGGCTACTGATTGACGTCTTTATGTCGAAAGTCAAAGTTTAAATGACTCAAAAATATTCAGAATGACTTGATTACGGTTTTTGTTGAGTGTTTGTTTTTTACGTTATGTTGAGATTTGGGTTTATTAATACTCATCCGCCAACCCGCACTGGGTCTGCGTGGTTACGGACCAGTCCCTCTCACAGGAAAGAGGCCTGTGTCCCAGCAGTGGGGACATTATAAGCTGTTCTTGCTATATAGGGAAAACTTTAAAAACATGGACAAAATTCAAAACAATATGGCCCTTTAAGTGCAGATCAGCGTTTGCTTCCCTACGCTATGAGTTGCGAATAATAATAATTATTATTATCGCATGAAAGCAGTATTTGTCTGGCCTGTAGATTAACCCATTGAATGTCGTAATTACAGACACAATTAAAAAGCCATTGTGTCTCGCGTAGATCTACGTTCCGACAGACGAGAGGTTAAAGCGCCAGTTATCTGTGTCTGGGGAGTTTGTGCATGCGAGTTTTGAGTTTATGAGCCCCAAAAGATTTACAATATTTATATTTTTTTACCGCCCGCAATGGCAGAGGTCTGACGTCTGTGGCAAAGGGAGGTCTTTGCCCAGCAGTGGGCCGACCGCCCGACCCGATTTAGGCAATCATAGACACGCTAAGAACAAGAGGGGGACATTACGGGCTTAATAGACAGACAGATATTTTTAAAAGAAACATGCAAAAGCTACTAATGAAGAGATAGAATTTCATCTACAACTTTTTCGTTAACTCAAAAAGAACCCGCAAGAAAAAGGTTACTTTTTCATTCAAATCAATTTATTATTACATAGTAATGTGAGCGTTACTCCAAAATCCTAGTTTGCAAATAAACCTGTGACCCACCACCTTACTTCCAGGTATTCCGCGGCTTCCTAGTCTCGACCCTGGAATGTCAAGAGTGCCTGCATCAGTCTGACAGGGCAGAGTACTTCCTGGACCTGTCGCTTCCAGTCGCAGCCAGCCGTCCGCAACCCCCCGCAGTAGTACGCAGGAAAACGCCTAATGGTATGTTTGATTTTGACGTTCTATGTGTGTATTTGTGTTGTGTGTATTGTGTGTTAAGTAGTTACACTTGAGTTCAGAAAGGCTATACAAGACAAAAGTGAATTAGCAAACTTATGTTAACTGTTATGATTGGCTGCCTGAAATAACAACAGCTAATCAATGTGCTAGTGCACGAGTTATAGGTCGTAGGTTTGAACCCAGACAAGAGCTTTACTTTGTGTAAATTATTTCATCACCACTGCTCTCAAAACGGTGAAGGAAAACATCGTAAAAACGAAACCGGCATGTCCTAGATAAAAAATCGAAGACATGTGACATCTACCATCATACCATCCGGTTAGGCTGGAAGCCGATCCCTTCATGGTTGGGAAAAGGCTAGGCAGATGATGATTATGTGATAACTACCAATCCGCACTGGGCCCACGTGGTGGATTACAGCTCACTCCCTCGCACAGAATGAGGAGGCCTGTGTCCCAGCAGTGGGAATATTATAGGCTGATTATGAATCAAGTCCGTTTATACAGGTTGAAATTGAAAACATGCGACAAATTGAAATAGGAGATTGTACTCATCATTATGAACAACTTTTACTATGGGACCAAACCTGAAATCGCGAAAAAAAATCTGCTGTTCCCTACATTTTGACGAGTTATGCGAACATAAATGTAGGGAACAGCTGAATTTTTTTTCGCGATGTCAGGTTTGGTGCCATAGTAAAAGTTGTTCATAATGATGAATACAATCTCTCATTTCAATTTGTCGCATGATTTCAATTTCACCTTGTATACTACGACTGCACACGAAGTTTAAATAAATAAATGTGATTAGCCGACTAAAGACAGAGGACACGACAAGAGTTTGACATCTGTCAGATTATTTTTGTATTGATAAGGATTAACCTTTCAGCAATCGAGTAAAAGACCTGTATTCTAGAACTTTTCAAGCTCAAATCTCGTCCCGCACCCCAAATAGTCGTAATACACTTTCAATCACAAACTGAATCATTTTGAAGAATATTGCTAATCCATTGCTTCGTATGTTCGAAAAATTTGAGTGCTCAACAACGTAAATAACGCAATGAATGTTGTTGGACTGTCAAAATGAAAGCCATTTCTACTGATAGTGTGTTACGCAATTACTTCGTTAAGTAGAGGTTTGTGCTTCTAGAATTTGGGTCTAAAGCCAGGTAGATTTTGAAATATCTAGCTTGATGTGAGAAGTTTTTTTTGTCCCTATTTTAGCAATTTCTATGATACATACTAAGACGGCAATTCATTCTATTTAACTTATGTTTTCGTTTGTTCACAAATATCCTTACTTGCAGTTTTATTTCCGAATCCAGAATGCAATCAATATGTCGAACTGCGCTTTAAACTAAAAACTCTATGTTGTAACATTATCTCGCATGCTTTGCTTCATTGTACACGTCATGACATGTTTTGCACCATTTTTAAACAACATTGTTTTTATTATCATCGATAAAACTCATTCTATCGATCATTCAACATCGAATTAAGCCCACGTTTCCACGTGCGTAGAAATATCGAAGCGGGATTTTCTCGCGCACTGTATTTACTGTCGGTGTTGAGCTAAGCATTGAGAATCCAACAAGAATGCATTGCAGCGCGTCATAAAAACACTGTTGGAATTTCAACCCTTGGCGGTAAACAGAGCGTTGAAAATATAATAACTTGGGATACTGAAGGTAGAAATAAAACGTCTCATAAGTAGTACTCATTCACCATGCTTAGATTCTTCAATTCGTACGCTGTCTCTATAAGCCGCAAAACAAATGCCTTTAGTGTCGAGCGAACTTTCCTGCGAAACGTCCTATATAGCTCCATCTCTTTTCCCCACCGCAACAATGATGCCTTTGACACATACCCTATACGGCCTCTCTCACTTAAAACTTAAAAGAAGTGGTGCAAAACAATCCCGACGAGTGTATAACGCGAAACAATGTGTAGTAACTAAGGCATGTAATGACAAGAACACATATTTTCAGAAGAGAATGTTTACAATGCGCAAGACGAGAAACCTTCCAAACATCAGTTGAAGAAGGAGCGGATGGCAGCGCGCAAAGCCGCCAGAAAGAACAAAGGTGGTACCACAATACCAGAATTTTGTTCACACCACATTGTTGGCTGGCTGGCATTTTTATATAACCTCATATAACCTGTGGGATAAAATTTAAAACTAAATATTCTGCTTCTACATATTTTGCATAATTATACTGCTTTTGAGTGATACCAAAAACAAAAAGTTGAAAAAAAAAATCTCGCGGCAATACATGGATTTAGCTTCAGTACTAATTAGTCACACTAATATCGTTTCATACATCATTTTGTCTCGTTTAGATTGTTTCTGTCATTAGTTGTCACGCCAGCAATTATTTATCAAGTCACCATTTTTCATCAAATTGCAATTGCCGTCTTTAGTCAACCGAAAACTTATTTCAAATCCGTCTTTTCAGGTAACTCTACGTCCAAAGATGAGCAGTCTGGGGATGCCAACGGTACCACCAAGACTGATGGTAAGTCATCCTCTGAACAATCTGATGCAGACGTGGAAGATAACCTCGAGGATATGCCCAGACAGCCAGACACACATACCGTGTCTGTAGGAACACAAGCCATTGCCCACACAGCCGCAAACTTCGCCGCTTACCACATGGAATCTGGCTATAACTCCGAAAAAGTCATCAGCTCCGACTCCATTCGCACCAGTCCAGTCGATATGGATAAAGAAAAGACAGACAACACCCCAGAACACGCGGATAAGGATAAAGTCGAGTTCGCAGACCATTCAACCTCGACCACAGCAATACCGCTCGAATATAAACCTCTCATATGTTTAGAGAACCTTTCTAACCCAGATTCGGGCGTCGCAAGTCCAGAGGCGACCAAACATAACTCGACGGAAACTGTCGATAATGTTGACTCCCCGACTAATGGCAAGGAACTCGGGAGTCATAGCTCCTTGTCTAGCGAAATCAACCTGGAACTATCGAGTCCGCAACATAACAAAATGTCCCCTGTCAAAACGGAGTTCGAAAGGCCGGTGTCAAGAATATCTTTCGTCCCTGACGTCCCCGAATACTCGAATGAAGTAGTTTCGCGGGGTATCAGCGTACAGGGCTGTCGGAGTGTTCTCGAACACAGCGGAGAGAGCAGTTACGAATCCCTGCCTGAAAGCAAGAACTTCAACGACCTGAACAATCATTTGGACAAACTTAAACTTTATAATTTGGACGATTCTAATACCAAAAAGCCCGCGTTACCTTCACCCGTGACCGTCGAGGCGCCGGCGGATCCTCCCCCACCCGCGCCGAAGCCTAAAGTAAACAACATTGATACCGAGAAGAGTCAAAGAGACTTCCTGCCGTACTCACGACAGAGTCCGCTATCACCACGTTACGTATGTGATGAAGATGAGTGCAGCATCCAGTCGTGTCTCAGTCAGTTCACCGCGCTAGAACTGCTCACAGGCAACAACAAGGTCGGATGTGAGACATGCACCGAACGAATCAACGGGAAGGACGGAAAAACAATATACACAAACGCTACCAAACGATTCTTGGTATCGAGTCCGCCCGCAATCCTGATCCTTCACCTGAAGAGGTTCCAAATTGGCCTCCGATGCATGTTCAGAAAGATGTCCAAACACGTGGACTTCCCGACCATCTTGGACTTAGCACCGTTCTGTGCTATGGACAAAGTTAGAAAGTTACCGAACGTGACTAAAGGACAGAATGAGTTGCTGTACTCTCTGTACGGCGTCGTGGAGCATTCGGGCGGCATGCACGGCGGCCATTATGTGGCGTATGTGAAGGTACGAGGGCCAGTGAAGGCGGGGGATCCGCGCTGGTGGTTCTTGCCAAAGGGCGGGAATATAAGTCCTCCCGCCGCGGTTAGCGGGGACGGTGACGCCGACTCCGAGTCGGAATTATCGGGCTACGAATCAGGCGAAGGCCCCGCCTCAGCAGCGGAGCCCCCTTCCGGCAAGTGGTACTACGTATCAGACAGCATGGTGTCCGAAGTGAGCGAGGAGAAAGTACTAAGGGCACAAGCCTACCTGCTCTTCTACGAGAGGATCTTATAAACGCCTCGTCCGGCGCTCGTCGGCCTAAAGTTTGGATTGGCATTTAAGTGGAAGACTGGTAGAATCGATACGTAGGCAAGTTGCATGATGTTACGTTATTGAAGGCGCTGTAAATAGCTTCGGATGTTTATTATTTACTGGCTTTTTCGTTATAATTATAATGTTTGGTGCGCTCTCCGACGCGCCCATGTGATTAGTTTATTTTTATTAATGAATTGTTTATGTATATTATGTCAAGTGCAGCGCTGGTTGTGAGGTGGTCCGGGTGTCTACGAGCACGTTTATTTAGGTTACACGTTGTTACACCAATAATCTTGTTACCATGGGTGCTAAACTTAGTAATACCCGACGAATATTAGCGAAACCGAGCCTTATTTTATATTTTACAACCAGCGTTTCAGAGACTCATCCTAAGCTTGTTATATTGTTAGTTTTATATAACGAACTTGAAGAATACTATTAGTCACAATTCTGTCCACAGCTAAGCCTGGGCTCTATATAAATTATGGTTGAACAGCGTTCTATAATAGCGAAGTCTAATCTGTGTCGCAAGCCCTTGTAACGAAACATTTTCTAAGAGACATTTTTCGTGACTCTATTTCTTGCACATGGATATTGTCGTGCAGGGTCAAATCAAATTAGCTAACGGAACTCTGCAGACGTGATGGGCGGGTATCTAAACACGATAAATTACAGTACCCGGCGATAAATATTGCACATCGACCTTTGGAAAGAAACAATCGGCTAATTTCGGCTTCGTAGTGCGTTATCTCTGTCGCACACTACCTATGTGACGTTAACTGACGTTTTGTCAGTCGTTGTTCAAGTGCGATAGAGTATGGTCGCGTCCAGTTCAAAATATATATCTAGAGTTGTTAACACCCCCAAATTCAAATAATTTAAAGTTGTACTATGGCATCTTTAGGAAAAATAGGGGAACCTTTTTATTTTACCCCAACCTAAAGCAATCATTTATAGAAAAATTGGTGTATTTTATACAAAGAATAAAAAGAATTATCAAAAAAAGCAAATCATAATTGTTTTAACAGCTCCTAATAGATACCGGACTGTTTGTATTTCGTGCGACAGAGATAACGCTCTACGAAGCCGAAATTAGCCGATTGTCTCTTTCCAAAGATCGATGTGCAATATTTATCGCCGGGTACTGTACTTGAAGTAAGCGGTGAGAAAAAAAAACCGACTTCCAAAAAAACACTACAAAGTGAAAAATAACTTTAATTTCGGAAGTCGGTGTCTTTGGATCTGTATTTTAGTTTTTTGCCACCGACTTCCGAAATTAAAGTTATTTTTCACTTTGTAGTGTTTTTTTGGAAGTCGGTTTTTTTTTTCTTAAAAAGTTTTTATTTCACGCTTTTTAGTGGGTCTGCTTATAATTTATCTAAGTTACAAAACAATAGCCTAGTGATCATCGCCTTTTACAAACAAAATATTGCTTTTCCCGATGCAGGGAAGTTAATTGTTGAGGAGTTCTCCAGGTCCACCATCAACTCCATATCACCATTCACATTGTGACGAGCATGAACTGCTTAGCAACCATATTAAAGTAATCGAATCGCAACCCGTGAAATACTTAGATATTATTGAGTAGTTCCGGTGGCCATCTGTGGTCTTCATCATCAGCACCACTTCACCAAATGGTGCTTTCCGAGTTACTATAAAAAATACTCAAATCGCTATAGGTGTGCCTATAATATTTGAAGAGTTCCTTCGATTTCTCCAGGATCTCATCATCAAATCCTGACCTGATGTTTTTAGACTAGAAGCTGATAATCCTGGCTGCAGCATCAGGCCAGACTTATGTCAACATTGCATTGAACTTAAAATTTAGTCCTGTTTAAAATGAGCCCAAACACGACTACGGTGCTGTTATTTCAAGGTTTGTACTTTTTCTGATGCTCCTGGCTTCAGCATCAGGTCTCTATGTACTTCGGTGTTCCTCATTAACAGTACGTTTATCCACACATCGAGCCCTTTTC
This sequence comes from Amphipoea oculea, assembly GCA_945859645.1. Classification (NCBI taxonomy): domain Eukaryota; kingdom Metazoa; phylum Arthropoda; class Insecta; order Lepidoptera; family Noctuidae; genus Amphipoea; species Amphipoea oculea. The sequence continues at coordinate 18,674,285 of OX243880.1, forward strand.
AATGAGCCTAAACACGATATATCTGCTGTTAGTGTCGAGGAGTTAGGTACTCTGCAGAGTATCCTGACTGCAGCATCAGGTCATGACTTGATGATCATGAGACCAAATGTGACAAATGCCCTATCAAACATCAAAACAATTTACTAAAACAGTCCTTGCCTGTTTGAGTAACTTCTTACTGTTAAGGAGTTGTACCTTCCATCATCAGCCCAGCTACCTGAGATGGTGACAACCATACGCAAATAAACAAGATACTTCATAAAATATGCGAAAAACAATAAGTGAGCCTATAAAATTTGAGGGTTGCCCTCGATTTCTCTAAGATCCCATCATCAGATCCTAACTTGGTGACAATGGGACCACCTCAGAACTATCTACTTTCGAACAAAAAAAGAATTTTGAAAATCCATCGACAATTGGCGGAGTATTCGATGAACAAACATACAAAATAAAAATAATAATGATGATGATAAAAAAAAAAAACATACAAACAGCCGAACATAGTACCTCCTCCTTTTTGTGAAGTCGGTAAAAATGTGTTTTTTCGCTAATTTCGCGGAGTTTCGCTCTCTAATTTAATGTGACCCGGTATAATCACTGCCGAAGAATAACGTCGTAAGCGCTAATCTAAAGGAATTGACGGTGAATACAAAGTCGGTGCACTTACGACATTATTCACCGGAGTAGTGCGTAGTGTTAATGTATTTGATAAATTATGTTACGTTGATACCAAACGAATATTTAAATTCATCTCATTAAGATTAAATGTTTCACCCAAATGTACGTAATTGGTCGATTATGTTCGTGTATTTATTCCTATATTTATGTTTGTACTCTGTAATCATGTTTTCGCTGGGAAGTTGTTCATGTTGACCAACCGGTGTCCTGTTCTGGTACTCATGTCGGTAGCGGCATCGCCCACTCTTTCAACGGGCAAAGTCTTCCATTGAGGTGTCAGAAATGTAAACTTACATTACAACTCATAAATGATTTCATCGTATTCGCTACCCGCTTTTAACGAAGTAGATAAGTTATTTATTATAGTATGTGTTGTCAATTACGTCAATTTTTGGACTGTCACCCCTAGTTTTTAAATGATTTTCTTTTCCAATGAAATAATCTCATAAGATGTATATTTTAACTTTTAACTTCACAATTATATTTGATGTTATCCAAGCAATCATTTTACTCGATTTGAATGTACTGACTGGTATGGATCGTGGGTTATTTGTTGACTATTTTAAAGCGATAATTGGCATATAGAAATAACGACAAAATATTTAGTTCAAGGGGATTAACTTCACGACATACTAATCGGTACATTTGTATATAATGGGATAAAACAATATTAGTAATCTTAGATCTCTGTGTGATCTCGCGTTGTTGGAATATTCTAACCTCTATTTATTACATTAACTTGGTGCCATTTTGTAGAAAAATGGAAACGTAACCCAACATGACGCGCTTTTAATATTGTCTGGAACAAACTTTAATTATGCTGCAATACACTTATTTTTAAAGTGATAACTAAAACTTCAATAAATGAGTTGAATCATTTGATTAAATTTGGGAGTAAAACTAATGTTATTTTATTCATATCATCCTGTCATATTATTTTGTAGGTTGTACATACACTTTTTATAAAAGGTTAGGCTACCTTCGCGGTAACGACCGAGTCGCACGACAAGTCGGGTCCCGTACACCTATGTTTATTTTAATCGCATATTAAGTTTTAAAACAAGCATTATGTAACATTGAGTGCTCAATTTAGTTGTTGCTTTTACCGTGTGCAACTAATTATGTTTTAAGGACTTGTTACACTTTTTGTTTGCGTTTGAGATGGAAATACTCGAGTTGTCAGTGTTCTGCCAGATAAAGAACTTTACGTCTTTTTTTAATATTTGTAGGTCTTTGATTAAAAGGATTGAAGATTTTTTATGGAACCAGCATAGCTATTCACAACCATACTACAGGCTATCGTATCGAAAACCTGACATTTCGATAACCTGATTATACTTGCCCTCAACAGCAAATAGCTGTTGGAAGAATAGCGGGCGTCTATTTGATTTAAACTGACAAAATTTCCGGGTTTTGGACTTGTGAACAGCGTTTAGAAGACTCATACGATAACAATGATTAATGTTCGATACGATACGGAAGCGTATCGAGTGTTTGTGAATAGCTATGCTGGAATACCTACAGTCGCGCCATTTTTTTTTTTTTTTTAACGTTAATGTCTCGAAAACGTCGCACTTCACGTCTTTTATGTTTTCTATTTGCATTAATGTCAGCTATTGCTTTATATTAGTTTTGATGCGTGGCTGCAGTTTTTAAGAAAAAATCAATATAGCGCGACAGTGACAGTTGGTATGCCACGGATCTACAAAGCCATTTATTTACACACTAGAAACTTACCCCCCCCCCCCTTACTAATAAAAGTTATTATATCAGATGAATAGTTACACACCGATTTCTCTATTTCAGTCGTAAGAAATTTGACTTTCGAAAGAAGAAGGCAAAGCATTGTGTAACTATACAGACGCTATACAACGTTTATTAGTACGGGGGTGAGGGTATAAACCCGAGGTAATCGGTTTGTGGAGTATCCATATTCTGAAAGCTGAAATTCAGCGATTTCAAGGCACAGTGCGCCCGTCCTATTTCGTACAGCGCTCATATGGACATTCAAAGATATTAAGGCGCGTGGGGATCACGAGCATTCGGTCCCCAAGTGAACGTTCGCTTTCGAATGCTTGCGGTATAAGCAGCTTTATTTTTATATAGATTCAAGTATTCTCATCTCGAATGTTAGCTTTGTAAGCAGTGTTCAAGTTGTTATAGACGATTTTTATGATTGCATTTGACAACATTATGTTAGTCTTCTACCGTTAGATAGCTTGTGTTATTATTTGATATTTTTTTTTGTATAATATTGAATTCACATAATTGAGTTACGAAAAGTGTATTAAAATATAGTTGTAAAATGTCTATTTGATTTTTATTGTTACTTCCACGTTTATCCTTATTGAAAAGTCCTCCTTGTAGCGGTATCTACAACGCCACATGCGAACAACGCGTCATACTGACGTCACACAAATCCTGCATCTCGCAAGCAGAGTTTACCGCGCAACTAGCATAGATACAACAGCCCGACATTGAATCATCGGGCAGTTGCCCGCCAGACACAACACCCGTCTGGTCGGAGGATCCTCCCTTTTCTATAGAGTATGAGTGAACTTTACACCCTGTTCCTCATACCTCTATATCCTTATCTATTTCTATAACGCCGAACCTTTCAAATTATTATTATTTCCTAGCGTGTGCTAATATGACTCGCCAGACCGATTTTAGTTTTAAATACTCGATCACAACAGCTAATGCAATAGTTGGGCTTAGGTCTGTATTGAAATACACACATCAAAAGTGTCTAGGGATCAAGCATTTTTATGCGGATTTCTTGAGATTGAGATGTGGCTTTGTAATAAATTTATGATTTTATAAATTTATATGGATCCTTTTTGGTGCATTTCATAATTTGAATCAGGAACTGTGAATCAAATTCGAGTAAAAGATGAAAATCAGCTGTCAATATTTTCCCTATAAAAACATACAACGCATTGAAGACATTATTAGTGCTACTGTTTCCCTACTACTGATTAAAACCAACGTTATTATGGAGCGGCGACGTCATTTAAGCAGGGAAGAAATGCTCAGAGCCGTGGGAATGATAGAAGCTGGTTCCCGGCAACGTACTGTGGCTTTAGCTCTGAATACAAGTCAGAGTGTTATCAGTCGACTTTGGACACGTTACCGAAGCACTGGTACCGTGGCTGAGCGCCATGGAGGACGGTATCGCTGCACCACACGGAGACAAGACCGATACATTCAAATATTAACTCGAAGAGCTCCAACAATAACCGCCATGATGTTAGCCGTGAGGCTTCATCACTCTTCAGGGAACTTAATTAGCGACCAAACAGTCAGAAACCGCTTGCATGAAGTGAACCTTCATTCCCGAAGACCGCTACGGGTACCACCTATAGCAATGCACAATCGTAGGATTCGATATCAATGGGCTCTTGAACACAGAAATTGGGCAGAAAAACAATGGCGTTTCGTGTGCTTTTCTGATGAGTCTCGTTTTGGTATGAGACCGGATACAAGACGTATACGACACTGGAGAACCCCTGGACGCCAACAGCGATTAAAATCCTGCCAGGAAGTCCATCCTTATAGTGGTGGAACCATCATGGTATGGGCGGGTATTTGGATCGGCGGAAGAACTGAGTTGATTTGGATCAGAGGCAACCTCAACGCTCAAATTTATGCTGAGACGATTGTATCAGACGTCATCGTTCCTCTACAAGTGCAAATCGGTCCCTTATTTCAGTTAATGCATGATAATGCACGACCGCACACCGCAAGAGTTGTAAGACAGACTCTCGCCGCAGCTAACATCAATGTCCTGCCCTGGCCTGCTCAGTCGCCAGACTTGAACCCGATTGAGCATGCATGGGATATGCTACAGAGAAGAGCTCTGCCGAATATGGAGGGTATCCAGTCGCAAGAAGACCTTTTTTTGTTGTTGCAACGAACATGGGCGGCCATTCCACAGCGTGATTTGGATGAACTCATTTTGAGTATGCCAAACCGATGTTCTTGTGTTGTTAGTGTTCGCGGTAGAAACACGGATTATTAATTGTTTAAGTTACCCAATAAAATTTTAAAGAAAACTGTTATTTCAGTCTTTTTTTCGAACTTTTGTGTTAGTGGTTCAAATGTCAAAAATCCCTTTATTAGGAAAATGGCAAATTTCTTTATTAATGCAAAGGTGACTTGGTTTATCGTTACTGTGACAAACGAAAACACTTTATTTGATGAATCCTTAAAGAAAATTTTAATTAATATCAATCAGGAGAAAAGTTATTGCAAAAATATATGTTGATCCCTAGACACTTTTGATGTGTGTAGTTATCCTGGCATCAAAAACAAGTGTAAAGTAATTTCAGCAGACTCGGTCATTCGCCAAATACAGTTTGGCAATAAGCCCCGACATTAATTTTCCTCTGACAACGTCTTACCAAGGGATATTGTGTTACCCAGTAATTGGGTTGTGCAGGTCAGATAGGTAGTTGTTCCATGCAAAAATACTGGGATTAAGCTGCATCGTGAAAAGCCTTGTACAGTCGCCGTCAGATATATTGTAGCAGACAAGGTGACCAAATACTTCTGAACAATTTAAAATGTCAATAAGTTCCATACACTACAAGTTACCATTAATATCTGAACATTCATTACTTCATTAATATCTGAGTAGATGCTTGTCAATAATTTCTATACAAACAACTAACCAAAAATATCTGAACACTTACAACGTCAAGTGTATCTACGCAGACAAATACTGAGCTTACCTAATTCGTTACTGCGTGATATAAAGGACGAACCAAGAACGACTATCGACTTGACTATCTGTGGTTAGTCCAGTCAGTTGGTTGTTTTACCTGGAAAGTTTTTAAACTGGTGATTTTATTGACGTCGAGGTGCTCTCTTCGAATTTTTACATTGTCCCCAGAGTTCTACCGCAAAGGCATAAATGACTATTGATTTTACCAAAAAATTGTGAAGACATAAATTGAAGGAAATTTTTTCTAGTTTAATTTTGTAGATTAATGTGTTATCTTAAAATGAGTTGGAAAGGAGATATTGTCAAAAAACTGCTATATTAGGCGCCATTTTTCGAATATGGCGGTGCGAGCGGCAAAGATGAGCGACAAAGTGAAAATTCGGAGAGAACACGTCGAACTCAATAAAATAACCAATTTTCAAAACTCCCGGAAAAAATTTCAGGTACCTAACACCCTTTTTGAACACAAAATGACTGTGTTCTAGGTATAAATACGATGGAATTGGGAAAGGGAATAAAAATTGTATAGAAAATCATTTGTTTAAGATACAACTGATATTTTATGTAATGTCACACTTGACGTTGTAAGTGTTCAGATATTTTTGGTTAGTTGTTTGTATAGAAATTATTGACAAGCATCTGCTCAGATATTAATGAAGTAATGAATGTTCAGATATTAATGGTAACTTGTAGTGTATGGAACTTATTGACATTTTAAATTGTTCAGAAGTATTTGGTCACCTTGTCTGCTACAATATATCTGATGGCGACTGTACGGTCTAAGCGTTCCAATGTACGCGTAGTTGGTCACGCGTACACAGGAACGACAGTCCGCACCTGCAGGACTGGAAGGCAACCCCCAACATTCTGAAAAAGGCTAATCTGCATTAGCGACTTATTTGCCAAAAATGTATACAAACAAATATGAGTTTATGGAAAAGTAATTTTAATTCCTACACAATAAAGTGCAGTTTACGCTGCAACTTAAAACTTTTTTTATAACTTTTCCAATAGTACTGGTCACTCTGAAATCAACTCAATTACCATTACAATAAAGTTGATTTTTTTAACATGAAATAACATCAATTTTTGAAAAATAAATTTGAATAGAGTTTATGCAGATGACGATGGCACTAACTTTCCTTTACAAGAGACTCCATAAACAAGACAAAAGGGGAAAAAAGCTGTAAATATTTTCAAAGTAGGGGCAGAAAATAAAACAAAATATACAAAAATATAAATAAATATTTACTCTTTACACTTTACTTACAACAGTACCTTATTACATAGAAATCCATACTAATATTATAAATTCGAAAGTAACTCTGTCTGTCTGTCTGTATGTTACCTTTTCACGCCTAAACCACTGAACCGATTTAGATGAAAATTTTTATAGAGATAGATTGAGTCCCGAGGAAGGACATAGGATAGTTTTTATCCCGATATTCCCACGGGATCGACACTTATGCGGAGGAAACCGCGGGGCGCAGCTAGTACTCTATAATCAGCTGATCATAGCTCTTCTGTTTATCTGGTCAATGTGCGTAGCATCGAATGGTATGAGATTAGTTATTTTGGGCACCTCTAGTAATGTCAGCTCTATAATACAATACAGCACCTGTAGGCTGTCCTTTGCTTTCTGTAACGCCTGAAAAAAAGAGAAGAATTTATTTGTATGGTCAGCAATAAAAGTATAATATTTCGACATTTTTCATTCGGGCACTATTGCTAACGCTATTGGCAGGGAGATTTGATTTACAAATCCATCTAGAACTTTTTAGGAACCTAATTCCTAAACTGAATTTGATGTCCTCTCTTAGAACATTGGTAAATGCCGCCGTGCGACGAGAGAATGCGTTCTTGACACCTGTCAAGTTTCATACAAACAGATGCGTGTTTTTCGATTTTGATCTTTATTAGCTACTAGTTGCGCCCCGCGGTTTCACCCGCATAAGTTTCGATCCCGTGGGAATATTGGGATAAAAAGGATCCTATGTGTTAATCCTGGTCATAAGCTATCTGTGTGCCAAATTTTATCCAAATCCATTCATCCTCACAAACTTTCGCATTTATAATATTAGTGTGATAGTAGGAAGTAGGACTAGGAACTGTCGCACTGACAAGTGTCAGGAACGCATTCTCTCGACGCCCGGATTGTAGCTGGTGGTAGGTGTGGCTTTATAGCCTTATCTAATAATGGATAAAATCCACTTACTGTAATAGCCTTTTCTTTGAGCTCCGGTTTCGTCGCCATCTGCCTTTTGATCGCGTTCATCTCTTGAGGTGTATAACCAACCAATTTGGAAAGCACTTCACTCGTGAACTCAACGTCCAGACTCCCTGTACCATCTACAATAGTACATTTCAAACTCCAGCCATCCTTACTAACGGACAGTTTCGATAACAAACTCATAACTTGACCTTTAACTTTGAAAACTTTCCCAACTTTAGCACTTTCACTCAAATCCTTAATCTGTTTTATATACACGAAAGGTTCGGAAGACACTATATTTGGACCTGTATTTTGAGGAGCACTAAGGTCATTATTGCCTGCATCTATCTGAGATTCTAGTTCTCGCAAGTAATCTTCGTCTTCTCCTAAAAACAGGTCGTTTTCATCGGGATATTCATCGTGGTTGACTGCATCAGTTTTTAATTTCTTTTCTGGATTTGTATTGTCAGTGACAAGCGGTCTTTTTCCTGGATTATCAGTAAATTGTTCTTCTAAAGCCGCTAGTTGGTCCACATCTATGTCGTCGTCAGCGAAGTTGGCGGGTTGGTCCACATTGTTTGGTTGTTGGTGGGGTTGGTCAAATGTTGGCGTAGGAGTGACGTATGCTGTCGGCATTTGCGTGTGTGGTGTTGGTATGTTTGTGTTTCTTGGCACACTGATTGTTGTGTTGGGGTCTTGTTCTAGAAAATACAATGATGGTGGTAAGATGAAAGGTCCCTTTCCTCTGAAAGGGACGGCCCTTCAAGATGAAAGGGACGGCCTAATATTCTTTAAGTTTCGCATTTTTCACACGTCGCCTTCAACATTGGGCAATGTGCGTATTGTCCGTGATTTATCGTGGGCCTTTCATACAACAACATTAATTTATGTTATTTTAAAACCTTTTTTATTTTACTTTTTTATTTAATTTTATCATGTAACAGTGTTTTTGAATCAATTTATAGAAATAAATACCTCCAGACATTTAGATTAGTGCGGGATTGTCCGAAAGGGTTACCGCTACCCCGGAACATAAAGGGCTAAGGAAGGAACACGGATGGGTTTTAGTCAGTAAGAGTCTGACACTCCCTTCCGCTCCACCCAGAGCGGGAGGGGTCATTCGATGATTTTCCATCCATAAAAAACCGGCCAAGAGCGTGTCGGGCCACGCTCAGTGTAGGGTTCCGTAGTTTCCCGTCCGTCACAATAAGTGTTCCCACGTACAATTCGATAATACCCGCACCCTAATTGCGTGACACACTATCAATCGGAATCAGAATCATTTCGAAGCCAATTGCTAATCCATTGCTTCATAAGTTCGAAAAATTTGTCTGCTGAACACGTAAATAACGCAATGAATGTTGTTGAACTGTCAAAATGAAACCGATTCCGATTAATAAACTGTTACGCAATTGCCCCGCCGCCGCCGACCCAATGTAATAAGTACCTACAGCGCCATCTCTCGGGGAATTGGGTTACTAATTAATACATACCTAGACGTGCCAGAAGTTTTCGGTGGTAATTTTGGATTGCGAGAACCGATTTTAATAATTCTTTTTTTGTTTGAAAAAAGATACGTTCAGGATAATAAAATATGTAAACGAAGTTAAAAAAAAAGCTTGCATATACGATTATACTACGAACTTAGTTCAGAAATGATTTTGTACAACTTTTTGTCTTTTTTGTACAAAAACTGTTGTTTCTATCAAGTTCAAAATAATTTTCCTAGAAAGTCCTTATAAAGTTCTACTTTTCAGATTTTTTTCATATTTTCTAAACTTATGGTTCAAAAGTTAGAGGGGGGGGGACATTGTTTTTTACTTTTGGAGCGATTATTTCCGAAATTATTGACATTATCAAAATATGATTTTAGTAAACCCCTATTCATTTTTAAATACCTTTCCAACAACATATCACACGTTGGGGTTGAAATAAAAAAAAAATCACTTCCCACTTTACAATATAGGGGGGCTACCCTACTAAAACATTTTTTTCTAATTTTTATTTTACCACTTTGTCGGCGTGATTGATATACATATTGGTACCAAATTTCAGCTTTCTAGTGCTAACGGTCACAGAGATTAAGCGAGGACGGACAGACGGACGGACGGACAGACAGACATGGCGAAACTATAAGGGTTCCTAGTTGACTACGGAACCCTAAAAAGACATTTAGATTAAGGTCATCTATCTATATTATATGCGGCGAGCCAGCGGTTTAGGCTGTGCGTTGATATATCAATATCAACGCACAGCCTAAACCACTGGTCCTAGAGCCATGAAATTTGGAGGGTGTGTTCTTTGTGAAGAGTAGGTATCCACTAAGAAAGTTTTTCGAAATTCCACCCCTAAGAGGGTGAATGGGGGAGGATGAAAGGGGTTTGAAGGTTTTGGCCCTAAAATCAGCCGCCATTTTTATTTTTTTTCAGAATCGCGGTGCACAACAAAAGTTATATATTTAGATAGAGGACACTTATACAAACAAAAAATGTTATATAATATAATATCCTAAACCGTCAGGTTTCGGAGTTATTCACCGAAATATAAGTCGATAACAACTATGATCTTTTTGGTTTTTTTCCTTCCAGATAAGCATATTGAACTATTGAGGTAATAGAAACGTTATGAAACCTTTATGGAGAAGAAACAAATGAAGAATAGACATTTTTTAAATAAATAATTAAACACGGCAATTTATACTAAAAAAAACGAAAACACAAGAGACTTAAATGTCAGATTAGTCTCTGGGATTAAAAAAAGGAACAATAAATTGCCGTGTTTAATTATTTATTTAAAAAATATCTATTCTTCATTTGTTTCTTCTCCATAAAGGTTTCATAACGTTTCTATTACCTCAATAGTTCAATATGCTTACCTAGAGGGAAAAAAAACAAAAAAATCCTTGTTGTTTTCGACTTATATTTTGGTGAATAACTCCGAAACCTGACGCTTTAGGATATTATGTTATATAACATTTTTTGTTTGTATAAGTGTCCTCTATCTAAATATATAACTTTTGTTGTGCACCGCGATTCTGAAAAAAAATCAAAATGGCGGCCGACCTTAGGGCCACCCTCCATACAAAAATCTTCAAATCCCTTTCACGCGGACAAAGTCGCGAGCGCAATGTTTCAATTGACGTTTGAATAACAAAGGTGCTTAGTGCTTACCTTGCGGCATAGGTAATCCTAACTTGGTGGACAGTTGTCCAGCCAAAGAGTTGGAGATTGCAATCTCCTGGACTTCTCCTCCCAGAAGTTCTATGGCACTTTCTGTTAGCAGCAGCTGGCCTCTTCGACAATCCACTGGACCTGGAGTAAAAAAAAAAAACTAATTACTTACCGCAGTGTAGCAAATTACAGTTCGTCGCCCATACATTTGACCTGGACCTGAGAAATGTCAAAAGTTTTGACATGATTGCTCAAATCAAAAAAAATATTTTAATTAAACCATTTATTACAGATGCTTTTGAATTATTGTTAAAGAGTCCGGGAGTTAGTCAGAAAGTTGAAGCTGTTGCCCATTCCAAAACGTAGATCTCTATGAAGAAGAATGGCCAAGAAATTCCAAGGACACTCTTTTAAATCATCATATTTCAAAACCCTGGGTACATTATTTTTGTTGCATCTAAATATGAAAACAATGTAAAAAAATAAATGGAGAAACAATTCAAAATATAAAATTAAAAATAAGCCCTGGCAGTGAAGAGATGACCAGTCTTAACCGAAGGCGACATGATGCGTGGATCAGAACCATTTACATATACGACACCATATCCTACACACGCGCCACCATCAGTTATGGCCCATCCAGACTCTCCACGAGGCTACAGGAGGGAACGCGAGTTCGAGAGTGAGGACGGTGCGCTCGTGTCTCCTCGTCTTCCCTCGCCTCGCCTCGCTATCGCTCCGCTTTGTGTCGGTTTTTCGGACGCGAGAGAGTGAGGCGAGGGAATCAACCACACTCTCGCGCTCGCTCACTTGTTGTTTACTGCCGCAGAGTAAGCACGCGTGCGTTTTTTTATTATGACGGAGTGGAATAACGATTTGTGTACCACTATTATGGAGTTGTATCAAATGGAACCAATAATTATAATATTGGTAGGCACATAAAGTAGCTAATTTCAATCAAGTCCATCTTGTAGTAGACGGTGCGGGCAACTAAATAAATCGAGAGTGTGGATGGCTAGCACTCCTGCAGCCTCCACTCGCCAAGACTCGTGCCGAGAGCCTCTAGGAGGCGCCTCGCGAGAGTCTGGATGGGCCATTAGACATTAAAAGCTGGCTCTGCGACAAGGCTCCGGCTCGGCGCTCTAAGGTAATCTGCATTTGCGATTTATTTGCCAACAATGTAAACAAATATAAGTCTGTGGAAAAGTAACATTCAACATCTACTACACAATAAAGTTCAGTTTACGCTACAACTTCAAAACTTTTTAAATAATGCTAGTCACTCTGAAATCAACTTAATAACCATTAGAATAAAGTTGATATTTGTTTAACTTGAAATAATATTAATTTGAAACATAAGTTTGAATAGACTGTGCAACTCTCAAATAAATTGCCATTGCAAAAACGTTTTTAAGCTATCGCGGCGAGCGAATCAAGAAATTCCGTAACGAAAATAAACCTAACACCCCCCACTCCGACCGGCACAGCGGTGCGGCGTTGAAAGCCGTGCATCGTCTAACGTCGTTTCAGTTCGGCAGACTTAGGCACGGTGTTTGTGTGCGTGTGACTAGACGTATGCGTGTAGACTGTACGAAGCTCGCATAAGTTGATAAAAAATGCTATGCAATAGCTTTACCGCGGCAGTCCCCGAGTGCCACACGTATTTTTTTTTCGAAAATTCATTCACGAGGCTCTGCCCCTTTGATGCTCTTGTGAACTATGGAAAGTTTTATTTTATTTCATCCAGCACAATTTCGATATGTTTGGCAGTTAGTCAGGCAATTTTTCAGGTGTAGAAATACCGCCTTGGTTAAAATAATAGGTACCTTTTATGAGAACTTTGCACCCTGGTGTAATATCACAGCTCAAATTCCTCATAGGTTTGTATTCTAATGCAGTTATCTCTTGCACGCCATCTGTTAAGTACAGCTTTATCATTCTGGAAATTCATTAATATTTATTAGTTAAAAGTTTTTCCCCTTTATTCATAAACATTGCTTAAAGTCAAGATGTTTGAACATCACTTAACTTTTATCATTGTTTATAAATAAATAATCCCCATTATGTTAAATGTAATGAGTTTGTTCACTGTTGGGCAAAGAGTTTTCTCATAGATATCAACTAATATTGGATTTTGAGCACTCATATTATTATCTTTGCTGGCATTGGCTTGTTGTATTGTAGTCCGCGCGGAGCTAGTTGGCCGCGCCTTAGGTATGTGAGCAGTGGGACGGAGGGGCGGGGCCGCATTACTCAGTACGTGCGTTGCGAACTGCCGCCTGTCCCCACCTCAGCGGCCAACTAGTTCCGCGCGGACTATAGTGCAAGCATAGAGTCATTACTTTCTGAGGCTGATTTGATGCCATAAATAAAGCTGTTTTTACTATGTTACAATAAGATAGATTGCACCTGCAGGAACTTGGAGAATGCCTTTAAATCTTATTTCCTATGACACTTAGCCCATCACTATAGGGGCAGCAAATTATATTGTTACCTAATTTATTATGCTAAAATCTGTATATTGCTCTTTTGGAGAAACATCGACGTAACTGCCACTTTTTTTTTACGTCTACGCTTTCCTAACGTAAATACGCTTTCTAAGTGCTTTGGCATATTTAACTAATTTTTGGGGAAAAATACATTTACGTCGATGTTTCTCCAAATGAGCGATATAAATATAAAACAAAGTTGGGTTAGTTACACAATTTATAACTCAAGAAAGGCTGAACCGATTTTTGTGATCTTTGATTTGTTGGATATGTCTCCGCCCGCCCGTAATAGCAGAATAACTATTAAAACAAGGGAAAATTTCAAGAAAAAAAAATTATACATTCATTCTTATTGATTCTGATGCGGTACGAAATTCGCCGGGGTCAGCTAGTAAGATATAAAATACTAGCTGCGCCCCGCGGTTTCACCCGCATAAGTCTCGATCCCGTGGGAATATCGGGATAAAAAGTATCCTATGTCCTTTCCCGGGATTCAAGTTATCTCTATACCAAATTTCATCTAAATCGGTTCAGCGGTTTAGGCATGAAAAGGTAACGACAGACAGACAGATTTACTTTCGAATTTATAATATTAGCACAGAATACTTAAAGTACTACGTACAGAAAGGTCACTCCCTTCCCCGCACTAAAATCAGTTACCGCACCTCACCCCGCACTTCGGCGTATTCGTCGCAGTTCTTTAACAAGAGCGCTCGCAAACACAAGTACCTCACGCACACATTCATACGTACGTCATTTTTTAATGTAGTAGTAGGTAATTATTTTGCGAGCGTTTTTTGGAGTGTCCGGGGTGTGATATTAGTATAGATATGTACCTGTGACTAGACACCTTATCTTCATAATTAGTTGTGGCTTCTACATTCTCCATGTTCACCTTCTGCAGCTTCAAGTACTGCTGATAAGCTGGAGTGCCTGGCAATGAACAAGGAGATACACATATTAGAGGTATTTGATTCACAGATATAGATAGACCTAGATAACGCAAGTATCACGAACTGTATGAAAACTAAGCGTGCCACTTTTTGACTACCTACTATGACGTCATAAGCTCGCGCTCTCTCGCTCACGCTCACCCAGCGAGCAGTACGCAGGACTGAGCGCGAAAGTGGCGGCTTATGATTTTCGATCGTAAACTGGTGCGATTTTTGGCACGCGAAGTAGGTGCTCTTGCGTTATCTAGGTGTGAATAGAATATAATACTTTTTATTATGTACACCATATAAATTACAGACATAAATATAGAAATTTTACAAAGGATGACACTGGGCAGTCTTATCGCTAAGAGCGATCTTAAATTGGACGGATTAAAAAGGGGAAGGAGAGACAAATACCGTAGGTCGAAAACACACAGAAATTGCCTTTAGACATAAGTATTAGGTTTTTTAGAAAAGATGGAAAAATTCTAGCCAACCATTATTATTTCGAAAACAGTGAAGTAAAACATTGTGAGGAAACCAGCAGGTCCTAGAACCAAACATACGAAGACATGTAACATCTACCAACCCGTGAAGCCTGTGTCCCAGCAATGGGAACAATATAGGCTGATTATTACTATTCAACTGCAAGGCAAAGGCTACCCTTCTCTTTTTCACACACTGTTGTGTACTGCTAATGCGAGCCAGTACTTTAAATACAAGTCATGCTAGTCAATGCTACGGTTCTATGTTATGGATTTGGTTTCCGCCCTTAGTCCTTCAAATGGACCATTGTGCGTGGTCAATGCTACGGTTGGCACATATCAGGTCAGATGATCCTTTTTATTAAAATATCTTATTTAGTTAGTGATGCACAAGGATAGGATGATTCAGCTAGCTTCACCAATAAGGAGAATAATTTAGGTTTTCTTTTATGTTCTTCTTCGTGTCGCTAGCAGTGCAGAGGTCACTTTGACTGCATGTTTTGGGGCACAGAGGGTTCACATTAACACTCTACTGCCGTTCCATTGAGGTAGCCACACTTTACCATTTTTATATATATTTTTTGACCCGTTGAATGCCGTAATTACAGAAACAATTTAAAAGCCATTGTGTCTCACGTAGATCCACATTCTCAGCATATGAAGGGTTAATGGTTTGACAAGCTGTTAACAGATGTCAACAGATTTGTTGTGGGTGTTACATACCCTCGTCTATTACGCACAGTTCTGACATCCAGTAACAATAGAAAAGTAATTGTGACTCATTAGTGACAGTTGAGCTTGTATATGTTAATATTTAATATGAATGATAAATGAACAATTACCTATATCAATCACAGCGTTGATCTGCAGCACAAACCTTCCATTAAGAACGGTCTTCATCTGTCCCTTCAGGTTGGCCGGCAGGGAGCCAGGACAAATCTCTTTCAAATCATTCAGAAGCCATTGTTCTTTAGCCAAGTCCTTTATTTGTGCCTCACTGTAATTGTTCTCACTATCTTCTGACAGGTATTCTACACATCTGAAATATATTATTTATTATTATATGAATGACTTGTTGCAATTGTGACTGCCAAGTATGGGGTCTTGGGTTCAATCCTCAGGTTGGGCGGTGTTGTTGTCCTGAGCCTTGATTCACAACCATACGACCGGCTATCGTATCGAAAACCTAACATTTCGATAACCTGATATGACTTGTCCTCAACAGCAAATAGCTGTTGGAAGAATAGCGGGCGTCTATTTGATTTAAACTGACAATTTTTTCGGGTTTTGGACTTGTGAACAGCGTTTAGAAGACTCCTACGATAACAATGATTAATGTTCGATATGATACGGAAGCGTATCGAGTGTTTGTGAATAGCTATGCAGTAAGAAATTCTCTGAAGCAGCCCAGAATCTGGATTTCTGCCTATCAAGGTTATCCCCTTGTAGCTAGGAATGGAATAGATAGGCTACTAGTGAAATATGGGTGTATTGTACAATGTATACCTCAGCTTACCCAACTACAGGTGGTAACAAGTTGGTATTATGTTATGTTACCTTGTAAATATGAAGTAATGAATATGAATTTAGGTATGTATATTCCTTACCCAGACAGCCAATCGTCCACCACATACATGTGATGTGACGCTAGATACTGCCGCACTGTATTCATAAGAGAAGTAGAAGACATGTTGCACCACTTTAATGTTGATATTCGACATAATATCCAGAGGAGACGCCTACGGCAGACTTTCTAGATCAGCATGAGTAATTCAGCACTATATAAGGCTGATGACGTCAAAAATCATATCAGCTTTAACACCATGAAGTACCATGAAACTTTACGAACAATTTTTTCAGTTTCAGTTTCCCACTATTTATCAACAACTTTATTGTCAATGTGACAGCTAACATGCAGATAGTGACAGTCCATTTTAGTTACTATACTCTATGGTGACAGTGACAGTCTAAGGAATTTCCGTGTGATGGCCACACTCACAGAGCATGTAAACTTTTAGCCACACTGATGGCCCAAATGGAGCTGAGCCGAATAGAGCCCTACCCTCCGACTAAAATTACGGAATTTACATACAATCCTTAGAATAAACAATTACAGTTCGCGTCAAATAACTTGGCCGCTCTGAATTAGGCAACAAATCACTGCGCAGTAGTTTAATCATAGGAATAAAACAGCAGAGCGCATGCACGACGTTCGGAAAGCCTAGCTTCAGAGCGGCCAAGTTATTTGACGCGAACTGTAACATTAGTCAAAAGAAATCGAATATTGAATAAACCGCTATAAGGGCCAAAGCACACACGCTACTTTTTGCATCGGCGATTCAGCTGCTTTTTAGAAGCTAAATGCAGTGACCAAGCATTCCACACCGCACACTTAAAAACGCCAAACGCGGCGATTCAATCGCTTTTCGGAAGCTCAATACAGCGGCTGAACGCTACACTACGCACACATTCGGATGCCGGTCGCAGCGATTTGGCATTTGCACCAGCATCGGAGCAGTCGCTAAAACGCGCGATTCCGATACCACGTCCGAACGCAGAGAGTCGCCAAAACGCGATGCAGCATCAGAGCAGTCGCTAAAACGCGCGATTCCGATACCGCGTCCGAACGCAGAGAATCGCCAAAACGCGATGCAGCATCGATACAGCCTCAAAATCGCCGATCGCCGATGCAAAAAGTAGCGTGTGTGCTTTGGCCCTAAGTTCATATGTCCTACCTAAACAGTAGTTCTTTTGTTTCACTATTAGTATGCTGCGCCACTTCTTCTCCCCAGCAAAGCACTAGGAAGCGGTGAAGGGCGGGCGTTCTTTTGTAATTTTGACGTTGGAAAAGTGCTAATTCTCAGCTTAGTTTGAATAAATGACTTTAGATTTTGATTTTTGTAGTCTGTGTTCCATACACAGAACACATATACTCCTAGGTTCTATAGCAGGATGAGGCAAATTTTATGTTGCCGTTGTTTAATAGAACTACCAATAATTGGTAGGTAGTTCCAATCTTTCTTAAAATTTTTCAAAGTATGAGAAATAAAAATGGTGCAAATAAAACTATGCATTTGATTACATTAGTATGTACGTTTACTAATACAAGCAATCATTTCTTAATTAAAATTTGTTCCACACTTCAAATGATTTCTACGTCTACTAAGTTATCCATGCAGAGATTATCCGGCGCCTTTCTTGCCTTATGTTTTTTGAGTAATCATTTTATTAGCCACTGGCTGAAATAGGTAAGCATAAAAGGAAGATTAATTTATTAGTTTGACGTAAAATAATTTGTATCAAAACGTGTTACGGGTAATTAACTGTTTTATACGGCAACATTGAGTGTGTGTGAGTGAACGCAAAAAAAAGCTTGCCGATATTTCATCCATCTCCCTCGTAAATTTTGGACATAGGCTGATTGACAACAAAAGGCATTATTTTGAGGATCATTGTTGTTTTAAATGTCTCCTTGTAAATAAGTGTTGTGAAACGAGCGCCTGTATTCGTGATTTACACCGTGGATGAAAAAATATGAAGCGGCGAAATGCCGAAACTGGGAAGTTGCGGCGCCCCTTGAAGCGCACAAAAATCACCGAAGGAATGTACGGAAAGTGAGTGGATACTGTTTATGTTGATAATTATAAACCAGGAAATAGTTCTCGACATCATGCGGCATCTAATTCTGTGATAAAGTTAACATAAATATTACGGAATATATCATCTAAGTGGGTAGAAAGTACCATCTGGCGATCACAGCCCACCTTCTGTGTGGTGCGAATACAAAAAGAAATGAAAATACACGTTTTTTGTTATAAAATGCGTGCAAATGTGCAACATGTGTGAACTGGATGTCAGTACTGTCGTATTACTCGTGCAGAACAAGTGGCTTGTTAAAATAAGGCGAAAAGACCATCTTTTTGTTATAAATATACAAACGAAGTCTATGTAAACATAGCTATATTATTTTGCATTTGCAACTTGTAGGAATACCAAACATGAAATTAAATGACATTTACCACAGTTTGGTAAACATAGGGTTTTGTAGTGATAACATACAAGGATTTTATTCATCCTGTTTATTGATTATGAATAATAAATTCATCAGTAAAATCAACATAAGCCAACATACCACTCTATTTGTAGAAAATTCCACTATTTACCATTTCTACTGTCTGATTAACTGTCCTTATCATCTCATCTCAATTAAAAAAAATTGTTTCATACATTACATCTTTTATATGAAATAAAAGTAATTAACTAACTATTTAAGTCATTTGTGAGATAGCATTCCAAACCAGTAGATTCAAAGTAGCAGGTAGATACTTAATAAAATTATTTTTTCACATATAATTATGTTCATAGAATTTAAGTGTATTTAAATGAAGGAAATAAACTACAATTTATTTGTAGAATGCCTTGCTAGTGCATGTTTTCATGTTTTGTGTACTTACTTCTATTGTAAAATGATCTGTTATTATTTTTAATATACCTACCTACTACATGCTTATTGTTAAGGTCAGTGGTTCTCTACAAAAGTATAGGAATGATAACCATTTTATAATAAATATTTCTTTTTTCCTCAACTTTTGTTGTCCTACTGCTGGTCAAAGGAGGTATTACCTACCTTGTGTAAAAAAATACAAGTACAGTCAAAACTGAAGTAATTATTTAATGGTATAGAAGCAGGAACAAGTGATATATTCAGCCAATTACAAGTTATTGGGCAAGCTAATATCAGCATTTTTTTAAGCCTATGCTGTGTCCCATTTCCGGGCAAAGGCTTCCCCTTTATCCTTCCAAAGAATACATTTTCAACTATTTTTATAAAAAACAAAAAAAAATCGAAGTCCACTGGCATCAGGAGCAGAGTCCAAGCTACTGGTGGTTAGAGCTCCAGATACAGGAACCTCCTCACAATGCGACCCGTATCAAGGAGTACTACCTTTACTACCTTCTGAATCAGGCCCTTGATCCAACCACCTAACTAGAGCCTCAAGAGATATTGATTGAGGCTTTTGGCCATCAGGCCATTGGCCCAAACAACAATAGTTACTATTAGTTACTATTACTTATTAACACAGTAGGAATTACAAAACAATCAATGATACAGTTAACTACCTCATAGGAACAGAATATTATCTTATTATAATTAGATATATTATCTTAGAATATTAATCTTTTTTCATTCATCTAAAGATTTTGTCATTTCAGAGGTTAAGACAGGTTTCTAATGATTTATTCAAAGCTTATGCTAACTCATATGGTTTGTTGTTGGTATTTCAGTCAATAATGTTCACTGTTATGATGTTTGACTGGCTTTTAGTAGCCAGGAGTAAAACTTTATGTAAAATACTGGTATTCAGCTGCATCCGGTTAGACTAGAAGCCGACCCCAACATATTTGGGAAAAAGGCTACACAAATGATGATTCGAAAAGAGGATGGGCACAATTGTATGGGATCTGTCTTGTCACTAATAAATAAATAATGTAATTGGTAAGCTTTTGCAAAACAATTTAATTAAAACATTATCAATTTTCAGTTCAATGCTGTACCTGAAGTTTGTGATGATTTGGGCGACAGTTGTCATGGCTGACTATATGCTGGAGTTCAGGTTTGAGTTCCTCTGGCCCTTCTGGATGATGCTGAGATCAGTCTACGATTCATTCAAATATCAAGGACTTGTGAGTACCATTTATTTATGAACTAGCCTGGATACCTGCAACTTCTGCGTGTAATAAAAATCCAGGATGAAAAGTAGCCTATGTCGCTTTCCAGGTCCTAGGCTACCTATCTGTCAAATTTCATAACAATCAGTTCAGTGGTTTAGGTGTGAAAGGGTATTTATTATAATACATATTAAAATGGATGAGATCAAACTGATGACCTTGATCTCAACTGCTAGCTGCTGAGAGGTTTTAGCTGCAACATATTGGACCCAGAAAATGCCTGTTGATTGTCTTCTTAGCACCTTCCCATGAAATTTAGAAAAAAAAAAAACTTTGAAAAGTTCAATATAAAAGTCAAGAAGAAAGAGTAGACATATGACTGTTGGTTGGCCAACATTGGCCAGTGAATTTAACCCAATACTTTCTGTCTCTCACATTTTGTTAGAATTTTTGGTTCTAGGACATGCCAGTTTCACGAAATAATTTACACAAAGTATTGCGCCTGCATGGCCCAGTCGTAACGGCCGCGAGTTACGTTTAGGCACACCTCGGACACTCCATACAACGCTCGCAAAATAATTACCTATTACTACTACATAACCAAATAACGTTTGTACACGTGCAAATGTGTGCGTAAACTCTAGTAGGGTTGGCTGTCGCGCGTAGCGTAAAAAACCGGCCAAGTGCGAGTCGGACTCGCCCATGAAGGGTTCCGTAGCAGCAAGTAACATAATATAAAAGTTCTTGTAGTTCGTTGTAACTTTGTGAAAGGTAAATTGCGGTTTTCGATTTATGACGTATTAAAAAAAAACTACTTACTAGATCTCGTTCAAACCAATTTTCGGTGGAAGTTTACATGGTAATGTACATTATATATATTTTTTTAATTTTATCATTCTCTTATTTTAGAAGTTAGAGGGGGGGGGGACACACATTTTACCACTTTGGAAGTGTCTCTCGCGCAAACTATTCAGTTCAGAAAAAAATGATATTAGAAACCTCAATATCATTTTTAAAGACCTATCCATAGATACCCCACACGTACAGGTTTGATGAAAAAAAATTTTTGGAGTTTCAGTTGTAAGTATGGGGAACCCCAAAATTTATTGTTTTTTTTCTATTTTTGTGTGAAAATCTTACTGCGGTTCACAGAATACATCTACTTACCAAGTTTCAATAGTATAGTTCTTATAGTTTCGGAAAAAAGTGGCTGTGACATACGGACGGACGGACAGACAGACAGACAGACAGACATGACGAATCCATAAGGGTTCCGTTTTTTGCCATTTGGCTACGGAACCCTAAAAATGGCGCGAAAAGCGATTGGCGTCCGAACGACGACGGCGCTGCCCGAACGTGTGCATTATTATGAAGTGACCTTATAGTTCAATTGTTTATTTATATAGTCGGGTTCGTAATGAAATAAAAACACAAAAATATTTTCGTTTAAATTACTTATCTCTAAATAATCGGTTATTCAATCGCATGGTATTAAAAATGCGAAATCTTACAAACAGTTTATGTAAACACAAATTTTGAAAAGCATCACAATATCCAACCATTACGATGCATCGTAATTAAAACATTTAAACCGTAAAATTGTGTCTTCGTGTCAGCAATACAGCCAGCGCTGTGGTTCTTACGATTACGAGCGCCCTTGCTAGAGTCGGCGACGAATACCTCGAAGTGCGGGGTGAGGTGCGGTATCTGATATGAGTGCGGGGAAGGGAGTGCCCGTTCTGTACGTAGTACTATTAAGTATTCTGTGGCTTAGGCGTATTTCTTTGTGTAAATTAGTGCATCACCACTGTTCTGTGTCCCATGTGACATCTACCAACCAGCACTGGGCCCGCGTGGTATATTACGGTCTACTCACTATTCATCTAAACTTTTTTTTTTTTGTTATGCGATCCTGAATAATGTTTCTGTAAACTCTTGCCTAAAATGTAAAGCCAACTGCTTCAGCTTGGAAGAAAATGTCACTTATTGCCCCACCAAATATTCCAAATTAATATTTCGCCCAACTTTGACTGTACTGAAGAAAAATGTACTATGCGAGTTTGGCGGGTAAGTAGTTGGTGTGTGTTTTTTTTTAAATATATTTTCTGATAGCTATTATGACTTACGACTTGGTCTGTTACCCGATTCCGGCTTGACGTCGACTTCTGGGACACCCTGTATATCTATACAAATAAATAAAATTGAAGTGTCTGTTTGTAATGTCAAAATGACAGTGTTTTACTAAATGCATATGAAATTATATACTTACGGTACTTAATAACAGAAAAACTATTTTTAAAATTTTGTTTGTCTGTTCCGACTTACCTCCATAACGGCTGGACCGATTTTGACGGGACTTTTACTGGCATATAGCTGATTTTATAAGCAGTAACTTAGGCTAATTTTATTTTAGAAAAATAATTACGGTTTTCCGCGCAAAAAAATATAAAATCCGTGAAAGATCTATATACCTTTTCAAGCCTAAACGCTGAACGGATTTTGATAAAACATGACAAAGAGATGGATGGCATCCTGGGGAAGGCCATAGGCTACTTCTTGTCGCGGGAGCCGCGGGCAGGAGCTAGTTTATTTATAAGCTTTAATTTGACATAATTTTGTTTTGTTCTCAGGCATTCTCAGTATTCTTCATCTGCATAGCCCTCACATCAGATATGATATGTTTCTTCTTCATACCTCTACAGTACATATTCTTTGCTGCAAGTACCTATGTTTGGGTACAATATGTCTGGTATACATGTAAGTATATTTTTGTTTTTTTTTTTCTTATAAAGGGTGTAAGCAGGTACATAGACGGACAAACCGTTACCACGAATTCAGTGATACATGATCTGTAGATATTTGTCATTGCTTATTAAAAAACACCCTGTACAGATAGCGCCATCCACGAAGACGCGCCCCACTCTTCTTCCTAATCGCTTACAGTACTAGAACACCTCGGACACTCCATACAACGCTCGCAAAATAATTACCTATTACTACTACATAACCAAATGAAGTTTGTATACGTGCAAATGTGTGCGTGAAATCTAGTAGGGTTGGCTGTCGTGCGTAGCGTAAAAAAATGGCGCGGAATGCGATTGGTGTCGGGGAATCGAACGACGACGGCGCTGCCCGAACGTGTGCATTATTATGAAGTGACCTTGTAGTTCAATTGTTTATTTATATAGCCAGGTTCGTAATGAAATAAAAACACTAAAATAGTTAAGTTTAAATGACTTATCTGTAAATAATCGGTTATTAAATCGCATGGTAACAGTTTATGTAAATACGAATTCGGAAAAGCATCACAATATCCAACCATCGTGATTAAATCTCAAATAAAACTTTTAAATCGCAAAATTGTGTGTTCGTGTCAGCAGTACAGCGCTGCGGTTTGCGAGCGCCCTTGCTAAAGAGTCGGCGACGAATACCTCGAAGTGCGGGGTGAGGTGCGGTATCTGATATGAGCGCGGGGAAGGGAGTGTCCTTTCTGTACGTAGTACCATTAAGTATTCTGTGGTACAAGTGTGCAACATTCCGCTAGTGTTTTAGTTTTGTCGATACACAGTAATTACTTATTAGTGGGTAATTAGTGTATATCAAAAAACTAAAACAGTAGCGGAATTAAGTAGCGATAACCACCAGCGATTAGTAAGTGGGGCGCGTCTTCGTGGATGGCACTATCTATATTGTCTTAGCTTTACCGTAATTGCCGATACGGTCGGTTGGACAACTGTCGTTTCTAGATCTCCCTAGTAGATGGGTCACACAGGAGAGAATAGGGAGATCTAGCTTTTGTAACAATACCATTGTACTGTGAAATTATCGCGGACGACAGCTAATTGTGCCGTAGTGTAGTGCTCTATTTAAATCAAGCCACAACATTGAACAGGACAACCAGTGGCGTAACTATAGGGTGGCATTGTGGCAAAATGCCACGGGCCCCCAGCTAGAGGGCGCCTCCGGCCCGAGAGGGCCATGAGCACAGGAGAATCCTAACATAAGGACAGAAGAAGTCAGGTGTTAAAGTTTTTGTAGGGGAAAACATGAAATGTACGCGGAAGCTGTCGCGGGAGAAGTGCTAATAAAAAAAAAAAAAGCTAACGTTGGTTGAGCTTCTTTACATTGAGAGAGGGCCCCATCCCTAGAATTTGCCACGGGCCCCAAACGGTATAGTTACGCCACTGAGGACAACACTATCTTTCGTTACGACACTAACCTGCATTCTAATATAACACATTGAATGCCGAAGTTAACCGTTAAGTTACTTCTTTTTTATGTCGTGTTTTATTTGAGATGCCAAAAAGTATAAAAACGTCCATTCAAGGAGGCCGAATAACACAGATTACCAAAATAATAATCCATAGGGAAGACCTACGTAATAATACGTAGTCGGCATCTGCCATTATTACTAGCTACGTAATATTGCGTAGTTGGTATTCAATAATAATAAAAAGAAAACAGTTATCATTCTATTAAATTTCTAAACAAATACCCATTTCCGTGGGAACATTTTGTTTCCTCCGTTTGTTACCACAAATAGTGATTAGTCCAACAATTACATACAAGCTTACACCTGCACTCATATTATTTTATGAGTGGACTAGAAATAGAGTTTGGCTTGGGCACAAGTTGCCTGTATTTACACAATACGTACTATTAATTTTCTACGCGATTATTAGGACTATGACAATATTTTGTAGAATTATGACGTGTTTAGCTTTTGTTTGCATTTTGTGAAAAACTTTTTTATAAAAAAAAAACAACCGACTTCAAAAAAAAGACACTGCAAAATGATAAATAACTTTAATTTCGGAAGTCGGTGTCGTTGGTTCTGCATTTTCGTTTTTTGACACCGACTTCCGAAATTAAAGTTATTTATCATTTTGTAGTGTTTTTTTTTGAAGTCGGTTGTTTCTTTAAAAAAAAAAGTTTTTATTTTTCACTTTTTATTTGTAAGTAGCCCACACAAATTCAATTAACACTAGTGCGTTGAAGAATTGAAGGAAGACACCGACTAGAAGAATTATCAAAATTCGCATAGAAATGCCCGAGATGCAGTAGATGTATATATCTTCGTACATAAGAATAATTAGATAATGTATTATATACTAAAACCTTCCTGAAAGTATGTAGATCACATTAGTGAAAGAATTATCAAAATTGGTTCATAAGTTTTTGAGAAAATCGCGGACATACAAACATACATACATACGGGTCGAATACAGAACCTCCTTTTTTGAAGTCGGTTAAAAAATAAACACAAAGTTAAACAAAAGGTATTCTATTTCCTATACTACTTTATCTAATCGTCAAAACAGAGAACTTATTTGTGCATTTCCAAATACAGTCGCAGACAAAGGCATTTGCCTGCCAACAGTAGCGATATGCTGCCTGCTGGTGTACGTGGAAGGCCTGTGGCGAGGCTCCCGCGCCGGCGCGGGCGAGCTGTGCCGGCCGCTGGCGGCGCACTGCGTGGGCTACCCGGTGGTGACGCTGGGCTTCGGGGCGAAGGCCCTCATCGCGCACCGGCTGCGCCAGCGCAGGCAGAGGCACGTCCGCGCCATGAATGAGTTCTACTTCCAACTCATGCGAGACGCGGTGCCCGAGTCTGCGTTAGATCAGGTGAAAACTTCGAGTAATTCTGATTATCATAAAAAAAATAATGGTTCTTGTGTACAACAACATTTTAAGTTAGTTTGCGAGACTTCACACATGTAACGCCTTATAATCGTTATAAAAAATCAAGATTTCTTGTGATGCCATAAACCCCGTGATCAGCCGACTACGTCTAATAATATTTTTGAACTAGCTTTTCTGTTTACTATTTTTGATACCCATCACCGAAGTGAGGTGTCGCCAATTTATTTAAAAAAAGTCCCCGGAAGATAGAGAAACAAAAAAACCGAGTGTGCTTATGACCACACGACTGAAGTGAAACTTCAAACGTATTTGGCTATGAGAGGAAGAGAGAAAGAAAATGTGCGCGCGCACTGCTTTCTCTTGCTTATATCCCCCACTCAACTCCCGTTCGCCTCGCCCGATCACACTTTTCGTAACGCTTACGTCACGCGTTCGCCAGCTTACTCCCCGAGTCAAGCGTGCGTAAAGAAGTTTCACTTCAATATGTATTGTATTTTCAGACACAGTCTCAGCAGCAAGCGCCGAGCAAAGAAGCCGGCAGTGTCGCGAACGGTGGCGCGGAGTGCGCGACACAGACGACACAGTCGGACACAAAACACATGAACGGCTCGCTGCGCCGCTGTCGGTTCAAGACGGCAGACCACAACGGGCACTGTCCGCAGGAGCACGCACAGCTACAAGCTAAGGTAATTACACTAATGAATAGCCGGTAGTTTTTTAAATGGCCGCCATCTTGGATTGGATTTTTAAAATCATTGTTGGCCAAGGAACTTTAAGTTCCTTGTTGTTGGCATAAATTACCCATGAAAGTTATACATTAACCAGGACGATTGCAGTTTCACATGATGATCAAATCAAATCACCATGTACCCTTCATCCTTTTCACGAGATCATGAGCAGAAACCAGTAGCCTTGTATCATAATCAGCCTATAATGTTCCCACTGCTGGGACACAGGCCTTCTCTCTGTGAGAGGGAGTGAGCCGTAATCCACCACGCGGGCCCAGTGCGGGTTGGTTGATGTCAGCAGTTTTCGAATTTTTGGTTCTAGGACATACCGGTTTCCTCACGATGTTTTCCTTCACCGTTTTGAGAGCAGTGATGATGAAATAATTTACACAAAGTAAAGCGCCTGTCTGGGTTCGAACCTACGATCTACAACTCGTAAGTCGCGGCCGATACCACTGGGCCACCACTGCTCTCCAACTCTGTGACCTTGTATAATATGGTTCAAATAGATGGCGCAACAAATAACGTGTCGAACACGTTCATAAAGTTGTCCAAACAATACTTATCAACGTTTATGTAACTCATACAAATAATTAATATTCTCCAATCTTCCTTCTGTTTTCAGTTAGACAAATTAGAAAAGCATTTAGAGCATCAAACGGCGCTCCGTGAGAAGTCGTCGTCAGCACAAGCGTCAAACGCGAGCTCGACTAGCTCGGGAATCTCGGCTGGCTCACACAGCTCGAGTGGCTCGCACGCGCTCAGCAATGGCACGGCGTGTCACTCCGCGCCTGATGACGATGACAAACCTGACCACAGTAAAGGTATGTTTTAGGACCTCAAAATACAGAGTCAAATTAAATTCATTGGAATAAATTCACAGCAGTAACGTATACCGATACCAAATAAAACAAAAAATAAATAAATAACCGAGTGTACTTATGACCACACGACTGAAGTGGAACTTCAAACGTATTTGGCTATGAGAGGAAGAGAGAAAGAAAATGTGCGCGCGCACTGCTTTCTCTTGCTTATATCCCCCACTCAACTCCCGTTCGCCTCGTACGATCACATTTTCGTAACGCTTACGTCATGCGTTCGCCAGCTTACTCCCCAAGTCAAGCGTGCGTAAAGAAGTTTTTTGTTCGTGTATCCCGCAGACTGTACTTACATAAAATTATGAGTTTATAAAATCATTCCTTTTTTATGTTATCGCGTAGTTTTACTTTTAATACCTGTATATATATATATATTTTTTTTTTTTTAGGTGGTACAAAGTCTTCTAAGTCAGAAAGAGAAAAGAAAGAGGCTAGTACATTAAAAGAAGAAAAGAAAAAGAATAAAAACAGAGATAAAGATAAGGAGAACAGTGATAGTCGTAAGAGTACAGAACATAGTGAGTACATCAGTTATTGACTACCCCGAATTTCTATATTTATTTTATTATGCCTGTGACGTACCACTGCAGGACAAAGGCCTCCCTACTCTCTCATGAGAGAGCAGGGGTTTAGACAAATTAACCCACCGCGCTTATCTAGTGCGAGTTGGTGGGTGTACAGTGGACCGCCTGACTGGGTCCGTGGGCGCCGCCTTTGACGTGCTAGATGTTCATCAGCCGCCGCCCTGAGTTGATATCCTGCACTAATATCGACTGTTCCATCCGAACCTATTTGGGTGTATTTATCCCATAGCCTACAGGTGGCGTTCTACATTTAGTTCAATACTAAATGCACGACAGTTTAAAAGTCATATTTCTATAAGACTCTTCAAAATAGAGGGTGAAATTTTAGTAATCGTTTTCCTCTTAAGGGGTCATTGTACTCATCATTATGAACAACTTTTATTATGGGACCAAACCTGAAATCGTAAAAAAAAATCAGCTGTTCCCTACATTTATGTTCGCTTAACTCGTCAAAATGTAGGGAACAGCAGATTTTTTTTTTCGCGATTTCACTTTTTGTCCCATAGTAAAAGTTGTTCATAATGATGAATACAATGACCCCTTAAGAGGAAAACGGTGATTAAAATGTCACCCTGTATGTCGCATAAATAGCGTTGTCTCTGTCCTTCTGCCTTTAAGAGACAGAGACAGAACTATTGTAATTGGAAGCCATAACACAGAAACGTCACACTAACTTCGCGCCATTCAGTAAATGGCCCGCTTAACTTATCGCTCATTTGGAGAAACATCGACGCAAATGTAATTTTTCAGTTTAATATGACAAAGCACTTTGAATGCTATTTATAGCAAAAATGGCGAACTTCCATGCAAACTTTCATTCCCTATTTTACCTCTTTGTGCCAAATTTCATGATTTTAGATCCAGCAGTTAAGACTGTGTTGTCTGTCAGGGAATTTAACACTTTTCTTAAGTAGATAACCATGTAATTTTTCTTTTCTCTTACAGCAAAAGAACAAATAGTTAAAGATAAAGAACTAGAGAGTACAAAAGATTGTGTAAAAATTAAGGAAAACAGTAACAAAGAAGTTAAGGAGAAAGACAAAGAAAGAGAGAAGGAGAGGGAGCGAGAAAGAGAAACGAGAGAGCGCGACAAAGAACGCGAGAGGGAGCGGGAACGTGAACAGGTATGACTAGCAATTTTTTATTGAATTTTAAGGCAATGTCTTCCTGCCGATGTGAAAAGCAGCAGAATTTGTCAGAATAACCGCAGATTTGTTTTGTTGATTTTTTTTTCTTTTTTTGCGGAGTTAATGGCAGCTAGTAGTAAAGTTACTTGAAATTATGATAATGATGAGTATGTAAAATGTATTTTTTATTTCGCTAACGGGGCAACATGATTTTCTAATGATCGATGTATGTTTGTGATGTAGCGTGAAGCCCGCGAGTGTGCCGAAGAACTAAAACGTGTGCGCGTCGAGCTGGCAGCGGCGCGCGCGTCCGAGGCAGAGGCGAGACGCGCGCTGGCAGCCGCGGCCGCGGCGGAGCGGCAACGTCGCGCCGACCATCACCAGCTCAAGCAGGCGCACGCCGCGCTGCAGCACAAGTAAGTCTGTCTATGTAACACTATGGCGGCGGAGCGGCAACGTCGCGCCGACCATCACCAGCTCAAGCAGGCGCACGCCGCGCTGCAGCACAAGTAAGTCTGTCTATGTAACACTATGGCGGCGGAGCGGCAACGTCGCGCCGACCATCACCAGCTCAAGCAGGCGCACGCCGCGCTGCAGCACAAGTAAGTCTGTCTATGTAACACTATGGCGGCGGAGCGGCAACGTCGCGCCGACCATCACCAGCTCAAGCAGGCGCACGCCGCGCTGCAGCACAAGTAAGTCTGTCTATGTAACACTATGGCGGCGGAGCGGCAACGTCGCGCCGACCATCACCAGCTCAAGCAGGCGCACGCCGCGCTGCAGCACAAGTAAGTCTGTCTATGTAACACTATGGCGGCGGAGCGGCAACGTCGCGCCGACCATCACCAGCTCAAGCAGGCGCACGCCGCGCTGCAGCACAAGTAAGTCTGTCTATGTAACACTATGGCGGCGGAGCGGCAACGTCGCGCCGACCATCACCAGCTCAAGCAGGCGCACGCCGCGCTGCAGCACAAGTAAGTCTGTCTATGTAACACTATGGCGGCGGAGCGGCAACGTCGCGCCGACCATCACCAGCTCAAGCAGGCACAAGTAAGTCGAGATATTTATATTACTTGAGCCAGTTTATGCAAGTAATTTTATAAAACATCACAAAAATAAAAACAGTAGAGGGAAGAAAAGTTTTAATTATTCTAGAATACACAAAGTTTATATTAGTAAAGGTATATAAAAGAAAAAAAAATTGACAAAACACCGGTACCTAAATATAATGTTATTCCTGCGTCCAAACAAGATCGCAATATTACCAAAATAACAGGATTAATTATTATCACTTCTCATGCTCTAAAAGTTCGTCTTTATGTTGTGCGTAGTCGTCATAAAGTCGCTTTTTATGTTCTAGTGCATAAAGTAATTTTTTTTTGTAAGACTGAAATAATCAGGCCCAACAGCCACACACGTCTTTATTTTATTTCATTTGCATTAATTTATATCACTTCCGTGTTTTCTATCGTTAATTTAACAAAACCAGATAAATTAGTTGTCATTTATAATTTAAAAACGCAAAGAAACATTTTTATGACTTGGCAGTATTAAGTAGGTACTCAAGTCGAATGCCACAATCATGTTGAAAATTAAAAAAAAAAAACTTTTAAAAAGTT
Source organism: Amphipoea oculea (assembly GCA_945859645.1). Taxonomy (NCBI): domain Eukaryota; kingdom Metazoa; phylum Arthropoda; class Insecta; order Lepidoptera; family Noctuidae; genus Amphipoea; species Amphipoea oculea. The sequence goes on from OX243880.1 coordinate 18,705,229, forward strand.
TCGTGGCGGGAATTAGCTATTCTCTTCTTCAATTTTGCAACATATTTGAACAGTGAAAATAAAAAAAAAGCACGAGTGTATAACTCAGGCATAAACGAGCCATTTTATCCCTCGACGTAACTATCCACCGTTATAAACGTCTCGGGCTAACATGGCTTCTTTTATGCACTAGTTGTACAATCTACTATTGCGAGACTTACTGCCATTACAACGACTTACATCTTCGCATTTTTTGGAATGCGGTCCGAATCTATAATGGTACCAACACTCGCACCCACTTGAGTGGCAGACAACCCGAAGACCATCAGGAGAAGAATTGTCATCATCAGGTCGCAGACTCGCAGTATCTCGCACAGATCAGCTAACAACGTCTATTCGTCTCAGCAATACATTCTGCTCCACCTTATGTCATACAAGTATTACCTAGATGATTTCAACTCATTCATAATTTTGTCCAACTTTTTCTCCTTTTTAAACGTCTTCCCGTTTAACCTTTTAAGCGCTTGGCTAAATATCAATTGTCGTGCCCCTAGCGCGCGGCTACAAATCGATAAAATACACAAAAATTAGGAAATATAACAAATAAGGAGGAGATATCGTTGTATCGATTAAAAAATAGTTAAAAAGTTTTTATCTCTATTTGATAATGGTTTTAGTTGTACCACGCAGTTAATAGGACGAAAATAGAACGAAAAAATCGTTCATGTTCTCTGTCGCAGAAATACGACACGAGCGGTAGGGGCACGGAAAATCAAGCGTTCAAAAGGTTAATAGTACTTTTTTCAAGGCTTCGTACTTCCCAGTTTTTGGCGGCTGCAGTATAATGTGGCTTATTGCGTGAATAGCGTCTTCAGTTTTTAATTTCGTAATGGCGATATTGTACTTGTAGTCATCGTCTTGGTTTTGAAGGAACATGTAGGCTTCAAATTTAATGAACCATTCTTGAGGGTGGTCGGGCCAGAAGTCAGGAATTTGATCGTTCATCATTGCACATGCTATTAAAAATTCAGGCGAGTGCTTTTTCTCCGGTGACGTCGACGTGCCTTCACTTGTTTTTTCTGATGAAAGTTCCATGGCACTGTGTTTTATTTATTTATTGACTTGTCTGTCTGCTTCTAAAATACAAGAAGAATATCGAACGCTAAAGTAGTGATTTTACACTGAGTCAGTATTTTCTTCTACAATCGCATATAAGTGTGCTCTATAGTGTTCGTGGCGCTTCGTGGTCCTAGTACTCTTGGTCACTCACTGAGCACAACTAATGACTGTGTCGCCAATCCTCAACAAAAATAGACGGTAAAATTATAAGGGGTATTTTACACTATGCCGATAGCACTTGTTTCAATCGCATCGGCCAATGTATGCAGATAATTTTGTCGTTTATTACGAAAGTGTGTAACCGTAACGCGACGGCAATATATGAAATTAAAAAAAAAATGATAAGCGTTTAACCACTATCTCATCTAAAATCTATTCAATTCCAATTGATGCTATTTCCACTTACATTGAGAGTCGACAAGGGCAGGAAGATGATGTTATTTCCACTTATACAAATATCAATTATAGTAAATTAAGTAGATTTTGGAATGACTAGTACTATTGTAAACGTTATAAATTTAAACTTGTTGAGGTTTTAGCGTAAACTGAACCTTTATATGTAGGTATTAAAGTATTTTTTTCCAAATACACATACATGATTGTTTACATTTTTGGAAACTTAATTGTGAACGCAGAATAAGCGATGATGAATGCGAAGATGTTGTCTAGATTTTTGAATAGGTGACAATCGATATCGAATACCTAAATAGTCATATAGAGGTTTTCTGCTGTTAACACGCGTACGTAACGTATGACACTTGTAAGTCTGAAGGAGTCTTTATTTGGCACAACGGCAGTGTTGTGCTTAGCGGCATCAAGTTACAATTTTACGATAAGCTTTACTAAGAATTTGTCATGTTGCTGTTTGTATGTACAGACGCCAGCACATCAAGCTACCTGAAACTAAAATTTTCCCAATCAACTTTGAACCTTATGCTTTAGCGATAAAGTTGAAAATCTATTAAAGAAATTTGACAGATTGTAGTAGCTTGATGTGCTGGCGTCTGTACGTTAATATTTCCGTTCCATTCCAGTTGGTTGGAAATAGTTTGTATTGCTATAATTTTGGGTGTTGGCGGTCTGAAGTTATATTGTATAAGTACCTAAACCCCTATTACACTACACGATATTTAGGGCCCGATATTTAGGTGATGTGTTTTTTTAATAGGGGCTCTTCCTCCCTTTCTCTTATTACACCATTCCGATTTAGGGAAAGGGTCCCTGAATATCGCGTAGTGTAATGAGGCTTCTACTTATGTGTCATATCTAGATTAATAAAGGCGCGATGCGATTTTGCGAAACTTTTTAGCGATATGTGCCTTAGGCATCTTCTGGGCACGCTCGTTCCATCATAGACCTCATCCATCGCTTTCCATCAGGCGTGATCGAGGTCAAGAGCGTGCCCATCCAGCAATAAAAAAAAAATATGTCTCTCAGATAGATGTCGTTAATAAGTTTCGAAAAGACGTGTCTATCTCCATTATGTAACGTACAAATTATGCGTAAGACCGAAAATGGATTGTCCGTTTTTCGGGGTTTTCACCGAACATCCTAGTTTGCAACTTGGGTGTGACGCGCTGACCTAATACCTCCGGAGAAATCGGTTGATTAGCTAAATTTGGAAAAAACCGGCTGCCGGTTTTTTCCAAATTTAGCTAATCAACCGATTTCTCAGTTAGTCCTTACTTGCTCCGACGCGGCACCAACGATTGGTCAACGTACGCATAACATTGTAACGGGTTCTAGAATTTTGTAATCTTGTACACCTAAGTACCACCACTACCTCTACCTCTTGCACACCTAAGCATAGGCGTCAACAACTCTTGTTGACGCCTATGCTTAGGTGTGTGTTAGGGAGACTAAATGAATTACTGTTATAGAACAAACCATTACTTATTTAGACCTTTTTTTAAACTGACGTGTACAAGATTACAAAATTCTAGGACCTATTACAATTTTATGCGTACGTTGACCAATCGTTGGTGCCGCGTCGGAGCAAGTCAAGTTAGTAGTTAGTTAGCCAGCAGAAGGGAGAGAAAGGTTTCTTGGAGGCTTCCAAGAACCCTTACTCTCCCTTATGCTGGCTCACTTGTGCTAGACCCTGGCACATAACATATGGTTTGCAACGTTTAAAAAAACAGAACACAATTATTACTTAGATTGAGAAACTCTGATTGAATCCATATAAACTTTGCTTGGAACGAGTTTAAGAGTGGTTAATTTTCTGAGGCTTACGCTCAGTTCGTTCTATTAGTATATGGTTCCGATTTTGGCCACGCGCTAAAAGATCCAAAGTAATGTCATACAAGTGCATATAGTAATGGGCGTGTCCTGTCCGCAGAGTGACGGCGTGGCGCACCGGCGAGCGCGCGGCGCTGGAGCGGCGCCTGGGCGACGAGCGGCGCGCGCGCACGCACGCCGAGGCGCAGCTGCTGCGCGCGCGCGCCTCGCGCCCGCACAGGTGCGTGCGCAGCTGTTCCTCTCTCTGGGACACTCATTTCGAGGAACACTAATGTCCAAATTCTGGGAAAACACATATTTTACATTGACTGCTTATACAGGGTTAACTTTTCTCGCGTCTCTAAAGTTGCACCAACCATTTGTTTTGTTGTTTAATGTATACAGGGTGAAATTGAAAACATGCGACAAATCGAAATGGGAGATTGTACTCGTCATTATGAACAACTTTTAATATGGGACCAAACCTGAAATCGCGAAAAAAAAAAATCAGCCATTCCCTACATTTACGTTTGCATGACTCGTCAAAATGTAGGGAACAGCTGATTTTTTTTCGCGTTTTCAGGTTTGGTGTCATAGTAAAAGTTGTTCATAATGATGAGTACAATCTCCCATTTCGATTTGTCGCATGTTTTCAATTTCAACCTGTATATGTATGCCATGTCCCCGTAGCGGCGAGTGCGAGAGCGAGTCGTGCCGCGCGCGACGCGCGGCGTGCGAGGTGGAGGGCGCGGCGCTGCGGCGCGACGTGCAGCGTGCTCGCGAGCGTGCCGCGCAGCTCGCGCGGGACCTCGGCCACGCCACCGAGCAGGTCGGCTTAGAGTTCATGTATTTTGCTCCAGCGAAACTACATTTTTCATTAAAATCCTCTTTTTTAAGCAACAGTTGATATGTTGTGCAGGTGCGGACGCTAGAGGCGCGGCAGGAGCGACAAGAGCAGCAGGCTGCAGTGGCAGCGGCTGCAGCGGTCGCGGCCGGAAAGCCCAGCGGCAGCTTCGACAGCACGCAGTCGCGGCTGCAGCACCTCGAGCACTCGCTGTCCGCGGAGACGCGCGTCAAGCTCGACCTGCTGTCCGCGCTGGGCGAGGCCAAGCGCAAGCTGCACATACAGGAGGGTGAGTGGTTCTCAGCTGTCGAACTAGGAGACCTTAGAGGCCCCTCAAAATATTAATCAACTAGCTGCGCCCCGCGGTTTCACCCGCATAAGTTTCGATCCCGTAGGAATATCGGGATAAAAACTATCCTATGTCCTTTTCCGGGACTCAAACCATCTCTATACCAAATTTCATCTAAATCGGTTCAGTGGTTTAGGCGTGAAGAGGTAACAGACATATAAACACACACACACACACTCACAAACTTTCGCCTTAATAATATTAGTGTGATAATCCTGGACCCTAATTATAAAAATGCACCCTAAAACGTTCTGCGGCCGTCGGTCCTGTAGTCAACTGCAGCTTTTTATTTTTTCCGTTTTTTTTTTTTTCATAAAATCTATCATGTCTGTGAAGTTTCACTTACTAATTAGAATACCTCTGTATATATATATCTCTCTCTCCCTGTCTCTGTACTCTGTATGACACGATTTCAAGAAATAAATGATTTTGTAAATGTTTGTAGGTGAGTATCCATACTTCCATACTAATAATATTATAAATTCGAAAGTAACTCTGTCTGTATGTTACCTTTTCACGCCTAAACCACTGAACCGATTTAGATGAAATTTGGTATAGAGTCAGTTTGAGTCCCGGGGAAGGACATAGGATAGTTTTCAGAATCAGAACGAAATCGCAGTTTCTTTTTGTCAATAAAACGAAATGAATAGTCTATTTTGGATTTTTAAGATTTTTATCTCGATACAATTATGAGATTTTGGAAGTTTTTACTTTTATATCTGGTCCTTACATCCGAAATATTCATTTACAGGCTTAATATTGAGACAAGACAAAGAAATAGAGGAACTTAAAGCTCAAATGCTGGCAGTGATGCCGACAGAGTTCGTAGCGCCGTCGAGCGCCGCGGTGTCCAAGCTTCGACTCTCGGACGGGTCACCGCTCGACCCCAACGCCTCTGTCTACACCCCCAAACAACTGGCGCAATGCTCCGATGCCTGAACACGAGGAAACGAACGCGGCGATGCAAGTATTGTCTAACTTAATTCAATACAAAGTTAAATAAACATTTCAGTGAACATCGTTGTATGAAAATATTCCAAAGATGGTGAACAATAAAAAAGGTGTGTTGTTAATGTCAGATAAAATTGTGTAATTTTTGTGGTGTGAGGTTTTGAAAAGGAATTTTCGATCAATGTTAGAAGTAACTTCTTGTGTGAATAGTATTGCCAGATATGTGAAAAATAGGACTGTCTACGGCTGTTCAAAATCTGAAGACATGGATTTCAAAATGGACATTTTCAGATGAAAAATTCACCGGAACATAAAAAAAAATCCTGGCAAACCTATCAAAATTCACGAAGGACCCGTCGTTTGTGGATGAAATGAATTAGACAATACTTGGTAAACTTTAAGATATGTTTAAGATCTTACGCGTTCTTCCTTAGGTCCTAAACACCGAGCTTCGACCCCTACCCAAGCCATGCTGGTCTTTGTATGGGCGTTTTTGATCTCAATTTGTTTTTTTTTTGTTTTCTAATTGATAATGCAAGCTGACAAGATGTTTTCGTTAATTTATTGTGTTATTTAAATTTTTGAAAGTGATTTTTTGTAAGTCGAAGTCGGGTGAAGAACTTGGCTGATTTTTTTTTTTGTTAAAACTGATTTTAGATTTTTTTTTTGTGTTTTGAAACTTGACTGATAAATTACGGTGTATTTTTTTGGTGATTACTTTTCAGTAAAGCTAAGGTTTCCTAGAAGAGCATTTCCGTCATACTTATAGCGGACGTCATAACAATCTGTCATTTTTACCAGTATTTGACATTAAGGTCGAACTAGTCGCGAGCTCGAACTCGCTGGTGGGCATGGCCAAATTGCACACTGTCTCACCTAGCATCGATCGTGTCCGACATAGGTAGTATCACTGATGAGCAGTTAGACGCTGGTCAACACGGATAACGTCTAGTTTGCATGCACACAAACACCGTTCAGAACTGAAACGCGCGTAAAAAAATACGAAAAGCCCTTTATAAAATCGAGTTTTATGAAAAAACCACTGCATAAATCAATTACAAATAAAGTTTATTAAACTTTTCGATAATTGAACTTTGTCGGTGCCGACTTAGTTTTGAAGATTTTACACTTTTTTTATTACACCAAAATTTACGTTAAAATTAGCAAGAAAAACGAATGTTTGTTGGCTCATAACTTTTTAATGGCTTTTTATTTTACTATTCTAGTTTCCGAACAGACAAAATAAATAATAAGACAAAACGATATAATTTTTAACCTTAGAAGTACAGTGCCAAACATTGGAGTAATACCCTCCTGAAATGTGTATGGAAAAAACATCGACTAGTGCCACCTTAAGGTGTCAAAACACGTTGTATTTGGACATTACGGCCGCATATAGCGGCCACTGCTCTACTAGGAAACCATAGCTTAATAGTAATAATCGTTTTTGTTTATTATTAAATAAAAAAATCAGTGTTAACTTTAGTCAAGTGTGATCGCCCGCAAATGTCCATACAAATATCGGTAGAATTAAAATAAACTGGACATACTTAAAATTAAAATAAACAATTGTGTTAGTTTTGTAACAGTGTACGTACATAATGTCAAGACAGAGCGTTTATTTTTTCATAATATTGAATTAATTCAGACACTCGTGGTAGCTGTATATTGGTCTTAAACTTTGTGAAATTGTCCTCCGAGTATACAATTCTTGTGAATTGTCACTTTACAATATGACAAGACGTTCGCTTTATTGTGCGCACTATTATGGTCATATTCTAGCCTGTAACTGCGTTCAAGACGGCGAGTCTAATCTCATACAAACTTTGTGACTGTGTATATGGGTGTTTTGTTGAAAAATGGTTCTTATCTCTGATAGAATAAGGTACATTTTTCAATGTGACGTCAACAAAGTCAGCATTTTCGGCATTTCTATAAAAAACGTGGCGGTACAATGATCACTTCAAGCATAATTAATCTGTGTAGACACACGACAGTACTCTGTGTGGTCTAGCAAATACGTGTTCTTTTCGAATTTTATGTGATAAATTGTACAAATTAAGATCTGAGATCGAGTCTTCTTCCTTGTATATTAAATTTGTAGTTTTATTCGACGTTTTTAGTCCAAATTTGTCTGTATTTACGTGTGGCGCCGCCTGGCGGTATGTTCGGGAACTATCGGCGTGGCGCTTACATTTTCTTGTTAAACATTTGAGAGTTGCGAGTTGTTTGACGTGTGACAGCATTTAGATATGTGATGGAACCATGACAGTTGTGATTTTGACAGATGTTCCGGTTTGATTGTACTCATGTATGTTTCTGAATTTTATGGATGTCTGTAGTTAAAGCGGACTTTAAAAAAAAACGTACTTAATCGCTTAATCACCGCTAGTGAGACACAATTGATTTTCTATTACGGAGCGATTAATAACATTTGGGGCTAATTTCTCCTAAATATTTAGAAAATAATGCTTCTAAACAAACCTGATTAAACCACGGCCAGTATTATAAATAAAAAAAAAAACAACAAACATCCATAAAATTCCTTTCTTAACAAAAAAGGTAAACAAACTTAATGATAATATTGTACCCAAAAAAAACTGCGATCTAAATTTAGATACCCTCAAAAAATTTTTGTGAAAATATCTGTGGATTGTTCATTCGATTGCAATGAACTGGGCAACATGGAGGCATGAACTTTATCTTCAATCAACTTAAAAAAAAGACGATCATTTAATTTTTTTTTCACCTGAAAAGCCCCTTCATTTCATGGTCTTATTACTCTATCATCATAATCGCAAAATTTTCGTGACTCATCCACAAAAGCCAATAATCAAGAAAACATTTGATTGTTTTATACCTAATAAGTGAAAGGTGAGCAGTGGTGGCCCAGTGGTAACGGAAACGACTTACGAATTGTAGGTCGTAGGTTCGAATCCAGACAGGCGTTTTACTTTATGTAAATTATTTCATCACCACTACTCTCAAAACGATGAAGGAAAACATCGTGAGGAAACCGGCATGTCCTAGAACCAAAAATTCGAAGACATGTGACATCTCCAACCCGCACTGAGCCCGCGTGGTGGATTGCGGCCCACTCCGTCTCACTGAGAGGAGGCCTGTGTCCCAGCAGTGAGAACATTATAGGCTGATTATGATGATACCTGATAAAATCCTTGAACAACGAGAGCGAGATCCCATATACATATAAGGTCCCATTAAAATAGATGGACAAACTTTTAGAAATCATTCAGACCACCAAAATAAGGACGACGGTAAAAAAATATACAAGAAAAACGCATTAGATACTTTTTAGGTCAAAATAAAATCAGTGTTTTTTTTTTTGCTTGGATAGCTTTCGTTAGACGTACTGAGCGCTGTGTTAAAATTTCTCCATCTATTTTAATGGGACCCTGTATAGACATATCCATAAACTCACGACTTCTTCCCATGCGGGTAGGTTCAGAACGCCTCCTGCTACGATCCTTATACATACTCCTTGTGCTTGATCCCACAGATGTTTTCTAGTAAACTAACCTAACCTAACTGGTGGGCTTGTATAATCGACCACAATGTGACGTACGGCGCGTTGTTTCGAAAAAAGAAAAAAATATAGTCGTTGCAAATCTAGAGCGCGCGTCAAGTGACTTTTATGTCGTTGACGCAAGGTTTAATTTGCAATGCTTGAGGCGCGCTCGTGAAATGCAACAACTATAGTGTTCCATCATTAAAGGTGCAGGCACCAAAACTGTTCGAATATGATTTTTGAAAGGCTGGAAAACTTTTTTTCGAATAGCGTGTCTTTGAACATAGATGTCCTTCTTTGCAATAATAAGTAAAACCGATTCAAACTTTATGGCGGCTTTGAAGTGCGCTATTCGCTGCGCAGTACCTCGCCCCCCCACGCTGACAGGTGAATTTGTTACTGCGCAGCGAGTCGCTTCATGTTCCGAGCCACCATAAAGGTTGATTCGGGCTGTATACATTAAAATATTTGTTAATAGTTTTAGGGCGTTCGCTACGTCCGCGCGTGCGCACGCGGCGGGTGCACGGAGCGGGCGCACGCTTTTAACGTAGCGAACGCACTTAGAGAAATATCTCATTGTTATACTACAAAAAACGTGTCGCCTTGTTAAAGATCTGTTTGGTAATAGAAGAATTATAGTCATTTGCGGATTTGAGGGAAATTATAACACTTTGAGGGACACTAAACACCCCCAGACATAATAACGATAATACTTCTAATCTACGGTCGGGATTTAGTTGCCAAAAATGTAACCAACATGAGTATTTATGAAAAAATAACTTTTAATTCTTACACAATAAAGTTCAGTTTACGCTACAACTTAAAACATTTATATTACTTTTTCAATGGTGCTAGTCATTCTGAAATCAAATTAATCACCATTAAAATAAAGTTGATATTTGTTTAACTTTAAATAACATCAATTGGGAACATAAATTGAAATAGACCTTATATCCCGTAGGTAACTTGAGACCCGAGGCGGCCCCTCTTGACCCCGGGCTGTTCCCGCTTTCGCCATTGACGCCTCAGTATCGCGCGGTTACGTCATCCGAGCGAAGTCTCAAGTAAACTCTGGCGGCTTGTATTGTGTATCGTTCTGTGTCCGTCAACCGATTAAACGTTTGCAAAGCTCAGTAAAAAAAAAATGTCCCACATCTTACAAGAAATAGCTGTTTGCAGAGGAAAATAAAAGCTTTATACTGTATTCGCGATTTAGTGTCCAAACATGTAAACGAATATGTGATTATGGAAAAACAACTTTAATACACTATAATAAAGGTTAGTTTGCGCTACAACTTCAAATATTTTTACAACTGTTTCGATATTACTAGTTATTCTGAAATCATCTTAGTTCACACTAGCGTAGAGTTGATATTCGTTAAACTGAAAATAATATCGATTGGAAACAAGACCTTAAACAGACTTTAGATTGTATGTATGATTGTATTTTGTTGTATTCAACAACAACAATGTAACAATGAGACATTATTCTACAAACCTACATCGTTGACCATAATTCCATCCATACAATTTAGTATGCTAACTTGTTGTATGTTCTTCCCAAATGAAACTTCCAAATTTCACTCTGTTGCATTTACACATAGTACAATTAATTTTATATTAAAAAAAAAAGCGGCCAAGTGCGAGTCGGACTCGCACACGAAGGGTTCCGTACCAACGTACAGTCGCCAACACATCAAGCTACCCGAAACTGTCAAATTTTCCCAATCAACTTTGAACCTTATTCTTAAGCGATTTTGAAAATGTATTAAAGAAATTTGACAGATTGTAGTAGCTTGATGTGCTGACGTCTGTACAATATTTAACAATACATATATTTTTTTTTAGTACGTCACGTTTCTTATATGATAACAATTAAAGGGAGTCCCCCTTTAATTGTTATTATAGCCGCCATAGTAGTACAGTCACGTCTAAAAGTATGTATTCACTTGGCAATTTATTAATTGCGATTTTTTCGTGAAATAACGAATGCAACGTTGAAATACGACACTTAACATGTTTACCTATGGGTTCGAAAATATTATTTTCGTAATAACATAAAATTTCATTCAAAAATAAAAGAGAAAATCGCCTTTGAATAAAGCCAAGTGTATACATACTTTTAGACGTGACTGTACACCCTCTGGGAAAATTTGAAGTGTCTACCTATTACGGTTCAAAATATACAGACAGCCCTCTGATAGACGGACGGCAGGACAGCGCAGCCTTAGTAATAGGACACCGTTGGCATTTTTTGAGTACGGAACCCTAAAAACCGCCAGCAAGATGTACTAAGCGACGGAATTGTAAGATTACGTAAGATATGTGAAGGATTCGTATAGTGCATAGATTAAATGTTGCCGATTGTGGGAAGCGGTTATTTTCCGGTGTTTTCAATGTTGGCATAGTTAGCGCCACGGAAGATGAGACTTGACCCCGCCTCCCGCGCTTTCCGCCGCCCCTATGACGTCCGGTCCCGTCCCGCGCTCAGACCTCATACCGCTAAAGAGACTTAAAATCGTGTACTGCGCAAGTCAAAACCACGTGGTGTGTCAAGTCTCATCTTCCGTGGCCCGCATTGTACGGTTCATTGAAATGTTTTTGAGTGCCAATTTATTGTATCCGCTCTGCCTTGTGTACTTATTTGAGAGATAAAATTAAAAAGTGCAGTGATGAATCTAGCGGGCTTCGTGGCTAAGTAATAACAGCCGCACGGGTCGATCTATCAGTTTAAGCTACGCGGTTGGTTCGTGGATGTGTAACCATTCTTACATATCAAGACCCCTCCGTGCCTCGGAAAGCACGTGAAGCAGTTGGTCCCGGCTGTCATTCGTCGATCGTTGACAGTCGTTAAATTACCCTCTTAAATTAATGTTCTAGAACAGTAAAACTGGATAAACGCATCAAGTTACAATACTTACAATGATATTGTAATTAGAAAAGAAACATTTTTTTTTTACACTGACCTGCCCCCTTATTCACAAACACTCGATATGCTTCCGTATCGTATCGAACATTAATCATTGTTATCGTAGGAGTCTTCTCAATGCTGTTCACAAGTCCAAAACCCGAAAATTTTGACAGTTTAAATCAAATAGACGCCCGCTATTCTTCCAATGGCTATTTGCTGTTGAGGGGAAGTCAAATCAGGTCATCGAAATGTCAGGTTTTCGATACGATAGCCTGTCGTATGTTTGTGAATCAGGGCTCTGCTTTTGATAGTATCAAAATTAAATGAAAATATCCCAGAAACTTTTCTCACAAATAAGTATACAAGGATAACAAGGAGCGTCCACACATCACAATAACAAGCGATGAAACGCACATTGAATATATATCAAAATGTAAAGTGGACATTTCCGTATTATTTTTGAGATTTTGTAACATGAAACGTTCACTCTAGTCTTAATAAAGGGCGATTCAGCATCGTTCAGCAGACACTTACATCACTAGTCAGTTGTATTTAATATCCGCAGTAAGCGTATACATTAATTAAAGGCCCGATCACACGAACCACACCACCACGACAACACTAGGACGGGCGCTAATTTGTATGAAACTGAATTGTTTATTCACACGGACCACATTTGGCCGTTAAAATCAACTGTCACATCAAAGGCCACGTCGCAGCCACAACGCAACCATCAGCGAGACCGCGCACTAGCGGTTGGCTCCACCGCAAAACAACGTTGCGTCGACGTGACGACACTGTCGCAACCGGAGTCGATCTTTGTATCTGCAAACACCAGCCACAACGAAACCACATCGCAACTACTAGCGACAGCTTAACCACGTTGAAATTTCGTAGTTACCATAACAACGTGACAGGCCTGATGGTCTAGTGGTTAGTGACCCTGACTGCTATGCCGGAGGTCGTGGGTTCGATTCCCACCCAGGACAAATGTTTGTGTGATGAGCACGATCATTTGTTCTGTGTCTGGGTGTAATTTATCTATAATATGTATGTATTTAGAAATATATAAGTATGTTTATCAGTTGTCTAGTGCCCATAACACAAGCTCTGCTTAGCTTGGGACTAGATGGCGTTGTGTGATAGTTGTGGAATATTATTATTATTATTAACTGTGCAAGACGGTGCATTAACACTAAGCACATGTAACCATTGCTTGCCTACATTTGGTCGCTGCGATGTGGTGTGGTAGTGGTACAGTCAGTTACTGCAATTAGCTGACCCACCTCTGCATAAATGGTTGAGATTTTTTAGATTACAGATCGATAGAATTTTATAATTCTTTTATATTTTATTTACATTGCTTTCAAATAAATAAATAAAATATAAAATAATTATAAAATTCTATCGATTCGTTTTCTTAAAAATCTTAACCATTTATGCAAAAGTGGGTCAGCTAATTGGCTATTTGACAGTTTTCGAAAAGATATTTTTAAATATACGTAGGTTTATTTTATACCTCTTACAATTATTTTTTTCTTAAAAAAGCGTTGTTTATTCGAAAAAAAATGTTTTTTTTCATTCCGTATTTTGAAATTCGCGCGGAAACAGCCGATCACGTGACATTTATGGCTGTGACGTCACATTTCAATAAGCTAAGTAAAGCTAACTACGACGCTTCAACTCTTAAACATATTTTGTGTGGAAAGTTTGCATAAAAAGTTGCATAAAAAGTATATTTTGTGTGGAAAATCAGCAAACTGCCAACGATGATAAAACACAGTAACACACAACGTTTTATTTATTGTGATGTGACGTCATACGATGCTCGATCATGGCCGTTCGCGTTTCAGTTTTTGTAATCCACAGATAAAAAATCTCTAATTTATTTTTCAAAAATAACATATTTACAATTTATTTTAATGCATAAAACCTATTGTATGATTATTGTGAACCTATATGCTACTATATCTAACATATTATATATTTTATCGTTACAACTGTCAAATAGCCAATTGCAGTAACTGACTGTACGTGTGTTCGGGTCCTAACTTGTATCATTGAGATGTGATATATTTTCTAAGAATAAAGGTTGTCATCACTTATTTCAAAGTGGAACTACAGTGAGAGATCACATGCAATTTATTGTGTTTACGAGTGAGATGACAGTTCCGGACAGTCGCGGACGTATGTGAATCGACCTTTAAAGTTATTTGTAAAATCTAAGTTTTAGGCATTTTAGTTTGTAATAACGGACTGTGCACTGCCCACGAAGTTTGACTTCCTTTCTTTAGTTTGGAACTGCGTGAAATTAATGTGAAAAGTACTTAATTTTAGATAGACTTGATGTGATTATTTTTTTTTTCGAATATGAAATCTGTCTGCAACACAGATTCCGATGTATATTTTTTCATGAAACCGGATCAATACGAGAGCGTTATCGTAGGAACAAACGTACAATGGAACGATCTGAATTTTCACTAGTGAAATGTAAGTGATAATGTTTGTTTGTATTATAAACAGATGCTGTAACAGCAATAAAAAAATCAGACTTGCAACTTTGTTTTTCTTTTGTCCTTTGGGTGTCACCGGGTAGGTACGGTCAGCATCAAAAGTTGATTAACACTTCAGTTTTTTTAATCTTAGTTATTGAGCAAAATATTTGTTCGAAATTGCAGCAGAAGATTTTTTTTAGAATATATACTCTTGTCAATTATGTGAAAAGCTAAAAATCAGTTTATTGAAAAAAGTTGTTGTCAATTTAATAACATGTAAAAATGATAGTGTTAATCGACTTTTGATGCTGACTGTACACTTGCTGGTTGTGGACTGCACGTATAGCCAACCCTGTAAGCAATTTCAATGAAATCTAAGGGATTATAGAGGTCCAATGTGTTGATTTACTGGTCAACAAGGGCAATAATCGTGTGCGAGCGAATTCCGCACTAGCAGCAAAAAATCTTTGGAAAAAGGAGTCTTTAATTATAATCTTTCATTTTCCCATAATGAACGACATCGACTTTTTGCAGCGGTTTATTACAACACTATCTAAAAAATACCGCGATGCTGTTACTGGTCGTAACCCTTCACCCACGTAACATCGATTCCGTATCGCTACTATCGCGATTCAGTATCGATGCAGTCGCAATGCAGAATTCATACAGACGCGATGCAATATCGATACGGTCGGTCGTACGCTGTAGTGACTCTTGTGAATGCCTGTGTGACTTCGCAGCTGTGGCAACCCCACTCTTCCTTTACCAGATGTCGACTGAAACAGTCGCGCGTCTGCTTCGATGCAAAAGCGATGCGATACTATGTGATTGTATCGCTGCTGAATCTGATCACTTTGTCGCGCGTTGCAAATGCGACAAACGTTTAAATGCGATGCAGACGCGCGTTATCGAAACGCACTACTGAATAACTGATGTATATCAGAACGTTCGGCCAGTCGAGATAGGGAGCTGGCTGCTACTCCAGTTTTTAGTGACGATTATGTGACGCTTAAAGATGCCAGTCAAAGAATTTGTGACGGAACAGTTCGAAAGTTAGAAGCATTTATTTATGGCCGAACGGCCTGATATCAGGTCGTTCGGCCAACCTGAATCTCCATAACTGAGGACCTTAGAGAAACTGTTACTGAATAAAGATTTAGTGACGATTTGGTGACAAACAACCAATGCTTTACTTTTACTCGTAATGCCACCAGTTAAAAGTAAAATGAATTTTGCTTCCTGGAACATCAGGACGTTCGGCCAACGTAATCTCCATAACTGAGGACCTGAGAGAAACCGTTAATGAATAAAGATTTAGTGACGAGACTGAAACGAATTTTTATTGCTTTATTTTTTTTTGTGACGGCCCATGTAAATAGTAAATTGAAAATTTAACATATATAACCTCAAAACATTGGGATTATCGATTCCTCCACAAAGAAGAAGCCCAGAGAAACCGTTAATCAATAAAGATTTAGTGACGGCACTGAAACGAACTTTTAGTGTTTTATTTTTTTTTTGTGACGGCCCCTTTATATAGTAAATTGAAAATTTAACATAATATTATATAACCTCAAAACATTGGGATTATCGATTCCTCCAAAACGAATAAGCCTAGAAGACTCGTAAAACCCCTGATGTGTTATAGGTTTTCAGTGCAATGGTTTCAGTATTTTTGTTGATTCACTATTCCGCAATATGGCGGATGGCGACTGAAATAGGGTGACCATATATTCCAACGAAACAAGTATTTATCAAGTACTTAATTACCTACCCTACCTAAATAATGAAGCAACACACGTCGTAATATTAAATTATATAAGTACAAGCAACATTGAGCTGATGCCTGCATACCAGTGTCCACTTGTGAGGTTTTGTTATATTACTTGAGTCTATTTTGGCTAAAAGCAAACGAAAGTGGAAAGGTGACTGACATTGGAGATTGGGAAATTTGACTAAGTACAAGAATGCTTAAATAAATAGGTACACAAATTAAAAAATGCTTTATTTGTAATCAATCATCCAAAAATAGCAGTAGGTTGTTAGGTACATAATAATTTGTACTTTTTAGAATTACAGTTAAATTGGTTCACCACGAGAGAAATTTGACAGCTTCTTGTGTTTACTGCTAGGTGATAGACTTGAAACTTGTCAAATCGGATTTCTTTCGGTGGTGGCCCGACAATCATTTTACGGTTTAAGGAAATTAATATAGTATTTTTCAGCGCTATTTAAAAGGTTAATGGACCTTTTAAATAGCGCTGAAAAATACTATATTAATTTCCTTAAACCATTCCTTTAGAGAATCGCGAAATGCTTCTAACTTTCGAACTGTTCCGTCACAAATTCTTTGACTGGCATCTTAATGCGTCACATAATCGTCACTAAAAACTGGAGTAGCAGCCAGCTCCCTATCTCGACTGGCCGAACGTTCTGATATACATAATAACTGTACGTCGCCGTGTGCCATCGCCTTTAGAATTCTCCCACGAAAAGAACGAAAAATGCTGCTGTAAAACGTGATAAACAGGTATGTTGTGTGTCAATCAACTTTCTCGGGTTACTTTAAATACAGAAAAACAACTAAGAATACTGTTTCTTAGGTTTAATTTCACATACATTAATAGTCTCTTTATTTCTTTTAAGTAAACGCATGTAATATCTATAAGATAAATTAGAGAATTACAAGGATAATATTATGCAAAATTCTTGAGCATTGACAGTGAATTGAAATCTGCTTTTTGAAGTGAAACTTCTTTACGCACGCTTGACTTGGGGAGTAAGCTGGCGAACGCGTGACGTAAGCGTTACGAAAAGTGTGATCGGGCGAGGCGAACGGGAGTTGAGTGGGGGATATAAGCAAGAGAAAGCAGTGCGCGCGCACATTTTCTTTCTCTCTTCCTCTCATAGCCAAATACGTTTGAAGTTTCACTTCAGTCGTGTGGTCATAAGCACATTCGGTTTTTTTTGTCTTCTTAATTATCTTATTCTAGGCCAGTGACTTGCCAGGCGCGGGGATGATGCAGGCTGAAAAAATGCAGTAGCTGCAATAAGCCCCATCACCTCGCAAATAAATCAATATCTGTCATGCTGCAGAGGGCCTCCTACTTAGGACTTAATGCTTTCCTGTTGCCCGTTTCCTTTTCAATAAAATCAAATATTTCCAGTTTCAGGATAAATTTAATAAGTAAATGCCCCATATATTGAAAGAAAGAAAGATAACTTTGTTGAAAGATTTGCTTGAAGTTTTCTTCCAGGGCTGACTAGGTTCAAGGCGTGCTCTCCACACAGCATTGCCTAGAAATTCTTGATATGAAGTCTGTTCAACTAAGATCATTAATTTTATTTCAGTTATAATAATTTTAATTCTTAATGATTTCCATCCAATCCCGATAGCCTGGCCTCACTCACAAGGCTTTGTATTTCAAGTTGCACCCTTAAAGCTTTCTGCAAATCCATTTTCCTTAGCTGTGATGCAATATACTTTCCATAGATATCGAATTCATCCTCTTTTGCGGCACTATCTGTACTTGAGTCTATACTGTCTATGAATGTTCTATCAGAGCAATCTGTACTAGGCCTTCTGTGTTTAATTTTTTTCTTTTTATTTTGATATCTGGTTTCATTGATATGGGGCACTTCTCGGGGCTCTGTCTTTAGAAGTAAACTGTATTCATCATCTTCAGGGAATGGGTCTAGGATCTCTTCTTCCATGTTATCTTCAGTTGACAGCCATATTTTCTGATTTGCTTCATCTATTGAATCTTGATGCTGCAAGCAAGTAGTAAAAAATTTGTTACACAAGTTATTTGTTACTCAAGATGTCAGACGACAGGTACCTAGGCTCTGGAATGGAGCGGAGGTGGGACACTTGTCTGTGAGTACCAAGGGCAGATCCAGGATTTACTTCTGGGTGGGGCACATGGGCCAGACAGTTAAGAAATGTCTCCAACATCTAGTATTGCACTATGCTGTTTCTTTGCACCCCCTCAATCCGCCCTTGGTGAGTACACAAACACAGAATTTTTGTCAGCAACTGTCTGCATCTTGTGCTTAGATTTTAGGCCAGGGTTGAGCACAATTATTATCGCCAAATTAAGGATAAAAAATACAGCACTGTCTAATAGCACCTCCATAACACAGAGCCTTTTGAAGTACCTAGGTAAGTATTTTCTTTGTATAAAAAGTACTAGAGCACTTACATCGAATGTAGAAGGATCTTCAACAGTTTTCTTCAGTCCACCGAAGCGTTTATGCCATTCTGCAAACCATTTCATGTTCGGTTTGTACGACCATTCTGGACCAGACCGCTGCTTAATTTTAGTGATTTCTTGCATATACGTTGATCTGAGATTCTTTATTTTTATCTTCAATTCAGTTTCATTAAGTAATATGCCCGTTGTTTCGTTTAATTCAGCAATTATTTCTCTATAGGCCTTCAACCGTTTACTCTTTAGCCTGTACGATGTGTGCTCAGGGTTCCACAAATGCTCATGACTTAAATATATTTTTACGAATTGATATGTTTCGTTCTCGCTCCACCTCATTTTCTTTATTTATTTGGCAATTAATTTAATGAGTTACACAACCAAAACAACTGCTTGAGCATAGATTTAGGATGTACATCATGATTTATTTATCTTGTAAGCGCAGCGCGCGAACCTATTTTAAATCTATGTGCTTGAGGATGATTTCGACTGGACTCGACAATTGACAACAATCAACAAACAAAGCAACTGTCACATCAAATGTCAGTGTCAGTAAAAAAACATGCTTAAAAAATCGATTTCCGCGGAGCATGGAGTGCGCCAGCCCATGTTGCCATTGTAAACAGAGAATGCAGCAACCAAATGAATTTATTTCAGGGAAGCTGCATAATTATTCAGCACTAGGTAAATTAAAAAGAAAATAGGATATTGGCTTTCGGTGTTAACGAACTTGACCGTGTTTTCTGCTTAGGGTCGGGACACATTGATCGATGACCTTTCTTACTTTGCCAATTGAAAAGGAGCTCACATGCTCTTTTTGTATGGACAAACCGTCGAACGCCGTCGAAGCGAAAGGATCCGTACGTCGTTCCATACTTTACTCTCTATTTGTATGGACAAACCGTCGAACGCCGTCGATCAATGTGTCCCGACCCTTACATGGTTGCAAGTAGCTTTTAATTAGTAGAAGCAACTATAAAAGTTCAGCAAGTTTTACAGCTGCTAGATAGTTGTTGTATTGTATGCCACAGGCAAGGCATCGTGAAATGGGGCTTTAGTGTGTAGGTACCTAGTTATAAAAAAAAAATCGGACAACTTCATGATCCATACAATATTATTGTTATGATTTGGCTAAAAGGTCCTAGCAACCAGGCTATTAAAATAAATAATTAAAAAAAAAATTGTTATGATAAGATTGTAAATAAAACCGCCAAAAATGTTAATAATTATTTATTATTTTAATTGAATCTTTGGTTTATTTGCACTTTGGAAGTTTGCTATATCATGGAATTGCACAATTATTCATAAAAAAATCTAGTAAAATACAACAAAAAAACTATATCAAACTTAGAAATATGAAGGATTTGTTTAAAAATATTTGTTAGAAACTATTAGGGAGGGCACCCACAAGCAACTTAGTTGCCCAGGAACTTTTCTGTCTCTGTCTCCTCACATGGTTTAGATGATGCGCACACGGGAGCGACAGCAACATAAATTTTTTCATAAAAAATTGTGGAAAAAAAACTGTTGATATACTATTCTGCCCACCTGAGCCTAAAGTGCAGTAATAGGCATTTTAGTCGGTTTTGAGTTAAATATATATTCTGAATCCCCATTAAGTGTTGTTGTTTGAGTGTCAACTGCCTGACCAGCAATTTTTTTGTCACGGTGCACGCACTTGCATTGCAAAGAATAGACCGGCGACAGTTGCGTCGTCGCGCGCCGGCCTGTCGCCAAACACGCGGGCAAAAAAGTCTCCCAGCTGTCGTGTCGCTACATGCGCTCACTTTCATACAAACCAGTAGACTTGATGTGAGACAAATTAGTTGCGGAGACAAATGTTGCTCGTGGGCAGGGCGCCCACTATAAACCTAATTAGAGTCTAGTAGCTAAAATACAGTTGTATCACAACATTATTGACAAGAGCTATAAAAATCAATCCATCAGGCAGTCACATAGATGGTGGCCAAATCACATATATTTTTCTTTTTTATTACTATTTCAATCACTAGATACTATATCAGAGATCCTTGCTTCACTGACAAGATTCTGTATTTCCAACTGAATCCTCAATGCTTTATGGAGGTCCATTTTCCTCAATTGTGAAGCAATATATTTACCATAGATATCAAATTCATCCTCCTTTGTACATTGAGAACTTGAATCGGTTGAATAATTTCTTGTGGTAACCCGGTGCTTAAGTTTTTTCTTTTTAATTTTTTTATAGTAGACTGGGGAAGACCTTCTTTCAATTTTTACTTTTGAGGGCTGTTCATCAAGTTTTACAGAATCATATTCATCATCTGTTTGTGGGACTAGTGGATCGGGGTTTGTTTCATCCATGTTGGCACTCTGTAGCTCTTGATCAACCCAGATTTGGCAAGATGAATCCACATCTTGTGTTTCTTGGGCCTGGAAGAATTTTTATTTTGTTATTGAACACAATATTATTCATGACTAAACACGTTTTTATAAATTAATTTATTAGACCACTGCTTAAAACAACCATGAATAATCTTTATTAAGGATAACTGACTTTTTTAAGTACCTTAATTTGTTGACAACAATTTAATGATTAAACTTTAATACTAGGTACTAAAACTACAACTAAACATATACTTTTGGTGATGTATTGACATTTTTGAAGAAACCCACAATACTTACAGTGTTATACGAGCTTGAATGTCGATTGCTGGGTACATGTTTCAAGCAGCGATCCATTTCATGAAACCATACCAACGACGGTTCGTATATCGAGTCAGGACTCGATTTCTGTAATATTTTGTGCACTTGTTGCACGTAAGTAGTCCTAAGGTTCTTTATCTTCATTTTTACTTCGGGAACAGTCAGGGATTTCATTGTGGAACCCTTGAATTCCGCACTTATATCGGAATAGGCCTGTTCCCTCTGATATCTGAGTTTGTATCCTGGATGGGAAGGATTCCAGAGACATTCATGCTTTAAATATATTTTTACAAATTCTAGTGTCACTGCTTCACTCCACCGCATTGTCACCAACTTATAACTTATCGATTAATTATAGAAAAACATTTGTTTTACACAACAACTTCTGTCCAGCCATTTTGACGTAAAGTAAACATCTGTGACATGACATCTCTATTTATGACAGACAGTGACAGACAGATGAAACAGAGATCAGTTCGAGTTTGACATTTTGATAGTGTTGCTTGCTATAAGATTTTAAAAGTACTATGTTTGAAAATCTTCTCGTCTCACGTCGGTTTGGCGGCTATGTCGTCACATTGGCCATTTCGTCGCTATCCCTAATCTAATAGGTCACTTTCACTAATACGTCACCTTGTGCATCTGGTCAGTTTCTTAACACGTCTCATGCTGTATTTCGACTCATTCCCAATTTTCAGTACAACAAAATTTTATTATAAATGAGGTAGTACTCGCACAATCTTGTTTGAATTTTTACTAGAAACACAATAAAGAAAAAAAAATAAACTCAACTTAAATAAAAATGGACTCTCTCGTAACATAAATAGGTAGGTACCTAACTAGCATTTTAATTTACACAAAATCGCCTAAAGGTAGACGATTAGTAAAAAAAAAAAAATATATTAGGTGTTGAGATCATTGTGAACAGTCTGTTCGTCCCGACATTTTTAACGCTGACTGTACGTTGTACATATCCATCGGACGAGTTGGGAATGAGTCGAAATACAGCATGAGACGAGTTAAGAAACTGACCAGATGCACAAGGTGACGTATTAGTGAAAGTGACCTATTAGGGATAGCGACGAAATGGCCAATGTGACGACATAGCCGCCAAACCCCCACGTCTGCGTAAAAAACATTTCGCTGTGTATTTTGGAAACAGCAGTTGTTCATTCATTTCATAAATAAAAGTGATTTCTTAGCAGTTATTAAGTGCTCAGGTGCTATTGGTTAGAAAATACTATTCCCGTAATAAATACCTACAAATGTTTAGAAAAAAAAAAAAACAATGTTTTACTACTGTGATCCTTTTTTATTCATGAATTTATTTCTACTTGCGACCTTAACTTCTAGGTCAATGGTTGCTTCAAACAGTCTTGAGATGGTACCGCTATGAGTAATCGACGTGTTGCCGAAGAGCCGTCCTTGCCGATATGGAAAATTGTTGGATATTGACTTTAATGGAATGGTCAAATTTGGAAAATATTGTGGGCCCTGAAAAAGTATAATTGTATTACTTTTTAAAACCTTTTTTTTTATTTTCGGGGGTAACCTTCAAAAGGCACCCGACCTCCCATACCTATAAGATTCTATAAATACTTTTGCAGTACCTAAATTTCGACCAGAGCCCTGATTCACAACCATACGACAGGCTATCGTATCGAAAACCTGACATTTCGATAACCTGATTTGACTTCCCCTCCCTCCAGCAAATAGCTGTTGGAAGAATAGCGGGCGTCTATTTGATTTAAACTGACAAAATTTTCGGGTTTTGGACTTGTGAACAGCGTTGAGAAGACTCCTACGATAACAATGATTAATGTTCGATACGGTACGGATACGGAAGCATATCGAGTGTTTGTGAATAAGGGGGCAGGACCCTAGTTGCGTACCTAACACACTATCAATCACAATCTGATTAATTTTGAAAGATATTGCTAATCCATCGCTTTATATTATGTTCGAAGTCTGCTCAACAACGTTATTAACGTATCTACCTAATGAATGTTGTTACGCAATTACCCCATAGGTGACGGTCGCGGGAATCCATTGGATGCGTTATGTGGAAGTGTTCTACACTCGGAGATGCTTTAGTCATCGTCTAACAACGTATTTCGATTTAAATGATGCTCATAGTTGGAGATTTATCTGATATTTTAATCGTTCGACTCCTCACGCGATTCCTACTCGCACTTGTCCGATTTTTTGGTAAGTAGGTAGTATATAGAGACTTGCTTGTCAAGACTTTGTAAACAAAATAATCTTACAGGCGCAAAAGGACAGGGACGATTTGCTACCGCTTTTTTCAGTGTGTCTCCAAACAAAGTGCTGGTGTCCATGAAATCACACATCTTGGCATGCAGCTCCACATAGGTTCGATGGTATCTGTTAGCTTGAAGCTCGTAGAAGTAAAAGTTTACCTGTAACATAAATACTACCTACCTCAGAAGAAGGAGGATGAAGGGAAGAGGAGATCGAACACAAAAGAGACGGATTATGAGAAGGATGTTAAGATCGAAAACGTTGTGAGGATGGTGACGTCAGACATACGAAAATGGAAGAAATAACCTATTGTCCTCCAACTAAAGACGGATACAGACATTGCGAGGCATGCGCAGCGCACGGCGCTCATCGTATGCTACGCAATGTGTGGACGTTCATATTTGTGACTGGTGAGGTTACTCGAGGAATATCAATATCAAGGCGTGTGTTGCGAGGCGTGCGCGGCGCATGCCTGTATCAGCCTTTACTTGAAACCACTAAGAAGTAGAAGACTATAGAAGACTCAGGAGTCAGAGACAAGGTAATGTTATTATACCCCTGTTTTTGTAAAACAAAATTAAAAAATGTAATGATGGCCCAGTAAAGGCCTCGCCTCTCATGCACTAGGTTGTGGGTTCAAATCTGAGCAAGTACCAATTTGACTTTTTCAATTCATATAGGTATACCTACTTACTTTCCGAGTTTATCTTGGACATTAGGTACAGTCATCGGCGAAGGAAAACATCGTGAGGAAACCTGGACTTATAGTTAGGTAATAGGTATTAGTCTGAAATCGCCAACCCGTGTTGATTAAGCGTGGTAATCAATGTTCGTGCCTTCTCTGTGTGATGAGAGGCCTTTGACCTGCAGTGGGACAACAATAGGCTAGCTAGTATTATTATGTATTATGATAACTCTATTTTTAGTGTGTTTGTTTGGCGTCGGCTCCCAAGTCCCAGCCTATGCGGCACCGATACTTTCATAGGCAGCAATCTCCAGAGGCCATCTGTGCCAACCGAAAGCTGATGGCACAAAGACGCCACTCCTGCGCACAGAGCACGAAATTGCCGCGCAAGCAGCGTATAGTCAGTCAGTACCAATAAAATTCGCAGCGCCGAATTGCGTTGAGTGCACAACTTCAGTCACGGATCGCCTTCAAAGCCGTCAACTGACGGCTCATCGTTATACACAAATGTATAACGTATAGTAACTACTATACGTTATACATTTGTGTAGTAATGCAAGTAGTGCAAGCTGAAGTAGCAGTGGGCTGGCCATGTTTGTCGAAGGACCGATGACCGTTGTACTTGGAGCAGTCGAGTCCAGGAATGGAGACCGCGGATCGGCAAGCGCAGTGTAGGACGCTGCCCAGCTGGATAGTGACTGGGACATACTGGATGCGGAAGGCGGAGGACAGGAGCGCAGCATAGAAGAGGCCTATGTCCAGCAGTGAACTGCGATAGCCTGAGTTGATTGATTGGGAGTAAACGGTGACACAGTGGTTTTGTATGGAAAGTGTTGACAATCTCGCTTTTAGCAGCGGTCGCTGAGATGTCTCCGTGCTCTGTGCCACTGCACCACGGCAGATCACACACTGCATCGCGCCACAGGACAGGGCGCAGGAAATGGAGACAAATTCCACGTGCGGAAGTGCGTTTTTATTGTTTGTTTGTAAAAAATCCCCCGTCGCGTGGCGCGTTGTAGTGTGTACTTCCCCATTAGGGGGAACCGACCTAAACACTAATATTTGACACAATTAGGAAAAACGAAAATTTTATCAGCGTAGGGTAATTTAGGAACAGTCACATGTGGTACTGTGTAACCCAGCTACGCTTTCATTACGCACCTTCGTTATCGTCCGACGCTATGCGTGCCCTAAGATCTTTAAAAATCTTCATATTCTTACCGCTACGTTATTTCCGGTAGGCACAAGTGTGTCTACGAAGATATTGATGTAGTATATGGGGTCATCGCGACTGTACCGGCGGCTGGTCACCGTGAAGTTTCTAAAGAACTTCTTGTTGAAATACACCACTCTTGGACGCTCGGTAACTATGTAACTGACCTGCAAAATATGGTAAACTCTAGAAATAACGACAGCCTGCGGAAGGCAAAGGCTTGGAAGGTGGAGAAGGGGGTAAAGCCCTGGCGACCTACCACTTCGGTACGCCTCCAGGACTTTACCATAATCAGCCTATAATGTTCCCATTGCTGGGACAAAGGGATCCACTCTTCGAGAGGGAGTGGGCTATAATCTACCACGTGTCCACCACCACCAGTGCGGGTTGGGTGATTGCCACATGTTTTCGAATTTTTGGTTCTAGGGCATGATTTTCTCACGAGAAATAATTTCATTACCAGTGGTGATTAAATTATTTACACAAAGAAAAGCGCCTGTCTGGGTTCGAACCCACGACCTACAACTCGTAAGTCGACGCCGTTGCCACTGCTCCCAGTTCTTTCAGGGCTTTAGCTTCTTCTTACAGCAGCATTATTTTAATCTTACTTCAATGTAGGATAGGGATGGAGTTATACATCTTGTGTAGACGTTGCTGGAGTCACCAAAAAAAAAAAAAAGACGGGTTGCACTCCGGGAGTGCCGGCAGAAGTGAAAACTTGAATATTAACGTTGAAATAAATCAATTATGAATTGAATTAATATAACTAAGTTTTTTTCACTATTTCTGCGTCACTTTTTTCATTAATCGATGCACTTTGTTCAATTTCCATTTTTAGAAACACTTTATATACACGAATTTTACGAATACACAGCAGTGTGGCTACTACACAGACGGTCGAGCCATCAGCTGTCCATCCACGTCCGCGTCCGCGTCCGCGTCCACCATCACCATCACATCACATCACATCACATCACCATCACCATCGCCATCACCATCGCCATCACCATGCATCCATCCATCCATTATCGTGTCTCACTTGGTCACTTCGGTTGGCGCCGCCGTAGAAAGAGATGGGGGGGGGGGGGAATCTCCTGACGATCACGTGTTCTGACGCGATGCCCTGACGCGAGTTTAACATTTTTTACCCATTACAAAAAGTGTTCAACGCCGCTAAAGAAGTTTTCACTTCAAAAAATGGCGTCGTGGACATAACGGGACTCGGCGTAAAGGGAATCGCTTTAGTCCATCATAAGAGGTGGTGATCAATTCGTTAAGAAAGATAGCTGCAACTTACCTTTTCGGTAATATACGTTTCCATTTGACAAAAAAGAAACAACAACAAACAAAATAAATAAAAATTCAAATTCATATTAAGCGTCAACTTCCGTAGACGGACCAGATATAAAATGCTGTGAGTGTTTTAAACATTTAAATGCTGCAATTACCTAAGTATTTATTTACTTGAAATATTGAAATGAAAACGTAATTACCGACGTGACGTAGCTTGTTATTTTTTTTTTTAATGTTTTTGTTGATTTTATGCGTCATGTTTACCGCAAATAAACGTATTTTCTTTCTTTCTTTACGTGTTTTTTTTTTGTGTAACAATGCGCAGTGTCACTGCTGTACAAAAACAAATTGGTATGATCACTCGATCAACACATTCTTATTGCAATGCAAGACGAATGAAGTAGGTACCTAATCAATTCCGAAGCCACTAATGCCGTAATTACAGAAACAATTACAAAAACTTTTTAACAAAAAAATTAAACCTCCGAAAAAACTGAAAAGCAAAAAATAAAAACCTTTTTTATTTTACCTTAATAAATAAGTTCTTAAACTAATGCAAGTATACCTAAGTAATTTTGAGTCGGCGCCAAACAAGCAACTTAATATCGTTGCGAGTGGTCGTGCGGAGAGCGCATTTTTTGTTTGGAATGTTATATTTATCGCTGGAGATTTCACGTTGCATTATTAATTTGATTTTGTTATTTCTTTAAAAAGATAATTTAGTGATCATTGTTCATTGATTGTTTGGCGCCGACTCAAAATTTCTTAGGTATACTTGCATTAGTTTAAGAACTTATTTATTAAGGTAAAATAAAAAAGGTTTTTATTTTTTGCTTTTCAGTTTTTTCGGAGGTTTAATTTTTTTGTTAAAAAGTTTTTATTTTATAATTTTTTGAGGCTATAATTTACTAATTACTACATGCTTAATTTTTGACTACTTTTAAAATAGCTACCTACCTTACTTTAGATATTAACTGTTATATAATCCTACTTTAATTATTATTTTTTATATAATAAAATACTTAAAAAAACAGGCTTTATATACCAACATAGATAGGCCTTTTATTTTAATTTTAATACACAGCTCAGCATTAAAGTCTGTGAATGAACAATTAATCACCCCTATTTTCCCACCCTTAGGGTAGGATTTTTTTTCCAAATTTACACGGGACCAACTTCGAGGTATGTCCTATCCAATAAAAAAAGAATTATTAAAATCGGACTACTCTGTAAAAAGTTATGCGTGGTCATACATTACAATCAGTGAGTGAACAATCAATCATCCCCTGTTTTCCTACCCTTAGGGTTGGTTTTTTTTTTCCAAATTTATATGGGACCAACTTCGGGGTAGGTATATCCTTTCCAATAGAAAAAGAATTATCAAAATGGGACTGCTCTGTAAAAAGTTATGCGTGATCATACATAAAAAAAAAAAAAAAAAATATGCGCGTCGAATTGATAACCTCCTCCGTTTTTTCGTCGGTTAAAAAGCCATTGCGTTTCGCGAGGATCCACGTTCACGGCGACTGCTGGATACCAAATAACAAATCAATTAGAAAAAAAAACAAATTGTAATATCATTAGGGTCTAAAACTGGGTTTCGAATCCAGTGGCCAACTAAGACAGGACATCCAGGCTCCAGCTGTATGAAAGTCAAGAAAATCCAGAATAAACCTAAAACCTACCTGTCTTCTAATTGTTGCTCAAAATAACTCTGGTACAAAACGAACTTCGAATGTCAAAGTTTTGTTTTCATAAACTCAAAATTGCGTAGTTTTGCAAAAGTCATCCTCACACATGTTTTATTTATGAGAAAAACATCGTTTCACTGCCTGGTAGAGGTATTGCTTTTTTGCACACTGTATGGCACGCCCGATGACATAATATATCAAGCTATACAATTCCAGTTTAAGGTGAATGTGACATGGCAGACCGCGAAATTTAAATTTTCTTAAGTTTTTTTGCAATTTGCAGATCAGTGTCAGGTTGTATCTTGATTCAAATATGATTCGCGACTATAATAGACATGTATTTACAGAAGCATAGTCATTAGAATCATTAATATATCTCTTTAAGTTAGATTTCTACCATAAACACTTTTCCATACGAGATTTGTTCTTAACGGTAGAAATCTAACTTAGAAAGATGTATTAATGATTCTAATTATTATAATTCTGTAAATACGTACCGGTTATAGTCGCGAATCATATTTTGATCAAGATACAATCTGACACTGACCTGAAAATTGCAAAAACGTAAGAAAAATTGAATTTCGCGGGCTACAACTACCCATTCATTTTGAACAAAAAGCCTATAGAATGCGAGGTTAGTTAAAACTCGAAATGCAAGTACAGTTTCATGTGGCGTCGTGTATAAAGCTAGACTTATCACTAGTGGCTAGTGTGTTCTAGTCTAATTCCATAAAAGAACATATAACGGAATAACCAACAATCAATTCATTCAAACGCGCCATAACAATCATCATTATTTTAATGAACCTAGCATTTATTACTCTGGGACATTTCCATAGACAAAAACAAGTATGAATTTGGGATATATCAACGACATCCAATTACGTTAATTAATAATATTATTATTTGAATGACTGATTTGGGTCTCCACCTCCCGACTTCGTTAAATCCCAGGAACATTTGCCTCTCGGCCGTGATCTGCAGTAGCCTATATGGGAAGCTCTCAATCGATTGCGTACCGAAGTAGGGCGCTGCAGACGCAGTTTGTCGAAGTGGGGGATTACTGCTGACCCATCCAACTCGCACTAAGTGCCCGTTCACCTGCACCTTGGATGGCTTAATGAATGCCACTGATACCGAAATCAACGTGGCCACCCTGGGTTCTAAAGTTGTCAAAAAATAAAAGGCCCGTTTTGAATTGTCATCGCGACGTAACTAGTGAAGTAACCACACAACTCGGTACTCGATACACACGATAAATCGATTTAAGTTTGTATGAGTTTTTGATCGATTTGATTATATTGAATTAAAGTTCCGATTAGAAAATTTGATTTAACTCAAATGTCAAAACGGGCCTTTTATTTTTTGACAACTTTAACTGTGACTTTAACAATATAAAATATCGAAAAGAGTACCGTCGACACGAAAAAAAAAAGAAGAAGACAGATTTGGGTGTGGTAAAAGAGCCAGGAAATTAGAATAAATGTTGTGGAAATGGCTTACCCTCACGCTCAGCAGTTGCGCTTGCGACCACGGTACCAACGGGGCAGCCTGTTGAATAATTATATTAAGACTTTGAAGTATTACTCCACAAAATGTCATCAAAAGTTTAGGAACCCACTCATTTTTAGGGCCCCGCACCTCAAAACGAAAAATGGAACCCTTGTAAGATCACTTTGTTGTCCATCTGTCTGTCCGTCGGACAAGACCCTTTTTCTCAGGAACGCGAGGAGTAATCAAGTTGAAATTAATATCATATACTCAGGGCTGCAATCCCTTGAAGCAGTGAAAAAATCAAACTTCTAAATCAACGCAATCAAAAGATACGGGCGTTTATGTTCCGTTTATGCCGCATATTTTGACACTCGCAAGGGAATCAAAACCTATAGGGTACTTTCCGTTGACCTAGAATCATGAAATTTGGCAAGAAGCAATGGCATGTAGCACAAGTAAAGGAAAAAATCCGAAAACCGTAAATTTGTAGTTACATATTACATGTATACCAGTGGCGTGCATTGCATATAGGCATATAAGCAGTGCCTACCTCGATATATCAACATATGCCTGTCAATTACATTTTAGTGTGTGTGTGCCTAAATTATCATACGTACCTAACAAAAAACAAAATCTTTATACAAACACGCGCGGCAGTACCTAGGCAGTCGCCGGACGGCCTACTCGGCTCCCGTACTATTCGCACATTGTCATTGGTCTTTACTCGTTCAAGTTAATACGATATAATTAAAAATATGTACTTCGCGTAATACCATGACGTCCGACCATCGCAATTTATCACCCTTAAGTAGGCATGCCTACTCTAATAAACACACTTTTGTCCTTACTTTTTTTTTCTGATTATTTACCGCGTTTGTCTACACTAGACCCGGCCTAGTGCCTACCTATTCTGAAAACCAATGCACGCCACTGATGTATACCTACAAATTTGTACGGAACCCTCAGTGCGCAAGTCCGACTCACACTTGACCGGTTTTTTTCTGATCTAAAAGGGCCTGAACCTCCCCAATACCCACCGTCAACAGCAATATTTCACCCAGCCTCCCTAAACTTTAATGCTACAGATTAACTACCAACTATTCCCAGACAATAGCTTTACATTAACCGACAATTCAGTGAAATTGAGATAATACCCGCTAAACGGAGGGATTACAGGGGGTATGAATATATCTTATTTGTATCCGTGCTGCCTCGCTCAGTGGGGTGCATATCAATTTTGGTATACCTTGAATATTACATGTAATATTAGAGGACAGTGTTATGATTTTAGAAAGTATTATCTTTTATAAGTATAACCATGATTAAGTGCAATTGCTTTGCCTGAGTAGCGGCCTCATTCCGTTACAACAATCTTGCAATTGTAGGTAACACACGTATACATAATCAACCTATAATGTTCCCACTGCTGGGTTCACAGGCCTCCTTATGGTGAGAAGGAGTGGGCCGTAATCCACCACACGGGCCGATTGCGGTTTTCTAGGACATGCCGGTTTGTATATTCCCGACCTACTTCCATTAAAATGGCAAAGGTGCACCTGTAGCGTTATCTACAACGCCACATGCGAACAACGCGTCATTCTGACGTCATGCAAATCCTGCATCTCGCAAGCAGAGTTTACCGCGCAACTAGCATAGATACAACAGCTCGATATGAATCATTGGGCAGTTGCCCGCCAGACACAACACCCTTCTGGTCGGAGGATCCTCCCTTTTCTGTAGAGTATGAGTGAACTTTACACCCTGTTCCTCATATCTCTATACATCAACCTTATTAGCCACAAAACATCGATTAACAAACTTTTCATAGGTAAAGACTTATTACGTCGCATGCCGCACAAACTCACGAAAAAACAAAATTTCTTTTTGCGCCATCACGCTATCTCGGCGGTCGTTACAGTCATGATAATTATATTTATTTGTAGGCACCTCTTTACTTAAACTTCACTGGAAAGGAATAAAGTTAGGAGTTTTATTTGCTTTGTTATTTAATATTCCCTTCTCCACGAGACAGTTTTTAATGGCTTATTATTTTTCAGGCGACTAACAACTTAAAGGGCGACTAACTATTTGCTACTAAAAAATAACTTGGCAGCGATTAAATATTTTAGCAATACTTAATTATATTAGATGAGCTTCAAAATGCAAGGAATTATAAAAACTAAATAATGGCTGCTACTTTAAGGTAGCGAACATATTAAACAGGGCCAATTGATATCATAGGCGAGGTCCTATAAATAACGACATGACGACTAATAGGTATTAACAGTGGGATAACAAAAAATTGTATTATAGCCAACTATAGACATCTCTGAAGACTCATTTCCAGAAACACACAAGGTTGAACTTGAGAACTTAGGATGCAAGAGCGACCGAAGCGAGCTCGGGAATTGGGGCAACCCGACTCGGACAGGCTAGCTTTGAAGGGAATATAAAATATTATGTTGTGGCCCCGAGTTACCGTGTCTGACATACCGCTGTTAACCCCGCGATGGTTTGTGTTGGTATGTTTTTGTTTATCCTAATGTATCCAACTTACTTTATGAAAGTAAGTTATGTGAACATGCCAGTGGGTCGGTCGAACTAAAACCCTCTCTGACTGAGCCTTAACCGTTGTCAATCAATCAATCAGCTCAGCTTATCGCAGTCCACTGCTGGACATAGGCCTCTTCCAGACTGCGCCACAGCACCCTGTCCTCCGCCTTCCGCATCCTTTCTACCCCAGCCACCTTCTTTAGGTCGTCCGTCCATCTAGCTGGGGGGCGTCCCACACTACGCTTGCCGGTACGCGGTCTCCAGTCCAGGACTCGTCTGCTCCACCGGCCATCGGTCCTTCGACAGACATGGCTAGCCCACTGCCACTTCAGTTTGCTTACTCTGCAAGCTATGTCGGTAACTCCGGTTCTTTTCCGGATAATTTCATTCCTGATTTTATCCTTCAGAGACCCCGAGTATAGCTCGCCGTAACCGTTGTGCTATAACGCTTTTGCACATTGTAACATGGCATTGTTGAAGTCTCTTGTTGTTTGACCACTGATAATCTCCATAGATCACGGTCGGTCGGTCGGTCGATCGGTCTACAAAATATTCCATTTGGCAGACCACGTTCAGAAAATAATTTGTCTCTTCCGTCAATTTTACCTCTATGAAGAAGATGTTTTTTGCTATTCAACGACAACAATACAGTCACCTGCTAGCTGTAAATTAATAAAGAATGCAATAAACCTTATTTATTTGACTATTAAGTTACTTTTTAGGGTTCCGTACCCAAAGGGTGCTAACGGAACCCAGTTACTAAGGCTCCGCTGTCCGTCCGTCTGTCTGTCAGCGGGGTGTATCTCATGAACCGTAACAGGTAGACAGTTGAAATTTTTACAAGAGTGTGTACCTAATTCTATTGCCGCTATAACAACAAATAATAAAAATAAAATAAAGCTAATACAAATTAAAGGGGATCACGATACAAGAAAAGTGTTTTTTGCAACGGGCTGTATCTCATGAACCCTTATAGGTAGACGGCTGAAATGTTTACAGAGTGAGTATTTCTATTGCCGCTAAGTATAACAAAAATAATAAAATAAAGTTCAAAATTAAAGAGTCCCCATAGAAAAGGTGTGTTTTTTTCGGCGTTTTTGCAGCGGACTTTATCTCATAAATCGTAATAGGTAGACAGATAAAATTTTCAGAGTGTGTAGGTATTTCTATTGCTGCTATAATTATAACAACAAATAATAAAAATAAGTTAAAGGGAGTCTACAAGAAACGTATTTTTCCGGCGTTTGTTGCCTTGTGGTACGAAACCCTTCCTGTACAAGTCCGACTCGCACTTGGCCGGTTTTTGTAAGTTTTTATTCAACAATGCTGAATGGAAATGTTTTGAGAACAAAGCAAGAAAAGTTCAGAGATTCATGCTATCTAAAAAGTCTTGATACGAAGTTTTTGGAACCCCGTAGGTTGGAGGCCATTATATTTTTTTTGTGGAAAGTAAAGAACTGACATAATCATGTAGATGGCGAGCTGCGGGGTATATTTTCATGACAAGTCACAATCTCCCATAGTTTTGAATACAGCACCCTAATTGTGTAACATAATATCAATCCCATTGCTTCATATGTTCGAAAAAGTTATCTGCTCAAAAACGTAAATAACGCAATGAATGTCGTTGAACTGTCAAAATGCAGTTCCGGATGAGCCCATAAGCAAATTAAGCAATAGCTTAATGTATCACGTCTCGGGGGCACCACCGTAAGGTAGAAACAGCACCGAAAAAGTATTTGCTAGCACATGAACGGCAAGGCTGTTTATCAGCAAGATATTACAGGACCCAAAAAGTCACTACAGATGTGCGCCAATCTTTACAAATCGCTTGCCGATGTTTTGGAAAAATATGAGGCGGCTAGTGGATAGGGGGGCCCACAGGCGTGGATTGCTTAGGCCGCTTGTATACGTCCGTTTTTCGTCCGGAGTCCGTTGCGCCGAGGGGAAGCGGTGGTGCATCCGGCGTAATTTGTTCGCCGGACCTGTGTCCGATGCATGTGCACATATTCATTATAAACCATACACCACCGCGAATCCGGCGAAAGCAAACGGTCCGTTGTCCGGTGAAAAAAACGAATGTATACAAGCGGCCTTTGGGCATCAAGTAGTCTTAATCCGGCACTGTCAAAATGAAATGATATCTCATTGATGGTGGCGCGTGTGTTGGATCGTTCGGTCCCCTACAAAATTGTGGAGCTGGATGGTGCTGATCCATGCGTCATGTTCTGAACGGGCGCCGTCGGTTGAGACTGGTTATCTCATAACTGCCAAGGCTTATTTTTAATCTTATTTTTTGAATTGTTTCTTCATTTGTGTGTTTTTTTTTTACATTGTTCTCACATATAGAAGCAACAAGAATAATATGTACCCAGGATTTTGTAATATTTTGATTTAAAAGAGTGTCCATGGAGTTTCTTGCCCGTTCTTCTCCATAGAGATCTACGCTTTGGAATGGGCAACTAGCTTCAACTTTCTGACTAACTGACCGACTACCTAATTTTGACACTTCAAAAGTGCCTGTAATGGTTTAATTGAAATAAATGCTTTGAGTTTTAAAGCCATTGCACTGTTAGTATGTTACGCAGTTACCCTGGAGGTCATCCGTGCATGTCCATCCACTAGAAATTTAGGCTCAAAACGATTATCATCAGTTTATATGATAACAATCAAAATAATTTGATACAAGGTATCTACACACAATTTCCGGTGCCAATTTGCATAAATGGCTTAATTATGCTATTTCCGGTAGGTTGTCCTCGAAATATCCATGGGTAATCTGTTAACGGGTCTATGATGGAGTATTATTTAGG
Organism: Amphipoea oculea; assembly: GCA_945859645.1. Classification (NCBI taxonomy): domain Eukaryota; kingdom Metazoa; phylum Arthropoda; class Insecta; order Lepidoptera; family Noctuidae; genus Amphipoea; species Amphipoea oculea. The sequence continues at coordinate 18,740,520 of OX243880.1, forward strand.
TTTACGTGCATCTAGAGCTGAATCTAGCCTTGAAATAGTTTGTGCAACATTTATTCTGACTGCACAAATGATAAACGTATGCAGAAAAACTTGATTGTTTTCAACTCGATCACCAGGCTAATTCCCGTAATTAAAAACGTTCAAAATCTATTCTCAATCTCGTCTCGGCGACAATCGAATATCAAAAATATAGCTAAATGCGATACCTACAGTTTTTGACAGGTTGTGACTGCGTGTGATTAGAACGTGAATGTTCTTAAAATTAAAGGAATTGCCCCACTGTTATACCGATTTCAGCTGTTACAGCAATCAATCTATCAATTTTAATTAATGGCAACACAAACATAGGTATTCTTTTTTCTGCTCTTTAGTCCACTGTTTTCTTTCGACTCCTGCGCATCCCCCCGATAATAGTTCTTTAACCGTCCACCTCCCCATTGACCGCAATTTCGTCCGCAATTACGATGCAATTAGAATGTTTACAAACCATAAAATTAACTTTTCAATAAACGTTACAAGAACATAATATAAAAACAGAATAATGTTTGCGTTAAATATTTTGTTAAATTCTATCGAAGAGTTTGGTTCATTGGACAATGGCTGAGCAGATTAGCATCGTTTATTGTTTTTTGTTATCTTTGTTTTGCTTCAGTTGTATTTCAGAAAAGGTGAGTGGCAAGGTTATCATTTAATACAGGTTACTTGTTCCTTCATCAGAATCAGGCAGTGGCGGATTTACCAACAGGCTGAGTAGGCTGGAGCCTAGGGCGGCAGATTTTAGGGGCGGCAAATTTGGGGCAAACATTTTTATTAATGTCTTACTGAAATTAAAAAGATTAAAATTCATATACCTACCATGTTTTTTTGGAATGAATAAACAAAGTAAATGCTCAAATCCAGGCTTTTACCGTAGATTTGATCACAGTTGCCGATCTTTACAAATCTGCAAGTTTTTTGTAGCTCAACGAGAAAAATTTAAGAAAAGGCGATGGAATTAAGCGTGTCGAAGCAGTATAAAGACATGGGACATTATTGTAGAGGTCGGTAGGGGCGGCAAAATTTGAATAGTCTACTGGCGGCAAATGTGTAAATCCGCCACTGGAATCAGATCAGAATTTTGGGCCACAAAAGGTATGAATGAAAGGCAATTGTATGCAGCTGAGATGAGAGCGTTAAAAGGGATCTATGGTGTTACACGAATGGGTAGAATAAGAAATGAGTATCTACATTTAAGAGGAAATCTGAAAATGGCACTGGTAACTGAAAAGTTCCGATGATACGGAGGAATGAGAAAAATGTCTTGAGATTATAGTTTTGAATATGAGTGTCGATGGCTATAAAAGTAGGAAAGATATGAAAGAGACGATGGATGGACTGAGTGAATGATGATATGGTTAAAAAGAAGATGACGACCAATACAGAAGTATGGAAAAAATACACGTGGCGCCGACCCCAAATAAATTGTGGTGAGGGCAGGAGAATGATAAGTAGTTCCTTCATAACAGTTGGGCCCGAAGTTCAGAGCAACTGATTTATTCAACTGTGACGTGAGTGTCAAAATCAGCGAGATGCGTAACTCCAGCTAGTCGATTGGTCTCATAGACTGTAAGTATTAAGTTAACTATTATTAGCCTGTGATGTCCCACTGCAGGGCAAAGGCCTCCCTACTCTCTTTCCACCTCTCTCTGTTCAAAGCTGCTAAGGACCAGTTCTTGTTGAAGGAGTCCAGCTCATCCCGCCATCTCCGTCTGGGCCAGCCACGATGTCGATTGCCATTAAGAGGGACCCATTGGGTCGTAAGTTTGGCCCACTGTTCGTCTGACATGCGGCATATGTGTCCAGCCCAGTTCCATTTTAAAGTGGCAGCTTTCCAAGTGACATCAGTTATCTTTGTGATGGAACGGATGGTCGTATTCCTAACCCGGTCTGTTAGTTTGATACCCAGAATACTCCGTTCCATAGCCCTCTGGCAAACCTCGAGCGTGGACCTCTGCTGATTTGTCAAAGACCATGTTTGACCACCATATGTGAGGATGGGAAGTATGCACACGTCAATGAGTTTTCTCTTCTAACTATTAGAAAAAAAAAAAACTCAATTTGGATAAGATAACATTCTTTGAGTCTTTAAACTGATTTTTGTCGTAATTAAGTGGCCAAATCTGCCACAGTCTTTCATTACATATGTCGACTCGAGCATTATTTTAAAATTTTGAAATGTCGCAACGCTTTCCTTCGATCTCGCTTGGTGGAAAGCGATAGATGAGGTCTATGATAGAATGAGCGTGCCCAGAAGATACCTATTCATTCTTTCTTTGAATGCTGACGGGTTATAATGTAGAAGGGAACACAGACGCTAGCAGAGTTCCATACTTTGGCCGTGCGCATAATAAATGTGTAAGAGAAGCGCTGGGTAGGTCACATTATTTTGTGTAGAAAAGAATGTCAGCTTTGAATTGACATTTTAAAGATTCCAAATTCAAAATTAACCTAAGAAAACGCATTTATAGTATTGCAAATTAATTACATGCTTTCACATCAAATCTTGCGTTTATTTGTTTAGTTTTTTTTGTTCTTTCGTTAACTATATCCATCTCTGTTTTTAAATGTTTTCGTGGACATACTAGATTTAACTAAGCTTCAAATGACGTTGGTGCAATCAGGCAAAGGTGGCTATACCAAAACCTTTATTTATCGTTCATTTTTATCGTGTGATACTCCGAAATATTGCTCATAAAATCTTATGGTGTGGAAAATAATTTCATAGTAAAACCTCAGGGTCAGGGAGATGTGGCAATCGCTTTCAAAGCTTTTCATAATTCTACAACGACTTTCAACAGGATAACTTAGCTTTTCGGTAGCACTAGCATATGACAATCCAATATAATCAACTCAGCCTGTCGCAGTCCAGTGCTGGACATAGGCCTCTCCCAGGCTGCGCCACAGCACTCTGTCCTCCACCCGTCCGTCCGTCCGTCTAGCTGGGGGGCGTCCCAGACTACGCATGCCGATACGCGGTCTCCACTCCAGGACTCGTCTGCTTCACCGGCCATCGATTCTTCGACAGACATGGCCAGCCCACTGCCACTTCAGTTTGCTTGCTCTGTAAGCTATGTCGGTAACTCTGGTTCTTTTCCGGATAATCCAGTACATTGACTTTTTAACCGACAAAAAACGGAGGCGGTTCTCAATTCGGTGCGTACATTTTTTTTATGTATGATCACGCATAACTTTTTACAGAGCAGTCCGATTTTGATAATTATTTTATTATTGGAAAGGGTATACTCCGAAGTTGGTTCTATATAAATTTGGAACAAATTAATATTCCAAACAAAAAATGCGTTCTCCGCACGACCACACGCAACGATATGTTTGGCGCCGACTCAAAATTACTTAGGTACCTATACTTACATTAGTTTAAGAACTTATTTATTAAGGTTAAATAAAAAAGGTTTATTATTTTTTGCTTTTCAGTTTTTTCGGAGGTTTAATTTTTTTGTTAAAAAGTTTATTCAGTGATTGTTGTTATCGCTAATATCTCAAGCTGATAGAACGTGGCTTTGTCTAGCTCCCTTATTGAGCAATACTCGTGATTCTGCTGCTTTCAACTTACTTCTCTAAGATTAAAATAATAAAAAAAATCTTGGTCCAGGTAACATATATCAGCGTGGAGCACCCTAGAGTGACGTACTTCAACCCGAAGTTCCTGACATACGCAAACCTGACATCGGTGCGGTACGGCCGCAGCAACCCTGTCTACTATGTTGGACTTCACTTTGAATGTATTGTTCCTTTCGATACTAGTATTTATGTGAGTACTTTTATCATACAGGGTCGGTTCCCATCTGACGGAGAATGCGTCGGGCGGAACTTCGATTGCATCTATTTATTCGCTCGACGCACTAACGCATCATCGGTTGAGTGTGAAAGGTTGAATGTTTTATCATATAATTGTCTGTTCTGGCGTTACGCGATCGATAATACGTGACGCATCTTCCGTCAGATGTGAACCGACCCTTAATTATTACTATCTTCTGTCTGCGACTTCATCTTCGTGAAATTTCACCCATCCCGTCGGTCCGCCTATCCGCGCTAACTAATATTTCGTTTTCGCTTAGCGTTCTTTCTGAATTTTTCTTTTGCTTGACTCCTTCGGGTCCAATAGCAATCTGGTAGGTACTAGAATCAAAGGAATTCCCTGTCTAACTACTACCATTGTTTATCATCATGATTCATGATGTCATGTCGCTTACAGATAGACATATACTTCTTCGAGCTGCTGACGAACCAGTACAAACGCAGCTTCATCGAGATGCACTTCAACTGGTGTTACCTGACAGAGAAGGACATGTTCTTCGGAGCTGCTTTGAGGGCAGGCGGGTTGGGCAACAGACCCTGCCCTCATCCACCTGTAAATATAATACCCTCGTATTAATATTGCACATACTTTTATTTACATTTCGAAGGATTTTTAAGGAAATTTCGAATCCATTGCGCACATCCAGACAAACGGACAAGAATTCTAAAAACTATAGTTTCGGCATCAGAGCCGTTCCCACATCTCGTAGCAATTACTTTTTTTTATATTCAACTAGCTGCGCCCCGCGGTTTCACCCGCATAAGTTTCGATCCCGTGGGAATATCGGGATAAAAAGTAGCCTATATATTAATCCAGGGTGTCAGCTACCTCCATACAAAATTTTATCAAAATCGGTCCAGCTGTTTGAGCGTGAAGAAGTAACAAACATATAAATACACACACACGAACTTTCGCCCTTATTAATGTGATGTTACAGTCTTGACTTCGTTACTATTATATTTTTTTATATGTAAAGATGTTTAGCGAATTGTACCAGCGGGGTAATTGCTTAACATAAATTATCAGCAGGAATGGTTTTTATTTTGACAGTGGAGCAACATTCATTGTGTTATTTACGTTTTTGAGCAGACAAATTTTTCAAACATATAAAGCGACAATGGATTACGCGGTGTCCTACGTGAGCGACGAATACGACGCGACGCGACGCTGTGAATGCGACGAACGCGATCAACTCAACGGCATACCCTGCTTGTGGCCTGTATGACAGTCTGCGGCGAGACGCGACGTAACGCGTACTTGTTTTGAGAGCGACCAGACGCGACACCACTTGTACATATGAACTTTCCGTCTGTTCCCGTTGTCCCCATTCGGAACTCAATAAAAATAATTAAAATGTATTCCCGTTGTCCCCAACGGTTTCCTGTTAAAATTGTACTGTACTTCTCCATGATTCGAGAAGTAATGACCAAAATCACGTAGGACATTTGTCGCGTGTAGCATCGCGTCGCATTACGTAGCATTGCGTCGCATTACGTCGCGTCGTATTCGTCGCTCACGCAGGACACCGCCTTAGCATTATCCTTCAAAATAATTCGGATTGAGATGGCCAATGTGTTACGCAACTAGGGTAGGTTCCATCCAAGATTTGAAACGTTTTGTTCCAGTCTTGTTCGGGCACTCCGCAAATCTCGATTTGTACCAAAAAATTAGGTAAACTTAGAAAAATCTGCCTTACATTTCACAGGGTTATAGACAAGCCTCGACAGTTCCAATTCTTGTTTTCAGGGCCCATACAATTTTGTAAACATGACGATCAACCCAGCAGTAATCCCGAAAGGCTTCCCGTTCACCAGAGGTCGGATATACGCAAACTTTACCCATCCAAAGACAAAATCTAGAGTGGCGGATGGATTCATAGACATGAGACTGGCGACCATAGAGGTGAAGAACGTAAAATCATTGTTTTCATAGTTCGTAGTTTATGCTCTGTTATTATTACATGCAGTTTTTATACCGATTTGTTTGTGATTGTAAAAGATTAGCAAGTGGTGAATTAAGTTAATGAATTAAGTTTAATAATGATTAAGTTTCTATAATATAAGCTAACATATAAACTATAATAATATGTACAATTATATGAAAAAATAAACAAAATAATCATAGGGCATCAAAGAATACGTCTGCATAGCTGTCAACAGGAACAGTGCCCAAAAGGCTGGCAGCATTGCCACGTTGTATGGAAATTCTAATTCTTTGACCAAGAAATTAAGTTTCTTGATATTCTCCTGGGAGCGAATTATATTTTAAAATACAGGGTGACCAGCACACTAATTGCGTAATACACTATTAATCTAAATCTGAATCATTTTGAAGGATATTGCTAATCCATTGCTTCATATGTTCGCAAAATGTGTCTACTCAACAATGTAAATAACGCAATGAATGTTGTTGAAGTGTCAAAATGAAACCCAATGATACAGATAGTGTGTTACGCAATTACTCTGCTGGCTGCCATTTTGGGTCCATTCGCCCCATTCTCTAATCAAAGTTTATTACAAAAGTTTTTTTTTAAATAACAGGAAATTGTAGGTAGATAGGTACATGATTTGTCTAATTATTGAATTTGACCTTGTCATGTGGTCATGACAAGGTTAGGATTTGAAGTCAAACTATTTAAATATAAATATAAAACTCTTGTTATTATTAGCTAACGTTATTAAAACATTAATTTAATGTCGTGTGTAATTTTCTGTTTTTAAACCGCGTTTATTTTTCGTTTAAATGCTAAATGATTTTATTTCTGTAAGTTTGTGTAAACACGTTTATACGTCCATCATTTTTTTTTAAGCTAGATGAGGTCGGCGTTTCCTATCTGACTACTCTGAAAAGAAAAGCCGAAACAAACTCAGAGGTCACAGTGTCTTTTAAAGTCCAAGTTTTAAGTAATCTTGGTCAGATCATGTGAAGACTAAGTATGTAGATTGGTTTAGCTCTTCCAGTCGGTTAAAAAACAAACAACTGCGTAGGATAAAGGTGCTTACTTTTGAAGTGAAACTTCTTTATGCACGCTTGACTTGGGGAGTAAGCTGGCGAACGCGTTACGAAAAGTGTGATCGGGCGAGGCGAACGGGAGTTGAGTGGGGGATATAAGCAAGAGAAAGCAGTGCGCGCGCACATTTTCTTTCTCTCTTCCTCTCATAGCCAAATACGTTTGAAGTTTCACTTCAGTCGTGTGGTCATAAGCACACTCGGTTTTTTTGTGGAGCAACGTTTACAAGTGTTGGTGGGCAACAACGGATAACAAAAAATATCTAGTAATCTTAGTAAAAGTTATAGAAAGTTACTTAATGTAATCATGTTGCAAATTGTTGCTTTTCAAAAAGTAACTTCGGTGTGGACGCACCTTAAGAGGAAGTAGTTTTAATTAAGCTTGCCAGATTTGACCAATACATACTAACTAATTAAGGGCACTGGTGGCTCAGTGGTAATAACCCCGACTTACGAGTTGTAGGTCATGAGTTCAAACCCAGGCAGGCGCTTTACTTTGCGTAAATTATTTCACTAACACTGCTCTTAAAACGTTGAAGGAAAACATCGTGAGGAAACCGGCATATCCTAGAACTAAAAATTCAAAGACGCGTGACATCTACCAACCCACACTCGGCCTGCGTGGTGGATTACGGCCCACTCCCTCTCACAGAGAAGAGGTCTGTGTCCCAGCAGTGCGAACATTATAGGCTGATTATGCTAAACCGCGCTTAGCTTTTCGGCTAGTCGGTTAAAAAAACCAAATAAAAATGTCTATGGTTGTGTATATGTCGCTGTGTCAAATGTAAAAGGTTTGTTGATTGAAACCCGATAAGTTTTTTTACACGTTTTTTAGCAATTTTCACACATCGACACCACGGACGAACGACACCAAACGAACGGAAAAATAAAATCTATTCGGGCCCTGCAGCGTCTAAAAAAGTCTGCATAGTTTTTTGCGTGGCTGAAAAACATTGCCATATCCCAACATAGGTTAGGTACACCTATGTTGGATATAGCAATGGTTTTCCAGAGGTTTGAAAGTCAAAATAGGTATAGACTTCTTACATAATCAGCCTATAATGTTCCCATCGCTGGGACACAGGCCTCCTCCTCCTGATGGATGTCACATGTCTTCGAAATTTTGCTTCTAGGACATGCCGGTTTCCTCACGACGTTTTCCTTCACCGTTTTGAGAGCAGTGGTGATGAAATAATTTACATAAAGTAAATTGCCTTACTTGGGTTCGAACTCACGACCTACCCATAAGTCGCGGCCGTTACCACTGGGCCACCACTGCTCCTTAGACCTCTATTTATTCATAAATGCTTCGTACTTGGAAATTGCCTTATTTTACCAAGCTTTGGTAATCGAATTAGCGATAGCAATCTCCCTTATTTCATAACGTGGTTTCGCTATTAAGATAGTTTAGCCAAAAACAAAGGACTATCGTTGAACCCCATTTCGGAATAGTAATAAAGGCTGTTTATTTATTTACTTATGTACAGACGCCAGCACATCAAGCTACCCGAAATTGTCAAATTTTCCCAATCAACTTTGAACCTTATGTTTTAGCGATAAAGTTGAAAATCTTTTAAAGAAATTTGACAGATTGTAGTAGGTTGATGTGCTGGCGTCTGTACGTACACACAAAACACATTTGCATTTGTTTTAGTTAACTTATACTACCCCCAACGTTGGGCAAAGGTCTCTCCCATACTATTCTAATTTTCTTTATGTTTATGTACCTATTTATTTATTTTAGGACCTCCAACAAAAGATATACACAAAACATTATGTAGTTAATGGACGACAAAGTATTTGCTAGGTGTACTCTTTCAATTACAGGAGACCACAGCATGCACAATAGAAATGTTGCGCCTTTTCCAAACTTTTACGCTAGCGTTTCTTAGGCCTGCCTCGGTGACGACGCCCGTCTTCAGGCACCCACTATGTGACGATCCTGGCCCATCTGTTTTGATGCATTCTGTATGTGTAACCTGCAGTGTCATTTCAGACTCGCAGGCTTATCGCCCACATCGGCGATGCTTGTCTTGGAGTGCAAAACATTTAGGAGTTTATTGATAAACGACGATTAAAGTTATGTGACGTTCAATCGTCAAAAATGTATTGTTAAACAGTGGCTAATCACTACTTAAGAGGCTTACCGGACCTAAACGCAAAAAACGGAAGTTTAAGAAACAATAAAAATATATGATCGACTACAGTAAACAAAATCAAAATAATATATGATATTCTTGAGGATATATGCTAGGTAGATAGTGTGTTGAAAACATAATATAACTTATTTGGTATGATAGAAAAAATCATGAAGATACCAAAAAAAATATTTTTACAACAAAAACCATACTAATATACATACAATCATTATGATTTTTTCTCAGATTGTTCTACAAGCAACGTACTAAAACTCTAGTGTTTTAATTTTTTAGTCCAAACAATAACATTTTTCGTAAATAGATAATTGCTTCATATTTTGCAATAAATTACCAGCGTTGTCTTATCGCGCTTCTCTTTCTTTTCTATGCAGTCCGACAGTGACCGCGCTTTAGGTCATGTAGTCCTCTTAACTAGAAGCAACGTTTATGAATAAGGGGACTGTATTATAAACTTGTTATAAAAATATGATTTATGGCATTTTCAGTCTCAAATAGCAGCCGAGGGATTAATGGTAGACTTTCCTTGTAATAGTTAAAAATGATCAAACTGCCATTTTCCATATGACAGCAGTACTTAATTTTTAGGTATAAAATGTTCGACCTCGATGTCCTTTCGATTTTATATAATTTTTGTGGAATTTTTGCTGTTCTTTGATAAATGATTTATTTCTGTAAGTAGGTTTGTACAAACACTTTTACACGTCAATCATATTTTTTTAAAGCTAGATGAGGTCGGCGTTTCCTATCTGACGACTTTGAGAAGAAAGGCCGAAACAAACTCGAGAGGTCACTGTCTCTTTTAAAGTCCAGACAAAATCTTGGTCAGATCATGTGAAGACCATGTAGATTGGTGTCTGAAATGGTCTTTCGAGGAAAGAACTACATAGTTATGATTACTTTGATAAGATTACGTTGCATGCAACTTTTTTCGATGAGGTTACTTGGTAACTGCTAACAAATTATCAGCAAAAACTTTTGGTCATCCCATAACATACCAGACCACAAGTACCTGTAGGTAGTAAATAGGCCTACGGTGAGCTTAAACATTGTAACTGGGGTACAGGTGTGCCCTAGGGAAATTCACTAGGTACACATAAAAACAAACATAACACAGGAAATATTTCGACACAGCTGCACAAACAAATGCGTTCGTGTGCGGGGATATTTTGTTTTTTTCACGTATTTTCAATTCATTTTTCGATTCTGTTTTAGATCATATTTTTCTTGTGTGTTTTGTACAGTCAACAAAACAGATATATGCAGGATCGTCGGATAAAGTTGAAGTTTAGTAAGAAACCGATAGATTTTCTCGAAATAAAATTAATTTTATGAATATAAAGGTATAAAGGTATGATTCCGATCTCGGCAGCACGCAGCAGTGCTGCCGCGGCAGTGCGGTCGCAGCACTACTGGTCCTCATACATTTTCTATGGGTTTATATGAGATTACATTCCGAGCACAGCAGCAATGTGACGCAGCATTGCTGCCGTACTCGGAAAACAAACAGCTCTTTTATTACATTAAATTTCAGTCGACAAGATCCATCGGTTTCTTACTAAACTTCAACTATATCCGACGATCCTGCATTTTTATCTCTTTTTGCTGACTGTACGTATACAGAACAACGCTTAACGTGCTTTCCGAGGCACGGAGGGGTCTTTTTATGTGAAGATGGTCACCCATCCACGGACCCACCTCGGCAAGGGTAGCTTAACCTGATCGATCGACCCGTGCGGCTGTTGTTACTTAGCCACAAGCCCTCCATGTTCACTATGGATATATTTAGGGAAAAAAATAAACTTTTTAAAAGCTTTGGTCTCGTCTGTCATTTGATAATATTATTAATAAACATAACGATAAGCGATCGTTGGAGAGAAGAAGGAGCAGGAATTGAATTATTTCAGGAGATTGGTTCTCCGATGGCGTATTTTGTAAAGTTGATGTTGTTATGTGTTCAAAGACAACGGAGGAATGGTATTTTTGCTTCTGCTTAACCTATTTTACAGTCCTGCAGATGAATTAGAGTAATAACTTTATCGATGAAAAATAAAGTATTTTCCAAGGGATTATGAAAAATAAAACCATTAAAAAAAACTTTGGCAAGTATTGGCCAAGTTCTCCAGCCAGGTAATTTATTTATTTAAGAAAACTTTATGCACAAGTAAAAAAAAATACTATAGTATAGTATAGGTATAGACGCCACCACATCAAGCTACCCGAAACTGTCAAATTTTCCCAATAAACTTTGAACCTTATGTTTTAGCAATAAAGTTGAAAATCTATTAAAGGAATTTGACAGATTGTAGTAGCTTGATGTGCTGGCGTCTGTACAAAGGCGGTCTTAATGCCTGCATTACAAACTAACAATTGCAATGCTTTTCATTTTGATAATTCGACAACGTTCATTGCGTTATTTACGTTGTCGAGCAAACATAATTATGAAGCAATAAATCGAGCTATGATATAGCAGTTAAAAAGTTTACTATCTTCGTCAAAATGCCTAAAAAGCGGACGCTCTAGTAATTAAAAGTCTAATAGCGACAAAAAATAATTGAAAAGATTAGTGAAGAGGCTCGTAAACAATGGTGGTAGTTAATTTAATGGGAGCGCGAGGTTGCCAGGATCGTAGAAAAACACATATGCGTTTAGGAAAAAAGACATTTAAAAAGGTGTCTATGGTGCAACTGCCGACAATGTATGAAACTCTTTAAGTTCAGGAGGCCATGGAGGTCGTCGGCGGGTCCCAAAGTTTCTGCTTGTGAACTCCGTGAGTCAAAACTCAAAATTATTACAAGAGGCTAAGGGGTACGCTGGCGGGTCCAAAAAAAAATCTTTCAGAACGCCGTGGGATCCGCCCTGACCTCCCTAATTCTGTGATGTAAAATCAGAGTTGAAATAAGTCAAAACTAAAAAAAACTCACATACAGGCAGTTTTGAATTGTCAAGGGGCAAGGCGTCACAGTTAGAAAGATGTACTTAGCTAGTTGTCTATTTCAAAGTGTAGTAGGTACCTATGGAGAAGAACGGGCAAGAAACTCCACGGACATTCTTTTAAATCAGAAAATTGTTACAAATTACATCGTTATTTGTTACGATGTCATTTGTAACAATTTAGAACGATGTAAAAATACGTGCATGTTAAGAGCGTAGACGAGTAGACGTAAAAAAAAAAGAAATACATAAACAAAAAAAAATACAATTCAGAAATCAAAATAAGTGTGAAAGTACTTTAAACCGACTCCAAAATTGGGTTATGGGCAGACGGATAATAATCTACAATAATAATTGGTGAAACTTAACAGGTTAAATTGTTATAACACCTCTTTCTGAGAACCTCCTTTTTTTTCATGGATCTGTGGAAGGCCGCTCCTCATCAGGTCGCTGTAATAAAATCTTAATCCCTTATTTCCTTAAACGGCACCTCGGAATATTTCATTAATGTATCGGATGAAATATGAATGTAATTTTTACATAGTCATTTTATATGGTACTAGCTTCTGCCCGCGACTTCGTCCGCGTGAAATTTCGCCCTCCCCTCATTCACCCTCTTAGGAGTGGAATTGTCCGAAAGGGTTACCGCTGCCCCGGAACATAAAGGGCTAAGGAAGGAACACGGATGGGTTTTAGTCAGTCTGACATTCCCTTCCGCTCCACCCAGAGCGGGAGGGGTCATTTGATGATTTCCCATAAAAACTGAAGGTCAAACCGACAGTTAACAACAACAATAAAAGCATTAGTAACGTCAGTTGTTTCACCCCATCTTGCTTCTACAAAACAAACGAAAACTACTTATTAGTTTAGAAATTCGTCGTAGTGTTGTTATAAGGTAAACAATGAGCGGCTTACTGAACTTCGGGACACGATTAGTTAGTTAGGGGACTAGGGGTTATAGTTGGGAGATGAGGCAGGAGATAGATAAGAGACAGTGATTAAATTGAGGATTTAAAAATTTGACACAATTGTATATTTTTAGTGTTCGATCAATTTTTTTTATAATTGTTAACGAAGTATATTTATATGAATAAATAACAATGAATGAAGTATTTATTTCAAAATCCAAGATATTATTTACAAAATTTAAAAAGCTACAAATAAATACGTTATTCATGATAAGTATTTAATTTTGCACAAAATTGCCCATGACATCATTTGATTTCAATGAATAACTTAGGAGATATTATTATTTATTTATTTATTATTTATTTATATATACTTTATTGTACACCACTAAAATACATAACATGAAATAAACACATTAAACACTACAAATATGCAATGGGCGGCCTTATCGCTTTCTGCGATCTCTTCCAGGCAACCTTGGAATGGACAGTGATTTCCCTGGACATAAAATGGGGCTGTCGTTGGTGCAAATATTATGTATACAATACAATAAAATAGATATTATCATAGTTTTAAAATAATGGAATATATTTTAGTAGGTTTTTCCTCGAATTAACGCGGGTGAAACCGCGGGGCACAGCTAGTTTTGATATTACATATTACGCGTCGATGCCCTGCCCTCCTTCTTTGCTGTGCCCGACAGGATTTACACCTTTTTAAAACTTACCACGTAACTTCACATTGTGGAATTCAAATAAATATTGAGTATTATTGACCTTCCGGAATAAATTTATTTATTTATTAAAACTTTATGCACAAGTAAATTCTCTACATGATGGATGGTAAAACTCTAAATAGTGATCCGTTGCGTAGTTTAAAAGCACAATGCGGCTACGCAGCCAGACACGAAAGGCGTTTTATACTATACAACGTGTTTTTTTGTTATCCCATAACTCTAGGGGGTCATTGTACTCATCATTATGAACAACTTTTACTATGGGACCAAACCGAAATCGCGAGAAAAAAATTTGGTGGTCCCTACAATTTGGCGAGTTATGCGAACATAAATGTAGGGAACAGCTTATTTTTTTGTTTTCGATTTCAGGTTTGGTCACATAGTAAAAGTTGTTCATAATGATGAGTGAGAGCAGTGGTGGCCAAGTGGTAACGGCCGCGACTTACCAGTTGTAGGTCGTAGATTCGAACCCAGACAGGCGCTTTACTTTGTGTAAATTATTTCATTACCACTGCTCTCAAAACTGTGAAGGAAAACATCGTGAGGTAACCGGCATGTCCTAGAACCAAAAAGTTCGAAGACATGTGACATCTGCCAACCCGCACAGGGCCCGCGTGGTGGATTACGGCCCACTCCCTCTCACTGACAGGAGGCCTGTGTCCCAACAGTGGGAACATTATAGGCTGATTATGATGAACAATGAGTACAATGACCCCCTAGAGTCTAGGGGGTCTCTTCGTAACTCTAAGAGTCTAGGGCCTAGACTCTTAGAGTTAGGGGATATAAAAAAACACGTTGTATATAGATTTCTCTTTGCCATTGTTTTTTCCTTTTCTGTCGCATCCAGTGGTTATTAGTTCTTCGGTAAATGTCATTTGTTTAGGACGGGACAAGTTTTTGGCTGCACCCACATTATTAAAAGGTCGTTTAAAGGAGTTTATTTGTACACACTGGCAACACCTGGCCACTCGGGCCCGCATCGATTGAGTTCTTTGAGAACTTAAAAGAAGGAACTTAAACCTAGCTGAAATGAACAGGGTTTTTTTCTAGGAAAAGTTAACAGGAGGCCAATTCCCTTAATTAAAAACGTTTAAAATCTAGTCTTCCTTGTTATTATTGCAGCTAACATTCTGTCACCGTTGTAGAAGCGTGAACTGCAGACGTATACTATTCAAATTAGTTCCAAGTACGTGTTGCTACGAAGTCGTAGGCGTCGTAGCAATTACGCCACCTACGGCGTAGCAATCGCGTAGTCCTAATTAGTACGGAATCTGTATAATATGAAGAACAGTGATATAAACTACAGGCTAATAACTTACATAATCTGTATTCGCTATTTATTTGCCAAAAATGTAAATAAATATGAGTTTATCACACTATCACATCACATCACACTAATATTATAAAGGCGAAAGTTTGTGTGTGTGTGTTTATATGTTTGTTACTTCTTCACGCTCAAACGGCTGGACCAATTTTGATAAAATTTGGTATGGAGGTAGCTGACACCCTGGCTTAACATATAGGCTACTTTATATCCCGATATTCCTACGGGATCGAAACTTATGCGGGTGAAACCGCGGGGCGCAGCTTGTATAAAAGAAAAACGACCTCCGGACCGTATTTCGCCTACGGCGGCCAATCTCAACAGAGACTAGCCTTCGGCGCGGGAGACATTATAGTGCACAAGTGTGCGCGCAGACACAGGTGCACTACCTCTTCCCTCACTCTCATAGTCTGATGGGACGGCAATACGACACGACCGGAGAGAGATCAGGCGCAGGACCAACGGCTGAACGTGCTTTCCGAGACACGGGGGTATCACACCGGCAACTGCCAAACTCAGGGCTGTTACTAAGAAATTCCTAATGGAAAAACTGAATAATACTTGGCCCGACCTGGGAATCGAACACAGGACCTCACGCTCAGTTACAATTATCCAACAGACAAAAATGAAAACTTCCATACAAACTTACATCGCCTATGTAACCCCTTCAAGGGATGATTATTCAAAAATCCATCCTTAGGCTCACCTTCGTTAAATAAGGACTTTTTGTTTGTGCAAAATGTCATGGCTCTAGACCCAGCGGTTGTCTAAGATCTAAAGTTTTTAAATCACATGGAATCCATACTACGAGTATATATAATATTATAAATTCGAAATTAACTCTGTCTGTATGTCTGTATGTTACCTTTTCACGCCTACACCGCTGAACCGATTTAGATGAAATTTGGTATAGAGATAGTTTGAGTCCCGGGTACGTCCTTACGTAGGGTGGTTTTTAACCCGATATTCCCACGGTATCGAAACTTATGCGGGTGAAACCGCAGGGCTCAGCTAGTTTAGATATAAAGTATTTCCAAAACGAGATTAAGATTTTCTCACGCGGCTCTAGTTGCAATGCAGCAAAAACAAGAGAAAACTGTAAAATGCCAGCAGCACAAATAATGTTCGCAATAAATATTACTCGCTGACATACTTTGACAACAAACTTATTGTCCTATATCAGGTTTTCCTCAATATTTCACGATATTGGTATCAGGAGCACCGAGGTGCGAGGAGGTCTAATGCGGCCAATAGTTGGGCAATTTGTTTCTATTGTGGTTTGCGAACACCTGCGTGATATGAACTCTTGGTGCCTTGTGGTACACTATTTATGTTTTGTATTGACAATATTATGATGTTTCAGGGTAGTTTATATGAAAAATAATCCCAATTAAATGTACCTCCTAGTACATTCTATAAAGAAATCTTTGAATATATTTATGTTATCGTTCCTCGAGCATGTAGTGATTTCTCCTTAGACAACGTAATTAGCTAAAGGCTGATTGTTTTTCAATCATCTCATAACTTTATTCCAAGAATATTTTTTTAAATGTTGACAACTGGCATTGCCATAGAACGTGGGAATGCTGCCAGCCTTTTGGGCACTGTTCCTGTTGACAGCGATGCGGACGAATTCTTTGATGCCCTATGATTATTTTGTTTATTTTTTCATATAATTGTACATATTATTATAGTTTATATGTTAGCTTATATTATGTAAATATCTATACAAATAATTACGTTTATTGCCCGTGGTTCCACCGCGTAGTTCTACTAGTAGGACCAAGTATGATATAAAGAGGATTATTGGATTTTTTAAAGTTCGTGCCCATGATGATGTAAGTATTGTGGTTCGTTAAATAAAATATGGTCAAAGCTATTGCGACAATGTTGACAGTTATTTCATACAAAAACTGTAAATCGTCAATTTTATTCCTCGAATAAAAGTTATCTGACGATGGAAAAATCAGCCCTTATTCATAATGCTGAGCTCGACAGATTAATTATGTGCTTTGTACTTGTCTATGTACAGTCCTTTCAACTTCACCCAGTCATTTTACTTCTCATTTTGCATCACTGTCCAAACCGTAATGATCTTTATTCTCATTCGAATAAAGTTGCTGTTGGGTCGCTGCCACTGACAGGTCTGTCAAAATCATTTTTATCTTTATTGACGTCACAATAAAGTTGCTTTTGGGTTGCTGCTGCCAGAGTTAAAATAACTGAATGGACTGTATAGGTTTCACATACAATCCCTGTGACGTCAGTAAAGGTGCGAGGTACTGAGGTGTAATGGTGCTGGAGGCAATAGTGGGGCAATTTGTTACTATTGTAGCTCCCCGGACAATGCCCGGTGATATTGCGGTCGCCCCGTCCTGCATCATGTTTTATAGATAAGGTTTGATTGCAGTGAAAAATATTATATTTCTTTTATTTTTTAAATACGACTTTTAGTTTTACCCCCTTACTAATAAACGTATTATAACAGATGAATAGTTACACACCGATTTCTCTCTTTCAGTCGTCAGTAATTTGACTTTCGAAAGAAGAAGACAAAGAGTTGTGTAACTATACAGACGCTATACAACGTTTATTAGTAAGGGGGTTAGAGATTAGTGCGAACCAAACAAACCCTTCAGGTTTATTATTAGTATAGAATTGACGAGTTAAACAAACGGTTATTATCGTTTACGTATTAAACATGAATATGTCTTACTATAATTAAAAAAAAAACCAGTCAAGTGCGAGTCGGACTCGCGCCACCGAGGGTTCCGTACGTAGGTATTTAACATGAAATCGCGAAAAAAAATTTACTGTTCCCTACATTTATTTTCGCAACACTTCAAAATGTAGGAAACTGCCGATTATTTTTTCGCGATTTCAAGTTTGGTCCCATAGTAATAGTTGATCGTAATGATAAGTACAATGACCCCTGTAGAGTTTATCCATTCATTACCAGACACCCTGTATAATATACAGGGTGTCTGGTAATTAAGCATATTATGCTTAATTACCAGACACCCTGTATAACTGGAGCCTATACAGAGTCGCAGATAAAGATTTTAGAGAATAAAACAGGTAGAGCTCTGCATTCAACGAGTGTATATTTTCGCTCCTATAGGTTATGGGCCCAGTTTGGTTCTCCACAAGGCTCTTGAATTCAACGAATTTACTGAAGACCTCGCTTTTCGATTTATGCTTAAGAGCCTATACTACCTCAAATGGCTTAGCGTGATCCTCCGTTATGTCGAAAATCCTGCACCATTAATTTTGAAATAAATATATGGTAAAGTTGAGGATTAATGCAAAGTCTTATGTTAGACGAAAACACGATTCCATAAAATTTTCTCGATAGAAAAAAAAATCCAAAGTTACCTCTAACCCGAACAATAAACCGCTGGCATTCAAAAAATACTTCAAATTAGATCATGAAACTTTGCATACTAACTGAACTTACTTTAAAGCAGGTCTTATGTTATTTACTTTTTTATAATTACCATTATTTTCACTGTAAAAAGCAAATACCTAGACTATTAGCGCTGCCTGCCGCCCAGCACCGCACTCTGTCTCGCTCTCACTCAGTCCGCGAACAGTATCGTATGAGCGAGATAAAGAGCGAATTATAGCTGAGGTAGTATAGGCTCTTAATTACCAGACACCCTGTATATGCTAGTTGCGCGGTAAACTCTGCTTGCTGATTTTGTGTGACGTCAGTATGACGCGTGGTTCGCATGTCCCGTTTGTAGATACCGCTACATCTAGTACTTACCTAAAAACTTAAGCGATGATAAATAAAGGGTGTAATGACACGACTTGAATTTAAACTGACCATCTCATTTAAATAGCACATAAAAATAATGTGTGTTGGCTTGCATGTTTGGCCCTTTTAATGTGTATACTGGTTTAGAACTTTTGGGTAGAGGAATAAAATATAACGGCTGTCAGTAGTTGTGTTAACGAGTTTGCTTATGTGGACAGTTCTATGTTAATGTGTATGTTTTTTTTTGTTTACAAATCAAACCTAGTTGAAAATAATAAGAAATTCTTCTTCATAATTTGTTTTGAAAGAAAACAAAGAAAATAGGTTTATTTGCGGTGAATATGACGCAAAAAAACGTAGGGGGAAACATGCGTCACATCCACGCAAAACAGCTACCTATCGCTCAGCATTATGCTGCGACCCTATGCAAGACAGAGCCCCAGCGCTGGTTTTCAGCGACAGCCGGCGCTGACGTAATGACGTCGTCCGGTGCAGCAAACAATTATTAGGACACTGTACCGGTACAGTGTACTTAAAGAAAAATAATTTAATTTAAACGTGATAGTTTAAACAGGAAATAGACATAGGTACAGTCAACAAAGGAGGAATCTCGAATAAAAATTAATTTTATTAATAGAAAACAAACAGTTCATTTTTCAAATTAAATTCCAGTCGACAACATCCATCGGTTTCTTACTAAACTTCAACTATATCCGACGATCCTGCATACTTATCTCTTTTGTTGACTGTACATCACATTAATCACACTAATATTATAAAGGCGAAAGTTTGTGAGTGTGTTTATATGTTTGTTACTTCTTCACGCTCAAACGGCTAGACCAATTTTGATACAATTCTTATGGAGGTAGCTGACACCCTGAATTAACATATAGGCTACTTTTTATTTCTACACAAAGTAAAGCGCCTGTCTGGGTTCGATTCACGACCTACAACTCCACCTATAACACCAAAACATGTCCCTAGTCTTTATTTTGTTATAACATAATAAAAGCAAACATTCTAAAGTTTAACACGGCAAGTTTCACATATAAACCGGAGATTAACTTGGTTTAACCGTGGCTTAAACTATAATAATCGTCGATTAAGAGAAGACAGGGCGCGAGCGAAGTTTCACGGCCTGAACATTATTATTAGAAAAGTTACGCGGGAAAAGGTGAACGTTCAGAGGTTGAGTTACTAGAAGTGACTTCAACGTGGGTTAGTTTATTCGTTAAAAAGAAGGTAGGGGAAAAAAATCCGATGCAATTACTTATTTACTACTAGCAGCGCCCCGCGGTTTCATCCGCGTAAGTTTCGATCCCGTGGGAATATCGGGATAAAAACTATCCTAAGTCCTTTTCCTTTCCCGGGACTCAAACTATCTCTATACCAATTTCATCCAAATCGGTTCAGCGGTTTAAGCGTGAAGAGGTAACAGACAGTCACATTTTCGCATTTATAATATTAGTATGGATAGTATGGATATAGCTGGGTCTTATACTGCGCCCTGAAAGTCTCAAACGCCCACCAGGGGGCGTTATCACCCACATTGAGAACCTTTGCTCTGAATTGTTACTATGCTAAGGGTCAACCAGGGTCAAAGCACTCTATGTATAAAATACTATCAAGAATTACAAAAATATAAAAAAAAATAACTTTTATATTTTTTACTGTGACTTGTGAGGTAACTGCGTAACACACTATCGGTAGCAATGGGTTTCATTTTGACAGTTCAACAACATTCATTGCGTTATTTACGTTGTCGAGCAGACAATTTCTCGAACATATGAAGCAACTAGCTTTTGCCCGCGGCTTCGCTCGCGTAGAATTTGGTCTGCCACATTAAGTTACGTGACATTTTTTTTTAAATACTGATATTTTTTTAATGTACATTCACATCGTACATCCCAGATTTCTAACTTCAAAATTAGTTTCCATACAATCTTTGAACTCCTATACCTAATATTTAGAGGGTATCTCTTGAGGGTGGAATTATCTGAATTTCTTTCTAAGTGCTCATTATTTTAAGCTATAATAGAACTCTGCAAATTTCAAAATGCTAAGTCCAGTGGTTTCTTCATCAATCTTTACCTGTATGGTGTGTTTATAAAAAGTAGGCTTGAGATTATCCTATCCAGCACAAACGGATTACTAAACACTGACAACTAAGCAGGTCGGACCAATGTTACTTGCATTTAATCACTACATCATAGTATAAAACAAAGAAGCTTTCTTTTTCCCTATGAATGCTTAAATTTTTTAAAACTACGCAACGGATTTTGCTGCGGTTTTTAGGGTTCCGTACCCAAAGGGTAAAACGGGACCCTATTACTAAGCCTCCGTCGTCTGTCTGTCTGTCTCCAGGCTGTATCTCATAAACCGTGATAGCTAGAAAGCTGAAATTTTCACAAATGATGTATTTCTGTTGCCGCTATAACAACAAATACGAATAAGAATTAAGTACATATTAAGGGGGGCTCCCATACAATAAACGTGTTATTTTCGCCGTTTTTTATAGACAATGGTACGGAACCCTTCGTGCGCGAGTCCGACTCGCACTTGGCCGGTTTTTTTAATAGATTTTGTAATTTAACTAAAGAATTATGTGGTACGTAATTGGAATAGGTGAACATCTGTGTTAATTTATCTGTGTTTTTACTGCAATATACTCCTGTATACTATGTTATTTGATTTTTTTTGTTCAGCGTAAATAAGAAGATTTTAGGATTTAGAAACACGTGAGCAAGCTACGTAAAGCTGCCCATGGGAAAAACAGGGCGTGCCTAAATGTATCCCCGCTACTTTCAAAGTTTGCCCTTGCGATTTATTGATGGTCATAGAAAATGCAACTTTAAGTGGAAACTGTAAACGTTTGAAATTAAAGGGTAAGTTATTGGGTATTATTGGGATGCGTGGAATAAGAACATTTTCATCCTTAGCTTCTACAGTTAAAATTGTGGCCTTAACAATATGCCTGCCTAGTTCCCTGACTCGCAATCTAGTGCCAAGTAGGTAAGTAGGTACTTAATATTTTTATTTGCTACTTATAAAAACTATATATCTAAATAACGAAATCCTATATTTAAACAAACAATAAAGAACAATTCTTATACGACTGAATTAAAAATCGCTAATCGCTATCTAGGATAAACGACGAAGAATAAATGACATGACAATAAAAATGCATAGAGATCACAACCATCAATGACGTCTGCCCTCACGTGTCTGCCCGCGTTCGGGTCGCGCACTCGGCCATGCCTCGTCATTGCTTGGATTGCATTGTTCGCCCCTCCCCCGCGACTGCGACGCCGCATCGCGCTCCGCCCGTGCTGCGGCCGCCGCCGCGGCGTTAGGCGCTCCGTTCAAGTCAATCATATCGTGATAACTTTTAAACTATTCGGCCAAATTACTTAGTGTGAAAGACAAAGTTTATCTACATTAAATACTTAATGCGAGAAATGTATTCATTTTGATAAGAGTTTGATAATTATATACTAAATGTGCATTGTAAAATAGTACCAAATTTAATTAGATTTATGGTTCACAATTTTGGTTGTACTGGCTTGCACATAAAAGGTAGATATATGCTGTCGCGGACTTTTATTTAGATCTACTTAAGACAAACAATCCTGCGGTACATCATCTTTATGTAACTCCATTGGTTTAGGCAGCGCACGCCAAGATAGCTCTCAGATGGAAGATTTTTTTCCGACTTAATCAGGGTTGGATTTAGGTACGTTGAAAAAGATAGTACAAAAAAATGAAAAGGATAGTATTTATAAAAAAATTATAGTACACTTACATTATTTTTAATTAACTGACGAAAAAACGGAGGAGGTTATCAATTCGACGCCTATATTTTTTATAATCACGCATAAACTTATGCGTGATCCTGATCATACATAAAAAAAAAAAAAAAACAAAAACATAAAATATACGCGTCGAATTGATAACCTCCTCCGTTTTTTCGTCGGTTACCGCTTTTGATAGCGTCACAAGACAATAAAATGCCGTTTACGGATTGTGTTACCAGTTTGTTTCGTATTGTAGTCTTGGTAAGGTTCACTTTACTGAATATTCGTTCGAAATCGTGTGGAAGTACTAAACAATCTAGGACAAATTTTTATTCGGGAGCAAACTTTAAATTATAGTATTTTAGCGTACTATCCTTAGATGTGGATAGTATATAGTACAAAGGGCGAAATTATAGTATAAATACTATAATTATAGTACAAAATCCAACCCTGGACTTAATTGACACGTATCGTTATATTATGACCAAAACTACATAAAATCATTATAAATTGTAGCCTATGTGTTATTCTGATGAATAACCTATATTACTGTAAAGTTTCATCCAAATCCGTTCAGTAGTTTTTTCGTGAAAGAGTAACAAACATACATCCATCCTCACAAACTTTCGCATTTATAATATTAAGTAGGATAGATTAATTAGCGTTTAAATTATTCAGAAATTGATAGTGTGTTACACAATGAGGGCGCTGTTCCACATTGTCCTTATAGACACTATCTATCAGATAAATAAAAATAGTAACAAAATTGTTTTAACTTGAACTTTTCCGGAGACCTTGAGGTGAAAGGGTGAAACCAAACAAAACCTTTTTTAACCGACTTCAAAAAGAAAGAGATTCTCAATTCGACTGTATTTTTTATACTTATACAGGGTGAAATTGAATTCATGGACATCCTTTTAAGGGGTCATTGTAATAATCATTATGTACAACTTTTACTATGGGACCCAACCTGAAATCGCGAAAAAAAAAAAACAGCTCTTCCCTACATTTGACGAGTTATGTGAACGTAAATGCAAGGAAAAGCTGTTTTTTTTTTTTGAAGTTTTCTATATTTATTATATTTATGTCTGTAATTTATATGGTGTACATAATAAAGAGTATTCTATTGTATTCTATTTTTTTTCGCGATTTTAGGTTTAGTCCCATAGTAAAAGTTGATCATAATGATGAGTAAAATGACCTCTTAAAAGGATGCCCATGAATTTAATTTCACCCTGTATGTTACCTCCGCGATATTTCTGGTAAGTCGATCATCGATTGGCAAACCAGCCAACTCCTTTCGTCAATAATATTTTTTGATTTGATTTAAGTTTATACAGTTTTAAGTGTCTCCTGAAAAATTTGCTCATATGGAGTTGGCTGGTTTGCCAATCGATGATCGACTTACCAGAAATATCGCGGAGGTAACATACAGGGTGAAATTAAATTCATGGGCATCCTTTTAAGAGGTCATTTTACTCATCATTATGATCAACTTTTACTATGGGACTAAACCTAAAATCGCGAAAAAAAATAGAATACAATAGAATACTCTTTATTATGTACACCATATAAATTACAGACATAAATATAATAAATATAGAAAACTTCAAAAAAAAAAAACAGCTTTTCCTTGCATTTACGTTCACATAACTCGTCAAATGTAGGGAAGAGCTGTTTTTTTTTTTTCGCGATTTCAGGTTGGGTCCCATAGTAAAAGTTGTACATAATGATTATTACAATGACCCCTTAAAAGGATGTCCATGAATTCAATTTCACCCTGTATAAGTATAAAAAATACAGTCGAATTGAGAATCTCTTTCTTTTTGAAGTCGGTTAAAAAAGGTTTTGTTTGGTTTCACCCTTTCACCTCAAGGTCTCCGGAAAAGTTCAAGTTAAAACAATTTTGTTACTATTTTTATTTATCTGATAGATAGTGTCTATAAGGACAATGTGGAACAGCGCCCTCATTGTGTAACACACTATCAATTTCTGAATAATTTAAACGCTAATTAATCTATCCTACTTAATATTATAAATGCGAAAGTTTGTGAGGATGGATGTATGTTTGTTACTCTTTCACGAAAAAACTACTGAACGGATTTGGATGAAACTTTACAGTAATATAGGTTATTCATCAGAATAACACATAGGCTACAATTTATAATGATTTTATGTAGTTTTGGTCATAATATAACGATACGTGTCAATTAAGTTAAGTCGGAAAAAAATCTTCCATCTGAGAGCTATCTTGGCGTGCGCTGCCTAAACCAATGGAGTTACATAAAGATGATGTACCGCAGGATTGTTTGTCTTAAGTAGATCTAAATAAAAGTCCGCGACAGCATATATCTACCTTTTATGTGCAAGCCAGTACAACCAAAATTGTGAACCATAAATCTAATTAAATTTGGTACTATTTTACAATGCACATTTAGTATATAATTATCAAACTCTTATCAAAATGAATACATTTCTCGCATTAAGTATTTAATGTAGATAAACTTTGTCTTTCACACTAAGTAATTTGGCCGAATAGTTTAAAAGTTATCACGATATGATTGACTTGAACGGAGCGCCTAACGCCGCGGCGGCGGCCGCAGCACGGGCGGAGCGCGATGCGGCGTCGCAGTCGCGGGGGAGGG
The DNA here is from genome assembly GCA_945859645.1 of Amphipoea oculea. Taxonomy (NCBI): domain Eukaryota; kingdom Metazoa; phylum Arthropoda; class Insecta; order Lepidoptera; family Noctuidae; genus Amphipoea; species Amphipoea oculea. Next base: position 18,765,643 of record OX243880.1, read on the forward strand.
GCGAACAATGCAATCCAAGCAATGACGAGGCATGGCCGAGTGCGCGACCCGAACGCGGGCAGACACGTGAGGGCAGACGTCATTGATGGTTGTGATCTCTATGCATTTTTATTGTCATGTCATTTATTCTTCGTCGTTTATCCTAGATAGCGATTAGCGATTTTTAATTCAGTCGTATAAGAATTGTTCTTTATTGTTTGTTTAAATATAGGATTTCGTTATTTAGATATATAGTTTTTATAAGTAGCAAATAAAAATATTAAGTACCTACTTACCTACTTGGCACTAGATTGCGAGTCAGGGAACTAGGCAGGCATATTGTTAAGGCCACAATTTTAACTGTAGAAGCTAAGGATGAAAATGTTCTTATTCCACGCATCCCAATAATACCCAATAACTTACCCTTTAATTTCAAACGTTTACAGTTTCCACTTAAAGTTGCATTTTCTATGACCATCAATAAATCGCAAGGGCAAACTTTGAAAGTAGCGGGGATACATTTAGGGACGCCCTGTTTTTCCCATGGGCAGCTTTACGTAGCTTGCTCACGTGTTTCTAAATCCTAAAATCTTCTTATTTACGCTGAACAAAAAAAATCAAATAACATAGTATACAGGAGTATATTGCAGTAAAAACACAGATAAATTAACACAGATGTTCACCTATTCCAATTACGTACCACATAATTCTTTAGTTAAATTACAAAATCTATTAAAAAAACCGGCCAAGTGCGAGTCGGACTCGCGCACGAAGGGTTCCGTACCATTGTCTATAAAAAACGGCGAAAATAACACGTTTATTGTATGGGAGCCCCCCTTAATATGTACTTAATTCTTATTCGTATTTGTTGTTATAGCGGCAACAGAAATACATCATTTGTGAAAATTTCAGCTTTCTAGCTATCACGGTTTATGAGATACAGCCTGGAGACAGACAGACAGACGACGGAGGCTTAGTAATAGGGTCCCGTTTTACCCTTTGGGTACGGAACCCTAAAAACCGCAGCAAAATCCGTTGCGTAGTTTTAAAAAATTTAAGCATTCATAGGGAAAAAGAAAGCTTCTTTGTTTTATACTATGATGTAGTGATTAAATGCAAGTAACATTGGTCCGACCTGCTTAGTTGTCAGTGTTTAGTAATCCGTTTGTGCTGTTTAAGCTGTTTTTTTTTTTTGAAGTTTTCTATATTTATTATATTTATGTCTGTAATTTATATGGTGTACATAATAAAGAGTATTCTATTGTATTCTATTTTTTTTCGCGATTTTAGGTTTAGTCCCATAGTAAAAGTTGATCATAATGATGAGTAAAATGACCTCTTAAAAGGATGCCCATGAATTTAATTTCACCCTGTATGTTACCTCCGCGATATTTCTGGTAAGTCGATCATCGATTGGCAAACCAGCCAACTCCTTTCGTCAATAATATTTTTTGATTTGATTTAAGTTTATACAGTTTTAAGTGTCTCCTGAAAAATTTGCTCATATGGAGTTGGCTGGTTTGCCAATTAAGGTATCGGCATATTTTTTTTTTTTAATTAATAGGGTATGGTCCTCAGGGGTGGTCCCATATAAATTGTATTAACTTGGCTTGGTTAGTTTTTGAGTTAGCTTCAATAGTACGTATTTAATCCACTTTGTGTATCTTTATGATGTTGTAAGACTTCCTATCACTGTTGTTTACATAGCAAGTAGTGGTAAACGAATTGGTGTGGGGTGAGTACCAATAACTATAAAATTAAAACTCAAAAAAAAAAAGCAAACCGCTTCCAAAAATAAACCCTACAAAGTGAAAAATAATTTTAATTTCCGAAGTCGGTGTCTTTGGATGTGTATTTAAGTTTTTTGCCACCGACTTCCGAAATTAATGTTATTTTTCACTTTGTAGTTTTTTTTTGGAAGTCGGTTGTTTTAACAACGCAACGTAGCGCAAACGCGCAACGCGCAACGTAGGACGTAGATATCTCTCGGATCATTCTCATCTCAGACGCTCTTCCTTTGACGTCTTTCGTTATTGTGTTCTATAATTAACTAAAACTTACAAGTTTGTATCCGTATCATGTCTCCTATCATCCAGCAGGAGTCGGTATTAATTAGTTCGGCTTCAACTTTCACTTCGTCTACTCTTTCTCATCTCTAATGTACAGACGCCAGCACAACAAGCTACCCGAGACTGTCAATTTTTCCCAATCAACTTTAAACCTTATAATTTAGCGATAAAGTTGAAAATCTATTAAAGAAATTTGACAGATTGTAGTAGCTTGATGTGTTGGCGTCTGTACTACAATTCTTGCAAATAAATTTCATTTCATTAAATTTTTCTTCTTGCTTCTTTTTCTGCCTCTTTAGGTTAGTGATGACAAGCGCAACTGCTGAGCGTGTGGTCCTAGGGTTGGCTCCCAGGTGGGTTTTTCCTTCAGGAGTTCTTAGGAGGAGCGTAGATAGATAATAGATTTGTGCCTTGTTAATGAAATAGGGTCGCCTCTTTCTTCTCTTCTTTTCATATGTGGCTTTTAACTTAACAGGTGAAATGGGGGTGTATAATAAAAAAAAAAATAAAAGAAAAAAAAACTTAGAAAAAAAAAAAAAGATTATTCTGCATAAATAAAACGTACAGACGTCAGCACATCAAGCTACCCGAAAAAAAACCAACCATTAACCGAAACCAACCGAAAAATTAACTAACCATGGACAAATTATCAGCTAATCGCTTAGTATGGGGATGGCCTGAAACACAGGTTTTTATTAACCTAGCTCAGGCAGGTCGCCACAAGTTATTATGTCAGTACCAGCGCACTTTTCATAGGTAATTAGAAACATGTAAATTAAACTAGCTTTTATATAAGTATTTAAGACCATCTGTTAAGAACTTGGTACCACTAAGTATTTTTAAGTTTATAAATGTATTACTTTGTAAAAGGACCTAAATAAATTATTATTATTAAAAAAAATATTATTATATTATATTATATGACTGTAAAATTTTCCCAATCAACTTTGAATTTTATGCTTTACCGATAAAGTTGAAAATCTATTAAAGAAATTTGACAGATTTTGGTAGTTTGATGTGTACCTACTGATTGTGTACATTATGTATTCGTATATCAAAGTTATTGGAGCAGTTCTCAAGAGCTACAAGTGTACGTATTGGAGTTAGATAGTCTAATTAGGGTAATTTTCCAATTAATGTAGATTAATTTCGAATTAACTATGTATTGAGTTGAATGGGATTATATATAGTGGCAATTCAGACTTCGGAATAACTTCAGAGATCGGCTTGTGTGTAGAGAACTTTATAACATTAATTTATTTGATCAATATACGAGGTCTATCTATTCATACACGAAATCTCGTAAGGGGTAACTCATCATTACGACGAATAACTTTTACTATGGGACCAAATCTGATATCGCGAAAAAAAAATCAGCTGTCCCCTACATTTACGAGTATGTTCGCATAACTCGTCAAAATGTATGGAACAGCAGATTATTTTTTTGCGATTTCACGTTTTGTCCCATAGTAAAAGTTGTTCATAATGATGAGTACAATGACCCCTTCAAATATTTCGTGTATGAATAGATATACCTTTAATTATTCAATCATACTGAATACAGAGGTCATCCTGTTCGCAGAAAAAATAAATTAAAGAGCCTATATTTAGTCTCGATCCCGTGGGAATATCGAGATAAAAAGTATCCTATGTCCTTTCCCGGGACTCAAGCTATCTCTGTACCAAATTTCATCTAAGTCGGTTCAGCGGCTTAGGCGTGAAAAGGTAACATACAGACAGACAGACAGAGTTACTTTCGAATTTATAATATTACTAGCTGCGCCCAGCGGTTTCACCCGCGTAAATGTCGATCCCGTGGGAATATCGGGATAAAAACTATCCTATATCCTTTCTTGGGACTCAAACTATCTCTATACCAAATTTCATCGAAATCGGTTCAGTAGTTTAGGCGTGAAGAAAAGACAGACAGACAGACAGAGTTACTTTCGCATTTATAATATTAATATAATAATAATATTAATATTAGTTTGGATAGTATGGATATTATCACATTACACTAACCCCCAATAAACATTGTATAGCGTCTGTATAGTTACACAACGCTTTGTCTTTTTCTTTCGAAAGTCAAATTACTGACGACTGAAAGAGAGAAATCGGTGTGTAACTATTCATCTGATGTAATACGTTTATTAGTAAGGGGGTTAATATAGACTACCACGTTGGTCTAGTGGTCGCAAGCGCTAGTGATGATATGTCCTGGGTTCGATTCCTGGGTCGGGCAAAGTGTTATTGGATTTTTTCCATCTGGAAATTCTCAGTAGCAGCCCGGAGTCTGGATTTGTGCCCGGTTTATGGCAATAGGCTCGCCCCCTCTTACATGGGAGTTTAAACATAACTGGCGAAATGTGGTTGTACTATTAGATAGGTACTATCACAGTCAGAAGTCGACTTGCAATCTCACAAAACTATGGCATAAGACTATTAGTTGTACTTATGACCTTCTTCTATAAGAACGTTTGACAACACTACACATTGGCAACTTGTTGCCCGCTTATGATTGTTATTACAAATTTCAATAAGTTAAGTAAGTGTTACGGTGGCCAAAGTGGTTAGCACTGTGCCTCGCATGGCGAACGTTCGGGTTCGAGTCTCACATCAATCATTAAAAATATTTTTTAAGTATTACATGTGAAATAAGAATGCCGAGTTGCTAACAAAGATTTTAAAATATTCCACAACTAAACGAAGATTCTTTCGTTTTACAATTATTTTCAATCTTAGCGTCGTTATTAAAATATGAGGGTAGATTTGAAACAAAGTGATAAGTTCACTTTGTAAATCTACCCTCATATTTTAAATACTTTACTAGTTTACATAAATTATTCCACTATTCGCTGTTGTTGGTTGGTGAACATAGTAAAGGATTTCTTTTGTCGTTGATATCAAAATTTGATTAATTTATTATCATATTATAATAATAAATTACCTTTATTATAATATCTATTTGTTCAAAGTAATTTAATAAAATAAATTACTAAAACATACAAATAATAATAAAAAAATAACTGGCCCAACTAGGATTCGAACCCGCATCTATCCCGATCACATTAGCGAGTGCAGCCTCATGACCGATCTAGCTATTGTTAACTTATATTGACCTCTTGAAATTTTGCATTACTATTAAAAAAATAATCAGACTGCGAAAAAAAAAACAAGTTACTGATATTGTCATCCTTGTCTAGCATTGACCACATCTATGACTATATACTCGTAGTGCGATGCTACACGACGTTAATTTGTTAGCGTTGGATACATGACTCACACGGATTAAAATATGCGTATGTGTGTATAGGCGCCGCAGCTCGTATAGCGCAGGCGATAATGGTCATTGCGGTGTAAGTGGACTTCTTGCTGTGATAGTACATATCTGCCTTACCCTTCAGAAATCACAGGCGTGATGTTATGTATAGTCAAAGTCAAAGTCAAAGCATTTATTTTAAATAGGCACATAAAAGGCACCTTTGAACGTCAAAAATTACCTTAAATAAAATAGAATTGATTTTAGTCGCCCCTTCCAAAAGGTAATTTTCGTATGGAGAAGAATGGGCAAGAAACTCCACCGTTACTCTTTTAAAATAACGTTTAAATAAAATAAAATTTTAAATGTATTAAACCTTCGTATGCGTAAACGTGGATCCACGCGAGACACAATGGCTTTTCAATTGTGTCTGTAATTATGGCTGTAGTTTTCTATATTTATGTCTGTAATTTATATGGTGTACATAATAAAGAGTATTCTATTCTATTACGGCATTCTACCGGTCCCACAAAACGTCATTTGGGATTTCAAACCAATAGGAAAGTCGTCAGGATTTCAATTTCTTTCGGCTATACGAAAATCACGGCGAAAAGAATCGGCAGCTAATTTGCTAGCCTCGCAGAGCTACATGACGAGCAATGTCCAAACAAGCAAATAGCGCCACAAATCACGAGATCTACGCCAATTGTGACATCCAGGCAAATTTGCCAAGTTATCACATCCATCAACCGTAAGACGACATTAATTAGCAGAATTAACATTCCATCCAGTTATAATTAGCCACCCACTGGGGTACAAACGACCCCACTGCCACAGAATAGGTCGGTACAGAAGGTTGGCTCCAAATGGTGCTCCCACACTGCTGTTATAAATTGTTCACAAACATTTTCTAACATTGTGATCTAATACTTACATTTAATAAAGAAGAAAGAAAGAAAATACATTTATATAATCAAAAACGTTTTCAGCAGGCCAATTCTAGTAATTTAAAACGTTCAAAATCTAGTCGCAGTCTTATCTCAGCGACAAACAAATGTCAAAAACAAATTTTTTCTTTTTTTAATTCGCCCAATGGGCAGGCTATAGTCATTCGACCATACCGCCTCGTCTTCCGTGCAGAATTTCATACGTGGTAAGTTTTTAAAAACAATAACGTCTTTCGTTTATATACTCATTATATGTATTATTTTTATTTTATTTATTAAGTCTTTCGTAGTTAATCCATTTTATATTATTTAGTCATTTTAGTCTTTACGTCAAATCCAGACGTTATTTTACTGTCACAGCTAGTTTAAGCATTAACGACACTGGCATTTGGTTCATATCGCCGTGCTTGATACGAATCGATGTGGGGCAGTGGTGGCCCACTGGTAATAGGTCGTGATTTCGAAGCCAGCCAGGCACTGTCAACATCATCATCATTTCAGCCGAAAGACGTCCACTGCTGGACATAGATATACCTACATTAATACGTAAAAGATGTGCGTCCTTGGTGCGCAGGGTGCGAGCCAGTTCCAACAGCATCCTGGGAGTTATTGCTGATAGGCTGGACTGCTGTATTGTAAGTCGTTGCTCCAGTATCTCAGCTGGAATGCGGAAACAGTGATTGTTTTGTTGTGTTGTGTAATTGTTGTTGTAATTGTATCACTAACATAGTTGTATGTTTATTTTATTGTTAGTAACACTGAAGAGATGTGATATACTATTAAATGCAGCACACCACTCAATGGTAGCGCCTCAAGAGTCCCGCTCTATCCCCTGTGGCGACTAGACGTTCCCTTTGAGTTGTTGTGTACTTACTGATAATTCGGTGGTTTTACTCTAAACCCTAAGCCCCTAATAAGAGATAATAGTGAACACCACATTGAGTCTCATGGTTACTCGCAATAAAGAATTTAATAATAGGCCTCCGAAGCATCGCCGTTTCGACCGGTTCTTTGCTTCTCGCAACTTATTTAGGCAGGCAGTTTACTTTGTGTAAATTATTTCATCACCACTACTCAAAACTGTGAAGGAAAACATCGTGAGGAAAGCGGCATGTCCTAGAACCAAAAATTCGAAGACATTTGACCTTGGGAAGACACCAACAACCCGCACTGGGCCCGCGAGGAGGCCTGTGCTGTGTCCCAGTTTGTGCAGTATAGGCAGAGCTGGCTGAGCATGCTACTGAAAGAAAAGAAAGAAAGAAAGAAAATACGTTTATTTGCGGTGAAAATGACGCAAAAAGAACATAAACACAAAAAATAAAATAAAAGGTAGGGGAAACATGCGTCACATCCACGCAAAACGGCTATCGCTCAGCGTTATGCTTCGACCCTATGCAGGACAGAGCCCCAGCGCTGGTTTTCAGCGACAGCCGGCGCTGACGTAATGACGTCGTCCGGTGCAGCAAACAATTATTAAAATACAGTGTACTTAAAGAAAAATAATTGAATTTAAAAGTGATAGAATATTATACTAAACAGGAAATAGACATAGGTACAGTACATGCTATGAGAATATTATCCTCAGTAAACGTTGCTACTCGTCTATGTGTGCGCGCGCCTGTTTTCGCTTGTTGTTTGGGACTTCTGTACCTATATACTCTGTGGCACTGGGGTAGAATGGGTAGAAACAACCCCAAGATTACCCTCCCGCAGTTTTATGGGCCAAGTTCTGCCAGAATTGCGAATTAATGCTGATTTTCGTTAGTATTCAATTAGTATTGAACCATCGGTTTGGAAACATCTGCGTTTTTGAGGTGAGACACTGAAATGGAAATTGATCAATTGTTTGATAAGGCTTTGAGGCCTCTGTCTTTAGATAATTAGCTTTTGGACGACTTTTTTTTTGCTGCTTAAATGACGGTGCCAAAAAAGGAACTGAATTTGATGTTTTGTATTTTTGAGGTCTTGCTTTTTTAAGATAGAGTTATTTTATAACCTTGTTACCTGTTAAGCCGAATTCACATCACGTCAACGCAGGCTGTCGCTGAAAACCAGCACTGGACCTCTACCTCGCATAGGGTCGCAGCATAATGCTGAGCGATAACCGTTTTGCGTGGATGTTACGCATGTTTCCCCCTACCTTTTTTTTGTGTTTATGTTCTTTTTTGCGTCATTTTCACCGCAAATAAACGTATTTTCTTTCTTTCTTTCTTTTAAGATAGAATAATTTAAGTATGCTTATAAGCAATGTCAAATCTGTTTTTGTATAGGTATTTTTGCGACCTATGTAAATGTTTCGCCTAAATAATCTATGTGCAATACAATTCGTCAGCCAGCGGACTTAAACCGCTACAAACTACAAATTTATTTGGATGAACGAAATGCCAAACGTACGAATATACAGACATACTACATGCCTAACCTACATAGAACAAATGTTTTATTCTCCACATTCGAACAAATCCGTGCACAATTATGCTGAGCGATGGACGATCTGACCATAGTCCTATTTGTAGGTATAAGGGGTTGCACACTAGATCCGAACTCTATCAGAATTCGTCAGAATTTAGAATATTCCCAATTCACTTCGGACCGGAGGACCCAATTTCTAGGATGTGGATCGGACGTATTGCGAAACCGCGCTTATTATAATTGAATTTCAGTACCTACCTAAATACAAAATCATTAACATAAAATTCCAAGAAAACTGTTAATTAAAATAATGCTAGTCACCATTCAAGATGTTTAACACCTCTAAGAGATAATTTAACTTAATGTTGACACGTTGAAATTAACAAAACGATCCCTGTCTCTCTCTAACTCCTGCATAACTTATATCTCTGTCTCGCTTTGTTTAAGGGGTCCTTGAGACGCTGTATTTCACCACGTAAGACAGGCGACGACGGTAGGGTTGCCATCCATCAGGATTTCTTTTGACAAGTCTGGCGTTTTATTTTATTGGGATCTTAGAAAGTGTCGACTTACGAGTATGTCATTTAATTCATATTATATTGTATGATGTGATGACTAGCATAACAGCATAATCAGCCTATAACGTTCCCACTGCTGGGCCACAGACGTCCTCTCTGTGAGAGCGAGTGGGCCGTAATCCACCACGCGGGCCAAGTGCGGGTTGGAAGATGTCACATGTCTTTGATTATTTTGGTTCAAGGACATGCCGGTTTCCTCACGATGTTTTCCTTCACCATTTTGAGAGCAGTCCCTAAGTGACCAAATTATTTAAGAACAAGAAAGTGAAATCAAGATAATTAAAAAAAGATCTTATTAATACTTTTACTCTCGAAAAAACTTTCCTAGCCTTATAATGGTTTAATGATGTAACATATTAAATTGAGAAAGTCACTAGCGACAGCCCTACACGGAGGGCGGAGGGTAGAGGGCTGAGGTCGGAGGGCGAATTTACGGAACTTTTAACGAGTTCAACCCTTTGTTCAGCCGGCAATTAGTTATTCTTTTCAAGGGTGCAATTAATGTTTAATATTGTAAGTTGCAACTTACGCTGCTTTTCAATAAATTAGTTCGAAAATTGTTTACAGTCTCATGATGTTTTAATTAATGTAGGAAGAGACATGTATATAAATAGTTTTTTTTTTAATTTACAATCAATAGAGTTTTTGGGGCTGTAAATAATTGCTTAGCTTGTCCCTCGAGATCCAATATACTAGCAACAGATACTATTTGCTTGTGATCTTGTTCAATCACAAACTAAAAATTAAAACCTTTATAAAAGGGTTTTGCACCGTATCCTCTAATATTCAATATTTTTTTTCTTTAATGACTTTTCTTTGTCCATTTGTCTATCAATCAGTGAGTACAGTCAACAAAACAGATAAGTATGCAGGATCTTCGGATATAGTTGAAGTTTAGTAAGAAACCAATGGATGTGGTCGACGGAAATGTAATTTGATAAATGAGCTGTTTGTTTTCTATTCATAAAAATTAAATTTTATTCTAGAGTTTCTTACTAAACTTCAACTATATCCGACGATCCTGCATGCTTATCTCGTTTGTTGACTGTACTTAAGGTTTGGACCTAAGACTGGTGCTTTTTGACAGGCCTGCACTGTTCTCCCTCACCTATTAACACTGTCATTTGAAAATATTGTAAAAACCAATTATTTTTAACCGATCAAGCGGCGCGGTTCGCCGATCGGCGACGAAACAATAGAAAATCAATTGTGTCTCATTAGCGCCGCTTGAGAGATTAAAAGAGTAACCGTGGAGTTTCTTGCCGGCTCTTCTCCATAGGAAACGACCAATTGGACCGTGCACCTAGCTTCTGACATTTCATACGTGCCTATAGGCTTATGTGAAATAAAATATTTTTTATCACATCTATTCAAAAACAGCTAAGTAGTGTATTCTTCGTAAACAGGGACTAAAATAGCACTTTTACCCGTAGGGACTAAAAGTGATTTGAATTTGGAATGTGGATATTGTTAGTAAAACTTCCAATCACCAAAAAGATCAATCACGAACATTGTATGAACAAGTAACTGGCTGTATGATAAAGAAAAACGCGCGCGAGCCAAGTTTGTGAAGAAATAAAAAAACGCGCGAAAAGCATTCTGCATTCGTTCGTAATTGTTAACTCAAATTAGGATTTTACTTAGTTTTTATAAAAAAAACTAGCTGAGCCCCGCGGTTTCACCCGCATAATTCTCGATCCTGTGGGAATATCGGGATAAAAAGTATCCTGTCCTTTCCCGGGACTCAAAATATATCTGACAGACAGATTACGTTCGAATTTATAATATTAGTATGGATGAGTATGTCTTCCTCAAGTAATGATAATGAAACGTACTATTCTTATTCATAAGCTGCACTTATTTATTTTTTCATAGAGGGTGATAAAAAGGAGAGTGTCCACCTCGGGAGCAACACGATTTTAAGCTCGAGAGACGTACTTTGCTCTCGCCTTAAAATTAGTTGTTTGCTCCCTTGGCAAACAATCTAATATTGATTGATTGATAGAAAATATTAAAAATTTAAAAAAGGCATTTAATGTTGGTTGGTAGGTACCTTTGGCATCTTACCCCGTTCAGATTGTAAACTTAAAATATTCAAGGAAAAATATATTTTTTCGCAAAAAACTTTTGGGATGGAAACTTATCTATGCTAATATTGTGCGTCGCGAATCTTTTGTAATAAAACAACTTTATGGTTTAAGTCTTCGCTATTTTGTACCACATAGCTTACTTGTAAAAGTTTTTAAAGGGTTCTTGTATTTATTTAGGTTAGGGTAGGGTAGGTTTTTGTTTTGCTGGTCGTAGCATTATGCTGAGAGATGGCCGTTTTGCGTGGATGAGACGCATATTTTTCCGCCATCTTGATATTATTTGTGTTTATATTCTTTCTCTTCATGTTTACCACGAATAAACGAATTTTCTTTCCTTCTAGTTTTGTTGGGGCACCATATGAATCTGACATACACGTCACAGTATTTCTTATAGAAAGGATAAACTGTGTAAGTGATAAGCCCGAAAGTCTGACAACCTGTCTTACAAGGGGTATCGTATTATCCAGTAACTGGGTTGTGGAGGTCAGATAGGCAGTCGCTCCCTGTAAAATACTGGTATTCAGCTGCATCCGATTAGACTGGAAGTCGACCCTAACATAGTTGGGAAAAGGCTAGGCAGATGATGATGATGAAACTGTGTGACACTTAAAAAAATAGAGGGGGTAGCTCTCTATTTTTTTAAGTTGCACTCACTTCTAGGAACTTAGGTAGGTACTTAAAGTTCAAAAGCTCGTCTTTCATCATTCATTGATTTTGCAAAAATACAGAAGTGCCAAGCAATTCCAAATGAATGCCAATAAATAATTTAACAATATAAAAATGGACGCCTATAATAAAGACTTTGAACAATTTACAATTAAATTGGACTACAACAAAAAAAGAAATAAAATAAAAAGCAATTTGAAACAAACGATTTAATATGCTACCCGTAAAAAAACGATTTGTAATGAACAATACTAAAATTAACTTCGAAACATCTAAAACAAAATTTCTGGCAAAAAAAGAAACAGTGAGGCAAAATATTGTAGAAAATAAAAATCGGCCAAGTGCAGGTCGACTCGTACACGAAGGGTTCCGTACCACCGTACCGTACAATATTTACATACACAAATAACGATACCACATACATTGATATCGGTTAAGCCGTTTAGAAGTTATGGTGGAATAAAGAAACTCACAAACATACATGAACCCTGAAAACATAACACTCCTTTTTTGGCCAGTCGTGTAAAATACACACACCCACTACACACAGCACTACATATAAAAAATACACGTTCCTTTTATTACACCTTTAAGTTTTATTTTTATTATTTGTTGTTATAGCGGCAATAGAAATACACACTCTGATTCAACTGTCTACCAATTACGGTTCATGAGATACAGGCCATTGACAGACAGACGGACGGACAGCTGAGGCTTAGTAATAGGGTTACTTGGCACCGTTTGGTTACGGAACCCTTAAGAAAATATTAAAAAGAAAATGTCTTTTTTTAAATGACAAAATTGTTTATTTCCTTTGCCTGTTGTCCCATTTGGAAGTCTCAGGGGTAAATTAAAAGGTCACTGGACCATTTTGACTTTTAATTGCGTCCTTAATGAAACATTTTGAAAGGTAACAGTCGTTTGCTCGTAATGATTTGGTCTGTACTTTTCTACTTCAGAAGTTTATAATTACAAAAAGTGTGTATGGTGATAGACTCTTAATAGAAAACTAATCATTATAGTCATAAATCAGTCTATATTGTTCCCACTGCTGGGACACAGGCCTCCTCTCTTCGAGAGAGAATGGGCTATTATAACCTACCACGCGGGCCCAGTGCGGGTTGGTAGATGTCACATGTCTTCGAATTTTTGGTTCTAGGACATGCCGGTTTCCTCACGATGTTTTCCTTCACCGTTTTGAGAGCAGTGTTCGCAGTTCCGAATTAAATTTCGGAAGTCTGTGTCGTTGTTATCGGTCCCGAAATTAAAGTTATTTATCACCTTGTTAGTGTTTTTTTTTTAAGTCGGTCGTTTTTTTTTGAATTTGATGTCGGTTGTTTTTTTTGTAGAAATGTTTATATTTTTCACTTTTTAGTTGTACCTACCCCACACAAATTCCATTAACAATAGAGCATTGAAGAATAGAATTGAGATGCAGTACGTTTATGCAGATAACTTCGTACCTAAGAACCTACTAAAACCTTCCTTAAAGTTTATCCATATTGGTTCATTGCTTTTCGAGAAAATCGCGGAAATACAAACATATGGGTCGTATATAGTAGTATACAACATTAGTCTTAAACCTACATATAATAATGAAATCTCGATGTTCTTTTCAAGTCGTCAAAACCGTGCGAAGCAGGGTCGGGTCACTAGTGAGTAATATACAGCGGTATAATTGCGTGACACGCTGTCAGTAGCAATGGCTTACATTTTGACAGTTCAACAACATTCATTGCGTTATTTACTTTGCTGAGCAGTAAAATTTTTCGAACATATGAAACAATGTAGGGTCGAGGTAGATGGGCAGGAAATACATTATGTCGATGAGTACATCTACCTGGGCCAGTTAGTTTCTTTCGAAAACAGGCAGGAAAGGGAAATCGATCGCCGAATTGAAAACGCCTGGAAAAGCTACTGGTCCATGAATACGCTAATGAAGGGTGATCTGCCGATCTCCCTGAAGCGCAAACTCGTCGACATGTGTATCTTGCCCGTCCTAACCTATGGTGCTCAGACCTGGTCACTCACCGAGTCGCAAAAGTTCCGCCTTGGCGTTTGCCAAAGAGCAATGGAGCGCAGCATCCTGGGTGTAAAAAGACAGGACAAAATTCGAAACACCATGCTGCGTTCCAAAACGGGTATAATAGACGTAGGCAAGAAAGCTGCCAGACTCAAGTCGGACTGGGCGGGTCATATCAGCCGCATGCAGGATGACCGCTGGGCAAAAGTCTCCACACAATGGGTGCCTGAAGATGGACGGCGCCGCCGAGGTCGGCCCAGAAAGCGGTGGAGAGATGACCTGGACGCGTACCGCGAGGGCTGGTTTGAGGTGGCGCGGGAAAGGAGTTCCTGGAAGGACTTGGGGGAGGCCTTTGCCCAGCAGTGGGACAGTACAGGCTAAACAAAAAAATGAAACAATGGATTAGCAATATCCTTCAAAATGATTCAAATTTTGATTGATAGTGTGTTACGCAAGGGTGCAGGTCTCATACAACGAAGGACCGCGCATTAATCAACACGCTTACTCAAGACACGTTTCCGATTTCAGACTTTCAGAAACCTTTGAACTCGAATAGTAAGAAGAATCAATGGCGCCGATTCCTTTGTTCACAAACTAAACTAAATTTAAGTTCAGTGCATTTTTGAAGTGAAACTTCTTTAGGCGCGCTTGACTTGGGGAGTAAACTGGCGAATGCGTTACGAAAACGTGTGATCGCGAGTAGGGAAGGTACGTAAAAAATGGCTGGAAATACCTGGTGTAAAAACCCGGTCCCGGTCGCATAAATATGCGACCGGGTTTTTACACCAGGTATTTGCTTCCAAGTACGCACACCAGGTACCGACTCAAGATACTTGCAAGACTATTAAGTATCTTATACGGCTACTCGCTCAAATACGTAGGTACTCAACCGCGTTAGTTTTCGCAAATGCGATCATGCTCCTTTTGGAACAATTTCGTATGAAAGTATTTTTTACCGACTTCACAAAAAGGAGGAGGTACTATGTTCGGCTGTTTGTATATTTTTTTTATTTTTGAAGTGAAACTTCTTTAGGCGCGCTTGACTTGGGGAGTAAACTGGCGAATGCGTTACGAAAACGTGTGATCGGGCGAGTAGGGAAGGTACGTAAAAAATAGCTGGAAATACCTGGTGTAAAAACCCGGTCCCGGTCGCATAACTATGCGACCGGGTTTTTACACCAGGTATTTGCTTCCAAGTACGCACACCAGGTGCCGACTTAAAATACTTGCAAGACTATTAAGTATCTTATACGGCTACTCGCTCAAATACGTAGGTACTCAACCGCGTTAGTTTTCGCAAATGCGATCATGCTCCTTATCAGTAAGAGTCTACGGAACAGTTTCGTATGCAAGTAATTTTTACCGACTTCACAAAAAGGAGGAGGTACTATGTTCGGCTGTTTGTATGTTTTTGAAGGAAAACTTCTTTACGCGCGCTTGACTTGGGGAGTAAACTGGCGAACGCGTTACGAAAAGTGTGATCGGGTGAGGTGAACGGGAGTTGAGTGGGGGATATAAGCAAGACAAAGCAGTGCGCGCGTACGTTTTCTTTTCTTTCTCTCTTCCTCTCATAGCCAAATACGTATTAAGTTTTTTTTCTTTTGTTAAAATATCTCGAAAATGGTGCGTCCTATCGCAAAAATAATGAAAATTTCGACCCCCTTTATGAAACACATAAACTCCTAAAACTCAACATGTAGGTAATCATTTTTCATATTTTCCATACAAAAAGTGAAAAATTCCTTAAAAAACACGCCAAGGCCGCCCCCTCCGCGCCTGCGGCTCTAAAAAACAATACACGGGGTTAGGGCAAATAAGTACAGACGCCAGCACATCAACCTACTACAATCTGTCAGATTTCTTTAATAGATTTTCAACTTTATTACTAAAGAATAAGGTTCAAAATTGATTGGGAAAATTTGACAGTTTCGGGTAGGTTGACGTGCTGGCGTCTGTACCACGTGTCGACGAGTCGCGATTGTCAAATTCGATTTTTGTTGTGTCAAAATTATTTACGTGAAACTTCTTTACGCACACTTGACTTGGAGAGTAAGCTGGCGAACGCGTGACGTAAGCGTTACGAAAAGTGTGATCGGGCAAGTAGGGAAGGTACGTATTTACTCGACCAGGTTTTTGCTTCCAAGTACGCACACCAGGTACCGACTCAAAATACTTGCAAGACTATAAAGTACCATATACGGCTACTCGCTCAAATACGTAGATACTCAACCGCGTTAGTTTTCGCAAATGCGATCATGCTCCTTATCAGTAAGAGTCTACGGAACAATTTCGTATGCAAGTATTTTTTACTTTAATGGTTTGCAAGTATTTATTTGTAAACGCGATTTTGCTCCTTATTTATAGGAAGTCATTGATCAATTTCCTATGCAAGTAGTTTTACTTCCAACGGGGCTTTTGAATACGCGATTGTACTTCTTATCTGCATGAAGTTATGGATCAATTTTCTATGCAGATAGAAAATACTTGAAAGTATCTCGCTCCGTCGTGCCGCGACGCTCGAGTACGTAGGTACTCAAATAGTTCAACAACCGCGTTTGTTTTCGCAAATGCGATCATGCTCCTTATCAGTAAGAGCACAGAATACTTAATAGTACTACGTACAGAAAGGACACTCCCTTCTTCGCCCTCATATCAGATACCGCACCTCACCCCGCACTTCGGGGTATTCGTCGCCGACTCTTTATTTGCTGACATGAAAAGTTTTATTTGAGTTTTAATCACGATGGTTGGATATTGTGATGCTTTTCCGAATTCGTATTTACATAAACTGTTTGTAAGATTTCGCATTTTTAATAACATGCGATTTAATAACCGATTAATAACCGATTATTTACAGACAAGTCATTTAAACTAAACTATTTTAGTGTTTTTATTTCATTACGAACCCGACTATATAAATAAACAATTATTGAACTACATGGTCACTTCATAATAATGCACACGTTCGGGCAGCGCCGCCGCCGTCGTCGTTCGGTTCCTCGACACAAATTGCTTACCGCGCCATTTTTTTTAGGCTACTAGATTTCACGCACACATTTGCACGTATACAAACGTCATTTATTTATGTAGTAGTACTAGGTAATTATTTTGCGAGCGTTGTATGGAGTGTCCGAGGTGTGATAAGACTCTTACTACACCTCGGACACTCCATACAACTCCTTAAGAGTCTACGGAACAATTTCGTATGCAAGTATTTTTACTTTAATAGTTTGTAAAAGTATTTATTTGTAAACGTGATTGTGCTCCTTATTTATAGGAATTCACGGGTCAATTTCCTATGCAAGTACTTTTTACTTCCAACAGGGCTTTTGTTTGATTACGCGATTGTACTTCTTATTTGTATGAAGTTATAGATCAATTTTTGATGCAGATAGAAAATACTTGAAAGTATCTCGAGCCCTGGTTTTAGGGCCTGGTTTCTTAAGGTGGACGTACTTGGAAGCCTGGTACTCGATTTTGCAAGTACGACCCATGTCTACGGGCTACGGGCGAGGCGAAGGGGAGTTGATTGGGGGATATAAGCAAGAGAAATCAGTGCGCGCGCACATTTTCTTTCTCTCTTCTTCTCATAGCCAAATACGTTTGAAGTTTCACTTCAGTCGTGTGGTCATAAGCACACTCGTTTTTTTTCTTTATATTTCATTATGAAAAGGACAGAACATAAATATTAGTTTAGTCCTGTCAAATCAAGATACTCCATAGACAAGTTTAGACGTGATTAAAAAAATGGCTACTAAAAATACGTCATTTATGTCAGGCGCTGACTAATTTGACAGGACTAAACTAATATTTATGTTCTGTCTAGACAAAATCAAACTGGTTGCTAATTTAATTGTAAATTTTTTTATTCTTTTTTTTTTACATTTATTACTCACACCCTGACTTATTACTTGTATTTTGTTTTTTAATTAAAATCGTTTTGCTTGTACCATGTTTGTAAATATGTGAGCACCATGTATCTATCAGATAATTAATTTATATGTCATGGTTTCGTTTTTAATTCTTTTACCTATTGTGGTATAGTAATTTTGTTTTAGGTGCATCGTCCTCACATGTTATTATATAATTAATGTACCCATGCAAAATATTGTACCTAAACATTTTAAAAGAGTAACGGTGGAGTTTCTTGCCCGTTCTTCTCCATACGAAAACTACCTTTTGGAATGGGCGACTAGAATCAATTCTATTTTAAGATAATTTTTGACGTTCAAAAGTGCCTTTTATGTGCCTATTTGAAATAAATGCTTTGACTTTGACTTTGTCCTTTTCTTAATGAAATAGAAAGAATAAGATGCACTGAACTTAAATTTAGTTTAGATTGTGAACAAGGGAATCGGCGCCATTATTTTGTTTGTTTTGAACAACAATTCAGAATTTTAAACATCTTCCTACTAATTAACTTCGTAATGCCGAAGGACAGGCCCACCGCTAAAAAGTAAACAAAAAAAACCTTTTTCCAATATTTTAATGAGTGTCTTCATAAAATCGCACCAAGTTAATATAAGAGGAGACGATATTAAACAGTGGAGACCCGACTTAATTTTCAAATTAGTTGACAATTATGAGACTGAGGAACGCGATGCGGAGAACTAAGGCTTAGGACAGACCGACGGCTTCATGCTCATTATTTTATACTTTAGTGAAATGTTTATTACTGCTGTTTATTTTATTACAGAGAATAATTAAAACAGTCTAGACTTCAAGAGTTTTAAATTGTTTTAAGTACCTATATTAAATTACTTAACATACCTAATTTTATTCAAATGGGCAGACAGGACAGGGATCTAACTTGACCTTGTGCTGCCAGTCTGCGTTTGATTGTTGGGTTATTACCGCTTACTGTTTGACATAAGGGAAGTCAAATTTCATAAATTTACCTATCTTATTCTGTGGTACTGTCAAATGGTAGCCGACATAGCAACTTGTGAGCATGTCAGTTGCATTTGAACTGACATGTATCTATTTAAGACTTCTGCACATGCAACGTGAACTCATACACAACAAAATCAGCACTAAACTGTTGTCAAGTCAAGCGACCACTAGGAACTACAAATTACTTACTACTACATAATTATCCCACGTTACTTGGGGTTGGCGCAACATGTTTTCTTCTTTCATTCTCCCCTGTCAACCGTCACGCTATCATTAACTCCCTTCTCTTTCATATAATTCTTCACACAATCCATCCATCTTTTCTTTGGCCTTCCTCTATCTCTCCATCCATCAACATTTATATTCATCATAATTATATTTGTACTTGTAATGCGCTCATGTGTACGCACCCTAACACAAAGTTGTACGTTTTGTTCCGCAACAGTTTCATTTTACGAAAAGAAAACAATGTTTTGTACACAAAATGGCGTTTTATTTTGCACGACAAGCCACAATGTTATTGTTCGTTTTTTTTACTTAAAATAAAGGGACATTGTACGTAATAATAGCTTCCAATTACTGTTTAGTCTTGGTGTAGTAAAAAGTATATTATGAAGTTTTCATGTGTAATTAAAAATAAAGTAAAGAGTACAGAGTATTCTGTTCTAAGTACCGTAAAACGGGGTGAATCGGGACAAAACTTTAAAGGTTTAACATTGAAATAATATAGTTTGTTGCTAAAAAGGATTCTAATGTGTTTAATGCAGTGGCGTGCATTGGTTTTCAGAATAGGTAGGCGCTAGGCCGGGTCTAGTCTAGGCAGACGCGATCACTAATCAGAAAAAAAAGTGAGGTCAAAAGTGTGGTTATTTGAGTAGGCATGCCTACTTAAGGGTGATAAATTGCAAAGGTCGAACGTCATGGTATTACGTATGAGACGTACGTATTTTTAATTTTGTCGTATTAACTTGAACGAGTAAGCTAAAGCGCAATGACAATGTACGAATAGTACGGGACCCGAGGAGGCCCTCCGGCGACTGCCTACTGCCGCGCGTGTTTGTATGAAGATTTTGTTTTTTTAGGTATGATAATTTAGTGAGTTTCTTAATTGTGGGGCACACACTAAAATGTAATTGACAGGCTTATGTTGATATATCGAGGTAGGCACTGCTTATATGCCTAGGTATATGCAATGCACGCCACTGGTTTAATGTCATCATCTGCCTAGCCAATTAAATCCCGAGTAAACAATCAATAAATAAGTAAGCAAACATATAAACACACACAAACACACTCACAAACTTTCGCCTCAATAATATTAGTGTGATTACTTAGTGTAAATTGTCTTAAAAGATTTACATACAGAAATAACCGTAATTTCATTTCTTTGTACAGGATTAGTATGGATATACCAGTTTAATCTAACCGAAACATAATCAGAAAAGCAGACTATCACCCTTAATAAATGGAGGCGACTCGTTGAGGCAGATCGTTCAAACACCAGACCACAGCCGCGCGACCGGCCCTCCCCGTGTCCGACTTAATTGGACCAAAGTTCAGCTTTAATTACTTTTTGGGAACAATCACTGAATAATTATGTTACCTATAGGTGAACTTGTGTTACTATGAGCTGTCTACGCGGCCACGGTAATGGGTTTTCGTTTTGTTTGTGTATGTTGTTTTTTTGCCCCTCAAAACGTAGCCATTGAGAGTATTTCAGAGTGTAAATATTGCAGTTGCTTTTCATTTAAAACTAACTGAAGTTTTATCGAAACTTTAGCGGCTATATTTCGTAGTAAACGTGTAACCATTTGCTCAAAAAGATTTAAACTCAAACTCGCACCGTTTATCACACTAATATTATAAAGGCGAATGTTTGTGGGGGTGTGTGTATGTTTGTTACTTCTTCACGCTCAAACGGCTGGCCCAATTTTGATAAAATTTTGTATGGAGGTAGCTGACACACTGGCACTTTTTATCCCGATATTCCCACGGGATCGAAACTTATGCGGGTGAAAACTACGGGGTGTAGCTAGTTTCAAATAAACCATTTACAGGCACTTTTGAATTTTTAAGAAGTCAGTCAGAAAGATGAAGCTAATTGCCCATTCCAAAGTGTAGAAGGTTCCTGTGGCGAAGAACAGACAAGAAACTCCACGAACACTCTTTACAATCAAAATTTTGGTTAGGTACATTACATCATTCATGTTGAAACTATACTTACATGTGCGCCCGTAATAAAAAAGACAAAAAATAAAACATTTCAAACTCAAACTGAAAGCATTTATTTCAATTAAACCATTTACAGGCAGCATTTAGAGCAGTGGTGGCCACGTGGTATCGGCCGCGACTTACGAGTTGTAGGTCGTAGGTTCGAACCCAGACAGGCACTTTACTTTGTGTAAATTATTTCATCACCACTGCTCTCAAAACGGTGAAGGAAAACATCGTGAGGAAACCGGCATGTCCTAGAACCAACAATTCAAAGACATGTGACATCTACCAACCCGCACTGGGCCCGCGTGGTAGATTACGGCCCACTCCCTCTCACAGAGAGGAGGCCTGTGTCCCAGCAGTGGGAACATTATAGGCTGATGATGATGATGATGATGATTTACAGGCACTTTTGAATTGTCAAGGGGTCGGTCAGTCAGAAAATATGAAGCTAGTTGCCCATTCCAAAGCGTAGGTACCTATGGAGAAGAACGGGCCACAAACTCCATGGACACTCTTTTAAATTAAATTTTTATATAAATATTAGGTCCTTACATATGAAATTGGCGTTTTTCGTACTGGCCACTTTAATCACGAATTTCTCCTCTTTGGTAAGGAATTCCAAATTCAAATTTGTACAGCTATTTACTCATGTATTTGTGCTTCGATGACCGTCGTTCATTTGTTTTTTTTCTTCTGTTTTTTCTGTTTGCGTCACTCATTTTACAAAATGGAAAATTTAAAATATCGCATTATTTACGAGTACGAGTTCCGCCGTGGCACTAGTGCTGCGGAAACGACTCGAAGGGTGAATGATGTGTATGGCGGTCATGTTGCAAAAGAAAACACAGTTCGTTTTTGGTTCCAACGTTTTCGTTCTGGAAATTTCGACCTGCAGAACAAGCCCCGTGGACGGCCTGAGACCCAAGTTGATAATGGAGAATTGAAGGCTATTGTGGAAGCGGACCCATCGCAAACCACGTCCTGATGTCTATTGTCAGCAATTACAAACCATGATGGAAAAGCTAGCGGCTAAACAACCAAGGCTGGTCAATCGCTCCACGCCACTGCTGCTTCACGACAACGCCAGACCACACACTGCGCAACAGACGGCTACCAAATTAGAAGAGCTTGAATTGGAATGTCTTAGACATCCTCCGTACTCCCCGGACCTTGCTCCAACAGATTACCATTTTTTTCGCAATTTGGATAACTTTTTGCAAGGGAAAAAATTCAACTCCGATGGGGCAGTCCAAATCGCCTTCAAAGATTTTATTGATTCCCGTCCGACTGGTTTTTTTAGTAAAGGGATCAATGAACTACCTATAAGATGGCAAAAGTGCATTGAAAACAATGGTTCATACTTTGATTAATTAAATATATTATATTAAAAAATATTCGACTTTTTGTTCCTTCCATACAAAACGCCAATTTCATATGTAAGGACCTAATATTAGTTAAGTACCTACATCATTTATGTTGAATTTATAATTATATGTGAGAACGATGTAAAAATGAAACGACCTACGTGTTAAAAGCGTCCAGAGTACAGCAAATTGTAAAAAAAAAAACAACGATCCATTAAAACTAAGCCGAGGCAGCTAAGTGATGACCAGCCCCAGCTGACGGCGCCCGTTCACGAACATGACGCACGTTCATATATTAAAATAAGCCATGGCAGCTAAGAGATGAGCAGCCCCAGCTGACGGCGCCCGTTCACGAACATGACGCACGTTCATGTATTAAAATAAGCCATGGCAGCTAAGAGATGACCAGTCCCTATTTTCGGCGCCCGTTCACGAAAATGACGTATGGACCAGACCAGCACCATTCATTTGAATTTATTGAAGGTTGAGCTGAATTTATTTATTTATTTCACAATCAATTTACATTGTGTTTGAAATCATCCATAGGATGAAAATAACATTCATAATACAGTAGGTACCTAACACATATAAAAATTAACAACATAACTCACAAACTCAAATTATCTTCATCAAAATTAACATCATGATATAAAACAAAACAAATAAAATACCTACAATACAATGTTCAATGTCAACTCATTAAGAATTTAAGATTAGAAATAGAAATCATTTAAAAATTAAAACAAAAAAAAAAGTAGTATGCAATAATAGGAATAATAATACATTTGTGGTATAAAAATAAATAATGTCCATATCATACATAAAACAATGATTTCAGTCGGCTCTAGTACGATCAGCTTCAGAGAAAAGGAACCCCTCAAGACTTTAAAGATTATCGCCCGAGCGCGCTCGAGCCCGCTGTCGCTCGTCGCTCGAGCGACGGCGGGCGCGTCACGTGGCTCTGGCCTCGAGCAGCTCCCTCCCCCGCTGCCGCGCGCCGCATCCATCTCTGCCCGAGCATCCACCGATCCCACTCAAATATTATTTGCAAGTTTTTAAATAATTATAATATGGTATTTTTTCGGCTTTTTGCCCGAACCGTATCCCAAGAATAACTTAACTTACAAAAAGACACTTTATGTGCGATTGAGGATACGAACCCGCATCACCAGGCGCCAGCCGATCACGTAGACCGCGCCTTATACCACTAGACTATTGAATCAGTTAGCCATCTTAACGAAAATTTGAATAGCTTTACTCCTTTTATCGAACAAGGTTGATAACGGTCTAATCTTCTAGATATTAAGGTTTAAATTTCAACGTCCACCACGTATTATAAATACTAACACCTTACCGTCTTGTTTTACAAAATGCAATTCGTAACTCCTCAATTAACTAAATTATAAGGTTGAAATTTGCATAGATTTCTTGTTTGGTTGAATAGAATGTGCTTGATTCCGATTGTTGCCCTACCTACCGTAATTTTAATTTAGAATTCTTCTTCGCCTTATTTACTAAACTGTGATTGAGGGTATAATTACTTATCAAATCGTTTCGTTTTCGTGTCGATCCGCTTGTGCGTAATTATCTTCGTCGAAATATTATCCGATTTATTAAGTTTTTGAACAGTTGATTATATTAACCGATAGTATTGTTCGATTAATAACTTTTTGAAGGCTGGAATTAAATAAACTGACGACTGAGGGAAACTGACCAGTAATACGCGGACTCTAAAATTGTTGTTCTCTGGGAACAGGAACAAAGCATAAAGAACGAGATATGGGCATAACGGTAAGATTTACGTTATACACATATATGTATTTATTGTTGCAATCATGTTGCATTATTACTGACAAGTTGGATTTTTTTATGTATTCCTAATATTATTATTTTCGTTCCAGAGAAAAACAGTTCGTAGATGGATACAAAGGTATCATGCGACTGGTGATGTGAAATGTGATCGCCAAGGCCCTCGCTCAATAATTGTTTACAATAATGAATCGGGGCGACACCGTAATATTGTAGAAGTTCACTCAGTGACACCCTTCAAAACTACGCGTTCAAGTGTGACTTCAAGAAGTGATAGACAGTGACGGCCATCCTCTCCGTTATTAATAGGCAATTTACTCGGCAGATTTATTGTGTAACTGATCTGATAAAATTACATTGGAACGTATGAGCAAGTGTTAATGATTCCCAATATTTGTGGGATCATTAATTCGTAGTTAATCAGAAATAAA
The DNA here is from genome assembly GCA_945859645.1 of Amphipoea oculea. Classification (NCBI taxonomy): domain Eukaryota; kingdom Metazoa; phylum Arthropoda; class Insecta; order Lepidoptera; family Noctuidae; genus Amphipoea; species Amphipoea oculea. Next base: position 18,790,380 of record OX243880.1, read on the forward strand.
CAACCTTTATTATTATCAATCCAGATACTTTTGTTTACAAGTAGTCTTGTAGGTAATGTGTGATGCACCATCTGACCTCACATATTTTTATAATTTCTAATGTTGTGTTAAATAAGGGTTATCAGAAAATGTGATAAAAGAGAAAGATGTATATTGCTATACTTTTATAGTTTAGCATGTTGGTTCTTCCTCTGTAATTCACAGGCACAAATGACAACATTTAGATTTTTAATCTTTTTTTTCCGATAAGATCATACAAAGTATAAAAAAATAATGTTTTCACAACTTTAAATGAATAAATATTACCTATTGTAGTTGTTTCTAGAAAAATCTATAAATGAACCGTTATCTAATGTTAAACGTTCTAAACCTCACCCAGGGTATCTATTTTGTGTTTAGTTAATATTCTAAGTAAATAACCCCAATTTAACACACATAGAAAACTGTATATTCTACCGTGAAGTGGATTCCATGAAGTCCTAGAAATGTAATTAGAGAAATAAATGAATATTGTTTATGCAACATGCCTAGTTTTTCTTACAAACCTCATACCTACTTCAACATTTGATTTCTTAAATAATAATTAACAAAAATCACATAATAACCTATAAAAGAAACAAAAAAAAAACAAAAAAAGAACTTCTCGTCCGAGGATTTGAACTCGAGACCATCGAATTGTTAAGCCGCTGTCTTAACCACTAGACCAACACGCCATATACAATACGTTACAAAAAACTTAAATGGGTTTAATGTCATTCCCAAAAGGGGTTCCCTTACTTTGAAGCGAACTGTACCATAACTTGAGTTGACAGGAGAAAAACGCATGGTTATAATCAATGAAATATTACATGTCGTCAACAAAGTAGGGACATTTATCTAGTAGCAATGATTTGAATTTATTTAATTATTTATTAATTTATGAATGGTGCAGAAGAATACGTCATGTTCGTTCTTTCAAATTAGCAAGCACTTTAGCGACGTTACAAAAAAAAAAACACCAACTACATTCTCATTTCAAACACTACCCTCTCATCCTCTCATCTTTTCTCAACTCCGTACATCAAGACCAGTATTCATAATATTGAGAATCTCTCAAATTCCCCGGTATTATTACATTGAACTTTGAATTCTGATTGAAAAAGGCCTCAAACGTCTCTGGTTCGATTTCTGAGGGTGGAGCAAATTTTATGAGAGCATTGGCCAAGAGCCCGCATTTCGATGTAAATCGTATTCCGACTCGGGTGCCGACGGGATTGAAACAACTGCCGCCGATTGGGACAGATTAGATTTCTTTTTGTTCGAAAAAATTTCGTCTCCCTGTATAAGGAGGTCGGAGTTCTTTTTTTGAACAGAAATGAGGTTATGATCGATTGACAGGTAGGCTATTTATAGAAGAAGAAAAGAAGTCTTTATATTTTGTGGTAAATTAAAAACTTTTTGGTCAATTTTGGAAGATTAATTTCTCTTTGGTCAAACCATCAAATGAGTTTCTAAATAGTTAATGGTTTACATAACACAACTTCACGCTTGTTTTCACAAATAACAACAACCAAGAACAGGTACCTATAATTGGTAGTACCTAGTAACCTATGTACAGACGCCAGCACACCAAGCTACTACAATCTGTCAAATTTCTTTAATGGATTTTCAACTTTATTGCTAAATCATAAGGTTCAAAGTTGATTGGGAAAATTTGACAGTTTCGGGTAGCTTGATGTGCTGGCGTCTATACATAAGCCAACGAAACGACACAAACTGTTCACATTCAAAACAAATTCGCACGGACTTGTTCGAATTTGAACAATAAAACATTAGTTCTATGTAGGTTAGGCATGTAGCTACGAGTATGTCTGTATATTCGTACGTTTGGCATTTCGTTCATCCAAATCAATTTGTAGTTTGTAGCGGTTTAAGTCCGCTGGCTGACGAATTGTATTGCACATAGATTATTTAGGCGAAACATTTACATAGGTCGCAAAAATACCTATACAAAAACAAATTTAACATTGCTTATAAGCATAAATTATTCTATCTTAAAAGAAAGAAAATACGTTTATTTGCGGTAAAAATGACGCAAAAAATAACATAAACACAAAAAATAAAAAGGTAGGGGGAAACATGCGTAACATCCACGCAAAACGGCTATCGCTCAGCATTATGCTGCGACCCTATGCAAGACAGAGCCCCAGCGCTGGTTTTCAGCGACAGCCGGCGCTGACGTAATGACGTCGTCCGGTGCAGAATAGAATAGAATAGAATTTTATTTTGCAAACAAACAATTATTAAAACACTGTACTGGTAAAGTGTACTTAAAGAAAAATAATTGAATTTAAAAGTGATAGAATAATTAAAACATTTTTAAGAATAAACTGTTCTATCTGAAACAGCTAAATGGGTAGGTGTATACATATATATTGTTTGTCAAAAGCTAGCAATGTTGAAGACTTGCTTGTACGAAGAAACTGTAATATTTCGCATAATACTTCCATACCTACTAATATTATAAATGCGAAAGTGTGTCTGTCTGTTACCTCTTCACTCAACCGCTGAACCGAGTTAGATGAAATTTGGTATAGAGATACTCGTAGTTTGAGTCCCGGGAAAGGGCATAGGATAGTTTTTATCCCGATATTCCCACGGGATCGACACTTATGCGGGTGAAACCGCGGGGCGCTGCTAGTAATTTAATTATTATTACTTGACCATAAAACTATTGTAGCGTAGGTGTAGGGTTGATGAAAGCAAGAAAAGCAAGAAAGAAAATAGGTTTATTTGCGGCAAACATGACACAGAGAGAGAACTCAAATACAGAAAAGAAAAAGTTGGGGGAAAATCCACATCCTGTCGGGACACATTCAGTGAATACAACGCAGCTATCAAACAACCTCAAGAATGACTCAAGTTGAATGAATTTCTAGCCTTTCTAGAAGGGAAATTCACGAGTGTGGAAGTGCATATAGGCGTATAAGCAGTGCCTACCTCGATATATCAACATAAGCCTGTCAATTACATTTTAGTGTGTGTGCTCCACAATTAAGAAACTCACTAAATTATCATACCTAACAAAAAACAAAATCTTCATACAAACACGCGCGGGAGTAGGCAGTCGCCGGACGGCCTACTCGGCTCCCGTGCTATTCGCACATTGTCATTGGTCTTTACTCGTTCAAGTTAATACGACAAAATTAAAAATACGTAGGTACGTCTCACGCGTAATTCCAAGGCGTTCGACCTTCGATATTTATCATCCTTAAGTAGGCATGCCTACTTAAATAACCGTACTTTTGACCTCACTTTTTTTTTCTATTTAGTGACCGCGTTTGTCTAGACTAGACCCGGCCTAGCGCCTGCCCATTCTGAAAACCAATGCACGCCATTGCAGGAGACCAATAATCAAAAATGCTTTTCTTTAAACACAAATCATTTTCAAGCAATAAGGTTCTTTCGCAATCACTAAGTTACAGGAAATTGCAAAACAATCGGCCAAACTGTCCTTGTCCAATCTGCGATGACGCACAAGCTATATTTTTAACAAGCTTTTATTAGCTACACTTGTAACTAATTACTTAACTAATAAAAACATTGTAATACAATATTAGAAGTCAATTTTAACATATTTCTAACTGTCGTATAGAAATTAAACTTTGTATGTACTCGTATATATTCGGATGCAAATAATTCGCCGACTTTTCTTTTTGACGATTCCCCTATTAATGACTAGTTTTACATTAATAAACTTTTAAATTGCGGGCATTGCGGGTGAGAGTTGCCTACATAACGTCATTTACATCAATATAATTTTAATCGTATTGTGAATTCAACAATGTGAGTTAATTTCCTTTAAAACAAACGAAAATGTCGCCAGCATTATCGGACACCTACAAAAAACTATCACCTAGAAACAAACAACCAATCCAAATAAAAAAGAGAGAAAAAAAAAACGGATAATCTTCAAAAAACAAATAATAGTGCTCTATTCAATGGCGGGCAGAAAGGGCCAGCAATAAGGCTGTATTTCAACGGCGCCATTCCGCAAGACGAGTGGGCAAGCGTCCTCGCGGTAAAATTGGATGTGTCCATCGCTTTATTTATGGGCCCACGATCTGTTCTATTGAATTGCGTATTGTATGGACGATTGTACACGGATGTAGGGTTGGGTATCGTTTTCTGGATAAGACAAGACATTGTTTCTTGAGTAATTGGTACATACAGACGTCAGCACATCAAGCTACCCGAAACTGTCAAAATTTCCCAATCAACTCAAAACCTTAGGTTTTGGAGATAAAGTTGAAAATCCATTAAATAAATTTGACTGATTATAATATATTGTGCTGATGTCTGTACAAACAAAAGCACACGACTTTCCCATTATGGTTGACAGGGCCTGATTTGCCACGTAGCTGGTGTAGCAAAAGATACAGGCCCCGCGATGAGGGGCTCCGCGCTTGTTGCACCGAAGGTCAAATGTTAAAATATTAGCTGAGAATGGTTAAAAGAAATGGAACTTCTCTGAGGTGGGATGTAAACAAAATCGAGATGCTTATTAGGAGGTAGGCAGAAACTACAGAATCCTTACATCATCCTTATGTTTTTGGTCTAGTGGTAGCAAGCGCTTAGGGAAAGCACACACGCTACTTTTTGCATCGGCGATCGGCGATTCAGCTGCTTTTTATAAGCTAAATGCAGCGACCAAGCATTCCACACCGCACACTTAAAAACGCCAAACGCGGCGATTCAGTCGCTTTTCGGAAGCTTGATACAGCGGCTGAACGCTACACTCCGCACACATTCGGATGCCGGTCGCAGCGATTTGGCATTTGCGCCAGCATCGGAGCAGTCGCTAAAACGCGCGATTCCGATACCACGTCCGAACGCAAAAAGTCATCAAAACGCGATGCAGCATCGATACAGCCGCAAAATCGCCGATCGCCGATGCAAAAAGTAGCGTGTGTGCTTTGGCTCTTAATGTGCGTGAGGACCAGTGTTTAATATCAGTTCAGAAACTGTTTTTGAAAAGTAATATTCATGAGAAATTCTTCGTAGCAGAATAGAATAGAATATTCATCTATTTCATTTTATGCAGTAAAATTGTTTGTTGAAATATGAATAGGTAATAGGTACCCAAAGCTCTTTATAAAAACTTACTTTATTGACACATACATAAAGAAAGAAAGAAAATACGTTTATTTGCGGTAAAAATGACGCAAAAAAGAACATAGCACAAAAAATAAAATAAAAAGGTAGGGGGAAACATGCGTCACATCCACGCAAAACGGCTATCGCTCAGCATTATGTTGCGACCCTATCCAGGACAGAGCCCCAGCGCTGGTTTTCAGCGACAGCCGGCGCTGACGTAATGACGTCGTCCGGTGCAGCAAACAATTATTTAAAAGTGAGAGAATATTATACTAAACAGGAAATAGACATAGGTACAGTACATGCTATGAGAATATCATCCTCAATAAACGTTTTACATATCGTGTAGACTTTATCTTTGGTGTCTCTCCAATCAGTCTATACGTGTCTCAGCAGTGTATATTTTCCCTTGTTCTTTGCGAGGTGGAAGAGCTCCGCAAGATTCGTGACTCCGGTCTTCTAACAAATGATCCAATCCCAATCAACCAACAATTTTTCTCTTCGCCCAACTTCTCATTACTCCTCTTCTTTGCCAATTATGTCTAAGTAGCCCTTCGCAATCTGCCTAGCCTTTTCCCTACAATGTTGGAGTCGAGTTCCAGTCTAACCGGATGCCGTTAAATACCAGTATTTTACTCGAAGCGACTGCCTATGTGACCTCCACAACCAAGTTACTTGGTAATACGATACCCCTTGGTAAGACTGGTTGTCAGACTAGGTTTCTAACTACCCGTAACGACTGTCAAAGATCCCCGAATGACATCTGGAACCAACGGCTCAACGTTGTTTCGACACACGGAGGGGTCTCCAATGTCTCGATATGTAACGGATGCTCATATTGGTCCATTCACGTACCGACCGCGGCAAGCGTAGCTTAACCGTCGATATATCCATGCGGCTGTTATTATTTCGCCACTAAGCGGCACTTCTAGTCGTGATATATCCGTGTTAAAAGAAAGCAAATCCACAGAATAGATTGTGATGATAGTGGGCCTCGACAATAGATGTAGGAGCTTGTCCGAAGCTAATTAAACTATATCTATCATGGTCTAATCTCTACGCTCATCTTATATTAAGCTGGCCAATATGAAAAGGAAAATGGGATGGGTTTGCGTCTTTTTAAATAATGAAGGGCAGGGCGCGGAGAGAGCAGTGGTGGCCCAGTGGTAACGGCCGCGACTTACGAGTTGTAGGTCGTAGGTTTGAACCCAGACAGCTGTGTTTACTTTGTGTAAAGCATTTATTTAATCACCACTGCTCTCAAAACGGTGAAGGAAAACATCGTGAGGAAACCGGCATGTCCTAGAACCAAAAATTCGAAGACATGTGACATCTACCAACCCGCACTGGGTCCGCGTGGTGGATTACGGCCCACTCCCTCTCACCGAGAGGAGGCCTGTGTCCCAGCAGTGGGAACATTATAGGCTGATAATGTATGTGTTATGTGGGCGCCGATCTAGGTTTTCGCTCAAGGGGGGCCAAATGTTTTTTTCTGTTAGGATGGGGGGGGGGGGTTAATGTCTCGAGTCATGAAAGAACTTCCTTTAAAAGAAACCATCGGCACCAATATTCTGTAAACTCAATAATGTGCCCCCTTTTCGAGGTTGACTATGATTTATAAAATCTTAGTAATAATCTGTATACAAAGTAAAAATACAGGTCGAAACCCAAGGGGGGTCAACTGGTGCGGGATTGTCCGAAAGGGTTACCGCTACCCCGGAACATAAAGGGCTAAGGAAGGAACACGGATGGGTTTTAGTCAGTAAGAGTCTGACACTCCCTTCCGCTTCACCCAGAGCGGAAGGGGTCATTTGATGACTTCCCATAAATAAAAAAGGGGGGTCACCTTCACCCGTTGTCGCCCCCTGTATCCACGCCTGATGAAAGGTGGTTAGTAGCTCATGGCTTAGGAATAATAGCCGCACAGGATGATCGATCAGGTTAAGCTACACTTGCCGAGCCCGAGTCGGAGATGGGGTGTTTATAAACCGAGACCCTCCGTGCCTCTGAAAGCCGTTTTCTTTTTCCTAAAAATTAAAGAGTGATTGATAATGCCGAAAGAAAACAAATGAAGTAGATACAGTCAACAAAAGAGTATGCAGGATCGTCGGATATACTTAGTTGAAGTTTAGTAAGAAACCGATGGATGTTCTCGAACAAAATTTAATTTAATTAATAGAAAACAAACAACTCATTTATCAAACTAAATTACAGTCGACAACATCCATCGGTTTCTTACTAAACTTTAACATATCCGACGATCCTGCATACTTGTATCTTTTGTTGACTGTACCTACACCAACACACATCTCCTCTAAATAGATTACTCTCCAAACTAAAACAGTCGTAAACAACACAAGTCTTCTCCGAAATCTTACAATAAACAAAGACCCGATTGCGAGCGAACATAAAAGTGTAAATACTTCGCTTCAATCGGCAATATATAAGGATAAGCTGCAGTAAACAATAGATAACGCATTCGTTTATATAATTACGTACATAAGGACCACGTGGGATCTCGGTTACTGCGCCATAAACAGGATTAGAGGACTGCGCGTTTACTTTATACACAATTTTAGGGATCAGCGGGAAAGAGAAAACTATACTATACTTTATTTACTATACTTTTTTTTTTACTATACTTTATTTTTGAAGAGAAAACTTCTTTAGGCGCGTTGGCACAGATATAGATACACCTAGATAACGCAAGAGCAACTACTTCGCGTGCCAAAAATCGCACCAGCTTACGTTCAAAAATCCTAAGCCGTCATTTTCACGCTCAGTCCTGTGTACTGCTGGCTGGGTGAGCGTGAGCGAGAGCGCGAGCTTGTGACGTCATAGTAGGTAGTCAAAAAATGGCACGCTTGGTTTTCATACAGTTCGTAATACTTGCGTTATCTAGGTCTATCTATATCTGTGCGCGTTGGGCATTTTTTGAGATGGGAAAAAATCATTGAATTCGCGCCACTGTTACCGTCACCGTGCTACATTCGGATGTGTTCCGCTGTCCTCGGGATGTACTCGGTTTTAATGTATTTCCGACATGTCAGTGAGTGATGGCAAAGTATTCTGTTTGTGTTTTGTTTTCACTTCTGTCGGCACTTCCAGAGTGTCACTGTTTTTTTTTTTTAATGGTGTCACCCCGCCGCCTGCGGACATTAGCAACACCAAAGGCAGTACAGCTGCGTACCATTTCGAGACTTACTTTCTCTGGCCTATAGGACTAAAGTACCTACAGTTTAAGCTTAAGTCAGTCTAAGTTTGAGTAATTTATGTGGCCTACCCAAATGCCCTTTCGTTGGTATTATTCGTCAAATCGTTGAGCCCCTTAAGTTTTTAGTTGAGCTGCACGATTTCTGACAAATGCATGCACTGACTGCATCACTGGACAGGTCCTCTCAATCTGTGTGGTTCTTTCCTCAAAAGACCATCTCAGATATCGATCTACATGGTCTTCACATGACCTTACCAAGACTATGTCTAGACTTTAAAACAGACTGTGACCTCTGAGCTTGTTTCGACCTTTCTTCTCAGAATAGTCAGATAGGAAACGCCGCTCTCATCCAGTTTTTAAAATAATGATTGACTTGTAAAAATGTTTGTGGAAACCTACTTACAAAAATAAAATCATTTATCATTTAGCTTGCTGTTTAATTACATGGTACCTCGTCTGCGACCCAGGATGAAAAGTAGCTGTCGTCAACAAATCCGTTCAGGCGTTTTAGTGTGAAAGCAAGACACACAATCAAACCGACTCACTTTCGCATTATTAATATTGTTATAGTTATGTTTATTTAATGTTATTCGATTTCCATTCAAACATTTCTTGAATGATGAAGTCAAGCAATCAAAATATAACCAGCCCATAATGTTCCCACTGCTGGGACATAGGCCTCCTCTCGGAGAGAGGTAGTGGGCCGTAATCCACCACGCGGGCCCAGTGCGGGTTGGCAGATGTCACATGTCTTCGAATTTTTGGTTTTAGGACATGTCGGTTTCCTCACGATGTTTTCCTTCACCGTTTTGAGAGCAGTGGTGATGAAATAATTTACACAAAGTAAAGCGCCTATCTGGGTTCGAACCTACGACCTACAGCTCGTAAGTCGCGGCCGTTACCACTGGGCCACCACTGCTCTCAAAACGCTCTAGGCTGGTTATGTAATCAAAATATTCCATTTATCAAATCTCTTGTCAATCGTACGGAACCTTTACAATCCTAGCCACACTCAACTTGACCACTTCTTCATCCAGCCGACGTTTTTACTGGCGGTTTTATTTAAATCCATAATTTAAATGCAGATGAGCGCTGAACGGAGACGGTTCGTCCAAACTTCGAGAATAAGGATAATTTCTGCATATAATCTTTAGACATTAATTTAATGGGAACGATAGTACTATTTATTTATATGGGTATTATGCCTTTATTTTGGTCTGATTTGACCCCATTTGAGGCCAAAGATTAGTCGATGTCAATGTATCGATTGATTCTTCATTTTCTTGTTTCTTGGTGGCACAGGTTATAAGAATGCTCATGCTGTTGGACATGTTCGGCTGAAAGTGCGATTTTTATCCTAGACGATATCAAAAACTATATCATAATCTGCCTAGCCTTTTCCCAACTATGTTGAAGTCGACTTCCAGTAAAAATAAATATAAGTATGCATGGTGAATTGTCCAAGTGAGCTCTTTTCTTTAGTTTGCCGCATGTCATTACTTCCCAGAATTCAATCCTTATTAGCGACACTATCGAATGATGTAATAATACAGTGTGTTTTTTTTCTAAATCAACGGGTTCGATTCCTGGCTAGAAATATTAATTTATCAAAAATCTGTTGATGCAGTTTTAGTTTTCATCAAAATCGAGCCCGTGACTCCTTTGGGTACTTTTCGCTATTCCTCATAGTTTCGGATTTGGCCATCCACGCCCACTTGAAAAATTCACCCTGTAGGTATATAAAAAAAAAACTATTGTCTATATTAAAAACTATATCGTTCACGATAAAAAATTGCATTTTATTTTCGTAAAAATGTCGCTTACGATAATTCGGCGGTCAGGACTCGATATGACGTCATCCATCCATCGTTTCTTTTGTCTTCTCCTACTCTAATAGCCATCGACATTCATACTCAAAACTTTCCTCACGACATTTTCCTCATTTCTCCGTATCATATGCTTATACCATGACAACCGATTTCCACACATTATTGTATCAAATTGATGAACTCAAAAAGTCAGTTTGCTACACCGCCTACGCGGTCTGCTACAAGCCGTCTACGGCGTAGCGTCGTAGCAGTGATACCGCGGACCTGACCCGGGTATAGATATATAAATAATTTTATACGTAACGATAATTTTTGACGTTCAAAAGTGCGTTTTATATGCCTATTTGAAATAAATGCTTTGTTTTTGACAAAGTGCAAATTAAAAGGAAGTATATTCATTTATTTAAGGGTACTTTTATTTCATCAACACATCACCAGATTTGTGCCAGACAACTACTGCCGCGGCAGAAAGCACAGGCTGTTTGCTGTGCCTCCATGTCGCACAGTTGCGCGTGCTAAGTCCCCAGTACCACGTACTCTGGCCGCACTTAATGCTCTCTTGGACTCTAATCCAACAAACAATCTGTTTGTGGACGAGTGGACGATGATTTTGTCGGCATGTCAGAAGTACTGTGAGAGGGATGTATGAAAGTGTTGTTAACTTTTTTTTTACTTGATGATTTTATATTTAATCTTTTATGTTTCTTTTGTGTGTGTCTTTTTTGTATTTAATTACTGTAATTGGTTTTAAACCGCTTTAATTAAATTAAATTAAATAAATAAATAAAAAATCACAGCAAACGTACAAATTTTTTTAAACCAGACCTGCAAGTGTTCCTATATTCCTGCTTTGTGCTTTGTGGAAGGACTTATATAAGTACTTATACAGGGTGAAATTAAATTCATGGACATCCTTTTAAGGGTCATTGTACTCACCATTATGAACAACTTTTACTATGGGACTAAACCTAAAAACGCGAAAAAAAATCAGCTGTTCCTTGCATTTATGCTATGTACTGTTGTGCTGCCATGTGCCTGTCTCCATGTGCAATGTACTGTTGTTGTTTTTATGTACTAATAAACTTATTATTATTTATGTTCACATAACTCGTCAAAATGTACGGAAGAGCTGATTTTTTTTCGCGATTTCAGGTTTGGTCCCATAGTAAAAGTTGTTCATAATGATGATAACAACCCAACTAGCAAAATCAGTACTTGAAACGATCTCAAGAGTATTTTTATTTTCACTTATAAAAAACTTGTAGCATCCTACAAAGCTGGATTTGGGCGCAGTAATAGGAGCGTTTATTTTTATAACTATCTTATACTTAATCAACTTATAAAATGTTACTATCCTCTATAATATACTTGACGAAACGCAATAGCTTCTATAATGATATGAGACTACACAATCACAAGCACAAACGCTCTTGTTAGTATCTGACATAAGTATCTTACTAAATCAATATTGTTTATAATGCACTAGTAATGTACTTAGTTATTAGTTGTAAGTATATTTTAGTTTTGTCGTAAAAATTTGTTGTGTGATAAATACTTCATAATTTAAACGTAAGTTTCTATTACTATTATTTTGTATTATTGTAGAACATTAGTTATCTACTAACATATATTGTAAATATAGTGTATGAACTCTTGGGGAAGTCATTTTTACTGTAAATGTGTAGCGAAATTTAGTTAGTTTCACAATCCCCCCCGAAAAATAGCACATTGATATATTGTTGTATTATTATTATATTGTTGTATTATTATTCAATTTCACCCTGTATACTCACCAAGCCAGCTGAACATCGTTCATTTGTCACATAACACGTCAACCACTTAATATCCTGAGTGAGCTGCGAGCTGGAACGCTCTCATTGCGCTGGAGCAACGTAATTGGCGCAGAACGGATATTGCACAGTCGTAAAAAGTGGCTTAAAGAGCTTAGGAGTGCAGTCGGTCTTAGCAGTGCAGGGATTGGCGGGGGCTTTAATATATTGAAATTGGAACAGAGCGGCAATTCTCGTAATTTTGAGAACGTTCACAGTCTGATCTCAGTCTCAATCTGTCAAAAAATACCTCTAAAATCCCTACATTTTGACAAGTTTTTGACATTGACTGTCGCTGAGATGTGATTGCGACTAGATTTTGAAAGTTTTTAATTACGGTGGCCTTCTGGAATTTGGATATTTGAAATATAGGTAAGGTTAGGTTAGTAAAAGACATCAACAAGTACCAACATGCAAGAACAACCATAGTTTTAATAGTGCTGGTTTCTGACATACAGTGATACAAAATAGCCTGTCATTATTACAGCCACATTGCCAATACTGCAAACCACCACGCCATCAATTCTCCCTCATTTACGTATAGAATTGATAGTAATTTACCAGCCCAGTACCTCCGTATAGCTAGATGTGATAACAAATCAGTGCACATGGGTTGACGCCAAACGGTCACGTCCATTGGAGTACTGTTTGTGTCGTGTCATAATAGGGACTAAGCTATTGTTTTGTAGGCTATTACTATTGAATTTGGGTATGTCATTTTGTGGCTTTTGGATATATTATGAGTAGATAGCTTAGTTAGAGTTCATGTTAATGACGGGTTGAATGATGGGCAGTATAAATGATACCAAAATTAAATTACCTACTTAAGGTGTGAATGATACCAATCCCATACCAATGTTCAAGAAAATATTAAAAAAAAAAAAAATCGCAAAGTATTGAACCCCCCATATGTATGACCGGAATACAATAGTTTTCGAGATATTTGAAACATTTTTGAAGCATAAAATGACAATATTGGTAAGATATTATTCTTAAATCGCTCATCATTTTAATTATTTTGTTGAATCCAAGATAAGAACGCTTGGAAACATGCTGGTCCTGCTCCATAGGACAGTCTAGAGTCTAGACAAAATCAAACTGGTTGCTAATTTAATTGTAAAATTTTATTCCTTTTTAAATTGATTTACATTCATTACTCACACCCTGACTTATTACTTGTATTTTTTATTAAAATCGTTTACTTGTACCATGTTTGTAAATATGTGAGCACCATGTATCTATCAGATAATTAATTTATATGTCATGGTTTCGTTTTTAATTCTTTTACCTATTGTGGTATAGTAATTTTATTTTAGGTGCATCGTCCTCACATATTATATAATGAATGTACCCATGCAAAATATTGTAAAACATTTTAAAAGAGTAACGGTGGAGTTTCTTGCCCATTCTTCTCCATGCGCGAAAACTACCTTTTGGAAGGGGCGACTAGAATCAATTCTATTTTAATGTAATTTTTGACTTTCAAAAGTGCCTTTTATGTGCCTTTTCGAAATAAATGCTTCGACTTTGATATGTCAATGACGGATTGAATGATGGGCGGTATGCATGATACCAAAATTAAATTACTTAAGGTATGAACGATATCTATCCCATCCCCATGTTCAAGAAAACAAAAAAATAAACAAATGTTTTGCAACAAATTGAACCCACCATATATATGGCCGGAATTCAATACTTTTCGAGATATTTGAAACAATTTTGAAGCGTAAAATGAAAATATATTGGTAAAATATTATTCTTAAATCGCTCATCATTTTAATTATTTTGTTGAATTAAGTAAGTACTTTTAATTATGTTCATAGCTTAATTAATTAATTTAATAAAACAGTATAATTTTTTTATGGTACTGTGACTGTTCCTAATCTGACCCTAGGCTGATACAATTTTCGTTTTTCCTAAATAAGTTAAATATTAGTGTTTGGGTCGGTTCCCCCTAATGGGGAAGAGTCGCACCCCGCCACCGTACGACTCTGTAGAGCTCGTCTCCAGACTGGACACTCTCCCACCGATTGTAATGAATTCCCAAGAAGTGTTTTGCCTTGTTCCGAGTTGGAAAGCTGAGAACAAGGGGGGGGATACAACAGATCAACTTCAATACAAAATAAGGTTGGGATTTCATTGATAAGGTGATTAAGGAAAGGAACTCTACTTTTCTTTTGGTTACGAAAGTTATAAGATATGAGAGGATTACAAAAGGGTAAATGACACGTAACGCTTGTGTTGGGAAATACATTATTTAAAGTTACGTTAATTCATTTTCTTACAATAAACTACAAACCCACCCCAAGCGACGTGGGGCTGCTTACAGCAGCTGACAGCGTCATACGTGTATTGCTAGACCTGAACGCATAGGACCACTAAGGACACTGCTACGATTCTAACAATTACACGTCCCTAAACTCTTACAAGCATGTCTTACTCAATCCTAAGACAGAGTACTGCGAAGTTCAACTGCCATTGAGCGAGACACGTCCCAGTATTACTGGACGCGGACTATTGTAATGAACCCCTTTACAGCGGCCTACTCTCCCTTACTACGACAATACAAAACTAGTACAAGCGTACCGCATCGTCAGTCGGTTGCAGAATTCTTTACGATTGCTCCTGCTATACGCCGAAGTGGTTATCTTGAATCGTCACTTCTCACTTCCTTAATCTTCCCCATGGAGAGGATGCTTTCAATGTAATCGGCAGCCGTGGGACCGTCCTTGTCAGCAACGGGGCGTTTCTATCTGGGCATCCAAATTGCATGTCTCGCTAATATAATTTGTGAGAGGCCCGAAAGCCGGATGTGGTTTAGCGAGACATGATTACTAGCGTTCCTTAGAACGAACTATCAACCAGTTTAGGGAACTTGGTGAAGCCTACCCCCACTCCCGGGAAGTGTGCGCAGATCAAGTGCAATGCAAAGTATCCTGCAGTTAGTCAGTCCATAGGAGAAAGATAGCCATCACTAACGTTTGGTTGGTTTTTGTTCATATATAAGAACAGCAGACTACAACGTAGCACAATAATTCAAATTGGCCCTAACGAGCTGCGTGTTCGGTTCAGCCCTCCATAAACGGTGTGCTTGCCCAAGTGTCATGTCTTGGCTGTGGTTATCTATAGTCTGTTGGTAGAGTATTTGCGTACAGTCTGGTGTCAGGTGTAACACACCATAGAGGGCTTTCTCCGAGTCCCTAGAACCAAACGCATGTGTAGGATATCTCAATTTAGTCATTTAGGAACAAGGAGGGATAAACATTCAACACTCACCCAATCCAGTCGTTCTCACACACACACTGAGATTCACGCCTTACACGCTACTCACATTATAGTAGACTAATATAACCTAGTCTAAAGCAACACTTATTATTTAACGTATTAAATAATACTCTCGCCCTCACGTTCTCTCAATCAGGCACACAGTTTCATTGCTATTGCCTACGTCAACCACTCACTCTCGTGGTCTCTTAGTGTTCACTCAATCTCCTAATCTAACTAGCCTGGACTCGCAAGTCCGTACTCTAAAGCGGGTCCACCCCGACTGCCCCTCCGTCTCCGTTATAATTTCTCACATCCCATCTCACCATTCCTAGAGCCGCTTTCCCTCGTTTCTTGGAACATCGGCTCAGGGCCATATTTACGATAACCAGATGTTGGTGATGGGTTTGGGTCGTCCTTAGAATTCGTACAAAATACTGCATCTTAAGTGACGTAAATTGCTCATAAAATATAAATGGAATGAGTCTCCAAAAGGTTCACTATTGTTTTACAATTTTAAAGAAATAGGATATTTTGTTATTGATCAGGGTAACTTGTCAAGCTGTTAGCCCATAAAACTTTAATGTGTTCCAAGAGCCATGTGCCGGTTTTAAAATAAATATAATATTTTGTTATTAAATAGGTCTAAGTGACAGACAGTCACATTCCCCCCTCTGAAAATCAGACGCGTGACGCAGTACAGCGGATGAGCTTTCACAATAGGATGAACTATGCCTCTCCTCGAAAGTGTTACAGAAGATATACCCATACCTATCTGCTATATTTACCTAATAATTGTACGTATTCCAATTGGGACATGAATCCAATAAGATCCCAGTAGGATGCAATGTCTGCTAAAATTAATTCCGTTTCGCAAAAGTATCTTCAACCAATACACAAACAATTGCTTTATAATATTCAAACTATTATCCCTCTTCCAAATACTCTTTTCATGATAATGTAAATAACATTACTGTACCTCAGTTCAGTTCAGACAACCTGTGCATGCTTATAATGTAGTTTTACATACCAGGGACTCTTTTAAGAGTATTTATGCTATTGAGCCACGCTACCCACGGTGCTCCATCGTTCTAAACTAAACCTGTCGCAGTTGCTGCTGGCAGAGGGCTCTCCTAGGACAGCTTAGTCTGCTGCCCGCAGTCGTATCCAAAAGCAACTGAAATAGTCCGCACATAAACATATTAGACTTCATTCCAATTAGTCGCCCCCCTCTGATTCTAAGAGGTTAGAACAGCTTTAAATTCTAATAAAAGTTAGGAAGTTATACTGCTTAGAAAATATGGGCATCCTCTAAGATGGTTGCGCAGTCTACAGCGCAACTAATTATTGGCTTAGAAACAATGCTGCTAATTATCCACTCAGATCATAAAAGTGTTGACAAAACATCATCTGGTATATTTGAACTGGTAACTATAGTACCATTGCCCTAAAACATGAACCTGTAATATCTCGTAAGATAACAAAAATCATACCACGTAGCTACAGGTAACTCAAGTGTCTAATAAAAGTGAAACTTAGCTTCGTAACAGGAGTCACGCTACAGCTACTGCTGTTAGAGTCAGCTGATGTCAGCTGTTCTTGAAGGAACCTCAAACCAAGCGCAACTCGCAAACCAATTGTTCAGACATAGCGTAGAGGCAGCCGAGTGAAGACTTAAATATCCTGGAATTTGAAATAAGGCCAAACCAGTATCTATTCAATTATACGACATACGTCGCCGACTTCAGAGATGGAAAGATTTATGTTTACTTCTTATGACGATAGTAAATGTACCTTCTCGGTAACTTAACTGTCATTTTATAACTTCACGCTTCTTAGGTCTTATTCACTAATAATATTAGATTTACCCATAATAAGGGCGTGTCTCATACCTAAACTCACTCCACACACACACATATCAATCTAAAACGCACAAACACATTTCATATCCACGAGCTGTTAGATACAAAACTCACATTTGCAGGGAATCGAACCCTTTATTGCAGTAACACAGTCATACCTACTGTCATATACTAAACTCACGTGTGCAGAGAGTGGACCCTATTATTACCGTATTCACACATACTGTCAGATACTAAACTTACGTTTGCAAAGAATCGAACCCTTTATTGCAGTAACACAGTCATAACTACTGTCAAATACTAAACTCAGGTGTGCAGAGAGTCGACCCTATTAATTAGATACCGTATTCACATACTGTCAGATACTAAACTTGCGTTTGCATGGAATTGAACCCTTTATTGTCGTAACACAGGAGTCCAATCAACAATCATACCATTACCTACTTCGAAATACGTCAAGCCGTGACACAGGAATTCCAAGCAATCATAAAACAATAAATCTGGCGGGAATCGAACCCAATAGCCATAGCAATGGAATTTAAACGCTTATAAACCAATAACATCAGGTGGACATCGAACCCACTATGAGTACCTACTTACAGAAATCAACCATTATTACCAAACCGTAACTTAATTAGACATAAGTTATTGTATCAACCAATAACATCAGGCGGGAATCGAACCCAAGATTAATGACAATAGAATCTAAGCACATCAGCAAATAAATCATACGGGAATTGAACCCGCTACGAGTAGTTGAATAATTCAACCACCATTATTATTGTGCAACATAACCATTCACGCGTCCCGGAGTCCAGGACGTCGCATGGAATGTCCCAGACCATTTTTTTTTTCGGCGAGCCATTAGGCTCCTTTCAACTTATACACAAAAGATTTTTATGAACCCTATAATAAACTAAGTTACTTTAACCGTTGTAACTCGTTTCTTTAACAAAATAAAACCTCCGATCAACAATTACTGATCGCAGAATAGAACCATAAAATTACGTCGTGTTATTTTTGTATACGTTGTGTTATTTTTGTATACGTTGTGTTATTTTCATAGTAACCCATATTTGGTTCTTTCTCGTTGCACTGAAGTGAATCAGTACATTTAATGACGAGAATCCTGGTCACGGCACCACATGTGACTGTTCCTAATCTGACCCTAGGCTGATACAATTTTCGTTTTTCCTAAATAAGTTAAATATTAGTGTTTGGGTCGGTTCCCCCTAATGGGGAAGAGTCGCACCCCGCCACCGTACGACTCTGTAGAGCTCGTCTCCAGACTGGACACTCTCCCACCGATTGTAATGAATTCCCAAGAAGTGTTTTGCCTTGTTCCGAGTTGGAAAGCTGAGAACAAGGGGGGGGATACAACAGATCAACTTCAATACAAAATAAGGTTGGGATTTCATTGATAAGGTGATTAAGGAAAGGAACTCTACTTTTCTTTTGGTTACGAAAGTTATAAGATATGAGAGGATTACAAAAGGGTAAATGACACGTAACGCTTGTGTTGGGAAATACATTATTTAAAGTTACGTTAATTCATTTTCTTACAATAAACTACAAACCCACCCCAAGCGACGTGGGGCTGCTTACAGCAGCTGACAGCGTCATACGTGTATTGCTAGACCTGAACGCATAGGACCACTAAGGACACTGCTACGATTCTAACAATTACACGTCCCTAAACTCTTACAAGCATGTCTTACTCAATCCTAAGACAGAGTACTGCGAAGTTCAACTGCCATTGAGCGAGACACGTCCCAGTATTACTGGACGCGGACTATTGTAATGAACCCCTTTACAGCGGCCTACTCTCCCTTACTACGACAATACAAAACTAGTACAAGCGTACCGCATCGTCAGTCGGTTGCAGAATTCTTTACGATTGCTCCTGCTATACGCCGAAGTGGTTATCTTGAATCGTCACTTCTCACTTCCTTAATCTTCCCCATGGAGAGGATGCTTTCAATGTAATCGGCAGCCGTGGGACCGTCCTTGTCAGCAACGGGGCGTTTCTATCTGGGCATCCAAATTGCATGTCTCGCTAATATAATTTGTGAGAGGCCCGAAAGCCGGATGTGGTTTAGCGAGACATGATTACTAGCGTTCCTTAGAACGAACTATCAACCAGTTTAGGGAACTTGGTGAAGCCTACCCCCACTCCCGGGAAGTGTGCGCAGATCAAGTGCAATGCAAAGTATCCTGCAGTTAGTCAGTCCATAGGAGAAAGATAGCCATCACTAACGTTTGGTTGGTTTTTGTTCATATATAAGAACAGCAGACTACAACGTAGCACAATAATTCAAATTGGCCCTAACGAGCTGCGTGTTCGGTTCAGCCCTCCATAAACGGTGTGCTTGCCCAAGTGTCATGTCTTGGCTGTGGTTATCTATAGTCTGTTGGTAGAGTATTTGCGTACAGTCTGGTGTCAGGTGTAACACACCATAGAGGGCTTTCTCCGAGTCCCTAGAACCAAACGCATGTGTAGGATATCTCAATTTAGTCATTTAGGAACAAGGAGGGATAAACATTCAACACTCACCCAATCCAGTCGTTCTCACACACACACTGAGATTCACGCCTTACACGCTACTCACATTATAGTAGACTAATATAACCTAGTCTAAAGCAACACTTATTATTTAACGTATTAAATAATACTCTCGCCCTCACGTTCTCTCAATCAGGCACACAGTTTCATTGCTATTGCCTACGTCAACCACTCACTCTCGTGGTCTCTTAGTGTTCACTCAATCTCCTAATCTAACTAGCCTGGACTCGCAAGTCCGTACTCTAAAGCGGGTCCACCCCGACTGCCCCTCCGTCTCCGTTATAATTTCTCACATCCCATCTCACCATTCCTAGAGCCGCTTTCCCTCGTTTCTTGGAACATCGGCTCAGGGCCATATTTACGATAACCAGATGTTGGTGATGGGTTTGGGTCGTCCTTAGAATTCGTACAAAATACTGCATCTTAAGTGACGTAAATTGCTCATAAAATATAAATGGAATGAGTCTCCAAAAGGTTCACTATTGTTTTACAATTTTAAAGAAATAGGATATTTTGTTATTGATCAGGGTAACTTGTCAAGCTGTTAGCCCATAAAACTTTAATGTGTTCCAAGAGCCATGTGCCGGTTTTAAAATAAATATAATATTTTGTTATTAAATAGGTCTAAGTGACAGACAGTCACAGTACCCATTCAATATGTAGTTTTTATTATATTTGAAATTATATCGATAAACCCTTAAAATTCAAATATCTCAAAAAATATTGAATTTCAGCCATACATATGGGCGGTTCAAATTGTTGCATTTTGGCCCCCCTATCATCTCCTGAGGGATATACGTCGAATTACAAGTAACCCTGTATATAACGTCCCGACATTTCAACCGTCGGGCAGTGGGCCACCAGACACAACACCCGTCTGGTCGGAGGATCCTCCTTTTTCTATGGAGGATGAGTGAACTTTACACCCTGTTCTTTAAACCTCTATACTGGTGACCCCCATGTGATCTGAACACGCAACAGATATACAGAGTGAATTTTCCAAGTGGGCGTGAATGGCCAAATCCAAAACTATGAGGAATAGCGAAAAGTACTCAAAGGAGTTGCGGGCTCGATTTTGATGAAAACTAAAACTGCATTATTGGATATTTGAAAAATCAATATTTCTAGCCAGGAATCGAACCCATTGATTTTGATAAAAAAGATACACACTGTACTATTACACCATTTGATAGTGTCGCTAATAAGGATTGAATTCTAGGAAGTAATGACATGCGGGAAACTAAAGAAAAGAGCTTATTTTTAACAAATACTTTTTTTTTTTCATATGTTACCTACTTATTAAACCTTAACTGATTAATTGTTCAAAATGATGACCATTGTTTTTAATACATAGCTGGATGCGACGTCTCAAGGATTGTACTACATTCAAAATTTGAATTTAGAACATAATGTTGTGAAGGTGACTGCGCTGCGGGTGTGTGTTAATAAAAATATTGAGCATCATTTCGAACCAATAAGAAGCAGTTTATTAAAATCCAACAGTTTCCTTAAGTTTGCCGTATGTCATTACATAGTTTCGGATTTGGCCATCCACGCCCACTTGGAAAATTCACCCTGTATACCAATGTCCATCGCCATATGAACACGTAACAAAAGCCTGTGCGATGAATATTTGACCAGCAGCGCACAATAGGTCGTTGCAGATATTTTTCGAACTATTACCGGTACGTTAGTTAGTTTGCTGACAAGCTGAATTGAATATATTATGTATTTGTACATACACACATAGGTACATAGCCTAAACAAACACACCCGCTTGTACACAAGTTCATTAATAAATTAAACAGAATTGCTAACACAGTTCTGTCTCTATAACTACAACCACAAACAATTGATAGAAATAGAATGATAAATTATTAATACATAGTGAAATTAAATTCATGGGCATCCTTTTAAGAGGTCATTGTACTCATCATTATGAACAACTTTTACTATGGGACTAAACCTAAAATCGCGAAAAAAAATCAGCTGTTCCTTGCATTTATGTTCACATACCTCGTCAAAATGTAAGGAAGAGCTGATTTTTTTTCGCGATTTCAGGTTTGGTCCCATAGTAAAAGTTGTTCATAATGATGATTACAATGACCCCTTAAAAGGATGCCCATGAATTCAATTTCACCTTGTATAAACTAGCGCCCCCGAGCTTCGCACGGGTGCAATTTTTTTTTTCGAATATCCGAAATTTTCTATTATGCAAACCTTGTCCTGGCAATACCGAACATAACAAAAAAAATATCCAATTTGGTGCAGTTGTTCGGAAGTTATGCGCGTACATAAATTTCGGCGATTCATTTTTATTTATATAGTTAGATTGTATGAATTTCTAATTACGTCGTATCTCTATATATGTATTTTACCGTGTGTACATAAATCCTATCCTATCCTAATTCCTACTTCCTAGTAATATAATATTATAAAGGCGAAAGTTTGTGTTCAGCTGTCATTTTAAATGTCCTAAATAGTTGATCAACCCACCTTCTTTAATTTTTAAGGTAACATTAAAAAAAACAACCGACTTCACAATAGAACCCTACAAAGTGAAAAATAACTTTAATTTCAGAAGTCGATGTTGTTGGTTACGAATTTTTGTTTTTTGTAAAAAAAGGTTTTATTTTTCACTTTTTAGTTGTACCTACCTACCCCATACAAATTCGTATACTTACTATGTAAATATCAGTAATAGTAAGTTATTATAACATCATCAACATACGCTAAGTGGAAGAAATATGTATTTTTGAAGCTAACTCAAAAACTACCCAATCAAATTGAATACAATTTATATGGGACCACCCTTGAGGTATACCCTATCCATTAAGAATTTTTGAAATCGATCCACAATTGCCGGAGATTCCGCGTAACATAATATTATACAAAAAAAAAAACTTAATCGAATTGTGAACCTCTTCCTTTTTGAAGTCGTTTGACCGGTTGAATGCCGTAATGAAACACAACTAAAAAGCCATTGTGTCTCGCGTGGATCCACGTTTAAGCATACGAAGGGTTAAAAAGCAGGACACAAGACAATACACACTACACACTGTTAACCAACATTTTTAACTTAGTAGATAAAGGCCAATAATATAACGTACAATATCCATAGTACCTACTATAACAACTACATTATTTAAAGCCGTTTGTGCTAAAAAACGCTACAAAATTTTTACAACAATTTTTTATTTATTTTTTATTGCTGAATGGGCACGCTCCTCCTCCTCCTCCTCCTCCTGACCTCGATCACGCGTGATGGAAAGCGATGGATGAGGTCTATGATGGAATGAGCGTGCCCAGAAGATGCCTAAGGCACTGGAACTCCCACCCATCGACGAAACACAGAAGGCTGCTTGACCGACTTCGGTGGGACGGTGGTCGCAAACCAGGCGGGCGTTAGCCCTACCACCGCAAGGGAAGAATTGGCCAGTCAAATAAGGTGTTGGGTGTGACTGTCCAGGATGCGCCGAGCGCTCGGTTGAGTTAAGTAACTGGCGGAACAAACAGCGCTACACGAGGAGGCTTCTTCATGCATCCCAAAAATACGTGTGGGGCTCGGGGACTGCCGCGGTAAAGCTATTGCATAGCATTTTTTATCAACTTATGCAATTATAATATTTATGCAATATTTTTTTTTTTTTTTTATATTAATTCAAGTTTTTTCTTTGATATTAATTCAAGTTACAGTAAGCAGCTCGTCTCGATCCGTGCGAGCTTCGTACAGTCTACACGCATACGTCTAGTCGCACGCACACAAACACCGTGCCGAAGTCTGCCGAACTGAAACGACGTTAGACGATGCACGGCTTTCAACGCCGCACCGCTGTGCCGGTCGGAGTGGGCGGTGTTAGGTTTATTTTCGTTACGGAATTTCTTGATTCGGTCGCCGCGCTCATAGCCCGCGATAAAGGCTATGCAATAGCTTAAAAATTGAACAAACTCCCTTGACATTATCTCCATAAAACAAGATCAATTCCCGCCATATTGATTCCCCAATCTATTCTCGTCATGATCTCAATAGGGTCCTACATCTAATATTAGCGCAGTATTCGAACGCGGTCACTGCCTTCAACAAACAAACGCCGACAGACGCTCGGTATCAATTGAGAGTACTCGGCAAACAATATTAACAATTGATTTAGGGTAACATTAAGACGCTTAGAAGGGTTACTGAAACTGCTATCGGTACTTCGGTAGCTATAGTTTATCGATAGTAATTTTAATGAGAGCAGAGTGGTGGCCCAGTGGTAACGGACACGACTTACGAATTGTAGGTCGTAGGTTCGAATCCAGGGGTGCGGGATTGTTCGGGGTGCGAGATTGTCCGAAAGGGTTACCGCTACCCCGGAACATAAAGGGCTAAGGAAGGAATACGGATGGGTTTTAGTCAGTAAGAGTCTGACACTCCCTTCCGCTCTACCCAGAGCGGGAGGGGTCATTTGATGATTTCCCATCCATAAAAAAAAGGTTCGAATCCAGACAGGCACTTAATTTTGTGTAAATTATTTTATCATCACTGCTCTCAAAACGGTGAAGGAAAACATCGTGAGGAAACCGGTATGTCCTAGAACCAAAAATTCGAAGACATGTGACATCTAGCAACACGCACTGGGCCCACGTGGTGGATTACGGCCCACTCCCTCTCGAAGAGAGGAGGCCTGTGTCCCAGCAGTGGGAACATTATAGGCTGATTATGACTATGATGATGAATTGATGATGAGGTTTTTACTATGAAATATTCATATGTCTCATAAAAAAGTGCAATACCTACGCGGTCAAAATGTATGGAACAGCTCATTTTTAGAGTTCCGTACCTCAAAAGGAAAAAACGGAACCATTATAGGATCACTTCGTTGTCCGTCTGTCTGTCTGTCAAGACCCTTTATCTCGAGAACGCGTGGAGGTATCGAGTTGAAATTAAAACCATGTACTCAGATCTACAGTGAAGCTGTGAATAAATCAAACTTCAAAGTTAACATAAAAAATGATACGGCCGTTTATGCCGCAAAAAATGTATATTTCGACACTCTCAAGGGAATCAAAATGTATAGGGTACTTCCCGTTGATCTAGAATCATGAAATTTGCCAAGAAGCAAGGTCATGTAGCACAAGTAAAGAAAAAAAATCCGAAAACCGTAAATTTGTAGTTACATTGAAAAAGAAAACCCCGTGATACTATTTATATAATATGTATCTAGAAATTTGTACGGAACCCTCGGTGCGCGAGTCCGACTCGCACTTGACCGGTTTTTTTTTAATGACCGGCGAAAAACTTCAACGCATGTGGGTTCAGAATCATGTACTGAGTCCCTGGTAACCGGGTAAGCGTCGATGTCCTTATCACCCTGTTAACTATAAAATGAAGCATTTCTTATTGCTTACAAGCTCTTTTTAATTAACCGTTTGCAAATATATTTTGAATCTAAACCTCTTTTAATAACCACCGAATATCGTTTATTTCATGCTAAAACAACCTTCATTTTAATCATAACGTTTTAAGTCTCTATGCGTTAATCCTAAAGTAAATTGTAACCACTTTTCAAACTCTGGGGGCAAACGTCTCAATAAGCGGGGATTCACTTTCAAAGTACCTACCCTCTTTCAAAGAATTTGCATCCCAGAAATTATTATTAACTTTTTTTTTTGGAAATATTATTTTATGAATTCAATTTAAAGCGACGGCATTCCAGCTTTGAACGAACTGAAATGTTAACTTTTAACTGAAATGTTAAATTTACTTTCGAATACAGAGTATAAAAAACGCAAAGCATAAAGAATTATTTAAAAAGGCAGAGGATGTATATCCTCACAGGCTCATATTAAATTACTTGCCAAGACTGGCTAAATATAATAAAAGCTGTTTAGCCATGTGTATTCGGTTATATTTTAAACTAACAGCGCCCCGTGGTTTCACCCGTGTAAGTTTTGCTTTTAAAAAGTTTCGTGGCGGGAATTAGCTATGCTTTGCAACATTTTTGATTAATTATGTACTGTGTACTTTATGCCTGTTTCATTTTCTGGCAATCGAAGTGAAAAACAGAGTGTATAACTCAGGCATAAATGAGCAATTTTACCCCTCGACTTATAGTGGATAGTTATCCACCCTCGCCTGCGTCTCGGGGTAAAATAGCTTCTTTTATGCATTAGTTGTACAATCTACTATTGTGTGACCTGAATAGATCGTACCATGGTAATAAATAATACTGGCCAGTTATGGAGGCTGACAGCCCACGGTGTCCAGACAAAAATTCAAGTATAGAAAGAAATCGACAGACAGATAAACATTTCATATTATATTCTTTGTCACGGTATCACCTCATTACTTCTTTATTACAATGCATACTTATTTACTACTACTTTACATAACTTCAATCCCACAAAGCTCCCTTCACGCTAATTTCTATTAGTCTTTCATTTTATATATACAAAGCAGACGACTTTCATATTCGTGGCTCCAGACAAAATTCCCTAGACAGCGGGTGAGGCTAGTTTAATAATTTGACTAATTTCAACACGAGTTCTAAGTTATTAATATTTAAATATAAGTACATAGGTGAGTTGTGGAGTTTATCTAAATCTAAATGTAAAACATAACATGATGCGTGTATTTCCCTAATGGGAAAGGTAGAGTTGTACCTTTATATATTCAGGGTTAATGGAAAACCTCTTCAGGGGTCATTGTACTTATTTATTTATTTTATTACTAGCTGTGCCCCGCGGTTTTACCCGCATAAGTCTCGATCCCGTGGGAATATCGGGATAAAAAGTACCCTATGTCCTTTCCCGGGACTCAAGCTATCTCTATACCAAATTTCATCAAAATTGGTCCAGTCGTTTGAGCGTGAAGAAGTAACAAACATATAAACACACACGCACACACTCACAAACTTTCGCCTTTATAATATTAGTGTGATTTAGGTACACACAGTAAAATACATAAGGATATGTTATAATTATAATTTGAGTACAAAGGTACTGCTTATTTCTTAAGAAATTTCTTCCAGCAGACCTGCGAAAGGAAAAGTAAAAAAAAAAGAAATGTAGACAATAGTGTGTGAGAACAAGAAGAGAAAAATATTATATATATTATACTTATCATTATGAACAACTATTACTACGGGACCAAACCTGAAATCGCGAAAAAGGAATCAGCAGTTTTCTACATTTTAACGAGTTCTGCGAACATAAATGTAGGGAACAGCTGATTTTTTTTCGCGATTTCATGTTTAGGACTATGGTGTGTTTCATGTTGTTTTTGGCCATAGGCAGAGGTGGAACCGGACTCTTACCGGCTAAAGCCGGTAAGAGTCCGGCATGCCCCTCTGTCACCCCCACGATAGAGGAAGTCCATGAGAATTTCCACCGTGCACCAAAAAAAAAAGGACCACTTAATCAGCACTCGCACTTTTCCATTAATGCTTGGTTCCTATTAACAAAAACAAATCGTTTAGCTTACCGATGGTAGCATTTTACAAGCTTTTATTTTTTACTAGCAGCACCCCGCGGTTTCATCCGCATAAATGTCGATCCCGTGGGAATATCGGGATAAAAAGTAGCCTATATGTTAATCCAGGGTGTCAGCTACCTCCATACAAAATTTTATAAGAATTGGTCCAGCCGTTTGAGCGTGAAGAAGTAACAAACATATAAACACCACACACACTCGCAAACTTTCGCCTTTATAATATTAGTGAGATTGCCAAACTGGGCATATAAATAGATTCGTAAGCTAATTTTACCTGTGATAGCTATTTCGATATGGGAGGGTCTACTATGCAAAGCTATGAGGTCTTTGCTTCATGATTGGTTACAAGAGTCTTAATTTTAACCAATAACGGTCCGTAAAAATATACGAATCGGCGTTTCAAAGAATATTCTTCTAAAACTATCTCGAGAAAAAAAAGCAATCTATTTTCCCAAAAGCAGTTTCTATTCAAATCTCGAATGGCCAATTTATCTTTTACCCAAATCCCTGAGGAATTTAAATTCTATTTAATTTGGGTGATCGGTAAGTATTAAACTAGTGGTATAATAAAATAAACTTGGCCGGGTCCTGGCGGGCCGGTCCGGGCCGCAATCCGGGCCGCGAGTCGCGCTTTCTATATAAATTTTCACACCGCATTACCGTGAGAGATATAAATACCGTGCCGTGGGACCGATGGCTGTCCTTTTCTTCATAGATTAGTCTTAAAGTTCAGAGGCGGACAAATGATTATTCAATTTTCAATTTTACATCTCTAACTACTGTTCTTATTCACGAGTGATCTAGAAAGAGATTATTAGGGGAATTGATAGAATGATCATCTTGTACTTGGATAGTTAGTAGCTTGGTATTAAGATAATTAAAAACATAAAACTTTGTTTTAGTTTTATTTTATTCCATTGAGAAATATTACTAACATAGTTTTATAAGTGTTACTAAGAACAATATGAATCATTTGTGCACGATTTAAATAATAGTAGATTGTACAACTAAGGCATAAAAGAAGCTATTTTACCTGCGGCTCGCGTGGATAGTTAAGTCGAGGGGTAAAATGGCTCGTTTATGCCTGAGTTATACACTCTGCTTTTCACTTCGATTGCGAGAAAATGAAATAGGCATAAAGTATAACATGACATAAACATAATCAGCCTATAACGTTCCCACTGCTGGGACACAGGCCTCCTCTCTGTGAGAGGGAGTGGGCCGTAATCCACCACGCAGGCCCAGTGCGGGTTGGTGGATGTCACATGTCTTCGAATTTTTGGTTCTAGGACATGCCGGTTTCCTCACGATGTTTTCCTTCACCGTTTTGAGAGCAGTGGTGATGAAATAATTTACACAAAGTAAAGCGCCTGTCGGGGTTTGAACCTACGACCTACAACTTGAAAAATGTTGCAAAGCATAGCTAATTCCCGCCACCACAGATAATACCGCCACGAAACTTTTTAAACGTTTTTTTTTTAATTTCAACATTTGTCATTCGACTTGGGTACTTCATACTGCCAAGTCATAAAAACGGTTCTTTGCGTTTTTAAATAATAAATGACAACTATTTTACCTGATTTTATTAAATTAACGATAGAAAACATGGAAGTGGTATAAATTAAAGAAAATGAAATAAATCACGACTTTAATCTGCGAAGTTATATTGCGCGCGTGGCTGTTGGGCCTGATTACCTTAGTCTCAGAAAAAAAAATACTTTATGCACTAGAACATAAAAAGCGATTTTATGTCGCCTAAACACAACATAAAGACGAACTTTTAGAGCATGAGAAGTGAAAATATATATTCAATTCAATTCAAATCTTTATTGCATCCATAATGTACACATAGTGGTATGTATAAAACAATACAATCAATTATGGACCCTGTCGGGCACAGCAATGTTTGAAATAAGTAGGAGAGAGTAAGAGTGCTTTTATGGTTTTCCTTATTATTAAATATTTTATCTTTTTTAACAATAGTATTTGTTTTATATAATATTTATTTTAAATAAAACTAGCTTAGACTTACTTATCAGCCAAGTGAAAATTTTGGAAAAATTTAGGGAAAATTAGGAGTTTAATGCAAGCTGTTAATAGTGTCAATCCTTAGCGACGTTATGAATGATGGTCATGAATGCGTTTCAAAATATAATTCTTAACTTCGAATTTTAGCACAATAAGGATTATAAATGCCTCATTTAAAACACAAGTAATTTAACTAATTGCAATGCGTCATCAATTTTTCAAATGAGGCATTAACTGGGTTGTGGAGGTCAGATAGGCAGTCGCTCCATGTAAAATATTGGTATTCAGTTGCATCTGGTTAGTATTTTCATGGCTACTATATTTAATGAGGGTAAATAAAACCCTAAAGCCTTTGTTCTCTATCTTACACCTAACCTATCTTCACAGTCAATCCATACTATAATTATAATAATCCATCCATACTTAATACTTAATCCATACTATACAGGGTGTTACGGAAAGGGTATATCAATACAAACGGGTTGAAGAGTGTATCTGGTCTAGAATCTCTGTACAAAATTTCAGCTCAAAAGCAGTAACTTTGAAAATGCTTAATATTTTTTTTCAACACACTTGCTCGTAAAATGGCTCTTAATGCACCGCTTTTAGGACCATAATGCAGTGTATTACAAACGCGTGCTTTTTCTTTACGTTACGGTACTTGTGCTTTATTTCCACAGATAACTATTTAATTTACTAGTCGGAGGTCGGAGAAGTGCGTTTTTTTTTTAATCTCTTCAAAGAGACTTCATGCCAAAAGGAATCCGCGAGCCATGTTTCACTTTTTTGTTTAATAGTCTGAATTGTCTTTGGTCCCAAAATGAACTAAAATGTATTTACCTTAAGATTAATGCGCAGTTGCAGCCCGCGAAATTCAATTTTTCTAACGTTTTTTGCAATTTTCAGGTCAGTGTCAGGTTGTATCTTGATCAAAATATGATTCGCGACTATAACAGGTATGTATTTACAGAATTATAATCATTAGAATCATTAATACATCTTTCTAAGTTACATTTGTTCCATAAGAACAAATCTCTTATGGATAAGTTCTTAGGGAACAAATCTAACTTAAATAGGTAGGTATATTATATTAATGATTCTAATGACTATAATTCTGTAAATACATATCTATTATATATATACATTTTGATCAAGATACAACCTGATACTGACCTGCGAATTGCAAAAAACTTAAGAAAATTTAAATTTTGCGGTCTACCACTGCGCATTCACCTTAAGGTGCATCCAGACAGAGCGAGGCATGCGCCGCAAATGTTTTTATTTATATGTACGGTTGCCTCAGGCTGAGGCATCTAACATACAAAAAAAAGCACTTGCGGCGCATGCCTCGCTTATTGTCAGTGGTCCCTCGCGGAACCAAACGGAAAAGACCATTAGCGTTCTATTATCGCGGATTCTCACTGAATTAATGTATATTTCTGTATGCCAATAGTACTTTCTAATTCCATACTAACTAAACTACAATTTGACATACGACAACACTACGATCAGTCTAAACATTATTTTGTGTTTACTATATTTTTTTCTACGCTGTTTATCGGTTATGTCTGTGCCTTTAAATAAATAAACGCGCGCCATTACTTACTCTATGGGTAAACCTGCGCGCGCACGCTAGCGCGGCGCGCGGAAAAACAAACCCAGCCCGCCATTATCCATACAAGTTAATATTTGACAATACAAGCCTGTTTTTTTCCTCGCAAGTGTGTTGAAAAACGTCGTATGAAACGCGTGTGCATTGATCATTATACTCTCGGCTTCCTTATCGCGCTCGCCTACGGCTCGCGCGAATAATACCGCCTCGAGTTTAATGATCAACATAGCACACATGTATCATAATGTACTATTATTTCGATACTTTATTAAATTGAAATCATTATCCATTATCTGTAGTGTGTCTGTGCGCCTAGTACACGCATATCACGCCGCCGCGCGCCAGTGCAGCGCCGTGATGTCGAAATAAAAAAATATTAAGCATTTTCAAAGTTAATGCTTTTGAGCTGAAATTTTGTACAGAGATTCTAGACCAGATACACTCTTCAACCCGTTTGTATTGGTATACCCTTTCCGTAACACCCTGTATAATATTATAAATTCGAAAGTAACTCTGTCTGTCTGTTACCTTTTCACACCTAAACTGCTGAACTGATTTTGATGAAATTTGGTATAGAGATAGTTGGAGTCCCGGGAAGGACATAGGATAGGTGTATCCCGATATTCCCACGGGATCGAAACTTATGCAGGTGAAACCGCGGGGCGCTGCTAGTAATATTATAAATGCGAAAGTGTGTCTGTCTGTTACCTCTTCACGCTTAAACCGCTGAACCGATTAAGATGAAATTTGGTATAGGTGCAATAAAATCATTCGGTACCGCACTAAATTGGCCCCCTTTAACCCTTTTTCGTGGGATTCCGCGGGTTTTGGTATTGGGACTAATAATGGTACTAGAGCCGATACCTCTGCTTACCTTGCATTATAGCTCCTTGTAGTGTTGAGGCTGATAAATTATCCCTAGAGTGTCTTTGTATTAGCCATATACATGAAAAGAAATATCTTGGGCTGAAACCGTAAATGAAAAAAAAAAAAAACGAGAGGTGTCGTGGTGTTCCACGTCACTTCTCGATTTGGTTTTAGTTGGGGGGGGGGGGGTCATGACCCCCTCTACTTCTTGTCTTACTAGTCATAGGGCTCATCATATGCCTTGCCTTTTCCCAACTATGTTGAGGTCGGCTTCCAGTCTAACCGGATGCAGCTAAAGAAAATGTACTTATTTTACATGAAGCGAATGCCTATCTGATCTCTACAACCCAGTTACCGGGTAATACGATACCCCTTGGTAAGACTTTTGGGCTTCTGACGACCCGTAACGACTGCCAAAGATCTACGAATGACAGCCGGGATACGACTGAATAAATCAAATTTTATGTGTGAAAACTAATAATACTGACCTAGTTACCTAAGCACTATTGTTACTAACATCAAAATAGTAACAAAATCTGGACCTTAGTCTGAAATATATTTGATTTAATTTTTATTTTATTAACCGTCCCCTGATGCGACATATTATGTAAAGTTGAAGGGGGGGCCAATACATTTTATTCTTTTACTTTTCTAAAAGGTTTTTCTTGTCGGGGGTCTTAAATTATGTAAACGACAGAAATAAATATTATTTATCTACACATTATTAACATTCTAGATTCTTTTGAATCTTTTAAATAAAGTTTTCAATTTTATACAAAGTTTTACACACGATGCGACGGTGTTCATATAAGCCCAAGTGTCCTCTAGTTGTGCTTACCCCTCAGGCGTCAAACACGTGCAATCTGCACGTGTTTTGGTCTCAGGACAAAGACTTATTACACTTTAAAGTTACTCTCAATATATGTAAGACACAAGCTTGAAACATATTGCGTTTGAGAAAAAATCGTTTTATATAATGAACTTGAGAATCACGTTTTATTTTGAAACTTTATTGTGGGTGTGTGTGTGTTAAAGAAGGAAAATTCATTTATTTATCACAATAAATAAATGAATTTTCCTTCTTTCTTTCTATAGTTTCAACCACGACCTCTGTCTAAAAATCTTTACGATGAAAATCTTACGAGGTGCTACAAATTTTCCGGCGCTGTCCTTACCAGAAACTTAGCTATAATTAATTACATACTATAAAACCTCCTAATTAATTGCCTTCCCCAATTTAATTTGTTGTTTCCATCGTAAAAAGTGGGATTACCTAAACTAAAGTTAAATATTTGGGAACCTAATTAGGTTTTTTGTTAATCTGTGTTTTATAACACTTATAGGTTAGTAACTAATTAATGGAACGGTTCGCAAATTAGTGGTGAGAAAGTTCTTTTAGTAAACAGTACAACTTATCTAATAAAAAGTATTTATTTAGGAGGAAAATAATTGGACACTGGATGAACTTCTAAACACACTATCACACTAATATCATAAAGGCGAAAGTTTGTGAGAGGGTGTGTGCGTGTGTGTGTGAGGGTGTGGGGGTGTGTTTATATGTTTGTTACTTCTTCACGCTCAAGCGGCTGGACCAATTTTGATAAAACTCTTCATGAAGGTAGCTGACACCCTGGATTAACATATAGACTACTTTTTATCCCGATGTTCCCACAGGATCGACATTTACGCGGGTGAAACCGCGGGCGCAGCTAGTATATTTTCATATTAGCTGCGCCCCGTGGTTACATATAAAATTAAACACACACACTCACAAACTTTCGCATTTACAATATTAGTGTGATGTGATTATTTGTTTTATTTTATTAAGTGAATTATTTTTGATCTTATCTATTTTATTTACTCTTTTACTCACGTTACGGAGATGGCGGGATGAGCTGGACTCCTTCAACAAGAACTGGTCCGTAGCAGCTTTGAACAGAGAGAAGTGGAAAGAGAGTAGGGAGGCCTTTGCCCTGCAGTGGGACGTCACAGGCTTTTAATAATGTAGTGTTTTTTCTACGGTGGTACGGAACCCTTCGTGGGTAAGTCCGACCCGCACTTGGCTGTTTTTTTTTTGGAAAGTCCAAAAAAAACAGCTAGCTTGGGAGTTTTTTTTTTCTTTTTTTAAATCATTCCAATTTCTTTTTTATTCAACCCTTTCAACATAAATATCCCTGACAAGTTTATTACCCAAAAACTAGACTAATAATAGTCCTTATTCAAAGTTAACCCTAAACTCCCTCTCAATAGCAGAGGCGTTTCGCTGCCACATCGGGCTCACAAGGATCCGCCTCTCCAATCTTCTGTATTTCTTTAGCATCTCGCATTCTCCATTAGGGCTGTCAGATTGTATAATTGGATACAAATTCTGTATAATTTGGCCATTTTATGTATGATGTTTTAATAGCTTATTGTTTTGTATTCGAATTGTAAGTAAATTTTATGTTTAAGAGCAGTAGCGGCCCCGGCTTATGAGTGGTGAGTTCCAACCCAGGCAGGCGCTTCACTTCTTGTAAATAATTTCATCACCACTGCTCTCAAAACGGTGAAGGAAAACATCGTCAGAAAGCCGGTATATCCTAGAACCAAAACTTCGAAGACATATTGTGACCTCTACTAACACAAACTGGGCCCGCGTGGTAGATTATTGCTGTATTGAATTTGCTTCCTCTCGAAGAGAGGTGGCATGTGTCCCAGCACTCCCAGCAGTGGGAACATTATAGGCTGATTATTGCTGCACATTTAAATTAAATTATTTTTCTTTGAGTACGTTGTGCCGGTACAGTGTTCTAATAATTGTGTGCTGCACCGGACGACGTCATTACGTCAGCGCCGGCTGTCGCTGAAAACCAGCGCTGGGGCTCTGTCTTGCATAGATAAATAGGGTCGCAGCATTATGCTGAGCGATAGCTGTTTTGCGTGGCTGTGACGCATGTTTCCCTTACCTTCTTTTTTTTGTGTTTATGTTCTTTTTTGCGTCATGTTCACCGCAAATAAACGTATTTACTTTCTTCTTTTCTTTCTTATTATGCTATCATGCTTTATGATTTTAAACGGCTACTTTTCGATAATTAACAACATATTTCGGTAAAATTATGATAGTACTACTTCATACTTCTTGCTATTGTCCGCGCGGAACTAGTTGGCCGCGCCTTAGGTATGTGAGCGGTGGGACGGAGGGGCGGGGGCGCATTACTCAGTACGTGCGTTGCGAACCACCGCGTCACCCCTGTCCCCAAATCAGCGGCCAACTTGTTCCGCACGTACTATAGTGCTAACATTAACATCATTATTATCATCATCATTTCAGCCGAAAGACGTCCACTCCTGGACATAGGCCTCCCCCAAGCACCTCCACTTCGACCGGTTTTGTGCTTCTCGCATCCGACGAGTTCCTGCGGCCTTCACAAGGTCGTCGGTCCACCTTGTGGGAGGCCTTCCAACGCTACGTCTTCCGCTTCGTCTTCTACATTAACAGCAAAACGAAATTATACGAGCTAAAATGTTTTGTTGAACGTCGTTCTGTAACAAATTAATTGTTAAAAAAAATTGACTTTGATTTTGTATAATATCTGGAACTTAGCGGTATAATTTAAGTTGGCTCTACTGGCACCCCTCGGCAAATTCTCTTCGCTTAGATATTTACTATATTTTCTCAGAATAGCCTTAGATGTCTTAAATTCTTTTTACGGACCAGGCGATTTAAAATTCAGGCTAGATCGTTGTTTTAGGTTAGATAAGCGAAATCTTTGTTGTAAATCTGGAGACCGTTAAATTGTTTAATTCCGTTGATTTAGGTTTGTAGAATAAACTAAGTGACTTGGTAACGTAATTTATGAATTATTTAGATTTAGATGTAAAAGAGGGATTCTGCTAACAGGATAGGCACCAGCGTCGATTGGAATTCTCTATTTTATATACATGTTGACATTGATGAATACCTATTGTGGATATTTACTTTGTAAAGTATTATTTTGTATTTTTTAAAGTATTTTTTTAGTGAGCAGTGGTGGCCCAGTGGTCACGGCCGCGACTTACGAGTTGTAGATCGTAGGTTCGAACCTAGTCAGACACTTTACTTGTTGTAAATTATATCATCACCACTGCTCTCAAATCGGTGAAGGAAAATTTCGTGAGGAAACCGGCATGTTCTAGAACAAAAAATTTCGATGACATGTGACATCTGCCAACCCGCACTGGGCCCGCTTGGTAGATTACGGCCCACCCCCTCTCACAGAGAGCAGGCCTGTCTCCCAGCTGCTTTTTTTTTTAATGTGCAACAAAGTGCACATCATTCAGGTTTCGAACATTTTGTACCTTTTTCCCATTGTTTGTCTAATTTTTTGGATAGGACCTCATGCTCAGCAGTAGCGCTTGCGACCACTAGACCAACGAAACAGTCAGATTTTAAATTTTGTAGGGAAAATATGAAATCTACGCGGAAGAAGTCGCGGGAGAACTGCTAGTAAAAAAAAAACTATAACGTTGGTTGAGCTTCTTTACATTGAGGGAGGGCCCCATCCCTTGAATTTGCCACGGGCCCCAAACGTTATAGTTACGCCACTGCATCAAGCCGTCGCCGTCGGTCCCAATTACTATACGAATATCTATGACTGCCGTTATGGTTACCTACAGGGAAGCTCTGACAGGCTGATTTGTTGCGGAGGCCATGGTACGGTCCTTTCGAAGTGAATACAAGCTTTTTTTTTAACTACATTATGTAGTTCGTTCGTATGTAATTCCGGTTATTCTGTATGTATTTTTGAAGTGAAAACTTCTTTGGGTGCGTAGGGTATTTTTTGAGATGGAAAATAAGCCATTGAATTCGCGCCACTGTTACCGTAACCGACACCGCTTCGGATGTGTTCGGCTGTCCTCGGGATGTACTCGGTTTTAATCTATTTCCGATATGTCAGTGAGTGATGGCAACGTATTTTGTTTGTGTGTTTGTGTGATTCTATAAGGCTGCTTTGTGGAATCTTCTAGGATTTTAGAAAATACATAGTAAGAACGCAAACGTTCTTATTATATTCTAAAATCCTCTCCTGAATGCAAACCCATTACATAATCAGCCTATAATGTTCCCACTGCTGGGACACCGGCCTCCTCTCGACATTAAGGAATAGGCCGTAATCCCACGCGGGCTCAGTGCGGGTTGGTAGACGTCACATGTCTTCGAATTTTCGGTTCTATGACATGCCGGTTTCCTCATGATGTTTTCCTTCACCATTTTGAGAGCAGTGGTGATGAAATATATTACATAAAATGAAGTGCCTGACAAGGCTCGAATCTGCGACCTACAACTCGTAAGTCGCGACCGTTACCACTGGGCCACCACTGCTCCTGCAAACCCATTGCTTTGGTGAAAATTTCATGTTAAATGGTCAATGCAGTAGCTTCGTCAATATGTCAGCATTATTAATTACTAGCTGCGCCTCGCGGTTTCACCCGCGTAAATGTCGATCCCGTGGAAATATCGGGATAAAAAGTAGCCTATATGTTAATCCAGGGTGTCAGCTACCTCCATACAAAATTTTATCAAAATTGGTGCAGCCGTTTGAGCGTGAAGAAGTAACAAACATAAACACACACACACATACACTCACAAACTTTCGCCTTTATAATATTAGTAGTCTGATAGTAATGTGATTAATCATTGTTATTGCTCAGAAAACTTAACAAGCCTGACAAATTCATAACATTATCATATAATATACTTACATAATGTATAAAACATGGCGGGAGAGTACCGGTGCTCGTCAAGACAGCGCTCCGGGACCCGCCGCCAAATTTGCAGACTTTGTTATTCAGATTTCTAATAGCGGTATCAAAGGGCGAGTGTTTGCAGACATTTGAGGTGCAGGGCTGCCTATGCACTTATGGAATAATCGGGTTTGATGGTTAATATGAAAGAAAATAGCTGAAGTCGTTTTAGTCTGCGGTTCCGCTGGCGTTGTGGTGGGAAATTAGCCCACGGGGACATATTACCGGGATGACGGGCTTGTGGCTAAGTAATAACAGTCGGACGGGTCGATCGATCAGGTTAAGCTACGCTTGCCGCGGTTGGTCCGTGGATGGGTGACCATCTTCACATACTAAGACCCCTCCGTACCTCGAAAAGCACTGTGAATCTTTGACAGTCGGTACGGGTCGAGCGAAGCCCGAAAGTCGTAAAACCAGTCTTACCAAGGGGTATATTACCCAGTAACTGGGTTATGGAGGTCAGATAGGCAGTCGCTCCATGTAAAATACTAGTATTCAGATGCATCCGGTTAGACTGGAAGTCGACCCCAACATAGTTGTGAAAAGGCTAGGCGGATGACGATGGAACGTATTACCGGGATACAATAACCTATGTCCAACTGTCTACCTGTGTGCCAAAATCCTTTCAACCGTTAAGGTGTGTCCACAGACAGACAGACTTACTCTCGCATTTATAATATAATATTAATATAATTATGATGTAAGATATTTGTTTGTGACTCATAGCGTTGATATCTCATTTTGTTAAATAAAAAACGCTAAATATCGAGATATTCATATACTGTCCACAGGCCATATCTCTAAAATTTACGTACATATTGAGTTGTCAATTTTTTTCCTACAAAACCAATGCCGTAGAAAGTCATTGCGACGATAAAAAAAAAGACGAGTTGCACTCCGGGAGTGCCGGCAGAAGTGAAAACTTGAATATTAACGCTGTGCATTTTTGATATTTTGGAAATGTTTAGGGAATAATTTTGCACGAATTGCTTTAATTATCAGTATAAAAGTACTATCATTTATGTGGTAGAATACAATATTTATTTATTGCGCTATCGTACACAAACATGACAATTTATATTACATTAAAAAGTTTATCTCTCAGAAAAATCAACTGTCACCATCCATGGATGCGCGTGGCACGCTGTAAAATAAACACACACGAACATTCGCGCAAGCGCCCTGCGCCGCCTAAACGAAACAGCAGGCATACATTTTCGCCGCGCCGTAGAAAGAGAGGGGGATACTTCCTCTCCTACGCCGCGTCGGCTGTCTACTCTCCATCCATCTTACGATCAGGTCACGTGTCCTGACGCGAGCTTAACATTTTTTACCCATTACGAAAAAAAGTGTACAACGCCGCTTAAGAAGTTTTCACTTCAAATATCGTGTAAGTCGAGTTATCAAGTTCTTCACGCCATGCACGGATATAGTGTAGCAGTCCGCATCGACGCGCGAACTAATGCATCCATCATTATTAAGGCGACAAACCGAGAAAGGAATAATATATTTAAGGCTTATATATAAGGCTTCAATATTATATGCTGTCAGTTAGCCTGTTCCAATTGGAATAAAGTTTTTTTATTTTATTAAAATATTCAGTTAATATTATGCTAACAATCTTAAAATAATAATATGTACAAGTATATAAAAAGGGAGGGAAAATAATCAAAGGGCATCAAAAAATTCGTCCGCATCACTGTCAACGGGAAACGTGCCCAAAAGGCTGGCAGCATTGCCACGTTGTATGGCAATGCTGATTCTTTGGCCAAAAAATAGGCCAGCCCTTTGGTCACGTGATGAGTCGACCAACCGCTTGGCGATGTCTCGGAATACTAAGTGGGCACTCGGGCCCCATGGCCCTAGTGTTTCAACCCCAAACGGCTCAAATATGTAAGTTCCAAAGAGATTGGAGTATTTGCGCCGTTTGAGGTTTTCCGCACCTGCAGCAGCCGCCCCAGCACAGCTTACCGTGCTTGGAAGATGGGATGGCGCAAGGGTGTCGACACACGTTGCATCCCACACCAAAGGCCTACCTACCTTCCAAGGCATTATGGTCATCCCGTCTGGTCTCTTACCATCGTCGCGTGCCAAACCATTGGGTTCTAAAACAGCTGGCACCCCAGCGGTGACAAGAGCACGACGGATGATGTCATTGATGCTGGCATGCCGTGCTATCCGGCCTGCGCTTTTACTGCAGGATAAGCCATGGTGTCCGAGGCAGTCGACACCTTCACCGCATTGGCAGCGATGCGGAGCCACGCAAGGGGCGCCCAGACGCAAACAAGTAGCGAGCCGGAAGGTGGTGTCACCCAGCAATGTGCCTATGTTGGGTGACGGTAGTGCCTGAAGCCAGAGACCTGACTCCCACTCACCCACAGCCAGTAGGCGGGCACGCTCAGCAGTATTGGTGGACGTATTAATAAGATTATTCCGTACCAACCTGCAGAGCGGCTCATCCCACTGCCTCTGGGAAGATAGGTTCGCGGGCCGATCTGTATCCGGGCAAGCCATTTTCCAGGCGTTCTCCGCGTCGGCCAAGCACGGCACTTCAGAGTCAACCAGGGAGGGGGCTAAAATCTTCCCGGTCAACTTTTCGGTGCTGCGGACAGAGGACAGGAACGCCGGTAAGCTAATACTGGTAATTTTGCGGACGCCGAGGCCACCAAAGCGGATGGGTAGTGTGGCTTGCAGCCACGCTCGGTCGTCCAAGGCCACATTTAGAATTGATGTTAATGTGCTGCGAATAATTTGGTCAATTTTGTCCAAGAGGTTTGGCTGCTTCCATAAAGGGGAAGAGCGTAGAAAATATATAAAATTTGGGCCAAAACAACAGTATCTAATTAGGGTGAATGCCGAATGTAGATTAATTTTGGAGAGTCTGTCCGAAATGTCGTTGAACTTTTTAATTTTTTCTTCGATGAAAGGAGGAAAACATCTTCCAAAATTGGGGAACCTAGGAGGTGCAGTGAGCTTTTTTCTATAATTTTTATTTGTGGGGCTATTGCATTAAATTTCTCTAGGGTCAATTGTCTGTCGGTAATGTCAGAAAGGTAAATTTCGCATTTTGAGGGGTTAAGGTCCAAGCCAATAGATTTAAATTCCTGTTTGAGAAGTTGTAGGTCATTCAAAACGGTGTCTGCATCACCTCCTAGCGTTCCATCATCTAGGTACTGTAGAGACTTCTTTGAGGGTTACTGACCTCCTTGCGGGTCAGGCCGCTGCATATATTTATAACGAGTTCCTTTCGAACATTCAAACAGATGTCATATAAGAGTCGTAGGTTTGACGTCTAATATTTAAGGATTGAATTATGAAAATATAAAAAAGACTTAAAATATAATCCTAACAAATATATAAAAGGATTTTGATTTAATCCAAACGTCGTCGAGGTCCCACATTTGGTGGAGTGCGCCGTGTTTCGCAGGATTTTCGCCAAGCTTGCGAGATAGGAATTTGTTTCAGCACTCATAGAAGTGAAAAAACCTCTCGTATGCCAAGCGAGGCCTCAAAGTATACTGTGAGTATTTATTAGATGCGAAGAAACGTCGCCAGGAGGATAAAAAGCTAAGTGGTTATATGTATTTTTTTTATATAAGGAGAGAAAGATGGCTCAAGTTTTTGCGGGCATGGACGGCGTATGCCTAGAAGACTTTCTGAGGCGATTTGAAGTTGTTGCCGCCTATAATAAATGGCGTGAGAGCGACTGGGCGCTCATATTAAGCGCATATCTTGAGGGTGCTGCCCTAGCAGTTCATAAGTGGAAATACTATGACGACATGTCATTTGATGAGATATGTGAAGTGTTATGGGAGGAGCTTCCATGTAAATGTCACAGAGACAAAAGAATTAATAAGGTGCAAGTAGTCGAGATAGCACAAGATCGGTCTGAGGAAAGCAGACAAGAAAATGTTGTAAATATTGTAAATTTAGATAATGATGCTTCTGTATTATTTAGTGGAAGACAAGATGACCCGCTACAGAACGAGCAGTGCTGCCTAGGAAGCAGCGTGGAAGTTGGCAGTGATGGAGATGAGGACGAGCGCAGCAGCGAGGCGTGCATCCTCGCAGAGGAGGAGAAGGAGCCGATAGAAGTGTTCGAGAGCGAACACAATGATGAAAACAACGAATCGGGTCAGTTCTGTCCAATTACTAATGTAATTAGCAATGTTTCAGAGCCACAGAATGAGCACGATGATCGCGATGTGGGAATAAATAAAATTAACATCGCCGCTGATCATTTTGATGTGGATAATGTGTCGATCGATTCGTCCGAAATAAAGGAGAATGGTCATTTCGATTTTTCCGAAATAAAGGGCGATGGCCATTCCGATTTTTCCAAAATAGAGAAGAACGATCACTTCATCATCGACATGAATAATAATGATAAGATGATTAGTGATGAGTTAGTTGAGGATGATATGAACTTGGATGCAGTCAGAGATGAAGATGCAGAGGTGTTGAACGACTCCGTACGATTAATAGACTCATTTAGTTTTCCTACGGATGAAGTTATAGTTCGTAATCGTAGTAATTGTATAATATGTCATGTAGATGTCCCTAATTTTAATAAGTTTTATTCACGATGTGCTGCAAACAATAAGAGAAAAGCACGAAAGAAGAAAAGAATCCCATTTATTAAGAAAGCGAAAACTAAAATATTATTTCCAAAAAGTTTTTTAATAATTGATAATTTTATAAAAACATTTTTTATAAACAAGCATCATTTTATAAAGAAGTTTTCAATTTTAAAATATAAATTCAGAAAAAGGAAGTTTAGAGATAGAAACCTTTTTAATTCAGATTATTTAATTAAAACCTTTTCATACTAGTATGTTAATAGCATGGAATTATTATGTACTACATACAACTGGAAGGTTCACTCAGATTATAAACGCGAGCCGAAAGAGAGGTTTCAAAACTTCACCCGTCCTTGTCAAAGTAGGGTAACCATATTTTATGTAATAGGTAGGTACATCGGATTTTACTAGGCCACCTTATAATTATAATTACTCTATACACGCTCGTCGATTCTTGACGTTCTTTATGTTACATGCCTTTTCATCTGCTGATGAAAAAGCATGTAACATAAAGAACATAGTAGCATGACATTTTCAATCGTAGGCACTAGGTATATTTTTAAAATTACAGTGACCACTCACGTCATCATTTTCCATCTTGTCTTTCATCGTCATAAATTATACTCAATAGGGGTAGACAGAAGTACTTACTAGCATGTTTTGAATTATCCCCACCGACAAATCATCCTTGGTGGGGTTTAATTTAACATTATTATCCAGTGGGGATTCTTCATGTTATATTCCTGAAATCCCCTTGAAATTTGATATAAGTCGTGGTGGGGATTTTGGGCCCAACTACCTATAGTATCTAACCCCAGGTTCGCGCCGGCAACAAAACATGTTATAAACAGCTATCTATGTCTATCACTCTTTGAGGGTTTGATTGCGTTAGATAGATGTTAGGAACATGTTTTGTTGTCGGTGCGAGGTTGCAAGGATGTTTGTACGTTTTCAAATAAAATAATAGACAATATATTTAGGTGGGTCTAATAGACAATATACTTTATAATTTTTCTGAGGATGTTCGATATATGTTTTCATGTTTTGTAATGAAAAATTACAACCCAAAAGTTCGTAGGACTTCAAATTTGTGATAGTGCCATCACATGTTAGAGACCTAATGTTTATATTTAAGTATATCTCCCAAATATCGAATGGCAGCGAGCAGTAAATTAGCTTGTTAATTTTTTCCGAGCTTCTGTCAGGTAATCTTCGGGTTTGAAATGCAAGCTACATATTACAGAGTTATCAGTCAGCTTTCCAGGAATAAGCTCTAACCATTTTCTTCTTATTTCGGCATTCGACGGCAATCTAGAAAAAAAAAAATCTGTTTTATTAGGTTCTGATTTTACATTTAGTATGTTCACCCTATTTATTACAAAAACAACTCACCTGTGAAAGGATATTCCACAACCAGGGTAAAATTCTTTATGATACCCACTCACACCACAGAAAGTATTCATCATTTAAAAAAAAACAACATTCGCATCGATTCTCAAATCGCATCAAAAGCATAAAAATAAAACACAACAACGAACAAGACGCCACTAAATTACATCAGCTGACATGACAACCATATTTACCGGTATTGCTAGTAATAAATTTATAATATTTACTAATTACCTACAGTGAGTGCTATTGCGAGAAATATGTTTGTTCTTAATAAGTAAACCTGTAAGCGATATTAGGTAATTCATTTTAGTACATTTGCGGTACTCACATAAGTTTATCATATTATGCAAATAATACGTTTTAATTTTCATTTCTTACACAATCTTACTCTACTAAAGGAATTAAATATTTTACATGGCAATCGTGCGAAAGAGACACAACGAAGCTTAAATTGTTCTCTCTCGAGCCCGTATTTTACTGTTTATTTGGATATTCTAAAAACAACGATATCATTTTACAAACAGAGTTCAATTTTATTTGACAGGATTTTACCAGTAAGCCTTCCAGTTGTACGTAGTACATAATAATTCCATGGTTAATAGTTGTTGTTTTTTTTTTTAATTGTCATGTATCTTGTCATGTAATGTAAATATGTCACTTGAATGTAAACATCATATTTTAGTGCATTATTTTAGTTTGTATGATTGTTACAATTTATTAATATGTGTCCATTTGTGTGTTACATATGCTGTGAGAAAATACATCGGACGCGGCCGGGAGCGTGTGAGGTATCCGCACCTCCCAGAGGGCTGTGAGGTGCGCCCTCACACCTGCAACGGGCTAAAGGGAGGCCTGAATAGATTGTCGATTTCAACGTGATTACAAGTAGGGAGAACATGCGAGTACTCCAGTATTTAATGTCGCGAGTTATAGGAGGATAGTTGTTGTTATAACTGTGGTCACTCCTATAGAAGGGGGGGTGACAGACACT
The DNA here is from genome assembly GCA_945859645.1 of Amphipoea oculea. Lineage (NCBI taxonomy): Eukaryota > Metazoa > Arthropoda > Insecta > Lepidoptera > Noctuidae > Amphipoea > Amphipoea oculea. The sequence goes on from OX243880.1 coordinate 18,834,784, forward strand.
CAGCATAAGTTGTCACCGACTTTGCTAACAGGGGTATAACCCTTGCAAAGTGTGTTTGGTTGACACTTTCGGTTCAACTTGTGTTTGAGGACCCACAATTGCATCAGTATTGACTGATATTTAATGATATTAGAATTTTAGAGAACGTAGTAGGACTTTAAAGTTTTTTTTCTGGAGTACGAGCATAATATATTAGTTTTTTATTGAACCCTGGCCTCTTAAACTTTTCCCTCCCTCTGGCTCAATCCCGTCCGATGGAGTTAAAAGAATTTGATGCTAAGATCGGTTAATTTTCTTAAGCCTCTTCTAGGTCGATGTGAACTCTCACATCAAGTGTTATTATTAGGAGGCCGCGTCGCGCCTTTTACCGAGGTTTTGACACGACGAGGTTTAAGCATGACGACGTTAGTTTGTATGGGTGCATATTGGCACATATATAGATGTTAATTTGCTTGACACTTAACGTGGTGTTGGATTCGCGGTTCGTACGTCCTGACTTAAGCTTACTCTTGCAAGAGACGGACCTCATCATGTAAATTTGTTCCTCGGATTTAAGTAGATATACAATAGGATAGGAAGATAGGGTTTGGATATTCGAATGGTGTGAATAAAAGTCTCCGGCTATGCCCATACTTTTATTCTAAGGTGGGCGTAGCTGATGTAGAGACTTCTTTGAGGGTTACTGACCTCCTTGCGGGTCAGGCCGCTGCATATATTTATAACGAGTTCCTTTCGAACATTCAAACAGATGTCATATAAGAGTCGTAGGTTTGACGTCTAATATTTAAGGATTGAATTATGAAAATATAAAAAAGACTTAAAATATAATCCTAACAAATATATAAAAGGATTTTGATTTAATCCAAACGTCGTCGAGGTCCCACAGTACCACACGTTGAATTTTGAATTTAGTTTCTGGATGATTGGATGACTAGCCAAGCTGAAAATGACAGGCCCGAGAGGGTCACCTTGTTGGCATCCTACTGCAGATTCCAAAACATTGTCCTTATATAGTAATTTGGAAGGGTGTCTGTAACACTGCCACATGAAACCATAAATTTCGGGTAATTCTTTTTTGACTTCAGCCAACAAAGTGTCCCTGTTTACAGAATTAAAAAATATAACTAATTAGTATTGGAATAAAGTGGAATATTTTTTATCGTTCCCCTTTGAGCACCACGGCAAAATATTGATTGGTGCTAAAATGGGAATACCTTTAGTGCTCCATGCATAGGTGCTCTAAAAATAGGTGCTCAAACGGGAATACTCCGCCATTTTTTTTTTTTATGGAATTTGTAATTGTATTTTAAATTGTATTATTAATTTTATTTTAAATTGTGTTCTTAATTGTATTTTAAATTGTATTCTATTTGTATTTTTTATCGTATTTTAAATTGTACCTATTTATGAGTAAGTTAGATGTATGTGTATCTTTGTAGTAGTAACACTGCATTTGGCGTTATAGCTGTTAAGGTGTTATTTACGAAATTTTAAATATATAAATAATAATAAATAAATTATGGTCGTTTACCTACCCAATATGGTTACGAAATATGGTTTACATTACCCTATATGGTCGTTTCAATATAGATGTTCAATAAAACGTAGTACATTTTACCAAGAATTCAAAATTGATTTTGGAGCGTTAAATACGATAAAATAAACTCTGATTAAGGGCTGATTTTTCAATCTACTGATAATTTTTATTCGTGGAATAAAATTGTCTGACAGTTTTTGTGTGGAAAAACCTGGAAAAACTATCAAAAATTCAAAATTATTCCTCGGATAATATTATCTGGCGTTTTAAAAATCAGCCATAAAACAAAAAAAAATATTTATTAGCAAAAAACTTCATATCATAATCAGCCTATAATGTTCCCACTGCTGAGACACAGGCATCCTCCCGAAGAGGAAAAAAAAATCGACATCCTACCTCCATCCAGAAACATATTGGACACCTTCGTCGGCTCTGGGATCCGGGACTCTCAAAGTCCCTGGCGCCCATTTATTAGATTTTAACATAAACAATAACTGGAAGGTTACTTTCACCTTAGTTTTGAAATCTTTAATAATTTTTACCTTAAACTCTTTTAAAACGGAACAGTACGGGGTTTGTCTCCAACCCCCCACGACCTTTGCTCTCTCTACTGAAATATTAGCTGGTTGGCAATAATTTGTATATGGTAAAGTTAAACTTACTTTATTAATAAACAGTGTATTAGTTTATTAATATACAGTGTTTGAGATAGTTGTTGTTTTCTTATTGCCATACTCAATAGTTTGATAATTAATCTTTAATGGAATGGACTTTAATCCCAAAAACTTCACATAATTAAAATAAATTAAACCATAATTTTCAAGAAGCAAAGTAACATCCATTAAATTACTTTTAACAAAGGCAATTTCAACTTTTTCACCACATTTCAGCTCAGCCTACAAAAATTACCTACGCGTTACATAAAAAGCCTTGCAGCATACTCGTATGAAAAAATTAATTAAACCAGTTTTTAATCAATCCGCTGATCAGCTTTTAATTAATTTTAAAATCCCTGGACGATGGCACCCCTGGAGAGCAGACGGCCCCAGGACTGGTTCAATTTTCTATTGAAAACTATCTGGTACAGTCAATGAAACTTATTGCTTGTTAAAATTATTGTTGAGCTATTTTAGATCTATATTTTTGAGTTTTGAGACTGAAATACTTTTATAGATACACTTTGTCAGTGAATTTCATATTTAGGTAGATAGATAAAACTTTTATTTAGTGCAACAAAAGACACAATACAGGCATTAAAAAAACATCAAAAAAAGTGAGAAAAAAAAACAAACATTGAAAAGATAAATTGACCCATAGACACCTCATATGACATTTATAACGGTCGATCACTACTGGTCGGTGTGTGATTTAGGATAGGTATTTACGGGTTAACAACATATCATACACATAACAACTAGTCTGTATATCCCGAAGGGTTTATATAGGCAGATGAGCACCCATATTCCCCGGATTTCGCCAGTAATGCCCCATGTAATAGGGGAGCGAGCCTATTGCCAGCAATCGAGCACAAAACTAGACTCCAGGATGCTGATTCTATTCTATTCTGCTGAAAAATTCGTGATGGAAAACCCAATAGGTAACACTTTGCACGACCTGGGAATCGTACCCAGGACTTGCTCAGCAATGGCGCCTGCGACCACTAGACCAACGTCGCAATACTAGGTATACATTAAAATAATACTTCCCTACCGCAGTCAATACTTCCCTACCGCAGACAATACTTCCCTACCGCAGTCAATGCTTTAATTTGCATCTATTTTTTTTTTAATACTTCAAGCACATAAATGTACATAGGCGGACTTAATGCCATAGGCATTTTCTACCAGTCAACCTTTGGGTGATGCAGAGACAAACAATTCAATTCAATTCAATTTACCATTGTCACACAACGTGGCAATGCCGCCAGTCTTTTGGATACATTACCAGTCGACATCGATGCGGAGGAATTTTTCAACGTCATATTTTAGTTTTGTTAAGTTAGGATAGGATATTATATTTTATTAATTAATTAGGTATAAGTTGCCATTTATGTAAAGTTAGTTCATTTTAATTCTGAATACCCGTAGTGACAGAATAAAAAATACAATTTCATTTCCTTCCATCCCTCGTGTCTGACTGTACCAACCCCCGGGCGACGGGCGTGAATTAAAATTAAATGTAATATTATTGAAACATTGAAATGCAGCACGTCTCGCAACACTTATTTACTTGCATATTTTAACGAGGACAGCATTCTACTGTTGTCTCGCTCACACAAAGGGGTAATGTTAATTATCGGATAGTAATAAAAGCTCCGACAAAAAAATAAGAATTGTCCTTACTAAAAATATTAAATCTACTGCCTAAAATACTAACTTTCTGACTACTTTTGTCCGAATAAAATTGACGAAACGACCGAATGAGATACTGAAATCTTCGAAAAATAAACATGACTGTATATATTGCTATAATACTTTTCTACCAGCTTAAATTACATTTTGATATATACCTAGTGTGCACGACAAACTGAGGTATGAGGTCACCTCGCTCCAGGGCGGAAGTAGTGCCGGCACCTTTGTGCATTTTTTGTTAACTTTGTGCAATAATTTAGATTCATGTTATGTAAAATTGTGTTTTGTGATAATCCTATGTGTGTTAACGTAACGAAGTAATGTAATATATAAGCCATAGCGTTAGCCGACCCTCTTGTATTGTTAAAACGGTAAGAAAACTAGTCTCTGTATTAAAATTAAGCCTAAATGTTAAAATTGTAGTTTTACGTAATATCAAACTGAAATTGTCGTCTTTAAATATATAAGTTAGATACTTACTGTCATATACCATGTTTACCTATGTACAAATAAACAAGTTTACCGTTTTGCGTTTCATTCCCTTGCCTCTACGACGGTCACAATTCAAATGAGAAGCGCGCCGGGGGGCCCGCCGTTTTAATACGGGGTAGCGGGGGGTAAACAATATTTATACCTCGGCGCGCGAAGAATCACATTCCTGTGACATGGGCCGTCGTAGAGGTAAAACAATTAGTAAATTAAGTAGCCAGTAGGCACTTATGTAAATAAATAGTAATAAGAATGAAAATTGTAACATAGAAATAAGGAAAAACAATAAAAGTTTGAGTGCGGGGGAGGGGAAGGGGAGCGACGGGGGCGGTAACGCGTTCTGTATAAAAGAAGGCGCGTTTTGCCGCCCCACACACTCCGTTCCAGACCTCTACAAGCAAAAGGCGAAGCTCTGTCACTCTGCTTCCCCACCGCCGCCTCACCTCCCATAAAGAAAACCTCCGTGTATTTTAATCATCACCCCATCACCAACACCTAGGTAAAGGTATTTGTATTCTAATTCGCTCGCACTTGCATCCTATGTCGACGGAGCCCCGCTTCGCGGGGCTCCTATTTCTATGTAAAGGGTTTAAAGTAACCTAACCAAACCGAACCTCGGGGTGCCCTTGACAAAACCTCTGTTGTCGGTAACTTAGTGATTTTGTCCGAGGTTCAGTATTTTATTCTGAAGTTTAGTTTTGTTATTCGAAGATCCATTTTTTTTAGTCGGCCACAGATCGCTGGAGATTAATTTGTTTTTCGGAACAATTATTATTTCCCTTACTTAATTATCTACGTTTGTTGTCAATTAACAAGATAATCATGTAGGGTTAATTTGTAGAATGTTATTATGGATCGACGACCGATTTCCGATAGATGGGACGGACTAATTGAGGCTCATAATGGGAGGAGGAGACTACAATGGAATTACTTAAATGATTAATTTGAATTAATAATAGGCCTAGTGGTAACAACCGTAACTTTCGAGTTGTAGGTCGTAGGTTCGAACCCAGACGGGCGCTTTCATCATCATCATCATTTCAGCCGAAAGACGTCCACTGCTGGACATAGACCTCCCCTAAGCACCTCCACTTCGACCGGTTTTGTGCTTCTCGCATCCAACGAGTTCCTGCGGCCTTCACAAGGTCGTCGGTCCACCTTGTGGGAGGCCTTCCAACGCTACGTCTTCCGGAACGCGGTCGCCACTCCAGAATCTTTCGGCCCCATTGGCCATCTGTTCTGCGAGCAATGTGTAACCCTCTTAACAGATTATGTAGTTATCAGGACTAATAGGATTTTTTAAAGTAAGTCAGTTTGTTGACATGGCATGGCTGGTACAAATTGCCTTCTAATTGAGTAACACAATCACAATATGAATCATTTGTGAAAGATATTGCCAATCCATTGATTCATATTTTAAAAAAAAAATCTGCTCAAAAACGTAAATAGCGCAATGAATATTGTTGAACTGTCAAAATAAAAGCCATTGCTACCGATGTGTTACGCAATTACCCTGCTGTTTTCAATATACATTTTCTCTTCCTTTCTAACTTGAGCAAAGTCATAACCATGAGCACACCAATGTTGGTCGACACACAAACTCGCCACACTTAACCTTTTGAACGCCATTGTCACATATATGTGACAAACGAAATCTTACCCTGTACGCCAACGTCACAAATATATGACAAAATACACGTCGCACGGGTCGCACCATATTATGAAATAAACAATTTAATAATTACTTTTGTGTGTTTTTATTTATATAATTTAAAAGTTTAAGCTTCCGTCTATATTGTATTGCATGAAACTAATATAAATAAACCACCAATATCGAGAAATTTGTTGTTTTAAGTGTGTGTGTTGTTTTGTTAAAGTGGCCTGGCGTCAGGGGTACGGCGATACGTTTCTGGCGTTCAAAAGGTTAAGCCGGCGAACTACGCATTACCACGTAATACCAAAACGTTTTAACAGAAAAACAACCGACTTCCAAAAAAAACACTATTAAGTGAAAAATAACTTTAATTTCGGAAGTCGGTGTCTTTTGGTTTTGTATTTACGTTTTTTGCCACCGACTTCCGAAATTAAAGTTATTTTTCACTTTGTAGTGTTTTTTTTGGAAGTCGGTTGTTTTTTTGTTAAAACGTTTTTATTTCACGCTTTTTAGTGGCTCTGCTTATAATTTATCTAAGTTACAATAGCTTAGTGCTCATCGCCTTTTACAAACAAAATATTGCTTTTCCCGATGCAGGGAAGTTAATTGTTGAGGAGTTCTCCAGGTCCACCATCAGCTCCATATCACCATTCACATTTGTGAATTGTGACGAGCATAAATTGCTTAGCAACCATATTAAAGTAATCGAATCGCAACCCGTGAAATACTTAGATATTATTGAGTAGTTCCGGTGGCCATCTGTGGTCTTCATCATCAGTTTCGCTTCACCAAATGGTGCTTTCCGAGAGCAAATGCACGAGTTACTATAAAAAATACCCAAATCGCTATAGGTGTGCCTATAATATTTGAAGAGTTCCTTCGATTTCTCCACGATCCAATCATCAGATCCTGACTTGGTGACTATGGGACCACTTCAGAAGTATCTCCTTTCGAACAAGAAAAGAATTTTGAAAATCGATCCACAATTGGCGGAGTAATCGCGTAACAAACACACAAAAAAAAAAAACATACCGTCGAATTGAGAACCTCCTCCTTTTTTGAAGTCGTTTAAAAATAATTTTTAAATCAAACATATTCTTAAGGTAGTGTATATTTATTTCGACTGGATTACAGATTATCTAGGTTCCCAAATATATATTTTGAAAGGAGTCTGATATAAAGACGAGATATGAGGCATTTCAAATATCTATAGAAAACTTATTTTTCTCATAAGTCGTCTTTAAATCAGTGTCCATTCAAAATATATATTCGGGAACCTAGATAATCTGTAATCCAATCGGAATAAATACACACTACCTTAAGAATATGTTTGATTTACAAATTATTTTGGTATTACGTTTGTATGAACAACGCATGCTTCGCCGGTCTCTTTAGTCAAAGCAAAAATAATAAACAAAATACAAACTTTTATCCCCAAAACATCTTGAAAACGTGTCTGAGCGTCTCCGTCTTTACTTATACTACCGACGTTGTTCCTGTGCACATAAGACAGCTCAGCTATTGTCTGTGTGTCTGTACGTCTAAAGACACGGTGAAGGTGTCTACGTTACCTATACGAGTATGTTACTGGCTCATTATTTGGATTCATCGTACCGTAAATCTTGTCGCGACCGGGAGTTGACAACCTTTGGGTGTGGCTTAATTTTTTTTTTTATGGTTCCGTACCCAAACGTCAAAAACGGGACCCTATTACTAAGACTTCGCTGTCTGTCCGTCCGTCTGTCTGTCACCAAGCTGTATCTCAAGAACCGCGATAGTTAGACAGTTGAAATTTCCTCAAATAATGTATTTCTGTTGCCGCTAAAACAACAAATACTAAAAACAAAATAAAATAAATATTTAAGGGGGGCTCCCATACAACAAACGCGATTTGTTTGCCCTTTTTTTGCTCGTTTTTATATAAATGTAGTGTTAAATAACCCTTCGTGTGCGATTCCGACTCGCACTTGACCGGTTTTTAATTATTTTGTTTAGTTTTAAACCTGACCTAAACGAGAGGCTTGTGTGGCTAAGAAATAACAGCTGCAAGCGAAAACGAAACAATAGCGCGGGCGGGCGACGCGATACGACGCAGTGGGTCGGAGGCCGAAATTACACGCGGACATAATTGCGAGCAGAAGCTAGTTAAAAAATATACTTTAGAACACCTGTGTAGGTGTGGCTGAGATTGTCATTAGGAAGAAAGACGCAGGTACAAATGAGAGTAAAGTTGATTTACATATTATTATGTAAATCTTTGCGGTACAGTGGAGGAACTTTACCTAAACGCATTTAACCCCATTTAAAACAGTTAGTAAAGACGTTTTACTTGGATCTTAAATTAAGAAAATATAATATCTTGATTCTATCAATCAATCAACATACAGGACATAGGCCTCTCCCAGACTGCGCCACAGCACCCTGTCCTCCGCCTTCCGCAGCCAGTCTACCCCAGCCACCTTCTTTAGGTCGTCCGTCCATCTAGCTGAGGGCCTCCCACACTACGCTTGCTGGTACGCGGTCTCCACTCCAGGACTCGTCTGCTCCACCGGCCATCAATCCTTCGACAGACATGGCCAGCCCACTGCCACTTCAGTTTGCTTACTCTGCAAGCTATGTCGATAACTCCGGTTCTTTTCCGGATAATTTCATGCCTGATTTTATCCTTCAAAGAGACTCCGAGCATAGCTCGCTCCATAGCGCGCTGAGCGACCTTGAATTTGCGTACCAGCCCGACCGTCAGTGTCCACATTTAAGCACCGTATGTCATGACGGGCAGGACGCACTGGTTGATGACCTCAGTCTTCAAGCACTGCGGGATAGGAGACGAGAAGAATTGACGGAGTTTTCCAAATGCTTTCTTGATTGAGTTTTCTTGATTCTATAAAATTGAGTAACTAGGTAGTTATTTATGATTTCCGCCAACAGTTGTCAACCCCTGTCCATAAGGTGTCGTGTCGTATCTTCAAATGACACTCGTGACATTGTCACAACAACTCTCCGCTTCACAATATGGCCCGCTTGTCACCTGACATGTAAACTAATCCCTGACAATAGTAGGGTTATACTGGTATCATAGGTAAAAGTTAAAACACTAACCTCCTTACTAATAAACGTAGGTATAGCGTCTGTATAGTTACACAACGCTTTGTCTTTTCTTTCAAAAGTCAAATTACTGACGACTGAAAGAGAGGAATCGGTGTGTAACTATTCATCTGATATAGTAAGGGGGTAAAAGGGAACTATAAACTACTGGGCTAAGAATCAGCAGTTTTTAGACTTCTAAAGTTACAGTGGACTGTTCCCAATACGCCTACAATTCACTGATTCCTAGTGTTTACAAGAAGGGGCGCAACTAACTTCCTTGGGAAACGTTCTACGTTCTATAAGTGAGGCCACGCATCGGCACACGGCGCCACACGATACACGGGCCCTACATTTATGTCGCCACATTTTTAGCTCGGAGCAAATGTATCGTGTTCACGCTTGTGGAGTAGCTTCCAGAATGTTAACATCATCGTCTGACGATACAGATTTCTTAATGTGGCAATGAATGAGAATGAAAAGACGTTACTGGGTGGGTTCACCTGTCCAATCATGATACATAGAAACTCAAACTCAAACTCAAAGCATTTATTTCAATTAAACCATTTACAGGCACTTTTGAATTGTCAAGAAGTCAGTCAGTCAGAAAAAATGAAGCTAGTTGCCCATTCCAAAGCGTAGGTACCTATGGAGAAGAACGGGCAAGAAACTCCATGGACACTCTTTTAAATCAAAATAATGTGGTTACAAAGTCTTGGTTACATCATTCATGTTAAAAATTATACATGTGAGAACGATGCAGAACGTTAAAAGCGTCCATAATAAAAAGATGAGAAAAAACAACAATTCAAATAATAAATTAAAATAAGCCATGGCAGCAAAGAGATGACCAGTCCCTACTGACGGCGCCCGTTCACGAACATGACGCATGCATCAGCACCATTCAGCTCAACCATTTTGAAGGGAGCTAAATGATCCAACACATGCGCCACCATCAGCGAGACATTTGAGTGAGCATGACATACTCTCAGCCGCCAGAGCACATTCAAGTCAATGAAAGACGTACCCAGTAAATGGTAGCTTTATAGTGTGTACATAGTACTCACACATGTGTTATGCAATTATACAATACTAGGAGATTGAATTTATACAATGCAAAGATAGACTTACAATCTTCAGCAGCTCCAACAGTATTTTCAAGTGTTAATCAATTAGTTGTGGTTGTGGAGCAGGACCAGCATTGAGCCAGGCATTTTTATCCGCGATGTAATCCCCTAACTTATAATATGCCTGCCTGCATAGTGTGCGTTTAATACAAGACTTGAATTTTGTCTCATTCAGTTGAAGAATGTGGGGAGGTATTTTATTATAACATTTTAAACAGTACCCCATAAAAGATGAGTCTACTTTAGCTAGTCTGAAACCTGGTTGAACTAATAAGTCCCTATTTCTAGTACTATAATTATGTCTTTCACCTCTTTTACTAAAAAGATGTAAATTTTTCCTTACATACATGATGTTTTCATAGATATATTGACAAGGTACCGTCATGATGTTAATTTCCTTAAACCGTTCCCTTAGAGAATCGCGCCTGCGAAGATTATATATGGCTCTGATGGCTCTTTTCTGCAGAATAAAAATAGAATCGATGTCTGCAGCCCGTCCCCAAAGTAAAATACCGTAAGACATGATACTATGAAAGTAACTAAAATAGACCAGTCTCGCGGTATCTACATCAGTAAACTGACGGATTTTTCTGACAGCATAAGCATCTGAACTTAGCCGTCCTGCAAGAGATGTTAAATGAGGACCCCATTGTAGCCTTGAGTCGAGCGTGATTCCTAGGAAAACAGTTGTATCGACGAATTCTAGTTTCTCTTGATTCAATATTATCTCGCAATCACTACCTTTGACATTTGGTAAAGAAAATCTTATGCACTTAGTTTTTTTTCCATTTAATACTAAATTATTAGCAGTGAACCAATTTTGGACCTGCAGTAGGGCGTTATTTACGTCGTCAAAATTTATAGCACGTCTATTTACCTTAAAAATTAAAGAAGTGTCATCAGCAAATAACACCATTTGTGGTTGGAATTAGAATTTACGATAGTTGCAAAATTTTGCAAGAGTTCGACTAAGAAATCCGGCTGTTGCTATAAACAGCGAGTTCATGGTTGTATAATAAATAATAATAATAATATAATAACACATTTATTGCAGATTAAAAATCCATATGTTGTTAGTAAAAGTCTTAACCTAATGTTAGTAAAAAACACAAAACCACAAAATTAAAAAAATTGCAAATTGAAACGACTGACACCTAAGTGTGCTGCCGTATCCAGTGAGCCAGCATGGGGCTGTCCCACCTATCACACAGTACACTCAAGATGCTGTGGAAGCTAGCACGCATTCTACCGAGAGTGGAAGCGCATCGTTTCCGTATAATGGCATGAAAACCATCAACCCTGGCCTCGGCGAACATTCCGGAAGCGCTACAAAAGCGTGGTAGACCGATAAAGGGATTCTTTTAACCTCTGCAATAATCCCAAAGGAAAATCAAATGATGTCTTTAATTTTTGCAAATCTACGCGCCACAATATACGAACGTGTCCGATCTTGAATTCGTGTAGCGCGGCAGACGTCTCGCCACAAACTGCATCCGCTACAAATGTGTCCTTGGTGCGCGTGATGACGCGTAGATACGCGGGAATGGTAAATGTGTCGCGTTTCAAATGTGGCGTCAATAATTGTTGTAATACAAGTGTATGTCTGGTGTGCAGCCTGCGTAATAAAATTATCTAATCACATAGCTTAAGCTGACCATAAACATAACAAGCGTTTTAAGGTTATACAAGTGTAGCGGTATCTACAACGCCACATGCAAACAACGCGTCATACTGACGTCACGCATATCCTGCATCTCGCAAGCAGAGTTTACCGCGCAACTAGCATTAATACGACATGAATCATCGGGCAGTTGCCCGCCAGACACAACACCCGTCTGGTCGGAGGATCGTCCCTTTTCTATAGAGTATGAGTGAACTTTACACCCTGCTCCTCATACCTCTATACAAGTACCTAATAAAACATTTTTGTTTTTTGATTTTTTTTTGACCTAATTACAGGCTTAAATATAGGCTCCAAAGACATTCCATCTTTGTTTCTGTGATAAAAACGTACCTGCGATGCGCCTGGTGTTTTAATCAGGCCCACTTACCTTCACATAGACCACCTGCTTATTTGCCACCGAAAAACAAAAAAAAAAACAGAAGCATAAAAAACTAAAACCCGACTACTGAAAAGGATGAAATAAGAAAGTACCTTCCTGTACTAACATATTATAAGCTATGCTAGCATGCAACCACGGGAAGGTACTTTCTTGTTTCATCCTTTTCAGTAGTCGGGTTTTTGTTTTTAAACTTTTTTATTTCATTATTTTGGGGCTTATTTCAGTAATACTTATATTTTTGAAATGTGCTAATTAAGCCCTTTCATTTGATACCCCATAAGGCATCATTCAAAAATATTTATTTTTTAATTCATTACTTTATGTCCTCTAGAGGGCGCCATATATCCTATAACCAGCGGACGGTCAAGACGCTTCTAACGATTCCTCATAATGTCAAATTATTATAAGTACTTTTTAAGTTATGAGGGAACAGATGAACATACATACATCATAACCCTCCTTTTTGCTTCGCCGTAGTAAAAAGTAAAAAATAATTCACTCCTAGAAATCACTTGTCATCACAATTTTCACAACATATGGGATTAGTAGTAAAACAAAACCTAGACGTGGAATCGAAATATTTGTACCGCAAAACTGAAACCTCAAATCCCAAGTCGCAGCCGAACTTACAGGCACCATCGGAGCGGAACAAGGGAGCCATGAATCAGGGAGTGTCGACACCAACGAAAATACGAAATACTGTGTAAATCTTCTTTTAAAGATAGGTCAATACTTTTTACTTACGATACGGATTTAGGTAAACAATGCGTTGGGAGAACTAAATGTATTTGGTTTGGCCAAGATCGAAATGAAATGTACCTATACTTAGATTGTTTTTTTGAACTGAATACTTCTTAAGGCATTTTTTTAGATGGGAAAAAGCCATTGAATTCACGCCAATGTTACCGTAAGCGGCACCGCTTCGGATGTGTTCGGCTGTCCTCGAGATGTAGGTACTCGGTCTTAATGTATATCCGATATGTCAGTGAGTGATGGCAAAGTATTCTGTTTGTGTTTTGTTTTCACTTTGTCGGCACTCCCGGAGTGCCCTTGTTTTTTTTTTTGGGAATTTTGGAGATATAGGTACCACAAAGATAACATTCACGGCTGTATTCCCTGTAGGGTAAGGCAGAGGTGCATATATAGTTAAGCTACATTTTTCAAGTTACGTTTAAGTACTATGTAATGTAGAGGGGCTTGTGCGATATCGTGGCTAGCTGACATTGGCAAATAATTTAATGTAATGTTCTGTGTCCTGTAATTGTAATTACTTTGCAAACCCAGTATTGTATAAAATCAAGTATTTTCTAACTGAACAGACAACTGTGCTACTGGGGAGTTTGTTGCGCCACTTCTTCTCCCCAGCGAAAGCATTTTGGGGGACTGTCTTTTGTAGTTTTGACGTTTGAAAAGTGCTGATTCTCAGCCTAGTTTGAATAAATGACTTTTGATTTTGACCGATCAGGTTAAGCTACGCTTTCCGCGGCTGGTCCGTGGATAAGTGACCATCTTTACATACCAAGGCCGTGCCTCGGAAAGCACGTTAAGCCGTTGGTCCCGGCTGTCATTCGTGGATCTTTGACAGTCGTTACGGGTCGTCTGAAGCCTGAAAGTCTGACAACCAGTCTTACCAAGGGGTATCGTAGTACCCAGTAACTGGGTTGTGGAGGTCGGATAGCTAGTCGCTCCATGTAAAATACTGGTATTCAGCTGCATCCAGTTAGACTGGAAGCCGACCCCAACATACTCGTAGTTGGGAAAAGGCTAAGCAGATGATGGCGTTTAAGTACCTACCATGTAACAGACGGCGTGGATATGATAGTAATAAATATCTATGAAAAAGTATATAAGTATACATAAGTTTGTAGCACCTTTTTTTTGTCGTGGAGAAATGCTCATGCATTCTGCACAACCACGGGGAGATAGTGCAGTTATGTGGGACTCTAACCCACTAAAACTCCACGGTGTCCTCCTCTGCCGCTTATGGCGGGAACACGGGCACGCGTTAGCACTCATCCGTGAACCCGCCGCGGCTGTCCGTCACCGGACCTTCCTCTGGGAAGTATTCCCCATCACCGGCGCACCAGACAGAACACATAGCACGCCGTGACCACCCAGGTGTATTTAGTCTTATTTGGCTTACCCATATCGGTAGGTATAATATTTAAAAGTTGAACTCTAGGTTTAGGTACGGTCAGCATTAAAAGTTGATTAACACTTAATTTTTTTTAATCTTAGTTATTGAGCAAAATATTTGTTCAAAATTGCAGCAGAAGAAATTTTATTTTGAATATATACTCTTGTCTATTATGTGAAAAGCTAAAAATTAAGCAGTTTATTGAAAAAAGTTGTTGTCAATTTAATAACATGTAAAAATGATAGTGTTAATCGACTTTTGATGCTGACTGTACCTTTGATTCCTGGTGGTGCAAGATGAATTATTTTAGCTGTTAACTACAAGTTATTTAGGGTAACCCATGAACGCGCATGTGGGCCTTACTAGGTTAATTTTTTTTACAAAAAAATTTTGAATAGACGTATCTTGATTTTTTTAGAAGTTCGGTTAAAAATACTAATAATTAATTTCAAATCGGTTCAGATCAGAATCTGCGTAAATCTGATACTGATGCCATCAACAAGAAAAATTCCCGTGCCGTCGAGACTAACTGCGCCTCAAAACTTGCAACACAATCTTAAAAAAACCACCTCAGAAACTCCCCCGTCTCTCTTAACGTCTTAGCAATAAGGTCTAGTATGGAGATTTTGCAGTGTATCGTTAAGTTTGTAGTGTCTATCCAAAGAAATAGCAACCACTTATCATTTCTCGGCGCGTCGGTAATAAATACAGGGATGTCTCACAGCGCCATCTGTCTTGCTAAACTCTTTGTTTTGTTATATTTGTTTATAGGCCGTCGATAAATATTGTAGGATCTCAGTTTTGTTCGATAAAGCTGATATTAGACACTCCACTTTTGTCTTTCATTCAGTATATTTCGCTCCTCAAGTGAAATGTTTGAACACAAAATGATCCAAAGTGAAAAATGAATTTACTGAATTAACAGCGGTACGCTATGGGTTTCGCATACCGTACCACGGCCTCATGCCTACTAAGTGAATGCCATTTTGTAACAGTTACGACGTGCAACTGTCGACTATTTCTGTTGGGTGATTAGCAGTGATCGGATATAGGTGAGCTAAAATACCTGAAGTTCGAAAAAGAACAGATAAAGTGGAGTCGTCTCACGACAAAATATTTTTTTCCGGAAAAAAAAAAAATTTTAGTCGTAAGGAAGTTTCCACTTTTTTGTCTCTGTTCTGTATACTTTAGATATAATAAGCTCACCTATTTCCGATCACTGGTGATGAGTGATTACAGATCTGTTCTGTTTTTTTGTGTTTTTATTCCAATTATCTTACTTATATCTTTATGTGCACGTGTTTCCGAAACAAATAAACCTATTTCTCTTTTTTAAATTCATTAGTGAATCGATCCAATGACATTGAATTTCAGCATTCGGCATCTTTCGTTCTGCCTACCGAATGATCGAAAAATGAAATGAAATGAACAGTTGATACAATGACAATGACAGCGATGTCGCTCAGGACATCCCAATTAAAACTACAGAAACTTTAAATTCCTCGCCTGCACTAGCTATTGAATTATTAAGAGCGAATGTCTCAGCCTGTCCTGTGGAATTTAAATTTAAACATATAAACCCTACAGTCATTATAAAGGCATTTAAGCAACTTAAGATCAAAATTACCGAGGATCTGTGGGGCATGTCTACTAAAGTTTGTCAATCCATTATTGTGACAATTGCACCCTATTTAGCTTTAATATTTAATTTGTGTGTAGATCAAGGGGTTTTCCCGGATTTAATGAAGTTCAGTAAAGTTATTCCACTTTTCAAATCTGGGGACAGTAAAGACACTAATAATTATAGACCCGTATCGGTTTTGCCGGTTTTAAGTAAAGTTTTTGAAAAAGTAATGTTAAATCAAATGCTCAATCATTTTAATCGTAATAACATCCTACACGATCAACAGTATGGTTTCACCAAAGGACGTTGTACAACCGACGCCGGTGTCACCTTATTAAAACATATCTTTAACGCATGGGAAGAGGCACAAGATACAATAGGCATTTTTTGCGACTTATCCAAAGCATTTGATTGCGTGAATTACGATACACTGCTCTTGAAACTTGAGCATTACGGACTCGGTAAACTTGCTCTTAGCTTAATGAAATCATATTTAAATGACAGATTTCAGCAAGTTCAAATTAACGGTGTGAATTCATCGGGTTTGAAAGTCAAAATGGGTGTACCGCAGGGCTCAATATTGGGGCCATTCCTATTTTTAGTATACATAAATGATTTACCTCATTTACTGATAAACCGATCACAAATGGTGTTATTTGCTGATGACACATCTCTGATTTTTAAAGTAAGCAGACGTGCACAGGAGCTTGACGACGTAAATAACGCTATGCTTTTGGTCCATAATTGGTTTACTGTAAATAATTTGGTATTAAATGAAAAAAAAACTAAATGCATTAGATTCGCTTTACCAAATGTTAGAAGTAGTAAATGTCACGTTGTATTGAATAAGGAAATACTTGAATTCGTCGAAAGTACGGTTTTCCTGGGGATTACGCTTGACTCAAAGCTGCAGTGGGGTCCGCACTTAACATCTCTTGCAGGGCGGCTAAGTTCAGCCGCTTACGCTGTTTGGAAAATCCGCCAAGATACCGCGAGACTGGTCTATTTTAGTTACTTTCATAGCATCATGTCTTACGGTATTTTGTTGTGGGGACGGGCTGCAGATATTGATTCTATCGTCATCCTGCAGAAGAGGGCTGTCAGAGCCATATACAAGCTCAGCAGGCGTGATTCTCTAAGGGAACTGTTTAAAAAAATTAACATCATGACGGTTCCTTGTCAATATATATATGAAAACATTATGTACGTTCGAAAAAATCTACATCTTTTTAGTAAGATAAGTGACAGGCATAATTTTAACACAAGAAGTAGGAACAAATTAGATCAACCGCGTTTCAGATTGTCTAAAGTAAAAACTTCTTTTATGGGTTACTGTGTAAAATGTTATAATAAAATACCACTCGATATTCTTCAACTAAATGAGAAGAAATTTAAAACATGCGTTAAACGCACACTATGTAGACAAGCATAATATTATAAGTTGGATGATTATATTGCAGATAAAAATGCTTGGTTAAATGCTTTACCTGCTCCACAGGCACTTGAGCTCACTAGTTAAAATTTCAATATTTGGAAGAGGTGCTTCCCTTTTTCTTTTTTAGTGTTTCTGACATTACGATCTTAATATTTATTTTTATTTTATTCAATCATGTTTTAATTGTTAATGCTGCAATACTAAACACCTTTTCCTGTTTGGTATTAAAAATTTTATTCATCTCTTAAATAAATTGCAATCTATAGTTTTGCATAATTTAGAAGCATTTTTTCAACAAAAACCATGGATCCGTTTATTATGATTTTTTGATGTTGACTTGAAAGAGCATGGCAGTTGAGAATGTGTCATGCTCACTTAAATGTCTCACTGATGGTGGCGCGTGTGTTGGATCATTCGGTTCCCTACAAAATGGTTGAGCTGGATGGTGCTGATCCATGCGTCATGTTCGTGAACGGACGCCGTCGGTTGAGACTGGTCATCTCTTAACTGCCAAGGCTTATTTTTAATCTTATTTCTTGTATTGTTTCTTCATTTGTGTGTTTTTTTACATTGTTCTCACATATAGAAGCAACAAGAATAATGTACCCAGGATTTTGTAATATCTTGATTTAAAAAGAGTGTCCATGGAGTTTCTTGCCCGTTCTTCTCCATTGAGATCTACGCTTTGGAATGGGCACCTAGCTTCAACTTTCTGACCAACTGACCGACTACTTAATTTTGACAATTCAAAAGTGCCTGTAATGGTTTAATTGAAATAAATGCTTTGAGTTTGAGTTTGAGTTGAACAAAATCAAAATCATTTATTCAAATTAGGCTGAGAATCAGAATTAGTCCTCCAAAACGCCCGACCTTCACCACTTTCTAGTGCTTTTGCTGAAATGTAATTTCTATGTTATTTTGTCGCTGAGTGAAAGTAGAATGAAAAAAAAAAAGACGGGTTGCACTCCGGGAGTGCCGGCAGAAGTGAAAACTTGAATATTAACGTTGTACATTTTTGATATTTTTCATTAATAGATGGTCCACCTGCTCCTTGGATGAACAGGGGAGTTCGGATGGCAATGCGTCGGAGGGACCGCGCGTTTCGGAAATTTAAAAAGGATCGATCGGAGGACAATTGGACCTTCTTTAAGGCTGCTAGAAATCGGTGTAACCAGATGATACGCAACGCTAAACGCCGCCACATCCTAAGTAATATCACTACATGTTCTCCTGCCGATATTTGGAAGTTTCTTGGAACTTTAGGAATCGGCAAATCGCGAAATTCAGACCTTCCTAGTACAATTGGTTTGGACGATCTAAATCGTCATTTCTCTACCGTTTCAGCTCTAGATAGTCTAACCAAAAGTCAAACACTTCAATACCTTGCTGGTCTGACGCGTCCTAACATTAACCCCTTTGTCTTCACTCCAATCGACCCGGGAGAGATCAAAAAGATTATCCTATCCATTAAATCCAAAGCCGTGGGTTGCGATAACATCAGCCGCCATATGATCGTGACGGCTCTTGATCAATTCCTCCCTGCAATCTCCCATATCATAAACTTTTCCCTTTACACCGGTGTTTTCCCCTCCCTATGGCGTAAAGCCCTTGTGCGGCCCCTGCCTAAGATTTCCAATCCCTCTCTTCCTAGTCACTTTCGTCCAATTTCCATCCTTCCCTTTCTATCTAAGGTGCTCGAGGCCATTGTTCACAAACAATTCTCCCACTTTATCCACCACAACTCCCTCATCAGTCCATTTCAATCCGGCTTCAGGCCCGGGCACAGTACCGTTACAGCTCTCCTTAAAGTGACTGACGATATAAGGCGGGGAATGGAAGACACTAAAGTCACAGTCTTAGTGTTAATTGACTTTTCCAATGCTTTTAATACCGTCAGTCACGAAGTCCTTTTATCTATCCTTTCCTATTTTATGGTCTCTCCGGAGGTTCTGGAATGGTTTTCTTCTTATCTTCGGGGACGTCAGCAGTCTGTTTATGCTGGAGACTCTTCGTCGAGTTGGTGTGATCTTGCAGCTGGCGTTCCTCAAGGCGGTATATTATCTCCTCTTTTATTCTCCATTTTTATTAACTTCATTACCACCGAGCTTCGGACTGCGTATCATCTTTATGCTGACGACTTGCAGCTTTATTGCCAGGCAGGTGTTGACAACATATCAGATGCAATTGATGAGCTAAACCGGGATTTAGATGTCGTTAAAGACTGGTCTAATCGATTCGGGGTGGCGGTTAACCCCACCAAGTGTCAGGCTATCTTAGTAGGCAGCCCCTACAGCACGAGGAAGCTGAATGGCTTAACTGTGCCACCTGTGATCTTCGACAACTCAGTCATCTCGTTTAGCTCTGATGTGAAGAATCTTGGTCTGCATGTCGACACTTGTCTTGACTGGCGAAAGCAGGTCACGACTGTTAGTCAGAAAGTCACCGGAACGTTGCGGTCGCTCTATCGATTGAAAAACCTTCTCCCTTCACACATAAAGGCAATGCTTGTACAGTCCCTAATATTTCCCATAATTGACTATGGTGATGTGTGTTACTATGACCTGAATGCAGATCTCCTGAATAAACTTGACCGTCTTCTCAATAACTGCATTCGATTCGTTTTCAATCTTCGTAAATATGACCATGTTTCCGAGCACCGGCGGCTTTTAAAATGGTTACCCATTCGCCAGCGCAGAGAGTTGAGGGCGCTGACTACGTTGTTCTCTATTCTTGACAATCCCACTGCCCCTTCTTACATGACTTCTCAAATTCAATATTTATGCTCTGCCCATACTAAAAATCTTCGTTCAACCAACAATCGCCTTCTACGATGTCCTTCTCACCGTTCTGGTTTCATTCATTCTTCTTTCTTTGTCCAGGCGGTCTTTCTATGGAATGCGCTCCCTCTGAACATCAGGACGGCAACCAGTCGGTTATCTTTTAAAGTGAAGGCACGTGAACATATTCGGCAGAAGTTGGCCGTAACATCCCAGCGCTGATTTGCTGGATTCGTTTTCTCCTCTACCGATAATTTTTCCCCTGACAGTTCATCTGGTTTATATGTATGTATGTATGTATCTGTGTATATATTGTATTTTATATTCATTTCCTAGCTAGTTCTCCTGTATGTTGCACCTGCCATGTTTTGTCTCTGCATCACCCTAAGGTTGACTGGTAGAAAATGCCTCAGGCATTAAGTCCGCCTTTGTACAGTATTATTTTTTTTTACTTGTGCATAAAGTTTTAATAAATAAATAAATAAATAATAGATGAACGTTGTTCAATTTCCATATTTTAAACACTTTATATACACGAATTTTACGAATACACAGCACGGCCACTACACAGACGGTCAAGCCATCAGCTGTCACCATCCATGGATGCTCGTGACACGCATAAACACACACGAACATTCGCGCAAGCGCCCTGCGCCGCCTAAACGAAACAGCAGGCATACATTTTCGCCGCGCCGTAGAAAGAGAGGGGGATACTTCCTCTTCTACGCCGCGCCGGCTGTCTACTCTCCATCCGTCTTACGAATTTTCGATCAGTGTCACGTGTCCTGACGCGAGTTTAACATTTTTTACCCATTACAAAAAAGTGTACAACGCCGCTAAAGAAGTTTTCACTTCAAAAATCCCTTTAATAAACCGTCTGATGTCAGCTTAAAGATGGCGGCTTAGTGATGCACCAGGATTGGCTCAGCTCATCTTTCTTTTGTGGTGTACTCGAGTTATATTGAACATCAGGTGCAGTTTGAAGAATATTGCGAAAGAATTGGAGGTTTTTATAGCGAAGTTGCTTTATCGTGTGTTGGTATTTATAAAAGTATTGAGTATTTTATGTGCGAGCCGTGTGCCCTATGGGATTTCCCATCTTAAGATTTTTATTATGTCGATTTTTATTTGGTTGGTTGGTTTGGTTGCACTGCATTTGATAATGAATAGGTAATTTGTTATATTAATATTGTATGTGTTTTATATGAGCCTTCATGCCTGAATAAATGGATAAATAAAAATAATTGATACACTGCATATTCAATTACTCAGCCCGACCCGGGAATCTAACCCAGGACCTCAGCTCAGCAGTCGTGCTTGCGATCACGAGACCAAGGTGCTAGCCCGAAAGTTTCCGAAGTCTTGTTATGTAAAGCTGGTCACCCATCCACGGGCCAACCGTGGGCTGTTATTACTTAGCCACAAGCCCCTCACTTCTGCTCTGGGGTACAAGTTGCAGTATTGTTGCTCAAGATGGTCGAGATTATGCGACCCAATTTTTACCATGCTAATGCTATGTAATAAGCCGGTCCCAATGGTATTCAACCCAAAAAGGTATTACATAATAATATGTGAGCCTATAAATCTATTTGAGACTAGCTTCTGCCCGCGACTTCGTCCGCATGAAATTTCACCCTCCCCCCATTCACCCTCTTAGGGGTGGAATTTCGAAAAACCCTTTCTTATTGGATACCTACTCTTCACTAAGAATACACCCTCCAAATTTCATGTCTCTAGGACCAGCGGTTTAGGCTGTGCGTTGATATATCAGTCAGTCAGTCAGGACTTTGAATTTTATGTGTATAGATAGATATTCGAAATATTATCCTTACTTCTTATAACCGAGACGATATCGAAGTTGTCTCCGCAGTTAAGCTCATTTCCTTTCTAACATATACTTTCAAGTCTACTCACAAAAGAGGGACCCGTGACTGAATAATAACAGCCGCACAGGTCGATCGATTAGGTTAAGCTACGCTTGCCGCGGTTGGTCTGTGGATGGGTGACCATCTTTACATACCGAGACCCCTCCGTGCCTTGGAAAGCGTGTTAAGCCGTTGGACCCGGCTGTCATTCGTGGATATTTGACAGTCGTTCAGAAGCCCGAAAGTCTGACAATCAGTCTTACCAAAAGCGGTATCGTATTACCCAGTAACAGGGTTGTGGAGGTCAGATAGGCAGTCGCTCCATGTAAAATACTGATATTCAGCTGCATCCGGTTAGACTGGAAGCTGACCCCAACATAGTTGGGAAAAGGCTAGGCAGATGATGACTTTCAATTCTACTCACAAAATGGAATTCATTTACAAAATCTCAATTTTTAATGTCACAGATAGACGCAACAGTAGTTTTACATGAACAGGGAAGATAAACATTTAAATCTACATTTAACGAGGTACAGTCAACAAAGAGAATGGTATGCAGGCACAGATATAGATACACCTAGATAACGCAAGATCAACTACTTCGCGTGCCAAAAATCGCACCATCTTACGATCGAGAATCATAAGCCGCCACTTTCGCGCTCAGTCCTGCGTACTGCTGGCTGGGTGAGCGTGAGCGAGAGAGCGCGAGCTTGTGACGTCATAGTAGGTAGTCAAAAAGCGGCACGCTTACTTTTCATACAGTTCGTGATACTTGCGTTATCTAGGTCTATCTATATCTGTGTATGTGGGAAATAATTCAAATGCATGAATTAATTTTTGGTTCTAGGACCTCACGATGTTTTCCTTCACCGTTTTGAGAGCAGTGGTGATGAAATAATTTACACAAAGTAAAGCGCCTGTCTGGGTTCGAATCCTACAGATCACCTACAAATCGTACCGTAATCGTATCGTGGACCTACAAATCGTAAATCATAGCCGTTTGACTTGGCCACCACTGCTTTGTGTAAGAGATACCTTATCCGGGGTACCGGGATTGTCCGAAAGAAGGAAGGAACACGGGTGGGTTTTAGTCAGTAAGAGTCTGACACTCCCTTCCGCTCCACCCAGAGCGGGAGGGGTCATTTGATGATTTCCCATCCACAAAAAAAAGAGGTACCTTATTAAAACAAGTGTCTTAAAATCTCCTGTTTCCTGAAACTTTAGGCAGCATATTGAGACATATCATAAACATTATTTATTTAAAATATTATTATCAAGATATCCTCAGACCAAAAATCTGCATTTACTTTGTTACAATTTAGATTTTTTATCTGTAGTGACAAACTTGTGGGTATGGTAATATGAAACAACAACTATCTCAAACACTGTTTATTAAAAGAAACTGGTAAACTAACATTAATATTCTAATAAGTTTACTAAAAACTAAACAAATTGTTGCCAGCCAGCTAATAATGAAATATAGGGAGCGAAGGTCGTGGGGGGTTGGAGATAAACCCTGTACTGTTCCGTTTTAAATGAGTTAAAGTTAAAAGTTAATAATTGTTACAAAACAAAGGAGAAAGTAACCTTCCAGTTATTGTTTAATTTAAAATCTATTAAATGGGCGCCAGGGACTTTGAGAGTGCCGGATCCCGGAGCCGACGAAGGTGTCCAATACTATTCCAGACGGGGTAGGATGTCGAACCCGAGATCCACAAATTAAATTATGATGCAGGCCGGTTTCCAGTATCGAAAACCGGACCCAGACAATCAACTGGTTCCTACGGGAACCGTAATAAGGTATAATAAAAAGTTAAAGTAGGTAAAAGAAAAAACCGTCCCGCCTGCGCGCTAACGCTAGACGGGCTCTGCCGGCCGCAGTCGTCTCCACACGAGGCTTCGCTGTGCTCGAGGAACGGGTCTCGCGTCCAGGCCCCAGACGATCCTCTAGGTCCTGGCGGCGAGACGAATCGCTCGAGGTGCCTCTCCTGGAATCGACAATACGGAGGCCTAATAATATAAAGAGAAACTAATTCACCTTCCTTGAGGTGACTGAGCTTGGAAATCTAAAAGGCTAAAACATTAGCCGGTTAACAAGGCCTTTTCACAATGACAACATAAGGAGCTACGATATGGTTTGCCTAATCTTGAGTGGTGGGACAATAGGGATGAGTTGCAAATAGTCAGCGGGTGAAATACTCACGGTTGTCGTAGGGAAAAAACACTTGACTGCAAGATTCTTGACCGGCTGGAAAGCTGCCTGCGTATGCGCAATTAGGAATCCTGCAATAAATATCCATGGATCACGACAATACCCTTTCTAACAACCAGGGAAGGGCTCACAGACCACTTCCAAAGACTATTACAACCAAATCCTTACCTTTTAGAACATGTAACAAGTTTAGAGGAATCACTCAAGCGTGTCTTAGGGCGGAAAGATGCCAAGTGCGGTTCCATGATGCTGTCATGGCTCACAAACCGGAATTAGACGGAGCATTCCAAAAATCTCCCCAATTACGGGTAAAATAATATTAAATCACTGAAGATAAATAATACACCGAGATACTTAAATTCTTGAAAATCACTAGCAACTGCACAACATGACGTTTAATCGCTGAAGCAATAAGAATCTTCATGATCCAGACCAACAAACAAATTATTTGTTATTTCCAATACTAAAACTCGTCATGATAGCCGTAAATCTCCTCGAATCTTAATTCGGCATAGGACATGGATTTTTTGTGGCCTTGTACGGACAAAAAGTTAATAATATTTAAAAAATAACTGATAATATTTGAAATCCCACCACAGCTTTCGTTACTTGGCAAAACATTGCAGAAAATATTTCAATTTAAAAGATTATTATTTTGATTCAAGTATTCGGGGAGGTCTTTATGTTGCCAGTTTTGGAAATAAGATGGTAATTGGGACATGCTTATTGTAAGAATTGATATGATTTCACGAGTATTTTTAGAATATAGAATATCAAAACTGTATTTAAAGCGTATTGAATAATAATTACACTGAACTGAACTGAACTGAACATGATATTAGGTCCTTACATATGAAATTGGCGTTTTTCGTACTGGCCACTTTAATCACGAATTTCTCCTCTTTGGTAAGGAATTCCAAATTCAAATTTGTACAGCTATTTACTCATGTATTTGTGCTTCGATGACCGTCATTCATTTGTTTTTTTTCTTCTGTTTTTTCTGTTTGCGTCACTCATTTTACAAAATGGAAAATTTAAAATATCGCATTATTTACGAGTACGAGTTCCGCCGTGGCACTAGTGCTGCGGAAACGACTCGAAGGGTGAATGATGTGTATGGCGGTCATGTTGCAAAAGAAAACACAGTTCGTTTTTGGTTCCAACGTTTTCGTTCTGGAAATTTCGACCTGCAGAACAAGCCCCGTGGACGGCCTGAGACCCAAGTTGATAATGGAGAATTGAAGGCTATTGTGGAAGCGGACCCATCGCAAACCACGTCCGAGTTAGCTGCAGGCTTCGATGTTAGTGATAAAACTGTTTTAATTCACTTGAAGCAAATTGGGAAGATTAAAAAGCTTGAAAGCACGACAACGCCAGACCACACACTGCGCAACAGACGGCTACCAAATTAGAAGAGCTTGAATTGGAATGTCTTAGACATCCTCCGTACTCCCCGGACCTTGCTCCAACAGATTACCATTTTTTTCGCAATTTGGATAACTTTTTGCAAGGGAAAAAATTCAACTCCGATGGGGCAGTCCAAATCGCCTTCAAAGATTTTATTGATTCCCGTCCGACTGGTTTTTTTAGTAAAGGGATCAATGAACTACCTATAAGATGGCAAAAGTGCATTGAAAACAATGGTTCATACTTTGATTAATTAAATATATTATATTAAAAAATATTCGACTTTTTGTTCCTTCCATACAAAACGCCAATTTCATATGTAAGGACCTAATATTTAATAATTGATTAATGTATCAATTTCATTTTTAAAACAAATAGATAAGTCCAGTCTTTAAAGTATTTAATGGCAGCACCTTCTTTATCTTTCATAATAATTGTCACTGACCGTCATTGTCACGTATGACATAATGTCATTATGCTTTACATAGAGTTAAAACTAATGTAGAGGGGGCATTGAAAGATAAAAAATGCTACGCAATATTTTATTTTTTTCAATACGAAATATCCTGTGTGTTAGAAAGAGTACCCTTTACTGCTTATATATGCCATTATTTATTTTTGACTATCCCAATTATATGACGACCGTAAGTGATTGTTGCATTGTTCAAACACACATTTGCATATCACGTTTAGCATAAATCAGTGCTTACACTGAACAATTGCTTACAATTGTTCGTGAACCAATAAAAATAAATAAATGACCGTGGTGACCCCAGTGTCATAAGTAATACCTATTTTTTGAATCGTCTCATAAAACAAAACCAACCAAACCCTTCTTGTCAGCCGGGTTTGGTGCTTTCTATTTTATTCATAACTCTGTGGTGCCGCGTGTGACAGCATCATGAATGTTTTGTTGTGATTTCTTGTGAATTGTTCAAACATATAATTGGCTGTGTTTCTGGTTATCTTTTTGCATTTCATAGTGACTTCGCCTTTCATGGACTATAGATTTTTACATTGCAGTTTACCTTGGCTACAATAACAATCCCTATAACTCGCATCTCGGAAAACTCTGATGTTGCCTGGTTTCTAATGGAGATCCAACGTTCTGTAAACTGGGGCATTGCGAAAGAATCATTTATGATACATTCGCTACATTTGAGTGAAATTCAATCTGTTGGAAGACCGTGAATTACTCCGTGATCGACAGGTTTGAATTTAATTTTTTTGACAGGTTTGAAATCATCAGATTTGAGAATGGTCTTGTAGCCCTTCACCAACTTTTACGACGAACAAAAATATACAGGGTTTTGAAACACTATTATTGCTTCATAATACATTTTGTTTTATTTGTGTCCATTCTGGACCAAGCTTGTATGGGACAAAAATCCATCTCCTTTAGAAAGTATGAACTTGTCACATTACGTCAAAGACAATTCACAGATAAAAAATATGTTAACTTGACACGAAGTTTCTAGAAAGAAGTCTATATTGAAAAAATGAATTTAATTTCCGTTTACGGTTATTTAGTTTATTATGACTTTTTTTTACTAAAAGCTGAAAATTATTGAGGATTGCTCCATACGATATTATTTCGATGGTTAGCAATCAATATGTTAAAATATCGATTTAAACTACAACTGTGAATCGGCGATCACGCAAACGCCCTGTTAGCGAAGAAGTTTTGACACCTACCCCTCCAAGCAAGCAACCAAAAAGCCAAATTGGTCGCATTAAATACTCTGTAATGGATAAAGCTCCCTATATTGTACACGTTTCTCGTATTGAGAATCAACCAAATGCTGGCACCACCCTACATCCCGTTAAT
This sequence comes from Amphipoea oculea, assembly GCA_945859645.1. Lineage (NCBI taxonomy): Eukaryota > Metazoa > Arthropoda > Insecta > Lepidoptera > Noctuidae > Amphipoea > Amphipoea oculea. The sequence goes on from OX243880.1 coordinate 18,862,374, forward strand.
TTTGGTAAATTCCTCCTCAATGACAACATTGCGAACATTGTTCGTGGTGGTGTTAACAGAGTCGGTAGAAACCGTGTGTCAGTGGAGTTTACTTCCCCTCAGGACGCTAACTCTTTCTTGGTTAATAGTCTGTTGTCCAAATATAGTTATACTGCATCAATCCCTACATTTAATATCACAAGGATGGGTGTTGTTACTGGTGTTCCCTCAGATATTACTGAAGAAGAAGCTATAACATATTTGACTGTGCCCTCAGGCTGCGGGCAAATACTGAAAGTCCGCCGTATTAACAGGAAAACTCAACGAGACGGGGTTAATGAGTGGAAGCCCACTGAGACATGTGTCCTGACTAGGGCTAGCAATCCGGATATCCGGATATCCGTACTATCCGGATATCCGCCGATTTTCAAATCCGGATTTGACTTGCATAACTATCCGGATTTTACGGATATTACGGATAGTTGTATTTCTCTTTTAAATATTAAATAAAAAGTTGTTAAACACATGAGTGTTATTGCGTTATATTATTTTAATATAGTTAATCACTTGCAATTATTTACTTACTTCACAAATCACAATAATTCAATCTAGTGACAGAGGTCATAACAACATTGTACACTTGTTAACTTTATGTTAAACTCCCTGCTGCATGCATTTGCAATATTGTATCGTATTGTTTCGCAAGTACGGTCGCTTCTCACTTAAACCAGTCTTTTTTTCTAAACTTTTCACCCACGCTGAGCCCCTCATTGTTTATCAACCGGTGGCGTCCCGGCCCTTCGCACACTCATAAACAAGTTGTATTCCATGTAGAGAGGTGTTGTGTTGTGTTTGTGTAAAAAGCCAATGCAGTCAGATGTAATCATGTAAGTAACTTTGATTCTTCACTTTCGCTATCGCCGTTAATAGTAATGTACGTACTCGTATAGTGTAATCTATAATTCTTAAAATTAAATAGGGCTTTTCTTTGTTTACAGATTATTCTGATCAAAAATATTAAGTTAAGCTAAAAATGGCATCCAAAACTAAATTTTTTGAATACAAAAAATGTTCGCAAATGAAGAACTCAGTCTGGCAGCATTTTAAACGCAGTGTTGATGGTGCTCAGGCACAATGCAATGTTTGCAAACAAGTTTTTAAAATCGCAGGATCGACATCATCTTTACATAATCACCTTCGATTAAAACATTCAATTAATGTTAAAAATCAAAGCACTTCAATACCAGAAGGCACATCGACTGGCCTGCCAAGTAGTTCGATTACTATGACAACACAAGCATCCACGTCTCATTCTGAAGAAAATGTGATACCAAATAAAAAAGCTAAAATAGTTGATTATTTTAAGTCTGATGAGCACGAGAGTATGGAAGTGATGATTTCTAAATTGGCAGCTCTAGACGGATTTGCATTCAGTGCTTTCTGTACATCTCAGACATTGCGTAAACTTTTTTTAAAAAGTGGGTTAAAATTACCACAATCACCCCACACAATTAAAAAGATTGTTTTAAATTATTGTGAAGAATTAAAGGTATACCTAAAGATAGAATTGGACCGATTGAAATCGAGAGAATGTAATTTTGCAGTAAGTCTAGATGAATGGACATCAGTTCCAAATAAAAGATTTATAAACATGAATATACATTCGACACAGTTTAAAAACAAATCATTTAGAAATTTAGGACTCTCGTTGATGACAGGAAAAGGTACGGCGGATAATTGCCTTAACCTTCTCAAATCAAAGTTGACACAGTATGGTCTGTCACTGAACGATAATGTTATTTGCCTGGTAACAGATGGCGCTTCGGTGATGTGTGCTCTAGGAAAAAAAACACCAATGTACCACCAATTGTGTTATGCACACGGGATTCAGCTTGGAGTTCTAGACGTTCTGTATAATAAAAAAGAGCCAGCTGTTGTCATACAAGACAATACTGATAATGATGACAGTACAGAAGATATAGATGAACAAGAAATTGAAGACTCCGATGGTGAAGAAGGTTTTATTGTAGCTACAAGTAATATACATGCAACCGGTTGTAGAACTGAAGTTTGTTTAAGAAACCAAGATTATAACGAAATAATAAAAAGAGTTAGAAATTACTTAAAATATTGGTATAGTTTCTTATTTCTTTGTCATTTTGCTTGAGAGACTGATTAAAACGTGTAACAAAAGCTTACTAGTTTCATTTATAATAAAAACTAAAAAATATCCGTATTATCCGGATAATCCGGATAGTAAAATATTAATATCCGTACTATCCGGATAGTAAAAATTAACGGATATTGCAAGCCCTAGTCCTGACATTCGATGGACAAGTTTTACCAAATAGGATTTACTGTTGCTACACATCCCTCCCTGTTGAGCAGTACATATACCCGACAATTCAATGCCGCAAGTGTTGCAGATTTGGACATGTGTCGAATGTATGCAGGTCTAAACCACGCTGCAGTAAATGTGGCCACGATCACCCTGGTGATGGTTGCAACATTTCTGAGGGCGAGGCCTTCTGTTTGCTTTGTTCGGGTAATCACTTCGCCAATAGCAGGTCATGCCCCGAGTATGGTAGACAGAAGGCTATTAAAACTGTCATGGCTGAGAAATCCATTCCCTATGCTGAGGCTAGTAAGATTATCCCAACAGCTTCCCGCAATTACGCCAACATCGCCAAAACTCCAATTTCACAGTCCTACCGCAAAACTGTGACACTTAAACCCAAAACTCATGCCCCTCTTTCCCCATCTTATGACAAAGTTGCTCATCAGCAGATAGTTAGTTCTCCCCCACCTTCACAGCCTAATGGTTGCTCTCTAAATTACAATAATATGTCCTCTAATAATACTGGTTCTATTATTGAACTCCTTATAAAACTCTTACCTATCGTTATTTCTTCTTCTTCTTCTTCTAATACTCAATCACCGTCCAACGTTGCCGACCAACTTATAACTCTTCTTCTAGACATTAGAAATGGCGTCTCGCCAAGTATTCCTACAGTGGAACGTGAGGAGCGTGTGGCATAAAAAGCACGACCTCATATTCCTTTTAAATAAATACAAGCCATTGGCTTGTTCCATAGCTGAGACTTGGCTTACACCAAGTCTTAGCTTTCGTATGCCACACTTTAACATTCTCAGATGTGACAGATCTGATGGCTATGGAGGATCGGCTCTCCTTGTCAACAATCGGGTCCCTCTTTTGCCCTTCTCTTTGCCTTCGCTCACAGGTGATATGAGTATTGTAGCAGGAAGGGTGGAAGGCATTACAGTGTTTTCAATTTACATTGCTCATCCTCATCAAGATTTTTTGGCTATTTTAAAAAACATTTTTTCCAATATTCATGGACCAATTTTGGTCATGGGTGATTTTAACTGTCACCATTACAGATGGGGATCGGAACGCTGTGATGCCTTTGGTGTAGCTTTGGTTGAGATTTTGGACGATCTGGATCTCTGCATCCTTAATAATGGTTGCCCAACTCGCAGATCTCCTCCTGGTCAACAGAAAAGTTTTGTGGATTTAACCTTTTGTTCGGTTGAGCTGGCAGCTTCGACCCATTGGGAATGCACGACTTTGTCGCATGGTAGTGACCATTACCCTATTGTCATATCTTTGGTTAATAAGACTTATTTAGAGAAAACTTCCCCTCCACTTTTGAAATATAACCTGTCCAATCCAGATTGGACAAAATTTGTATCATTATTGGAGGAAAAAATTGATGTTCTTCCAAATTTAAATTCAAGTTTATTAGATCCTTCTGGTCACTGCCATGCCAAAAGCTGTTATGAGGGATTCGTTGCAGCCATTACCTCCAGTGCGGATTCCTGCTTTCCCCTGAAAAACAGTGCCCGTGGCAAAATACCTTCTCCCCCATGGTGGGACCCAGAGTGCACTGCGGCAGTCAAGGATAGAAATGAGGCCGAGCAGTGTTATAATGCAGATATGAGCACCGAAAACCTATTGGCATATTTGCGGATAAATGCCAGATCCAAGCGTCACCTTCGCAAGAAAAAACGTGTGGGTTGGGTTAAATTCTGTACCTCCTTATCTCCCTCTACTCCAGTCTCGTTAGTTTGGAAAAGCATCAACAGGTTTAGACGTGGGTGCTCTCCGTCAGTGTCTTCACCGATCACTAGGGAAACAGCTGACCTTTTTTTTGACAAAATTGCTCCGCCATATGTTCCTCACTCTTCTGAATGTTTTAATAATATGTCCCTGCAAAGTGCTTCAGAGGATCCTTTTGATGTGCCATTTACCTTGAAAGAATTGAATGTGGTCCTCAAGCATGTTCGGGACTCAGCCCCCGGTATTGACGGTGTGCCATATTCTTTTATTGTTCATTCTGGAGACAAGGTTAAACTATACTTCCTTGACATCATTAATTTTTGTTACAGTAATGGTTGGGTTCCTGATCAGTGGAAGTTACAAATTATTATTCCCCTATTGAAGCCAGGCAAACATGTAGATGATCCGAACGGCTTTAGACCAATTGCTTTATCCTCAGTCTTGGCCAAACTATTGGAACACCTTATTAAGAACCGACTTGAATGGATAGTCGAATCGAGAGACTTGCTGCCGAATTACCAATTTGGTTTCAGGAAAGGGCTCGGCACTATGGATAGTGTTGGCGTTTTAGTTGCGGATATTCGCTTAGCGTTTTCTAAAAATGAATCCGTTGTTGCCGCCTTCCTAGACATCTCCTCTGCATACGACAACGTTCTTCTTCCCGTACTCAGGCAGAAACTGCACCAGCTGAGTCTCCCGGTTAAGATGATCGAATGTATCTGTGCTCTTCTCTTGTCTCGTTCTCTGGTTTTGAGGGTCCAGGGGGAGGATTTCGATGAAAGGCAGACTTGGAAGGGACTTCCGCAAGGCTCCGTGCTGAGCCCCCTTCTTTATAACTTATATACAGTAGATATTGGCTCCTGCCTAAATAATAACTGTCACATCCTCCAATATGCCGACGACTTAGTCTTGTATGTGACAGATTCCTCCATCGTAGACGCTGCGTCATCTCTATGCCTCTCTCTGGATTCTCTGAACCAGTGGCTCTTAAGCCATGGTATGTTGTTATCCGCACCAAAAAGTTCGGCAGTAATTTTCTCTCGTAAAAGATTGATCCCAAACATCTCAGTGGACATTTCGGGTTATAATGTTCCGTTAGTTAATAAAGTTAAATTTTTAGGCGTTTTTCTTGATTCAAAATTAAATGGTAAGCATCATATTAATTTATTAATTCAAAAATGTGAAAAAATTGTTTCGATTTTAAAAGCTCTAGCGGGTGTCTGGTGGGGTGCCCATCCTTACACTATGAAATTGGTCTATAACGCTTTAATTCGTAGTGTTTTAGACTATGGTACGTTCCATTTAGTTCCATGCAACAAGGGTGCTTTGGCTGGGCTGGATAGGATTCAGTCAAAATGTCTTCGGATTATCTCTGGTTGTATGAAGTCTTCTCCCATTAATGCATTGCAGGTTGAGTGTGCTGAACCTCCCCTGGCCTTAAGACGGCAGTATCTGGCCTCCCGTTTTCTGGCTAGGTTAATATCTAGATCTTCACACCCCCTTTTACCAAAACTAAATGAGTTAGATGCCTTATGTAGAAACTCAAATTTCTGGAAAAACAAAGAAACTCCCTTAGTCATAAAAGCATTTCGTCAAATTCATAATTTAGGATGTCCAATAGAACAGAATCCCCGATTACCTCTTTTTAATTTTCCCTATGAAGTCTTATGTTTCACCCCAAAAATTCTCTTTGACATCGGTATTTCCAAAAAGTCCCCTTCAGCGGATTCAGCCTTCAATGCGGCGGTGGGAGAACGATGGACCGGGTTTCAAAGGTTTTTTACAGATGCTTCAAAATTTAATGATCTCAGTAATACTGGCGCTGTGGTTTATTACCAAAGCTCCAGAATTATTTTACAGTTCAAATGCCCTGAGGAGTCTTCCGTGTTCACTGGCGAGTGTGTGGCTTTATTGGAAGCTTGTCTTTTCATAGAGTCACATCACAATATTGACAGAGCCGTTATTTTCACTGACTCTCTTAGCTGTCTGCAAGCCTTAGTACAAAACCCTTTCAAAAGTAAATTACACAGTTCCCTTGTTTTAAAAATTAAAAATTCTTTATTTTCTTGTGCTAGCCGTCAAAAGGAAGTTCAGTTAGTTTGGATACCTAGTCATTGTGGCATTAAGGGCAATGAATATGTTGATGCTTTGGCCAAAGATGCTTGCTCTTCAGCAACAGCTGATCTCACCTACAATTCTCATCAGGGGTATGACTTACTAAGCCTTTCAAAAGCTAAGCTCCAATCCTCATGGCAGGAACAGTGGAATATCACTGGAAGGAAAAAGGGCAGATTTTTCTATGCTGTACAACCAATAATAAAATCAAAACCTTGGTTCTATGGCTACAAAAAAGCCTCCAAAACAATTATTTCTACCCTTTGTAGAATTCGCCTAGGTTTCTGTTGCACTCCGGTTTTTCTGCAAAAGATTCGTGTTCGAGACTCCTCTCTCTGTGAGTGCGGGTTGGAAGAGGGCACTCTGGATCACATCTTCTTTGAATGCTCGAATAACTCTCCACCTTTAGATTTATATAGGCGTCTCCCAAAATTTAAGATCCCTCTTCCGACTAATTTCCCGTCTCTACTAACATACTCCTCTCCAGATCTGCTTGTGGCGCTGATGACCTTCATCCGTCACAATAACATAAAACTATGAATTATTCTGTATGTGTGGTTGTGGTATGCGTGTATTCTATGTTTTAACAATTATAATATTTATTTATTTCTATTTTTTGTTTGTTTCAGTCCCGTACTAATCCAGCAAGATCTACATTGTATCAACTAAATCAATCAAATAATTTTATTCGTTTATAACCATTTTTTTTTTTTTTTTTTTTTTCTCATGCGCACTTGTTCTTTCAGCTCACTTTAGACATTGGCAGAATAGTCGACATCGGCTTTGCTTGCCATTTATTAAAAATAGAATAGAATACAATACAATATGTTTTAGGATTAAGAAAAGTGATTTATTGTGAGGAAGCCGATTATAAAACTACAATGAAATGTGTTACTCGGAAACCTCGTAATGTACTACTTATGTTTTCAGGTAAATGCTACTTTATTATTAGTAGCTGTGTTAAACCGACCCGTTGTAGGTGCAAAAAAACAACGTAACAACTTAACAGACACGAAATACAACTTTGCACAAAACAAACGGCTTTGTCCGATGCCACGATAAGTATACAAATTCAGTTAAAGTTTGGTACAGTGAACGTAAAACAACATTGTTTGTGTTGGCAAGGCGAGTGACGAGACGGGGCGCCGGTCGAGAGTACGGGCTACACTGCTACGCTGCTACGACGCTACGAAGCTACGAGGCTACGGGCTACGAGTATTTGGACAAACACTTTTGTTGCTACTTTGTAGATGGTATAAGTTAGAGACCATTTTCTTCAGTTCTTATGCATCTATACAAATAAATAAAATTTGAGTGTCTGTTTGTAGTATTAAAATAACCGCTTTTTACTAAATGCATATGGATACACGGTACATATACCAAAATAACATTTTTTTTTAAATTTTTGTCTGTCTGTCTGTTTGTTCCGGCTGATTTCTGAAACGGCTGGGCCGATTTTGACGGGACTTTCTTTGGCAGATAGCTGATGTAATAAGGAGTAACTTAAAAATGATAAGTCCTCTTCTCCACATACTCGTATCTTTCTTTTGCTGTGCCCGACTGGGTCCATGATTGTTTCTTTTGGCAAATATTTACCACCTAAGAGCTGGTTCACATTAGGTCGGACCGACAGTTTTACCGGCCCGACAAACGTGTCGGATCCATATTGGCGTATGTATGTCAATAGCGCCGTTCACATTAGGGCGACCCGACCACACTGTCGGAGCCGACACTTTACCGTACGTCCAGCCACGATTTCTGTCGGATCGGACATAATATTGGCGTACTAGCAAGTATGAGGTCGGGTCGGCGGCGTCTAGTGTGAACAGCACATACATGAACCAGTAACTGTACACCAGGGTAGTACTCGATTGAGATTGTAAGTTAGAACTGTTTTCCAACTCAAGTGAGGGCAAACATCAAAATTGCGAATGTTTAGACTTTAACTAACAATCCGTGCTAATAATATAAATTCGAAAGTAACTCTGTCTGTCTGTATGTTACCTTTTCACGCCTAAACCACTGAACAGATTTCGATAAAATTTGGCAGAGAGATAGATTGCATCCCGAGGAAGGACATAGGATAGTTTTTATCCCGATATTCTCACGGGATCGACACTTATGCGGGTGAAACTGCGGGGCGCAGCTAGTGTTATAATAAATGCGTTTGTATTTTAAAGAAAGAATACAAACATTGCATAGTTGCGACACAGGCAGACTTTAATAGAATGAATTCCTAATATCACAAGCGCTCGTTCCTGAAGACACAGTATAAAGAAAACTGAACAAGTATGAGGGGGGACCTTTGCCCAGCCGTGGGGCATTATATGTTAACAAAAAAAAAAACAGTGGCACTCAGGGAGTGCAGACAGAAGTGAAAACTTGAAAAATTACGTGTGTATTTTTTGAATCGTCATATAAACAAATCACAAACACAATACTTTGCCATCACTCACTGACATATCGGAAATACATTAAAACCGAGTACATCCCGAGGACAGCCGAACACATCCGAATTTAGCGCGGTGTCGGTAACAGTGTCGCGAGTTCAATGGTGTTTTCCCATCTAAAAAAATGCCCAACTCGCCTAAAGAGAAGTTTACACTTCAAAAACAAAATCATGAAAAAGTGAATATATCAATCCCAAGTATCAAAACGTCTCACTCGAACTACGTGATTTTGGTAAAAAGTACGCGCGGACCAAAAGACCAAAGTTTTATTGTTGGGCACAAGTTGCGACACAGATAGATTACGTACGAGCTAGCCAGCAGAATACTGATAAATTATAAGATTACCCACTCTATCTATTATTCTATTAATTCGCCCCCATGAGGGGTACCAGATAACTTTGTTTGTGTATGGTCAGTTGGGACGATGTGGGTCGAACAGCTTTGTAATTATTCCGTGTAATTAAAACCGCAATTGGAGTTGGTGGAATCAGATTGCGATTTACGTTACCTACGTTAAGGTATATTGACAACTTGCTTTTGCCAATGGCTTCGTCCTCGTGAAGAAATGATTCTACTGGAACGTACTATCGGGATAAAAAGTATCTCATGTCTGAACCCAGGTCATAGACTACCTGCGTGCCAAGTAAATATATATATGTCACCGGAAAATAACTAGAACCGCAAATTTATAAATTTTCTAGGAAATTTATAAACTTCCGTAGGATTCTAAACGAGAGATAAATTGTATTATTTTACGCCCACATTTTCGTAAATTGATAAACTTACCGAACTCACGCGTAAAATAATAAGTAAGCAATAACCAAACGCCATGTGCGCTCTGATTGGTTGAATATGTCACGTGTTCCTTCTCCTTCCTCTCCACCGCCATTGTTCGCCATGGAACATAAACAAACCATTTGTGCGTGTGTTTTTGTAAAGTTTTTAATGTTGTAACTGTGTTGGAACTGTGAAAATAGTTATATTTTGCTAAGGTTACTAAACTAGACCCATAATTGTACCTAAGTCTATGGACACAACCATTGATCTGATTTGAAATCATCCACACTTGTCTTTGACACCGCAATTACAGACCACTGCCCAGTTTTACTATGTCTTGGAAGCTCGGCGGCATCTTCCGCCTCCAAAGTGAAGCGCAGGGTAACGGATTACTCGGCTGTTATTGCGGAGATAGGCGAGACTGATTTCAGTGCCGTTATTGGGTCGCTGGGGGCGGATGAGGCCGCTGGACTCCTGGTCTCTACCTTAAAGACAATTGTTGATAAACATACAAAAGTTATTATTAGCTCACCAAAACACACGATCCTAAAGCCGTGGATCACTCCGGGCCTCTTACGATGCATCAGGAACAGGGATCAAATGAATCTTGAAGTTAATAAACAACCAAATAATTATATCCTCAAAATAACCTTCACTAGATATCGCAACTTCTGCAACAAATTACTAAAGAACCTGAAGATAGCATATGAAAAATCTGAATTTGAAAGTGCCAAAAACAACCCCAAAGCTACCTGGAACATTATTAAGCAAATAACAAATACAAAACGACCATTGGCCACACCCACTGAACTACTTACCGTATCTCCTGACAATATCACGGCCGTAAATCGTGTCAATGATTTCTTTTCAAATATTGGCAAAAGTCTGGCAGAAAAACTGATAGTAAGAGCGCCATATACTGCGGTACAGACAGAAACTACTCAGTCACCACACTCATTTGCTCTATGGCCTACTGATGAAGCCGAGGTCCAAAGCATAATTCTTGGTCTGCGTACAGACTGCGCGGTTGGCTGGGATGGCATATCTTCAAAAATACTCAAATCCTGCTGCCCAGTGCTAGTTCCAGTTATCACTCATGTTTGTAATTGCTCAATTTCGTCAGGTCGTTTTCCTAAGGTGTTTAAAAAAGCGCTGGTGCATCCAATTTATAAGGCTGGGGACAGACGCGATGTCAACAATTACAGGCCCATCTCGGTACTGCCTTCCATCTCTAAGATTTTGGAAAAAATATTGAATAATCGCCTTACTAAATATCTTGAATCCCACAAGATTCTCGCTCCGAATCAGTATGGTTTTAGGGCTGGAAGGTCAGCCGAGGATGCGGTTGGATGCTTTGTGGATAATGCTGTCGGTCTCCTTGACTCGGGGAAAAAATGTCTGGGTATTTTCCTAGACCTCTCCAAGGCCTTCGACACCGTGTCTGTTCCTCACCTATTGCGGAAGTTGGAGGGTCTGGGAATTCGTGGTCACGCCCTCAAAATTTTTCATGACTACCTATCTGATCGAACCCAGTGCGTTACAATTGATAATGTTATCAGTGACAGCAGTTCCATTGTTTACGGCGTGCCTCAGGGCTCTGTGATTGGGCCGACCTTGTTTCTGATATACATTAACGCGCTCTGCGGACTCTCCCTTCCCAATTGCTCAGTCTTTACCTACGCCGATGACACTGCATTGCTTGTTCATGGGGACAGCTGGACACACGCATTTGAATGCGCTGAACAGGGTCTTAGGACCGTCATGAACTGGCTAACTAGCAACCTTCTCACCTTGAATCCTAACAAGACCATGTACATGACATTTTCTATAAAAGCCTCCTCCCAACCAGACCAGGATTCTTTCAATCTTAAAGTCCACAACTGTCCGGTAACTGAGCCTCGCCTTCCTTGCTCATGTCCTCACATTATTCGGACGGATAATGTTAAATATCTTGGGGTACAAATCGATAATCAACTGACCTGGAAACTCCACCTTAGGACATTGACTGTGCGAGTACGTAGACTTGTCTCTATAATGAAAAAACTCAGACATTCTGCTGTCATTGAGACACTGCAAAATGTTTACTGTGCACTTGGTCACTCAATCCTAAAATATTGCATAACTGCCTGGGGTGGAGCGGCCAAAACTAACCTTTTGTAGCTGGAACGAGCACAAAGAGCCGTCTTAAAGGTTATGACCTTCAAGCCCTACAGATACCCTACTACACAACTCTACGAAAATTGTCGAGTACTTACAGTGCGCCAACTTTTCATCCAACAAATAGTCCTACGAAAGCACTCTACTCTCCCATTCCTTGCAAACTACACACTAAACCGTAGGAAATATCAAATCTGTACCACCCAATACTCCAGAACAGCTCTTGCCCAACGTCACTACAATATTATAAGCAATCACCTGTACAATATCGTAAACAAAAACTGCAACATTTATCCAATGACTAGGTTCGAATGTAAGAAAAGTGTTCAGGGATGGCTACAAAAACTTAATTACGAAGACACCGAACATCTGCTTAAGATATCTACTTAGTCACTCACTGTAACTTATACATGATTTCTCATTCAAGTCTAATTATTTTAAACTTACGACATTACACATACATACAATACACATTCATAAATTACATATACATACATTACACATCCCTAAACATTCACTCACCCTCGCACACTTACATACGTTGTCCACTTTATTTTTCTGTATAATTTTTACTGTTTTATATTTTTATTTCATTTCTCTGTGACAATGAAACTGCACTAATCAAACTCAAACTCAAAGCATTTATTTCAATTAAACCATTTACAGGCACTTTTGAATTGTCAAGAAGTCAGTCAGTCAGAAAAAGTGAAGCTAGTTGCCCATTCCAAAGCGTAGGTACCTATGGAGAAGAACGGGCAAGAAACTCCATGGACACTCTTTTAAATCAAAATAATGTGGTTACAAAGTCTTGGTTACATCATTCATGTTAAAAATTATACATGTGAGAACGATGCAGAACGTTAAAAGCGTCCATAATGAAAAGATGAGAAAAAACAACAATTCAAATAATAAATTAAAATAAGCCATGGCAGCAAAGAGATGACCAGTCCCTACTGACGGCGCCCGTTCACGAACATGACGCATGCATCAGCACCATTCAGCTCAACCATTTTGAAGGGAGCTAAATGATCCAACACATGCGCCACCATCAGCGAGACATTTGAGTGAGCATGACATACTCTCAGCCGCCAGAGCACATTCAAGTCAATGAAAGACGTACCCAGTAAATGGTAGCTTTATAGTGTGTACATAGTACTCACACATGTGTTATGCAATTATACAATACTAGGAGATTGAATTTATATAATGCAAAGATAGACTTACAATCTTCAGCAGCTCCAACAGTATTTTCAAGTGTTAATCAATTAGTTGTGGTTGTGGAGCAGGACCAGCATTGAGCCAGGCATTTTTATCCGCAATGTAATCCCCTAACTTATAATATGCCTGCCTGCATAGTGTGCGTTTAATACAAGACTTGAATTTTGTCTCATTCAGTTGAAGAATGTGGGGAGGTATTTTATTATAACATTTTAAACAGTACCCCATAAAAGATGAGTCTACTTTAGCTAGTCTGAAACCTGGTTGAACTAATAGGTCCCTATTTCTAGTACTATAATTATGTCTCTCACCTCTTTTACTAAAAAGATGTAAATTTTTCCTTACATACATGATGTTTTCATAGATATATTGACAAGGTACCGTCATGATGTTAATTTCCTTAAACCGTTCCCTTAGAGAATCGCGCCTGCGAAGATTATATATGGCTCTGATGGCTCTTTTCTGCAGAATAAAAATAGAATCGATGTCTGCAGCCCGTCCCCAAAGTAAAATACCGTAAGACATGATACTATGAAAGTAACTAAAATAGACCAGTCTCGCGGTATCTACATCAGTAAACTGACGGATTTTTCTGACAGCATAAGCAGCTGAACTTAGCCGTCCTGCAAGAGATGTTAAATGAGGACCCCATTGTAGCCTTGAGTCGAGCGTGATCCCAAGGAAAACAGTTGTATCGACGAATTCTAGTTTCTCTTGATTCAATATTATCTCGCAATCACTACCTTTGACATTTGGTAAAGAAAATCTTATGCACTTAGTTTTTTTTCCATTTAATACTAAATTATTAGCAGTGAACCAATTTTGGACCTGCAGTAGGGCGTTATTTACGTCGTCAACATTTATAGCACGTCTATTTACCTTAAAAATTAAAGAAGTGTCATCAGCAAATAACACCATTTGTGGTTGGTTTTTTAATAAATGGAGTAGATCATTAATATACACTAAAAAGAGGAAAGGACCCAAAATCGAGCCTTGTGGCACACCCATTTTTACTGTTAAACCATGTGAATTGACACCATTTATTTGAACTTGCTGCTGTCTATCATTTAAATAAGAACTAACTAAACTGAGCGCAAGTTTTCCTAGTCCGTAATGCTCAAGTTTCAAAAGCAAGGTTTCGTGATCGACGCAATCAAATGCCTTGGAGAGGTCACAAAAGATCCCTATGGCGTCTTGAGCCTCTTCCCACGCGTTAAAAATGTGTTTTAATAAGGTTACACCGGCGTCGGTCGTACAACGTCCTTTGGTAAAACCATACTGTTGATCGTGAAGGATTTTATTCGTGTTAAAATGATTGAGCATCTGATTAAGCATTATCTTTTCAAACACCTTGCTGAAAACCGGCAACACGGATACGGGTCTATAATTATTGGTGTCTTTACTGTCCCCGGATTTGTAAAGTGGTATTACCTTACTATATTTCATTAGATCGGGGAAGACTCCTTGATCTACACAAGAATTAAATACTAAGGCTAAGTAAGGCGCAATAGTCTCAATTATGGAGGTACACACTTTAATGGACATTCCCCAAAGATCTTCGGTCAATTTGATCTTAATTTGCTTAAAAGCTTTTATTACTACTACAGGGTTAATATGTTTAAATTGAAATTCAACCGGGCAGGCTTGAACGTTCGCTCTTAATAAATCAATTGATACGTCGGGTGAGGAATTTAAGGCTTCCGTCGTTTTTGATGGTATATTAGTAAAGAAATTTACAAATTCTTGAGCTTATGGCACCACGTGAAGTCTCCAACGTGTAATCAGTGTTTCGTTTTTTATTCCTACTAGTTTCGTTATTTATAATTTTCCAAACCGTTTTTATTCTATTTTCTGCCGATGCGATTTTGTTGCTAATGTACCGAGCTTTGGCTATTTTGCAAGTATTTCTAAAAATTTTGGAATATGTAGCAACATACTTGCTGAAAGTAACAGTATTAATGTAAGGCTTAAGGCCATACAGTTCGAACAGTCTTTCCCTACTTATCCTAATACCTCTAGTTGCCCAGTCACTAAATATAAAATTAGGGCAAATGTTTTTTGTTTTCTTTTCAAAAGTTTTATTGAATTGAGTATGAACTACTGAAAAGAAATCCTCGTACAATTTATTTGCATCATCCATATCATGGCCCAGATCATTTAACTTATTATTTAGGGTACTATTGAATATTTTTAGTTTACCAGTCGTTATTGGTCTAAATTGTATTTGCACTTTTTGCAAAGGTCTTTTAAAGATAAAAGTTACCGTTTGTCCACTATGATCAGACGGCAGATAATTTACGATGGCTTTATCTAAATAATCACAATCGCAAAAGACATTATCGATACAAGTTGCAGAAGTTAGAGTTACTCTAGTCGGTTCTGTAAAAACATTAGATAAATTGAACGATTTGAAAAGGCTTAATAATCTACAGCTATTTGAATTATTTTCCAAAATATTAATATTAAAATCACCACAAATAATTGCAGTTTTGTTATTAGATGCCAGTTTCGCAAGGACATCTTCCATTATTGACTCAAATACAGAAAAGTTCTGATAATTAGGGGGTCTGTAAACGCACACTACAACATGCTTATCTAGCTCAACACAAGACAGTTCGATGCAATGTTCAATTGATAAATTCACTATGTCATTTCGTTGCTTGGATTTTAAACAATTTTTTATCAATATTAGAGAACCTCCACGCAGCATAGATTTACGGTTAAAACAACTGCCCACACTATAATTCTCATAATTAATTAACATTTGGAAATCCTTTAACCAATGTTCAGTAAAACAAACAATATCAAACTTTGTTTTTTCTAAAAACATTTCAATTTCTAATAATTTGGAAGAAATGCCTTGAATATTTTGATGAAATAATTTCAAGGCTGATCTCCTTTTTGATATTTACTTATTTTAGAGCAAGAAGATACCTTGTTGATGTTAGGTATTATAATATTATTACTGGTACCTTCTGTTGTCTTACAAACTAGTTTAAATGATTATCCGGAGTTAATCCTAAGACTTCAATGTCATCACCAGGCAGTGAGCTCATAGTGCGTGAGGGAAATGGAACCTCCTTCGTACAATTTGTATAAATATTTATAGCATTTAAGCTACATTCATTTAGACAAACCACCTTATTATTAGTATTATTACTAACTGTTGTGGTGTTAATAATACAAGAATTCGACATAATACTTATGTCTGTGTTTATATAAAAAGCTAATAGTCTTGCTATTATGTGTCTAAAACTAACAGGCAGATACACAGTACCCCTAGTCGACTTTAAACTTTCTATAAAGTTGTTGGTGTCAAAATAGACAAGCTTATCACTGTAATGACTAACTAAAAAGTGCATATGCTTATTAAGCATATGAATATAATTGTTTTGTCTGTTTGTCAATTTTTGAAAATATGGGAAAGCGCACAATATTATTTTATTACAATTTAACTTTAACAACTCAGTTACACAGTCAGTTATTTCATATTTTTTTACCTTAGAACTGTTACCTACAAATACAGTAATGTTGGTTTTAGGATTAAAAACATTTCCTGTTACTGATGCCATTATTTCTTTGTAGGTTGACCCTGGCATACAATTGTTTTGAGTAGAATAACTCAGGTTGTTACTAATTAATTTACCTAAACCTCTTCCTATACTATCTGAGAACATAACTGAATCATAACAATCATGACTACTGAAAGATGGACAACTACTAACCTCAAGCTGTACCACTGGAGATAGATCCTGTACTATATCAGATACATCTTGGTTAAGGATACAGTCTTGAGACAAACACTCAGTCTGGGACGGGTCCTCCGTTGCCTCAGGCTGGACAGCAACAGGGTTTGAAACATTCTCACAAGTACACTGACACATAACTAACTCATTAGCAGCAAGAATATGTTCTTTAATTTGGTTCTGAGAACCCATATATTTAATGTAAAGGGAACTAAGTCTGCCCTCAAGTACCTGTATGTCAGACTGTAAGCGCTGTGTATCAAATTCATATATTTTTTTGCTGTCTTCTAATTTGATTTGATAATTCTTTAATTTATTCATTAGATCAACACGTTCTTTCCTCAGTGGAATATTTTTGGAAAAGTGTTTGTGTTGTTTTCTAAATTGATAACATTTTTTAATTATTCTATTCATTCTTGCATATTTTTTCATTTTGTTATGACTAACTTTGTAACTATAATTCTGTTTTAGCAAGGAATCTTCAGTAAGGTCAATAGTTATTATGGAATGAGGGTTACAATTAATATTTAATAATTCATTATATAAATGGTTTGTTTCCTCAACCTGATTACATTTTTTTTCTTTTTCTAACTGGAAGATGCGACTATTAGCATGAATTAATTCATCTTCTAGGTCCCTAACTTTACTTAAAGCCTCCTCATACAAATTGCTACAGTTGTTGAAACCATCCGTGACTACCTTCAGTTGATCGCGTTCATCAACAAAATTTTGATATAGTTGATGTAGGTCTACTAGCTCCCCCCCCGGTGGGTTCCCGCATTGTCGAGGCGGGGGGGCTCAGTAGCCGTGGCTTGGACACCCACGGTGAAGCGAAGTGGAACCCGAGGAGGGGCCGCTCGTCAGGGCTTTTGCCGGTAAGCCGACGACGTAGCGGCCAACAAGTAGGTTGCGGTGCCGCTTGAGCGACATCGCAGCTGAGGCGGGCCGCGATGTCGTATCGGAGGCATCGCGGCTGAGGGTTGGAGGCCGCGGTGGGAAAGGAGTGCCGGTATTGCGGTGCGCCGCTCTCCCTACCTTCCGCGGCCTTGACGGGGTCGCCACCGTCCGATGGCGGACGCGGTGGGGCCGCGGAGGAAGAGGAGTGTTGGTATGACGTTGGCCGCTCTCCCTATCCTCTGCGGCCGAAAATTGGCAGGCGGCGGGGCCAATGACCTGACCCGTCGCAGGGGGACCAAGGGTGCCCAGACACGGGGTCGTCTGGCGCCCATGTGCTGGTTTGGTCCCTGGGGTGGTCACGGCGTGCTATGTGTTCTGGTGCGCCGGTGATGGGGAATACTCCCCAGAGGAGGGTCCGGTAACGGAAAGCCGCGGCGGGTTCACGGATGAGTGCTAACGCGTGCCCGTGTTCCCGCCGTAAGCGGCAGAGGAGGACACCGTGGAGTTTTAGTGGGTTGGAGTCCCACATAACTGCACTATCTCCCCGTGGTAGTGCAGAATGCATGAGCATTTCTCTACGTTAAAATAAAAAAAAAAGGTCTACTAGCTCCCGTTTAAGGCTTGAGTTTTTGTCAACTATTTTCTTTATTTCCTCCTCACTTTCCTCATTCTCCAGTAGCAATTGGTCACACTGGAGTTGAGTTGCTTCAAGTTTTTGGAGGGCCGTTCTCAATTTAAGGTCCATCTCCTGAGCAGTAGCCTTACGGGTCATCACAGGCATGGTTTCAGGATATGTTACTGAAATTAGAATAAAGAAACGGTGAGAAAATGTTGGACAGACAAGTAAAATAAAGTTGGAAAATGAAAGGGAAAATGGGAGAAGTTATCGAAGTTCAGTGGAGAAACTAGGATGACTACTAAATTGGTATAAAGGGCTATTTTCAAGGCTATATTATTAAATAGTAAGTAAATTTGGATGATTTTTATTGCCCCTGCTGTCCCTCGTGGGAACCTGTGTACCTTTGTGTAATAACTTTTGTTGGAACACTGGTACTCATAACACAAGTTAGATCTTACTTTGAGTACCAGAGTTCAAATTACGCTAGTTTTGGAAAAAAATCTGGTAACACAGCTCTTAGCGTATCATAGTTACTAGTGTTATTGTTCACTTTTTTGCGAAATAAAGAATTATTATTATTATTATTATCGGGAGTGTTCTTTTTTCTCAGCTCTAAGGCTGGTTTTAGCTACATTCACGGGCCAAAGCCAAGTAAATGCAGCCTGTGGGGAATTTTATGATGAATGTGTACTTTCGTCCAGCTGCATGAACTTCCTAACGATTCTGCATGTGTTTAGGATGGCTGCTTTTTGCAGATTGATGTAAAGGGATTCTTCTAGATCTATTACTTTCAGGCTACTTAGGAGATGGTTGGGGATAACACCAGTCGTAGAGAGAACAACAGGAACAACATAAACTTTATCTTGTCTCCAAATTCTAATAACTTCTTCTTTAAGCTCAGCGTATTTACTTATTTTTTCAGCGATTGTTTTTTGTAGGTTATGGGTGTTGGGAACTGCAATGTCTATAAGGTAAGTGATTTTTCTTATTTTATCTTGTAGGGTTATGTCTGGTCTATTGTAATGGATGGTCTTATCTGTAAGTATGGCGCGATCGTAATACAGTTTATGTGTGTCATTTTCTAGGATAGTTTGTGGCGCGTACTTATAGTAGGGAGTGTTAGTGTTTTGTTTGAGACCGTGTTTGAGTGCTAGTTTTTGATGAATGATGTTTGCAACCTGGTTGTGCCTGTGAGTGTAGTCTGTCTGTGTGAGAGTTATGCATGATCCTGTTATGTGTTGTATTGTTTCTGATTGAATGTGGCATCTGCGGCATTTGTCGTTTGCGATTGTTGGGTCTTTAATGATAAATTTTCTGTAGTTTTTGGTGTTGATGATTTGATCTTGTATAGCCATGATAAAACCTTCTGTTTCAGGAAAAAGGTTTCCTATTTTAAGCCACTTGTTTGATGCTAATTTGTTTATGTGGGACTGCTCTAGGTCATGAGGGTGTCTACCGTGAAGGACTTTCTTTTTCCAGTTTTCGATTTTTTGATTTTGCGGGTCTGTGATGTTAATGTCTTGTATATTTTGTTCATTTAAGTTCAGCGGGGTGTAATTAAGATCATTTAAGGTAATAACTTTGTGTATGTTACTCGTGCGAGATTTTGTGTAGAAAAATGTTTTTAGCCTAGTGATTTGTTTCTACCATAGGTGGTGTATGTCGATTAGGCCTCTCCCTCCATTTTGTCTTTTGATGGTGAGTCTTTCGATCGCAGATTTAGGATGTAGGTTGTTGTGTTTTGTGAGTGTTGTGCGTGTAGTTCTTTCTAACTGTTCGATGTCAGTTTTTGACCATTTTATTACTCCGAATGAGTAGGTCAATATTGGTATGGCAAAGGTATTCAAGGCTTTTATAAGATGCTTTCCAGATAGCTGAGTTTTACAAATTGCGTTGATTCTTCTCCGATACTCTGTATTTAGTGTATGTTTAATTGCTGTGTGGTCGAGTCCTTTAAGTTGCTTGTATCCTAAATATTTGTATAGATCTGACGGTTCCATAGCCGCTATTGTGTCGGTGTCGCTAACTGCATAGTTGCCGGGTTTTACTTTTCCTTTTATAATATGCAATGTCCTGCACTTATCTAATCCAAATTGCATATTAATATCCTGACTGAATGTTGTTGTTATTTCTATCAGAGTTTTCATTTCTTTTTCGTTATTATTATTATTATTATTGCCACTGTCAACATCGACCAATCAGAGAGCAGTGTGTTATTTTCCGTATTTTAAAAAAGCGTAAAATTAAATGCTCTTCTGTGATTGGTCGAATCATTTAGAGTCTTACGAATGGATATCCGTTAGTTTATAAATTTACCACGAGACGTCGCAAATTTATCAATTTGCGAAAATGTGAGCGTAAAATAATACAATTTATCTCTCGTTTAGAATCCTACGGAAGTTTATAAATTTCCTAGGAAATTTGTAAATTTGCGGTTCTTGTTATTTTCCGGTGACATATATATATATTCGGTTATAATATATTACTCTCTTCACTTTTCTTAAGAGCTTAGTTAGACTTATAGGTTTATTATTTTTTGCTTTTCAGCTTATATTTCATCGATTCCATTTTCCCTTATAACATTTTTCTATAATTTATATGGTGTACTTAATACAGAATATTCTATCTGTATGGTTATTGGGGTTCCGTACGTCAAAAGGAAAAAACGAAGAAGGATATAATATTCTGTGTCCCTATGTTTTTCTTTTTTCATTAGTAGATGTCAAATTTGTACACATACCCCCTTATTCATAATCCTATTTTATCTCTATTTTAGCTAAAATAGGTTTATAGAACGTTTGTCTTTATCTGTCACGTTGACATTTCTGTGTGTAAGAAAGAGACAAACCCCATTTTAACTAAAATAGGTTTGATAAGTTTTATGAATAAGGGGGTAGGTCTCTGTTGACAGCAGTTTAAATCGGCATTTTTTGAGGATTCTAGTGCTTATAAAAATAATTGACTAACGAGTCACCAGGAATTCAACACATGATTCTAGAACCCCTTGCGTAGAAATGTTACGTCGTTAATTGAATAAAAAAAAGGTGGTCCATACAATTTGACCGCGTAGGTAAGTATTGAACTTTTCTATGAAACAGCAGGTTTTTTTTGATAACCACCCAAAAATTTCTACGCTCTAGCGTTGAATTTTTATTTTTTTTATTTTTATTGAAATCATGGTTACAGTTTGGGCACTGGTTAAAAAAAATCCTGTATATACAGGGTGTTACGGAAAGGGTATATCAATACAAACGGGTTGAAGAGTGTATCTGGTCTAGAATCTCTGTACAAAATTTCAGCTCAAAAGTAGTAACTTTGAAAATGCTTAATATTTTTTTTATTTCGATAGTTTATTAAATTGAAATCATAACAAACGTGTCACCGCACTACGAGGGTCATTATCCATTATCTGTAGTGTGTCTGTGCGCCTAGTACACGCACATCACGCCGCCGCGCGCCAGTGCAGCGCCGTGATGTCGAAATATTAAGCATTTTCAAATTTAATGCTTTTGAGCTAAAATTTTGTAAAGAGATTCTAGACCAGATACACTCTTCAACCCGTTTGTATTGATAATATACCCTTTCCGTAACACCCTGTATAGAATAGATTAGGTAGGTACTTGATTTCTCTAGAAAAAAAAAAAAACAATCCCAGTAGGTAGTACTTTTATTTGAATATACTATACACACAACCTGAGTTATCTAAGTAACTAGTAATCTTATTTTTTAATTTTACCCACTTTTATCTCCATATCAATACTGCCTCGGAATATATGGTTGAGCACACCCTCTACAGCAAGTGACAAATTGCAGTAGATACGACCTTTAGGAAACGGGAAGCCTTTCGGTACATACGGTATGGACATGTTTTTCCAATCATATGCACCCTGAAATAAAAAAAAAAACAATAATTATCATTATTTATGCTGGCCTTTTTAGGGTTCCGTACCAACATGGTAAAAAGGAACCCTTATGGTGTGACTCAGTCTGTCTGTCCGTCTATCACAGCTGGATATCTCAAGAACTATTAATGCTATTTGGAATAAATAGTTCTAGATGATGATTGCCCAACTATTTTGCAAATAAGAATGAAATTTTTTTTTTTTGCAACAGGAACTGAAACTGTGTCTGAAAAATTTGATTTGGGGCTACTAGGGCATGAGGGGTATCATATAAAATAGCGCGGTTTGCACATTCTCAAGCATTTTTTCATTTTTTTTAGGCCTCACAGTTTTCGACTAGATGAAAAAACAAAAAAAAAAAAATACCGTTCCCCTCCTTATCTCCGAAGTTTGTAAAGAGAAAAATCTTAAGTTTATATAAAGATTACAGGAAAAATAAAACGATGTCTGTAAATAGCACACTTTTTCAGAAATCATCAACACAAGTTACATTAGTTCCTCTATCGGTCAAGAGATGGCGCTGACCTAAAACTGCAATATTCTACACCGCAGCGCGCAGTGTTAAAATTCTCTGACGAATGTAGGCCTCGCCGATGAAAATTTAAAAACATATTATTATGATGGTACGGAACTCTCGGTGCGCGAGTCCGAAGTCAAAGTTTTACCACTGATTCTAGCCTTATGTCAAGAAGCTACTTGTATTATATTATACTTGCCGGAGGAAACGGACACTTCTGGCTTCCTGCTGCGTTTCGTATTGCTGGACCGAAAATTGTGTCAGAGTGCAACATGTCACAAAATTCGAAATGCATCTCAACGAAACTGGGTTTATATCTATTTGTGAGGAACTGGTAGAAGTAGAAGTCCAGCTGTAACATAAACCACATTATCAATTATATCATTATTCTAACCATGGATATATTTTTACATTTCTATGATTCTAACAGATTAACATTAGTTTACCGTATATCTTTATGTTGGCCCGTTCGAGGGGCCCGCGGCTAAATAATAACAGCCGCACAGCTCGATCGATCAGGTTAAGCTACGCTTGCCGCGGTTGGTCTGTGGATGGGTGACCATCTTTGCATACCGAGACCCCTCCGTGCCTCGGAAAGCACGTTAAGCCGTTGGCCCCGGTTGTCATTCGTGGATCTTAGACAGTCGTTACGGGTAGTCAGAAGCCCGAAAGTCTGATAACCAGTCTTACAAAGGGGTATCGTCTTACCCAGGGTTGTGGAAGTTAGATAGGCAGTCGCTTCCTGTAAAATACTGGCATTCAGCTGCATCCGCTTAGAATGGAAGCCGACCTTAAAATAGTTGGGAAAAGGCTAGGCAGATGATGACATCTTTTTCTTATGAAAGGTAAACAATTTAACGCCAACAGACGAAGTTGAGGTTAAAAAGATCATTGCAAACCTCAAACATAATTCGGCATTTGGATGGGATGGAATCATAAACAGGATACTTAAATTATGTAAAAATGCCCTTGCTGCACCAATTATCTTAGCCTTTTCCCAAGTATGTTGGGGCCGGCTTCCAGTCTAATCGGATGCAGCTGAAAACAAGTATTTTACATGAAGTGACTGTCTATCTGGTCTTCACAATCCAGTTAGAGCGTAATACGATACCCCTTGTTAAGACTGGTTGTCAGACATTCGGGCTTCTGACTACCCGTAACGAATGCCAAAGGTCCACAAAAACATCTCTACTTACACAAACATTACAAAGTCCTCCATGCGATCATTAGTGTCAAGCCATACTGGCTTGCGCCAGTTCTCTTTAGCCAAGGAGAGCGGGGTGAGGTCCTTGTCCACCAAGACTACATCTCGATGCATCCCGACGTCGATTATAAATTATTTATTACAATCATACGGCCCGCCTAGTAGGTCAGTGGTTAGTGGCTTTTATTTATTTATTTATTCACAAGGCAACTACAACAGGCAATAATCACATTAGGGTTTGTCACTAGGTTCAAATTATAGGTTTCGACCTGACTATCACCGTAGTTGCACAACATGACAAGCAACAACAATAATAATGATAATGGAGGACGGTCCTTCGCTATCCAGGATGTCGAAATATTCAGAGGAATAGCGAATCGATAAGGATCGAGCGAGGCATATTTCAGGGTGATAGTTTGAGCCCGCTTTGGTTCTGCTTAGCCTTGAATCCTCTAAGCACACTGCTGGAGGATTCAGGTCTAGGCTATCGGCTGAGGAGAGGTGGTCAGGTTATATCCCACCTCCTTTACATGGATGACCTAAAACTCTTTGCCCCCAACAATTTGCAACTGATGGAGCTACTGAAAGTAACTCAAACTTTCAGTAACGCCATTAGGATGGAATTTGGTGTGGACAAATGTGCGGTCATGCATGTAATACGAGGGGAGATTGTGGAATCCGTGGGAACTCAACTCTCGGATTCCACAAACCTTAGAGCCCTCTCCGCATCCGAAACCTATAAGTATTTGGGTATGTCGGAAGCGTTAGGCATCAATGTTACTGACATGAAGCAATCGTTGAAGGAGCGCTTCTTTGGCCGCCTAAAAAAAGTACTTAATAGTCTTCTATCAGGCGGAAACAAGGTGCGCGCCTTTAACGGTTAGGTCATGCCGGTTTTGATGTACTCTTTTGGCATACTCAAATGGACTCAAACCGAACTCGACGCCCTGGATAGGAGGGTCCGTACACTGTTGACTACAAACCGAATGCATCACCCACGGTCATCGGTAATGAGGTTGTATATCCCGCGAAAGTGTGGAGGTCGAGGGTTTTTAAACGCTAAGACCCTCCACAATCGCGAGATATGCAATCTCAGGGAATACTTCCAAGAAACCGACGTAGGGATGCATCGAGATGTAGTCATAGTGGACAAGGGCCTCACCCCGCTCTCCTTGGCTAAAGAGAACTGGCGCAAACCAGTAGTGCTTGACACTAATGATCGCATGGAGGTATGGCAGAGTAAAGAGCTTCACGGACGCTTTTTCCGGGCCCTTCATGGACCCGATGTAGACCTACTACCGTCCGTAGCCTGGCTACGTTGCGGTGATCTCTTTGGAGAAACCGAAGGTTTTGTCTGCGCAATTATGGACGAAGTTGTGATGACGAACAATTACCGGAGATTTATTGTGAAAGACGGCACGGTTGACATCTGTCGGGCATGCCACCGGCCGGGAGAATCAATCAGGCATATTATCTCCGGGTGTTCTCGTCTAGCTAACGGAGAGTACTTGCATACACACAACCTTGTAGCCAGGATAATCCATCAGCAACTTGCTCTGAAATACAGCCTTGTGGAATCGGAGGTGCCGTACTACAGGTATGTGCCCGACCCAGTTCTCGAAAATGGAAATATCACATTGTACTGGGAGCGATCCATCATCACTGATAGGACTATTGTTGCCAATAAACCTGATATAGTGGTGAGGGATCGATTAGAGCGGCGCGCAATGATTGTTGACATAACCGTCCCGCATGATGAGAACCTCGTGAAAGCCGAGAAAGATAAACAAATAAAGTATCTTGACTTGGCTCGCGAGGTTGTCGACATGTGGGATGTTGACTCAGCAATCATTGTGCCGATAGTCGTCACAGCCAATGGATTGATTGCCAAGAGCCTCGACCAACACCCGAGGAGGCTCACGTTGGGCAGCTGGATCAAGGGCTTGATTCAGAAAGCGGTACTTCTGGACACGGCTCGCATTGTCAGGAGGTTCCTCTCTCTGGAGCCCTGACCGCCCGGTAGCTTGGACCCTGTTCCCGATACCGGTGGGCTACTATTTTTTATATTTTGAAATGTTTTTATATATTTTTTATACTAATATTTAAAAATATAATTTATATGTACATAATGAAATAAAGGAAATAATAATGATAAAAACTACAGTAAAAAATAAAAATAAAACTTAATAGGCAAAATTTGTATTAATTAAATTAAATTAATAATAATAATTAATAATGGGCAGCTGGATCAAGGGCTTGATTCAGAAAGCGGTACTTCTGGACACGGCTCGCATTGTCAGGAGGTTCCTCTCTCTGGAGCCCTGACCGCCGGTAGCTTGGATCCTGTTCCCGATACCGGTGGGCTACTATTTTTTATATTTTTAAATGTTTTTATGTATTTTTTTTATATTCTAATATTTAAAAATATAATGTATATGTATTATAATGAAATAAAGGAAATAATTAATAAAAAATAGTAATTTATAATAATTATAATTTATATTAATTTATAATTTGTATTTATAATTTATATTAATTATTATTTTTTTATTTTTAATTATTAAATTTTTATTAATTAAATTTATATTAATTTTTTTTCCTGCGTTAGTTCTAACTTACCTTCAAGTTATTGTCCGCTATGAAAAGTGAATGTACGTACAACTCCACATAATGCCTAGGATCCTGCCGGCTCCAACGTTTACTGGTTAAGGTGAAATTTTTTACGTATTTCGTGTCATACCAGTAGACTGCTGGACGCTCAGTACTGATGTAGGTTATCTACGACAGAAATGATAATAATAATAAGAAAAAACCGGCCAAAAGCGAGTCGGACTCGCGCACCGAGGGTTCCGTACAAATTTGTAGGTAACTAAAAATTTACGTTTTTCGGATTTTTTCCTTTACTTGTGCTATAAGACATTGTTTCTTGCCAAATTTCATGATTCTAGGTCAACGGGAAGTACCCTATAGGTTTTGATTCCGGAACATAAACACCCGTATCTTTTGATTGCGTTGAAAGAAAGAAAGAAAGAAAAAGTATTTACTGCGACTCGTACAGGAAGATCACAAACTAAACTAAACACAGTAAAAAAAACCGAGTGTGCTTATGACCACACGACTGAAGTGAAACTTCAAACGTATTTGGCTATGAGAGGAAGAGAGAAAGAAAATGTGCGCGCGCACTGCTTTCTCTTGCTTATATCCCCCACTCAACTCCCGTTCGCCTCGCCCGTAGCCCTTAGACATGGGTCGTACTTGCAAAATCGAGTACCAGGGCTTCCAAGTACGTCCACCTTAAGAAACCAGGGCCTAAAACCAGGGCTCGAGATACTTTCAAGTATTTTCTATCTGCATCGAAAACTGATCCATAACTTCATACAAATAAGAAGTACAATCGCGTAATCAAACAAAAGCCCTGTTGGAAGTAAAAAGTACTTGCATAGGAAATTGATCCGTGAATTCCTATACATAAGGAGCACAATCGCGTTTACAAATAAATACTTTTACAAACCATTAAAGTAAAAATACTTGCATACGAAATTGTTCCGTAGACTCTTACCACACCTCGGACACTCCATACAACGCTCGCAAAATAATTACCTATTACTACTACATAAACAAATGACGTTTGTATACGTGCAAATGTGTGCGTGAAATCTAGTAGCGTAAAAAAAAATAGCGTGGAAAGCAATTTGTGTCGGGGAACCGAACGACGTCGGCGGCGGCGCTGCCCGAACGTGTGCATTATTATGAAGTGACCAAGTAGTTCAATTGTTTATTTATATAGACGGGTTCGTAATGAAATAAAAACACTAAAATAGTTTAGTTTAAATGACTTTTCTGTAAATAATGGGTTATTAAATCGCATGTTATTAAAAATGCGAAATCATACAAACAGTATATGTAAATACGAATTCGGAAAAGCATCACAATATCCAACCATCGTGATTAAAACTCAAATAAAACTTTAAATCGCATAATTGTGTGTCAGCAATACAGCGCTGCGGTTCGCGAGCGCCCTTGCTAAAGAGTCGGCGACGAATACCTCGAAGTGCGGGGTGAGGTGCGGTATCTGATATGAGGGCGAGGAAGGGAGTGTCCTTTCTGTACGTAGTACTATTAAGTATTCTGTGCTCTTACTGATAAGGAGTATGATCGCATTTGCGAAAACAAACGCGGTTGTTGAACTATTTGAGTACCTACGTACTCGAGCGTCGAGGCACGACGGAGCGAGATACTTTCAAGTATTTTCTATCTGCATAGAAAACTGATCCATAACTTCATACAGATAAGAAATACAATCGCGTATTCAAAAGCCCCGTTGGAAGTAAAACTACTTGCATAGGAAATTGATCAATGACTTCGAATAAATAAGGAGCAAAATCGCGTTTACAAATAAATACTTGCAAACCATTAAAGTAAAAAAAACTTTTTAAGAAAAAAAAACCGACTTCCAAAAAAAACTTTACAAAGTGAAAAATAACTTTAATTTCGGAAGTCGGTGTCTTTGGATCTTTATTTTAGTTTTTTGCCACCGACTTCCGAAATTAAAGATATTTTTCACTTTGTAGTGTTTTTTTGAAAGTCGGTTTTTTTTTCTTAAAAAGTTTTTATTTCACGCTTTTTAGTGGGTCTGCTTATAATTTATCTAAGTTACAATAGCCTAGTGATCATCGCCTTTTACAAACAAAATATTGCTTTTCCCGATACAGGGAAGTTAATTGTTGAGGAGTTCTCCAGATCCACCATCAGCTCCGTATCACCATTCACATTGTGACGAGCATAAATTGCTTAGCAACCATATTAAAGTAATCGAATCGCAACCCGTGAAATACTTAGATATTATTGAGTAGTTCCGGTGGCCATCTGTGGTCTTCATCATCAGTTCCACATCACCAAATAGTGCTTTCCGAGAGCAAATGCACGAGTTACTATAAAAAATACCCAAATCGCTATAGGTGTGCCTATAATATTTGAAGAGTTTCTTCGATTTCACCAGGATCCCATCATCAAATCCTGCCCTGATGTTTTTAGACTAGATGCTGATAATCCTGGCTGCAGCATCAGGCCAGACTTGTCAACATTGCATTGAACTTAAAATTTAGTCCTGTTTAAAATGAGCCCAAACACGACTACGGTGCTGTAATTTCAAGGTTGGTACTTTTTCTAATGCTCCTGGCTTCAGCATCAGGTCTTTATTTACTTCGGTGTTCCTCATTAACAGTACGTTTATCCACACATCGAGCCCTTTTCAATGAGCCTTAACACGATATATCTGCTGTTAGTTGTCGAGGAGTTAGGTACTCTGCAGACTATCCTGACTGCAGCGTCAGGTCATGACTTGATGATCATGAGACCAAATGTGGCAAATGCCCTATCAAACATCAAAACAATTGACTAAAACAGTCCTTGCCTGTTCGAGTAACTTCTTACTGTTAAGGAGTTGTAACTTCCATCATCAGCCCAGCTACCTGAGATGGTGACAACCATACGCAAATACACAAGATACTTCGTAAAATATGCGAAAAACAATAAGTGAGCCTATACAATTTAAAGGTTGCCCTCGATTACTCTAAGATCCCATCATCAGATCCTAACTTGGTGACAGTGGGACCACCTCAAAACTATCTACTTTGGAACAAAAAAAGAATTTTGAAAATCCGTCGACAATTGGCGGAGTATTCGATGAACAAACATACAAAAAAAACAAAAGACGGGTTGCACTCCGGGAGTGCCGGCAGAAGTGAAAACTTGAATATTAACGTTGAAATAAATAAATTATTAATTTAATTAATATAACTCATTTTTTTTCACTATTTCTGCGTCACTTTTTTCATTAATAGATGTACTTTGTTCAATTTCCATATTTTAAACACTTTATATACACGAATTTTACGAGTACACAGCAGTGTGGTTACTACACAGACGGTCGAGCCATCAGCTGTCCATCCATCCATCCATCCACTTCCACTTCCACTACCACTTCCACTTCGACTTCCACTTCGACTTCCACTTCGACTTCCACTTCGACTTCTTCCACTTCGACTTCCACTTCGACTTCCACTTCGACTTCCACTTCCACTTCCATCACCATCCATCCATCCATCCATCCATCCATCCATCATTGTGTCCGTGTGTCACTTCACATTGGTGTTGGCGCCGCCGTAGAAAGAGAGGGGGGGGAAATCTCTCCTGACGGTCACGTGTCCTGACGCGAGTTTAACATTTTTTACCCATTACTAAAAGTATGCAACGCCGCTAAATAAGTTTACACTTCAAAAAAAAAACATACAAACAGCCGAACATAGTACCTCCTCCTTTTTGTGAAGTCGGTAAAAAATACTTGCATACGAAATTGTTCCAAAAGAAGCATGATCGCATTTGCGAAAACTGACGCGGTTGAGTACCTACGTATTTGAGCGAGTAGCCGTATAAGATACTTAATAGTCTTGCAAGTATTTTGAGTCGGTACCCGGTGTGCGTACTTGGAAGCAAACACCTGGTGTAAAAACCCGGTCGCATATTTATGCGACCGGGACTGGGTTTTTACACCAGGTATTTCCAGCTATTTTTGACGTACCTTCCCTACTCGCGATCACACGTTTTCGTAACGCATTCGCCAGTTTACTCCCCAAGTCAAGCGCGCCTAAAGAAGTTTCACTTCAAAAAAAAAACGAGTGTGCTTATGACCACACGACTGAAGTGAAACTTCAAACGTATTTGGCTATGAGAGGAAGAGAGAAAGAAAATATGCGCGCGCACTGATTTCTCTTGCTTATATCCCCCACTCAACTCCCGTACGCCTCGCCCGTAGCCCGTAGACATGGTTCGTACTTGTAAAATCAAGTACCAGGGCTTCCAAGTACGTCCACCTTAAGAAACCAGGGCCTAAAACCAGGGCTCGAGATACTTTCAAGTATTTTCTATCTGCATCGAAAATTGATCCATAACCTCATACAAATAAGAAGTACAATCGCGTAATCAAACAAAAGCCCTGTTGGAAGTAAAAAGTACTTGCATAGGAAATTGACCCGTGAATTCCTATAAATAAGGAGCACAATCGCGTTTACAAATAAATACTTTTACAAACCATTAAAGTAAAAATACTTGCATACGAAATTGTTCCGTAGACTCTTACGGAGTTGTATGGAGTGTCCGAGGTGTGGTAAGAGTCTTACCACACCTCGGACACTCCATACAACGCTCGCAAAATAATTACCTAGTACTACTACATAAACAAATGACGTTTGTATACGTGCAAATGTGTGCGTGAACCCTAGTAGCGTAAAAAAAAATGGCGCGGAAAGCAATTTGTGTCGGGGAACCGAACGACGACGGCGGCGGCGCTGCCCGAACGTGTGCATTATTATGAAGTGACCATGTAGTTCAATTGTTTATTTATATAGTCGGGTTCGTAATGAAATAAAAACACTAAAATAGTTTAGTTTAAATGACTTATCTGTAAATAATCGGTTATTAAATCGCATGTTATTAAAAATGCAAAATCTTGCAAACAGTTTATGTAAATACGAATTCGGAAAAGCATCACAATATCCAACCATCGTTATTAAAACTCAAATAAAACTTTTAAATCGCATAATTGTGTGTTCGTGTCAGCAATACAGCGCTGCGGTTCGCGAGCGCCCTTGCTAAAGAGTCGGCGACGAATACCTCGAAGTGCGGGGTGAGGTGCGGTATCTGATATGAGGGCGAGGAAGGGAGTGTCCTTTCTGTGCGTAGTACTATTAAGTATTCTGTGCTCTCACTGATAAGGAGCATGATCGCATTTGCGAAAACAAACGCGGTTGTTGAACTATTTGAGTACCTACGTACTCGAGCGTCGAGGCACGACGGAGCGAGATACTTTCAAGTATTTTCTATCTGCATTGAAAATTGATCCATAACTTCATACAGATAAGAAGTACAATCGCGTATTCAAAAGCCCCGTTGGAAGTAAAACTACTTGCATAGGAAATTGATCAATGACTTCCTATAAATAAGGAGCAAAATCGCGTTTACAAATAAATACTTGCAATCCATTAAAGTAAAAAATACTTGCATATGAAATTGTCCCGTAGACTCTTACTGATAAGGAGCATGATCGCATTTGCGAAAACTAACGCGGTTGAGTACCTACGTATTTGAGCGAGTAGCCGTATAAGGTACTTTATAGTCTTGCAAGTATTTTGAGTCGGTACCTGGTGTGCGTACTTGGAAGCAAAAACCTGGTCGTGTAAATACGTACCTTCCCTACTCGCCCGATCACACTTTTCGTAACGCTTACGTCACGCGTTCGCCAGCTTACTCTCCAAGTCAAGTGTGCGTAAAGAAGTTTCACGTAAATAATTTTGACACAACAAAAATCGAATTTGACAAGGTACTTATTTGCCCTAACCCCGTGTATTGTTTTTTAGAGCCGCAGGCGCGGACGGGGCGGCCTTGGCGTGTTTTTTAAGGAATTTTTCACTTTTTGTATGGAAAATATAAAAATGATTACCTACATGTTGAGTTTTAGGAGCTTATGGGTTTTATAAAGGGGGTCGAAATTTTCATTATTTTTGCGATAGGACGCACCATTTTCGAGATATAAGCAAAAGAAAAAAAAACTTCATACGTATTTGGCTATGAGAGGAAGAGAGAAAGAAAACGTGCGCGCGCACTGCTTTGTCTTGCTTATATCCCCCACTCAACTCCCGTTCACCTCGCCCGATCACACTTTTCGTAACGCGTTCGCCAGTTTACTCCCCAAGTCAAGCGCGCGTAAAGAAGTTTCCCTTAAAAAATACTTGCATACGAAATTGTTCCGTAGACTCTTACTGATAAGGAGCATGATCGCATTTGCGAAAACTAACGCGGTTGAGTACCTACGTATTTGAGCGAGTAGCCGTATAAGATACTTTATAGTCTTGCAAGTATTTTGAGTCGGTACCTGGTGTGCGTACTTGGAAGCAAATACCTGGCGTAAAAACCCGGTCGCATATTTATGCGACCGAGACCGGGTTTTTACACCAGGTATTTCCAGCTATTTTTTACGTACCTTCCCTACTCGCCCGATCACACGTTTTCGTAACGCATTCGCCAGTTTACTCCCCAAGTCAAGCGCGCCTAAAGAAGTTTCACTTCAAAAAACACGTGGACTTAGAAGCTTGATTTTTTCTCTGCTTTAGGGGATTGTAGCCCTGACAATTTGATATTAATTTCAGCTGATAACTCCTCGCGTTCTTGAGAAAAAGGATCTTGACAGATGGACAGACAGACGGACAACAAAGTGATCTTATAAGGGTTCCGCTTTTCCTTTTGAGGTACGGAACCCTAAAAAGACAAAAATGTAAAGAAGTGACCATGATCGATCATACTCTTCTATAAAGTAAAGGAAGAAAGAAAAATTGCTTATTCTGCGCAAACTAAACGCACATTACAAAAAACAAGAACGTGTATTCGCAATCACATAGCCCAGGTGTCACTGTCAAATTAATATATCGGTATAAATAATGTATTCGGTTTATTAAATTTTGGTGAACAGCTTACCAAAAAATATATATCACATACATTTATAGATACAAGTTATACATAGGTACTTACACTGTTGGATGTACACTGATCCATTTGGTATTGCAAATACAACATTAAACAAACGTATAAATATTTTAAATTCATTATCAATTTATATCAAATTAATATGTTGTTTTTTTAAAGATTTTGATGAATTTAAAGATGTTTTGTGATTTAACTTATGAATTTATTTTACAATTTGATTTGATTTTATGTACTTCAATTTAGTTTAAACAGTATTATTGTGGCATGTATTTTATTCATTGGTTACTAACATTTTTTTTAAGTATACTAACATAAATATGGATCAATGTGCCTGACTTCGTTTAGTTAGTAACGATAGTTTTAATAAATAATCAGCAAATGAGGAATAATAGTAATAGTTATCGCTTATTTTACTTTACTGAATTTGGTTATATTTTTAGGATGAGAGACTAATTCAGAGTAATTTGATCAAAAACTTGAAATATCTCTTCCTAAATAGACGACTACACTGAGGCGACTGAGGGTTTTTCGAAAATCTACCCCTAACTGTGTGAAAAGAGGTACTTTGTTAATTTTAACTACTGCGTGGCTTGATTACCTCGAATATTGGTATAAATAAACTTTGATTCAAGTTATGAACATATCTTAAACGATTTTTCAAAATTCCACCCCCGTGGGGGTGAAAAGCGGGATACAGTTTATTTGAAAAATCTGATTCCTTTGTTCTATAAACTTAAAATTTGGCCCGAATACTTATTCATCTAAATTAATTATAAAGATTATACCAACATACATTTTCGAAACTTTTAGAGGAAAGTACGAATTTCACGCGGTCGAAGTCGCGGGCAGAAGCTAGTATGTATAATATAATAGCATGGATTAGCTGCCGCAGTCTGTCGTTGCGTCTAGTCGCCGAGCTGTCGCAGTCGCATGTCTAACTTAGCCCGAATTCCACGACTGACAGCTATCCATCATTGTGCCACTGTCCTAAATAAATGAGAATAGCTATCAGTAGGTACTTGAGTTGCGGTTTCCGATAACGCTATTTACAAAACGGACGAACGTTTTGTCAGTTTGACAAGTTTAGACTTGAGGAGAATTTGTTACGATGTTATCGGGTTCACTTTGGGTCGAAGTTAAAGAGGGATTGGTAGGTACCTACACTTATTCTATGTAT
The DNA here is from genome assembly GCA_945859645.1 of Amphipoea oculea. Taxonomy (NCBI): domain Eukaryota; kingdom Metazoa; phylum Arthropoda; class Insecta; order Lepidoptera; family Noctuidae; genus Amphipoea; species Amphipoea oculea. The sequence continues at coordinate 18,896,750 of OX243880.1, forward strand.
ATTGGTATTTATTTGACTAGGTTAGGATGAGCTGGATACACTACTACGTATGAAAACGTTTTAAAAATGAGTTCGAGAAAGTGTCATGTGCCCGCTCTGTGGGAGAGGAATTTGTTTGAAAATTGCTTAACATTGTCGCTCCTTGAAGTCAAAGTCAAAATCAAAGCATTTATTTCAAATAGGCACATAAAAGGCACTTTTGAACGTCAAAAATTATCTTAAAATAGAATTGATTCTAGTCGCCCATTCCAAAGGCTAGTTTTCGTATGGAGAAGAATGGGCAAGAAACTCCACCGTTACTCTTTTAAAATGTTTTAGGTACAATATTTTGCATTGGTACATTAATTATATAATAAAATGTGAGGACGATGCACCTATAATAAAATTACTATACCACAATAGGTAAAAGAATTAAAAACGAAACAATGACATATAAATTAATTATCTGATAGATACATGGTGCTCACATATTTACAAACTTGGTACAAGCAAAACGATTTTAATAATAAAAAAAAAAATACAAGTAATAAGTCAGGGTGTGAGTAATGAATGTAAAGAAGCCCATTCAGCAATAAAAAAAAATAAAAAAAATTACAATTAAATTAGCACTCAGTTTGATTTTGTCTAGACTCTAGATTGTCCTATGGAGCAGGACCAGCATGTTTCCAAGCGTTCTTATGTTGAATATAATCTTCTAATTTATAGTATGCTTGTTTACAAAGTGTGAGTTTTAAATTTTCTTTCATTTAATTGCAATATGTCACAAGGTATTTTATTGTAACATTTAACACAGTACCCCATAAAAGATGTTAGTACTTTGGCTAATCTGAAAAATGGTTGATGTATTTTATCTTTATTTCTGGTATTAAAGTTATGTCTATCGCTTATTTTATTAAAAAGATGTAGAGTTTTTCTTACATACATAATATTTTCATAAATGAATTGGCTTGAACGTTCCTAGCAAATTTTTGGTTTTACTTAATTATTCAACTTGTAAGCTGTAGTTCTTCTTTCTTCAATTTGGGATTCTACTTTCGTTTTGTGATAAGACCAGTCAGTCAAATATGTCTCTAATTTTATTGTAGTTATTGTATATTTTTAAATATTAGTATGCCAAAATGCTTATTGCCAAATGGAATTGGCCGAAAGGAGAGGTGATTTGCTATATCTTAAGGCCCAATGACTCATTCCTTGTTACACCGGTTTTTTTATTATGAGTTTTTAATATTTATGTATAAAAATACCAGAACTCTTCATTTAAGCTTAAATTTAAAAAAAGTGATAGTATAGCCTCCATATTTTATTTCAATTTTTATGCTTACTCTTCCGTGGCGTAAATAAGTTCTTTGGCCCGTCGCGCGTCGCAATAATAGAAAGGGGACAAACTAGAGAACTTTTTAAAAGAATTCGAGGTCCCGATCGCTTTTAGTTTTTTTTTTACAGCAATTTAAAGTTGAGTTTTAAGTGTATTTTGCCTTTTTCCAAAAACTTTTTGAATTATTTAAATAATAACCTTATCGGAAATTATATTTTCGAGCCGTTTGGGGTTGAAACCCTCGGGCCGTGGGGTCCGAGTGCTCATGGTCTTTTTAAAGAAATTTCAAAACGGCTGGTTGACACTTCCCGTGACCCAAGGGCTGGCTTTTACCTTGGCCAAAGGCTAAGCATTGCCATACAACGTGGCAATGCCGCCAGTCTCTTGGGTACATTACCAATCGACAGCGATGCGGATGAATTTTTCGACGCTATATTTTAGTTTTTGTATAGTTTTAGTTAAGTTAGGTTTTAATTATGTTATTTTTGTTAATTGGGACAATATATTATAGCAGTTTAGTATCGTGTTAATATTGTTTGAATAATAAATATTTTAAAAGGAACTAGATGTTTTTAGCAAGTAATTTTGAATTTCATAGAACCATACAAGAGTAAGCATAAAAATTTAAATGAAATTTGGATTACCTTTACACAATGCGATGTCTTTCGTTAATGACAATTGGTCGCGATGGGTTTTATTTTGACAGTTCACCTACGTTCATTGCGTTGTTTACATTGTTGAGCAGACGGACGACTTTTTCAAACCCAAAAAGCAATGGTTTAGCAAAATAAAATAAAATAATCTTTAATTCGGATAATCACCATCCATATGGGCTAGTAAAAAAAAAAAAATCCTTCAATACTGACGGATTGTGATTGAAAATGTGTTACGCAATATACTGCTTATACAGGATGAAATTAAATTCATGGACATCCTTTTAAAGGGTCATTGTACTCATCATTATAAACAACTTTTACTATAGGACCAAACCTGAAATCGCGAAAAAAAATCAGCTCTTTTGACGAATTATAAATGCAAGGAACAGCTGATTTTTTTTCGCGATTTTAGGTTTAGTCCCATAGTAAAAGTTGTTCATATTGATGAGTGAAATGACCCCTTAAAAGGATGCTAAAGTTATTTTAATATTGAATATATAATAAATTATAATATTTAATTCAATTTCAGCCTGTATAATGTTTCCGGTTTATTAAATGTTCGAGAAAACGGGACTTACTTACCAAAATATATACCTACCTATATTATTATAGAAACATGTTATAAATAGGTACTTACACTGTTGGATTTACATTGACTGAGTTGGTATTGCAAATAGAAAATTAAACCAACGTACAAATATTTTAAATTCATTATGAATTTTATTATTTAGCAGTTTTTACACAGTTTTCTATTCACGTGTTACCGTTTGTTTAGTAACGATAGTTTTAACAAATAATCAGCAAATGAGGAATAATAGTAAGTACCGTCAAACGGGGCGAATAGGGATGCAGGGGTGAATCGGGACGAAACTTTAAAAGCAATTTTTAACATTGAAATAACATAGTTTGTAGCCAAAAAGGACTCTAATGTGTTTACTGTATTATAATCAACGAATAAGTGCCCTTGTCGGCAAAAAACTATATCATTTCAACGCTAAAATCCATTTTAAAGTTTCGTCCCAATTCACCCCTGCATCCCTATTCACCCCGTTTGTAGGTACACTATAGTTATTAGGTTTATTTTACTTTACTGAATTTGGTTATATTTTTAAGATAATTCAAAAGCTTGAAATATCTCTTCCTAAATAGACGACTACACTGAACCGACTAAACTCAGAAGGGTGTATGAAGACTGTCAGTTGTTGGCACCGGGTGATTTATTTATATAGGTAAACCACTTCTGGAAATATCTACAAAACATAACGTGTAACATTTCACGGTCTCCTTACTACTGTAACTACATATGCAATTTAATGCATAATTGTCAGGAAATAGGGAATTAAACCTTTATAATAAAATACATACACAGGCATTTAGATTGTTTGATCATTAAAATTAATAACTTAATATTGTGCATAATATGGCCAGTATGTCATCAGAATATAACAAGATACTAGTATTTAGGAAATGGATAGCATAATGAGTGCAATGTATAATGAGTATGTAGACGGTGTAGATAATATTTTGTTGAGATTAAAGTCAAAGTATTTTATTTGTTGAACATCGGTAATATGGTACATGGTATAAAATTTACGTTGTATCACTATGTTTTGCCTTGCAAGGCGTACAAATTAGGCGTAAAAAACTATAAACTAAATAAAACTGTTTCAAACAAGTAACGTCGTAAACAAGATAGAATAACAAGTGGATCGGACATTTTTTATTTTATGCTTCTATCATCTAAAAGCTCATTGATAGAGTAGTAAACCTTTTCAATCAATAATTTTTAAGTTGCGATTTTGGTCTTACGCGAGACGTTTGGCCGTGCGCACGCGTTGTTGTGGCTTTCGTATCGGGTGACAATTTTTTTTGCGAATACCCAACTTGCACATTTTGTTAAAATGGATGAGGATGTAAGTGGTGAAGATTTAAGTGATTCAGAGATTTTACAGAAATGTGACCAACAATTAAATGAGATGGGAAATATGGAAGAGGTAAATCGGGAGATTGTAAAGAGGATAAAAGAAGGTGAAATAAGAGTAGCAGAGAAAAGAAAAGAACGAGAAGACGACCATAGTGATGATGGTTTTATTACTGTCATCAGAAGAAGACCCAAACGTTTAATAAGGAGTGATTCAGTGGACGTAAATAATCACAAAGAAAAAGATAAGGAAGGTACTAGCACATCTGTAACAATAGCGACTCATGAAGTATGTGTTACCTCAGTGGAGAATTTGCCTAAACCAATAGCCATGGCCAAATTATTACGTTCGGAAAATATTAAGGATATTCTTAGGATAAAATATAAAAGCACATACAAAGTTCTCATTCAATTCCAAAGAAAAGACGATGCTATAAAATTGGTCGAATGTAAAAGGTTCAAGGACATGGGCTTGCGATGTCAATTAGTGCAAGATATATCAACATCGTATGGAATAGTGAAAGGCGTTGACCTTGAATTGAGTGACGAAGAGCTTATTAATATTTTAAAAGCGAATGTCGAAGTGCTAACTGTAAAAAGATTAAAACGTTTGCAGTCGGAAGGAGAATGGATCGAATGTGAATCAGTAAGAGTGAGCTTTAAGGGTAATGTGCTACCACAATACATTTATGCCTATGACTGCCGGTTTAAAGTTGAACCGTACGTGTTTCCAGTGACGCAGTGTTCGGGTTGTTGGAAATTTGGCCATATAATTAAATATTGCCCTACTAAAAAGGTTTTATGCCCCAAATGTGGAGATAATCACGAAAATTGCACCATAAAAGATTTCAAATGTTTAAACTGTAAGGGAAATCATTTTGTCCTGGATAAAACTTGTCCTGTTTACCTAAAAGAAAAATCAATTCGGATTATAATGAGCGAAAAACAAGTTACATACCGAGGGGCCCTACAACTCTTTATGGAGGAGAAGATAGACTTAAGCACAGACGATATCTCACAGCGAGTTGATAACAATCAACCTACGGCCACAGTCAATTCTGGTAAAGAAACTTATAGAGACGTCTTGACCAGAGCTGAAGTGTATCAACAACCGAGGTCGGATATGGAAGAGAATGAGGAAGAAGTAGAAGAAAACCATGGAAATGGGGGTACAAAAGAATATACTAAAAATCCCAAACCAAAGACAAAGAAGAAAATAAAGCAAAAGAAGAAAAGTGATGTTTCGGAGGAGCAGATAACGAACGAAGATAGAAGTAGTGCACAGAAAGGAGAAGAGGGATCTAAGCAAAGTGCGCAATTGTTAAGCAATTTTGAATGGGCGAAGATATGGATAAAAATAAAGGGGAAATAAGGGGGGGGGAGTCTGACCTTAAATTAGAAGAAAAAATACTATCTACGTTAAAAATTATTTGGGAGGAGATTAAGAAACTTCTGGTTAATATTATATTTGGAGAAAACAGTCTGGGATATTTAGGTTGCCTCAGTAATGGATAGTACACAAGAAGTAATAAAGCTAAACATATTCCAGTGGAATTCACAGAGTCTGCGTCCTAAATTGGTATCCTTTTCGGATTTGCTAATACAAGAAAATATACATATTGCAATAATTAGCGAAACATGGTTCGATTGTGAAGCTAGCGTTAATATTAATGGATTTAATATATATAGGAATGATAGATACGATTGTTATGGTGGTGTTGCTATCATGGTGCACAAGTCAATTCAGTCTCACCCAGTTTCATTTAGTAGCAATAATGTGGGTATTGAATTAATATGTGTTAAATTACTACATTGCAAAGACTTAGAATAGATTGTATCACTGTATTGTCCTTCGTCTGTTCAAACTCAACCTTCCGATTGGAATGATATTTTTGGTCACTTTTCTAGTAAAACTATAATAGCTGGGGACTTCAACGGTCATCACACTAATTGGTCGGTTAAATCGGACGTGAGAGGAACTCAAATTATGGATGCATCTCTGGAAAGTGATTTTATATCTCTTAACAACGGCAGCGCAACTCGAGTTAAATTGGTAAATGGTAATTTGCAACAGACATCCCCGATATATCGTTTGCTTCTTCTGACGTTGCAATAAAATTTGATTGGCAGGTGTTCAATGAAAATCTGGGTAGTGATCACCTGGTTATTAAAATAACAGCTAACCTATCTTATAATGTACATATTGTTAAAAAACGTAATTTAAAAAATGCAAATTGGTGTGAATATCGTCAAACGATTTCTGAAAATATTAAAACGTTTAATGAAGGATCTTTTAATGGTAACGTGCAATAAATGTATGACTCTTTTATAGACTATATTGAATATGCGGCTAGTAAACATATACCCTATTATAAATTCAGTTTAAAACCAGATGATAAATTTAAACAAAAAAATTACTGGTCTCCTAAATTGTCTGAAATAGTTGCACAACGAAGGTTGGCCTTGTCGAACTTCCGTAAAAATCCCACCCCTGATAATTTAAATCCATGACTTTAGAATCTCAAACATTAATTAAGAAAGCTAGGTACCATGGTTGGCAAACATTTTGCGATTCTATAGATGAAACTTCGTCGACACAGGAAATGTGGCACCGTATGAAGTGGATGAAAGGTTTTAAACAACAAAGATGGTGCCCTCCCATTGAGAAACAAATTGACCTTCTACGTACTCTGACTCCAGACTATGTGCCTAATTTGATTCCAATCTTTAAGTCTCGAAATGAAATTTTAGAATCCAAATTCACATGTCAAGAACTTGAATATTGTCTTAAGAGAAAGGATTCGGCCCCGGGGCAGGATGCTTTATCTTATTCAATGTTATATAATTTACCGGACTCAGGAAAGCTTCTTCTACTGAAGATATACAATTATATATTTAAATTCGGTATTGTTCCCCACCAATGGCGAATTATTCAAATTATTCCCATACCCAAAACTGCAAACAATGTTAATAGTGAGATTAAATTAAGGCCTATTTCGTTGATGTCGTGTGTGTGTAAAATCTTTCATCTTATGATTTGTAAGCGGTTAGAATGGTTTGCAGAGAAAAACAAACTCTTGTCTCCATACACAGTAGGATTTCGAAAGGCACAATCATGTTTGGATGCACTAGCTAGACTAGTTTCCTACATTCAAGTTGGATTTACAAAAAACATACCTACAATTGCATGTTTTTTGGACATTGAAAATGCGTATAACAATGTCTCAATTGACTCTGTTACAAAAGTATTGGATGAAATTCAGGTTGGGTCTCGAGTTTGTATTTATCTTTGGTCGTTTTTGAACGAGAGACAATTAAAAATTAAATCATTTAATAGTGAAGATTTTGAAACAAGGCTGACTAACAGAGGATTGGCACAAGGTGACCCGTTGTCGCCTTTATTATTTAATTTAGTCACGCATCAGATCTGTCGTCAAGTAAAAACTGTTATGGTATCGCAATACGCGGATGATTTTGTTGTATATTTTAGTGACAAGCAAATAAACAAATGTGAGAGATATTTACAGGATGCCTTAAACTGCATGATCACATTATTGGATGAGATTGGATTGACTTTGTCCCCAACAAAATCTAATTACTGTATATTTAGTAGAGGCCGAAGGCGAATATTGCCTTCATTAAAAGTGTATGGTCAGCCGTTAACAATTCTGGAATGCGTTAAATATTTAGGAGTTTGGTTGGATAGAAGTCTACACTGGCGGAAACATATCAATGAGATTGTTGGTAAATGTGGAAAATACCTTAATGTATTAAAAGTACTGGCGGGCTCTTCTTGGGGAGTACATACTAAACATATACGTAGACTATATATATCGCTAGTAAGAAGTCGACTTGATTATGCCTGCTACTTGTATGATTCTAGTGCAAAAACACATACAAGCAAACTAGATAAATTACAAAACCAAGCACTAAGAATAGTAGGAGGTTTCATAAGAAGCTCACCTATCCATGTGATGGAGAGTGAACTGCACATACCACCATTATTTTTAAGGAGAAAATATCTTGCATACAAGATAATCCTAAAGTCATTGTCATGGTCTAATAATATAACCACAAACACAATTTCAGAATTGGATTCCCTAACTAATAGTAGCTATTGGACAAATAAAAGAAAACCCCTACTGGCTACTTGTTTTAAAGAATTAGGACAATTGCAAATTCATACCTCGGATAGTCCTAAAATGTTCTCTTTAGATATTTGGGTATCAGCTTTACAAACTAAAGATATTATTAAAAGTGATTTAGAATGTGTAACACACCCAAAAAAAATTTATAACCACAATGCTTTGGTACACGAAGTAGTATCTGAATTAGCTTCCAAATATAGTGAGTGGCATAAAACCTTCACAGATGGATCAAGAAGTAAAGATGGGCTTGGAGCGGCTTTTTTCCAGCAAAGTACAGGTTATAAGGCTATGTATAGAATTAATGAAAATATATGTATAATGTCTCTGGAACTCATTGCAATATATCAAGCGATGTCATATTCACTAAGTCAAAATCTAAATAAAGTAGTTATATTTACAGATAGTAAGAGCGCTTTACAACATGTGGCTCGATGCGTCTCTGGTTGCAGAGGTGCATCGATAGCCTATGACATTCTAAAACTAATTCATTGCTACAACAAAAATGACAGTAGGATTATCTTGCAATGGGTTCCAGCGCACATAGGGCTACGGGGCAACGAGGAGGCTGACAGGCTATCCAAACTGGCAGTTGAGACGGGCAATGTTACCTCATATTATATATGCCCGATTACTGGGAATATTTCTCCAGGTTTAAGAGAGTGTGTTTCAATAACTGGAAAGAATATTTCAATGAAATATCTAAAGAAAAAGGCATTTGGTATAAAGTCATTCAAAACGAGCCTCCTCGTGAACCCTGGTTTGATGATAAATGTTTAAATAGGAGTTATGTTAAGTTAGCGATAAAGCTTCGTTCTGGCCACTTTCCATCGGCAAAGTTTGCTTTCTTGATGCGAAAAGCTGCATCGCCGAATTGTGAGACATGTAACAAAATTGAAGATGTGCAACATTTGCTGATGGAATGTGCTAAGAACAAAGATGAAAGGGAATCTTTGGCTAGGGAGTTTAAACTGAATATGTGGGATGTTGGACTTATCCAAAATATTTTGGCATACCCTAAATCAGAAAGGACTAAACGTATAATTTGTGGCCTAATTCAGAAGTCCAGGCAGTGATTATCTTTTCTATTTTCATAGTATGTATGTAGTTATAGTGGTGATGGTATAGTGTAATTTTAGATGTATAGTTAGTTTTGTGTAAATAGAGTATAAGTTACAATGGGGTTGACGTATCCGTGTGGATAAAAACCCCTTATTAATAAAGAATAAAAAAAAAAAAAAAAAAAAGTTGGGATTTAAAATGGTTTATATTGGTCATGCTTTTTAAAGTTTTTGGTAGTTTATTGTTAATCCTATTTGTTTATTTGAAGTATGATTGCATTACTGTACACGTGCACACATATTACTTTATGCAATTACTTTACTATTGCCGTTTTAATTAACAACTAAATATTTTATGTTTATTTTATTTCTTATTTATATCTCATTGTATGCTGCACCGGTTCCGACTCACTGGAACCTCAGCTGGCCTGGCAAGCATCGCAAGATACAAGACTCATCCCACTATCAATCTCCGGTCTCCGGAGGGGAGTGATGTAGCGGTATCTACAACGCCACATGCGAACAACGCGTCATACTTACGTCACGCAAATCCTGCATCTCGTAAGCAGAGTTTACCGCGCAACTAGCATAGATACAACGGCCCGAAATGAATCATTGGGTAGATGCCCGCCAGACACAACACCCGTCTGGTCGGATGATCCTCCCTTTTCTATAGGGTATGAGTGAACTTTACACCCTGTTCCTCATACCTCTATAACAGCATTCTGCTGTGCGATGGCCGTTTAGCGTGTATGTGGCGCACAACCAGGCACAAATCCACTCTCTGAGCTGCTACTGAGAAAAAAACTGATGGAACGTTATGTGAATAGTTTGTAGGTACAGTTTGCGTCAGCTAACTTTGCCGCTCTGAAGCTAGGCTTTTTCGCTAGCCGTGCATGCGCGTTGCTGTTTTATTCCTACGATTAAGGTGAATGCGTAGTTGTAGCCCGCGAAATTTAATTTTTCTTATGTTTTTTGCAATTTTCAGGTCAGTGTCAGGTTGTATCTTGATCAAAATATGAATCGCGACTATAATACGTATTTACAGAATTATAATAATTAGAATCATTAATACATCTTGCTAGGTTTGATTTCTACCGTTAAGAACAAATCTTGTATGGAAAAGTGTTTATGGTAGAAATGTAACTTAAAGAGATATATTAATGATTCTAATGACTACGATTCTGTAAATACATGGCTAATATAGTCACGAATCATATTTGGATCAAGATACAACCTGACACTGATCTGCAAATTGTCAAAAACGTAATAAAATTTAAATTTCGCGGTCTACCATGTCACATTTACTTTAACTACTGCGCAGTGCTTTGTTGCCCACTTCAGAGCACCAAAGTTATTTGACGCGAACTGTAATAGTCATATTCCTTGCCAAAATATACAGGGTGGCATCGACGCAACCTGTGACCATGGAAGATTGAACAAAATGTTTCGTCGGTTATAAAAAAAAATTGTTGTTTCATACAATTTGACCGCGTAGGTATTGCACTTTTTTATGAAACAACTGGTTTCTGTTTGATAATCGACGAAAAATTTCTATGCATTCTACAATCATGTAGACAGTGAAGTGTCAATATCTAATAACTAACATGTTAGCGATTTTCACTTTATTGCATATTCGTAGGTAAAATATGAAATAGCTCATACTTGCAAAGAAATAAGGTCTTGAATCGACGACGACGTTTCCTACTATTTGTTTAATATAAGTAACTTTTTTATTAAAAAAAACTATAGAAATGAAACGCTTTTTTTGCCTCCTTTATTATTGATCTCTATTTATTCCAAAAAATATTTACATAATATAAGCTAACTATATAAACTATAATAATATGTACAATTATATGAAAAAATAAACAATCATTATAGGGCATCAAAGAATTCGTCCGCATCGCTGTCAACAGGAACAGTGCCCAAAAGGCTGGCAGCATTGCCACGTTGTATGGCAATGCTAATTCTTTTGCCAAGAAATAGGCCAGCCCTCTGTAAAATCATGATTTTGTAGTTATTAGATATTGATACTACACCGTCGATGTGCTAAATTCATGGCTTCAATATTTGCGCATCGATGTCCGATGCCACTCTGTATTAAGACTGAAATACGAGGTAAAGTGATTACTTGGAACAAAAGTCGAGGTGTAAAAGTAAGTATCACGTCTGCCCTAGAGCAATATTGTAAGCGGCGTGGCGGGTCAGCCGGGAATTTAATATACCACGCAACGGGGGTTAGCTTTTCACCAACACTTTATTGCAGCATTGTAGGGTTTGAGCACAGAATAATACAGAAGGTCGACTCCATACAATCAATCTGCCTACCCTTTTTGCGCTCAGCTTCCAGTCTAACTGGATGCAGCTGAATACCCGTATTTTACGTGAAGCGACTGCCTATCTGACTGGAGGTCAGAAGTCTGACAACCAGACCTACCAAGGGGCACTGTGTTACATGGTTTGATGGTTGTCAGACTTTTGGGCTTCTGACTACCCGTAACGACTGTCAAAGATCCACAAATGTCAGCCAAGATCAACGGCTTAAAGTTCTATCTGAGTCACGGAAGGGTTTCGATAATTATAACGGATGGTCACTCATCCACGGACCGACCTTGGCAAGCTTAGCTTAACCGTCGATCGAGACGTGTGGCTGTTATTTTTAAGTCATAAGACTAGGTCAGCTCTACACTGAGCGAAAATGCAAGCACACATATAAACGCTCGATCAAAAACAAAATTTGATCGGGGAATCGCATGCACAAGTCGAATTAACTTGAATCGAATAGTTGGCGTATTAATTAATTCAACTGTTCAAATATTTAGTTAATGGCATTAACAGCTGGTAGGTTTGTCCATGGGGCAGTTTATTAATAACCGTCGCACCTGGGGATCTGACAGAACTTTGTGACGCACGTGCCGATATCCGTGCGCTTTGCGTCCAGCGAGTGCAAAGTTACTCGCGACCGGCATTTGTTTGAGATCGCCGTACATCGGATGTACGCGTCTATGTATGCCTGGACCTGTTTTCTCCCGTTGTGTAGAGTTGACCTTTTGTTGGTACTATTCTGTGGTTAAAGTCTCGAGATCCTAAGCGACGTAGGTAAACGTATTTGGATTTTATCTGAAGGTGAACGCATGTGCGATTAAAATAGCAACTTGCTGTGTTTAAATAAAAAAAAATTGTGAGTAGGTAAGTTTAAGTTCTAAAGGAGCATTCACAATTTTTAATTTTGGAATGAATGTACAGTCAGATAAAATTGTTTACCCACCAGATTGACACAAAATAATTAAAAAAAAAACCCTACAACATGATAAATAACTTTAATTTCGGAAGTCGGTGTCGTTGATTCCGCATTTTCTTTTTTTGACACCGACTTCCGAAATTAAAGTTATTTATCATTTTGTAGTGTTTTTTTTGAAGCAGCTTGTTTTTTTTTGTTAAAAAGTTTCTATTTTTCACTTTTTAGTTGTACCTACCCCACACAAATTCAATTCACACTAGCGCATTGAAGAATTGAAGACGCCGACTAGAAGAATCATCAAAATTCGCATAGAAATGCCGGAGATGCAGTACTTTTATGCATATAATAACTTCGTACATGAGAATAATTACCTAATGTATTATATTTATTTATCCATTTATTTCAGGCATCAAGGCCCATAGAAAACACATAAAATACAATACTAATATAACTTAAAAATACTATAAATAAATACATGATTATAATTACAAACTAACTAAACACGAAGTGACGGCGCGGCGTCGTGTTTCGCTGACTGGTGTCAGGTGTGGTGGTGGTGGTGGTGTATATATTAAAACCTTCCTGAAAGTATATAGATCACATTAATGAAAGAATTATCAAAATTAATTCATTAGTTTTTGAGAAAATCGTGGGCATACAAACATACATACATACGGGTCGAATACAGAACCTCCTTTTTTGAAGTCGATTAAAAATAAAACTTGTGTTACAATACAAAGAAGATGAAAAGTAAGCGCCCTAAAAATATGAAAGCTGGAAACCTGTAGCAACTATTCAAAAATAAAATAATCCTGCAGAAAAGCTCTTTCCGCTACTAAAATACACGCTACTTTCGGAGCAATAAATTGCCTATTGTCCCCCAATATGAGATCAGGGCGACGTTCGTGTAGTGTTGCCAGCGTTCTTGAGGAAATTGGGAAAGCATTGTTAAAAAATAGGCGTTCTTTCTACCAATTTAAGTTAGATAAATAAAATATATGTACTTACATCATATTATACTTTAGCAACCGCATTCTATTTGATGGTCCAACAAAGTCTGTTGCGTATTGCAAACCAGGTTTTTTATAAATTAAAGAAAAAAAAAAGTTTATTTGTGGTAAACACGGCGCAAAGAAAGGACAAAAACACAATAAATAACAAGTTGAGCGAAAATATGTGTCACATCCACGCATAACGGCAATCGCTCAGCATAATGCTGCAACCCTTTGCGAGGAAGAGCCACAGCGTTTACAATGACTATCAGTGTTGAAATGATGACGTCAACCGACGCAGCATACAATGAGATCATACAAAAAACAAATAAAGAAAAAAAAAAGACGGGTTGCACTCCGGGAGTGCCGGCAGAAGTGAAAACTTGAATATTAACGTTGAAATAAATCAATTATTAATTGAATTAATATAACTAAGTTTTTTTCACTATTTCTGCGTCACTTCAATTTCCATTTTTTGAAACACTTTATATCACGAATTTTACGAATACACAGCAGTGTGGCTACTACACAGACGGTCGAGCCATCAGCTGTCCATCCACGTCCGCGTCCGCGTCCGCGTCCACCATCACCATCACATCACATCACATCACCATCACCATCATACCTTTTGGAATGGGCGACTAAAATCAATTCTATTTTACGATATTTTTTGACGTTCAAAAGTGCCTTTTATGTGCCTATTTGAAATAAATGCCTTGACTTTGACATCGCCATCGCCATCACCATCGCCATCACCATCACCATCGCCATCACCATCGCCATCACCATCGCCATCGCCATCACCATCACCATCCATCCATCCATCCACTATCATGTCTCACTTGGTTCACTGGTTGGCGCCGCCGTAGAAAGAGATAGGGGGGGGGAATCTCTCCTGACGGTCACGTGTCCTGACGCGATGCCCTGACGCGAGTTTAACATTTTTTACCCATTACAAAAAGTGTTCAACGCCGCTAAAGAAGTTTTCACTTCAAAAATTGGTTGTTTGTAAAGTCGGTTTACGGACGATAATTTTACGTGATAACGTCATATCGTGCCTCTCTATCGCTTCTTCCGCGCTCTCGCTTGCACGCTCGGCTCAGGTGGAACGTGACAATGAGTCATATTTTTTCGTACGTGCAGCCGGCGTTCATCGATTTATAAGACGTTATCACGTTAATAAAATAAAAACACAATATAAGTTCTAAATCTAACGTTTAGATTTATGCGAAAAATTAATAGTAGGTACTACATCCTAGTACTACTAATAGTTTGAACAACGACCAACGTTCTTGTAGAACGGCAAAAGATCCTTCCTTAGTCGTTGGAATGATATAATGTATTGAAAATCAATATGGCGGCGTGTGTTCCGATTTTGGTAACGCGTAACAATATCTATGCATAGGTACATACAGCCTTATAATATGAAATCATTGTGTCAAAATTGAAAGAGATTTCTGGAATATACTTAGTTTAGTTGGGAATATTCAGATCGACATTCGACCTTGCAAGAATAGCTGTAATCAGAAAAGAAATCTTCAATTACCTGCAGAATACACTGAAAAATCTAAATCCACAATAAGGAAAATGCAATGAGAATTTCCCGCATCACTCTTACTCATGGCACCACTACGGTCGATCGCTCACATCGGTGGAACGGCTCGGAAATGAGCTATTCGGTGGCGGAGACCTGCAGGAAATTGTAGGCTTACAGACCCGCACCCCGCAACCGGGACCCCGCGACCGGTCCAACGGCATCCGGTCTTGGTGAATTAGATAAACTTCAGTCATAGTCTATAGGTTAATATTATAAAGAGATAAACAGAAGTAATTGTTCAACAAAAACATACACTTAATTTTGAACAATTCGTACCTAATATTGCACAAAAGCACTTCCACAAGCCCGGAATTTATCCTTTGTTTTCCATAAAAAAATACAAACCAGAAAATACCAAAGAATTGTTGGAAATGCAGTCGAAAATAACAGTGGGATAAAAGATCAAAAATTCTCAATAGGACCGAGTTCAAAGGAGGATTGGACATGCGCTAGGCGGTGTCGACAATGGAGGATGGAGGGTGGCATATCAATATTTGAGCTTACTCTGATCCACAGAGACCGAATGACCGAACGACTGAACGAGCGGTGAGTCTCAATGGACTCATTCAGATTGTAATGAATGGGATTTTTTTATGTTTCGTATTGTATTTGACTTTGGGCTCTGGACTTTTTCTTGTTTGAGGTGAAAAGTACTTTGGGTCATTTGATTCTGTTACAACTTTGTAACTGGGTTACAATTGTATTACATTCTAGTGTTGTTCAATAGTTTAGCCACGAGCCGTTTTCTGTGTTATGCTTATTTTTAACCGACTTCTAAAAAGGAGGAGGTTCTCAATTCGGATGTTTGTATTATTATTATTTTTTTTATGTTTGTTCGCGCATAACTCCGTCGCTTGCCAACCGATTTGAAAAATTATTTTTTTGTTGGAAAGGGTATACTTTCCAAATGGTCCCATGAATTTTATCGAAATCGTACAAGCGGTTTTTGAAAAATCAACAAAAATCAAAAAAATTATCTAAGTACATTGTCTATATTAACGATCTTTTCGTTTACATTTTTGTGGGGTAGGTACAACTAAAAAGTGGAAAATAAAAACGTTTTTACAAAAAAAAACACCCGACTTAAAAAAAAACACTACAAAGTGATACCTAAATAACTTTAATTTCGGAAGTCGGTGTCAAAAAACGAAAATGCGGAACCAACGACACCGACTTCCGAAATTGAAGTTATTTATCACTTTGTAGTGTTTTTTTTGAAGTCGGTTGTTTTTTTTTTGTAAAAAAGGTTTTTCTACAAATGTGTTGGTTTTAGTATTTCCTGGAGTGTGCAGACCCCAAAGATACAACGAATTCATGTTTTCTTTAATAAAATATCATTAATGAACAATGCATAGTAAGACATCTAAAATTCGCTGAACAATTTGAAAATATAGGTATTGTACTAACGAACCTACCGGACCCAAAGAGTATTCGACAAAGACGGTTCGAAGTGTGAGCCTTTGTAAATTATAATCTCTTTCGTTGATTGGGAACTGGGTGAATGAGGCGGTGGAGATGTTTCTGCTCTCTCTGAATTCAAGGGTAAAAGTTCGTTTCAATTTCATTGCAATACTTGTGTGCTCGTGGCTAATTAATAACAGCCACACGGGTCGATCGATTAGATTAAGCTACGCTTGCCGCGGTCGGTCCATGGATAAGTGACCATTTTTGACCGACTTCAAAAAAAGAGGTTCTGTATTCGACCCGTATGTATGTATGTTTGTATGTCCGCGATTTTCTCAAAAACTTATGAACCAATTTTGATAATTCTTGCACTAATGTAATCTACATACTTTCAGAAAGGTTATAGTATATAATACATTAGGTAATTATTCTTATGTACGAAGTTATATGCATAAATGTACTGGCTCTCCGGCATTTCTATGGGAATTTTGATGGATCTTCTAGTAGGTGTCTTCAATTCTTCAATGCACTAGTGTTAATTGAATTTTTGTGGGGTAGGTACAACTAAAAAGTGGAAAATACAAAATTTTTTACAAAAAAAACAACGGACTTCAAAAAAAAAACACTACAAAATGATAAATAACTTTTATTTCGGAAGTCGGTGTCAAAAAACGAAAATGCGAAACCAACGACACCAACTTCCGAAATTAAAGTTATTTATCATTTTGTAGTGTTTTTTTCTGAAGTCGGTCGTTTTTTTTTGTAAAAAAGTTTTTACTTACCAAGACCCCTCCGTGCCTTGGAAAGCACGTTAAGTCGTTGGTCCCGACTGTCAGTCGTGGATCTTTGACAATCGTAACGGGTAGTCAGACGTCTTGCCATGAGGGTATCGTATTATCCAGTTATTGACAAAGACAAGTCAAAGACAAAGCATTTATTCGTCGGATATGGTAGGTACAGAGTCGTGTCGAGACGTTTGTGGAGATTGGGGATTGTGGGAAGGAAATCATCTTTATTGAAAACTAGCTGCGCCCCGCGGTTTTACCCGCATAAGTGTCGATCCTGTGGGAATATCGGGATAAAAACTATCCTATGTCCTTCCCCGGGACTCAAACTATCTCTATATCAAATCTCATCTAAATCGGTTCAGTGGTTTAGGCGTTAAAAGGTAACATACAGACAGACAGACAGACAGAGTTACGAGTACTTTGGAATTTATAATATTAGTATGGATGTAAAGTCAATTACCGTCTCGAGGTAAATGTTAATGATACCTACTTGGTAACAATTTAGTCTGCCGCAATCAAGGACTTTGTAGGTTTTCCAATTATTAGAATTCTGTATATAAAAATGAAACCCGTTTTCCGTTGTCACGACATAACATGAAAACGGCTGGACCGATTTCGATGAAATTTGGTATAGAGATGGTTTGAGTCCCAGGAAAGGACATAGGATAGTTTTTATCCCGATATTCCCACGGGATCGACATTTACGCGGGTGAAACCGCGGGGCGCAGCTAGTACTTAATAATTTTGAAGAAGAAACTTTGTTTCAGGCTTGTATACCCGTTTTCACTAACACTACATAACATACATAACATAATCAGCCTATAATGTTCCCACTGCTGGGACATAGGCCTTCTCTCGGTGAGAGGGAGTGGGCCGACATTTAAAAAATAAATGTCGCAGCGCTGGTATTCTGATGGGGCCCGCACACGATAAAACCAAAAATAAATTATTATGACGATTTTTTGTAGGGTCACCGACCGCAGTTAGGGTAGTCACCTGAAATATCAGTTTAAAAATCAGCTTTTTATTTATTTATTAAAACTTTATGCACAAGTAAAAAAATAATACTGTACAAAGGCGGACTTAATGCCTGAGGCATTTTCTACCAGTCAACCTTAGGGTGATGCAGAGACAAAACATGGCAGGCAGCTTTTTATTGTGTAAACTTCACAGACGTTATCTTAACACAATAAAACAAAAGAAAACAGATTTTCTCAACTCAAGTAACAATACAACCAGTGGTCGTTAAACCCAAAAAAGAAACGTCAAAACTGTCTTCTTCTTATTTTACCGTGTTTAGATCATATCGATACCCTTCACGACAGCGGAGTTTTACTAGCTGATTTCATTTGGCAGTCTCACAAAAACAAACGTCAAGCTACCCGAAACTGTCAAATTTTCGCAATCAACTTTGAACCTTATTCTTTAACGATAAAGTTGACAATCTATTACAGAAAGGACGATGAGTCAGAACGTCCCCCCAACCTTACATTGACCAACAGACTTAAAATGTATCTCATTCGAACCGCCTTAGCAAGCTGATCAATTTTTACTATGACGACATCTCTCAAAAGTGCGGGATATTCCGAGAAAATCATGTTTTAGTGTTAATTTCGTCTCAACGTCCCCCCAACCCTTACATTGACCAACAGACTTAAAATGTATCTCATTCGAACCGCCTTAGCAAGCTGATCAATTTTTACTATGACGACATCTCTCAAAAGTGCGGGATATTCCGAGAAAATCATGTTTTAGTGTTAATTTCGTCTCAACGTCCCCCCAACCCTTACATTGACCAACAGACTTAAAATGTATCTCATTCGAACCGCTTTAGCAAGCTGATCAATTTTTACTATGACGACATCTCTCAAAAGTGCGGGATATTCCGAGAAAATCATGTTTTAGTGTTAATTTCGTCACAACGTCCCCCCAACCTTACATTGGCCAACAGACTTAAAATGTATCTCATTCGAACCGCCTTAGCAAGCTGATCAATTTTTACTATGAAGACATCTCTCAAAAGTGCGGGATATTCCGAGAAAATCATGTTTTAGTGTTAATTTCGTCAGAACGTCCCCCCAAGCCTTACATCGACCAACAAACTTAAAATGTATCTCATTCAAACTGTCTTAGCAAGGTGATCATTTTTTAATATGACGACATCTCTCAAAAGTGCGGGATATTCCGAGAAAAATCATGTTTTAATGTTAATATTTTTGGCACAAAATAAGAGTTTGTAAGTAAACCATATTCTTTGATTTTCAAACCTCTCAAGATCAATTAGGAGATGCCATTTAAAAAACAGAAAACGTCATTCGTTACTCGTCCAATTTTTTCTATTCCTATAGGCAGGCAGTTGTCCCACCGGCGGCGATGAACGATTAGCGAGTAGAACTAGCAACTGAAAACGAGTTGGCGAGCAGCGTGTGTGTAGTTCCGATAGTTTTGTCGCTGGGCTATCAGCGAGTTTTCGAGTGCAACGGGCGATTACTCGCACCACTCGCTCGGGGCGGTTAGTCTCACAGGGGCTTCTCTCGGCGTGAGCTCTGACCACCAAGCGACCATCGCTGAGCGAGTATCGCTAGGCGAGTATTATCTTTGATAGCTCTTGTCGCTCAGCGACAAACCAGTGAAGCGAGTCCTCGCCGGCAGTGTGAACAGTCAGCGATCAACTGTTAATATATGCATCTATTTTGTTTACACGGAATGTATATCTATTGTACGTTTCTTGAGCGAGAAAACAGCCGACAGTTAGTCGCTTCCTCGCCGGCGGTGGGACAACTGCCATATGCTCATCCACGACGGAGACGCGGGTGTCTTCGTCTTGGGCGAGCTTGAATCCCTCACTGCACTCAGGATTCAAGTCTTAACTCCCTCGCTTCGCTCAGGAGTCAACTCAAACCTAGAATCTTTCGTTGCGTTCAGGTTTCAAAATAGCGCCCGCGACAACAACACTACTTTATCCCAAAATAAATAAAACGATTTTTTATTTTATTTCTAAACCCCATGGATTTTGGAGTTAAAACTGGTTGCTAGTATTTTTATAGATCTTTATGAACCTGATAACACATACAAAAGATCTGTTGCAGGGCGGGGGACGAGCCTAGCGAATTAGAAAAATGAATAAATTGATTTTATAATTTTCATTTTATTTCTAAGCCCCATGGATTATGAAGTTAAAAGTGGTTGCTAGTCTTTTTATAGATCTTTATGAACCTGATAGCACATACAAAAGATCTGTTGCAGGGCGGGGGACGGGCCTAGCGAATTAGGAAAAATTAATAAAACGATTTTTTAATTTTTATTTTATTTTTTAACCCCATGGATTTTGAAATTAAAACTGGTTGCTAGTCTTTTTATAGACCTTTGTGAACCTACTAATACATACAAAAGTTCTGTTGAAGGGGGGGGACAGGTCTCATACAAATATGGTCATCGTTCTTTGACAGATTGTAGTAGCATGATGTGCTGGCGTCTGTACATCTATCCTCATAAATAAACATCAGATCCCAAATAAAAGAGCTTTTCAATCAAAAGATATCTACAAATGCCCTCAGCCTTTAAGAAAAGATTAAGAACAAAAGAAGCCCGATTCATCTTACCTTTCATTTCGTCAATCATAAATTCAAATCGCTGGGTCTTTACTAAATCCGCAATAGAAGATTAGGTGGTGAACCTTTAATTTCCCCAAAGAGTCTACCGGCTCTATTTGGTTTAATAAAGAAATTGGGTACTATAAAATTCTTATACTGGAAGGTACTTGTTATATTAATATGACGTCCACACGGGTTGATCGATCAGGTTAAGCTGCGCTTGCCGCAGTTTGTCCGTGGATGGGTGACCATCTTTACATACCAAGAACCCTCCGTGCCTCGGAAAGTACGATAAGCCGTTGGTCATGGTCACCCATCCACGGACCGACAATGGTGAGCGTAGCAATTTTTAATTAAACGACTTCAAAAAAGGAGGTTCTGTATTCGACATACAAACATACATGTTTGTATGTCAGCGATTTTCTCAAAAAATAATGAACCAATTTTAATAATTCTTTCACTAATGTGATCTACATACTTTCAGGAAAGTTTTAGTATATTATATAACACATTAGGTAATTATTCTTATGTACGAAGTTGTATACATAAATGTACTGCATCTCCGGCATTTCTATGCGAATTTTGATGATTCTTCTAGTCGGTATCTTCAATTCTTCAATGCACTAGTGTTAATTGAATTTGTGTGGGATAGGTACAACTAAAAAGTGAAAAATAAAAATATCTTACAAAAAAAAAACAACTGCCTTCAAAAAAAAAAACTCTACAAAGTGATAAATAACTTTAATTTCGGAAGTCGGTGTCAAAAAACGAAAATGCGGAACCAACGACACCGACTTCCGAAATTAAAGTTATTTTTCACTTCGTAGTGTATTTTTTTAAGTCGGTTGTTATTTTTTGTAATTATGGAATACGATTCAAACATCTCTTACAAACAAGCAAAGAAAACAACGTTCATCATAAAGAAACACCTAAAAATAGACACATCGCTCCGAGGGCTCCCAAATTTTAAGAAATGTAACAATAAACCCAGGCCCTTATACTTTTCCGCTCCGAGAAACTTTTCTTTTGTATACACTTGGAGAAACTCAAAAGATATTTACGTATAAAAAACTCATATTAAAGTACGTAACGGCATCCTTAGGTCACATAACGGTAAGGGTGATTGCAGATCTGCGATTTGTTGTCGCCGAAACAGCAGAATGTTTAGCATTCTCATCATCTGCCTATCCTTTTCCTAACTATGTTAGGGTCGGCTTCCAGTCTAACCAGGTGCAGCTGAATACCAATATTTTACACGGAGCGACTGCTTATCTGACCTCCACAACCCAGTTACTGGGTAATACGATACCCCTTGGTAAGACTGGTTGTCAGATTTTCGGGTTTCTAACGAACTGTAACGACTGTCAAAGATCCAAGTATGACAGCCAGAACCAACGGCTTAACATGCTTCCGAGGCACGTCTTGGTATGTAATAAAAACTTTTTTACAAAAAACAAAACTGACTTCAAAAAAACACTACAAAGTGATAAATAACTTTAATTTCGGAAGTCGGTGTCGTTGGTACCGCATTTTCGTTTTTTGACAAAAGTGTTTTTTTGTAAAAAGTTTTTATTTTTAACTTTTTAGTTATACCTATCTCACACAAATTCAATTAACACTAGTGCATTGAAGAATTGAAGACACCGACTAGAAGAATCATCAAAATTCGCATAGAAATGCCGGAGATGCAGTACATTTATGTATATAACTTCGTACATAGGAATAATTACCTAACGTATTATATGCTGAAACCTTCCTGAAAGTATAAAAAAAATCACATTATTGAAAGAATTATCAAAATTGGTTCATTTTTGAGAAAATCGCGGACATACAAACATACATAGTTACGTACATACGGGTCGAATACAGAACCTCCTTTTTTGAAGTCGGTTAAAAATGATCACCCATCTACGGACCAACCGCTGCAAGATCGATCGACCCGTGCGACTGATATTACTTAGGTAGACACAAGCCCCTCTTCTTCTCATTCTATCCTTTAGCAACAAAAACAAAAAAACTGTTGCGACTAAAAATCGCACTTATCTTAACTAAAATCGTCCATCCATCCCCACCCTTCCACCAGCTGTCGAGGCAACCTTTTTGCTTGAGTTATGAATGGTACAGACATTGTGTGTAAGAGATCACCCTGTGTTGTGTATTACACGGCTCAAATGATGCCCATAATAGCACCGGACGGAGTAATCGTCGGACAAATAAAGGATACTCGGACGGATATTAGATGTGCCTAGTTTATTATGTAGGGAATTTGTAGAGTTTATACACATCCATACTACCTATACTATATAATATTATAAAATAAAAATATTATAAATTCGAAAGTAACTCTGTTTGTTTGTCTGTATGTTACCTTTTCACGCCTAAACCACTGAACGGGTTTCGATAAAATTTCGCAGTGAGATAGATTGCATTCCGGGGAAGGACATAAGAGACACTTATGCGGGTGAATCCGTGGGGCGCAACTAGTAAGTATATAAGTTACAAGCTGCGCCCCGCGGTTTCACCCGCATAAGTATCGATCCCGTGGGAATATCGGGTTAAAATGTGCCCTATGTGATTTCCCGGGACTCAAACTATCTCTGTACCAAATTTCATTTAAATCGGTTCAGCGGTTTCGGCGTGAAAAGGTAACATACAGACAGACAGAGTTACTTTCGAATTTATAATCTATTCTTAGATACTTCTTCTTCCAACCTACGTGGTTCGAGTGACAGTTTATAAGAAAAAGGCATGGTGCGCTGTCAATGCGCGCTGGGTCGGCTTGCTGTTTGGCTTCGGATGCAACGGGCGTATTCTAGGGACGTTATAGTGTTGATTGGGTTCGTGTTATATAATTCTCATGCGCTTGTTATTTACCTATGTGCTTGTTGCTACTTAAAAATGATTTGTAAGAAATATAACTTTTGTAGGTTACTTAGTAATTTGTTTTTCAATTTATTCCGCTTCTGGTTTCTAAGATCAGAAGTGGGATCGCCACGCGTTCTAGGCCGTTTGCTATCTATTCAAATACTCAGTAATGGTGTTAAAGTAAAAGTGTTGGGATTATTTTGTGCAAACTTTTCAACCGTAAGTATCGAAGTTGTGTTTCTTACAAAATGTCAGGGCGTTAGTCGTGGTCTCTAAAAGACGTAGACTAGACACTCCTGTGAACAAAAATCTAGTGGCGGTTCTCGCAAAAATTGTCGCGATAATTCGGATGATCGTGATACGCCGCCGATTGTCGCACATCACCGTCGAAACAGTCCAATAGACCGTAGAAATAGGTCATCTAGACATCGCGTCGTAGTGTCTTGCATAGTCCGCGTAGTCGCTCTTATTGTCGCAGATATCCCGAAGACTTGTGCGACCGCCGCGACAACTCGCGCGATGTAGCCCTTGATCGAATTCTTACGAGGTAAGAAGTAATTGGGCGTAGATTGCCAACAGCATCTAGCAGTGATACTCCGTTGCATCCAACTAGCGAAAGGCGGTTATTGTCCTCCCTTCCGATCGTTTATCAGAGGATTACATCTGAAACATGAAAACCTTCCACTGCTAGGGTTCTAACCTATATCGATGACGTAATGATCTTGTCCAACTCGGTAGATGAAGGTCCTAAAACGTTGAGAGAAGTTTTACAGATACTTAAAGCTGCGGGATTTTCCATAAACTTAAAAAGTGTACTGTTCTAGATATAGAGATTGAGTACCTAGGTCGACTGATTAGACATGGTCAGGTACGGCCGAGTTTAGGTAAAGTAGATGCAATTGTACGTTCTTTAAATCTACAAATGTGGAAGAGGTTCGCCAGTCTTGAACCATTTTTGTGGGGCTGTGAGCAGGACGCTGCTCGCGATTACATTACTACATAAATTGCTTAACTAATAAACCGCTTTTAGCTATATTTGACCCTCAGTTGCTCACAGAGCTTCAAACAAACGCTAGTGCTATTGGATTTGGTGCTATTTTACTCCAAGATCATAGCGGTGGGAGAAAGAGGTTTATTGGGTATTTTAGCAAGTCCACTCAGGGCGCGGAATCGCGGTACCACAGTTACGAATTGGAAACATTGGCTGTTGTACGTGCGCTCCAGTATTTTTTTCCATTATCTAATTGGTAAACTTTAAGATAGTGACGGATTGCAATTCTTTAAATTTAACGGAGCGAAAGAAAGACTTGTTGCCTCGGGTCGCGCACCGGTTGGTTTATTTGAAGGATTTTACGTTCACTCTTGAATATAGGAAGGGTTCATTAATGCAACACGTGGATTTTTTAAGCCGTAATAATGTCTCTCATATCCGAAATCCGAACAACTGGGCAAAGATTTCTCAAACCGCTGACGCAGAGACTCAGGAGTTGATCTAAATTGAGGGAAGAGCAATTAGATCCAACGAGGTATACAATCAAAAACGATTTATTGTTTTACAAATTTACACCTAGTGGGGAAGAACAGCGACTTTTGTGCTTCATCCCGAAGGATCATAGGTTCAGTCTGTTAAGGGTTTTCCTTGATGACCATGATCATATTGGTACTGACAGAACTATAGATCTGATTTTACGACATTTTTATATTTCAATTCGTGAGGAAGTATTATACGTCATTGCCTTATATGTCTGGAACATATAATGAATCCTAGGACTCCTTCTCAGCCAATGCAGTCCTGGTCTAAGCCAGAAATCCCTTTTTCTGTTGTACATACTGATGTTCTTGGAACACTTCCAGAATCAAATGGTTTTAAATACGTTTTAATTGTAATTGATGCCTTTTCCAAGTATTGTTTACTTTACTCTTTATATAGCCGAGATGCTGATGAGTTAAAGCATGTATTCTCTAACGCAGTATCGTTATTTGGTACCCCATCTATGATAGTATGTGACCGTGGTTGGATGTACGACAGTAGTGCTTTTCAAAATTGGGTCACTGAATTGGGATCTTTGATACACTTTATTACGCCGGGTATGCATCGCGAGAACGGTCAAGTGGAAAGATATTATCGAACCGTTCTTAATATGCTGCGGATCGAGGTCGGCAACAGAGGTTCGCAATGGTCAGATGTGCTCTGGAAGGTTTAGCTCACCCTCAACATCTGCAGACAAGCCACTACCCAGACTTCACTACTACAACTGCTGGTGGGCATAGACGCGGCTACCGCCGTCGTCAGATCCTTGGTGTGAGATGTTGCATTCGAAAACTCGCATCCCGATAGAGAAGCCTTATTAACTAAGACAACGAGCTTCTGAGCTTTTCACAGCCAATCAGCATTATCAAGATCGAGATTGGAAATTTAGAGGTCCATTTATGGTAGTTGATGTTTTGTATGGTGATACCCATAGGTACGTTAAAAGCTTTAAAATTCTAACTGTACTTCTAAATACGCTCACGATAAGTTATAAATGATGTCAGTAGGTCATGTAGTACCAGTCGGAGTAGATAGTGATCACAGTGGTGATGAGCAAGCTTACATTATGAGGAGCACGCGAGTGGGGGATCTCTATCAGCCGTAGTAAAAAGTGTGTAGTCACAGGGTGATGCACATGGATCCATGCGCTGGATGTATGAAAGCAATGCGATTGCTGGTCGGCTGTAGAGCCGTGGCGTTAGAGTGGTTTGCTCGTGTGTGATTTTCTCGGTGTCTAAGGCTCTCCGTGAAAAAGATGGTTGTTGATGTGGATAACGATGGTACATGGCTCTGATAGATGATTTTCGCTATGATTAGATAACCAACGTTTGTTTACATGGCTCTGGTTGATGATTTTCGCTTTGATTAGATAATCAAAGTTTGTTTAGTTAATTTAGAGGTATTGTTTCGTAAAAAAACAATACGAAGAGGATTAAAGCTTTCTGATTTCAGAAGTTAGAAGCCGTAAATGGTCAGAATTGGTCGAGTGGACGGCGGATACGTGCTCAGTGCCTTCTTCGAGAGTGGCGAGTGGACGGCGGATACGTGCTCAGTGCCTTCTTCGAGAGTGGCGAGTGGACGGCGGATACGTGCTCAGTGCCTTCTTCGAGAGTGGCGAGTGGACGTCGGATACGTGCTCAGTGCCTTCTTCGAGAGTGGCGAGTGGACGCCGGATATGTGCTCAGTGCCTTCTTTGAGAGTGGCGAGTTATTTGTTATGAGCATGCTAACGTTTGGGCCTCTACTCTGTTCCGCGGTCATAGTGGAGACATGCAGAACTTTTGGGCCTCTGTCTCAATGACGCGATGTGTTACTAATTGTTCCGCGGTCATCGAGGAGACATGCAGAACTTTTGGGCCTCTGTCTCAATGACGCGATGTGTTACTAATTGTTCCGCGGTCATCGAGGAGACATGCAGAACTTTTGGGCCTCTGTCTCAATGACGCGATGTGTTACTAATTGTTCCGCGGTCATCGAGGAGACATGTAGAACTTTTGGGCCTCTGTCTCAATGACGCGATGTGTTACTAATTGTTCCGCGGTCATCGAGGAGACATGCAGAACTTTTGGGCCTCTGTCTCAATGACGCGATGTGCTGCTAGTTGTTGCGCGGTCATAGAGGAGACATGCAGAACTTTTTGGCCTCTGTCTCAATGACGCGATGTGTCACAAATTCATAGTAAGCATAACCTTTGGGCCTCTACTATGTATTCGTGAAAATGACAAGCGAACGTTTGGGCCTCTGTCGATAACAATGTATGGCGAGTGATGGAAATCCGGATTCTATCATTAGCGATGCATTGAATCTCTTGGGTTTGAAGATGTTTCAAACTTTAAAAGTCACTATTGGTGGTCTTTGTTGCTGGCGCTTGAGTGCACGCTTGCGCCTGAAACACTGGTCAAATTCGTGAAATCTAACTTTTGAAACTACTTCAGGTTGAATACGCTTCAAACCACAGTGGTTTTGTTATTTAATTATTCATGTACTCTTATGTATTTAACAGATAATGATGATGATCAACATAATGATGATGGCCAGGTCGTGAGAGATGGATCTGATGGGAATGGTGTTGCGGTCGAGGACGTCACGCTATCAGGAACGGCCGTCTTAGATACTTCTTCTTCCAACCTACGTGGTTCGAGTGACAGTTTATAAGAAAAAGGCATGGTGCGCTGTCAATGCGCGCTGGGTCGGCTTGCTGTTTGGCTTCGGATGCAACGGGCGTATTCTAGGGACGTTATAGTGTTGATTGGGTTCGTGTTATATAATTCTCATGCGCTTGTTATTTACCTATGTGCTTGTTGCTACTTAAAAATGATTTGTAAGAAATATAACTTTTGTAGGTTACTTAGTAATTTGTTTTTCAATTTATTCCGCTTCTGGTTTCTAAGACTATACTAATATTATAAAGAGGTAAAATTTGTAAGTTTGTATGTTTGTAAGTTTGTATGTAGGGGGTAATCTCTGGAACTACCAGTCGGATTTGAAAAATTCTTCTTGCATTTGATAGCCCAATTCTTGAGGAAGGCTATAGGCTATTTAACATCACGCTATGACCCTTAGGAGCCGAGCAAAAAGAAAAAAAGTAAAAAAGAACGTTAAGTGATAGCGCGGGCGGGTGATGCGATACGACGGGGTGGCTCGGGGGGAAACAAGAAGTTTCACGAGAACGAAGTCGCGGGCTGAAGCTAGTATTAGTATGTTTGGATACACAATATCACGCTTGCATTCTCCAAATGGGTAGGCAGACGTCTGCTGTCTGGGAATACGCTTGATGTGGGATGAAGGTACTTTTAGGGCTTCGCTGCTTTGCGGGGTAACACATTAATAATAGCAAAATCTGTCATTTTGACAGTTCAGCAACATTCGTTGCGCTATTCACGTTGTTGAGCAGAAGAATTTTTCAAACATAAGTAGCAATGGATTCGCAATTTCCTTCAAAATCTTTCACTTTGTGATTGAAAATGTATTAGGTGGGCAATTAGTCTGGCTGGTACCGCAATAGATGCGCAGCCACCAAAGGAAAGATATGCTGAATTTAATCTACGAGTATTAACTTTCAAGAAGAGGTTTTTACTTTTTCACTGGCGAAATATAGGTGTACAGACGCCAGCATATCAAGCTACCCGAAACTGTCAAATTTTCCCAATCAACTTTGAACCTTAGGCTTTGGCGATAAAGTTGAAAATCTATTAAAGAAATTTGACAGATTGTAGTAGCTTGATGTGCACCTCTGCCTAACCCTTGGGGATTTTCAGGCGTGATGTTACGTTTTATATCATATGTGTTCACTTTTGCGCGGGACTACATAAAACAATTCATAAAACAAACGCGTTCTCCACAATCTTGAAACCGATTCTAAATTCGCTTGAGTGATCGAATCTAACGAGAATTATTTCGCTGTTAGTCTGCATGATGTAAGGTTCCCTTTTACGTACCACCTTTATAGTACGTATCAGTAGGCAATGTATAATAAAGCCTTATTTCACCAGTTTTGTTAGTCTCATGCAGTGGCGTGCATTGCATACAGGCATATAAGCAGTGCCTACCTCGATATATCAACATAAGCCTGTCAATTACATTTTAGTGTATGCCCCACAATTAAGAAACTCACTAAATTATCATACCTAACAAAAAACAAAATCTTCATACAAACACGCGCGGCAGTAGGCAGTCGCCGGACGGCCTACTCGGCTCCCGTACTATTCGCACATTGTCATTGATCTTTACTCGTTCAAGTTAATACGACAAAATTAAAAATACATACGTCTCATGCGTAAACGTAATACCATGACGTTCGACCTTCGCAATTTATCACCCTTAAGTAGGCATGCCTACTCAAATAACCACACTTTTGGCCTCACTTTTTTTTCTGATTAGTGACCGCGTTTGCTGCCTACCTATTCTGAAAACCAATGCACGCCACTGGTCTCATGTAACAGGGAGCGAGTCTATGAACTGAAATGATTATTTCTGTAACATAGATCTTTGAAGACACTTTTACACGTCAATATTTTATTGGTCAATAGTTCAAACCTAGATGGCGCCAGGATTTTCCTAGCTGACTGATCCCTGAGAACAAAGGCCGAAATAAACTCAGAGGTCATGTTCTTCTAAAGTCCTAACATTATATTATTGGATTTTATGCGAGTCTAACAATGCAGGGCTATGTCTGGAAGGGCCTTTTGAAGAAAGAGCCATTGCAGCTTTGAGTTGACCTGTCTCAACAGACGACATGCATGCATCAGTTATCCTGTAGCTCAACTCTATTTTAGGGGCCGTCTCCACCATTGCGAGGATCGCCCAGAGGACACGGTGGAGCATACGGTGGAGGTCTGCCCCGCTTGGGCGGAGCACCGCCGTGTCCTCGTTGAGGCGATCGGCAGCGGCGGCGACCTCTCGCGTCCGGCCCTGGTTCAAGCCATGGTCCGGGGCGAGAGGGAGTGGGAGGCAGTCACCTCCTTCTGCGAAGCAGTCATGTTAGTGAAGGAGGTGGCGGGATTCTCTCGCTCTCGGAGACGGCCCCTTTTTTTTTTGGATAGGAAATCATCAAATGGCCCCTCCCGCTCTGGGTGGAGCGGAAGGGAGTGTCAGCGTGCCATCAAATTTTCACCGCGATGATGTCGCCGTGTGGAGACACGTTCTAAGAGAGTGTATAGAAATAAGTGGCACGACGATAATATAGCCGCGATTCTCTCGCTCGTGGAGACGGCCCCTTAGTGAGCTCAACGTGACCAATGTCGCTAATCACCACTGAGTAGGTACATAAATATTTCCTTTAAATATTTCTATCTCTCTCAGTTATTTCAAATATTTCTTTAGATACTCGTACACGAAGATCGAAAGTGTGCGTCAGAACATTTTAAGAAGCACTCTAGGGTTTCTGAGAACTTCTGAGCTTTAAGAATTACTAGCTTCTGCCCGCGACTTCGTCCGCATGAAATTTCACCCTACCCCCATTCACCCTCTTAGGGGTGGAATTTCGAAAAACCATTTCTTACTGGATACCTACTCTTCACTAAGAACACACCCTCCAAATTTCAAGTCTCTAGGACTAGCGGTTTAGGCTGTGCGTTGATATATCAGTCAGTCAGTCAGGACTTGGAATTTTATATATGTATATAGATAGCTGTGGTCGGTGACAGTACGCTCGTCTCCAATTACATGGTACCAGAGCTGGCGAAATATAGGTTTAATACACATCTGCCTTGCCTTTTTCAAACTATTTTGGGGTCAGCTTCCAGTCTAACCGGATGCAGCTATATACCAGTATTTTACATAGAGCGACTGCTTATCTGACCTCCACAAACTAATGAATGGGTAACATGATACCATTTGGCAAGCCTGGACATTTTCTAATAATAATAGTCCTCCAGATCGTATTTTGGCCATAGAGGCCAATCTCAACGGAGACTAGCTTTCGGCGTGGGAGATCTTATAGTGCACAAGTGAGTGCGCGAGCACAGGAGCACTCTCTCTTCCCTCACTCTCATAGTCAGATGAGACGGCCATCCGACGCACACTCCAGAAATTCTTAATGGAAATACCCAATAACTAAGAATTGAACCCAGGACCCCGCTTTAAGCAGTCGCGACCACGAAACCAGCGGGCAATCTAATAGGATGCAGCTGAGTAACAGCCTTTTACATGGAGCGACTGCCTACCTGACCTCCAGAACCTAGTTACTGGATAACACGATACCCTTGGCAAGACTGGTCGTTTTCTAATACGTATACGACGTATAAAGTTAAAGCCCACAAAACCTGACATTGATCAACTAACACTGAACATAACTCGTCCACAATATTTCCCTATAGCAATATTGTCTGTTACATTCCCATCCCCTAAGGAATTGTAATACAAATCTAACTCCCAGATGATATGGAATCACGTAGAAACGGCGGCCCAAAGCGTCGACAAACGTCACGCTTGACGGAGGTTTAAGCTAAACTTGTTTTCTGGTGTCATCGTGATTTATGGACAGTTTCTTGTTCATTTTAGGCCACAAGTCGGGAATTTGGTAAACTATGTTTTCGGTAGTGTTTATAAGGTCGTTTGGAGGTTAAATGTTGGGTTGAGGCTGTCACGAAATTGTACTAAATCTAGTTCTAAGTAGACCTTCATGTGCTAGAGTCCGTCGGTCAAAAATGTGAATAATTTTGATTTTCACGAAGTTATAAGTAGTAAATATGCTGTTTCATAGATTTAGACCGCTTTGGTTGGTTGGTTTGCAGTTTCCTATGGAAAAGCTGATTCTTTTTTGATAACCGGCAAAAAGGTGGAATAGAAACATGTGCTTCGGCGAATGGGTGACCATATCGTGAAAAAGTGCTTTTGTATGGCGACAAAGACGAGGGGAAGAGGGAGTCTTCAAACCAGTAAGGTACTTGATGTGTGTGTAATCAGAAGGTTTGCCAAATGAAAGAGCGTGTTCTCAGTTGAAGATTTCCTGAACGACTGATGTTCTAAACAGAGGTTGAGAGGACTTAGAATTAACTTATGAGCTACGTCATACATTGCCTAAGACGAAGATATTTAAGGCGGAGGTTTCAGAAAACGGTCAAAAAGTTGGTTTCTTAAAGCAGTGTACCTATCTCTTAATTAAACCGCAAATAATTTTGACCAAAAAAATAAATTATATTTTCAAGTCTTATTTTAACACAGTGATGGAACTCGAATCATAAATAAATATACATTAATGCATCAAAAAATGTTCAAATACACCTCTTAATTGTCTTAAAAAGCAGTTTATCCCTTCATTAACAATTTTAATTATAATAATTAAAAATATACCATTACATGGCTAATGCCAAACTGCATTCAGTGATGGATTATTTTTTATTAAACAGTTTTTGTAAATAGATAATTGCTTCATATTTGCAATAAATTACTAGCGTTGTGTCATCGCGCTTCTCTTTCTTTTCTTTGCAGTCCGACAGTGACCGCGCTTTAGGCCATATGAGGCCTCTTACAAAAATGCGCGTAGATGCATTATTTCCTCGTTGAAATTGAATACTATTCGTCGGTTGGTATAAATAGCAATTAATTGGTAAAGATAGTTCGTTTTCTCTTCTATAATAATAATAAAGCGATTTATTTTAAATTATTTGTCTATTTATTTAGCAATAATCGTTCTCCTGATGCATGTTTAGGGAAAAACTCATGGAGAGCTGATTTAAGAGCTCTAATTTGCAGATTCTGTTGAATATGATGCATCAAAACAATTTTTTTCTTATCACAAATATCATATACTTTTATAATAATAGAATACATTTTTGTTATATGCCTTGTAAACAAAGAAAAAATTACTGGACCTAATTCAATTTTCCGCTGGAAACAAGTCTGAATATCTTCGAACTTCTACATCATTTTCACATAGTATTTATACCAAAATAGTGTTCAATAATAGCTTAAACAATATCAATTAAAAAAAACAAATATTGATACTTTGACTTTTTATAAATAAAATAAAATTACTCTAAATTTCACTGCGCCGGCGATGCGCGCTCGCTCTGGCTAGAGGCCTTAATTTATTGAGGTATCCACAGGCAATCCCGGTTAAGAAGACGACAACCTCTTAGGTTGAACTGCGAGATGCTATTTATAACAAAAAAAAATTCGCGCTCAGTACCAAAATGTAAGAGGGCTCTTAATATACCTATGCGCTACACTTATTAATATATACTACTTTACCTTCGTTTACGTTCATACATCTAGTTACACGCGCGTGGCAGTTGACACCTGACCCAGTAAAGGTCAAGTACTAGGATTTTTTCAAAATATCTTTAAGTGTCGACTACATGTTATGATGACTTTATGTTAGAGTACTTTACAGACAGAAAACCCACTTTTGCTTATAACTAGTACTTATAGACCACTAGTTCTCGTTGTACGTGTTGCAAATTCAATATGGCAGGCGTTATAACTTACCTCATAGCTCGTGTTAGGTAAATAAACTAAAACTTGCCTGGCGAAACTAGTTCATCCTAAAATCGTGTTTGGCCGGTAACGTATATAAGCAATTTGTGGGTAGCAAACGCGTCCTTAGTGAAAAGTTGTATAATTTAACGCCCCTGTAAATTCAACGCCTGTAACAATTAAACATAGCCATTACCGAACACAAAACCTTTAAAGCTTAAAGTTAACATTGCCGCAAAAAGCAGCGACGTCAAAATAACATTATATTCAAAGGAAATTTCTGGATTCGCATTAGGGGCACAATCGTTCGCCGCGGAACAAACTGAATACGACCGAGGGCCCGGACGTCCGTCGCATTTAACAATAAAGATTTAGCCACAATATGGAGATATCAGAAGTTGTAGTAAGGTTTTAAAAGCTTTATTGTTCAGACGTTTTGGTTTTTTCTCAGCAGTAGTAAAGGCCGCGACTTATAGATCGTATAAGTTCGAACCCAGACAGGCGCTTTACTTTACGTAAATTATTTCTTCATTATTTTCTCAAAACGGTAAAGAAAAACATCGTGAGGAAACCGGCATGTCATAGAACCAAAATTTTACTATTTTACCACTTACTGAGAAAAGGTCTGTGTCCCAGCAGTGGGAACATTATAGGCTGATTATGCTTATGCTTATTGTAGGTTTTTTCTCATTGCCTGATTACATAACATAACATAATCAGCCTTTAATGTTCCCACTGCTGGGATACAGGCCTCCTCTCTGTGAGAGGGAGATTGAGAGGGATTGGGGTGTGAGGGGTGAGGGGGTGATTGCCTGATTGCTACTTATTAATTGGGTCAACACTCTGTGAACTTAAATCAACTCTACAATTGCCTGATTATTTAGGACTCCAACCCCGGTCGAGATCGAGACTCGAACTGTAAATTTTTTGGAAGGTCATCCAAATCTTCTTCATACAGTCTTTCTCTAGTTATTGCTGGATTAGGTCTCTCATCGTCATCTGCCTGGACTTGACTGGTTGTCAAATTATTGGGCTTCTGTCTACCCCTAGCGACTATCAAAGAGCAACGAATGACAACTGGGACCAATGGCTTAGCACGCTATCCGAGCAACGAAGGACAGGAGCATTAGGTATGTAATGGATCGTCATCCACGTACCGATCTCGGTGAGGACCCGTGTGGCTGTTATTAATTAATCCCGAGCAATGAAGATGCAATGCTACTGAAAAAAAATATTGAGCATAGACATGTTGCTCCGACCCCAAATGGAATAAGAGAATATGGTCAGGAGATGGTGATGTAGATGAGACGTCTTTGAGGTTGTGACAGACATTCTTTTCATCTATTTTTAGATATAGACTTCCCAATGCCATTCCAAGTTAAACTTCTGTCTCTTTTAATCACAGTGGCATCTCTTTCCAGCCCGAGGGTAAAATTCGGGATCAAACGCAGTCCTCCGCGTTACCGCGCGTTGTAAAAAATGACAAATAAATTGTTCCCGTCGCCACACGTAACGTTACGTGTGGGTGTGCTGTCCCTGATCACTCCGAGGGTTTAAAGATTTCTGTAGATTGTTGGTTTTTAAAAAGGTTTGTGAAGTTTTGATTTTTAAGGGTCTGATTTCTTGGGTTAACCAAAGTTTAAGAAACGTTCATTACTTACATTATGTAAATAGGTATTAAAAAGTTTCTGTGCAACAGTGTTAATAATTTTGGGCTTCACTAAGATTGCCATCGACACGCTAAAGAAAAGAAGAATTTTCTCCTTTTCAACCAAGTGTTGGTTCATATACATTGCATACCATCCACTGTTGATTTCAATTGTAATCGTCTGTATCCTCATTATCGTGTATAATTTTTCAAATCTTCATTATTAATCATGCAAAACTGTCTAAGTTTTGTTTAATTATTCATAATAACTATTTTCTTGGTGATGTCATTCATTTAACCATCCGTGGAAAAAACTTTTTAAATTACATTTTCTTCAGTCATAAAATCCAAGCACTTTTGATATTTACATAACCGAATAACCTCTACTGAATTACCAACAAAATGTGTAACTAAATTCATAATTCCAACCACAAACCATTTCTCGCAATGGTCTGGATGAGGAGCTTACCCGGCAATCCCATCAATATCCCATAAAACACGTCCGGACTGCGCGACCGACAGCCACAGAATAAACATTTAATTCAATTTCAACTCTTTGCGACAAGGATTATTCGAATACCCGCGTTTTGTTATTGTTTTTTTTTTGTTTCTGTGAAATTGATTTGCGGATTTTGATTGTTGATTTGTTGGGCAAATGTTTGTTTGTAGATTTGATTTTCAAATGGAATATTTTTATGAAGGTCTGTTAATTCAGTTTTTAAACATGTTGTCGATTTATTTGTTATGTTTTTGAATTAAGTCAACATGAAAGTTGGGTATGTGGCTACATATTTTAACCGACTTTAAAAAGGAAGACAATTATAAAATTATCGGAGCAAGGTTTTTAATTTGATTTACGAATAGTGATATAGAGAGGACATCTTAGCGAATGGGATCCTTACTGAATAGGGAAAACAATAAAACAAACTTTTAAAGGTGGTTTTTCACAAAAACACACACATTAAAATGTCACACATAATTTTTTTTTTTTGTTGAGTTTTTACGGTTGTGAGTTATATCTTTAATTTTGATAGTACATAATAAAGAGTATTCTATCCAAAGAGATTCTATCGATCTATCTTTTTCGACTATTCGTCCATGCAGGATTAAAAAAGCTTTTCTAAACTATACTTCTATGCTAAACTCCTTATAAATAAACTTTTAACGCTAAAATGACCAAGTTCATTTAATTTTATACCCCATCAACTCCGTTCTACATTTATCCAAGCTTTTTCTTATGCAATTACAGTTTTTTACAGCACGAATAGCTTAGGAATTGTTTACACCCTCGTTGCCGTGGCAACCAGCTAATTACCTTTCTTGGGGGCATCGATTTTCTTTGGTCATTGACCGAATGCGGTATTTTCATTGCCCTTATTTTTTAAAGAGACTTTTTTTCGCTGGCGGGAAAAGCGTTCATATTTTTGACGTTTTATGTCAGTTAAGAAATTCAAAGCTTTTATGTTTTTGCTGATGTTTGGTTGATCTTGTATTTTTAAGAATGGTAGTTTTAAGTAATTCTTAAGCATTGTCTTGAGTCTACTTTCGACATTTTTTGCCAACGTTTTATATAGGTTTGGATGACAGGTTCTTAAACTAGAAAAAGTGATTTCCCACGAAAATCGGTGAACTTTCAGCGGACTGGTTTTTGCAAAATCTGATGACGTATTGAATGATGCAGTACACTGATTGCGGGTTAAATATTCGTACTAAATAAATGACCGTGCAGTATACCTACTATTATAACAGTTGTCTCATTCCTACTTGCTTGTGTTAATTTCAACTTAATATAACTTGTATAAGTCTGAAATCGCTATCAATCCGCCTTGAGCAAGCGTGGTGTGTGCTCACGCCTTGTATGAATTATTAGCCTATAATGTTCCCACTGCTGGGACACAGGCCTCCTCTCTGTGAGAGGGAGTGGGCGATGATCTACCACGCAGGCCCAGTGCGGGTTGACTTCTCTATGAGAAAAGACGAAAAGACGTTTGCCCTACAGTGAGACAATAGGTAATAGGCAGGTATTGTGTTTTTCAGAATTCAAGAGACCCGTTTAAAAAAAAAAAACAAAACACAAACAGAGTAGATACATTGCCATCACTCACTGACATATCGGATATACATTAAAACCGAGTACATCCCGAGGACAGCCGAACACATCCGAATTGGTGTCGCTTACGGTAACAGTGGCGCGAATTCAACGGTTTTTTCCCATCTCAAAAACCTGTAGTAGTTTGCGCCTGTAGAAGTTTTCACTTCAATAAATCACCTATAACAATATTGATACGAGTGTTTAACGTTCGAATATCATCGACCAACTCTCTCCTTACCTCATAACGCTATGCAGACGTAATAACCACTTTATTCTTCAATACCCACTGGACTCATATTCAGAATACTCAGGTGGGGTCAGACGTACCCCGGTCAAGGGTAACGATTAAGATGTATTATGCAACACTAGATGAGATCACGTGATCGCGTGCTTAGTAACATTTATAAATCACCGACAGAAAAACAAATACGAACTAAATAAAGGTTTATATGCTGTGTAAAGCTATGTTTTTATTAGCCAGCATTGTAGGTTTTTAAGAGAAAAACGCGCGTTGGGCATTTTTTTAGATGGGAAAAAACTATTGAATTCGCGCCACTGTTACCGTAACCGACACCGCTTCGGATGTGTTCGGCTGTCCTCGGGATGTACTCGGTTTTAATGTATATCCGATATGTTAGTGAGTGATGGCAAAGTATTCTGTTTGTGTTTTGTTTATATGACGATTCAAAAAATACACACGTAATTGTTCAAGTTTTCATTTCTGTCGGCACTCCCGGAGAGCCATTTTTTTTTTGTTGGCCCATATTGGGTCCCATAGCTGGACAAAGGCCTCCTCTTTTACCTTCTAAACCACCCTCGATGTAGTCGTCGGATTGGATGCGGTTGAGCGGATTTTAAAACTTAGGCCATCGTAATTTCCGCTTTGCGTCGTTCAAAGCTGATTGCATTTTTTAACCGACTTCAAAAAAAGAGGTTCTGTATTTGACCTGTATGTATGTTTGTATGTCCGCCGTAATTTTGATAACTCTTTCACTAATGTGATCTACATACTTTCAGGAAGGTTTTATTATATAATACATTAGGTTATTATTCTTATGTACGAAGTTATATGCATAAATGTACTGCATCTCCGGCATTTTTATGCGAATTTTGACGATTCTTCCAGTCGGTGTCTTCAATTCTTCAATGCTTTAGTGTTACATAATTGAATTTGTAGTTGGTAGGTACAACTAAAAAGTGAAAAATAAAAACGTTTTTTAAAAAAAAAAAAACAACCGACTTAAAAAAAAAAACAATACAAAGTGATAAATAACTTTAATTTAATTTTTTTTTTGAACAGCGTTTTACATTTGGGTAATTTTGATCAATTGCCTAGCTAGTTTATTAGTAGCATTTAGACTAATTGGCAATAAGTGTTAACAACAGTAAAGCTATGATTCTTGGAACCTGTTGTTGATCGGAAAATGCAATAACAGCAAAAAGTAAAACAAAACACACTTTTTCTGTACTAATAATATATTATAGATAGATTTATTTTTGTATATTTGTTTGTTACACTTTCGCGCTAAAACGGCTGATTTGATTTGGATGAAATTTAGCACATGGGCAGACCATGACCTAAATTAGGACAGTAAACTTTTTATCCTGATATTTCCACGAGTTCGAGACTTATGCCGGTGAAACCGCGGGGCGCAGCTAGTCCATACTAATATTATAAATGCGAAAGTGTATCTGTCTGTCTGTTACCTCTTCACGCTTAAACCGCTGAACCGATTTAGATGAAATTTGGTACAGGGATAGTTTCGGGAAAGGACATAGTATACTTTTTATCCCGATATTCCCATGGGTTCGACACTTACGCGGTTGAAACCGCGGGGCCCAGCTAGTAACAAATAAAGAAGAAATTAAGTTATAAGAAATCATTAGTTAATTTATTTTAAATTCTTCTCTCTCGTCATTTCCAAACCAAGTCAAGTTACTTCTATTCCAAAATAGATGATTCAACCAGACAACTAGCCCCGGGAAAGAAAGAAAGAATCGTCACTCGAAAAGGTAACATTATTATGCTGACCGTACAAGATTCTGCATTAAGTTGTAATTGCAGAAGACTTCACCCACCTTGGCAAATATTCCACTGAAATTTAAATTCTGAGATGTAATTATAATTATTTATATGCTCATGTTCTCACAAGACACTGTAATTACGAATATTTAAGTCGTATGTACTAAACTAATCTGCTTTTAAATAATCTGAAAATCACAAGTGAACAAATTTTAGTTAGAAGTAGTTGCAAATATGGGTTATTATTAACTAAATGTTGTAAAATATGAGAAGATAGCTGTGTTCTTCTATTAATTATCATAGTTTTGCATTCAAAACGCTCTGTAAAATCATGATTTTGTAGATAACCGTATATACTTTGCGGCCGTCGATATATTCTACAGTATTACCATGTATTGTTATTTGATTTGCAGCTTAAGGATAATAACAATGTTTTCCTTCAAAGTGATTAATACAGCGATGTCACTAGTGTGTCCATGAAAACGGAATGTCCAAGGACAATTTAAAGAATGAAGATTATGTTAATTTTCAAAGCAATTCCTAAACACAATCAATTTCTTTTACAAGTGTCCCAATTCATCTCTGTTGGAAGACAGAAATAAGCAGAAACTTTGTATCTCCTAACTGAAATAGCACTGTCTAGGCCATCTACAGTCAACAAAAGAGATAAGTAATACATACGTAGGTACGTGTGAGTTTACATTGTTACTAACAAAATTTGGAAGTGATTCTGAATTAAATGTTTATTATCTCCTTTATTTAACTATATACATATAAATTATATTTTTAAATATTAGTATAAAAAATATATAAAAATATAAAAAATAGTAGCCCACCGGTATCGGGAACAGGGTCCAAGCTACCGGCGGTCAGGGCTCCAGAGAGAGGAACCTCCTGACAATGCGAGCCGTGTCCAGAATTACTGCTTTCTGAATCAAGCGCTTGATCCAGAATCCATGATCATATTATTACTACAATAGGTGTTAAAATACATTAAAGCTTAGCCATAATTCACCATTCGGCATGCAACATTTATATTATCAACATTCACAAAGTCGTAGTAGTCGTAGTAATTGGTAACTTTAGATTGAATTTAAACTAGCTGCGCCCCGCGGTTTCACCCGCATAAGTTATTCGGCGTCTTTGAATCGATTTGATCTTCCCATCACTAAATAGTGCTTGTGACGTCATAGTAGGTAGTAAAAAAAATGGCACGCTGGTTTTCTAACAGATCGTGATACTTGCGTTGTCTTGGTTTATCTATAGGTATCTGTGGTTACTGGGTTCAGGAGGTCAGACAGGCAGTCGCTCTATGTAAGACATTGGCAGTCAGTTGTATAGCTGACCCTACCATAGTTGGAAAAAGACTTGGCAGATTAATATAAGTGATGAATGTAGGCTGTGACGAGTGTTTTAGCTTTTGGTCAGGCATAATTTTATTGAGCTTAATCTGTCAAGCTCCGCTAATGAGACACAATTGATTTTCTATTGTTTCGTCGCCGATCGGCGAACCGCGCCGCTTGACCGGTTAATTTTATAGTGTTTTCTTTTTCAGAATGTTACATTATTGTTGCAGTGGTGGCCAAGTGGTAACAGCCGCGACTTACGAGTTGTAGGTCGTAGGTTCGAAACCAGACAACCGCTTTACTTTGTGTAAATTATTTCATCAGCACTGCTCTCAAAACGGTGAAGGAAAACATCGTGAGGAAACTGGCATGTCCTAGAACCAAAAATTCGAAGACATGTTACATCTGCCAACCCGCACTGGGCCCGCGTGGTGGATTACGGCCCACTCCCTCTCACCGAGAGGAGGCCTGTGTCCCAACAGTGGGAACATTATAGGCTGATTATGTTATGTAGTAGGTAAAGTGTGTGTATGTCAGTATTTATTACAGTGTAAATTGCTGGCATTGAAACCCGATGGCTATAATTATGAGCTAATTTTCTACACCGATGGCTCGGACGTGTGGAAAGAACGATGGAGGAAGCTATGACGAAAATAGTATTTAATAAGCCACCTTCTTCATAGGTAGTTTATAGGAATTGTTTCATTTTTTCCGCTTTGTTGATCACGTGCAAGAACCTAGTCACGACAAATAGTTCTACCTAGCTTGTTGATTATCCCCTTACTAATAAACGTTGTATACTTAGCGTCTGTACTGTTACACAACGCTTTGTCTTCTTCTTTCGAAAGTCAAATTACTGACGACTGAAAGAGAGAAATCGGTGTGTAACTATTCATCAGAAGGCCAATTCTCGTAATTTAAAACGTTCAAAATCTAGTCGCAGTCTCATCTCGACGACAAACAAATGTCAAAAACTTGTCAAAATGTAGGGAAATTATAGGTATTTTTGACAGATTTAGTCTGAGAACAGACTGTGAACGTTTTTAAAATTACGAGAATTGCCCCTCTGATATAATACGTTTATTAGTAAGGGGGTAAATGCAGTATCTTTTGATCTTCGATTGTTTAGAAGTAGTTCTGTACTTTCAAATTATTGGAACTTCTGTTGTTTTCCTTCATTTGTTTTAAACAATTTTGAAGAGCTTAGGATTTTTGATTTTGATCGAATCTGGAACGCGGTGATCCGGTAGAGTGTCAAAGTTGGTGACATAGCTCAAAGAATGAGCAAACTGAAGTGGCAATCGGCCGGCCGTATTAGCCGTAGAACCGATGACCGTTGGGGTAGAAGCATTCTTGAGTGGAGACCGCGAATCGACAAATTTTATGTTTCACTATGTAGTGTATTTTTTTTTGGAAGTCGGTTGTTTTTTTTTGTAAACAGTTTTTTTTATTCCTAAAAAAGAACATAGCAAAGTAACTGCGACGAACTTGGTTGTAGCGCGTGGTCGCTCGCTTTGCTGGCTTGGGTCGCGCGCGGTTCGTCATAGTTCCAATTTTTTTTTCCTGAGTAATGCATTACGCATCCCCGCTCGTACGGGACGAGACGGGGTATGTGGGACTCCTGTCGGAATGACACCGACTTACTTCCACAACCCTCCCGGCGCATGACCGCCTCGCTGGCGGGCCCCGCATGCGGGAATGGCTGGGAACACGTGGCTATTCCCGTCCAACACTGGTGGAGACCTGTGCAATACAGGCAAGGGTGCCCCCGCACCATCTGGGAGGAGTCGGAGATGACTGTTAAACTGACGTCTTCTTCGACTCCTCCTCCGCCCTCGGAGCGGCGCCGCATGAGGATCTTCCTCCCGCGCGCGCTCCGCCGCCTCCTTCTGGGACATGACGTGTTCGCAGAAGGTCACAGTTCTAACCTAACCTAACCCATTTGGTCGGGTTGGCCTAGCTTATGTAGGTACTGCATCAAATCTGAGATTCTATTAAAGAAACTGCTACCAACTGCAACAGACTGCTTGATGAAAAGTGATCTTGTTTAGAACTTTTTACTTGCAGTCAGGTCTTTTTTTATGTTAGCTTTTTAGTGTGGAACATTTTTGGAATTCCCTCCTCATTTTTTTTCGCTACTTTACTGTTGTTCTCCATAATCCACCATTTTGATTTAATAAAAACAAAACCTATAACCATCGCACAACCTAGACGAGCAACGGACACCTCATTTATTAAAATCCATCCAGCTGTTATGATGCTTCGACGGAACGACGGTCATAAAAGAATGTCATATACAAAGTTGCATAGATACTTACTCGTGAAAAACATAACCCTATTTATCGCGCAGTCGGGTAATAAGTTATCTTGCGTGCAGGAAGATGAATCCCATGAATATCTAAGTTAAGGCGAATGGGTAGTTGTAGCCCGCGAAATTCAATTTTTCTTACGTTTTTTGCAATTTTCAGGTCAGTGTCAGGTTGTATCTTGATCAAAATATGATTCGCGACAATAACAGGTACGTATTTACAGAATTATAATAATTAGAATCATTAATACATCTTTCTAAGTTAGATTTCTACCGTTAAGAACAAATCTCGTATGGAAAAGTGTTGGTGGTAGAAATCTAACTTAAACAGATGTATTAATGATTCTGATGATTATAATTCTGTGAATACGTACCTGTTATAGTCGCGAATCAAATTTTCATCAAGATACAACCTGACACTGACCTGAAAATTGCAAAAAACGTAAGAAAAATTGAATTTCGCGGGCTACAACTACGCATTCACCTTAAGGCGAATGGTTACGCCAAACTGCAAAGTAGACCTCTCTTTGAAGGCCTACTCCTC
The DNA here is from genome assembly GCA_945859645.1 of Amphipoea oculea. Taxonomy (NCBI): domain Eukaryota; kingdom Metazoa; phylum Arthropoda; class Insecta; order Lepidoptera; family Noctuidae; genus Amphipoea; species Amphipoea oculea. The sequence continues at coordinate 18,940,240 of OX243880.1, forward strand.
CCAAATGGATAGCCCAAATATATTTAAAAAAATATATGATATGTGACATATGTTTACAAATATAATTTAAGTTTGATTTTTTTAATATTAATGTTAGTTTTAACAACAAAAAATCATATCCATCCTCTTATTTTACGCAAGAATTTTCTTTCTACTTTCAAACGCCTGAAGCGATTTTGATGATTCTTTCACCAAATTATAGCAAATTTAATGGTTTATAAAAATTAAGTTTGTTTTTTTTAATAATTATTATTTAAGTGGGAAAAAATCAATAACACCATGGTTTTACCTATACGGGCGCGGGCAACAGCCGCCCGGCCAGTCTCGCTGGATCGTTCGCACGGGGAGGTTGTGTCGCATGTCGGCTCGCTCCGATCTGCATTTTTGTGGCAAAGACTAAATAGCGCAGATAGTACACTCGGACTGACCGTTTACGCTTGGACGTTGATAGTATTAGTAGTAGTGATAGTTTGTTTGCGAGTGGACGCTATATTATTGTCTATTGAATACTAATATAATAATATCAATAAAACACGTTTATTCAGTATACAGTTCGTTTATTCACGTATACAGTTTATAAAAAAATACAATTACAAAAAAAAATTAAAACTAACTTATGACTAATACCGCTCTTAACAGTGGTAGTTTTTAGGGTTCCGTACCCAAAGGGTAAAAACGGGACCTTATTACTAAGACTCCTCTCTCCGTCTGTCTGTCTGTCACCAGGCTGTATCTCACGAACCGTGATAGCCAGAAGAAGGGTTATGTTTTTCGAGAGTATATAATATATACTCTCGAAAAACAATTATACATACATAATAGTATTGTACAACTAAGGCATAAAAGAAGCTAGTTTACCCCGAGACGTTTATATCCACCCGAGCCGCAGGCGAGAGTGGATAGTTAAGTCGAGGGGTAAAATGGCTCGTTTACGCCTGAGTTATACACTCTGCTTTAGGTACACTTCGATTGCGAGAAAATGAAACAGGCATAAAGTATACAGTACATAATTAATCAAAAATGTTGCATCCATAGCTAATTCCTGCCACCACAGATAATACCGCCAAGAAACTTTTTAAAAGTTTTTTTTTTAATTTTCAACATTTGTCATTCGACTTGGGTACTTCATACTGCCAAAAAATGAAAACGTTTCTTTGCCTTTTTAAATAATAAATGACAACTATTTCACCTGATTTTATTAAATTAACGATAGAAAACACGGAAGTAGTATAAATTAAAGAAAATTAAATAAATCACGACTTTAATCTGCGAAGTTCTATTGTGCGTGTGGCTGTTGGGCCTGATTACTTTAGTCTTAGAAAAAAAAAATTACTTTTTGCACTAGAACATAAAAAGCGATTTTATGTCGCCTAAGCACATCATAAAGACGGACTTTTAGAGCATGAGAAGTGAAAACACATATTATTATGTATGTATGTATAATTGTTTGGCACGCTCTACGGCCTGAACGGCTCGATGGATTTTAGCTTGAGAGGTGTCGTTAGATTTGTATGTACTGTGAGAGTGACACTGGGTATATCAAAATAAAAAATACAAAATGGCGGATTTTTGGCGCAATATTATTTCTTCAAAAATTTTTTTTTTCTCATAACCTATCGAGTGGGGTATCAAAATAAAAGGTTTTAAAATGTGATTACAAAAATATATACAACTTATAATATGGTAAAAACTAATTCAAAGTGACAAATCGTAAAAAACACCTACCAAGAACTAAATCGTCTGCGAAATCTTTCACATTTGTAAACTAAAAAGCAGTAAAATTTAAAAAACCCGACTGCAACCTTATGCTAAAACTAACTGAAAAGCTAAAAACAAGCCCATTTTAAATTAAATAAAAGTTGGAAGCAGGCGGGACCCATTTGAGTTTGAAACTATAATAATGGTATTCTTCTGGCAATCACGGTTCGTGAGATACAGCCCGGTGACAGACAGACAGACGGACAGAGGAGTCTTAGTAATAAGGTCCCGTTTTTACCCTTTGGGTACGGAACCCTAAAAACTACCACTGTTAAAAGCGGTATTAGTCATAAGTTTTTTTTTGTAATTGTATTTTTTTATAATCTGTATACGTGAAAAAACGAACTGTATATTGAATGAACGTTTTTTATTGATATTATTATTATTTTTTATTTGTCTCTAAGAAAGCAGTATTTTTACTGTACAATAGCATTCATACTCACAACATAAATATTGTACGTATTCTCGATCCATCTACACTTAGTAGGTAGCGTCATAAAACTGCCTAAGACAAAATGCGTCCCACGCCGCCGCATCTGCATGCGCTACGTACGAGTACGACACTCTTTGACATTGGGGAGGTAAGCGGGCGCGCGGGGTGAGGCACTGAGTTCGCCTATGCTCCGCCCAAACGCTCAAGGACATTCGAGGCTATAATCGCCTTAAACAGAGTTTTAGTACCTACGTTCTTTGTACTGGTAATAATTGACAGCTGTTTAGATGCAATATTTGATATTCTAATTATTTATCATACACGGAAGCACATTATACGAGGGGCTTGTGGCTAAGTAATAACAGCCGCACGTTTCGATCGATCAGGTTAAGCTACGCTTGCCGCGGTTGGTCCGTGGATGGGTGACCATCTTTTCATACCAAGACCCCTCCGTGCTTCTGAAAGCACGTCGTGGATCTTTGACAGTCGTTACGGGTCGTCAGAAGCCCGAAAGTCTGACAACCAGTCTTACCAAGGGGTAGGTACCTAGCGTATTACCCCGTCACTGGCTTGTGTAGGTCAGATAGGCAGTCGCTCCATGTAAAATACTGGTATTCAGCTGCATCCGGTTAGACTGGAAGCCGACCTCAACATAGTTGGAAAAAGGCTATGCAGATGATGATGACACGGAAGTAAATTATAATTAAGTACCTACTCACGAATTTTAAAGCAAGGCCTATTGCTGAGCATATATTGGCCTTTGATTGATCAAAATTGATGAGATTTTTAGGCCTTTACTGTAATGGTTAATTGATCAACATAAAATTATAATAGGTACATTTCAACATTTCCGGAAATCGTGAAGTGTAGAAACATACATCGTAAGCCTTACATTAAAATATTTGATGAACAAGGTCGAAAACTGTACAGACGCCAGCACATCAAGTTACTACAATCTGTCAAATTTCTTTAACAAATTTTCAACTTTATCGCTAAAGCATAAGGTTCAAAGTTGATTGGGAAAATTTGACAGTTTTGGGTAGCGTGATGTGCTGGCGTCTGTACATTCATAAAGAAGAACGTTTACTTTGTTGTACGGTAAAGTTTATATAAAAACTACTTGCGCCCCGCAGCTTCACCCGCTTAAGTCTTGATCCCGTGGTAATCACACTAATATTATAAAGGCGAATGTTTGTGAGTGTGTGTGTTTATATGCTTGTTACTTCTTGACGCTCAAACGGCTGGACAAATTTTGATAAAATTTGGTATGGAGGTAGCTGACATCCTGGATTAACATATAGGCTACTTTTTATTTTATCCCGATATTCAAACGGGATCGAAACTTATGCGGGTGAAACCGCGGGGCGCAGCTAGTACTGGAATAAAACCTACCCTATGTATCAGCCGTTTTAGTGTGAAAGTGTAACAAACGACATACGAAAAATCAAATCTTTCCACTTTAATATCAAATTTTTCATTAGGAAATGTTTTATCATTTTAGCTGATTTGGATTATTTTTGATGCAATACTAATTAATACTTACGAGGCAATGCCGCCAGCCATAAATGGTTAAATAAATAAAATAATAAACAATAGCTTCGTGGAAACATTCAATACAAGTTCCCAAAACTTGTTGCAAGATCTACCATCTAACACTACTTACTATAAGTCAACTTGCTAATGAATATTGTGCATTATCTCAACACCAGATGTCTCAAATTGAATTATAAGAAACCGCACCAGGTGCCATAAAATATCCTAAGTGCGCCATAATCAGAAAACCTTTAACTTTTCCATCACTTAGACGCGTCTTCCATATTACATAAAGTCTATAATACGCAGATGAGCACCTGCCGATAAACATACGCTATAAAACCACCATTATACCACAGCACATGAATCAGTTGCATAATTACTACCATATCACTTAATAACTTATCATTTTGTTTTATCTTTGTAACATCTTAAAATTCACCCATCATTTTCAACCTTAACTTCTAAAGCTGAAGGTTCAAGTTAAAGTGTGAATGTTTGCGGTGGAGTTAGGTCGTTTTGTTGCTAAGCGGTGATTGATTCGTGATCGTGCTGCATTGCACAGTTCGAGATGACCTTCAAACACTCACGCGCAGTTTCGTACAGTCGCGGTTAAAAGTGTTTGGTGGTATTATTTTATTTTGTGACAGGTTAAATGTGCGTTTTTAAATCCTTTTTGATTAAGTTTTCATATTTAAATTTCATAACAAGGTATATGATGAGAATGCAAGTCTCTATTTATCCAATGTTCCATAGTTTCAAAAGCCTTTAACTTCTTTTAGATTTGTATTTGAATACGATTTGCATGTCCATGTGACGTAGAACATGGAGGATTTTTATTATAAAACTAGCTGCGCCCCGCGGTTTCACCCGCGTAAATGTCGATCCCATGGGAATATCGGGATAAAAAGTAGCCTATATGTTAATCCACGGTGTCAGCTACCTCCATACAACATTTTATCGAAATTGGTCCCGCCGTTTGAGCGTGAAGAAGTAACAAACATATAAACACACCCCCCACACACACACACACTCACAAACTTTCGCCATTATAATATTAGAGTGATGTAAGTAGTGTGATGTGATAGTATTCCAGACCATATTTCGGCTATAGCGAGTATGGAGACCAATCTCAACGCAGACTAGCATTCGGCGCGGGAGATGTTATAGTGCACAAGTGTGTGCACAGACACAGGTGCATTCTTTCTTCCCTCACTCTGAAAGTCCGACAGGACGGCATGCAATCCAACACGATCGGAGAAAGATCAGGCGCAGGAGGCACGGGTGTACCACACCGCCAACTTCCAAACTCCGGACTGTTACTAAGGAATTCCTAATTAAAAAACCCAATAAGACTTTGCCCGACTGCGCATTATAAACGCACTATATAGTGCGTTTATAATGCGCACTATAAACGCATTGCATGCATTATAAACGCACTATAGCGTTTATAATACGCACAGCAAAAAAGAGTAGAACTCTCTACCTGCGTCTGTTTTTCCGAGCGCATACAACCCGAATCTCTTTAAAGTGAGAGAGACCAGGCTTCTTCTGGGTAAACTTGCTCCATCATCGACTTTGTCTCTGTCACCTTTGACCTAGGCTAAAGTCAAGAGCAAGCCCATTTCAATTAAAAAAAAAACAATTTACTCAATGTTTGGAAAGAAATAATTAATTGATGATTTGATGATAAACTTAACTTTGAATTTTTGTGCTAAATTATCATTTAGGTATTTAGGTGTCCTTTGAATTCTTATGAAATAATACCTCGTAAATGAATTCAAGAAAATAGCCCATTAAAAACTTATTTTGGCAATCATAATAATATTGTAACTTTTCGCAACGCTTGAAGTATCCAAATCGAAAAACTTAAATGTCCAAAATGACTTGTCAATTAAGTTAGAAACAGGCTTTAGACATTAGAATATTCCATTAAAGTTGAAGTTTTGATTCGGCTTAAGTTAACTGGCACAACTTTCAGGAGTCTCTCATGGATGAGAAGTTTCTAAGTTCATATGAAGACGGGAGTGTATCCAGATGTGATACGTGGGAAGCTATGTAATATGGCTGACGATAAAACTGTTTCGTGGTAAACGGTGTATAATTAAAAGAAAGAAACATGTCTTTAATGGCATTAGATACAGAAAAAAAAAACGCTCCGGGAGTGCCGACAGAAGTGAAAACAAAACACAAACAAAATACTTTGCCATCACTCACTGACAAATCGGATCTGACATTAAAACCGAGTACATCCCGAGAACAGCCGAACACATCCGACGTAGTGTCAGTTACGGTAACAGTGGCGCGAATTCAATGGTGTTTTTCCATCTCAAAAAATGCCCAACGTGCAGCCTAAAGAAGTTTTCACTTCAAAAATACCTAAAAACGAATGATTATTCTGCTGAGAAAAGTGGTGACTCAAAGATAAAAGCCGCAACTTACGAGTTGTATGTCGCGGGTTCGAACCCAGGCAAGTGCTTTACTTTGTGTAATTTATTTCATTACCACAGCTCTCAAAACGTCGTGAGGAAACGGACATGTCCTGAAGGCCAATTCTCGTAATTTAAAACGTTCAAAATCTAGTCGCAGTCTCATCTCGGCGATAAACAAACGTCAAAAAGTTGTCAAAATGTAGGGAAATTAGAGGTATTTTTGACAGATTGAGACTGAGATCAACCTGTGAACATTCTTAAAATTACGAGACTTGCCCCTCTGGTATCACATTTTTTGAAGTGAAACTTCTTTACGCACGTTTGACTTGGGGAGTAAGCTGGCGAACGCGTTACGAAAAGTGTGATCGGGCGAGGCGAACGGGAGTTGAGTGGGGGATATAAGCAAGAGAAAGCAGTGCGCGCGCACATTTTCTTTCTCTCTTCCTCTCATAGCCAAATACGTTTGAAGTTTCACTTCAGTCGTGTGGTCATAAGCACACTCGGTTTTTTTTCATACCTTCAACACTAAAGGATATAGTCTCCAAGCTCTGTTCAGCATTGTACGTAAATGATGGCATGCAGCTAATCTTCGCGAGATTGGAAGCAATTGGCGGAATTAAATAATTGTTGTTATACCATTAAATAATTCTGTATTACGTATTGCACTGAATCATGTTGGGACAACTTCTATTGCGGCAAGTAACGTTCTTCTTCATTCTGGAGTATTCTTGATGTCTTTCTAACTATAAGAACGTGTAATATGTTCAGTTATTTGCTTTTCTATAAATAGATAGCATTTACATAGCGGCTGTCGCTGAAAACCAGCGCTGGGGCTCTGTCTTGCATAGGATCGTAGCATAATGCTGAGCGATAGCCGTTTTCCGTGGATCTGACGCATGTTTCCCCCTACCATTTTATTTTATTTTTTAAGTGATACTTCTTTACGCACGCTTGACTTGGGGAGTAAGCTGGCGAACGCGTGACGTAAGCGTTACGAAAAGTGTAATCGGGCGAGGCGAACGGGAGTTGAGTGGGGGATATAAGCAAGAGAAAGCAGTGCGCGTGCACATTTTCTTTCTCTCTTCCTCTCATAGCCAAATACGTTTGAAGTTTTACTTCAGTCGTGTGGTCATAAGCACACTCGGTTTTTTTGTGTTTATGTTATTTTTTGTGTTATTTTCACCGCAAATAAACGTATTTTCTTTCTTTCTTTCACAGAGTCTTTGGTCAACTGGACCCACTCGAACTGGACCCGCGGGTCCAGTTGACCAAAGGAAAATATCCTATGATGTTCCCACTGCTGGGACACAAACCTACTCTCCGTGAGAGGAATAAGACCGTAATCAACCACGCGGGCCCAGTGCGGGTTGGAAGATGTCACAAGTCTTCGAATTTTTAGCTTCTGGGACATGCTGGTGGATTACAATGTTACGAGACGAAGATTTTTGAAAAGAAAGATTAATTTGCGAATACTCGCCGTAAGGCTGTCTAATTGTGGTTGGAAGAGGCGAACCTATAGTAAACCCACATCCATACTATACTAATATTATAAATCCGTAAGTAACTCTGTCTGTCTGTATGTTACCCTTTCACGCCTAAACCGCTGAACCGATTTAAATGAAATTTGGTATAGAGATAGTTTGAGTCCCGGGAAAGGATATAGGATAGTTTTTATCCCGATATTCTCACGGGATCGAGACTTATGCGGGTGAAACCGCAGGACGCAGCTAGTTTCTTCATAAATAGGGGGCGAGTCTATTGCCATCAACCTGGCACAAATCCAGACTCCGGGCTGCTGCTGAGAAATTCCAGATGGAATAACCCAATAACACTTTGCCCGGCCTGAGAATTGAACCCGGGACCTCATGTTCCTTAGCGCTTGCGATCACTATACTAACGATCCAGTTACCCTCTATTATCAAGCTAATATTCCCCAATAATATTCTCAAGCATCGCATAGCTTAACCAACTCAAGGCAGAGTTCTCATGGTGAAGCGATCGTGTGTTCAAATTGGGTTAAAGTTGAACGCGGCTTATGAACCGATTTCTGAAACGTAACTTACTGTGTATACCTACGATTATATGACTAGACGCTGCGCCCCGCGGTTTCACCCGCATAATTGTCGATCCCGTGGGAATATCGGGATAAAAATTAGCTTATATGTTAATCCAGGGTGTCAACTAACTCCATACAAAATTTTATCAAAATTGGTGTAGCCGTTTGAGCGTGAAGAAGTAACAAACATATAAACACACGCACACACACATTCACAAACTTTCGCCTGTATAATAGTGTGATTAGTGTAAAAACCAAATTATAAAAAATGTTGCTTTCTAAGGTTTACCGATGTGTTGCTGACTTCAACAAAAACTTGTCCTTGTCTTCCACTTTTGTCCACACTCTGGCATAACCTTTTTTTTTTTCATGACAAAAAACTTTAAATCATTCTTAGCTTCTTACAAGTTAATGATTAACACTTGTGAGCAGGAGTGTACCGGTTGGTCGACTATGTAAGTTAGATGTCAAGTACAGTCGCCGGCTTATGTAAGTGCAAAGTTATCTTTGTTTACGTTTCGACTGGTTCTTTTGATCTTTACAATATGACCATAATTTTGACAAGTTTCCCATGTAACGTATTTTTTACACAGGTTTGAATCCTGTGATAGTTTTTTCAAATGATGGTCTATTGTTATTAAAGGGATCCCTTCTTTTCGCGTAATGTTCTTTGTCCTAATATACTTCGGCATAACGATTTTGGCACAATTTGTTTTGGCATAATAATACTTCGGCATAATTTTTTAGGCATACATTTTATGTTGGCATAATCATCTTAAAGACTAATTTGTTTTGGCATAAATTTAATTCGCAGAATACTAAACGACGTTAGGGGCACCCCGAGGTTCGGTTTGGTTAGGTTCCTTCTAACCCTGCAGACAGAAATAGGAGCCCCGCACAGCGGGGCTCCGTCGACCTGACGTCGTTAGAAATAAAACGAGCATGCTAAATTTATGCTTTAGAATGTTATGCTTAATCATTATTATGATTAGAAAAATTATGCTTAAAAAAATATGCGTAAGCTGTTATGCGTAATTATATTATGCGAAAATATAATTATGCCAAACAAAATTATGCTAAGTTATATTAGGTCTTAAAATTTTATGCAAATGGATAGGGAACCGTTATTAAAACATTTTTCAACCATGTGAATCAACTCTCTTTTGGTGCGTATTGTTTTTACATAACATCACAATAATCATCCTGTAATGTTTCCACTGTGTGACACAGGCCTCCTCTAAGTGAGAATGAGTAGGCCGTAATCCACCACGCAGGCCCAGTGCGGGTTGGTAGATGTCACATGTCTTCGAATTTTTGGTTCTAGGACATGCCGGTTTCCTCACGATGTTTTCCTTCACCGTTTTAAGAGCAGTGGTGATGATATAATTTACACCGAGTAAAGCGCCTGTCTGGGTTCGAACCTGCGGCCTACAACTCGTAAGACGCGGCTGATACCACTAGGCCACCACTGCTCTCAGCACCATGTATCTATCACAAAATTGATTTTTTTAAAAATAGTAAGGCGCAATTCTATATTCTAAATCTTATGTTATTCTGTGACTAAAGTATCAGTACATGTGTGGAAGTGTTATCAAACATAAATAGTCAATATAGTGTTTAAAAAACCATCGCGAAATAAAATAACAATACAAAACTATAAACCATATATAAGTGATCTAATCATCAAAACAATGTAATTTGTGTTGTCTAAAACCGTTCAAAGTGCACGTTCCGTATCGACAAAAGTGAATATTTACAAAAAAAGTGTCTATTGTTCGTCAAACAGTGTACCGAACATGGAAAAAAATTCCTAAGTTATGAGTCACAGTAACGGATTTACTGTATTTGAAATCAAAACCTACTAGAAACGATACCACAATTTCGTCATCAAAGTAAACGGGCGCCGTAGCTGAGTGTGCACACGAGCCGCCATAACAACGTTACGGAACAAGCTGTCGCAGGTTCGATCCTCAGCTAATGATTGTCTTTTTGTAAGATTTCTTAATCATAAAAATCTTAACAAAGACCACCGGCACTCGCAGGAACTAATATCCGTGCAGAGTTACTAGCAGAATTCAACAGAGGGCGTTTCATTTACTTAAAATGGATCAAGAAAGCAACAACATTACCTTTCGTAAAATCTGTCGAACTAGTTCGTTAAATGATCTTACCAGCAGTAGCAGTAACAAAAACATATTCGACATGACAATGATGAGCATACCAGATAGCCCACATGATAATAGTGGGGAAATAAATGATTTGAGTGAACAAGTTAAAGTACTTACGTCACAACTACAAAGCGCTCACCTAGAAATAGAGAATTTAAATAGCGAAAACTTTCGTCTCAAATCAGATCTTCAAAAATCGTTAAAAACCATAAATACATATAAACAAATGTGCTTATCACCTGAGAGAAAAAGCAGGACACCGAAATCAGTTCGAAAAGCCAAATTATCGGTTCATAACAAAACTGAGATGAGTTCTCCAAACGATGATCTAGCTAAACCATCTTCTGGTAATTACAATCCTCAAGTCCCGATGATCATGATTGACAAAGAGACTCAAACTTCTAGCCACGCCAATACGCAGCCAGCAAAAAATTTAAAAGAGGTACACTCATCTGTAACCGTCAATAGTAATAAACCTAAACTTAGTAAAAAAGAGCTGGCAGATATCATTGCAAGAACTAAACAAAAGAATAAATTATGTATTCTAAGCAGTGGCTCCAAACCTGCAGGGCATTTATCCTTGATTCAAGACATCTTCTCCGACTACTTCGATTTCTGCCATTATTTTATACCAAATGGAACTGTAAAGGAACTCTTAGACAACATAGAAAATAAATTGAAAGACTTTACTGATAACGATTACTGTATCATTTTCATGGGAGAAAATGACATAAAATCTGAGAGTAATTATATAAACCTGATAAATATGATAAAAAAATCGCTACAGAAGGTGGCCCACACCAATAATATTATCTGTTTACCGACATTTATAACAGGAGCTCCGATTTACAATTTTAAAGTGGATATGTTCAATAATCTGCTTAATCTTGACCTACAAAATAATGACTACGCCTACCTATTTGACAGCAACAGTGAGCTATCACTAGACATGTTCTCCAACACAACAGGAAAAATAAAAAGAAATGGAATGAAACGTATATACGACGGCATTATGAATAAGATTGTAATTGATTTGTGCGCATTTGGTCAGTTTGACATAACACCGAATAATATTAGCATACAAACGGAACCTTATAATGTTATAAACTCACCTCAATTGCATGAAAAAGAAACCAACAACCAGTTTTTTCTCTGAGAAATATATGTATATCCTACATCAGAATATTGCAGGTTTAATTAACAAATCTGATGCATTATGTGTAAACTTAGAAGAACTGGTAGACAGCAACAAAATTGTAGACGTCATATGTATTTCTGAGCACTTTATGATGACAGGATTTGAGTCAAACTTATACCTACCAAATTACAATTTGGCTTCATTTTACAGTAGAACAAATAGTAAAAGAGGAGGAACATGTATTTTACTTAAAAAAGAACATAAATTCAGAGATATTCCAGAAATCCGCAAATTTTGTCTTGACTGTATATTAGAAGGTTGTGCAATTGAACTACTTGACTTTAAAATTATCATTGTTTGTATATATAGGGTACCTAAACAAAATAACTTGTATACGTTCTTTCATAAACTGGAAAAATTTCTGACTTATATAGCCAAATTGAATTGTAAAAATATTATAATTACTGGTGATTTTAATATAGATGTTTTAAAACGCAATAATGTAACATTAGATTTTGAATGTTTACTGTTAAACTACAATTTAAAACTGGCTTTACATGAACCAACCAGATTCGCCAGTGGAACTTGCATTGATAATTTTGCACATAACTTTAAAAAGGGATGTAAATCTGAAATTTTGGAATTGGGCCTGTCGGACCATACAGCCCAATTAATCAAAGTCCCTGTTAAAAAAAATCTGACATTGCATTATTGGCGTTCAATGAAACGTGATTATTGCAAGGAAAATATTGATAAATTTAAAATGTGTGTTAAGAACTTCGCTTTCTCGGATATTTACCTCACTGAGGACCCAAACACAGCTTATCGACACTTTATAGCTGATTTTAAACTTTTTTATGACCTTTGTTTTCCACGAACCCAATATTTAATAAGAGTCAATCATAAACCAAAGTGGGTATCACGTGGTGTAAAAATTTGCAGTCGAAAGAAAAAAGACTTGCTTTGGAAATCCAGACTAAACTCAACAAAAGACAACAAATTAAAGTACTTAAATTATAGTCAGTTATTCAAAAAAATTATAAAACTAACAAAACGGGCGCAAAATAACTATAAAATATTAACGTCTCAAAATAAAACTAAAACAGCGTGGCGGATTATAAACGAAACGAGACTTAACACCCCAAAAGAATCCATAGATAAAATAAAAATTGATGAAAATAACGTCCTTGATAATCCAACAGAAATAGCGAACGCATTTAATAATTATTTTATTGAAAAAGTCAATCCCCTACCGGGTGCCGGGAACAAAGTAACGTCTTTAATTAATCACCGATTAAATTCAATGTTTCTTGCACCAAGTTCACCCTACCAGATTAATAAAATTATAAACAACCTTAAAAATACCAACAGTGTAGGATATGATGGTATCTCTACTAAAATAATTAAAGCAGTAAATGAGGATATATGCCATCACTTGAGTCACATTCTGAATTTGTCGATATCGTCTGGAATATTTCCACAAGATCTTAAACTATCCGTTATAAAACCTTTATTCAAAAAAGGATGCAAACAGTTAATGGTGAATTATAGGCCTATTGCACTATTATCAATATTTTCAAAAATTTTCGAAAAGTATCTTTATAGCGAACTTAATTCATATCTAGAAAAAAATAAAATATTGTGCAATGAACAAAAGGGTTTTCGACAAAATAAAACCACGAATATGGCCATTTATGAATTTATCCAAAATGTTATAGGCCACGTTGACAAAACAGTTCCAGCTTGTGCAATTTATTGCGATATGTCACAGGCGTTTGATTATGTAGATCATAATATACTAATCAGTAAACTTGAAGCATACGGCATAAGAGGCAATATTTTAGATTTAATTAGATCCTATTTAACTAACCGACAACAGATAACAGTAGTAACTAAAGTGAATCCTAAAAATAAAAAAGAGGAAACATTCAGCTCCGTGAGGAGAAATGTCACATACGGTGTTCCTCAAGGCAGTGTCCTAGGGCCGCCGTTGTTTATTATCTATATCAACGACTTACCAAAGGCAACGACTCAACCAATGACATTATTTGCTGATGACAGTACAGTTTCAATTGCATGTAAGGACATTAATAATTATAAATCTGACATAAATAATTCATTGACATCTATAATTTCTTGGCTTGATAATAATAATTTAAAAATAAATTTATCTAAAACAAATATAATGCACTTTGGACAAAGATTGCATAATCCATTAAATGTAAATTTGATTTATGATAATTACACTATAAATGAAGTATCTAATATCCGTTTTCTCGGCTTAACTATAGACAGCAAACTAAACTGGAAAGAACACATTGACGCACTATGTAAAAAAATCAGTAGTCAAGCATATGCTCTGTACCAACTTGCTTCATCTATCAACACTAATGTGTTACTATCGGCTTATTATGGACTCGTTGAATCTGTCCTAAGATATGGCATTATCTTCTGGGGCAATTCATCAAATAAAGATATGGCATTTAAAATGCAAAAGCGATGCATACGTGCTATGTTCGGTATCCAAAGTACTGTGAGCTGTAAGCCACTTTTCACAAAGCATAAAATCCTCACACTGCCGTCACTTTATATTTTAGAAATCGCCTTATTTGTAAGAAATAACCCACATTTGTTTCCTCGAATATCGGACCTTGTAACACGAAATCGCCGGGATAATAGTAAACTTCGTGTTCAGCCAGCTAAGACAGCACTACTGTATAAAAGCGTTGTATGCAGAGCACCGATAATTTATAACAATATCCCTATCTGTGTCAAAAAACTAAGTACAGACCAGTTTAAGAAAACGTTTAAAAAAATACTGACAGAAAAAGCTTACTATAATATCAATGAATTTTTAAATGACAAATCGCTCTGACTGAATCTATTATATTTATTTTGAATCGCATGAATATTTACCAATTGTTTTTTATTTATAATTTAATATTAATGTTATTGTTATTTTTTTTTTTTTTTGAGACTTTGTATATTTCTTTTTAATTGTAATTTTTTTTTTTATTTTTGAAATCTTATGGTCTTTCGACCTAATTTGTACACCAGCCATGGTCAAACATGTTGTGCCAAAGAACATCCTGTAACACCTACAATAAACATTATACCATGTTTATAATCTACACATGTTTTTGCAAATAAATTGATCTTTATCTTTATCTTTATCTTTAAATTAATTTACCTGCTATTGCATCTTTTTACCTATTATGCTAGTTATAGTAATTTTATTATAGGTGCATCGTATTCACATGTGCAAAATATTTTAAAACATTTTTAAAAGAGTAACAGTAGAGTTTCTTGCCCATTCTTCTTCATGCGAAAGTTCTACTTTAGGAAGGGGCTTTTGACTTTGACAATGTGATTTACGGACAACTTAAATTGGTAGTCAATTTTGTAAACAATTCAGTTCCCTGACATTGTTTACAGCAACAACTTTAAACCTAAAATCGCGAAAAAAAATCAGCTGTTCCTTGCATTTATGTTCACACTAGCTGCGCCCCGCGGTTTTACCCGCATAAGTCTTGATCCCGTGGGAATATCGGGATAAAAAGTACCCTATATCCTTTTCCGGGACTCAAGCTATCTCTATACCAAATTTCATCAAAATTGGTCCAGCCGTTTGAGCGTGAAGAAGTAACAAACATATAAACACACACACACACTCACAAACTTTCGCCTTTATAATATTAGTGTGATAACTCGTCAAAATGTAGGGAAGAGCCGCCGATTTTTTTTTCGCGATTTCAGGTTTGGTCCCATAGTAAAAGTTGTTCATAATGATGATTACAATCACCCCTTAAAACGATGCCCATGAATTGAATTTCATCCTGTATACCTAGTATGTTTAAGTATGGGTACTTGAACAACAGTCCTAACAGTCAGCGGGCTTCCTGAATCAATTTCTAATCATACACGTAAAGTTGCATAATTAGCTTTGCCTCCAGCAATGGATTTAGCAGGATGAGTTAGTTGATTGATTGATTGATTCACAAACATCCAGATTCTGAATAATTACCTGTGGGCTATGTGAATGCCGGTACCACGATATTAGCTATACAGGAAACTAATACTGCCCGGAGGATTGTATGCCAGCGATATTTGACTTGATCAGTCAAAACTTAATTAAGATTCAGCTAATATAATTTGTAGTAGATATATCTACAGCCAGGCAAACTAATTGCTAAGCAAATTGACACCCTACGTGAATTTGCGTTGTTGAATAGCCATTTCATACCACTGTCAAAGAGTGAAAGTTGTGGTAGCGTTGTAGTCAATTTGCTATACAATTAACTTACCTGACTTTACCTACGTATCGGACGTACCACCCTGGTTAGTCAGCCCCCCTACCTCATGAGCTTTTCTTAAAACGCTAAAAGAGAATATCGAATAATATTATTAATTCTATTTGTATTGTTGGCATTTTTTAATTTAAATTTTTTTAATTTGGATAATTAATGTAGGTAATGATTTGCACGCCGTAAGGTAAAATGTAGCTGATCTCATTTATTTATGTTATTAATCTTATACTGTACCTACCTACATTTAGAGAAAATAAAATTCTGATTCTGATACGAAAAAATTATTTGTGAAAAAAGATGACCTAACTTAGACGTATTTTTATGGCTATAATTAGTATCCTTTTTGAAGTTGGATAGTAGGTACTTCCGTTTACATAAACTCATGCGCATTCTAACCGGGGCGAGGCCTAGCAGTCGTGCGATAAAAAGTGACGGGGTGCAAGTTCATGCCTGCCTTTATGCGCCTTTCTAAAGTCACTAACTTTTGCAGTCTAGACAATTTACTTCGTAGCCTTTATAGACAGCGATCTCATTTTATAGGTACAGGCAGTTTTATGTACGTTTTTATTGGTAGGTAAGTCTCCTACATTCGCTGAGTACCTTTGGTAATGAGAATCTAAAGAGTGTTCATTTTGGAACGTATTATAAACTAAATAATGAGTGTTCTTTGGAATGTAAGTGAACACAAAAGAACTATTATGTGATTTAACATAACTTTGCCAATCAAACGTTATCGAAGTATCTACGGATCATATGACAATTCGGTTTCGAATTTAGTGTGGTCACTATAGTTCGACCGAATTACTTTTCGGTTTTCGGGAGTATTTAACCGATACATATATACAAGGTGAAATTTTAATACAGTGCTCAGTACGTTTAACCAAAGATATCCAAGCAAAAAAAAACACTGATTAAATTTTATTTTACACACAAACTAAAATATATATATACTATATACAAATAATAATAATAAAAAAAAGACAGGAGTTCATTGGGCATCGAAAAATTCGTCCGCATCGCTGTCAATGGGATAAGTGCCCAAAAGGCTGGCAGCATTGCCACGTTGGATGGCAATGCTTATTCTTTGGGCTAAAAATATGCCAGCACTCTGGTCACGCGAAGAGTCAACCAAACGCTTGGCGATATCGCGAAATATGCGATGAGCACTCGGACCCCAAGGCCCTAGAGTTTCAACCCCAAACGGCTCAAACATATAGCTCCCAATAAGGTTGTTATATTTGCGCCGTTTGAGGTTTTCTGCTCCTGCAGCAGCCGCCCCAGCACCGCCCGCCGTGCTAGGAAGATGGGATGGCGCGAGGGTGTCGACACAGGTTGCATCCCACACCAAAGGCCTACCCAACTTCCAAGGCATTATGGTCATACAAAAAAAAAATCAGCTGTTCTTTGTATTTATGTTCACATAACTCGTCAAAATGTAGCTGATTTTTTTTTCGCGATTTCAGGTTTGGTCACATAGTAAAAGCTGGTGTTCATAATAATGAGTACAATGACCCCTTAAAAGGATGCCTATGAATTCAATTTCATCCTGTATATCCAATTTTGACCATTGTCGTTATCAGTGATTCAATTATTAATGTTCTTCAATAGTGGACCGTAATGATTATGTCTATTATACTTTGATACACAGCATAATATAAACACTGTAGATACATAACATAATCAGCCTACAATCTTCCCACTGCTGGGACTCAGGCCTCCTCTCTGTGAATGGGAGTGGACCGTGTTCCACCACGCGGCCCCAATGTGGGTTGGTAGATTTCACATGTCTTCGAATTTTTGTTCTAGAACATGCCGGTCACCTCACGATGTTTTCCTTCACCGTTGTGAAAACAGTGGTGATACTTGCACTCAATCTTCTCCTTTTTCTTTTTTTTTCTTCCTGCATTCAATTTTTTTTTTCAAAATTTTTTCTTCTCAATTTTCTTTAAGTATTTTATTACTTGCAGCGCCCTGCGGTTTCACCCGCGTCAGTTTCGATCCCGTGGGAATATCAGGATAAAAACTATCCTATGTCCTTTCCCGGAACTCAAACTATCTCTACACTAAATTTCATCGAAATCGGTTCAGCGGTTTAGGCGTGAAAAGGTAACATACAGACAGACAGAGTTACTTTCGAATTTATAATATTAGTATGGATTCTTTCTTCCTTGTCCGATATACTGTAGGTATCTAGATCAATGTTTTCGTAGAATACCTACATAGAACAAATACTTAGACAATGACTGTCGCACAGCTGATTGAAAGGACAGGGCTATAAGTATTTTCTAACTGCTTTGTTCTGAGATAAGAAAGATCATTTAACATTGATATACCATCACGCCTGCAATCCCCGAAGGATGTAGCAGAGGTGTACAGACGCCAGCACATCAAGCTACTACAATCTGTCAAAATTCTTTAATGGATTTTCAACTTTATCACTAAAACTTAAGGTTCAAAGTTGACTGGGAAAATTTGACAGTTTCGGGTAGCTTGATGTGCTGGCGTCTGTACCTATAGTACACCCATATTTCGACAGTTATATTTAAGTACCATGTACAGTCAACAATAGAGACAAGTATGCAGGATCGTCGGATATAGTTGAAGTTTAATAAGAAACCGATGGATGTTGTCGACCGAAATTTCATTTGATAAATGAGCTGTTTGTTTTCTATTAATAAAATTAAATTGTATTCGAGCACATCCATCGGTTTCGAAACTTACTAACTAAACTAGCACCTTTACGAGTATCGTGCTTAGACAGCACGAAATCCATAAATACATCTATATCTACTTATAATAAATCTGTAGAAGTGAAAATTCTGTACATTGAAAATATCAATAAAATAAATGGCAGGGGGTGTTACTTGACCGACACCGAACCCAAAATGGGATTAAAAAAATTTTTGTCTGTCTGTCTGTCTGTCTGTTTGTTCAGGCATCACGCAAAAACTACCGGTTCGATTACGATGAAACTTGGTATAATTATTCTTTAATATCCTGGGCACCACACTGGGTACTTTTAATCCCGGAAAAGTATATACAATAACAAACAAACTTAATTTTGCGGTTCGATCCCTAGACCCCATTACTGTACCAACCGCAAATAATAAGTTTGTCTTAGGTTACGTGGAGGGTGTGTTCTTTGTGAAGAGTAGGTATCCACTAAGAAAGTGTTTTTCGAAATTTCAATCCTAAGAGGGTGAATGGAGGGAGGGTGACATTTCACGCGGACGAAGTCGCGGGCAGAAGCTAGTTATAAATAAATTCACTTTCCGTCTGTTTTGTTCACTGACCACCAGACTGGCTTGTGAGGAGCTTGAAGACTTCTGCTGCGAGTGGGAAATACATAATAATGCTTTGGGGGATCCAACGCCAAAAATATTAAACTGGGATTCAAAAGTGGGATTCAACGAAAATAAATCAACAAGAACTGAGAAAAAGTGCATATGATAAATTATTTTATATCTGTAAGTAGGTTTGTACAAACACTTTTACACGTCAATCATATTTTTTTAAAGCTAGATGAGGTCGGCGTTTCCTATCTGACTACTCTGAGAAGAAAGGCCGAAACAAACTCAGAGGTCACAGTCTCTTTCAAAGTCCAGACAAAATCTTGGTCAGATCATGTGAAGACCATGTAGATTGGTGTCTGAAATGGCCTTTTGAGGAAAGAACCACACAGATTGAGCGGACCTGTCCAGTCAGTACGCGCATTTGTCAAAAATCGTGCAGCTCAACTCAGAACTTGAGGAGCTCAACGATTCGACGAACAATACCAAAGAATGCAATGGCCGCCTAAAGAAGTTTTCACTTCAAAATGCTACATAAGTGTCGAGTGGATATGTTTTATGTTTATGGTACGATCAGCTTCAGAGAAAAGGAACCCCCCAAGACTTTAAAGATTATCGCCCGAGCGCGCTCGAGCCCGCCGTCGCTCGTCGCTCGAGCGATGGCGGGCTCGAGCGCGCGCGCTCGGGCGCGTCACGTGGCTCTGGCCTCAAGCAGCTCCCTCCCCCGCTGCCGCGCGGCGCGGCGCATCCATCTCTGCCCGAGCATCCACCGATCCCACTCAAATATTATTTGCAAGTTTTTAAATAATTATAATATGGTATTTTTTCGGCTTGTTGCCCGAACCGTATCCCAAGAATAACTTAACTTACAAAAAGACACTTTCCGTGCGATTGAGGATACGAACCCGCATCACCAGGCGCCAGCCGATCACATAGACCGCGCCTTATACCACTAGACTATTGAATCAGTTAGCCATCTTAACGAAAATTTGAATAGCTTTACTCCTTTTATCGAACAAGGTTGATAACGGTCTAATCTTCTAGATATTAAGGTTTAAATTTCAACTTCCACCACGTATTATAAATACTAACACCTTACCGTCTTGTTTTACAAAATGCAATTCGTAACTCCTCAATTTACTAAAAGATAAGGTTGAATTTTGCATAGATTTCTTGTTTGGTTGAATAGAATGTGCCTGATTCCGATTGTTGCACTACCTACCGTAATTTTACTTCAGAAACTTAACTAGCTGTATGAACTGCGAGTTAAGGTTGAATTTAGAATACTTCTTCGCCTTATTTACTAAACTGTGATTGAGGGTATAATTACTTTTCAAATCGTTTCGTTTTCGTGTCGATCCGCTTGTGCGTAATTATCTTCGTCGAAATATTATCCAATTTATTAAGTGTTTGAACAGTTGATTATATTAACCGATAGTATTGTTCGATTAATAACTTTTTGAAGGCTAGAATTAAATAAACTGACGACTGAGGGAAACTGACTAGTGATACGCGGACTCTAAAATTGTTGTTCTCTGGGAACAGGAACAAAGCATAAAGAACGAGATATGGCCATAACGGTAAGATTTACGTTATACACATATATGTATTTATTGTTGCAATCATGTTGCATTATTACTGACAAGTTGGATTTTTTTATGTATTCCTAATATTATTATTTTCGTTCCAGAGAAAAACAGTTCGTAGATGGATACAAAGGTATCATGCAACTGGTGATGTGAAATGTGATCGCCAAGGCCCTCGCTCAATAATTGTTTACACTAATGAATCGGGGCGACACCGTAATATTGTGGAAGTTCACTCAGTGACACCCTTCAAAACTACGCGTTCAAGTGTGACTTCAAGAAGTGATAGACAGTGACGGCCATCCTCTCCGTTATTAATAAGCAATTTACTCGGCAGATTTATTGTGTAACTGATCTGATAAAATTACATTGGAACGTATGAGCAAGTGTTAATAATTCCCAATATTTGTGGAATCATTAATTCGTAGTTAATCAAAAATAAACAACCTTTATTATTATCAATCCAGATGCTTTTGTTTACAAGTAGTCTTGTAATGTGTGATGCACCATCTGACCTCACATATTTTTATAATTTCTAATGTTGTGTTAAATAAGGGTTATCAGAAAATGTGATAAAAGAGAAAGATGTATATTGCTATACTTTTATAGTTTAGCATGTTGGTTCTTCCTCTGTAATTCACAGGCACAAATGACAACATTTAATTTTTTAATCTTTTTTTCCGATAAGATCATACAAAGTATAAAAAATTAATGTTTTCACAACTTTAAATGAATAAATATTATTGTAGTTGTTTCTAGAAAAATCTATAAATGAACCGTTATCTAATGTTAAACATTCTAAACCTCACCCAGGGTATCTATTTTGTGTTTAGTTAATATTCTAAGTAAATAACCCCAATTTAACACACATAGAAAACTGTATATTCAACCGTGAAGTGGATTCCATGAAGTCTTAGAAATGTAATTAGAGAAATAAATGAATATTGTTTATGCAACATGCCTAGATTTTCTTACAAACCTCATACCTACTTCAACATTTGATTTCTTAAATAATAATTAACAAAAATCACATAATGACCTATAAAAGAAACAAAAAAAAACAAAAAAAGAACTTCTCGTCCGAGGATTTGAACTCGAGACCATCGAATTGTTAAGCCGCTGTCTTAACCACTAGACCAACACGCCATATACAATACGTTACAAAAAACTTAAATGGGTTTAATGTCATTCCCAAAAGGGGTTCCCTTACTTTGAAGCGAACTGTACAGTCAAGACGTCCATGCGGATAAAGTCACCGGTGAACGTAAAAAACATAGTAACAGATTTACGAATCTGAGAGCAAAAATGTTTTGAAAATAATTCAATGTTATAGTATAAAAATTGATACATATGTATCATAATGAAATAAACTGAACTCAAGTTGTTATGTAAAAAAGAATGAGAACATAATCATTACAAACTATCACAACACTATCTACGGCCGCTGCAGTTTCCATAAACATGAGCAAATACGAGTACTTCTTGAAGTATAGTAATTTTGTTATAGGCAAGACTTACCAACTGAATTTCGACAAACCGTAATACGACAAGATTTAATTTCGGCAATATGGGAACTCCGACACGACTTTTTCTTTTTATTTTTTCAGGGAAAAATATAGCACCCATATTGTTAACTTAAGACCTTTATGTAAATACCAACGTTTCACAAATAATAGCGACGTGGAGTTTTATAAAAACGTGGCTGTTATTTTATGAACGAAGTCGCGGACAGAAGCTAGTTAATTTAATATTCTAATTTAACTAAAATATGTCGTCGAAAGATTTCTCCGCATTTGTGTCGACTGGTAATGTACAGACGCCAGCATATCAAGTGACTACAATCTGTCGAATTTCTTTAATAGATTTTCAACTTTATCGCTAAATTATAAGATTCAAAGTTGATTGGCAAAATTTGGCAGTTTGGGTAGCTTGAAATGCTGGTGTCTGTACCCAAGAGACTGGCTACTTTGTATGGCAATGCTCAACCTCTGGTCAAGGTAAAAGCCAGCCCTTGGGTTACGGGAATTATCACCCAGCCATTTGGGAATTTCACTAACTAACTCCGACCCCACGGCACGAGGTATTCAACCCCAATTAATTATAATTGATGTATACGAAATATTATAAAATCAACCCCAATTAATTATAATTAATGTACCTATACAAAATATTATTAAAACAGTATTTGTGGAGTTTCTTTTCCATTCTTCTAAACCTTAGGGCGCTAGGTAAGGGCGCTTAGAATCATTTCTATTTTCTTGTAAATTTTTTGTTTAAAAGTGCTTTTTACATAAATGATTTGACTTTGACTTTGCAAAGTTTTGAGAGTATATATGTATATTGATACGATTACAGGTGGATTGCTATTTACAATAGGTATATTCTCAAACCAATGAGCACTTTCTCTTGGACAATGCAATCTAAATTGAAGGGCAGACCAAATTCGTAGCTATGGTTACGAATTTGGTATCATCAATAGATTACAGAATCTATGACGTGCAGACAACAGGACACGCTGGACATGATAACAAGTGTCTCATTCTAAGTACTCGATGATTCAAAGAGTTGAGTGGATCAGTGGAACAATTTACCTAGCCTTTTCCCAACACTGTTGGGGTCGGCTTCCAGTCTAACCGGATGCAGCTGAATACGAGTATCTTACAAGGAGTGACTGCCTATCTGCCCTCCACAACCCAGTTACTGGGCAATACGAAACCCCTTGGTAAGACTGGTTGTCAGACTTTCGGGCTTCTGACTACCTATATCAGATATCAAAGATCTACGAATGACAGCCGGGACCAACGGCTAAACGTATTTTTCGAGGCACGGAGGAGATTTAATATGCAATGGGTCCAGGAATCGACCACGTCAAGCGTAGTTTAACTTGACCCGTGTACGTACATACATACATAATCGGCCTATAATGTTCCCACTGCTGGGACACAGGCCTCCTCTCGATGAGAGGGAGTGGGCCGCAATCTACCACGCGGGCCCAGTGCGGGTTGGCAGATGTCACATGTCTTCGAATTTTTTGGTTCTAGGACATGCCGGCTTCCTTACGATGTTTTCTTTCGCCGTTTTGAGAGCAGTGACGATGAAATAATTTACACAAAGTAAAGCGCCTGTCTGGGTTCGAACCTACGACCTACACTTCGTAGGTCGCGGCCGTTATCACTTGGCCACCACTGCCCCGTGTGATTTTTATTATTTAGCTACAAGCCTTTTGGCCCAGAATATAGCTACGAATTTGGTTTTATTGGTAGCTTAAATTAGTTCCTGTAAGATGCAGACATGCTGGACAAAAGTTTTGAGAGGATCTACAACAAAACTGAAGACGCTACAGCTGTTTGTTGTTTTTTTTACAGATAATCTGAAATGACTAGCAGAATCCAATCCAAGTGGAAATTACAAGTTTTTTTTTTTTAAATTACTCAATTGTTTAGCAGACATAATTAATTATGCTGTTTTGCCATTTGAAAATAATCTGTAATGCTATAAAGGTAGAGCTTAGAAAATTTATTGCGCCTGGTGTAATCTCCGTTTCAACCGCGCGGCCACCTCATAATATAATATTTGATAAAACTTTGCCAGGAATTAGTGCTAATTTGTTACTTTACACACCTCTTTTCGTGAATTTGTTACAAGAAAAACTAAGACGCTATGACAAAGAATAGTTGGCCGCTAGAACCGCCACTTGCCGTAGTCACCGCCCGTGATTACTCAGAAACCATTTAATGCAAATAGACGAATGATGCATCAAAAGAAAGGTCTTAATTTGTTCAATTTGTTACAAAAATAAAAAACATCAAAACGTAAATAAACAAAAAGTTATGCGATATTTAGTTTTCAGGTTATGAGTAGGTAGGTATGTCACCGTAAATATCAAATTAATAGAGGCTAATGTGTATGGACAATTAGTTATTAATTTGTTACAGCGAATAAACAGAAAAACATACTAGAAAGTAGGTTCAATAATTTGTTAGAGTCGATTTTAGTTGGCCGCTCGGACGGCAATATGCCTAAAATACAATGGCGTTTATCTCGTTATTAAAAGTAGGTTTAATCTTAGTTAGAGTACTAATCGACGGGTAACGTAACCTAGTTTGGATAAATATGGCGAATATAACTGCAGCATTCATATTTTAGAAGATATTTACAAAAAAACAGTAGGTAGTAAGAAACCGTATGAGAGTAGGGTGACCATGATTACCTACATTAGTGCAAAGGCATGTTTTTAACCAACTTCCAAAAAGAAGGAGGTTATATGTTCGACTCTATATGTTTTTTTTTTTATGTAAGTATGATCACCGATTACTCGAAGACGGCTGGACCGATTCCAAAAATTATTTTTAGTTTGAAAGGGTATACTCTCGAGGTGGTCCCATTATCATCAAGTTGGAATCTGATGAGAGGATCCCATGGAAATCGAGGGAAACCCTCAAATTTTATAGGTAAACCTATAGCGATTTGGGTATTTTTTAAAGTAACTTGAGCATTTACTCTCGGACATTATCATTTGTTAAAGTGGAGCTGATGATGAAGACCAATCAGACCTACTCAATGACAAATATTTCACGGGTTGCGATTCGATTACTTTAATAATTGTTTGCTAAGCAATTTATGCTCGTTACAATGCGTATGGTGAAGTGGAGCAGATGGTGACTTGTCAATCAGCTCCAGTTCTCCTGGTTCTTACTAGGAGAACTCCTCAACAATTAACGTCCCTGCATCGGGAAAAGCAATATTTTGTAAAAGGTGATGTGCGGTTGACATTAGGCTATTGTAACTTAGATAAATTACAAACTCAACCGCTAAAAAGTGAAAAATAAAAACATTTTTCCAAAAAAAAAAACAACCGACTTCCAAAAAACACTAAAAATAACTTTTCGAAAGTCGGGTCGGTGGCAAAAAACTAAAATACAAATCAAAGTTATTTTTCATAGTGTTTAGTGTGTGTAGTTTTTTTTTATAGTGTTTTTTTTATTAAGTAATTCTTTAAGTTTACAGATAACATTTTCGTTTCATTGACTTTCCGCAGGTGTTTTATGATGGGAACGATTCCAGAAAAAGGATCTCTTTTGTTTCCAAACTATTGTTAAGAATATTTGTCGCAAGGGGTTTAAAAACCATTATTTTTTGTTGTGAATATTGTCATTACTGTGCTGAATTTTGCAGTGTGTGCTCGTACGTATTTAATTCCCGTGATTTTCGTACTAATAAGTTACTGAGACAATTAACACTAAATCCAGAAGTGTCTAAAAGTGCTTAGCTATGAGTTGTGCCCAGTTATATGTTGGATTTTTTTAATGTAGAACTCACGGACTCACCACCATAAAAGTGTATTGCAGAGGGATCCAAATCCAAAGAAATTTTAATCGATTTGTGTCTTTTGCTTTTATCAAGTATGCTACAGGATGCCTTAACTTAAAATGTAGGTATTTATATAAGCACTCGCCCTAAAAAAATAAGATATGAATATCGAACATTCCAAATAATCACTATTCAGTCTCACTTCATTGTGAAAATTCATGGTCATCCTACTCTCATACGGTTTCATACTACTGTTTTTTTGTAAATATCTTCTAAAATATGAATGCTGCAGTTATATTCGCCATATTTATCCAAACTAGGTTACGTTACCCGTCGATTAGTACTCTAACTAAGATTAAACCTACTTTTAATAACGAGATAAACGCCATTGTATTTTAGGCATATTGCCGTCCGAGCGGCCAACTAAAATCGACTCTAACAAATTATTGAACCTACTTTCTAGTATTTTTTTCAGTTTATTCGCTGTAACAAATTAATAACTAATTGTCCATACACATTAGCCTCTATTAATTTGATATTTACGGTGACATACCTACCTACTCATAACCTGAAAACTAAATATCGCATAACTTTTTGGTTATTTACGTTTTGATGTTTTTTTTATTTTTGTAACAAATTGAACAAATTAAGACCTTTCTTTTGATGCATCATTCGTCTATCTGCATTAAATGGTTTCTGAGTAATCACGGGCGGTGACTACGGCAAGTGGCGGTTCTAGCGGCCAACTATTCTTTGTCATAGCGTCTTAGTTTTTCTTGTAACAAATTCACGAAAAGAGGTGTGTAAAGTAACAAATTAGCACTAATTCCTGGCAAAGTTTCATCAAATATTATGAGGTGGCCGCGCGGTTGAAACGGAGATCTGGTGTAAACTATAGTGGTTAACATCGTCATGTTTACAGTCCAAGATTAGCAGTAAATCAATTCGATTTAGATGTTTTCTGGAAATTGAGTTTTTCAACTCTATGGCTCGCTTAGTTTCCAATAAGACAGTCAGGTCTGTAGTCTCTCTCGAATCCAGAACGAGGTGATCTGGCAGAGAACCAAAGTTGTCGACATGGCTCATAAAATAAGCAGGCTGAAGACAGTGGCCAATGGTGTAGACGTGTTCTTGAGTGGGGATTGCGAATTGGCAAACGTATAGATGATGACGTCACGCTGAAGTAGGTGCACGAAGGCTGCGCTGACGTTCATGTTCGGGGTCACCAGTATAGAGATATGAGGAACAGGGTGTAAAGTTCACTCATACTCTATAGAAAAGGGAGGATCCTCCGACCAGACGGGTGTTGTGTCTGGCGGGCAACTGCCCAATGTTCATGTCTATGCTAGTTGCGCGGTAAATTCTGTTTGCGAGATGCAGGATTTGCGTGACGTCAGTATGACGCGTTGTTCGCATGTGGCGTTGTAGATACCGCTACAAAAGCGTTAGGACAGGCTAGGTAGTTCGCAGGTTGGCTGGTAGCAGCTGGATGAGAGTTGCCGAGAGTCGAGCTGAATGGCGTGTAACTAGAGGGGCCTCTCATGTCCAGCAGTGGACTCCTGTACGCTGATAATGGAGGCAGGTAGTTTGGCCATTAACTAGCTGCGCCCCGCGGTTTCACCCGCATAAATGTCGGTCCCGTGGCAAAACCGGGATAAAAAGTAACCTATATGTTAATCCAGGGTGTCAGCTACCTCCATGCAAAATCTTATCAAAATTGGTCCAGCCGTTTGAGCATGAAGAAGTAACAAACATATAAACACACCCCCACACATAAACACACACTCACAAACTTTCGCCTTTATAATATTAGTGTGAAGTGTGATTATTTTTGAACCTAGATCACCTTGTAAGTCATAAAAATGGTGCTAAAAACAACCTAAGTATTCTTTATTCGTGAAAAAGTAAATTCATCGTTACTTTTTGTTGTGCTGTACCTTGCACGTTGGTAACTAATTTACTTCCATTTTACGTAATAAGGAAACATAAAAACGTGGTGTGAACAATTTTTTGTATATGTTTTAAAAGTGGTTGGGAGATTTTAAGTATTTGTGAATGGAAAAAAATTAAACGTGTTGCAGTAAGGAAAATCCAGAAACTAGTGAATTGATAAAAAAGAGAGCTAAGACGGAAGATATTACCCCTCATCGGGAGCATTCGCCTGTAATGTAACGTTACAGATTCAAGCATTACATCAGTGAGGGAAGAAAATCGAGCATTACAGCGCGCACCTTATAATGATACAATGACGTGTAATACCTTGATACAACATGTAACATCAATGCGCTCCACTTGTAAAAAGTCAAATCTGTAATGTTACATTACACGCGAATGCTCGTCAGTCAGGGAGGTAGTATTGTAATGTAATGCTCAAAGTCCAATCTGTAATGTTACATTACACGCGAAAGCTTCTGGTGAGGGAGCACCTTTATGTTTTTATTATTCAGGCTTATACTCGTAGGTACCTATATTGTGCCACTGCAGGGCAAAGGTCTCCCTTCCCTCTTTCCACTTTTCCCGGTCTACTGCGATTGTGGTCCAATCCTTTAACGAGGAGTCCAGCTCATCCCGCCAACACTTTCTGGGCCTGGCGCGAAGTCGTTTCCTGCCATTTGGGAACCACTGAGTGGTGGCTTTTGCGTATTGCTGCTCCGACATACGACAGATGTGGTCAGCCTAGTTCCACTTCAATCCAGCAACTGTGCGGCCAGCGTCTGCGATTTATGTTTTGGAACCACAGATATAGATATACCTAGATAACGCAAGTATCACGAACTGTATGAAAACTAAGCGTGCCACTTTTTGACTACCTACTATGACGTCACAAGCTCGCGCTCTCTCGCTCACGCTCACCCAGCCAGCAGTACGCAGGACTGAGCGCGAAAGTGGCGGCTTATGATTTTTACCGACTTCACAAAAAGGAGGAGGTACTATGTTCGGCTGTTTGTATGTTTGTTCATCGAATACTCCGCCAATTGTCGACGAATTTTCAAAATTCTTTTTTTGTTCCAAAGTAGATAGTTCTGAGGTGGTCCCACTGTCACCAAGTTAGGATCTGATGATGGGATCTTAGAGAAATCGAGGGTAACCCTTAAATTTTATAGGCTCACTTATTGTTTTTCGCATATTTTATGAAGTATCTTATGTATTTGCGTATGGTTGTCACCATCTCAGGTAGTAAGAAGTTACTCGAACAGGCAAGGACTGTTTTAGTAAATTGTTTTGATGTTTGATAGGGCATTTGCCACATTTGGTCTCATGATCATCAAGTCATGACCTGATGCTGCAGTCAGGATAGTCTGCAGAGTACCTAACTCCTCGACAACTAACAGCAGATATATCGTGTTTAGGCTCATTGAAAAGGGCTCGATGTGTGGATAAAAGTACTGTTAATGAGGAACACCGAAGTACATAAAGACCTGATGCTGAAGCCAGGAGCATCAGCAAAAGTACCAACCTTGAAATTACAGCACCGTAGTCGTGTTTGGGCTCATTTTAAACAGGACTAAATTTTAAGTTCAATGCAATGTTGATATAAGTCCGGCCTGATGCTGCAGCCAGGATTATCAGCATCTAGTCTAAAAACATCAGGTCAGGGTTTGATGATGGGATCCTGGAGAAATCGAAGGAACTCTTCAAATATTATAGGCACACCTATAGCGATTTGGGTATTTTTTATAGTAACTCGTGCATTTGCTCTCGGCAAGCACTATTTGGTGAAGTGGAACTGATGATGAAGACCACAGATGGCCACCGGAACTACTCAATAATATCTAAGTATTTCACGGGTTGCGATTCGATTACTTTAATATGGTTGCTAAGCAATTTATGCTCGTCAAAATGTGAATGGTGATATGGAGCTGATGGTGGACCTGGAGAACTCCTCAACAATTAACTTCCCTGCATCGGGAAAAGCAATATTTTGTTTGTAAAAGGCGATGATCACTAGGCTATTGTAACTTAGATAAATTACAAGCAGACCCACTAAAAAGCGTGAAATAAAAACTTAAAAAAAAAAAACCGACTTCCAAAAAACACTACAAAGAGAACAATAACTTTAATTTCGGAAGTCGGTGGCAAAAAACTAAAATACAGATCCAGACACCGACTTCCGAAATTAAAGTTATTTTTCACTTTGTAGTGTTTTTTGGAAGTCGGTTTTTTTTTTTTCTTCAAAAGTTTTCGATCGTAAACTGGTGCAATTTTTGGCACGCGAAGTAGGTGCTCTTGCGTTATTTAGGTGTATCTATATCTGTGTTTGGAACAAAGTGAGTTCCTACGAGTAAGACGTCATTGTAAAGTAAAATCCCCTGTAAGTAATTAAGTAACCGGTGCGCAGGCGCGTGACTGCTCAAGCAGGCGGCATGTCGCAACACTTAACGCTAAATCATTGGAGATTATCCACAGTTTAGGTCATGAATATTCCAAAGGTTAAACATAATTTGTGTTTAACGTTTAAGAATAATGTTCAGTTAATGCAGGATGAGTCGTTTACTTCACAGTAGTTTGTTCTTAACAAAGTAAAATAAAAAAAACCGAGTGTGCTGACCACACAACTGAAGTGAAACTTCGAGAAAGAGAGAAAGAAAATGTACGCGCGCACTGCTCTCTCTTATGCTCCTACACTGTGATACAGACAATAGGCCTGCACTGTGCTTAGATATACGGAACGTATTTGGCTATGAGAGGAAGAGAGACAGAAAATGTGCGCGCGCACTGCTTTCTCTTGCTTATATCCCCCCCACTCAACTCCCGTTCGCCTCGTCCGATCACACTTTTCGTAACGCTTACGTCACGCGTTCGCCAGCTTACTCCCCAAGTCAAGCGTGCGTAAAGAAGTTTCACTTCAATAAAGTCCTTCAGACAGAAATTCGGCCATAGCGATCTATCTCAACGGAGACCAGCCTTCTCGGTGCGAGAGATATTATAGTGCACAAGTATATGCGCAGACACAGGTGCACTCTGTCTTCCTTCACTCTCATAGTCCGATGGGTCAGCAATTCGACACGACCGGAGGGAGATAGAAAGCAGAAAACCATTTAAGGGGATAACAGGACCTTAACGCAAAAAACGCAAGTTTTAGAAGCAATAATACTTTTATTGCTTGATTATACATATACAGGGTGTTACAGAAAGGGTATATCAATACAAACGGGTTGAAGAGTGTATCTGGTCTAGAATCTCTGTACAAAATCTCAGCTCAAAAGCAGTAACTTTGAAAATGCTTAATTTTTTTGAAGTGAAAACTTCTTTAGCGGCGTTGAACACTTTTTGTAATGGGGAAAAAATGTTAAAGTCGCGTCAGGACATCGCGTCAGGACACGTGGCCGTCAGGAGAGATTTCCCCCCCCCCCCTCTTTCTACGGCGGCGCCAACCGAAGTGAACCACGTGAGACACGATAATGGATGGACGGACGAACGGACGGATGGACGGACGGTGACGGTGACGGTGACGGTGACGGTGACGGTGACGGTGACGGTGACGGTGACGGTGACGGTGACGGTGACGGTGACGGGGACGGTGACGTGGACGGTGACGATGACGGTGACGGTGATGATGGAATCGTAAAATTCGTGTATATAAAGTGTTTAAAATATGGAAATTGAACAAAGTGCATCGATTAACGAAAAAAGTGACGCAGAAATAGTGAAAAAGAATTAGTTATATTAATTCAATTCATAATTGATTTATTTCAACGTTAATATTCAAGTTTTCACTTCTGCCGGCACTCCCGGAGTGCAACCCGTCTTTTTTTTATTTCGATAGTTTATTAAATTGAAATCATAACAAACGTGTCACCGCCAGTGGCGTGCCTAGGGGTCAAACTTAGGGCAAGCCAATACACTTAAAAAAAAAAACCTACCGTATCGCTTGTCAACGTTGTGACTCTGACCGAGTCGTTTTAGTTCTTACTAATATTCGTATTTCATAATTGTAGGTTTTTGCTAATAGCTATTAAAATGAATGTTTTTTAATAGCACCATTTGTTTCTTATATAAATTAAATACTAAGAGTAAGTATTGGTAATCCTTTACAAAATCGTAACTTTTTTATTTTCGAAGTATCAGTTTCGCGTAAAATATGATAAGACGTGTAAGAGTCATCTATTATTGTAGGTACATTATTGGCACAACAGAGCTCTTTGAGTTAGTTCATATTTCACTCTCCCGCAACAGTCGCTTTGCAAAATATTACAATCTGATGGCGCACAAATAATTGATTGATTTCTAACTACACATTATTGTTTACGATGTTGATTGTTGATAATATTTATAATTTGATTTACTCACAATGTGAACAGCCATAACTCTTCATTCTTCGCTTCTTTACCACAGACAGATGACGAACATCAAAGCACACGGAAGACATGAAGCAAAGATACAAGCGCTGAGCAGTTGCCTCTATTTAATGAGGTTTTAGACTCGTCGTGACCTCGGAAAGGAAGTTCTTGTTGTGCTAAATGACACACAACATCAACTAACCTTTAAAATCCGCCCCTAAGACCCTCTGGCCGAAAAACAGCGCGATTGTGATCAACACGCGTATTGTATTTAGAAATGTCGTCAAGCACATAATTGACGAGATAAAGAAGTTTCGATTCGTTTTTTACAAAAAGTACAGAATGAAACAACATCATTCATGTGCTTTTGAGAATTCTGATGTCTTTTACTGGCACCAACGAAGTTATTTAAATCATCGTAACCTGATATTCCAAGCGGTATTTTCTTTTGAGAAAAATATGCAACACTAACAGAATAATTTGTTGATATGAGAGCAGCCTATAATCCCAATGAGTATTGTATGCTGATCGACTAAAATGCCTATTACGTGATTTAGATTTCTGAGAAATACTCAAATCAATTTGTCTGTAAAACTCAAAATATTTACCTTTCCGAGTAACGGTTGCACACGTTTTAAACCATCACAAGGAACAATTCACAATGATTGATGAATTCATTTTAATGACAAGAAACTTTTTAATCACTTTAAAACAAAGGTAATTACCGCAAAAACTAAACACAACACTTAACTTCACAGAAAATGAAAAAAAAAAAAACAAAACAAAAAAATGCACCAGTAACCGATCAAAACTTTGAAGTTGAACTAATAGACTCGCGCAATGTCTCGCGATCTTACTATTTACACACACACGCGCGTCGTTATACGTTTCATTCATAAAAAATCAAAAGCCAGGCTTAAAAATCAGTACAATTTGGGGAATAAGTACATACTAATGTTATCAACAACGTGAACAATTTCTATACAAATAGTCAGAGGTCTAGAAGCCAGATTTGAAGCCAACTCGTGCGAGCGAGACGGGTCGATTTTTGTCGTTGCGCTTTCGCCACATGAGTAGACAAACGGAACAGAGGCAAAGCTTCTTAAGAACGTGCAAAATTGTTACCTATTTTGGTAGGGTTGTCACAATAGGTTAAGACAAATTAAACAAAACATTTGTTAAATAGTTTTATTATTCAGTATGATTTACAAATTACTTACTCTAATAATTTTCTTTTTATAATTTTTGTTTTTTAATCATTTATTGTTTCTTTTAATGGTGTGGTAAATGCTTTGAGCTGAAACAAAAATAAAATGGAAATGCGAACCGAACACTATTATACAAAAGACATAGCCTGTAGACCTATATTTTAAATATTTATATAATTTCAAGACCTACTAGTAGCGAGAAATAAGTACGATGTAGGTATTAATAATAAGTTTCGATTAAAAATGCTTTTTAAACTCGTATTCAAACTTTCATGATCATGCTATTATGGCTGTTGAGGAGTTCCATCGTGAGAAGACCTGTCTGCAGCAGCAGTCTATGGTGAAGATCATGATTAGCAAGCAAAATAAATTTAAATAAAAAGTTTCACTTTCAAGTCCATGCTACTAACCGTTAAAGAGTTCCCTCGTAAGGAGACAATGCTGGCTGCAGCAGCAGTTCATGATAAATATCGTGTCGAATTATCAAAATTCATCTATCATAAAAATTTCGTGATCGTACTACTAACCGTTGAAGAGTTCCCTAGTGAGGAGATAATCCTGGGTGCAGCGTCAGGTTATACATTATTATTGCATTATCACCGAAGTTACGCAGGTATACAAAATTTCAGCTCAATCAGACATCGGGAAGTGGTTCAAACCTTATTTGCAATATTTAAACTTAACACACATACCTACTACATACCAACCCATCCACGTACCTACAAATATATAGTAAAAACTTGTAATAATACTAAAAAGGTAAAAACACACCGTGTACAACCGCCTTCTTATCAAAAAGGTACCTACTTACTTGAAAAAGAAGTAATCAAATATTTACTTACCTATTGTACTCCTTGGGATAGTTGCAGTATGATATATCTTTATTTTTTCTAGTATTATTCATACACACAGTACAATAAACAACCATTATTAACAATAATATACCACGTTTTTACATTAAAATATTCAAACTTGGAACTAACAAAACAAACAACGTGCGTCGCACTGACCCTGAGATTGTCAACTAGCTGTGCCAGTGTAAACCGGTTTTTTCCAGTCTTGCCGCGTACGTGACAAGCGGCCAGTGGTCACGCACACATGCCCCGCGTGCTTGTAGTAGTGCAACCGATTCGCGCGGTTGTTTGAAGCTTTGTATCTGTTCCGTTTGTCTAATCATGTGCTTTCGCTAAGCGACATTGGAGATGTTTGGCAACGATGCGCGTGATGAAAAGTGCACGGAATTTGAAATTATTCATTGAGTATGTAAACCTGGCAACCTTGCATCGTACTTACTATTGCGGGCGGCCCGGCCGGGACGCGCGGAGTTTATTTTTTATTATTCTTATCAATTCTTGCGACATGATTTTATAAGTTTACTTGTGTATTTTTTTTTTATTATTAGGCTCGCGTTTGATTGAAAGCCAGGCTTTTCGGCTTTAGTAAAAGGCACGCCCCTGGTCACCGCACTACGAGGGTCATTATCCATTATCTGTAGTGTGTCTGTGCGCCTAGTACACGCACATCACGGCGCCGCGCGCCAGTGCAGCGCCGTGATGTCGAAATGAAAAAATATTAAGCATTTTCAAAGTTAATGCTTTTGAGCTGACCAGATACACTCTTCAACCCGTTTGTATTGATATACCCTTTCCGTAACACCCTGTATAATCGACTACAGTAAACAAAGTAGAAACATATATGATATTTTTCAGGATATATGCTAGGTAGATAGTGTGTTAAAAAGAATACAACTAATTTGATAGGATCGAACAAAATCATGAAGATACCTCATAAAACTTTCTTTTTACATTAAAAACCATACTAATAAACATACAATCATTCTGATTTTTTGTTAGATTATTCTACAAGCAACATACTAAAGTACTATTGTTTTAATGTTTTAGTCCAAACAATAGATTTTTCGTAAGTAGATAATTGCTTCATATTTTGCATTAAATTACCAGTGTTGTGTCATCGCGCTTCTCTTTCTTTTCTATGCAGTCCGACAGTGACCGCGATTTAGGTTATGTAGTCTCCTTAATATTTAAAGTATCAAAACAACTTAACTCACCGCATTTTCCTCGACTACACACCTAACGTACCTACGCTAGATAAAAACAAAAGGTGTGACGTCACCAGTTTTTTTCCGACCAGTGCCTGGCGGTACCACGGGCGGGGAGCATCCTCGTTCAGCCATTACACGTCTAATAAGATGATACTGTGTATAAGTACCTACGCTTTACAGCGTGTGTCAAAAAGGAGTGGTCATAAGGCAAAGTTAAATCATTTATTTCTATCTGTTACCCGCGACTACGTCCGCGTAGAATTTAACAAAAACCTTTTTTTTTTATCTAAAAATAAAAGTAGCCTAAGTTACTCCTTATTTCATCAGCTATCTGCCCCGTCAAAATCGGTCCAGCCGTTTCAGAGATTAGCCGGAACAAACAGACAGACAGACAAAAATTGTAAAAAAAAATATTTTGGTATAATATGTACCGTGTATCACACTAATATTATAAAGGCGAAAGTTTGGGAGTGTGTGTGTGTGTGTGTGTTTATATGTTTGCTACTTCTTCACGCCTAAACCACTGAACCGATTTAGATGAAATTTGGTATAGAGGTAGTTTGAGTCCCGGAAAAGGACATAGGATAGTTTTTATCCCGATATTCCCACGGGATCGAAACTTATGCGGGTGAAACCGCGGGGCGCAGCTAGTACATCCATATGCATTTAGTAAAAAGCGGTTATTTTAATATTACAAACAGACACTCCAATTTTATTCTAACAACAAGCTTCTGCCTGCGACTTTGTCCGCATGAAATTTCACCCTACCCCCATTCACCCTCTTAGGGGTGGAATTTCGAAAAACCATTTCTTAGTGGATACCTACTCTTCAATAAGAACACACCCTCCAAATTTCATGTCTCTAGGACCAGCGGTTTAGGCTGTGCGTTGATATATCAGTCAGTCAGGACTTTGATTTTGATATAAAGTTGAAACCTTCTAAATACAGATGAATATGGTACACACGGCGACACATCAACCTATACATTTCCTGTTTTAGCTGAACTCACATTGTATAGGTTTTTCGTACAATCAGAAGTCAGCTTATACCTACTGGTTATGTATAGCTTGAAGTGTTGCCGTGTGTACTAATTCCCTTTGGTGAGTGACTGCAGAGCAGTGGTGGCGCAGTGGTATCAGCCGCGACTTACAAGTTGTAGGTCGTAGGTTCGAACCCCGACAGGCGCTTTACTTTGTGTAAATTATTTCATCACCACTCCTCTCAAAACGGTGAAGGAAAACATCGTGAGGAAACCGGCATGTCCTAGAACCAAAAATTCGAATACATGTGACATCCACCAACCAGCACTGGGCCCGCGTGGTGGATTACGGCCCACTCCCTCTCACATAGAGGAGGCCTGTGTCCCAGCAGTGGGAACGTTATAGGCTGATTATGTTATGTTATGTGAGTGACTGCGTAAGAATTTAATTTAAACATGGTTTGTTTACACTTTCAGGAACGAATTTTGGACAGACTACAATTTTACCTATTAATAAAGAGTGTTTAACTAAGATAGTACCTACTGCTATAAGTCCGTTTTTTTTTTTTGAGACGGTCATTCTTCTAATGGAGACAGTAGAAACCCGATCCAGTTCGAAGACAAAGGCCTCAGGGAAGAAAGCTTTTATGAAAACTGAAAAGGAGTTACTTAAGAATGTCACTTGAATAGATGCCAATAAAATACACGTGGCTAAGACCAGCCGCACGCGTCGGTCGATCACGCAAGCTACTCTTGCCGTGTTTGTTTCGTATATGCGTGACACCTGCACATACTGAGACCCCTCCGTGCACTGAAAGCCGTTGGTCCCGGCTGTCATTCGTAGATCTTTTAATCGTATTACAGTTACCCAGCAATTAGGTTATGGACGTCAGATAGGCAGCCGCCCCATGGCATTCAGCTGCATCTAGGTAAACTGGAGGCAGTCAATATTCTCCAATGTGCTCACTAGTTACTTTAGTAGTTCCTTTGAAGGAACTACTGAGAATTTTTGGATCAGTAGTTCCTGAGAACATTTAGATCAGTGGGTCCTTTGCAAAAGATAAAGGAACTACTGAGACTATATAGTTTCTTTAGTAGTTCCTTTGAAGGAAACAAACATATATAATGCTGCCCGCTGCTGCCGCACTTGGGAATAGGGTAAGCAGATGATGAGGTAACAATAATATTACGACTAGTACGATAGCCTGTGATACGATTAAAATTCGATGGCCAGTCCTTCACCTCAGGCACTAAATGAAAGGATTAGTGCCTAGGTCAAGGGCTGACCCTAACCGCAACACGGTGACTTTGACTCCTGGTAGGCTATGAATAATTATGTTAATTACAAAAAACAATCTGCCTAGCCATTTCCCCACTGTGTCGGGGTCGGCTTCCAGTCTTTAACCGGATGCAGCTGAATACCAGTATTTTACATAAAGCGACTGCCTATCTGACCTCCACAAGCCAGTTACTGGGTAATACGATACCCCTTGGTAAGACTGGTTGTCAGACTTTCGGGCTCCTGACTACCCGTAACGACTGTCAAAGATCCACGAATGAAAGCCGGGACCAACGGCTCAACGCGGTCTTGGTATGTTTATAACTACAATATTATAATTACAAAAACTTTGCTTGAGAGGAATATTGTGATAACATCTCTGCAATATAATTATCATAGCATCAAAATGTGATAATTATAGGTTTTACTTGAATGTGACAGACATGTAGGTAACTTACCTAATTACTTTACATGCAATAGGTACTTCTGTGGAAGGTTTGTTTGTACCTACTTGCTTCATGTTAGTACCAGGTATATTTAACTATGCCGGGGTAGCGGGATTGTCCGAAAGGGTTACCGCTACTCCGGAACATAAAGGGCTAAGGAAGGAACATGGATGGGTTTTAGTCAGTAAGAGTCTGACACTCCCTTCCGCTCCACCCAGAGCGGGAGGGGTCATTTGATGATTTCAAAAAAAAGGTATATTTAACGACGAAGACGTACGAAGGTCTTCGATATCGAAAGCGTATTATGAAACTCAAATGCGCCTTGCTAGGTGTCCTGCCCAACTCGGGCAGGACACCTAGCAAGGCGCAGTGATGACAGGTGGAGTAATGTTGTTACAGAGTGGCGTCCAAGGACTGGAAGACGAGATGTCGGTCGTCTGGCGGCGAGATGGGCTGACGACATTGTTGCCATCGTGGGCAAAACCTTAATAAGGCTGGCACAGGAGCGCGGGGATAGGCACAGGAATAGAGGGGCTTGTGCCCAGCTGTGGGTAAAGTCGGGCTGTGGATGATCATGATATACAACCGCCTCTGCTTGCACCGTTTTACGACTTGAGAAAGTATTGAGATCATTATTGTAATAATTATTCATAACTAGCTGCGCCCCACGGTTTTACCCGCGTAAATGTCGATCCCGTGGGAATATCCGGATAAAAAATAGCCTATATGTTAATCCAGGGTGTCAGCTACCTCCGTACAAAATTTTATCAAAAATTAGTCCAGCCGTTTGAGATTGAAGATGTAACAAACATATAATCGCCTTTATAATATTAGGGTGATAACCTACACTAATTTTATAAAGAGGAAAGATTTGTTTATTTAAATTACATATTGCCACAGTATAGGTATATTCTTCTTATTCAGCTTATGAAATATCTTTTAAATTGGTCCAATATTGGAAGAGGAAATAGGCGAGAGCCAAACCTCGAATTATGACTTTTTACTTAGGCTTTTTCAGAATGGAATATAGTATTTGATGGCCGAACTCCCACAAAAACAATTGAAGACATACAAAACTACTAACCCATAAAACATACAACAAAAAATAATTTTAACATCACATCCTTCACAGAATACCACACCTTTATGACTATAGCAATAAGGTCTATTTTAGCATCAAAATCTTCACATATAGTCTAAGAGTCAGCGACCCTCCTTCCGTAATAATAATTATACAATATATTATTATGAGCAGACTTATCGTCTCACGAATTTGTTACGGATAACGTGTACATTTTGACATTTAACTAATTTTCTGTTTTGTAGAATCATTGGTTGTCAGAGTTAGAAGGTCAAGGCTGAAACTGCATTTGTTTTGTTTTAGGAAGCAATATGTTTTCCTAATATATTAGTAATCGTAAACAGTTTGAGGTTAGCATTATGTGTGTGACTCAGATGTAGGTATTGTTATCCGTGCGATTTTCCTATGAGATATCAAAACAAATCGCTTCTAGGACGTGTGAGAGGTTGAGAGGTTCGGTGTGAGAGGTTAATCCAGGTTATAAACTATCTGTAAGTAAGTAAGTAAGTATTTATTTTTCAAAAAGACAGCCTAGGTAAAATCAGTGTTCATTCAAAAAGGGATCGCTATGGCTATTACGCTTGAGAAGACCCCTGCCCTTCAATCTAGGAAAATCCTGTATCTTGAAGGACAGTGTACTTTTAGTGTCTAAACACATTATGCCGAAGGTACCGACCGAAGTTCGGCATGATTACGCCTGCAATGCTATTTGAATTACTGACGACACATTATACCGAAATTATGTTGCGTTATAGCGTACAGCCGAACTTCGATCGGGCGTAAGTTCAGCGGCAATTCGGCGGCAACGTATTCTGTAGAGCACACATTATACGCGACCGAAGTTCGGTTCGATTGCCAAAGAAGATCCGGGGCGGGGGGCAGCGGGAGGGCAGGCATGCCCGCGCCCCGCGTGTCCGCCCGTTGTACACACAAAGTTACGCAACTGAATTTCTGTCGCGTAAGTTCGGCACTTATGGTGTGTCATATCAGCCGAATAAGTCGGAACGTAAAATCAGCCGCGGAACTTCGGTCGCGTTCCTTCAGCATAGTGTGTTTGAGCACTTAAGGATTGACACGTTTTATAAAATAACTGTGTAATAACTGTGATGCTAACATAAGGGGCTTAAAAGCTAATTGTGGGGAGTGTTGCGGTGTGTGTGGGTGTGTGAGGGAGGGTGTGTGTGTACTACTGTGTGACAAATTTCATCCAGATCCGCAGCCTAATTGCAGAACGCCAAATCGTCAAATGATTCTGATCAGTTGGCTTCATTTCTATCACAATTGGCTTCATTTTACGATTTTCGAATTGCGAAACTCTAGTTTATTATGAAACCAATTATGAACGTTAAGACCCTGCGCAGAAACTAGAGTTTCGCAATTCGAAACACGTAAAATGAAGCCAATTGTGATAGAAATGAAGCCAACTGATCAGAATCATTTGACGATTTGGCGTTCCGCAATTAGGCTGCAGTTCAGTAGTTTTTGCGTGAAAGAGTAATAAACATCCATCCATCCTCAGAAACTTTCGCGTTTATAATATTAGTAGGATAGGATATAGATTTAGACTAGTTATTTTTGCTCCCTATTATATTGACGTGCGTATCGTAATAAAGAGCAAAATCGCTTGTAATTTTCACACGGTTTAGATCGGAATGTTGCATATAATTGAGGATTGGAACTGGTTGTAAAATCCATCAGCTATGTGCATAGAGGCAGCACTTTGATATTAATTAATACGTTTGCTGTATTAGTGTTAAACTATTTGATATAAATACTATAGATATGTAATATTGATGGATCTGATTTGGATGGTCTTTGATTTGATTTGTCTTCTCAAACGTAATAGCCCTACCGATCCCTTTTTGAATGAACACTGATGTTACCTGGGCTAAGTCTTTTTGAGAAATAAATACTTAAATAAATAAAAAAAATCCCATCACTAAATAGTGCTTGTGACGTCATAGTAGGTAGTCAAAAAGTGGCACGCTTGGTTTTCATACAGATCGTGATACTTGCGTTATCTAGGTCTATCTATATCTGTGGTTGTGTGGGGGTATTTAAAATTAAATTAAGTTATTAAAAATATTTTCGTGAAAAAAGTAGGTAACAGAAATTTGGAACTTTAACCTTAAACATTTTCGTAGATATCCAAAAGGTTCAGAAAGGGAAGATAGCGAATTCATGGTTACAGTTTGCGTACCGATGATGCCACCCTGTATTATTGTCTTAAATTGTAATTTATTATGTCTTCACTCATTCCTTCTACAGAGTGTTACGGAAAGGGTATATCAATACAAACGGGTTGAAGAGTGTATCTGGTCTAGAATCTCTGTACAAAATTTCAGCTCAAAAGCAGTAACTTTGAAAATGCTTAATATTTTTTTATTTCGTCATCACGGCGCTGTTCTGGCGCGCGGCGGCGTGATGTGCGTGTACTAGGCGCACAGACACACTACAGATAATGGATAATGACCCTCGTAGTGCGGTGACACGTTTGTTATGATTTCAATTTAGTAAACTATCGAAATAAAAAAATATTAAGTATTTTCAAAGTTACTGCTTTTAAGCTAAAATTTTGTACAGAGATTCTAGACCAGATACACTCTTCAACCCGTTTGTATTGATATACCCTTTCTGTAACACCCTGTATAGATCTACATAGGCATGTAATGATAGAAAAAGAACAAAGGTGAACAAGTGAGTGCTATTCTTCCAAACACCCTTTTGCCAAGAATGTAAATAAAAATTTAACAGATTCGAACACGCACAATAGCCATGTACAGTCAACAAAAGAGATAAATAAGTATGCAGTGTCGTCGGATATATGTAGTTGAAGTTTAGTAAGAAACCGATGGATGTTTTCGACTGGAATTTAATTTGATGAATGAGCTGTTTGTTTTCTATTAATAAAATTAAATTTTATTCGAGAACATCCATCGGTTTCTTACAAAACTTCAACTATATCCGACGACCCTGAATACTTATCTCTTTTTTGTTGACTGTACTATAACAACGCCAAATTCCAACAAATCATATCTATTGTTATTTTAATTATAATAGCACAAATTCAATTCACTCAGGATCGCATAAACAACTGACAAAAACATTAAATATTTACAGTCAAACGCTTCAGAAATTAAAATATTTTCTGTTAACGCCAAAACAAGGCGTTCTTATGAAAATGCTTACGTAATGAGATTACGTAAATTATGAAAGAGCTTACCTATATTTTATTAAATTCTTTTGATGGAAAGGATTTTACGTAGGTTTTACCTACGTACTTTATCTCAGTGCCCACGTACAATCCTTTTAGGTTTTGTAATATTTACTAAGAGCGAAGCTTGCTTTTGGTAAAAAAGAAAAATCATTTTAAGTCTAAATAACCGAAGTACCGACTTAAAAAATTGTTTATTCAGAAGTAAAATTCACGTTATACAGGGTGAAATTGAATTCATGGGCATCCTTTTAAGGGGTCATTGTAATCATCATTATGAACAACTTTTACTATGGGACGAAACCTGAAATCGCGAAAAAAAAATCAGCTCTTCCCTACATTTTGACGAGTTATCTATACTAATACTAATACTAATATACTAATATACTAATACTAATACTAATACTAATACTAATATACTAATAATATTATAAAGAGGTAAAGTTTGTATGTTTGTAAGTTTGTATGTTTGTAAGTTTGTATGTAGGGGGTAATCTCTGGAACTACCAGTCGGATTTGAAAAATTCTTCTTGCATTTGATAGCCCAATTCTTGAGGAAGGCTATAGGCTATGTAACATCACGCTATGACCCTTAGGAGCCGAGCAAAAAGAAAAAAAGTAAAAAAGAACGTTAAGTGATAGCGCGGGCGGGTGATGCGATACGACGGGGTGGCTCGGGGGAAACAAGAAGTTTCACGCGAACGAAGTCGCGGGCTGAAGCTAGTGTGAACATAAATGCAAGGAACAGCTGTTTTTTTTTTTCGCGATTTTCGATAATATTAAAGTGTGATATATTAAAGTGTGATATACTCGTAGGAAGTATATTTACCTAGGACAAACTGTCCAGTTCGGTAGGTCCAACTTCGAGAAAGAGGTCAATCGTCGAATCCGACTCGTCTGGGCAGCGTTCGGGAAGCTTCGCAATATCTTCTCGTCCCACATACCGCAGTGTCTCAAGACGAAAGTCTTTGACCAGTGCGTGTTGGCAGTGATGACATATGGCACTGAAACGTGGTCGCTTACAATGGGCCTTATTAGAAGGCTGAAAGTCAACCAAAGGGCAATGGAGAGGGCTATGCTTGGAGTTTCCCTGCGGGATCGAATCAGAAATGAAGAGATCCGCAGGAGAACCAAGGTAACCGACATAGCCCGAAGAATTGCCAAACTTAAGTGGCAGTGGGCAGGGCACATTGCTCGCAAGAACAGATGGCCGATGGGGCCGAAAGGTTCTGGAGTGGCGACCGCGTACCGGAAGGCGTAGCGTTGGAAGGCCTCCCACAAGGTGGACCGACGACCTTGTGAAGGCCGCAGGAACTCGTTGGATGCGAGAAGCGCAGAACCCGTCGAGGTGGAGGTGCTTGGGGGAGGCCTATGTTCAGCAGTGGACGTCTTTCGGCTGAAATGATGATGATAATGATGACTCGTAGGA
This sequence comes from Amphipoea oculea, assembly GCA_945859645.1. NCBI lineage: Eukaryota > Metazoa > Arthropoda > Insecta > Lepidoptera > Noctuidae > Amphipoea > Amphipoea oculea. Next base: position 18,984,231 of record OX243880.1, read on the forward strand.
AGTAGGGTGACGAAGGTGGTCGTATTGCATTTTCCTCATTACATAAGTTACTAACTTTATGAAATTCGGTTTGTTTCATTCAAGTAAACGTTTATTTATGACTTGAAGAATAAAAGCAATAAAGTCAACACACACACGTCTTTTTATTCTTATTCGCCTTTGGCTGTAAAACTTTCTCAGACCTACAATTTTAATGTGCCTATTTTCATATTTAATTCAGGTTCATAATTTATTCGATTATTTTATTTGACTACTAGCAGCGCCCAGCTGTTTCACCCGCATAAGTGTCGATCCTGTGGGAATATCGGGATAAAACTATCGTATGTCTTTTCATGGGACTCAAACTATCTCTATACCAAATTTCATCTTAATCGGTTTAGCGGTTTAAGCGTGAAGAGGTAACAAACAGACAGACAAACACACTTTCGCTTTATAATTTATATGAATAGAGTTTCGTGCCCATTCTTCTCCATAAAAAACTACCTTTTGGAAGGGGTGCCTAGAATCAATTCTATTTTCCTGTAAATTTAAACGTTCGAACCGTTCATTTGGCCTTTTAGAAAATTATTGAACTTTATTTTTCTATTTTATACAAATACCAGATTGTGAAATGTTCATTCTATTGTTTCTTTTCTCAGTTATTACTTTTTCATATACAATTTCGAAACTAGACCGTTCGCAGAGTGCCCTAAATCTCAACTTGACCGTGGCATTACAAGTGATTTGACGAAAAAACAAGGCGTCCTCGGTTGATACTACCAATGGTTTTTTACCTGCACTTTTTACTCGCGGTATTGGTGGCATATAAAGGTATAGGTAGTACTTATGTAATGTGAATATTATTATGAATAATATACCTACTAATACGAGAATACTTATGAATAAACTTAACATAAATTCGAACGTCATTAACCAAAGCCCAACCATTAGATAGCTGTGTCCCGCTCTTTAAAAGTTTAAGAATATTACCACTCCCGTCTTTATATATATTCGAACTTTGTATCTTTGTACATAAAAACATAGCTTTATTTAAAGTATATAATGATGTTGTTATAAGAAAAAGTCGAGATATTCACAAATTATGTTTACCCCAACAAAGAATTAAACTATTTTCCAATAATGTTTACTGTATGGCAATTCGTGTATATAATAAATTACCTAATGTTTTTAAAGATCTTAACTTCATGACGTTTAAAAAGAAATTATTTGACTTCCTATTGTATAAGTGCTACTACTCAACGGATGAGTTTTTAAATGAAAAGTTTGATTCTAAATTTAAATTGGACGACGACTTGCCCTTACATTCCTAATAATTGAATTGAATCTAATACCTATGACATTGTATTGAATAATTCTTGACATTGTATTTATTAATTCTTGACATTGTGCTTATTAATTCCTGACATTATATTTAGTATTCTTTGACATTTTATCTGATAACTCTTGACATTATATTTAGCATGCCATTGCATCCTGACATAATTAGTATTCTGTTAAATTGTAAGTATTTGATAACTCTTTTCATTCTAATTAGTATGCTTTGACATTGTATGTAATAATTCTTGACATTATATCTAGGATCCCTTGAAATCGTATTTGATAACAGTAAATGTATTCCTTATCCTTGACATTGTATGTTTTATCAATTGATTTTAATTTAATTTAATTTCTTGAAAATATTTGTACGCTGGAAACAGCAGAATATTTTGGACGTAAAATTGTATGTAAGACCTTGTAACAACAATATTCTAACAAATAAATTTATTATTATTATTTTTGTTTGATTTTACATATCTCGGGACCATGGGGTCCCGGTCCTTTGGAAGGCGTACGAGGGGCCGAAGCCAACCCGCAGAGGCCCTTTAGGAAATTTTAATGAAATGTGGCACCAACCGACGATTATCCCTGTATGCACTATGCAAGTGCACCCAAGGACAACCCCCGGTTGGTGTAGGACTATTGCAGTATATGGAAAAATAAAAAGTTGGACTATGGGTTTGGGTGGCTAAAGTGGACTGGTTACCAATAACTATGGAAGAACTATGACCCCTGCCTAATCAATGTTTTATAAATACATGGATAAAATAGCAGGGGGTGACTTGCACACTCAATAATGGGCCCCCGGAAACGGTCGCTAGCACATAGTGACGTAGCGACAAGGGGGCAACATGTCCTGAAGTGCTTATGAGGAGTGGAGAGGTATTCCACGGCTATCAGGACAATCCCGGAAGTACGGTCAAGATCCCTACCAGCATCTTACTGAAATACTTCCTTCCTCCGAGCACGTTTGCTCTTGCGAATCTCCACTTAAGCCGGCCAACAAAGGCAAGAATGAGGTGGGAGCTCTGTTCCTCGTCATTGTTCACTCCAGCCGGCCAATAAAGGCAAGCCAGAGGTGAGGAACAAGACTTCTCCCGGGAGATAGGGTCCGTGGGGTCGCTACTGCCCAACAGCTTGCCACATGCTGCCCTGCGGGTTTCTGTATCTCTCTTGGTCTGGCTCCTCACCCTAGACCAGTTCCAGCAAAGTAAACTCTTCCGGCTCAGGCCTAGAGTTCGGAGCGCGCAAGCCCCACCACGACGTCAACGTAGAGATACAGCGATGGGGTTATTATTATTAACGACTTTAGAGTCAAAGACAAAGACATTTGTTCGTCGGATATGGGTTACGGGTCATTAGAAGCCCGAAAGTCTGACAACCAGTCTTACCGAGAGAGGTATCGTAATACCCAGTAACTGGGTTGTGGATGTCAGGTAGGCAGTCGCTCCATGTAAAGTACTGGTATTCAGGTGCATCGGGTTAGACTGGAAGTCAACCCAGGTTGAAGATTAGGCAGATAATAATGAAATTCGAAGGACTTTAAAATGCAAAAATACTCGTTTCACACAACATAATATTTACTTAGTTTTAAGTATTTATTCATATCTAAAGGTGATACTTGTCTTATTATGCTTGTCGCTAAAAAAAAATTACAAAAATTCTACAAGATAGTTTTTTTTTTCGTATAAAAAAACGTTCTAACTTACGTTGCAGTGGTGGCCCAGTGGTAATGGCCGTAACTTACGAGTTGTAGGTCGTAAGTTCGAACCCAAAAAGGCATTTTACTTTGTGTAAATTATTCCATCGCCATTGCTCTTAAAACGGTGAATTAACACAACATCGTGAGGAAACCGAAATGTCCTAGAACCAAAAAATTCGATGATATGTGACTTCTACCCACCCCCACTGGGTTCCGCGTGGTAGATTACGGCCCACTTCCTCTCACAGAGTGGAGGCTTGTGTCCCAGCAGTGGGAACAATTTATAGGCTGACTATTTACTCTTATTATGTCTCTCTGGGCTATTTAATATTTATAACGTTTTTTCATAAGACAATCAAGGTAAGGTCCGGCCGCGTTAAATTTGCCAAATATGTAAACAACAATGGCCGCTCGGAATTGAATAAAATCGATGTACGGACGCCAGCACATCAACCTACCCGAAACTGTCAGATTTTCTCAATCAACTTTGAACCTTATGGTTTGGTGATAAAGTTGAAAATCTATTAAAGAAATTTGACAGATTGTAGTAGGTTGATGTGCTGGCGTCTGTACAAGAACATTTATTTTAAGTAATGTTTGTTTCCGTCTAGTTAGCTCGGAGATTTAGACCTTACGTCGACTTTTCTATCAGTATCTTGTCCGCCCACGCGAATTGTATGTTAATAATTATATGTATGCTATTGTAGGAATAATAAATGGCTACCGTTGTAATCAATCAAGGTAACGTCAAAACCATTTGTTTAAAATAGAGTAGCCTTTACGGAACTAATTGGACTTGTACCTACCTAAAGTCCTCCTGAGCCCTGATTCACAACCATACGACAGGCTATCGTGTCGAAAACTTGACATTTCGATAACCTGATTTGACTTGCCCTCAACAGCAAATAGCTGTTGGAAGAATAGCGGGCGTCTATTTGATTTAAACTGACAAAATTTTCGGGTTTTGGACTTGTGAACAGCGTATCGAGTGTTTGTGAATAGCTATGCAGAACATATTTCAACGGAGACTAGCCTTCGGCACCTTCGGCGCGGGAGATATTATAGTGCACAAGTGTGCGCGCAGACACAGGAGCACTCCCTCTTCCCTCACTCTCATAGTCCGATGGGACGGCAATCCGACACGACCGGGGAGAGATCAGGCGCAGGACCAACGGCTGAAAGTGCTTTCCGAGCCACGGGGTATCACACCGCCAACTTTCAAACTCCGGGATGTTACTAAGAAATTCCTAATGGAAAAACTCAAGAACACTTTGCCCGACCTGGGACTCGAATCCAGGACCTCAGCAGTAGTGCTTGCGACCATTTGATCAATAAGGCAGTCACACTCACTTATTTTTTTTTCCTTGACCGGTCAAACGGCGCGCGTCGCCGATCGGCGACGGAACAATAGAAAATCACAATTGATTTTCTATTGTTGCGTCGCCGATCGTCTCATTAGCGGAGCTCGACAGATTAAATTGGTTGAAGGGTTTCTCATTTAAAGGATCTCATTTTTACACCCCACACACACACACCTCACACACTTATCATCACACATACCCAACTAACATATAACATACACAAAAAACACTCATTAGAAGCTGATATAAACTAGCTTCTGCCCGCGACTTCGTCCGCATGAAATTTCACCCTCCCCCCATTCACCCTCTTAGGGGTGGAATTTCGAAAAACCCTTTCTTAGTGGATACCTACTCTTCACTAAGAACACACCCTCCAAATTTCATGTCTCTAGGACCAGCGGTTTAGGCTGTGCGTTGATATATCAGTCAGTCAGTCAGGACTTTGAATTTTATATGTATCTATAGATCAGTCTTCTGTAATTTTGTTTTGTCTCATTTAATTTTCTCAAGATTATTTAAATAGTTAATACTTAGGTACTGGCATAATTTTTGAAGTGAAAACTTCTTTAGCGGCGTTGAGCACTTTTTGTAATGGGTAAAAAATGTTAAACTCGCGTCAGGACACGTGACCGTCAGGAGAGATTCCCCCCCCCCCCGCCTCTCTTTCTACGGCGGCGCTAACCGAAGTGAACCAAGTTTAGTGACACACGACAATGAATGGATGGATGGATGGGATGGAGTGGAAGTGGAAGCGGAAGTGGAAGCGGAAGTGGAAGTGGAAGTCGAAGTCAAAGTCAAAGTCAAAGTCAAAGTGGAAGTCAAAGTCAAAGTCAAAGTGGAAGTCAAGGTCAAAGTCAAGGTCAAAGTCAAAGTCAAAGTCAGAGTCAGAGTCGGAGTCGGAGTCGGAGTCGGAGTCGAAGTCGAAGTCGAAGTCGAAGTCGAAGTCGAAGTCGAAGTCGAAGTCGAAGTGGAAGTGGACGTGGACACACTGCTGTGTATTCGTAACATTCGTGTATATAAAGTGTTTAAAATATGGAAATTGAACAAAGTGCATCTATTAATGAAAAAAGGGACGCAGAAATAGTGAAAAAAAATGAGTTATATTAATTTAATTAATAATTGATTTATTTCAACGTTAATATTCAAGTTTTCACTTCTGCCGGCACTCCCGGAGTGCAACCCGTCTTTTTGTTTGTATATAAGTTCCTACGTTACGTAAATCTAAGTTGCGGAAGAGTGGGGTGTCCTAATATAGGCATTTAATTGCGGGTGCTAATTAAGGCAGCTTCTTTAAAATGTCATTCTCGTCTGCAAATATATTTAGTTGTCTAATGAATTAATAGGTCAGCGACGAACTTTTAGCGTCTAATAAATGGTTTATAAGCGACCATATATTGTAAAACAAGCTACTGTTAATATGACGCAACATGGTGATAATTCTTAAGCAACTAAATTTGTGATATGTCTACTCATTGCCAGCTTCTAATAAGTGTATCAACTTCATCTATAAAATAATATCAACGTACTCTAATTTCATAAAGTCACCTTTATTTTTATACTTTAGCATAAGTAATTGATGAGTGAATCTACTATATTTGAACATAAAATTTCCTTATTATTGTCATCAAATAATGGTCAATGAAAGCTATAATTTCATGTATTCGCCTATCTATTTATAATGTTACCATAAGTAATTGACTATTATACCTACCCAAATGAACATTCTTCGCGGGGCCCCTATTTCTGTGTAAAGGGTTTAAAGTAACCTAACCAAACCGAACCTCGGGGTGCCCATCGCTCGCTCTTGCATCCTATGCCGACGGAGCCCCGCTTCGCGGGGCCCCTATTTCTGTGTAAAGGGTTTAAAGTAACCTAACCAAACCGAACCTCGGAGTGCCCTTCGCTCGCTCTTGCATCCTACGTCGTCTATCGGCCGCGCTCCTCTGATTCCCAACGAGCGTCAGGTACACTCCCGCGCTTGTGTTGCAAACTTTCACGAAAAAAGAATATGATTTATTAATTTAGTTGTTGAATGAAAAACTTTGATTGCTAATTTTGAGGCTGGAATTTGATTTTATTAGCAGACAGATGTTGAATCTCTAAAATATATAAAGTAGCTCACTTACAACATTAGTCGCTGAGTTATCAAATCAGAAGTAAATATATTTATCGGTAGCTCGGAGTCATATTAATTTACGCTCGTAAATTGACGCTGGTTTTTTGATATTCTGTTGGAATAGTAAAGATGATGAATTAATATAATTGAAGCTGTTCTATTAACTCGTCGCCCACATATAAAAAAAGACGCTAGGTTGCAGGTGCTAGAGAAAACTTTTGTTGCCGCACATATAATTTCCCTTTAATTGCTTAAAAGGACGCTTCTATCACTAGCTATGTAGTACAAAGCTTGTTAAAGGAAATAAACTATTTGTATTTGTAAAAGGCCTTATTTTCTAAAAGTACGTAATATAACAAAGAATTAGCTTTCTATAAATAAGGCTTTGTTGAAACAAACCCATAGTCTATAATTTTGCAAACATTCTACATTTAAACGTTGACAGTTACAAGGCAGTATATTGGCAACATTGTTTAACTTACGTAATTCTCAACAAAAGGTCAATATCATTCCTACAGTGACCTAATGCTGGAAAGCAAAATAAGCAACATATTCAATAAAGCTTGGAATGCCTGTGTATCTTCAGGCGCGATTGGTCCAATTCGCGATTGATCCAATGTTCAAAAAGATGTCCAATTCGCAGTTGGTCCAATTCGCAGTTGGTCCAATTCGCGGTTGGTCCAATTCGCCCCAAGTAGCAAACAATTGTCTTAAAAAGGTATTGTAGATATCTTGAAGACAAGTAGACGAATTCCAGCGGTTGTCTTGGCTAAAACTATTATGTCCCTCAAGATATCTTCTAGATACACTCCAAGAGTCACACAGTATTTAAGAACTTGTTAAGAAAGAGTTAATACTACTGTTTAGATAAACTTTAACCCTACTTAAGAGAGTATGGTTTTGCAGAACTCTTAAACACTGTCTTCAAGATATCTTGTAGGTTGACTTAAGACAAAGAAATAGACTTAAAGATATCTACAATACCTAATTAAAACTATCAATTTTGAAGTACAGATATTCCATCTTGTCTTAGTGAAGTATAAATAAAAACTTATTTTGCTTTAAAGTGCTTTAAGTAATATTATTTTAGAAAACATGGTGAACTTTTAAAGTATTTTAAGACTTACGAAAATGGCGGTTTAACAACATTTTTTATGTCTAGAAAAGGCTTTCTTATGTCGTTGAATGCATTAGAAATTTAAAACGCATGATCATTTCTCGTGTAAAATCTATAGATAGTGCTATAGGACAGACGGGCTTTTAAAATACTAGAAAACAAACAAAAATATGTGGTATAATAATATTGCAAATTAAACATTTTGTGGCATTTAGTGCAGAGTACTACATTTTTTATAAATGTGTAAGTTATTAATGTAGTTAGAATGACTATGACAAAAATGTAAGTTCAATCTACTCTGGTTTTTGATGAAGTATTGTTGGAAAATGTTTTATATTTTTTTCACTTGTAGTGCAAAATGGCGTTAAATCTTATTTTTCTTAACGAAGTAAGATTTTAGACAATACTGATTTTGTAAGGCTAGTTCAGACAAGTTACACTTGAAGTAGTGCTAGTTAAGAGATATTATACTTAACCATTACTAAAAACAGTATTGGTGAAGTACTATTTAATTTGTTTGGTATTAAGTGATTCTATAGTTTGATTTAGTTAAAACCAGATTACGTCTTAATGTTTTCTTAACTTGTCATTTATTGTTATTGTGTGGTTCTTGTTTATTTTGTGGTGGAAACAGGTTTATGTAAGATAGTCGAAAGAATATGATTAAATTAATATAGGTAGGTACCTCCTAATGTTTGAATTCGACGAAGCATAACAGAACACAAGGATTCAAATTCAGCGCTATAAGTAGCTTACTAATTGATATGTCGCAGGGAAATGAGGATATCAGGGATTTCACGAAATCCCTAGGGATATCACGAAATCCCGGTAGATGTCGAATATTCTTGTTTATTACGTCTTTTTACTAAAAGTATCTAGTGATATGACAAAATACTAATATAAAATCAGAGATATGTCATTTCACTAAGCTAAATGTAGTGAAATGAAGAATACTGTTGATGAATCAAGTAATAAAACAAAATTACAAATTAACTGGTGCATTTTTATTAGGAAATAAAGTTTTAATCAACTAAACAATAATCTGACAATGATATCAGGTATTATACCTTTTTCTATTACCTATGTGGATTCGTTCATTAGGTACAAAAATATAAATGTAAACATTAAAAAAAAATTGACTTGCGAGGCTCAACAATTAAGACAACGACTCACTCCTGATGGAAAATGGAAAATCTTGTTATTTATTTAAACAAAGCAGTGATTTGTGGCACCTTGAATTACACAAAACATTTAGCTTCTTGCAAATACATCTTTTGGTTTTGCACTGGAACTTTGATATTTCACAATTACGTTGTAGAAATTCTTCCAGCTAATGCATGGCTCGATTTTTATTCGGCAGTATCCGCTTTTCCAACATTTTACTAGATTTAGTTTAGTGAAACGACATATCACTGACGATAAATTGGTATTTTGTCATATCACTAGATACTTCAGTTTGCTTACTCTGCAAGCTATGTCGGTCACTCCGGTTCTTTTCCGGATAATTTCATTCCTGATTTTATCCTTCAAAGAGACTCCGAGCATAGCTCGCTCCATAGCTCGCTGAGCGACCTTGAATTTGTGGACCAGCCCGACCGTCAGCGTCCACGTTTCAGCACCTTATGTCATGACGGGCAGGACGCACTGGTTGAAGACCTTAGTCTTCAAACACTGCGGGATATGCGACGAGAAGACTTGACGGAGTTTTCCAAATGCTGCCCAACCCAACTGGATCCTTCTGTCAGCTTCCTTCTCAAAGTTGTGTCTACCGAGCTGGATGACTTGCCCTAGGTAGACATACTCCTTCACAACTTCGAGAAGCGACCCTTCGATGTGGATTGGACTTGGCAAGACGTGCGAATTGTACATGACTTTCGTCTTGTCCAAATTCATGCCGAGGCCAACCCGCCGGGAGGCTCCATTTAGGCTGTGCAGCATTTGGTCTAGCTGTTCCAACGTCTCTGCCATTATGACGATGTCATCGGCAAATCGAAGATGGGAGAGTAAGCAAACTGAAGTGGCAGTGGGCTGGCCATGTCTGTCGAAGGACTGATGGCCGGTGGAGCAGGCGAGTCCTGGAGTGGAGACCGCGTATCGGCAAGCGTAGTGTGGGACGCCCCCCAGCTAGATGGACGGACGACCTAAGGAAGGTGGCTGGGGTGGACTGGATGCGGAAGGCGGAGGACAGGGTGCTGTGGCGCAATCTGGGAGAGGCCTATGTCCAGCAGTGGACTGCGATAGGCTGAGTTGATTGACTAGATACTTTTAGTAAGAAGACGTAATAAACAAGAATATTCGACATCTACCGGGATTTCGTGATATCCCTAGGGATTTCGTGAAATCCCTGATATCCTCATTTCCCTGCGACAGATATATTGTTTAAATAACTTAAACTATCCAATCCCAATTTTCTTAGAAGCCACCCAAACTCAGGAAAAATAATTAATTAATAACTTCTGTTCTGCTTATTTGATAATCTCGACTCGGCACATTGGTTAAGTTTAATTTCTTATATTTTACTAGCTTCAGCCCGCGACTTCGTTTGCGTGAAACTTCTTGTTTCCCCCGAGCCACCCCGTCGTATCGCATCACCCGCCCGCGCTATCACTTAACGTTCTTTTTGACTTTTTTTTCTTTTTGCTCGGCTCCTAAGGGTCATAGCGTGATGTTAAATAGCCTATAGCCTTCCTCAAGAATTGGGCTATCAAATGCAAGAATAATTTTTCAAATCCGACTGGTAGGTAGTTCCAGAGATTACCCCCCTACATACAAACTTACAAACAAATTTTACCTCTTTATAATATTAGTATAGATAACACGCCGATGAAAGCTAACAAATCTTTTTAATTTTTCCACTTTATCCATATTTATACTTGGTTCTGTTTGAAGAGAACGTCCCGTTAAATGTATTTTTACTCTAAACTTACTAATTTTAGTCAAAAAGGAATAAAAATATACTCAGGAAAATCAGTTTCTAGAAATTGGAATTACAATTATCTTAATTTTATCTACAAAATCAATTTCTTCTTTGTTTGTCTAAAAAGGTACTTCAGTTATTCAATTGCGTTTTAAGTGAGCTTTCAAATATTCTGAGTATAGTAAAAAAATATTTTTAGTATTAACTGTAGGCATACTTAATACAAACTAGTTTTGAGAATACTTAACTTGGTTTGTGGTATTCCTAATTTACTTAAGTAGCGGTTGTTTAAAACGATTTAGTATTAAAGAAAGAAAAGGCTTAACGAAATCCTTTTTGATTTAGCTAAATCCAACTTTAGATAAAGTATAGACATGTAAGATTTAATCACTATTCTTGTTTGCTACTTGGGGCAGTTGGTCCAATTCGCAGTTGGTCCAATTCGCGGTTGATCCAATTCGCAGTTGGTTCAATACGCGGTTGGTCCAATTCGCAGTTGGTTCAATACGCGGTTGGTCCAATTCGCAGTTGGTCCAAAATGGACAATGTTTCCGAAATTATTGGCCCCGGCATAAAAGCCAAATGTCCACCGAACTCTTTTTTTTTCTAGCCTGCGTTGTCCCACTCCTGGGCAAAAGCCTCCCTCCACTCCTTCCACCTTTTGCGAGCCCGCGCGTCCTCCTTCCAGTTTTGACGGAACCTATCCAGTTCGTCCCGCCATCTCCTACGTGGTCTGCCGCGACCCCGCCTTACTGTGTGTGTGTGTGTGTGTGTATAGATTTATATAGGTATTATGCGTGGCACCCATTTTCAAAATGGCGCGACAGTAGATAGGTGTGCCACGGATCTTCAAAGCTCTTCATTTAATACTAGCTGCGCCCCGTGGTTTCACCCGCATAAGTCTCGATCCCGTGGGAATATCGGGATAGAAAGTACCCTATGTACTTTCCCGGGACTTAAATTATATCTGTACCAAATTTCATCTAACTCGGTTCAGTGGTTTAGGCGTGAAAAGGTAACATACAGACAGACAGAGTTACTTTCGAATTTATAATATGTATTAGTATGGATGGGAGATGAAGGAAATAATCATACTTTCAATGCAAAACGATAATTGCTAGATGTTTTACAAAAATCTATGTGCTTAAGTGTTTCTAATTTTGTCTGACCCACATCCGCGGGGCTTCATGTTTATACTTTTTTGAAGTGAAAACTTCTTTAGCGGCGTTGCACACTTTTTGTAATGGGGAAAAAATGTTAAACTCGCGTCAGGACATCGCGTCAGGACACGTGACCGTCAGGAGAGATTCCCCCCCCCCCCCTCTTTCTACGGCGGCGCCAACCGAAGTGAACCAAGTAAGACACGATAATGGATGGATGGACGGACGGACGGACGGACGGACGGACGGGCGGTGACGGTGACGGTGACGGTGTTGGTGACGGTGACGGTGACGGTGACGATGACGGTGACGGTGTTGGTGACGGGGACGGTGACGGTGACGGTGATGGTGACGGTGATGGTGGACGTGGATGTGGATGGATGGATGGACAGCTGATGGCTCGACCGTCTGTGTAGTAGCCACACTGCTGTGTATTCGTAAAATTCGTGTATATAAAGTGTTTAAAATATGGAAATTGAACAAAGTGCATCGATTAATGAAAAAAGTGACGCAGAAATAGAGAAAAAAAATTAGTTATATTAATTCAATTCATAATTGATTTATTTCAACGTTAATATTCAAGTTTTCACTTCTGCCGGCACTCCCGGAGTGCAACCCGTCTTTTTTACAAATGTCTTGCTATCTTCCTACAAAGCCTTTGTCTGATGACGACGATAAAAAATGTCATTGCTTATTACCGTAATGATAATATTATGTACATTTTATATCAACGCTGCCCTACACACGCGACGTGTCACTGTGTCAGTGGATAAAGGTTTTACAATGACTGTTGACGCGTAATTAATTGTTTTTGTTAGATAATACGATAATTATTATGTAACAGAGTTCATGATTGTACCTCTACCATGGAATTATTATGTACTACGTTGTACGTAGTACATAATAATTCCATGACCTCTACACATTGCTGTTAGGACTAGAATTTTATCATTTTTATTTTTTACTAGCAGCGCCCCGCGGTTTCACCCGCATAAGTTTCCCGTGGGAATATCGGGATAAAAACTATCTTATGTCCTTTCCCGGGACTCAAACTATCTCTATACCAAATTTCATCTAAATCGGTTCAGCGGTTTAAGCGTGAAGAGGTAACAGAAAGACACACCTTCGCGGTAGGGCTAACGCCCGCCTGGTTTATGACCACCCTCCCACCGGAGTCCGGCGTCAAGCAGCCTGCTGTGTTTCGTCGCTGCGTGGGAGTTCCAGTGGCTTAGGCATCTTCTGGGTACGCTCATTCCATCAAAGACCTCATCCATCGCCTTCCATCGGGCGGGATCGAGGTCAAGAGCGGGCCCATTCAGCAATAAAAGAAATATATAATTGATTAATAGTACCTACATGATGATACATGTGTGCTATGTTGATCATTAAACTCGAGGCGGTACTATTCGCGATAAGGTAGCCGAGAGTTTAATTATCAATGCACACGCGTATCATACGACGTTTTTCAACACACTTGCGAGGAAAAAAACAGACTTGTAATGTAAATATTAACTTGTATGGATAATGGCGGGCTGGGTTTGTCATTCCGCGCGCCGCGCTGGCGTGCGCGCGCAGGTTTACCCATAGAGTAAGTAATGGTCATTCCTAAAGGCACATACAAAACCGATAAACAGCCTATAGAAAAAATATAATAAACACAAAATAATGTTTAGACTGATCGTAGTGTTGTCGTATGTCAAATTGTAGTTTAGTTAGTATGGAATTAGAAAGTACTATTGGCATAGAGAAATATACATTAATTCAGTGAGAATTCGCAATAATAGAACACCAGTGGTCTTTCCCGTTTGGTTACGGGAGGGACGACGGAAAATTGTAAGGTGCATCCAGACAGAGCGAGGCATGCGCCGCAAGTGCTTTTTTTTATGTTAGATGCCTCAGCCTGAGGCAACCGTACATATAAAAAAATCATTTGCGGCACATGCCTCGCTATGTGTGGATGCACCCTAAGGTGAATGCGCAATTTAATTTTTTTTAAGTTTTTTACAATTCGCAGGTCAGTATCAGGTTGTATCTTGATCAAAATGTATATTTATATAATAGATATGCATTTAAAGAATTATAGTCATTAGAATCATTAATATATATATATATATTTAAGTTAGATTTATTCCCTAAGAACTTTTCCATAAGAGATTTGTTCTTATGGAACAAATCTAACTTAGAAAGATGTATTAATGATTCTAATGATTATAATTCTGTAAATACGTATCTATTATAGTCGCGAATCATATTTTGATCAAGATATAACCTGACACTGACCTGAAAATTGCAAAAAAACGTTAGAAAAATTTAATTTCGTGGGCTACAACTGCGCATTCATCTTAAGGTAAATAAATTTTAGTTCATCTTGGGACCAAGGACAATTCAGACTATTTAAAAAAAAAAAGTAAAATATGGCTCGCGGATTCTTTTTGGCATGAAGTCTCTTTGAAGAGATTTTAAAAAAAACGCACTTCTCCGACCTCCGACTAGTAAATTGAATAGTTATCTGTGGAAATAAAGCACAAGTACCGTAACGTAAAGAAAAAGCACGCGTTTGTAATACACTGCATTATGGATCTAAAAGCTGTGCAGTAAGAGCCATTTTACGAGCAAGTGTGTTGAAAAAATCATTGTATATTTACTGTCTTATTTTATTGGTTTACAATAATGAAATGAATAATAAAACAGTAAATGGTAGATAAGTATTTCATAACGATAATATTATTGTGTCACGTTCAAATCATTCATGTCCATGATTCTGATTCAAATCGTGCATTCAAAAGCTTTTTGGATTCTCTGAAACATCATCATGTGCCTAGCCTTTTCCCAACAATGTTGGGGTCGGCTTCCAGTTTAACCGGATGCAGCTGTGTACCAGTACTTCACAAGGAGCGACTGCCTATCTGACCTCCACAACCCAGTTACCAGGTAATACGAAACCCCTTGGTAAGACTGGTTGTCAGACTTTCGGGCTTCTGACGATCCGTAACGGCTGTCAAAGATCCACGAATGACAGCCGGGACCAACGGCTTAACGTGCTTTCCGAGGCACGGAGGGGTACCTTGTAGCTTAACCTGATCGATCGACCCGTACGGCTGTTATTACTTAGCCATAAGCCCCACTTTGGATTCTCTGAAACAGTCGTATTAAAAACATAACACAACAGAACGCCTTGATTCCCCGAAGGATTAAGCAGAGGTGTAGGTAGGTAGCCATAGTACCTACACCCACATATCACCACTTGTGTTTCATTCCCATGTAATAGGGGGCGAGCTTATTGCCATCAACCGGGAACAAATCCAAACTCCGGACTCCTACTGAAAAATTCCAGATGGATACAAGACATATTTTTTAGTATTTAATCACACTAATATTATAAAGGTGAAAGTTTGTGAGCGTGTGTGTTTATATGTTTGTTACATCTTCACGCTAAAACCGCTGGACCGATTTTGATAAAATTTTGTATGGCGGTAGCTGATACCCTGGATTAACATATAGACTACTTTTTCGAAACTTATTTGGGTGAAAACGCGGGGCGCAACTAGTATTTACATATATGATAAACTAATATTATAAATGCGAAAGTTACTCTGTCTGTCTGTCTGTCTTTTCTTCACGCCTAAACTACTGAACCGATTTCGATGAAATTTGGTATAGAGATAGTTTGAGTCCCGGGAAAGGACATAGGATAGTTTTTATTCCGATATTCCCACGGGATCGAAACTTATTTGGGTGAAACCGCGGGGCGCTGCTAGTATTTACATATATGAGTGGTTTCGCTCTGCATCCGATCCGAATCCAAATGAAAGATCCGACTTCAATCCGAATTGGAAATGTTCTAAATTCGGATGGATAGAGTTCCGGTCTAGTGCGCAACCCCTCATACAAATGGACTATGGTCACTTCGGATCGGCATTTCTCGGATTCGGATCGGACGTAGTGCGAAACCGCCCTTACTCGTCTTTGATTAATACGAAGCTTCTGGCTTTAGTTTGTATTACCTAATGTATGTAGGTATTTTATATAAATTTAATTCTTTCAATACGTAGGTACAGTTATATGTGGTACAACCTTATTGGGCAGTTATGCCGCAAAGAAGGGCTCTTTCATATCGATCCTGAAACCATCCACCGCATCGTTTTTTGGTCTTCGGATAATAGAAACCATATTACAATAACACAAGTCAGATCAACATACACCACTCGGCACTTTTCGGCACTCTAAAGGCGGAAACAGACTTATAACACGCCACGTAACGCGACATCAATGAAGCTTGGCCACATTTTTCGTCTCGTTGAGCTATTTTCGCCATTTGGCCAATAAGTAAGCGTGCGATGGCGTCGGGTGTTACAAGTGTGCAGCGGCTTTTAACATCCACGGAAGTGTACACATCAGTACACAGTATTACACTGTCGAGCACACTCAGTGACAACACAACAGTGGTCGTTGCGTGTGTCCTCCATGTATCATTGTCAGCAGGTGCACGCATGAAGTCATTGGGTGGAGGTTGTTGTAGGTAATTGCACAATAGGAAGTGTGGAGACAACTTAACAAGTTAATTCTGAGCTCTTAGACGATTCACACCGGTTTACACCGGTTTGGTTCATCAGAAGTGAAAAACTTTGAATTATAATATAACTAGCTGCGCCCCGCGGTTTCACCCGCATATGTGTCGATCCCGTGGGAATATCGGGATAAAAACTATCCTATGTCCTTCCCCAGGTTGCAATCTATCCCTATGCCAAATTTAATCTAAATCGGTTCAGCAGTTTAGGCGTGAAAAGGTAACATACAGACAAACAGACAGAGTTACTTTCGAATTTATAATATTAGTATGGATTAGCATGGATAATAATCATTGTATTTCGAGCAGCAAGACTCACAGTGTTAGTAACAATATACTTAGGTAATAGGTAACACGGGCTGGTGTCCGCAACTCCACGTCAATGCGTGTATTTTACGTACGGGTGGGAAAATCGATTATTCGATCCACCCCAGCTCCTCAAGGAAGGCCAGCAACGCCTTGATGTTACTGACCGTCTCACGTAGGGTACCTGGGTTACCGAAGTACTTTGCCCTGTACGTCAAAGTCAAAGTCAAAGCATTTATTTCAAATAGGCACAAAAAAGGCACTTTTGAACGTCAAAAATTATCTTAAAATAGAATTGATTCTAGTCGCCCATTCCAAAAGGTAGTTTTCGTATGGAGAAGAATGGGCAAGAAACTCCACCGTTACTCTTTTAAAATGTTTTAGGTACAATATTTTGCATGGGTACATTAATTATATAATAACATGTGAGGACGATGCACCTAAAATAAAATTACTATACCACAATAGGTAAAAGAATTAAAAACGAAACCATGACATATAAATTAATTATCTGATAGATACATGGTGCTCACATATTTACAAACATGGTACAAGCAAAACGATTTTTATAAAAAAAAAAAAATATACAAGTAATAAGTCAGGGTGTGAGTAATGAATGTAAAGACTAATAAAAAAAAAAATTACAATTAAATTAGCAATCAGTTTGATTTTGTCTACGTGGCGACCACCGGGCAGTTTAGAAGCACATGTGCCGCTGTCTCGTCGTCCTCCATGCAGGCCCTGCACAGCGGACTGTCTATTACTCCTATGACAAAGAGGTGTTTATTAAATGAACAATATACTTACAAACTATGTTAGTAATACACTTACAAAGACAAAACCAAAAACAGGAAACAGATTGTGACGTCACTGCTGCAAGGTGACAGGCCATTATGTACGGGTTTTCAAAACATTTAAACATTAAAACATGTTTTCATATAACATAATCAGCATTAGCGTAGTAGTCCTATTAGTGTAGCATTACAATTTTTCTGTTTTTCCATTATATCCAAATACTTATAACAATTTCTTGCTTCTGGCAATCAATCAAGCGACCGGTAGGCTTATTAGTCGATTCGACCGAATATACTCGCCCAAAAAGTGCGACGGTTTTTCCTAACCTCATTGCATAACATTCAAAATGTGCCAATTCGTGCGAGTCGGTTATAGAAAAAATAAGAATTATTATTTAAAAAAGTGACGATTCGCACTTTTTGCAAAAGCCCATCGCTTCACCAATATGGTAGGTACAGACGCCTCAACCTACACCTAACTGTCACATTTTTCCAATCAACTTTGAACCTTATGTTTCAGTGATAAAGTTGAAAATCTATTAAAGAAATTTGACAGATTGTAGTAGGTTGATGTGCTGGCGTCTGTACATTGGTGTATCATCCTAGTATTTTTGCCTGTCTGCCATCATAATATGCCTCAAAAAATAAATGTTAGCTTCTTTAATAGGCTATTAGCATTATAAACATTGCATAATCTTCGTTCCACCAACAATCGCCTTCTACGATGTCCTTCTCACCGTTCTGGTTTCATTCATTCTTCTTTCTTTGTCCAGGCGGTCTTTCTATGGAATGCGCTCCCTCTGAACATCAGGACGGCAACCAGTCGGTTATCTTTTAAAGTGAAGGCACGTGACGAACATATTCGGCAGAAGTTGGCCGTAACATCCCAGCGCTGATTTGCTGGATTCGTTTTCTCCTCTACCGATCATTTTTCCCCTGAGAGTTCATCTGGTTTATATGTATGTATGTATCTATTTATATATTCTTGTATTTTATAGTCATTTCCTAGCTAGTTATCCTGTATGTTGCACGTGCACCTGCCATGTTTTGTCTCTGCATCGCCCTAAGGTTGACTGGTAGAAAATGCCTCAGGCATTAAGTCCGCCTTTGTACAGTATTTTTTACTTGTGCATAAAGTTTTAATAAATAATAAATAATCAGTGTATAATTTTCCCACTGCTGGGACACAGGCCTCCTCTCGAGAGGAACCATAACCGGTGGGTTACCACCGGTGCCGGTACCGGTTTGGTAGATGTCACATGTCTTTAGATTTATGGTTCTAAGACATGTCGGTTTCCTTATGATGTTTTCTTCTACCGTTTTGAGAGCAGTGGTGATGAAATAAATTACACGAAGTAAATTGCCTGCCTGGGACAGAACGCACGACCTACGTAACACGTAAGTTGGAGTCGTTACCACTAGTTACTGTTTTCTTATCTGCTGGGGAGTTTTTTGCGCCATTTCTTCTTCCCAGTGAAAGTACTAGAAAGTGGCGAAGGGCGGGCGTTCTGGGGGACTGTTTTGTGTAATTTTGACGTTCGAAAAGTGCTGATTTTTAGTCTAATTTGAATAAATTACTTTTTTTTTATCGCGATGGTCTAACTAAAGACAGCTTTGACTCCGGTATGTGCACAGCCTTACTATCGTGTTGTTCGCGATATACACTTTCACAGGGCGTAGGAATGCAGTAGGATCAAGGAATGACATAATTAAGCTTGTCGGAAAGATCTGGCACAAAACAGCGAAAAATTTCATAAGAAAGTGGAGGCTTGTGCCCTACAGCGGGATCAAAAAACTGAAAAAAAAACAGGGGAATTTTTCCACTGAATTTAATCTTAAAATAATGAGCTAGATTCCATTCTTAGTTTACTTTATACGTGGCTCAGTGCCTTACCTAGTATACTCAATTTTGCTCTCCCGTAAGTGCGTCTACGGGAATCTCAGGGATTCGATAAAGAACTTATTCGCCGGCTTCATTAAAAAGTTTCAACTACCCCCACAGAGTACTGCAGCTCTAGTATTTAATTTATTTTTGTTTTCAACGACTAATGGTTTAAGTTTTTCTGTAGGTGATATTAAGGACTTCATTAGGCGTTGGTTGTTTTTGAGAAACTCTCTACCAGCCCGTAATCTTTAGAAGACTACTGTAGTTTATGTTATTATGTTGTTAGTGTTTATGTACACACGCCAGCACAACAACCTACTACAGTCTGTCAAATTTCTTTAATAGATTTTCAACTTTATCACTAAATAATAAGGTTCAAAGTTGATTAAGAAAATTTGACAGTTTCGGGTAGGTTGATGTGCTGGCGTCTGTACAGAGTGACAAGCCGGCCATATTAGCCTTAGATACGATAGCCGTTGGGATAGTCATGTTCCTGAGTGGAGACCACGAACCGGGAAGCAGCTTTATGAAGAGAGCCCGATTATCAGAGAGAGAGAGAGAGAAAGAGAGAAATATTGCGTACAGTAAAGAGGGATATGAATAGCAGTAGATTGCTGCTGATGTTTATAGGTAATAGCTCTATAGCTAGGCTGATCCTATGTTTAGCCTCAAAACTCAAACTCATAGCATTTATTTCAAAAAAACTAATTACAGGAACTTTAGAATTGTCAAGGGGTCGGTCACTCAGAAAGCTGAAGCTAGTTGCCCATTCTAAAGACTAATAGTTACCTATGGAGAAGAACCGGCAAGAAACTCGATGGACACTCTTTTATGTGATGGTAAATACAGAGGAACTGTAAAAAAGTATACGCTCTTCAATTTTTTTTTTTTTAACAATTACTGTCAAAGTCGAATCATTTATGAAATAAGCACATAATAGAGACTTTTGAACGTCAAAATTTACAAGAAAATAGAATTGATTCTAGATGCCCCTTCCAAAAGGTAGTTTCATATGGAGAAGAATGGGCAAGAAACTCCACAGATCTCAAGGCCAATTCCTGTAATTAAAAACGTTCAAAATCTAGTCGCAATTTCATCTCAGCGACAATCAATGTCAAAAACATGTCAAAAATGTAGGGAAAGTACTTTGAGGTATTTTTGACAGATTGACACTGAAATCAGACTGTGAACCCCTCTTTTTTTGTGGATGGGAAATCATCAAATTACTCCTCTCGCTGTTAGACTCTTACTGATTAAAACCGTGTTCCTTCCTTAGCCCTTTATGTTCCTGCGTAGCGGTAACCCTTTTGGACAATCCCTGTGAACCCTTCAGATACGACTGATCGATATTTACTGATCGAGACAACCGCAGTTTAACCGTTAAATACTGATTGTTTCCCGCTTTTAACATTCGCTTATAAATGACTAACCCATATACCCAACCCAATTCATAAAACTTATCAAACCTATTTTAGTTAAAATGGGGTTTGTCTCTTTCTTACACACAGGAATGACAACGTGACAGATAAAGACAAACGTTCTATAAACCTATTTTAGCTAAAATAGATATAAAATAGGATTATGAATAAGGGGGTAAGTATTTTATTTTAGCACTACCAATAAAATTGACATTCAACCCAGCTTCAGCTTTAAAATAAATCATCTTTAGTGCTTTTCATATTTCAATGAACCAAATATACAAGTTTATTCGATTATTCGCTTTCATTCGTTCGACTTCCGAATACCAATGTGTTCGAATCGTTCGATAAGGCACTCTGTTCCGAACCATCAGGCGAACGCGCGCTGAATACACTGCCAGAAAAATAGGAAGTTTATTTAATGCAAATAAAAGTAAATAAAAATGAAGTTTGAATACTCAATTTCTGGTTAACTGCGGTCAGGTTGGATGAAAGTTAAATGATTTTAACTATAGTGTTCTTAAATTGATTTTTAAAGGTGTTTTTTATAAAATAACAAGCGGCCCGCCCTAGCTTCGCACGGTTGCAGTTTTTTTCTCCGTAATATTCTTTCATACAAACCTTGTCCTGGCAATACCAAACACAACAAAAAAAGAAATCCAATTTGGTGCATATAATATTACGCTGCGACCATCAATGAAACATTTTGCAACAACGGGAAAAATTGAGAGCCTTTTGAGAGCTTTTGAAGTTACGTGTATGACGGAATTGTTTCCCTTTAAAAGTTCTAAAAAAAAAGTTCTCGTCTATCTTTTAAAGTAGACTCACTATAACCTTTTTTATGGTAATCAAATATGTTCTAAAATAATGCATTATTTGCGAAGGTGTTTTTATAAACATGATATTAATCTTTGTCCAACGACGCGACTAGAATCAATTCTATTTTAAGATATTTTTTGACGTTCAAAAGTGCCTTTTATGTGCCTATTTGAAATAAATGCTTTGACTTTGACTTTGACTTTGACCAAATAAATACGTTATTCATCACAATTTTGAACAAAATTACCCTTGACATCATTTGATTTCAATGAATATCTTAGGTGATTTATCATTGTTTCAAAAGAATATTATTCTTAAAACAATAATATATCCTTAATTAACAAAAATAACACAATTAAAACCTAACTTAACTAAAACTATACAAAAACTAAAATATAGCGTCGAAAAATTCATCCACATCGCTGTCGACTGGTAATGTACCCAAGAGACTGGCGACATTACCACGTTGTATGGCAATGCTTAGCCTTTGGCCAAGGTAAAAGTCAGCCCTTGGATCACGGGAAGTGTCAACCAGCCGTTTAGAAATTTCAATATTTTAAAAAGACCGTGAGCACTCGGACCCCACGGCCCGAGGGTTTCAACCCCAAACGGCTCGAAAATATAATTTCCGATAAGATTATTATATTTTCGCCGCTTGAGGTTTTCCGCAGCCGCAGCAGCAGCGGTATCGACACAAGTTGCGTCCCACACTAAAGGCCTACCCACCTTCCAAGGAAATAAAGACATACCGTCCGGTCTCTTGCCATCGTCGCAATAAAATAATCATTTTAAAATAATGGAATATTTTTTAGTAGGTTTTTTCCGCAAATTATCGCGAGTGAATTCGCGGGGCACAGCTAGTAATAATATAAACGTAAACGAAGCAAAAAGAGGATGTAAGGATCCTATCAGTTGGAGTTTTGTAGTTTCTGCCTACTCATGGGGACAAGGCTTGACTTCAGTGGCGTGCATTGGTTATCAGAATAGGTAGGCACTAGGCCGGGTCTAGTCTAGGCAAACGCGGTCACTAATCAGAAAAAAAAATTGAGGTCAAAATGTGGTTATTTGAGTAGGCATGCCTACTTAATGGTGATAAATTGCGAAGGTCCGAACGGTCATAGTATTACGCGTGAGACGTACGTATTTTTAATTTTGTCGTATTAACTTGTACGAGTAAAGACCAATGACAAGTATGAAGATTTTGTTTTTTGTTAGGTATGATAATTTAGTGAGTTTCTTAATTATGGGGCACACACTAAAATGTAATTGACAGGCTTATGTTGATATATCGAGGTAGGCACTGCTTATATGCCTATATGCAATGCACGCCACTGCTTGAGTTTATGTACGTAACGTAAGTACCAATCATCATGATGATTAGCACAATTTGTTTACCTGTCTTTGTTTAGCCTTAGATTTTCGCAATTCACCAATTATTTGGTAAATTAAGTATGACTTTTTAATCACCCATTGATGAATTCGCTACACTTCGTATTGTAAATGGCAACATAATCGATTAGCTCGTTAGTTATCGAATACTTTATAATCGATTGCGACATCGCTATTTGTGGCTACCGTAGAAATTACAGGAATGTCAAAAATAATAATAGGTGTTTCGTTAAGAAATACCGACCTAATTTTTATTGAAATTACCTACTGACCGATTAATGACCTACTGGTCTTGATGTCATAATTGCAATCAAAATTAGGTTGCAGTTGAGGAATGCAGTGGTAAGAACAATTTACATTCTGTAATAATACATCTTAGCCACTTAAATGCATAGTCTATTAATATTATTTTTGTTTCCATATTCTGCAATATGACATATGGCACTGAAACGTGGTCGCTCACAATGGGCCTTATTAGAAGGCTAAAAGTCACCCAAAAGGGCAATGAAAAGGGTTTATGCTTGGAGTTTCCCTGCGTGATCAAATCAGAAATGAGGAGATCCGCAGGAGAACCAAGGTAAAAATCAGAAATGAGGAGATCCGCAGGAGAACCAAGGTAAAAAAAAGACCAATGGTTAATTTGGGAATTTCTTAGTTAATCAACTCGTTCAATCACAGAAGATCCATTGGCCAGATCAATGATGGATCTAGTAACGATTGTTTCCTCATCAGATCTATTTATATAAAAAAAAATAAGTAAAATGGATCTAAATTGCAGTCCACTGCTGGATATAGGCCTCTCCCAGACTGCGCCACAGCCCCCTGTCCTCCGCCTTCCGCATCCAGTCTACCCCAGTCACCTTCTTTAAGTCGTCCGTCCATCTAGCTGGGGGGCGTCCCACACTACGCTTGCCGGTACTCGGTCTCCACTCCAGGACTCGTCTGCTCCACCGGCCATCGGTCCTTCGATAGACATGGCCAGCCCACTGCCACCTCAGTTTGCTTACTCTGCAAGCTATGTCGGTAATTTCTTAGTAAAAGCCCGGAGTTTGGAAGTTGTCCATGTGACACCTTCGTGCCTCTGAATCACGTTAAGCCATTGATCCTGCGCCTGATCTCTCTCCGGCCGTGTCGGATTGCCTTCCCATCGGACAATGAGAGTAAGGGGAGAGACAATGCACCTGTGTCTGCACACACTTGAGCTCTTTAATGTCTCCCGCGCCGAAGACTGGTCTGCGCTCAGATTGCTCGTCATGGCCGAAATTCGGTCTGGAGGAATTTATTTTATTTATTTTTAGCATCAGAATATAGTCATAATTATATATTTCAGTGCCTGACTATACAGGGTGGAATTGAAAACATGCGACCAAACGAAATGGGAGATTGTACTCATCATTATAAACAACTTTTACTATGGGACCAAACCTGAAATCGCGAAAAAAAAAAATCAGCTGTTCCCTACATTTTATGTTCGTATAACTCGTCAAAATGTAGGGAACAGCTAATTTTTTTTTTCGCGATTTCAGGTTTGGTCCCATAGTAAAAGTTGTTCATAATAATTAGTACAATCTCCCATTTCGTTTTGTCGCATGTTTTCAATTTCAACCTCTATTAACATTTCCACAACGTTGTAATCAACGAATCCATCACCTAATAAATCGACTAAGTAATTTATAATCGCTCGCCCGACAGCTGTTACTAATATAAAGTAAACACGCGTGTACAGTCAGCAGAAAAAGTAAATGATTATTGTTTAAACAATAGCATATTGAGAGCAGTAATGTCCCGGTACGGGTCGTAGGTTCGACTCCAGGCAGGCACTTTACTACACTGCCCTCAAAACGGTGAAGGAAAATATCGTGAGGAAACTGACATGCCCTAGAACCAAAAATTTAAGACATGTGACATCTACCATCCCGCACCTGGCCCGCGTGGTAGATGACTATCTTACATAGAGAAGGTCTATGTCCCAGAAAAGGCAACCGGTTACCTACAAAATGGTTGAGCTGGATGGTGCTGATCCACGCGTCATGTTCGTGAACGAGCGCCGTCAGTTGAGACTGGTCATCTCTTAACTGCCAAGGCTTATTTTTAATCTTATTTTTTTTTAATTGTTTCTTCATTTGTGTTTTTTATTTTATTTACATTGTTCTCACATATAGAAGTACCAAGAATAATGTACCCAAGATTTTGTAATATCTTGATTTAAAAGAGTGTCCATGGAGTTTCTTGCCCGTTCTTCTCCATAGAGATCTACGTTTTGGAATGGGCAACTAGCTTCAACTTTCTGACTGACTGGCCGACAATTTAATTTTGTCAATTCAATTTTACATGGTTTAATTGAAATAAATGCTTTGAGTTTGAGTTTGAACGTTATAGGCTGATTATGCTATGCTTATTATGCTAAAAGCATATTGAAAAAAAATGACAAGATTATTTTTTGTGACGATTGTTGTATTGAAGTAGAGAAAAAAATACTCGAATGGTGCAGTGGTGAAGCGATTGGCTTCTGTGCTACCGATCGCGTGATTGATTCCCAGACGATACAAGTAATATTATATTGAAGAACACAACTACACAGACCACACTATTCGTGATTGTGTAATTGTATTCGACCACTCATGACATATCAGATCGTGGCAGAAATACAAAAAAAAAAAAAAAAAACCTATTGTCATTTTAACGCCAACATATAATTAATTACCATCCATGATAATTAACTTTTTTACGTTATTAAACCCACTTATAATGCTGACCGTACAAAGGAAACTGCGAAGTACGTAGTCGTGTTATTCAATCGATATTTAGTTCCTATATTAGGTGAAACGGAACGGCCTTTTTTTCATACATGAGTAATGAATTCACTGAAAACGTAGCTGCATACTTTGAAGTCAGTTATATTTGTCGGACGTAGACGCTTATAAAACATTATCCTCTTTGTGGGGCAGTTGGGTAAAAGCATAGAGAATATAATATCGGCGGTTAAGAACCAATAGGGTCTATCTCAGTTTTTTATGTTTTTCACTTTTTAATGCAGGTAGATTTAAAGTTTAATTTGGCTTGGCCTACTGAGGCAGTTATCTCAAAAGTTATATCTCAGCATATTTTTTCTATTTTTATATATTAAGTACTAGCTGCGCCCCGCGGCTTCACCCGCAGAAGTCTCGATCCCTTGGGAATATCGGGGTAAAAAGTATCCTATGTCCTTTTCTGGGACTCAAACTATCTCTTCACTAAAATTTCATCTAAATCGGTTCAGCGGTTTAGGCGTGCAAAAGGTAACATACAGACAGACAGAGTTAACTTTCGAATTTATAATATTAATAAAGGATGGAATATGGAATTAGTATGGGTATAAACATTTCAAGTACTCGTATCTTTTTATTCAAAGCCGAGAAATGTTTTTTTTAAATCTCCTGTAAAGTTAACTTTATTGAGATAGACACTATTGATTCTTAACCGTCGATATAGTCTTTGGGTAAAAGTCCTATTCATACCTGACCTAGGCATAACCACTTTTGCGGTTAGACCATGAAATACTACTACGGCTATGACTGACTGACTCTGATTGAAATCGTTTCCAAAACAATTTTTATAAACGCTATAGAAAGTAAAATCCATTACTGTGACAGAGGGGTATACGTGGGGTATCTAAGTGTTGTAAGGGTAGAAATTTGTGAAAGGGGAAGCGACGACCTTCGCAGGGTGGCTATATTAGCTGGACAAGAGAAGCTGAGGATCGGGATAAATGGAGTCCGAGGCATGTTTACAAAAGGTGCAATGGAGGCAACAGGGTATAAAAGGTGAACGGAGGAAAAGCTATAATATTTTTTTTTTTTTTTACAAAAAAAAAAAAACAACCGACTTCAAAAAAAACAATACAATATGACAAATAACTTTAATTTCGGAAGTCAGTGTCGTTGGTTCCGCATATTCGTTTTTTGACACTGACTTCCGAAATTAAAGTTATTTGTCATTTGATAGTGTTTTTTTTTAAGTCGGTTGTTTTTTTGTAAAAAAAAATACTTATTTTTCACTTTTTAGTTGTTACCTAACCAACAGAAATTCAATTGACATCAGTACATTGAAGAATTGAAGACACCATCTAGAAGAATCATCAAAATTCGCATAGAATTGCCGGAGATGCAGTACATTTATGCATATAACTTCGTACATAAGAATAATTACTTAATGTATTATATACTAAAACCTTCCTGAATGTATGCAAATCACAATCAAAGAAATGAAACACAATGAAAGAATTATCAAAATCAGTTCGTTAGTTTTTGAGAAATCGCGGACAAACAAACATACATACATACGTACGGGTCGAATACAAAACTTCCTTTTTTGAAGTCGGTTAATAAAAACCATTTTATTCAGATAATAAGGCAAGGCAAGGTTGTTAGTAACAAGAATTTAGCTTATCACTAATGTTAGTAATAATAAAAACTTTTTTACTAAAAAAAAAAACACTACAAAGTGATAAATAACTTTAATTTCGGAAGTCGGTGTCATTGGTTCCGCATTTTCGTTTTTTGACACCGACTTCTGAAATTAAAGTTATTTATCACTTTGTAGTGTTTTTTTTTTGAAGTCGGTTGTTTTTTTTTAGTAAAAACGTTTTTAGTTTTCACTTTTTAGTTGTACCTACCCCACAAAAAAGTAAACGAAAAGATCGTTAATGTAGACAAGGTAGATAAATTTTTAGATTTTTGTTGATTTTTCAAAAACCGCTTGTCCGATTTCAATTTCGATAAAATTTTCATGGGACCATTTGGAAAGTATACCCTTTCTAACAAAAAAGGATTTTTCAAATCGGTTGGCAAGCGACGGAGTTATGCGCGAACAAACATAAAAAAAAAAAATACAAACATCCGAATTGAGAACCTCCTCCTTTTTAGAAGTCGGTTAAAAAGTACCTAATAAAAAAGAAGAAACTAGACATGCCGTCTACCCCTGCACAATATGCGCATCGGTCTCGCAACACATGGAGCTCGGTGAACCTACTGAGCAGAACAGTATTGGTTCTCGCTCCAATCATCCTTAGGACGCTATTTGGGCTCCCCACCCGGGTCACACCACCGACGCAACCTTTTTTACGCACGTAGAAGTCATCTACGCTGGCGTCAGCAAAAATCACTATACACTGCAATATCGAGGGAGCCGAAACAGAGCCCTGAACACATCATTATACTGGACGCGCAAGGCATTGTAGGATTTTTGTGTAAAGTTTGCTAACAGGCCGCTATGGCACAGATATTTTTTTTTGTTTTAGTTTGAAAAGTTTACATCAACTAAGTACCTATTTATTGATAGGTTAATTCCAAGTTAGGTTTAAAAAAAAGAGATTTCTGTGCCATATAGGCTTCTACTGAGAGCAGTGGTGGCCCAGTGGTATCGGCCGCGACTTACGAGTTGTAGGTCGTAGGTTCGAACCCAGACAGGCGCTTTACTTTGTGTAAAATTATTTCATCACCACTGCTCTCAAAACGGTGAAGAAAACATCGTGAGGAAACCGGCATGTCCTAGAACCAAAAATTCAAAGACATGTGACATCTACCAACCCGCACTGGGCCCGCGTGGTGGATTACGGCCCACTCCCTCTCACAGAGAGGAGGCCTGTGTCCCAGCAGTGGGAACATTATAGGCTGATGATGATGAGGCTTCTACTCCTTTCACCTTTTACACCCTATTTTTATCCAGACGATTAAAAAAGTCAGCCAGTGCCTTATAAGTGCATATTTGAAATAAATAACTTGACTTTTGACTTTGAACTATAGCCAACTAGCTGAGCCCCGCGGTTTCACCCGCATAAGTGTCGATCCCGTGAGAATATCTGGGTAAAAACTATCCTATGTTCTTTCCCGGGACTCAAACTATCTCTATACCAAATTTCATCTAAATCGGGTCAGCGGTTTAAGCGTGAAGAGGTAACAGACAGACACGCTTTCGTATTTATAATATTACTAGCTGCGCCCCGCGGTTTCACCCGCGTAAATGTCGATCCCGTGGGAATATCGGGATGAAAAGTATCCTATGTCCTTTCCCGGGACTTTAACTATTTCTATACCAAATTTCATCTAAATTGGTACAGCCGTATGAGCGTGAAGAAGTAACAAACATATAAACACGCACACACACAAACTTTCGCCTTTATAATATTAGTGTGATTAGTATGGATAAATTGCAGAATATAATGTGTATTCATCAACACAAATAGGTCTCCCAAGTCTTTCACACGTGTTTTTACGCACATTTCACACATTAACATAGTTATGACATGAGTTCAAACAAACGAACACACTGGGTTGCCCAATGAGTTTGCTTTCATGCATCACTGAGTAACACCAGCCGTACCTGCCCAGCGCTTTTCGGTCTTCGTGTAGGAAACTGGTTCAGAAGGTCCATTTTAGACACGAGATGAAAATTTACATTCTTTATGAACAGCATATAAAAATACAAATAAATCGTTTTTTTTTTTTGAAGTGAAACTTCTTTACGCACGCGTGACTTGGGGAGTAAGCTGGCGAACGCGTGACGTAAGCGTTACGAAAAGTGTGATCGGGCGAGGCGAACGGGAGTTGAGTGGGGGATATAAGCAAGAGAAAGCAGTGCGCGCGCACATTTTATTTCTCTCTTCCTCTCATAGCCAAATACGTTTGAAGTTTCAGTTCAGTCGTGTGGTCATAAGCACACTCGTTTTTTTTTTTTAACCTATACTGTCCCACTGCTGGGCAAAGACCTCCCCCAAATCCTTCCAGGAACTTTTTTCCCGCGCCACCTTGGTCCAGCCCTCGTGGTACGCGTCCAGGTCATCTCGCCATCTCTTTCTGGGTCGGTCGGGTATTTCTTACTAATTTGAGTTATTTATTTTCTAATAGTATACATAGCTAGGTATATCACGAAGTTTGGTTTTCATTTTAAATGAGACTATATTCTCTTGATGAGAAAAACGCAAGGCGAAGATTCAATAGGAGAATGATTATGCTGGATACTGCCCGAAAGCTTGACAACCAATCTTACTAAAAGGTATCGTGTTTTCCAGCAATTGGGTTGTGGAGCTCAGATAAGCAGGTGCTCCATGTAAAATACTGGTATTCAGCTGCATCAAACCGAATGCAGTTTTCCAGACTGAGAGCCAACATCATCGTATTTGATTACCATCTTATAGGTAGCATAATCATCCAATAATAATAATGTTCCTACTGCTAGGACACCAGCCATCTCTCTTTGAGAGCTATAATCTACCACGCCGGCCTTGTGCGGATTGGTAGATGTCACATGTCTTCGAATTTTTGGTTCTAGGACATGCCGGTTTCCTCACGATGTTTTCCTTTACCGTTTTGAGAGCAGTGGTGATGAAATGATTTACATAAAGTAAAGCGCCTGTCTGGATTCTTACATTTCTTACCCAAGACCGACAACTCCTGAATCGGGGCTGATACCACTTGGCCTGCACCACTGCCTTACCGTCATATGAATCACAATTTATTATTACATTGTGCGCGAAATATCTTCTTCAACGGACCTTCTGGAACTTTTTTTTCGTGGAACAGTATTGCCAAGGTGAGCGTACATATTGCTCGTAAAATTCGTAAAAGGATAACGTTTTGGTGGGTTACCTTTTTGAAATTTATCAATACGAAATACTTGGAGTAATGTTACTGCGGTGTTGCGTAAGGAAATTCATAGTTATGTTCCTACATTACTAGGAATTGAATATGGAGGAGGCAGGTTTCTAGGTATGCGCATTTGTGTAGTAATGGATTACTGAGGTGTTTTAGGGCATTCATTACCCGACTACGGCGAAGCAAAAAGGAAAGTTATGATTTTGACCTGTATGTATGTATGTATACATGTAGGTTCATCTGTTCCCTCATAACTCCAAAAGTACTTATAATAATTTGACAAATGAGGTATCGTTAGAAGGGTCTTAATCGTCCGCTGGTTATAGGCTGTATGACGTCACATTAAATTGAATATGGCGCCCTCTAGCTGACATAAAGTCATGATATAATTTACATTAATAATGATCAATAATGCTATTATTGATCGAAGATAAAAAATAAGTTTAAAAACTAAAACCCGACTACTGAAAAGGATGAAACAAGAAAGTACCTTCCCGTGGCCGCATGCTAGCATACCTTATAATATGTTATTACAGCGGCGTGCGACCACGGGACGGTACTTTCTTGTTTCATCCTTTTCAGTAGTCGGGTTTTAGTTTTTATGACAGTTCAACATCAACATTCATTGCGTTATTTACGTTGTTGGGTAGTCAGTTGACCAATAAAAATATGGAAAATTAATGCTTTGGTCAACTGGACCCGCGAGTCCAGTTCGAGTGGGTCCAGTTGACCAAAGACTCATAGTTTTTTCGAATTTTTTTCTTTACACTATTCATTGACCCGTCAGTCTTGCACAGGTTCTTGCCAGTTCAGTAACGAAACTGTACTACTGCTGCGGTGATTAGCACCTGGCAATGAGTGAGTGAAATCGATCGGCGTCACGCTCTCGAGCAGCGTCCGATGCATCTGTGATCCGGTTCATGGCACTTTGTTAGCATTGAAGATATCTGTGAAGCATTTACTTTAGGTAGATCGAGAAGTCTTGTTTTTTTTTGTGACGTTTTCTGCATACTTTTTTTTTCAGTTTGAGTGAAAGATGGAGAAACCAATGCAGGGTGAACGCAACGTTTTTGCAAATAAACAATAATGAGTTTTTTTTTTTCAATAGAACAGTCAATTTAACTTAGAGTTATTTAATAATGTGTGATTATTGTTTCATAATTTATTATAATCAGCATGTTTGTACCAAGATAATATTTGTACGCCGATGACGGCTAGACAATAGATATAGCATTTTTTAATAATAACAACATCTGTACCTAACCCACCTATGTTCAACAAATAATAAAAAATAAGTTTAAAAACTAAAACCCGACTACTGAACATACATACATACCGGTAAAAATCATAACCCTCCTTTTTGCTTCACCGTAGTCGGGTAAAAATGAAAGCCATTGCTACTGATATTGTGTTACACAATTACCCTGTAGATTGATTGATAGAGTTATACATAATATAAGCTAATATATAAACTATAATAATATGTACAATTATATGAAAAAATAAACAAAATAATCATAGGGCATCAAAGAATTCGTCCGCATCGCTGTCAACAGGAACAGTGCCCAAAAGGCTGGCAGCATTGCCACGTTGTATGGCAATGCTACTTCTTTGGCCAAGAAATAGGCCAGCCCTCTGGTCACGTGAAGAGTCAACTAACCGCTTGGCGATATCTCGAAAAACCAAGTGGGCACTCGGACCAAAGGCTAGGAACTGAACATCAAAGAATACTAATTCAAATTATCAGGAATACCAAGAGACCGGTTTAATTAGTTCTTTACTCGTATCTATCAACAACGAAGGTACTAAAATGGCCATCACAAAGATATTGACAAGTAGGAGGCTTTAATTGATACCTACAGAATAATGATCGCTGTCGATTACATCAGGGTTTTCCTCGATCGAGCTAACAACGCAATGCATTATCATTAATCCATCTAGCGAAGTGTATTGTTGTGTACTAGCGACCCGTCATGGCTTCGCTCGGTTTTTTACGACTTGCTGACAAAATATCGAGATTTCTATTATCTGTGAGTTTAAGGCGGTACCCCGACCGAAACCGCGTTTTTCTTCGTTATTAATTCAATAATTATTAGAAATAAACTACATCTGAAGTCACATTATTAATGATCGATATCCTATCATCACATTGCACGTTATATTTGTTTTTATATGTTACTAATACATTTAAAATCTCCTTTTAAAAAAAGTGACTAAAATTATTGATTGCATGCATCTTTTGCTAAAATTTAACGTTGTATTAATTTGAGGATTTCACCAATGGATAATTTAAAAATCTAAATTAAAAATCTAAATAATCCATGTTTTAATTTATTTTAAAAGATCGCTATTCTTTTTTCATTAATATAATTCGAAAAATTGTGCGAGTTCTATGATAAAGGGGCGTGCGCAGGGTGCGCTGCATCCCTTTCGTACGAGGAAGTCGTGTCGCTCTCTGTCTCTGTCGCAATGCTCAAGGTTATTTGGTCGGAGTACCGCCCTAATATTAATGTATTACACATATAAGCACAGAATACTTAAAGTACTACGTACAGAAAGGACACTCCCTTCCCCGCACTAACATCAGTTACCGCACCTCACCCCGCACTTCGAGGTTACCGTCGCAGTTCTTCAACAAGAGCGCTCGCAAACACAAGTACCTCACGCACACATTCATACGTATACAAACGTCATTTTTTAATGTAGTAGTAGTAGGTAATTATTTTGCGAGCGTTGTATGGAGTGTCCGGGGTGTGATATAAGTAATACAGAGAGCAATGATGAGCCAGTGGTAACGGCCCTGGCTTACAAGTAGGTCGTGGGTTCGAACCCAGGTAGGCGTTTTACTTTGTATTAATAATTTCACCACTGTTCTCAAAACGGTGAATGAAAACATCCTGAGGAAACCGGCATGTCCTAGAACCAAAAATACGAAGACATGTGACATCTGCCAACCCGCACTGGGCCCGCGTTCCCGAAGAGAGGAGGCCTGTGTCCCAGCAGTGGGAACAACATAGGTTGATTGTGCTATACACAGAAACCTTCCGAAATAATATTTTCTGAATGATGGTGCAAACTAGATCAAAATCCGTTACGTAGTTTAAAAGAACAACGCGCAACGCGGTCAGTCACGAAAAGTGACTTTAATTTATAACTAGCTGCGCCCCGCGGTTTCACCGGCATAAATGTCAAACCCGTGATAAAAATCGGGATAAAAAGTATCATATGTGTTAATCCAGGGTGTCAGCTGCCTCCATACAAAAATTTATCAAAAGGGTTTGAAGATTTTTGTATGGAGGGTGGCCCTAAGGTCGGCCGCCATTTTGATTTTTTATCAGAATCGCGATGCACAACGAAAGTTATATATTTAGATAGAGGACACATATACAAACAAAAAATGTAATTGACATAATATCCTAAAGCGTCAGGTTTCGGAGTTATTCACCAAAATATAAGTCGAAAACAACAAGGATTTTTTCGTTTTTTTTCCCTCCATGTAACCATATTGAACTATTGAGGTAATAGAAACGTTATGAAACCTTTATGGAGAAGAAACAAATGAAGAATAGACATTTTTTAAATAAATAATTAAACACGGCAATTTGTTAGTTTGTTTTTTAATCCCAGAGACTAATCCGACATTTAAGTCTTTTGTGTTTTCGTTTTTTTTGTATAGAAGTTTGACATTACACTTGTCAGATTATTAAATTGCGGTGTTGAAATATTTATTTAAAAATGTCTATTCTTCCTTTGTTTCTTCTCCATAAAGGTTTCATAACGTTTCTATTACCTCAATAGTTCAATATGCTAACCTAGAGGGAAAAAAAAACAAAAAAATCCTTGTTGTTTTCGACTTATATTTTGGTGAATAACTCCGAAACCTGACGCTTT
This sequence comes from Amphipoea oculea, assembly GCA_945859645.1. Lineage (NCBI taxonomy): Eukaryota > Metazoa > Arthropoda > Insecta > Lepidoptera > Noctuidae > Amphipoea > Amphipoea oculea. The sequence goes on from OX243880.1 coordinate 19,018,621, forward strand.
AGGATATTATGTTATAATACATTTTTTGTTTGTGTAAGTGTCCTCTATCTAAATATATAACTTTTGTTGTGCACTGCGATTCTGAAAAAAAAATCAAAATGGCGGCTGATTTTAGGGCCAAAACTTTCAAACCCCTTTGGTCCAGCCGTTTGAGCGTGAAGGAGTAACAAACATATAAACACCCATACACACAAACTTTCGCTTTTATAATATTAGTGTGATGTATAGATATATATAGATGTCAACACAAAGCAAAGTGCACCTGTACCTTGTACTTCAAATGTTTGTTCTCTTGATCAAACATTCACGGTGTAGGTCGTGGCTTGTCATAAGTAGATTTAGAAAAATAATGCGCTGGCGTACCTAGAGGTTATGCACCCGCTTTTTATATTGGCACTTACATACGAGTACTTAACAAACATTAAATAAATGAAATAGGTAATAATATAAGAATAAAAAAAATATAAAAAATAAATAATATAATATGTCATCTGCCAAGCCTTTTCCCAACTATGTTGGCATTGGCTTCCAGTCTAACCGGATGCATGATGATGATGATGATGATGGGGCTCCCTTTTCCGCACTTAGACTCCCATTTGGTCCGTTGTGCGTAGGGATACTGGCTAACAGAGCCAGCCTAGCTCCGTCCAGAAGCACAGAAGCTTCCTGGGAGCTTCGCAGGCTTTACGGAGCGACATCACTGTTCCGAGGATTTTTTCGCGTTGAGACGCCACAGCCTCGCATTCCAGGATGGCGTGGGCGGCTGATTCCTCGGCGTCAAGGCAGCCCCTGCAAAGGGGGCTGTCCGTGGCGCCTATGTTAAAAAGAGAGGGTTGTGGCCCGTAATTGTACCTATTATTATTCTGAGGTTATTTCTGCTTAGGCTAAGAAGTTTTTTTAGTTAATCGCGAGTGTATCATTGGTAGAGCTAATTTTGACTGTCTACAGTCCGTTACCCGTGACCATCTGTTGTTATGGAGTTCGGTCGATCTTTGGCGAATCCATGCACGAAATTGTGAGAAAGGCAGAGGAAGAAGTGGGTACCTTAGCCTTTTCCCAACTATGTTGGGGTCAGCTTTCAGTCTAACCGGATGCAGCTGATTACCAGTATTTTACATGGAGCGACTGCATATCTGACTTCCACAACCCAGTTACGGGCTGTCAAAGATCCACGAATGACAGCTGGGATCAACGGCTTAATGTGCTTTTCGAGGCACGGAGGGGTCTCGGTATGTAAAGATGGTCACCCATCCTCAGACCAACCGCGACAAGCGTAGCTTAACCTGATCGATCGACCTGTGCACCCAATGAACAAGTGCGATGATCAATTTTGTATTGCATGAAAATAGACAGTGCTCTGTATGGAAATAGACAGTTTGCATAGACATGTTTTTTTTTCAGAATTTGTAACATAACATCACGGCTATAATTCCCAAAGGGTTACGCAGAGGTGTACCTAAAGTGGGACTTAAACATAACTGGCGAAACAACACGCAAATAAATCAACATAATAGGTGAAGTAGATGACTAGCACTGTTTGGGGAGAGCCTATTGCCATCAACCGGGCACAACTCCAGGCTCCAGGCTGCTACTGAGAATTTCCACATTTAAAAACCCAATAACACTTTGCCCGACCCGGGAATCGAACCCAGGAACTTAGCAGTAAGCCCCATCGTACACAAGGCTACTCAAATCTTAGATACTCAACGATTTTAGTCTTCAAGCGACTGCCGCCATACAAATCCATTTAAATTGAAAATGTCGGCGACGCGACTCGTGTACGAACTTCAATGGATTTGTATGGCGGCAGTCGCTTGAAGAATAAAATCGTTGAGTATCTAAGATTTGAGTAGCCTTTTGTACAAAGGGGCTAACGCTTGCGACCACTAGACCGACCAGCGGGGCAATTGCGTAACACATTATCAATCGGAATCGGTTTCATTTTGACAGTTCAACAACATTCATTGCGTTATTTACGTGTTGAGCTGACAAATTTTTCAAACTTATGAAGCAATAGATTAGAGATTTGCTTAAAAATGATTCAAATTCCGATTGATAGCGTGTTACGTAATTAGGGTGCAGTTGAGAATTTAATCTTATACCGAAAGTACCCTACATAAACAAATATGACAATTTTTTTTTAAATCTACCTAGTTTGTTTGTCTAATAAACTTTTAACTTACTCAACCTATCTATCTTAAGAACTTGAATACTAACTAGATTGGCCTTTTCACACATAATACCTATTTCTTTAAAGTCATTCCTCGGAATCAACAATTCATTAATCAGCTGTCACCATCCATACTTAATATTATGAATTCGAAATTCTTTGTCTGTCTGAATGTTACCTTTCACGCCTAAACCACTGAACGGATTTACATGAAATTTGGCAGAGAGATAGATTGCATCCCGGGGAAGGACATAGGATAGTTTTTATCCCAGAAATCATCCTTTAAGGGGGTAAAAAGGGGGGTGGAAGTTTGTATGGGGAATCAATAACCGCTGAACCGATTTAGATGAAATTTGGTATGGATATAGTTTGAGTTGTGGGGAAGGATATAGAATAGGTTTTATCCCCGAAATTGTCCCTTAAGAGTGTAAAAAGGGGGGTAGAGATTTGTAAAGGGAATCAATAAAAAAGGACTATAATACTTTTACCGCGGGTGAAACCGCGGGGCACAGCTAGTGATTCCATAAGTAAGACCTAATGAAACAATACAAACATATTTTTTTCGTATTAAAATAAAATTTCGAAATACGATAAAACCTTGTCTATTTAGTTGAAATGTGTCAAATAATCGACTTAACGCTAAACAACCTTTACTTAAGGTCATTATCAATAAGTAGTATTGTTGTCACAGTAGTGTCAATTGCGCCAAAAGCACGCTGGTGACATTGTACAAGAATGGGCAAAAGTTTCACAAATAAATCGTACTAGCTTCTGCGCGTGACTTCATTCGCATAGCCTAGGCCAATTAATTCAATTTTGAACGAGTAAGACTAAAACATTTTAAAAGAGTAACGGTGGAGTTTCTTGCCCGTTCTTCTCCATACGAAAACTACCTTTTGGAATGGGCGACTAGAATCAATTCTATTTTAAGATAATTTTTGACGTTCAAAAGTGCCTTTTATGTGCCTATTTGAAATAAATGCTTTGACTTTGACTTTGAACGGCCATTGTTTAAATCTTTGGAAAATTCAGAAATGTCGGACCTTACATATGTTCGCACTTTTTTTGCAGTCAAAGTCTGCCTCTTTGTTACAAAATTTTACATGGAGTGGTAATACTGCACTTATTTATTTACAGTCTATATTATTTGGATGTGTGATAATTATTACTGTAACAAATTCATGGTTACGCATCCGAATGTCAAATACTTTGGCATTCTGAACAGGAAGGTGGCATATTAAACTGTTTTTTTCAGAGAATTGATATTATTTACTCATCATCTGCCTAGCCTTTTCCAACTATGTTGGGGTCAGCTTCCAGTCTAACCGGATGCAGCTGAATACCAGTATTTTACATGGAGCGACTGCCTATCTGACCTGCACAACCCAGATATTGGGTAATACGATACCCCTTTTGGTAAGACTGGTTGTCAGAGTTTCGGGCTTCTGACTACCTGTAACGACTGTCAAAGATCCACGAATGACAGCCGGGATCAACGGATTAACGTGCTTTCCGAGGCACGGAAGGGTCTCGGTATGTAAAGATGGTCACACATCCACAGACCAACCGCGGCAAGCGTAGCTTAACCTGATCGATCGACTGTGCGGCTGTTATTATTTAGCCACGGGGCCCTCAATTGATATTATTTACTATCATCACAATATTCTTATAATCACCACCGTCACGTGGTTTGTGGTCCCACTAGACCGAATCAAAAACGCTATTGTGCGAGTAGGACCACAGGCTCAGTCGCCCGAGTACAGTCACGAGCAATAATATGTCAACACTTGGCAACTTTGAATTGCGATATTTTCGTGAAATAACGAATGCAACGTTGAAATACGACACTTTACATAAACCTATGGGTTCGAAAATACTATGTTCGTAATAACATAAAGTTTCATTCAAAAATAAAGGAGAAAATCGCCTTTGAATGAAGCCAAGTGTATACATACTTATAGATGTGACTGTACCTCTCTCCTCTTACCAGAGATATTTTCAAACGCAGTGGTAATACCTATGTATAGTACATTAATCCATGGTGGGTTACTATGACTCGCCATTTTGGTACCCACGTTTAGGAAGGCAGTGGCTACATAATAACAGACGAACGGGTCAATCGATCTGAAGGCCAATTCTTCTAGTTAAAAACGTTCAAAATCTAGTCGCAACCTCATCTCAGCGACAATCAATGTCAAAAACTTGTCAAAAATGTAAAGAAATTAGAGGTATTTTTGACAGATGAGACAGATCAGAGTCAGACTGTAAACGTTCTTAAAATTACGAGAATTGGCTCTCTGGAGGCATTTTCTACTAATCAACCTTTGGGTGATGCAGAGACAAACAGTGGTAGGTGCAATAATGAAATAATGAATAATGATGATGATGAATAATGGATCTTTGAAACTTTGACAGTCGTTACGACTCGTCAGAAGTCCGAAAGTCTAACAACCGACTGGTTGTATGACTATACCAAGGGACCCAGGGTTGTCGAGGTCAAATAGGAAGTCGTTCCATGTAAAATACTGGTATTCAGCTGCATCCGGTTAGACTAGAAGCCAACCTCAAAATAGTTGGGAAAAGGCTAGACAGAAGATGATTAGGAATGCAATGGCCTTTTTCATTGCAGGGCCTTATTATTTAGCAGGCATTATCTTTGACAGAGACAGCATCGAGTATCAATACATCTGCAGTTTCGTATTTCTTAATCAATCTAACTAATAGAAACGTCACAGTTTCTATCTGCCATATCAAATATCATCAGTATATCGATAGCGGATCTAGAATCTCTAACTTATCTTTTCTCCTCCGCTGCGTCTGTTCGTCGTGTCAGGTTCGCGGTTGCCACTCGATTCGATAACGCTTTTTGTTGCGATTTGTAGTTGATTGGAGGTTCAAGGTCCGTTACTTGTTAGACTATTATTCATTTCAAGTTTTTAATAGTTCTATCGGTTCTTAATAATAATATACTTATTACCTACATGTTGCCCCTTGTCGCTACGTCACTATGTGCTAGCGACCGCTTCCGGGGGCCCATTATTGAGTGTGCAAGTTACCCCCTGCTATTTTATCCGTGTATATACGAGTATAAAACATTGATTACGCAGGGGTCATAGTTCTTCCATAGTTCTTGGTAACCAGTCCACTTTAGCCACCCAAACCCATAGCCCAACTTTTTATTTTTCCATATCCTGCAATAGTCCTACACCAACCGGGGGTTGTCCTTGGGTGCACTTGCATAGTGCATACAGGGATAATCGTCGGTTGGTGCTACATTTCTGAGTATGATAACGAACGCATGTTTAATGAAAAAAAAAAAAAAAAAGTACCTACTTAGGTATTTAGAAGAAAAACGCTATATACTGAAGAATCGAAGGAACGGGATGACAAGAGCATCCATCTTATGGGCGACTTGCAAGAAATTGTGAAACCATTCTTTTAGATTGCGACAGCGCGAAAATATCAAAATCAATGAATTGTGAGTGAACTTGTTATGATCTTGGTAATAAGGTTGAAAGAAGGTTTTTTCATGGAGTGACCGCCTATCTGACCACAACCCAGTTACTAGGTAATACGACACCCCTTGGTAAGACTGGTTGTCAGATTTCCGGGCTTACTTACCTGTAACGACTGTCAAAGATGCACGAATGACAGCCGGGACCAACGGCTTAACGTGCTTTCCGAGGCACGGAGGGATTTCATTATGTAAAGATGGTCACCCATCCACGACCTGTGCGGCTGTTATTATTTAGCCATGGCCCCCTTAATAACAATATTATTAAGCTGAAAATACGCATGTTATGTATGTAACAGTTTTGGTTAAATTATTATTCTCAGCAGATGTCCCCGACATCAATATTGTACTCAATGGCATAAACATTAATCCGGTGTATTTATAAGCGAAATTGCAATTTCCTTCCCAATCTATTCCATCAACACATAGCGGTTCAAGAGGCCCCCACGAATGGAGTAAGCGGCTCAAATAACCCCTTAAGGGGAAAAAAGAGGGGCGCATAAATCCGATGTTTCCCCAAATTTATTCGAAGATAAGGGCTATTTTGGGGCTTTGGAGATTGCATTTTTATACGGGTTTTTCTTACAGAGGCTCAATAGGGGTTAATTGTGATAAATATATGGAAATAGAAGAGCATGCTTAGGTAGTTTGGACCTTATGATATTCATCAGAAAGGTCATGTGCGTAGTATTCGCAACCAGCGTGCGTGTATGACCAGGGGGACAATAGGCTAGTTTCCTAAAAAATTCTAATTAGTCCGTCAGTTAGATTATCGAAAAATAATGGACCCATATTTTTTCTTTTGTCAATCAAACAAAAAATGACAAAGATAAAGCGCGTCAAAATTTGGGAGCGGGGGGTCGTGACGTCACGCCGTGCTAAAAATTGTCGCACGGCGTGACGTCACGACCCCCGCTCCCAAATTTTGACGCGCTTTATCTTTGTCATTTTTTGTTTGATTGACAAAAGAAAAAATATGGGTCCATTATTTTTCGATAATCTAACTGACGGACTAATTAGAATTATTATTTTTTTACCCAGGAAACTACCCTATTCTTGTAATTTTAAGAACGTTCACAGTCTGATCTCGGTGTGAATCTGTCAAAAAATACTTCTAATTTCGCTACATTTTGACAAAATTTGGACATTTGTTTGTCGCCGAGATGAGACTGCGACTAGATTTTGAACGTTTTAAATTACGAGAATTGGCCTTCAGATGTTATGATCGTAAACAAGGCAAAAGGAGTACGTATAGATCGTAACAGTAAGCCGTTGGTCCCAGCCACAGATCATAATTATAAACACAAAATTTATATGATCTGTGGTTCCGGCTGTCATTTGTTGGTCTTTGGCTGTCGTTACGGGTCGTCAGAAGCCCGAAAGTCTGAAAACCAGTCTTACCAAGGGGTATCTATCTCAACCTATCTCTATACCAAATGGAGGGACTCAATCTATCTCTATACCAAATTTCATCTAAATCGGTTCAGCGGTTTAGACGTGAAAAGGTAACATACAGACAGACAGAGTTACTTTGGAATTTATAATATTACGAATTTATAATATTAGTATGGATTATGTAAAAATCTTATAAACTCTACAACGCAACAAAGATCTTGTTACAAATTGCATTTCCATTTCCGGAGAAAAAGAAAGACTATGAATTTCGTCCTTGCTCCCATGTTGTAACAATAGAAACGAAGAAACTAGTGTACACATACAATTGATAACGTCGGACCGATACGATCGATGGAAACCAAACAAAATGCATCAAAGAGAAAACGTATTGCGACGTATTTAGAGCTCTTAAAACAGTGCGAATAGGTTACACAGTAAACATTGCTTGATAGTAGTGCCGATTCTGTTGTACAGACGCCAGCACATCAAGCTACTAGAATCTGTCAAATTTCTTTAATAGATTTTCAACTTTATCGCCAAATCATAAGGTTCAAAGTTGATTAGAAAAATTTGACTGTTTCGGGTAGCTTGATGTGCTGGCGTCTGTACACAAACTAAACTAAATTTAAGTTCAGTGCATCTTTTTCTTTCTATTTCATTAAGAAAAGGACAGAAGATGAGTTTTAGTTTAGTCCTGTCAAATTATTTAGCGCCTGACGTAAATTGACGTAATTTTAGTAGGCAAGTTTTTAATCTCGTCTGAACTTGTACGGAGTAGTGTCAGGCGCTGATTAATTTGACAGGACTAAACTAAAATTTATCTTCTGTCCTTTTCATAATTAAAAAGAAAGACAAAGATGTAGGTAATAAACTTAAATTTAGTTTAGTTTGTGAGCAAGTGAATCGCCACCATTTCTATGTTCGATACCAAAGTAGGTAAATATAGACGAAAAAATACTTAACTAGACTCGACATTTTCTGCTTGCTTTGAGAAAATGTCGGGACTATTAATTTTTTCATCTTTCAATAATTTTAATTTCGATCCAGTCTATCCTTTGCTGCCCTATCCCAGAGACGCCCTAAGCCGAGGTCCATACCCTACAGGGGGTGCCCTTAGCGTGAAGTTTTTAAGCCGTGGCTGAAGCATCCACAGGCAAGTCCGGTTAAGCAGACGAAAACCTCATAGGTTGAACTGCGAGGCACCAGTCACAAAAAAATCTGCTTACTTTGGCGGTCGTACAAAAATAACCCTCTCAAACCAATTGACATTGAAAATTTGAAGCTACAAACGAAACCAATTAGTAAAAAAGCAATTGAAGCGCTGTATACGATGACCTTGTATTGTAACATCGCTTGAAACAGCTCAAAATCTGTAAATAAAGTTACCTTTGTTAATTATGATATAAACAAATCATTGTTTCTTTCGTGTGTGTAGGTGGTGTCCTAAGGTTCGAGCGGCAGTCGAGGCGCGTCGGCCGAATGGCGCGGACCGATATTCTGTGAATGCTAAAGCATCGCTCGCTGCAAACACGACGCGTGTGACTGTACCTGTGTTTTTTAATTTTTATTTTTAATCTGTGAACTGTGTGAGGATTTTTATTTACTATACAGGTTGGTATTTTTTTGTCGTATTTTTTTGTGGCTAGATTATTTTATGATGGAAAATATTAGTGTTATAGTATGATTGAACAAAAAAGCGCTATTTTATTGCAGTAGTAATAGTTGTTATTATTGCCTGCGACTTGTGATTGAGATTAATTTTTTTTCGGGAAAATATGAAGATTAAAATTAAATATTTTATTTGACATTGAAAATAGAGTTGGAAGCAAAATAATATAAAACAAAACAACGTCGTTGTCGCGTATAATAATGGATTCTTTTATTTACTCATTCCGAAAATATCTAGATCTTAACATTAAAAACAAAAAAAAAAACTGTATAACCAGACTTATCAAAGCATCTTTATTTTTACCGCAATAAGTACAAAATAATCAACAATTTACGTATTTTGAATTATTTTCATCGTTTGACATTAACATTTTTATGTCCGTTTTTCTTACAAATAAACAGATTTTTTAATGTTTTTTTTAAAGGTCAAGTTGAAGCGTTAGGTACTGCAACCTGTTTTCTAGATTTTAAAACGTAGATAAGATATTTACTACCTTACATTTCTTGTAATTTTTTTGAATTTTGAATATTGTAAACATGAATTGAATTACCATTGATTTATCGTCGTAATAAAATAAGAACACCCACTTAAATATTGTACTAAAATTCCATTTTTTTCCCTTTTTCTATATGCCAAAGTTATTACGTCTGTTTATAACGTTTTTACTACTAAACTACGAAAAATCAGACAGAGTGACGTAGCTAGGCAGTGGGTACTTTTTACCCGGAAAATTAAAAAACTTCACGCTCGGACTGACTTGCGCTGTTAGTTTCCATTGCATTTTTTTGTTCATGTTGTGCTGTAGTGCATTTTGTTTCTTTTTCTGTACACCATCGACAATCGAGTTCGTATATTAGTTTACAGGTTTCGAACATAACCGAAGTATTATTAAAGGTCCAATAAAAAAAAAAACATCAAATATCAAAAAGTCCTGTAACGTGTATCATTGGTCTTTGGAATTTACCTATTTTTTTTGTGTAAAAAAAAAAAATTTGAAATCAACAATAGAAATCCCTAAGCATAACCATGACGTGTTTCTTGGTCCTAAAACTTCCTACAATATCCTCAAAGGAGTATTTAGGTAGTTATCATTGAGTACGCTACAGAACACTAAGCTCTCAGCCTGTACGACCTTCATCAGGTCATCAGACGTTAAGCAAACATGAATTAATTTACTTGAAAAAAGTAGTGTTGTACCTACACAATTTTTTTTGTAATTATATTGGTATAGTCAGATGCAAAAAAATGTGTCTACTAACGTCATTGAGGTATTATAAGCATTGATATTAAAAATAATCAATTGATTAACATAAAAATATATAAGTGCAATTGAGTGAATTATAACTACTTATATAATTATAACTAACTGTTAAATCTATTAACACACATTTTAATAACAATAAGAAATTATTTCAATACCCACAATTTTTACATTTCAACTCATGAAATGTGCAGTATTTTTTTCTCATACCATGTTTACAATGATTTAGAGAAAGAAAACAGAAAATTACCGCTCACCCTTATTCAAAAAGCAGTCGTAACGATGAAACTTGAACTTAACCCCCTCTTAAAAGTTAATAATATGGAAAGCCGAGCACTCTTTATTTTTGCAGACAGTGTTCCGAAATTGGAAAAACGCGGCACTTATTACACTGGCTGTCTCTCTAAGCGACATAGTCTCTTTTGGACACTTTTGTAGAAAGAAAAAAAAAACAGCTGATTCCTCTTTGTAGGTTTAATATCACTGCGGTTCAAGGATTATTGAAGTTAAAACCTCTTTAGGCGCTCTTTCTGCGGGGTAATTGCGTAACACACTAACAATAGCAATGACAATATGCAATAAAATATTATTATATAATGAATGTACCTATGCCAAATATTATAAAACATTTTTAAAAGAGTAACGGTGGAGTTTCTTGCCCATTCTTCTCCATACGAAAACTACCTTTTGGAATGGGCGACTAGAATCAATTTTATTTCAATGTAAATTTTGACGTTCAAAAGTGCCTTTTATGTGCCTATTTGAAATAAATGCTTTAACTTTGACTTTGACATAGCGCAGTAAATGGCTGTCATTTTGACAGTTCAACAACATTCATTGCGTTATTTACGTTGTTGAGCAGACAAATTTTTCGAACATATGAAGCAATGGATCCTTCAAAATGATTCAGGTTGTGATTGAAAGTGTATTACGCAATTAGGATGCTCAACATTGAACGAAACTGAACCATCACGATCGGGTCGGTGACGCAGAATCGAGTATACGCGACTTCAGTCGATCGGTGACGCTGAATAGCGTAGGTATAGTGCTGAATTTTAAAATTTGAAAAGAATAATATTTTCTCGTGGTCATAAGCACCTCTTTTTTATGACAAATGGTGTTTGTATTAAATAATCGTTAATGTTTCAAATATGGGCTTGGAGCAATTCATTCAATTTTTTATACAATATAAATTAAACATAATACTTATTATTGTTCTTACAGTAGGTATTCAATTTCACTTTGTATCGGTTTCGGAACTTATACATAATAAAAGTAAATGATCATTGTATAATGTGGGAAAATATAACAGTATACAGGTTGGTATCGACGTGCAATGTGTGACCATGGATTCAATAAATGATACTGATATCAACTGCGTTGAAATTTTTCGTCGGTTATTAAAATAAAAATTGACCGTTCCATACATTTTGACCGCGTTTTTTGATAACCGACGAAAAATTTCTATGGTCCGGCCGCGCTAAATTTGCCAAAGATGTAAACAAAAATGGCCGCTTGAAATTGAATAAAATCGATATACAAGAATATTTATTTTTTAAGTATTGTTTGGTTTCGTCTAGTTTTAGTTTAAGTGTTGTTTATATCTTTGGCAAAATTAGCGCGGCCGTACCTTACGCTAGGGTGTTTAGAATCCTGTGCTAAATGAATTCATGGTTTCGGTTTGCACGTCGATGTACCAGCCTGTCCTCCTCCTCAAGTCGTACTCCTCATTACTGAGGGTCGTGATCCTCCCTTGAAAACAACTTTTCCCTGACGATGTTTCGCCATCTCTGTCTATCCTTGGCCAAGTGAAGCGCATCATGAAATTTCCCACCAGCCTGTATGTTTCGATAATTGTTTGAAAGAGACAATTATTTTAAGATGATATGTGTCAGTATTTCAATGGGACGGAGGGGCTTGTGGCTAAGTAATAAAAGTCGCACGGGTCAATCGATCAGGTTAAGCGACGCTTGCCGTGGTTGGTCCGTGGATGGGTGACCATCTTTACATACCAAGACAACTCCGTGCCTCGGAAAGCACGTTAAGCCGTTGGTCCCGGCTGTCATTCGTGGATCTTTGACGGTCGTTACGGGTCGTCAGAAGCCCGAAAGTCTGACAACCAGTCTTACCAAGGGGTTTCGTATTACCCAGTTACTGGGTTGTGGAGGTCAGATAGGCAGTCGCTCTATGTAAAATACTAGTACTCAGCTGCATCTGGTTAGACTGGAAGCCGACCCCAACGTAGTTGCGAAAAGGCTAGGCAGATGATGATGATGTGTCAGTATTTCAATCAATTTACCTAGGCTTTACCCAACTATGTTGGGGTCGGCTTGCAGTGTAATAGAATGTACCTGAATACCAGCTGATCTGTTTCGCAAGTCTGACCGTGAATACTAAGGTGAAGTGAGATGTCATTCCACCTGATGCGAGGGATTGACACTATTGGGAGATCACTGTAAGCTTACATTTTCACAATGAGGTTTCTATAAAATAGTACAGCCGTATTTTACATGGAGCGACTGCCTATCTGACCTCCACAACCTAGTTAGTTATAGGCCGATCGCTTAACCGAGACGTTGCCTGAGGTAGCAGCGCGGTGCGGGAGGGGTGTGGTGACGTGATGCGAGAGCTCAGTGATTCGTCAACTTGTGACAGCTATCACCCCTCCCGCACCGCACAGCTACCTCAGGCAACGTCTCAGTTAAGCGGTCGGTCTATGCTAGGTAACACAATACCCCTTTTAACACGGTAAGACTGGTGTGTCAGTATATACAGGGTGTTACGGAAAGGGTATATCAATACAAACGGGTTGAAGAGTGTATCGGGTCTAGAATCTCTGTACAAAATTTCAGCTCAAAAGCATTAACTTTGAAAATGCTTAATATTTTTTTATTTCGACATCACGGCGCTGCACTGGCGCGCGGCGGCGTGATGTGCGTGTACTAGGCGCACAGACACACTACAGATAATGGATAATGATCCTCGTAGTGCGGTGACACGTTTGTTATAATTTCAATTTAATAAACTATCGAAATAAAAAAATATTAAGCATTTTCAAAGTTACTGCTTTTGAGCTGAAATTTTGTACAGAGATTCTAGACCAGATACACTCTTCAACCCGTTTGTATTGATATACCCTTTCCGTAACACCCTGTATGTATAATTACGTAAACTGAATAATTTTAACAAAATATAAACTTCCAAATTGAGAGCCTCCTCCTTTTTTGAAGTCGGTTAAAAACACTTTCATTGTTTTCGTTAAATTATATTCAGATATTATTATTGTGTGTTCAACAAAGCTTCACAAAAAATAGTTGAAGGCTCTCAATTATCGTATGGAAGAATCAAAATATAATTTAGATACAAAAACATGCTCAAAAATATACGTAAATTGCTTAAATAACATTCACGGTTGAAATCGTCTAGAGGCTTTTTATTATCATTGTAATTATTCGTATGAAACATTGAGTTTTAATATCTACGATTTCTTTTTAATTTCATTTTTGTTTCCTTAGAATATAATCCAATTTGGCTTTGTGGTTCTATTTTATGTAATCTTTTTGCAAATACTGAACGAAAAAAATACTTTTTGCTGGAAAGGTCATATTTCTACCGGTTACACAACGCACTTCATATATTTTTTTCAAGGCATCATTGCTTGAGCCAAGGTCATTGGCCTTTTGACATTGATGACATTAGAGCTGTCAACGGTCATGAGGTCGAAAAAAGGATCCTCCTGTACACAATAACAGATAATTAGGGTGCCATTGCCAAAGGTCGCATAGGGTTGGTTTAAATATAGAATCCTTAATTGCCAAGCCAGTTTCCAGAAGGGTAATTGCGTAACACACTAAGCAATGGCTTCCATTTTGACAGTTCCACAATATTCATTGCGGTGTTTACGTTGTTGAGCAGACAAATTTTTCGAGCAATGGATTTTATTACACAAAATGTAGACTTCCAAGAATCTTCCACGAGACTTTTTATATGTTGATTTTTTGTCAATGAAATGAATCTTATGAATGGTTTGGTTCCCACAAAAAGATGTTGAGTGGGAAAATTGAAAACATTCCACGTGTTCGAAGCCATAAATAGGTACCTAATATCAAATGTATTTCGCGATGTTTTATAGAGAACTAGCAGCGCCCCGCGGTTAAGACCCTCCGTGTCTTGGAAAGTACGTTAAGCCGTTGGTCCTGGCTGTCATTCTTGGATCTTTGACAGTCGTTTCGGGTCGTCAGAAGCCCGAAAGTCTGACAACCAGTCTTACCAAGGGGTATCGTATTACCCAGCAACTGGGTTGTGGAGGTCAGACAGGCAGTCGCTCCATGTAAAATACTGGCATTCAGCTGCATTCGGTTAGACTGGAAGCCGACCCCAACATAGTTGGGAAAAGGCTATGCAGATGATGACCTAATTCGGTCTGTTACGAGTATTACGGACATTTTAAAACAAAAAAAGCCAAATCGGGACAGCCGTTCTCAAGTGATGACAACTTACAACGAACAGCATGTAATTTTTATTTATTTTATATATGTAAAGATAGATACGAGTATATGTATAACTAGATGCCCGCGCGGTTTCACCCGCATAAGTGTCGATCCCGTGGGAATATCGGGTTAAAAAGTATCCTATGTGTTATTCTGATGTATAAGTTATATAACTGTAAAGTTTCATCCAAATACGTTTAGTAGTTTTTTGCGTGAAAGAGTAACAAACATCCATACAGACATCCTCACAAGCTTTTGCGTTTATAATATTAGTAAGATTTTATAGATATCATTTTCATAAACTCTTCGAACTGGTATTTACTTTGTATGTATTTGTATTAACGTCACTAAAATTGGACATAACAACTACTTCTTGTTAGCATTGTCTATATAAAAAACATAAAATAGTAAATCAACAGATAATAATATGGTTGCTATTTCCTAAAAATGTTGTTCACACGGATGTTAAGCATTGGGTTTCCTTGCAGTTTTAAAGATTTGTTTAATTATAATAGGTATTGTGTGAGATAGAATAATCTACGATTGTATTCTATGTAATTTTAGACACTTTTTCACATAATTGTTTTTTTATTTTTTACTATCTGCGCCCCGCGGTTTCACCCGCGTAAATGTCGATCCTGTGGGAATATCGGGATAAATAGTAGCGTATATGTTAATACAGGGTGTCGGCTACCTCCGTACAAAATTTTATCAAAAATGGTCCAGCCGTTTGAGCGTGAAGAAGTAGCAAACATATAAACACACACACGCGAGCTCACAAACTTTCGCCTTTATAATATTAGAGTGATAAGTGTGATAAAATTTGTATGAATGAATGAATTGCACCGATCCGAGCGTGGTTAAACCAGACTCGATTAATCGAATGGACCCCAAGATTCGCACTAGCTCCTGTAGCCTCATGTTCATGGTGCTACAGCGACCATTGCATATCAAGGAATAGACCGGGGGGCGCGGTAATGGTAGGGATGACGTACCCATAGGATATACAATAATTTTGTCATGATGTGGATAATTAATTAAACACATACTATAGCAGATAGACTCTGTTATTCCTCTGCTGAGACTTGTAAAGTTAACAGTGTGATTTATGAGAATGATTATTCATTTATTAAAACTTTATGCACAAGTAAAAAAATAATGTAGTACAAAGGGGCATTCACTATGCGTTATCTATTCGAAGTATTTCCAAAGAAACAAGTAACATGAAAACTATTGTTTATGTTTATTTAAAAAATAACAAATTAAATGGTGAAAAAAGTTATTTCAAAACAACTTTTAAATAAATTAAGTCACTTTTAAAATCTTTTTAAAAACTTTGGTGCTGACTGTACTGTAATAATAGTTTTTTTATTTGACTTGGCTCTGCAAGTCTGGAGTTGGTAACGTCTGAATGTATTGACATTATCAATATTATAATATGTAAGTAAATGAACATACCTACTTATTTCCTAAACATCTGTAATGTTATAAAGAGGTAAAGTTTACCTAACCTACCTAGATATCTGAGGATAATTATTTATAGTAATAATAAACCCGAAGAGTTTGTCTGTTTGTTTTAACGCACTTATATCTCTGTAACTACCAATCAGATTAAAAAAAAACAGTGGCATTCCGGGAGTGCCGACAGAAGTGAAAACTTGAACAATTACGTATATTTTTTTTTTTTTATCGTCAGGAAATATTTCGAAATATTTATTTGGTGTCGGTTACGGTAACGGTAACAGTGTCGCGAGTTCAATGGTTTTTCCCATCTCAAAAAATGCCAACATGCATGTGTATCTATGCTAAGAGCCGAGGAGCAATAGATTAAAAGTCAGAAAGAATGCTAAGTAATATCGCGAGCAGGTGATGCGATGCGATGCGACCGCTGGGGTCGGGGGAAGTCGCGGGCAGAACCTAGTCTGACATAATATTTTTCTGGTTTTCCCAAAAATAAAAACAAACATTATCTAACCATTTGTTATGATAAACTTCTGTGTCCTCTAAAGACCGGTTTTTAAGTCATTGTTGACACAGTCGTCATACTGAGGTAGCTCACGACAAAGCTATTTTATCCTCTCAATTGAAACTGCAATTTTATAGAAAAAATAACGAAAGAAAAATGCGTTTTTAACCGACTTTAAAAAAGGAGGTTCTGTATTCGACCTAAATGTATGTATGTTTGTATGTCCGCGATTATCTCAAAAACTACTAAACGGATTTTGATAATTATTTCATTAGTGTGATCTACATACTTTCAGGAAGATTTTTGTATATAATACATTAGGTAATTATTCTTATGTACGAAGTTATATGCATAAATGTACTGCATCTCCGGCATTTCTATTTGAATTTTGATGATTCTTCGAGTCGTGTCTTCAATTCTTCAATGCACTAGTGTTAATTGAATTTGTGTGGGGTAGGTACAACTAAAAAGTGAAAAATAAAAACTTTTTTTACAAAAAAAAAAAAACAACCGACTTCAAAAAAGAAAACACTACAAAATGATAAATAACTTTAATTTCGGAAGTCGGTGTCAAAAAACGAAAATGCGGAATCAACGACACCGAATCCCGAAATTAAAGTTATTTATCATTTTGTAGTGTTTTTTTTTTTTAAGTCGGTTGTTTTTTTATCCTCTCAATTGAAACTACAATATTATAGAAAAATAACGAAAGATAAAAACCGTTTTTAAAATAAAATCAATCTACCTAACCCTTTCCCAACTATGTTGGGGTCGGGGATAAAGCTGAATATCAGTATTTTACATGGAGTGACTGCCTATCTGACCTCCACAACCCAGTTACTGGGTAACATGATGACCCATGGTAGGACTCGTTGTCAGACTTTTGGGCTTCTAACTATTAATATGGGTAGTTAGAAGCTGACTGTTCAAGATCTACGCCAACTATGAATGCTAGCCGGGACCAACGGCTTAATGTGCTTTCCGAGGTATGGTGGGGTCTCGATATATAATGTATGGTCACCCATCCAGGAACCAACCGTGGCAAGCGTGGCACCTTCGACGTTGTGATTAATATAATGATGTAACTAATACTTTTGTAACAATATAATTTAAAAGAGCATTTATGGAGTTTCTTTGCCCGTTCTTCTCCATAGGTACCTACTGCGTTCTGGAATGGGCGACTAGCTTCATATTTTCTGACTGACCGACTCTTTGATAATTCGAAAGCGCCTGTAAATGGTTTAGAAAATTGCTTTGAGTATTGAAATCGACACACGTGGCTGTTATCTATCATTAGAGATCGGATATTCAGATGCATATTCACCTAAAGTTGAGATGTTGGCTTATATGGAATGCACTTTTGAATCGTTCGTGAAAATCCCGCGATTCCGGAATTTCGTGCTTTTTTCTGACTATAGAATCGGATGTATATCTACTTACCTAATATTGTAAAGTAGGTAGGTAGATACCAAACTGCAATAGCAAACAACGTCAAGATAAGATAAAGGACTACATAATTATATTTCAAACAATTTTATTTATGTAGTTCCTTCCTTCTATACTATACACCCGACTTGTTATAATGCATTCCCGGTGTTCACACGGCTTCTTAAAATATTTTTTCACAGAAAAAATATTTTAAGAAGCCGTTTCTATAGTTTCATAGCTAAAAAATCTACTTAGGAAAATATTCATCCGAATATCCGATCTCTAGCCCCTCCTTAAAACCATGGAAAGAAAACAATGCTTAAAATACCAAAAGCAATGCATGCAATGTATCATTACTTCATCAGTCAGGTTGTCTGACTTGCTCTTTAACAAAACATCGTGAGTTATGCCATAATTGACAACCATCATCTTCGTCTAGGTACCTCTTTAAACTTTTCATGGTGAGAAAATTCCATAAAAAACAATCGAATCAAGAAATCTGTTCTATGTTTACAAACAGAAAAATGGCAGAACAAAAAGTATATTACCTGTGTTTACAAATATTGGACCAACTTTTGATTATTGTTTGTACAGTCAGAGGCTTATCATATATCAATACCTATTGTCCGTGTCGTCATTGTTTTCGTTGACCGAGGTGCTGAAATTTTGCGTAATGAAACTGTCATTTTTGACGTCCGATGAGTCATATACGCTTTATTAAATCGGCGGAGCATTGTTTCGAGTGTGTATTGATTTTAGTTTTCAGTATTACTTAAATCACAACATTTGCGTTTTTCCAACAGTTTTTCTGGATTTTTAGATAAATCCAGTCGTTTTTAGTTTTTTAAATTAAAAAGTAGGATATAGTGTTTTCGTGAAAGCTTTTTTTGAACAATTACATCTCGTATTTCTCTCCATTACCTACCAACAATTTAAATAAAATGTCGTGTTTTTATTTCTCTATTCACAAACAAGCTACTAGAAAATGTATCCTGAGTTTTTCCGCCATGCAATCATATTATTTAGCAGGAAAGAGTTTATACAATAACATTTTTTTTAAACTAATATCAAGCGGGAAAAGTGGATCTGAATGTACTTAGGCGGGCTTTGCCCAGCAGTGGGACTGTATAGGCTAAACAAAAAAAAAACAATCGAGCATTGTATATTTTAATATACAATCAACCGTACGTCCGTGGCAGGTAGTTACTAAAATAACCAGTATAAGGTGATTTCTTATTCTATTGAAACTCCGTACTTTGCTAGGCCAGGACAAAGTCAAAGTGTTACCAACGACGTAAAGTTGACTATACCCAAATCCGTGAAACATCGAGAACGTTCTTTCCATTAACGAGCCTTTTTTCTAACCTGACTTTACAGGAAAAGTCGATATATTTTTTACGCCGACTGTACTTTTTATTGTGCCACTCATTAGCCTGGCATTGAAACGTTGGCAATGGACGCCGAGTTAAACGCTTTTTAAGTATTTACTGCTTAAATATTACATTATTTACGTTAAAACTGTAGTTATTATGTGAATAACTTAGTGTTTTTAGTTGTTTTGGGTGCATGTAGTAATTATAAACCTCTAACTTTACCTGAGGTAGGTAGGTAGGTAGAGGGGCCCGTGGCTAAATAATAACAGCTGCACAGATCGATCGATCAGGTTAAGCTACGCTTGCTGCGGTTGGTCTGTGGATGGGTGACCAACCAAGCACGTTAAGCCTTTGGTCCCGGCTCCCGGCTGTCATTCGTGGATCTTTGACAGTCGTTACGGGTAGTCAGAAGCCCGAAAGTCAAACAACCAGTCTTACCAAGAGGTATTACCCAGTAACTGGGTTGTGGAGGTCAGATAGGCAGTCGCTCCATGTAAAATACTGGTGTCATCTGCATCCGGTTAAACTGGAAGTCGACCCCAACATAGTTAGCTGAGGTAAACGTTATAATTAGCTAAGTATAGTCGATAACATAAATTACTTAAAAATAACTTTATAACATGGGTAATGTGGTTGATAAAATAAGGTAATAAGAAAAAAAGTATTTTCTTTAATTAAGTATGAGACATTTCCTACCTCCAATCATCATAATGATTCTGCCCTTATACAGGGTGTCCGGTAATTAATGGATAAATAAAAAAAAACTTTAGTTAATTTTTCAGTGAAAAATTTTCAAATTTTATTTATTTAAAAAAACAAATTAATTAAAGTTTTTTTATTTTTTTATCGAAGTAGCTAGACATACTATTTACTGTCTATCTGTCGGCATAGTTAGCGTATATATATATACAACAACAAAAAACCAATAGAATTCATTCATTTGTGGTCATAGCGTACAATAATGTAAAATAAGGTAAACATTTGCAGTCTTTTTAAAAAAAAAGTTTATCTTAGGTACTACTTAGGATATTTGGTTTTGTATTTTTTTCTGAATGGCCATAAGGTCTGCTATAAGCCATTTCAAGGTTATACATTAATTACCGGACACCCTGTATAGTATATTATATAACATACTTTATGTACATGTGTATTTATTGTATTATGTAAATGGTACGCCACAGACAGACCCTTTTGAATCCATCCAAAGGTTGTCTTTAAATGATCGCTCTTAGCGATAAGACCGCCCATTGTGTCACCTTTTGTATAATTTCTATATTTATGTCTTTAATTTATATGATGTACAGACGCCAGCACATCAAGCTACCCGAAACTGTCAAATTTTCCCAGTCAACTTTGAATCTTATGCTTTAGCGATAAAGTTGAAAATCTATTAAAAAAAATTACAGATTAAAGAGTATTCTATTTTGTTCTTATCCCAATTTCATACTTCTCTATTAGTCCCCATCTCGGTAGTCACCCCCTTTCTAACCATATCATCATTCAAACAGTCCATCCATCGTTCCCTACCCCCAGTAGTGATATGATGGTTAATTGCCAGATGTTATCACAACATGACAAAGACAAGTTATCCCGCCAAGGTCATCTCTTATCTTAAGAGTTTCCTTAGGCCAAGGTCACCGTGTTCTCACAGCATTATATATTCTTAATGCAATAAATATTCATAAAATTACATAAGAGCGCTAAAACAAGAGCTTATTATTTATTTATCAAAACATTCATGTTTTATCAAAGGTACAGTCGGCGTCGAAAATAAGTGATTTTTAAAATAAGTTTTAAATAGTTTTAAAAATCACGACTGCCTCGTTGGTCTAGTGGTTGCAAGCGCTCCTACTGAGCTTGAGGCTCTGGGATTGATTCCCGGGTCGGGTTAAGTGTTATTGGGTTTTTCTATCTGAAATGTCTTAGTAGAATTTGCGGCCGGTTAATGGGCCGTGTATTACATGGAATTTAAACGTAACTGGCGAAATGTAGGTGTACCTACTCAAAGTCAAAGCATTTATTTCAAACTAGCTGCGCCCCGCGGTTTCACCCGCATAAGTTTCGATCCCGTGGGAATATCGGGATAAAAACTATCCTATGTCCTTTCCTGGGTCTGAAACTATCATCATCATCAGCCTATAATGTTCCCACTGCTGGGACACAGGCCTCCTCTCTGTGAGAGGGAGTGGGCCGTAATCTACCACGCGGGCCCAGTGCGGGTTGGTAGATGTCACATGTCTTTGAATTTTTGGTTCTAGGACATGCCGGTTTCCTCACGATGTTTTCCTTCACCGTTTTGAGAGCAGTGGTGATGAAATAATTTACACAAAGTAAAGCGCCTGTCTGGGTTCGAACCTACGACCTACAACTCGTAAGTCGCGGCCGATACCACTGGGCCACCACTGCTCGAAACTATCTCTATACCAAATTTCATCTAAATCGGTTCAGTGGTTTAGGCGTGAAGAGGTAACAAACATATAAACACACACACACACTCACAAACTTTCGCCTTTATAATATTAGTGTGATAGGCACATAAAAGGCACTTTTGAACGTCAAAACTTATCTTAAAATAGAATTGAGCCTAGTCGTAGTACTATAGGTACACCTCTGCCTAATCGTTCCAGGAATACAACTGCGTCATGTTATGTTGTTTTAAAAATCACGTTAACTTTTTAGTTACGAAAATATTTAAAATATAAAATAAAATTATATAAAATTCCGAATTTTTAATATAAGTGGGTACTGTTGGCTGTACTTACCTGAAATTGTCATGTTTTAAAAATTCCGTGTATGAGGGTGGTTTTTAAAACTTTTTGTTTCCCCCACTTTTACGTTTACCCTTGTGATAAAGACATGAACTAAATTCTGCCAAAAAAAATTTGCTGATGGGAGCAAAATGTTCATTATTATTCTTTAGAGGGTAGTTACGTAACATTTTGAATACCTACGCGGTATACAGGAAATAATTAACCAGTGAACAAACTGTAACCATGATAAAGCATAATTATTGTGATTCTAGACACCTTAGCGTAGATTTTTTGTCGGTAAAAAAACAGGTTATTCCATACATTTTGACCGTGTAGGTATTGCATTTTTCTATGAAACAGGTGGTTTTTTTTTTTCATCATAATCAGCCTATAATGTTCCCACTGCTGGGACACAGGCCTCCTCTCGGTGAGAGGGAGTGGGCCGGATTTTTTGGTTCTAGGACGTGCCGGTTTCCTCACGATGTTTTCCTTCACCGTTTTGAGAGCAGTGGTGGTGATATAATTTACACAAGTAAAGCGCCTGTCTGGGTTCGAACCTACGACCTACAACTCGTAAGTCGCGGCCGTTACCACTTGGCCACCACTGCTTTGTTTTGATAGCCTAGAATCATATTTAAGCTAAATTCGTGGTGACGGTTTGCGAACTGATTAAAAAAAAAATCTTGTATAATAAATAGAGAACCCAAATTATATTATGTTTGTTTGGTTTATGTATATTTTTTTATTTAAAAGGAACTGCAAACATCTGCAATATAAAACAGAAACAAAAAATACACAAAACGTATAGACCATTAGGTACATATTCCAGCCCACAACGCTGTTCACAGATTACCTATAGGATACATAACAGTGAAAATAATTAATGTAGTTACTTACAATGCCAATAAAGCAATTATAATTTATAGTTACGAGTAGCGTCAGGAAGTCAAACATTTCAGTAGTTTAAGTTATGCAATTCTTGATTACGGAAATATTTTTTATACTTACGCAAAAAATATTTAAGGCTAAATCTTTAAAAAAACATCTTCTTTAAAACTCATAAAAAAGACGATACTATTCTTAGGCCCCTAATTTTTATCCAGTATAAAACAGTTCCATTTATTTAATATATTTCCCTACAAAAGTAAGCAGAAAGGGTTACCCTCATAAGTAATTTTTAAAAACACATTGCCACAAATTCAAAAAAAAAGATGATACTATTCAGAGTCCATAACGCAAAATAATCTCATAAAACATAACATATTTACGTAACCAAAGTAAGCAGAAAGGGTTACCCTAATAAGTTATTTAAACACAAACTTGTGTACAAGGCAATGTCAACATAAACAGTAGTCTGTTAAGTATCCCTTAAATATGCATGGACGGTAATTAACCTAAGCATTTCCGAGGTAACGCCGTGTAGCTATGTCCGTCACCTACTAATTATTTACCCATTACACAATCTGAAGTAGACGTATCCGTTGGCATGTAACTGTATCTACAGGAAGGTTTTTATCACCATCCAATTTTTTAAAGGGTGTTCTACCCATAAATATGAACAACTTTCACTATGGGACCAACTCTGAAATCAAGAAAAAAAAACAGAGATGGTCCCATAGTGAAAGTTGTTTAATTTGCCATACAACGTGGCAATGCTGCCAGCCTTTTGGGCACGTTTCCCATTGACAGTGATGCGGACGAAGTTTTTGATGCCCTTTGATTATTTTCCCTCCCTTTTTATATACTTGTACATATTATTATTTGGATGGTGATAAAAAAATCTTCCTGTATGTGTTTTTTTACATAAATGTATGATTATTGTTAGTTTACTCAATAATTTTATTGCATTCCACATGTGGGTATTCTTAGGTGGTAAACTTATAATTAGATAACATGGACCCGTCGGGCGCAGCAAGATAAGTGAGTTAGGAGAGAGGAAGCATTAATAGTTAATTTTATAACATTACGTCTTATCAAACTACTATATTAATAATAATGATGTAGATATTTTATGATATAAACTAATAGCTTTAATATAAAATATAAATAGGTTTATTACTGCCTTGTTGACTCAAGCGCTACTGTTGACCGTAAGGTCCTGAGATCGTTTCCCGGTTAAGGCAAAGTGTTATTGGGTTTTTTCATCTGGAATTTCTTAGTAGCCGCCCGGAAGATTTGTGCCCGGTTGATGACTATAGGCTCGCCCCCTATAACAATAACTGGTGAAATGTGGGTGTACGGACAGCGTCAGAGAAGAGGAACCCCCTTTGGTAATGAGTCACCAAAGGGGGTTCTTTTTCTCTGACGCTGTCTGTACTATGGGTACTCCCCTGCCTAACCCTTTGGGATAAACAGGCGTGATGTTTTCTTATTATTAAGTAAGTAGGTAGGTATTATACCTCTGCTAGATGCACCTTCTCCGGAAGAGCGCAGAAAGTGAACTTTTAATGAAAGGGTTTCCATCTTTGATCAAAGTGTACAGTTCGTTTCTCTTTCAAAATGTATTCAAATGAAATGTTTTTAACGTATTTTTTGTAAAAAAAAATTTACTGGAAACTTTACAATAGGGAGACGTAGATACGAAACAGTCTCTCTTATTAGGAAAAAGTACCTATACCTCGTAGTTGTACCTACAGAAAGAATGCTATACAAAAACTTTGTTCAAAATCAAGATTATTTCTATAATTCTTTGATTTTTTTGGTTTCTAATTTTTGTACTTGCTTATACTTAATTGCAATTTTAAACTTTTTTTTACATAATATCTTGACTCTAATCGTTGTTTAAAGTAACATGTAAACATGTACTATCTTAGAGAGGCAGGTAAACTGTAACTCAGGACCCTCCTATCTCAGACGTGTTTCTCTATTAATATTGTGCATTATATTAATAATTGTCTGTAATATTATATTGAGACACTAGCTGAACCGGCGAACTTCGTACAGCTTCAAATAATGTGACAAAGTTCAATAGACACGTGGCGCCATCTATTATCATAACCAGGTTATTGTTGTTTTCCTCGGGAACAGCACTTTTTTTCGGGATGAAAGATGCTCTATGTCCGTTTCTGTACCTACACCTGACAACGTATATGCAAAATTTCAGGACGATCGGTTCAATGGTTTAGGCGTGAAAAGGTAACAAACAAACGGGAACTATATTTTCTATCACCAAAATTTATATTTGTCATCAAGTTGTATCACCTAATAAATAGATCTATCGCCACGAAATATTTGTATCACCTAATAAATAGATCTATCGGCATGAAATATTTTCGTTCTCAGATAGCGGGGCTCCGTCGACATAGGATGCAAGAGCGAGCGAAGGGCACCCCGAGGTTCGGTTTGGTTAGGTCACTTGCATTGTTTGGTGACTACATTTTGGTGACAGATCTACTATTTGGAGGACAAACCCTATTATTTAAGAAACACAAAACTAATTAAATTGGTGATAGCTTAAATGATACCCCAAACAAACTTACTTTCAAATTTATAATATTAAAAGTTAGGATATAAACATTTATGATTATACTTTTATCACTGACTTAGGTACTATTCTTGTTTTCTTTGCCTAGATTTCATTCGTAAATGAATGCAGCACAGACTTGCATCCAAAGATGACACATATTTCTCGCAATGTCCAAAGAAAGAGAATGGGCGCTGACTGGAAGATATGCATCTATCTCGTTAACCTAAATGCGTTGCGTCGCAGAGATGACGTGATGAAGGAAACGTTTAGAAGGTCTACTGATGAAAAAATGCTCACGTATAAAGAGAGGGACAAGATGATGGGGTGTGTGTGTGGTCAGATAGACAGGTCAGATAAACAAGTCAGATAGACAGGTCAGATAGGCTTCATGTAAAGTACTGGTATTCAGCTGCTCGCACCAGCCATGATACAGTGGCCGAATTGAGTTTTTTTATTATTTCAATTAAACCATTTACAGGCACTTTTGAATTGTCAAGAAGTCGGTCAGTCAGAAAATATGAAGCTAGTTGCCCATTTCAAAGCGTAGGTACCTATGGAAAAGAACGGGCAAGAAACTCAAAAAAAAAAATATTATTTACATCATTAATGTTGAATTTATAATTATATGTGATTACGATGTAAAAAAAAGACGTAAGCGTTCAAAGCGTCCACTACTGTGCAAAGGCCTCCCCCAAATCCTTTCAGGCATCCTTTTCTAGAGTCAACTCAGCCCAACCCTTGCGGTACGCGTCTAGGTCGTCTCGCCACCTCTTCCTGGGTCGGCTTCGGCGCTGCCGTCCATCTTTAGACTCCTACCGTGTGGAGACTGATGCCCAGCGGTTACTATGCAAGTGGGTGGCGTGATTCGCCCAATCCCATTTCAGATTGGCAGTCTGTTTGCCTACGTCTAGGATCCCCGTTTTGGAGCGCAGCATGGTGTTTCATATTGTGTATTTGTATTATAATTATAAATGTTATAAATTCACTGTATATTGGATTATTATTCAAGGTTATTTATTTTGAGAAATTATAACTGTTTTGCTAACTATTTACACTAGATACTACATTAAATGACTAACTAACTTACTATACAAATAAATACAAAAACAAAGGACACTTAGGCGTCGAAGTACTCGTCCGCATCGCTGCCATCCGGAATTATATACATATAATAATATTGTATATATTTCCGCTCCCTAAATATACAGTACCTATATATTAGATTACTCAAAGTTTGTAAAATCTTAATGCGAATTTAATCCTTCAGAGAAAGTTCACGCATGGCTTTCACGCCACAATAATTCTTGCTCAAACATTGAAAACACAAAAACACATAATTTATCTTTCAAATACATCGTCAGTAAAATTTACCAATTTCATCACCATTCCTTTCAAGACGGTGAAGGAAAACATTATGAGGAAACCGGCATGTCCAAAAACCAAAAATTCTAAGACATGTGACATCTACCAACCCAGAACTGGGGCCGCGTGTTGGATTACGGCTCTCACAGAGTGGAGGCCGGTGTCTTAGCAGTGAGAACATTATTGGCTGATTGTGCTATTATGCTTATCCGTACCACAAGTTCCACATAAAACCGGTCAGCGTTCAAAGTAAGAGTGAAGAGGCATCTTCTGGGCACTCGTTCCAACGTAGATCTTATCCATCGTTTCACAACAGGCAAGATCGAGCTTAAGAGCAGGCCCGTTCTTTTTTTTTTACCCTGTACTCTCCCACTGCTGGGCTTCCCCAAGTCCTTCCAGGAACTTTTTTCCCACACCACCTTGAACTAGCCCTCGGTACGGGGCCAGGTCATGTCGCAACCGCTTTCTGGGCCGATCTCGGCAGTATCCACCCATCTTCAGGCACCATGGGTGGGTGGGTGTCTGGAGACTTTTCCCAATACAAAAATACATCTAAAAATATCATGGCCTGGAACTTCTGCGTTTACCTTTTAGAGTAAGTCCGTCATTGACTAATTGCGACTCGTCACATAATCTTATGGCCGTTGGTCTTTCACGAGCTGTGACGTCACCGGAAAAGCGAAGCTTTGAGCAAAAACTCTTTTGAACGTTGAGCGAGGATGCTCGATGGAAATGTATTGATTTGATGGTCATTAAAAGTGATTTAGGCTAATATCGGTGTGCTTATGATAATTTAAATTGTGGCAGAAAATGGACGTTTTTGGGGAATTTAAAGCAGTTGTTTTGGCAACAGGTTTCGTATAAAATTAGATATTAATTAATACCTACATAACATAACGGTACAACTGTAATCCCACATTTCGCCAGTAATGTTTGAGTCCAGCCAGTTGTGTTATATAATGTAAATTTTAATATAACGATTATAATATATTTTTTTTTTTCCCCCATGTAGTCTCAATATTCATGTTTATTAAACCTTTACCTTTTAAGTTCATTTCGGTGCATCAAAGTGTCAATGTGAACATTATATCTAGCTTTAATATAATAAAGATTAATTTCATTTACAGTCAGCACGTATCTCCATAATTAATGTAATTATAATCGAATTAAACAAAAGATAATCCAAAGTAAGCCGGACTTCGGTCATTTTGTATTTGTTCTACTAATGGCTCTCGGTAGGGTAAAGGGATGGCTTATATAGCCCATGCTTCCTTCAGTCCCATAGAAAGGGAAGCTAAAGGGGCAATGGGCTGGCCATATTACCCGTAGAACTGATAACCGTTGGGGTAAAGTTCACTCATACTCTATAGAAAAGGGAGGATCCTCCAACCAGACGGGTGTTGTGTCTGGCGGGCAACTGCCCGATGATGCATATCGGGCCATTGTATAATGCTAGTTGCGCGGTAAACTCTGCTTGCGAGATGCAGGATTTTGCGTGACGTTAGTATGACGCTTTGTTCGTATGTGGCGTTGTAGTTGCCGCTACAGACGTGTTCTTTAGTGGAGACCGCCAATCGGTATACGTAGGGTAGGACAGAGAGCCATGATCTTTGCATTGTGGCTGGTAGCACCTGGATGAGATTACTCGAAAATCAAATAATTTTTCTAGCAATGGGCTGATGATGAAGATGACAGGCCTTCCCAGTCCTCCTATACCTATCCATACTGTAATTTAAAAACCAATTTTAATATTGTAAAAGCCAATTATTTTAAAAAGAGTAACCGTGGCTACATGCGTGAGCAACATGGCCAGAGATAGCACTAGACAGGGAGGCTTGGAAGAAAAAAGGGGAGGCCTTTGCCCAGGAGTGGGACACAAAATAGGCTAACAAAAAAAAAACCGTGGAGTTTATTGCTGGTTCTTTTCGATGACGAATTGGAACCGTGCACCTAGCTTCTGATAATTCATAAGTGTCCATATACATGGTTGTGTGAAATAAAATATTTTGTTATTGATTTTGTTCCTGGCAGTATATTTAATAAGTAAACATGCTATAGTTCGTTTTTTAATCTCAGAGACTAATCTGACATTTAAGTCTTTTGTGTTTGCATTTTTTTAGTATAGAAGTTTGACATTACACCTGTCAGATTAGTCCCTGGGATTAAAAAAAAGAACTATAGCTACTTACTTGCAGCTGTTTTAAATGAGTCATTGGGTCACGTCATTGCATTGAAACTAGTTTTGGTTTTTCGTTCAGAACAAAAAACTGTTTATCTCTCATATTTCAATGGATTACATCATGCGAATAATAGGTTTGGGTCAAACGTTTTGATTCAAGATCTTGATTATAATAATAGAGTTTATGTTTGCGTGCAAAAATTATGGGAAGATTGAAAAAAGTAGGTAACTGAATTATTAGTTAGTGTTTGGAGATCGTATGATATTAAAACAATGGCCTCCAAAAGTTGTAATACACCACATTATGATTTAAAATTCTAGTGATCAAAATGTTTGAATTGCTGTAACGTTTCTTTTGACTAATTCAACTAGCTTTGTCTTATTGAAGTGAAACTTCTTTACGCACGCTTGACTTGGGGAGTAACCTGGCGAACGCGTGATGTAAACGTTACGAAAAGTGTGATAGGGCGAGGCGAACGGGAGTTGAGTGGGGGATATAAGCATGAGAAAGCAGTTCGTGTGCACATTTTCTTTCTCTCTTCCTCGAAGATTCACTTCAGTTTCACTTCGGTTGAATTTCAATTTAAACATATCAACCCTGCAGTAGTAATAAAAGCTTTTAAGCAAATTAAGATCAAATTGACCGAAGATCTTTGGGGAATGTCTATTAAAGTATGTACCTCCATAATTGAGACTATTGCGCCTTACTTAGCCTTAGTATTTAATTCGTGTGTTGATCAAGGAGTCTTCCCCGATTTAATGAAATACAGTAAGGTAATACCACTTTACAAATCCGGGGACAGTAAAGACACTAATAATTATAGACCCGTATCCGTGTTGCCGGTTTTCAGCAAGGTGTTTGAAAAGATAATGCTTAATCAAATGCTCAATCATTTTAACACGAACAAAATCCTTCACGATCAACAGTATGGTTTTACCAAAGGACGTTGTACGACCGACGCCGGTGTAACCTTATTAAAACACATTTTTAACGCGTGGGAAGAGGCCCAAGACGCCATAGGAATCTTTTGTGACCTCTCCAAGGCATTTGATTGCGTCGATCACGAAACCTTGCTTTTGAAACTTGAGCATTACGGACTTGGAAAACTTGCGCTCAGTTTAGTTAGTTCTTATTTAAATGATAGGCAACAGCAAGTTCAAATAAATGGTGTCAATTCACATGGCTTAACAGTAAAAATGGGTGTGCCACAAGGCTCGATTTTGGGTCCTTTCCTCTTTTTAGTGTATATAAATGATCTACTCCATTTATTAAAAAACCAACCACAAATGGTGTTATTTGCTGATGACACTTCTTTAATTTTTAAGGTAAATAGACGTGCTATAAATTTTGACGACGTAAATAACGCCCTACTGCAGGTCCAAAATTGGTTCACTGCTAATAATTTAGTATTAAATGGAAAAAAAACTAAGTGCATAAGATTTTCTTTACCAAATGTCAAAGGTAGTGATTGCGAGATAATATTGAATCAAGAGAAACTAGAATTCGTCGATACAACTGTTTTCCTAGGGATCACGCTCGACTCAAGGCTACAATGGGGTCCTCATTTAACATCTCTTGCAGGACGGCTAAGTTCAGCTGCTTATGCTGTCAGAAAAATCCGTCAGTTTACTGATGTAGATACCGCGAGACTGGTCTATTTTAGTTACTTTCATAGTATCATGTCTTACGGTATTTTACTTTGGGGACGGGCTGCAGACATCGATTCTATTTTTATTCTGCAGAAAAGAGCTATCAGAGCCATTTATAATCTCCGCAGGCGCGATTCTCTAAGGGAACGGTTTAAAGAAATTAACATCATGACGGTACCTTGTCAATATATCTACGAAAATATCATGTATGTAAGGAAAAATTTACATCTTTTTAGTAAAAGAGGTGAAAGACATAATTATAGTACTAGAAATAGGGACCTATTAGTTCAACCAGGATTTAGACTAGCTAAAGTAGACTCATCTTTTATGGGGTACTGTTTAAAATGTTATAATAAAATACCTCCCCACATTCTTCAACTGAATGAGACAAAATTCAAGTCTTGTATTAAACGCACACTATGCAGACAGGCATATTATAAGTTAGGGGATTACATCTCGGATAAAAATGCCTGGCTCAATGCTGGTCCTGCTCCACAACCACAACTATTTGATTAACACTTAAAAATGCTGTTGGAGCTGCTGAAGATTGTAAGTCTATCTTTGCATTGTATAAATTCAATCTCCTTGTATTGTATAATTGCATAGCACATGTTGAGTACTATGTACATACTATAAAGCTACCATTTACTGGGTACGTCTTTCATTGACTGAATGTGCCCTGGCGGCTGAGAGTATGTCATGCTCACTCAAATGTCTCGCTGATGGCGGCGCATGTGTTGGATCATTTAGCTCCCTTCAAAATGGTTGAGCTGAATGGTGCTAATACATGCGTCATGTTCGTGAACGGGCGCCGTCAGTAGGGACTGGTCATCTCTTTGCTGCCATGGCTTATTTTATTTTAATTTATTATTTGAATTGTTGTTTTTTCTCATCTTTTCATTATGGACGCTTTTAACGTTCTGCATCGTTCTCACATGTATAATTTTTAACGTGAATGATGTAACCAAGACTTTGTAACCATATTATTTTGATTTAAAAGAGTGTCCATGGAGTTTCTTGCCCGTTCTTCTCCATAGGTACCTACGCTTTGGAATGGGCAACTAGCTTCATCTTTCTGACTGACCGACCCCTTGACAATTCAAAAGTGCCTGTAATTGGTTTAATTGAAATAAATGCTTTGAGTTTGAGTTTGAGTTTGAGTTTGAGTCGTGTGGTGATAAGCACACTCGGTTTTTCATAAAAAATAATCAAGTAATCCTTAGAAGTAGCTGATTTTTTTTTATTTTACATCACAATGTGGCATTACAGCTGAAGTGAAAAAATGTCTACTAACGTTTGGGGCCTACTGTGTATGCGAATTTTAGCAGCTGTCAGTTCGTTAAACTTTTTTCTTGAGACACCTTCAATAAATTTAATTTTATGTCAAAACACAATTTGACTTTAGCTAGCTAAGGCTGCGTTTACACCAGAGATGAGCGAGGATGCGTAGCGAGGAATGTGTGTAAAACTAACCAATAACATCGCTAACTTAGTTCAAGCTATGAAAATGAAGCGATGTTATTGGTTTGTTTCACACACATCCCTTGCTACGCAGTGCATATAGGCATAGAAGCAGTGCCTACCTCGATATATCAACATAAGCCTGTCAATTACATTTTAGTGTGTGTGCCCCACAATTAAGAAACTCACTAAATTATCATACCTAACAAAAAACAAAATCTTCAGACAAACTCGCGCGGCAGTAGGCAGTTGCCGGACGGCCTACTCGGCTCCCGT
The DNA here is from genome assembly GCA_945859645.1 of Amphipoea oculea. Classification (NCBI taxonomy): domain Eukaryota; kingdom Metazoa; phylum Arthropoda; class Insecta; order Lepidoptera; family Noctuidae; genus Amphipoea; species Amphipoea oculea. The sequence goes on from OX243880.1 coordinate 19,051,031, forward strand.
ACTATTCGCACATTGTCATTGGTCTTTACTCGTTCAAGTTAATAAGACAAAATTAAAAATATGTAGGTACGTCTCACGCGTAATACCATGACGTTTCACCTTCGCAATTTATCACCCTTAAGTAGGCATGCCTACTCAAATAACCACACTTTTGACCTCACTTTTTTCTGATTAGTGACCGCGTTTGCCTAGACTAGACCCGGCCTAGTGTCTACCTATTCTGAAAACCAATGCACGCCACTATCGCTACGCATCCTCGCTCATTTCTGGTGGAAACGCAGTCGTCTCGAAAAATGAAAGGCGTTTTTATGCGTCGCCAAAATATAAACGATATTACTCGAACTCACGCTCAATAACAAAAAGACATTACGAATTGATCTATTACTATTTTACCATTGTACTGTCACTACTTTTGCGAACAATAGGCACACTTTTCCCGCAACCAAGTGTACTCTACCATGAAACAAGCCAGTCAAGTACAATTGACGAGTGCGTCTAAACGAGCCACGTGCCATAGACAAACTTTCACATAAATGTTCATCTATAATGAAGTTAAGAGCAGAAACAATACTCGATTTATTTATACTTTCACGATTCTTTTATTAAGAATCATATTTACGTAATAGTAATACTAACATACACGTGTCCGTTACAATAACAATCACGAACGTATGTATTTTCAATAAACTCTGTACGTATATAAGGTCAACTTTTATCAAGTACAAAAATTTTAAGGACAGATTCAATAACTAAAGATAGACATTTTACAAAAAAAATAATAAATTTCTATACGCTAGTTTCCAAGAAAAACACCAAAAACCATTTTGTTTAAAAATTCAAATAACAACAACCTGTGTATTAATGGCTAACGTACTCTAGGCAGATAACAATGGTTGCGCCTGCACACGTGCGGCGGCGGCGTGTCCCCCCCTTGCTGCACCCGCTGCACCCGCCTTGCGCGGCTGGCATTCAGAGCTGGAGATTGTCTTTCAGTTCGCCAAAATCAAGTTACCGAATTGTGTGTTGTCTGTGCGAAAATTTTTGAAATCCCGTATCGGTATTCATCCCGAGAATACATGAATATGGCTATGTGCTATCACGACGCAGGTGAAATAATGTTGCGGGCACAAGAACTGTACGCCCAGAGGTTTGGACGAGTGGTCAATATTCGCACCATTCTTCGAGCCGTGCAGCGCTTCAGAGAGAGTGAGAACTTCCAGGCTCGTCTTATTGACTTGGGGAGGCCACGACACCCAGTGTAGCTTGAAGAGGAGGTGCTGGATTTCTTTCACCGGCACCCAGTGGCGAGCACCGGAGACGCTGCCCATGTGTTTGGCGTAAGCCAGAATTACGTGTGGCAGCTCCTGCGCAGTGAAGGTTACCATCCCTTCCATATCACTCGGGTCCAGGAGTTGCTGCCTGAGGATTACGCGCCTGTGGGGTAGGGCCAAAGACCTAATGTATGGGAACGACGGTCATACAATCCGTACAGTGGAAGAATTACGTGCGCGAATTGTGAGTGCATTTAACGTGATGTCCAGTGACCATCAAGTGCTTACTGAAGTGCGGAGGCATTGTCTCGATCGCGCTAGACAGTGTGTGCGACAACACCCTTGTTGTATCAATTGTTGGACGTGACGCCCTCGTCACGTCCAACAATTGATGTGATATGTGTAAATAACTAGTAAATTGTGTAAACAAGTGTAAATCTGTTAATGAATTTTGACTATTTTTAACACGCCAAGTTAATGCAAAAAGTTAGGTAAGTTGTTAACATTTTTACATTAATTCAATACTAAAAAAAAAATAACAAACTGTATTAAATTAGTCCAAAGCCTGAAAAAGTGTGATGGAAAATTAAAATACGATAGATTAGCGCAAAGGTTAAAATCGTTTCTTAACATGTGTCACAGTCTTAGTCAATGCAGTCCGAGCGATGACGTAATACCGGGTTAAATGACCCTGGGTTTTTTGGGGGTGCAGAGCCGAACAACTGAGTCGGTATACAGTATGCTTTTTAAAATATTGTAATTTTTGTGTTAGAAAAACTGAAAAAAAAAACTAGCCTGATTATTTGAAATAAAATGTTAGGGCCGTATTTCTATCGTATGGATAGACGTTCTGTTTAAATTTTTGTACTTGATAAAAGTTGACCTTATATATCGTTGCTGACGATCCGTCAGGAATAAAAACAAAAGAAATAGGGGATCAGAACGGAATGAGAAAGTTTAGATAAGACAGAGATTAATTAATAAAATTTTGTCATTATTTCAAGACTTCTAATGTTAAATATTGTTATGAATTTTATTGTCCTACAATTACCACACATTCACAAGAAGCTGGCAGTATCATCACAACGATAATATTTTCTCATTGTTTGTCTTATTTCTTTTTAGTAAGTATATTCATATATTTATGTATATTTGTTTGTGCTTATAGGTATATATTCATAGTTTAAATAGGTTTATGCGTATCTTTATATTTCAAATATTTATTTCTCAATTTTCATTATTGCACCTACCTCTGCATCACCCAAAGGTTGACTGGTAGAAAATGCCTATGGCATTAAGTCCGCCTATGTACATTTATGTCTAAGACTTTTGTAATAATTTTGCCAACTTTAATACTGAATAAAAACATTGTTATTATTAAAACAGAAGAAGAACTAGCAGGGTATCGAGGGGGGGGGGGGTGGACGGGGGGGTTCAGGGGATCGGACCGTTATAACTCAATTAATGTTAGATCGGATTTTGTTACAGTAGTGGTCACGGATTGATTGGGACCAGCCGGACAGCCGGACTTGTGTAACACTCATCGTGAAAACATTAGGTGAGGTGTACAGTCACGTCTAAAAGTATGTATACACTTGGCAATTTTCAATTGCGATTTTTTCGTGAAATAACTAATGCAACGTTGAAATACGCCACTTAGCATAAACCTATGGGTTCGAAAATACTATTTTCGTAATAACATAAAATTTCATTAAAAAATAAAGGAGAAAATCGCCTTTGAATAAAGCCAGGTGTATACATACTTTTAGACGTGACTGTACTTGAAATGACCTGTCATTTTACCTGATGCTAGGGATTAACACTATTGACTTTAACAGCTCACATCAAGCTCAGTTCTTCTAAATTCGCGGTTTCATTCTAGAGTAGAAGTAGGGTAGGTACTTTGGTCTTCAAAATACTGCTATCACTAAAGCTTTGTGTTTATAAGACTTTCCCAACACTTGTCACCACTATGCTCTATCTATGTAGTAGCTCGTATCGGCAAGTGTGGTGTGGGATGCCCCCCAGCTAGATGGACGGACGACCTAAAGAAGGTGACTGGGACGGACTGGATGCGGAAGGCGGAGTACAAGGTGTTGTGGCGCAGCCTGGGAAAGGCCTGTATCCAGCAGTGGACTGCGATAGTCTGGGTTGATTGATAAACCTTTCAGAAAACAAGATTTCGTATCGGTCCTTAAATAAAAAAATCGGTCAAGGCCGTTTTTATTGAATTTGTATGTAATTAAAAAATCACGCGCGGGGGCACGTTATCTGCGTCCCACTGCGTAATGCGGTGCAGTGTGCTGATTGCCTAACTTAGAAGCTAGATTTTTTTACAGCTTCAAGAGACTGTAGACCTGAGTATAATATGGTTTTAATTTAACTCGATACCTCCACGCGTTCCAGAGATAAAGGGTCTTGACAGACAGACAGACGGCCAACAAAGTGATCCTATAAGGGTTCCGTTTTTTCCTTTTAAGATACGGAACCCTAAAAATGATTATTGTTGCGTTTATTCATAACAGCACATGGGGGTGGCTTTCATATGCAGACTATATTTATTTTCTCATCAAGAACTTAATCATAGCCATTAAAATACCATTGTAATTAAATAAAAATAAAAAACATTTTAATTACTTACGTTCATTCCCATAATCCCTTTTGTGAGCAAATCCAGGGGATGTTTAATACATTTACTGAAGGATGACAGCCATGGATTATGGGGCTTTGTGGGGTCGTACAAGCATGTCACTTCATATCGCATTATAATAATGAGTTTTACATTAATGCTTTTGCGTATGTGGATTGTACTGATATGGTTAGACCAGATTTTTTATTTTAGTAAACCCTTATTCCATATGAATTGATTTGGAGTCGAACCTATGCAATAAGGACGCGCATTTGACCAACTTAAGATACAGCAGTCCATTGCCAAACGTAGACCTCTCCAAAGTTGCAGCCTAACACCAGCGGAGCACTCATACGATGGCAATCGATGGCAATGCCTTTTATTTTGACAGTTCAGCCACGTTCATTGCTGAATAACAGTATTTTACATGGAGCGACTGCCTATGTGACCTCCACAACCCAGTTACTGGGTAATACTTTTTTTTATGGAGTGGAAAGAGCGGAAGGGAGTGTCAAACTCTTACTGACTAAAACCCATCCGCGTCCCTTCCTTAGCCCTTTATGTTTCGGGGTAGCGGTAACCCTTTCGGACAATCCCGCACCCCCGGCAGGCTTCGGCCCTGGTCCTGATCGGACGGTGAGCTACTACTGGGTAATATTGGTTGTGAGACTTTCGGGCTTCTGACGACCCGTAACGACTGTCAAAGATCCACGAATGACAGCCGGGACTAACGGCTTGACGTGCTTTCCGAGGCACAGAGAGGTCTTGGTATGTAAAAATGGTCACCCATGCACAGACCAACCGCGGCAAGCGTAGCTTAACCTGATCGATCGACCCGTGCGGCTGTTATTATCTAGCCACGGGCCCCTCCAGACTAAACGACAAGAGTCATCAAAAAATTACCTCCAATTTAAACTCGACTTCAAAGCTAGATCGATCAGTTAATCCAATTTCTGTGTCGCAAACAAAAGATCGGCTATTACGAGTACTGTTACAGCTCGACTGAAAAACGGGCAAGGTTGAACAAATTACGCGGTTACAGTACACGGTTATTTCGCAAAATTATTGCGGAGAAGTTACTATTGAAATTGGGTATTGAATCCCGTGGGAGCTACGAGCTACGGGCATTTGTGAATGCAGGAACCATCGTAACTTTTGTGGGAACCAACCTTTATTTTTTCCGTAATCGTATCCTGCGTATTGGATTGAAATACATAATTGGATTTTTTTGCGGACAAAAATAATGTTTTTCATGGATTTTTTAATTATAAAAGTACGAATAACATTATACCTATTCATAATGTTATACCTATTCAATGGCGTATAAAAGGAAATTGTACCAACTGTTATTTTATCATCTAAATCTTTATTTTATTTTATTTGTTGATCTCAGCTTTCCCTTAATTATTAGTAAGTCTATCCGTGTATACATTTAGACTTGTAGTCCCGATGTGGCTAACTAGCTTAATATTTCGTATAAAATGATCAAAATCTTGTACCATTGTAATGGTGCCCAAGACACGCTATAGGCTGTGCCTAGTTTGGGACTATCAATACCTCGATATTGTAATTTTGAAATATGAAATAAACGATTTTACTTTTATTTTTACGAGTGTGACTTTTTTCCGGAAAAGGTAGGTGGTCCCCATGGAATCATAAGCGAACAGTTACTTTAGGAATAAAGTCAGCTACATAATATTATAATGGCTTACAATCAATTCTACAACCATAACCAGACGTTATCTATTATTAGCTTAAGAAGTAGGTAAACCTCTTGACCCCACAATATTATGGAAAAAAAAATTGTCTGTAAAGTCGGTTTACGGACGGTAATTTTACGTGATAACGTCATAAGAAAACATCAGAGAGATGCCTCACAAGGCAAACGCTTAGGCCGATCGTGCCTCTCTATCGCTTGTTCCGCGCTCTCGCTTGCACGCTCGGCTCAGGCGGAACGTGACAATGAGTCATGCTTTTTCGTGCGTGCAGCCGGCGTTCATCGATTTATAAGACGTTATAACGTCAAAAATCTGTATCGAAGTCTTTTATGTGGTAGACTTTTCATCATTTTACATTCCTAGATATTGCCCTGGAAGATGGATCAATACCTAATGCACCATACCTACTTATATTTTCCAGCTCGTGAGTGCCAAGGTCTCATTTTTACATTCCCGGAAAGTGTCATCATCATCATCATCAGCCTATAATGTTCCCACTGCTGGGACACAGGCCTCCTCTCTGTGAGAGGGAGTGGGCCGTAATCCACCACGCGGGCCCAGTGCGGGTTGGTAGATGTCACATGTCGTTGAATTTTTGGTTCTAGGACATGCCGGTTTCCTCACGATGTTTTCCTTCACCGTTTTGAGAGCAGTGGTGATGAAATAATTTTACACAAAGTAAAGCGCCTGTCTGGGTTCGAACCTACGACCTACAACTCGTAAGTCGGAAAGTGTCATTCAATGGAAAACTCAGCCATTTGGATTAGTTAGCACATCTAGCAGTGGTGTGCGCAGGCGCATAATTGCTAAACATAAGTGGAGCAGTTGCGACAACTCAGTCGTATGTTCATAGCGCAGTAACTGTTGGGTCACACGCGAATATACTGTCCTGACGTGTTGGGGAACCGTCGTAGAAAGGAATGATTGGAAAGAAGTTAGACGTATATACGCAGTTAGAGGCTAGCAGGGGGCCGTTCGAGTATTACGTAAGCATATTTTTAGCAATTATTAACCTCCCCCTTCCCCCTCGTCAGCAAAATTAGGCAAAGCTCTTAGCCCCCCCCCCCCACCCCCATCACCTCCCATGCAAAAATAATCTATTCTACTCAAACACACTTTTTTTAACTGGCATATTTGACGCCAAAAAGTAGCATAGAATAATTTGACTATATAGACTAAAGGCCTTGTACGCAAAGTCACTAATTTATTTAAAAAAATTGAGATTGTTATTATGATCAGCATTCTTCCTATATCCTGTCCCTTTCTTTCCTACAACCCGATCAAAATAATCGAGAGACGAGAAGACGGACTTCGGCAATCTTCGTGAATCTTCGGCAAGCCTCGACGATTTTCGCCAGTGCACAATCGAAGTAATTTACGAAAAAAACGACTCCTTGAAAAGACGCCATTGCTAGCTAGCAGGTTCTTGAGCGGAATGCAGCATAGTTCCTCACCCAAGTTTTGATGAATGATGAACATACATACTTAAGTCATTGAAGTTGGGTTAAAAACTTCACTGACTGGCTACGGAACCCTAATAGCGTCACGCACTATCATCTCAATCTGATTCATTTTGAAGCATATTGCTAATCCATTGCTTCATATGTTCGATAAAATCGTCTGCTCAATAACGTAAAATAACGCAATGAATGTTGTTGAACTGTCACAATGAAAGCCATTTCTACTTTTGGTATGTTACGCAATTATCCCGTGATGGACGGGATGAGATATTCTCGTATTGGAAAGAAAGTAAAAATTCAATTTATTTTCACCTGTACTTCATTTGTTATAAGTATAACATTAGAAAAATGAGGCTCGCAGAAGCAGGAGTACGAAACCTTTTATATTCAAGTTAAGTTCAAACAGTTATTTTAATAAATAATGTATGTACTTTTTTTGTAAGTAACAATGCATGGCATACAATAAAGCATATTCTATTTATCTACTCGTCACGTTGCTTGGATAGGTACATGAAATGAAACAATTTTTAGTAACAATCAGTTTATTATAAACCACTTTATATAAACCGACAAAATAAAAAAACACGTGCTGCCACAACTTATGAAGGGAATAGGGAACATTTTAGATTTGGTAGAATTATAGTGACATGAAAAACATTCCCGGTACTGTCCGCCCCTGCTTCTTTTAGATTTTAAACATTGACACGACAATATTTTATGTAAAAACTAAATAATATTAAATGGAAGCCTTGTAATTTCAGAAGGTAGATAGGTTAAATAAGTACAATTAAGTGTGACTGCTGTTATTTAAATTGATTATATTTAAGTCCACATCAATCTTGACTGTAATAATGTTTGTTGTACTTTTGCATTTGTTACAAAGTGTGCCTCTAAAAGAGCCTTTTTTAACTTCGGTCTAATGCTATATAGTAAATGGAGTACAGGTACCTTATGTAATTATACAAGGAAAGAAGAAAAAGTTTCTTTATTTAAGTAGAGTTAAGAGTTGGAAAGATTCTTAACCACTAAAGTTCCAATTTTAATAATTTCCTATAAACGCTTCAATAAACTTCCAATTCTGTGACATCTTCAAAGTTTATCCGACCAATCGATTTTAATAAAGTTACGCAAAGTGATCCCTCCAAAATTAAAACAATCCCTTCCCAAGAAAGACAAACGAATCCTTTAATTCTGGTGAATTAAATTTTGATTTTATATATTTTTAATATGACTCTAATACTATTTTTCGTGAGAGCAGTGTGAAAAATCCCATTTTAATAATGTTACTTGGGAGCAGTTTCCAGTTTAATTATCACCATAACTATTTAAATCTCTCGTAATCAATTTAGAGAAGAAGAAGAAGAGCAGTAGGTCGTAGGTTCGAACCCAGACAGGCGCTTTACTTTGTGTAAATTATTTCATCACCACTGCTCTCAAAACGGTGAAGGAAAACATCGTGAGGAAACCGGCATGTCCTAGAACCAAAAATTCGAAGACATGTGACATCTGCCAACCCGCACTGGGCCCGCGTGGTGGATTACGGCCCACTCCCTCTCACCGAGAGGAGGCCTGTGTCCCAGCAGTGGGAACATTATAGGCTGGTTATGTTATGTAATCAATTTAGACAATTTACATACCTTATAATGAATAGTTACACACCGATTTCTCTCTTTCGGTCGTCAGTAATTTGACTTTCGAAAGAAGAAGACAAAGCGTTGTGTAACTAAGTATACAGACGCTGTACAAAGTTTATTAGTAAGTAATTAATTTGTGCATTGCGTTTAATGTTACAAACACACTTATTTTTCCCTCGGAGTTGTGGATAACCATTGCACACAAAACTAATTTCAATGTGTTTATAACCACTGTGAGTTAAATCACTGATAAAAACAAAAAATATATAACATCACGCTTGTAATTCGAAGGGTTAGGCAGAAGCCACACACACCCACATCACAGAATACTTAAAGTACTACGTACAGAAAGGACACTCCCTTCCCCGCACTAACATCAGTTACCGCACCTCACCCCGCACTTCGGCGTATTCGTCGCAGTTCTTTAACAAAGAGCGCTCGCAAACACAAGTACCTCACGCACACATTCATACGTATACAAACGTCATTTTTTAATGTAGCAGTAGTAGGTAATTATTTTGCGAGCGTTGTATGGAGTGTCCGGGGTGTGCCCACATTTCGGCAGTTATGTTTATCTCCCATGTAATAGGGGGCGAGCCTGTTGCCATCAACAGGGCACAAATGCAGACTCCAGGATGATACTTAGAAATTTTCGACAGAAAACCCAATGACACTTTGCCCGACCTGACAACCGAATCAGTGGCCTGTACCTCGATATATCAACATAAGCCTGTCAGTTACATTTTAGTGTGTGTGCCCCACAATTAAGGAACTCACTAAATTATCATACCTAACAAAAAACAAAATCTTCATACAAACACGCGCGGCAGTAGGCAGTCGCCGGACGGCCTACTCGGCTCCCGTACTATCCGCACATTGTCATTGGTCTTTACTCGTTCAAGTTAATACGACAAAATTAAAAATACGTACGTCTCACGCGTAATACCATGACGTTCGACCTTCGCAATTTATCACCCTTAAGTAGGCATGCCTATTCAAATAACCACACTTTTGACCTCACTTTTTTTTTCTGATTAGTGACCGCGTTTGTCTAGACTAGACCCGGCCTAGTGCCTACCTATTCTGAAAACCAATGCACGCCACTGCATCGAATCTCATGCTCACCAGTAGCGCTTGGGACTACTGGACAACGAGACAGTAAAATAATAATCCTGAACGACTTCAAAGAAGTCTTTATTCCCGAGATTTTATTAAACCGACAAGTACATACTACCCTCTATTTCTTTCCATTAATATAGTGCACATTGTAAAGAATATACTGCGTATAAATGCAACGATATCATTCAGAATGGCGGCCGCGCAGCCGTGCGGATGTTTTTCATTTTGTATTGTATTGTTAACGCAGAGCGGGCCAAGTAATATCTGGGGTGTGGTGTAAGTCATAAGAGGTTTATGTTGTGAAATTATTTGTAAGAACTGTTTGGTCGCTGTTGAAATTAAAGACGTATTACGGTAGGTATAAGAGTCTTTGACACATAATACTTACGTAGTGAAATGAGATGAAACGCTACCAGTCGAATAATAGTCTGATAAGTGTATAGAAGGAGTTTCTTAATACTGAAGAATCTTTTATTTTGTCTATTGAAACGTAATTTATAAAACAAAAGCCGACAGAAACAAAACAAGGTAGAGTTATCTATAGTTTTAACAATAATTTATGCACAGATTAATGCACACATGAATGACACAGATCTGTTGTAAAAAGTTAATAGACCTGCGGGGTATTACGTAAAACACTATCATTCAAAATCAAAATATTTTATTTCACATAAACCTACATGGGCACTTACGAAACGTCATAAGCTAGGTGCATGGTTCCAATTTGTCGTTTCCTATGGAGAAGAGCCGGCAAGAAACACCACGGTTATTCTTTGTTTTCAAATTACAGTAGTTATGGGAGGATAGCGTAGGCCTGTCAAAAAGTACCAGGTACTTGATAAAATACAAAATGGTCTACAGATCTAATGTCTACAAGGCCTAAAAAGTCCTCACATTCACAAAATAAGGATCTATCAAAAGGATAAATAAAATATAAAACATATTAAAACCAAGTGATATGATTGCCAAGTGATTGATTTGAAGTAGCAATGGCTTCCATTTTGACAGTTTAAAAACACTATTTACGTTGTTGAGTTGGTTTTTTTTTTTCGAACATAATTATTATGAACCAATGGATTAGCAATATCCTTCAAAATTAATGGTGTGTTACGCGATTCGGGTGCCGACTTTTGATTTTTTAAGGAACACCAAACAAACACGGCCAAGAAAAACTATAAGCAATTTAACCTAAAGTTAACCTGAATAATATCAGCCACAATAATTCACGATTTCTCTAACAGCGAATCAGCTATACCAACCACTAAAATAACTTGGACCAAACATCAAAGATGAAAAAAAACATATTAATTTTAATTTGTCCTCAGGAGGATTTCTGTCTGAGCCTCAGGACATGATTTATGACTAGTCTTAGATACTGTCAGATGTCTAGGCCGAGTCTTATTTCTAGGCGTAAATATTATGAACGTCGTCTTCCATTTTAGAGCCAATATATATTTTAGGGTAGGGTTGTATATCCTTGGGATTGAAAATAGGGGTGTATGAACTGTTTGTTGCAGTAGTAAAGTTTTTATTTCGTACAAGCTGCGCCCCGCGGTTTCACCCGCATATGTTTCGATCCCGTGGGAATATCTGGATAAAAACTATCCTATGTCCTTTTCCGGGGTCTCAAACTATAACTGTATCAAATTTCATCTAAATCGGTTCAGTGGTTTAGGCGTGAAAAGGTAACATACAGACAGACATACATATAGACAGACGGACAGACAGAGTTACTTTTGTATTTATAATATTATTAGTATATTAGTATTAGTATATATTAGTATTAGTACATTAGTATAGTATTAGTATGGATGTTTGATTTATAACAAAATTCTGACAAACACGAGGGGTATCGTGTTTCCCAATTACTAGGTCGTGGTGGTCGCTCCATGTAAAATACTGGTATTCAACTGAATCCAGTTAGACTGGAAGCCGACCCTTATATAGTTGGGAAAAGGCTAGAATGATTGTTGTTTCATTTAAAACTGTCTTTGCTTTGATGTAATGAGAAATACTGTGGACAATATTATGATTTTGAAGTATATGTGTGGGGTTGCGAAGTTTTAAAGATTAGCTTTCATTTTCTTCGAGTGCAACAAATCTGAAATGATTTTAATGTATTGACACACACATGACAATTTAACAGACTTGTTTCCGTCTTAACTAGGACCAGGTTTAAATAAAATACTCGTAAATATTAAAATAATAGCAGCGCCCCGCGGTTTCACCCGCATATCTAAGTTTCGATCCCGTGGGAATATCGGGATAAAAACTATCCTATGTCCTTTCCCGGGACTCAAACTATCTCTATACCAAATTGCATCTAATCGGTTCAGCGGTTTAAGTGTGAAGAGGTAACAGACAGACAGACACATTTTCGCATTTATAACATTAGTGTGGGTTGGTATTTTAAAGATGATTTAAAGATGGAGAAGTCTTTAAAAAAAATCCCTTTTACCCATTTTTCATTTTCCAAATCACTTCCCAAGATCAATCAAACATATTCCACTGACGTTAAAATTCCTATCTACCCTTACGAACATAGCAAAAACGCCAAACCGCCCTCAATCGATCATTTTGCAAATTTATGCGCGGTGCCTACAAAGGCCTGGCTCACAAGATAAGGCCATACGATCATCAGGCCATCAGGAAAACGGCCTGAAATTGGGGCCTTTAGACAGCAATTTAGTGGCTTGTAATGAAGTGTCGGCCATTATGATATTAAGAGTGACGTATATCATACTATCACACCAATCACACGAATATTATAAAGGCGAAAGTTTGTGTGTGTGTGTGTGTGTGCGTTTTTATATGTTTGTTACTTCTTCACGCTCAAACGGCTTGATCAATTTTCAATTTTCGTGCCGCCTCAGAATTAAATTATGTGACAAAGTTCAATAGACACGTGGCGCCATCTATTATCATAATAACGTTATTGTTGTTTTCCTCGGGAACAGCTCTTTTTGAAGTGAAACTTCTTTAGGCGCGCTTGACTTGGGGAGTAAACTGGCGAATGCGTTACGAAAACGTGTGATCGCGAGTAGGGAAGGTACGTAAAAAATAGCTGGAAATACCTGGTGTAAAAACCCGGTCCCGGTCGCATGAATATGCGATCGGGTTTTTACACCAGGTATTTGCTTCCAAGTACGCAAACCGGATACCGACTCAAAATACTTGCAAGACTATTAAGTATCTTATACGGCTACTCGCTCAAATACGTAGGTACTCAACCGCGTTAGTTTTCGCAAATGCGATCATGCTCGTTTTGGAACAATTTCGTATGCAAGTATTTTTTACCGACTTCACAAAAAGGAGGAGGTACTATGTTCGGCTGTTTATATGTTTTTTTTTTTGTATGTTTGTTCATCGAATACTCCGCCAATTGTCGACGGATTTTCAAAATTATTTTTTTGTTCCAAAGTAGATAGTTTTGAGGTGGTCCCACTGTCACCAAGTTAGGATCTGATGATGGGATCTTAGAGTAATCGAGGGCAACCTTTAAATTTTATAGGCTCACTTATTGTTTTTCGCATATTTTACGAACTATCTTGTGTATTTGCGTATGGTTGTCACCATCTCAGGTAGCTGGGCTGATGATGGAAGTTACAACTCCTTAACAGTAAGAAGTTACTCGAACAGGCAAGGACTGTTTTAGTCAATTGTTTTGATGTTTGATAGGGCATTTGCCACATTTGGTCTCATGATCATCAAGTCATGACCTGATGCTGCAGTCAGGATAGTCTGCAGAGTACCTAACTCCTCGACAACTAACAGCAGATATATCGTGTTAAGGCTCATTGAAAAGGGCTCGATGTGTGGATAAACGTACTGTCAATAAGGAACACCGAAGTACATAAAGACCTGATGCTGAAGCCAGGAGCATTAGAAAAAGTACCCACCTTGAAATTACAGCACCGTAGTCGTGTTTGGGCTCATTTTAAACAGGACTAAATTTTAAGTTCAATGCAATGTTGACAAGTCTGGCCTGATGCTGCAGCCAGGATTATCAGCATCTAGTCTAAAAACATCAGAGCAGGATTTGATGATGGGATTCTGGAGAAATCGAAGGAACTCTTCAAATATTATAGACACACCTATAGCCATTTGGGTATTTTTTATAGTAACTCGTGCATTTGCTCTCGGAAAGCACTATTTGGTGATGTGGAACTGATGATGAAGACCACAGATGGCCACCGGAACTACTCAATAATATCTAAGTATTTCACGGGTTGCGATTCGATTACTTTAATATCGTTGCTAAGCAATTTATGCTCGTCACAATGTGAATGGTGATACGGAGCTGATGGTGGATCTGGAGAACTCCTCAACAATTAACTTCCCTGTATCGGGAAAAGCAATATTTTGTTTGTAAAAGGCGATGATCACTAGGCTATTGTAACTTAGATAAATTATAAGCAGACCCACTAAAAAGCGTGAAATAAAAACTTTCTAAGAAAAAAAAAAAAAAACGACTTTCAAAAAAACACTACAAAGTGTAAAATATCTTTAATTTTGGAAGTCGGTGGCAAAAAACTAAAATAAAGATCCAAAGACACCGACTTCCGAAATTAAAGTTATTTTTCAGTTTGTAAAGTTTTTTTTGGAAGTCGGTTTTTTTTTTCTTAAAAAGTTTTTTTTACTTTAATGGTTTGCAAGTATTTATTTGTAAACGCGATTTTGCTCCTTATTTATTCGAAGTCATTGATCAATTTCCTATGCAAGTAGTTTTACTTCCAACGGGGCTTTTGAATACGCGATTGTATTTCTTATCTGTATGAAGTTATGGATCAGTTTTCTATGCAGATAGAAAATACTTGAAAGTATCTCGCTCCGTCGTGCCTCGACGCTCGAGTACAAAGGTACTCAAATAGTTCAACAACCCCGTTTGTTTTCGCAAATGCGATCATACTCCTTATCAGTAAGAGCACAGAATACTTAATAGTACTACGTACAGAAAGGACACTCCCTTCCTCGCCCTCATATCAGATACCGCACCTCACCCCGCACTTCGAGGTATTCGTCGCCGACTCTTTAGCAAGGGCGCTCGCGAACCGCAGCGCTGTATTGCTGACACACAATTATGCGATTTAAAAGTTTTATTTGAGTTTTAATCACGATGGTTGGATATTGTGATGCTTTTCCGAATTCGTATTTACATATACTGTTTGTATGATTTCGCATTTTTAATAACATGCGATTTAATAACCCATTATTTACAGATAAGTCATTTAAACTAAACTATTTTAGTGTTTTTATTTCATTACGAACCCGACTATATAAATAAACAATTGAACTACATGGTCACTTCATAATAATGCACACGTTCGGGCAGCGCCGCCGCCGACGTCGTTCGGTTCCCCGACACAAATTGCTTTCCGCGCCATTTTTTTTTACGCTACTAGATTTCACGCACACATTTGCACGTATACAAACGTCATTTGTTTATGTAGTAGTAATAGGTAATTATTTTGCGAGCGTTGTATGGAGTGTCCGAGGTGTGGTAAGAGTCTACGGAACAATTTCGTATGCAAGTATTTTTACTTTAATGGTTTGTAAAAGTATTTATTTGTAAACGCGATTGTGCTCCTTATTTATAGGAATTCATGGATCAATTTCCTATGCAAGTACTTTTTACTTCCAACAGGGCTTTTGTTTGATTACGCGATTGTACTTCTTATTTGTATGAAGTTATGGATCAGTTTTCGATGCAGATAGAAAATACTTGAAAGTATCTCGAGCCCTGGTTTTAGGCCCTGGTTTCTTAAGGTGGACGTACTTGGAAGCCCTGGTACTCGATTTTGCAAGTACGACCCATGTCTAAGGGCTACGGGCGAGGCGAACGGGAGTTGAGTGGGGGATATAAGCAAGAGAAAGCAGTGCGCGCGCACATTTTCTTTCTCTCTTCCTCTCATAGCCAAATACGTTTGAAGTTTCACTTCAGTCGTGTGGTCATAAGCACACTCGGTTTTTTTTCGGGATGAAAGGTACCCTATGTCCGTTTCTGTACACCTGACAACGTATATGCAAAATTTCAGGATGATCGGTTTATTGGGACCCAATCGACACAATTTAAAAAAGCGTAAAAACATTTTAAAACTGCGAAATACCCTTGAGCATCCCCTTAAGGTGAATGTGCCATGGTAGACCGCGAAATTTAAATTTTCTTACGTTTTTTGCAATTTGCAGATCAGTGTCAGGTTGTATCTTGATCAAAATATGATTCGCGACTATAAGAGGTACGTATTTACAGAATTATAATAATTAGAATCATTAATACATCTTTCTAAGTTAGATTTCTACCGTTAAGAACAAATCTCGTATGGAAAAGTGTTTATGGTAGATATCTAACTTAAAGAGATATATTAATGATTCTAATGACTATAATTCTGTAAATAAATGTCTATTATAGTCGCAAATCATATTTTGATCAAGATACAACCTGACACTGACCTACAAATTGCAAAAAACGTAAGAAAATTTAAATTTCGCGGTCTACCACTACGCATTCACCTTAAAGACTAACATAAAATATATCAAGCTGTATATTTATGGTCCTCCTTGATAATGTTGGTTGTAACGATAATCGCGGGGATGGTAGTTAGGTACATTATGTGATGATTGGTGCTTGTGTTGATATAGGGTCGAATCAATCTTAATGATGACCGACATAAGATTTTGTATTGCAAGTTGATAGGGACCTTGTAAAATTAACGTATAATTAAACGTAACACAATGTGTTTGTCGTTCCGTTTAACGAAGTGAGAGAAGTAATAAATGGGACACCATTTTATTCTAGAATGTTTATGAAATAGAGAGTTTAAAAAGCCCTCATTATATGTTAAATTATTAATCTAAGGGCTAATTTTTCCAACGCCAGACAATTTTATCCGAGGAATAATTTTTAATTTTTGAAAGTTCTTCCATACAAAAACTGTCAGTTGTCAATTTTATTCCACGAATAAAAATTATCTGTCGATTTAAAAATCAGCCCTTAAAAGCACACGACACTTACGATTATAAGTTCATGTCAACGCAAAGGTGTGCAAAGGCTGCAAGACCTAATTCACTAATCCATGAAATTGCTGTTACAATTTTTACCCGACCCGATTACGGTGAAGCAAAAAGGAGGGTTATGATTTTGACCGGTATGTATGTATGTTTATCTTTTCCCTCATAACTTCTAAACTACTTGTCATAATTTGACAAATGAGGTATCGTTGGAAGCGTCTTGATTGTCCGCTGGTTAAAGGCTATGTGACGTCACATCGACATAAAGTCATGAACTAAAAAAAAAAAATTCTAATCATGGCTTATTGGGTATCAAATGAAAGGGCTTAATTACTTCATTTTAAAAATATAAACATTACTGAAATAAGCCCCAAAATAATTAAATAAAAAATAAGTTTAAAAACTAAAACCCGACTACTGAAAAGAATGAAACAAGAAAGTACCTTCCCGTGGTCGCATGCTACCATAGCTTATAATATGTTAGTACAGCGGCTTTTAGTTTTAAACTTATTTTTTATTTTCCCTAAGTAATGCCCTTTAACCAACTGGCCAACCAACTTACCTATAACTCAGTCCTATCTATCTTCTTTTCATCATGCGGACACAAATAAGTCCAGAGACAATGACCCATATCGCACAGGAAGTCCTTATCAATATCCAATAATAGTCTAACATTAAAACCTATGTGATCTAAAGGTTCTAACCTACGCTACGTGCACATAGACATGTCCCGAACACTATGCATTGTCTATGAACCCTACAAAGAACAATTATATTTAATATGAACGCGTTTTCCTTACAGACCTTTGTCTTAACTGGATGTGTTAAGATAGGTCCATTTATGTATGTAGTTCCTTAATTAGTATTGTCTTGAAGGACGTTACTGACAAATTCGCAGATATCAATGTATGTTAACTATGTACATACCCCAGCACATGAAGCTACTACAATCTGTCAAATTTCCTTAATAGATTTTCAACTTTATCACTGAAGCATAAGGTTCAAAGTTGATTGGAAAAATTTGACAGTTTCAGGTAGCTTGATGTGCTGGCGTCTGTACTTTACACTTAACTTTACATGCACTCACGCCTTTCCCCATGAGGGTAGCATATACAGTCAAACCTGGATAAGCGAGAGTTCAAGGGAGCACAATCTCATTCTCGCTTATAGAGGTTTCTCACTAACCCGAGTTTCTCGCTAATGCAGGTATATGGGTAGCGTTTCTCTCTTATAGGGGTACGCAGCAATAACAAGTCACAGCAGGTACGAATGTAGTAAATAATATGTAATATTATAAAATTATTAATACAAAAACAATGGTAGGAAGTTCCACGAAAGTTAAGAATGAGTCATAAAATAGCAGATGTTAAAAATTGTAAATAAAGCTCGACTGTCGCTTATAGAGGTATAGATAAGTAGCAGTCTCACTTACGGAGGTCTATGAGGGAAAAACGACTCTCTCTTACAGAGGTTTCTGTTTCTCGCTAATAGAGGTTTTGGGAGCTTAAAATGACGGGTCCTGGCTATTACTCTCACTTATAGAGTTTTCTCACTTATCCAGTTCTCACTTATCCAGGTTTGACTGTACTACAGAACGCTACCAGTTACGATCCGTACATAGTACTTACTCCTTTTGCTTCGTACATCAATCGTTCGTTAATTGTACAGACGCCAGCACATCAAGCTAAACGAAACTACCAAATTTTCCCAATCAACTTTGAACCTTATGTTTTAGCGATAAAGTTGAAAATCTATTAAAGAAATCTGATAGATTTTAGTAGCTTGATGTGCTTGGCGTCTGCACAATAAAAAAGCGAAAAAGAACGGAAGTGGAAAGTATGTAGCGGTAACTATAACGTCACATGCGAACAACGCGTCATACTGACGTCACGCAAATCCTGCATCTCGCAAGCAGAGTTTACCGCGCAACTAGCATAGATACGACAGCCCGACATGAATCATCGGGCAGTTGCCCGCCAGACACAACACCCGTCTGGTCGGAGGATCCTCACTTTTCTATAGAGTATGAGTGAACTTTACACCCTGTTCCACATACCTCTATAAGTATAACAAATGTGTGTAAGTTTCAGTGATTTTTACGTCAAACCAAGAAGTAACGCAATAGTAAACAAAGTTTAACCTTTTGACCGCTTACGCTTAATCCGACAAATATTTTCGTGTACATTTCGCCAGGGTCCTATATTTACAACCAAATACCACAGCTCGTTTAATCTGCTTTTTTATTTAATTGCGCTGTATTCTATCACGTATTTATTTTCGTTTTTTTTTTCGGGCGCTAGGGGCAAGACTTATATGAAGTCGGGCTTAAAAGATTAAAGATACTCAATTTTCTTATAACCTCATAGATTCACCATTAATAAAACGCAGGCGCCCAACAAAGGATCCAATGATAGCAGTTATATGTAACAGTGGCGCCCTCTACCGCACTTAAATCCATTATCCTACAGTGTTGAGGACATTACAAGAAAATACGTTTTAATACTGAATTCGCATATATTTAACCTGTCGCAGCTTAAATGTAGGGTTAGGTTAGGGTGGGGAGAGGAGCGTTGGAAATTATTGTTTAAATTATTTTTTTGGTAACGTGGGATATTGTTCTTGATCATCATCTGTTCATCATCATCATCTGCCTAGCCTTTTCCCAACTATGTTGGGGTCGAATTCCAGTCTAACCGGATGCAGCTGAATACCAGTATTTTACATGGAGCGACTGCCTATCTGACCTCCACAACCCAGTTAGTGGGTAATACAATAAGTACCTCTTGGTAAGACTGACAGTGGAAATTAGCATGGAAAAAATATGATATTGTCTGTACCTAATCTTTTTTTTTTTTATGGATGGGAAATCATCAAATGACCCCTCCCGCTCTGGGTGGAGCGGAAGGGAGTGTCAGACTCTTACTGACTAAAACCCATCCGTGTTCCTTCCTTGGCCCTTTATGTTCCGGGGTAGCGGTAACCCGTTCGGACAATCCCGCAGCCCCGGCAGGCTTCGGCCCTGGCAGGCCCCTTCCTTTATGCTGACATCTCTTTGAGGCGCGCGTGGAACACGTACGCGCCGTCTGACGTATGCGCCGCCGTCTGTACCTAACCTAGCTGGGACATTTGGATTTACGATCCAGAAATAGAACTTTGACGTCTTAATTGGCACCAAACCTTACCTACCTATTACCATTTAGCAATTAAAAAAAATAATAATAAGTAATTACATTTCTGAAAATCAATAAATTCGCTCTCTCCCTCTAAGGTCACAACCTAACCCTCTCAGCAAGCGGGCGGGTTAAGACGCGTATTATCAAACCGTCAGCTAAGCCCTTAAGTGCGCGGCTGTCACTTCATACGTAGCGTTTACACGCACTCGGGTTAGTGCGTATCAAGATATAGGTACGACGCACGTAAGTGCTTTATGTTCGTAGTTCTGCCTGGAGGAAGAATCAAATGAAGTGACTAGATCCTGAAGGTTCATTTTTAGTGAGTGTTTGTTTATAAATTAACTGCTTAGATTTGCCTGTAGTTCCAATCGCGTTAGAATACAGGGTGGCAGAGACATCAACGGGAAAACTGTAGGATGTTTTCAGCATAGACCCCCTTTCTTTTTTGGGTGAGAAATTATCGAATAACATCTCCCGCTCTAGGCGGAGCGACGATGTCAGACTTATACTGACTTAAACCCACCCGTGTTCCTTCAGTTGCCTGTGCCAGGGGCCACGGTAACTCTTTCGAACAACCCGCGACCCTGGCAGGCATATGCTCAAGCGGACCCCATCAGTTAGTGCTGACATCTGTTTGAGGCGCGCGTGGAACACAACGCGCCGTCGCGTCGACCCGGGCTTGGTCCTTACTTACCGGACGGCGAGCTATCCATTGCTTGACGTCCACAAGCCCGCGCCTACGGGGCCGGGAATCGGGTCTAGACTCCAGCATATACCCCCTAGCTTGGAAATTTTAAGTCGGCAATCAAAAACAAGCAGTGGTGGCCAAGTAGAGCAGTGGTGGCCAAGTGGTAATGGCCGCGACTTACGAGTTGTAGGTCGTAGGTTCGAATCCAGACAGGCGCTTTACTTTGTGTAAATTATTTCATCACCACTGCTCTCAAAACGGTGAAGGAAAACATCGTGAGGAAACCGGCATGTTCTAGAACCAAAAATTCGAAGACATGTGACATCTGCCAACCCGCACTGGGCCCGCGTGGTGGATTACGGCCCACTCCCTCTCACTGAGAGGAGGCCTGTGTCCCAGCAGTGGGAACATTATAGGCTAATTATGTAATCAAAAACAAAACTGCGTGAACCTACGCGGTCAAAATGTACGGAACAGCTTTAGTTTTTATAACCGACGAAAAATTTCAACGTACGGCGATTCGGAATCATGTCAATCCATGTAACAGGGTATGCGTCAATGTCCGTTCGTCGATGCCACCCTGTATTTTCAAACGTAGCTAGAGAAAACGTCAACTAATAAAAATAAAGGTTTAATGAGTCGGAAAAGCGGTTTCCAGTTAAAACTGCACTAACAGACAGGCATAGATATTTTGCGTATTATAATATGAACGGTTTATGTTTATACGTCATAAGATTTCGAAAAGTGTTAATTGTAAACTAGGACGTTCAATTAAGTTTCTAACCGACTTCTTGAATATTCGCAAGTTCCATTAACTTTCCAGCGGGCTAATTGCGAAATACACTTTATAGAAAATACAATGCGTAGAATAGCCGTCGAGCAGACATTTTTTTTTCAAAACAAATGAATCAATGGGTCTGTTCTATTTTCAAAATGAAACCGATTCTAATTATAAATGTGTCACGCAACAAAGATGGCCGAAATAGAGATAATTGGATTTAAATTGAAATTTGAAACTGGCTGAAAAAATCTTACTGAAAGCCTCAATAAATTGTATTCCCTTATATAAGGGGTTTCTTATCACCCCCATCGATGCTAGGGGCAGATTACCAGAGAGATGGATAGACATATCACCGTGGAATGTCTTGTCTCCCCATTCTTGGCTAATGACGCCATGATGCGTCACAAACGAGCGTGCCATGAACGATTCCCATGTTTGGGGGAGAGTTACGATAGGGGTGACAGGGGGATTGGAAATAAAAAACTGAGTAATACGTAGCTTCGAGGCATTCGATTTTACATACCCAGCGGAGGTTATGGCCACATGAAATTGGTATTTAAATGACCGAGATGGAGATGGTCTTAATCTCCGAGCTAACTAGACGAAAACCAACATTACTTAAAGTAAATGTTTATTTATTTATTTTACCATTTATGTACACACATATATAAACAGACAAGAAAAACAGAACAGAAAAATAGGTACACAGGTGATGCTTATTTTATAAGAAATCTCTTCCAGCATACCTGCGACGGGACAAGAAATAAAGAGATGTAGACAGCGTGTTAAAGAGTAAAGGAGACAAAAAAAAAAATACATAAAAACTAAAAACGATTCACTTAATAAAACTAAACAAATAGTACGAGAATATATTTACATACATACAAATAAACATACTCGTACTTGTATATCGATTTTATTCAATTTCGAGCGGCCATTGTTGTTTACATATTTGGCAAATTTAGAAACGCCGGACTACAGGTAGTTTAATTAACAAATCCTTCGACTTGATATCCAAAATCATTCCTTATTTAACTCAAACACGCCAGCCTAGTACCACATGTCGTTCATATTCAAATATACGTTATTGCAAAATGCAAATCCAGCCGACACGCCACGCCGTTATTAGTCGAGCACCAGCCGAATCAAATTGTGTATGACACAAAATGCCTATATGACTATTGACTATAGTGCTTGAATATTGAGAATTCAGCTGTCTGGTTTTGTAGGATGAGCATGGTTTAAGTAGTTTCTGAGTTTTTGAACTATTTCTTTAAGTAGCAAACTGGTGGCCACTTGGTAACAGCCGCGACTTACGAGTCGTAGGTCATGGGTTCGAACCCAGACCGGCTTTACTTTATGTAAATTACCTCATCACAACTGCTCTGAAAACGGTGAAGGAAGACTTTGTGAGAAAACCGGCATGTCCTAGAACAAAAAATTCGAAGACATGTGACATTTACTAACCTGTAGGTATTGGGCCCGCGTGGTAGATCACAGCCCACTCCCTTTCATCAAGAGGAGGCCTGTGTCCCAGCAGTAAGAACATTTTATGCTGATTATACTAACTATGCTTATGCTAGTAAATATGAATATAGGAAATGTTGAATAACGTTTACGTCTCTTTTAATCGTTTTGTAACTACTGACTGTTTTAACATTTTAATATGATAACGGAACCTAATCTAATTGAAAAAAAAAATGCACACAGCTACACATTAAAGGTGGACATTTTGTTTTTGGAACGTAACTGATTTTTAAATAATTTTATTTCTGTTTATGATGAATTTGGGCTGGACACATCCGCCGTCCACCATCCACCGTCAGAAGATCAATAGGCCAAACTTATGACATAGTGTGTGCTGTTGGCAAACGAGACATCGCGGCAAGCCCAGACAGAGATGGCGGAGATTAGCTGCCCCCTTATTCACAAACACTCAATATGCTTCCGTATCGTATCGAACATTAATCATTGTTATCGTAGGAGTCTTCTCAACGCTGTTCACAAGTCCAAAACCTGAAAATTTTGTCAGTTTAAATCAAATAGATGCCCGCTATTCTTCCAACAGCTATTTGCTGTTGAGGGGAAGTCAAATCAGGTTATCGAAATGTCAGGTTTTCGATACAATAGCCTGTCGTATGGTTGTGAATCGGACCCCTGGACTCCTTTAATAAAGATTGGTCCTTCGCAGCTCTAAACAGAGAGAGATGGAGGAAGAGTATTGAGGCCTTTGCCCAGCTGTGGGACATCAAAGACTAGTAAAAACAATGGCAGTTTAAACTCAGACCTATCCCTTGATTGCAACAAAAACTGAGCAAGAAATTAAAAAGTATCCCCTTCCCGTTCACCTCCCTCGGTAGAGATAAAACAATTTGCCTAGGTTCGCATTGCGAGAGCTCATTTGGGGTAGACAAATAGTTGGGTTCCGTGCAATTTATTCCGTCGCTTTTTCAGCGAGAATTTCCTTTGTAATAGGTGTGTACCTAAGTATTTCTTTATGGGTAGGTGTTTTATTTTACCGTTACCTCTGTTTCCTACAAAGCGTTGTACATTTCTAAATTTTTTTCTGAAATATACAGGTTGAATAAAATTTAGTTTGAGGAATTCCTAGAAATGATTGGTAGGCTGTGTGAAAGATGATGTGGCTAGAAAGGAGGTGGTTATCGAGATGACGACTAATAGAGAAGTATGGATGAAAAAGACATGAGGTGCCGACCCCAAATAAAATAGGATAATTTATTTATTTATTTGTTCAAAATTAACAGCTATACTTAACGCCATTGCAATGTTACTACTACAAAGATACACATACATCTAACTTACTCATAAATACAAATTAAAATACGATACAAAATACAAATAGAATACAATTAAAAATACAATTTAAAATACAATTAAGAACACAATTTAAATAAAATTAATAATACCATTTAAAATACAATTAAAAATACAATTAAGAATACAATTACAAATACAATTAAAATCACTACTTACTTAACATTTTCAATGTGTTTTTTTTTTTATAAGAGCGGTAGAATGAAGAATTCCTAGGACACTAAAACAATCGTCTTTAAGTTCATCAAGGTGAACTGTAATTGTGTATACTATTATTTTGTTTTGGCTGACATCTTTAAACCAAACCTTGTGTACCTAAATTTATTTTTCTACTCAGTATGCAGGTTATTACCTATTTTATTTACAACTAGCAGCGCCTCGCGGTTTCACCCACATAAGTTTCCCGTGGGATTATCGAGATAAAAACTATCCTATGTCCTTTCCCGGGACTCAAACTATCTCTATACTAAATTTCATCTAAATCGGTTCCGCGGTTTAAGCGTGAAGCGGTATGTCTATGTTATGGATTTGGTTTCCGCACTTAGTCCTTCAAATGGACCATTGTGCGTGAGCCATGGCGGCCGCAAGCGTGAAGCGGTAACAGACAGACACACTTTCTCATTTATAATATCAAGTATGGATTAATAAAATTGGTATGTACAAAAATGTACCTATAGTGATATGGAGGTCTAGTTTTTTCAACGTTTCAAATACATTTTTATACTTTTTACCAAGCTTTCCGTACCTACCTAGATTTAGATTCAATTTAATATTGTTTCACGTTCGTTTTTGGAGTTGTTCATTTGTTTTTTCGATTCCGTAAAACGAGTATATTTTACAAGCTGCGGTGCTTTTACGAAAACAATGTTCGAAATAGAGACCCTTTTTTTAAAAAAAATCATGGCTAATTAATAGCAACCGCACTGGTCGGTCGAAATCGAAAGTTAAGCTACGCTTGCCGCGGTTGGCCGTGTATAGGTGACCATTTATCTATTTTTTTTTTTTACCTACGTGCCTCGGAATTGATCCCGGCTGTCATTCGTAGATCTTTGACAGTCGGTACGGGTAATCAGAAGCCCGAAAGTCTGACAACCAAGGGGATCATGTCACCCAGTAACTGAGTTGTGGGGGTCAGATAGGCAGTCGCTCCATGTAAAATACTGGTATTCAGCTGCTTCTAGTTAGACCGGAAACCGACCCCGACAGAGTTGGAAAAAGACTGGGGAGACTGATTTGAACTGTAGGAACATTTATTTGCGATGTAAAATAGGTAACCGTATCGAATAGCGATTAGCTATGATGCATTCTTTGAAGGTAACGTAATCAGTAGTTTGCAATTATGTTACGAAACCAATGAAGATTTTTATGTTTTCCATTGATGCATAAATTCCTTCGGTATCTTGCTTTAGGATATTTATTATTTTAGAATACTTATGGACTCATTCACGTAAATTTTGTTGTAACCTCACCTATGGTCCGGCCGCGCTTTTGCCAAAGATGTAAACAACAATGGCCGCTCGAAATTGAATAAAATCGATACCTATACAAGAACATTTATTTTAAGTAATATTTGTTTTCGTATAGTTACCTCGGAGATTAAGACGAAAACAAACATTTCTTAAAATAAATGTTCTTATATATCGATTTTATTCAATTTCGAGCGGCCATTGTTGTTTACATCTTTGGAAAATTTAGCGCAGTCGGACCTTAAATTAACTCACCACGTGACCAACTTATTACTTTAAGTATATTATTTTATTATATACATGTATATTATATGATTATTACTAAATTTAGGTAAGGCTCTTGTTGAGTCGAAAATTGTAAGGAAAATCCCGAAAAAATAAATTTGAGTACCTAAAGCAGGTATATTTCGTCGTAGATAGCCGTAGGTATATTTCAAAATGACTCCAAAATATTAATTTTACTTACCAAACGCGCACAACATTGGGTATACTGTTAACTATATAAAATGATTAGATTTTTATAGATAATCAATCAACTGTAATTTCAAAAGCATTTTAATAATAATTATCTATACCTAGTCTGTATAAACAAGTAAATAAAATTGAAGTGTCTATTTGTAAATTTGTCAAAATGACAGCTTTTTAGTAAATGCATATTATTATGAAAGTTTAAACGGTAGGTACATGTAACACAAAAACAATTATTAAAATATTTGTCTGTCTGTCTGTCTGTTTGTTCCGGCTGATCTCCGACGACTGGACCGGTTTTGATGAAATTCGGTATACTTACTTTGAACCATGAAAAAAGAAGACTTTTACTGACATACCACGTGGGCAAAACCGCGGGCGCAAGCTAGTTTTACAATAAAATGTCATCTACCAATTACACAAACCCAGAAATTATCAACAATGCCACTAATAACACCGCACTATAATCAATATCAGGTTATTAGTACCGGATTCCTGCCACCCGCAAACCGATGGTAATCCTACTCCACAATAATGGGTGTTGCCATATATTGGCCATATTCTCTTATACGTGGTATAATTGAGAGCGACTGCTTGAGACACTAATCGATGTCCGGAACGGCATTCCTCGGTTCAGTGTCAGGTTTAGGTACCCACTGGTTTAATGGATGGAGGGGATCTGATTTCTGAGGTACAGGTTAAGATAGTTGGTTATAGGGTTGTACCCGGCGCCTCCACCACATGTAGTGGGGGTCTTAGCGTGTACTACATATCGCACCTTCGGTGCAACAAAGTCACAACAGCTCATTTTTTTAATTTTACAGGAGAGGACTTTTAATTTTTTTTCGCATTTATTTCCTAATTTTTTCGCATTTATAACCACAAAGGCACCTGCGCCATCTAGTAGAATTTTGAGATACTTTCGCGGATTTTGTTGCCCCAAGTATAGACATGGTTCAGAGACAATTTGGTATACTTACCTCAATTTTGCAGTTTTGGCTATTTGTGACTTTGTTGTACCAAAGGTGCGATATGATTAAAAGGCGTTAAGCTTTGAACAGCATTTATTGTATAAGATAAGTTTATTGTACATAGATAAAACCAACACTGTCACTCACTGTCAACAATATAAGAAAAAAACACTAAAGGAATATTTGACACACGCTTCGACAACGTTCGAATAAAACATGCCTTCAAATATGACCCGCCTGTATTTCAAAAGAGAGTGAACCTCTGTACAGTACCTACAACGATCTGTCAAATTTCTTTAATAGATTTTCAACTTTATCGCTAAAGTATAAAGTTCAAAGTTGATTGGGAAAATTTTACTGTTTCGGGTAGCGTGATGTGCTGGCGTCTGTACATATGAAGATAATAAGGAGATTCAGGGGGTTTATCATGGCATTCAGTACATTTTTCTGGATACCCCTGTGTTAAAAATATTTGTCGTTTTTTTTTTTGTAAATTGCTGTTATACATTATACACTTTGACCGCGTATTAATTGTACTTTTCTATGAAACAGCTGTTTTTTTTTTTGATAAATGGCGAAAAATTTATACGCTGTGTGTTCTAGAATCTTGTGCTGATTTCTTGGTTAAATCTGTAGATTTAGTTTCAATTCTAAAATTATTTGTTCAAACGTAACGATGGATTTAGTAGCAACTAAAAACGTAAATATGCTGAAAAAAGGAAACTGGTTTCCTGTATAGAAAAGAGATATCGATCATAGTTGTTTGTAAAAGGATCGGTAACCAGTTATTGAGATTTTTGAAGTGAAAACTTCTTCAATGGCGCGTTGGGCATTTTTGTGAGATGGGAAACAACCATTGAATACCGACACCACTTCGGATGTGTTCGGATGTCCTCGGGATGTACGGTCAGCATCAAAAGTTGATTAACACTTCAGTTTTTTAAATCTTAGTTATTGAGCAAAATATTTGTTCGAAATTGCAGCAGAAGATTTTTTTTTTATATATATATACTCTTGTCTATTATGTGAAAAGCTAAAAATCAGTTTATTGAAAAAAGTTGTTGTCAATTTAATACCATGTAAAAATGATAGTGTTAATCGACTTTTGATGTTGACTGTACTCGGTTTTAATGTATATCCGATATGTCAGTGAGTGATGGCAAATTATTCTGATTGTGTTTTGTTTTCACTTCTGTGGGCACTCCCGGAGTGCCACTGTTTTTTTTTATTTCTTTTAATCGTACGTAGATACTTTAGGAGTAGCACAAGAAATCACAAAAATTTTGGTACAGCGTTATTGAAGGCAAGGAAAGACAGGAAGTCTCCAGGGTCTCCCTGCCTTCACCAACGTAGTTAATTTTAATCTATAAAGCACTTTAATTTCAACTGAACGACTCATTACTTTAAGCGTCATCTTTTCCTGCCGAGTAAAACCCGTTTAAGACGATTTCACAGGGACCCAACCAAAAAGCGTATTATGCTGGATAGGGAAAATAAAACATACTACATATTATTATGTTCTAATTTCGCATATGTAGATATTAAAATATACATTTATAAATTAAATTAAATACATAGTGTAATTGTAACGTAGAAACCGGTAACTGAAGCTGAGCAGGTAACTGAGTTTAATTTGTTGTTTGTGATTTTTCATCAAAAACTTTCAATATCTTCATTTTTTTTTCTTGAAGTGACAATGCCTTTCGCTTAATTGTAGTCATTTTGTGGTAAACAAATGTGACCGCTACCCGCTACCACAAGAGATAATAGGTACGTGTTGTTGGCGTATTGATGACGAACGTTAAGAAATGTATGAAAACATGTCTCAAGTTGCAGGGACTGGCGTAAAATGGCATATTATGCATGAAATCGTATTAAGCGTGATCGTATTCAACGGTTTCAACATCATTCTCTCAAAATTACCACGACATTGGAATGAAATCTAATCGCTGTCGTCCTTTGCTTGACCCATCAAGCTGACTCGTTCTCTTAGATTGGATTCAACGGTCCCACAGGATGTGCCCATTGCCACATATTTGCTCCTTTATGATCTTCGATACAGTAAGAGTCCCTCGACCATTGTATCTATACCTATCTCTCTCTACCAATGAAGTTTTCCTAAAGTTGGAAGGAGATACAAGACGTAATTTGATCCGATGTTATTATGAGACCTTATATTGATTTATTGTATGAATTCGTTACAGTATCGTGTTGAGAGATGTATACATATATTTTCTATAGCAATAGACCTTTTATAATAACACTATTATGTAAGGAAATTGATATACTCGTAGAACGAGCCTTGTTATGGGATTTGCTACTCACTCTATATTTGCCAATATTCAAGGATGAGGTGAAGGTGTGAGAAATACTTTGTCAAATTATCGCTTCGGTTCCTTAGTTTAGAGGACTACATGACCTAAAGCGCGGTCACTGTCGGACTGCATAGAAAAGAAAGAGACGCGCGATGACACAGCACTGGTAATTTATTGCAAAATATGAAGCAATTATCTATTTACGAAAAATATATTGTTTGGACTAAAAAATTAAAACACTAGAGTTTTAGTATGTTGCTTGTAGAATAATTTGACAAAAAACTATATGATTGTATGTATATTAGTATGTTTTTTTTAGAAGTAGAAGTATCTTCATGATTTCTTTCTATCGTACCAAATAAGTTGTACTATGTTTTCAACACACTATCTACCTAGCATATATCCTGAAGAATATCATATATTTTTTTGATTTTGTTTACTGTAGTCGATCATATACTTTTATTGTTTGTAAAACTTGTGTTTTTTTGCGTTTAGGTCCTGTAAGCCACTTAAGAATCTTTATTTTTATTTTTATTTAATATACTTCATATTGAAGAAAAACAAAATTTACATTTTTTTCATGCTTCAGTGCCATTAGCAATTGGAACCTTTTAGCGATAAAACTAATATAAAATAGTAAACGGTCTGAAAGATATCATTGAATAGCGATTGAAAATTTTAACAAAAGACGTTATCTTTTCAATACCCTAAAAGATACAAGAAAGAAAAAGATTCCTTTCTCAATTTGAAAAGAAATGAAAGCATCGGTAGGTATTTATATTAATAAATACCTACCGATGCGTATAGTAACACAGAATGAAACACTTTATAGTCCATTTACTATAGCATTAGACAGAAGTTAAAAAAGGCTCTTTTAGGGGCACACTTTGTAATAAAAGTACAACAAACATTATTACAGTCGAGATTGATGTGGAGTTAAATATAATCAATTTAAATAACAACAGTCACACTTAATTATACTTATTTAACCTATCTACATTCTGAAATTACAAGGCTTTCACTTAATATTATTTAGTTTTTACATAAAATATTGTCGTGTCAATGTTTAAAATCTAAAAGAAGCAGGGGCGGACAGTACCGGGAACGTTTTTCATGTCACTATAACTCTGCCAAATCTAAAATGTTACCTATTCCCTTCATAAGTTGTGGCAGCACGTGTTTTTTTTTTAATTTTGTCAGTTTATATAGAGTTGTTTTTAATAAACTGATTGTAACTAAAAATTGCTTCATTTCGTGTACCTATCCAAGCATCGTGACGAGTAGATAGATAGAATATGCTTTATTGTATGCCATACATTGTTACTTACAAAACAAGCACACATTATTTATTAGAATTGTTAGAACTTAACTTGAAGATAGAAGGTTTCGTACTCGGGCCATTCCGCGCAATTAGGCCGACTTTTGTTTGGAAATGGTAAGGACATTTGGTGCGTGTTGATTGCAATAATAAATTAAATAAAGGTGTTATACTTTTTTAGATAGCGGCGCCATACGTAAAAACATGTAAGAAATGTCATATAAAGTAAAAAAAGAATGCAGCTATGATATTTAATTTATTATTAGCATATATTCGCCGTTACTGGATTTCCGCGGAATGACCCACTCCTGCTTCTGCGAGCCTCTTTTTTCTAATGTTATAATAAATGGAGTATTTTATTTATCCAAAATTCATAATTGAACCAAACAAAGTTTAAAAATGTTTTAATGAATTGAAATTTTGGCTGGTCTGACGCTGAAGAGGAAAAAAACAACAGAATACAGGCTTCATTAAATTCTAGTTTCTGTTATGCAAATGAAATCAAAACATTCGGGTATAATTTTGTTGGCTTTGATTTTTCAAGTGTGATAACATTTTCTTTTTGTCATCTTAATTACTTTTGCTTGAATTTAACTCCCTCGTTGGTTTAGCAGTTGCAAGTGCTACTACTGAGCACGAGATCCTGGGTTCGATTCCCGGTGGGTTTTTCATCTGGAAATTCTCAGTAGCAGCCCGAAGTCTGGATTTGTGCCCGGTTGATGGCAATAGGCTCGCCCCCTCTTACATGGGAGTTAAACATAACTGGCAAAATGTGAGTGTCTTATATGTGTGTGTCACGTTGCAGTGTAAAACTGATTTACATCCGTCACCTCACACATCAGGTCCAGTTGAAAAACAGCATTTTTGCTAAACTAAGCCTGTTTGGCGCAGCCGTGAGGTACACTTTTAAATATAAAAAAATAGCAGGCTGCTATTTTTTTTTTTAATTTTAAATGGACTTGCTCTTGACTCTAGTTTAGGTCAAAGGTGACAGAGACAAAGTTGACGATGGAGGGAGCTTACCCAGAAGAAGCCGAATTCCTTACAACAGACTTTATACTTTTTATTTTATCTTTATTTTTTATTTTTATCTGATGTATGTATATGGGTATTGTGTGTATGTTAGTCTGTGCTAAATAAATGTTTTCTTTCTTTCTTTACTAATATTTACACCTCTGCCCAACCGTTCGTTGAATAAAGGCGTGGTAGTATGGCATGTAATGACGTCATAGTGTAAGTAAACAAACATTGACACAGTTAACTTAAGTAAACATAGTAACCCCTTTGAATGACGTAACTGACTTTGAATGACTCATTTAAAAACCATTAATCTTTTATACATATTTTTGTTTCCGTTAGCCTGTACTGTCCCACTGCTGAGCAAAGGCCTCGCGCATATTCTTCCACATTTCCTCCATATATTTATTATACATTAAAAAAAAACTGATGCCAATTCACTGCAATGTGATAGAATGGTTCACAACCTCTCCACATAAAAACTGCCTTCAACAACAACTCCTTTAAAATGACTTCAATACACACCCCAACAAAACTCCCCCAATCTATTAAACTTGAACATCAATACAGAATTAATGTTCATATTCTCGTTCACGAATAATTATCGTTGAAACTCAATGTCTATTAAAACGTTCAGAAATGTTTCATTGGAAAAGTTCACGGCTTATGAAACTTTGCTTTTAGGGATTTTAGAACGAGTCTTTGAAGTTTCGTAAATTTGTAGTAACAGAATCGACTGTCGCTTCCCGTTTTCATTTTGTATAATTGAAATGGTGACATTTTCGTAATTTACTCAAAGTAAAGTGCCGTCTGGGCACAGAATACTTAAAGTACTACGTACAGAAAGGACACTCCCTTCCCCGCACTAACATCAGTTACCGCACCTCACCCCGCACTTCGTCGTGCGCTCGCAAACACAAGTACCTCACGCACACATTCATACGTATACAAACGTCATTTTTTAATGTAGTAGTATTAGGTAATTATTTTGCGAGCGTTGTATGGAGTGTCCGGGGTGTGGTCTGGGTTCGAACCTACGACCTACAACTCGTAAGTCACGGCCCACTGCTCTTAATAGGACTTACTGCCCTTCAATCGTCCTAATTCGATAGTGGCATTGGTAGTCCATAAATGAATATACAGATACTAAGATTCATTTCGTTTTCCTTATGGCATAGAACCTACCGGAATGCCATCCTGTACCCGCGATATTTTATGCCAGGGTAGCCATAGAACAGTAGGTAATACATTTCAATTTCGTTGCGGTGTGCAATTCGTATTTATTAAATGCCATCACGGCATTAAATCTTCCTTTTTGGGAGACGTCTACGTTCGGCAGGGGATTGCGATGAATTGAGTAAGGCTATCATAGTAGCCTGTGAAATCTAATTCCACAATGAACTAGTGAAGGGTCAGTCTAGGTTTCATAATTTTGGATTGATTAGCTCAGTTTGTCAATACCTGGGTCTGACATGAACGCGCTGACGTAACGTAAATTCCAACAATTTTAAAATTAAAGATTCTCATGTTTTGCTCATATTATTTACATACTTTGTATGGAGACCAGCTCTTTTTTTTTAAACGTTTACTTACCTTTAAGACTTCATTTTTTGTATCTATGGGTGATAGTAAAAGTTGCGTTTGTCACAAAAAATAAACCAAAATGCTATAGGATGGTTGTATTAGTTTTATTTTTTTATTTTCGTTATAATCTTGCGTTTGAAATAAAATGGAATGATTTTTATTCGTAGATCTTTTAATCTGTCAAGCTCCGCTAATGAGACACAATTGATTTTCTATTGTTTCGTCGCCAATGGGCGACGCGCGCCGCTTGACCGGTTAAGACACTTTTACACGTACATTTTTATGTCAATATTTTTAAACTACAGGCGTTGGCATTTCCTAGCTGACTTTGATCCCTGGAAAGAAATGCTGAAGCGAACTCAGAAGTCAGAGGATATGGTCTCTTTCATGCTAGGACCTCAGTTTTATGCTGTTTCATGTATTCGTCGTGACTTTGTTAATTATTGGCGACACGAACAGCTTTGTGGGAAAGGTTACAGTCGTTTCTTGGAAAATTAATTACCTATATGAACTACAAAATCATGCGTCCTGAAGATAATTTTCTAAATACTTAGTGCTCAACCTCTCCAAATACTCCACAGTTCAGCTTCTAGTCTGAATATTCATCAACAATATTGCCTAGATTGTACGTTAGTCAAAGTTAGGGTGCCTTTGTTGCTGTAGCACCCTGTACATAGCAACACTTTGCTCTTTATACGCTACAAAGGCTCACGGGCAACATCCTGTGTTTATGAAAATCATAAAGTGAACAATTATACAACCGTTTAACTTTTGATGGTAATTTTTGTGTTTTTTACATAATTTTATAGTTTTTGTTTTTCTTTGTTTTCAGAACATTGAGGAACATTCCAGAGGCCTAATTCTCGGAATATTGAAAAAGGTATGTATTTGCATCTTTAAATTATCTTGGGGAAATTTTATTTGTTTGGAGGGGCTTGTGACTGAGAAATAACAGCCACACGGTTTGATCGATCAGGTTAAGCTACGCTTGCCGCGGTTGGTCCGTGGATGAGTGACCATCTTTACATACCAAGGACCCTCTGTGCCTCGGAAAGCACGTTAAGCCGTTGGTTCCGACTGTCATTCATGGATCTTTGACAGTCGTTACTCGACGTCAAGGAACTAAATTGTCAGAAGCCCGAAAGTCTGATCGGTTCAGCGGTTATTGATTCATCATACAAAGTTCCATCCCCCTTTTCACCCCTTTAAATGATGATTTCTGAGATAAAAACTAACCTATGTCCTTTCCCGGGAACTCAAACTATCTATGTACCAAATTTCATCTAAATCGGTTTAGCGGTTTAAGCGTGAAAAGGTAACAAACAGACAGACATAGTTTCGCATTTATAATACTAGCTGCGCCCCGCGGTTTTACCCGCATAAATGTCGATCCCGTAGGAATATCGGGATAAAAACTATCCTATGTCCTTTTCCGGGACTCAACCTATCTCTATACCAAATTTCATCTAAATCGGTTCAGTGGTTTAGGCGTGAAGAAGTAACAAACATATAAACACACACACACACACACACACACACACACACACACACACACTCACAAACTTTCGCCTTTATAATATTAGTGTGATATGACTAGCTGCGCCCCGCGGTTTTACCCGCATAAGTCTCGATCCCGTGGGAATATCGGGATAAAAACTATCCTATGTCCTTTTCCGGGACTCAAGCTATCTCTATACCAAATTTCATCAAAATTGGTCCAGCCGTTGGAGCGTGAAGAAGTAACAAACATATAAACACACACACACACACTCACAAACTTTCGCCTTTATAATATTAGTGTGATAGTGTGATTAGTATGGATTTTAAATATACCTCTGACGATGTACCGGTAGCTTGGTAGGTCAAAGTAACTTGTTGGATATTGGACGGTGGCTGTGATAGTTTGTCGTGGGGAGTAAATATTTACATGACCTACACAAACTTGTGTATTTGATTCTTATACGGATTCACGATACAAGAGAAGTGATTAAAGGTGGAGTAAAAGGCATAGACAAAGTGACCTTCTATCAGCGATAATGATGATGGAGATGTCAAAAATCTACAGACGCCAGCACATCAACCTACCCGAAACTGTCAAATTTTCCTAATCAACTTTGAACCTTATACTTCAGTGATAAAGTTGAAAATCTATTGAAGAAATTTGACAGATTGTAGTAGGTTGATATGCTGGCGTCTGTACGAGACTAACATAAACACACGAATTCTTGTGTCAATCCGGTTGAAAGTCATTGTAGAAATACGAATCGCTTTGAAAGCGATTGTCACTTGTCTAACTTTTAGGGCCTTATACTAGCGGATTGCGAGCGTCCTCAAAGCGGAGCGGGCGCGCAACGAACACGCGTCGCATGCGCAGCGAATTCGTTGCGGACGCTCAACGAGATCGCCCCGAATGATACTGTGCGTGTGTGTGTGTGGACGCCATTGTTACTGCGTGTGTTGTACGTCGTTAACTTGCTACACACACGCGACGAAAACGTTACGAATTTGCCACGCGACCGCGACGTCTTCGCTGTGCAGCCGCAGCGTGTTCGCGACGCATTCGCTACGCGCCCGCTCCGCCCCGCAGCCGCTCGCAAACCGCTAGTGTGATAAAGCCCTTAGGTTTCTATAAAATCAAGATTAATACAGATGCAATATTTAAAATTAGTTATTTGATTACACCTTTCAATATTATAGCTGTATAGATTAATTTGTGCACCCAAGCTCGAGTAATGAAGTCTAATTAAGCAAGATATTTTCTCTATCTAGTGAATGAGATTACTATCAACGTTATCGTATTACAGATATTAATGAACGTAGTTGATAGACGTTTGAAATTGAGTGTGAATTGAAAACTAGTGAAAGATTTTATCTTTCGTTAGAGGAGCCTTTTGTGAACTTCGCTGTATTGCAAATAAGTTTACTAGGAGATAATTTTGTTAATTTAGAAATGTGCCGTTCTATTTTATACAAGGTAAAGTTTTTCTATCGATTTATCTCAGTTTGGGCAAAGTGTTATTGGGTTTTTCAATTGAAATTTCTCAGTAGATTAAATTAAATGTATAATTAAACTAGCTGCGCCCCGCGGTGTCACCCGCGTAATTGTCGAGTCCGTAGAAATTTCGCGATAAAAAGTAGCCTATATGTTAATCCAGGGTGTCAGCTACCGACATACAAAATTTTATCAAAATTGGTCTAGCCGTTTGAGCGTGAAGAAGTAACAAACATATAAACACACACACAAACACACCCCCACACACACTCACAAACTTTCGCCTTTATAATGTTAGTGTGATTATAAATTCTGAGATGATTGCTGATTCTTTTCTGAGATGCTACTTAGATGCAAATACATGGGATTTGAACATAACTGGTGCAATGTGGATGTACTATACAGGGTGAAATTGAACACATGCGACAAATCGAAATGGGAGATTGTACTCATTATTATGAACAACTTTTACTATGGGACCAACCCTGAAATCGCGAAAAAAAATCAGCTGTTCCCTACATTTTGATGAGTTATGCGAACATAAATGTAGGGAACAGCTGATTTTTTTTTTTCGCGATTTCAGGGTTGGTCCCATAGTAAAAGTTGTTCATAATAATGAGTACAATCTCCCATTTCGATTTGTCGCATGTGTTCAATTTCACCCTGTATAATACCTACACCACGTCGAGGATACTGACAGACGTGCAAAAAAATCTATACTTACTTAATAACATTGTTTTTATTATTTCCACACTAACACTTTTGCTAATGATTGTACCTTTTCTCATTTTGATAGTAACGTGGGACGACTTGCAGAATGAAAGTATTTTTTTTTTCTGCAAGTCGTCCTAAATGGGCCGTAGGCATGTAGAACGAGGCATTATGTTATGCTATCTCGGATATGCTTTTCCATTTTTCTCCCACTGCTGTTTATCTAAATAATAATAATATTTTTTATTATCAAAGAGCCAAATACAATTTGTCCATCTCAATCAAATTCTTCCTATGTGATCCACTATTTCAATAACAAAACCCTTTCGTTCTTATTATACTCTCAAAACAAAAACGTGGAGCTAAGAACCGTCAGACACGTACCTAATATTTAATTCGTGACGTTGACATCACATGTCACCCACGTCAGACGTCACTGTTCGACGTTATCAAAAATTCTCATAACCTCCCTTGATTGATGACTCCTGCCCCCTTCACCCCTTCTAAAGGGTGTAAACTAAATGACGTAGCGTCCCTTTCTGAAAATTCTTTAATGTAATTAAAAATACTCGGGTCTAGAATTTAAATTCTTTGGTGACGGTATTTTTTGACACGTGAAGACATTGTGCGGCGAGATATTAAATAGGAGGAACAAGGAATTTTAGGGAAGAGAGGGCGTGACATAAAATTTTAGGGAAGAGAGGGCGCAAAATAAAATTTGGTGTGACAAATTGGTGAGTTCTTGTAAGTGATTATGATTTGCAAAAAGCTCTTAAGTGTTTGTGGCTTTTATCTACGTTGGCTTATTATTTTACCTAAAAAAATTGTTTGTCTGTAAATTCGGTTTGCGGACGATAATTTCTCAAGATAAAGTCATAAGAAAACATCAGATAGATGCGTCACAAGCCGAATGCTTAGGCCGATCTTGCCTCTCTATCGCTTATTCCGCGCTCTCGCTTGCACACTCGGCTCAGGCGGAACGTGACAGTGGTTCATCGATTTATAAGACGTTATCAGGTCAAAATACAAAACATAATCTTTATTTGTGTAGAATAAATTTAGGTAGGCACATACCTAAATAAGTTTTTAAGATGTATTTTTTAAACTGCGGCTGTTTAAATTAGAACGATTGGTCGAGTTCATTTTTCATCCATTTTGTGAAAAAAATGCCTACTTTGTTTGTTATTATTTAATTAGGTAATGGATCGATCAAAGTTTTTAATTTTCTAGAGCTTGTTTTTAAAACATGAATAATCTTGTATAGACGCCAGCACATCAAGCTACCCGAAACTGTCAAATTTTCCCAATCAACTTTGAACCTTATGCTGTAGCGGGAAAGTTGAAAATCTATTATAGAAATTTGACAGATTGTAGTAGCTTGATGTGCTGGCGTCTGTACTAGCCACAAGGCTTAGTTATATAACACATTTTTTTAAATAATTAGTCAGTATTTATAGCATTAAATAATATGCAAATGTATTGAAATGCCAATGAAAACTGGTTTTACACTGTAAACTAATATTATTTCATAATAATTCGAAATAATATTTTGAAGCCCACGGAATTGAAATCTAGAAGGTTTGTATGTTGATCAAAATATGATTTGCGACCGTAACAAATACAGAATTATGATCAAAGTCAAATCATTTATTTCAAATACATAGGCACATATAAGGCACTTTTGAACGTCAAAATTTACAAAAAATGTAATTGACTCTAGTCTCTTCCAAAAGGTACTTTCGTATGAAGGATTATTAAAACCATCTTAATACAAAATCAAAAAAAAAAAGTTATACAGGTGGCATTAGGTGGTGTGTCACATGACCACACGATACAGTTAAAACTTATATGATTCAGTCAGTGACACCGTCGTCGTCGACTGGAGCCGAGTATACCCGATTCAGCGTCACCGAGCCGAGCGTGTCAGTTGTTTCGTTCACTGTTCAGAATGAACGCATAGTGCACCTAAAGTAGTACCCATTTACTACAAAAATAAATAAAAAACAAAAGACTGTAAAATCCTAAAACAATGGACAAACGCCCGCTGCTTTAGACTGGCTTATCTCCTCACTACGGCATGAGCTACAGCTGTCGTTGGTACGTGTATCTCGTGTCGACACGAGAGAAAGAGAATAAAATGTTGAGCTTCATGACATTGCAATATTCAAAAGCGCTTGTGCAACGAACAATGGAATCAGTGCACGCCAGTTAAAGCCGGTTTGAACTGGTTTTGATGATAAGGACATTCAGGACATAAGCACCTTTACCTATTTTGACATGACTTTGTGGCACTAAATATAAGTTTCAATATACCTAAGCATGTACTTATGATGCTCGAACAGATGACTTTGTTTACACAAAAGTCTATTAGAATACCTAGTACGTGGTCCATGAGCAATGATGGCCCAATGGTATCGACCCCAACTTACGAGTTGTAGGTCGTGGGTTCGAATCCCGGCAGGCACTTTATTTTGTGTATTTAATTTCATCACTACTGCTCTCAAAACGGTGAAGGAAAACATCGTGAGAAAACTGGCATGTCCTAGAACCTAAAACTCGAAGACATGTGACATCAACCAACAATCACTCCTGACACCTGTGTCCCAGCAGTGGGAACATTATAAGACTGTTTATGATGAACCGATTCAATATTCTATAGAATTTATGTTAAAAAAAAATAGCTGCGCCCCGCGATTTCACTCGCATAAGTTTCGATCCCGTGGGAATAACGGGATAAAAACTATCCTATGTTCTTTCCTAGGACTCAAACTATCTCTATACCAAATTGCATCTACATCGGTTCAGTGGCTTAGGTGTGAAAAGGTAACATACAGATAGACAGACAGAGTTACTTTCGAATTTATAATATTATAAGTAAGTATGGATGTAGGTCACACGGCTGCCAAGCTAAAATGGAACTGGGCTGGTCACATCTTTCGCATGCCGGAGGAGCTGTGGACTAAAGTAACCACACAATGGGTCCCAAACAGCAGCAAACGGCAACGCGACAGGCCCAGAATGAGATGGCGGGACGAAATCGACTCTTTCCACAAGGATTGGCGTGTAACAGCACTGGATAGGGATAAGTGGAAGGAGGGAAGGGAGGCCTTTGCCCTGCAGTGGGACAGAAATGGCTGATAATAAATGAATAATACGATGGTCCCTATTAACAATGTCGGTTCTACAAAAAGACTGTACTCTTCAGTAGAGCAATTTATTTAAAGTTTGTTTTGGGATTTCTATATTTTGTCTATGTCAGCAGTAAACAATACATAAAACAATCAGTGCTATGAACATCCAGTCTTATAATTTTAATTTTGAATTTCTTTTTTCAAACTTTGAACTGATCTACGGAACAGTAGTCTTTTTGCGGTTCAACCGACATTGTTAATAGGGACCATTAATAAATTAAGATAGCACCAGCTTTAACAACAGTAACATAAAGCTATTTTTTCCGTATTTTTATTCATGACAGTAAAGATCTACTTGGTCATATTATTTCCTATGTCATCCCTCAGTACAAACTGCGAAACAATTGATGAACGTTGTTGGTTTTTATTGCGCTGTTAAACTAATACATGAGTACATTGTTGTTTGATGTCGTTTTGATGGCCGGCTTGCTAGTTACTGCTGTGGCCATAAAATTGGAGCCAATTCAATTACCTTTTGGGTAATAAATGGCGGACAATGATACTTATAGGTATATTGGTTGGGATTGGTGGGGGAAATTGTGATTGTATTACTGAAATTTAATTTGATAAAAGAGCTCTTTATTATAAAATTAAATTTTATTCGAGAACATACATCGGTTTCTTACTAAACTTCAACTATTCCGAAGGTTCTGCATATTTATCTCTTTTGTTGACTGTACCTACAGGGCCCCAATTCCCCAATGCCTAGCCTTTCCCAATGTTCCCTATGTTAGGGTCGGCTTCCAGTCTAACC
Source organism: Amphipoea oculea (assembly GCA_945859645.1). NCBI lineage: Eukaryota > Metazoa > Arthropoda > Insecta > Lepidoptera > Noctuidae > Amphipoea > Amphipoea oculea. The sequence goes on from OX243880.1 coordinate 19,092,134, forward strand.
GGATGCAGCTGAATACCAGTATTTTACATGGAGCGACTGCCTATCTGACCTCCACAACCCAGTTACTGGGCAATACGACACCCCTTGGTAAGACTGGTTGTCAGACTTTCGGGCTTCTGACGACCCGTAACGACTGCCAAAGATCCACGATTGACAGCCGGGTCCAACGGCTTAACGTGTTTTCCGAGACTCGGAGGGGTCTCGGTGTGTAATGATGGTCACGCATCCACAAACTCTCTAATTCAGTTTACCTATGTGTGCCTATGTATTATTGAAGTGAAACTTCTTTACGCGTGACGTAAGCGTTACGAAAAATGTGATCGGGCGAGGCGAACGGAAATTGAGTGGGGGATATAAGCAAGAGAAAGCAATGCGCGCCCACATTTTCTTTCTCTCTTTCTCTCATAGCGAAGTTTCACTTTAGTCGTGTGGTCATAAGCACACTCGGTTTTTTTGTTTAGTAGTTGCTTCTATGAAGTTCTTCGCGATGATCTCATAGGTCAATCTAGTCGCAGCACAAAAGATCATTATCTATGATATTATTTACTACTCTCATAGGTACGCCTACTCGTCTGCCAACACCCACAGAATCCACTTATCATCTTGACTCATTGAATGATATTCTTAAAGCGATCATCATTGGTGCGGTTACAATCACAAATCCCACATAAACAATCTTTGAATCAGAATGTTCTGTTTGGGAATCGAATCCGCGACCTGTAGCACTCAAGCGAATATCTAAGCCACTCTACCAACACAGTGCCAAGCCGTTCCCCAGCTATGTTTTGGTCGGCTTCCAGTCTAACCTAACCGGATGCAGCTGAATACCAGTATTTTACATGGAGCGACTGCCTATCAGACCTCCACAACCCAGTTACTGGGTAATACGATACATCTTGGTAAGACTGGTTGTCAGATTTTCGGGCTTCTGACGACCCGTAACGACTGTCAAAGATCCACGAATGACAGCTGGGACCAACGGCTTAATGTGCTTTCCGAGGCATGGAGGGGTCTTGGTATGTAGAGATATACTATATCCTATATTCTACGTCCTACTAATATTATAAACGCGAAAGTTTGTGAGATTGGATGGATGGATATTTGTTACTCTTTCACGCAAAAACTACTGAACGGATTTTTATGAATATTTACAGTAATATAGCTTATACAATAGAATACCTGAATGCCAATTCTCGTAATTTAAAACGTTCAAAATCTAGTCACAGTCTCATCTCGGCGACAAACAAATGTCAAAAACTTGTCAAAATGTAGGGAAATTAGAGGTATTTTTTGACAGATCGAGACTGAGATCAGACTGTGAACGTTCTTAAAATTACGAGAATTGCCCCTCAGATAGGATACTTTTTATCCCGATATTCACACGGGATCGACACTTAAGCGGGTGAAACCAAGAGGCGCTGCTAGTACTTATAATATCTCCAAAATCAGGACCCTGAATCAGCTACCTAACTCAGCGCCATTCAGGTCATCAAACTTGTCAGTTAACCCATAATTTGGTCTCCAACGATTAACAAACCGCAGTACAACTGGCACCGACCACATAATAACTGGTGGGTAGACTCATCATAGCTGCCAGTTCCAAGGCCTACCGCAGCTAACTAGCTGGGGCAACGTGGTTCCTTTATTGAAGATTTGGGGTTTGCCTTGTTTAGAAAATTGTGGCTGGTTTTAGCTAAATTACAAAATGATGTCCTTTATTTCATCATATTATATAAATTATATACCAGTTACTGAGAAATTCGTTAAGGGGCCGGCGGAGCATGCGTAGTTCATACAAACGTAATACCAAAATAATTTGTAAATCAAACATATTCTTAATGTAGTGTGTATTTATTCCGCTTGGATAACAGAATATCTAGGTCCCCAAATATATATTTTGAATTGACATTGGTATTTAAGACCAGTTATGAGAAAAATAAGTTTTCTATAGAAATTTGAAATTCCTCATATCTCGTCTTTATATCAGAGTCCTTTCAAAATATACAGGGGGAAATTAAATTCATGGGGATCCTTTTAAGGGGTCATTGTACTCATCGTTATGAACAACTTCGCGAAAAAAAATCAGCAGTTCCTTGCATTTATGTTCACATAACTCGTTAAAATGTATGGAAGAGCTGATTTTTTCTTCGCGATTTCAGTCTTGGTCCCATAGTAAAAGTTGTTCATAATGATGATTACAATGACCCATTAAAAGGATGCCCATGAATTCAATTTCACTCTGTATATTTGAACATAAGTACCTACCGTTCTGACTATAATAAGTATAATATATATGACTATAACTAGTAAGTAAATTGTAACCATTTTTGAAAAGTTGATTTTGCTTTGAATAGATAATTTTTGACAAAATCAATACAAACAATGGGTCAGAAAAAAATGTTTTATTGAGGTGGTAACAGCACTCGTATTAATGATAATGATGAATTGTATTTAACTTAACAATAAATTTTATGAAAAAAAAAAACATATTTATGAAAATTCTAGGAAAATCAGCTAAGTATTGTTAACATTATAATGTTTATTCAACCAAAATATAATCAGTGATGGCCCAGTAGTATCGGCCGAATCACGAGTTGAGGTCGTGGGTTCGAAGCTGGGTTCGAACCCACGACCTTCAACTCGTGATTCAGGCGCTATACTTTGTGTAAACAATTTCATCACTGCTGCTCTGAAAACGGTGAAGTAAAACATCGTAAGGAAACCGGCATGCCTTAGAAACAAAAATTCGAAGACATGTGACGTCCACCAATCCGCACTGGGCCCGCGTGGTGGATTATGGTCCACTCCCTCTCACAGAGAGGAGGCCTGTGTCCCAGCAGTGGGAACATTACAAGCTGATTATGCTGAGTATAATGGCGTGCAATTACAGAGGATGTCCAGCAGTGAAATGCTGTAGGCTGAGGATAATAGACATACACCTCTGTAGCGGTATCTACAACGCCACATGCGAACAACGCGCCATACTGACGTCACGCAAAATCCTGCATCTCGCAAGCAGAGTTTACCGCGCAACTAGCTATAGATAAAACGGCCCCACATGAATCATCGGGCAGTTGCCCGCCAGACACAACAACCGTCTGGTCGGAGGATCCTTCCTTTTTTATGGAGGAAGAGTGAACTTTACATCCTATACCTCATACCTCTATACCTATACCTAAGCCTCATTGGGTGTGCTTTGGGTAATCAAGCGTGAAAATGTTATGTAAAGTTGCAAATGTCTTCGTTGGATCATGCGCACAATTATGAATAGAAAACAGACAAACTAAAAAAAAAAATATGCTAACTCACAATTGCGAATTTCAACACGTACAACATAAAATTTTACCCGTATGTAACGTCACACTGTTTTCCTTTACGTGAGCGAAATATTAACAACGCTCAAAGTAGACAGTTGGTTATAACACTAGGCTTTGAGTTCGCACTAATATGTAAAAGATGACCTAAATAGCCATATTCGAAATTCTCCTCTTCACTTTCGGTCATGTGTTTAGGGTTGGTTTCGTATCTAAAGGGATCTAGTGAACCTACCCTACGCAGCTACTATCATCCTATACTTTTAAAATGTGTTTGTGTCTTTGTCTTTAACTAATGTAATTGGCCTTGGCCGTTTTATGTTAAATAAATAAATAAATCTCGCACCTCTTCTTAGTTAGAGAAGGCATTGATCGCCATGTTTGCTCAAGACATTGGCGATTTCAGACTTCGGTTTAAAGACATTTATTTCTCAAAAAAGAACATTAAGGTTTACTTACAAATTGAGAAATGTAAAGAAAATATATAATAAAAGTAGATACAGTCTCTGTCATCACAAAACAACATAATTAAAAGATTTTAAAGGTGACATTCAGGTGTTACTACTTCGTCCTAACGTATTCTTCTAGCGCTTTTTTATATGTATAACATCTGTCACTGCTAAACACATCATCAGGTATCTCGCTATACAGTTTTGCTCCCTCATATAGTATATTTTTCCTACCATAGTTAGTTCTAGGTTTTCTTAATTGTATTTTGTCTCGTCGTCTTGCGTTATATGTGTAAGTTTTCTTTTCAAAGTTAAGTTGCGAATGCGTGTCTTGTGTTATGATTTTATGTATTAGGATGCATGTTTTAAGTATGTAGAGTTGGTTAATTTTAAGTATTTTGGTATCATTATAGATTTTGGTGGTTGGTGTAAGGTAGTTGTAGTTGTAGAGTGTTTTTATTGCTTTATTTTGTAGTATTTATATATCCTTGATTAAAGATTTTGCTGCAGTTCCCCATATCTTACATATACTATAAGTAAGACTTACATATACTATAAGTCCAGAAGGCCAATACCCCTAATTAAAAATATGATTGACGTGTAAAAGTGTTTGTACAAACCTACTTACAGAAAATAAATCGTTTATCATTTAAAAACGTTCAAAATCTAGTTGCAATCTCATCTCAACGACAATCAATGTCAAAAACTTGTCAAAAATTTAGGGAAATTAGAGGTATTTTTGACAGATTGAGACTAAGATCCGACTGTGAACGTTCTTAAAATTACGAGAAAATTGTCCGTCTGGTATCATCACGTTGTTTTGCTTCATCGTTGTCAGTAATATCCAAAATAACCTAAAAAAATACATACGCATTGAAAAAGTCAAATTGGTAGGTACTTGCTCTGATTTGTAACCACAACCCCGTGTACTAGGACCTATCTACATAAAATAAAGCCCTCCAATGTTATGACGCGTAAATAATATAAATTTATGACATCACCTGTCACGTCAGAATCCTGACGTTACATTTGACGCGACGTGACGGGAGCGTCAAGGTGTCACGCGTGCCTCGTCGTGTTGCGTCAAATCGGTAAGACGGTAGGGGAATATGAATTAAGTCGTTTTCGGTTTAAGTCTAAGAGAGTTAGGTTAATTTAAATTGACGTCTCCTTTCTCCAAAGACAAGACATGTTTTATTTTTAATGATATTATAATATTAATAAGATCTCGCTGTTCAATTTATATAAATTAGGTTATTTCAATATTAGGTACGGTACCAAGTATTAAGTAAATAAAGTGTCAACACTTTATTTTTAAGTTGTTTTTTTTTAATCACAACTATAATAATCAGCCGATAACGTTCCCACTGTTGGGACATAGGCCTCCTCTCAGTGAGAAGGAATGGGCCGTAATCCACGCGATCCCAGTGCGAGTTGGCAGATGTCACATATCTTCGAATTTTTTGGTTCTAGAACATGCTGGTTTCCTCACGATGTTTTCCTTCACCGTTTTGAGAGCCAATGGTGATGAAATAATCTACACAAAGTAAAGCGCTTGACTGGGTTCGAACCTACGACCTACACCTCGTAAGTCACGGCCGTTACCACTGGGCCACTGCTCTTCAAGTCACAACTAAGCTTCCCTAACCCGCATAAAATCTTGTTAAAACTATGTTCAAAACTTGTTGAGAATCGGATTTATTTGGATTTTTATTATTTGCGTATATCACAAATAGGAACGGGAGAAATTACGTAGTATTATTTACTTAACAATACAGTAAAAAAACCGGCCAAGTGCGAATCGGACTCGCGCACCGAGGGTTCCATACAAACCTGTTTACAATTATATGATGTAGGTAACTAAAAATTTACGGTTTTCGCAATTTTTCCTTTGCTGTAAGACGTTGCTTCGTACTAAATTTCAAAATACTGAGTTCACGGGAAGTACTCTGTAGGTTTTGATTCCCTTGTGAGTGTCGAAAATTTGCAGCATAAACGTCTGTATCTTTTGATTGCGTTGGTTTAGAAGTTTGATTTTTTCACAACTCCAAGGGACAGTAGATCCAGAGTAGGTATTTGATATAAATTCCAGCTTGATACCTCCACGCGTTCCTGAGAAAAAGATTCTTGACAGACAGACGGACGGACGTACAACAAAGTGATCCTATAAAGGTTCCGTTTTTTCCTTTCGAGGTATGGAACCCTAAAAAAACTAAAACATTTTAGAAGCACTACAAACAATTTGTTCGTAAGTCCACGACGGTCTTTATCATTCATTCCAACAAACACACACCAGCACACCTCCACACACAATACACACACGAACAGAATCTCAAGATGCAATATCTTACAAATGAAACTGATGAGCTGCCTCTGCAGCCGACCGCGACATAATCGCATCCTCAATTTAATGAAATGTTACAACGAATGAGGTCGAAGTTCATTCTTGTGTTGTGGGCTGCCAAGGGATTTGTGTACTTAAGTCTTGTTGAAGGGACTTACTGACGTACAAAATAATATGTACGAGAATGTATAGGTAAAGTCGTGTTGTATGGTAAAATTAGGAAAGGAATTTCATCTAAATTTGTGATACCGTTACAAATTCACTTCATACTTCAAAAGTTAATAATTATTATTTTATGTAATATGGGTCTTGCCTGAATTAAATGATTTTTTTTTTAAATTTTAAATAGAATTGAAGTAAGTACTACTATAATAGTTATTTATGCAACTGTTGTATAATAAGGGGTATTATATATACCTAATTATGTACAGTTGCATACAAGACTATCTACACCTTTATATTTATATATTATATTAATCCTCTATAAAAGGTTCTGAAACCACAGGGTGTTGTACAGTATTGCAATGTAAATTCATGATTTAATTGCTGAGTATCAAAGCTTGTACCTATCACTCATTTTTGTAAGCAACAAAGTAATAAACATTTGCAATACAAATCACGAACAAAAATGGCGGGATATCTACGACGTGAATTCAAATAACCTATACCATAAGTTTTTTTTTGGTAGTGATTGTAGTGAAACGCGCGTGCATGACAATTTTCTTTTTTACCACGAATTGAGTACGGAGAATTTGGCTGTTTGATAAGTAAGGAAGGGATCGAAAAAGCAAAGGAGTTGCATAATAAAATTTAGTACAACATTATGACACTCGTCTGGATGATATTACGGTAACTATGACACTGGTTGTTTTAATGTTGGCAATAAGCTAACTGTTTCAGAAACTTTTATAGAGGATTTATAGCATGGGTGTAGATAAAATACTTTTTTATTTATCATTTGAATCAACCCACGCATATCAAAGTCAGGACCTACGGGATCTCGCGTAAGGGAAGGGGCAAAATATTGTTTGTATCGAAGGTTTCCGGGCTCAGGAATGGAGAAATTAAACCTGGCATAAATTTTGTATGTAATTTGTTCACATTTGTTTGGGTTCGAAGCCGTCCGCACCCTCAGTATTCCGGATCATGGTCTGACTTACAAAAACATTGACGTGGACGGCCCGGATCCCGGAAGGCCCTGACCCGGAACTGGGTCGAAATATTAAAGCTCTTTGCTGTATTAAATACCAAAACTCACCACACACACACACGCCTACATGAACCCTGAAAACATAACACTCATTCTTTTGGTCAGTCGTGTAAAAAGACTTTTCTTTGCGAATTTTTTTATGGTTCTAAAAATCTTGAATGATATCCTGAATTGTTTCTGATGTCTTAAAAGCAAAAACATGTTTATTATCAGCGGGCTTTTACTGTCAACAGGATATTTCCTTTCACCCAATTTATTTCAAATTAGGATCATACCTAATCAAAATAGACTGAATACAATTTCTATTCCAAAAAAAATTATAAATATTTCAGAATTTGAGATAGTATTATAAAATTCAATATGAGGTACGAAATAAAATCTTGTCGTATTACGGTTTGTCGATATTCAGTTGGTAAGTCGTATTTGATATTGTTTAATATTTATTTTATAGTAATATACTTAAATATCTTATGTCACTTATAATAAAGTTCATATTCATTTATTTTGCGTTCCGCAAGGTAAAAAAGATGTTTACTAAAGTCTTACAGCTAATGGTTTATAAAATCTAATTTAATACATAACAGCTATTACTTGACAGTTAAAATCTAAATCATAGAAACTAAAGTACAAATAAAATTACACATGAAAACTGAATATACACCGTGTTCTTTAAGATATCCATAAACTTTGTCAAAGGCTTCTATAGCTTTTACAAATTAAATCTAACAAAGGAAGTAGTACTTAAAAAGGCTTCGTGAAAAGATATTCGTAATTTCATTTAGTGAAATGTAATTGAGCATGCAGTAAGAAAGGGTCTTAACTCAGTTTTGACAAGTTGCAGCCCGCCAAATCTTATGAATGAAAATACGTCATCGTTGTCAATTCCGATAAAGAAGCATTTATATCAGGCGATTTATGTCAAGGTATTTAGTTTGTATGAAAATTAACAAAAAATAAAAAATAAGAATTCGTTGATGTGTCCATAATGACAAATGCTTATTTCCATGGTCTGCACTTCTGGTCGAAGTTGAAGTAGAAGAATGTATAAGTAGGTAACTATTTTCTTTAAATACTATTTTTACATTTAGGTAAAGTTATATTAGGTAATATTATCACAAACAACAAATTATTTATTAAGAGATCATATTTTAAGATTACAAATTATTAATAAAGAGATCAGGTTTACGTGTATCACTATTAGAGACAATTTATAGATTCAGTAGGTAGGTAACATTTTATAATTTACGCTGAAGAATATAAGTTGAAGAGTGTGTTTATTTTTTGTTTTGTTATGTAACTACCAGTCGGTTTTCAAAAAATCATTTTGCATTTGATGGTCTAATAACCAGAGGTCGGAGTAGGTAGATTGATTTTATATACTTGCGTCAAGATATTATAATATGGACATGCCATTTTATCCATAATGTGCGGGAAGTACCGGAAAAAGTTCCGGGATTGGTTTTTATCTAAGTTTTGTCTCATACTGTCAAGCGTCATTTTTAATTCAACAGTAAGGGACAAAATACGGTGTAACTATTCCAAGGTATTTTTGTATAAAATAAAATACTGATTTCTTTCACAATTAGCTAACACTGGCAGCGTAAATTGATATTATTAATACGTTTTTCACCTTAAACACAAATTCGTGCTAATTTCAAAATTCCGGAACAAATATCACAATAAATATGAAGTTCCGGTATTTTGGAGGCATATCCATATTATCCTCTACGTTTGACGTCAACGACCTTAAATCAATCTACCTACTCCGACCTCTGCTAATAACCCAACGTCGCCACAGCTCACTATTCCGCAGTAGGAGAGGTAACCCTCCATTACCGCTGGCGTCAACCCGCACAGCTGTTATGTCAGATCTCTAGATAGCGCACGAACTGTACTGGTATTTGTTGAGAACAGACTCAACCTTGCACTGAAAGGGTTATTAAGAAGCAAGGTTAAACTATAATAATAATAATAAGTTTCAGGATCAGCGATCATTGTGCCGATAGTCGTTACAGCCAATGGATTGATAGCCAAGAGCCTAGACCAACACCTAAGGAGGCTCTTGTTGGGCAGCTGGATCAAGGGCTTGATTCAGAAAGCTGTACTTCTGGACACTGCCCGCATTGCTAGGAGGTTCCTCTCTCTGGAGCCCTGACCGCCGGTAGCTTGGACCCTGCTCCCGAAACCGGCGGACTACTATTTTTTATATTTTTAAATGTATTTATATTTTTATATCCTAACATTCAAAAATATAATTTATATGTAAATAGATAAATAAACGAAATAATAATAAGTTTTAGTTCTCTCTCCATAAAGGTTAGCTTCTAAATGACACCTTAGGGCTAAACCATACGTACTAGACAAATGCTTCTTTGCGAGAGACTGGAGTCCGTACTAGGAAACCCTGTGTTACGGATCTCCAGGCTCCCACCACAATTTTTAGGTGCTTTATTTTACATAGTACAAGTTTTACATAAATTAACAAACATTTTGTAACTTCTATACAGGGTGTTACGGAAAGAGTGTATCAATACAAACGGGTTGAAGAGTGTATCTGGTCTAGAATCTCTGTACAAATTTTCAGCTCAAAAGCATTAACTTTGAAAATGCTTAATATTTTTTTATTTCGATAGTTTATTAAATTGAAATCATAACAAACGTGTCACCGCACTGCGAGGGTCATTATCCATTATCTGTAGTGTGTCTGTGTGCCTAGTACACGCACGTCACGCCGCCGCCGCCGGCCGCGCGCCAGTGCAGCGCCGTGATGTCGAAATAAAAAAATATTAAGCATTTTCAAAGTTAATGATTTTGAGCTGAAATTTGTACAGATATTCTAGACCAGATACACTCTTCAACTCTTCAACCCGTTTGTATTGATATACCCTTTCCGTAACACCCTGTAGAAGAGAAGTAAAGAAAAATAGGCTAAAAGTAAATACCAAATAATAATATCATGCAAAAAGGTTTTGTTTGTCTGTATTGAGGTTGTTCGTGTGAACTGATCAATTATTTGCTGGCTAGCGTCTGCCCGCGACTTCGTGCACGTGAAATTTCTTGTTTCCCGACCAACCCCGTCATATCGCATCGCCTGCTGTGCCATTACTTCGTTTTCGCTTAGTGTACTTTTTTGTATTAGATAACCTTCAGGCTTTGTTAGGTCCGAGGGAGAGAGCCTCACGTCCCAACCGCCGCGGGAGACGCTCCGGGCGTCGGGAGCCGCGTGACGACTCCCGGCCACCGTAGGCGCGGGCCTGCGGACGGAGAGTAATGGGTAGCTCACCGTCCGATCAGGACCAGGCCCGTGCCGGACGGCGCGTACGTGTTCCACGCGCGCCTCAAAGAGATGTCAGCATAAAGGAAGGGGCCTGCCAGGGCCGAAGCCTGCCGGGGGTGCGGGATTGTCCGAAACGGTTACCGCTACCCCGGAACATAAAGGGCTAAGGAAGGAACACGGATGGGTTTTAGTCAGTAAGAGTCTGACACTCCCTTCCCCTCCACCTAGAGCGGGAGGGGTCATTTGATGATTTCCCATCCATAAAAAAAAAAAAGAAAAAAAAAAGGCTTTGTTAGGTCTGATGTCTTAGGGACAATATTTTTATTGCTCTTGCTAGACAAAGTGTATAGACTGTGGTACTATTATATAGGGTCACATTAAAATATCTAGCGAAACTCTGCAGACGTGATGGGTAGGTACCATCATCATCTGCCTAGCCTTTTCCCAACTATGTTGGGGTCGGCTTCCAGTCTAACCGGATGCAGCTGAATACCAGTATTTTACATGGAGCGACTGCCTATCTGACCTCCACAACCCAGTTACTGGGTAATACGATACCCCAATGGTAAGACTGGTTGTCAGAATTTCGGGCTTCTGACGACCCGTAACGACTGTCAAAGATCGATAAATGACAGCAGGGACCAACGGCTTAACGTGCTTTCCGAGGCACGGAGGGGTCTTGGTATGTAAAGATGTTCACCCATCCACAGACCAACCGCGGCAAGCGTAGCTTAACCTGATCGATCGACCCGTGCGGCTGTTATTACTTAGCCACAAGCCCCAACCATATTATAAGAAAATTTAAAAAATATTTGATGTACTTTTTGGGGTCAACGACCGCTGGTAATATTGTTGTACAGACGCCAGCACTTCAAGCTACCCGAAGCTGTCAAATTTTCCCAATCAACTTTGAACCTTATGCTTTAGGAATAAAGTTGAAAATCTATTAAAGAAATTTGACAGTTTGTAGTAGCTTGATGTGCTGGCGTCTGTACTTGAAGTAGTCTTTTGTTATATCGTATTTAGATATTGATACCGATCACGTCTGTGTTTACACACGAAAAACGGATTTTTAAAACTGATATTGCAAGTGACTACACAATGACCACCAAAAAATCATCAAATAAATTTCTTTTATTGTGGTTAGATATCATTTTATCATGTTTACCCATCACGTTTGTGGAGTTTTGTTACCTAATTTATTTTACCCTGTATAGCTTGTAAAACATTTTCTTTTCAAAAAGGTGGTTCTCTATTCGACCCGTATGTATGTATGTATGTTTGTATGTCCGCGATTTTCTCAAAAACTAATGAACCGATTTTTGATAATTCTTTCACTAAAGTGATATAAATACTTTCAGGAAGGTTTTGGTATATAATACATTAGGTAATTATTCTTCTTTACTAAGTTATATGCATAAATGTACTGCATCTCCGGCATTTCTATGCGAATTTTCATGATTCTTGTAATCGGTGTCTTCAATTCTTCAGTGCACTAGTGTTAATTGAATTTGTGTGGGGTAGGTACCACTAAAAAGTGAAAAATAAAAACTTTTTTACAAAAAAGACCACCAACTTAAAAAAAAAAACACTACAAAGTGATAAATAACTTTAATTTCGGAAGTCGGTGTAAAAAAATGAAAATGCGGAACCCACTACACCGACTTCCGAAATTAAAGTTATTTATCACTTATTAGTGTTTTTTTTTTTTAAATCGGTTGTCTTTTTTGTGAAAAAGTTTTTTAGCTTTGTAGTAAAACAGTAAAAATAACAATCTAAATTAATGTGTCCGCTTCAATTTCGATTCGTTGATCGCCGTTGCTCTAATAGCGGAAAAATTCCTCATAGAGGGCAACGAATTGTTACAGAACCTCTTGTTCTGATTTAAATGTCAAAGTTAAATAACCTAGGAATTAGACTAGATTCTTAAATGTTCTAGAATGTTTATGACGAATAATATTTATGAGTTGTGTCTATTAAAATTGTCTAGTCTATAAAATTTTATCCGAAAATATTCTTGGATATTTACGACTAGCAGCGCCCCGCGGTTACACCAGCATAAGTGTCGATCCCATGGGAATATCGGGATAAAAAGTAGCCTATATGTTAATCCAGGGTATCAGCTACCTCCATACAAAATTTTATTAAAATTGGTCCGGCCGTTTGAGCGTGAAGAAGTAACAAACATATAAACACACACACTCACAAACTTTCCCCTTCATAGTATTATTGTGATTAGCTATTTTATGAAATGCTGAAATACAATGTATCGAATAGTTTTTTTTTCTTATTATTCTCGGTTCATTTAGGTAGCATTTTTTATTGCCAAACTGGGAATATAAGTAGATACGTAAGCTTTCATTTCATATAACTTCTACAGGGATATTTTTTTATCAAAAAATCAGCTGTTTCATACAAAAGTTCATTACCCACTTGACCAAAATGTATGAAACAGCTGTTTTTTTTTTCGTGATTTCAGAGATGGTCCCATAGTGAAAGTTCTTCATATTCATGGGTAGAACACCTTGTAAAAATTTGGATGGTGATAAAAAAATCTTACTGTATATGGGAGGTTCTACTATGCAATGCTATAAGGTCTTTGCTTCATTATAGTCTTAATTGTAACCAATAAAGGTCCGTAAACTATAGGAATTGCTGATTAATTAAATTTGCGACACTCGTAGCTTACCGCGCCTACCCAAAAATAAAATGGTAGGTATTTATTTATGTCAAAATCGTGGTAACTAATATTCTTCTTCAGCCTGCCCTCAAATAGTTACGTTGCCTACCCATTTATATTCACCACCAGAATCAACTGTTATGTGCAAACGCATAACAACGTCTATTGACACCGAAATACCCGCGCGAAATCGCGGGCAACCTCTAGTTACGTGTATACCGGTCTGCGACTATCAACTCTTGCGCATTTCGCAACAGACACACAACAGGTTACTGGATCTTGATATTGAATAGATAGGTCTATGAACTTTTTATTATTATATATTTTTGTGTTGTATAATTATATTTTTATTGTATAATTATGATGATTTTTGGAGCTGGCTGCTGGAGGGTTTCGAACTTTTTATGGGGTCGATGATGCCTGGACAATGGACATATTATGTGATTGGGAGTATATTTTTATATTTAGTGGTATTTTTATAGTCGAAAAGCTTTATACTTACAGAATGTAAAAAGACACATCATCACATAGCCGTCAGCTACGCATCCTGTACATCAAAACTAAGTAACATTGCGCAAAAATAATTGCTGCGAAACGACTTTTATTCTTTCGACTTTTTTTTTGTGATTTCAGAGTTGGTCCCATAGTGAAAGTTGTTCATATTCATGGGTAGAACACCCTGTAAAAAATTGGATGGTGATAAAAAAATCTTTCTGTATAATTAAAAATCTGTCTACAGAGGGGATAACAGTTTGACCTTCAATAGACGGTCCCAGATATGGTCCAGTACAAAAACAAAATTACAATGACGGGGAGTACATATACGTGACTCTTGGTGTCTTTTTACGCCCGTTATACTGATGAACTTAGATGTGACTTATTACCCAACTACGGCGAAGCAAAAAGGAGGGTTATGATTTTGACGTCACACTAAATTCAATATGGCGCCCTCTAGACGACATAGAGTGATGAATTTAAAAATAAATATTTTGGGATGGTGCCTTGTGGGGTATCAAATGAAAGAGCTTAATTAGCACATTTCAAAAATATGACTATTACTGAAATAAGCCCCAAAATAATTAAATTAAAAAAAAGTTTAAAAACTAAAACCCGACTGATGAAACAAGAAAGTACCTTCCCGTGGTCGCATGCTAGCATAACTTATAATATTATGTGAGTACAGCGGCATGCGACCACGGGAAGGTACTTTCTTGTTTCATCCTTTTCAGTAGTCGGGTTTTTGTTTTTAAACTTATTTTTTTAAATGCGTAAGAATAGTTTTAGGGGCAAATCAGGAAAATATTGACTGCGTTAATATAGTTTTTTTTGTTTGTAGCTGTCTCCAAACAGTTACCTATATGCGCTTTCTCATAGAGCGAGAGAAAATCTACAAGAAAAGTTACTCAGAAATGTTAGCCATAACTTGACTTGATAACGATTCAATTTGCCTAGCCTTTTACCCAACTATGTTGTGATCAGCTTGCAGTATAACCGGATGCAGCTGAATACCAGTATTTTACATGGAGCGACTGCCTATCTGACCTCCACAACCCAGTTACTGGGTAATACGACTCACCTTGTTAAGACTGGTTGTGCGACTTTAGGGATTCTGACGACCCGTAACGACTGTCAAAGATCCACGAATGACAGCCGAGACCAACGGCTTTAACATACTTTCCGAGGTATGGAGGGGTCCCACCCATCCACGAACCGACCGCGGCAAGCATAACTTAAAATTCGATCGACCCGTGCGGCTGTTATTATTTCTCCACGAGCTCCCCTCTCTGAATGGATAACGATTATGATACCATTATAAACGATACAGATACCTACGCATCGTACTTGAAATAAAAAAGGACATTTTATTTAATAACAAACCGCTAGAACATTGCACGATCCTTTTAGCATAAGTACCCTCCACACCAAAGGCACGCCATTATCCTTTCCGTAACGATATAAAAACTCAAACTCAACACGAACAGCCCAACGGATCTCAAACACACATCAAATTGAACCTCCCTTTTTTTCTGTTTCAGGTAAACATCAGCCACATACGGATTTGCCTACTTTTTGTCAAAGTAAGTGGGTGTATACTCTGTTTTAAAAGTATTTGATGAAAAAGTAAACAAATGGATTAAACAACGTACAGACGCCAGCATATCAACCTACCTGAAACTGTCAGATTTTCCCAATCAACTTTGAACCTTATGATTAAGTGATAAAGTTGAAAATCTATTAAAGAAATTTGACAGATTGTAGTAGGTTGATGTGCTGGCGTCGGTACATGTAGATGCCAATTTCTAGATGTAGAATTTCCACTTACAAATTGAGTGCTTTGGTTTGATTATATTTAAATAAATAAAACCAGAAATTCTAATTTAAAATCACCTTAAAAATGTTTTACATTTGACATTTTTATAACCTCAAATTTTCGTCATAGATTTTTCAATTACAATTTTAATAATGTTATTCAAACAATAATTTTGGAAAAACACGAATGTGCTAACTAATTCTCTTTACAGTGGGTGTTTAAGAATTTAACGTGAACATGGTTTGTAAGCAAACCATATGCAAAGTGTAAACTTTCATCAGATATAAATTTGGAACAGACTAGATTCAAAGCCCAATTACGGCGCGTCACGGGTCCCTGTTCGTGTATTGACAGCTTGATACCCTTGCCGACTTTTTTATCATGTTAGATAACCATTGACGTGACGGGGTGAAGTCGGTTTTGTGTGGACCTGCCTTCGGCAACGCAATGGATTGGGTGTGATTGGATTGTGTCGGGGTATTTCTTTTAAGGGAAAAGAGAAATGTGTTGGGGCTGTTTGAAGTGTATCAATAATGAAAGGTTTGTTCTCGGGATCAGATGATAGGTACTTGTTTGGAATTGTTTTAACCCTTAGAATAAATACCTGCCTATATTACCTGTGTTAAAAGCGTCATACTTTTCGTGATTTTACTGAATGGGAATGAGTCGTGTTTTTGAATTTTCTTTTGTTTGTAGAAACGGATTCCGGTCTTGACTTAAAGGACTTTATTTGAAGTACTTAAGAGGAAATGCGGGTGGTCGTTTCTCCATAGAAACGCTCTCGCCTGTTTTCTTTCTGGTTAATTTCCATAAAGCAATGATTTTTTACAGAATAATAAATATTAACTACTTGTATATTGTCTCTATGTTTTCCTTTTTGATGATACATTATTTTTATAAGCACTGCTGTCAACAGAGGCGTAGTGTACAAATTTGACAACTATTAATGAAAAAATAAAAACATAGGGACACATTTAATATCCTTCTTATTCAGTTTATGAAATATCTTTTAAATTTGTCCAATATTGGAGGAGGAAATAGGCGAGAGCCAAACCTCGAATTACGATTTTTTACTTAGGATTTTTCAAAAGTCTCTCCGACCGAGCGGTCCCGACTTATGAGTTAGTCGTGAGTACTTATATTTAATTTCATCACCACTGCTCTCAAAACGTTGAAGGAAAACATCGTGAGGAAACCGGCATGTCCTAGAACCAAAAATTCAAAGTCATCCACCAACCCGCAAAGGGCCTGCGTGGTGGATTATGACCCGAATATGATACAGGTACTTTTAAATAATAAAAAATAAAATAAATAAATAGGTAATTGTCGGTCAGAAAGATGAACCTTGCTCGGTTAGTCTTACCAATATCTAGTCTAACTGTCTGTCTTATCAACAGATATAGGTACCTATACCTAGATAACGCAAGTATCACGAACTGTATGAAAACTAAGCGTGCCACTTTTTGACTACCTACTATGACGTCACAAGCTCGCGCTCTCTCGCTCACGCTCACCCAGCCAGCAGTACGCAGGACAGGACTAAGCGCGAAAGTAGCGGCTTATGATTTTCGATCGTAAACTGGTGCGAGTTTTGGCACGCGAAGTAGTTGCTCTTGCATTATCTAGGTGTATCTATATCTGTAGTCTTATCAATGGCAGGAGGCGAAATTAAATACACCTCCGTCCTATCTAACTTATTGGGGACTGCAGGAGTAATCAATCAACCAACCAACTTAGCCTTTCGCAGTCCACTGCTGGACATAGGCCTCTTCCAGGCTGTGCCACAACACCCCGCCCTCCGTCTCCGTCCTGGAGTGGAGACCGCGTATCGGCAAGTAGATAGATACATGACCTAAAGTGTGGTCCTTGTCGGACTGCATAGAAAAGAAAGAGAAGCGCGATGACACAACGCTGGTAATTTATTGCAAAATATGAAGCATTTATCTATTTCCAAAAAATCTATTCTTTGGAGTAAAAAAATAAAACCCTAGTGCTTTAGTAGGTATGTTGCTTGTATAATATTCTGACAAAAAATCATAATAATTGTATGTATATTAGTATGGTTTTAATTGTAAAAAGAAAGTTTTTAGAGGTATTTTCATGATTTTTTTTCTAACGTATCAAATTAGTTGTATTATGTTTTCAAAGTCAAAGCATTTATTTCAAATAGGCACATAAAAGGCACTTTTGAACGTCAAAAATTATCTTATAATAGAATTGATTCTAGTCGCCCATTTTCAACACACAATCTACTTAGCATAATTATTATATCCAGAAGAATATCATATATTTTTCTGATTTTGTTTACCGTAGTCGATCATATACTTTTATTGTTTCTAAACCTTGTGTTTTTTGCGTTTAGGTCCTATAAGCCCCTTAAGAAAGTGGCTGGGTCAGATTAGATGCGGACAGGTGTAATAATGTGTTATTATTCTTGATGTGCTACTAACCTTCAACATTATATTACGCAGGGCACTAGGGGATGTCCTCTGAACTAAACGTAGCTAATATATTTAGTGTCACTTGAACAATTTTAGTTAATTAACTGTCAGTCACGCCCGCGACTACCGTGGCTATGAAAGTAAACTTTGTAGGATATTAACTGTGTATTTAGTTTACTCTTTGAGTTGCCTTAGATGAATAGAATTCTACAATGTATTTTAAATGTTTGTTGTTATTGTGTATTGCTTTGTAGTTTTTAAAGGAAACATTTACATTTTCATGCAATAAATATTATTACAAAATTGCCAAGTTTATGTAATCCTACCTGTATATATTATAAAGTTCAAAGTCTTGACTGACTGATATATCAACGCACAGCCTAAAGCGCTGCTCCTAAAGACATGAAATTTGGAGAAAGTGTTCTTTGTGAATCCACTAAGAAAGGGTTTTTCGAAATTCCACCCCTGAGAGGGTGAATGGGCAGTGTGAAATTTCACACGGACAAAGACAAAGAATATCGGCGAAAACCAAGATTTGTAAACAAAATGGGAACGCCAATTATTATATATATTTTTGCACAATGTACACACATTAACAGACTAGGCAACAATTTAGAAATACGTGACCCTGTTAGGGCGCGGCAAGTATTAGTACATTTAACTTATGTCTAGGTTAAGTATGTAAGGATAAGTATTATTATCACCATTGACAATGCAGAAATATAACATTTTAATAATCTAATTGATGCCATGTTATGTAGGGCACCTATTTTTAAATATTTACATTTACAACACAAACCCTTCAGAAACAATTGACAAATCGAAGCTATACACAAATTACAAGAAATTTTCAGAAAAACCTCTCAGAAAAATTCACGTTTCAATAATGTTTTACTAAAAGAACGGTACCTATGTACCAGACCTTTCTAAAAAGTAAAAACCTTTTCTAAAGTAAAATAAGGTATTTCGAATTTTCCATGAAGGCCTAGAGGTAAAGGTCTAACGAGGCAAATAAAATGTACCTACTGACACTGAATACTATGTTAACAATTATTGACATAAGGTCTGAAATTCGGGGTATTCCTCGAAACGCACCAACTTTAAAAGGCACCAAATGAAACGTCTATCGATATCATTTATTACGAATCCTTTATGCTCTTCTCTACGTTTCATCGTTGATGCATTTCGAGGAATAAAATTATATTTTTATTAATATTTAATTTTTTTTCGAGGAATTCTTTTGGT
The DNA here is from genome assembly GCA_945859645.1 of Amphipoea oculea. Taxonomy (NCBI): domain Eukaryota; kingdom Metazoa; phylum Arthropoda; class Insecta; order Lepidoptera; family Noctuidae; genus Amphipoea; species Amphipoea oculea. Next base: position 19,111,405 of record OX243880.1, read on the forward strand.
GCGTTTCAAAGTTGGTGCGTTTCGAAGAATACCCCTGAAATTCTAACTATATATAGAAATTGTCTGTTACCTATGTTTGAAGTTAATATTTTAGAATTTAGATATTTAAATGGCCTCTTTAGTTAATAAGTAAGAAGTAATATTTAATACCTAAGTTGTCGACGGAACAAATTCAACCGATATAGCCCGAAGAATTGCCAAACTTTAAAACATTGCTCGCAGAACAGACGAGAGATGGGGCCGAAAGGTTCTGGAGTGGCGACCGCATACTGCAAGATGTAGCGTTAGCAGACCTCCCACAAGGTGGACCGATGACCTTGTGAAGAGCGCAGGAATCCGCTGGATGCGGAAAGCACAGAACCTGTCGAAGTAGCGGTGCTTGGGGGAGGCCTATGTCCAGCAGTGGACGTCTAGCGGCAAAAATGAAGTACCTGCTGTATACAGGGTAAAATAGAATTCATGGGCATCCTTTTAAGGGGTCAAATCATCATTATAAACAAGTTTTACTATGGGACGGAACCTCAGATCGCGAAAAAAACTCAGCTCTTCCCTACATTTTGACGAGTTAATTCATCATCATCATCATTTCAGCCGAAAGACGTCCACTGCTGGACATAGGCCTCCCCCAAGCACCTCCACTTCGACCGGTTTTGTGCTTCTCGCATCCAACGAGTTCGAGACGAGTTAATTATGTGAACATAAATGCAAGGAACAGCTGTTTTTTTTTCACAAGTTTAGGTTTAGTCCCATAGTAAAAGTTGTTCATAATGATGAGTACAATGACCCCTTAAAAGGATGTCCATGATTTTAATTTCACCCTGTAGAATCCAATATTTACCAGCTCCTACGAATAAAGTTATATCAAGTACTAAAGTTATACCTATGTCTACAAAAATTGCAAGTTTAATTATATTTTTCTATTCGGTCATCTCAGTTAGTTAGACGATAAAGTTAGTTCTTCATCTCAAGTAAACAGATTGATAGTTCACCGGCTTGCTTTTACGAAACTTCGTCTATTCTTAGATTTATCTGAACTGCTTGTAGCATGACAAACGTTGATGTTAATTAGTAAGGATTCATCTTGCATCGTGATGACTTTTTATATGTTAACTAGCTGTACACCGCGGTTCACCCGCGTATGTGTCGATCCCGTGGAAATATTGAGATAAAAAGTAGCCTATTATGTTAATACAGGGTGTCAGCTACCTCCGTATAAAATTTTATCAAAATTGGTTCAGCCGTTTGAGCGTGAAGAAGTAACAAACATATAAACACACTCACACACATACCTACTCACAAACTTTCGCCTTTATAATATTAGTGTGATTTATACAAAGTTAAGCCTTGCCGAACTTCAGAAAGTGGTTGTCATGTGTGTGTCAACAGTACAAACATAATCACCCTATAATGTTCCCACTGCTGGGACACAGGCCTCCTCTCTGTAAGAATTAAGGAGCGGGCTGTAATCCAGTGTGGGGGCCCCCTGCTGGTTTGTAAATGTCACATGTCTTCGAATTTTTGGTTAAAGCGCCTGTCTCGGGCTCGTATTTATGACCGACAACTCGTAAGTCGCGGCCGTTACCACTGAGCCACCCCTGCTCCTGAATCAATGTGTGTCAATGAATCAAAGTAATCAGCCGATCCACAAAGATAGCTCATTTCACCAAAATTTTCACGGTGAGATCTTTACAAAATAGATATCGATCTCATAACGTTCATTTGGGAAAGCCAATGTCCAGCAGTGAATTGCTATAAATACGTATACGTCTGCAATCCAGGATGAAAAGTAGCCTATGTCCTTTTCCAGGTCATGGTCTACCCATGTGCCAAAAATCCGTTCTAAAGTTTCTAATATAGTTCAATCATGATTAGAAAGACACGTGGCGCCATCTATTATCATAATAACGTTATTGTTATTTTCCACGGGAACAGCACTTTTTTTCGGGATGAAAGGTACTCTATATCCGTTTCTGTACACCTGACAACGTATATGAAAAATTTCAGGATAATCGGTTCAGTGGTTTAGGCGTCAAAAGGTAACAAACAAACTTACTTTCGCATTTATAATATTAAAAAGTTAGGATGACCGCTAAATGCGCCTTTTAGTGTCCCAAATTAATTCAAAATCATGGCGTGAATACAACCAGTTGTATTTTCCAACCCTGTTTCATCACCCCCCTTAACATCAACCCCTTTGTTACCCTACACTATGACGTGGCGCGTTTCAAAGTTTGTTCAACTCGTTTTTTTATAAAGGAAATTACTTTGCTCTTGTTGATTAAACTCTGATGTTTTAATGCTGATAAAACATTTATTACGATGTGTTTTTAACAGGTTTTGATACCTATTCATCCAGTCTTACCAAGGAATATCTACCGTGTTACCAAGTACACATACATTTATTCGCCATGTGTAGGCACGGTCGTCAGTGTTGTTTGGATCGCTATGGACGATTGTTGATGGACACGTTTTTATATGTAAAGGAACTGTGTCGTGTACAAATGGCTTAACTGGGGTGTGGAGGTCAGATAGGCAGCCGCTATATGTTAAATATTCATATGCATCATGCACGTTAGATTGGTAGTTGACCGCAACATTTTTGGGAAACATTAAGGCAGATTGAAATCATCTGCATTCCTTACTATGAATTCTTTTGTCGTTCGATTTCAAACTCTAACTCAAACTCAAAGCATTTATTTCAATTAAACCATTACAGGTACTTTTGAATTGTCAAAATTAAGTAGTCGGTCAGTTAGTCAGAAAGTTGAAGCTAGTCGCCCATTCCAAAGCGTAGATCTCTATGGAGAAGAACGGGCAAGAAACTCCTTGGACACTCTTTTAAATTAAGATATTACAAAATCCTGAGTACATTATTCTTGTTGCTTCTATATGTGAGAACAATGTAAAAAAAACACACAAATGAAGAAACAATACAAGAAATAAGATTAAAAATAAGCCTTGGCAGTTAAGAGATGACCAGTTCAGTTCACGAACATGACGCATGGATCAGCACCATCCAGCTCAACCATTTTGTAGGGAACCGAATGATCCAACACACGCGCCACCATCCACCATTTGATAAGGCTATGCGCAGACCTAGTCAAAACATTGACCAAATAGCTTTGTCTATCGTTTACAAAACATTTGTTTGTTGACAATGTTTTGTTGCGGTGCTCATCAACGCTGTTTATATTTTCATAGAACCATATAATCACGCCTGGATTCCTGACCAGTTTGGGCAGATGTATACCTACATATACCACAGCCGCATTTCGCCAGTTATGTTTAAATTCCAAACTCCAACACGAAGCATTTATTTCATTGAAACCATTTACAGGCACTTTTGAATTCTCAAGGAGTCGGTCTGTCAGAAATGTTAATTTGAACTTTGTTAAGTATGACATTCAGTTTGTTGTTCCATAACTTGAAAATTATCTTAATTTTTTTATTCTACAGGGTGAAGTTGAATTCATGGGCATCCTTTTAAGGGGTCATTGTAATTGTAAAAGTTGTTCATAATGATGAGTACAATGACCCCTTAAAAGGATGCCCATGAATTTAATTTCACCCTATATAGAGGTATGAGGAACAGTGTGTGAAGTTTACTCATACTCTATAGAAAAGGGAGGATCCTCCAACCAGACGGGTGTTGTGTTTGGCGGGCAACTGCCCGATGATTCATGGCGGGTCGTTGTATCTATGCTAGTAGCGCGGTAAACTTTGCTTGTGAGATGCAGGATTTTGCGTGACGTCAGTATGACGCGTTGTTCGCATGTGGCGTTGTGTAGATACCGCTACCATTCAAATATAACTGATATTTTATTCCGTACGAATAAAAAAAATCATTGGCATAAATAAAGCGTGGTACTTGTGTTACGTTACCATTCTAAAAGGAAATCTGCTGCGTTTATGGATATTGAGTTTTATTAGCATGCGTGTTAAATATCTTTCGTTATACTGCTTAGATTATAATTATCAATGATTTACAACTTGTGCCGTAATTGGAAACTTCCTAAAGCATCTTTTCCAAAATAAAATTAGTAGGTACGCACGACTACACATCAAGCTATGCATAACCAGAATAAGCTAACTTCTGATTGTACGAAAAACCTATACAATGCGAGGTCAGCTAAAACGGGTAAATTATAATAATAATAACACATTTATTTCAGATTAAAAATCCATATGTTGTTAGTAAAAGTCTTAACCTAATGTTAGTAAAAAACACAAAACCACAAAATTGACTAATTGCAAATTGGAGCGACTGACACCTAAGTGTGCAGCCGTATCCAGTGAGCCAGCAATTATAGCTAAGGTCCAGCCACGCTAAATTTGCCAAAGATGTAAACAACAATGGCCGCTCGAAGTTGATTGTTTCCGTCTAGTTAGCTCGGAGATTTAGACGAAAACAAACATTACTTAAAATAAATGTTCTTGTATTTATATCGATTTTATTCAATTTCAAGCGGCCATTGTTGTTTACATCTTCGGCAAATTTAGCGCGGCCGGACTTTAGAAATGTTGCCGTGTGTATCTACTATCACGGTGAGTTACCAAAAATGAAGAAAATAAATGTCACTTATTCGTATTCCAATTTCAAAAATATACTATTCGTACCACCCAATCAGCACTAACAATAGGTGCGTAAAGTCACACTCACGAAATTGTGCGTTACGTCACAGCGCAGTAAGGCTAATATCGCTTTATGAATGCACGGAGCGTGTCCGCGATAGAATATGAAGCGCCACGTGCGCGTGTGTGACATGCCGCCCAACTGGAACACTTTCTTTGGACTTGTAATCAGTGGGTCGGGCTAGGGGATAGGAGGTAGCGGGTGTGTTGGTTTAGGCTGACAAAAAAATCAGTGGTTCTCCGGGAGTGCCGACAGAAGTGAAAACAAAACACAAACAGAATACTTTGCCATCACGCACTGACATATCGGATATACATTAAAACCGAGTACATCCCGAGGACAGCCGAACACATCCGAAGCAGTGTAAGTTAAAATCACATATCAGAATGGCAAGTGGTTTTGCTTGGTAATAGCTTGTCTGTGGAATTGGTGTGTGTGTGGAATTTTAATATCTACGTAATACACCTTATTACATTACATCATAATATACACCTTAATTTTTTATTTAACACACTGTAATTTAAATGGTGTTCATCATAAAGAGTAAGTATTGGGTCTTTTGTTTTGGTAATCGGCAAAAAGTCATATCTGGATGTGTAGTTTTACACCAAAATGTTCTCGTTTTATTAGACCTTAGTAAGTGGAAAATTGATTTCCTCATTCGTAATACCTTAACATCGTATAATCGTGTATGAACCAATTTTGCTGTTATCTTATATTAAGTTTTATATAGATTTTCTGTTTTGCGCAATCTTTAACATTCATTCACTAGAATCAATTCTATTTTAAGATAATTTTTGACGTTCAAAAGTGCCTTTTATGTGCCTATATTTTGCCTATCTTTTCCTATCTCAAAAACTTTATAGGCTCAAAAAAATATGTAAAAAAATTGGGGTCCCCAAAATATTTCACGCTGTACTTCAAACGGCAAACGAATCTAACATGTTCTCATACTATAAGCCTCCTCCCCGCTTCAGCGTCCAACCTGCACCGCAACATCAATCAGTAGTATCGGCTAATGCCAGTAACGGCCAGTTGCTACACGCAACGCAGCGGTTACGCAACGTGAAAGATATTCACGCGCCCGCAACGAATACTTATTCTGCAAAATTTTACTACAGCGTTACGATTGCATAGGAAACGCCTTCCGACTGTCTAAATGATTGCTATTATGTCGGAAGGTATATATTTGAAGTCAAAAAGAAATATGATGAAAGAAATGAGAATAATGGATTTTGATTAGACACTGTTCCAAAAAAACTAATTTCGGAAGTCGGTGTCAAAAAACGAAAATGCGGAACCAACGACACCGACTTCCGAAAATAAAGTTATTTATCACTTTGTAGTGCTTTTTTTTGAAGTCGGTTGTTTTTTCTTATAAAAAAGGTTTTTATTTTTCACTTTATAGTTATAACCTACCCCACAAAAATTCAATTAACACTTGTGCATTGAAGAATTGAAGACACCGACTAGAAGAATCATCAAAATTCGCATAGAAATGCCGGACATGCAGTACATTTATGCATATAACTTCGTACATAAGAATAATTACCTAATGTATTATATACTAAAACCTTTCTGAAAGTATATAGATCACATTAGTGAGAGAATTATCAAAATTAGTTCATTAGTTTTTGAGAAAATCGCGGACATGCAAACATATATACATACATACGGGTCGAATACAGAACCTCCTTTTTTGAAGTCGGTTAAAAAACCCCTTTGTGCTCACTAGTTCCTTCAAAATACAGTGACAAAAGTTAGTTGATATTTTTCCACTTCAGCCATGATGTCACGTTCCTCGTATGATTTAGAATACAAAAATAATAAGGTACTTCTAAGGGATTACTTTGTTATTTTTTATGATAAATCAAAGCCTCGGGAACCGGAGTCCGGCGTCAAGCAGCCTGCTGTGTTTTGTCGATGCGTGGGAGTTCCAGTGCCTTAGGCATCTTTTGGGCACGCTCGTTCCATTATATACCTCTTTCATCGCTTTCCATCAGGCGTGATCGAGGTCATGAGCGGGCCCATTCAGCAATAATAATAAAAAGGTACCTAGTTGAATTAGTCAATAAAAACGTTATAGCAGTTCAAACATTTGGATCACTAGAATTTGAAATCATAATGTAGTGTGTCGCAGCTGAAGTGGAAAATGGCCACTAACTTTTAGTCAAAATATCGCTACTAATAAGACTATTTCTTATAGGAATTTGGGTATCTAAATATAATCTAAATGGTCTTCACATGATCACTGACCAAAATTATGTCTAGACTTTAAAAGAGACTGTGACCTCTGAGTTGTTGTTGTTTCGGCCTTTCTTCTCAGAGTAGTCAGATAGGAAACGCCGACCATCACCCTAATTGCGTAACACACTATCAATCGGAATCTGAATTATTTTGAAGCAAATTGCTAATCCATTGCTACATAAGTTCGAAAAAAAAAATCTGCTCAATACGTAAATAACGCAATGAATGTTGTTGAACTGTCAAAATGAAACCGATTCTGATTAATAATGTGTTACGCAATTGCCGCGCTTATCTCTTTTTAAAATATGCTGACGTGTAAAAGTGTTTGTACAAACCTACTTAAAGAAATAAAATCATTTATCAAATCAAATACTCACCCAAAATCTTCAAGAAAATCTAAAACCACCGCCGGGAACATCACAACAGAACTTTCCAGGTCGATACCGCTAACACTCATGCGTGGCAGAACCCTTGACGGCTCCCATGGGAGGCCATAGGGAATCATAAAAGAGAATCAGAACGCGTTACGATAACAATTGAAGTAATAGATAATATTACATACGAGTCCTTTTACGAGACCCTGAGTGTGAGATATTAGATATCGTAAATTTTATTGTGAACATCGATCATTGTTTTGTGTGCCATCGTGGGTAATTTGTTTGTTTTGATGCATTGGTTTCTGAAATATCGGGGAGTGCTTCCAATTGTTTTGACGTTTTTATATTTATGATGATGTATCGATACCAAAATTCATCAGTAGAATGTAGATGAAATGAATCTTGAGTAAAATTAAGAGAGTGAAGCAACTAGAAACTATGAATTACAATAGGTAATAAAAAAGTTAAAACAATCTTATACTGGCTTATACTTAATCGAAACTCAAATAAGTTCCAATTTTGATTTCAAAAATATTAAAGTCTCTTATACTAAATATTAAAACTTCGTGGAAATTGTTTTACCAGAATCGCGTCACACCGACTCACACCGTCACGTTGCGTCTTTCTGCGGGAGTCTTTGTGGGCAATCTAATAATTGTGCCTCTTTTTGTGATCCTCAAATAATTCCCAATTTAGCGTCCTAAAAATACAATTATTAGAAGACCAATAAGTTTTTAGAGGGTCAATAAAATCATCATTCTCCCTCTCCTCTGCCCTTATCCCAATTTATTTGAGGTAGGCGCAACATATATATTTTTCTTCCATACTCTATTAGTCATCATCTCGGTAGTTTTTAGAAAGTCAGTTAAATATTCCCTTGTAATATTTAACACGCCACCTTTGTTCTTTCTATCGAGACTCTAGAAAAACAAGTAAAATTGATGTTCAAAAAACACAGATTCTGTTTTGTTTTACTGTGTCATATGCCACAAGTTCTTTTGCAACTTCGTTAATCTCGTATTTGACACCCTGGATGTTTTGCATACGTGTGAGATTTTGCCAAAATCCAATTTTGGTATGCGTTGTAAAAGGGAATGGTATTTCATACGTGACTGTTTCTAGGTCAGTGGTTGAAACTAGAATGTCAATAATTCAGTCATCTTTTTAATTTGTTGCAGAATTTTGGAACTACAATTTGATTTGTACGTTTTGTTTTTTTTTTCTTGCATCGGGCTTAAATATTTAAACCCTTCAAGTATTTCAAATTCGTTTAATATTTTTTCAACACACTTGCTCGTAAAATGGCTCTTAATGCACAGCTTTTAGATCCATAACGCAGTGTATTACAAACGCGTGCTTTTTCTTTACGTTACGGTACTCGTGCTTTATTTCCACAGATAACTATTTAATTTACTAGTCGGAGGTCGGAGAAGTGCGTTTTTTTTTTTAATCTCTTCAAAGAGACTTCATGCCAAAAAGAATCCGCGAGCCATATTTTACTTTTTTTTTAAATAGTCTGAATTGTCCTTGGTCCCAAGATGAACTAGATGAATGCGCAGTTGTAGCCCATGAAATAAAAATTTTCTAACGTTTTTTGCAATTTTCAGGTCAGTGTCAGGTTGTATCTTGATCAAAATATGATTTGCGACTATAACAGATACGTATTTACAGAATTATAATCATTAGAATCATTAAATACATCTTTCTAAGTTAGATTTGTTCCATAAGAACAAATCTCTTATGGAAAAGTTCTTAGGGAACAAATCTAACTTAAATATATATATTAATGATTCTAATGACTATAATTCTTTAAATACATATCTATTATATAAATATTCATTTTGATCAAGATACAACCTGATACTGACCTGCGAATTGTAAAAAACTTAAAAAAAATTTCGCTGTCTACCACTGCGCATTCACCTAAGGGTGCATCCACACATAGCGAGGCATGTGCCGCAAATGATTTTTTTTTTTGTATGGTTGCCTCAGGCTGAGGCATCTAACATACAAAAAAATGCACTTGCGGCGCATGGCTCACTCTGTCTGGATGCACCTTATAATTTTCCGTCGTCCCTCCCGTAACCAAACGGAAAAGACCACTGGCGTTCTATTATTGCGGATTCTCACTGAATTAATGTATATTTCTCTATGCAAATAGTACTTTCTAATTCCATACTAACTAAACTACAATTTGACATACGAGAGCACTACGATCAGTCTTAACATTATTTTGTGTTTATTATATTTTTTCTATAGGCTGTATATCGGTTTTACTTACTCTATGGGTAAACCTGCGCGCGCACGTCAGCGCGGCGCGCGGAATGACAAACCAAGCCCGCCATTATCCATACAAGTTAATATTTAACAATACAAGTCTGTTTTTTTCCTCACAAGTGTGTTGAAAAACGTCGTATGATACGCGTGTGCATTGATAATTAAACTCTCGGCTACCTTATCGCGCTCGCCTGCGGCTCGCGCGAATAATACCGCCTCGAGTTTAATGATCAACATAGCACACATGTATCATAATGTACTATTGTGGGATGTATGAACTCTTTTGAGGGTTTAATAAAATATTACTGTGAAACAAAAAAAAAATGCACATTTTTTCCGATGCTAAAAAAATACATTTTTACTAAGTAATAAATAAAAATAATAATAATTTATTTAGGTTCTTTTACAAAGTAATACATTTATAAACTTAAAAATACTTAGTGGTACCAAGTTCTTAACAGATGGTCTTAAATATTTATATAAAAGCTAGTTTAATTTACATGTTTTTTAATTACCTATTATATGAAAAGTGCGCTGGTAAATAGCCATTTAATAGCATTATAGTCAGAATAAGACGCCAGACAAATGGATTTATAGCTAGGAAATTAATAAAAACGTACAATCTACACGACACAGCGAGTGAGCGTCAATTATCGCGTGCAGGAAATAGACGAGCTGTCTATACAGTAGTTAATATTGCCTGGTGTACTAAGCTGAATAAGTTATACGTATGTAAGGAAATAGGTCACTATGCTTTGAAACCTATTTGATCAACAGCAGTTGTTGCTGATATGCCTCTCCTTTTATTATTGACTGGTCTGATAGGAACTGCCAAAGGAACTATCTAGTCTCAGTAGTTTCTTCAGCTTTTACAAAGGAACTACTGATCCGAAAATTCTCAGTAGTTCCTTTAAAGGAACTACGAGAAGGAACTAGTGAGCATAAACGGGCTTTTTGGGTATCCCCTGATTTACAAAATAGATTTATTCGATATTAATAATCGAGTAAATCTGGGAGATATGAGATGAATGACCAGAAAAGGGGTGGGTACCGAGAATTATGGGAGAAAAAGATATATAGCGCTGAGCCCAAATCAATTGTGATGAGGACAGGAGAACAATGATAATTTTCGACGGTCTTGTTAAATCTGGTTATCAGCTAAAATCCTACGTCGGGCAAGGTCTTATTGGTGAGGGACTTCTTAGTAGCCGCCAGAACGCTGGATTTGTGACCCTTTCCGGAAATTCAGGCATTTTTTTTTTTATTGTTGTATGGACTCGCACTTGACCTCGATCACGCCTAATGGAAAGCGATGGATGAGGTCTATGATGGAACGGGCGTGCGAGATGCCTAAGGCACTAGAACTCCCACGCATCGACTAAACACAGCAGGCTGCTTGGCGCCGAACTCCATTGGGAGGGTTGTCGCAAACTGGGTGGGCGCTAGCCCTACCACCGCAAGGGTCTTCCCTTGCGGTTCATGGTTCATGGCAAGAGGCTCGCCCCCTATTACATGGGAGTTAAAAATAACTGGCGAAATGTTGGTGTACTATAGGCAGACTTCAGCCTGACCCCTCGGAGAACCCAGACGTGATTATATGTAGATATACACCGTGAAATTTTAATCACCGTTTTCCTCTTAAGGGGTCATTTTACTCATCATTATGAACAACTTTTACTATGAGACCAAACTTGAAATCGTGAAAAAAAAAAATGAGCTGTTCCCTACGTTTATGTTCGCATAACTCGTCAAAATATAGGGAACAGCTGATTTTTTTTTCGCGTTTTTTTTGGTCCCATAGTAAAAGTTGGTTTTAATTATATGTACATATAAATTTTAATCACGGTTTTCCTCTTAAGGGGTCATCTTAAGAGGAAAACGGTGATTAAAATTTCACGGTGTATATTAAATATATCCATCCAAATAACCTAAGCTATTAAAGAAACATAAATTGACAACAATACATTCAACATAACATATAACTTGCTCAATAATACCGTTCGTGCGGGCCCTAGTTATCCAATCGTTATAAAGTTACATTCCAACTGCGGCCGCCATTATGATTTCTTGCTCCATTTGTGGATCACGAAGCGTTTTGACTTTATTTCATAGTTATTGTTCTGTTTTGATCACGTTTATGCAGTTAGTGAGGTAGGTAGAGTATTTAGCTACTTACTTGTTTTTTTGGGTCTGTAGTAATTGTAGAATATTATTTAGACTAACTTTCTCAAAACGGTGAAGGAAAACTTCATGAGGAAACCAGAATGTTCTAGAACAATAATAATTGTTTCAAAGATTAACTGAATTGGACCAAAAATTCGAAGACATGTCACATCCGCCAACCCGCTCCGGGCCTGCTTGATGGATTACTGCCCATTTCCTCTCATAGAGAGGAGGCCTGTGTCCCAGCTGTTGGAATATTATAGGCTGATTATTTAGACTAAGGGCTTTTATACCGTTTCTTGCGGCTCTTCTCCATAGGAAATGACCAATTTGAACCGTGCACCTAGCTTCTGACGTTTCATATGTGCCCATGTAGGTTTATATTTTTATATTGTTTTATAATGGCGTCTAATCTAACGCCATTAAGTCCTGACACCGTATGTGTAAGCTTAGTAGGAAAACCGATTCTGCTGTTGGTAATTCAATCACTAAACCATATGAATCATATTATTATGATGTAAGTAATACATTTTTTGTAGAACTTTTCTACTTTACTTTTTTTTCTCACCGATATTATCATACGGTTTATACGCAGTAGTGAAAACATAAGATCTATTTCTAGAAAAAAATATTCTTGAAGTCTTACAACACCGACTTACCTACTCAGAAACTAACAGAACCATTTTCCTAACATCAATACCTAACCTTATCTTTTCATCCACAAGTACCTACCTACCTACATACGGGCCCTATCAGAATACCAGCGCTGCGACATTTATTTTTTAAATGTCGCAGCATCATGCTGAGATAGGAGCCTTTTGGCCTCGTATAGGAGTTTCTGTCTCATTTTTCTTTTTGTTACTTTATTTTTTTTATATAACTTGGTTTTTATTTTTACCCGACTGCGCGACGCAAAGGAGTGGTAATGTGTTTATCAGTCTATGTATGTATGTAAGTATGTATGTATGTATGTTTGTATGTTCCTTTGAAGCACTATACAGACCAAACGCCTGGGCAGATTTTTATGATTCACACGTCAATCGATTCCTCTTAGTCCGGCGAGTGTCACTAAAGACATGACGTTCATGAAAATTCAATATGGCGACTACTAGACGCCATATTGTGAAAATGAAAAAAATGAAAGTCAAGAAACTATGTCAAGTGGGGTATCGTTGGATAGGTCTTTCAAAAATATCAGTGGTTTGGGAAGACCGTTTTTTGATTAAGTAAAACGTTCGTGACTTATCAAGCTTTAAAGTACCAATTTTCGTTAGAATCAAGTGTCCCCCCCCTCTACCAACTAAACGCGGCAGTAGTACCTATATATTACGAGGTTTAAAGGGAAACTATCACACTTAAGTGGGATTTACAACTCATAACTAAAAAGAATAAAATAAAAAAATTAAATTTAAAAAATCAAAAAACCCGACTGCGGTAAAAAACTTAAGTTAAAAAGAACTGAAAAGCTAAAAACAAGCCCATTTTAAATTAAATAAAAGTTGGAAGCAGGCGGGACCCATACCATTTTTCTATTTTCAAACTCAAATGGGTCCCGCCTGCTTCCAACTTTTATTTAATTTAAAATGGGCTTGTTTTTAGCTTTTCAGTTTTTTTTAACTTAAGTTTTTTACCGCAGTCGGGTTTTTTGATTTTTTAAATTTAATTTTTTTTTAATGTGTTTAGTTTAGTTTGTGATCTTCCTGTACGAGTCACAATAAATACTTTTTCTTTCTTTCTTTCTTTCTACATCCAGACTTCACCTTCAGCATCCGAAAAATATTTCATCATAGAGCCCCATTCACCTTTCTGACTTCTGACGTCATACCCACTATTGAAGACCATGCTGGCTCGTGACGTTACGCCATTGTAGTACGATATTTACTTGTGTACCAAGAAATAAACGCGAGATAACAAGAAATGGCTCCCATTTCCTCTCGGTGAACGTACACAGTTCTCCAATTTCCGTGTTCGCTGTGCAAGGTGTGTTCGGTACCTCTGCGTCTTGTGTGTTGTGGGGTGGCTTTGTGAGACATGTTTCTGTGACGAGAATGTCGGTATGTTTTGGTTATAATTATTGTACTGTAGGTACTTATATTATTTTGGGAAGTTACTTTGTCTATTTAAATTATGTAAATTTTGCTTTTGATGATAAATGATATTTATTTCTGTAAGTACGTATGTTTATTTGTTCCTGTTACACTATAATAAAGTTTTTATTATTGAAATATTTAAATAATAACTAATGCCCAATTAATTAATAAAAATTAAATCCTAACTTAACTAAAACTATACACAAACTCAAATACAGATTGAAATTGAAAACATGCGACAAATCGAAATGGGAGATTGTACTCATCATTATGAACACCTTTTACTATGGGAAAAAATCAGCTGTTCCTTGCATTTATGTTCACATAACTCGTCAAAATGTAGGGAAGCGCTAATTTTTTATTGCGATTTCAAGGTTTGGTCCCATAGTAAAGGTTGTTCATAATGATGAATGTTTGACGTTCAAAAGTGCCTTTTATGTGCCTATTTGAAATAAATGCTTTGACTTTGACTTTGAATGATGAGTACAATGACCGCTTAAAAGGATGACTATGAATTCAATTGCATCCTGTATAAGTTAGAACTAGAAAAGCTCGCAAATTTTTACGATGCGACTTCGCATCGCAGTTTTGGGTACAAGCCCTAAGATGATACCTAAACACATTCCTCTGAAAACAAAGCAACCGTCACGTACCGCGTAACAGTAACGAAACGGTATAACAGTTACATTTAACACATGGTTGGGCAAATAACACGCAAATGCTCTGTGTACTCAAGTGGGGACAGATATCGGGAAAAAATTCCAGCGCTTTCGAGACATTTTCTAAGTAGTATCGCTGTTTTAATGGTGTAAATAAGCTTCAAATAATAATTGGGCGCTATTTGTCGTTTAAAAATATTTATAATGTATTATTTTTAGTCGGCAAATGGTATCATGCTGCCAGTAGCCCGAATGATTTTACACTAGCTGCGCCCCGCTGTTTCACCCGCATAGGTGTCGATCCCGTAGGAATATCGGGATAAAAAGTATCCTATGTCCTTTCCCGGTACTCAAACTATCTCTATACCAATTTTTTTCTAAATCAGTTCAGCGGTTTAGGCGTGAAAAGGTAACACACAGACAGACAGACAGAGTTACTTTCGAATTTATAATATTAGTATGGATGGTCACATCCACAGACCAACCGCGGCAAGCGTAGCTTAACCTGATCGATCGACCTGTGTGGCTGTTATTATTTAGCCACGGTCTCCGTAATCAATTAAAAACCGGTTAAATGCCGTAATTACAGACATGATTAAAAAGCCATTGTGTCTCGCGTGGATCCACGTTTAAGCCTACTAAGGATTAAAGCCACTTTCTTCGCCCAAATTGTACCCTATTCCACTACACTAACTATTAGTGTAAACAGAAGCTTGCCACTTAAGTGTCCTCAAATGGGGACGTTTGGCATCCACTCGGTAAACAGCTGCAGGCAATGTCGCAAGTGGCCGGCTGTGATAGGGCTATGTGCTGTCTTGACAAGATGTGTAGTAGAGTAATAAGTGTACCAGTTGGCTTGAAATTACACGTATAAGCAGTAGTGGGTTACGCAGTGATAAAAGTTGTTTTTTTACCCGACTACGGCGTAGCAAAAAGGAGGGTTATGATTTTGACCGGTATGTATGTATGTATGTATGTTCATCTGTTCCCTCATAACCTCTAAACTCCTTGTCATAGTTAGACAAACGAGGTATCGTTAGAAGCGTCTTGATCGTCCGCTGGTTATAGGCTAGATATGTGACGTCACATTAAATTAGATATGATGCTCTCTAGCGCACATAAAATTTAGTTAATCATGCCATGTTGGGTATCTAATGAAAGGGCTTAATTAGCACATTACAAAAATATAAACATTGTTGAAATAATCCCCAAAATAATTAAATAAAATATAAGTTTAAAAAACACGTCTACTGAAAATGATTAAACAAGAAAGTACCTTCCCGTGGTCGCATGCCGCTGTACTAACATATTATAAGCTATGGTAGCATGCGACCACGGGAAGGTACTTTCTTGTTTCATCCTTTTCAGTAGTCGGGTTTTAGTTTTTATTTTATTAACGTGTGCAGCTTGAGGGGTATGGATCTATATCACATAGCAAACTCAAAATTAGACTTGAAGATTTTTTTTTAAGTAAAGCATTTACAGGCAATTATGAGTGTTCGAGGAGTCGGTCAGACAGAAAGTTGAAACTATGCTCTCAAGGAACCGAACACTTACGTATTTGATACAAACAGCGCCCCTTTCGATCCCGTGGGAATATCAGGATAAAAACTATAATGTGTCCTTTCCCGGGACTCAAACTATGTCTATACCAAATTTCATCTAAATCGGTTTAGCGGTTTAAGTGTGAAGAGGCGACAGACAGACAGACATACTTTCGCATTTATAATATTAGTATGGACACCACGTGTACGTCTTACATCTACGCCCATTCCCTCTCGATGAGAAGAGGCCTGTGTCCCAGCAGTGGGAACATTATAGACTGATTTTACGGTTTAACATAATTAGCCAAAATGGTCTCCGACACACGACACCCTTTGCACGATAACACCCTTGTGCCACAAAGGCTGGAAAGCCGAAACAGTTTCTTAAAGTGTGTCGTCCCATTCACTGGCGAACCCCCACAAGAAAGACTGAAGCTGTGGCGAGACAGTGCTTCCTTACCCAAACCGTTCGTTCCACTCGCTGAGGACCTCCCACCTGGACATGAGTTACCTTGGGTAACCTGGAAGTCTTTAAACAGACTCCGGACCCAGGTTGGCCGAAGCAAGGAAAACCTGTTCAGGTGGAGATTTATAGACGACTTCGCCTTGGAGTGTAAAATGTGGTGCTGTTCCACAAACGATGGGACACTTAATATCGTGCCCTGCGTGTCCTGACAGCTGCACGTTACAGGAACTGATGGACGCTAGTGATGGCGCCAAACAAGTGGCCGAATTCCGGGCCGAGTAGGTAGGTACATTTAGATTGCTATCGACACGCTAAGAAGAAGAGACATAATTAATTTCACTCAAAATGAATACAATTATTACTACACAACAATACAATTACAATTGCTTTCTTTCAGTAAAACGTTACAAAAAGTTACTGCGAAGAACTAACATGAAATGCGCATTTACACTAGTGCGCAATTCAATGATTGCTGTATGAACGTAATAATTAATCCATTGTACAAACGACATTCATTACAGCTCAATAAAACTCAAGTCTTAAATGAATCCCCTGAATGGGACGATAAACGATTAGTAGATATTAATCACGATATGTCCATAAAAATTAATCTGCAATAAACGTTAAGGACTCTATGAACAACGGTTATGTAATCTTAAATATAACACAATTTACCACTGAATAATTTATAGATTATTTATTTATCTGAAAATGTCGTGAGGATAGTTTTGAGCATGAATTTCGATGGCTATAAGAGTAGGGGAAGACGAAGAAACGATGGATGGACTGCGTGAATGATGATATGGTTAGAAAGGGGGTGACTGCCGAGATGACGACTAATAGAGAAGTGTTGAAGAAAAAACTTTTTAACAAATAAATTAAACCTCCGAAAAAACTGAAAAGTAAAAAATAATAAACCTTTTTTATGTAACCTTAATAAGTAAGTTCATATACTAATGTAAGTATACCCAAGTAATTTTGAGTCGGCGCCAAACAAGCAAATTAATATCGTTGCGAGTGGTCGTGCGGAGAGCGCAGTTTTTGTTTGGAATGTTAATGTTTATCGCTGGAGATTTCGCGTTGAATTGTTAATTTGATTTGGTTATTTCTTTTTTAAGTTAATTTAGTAATCTTTGTTCATTGATTGTTTGGCGCCGACTAAAAATTCCTCCTCCCCTTCAGTTTTTTCGTCGGTTAAAAAAGACATGTGGCGCCGACCTCAAATAAATTGCGATAAGGAAAGGAGAATTCTAGTAATCTGTTTAACAAACCTTGTATCGTTATTTTAATTACGAATATCAAATGAGAAGGCAACTGTCAAATGGCCTGTTCATTATTCCGAAGTAGCGGTAATTTGAGAATTCCTTTTTGTAAGATAAACCTTTGTTGAGCTTTGGTATTTTTAATAAAAATGTTCATTATTTATATTAAGTAGAACTAGCTTCTGCCCGCGACTTCATCCGCGTGAAATTTCACCCTCCCCCCATTCATCCTCTTAGGGGTGGAATTTCGGAAAGCCCTTTCTTAGTGGATACCTACTCTTTACAAAGAACACAACCTCCAAATTTCATGTCTCTAGGACTGGTCCTAGAGACATGAAATTTGGAGGTTGTGTTAACGCAACGCACAGCCTAAACCGCTGGCGGTTTAGGCTGTGCGTTGATATATCAGTCAGTCAGGATTTTGAATCACACTAATATTATAAAGGCGAAAGTTTTTGAGCGTGTGTGTGCGTTTGTATGTTACTTCTTCACACTCAAACGGCTGGACCAATTTTGATGAAATTTTGTATGGAGGTAGCTGACACCCTGGATTAACATATAGGCTACTTTTTATCCCGATATTCACACGGGATCGACATTTACGCGGGTGAAACCAGTTTTTTATATATAAATATATATATAGATAGACGAAAACGCAAAAATTAACTAAGAATTTTCCAAACTCAGTGACGTAAATCATATATAAGCATAATCAGACTATAATATTCATACTGCTGGGACACATGCCTTCTCTCAGTGAGAGGGAGGATCCTAAATCCTATATAGTACATACTAATTCCATGCGTAAATCATGGTGAACGTACCGTTAACAACACATAAGTGATAAAACTTTCACTACGAAAATCGCCCTTACTGCTACGACATAAAGACGCTGTTAATGTCAATTTGTTATCACTGAAGTGCAAATGTTAATCGTTGTTTGCGGCCTTACTCTATCCAAATTGCTAAACATTTTTTCCTCATCGTCCGGCAAAACAAAGAGACCTCGAATCATCGATGTCCCTAACTAGTGGCCACAGCATCCGGAACGAATCAGATTGGTCCAGTCTGTTGCTATACAGGAAACCGCGGTTAGCGCTCACGTGTCGAGCCAATGTCCATTAAATTGACATCATTAAAGACCTGTTTTGTTCGTGATTGATAGTACTTTGTACCAGGATAACATGTGTAAGAGGATATCTTGTCTGGGAAAGGTTTGAACAATCGTTCTTTGGTGGTCTAGCGACAATTTCTATTATAATTGACATCATTATTAATAATAATATATAATAATATTCCACAACTATCACACAACGCCATCTAGTCCCAAGCTAAGCAGAGCTTGTGTTATGGGTACTAGACAACTGATAAACATACTTATATATTTCTAAATACATACATATTATAGATAAATTACACCCAGACACAGAACAAATGATCGTGCTCATCACACAAACATTTGTCCTGGGTGGGAATCGAACCCACGAACTCCGGCATAGCAGTCAGGGTCACTAACCACTAGACCATCAGGCCTGTCGGCATAAGGCATTGACGTGTTTGTCCTATGACCGGAAGAGTCTATGAACTTTGTACCAGGATTCCATAGCCATAAAAGATGTCTAGCTAGTTAGATATAAGCAATTTACAGTATTGTCCCTCCTTCCCCATTTAAATCCATCCAAAGGTTGTCTATAAAAGATCGCACTTAGCGATAAAACCGGCCATTGTGTCACCCTTTGTAAAATTCTATATTTATATCTGTAATATATATGGTGTACAGTCAAGAAAAGAGATAAGAATGCAGGATCGTCGGATATAGTTGAAGTTTAGCAAGAAACCGATGGATGTTCTCGAATAAAATTTAATTTTATTAATAGAAAACAAACAACTCATTTATCAAATTAAATTTCAGTCGACAACATCCATCGGTTTCTTACTAAACTTCAACTATACCGACGATCCTGTATACTTATCTCTTTTGTTGACTGTACATAATAAAGAGTATTCTATAGGGGCCCGGGGCTAAATAATACCAGCCGCAAAGGTCGATCGATCAGGTTAAGCTACGCCTACGTTTGCCGCGGTCGGTCAGTGGATGAGTGACCATCTTTACATACCGAGACCCCTCCTTGCCTCAGAACGTTGGTCCCGGCTGTGATTCGTACATCTTTGACAGTCCTTATCAGAAGCCCGAAAGTGAGTTCGAACCCAGACAGGCACTTTACTTTGTTTTAATTTCACTACCACTGCTCTCAAAACGGTGATGGACAACATCATGAGGAAACCGGCATGTCTTAAAACCCAAAAATTCGAAGACATGTGACATCCACGAACCCGCACTGGGCCTGCGTAGTGGATTATGGCCCACTCCCTCTTATAGAGAGGAGGCGCTGATTATTACTATACTATTGTACTTACGCCAAAACCATCAAAATCGGTTCGTAAGTTTCGTTGAGATTATCTGAGAAGATTTTATGCTAGCACTTAACTTTTAAAACCTACTTCACGCTTCAAAACGGCTCTTGGCGAGTAATAATCACTGAGGCTTGAAATTCACCATCGTTTTCATACATCGCAGGTTAAATGGGTTCATCCTTTCAGATGAAGCAGGCGTTAAATTTAGTTTTCAGCGTCAGACCGCGAAGTTAGACCAAAAATAGGACATAGGTACTCTAAGTAGATCAGTGTCGTCTAAAAATATTACGGTCTTGATCTATTTTTGGACTAGACTGAAGTCGTTTGTGGTATAAAAGAATAGTGCTGATTCTACAGGTTATATTATGTTTTATTTTTATGATTAAAAACTTTAAGGCGGTATCCCCTACACCGGCCGGACACCGCTCCGGTGTGCGGTGCTGCGGTTTTTAACTTTGCATGTAGAATCTTGATTTGTATACAAAAACCGCAGGGTACAACATACTGACATCGCATCTCCGTGCGGTTCCCGACTTCCCCAATATTCTCACGAAATAAATGAAAACGAAAAATATTTATTTTTCTTAAAACAGTTACATGGATTATAAATGAGATAACCGTAGTAAGTAATTGATAATACTTATGATGGGGCTACCTGGCTCTTTCCCATAAATTATTAACAATATTGAGACGTTTTTTGACGTGATAACGGCTTATAAATCGATGAACATCGGCTGCACGCACGAAAAAGCATGACTCATTGTCACGTTCCGCCTGAGCCGAGCGTGCAAGCGAGAGCGCGGAACAAGCGATAGAGAGGCATGATCGGTTGTTTTCTTATGACGTTTTTACAAAAGGTGACTAAAAATTAAAAGGACGAAAAGGCATAAATAACACTGAGATTTAGTATCAGCCATCACTTACAGTTCTGCTTACCCACTACATAAGCAAACGTCGAAAATCGACCACAAATAATATAACAAATCGACCATAAAGCGGTGTGCGGATAATAAAAGTACTGTTGCCAGGTTATGACGACGAAATTCTCCCCAATTTCCGGGTGGCCCTCGTAAAGCGGGGCGGGTGGGGACAAAACAATTTTATTGCCTGGCCACACTGCTATCGGTGTTTATGGCCTTACTATACGGGCGGCAGCTACTTTTAGTGGTTGTTACACGATGTACACTTTAACCCATTGTGGGAATAGAAGGTTTGAATGGAATTTTTGCCCTTTATCTGCAGCTTTGTTGAATGGCCAGGGAAATTGCAACGCGTTTGGATATTGGTTGTAACGGTTCTAGTGACCATATTGCCTATATATCTTTCGCAAAGCATTGATGCCATGTCTTTCAGTTTGATGTATCTTATATCTTATGTCTTGGTTTATAGACATGCCCCCTTACTAATAAACGAATGATATCAGATGTATTCATCTGAAATGGAACTATTGTTCCACACCGATTTCTCCCTTTCAGTCGTCAGTAATTTGACTTTTGAAAGAAGAAGACAAAGCGTTGTTTAACTATACAGACGCTACACAACGTTTATTATTAAGGGGTTAAGGGGGCATGGCAGGTACTTCGAATTTCATTTCCGGACTAGCTGCGCCCGCGGCTCCGCTTACTTTGACTTTGTCTTTTTTTTTATAAAATATTGTAAAACATTTTCAAAGAGTAACTTTGGAGTTTCTTGTCCATCCTTCTCCATACGATACTACTTTAGGGGGCCTGTAGTGTATGTAGATTATACTATATAGTTCTGTCGTCTCATGCGTACACGCCGCACGCTATAGATGGTGGAGGAGCGGGGCATACTCCCCCTCCCTCACGCACTTTGCTCGGAACCACGAAGCTGGACGGACGCGCGTGCGGCGAGTTAGGCAGTGAGCCGATATTTCAAGTTAAGTGCACGAACAGTACAGGGCCTAAAATCCATTATATTTTCATGCAAATTTAGACGTACAAAAGTGCCTTTTAATGGCCTACTTTAAATAAATGGCTAATAATTGACTTTGGCTTTTTACTTTACAAATCAATGGAAGCTTGAAATTGTGGTATACATATTTCTATCTGGATGACTTACATGATTCAATGACAAGGATAAAACATCTTCAGTGGACTTCACCTATGATTTTTAAGATGTAGATGTTACCTTTATGCTCGGTTACTATAAACGAAAACGAATCGTATTGAAGCAAACTGATTCGTTTTTGTTTATAAAGACCAATGGTAGCATTTTC
This sequence comes from Amphipoea oculea, assembly GCA_945859645.1. Lineage (NCBI taxonomy): Eukaryota > Metazoa > Arthropoda > Insecta > Lepidoptera > Noctuidae > Amphipoea > Amphipoea oculea. Next base: position 19,133,777 of record OX243880.1, read on the forward strand.
TATGAAGTATTCCCGTTTGAGCACCTATTCTTAGAGCACCAAAGGTATTCCCATTTGAGCACCAATCAATATTTTAACGTGGTGCTCAAAGGGGAACAATAAAAAATATTTAACTTTATTCCTTTTTGAGCACCTACGGTAGCTTCTAGAACTGGGCGTATCAGTAGATTCGTAAGCTTAATACCTGTGATAGCTGCTTCCATATGGGTGAGTCTACTAAACAAAGCTATGATTTGCTACATTATTTGGTGCAAGAGTCTTAATTTTAACCAATAACGGTCCGTAAATTATAGGAGCGGCCATTAGTCTAAGTTGAGGGACCAGCCAGTACAGGGGAAAGACTGAAATAAAAACACAGCCTTATTGTCGCAGACTGTCTTACTATAAAAGAAAAGAATGCATTAGGCGACGTCACCTTGACCTCTTAAGAATGAGTCGCGCCATTTCTTTTCATACAAAGCACTTACCTACATAATCTACATTCGATGGAAAGGCATAGCTTTTAGAAAAATCACAGCTTTATTTAATGATGTGTGATCATGTGTGCAATTTATGGAAGGAGTTATGGGGTTATGGAGAAATGTCTTGACGCTGCGTGAGCGTGCGTGATCCATTGCCGCTCGTTCGATGTCCACCGCGGACAGCATGGATGGAAAGCAGCAGATAAAGTGATTTATTTTACTCCGTTGGTGTAATTGCCGTATGACGTTCCAGTGTGAGGATAAATAAATAAATGATGTAGAGCTAGGTCATAGCTTAGTGTTTAGGTTGAAGAAAACTGTCTAAAGTCCGGCCGCGCTAAATTCGCCAAAGATGTAAACAACAATGGCCGCTCGAAATTGAATAAAATCGATATACAGAAACATTTGAAATTAAAAAAAAAAAATGGCTATCAAGGCATTAAGTCCGCCTTTATACAGTTTTTACTTGTGCATAAAGTTTTAATAAATAAGTAAATAAACATTTATTTTAAGTAATGTTTGTTTTCGTCTAAATCTCCGAGTTATAAAAGTGATATGCATTTAATTTTCCTTTAGCTGTGTCATTAAGCTAAGAAGCGTCTCATCCCGTGGTAGGTACATACTTTATAACGCTCTGTCGCAAAGTTAGTACAGCAGGTGTGAAGTACTTCACGTAGACATTAAACTAAACTGCGCACATGGTTTTAATGACTTAGGTACTGAAGGACATTTGAGTGACAATATCTTTGTTGGAAAGGAGCATGCTAAATACAAAGAAAAAAGACAAAGTAAATCTATAAGTGTTATGAGAAGGAAAACAAACGTTGCAGAAGAGGTGGGGACGGAGGGGGGACGGAGAGGGGACGAAGGTTCAGACCGGAACAAATCGATGTGACTTGCACAATTAAAAAACTAAAGCAATGTAGTGTGGGGGATTGTGGGACAATTAAAATGCTTTCAAAACAATTATAGTTGGTTTATTTTATCTTCTCATCGATACAAATGGAAATCCTCCTAATTTTAAACTATTAAATCTTAACGTCTTTTATTCTACACCGTATGACTATCGTCTTATCCCTTCCAGTACTTATCCGCTTTTCCTCTCCTCTCTCTTTCTCACTGTCGTTCCTTCCCTCTCTCATGCGTTACGTTCCATTCCTCATATATTTACTTGTACAGACGCCAGCACATCAACCTACTACAATCTGTCAAATTTCTTTAATCGATTTTCAACTTTATCACTGAAGCATAAGGTTCAAAGTTGATTGGGAAAATGTGACAGTTTCGGGTAGGTTGATGTGCTGGCGTCTGTACATTCAAAACATTCATCCTACAGTAAAGTGGGCAGGGCATGTCATGAGGGGTAAAAACGAAAGATGGGCAAGAGAAGTGACAGAATGGTATCCTAGAGAAGGAAAGAGGAAAAGAGGAAGACCACTTCAAAGACGGGAAGTCGACCTGAAAACTACTGCGGGAGGGACATGGAGGAGAAAGACTCACGATCGTGAGATATGGAAAAGCCTGGGGGAGGCCTATGCTAAAGAGCAATCTGGAGATTTCGGATGTCTAAACTTAATTAAATACAAGAAGATTATTTCATCACCATCCAAATTTTTACAGGGTGTGTTCTACCCATGAATATGAACAACTTTCACTATGGGACCAAGTCTGAAATCACAAAAAAAAAATCGGCTGTTTCATACAAAAGTTCAATACCTAATTGACCAAAATGCATGAAACAGCTGATTTTTTTTTCGTGATTTCTGAGTTGGTCTCATAGTGAAGGTTGTTCATATTCATGGGTAGAACAGCCTGTAAAAATTTGGATGGTGATAAAAAAATCTTCCTGTATATTATTACACTAGTCTTCTACCAATCGTAATTTGTATACATATTTCATCCACAAAAACGTGATTGAGAAATCACGTTTCAGACATCAGACAAAATTATATTTATATTATCAGAAAATATCAGATAAAAAAATAATGTGCATACAACGAGAAATTGAGCCCGTCATTAGCGTACGTAACCACGGAATGGCCGACATCCGGCTTGGCCGCCATTGTTCCACTGATGACCACTTCCGGCTAACATCATGTGACCACGTGACCATTTGCCACTTAATGTCAAGGTTGACGTTTAATCGATAGGTAGCCATTTTGTATATTATTGTATTCGAATGAGATATTAACGTTATCGATAAAAAAAATATGGAGGACTAGCTGCGCCTCGCGGTTTCACCCGCATAAGTCTCGATCTCGTGGGAATATCGGGATAAAAAGTATCCTATGTCCTTTCTCGGGACTCAAACTATCTCTATACCAAATTTCATCTAAATCGGTTCAGCGGTGTAGGCGTGAAAAGGTAACATACAGACAGACAGAGTTACTTTCGAATTTATAATATTAGTATGGATAGTATGTATTTAAATAATTATGTTTTGCTGATGACCGATGGCCGATGGGGCCGAAAGGTTCTGGAGTGGCGACCGCGTGCCGGAAGACGCAGCGTTGGAAGGCCTCTCACAGGGTGGACCGACGACCTTGTGAAGGCCGCAGGAACCCGTTGGATGCGAGAAGCACAGAACCGGTCGAAGTGGAGGTACTTGGAGGCCTATGTCCCGCAGTGGACGTCTTTCGGCTGAAATGATGATGATGACGTTTTGTTGGAAGTTTTTAGGGTTCCACACCCAAAGGCTGCCAACGGAACCCTATCACTAAGGCTCTGCTGTCCGTCCATCCGTCACAGGGGTGTATTTTTTGAGCCGTAATAGGTAGACACTTGACATTTTCACAGAGTATGTACTAATTATTTGGTTTGGTTCATTTGGTTTATATGTATGTATGTATGTATCTATGTATATATTCTTGTATTTTATAGTCATTTCCTAGCTACTTATCCTGCATGTTGCACCTGCCATGTTTTGTCTCTGCATCACCCTAAGGTTGACTGGTAGAAAATGCCTCAGGCATTAAGTCCGCCTTTGTACAGTATTTTTTTACTTGTGCATAAAGTTTTAATAAATAATTACTCATCATCTGCCTAGCCTTTTCCTAACTATGTTAGGGTCGGCTTCCAGTCTAACCGGATGTAGCTGAATATCAGTATTTTACATGGAGTGACTCCCTATCTGACCTCTACAACCCAGTTACTGGCTAATACGATACCCCTTGGTAAGACTGGTTGTCAGACTTTCGGGCTACTGACGACCGGTAACGACTGTCAAGATCCACGAATGACAACCGGGACCAACGGCTTAACGTGATTTCCGAGGCACGGAGAGATCTTGGTATGTAAAGATGGTCACCCATCCATGGACCAACCTCGGCAACCGTCGCCTAACCTAATCGATCGACCCGTGCGGCTGTTATTACTTAGCGACGAGCCCCTCCGCTAGGATAATACAAATTGTTTCAAAATGGATACAAAGTTAATTCCAGTTAAAGACATTGACGAATCGTTTGTTATCGATTCCCAAAGTTTTGCGAAGTGGTTGTTGAATTATTTAGTGCTTCTAAGTTAAATTTGTTGTAGGCTGACTAGACTTGAGTGACGTTGAGTTGAAGTAGGTACAGTCAACAAAAGAGTCGGGTCGTCGGGTATGGTTGAAGTTTAGTAAGAAACCGATAGATGTTCTCGAATAAAGTTTAATTTTGTTAATAGAATACAAATAGCTCATTTATCCAATTAAATTTCAGTCGACAACTTCCGTCTGTTTCTTACTAAACTTCAACTATATCCGACGACCCTGCATACTTATCTCTTTTGTTGACTGTACATGTATCTACACACTGCGACTCGGTCTGAGTAAGATGGGGTATTGCGCCCAATTTTCAACCTCAAGACTCTCTAAATATCAACTTGGGTACGTTTATTTAGAAAGTTCTAGGGAATCCTTGTGACACAGTTCTATGTTCTATGTTATGGGTTTGGTTTCCGCACTTAGTCCTTCAAATGGACCATTGTGCGTGAGCCATGGCGGCCGTCGGTGGTTATTCCAACCAGCCCACCTCCCTCCAGAAGCTGACTAGGTCTCCTGGTCTGTTGAGAATATCTGTGTATGATTTGGGTGTCCCGAGGGCTTCTGATTTGATTTAGGTGACGCCTGTGCACTCAAAGAGCACATGCGCAACGGTTTCATCAGCCTCCATGCAAGCCCTGCACAGGGGACTGTCCGTTATGCCTATATGTGAAAGTGTTTGTTCAGCGAGCAGTGTCCCGTGATGGTCCCCGTCACCAGGCGCAGGTCTTTCCTGTCCAGTCGTAATAATTTAAGCGCCTGCAAGTCGTATAAGCTTATGACCGTATCGATTACGTTTCGATTTTTGGTTTTAACGGAGCTCTTGATAGTTTTCTCCTTATATTAGGTGTATCTATTCACACACAACTAGCTTCATCTTTCTGACTGAACGATCCCATGACAATTCAAAAGTGCCTGTAAATGATTTATTTGAAACTAGCTTCTGCCCGCGACTTCGTACGCGGATCTTCTTGCCTATGCCAGCGACAACGGGGTCGTAAAAATCAAAGATCTGAAACGTCTGATGTCGAATTCTAAGAGCCCAGGGACTGGAAAACAACGGGATGCGCGAGAAGATTTGAGACGTTCTAGATCTTTCATTTTTGTAAGTCAACAGGAAATGCCCATTAGACTAAACAACTTTTACTAAGACGTCATTCCTATATATGTTATAGTGTCGCTGGGCTTTGGAGTTCCAGAACAGGTGTTCAAGATCTTCACGAAATATATTTGGAGGAACTTGGGGTCATTTTCAGGCAATAATAAACCAATAAGGTGGTAAACTTGGCCTTGCACTTTGAATGTTGGCATAAATGGGCCTTCTAAAATCTGTTTCGCACCAAAAGATGTCATTTGAAAGGCATTATTGTACGAACGGATGTTGTCCAAGAAATGTTTTGACTGTGGATGGTCACAGATTAGCAGTGATCTTAATATTTCTGAAGGATTTTGTAATATTTCAATATGTACTTTCCCACCTGAGCAAAACATACCGATTGTTTCTTTTTGCCATTTAACAGCTTCACAAAAAGTACAATTTTGAACCACACCTCCGATGGCGGAAGATATGGTTGTCAATCATAGGAGTATACATAAATGCACTCCGTTCCTTATCAAACCAAGGAAGGTCGCCATGCCCTACGGCTATATCTTGAGACACATCCGATTCTTCAGATGATATCGACATTCTGTTCAGAGAATGTCGAAATCGATCAGAATTCAAACGTTAGTAGCGCTCTTCTTCTGTCTCTTCATGCCGTACTCCAGCAATTCTTTCTTTCTCACTTTCTAACTGATTATGAATATTTTGTTGTGTGCGTTTTCGGGACAATGTATGATACTCTTGATCAGCAGTTAGTCGCGCATCACGTTCATCACTCGTTTCAAAAGACCTGTTAGTAGATGTGCGAATACGCTGAGAACTCAAGCGTGATTCTGTATCGGTAAACGTTTCCGATTCGCGAGACAATGCATGTCGCTCACGATCAGCGGACAGTCGCGCATCACGTTCTGTACTTGTCTCTAGAGACCTAAAGCAGATGCGTAGATACGCTGAGAACTCAAGCGCAATTCTCTATCCGTGAACGTCTCTGACTCGCGAGGCAATGTATGACGTTCACGATCAGCGGTCAGTCGCGCATCATATTTTTCACTGGTCTCTAGAGACCTGGATGTAGATGCGTAAATACGCTGAGTATGCAGGCGTGCTTCGCGATCCAAAGAGGTTTCCACGGAGCGAGTTGCAGCCTGATGTTCTCGAACAGCATCAAGTCTCTCCTGACGCTCTTCGGTAGGTTCTTGGGATCTTATGATCCTTAATCTTTTAGCTCCTTTGGAACATTGGAAATGATTTGACCTCTTTCTAGGCATGGTTATAGTTTTATTGTGAAGATACCTGATCAATTAAAATCTAAGTGACGGCTCTCCTACGTTACCGGATAGGCTACCGTGTCACGAAGATAAATGGAAAAGGAAATTAAACACTCAAATAACTTAAGCCCGAAGGCATATTTAGTTCCACTTCAACAAATGGTGCTTTCCAAGAGCAAATGCTCGAGTTACTATAAAAAATATCCAAATCGCTATGGGTGTGCCTATAACATTTGAAGAGTTCCTTCGATTTCTCCAGGATCCAATCATCAGATCCTGACTTGGTGACTATGGGACCACTTCAGAAGTATCTCCTTTTGAACGAAAAAGAATTTTGAAAATCGGTCGACAATAGGTGGAGTAATCGCGTAACAAACACACAATAAAAACATACCGTCGAATTGAGAACCTCCTCCTTTTTTGAAGTTGGTTAAAAAAATAAATGGGAGTTTTGGCCAGTAGAGTCAAATTTTCAATGATATACCATCGTCATCGAAAATCAGTCATAAACTGCTACCGCCTTCGCCGCGTGGAGGTACTCCCAGCTTACGTTATTTTATAATTATACAGTAAAATTAGTGATAGCTTTGATTTCCACATCAGATGTTTCTGATCTTAGATTTTTATAAGTCAATAGGAAATGCCCATCAGACCGATCAACTTTTGCTAAGACGTCATTCCTATATGTGTTATGGTGTAGCTGGGCTCTTGGAGTTCCACATCAGGTGTTCCAGATCTTCAAATTTATTCTCTCTGCAGAAAACGCTCATCACGCGGAACAATTTTTGCTATGGTACATTTTTATATCTATTATAGTTTAGCTAGTCTGTTGCGGTTCTGCATCAGGTGTTCAAGTTTCCAAGATAAATTATAGCCTATATGTTGCCCAGACATAATACCTATACAACAAAAAAAAAATCATCCAAATCCGTCCAGTAGTTCCGAAGATTAGCGTGTACAAACAAACAGACACACAGACAGATTTTTTTTTTTGGATTCGTGCCCTATTACTGTTTCTAAACCCCCCTCAATTATTTTTTTTTAAATATATTCAATGTACAGACACAGTTTTTTTACTGTTTTATTATATGTATATAGATAAATGCTTTGAGTTTGACATCGATCAAAGGCCTCTGATCTTCACACCGACCGACCTTCACCTCACCAGCTGATCGTAACCACATAAAGGCCTGTCCGACTGCCGGAACTTATCCTCATGTCAACACAGACAGCTGTTCCTGGCTCAGTTGCCAACTTCAACCGTTCAGGGTTGTGAATGCTAATGTGCGCTGTTTGTTGTGAATATGCTAATGTGTTTGTGTGTTTTGTGAGTCATGCTATACATATAGGAAAGTATGGTAACTTATACCTGGTGGAATATCTTAAACATTTTAATAATGGTTTGTGTAAAACGGTGGAGCAGTCGAGCCCATGAGTGGAGACCGCGTATCGGCTAGCGTAGTATGGAACTACCCCCCAGGTAGATGGACCCGGACCTTAAGAAGGTGACTGGGTCGGACTGGTTACGGAATTGTGGAGAACAGGGTGTTGTGGCTCAGCCTGGGAGAAGCCTATGTCCAGCAGTGGACTGCGATAGGCTGAGTTGATTAATATAAAACTAAGACTTTCGAAATGGTTCGATTAGGATTAGGACTTCTAATTCAGACACAAGCTTTGATATATCCAACACGTCATACACTTGAGGCTCATTGAGAGCAGTAGTGGCCCAGTGATGGCACTGACTTACGAGTTGTAGGTCGTGGGTTTGAACCCAGCCAGGCATTTTACTTTGTGTAACTAACTTCATCACCAGAGGTGCTAAGTCCCCAGTACCACGTACTCTGGCCGCACTTAATGATCTCTTGAACTCCAAATTCAACAATCGATCTGTTTGCGGACGAATAGACGAAGATTTTGTCGGCATGCCAGAAGTACTGTAAGAGGGATTTGGAATGAAAGTCCAAATCGTCTTTAAACATATAAATAATAAATTAAACTTCTCACGAGAGAACCCTAACTCTAAAAAACTCAACTCAACCGAAACGTTTCCAATTTTATTCATAGACGATTGTGACGCCATTTCCTTAAGCAATTACCTACCTATCGCCTGTAATCCAAGTGCTCAGGTAGATTAATATCCCGTGCTGAGATTACCCGGTGACGAAGGTCCGACGGACTCGACGGCTCGGAAAGACCCCGATGGGCCTGAAAGACCCGCCTCTTAAACCGTTAAAACAAATTCGATGTTACACTAAAAGCATTGATTGCTATGATAAGGATAACTCTGTGTTGGTGATTTATGACGAGGGAGTGTTAAACTGTTAGGCCTCACGGAGACGCGGGGCGTCTCGCGTCGCGTGTGGCGTGGCGTCTCGCGGCGCGTCGGACGTTTTTTCTGTTTACGGTGGGGCGGCGCGTGAAGCGGCACGCATCATCGCACGCGTAAACACAAACTTATAGCAATATACGACCATGTTCATAGAGAAGCGAGACGGGAAGCGTGGCGGTGCCCGCCGCGGCGCCCGCGGCGAGTCCTCTAGCGTGTAGCGAAGCACGCGGCGGGCATCGCGGCGGCGCACGCTCGCCTCGATCAAATCGACTAGTTTTATGTTGGCGAGAGATGGGAGCGCACGTGTCGCAACTTGCAGCATGATCATATCATACTCCATTGCGACGGTGACTACGTCTGTGTTGCGCGATTTCTAAATAAGACTGACAGAAGATTCCGCCTCGGACATAGCTTCATCGAGAATTGCCGCTGCGTGCGCCGCCGCGATAAACGCCGCGTGGGACGGGTCGGTGCCATCCGCGGGCTCGGTCGCAAAAAACGCCCTAATTCAAACAAACGCGTCTCAAATCGCTTCTCCGTAAACGCACTCATACAACGCCATATACATATTTGAATTCAGTGCGGGCCGCGCCGCTCAACGCAACGCGCGACGCCCCGCGTCTCCGTAAATGAGGCCTAAGGGTTTCATCACAATAGCGGTTTGCGAACGGCTGCGGGGCGGGGCGGGCGCGCAGCGAATGCGCCGCGAACAAGCCGCGGCTGCACAGCGAAGACGTCGCGGACGCGAGGCAAATTCGCAACGTTTTCGGCGCGTGTGTGTAGCAAGTTAACGTCGTACAATACACTCAGTAACAATGGCGTCCACACACAAACGCAATGTAACACTCGCGGCGATCTCGTTGCGCGTCCGCAACGAATTCGCTGCGTATGCGATGCGTGTTCGTTGTGCGCCCGCTCCGCTTTGAGGACGCTCGCAATCCGCTGGAATGATAAGGCCCTTAATAGGTGGGTGAGTTGCTCAAATAGGTGGTCCCACTGCTGGGCAAAGCGTTTCCTGTTTTCTATTAATAATCTTAAATTTTATTCGAAATTCGAGTGGCGATTACGTTATCACATACAGCAGTTATTACAATGTGTTATAAGTCTATTAAAATAGTAAACTGATTTTTTGAAACGAGTTGTGATGATGTAATAATCTGTAGATTAAACGAGCTGTGTTATTTGGTCGTATATATACAACCCTGGCGGAATAGACACGAAAATATTTGTCGGATTAATCCGTCGTAAGCGGTTAAAAAGTTAAATTTCAAGCAACATTCGAGCATTTCCTAACTTATTTTTCCAATTAAAGTGACCCTACCCGGATGATCCTTAACTTTAAACCCTCATTAATTCCTAAACTAAAACTATTTTTCCCCAATATAGGTTTACAAAGTTTTAATCTATGTTAAGGAGCTTCTAATTAAACCGCTCAGCACCTGTAGTTAATGGCGGCCATCTAGAATGTTCGTTACGACCACTTGGCGGGAAAATGGTTAGTTTGAATGTAAAATTAGACAGATATTTTGACAGGTATTCGCAGGATTGGCTGATTGGTGTTTGCCATTGCCTGAATGTGTCTTTTTAATTGTTGTGTATATCTTGATGTTTTGCTATTTTTTTTTATTTTAATTTATCACGGTCTACTAAAATCGTTAGTGGGAGCTTAATATCTATTTTCATACGGTAATCAAATGAAAATAAAGTTTGGGCATTAACCCTTCGTATACCTACCACCGGAACGTCGATCCACGCGATACACAATGGCTGTTTAATTGTTGCTGTAATCACGGCATCCAACCGGTAATTAAAAAGTTTAAACTTCATATTTAGAACGACGTGTTTTTAGGAATTTCCCGTTTCCGTCACATAATTAATTTTTCGCAATACTAGATATAAATAAATAACAAACAAAACTATTAAACATGAAAAAAACAACACATCTTCCGCAACCTCCTTTCAGTTAAAACAAAAACCTATTGTGTTGCAATAATTGGCGACAATCTTTCTGTCATAAACATCGCATCGACGTTAACTGGCGTACAAAGCAATTATGGCATTGCCAATCGCTGGCACGATGCCACGCGAGTCAATGCCAGCCATTGCCAGCCCAATGCCAGTCCGCGCCATTGCTCCGAGATGCCGCGGCTGTGTTCTGCCATTCTTCGGGGTTTGGTGTAAGGTGTAAGATGTAGCGAATCGATCATTTTGATTAATTATGTTAGTGGTGACGGTTAATCGGTAACTGTCAAGTAAATAGTTTAATTAAAAGGCTTCGAGGTCATATTTTGGTGGAGGTGGTATCAGCCGCGACTTACAAGTTGTAGGCCGTAGGTTCGAACCCTGACAGGCGCTTTACTTTGTGTAAATTATTTCATCACCACTGCTCTCAAAACGGTGAAGGAAAACATCGTGAGGAAACCGGCATGTCCTAGAACCAAAAATTCGAAGACATGTGACATCCACCAACCCGCACTGGGCCCGCGTGGTGGGTTACGGCCCACTCCCTCTCACAGAGAGGAGGCCTGTGTCCCAGCAGTGGGAACGTTATAGGCTGATTATGTATGAAGATTCGAAAGTCCTCAACTTAGAAGAAATTAAAATAGGGTTTCAGTGGTTTTCGATTTATTTATCACCCGAATAGGTCTCGATTCCACGGGAATAATGAGATAAAAGTATAATATAACCAAATTCAGTTCATGGTCTACCCATGTGCCAAACACCCAAATCTGTTCAGCCGTTTTAGCGTGAAAGCTTAACAAACAAACATACAAATAATTTTTTTTTCTCTTTTTAATTTTTATTTTTTCTTTACTTATTTAAAGAGGGATTCTTTACAGACCACCAAAGAAGGAAATCTTAAGAGTCCTAATTGATATAGAACTGGTGGAAATCTAGACCACACAACAAGATGACCTAAACACAACATTCCATCATCTTTCAACTTGCACCACTCAATCAGTTTAGCAGTATTTTATTGTGTTCTTTGTTGAGCTTCGCAGCGGTACCACGTAATAAGTAGATAATAAGTTGTAAGAGAATTACACACAGCCATGCAACCAAGGGCTAAGGTCGTCTGTACCTTATAAAGACTTAATGGACGTTCACTGTATACGGCTTAGGTAATATTGGATGTTATGGATGTGTCGCTCGTCTTGGTTATGGCATGTCGTGTGGTAGTCGCTGGGTAGGACTGCAAAGGTAACTGTAGGAAATGCTTATCTTAGGGCACAGATAATATATTTATACTTCGCTTGTCGATATAACTTTAAACTGTCGTGCATTTAGTATTAAACTAAATGTAGAACGCCACCTGTAGTCTATGGGATAAATACACCCAAATAGGCTCGGGTGGAACAGTCGACATTAGTGCGATCAACTCAGGGCGGCGGCTGATGAACATCTAGCACGTCAAAGGCGGCGCCCACGGACCCAGTCAGGCGGTCCACTGTACACCCACCAACTCGCACTAGACAAGCGCGGTGGGTTAATTTGTCTAAACCTCTACTCTCTCATGAGAGAGTAGGGAGGCCTTTGCCCTGCAGTGGGACGTCACAGGCTAATAATAATATAATATATTCGCTTGAGCGAGATTCACAGACTGCACTGACTTTACTTATCAAATTAAAGTAAGCGAATTCATCGAATCTTTGTATCTAGGTACATACTTTCCCAACGTAGGTATGCTGAAAGAGATTTCTATAAAAAGCAGAATCACCTTTGTACGTATTTTTGAAGTGAAAACATCTTTAGGCGAGTTGGGCACTTTTGAGATGGGTGAAAAACCATCGAACTCGCGACACTGTTACCGTAACCGACACCTGTGTATATTGAAAATTTCTTTAGGCGCGTTTGGCATTTTTGAGATGGGAAAAAAACCATTGAACTCGCGACACTGTTACCGTAACCGACACCTCCGTATATAAATATGACGATTCAAAAAATACACACGTAATTGTTCAAGTTTTCACTTCTGTCGGCACTCCCGGAATGCCACTGTTTATATTAACATCAATGTTTAAATATATAAAATTTTACGAATAATGTTCATATTCGAGTGCGATTTGTAAATCTTAGGTAGGTATCCTATGTGATATTTGCCGGAAGAATTAATAATGTCCTCCTTGTTGTTTTAGGACAAAATAGTAATAAAGCTGGCCCAAGTAAACTAGTCAAATATTTTCTCTCACTGATTGATTTCGGGTTTAAATATAATGATCACCAAAAAAATATACTGAACACCAAAAAATTTAGTCTAAAATTACTGTCTAAACTAGTTCTAGCTGGGCACCCCGAGGTTAGGTTTGGTTAGGTTACTTTAAACCCTTCACACAGAAATAGGAGCCCTGCGAAGCGGGGCTCCGTCGACATGGGATGCAAGAGCTTGCAAATAAGAATTCAAATACCTTTGGTGATCATTTACTATTTTTGGCAGTAAAAAGTGTTTTTTTGATGTTATATTTTACTTTATCTGGTGATAAGGTAAACATAAGCCATTGATTTCAAGTATTAATATTAGGCTGGACACATCTGCCGCATGCCAGACGATTATTAGGCCAAAATTACGACCCAGTGGATCCCGCTTAATGGCAAACGACATCGCGGCAGGCCCAGACGGAGATGGCGGGATGAGCTGGACTCCTTTAATAATGATTGGTCCTTGGCAGCTCTGGACATAGAAAGGTGGAAAGAGAGTAGGGAGGCTTTTGCCCTGCAGTAAACCCTTAATGCCTAATAAAAAAACTTAAAAAAAAAAAAAAAAAAAACAACCGACTTCGAAAAGACACTACAAAGCGATAACACTACAAAGTTATTTATCACTTTGTAGTGTTTTTTTTAAGGCAAGTGTTTTTTTTTTGTAAAAAAGTTATTTTTCACTTTTTAGTTGTACCTAACCCACAAAAATTCAATTATTACTACTGCACTGAAGAATTGAAGACACCGACTAGAACAATCATCAACATTTGCATAGAAATGACGGAGATGCAATACATTTTTATGTACATAACTTCGTACATAAGAATAATTAATAATTAATTATCTAATGTTTTATAAATTAGAACCTTCCTGAAAGTATGTAAATCACATTAGTGAAAGAATTATCAAAATTGGTTCATAAGTTTTTGAGAAAATCGCGGACATACAAACATACATACATACGGGTCGAATACAGAACCTCCTTTTTTGAAGTCGGTTAAAAAATAAAAGATTTGATGACGAACTAAATCAGTTTTCTGTTATTTTCTGCGCTACGAAATCGAATCTTTTGGAATCTTTATGTTTTATAAGCTCTGTGTTTTATATTATCATTGAGCCCCTCTGATAAAATTCATTAGTTAAATAAAGCGACTGCTTCAAAGAAAATTCGAATTCAATCAACTCAGAGAAAGATTATCTACTTACATAAAATATTTAGAAGGTTTGATAAGGTCTCAAAATTAAATCAAGTTGAGAATCGTAATCCAAATACTTATTTCTATTCTCTTATTCATATTTTGTGCCAGATAAGGGTATGTAATATAAATCCATGTATATCCTGCAGTGCATTTTAAGGCGGTACCCCGACCAAATAACCTTGAGCATTGCGACAGAGACAGAGAGCGACACGACTTCCTCGTAAGAAAGGGATGCAGCGCAACCTAATTTTAATAAAAAAAAGAAATAAATAAATTAAAACATGGATTATTTAGATTTTTAAATTATCTATCCAGTGGTGAAATCCTCAAATTAATAGAACGTCAAATTTAGCAAAAGATGCATGAAATCAATAATTTTAGTCACTTTTGTAAAAGGAGATTTTAATGTATTAGTAACATATAAAAACAAATAATAACGTGCAATGTGATGATAGGATATCGAACATTAATAATGTGCTTTCAGATGTAGTTTAGGTATTTCTCATAATTATTGAGTTAGTAGGCTCTGAATAACGAAGAAAAACGCGGTTTTGGTTTGGGTACTACCTTAATGTACTTATCTTATTTGGTAAACAAACTTATTGGTCCCAGCTGTCATTCGTAGACCTTTGTCGCCCAAAAGTTTGACAACCAGTCTTACCGAGGGGTATCGTGTTATCCAGTAACTGGTTTGTGCAGGTCAGATAGGCAGTCGCTCCATGTAAAATACTGATATTAAGCTTCATTCGTTGAGACTAGAAGTCAACTCCAACATAGCTGCAAAAAAAAAAAATGGTCTCCCATCCACGGACTGACCGCGGCAAGCTTAGCTTAACCTGATCGATGTACTCGTGCGGCTGTACTTAGCCACGAGCCTTATATCACAGAATACTTAAAGTACTACGTACAGAAAGGACACTCCCTTCCCCGCACTAACATCAGAAGGCCAATTCTCGTAATTAAAAACGTTCAAAATCTAGTCCCAATCTCATCTCAGCGACAATCAATGTCAATTACTTGTCAAAAATGTAGGGAAATTTGAGGTATTTTTGACAGATTGAGACTGAGATTAGACTGTGAACGTTCTTAAAATTACGAGAATTGCCCCTCTGTTACCGCACCTCACCCCGCACTTCGGCGTATTCGTCGCAGTTCTTTAACAAGAGCGCTCGCAAACACAAGTACCTCACGCACATATTCATACGTATACACACGTCATATTTTAATGTAGTAGTAGTAGGTAATTATTTTGCGAGCGTTGTATGGAGTGTCCGGGGTGTGCTTATATTATAACCCCCTTATTCATAAAACTTATCAAACCTATTTTAGTTAAAATGGGGTTTGTCTCTTTCTTACACACAGAAATGACAACGTGACAGATAAAGACAAACGTTCTATAAACCTATTTTAGCTAAAATAGAGATAAAATAGGATTATGAATAAGGGGGTAAGAGTTTTATATCTATTTATTTACGCCATATTTGTTTACAAAAAAGGACATGCAAGCAAGAATATACTAGGTATACTTACTACAAGCAAAGTACAAATTCAAGTATTACATACCGACCGTTAATCGAGAATGTTTGTACCTGTAATATTACTCGCGTGTTACATGATAAGCTTAATTCGAATCAATCTCAATTAATTTGTCTGCTAATTGATAAACGCGATCTTGTAATGTACATGGAGTTTCATAGTGGTGATCCCACTGTCACACTAATATCACACTAAATCACACTAATTCACACTAATAATATTATAAATGCGAAAGTTTGTGAGGATGGATAGATGGATGGATGTTTGTTACTCTTTCACGCAAAGACTCCTGAATGGATTTTGATGAAACTTTACAGTAATATAAGCTTATACATCAGAATACCACTTGCGATACTTTTTATCCCGATATTCCCACGGAATCGACACTTATGCGGGTGAAACCGCGGGGCGCAGCTAGTTTTTATTAATATTAAAGTATGGACTTATGACGTTTCATAAGTGCCCATTTTTTGATCGAAAGTAGGTAACCTATTTCCGCGGTCTGATAAAACATTAGACTAAAGTAAGTATTTAGGGCAAAAACACAAAAAAATAAATGTAAATGAAAACCTTTTATTTTCTTGGGTCGGAGTGACTTGATTGATCTGAACTCGAGGATAAAGGACCCTACGTAGATGTAGGGACGTTGGATGTACCTTTGAAAAGGAAATGACAGTTTGTTTCCGAAATCATGAAAGGCGGAACAAAGGCCTGTATCTAAATTTTGTAAAGATAGCAACAAATACGATTGAAATGAAGTGAAATCGTTCATTTAGTAAATAAGATAAAGGAATCACTTTTGGGATGCATGAAAAAGCCTCCTCGTGTAGCGCAGTTTGTTCCGCCAGTTATTCAACTGAACCGAGCGCTCGGCGCATCCTGGACAGTCACACCCAACACCTTATTTGACTGGCCAATTCTTCCCTTGCGGTGGTAGCGCTAACGCCCGCCTGGTTTGCGTTGCGACCACCCTCCCACCGGAGTCCGGCGTCAAGCAGCCTGCTGTGTTTCGTCGATGCGTGGGAGCTCCAGTGCCTTAGGCATTTTCTGGGCACGCTCGTTCCATCACAGACCTCATCCATCGCTTTCCATCAGGAGTGATCGAGGTCAAGAGCGTGCCTATTCAGCAACAAAAAAAAAACTTCTATTTACTTTTTACGACCCGTCCGACTGTCCAACCTGTGTATTACAAAAATGCATTTTTCTCAAAATTGCCGGCTCAAATTCAGATGCCACTTTGCACACTGGTAAAGATGAGGACCTCATCTTTACCAGTCTGGTATCTTTACACAAATATCACAACCTACGCTATTGGTCTATAGGCCACTTTCGTGCAGTCTCATTTGGGTGTTCTATAGGTAGATACACCCCTGCCTCGCCCTTTAGGGATTACAGGCAGCGACGATATACAGGGTCTTCGGCAGAACGTTGAACACACGAAAATGGCAGATAGATGGGGTCGTGTGCTACCTACCCAGCCCAAAAAAAATTACCCAAGCACCATAGTTTTTTTTTTTTTTAAATTACCGGAATTCATGAGTTTTAAAACTTTGAAGGCCTATAACTTTATGTAGGGTAGACGAAACTGGCAACACTTTTTTTTTTTGTTTTTGTCTCGACTGTTGGTAGATTCATCTAAAATTATTGTTTGGTGCAAATAGTAAAATCGCCTATAAAAAATTAAAAAAAAAGTATGGGGCCTAGGTATTTTTTTTTTTGGGCAGGGTAGGGAGCGGACCAACCCACCTATCTGCCATTTTTGTGTGTTCAACGTTCTGCCGAACACCCTGTATTATGTATAGCAGTATGCCTGTAATTTCCTGAAGGGAAAGGCCTTCCACCTACACGGACCGCGTAGGTGGAAAGCCCATTGCCATTTACAAGGCACGAATCCAGATTCCTCTAGGGGAAATGCTTCTGGCTAAGTAATAACAGTCACACGGGTCGATCGATCAGGTTAAGCTACGCTTGCCGCGGTTGGTCCGTGGATGGGTGACCATCTTTACATACCAAGACCCCTCCGTGCCTCGGAAAGCAAGTTAATCTGTTGGTCCCGGCTGTCGTTCGTGGATCTTTGACAGTCGTTACGGGTCGTCAGAAGCCCGAAAGTCTGACAACCAGTCTTACCAAAGGGTATCGTGTTACCCAGTAACTGTGTTGTGGAGGTCAGATAGGCAGTCGCTCCATGTAAAATACTGGTATTCAGCTGCTTCCGGTTAGACTGGAAGTCGACCCCAACATAGTTGGGAAAAGGCTAGGTAGATGATGAATCTCGACTCTAGGGATGCCACTAAACATTGTTCTATCATAACTCCTAAACTCTTAACAACAAAACATTTAACCAGAGATAAAAAAGCGGGGGTCAATGTCACTCCATTAAAACGTCACAGTATATTTATGCCACCAATAACGATGTCTTATATCGTAGTTTTTCAACCAATTTGGGGGGAAACGACACCCTAACGAGCTAGTATAAATTATTTATTGTATGGAAGTTTTTTGGTATGGGGGCATCGATTTTATTGGACTGGAGATGATAGTTTACTGAACTTTGGGAAGTTATTGGAAGATAACTGCGTCTTTTATTGTTTTTTGGTAGTTATTTGCTCAGTTGAGTAGTCTTTTGAACGAGTTTCAGTCTGTAGTTGTGAATTATGCTAAAATGAAAGGTTTCAAGTGGTAAAACTTTGGTAAACAATAAAGTTTATTCTGTCTTAAAATCGCTATTAGCATCTTCTTGGAAAATTTATTGGTGGGCATCACTGTTTGTTACCAAGCAGATATATTACCTATAGTAACCACTACGAGTGCCCTTTTTTTTGGGTAGGAAATTATCAAATAACTTCTCCAGCTCTGGGCGGGAGGGAGTGTCAGACTTTTACTGACTAAACTCCACCCGTGTTCCTTCAGTTGCCTGTGCCAGGGGCCACGGTATCTCTTTCCGTTTGTGCTCACTAGTTCAGTCTATCAAAAAAGTACTCTGTGTTCCTTTAGTAGTTCCTTTGAAGGAACTACTGAGAATTTTTGGATCAGTAGTTCCTTTGCAAGAGTTAAACAACAATGCCACAGATACACCAAAGAGCCCGTGACACTCAGGCATAGACAAGTAATGAGGTTACGTCTGGCGCGTTTTATTTTATTTGCTAATATTTTACATGTTAAATCTAATTTAATATTTATTTATTTCTGTAACTGCCCGTGACATCACAGCGGCGGGCCCTATCAGAATGCCAGCGCGATGACATTTATTTTTTAAATGTCGCAGCATCATGCTGAGTTATGAGCCTTTTGGCCTCGTATAGGAGTTTCTGTCTCATTTTTCTTTTTGTTTCTTTTTTTTTATATAACTTGGTTTTTTTATTTTTTACTGTGTTTAGTTTGCGATCTTCCTGTACGAGTCGCAATAAATACTTTTTCTTTCTTTCTAAAGGAACTATTGAGACTAGATAGTTCCTTTAGCAGTTCCTTTGAAGAAACTTTCGAACAATCCACGACCCTGGCAGACTATGAGTGCCCTCGGTAACGGGGGTTAGCGAGACAAAGGAGGGGTCCTTTGTTACCATTTGCTGACTAACTTATACAGTCAGTACGAGAGAAAAAGCAGTCAGAAAATCATTTCTGCTCGCCCCCTTCATGCTTCAAAACATGGCAAGATTATCTGCTGACAGACCAATTCGCTAGTTATAAAATAATCTTCACACCCTTTAAACGCCAGTTAGAATTCCGAAGAGTAATTTTCCACATTATTTTTGAAGTGAAACTTCTTGGGCAGTAAGCTGGCGAACGCGTTACGAAAAGTGTGATCGGGCGAGGCGAACGGGAGTTGAGTGGGGGATATAAGTAAGAGAAAGCAGTGCGCGCCCACATTTTCTTTCTCTCTTCTTCTCATAGCAAAATACGTTTGAAGTTTCACTTCAGTCGTGTGGTCATAAGCACACTCGGTTTTTTTATTACATAACATTGTAATGATGATTCTTTGTCACTGATTGTAATATTAAAACTGTATTTATAAACAAAAGCAAGGAAGTGATCGACACGTGTACGGTGATGTA
Organism: Amphipoea oculea; assembly: GCA_945859645.1. Taxonomy (NCBI): domain Eukaryota; kingdom Metazoa; phylum Arthropoda; class Insecta; order Lepidoptera; family Noctuidae; genus Amphipoea; species Amphipoea oculea. The sequence goes on from OX243880.1 coordinate 19,153,441, forward strand.
AGGTTGCGTGCACATCTACTCACAAACAACCATCTGAAGGCCAATTAGGCAATTCTCGTAATTAAAAACGTGCAAAATCTATTCGCAATCTTTGAAACTTTGAACCTACCCTTGATGTGCACGCAACTTGCAACGGTGGTCCCAACTCCCAACGCTAGGCAGCGACTGTTTCACTGAATGGGCACAGGAGTTGTTTCGCATCGTGTTTTTGTTTGGTGTTCAATTGGCACAAGTTAGATAATTTATTAATTCTATTGTTTATCTCACTCTTTTACTGACAGCATCAGACGAATTGATGTTGCTGGCTTACACAATGTTTTGTTTCCTTGTCATGTGTTTCTTGTAAAATTTGTAGCTTGATAACACTCAACATTAGTTTATTTTTATTTCACCATTTCATCCATGCCGCTAACTGACTTTCACACTCCACTTTCTTTATATATTCACTGTAATGCTGTTCCACTAGACAGCCGTAATGTAATGTATTTTTATAAAATGTATTTATTTATTTACGCCGGAAGATCGGCGCCTGCGACCTTTTACTTGTCACAGCAATGCCACAGACCACCAAAGTGCCTGTGACACTAAAGGCATAGACAAGTAATGAGGTTACGTCTGGCGCGATTTAATTTTATTTGCTAATATTTTACAGGTTAAATCTATTTTAATATTTATTTATTTATTTCTGTAACTGCCCGTGACATCACAGCTGCGGGCCCTATCAGAATACCAGCGCTCCGACATTTATTTTTTAAATGTCGCAGCATCATGCTGAGATAGGAGCCTTTTGGCCTCGTATAGGAGTTTCTGTATCATTTTTCTTTTTGTTACTTTATTTTTTTTTATATAACTTAGTTTTTATTTTTACTGTGTTTAGTTTAGTTTGTGATCTTCCTGTACGAGTCACAATAAATACTTTTTCTTTTCTTTCTTTCTTTCTTTCTTTCAATCTTTCTCAGCGACAATCAATGTCAAAAACTTGTCAAAAATGTAGGGATTTTATAGGTATTTTTGACAGATTGAGACTGAGATTAGAGGCGCAATTCTCGTAATTTAAGAATGTTCACAGTCTGATCTCAGTTTCAATCTGTCAAAAAATACCTCTAATTTCCCTACATTTTGACAAGTTTTTGACATTTGTTTGTCGCCGAGATGAGACTGCGACTAGGTTTTGAAAGTTTTAAATTACGAGAATTGCCCCTCTGACTGTGAACGTTCTTAAAATTATGAGAATTGCCTCTCAGTTCGCGATTTAAAATTTGAATGCGTCAAACAAACGATCGGTAGGTATATTAAAGTAGAGTATGCCAAGTTCTCAACTTCAAATTCTTAATTTAAAAACTGGGTGTTTGAGTTCTGTTATTGTTTACTATCAAATGAAGGTCTATACTGCGTCTAATGAAATTGTAGGTAATCGCTATAATGTTGCTCGAGCCCGTACCGAAACGAATGGCATTGTGAATTGTTATTGTACCATGTAAATTTTATCAAGCAATCCATTCTGCTTAAGTATCTTTGACTTAGACAAGTTGTCTCTTAGATACCCTTCGTTTATATTACTAACGGTAGCCCACGACTCCGTCTGAGATAAAAAGTGGCATATGACCTTCTCCAGGTCATGGTCTACCCATGCGCCAAATTTCATCCAAATCCGTTCAGCCGTTTTAGCGTGAAAGCGTAACAAACAAATTTACTTTACTTTTTATAATATTAGCACAGAATACTTAATAGTATGATATTAGTTAGGATTTAAAATGTTAGTGTTACATTAATCCCAGGTCAGAAGAGCTAGCTACACTTCGCATGGATAGTTATAAAAATTACTTAAGAAAAAGATTCGGCATAAGAACAAAAATCATTTTTACGAATTTTAAATTCGCGATGTGAATTGTTGTTCGATGAGCGATCGCACCCTTAAGGTTCGCGCACATTATGTCATTAAGTCTGGCCGCAGCGGGTTGGGTCGCAGCGCAAAAATTCGCTCAAATCGCTCGTATGTATTTTATACTAGCTGCGCCCCGCGGTTTCACCCGCATAAGTCTCGATCCCGTAGGAATATCGTATCCTATGTCCTTTCCCGAGACTCAAACTATCTCTATACCAAATTTCATCTAAATCGGGTCAGCGGCTTAGGCGTGAAAAGGTAACATACAAACAGACAGACAGACAGAGTTACTTTCGAATTTATAATATTATAAGTATATAAGTATGGATGAACTATGGCACACTATGCCGGGGCGGAGCAGGCCCGGCGCGGCGCCTGGTTCCTATAGATGTGCCACCTGCTGCGGCCCACTCCGCCCCGCTGCGGCAAGACATAATGTGCGCAAACCTTTACACTGCTGTCTTCCTACGTCGCAGCTACACGTATTACCATAACCGATGTTGTACCTACATTATGCAAAAATGTAATAAGTACCTTATGTAAGTGCTAATAATATTCAATATGCAATGAATATGAATGACGTTTGTTTTTTTTTGTTTACAGATTGGCTGTGTATCAACTTATTTAATACTGTGAGTACTTTGAAGTATTTATGTTAATTGTATTTGTTATGGGAAGATGTTGGACGCAGAAGTGGGAGGAAATCAGAACAAAATGGGCGTTGAATTAATTTCTGCTTCAAATGTCTTCGCGGAAACAGTTTTGATTAATCATTATAAAGTAATAACTTATCTATTACCTATGCATCATAATAATATGCTCATTGACGCTGATGTAATAATATTATGACTTGTTTTAAATAGGAAGTCCTTTATAATACCAGTTGAGCAAGTTCTAGGTATCTATATAATCAGCCTATAATGTTCCCACTGCTGGGACACAGGCCTCCTCTCTGTGAGAGGGAGTGGACCGTAATTCACCACGCGGGCCCAGTGCGGGTTGGTAGATGTCACATGTCTTCGAATTTTTGGTTCTAGGACATGCCGGTTTCCTCACGATGTTTTCCTTCACCGTTTTGAGAGCAGTGGTGATGTAATAATTTACACAAAGTAAAGCGCCTGTCTGGGTTCGAACCTACGACCTACAACTCGTAGGTAAGTCGCGGCCGATACCACTGGTCACCACTGCTCAGCTTGATACATTAAATACTGGAAAATCATATGTACACCTGTATAAATACACAAGTGCACATCGACAAACGTCAGGTAAGGAATAGATGACCTACATTTGACGATCAGTGAACAACACCCTAATTGCATAAAAAACTATCAATCTCAAACAGAATAATTTTGAAAAACATTGCAAATCCATTGCTTCATATGTTCGAAAAATGTGTCTGCTCATTAACGTAAATAACGCAATGAATGCTGTTGTAGTGTCAAAATGAAAGCCGTTACTACTGATAATGTGTTACGCAATTACCACGCTGTTTTTTTCCTATATTCTTATTTAACGGAACTGATACAAAAACATATTTTTCAAAACAAGCCAAAAACCTTGTTTTAAATCCTTGTATTCATAATATCGATACATACATACATATAAATACGTATATATTATGTGAACATCTAATTAGACAATGTGCGGCCTTACAGAGTGACATTGACAATCTGTCATACGTATTATGTCATAATTCGTAGAGGCCACACATTGTTGCCATACAAAAAAATATATTTGCATTTTTTTGTTGGCTGTTATCACCTCGTTTGTTTTTATTTGTTCGGATTCTGTTTTTAAATTAGCTTGCGTTAGAGTGTTGTTAAAATTTAAACAAGGAATGTTTACTTAAATGTTTTGATAAGTTTTCTTTGGCCATTTTCTGCTTAGTTATTTTCAACGACGGAGTTTCCATAGAGTTAGCTCGAGTCATCAGAGAAATTTAAATTCTACGCGATTCAAAATCAAAAGTCATTTTTTCAGACTAAGAATCAGCACTTTTTGACGTCAAAATTACAGAAGGCAGACCTTCAAAACGCCAGCCCTTCACCACTTCCTCGTGCTTTGGCTGGGAAGGTGTTTAATTAGAAGAACTTACATAACTTCATTGGCCAATAATGTTCCCACTGCTGGGACACAGGACTCCTCTCATCAAGAAGGAATGGGCTGTAATCTACCACGCGGGCCCAGTGCGGGTTAGTAGATGTCACATGTTGAAGAACTTGATTCCATACAATAGTATGCAAAATTGCAAAGTATTTAACATTACGAAACATAAAACTTTAAATTAAACTATTTGCCATATTGTGTCAGCACACGCCAATCATCATCTGTTCCAACTATGTTAGGTTGGCTTCCAGTCTAACCGGATGCAGCTGAATACCAATATTTCACATGGAGCAACCGCCTATCTGACCTCCACAACCCAGTTATTGGGTAACACGATACCCCTTGGTAAGACTGGTTGTCAGACTTTCGGGCTTCTGACGACCCGTAACGACTGTCAAAGATCCACGAATGACAGCCGGAAGAAACGGCTTAACGTGATTTCCGAGGCACGGAGGGGTCTTGGTATGTGAAGATGGTTACCCATTCATGGACCAACCGCGGCAAGCGTAGCTTAACCTGATCGACCGACCCGTGCGGCTGTTATTACTTAGCCAAAACGCTTCTAAGCCAATATGACCAACAAAACATTGGTTTTAAGATAATGAGGAAGGTATGTGTTAAAAATTATTGGGTATCGATAATGTTCATGCTCCAATTAGTTTTATTCGCGTCAATTTAACTGTAACGATAACATACCACAAGTGTAGCCATTGGGAACCATTTAAAGACCCATTACATTATAAACATATCTGTTAAGGTCAGTTTACATGTAACTCTTGACTTATCGCAACTAATAGCCGATTCCTACAATTTACGGACTGTTATTGGTTAAAATTAAGACTCTTGTATCTTTACCAATACTGAAGCAAAAACCTCATAGCTTTGCATAGTAGACCCATATGGAAGTAGCTATCTCACTAATAATACAGGGTGTTACGGAAAGGGTATATCAATACAAACGGGTTGAAGAGTGTATCTGGTCTAGAATCTCTGTACAAAATTTCAGCTCAAAAGCATTAACTTTGAAAATGCTTAATATTTTTTTATTTCGACATCACGGCGCTGCACTGGCGCGCGGCGGCGTGATGTGCGTGTACTAGGCGCACAGACACACTACAGATAATGGATAATGACCCTTGTAGTGCGGTGACACGTCTGTTATGATTTCAATTGAATAAACTGTCGAAATAAGAAAATATTAAGCATTTTCAATGTTACTGCTTTTGAGCTGAAATTTTGTACAGAGATTCTAGACCAGATACACTCTTCAACCCGTTTGTATTGATATATCCTTTCCGTAACACCCTGTATAAAGGCGAAAGTTTGTGAGTGTGTGTGGGGGTGTGTTTATATGTTTGTTACTTCTTCACACTTAAACGGCTGGACCAATTTTGATAAAATTTTGTAAGGAGGTAGCTGACACCTGGATTAACATATAGGCTACTTTTTATCCCGATATTCCTACAGAATCGACATTTACGCGGGTGAAACCGAGGGCGCAGCTAGTCACAGATAAAATTAGGTTACGACTCTATTTATAAGCCCAGTTTGGCTAGATAAAAAAAAGCTACCATTTGGTAAGCAAAACAATTCGTCTTTGCTTATAGGAGTCAGGATGTGTTCAATGCTCGGTGCATTGAATACATCCTGACTCCTCAAGATAAACTCAAACCATCTTATTACAAAACGAGTTCTACCTTTAGATCTAGCCTAAACCTTGAGACAGTTACTGTATTTTTAACTTTATTCCGACTTACATAAAGATCTAAATTCAAAATTGACTACTTAAACTCGGGTTTAACATCTGATTTTTGTAATAAAAACTTTAACTTTTTTTTGTAGGTTCCATAGTTCGAAATTTAAAAATGGCTTGATGGTTCAAGCCGGGTTCTAAATATAAATTTTGTCTTGTAATAAGGCCGTGTAAATACAAAATATAAATTGAAAAAAGATTGTTAGATACTTGCTCGGATTTGAACCCACAACCTCGCGCATGAGAGGCGCGGTCTTGACCACTGACCACGACATTACCTATAAGTAATTTTCCTTAATTCTTCGATAAAGGCAGACTATAAGGTATTCCTCGATGCCTTAACAAACTAATCAAATGTGACAAGCAATCAATCCGTCAGAGAACATCTTGGCAGTGACAGACACCGTTATGGTCATAGGATTTACAATTTCCTTCGACATGACCATTATTAGGTAGTCATCTTCATGCTTAAGGTGCGTCTACACCAAGGGGACACACATACCTATCTCGCGCTTACAATCAATCTACCTAGCCTTTTCCAGTCTAATCGGATGCAGCTGAATACCAGTATTTTACATGGAGCGACTGCCTATATGACCTCCACAACTCAGTTACTGGGTGATATCCCTTGGCAAGAATGGTTGTCAGACTTTTGGGCTTCTGACTACCCGTAACGACTGTCAAAGATCTACGAATGACAGCCGGGACCAACGGCTTAACTTGCTGTCGATGTACGGAAGGGGTCTCTACATGTAATGGATGGACAAACATCCACGAACCGACCGACGCAATCGCAACTTAACATTTGATCGCTCCGTGCGGCTGTACCCCATGCTTTAAACCAAGGTACAAAACATATACTTGTTCTGCAACATATTGTGTCTACTGTTTTCATTTATCGTTTACACCCGAAACAAGTTGTAAAGACTATAATCCAAAACTTGTAGATAACTTGACAAAAATTTCATAAAAGGCGAACAAAATAGAACCAGAGATGAACGTCAAAAAATTTGTATGATACATGTTTTTGACACGTATCGTAACATAATCAGCCTATAATGTTCCCACTGCTGGGACAAAAGCCTCCTCTCTGTGAGAAGGAGTGGGCCGTAACCCACCACGCAGGCCCAGTGCGGGTTGGCAGATGTCACATGTCTTCGAATTTTTGGTTCTAGGACATGCCGGTTTCCTCACGATGTTTTCCTTCACTGTTTTGAGAGCAGTGGTGATGAAATAATTTACACAAAGTAAAGCGCCTTTCTGGGTTCGAACCTACGACCTACAACTCGTAAGTCGAGGCCGATACCACTGGGCCACCACTGCTGACTAGTATCGTGATACCCAGCCACTGGGTTATGGAGGTCAGTGGTCTGACCTATTGGACGTCCACAACCCAGTTGCTGCTGACTGCCCAGTCTCTCCATGTAAAATACTGGTATTCAGCTGCATCCGGTTAGACTGGAAGCCAATCCCAAAAAAAGTTGGGAAAAGGCTACGCAGATGATGATATTTTTCAACAAGAACAACAAGTCTTGTTGAAAACCAGCTTCACAACTTGTATATGGGTACTAGCCTTTGCCCGCGACTTCGTCCGCGTGAAATTTCACCCTCCCCCCATTCACTCTCTTAGGGGTGGAATTTCGAAAAATCCTTTCTTAGTGCACCTACTCTTCACAAAGAACACACCCTCCAAATGTCATGTCTCTAGGACCAGCGGTTTAGGCTGTGCGTTGATATATTAGTCAGTCAGGACTTTATTATTATTATTAGCCTGTGACGTCCCACTGCAGGGCAAAGGCCTCCCTACTCTCTTTCCTCCTCTCTCTGTTCAAAGCTGCTAAGGACCAGTTCTTGTTGAAGGAGTCCAGCTCATCCCACCATCTCCGTCTGGGCCTGCCACGATGTCGTTTGCCATTAAGAGGGACCCATTGGGTCGTAAGTTTGGCCCACTGTTCGTCTGACATGCGGCAGATGTGTCCAGCCCAGTTCCATTTTAGCGTGACAGCTTTCCAAGTGACATCAGTTATCCTTGTGATGGAACGGATGGTCGTATTCCTAACCCGGTCTGTTAGTTTGATACCCAGAATACTCCGTTCCATAGCCCTCTGGCTAACCTTTCCGTCAGGGCTTTGAATTTTATATATTTACACAGGGTGTTACGGAAAGGGTATATCAATACAAATGGGTTGAAGACTGTATCTGGTCTAGAATCTCTGTACAAAATTTCAGCTCAAAAGCAGTAACTTTGAAAATGCTTAATATTTTTTTATTTCGATAGTTTATTAAATTGAAATCATAACAAACGTGTCACCGCATTACGAAGGTCATTATCCATTATCTGTAGTGTGTCTGTGCGCCTAGTACACGCACATCACGCCGCCGCGCGCCAGTGCAGCGCCGTGATGTCGAAATAAAAAAATATTAAGCATTTTCAAAGTTAATGCTTTTCAGCTGAAATTTTGTACAGAGATTCTAGACCAGATACACTCTTCAACCCGTTTGTATTGGTATACCCTTTCCGTAACACCCTGTATAGATAAAAGCTGGGTACATAAAATGGTAATTTTTCATGTGCTTGTCATATTATGTAGCGACATTGTCAGTTACATAGAAGAATAGAACATTAATATTCTGTTCTTGACATAACAAAGTGCGTCTGCGCTGACAATATGACAATGACATTAAAAAGCTTATGTGGATCCTCGCTTGCTTTATGTGTTTTCCAATTATTATGTAGCTACTATACTATAGTACTAACAGCGCCCCGCGATTCCACCCGCATAAGTGTCGATACCGTAGGAATATCGGGATGAAAAGTACCGTAAGTATGTGTTATTCTGATGTACAGGGTGAAATTGAATTCATGGGCATCCTTTTATGGGGTCATTGTAATCATCATTATGAACAACTTTTAATATGGGACCAAACCTGAAATCGCGAAAAAAAAATTAGCTCTTCCCTACATTTTGTCGAGTTATGTGAACATAAATGCAAGGAAAAGCTGATTTTTTTTCGCGATTTTAGATTTAGTCCCATAATAAAAGTTGTTCATAATGATGAGTACAATGACCCCTTAAAAGGATGCCCATGAATTTAATTTCACCCTGTATAAGCTACTTCACTGTAAAGTTTCATCAAAATTCGTTCCGTAATCCGTAGTTTTTGCGTGAAATAGTAACAAACATCCATCCATCCTAAATATTCCTCGTTAATATAATGCATGACAAGGATGAGGGTCGCCCGGTGTGAAGATGAGCTGTTGACCTTAACACAGATCCCACCGGCCGCCGTATCGCCGCATTTGCATGCGAATCGCCCATTGATTTGTGTGCTGTTATGTCTGTTAGTATAATGTCGGTAATTACTTAGTCAGCCTATAATGTTCCCACAGCTGGGACACAGGCCTCCTCTCTGCGAGAGGGAGTGGGCCGTAATCCACCACGCGGGCCCAGTGCGGGTTGGTAGATGTCACATGTCTTCGAATTTTTGGTTCTAGGACATGCCGGTAATTACTTAGTCAGCCTATAATGTTCCCACTGCTGGGACACAGGCCTCCTTTCGGTAAGACAGTTGGTGGATGTCAGAAGGACAATTCTCGTAATTTAAAACGTTCAAAATCTAGTCGTAGTCTCAACTCGGCAACAAACAAGTGTCAAAAACTTGTAAAAAGTGTAGGGAAATTATTAGAGGTATTTTTGACAGATTGAGACTGAGATCAGACTGTGAACGTTCTTAAAATTACGAGAATTGCGTCTCTGATGTCTTTGAATTGTTGGTTCTAGGATGTGCCGGCTTCCTCACGATGTTTTTTTGCCTTCACCTTTTTGAGAGCAGTGGTGATGAAATAATTTACACAAAGTAAAGCGCCTGTCTGGGTTCGAATCTGAACCTATTCGAGTCTTGTTTTCTAATTTAAATAAGGCTGAGAATCCGCACTTTATAAAAGTACAGACGCCAGCACATCAAGCTACCCGAAACTGTCAAATATTCCCAATCAACTTTGAACCTTATGCTTTAGTGATAAAGTTGAAAATCTATTACAGAAATTTGACAGATTGTAGTAGCTTGATGTGCTGGCGTCTGTACCTATCCAGTATTTGAGCTGGGAGAAAATGGCGCAACAAACTCCCCTAAACACGTCTCCATATATTAAGTTTTAACGTTCTGTATCTAGATATTCAAAATAGGAAACTATTCAAAAAGAAGAAGATTTAAAAACAATTTTTGAAGTGAAACTTCTTTACGCACGCTTGACTTGGGGAGTAAGCTGGCGAACGCGTGACGTAAGCGTTACGAAAAGTGTGATCGGGCGAGGCGAACGGGAGTTGAGTGGGGGATATAAGCAAGAGAAAGCAGTGCGCGCGCACATTTTATTTCTCTCTTCCTCTCATAGCCAAATACGTTTGAAGTTTCACTTCAGTCGTGTGGTCATAAGCACTGTCGGTTTTTTTTTTTGTGACCGTTGAACTAAATACTCGAAGACATGTGACATCTACTGGAACATTTATAGGCTGATTATGCTAGCATGTTTATACCTATTTTACAGCTTTCTTAGAACACGTCAAACAATCATGAAACTAAAATAAAACAAACATTTACCGACCACTATCAAACTACCCTCCAAAAGACCTATAATAAAACTATTTTTATTTTGTTACAGGATTGTCTAAATTGCCTTTATATTGTGCTCTGCAGGAATATAGCCTCATATTATTTTATTAGAAGACTAGCGATTCGCCCCTGCTTGCACAGTATTTAATTTACGAATTAACAAAACATTGAGTTTTCGTAATTATAATAAATTATATGAGTTTATTAGGTATTGACCATAAATTAAAATAATAACTAAGCAAATAATTAATAATAGCTAATGAATTAATAAAAATAACAATATTAAATCCTAAACTTAACTAAAACTATACACAAACTAAAAGCCTAAGGTACCCTTTATAACACCAGCCATTAAAAGTCCCGTCAAAATCGGTTCAGCCGTTTCGGAGATTAGCCAGAACAAGCAGACAGACAGACAAAAATATAAATTTGTTTTTTTGTTATAAATACTACATAATTATACTTTCATCATTTAGTAAAAAGCTGTTATTTTGATATTAGAAACAGACACTTCAATTTTATTTAGTTGTATGTATGTATGTACAGTCAACAAAAGAGATAAGTAAGAAGATAAGTTGAAGTTTAATAAGAAACCGATGTATGTTCTCGAATAAATTTTAATTTTATTAATAGAAAACAAACAGCTCATTTATCAAATTAAATTACAGTCGACAACATCCATCGGTTTCTTACTAAACTTCAAGTACAGGGTGAAATTGAATTTATGGGCATGCTTTTAAGGGGTTATTGTAATCATCATTATGAACAACTTTTACTATGGGACGAAACCTGAAATCGCGAAAAAAAAATCAGCTCTTCCCTACATTTTGACTAGTTATGTGAACATAAATGCAAGGAACAGCTGATTTTTTTCGCAATTATAGATTTAGTTCCATAGTAAAAGTTGACCATAATGATGAGTACAATGACCGCTTAAAAGGATGCCCATGCATTTAATTTCACCCTGTATATCCGACGATCCTGCATACAATCTATTCTGTTGACTGTACCTATAGGATAGATACAGTCACATGTCCCGCCTGGTAAAGGTCACATGTGAGTTGACCTCTGAGATGTCATTGAACTGTTCGTCATTTTGATTTGACCTCAAATCTTCTGTTGGTTGGTGTCATCTATTTTTAATGAAACTAGATTTGTTTGACCATTTATCTATAGGGAATGTTTTTGCTGTTTTGTGATTCTGTAAGACCAATTTAGAATTCTCAAAAAATAAATTCGACCTTCTCATACAAAATGGTCCAATCGGGTATGTACATACCTTTATACGGGAAGGTCGATTTTTTTTGCGAATTCTAAGTTGGTATCATGGGTAGAACACCCCCTTAAATTTTGTCACATGTTTTCAAAGAAAGTCAGCCTGTATAAAGTCTATATTCATACACGACATATCTGAAGGGTTTATTGTACTTATCATTACGAATAACTTTTACTATGGGACCAAACCTGAAATCGCGAAAAAAAAAATCAGCTGGTCCCTTCATTTTGACGAGTTATGCGAACAGAAATGTAGGCAACAGCTGATTTTTTTTTTCGCGATTTCATTTTTCATTCCTGGAATTATGAAGTCCGTAGAAAATTTATTCATAAAAAGCTTGCCGGACAATCTAGATATACCTAACAGCCATTAACCGGCGTAATATCAATAATCAGGTTAAAAGCCATTTTAACCTTTAACCTTTATCACAAAACATTTACGTAAAGTCATTACCGTGTAGCATAACCAGCCTATAATGTTCCCACGGCTGGGACACAGGCCTCCTCTCTTCGAGAAGAAGTGGGCTGTAATCTACCACGCGGGCCCAGTGCGGGTTGGTAGATATCACAAATGTCTTCGAATTTTTGGTTCTAGGACATGCCGGTTTCCTCACGATGTTTTCCTTCACCGTTTTGAGAGCAGTGGTGATGAAATAATTTTCATAAAGTAAAGCGCCTGTCTGGGTTTAATAATTGTGCAAGTCTTTTTGATATTTTACCTTTTTGCACCTTTTTGTTTATGCTTTTTCTACCTTTTGGTTTTTGATTGACTTATTATATACTTTGTTTTAATACCGAACCAGCGCCTTTCATTTTGGTAGTTAATAATAATAATATTCCACAACTATCACACAACGCCATCTAGTCCCAAGCTAAGCAGAGCTTGATGGTTTGAACCTACGACCTAAAAACTAAGTCGCGGCCGTAAATTACCATGTACAAGGCTATAAATAGGCCTATTCAGGCCTTCACACAAAGGCCTAAATCACCTACAGACTTCATACAATACCTACCTTATCTTTCTAAATTCTACCATTACTACCAAGATGGCGTCAAAAATATATTTTTTCTACCCTTGTCAGCCCTCCATCACACAAAAATAGATTGAATACGTTCATCACGTCATCGGAATCAAACGTCATAACGTTCATGAGATAATGGTTATAAACGAGCGAACATCGGAAACTCGCCTATCTGATTCCTGAAGCAATTTGTGAGTAAGCGAAAAAGAACCTTAACACAAGGTGGTAAAGTTGAAATGACGATGCCATACTGTAGCGGTCAGTGCGTAATGGATACTCATTTATTTTTACAGGAAATTGAACCCTATTTCTCATTACGTAAAAGTGTTATTGATGTAGCGTGAATACGGAAGGTGTGCTCCGTACAGTCCATTCTACAAAAACGAGTGCGTTTTTTTAAGTCAGGAATAGATTATATCTTTTTTAATTTATATGAAGAAGATCACTAATGCATCTTGAGGTCGTGTGCTAAGATCACGTCGCATAGATCGATATGTCACGGACAGTTAATTGCATCGTTAATTAGTGTTTACTTTGAACAAACAGATCCTCGTATTATGTAACCGCTTATTAATTATATGATCGAAACTGGTTGTAAGCTGTATTTTATGGCTTTGCGTATTGTAGCCCACTTTGGACTATAATGTGCAGTGACTCGTTTACATATTGGCTAACAAAGATGGTATGTATCGCATTGTAAAATCGGAATGTATGTATGATTTTGTTCTCGATTTCACAACCTAGTATCTACGTTACAAACGCATTTAAGACATTGTAAATAATTATTATGTTTAGATTCTTGCAACAGTACTAGTTTATAGAATAGAATAGAATACTCTGTATTATGTACACCATATAAATTACAGACATAAATATAGAAACTTTACATTGGGTGACACAATTGGCGGTCTTATCACTAAGAGCGATCTTAAAATCTTTGGTGCCATGGGACCCGATTGCGCACTTAGTATTTCGAGACATCGCCAAGCGGTTGATCGACTCTTTACGTGACCAGAGGGCTGGCCTATTTTTTGGCCAAAGAATCAACATTGCCATACAACGTGGCAATGCTGCCAGCCTTTTGGGCACGTTTCCTGTTGACAGCGATGCGGACGAATTTTTTGATGCCCTTTGATTATTTCCCCTCCCTTTTCATATACTTGTACATATTATTATTTTAAGATTGTTAGCTTTTTAAATTATGTAAATATTTGAATCTTTAATAAAAATAGTACTTTGGTTTATTTTGTTAATAAGTACAAGTTTTTTTTTTTGTTTTGTCATATCATAACGGTAGTACAGGCATTTACTAGACTAGAATCTGCGCTAAATAAGTCCTAGTGCAAATACTAGGCTCTCTTAAACTGATATCACGTAGTTTATAAGCTTTATCATCATCATCTGCCTAGCTTTTTCCCAACTACTTATTTTAGGGTCGGCTTCCAGTCTAACCGGGTACAGCTGAATACCAGTATTTTACATGGAACGACTGCCCTGACATTTAGTATTTTGAAGCTTGTTTTTAAATAATTAATATAAATACGACGCCACTATTTATGAAGAGATAATAAATTGTTTGAATTTCACTTCTTCTCAATCCTGATAAAGTTCACAAACGATTTACTTCGTTTTTCTGATGTTTCTGTTTAAGTTTGGTTTTGTTCTTTAATTAATAAACAAAAAAAAACTCAACATGAATAGATAATATGTCGATAAATTCAAAGTTATTATCAGTTAAAGTATCCTTGAATCGAAACGGAACAGTAATACAGACAATTATTCTTATTTCCGGATCTCACGAAGATTATACTATTAATATTTTAATAGATAGATCTTGGACCATCAAACGATCGACCTTAAAAAAGTTCGCACATCTATCCGTTGAATGGTGCATACGGAAGCAAGCGGTATTAAACCGAGTTTCCTGAATCAAAATTCATTTTAAAATAAACTTTATCTTTTAAACGGTACAGTTGAAATTGTGTTGGAGTGTTGAACAACTTAATGAGTTTTTTTTTTTTTACTTGAGCTGTATCTCGTATTGTTTATTTAATTAAAATGTTGGGGAATTCAGAGTGTTTTAACAAGATTTTTAGTAACAGGTTTTTTAATAGGAGTACGTTTCATTTTGATTTCCGCTAGATTTTAATAAGGCGTCGCCAGGCGCGTTACCATTTTTCTAAAAATATTATCTCTTCTCTCTTCAGATTTGATAGAGATTACATATGGAAAACTACATTTGGAAATCGTGTCCACAAACTGCTAGAAACTCTTTTTTTCTGATTCAGTGATATTAATGTATGTATGATCATCATATAATTATCATTTAATGTATTATACTGTTGCTAAATGTACCTCTTTTTAGGGTTCCGTATCTCAGGAAAATGGAACCCTTATAGATCACTTCGTTGCCCATCTGTCTGTCCGTCGGTCGAGTCCCTTTTTCTCAAAAACGCGTGGAATTATCAAGTAAATGTCGAAATTATTATCAAATACTCAGGACTGCAATCCCTTGAAGCAGTAAAAAAAATCAAACTTCTAAGTCAACGCAATCAAAAGTTACGTGCGTTTGTGTTCCGGAATCAAAACCTAAAGGGTACTTCCCGTTGACCTAGAAACATGAAATTTGGCAAGAAGCAATGTCATGTAGCACAAGTAAAGTAAAAAATCCAAAAAACCATAAATTTGTAGTTACATTACAATTTTTTTTTTCCCGCGATTAATTATTTACATACCTACACATTTATACGGAATCCACGGTGCGCTAGTCCGACTCGCACTTGACCGATTAAGCCGCCACTCATTCAAAAACTAATTTCAAAAACGATTTCAAGTTCAACGCGCCCATATATAATGTGCTATTAGTTAACAATAATAACAAATGTATGACCTTTTA
The DNA here is from genome assembly GCA_945859645.1 of Amphipoea oculea. Classification (NCBI taxonomy): domain Eukaryota; kingdom Metazoa; phylum Arthropoda; class Insecta; order Lepidoptera; family Noctuidae; genus Amphipoea; species Amphipoea oculea. Next base: position 19,168,989 of record OX243880.1, read on the forward strand.
GATCTCGTCCAGACAGGTCTGACTACTGAGGTTACAGACCTATCAATATCTTGTGTGTTTACAACAAAGAAACAAGAATATCGGCATAATAATAGTCGGGTAGAAAATAAAAAGGTAAATGATGTGGTATAGGTAAATCCCAAGGGGTAAAGAACTATAATTATTGAGTAGAGGTATAGCTGTCGGTCACTTGAATTATATGATTCTAGATTTTATCCTTTAAATGTCAATAATTTATTAAATTTTTTTCAAGAAACATTATTTAATATTTCAATTTCTATTTCCCATTGACAGTGATGAGGACGAATTTTTTGATGCCCAGTGAATGAGCTCCTGCCTTTTTCTTAAATTTTGTATTATATACTTGTTAACATATAAATATTTTTAAATATTAGAATATAAAAACATTTAAAAATATTTAAAAAAAAAATAGTAGCCCACCGGTATCAGGAACAGGGTCGACCGGGCCCAACATACCGGCGATCTGCTGAGCTCCAGAAAGAGGAGCCTCCTGACAATGCAAGCCGTGTCCAGAAGTACCTCTTTCTGAATCAAGCCCTTGATCCAGCTGCCCAACGAGAGCCTCCTCAGGTGTTGGTCGTGGCTCTTTGCTATTAACCCAACCACTATAGGCACGATGATCGCTGAGTCCACATCCCACATGTCGACAACCTCGCGAGCGAAGTCAAGATAGGTACTTGATTTGTAACAAACCTTTTTTTTTACTCGACTACGGTGAAGCAAAAAGGAGGGTTATGATTTTGACCGGTATGTATGTATGTATATTCAACTGTTCCCTCATAACTTCTAAACTACTTGTCTTAATTAGACAAATTAAGTATCGTTGGAAGCGTCTTGATCGTCCGCTGGTTATAGGCTATATGACGTCACATTAAATTGAATATGGCGCCCTCTAGCGGACATAAAGCCATGATATAAAAAAAAAATGAATCATGCCGTGTGGGGTATCAAATGAAAGGGCTTAATTAGCACATTTCAAAAATATAAATATTAATGAAATAAACCCCAAAATAATTAAATAAAAATAAGTTTAAAAACTAAAACCCGACTACTGAAAAGGATGAAACAAGAAAGTACCTTTCCGTGGTCGCATGCCGCTGTAATAAGATACATATAAGCTATGGTAGCATGCGACCACGGGAAGGTACTATCTTGTTTCATCGTTTTCAGTAGTCGGGCTTTAGTTTTTATACTTATTTTTTAATAGCTAGGCTACATTTCCATAACCAGTTCTTATAGATATTAAATCTAAGCATTTCGTGACAATGCAAGTGCATGTCAGGATCATTACACGTGGCACGATCACAACATTGTTGAAGAACGTCATTCTGTCGCTAAACAAATGAAATTAACTGTAATTGGTCAATTACTGCACAATTGAAGTTATAGGGAAAACTGTTGGGTAATTTGTACCTAATGCCTAACAATGAGAAGAAGGGAAATTGTTGGGTAGGTACTGTAGAGACCTCTTTGAGAGATTCTGACCTCCTTTGGGTCAGACCGCTGGTTATATTTGAAGTATGTTCTATTCAAAGATTCAAGCATATGTCATACAGAGAGTCGTAGGTTTGACGTCCAATATTTAAGTCGATATAGTTATAGAATATCATAGAAGGACTAATAAAATATATCCCATGAAACTATAAAGGGATTTTATTGAATAATACACATACCCCCGTGGCCTAGGTGTTACACATTAGAGTCAACAAGACTCTTATAGTACTGTCAGAATAGAATAGAATAGAATACTCTTTATTATGTACACCATATAAATTACAGACATAAATATAGAAACTTCAGCCTTAAATAGATGTAAGGGCGCAGGGCAGCCTTTTCCAGAACTCCACGACCTCATTCCACCGGCCCCCTTCTACCTTCGGACATCCAGGCACACTTACCATCCCTACCTGGTTGCTATTCCACCAATTCGCACTAAGCGTTTGCAAATGTCCTTTATAATGCGCACAGCAAGAGAGTGGAACTCTCTACCTGCGTCTGTTTTTCCGAGCGCATACAACCCGAATCTCTTTAAAGTGAGAGTGAACAGGCTTCTTCTGGGTAAGCTCGCTCCATTGTCGACTTTGTCTCTGTCACCTCTGACCTAGGTTAGAGTCAAGAGCAAGCCCATTACAAATTAAAAAAAAGTGGTCATCGTATTTGTGGTTCAGCAGTTTCAATATATATAATTGCTCAAAAAATATGATCTAAGTACTATTAGTTAAAAACTAGTAAAAAAAAATTATAATTACTTTTCTCTTTTACCTTTGGGAAATACCCAATACATTGCAGTTCGCTTGGCATGTTAATTTTTTGTTTTTGTTGCGGAACATCCGGTTTCATATTTGACTAGTAATATGCCATGTGGACGAATTTACAAGTGCACTTTCATTACCACCGGTTTCCGTAATTAGATTAGTCATAATCACGCAATATTTAGGGGTGCTAAACACGATATTAAATGCTTAATTTAATTAGTACAACATGGAAAATATACGGCAAAAACATCATGTTTCTACTAGCATAAAATCAAGACATCGTCGTTGTGATTAAAACATACATCACACTTAATATTATAAAGGCGAAAGTTTGTGAGTGTGTTTGTATGTTTGTTACTTCTTCACTCACAAACGGCTGAACCAAATTTTATCAAATTTGGTACGGAGGTAGCTGACACCCTGGATTAACACATAGGCTATTTTTATCCCGATATTCCCATGGGATCGAAACTTATGCGGGTGAAACCGCGGGGCGCTGTTAGAGTAACAAATAAAATGTAATTAATTATATTAAAGGAATAAAGTCTATGATAAATAAACAAAGTGTCCATCGCTTGGTTTCATAAAACGATGATATAACAATAATGCCAGAGGCTACAAGAAAACTAATAACAACTTCATTGGAATTTAATTAATAAATTAAAACTAATAACTGTAATCATCTTCAATTAAGATTCTATCTATTTGAAAAACTACTAGGATAATAATGCTAGGGAACAAATTAATTCTGTCTAACAATCTACCGTCAATAATGAGGCTCCTGTGGTATAATATGACATTTGAGACGCCATTATCGTATTTTACGTCACATTTAAATCGTTAGTCTCGTGGTCACAAACACCACTTTGGGGCATGATACCTGGGTTAGATTACCAGGTCGTACAAAATGTTATTGGGTTTTTTTATCTCATATTTATCAGTAGCAGACTGGAGTCTGGATTTATGCTTGGTTTATTTATTTATTGGTTCACCAACGATTGAGTACACCGGTTGTATGCTAAAAGTAACATGCATAAATGTAATTGCAATAATGCAACAATCACTTAAAGGTAAACTCCGCATGCATAAAGAAGTTGTACAAGTTGTACAACTGTACTGTTGTTGTGTGTTGTTGTTGTAGAAGTTGTAGGTACTGGTTGATGGCATAATATGACATTTGAGACGCCATTATGGGATTTTACGTCACATTTCAATAATAACTGTTTCGTTGGTCTAGTGGTTGCAAGCACTACTGCTGACCATGAGGTCATGGGTTCGATTACCAGGTCGGGCAGTGTTATTAGATTAGATTAGAAATTCCAGATGGCAAACCATCTGGAATTTCTCCCATAAGTGCCCATAATCAGCATATAATGTTCCCATTGCTGCGACACAGGCCTCCTCTCTTCGAGAGAGAGTGGGCTGTAATATACCACGCGGGTCCAGTGCGGGTCGGTAGATGTCACATGTCTTCGAATTTATTTTATTACACCACTAGCTGCGCCCCGCGGTTTCACCCGCATATGTGTCGATCCCGTGGGAATATCGGGATAAAAACTATCCTATGTCCTTCCCCGGGACTCAAACTATCTCTATACCAAATTTCATCTAAATCGGTTCAGTAGTTTAGGCGTGAAGAAAAGACAGACAGACAGACAGAGTTACTTTCGCATTTATAATATTAGTTTGGATTACATCTTCTTCTTAGCATGTCGATAGCAATCTAAATGTACTCGGCCCAGAATTCGGCTGCCTGTTTGGCACCATTACCAGCGTCCATCAGTTCCTGTAACTTGCAGCTGACAGGACATGCAGGCTGCCTGTCCACCGAAGCGGAGTGAGGCTGCGGAGCGGAGAAATGGAGAAATATTAACCAATAGAAAAATTGGACAGAAGAAGAACGGAGATTTTGTGCAATCCTGTTGGTTAATATTTCTCCGTTTCTCCGCTCGGCTGACTCGCTCCGCTCCGCTGGACAGGCAGCCTAAGTGTCCCATCGTTTGTGGAAAACCACCACATTTACACTCCAAGGCGGAGTCGTCTGTGAATCTCCACCTGAGCAAGTTTTCCTTGCTTCGGCCAACCTGGGTCCGGAGTCTGTTTAAAGACTTCCAGGTTACTGAAGGTTCCTATTTCATGGGACTTAAACATAACTAGTGAAATGTGGATGTACAGAGGCCAGCACATCTGTCCCAATTTGTCAAATTTTCCCAATTGAATATGAACCTTATTACTTAGTAGTAAAGTTGAAAATCTATCAAAGAAATTTGACCGATTGGGGTGGCTTGATGTGCTGGCGTTTGTACTATAGTTACACCTCTGCCCAACCCTTCTCTGGCAAAGCGTGATGTTAAGTTATTTCAATAATAATAATCAAACTGGAGTCTTCTCTTAAACCAATTATTTTGGAATATAATTGAATTTACGTAGAAGTACCTACAGCCTTTGTTGTTCACAATAGACTGGGACTCAAGGACTTGTAATGTGGAACGACTTCGCGAAATTCGCGCCTCTCTAGTCTATATACGGCGTTGGATAAATTATTATTTTAATACAAAGGCTTCTCATTTAATTGTATCCCCGAATAGGCAAAGCAATATTGTGCTGTTGAATATGTACCTACAACAGTACGAAATCACATCAAAGGTTGACACCGACTTCCGTAATTAAAGTTATTTCATAATTTTGCGTTAATTTCTTTTTGAAGTCGTACTTAGCGCTTCTCCTCCACTTTTATTATGCGCACAGCCAAAGTGTGGAACTCTCTTTCGGCATCTGTGTCCCTCCCACATTTAACCCGTCTGCCTTCAAATCAAGAGTGAACAGGCATCTTCTGGGCACGCTCGTTCCATCATAGACCTCATCTATCACTTTCCATCAAGCGTAATCGGGGTCAAGAGCGCGCCCATTTACCAATAAAAAAAAATAAAAAAGAAGTCGATTTAATTTTTTTTTTATTACTTTTTTATTTCGTAATTCTTAGTTTTAAATAAAAACCGGAATATTTGTTTGTAATAAGTAGTAAATAGTTACTGTTTTGTTGTAAATATTGCACTAGAATTTGTCCAAGGTTTTGAGATGTTTTCCCTTTGACACTACACTCGTAGCTCGTATCAATAAGCCAGGCCGCCACACTTACGAGTACACGTATTAGTCCATGTCTTGAAAATTGCTGAATCGATTTTGATAAAACTTGCACTGTTCCCTAAGTTGAAGTAAATGTAAGCCTATAAAATAAAAATGGTCACGATCCGATTAATAGTTACGGAGAAATGCGTGGACAAACATACATAGTACATACATCTATAAAATTTTGTATATTTGTTTGGAAGCCCTAATAGATTGTCATATTATGTGAATATAATGCAGTTCCAATAATATTATATACATACATGTCGAATTGATAACCTCCTTTTTTTGAAGTCGGTAATAAAAACTACTATTTAACCATGATTTTTTTTCCGTGGATTTCCCTTTTGGATACCCTCCGTCTGGGGAGAACGGAGGGTTATGTCGGACTCCTACCGGTTAATTGACTTCAGTAGTTCAGTGAAATTTCAAACACCTAATAATAACACTCATAATAATTATGTTTATTTTTATTCAAAACAACAAACAATGACACTAATGATGAGGCAAAAGATGCAATCACGTCTAAGAGAACAATAAAACTAAGCAATCAATTGTTAACACTATATTTTCCTGCAACAGCTAAACCAGTTGACCTCAACGTAATGGAGGCAATAACCATCGCTCATAACAATATAAAATTAATACATTGAATCTTATATAACACTAGCTTCTGCTCGTGACTTCGTTCTCGTGAATTTTTGTTTTAACATAATATATTATACAATAGCAAGAGCACGTTAAGCCGTTGGTCCCGGCTGTCGTTCGTGGATCTTTGACAGTCGTTACGGGTCGTCCGAAGCCCGACAATCTGACAAACAGTCTTACCAAGGGGTATCGTATTACCCAGTAACTGGCTTGTGGAGGTCAGATAAGCAGTCGCTCCATACTGGTATTCAGCTGCATCCGGTTAGACTGGAAGCCGACCCCAACTTAGTTGGGAAAGGCTAGGCAGATGATGATGATATATACAATGACACTCGGCAATTCTGTATCTTCCCATTAGAGAAAAAATTTTGGGATCGGATCAGTAGTTCCGAAGATTCCCCGTACATACAAACTTACAATTTTACCTCTTTATAATATTAGTCTATAGTATAGACTACAGAAAGAGCGATACCCCTGTTTCGCACGATTTTACTTGACAATACAGCAAGATTTCTTTATTAGATTTAAGTTTAATACGAATGTATTATAATCACACTATCACACTATATTATATTATAAACTATATTATAAAGGCGAACGTTTGTGAGTGTGTGTGTGCGTGTGTGTGTTTATATGTTTGTTACTTCTTCACGCTCAAACTGCTAAACCAATTTTGATAAAATTTTGCATGTAGGTAGCTGACATCCTGGATTAACATATGGGCTACTTTTTATCCCGATATTCCCACGAGATCGACATTTAAGCGGGTGAAACTGTGGGGCGCAGCTAGTTATACATAAAGCCATCGTCGGGCCGAAAGGTTCTAGAGTGGCGACCGCGTACCAAAAGTCGTAGCGTTGGAAGGCCTGCCACAAGATGGACTGACGACCTTGTGAAGACCGCAGGAATCCGGGAAGGGAAGGAATGCGGAAAACACAGAACCGGTCGAAGTGGCGGTGCTTGGGGGATACCTATGTCCCACAGTGGACGTCTTTCCGCAGAAATAATGAATGATGATGATACAAATGAACCTTCCAAAATAAATTCTCTATATAATGGTGAAAACCTAGAACTAACTATGGTAGGAAAAATATACTACATATATGAGGAAGCAAAACTGTATAACGAGATACCTGATGATGTGTTTAGCAGTGACAGATGTTATACATATAAAAAAGCGCTAGAAGAATACGTTAGGACGAAGTACTAACACCTGAATGTCACCTTTAAAATCTTTTAATTATGTTGTTTTGTATAGTATGTGATCACAGAGACTGTATCTACCTACTTTTATTATACATTTTCTATACATTTCTCAATTTGTAAGTGAACCTTCATGTTCTTTTTTGAGAAATAAATGTCTTTAAACCGAAAACCACATCATAATCCGTTGTGTAGTTGAAGAACAACGCAGGCATACAGACAGCGACGTTAACATATAATATTATAGATATTGATACATTAAGCGTATGTAATATTACAATAACGTGCTTAGCCTTGACTGACGACACGTTACGATAATAAAGAACAATGTCGGCTGGTATAAGGCGTCAGAAACCGATTAAGTTTGCCAATTCCATATAGCAATTCTATGTCCTAATGTTTTTACAGCAGTTTCCTTAAGGAAGAATGTATGAATCTAAGTATGTGTGTATATTTAGGCGCTCCGCAGACGGCGGTCATTTTTTCCGCGAATGACCGCGAGAGACGTCGGCGGCGCGGTCTTTTTGCCCTCTATGTGTGTTGGTAGTATAGGATTCCCTTTGCACTATCTTTCGCGGTCAAATTGACCGGCCCGCCGTGTGTTTCGCGCCTAAGTAGGTATGTATTTATTTATGTATCCATTATACAGCATACATACATATCTAAGTATCTACTTAATATAGTATAATTATTATTTTGCACCAATGACAACCCCATTTTTTTAATATACGCGCAATCACTGTCCATTCCAAGATTACATGGAAGAGATTGCAGAAAGCAATAAGGCCGCCCATTGTATGTTTTGTAGTGATAATCGTATTTGATTTTATGTATTTTCTGGTGTACTATAAAGTATGTATATGTAAATAAGAATCACTACGTAATACGCTCAATTGCTTTTCCTTCTTCTTAATTATCCAAAGTTAATTATAATGTGCTTCATCTATTGTCATAGTATTATGAAAATTTACTGGTCGTCCTCCAAATGATTAGATAATTTAATTAATCTACAATTCAGAATGGGACAAAGTTCTTGACGATTATTAAATGAACTAATAGAAATAAATATTTTGATTGTATATTTCTTAATTATTAATCAAAAGAGACACCATTTCAATGTATAATTTTAAGATGTCATGTGCAAAGATTGGATTAAGTTTTTAACTTTTAAAATTAAGTTTAGGCACATAGAAATAGAAATAAGTTAACTACAAATCAATTATTCCGAGGATAAAAAATTATCTAGCGTTGGGAAAATTTGCCCTAAAACAAATAAAAACAAAAATTTTTACTTGAACAACTGTTTTTCTCTTGACTGTACTTGCCTGTCAAAAAGAGTAAAGGGATCAGACTAGCTAAAGTGGATCAGACAGAAATGTCTAGATAATATAAGCGAACATACAAACTATAATAATATGTACAAGTAGGTATATGAAAAAATAAACAAAATAGTCATAGGGCATCAAAGAATTCGACCGCATCGCTGTCAACAGGAACAGTGCCCAAAAGGCGGGCAGCATTGCCACGTTGTACAAACATAATAATAACCAGCAGGAGATCAAAGAGAATAAATCAAATAATCTACTGAGCCCAAACCATTCTAAGGCGATAAAAAAACGTCTCCAAATACAAAAAAAAAAACTCCAAATCTCTTCAAAAAAACTTCCTCCAAATCGAAAGATTCGAAAACGCTAGTCAGGGAGTTGTGAAAACAACTCCCTGACTAGCGTTTTCCCAACTATGTTGATGTCTGCTCCCAGTCTAACTGAATGCAGATGAATACCAGTATGTTACTTGGAGCGACTCCTATCTCACCTCCACAACTCAGTTATTGGGGTTACTCAATACCACCGACAAGACAAAACGATCTACGAATGACTATAAAGATCTACTGGTGATATCTGGGACTAACGGATTAACGTGCCCGAAGCACGAAGGGGTCTCGAAATGTAAATGATGGTCACCCATCCACGAACCGACCGCGGCAAGCATAGCTTAACCTTCAATCAACCATTGCGGCTATTTAGCCACATCAGGTCAGGTACACACACAGTCCATCGAACAAGACCGCACTTCATTAGATTTTTCGCTCACATAGTAGTAGCGGCAGTAAAATAACAATTAACTAATTAATTCTTAGATAACCAAGTACTTAGTGATGTGGTTAGCCTTGATACTCGTAGGCTGCTGCATACAGATCAGTAGGGCCGGAGGAACGCGCGTGCGCATTGTGTAGGGCTGACATATGAATGTTAGATTGGAATTTGATTTGTTGATGGACTTTGTTCTATTGATAGATTTTGTTTTTCTTGACTCAGTGTTTTTTTTTTAATGGAATTGGGCTGGACACATCTGTAGATGCCTGACATTTAGGGTTGAATATCGACAAAGAAAAAATGAACAATGTATTGAAATCCACGTTCTTCTCCTGGGGTTGAACGTGGATAACATTTAGGGGTTTAACATGGCGGTGGGTAGAGATTGTGGGTGGGGCTTCAACAAGGACCAAACCTGTTAGACGACCAATGGGCCAAACATACTACCCAATGGGTCCCTTTTAATGGCAAGCGACAACGCGGTAGGCCCAGACCGAGATGGCGAGATGAGCTGACTCCTTCAAAAAGAACTGGTCCTGCTTTGAACAGAGAGAAGTGGAAAGAGTCGTTGACTTCGGCCCCTCCTTCGTACGTCTTCCAGAGGTACGGGCCCGTGTGGGTTGGTAGATGTCACAAGTCTTCGGTTTTTTGGTTCAAGGACATGGCGGTTTCCTGAAGACGTTTTCCTTCACCGTTCTGAGAGTGGTGATAAAATAATTTACACAAAGTAAAGCGCCTGTCTGGATTCGAACCTACGACCTACAACTCGTAAGTCGCGGCCGTTACCACTGGGCTACCACTGCACTACTGGGCCACTAGGCCTCAGGGCCAATAGATTGCTTTGCCAACCCTATAACCACCGTGCCACACGCACCGACAGACTCCCTAAAAGGAAGCAAGGACTCGACACATATGGACAGAAAAATTTGTCTGACTTTTTGTCTGTTATTAAATTTTGTCATTACAAATCGTAACCCGCACTGGGCCCGCGTGGTGGATTAAGCCCACTCCCTCTCACAGAGAGGAGGCCTGTTCCCCAGCAGTGGGAACATTATAGGCTGATTATATTAGTATGTTATGTAATTCGTACAAGGTCAAAAAACGTTATTGTTTATTTGAAATGGAGACAAATTTGTAGAGGAACTAATTAAAGCCGATGAAGCAAGTAATTCGAGGCTTTGTTTGATCTCAGTTCAAAGAAAATTCTTGCGAGGTCGTCGCCTTGTGGTTTATTTACAATTAATTGGTTTTTTTTATAATATTTTCTTTATTTGTGTTTTAAGAAAATGATTGTACTGTTGTTTGTTATATTCATATTTATATCGAAATATATGGAAATGTTGGGTTCCATGCATTTAGTTCAAGTAAGTAGGCCATTATTCTAGGCCTGTACCCTTCCAAAAAGTAATCGCGTTTACAGAAGAGTGAGCAAGAAAGTCGTAGTTACTCTTTTAAAATGTTTTACAAAATATTGTCCGCTGGTTGCGAGAAGCAAAGAACCGGTAGAAGTGGAGGTGCTTTGGGGAGGGCTATGTCCAGCAGTGGACGTCTTTCGGCTGAAATGATGATGATGATGACGATATTTTGTATACCTACACTGGGTCGGTTAAGCTATGCTTGCCACGGTTGGTCAGTGGATGGGTGACCCTCCTTACATACAAAGACCCCTCCGTGCCTCGGAAAGCACGTTAAGCCGTTGGTCCCGGCTCTCATTCGTGGATCTTTGACAGTCGTTACGTCATATTACCCAATAACTGTATTGTGGAGGTCGGATAGGCAGTCGCTTCATGTAAAATACTGGTATACAGCTGCATCCGGTTAGACTGGAAGCCGACCCCATCATAGTTGGGAAAAGGCTAGACAGATGATGATTAATTATACCTAATTATATTATCTAAAATGACGATGTACCTAGAATAAAATAATTACTAAGTATACACGATTTATTCCAGTCTAATCCCCTTCACCCCTTACCCCCCCCCCCCCTACAACCTCTCCACCCCCTCCTCGATCCCCTGCTAGTTCGTCTTCTGTTTGATACTCTGGCTTATCTACTTTATGCTAGGTTACTCTTTAGAGAAAATAAACGTTTCTTGTTTTACAAAATCTCAATAGGTACAAAGTATTTGAAACTTTATCAGATCTAGTAAATAAAGTAGATCTTACAATGGCTTAAAGCAAAGGTACAATAACGGACCCTGTAGCGTCAAACCTTGGGGAATTTACCCTTCTAGTCATTTAAGGGTGCAGCTGTGCCAAAGTAATAACCTATTTTTTGTTTGTTTTTTTTTTTCTGATGGCTTTAACACACCCAGTGATGAATCACTTTTTTGACTGCCTCGATGTATAATGTCATCTAAGTGTACCTCAGCCCAACCCTTCGGGAAATTAGAGGCGTGATGTTATTTTATAACATACTAGCAGCGCCCCGCGGTTTCACCCGCATAAGGGTCGTACCTGTGGGAATATCGGGATAAAAACTATCCTATGTCCTTTCCCGGGACTCAAACTATCTCTATACCAAATTTCATCTAAATCGGTTCAGCGGCTTAGGCGTAAAAAGGTAACATACAGACAGACAGAGTTACTTTCGAATTTGTAATATTAGTATGGATGGACTAGCAGCACCCCGCGATTTCACCCGCGTAAATGTCGATCCCGTGAGAATATCGGGATAAAAACTATCCTGTCCTTTCACGGGACTCAAACTATCTCTATACCAAATTTCATCTAAATCGGCTCATCGGTTTAAGCGTGAAGAGGTAACAGAGAGATGTCTGTCTGTCTGTTACTACACTTTTGCATTTATTATAATACTAGCTGCGCCCCGCGGTTTCACCCGCATAGGTGTCGATCCCGTGGGAGTATCGGGATAAAATGTAGCCTTTATGTTAATCTAGGATGCCAGCTACCTCCATACAAAATTTCATCGAAATTGGACACGCTTGAGCGTGAAGAAGTTACAAACATATAAACACACACACACACACACTCACAAACTTTCGCCTTTATAATATTACTGTGATAGTGTGATTATTATGGACTCTTGCTTCTTAGGTTTTTAAGTTCTAACTAAGACCTTCGTACTTGGATAACAATATCGCGACATACTGGGCCATGCTCTAATTCAAACATTAGAGACAATGACACTATAAACGAACACTTAAGGCGCAGATATACGACTTCTAATGATTTTAAATTCAACATCACGTCTAATCGACCGGACTGATTTCTTTGAAAAAAATAAATGTTATACTAGACCATTTGCTTCGTAATTTGATATGTGAATATTTGCAATTATATTTTTTTAACATAGTGTAATTAATTTGTAAAGTAATGTCTACCGCGGACATAAAAACGATAATCACGCAAACACTATCGGGTGTATTTTCATAAAACTTTCACCATCTAAAAGACAATTTAATTCCCCGAATTTTAGTATACGGTTTTTATTTGTTTGGTGTTTGAGAGTTTTTGTAAATAGATAATTGCTTCATATTTGCAATAAATTACCACGGTTGTGTCATCGCGCTTCTCTTTCTTTTCTATGCAGTCCGACAGTGACCGCGCTTTAGGTCGTGTAGTCGCCTTAACAACATTTATGCAAGTTGCCCTTGCGCAGTTTTCACAACTGTCCGCTTGGGAGCGCACGCGCCGCTGCGCAAATATCAGTCGCGAAGGTTCGTTGGGTAACATCCGACTTTGTGTCTGCCTTTGACAAATATTTAATATTTCGTTGACGGCCAGTGCTAAATTGCGTCAAAAAGATGACATTTCTTTGTAAAGAACTTTTTTTACGTTTGTATAACCACTGTGTGACATTGTTTGTAATAAGGTCCGGCCGCGCTAAAGCCATAGATTTAAACAACAATGGCCGCTTGAAATTGAATAAAATCGATATACAAGAACAATTATTTTAAGTAATGTTAGTTTTTCGAAAACAAACATTAGGTACTTAAAATAAATTTTCTTTTACTTATGTCTTATAACTATCGATTTTATTCAATTTCGAGCCGCCATTGTTGTTTTCATCTTTAGCAAATTTAGTGCGGCCGGACCTTAGGTACTTTGGGATATTCATTGTTAAACAACTTGACGATCAACACTACGTCAACAATTTAAGTTGTTAGTCAATTTGCTTAACCATTTATTTCCCTGGCCTTACTTAGGTAGGTACACACGCCATCACATCAAGCTACCCGAAACTGTCAAATTTTCCCAATTAACTTTGAACCTTATGCTTTAGCGATAAAGTTGAAAATCTATTAAAGGAATTTGACATATTGTAGTAGCTTGATATGCTGGCGTCTGTGCATGACTGTGAATTTCTTGTTCTTCTAATTTGTGTCGCTGGCACGACTGTTAGCCAGATCTTGTTGGCCCAAAGCCTCACCACTTCCACGGTATCGCATCCTCGCTGGTAATTGCGTTCTTGTGGCTGCGATGTGGCCTTGATGTGGTCGGTATCATCCACACGGTTGATTTTTACGGGGTATTCCTCGAATCGCACCAAAATTATTCCTCGAAAAAAAAAATGAAAATATTATAATTTTATTCCTCGAAATACATCAACGAGAAACATAGAGAAAAACATGAAAGATTCTTAATAAATTATATTGATAGACGTTTCATTTGGTGCGTTTCAAAGTTGACACTTTTTGAGGAATACCCCATTTTTACGACCAATTAATGTGCTTTGTGTGAATAAACTATTAATTTTCATACATTTACCACCAGTGCACTTGTTGTCGTTGTACGTGTGATCGGGCTCTTATACCAAAACATTTCACTTTTGTTTCAACGAGGCTCGCTGAATCAGATGAAAATTTAGATGCAAAACAACACGAATCCAATCTATCGGGTCAATGGATACAGTAGAACTTTGATTTTTCATAGATTTTTTTAAATTGAAATATTGTTTTGACCTTTTCTGGGAAAGATATGCAACTATAGGTGTTCTTTGAGAGTTAGGATTTTTTGCTACTTCTAAAACTGTACAGATAGGTAGATACCTACCTATACAGGATATATTAGAAAGGTGTGGTCATATTTATCACATATTATTATATAAGGTGTAAAAAAATTAACCTTAAAAACTTTAAGAGGTGCTTTAGACCATCGAACTGAACAACTTTCACTATGGCACCAACTCTGAAATCACGAAAAAAAAATGAGCTGTTTCATACATTTTGGCCGAGTAGGTATTGAACTTTTGTATGAAACAGCTGATTTTTTTTTTTCGTGATTTCGGAGTTGGTCCCATAGTGAAAGTTGTTCAGTTCGATGGTCTAAAGCACCTCTTAAAGTTTTTAAGGTTAATTTTTTTACACTTTGTATAATGAATGTACCTATGCCAAATATTGTAAAACATTTTTAAACGAGTAACGGTGGAGTTTCTTGTCCATTCTTCTCCATACGAAAACTACCTTTGAAATGGGCGACTAGAATCAATTCTATTTTAATGTAAATTTTGACATTCAAAAGTGCCTTTTATGTGCCTATTTGAAATAAATGCTTTGACTTTGACTTTATTTAATCTGTCAAGCTCCGCTAATGAGACACAATTGATTTTCTATTGTTGTTAAAAACAGTGGTACTCCGGGAGTGCCGACAGAAGTGAAAACAAAACACTATAGAGGTATGAGGAACAGGGTGTAAAGTTCACTCAACCTCCATAGAAAAGGGAGGATCCTCCGACCAGACGGGTGTTGTGTCTGGCGGGCAACTGCCCAATGAGTCATGTCGGGCTGTTGTATATATGCTAGTTGCGTGGTAAACTCTGCTTGCGCGATGCAGGATTTGCGTGACGTCAGTATGACGCGTTGTTCGCATGTGGCGTTGTAGATACCGCTACATCACTCCCCCCCGGAGACCGGAGGTCGATAGTGGGCTGAGTCTTGTATCTTGCGATGCTTGCCAGGCCAGCTGAGGTTCCAGTGAGTCGGAACCGGTTGCCGCATAGTTCACGGTGAGTCGGAACTGTCTGCGAAGATGTCCCCAGTGAGTCGGGGTGGCGCTGCGTTATGCTCCAGTGCGTCGGATGTAGTACAGCGCCGGGTTGAGGCTGACTGCTGGCGTCGACCAGGAGAGAAGGGCTCTGCTTGTAGACCGGCCGAAAGTGCAGTGTGCTGTGCCGAGGTTGCTGATGAGGCTGAGGGTGATGACCAGGTATGCGCGGTCGCTGCATGCTGGTGGTCAGGATACCCGTTGAAGCCATGGGGTGCTGGCTGGCTGGGTGACTCGCCGCTCTAAAGCTTGCGGGAGTGATGATGACGTCACGCTGAAGTAGGTGCACGAAGGCTGCGCTGACGTTCGTGTTCGGGGTCACCAGTATAGAGGTATGAGGAACAGGGTGTAAAGTTCACTCAACCTCCATAGAAAAGGGAGGATCCTCCGACCAGACGGGTGTTGTGTCTGGCGGGCAACTGCCCAATGAGTCATTTCGGGCTGTTGTATATATGCTAGTTGCGTGGTAAACTCTGCTTGCGCGATGCAGGATTTGCGTGACGTCAGTATGACGCGTTGTTCGCATGTGGCGTTGTAGATACCGCTACAACACAAACAGAATACTTTGCCATCACTCACTGACATATCGGATATACATTAAAACCGAGTACATCCCGAGGACAGCCGATCACATCCGAAGCGGTGTCGGTTACGGTAACAGTGGCGCGAATTCAATGGTTTTTTCCCATCTCAAAAATGCCCAACGTGCCTAAAGAAGTTTTCATTTCAAAAGAATCTGAGGCGGTACGAAGTTTGCCGGGTCAGCTAGTAATGATATAAAACTATAAACTTTTATGAAAACCGCAGAAAACGACAGAAGTATTAAATCGGCTTGCGCAAATCCCAAACCAAAAATAGCTCAACATTTCCACGCGACAGAACTAAGAATACGACAAAAAAAAAATGCAAATGAGCGGCCATTTGCATTTTTTTTTTGTCGTATTCGTAACAATAACACGTTAACATGAAAAACAAGGTGAAGATTTATAACCAAATATTAAATTACGTAAGGAAAAAAAAGCGGCCAAGTGCGAGTCGTACGCGAAAGGCTCCGTACCAAAACGTACAGACGCCAGCACATCAACCTACGCGAAACTGTCAAATTTTCCCAATCAACTTTGAACCTTATGGTTTAGTGATAAAGTTTTAATCAACTTTGAACCTTATGGTTTAGTGATAAAGTTGAAAATCTATTAAAGAAATTTGACAGATTGTAGTAGGTTGATGTGCCGGCCGTCTGTACAATATTTCACACAATATTTTTTTTAAATACTTTAGAATAAAAATACACGTTTCTTGCATGAAAAATAATATTTTTTTAGTTTATTTTACTTTTATTATTGGAACGAATTTCTTTTACGGAGTTTGCGGTAGGAGTAAAATGGGAGAAATCTTGACGTAACGAAAAAGCGTTATGCTCCCTCCGTGCGGCTTTTTATTTATGTAATAGAAAGAGATAGACAGAGAGAGAGAGAGATGTTTTACATGGTGGTTTTCAAGGATACTGAAGCCAATAGTGAGGTCAAAAAGAAAATCAAAGATAGTGGCTGCAATTTTTTTTTTAATTTTTCTTTATTGGTTTCGTTTTCAGGGTTTCCGAGGATACTGAAGCCGATAGTGAGGTCAAAATGTAAATCCAAGATTAATTGGCTGCAGAAACGCAAAAATTTTCGTCATTTTGATATTTTCGCGACCGCCATCTTGGATTTTTATTTTGAACTTTGTTTCTGGGATCTCTGACGTTTTTTGTTGTTAAAGCGGCCCGGTACACACTCTGTGTAAATTTCAATTGTATACCTGTTACGGTTCAAAAGATACAACCATGTGACAGACGGACGGGTGGACAGCGAAGCCTTAGTAATAGGCTCCCCGTTGGCACTCCGGTACGGAATCCGAAAAGCGAACCGCAGACGTTTTCACCTCAAGTCTACGTCAATGCGAAAAAAATCTTTATTGTTTCCATGATTCCTCTGATTTCTGAAACCTCTTTTCAGTCGGTGGCCATTGTTGGCGCTTTTTTATAGATACGACCATTCACATCCCAGCAAGGATTCCTCCAATACTTTTGTTTTGCGATTCAATGGCGATGTTTTTTTTTTCTCTTTTCTATCGGACATGATTCGGTATTCCATTCTGAATTTCAAATTTACGAGTGCAGCGTTCCGATAGATTTGAATTCTACATTTTTAGCATTATGTTTACGTAACTAGGTACGTGAACTTTTATCCGAATTCGCTGTTTGTTAAAAGTTATGCTGGTAGGTTGTAGATCCAGTCGCCTGGACCATATTTATAGGTAATAATCACTCTGGTATCACGTTGCTAATCATTATTTGCTCGTAAATTCTCAGTAGGTATCTACCTAATTGATTATTGTCTATGGGTATCAAATAACAGACGTGTCAAATAACAGCCCATCCATTAAAACGTTATCGGTACACCTCTAAATGGTTATCAAAGCCAGCTGTCATGTTAATTGAATCAGCACCCCTATTGCGTAATCTTAATCATTTTGAAGGATATTGCTAATCCATTGCTCCATATGTTTGAAAAATTTGTGTGCTCAGTAACGTAAATCACGCAATGAATGTTGTTGAAATGTCAAAATGAAATTCTTTGCTACTCATAGTGTGTTACGCAATTACCCCGCAGTTCTAAGAAACATAACATCAGTGGTAGGTACTGTATATCTGTGTATACTCTATACAGGAAGATATTTTTATCACCATCCAAATTTTTACAGGGTGTTCTACCCATGAATATGAACAAATTTCACTATGGGACCAACTCTGAAATCACGAAAAAAAAAAAATCAACTGTTTCATACATTTTGGTCAAGTAGGTATTGAACTTTTGTATGAAACAGCTGATTTTTTTTTCCTGATTTCAGGGTTGGTTCCATAGTGAAAGTTGTTCATATTCATGGGTAGAACACCCTGTAAAAATTTGGATGGTGACAAAAAAATAAGCCTGTATACAGTGAGTAATTAATGCCTCTGTTTTTTTATAACAGAAGAAAAAATATTTCTCAAATGTAAACATACCCATTCAAATATACACGTTTGAGCGAAATATTTTAGACCACGAAATTCGTTACCGCAATTTAAAATTCATATTTACACCCCCGACTAACCATATAACAATTGACGTTGCAAATTGCTCGTGAAATTTCAATTTTATGAATTCATGCCGAGCTTTGGCAAACGGCCAACCGCCATTGTTTTCTTTTAAAATTAAAACTAATTCACGTTCCACCTCGCGCGGGAAAAATAAAACCATGGCGGCACTAATTCAACGTTAAATATGGAACCTAAAAAGACCGCGAAAACTAGGACGGTAGATGTATTCCAGTAAAACGGGGCTGCTCTTAAAAATTGCATCAGTTACTGAATTTCAGCCAACGCAGCGCGGCGTTGACAAGGAAACTTTTAAATTTGAAATTCCATTCGCGTCATGGTGCGACGGAAAATAACTCATCAAAGAAGAGTTGCAGAATGGAAAAACTTAATCACACTCTAGCTCGCGAGCTTTATTTTTGATACTGGCAACGTTGAAATTAAAAAGTGTGGGCTGGTGACGTATCTGAATTTAGAACGTGCATTCTCGGTTGCAGTTTTGTTTGAAAATCGTTCCGAAATGGGGTTTTCAACATTGTGATACTTTTTTTTTTCAGTCTAGTGGTGGCAACTGCCTCTGCTGAGCATGAGGTTCTAAGTTAGATTTCCAGGTGTTGTTGGGTTTTTCTATCTGGAATTTATCAGTAACAGCCCGGAGTATGATTTTGGGCCCAGTTGATGGCAATAGGCTCTCTTCCCTATTACAAGGGACCTAAACATAACTGGTAAAATGTGGGTGCGCTATAGTTATACTTCTGCATAACCCTTCGGAAATTACGGACATGATGTTATGTTATGTGTTTTTTAAAGCTTTTCGTAGTATTTATTATTCTAACTAAAGCAATGGAGATATAATAGAAAGAGACAGAGAGAGAGAAAGCTGCACGAAGGAGGGATTAGGCTTTTTCGTTACCTACATGACAATTTCTACCAGTCTACACCTACCGCAACCCGCGTTAAAGAACAGAGGGGCAATTCTCGTAATTTTAAGAACGCTCAGAGTCTGATCTCAGTGTCAATCTGTCAAAAATACCTCTCTTTTCCCTACATTTTGACAAGTGTTTGACATTTGTTTGTCACCGAGATGAGACTGCGACTAGATTTTGAACATTTTAAATTTCGAGAATCGGTCTTCTGTTACTCGTTCCAAAAAAAAAAACTATAAAACCAATAACAAAACTGAATTAAAAACCAGAGCATTTACCAATCCCGATAGACTTGCGTTTAACCACTGCCTCGTCCGCTGAGATGTGGTTAAAGATAGCGCTCGCTAGCCTAGAAAAGAAATAGAACTTTGATTTCAACCTGCGATTCCTTATTCGTGTTAACGTTTTAAAAAACTAGAAAGAAATAAAGGTTATATTTGCAGGACTATTTCAAAGACTGTTAATTTATTAAAATCGATATGCTAAGAACTCCTCCCAACAAAATTAATATTAATATAAATACTATAAATAATAAGTGATATTTGAAGTGAAAACTTCTTTTGGCTCGTTGGGCATTTTTTGCGATGGGACCATTGAATTCGCGCCACTGTTACCGTAAGCGACACCGCTTCGAATCTGTTCGGCTATCCTCGGGATGTACTCGGTTTTATGTAAACCCGATATGTCAGTGAGTGATGGCAAAGTATTCTGTTTGTGTTTTGTTTTCACTCCCGGAGTGCCACTGTTTTTTTTTTTTTTAATTGCATTGTTCTTCCCATTTTACTTCACATAAACCGACATGGGCACTTAAACGTCAGAAGCTAAGGTTCACGGTTCTAATTGGTCGTTTCCTATGGAGAAGAGCCGGCAAGAAACTCCACGGTTACTCTTTTTCTAAACTGCGCAACCGATTTTGATACGGTTTTCACGATTATTTAGAGAATTTATTCCAAAAAATTTACGTATAATATGTATATTACATTTGTATTAAACCAACATAAAACAACGAAATCTCATTGTTTTGTCAAGTCGAAAAAATCGTGCGAATCAGGAGCGGGTCGCTAGCCTAGCCACGTAAATAAAAAGAATACAGCAACTATTTCAATTCTAAAAACAAAAACGTCATTATAATTTCCCGGCAAAATGGCGTGTTGCCGTGTCGCGGCCAGTTCCATTTGAATACATTCAAATTAAGAATTTTATATCTTTCATAGGTACACAACACTAGAATGGTCATGCGATATTTCTATTTTCGTATCGATGCAACGTTGCGAGAAATGGAACCGTAAAATATAATGTCCATTTTCTTTATGTTTCGCTGTTAAAGTTTATACGAGTGACAATTTTACACTGTTGCATTGTCGAAATGTTTTATTTTCTGAACGGAGCTTTTAACTGGTTATTTTCCGAGTGCCATAGTAAGTATTTTAGTTCTTATGTCGATTGTTATTTTATATTTTTCCATGATTCTATGTTTCTACGCTTATATTCGCGGTACGTCTGTGCTTTTTAAGTTGTTTTTAAGTTTTTATCTTGGGCAACACCAACATCGGTGATTGATAACATCGTGAGGAAACCTGGACTTATAGTTTAACTAGCTGCGCCCCGCGGTTTCACCCGCATAAGTGTCGTTCCCGTGGGAATATCGTGATAAAAACTATCCTATGTCCTTCCCCGGGACTCAAACTATCTCTATACCAAATTTCATCTAAGTCGGTTCAGTGGTTTAGGCGTGAAAAGGTAACATACAGACAGACAGAGTTACTTTCGAATTTATAATATATATTAAGTTTGAATAAATTTTACATAATCAGCCTACAATGTTCCCACAACTGGGACACAGGCCTCCTCTCGGCCGTAATCCACCACGCGGGCCCAGTGAGGGTTGGTAGATGTCATATGTTTTAGATTTTTTTGGTTCTAGGACATGCCGGTTTCTTCGCGATGTTTTCTTCCACCGTTTTGAGAGCAGTGATGATGAAATAATTTACAAAAAGTAAAGCGGCTGTCAGGGTTCGAACCTACGACCTACAACTCGTGAGTCGCGGCCGTTACCACTTTGCCACCACTGATCTACTAGACGGGTTGGCGATTTCATACATATTTTTGTTTTTCTAGTCTGCGCTGTCCCACTCCTGGGCAAAAGCCTCCCTCCACTCCTTCCATCTTTAGCGAGCCCGCGCGTCCTGCTTCCAGTTTTGACGGAACCTATCCAGCTCGTCCCGCCATCTCCTACGTGGTATTTTTTATCTCCTACGTGGTCTGCCGCGACCCCGCCTTAATAGACTTACATAGGTTAACCTTTTAACCGCCCGACTTTATATCAGTTATCGTGACCCCAGCGCCCGACAAAAAAAAAAACGAAAAATATATACCGATGAAACGAGCTGTGATGATGTAATAATAATACAGATTAAACGAGCTGTGTTATTTTGTCGTATATATACGACTCTGGCGGAATGGACACGAAAATATTTGTCGGATTAATCCGACGTAAGCGGTTAAAAGGTTAATATATTATGTAATTCTGAAATCGCCAACCCGTCTTGAGCAAGCATGGGTGATCAATGCCCGTGCCTTCTCTGTATGGGAAGAGGTATTTGCCCAGCATCAGCAGTGGGACAATAACAGCCTGATTTTATTATTTACTAACTGCGCCCCGCGGTTGCACCCGCATAAGTTTCGGGATAAAAAGTAGCCTATATGTTAATCCAGGGTGTCAGCTACCTCCATACAAAATTTTATCAAAATTGGTCCAGCCGTTTGAGCGTGAAAAAGTAAGAAACATATGAACACACACACACACAAACTTTCGCCTTTATAATATTAGTGTGATCTACTAGGCACCTCTATTTACGGTTTGAATTCATTTATTTCTAAAGATTACAAATCACTTATACAGAAATAAATACTAGATATTACTTAATTATACGTTTTTGTTGTCCAGGAGTAGGTGTTAAGCATAGTGTTAACATTACGAATATAGGAAGGTAATTGTAACAAGTTTTGTATTTTTTTGTATTGACTACCGCCGTGCGGCGCGTTTTCGCGGTCGCCGTGCGGTGACTCGTTATCATAGTTTTTATGTTCGACATCTAAAAACTCGTTTACACTAGAGGCAACTTAATAATATTATTTATGACCCATTTAAGATGTGGAATTTTAATAGTTTTTTAAATAGTGGTAGCGATTGTGTATTTTTTATGTCTTTTGGTAGTGCGTTATAAAGTTTTGCTCCCTCATGTATTATTGTTTTTTTTCCATAATTAGTTCTAGTACTAGGTATATGTAAGTCTTGTGCATGCCTCAGAATACGTTTTTGTACCTGTATGTTTTTTGTGAATGTGATTTGTGTGTGTAAGTCTCTGGAAAGAATTTTACGAACTAAAATACATGTGTTATATAAGTATGTATTAGAAATGTTAAATAGCTTGGTTTCTTTGTAAATTTTGTGTGTGGGGGTCAGATAGTGGTAGTGAAATAGGACTTTTATAATTCTGTTTTGCGCTCTTTGTAGCTTTTCTAGGTTGGTATTTAGCTCAAATAAGACATGTCTAGCAAAAGTGGCTGGCTAATAAAATTAGTAGCTCTCTTATCCAACTAAAACAAAGTACTCAAACAATGAAGAAAAACTACTACAAAGTACTAAAACAAAGTACTTACTCAAATAATTAGTTACAGAATTGTCCAAAGATTCAATTCTAGACGCTCCGAAAATAAATAACAGCTCCATCAAAATATATTATGACTTGACTGTCTTTTTATTTTATTTCTTAGTTGGCGTCCAGCTAAAGCGCCACCTATCTGACTATCTCATAATTCTCATGCACTGTCCTGATCTAAAGACCAATTCCCGTAATTAACAACCTTCAAAATCTAGTAGCAATCTCATTTTAACGACAATCAATGTCAAAAACTTGTCAAAATTATATAGAGATATTTTTTGACAGATTGAGACTGAGATCGGACTGTGAAAGTTATTAAAATTACGAGAATGGCCCCTATGACTGTGAACGTTCTTAAAATTATGAGAATTGCCCCTCTGGTATCGTCGTGTGACGGGTAGTTGAGCTCTCTAAAATAGGGTTGGGCTAAACGATGACTGATGCATGCATGCCGTCTGTTGGACCGGTCAACTCAAAGCTGCAATGGCTCTTTCTTCAAAATACCCTTCCAGACATGGCCCTTGTTAGACTCACTTAAAGCTTATTGGACTTTAAAACAGATGATGACCTCTGAGTTTCTCTTAGCATTTCTTCTCAGAGATCGGTAAGTTAAAAAAAAAACCGAATGTGCTTATGACCAGTGTGACTGAAGTGAAACTTCAAACGTATTTGGCAATGAGAGGAAGAGAGAAAGAAAATGTGCGCGCGCACTGCTTTCTCTTGCTTATATCCCCCACTCAACTCCCGTTCGCCTCGCCCGATCACACTTTTCGTAACGCTTACGTCACGCGTTCGCCAGCTTGCTCCCCAAGTCAAGCGTGCGTAAAGAAGTTTCACTTCAAAAAATTTATCAACAAAATATTGACATGTAAATATGTCGTAAAAGATTTACTTACATAAATACAACATTTTTAAGTGCTTAAATCATTAGCCATTCGAGGTCCACCTCACCTATTAATATTAATCATAAAAAATTCCCACTGTTATTTTGGCACAACTTAATACCAACATTTATTAGTTAAATAATCCGTGCATTACATAAAACATAGCCAACATGGGTTATATCGACCAGGCTGGCAATACTGAGATCTGCGTGTAACTGACAACACCCTTGTCACGGCTTAGCTCCAACTACAAATAAAGTTATGAACGCAGATTTGGATGCGATTTGAACAAAACACAAACATACAGCTCTGAAATTCAATTACAATGTTTGTCGTTGCCATGGCAACAGTTTAGAGAGATTTATTGCGTACTCTCGCGTTTTTTCAAATTAATCTGTAGTGTAAAATGGTGGAATAGATAAATCCTAGGATAATTGGAACTGGGATTTCGGGCTTTCTAGATTTTCTGCCCCTTGTAGGTATTGTTGTGTACGGTTTTTCGCATTGCTTTGTTTTAAATGCGCTCGTTTTTTTGCGGCCACAGTTTTGTTGCTTATCTAATTAATGTATAATAATATTTATTTAGAATTAAAATTATATGCAATTACTATCTAATTAATTAATAAAAATATCATAAATGTATCCTAGCTTAACTAAAACTATTCACAAACTAAAATATAGCGTCTGTATATTTGAATGTTATTGAAATCGTGTCACTTCATGTAAATTACATAATCAGCCTATAATGTTCCCACTGCTGGGACACAGGCCTCCTCTCAGTGAGAGGGAGTGGGCCGTAATCCACCACGCGGGCCCAGTCCGGGTTGGCAGATGTCACATGTCTTCGAATTTTTGGTTCTAGGACATGCCGGTTTCCTCACGATGTTTTCCTTCACCGTTTTAAGAGCAGTGGTGATGAAATAATTTACACAAAGTAAAGCGCCTGTCGGGGTTCGAACCTACGACCTACAACTCGTAAGTCGCGGCCGTTACCACTTGGCCACCACTGCTCTTAGCGACATGTAAATTATCAACATTTATATCTGTAATTTCCATGATACCGTTTCAAATTTAACAAAAAGAATCCTGTTCAAATTCAAAATCCGAATCCAAACAGAATTCTCCTTCTATATTAAAGGCAGGCACAGACATGCGACAGAGCAATTATTGTCAACGTCCCACTACATATCCTATCCACCCCACCGCCCCACGTCAACCCTTACGCCCCAAGAGTCAAGTGCCTGAAATTTAATCCGGGAAAAACCCAATCGGTACATCTTGACCCGCAAGTTATTCTCTGTGAAGGGTTAAGAATGTAATACACTGAGAGTGGGGTGCTTCTTTTGTTGTCTCTGGAAAATTTTCGGGAAAATTGCTTTTAATGTCTGTAAAAGAAAAATCGGGATTTGCTACTAAAGTTGGGCTTTGTACCTATTGAAAACTGGCTAAAGTATCTCTCCGTTGCTGGGCCGAAAATAGGTTTGCAATAAAATTCAGCACTCTTTCTTTCGGAGAATCTATCTATTTATACGTATATTATAAAATTCAAAGTCCCGACTGACTGGTATATCAACGCACAGCCTAAGAACAGAATAGTATAGTATACCCGACGCCACGCTAAGCCGCTTGTCCTAGAGTCATGAAATTTGGAGGGTGTGTTCTTTGTGAAGAGTAGGTATCCACTAAGAAAGGGTTTTTCGAAATTCCACCCCTATGAGGGTGAATAAGGGAAGGGTGAAATTTCTCGCGGACGACGTCGCGGGCAGAAGCTATTAGTAAGAATATAAGCCATGTCCAGTGAACGCCTGATCTTAAAAATACACCGGGTAGCAGACATTAATATTAAAGCTATCGGCTTAGCACTAAGCGTAAGATCCGCTTCGAATAAATGGTCGCTAACAATCGCTTGGTCAAACGTTAGGATGAAATAATCATGCTCTCAGTACGCCGACCGCACACCCGCCCGCGGTCAAATGGTAATAGAAATAAATCGGTACCGTATCCAACCCTTCGCCGCCGCCGGTCACATCGCCCCCCGGGACGTTCCCGCCGAAATTGTTACACTTTCCCGCTGCCCTCAATTGAATGTTCATAGGGTTAAAATTGACTTTAAAAAGTTTTTATATATTTTTTTTTTTTTGGGCAAAGCTATAAATGTTGAGTGCCTTCTCACGTATTATCATTGTTTTTTTTTTTGGTATTATGATTTTAGACACAGGATTTCGGTAAAACATCGGTGAGCTTTAGAATTTTATAAATGGAACGCTTATTTGCAGACCTTTTTTTATTAAATTCCAGAAACACGAGAAGACTCTTCATTGTCTTTTATTATGGATGTAGCTAGCTATTTTTAGGTCTAACCCAAAGAGGTTGGCTTCTATAATTTAGGGAGCCAGACTTGGGTTAATAAAGGTCGTGAGTTCTAACTGCGCCTTCTAACCTTTTGTGGTAAGGCCACTTAGAACAAAATGTTAGGTTCGCTTTGAACTACCTTGTGACTTGTGAGTCACCCGTGTTGAGGCTTATGTAGGTCTTGCGTCATAGGCTATGTGGGTATAATTTTATTAAAAGGAAGTTTGATAGTAGGTCGAATTTGGTACTACTTAGATACTGGTTTTATGGTAAATTTAATTTGGAATTTGGCACAACGAATCGGCACGGTAAAATAAGGATATTACACATAGGTATTACCGGTAAAATAAGGATAAGTATTATAGTAGGTACCGTCAATACTTACATAACATAATCACAATCAGTATGCTATGAAACAAAGTTAAGTAGAGCGCAAAATAATTCATAACAACTCTAATCCAACGCTACGATAATGCATACAAATATAAAACCAAAATGGATACAAGTGCCCATTTTCTAACATTATTCTAACAACTGTAGTGTAAATTATTTTCTTTTATAACCTCAACTGTGTCGTGAAAATTGATGGCGCGTGAAAAGCGTCGAATAAGATATTTCAAGTTGTAGTAGCTAGTAGCGACATCTACATAAATATGTTTTATGTAAAATTCACTGCTCTGAAGTCTGAACAAAAGAATAAAAGTGGCATTATGACATTTCTAGAACTCCTTTTTATTTGTGGTTTCGGTTCGAAATTCAAATGAGTCGGAATTTGGAATGGTTTCGAAACAGGGACTTTTGATTGGATTCGTATTTCGAAACTGAATTTAAGGCCAGTGTTCTGTCATGGATATCGTTTTAAAACTAACCCCCTTATTCATAAAACTTATCAAACCTATTTTAGTTAAAATGGGGTTTGTCTCTTTCTTACACACAGAAATGTCAACGTGACAGATAAAGACAAACGTTCTATAAACCTATTTTAGCTAAAATAGAGATAAAATAGGATTATGAATAAGGGGGTTAGGTTATAGCCGATACCTATCTGAGGTAACTTTCCAAAACTACCTTTTGGAATGGGCGACTAGAATCAATTCTGTTTTAAGATAATTTTTGACGTTCAAAAGTGCCTTTTATGTGCCTATTTGAAATAAATGCTTTGACTTTGACTTTGAGGGGCAATTCTCGTAATTTTAAGAAGGTCCACAGTTTGATCTCAGT
Organism: Amphipoea oculea; assembly: GCA_945859645.1. Lineage (NCBI taxonomy): Eukaryota > Metazoa > Arthropoda > Insecta > Lepidoptera > Noctuidae > Amphipoea > Amphipoea oculea. The sequence goes on from OX243880.1 coordinate 19,196,510, forward strand.
CTCAATCTGTCAAAAATACCTCTAAAATCCCTAAATTTTTGACATTGACTGTCGCTGAGATTGCGACTAGATTTTTAATGTTTTGAATTACTTCTTTCTTTCTGTATAAATCTGCCAGTATTACCTACCTACATAAACGGCGAATTAGGGATTAATTAATTTAGACCTACATTTTAACGTATCTTTCACAGTTTCGAACAAAACTTTCCTCAAAACGCGTGTCTCTTGCATAGACCCCCGTTATTAATGTCTTTGCCTGCACGAAAAGGCAAGGAATAAAATATTTTCAAGTAGAAGACGAAGTTCGGAGACAAGGGCCTCAACTTTGTGACGGGAACATACTTATACGGTGGCGACAGTTCCTTGTCAAACTTGGTCGGGTATTATATTACTAATTTTATGCCTAAGTTATATCTATACATATAATATTCAAAGTCCTGACTGACTGACTGATATATCAACGCACAGCCTTAAGGCGCAGATATACGACTTCTAATGATTTTAAATTCAACATCACGTCTAATCGACCGGACTGATTTCTTTAAAAAAAATATATGTTATACTAGACCATTTGCTTCGTAATTTGATATGTGAATATTTGCAATTATATTTTTTTAACATAGTGTAATTAATTTGTAAAGTAATGTGTACCGCGGACATAAAAACGATAATCACGCAAACACTATCGGGTGTATTTTCATAAAACTTTCACCATCTAAAAGACAATTTAATTCCCCGAATTTTAGTATACGGTTTTTATTTGTTTGGTGTTTGAGAGTTTTTGTAAATAGATAATTGCTTCATATTTGCAATAAATTACCACGGTTGTGTCATCGCGCTTCTCTTTCTTTTCTATGCAGTCCGACAGTGACCGCGCTTTAGGTCGTGTAGTCGCCTTAACCGCTGGTCCTAGAGACATGAAATTTGGAGGGTGTGGTCTTAGTGAAGATTAGGTATCCACTAAGAAAGGGTTTTTCGAAATTCCACCCCTAAGAGGGTGAATGGGGAAGGGTGAAATTTCATGCGGACGAAGTCGCGGGCAGAAGCTAGTTGTGAATAAAAATAATTAGTACCTTTAAGGAGGGCACTTTATCTTGATGCCAGGAGTTATTAATAGATATTACTTTGTTACAATGCCGATGAAAGGTGAAAGTATCGAACATTGTTAATACAAGTAATTAGAAAAACCTTTTTGGCGCAGCCGTGAGGCACACGCTATTGTTATTTGAAACATTATTTTTATCTTGTTAATTTTGTATTTTGTGTTTCACGAACCGTGTCTAAATAAACTGTTTCTTTCTTTCTTCTTTCTTTCTAGAATTACTTGTAGCCACGTGTAGATATGGTTTACTTTAAAATACAGGGTATAGCAGGGACCTGGACGCGCAAACTGTAACCATTAATTCAGCACATGATTCTTTACAGAGCGTACAGACGCCAGCACATCAACCTACTACAATCTGTTAAATTTCTTTAATAGATTTTCAACTTTATCACTAAGTTATAAGGTTCAAAGTTTATTGGGAAAATTTGACACTTTCGGGTAGGTTGATGTGCTGGCGTCTGTACAAATTTCGTCGGTTATCAAAAAAAAAATAAGCTGTTCCACAGAAAAGTGCAATACCTACTCCGTCAAAATGTATGGAACAGCAATTTTTTTTTTAATAATCGTCGTACAATCGGTTCAGAAAAAAAAATATGCTGAATCTATGGTGAGAAGTTGCGCGTCCCTGTCACCCTGTATAAAAAAAAATATGGGTAAGTCAAAACAAACATAGCTAAACAGCAGGTGCATACTATCTATGCATACTTACGCTATAAAATCCGAATCTTTTTAAAGTGAGAGTGAACAGGCTTCTTCTGGGTAAGCTCGCTCCATCGTCGACTTTGTCTCTGTCACCTTTGACCTAGGCTAGAGTCAAGAGCAAGCCCATTTAAAAAAAAAAAAAAAATAGATTGTTAATCAATGTTTTTTTTTTAATTTTACTGTCAAAGTTTAGTGCCAACACAATTAATACACCTTATTCCATATTCATTGACTTCACAAGAAAATAGTTATCTGACTGAGGCTGATTTACATTTAAAAACAAACCATGGCACTTGAGGGGTATGCAAAGTAGCGCCACGCCGGGTTAACACCGTCACTATTTATTAAACTTGCCGCATAAAATGCAAGCGACTACAGCACCGCATTATAGGGTTAACTCCGAAGAAAAATATCTTACGAAAGCGAGGACGGCGTCATAATACTAATAAAAGATTTATGAAGGAACTTAAAAAGATAAAGAATATAAAAATTCTCACCTATTTCGTTTTAATAAAATTATAAAACACGTAAGGAAGTTTATGAAAGGAGTTTCTTCTACAAATAAGGTGTGTAAAATTAGCACCCTTAAATACGGCTTTCATTTTAAAAGAAGAACTTCGAAGAAAAAGTCTGCACCCAAGCCACAGATAAAAAATAAAGTTGTCACTTTTCCCGCGCAAAATACCTGTAAGAACACATAATTATACAATATCATAAAAAACAGGCAATAAACCGTGGCGGAATCACCGCACGTCCGCTAACATGTCGGAACAGCTCCGGGGAGGTGTAAACAGGCTGAACAGGCAACCGGGGCACAATGTCGTGTTAAATATTGTACCCGCCGTCCGGGACGGCCCGTTTATGGTACACGGAAAATGGAGGGAGAAATAAAATGGCTGTGATAAGTTATGGATTCCTTTGCGTAATTTTGTGCTTAATTTTATGTCATCTGCATGATATTAGTGTGGCAATACAGCAACAGGCTTCAGGATTTTATTTCACAATATTTTAGATGGAGGTAGCTAGTTATGTAGGTACTGAATAATAGTTTAGTAATCTGTTGCGTCAACGTGTGGTTTTTTCTGTTTTATTTTAAATATTATTGACGTGCGCCCCCATCCCTGCGTCGTCCCACGGCTTTTACGACTTATTAAAACATCGAGATTTATATAACATAAGTAATATATGTTAGTTTAATATTAATTGATTATACACATAGAATAGAATAACATAGACCTTCCGGAATACATTTTCTAAAATGATTATGGAAACCGCCTTAAAATTCGTTGCGTAATTTAGAAGAATAACGTGGTGACACAGACAGACTATGTAATTTCATTATATTTTAGACAGACGCGGATTGGTTCTGAATAATAGTTTAGATGATCTAACGCCTCAATGAATGGTATTTTTAACCGACTTCAAAAAAAGGAGGAGGTTCTCAATTCGTCGGAATCTTTTTTTTTTTTTTTTTATGTATGTTCCCCGATTTCTCGAAGACGCCTGGACCGATTTGGAAAATTTTTCTTTTGTTTGAAAGGGTATACTTCCCAAGTGGTTGCATGATCATCAGGTCAGGATCTGATGATGGGATCTCAGGGAAATCGAGGGCAACCTTCAAATTTTATAGGCACATAGTACCATTTTCATATATTTTCTAAAGCTGTTTAAGTATTTGCATCTGATAATCATCATCTCAGGTGGATGAGCTGATGATGGAAGGTACAACTCCTCAACGGCTTGGAGTTAAAAGAAAATTCTTTCAAAATTATTTATAGTAACACTCGTGCATTTGCTCTCGGAAAGCACCATTTGGTGAAGTGGAACTGATGATGAAGCCCACAGATGGCCACCGGAACTACTCAATAATATCTCCGTACTATTTCACGGGTTGCGATTCGATACTTTAACATGGTTGCTAAGCAATTTATGCTCGTCACAATGTGAATGGTGATATGGAGCTGATGGTGGACCAGGAGAACTCTTCAACAATTAACTTCCCTGCATCGGTAAAAGCAATATTTTGTAAATGGCGATGAGAAAGTTGACACTAGGCTATTGTAACTGAGATAAATTATAAGCAGACCCACTAAAAAGCGTGAAATAAAAACTTTTTAACAAAAAAAAAACCGACTTCCAAAAAAACACTAGAAAGTGAAAAATAACTTTAATTTCGGAAGTCGGTGGCAAAAAACTAAAATACAGATCCAAAGACACCGACTTCCGAAATTAAAGTTATTTTTCACTTTCTAGTGTTTTTTTGGAAGTCGGTTTTTTTTTTTGTTAAAAAGTTTTCTAGTGTATAATATTAATACACTTCTACATTAAAAACCCTCCGTAGCTTTCTGTAATCCTGATACACGTCCTACGTTATAAAATATAAACATAAATCATCTTACGATAAAAGCCTTGACTGTAACCCAATATTTTCCGCAAAATAACCGGAATATTGACCTAAAAATAAAAAAGAGGTGTTACGTAACACACGCCAAGTATTTTAGAAGACACCAAAACTTCCCAAAATATCAATATGTGGCCAAAATACCGTTCAAACCGACGATATAAATAAAATGACCATAATCAGCCTATAATGTTCCCAGATGAGAGGGAGTGGGCCGTATTCCACCACGCGGGCCCAGTGCGGGTTGGTAGATGTCACATGTCTTCGAATTTTTGGTTCTAGGACATGCCGGTTTCCTTGATGTTTTCCTTCACGGTTTTAAGCGTTGATGAAATAATTTATACAAAGTAAAGCGCCTGTCTGGGTTCCAAACTACGACCTACAACTCCTAAATAGACTGACGCTTTAGGTACTTCTAATAATAGATTCATTTTACATGACGTCTTCAATCAATCAACTCAGCCTATCGCGGTCCACTGCTGGACATAGGCCTCTCCCAGACTGCGCCACAGCACCCTGTCCTCCGCCTTCCGCATCCAGTCTGCCCCAGCCACCTTCTTTAGGTCGTCCGTCCATCTAGCTGGGGGGCGTCCCACACTACGCTTGCTGGTACGCGGTCTCCACTCCAAGACTCGTCTGCTCCACCGGCCATCAGTCCTTCGACAGACATGGCACACCCACTGCCACTTCAGTTTGCTTACTCTGCAAGCTATGTCGGTAACTCCGGTTCACATGACGTCTTAACAGAAACTAATGGGAAAAAGAAAAAAATACTACGCATAGAACATAAATTGGACGTAACATAAATATTAATATATTATGCCCGAAGCTGTAGACTACCCGGGTGACAGCGCGGCGATTTCGAACGCATGATTACTGTCATCAGCCACCGTCACGAACCGAGCTCGTCAGCTTATTTTGCCGACAAGGAAACGATTAGCTATCGACTATTTTCTCGCTCAAGAAAGGTGCAATAAATGTAGGACCTGTGTTGGTAAAAGAAATACATATTATATTATTAGTTGATCGCTGACTATTCACACTGCTGGCGAGATCTCTCTCCATTATACATTTTTCGAGGGAGAAAATAGTCGTTAGCTGGTCGCTTCCTCGGCGACCGAGGGACAGGTGCTTAACTCAAATAAAAATCACGTTCCACTGCGTTCAAATTTCGAACTTCATATACGTTCCAAATATAATATGACAGTTGCGTGACATCACATCTTTCGTTCGGAAACGCTTACGTGGTTCACCAAAACACGCTACATCAATATTTTAAGCCCCCAACTAAGTCGGACTCCTTAGTATTCTGCCCTGGGCACAAAGTTAGGCGGCCGGCCGTTGACAGGCTACTCCCAACGGCTAAATATTTGACGGGCGATCGCTCACGCCCTTACAAGTTCCAACCTCGGGGAAGTTCGGCCATTTTTTTTTCTTTTGGTTCTGAAGTTGCAGTGTAAAAAACGTGATGAAAATTCTTGTTCCTTATAATTTAGTTTTTGTTTCCCAGCTTGCGTAGGTTGGTTCGTTTATTGTGTGTATTTTTTCTGATTTAGGTCTTTTTTGGAATATGAACAAGCTTTGCGAGCTTTGCCTTACACGTGTAGACACCTATGCTAAAAGATTTCAATTTTCTTTTTTTTCTTTGCGATATTAAGTGATGGATAGCGATACTGTCTACTCGACTTTATATCAAGAATTTGCAAAAGAGCATATTATGCTTATAGAGGAATGAGGACCAGGGTGTAAAGTTCACTCGACCTCCATAAAAAAGTGAGGATTCTCTGAAGCGACAGTTTTTTTTTTTTTAGGAAATGGCATTTCGTAGTTGACCTTGAGAGGTCGTGACTACTTAACCGGACCAAACGGGACGTTTTTATTATATGCTAGTTGCGCGGTAAACTGCTTGCGCGATGCAGGATTTTTGCGTGACGTCAGTATGATACGTAGTTCATATGTGGCGATGTAGATGCCGCCACATGCTCAAAGATATAGTGTTCAAAAAATTTTGTGAATGGTAATTTTTACGTTGTAAAATAACCGTTGTTCTTAAATGTAGTTTATCTAATGAAGTCTGTCTTTGTTCCAGGTTTCGCATGCGACTAGCAAGTTAGCTGATAAGAATCCAAAGGGTTCCGTACCCCAAACCAAAGGTAAGATACATAATATATTACCTACATAAACACACCTTTTTTCCATAGGAGCAAAAACTACGTAACTATATTGGGGTTAGTTTTCCGTCTAACCAGATGTAGCTAAATACAAGTATTTTACATGAAGTGACTACCTATCTGACCTCCACAACCCAGTTACTGGGTAAAACGATATTCTCTTGGTAAAACCGGTTGTCAGACTTTTGGGCATCTGACTACCCGTAAGACCTATGATTAACAGCTGGGACCAATCGCTTAAAGGTCAATTTCAAACCTAAGCGGTATTCGCTGCCGCTGTGGGTAGAGGTACCTAAATACCGCGCAAGTTTCGCTCAGGTATTTAGTATCAAGTTCCGCGACTAGAGCGACCAGCCCCCTTATTCACAAACACTCGATATGCTTCCGAATCGTATCGAACATTAATCATTGTTATCGTAGCAGTCTTCTCAATGCTGTTCACAAGTCCAAAACCCGAAAATTTTGTCAGTTTAAATCAAATAGACGCCCGCTATTCTTCCAACAGCTATTTGCTGTTGAGGGGAAGTCAAATCAGGTTATCGAAATGTCAGGTTTTCGATAAGATAGCCTGTCGTATGTTTGTGAATCAGGGCTCTGAGCGGTTTTCGCTGCCGCTGTGGGTATAGAAGTGCATACCGCGCGGGTTTCGCTCAGATATTTAGTATCAAGTTCCGCGGCTAGAGCGTGAAATCCGCTTTGGTGTGAACAGTAATATTACCGCATACCCACTCGGTTTTCTCCAACGCAGACGGTAGTGAATATCGCTTAGGTTTGAATAGGCCTTAAAACGTGATTTCCGAAGCAGGGAGGGATTTCGATATGTAAATAGATGGTCACTCATCCACGAACCGACCGCGACAAGCGTAGCTTCACCTTCCGTCGACCCGTGCGGCTATTATCATTTGGCCATGAGTTTATGCATGTCAATCAATCAATCAATTCAGCCTATCGCAGTCCACTGCTGGACATAGGCCTCTCCCAGACTGCGCCGCAGCACCCTGTCCTCCGCATTCCGCATCCAGTCTACCCCAGCTACCTTCTTTAGGTCGTCCGTCCATCTAGCTGGGGGGCGTCCCACACTACGCTTGCCGGTATGCGGTCTCCACTCCAGGACTCGTCTGCTCCACCGGCCATCAGTCCTTCGACAGACATGGCCAGCCCACTGCCACTTCAGTTTGCTTACTCTGCAAGCTATGTCGGTAACTCCGGTTCTTTTCCGGATAATTTCATTCCTGATTTTATCCTTCAAAGAGACTCCGAGCATAGCTCGCTCCATAGCGCGCTGAGCGACCTTCAATTTGTGGACCAGCCCGACCGTTTGTGTCCACGTTTCAGCACCGTATGTCATGACGGGCAGGACCCACTGGTTGAAGACCTTAGTCTTCAAACACTGCGGGATAGGCATTTATGCATGTATGACCCAAATTTTGAAAGGGTCACTGTGCATACAGAACAATGCCTTGCAACCAATTTCTAACCCAACCTCAACCAATCACAGCTAAAAGGTACACGGCTCACCAATAAATCTACAACTCAACCAAATAAAGTTATACATTCACACGAAAACAAATAAATATCATCGGGATCTATCCAAAGAGCCGACCATAAACATAGAAGTCTAACCATAAATCTATAATGAAGTGACGAAGGAATCAAGCAAAGTAAAAAAAAAAAGCGGAAAAAATCGGTGAATCTTTGAGAGCAATTTCTATTTATTCACCCCCAAGTCTACCATATTTCACGGTGATCTCAACTCGTGAATTATTTATGGTATCGTGATAGAAATATATATATTATTTATTTACTCAGTTATCTTATACGCTCGGAACGTGCAACATTAATTTTATAAAAACCTTCGGATTTTTCTGATATATGTGAAATGAATACACCTTTTCCAGTATAAACGTTTCTGTATTTATATTCTTGCACACATACAAACTTGGTTTCTAGCAATATTTAACAAACTGTTTAATTAGGTACTTACCTAATATAATATCAATCAATATAGACGTCTTGAAGACAACTTTTTGGTTTAAAAACTCGAAGAGAATTAACTTAAGAGTCTAGGCGATGCTCCAAACGCGATGTTTCCAATCCGTTCCGTTAAAAACACCAGTACAGTAAAACGGGGCTACTTTGACTTCCAGGGTTACTTTGACAAGGCCGATCACAACGCTATGACGCGTTCCCCACACCCCGCGCCTCGCGCAATATTACTCGAGGTCACGCACACTTGCTGAGCACACGTGAAAACCGATTTTGGCGCTCTGTTAAAGTAGTTCCAACGCCTGTCAAAGTAACCCTGGAAGTCAAAGTAGCCCCGTTTTGCGGTACTTTTGCGGTAACTGTCAACCTTTTGAACTTCATGACTACACTTATACAAAAATCATTTGAGGCAAATCACATACCTACTTTCTATTTTATATTCAGTATTTCAAATCACTCCCTTTCTTATCAAGGAATATTTGAAATTACGACACATGTAGATATCGGATTTAAAAAAAATTCAAAATGTTTACTTGCAAGAAAATACATAGTTTACAAGGGAAGATCTTACAACCTTAAAGTCATTCTGCCATATTGTATTCTGCCTGCAAGCAAGCGTGTACATTATTTGTGTTTAAATGTCATAATTATCATGCAGATTATATTATTAGTACATTATTATTACATTAGTTTCCTGAAACGTAATTCATTTTAATTTATTTTATGAAAAATAGGCGTATATTGGTGTTTTATTTTGTGGAGCTCACGTGTTAGATAGCCATGCTGTGTGTCTTGTCTTACCGTAGTTTGACAGAAAAACTATTACAGGGTGAATTTTCCGGATCCTTCCATGAAAAATTGGAAAAATCTCCCTGTAGGTATGCATCTTTTATCCCGAAATGGCAAAAAATATTTGACCTGCTTTAAATATAAAATAATTTTTTTTTTGCTTTATGTATACCTGTAAAGATGGTCACCCATCCACGGACCAACCGCGGCAAGGGTTGCTTAACCTTATCGATCGAACCATGCGGCTGTTATTACTTAGCCACAAGCCCCTCAACGAACGGTACGTTACGAAGTTTGAGTTATTTGTATTTTCATCTCCACCTTGTAAAATATTTTTGCAAGGTACTAGCCAGGCTACAGATCTGTTTTTTACATTCCTGTGAGCCAGGCTAATAACGTTTAATAATATTCTTAGGTACAAAGGTTAGGATTAATTACAAAAACCGATAACTGAAACAAAATAGCTACAATTTATCTTACAAATTGCTTATTTAATTTATAATTAGATTATCAGATTACCGTCCCCACCGAAATTATAATTTATAGGGGTCGTTTAGTTTTGCTTGATTTATTGTTAATACCTATCTACTGTGTAATAAATTGTAGGTATACCAACTATACAACAAATAATATGTTTTAAATTCAATGTTTTAATCACGGATATCTATGGTTTTAATACTGATACCTACCTGAAAAGAAAATGGAAGTCTTTTCAACTTTGGAAGTGACGTCGTGACGTGTGACATCACACTAATATTATAAAGGCGAAAGTTTGTGAGTGTGTGTGTGTGTTTATATGTTTGTTACTTCTTCACGCCTAAACCACTGAACCGATTTAGATGAAATTTAGTACAGAGATAGATAGAGTCCCGGAAAAGGACATAGGCTACTTTTTATCCCGATATTCCCACGAAATCGACACTTATGAGCTTCGTAAAATTTTTACGACTTGACAAAATATCAAAATTTTATTTATTACTAGCTGCGCCCCGCGGTTTCACCCGCATAAGTTTCGATCCCGTGGGAATATCGGGATAATAAGCAGCCTATATGTTAATCCAGGGTGTTAGCTACCTCCATACAAAATTTTATCAAAATTGGTCCAGCCGTTTGAGCGTGAAGAAGTAGCAAACATAAACACACATACACAGGCACACACAAACTTTCGCATTTATAATATTAGTGTGATTAGTAATTTTTGCATACCTTTCTAGAATAAATTCTCTAAGTGGTGGTGAAAACCTCATCAAATCTGTTGCGAAATTTTGAGTCAACAAACACAACGCTGTCATACAGACATAAAGGGTACATTAATTTATAATGTGTACAGATGAATCGATATAGATTATTACTTATTTCCCTACGAATCCCAAAAAAACAGAAACATTTAACACATTCAATAGAACTTTTATAATAAAACGAACACAGAACCCTCATTTCTCTTCATTTCCAAATCTGTTTTCTCATCGATAAACAAAACCCAAAAACCAATGAAGCACGTCCCCGTCTAAAAGTAAAAAGCCTACTTATCGGCAGGGACCGATTCCGTGTCGCCTAAGTACGGGTACCTGCCACACATCGCTACTTCGTTAGTTCAACCAGACGCCATCTGAATACGTAATTGGAAACATTTTTGTTGGCTATCGATCGACCGGTTGTAGTTAACCCTTTGAATGCATGGAATGGTTCCGGATGGATGGGTCAGGTTAAAATGTTCGGTTTTGGGATGGTGAAATGATTTGCTACTTCTTTCGGTGATTGGATTACGAACTATTTGGGATATATACAGACGAAGTAATACCTACCTATGTATGTTACATATTTTTTCTCAAACATGCTTGGATATTTGAGCATTATTTTGACAACCTCCTTCGAGGTAAATCGAAATTGCTGTATACAGGGTGACTGGAAATTAGTGGCGGAGCCGTTAAGGGGAGGTAGTCTAGGGTTTTTCCGACAGATATCACTATGAGACCTACCGTCCTTACTTAACCCTTTCCAAGATATTCCTACTTAAAGAGATAGTAATAAATCCTAAAAAAAAGTGATTTTGGCCTACTTTTTTTTGTTTTGCAACAAAGATATTCTAAATAAGTAATATTAATTGTAAAATTTCCGCTACTGTCATTATTTTATGCAAAAACTGCTAAACAAAAAGTAGGAATATCTTGGAAAGGGTTAAGTAAGGACGGTAGGTCTCATAGTGATATCTGTCGGAATAACCCTAGACTACCTCCCCTTAACGGCTCCGCCACTAATTTCCAGTCACCCTGTATACTGGCCAAATACATGCGAGCAGCGGCCGGTAAAAGTTGTATGAAATTCCCTATCTGTCGTGTTTTGCGGCCAAATAAACTAATATGAAATCTATATCTGTCGTGTAATTTAAAAATGGAAGGATCTTTTACTCCGAGACCTGGCAACCAAGGAGGTAACTTACCAAAGGTTTTATTTAAATTTCGAACTGGCTTGCAAATAGAAAGCTGTTTATTGAAAAAAAAAAAACAAATGAACACTTTAACGCGGTAAAAAATTATGTTGTTCGCTGTTCGTCATTGATTTTTAAAAGTAGGTAATTGTAATTGACAAAAAAGTTCTGCCTAGGTACTACGTAGTTTTAATTTCCGCGCATTATTTGAGAAAAGTACTATACAAGCCTTGGCCACAACTAGGCATTGGTAGACTTACGTATGTGTGCCTCGGCTTCGCCTCAGCCCACATTTACACGTTCGTCCATCAATGCCTCTTTTGCTGGCCGCTGCAGTAATGTACTATTGAAGTGAAAAGGTTTTTAGGCGCGTCGAGCGATTTTTGGTAGAGGAAAAATTGCGGGTTCACGTCACCGACATGTTGTAATAGCAGCGCAGTATAGCAGAGCTATAAGGGGTTATGTCGTGCAACATTATAATACGTTGGCGGCAAAATTTTTAGACGCTATGAATGACACTTAAAAGTGACAGCTGAGCTGTCACGAGATCTGCCAAAGTGAATGACCACAGGTAACTTAAGGAAAAGATACGTATATTCTCCTTATATGCGCATATAAATGGGGAAATTATTAGGTTGCTTCTTTAACCAATGCTATGTGTTTTGAAGGAAAAATAATTCATAGTTTCAAGTTTTCACGTCTGTCGGCAGTCCCCATGACTGTCTGTTTTTTTTTTAAATATGGAAATGCCTTCTTCTCCTGTATTAGCATTACCTAAATATGAATAGCTAGATCGTACTGTGGTAAGAATATTAGCCAGTCAATAAGGTACATTGTAGTATAGCAACTCGTTCAGACATTTATTTAATTGGCCCTCAAATGATAGGTACCCATTTTGCATTTCCTGAAAATATTTAACACATTGTTATAATGAACACTGTAATACTTACAATGAATGCGGTCTCTTTTTGTGAACTTCAAATTCCTATTTTACTTTCCTGTCCAAAAAGTAAAAAAGAGGCTCATTTATTTAAAAAAAGCGTACATCATTAGAAGCCTAAAAACTTTTAAGAGGTTCATTAATTTTAAAATGAGCACATCATTAGAAAATCAACAAGTTATTCAAGGATCAATAAAATATTTCTCCTTTTTACGCACCCCTTTTTTTTGGGTGGGAAATTATAAAATAACTTCTCCCGCTCTGGGCGGAGCGGGAGGGCGTGTCAGATTTTTACTGATTAAAACCCACCCGTGTTCCTTCTGTTGCCTGTGCCAGGGGCCACGGTATCTCTTTCGAAAAACCCGCGACCCTGGTAGGCATCGGCCCTAGCGGACTCCGTCAGTTAGTGCTGACATCTCTTTGAGGCTCGCGTGGAACACAACACGACGTCGACCCGGGCCTGGTCCTTACCGGACGGCGAGCTGCCCATTGCTCGCCGTCCGCAAGCTTGCACCTACGGTGGCCGGGAATCGGCTATCGATTCCCGACGCCCAGGGCGTCTCCTGCGGCGATTCTACACACACCTGAAGTAGAATACGTATCTACTACATTATAAGTAAACTAAGCTTCTTAGGATAATCGTAGGAATATCTCATAACAATAAAGTATCTACTACACTGATCTGATTAATGGGCGCACGTGTTCTAATGTTCTAATTTGCATGTAAACATAAGATAACTCCATATCAGAACACAAGTGTATTTCAATTACGCAAAACGGTGTATCGAAGTTTGGCACATAACCTGCATTCGCGATTTCTTTGCCAAAAATGTAAACAAATATGAATTAATAGAAAAATAACTTAATTCCTAAATAATAAAGTTCAGTTTACGCTACAACTTCAAACAATTTTATAACTTTTATAACAATAGTGCTAGTTACTCTGAAATCAACTTAATTATCATTGGAATAAAGTTGATATTTGTTTAAGTTGAAATAGGGGTGTGCACTGCGCATTTTTACTATAGATAGAATATGTCTTGGATCCTTATTGTTACTGTCAGCCTGCATCATCCCACGGCTGACTTCCTTAATGACTTGGATCCTTAAGAAGTTTTGAACTTTGGATGGTTTTAGGAGTAGGGGAAGACAATGAACGACGAGAACGATGCGATGGATGGACTGTGTGGAAGATGATAAATATGGTTAGAAAGGGGGTGACTACCGAGATGACGACTAATAGAGAAGTATGGAAAAGAGAGATGTTAAACCGAGCACAAATAAATTGGTATAAGGGCAGGAAAATTATGACTTGAGAAGTTTTTGAATTGAAAACTTCTTTAGCGGCGTTGTACCCTTTTTTTGTAAGGGGAAAAAAATGTTAAACTCGCGTCAGGACACGTGACCGTCAGGACACGTGACCTGATCGAAAATTCGTAAGACGGATGGAGAGTAGACAGCCGGCGCGGCGTAGGAGAGGAAGCATCCCCCTCTCTTTCTACGGCGCGGCGAAAATGTATGCCTGCTGTTTCGTTTAGGCGGCGCAGGGCGCTTGCGCGAATGTTCGTGTGTTTATGTTACAGCGTGCCACGCGCATCCATGGATGGTGACAGCTGATGGCTCGACCGTCTGTGTAGTGGCCACACTGCTGTGTATTCGTAAAATTCGTGTATATAAAGTGTTTAAAATATGGAAATTGAACAAAGTGCATCTATTAATGAAAAAAGTGACGAAGAAATAGCGAAAGAAAATGAGTTATATGAATTCAATTAATAGTTGATTTATTTCAACGTTAATATTCAAGTTTTCACTTCCGCCGGCACTCCCGGAGTGCAACCCGTCTTTTTTTAATACCAACCTTTTCGAAACCTTAAGAAGAAATGCGGATGGTCGTTTCTCCATAGAAACGCTTTCGCCTGTTTTCTTTCTGGTTAATGACCATAAAACAATGATTTTTTATAGAATGATAAATGTTAACTAGTTGTATGTCCCTATCTTTTTAATAATACATTATTTTTATAAGCACTTGAACCCTCAAAAAAAGCCGATTTAAACCGCTGTTAACAGAGGCTTATCGTACTTGACAACTATTAATGAAAAAAAAACATAGGGACACAGTGTATATCTTTATTATTCAGTTTATGAAATATCTTTTAAATTGGTCCAATATTAGAGGAGGAAATAGGCGAGAGCCAAACCTCGAATTATTACTTTTTACTTAGGCTTTTTCATAAATCTCTCCGACCGCACTTCCTCTTAAAGATCACTTACTTTTGATAAAGCTATTCCACAAATAAACCCAAAATCATAATATTAAACACACAACAATACACAACGACCATCGAATCAAATTATCAATCAAGGCATATCAATGCTTATCAATCAAAATTGCTCATTGCTCGCAGCGAAAGACGCAATGTAATTGAAAACGTAGCCATCTTGCTATATTTACAGGTAGGTACCGATATATTTACCGGTACTGATTGAGTTTGCGTTAGATATCCGATAGCTTTACCGGTTCCAATAAAAACGAATATTTATTTACGGTTTTTTGTTTATACTGATTCCCAAGTTATGGGCCTGTACAGTAAATATTTATTATTCACATATTTATGTTATGTGCTTTGAAATTCGATGAAAGAGGAGTAATGCAAGTGGTAGATATTGAAGGGGACTTTAGTTTTTTCCGCAATATGGATGAGGACTTTAGTAATACCAAGGGGTGTCGAGTTTCCCAATAAGTAAGTTGTGGAGGCCAGATAGAAAATCGCTCCATGTAAAATACTGGTATTCAGCTGTTTCCAGTAAAACTGAAAGCCGACCCCAACATAGTTGGGAAAAGGCTAGGTAGATTGATTGGATGTGTGCTGTAAAATCTACAAATTGTATTCGCGATTTGAGAGCCTGAGCTAGAAAGGGTAGATAATCCGGCCAAACTCTATAAACGTTACTTAGTGCGTCATTTTAACTTTAGCTATCAAACTACAAATGCCAGATAGGGACGGAAACATGTCTAAGCTAAAGCGCGTGCTCGCTTATAAACCCCGGCCTAAGGCCGCGTGTCAACGTCACGTGGCACGTCTGCCAACGGGACGTCACGTTCGGACGAAACCCTTTAAGAAGCTGCATAAGATGTATGTTTGAGACAGTGAATAATCGTAAAGTTAAAATAAATCAATTTAAGTAGACACGCAAGCACAACAAGCGACTACAATCTGTCAAATTTCTTTAATAGATTTTCAACTTTATTACCAAATTAAAAGGTTCAAAGTTGATTGGGAAAATTTGACAGTTTCGGGTAGCTTGATGTGCTGGCGTCTGTACCTACCTAAAGCTTCAGTTGCCTATAAAAGCGGTGACCGGACACACAACAACGGCTGTCCAAGTACATAATCAGCCTATAATGTTCCCACTGCTGGGACACAGGCCTCCTCTCTGTGAGAGGGAGTGGGCCGTAATCCACTACGCGGGCCCAGTACGGGTTGGTAGATGTCACATGTATTCGAATTTTTGGTTCTAGGACATGCCGGTTTCGTCACGATGTTTTCATTCACCGTTTTTGAGAGCAGTGGTGATGAAATAATTTACACAAAGTAAAGCGCCTGTCTGGGTTCGAACCTATGACCTACAACTCGTAAGTCGCGGCCTTTACCACTGGGCCACCACTGCTTTCAGGTTTGGTCCCATAGGTAGTAAAAGTTGTTCATAATGATGATTACAAGGACCCATTAAAAGGATGCCCATGAATTCAATTTCATCCTGTATAACGTTGTTGTAATTACAAAACTTTACGAAATTAATTACGAATGATTTTGCAAGTACCTATCACAACTTTCAATCCGCACTACGTTAATTATGTATTAATTAATTTTACTTTATATAAAAGTAACTATGTGCAACAAAGCCAAAAATTAAATTAATACAATCACATTGAGAGGGATACTTTTGTATCCGAATTTAATTCCTGAAACCGAATTTAACTAATTATCGGCATTTCGTAATCCGAAATGCGTTTTCGATGTACGTAGGTACTCGACACGGAGTACGGTTTTACGGTTTTGTGGGTTCTCGAAACAAAACCTCAGAAAGTTGTTCGCACGGAGAAAGTTGTTCAGTTTCATGGTATTTACCATATGGCCACCCATTTCTGATCCATGCTGTTTGAACGGAGGTAAAATTAAAATTTAATTAAGTTGATACGTATTAAGTTAGCGTCGTGTTTCAGTTGCAATTAATTAAAAAAGTAACTAACATAAAGGTGTATTCAGATCGCAGCGACGGCTCGGTGCGACGTACTTAGTTAGCTACCCGCAGAAACGGAGATGTGGAGAGAACTTTGTAAATAAAACTACGTTTTTTCTCTATTGTCTTGTCGTGATCCTTTTAACTTTCTGCTGATGTATGTTTACGTATGATAACGGTGCTGGTCTGATTGTAGTTTAATATACTTAATGAGGGGCCTTTTAAATGACTGGGAACACACGACTCAACATACCAACATCCCGCTTAAAAATACACTCAACAAGCCCTCTAGTTATGTCAATAAAAATTTACAATATGTTACCCGAATATTAAGAACAGAAAAAAAACTCCATCTATTCACAAACAAATTAAAAAAGCTATTATTAAGCAAGTGTTATTATACTGTCAACGAATATTTAAACGATAATTCCTTGAAACACATACGTAAATAAGCAAAATGGTAAAGTATTATTATAAGTTAATTATTTTGTAAAAGTGGGTTTAGTATAAGTTAGATTATAAGATACGTAAATGATAAGTCCTCTTCTCCACATATCTTTCTTTTGCTGTGCCCGACAGGGTCCGTGATTGTTTTTTTTGGCAAATATTTACCACCTAAGCCTACATTGTGGAATGCAATAAAGAATTGAGTATTGAGTATTAATTAATGACTCCGTAATTAAACTGCCATTTATTGAAGACTAGATTTTGTTAACCAGCCTCGAAAAACATGTTAAGCCGTTGGTCCCGGCAGTCATTCGTAAACCTTTGACAGTCGTTACAAGTCGTCAGAAGCGCGGAAAACTGACAACCAGTCTTACAAAGGGGTGTCTTCAATCAATCAACTCAGCCTATCGCAGTCCACTGCTGGACATAGGCCTCTCCCAGACTGCGCCACAGCACCCTGTCCTCCGCCTTCCGCATCCAGTCGACCCCAGCCACCTTCTTTAGGTCGTCCGTCCATCTAGCGGGGGGGCGTCCTACACTGCGCTTGCCGGTACGCGGTCTCCACTCCAGGACTCGTCTGCTCCACCGGCCATCAGTCCTTCGACAGACATGGCCAGCCCACTGCCACTTCAGTTTGCTTACTCTGCAAGCTATGTCGGTAACTCCGGTTCTTTTTCGGATAATTTCATTCCTGATTTTATCCTTCAAAGAGACTCCGAGCATAGCTCGCTCCATAGCGCGCTGAGCGACCTTGAATTTGTGGACCAGCCCGACCGTCAGTGTCCACGTTTCAGCACCGTATGTCATGACGGGCAGGACGCACTGGTTGAAGACCTTAGTCTTCAAACACTGCGGGATAGGCGACGCGAAGACTGAAGAAAAAGAGAGAAGGGCTGTCTTGTTACCCGGTCATAGGGTGGTGGAGATCATGTATTCAGTCGCTCCTTGTAAAATACTGGTATTCAGCTGCATGCAGTTAGACTGGAAATCCATCCAATATTTTTTTATACTTAGCCATATCCTGTCCCACTGCTGGACAAAGGCCTCTCCAATCATATTTGCGAAAAATGCTAGACAGATCCGTTTAGATTTTATTAAGTACTAGCTGCGCCCCGCGGTTTCACCCGCGTAAATGTCGATCCCGTGGGAATATGGGGATGAAAAGTAGCCTATATGTTAATTCAGGGTGTTAGCTATCCCCATACAAAATTTTATCAAAATTGGTCCAGCCGTTTCAGCGTGAAGAAGTAACAAACATATAAACACACACGCTCACAAACTTTCGCCTTTATAATATTAGTTTGATAATAAGCCCAAACACGATGTAACTGATGTAAGCTGTTAAGGAGTCCTCTCGACAGTCTTCCGTCTCCATCATCAGATCAACTCCAGGACTCTATTTTGTTGAAGCGGCATCAGAACTACATACGCCAAGTCGTGCT
The DNA here is from genome assembly GCA_945859645.1 of Amphipoea oculea. Taxonomy (NCBI): domain Eukaryota; kingdom Metazoa; phylum Arthropoda; class Insecta; order Lepidoptera; family Noctuidae; genus Amphipoea; species Amphipoea oculea. The sequence continues at coordinate 19,215,163 of OX243880.1, forward strand.
AAGTTTCAACACAATTGGTTCACAAACGAAAAGTCAGTAGGTGGTAATGTGGTAAATCAACCAACAATACCCTAGTATTCCACACTTAGGGGTGAATTTTATTTTTCAATTTCGCCTTCGGGACTAATGAAAGATTAGACTTCCTTTCTGGCACACCCCGCTGAAACACCAACCGCTATTGTTTTCTTTTGTTTCCATAATGCGGCGACATTACGCGTCTCAACAAAGCGGCAACGTCGAGCGCTTGGCAAAAAGTTTTATAGAGTGCTTATTGGCTTACATAAACCATTTTTATACATATTGACAAAAAGAATGAAATTCAATAAAATCCCGTAGTATCAGTCGGGGAATCTCGTGGAATATCCATATTAACATCAATGTTTGCGGTCAATGAACTTAAATAGCTCTACCTATTCCGATCACTGGTGATCAACTGATCATACATAAAAGAAAAAATATACGCTCTACTTGAAAACCTCCTCCATTTTTTCATCAGTGAACAATACAAACAATTCATATGGCAGTGAAGCGCCTAATTCGATAGACGTCTACGTTACTCAACGTTAGATAATCTCGAATATACAGGGTGAAATTGAATTCATGGGCATCCTTTTAAGGGATCATTGTAATCATCATTATGAACAACTTTTACTATGGGACCAAACCAAAAATCAAAAAAAAAAAAAATCAGCTCATCCCTACATTTTGACGAGTTATGTGGACATAAACTCAAACTCAGAGCATTTATTTCAATTAAACCAATTACAGGCACTTTTGAATTGTCAAGGGGTCGGTCAGTCAGAAAGATGAAGCTAGTTGCCCATTCCAAAGCGTAGGTACCTATGGAGAAGAAGGGGCAAGAAACTCCATAAATTCAAGGAACAGCCAAAAATTAATAAAAAATAATAATATAATAGTAATAAAATAGTATAGTAGTTAATAATAATTATAATAGTAATTGGCCTTATTTTGTTTGATCTATTACTTACTGTATATGTTTAGCTGTAAGTTTTCCTAAAAATAAAATAAATAAACAGCTGATCTTATTCGCGATTTTAGATTTAGTCCCATAGTAAAAGTTGTTCACAATGATGAGTACAATGACCCCTTAAAAGAATGCCCCTGAATTTAATTTCACCCTGTATGTAGCTGAAATTGGTACTGATATTCCCCCCCTACAATAGCTTAAACTGGCCTTTGCACAACTTCAAACTATACCTGTGTGGACTAGTACAATTGTTTACAACTCTCTTACAACCGTATCTAACAGTCCCTATACATTGTGACTGTACTCCATTCTGCCTAGAACAATAGGCAGAGAGACTTTATAGTCTGTGAGTAGGGTAAAATTGGGGGACCTGGATCAGGGAGATCCAGGTCACCCCAATTTTACTATTCATTTCATCATTCAAATATTATTTCATACTTTCTATTCAACATTCTATTCGAAAGACTGATCTAGTGTTATTTTGTATTAGGAACTGAATGATTTGAATAATCAATTTATAATATTTTTTTACTTTTTGTGGTTGGTTTGTGGTTGGTATCGTGAAAAAAGAAACAAAGTATGCTGTCAACTAAGTAACACATTTTATTATCATTATTCATAAAAAGCATGAGAAGAATAAATAATCGATTACAAAACATTTGATTTCTTGATCCACTGTTGACATTTCATCATAGACATTTTCCATAATTGCATAGGCTTCAGACATTGATTTCGGTTGGGCGAGCTTGAATCGTTTTCTAAAGAAATTAATACGGTTCTCATAGTAACCCTTTACCCTAGTTAAGTGACGTAAACGTGAATCAAGGCAATTCAGTAAATGATTCAGACACCACCACTCTTCACAACAGATGACGATCGATTTGGTTCCAATGTCAATTGTGACGAATTTTTTGCTTCCTTCTTCATGTTCAGGCAGGTTTATATACTTGATCACTTGTCGTTCTCGTTGCGGCTGCTGCTTTGGTAAAGGAATTGAACCAGATGTGAAGAATCCTGATATGTCAGAGGCGTTTTCCATAAATATCATGCCCCACTCGTCTTTACTTAATGTTATCCTATTAGCAATATCAATGCACTCTTCCAGTAATCCATTGATTTGATTTGATGGCTTCAAATATGTTTTAATATATGGAATCGTGGAGCTGGAAACTTGATACATATACTTGCAAAGTTCAAAATGCAAGAGTGGAATCGATGGAGTATATGATGGTTGTATAAACTGATACATGTTGTCGCTATAAGTGTTGATGATTAACTGCTCTATCAACTACACTGACTGCTCTTTTCATTCACATGAAACGACTTCTAATGAGGATTTTTCAGGACCAGGATGTGCGTTGCCAACTCGAGCAAATGTAAGGAACTCATTGTGACAACTCTTGAGTGTAAGATATTGCATATTTTCAAAGGTGGAATTTGCTGAGTTTTGCTCTGTGTTGTTTGTATTATCCTGAAGTTTTGATGAACTGGTGTTAATTATTTTCTGGTCAGCTATGTCTTGACTAAATAGAATCTCACCACTAGCATTCTTGAAAATAAGTTTAGAAATGCCCTCCAAATCAAATTTCGATGAATGGAGCATAATGTGAATAATATTAATTTATTCTCTCATGATGAAGCAAGCGTTGATTAAGATCGAACCATCACACTACAATGCTAAAAGTTTAATGCTGTGATGGAGATATGCGTATTTAATTATATACTCCTTTCCTTTCACAGCGTTCAAATAAAAACACTCAGGATAATGTATAGCATGTTGCATCCAAGGATCATCATAAATCTCCCAATCTTCGATAACACCTCCACATGAGAAACATGCTGCAATATCATTTATACTATTTCCATAATAAAAAAATCCTGCGTCAGCCATTTCCCTCACTAATCTTTTCTTTTTATTAAACGTCCTCCAGTAATAATTAAATGAAAATTCACGCATTTTAAACGTGTTATACATGTCATATCGAGGTTTGTATTCATTTTGAGACATGTTCTATTTACTTCTTATTCAATTATAAACGTATAATGATATCGTCCCGCTGTTGTCAACAACTTATAAAGACCGGACAGAGGTGGGGATAAAAAACGCTAAGATGTGTTTTAACTAAATAAAGAAAGAAAACAAGAAAATATTTATTTTAAAATTTTATTATCAAAGCACCACTTATTTAAACACAATACATTTTTTAAAGCACATACAGAGTCATGATAAATACAGTTATATAAATCTTGAGAATATTTATATTCATCGTATAAACTTATCAAACTAGGACAACCTTTATCTTCTAAATTGAATACATTACAATTACTATTTTCTAAAATATGCTTTAACCACAACACTTTTTCTGAACCTTTGACGTAGATACATTTATCTCTTAAAATATCTATAACCAAATTCTGATAATTAGAATAGGGTACAAATCCTTCACGCCAGTGTATCTTTCTGTTACGTTCAATCCAACTAACTTGTTTTTTTTCTTGTTTCGTTAATTTTCCAAATGAAAATGGTGGCTTAATTAAAAACACTTGTAATGTTTTATTATACAATATAGCGATTTCTTTTATTATAAATTCATTTGTTTCTGTTTTGAAGCCTTGAACATCCACAATAGCAATCATGATAACCTGCGCACAATGTTGCTGAGAGGTTTGTATTCCACAAGTCGATCGTTTATAATCAAACAATATGCAGTCGTATTATCTGGTATTTCTGTAGAACATTCAATTTCCAACCTCACGTCCACTGGACCTGTTTTTAGGCTATCATTTTGTCTTGAGCAGTCTAAGATAAAGAGAGGGGCTTTTTCTTTGAACTCTTTTAGGTCAAGCAACGGGTCTACTGGACAGTTGTAATACGACTGACGAAATTTCACAAACATTTCGTATAATATACTATATTTGTTCTCAGAAAACTTTAAGCCTAAAGGTTCATATGGATAATATTGTGAATTCAAAAAGAGCGTAAGGTTTGTTACTTCACAATGATCGAATACTGAACTGTCTTTAGTTTTATTATTTTTTCGATTGGTTTGTAAACAAAAAATTACATATCTGGGTTTTTCCAACTGTGAAGCAGTTTTAACTGACCAAGAATGCTTTGTGGTTTTAGGCAGTAACGGATACTCATATAAATCCCAATTTCTGAACGCCATCTGAATAGGTTTATCTCTTTCTAAATGTTTTAAAAGTGTCAGTCGTTCTCGGTCTGATACTTTTATGTGTGGCACCCTCCACTGGACTCTTTGTATATCTATTTGAAAATGAACAATATCATCAGTAAGGATAACGCTATTTAAGTTACTGTTACTTCTGTTCAATATAAGTTCATGTTTGCAATTTATCACTATTTTATTGTAATCTTCTGCAAACCCTAAAACCTTATTTAATGGTATCACAGCACTAAAACGCCCATCACTTTGAAATCCCTTTAAACTCCAACCCCATAGGGCAGCAACTTTATTTTCTGCTTCATTTAATGAGATGTATGATTTTATTGTTGATGTTATTCCAGAATTTTTTATGCGGTCTATTTCAATACCATTCATTTCGTATCTGATGTCTTGAAACAAATACATAACAGGGTTATTAGTGAACGTAACAGTTTTCTTGATTGGATTCCCATCTTTACCGAAGAGCTTCGCTTGTCCTTCGACGTAAATTGAACTGGCTGATGGTAGCACGTATATGTCTTGCTGGTGGATGGGAATTCTGATTTCATCGTTTTCTCTAAAGCTGTTATTGTAGGGATTGTATGAATGGACTTCATAACTTTCAATCGAAGTGTCGTAGTGCGGTAATTCAGTAATCTGTAGTATATTCATACTTTAAACCCTAGGGCTTTAAGAAAATCTTTATTTGCTTTAGTCAATTTCTTAACTTTTTTCTTACGTCTTTGCACCTTAGCAATCGCAGAAGAACTAAGACGTTTTTCATTCCCTTGGGTGTTTTTATAATACACTATCATTTTGTTTTTCTTAAATGAAGACGTAACTGAACTTGTTCCTCTCCAAAGTTAATACAGTGACCAAATTGATCTACAATCTTAACAGATACCGATGAAATTATATTTTTATTTACTGGAAAGTAAATAACATTTTGTGGTATTTCCATGCACTGATGACCTGGAGTAGTATCAGACACAAATTCATGAATAAAATGAGTTGGTAATCCGTTGCAGTACGAACCGTGAACAAGATCACATTCGATTCTGATTACAGACAGACCTCTGTTAATAATGGGAATATTTGGTCTTGATTTTAATACTGAAAAATATATCAAACCGCACTCGTATTGATCTGACAAATGCAGTGGTGGTTGAAAGTATGAAACCAATTCCGATTTATTTCCAGAGATGGTAACCGTAGCAGACATGCTTCAATACTGGCCTCTTTCGGAAGATCCTGTTTATTTTATTCCTTCACTACACCAAAAATTCTTCAAAAAGTTTAAACAAAGATGTCCGCAATTAAAAGGGTGATCACGCTGAAGATTATCATAATTATAGTTAATTTTGGATCCCAAGTATTTAATAAATTCCTTTGGAGGCTTAAGATTTCCGTAACTATCAAAATACTCAATATAATCGTTGCATTTTGCATAGGCTACCCAATGAGAACCAGGATTTTTAGAGCTATCTAAATTTATAACTCCACATTCTTTTTTAAAAGGGTGTTTAGGGAGCTTATCTCTCATAAAGACACCTCTGAAATAGGGAATATTATTTCCATACTTCAAAATGTCTAAATTACTCAAGGCTCGTTTGGGTAGCCGATATCTTAGTTTTTTTCTTTCGATACAAAAATTCCAAGCCCAGCTTTATGTGGTTTAAGGTGTAGTCCTTTTCCGATGCACAGAGCTTCCATCTTTTCGTTGTGTCTCTTCGATTCAGTCAATAACTTTTTAGCCATCTTGAATTCATTTATGGTTTTAGCAATACCAGCTGCACCGCCTGCTAGTGCCCCTGCGGCCGATAATCCCGCAAAAATTGGAATCAAAGGCAATACTCCACCAGTTTTTGGTATAGGAATTACACGAGGAAGTTTTATAGACGAATCATCAGCTAATTCTCTGACAGCGGCCATAGCTAATTCGATTGCCATTTTCTTGCATTTCGGTTTTAATTTTTCCATCTGTCTCTTCGTTTTGTTAATAACATTTTTAAATTTATTTTTCAACCCTTTTCCAGGTTTAATTTTAGGAGAACACTTTTTGCTATTTTTTTTTTTTAGGCCAAACCCAGTTTTAACTTTTGTTGACATAGCGCTGCTTACTAAGCACGCTGCCAATTTTTCCCCTACACTCGCATCTGAGGCAAGTGCTCGCTCTTTAGCCATATTTAACAAAACTAAATCAGCCTTGTGGCGATCCTTTAAGTTTGAAGACTTGTGATAGGCAATGTCGTGTTGTTTACAATATTCGTCTAATTTATTAACACCTTTATCCCCACGAGTAAGCCTTTTAATTAATTTAGTGCCAGGCCCACAATAATTGTATCCTGGTAAATGTAATTCAATTGGTAAATTATTTATAAGCCAATTGAGAATACTGCTCTCTCCAATACCCATCATAAGACTGATGTATCATGAGTTGAACATTTAATAAATATTCGATTTATCAATCCAACTGTTTTCAGATGAAGACAAACCTAACCATTTTACTAAAACTCTATTTCCTTTACTTCTAAGAACTTTCTCGACTAGATATAAATTGGGATGTTTCGTCTTTTGCAGCTCTTGCACATAAAATGCACCTAAAATGGGTTGGCCTCTGATTGCATCTTCAATTAAGTAGGTAATAGGAGTTGTATTTTGTATGTTTCTAATTTTAAATATTTCTGTCGACCAGTTGGGAGTATACCCCTTTTCAAATGTTCCTTTGTATTTACTGATACGTACATAATCACCCACTTTAAACTTGCTTTTTGTAGTATCGGTTTTTATCAACCTGAAATATCTCCCTAATATGCGTGTTTTATTAGTATTGTCCACGTTTGCCGGGATTTCATTAATTGTCCGATGATAGGTGTGATTGTATTTATAGATAACATTATTGAGGGTATTATCTATCCAATTATAGTCACCTTTTAAACTGAATTCCTTATATAGTTTAGATTTTAATGTTCTGATAAAACGCTCAACTATTGATGCCTTTTTTGTTGAGAAAGTTGAATAATGGTTTATACAATAAGATTTCATAAGTTTTTGGAATTTATTATTATAAAATTCTGTTCCATTATCCGTTTGTAGATTTTGGGGGACACGCCCTTTATCCAACAAAATCTTGAAAGAGTTGCATACAACATCTTTTGTCTTATTTTTCAAAGGAAAGGTCCAAGCGTATTTCGAAAATGTATCAATAACAGTAAGAATAAATCTGTAATTTTTATTTTCTTTGGAAATTGATTGCATATCAATTAAGTCTGCTTGCCAAAGGTCATCTATATCTTTCATAATAACATGTCTTCGTGGAAAGTTTACCCTCGCATTTTTATGAATTTCGTTTACCACATCAGCTTTACTCATATTCAAAACTCAGTATATAAACATTTGTAGTGAATCCAGAAATGATACTGAATGAAAATTATGTTATTGCTACTATTTATTCTTTAATTATGTTAGCTTCTTTTAATTCTTCAATTATCGATAGTATTTCATTATCATGGTTCGTATTGCCAGCATCTTTTGAAGCAACTAATAGTTTTAATCTCTCAACTAATTCGTTTGGGTCATCCCAATATACCAGGTCAGTATTTTTTTTATATTTCTTTAACATTGGCAAGTATCCCCCAAGTTTAGTGTGAATATTATCGTTTGATGTTTCGGAAAACAATGGTCTGATTATTTCACGATATTTTATTCCTTTATCACCTTTTATTTGACCTCTAGGATTGAAGTCTCTCTTATGAACATTTGTATAATACAATATATCCTTGTAAACAAGTTTATCTTTGTTGGATATTACTTTTAAATCAGGTTTTTTTCGAAGTAAAAGTTCTTTCAGCCCAGGAGTTAAATTGTAGGATTTATCACCGATTTTAATCAAAATGACATTTTCATTATTCAAACCGTCAATTTTAGAAAATGTTACTACTGAATTCCCCATCAATAAAGTTTGGTTTTCAATTCTTATTCCAAACGGTATATTTACACCGTCATAAATATCATAGATATCCTGACCCTCTAATGATATCTCTAAATCATCTGGCAATACCATTTCAGGAGACTCTTTAACCAATTGTGTAGAATTAGGTTTTGGTTCGTAACAGTCCACAAACTTTGTAGATGAGCTAGTATCCATTTCATCCAATTCAATACCTCCAGAATTAGTAAGTGTTGTATTTTCTAAATGTTTTATTTTTTCCATAGTTATATTCGAATCAACTAGAGTTTTAAGGGGGTCTGTGACAGGTTTTAGCATTTTATCGAGTGACAAGTTCATTGAGTGTTCCTGATCCTTCATTTGTTTTATTTTATTCTTTATGGAGTCTACAGACTTCATTAATTCTATTTTAATGTTTTTTTCCATTTTATATTATAACAACTGCGTCCAGCTATAGTACAAATTATACTGAATTTTATTTTGCATGTTAATTACTTATATGTACTTATAAACAGTCAGTCGAATTTAAAAAACATATCAAAGTTCTGTCTGTACCTTCCGTTATTTAATGACGATTCCTTATTAATAAGTAGAAAATTATAAGGTTTACTCCAAACAGTTCGACAAATGTTTCTGAACTCTTTCCATTGTAAATCAGAACTAACATGCTCTTCATAAATATGTTTTAAATTCACATCATCTTGTTTAAATATAATAAGAAAATTAACATTATCACGTAACAATTGCTTCGGAATTTTAGAATAGGTTTGAGATAAATAGAAACAGTCTATTTGCTTATGCCTACCCATACAGAAATAATTGCGGATATTTATTTGATTTTCACACGCAACATCATCAAAAATAAAAACAGAATTTGTTAAAGCTTCACTCGGAGAAATGACATCTTTATCATCATTGAACTCGTAAAAGTTTATCTGTGGCACTCTTTTTAATACTTCGGTCAAGAAACGGTATTTTGGTTGAAAAGAAGTTTTAGAGTAAAGATACAGATTTTTAAATTTGAGCCCATTTTCATGCAGCAGTAAACTAATCATAACATTCGTTTTACCACAGCTTGATGGACCGCATATTATACAACGAATGGTATTTGGCAATAAAGCGCTATGTCTGATGCGGTGAACAGAGTCACTTAATCTTATATTATTAACATTGAGAGATATGGGTTGTTTGATCAACTTCATAGTGCATATTAATCTAATTACCGCTTAACATACACTTATATAGTCGTTACTACATGAACCTCATCATACAACAAGCGTGAACTTGATGATGACGTTTAGGAAGTTGAATACGTTTGAATAAAAGTCCATTGTTTTAGACATATCATTTTATTATAAGTTCAAATAATAGTACATAACTTATTCTAAAATAATTATCATACATCATTTCTTTATAATACATTAATTTATTCTTATTTTAGTATTTTAAATCATATACTTCAAATGAATATAATTTAGAACAGTGGCTCTCAAGATGTGGATTATATTTAATTGGTGCTCAATTTAAACGTAATAAGTTGAATAAAAAGTGAAACGAACATTGGTTTAGATCATCGCATCATAAAATCCCCAAGGCAAAGTGTGAATTTGATCTGAAAGTATCTGAACTTTGTCATCGTTTCTATTTAGTACTTGCTTACTAACTTGTTGTGAGTACAATATATGCTTGATAGATCTTATAATATTCATTTTAAAAGATTGACTTTTATCTAATATCAAAGAATCGTTGTAATTACTTTGTTTTAAATGCTTAGTAACAGATTTAGACAAACCTTTCGCTTTTGTTATCCGTGTGTTTAAACTGCTAATGCAATACAGTTTTGCTCGTAAACCTGTAAATTCTGTAATTACATCACCCCCCATTTCGTCCTTAAATAGGCCAGGGATTTTTGAGTTAATTCTTGGTATGTTATATTGATTATCTATTGAAAAATTGCTAGTATCAAAATATGTTAAATTATCGTACATATCACGATAAAAGTCATCTGTATGAATTAAGTAAAGTAAACTATCAGTATCTGTATAACATAATTCAACTTTATCTCCATATTTCTGTTTTATAAAATCATAATGAAACTGATATAGATGTTCTTTGGCGTACTCCAGAACTGTAAATCCGATGTAAATTGGTCGGTCTAATATTATTTTTTCACGATTCAATTGTATAGCTACAAAATCCTCTGCGAATATTGACACACTTTTTAAATTAGGTTTTGAAATCAATTTCTGTGCACAAAGTTTCTTATTCGTGAAGTTTTTCTTATCATCCCATTTGGTTACCAGTTTTATCTCAACTTGTTTCCTTTTATTTTCTATAGTTTTGCCAAATATCGCATTATTTAAAAGTTTAAAAAAATCTTTTTCAAAAGAAGTTTTAGATTCCATACGCCGATTGGTATTAAGATCTATATATTTCTTTAAGAAATCATCTTGTCTAAAGGTTAGTATGCGATGAATTTTTTTTAACACCAAACCATTTTTTATGCATTGTTTTAAATGTACGTAATGAATAACATAATTTGATTTATCATACAGATTAGCAATCAACTTAGCTGATTTCGCTCCTAGGGGTACAAATTTCTCTGCAGCAAATGGTAAGTCTTTATGCTGATCATGAATACAATCCGGGTAATATAAATCTACTTCTAAAATAAAACCATACGGACTGTCATCTGAAACATGCAATACATTAAAGTTGTCAATTTCATCTTGAGTTAAAAATCTGAACTCCGAAACAGGCAATTTTTTAGTCATTGCATAACCATAAAGATTATTGCAATCTAAATATGTCAAATAACTCGAGGGTTTTAAATGATTATAATGAGGTAAATACTTATTATTTGCCTTAGCATGACGGAGGAAACATTGTGCCAAGCCCCCTCGTATACCTTTTTCAATAAATGTATACATTTCTAAGTCACTAATGAGCTCTAATTCAGCGTTAGTGTACAGAAGCATAGCATCCCAGCTCAAACTAGGTGAAGTCACATAGTGAGCAGGATCCAATTTGTAAAAATGTAAACTTGTCTCTCTAAATTTTTCAAATATGTCGCATAACAGCAAAACATCGCATTTCAAATACAAATCACTGTATTCGCCAAGCGTTGTTATCTCAAAATTGTTCCAAATATCTTGGGCGTGAGCATATTCGTCATCTGATAGAGATTCCATAGTTAAACTATTATAAAAACTGGACTTTGAGGGTAGTTGATTTTCATCAAATTTTGACCAGTCGTCCATATAATCATATGGATAAATACCTTTCTTACGTAATAAATTAAGTTTAGTTTTATCCGTAAATTCTCTTGACAAATGAACAAAGTCTTTTTCTGACAAGCTTTTACTTAAAGAATCTAAGCTTGAGCTAAGAAAATGAAATGAATCAATAAACTTAATCTGTACTGAACGAGTACCTTTTTTTGTCTCAATTAGCTTAGTTATTGTAAGATATTTTTCTTTAGTTTTTGGTATTATTTTAATTGAGCCTTCATACTTAGCCAACTCTCTTATAAATATATGCGAATCATAACCACTTAGATTATGAAATACTACCGGTATGAATGGACACACTTTATACATCAAATTACAATGTGAGTGCGCTGCCCCTCTATACTCGGAAGTAATATGATCATGATCTCGAACTTTATCTCCAGACAATGACTGATTACATATATGACACTTAGTTGTATTTCGATATTCTCGTTCTTGATTATAAGTTAAAGTTTTCATTGATAAATGAGTAGACAAAACTTTGTTTATCCGCTTTACATCTTTTACTAAACGTTTAATAAAGACTTCGACGCAATCTATGCCTCTGTACGTGACAAACTTGTTAAGTTTGCTGTCGTGACAACAACATATGTAATATGCAAAACTTGAAGGTTGATGCATTTTTAGTGTCTTAGTATTTTTAGAACTATTTTCATTGCAATTTATTAGCAAACTCTCAAAATCAGCATAAATAATAAAATTAATTTTTAGTTTTCTTTCATAATGTTTAAATTTCAATATGGTATCTTTTTCCGGTAGTATAGTTAGTATTTTAGAACAAGTGTGAGAAACATATTTCTTTTCATTCGTAAAAAATTGTAAACATGATTCGCATAAAAAAACTTTGCCATGATGATGAGTAACCTGGCGTCGCACTAATCGTATAAGATCTTTTATCAAACAGTAATGTCCTTTACCATTCCGTTCAAAGTATAATAAATTAACGTGTTTTTCTTTTTTCTTATTCGTCATGTATAACGGGCCAGTAACAACGTATTTGCTATCTAGCCCATAAATGGTAACGCTTATTGTAGGATTTAACCGTTCAAAAAGTTGGATGTCATTCTGTGAAAGAGGAAATAACATTCCTTGAATATTGAGAACTTGGCTATAATGAGGATAGGATGTCGTTCTGCACACATTATTTTCACGAGGAAATAATGCGGCTACGACGCACCATAAGAAACAATACTCGTCATCATTACGTAAATTCAAACAACTTTTAGTATTTTTTATTACTGAGGGCAACTCTATGTACGTGCCGCCTCTCATGGGGCAATATTTACATATGTTAATCTCAATATGACTTAGCGAAAGATATGTCCAACCTGACTGTACATGTTCAAATTCAGACATTTTGCGCATAAGTACATGTATTTTATTCAAAAAGAACTCGTGTATATCAGTATTTTTATAGATAATATCATACTTAGTGTTAAATGATTTCAGTTCTACTTGTTCGTCGTCAGATTTTAGCAGAAGAAACTTAGCAAAAAGCTCAAAATTTACTTTTATGCAATCATACTTTTTCAATATCATAGTTATTAATTTATCAATATCTGGATGTACAGAATTCAGGATCGCCTCAGGAGTGAGGTGCTCGTCATCCTGTGGTATACATGTCTGAATATTACTCGGGATCGCCTCACGAGTGAGGTGCTCGTCATCCTGAGGTATACATGTCTGAATATTACTCGGGATCGCCTCACGAGTGAGGTGCTCGTCATCCTGAGGTATACATGTCTGACTATTACTCGGGATCGCCTCACGAGTGAGGTGCTCGTCATCCTGAGGTATACATGTCTGACTATTACTCGGGATCGCCTCACGAGTGAGGTGCTCGTCATCCTGAGGTATACATGTCTGACTATTACTCGGGATCGCCTCACGAGTGAGGTGCTCGTCATCCTGAGCTAAGTTCAGACGAAAAGTTACTATTCTATTTTTAAATGCTGTTGCCACAATAAAAACATTTTTGAATTCAGTACTCAATAAGCTATTTGTCTTGTGTATATTAGTTCTCTTATGATATGCATATTGGTTTCGTGGTATTTCAGTTTCACATTTGGTACACTTCACAATTTTACTACGAGGTCTTGTTAATGGTGTTCTGCGATCTCTGGACTGTATAACTGTGAAATAATACATTAGATTTAAATAGCATAATATTTTATTTATCAATTGGCTATTTAGGTACAAGTATTTAGATATTATAAAGATTACTTATAATATAATGTATGTATAGGTATTATTCTGTAATGATTAAATGTTTTACATATATTTGTATAAAAACTAGCAAGAATACATAGTAAGTACTAATAGTAAGAATTTATAAGGGTAGTTGGACAATTACGAAAATCTTGTTCAACTGAGGACGTAAATCCTTTTAGATGGCGCCACATCTCCGTGTCCGTATCAACTTTTCTTTTAATTGTAACTATTGAATGGCGCCACCTATTTACTGGTGGTATGTCTGCGATTTCATCACAATTGTAAACTTTTACTTCTACGTAATACGGCCCCTGCTTTGTCTCACTTATTTTTCTGGCATAGCCTTTGTTAACCCTCTTAGTAAAATAAGAATGAAGAGGAGACGGTGTTTTACCAGTTGATGTGGACGGCTTCACAGACGAATCCTCTTCATCGCTCTCACTACCGAATAGGTCCCGTGCAGTTAGCTTGTTGTTGGTTAACGGCACCGGTTGTATCCTAGGCTTCTTAGATCCGTGCGTCTTAGATCCATCGATTCGATCGGTTTTGGGCCGCTTGTTTGCTGTCGATTTTTCGAGTCGGGTCGAAGAATAAGTCGATTTCTGCTTTGTCTGCGTCTCAATTTCTGACTCTTCATCCGAAGAAAACAGCTGAGGCAACGTAGATGAAGTTGGCTTGGACCTGAAACAATATTATTTGAAATATTATATTAACCTGAATACAAAAATAAATTAATGGTGGGATTTATTTATGGTCGGATAGGAAGAAAATATTTTGTATCATTCATTCTTTTATGCATTCATTCAATCTATACGTTCGTTCTGTCCTACATTCAATAATTCATTTATAAGTTCATTCAATTATTTATTCAATAATTTGTGCATTCATTCATTCATTAATATATGCAATCATTCAATTATTCATTAATTCATTCATACATACATGCATTCATTCAATCATTCATTCATTCATTCATACATACATTCGATCATTCACTCATTCATAGAATAAACCTTGTGATGACACATTTATACACATATAATAAATAAAATATTAATTATGATCTACTTACATTTTGAAGATTCTGGATTCTGGTTGAAGCGTAGATGCGATAGCGTTGAAGGTTGAAGGTGATGATTGTTTCCCTCGGGAGAGCAGTTTGTGATTTTGTCTGGCATCGATGCACTTTATATACAGCAAAATTATGACGTTGTACTACCAAATATGTCATCGAGAAGATGTAATGCTTATATTGCAAAACAAGATATCATATTAACCAATCCAAAAAAAATATATTAGTTATTGATTATGTTATACTATGCAAATACCATGGCTTCACTCATTCTAATTACTTATCGTACCTGCATTTTTTCATACAATAAAAAACTTCAACAAACAAACAAATCAACCGACACCATAATCAATATAGTGACTTACTTTTAGCATCAAGTAATAGTAGAACTCTGTCAGCATTTTATCCAAATATAGATTCATTAGGGTAAGGGCACATTGTTTGCTACACTTTATTTTAATCATATTTTATTGTATTACATTATACGTGTATAATAAATTAATAAGTACGGTTGACCAGTGACCACCTTAATTTTGATGATACATACTAACAAATTCCCCATGGTTTGCTTCCACATTACAGCAGATTACTTAGATGTTTCTTTTGTGTTAACTATGACTTTTTACTGCTAAAAACAATATTTTTTTTGAGCATAGCCGCGGGCAATTCCTAGTCATAAATATATTCAACTCAGCATTACGTTATTTTGAACTCTATCAGCAACAAAATATTTTATATATAAATCGGGATAAAATAAGAAACAAATTCACTTCAGTTCTTCCATTCCTTTAGTGTGCTACTGTTATATTCTACAATGTCTGTAAGTACCTAATTTTACAAAATATTTTACTTTTAATTATAATAATAATAATAATTATATAGAATGTGTTAAACCAGTGAAAATAAAAAATAATGTATGTATTCTGTTTCAGATACCGAGTTGGGTTTATTCACCAACTTCACCTCCGTTAATGATAGAACCTGACGTGATTGATAAAGTCGTAAATTATTTGGATGAGGAAGAACGACAACGAACCCCATGTGTTCCAAATACAACTAATAATAAGGAGTTGATAAGTTTTTACAAAACGGTCTCGACCGGTGGCACTAAAGTTATACGGATCGAAATTTACGATGCAAACCAATTTGAAAGTAATTCTATGTGCCAGTGCAGTGCTGAAATATGTGTTCAGCATGTTGTTAAGAACATTTACACTGATAACATCTACTTACGTGTCAAAGACATGCTACCATATTTAAACAATACTTTTTATCAATCCTTGTAAAAAGAAAAACGGACCTCACCTACAAGCACCTAGATCACCTACGGCATCTGTTAATTCCTAATTATTTTGTTTAATTAATTGTAATTATATTGTTTATTTAATTTGTAATTATATGAACTAATAAATACTTGCTTATTCATTACAATAATGTAGTTTCATTTCAAAAGCTGTAAAATTAAATCATCCGTAAGAATCTAAGTATATTCTCATTATTTTAATGTCATTCAGCAAATAATGTTCATTGAAAAAAAATCTATTAGTCATAACAGTGTGTTATAAATATCACGTAGCAACAATGCTCGTCCATTCACGAGATCATAGTTGCATTGAGCAGATCAAGTATCAAATTTTTGCTAGCTAAAATAATATTAGATACTCGAAACTAAGCACATGTGTAAATGATTGAGTTTAATGAATATAAAAATAATCAATTAGAATAGAAAGTATGAAATAATATTTGAATGTTGATGAAATGAATGATAAAATTGGGGTGACCTGGATTTCCTTGATCCAGGTCCCCCAATTTTACCCTACTTCTGTGGTTACTACGCATAGACTGCCCCTTGCAATTACAGGCACAACTGGATTGAACGTATAAATCCGTGGAGATAATTTCTATACGCCAAGATTATTGTTGTAAATTCCTATGTGTATTCTGTTACTAGATTTGGTATATCAATGTAGTGTGTAGATACACTGTGTTTCTACAAGCTTCGTTTTTAGGCCTCAGTACCCAAAGGGTGCCAACGAGACCCTATTACTAAGCCTTCGTTGTCCGTCCGTCAGTCTGTCAGCGGGCTATATCTCATGAACCGTAATAGGTAGACAGTTGAAATTTTCACAGAGTGTGTATTTCTATTGCCGCTATAACAACAAACAAAAATTAAGTTAAAAATTAAAGGAGGTCTCCATACGAGTTTTTTTCCGGCGTTTTTTGCCTTGTGGTACGGAACCATACGTGTGCGAGTCCGACTTGGACTTGGCCGATTTTTTTGTTTACTCTAAACTTTTTTATCGGGGTCATTGCATCTCATAATTATTAACTACTAGCTGCGCCCCGCGGTTTTACCCGCGTAAATGTCGATCCCGTGGGAATATCGGAATAAAAAGTAGCCTATGTGTTAATCTAGGGTGTCAACTACTTCCATATAAAATTTTATCAAAATTGGCCCAGCCGATTGAGCGTGAAGAAGTAACAAACATATAAACACACACACACACACACACTCACAAACTTTCGCCTTTATAATATTAGTGTGATTTTTACCTTGAAACCGTGAACAAAAAATCAACCGTAGTACACATTTGTGTTCACATAAATCGATAAAATGTAATGGAAAACAGTTTTTTTTACGCAATTTTAGGGTCAGTCTCGTAGTAAGTAGAAAATTTTCGTAACGATGCGTACAATAACCTATTTCAGAGGTTTAACCTTTTAACCGCTTATGTCGGATTAATCCGACAAATATTTTCGTGTCCATTCCGCCAGAGTCGTATATATACGACCAAATAACACAGCTCGTTTAATCTGTATTATTATTACATCATCACAGCTCGTTTCATCGGTATTTATTTCTCGTTTTTTTTTTTTTTTCGGGCGCTTGGGGCACCATAACTGATATAAAGTCGGGCGGTTAAAAGGTTAACGTAACCCAAAACTATAGTTGTATTTACTTTTTGTAACATCAGAGTATCAGACTGCTTCCCTCCTGCTTCTGGGAAAGTCGAATTGTATGAATATCGCTCTTCTACTCACGAAAGACACTCCGGGGTCGTTTTCAGCACATAAAAACGTGTTTTCCGGGATTTCTGATGGCCCGGCATCGCACCGGTCGGGCCCTCTCGTACCTTCGTTATATCCCAAGGGATACAAAGTTTGTTTACCCAACTCGGAGTCTGCATTGGACTACCAAAATAATACACAACAACTTCGTCTGTAAATGTTATAACATACAGTGATAGCTTGTACAAAAACTTAATTTTATGAAACCCTGAATGGTGCTTTTTAGAGTTCCCACCATGCAAACAGCGAATTCAATAGTCCAATCAAGGTTTTTACAAACATTCGCTGGATTTATATTAGAGCAGTGTGTTCAGTGTGCTTACATTATTCCAGTCTAATTCCAACCGAAATGAATAGTTATTGGGTTTCCATTGATTTGGTTTTGTTTATTTAGATTTTTATTTACTGTTTCTTACGCGATGCGACTTACTAACGCATTTGTGTCGTGTAGGGATTTAATAAATGAAAGAAAGAAAATACATTCATTTAAATATGCTCAGTCGCAGGCGATCGCCCGCCGTGTGAAGGTCACCTGCTATTTTAATCGACTTGTGTAAATGGGGTGGCGATTTGGCTTGTAAGGCGATTTGGTAAGCGACCAGCCGCACGACAAAAATCGACCTAGTGAGGACTACATGACCTAAAGCGCGGTCACTGTCGGACAACAGTGGTAATTTATTTCAAAATATGAAGCAATTATCTATTTACGAAAAATCTACTGTTTGGACTAAAAAATTAACACACTAGAGTTTTAGTATGTTGCTTGTAGAATAATCTGACAAAAAATCATAATGATTGTATGTATATTAGTATGATTTTTGTTGTAAAAAGAAAGTTTTTAGAGGTATCTTCATGATTTATTTCTATCGTACCAAATAAGTTGTATTATGTTTTCAACAACACTATCTATCTAGCATATATCCTGAAGAATATCATTTATTTTTTTGATTTTGTTTACTGTAGTCGATCATATACTTTTATTGTTTCTAAAACTACCATTTTTTGCGTTTAGGTCCTATAAGCTTCTTAATCTTTTAGTATTCCATGTTCAAAATAAATTGCCTATACCTATAAGAACCACTCGCTTCCACTACTCTCCCAAACTACCCCCGTCACGTTTATTCCCAATTCCTGACTAACAGCAAATCAACTCCACCTTCTAAAACGCTCTTAGTAACACACGAAGCCTCGTTTGCTACGAACTCGCGGCCATTGTGATACGCTCGCTTTAATTATTCATGTGTAAACAGCGAGTTTGGGTTATGTAATCAAGCCGCTTATACACCGGTCGGTACGTATTGTGCGCCGACGGGCTGGGTTAAGGTGAGGACACAACTGGGGAAAGTTTTGAAGACTTCATTGATGCACTGGTGGAGATGCGGTCTATTTTGTGGAAAAAGCTGTGAGATTAACTAACATAATCATCTGCCTAGCCTTTTCCCAACTATGTTGGGGTCGGCTTCCAGTCTAACCGGATGCAGCTGAATACCAGTATTTTACATGAAGCGACTGCCTATCTGACCTGCATAACCCAGTTACTAGGTAATACGATACCCCTTGGTAAGAGTGGTTGTCAGATTTTCGGGCTTCTGACGACCCGTAACGATTGTCAAAGATCCACGAATGACAGCCGGGACCAACGGCTTAACGTGCTTTCCGAGGCACGGAGGGGTCTTGGTATGTAAAGATGTTCCCCCATCCACGGACCAACCGCGGCAAGCGTAGCTTAACCTCGATCGACCCGTGCGGCTGATATTACTTAGCCACAAGCCCGTCACCTAGATTAACTAACATGCCACAATATATTAAACCACTCCCCTTTTGCTCGCATCTGGGGCCTACTCTCTCTATATCCGTCAACGAAGATACGCGCCCGTTTGAAAGTAGTTCTATACTTCGGAATGCAGGGGTTACACCCGATTAATTAACTTTTTTGACGTGCAAATCCACATTGGGACTCAGGATAACTGTCAAATAGAGACCGGAATGGGAAAGTTTATATTGGATAAGACAAGGATTAAAACAGAAGAATAACTAGCAGGGGATCCATGGGGATCGGGGAATTAGGCCAGAATAACTCATTCATTATTTATTTTACCATTTATGTACACATATATATAAACAGACAAGAAAAAAACAGAACAAAAAAATAGGTACAAAGGTGATGCTTATTTCATGAGAAATCTCTTCCAGCATACCTGCGATAGGACAAGAAATAAAGAGATGTAGACAGCGTGTTAAAGAGTAAAGGAGACAAAAAAAAACATAAAATCTAAAAACAATTCACTTAATAAAACTAAACAAATAATACGAGAATATACTTACATATCTACATACAAATAAACATACATAAGTACTTCTAAAATAAATATCAATACATTGTTAGTTCGGGCACCGAACTAAACCTATGTCCAAAGCTGATACGGAGTAGGAAATGCCAGTAACTTCGGACGAAGTTACGGATGTTATGCCTGGAGTGTAGACCCCCTGTAATGTATGTCTTCTTCTTGTAAGTGAGCGTTAGGTACGACACGATGTAGATATTTTCATACGCAAATCAAATTAGTAAATGTGTTTGTGTTCCAATAAATATTAACCTTGACACAACATTACACAAACTGTCGCATGTCGTGTCAAGGCCAGAACCGAATCGATAGTTTACAACTAACTTGGTTAATACCTTGGTTAGTAACTACTTTTGTTACGGTTTCACTAGCCGAGGCAAAATAACAATAATGTGCCTGATGATGGTCGGCGGAAAGAGATTGCGAGATGACCTGGACGCGTACCACGGGGCTGCTTCGAGGTGGCACAGGAAAAAGTTCCTGGAAGGATTTGGGGGAGGCCTTTGCCCAGCAGTGGGACAGTATAGACTGACATATGCAATAAGCTTTATGGAGTAAAGATCCATATTAGGATTAAAGTAAGAAAATTATTATTTTTTTGCAAAATCATAGTCATCATTAAGTACCTATTTCAAAAATCTGCGATTAAATCAATATAGTTTTTCGAAAAGCTTTATTTTTTTAAATAAGTAATTAAAAGGTTAGTCTATAACCATTATCCCACCTGATAGTAAACTCGCGTATCATACGTCCCGAAACTGGAGGGTAAGATAAGATTATTTATTTGTGTTTATAAATTTGTAATGTTTTAATTTGATATAATTGTAAATTTTTAATGTAGATGAAACTACTATATCTTTATTTCAATACAAAATGGCGAGATGTATGTTACAAGATATTTATATAAAATGAAAACTCAATAATAAAGGCTCAAAGTAAAAAAATATACTATATTTTTATAGACAATGACTTTGGAAATACAATATTTGATATAACAACTCAACTAAAAAGAATAAAATAAAAAAATTAAATTTAAAAAATCAAAAAACCCGACTGCGCTAAAAAACTTAAGTTAATAAAAAACTGAAAAGCTAAAAACAAGCCCATTTTAAATTAAATAAAAGTTGGAAGCAGGCGGGACCCATTTGAGTTTGAAAATATAAAAATGGTATGGGTCCCGCCTGCTTCCAACTTTTATTTAATTTAAAATGGGCTTGTTTTTAGCTTTTCAGTTTTTTATTAACTTAAGTTTTTTAGCGCAGTCGGGTTTTTTGATTTTTTAAATTTAATTTTTTTATTTTATTCTTTTTAGTTGAGTTGTTAATCCCACTTAAGTGTGATAGTTTTCCTTTAAACTTCGTAATATATAGGTTCTACTGCCGTAACATTTAAAGGACATGGCCAGTTTTTGTAAGGACGTCGGCATAGTTATCGAATTTATTGTACACCTATGATTTTTGGTGTTTTATATTCGTGAATATTTGCTCATTAAATTGCTACAAATAAAAAACTCAGAGAACTTGTCAGTACAACAAACTAGACAAAAAACAGTTTCATTGAACCTTTTAATCAGATCGCTAGCAATAAGGTGCATAGATTATAATTTTGCTATTAAAACACTTAAAGGCGCTTTAAAATAGCGAACAGTTGTGAATTATATTATTACGTATAACTGATATGGTTTTAATATTATTAAGCATTTAAACAAAGTGATGGCCACCTAAATGAAGGATTTTAAACTGCATATTGATTAACATTTTTATGAAACTGGGTGATAGTCTCAAAAAATGTGACAATAATAACAAACATAACATAACATCGCGCCTATATATTCCTCGAAGGGTTGGTCAGAGGTGTAGTACAACCACATTTCACCAGTTATTTTGAGTCCCATGGGCGAGCTGATTGCCATTAAGCGCACAAGTCCAGACTCCGGGCTACTACTGAGAAATTCCTGATGAAAAAATTAAGAGAGAGATTTGGGGTTTATATCTCTTTGTTCGACCTGGGAATTGAACTCAGGACCTCATGCTCAGCAGTAGCGTTTGCGACCACTAGACCAACGAGGCAGTTATAATAACAATTAACAAAGTATATTCGAAATTAATGGTTTTCTTTAAAGTACAT
Organism: Amphipoea oculea; assembly: GCA_945859645.1. NCBI lineage: Eukaryota > Metazoa > Arthropoda > Insecta > Lepidoptera > Noctuidae > Amphipoea > Amphipoea oculea. The sequence goes on from OX243880.1 coordinate 19,237,381, forward strand.
TTTTACAGATTACCCTTATATTTTTTTAAATAGGTAGTTCAATATACTATAAAAAAGAGAAGCACAAAATAAAGCAAAAGAGTAAAAATAATTATTTATTTATTAGAGAAAATAATAAAAATACCTATTGTGCTACCTATATTATAATTATTATATCTTAAATGTCTACCTAAATAACATAAATTGCAGCGATAGTGTTAATGAAGATACCGAGTGAGGTCAATCAACCAGCTTGTATAAAATAGAGAATTTTTATTTCACAAATACAGTAACCTGGATTAAGTGGAAGTATAGGGCTTTAGTAATTACATAAATAGCTGCTTTAAACATAACCAGACATGTTAAAAAATACAAGCATATTTATATATTATTGCTTTACAATTGTAATTATGGTTTTCAAGAAAGATTAGCCTTTTGTTAGATTGTTTTAATATTCTTGAATTGTTAATAATATGTTGTATAAAAATCCAGCTGGAACTTGGATATTGTTTTGGTGTCTTGCCCAACCAAGGTACCAGATAATTGTCAGAACGTGACAACAACAACTAACGGCCCTGTTTCCTACAAGGCAACTACAATAGTACCCTAAAATAGCTTCCAACAGACAGCTTCCTCGGTTTGAGCATTGGTTATCCAACGCGAAACTCTTGTTTGATGGTTTGCAGAAAGCGAGGATATGAGATGCCTCTGCAACCTTTGCATGGCTATTCCGCAGTTGATGCACCTCATACTGATCCACAAAACAAATCCGAAACGCATTGCAAATCAGAGTCCAGTGTTAATAGCAAGGTAATTGAGTGGTAGAAGGTATCAGTCCGTAGGAATAAGCGGGGACAAATAGGAATATTCGCAAAAACATAAACACAGTAGGTACGCAATGAAGAATATGCAATAACATTAATTCCAATCAAAAAGTACTTTGTGATTATTTCATTATTTTCATTACATTGACATTCGACATAGACAACGCACATTGTCATTATCAAATAAGTAAACGCGTTCCGTTTTAAGTTTTTTTTTGTGTGTGAAATATAAAAAAAAGAACTATCTTACGCTTCAATATTATGAAAAGATAATTTTATTAAATGCAACAAATACCAATGAAGATAGTTTCGTAAGAATAAAATGTTCCTAATATGAGCATTTTGTCGTCCACGTCACATGTCTACAAGTAGTATACATGGTATGGAACGTCCTTAATATATTTATCTTTCTCTATGGTCCACTATGGCGGAAGTTGACAAACGGTACTTTGAATTCATCATGCATTACTAAATATTTTGAAATAAACACTGACGAGTTCAGAGAGGTTAAAAACAACGTATTAATTCATTTTTCTATTTTTAATATACAATATTATTTACTATGTATGTGTACTTGGAATGTACTTTTTTGTCCATGTCCTTTCTAACTACAACCGTTTAGTTGGTAGAGGGGGGGACGGGTAAGTAATATATGATATAATTACAAAACCTCTAATATTTACAAGATATAATATCTATACTAATATTATAAAGAGGTAAAATTTGTAAGTTTGTAAGTTTGTATGTAGGGGGTAATCTCTGGAACTACCAGTCGGATTTGAAAAATTCTTCTTGCATTTGATGGCCCAATTCTTGAGGAAGGCTATAGGCTATTTAACATCACGCTATGACCCTTAGGAGCCGAGCAAAAAGAAAAAAAGTAAAAAAGAACGTTAAGTGATAGCGCGGGCGGGTGATGCGATACGACGGGGTGGCTCGGGGGAAACAAGAAGTTTCACGCGAACGAAGTCGCGGGCTGAAGCTAGTATATGATATAATTACAAAACCTCTAATATTTACAAGATATAACAACTGAACCTATAATTTTATTTGATACTAGCTTCTGCCCGCGACTTCGTTCGCGTGAATTTTCTTATTCCTTCGACCCATCTCGTCGTATTGCATCACTTGCCGCGTCTCCTGCTCTATCACTTCGTTTCCCCATAGCGCTTTTGCTCGGCTCCTAAGGGCCATAGTGTGACGTTAAATAACCTATAGCCTTCCTCAAGAATTGGGCTATCAAATGCAAGAAGAATTTTTCAAATCCGACTGGTAGTTCCAGAAATTACCCCCTACATACAAACTTACAAACAAATTTTACCTCTTTATAATATTAGTAAAGATAATGATCAGTTAATATAATAAACGATTGATATAATTTTAATGTAACTAATTTCTATAAGAATAACAGACAATTAATATAAAATCGTTTGATATACCACTCAATAGACATAAAACCTATTTAGTCTAATATGATAAAAACTTTTTTTTCATCCTATGTCGACGGAGCCCCGCTTCGCGGGGCCCCTATTTCTGTGTAAAGGGTTTAAAGTAACCTAACCAAACCGAACCTCGGGGTGCCCTTCGCTTGCTCTTGCATCCTATGTCGACGAAGCCCCGCTTCGCGGGGCCTCCATTTTTGTGTAAAGGGTTTAAAGTAACCTAACCAAACCGAACCTCGGGGTGCCCTTCGCTCGCTTTTGCATCCTACGTCGTCTAGTGCGTTCGTTGAGTTCGGGTGCGGTAACGGTAACGGAAATAATTCGGAAGCCACGAAGGCTTTCTAACCTAAGCTGTCCGAGTCGGATTGTTCTGAATCGGGGTGTTAACCAGAATGACGGTATCAATATATATTCTAAACGATAGACCCAATGATTTTCGATTAAATAAACGTTATATTCAATAACGTTATACGAAGTAAGTTTAAGAGTTTATAAATATTATATGTAAAGTTAAATTATATCAGCAGTTGGTATATCTCACGTTTATTATATCTTGTGAACGTTATTGAAATGAAAATATACCAAATAACTTTATACGATATGAGACGCACCCGGGGAGGACACTTGATTCTAACGAAATTTGGTACTTTAAAGCTTGATAAGTCACTAACGGTTTACTTAATCAAAAAACGGTCTTCCCAAACCACTAATATTTTTGAAAGACCTATTCAACGATACCCCACTTGACATAGTTTGTTGACTTTCATTTTTTTCATTTTCACAATATGGCGTCCAGTAGTCGCCATATTGAATTTTCATTAACGTCATGTCTTTAGTGACACTCGCCGGACTAAGAGGAATCGATTGACGTGTGAATCATAAAAATCGGCCCAGGCGTTTGGTCTGTATAGTGCTTCAAAGGAACATACATACATACATACATACATACATACATACATACATACATAGGCTGATAAACACATTACCACTCCTTTGCGTCGCGCAGTCGGGTAAAAAGAGTTGGCAACCCTAGTATACACAATTACACACACATGGTATGTAATATTACATTTTTACAAATAAAAATTAGTCACATTAAATTATATCATAGTCATGTTTTGCCTTAACGACGCGGCGTACATATACAGGGTCCCATTAAAATAGATGGACAAATTTTAACACAGCGCTCAGTACGTCTAACCAAACATATCCAAGCAAAAAAAAAACACTGATTAAAGTGATTTTATTTTGACCTAAAATAATAAATTGCCGGCACATTAGTGTATTTTCGTTAGCTGATTATTTTTCTTGTATCTAATGCGTTTTTTTCTTATATATTTTTTTACCATCGTCCTTATTATGGTGATCTGAATGATTTGTAAAAGTTTGTCCATCTATTTTAATGGGACCTTATATACTCGTAAATAGGTAGGATACTATTCAAACATTAAATAACATTATTCAAAGCAATTAACAATCCAAATTAGATCTTAATTGGGGCGGCTGCTGCAGGTGCGGAAAACCTCAAACGGCGCAAACACTCCAATCTCTTTGGAACTTACCTATATATTTGAGCCGTTTGGGGTTGAAACACTAGGGCCATGGGGCCCGAGTGCCCACTTGGTATTTCGAGACATCGCCAAGCGGTTGGTCGACTCTTCACGTGACTAGAGGGCTGGCCTATTTTTTGGCCAAAGAATCAGCATTGCCATACAACGTGGCAATGCTGCCAGCCTTTTGGGCACGTTTCCTGTTGACAGTGATGCGGACGAATTTTCTGATGCCCTTTGATTATTTTCCCTCCCTTTTTATATACTTGTACATATTATTAAGTATTTTAAGATTGTTAGCTTTTTATAAATTATGTAAATATATGAATATTTAATAAAAAAGTCGATACAATATTTAAAATGTAGTATGTGTGTGTAATTTCACGTCAGAAAGTGTCCATAACCTTAGCACTTCTGTGTTGCAATCAGACACAACAGACACAATAAAAGCTACCCAGTGTGTATCAGTACCGCACAGCCCTGCATAACGGGTCACCGCACATAAAACGTTGCGGGTGGTCTGTAAGCCGGTAACGGCTGTAATGCAAGCAATATGCGGCCCTCTGTACGCAGAGACCTTGCGTACTGTTCGCCGGGGGTTTATTAATGCGTATTTGTGTATTAAAACAACAATGAACTTGTCAAGATGTTTTGATGTCCTATGATTATTTGCACTTCATTTTATAAGTATACTTGTACATATTATTTTACCCAGTAACTGGGTTGTGGAGGTCAGATAGGCAGTCGTTTCATGTAAAGTACTGGTGGTTGCATCTGGTTAGACTGGAAGCCGACCCCAACGTAGTCGGGAAAAAGTAGGGCAGGTGTTGATGATTATTGTTATTATTTCAGAAAGAAAAAATAAAACAGAATTTAAATATTATCTTGTAAATTGAAATAAACTATAAGTAATAATAAAAAAAAGACATTTTAAAAGAATTAATTTCTAATTTAGCTATTTTTACCTTCTCAATATTTTATATCATTCTTGCCTTTCATTTTACAGTATCAATTTTAAAGAGGGGCCCGTGGCTAAATAATAACAGCCGCATAGGTCGATCGATCAGGTTAAGCTACGCTTGCCGCGGTTGGTCTGTAGATGGGTGACCATCTTTACATACCGAGACCCCTCCGTGCCTCGAAAAGCACGTTAAGCCGTTGGTCCTGGCTGTCATTCGTGAATCTTTGACAGTCGTTACGGATGGTCAGAAGCCCGAAAGTCGGACAACCAGTCTTACCAAGAGGTATCGTATTACCCAGTAACTGGGTTGTGGAGGTAAGGTAGGCAGTTGCTCCACGTAAAATACTGGTATTCAGCTGCATCCGGTTAGACTGGAAGCCGACCCCAACATAGTTGGGAAAAGGCTAGGCAGATGATGATGTTAAAAATGTTTCCAAATTATTCATTTTGATATTCTCACTCCGTCTTTAGCTCGAGACATTTTCGTTCTTAAAAGATATCATCAATTGCAGAAAGGACTTAACTTAATGTCTATAATTAATATGAATCTTCAACGACCATTTTATCCGCGCTTCATAGCATTTGAAGCGAAATTTAATGTTCATACTTACCCACAATAATTACAGTCCTCACCAATCGTCCGTTTCGCTGGAAACTTTTTAATTGCATCAGTGAAACCACAGATTGAAACGTGTCATCAAAATTAACCGACCACGTTCAGAAGTTAGTGTTCCTGCTGAAATAAAACAAAGAAGTCAATTAATATGAAACCGTCGGTTTACCGCTGAACGCGGTCGGACGCGCAATCATGGCGTAGCCCGTAGCCTCGTAGCCTCGTAGCAATTACGCTCTCGTAGCGGTCTCGTAGCGCTCTCTACGACTGCTCGAATAAAATGCTTGTAGAAAATTCTGAGTTGAAAACTTGAAAAGCAAGTTTGTGGGTTAAAGAAAATTTCTCCTTGATACTATGAAAAGGGTTGCGGAGTTATTGGCTTATTACGTTTGTTGGCGAATTCTTTAGAAGCCAAAAGCTATGTAAGTAAGATTTATCGAATCATTTGGTAGCGAAGTATTGTTATAATACGAAATATGGCCAACAAATACACGCATGAAATGCTATGATTGATTATATTTACGTGAGTTTTTCTTACGAACCTGAACGTATTTCAGAAAATTGCTGGTTTTAAGGGTTCGTGGCTAAGTACCTAATAACAGCCGCTCGGGTCGATCGATCAGGTTAAGCTACGCTTGCCGCGGTCGGTCCGTGGATGGGTGACCATCTTTACATACATACCCTTCTGTGCATCGGAAAGCACGTTAAGCTGTTGGTCCCGGCTGTCATTCATGGATCTTTGACAGTCTTTACGGGTCGTCAGAAGCCCGAAAGTCTGACAGCCGGTCTTAAAGTCAAAGTCAAAGCATTTATTTCAAATAGGCACATAAAAGGCATTTTTGAACGTCAAAAATGATCTTTAAATAGAATTGATTCTAGTCGCCCAATCCAAAAGGTAGGCTTACCAAGGGTTATTATATTACCTAGTAACTGGGTTGTGGAGGTCAGATAGGCAGTCGCTCCATGTAAAATTCTGGTATTCTGCATCCAGTTAGAATGTAAGCCGACCCCAACATAGTTGGGAAAAGGCTAGATAGATTGAATTTTTTGCTGGTATTAAGTTACTGGGTACGTAACAATAAATGTTAAACTAATCAACAACATAAAATTAACCTGTCCTTCGTCAAAACATTGAATAAAGGTTAATCCTCGTCGGTAAATACGACTAATTGGGGGTGAGCCGGGGGGAAGAGTAACTCTATATTATATAAATTCGAGGAAATTGGAGAAGACATTTGATTAGGCAGACTTGCTTACTTCACTTGTTTGTTGTTAGCCTTTTTATTTGATATTTAGCAGGTAAACGTCTCAAAGGTTGAAAAAAAAGAGAGTTTTGAATAGCTATCATATTAACAAGGATAAATAAAGAATATATAAGATGACAACTGCCTAAAATAGGGTTTAAATGACGAATTATTTCTTCTCTGCAAGTAGCTTTGTACAAATGCAATCACAAGTCAATCCATACTAATATTATAAATGCGAATGTGTGTCTGTCTGTCTGTTACCTCTTCACACTTAAACCGCTGAACCGATTTAGATGAAATTTGGTATAGAGATAGTTTAAGTCCCGAGAAAGGACATAAGATAGTTTTTATCCCGATATTCCCACGGGATCGACACATATGCGAGTGAAACTGCGAGGCATGCAAGTCATATTTTAAAAAGTAAATGAGGTTAGCGTTTTCTATCGGACCACTCTGAGAAGAAAGACAGAAACAAACTCAGGGGTCACAGTCTCTTCTAATGTTTAGACACATAATCTTGGTCAGATCATGTGAGGACTATCTAGATTAATGTCCAGAATGGTCTTTACAGAAAAGAACCAGACCGCATAAAAAGAAAGGTTTTTTATCCATTGCGTTTAGATTGGTAATTCATGGCTTAGAATCCCCTTTTCTAGAATTCCATTTGATTCAGTATATTGGAACAAACATTCCCAATGCCAACAAATATTTGTTCCAAGTCTGAATGTCACGCCATTTTGTGTGTCGCTGTAATGGCATTTGGTTTTCGCGATACACAGGAACCGAGTATGGGACAAAGTGAGAAGGTTTTATTTGTTTATTCTGTTGACTTTCCTTTAGTGGTGTAGGTAGTGATTTCACCATAATAAAAGGTCCAACAAATACTTTGTAGATAGTTGGGAAAAAACTAGGCATTATGATGATGAAAAGGTCATACAAAGAAGGAAATAGTATAACGCTAATTCACTACATATTTACGACTAGCTGTGCCCGCGACTTCGTTCGCGTGCATGACGGAAAAGGTTTTAATTTTTTTGCGCGGAACCCTAATTCTTTTTCTAAAATAAAAGTAGCCTAAGTTACTCCTTATTACATCAGCTATCTGCCAATGAAAGTCCCGTCAAATTCGGTCCAGCCGTTTCAGAGATTAGCCGGAACAAACAGACAGACAAAAATTGTAAAAAAATGGTATATGTACCGTGTATACATCCATATGCATTTAGTAAAAATGGTTATTTTAATATTACAAACAGACCTCCAATTATAGATGATTTAACGTCTTCGCGTCAACCCCGGCTGTCGCTGAAAACCAGCGCTGGGGCTTAATCTCGCATAGGGTCGTAGGATTATGCTGAGCCCATGCTGAGAGATGGCCGTTTTGCGTGGATGTGACGCATATTTTCCCCCGAGTTGTTATTTTTTGTGTTTGAGTTCTTTTTGCGTCATGTTTACCGCAAATAAGGCCCTAGACAAAGTGACATTCTATCAGCAATAAGAATGCAGTATTTATTATTATTTTTCCTAATAAATGTACGTTTTTTTCAGATGAGACGGGTGTCGTGGGGAGTGGCGCTTTTTGCGCTCATCGTCGCCACTTTAGGAGAAACCACTGAAGGTACGTAAAAACAGTGACCATTTTATCTATAAGGACTGTAATTAATCCAACAAATACGGAAATTTGTTATTAATCTTAACGTAAATTCGAGAAATACATTTATCGGAAAAAAGTAAAGTATACAGCTTTCGACACTTTTATTCTCTGCGTAATTTTTATAACCCGTATCAACAAAGCTTATCGCAGTCCACTGCTGGACATAGGCCTCTCCGAGACTGCGCCACAGCACCCTGTCCTCCGCCTTCCGCATCCAGTCTTCCCCAGCCACCTTCTTTAGGTCGTCCGTCCATCTAGCATATGGGTTGGCCCATATAAATATTATAAATACCTAGCTTCTGCCCGTGACTTCGCCCGCGTGAAATTTCTTGTTCCCCCGATCCACCCCGTCGCATCGCATCGCCTGCTCACGCTATTACTTCGTGAGTTCTGACTTTTTTTCGTTTTTCTCGGCTCCTAAGAGTCCTAGCGTGGTGTTAAATAGCCTATAGCCTTCCTCAAGAATTATGCTATCAAATGCAAAAATATTTATTTCAATCCGACTGGTAGTTCCAGAGATTAAGGCATTCAAACAATCTCTTCAGCTTTATTATTAGTATAGATAATAGGTAATACAGGTTGGTGTCCGCAACTTCACGTCAATTCGCGTATTTTGCGTACCGTCAAACGGGGTGAATAGGGACAAAACTTTAAAGGGGATTTTAACATTAAAATAGTATAATTTGTTGCCAAAAAGGACTCTAATGGGCTTACTGTAATTTAATTAACGATTACGTGCCCCTATTGACAACAAACTATATTATTTCAACGTTAAAATCCATTTTAAAGTTTCGTCCCGATTCACCCCTGCATCCCTATTCACCCCGTTTGACGGTACTTAATTAAATAATATCTATGACCGCGATAAATATTATTGTGTAGAATTTAGTCATATTTTAATAGAGAAACATGTTTTGCTCAATTCAACCCAGTTTTCTCGCAAGTTCCGATTCATGCGAGAAAATCTTATAAAAGAAAGTTTTTTCATGTTCAGTTGGAGAAACAATTTTTTTCATTTTATAAGTAATTCGAGTATTTTTCGCTTAAAATGTAATATGTTAATATTTAAAAAACTAGAGCTGCTAGAGAAAAACTGATAACAGATTTGGAATCAGCGTGGCAGAATTATACAAAAACAGACCGTATGAAAAATAAATAAATAAAACAAAACTACTGTTCACCAGTGTATTCTTTGTAGAAATACAGATAGATCTACATAGTAAGCTTGCTAATTAACTAATAATTAAATTTTGTGATCAACACACCATAAACATCTTCACTCGGGATTTAATTTCCTCTTCCTTATTATTAACTCAAAACAAACGAACAGACGATTCCAATCGATTCAGTCAACTCGAATCACACGATTACAGTACAACCCTTTTCCGACAGAATAAAGGCACAGTTCCATTGCTGCCCAATGCTAAGGTACGCATGGGTATTTAGGTTCGCTTTATATGAAAACTGGCTTTGGTTTTAACCACGTGTAGATCGGAAATTATCCCATGGGAATGTACCAACAGGACAAAAAGTATCCTATGTCCTAACCCAGATTGTAGTCTATCCGTTTGCTAAATGCTTTCAACCATTCAGGCGTGCAAAGATAACAGACAGGCCAACAGACGGATAAAGTTACTTTTGCATATATATATATATATAATACTAGCTGCGCCCCGCGGTTTCACCCGCATAAGTCTCGATCCCTTGGGAATATCGGGATAAAAACTATCCTATGTCCTTTCCCGGGATTCCAATACCAAATTTCATCTAAATCGGTTCAGCGGTTTAGGCGTGAAAAGGTAACATACAGACAGACAGTTACTTTCGAATTTATAATATTAAGTATGGAAGTATGGATTATTTCGACTCTACGGCCATGCTAATAGGCATACGGATGCATGGCTAACCCGCGCAGCTAACGTTCGTGCTCTTCGTGCAAGTCTTGGCATAATCAACCCACTGCTGTGTCACAGTTCGAATTTTTGGTTCTAGGACAAGCCTGTTTTCTCACGGTGTTTTCCTTCACCGTTTTGAGAGCAGTGGTGATTAAATAGTTTACAAAAAGTGAAGTGCTTGCTTATGATCGAGGCCACAACCTAAAACTCGTAAGTCGCGGCCATAACCACTGGGTCACCTATGCTTCGCACGTCCTACGCAGCAGTGGGATCGCGCCTTTAGTTTGGAATCGTTCCGAATTTCTGTTATGACACCAATATCATAACAGATACGGATATCGATATTTCGGAGTATTCATTTTATCTAGCGTGTGAAGTGATTCGGAAACAGGCTTCCAACCGATGCATTATTAAACACGACGGCGTGCCACCAAAAATACCTTTCACTGAATTCTAATGTCGATGTTATTTATAATATTATGAGCGTTGTTTTGATTCAGAATTTTATTGAGTTTTACATGCGATACTACATCACACTATATCACACTAATATTATAAAGGCGAAAGTTTGTGAGTGTGTGTGTGTTTATATGTTTATTACTTCTTCACGCTCAAACGGCTGGACCAATTTTGATAAAATTTTGTATGGAGGTAGCTGACACCCTGGATTAACATATAGACTGTGCTGCTGGGGAGTTTGTTCCGCCACTTTTTTTCCCCAGCGAAAGCACTAGGAAGTGGCGAAGGGCGGGCGTTTTGGGGGACTGTCTTTTGTAATTTTGACGTTCGAAAAGTGCTGATTCTCAGCCTAGTTTGAATAAATGACTTTTGATTTGACTACTTTTTATCCCGATATTCACACGAGGTCTACATTTATGCGGGCGAAACCGCGGGGCGCAGCTAGTTATTTATATTATTCGTCGATTTCTTGTAGAGCCAAAGTACTAGGGAGTGATGAAGGGCGGGCGTTTTGGGGAACTGTCATAAGTAATTTTGAAAAGTGCTGATTCTTAGCCTAATTTGAATAAACGACTTTTGATCTTGATTTTCCAAGACAGATTGAGTGAGGACATACAAATAATGGGAATACACGAAATTCTGTTGACATATTTATTTTGTACGCTCATTATAATCTTTCAGGTGACATTTTAGGTTGTTTCTTACAGTGCGGTTAAAGATGGCGCTGATTCAAACACAAAACCTGCTTTGACGTTGTCAAAACTAAATTTTAAGTCACAGACGCTAGCACATCAAGCTACTACAATCTGTTTTATTTTTTTAATAGATTTTCAACTTTATCGCTAACTAGCTGCGCCCCGCGGTTTCACCGGGCGAAAATATCGATCCCGTGGGAATATCGGGATAAAAGAAGCCTATATTATTATGTTAATCCAGGTTGTCAGCTACCTCCATACACAATTTCATCAAAATTGGTCCAGCGGTTTGAGCGTGAAGAAGTAACAAACATATAAACACATACACACACACTCACAAACTTTCGCCTTTATAATATTAGTGTGATGCCCCATCAACCTTGAACCTAATGTTCAAGGTTGATTGGGAAAATAATTACAGTTTCGGGTAGCTTGATGTGCTGGCGTCTATACAAGTACAAATAAACGGTGTAACATAACATGACATCACGGCTGTGAGGGAAAAAAAAAACAAAAAAATCCTGGTTGGTTCGACTTATATTTCGGTGAATAACTCCGAAACCTGACGCTTTAGGATATTATGTTACATTACATTTTTTGTTTGTATAAGTGTCCTCTATCTAAATATATAACTTTTGTTGTGCACCGCGATTCTGAAAAAAAATCAAAATGGCGGCCGACCTTAGGGCCACCCTCCATACAAAAATCTTCAAACCCCTTTTTGGACAAATTATACTACTAAAGCCTGACTATCCGTGGAATGAAATTGACGTCTGACAGTTCTAGCAGTACTACGTACAGAAAGGCCACTCCCTTCCCCGCACTAACATCAGTTACCGCACCTCACCCCGCACTTCGGCGTATTCGTCGCAGTTCTTTAACAAGAGCGCTCGCAAACACAAGTACCTCACGCACACATTCATACGTATACAAATGTAATGTAATGTAGTAGTAGTAGGTAATTATTTTGCGAGCGTTGTATGGAGTGTCCGGGGTGTGGTTCTAGTATGCAAAATCTGTTAAAAATTCAACATTTATTCTCAAGATAACACGAAAATCATGAAACAAAACGAAAAACATGAAACTTCATAAATGATAAATGATTTATTTCTGTAAGTAGGTTTGTACAAACACTTTTACATGTCAATCATATTTTTTTAAAGCTAGATGAGGTCGGCGTTTCCTATGTGACGACTTTGAGAAGAAAGGCCGAAACAAACTCAGAGGTCACAGTCTCTTTTAAAGTCCAGACAAAATATTATTCAGATCATGTGAAGACCATGTAGATTGGTGTCTGAAATGGTCCTTTGAGGACCCCACACAGATTGAGTGGACCTGTCCAGTCAGTGCACGCATGATGCGCTTCACTTGGCCAAGGATAGACAGAGATGGCGAAACATCGTCAGGGAAAAGATGTTTTCAAGGGAGGATCACGACCCTCAGTAATGAGGAGTACGATTTGAGGAGGAGGAGGAGGGGTTCTTAAGATAAGACTTATTCTAGATATAAAAGTTTGGTGAAACGCGCCCTTACCCAAGTAAACTTGAAATACCTGTAACAACCGGCCCCTGTTCTAATCAACCCGCGTTCACTCTCTGCTGAGTATAAATCGCGTTGTAAGAGAAGCCATAGTTTTTGGTGGCTTGCCAACGTAACACCAATATTATTTGATTAACTGCTTACTAGAATTAATTACATATATGAATCAAGACATCGGAAAATGATGGCTTTGTTTATTAAGGAGCAAGGCTTCGACTTCAATTAATATGGTAAAGTTGAGCTTGATTTGTGGTCACAATATTTCTGCGTGGAGTAATTGACAACCTTCACTATGAGAGACATCTTTAAAGATAACGATGCATTTATTTGTTTTAACATGTGTAACATGATACATACATAGCTGATATGCACATATGGATGGAAAAAATATTGCTGGTTCATCATGTTTTGCAATATTCGGCGTACAAAATAGTTTTAGTTTTGTAGTAATTAGTTGGAGTTATAAAATGAAATAATCAAATTATAGTCAAAATATAGTCATAAAAATATAGTAAAAAAAATAATAACAATAAATAATTAAAACAATGAAATTAATAAAACTCAATACCTATACAATAATTAATTCTTTAAAAATTTGTCATTTAAAAATTCCGTAACATAATAGTATCCCTTATTAATTAGCAATTTTTTTAGCTCTCTCTTGAATGAATTTGTATTCATTTCCTTAAGTGAATTAGGAATTTTATTATATATTAATGGGGCCATGCATATTACACTTTTTCTTAGAAATGCTGTTTTGGCGGAGAGTGATTGCACCCAAAGTCTGTACTTCTTATGTCTATTTCTATCTGTATCTGTGTAATAGAGAAGGTCAATCAATGCTGTATAGACTATTGTAGTTTGTTTGTCTATTTATTTGTCTGATAGCTGAGAGCGCTAAGATCACTTTCTTAAGACTGCGGCGGCTGCCACATCAGCATCTGCCTATAAGCCTTTTCCCAACAATGTTGCGGTCGGCTTCCAGTATAACCGGATGCATCTGAATACCAGTATTTTACATGGAGCGACTATCTAGGGTGTCGGCTACCTCCATGCAATTTTTTATAAAAATTGGTCCAGCCGTTTGAGCATGAAGAAGTAACAAACATATAAACACACACACTCACAAACTTTCGCCTGTATAATATTAGTGTGATGATCTAAATCCTATTTTTGTCATATTTATTCCTCAGATAAAGATTAGACGATTGAAAATCAGCCCTAAATCTATCTAGTTTACAATTTAACACGAACCTATTAAAACAAACCCTACAAAGATAAATAAAACATTAATCGATGCTATAGAGTTCCCGACCGTTCTGTTCAGTTCTGTGACCGGCATGTCCTAGAACCAAAAATTCGAAGACATGTGACATCTACCAACCCGCACTGGGCCCGCGTGGTGGATTACGGCCCACTCCCTCTCACAGAGAGGAGGCCTGTGTCCCAGCAGTGGGAACATTATAGGCTGATTATGTTATGTTATGTTATAGAGTTAGAATTTAATATTAAAGTGTATTCTAAAATCCAAGAACAAGCACGATGTACAAAATAACTAGGAGGGCAAGTCTAATAACATCAGGAAAAAAAAAACTAGAAAAACCACGCACGAACGTTCTGCCTCAGAATGATAAAAATCCAGCATCAAATTTCAGTAACCAGTGCCAAAAAGTCAACATGCTGTACAACTCATCAAAGGAATATTAAAAAAACTCGCTCGTCGGAATATCCATTAATTTTTGAGCTAGGGTTTATTGCAGACTAGTAATTTAATTGGAATGTATTAAACATGAAGTTTCATTTGTATTGCGTAGGACTCGGTGACTTGTTTGTTTGTATTTTTTTACTGTAGACCCCTGCCTCGGCGGAAAGCACGTTAGGACGTTGGTCCGGGCTGCCATTCGGAGGTCTCAATACTCAATTCTTTATTGCATTCCACAATGTAGGCTCAGGTGGTAAATATTTGCCAAAAGAAACAATCATGGACCCTGTCGGGCACAACAAAAGAAAGATATGTGGAGAAGAGGACTTATCATTTACGTAGGTAACATATAATCTAACTTATTCTAAACACACTTTTACAAAATAATTAACTTATCATAATAATACTTTACCATTTTGCTTATATACGTATGTGTTTCAAGGATTTATCGTTTAAATATTCGTTGACACTATAATGAATGACACTTGCTTATTAATAGCTGTTTTAATTTGTTCGTGAATAGATGGAGTTTTTTGTTTTTGACAGTCGCTACGGGTAGTCAGAAGCATTAAAAGTCTGACAACTAGTTTTACCAAGGGGTATCGTATTACCCTCTAACTAGACAACCCATTTTATTTTAAAAAGACATTATCACGGTCTGTGGTAAATTTTAAATCAAAATCCATCTCCTTTTCCCAACGATCTTGGGGTCAGCCAGTCTAATCGGATGCAGCTGAATTCCAGTATTTTACATGGAGCAAGTGCTTATCTCAAACTCAAAGCATTTATTTCAATTAAACCAATTACAGGCACTCTTGAATTGTCAAGGAATCGGTCAGTCAGAAAGATAAAGCTAAGTAGTTGCCCATTCCAAAGCGTAGGTACCTACCTATGTAGAAGAACGGGCAAGAAACTCTATGGACACTCTTTTAAATCAAAATAATGGTTTCAAAGTCTTGGTTAAATCATTAATGTTAAAATCTGAATTTAAATCTGACTTTCATAACCCAGTTAAAGAGTAACACGATAGTGACGATACTTCTTGGTAAGACTGGTTGTCAGACTTTTGGGCTTTTGGTTCCTGAAAACCTGAGGAGTAAAACTGCCAAATTACATAATATATGTGGATCCCCACACGTATCATGTAATTTGGCACACTTGCGCAAAATAACATCATCCAATCTTGTTACGTGAAATTAGATTTGACAACATACACACATCAAAAGTGTCTATGGATCAACATATATTTTTGCAATAACTTTTCTCCTGATTGATATTAATTAAAATTTTCTTTAAGGATTCATCAAATAAAGTGTTTTCGTTTGTCACAGTAACGATAAACCAAGTCACCTTTGCATTAATAAAGAAATTTGCCATTTTCCTAATAAAGGGATTTTTGACATTTGAACCACTAACACAAAAGTTCGAAAAAAAGACTGAAATAACAGTTTTCTTTAAAATTTTATTGGGTAACTTAAACAATTAATAATCCGTGTTTCTACCGCGAACACTAACAACACAAGAACATCGGTTTGGCATACTCAAAATGAGTTCATCCAAATCACGCTGTGGAATGGCCGCCCATGTTCGTTGCAACAACAAAAAAAGGTCTTCTTGCGACTGGATATCCTCCATATTCGGCAGAGCTCTTCTCTGTAGCATATCCCATGCATGCTCAATCGGGTTCAAGTCTGGCGACTGAGCAGGCCAGAGCAGGTCATTGATGTTAGCTGCGGCGAGAGTCTGTCTTACAACTCTTGCGGTGTGCGGTCGTGCATTATCATGCATTAACTGAAATAAGGGACCGATTTGCACTTGTAGAGGAACGATGACGTCTGATACAATCGTCTCAGCATAAATTTGAGCGTTGAGGTTGCCTCTGATCCAAATCAACTCAGTTCTTCCGCCGATCCAAATACCCGCCCATACCATGATGGTTCCACCACTATAAGGATGGACTTCCTGGCAGGATTTTAATCGCTGTTGGCGTCCAGGGGTTCTCCAGTGTCGTATACGTCTTGTATCCGGTCTCATACCAAAACGAGACTCATCAGAAAAGCACACGAAACGCCATTGTTCTTCTGCCCAATTTCTGTGTTCAAGAGCCCATTGATATCGAATCCTACGATTGTGCATTGCTATAGGTGGTACCCGTAGCGGTCTTCGGGAATGAAGGTTCACTTCATGCAAGCGGTTTCTGACTGTTTGGTCGCTAATTAAGTTCCCTGAAGAGTGATGAAGCCTGACGGCTAACATCATGGCGGTTATTGTTGGAGCTCTTCGAGTTAAGATTTGAATGTATCGGGCTTGTCTCCGTGTGGTGCAGCGATACCGTCCTCCATGGCGCTCAGCCACGGTACCAGTGCTTCGGTAACGTGTCCAAAGTCGACTGATAACACTCTGACTTGTATTCAGAGCTAAAGCCACAGTACGTTGCCGGGAACCAGCTTCTATCATTCCCACAGCTCTGAGCATTTCTTCCCTGCTTAAATGACGTCGCCGCTCCATAATAACGTTGGTTTTAATCAGTAGTAGGGAAACAGTAGCACTAATAATGTCTTCAATGCGTTGTATGTTTTTATAGGGAAAATATTGACAGCTGATTTTGATCTTTTACTCGAATTTGATTCACAGTTCCTGATTCAAATTATGAAATGCACCAAAAAGGATCCATATAAAGGAGAATGACAACCAATGGGCCCCTAGTTTTGGTGCCGTGTCAAGACTATTTACTTCTCAAAAATTAAGTCGTATTTTTACATGTTTATGTTTATTTTATCGACATTTCTTTTACCCTAGCATTGGAAAACAAAATTAATATTTATTTTATTGAATTTATATCAGTTCCGCCATTAAAACTTAACCTGAATGTTGCCACACGACAGAGTATACTATGTCTATTAAATAATTGTAATCGATTAAAAATATCGATATTTTACTAATCCTCCGACTAAAATGACCGGAGATAGGCTACAATAGCTTTTCTCCCGTCGTAATCTAGCTAACACTCTCATGTAACTGATTAGACGCGAACTAGACGACAGGCGGGCTCAAATAAAGAAAATAAAAGTAGTAAATAAACTTAAAAAAATAATAATACCGTATGTTTCATGGTATTTCCTACTGTTAGAAATATTCCGCTACATTCATACCTGATTAGTTTCTTAAAAAACAAAAGTTAGTACCACAGACATTATTGTGGTTAGTGCTCAGGTTAGTACCTCTCATACATACCTAAATAGAGTTTATAATTATATTTTAAATTATGTGAATAATATTATTTATAACAAATCGATTGGGTAAATCGATTACCAAAATATTTAACATGGTCACACTTTTCTGTGGATCTAAAATAATCTAAATGTCAAATCAATCAATGCATCAATCAAATTGTTTCGTGCCGTTAGTTTTGCATCGAGTTGAATTTATTCCTTCGTATTTACTTCTGTTCGTTACAATTTGAAGCTGTCGAGTTGAGCGTTTACAATCCTCCAATGGATTTCTAGATGAACCAATGCTTATCCTTCTGAGTAACACCTACATCCTGGGTAACACCTACACCGGTAAGTTTATAATGTGTATTTCCACTATAACAGAAATTAACGTTTTAGGCAGTGTATGGTAATCTGTGAGAAAACCTAGAGTCTAGACCATTGCAATGAGCACATGAATAAATGTACGTAATATCTATTTAGGAATTTGCTGATTTATTTTTGTTATCTTTCAGATATCCGATGATGACATCTTGTGTGTTGAATGTTTTGTATTATTACAAAACCGAACATCATCAACCACAACTCTATCCCTTGTATTTCTGCTCTTGGACACCTCAACATATGTTTTGCGTGTGGCATGTCAATTGCAAGTCGCAGAACGCATAGGGTTAGTCAAGACTGTCCTCAAAGGAATGTTATACTAAGATGGACACCAGCTCATCACGTAAGTGTTTTAATCATAGCATTATAATTATGATTGAACAAAAATAAATAGTATAATATATAATATTTTATTCTTTTTAGGTCTTGAATTTGGATCGAGTTTGTCGTGCTTGTTGGGAGGCTGTATTGAGAGGAATACAGAGTCAGGCCGTTGGTGGCGTTAACAGGCCCACAGTGGAGTCTGCTGATGACGTGGACGATAACATCGTAGACCCTGTGATTCCTGTACCACCTCCACTACCACTGCCGGTTCCACCACCTCAGGAACAACAATTACCTCGAACATACTCAAAAATTAATTCACTAAAGTACAAACGGGTTTCGGCAAGTTCACAACATTGCCTGTACCTTGGTTGTGCGAACACTGAACGTCTGTTAGTACCAGGCACTATAAAAGAACTTTTGTTGTTACATCATAATGTATATGGGCGACTAGAATCAATTCTATTTTAAGATAATTTTTGATGTTCAAAAGTGCCTTTTATGTGCCTATTTGAAATAAATGCTTTGACTTTGCTTTGACTTTGACTTTATATATTTCCCTTCACTGAAAGAATCTGCAGATATCATCTACATAGCAATCGTTGGGATGAACTAGAAGCCCCATATTCAGATTTTACTGGATTTCAAGTAGATGATATTTTCACAAAACTTGAAAAAGCTACTGAGAGACAGTTGGATTTCAAGTAGATGATATTTTCACAAAACTTGAAAAAGCTACTGAGAGACAGTTGGATTTCAATGACATAAGCTCCATGGATATATACTCCATATTTATTGATAAGTAGAGAGCAACATAGGGCAAATTCTTTAGAGAGTATCATTGCTTATTACTGTAGTTGCTTAGTGGGAAATCGTACAGTAGGGTGCTGCGCTCATACTATGACCGTTTTGTGGAATTTGAGTTGGGGTCGTTTTAATGATATAAGCGCCCCAGTGCACTTTCTAGACTGTATATTCGTTGAAGAATAAATGTTTTACCTACTATATATTGTCTTTTTTTTTTAAAGTAAGCAGCCTTAGAGCAGCTTATCTTAACTTGAGATGGATCCGAGCGGTTGTTGTAACAAAGTCATGAGCTCCTCTAACCTAAGGCTTTAGTCGTAAGTAAGTATTTATTTTTAACAACACTGCCCACTATTGTTGAGAGCACAGCCTACTTAACGCTGACTGCCGGCACGGCAAGGGATATTTGTAAGCGCAAGTTCTTAACCTACATAATATCTAGCAAGAGAAGAAGTTGTGTAGTGTTTTCTAAATTCTGGAATCAATATTAATACAAAAACATTATTATTATTATTTTAATTTCAAATACTTATGTTTAAAACAAAAAACAAACTTGTTTTATAACCTCAATTTTTGTTTTATAACCTCAATTTCATCACCCGAAAAAATAAGATTTCTCTTAAACTAGGGTGAATAATTGAAAATCGATTTCAGGATATGAAAAGGTAATTCCAGGTCTACAAAACCAAGTTAAAACCACCGTGACATGCGAAGTTTTTTAGGGGCCCAAAACTCCTAACAAAATGGGCAATGTCCTTTATAAAATCATAAATTTATTACAAAGCCACATCTCAATCTCAAGAAATCCGCATAAAAATGCTTGATCCCTAGACACTTTTGATGTGTGTATTTAAAATCGTGTACAAAATGAAGGAAAATTCTCGTAGGTAGGTACTTTAAAAACGTTAAATTCAAGTCGTAAACTCATCTCAGCGACGTGAGCAAATTAAATATGTTATTTGACAGATTGAAACTGATATAAAGGCGGAGACTGACTTGGTTGTAAAACAGCGATACATAAGACGCGGCGAACGCTCGCATCCAGCACATGGCTCAAACGCACTGCATTTCTAGTAACAATACGGTGATAAACTTGTAGCTGTATCTACAACGCCACATGCGAACAACGCGTCATACTGACGTCACGAAAATCCTGCATCGCGCAAGCAGAGTTTACCGCGCAACTAGCATAGATACAACAGCCCGACATGAATCATTGGGCAGTTGCCCGCCAGACACAACACCCGTCTGGTTGGAGGATCCTCCCTTTTTTATAGAGTGTGAGTGAACCTTACACCCTGTTCCTCATACCTATATACACTAAAACGTGGCAAACGCTCGCTTTGAGCATGTTCTTGTCGACTTGTTTGTAAGCATGCGCCCAATTGCTCAATTCTCGCGTCGAGCAGCTTGGCTCGCTGCACTGATTCAGGTAACGCGTTTCAAAGGAATTCGCGGAAAAGCCGACAGTCGCGTGGAGGATCTAGAGCTCGCATCGAGCGGCTCGGCTCGCTGCACTTACTACTGTAACGCGTTAAAAAAACTCGATACATTACAAACAAACGTTGCAAGTCAGTCTCCGCCTTTAGAATGCGAACGTTCGACTCCTTCCTCTCATCTATACAAATAAATAAAATTGGAGTGTCTGTTTGTATTTTTAAATTTACAGCTTTTTATTAAATGCCTATGGATGTATACACGTACATATACCAAATTATTTTTTTTTACAATTTTTGTCTGTCTGTTTGTTCCTACTAATCTCCGAAACGGCTGGACCGATTTTGACGGGCCTTTCACTGGCAGATAGCTGATATAATAAGGAGTAAGGCTACTTTTATTTTACAAAAAAAATCTTTTAGTTAGGATAGGATTTCACGCGGACAAAATCGCGGGCAACAGCTAGTAAAACATAAGACAATAAGAAGCAACAGTTTACCAAACATTTTTCCCACGTAACCCGTTTGTCCTACTGTTATCACACACGTGTCTACAGGAAGATTTTTTCATCACCATTCAATTTTTTACAGGATGTTCTACCCATGAATATGAACAACTTTCACTATGAGACCAACTCTGAAATCACGAAAAAAGAATCAACACCCTGTAAAAATTTGGATGGTGATAAAAAAATCTGCCTGTATAATAACATTTCAACAAACCAACCTAGAAACAGTCCCGAAAATCTAGTTACGAAGCCAAACAACTCGACAAAACTTACTCGAACTCGATATCCACAATTATCCAGCGTTGTTGATGTGCAAACAGTCTGACCGCCAGAGGGCGTGCTGACGACAGATAAAGGTTTTAGCCAGTGAACTACTCGTAGTTCATTATTCTCTGAATGGAGGGGACAGTGGACAGATTGTTTATGGTTTGGTTTAAGACGGGTATAATTGGGACGACTTGTGCAAAGTTTTTGTCTGTGGTATGGGTTGTTAGCACGGTTGTTAGGGATGTTATTTTGTTGTGTACGACAAAACATGGTAATAAAGGTCTTACAAGGGTTATTATAAGCTTGTTGTTCTTCATAACAGAGGACTATTAAGTTATTCTTTATTTAAAAGAAGCTCAAGCCATACTAATATTATAAATTCGAAAGTAACTCTGTCTGTCTGTATGTTACCGTTTCACGCCTAAACCGCTGAACCGATTTAGATGAAATTTGGTATAGAGATAGTTTGAGTCCGGGGAAAGGACATAGGATAGTTTTTATCCCGATATTCCCACGGGATTATGCGGGTGAAACCGCGGGGCGCAGCTAGTTTTAAATAAAAAACCCCCTTACTAATAAACGTATTATATCAGATGAATAGATACACACCGATTTCTCTCTTTCGGTCGTCAGTAATTTGACTTTCGAAAGAAGAAGACAAAGCGTTGAAAAAATTGCAAATCTTTTTTAAAGCACAAGTCGTATCATTCTGCCTATATTTTTATATTCGAAAAAGACACCCAGAATTTTCGCATTAAAATGGAGCTAATCGCACAACAGCCCTTTTTGCATTTTGACACTTAGATGGGTAACTTCAGATCGCTTTAATCTGTCAAGCTCCGCTAGTGAGACACAAGTGATTTTCTATTGTTTCGTCGCCAATGGGTGGCGCGCGCTGTTTGACCCAAGGCTCGGAAACCGGTTGAAATTCTTAACCGGTAATGGTCATTGACCCCAAACCGAAAAAGATTTAGGTTAAAGGTTGCACTTTACCGGTTTTTACCGGTTTATGCGGCAAACCGGTTTTTCATGAATTTTGGTTTTGATAGTGAAAATTAACCGGTTAAAACCAAGTTTGAACCCCCCCGGCCCCCGCCACTCTCGCGGGCACGGTCTGGACGTTGCGATGTCAACTCATTGTCACTAGAACTTGTTGGAAGCGTTAAAAAAGTAGACGAAAAAAATTTACGAATTACGGAATTAACCGGTTAATTTGGGTGTCAAAACCGTTTGAGCTTTGTAACCGGTAACCTTTATCTTTTGGGTTACATAAGAACAGTTCACTTGTTTAACCGGTTAATGAAGGAACGATATATTTACCGGTATTTAATCGAAATTAACCGCTCTTTTTAAACCGGTTCAGAGCCCTTTGACCGGTTAAAAACGATTTGTAATTTTTTCGACTTGTGGCCCTTTTGAATTTAAGCAGCAATTTGTTCGACATTTTGGAGAAATACAGGCTGGCGGGATATCGATGTACAATCTGTTGTTCATTTGACGTAAAAATCATCAGACTGTGTTTCCTATACCTAAGAGTGGTGACCGCCACATGCGACCATAATGTCCTTTTTTGACACCTTAAGGTCAAATACTGGTGAAAATGACAGATTTTCATGACATCCGCTATAAATATGACGGAAACGTTTTTCTGGGAAGTGTCAAAAATAATTATACCAAGAACCGAAGCTTTCCTGCTCCAAATTAATTAATAAATAATAATAATATAACATTTAGAAATCTCGTTAAAGGTAACAGGGCACTTGTTAAGCTGCCACCAACATTACCAGGGCACAACCTCACAAAACAAATCCATTACAGTGAGGGTAGCATTTAATTATCGACACTATTCATACGCCCAACTCAATCAGAGGCTACGACGAAAATTGGTGCACCCACCACAATGCTAGTGTTTGTTTTAATTAATCTCTTTGATCGTATTATTGGTACTTTTACCCTATTCCTGTTCTGGAGTGATTAGAGTTCAATTCAGTTCATTTATTTGTGAACGTTGGAGTTCAATTCAGTTCATTTATTTGTGAACGTTGGAGTTCAATTCAGTTCATTTATTTGTGAACGTTGGTTACAATAGATGTTACAGTCAAGTATATTATGAGCTCTATGTCCTACGATTTGGTGGTGTACAAATAATAATCAATAACTAGCTGAGCCCGTGAACTTTGTTTTTAACGTTCTGCATCGTTCTCACATGTATAATTTTTAACATGAATGATGTAACCAAGACTTTGTAACCACATTATTTTGATTTAAAAGAGTGTCCATGGAGTTTCTTGCCCGTTCTTCTCCATAGGTACCTACGCTTTGGAATGGGCAACTAGCTTCATCTTTCTGACTGACCGACCCCTTGACAATTCAAAAGTGCCTGTAATTGGTTTAATTGAAATAAATGCTTTGAGTTTGAGTTCGTACCGCCTCAGAATTAAATAATGTGACAAAGTTCAATAGACACGTGGCGCCATCTATTATCATAATAACGTTATTGTTGTTTTCCTCGGGAACAACACTTTTATTCGGGATCAAAGGTGTCCGTTTCTGTACACCTGACAACATATATGCAAATTTTCAGGATGATCGGTTCAGTGCTTTCGGCGTGAAAGGGTAAAACAAACAAAGAAACTTACTTTCGCATTTATAATATTACTAGCTGCGTCCCGCGGTTTCACCCGCATAAGTCTCGATCCCGTGGGAATATAGGGATAAAAACTATCCTATGTCCTTTCCGGGGACTCAAGCTATCTCTATACCAAATTTCATCTAAATCGGTTCAGCGGTTTAGGCGTGAAAAGGTAACATACAGACAGACAGAGTTACTTTCGAATTTATAATATTAAAGTATGGATTAGTTAGGATAGTTAGGATTTAATCATGATTACAGTTAAAATAGCAGGAAATGTCAGATAAAAGCATTAGATTACATAGTTAGATTCCCTTATTTACTTGGCAAAGGACTGTTTAACTAAGCAAGTGTACCTCTAACGTTGCTAAAAGTTAACAGTGTGTACTTTTAAAACACAAACATTAACAAAACTAGGTCAGTTCCATTAAAGACTGGGTAAAAATCAATGAAATTGTGAACACCTGCAAAGTTGCTGGTCATGCACTTTGTCGGAATAGGGGTAACTGTTAGTGCTTGGTCAGACTGCAAACGCAGGCTCGGGGCGGGCGCGGGACGGACACGGCGTGGCGTAATCAAACATAAGAACTTCATTTGAGCGTTCATAGTGGACACGCGGGCGTGGTGAGCGGCGCGGCCTGCTTGGCGCGGGGAGCGCGCGGGCAACTCACGACATAGCTTGTTCATACAAGTGGCCGCAGTGGGTGCGCGGGCGGGCCGCGCGGTGACCGGGGTTCTCAAACTAGTTCGAGCTTTTTTCTAGTAAAAATAAGTCTTCTTCATCCATATTATATTTTGACAAACAATGGACACGACAACATTCAGAAAGAAGCCGCGCTCGACTGCGGACAGGCAGATCACGCGCGTTCCCGCACCCGCGCCGCTCCCCGCCCCGCGCTGCCAGTCTAGCCAAGCACTTTAAAACAAGCTATTTACATTTTTTGCTGTATTTCTTTTTTGAATTTTAAAAAGGGCTCGTGCCTAAATAATAACAGCAGCACGGGTCGATTGAAGGTTAAGCTACGCGTGCCGCGGTCGGCTTGTGGCTGGGTGACCTTGCATTATCGAAAGCCTCGGGTACCACGGTAAGGCGTTAGTCCCGACGGTCACTTGTCGATCTTTGGCAGTCGATATGGATAGTCAGAAGCCCAAAAGACTGACAAATAGTCTTACATGGGATATCACGCTTCCCAGTAACTGGGTTGTGGAGGTCAGATCAGAGTCGCTCCATGTAAAACTCTGATATTCAGCTGCATCCGGTTCGAATCAAAGCCGACCCCGACATAGTTGGAAAAATGCTAGGCAGATTGATTGGTAGGCAGCGCAGCGGTATCCACTTACTATAAGGTGGGCAAGAAAAACTAGGCTAAGCATTGCCATACAACGTGGCAATGCCGCCAGTCTCTTGGGTACATTACCAGTCGACAGCGATGCGGATGAATTTTTCGACGCTATATTTTAGTTTTAGTTAAGTTAGCTTTTAATTTTGTTATTTTTGTTAATTAAGGTAAATGGGTAAACAATAAATAAAAAAAAAATTAAAAGAAAAACTGAAATATATATTTACTGCTCATTTTTATACTTTGGACACGTCTGCCGGATGTCAGATGACAAATAGGGCTAAGAGGACCAACATTTAGGTCCCACTGACTCCTACCGAAAGGACTGGCATTAGCAAAAGACAGAATTGTATGGAAAAGAGAGAAGGAGGCCTTTGCCCTGCAGTGGGACCATACATGCTAGTACCTATAGCCGAGAATATAAAATAAATTTAAATAATAATAATAATTTTTTATTTTTATTTATAAGTAGTTTGTACATTGCATACAGAGTTGTCTTATAACTAAAATGTAATAAAGAGAAAAACCAGTACAACAATAACAGGGGTCATAGGACTCCATTTTCCTAAACTAGGCAGAAAAACCTGTCTGTATCTTAGATATGATTTTATACTTTTATTGCTGCTTTAATATTTTTTGTGAACTCACTGGCCTAAATCGACAATCAACAAACACTTCCATGAAATAATCGCTCTAAAAAATAAAAAAGCGTCTAGTCACTCCCTTCCATTAGAAAAAAAGAAAGCTGCAAATTCCGAGACACAACGGTCTAAAAATGATCGTACTTTAGTCGAACATCAAAAAAACAAATCCGTGGTTGTAAAAAGGATTTCAGCAAATGAGATCTAACAACAATACATCATTCCAATCTGCCGATATCTGACCTCTTTCAGTTTGGTAATGTCGGCAAATATACTTAATGGATCTATCGGTCCGGAGTGTCACACGGTCGGCAAGAGTGACGATCGAATCTCGAATTTAGCCAAAAATATAATTATTTCAACATTACGTTATTAATAAATAAATAAAATAATAAATAGGTAATATTTATTGTTGTAAATTAAAATATTAAATTTTTATTTTTATATATTTGTATTGTAAGTTAGTTAGTCATTTATTTTAGTATCTAGTGTATATAATTAATTTTAAAAATTGATGAATTTTTCGACACTATATTTTTGTTTGTGTATAGTTTATTTATTTATTTTTAAACACACGACTATCATCACAGGTTTACCTAATACAATAGTGTAGTTAGGATTTAATTTTGTTATTTATTTTTAATAATAAATTATTAAAGTAAAGACTTTGTAGTACATGAGTTCGTATCTGTCTACAGTGACATGAGGGACCTAGAAAGTAGGTATGCATTATTATCATTTATTCGTTATATGAGCCTACAAATTGTTTTTATTTTACTAGAATTGAAAGAACAACTACTTACGAATAATATAGAGGATGACAGGGACATCTATGCGCAAATTGTAACCATGAATACAGCACTATCACACAGCATTTATACGCAGACATTTTTTGGCGGCTGTCAAAAAAAAATCTGCTGTTCCATACATTTTGACTGCGCAGGTTTCTATGAAACTGCAGATTTTTTTGTTTTAATAACCCGTGAAAAATTTCTACGCTAGGGAGTTTAGAATCATGTAGGTACTGCAGGGTAATTCCGTAAAACACTATCAGTAGCAATGGGTTTCATGTTGACAGTTCAACAACATTCATTGCGTTATTTACGATGTTCAGCAGACACATTTTTCAAACATATGAAGCAATGGATTACCAATATCCTTCAAAATGATTCTGATTAAGATTCATAGTGTGTTACGTAATAAGGTTGCTGGATCCTTGGAAACAGCAGCCTAATTGCGGAACGCCAAATCGTCAAATGATTCTGATCAGTTGGCTTCATTTCTATCACAATTGGCTTCATTTTACGATTTTCGAATTGCGAAACTCTAGTTTCTGCGCAGGGCTTTAACGTTCATAATTGGTTTCATAATAAACTAGAGTTTCGCAATTCGAAAATCGTAAAATGAAGCCAATTGTGAATAGAAATGAAGCCAACTGATCAGAATCATTTGACGATTTGGCGTTCCGCAATTAGGCTGCGGGTTGCGTGTGTATTATAACTAATTATATTATAAAATCATCCGTTCAGAGGGATCATCCGCTTTCAACGTTAATTTATTTACTGAAACAATTAAAACCAAAACTTAAATAATTATATTTGCATGATTTCATAATTGGAATGAATTATATAAACTACTACTACTAAAATATGCGCATTAGTTACTGTAATCATAACAATTTGGAATATAACATGAATTGCCAATAAATACAATTAAAATTAAGTACGTGAATTAAACTAGTCGCTTTAAGCTCTACAAATTAATTCACGAACAAAAACATAATTTATATGGATTAGGCTACGGGACATTGATAAATGTTTAATCTTATGCGCTAGCCGCATCGCTGAATAAAACATTTAATTTGAACGACTCTAGTTTTAAGCATGGTATGACAGTAAAATCGTGAATCTACGAATTGTTGTGGGACTTTGTCTCGTACAGGGTCTTAGCATTATGCTGAGCGATCGCCGTTTTGCGTGGATGTGACGTCTGTTTCCCCCCGACTTGTTATTTATTTTGTGTTTCTGTTCTTTTTATGCGTCATGTTTGCCGCAGTTAAACGTATTCTCTTTCTTTTTCGGCCTTTCTTAAATTTTTTGAAAAAATAATAAAATTAAATCCTAACTTAATTAAAACTATGCAGAAACTAAAATATAGCGTCGAAAAATTCATCCGCATCGCTGTCGACTGGTAATGTACCCAAGAGACTGCTGGAATTATTATTCATTGTCAATAATTAATTAGGTATTACCTAATAATAACGTTTAATAAAATTAAAATAATTATGTCAATAAAAACAAAAAATATTTTTTTTTATAAGAGTAGGAAAATATTTAGTAAAAAGCTAAAAAAAAAGTAATAAGTTTACTGTCACAAGATTCACAAGAATTTGGATACAGTATTTATTTATTTTTATTTAAGGTACTGAAACTGATACCCAAACTAAGCCAGGACTTGTATTTTTGGAGTCAGTCCTCAAACGTGAAATTTTATTTTCAATTATATTTTGTAACTCTAGTTTTGACATATGAATTGTGTGTCTTTCTTCCCTTCTTTATTTTACCTTAATTTTGAGACTAAAAAGTTGTAATTATTTAATTGGAACTATTGGGACTTCAGAAGCCCGAAAGTCTGACTACCAGTCTTACCAAGGGGTATTACCCAGTGACTGGGTTGTGGAGGTCAGATAGTCGCTTCATGTAAAATAGTAGTATTCGGCTGCATCCAGTTAAACTGGATCCCAATATAGTTAGGAAAAAGCTAGACAGGTTGAAGCATGTTTACGAACCATTTTCCACCATGACACTAAGCACCTGCTTATCCAAGAGGACACTAAACCGCTTTTACTCACAAATTAGGCAACGCACAGACACGACGACTCTCACGAGTTTCAACGCCACTAAATAATAAAATCATATCACGTACAATAACATTTCACTTGGGGATTCAATGGAGCAGAATATTGCTGTAATTTTTGCTACGTGGCCATTTGTTTGTGTAGCTTATTTTTGTCCTTTTTAACTTTTTTGCTGTGCTTTGTTGCATATAAATTGTATGCTTAGCAAAAGAAATAAAAGCAAAATATAAAATAACATTATTAAAAATAAAACCCAGCTTTATTTGGCCGGACATTTTATTTATAAAATGTTGTGTGTCATAAAAAAAAATATATTAAAATATAGAATCCATTCACAGATAATTCATTAACATACATTCCAATAACATTTAACCTAGTTAAACGTTTGTGGAAACGTCGTGGATTGTACAGGCGCCAGCACATCAAACTACTACAATCTGTCAAATTTCTTTAATAGATTTTCAACTTTATCGCTAAAGCATAAGGCTCAAAGTTGATTGGGATAATTTGACAGTTTCGAATAGCTTGATGTGCTGGCGTCAGTACAGTTACGCACATCCAATTATTTTGTAATCTAAAATGTAAATGTAAAGTTTATTTTCAAAAATCTTCCTAATTTTGAAGCAAATAACCCCTCGTGCTTGCCATTCTCTGCGTCCGTGAGTCCTCAAACAGAAAAAACATAGGAAGCTGCGCCGCCGAGAGAAATCTTTCATTTCTTATCGCGCAGGCGAACACTCACTAATATCAAAGCCATACAATATGAGCCACCCTTTGTAGTTCCTCTTATTTTGCTGTCTGCTGTCTTTTCTTAACCATTCTACTTAGCAGGTAATATGAGCATTCAAGAGCAAAATATATACCGTTTTGTTACATAATAGAGAAATTTACCTATAATGTTCCCGCTGCTGAGACACGGACATGCTCTCGTAGTGGGCAGTAATCCACCACGCGAGCCCAGTCCCGGTTGGTAGATGTCACATGTCTTCGAAATTTTTTCTTGCACTGAAAAAAATTATTTCATACTACACCGTATTAAGGGCTTGTAATAGTTCAGCTCAAATTCAGATTTTGCCCCCACTTCCCCGCGCTATGTATCATTCTATCCCACTCGCACTGACATACTAATTCAATTAGGGTGAACTGTACTATTGTTGGAAGGATGTCAAGAAATAAAATGATTAAACTTAACATTCATTTATTCCATTCACATAAAAATTAGCTTTCACATTGTATGTGCAGTATATATAAAATTCTTTTAAATGGACAGGTAAATAATAATATAATAACAAAAAAAAACATGGGACGCTCATCATTCGCATAGCAAATACAAAGCAAAGACAAAGTTATTTATACATAATATTTGAGTAGCGACGTCTACAAACGAACTACACCAATCTTTTGTTTGACATCACAACCTACATCACGCAAGCAAAGTTTACCGCGAAATCCGCAATATACCTACTGCATTAGTGTTCTATGACCGACCAAAGACCATTGCTCTACCGCCATATATTTGTCACCATAAGACAGCGACAGCCAAATACGAGCCGGCACTCACTGACGGCGTGCCACGGCAGGTTGTGCTGCGGCATCCCGCGGCGTTCCGTGGAATCCTGCTGAAAGCCCGCCCTGACTGGACTGCGCCCCATTAACCGAAATGACCGCTGCACAAGTTTCAACCTTATTTCAACCAGCTTAGCAATCATAATTCCTCGACACAAAGTGACCCACACGTCCCGCGGGATGCAATGGCGCGCCGCGGCATTACGTGGAATGGCACGGCCGCAGCATCCCTCGGCGCGTCGCGTCATGCCGCAGCGTCCCGCGGCACGTAGCGTCATTTCCCGGCATCGTGGTATCGAAATAAAGTAACATGAATTCTAAACTCATTGAAATAAGATTTAAAATAACTTGATTAGTAATAAAATCCTCTGCCATGACACGCCGTGCCATGCCGTCAGTGAGCGCCGGCCTTAAAATTACTTTCTTTTTGCTGATTCTTTGGCCAAAGAATAGGCTAGTCCTCTGGTCACGTGAAGAGTCGACCAATCGCTTGGCGATTTCTCTAAAAATTAAGTGGGCACTCGGACCCTGTGGCCGTAGTGCTTCAGCCCCAAACGGCTGGTACATATAAGTCGGCTTATTAAGATTAGAGTATCTATTTGCGCTGTTTGAGGTTTTCTGCACCCGCAGAAATCGCACTAGCACAGCCCACCGTAATAGGAAGATGGGGTGGCGCAAGGTAGTCGATACATGTTGCTTCACACACCAAAGGCCGACCTAACTTCCAAGGCATTATGGTCAATCTGTCTGGTCTTTTCCAACCGTCGCGAGCCAAGCCATTGGGTTCTAAAACAACTGGCAACCCAGCACTGACAAGAGCACGCAATGGTTATAACGCATAATAATACGTCATCGGAATGACTGATGTCAATTATAAAGTTTCATACATTTTGGCTTTAACGATGGTTTAGAATAGAACGCAATAACCTCGAACAACTGATGGTTACCGGCAAGGTGGATGGTAATCGACCAAGAGGTCGCAGCCCATTGCGATGGTCTGACCGGCAGCCTAATTGCGAAACGCCAAATCGTCAAATGATTCTGATCAGTTGGCTTCATTTCTATCACAATTGGCTTCATTTTACGATTTTCGAATTGCGAAACTCTAGTTTCTGCGCAGGGCCTTAACGTTCATAATTGGTTTCATAATAAACTAGAGTTTCGCAATTCGAAAATCGTAAAATGAAGCCAATTGTGATAGAAATGAAGCCAACTGATCAGAATCATTTGACGATTTGGCGTTCCGCAATTAGGCTGCAGATAAACTCTTCTCTTGACACGAAATTTCATGATGCGCTTCACTTGGCCAAGGATAGACAGAGATGGCGAAACATCGTCAGGGAAAAGTTGTTTTCAAGGGAGGATCACGACCCTCAGTAATGAGGAGTACGACTTGAGGAGGAGGAGAATAGAACGAATTTTAAAATAAGTTGTTATTAATGAAAACATTTAAATTAAAAAAAAAGGAATCAAGAGGAGGAGAATGACGAAAGCAAGAACATTTATGTGAATTCCCTTAAATCCCTAATTTCCATATTCCGTGTATGTCTGGGATCACATAACTCTGGTAACATGTATGATAAGTAAAAATTTGTTAATTTAGGTTCCATGAATTGTGCCCAATAATGATCGTCTTTCTGTATAATTTCAGTTTTGATATGATTTTTGCATCCCGACCATACGCCAAAAATACATGTTTTTCTCCCAGTTATGTGTAGTTGTCCCTGCACCTGAATGTACCAAGGATGTTTCAAATTTATGGAAAGTCCATCTTTCGTTTTCCTCCAAAACCTTATTTTTTTTTTATCTATTGCATCGTACAACGAAGTCCTGAATGCAGAAATTGGACACTTTATTTCTACTATTGTGTCTTCTCCCTGCACAACTC
This sequence comes from Amphipoea oculea, assembly GCA_945859645.1. Lineage (NCBI taxonomy): Eukaryota > Metazoa > Arthropoda > Insecta > Lepidoptera > Noctuidae > Amphipoea > Amphipoea oculea. Next base: position 19,269,798 of record OX243880.1, read on the forward strand.
CGTCCGGAGTTGCACCTAGAAAAGGTAACTCTTTATCAATAAAAAGACCACAAGGCTCTATTTTAATATTAAGTTGTGATGCTAGTTGTTCCATTGCGGTTGTTTCGTTTTCTATTCCATGTTTTATGGACGGCACATTACATACATTTTTTGGATAAATAAGATTTTTAACTAAATTTTTAACACTAGAATTTTGACGTCTATTGACCACTTTGGAGAAATTAGAGGCTGTAAGAAGTTTCCTTCTAAGTTCTAACCACTCACTGGAATCTCTTTGAAGAATCGTTGATATTTCAACGTTTCTTCTGTCTTCTTCTGAGCTTGGTAATTTTTTTAAAAAGTCCTCTTTGCAGCGATCGTACTCTAAAGTGGTCATATCTGGCTTTTGACAATGTTCACCATAATCTTTACTACTTTCTTTGTTATTAATTTTTTTTCGTTTTCTATCCTTTCTTAAATCTTTAAACACGCCCCTACGTTTCCTAAAACGTTTCTCCTCTAATTGAAGCACTAGTGGTCTGGTGCTTTTCCCCAAGATTGATCTATGTAGAGTGGAGAGAGGGCGTTTTGTATTAAATGAAACTACATCAGCGTTGCATCTCGACTCATAGCCCTGACGTAAGGAAAAGTTAATACGTTTCCCTCCAACAAATTTAGCAATAATGTTGTTGAAGGATTCTACTTTATTGCTATCAGTATTGTGCATCAAACTTCGAGACAAACCTGTAAGACACATCCGGCTGAAAATAAACTACTGGTTACCTTCGCCCTTCATAAATTATGAACCTAAGTACGTACGTACCTAGCAAAGACCTACCTTTGGAATCGTACCTTTAGCTTTAGTTATATTTTATAAAAAGCTAGGTACTTACTTCATAGCTTCGTTCATATACTTGACCGTTTTTTTACGCCAACCAATCTTCTTCTGCATCGCTTTTCGCTTATTACCCATTGTTGCTGCTCGAGTTAAAATTTTTCGTATTTACGCTCACTCTATTTCTAATCACTGTGTCAATTTGACAAAAATTGACAGCAAAAATACCATACTTACTTTATTTTTGTAGCCTGAGTAGGTTTATTATTATTTATGCGGTCGCTAAATTCAAAACAGTTTGTAAGCGAAAAATCCCATAGGAATTTTGGAATTTTGGTTGCGAAGCAATTTATGCTTAGATAAGTTATAAGCAGACCCACTAAAAAGCGAGAAATAAAAACGTTTTAACAAAAAAAAAACGACTTCCAAAAAATCCACAGTGTAAAATAACTTTAATTTCGGAAGGCGGTGGCAAAAAACTTTTTAGTAACGTGTCTATAAATTGTTTTCAAGCATCGTCACGAATCTTCTAGCGCGAAGAACTGTACTCTACCGAGTTTTAGCCACCGGATCAGACGGCTTTCGAGGAAGATACAGCACAATAGACCAAATCCATACAGTGCCAAAAATTATACAGAAATCCGAAGAGTATAACCGGCCCCTTTGTCTTACGTTTGTGGTCTATGAGCAAGCTTCTGACTTTATCGAGACCTGGTCTGTTTTGGAGTTGCAAGTGACATTAGTTATCTTTATGATGGAACGGATGGTCGTATTCCTTATCCGATCCGTTAGTTTGATACCCAGAATACTCCGTTCCATAGCCCTCTGGCAAACGTCGAGCGTGGACCTCTGCTGATTTGTCAAAGACCATTTTTGACCACCGTATGTGAGGATGGGAAGTATGCACACGTCAATGAGTCTTCTCTTAAGGGACAAAGGAAGATCACCCTTCATTAGATCTTTCATGGCCCATTAGCTCATCCAGGCATTTTCGGTGCGTCTTGCAAATTCTTTGTTTTGTCTTGCCTGGAAAGAGACTATTTGCCCGAGATAGAGATACTCATCAACGTATTCGACCTCCACACCCGTCACAGTGATCCTGCGATGCGCACTGTTCGTCATCAACTTGGTCTTTGACATATTCATCTGAAGTCCAACATCTAGGCTTGCCGTGCCAAGATCGTTTAGCATCTGCGTCAACTCGGAGGCTGAAGACGAAAAGAGGCACAACTCAGCCTCCGGGCCGAATATTGATCAAAAATGCATTAACTTAAACCAAAAAAATTTACATGTACCAAGCACAGCCAACACATCAAGCTAGCCGAAACTTTTAAATTTTCCCAATCAATTTTGAACCATATGTTTTAGCGATAAAGCTGAAAATCTATTAAAGAAATTTGACAGGTTGTAGTAGCTTGATGTGCTGGCGTCTGTACATAATTCTCAAAATCTATCAGTGGTAATTTGTGATTACTTGCGATGAATGAAAACCGTAGAGAATATAAAGGTTTTGTGTAAATTGGCTAATTTTATGCCGACTGTATTTTTTTTTTTCAAAATTTGTTAATGCAGATCATAGTTTCTGGTCTCCTATTACAACATAACGGGTTTAAAAAGACACAACGAGCCGAGAGTCACTTGTACTCGCCATTATTGTAATCATTTCTTTGTACTAGAAACTTTCTGGTTACGGAGATATTATTATTGAGGTCAAAATTACAACTTTCACTGATATTTTTTACGAAAACAAGTTTTGATATTATAACACAACTTTAAATACCTCCAGGACCCCTGTATAGTTACATGCCGCTGCAAAATTTACTGTTTGTGGTAGTGCGCATACAGCAAATGTTTACACCAAAAATTAAAGTCGATTTCCAGCAATTACTTTTGTCACAGATCTTTTGTGCAATGTTACTTAGTTTGATGTACGACGGCTAGTCTTTTTACACCCTGTATCAATAAATAGATAAAATTATTTATAAAAATAGTTTTGCTGAATATATTGAAAACACCATTACACATTGGGAACTGTCTAAAATAGGTACGTTTACCTCCCTAAATTTTTGACAATGTTTTGACATTGACATGAGATTACGATTTTAAACCATTTCAAAAATTATTTTATGAATGAAAACTACAAAATTTGGAAAAAATAAAAATACGAGGTCTTATATTTTACATCTATATTTCATTTTACTTTATTACATAATTTCTTCAGCACATAAAACGTTGTCAATCGGGTCTTTTGAGCGCAAGCAAAGTGACACGGGTTCCCCGTCTGATAGCCGAAGCGGTACTGACAAGTACTGAATCGGGGTCCTGTCGGGGGCCGGGCGGCAGAGCGGTTCAAGGTATGAGTGGTTATAAAGCTTGATATTTCGGATCTCATCTTTTTACATTAAATTTAACGATTAAAAAAATAAAAACGAACCTATGACACCTGCTTTATGCATAGTTCGATTAGCTTGCAAATTTTCATGGCCTAATTTGAAAATTTTCATTGAATATTCTCCTTTTATTTTGCGGTTTAGAGGTAACTTTGAGACTTCTTTGTATCGAGAAAATTGTATGCAATCGTGTTTTCGCAACCGATAACACCTCGCAGTAGTCCTCATCTTTATCGTATATTAATTTCAAAGTGAAAACTGCAGAACTGTTGAAACTACAGCCGCTAATGCTAAGACAATTTTCGCAATCTGAGGTAGTACCGGGCCTTAAAGCGATTTCATTAAGACTTACTGACTTTTATATACAGTAACAAGAAATATTTGTAAATCAAAACAGTAACTTTTAATGATTGAACATAATATTTACTGAAAAAAACAACAAAAAAAAAGGAAAACCACCATTACTGTGATGAATAAAGTTGTTAATTTTGTGACCTTTTAGCTACTTAAAACATTAAAGTTTACTGTCATAACGGTAACATTCTGCCTCGAGCTTTAACTGTTTTCGGATCAGTAATAAAAACTTTTTTTACAAAAAAAAAACAACCGACTTCAAAAAAAAACAATACAAAATGATAAATAACTTTGATTTCGGAAGTCGGTGTCAAAAAACGAAAATGCGGAATCAACGACACCGACTTCCGAAATTAAAGTTATTTATCATTTTGTAGTGTTTTTTTTTGAAGTCGGTTGTTTTTTTTTGCAAAAAAAGTTTTTATTTTTCACTTTTTAGTTGTACCTACCCCACACAAATTCAATTAACACTAGTGCATTGAAGAATTGAAGACACCGACTACAAGAATCATCAAAATTCGCATAGAAATGCCGGAGAGGCAGTACATTTATGCATATAACTTCGTACATAAGAATTCGTACCTAATGTATTATATACTAAAACCTTCCTGAAAGTATGTGGATCACATTAATGAAAGAATTATCAAAATCGGTTTATAAGTTTTTGAGAAAATCGCGGACATACAAACATACATACATACATACGAGTCGAATACAGAACCTCCTTTTTTGAAGTCGGTTAAAAAATACGTTTTGAACGTTAGGCTCATATAGAACTGTTTAAAGCAGTTCAGATCAATGTTTTTTTATTTAATGTTTATTTCTTTCAGTGTGGACATGCCGGTTACCTCACGATGTTATCCTTCACCGTTTTAAGAGCAGTGCCGACGGATAATTTACACAAAGTAAAGTGCTTGTTTTGTTTTTGTTGAAGTTATAAAAGTTACGGAAAAAAAAATATTTTCTACAACTATAGGTACACGTCTATCTAACCTTTCTGGGAATAAAGGCGTGAATTTATGTTTTTTAAAATCAATATAATAAAACTTAAAGCACTGGTGGCCCAATAGAAACGGCCGCGACTGCGAGTTGTAGGTCGTAGGTTGGACACCCTGGTTCGGCTCTCTGACAGGCGCTTTACATAACATAACATACATAATCAGCCTATAATGTTCCCACTGCTGGGACACAGGCGCTTTACTTTTTAGAAATTATTTCATCACCACTGCTCTTAAAACGGTGAAGGAAAACATTGTAAGGAAACCGGCATGTCCTAGAACCAAAAATTCGAAGACATGTGACATCTACCAACCCGCACTGGGCCCGCTTACGGCCCACTCCCTCTCACATGGAGGAAGCCTGAGTCCTAGCACTGTGAAAGCTTATAAGCTGATTATGATAAGCTAACTCGTTCGTAGTAACTTACTTTTTACAATAACAAAATACTAAACTGGCTTGTTAAAAAATTTTACTCAATGTCATTATGAATAACAAAAACAATCATAAACTATAATAACTTCTATACTGTATGGTTTAGGAGGCTGATTTTTTAAACCATACCTTGTGTAGGGGATCCCTACACTTAATGATGATGCCGGGGCGATTCTATGGGGATGATGATGAAATAAAACCGACCACAGCGAATGTCCGTTGAACACTGATTTATTGAATTAATGTACTTATACAAATTACCTTTGCTAGGTACAAAATGCTGAGCGCACAGAATGCACGGCGCGTGAGTCTTAAACTAATGTGCGGTTCCGTACATCCTGCCCGCCCGAATGGGAAAACTGACATGATTGATTGACTGATAACAAGTAAAATAGTAGAATGATATTGAATAGTAAAATGATAATTGTATAGATAGCTAATGATACAAATGTGATAAAAGTAACTATAACGACTATTCTAAAATACACCACGTCTTTAATCATCGCGGTCTTGTAAGTGCACTGAACGTAGAAACGTGGGCGAGGTAGCCCTGTCTACACCACTGATTGTGAACACTTCACTACACTTTTGCACTGATTCCGCTAAACGCGATGCCACTGGCGCCGTGTCTGCCGGCGCGACCAGCAGTCCCCGTTGCCGCGCGTCTGTAGGCCCCGCTCCGAGAGCCTCTTGGCCCTGGGGGGCCGGCGACGCTGATGTCCTGCCCGTTCTTCGTTGTCTGCTGATGAGGTACACGACGACGCCACTCAAGATGATGACCGAAGCTACACTGATGTATAATACAGTGTAGTGATGAATGTCGTGAATGCTCAGATCTGTAGACGACTGTTCCTTAACCTCGTCAATCTGAGCCCTTAATTGATTCCAAATGAGATGATGGTCTTCGGCCTCACTGAAGTTCTCTGGTGCAGACGTTTTCATGATTTTATTTAGTACGGACACCTCTGGGACTTCGATGTGATGATGAATATTTACATGATTGATGAAATTGTTATGAGCATAAATTCTAAAGGTCTCTCCTTTCAATGTGCAACCTTGACCTAGGGTAATAATCCCGTTGCCGACAAGGTTCACCATTGTGATTGCGTTGGCGCAAATAATGCGAGTTTGGCATTCCGAGCAACATGTATACAACCAGCTGTTCGGCCTGTGTAATTTGATCCATTGCTCGTCACATGACGATTTTACGGAGTGGCATAGTTGTTTTTCATTGAATATTTTGATTTCGCAGATAGACTGCCTCATGTTTATGTTGTAGATGGGCATGTTAAATGAGCATAACAAGATATCGTTGGGAACATGCGTGCATGATTGTAGGTCTGCTTCTGATAAAAGAAATGCTGTATCTTTGCGCAGATTGTAGGCTACAAGCGGTACTGATGGAATGAGATGATAATATTGTTGTCCTCTCTTTTGCGAGATAGGTATGATTTTGTTCAACTCAAACAATTCGTTGCTTAGGAGTGGAACCTTGATTTCAATGATTAAGTAGTTAGAGAAGACTCTGGCTGACACCTTTAGTAAACGGTATATATCCTTGACATTCCTCAAGTCCACGGGTATCGTAAGTTTACCATTCAGTTGACTGGAGATAGTGCTCAGCTGATGAGATAGCTGCTCCGGTGTCAGCAAATGACTGTCAATGCGCCCGTGTGAGATATCTGTTACGGTACCGATTAGTGTTTGCTGAATCCAACGAATATTTGAGAGAATTATTGATGCTGCCAGTGCCGATGAGGTGATATAAAGGCTATCCTCATTTGCAAAACGTACTTTATTGACCTCAGTTGATATATTTTGAAGTCGTTGTTTGATAAAGGAAAATTGTTTATTCATGATGTCCTCGTTACGGCGTACGATGTTAAACTCTGATTCTAAGATGCTTGTTTGATTTCTTATAAGTTTCTGTAGATGTTCTTCATTATGACTGATCTGCTCGATGTCATCCTTATATTTTTCAGCAAACCTTTCGTCCAGTACACCGAATAACGAGTTAGCAATATAACCCACGCCGTTTACCAGGCCTCGTTTCAGCCTCTTCGGACTTTGATATTTGAGTAACATATCATAATGTTCAATTTCGCTTATTTCGTGCTCTAATTGATAAGTGATACTCTGATATTGTTTATTTGCATGGATGTTGCATAATGACTTGATATGATTGACGTAGCTCTTGATGTCGGCTAAGCCTTTCCAGTAGGTCGTCATGTTGTAGTAGACAACTAGACGCCATTCGTCCTGGATGTACTGAAGGTTGGATATTCTATCGAAGTAAATGGCTTGATTCTGTTCTAATGACGTCAGATTATACGAATCATGATTAGGTAAGTTTTGCGCGGAAGTAGATGATAATAAAATGATAAATAGTAATAAGAAGCTAGTGAATAGGTTCTTCAATGAGACGTTGCTGCGAGGAAGTTGCTTACTCTTGCTTCGCTCGTCTGATTTGTTTTGATGGTTGACATTTTGATCATGTATTGTATCCTCGTTTACTGGTAACAACACAAGTCTGGTGACAGGACGTTGAATGATATTATTTTTGGTTTTTAAGCTGACTACCCTGACAAAGCCATCCCTTCCGGGATGAACTGCTTGAATACGTCCTAGCGCCCACTTGCCGGGTGGCAAGTTTTCGTCCTTGATAAGAACGACGTCATCGATTTCGAAGTTTCTATTTGGCTTACGCCATTTTGATCTAGCCTGCAGTTGCTGTAGATATTCGCTTGACCACCTTTTCCAAAGCTGTTTGTTCATTGATTGAATGAGTTGCCACCTTGTTGACTGGTTTATGTGATCTGGATCAGTCTGTGGTCTAGATAAAATCGGGCCACCAATCAAGAAGTGACCTGGAGTGAGAACGTCGTCTTCAGGGCTCTCTGTCAACTGACACAGTGGCCTTGAGTTCAGACATGCCTCGATTTGATATAGGAGTGTAGTAAACTCCTCGTAAGTGAGTTTCTGATCTCCGATGATGCGCTTTAGATGATATTTGAGGCTTTTCACCGCAGCCTCCCAAAGCCCACCTGCACTTGGCCATGCAGGAGCGTTGAAGTGCCACCTTATGTTCATGTCATTGATGTTATTGAAGAAGTCGGTGTTGATTGTGGCTATGATGTCTTGGTACTCCTTCTTTATGATACGATTGGCACCTACGAAATTCGTGCCATTATCACTGTAAATGTGACTTGGTGTTCCACGTCGGGCCGAGAACCTACGAAAGGCTGCTAGAAATGCTGAAGTACTTAAATCAGAAACTAGTTCCAAATGAACAGCCTTGGTAGATAAACAAACAAACACAGCGATATAGCCCTTGACGGCTTTGATTCCACGTCCCTTGTTGGCCTTCAACTCGACGTGACCAGTAAAATCGACACCGGTGTGAGAGAAAGGTCGTGACGGGGTGACTCGTGGCTGTGGAAGATCGGCCATGATTTGTTGATATTGTGTTTGACTAAAGCGCTGACACTTAACGCATGATCTCAGCTTCCTTTTGACGGTGCGGATTCCACAGATAATCCAATACCTGTCTCTGATGTATGAGAGGGTCAGTCGCGGGCCTCCGTGTAACGTGGTAATATGAGCCTGATCAATGATTAAATCAGTGAGACGACTATGGCTTGATAATATGATAGGGTGCTTTGACGAGTCGTTGATGCGTGCGTTTTTCAGTCGTCCACCCACTCTAAGGATACCTTGCTCATCCATGAATGGATTAAGACATGATATTCTGCTTCTAGGATGCACATGCCCCTTTTGATTGATAAACAATATATCTTCATGAAATTGTTTTAATTGATCATCTTTAATAATGATATTCAGTGCATTGTCCATTTCTGATGACGTGAGTACAGCTGTTTTTGACGTGTGTTTGCCTCGTGATTGCATAATGAAACGTGATATCCAAGCGACGATTTTCACAATGCGGGTTAAGGAACTACAGTTCTGTAAAAGCTCATGTATCAATGAAATATGATTTTGATATAAAGCCGTGTTTACACTAAGCTTCTTGGTCTCCACATCTGGTGATTGATACGAGGTGATGGGAAGGGTACTTTGTTTGAAATTGGTTATCCATTTCGGACCCTGCCACCACAACGGATGGCTTGATAACTTCCGTGACGTCAGACCCCGAGTAGCACAGTCTGCTGCATTCTCTTCGGACCTCACATGATGCCAACTTGATGATGGAATGATACTAATGATTTTGTTAATTCTGTTAGCTACGAATTGTTTCCACTTCGTCACGTCGCCTTGGATCCACCCCAAAACTATCATGGAGTCCGTCCAGGCATAAAGCTCCACATCTTGATTTGATAATGATTCCATGACCTTCTTGATAAGTTGGGATAGTAGTAGTGCACCACATAGCTCTAGTCGTGGTAATGATACCCTTTTTGCCAGAGGTGCCAACTTTGTTTTTGCTACAGCGAGCGTTGATGTGCTCTCGCCCTTATTGTCTTTAGCTACTACATACACAACACATGCGTATGCTTTGTCGGATGCGTCACAAAATCCATGGATTTGATATGATTGATTTGTGTTGCCGAGATAACGTGGAATGATAAATTGATCTATGATGTTAAAATCATTCTTAATCTGAATCCAGTCATCTTGAATCGGTTGCGGGACTTCTTCGTCCCATGATAAATGTAATGACCATGCATTTTGAAATAGCAGTTTTGCTCTGATCGATAGTGGTGACAGCCAGCCTAAGGGGTCAAATAACTTTGAAATTTCCGAAAGCAGCTGTCTCTTTGTTACACGTTTATCATGATAATGTAATTGATTTTGAAAGCTAAAGCTATCCGTTGATGAGTTCCATCTTAATCCAAGTGTTTTTCTTGTTTCCGAGCACTTGAAATCTAAGGGGTTGTTGAGTTGGTCAGGTGACAGATCTACCAGTAGGTCCGTTACGTTACTGGACCATTTCCGGAGGTTCATACCAGCTCCCTTCAGCATCTCAATGAGTTGATGCTGAAGCTCTTTGGCTTGATGAATGGTATTTGCTCCACTAAACAGATCGTCCATATAGAATGATTGACTTAGGGCAGACGCAGCTAGAGGATACTTGTCAGCATCGTCTGTTGCCAGCTGTTTTAGCGTTCGCATCGCTAAGTAAGGAGCGGCCTTAGTACCGTACGTTACGGTAGTAAGATGATATTCATTGAGTTCTTCTTGAGGTGATTGCCGCCAGATGATTGATTGAAGATGATGATCGGATTGCCTGATGAAGATTTGGCGAAACATTTTCTCTATGTCCGCCGTGATGACATAACTGTATGTTCTCCAGGTTAAGATGAGCGTCATGAGGTCCTTTTGAAGATTTGGTCCGCAGCACATGAGGTCATTTAGGCTTTTTCCTGATGATGATTTCGCCGACGCATTGAAAACGACTCTAAGTTTTGTTGTGGTTGAATCTAATTTCATTACGCCATGATGTGGTAAAAAGAAGGCACGTTTTGATTCGTCGTCACTATTAGCACTACACATGTGACCCAGTTGTTGATATTCAGACATAAATGATTTATAATTTTCTGCAAATGATTCGTTATTGCCCATTTTTCTTTCCAACTGTTTGAATTGTGCAATAGCCTTTGACTTTGATGATCCCAGCTGATCTTCATATTCGGATTTCATGGGTATGCCAACTTCGTATCTACCAGTGTCCAAACGGCGAGTAGTTTGCTGATAAAACTCTTCACAGCACTGCTCTTCACTGGTAAAGGATGGCGATGATGTTTCAACGTCCTCTATTTCCCAATATTTTGATAGATCTGATAAGTCATTTGTTGCGATATGACAGTTAAATGTGCGAACATTACCAGACAGGATCCATCCGAGTGCGGTCTGTTGCGCAATCGGAGCCTGAGCTGGACCTTTGATGAGACCGTCCATGATGATTTGAGAATATATACTCACATCCAAGAGAATATCTATTGGCTTAGACACGTTGTACTCTGGATCTGCTAATTGGAGATGCTGAATATGAGGCCATGATTGTTTTTTGAATGGTGCACTAGGCAAGCAATTAGCGACCTTGGACAGTACCAGTGCTTCTGTAGTAAAATGATAGTCACCGTAGATAGATTGACAGTCGATTGATACCCGTCCTTTGCTTTGCCTAGCACCAGCACCTATCCCTGATACTGATGCGTTGTATCGTTGACGCTGCAACCCTAATCGCTGAACAGCGTTTTCCGATATTAATGATATTTGTGATCCCTGGTCTAGAAGTGCCCTAAGGGTCACGTAGCTGCCGTCAGAACACTTGACATTGATTGACAGCGTGGTCAACAATAACTCTTCGTCATCCCCTGCGACATGATTAGCGTTAGGGTTTTTGTTTGATGATTTTGATGACGAAGCGGTCATTGGAAGTGGTGATGATGATGATGAAGCTGCTTGAGGAGCTGATTTTGATGATGACACCCATGCTTCATGGAGTACTGTATGATGGTCACCTTGACAGGTTTTGCAACGTTTAGTCGAGATGCATTGATTGTCATCGTGACTAAATAAGCAATTTCGACAAATATTTGACTTCAATACCAATTTCAATTGTGCTTCTGATGTCATTTTCATAAATTTTTTGCATGATAGCAAATTGTGTGCATGATTTGTATTGCATACGGTGCATTTCGAAGTTTGCGTAATGATGGCCTGATAATTTTTGTTAGTGGAACCTTTATGATGATTTTGCTTATTATACGATTGATTTGGGTTCCGTTTGCTTGATAATGAGGGTTCCTTAGTGTTTTTGATGGGCTCCAGAGCAATAAATTTACTCTCAAGGAAAGACATTAACTCGTCCAGCTTTGGTAGCTCACGAGGATTCCTGCGTGATTCCTTGTATGCAGCGTATGTTTCTGGATCCAGTTTTTTGCACAGTAAGTGAACCAGCAACGGATCCCATGTATTCGTATCAATACCGAGATTGTGCATCGCGTGAATACATTCGGTTGAGGTATCAAACAACCTTTTGATGTCTAATGATGTTTGCCTTTGGATGTTGGGCTGGTTTAGGAAGATTTCGATGTGATTAGTGAACAGAAGTTGAGTGTTATTATACCGGTGTAACAAGATATCCCACGCGGTATCGTAGTTGTCCGATGATATATGGAGATGGTAAATGAGACGCTCTGCCTCCCCCTTAAGTTTTCCCTTAAGGTGCTGCATCTTCTGAGCTTTCGTGATCGAATTGTTGTTATGAATTGTCTCGGTGAACAAGTCATAAAATGTTGGCCATTGCGTGTAATTCCCACCAAATGACGGTATGTCAATGTGCGGGGTTGATCTCTCTAAATGAGTTGTTGAGGAGATTTTCTTATTCAGATCTCTTTTGATGTTTTTGTAGGCCAATTCATGATTGTTGAATTCCTCCTCGTATGATAAGTCACCTCCAGCTAGGATATGATCGATTTGCAGATGTTGCGCATCGATCATTGCCCACTTTGCTTGGATGTTTTTGAGGTCATCCTCAAGTTCCCATTTGTCTGATATCTGATCAATTTTGATACCTTTGACCAGCCGAGTGAATGCCCTAAAGTTCGCGCGTTGGAGTGATATTAGTTCGTCTAACTTGCCATCAGGTTGAGTTGATTTGTTTGATTTGCCGTAAGACGAAAAGAGATTTCGCACAGTTTGATAGTGATCTTTGCCCCTTTGATACGTGTTGTCGTGGAAATAGTCGAGTGCCACATCTTTATGCTCTGATAATCTCTTATGGTTTTGTTCGAATTCTCCCCAGAGGTTGTCTATCGTGTCTAAACGTTTCCTGAGGTATTCCGTAGTTTTGCGGGATTCCGAATCCTTGCTGAAGTTGATCTTGATGGTAGCAAAATTGGTGATGATTTCCAATTGACGGGCAATAAGGTCTTCCATGACGTAAGCAGTTAAAAGGAACAGTCTTACTTGGAAATATGATGATCCACGTGATGATGATGCTGGTTGCGGACGCTGAACCCTCGCGCCGCCTGATGATGAGCTCCACGGAGCCTGATGATGATGTCACGCCGTGATCTGCTTACCACGACCGTGCCTTCGACCTAAGCTAAATTGCTCAAGTCTAGGATGAATGAATGAAAAACGAGTTTCTCACTAAAAGAGTCCACTGGTTCGATCCCAGAACCACGTTCGCGAGAGATTGTCACTGAGCCGTGCGCGCGCTTGCTCAAAGTCCCGCGACGAGGTCCTGCTACTAAGCTCGAAGGACCAAAAATAAATGTAGGGGATCCCTACACTTAATGATGATGCTGGGGCGATTCTATGGGGATGGTGATGAAATAAAACCGACCACAGCGAATGTCCGTTGAACACTGATTTATTGAATTAATGTACTTATACAAATTACCTTTGCTAGGTACAAAATGCTGAGCGCACAGAATGCACGGCGCGTGAGTCTTAAACTAATGTGCGGTTCCGTACACCTTGTTACAGGAAAACTATAAGTAATAGCCTTTATGAACAACAAATCCTCCCAACAACAAACAAAGGAAAAAGTATTTAATAACGAAATGCTACAACCACCCACAATACAGACGAGAGGCTTTAGAACCACTTTTCAAGCTAAACGTATCCATACTTAATGCTCAAACAAGAATTTTTGAAACCTTAATCCATTTCAGTGTTGCCATGCTAAAAAAATATACGTGCGGTGTTGCCAGTTAATTCACAAACGTTTGAAATCCCGCTAAAACATGGCCGCGGCCCAAGAGTTTTATTAAAACGTTTAATGAAACTGGAGCTTACTCCATAATTTACACGCGGCGCTTGCGACGTAGAATGCAGTAGCTAATAGATACTTAATACCATGAATTTTAGACGCTATAAACTAATTTGAAAATAAATATAAGTACACCGTGAAATTTTAATCACCGTTTTCCTCTTAAGGGGTCATTATACTCATCATTATGAACAACTTTTACTATGGGACCAACCCTGAAATTGTGAAAAAAAAAATCAGCTGTTCCCTACATTTATGTTTGCATAACTCGTCAAAATGTAGGAAACAGCTGGTTTGGTCTGGCTGGTGGTGGTTGGTTTGGTTTTGGTTTGGCCTAACCTAACCTGTTATTTGATTTGATATCAAAGGAATAGAACAAAAGAACATTTTCAAAAGGGCTTCATTCAACACAAAGTGAATTGTATAGTCATTGATTCAACATGAAATAGTCCGCCATGACAGAAAATAATTCGGTTGAAATTCATCACGATGTAAAAATAACCCTATACACTACCCACGCAACTAAATTATTAAGCAGTAATAAACACAAAGCCACACAATAACATTTATCTCTATGGTTACAAACGCAACTCCCGAGTTTTACGGTGTTGCCATCAATAACTCTTCACTACGACTCCCGAGTACAGTCAAACAAGCTACTCGTATGTTGACGTTCAAAAGTGCCTTTTATGTGTCTATTTGAAATAAATGTTTTTTTTTATCACACACATTTGCTTTTCCAATTCATTTTCGACATTGGCAGAATAGTCGACATCGGCTTTCCTTGCCATAATTAACCGGTCAAGCGGCGTGCGTCGCCCATTGGCGACGAAACAATAGAAAATCAACTGTGTCTCATTAGCGGAGCTTGACAGATTAAAAATAGAAATAAATTATTTGACTTTACTTGGTATGCAGGCTTTGTTTAGGGTTCCGTACCTCAAAAGGAAAACGGAATCCTTATAACATCTTCGTTGTCCGTCTGTCTGTCCGTCTGTCAAGACCCTTTTTCTCTAGTAGAAAGGAAAATTTGCCTGTAGACCAAATAGCTTGATCGACTATACTTCCGAATATCCCCGAGTACTCCCGATTACTCCCGAGTAGACCGGAGTTAATAAGTGTGGAATGCGCTCTATCGTGGAAGAGTTACGAGCCGCCGGATTATCTCCGCCATCGTCACACGAACAGGTAGGCTTTACAGTTTTATGGATATGGCACCATTAGCTAAAGTGGGGGTAAATTACAAGGCTAATGACTTGTGATTATTGCAGGAGGGTAAGCTAGAATTGTTGGAGGGTATGGAGAGTGATGTTAATTGGTACTGTGGTTTTAGAATTTTTAATTAAATCTTTCACTTGGGACTTTCGTTTTTGGGAGCGAGTAATTTTATTGTCTTCTATGTTTTCAATGTCGCACATTATTATATTGTAGAGAGTTTTTTTTATCCTACTGATAGGTATTACAAACGCGACAGTTTGTGTGGATGGATGGGTGGATGTCTGTTACTCTTTCACGCTAAAACTACAGAACGGATTTTGATGAAACTTTATAGTAATATAGCTTATACATGAGAATAACACATGGGGTACTTTTCATCCCGATATTCCCACGGGATCGACACTGATGCGGGTGAAACCGCGGGGCGGAGCTAGTGTGTTATAATAATAGTATACCAACTATTTATGTCCTTATTTTTTTAAATACCTTATATTTTTATATTAGTTAGTTTTAATTTAGATTTTGTAATATTCAATTATTTTAATCCTTTTGCCGTGCCCTGACAGGGTCTCAAAATCTATTGAAGATAGTTAGCTTGATGTGTTGGCGTCAGTACCAAGCAGTTTTCAGCAGTGTTGCAGTGTTTACCGAAATGAAAATTCTCACCAGCCATTTCGTTCGCTTTCCTCCCGAGGTTGTTTTGGCTCCAGGCTCACCTGAAATGCGACAGTTGACATGTCCGGCCTAGCCACTTAGGCTTAGAAGCTTTCTGGGTATAACGACAGCCACAGCTAAAACACTATGAATTGGTGAACGGAGGGCTGTTTTGGGGGACTGTCTTATGTAATTTTAACACTTTGAGCGGAGCATCTGGGTATTCAAATGTTTGTTGCGCGGCGCACTATTTTCTCATACAAAATACGTAATTAGAATGTATGTGTGTGAGTAACCTTATAAAGTGAAAAAAACTAATGTGGAGTGGCGCTAGCAGTCCGAAAATTTAAAGTGATACGGCGGCGGCGCGATGACGTAGCTTGAAGGAATTGGTATAAGCCCTAGCCGTTTATACACGTTGTTTAAAGAAAGACATAGTTTTTCTGACGTGATTAAACGTTATAACGTTGCTCCGCTCAGTGTTATCGTTAAAAAATTGCTGATTCTCAGCCTAGTTTGAATAAATGACATTTGATTTTTTTTTTATAGCTTTCAAACATTATATGAAATATACAGTCTACATAAGTTTATAATTAAAACTGCATCAACTTTATACAAGTAACACATTTCATGCATCACCAAAATATACTTCCGCGAGCGAAATTTACATATTATTTGAACTCCGCGCGCTTTCGAAAAGCGAGCTCCGTTCAAGACATTCAGTTTCAAACAAAGACGAACTAAAATTTTAATCCAGCGTCGCATTTGACGTAATAACGCTGACGGTATGCGCGCTCCATGTAATTTACTAAACATTATTTAACTTGGCAGCACGTAAAGTCGTTACGTCACTCATAAGCACGGAGCCAGCGTCGCTTTTATTATATTCATATTTTTAAGTGTTTGATTTCAATTTTTTGGTCTTTTAGTCTTCAGTGTCTTTCTAACAAATAATCATATACCCTTCTTAGTCTCAACAATCATTTTATAGGTACCGTACTGGTTAATAAAATGCACAAACTTAATTAAATAGAGAAAGGTGTCGGAGGTAGGAAGGTTCTGAGTTATAGATCACACGGCTCTCTTGTATAAGACGAATTCAAATGAAAAAAATAGAATGAATGATGAATGCAGTGGCGGATTTACACATTTTCCGCCAGTAGGCTATTCAAATTTTGCCGCCCCTACCGACCTCTACAATAATGTCCCATGTATTTTGTATACTCTTTCGCCTTTTCTTCAAAATACTTAAAATGTTCTCGTTCATCAACTACGAAAAACTTGCAAAGAGATTTGTAAAAATCAGCAACTGTGATATAATCTACGGTAGAAGCCTGAATTTGAGCATTCACTTTGTTTATTCTTTCCAAAAAAACATGGTAGGTATATAAATATTAATCTTTTCAATTTCAGTAAAACATTTAAAAAAAATGTTAGCCCCAAATTTGTCGCCCCTAAAATCTGCCGCCCTAGGCTCCAGCCTACTCAGCCTATTGGCGAATCCGCCACTGGATGAATGGATGTGTGATTTAAAAAGTACAGTGAAAAAATATGTGCCACATAAATACCTGTACCTAACCGTAACTAATCTGAGGGTATTGATACTAGACTCAACCCTGGCTTTTGGCTGGAGAGTGTCCTGTTGTTAAATTGCTATTGTTGTAGACAGGTCAAGCTCAAGTAATTTGCGGAATATTGTTTAACTTGGTAGCTCATAGGGCTTTGCTTTAAGCCCCACGGTTTTGCGTCAATCTTCTTTCGTCAGCTTAAGTTGGGGTTGTAAATTCGGGGAATAAATTGGCCAAGCGTGTGGCGTGAAAGGAATTGTTTTCGCTAAAATAGTCTTTAGAACAAAATTTTTGATGAGATCCAGTCTAACCGGATGCAGTTAAATACCAATATTTTACATGGAGCGCCTGCCTATCTGACTGCCACAACCCAGTTACTGGGTAATACCCCCTTGATACCCCCTTGGTAAGACTGGTTGTCAGACTTTCGGACTTCTGCCAACCCGCAACTACTGTCAAAGATCCACGAATGACAGCCAGGACAACGGTTTAACGTGCTTTCCGAGGCACGGAGAGGTATTGGTATGTTAAAATGGTCACCCATCCACGGACCAACCGCAGCAAGCGTAGCTTAACCTGATCGATCGACCCGCGCGGCTGTTACTACTTAGCCAAAAACCCCATAAGTATTAACAATGTGTGCACCGTTACTATACACATAAAAAAAATCAACAATCATATACGACGACGACACTTCGTGCATAATAGTTAGTTTTTATAATTAAAATATGTATGTTTAGGTTAAGGTATTTATCTATGGGCCTGCGTCGCCTGAAATAAATGGATTATTATTATTATTATATATCCCAACAGTTATAGTAACTAACAATAAACAGAAAATCACACTAATATTATAAAGGCGAAAGTTTGTGAGTGTGTGTTTATATGTTTGTTACTTCTTCACACTCAAACGGCTGGACCAATTTTGATAAAATTTTGTATGGAGGTAGCTGACACCCTGAATTAACATATAAGCTACTTTTTATCCCGATATTCCCACGGGATCAAAACTTATGCGGGTAAAACCACGGGGCGCAGCTAGTTACAATATAATTGTAGCTTGAACCTAGACTATTACTGTAGTCTTCATCCGTTTCATATTTACTTTCAGCTTTCAGCTGGTTCGTAACAATTTTACGGTTCCACAACCAATCATATTTATTTTTAAAGCAATGTAAAGCATGTAGAAAACACATTTTTCAAGTATCTCGTCGTCAAACTTCATGTAAACATTGATTAACTTGAGCACGTAAGTAAAGTCGGTCGATCTGCATACATCACGGGAACCTCTAATAAGTCTGCGGCACCCCGAGAGCAAGGTTACGTGGTCGTACTAAATTGAAAAACGTATTACCTGTTGATAAGAGCTTGTTTTGAATAACTGATACGTTTAAATCGTGTTATGCGTATGAGTTTTCTGAGGGATGTTGAACAGACGCCATTACATTAAACTACTACAATCTGTCACTTTAATCTGTCAAGCGCCGCTAATGAGACACAATTCATTTTCTATTGTTTCGTCGCCGATCGGCGAACTGCGACGCTTGACCGGTTAATAGATTTTCAACTTTATCGTTAAAACATAAGGTTCAAAGTTCATTGGGAAAATTTGACAGTTTCGGGTAGCTTGATGTGCTGGCGTCTGTACATAAAATAAACAGTAGGTAACACTAAATATTTCTTAGAGCTATTACTTATTTAATTATACTTTAATAATATTAACATCAATAATGATGAAATAATGACATCAATAACAGGAAATGTATTTAACCCTAAAACCAACATTACTGTATTTGTAGGTAACAGTTCTAAAGTCAAAAAATATGAAATAACTGACTGTGTAACTGAGTTGTTAAAGTTAAATTGTAATAAAATAATATTGTGTGCTTTCCCATATTTTAAAAAATTGACAAATAGACAAAACAATTATATTCATATGCTTAATAAGCAAATGCACTTTTTAGTTAGTCATTACAGTGACAAGCTTGTCTATTTTGACACTAACAGTTTTGTAGAAACTTTAAAGTCGACTAGAGGTACTGTGTATCTGCCTGTTAGTTTTAGACACACAATAGCAAGGCTATTAGCTTTTTATATAAACACAGACATAAGTATTATGTCGAAGTCTTGTATTATTAACACCACAACAATTAGTAATAATACTAATAATAAGGTGGTTTGCCTAAATGAATGTAGCTCAAATGCTATAAATATGTATACAAATTGTACGAAGGAGGTTCCATTTCCCTCACGCACTATGAGCTCACTGCCTGGTGATGACATTGAAGTCTTGGGATTAACTCCGGATAATCATTTAAACTAGTTTGTAAGACAACAGAAGGTACCAGTAATAATATTGTAATACCTAACAGCAACAAGGTATCTTCTTGCTCTAAAATAATTAAATATCAAAAAGGAGATCAGCAGAATACCTTGAAGTTATTTCATCAAAATATTCAAGGCATTTCCTCCAAATTATTAGAAATTGAAATGTTTTTAGAAAAAACAAAGTTTGACATTGTTTGTTTTACTGAACATTGGTTAAAGGATTACCAAATGTTAATTAATTATGAGAACTATAGTGTAGGCAGTTGTTTTAACCGTAAATCTATGCTGCGTGGAGGTTCTTTAATCTTAATAAAAAATTGTTTAAAATTCAAGCAACGAAATGACATAGTGGATTTATCAATTGAACATTGCATCGAACTGTCTTGTGTTGAGCTAGATAAGCATGTTGTAGTGTGCGTTTACAGACCCCCTAATTATCAGAACTTTTCTGTATTTGAGTCAATAATGGAGGATGTTCTAGTGAAACTTGCATCCAATAACAAAGCCGCAATTATTTGTGGTGATTTTAATATTAATATTTCGGAAAATAATTCAAACAGCAGTAGATTATTAAGCCTTTTCAAATCGTTCAATTTATCCAATGTTTTTACAGAACCGACTAGAGTAACTCAAACTTCTGCTACTTGTATCGATAATGTTTTTTGCGATTGTGATTATTTAGATAAAGCCATCGTAAATTATCTGCCGTCTGATCATAGTGGACAAACGGTAACTTTTAAGTTTAAAACACCTTTGCAAAAAGTGCAAATACAATTTAGACCGATAACGACTGGTAAACTAAAAAGATTCAATAGTACTCTAAATAATAAGTTAAATGATCTGGGCCATGATATGGATGACGCAAATAAATTGTACGAGGATTTCTTTTCAGTAGTGCAGACTCAATTCAATAAAACTTTTGAAAAGAAAACAAAAAACATTTGCCCTAATTTTATATTTAGTGACTGGGCAACTAGAGGTATTAGGATAAGTAGGGAGAGACTGTTCGAGCTGTATGGACTTAAGCCCTACATTAATACTGATACTTTCAGCAAGTATGTTGCTACATATTCCAAAATTTTTAGAAATACTTGCAAAATAGCCAAAGCCCGGTACATTAGCAACAAAATCAAATCGGCAGAAAATAGAATAAAAACGGTTTGGAAAATTATAAATAACGAAACTAGTAGGAATAAAAAACGAAACACAGATTACACGTTGGAGACTTCACGTGGTGCCATAAGCTCTAACTTAGAAGTAGCTCAAGAATTTGTAAATTTCTTTACTAATATACCATCAAAAACGACGGAAGCCTTAAATTCCTCACCCGGCGTATCAATTGATTTATTAAGAGCGAACGTTCAAGCCTGCCCGGTTGAATTTCAATTTAAACATATTAACCCTGCAGTAGTAATAAAAGCTTTTAAGCAAATTAAGATCAAATTGACCGAAGATCTTTGGGGAATGTCTATTAAAGTATGTACCTCCATAATTGAGACTATTGCGCCTTACTTAGCCTTAGTATTTAATTCGTGTGTTGATCAAGGAGTCTTCCCCGATTTAATGAAATACAGTAAGGTAATACCACTTTACAAATCCGGGGACAGTAAAGACACTAATAATTATAGACCCGTATCCGTGTTGCCGGTTTTCAGCAAGGTGTTTGAAAAGATAATGCTTAATCAAATGCTCAATCATTTTAACACGAACAAAATCCTTCACGATCAACAGTATGGTTTTACCAAAGGACGTTGTACGACCGACGCCGGTGTAACCTTATTAAAACACATTTTTAACGCGTGGGAAGAGGCCCAAGACGCCATAGGAATCTTTTGTGACCTCTCCAAGGCATTTGATTGCGTCGATCACGAAACCTTGCTTTTGAAACTTGAGCATTACGGACTTGGAAAACTTGCGCTCAGTTTAGTTAGTTCTTACTTAAATGATAGACAACAGCAAGTTCAAATAAATGGTGTCAATTCACACGGTTTAACTGTAAAAATGGGTGTGCCACAGGGCTCGATTTTGGGTCCTTTCCTCTTTTTAGTGTATATAAATGATCTACTCCATTTATTCAAAAATCAACCACAAATGGTGTTATTTGCTGATGACACTTCCTTAATTTTTAAGGTAAATAGACGTGCTACAAATTTTGACGACGTAAATAACGCCCTACTGCAGGTCCAAAATTGGTTCACTGCTAATAATCTAGTATTAAATGGGAAAAAAACTAAGTGCATAAGATTTTCTTTACCGAATGTCAAAGGTAGTGATTGTGAGATAATATTGAATCAAGAGAAACTTGAATTCGTCGATAGAACTGTTTTCCTAGGGATCACGCTCGACTCAAGGCTACAATGGGGTCCGCATTTAACATCTCTTGCAGGACGGCTAAGTTCAGCAGCTTATGCTGTGAGAAAAATCCGTCAATTTACTGATGTAGATACCGCGAGACTGGTCTATTTTAGTTACTTCCATAGTATCATGTCTTACGGTATTTTGCTTTGGGGACGGGCTGCAGACATCGATTCTATTTTTATTCTGCAGAAAAGAGCTATCAGAGCCATTTATAATCTCCGCAGGCGCGATTCTCTAAGGGAACGGTTTAAAGAAATTAACATCATGACGGTACCTTGTCAATATATCTACGAAAATATCATGTATGTAAGGAAAAATTTACATCTTTTTAGTAAAAGAGGTGAAAGACATAATTATAGTACTAGAAATAGGGACCTATTAGTTCAACCAGGATTTAGACTAGCTAAAGTAGACTCATCTTTTATGGGATACTGTTTAAAATGTTATAATAAAATACCTCCCCACATTCTTCAACTGAATGAGACAAAATTCAAGTCTTGTATTAAACGCACACTATGCAGACAGGCATATTATAAGTTAGGGGATTACATCGCTGATAAAAATGCCTGGCTCAATGCTGGTCCTGCTCCACAATCACAACTATTTGATTAACACTTAAAAATGCTGTTGGAGCTGCTGAAGATTGTAAGTCTATCTTTGCATTGTATAAATTCAATCTCCTAGTATTGTATAATTGCATAGCACATGTTGAGTACTATGTACATACTATAAAGCTACCATTTACTGGGTACGTCTTTCATTGACTGAATGTGCCCTGGCGGCTGAGAGTATGTCATGCTCACTCAAATGTCTCGCTGATGGCGGCGCATGTGTTGGATCATTTAGCTCCCTTCAAAATGGTTGAGCTGAATGGTGCTAATACATGCGTCATGTTCGTGAACGGGCGCCGTCAGTAGGGACTGGTCATCTCTTTGCTGCCATGGCTTATTTTATTTTAATTTAATATTTGAATTGTTGTTTTTTCTCATCTTTTCATTATGGACGCTTTTAACGTTCTGCATCGTTCTCACATGTATAATTTTTAACGTGAATGATGTAACCAAGACTTTGTAACCATATTATTTTGATTTAAAAGAGTGTCCATGGAGTTTCTTGCCCGTTCTTCTCCATAGGTACCTACGCTTTGGAATGGGCAACTAGCTTCATCTTTCTGACTGACCGACCCCTTGACAATTCAAAAGTGCCTGTAATTGGTTTAATTGAAATAAATGCTTTGAGTTTGAGTTTGATTAGCTCTCATTCAGTACCAACTAGCAACGCTGAGTATAGTAAGTAATTAAAACTTAATTACGAAAATAAGCACGAAATACATTTTCGTTCAAAATTAAAACCCACCAGCTCCTCGACTATTAATATCGTTGAACCCTGTATAAACAAACGGGTCTTAATTTACGATCTGTCTCCTGGCTTATATATCCTAGAGCACACGCGATTTCATGTTAGCGGAGCTCTTGAGACTAGGCAAGGAGCTAGGAGTACGCCCGCAAATTCATTATCACCGCGATGCTGCGACGCGACGGCGAATATTTGTGAAAATCCCGCCATGCCTCAAGTTGTATATGGAAATACTTTGTCCTGCGCTGTCTCCTGGACTAATTTGTTTTCATGCGGCCTTATAACGACGCTGTGTTTTTTCGTATATTTTTTTGTGTTCTTTGAGCTCTGACAATCTCTCATATTATTCTGGGTATGTCGGGATTAAATATGAATTCTGTACAATTTTGCGTTTGGAAAACTTGTGTCCTGCTGATATTTATACTGTAACTAGCTGTGCCCCGCGGTTTCAACCGCGATAAAAGTATTATAGTCCTTTTTTATTGATTCCCTTTACATATCTCCACCCCCCTTTTTACACCCTTAGGGGATAATTTCGGGGATAAAACTATTCTATATCCTTCCCCACAACTCAAACTATCTCCATACCAAATTTCATCTAAATCGGTTCAGCGGTTATTGATTCCCCGTACAAACTTCCACCCCCCTTTTCACCCCCTTAAAGGATGATTTCTGGGATAAAAAACTTTGTCTGTCATCCAAAATTTCCCCTCAATTTAAAAACGAAATATCCGGTAATTTTTTTCTAATACATATATATTTTTCATTTTATTACAGTCCACCCACCTTACAAGGAAATAAAACCCCTAATATTCAATAACAAATTATAGAAACATCCTCATACATTACATTGGCCTCAACTAAAGTAATTTTCAGTTCATACTCTATCCCAAACCCCCATTACTATTCATGAGGGACCAGGTTCAAATCCACCTCGCCCCTCTGGATTCCATTAAACTGGAATCCAACCCTTGTACGTACCAAAAAACCTCATATAATATTTACAAGGGATGAAAACTTACTACAAACAATATACTTTACAATTTTAGTGATAAAGTAAATTTTCATTTGTACGTGTATCTATTTCTGGTTTGGCTTTTTCCTCTCGTGATTGAAAGCACAAGTTCCTAAAAGTTTGTTATGCTTATTTTATTTTACACTAGCCCCTGCCCGCGACTTCGTTCGCGTGAAATTTCTTGTTCCCCCGACTATCCCCGTCGCATCACGTTACCTACCCGCGCTATCACTTCGCTTTCGCTTAGCGTTATTTCTGACTTTTTATTCTATTCGCTCGGCTACTAAGAGACATAGCGTGATGTTCAATAGCCTATAGCATTCCTCAAGAATTGGGCTATCAAATGTAAAAAGATTTTTTCAATTCTGACTGGTAGTTCCAGAGATTACCCCCTACATACAAACTTACAAATTTTACCTCTTTATTATACAATGTGGAGCAGGACGTTTGACATTCCTTTAAACCACGTATAGAGTGGCATGCCCTTTACCCGTATACAAAAAATCAATCAAATCCAATGAATACTTTAGCCACAGGAAATTATTTTTAATTTTCTTAATATTCAACATGATGTAGATCTGAGTTCGTAATAATAACACACCCCGGACACTCCATACAACGCTCGCAAAATAATTACCTACTACTACTACATTGACAAATGACGTTTGTATACGTGTAAATGTGTGCGTGAAATCTAGTAGGGCTGGCTGGCGCAGTATTGCGTAGGCGGCGGCGCTGCCCGAACGTATGCAACAATGGGGCCGGGCGCCGCGCGCCGCGACACTAGGTACTCACAGAAATCTAATTAATAACATTTCTATTGTACTACTTTTAAAGTCGAAGAACGAATAGAACGTGAAAGAAAGAGACATAACTAAGAAAATAAAGAGAGAGAGCAATTTGGTATGTTAATATTACGGAAGTTTTAATTGTTCTAAAACGAAGAAAACTTGAAAAATAAATGATTAATAGAGAAAATTATGAAAATAAATTATCACAACACTGGCTTAACTTGTTTGTCTGTAATATACTAGCTTTTATTTTTTATGGGTTTAAAGGATATTTGAGTTGCTGTTCCTTACCTTCTTTCATGTTTCGGGAACCGAAAGAAACTCCTGTCTTTATCGTTCCTCGATGAAGATAAGCATCCAAATAATGCACAATATACAACCATCGTGATTAACACAAAATATAAAACTTTAAAAAAATAATGTGTTCGTGTCAGCAGTAGGTAGGTACAGCGCTGCGGTTCTTGTGTATGCGAGCGCCATTGTTAAAGAGCAGGCGACGAACACATCGAAGTGCGGGGTGAGGTGCGGTAACTGATGTTAGTGCGGGGAAGGGAGTGGCCTTTCTGTACGCAGTACTTTAAGTATTCTGTGATAATAAGTAAACATTGTAAGGTCAGGAACCTGTGCAAAAACGTACCTACGATTCTATGCTTGAAAGACAGAGAAAGGTGTCATACGGCCCCACTCTGACGCGCCCCGCCCACTCACAAAATACTACGATTAGAAAGAAAAAGAAATATTACTTACGAAAATAATGCATTAGTGGTGCATAGAAAATTGCGAATGTGTGTGAGCGGAATATTTTCGGCAAATAGTCCTTGAATCGGTAACTATGTCATGTCAGTGCATAGCGGCGCCCTTTGAGGAAGCACACGCCTACTTTTTTTATCACAAAACGAGCCGCGCGCGCATTGTCGTGATTTTATGAAAAGTTTTAGTTGTTATTGTGATTAAAGACGATTTATGATAATTGGATTAGTGCATAGGTTAGTGTGACTTATTGTTAAGTGCTAGTGTAATATTGGTTAGTTATTTTGGACATTTATTAGGTAGCTAGTTTTGTGATTTAGGCACACCCCGGACACTCCATACAACGCTCGCAAAATAATTACCTACTACCACTACATTGACAAATGACGTTTGTATACGTGTAAATGTGTGCGTGAAATCTAGTAGGGCTGGCTGGCGCAGTATTGCGTAGGCGGCGCGGCGGGCGCTGCCCGAACGTATGCAACAATGGGGCGCCGCGCGCCGCGACACTAGGTACTCACAGAAATCTAATTAATAACATTTCTATTGTACTACTTTTAAAGTCGAAGAACGAATAGAACGTGAAAGAAAGAGACATAACTAAGACAATAAAGAGAGAGAGCAATTTGGTATGTTAATATTACGGAAGTTTTAATTGTTCTAAAACGAAGAAAACTTGGAAAATAAATGATTACTTAATAGAGAAAATTATGAAAATAAATTATCACAACACTGGCTTAACTTGTTTGTCTGTAATATACTAGCTTTTATTTTTTATGGGTTTAAAGGATATTTGAGTTGCTGTTCCTTACCTTCTTTCATGTTTCGGGAACCGAAAGAAACTCCTGTCTTTATCGTTCCTCGATGAATATAAGCATCCAAATAATGCACAATATACAACATCGTGATTAACACAAAATATAAAACTTTAAAAAAATAATGTGTTCGTGTCAGCAGTAGGTAGGTACAGCGCTGCGGTTCTTGTGTATGCGAGCGCCATTGTTAAAGAGCAGGCGACGAACACATCGAAGTGCGGGGTGAGGTGCGGTAACTGATGTTAGTGCGGGGAAGGGAGTGGCCTTTCTGTACGCAGTACTTTAAGTATTCTGTGATTTAGGTTAGGTTTGTAAGTTTTTTGAGTTTAATTATGCCTCAAATAAGGTACACAGCTGCCGAGTACACCGACATGGTACTTAGGTACGGAGAATGTCACCAAAATGCTACTATTGATGATTTTAATTGTGATTGTGATGTAATATTACGTGATTAATTATTCAATCAATGATCTTTTGTTAATTAACAACTCGCTACTTTATTGAGTTTATGCCGCTGCTAAAGTACCTACGCCCAGCACCGCCGCCGCCCGCTGCACCCCTCACCCCGCCGCGTAATAGGTCAGTGACTTTTCGTAGATAAAGCGTGTTTACTTTTTATGCAGTTGATTCTGCTATTTATTTTGTTTGAAAATTGCAATTTTTTAATGTTCCATTAACTACAAATCTTCGTGGTTTAAAATGTTTCGATGGACTAGTACTGTGCTCGTTTTAATTTAATGTCGTAGTTCCATATCCACATTGTATTATTAGTATAGATGAAGGTCTGACTTATCTTTTACTATACTCCAATTGTTTAGGTAATTAAGTAAAGGTAAACAAAAAAACCACGTGACTTAGTTAGCCGACTAAACGTAATATCACTCACTTCACTTGTCATGCTATGTCACAGTTGTACTCTTCAATTTAGCAACATTATTAACGAATTATAACGTTGCTAAATTGAAGAGTACAACTGTGACGTTGCATGACAACTGAATAGACTGGTATTACGTTTAGTTGGTTAACCACGGCACGTGGTTTTTTTTGTTTACCTTTATTTAATTACCTAAACAAATGGAGTATAGGTTATTGTATGCAGATCATCAAAATCAAAAGTCATTTATTCAAACTGCTGAGAATCAGAACTTTTCGAACGTCAAAATTACAAAAGACAGTCCCCCAAAACGCCCGCCCTTCGCCACTTCCTAGTCCTTCATACCATCATCATCATCCATCACCCTAGTCTTTTCTCAACTATGTTGGGGTCGGCTTCCTGAATACCATTATTTTAGAGACACCAACCAGTCTTTCACAAACTAGTTTCACATAGTTTTCAAGCATGTTTCAAATGATACATAATATATTATGATATGATTATTTGTGATGAGAAAAATAAATTGTATTACTTTATTTATTTTTGTATTGGGATTGCCCGAAAGGGTTACCACAACCCCGGAACATAAAGGGCTAAGAAAGGAACACGGGTGGGTTTTGGTCAGTAAGAGTCTGACAGTCCCTTCCGCTCCACCCAGAGCGGTCCGAGGGTCATTCCGCGGAAATCCAGTAACGGCGAATATATGCTAATAATAAATTAAATATCATAGCTGCATTCTTTTTTTACTTTATATGACATTTCTTACATGTTTTTACGTATGGCGCCGCTATCTAAAAAAGTATAACACCCTTATTTAATTTATTATTGCAATCAACACGCACCAAATGTCCTTACCATTTCCAAACAAAAGTCGGCCTAATTGCGCGGAATGGCCCGGGAGGAGCCATTTGATGATTTTCCAACCTCAAAAAAAAAAAAACAAAGGCTACTACAACAGGTAACAATCACAGCATATCAAGCGCTAGGTTCACATTATAGGTTTCATTATAGGACCAGAGGGGGTTTTCGTAATTTTGTGAACGTTCTCAGTCAGAAGACCAATTCCCGTAATTAAAAACGTTCAAAATCTAGTCGCACTTTCATCTCAGCATTAACAATCAATGTCAAAAACTTGTCAAAAATTATGTACTTATAAATTAGAGGCATTTTTGACAGATGACAGGTTGAGATCAGACTGTGAACGTTCTTAAAATTGAGAGAATTTCCCCTCAGATCTCAGCCTCAATCTGTCAATAATACCTCTAATTCCGTACATTTTTGGCAAGTTTTTGATGTTTGTCGCCGAGATGTGACTGCTAATAGATTTTGAACGTTTTAAATTACGAGAATTAGCCTTCTGCATAGCTATTCACAAACAGTCGATACGCTTCCGTATCGTATCGAACATTAATCATTGTTATCGTAGGAGTCTTCTAAACGCTGTTCACAAGTCCAAAACCCGAAAATTTTGTCAGTTTAAATCAAATAGACGCCCGCTATTCTTCCAACAGCTCTTTGCTGTCGGGGGCAAGGAAAATCAGGTTATCGAAATGTGTCATTTTCGATACGATAGCTTGTCGTAAGGTTGTGAATAGCTATGCTGATCATCAAAAGCGTGATCGCACGACCGACTAGCAACAACAATAGTAATGATGAAAACTACAGTAAAAAGCTTAATTCAAAAAATTACAGCTACAAGGTCTATCCGTCTGCCCTCCGACACACTCCTACTTAGGCAGGAAATAAGTAGGAGACCAAACACGCCAGCTAAAAGTACATAATTGACACAAGCTTTATTAAGAAGCGTACTTACTTTTTAGGGTTCCGTAGTCAACTAGGAACCCTTATAGTTTCGCCATGTCTGTCTGTCCGTCCGTCCGTCTGTCCGTCCTCGCTTAATCTCTGTGACCGTTAGCACTAGAAAGCTGAAATTTGGTACCAATATGTATATCAATCACGCCGACAAAGTGGTAAAATAAAAATTGGAAAAAAATGTTTTATTAGGGCAGCCCCCCTATATGTAAAGTGGAAACTGATTTTTTTTTAATTTCTACCCTAACGTGTGATATATTGTTGGAAAGGTATTTAAAAATGAATAGGGGTTTACTAAAATCATTTTTTGATAATGTCAATAATTTCGGAAATAATCGCTCCAAAAGTAAAAAAACAATGTGTCCCCCCCCCTCTAACTTTTGAACCATACGTTTAGAAAATATGAAAAAAATCTGAAAAGTAGAACTTTATAAGGACTTTCTAGGAAAATTATTTTGAACTTGATAGAAACAACAGTTTTTGTACAAAAAAGACAAAAAGTTGTACAAAATCATTTCTGGACTAAGTTCGTAGTATAATCGTATATGCAAGCATTTTTTTTTTAACTTCGTTTACTTATTTTATTATCCTGAACGTATCTTTTTTCAAACAAAAAAAGAATTATTAAAATCGGTTCTCGCAATCCAAAATTACCACCGAAAACTTCAGGCACGTCTATGTATTTATTAGTAACCCAATTCCCCGAGAGATGGCGCTGTAAGTACTTATTACATTGGGTCGGGTATTATCGAATTGTACGTAGGAACACTTATTGTGACGGACGGGAAACTACGGAACCCTACACTGAGCGTGGCCCGACACGCTCTTGGCCAGTTTTTTATGTAGAATTCTATTGATTTTCTGTGGATTACCTTTTCACATGCCATTAACATTTTCTTTTGTAATGTATCTAAAAATATGATCATAAAAATACAAAGCCATTAAAAATACATACATGACTTCATCGTAACAAACGTTAAAGCAGGCAGAATATAAAGCAAGGACCCTCTTCATAGCTTGGAGGACTCGTGGGTACGAGTGCCACTGTGACATTACATAATACCTATCTACCTACGGGTAGTAGACAGTGTTTCAGGTGCAGTTAGGTCCTTGTGTCATACGGGTAAAAAGTTTGGAGAACAGACAGAAGTCGCAGTTTTAAAATGTTGATGTTTGTTTTTTTTTTTTAAGTGAAACTTCTTTACTCACGCTTGACTTGGGGAGTAAACTGGCGAACGCGTGACGTAAGTACGAAAAGTGTGATCGGGCGAGGCGAACGGGAGTTGAGTGGGGGATATAAGCAAGAGAAAGCAGTGCGCGCGCACATTTTCTTTCTCTCTTCCTCTCATAGCCAAATACGTTTGAAGTTTCACTTCAGTCGTGTGGTCTTAAGCACACTCGGTTTTTTTTTATCAAGGGAATTTTTACTATTCGTCGGTCTAGCGCTGGTCTAACATAAAATGACTTGTAAACTATTTAGTGCATCGATCAGAAGGCCGGTTCCCGTAACTAAAAATTACGAGAATTGCCTCTCAGGACTGTTATAAAATTTTATAAATCCTTAGCATAAGAAATTATACTGCCTTCTATTGTTATATTCCTCAAGCCATTACCTCAAATACCACAAAATACAAATAGATTCTGCCAATATTCTTGAAAGCACTCTGTGGAAAACTAAGCTATTTTCCAGAAAAAACACAATTTCCTCTAAAACTTGGTGAAATTCAGTAGTTGAGGCGTCAAGAAATATTTGACAAAGTTTCTGATTTACTCGTTTAATATGGCTTAGGACAGTAAGGATGACATAATATCCTCCAGGACCTTACTATAATCAACCGTGGCACCTCTATGTCACCCATCATACGCCTTAGCGCACTAGGAAAGTGCTTTCCGTGACGTCATTGTGCTACACTTCACTTTACGCCCTCATTGTACGTGCAATTTCTTAGCGCACTGCATATAATCACAGGTTACATATTACATAGTACGGTCAAGTTAAATTGTAGCGGGGTGAACGAACCTTTATTACAAACAACCTTCAGAAAAAAAAAAGATAAATTGTTTACCCATTCTGCAAAAAATACGACGTACATTATAAAATACAAACATTAAAGTAGCCAAAAGCCTAGTATTCGAAAAAAAATGAAATAAAAAGGGAAATTTAAAAACTTATTTTTAGTATGGGAGCAATTCGAAATTCAAGAAAAAATAACCATGGGAACCGTCGCCTATTCAGTCCGAAATGTTTGTTTTTCACAGTCGTAGCAAAACTAAAAGTTGTTGCAATACATGTTGTCTGTGTTTTTTTCTGTAATTTAAACTTTTGTACTTTTCCATACTTATAATATTATAAATGCGAAAGTCTGTCTGTTACCTCTTCACGTTTAAACCGCTAAACCGACCTAAATCAAATTTGGTACAGAGATAATTTGAGTCCCGGGAAAGGACATAGGATAGTTTTTTATCCCAGAAATCATCCTTTAAGGGTGGAATTTTGTATGGGGAATCAATAACCGCTGAACCGATTTACATGAAATTTGGTTTTGGTTTGGTTGAATTTGTTTATGGTGATAGTTTGAGTTGAGGGGAAGGATATAGAATAGTTTTATCCTCGAAATTATCCCTTAAGGGTGTTAAAAGGGGGGTGGAAATTTGTAAAGGGAGTCAATAAAAAAGGACTATAAGACTTTTATCGCGGGTGAAACCGCGGGCCACAGCTAGTACCTACATAATGATGGTGCAGTTTTTTTTAGTCAGTTACGCATTCATACGTCATTGTAAACAGTCGCTGACCAAAGCCATATACCACCCTTTCCCATGCTGCATGTAGATATTTTTGGAACCAACCAGATCTACCTACTAAGGTAGATCTGGTTGGTTCCAAAAATATCTGATGAAAATGTAAACAAATCTGTGGATGTCAATTTGTTGTTCCACTTACAAATTGAGGGCTTTTCGTTGATTACTTAAACCCGAAAGTTTCTAATATTAAATCAGCTTATAGATGTTTTTATTTGGCAATAAATTGAGTTTAATTTTTGTTATAACATTAATTTTCATTCCCACTTTTTGTTGGAATACTGCTCAGAAAGTCGGGTCATATTTCAATCATGATTTGAAAGACAGGTAGCGACATCTAGCGTCCTGCAGCAATTGTGACCGTCTAAAGATATTGTTATTTTCCTCGGGAACAGTCTACCCTATGTCCTTTTCTATACCCCTGACAACGTATATGCAAAATTTCATGATAATCTGTTCAATGGATTAGGAATGAAAAGGTAACAAACAAACTTACTTTTGCATTTATAATATTAAGTTAGGATTTTGGTAATAGAGCAGTATTTATTGATGGCAGTAAAAATCGCATTGTGGTTTTGCAAAGCATTGTACCTACAGTATACATATACATACATATTAGGTCCTTACATATGAAATTGGCGTTTTTCGTACTGGCCACTTTAATCACGAATTTCTCCTCTTTGGTAAGGAATTCCAAATTCAAATTTGTACAGCTATTTACTCATGTATTTGTGCTTCGATGACCGTCATTCATTTGTTTTTTTTCTTCTGTTTTTTCTGTTTGCGTCACTCATTTTACAAAATGGAAAATTTAAAATATCGCATTATTTACGAGTACGAGTTCCGCCGTGGCACTAGTGCTGCGGAAACGACTCGAAGGGTGAATGATGTGTATGGCGGTCATGTTGCAAAAGAAAACACAGTTCGTTTTTGGTTCCAACGTTTTCGTTCTGGAAATTTCGACCTGCAGAACAAGCCCCGTGGACGGCCTGAGACCCAAGTTGATAATGGAGAATTGAAGGCTATTGTGGAAGCGGACCCATCGCAAACCACGTCCGAGTTAGCTGCAGGCTTCGATGTTAGTGATAAAACTGTTTTAATTCACTTGAAGCAAATTGGGAAGATTAAAAAGCTTGAAAGCACGACAACGCCAGACCACACACTGCGCAACAGACGGCTACCAAATTAGAAGAGCTTGAATTGGAATGTCTTAGACATCCTCCGTACTCCCCGGACCTTGCTCCAACAGATTACCATTTTTTTCGCAATTTGGATAACTTTTTGCAAGGGAAAAAATTCAACTCCGATGGGGCAGTCCAAATCGCCTTCAAAGATTTTATTGATTCCCGTCCGACTGGTTTTTTTAGTAAAGGGATCAATGAACTACCTATAAGATGGCAAAAGTGCATTGAAAACAATGGTTCATACTTTGATTAATTAAATATATTATATTAAAAAATATTCGACTTTTTGTTCCTTCCATACAAAACGCCAATTTCATATGTAAGGACCTAATATATATAGCAATGGTATACAGGGTGAAATCAGCTGTTCGCTACATTTTGATGAGTTATACGAACATAAATGTAGGGAACAGCAGATTTTTTTTTCGCGATTTCATTCTTGGTCCCATAGTAAAAGTTGTTCATAATGATGAGTACAATGACCCCTTAAGAGGAAAACGGTGATTAAAATTTCACCCAGTATAGGCTATCTGCATAATGTAATACTTAGCATAATATAGTCAAGTAAATGAAATGCCAGCTCAAACTTCAAAAAGCGCACGTTTCAATTCTTCTCTCATCCATTTGCATAAATTACAAACTGCAGCAGAACTGCTTTGTAGTGCAGTACCTACTGCTGGGATTTTTAATTCTAGTACTCTTTATTAATCGTTAATTAAATCTCTGAGGGACTGTGCTTAGTGCTACTATACTCGTGTGTTGCTCCTTTGTTAAATGTTTTCCTAATTTACCTTTTAACACTGTCCTCACTTCAGGTATTTCGTGAATGTAACATCATCTCTTTGAGAAATTCTAATGGATCGACCATAGATTTTAATTTCTTCGTCAGCAGGAATTTTATGTAACGTCCCTTTACGTAAAATTCCTGCTGGCGTTTCAACTGCTTATTCGATCCATAATAATTTCTCAAAGCGATAATAGATAAGTAATGAAAGCAGTGGTAGCCCAGTGGTAACGCACGCAAATTACGAGTTGTACGTGGTTGTACGTCATAGGTTCGAACCCAGACAGGTGCTTTATTTTTTGTGTAAATTATTTCATAACCACAAAATCTGCTCTCAAAATGGTGAAGGAAAACATCGACAGAAAACCGGCATTTCTTAGAACCAAAAATTCTAAGACAAATTACGAGTTTTAAGCCGTAGGTTCGAACCCAGATAGGCGCTTTAATTTGTGTAAATTATTTCATCACTACAAAACCTGCTTTCAAAATGGTGAAGGAAAACATCGTCAGAAAACTGGCACGTCTTAGAACCAAAAATTCTAAGACATGTGACATCTATTAACCCGTACTGGGCCTGCGTGGTGGATTACGGCCCACTTCCTCTCACTGAGAGGAGGCTTGTGTCCCAGCAGTGGAAACATTATAGGCTGATTATGAATAGAGTAGA
The DNA here is from genome assembly GCA_945859645.1 of Amphipoea oculea. Lineage (NCBI taxonomy): Eukaryota > Metazoa > Arthropoda > Insecta > Lepidoptera > Noctuidae > Amphipoea > Amphipoea oculea. The sequence continues at coordinate 19,304,503 of OX243880.1, forward strand.
TAATAACGTTAAATTATTACTTACTTTTTTTTTTTCAAGTGTATCCAGCGCTGTAACTTCGTAGGTAACACCCTTATAATAGCTATGCCTTTCATTTTGACTGTTTGACAGCTAAACAAGATTCATTACGTTATTTACGTTGTTGAACAGACGAACTTTTCAAACGTACGAAGCAATTAAGGATTAAGAATTTCCTGCAAAATCCTTCGGATTGTAATTGAAAGTTTGTTCCGCAACTAGGGTGCTGGTTCACTCACGATGTTTTCCTTAACCGATATCAGAGGTTTGAAATAAGCTAAAAAGTACAAGTCCGCGGTATTGTTTGGAGATAAAAATAATTGAGTATCAATGAAAAGGTAACCGTCTTCAAATAATAAGAATAATATGTACTGGGGAATGCAGAACCGGGATTTTTGGGACCTTCTGGCTAAAGAAGCGGGATTCCCGGTACTTTCGATACTTTCGGGAAATGATACTTCGCGTTTAGAATATTTCTAATTTGGCGTGGAATACACTTGCTACGTAGTAGTAGAGTTGAGAGTGTTGAAACGGATAAAGTAAGAGACAGACGAAATGACAGGGCAAAATAAAAACATTTCGCGATTTCCCGGTACTTTCGGTTCCGGGATTTCCCGGGACTATTCACTAATATGTACAGACGCCAGCACATCAACCTACTACAATCTGTCAAATTTATTTAATAGATTTTCAACTTTATCGCAAAAATATAAGGTTCAAAGTTGATTGCTGTGTTTCGTCGATGCGTGGGAGTTCCACTGCCTTAGGCATATTCTAGGCACGCTCGTTCCATCATAGACCTCATCCATCGCTTTCCATCAGGCGTGATCGAGGTCAAGAGCGGGCCCATTTAGGAATACAAAAAAAAATTGGCTTCTGAAAGTGTGCCTTTTTTCAAGTCATGGGTACATCTCCTTGTTGCCATGCCAGTATCTCCCTATTGTTAACCTTGATAGGTACACAATACCTGTGTATTAACATAATACTCCATGCATCCCCTCATCATCATAATCCATCCACTTCGTATACAAAAAATGACTTTATTCCGGCCTCATCCACCTGCAAACCTTCTAAACCCGTACTTTCTTCCCAATTTCTGTGCTAAAGCCACTCCAGGCTGGTTATCATACAGATTGTTTCGTTTCGGTGAAATATGTGGTAAATTGAAGCGTGTGTACGGCCAATTTGCGTTGATTTCTTTATCCGGGGCCCGGTCGGACGTGACTCGCCCGAGATGAATCTAAATGAGAAGGTAGTAAGGACGTAGTGTTAGCGGGGCTATGGTATTGGGATTGTTAAGATTCTCAAAATCAAACCTTTACGATGAGAAACCCTTGAACATTGTAACCCTTGTGCTGGGTGATGGTTTTTGAAGAGAAACTCCGAAATGCAGTAGACTGTATATTATTAAAAATGTGCGGTACATATAAAAACTCGGAGCGCAAGAGACGTGCGGCGGTCGCTATAGCTCGATCGGCACCACCGGGGTCCGCGCGTTGAGGACTCGTGCTCCGCGCACCCCGCACCTCTCTTACCTCTTACAATTGTATAAATATAGGTAGGTATATATACGTCGCGAACATGCCCCACCCCAGTGCTGCCCTAGCAGCACTCATCCCCAATCGGCAGGCGAGCGACGCGCGTGGCAGACCGTGTAAGTAGTCCAGTTTTGGTTTTAATCTTAACCATTCTGACCCGGCCATCTTTTCCAGGCATGACTTCTTGTATTAAGCCCCGCGGCCACACATTCCGGGGCCCGTCAGGCTCTATTATCAGTACAAGATCTCCCACTTGTAAGGGCCTCTGCTCAGCATGCCACTTCTTCCTTGGTACTAGGTCGGGCAGAACCTCTTTCACCCAACGTTTCCAATACTGGTCGGCAAGCAGCTGGGCAATGCGCCACTGCTTCCTTAAATATAATTCCGATCCGTCGAAATTACCCATCTGGGGTAAGTTGGATGACGACCCCACAAGAAAATGGTTTGGCGTTAATGTCTCCTGACTATTTGGTTCTACTGAAACATGGGTCAATGGCCGGCTGTTAACCATATTTTCAACTTCGGCTAGCAGAGTATTCAAAGTCTCTTCTCTTGGTGCTCGTTCTTTCAGTACGACTTTTAGTGAAGTTTTGACGCTACGGATTAACCTTTCCCATGCCCCACCCCAGTGTGGGCTGGCAGGGGGAATAAAAGTCCACCTGGTACCTTGATTCATGGCCGCATTCTTAAGCGTTTCTTCATCAAGTTCATGCAATGACCTCGTGAGTTCTGCATCGGCACCTCGCAGATTCGTGCCATTATCAGAAAATATCTGCTGAGGCCAGCCTCGTCTCGCAGCCATGCGACGGAGAGCCATGATGAAGGAATCGGACGTGAGCGATGCGACTGTCTCCAGATGTATAGCTCTCACGGTCAAGCAAGTAAACAGTACGCCATACCGCTTCTCTCTACGTCTGCCAACAGCGACTTCCATGGGGCCGAATAAATCAACACCACAAAATGTGAATGCACGCTGATGATGGGCCACCCTAGCATAAGGTAAATCTCCCATTCTAGGTATTTCAGGTTTGCACTTTTTAATCCGACATATCATACATTTGGATGAAACATTTTTCACAGTAGGTCTCATTCTTGTAATCCAGTATTTTTGTTTTAAGTTATTCACAACTGTTTCTTGATAACCGTGTGCGGCTCTTATGTGGTAATGTTTGACAATTAGCCGTGCGATATAATTTCGACCATCCATAATTGCAGGTCTCTTAGTTTTGGGTGAAACATCAGTGGCGTTTTCTATGCGACCACCAGCGCGTAGGACTCCGTGTTCGTCAAGGAACGGGGACAAGGTAAGTATTTTGCTATTTTTCTGTACATATTTTCCGTTTTTCAGGTCATTCACTTCTTGTGGAAACGACTGAGCTTGCGAGTACTTCAGCAATAAATTTTCAGCGCACTCCATGCTAGCGAAATTATCATCGGTAAGTTTTCTACATCGGTTAATAAAGGTAAGTACCATATAAGTAGATCTAAGTAGGCGCAACCATGAGGAGAACCTAGTCGGTTCTGGTACAGGTAAGTCTATTGTTTCATTTTGTATCATAGTTACGCATTCCAAATCGTTTTTATTTACAGGTTTCAGTACATCGGTCGGCCAGTCACGTTCTTCACTACGCAAAAAGGTAGGTCCCTTAAGCCATTCATTTTCCAAGATACCGCAATCATACATTATCCGCGTACCGATGTCAGCAACGTTTAATTTTGTAGGTACGTATCTCCATTCATTAGCAAGCGTCAACTCATCAATCTCGCCCAAGCGATGTGCTACGTACGGTTTATAAGTACGCGCCGCGTTTCTTATCCAGTGCAACGTAGTACTAGAATCGCTCCAAAACGTTCTGTGCTCAGGTTTTATTTTGTGTTCCTTAGTAATTGCATCCGCCAGTCGAGCTGCTAAAACAGCAGCTTGTAATTCACATCTTGGTATCGATATATTTTTATTAGGCGTCACTCTGCATTTGCTTGCTATAAATGTTACGTTAAAAATTCCATTGCATTCCCAGCGCCAGTAAACAACCGCGCACATCGCTATAGACGATGAATCACAAAATATATGTAGTTGTAGGTTCGAATAACGAGTATTCATATGCGGCGGAGGGGCGGCGAGCGCATCGTCGTCTCGCAGCAACAGCTGAGAAACCGGTTTGTTACACGTAGCGGCGGCGGCGGCGCGGCTCGTACCCGCGGCCGCGGCGTCGCAGTAGTATCTAGGTAGCTTCACGTTATGCAATGTTTTTAGCAGGTCCATCCATTTACACCACTCGCTATATACGTCATCGGGTATCGGTTCATCCCAGGTAAGACTTAATCGCCAAGTATTCTGAATAATAATCTTTCCGATTATAGTGAATGGCGAAAGAAATCCATAAACGTCAAAAATTGACATTACCACTCGAAGCATGTCCCGTTTCGTAGGCCTTTGTTTACCGCTAATTATATTTATAGGTATTTTCTTGAATGATACATCGAAGCCTAAAGTATCTTCATCGGGCCGCCACAATAGGCCGAGTGTTCGCTCGCCTTGGTACTGCTCGCCGATTTTAAACCTTACGGCGGTCTCTCCGAGGGTCTCTTTTGGCAGAGTATCGAGTACCGATTTACTATTGCTTGTAAAATTTCGTATTTCAAAGTTTCCCTGTTGATGTATCATTTTTACTTGGTGAATTAGCTGGATAGCAGTGTCTTCATCTGGCAGGCTGTCGATCCAGTCGTCCATGTAGTGTTGATGATATATAGCTTGCGTAGCTGATGGATATATTGACTCGAAGCGTTGTGCGTTTTTATTTTTCACGAATTGCGCAATGAACGGCGAACAATTCGCGCCAAATATCAATGACGACATAGCAAATGTCTTCACTGGCCCTTCTGGTTCACTTCTGTATAAAAATCGAAGTGCATCCTGATCTTCAGATCTAATTTTAACTCGCAGGAACATATCCTTAATATCGCCCGTCACGGCCACACGATTCTCACGAAAACGTAACATTATTCCAAAAAGGGACGCAAGCAAATCCGGGCCTTTCAATAAATAATGATTCAAGGACAAATCATTCGTCTTGGCTGCCGCGTCGAATACTAGGCGAAGTTTTGTTTTGTTCGGGTTATCCACTCCAAAATGGGGTAAGTACCAGGTTCGTGGGGTAACCTTCGTGTCAGCCAACTCATGAGCATAGTTGTTAACCAGTAGGTGCTGAACCCGTTCCACGTATCTTTGTTTAAACCCGTTATCGTTCTTCATTTTTCGTTCGACGTTTTTTAGACGTGACATCGCATGAGAGAAGGAGTCGGGCATTATGCATTTTTCGTCCTTCCAGGGTAACCCGACGTACCACTTGCCGTCAACGAGAGTAGAAGTTTGCTCCAACAGTTCACGAGCGCGTTCATCATCGCAGTTCAGCCGCGGTTTAGCAGAAATCCCCATAGATTCTACGGCAAAGTTACGGCGAACTTCTTCGTGTAATTCATCAAGCAACCGTTTGTTCTCGGTGACGTCATCGTTGTTTCCATAATTAGTGATCAATAAAGTTGCATGCGGCGCGCGCGTCGATGACGATGACGTCACGCTCGTAGGCGCCCTGCCGTGCACACACCAGCCCAGCGGCGTGCGGGTGGCGCAGGGCTCATGCAGACCACCGACTATCACTTCCAATGGTATGATTAAATGAAGATTATCTTGCCCTATTAATATTTCAGGCTTAAACTGTCCAAAACATAAATCACTCTTCAGTCTTTGTAGATGCGTAAACTTATCACAATTGACTAAGTTCGTACTTTGCCTCGGTAAGTCTAGCTCTTTTACACTGCGCGCGCTAAACGTAAACATTGTTCCATCTTGGTTTGACAACTTTATGTCAATCACCTGTGTGTCGCACACTAACTCAGTATTGTCCCACGCACCGCGCACACGCATGCACTCTCGTCGTCCGCGCACCCCGGCCCGCGCGGCCAGCCCCGCGCTTATCAATGACACAGTTGATCCGTCATCGAGCAGAGCTGTCGCGTTAATTATACCGTTAGGTCCATGAATGTTTACTTGCACGACTTTTAACAATATTGTAGTTGCATAGTTTATGTTTATGTGCGTAACGACTTCAGCACGCGATTCAACGACTTCAGGACGCGGTTCACTCGCTTCATTGTCTGTTTTTTCCGTGACACTTGCTTGATTATTAGAGTTCGTGTTCTTACAGTTATAGTGCAACAAAGGATGGTGCGGCTGGCCACAGTTGTCTTTATCGCAGGGAGCCGCCGGACATGTTTCCTTGTTATGACGCGACACTAAGCACTTATAACATAAACCAGAACGTTTCACATATTGCCATCGGTCCTTCCGTAATGATTTCTTGAACTTTTTACAGTCAGTTATTTTATGTTTAGATGCGCGGCAAAACTTACACTTATCTTCACTGGGTTCATTTTGCACTAACAATGTTTGTGAACGGTGATGGACGTCACTTTGTTTACGTTTTGTAGAACTTTCACCATATGCGTTAGTCAAGCAAACGGCAGTTTTTGATATCTTGATAGCTTCTTCATTTAAAAAATTACATAGCACAACAAGCCTTGATTCTGCGCCTTCATTGATGAGTGGATAACTGTAATCGACCCATTTCGATACCAGTACAGTAGGTAGCTTGGACAATATTATGGAAACCACATTCATCCCCCGCAGGTACTCATCATGGCCGATAGCCGACACTGCTGCCACATAGTTTTTCACTTTTATCGCAAATGGCACTAAATCTTTGTGATAATCTGAGGACATTGGCGCGAGCTTATTGACACTTTGTATTATTTTGGAAATGATAATATCCGGGTTGCCAAATTGTAACTCTAGCGTGGACATCACAATGTCGGGTGAGGTAGCTCCAATCAGCAGAGCAGTTACTGCTTCTTTAGCTGATCCTTGAAGACATTTTCGTAGCCTCCACAGATTCTCTTTAGCGTTGAAATTACAAACTTGTGTTGATTCCTCGTACGCCTGTTTGAATTGGAGCCACTCCATTGGGTCACCGGAGAATGAAGGTAAATCACGCGGTGTGCATAATCGGCTCAGCATTCTGGCATCTGAACCACCAGCGGCGGAGACAGCGGTTAGTTCCTTCAGTGCAGTCACCAGCAGGTGAACTGTGTCCTCAGTGCCGTCGCGGGCTGGCGGCGGCGGGTGCGGTCTGTCCATTTTGTTACCATTCTGCGGCACAGACTGCAGCGGTTCCAGCTCTTGCTGACTGCGTTCTAACCACTTTTCAACTTCTGTGTGTGTCTGTATTTCACTTCCTTCTGACTGTGAACTGTCTTCTTCCAATTGTGCCAGATCCGACGCTAATTTTTTATCAATTAATTCCATTTGTATGCGGGCTTTAGCTTCTGCCGCTTCTAGTTCTAGTTTCTTTTTCCTTGCCATAACGGACGAGGATGTAGATCTTGCCACCTTAGACTTCAGTGATTTTGGTTTTTCACTTTTGCTCACACTACCCACTTCCATAGTAACTGTTTTTTCACAGCTATTCTTCGCGTGTTCATGTGATTTTCCAGGTAACGTCGACTCTTCGGTTTGAACTAGATCAAGCGATGGTAGTTCCTGCTTGGGCTGACGCTGTTCAGCCTCGGCTTCCAGTTCTTTTTGCCTCTTCGTAGTGTTTCTTGTATTCACCATCTTGCCCGTCGGAGTCCGCGGTAAGTACATTCAGTTAGATCCGGTTCGAATGACCAGCTTGTAACCCTTGTGCTGGGTGATGGTTTTTGAAGAGAAACTCCGAAATGCAGTAGACTGTATATTATTAAAAATGTGCGGTACATATAAAAACTCGGAGCGCAAGAGACGTGCGGCGGTCGCTATAGCTCGATCGGCACCACCGGGGTCCGCGCGTTGAGGACTCGTGCTCCGCGCACCCCGCACCTCTCTTACCTCTTACAATTGTATAAATATAGGTAGGTATATATACGTCGCGAACAAACATAATGCGAGATTTACATGAGATTTACATTAACTCTGTTGTTGACGCAGTGGAATTCAATTTTGTGAATGGTAACCATGACCATAAGTTGATAAGTGTTATAGAAATGTCATTACAATTAGCCTATAATGTTCCCACTGCTGGGACACAGACCTCCTCTCGATAAGAGGGAGTGGACTGTAATCTACCACGCGGGCCCAGTGCGGGTTGGTAGATGTCACGTGTCTTCGAATTTTTTGTTCTATGCCGTTTCCCTCACAATGTTTTCCTTCACCGTTTTGAGAGCAATAGTGTAGTTTATCTATAATATGTATGTATTTAGAAATATATAAGTATGTTTATCAGTTGTCTAGTACCCATAACACAAGCTCTGCTTAGCTTGGGACTAGATGGCGTTGTGTGATAGTTGTGGAATATTATATTATTATATTTTACTCTAAGTAAAGCACCTGACTGGGTTCAAACCTTTTTTTTTTATGGATGGGAAATCATCACATGACCCCTCCCGCTCTGGGTGGAGCGGAAGGGAGTGTCAGACTCTTACTGACTAAAACCCATACGTGTTCCTTACTTAGGCCTTTATGTTCCGGGGTAGCGGTAACCCTTTCGGACAATCCCGCACCCCCGGCAGGCTTCGGCCCTGACCCAGTTTACAACTTGGTAAGTCGCGGCTCTTACCATTGGGCCACCACTGCTCGCAAATGAAATGACATAGGAGCTCAAGAACTTGAAAAACAACATTCATATTTCTCATAACTAATTCCAACACAATCTTAAAACAACAGATTACGCTTTTTCTTCAAGGATCGTAGCAGGGTGGCGTTCTTTAACCTGTAACCTTTACCTACCCCCTCATGGGAGAAAACGAGGGTTTATCAATGTATGCTATTTGAAACTTATTTTCTAAATCACTTACAAAGGACCACCAAATAAGTTACCAATAAGAGAGGTGTTGTTGCCGGGAAATATATCTTCAGTTCCTTTATTTGATGTAAAACTTGCGGCAACCCAACCGCTTATAGTCGTTGTGACAAAACTTCTAAAGCCTTGAATCTTCTAGCAAGTTTAATCGCCCAAGTTGTCTGAACCGTGTCACTGCCGGCAAAATAACAGACTTCTTGGAGTTTAACCGACTTTTACTAGTTTTTATGAGTGCCAACTTGGATCATAGTAAACAGTTTATGATTGACGCACATCTTGTAACTTTCAGTTTTTCTTAGTTTACAGTGAAATATACTTAAACTAGCTGCGCCCCGCGGTTTCACCCGCATAAGTCTCGATCCCGTGGGAATATCGGGATATAAAGTATCCTATGTCCTTTCCCGGGACTCAAACTATCTCTGTACCAAATTTCATCTAAATCGGTTCAGTGGTTTAGGCGTGAAAAGGTAACATACAGACAGACAGACAAGAGTTACTTTCGAATTTATAATATTAGCACATATTAGTATGCAAATATAAGAAACAAGTACAGACGCCAGCACGTCAAGCTATCCGAAACTGTCAAATTTTCCCAATCAACCCTGAACCTTATATTGTAGCGATAAAGTTGAAAATCTATTAAAGAAAGAAGAAGGGTCACGTCCCATAGAAAAATTACCCAGGCCCGACACAAAAGGAACGCATCTCAGTTATTTTGTTATATTAAATGTAACAGAAATAAATTAACACTATTCTGAATATCAGTGGCTATCACCCATATATTGCTATTTGATTTTGGTAAGGCAAAATATTTTAAAATATTTTTTTTAATGAATAGCAATTATATCCATTTAAAATGACGCCAATTTAGATAAAAATACAAAAATAGACAGCTGGAGGCTTTAATTTATTGAGGCATCCACAGGCAAGCCCGGTTAAGCAGACGATAACCTCAAAGTTAAACTGCGAGATGTCATTAAAAAAAATATAAAATAAAATTGGCTTTCTGTGTTGAGATCCGTGCGTTTATTAACCGACTTCAAAAAAGAAGGTTCTGTATTCGAACCGTATGTATGTATGTATGTTTCTTTGTATGTCCGCGATTTTCTCAAAAACTAATGAATCAATTTTGATAATTCTTTCACTAATGTAATCTACATTCTTTCAGGAAGGTTTTAGTATATAATACATTAGGTAATTATTCTTATGTACGGAGTTATATGCATAAATGTACTGCATCTCCGGCATTTCTATGCGAATTTGGACGATTCTTCTAGTCAGTGTCTTCAATTCTTCAATGCACTAGTGTTAATTGGATTTGTGTGGGGTGGGTACAACTAAAAAGTAAAAACTTTTTTACAAAAAAACAACCAACTTGAAAAAAAAAACACTACAAAGTGATACATAACTTTAATTTCGGAAGTCGGTGTCTAAGAACGAAAATGCGGAACCATTTTCGTTTTTAGACACCGACTTCCGAAATTAAAGTTATTTATCACTTTGTAGTGTTTTTTTTTTTTTTGAAGTCGGTTGTTTTTTTCTAAATTGTTGTATCGTCATTGAATTACATACAATTACGAATTTTGTAGGTAAATAGGTATTAGAAAATTGTATATCGCCTGAACAAAAACACAAGGCAATATTTTGGTGTTAGCCATTGATTTGGAATATAAAAAATATATATTTTAGCTATATTTAAAATAACAAAAAAACTGAGATATGTCTCTTTCGTGTCGGGTCTGAGTCACAAATGACCGTTCTTCTTTGACAGATTATAGTCGCTTGATGTGCTCGCGTCTGTACATATATTATGTTATATACATGATCATAACATCACGCCTATCCAAAATGGATAGGTAGAGGATTACGGATTATATACAAATAAATAAAAAAGGAAAGAGCTTATTGGGCATCAAAATGCCAATGAGAAAAGTTCCCAAAAGGGTGACAGCATTGCTACGTTTGATGGCAATGCTGTATCTTTGGCCTGTCACGTAAAGAGTCATCCAACCGCTTGGCGACGTCCCGAAATACTCGATGAGCAGACGGACCTCATAGCATAGCCCTAGTGCTTCAAGAAACCATACATGTACGCCACAGCACAACTGTACTCGGGCTGTAAAATACTAACAGTTCGTCAGCTCTTTCTGCTGTTTTTGAAGTGAAACTTCTTTACGCACGCTTGACTTGGGGAGTAAGCTTGCGAACGCGTGACGTAAGCGTTACGAAAAGTGTGATCGGGCAAGGCGAACGGGAGTTGAGTGCGCACTGCTTTCTCTTGCTTTTGGGGATAAAAGCAAGAGAAAGCAGTGCGCACTCACATTTTCTTTCTCTCTTCCTCTCATAGCCAAATACGTTTGAAGTTTCACTTCAGTCGTGTGGTCATAAGCACACTCGGTTTTTTTTTACATTTCTTTGGTTTCAAGTTTCGGTTCTTGTTGAAACGTTTGCACATCATACATTTTAGTGCTAAGCCTGATGTGCGTATCGCAGTACGGGTACCTAGTACTTACAGATTCATCTGCCTAGCCTTTTCCCAACTATGTTGGGGTCAGCTTCCAGTCTAACCGGAGTCCTGAATACCAGTATTTTAAATGGAGCGACTGCCTATCTGATCACTACAACCCAGTTACTGGGTAATACGATACCCCTTTGTAAGACTGATTGTCATACTTTCGGGCTTCTGACTACCCGTAACGATTGTTAAAAAGATCCACGAATGACAGCCGGGACCAACGGCTTAACGTGCATTCCAAGGCACTAAGGCTTGGTATGTGAAGATGATCACCCATCCACGGACCAACCGCGGCAAACGTAGCTTTACTTGATCGATCGACCCGTGCGGCTGTTATTACTTAGCCATAAGCCTTTCCGTACCTAGTAGTTACTTACAGATGCGTATTTAAATATCCAGGAAGCTGTTATAAAAACATTCTGAGTATAATTACTATAGAGCACGTGCTTCGTCATAACAATATAATCAATAGCAGGAATGATTCATTTTATTTCAATATTATAAAGCCACACAATCGGTTGTTATATAAAATATCCATAAATTTTGTTTTATTATTGAGCTGCATTACAATGGAATATTGTATTTTTTGCTTTGTCCCAGGCAAAAAGCCACGATTAATAAATGAATGAAAGAAAGAATAAAAAGGGTAGGTATGTTTGTTATTATTTTCATTCAAAGTGCAAGTTAACCAAGGGAGGGGGAGGCCCTTGCTCGTGATTTGTTGAAATAATTGAGCTATTGGGTGCAAATAACGAAAAAACGTTGATGATTTTTGGTATATTGTGAAAATGAATAAAGTAACTACCTACATTCGCTCAGAAAGCCAATTCCCGCTTGAAAACGTTCAAAATCTAGTTGCAATCTCATCTTAGTGACAATCAATGTCAAAAACTTAGGGAAACTGGAGGTATTTTTGACAGATTGAGACAGAGATTACAAAGCGAACGTTCTAAAAAATAAATGATAAATGATTTATTTCTGTAAGTAGGTTTGTACACACACTTTTACATGTCAATCATATTCTTTTAAAGCTAGATGAGGTCGGCGTTTCCTATCTGACTACTCTGAGAATAAAGGCCGAAACAAACTCAGAGGTCACAGTCTCTTTTAAAGTTCATACAAAATCTTGGTCAGATCATGTGAAGACCATGTAGATTGTTGTCTGAAATGGTCTTTTGAGGAAAGAACCACACAGATTGAGCGGACCTGTCCAGTCAGTGCATGCATTTGTCAAAAATCGTGCAGCTCAACTCAGAACTTGAGGAGCTCAACGATTCGACGAACAATACCAAAGAAAGGAAATACTGGGAAGTTCCTCTCAGCTTTCATGACCTAATAAATACATTATGGGTAGAGGATTACGTGAAGATCAAACGTTTTATGGCCAGGCTTTGCAAACCACTTATGTCTTTGAGGTTGACAAAGATCACATGGGATTTGATGGGACCCCCTTTACCAACCACATAACTCCCAAAAACATCCTAAATTAAAACCACTCCAGCATGGCTATTCACAAACACTCGATACGCTTCCGTATCGTATCGAACATTAATCATTGTTATCGTAGGAGTCTTCTAAACGCTGTTCACAAGTCCCAAAACCCGAAAATTTTGTCAGTTTAAATCAAATAGACGCCCGCTATTTTTCCAACAGCTATTTGCTGTTGAGGGCAAGTCAAATCAGGTTATCGAAATGTAAGGTTTTCGATACGATAGCCTGTCGTATGGTTGTGAATCAGGGCTCTGTTCAAAACGAAGAATTAGCTTACCGCCAACACTGGGACCCGACCACAAACCTCTCTTTTGACATTTATATTCGCGTAGACTCCAAACTGAAGTATAGATGACCTTTCTAAAGGAGGTGGAGCGGTAAGGTCCGAATTGCCTTTTAAATCCTTCAAAGGGCTTTAGAAGTATGACAGTATATAGTTCAGCGCTTGGAAAAGCGTTTTAAGTGGTTGGTCTAATAGTACCCTCTTTGTAATGATTTCGGTTTGATGTTTGCTTTTATTTAAATGTGGTTTATGGTATTGGGGTGATTGTTTTTCGGTTTTATGGGGTTGAGTTGTTTGAACTTTGATTTTTTGTTTTCGTTTTTATTATGAAGGTAAATGACCCTGCGATGAGTGTTTTATTTTTATTCTAATACTAGCTGACCCGTCGGACTTCGTACCGCCTCAGAATTAAATGATGTGACAAAGTTTAATAGACACGTGGCGCCATCTATTATCATAATAACGTTATTGTTGTTTTCCTCGGGAACAGCATTTTTTTCGGGATAAAAGGTACCCTATGTCCGTTTCTTTACGCCTGACAACGTATATGCAAAATTTCAGGATGATCGGTTCAGTGGTTTTGGCCTGGAAAGGTAACAAACAAAAAAAAAATTACTTACTCATTTATAATATTAGTTGGGATAGGATGTATTCAAAAAAATGTTTCACTTAAATAACTTCATTGTCATTACCATCATTCAAAAACCATCACCATCACCTGCCTAGCGTTTTCCCAACTGTGTTGGGGTCGGCTTTTAGTCTATGCGGATGCAGCTGAATACCAGTATTTTATATGGAGCGACTGCCTATCTGACCTCCACAACCTACTTAGGTACTGGGTAATACGATACCCCTTGGTAAGACCTTCGGGCTTCTGATTACCCGTAACGACTGTTAAAGATCCACGAATGACAGCCGGGACCAACGGCTTAACGTGCTTTCCAAACTATCTTATACATCTAACAACTTAATTTTTCTTGTCCACAGAACTAGTAAGAAATGAATCAGTGGAAAGTGCAAGCACCTCAACTGGCAGCTCGCAAGAAGAGACAGAACCCGAGCCCAAAGCGTACATGAGGACGCCAGCTGTCGGAGGAGTCGCGATCAGGAGTGGTGAGGACGCTCTCCTCACGTGCGTTGTCCTCGGGGCTAAGGGAAGACCTGTGCTGTGGAGGCGGGCGAAGGACCTACAGCTTCTGACGGCTGGAGGCGTCAGGGTCACGAGAGATGACAGGGTCGATGTGCTGCATGATGACTGTGAGTATTGACTTTGATTCTTTGCACCTTCGAAGATGTTGAATGGATATAGACGACGAAATAGTAGAATTTTTGTTGTATCTAGTGCAGTGTTTGCTAGATCTACTGTCATGGGTTTACTGAGTACGTAATTAGAGGCTCTCGAAACTAAATTCTACGTTTTTCAAATTCGATAATACAAAAGTATTTAACTGAAAAATATGCAGTAATTTTCAGCATAGTTATTTGTTGAACATATTGTAACAACGTATTATGTAAAATTCTGTTATGTGTTCAATGAATACAGATTACCAACAGAATATAGATTTGTAACGTTTCTGTTCTATAACACATTATAATCAATTAACAATGATTACTGTGCATTTTCAGTTATTCAAAATAACCATGTTTATCTAGAAATAACTTTACTTTGTGTAAATTATTTCATCACTACTGCTCTCAAAACGGTGAAGGAAAACATCGTGAGAAAACCGGCATGTCCTAGAATCAAACATTCGAAGACATGTAACATCTACCAACCCGCACTGGGTCCGCGTGGTGGATTACGGCCCACTCCCTCTCACAGAGAGAAGGCCTGTGTCCCAGCAGTGGGAACATTATAGGCTGATTATGATCTAGAAATAATTGACCTCTAACATTGACCTTTTAAACCGCCTTACTCACCTGCCTCCGTTTAAACCCTAAACCGCTACCTGCTCTCGACCTTGCACCAGATACATTATTTACGTGTAACGAAGCGCTTCTGAATTTGCAATTATAATGGCTTCAGCAAGATAAAGTCGACGAAGATTTACTTAGCATTTCCTCCATACTTAGAATGTGTATTTAGTATCTAGTGTACAAGGTCAGGACTTATCGAAGAACACTATTGAAGCCGTTTTGTAGAATATAGTGATCAAGTAGTCAAAGTCAAAGCATTTATTTCAAATAGGCACATACAAGGCACTTTTGAACGTCAAAAATTATCTTAAAATAGAATTGATTCTAGTCGCCCATTCCAAAAGGTAGTTTTCGTATGGAGAAGAACGGGCAAGAAACTCCACCGTTACTCTTTTAAAATGTTTTAGGTACAATATTTTGCATGGGTACATTAATTATATAATAACATGTGAGGACGATGCACCTACAATAAAATTACTATACCACAATAGGTAAAAGAATCAAAAACGAAACCATGACATATAAATTAATTATCTGATAGATACATGGTGCTCACATATTTACAAATATGGTACAAGCAAAACGATTTTAATTAAAAAACAAAATACAATAAGTCAGGGTGTGAGTAATAAATGTAAAAAAAAAGAATAAAAAAATTTACAATTAAATTAGCAACTAGTTTGATTTTGTCTAGACTCTAGATTGTCCTATGGAGCAGGACCAGCATGTTTCCAAGCGTTCTTATCTTGGATCATAGATTTATAATTATTATAAATCTATGTCTTGGATATAATCTTCGTTGTTGTTCACATACACTGAAAAACATAATTTCTTACTACACCACATTAAAGCGATTTCATTAAGACTCACTGACTTTATACAGTAAGAAGAAATGTTTGTAAAACAGTAAAAGACAAAACAGTAACTTTTACTGATTGAACATACTATTTACTGAAAAACACAACAAAAAAAAAAAGGAAAACCACCATTACTGTAAAATGGTTTGAACGATATCACCAAATGAAAAAAACAGTTAATTTTGTGACCTTTTAGCTACTTAAAACGTTAAAGTTTACTGTCATGACGGTAACATTTTGCCTCAAGCTTTAACTGTTTTCGGAACAGTAAAAAAAAACTGTTATGAACGTTAGGCTCATATGGAACAGTTTAAAGCAGTTCAGATCAATGTTTTTTTCATTTTTATTTACTGCTTATTTCTTTCAGTGTAATAGTTTTATTACTAAGCATGGTGCCTCAATGATCACCGCCAAAATGAATGGTCACAGATTTTCTATAAAGTGTTAATGGCAGGATGAACCCTTGACATTCCCCATTTAGTTACATAAATTGTTATCGGCAGGACCCTTTGGCACAGCCCATCAATCGCCTCTTACAACACCCAAAAAAAGATCGATCACCCCACAAAATCCTAGGGGGTAAAAATTGGTTGAATAGGGAACATTTTTAATGCCATAGATTAGCGCAGGAGACTGGCCTATTTGTGTACTTATGAATCCTTTCTTCTTAGCTGATGAACCTCTTCCGGGCCCTGGTATCGCGAAGGGAGGCGATGTTTGGGCGCTGGTCATCAAGTCAGTGAAGCCCTCAGACGCAGGCCTGTACATGTGCGAGCTGAACACGGAACCACCTGTCAGGAGCTTCCATAAACTTACAGGTTTGTTTAATCGCTGTGAAATTTAAGTAATGGAGGCTTTCATTCTATGTATAAATCACACTATAACACTAATATAATAAAGGTGAAAGTTTGTGAGTGTGTGTGTGTGTTTATACTCATATGTTTGTTACTTCTTCACGCACAAACGGCTGGAAAAATGTTGATAAAATTTTGTATGGGCTACTTTTTTATCCCAATGTTCCCACGGGATCGACATTTACGCGGGTGAAACCGCGGGGCGCAGCTAGTAATATTGTAAAGGCGAAACTTTGTGAATGTGTTTGTATGTTTCTTACTTCTTCACGCAAAAACCACTGAACGGATTTAGATGAAATTTGGCACACAGATAGTTTGTAACCAGGAATAACACATAGGATACTTCTTATCCCGATATTCCTACAGGATCGACACTTATGCGGTTAAAACTGCAGGGCGCTGCTAGTACAATATAATAGCACAAAAAACCAATAAAGAAATTATGATGCCAGTACAATGGTACACACACAATGGTCGACTTGAAGGACTAAGGGCTCCCACACATAAACACGATACGACGTCGCGTCGTGCTACGACGCAGCATCGCTTCACCGTTTGAATGACTTATTATTATTATAAGCCTGTGTTGTCTCACTGCAGGGTCTGCAGGGCAAAGGCCTCCCTTCCCTCTTTCCACTTTTCCCGGTTTGAATGATACGTCACTAAAATCATATACGTCGTAGCACGACGCGACGTCTTATCGTGTTTATGTGTGGGAGCCCTAAGTGTGGAAACCAAACCCATAACACGATGCCAGTGACACCTGGAAGCAACTGCCACAGGTTTGTGGTAGTTGATATGCAAAAGAGGTAGCCTATTTATTACTTTGTAGAATAATATCAAAGCCTTTCGAAAGGACTGGCTCGCATTAGCAGAAAACAGAATCGTGTGTACACATCAGTGGGATAACACAGACTAGTTCGATTAGTATCTAGTTTTATATTCATTTTTATATCTTTGCAAGTATTCGTGGCAAGTTTCAAGTTTATTAACTCAAGGAATAAGATTTTTCATACAAATAAAATCCCTCCTTGTCACCTCCTTAAATGTCGAATTTCCAATCTTAATTCTTAAAGCCCTACATAATAAAAGGAATCCGTA
Organism: Amphipoea oculea; assembly: GCA_945859645.1. Classification (NCBI taxonomy): domain Eukaryota; kingdom Metazoa; phylum Arthropoda; class Insecta; order Lepidoptera; family Noctuidae; genus Amphipoea; species Amphipoea oculea. Next base: position 19,321,970 of record OX243880.1, read on the forward strand.
TGCAAAATTTCACGTTCCTAGTCCCAGTAGTTTCGGCTGTGCGTTGATGTCAGTCAATCAGTCGGTTTCTCCCTTTATATGTATTACATTTATTGCAGTATTAGTAGCTACTGCATGTTAGTTTTTTTCGCCATTCGTCCTTCTTGAACATTATAATCAACCTCTTTTTGTACTGGGCCTATCAAAACCTTTATTTTTTTTTATAATTTTGAAATAATGAATTTCTTTTACATCGGATCATGCGTCGGATTAATTGTACCATGCGTCGGATGAGATTTTTTCTTTGAAACATGGTTCACTTGCCAGAATTTTGTCTCATACTAATTATGTTTCTACTTTTGTGTTTGATTTTTTTATACAAAATTATACGTGTTTGTCTGCGAAAAGTGTCTTCTTTTCTTTACATTTCGCTACAATATGTATTTAGATTGATTTGCGTTCCACAATGTGAACAAGGTCTGGCAATGGCTTAAAGCTAAGGTACGACCCTTAAAGCACGACTTCACCAAAGAAAGCAATTTGTCTAACACCCGATTCTCTTCCAGTAATATCCCGAGGACTGACACCACCAGAGAGCCAGAACGTTACAGACAGCTATTCAGCGAACATCCCCACGTTATCATCTTTGGCCTTGTCACATAACTACACCGACTGCTGCATCTCTGCCAACGTCACGAAGGGCTGCCTCGGATTCTGCAGCATCCAGACTATTCTCGAAGGAACGGGGCAGGACCCCGAGACTTGTCAGCCTGACTTCCCTGCTATTGTCAAGTAAGTACAAGTTTTTATTCATCATCATCATCATTTCAGCCGAAAGACGTCCACTGCTGGACATAGGCCCCCCCAAGCATCTCCACTTCGACCGGTTTTGTGCTTCTCGCATCTTTAGCACCCCTTGCCTCACCGTGGCCTTGGCCGCTGCCGTAGCCAAGGCTAGGCGGGCCGCCGGGCACTACACTTTTTCACTATAATATCTCAGCCGAAAGCTAGTCTCCGTCGAGATTGGCTGCCATAGCCGAAACACGGTCTGAAAGACTATTTATTACATGATGCTCACTGTAAATATTTGAGCACGGTGTAATGTTTTATAGTCCTAGGGGATTATAAAACATTACTTTACACCTTTAGTTAGGACTAAAACGACCGAGCCCTTTGGCCTTAACGTCAGTAATCAATCACAATATTTTTATTAAGACAAATTGTACCGATCGGTGTTACGAACTACCCTTAGTTTTCAACAGTAATTTATCAAAACCTTGAGATCAATTTATAAGGGGTAATAAAGTATGACTTTTCTATCTAATAATGGAACAGCAACAAAATTGCACTTTAATAGACCTAATTAAATTTTCCTGCTCGATGTTATAATTCCCTCGTTGGCCAACTAAACAATCTTATTAATCGGACACGTTAGTTTTGCGAAATTATTTTGTTGCCTTCAAGTTTTTGTTATTAAACTATAATAATTATCTACAGAACTCTTTCACTGCATTGTTTTCGCCAATGCCATTCGATTGCATTATAAAAAAAAGTTTTTATGAATACGTATGGACGTTTGTGGAACAATTGGGATTGCAAAATTTGCAAATGGCAACACACGTGCGATGATTGTGGTGTTGCCATTATATATACGGCACATCCTAGCACCAAAATTTCGAAGACTTGTGACATCTACTAACCCGCACTGGGCCCGCGTGGTGGATTACGGCTCACTCCCACACACAGATAGGAGGCCTGTCTCGCAGCAGTGGGGACATTGTAGGCTGATTATGCTATTATCCATACGTGGCAGTGCCCACTTACCATCATGAGGGCTGCCTGCTTGATGACCATCCAACAACATAAAAACCACATCCTACCTTATCATAAACTAGCTTCTGCCCGCGACTTCGTCCGCGTGAAATTTCACCGTCCCCCATACACAGTTTAGGGGTGGAATTTCGAAAAACCCTTTCTTAGTGGGTACCTACCCTTCACAAAGAATACACCCTCCAAATTTCATGTCTCTAGGACCAGCGGTTTGGGCTGTGCGTTGTTATATCAGTCAGTCAGGACTTTGAATTTTATACATCGCTCATTTAGAGAAACTTTGACGTAAATATATTTTTTCCCAAAAACTAGTTAAATATGCCAAAGCACTTAGAAAGCGTATTTACGTTAGGAAACTAAGACTTGAAAAAAAAAGTAGCAGTTACGTCGATGTTTCTCCAAATGAGCGATATATAGATTCCAAGTTTCATGCAGTAGCCCACATAGTATTCATCAAACTACCTTATTTTAAGCTGATACCATTGACCGCAAACTCTTCATCAAAATCTTCCCACCAGATGCATGGCAGATGGCCGCAACCACGTGCCCTGCTGTGTCCAGGAGCGGGTGCCTGACATCTGCCAGGACGTGTGCAGAGGAGAGTTCACTCCTGTCACTGACAACATCAAGACACACTACTCGTGTGCTTCTTACATGGAGAAGACGTTAGCCTGCATTGTTGAGGGGATTGGTAAGTTTTTGATAAAGCTGTCATTGATTTTGCACAAAGTTTTTGTTTCCTTTTTGATCAGTTTGATACTCAACTAGAAGCCGTACGATGCTCCTACAAAAATCGCACCTACTAAGTATGTACCAGTTTCTAAAGACTCCTTCTGTTTTTTTTTTTTTTAAATATGCTTTAAAAATTAAGCAGTTTCCTGTTGTATGTAAAATACGTGCACCAAAATAAAACTCAAATAGTTGACATACGATTTGACCGTAGATTTGTATTGATGAAGCTTTTATAAACGTCACGTAAGTAAACAGTGTACCTATATCAGTGGCGAAACTACAGGGTGGCATTGGGGCCAAATGCCACGGGCCCCCAGCCAGAGGGGGCCCCCGGCCCGAGAGAGGGCCATGAGCACAGGAGGATCCTAACATAAGTTGAAGAAGTCGCGGGAGAAGTGCTAGTAAAAAAAAAATATAACGTTGGTTGAGCTTCTTTACATTGACGGAGGGCCCCATCCCTTGAATTTGCCACGGGCCCCAAACGGTATAGTTACGCCACTGACCTATATGCACGATTTTAACCTCAACCTCTTTTACAGAACTGCTCCCAAGCCCCCCAGAAGACGTAGAAGTGGAACCTCTCAACGAAAAACAACTGAACATATCCTGGAGCCCCCCCGTCGAGAACACGGATTCAGTTACTGAGTATTTGGTCAACGTCACCACTCTGCGCTCCTTCGATGCCCACCTCATCGACCCCTCAGAGAGTTCCATCAAGAACAATGACACGATGAAGGTTATTCTGCCGATGACCTACAAAGTGCCTCCGAATAAGACCTATTTTGTTTTGAACGATTTGCTGCCTTTCACTATGTATGAAATCACAGTGACTTCTTATAATATTCATGGGTCCAGCTTGCCAAGTTATGCGATCAGGTGAGTTGTTATCAAAGCTGTTTGGAAAACCTTTGTTGGAAACATTTATGTCTAATTATTGGGTCTGTATAGCTGTCAGGTTTTCGAATCTACAGGGTGGCAGTGTCATTGTTATCATGGATTCACTACATGATTTTGAACCCCCTCCTATTAAAATTTAGCTTCCATTCTGTGCAATAAATGCAAACATCTATCTATTTCTTATAGTTTGAACTCTCTGAATTTTAAGATACCTTCATCGTCAGTAGCAATATTTGCAGTGTTTTATTACGTTTTGCGTTTCGCCTGCAGCTTTTATATGCCTTTACAGCGCTTTCACTCAAGGACGAATCGTCTTTTTTCGGATTTCAGTTAATTACTATTCATATATTTTTGAGCGACTTTACAACCGCAACCGTAGTCGTCACGCTCACGAATCGTGTAAAACACGGCAAACATATTTGATTCCAAAATCAAAAGTCATTTATTCAAATCAGGCTGAGAATTAGCAGTTTTCGAACGACAAAATTACATAAGACCCCAAAACGCCCGCCCTTCACCACTTCCTATAGTGCTTTAGCTGGGAAGAAGAAGTGGCGCAAAAAATTCCGAGCAGCACAGCTGTCTGTTCAGTTAGAAAAATAAAATCACGATTCAATATTTCGGCTGTAAAAGTAAACAGACAGTTCACAAGCTAATGGCTGCTTCTAACGAGAGCATCTCCCCAGGTCCCTAACCCTGACCCCCGGCAAGATGAAGTCCACGGAGGTGGCGGCGGCGCCCGCGCTGCCCGACGTGCGCGCGTGCTGCGCCGCCGCCGGCGTCAGCCACTCCGGCTGCGTCGACAAGCTGTGCGACCCTGCGCACGCGCCGGACATCGCGGTACGTGGACACGGACATCTGTGTGTTGGGGATAAACTCATTAATCATCATCATAAAACATGTCACATACATTCAAGCTGTGAAAACGCAGGATCATATTTCGATCCTTTGTCACATTATAAAATGCAAATGGCGAAAAAAAGGTCGGCTTTGTTAGGCGTCCTTTTTCTGAATCTCGATGTCTGTACTTCAATTGACAAGTTAGTAATGAGTCTAATGTGCCAAAGTCCATGTGATCAACGTTTTCGTACAATCATTGCAAAAATTGCATACAATTTATGTAGATACTCTCAAGATACAATCCAGTATTCGATACTTTACAATCACAGATATAGATACACCTAGATAACGTAAAAGCACCTACTTCGCGTGCCAAAAATCGCACCAGTTTACGATCGAAAATCATAAGCCGCCACTTTCGCGCTCAGTCCTGCGTACTGCTGGCTGGGTGAGCGTGAGCGAGAGAGCGCGAGCTTATGACGTCATAGTAGGTAGTCAAAAAGTGGCACGCTTAGTTTTCATACAGTTCGTGATACTTGCGTTATCTAGGTATATCTATATCTGTGTTTACAATACTTTTAACTTCACTGATTATGAATCCAACAATTGCCGTTTTAAAAGAGCACTGCAAGCCAAAAATTCATCACCGGTCAACCCACACCCAAAATACATTCACCACCACAACCGTTAGCACCACTAACTCCCACACCACCCCATCGCCACCACCTCACCAGTGACTAACGCACGATCACCCAGAGAGCCGGTGTTAACCCTCAGCTGCAGGTGACAGACCTGATGATCTGCGCGCCGTGGGCCGGCGTGACGTTCGGGTGCCTCGCCAACGGGGTGGACCACACGCCGTGCTGCCGCGCCAAGGGGCTGCCCGAGTCCTGCCTGCCGCTATGCAGCGGGAACATTACGACCCTCGACTTTAATCATTTTAAGTGAGTTGGTTTTTTTTTTCAATAATTTAATGCTTCAAGCACACAAATGTTTTGTGAGTGTGTGTATCTTGATATTATTCTTATTTTGATCAACAAAAGATTCGATACAGTTTTATATAATACTAGCTGTGCCCGCGACTTCGTTCGCTTGCATGACGGAAAAAGTTTTATTTTTTTTTGCGCGGAACCCTAATTCTTTTTCTAAAATAAAAGTAGCCTGTGTTACTCCTTATTACATCAGCTATCTGCCAGTGAAAGTCCCGTCACAACGGTCTAGACTTTTCAGAAATTAGCCGGAACAAACAGACAGACAAAAATTGTAAAAAATGTTATTTTGGAAAATGTACCGTGTATACATTCATATGCATTTAGTAAAAGCGGTTATTTTAATATTACAAACAGACACTCCAGTTTTATTTATTTGTATAGATATTATTCATTCTTATGCCAAAGCCGTGTGTATAGAACAAAAACGTAATCGTATCTGTTATAAATAAATAAAATGACCTATTTTTTAAAAGATACGTAATTATAATGCTTTTTAATATACGACCAAACCCCTTCGCAAAGTTTCCTGAGATACCAGCAAATAAGTCCCTTGCGTTGACCTAACTCGGTCAACAATTTCAGCTAGAGATGTGAACTGGAAACTTTTATCAGCTGTCCCAATTTCATGCTCAATTAGCGAAGCGACTAATTGGATTAAAAATTGGAACAAAGTTTCCAATAAATCTATTCACCACCCGAACTTATCTAGACCAATCCGCATTGGCCTTATATAATGAGTATTTGGTAGACATTGGCGCCGATTCCCTTGTTCATAAACTAAACTAAAATTAATTTCAGTGCATCTTTTTCTTTCTATTTCATTAAGAAAAGGACAGAAGATAAATATTAGTTTAGACCTGTCAAATTAGTCAGTGCCTAACGTAAATTGACGTATTTTTAGTAGCCAATTTTTTAATCGCGTCTAAACTTTTCTATGGAGTATCTTGATTTGACAGGACTTAACTAATATTTAACTTCTGTCCTTTTCCTAATGAAATAGATAGAAACAGATGCACTAAACTTAAATCTAGTTTGTGAACAAGAAAATCGGCGCCATTGAGTCCCAATATAACAGTGGTTTTTATTAACTTTTTTTTAAATCAATATTCGTGCTAGTTTTTTTTTTGAAGGGGTAGGTAAAAGCACTTTATCCTTTTACATCGTTGACGGCAAAACATAGCGTTCAGTTTATTGATAACTAGCTGCGACCTGCGGTTTCACCCGCATAATAGTTTCGATCCCGTGGGAATATCGGAATAAATTAGTATATTATGTCCTAATCCAGGTTTTGGTCTACCCATGTGCCCATACAAATCAGTTTTGCCGTTTTAGCGTTAAAGCGTAACAAACAAACATACCTACACAAAATCGAAACGTTTCGTATTAGTGTAACACACGGCGCTAAAAACCCATTATAACTCGGTTTCCTATTTAATCCCTCGTATAATGGGTCATTTTAGCCCCTTGTATGACAATCTACTATGTAATAAATAATAGCATCGGTATATTTTTCGTTTACCTATGTTCTACAAATAAAAATGTTTGAATTTGAAAGTGTAGGTACTGTAAGTCTCGGGGATGCTACTGACAAAATTCCTAAGAGAAAACTAGAATAACTAATTACTAGTTTTCCCGGCCATGAGGACTAGGATCGAACTCAAGATCTCACGTTCAGCAGCCACACTTTCGACCACAAGGCCACCGATTTACTTATAAGTCGGTTTTTAAACGAAATCTAGAAAAAAAAGCACTTTAATCCAAGGAATTCATGGAATTCTTCGTAATCTCTGAGGGGCCGTCTCCACGAGCGAGAGAATCGCAGCGATATTATCGTCGTGCCACGTATTTCTATACACTCTCTTGGAACGTGTCTCCACACGGCGATATCATCACCGCAAAAAATTGATGGCACGGCGAGACTATCGCCGCGATTCTCTCGCTTTTGGAGACGGCCCCTTAGCTATGAGAGTAATAGCATTACTTAGGTACTTCAAAAGGATTAGTTAAGTCTATAGAATTATTTTATACGAAATCTTATTTCATAAACTTCAAGACAATTTATTTCTCCAAGACGAAAACCTAAAACATCTAAACTCTAACGTACTTATTCTGCAATATTTTAAAAATAATCTTCCAAGTTTCATGAGGCAACTTTCAAAACATTCTAAAATATGATTTTTAAACTAAATATCTGAGCGGAGTTAAAGCAGTTCCCCGCAGAACTTGGACCACTATCGGGTTTAAGTTTATTTGCAAGTATTCTGCCCGTATCCAACTATCCAAGTTACCGGGATACTGGTAGACCCTAACTTTACAAGATATATTCACGAGTTTGTGCTTCACAAAATTTACAATTGTCTTCGAAGCTAATGCGGCTCTGTGGGTCCTGTATAGCATAAACATATACAGGTATGAGGAACAGGGTGTAAAGTTCGCTCATCCTCCATAGAAAAGGGAGCATGCTCTGACCATGGTGTCGTGTCTGGTGAGCAACTGCCCCAAAGATTGATGGTCGGAACGTATATATGCTAGTTGCGCGGTAAACTCTGCTTGCGCGATGCAGGATTTTGCGTGACGTCAGTATGATGCATAGTTCGCACGTGGCGATGTAAATGTCGCCACAAGTATAGCATAATCAGCCTATTACGTTCCCACTGCTGGGACACAGGCCTCCTCTCGGTGAGAGGGAGTGGGCCGTAATCCACCACGCGGGCCCAGTGCGGGTTGTTAGATGTCACATGTCTTCGAATTTTTGGTTCTAGGACATGCCGGTTTCTTCACGAGGTTTTCCATCGCCGTTTTGAGAGCAGTGGTGATAAATAATTTACACTAAGTAAAGCTTGTCGGGGTCGACCCTACGACCTACAACTCGTAAGTCGCGGTTGTTACTACTGGGCCACCACAGCACCCTGTATGGACAAAAGCAGAATACAGAACCTCATTCAAGTGACCTTAATTTATGTATAATTATTCAAACGTAAAGTCACTTCTAAACGAAATCTATCAAAGATTCACACCGTGGCATCTTTCTCATCTCGTTTGAGTTGGTTTTACGAAGTCGATTCTGAGTAGGTATTCCATTTTCTAATGTAAGTAATAATCCCGTGATAAAACAGCGTTTCATTGGATTGATAATTTTCTCGTGCTATATCAAAGAATTCGAAAACAAACAAAAATAATCCAATTTTAAACCCACAAAAACAAAATGAGTACCTATCTACCTTCGTTAATAAGTAAGCTACGTAAAAAATCAAATTACAATCCAAGCATATTGTTTATGATTCCCTTGAACTCTTCAAATGTCGGTGAAGCCTTACAAAGTGTCCTCAAATTCATAAACAACAAGGGTTCTTTAACAAAGAGACATCTTTCAACATTTCTTTTGGAGATTTTTGAAATCCATCGGTGTTTATTTGCCGTGCATTCATTTTATTTTTCGTAGGTACTCTCGTTTTTCAATCCATACTAATATTATAAATTCGATAGTAACTCTGTCTGTCTGTCTGTATGTTTCCTTTTCACACCTAAACCACTAGGTATAGATATTGAGTCCCGAGAAAGGACATAGGATACTTTTTATCCCGATATTCCCATGGGATCGAGACTTATGTGGGTGAAACCGCGGGGCGCAGCTAGTAATCACACTAATCACACTAATATTATAAAGGCGAAAGTTTGTGAGTGTGTGTGTGTGTGTGTGTGTTTATATGTTTGTTACTTCTTCACGCCTAAACCATTGAACCGATTTAGATGAAATTTGGTATAGAGATAGTTTGAGTCCCGGAAAAGGACATAGGGTAGTTTTTATCCCGATATTCCCACGGGATCGACATTTACGCGGGTGAAACCGCGGGGCGCAGCTAGTATTATAAATCCGGAAGTGTGTCTGTCTATCTGTTACCTCTTCATGCTTAAACCGCTGTATCGATTTAGATGAAATTTGGTATAGAGATAAGAGTAATCTCTATTGTTTTGAAAATCTCGTCTTGTTTGTCTACGTTTTGTATGTCTAATTAGTTTATCAGTGAGTGTGTGAAGTGGATTTTTATTACTAGATTGTACAACTAGTGCATAAAAGAGGGGTAAAATGGGTCGGTTATGCCCAAGTTATACACTCTGTTTTTTACTTCGATTGCGAGAAAATAAACAACCCTATAGTATATAACAGTATATTCACTGTTCAAAAATGATGCAAAATTGAAGAAGAGAATAGCTTGTTCCCGCCACGTACCTTTTTTAAACTTTTTTTTATTTACTAAATCTGTCATTTGACTTGGGTCGGTATACTTCATACTGCCAAGTCATAAAAACGTTTCTTTGCGTTTTTAAATAATAAATGACAACTATTTTATTTAGTTTTATTAAATTGACGATAGAAAACACGAAAGTGATACAAATTAAAGCAAATGAAATAAAATAACGACTTTAATCTGCGACTTTTTATTGTGTGTGTGACTGTTGGGCCTGCGGGGTAATTTCGTAACACATTATCAATCGCAATCGGTTTCATTTTGACAGTTCAACAACATTCATTGTGCTATTTACGTATTGAGCAGACAAATTTTTCGAACTCATGAAGCAATGGATTAGCAATTTGCTTCAAAATGATTCAGATTACGATTGATAGCGTGTTACGCAATTAGGGTGCTGATTATCATAGTCATAGAAAAAAAATATTACTTTATGCACTAGGGCATAAAAAGCAACTTAAGCCTCTCTTGCCCCCACCAGATGTCTCCGCTACATGAACTCCTACACGAACTGCCTGCTCCGCGGCTACGGCGTGCTCCCGGGCGCCCCCTCGCGGCTGTACCTCACGAACATCGACACAGACTACGCAGTGGTCCACTGGTCCCCACCGGCGGCGCTGGCAGATACCGTGCAGTACTACAACCTGCATTACAAGACCCTGCAGACTGATGATGAGTACAGGATTCTGGAGAAGGTAAGACTTCCACTTCCATCTGATACCCGTGACCTTTACCAGCGGAAAATCAGATGCGTCGCAGCCTAAGCGACAAACCAAAAAAGGGGAAAAACCGATAAAGGGTGCTCAACCTGCCCTGACTGCGGTCCGTAGCTCTTTGCCAAGAGCCAACTAAGTTGATGAGGAGGGTTTCACGAAAGTAGTAAGGAAGTTAAGGTTTTTAATATGTATTAGTTTATTATAGCATAAGATTATTTTGTGTATTTTATCTATGGGCCTTAGCTGCCAGATAATAAAATGATTATTTGGTGGTTTATATGGTGTACATGATGGTGTACAGAGCAGTGGTGGCCCAGTGGTATCGGCCGCGACTTACGAGTTGTAGGTCGTAGGTTCGAACCCAGACAGGCGCTTTACTTTGTGTAAATTATTTCATCACCACTGCTCTCAAAACGGTGAAGGAAAACATCGTGAGGAAACCGGCATGTCCTAGAACCAAAAATTCAAAGACATGTGACATCTACCAACCCGCACTGGGCCCGCGTGGTAGATTACGGCCCACTCCCTCTCACAGAGAGGAGGCCTGTGTCCCAGCAGTGGGAACATTATAGGCTGATGATGATGATGATGATGATGGTGTACATAATAAAGAGTATTCTATTCTATTCTGTCGCATTACCCAGTAACTGGGTTGTGGAGGTCAGATAGGCAGTCGCTCCATATAAAATACTGGTATTCAGCTGCATCCGGTTAGACTGAAAGCCGACCCCAATATAGTTGGGAAAAGGTTAGGCAGATGATGACATATTTGTAATTTCTGTGTAACGCATATTTTTTCTACAATAATTTAACAAATGTGTACAGACGCCAGCACATCAACTTACTACAATCTGTCAAATTTCTTTAATAGATTTTCAACTTTATTGCTGAGGCATAAGGTTCAAAGTTGATTGGGAAAATTTGATAGTTTCGGGTAGGTTGATGTGCTGGCGTCTATACAATAATTATAGACTTGTAAAGTTTTGTGGTATAAGGCCCAGGTTGTTGGTCACTCTTTCTCCGGGGTACCCACGTGGTGGCAGTCGCGGTCGGTATGGAAAGCAAAGGAGGGGCTATGATTAGACCTATGTGGAGCAATGGACATATTTCACCTGAATGGTGATGAAAATTTTATGGAGATACGTCTCGCTTTTTGCTTATTTCTACCTCCATCATTGCCTGTTGGAAACTATCAATACCTATAATGATTAAAGCTCAAGGGCTGGTCTAGTTTTATACTAAAGTCCTATGAAACTGCCTTCCCCACCGAAAAAAAAACCGAGTGTGCTTATAACCACACGACTGAAGAAAAACTTTAAACGTATTTGGCTATGAGAAAGAGAATGTGCGCGTGCACTGCTTTCTCTTCCTTATATCCCCCACTCAACTCCCGTTCGCCTCGCCCGATCACACTTTTCGTAACGCTTACGTCACGCGCTTGCCAGCTTACTCCCCAAGTCAAGTTTCACCTCAAAAATCGTGGACTTCTATGTAACACTATACATTTTTGTACAGATACAATCTCCGTACATCTTAGAAGACTTGGAATCCAACACGGACTATGAAATTTACTTAGAAGCAGTGAATGAACATGGAGTTGGAGATGCATCTCCCAGACTGATCTTCAGGACACAGAGTCAAGTGAGTACCAACCTACAAAAGCCAATATTGTGGCTACAATACTTCAAATTATTTCAAGTAGGCTCCCTTCTCCATCTAGTTCGAGTGGGTCCAGTTGACCAAAGACTTTTACTATTAAGATCAGCATTGCGTAACACACTATCAGTAGGAATGGCTTTCCCTTTGACAGTTCAACAACATTCGTTGCGTTATTTACGTTGCTGACCAGACAAATTTTTCGAATATATGAAGTAATGGATAAGCTCCAAAATAATCCAGATTGTTCTTGAAATTGTGCAGACTATGATGAAGGGTGCCTGTTGTAGCGTAGTCCTGCAAATATTACAGCAATTTTTAAACTAAGAAGGACACCTGTCGTTGTTCCTTACGTACTCATTTTTTTATTTACTGTTGGGGGGAAACCTTCAAAAGGCACCCAACCTCCGGGGACGGAATTCGGAGAGTGTGGGATTTTTACCGCACTAAGCCCCGGTGATCATCAGCACATAGGGGTGGTCCCGATTCCTCTTAAAAGACCAATTCCGGAACCCCCCTTGTGCAACGCCTGTAAGGCACATCCCTGGGGAGACTGTAAAGGGACGTCCCCTGAGCCTCGATATGCACGGCAGCACGTGACCACTGTGCTACCGTCTTCCCTGGGGTCACTTGGTGGGCGGACAGAGTCCCCATTCTGTGTGCCCGCGACCCCAAAGGTCCACCTACCTTGTTTGGTAAGCGGATTTCGGCGTGTTAGGCGCCGAGGCGGTTGCCACCCCGACGCCTTCCTTACGTACTCCTACAAAAACCTCAAGCATATGAGGCTAAAGGTTTATTCCTCCCCTCAGGTGATAGAAGAAGAGGAAGAAGTAGCGAATTCGTACAACGTGACGGCGTGCTGCGCGCGCGTGCAGCTGGCGGGCGTGTGCATGCCGCTGTGCTCGTACGACGCCAAGATGTCCGACCTGCGCATGCTGGCGCCGCTCTGTGCGCAGGACTTCCATAAACTACTCAGATGCGGCGCTGGAGGTGAGGTTTAATCTGCGTCCAAACCTCTCTTTTGTAAAAATTGGTTGATGCATCACAAGCCGAACGCTTAGGCCGAACGTGCCTCTCTATCGCTTGTTCCGTGCTCTCGCTTGCACGCTCGGCTCAGGCGAAACGTGACAATGAATCATGCTTTTTCGTGCGTGCAGCCGGCGTTCATCGATTTATAAGACGTTATCACGTCAAAAAAATGTCCCTGACTTGACACCTGTATGTTGTGAAAGATTAGGTAGAGGTGTTACTCACCCACATATTGCCGGCATACTCAGAGCAAGAAAAGAAGATTTTGGTGAAGTTCCGTGGAATAGAGTGCGAATCTTATTGCTAGATCATTAAGATCTTTTTGGTTCTTAAATTGTTCATGGTGCTTTGACTACTTCCTTCCATAATCTATAGGATTGTCAAGATCTTTTGGAAAAAAGATTTGTATCAATATTTTCCTGAAAACCATTGTTGCTATTAAGTTTCGATATTTACAAGCTTGCATATTGTGTTGCTCAGGTCGCAACCACGAGCAGTGCTGCGAGCGGCGCGGCGTGCCGGCGGCGTGTCGCGGCGTGTGCGCGGGCGCATACAGCGGTGGCGTCAACTCCTGCGTGCCCTACATCGGGAACATCGTGCAGTGCTTCGAAGAAGGTCAGTTTTGTCTTCTTCAGAATACGACGTCGTTAATTGGCTGTGTCCATCTCTCCCTTGCACCACAACAAAGATGGCTTTAACACGTCTTTCGACGGCCCTTGCTCCACAAGCATCAAACTGACCCCCCCCCTCCCCGCAGGCACGGGTCTCCTCCCCGGCCCCCCGCGCGAGCTGTCGGCGCGCATGCGCGGCGGCGCGGTGCAGCTGGAGTGGGCGGCGCCGCAAGATGGCGCCAACGTCACGTGGTACGTGCTGCACTGGCAGAAGCTCGACAACAACTCGCAGCCCTACAGCTACAACACTATGCAGACTACTTATAACGTGAGTGACAAAAGATATATTTAGGATATGTTAAGGATGCCCTACGGTAGCCCTAGAAATTCAAATTTTCTAACGTCTTTTGCAATTTGCAGGTCAGTAGATTCCAGTTTTCCCCCTCGGGGAGCATTTTCGAGGGGGATTTGTGGAATAAGTATTTTTTCGACTCCAGTTTTCCGCCCTAAGGGGGATTCTCAGGGGGGAATTATAGAAGTTTTATTATAGATTCCACTTATCCCCCTCAGGGGGGATTTTAGGGGGGTTTGTGGAATAAGCCAGTGTCAGGTTATAAGTTGATCAAAATATGATTACACTAGTTGACCGGGTGAGCTTCATACCGCCTCCCGCCGCCCGCCGAATGGGGGAGGGTGAAATTTCACGCGGACGAAGTCGCGGGCAGAAGCTAGTCTAACTACAGATTAAAACTGCATGATATTTCCCAGCTCGATTAATATTCCGCAAACTTGTTTTGCAATGTCTGGTCTGACTTGGATACCAACTCCCTGAGTCCCATTACAATTTCAGAATGACTGAAATAGCCACTGTACATTCATGTAAAAAACCATCCTTTCGTTTTTAGGGTTCCGTACCCAACAGGAGCTTACTAAGGCTCTGCCGTCCGCCCGTCCGTCACAGGGCTGTGTATCTTTTGAACCGTAATAGCTAGTCTTGAATTTTTCACAGTTTGTATTACAATGGACGCTATATCAATTAAAAAAAATTAAAGAGGGTCCCCATACAAGAAACGTGTTTTTTAAACTAAAGTATTTTAAAAGAATAATATGTATAGTAAAAGTGCGCAGTGCTGCACACCCGTACCCTATTTTAAGTTAAACAAATACCAACTTTATTTCAATGATCATTAAGTTGATTTCAGAGTGACTAACTAGTAGGTGCTATTAAAAAAGCCATAAAAAATGTTTGAAGTTGCAGCGTAAACTGAACTTTATTGTGTACGAATTAAAGTTATTTTTCCATTAATTCATATTTGTTTACATTTTTGGCAAATAAATCCGAACGCAGATTAGTGTTAAATGTTGTACAATGGTACGGAACCCTTCGTGTACGAGTCCGACTCGTACTTGTTCTATTCCATATGAGGACTCCTAACGGTTACCCATTAAATTCTTCTGTCCCACTAAGCATTTACCATTTGAATTCCAACGCGCCGTGCATTGAAATACACCTTAGGTTTCTAACAATAGATTTCTTAGGTTCTAACTGGGTCGTTGTGCAATACCTGGAACTAAGGTAGACTGAGGTAGAATAAAACGGAATGGTATTTTTAGTTCACTGTGAATGCTACCAATTCGATTCAGCATTCATCATCATCATCATCATTTCAGCCGAAAGACGTCCACTGCTGGACATAGGCCTCCCCCAAGCACCTCCACTTCGACCGGTTTTGTGCTTCTCGCATCCAACGAGTTCCTGCGGCCTTCACAAGGTCTTCGGTCCACCTTGTGGGAGGCCTTCCAACGCTACGCCTTCCGGTACGCGGTCGCCACTCCAGAACCTTTCGGCCCCATCGGCCATCTGTTCTGCGAGCAATGTGCCCTGCCCACTGCGACTTAAGTTTGGCAATTCTTCGGGCTATGTCGGTTACCTTGATTCAGCATTATTTCGGTTCAATACAGAGCTGTAATACCCTTTTAACGGCACGGTTTTTTTTCGGCACGGGTGTAGATAAAATGTGCCCGTCAACAAGCTTCCATAGTGAATTAGTAATCCATACAACACTGACGACCGTGCCTACACACGGCGAATCAACCGTCGTTTTTCACGGCAAGAAAAACGTGTTTACAAACGGCCTAAAGATGTAGGTAATTTCTATAAAAAAGGTATTACATTTCAATTTTTTAATCCATTTCAAAATGGAGGAGGTTCTCAATTCGACTGTATATTTTTTTTTCTCGAATGCATGTTACGCAATACCTCCAGCAATTGTCGATCGATTTCGAAAATTCTTCGGAATTCGGTGGCAAAAAATGAAACGAACACACACCGACTTCCAAAATTTCACTGTGTAGGGTTTGTTTTGAAAGTCGGTTGTTTTAATTTTTTTTGTAAAAAAGTTTTTATTCTGAGTTTGGTTGCCAGTATTTAAAAAAAAATGCTCCTTCCTTATTATCTCTTCACTAATCATGATGGACTGGTAGAGAATACTTAAGGCATTTAGTCATCCTGTATGCTTTTAGCTGAGAAAAACTAAACTAGGCTTTATTCATATCTAAGTTACAATGGCCGTGTCAGCCAAAAGATTGGATACGAGCTATCATGAATGATATACTTCTAAGATCTGCTCTTACTGTTTCCAACAAACTTATAAGAAATTCTCTCCTTGCTTGATACAGAAAATGAACGTAACAGACACGGTGGCGCACCTCGATGGTCTGGAGCCGAACAGTACGTACCACGTGTTCGTGGTCGCGTCCAACAGCTTCGGGGAGTCGCTGCCGTCTAGCATGCTGCTCTTCAATGTCACAGAAACTGGTGAGTGGACCATGGGCAATAAACGGAATATTCCATATAAAAGTGGGGGCCATAGGATGTTTTGAGGGTCTATTGATTTTGTCGGGGTAAAGAAAGAAAAAGAGAAAATACTGTAGCGGTAATACAACGCCACATGCGAAAAACGCGTCATACTGACGTCACGCAAATTCTGCATCTCGCAAGCAGAGTTTACCGCGCAACTAGCGTAGATACAACAGTCCAACATGAATTAGAGGATCCTCCCTTTTCTATGGAGGTTGAGTGAACTTTACTCCCTGTTTCTCATACCTCTATAGTACATTTATTTAGCACAGACTGAAATACACACAATACACCAGATACATACATCAGATAGAAAAAGTGTAAAGACCGATGTAAGAAATTTGCAGGAAAGTGTGCCTCACGGCTGCGCCAAAAGGGCGCAGTTCAGCAAAAATGCCAGATAACAGGGTAGTCTAACCTTAACCGACAAAATCCATTTGTCTGAAGCTTTCAAAGCTGAAAGACGAACTGCTTTACCATCTATTAATCTCTTAACGAAAATGACAAAATGAAGTAAAAAATCCTATTACTTTCTTTAATCCTTTTACCTACTTCATTGTTCCAAATTTTCTGTAGCTTTTCATTTGAAATTTTCACTAAGTAATTGAAAATTTCGAAAAGATAAAAAATTATATTCCTTATCTTCGGCGGATTACAGCCCACTCCCTCTCACTGAGAGGAGGCCTGTGTCCCAGCAGTGGGAACTTTATGAAGACTGGATTATGTATGTATTTATGTATCTTCATTCTGTGTTCTCTACCCAACAGAAGAGAAGGAAATAGCAGGTATACCGTCACCGCCGCACTCGCTAGCCGTGTCGTCTCACTCGGCAACATGGCTCACCCTCACGTGGCAGCCGCCGCAGTTCTCACAACCTGACGAGAAGATCTCATACACGTGAGTTTATTTGTACTTCTTGTGTGTTATTTTATCTTCTTTTAAGCGTGTTCTAGTCATTTTTTTAACAGTTTTTACTTTAGGCTTTTATTTTAATCTAAACTTAATATTATAAAGAGAAAATAATTGATTTTTTCCATACAATATAATACTCTGTATTATGTACACCATTTAAATTACATACATAAATATAGAAACTTTACAATGAGTGACACCATGACGCTATATTCATTTGTCACGCTTTCACGCTAAAACGACTGAACGGATTTGGATGAAATTTTGCAAATGCATAGACGATGACCTGGATTAGGACATAGGATACTTTTTATCCCGATATTTCCACGGGATCGAGACTTATGAGGGTAAAACTGCGGGGTGCAGCTAGTAAAGTGATATAGATCGACCGGCTGACGCCAAGTGATATGATCTCGCGTAGGTCCCATCTATTTTAATAATAAACATAACACAACATCACGTCTGTATTTCCCAAAGGGTTGGCGAGGGGGGGGGGGGGTAGAGTAACACCCACGTTTCGTCAGTTATATTCAAGTCCCAGGAGGCGAGCCTAGTCCCATCAATTTTGTGCCCAGTTGATTCGGGCTCGGAGCAGTTACTGAAAAATTCCTGATAGGAAAACCCACTAACACTTCGCACGACCCAGAGCACCCAGAAACTATTTTCGGTATAAATAAGCCACGAACCACCCCTGTCATAAAAGACAACGACTGTTTTCCTTCAGGTGTAGGTACTCAAAACATTTCCCTTGAAAACATATTTTTATATTATTATTCATCCGTTTTACCTGAACCTTTCAATGAATGTCAAGAAGAAATTATATATTTTTTTATTAAATCTACCAAAAATTCCGCAATTATTAAAACACTGCAATTGTTAAGTTTACTGCTACTGGGAAAATAATGGGATAATAATGAATAATAACTATTATAATAATATGACCTCATTCTTCATTTATAATATGATGTCTCAAAATATTATGTAACGATGCGCGATGTCATCCATCTACATATCGCATGGGTATCGATAGAACTCTCCCGGAATACTCTTTTATTCATTTAAATAATTTCGGAATAATTAGTGTTGGAAACACCAACAAAAACATAATATGTTATCAAAATAAAGGTAGCTATTTTAATTATAAATTGGCAACATTACATTGTTCCCTTACACTCTTTCATACATAGTATCTCTCATATTTTGATCAAGATACAACCTGACACTGACCTGAAAATTGCAAAAAACGTAAGAAAAAATTAATTTCGCGGGCTACAACTACCCATTCACCTTAACGGCAAGGCAGATGTGTTTCCGTTTGATTAAAACTAAATAAAGTTGTGAAGTGATAAAAAAGTGATTTTTTGTATTACCGATATCGCTACCACCTACCACCCTATCTACCAACAAAATAAACAACGTACAGTCCACATTCCCTACAATTAGTATCGTTAAAACTATGCGAATGAATTTCCGAATAGCAAGCAACAGTTTCAGCTCAGGTGGAATTTAAACCGTGATTCTACGAAAACTGCCAAATGGTCCGCGAACTTTTTTAATAAAAATGTGAATAATTTTAATTGTCGCTGTAGTTTGCAGCACAATGGAGCCAACATTGTTCCTTTTGTTAAATAAAAAGCTAATAACAATGCAGAACAATGAACTCAAAGTAGGATGACGTGTAGTTTACGAAAATGAATGTTTTACGAAGAAACTGGCCTTTAAAGCCAAATTCAAATGTTTCAAACAGCTTTGTACTTTTTATAACACAAAATCACTTCTTAATTTAAACAAAAGCTTTGAGATAGAATACAAACTCCTTTGATAGCCTTTTTTATACTCCAGTAACACTAACTCTGAGAAATTGTAGTTTAAGGCTATCAAATCAAATTAAATTATTTGCGATAAGTATTGGTACAATATCGGTCTTAACATATATTATTATATTATTATTATGGATCCTTAACACTTAGTCATATTACTGTGACATGCAAATATTTATGTTTTTAATTCATATTATAATATAAGAAATAGATCAAAAAAAAAAATAAGTTTAAGGCTAGCAGCACCAGCGCTCTTTACACTTTCAGATTGTTCAGAGTTTATTTTATGGTCAGAAACATGAGTATGCACACACAAAGCATGCAAGATTTTAAGTAGGTATGGTCAGCATCAAAAGTTGATTAACACTTCAGTTTTTTTAATCTTAGTTATTGAGGAAAATATTTGTTCAAAATTGCAGCAGAAGAATTTTTTTTTGAATATATACTCTTGTCTATTATGTGAAAAGCTAAAAATCAGTTTATTGAAAAAAGTGGTTGTCAATTTAATAACATGTGAAAATCGTTTGTAGTCGTTATGCTGAGCTTTGCAAAAAAAAAAAAAACAATTTAAAAGCACATAGTAAACAAGCGATCATTTTTTAGGTTGTTCTTCAAATCGCCCGCCCAGCTAAGCCAGACAAACGTCACCAACATAACCACAACCGTCCCTGGACATACACTGGAGAAGCTATCACCCAACACACAGTATGTTATCTGGGTGAAAGCTCACGCTGCCGCCGGGGACTCGCAACCTTCGGAGACTTTGTTGGCCTGGACTGACCCGGCCTACCCAGCGTATGTTGAGGTAAATCTCAAAAATTATCATACCTATGATACTAAACTATGAAGTCTACCTAGCATCGATATTCGTAAACTTACAAATGCTAGTTTTAACCGATAAGGTTTTTTAACACACGCTATTGGCTCAACGTGTTTTTCGATAGCCGATACCTATAAATCGGCTATCGAAAAACACGTTGAACAAATAGCTTGTTACACGCAGCTAATAAAACATAGCATTAATAAAAAATAAACGCCGTATTTACCTCTTAAAAGCATCCCTAAGTATAATATATACAGAATCGTTGAATCCAATATCTTTTTCCATTGCGAGCCTTAGTTCGACTGAGGATTTAAATGCAAATTGGCCCTTTTGAGGAGTTATAAGAAAATGTATGAAAATAAAAAGCTCAAAGGAAACAGAAACGAATAAAATAAATAAAATTGCATTCATATCCCTTTTATGCAATAGACGGTGAACAGTCTAGTCTCGATGGCAATACACCGCTTCTTGAGGCGGCCATCTTGGAATATTTCAAATGAATTTTTATTTAAAGTATTACTTGGCGTAAAATGTATTTTAAAATTAACTTAGTAGTTCCATTTCAATATTTAATTTATATTTTCAAATGCAACTAGCTATATCATTTCTCGGAAGTAAGCTATGAAAATAATAGTTATGGTAGCAATTTTTTATTTGACGATGCAAAAAGACGATGTCGATTTTAGTACTGTATGTTTAATCTGTTACTATTATATCGTTTCATGTGATCTTGATTATTAAACTTGATTCCTCTCCCACCAGCCACCGTCAGTGAACCCCGTGAACTTGGTGGTGGAAGGCTCCAGCATGACAATCCTGTGTATCGCCATGGGAACACCCACGCCGACTATATCACTGTATATTTCTGGTAAGCAATTTGTATTTATTGAGAATATTTTAATTTATGTATGAGTAATATGAAAGTTTTGTACACAAATCTTCAATGTAATTACTGTCCCAAGTGGGCGCCATTTGATCTACACTAGGCATTCCTGCCCCACTTGGGCGCCATTGTATCTACTCTAGCCATTTCCCATCCCACTTGGGCGCCATTTATCTACACTAGCCACTTTCTGTCCCATTGGGGTGCTATTTTATCGACACTAGCCACTTTTTGTCCCATTGGGGTGCCATTTTATCTACACTAGCCATTCCTGACCCACTTGGGCGCCACTGTATCTACTCTAGCCATTTTCTGCCCCACTTGGGCGTCATTTATCTACACTAGCCACATTTTGTCCCATTTGGGCGCCATTTTATCTACACTTGCCATTCCCTGTCCCATTTTAACGATACTTTGAAATAACGTTCAATTATAAATATATTCGTATTATTTACGTTTTAGCACTTAAAACAGAACATACGTACCTGTATATAAAATGCAAATTCCTTACATCGAAGCTTAAATAAACCAATTTATATTTCTTACGAAACTTAATTGAATATTATTATGAAACAAAATGTAAAAGACCCTAGACCGAGACCAGTAATAAGGATAATATAAGACCTAAAGAATATTAAAACTTGAAACACTCAGAAGGCACACTCGTAGCACTATGCGATTGGGAATTCACTTAAAATATTTTAACGACATTGTCAAACCGCGATATCTTGATTTCAAAGGGGCAATGGTGGATCTAGTTTACCAATGCCACTATTATAAGTTTGCAAGTTAACCAACCCGTTGAGGTAACTCATATTATGTAGTAACTAGCTGTTACAAGCCCGTGGCTTCACTCGCATCCTAGCAGTAGTAACTTGATGGATGGTATATACTGTATATGATAAAATATTTGCTCTTGACAAACTTTCACGTTTACAATATCAGTTAGGATATACTGAAACATTTTCATCTCGCATCTTTCTACGCGAGACCTTGTTACTGCACTTTAGGTAGATTGAAACTTCTGTACCTACATTATTCAATGGTTACAAGGCTCTGCGGGATCTTGCCTCGGAGACTGGCTCCAATCGTTTTCCAATATAACGTCGCTTCATGTTGATTGGCTTCATCTAAACCTAAGCTTATTGATTTCTAAAACAATTGCCTCTGTCACAAGTTTTTAATAAATTGGATTATTGCTCTTCGTTCGTTTTCTAGCTAAATTAAAACACGTTTGAAAACCTTCTTTCTTTTTTTGTAATATGACTTCGGGCACATGCTCCGTTTAATAAGTTCGATTCTTTGCTAAACTTTTCCAATAGTTACTTGAAAAATAATAAGTAGGTACAGTCCACAAAAGAGATAAGTATGCAGGATCGTCGGATATAGGTAGTTGTGTAGCGGTATCTACAGCGGTATCTTTCGCGAACAACGCGTTATACTGACGTCACAGAAATCCTGCATCTCGCAAGCAGAGTTTACCGCGCAACTAGCATAGATGCCCGACATGAATCATCGGGCAGTTGCCCGCCAGACACAACACCCGTCTGGTCGAAGGATCCTCCCTTTTCTATAGAGTATGAGTGGACTTTACACCCTGTTCCTCATACCTCTATAGTTGAAGTTTAGTAAGAAACCGATGGATGTTGTCGACTGAAATTTAATTTGATAAATGAGCTGTTTGTTTTATAT
Organism: Amphipoea oculea; assembly: GCA_945859645.1. Taxonomy (NCBI): domain Eukaryota; kingdom Metazoa; phylum Arthropoda; class Insecta; order Lepidoptera; family Noctuidae; genus Amphipoea; species Amphipoea oculea. Next base: position 19,344,492 of record OX243880.1, read on the forward strand.
TAATAAAATTAATTTTTATTCGAGATCCTTTCTACAATTTTACCGCACACGTCACGTTAGAGTAAATATTCAGCACTGCAATGGTAATCCAAGACCTGACTTAGCTTATCAACCCTCTTCTCCCAGGTCGTCTAGTTCGCCAAGAGGTGACCCGCCACATGGTGACTGTCATCCATAACGTCAGTCGAGACATGGATCAGATATCCTGCTACGCTGACAACGGATACGGAACTCCCATGCAAGCTTCCAGGAAGATTAACATTTCACGTAAGTATATTATATAGTCTAGATTCATAAAATCTGTAAATAATTGATAAAAAGCTTTAATCTGTCAAGCTCCGCTAATGAGACACAATTGATTTTCTATTGTTTGGTCACCGATCGGTGTCCCGCGGTCCTTGACCGGTTAAACAGAGTAATGATATTGGAATTGAAACCTCTTTTTGAAACCAAATAATTTAGCTCCATACGATGCCCGCCTTTTGCGTGTTTTATCCTTTGCAGCATGTCAACTAATAAATTATTTGTTAACCAAGAACATGATCAAGATTCGAGTTAAAATACCACATATTAACAGACTCAACTAAATTTGTCACCAAGCGGCATGGCATGGCATGATAAAGTATTTTCATAAGCGAAAATGATTTTGTATAAAATAAAATTGATCTAATATAAAATTCAAAGTCCTGACTGATATACCAACGCACAGCCTAAACCGCTTGTCCTAGAGACATGATTTTTTTTGTGTTCTTTGTGAAGAGTAGATATCCACTAAGAAAGGGTTTTTCGAAATTCTACCCCTAAGAGGGTGAAATTTCACGCGGACGAAGTCGCGGGCAGAAGCTAGTTTCATTGATATAATCACAAGGGGACTTGGGCATACCGTGGAAAGCTGCGGCATGCCGCCGAAGGCTTCTGCCCATATAAATGTTAATGCTTTGCCGTGGCTTGCCGCGTCGTACCGACAAATGAGTGCCTTAACCCAATCTATGACCACACTGCTAACCTTCTTCTTTCACACAGATATACCCACAATCCAAGCCTCCGGCATCACGATGGCTGCCGCTGGTGACGCCGTCATCCTGGAGTGCCGAGTGGAAGCTCTTCCTAAACCCACCATCGCATTCTGGAGAGACCCCAACGGAAGGACTCCTGTCATTGATGGACCTAACTACACTATACAGCTGTTGGCTGATCCTGAGGTAGGTTGAACAGCATCTGAGTAACACACTTTCAAACACAATCCGACGTATTCTGAAGGAAATTCCTAACCCATTGCTTCTTAAGAGGAAAGCGTTAGGGTAGCCCGCGAAATTAAAATTTTCTTAAATTTTTTGCAATTTCCTGGTCAGTATTAAGTTGTACGTTGATTAAAATATGATTTGCGACCATCACAAATATGTATTTACAGAATTATAATAATCATTAGAATCAGTAATACAACTTATTAAGTTAGTATAATCCTAAAATGTCAAGATTTTATGAAATAGTCGTTCAGTAGGATTACTTGGTCTTAGAGAGTTGTGTTGATGACTTTAATGATTATAATTCTGTAAATACTTATTTTTACGGTCGCGAATCATATTTTAATCAACTTAGGGCCAAAGCACACACGCGACTTTATATTCACTTAGAAACGCCAAACGCGGCGATTCAGTCGCTTTTAGGAAGCTCGATACAGCGGCTGAACGCTACACTCCGCACACATTCGGATGCCGGTCGCAGCGATTTGGCATTTGCGCCAACATCGGAGCAATCGCTAAAAACGCGCGATTCCGATACCACGTCCGAACGCAGAGAGTCGCCAAAACGCGATGCAGCATCGATACAGCCGCAAAATCGCCGATCGCCGATGCAAAAAGTAGCGTTGTGTGTTTTGGCCCTTAGTCCAGTCTTAGTCTGATCGACAACGGAAGTCACGCAATGAATATTGTTTAACTGTCAACATGAAACGCATTGCCATTGTAAGAGTGTTACGTCATTACCCCGCAGATTTCGTCGGACATTTTATATTCTATACATATTATACATATACTTATTTTTTATACTCTTGTCACTTTAACTAGTGTGCATGTCACAACTGCATACGGCACTTATTTTACATTTAGCAGCGTTTTAATAATCTTGATTAAATTAAAAATTAATACCATGTTTCATTTTATGTACTGTTACAAAACTAAGATACAATCATTCAAATATCTACGACAGTTGTCACGGACAGGCTTGAAATTCTGACAACTGATTAAACTTAAAGATATCCACATCTTCAATTATAGTTGGATTACAAAGGTCCCACAACAGTCTCTTTGTGTAAAATACTGATAATCATCCTCTTTGATTATATTTGGAGACAACCCGACATCCTTTAGATTAAGACTTCGAAGATAATGGAGTCTCAAGATATCAAATCACAATATCACCGTATTTCAATTATTTATACGCTACCCAACTTTCTCGATCCCCGGAATGGTACAAAGGGTGCATACGAAAGCCGTCTTGATCCTTGTTAACAGTTTGTGTCACAAAGTTTCCAATAAGGTGGTAGTTCCCTCCATAAAATGATACAACGAACGATCCGACGGCGAAACTTCTTGCATCGAAACTTTTCAGTTACTACTCGAACCTCCGTTTTACCGCTCTCGGTGGTTTGAGCCTGTAAACTAGATATTTTGTACTTGGGTTATTTGTTTTGGGACTGAATCTTTTCTGCTACACATGTGTGCTTTTAGTAGATTGGCGTAGTTACTTCCAGTAGAGTAAGTTGGACGGTCATTTTTCGGTGAAAATTTTGCTGTGAGAGAAAAGATTAAAATTTAGGCATACCTACCATAGTAGTGTTTATAATTTCAGATAGTTTACGTTCCATCGCTACTGGATCAATTATCTACTTTAGTGCAATGTATTCTAAGTTAATTTTTGAGTGAACATTTGTAACAACACCCTTATAGGTTTTTGATTGCAATGGAATTTAAACTTTGGTTTGACATTGAGTTTGTTGTTCCGTTTAAGTACTTAAAAGTTATCTCAAATTCTTAATTCAAATATAGTCTTGTAACTTTGAGGGTGTCTCCCAGCATAATGTTTTGCTGTAATCAAAATGGCTACTGCCAGTTTATAATATCAATTTAGGTAGGTACTTAATTTTTGAGCGTCCTTTAGGATCCACGCGAGACACTATGGTTTTTAATTGTGTCTGTAATTACGCCATTCAACCGGTATGCGAGGAAGATCAAAGACTTAGGTACTTATTGACAATAAAAAAGATGGGTGGTACTCCGGGAGTGCCGGCAGAAGTGAAAACTTGAATATTAACGTTGTGCATTTTTGATATTTTTCATTAATAGATGCACTTTGTTCAATTTCCATATTTAAACACTTTATATACACGAATTTTACGAATATACAGCAGTGTGGCCACTACACAGACGGTCGAGCCATAAGCTGTCACCATCCATGGACGCGCGTGGCACGCTGTAACATAAACACACACGAACATTCGCGCAAGCGCCCTGCGCCGCCTAAACGAAACAGCAGGCATACATTTTCGCCGCGCCGTAGAAAGAGAGGGGGATACTTCCTCTCCTAAGCCGCGCCGGCGGTCTACTCTCCATCCGTCTTACGAATTTTCGATCAGGTCACGTGTCCTGATGCGAAGTCCTGACGCGAGTTTAACATTTTTTACCCATTACAAAAAAAGTGTACAACGACGCTAAAGAAGTTTTCACTTCAATAAAAAACTTTGAAAATACTAGATGCCAGAAATCTGAAATCACGAGTTTCTTACAATTTCCTTTTTTCCCCAGGAACAAACCAAGTACACGATGCGCCTAATAATAAAGAAGATAACAGAAACAGATGAAGGCGACTACTTCTGTCACGCGGAGAACGCGTTCGGCAAGACGTTGAGGCCTGTCTCCGTGAGACTGCGGCCGACCATGCCGCACCACAACGTTACTGAGTGCTGTGCACAAGTAAGTAGACTTGTCTTTGAAGTAACCTTTACAGATTTGTTTGTACCTCCAAGGATAGCTAGGTTTTTCTTCGCCATTTTGAGAGCAGTGGTGATGAAATTATTTACACAAAGTTCGAACCCACGACTGTAAGCCGGGGCCGTTACCACTAGGCCACCACTGCTCTTATAATAGGCTGGTATTAGAATACCAGGGAGAACTAATTTATACATATAAAATTCAAAGTCCTGACTGACTGACTGATATATCAACGCACAGCCTAAACCGCTGGTCCTAGAGACATGAAATTTGGAGGGTGTGTTCTTTGTGAATAGTAATTATCCACTAAGAAAGGGTTTTTCGAAATTCCACCCCTAAGGGGGTGAATGGGGGAGGGTGAAATTTCACGCGGATGAAGTCGCGGGCGGAAGCTAGTATGTCCATACACCTCGTAACTTCGCATCCTCATAACATTTCTGTCAACAAAACGCCAGTCAAACTTGAATCCTATCCGCCCAAAACAACTTTCACGCCAATTCAAATTAGAACACCCAACGTAAACACAGCAAACTAATCCGGGGTGACAACTCCAGCCTTAAATTGGAGGTACCAGTTGCGTCACGGAAATAGCCCGTCTGGAATCGTACCAACTAAACATAAACTATGGCGAAACTGTAACCACACCACGCCACGACTGCTCTTTGAAAACATTAATTTTGGAGGCCTTCCCGATAATTTGATGTCTTTGGGACTTCAGTAACGAAGTTCGGGGTTATTTTGTAAGTTTGATACGCGCAGTTGTTTATACAAGCTTGTATTTGTTTTGTGCGATATTTGGGCTGGTTTTATTAAGGTTGGAAAACACGTTTTGTTTTGGATTGAAATTGTTTTTGGGCAGTTTTTGTAAACCGGAGTTTGGTTTTCGTGGTGTAGTGGCTACTAGAGATTTTTTCGTCATTAAGTCATAATTTTTTTTTTTTTTTTTTTGGTGGCTGTTGTTAGGCTCATAAGAGCCGACTGTTATTATTTAAAAAAAACCTGCGCTGAAGAACGGCCATATTTAACTCAATGTGACAACCACAGATATAGATATAGGTACCTAGATAACGCAAGTATCACGAACTGTATGAAAACTAAGCGTGCCACTTTTTGAGTACCTACTATGACGTCACAAGCTCGCGCTCTCTCGCTCACGCTCACCCAGCCAACAGTACGCAGGACTGAGCGCGAAAGTGGCGGCTTATGATTTTCGATCGTAAACTGGTGCGATTTTTGGCACGCGAAGTAGGTGCTCTTGCGTTATCTAGGTGTATCTATATCTGTGGTGACAACGGACTCCAGCCATAATAAATGCGATATAAAAATATAAAACTTTACTACAAAAGAACAACATTTTAACATATTTTCCACGAAGCCGTGTAATCTCTAGAAACTTCACGTTCCTCTATTTTGTGCAGATGAACGTGTCGTCTTCGTGCATCGATGCGTGCAGCTTCCATCTGGATATGGACAACATCATGGACCGCCCCGAGTGCATGAACGACTTCGATAAACTCATGAAGTGTGCGGCTGATGGATCCGGTAAGAATGGCTCATAACCCGACAGGAAATATCATCATCATCATTTCAAAAATGTGTCAGTAATCGTGATAAAAAAAGATATAATCAAAGGTTGAACGCTGATTTGCTGGATTCGAATTCTCTTCTACCGATCATTATTTCTCCTGACAGTTCATTTTGTTTATACATAATTTATGTTTCTATCTATGGATTAGTGTTTATTCTTGTATTTTATAGTAATTTCCGAGTTATTTATTCCGTTTGTTGCACCTGCCACGTTTTGTCTCTGCATCACCCAAAGGTTGACTGGTAGAAAATTCCTCAGGCATTAAGTCCGCCTTTGTACAGTAATTTTTTACTAGTGCATAAAGTTTAAATAAATAAATGTAACCGTGTTTATCATGAGACTTTATGCTATTTTTTTTTTTAAAGTCTGAAAGCATTTTTTTTTTCTTTATACCATGTACCTACTTGGCTTAGTTTCAACAGAAAACCCCTTAATATATTTCTTGTTTGCAACCGTTCACCTTAATCAAATCCCGTCCCTCCCGGCAGACCACCGCAGCTGCTGCGCGTCGTGGGGCGTGCCGCGAAGCTGCCTGGAGCTGTGCCGCGGCGGCGCCGTGTCACGCGCATGCGCACTGCAGCACGCGCGGCGCGCGCTCGCCTGCTTCCGCGACTCGGGCGCGCGCCTGCCGGGCCCGCCGAGGAGTCTCAAGGCGCACGTCGCGCCTACTCCTAACTCTGTCTTACTGAGGTATGTGGGGAACAAGTTTTAACTGCAATTGTGAAACCATGTTCCTCTTGAGGGTACTTACTAGATTTTAGGACAATCATCATCATTAGAAACACGCCCAATAATCAAAGGCCTCCTCCAAGCATCGCCATAACAAACAATTCCGCACCGCAAGCATCCAGTGGATTTTTACTAAGCAAGAATGTTGTCAAATGCAAGTAGCGCAAAACTTTTGCGTCTCTAATCTTTGGAATTCAATATTCATACAAGAGTAAAAAGTTCTAGTCTTATGCAAAACCCAATCAAAATTATATACCAGTGCACACAGTGTTATATTTTCCTAACGTTAAAATTTTCTCGCAACAGCTGGGAAGCTCCTCTCAAGAACCCTCAAACAGTATACTTATACCGAGTATTCTGGAGGGCATACGGCGCCAAGGTGCCGGAGAAGCTGGACACCAGCGAGACCAGCGTCGTGCTCACTGGCCTGCAGGACGACGTGCGCTACGAGTGCGTCGTGAAGGCAGCTAACGATGTTGGTAAGTACAACGAACGTGAAGAAACTAAAGATGTTGGTGATAGTTCAAACTGAATCAACATCAAGGTTTAAAATGCGAATCTATCCACAGCAAAAAGACATGATCCCATAAACCCCATATATTACTGCAACCACAGATAATATAATACTACGCTGCAACCAAAATGGGGATAATACTTGGACATATGCCCATTGCCCAAGTATTATACCCAATTATAATCTGTACATATAAAATTCAAAGTCCTGACTGACTGACTGATATATCAACGCACAGCCTAAACCGCTGGTCCTAGAGACATTTGGAGGGTGTGTTATTAGTGAAGAGTAGGTATCCACTAAGAAAGGGTTTTTCGATATTCCACCCCTGAGAGGGTGAATAGGGGGAGGGTGAAATTTCATGCGGACGAAGTCGCAGGCAGAAGCTAGTTTATAAATAAGTGCACTGAAATGACTGAGTGCAGAGAATTTTCACTAAGTCAGTGTCCTAGTTGTCGAAATTGGCCACAAGCTATATCTTCGAGTGTTATGTTGAGGTTTCAAGATTCACCCTTACAATACCAGTCAGTAATGACATTTAAGTGTCGTCAGTTTTCGTCTTCAAGCATGATCATCATCACCCTATAGCAGTCCACTGCTGGGCATAGGCCTCTCCTTTTGCACGCCATCCAACTCAATTTTCGCAACTCCCGTCTTAAAACACACCATTATATCTTTCATAACATATATTCTTCCGTCCTCAGGCACCTCATCCCTCAGCCAGCCGATAATGTTCACAACAGCCGGGCAGGAGGCGGGCGCGGCGGCGGCGCCGGTGGGCGGCAACAGCGCCGCGTCCGCGGTCGGCGTCGCCGTCGCCTGCGTGCTTGTCGCGGCCATACTGCTAGCGGCCGGCCTTTATTATAGATATAGAAAGGTAAGGAAGTCTTATTCATAAACCAAAAAATGCTATTATGAATCATTTTTTGGGCAAACATAAGTATGTCATCCATATAAATTTTCATCCATTACGATCTGATGCTAAGCCGCGTAAAGAGCGAGATCATTAACTCTTCATATGGATTATGGATCCACGCGAAACACAATGTCTTTTTAATTGTTTCTGTAATTACGGTATTCAACAGTAGGTTAATAGCCTCCACAAATAGCAATACTTCAATGGTCGTCAAGAGCACCCTGGGCATCCACCGCTGCCATCTTTGTGACTTGATAATGTTATTGCCTCGCCGTGAGCTATTCTCGAAATTTATGTTCGATAAAAGAGTTTGTGGTTACAACCGGACTAGTTAGTGCTAGACTAGTTTGCTTCTAACCCTTTTTTTTTGTTTTTACTAACGCATCTTTTCTTTTCCAGAATCTTAGACTTAAGGCTCAAGGAGGTGTAGCATTTGAAAACCCGAGCTACCTCAGGGAACCAAATCCTGACACAGCCGTCAACGTAAGTGACCACTCATTTGAATTTAGTCTTTTAAAATGATTCAAGGTTTGTTTGGGATATTGCAACTCAAATAGCACTGTAGCCGATCTGTCAGCTGCTTATACTCATAAAACTCTTCTCCAACAGGGCACAATACCAAACGGCACCGCCAACGGCTCAAACGGCAACGGCGTCGCACCAATGGCGAACGGCGTATCAAACTCCGCAGCCTGGAGACAAGAGACCCTCAACAACCCTGGAACTACGGTCTCCAGCGCCCGGGAGGTGGACCCGTCGCTGTACGAGGAGCTGAAGCTCGGGCACGACGGCGCGGGCTTCAAGCGACTGAAGCCATAGCCGGCCGCCCCCCCCGCGCGCCGCTCGCCGCTCCGCTCGCCGCGCGGCCGCGCGCGTGTGGCGCCGCGCTACTGAGCGGCCGCGCGTGCGTGGCACCGAGCGAGGGTCACGAACCGAGACATATTTGAACAGAAGGACTAATGACGCATGTTTGAAAATAAAAGAAAACACATTATTTAAACGAAGAAGTCTCAGTCTTCAGTGTTGTCTTAGGGACCAAACTCACTCAGTGATTAAATAAAACGGTTTGGTGAGTTTGCTCTCTGAAATTGCACTAGATATTTTGGATCATTTGATGTGAATATTTTGAAATAAGTTTTCTTTTTAATCTGTCAAGCTCCGCTAATGAGACACAATTGATTTTCTATTGTTTGGTCACCGATCGGTGTCCCGCGGTACTTGAGCGGTTAATAGTATGCTGTGGTCCTTCTGTTCTAAAACTCCAAATTCAAATATAAAAAAATACTGCGCCAACGACCAGTATTTGAAAATGACCGTTAAATTCAAATGTTTCGTGTTCCAAAAAAGTGAGCGAGTGATTCCAAAGTCGTGTACAATGAACTGTAGTGTTTCTGAATGGTCAGATAGTTACCGCGGCCGGAGCGGAGTGTAGATAATAAAATATAAATAAAAAAAGTAATTATATTTTCAGTATCGTACTTGTTGTGATTTTAACCAAAAAAAGAAGACCTCATACCTTCTTGTCATTTCATGTAAATATTTATACTTGCCAACGAAGTGAAATAAATCAACTTAGTATAGATTTACACTTTCGTTGGTCAATGATAATGACGGGGTTTCTTTTACGCGCTTGACGCAAAAAAGTGCAAGTAAATAAAAACTGCAAATTCATAAAACATCTAAAAAGCAATTGTTTTGTAAATATTGAATAACTTTTTGTATTATAAGCGTGTAAAAGAATGTCCCTCGTGAAGAAGTTCTATAGATCACTAGCTTCAGAATAAAGACAGAATAAAATTAGGTCATTCTATAAACAAAGATGTGCCTTCGAATGATTTATGAAGTAAGTAGTGATAGCTTAGTTACCTGTTCGGCCTGTAAATTGTATTTAGTGTAAATATACGTGTACACTAACGTTCAGTAGTCATTTGTACAGATGTTGAGAAATTTTGGATTAAAATGTAAGTGCTATACACACGAACGACACTTGTCAATGACAGAGGCAACTGCGACCAAAGACGAGTGTCGACGGCTGTTGTCAACTCTTGTCGGCGGCAGCTGTCGACAACACGCCGCTCATAATACGTATCGTCGTACTCAAACACACGAGCGACAAGGTGTCGACGGCGGGCGGCAGTTGCTTCTGTCATCGATGCGTGTCGTTTGTGTGTATGCACACTAAAGTGAAACTACATTTTTGAAACTTGTTTTCCAGTTTTGGGCACAAAATTACGCCCGGAATCACGAAGGTAGAAAAAAGAAGTTTGTCCATAATTGGAAAACAAATAAAAAAAAATTAAAAAGACTTTTTTTCTCAGTAGTTTGTAAAGTAGTTTTGACAAGTGATTCTGAAACAAACTTTTTAATAAACAATAAATTAGGACATTTTGATAAAATGTAAAATTTCGTCTTGTGAAGAAAGTTTTCGGACTGGCTCTGCCATATCAGTTAAGATTATTTTGTAATAAAGTATTGAAAATTATTACAAGTTTCCGTTCTCTGTAAACTTCTAAGTATTTTAATAAAAAGTAAAGAGCATGACCTAATTTAATAAATATTTTATGAATCTTTGGAAATCACACTATGTACGTAAGTTTTTTAAATATTTTTCATTAAAATGATCTCATTGATGACCATTCCATTGTTTGTCGCCTTGAAGTTAAAAAAAAATACTAAAATCTTGAATTTTGCAAAAACAATTTGTTTTTTATTGTGGCGTCTTTATTTTGGAATAGAAAAAAATACAAAAAATATTAAGTTAAAAAAATATATATTTTGAGATTTTATTTCAAAAATGTATTAAGAATAAAAATGTATTTTTAAGAAAAAAAATACGTACAGAAAAAAAAAACATTTCTTCTGAAAACTATGGCCTAAATCTCCTACATATTAAATCTTGGACATAGTGTGAAAGTAATTTTGCTCAGATGTGATTGATAGTTTTATTTAGCACTTCTATCATACTAATTGTATAATTTAGATGAACAAAAGGATGTGATTAGATTTGTAAATAATATTAATAAAAAAAATACAAATACCTTTTTTGTTGTTTGATTTTTTCCGTAGTAATAAAAGAAACTACTAAGGGGCCGTCTCCACGAGCGAGAGAATTACGGCGATAGTCTCGCCGTGCTATCAATTTTTCGCGGTGATGATATCGCCGTGTGGAGACACGTTCTAACGGCCAGTTTCTTCATCAACTTTAATGAAGAAACACATGTGCCGTAGTTGATACTACGGCACATGTTTTTACTTGGCCTTTACTGATGTAAGTCAGTTTGACTGATTACTTTAGTTGTTGATGAAGAAACTGCCGTAAGAGAGTGTATAGAAACACGTGACACGACGATAATATCGCCGCGATTCTCTCGCTCGTGAGGGCTATTTGACGATAAATTACTGACTTAATTTATTTATTTATTTCAGGCATCAAGGCACATATAAAACACATACAATACAATATTAATACGATAACTTAAAAATACTATAAATACATACAACATTATAATTACACTAAAAACTAACTAAACACGAAGTGTCTGCGTCGTGTTTCGCTGACTGGTGTCATGTAGCCGGCCACGAAACCGGCGATACACAACACCCATCGGCCAGAACTCTTCCTTGAGGAACTTCTAGAGATGATGTGTTAGAACACGCACCACGAACGACTTGAAGTTCGTGTTGTGACGCGGCTCCAACTTCTCGACCCTCAAAGTCCAATTGGTTTTCACACGCATGTACTCCACGATCTCCTCAACCTTCGTGGAGTGGTGCAGTCTGGACACGTACAGCTGCGTCGGTCGTCGGGATTGCTGGACGCAGCAGCATGTTAGGTCCTGCCAGAGCGGTGCCGCACTGGTTCCGACAAGGAGGCTTCTTCTTCTTCTCCACTTTGATGAAACCATCCATGTTGCACGTGTCCATCTTTGGATCATGTCTTTTCAAAACCAAAAAACAATAAAAAAGAACATAGTAAAACTGAAAAATACAAAAGAAATACGAAACAAATTACTTTTCCGCAGATTTCTTAGCGCTCGCACTTTTGAATTCAGAACCAGCGAGGTAGGTAATTGCGTAACACACTACCAGTAGCAATGGCATTCATTTTGACAGTTCAACAACATTCATTGCGTTATTTAGATTGTTGAGCAGACAATTTTTTCGACCTTAAGAAGCAATGGATTAGCCCGTTAGATCCTTCAAAACGATTCAGATTATGATTGATAGTGTATTACGCAATTACGGTGTAGAGCAATGCAACCCGGCAGGACCCAAGACTCAAGTAGGTAGGTATTACTCAAAACTAATTTCGCGCCATTAAGGCCGCTTTCACTTTAGGACGTTAGCAGCTCAATAGTAGCGCGGCAGAAACAGATGCCTTCGCATTATAAGAACAGCCGCGCGACAGCAGCGCGGTTACCGCGCCGCCGCGCGGCCGCGCAGTTTAGATCAGTGTGGCGCACTTCATTTCAATTAAAAACCGGCCATGAGCGTGTCGGGCCACGCTCAGTGTAGGGTTCCGTAGTTTCCCGTCCGTCACAATAAGTGTTCCCACGTACAATTCGATAATACCCGACCCAATGTAATAAGTACCTACAGCGCCATCTCTCGGGGAATTGGGTTACTAATTAATACATAGACGTGCCAGAAGTTTTCGGTGGTAATTTTGGATTGCGAGAACCGATTTTAATGATTCTTTTTTTGTGGGAAAAAAGATTCGTTCAGGATAATAAAATATGTAAACGAAGTTAAAAAAACATGCTTGCATATACGATTATACTACGAACTTAGTCCAGAAATGATTTTGTACAACTTTTTGTCTTTTTTGTACAAAAACTTTTGTTTCTATCAAGTTCAAAATAATTTTCCTAGAAAGTCCTTATAAAGTTCTACTTTTCAGATTTTTTTCATATTTTCTAAACTTATGGTTCAAAAGTTAGAGGGGGGGGACACATTGTTTTTTACTTTTGGAGCGATTATTTCCGAAATTATTGACATTATCAAAAAATGATTTTAGTAAACCCCTATTCATTTTTAAATACCTTTCCAACAATATATCACACGTTAGGGTTGAAATAAAAAAAATAAAATCACTTCCCACTTTACATATAGGGGGTAGGGGGGCTACCCTAATAAAACATTTTTTTCCAATTTTTATTTTACCACTTTGTCGGCGTGATTGATATACATATTGGTACCAAATTTCAGCTTTCTAGTGCTAACGGTCACAGAGATTAAGCGAGGACGGACAGACGGACGGACGGACGGACGGACAGACAGACATGGCGAAACTATAAGGGTTCCTAGTTGACTACGGAACCCTAAAAATGGATTCCGACGGGGAAACATTGTTGCTCCTACTTTTGATAGCACTCCAGCTGGTGTTTGTAGCTACTACTACAAGTAGAGCAAATAGAAAAACAGTCACAAAGCAGGGACTGAGGCGGACACGTTTGCAGCATGTCGAACGAGCCACTAGGTCCTATAAAACGTCCGGCAGCATCGAGGAAGACCCTAGAAACAGGATTGATCCACACTAGCTCAAGACAGAGAGGAGTGAAAAGGAGAAAGGGCGGCCTTTGCCCTGCAGTGGGACAACATAGCGTAAAAGCACAGATATAGATACACCTACATAACGCAAGAGCAACTACTTCGCGTGCCAAAAATCGCACCAGCTTACGTTCGAAAATCGTAAGCCGCCACTTTCGCGCTCAGTCCTGCGTACTGCTGGCTGGGTGAGCGTGAGCGAGAGCGCGAGCTTGTGACGTCATAGTAGGTAGTCAAAATGTGGCACGCTTAGTTTTCATCCAGTTCGTGATACTTGCGTTATCTAGGTCTAAGGGTCTGTGGGTAAAAGGATAAAAATAAAATAGACAAATGTTTTCGACGCGAGAGTGAATTGTCGCGTGTGTCATACTAACCCTTCTGAAAATATCGGGCAAATTATGTTACTTACATTTATAGCCATCAGTCGAGCACAGCACTTAGTTCCAAGAAAAGTAACAAACTGGTTTATATAATAAGTCAACGACAAATAACAGAGTTTCAGGCAACCGGCAAAATATATCGCTTTGTAAGTTTTGAACAGAAAACATATTTTATTTTGGCCAGCTTTTGTAAGCTCCGTTTATTTGGTATATTCCGCGAATTGAAGGAATTCTTGATGCAATATTGTGGAGCTTTACTTGTCATGTAGTTCGGTTCTAAAAGATGTTTCTTGTTTTAGAACGATAAGGCTATTATTCACTGCTTGGTACTAGGAGCCTATAAAACCTGAAAAGAATTTTCTAAAATTTGGTGTCAAGCAGGGTAGCCTGCAAAATTAAAAATTTCATACGTTTTTGGCAAATTGCAGGTCAGTGTTAGGTTGTACGAAATATGATTCGCCACCGTAAAAAGTACACAATAATTATAATCATTAAAATCATCAATAAAACCCTATTCATATAACTATAACATTAACATTTAATCTCCTTTATTTCATTATTTACATTTAATTATATTTTTAAATATTAGGATATAAAAAATATAAAAACATTTAAAAATATAAAAAATAGTAGCCCACCGGTATCGGGAACAGGGTCCAAGCTACTGGCGGTCAGGGCTCCAGAGAGAGGAACTTTAACATTATTGTTCTAGTTATCATACATATAGGTAACTCTATCGATTGACTATTTCAAAACTTAAGAAAATTTGAATTTCACGAGCTCTCCTGGCGCTTTCCCCTTTGGCTCACCACGTAGATTTTTGATATTGAAGTTAATTTAGAGTTGGTACTCTAACTTACGTTTTTAACCGACTTCAAAAAAAGGAGGAGGTTCTCAATTCGTCGGAATCTTTTTTTTTTTTTTTTTTATGTATGTTCCCCGATTTCTCGAATACGCCTGGACCGATTTGGAAAATTTTTCTTTTGTTTGAAAGGGTATACTTCCCAATTGGTTGCATGATCATCAGGTCAGGATCTGATGATGGAATCCCAGGGAAATCGAGGGCAACCTTCAAATTTTATAGGCACATAGTACCATTTTCATATATTTTCTAAAGCTGTTTAAGTAATTGCATCTGATAATCATCATCTCAGGTGGATGAGCTGATGATGGAAGGTACAACTCCTCAACGGCTTGGAGTTAAAAGAAAATTCTTTCAAAATTATTTATAGTAACACTCGTGCATTTGCTCTCGGAAAGCACCATTTGGTGAAGTGGAACTGATGACGAAGACCACAGATGGCCACCGGAACTACTCAATAATATCTCCGTACTATTTCACGGGTTGCGATTCGATACTTTAACATGGTTGCTAAGCAATTTATGCTCGTCACAATGTGAATGGTGATATGGAGCTGATGGTGGACCAGGAGAACTCTTCAACAATTAACTGCCCTGCATCGGTAAAAGCAATATTTTGTAAAAGGCGATGAGAAAGTTGACACTAGGCTATTGTAACTGAGATAAATTATAAGCAGACCCACTAAAAAGCGTGAAATAAAAACTTTTTAACAAAAAAAAAAACCGACTTCCAAAAAAACACTACAAAGTGAAAAATAACTTTAATTTCGGAAGTCGGTGGCAAAAAACTAAAATACAGATCCAAAGACACCGACTTCCGAAATTAAAGTTATTTTTCACTTTGTAGTGTTTTTTTGGAAGTCGGTTTTTTTTTTTTTCACCATTTTATTTCTAAATATTTAGTTAGGTAAGTAGGTACCTATTTCTACTGATATGGAACTCAAGTCACGTTCTAAATCTACTTACTCAGAAGCTTAGTTCTCAGCAGTACTTACAAAAACAACCGTCATCTCTTGCATTTTAACCCTCCTAATTTGTTTACCAAAACAATACACAACCCTCGAAAGCCGCTGTCCATTTGTTTCATTTATAAACATTTAAACCCGACGTCCGTTCACGTCCAATGTGTTTTAGGAGATATGCGCCATTATACGCTCAATTAAGTCCTGGCCACGATGCAATCCCATGCGGGGAGGGGCGGAGGGGGGTGTTGTGGCCACGCTGGCAAATTGCTCAAAGTGAGGCGCCCTGTGCTGTACAATTACACTAGTTCGGGAGTTGGGCACAAGTTTTGATACTATGCTAAACGTGCATCGTTTTAAAGTTTTAAATGTGTGTGAAAATTATGCGTGTGAGTCTTTCACCTGACATATGCTAGGAGGACGTGTTCGAAAACTGTTACAAATTTTTATAAAAAATAAATTCGTGTGGCACTCGGGGACTGCCGTGGTAAAGCTATTGCATAGCATTTTTTGTCAACTTATGCAATTATAATATTTATGCAATATTTTTTTTTTCTTTGATATTTATTCAAGTTACACTTTTTGAGCGTGGTGACCACCACGTCTGACACGCATACGTCTAGTCGCACGCATACAAACACCGTGCCGAAGTCTGCCGAACTGAAACGACGTTAGACGATGCACGGCTTTCCACGCCGCACCACTGTGCCGGTCGGAGTGGGGGGTGTTAAGTTTATTTTCGTTACGGAATTTCTTGATTCAGTCCCCGCGCTCAAAGCCCGCGATAAAAGCTATGCAATAGCATAAAAAAAACTAACAAATACACATGACATGACATCGGTTTTCTCCGGAGGGTTAGAAAGAGGTGTAAGTACTGTGAGAGCTGTACGAGGTCTCAGTAAGGGGACGAGTAAATAAAACCTGCACCCTACAGCCTCTATCTGAATCATTTTGAAGGATATTACTAATCCATTGCTTCATAAGTTCGAAAAATTTGTCTTCTCAACAACGTAAACAACGCAATGAATGTTGTTGAACTGTCAAAATGAAACCCATCGCTACTGATAATGTGTTACGCAATTGCCCCGCTGCAAAAGCTTGTCGTTTTACTTCAATAATTATTCCTGGAAAACGCATGCCGCTGTACTAACATACAAAGCTATTATGGTAGCATGCGACCACGGGAAGGTACAGACGCCAGCACATCAACGTACCCGAAACTGTCAGATTTTCCCAATCAACTTTGTACCTTATGCTTTAGTGATAAAGTTGAAAATCTATTAAAGAAATTTGACAGATTGTAGTAGGTTGATGTGCTGGCGTCTGTACTTTCTTGATTCATCCTCTTCAGTAGTTGGGTTTTAGTTTTTAAACTTATTTTTTTTTATTTTAAGCCTTTTTATTCAAATGCGAGCTTTTAATATCTAACTTTCGAATAATCTACTTAGTTGACATTATGAAACAAGAAACATGTACCTGCGTTTGCCACAGTGCAGGGTCAACAAACATGTTAGGTGCCACATAGCGTGCTCGCAAGGACTTAGATAAATACCGAAAGAAATAACAAACTTTGAATGGAATTATGTGCTAAGGCAACATTGCGGCTTAAAAGAAGATGTACAGATGCCAGCACATCAAGCTACTACAATCTGTCAAATTTCTTTGATAGATTTTCAACTTTATCGCTACATTATAAGGTCCAAAGTTGATTGGGAAAAGGAGACGTTCAATATTGGTATGGGGCTTGGTACTAAAATAATTGAAAATTTAAACAGCCTTCTGAGCTTTATAGGCTGAAAGAGGGTAATTATTTTGATGTCTTAGGGCATTTAATTTTTTTTTTACAGCCGCCCGTTTTTTTTAAACAAGTTTTGAAAAATAAAATGCTTGCATCACTAACTACAAACATTATTTATATTTTAGGGTTGGCAGCCCTATGGCAAATGACAGCACGGCTGACTGACATTGTCATTGTCATTTCTCATTTTCAATTATCATAGAAATAAGTGGCTATTACATACTTGTACTTCACAAATTAAGTACATTAATACATTTGTCGACGTATTTTTCTACATATAAAACACTACGGACTTGCACCAGTGGTTATAGTTTTTTTTTATTTCAACGTCATTCTGACATTTACAGATTTGACCTTTTTCGACACGTTTTGATATTACATTGTCATCATCATCATCATCATCATCATTTCAGCCGAAAGACGTCCACTGCTGGACATAGGCCTCCCCCAAGCACCTCCACTTCGATCGGTTTTGTGCTTCTCGCATCCAACGAGTTCCTGCGGCCTTCACAAGGTCGTCCACCTTGTGGGAGGCCTTCCAACGCTACGCCTTCCGGTACGCGGTCGCCACTCCAGAACCTTTCGGCCCCATCGGCCATCTGTTCTGCGAGCAATGTGCCCTGCCCACTGCCACTTAAGTTTGGCAATTCTTCGGGCTACGTCGGTTACCTTGGTTCTCCTGCGGATCTCTTCATTTCTGATTCGATCCCGCAGGGAAACTCCAAGCATAGCCCTCTCCATTGCCCTTTGGGTGACTTTCAGCCTTCTAATAAGGCCCATTGTGAGCGACCACGTTTCAGTGCCATATGTCATCACTGGCAACACGCACTGGTCAAAGACTTTCGTCTTGAGACACTGCGGTATGTGGGACGAGAAGATATTGCGACATTTTCATTCGCAGACGCAGACGAGAAGATATTCGACACATTGTCATGATAATCAATATTTTCTGTCTCAATTTCATGGAGCTGCAGCTAAAATTATAATAAAATCTCAAAGTATTTAATAGAAACAGAAACTCTAGCCACATTTAAAATAATTATATTCCATAGAAATGAATAAATAAAGGCTACATGAGTTTATTTATTTATTTATTTATTTGGGACAAACAAACAGCAACACATTATATCTGCGCAAATAATATAAACAAAGATATAATATAAATGTGAAACTCACACCGTTATCCACAGCATATACAATTCGAGTTTCGTTGTACTAAAACATTTTTCACTTTTTTACAAAAACGGGCGCCTGAAAAAATCATATTTAACTATAATCGAGTATCTTAATAAATAAGCTTTCTAATAAGGTACACCACATTAGCGTTTAAAAATCTTTGGAATTTAGTACCACTTTTGACCTCTCCTTTGACAGTTTCGGGTAGCTTGATGTGCTGGCGTCTGTACCTAGTACCCGGCGATAAATATTGCACATCGACCTTTGGAAAGAAACAATCGGCTAATTTCGGCTTCATAGTGCGTTATCTCTGTCGCACACTACCTATGTGACGTTAACTGACGTTTTGTCAGTCGTTGTTCAAGTGCGATAGAGTGCGGTCGCGTCCAGTTCAAAATATATATCTAGAGTTGTTAACACCCCCAAATTTAAATAATTTAAAGTTGTACTATGGCATCTTTAGGAAAAATAGGGGAACCTTTTTATTTTACCCCAACCTAAAGCAATCATTTATAGAAAAATTGTTGTATTTTATACAAAGAATAAAAAGAATTATCAAAAGAAGCAAATCATAATTGTTTTAACAGCTCCTAATAGATACCGGACTGTTTGTATTTCGTGCGACAGAGATAACGCTCTACGAAGCCGAAATTAGCCGATTGTCTCTTTCCAAAGATCGATGTGCAATATTTATCGCCGGGTACTGTAACAAAAATTGAAAAAGGTAGGCTTAGATAGTTTTGGTCATGTTGAGACGATAAATGAAAGGCGACTAAAAACGGTATTTACAAGGCAAGGAGTCTATAATCACGGCATCCGTAGTTCTGACCGAAGTTACGGGCACTTACGGAAATATGATAAGTTTGGAGCCCGAACTAAGAATGAATGAAAACAAGATTTGACAGTGTCCCTACTCCCGATATGTATATTATGCCTGTCCGAAAATTGAAGTTGACACTTGTGTGGACGGATCAAATAATTTCAAACCGGCCCGTATCGTCGTTGGGGAGTAAAGTCCCAGATGTGATTGTGAGTCCTTCAAGCAGCACTAATAAGGTCACTAGAAATATACGAGTATACCTTGTGACCTCATTAGTGCTGCTCCTTAGAAAAGTATAAGTAAGGTGCATAGTACTCCTAACCAGCTTGTTTGGGCTAGGCAAGTAATTAAACGTTAGGCCCGGACTCCACTGAAGCGGAGCTGTGCGGAGCTGTGCGGAGCGGAGCGGAGATGTGCAGGAATCGTCCAATCACAGACGAAACGAGTGACGCGATGAGGATTTCAACCATTGTGATTGGTCGATTCCTGCACGTCTCCGCTCCGCTCCGTCCAGCTCCGCTTCAAATCAAATCAAAAGTCATTTATTCAAACTAGGCTCAGAATCAGCACTTTTCGAACGTCAAAATTACAAAAGACAGTCCCCCAAAACGCCCGCCTTTCGCCACTTCCTAGTGCTTTCGCTGGGGAGAAAAAGTGGCGGAAGAAGAAGAAGCTTCAGTGCTTCAGTGGAGTCCGGCGGTCCAAGTCATTTGTCTGTTTGATTGAATGGCTGAATATCACTCAGGCCGCTAGTTGAACGGTTAACTGAAAGGCTAATAAGTTATTTGGCGGCGACATATACACAAGCTGGTTGCCTGATCACCTTAAGTTTTGTTTTCACCTTAAATACAGGGTGTCCGGTAATTAATGCATAACCTCTTAAGGGGTCATTGTACTTATTATTATGAATAACTTTTACTACGGGACCAAACATGAAATCGCGAAAAAAGAATCAGCTGTTCCCTACATTTAAATATGTTCGCATATGGTCAAAATTTTTTACAGAGATTCTAGACCAGATACACTCTTCAACACGTTTGTATTGATATACCCTTTCTGTAACACCCTGTATATATACAGGGTGAAATTGAACACATGCGACAAATCGAAATGGGAGATTGTACTCATCATTATGATGAGTACAATCACACAGTACAGTACAGTTTTTTAAATTTCTATGACGTAAACAAAGCAAACAAAAAAAAATATATATATACAACATTATTTTTAGTATATGCGAAACCTGAATATAGTTTGTTCAGAATAAGTAACTGAATCGATTCCAATAATTTTTACCCCATGTTATATTTTGGCCCAAAAATATTTAAAAAAGGTTAAAGCTTGGACACCACGAGAGCGACGCGTTCGAGGAGGTATATTATAGTGTACTCTGTGTTCGAGGAGCGACACTAAGTAGGTACAACAATAGCGGCGCGGGCGCACAGCGAGCGGGGCGACCGGGGCGACCGGGGCGGGGGTGCAGCAACCCCTTCAGTCGCCCGGGTACCACAGGTAGGCGCGCACGTGTTCGCGTTCCCGTCCAACTGCATAATCGCGAGCGCGCGGCCTCGCGGGCCTTACAAGTTGTGTTTCGGTTGATCGTGTACCTATCGTATGTAAAAAGTGTCGTGTAACATTTTTAAACACGCCAAGATGGTTAATTGTAGAAAGTTATTATTTGTACCTACAGCCTGCTGTGGTTA
This sequence comes from Amphipoea oculea, assembly GCA_945859645.1. Lineage (NCBI taxonomy): Eukaryota > Metazoa > Arthropoda > Insecta > Lepidoptera > Noctuidae > Amphipoea > Amphipoea oculea. Next base: position 19,365,475 of record OX243880.1, read on the forward strand.
AGTAATACGATGTTTAACACTTTTCATCCACTTTGAACTTTAAGTGGTTAACATAAGGTGCAACAAATCGCATTGACTACATTGTATCACTTACGGCTTACGAATAAGTAATTACTTATTCGTAGCTTACGGCTGCATTTATTTACGAATAAAGTACATTATAATAACTACCTACACTTGACCATTACGACAGTCCAAAGCCTGCAAGTGTGATGGAAAATGTTATCACCAGTTAATTACAATACAATCGCCCGAACGCACGCGGCGGCGGCGTGGATGACCATGTTTTTGTAAGGACAAACAGGTAACATAACAAGCTTATAACTTTGTGATTATTCATGATACAGTTTTGAAATTTTGTACATAGATTCTTTACATAAAAATACTAGACACGTATTTCGGGTTTCGCATATACTAAAAATAATGTTGTATATATATATTTTTTTTTGTTTGCTTTGTTTACGTCATAGAAATTTAAAAAATAATATGTATTATGGTCATACGACCAAATGTATAAACGTAAACGAAGCAAAAGGAACATGTAAATATCGTATCACGTGGCGGTCTGTAGTTTCTGCCTACCCCCGCGGGACGAAGGCTTGATATTATATATAACAAGCTTTATGATAATAAGCAGGAAGGAAAAAGGTACAGACAAAGGGAAGAAAATACAATGTTTCCTTACGAAGTTTCCATGAGTACTAGCTGCATTTAGGCGAGTTTTTTCGTATATTATCATATAAGTAAGATAATGTTTGTTTGCCAAAACCAGTGTTTACGTTTCCTTATAATTTACATTAATAGATAGGTGTACAGACAGCGTCAGAGAAAAGGAACCACCCCAAGACTTCTTGATGTCATTACCAAAGGGGGTTCCTTTTCTCTGAAGCTGACTGTACATAAAAAAAATAAAAATAAGACGCAAGGGAGGCATTTTTCTTATGAACTCCACACTAGTTTGGGCCTGTCTCGTGGAGTATAATTATTATCTAAGTCGTTGGGAACAATGTGCAATGGGCATGTTGTCAACGGCCGCATTTTTAATTTTATCGATAAGATGTTTTATTACACACCCCATCACTAAAAGCTACCGTAGGTGCTCAAAAGGGAATAAAGTTGAATATTTTTTATTATTCCCCTTTGAGCACCACGTTCAAATATTTATTGGTGCTCAAAGAGGAATACTTATGGTGCTCAAAATCAAAATCGAATCTCAAATCGTTTAAGTATTGCAATGCATAATAAGTAGTACTAGTAAGTAATAAAATAAAAAATAATAGAAACAATTATGGACCCTGTTGGACACAGCAAAATTTAAATAAGTAACAGAGAGGAAGAGCGCTTTATTAATTTACCTTGTTATAAAGTTCGAAATATTCAATGCATAGGTGCTCTAAAAATAGGTGCTTGTAGCGGTATCTACAACGCCACATGCGAACAACGCGTCATACTGACGTCACGCAAATCCTGCATCGCGCAAGCAGAGTTTACCACGCAACTAGCATATATACAACGGCCCGACATGAATCATTGGGCAGTTGCCCGCCAGACACAACACCCGTCTGGTTGGAGGATCCTCCCTTTTTTATAGAGTGTGAGTGAACCTTACACCCTGTTCCTCATACCTCTATATGCTCATATGGGAATACTTCCCCCTGTCGCTGACACGGGCGACTCCGCTCGTGTGTATGAGCACCTAGTTTAAAAAAACAATAGACAATATTCATCGATCCCAACTCCCGCACCACAATAGATCGCAAGTCAGGACGGCAGCCAGGTGGAAAGTAGTTCGAATCGACACCGTATGCGGAACCACAAGGTTAATTTAATTATATTATCTATTCGATTTGTATTCACAGGCATTGAAGTGGAACTGAGCACTTCAGTGGTATTTACATCTATTCAAAAAAGCAGTGGTGGGCTCAGTGGTAGCGGCCCCGATTTACAAGTTGCAGGTCGTGGGTTCAAATCCAGGCAGGCGCTTTACTTTGTGTAACCATGCTCTCAAGACGGTGAAGGAAAATATTGTGATGAAACAAGCATGTCCTACAACCAAAAATTCGAAGACATGTGTCATCCACCAACCCGCACTGGGCCCGTGTGGTGGATTATGGCCCACTCCCTCTCACAGAGAGGAGGCCTGTGTCCCAGCAGAGGGAACTTTAGCGGCTCGTAATGATATAGGTGTAGAACTGCAACAAATACTTCTAAGTGAACCCTCAACCTACAGTGAAATTTGATAAAATTCACTTCTAATATAACTCAAGTGAACTTGAGTAAAAGAGTGTGAAATATTTTAACCTTGAAAGGTTAAAATATTTCGTTTCATATAAATTAACATGAGCACTTCGTCGAAGCTAATACACGGTTCCAATTTATTGGAGAAGAGCCGGCAAGAAACCCCACGGTCACGCTTTTAAAACAAATTTTGGCTTTTACAATGCTTTCAAATTACAGTGCTAATAGATATGGCAGAACAGTGTAGGCCTGTTAACAAGTACCAAATGAAGGATGAAATTCAAGAAATCCGCGATAAAAGTAAACACTAACATAAGCAGCAACCCGGTCAAAACAAACATTTCGCTAACCTTTTCTAATTTCCGAACAAACAGACCTGAAGACTACCTACGCGACAAAGCGAAACTTGTAATAAAATTCAAATATTTGGAGGGTTAGGATTTTCGCAGAACAGCGCACCTATATTTCGCAGAACAGCGCATTTTTCGCACAACAGCGTAAATTCCGCGGGCAGTCCCGTGTGATCCCTGGGGTCAGGTGGCCACGGAACCTTTGCGAATACATTAGAGTCAGCAAAAAATAGTACGAGTATGTGAAGGATATGAAAGGTGTGGAGACGACTTTTGTTGGGTTACTTTTTGGGTGCTCAGAGCCCTGATTCACAAACATACGACAGGCTATCGTATCGAAAACCTGACATTTCGATAACCTGATTTGACTTGCCCTCAACAGCAAATAGCTGTTGGAAGAATAGCGGGCGTCTATTTGATTTAAACTGACAATTTTTTCGGGTTTTGGACTTGTGAACAGCGTTTAGAAGACTCCTACGATAACAATGATTAATGTTCGATACGATACGGAAGCGTATCGAGTGTTTGTGAACAGCTATGCAGGTGTAGTTTCTTTATTTTTCTTCTGCCAGTAATTTAGAGTTTTATGAGGCACGTGATCTAAACGGGATATTCCGAATTTCACACAAATTCACTATTATGTACAGCCTGCAACATACTTACGTTCTAATCCCTCATGAGCAAGTCACCAGATTCTCAACTAACCAAAATGTCGTGTTAGCGCCCCGCGGTTTCACCCGTATAAGTGTCTAACCCGTGAGAATATCGGAATAAAAGCTATCTTATGTCCTTTCCCGGGACTCAAACTATCTCTATACCAAATTTCATCTATATCGGTTCAGCGGTTTAAGTGTGAAGAGGTAACAGACAGACAGACACGATTTCGCATTTATAATATTATAGTATGGATTCATTTAAGTCTCACCTAATGTTAGCGAAAACGGGTATAAAAGTCTGAAACAAAGTCTTCAGAATTATTATTCGGAATTCTACAATTTATTGGAAACCCTACAAAGCCCTTGATTGCGGCAGACCAAATTGTTAACGACTAGGTATCATTAACATTTAACTCGAGACGGTAATTCACTTTACATTTTCAATGAAAATGATCATAAAATTCTGGAATCTTTTGGAAGAATAAACTTTACTGTTTCTTCTTTAATTTAGTGTAGTTTTGAACACCACAACATTTTTTCTTTCTACTTCAACATAATCTCAGTAGTTGTATTATTTGTTAGACTTTTTTTACTTTTGCCTTTTTCAGAATTTGTAATCCCACAAATACGATGCCATACGGGCGCTGCCAATGCGATGCGTTGTCGCAACGCACTGAGTTGCTACACGAGCGCTGCGATGACGTCACTGCCCAGGAGTCGCAGCGCCGACGCAACGCATTTCAACACCCGCAGAGTCACGTCAGCGTTGGCTCCACATAAGCTTATCCTAAAAAATAGGAATCAAAAACCATATCTAACTACTAACTATTAGACCGGTCAACAATTTATATACGGATTCCCAGTACCTCTAACCCCTACCCTTCTAATATCCTATAAAAAAAATATTTAAAAAAAATGCACAAATTCGACTCCACAGCTTTCTGTAACACGTAGTCCAAATACAAAGATGTGCGCGGTCCCCAGCGGTGAAGCAATCGTGGAACACAATAATACCTGATGCTGAACGACTATTCACTCTGATTGCTTATATTCTTATAAATTGCAACTACCAAACAATACGTGATGAACTAAGCAGAGAAAAAATATAATACGGTCAAATAAAATTAGCGAAACCTTGCAGATGTGATGGGTATCTAAACGGACGGACAGTCAGATGTCAAATGTCATAAAATGGCGTTATAACCAAGGCTGTTTTAGTGTAGATAGTTTTATGCAGTGCACATCGGCAACGCTTGGGAGGCCTATGTCCAGCTGTGGACGTTCTTTGGCTTAATGATGTTTCACAATAAATAATTAAATAAATAACTTTCGTTTACAAAATATTTGTATGGAAGTGCGACCAAATGCATACTCACAACAACATGGTGGTGTTATCAATTAATATTATTTACGCGGTAATTAGAACAGTGAACACTTAGTTGTGTATTCTGGAACATTGCCGCTGTCTTCAAGGAGTAACATTGAATGAAAAGTTTCCGTGAACAGAACTTGCTAGTTTCACAGTTTCTTATTGAAAAAGTTAAATTAATTATTTAACGCTGCAAAAACGTTGTTCAAATAGTAATTTTATTTTATGTCGTAGATGTTTTGAACAGCACTTTTAGATAATTTGTTAATTTATCTTAAAAAGTTTTTAGCTATTCGCATTTTATTTATTACTAGCTGCACCCCGCGGTTTCACCCGCATAAGTTTCGATCGAATAAACAGTAAATTTTTTTACCGTAACTGTTCAACAAAAACACACTTTATTTTGAACAATTTGTAATGCTTCACAGAAGCTCTTTCAACCCGAAATATCCCTTTGTTTTCCCTGGCGGCTGACGCTCACTCAAATGTCTCGCTGGTGGTGGCGTATGTATTAGATCATTAAGATGCCTTCAAAATGGTTGTGTGCTGATCCATGCGGCATGTTCGTGAACGGACGCCGTCAGTAGAGACTGGTCATCTCTTAGCTGCTACAGCTTAATATAATAAAAATATATACATGACGGAGAAGGCATGTGTGTGTCGTTTTTATCAGCCATATTTAAACTACTGTGGGCGAATACTGTGGGTATAGTGTTAGTTATTGCGCAATAGAAAAACGGTTTGCAGTTCAAATCAGATTATAATTTCACGAACAAATTAATCACACGAGCAAATCACACACTATAGGTACACGATATCAACCAGATACGGAATGCGGGACAGTTTCTGAGCACATGTGAGGTCGTGACTACTTAACCGGACTATCCTGTGGTTGCCTTAAGTAAACTCAAAGCCTCCAGCCAGGGCGAATATCTACTATATTAAGCGACTACACGCTAAGGGCACCCCCTGTGGGATACGAACCTCGGCTTAGGGCGTCGCTGGAGAGGGCAGCAAGATGGGACAGGCTGGATCAGATTTTTATTATTTAAGCTTGATTGGGCCGGCATTTCCTATCTGACTGCTCTGAGAAGAAATGCCGAAACAAACTCAGAGGTCACAGTCGGGAATTTAAAGCTACAGGCTCAGCTGCGGCGCGGGCTGGCACTTCATCGAGCAAGGGTCGGGGGGGGGGGTATTTAATTGGGGACGTCGCGAGGGACCTCGTCGGCGAGGTCGGAATGTCGGTTTTTTGTTTTTGTATACTGTACTGGTTGCCCTGTTACTCTCCTGGAGGAGGGTAATGGGGTCGTCAGGGTCTAAGAGAACATGCCTTGGACGGCGACATTTGCTGATTTGGGAGGGAGTATACCTGGCGGCCTCGACAACCAGAGGGTTGCGATGCTTGGCGGCGGTATCAAAGAAACGCTTGGAAAGGCCTTTCATGAATTGTTGGATAGTGGGGATTTTGAAGTCAACGTGGAGGATCTCATTTCGTACGAACGGCTGCTCCACCTCGCTGCACGCTCTCTTGTACTCCCCACGAACTCAGGCTAGACTCTGTCGAGCGCCGCCAGATGGCGCGCGTTTCGAATAGTCAAACGAATAACCGGATGCGACATACATATAATTATATTGTTTTACGTTTTTATTACAAGACGCTTTAAACGTGCACGTCTTTCTACATCGTTCTCACAATTGTATGATTTCAATTACTTGTAATAAAATAATTAATAGATACTACAATCAACAGGCGTAACAAAACATTAACAGAAGCACCTCCATTGAGACGATCAATATAATTAATCAAATTAGTGAACTTTTAACTACATAAAACGTAACTTCTTAACTTTAATTTAATTATAATGTTCATTCATTCGAGTATTACTTTTGAAGGTTGTTCTGTCTTTGCTGTGTTTTAATCATGTTCACTCAATTTTACTTACCAACGTAGAACTCGTCGAAAATTTTAAATGTTTGGTAAAACTAATGTTTGAGTATCATTTTATCATAGTAGTCTTTTATGATATGATACTGCAGATGAAAATATGAATGGAACTTTGGTACGGTCAGCGGGACAAATTGGTACTTTAGTCGACTTTTACACATACCTAATCTTAATTGACACAAAATTATTCGATTCATTATCTTTCAGCATTTCATGTAAATGCTAGTAATAAATGGTGTGTGGTTTTCATTGTGCTGATAGTCGTTACAGCCAATGGATTGATAGCCAAGAGCCTCGACCAACACCTAAGGAGGCTCTCGTTGGGCAGCTGGATCAAGGGCTTGATTCAGAAAGCGGTACTTCTGGACACGGCCCGCATTGTCAGGAGGTTCCTCTCTCTGGAGCCCTGGCCGGTAGCTTGGACCTTGTTCCCGATACCGGTGGGCTACTGTTTTTAATATTTTTAAATGTTTTTATATATTTTTTATATCCTAATATTTAAAAATATAATTTATATGTAAATAATGAAATAAAGAATGTAGGTAAATGGTGTTTTAATTTTACTTCCGTTCCCATTTTAATTTAATGAACAGGGGGCCTAAAAAGCCCACTTTGGCAGAATCATAAAAGGATAACATTATGAATCATAATAAAAGTCGTAAAATGGTCACAAACTGACAATTCATAATATTATTTGCGTACAATTTCATATCACGCAATTCATATGTTTGACAGTTTTGTATGGAGATTCGTAAAATGGTCCACAAAATATGAATTGCTTTAATGTCAAACAATATCATGAATTGTCAGTTTGTGACCATTTTACGACTTTTATTATGATTCATAATGTTATCCTTTTATGATTCTGCCAAAGTGGCCTTTTTAGGCCTCCAGCTCATTAATTAGAATCGAAAAAAGATTAAAAAAACTGAAATATTCATCGACTTTTGTCGTAGACTGGACTTAAAATTTAGAATCCGTTTGGTTTTTTTTTCTTTACATATGTTTTGATATTTAAACATCATTGAATAAGAATGGATCAAATATAAAATCTAAAGAAGACGCAAGAATAAACACGACGATACTTCAACTGGCAAAAAAATACAACTATAAATTATTATCGATGGCACAGTTCAAGCAAATACAGGGAGAAATTAAATTCATAGGCATCCTTTTACTCTTAAAAGGATGCCTATGAATTTAATCTCTGTCATTGTACTCATCATTATGAACAACTTTTACTATGGGATCAAACCTGAAATCGCGAAAAAATATCAGCTGTTCCTTACATTTTGACGAGTTATGTGAACACAAATGCAAGGAACAGCTAATTTTGTTTTCGCAATTTTAGGTTTAGTCCCATAGTAAAAGTGGTTCATAATGATGATTACAATGACCCCTTAAAAGGATGCCCATGAATTCAATTTCACCCTGTATATCAAATGTCGTGGGACTTAATAACCTAAAATTATGCTGCCGGGTCCCAACACCCCTTCGTTATCCCAGTCTAAGGGTCTCGTAATTCGACGTAAAACGTATTAAAGTGTCTGATTTCTATAGAGTTTTGTTTAGTTTTGGCAAATTATTGCTGAAAACTTGATAGCTTGAACCCTAAAGGCCTAGAACAATATTATTTAAGGTTCTCCCCCACAGGCGCGATAATATCGGCTGCGTTGTTGCGATAATGCGTCCCGATTCCTTGCCACACAGCTGCGTGTTCATCGTCCGATATTTCTAACGTGTGCGAGTATTTGTATATGTAGCATTATACGTTCGTTACTACGTTGTTAATGCAGGCGTGTGTAAGATCGTATGCGTCCTAATACAAAATGTTCTAAGAACTCATCTCGGAATATCGCAGGTCGGAGGAACCCAAGCGCCCTATTTATGTTGCCTCATTATTATCGCAGCAGTATGTACGTCGCAGCCAACTGGTTCAATTAGCCATTCAGTTAACTGCCTAGCCATTTAATTAAACGGCGCCGTTCAACTAGCAGCCCGAATGATATTCAGCCATTCAATCAAACAGCTAGGCAAATTACTTGGATTAATGACGTTTAACTACCTGCCTAGCCCAGACTTTAAATTTAGTTCCATTTTCTGCCGCCTGGCGTGGAAACCCAATCTGTCAATACGACGTCGACAACCTAACCTCAAAACACTTGTTGTAAAAACAAAGTTGCTTTTGCAACGTCTCCGGCGCTGCGGGAAGTGCAGCCCCTTCGCCCTTACGCAACAAAGGATAGGCACCCATGTTCACCTCCACAGCTTCGGCACCCATTTAAGTTTGAAACTATAATAATGGTATGGCCCCGCGTGCTTCCAACTTTTATGTAATTTAAAATGGGCTTGTTTTTAGCTTTTCAGATAGTTTTAGTATACGTTTGCAGTCGGGTTTTTTAATTTTTTAAATTACTTTTTTTACACTAGATCACAGAATATATAATAGTACTAGACGTAACCAGATGAGGTCGGCGTTTCCTATCTGACTACTCTGAGAAGAAAGGTCGAAACAAACTCAGAGGTTACAATCTATTTTAAAGTCCAGACATAATCTTGGTCAGATCATGTGGTATGTAGGTAAATACGAAACAGTAACAAACAAACAAATGACTCAAAAATACTTTTCAGTGCAATGAAAAAAAGTCCAGGGCCCAAAGTCAAATACAATACAAAACATAAAAAAGCCCATTCATTACAATCTGAATGAGTCCATTGAGACCCACCGCTCGTTCAGTCGTTCGGTCATTCGGTCTCTGTGGATCAAGTAAGCTCAAATATTGATATGCCACCCTCCATCCTCCATTGTCGACACCGCCTAGCGCATGTCCAATCCTCCTTTGAACTCGGTCCTATTGAGAATTTTTGATCTTTTATCCCACTGTTATTTTCAACTGCATTTCCAACAATTCTTTGGTATTTTCTGACTGCTATTATTTTATAGAAAACAAAGGGATATTTCGGGCTCAAAGTGCTTTTGTGAAACATGACAAATTGTTCAAAATAAAGAGTATGTTTTAATTGAACTACAACAACGTGTTAAAAAATTGTACCACCTACTGTTTACCTGAGGCACTCACTAAAAATCACATGAAGGAACAGAACGAACCAAAGTAAAAACAGTTGAACAAAACGTAATTTTGTGTCGATTTTATTATTTTTAACATTCAGTTTGTTTCTATACCTACTACTAACATTATTTTCATCTAATAATTATGCCAGTGATGGTCTACTAAATATTATACTAATAATACTAAAACTAAATATTTGACTATCAACGTTATACCATATTTTAATAAAGACCTTGAAGAGCTGTGTAAGCAGAATAGGTAGCTCTCATAGCCGCCATCAAGGAGATGAAGCTCATCTGAGTGACTCCACCAGCCGATATAGCCGTGGTCTTCTGCGATACCTGCAGCATCACCAAAACCATCTTCATATTATTCTTGTCAAAATTCTCCCATTTGCAGTCATACACAGCCCGCTCGAACACTAGGCCCGCGTCTATCAGCCTCTGACCTATGAAACAGTCCATCCCAACTTGCATAAACGCGAATGGTAGCTCCAGTATCGTGTTTTCTAATCCTCCAAGCAGTTCCGATATCAAACCGAGCACCAGCAAAATAAATCCTACAGCTATAGGTCCTCTGTATACGTCTTCCACTTGGTTTAAAAGTGCTTTGATGTTTGCATGGCGTATTATAATGTCTTTGAGGGTTTTGCAGACGTGATCGTTCATTATTCGGGTTTTCCTATCATAGTATGTACGGAAATTGTCATTGCCGATTTCAGCTACCGTTTTATAATGTTCTTCAGCATCTGTCCATAAGTGAGTTACCTCATCACTTAAAATCAACATCTGGGACTCTACGTATCCAGTAATTACTATCAGGTAATTGGTCACGTTGGCCGAAATGTAGCATATTATGTATGTGCTGGAAGCCATCATGGTCCATGCGATTTCGTAGTTCGGTGACTCAAACATCGGTTCCAATCCTGTGGGGCATACGACATATTTTTATAATATTACAATATACAATATTAAAACACCTAGAAGCATAAAAGTAGACGGGGAGATAATACAACATGTCCAAGAATACCTTTACTTGGGTCAAGTAGTCTCTTTCCAGGCGAGGCAAGATAAAAATCTCTTAAGACGAACGGAAAACACCTGTAAGAGCTTACTGGTCCTTGAAGGAACTATTTAAGGGTGAGTTGCCTATGGCACTGAAAGGCAGGCTCATGGACATGTGTATTCTTCCCGTCTTAACCTCGGATGCACTTGGTCTTTGACTAACATCCAGAAATCCAAACTCAAGGTCTGCCAACGAGCAATGGAGCGCAGATTCTGCGCAGTATACTCGTACTAGGCGTAAAATTAACGGATCGTGTTCGAAACACAATACTGCGCTCCAAAACAAAGATAGTTGACGTGGCTCAAAAGGCTGCTCAACTTAAATGGGACTGTCTGCCGCATGCCGGACAAACTGTGGGCCCAAATAGCACAGAATTGGTGCCCTGAGTCGCGGCATACCACGTAGGAGATGGCGGGACGAGCTGGATAGGTTCCGTCAAAACTGGAGGGAAGACGCGCGGGCTCGCGAAAAATGGAAGGAGTGGAGGCAGGCCTTTGCCCAGGAGTAGGGCTTGAATAGGTCGTAAAATTAGTAAATCTAGGAACGAGAATGATTAAAAATACACAACAATAAATCAATTACCATAAATAACAAACATATCCTCAGGCAAGTGTCTGCCGGAAAAAAACAAGGGTACGATCACGTAGATGGTTGCGTTACCCATGAGAACCAGCCAATAGAAGATGGCGCGTTTCTTGACGTCTCGCATGTACCTCAGCAGGTTGGTAGCCTGCCGGCTGCCCGGGATCATACGGGAGTCGAAGTCAAGGAAGGCATCCGTTAGACCCCGGATTTTCTCACTGGAAACAAGGTTTTTTTTTTTGTTTAAATGGAACATAAACATGTACATGAACCTGTCTTTACGAATTTTACTGCATTTTTTTCATATGCAGCTATGGTTGTGGCTTTATATCCAGAGGTGATCAAATCAAAAAGAAATAAATACGTTTCTTTGCGGCAAACATGACGCGTCAGCAAAAAATCACAAAAGACAATAAATTTATATATCTATTTTATTTATATAGATTACTTCCGTGTCTTAAATCGGAATGTAGGAGCATTTTTGTTTTGTGTAAACAGCCTTTCAAAAGATTCTGAAGCTATGAAAGATGTTTGGTAACATGGTTTAAAAGCATTTAGCGCCGAATGATTTTAGTGATTTGTGGTGCAAGCGGACCTTAAAGAGTTCTACAAATTTAAGAAGACTGCTTTAATGTTAAAAACAGACACAAGTGCTTTTTACCCCTACTATTTGGAATATTCCATCAACTCACTTATACAAGAACATATACAACAGCTTCAGGGTCCCGATCTCGCTGGCGACGCCAAGAGAGAGCACCACCATGGCCGCTACCATGTCGCCCGCCTCCCGACTCCTCACGCACACGAACCACAGCATGGAGAACAAGTACACGTATAAGTAGCACAGTAAGGCCGCTGTCACTATGATGTAGAAGATTAAGGAGATTCCTGGAGGTGGAGAGGGAAAAGAAGTTTTTAAAGGGAGGTTTTTAGAGGGAGTTTTTAGATAAGAGAGAGAAGTTTTTAGAGGGAGTGGGAGGCAGTCACCTCCTCCTGCGAAGCAGTCATGCTAGTGAAGGAGGTGGCGGGATGGCTGAGGAAGAGAGCCTCACGTCCCAGCCACCGCGGAAGACGCTCCAGGCGACGGGAGCCGCGTGACGACTCCCGGCCACCGTAGGCGCGGGCCTGCGGACGGAGAGTAATGGGTAGCTCACCGTCTGATCAGGACCAAGCCCGTGCCGGACGGCGCGTACGTGTTCCACGCGCGCCTCAAAGAGATGTCAGCAAAAAGGAAGGGGCCTGCCAGGGCCGAAGCCTGCCGGTGGTGCGGGATTGCCCGAAAGGGTTACCGCTACTTTTTTTTTATGGATGGGAAATCATCAAATGATCCGTTCATTTGATGATTTCCCATCCATAAAAAAAAGACTCGTTTGCTCCATCAGCCATCGGTTCTTTGACTAACATGGCCAGCCCACTGCCAATGAAGCTTGCTTACTCTGCAAGCTATGTGTTTGCAGAGTAAGCAAGCGGTAACTCTTACTTAGTTCTTTAACAACTTAACTTGGCTTTAGCAATAACGTTAGCATGCATATCGTCTTCCGGGGGTGTGGGATTGTCCGAAAGGGTTACTGCTACCCCGGAACATAAAGGGCTAAGGAAGGACACGGACACGGATGGGTTTTAGTCAGTAAGAGTCTGACACTCCCTTCCGCTCTACCCAGAGCGGGAGGGGTCATTTGATGATTTCCCAAATCATCAAATGACCCCTCCCCCATCCATAAAAACAAAAGCATATCGTCTTAACTAATTCTATTTCTTAGAAGTGGTTGTAATTTTAATATTATGTTACTTTTGTAGTATTTTTTGGTAACTGTAGTATTTTATCAGTTTTACCTGTCTTGTCCTTGCCGTATATATTGAGAGTGAGTACTTTCAGAAAGACGGAGACGTTCCATAACATTGTCGGCAGGTCACAGTAGTCCAGACCGAACTTAAGAACTTGGCGCCACATGTTTTAGGTACTTAAACATAAACAATACGATGTCAGCTTTAAACAACAAATCAATAAACGAATTTAACCGGTCAAGCGGCGCGGTTCGCCGATCGGCGACGAAACAATAGAAAATCAGTTGTGTCTCATTAGCAGTGATCGGAATAGGCTGAGTATATTTACCTAAAGTTTAATAAAGAACAGAGACGGAAATCGGAGACTTATAATAATAATAAAGTATTTAAAATGTTAATGATAAAATAAGATATTGAAAGTTACATAATTAAAGTACCGGTAAAGAACAATGTCAGATTTCGGCTCACACAACTTTTAAAACTAAATTCACACGGACACGAAGTTTTTACCTACAACAATTTAAATATAAAATTCCAACTTCTAAAAAAATATTTATTTCTTTTCGAGAACTGTTCGAAAAGAAAATCATTTTAATAAGTACCTAAAGTGTCCGCCAGATAAGAAAAAAATAAAAGTCGTTAACACCCGTCTACCAATGTATTCCAATATTTCAAAACGATACGAAAAAATGTAAAGGAAGTATCGCTAACATGATCATAACAAACGTATCGCGGTAAGGGGCGTCCTTGACGCGTTTACTAGGAATGAGTTACAAACCTTTTGGCCAAAACCATATTCAGTCGTATTTATTTTGGAAGGTACTTACTCAATGAAACTCTTAAACAAAATTCAAAGTCAAATCATTTATTTCAAATAATAATAATAATATGTTTGGAGTCTTCATTTAAGCAAAAAATGTTTGTATTATAAATCTCCGCTTCTTCATAACAGTAGGTACATACTTAAAACACAATAAAAACAGTACATGGGTGTAGTAAAACAAAATATAATTATGTGAACGTGTGTGTGAATGTACAGACGCCAGCACATCAACCTACTACAATCTGTCAGATTTCTTTAATAGATTTTCAACTTTATTGCTAAAGTATAAGGTTCAAAGTTGATTGGGAAAATCTGACAGTTTCGGGTAGCTTGACCTGCTGGCGTCTGTACATGAGTCTTATGAATGTGTGGTTGCATGTGTATGTGTGTGTGAATGTACGTGTAGGTATGGGAGTCTGTGTGTGTGAGTGGGTCGTGTAGTTGTATAAAGTTACGTTTTTTAGGAGAGCTTCAGTATTTTCATATGTCTATGGTTTTATCAAGTCAATCAACATTTAAAAGTAGGCACATAGTTTCGTATTTAATTATTTTTTGGTAATTGGAACTCACTCACGGACACAGATTCCTCTTCTAAACAGTGACTCTGTTCAGAAGAGGAATCTGTGTCCATATTTTCACTCACGGAACTTTCACTTTCTGAAGTGTCTGTAACATTTATAATAAAGCGATCGGCTATTTTGTCTATCTGATGATCGAGTCCCTTCATCTTCACTTCTTCCTTTTTGACGTGGTCGACACAATTTTTCCATTTTTCAGGTGTTACCTGATTTAAGGCATCATTAAATAATTTTTTAACGTCTGTTAATTTAAATGTTGTATTGTGTCGAGCAACGTAACTTTTCGTATCCGCCCATACGAGCTCTATTGGATTGAGCTCGCAATGATAAGGCGGTAACCGTAACACTATTACGCCTTTCTCTTTCGCCATTTCATCAGTTGCATATTTTTGATAATAACTTTTCACAGATTGGACTTTTACCATTAAATGTGCTTTTGTGTCCTGTTGGTCGAACGCGATTTCTTTATCTTGCATCCACTCCATAATCTGTTGCTTTCTCCAAGATGAAGTTGGTATTTTTTCCAATCGTCTGAAAGTCATTGTATAAAATTTAGAATAATTAAAACAAAAAAAAAAAAAAAAAGGCCCTCTAAGTAAGTTGTATGTACCTGGAATGATAGCTTGCGTTATCCATAACAACTACGTCATTAGGTTGCAGCTTATTTAATACTTTAGCGAACCATTCTTCAAAATGAACTGCATCCATGGCTTCGTGGTAATCACCAGTCTTTTTACAAACGAAGACCCATTGACAATCGTTCAAAAAGCCATTTTCATTACCAATATGCACTACAATAAGTCTGCTACCCTTTCCTGTTGGGTTTTTAGCGCCAGTCGACAGACCTTCCAGAAATGCTTGGCGTGATGACGTCACAGTGGTATCGGTCCAAGCTTTCGTAACAGTATGACCTAAAACAATTCAGGATAAATAAATACCCAAAAATACAAGTGAAGAAAATGTGCACCCTGCACATTGTGTAAATTAGTGACTCATAGTATGACAATTGATTTTTACCTGCATTGACCCAAGTTTCATCGAGGTAATAGATATTACGGTTTTCATTACGGTACCCTTCCATTTCTTTTAAATATTTAGTTCGCCACAGAATTATTTCTGGACGTTCTATTAAGGCACTTTTCCTGTTCTTTTTTTGGAACTTGAATTTCAAATGTTTAAGAACACGTCTTAGGGTAGTTTTGCTAAAGTTGGGCAAAGTGTCATCTTCATTTATTTTCTGCTGTATTTTGTCTATTGTAGGCAGCTCACCTTCCATAAAAAATCTATGCACTTTTTGCCTTATAGCTGTCTTGTCAAAACTATCCAGTTTCTGGATTATGCCTATTTTGTTTTTTGTAGTACCTTTGGGTTTTAGTTCATGGGTATCTTTATATTCCCTCAAAATTCCGTAAATAGCACTTTTACTTATACCAGTGATCTCTGCAGTTTTATTAACCATAGCCATATTGGAGCGGTATTCATTCTCAGGCCATGTATTTTTAGTGTATTTAAATACATTTAATACTATGGTTTTCTCGCCAACAGACAAAACCGTACTTTTTCTCTTTTTGATTGGAGAATGTAATGGTTGTGATGATGATGGACCTGTAATCAAACATTTAAAAAAATACAGCGATACTTAAGGAAGATCGTATACATTTGTGAGCAACATTATTTAACGTATAGACAATGCATAACAACATAACGACACTAGCAGCCGAGGTGAACACGTGCATGATAATTACAACAAACAAATGAATGTTTTTAAGTCGAGTGGCATTAAATGGAGTTTGCGCTGTACTTTACTATTAAGTGTAATAATAATGCAGTCTGAGTTTTAAATTTTTCTTGACATTACTGTATCGATCAAAAACACGATATACGCAAAAAATAGGTGTCGAATTATAATTCCCACTGCATAAATAATGGTTTTCTCGGTGGCCGTTTAAGCGTGAAAGCGAAACAAACAATAAAGAAAGAATTTTAAATGTAAAAGTAAGTACTTTTGCATATCTAAAGTTAAGATTCACCACTTAATTACTAAGTCCGTCATTAGTCTATTATTTCATACGTATACATTAAAAATAATTTAACCAACCTGCTTGAGGTTCAACGATTCTCTGTCGTCGCCTTTTTTGGGTTGTTGGTGGATCCATTCTCACTTCTTCACTCATTAACAATAACAAAAATAAAACAAAACAGTATCAAACTAACAAAAACAAAACACTAAAACAATTAACAGTAACAAAATAACAACAAATATTCATGAAAACTTTCCGAGTATGGAGTACGCTTAGTCAACCCTACACGCAAACCAGATTTGGAATGAGACTCGAGCGAGACGAAGGACGCGTTAAGTACATAACATAATAATTACAAAATGGCGGACAGGTAATGCACCCCTGCCTCGCTCTGACGTCACACACAGCGCCGAGAATGAGGGCATAACCCAAAAAATGTAATTTTCTGGTAAGAACTTTAAGATTCGGTTATCTTAATTACTTGTATACTTCTATGAATATAAGTTGAAGCTAAATAAATAAATCCAATTATGGCATGTTCTTATATTAAAATATATGTTGAAAACATAAGTAATCTTGAAAAAAAAAACACACCACGAAAATTATTTTTTAAACACATAAACAATAGCAATGACATATTTCATTGTTAGAATATGTATATTTGAAACTTAAAAAAAATATCACAATCATTATTCAAATTTACTTATTTCTTACTTATGCCGTTGGGACTAAGTGTTGGGTATTATGAAACTCGACCGATGTATTGTTAGCGACTGTTTTGAATGACGAGCGATCTCTAACGAAGTTTTGCGAACTTTTTGGTACAAGTCGGGTCAATAAGTTTTATTTTTTTCTTATCTGGCGTTAACTATAATCATTTTACTAATCATGTTCTTGAATTCCAGGTTTTACTTTTTTTTAAATAAAAGTGTCAGGTAGTTACCTATTCTGCCACTGTAATCGATTATTCTAAATAATTAAAGCGATTTACTATTTAGTTTTTATTTACCACCTCACAATTGTCTTTTATTATTATTATTTTTATCTAAATAATACGTTCGTCGTGTTTATTAAAATATATTTATTATTTCTTAAAGAATATTAGAACGAAGTTCAAGAAATCGATTTTCCTGATCTGTATTCGATAACTTAATCGCCTTGTAAAGGCAACCAGCAGTTCGCCATTAAAAAAAAAAAAAAACGAGTGTGCTTATGACCACACGACTGAAGTGAAACTTCAAACGTATTTGGCTATGAGAGGAAGAGAGAAAGAAAATGTGCGCGCGCACTGATTTCTCTTGCTTATATCCCCCACTCAACTCCCCTTCGCCTCGCCCGTAGCCCGTAGACATGGGTCGTACTTGCAAAATCGAGTACCAGGGCTTCCAAGTACGTCCACCTTAAGAAACCAGGCCCTAAAACCAGGGCTCGAGATACTTTTAAGTATTTTTTATCTGCATAGAAAATTGATCCATAACTTCATACAGATAAGAAGTACAATCGCGTATTCAAAAGCCCCGTTGGAAGTAAAACTACTTGCATAGGAAATTGATCAATGACTTTCTATAAATAAGGAGCACAATCGCGTTTACAAATAAATACTTTTACAAACCATTAAAGTAAAAATACTTGCATACGAAATTGTTCCGTCGACTCTTACCACACCTCGGACACTCCATACAACGCTCGCAAAATAATTACCTAGTACTACTACATAAACAAATGACGTTTGTATACGTGCAAATGTGTGCGTGAAATCTAGTAGCGTAAAAAAAATGGCGCGGTAAGCAATTTGTGTCGAGGAACCGAACGACGACGGCGGCGGCGCTGCCCGAACGTGTGCATTATTATGAAGTGACCATGTAGTTCAATTGTTTATTTATATAGTCGGGTTCGTAATGAAATAAAAACACTAAAATAGTTTAGTTTAAATGACTTGTCTGTAAATAATCGGTTATTAAATCGCATGTTATTAAAAATGCGAAATCTTACAAACAGTTTATGTAAATACGAATTCGGAAAAGCATCACAATATCCAACCATCGTGATTAAAACTCAAATAAAACTTTTCGTGTCAGCAATACAGCGCTGCGGTTCGCGAGCGCCCTTGCTAAAGAGTCGGCGACGAATACCTCGAAGTGCGGGGTGAGGTGCGGTATCTGATATGAGGGCGAAGAAGGGAGTGTCCTTTCTGTACGTAGTACTATTAAGTATTCTGTGCTCTTACTGATAAGGAGCATGATCGCATTTGCGAAAACAAACGCGGTTGTTGAACTATTTGAGTACCTACGTACACGAGCGTCGAGGCACGACGGAGCGAGATACTTTCAAGTATTTTCTATCTGCATAGAAAATTGATCCATAACTTCATACAGATAAGAAGTACAATCGCGTATTCAAAAGCCCCGTTGGAAGTAGAACTACTTGCATAGGAAATTGATCAATGACTTTCTATAAATAAGGAGCAAAATCGCGTTTACAAATAAATACTTGCAAACCATTAAAGTAAAAAATACTTGCATACGAAATTGTTCCGTAGACTTACTGATAAGGAGAATGATCGCATTTGGGAAAACTAACGCGGTTGAGTACTTACGTATTTGAGCGAGTAGCCGTATAAGATACATTTACGTCACGCGTTCGCCAGCTTACTCTCCAAGTCAAGTGTGCGTAAAGAAGTTTCACTTCAATAATTTTGACACAACAAAAATCGAATTTGACAATCGCGACTCGTCGACACGTGGTACTTATTTGCCCTACCCCGTGAATTGTTTTTTAGAGCCGCAGGCGCGGAGGGGGCGGCCTTGGCGTGTTTTTTAAGGAATTTTTCACTTTTTGTATGGAAAATATGAAAAATAATTACCTACATGTTGAGTTTTAGGAGTTTATAGGTTTTATAAAGGGGGTCGAAATTTTCATTATTTTTGCGATAGGACGCACCATTTTCGAGATATAAACAAAAGAAAAAAAAGATACAGACAGTACTGTTTTTGCAACTGAAGTCAAGGTGTTGGTGTGAATTTCTATTCATGACTACTAATTTTATTCCACACCTTTTTAATCACGATTAAAAATAGTCAGATTTAGTTAGACAATCAAAATTTTTGGTTGAGTACCTACGTATTTGAGCAAGTAGCCGTATAAGATACTTTATAGTCTTGCAAGTATTTTGAGTCGGTACCTGGTGTGCGTACTTGGAAGCAAATACCTGGTGTAAAAACCCGGTCGCATAAATACGTACCTTCCCTACTCGCCCGATCACACGTTTTCGTAACGCATTCGCCAGTTTACTCCCCAAGTCAAGCGCGCCTAAAGAAGTTTCACTTAAAAAAAAACATACAAACAGCCGAACATAGTACCTCCTCCTTTTTGTGAAGTCGGTAAAAAATACTTGCATATGAAATTGTTCCAAAAGGAGCATAATCGCATTTGCGAAAACTAACGCGGTTGAGTACCTACGTATTTGAGCGAGTAGCCGTATAAGATACTTAATAGTCTTGCAAGTATTTTGAGTCGGTACCCGGTGTGCGTACTTGGAAGCAAATACCTGGTGTAAAAACCCGGTCGCATATTTATGCGACCGGGACCGGGTTTTTACACCAGGTATTTCCAGCTATTTTTTACGTACCTTCCCTACTCGCGATCACACGTTTTCGTAACGCATTCGCCAGTTTACTCCCCAAGTCAAGCGCGCCTAAAGAAGTTTCACTTCAAAAACTTGCAGTTCTGCCAAAATCGCGCGCGCCAGTTCAAACATGTTGTTGTTGTCGGTGTTTTTCTATGTGATTGTGTACGTTTGGTTCCTTCTCGAATTCATCTGCGTTTGCTTTATAGACTTATTGTGTTATATTCATACCACACATTTTGTGACAATGTACCATCAACTACGTTGTATTAATTGTGGTATAAATATGTTCCGGATGGAACGGCATTTACTTGAATCTGACGATGTCCATTCATTGTTACGGCAATGGACTTCACTTTCTGAGGTAAAGTACGATTTTTATTAATAGAATGTCAACTGTTTTAACTAAGCTAAATGTTTATTTGCAACACAACCGTATTTTGTTGGTTTTAGATTCCAAATGTCAGTGTTGTTTATCATTACTGTTGGTTATCTATACATATAATAAAACTTTGAATATATTTAAAAAAAAAATATTGAGGGGGGTTTAGAAACAGTAATAGGGCATGAATCCGAAAAAAAATTTCAATCTGTTTGTCTGTGTGTCTGTTTGTTTGTACACGCTAATCTTCAGAACTACTGGACGGATTTGAATGATTTTTTTTTTGTTGTATAGGTATTATGTCTGGGCAACATATAGGCTATAATTTATCTTGGAAACTTGAACACCTGATGCAGAACTGCAACAGACCAGCTAAACTATAAGAGATACAAAAATGGTACCATAGCAAAAGTTGTTCTACGTGATGAGCATTTTCTGCTGAGAGAATAAATTTGAAGATCTGGAACACCTGATGTGGAACTCCAAGAGCCCAGCTACACCATAACAAATATAGGAATGACGTCTTAGCAAAAGTTGTTCGGTCTGATGGGCATTTCCTGTTGACTTATAAAAATCGAAGATCAGAGAAACATCTGATGTGGAAATCAAAGCTATCTCTAATTTCACTGTATAATTATAAAATAACATAAGCTGGGAGTACCTCCACGCGGTGAAGGCGGTAACAGTTTAGGACTGATTTTCGATGACGATGGTATATCATTAAAAATTTGACTCTACTGGCCAAAACTCCCATTTATTTTTTTATTTTATCGAATAAATATGCCTTCGGGCTTATGTTATTTGAGTGTTTAATTTCCTTTTCCATTTATCTTCGTGACACGGTAGCCTACCCGTTAACGCAGGGGAGCAGTCACTTAGATTTTATTTGATCAGGTATCTATACATATAATAAAATCGTAGGAAAGTCAAAACTGTACATTGAATATTTTTTTAAAAGAATACTTGGGGCGTGATCTACAATCGATATCGAAGCCAAAAATATAGTTTTTAGAATTTTTGTCTGTTTGTCTGTATGTATGTCCGGGATAAACTCAAAAACTACTGCATGGATTTACTTCAAATTTTGCATGAGTATTACTAAGAGGTCGGGTCAACATATAGGCTACATATTATCACGCTATCACCTACGGGGGAGGAGCTGTGAATCTTTATATTTCTTACGCATTCTGTGACAGCGTGTAATCTAACGACGCATATTTAAACGTTGTTTTTCAGTAAGCCAAGCCATCTAGCTTTACACTATGAAAACTACGCCATTTAAGTAATTTGGGCCGAGAAACATAGTTTAATGAATGTTAGTAGTATAAAGAAAATTTTGAAGCAGCGCCCGCCATCTATGAGATTTCATTAAAATCAAATCAAGTTACATGTTGACACTTTTTGGAAATTAATAATTTAAATTTGATCATGTTGGCGAGGTTAGTAGTTAGTTATTCTTAAAATTCATAGATGGCAATGTTCATTTTCTTCATAAAAGTTGTATCGTATAGTTCGTTTTGATAAATTCGAGTTTCAACAAAACCCTCAAAATTAAGGAATTAGACAATTAAAAAAAAACGCGGTGTTAAGTATTACAAAAAAGTTATGTTCCTACTGGAGACGAAGTCGAAGTAACTGATGAACGCGTGCTGAACACCTGTCTCAGTTCACTTCAAGATGTGGTCATTTCTATCGGCGGCACTCCACTGATCGAATATGGGTTACCAGCTCCCCAATCATCACCGCATCAAGATCGTGGAAATCGGGAGTATAACGCTGAGACAAATTACGATCCAGGCGAAATGACCACCGTACGAAATGACCATGTCGCTTTCTTCTCTTCAGAGTAAAAACAAATTTATGACACCGTCCTTGAAAGCGTTGGGCATAAACAGGGTAAAATGTTTTTCTTGGATGCTCCTGGTGGAACAGGAAAAACATTTGTTACCACTGGCATACTATTGCAGAGGTCAGGAGGCAAGGCAAAATTGCTATTGCTGTAGTGTCGTCGGGAATCGCTGCCACACTGCTTCCGGGTGGCAAGACAGCACATGCTATGTTTAAAATTCCCATCGATTTAGAGAGCGCCGAAACGCCTGTTTGTGGTGTGTCACGTAACAGCGACAAGGGACACTTGCTCAAGGATTGCTTTCTGATCGTATGGGATGAGTGTACGATGGCCAATAGGAAGGCAGTTGAGGCCGTGGACAGAACCCTGCAGAACATCCGCAGGAACGAACATTTGATGGGTGGTGTCACAGTTCTGTTCAGTGGCGATTTCCGGCAAACGCTTCCCGTGGTGACACAATCGAGGGCTGACGAGGTGAATGCTTTGTTGTGGTCACGAGTTCGTACGCCGCGCTCGATCATTAATATGAGAGCTCGGCTCGGCGGCAATGCACGTGCTCAAGAATTCTCCGATGTCCTTCTAAGTCTTGGCGAAGGCACTCTACCAAAAGAGGTGGTGCTTCCAGACTCTCTCGGTAGAGTGGTATCCAGCTTAGAAGAACTCATTCGCTGTGTGTACGGGGACATTAGTCGTATACCGCACCAGCAGAATTCTTGGGTGTGTGAGCGGGCCATTTTGACGCCCAAAAATGATCAGGCTGCAGCAAGTAACGAATGCATTCTCTCGGAAATTGAGGGGAATGAAGTGATCTACACCTCGATAAACACTGTTGTCGAGCAAGATGACGCCACACATTATCCCGTGGAATTTCTGAACTCCCTGTCAGCAAGTGGAGTTCCAGCGCGTACCATCAAGCTGAAGGTCGGTGTCCCGATTATGCTTCTTCGGAACCTATCTCCTCCGAAGTTGTGTAACGGGACCCGCCTTGAAGTCATCTCGCTCCACAGACACCATTAAGGCGAAAATTCTTACGGGTTGTGGCGTCGGCGAGGCAGTATTTATACCACGCATTCCCCTCATACCTCATAACTTCCCGTTCCAGTTCAAGCGCGTACAGTTCCCCGTGAGTGTTTGCTTCGCGATAACCATCAATAAGTCGCAGCGGCAGACACTGAGGGCAGCGGGTGTCGACCTCAGGACGAGTTGCTTCTCACACGGGCAACTGTACGTCGCTTGCTCCCGCGTCACCAGTCCTGACTCTCTTTACATTTTGGCACCTGGCAGCCTAACTACCAACGTAGTTTATAGGGAAGTGTTGTAAGGTATGATACCTTTGTATGTATTTTTACTCTTTTGTGTACTGGAATGTATTCCTGAATTATTTTCTCTATTTCCTTCAGTCACATCTTATGACTGAACTCGGCAGGATTCCCATATAACTCTCTTCACTTCCTTCGCTTGCAAAAAAAACTTATATTTTAATGCTATTTTAAAAGTTGTTTACTTATAATGCTATAGCGACACTGGCATCTTAGGTATTTTTGGTACTGTACAGCCTTCACGCAGACGAACGTCGCGGGCAGCAGCTAGTATATTAAATAAACAAGTAATCCAACAAGTAGCAATGCGCCAACTGAATCAATTGTGCATCGAAATCTTTGTATTGGTTGCGGTCATTCATTGCATCGTGTAAAGTCTCACGCCTTAAATAACAGTTCAGAAAGAGAAGATGCTATCAGACGCGTGATAGAGCAACAATAACCTCCAATTTAAAATGTCTGAATAACTTCTTCTTTAGAAGTTCAGTGTAAAAGTGGATATTACAGAAAAGCTTTTCACATACTACACAAAAAAACGTAAGAATTTTCACTGTCCGTGACAAATTAATATTGAGCCAAAGTTACTATGGACATCTGACATTGTTCTTTACCGGTAAAAAAAAATTTAGTCATAAGGAAGTCTCCGATTTCCATCTTTGTTCTTTAAACTTTAGGTAAATAAACTCAGCCTATTCCGATCACTGCTCATTAGCGGCGCTTGACAGATTAACTCAAACGCGCCACCGCCTATTCGCTTATCTGAAATAAATGTTTTTTTTTTAAGTAAAGATTTTTATTATCTTTGAATTATAAAACAATTGTCAAAATGCGAATAGTTTAGATACATTATTATATATATAATAACATTATACCGGGTCAAATTTAATAAGCTAGCACAACTCCGCAGATGTGATGAGTATCGACTTAGTAAACTTACTACTTACAAAAATAAAATCATTTATCAAGAATGGCAGCCGGGACCAACGGCATAGTAAAAACAAATAAGTATGGCAACCCGAGCCCCGAGCGAGCGATAATAGCATAAAGACGTAGGGCTGTCACTTATAGTTTATTCAATCGTCAAAAATGCATATTCAATCAGTATACAAAACAATTTTCCCATGAAGGGTAAGCATCAGGGATCTTTTTTAAATTATTTTTTCTACATAGACCAGGAGCTGGCTACATTTATTTAATTACCTACGGCATGTTATCTGTTTAGTTATTTGAACGATTACGATCGAAATATGAATAATTAAAACGTGGTTTTACTGAATCATGTATTAAATTCAAATAAAATGATTATCAAATTATATTTTTTACACTATAAAGTATTTTTTACTTTTGCATTTACCATGAAAATTATAATCTTTATATTCAGAAATTGAGACATCCATAAACACTGCAATATTTTCTATAGCTACTCGAATTTGTAGCCAGCTTAACGAATTTGTAGTTAAAGGAGGTAAGTAGGTACACGTACAAATTATTACGAGCAGCAGGGCAGCGGCGGAGCATGCGCGGGCGCGAGTGGTATTACGTACGGCCACAGAATACTTAATTGTACTACGTACAGAAAGGACACTCCCTTCCCCGCGCTCATATCAGATACCACACCTCACCCCGCACTTCGAGGTATTCGTCGCCGACTCTTTAGCAAGGGCGCTCGCGTACCGCAGCGCTGTACTGCTGATATGAACACACAATTTTGCGATTTAAAAGTTTTATTTGAGTTTTAATCACGATGGTTGGATATTGTGATGCTTTTCCGAATTCGTATTTACATAAACTGTCTGTAATATTTCGCATTTTTAATACCATGTGATTTAATAACCGATTATTTACAGATAAGTCATTTAAACTTAACTATTTTAGTGTTTTTATTTCATTACGAACCCGAATATATAAATAAACAATTGAACTACAAGGTCACTTCATAATAATGCACACGTTCGGGCAGCGCCATCGTCGTTCGGTTCCGCGACAAAAATTGCTTTCCGCGCCATTTTTTTTTACGCTACGCACGACAGCCAACCCTACTAGATTTCACGCACACATTTGCACGTATACATACGTCATTTGTTTATGTAGTAATAGGTAATTATTTTGCGAGCGTTGTATGGAGTGTCTGGGGTGTGGTACGGCGTAGCCACTACTGGGGCACCTTTAGCAGCGATAAATTTTGTCAGCATGTGCGTGTGACGACGCGACGCATACCTACGTACGAGCGCGCTCACTTACAAACCGTGTTCGATGCGTATGTATGAAGATACCCTACTTATTTGTTTTTACTATGGTATCGATCTATCGTTATCTAATCATGATAAAACAAAAAACATTTTTGCTAGCCTATTTTGTCCCACTGCTGGACAAAGGTCCCAAAACACACAATGTTACAAAAGTAACAAAAAAAAAATTATTATTTTATTTTACGGGGTCATCGACCACTGTTAGTGTATAAGTACATCTACTTGAAATATTGAAGTTAAAAAAATCAGTTTTTTCTCTATGTATATAGTATTATAATCTAAAAACGATAAAACACATTTTATCAACTTTTACTTCAAGTAACAAAAGTACCAGCGGTCGTTGATCCCTAACAAAAAACATCAAGTCTTTGTTTTATTATATCATGTTTACATATCGATAGTATCGATACCCTTGACGTAGGCAGAGTTTCGGTAGCTAATTTTTTTTTTTTTTTTATATTCCACATCTATCACACAACGCCATCTAGTCCCAAGCTAAGCAGAGCTTGTGTTATGGGTACTAGACAACTGATAAACATACTTATATATTTTCTAAATACATACATATTATAGATAAATTACACCCAGACACAGAACAAATGATCGTGCTCATCACACAAACATTTGTCCTGGGTGGGAATCGAACCCACGACCTCCGGCATAGCAGTCAGGGTCACTAATCACTAATCACTAATTTGACCATGTTTAATAATTCATCAAAATCTATTCAAAACTTCTATAAATATCGATTACCTAATATCACGATTTTAATAAAGTTCTTCCTGCAAACAATAATTAAATGAACACAGAAAAAGTTGATCAACTTTTTAATAAGAAACTGTGAAACTAGCAAGTTCTATTCACGGAAACTTTTCACTTAATGTAATAATTAATAATTTCTTTATTGCCATAAAAACAGGTTACAGAAAAATTTTAGACCCTGGCTCCAGAGCTAGGTACCCGTATTTCAGGAGCCAAAATGTTACTGACGCATGGCCGCTCCTTCAAGACAGCGGCAACGTTCCAAAATACACAATAAAGTCTTTACTTCTAATTACCGCGTAAATATTAAGGCCAGGTATTCCCAATTTTACATCACTTTGATTTAACAATAAACAAAGAAATCGTGATTTTTTAAATCGAAAAAAAAAACTTGTTCTAGTTTACTTTATGTATTTTGACAATTTGTGGTTCAAAACACGATATCGAAAACTTCACTCGATCAAAAAAAAATCCGAAAAACAGGCTTAATCGATATTTTTTTTATGTTTTTCTTGTTTTACTCATAGTTTATAAATGTTTTACTACTAAAAAATCATATCTAAAAAAAGGCAATAACGTAGAGAAAAGTAATTTGTGGTTGCATTTTACAAAATAGCTTAATTCTTTTAATAATAAATTATTATATAACACAGCGGCTCGCGTTCGTCAATATCCAGCTTTATAACCACTCATACCTTGAACCGCTCTGCCGCCCGGCCCCCGACAGGACCCCGATTCAGTATTTGTCAGTACCGCTTCGGCTATCAGACGGGGAACCCGTGTCACTTTGCTTGCGCTCAAAAGACCCGATTGACAACGTTTTATGTTCTGAAGAAATTATGTAATAAAGTAAAATGAAATATAGATGTAAAATATAAGGCCTCGTATTTTTATTTTTTCCAAATTTTGTAGTTTTCATTCATAAAATAATTTTTGAAATGGTTTAAAATCGTAATCTCATGTCAATGTCAAAACATTGTCAGAAATTTAGGGAGGTAAACGTACCTATTTTAGACAGTTCCCAATGTGTAATGGTGTTTTCAATATATTCAGCAAAACTATTTTTATAAATATTTTATCTATTTATTGATACAGGGTGTAAAAAGACTTATAGCCGTCGTACATCAAACTAAGTAACATTACACAAAAGATCTGTGACAAAAGTAATTGCTGGAAATCGACTTTAATTTTTGGTGTGAAATTTTGCTGTATGCGCACTACCACAAACAGCAAATTTTGCACCCGCATGTAGTGGAGGTATTTAAAGTTGTGTTATAATATCAAAACTTGTTTTCGTAAAAAATATCGTTTATGCTCACTAGTTCCTTCGCGTAGTTCCTTTGAAGGAACTACTGAGAATTTTTGGATCAGTAGTTCCTTTGCAAAAGCTGAAGGAACTACTGAGACTAGATATTTCCTTTAGCAGTTCCTTTGAAGGAACTACTGAGAACTTTTTGATCAGTAGTCCCTTTGCAAAAGCTGAAGGAACTACTGAGACTAAATAGTTCCTTTGAAGGAAATAAACATATATAATGCTGCCCGCTGCTGCCGCATGCAGGACCGTAGGTTCGGTAGGAAAAGAAAGAGAAGCGCGATGACACAACGGTGGTAATTTATTGCAAATATGAAGCTATTATCTATTTACAAATACTATTTAATAAAAAATAATCCATCACTGAATGCAGTTTGGCATCAGAAATTTAATGGTATATTTTTAATTATAATTAAAAATAAAATACTTTTAAATAATCAGGTCATCAGGTGCAAAAAAAAACAGTTTTCCAAAGGGACACTTTAATAGCCTAGTAAACAATTTTTTAATATAAACACAGATAATAATAATTATAAATTATGTAAGATTGATAATCAATCTTACATCTTACATATTTTATAATTATCATGAATAAATATGATTTTAATACCCCGAATCGAGCTCAAGCGAGATCTTTTGGCCGTAACTGTTAGCCCAGCTACCGAGAATACCCTCTTACTCGGAGTGCTAGTGGCAGGTATACAGAGTAAAGCTCTAGCAAGAGCAGCAAGATGACTTGCTGCTCTTGCTAGAGCCTTACTCTATAAAAAAGAAGCATTTCCTGATGGAAATGCTTCTTTTTTATTATTCCAATAGGATAGTAAATCACCATTTTATGGTTCTGTAGGATCAGCACCAGCAATGTAACGCCAACATTCTTGCTCTATTGGATCACCTTGAATGCCTTGGTATGAACTCTTACTATGTTTCCTTGACAGTTTGTGCAATAATGATGTATCAATTACATTGCTGGTGCTTGTACTTGCTGCGTTTTCGGCTAAAGCTTCTGGCTCGTTATTAATATTAATGATTTCCCTGATGTACGAGGAAAGGAATGACGTTCTGGTCATATTCCGGTTTTCAAGATATAAATCTATTTCTGACAGACTCATGACACACACACACAGATACGTCAAACTTATAACACCCCGTCGTTTTTGCGTCGGGGGTTAAAAACAACTTATTTTAAAATTCGTTCTATTCCAAACCTCCGTTAAAGCCAAAATGTATGAAACTTTACAACATTATTTTTAGTATATGCGAAACCCGAAACACGTGTCTAGTATTTTTATGTAAAGAATCTATGTACAAAATTTCAAAACTGTATCATGAATAATCACCAAGTTATAAGCTTGTTATGTTACCTGTTTGTCCGTCCAAAATTATGCTCACCCGCTCACCGCGTGCCTAAACGTACCGCGCGGCGATTGTATTGTAATTAACTGGTGATAACATTTTCCATCACACTTGCAGGCTTTGGACTGTCGTAATGGTCAAGTGTAGGTAGTTATTATAATGTACTTTATTCGTAAATAAATGCAGCCGTAAGCTACAAATAAGTAATTACTTATTCGTAAGCCGTAAGTGATACAATGTAGTCAATGCGATTTGTTGCACCTTATGTCAACCACTTGGATGAAAAGTGTTAAACATCGCATTACTTAACCACAGCAGGCTGTAGGTACAAATAATAACTTTCTACAATTAACCATCTTGGCGTGTTTAAAAATGTTAATCATCACGGCAAAGCATTGTGTTCCACGATGACGATACTCTGATTGCTCCTCGTACCACCGCACTGCCACGGATATGTTATCACTGTTATCGTTGTTTCTGTGTACTGGACGTTTGTGTATGAGAAAGTCATGGTTACACGACACTTTTTACATACGATAGGTAAGTACACGATCAACCGAAACAAAACTGTAAGGCCCGCGGCGCGGTGGCCGCGCGCTCGCGATTATGCACTTGGACACGCGCGCGCCAGTCTGTAGCACCCGGGCGACTGAAGGGGTTGCTTCACCCCCACCCCGCTCGCCCCGCTCGCTGTGCGCGGGCGCCGCGCCTATTGTGTATGGGTATGGTAGAAAACTACCTAGGTACTAATGTCGCTCGGTGGCCAAGATTTAACCTTTTTTAAATATTTTTGGGCCAAAATATAACATGGGGTAAAAATTATTGGAATCGATTCAGTTACTTATTCTGAACAAACTATATTCAGGTTTCGCATATACTAAAAATAATGTTGTATAATTGACATCAGTCATTCCGATGACGTATTATTATGCGTTATAACCATTGCGTGCTCTTGACAGTGCTGGGTTGCCAGCTGTTTTAGAACCCAATGGCTCGCGACGATTGGAAAAGACCAGACAGATTGACCATAATACCTTAGAAGTTAGGTCGGCCTTTGGTGTGTGATGCAACATGTATCGACTACCTTGCGCCACCCCATCTTCCTATTACGGTTGGCTGTGCTAGTGCGATTACTGCGGGTGCAGAAAACCTCAAACAGCGCAAATAGATACTCTAATCTTATTCCGACTTATATGTACCAGCCGTTTGGGGCTGATACACTAGGGCCATAAGGTCCGAGTGCCTACTTAATTTTTCGAGAAATCGCCAAGCGATTGGTCGACTCTTCACGTGACCAGAGGACTAGCCTATTTTTTGGCCAAAGATTCAGCAAAAAGAAAGTAATTTTAAGGCTTTGTCATGGCAAAGGATTTTATTACTAATCAAGTTATTTTGAATCTTATTTCAATGAGTTTAGAATTCATGTTACTTTATTTCGATACCACGATGCCGGGAAATGACGCGACGTGCCGCGGGACGCTGCGGCATGACGCAACGCGCCAGGGATGCTGCGGCATGACGTGTCATGCCGTTTCATTCCACGTAATGCCGCGGCGCGCCTTTGCATCCCGCGGGACGTGTGGGTCACGTTGTGTCGAGGAATTATGATTGCTAAGCTAGTTGAAATAAGATTGAAACTTGTGCTGCGGTCATTTCGGTTAATGGGACGCAGTCCGGTCTGTGCGGGCTTTTAGCAGGATGCCACGGAACGCCGCGGGATGCCGCAGCACAACCTGCCGTGGCACGCTGTCAGTGAGCTGAGCGCCGGCTCTATTTGGCTGTCGATGTCTTATGGTGACAAATATATGGCGATAGAGCAATGGTCTTTGGTCGGTCATAGAACACTAATGAAGTAGGTACTTATATTGCGGATTTCGATGTAAACTGTATTTGCTATGCGAATGATGAGTGTCTCATGTTTGTTTTGTTATACCTACTTATTATTTACCTGCCCATTTAAAAGAATTTTATATATACTGTACATAAAATGTGAATGTAATAAATTAATGTTAAGTTTAATCATTTTATTTCTTGACATCCTTCCAACAATAGTTCAGTTCACCCTAACTGAATCAGTATGTCAGTGCGAGTGGGATA
Source organism: Amphipoea oculea (assembly GCA_945859645.1). Lineage (NCBI taxonomy): Eukaryota > Metazoa > Arthropoda > Insecta > Lepidoptera > Noctuidae > Amphipoea > Amphipoea oculea. The sequence goes on from OX243880.1 coordinate 19,396,912, forward strand.
GAATGATACATAGCGCGGGGAAGTGGGGACAAAATCTGAATTTTAGCTGAACTATTACCAGCCCATACCACCATGTTGTTGTGAGTATGCATTTTGTCGCACTTCCATACAAATATTTTGTAAACAAAAGTTATTTATTTAATTCTTTGTTGTGCAACATAATATCATTTCAGCCAAATGACGTCCACTGCTGGTCATAGACTCCCAGTCCCAAACATTGTGCACCACATAAATATATAGACGCCAGGACATCAAGCTAGCCGAAACTATCAAATTTTCTCAATCAACTTTGAACCTTATAAGTTAGCGATGAAGTTGAAAATCTTTTAAAGAAATTTGACAGATTGTAGTAGCTTGATGTGCTGGCGTCTGTACCTACCATCATCATTATCATCAGCCTACAGCAGTTCATTGCTGCAAAAAGGCCTCTCGGTCTGACGGCGTCCTACAATACCTTACGTTTGCCGATTCGCGGTCTCCACTCAAGAACACGTCTACCCCAACGGTCATCGGTTCTACGGCTAATATGGCCGGCCCATTGCTACTTCAGCTTGCTTAAAACTGCCTAGACCAGTTAAACTAATAATAGGCTTGCTTATATCGCTATCTTATGACATTTCACTTATGATGAGATTTGTAGGTATAAGTAAATTCTGTCAATGTGAAGTTACATAGCAAAATCATTATTATTATCCCACTGTTGGGAAACAGGCGTCCTCTCTATAAGAGGGAGCGGGCCGTACTCGACCACGCGGGCACAGTGCCGCTAGATGTCACAACATGTCCTCTAAATTTTGGTTCTAGGACATGCCGGTTTCTTCACAATGTTTTTTTAACATAATCAGCCTTCATTCCTTTATGTAATTCTGGAGAAACTATGTATGTATGGAGCAGTAACAGAACATTCCTCGTATTTAATGCCACACGTAGTTAGTAATTATGTCGTCAGCACAGTAAGAGGTGTCAGAGTCTAATTAAGCTGCTGGTGGTGACGAATTTTCAAGCAAGTAATTATAGGCTGCCCGTTTATTTCGAAATGCACCTTCGTAGTACTAGTTAATTGTCTGTTTAGAGAATTGATGGTGAAGGCATATACAGAATGATTTTTTTTACCGGTTCCAAATTTTTACAGGGTGTTCTGCCCATGAATATGAACAACTTTCACTATGAGACCAACTCTGAAATCACAAAAAAAAATCTGCTGTTTCATACATTTTGGTCAAGTAGGTATTGAACTTTTGTATTAAACAGCTGATTTTTTCAGAGTTGGTCCCATAGTAAAAGTTGTTCAGTTCGATGGTTTAAAGCACCTCTTAAAGTTTGTTGGGTTAATTTTGAAACAGCTTATATACTGCATAGGAAGGTAGAGATAAACCATTTTAAAAATGGACGCCCCTCCACTGCTTGTTGCATACACATTTCAAATGTTTGTATAGAAATTTTAGTGGAGGGGCATGCAGTTTTATAATGGTTTGTCTCTACAATTTTATGGATGTTTTTTACATTTTCAAAACGTATATGCACGTAGGAATGGAGGGGCTCGTGGCTAACTAATAACAGCCCCACGGGTCGATCGATCAGGTTAAGCTACGTTTGCTGCGGTCGGTCCGATGGGTGACCATCTTTACATACCGAGATCCCTCCGTGCATCGGAAAGCAAGTTAAGCTGTTGGTCCTGGCTGCCATTCTCAGTCAGTCTCAGAGAATATTTCCTAGAAACCGACGTGGGGATGCATCGAGATGTAGTCGCGGTAGACAAGGGCCTCACCCCGCTCTCCTTGGCTAAAGAGAACGGGCGCAAACCAGTAATGCTTGACAATAATGATCGCACGGACGCTTTTCTCGAGCCCTACATGGACCCGATGTAAATCTACTAGCGTCCGCAGCCTGGCTGCGTTTCGGTGACCTCTTTGGAGAAACAATAATAAGAAAAGTAATAAATACACCGTTAGTTATGATTGATAATTCTAAACAATAATTATTCATTCTTAACTAAGACTAAGGCAAATCAAAAGTGTCATATTTAGAACAGTTTTATACTCCTGTCACTTTTTAATTATTCAAAAGGTTATAGCTAACTAAATAATAATAAATAAGATAGCCTGGCTACGGTGCGGTGATCTCTTTGGAGAAACCGAAGGTTTTGTTTGTGCAATTATGGACGAAGTTATGATGACAAACAACTACCGGAGATATATTGTGAAAGACGGCACGGTTGACATCTGTCGGGCATGCCACCGGCCGGGAGAATCAATCAGGCACATTATCTCCGGGTGTTCTCGTCTAGCTAACGGAGAATACTTGCATAGACACAACCTTGTAGCCAGGATAATCCATCAGCAGCTTGCTTTGAAATACAACCTTGTAGAATCGGAGGTGCCGTACTATAGGTATGTGCCCGACCCAGTTCTCGAAAATGGAAATATCACATTGTACTGGGATCGATCCATCATCACTGACAGGACTATTGTTGCCAATAAGCCTGATATAGTGGTGATGGATCGATTAGAGCGGCGCGCAATGATTGTTGACATAACCGTCCCGCACGATGAGAACCTCGTGAAAGCTGAGAAAGATAAACAAATCAAGTATCTTGACTTGGCTCGCGAGGTTGTCGACATGTGGGATGTTGACTCAGCAATCATTGTGCCGATAGTCGTCACAGCCAATGGGTTGATTGCCAAGAGCCTCGACCAACACCTGAGGAGGCTCACGTTAGGCAGCTGGATCAAGGGCTTGATTCAGAAAGCGGTACTTCTGGACACGGCTCGCATTGTCAGGAGGTTCCTCTCTCTGGAGCCCTGACCGCCGGTAGCTTGGACTCTGTTCCCGATACCGGTGGGCTACTATTTTTTATATTTTTAAATGTTTTTATATATTTTTTATACTAATATTTAAAAATATAATTTATATGTACATAATGAAATAAAGGAAATAAGACTAGAACTACTGACTTGTACACGGTCAAACATTGGACATTATAATGCACCAAAAGAACTCCTTTCCTGCTGGAGAGGGGTAATCTAATTTATTTCATTAGTCATATGGGGGTTTCGACCATACCGATCAGGCACAGTTGAATCAGAATTTTGCCTACAATCATGCATAAGTCATCATACATACAGACTTCATTATTGTCATTTTTCTACACGATTCCATAAACCAAAAGCATCACACGAAACACAGATTGAAGTTTTAAAACAATAAAATAAATTTTATAAAGTAGGCATTGTAATCATAATGCCACCTGAACCATACACAGGTGAATCAGATATTTTCCTTCGTAACACCGGGATCTAAGCCAACCAGCCGCAGGTCCACCTTCTAGCTCGTCCGTTGCACGACTGGGTTCCCCCAGCGCGGGAAGCCAGGCTCTCATTATTATTACCCGACCAAGTACGGTCAAGTGAAGCTTACGCCACATTAATCAGTATTATACGACGGACACTCCTTATTTACTTATTTATAAACAAACTAACGTAGTAACGTAGTAATAACCAATACACATTTTTGTAAGAGGACAACTCATTTCCTTTCGATATAATTATAATTTATATTGATGTATCAAAGGGAAAATGCGACATCGACCATTTTGTTCCGGAAAATGGCAAACGGACGCGTTATATGAATCAGAAGAACAAACTTCAAATATTTTTATTTTGTACCTAGACAGCAGTTATTTAAAAAATATCATTTGTCCTAGTAAGAAAGGCATAAAGCTAAACTGTAGAAAAAAAAAATAACATGCCGTTTTGTTAGTTGGTTACAGAAATATACCCATAGACATCGAAAATTTTGTCCCTGAAGAACTACCCAAATACAGTATCTACCTATTAGTTTATTTAAGAAACGATAATTGTAATAAGATTCTCGGTTTCGTCATACGTTAACTTCTGTAACCATTTGTAAGTTTGATTTTAACTTCGTGTTTAGTTATGAGTATATGTGTATCTTATGTAGTGGGGTGGAACAAACACGTGCGCGAGGCTCACTGCGATGCCCGATTGTGTTATCAAATGTGGCTGTTATATAACAAACCTACTTCTGGCTTTATTTATGAAAAAATGTGTTCGTCGCGAAATCTTTTTAAAACTAAATTGAAGTATTGTCAAGACAATCAGGAGAAAATTAAAATGGATATGCTAGCATCTTGTCATAAAGGTAAACAATTTAATAAGTTTTGGAAGTTAACAAATAAATTAAAACATAGGTCGGGGATGCCAGTGAGCGTCGCGGGTGTGAGCGACCCTTCAGGAATAGCTAATGCTTTTCAGAAACATTTTAATGTAAACTCGCGGTTGTGTGGCTATATCGAACCAGCACAAAGCGGCGCGGAGACGGCCGTGACTGGGGCTCACCCGGTTAGGTTCTCTGCTAAAGAAGTCTCGAAAAGTATACAGAGCATGGTGAGGGGAAAGTCCCCCGGTCACGACGGCCTCAGCGTCGAACATCTTAAATACGCTGGAGTGCACCTACCGCGGGTACTTGCTATGTTTTTTAACCTGTGTCTAAGTCATAGTTACTTACCTGTCGAACTTACTAATACAATCGTTGTGCCGGTAATAAAGAATAAGACGGGTGACGCCTCTGATATCTCCAACTATAGGCCAATATCGCTTGCTACTGTCTGTGCTAAGGTATTGGATAGTCTGCTTGACAAAATTCTAGCTAAGCATATCGTTCTCGAGGATGGACAGTTTGGCTTCAGACCAAACTTGTCAACGGATAGTGCAATTTTAAGCCTTAAGCAGACTGTCCAATATTATACAGACAGACAGACCCCTGTAATGGCGTGTTTCTTGGATTTATCGAGGGCTTTTGACCTGGTCAATTATGACCTGCTCTGGCATAAGCTCACTCACGACACTACTGTCCCGGCTGATGTGATATCACTGTTTAGATTTTGGTACAGTAGTCAAAAGAATGCAGTTAAGTGGGCAGGCTCATATTCTGTTATGTATGGGCTTGATTGTGGGGTGAGGCAGGGGGGTCTGAGCTCCCCCCGTCTTTTTAACCTATACATAAACAAACTGATAGGTGAGCTCAGCAGCACCAGGATCGGTTGTCACGTGGATGGTGTTTGTGTAAACAATATCAGCTACGCTGACGACATGGTGCTGCTGAGCCCATCTATCGGTGCGTTGAGAAAGCTTCTTAAAATTTGTGAAAGTTATGCAGTGGCTCACGGGCTCAAATACAATACCGATAAGAGTGAATGGTTAGTTTTTAAATCGGGAACTTTAACGTACAAACAGCTGCCTGAACTCTCACTCTCTGGGTCTCCTTTAGGTAGGGTTTCGAAGTTTAAGTATTTGGGTCACTGATGACTTAAAAGACAACTTAGACATAGACAGGGAGCGCAGGTCGCTGGCTGTCCGTTGTAACATGTTGGCCCGCAGGTTTGCACGCTGTACTGATCCTGTGAAAATAACGCTTTTTAAGGCCTTCTGCCAGTCGTTTTACACGTGCAGCCTGTGGACCAATTATACCCAGCGGGCATACAGCGACCTGCGCGTACAGTACAATAACGCATTCAGGGTGTTATTGGGGTTGCCGTGGAGGTGCAGCGCGTCAGGGATGTTCGCAGAGGCGTGCGTCGACGGGTTCGCTGCGATCATACGGAAGCGATGCGCTTCCATGATGGCGCGCTTGCGCTCCTCCTCCAATGGCATCCCGCAGCCTAATTGCGGAACGCCAAATCGTCAAATGATTCTGATCAGTTGGCTTCATTTCTATCACAATTGGCTTCATTTTACGATTTTCGAATTGCGAAACTCTAGTTTCTGCGCAGGGCCTTAACGTTCATAATTGGTTTCATAATAAACTAGAGTTTCGCAATTCGAAAATCGTAAAATGAAGCCAATTGTGATAGAAATGAAGCCAACTGATCAGAATCATTTGACGATTTGGCGTTCCGCAATTAGGCTGCTGAATGTGTTTTCAGACCGGTGGGACACTCCCCTCTTACGAAGGTGGTTAGGAGTCCAGACAAACTTCATTTAATAACAGGTGTGTTAAATTTAAGTAATACTAACATTAGGCTAAGTTATACTAACACTATATGGATTTATCCGAAATAAAATATTTGAATTTGAATTTGTATAAGTTTATGTATTCTTTTATACAGTCGAGAGCTAGTTTCCGCATACTGTCGGCTGGCAAACTAAGAACGGCATTGGACAATATCGCACACATCCTTTGCGTCTTTTCAGCTTAACATGATCTATACTCCATTTATTATAACATTAGAAAAAAGAGGCTCGCAGAAGCAGGAGTACGAAACCTTCTATCTTCAAGTTAAGTTCAAACAATTTTAATAAATAATGTATGTGCTTGTTTTGTAAGTTAATCTACTCGTCACGATGCTTGGATAGGTACATGAAATGAAGCAATTTTTAGTTACAATCAGTTTATTAAAAACAACTTTATATAAACCGACAAAATTAAAAAAAACACGTGCTGCCACAACTTATGAAGGGAATAGGTAACATTTTAGATTTGGTAGAGTTATAGTGACATGAAAAACGTTCCCGGTACTGTCCGCCCCTGCTTCTTTTAGATTTTAAACATTGACACGACAATATTTTATGTAAAAACTAAATAATATGAAATGAAAGCCTTGTAATTTCAGAAGGTAGATAGGTTAAATAAGTACAATTAAGTGTGACTGTTGTTATTTCAATTGATTATATTTAACTCCACATCAATCTCAACTGTAATAATGTTTGTTGTACTTTTATTACAAAGTGTGCCCCTAAAAGAGCCTTTTGTTGACTTCTGTCTAATGCTATAGTAAATGGACTATAGATGTAGCGTGGAGTATTTTCGCAAAGTATATGCTTCATCCATCACAGTCACCATGTCTTGTAACTGTTTTGCTGACGATGCAAGTAGAACTCGATACCATTCGTGAAATGAGATGTTGTAAAACGTATAGGTACTTACCTACATTCATGATATGAACGTTGAGAGGCGCTCGTGGCTAAGTACCTAATAGCAGCCGCACGGGTCGATCGATCAGGTTAAGCTGCTACGTTTGCCGCGGTTGATCCGTGGATGGGTGACCACATCTTTACATACCGAGGCCCCTCCGTGCCTCGGAAAGTATTTATGCTCGTGGTTGTACATACATAATTATTTGCATTATAGCTACACAGTACTCATACTGCGGTGTTGTCTTCCCAGCGTATTATTATTTTTCCACCGTATAGCACAGACGCAGTTATAAAACTGTGGCATAGGCCTCTTCTTAGTCAAAGAAGAAGTATTGATTATCACGCTTGCCCACAACGTGTTTGAGATAGAATAGCCCAACATATTAACCGTTTTTTTTTTCATCACCTACGCGTGACCTAGCAAAAATGCATGCCCGTCATTAAAAAAAAGTCAAAATAATTGGTGTACACCATAGATTCAAATGATAAATGATTTATTTTCAGTAAGTAGGTTTGTGCAAACTCTTTTACATGTCAATCAAACCCGCAAACTTCAGAAACCACACTTATCTGATAAACCATACTTAAATTATTTATTTGTGGAAGTAGGTTTGTGCAAACTTCAATCATATTTTAAAAAACTGGATGAGGTCGGCGTTTCCTATCTGACTACTTACTCTGAGAAAAAATGTCGAAACAAACTCAGAGGAACAGAACAAACGAAAGTAAAAAGAGGTGAACAGGACTTAATTTTGTGTCGATTTTATTATGTTTAACATTCAGTTCGTTTCTATACTACTAACATTATTTTCATCTAATAATTATGCCAGTGATGGTCTACTAAATATTATACTAATAATACTAAAACTAAATATTTGACTATCAACGTTATACCATATTTTAATAAAGACCTTGAAGAGCTGTGTAAGCAGAATAGGTAGCTCTCATAGCCGCCATCAAGGAGATGAAGCTCATCTGAGTGACTCCACCAGCCGATATAGCCGTGGTCTTCTGCGATACCTGCAGCATCACCAAAACCATCTTCATATTATTCTTGTCAAAATTCTCCCATTTGCAATCATACACAGCCCGCTCGAACACTAGGCCCGCGTCTATCAGCCTCTGACCTATGAAACAGTCCATCCCAACTTGCATAAACGCGAATGGTAGCTCCAGTATCGTGTTTTCTAATCCTCCAAGCAGTTCCGATATCAAACCGAGCACCAGCAAAATAAATCCTACAGCTATAGGTCCTCTGTATACGTCTTCCACTTGGTTTAAAAGTGCTTTGATGTTTGCATGGCGTATTATAATGTCTTTGAGGGTTTTGCAGACGTGATCGTTCATTATTCGGGTTTTCCTATCATAGTATGTACGGAAATTGTCATTGCCGATTTCAGCTACCGTTTTATAATGTTCTTCAGCATCTGTCCATAAGTGAGTTACCTCATCACTTAAAATCAACATCTGGGACTCTACGTATCCAGTAATTACTATCAGGTAATTGGTCACGTTGGCCGAAATGTAGCATATTATGTATGTGCTGGAAGCCATCATGGTCCATGCGATTTCGTAGTTCGGTGACTCAAACATCGGTTCCAATCCTGTGGGGCATACGACATATTTTTATAATATTACAATATACAATATTAAAACACCTAGAAGCATAAAATTAGACGGGGAGATAATACAACATGTCCAAGAATACCTTTACTTGGGTCAAGTAGTCTCTTTCTAGGCGAGGCAAGATAAAAATCTCTTAAGACGAACGGAAAACACCTGTAAGAGCTTACTGGTCCTTGAAGGAACTATTTAAGGGTGAGTTGCCTATGGCACTGAAAGGCAGGCTCATGGACATGTGTATTCTTCCCGTCTTAACCTCGGATGCACTTGGTCTTCGACTAACATCCAGAAATCCAAACTCAAGGTCTGCCAACGAGCAATGGAGCGCAGATTCTGCGCAGTATACTCGTACTAGGCGTAAAATTAACGGATCGTGTTCGAAACACAATACTGCGCTCCAAAACAAAGATAGTTGACGTGGCTCAAAAGGCTGCTCAACTTAAATGGGACTGTCTGCCGCATGCCGGACAAACTGTGGGCCCAAATAGCACAGAATTGGTGCCCTGAGTCGCGGCATACCACGTAGGAGATGGCGGGACGAGCTGGATAGGTTCCGTCAAAACTGGAGGGAAGACGCGCGGGCTCGCGAAAAATGGAAGGAGTGGAGGCAGGCCTTTGCCCAGGAGTAGGGCTTGAATAGGTCGTAAAATTAGTAAATCTAGGAACGAGAATGATTAAAAATACACAACAATAAATCAATTACCATAAATAACAAACATATCCTCAGGCAAGTGTCTGCCGGAAAAAAACAAGGGTACGATCACGTAGATGGTTGCGTTACCCATGAGAACCAGCCAATAGAAGATGGCGCGTTTCTTGACGTCTCGCATGTACCTCAGCAGGTTGGTAGCCTGCCGGCTGCCCGGGATCATACGGGAGTCGAAGTCAAGGAAGGCATCCGTTAGACCCCGGATTTTCTCACTGGAAACAAGGTTTTTTTTTTGTTTAAATGGAACATAAACATGTACATGAACCTGTCTTTACGAATTTTACTGCATTTTTTTCATATGCAGCTATGGTTGTGGCTTTATATCCAGAGGTGATCAAATCAAAAAGAAATAAATACGTTTCTTTGCGGCAAACATGACGCGTCAGCAAAAAATCACAAAAGACAATCAATTTATATATCTATTTTATTTATATAGATTACTTCCGTGTCTTAAATCGGAATGTAGGAGCATTTTTGTTTTGTGTAAACAGCCTTTCAAAAGATTCTGAAGCTATGAAAGATGTTTGGTAACATGGTTTAAAAGCATTTAGCGCCGAATGATTTTAGTGATTTGTGGTGCAAGCGGGCCTTAAAGAGTTCTACAAATTTAAGAAGACTGCTTCAGTGTTAAAAACAGACACAAGTGATTTTTACCCCTACTATTTGGAATATTCCATCAACTCACTTATACAAGAACATATACAACAGCTTCAGGGTCCCGATCTCGCTGGCGACGCCCAGAGAGAGCACCACCATGGCCGCTACCATGTCGCCCGCCTCCCGACTCCTCACGCACACGAACCACAGCATGGAGAACAAGTACACGTATAAGTAGCACAGTAAGGCCGCTGTCACTATGATGTAGAAGATTAAGGGGATTCCTGGAGGTGGAGAGGGAAAAGAAGTTTTTAAAGGGAGGTTTTTAGAGGGAGTTTTTAGATAAGAGAGAGAAGTTTTTAGAGGGAGTGGGAGGCAGTCACCTCCTCCTGCGAAGCAGTCATGCTAGTGAAGGAGGTGGCGAGATGGCTGAGGAAGAGAGCCTCACGTCCCAGCCGCCGCGGAAGACGCTCCAGGCGACGGGAGCCGCGTGACGACTCCCGGCCACCGTAGGCGCGGGCCTGCGGACGGAGAGTAATGGGTAGCTCACCGTCTGATCAGGACCAAGCCCGTGCCGGACGGCGCGTACGTGTTCCACGCGCGCCTCAAAGAGATGTCAGCAAAAAGGAAGGGGCCTGCCAGGGCCGAAGCCTGCCGGTGGTGCGGGATTGCCCGAAAGGGTTACCGCTACTTTTTTTTTATGGATGGGAAATCATCAAATGATCCGTTCATTTGATGATTTCCCATCCATAAAAAAAAGACTCGTTTGCTCCATTAGCCATCGGTTCTTTGACTAACATGGCCAGCCCACTGCCAATGAAGCTTGCTTACTCTGCAAGCTATGTGTTTGCAGAGTAAGCAAGCGGTAACTCTTACTTAGTTCTTTAACAACTTAACTTTGCTTTAGCAATAACGTTAGCATGCATATCGTCTTCCGGGGGTGTGGGATTGTCCGAAAGGGTTACTGCTACCCCGGAACATAAAGGGCTAAGGAAGGACACGGATGGGTTTTAGTCAGTAAGAGTCTGACACTCCCTTCCGCTCTACCCAGAGCGGGAGGGGTCATTTGATGATTTCCCAAATCATCAAATGACCCCTCCCCCATCCATAAAAACAAAAGCATATCGTCTTAACTAATTCTATTTCTTAGAAGTGGTTGTAATTTTAATATTATGTTACTTTTGTAGTATTTTTTGGTAACTGTAGTATTTTATCAGTTTTACCTGTCTTGTCCTTGCCGTATATATTGAGAGTGAGTACTTTCAGAAAGACGGAGACGTTCCATAACATTGTCGGCAGGTCACAGTAGTCCAGACCGAACTTAAGAACTTGGCGCCACATGTTTTAGGTACTTAAACATAAACAATACGATGTCAGCTTTAAACAACAAATCAATAAACGAATTTAACCGGTCAAGCGGCGCGGTTCGCCGATCGGCGACGAAACAATAGAAAATCAGTTGTGTCTCATTAGCAGTGATCGGAATAGGCTGAGTATATTTACCTAAAGTTTAATAAAGAACAGAGACGGAAATCGGAGACTTATAATAATAATAAAGTATTTAAAATGTTAATGATAAAATAAGATATTGAAAGTTACATAATTAAAGTACCGGTAAATTTACCGGTAAAAAAAAATTTAGTCATAAGGAAGTCTCCGATTTCCATCTTTGTTCTTTAAACTTTAGGTAAATATACTCAGCCTATTCCGATCACTGCTCATTAGCGGCGCTTGACAGATTAACTCAAACGCGCCACCGCCTATTCGCTTATCTGAAATAAATGTTTTTTTTTTAAGTAAAGATTTTTATTATCTTTGAATTATAAAACAATTGTCAAAATGCGAATAGTTTAGATACATTATTATATAATATATATAATAACATTATACCGGGTCAAATTAAATAAGCTAACACAACTCCGCAGATGTGATGAGTATCGACTTAGTAAACTTACTACTTACAAAAATAAAATCATTTATCAAGAATGGCAGCCGGGACCAACGGCATAGTAAAAACAAATAAGTATGGCAACTCGAGCCCCGAGCGAGCGATAATAGCATAAAGACGTAGGGCTGTCACTTATAGTTTATTCAATCGTCAAAAATGCATATTCAATCAGTATACAAAACAATTTTCCCATGAAGGGTAAGCATCAGGGATCTTTTTTAAATTATTTTTTCTACATAGACCAGGAGCTGGCTACATTTATTTAATTACCTACGGCATGTTATCTGTTTAGTTATTTGAACGATTACGATCGAAGTATGAATAATTAAAACGTGGTTTTACTGAATCATGTATTAAATTCAAATAAAATGATTATCATTTTTTACTTTTGCATTTACCATGAAAATTATAATCTTTATATTCAGAAATTGAGACATCCATAAACACTGCAATATTTTCTATAGCTACTCGAATTTGTAGCCAGCTTCACGAATTTGTAGTTAAAGGAGGTAAGTAGGTACACGTACAAATTATTACGAGCAGCAGGGCAGCGGCGGAGCATGCGCGGGCGCGAGTGGTATTACGTACGGCCACAGAATACTTAATTGTACTACGTACAGAAAGGACACTCCCTTCCCCGCGCTCATATCAGATACCACACCTCACCCCGCACTTCGAGGTATTCGTCGCAGACTCTTTAGCAAGGGCGCTCGCGTACCGCAGCGCTGTACTGCTGATATGAACACACAATTTTGCGATTTAAAAGTTTTATTTGAGTTTTAATCACGATGGTTGGATATTGTGATGCTTTTCCGAATTCGTATTTACATAAACTGTCTGTAATATTTCGCATTTTTAATACCATGTGATTTAATAACCGATTATTTACAGATAAGTCATTTAAACTTAACTATTTTAGTGTTTTTATTTCATTACGAACCCGAATATATAAATAAACAATTGAACTACAAGGTCACTTCATAATAATGCACACGTTCGGGCAGCGCCATCGTCGTTCGGTTCCGCGACAAAAATTGCTTTCCGCGCCATTTTTTTTTACGCTACGCACGACAGCCAACCCTACTAGATTTCACGCACACATTTGCACGTATACATACGTCATTTGTTTATGTAGTAATAGGTAATTATTTTGCGAGCGTTGTATGGAGTGTCTGGGGTGTGGTACGGCGTAGCCACTACTGGGGCACCTTTAGCAGCGATAAATTTTGTCAGCATGTGCGTGTGACGACGCGACGCATACCTACGTACGAGCGCGCTCACTTACAAACCGTGTTCGATGCGTATGTATGAAGATACCCTACTTATTTGTTTTTACTGTGGTATCGATCTATCGTTATCTAATCATGATAAAACAAAAAACATTTTTGCTAGCCTATTTTGTCCCACTGCTGGACAAAGGTCCCAAAACACACAATGTTACAAAAGTAACAAAAATAAAATTATTATTTTATTTTACGGGGTCATCGACCACTGTTAGTGTATAAGTACATCTACTTGAAATATTGAAGTTAAAAAAATCAGTTTTTTCTCTATGTATATAGTATTATAATCTAAAAACGATAAAACACATTTTATCAACTTTTACTTCAAGTAACAAAAGTACCAGCGGTCGTTGATCCCTAACAAAAAACATCAAGTCTTTGTTTTATTATATCATGTTTACATATCGATAGTATCGATACCCTTGACGTAGGCAGAGTTTCGGTAGCTAATTTAATTTGACCATGTTTAATAATTCATCAAAATCTATTCAAAACTTCTATAAATATCGATTACCTAATATCACGATTTTAATAAAGTTTTTCCTGCAAACAATAATTAAATGAACACAGAAAAAGTTGATCAACTTTTTAATAAGAAACTGTGAAACTAGCAAGTTCTATTCACGGAAACTTTTCACTTAATGTAATAATTAATAATTTCTTTATTGCCATAAAAACAGGTTACAGAAAAATTTTAGACCCTGGCTCCAGAGCTAGGTACCCGTATTTCAGGAGCCAAAATGTTACTGACGCATGGCCGCTCCTTCAAGACAGCGGCAACGTTCCAAAATACACAATAAAGTCTTTACTTCTAATTACCGCGTAAATATTAATTGATAATACCACCATGTTGTTGTGAGTATGCATTTTGTCGCACTTCCATACAAATATTTTGTAAACAAAAGTTATTTATTTAATTCTTTGTTGTGCAACATAATATTATTTCAGCCAAATGACGTCCACTGCTGGTCATAGACTCCCAGTCCCAAACATTGTGCACCACATAAATATATAGACGCCAGGACATCAAGCTAGCCGAAACTATCAAATTTTCTCAATCAACTTTGAACCTTATAAGTTAGCGATGAAGTTGAAAATCTTTTAAAGAAATTTGACAGATTGTAGTAGCTTGATGTGCTGGCGTCTGTACCTACCATCATCATTATCATCAGCCTACAGCAGTTCATTGCTGCAAAAAGGCCTCTCGGTCTGACGGCGTCCTACAATACCTTACGTTTGCCGATTCGCGGTCTCCACTCAAGAACACGTCTACCCCAACGGTCATCGGTTCTACGGCTAATATGGCCGGCCCATTGCTACTTCAGCTTGCTTAAAACTGCCTAGACCAGTTAAACTAATAATAGGCTTGGTTATATCGCTATCTTATGACATTTCACTTATGATGAGATTTGTAGGTATAAGTAAATTCTGTCAATGTGAAGTTACATAGCAAAATCATTATTATTATCCCACTGTTGGGAAACAGGCGTCCTCTCTATAAGAGGGAGTGGGCCGTACTCGACCACGCGGGCACAGTGCCGCTAGATGTCACAACATGTCCTCTAAATTTTGGTTCTAGGACATGCCGGTTTCTTCACAATGTTTTTTTAACATAATCAGCCTTCATTCCTTTATGTAATTCTGGAGAAACTATGTATGTATGGAGCAGTAACAGAACATTCCTCGTATTCAATGCCACACGTAGTCAGTAATTATGTCGTCAGCACAGTAAGAGGTGTCAGAGTCTAGGCTGCTGATAGTGACGAATTTTCAAGCAAGTAATTATAGGGTGGCCGATTGTTTGGAAATGCACCTTCGTAGTACTAGTTAATTGTCTGTTTAGAGAATTGATGGTGAAGGCATATACAGAATGATTTTTTTTACCGGTTCCAAATTTTTACAGGGTGTTCTGCCCATGAATATGAACAACTTTCACTATGAGACCAACTCTGAAATCACAAAAAAAAATCTGCTGTTTCATACATTTTGGTCAAGTAGGTATTGAACTTTTGTATTAAACAGCTGATTTTTTCAGAGTTGGTCCCATAGTAAAAGTTGTTCAGTTCGATGGTTTAAAGCACCTCTTAAAGTTTGTTGGGTTAATTTTGAAACAGCTTAAATATACTGCATAGGAAGGTAGAGATAAACCATTTTAAAAATGGACGCCCCTCCACTGCTTGTTGCATACACATTTCAAATGTTTGTATAGAAATTTTAGTGGAGGGGCGTGCAGTTTTATAATGGTTTGTCTCTACAATTTTATGGATGTTTTTTACATTTTCAAAACGTATATGCAGGTAGGAATGGAGGGGCTCGTGGCTAACTAATAACAGCCCCACGGGTCGATCGATCAGGTTAAGCTACGTTTGCTGCGGTCGGTCCGATGGGTGACCATCTTTACATACCGAGATCCCTCCGTGCATCGGAAAGCAAGTTAAGCTGTTGGTCCTGGCTGCCATTCTCAGTCAGTCTCAGAGAATATTTCCTAGAAACCGACGTGGGGATGCATCGAGATGTAGTCGCGGTAGACAAGGGCCTCACCCCGCTCTCCTTGGCTAAAGAGAACGGGCGCAAACCAGTAATGCTTGACAATAATGATCGCACGGACGCTTTTCTCGAGCCCTACATGGACCCGATGTAAATCTACTAGCGTCCGCAGCCTGGCTGCGTTTCGGTGACCTCTTTGGAGAAACAATAATAAGAAAAGTAATAAATACACCGTTAGTTATGATTGATAATTCTAAACAATAATTATTCATTCTTAACTAAGACTAAGACAAATCAAAAGTGTCATATTTAGAACAGTTTTATACTCCTGTCACTTTTTAATTATTCAAAAGGTTATAGCTAACTAAATAATAATAAATAAGATAGCCTGGCTACGGTGCGGTGATCTCTTTGGAGAAACCGAAGGTTTTGTTTGTGCAATTATGGACGAAGTTATGATGACAAACAACTACCGGAGATATATTGTGAAAGACGGCACGGTTGACATCTGTCGGGCATGCCACCGGCCGGGAGAATCAATCAGGCACATTATCTCCGGGTGTTCTCGTCTAGCTAACGGAGAATACTTGCATAGACACAACCTTGTAGCCAGGATAATCCATCAGCAGCTTGCTTTGAAATACAACCTTGTAGAATCGGAGGTGCCGTACTATAGGTATGTGCCCGACCCAGTTCTCGAAAATGGAAATATCACATTGTACTGGGATCGATCCATCATCACTGACAGGACTATTGTTGCCAATAAGCCTGATATAGTGGTGATGGATCGATTAGAGCGGCGCGCAATTATTGTTGACATAACCGTCCCGCACGATGAGAACCTCGTGAAAGCTGAGAAAGATAAACAAATCAAGTATCTTGACTTGGCTCGCGAGGTTGTCGACATGTGGGATGTTGACTCAGCAATCATTGTGCCGATAGTCGTCACAGCCAATGGGTTGATTGCCAAGAGCCTCGACCAACACCTGAGGAGGCTCACGTTAGGCAGCTGGATCAAGGGCTTGATTCAGAAAGCGGTACTTCTGGACACGGCTCGCATTGTCAGGAGGTTCCTCTCTCTGGAGCCCTGACCGCCGGTAGCTTGGACTCTGTTCCCGATACCGGTGGGCTACTATTTTTTATATTTTTAAATGTTTTTATATATTTTTTATACTAATATTTAAAAATATAATTTATATGTACATAATGAAATAAAGGAAATAAGACTAGAACTACTGACTTGTACACGGTCAAACATTGGACATTATAATGCAACAAAAGAACTCCTTTCCTGCTGGAGAGGGGTAATCTAATTTATTTCATTAGTCATATGGGGGTTTCGACCATACCGATCAGGCACAGTTGAATCAGAATTTTGCCTACAATCATGCATAAGTCATCATACATACAGACTTCATTATTGTCATTTTTCTACACGATTCCATAACCCAAAAGCATCACACGAAACACAGATTGAAGTTTTAAAACAATAAAATAAATTTTATAAAGTAGGCATTGTAATCATAATGCCACCTGAACCATACACAGGTGAATCAGATATTTTCCTTCGTAACACCGGGATCTAAGCCAACCAGCCGCAGGTCCACCTTCTAGCTCGTCCGTTGCACGACTGGGTTCCCCCCGCGCGGGAAGCCAGGCTCTCATTATTATTACCCGACCAAGTACGGTCAAGTGAAGCTTACGCCACATTAATCAGTATTATACGACGGACACTCCTTATTTACTTATTTATAAACAAACTAACGTAGTAACGTAGTAATAACCAATACACATTTTTGTAAGAGGACAACTCATTTCCTTTCGATATAATTATAATTTATATTGATGTATCAAAGGGAAAATGCGACATCGACCATTTTGTTCCGGAAAATGGCAAACGGACGCGTTATATGAATCAGAAGAACAAACTTCAAATATTTTTATTTTGTACCTAGACAGCAGTTATTTAAAAAATATCATTTGTCCTAGTAAGTAAGGCATAAAGCTAAACTGTAGAAAAAAAAAATAACATGCCGTTTTGTTAGTTGGTTACAGAAATATACCCATAGACATCGAAAATTTTGTCCCTGAAGAACTACCCAAATACAGTACCTATTAGTTTATTTAAGAAACGATAATTGTAATAAGATTCTCGGTTTCGTCATACGTTAACTTCTGTAACCATTTGTAAGTTTGATTTTAACTTCGTGTTTAGTTATGAGTATATGTGTATAAGTTTATGTATTCTTTTATACAGTCGAGAGCTAGTTTCCGCATACTGTCGGCTGGCAAACTAAGAACGGCATTGGACAATATCGCACACATCCTTTGCGTCTTTTCAGCTTAACATGATCTATACTCCATTTATTATAACATTAGAAAAAAGAGGCTCGCAGAAGCAGGAGTACGAAACCTTCTATCTTCAAGTTAAGTTCAAACAATTTTAATAAATAATGTATGTGCTTGTTTTGTAAGTTAATCTACTCGTCACGATGCTTGGATAGGTACATGAAATGAAGCAATTTTTAGTTACAATCAGTTTATTAAAAACAACTTTATATAAACCGACAAAATTAAAAAAACACGTGCTGCCACAACTTATGAAGGGAATAGGTAACATTTTAGATTTGGTAGAGTTATAGTGACATGAAAAACGTTCCCGGTACTGTCCGCCCCTGCTTCTTTTAGATTTTAAACATTGACACGACAATCTTTTATGTAAAAACTAAATAATATGAAATGAAAGCCTTGTAATTTCAGAATGTAGATAGGTTCATCATTTCAGCCGAAAGACGTCCACTGCTGGACATAGGCTAATGCTAATGCTTAATAAAAAAATATTAAGCATTTTCAAAGTTACTGCTTTTGAGCTGAAATTTTGTACAGAGATTCTAGACCAGATACTCTCTTCAACCCGTTTGTATTGATATACCCTTTCTGTAACACCATGTAGATGTAGCGTGGAGTATTTTCGCAAAGTATAGTTATATGCTTCATCCATCACAGTCACCATGTCTTGTAACTGTTTTGCTGACGATGCAAGTAGAACTCGATACCATTCGTGAAATGAGATGTTGTAAAACGTATAGGTACTTACCTACATTCATGATATGAACGTTGAGAGGCGCTCGTGGCTAAGTACCTAATAACAGCAGCACGGGTCGATCGATCAGGTTAAGCTGCTACGTTTGCCGCGGTTGATCCGTGGATGGGTGACCACATCTTTACATACCGAGGCCCCTCCGTGCCTCGGAAAGTATTTATGCTCCTGATTATACATACATATTTGCATTGTAGCTATACATACCCACTCATACTGCGGTGTTGTCTTCCCAGCATATTATTATTTTTCCACCGTATAACACAGACACAGTTTTAAAACTGTGGCATAGGCCTCTTCTTAGTCAAAGAAGAAGTATTGATTATCACGCTTGCCCACAACGTGTTTGAGACGAGATTTAATAGCCCAACATATCAACCGTTTTTTTTTTTCATCACTACGCGTGGCCTAGCAAAAATGCATGCCCGTCATTAAAAAAAAGTCTAAATAATTGGTGTACACCATAGATTCAAATGATAAATGATTTATTTTCTGTAAGTAGGTTTGTGCAAACTCTTTTACACGTCAATCACACCCGCAAACTTCAGAAACCACACTTATCTGATAAACCGTACCTAAATTATTTATTTGTGGAAGTAGGTTTGTGCTAACTCTTTTACACGTCAATCATATTTTAAAAAACTGGATGAGGTCGGCGTTTCCTATCTGACTACTTACTCTGAGAAAAAAGGTCGAAACAAACTCAAACGAACAGAACAAACGAAAGTAAAAAGAGGTGAACAGGACTTAATTTTGTGTCGATTTTATTATGTTTAACATTCAGTTTGTTTCTATACTATTAACATTATTTTCATCTAATAATTATGCCATTGATGCTCTACTAAATATTATACTAAAACTAAATATTTGAGTATCAACGTTATACCACATTTTAATAAAGACCTTGAAGAGCTGTGTAAGCAGAATAGGTAGCTCTCATAGCCGCCATCAAGGAGATGAAGCTCATCTGAGTGACTCCACCAGCCGATATAGCCGTGGTCTTCTGCGACACCTGCAGCATCACCAAAACCATCTTCATATTATTCTTGTCAAAATTCTCCCATTTGCAGTCATACACAGCCCGCTCGAACACTAGGCCCGCGTCTATCAGCCTCTGACCTATGAAACAGTCCATCCCAACTTGCATAAACGTGAATGTTAGCTCCAGTATCGTGTTTTCTAATCCTCCAAGCAGTTCTGATATCAAACTGAGCACCAGCAAAACAAATCCTACAGCTATAGGTCCTCTGCATACGTCTTCCACTTGGTTTAAAAGTGCTTTGATGTTTGCATGGCGTATTATAATGACTTTGAGGGTTTTGCAGACGTGATCGTTCATTATTTGAGTTTTCCTATCATAGTATGTACGGAAATTGTCATTGCCGATTTCAGCTACCGTTTTATAATGTTCTTCAGCATCTGTCCATAAGTGAGTTACCTCATCACTTAAAGTCAACATCTGGGACTCTACGTATCCAGTAATTACTATCAGGTAATTGGTCACGTTGGCCGAAATGTAGCATATTATGTATGTGCTGGAAGCCATCATGGTCCATGCGATTTCGTAGTTCGGTGACTCAAACATCGGTTCCAGTCCTGTGGGGCATACGACATATTTTTATAATATTACAATATTAAAACACCTAGAAGCATAAAAGTAGACGGGAAGATAATACAACATGTCCAAGAATACCTTTACTTGGGTCAAGTAGTCTCTTTCCAGGCGAGGCAAGATAAAAAAAATCTTAAGATGAACGGAAAACATCTGTAAGAGCTTACTGGTCCTTGAAGGAACTATTTAAGGGTGAGTTGCCTATGGCACTTAAAGGCAGGCTCATGGACATGTGTATTCTTCCCGTCTTAACCTCGGGTGCACTTGGTCTTTGACTAATATCCAGAAATCCAAACTCAAGGTCTGCCAACGAGCAATTGAGCGCAGATTCTGCGCAGTATACTCGTAATAGGCGTAAAATTATCGGATCGTGTTCGAAACACAATACTGCGCTCCAAAACAAAGATAGTTGACGTGGCTCAAAAGGCTGCTCAACTTAAATGGGACTGTCTGCCGCATGCCGGACAAACTGTGGGCCCAAATAGCACAGAATTGGTGCCCTCAGACAGTGAGGCGGGGTCGCGGCATACCACGTAGGAGATGGCGGGACGAGCTGGATGGGTTCCGTCAAAACTGGAGGGAAGACGCGCGGGCTCGCGAAAAATGGAAGGAGTGGAGGCAGGCCTTTGCCCAAGAGTAGGACACCGCAGGTTAGTTAAAAAAAAAATTATTAATTTTGTTTAAAAAATAAACTAACAAAACTAATTGAAAAGGTCTTAAAATTAGTAAATCTAGGAACGAGAATGATTAAAAATAGACAACAATAAATGAATTACCATAAATAACCAACATATCCGCAGGCAAGTGTCTGCCGGAAAAAAGCAAGGGTACGATCACGTAGATTGTTGGGTTACCCATGAGGACCAGCCAATAAAAGATGGCGCGTTTCTTGACGTCTCGCATGTACCTCAGCAGGTTGGTAGCCTGCCGGCTGCCCGGGATCATACGGGAGTCGAAGTCAAGGAAGGCATCCGTTAGACGCCGGATTTTCTCACTGGAAACAAGGTTTTTTTTTTTTTGTTTAAATAGAACATAAACATGTACTTGAACCTGTCTTTACGAATTTTACTGCATTTTTTTCATATGCAGCTATGGTTGTGGCTTTATATCCAGAGGTGATCAAATCAAAAAGAAAGAAAATACGTTTCTTTGCGGCAAACATGACGCGTCAACAAAAAAACACAAAAGACAATCAATTTATATATCTATTACTTCCGTGTCTTAAATCGGAATGTAGGAGCATTTTTGTTTTGTGTAAACAGCCTTTCAAAAGGTTCTGAAGCTATAAAAGATGTTTGGTAACATGGTTTAAATGCATTTAGCGCCGAATGATTTTAGTGATTTGTGGTGCAAGCGGACCTTAAAGAGTTCTACAAATTTAAGAAGACTGCTTCAATGTTAAAAACAGACACAAGTGCTTTTTTTACCCCTACTATTTGGAATATTCCATGAACTCACTTATATAAGAACATATACAACAGCTTCAGGGTCCCGATCTCGCTGGCGACGCCCAGAGAGAGCACCACCATGGCCGCTACCATGTCGCCCGTCTCCCGACTCCTCACGCACACGAACCACAGCATGGAGAACAAGTACACGTATAAGTAGCACAGTGAGGCCGCTGTCACTATGATGTAGAAGATGAAGGGGATTTCTGGAGGTGGAGAGGGAAAAGAAGTTTTTAGTTTAGTTTAGAGCTTAGTGCATTTTATGGGAGTCCGACTTCCGCTACCAGGCTGTCCCAGCCAACTTTTTAAGGTTATCGGTCCATCTAGCTGTGGGGCGTCCCAAACTACGCTTCCCGATACTCGGTCTCCACTCCAAGACTCGTTTGGTTCATCAGCCATCGGTCCTTCAACTAACATGGCCAGCCCACTGCCAATGCAGTTTGAAGCAAGCGGTAACTCTAGTTCTTTAACAACTTAACTTTGCTTACCAATAACGTTAACAATCATATCAAGATTCGTGTGTTGGTATTAATTCGTGGTGATATATTATAAGTATATACTAATAAGCTTGTGCCAAACTGGAGCGTCAGAAACGCGGGTCAGCATATCGTCTTAACGAATTCTATTTCTCAGAAGTGGCTGTAATTTTAATATTATGTTACTTTTGTAGTCATCATCATCATCATTTCAGCCGAAAGACGTCCACTGCTGGACATAGGCCTCCCCCAAGCACCTCCACTTCGACCGGTTTTGTACTTCTCGCATCCAACGAGTTCCAGCGGCCTTCACAAGGTCGTCGGTCCACCTTGTGGGAGGCCTTCCAACGCTACGTCTTCCGGTACGCGGTCGCCACTCCAGAACCTTTCAGCCCCATCGGCCATCTGTTCTGCGGGCAATGTGCCCTGCCCACTGCCACTTAAGTTTGGCAATTCTTCGGGCTATGTCGGCTTTTGTAGTAATTTTGGTAGCTGTAGAATTTTAAGCAGTTTTACCTGTCTTGGTCTTGCCGTATATATTGAGAGTGAGTACTTTCAGAAAGACGGAGACGTTCCATAACATTGTCGGCAGGTCGCAGTACTCCAGACCGAACTTAAGAACTTGGCGCCACATGTTTATGGTACTTAAACACGTCCACAGAGTTTCGGTAGCTAATAAAGTTTTTCCTGCAAAGAATAATTAAATGAACACAGAAAAAGTTGATCAACTTTTTAATAAGAAACTGTGAAACTAGGAAGTTTTGTTCACGGATACTTTTCAGTCAATGTAATAATTAATAATAATAATTTCTATATTGCCATAAAAACAGGTTACAGAAAAATTTTAGATCCTGGCTCCAGGGCTTGGTTAGAGTAAGTACCTAGTACCTACCTGTATTTCATTCAGGAGCCAAAATGTTACTGGCGCATGCCGCTCCTTCAAGACAGCGACAATGTTCCAAAATACACAATTAAGTCTTCACTTCTAATTACCGCGTAAATATTAATTGATAACAGCAGCATGTTGTTGTGAGTATGCATTTGGTCGCACTTCCATACAAATATTTTGTAAACAAAAGTTATTTATTTAATTCTTTATTATGCAACATGATATCATTTCAGCCAAAAGACGTCCACTGCTGGACATAGACTCCCAGTCCCAAGCGGTCCCTAGCGTTGTGCACCACATTAATATACAGACGCCAGCATCAATCATCTACTACAATCTGTCAAATTTATTTTATAGAATTTTAACTTTATCGCATAATGCATAAGGTTCAAAGTTGATTGGGAAATTTTCACAGTTTCGGGTAGCTTGATGTGTCAGCTGGCGTCTATACCTATAGAATTGCCCTGAAAACACCATTTTGGGGTGTTTTAGTTATGGTAAGATTTGTATTAATTTATTTTGTATATAATAAGATAGACCGATTACGTAACTTCACATTTCATTAATTCATCATTCCTTTAGGTAATTAATACCCTAAGTCATAAGTCAGGTTGAAATCTGACGTACCTATCTACCTACATACATGTTTTGTGAAATAAATAAATATCTACTAAAAGAATGGCAACAATACGCTATCACACAATGCGCAAGAGTAATGAATGTTAAAAAGTCTTTGCCATGCTGTGGAACAGTGGAACAAATTTAGAGTAATATTATGTATGTATGGAGCAGCAACAGAACATTCCTCGTATTCAATGCCACCCGTAGTTAGTAATTATGTCGTCACTCGTCAGCACAGTAAGAGGTGTCAGAGTCGAATGCAAGTAATTATAGGGTGGCCGATTGTTTGGAAATACACCTTCGTAATACTAGTTAATTGTCTGTTTAGAGAATTGATGGTGAAGGCATACTGTATAGGAAGGTACAATGTGTATTTATTTTATTAATGTTTTTTACGTTTTCAAAACGTATATGCACGTAGGAATGAACGGGCTCGTGGCTAACTAATAACAGCCGCACGGGTCGATCGATCAGATTAAGCTACGCTTGCCGCAGTTGGTCCGTGGATAGGTGACCATCTTTACATACCGAGACCCCTCCGTGCCTCGTAACGCCCTAGGCATAGTAAAAACAAATAAGTAGGGTATCTTCATACATACGCACCGAGCACGGTGTGTAAGTGAGCGCGCTCGTACGTATGCGTCGTCGCACGCACACGCTGACAAAATTTATCGCTGCTAACTAAAGATGCGTCAGTCGTGGCTACGCCATCGCCATACGTAATACCGCTCGCGCCCGCGCACGCTCCGTCGCTGCCCTGCTGCTCGTAATAATTTGTACGTGTACCTACCTACCTCCTTTAACTACAAATTCGTGAAGATGGCTAGAAATTCGAGTAGCTATAGAAAATATTGCAGTGTTTATGGATGTCTCAATTTCCGAATTTAAAGATTATAATTGTAATGGTAAATGAAAAAGTTAAAAATACTTTATAGTTTAAAAAATACAATTTCATAACCATTTTATTTTATTTGAATAAATACATGATTCAGTAAAACCACGTTTTAATTTATCATATTTCGATCGTAATTTTTCAAATAACTAAACGGATAACATGACGTAGGTAATGAAATAAATGTAGTCAGCTCCTGGTCTATGTAGAAAAAATAATTAAAAAAAAAAACTTTATATTAAAGATCCCTGGTGCGTACCGTTCAGGGGAAAATTGTTTTGTATAGAGATTGACTATGCATTTTTCACGATTGAATAAACTATAAGTGACAGCCCTACGTGTTTAGGCTATTGTCGCTCGCTCGAGGCGAGCAGGTTGGAGTATGCCAACTCGAGAGTTGGCATACTTATTTGTTTTTACTATGCCATTGGTCCCGGCTGCCATTCTTGACAAATGATTTTATTTTTGTAAGTAGGCTTGCACAAACACTTTTACACGTCAATCAACTTGGATCTTTGACAGTCGTTACGGGTCGTCGGAAGCCCGAAAGTCTGACGACCAGTCTTACCAAGGGTATCGTATTATTCAATAAGTGGGTTGTGGAGGTCAGATAGGCAATGGCTCCATGTAAAATACTGGTATTCAGCTGCGTCCGGTTAGAGTGGAAGCCGACCCTAACATAGTTGGGAAAAGGCTAGGCAGACTGATGATGAGGTGAAGTTAATATTTATTGGGAAGGGAGTTTTTGGGGGTGTGTCGGTGTGTTTGTAATATAAGGCTATGCGTAGTCTGTCAATGAATTAACGAGTTTAAGATTTTTTATTTATTAAATGAATAATTACAATAAATAGTTTTGTCATATTATATTTGGTTATTTTCCTCTGACCTCAGCCCCTGTTTCCTCATGCATGGACTTCATATATTCGCAAGACTTGATATTAGTATTTCTGATGTGTTAAAAGAGTTTGTACTATAGTCCGCGCGGAACTAGTTGGCCGCGCCTTAGGTATGTGAGCGGTGGGACGGAGGGGCGGGCGCGCATTACTCAGTACGTGCGTGCACCCCTGTCCCCACCTCAACGGCCAACTAGTTCCGCGCGGCCTATAACGACTTATGCTCGTTTCCTATAAACAAAAACGAATCGTTTTGCTTGCCCATGGTAGCGTTTTTATTGCCAAACAAGGCAATATATTTAATAGATTCGTAACCTAATTTTACCTGTGATATCTACTTCCATATAGGAGGGTCTACTATGCAAAGCTATGAGGTCTGTGCTCCATCATTGGCAAAGATACAAAAATCTTAATTTTAACCAATAACGACCATCCGTTCCATCACAAAGATAACTGATGTCACTTGGAAAGCTGCCACGCTAAAATGGAATTGGGCTGGACACATCTGCCGGACATCTGACATATCCGGCCGCATGTCAGACGAACAGTGGGACATCGTGGCAGGCCCAGACGGAGATGGCGGGATGAGCTGGACTCCTTCAACAAGAACTGGTCCTTAGCAGCTTTGAACAGAGAGAGGTGGAAAGAGGGTAGAGAGGCCTTTGCCCTGCAGTGGGACGTCACAGGCTAATAATCTAATCTAAAACGATTCGTATTATTATAGGAATCGACCAATAAATAGTCTGTCATTTCCCAGTAACATGTTATGCAGTGATATCAATAAAATCCCTGGCCTCTGTGTACTGGCACAAAGCTAAATACCAAACGAGATAATAAAGTTGTGTTACAGAAGATCAACACTCAGTCTTGCTCGATCATCTCCGAGTTCCCTAGCTCTTCATTGAATGGCATACATACATATACACCGTGTTACGGACGATATATCTACATAAACTTCGACTAGATGTTCAGACCATGGAAATAAGCATTTTTCATTATGGACACATCAATGAATTCTTATTTTTTGTTAATTTTCATATAAACTAAATACCTTGACGTAAATCGCCAGATATGCATGCCTCTTTATCCGAATTGTCAACGATGACGTATTTTCATTCATAAGATTTGGCGGCCTGCAACTTGTCAAAATTGAGTTAAGTTCTTTTCTTACTGCATAGCTCAATTAAATTTTACTAAATTACAAATATTTTTGTAACGAAGCCTTTTTATGTTCTACTTCCTTTGTTAGATTTAATTTGTAAAAGCTATAGAAGCGTTTGACAAAGTTTATGGATATTTATTTATTAAAACTTTATGCACAAGTAAAAAATACTGTACAAAGGCGGACTTAATGCCTGAGGCATTTTCTACCAGTCAACCTTAGGGTGATGCAGAGACAAAACATGGCAGGTGCAACATACAGGATAACTAGCTAGGAAATGACTATAAAATACAAGAACATATATACATACATATAAACCAAATTAACTCTCAGGGGAAAAATGTTCGGTCTACCGATCATTTTTCCCCTGAGAGTTAATTCCGTCGTTTCTGTGTTCTAACACGGTAGATATCGTGAAGAACACGGTGTATAAACTCTCGCCTTCATCCCATGTGTGGTCGGCAGGAAATCCAGAACTCCACCTGCTATGATCCATACGTATACCTAATCCTTTTGCTTCGTTTACGTTCAAACATCATCGGAGTGCTTCCGTAACATATTATCAGTAGCAATGGCATTCATTTTCATAGTTCAACAGGACCCGTGGCTAAATAATAACAGCCGCACAGCTCGATCGCTCAGGTTAAGCTACGCTTGCCGCGGTTGTTCTGTGGATGGGTGACCTCCATGGAAAGCACGTAGCCGTTGGTCCCAGCTGCCATTCTTGGATATTTGACAGTCGTTAAGGGTCGTCGGAAGCCCGAAAGTCTGACAACTAGTCTTACCAAGGGGTACGTATTACCCAGTGACTGGGTTGTGGAGGTCAGATAGGCAGTCGCTCCATGTAAACTACTGGTATCCAGCTGCATCCGGTTAGACTGGAAGCCGACCCCGACATAGTTGGGAAAAGGCTAGGCGGTTGATGACGATTCATGATATGAACGTTTTGTAGGTACAAGTATTTTCACTTTGCAACAGACCTTTAAAGATATTTTGTTCAGATTGATAATTATAATACACTATTTTTTGCCCGCGGTTTCGCCCAAGTGAAGGTAGAAAATTGTACCACGTGAACGTACTACCGGGAAAGGTATCCTAGGTCTTGGTCTACCTTTGTGCCAAATTTTATCGAAATCCATTCAGCCGTTAAGGCGTGAAAAGGTAACAGACAGACACACAAACGAAAAGAGTTACTTTCGCATTTATAATAATTAGTATGGATGGATGTTTAGGAATTCTATTTGAACTTTATTTTGTTGGTCCAGACGTAGAGTTTCTTTCTTGGATTTGACCTGCTGCATTTAACTTGTTTAATGGACAAAACCTCGTATCGAGTAAATACTGTAGTTTGGTATTCCGATTAATTCCATGTCTGTTTGTAGGCATCGATGCTGCGATGCATACAATTGTTTGTCTAATCGATTCTAAAGTTATTAGACGTTGGCTCGTATAGCTTTACGGATACCAGCGGTTCGTGATTACTTTTTATTGATTAAAGCTTCGTACACAGCAGTTGTTGTTACAGGAACCCACATTTTTCTAGGATTTATTTCCGTTGGATCCCGCTTTTGAATCCCATTTTAATATTTTTGGCGTTGGATCCCGCAAAACATTATTATGTATTTCCGTTGGATCCCGAATTTAAAAAATGCAAGATAATTACGTTTTATTGTCGTTGAATCCCGAAAAGTATTTCCGTTGGATCCCGAATGCTTAAAAAAATCTGAATGCGGGTACTTTCAACAACAAAATTGTTTATAATGAAATGAGGGGTTCACTAAAGTTTCACCAAAACTCCATTGACAAATTAGTTTACAACCAACGTTTCGTATACTATTTATTTCACAAACAACTCATTTTCTATATAATCTAGTCGTTTCTGGCACTCGCCGGCCGCTGCCGCGGCACCGCTCACTTCGCTCGCTCGGCTCGTGCGTAGGGGTCACAGTTTTAACCTAACCTAACCTAACATTGCTTTTTTTTTTAAAAATTAACATAATCTAACTAGTTCGGTTCCGGGTACCCCACTAAAAATAATCTATTTTTATTGTTTGATAAAGGTAAATCACTTTTCTTCTGAAATGTACACATATTGTTATAATATGGGATTCAACGGAAATAGCAAACGGGATCCATCGTTAATACCTAAAAAATGGGATTCAAAAGTGGGATCCAACGACAATAAACGTTTTCTAGCACATTAATTCTGCAAAATGTCGAACAAATTATTGACAG
Source organism: Amphipoea oculea (assembly GCA_945859645.1). Lineage (NCBI taxonomy): Eukaryota > Metazoa > Arthropoda > Insecta > Lepidoptera > Noctuidae > Amphipoea > Amphipoea oculea. The sequence continues at coordinate 19,425,822 of OX243880.1, forward strand.
AAGAGTAGAAAAACGAGCGCTAATAAAATCAATCAACTCAGCCTATCGCAGTTCACTGCTGGACATAGGCCTCTCCCATGCTGCGCCAAAACAGCCTGTTCTCCGCCTTCCGTATTCAGTCTGTCCCGGACATATTTTTGAAGTCGTCTGCCAATCTAGCTGGGGGGCGTCCCACACTACGCTTGCCGATACGCGGTCTCCACTCCAGGACTCGTCTGCTCCACCGGCCATCAGTCCTTCGACAGACATGGCCAGCCCACTGCCACTTCAGTTTGCTTACTCTGCAAGGTACGTTGGTAACTCCGGATCTTTTCCGCCAGCCCGAGCAAAAGTCCAAGACCAAAATATCGAGCCAGTTATTATATTTTGAACTTTAAATATGACTTGAGTTTAGCGTCAGCTTTGGTAACTAGAACATTTTTTTTTAAATTTTGGTATAACGTTTGAAATTCAGAAATTGCTCGATAGTCTAAACCTGGGGCTGAAGATAAACCTTCTGTTTTAATAAGTCCGATTGTACTTTTCAGCGAAAGAGTAAACCATTTCTGAGGTATTATAGGAAGCAAAGGAATGGAAAAGTTTGGACATCTATCGCAGCGGTAACCAAATAAAAGAAAATATCAGGGTTCCATTTATTTCAAACAACATTATATTTTCTAATCTATACAACTATATGACATGCTATCTAAATACTAGTACACATATCCCAAGAAAAAATGCGCTCGGGAATCATCGTCTATCTTCGGAAATACGAAAACTGTGACGGATACGAAAACACGAAGATTATCGAAGCGCATACCTCATCTGGTTTAACTGTACCTCTTATATTGTTTTATCTATCGTGCTTCCTAAACTTGCTTTAACAGCTACTTCATCGTAGACCTAAGAGCAGTGTAAGCAGAGTAGATACCCCTGAAGACTGACATCAGAGCAGTGAAGCTTAGGGTCCTGACCCCTCCAGCAGACAATGACAACGTCTTCTGAGCATTCTGCAGCATCACAAGGACAAGCTTCATGTTGGCTTTGTCAAAGTTCTCCCATTTGCAGTCGTATACTGAATTCTCGAATTTCATGCTTGCGTCCATTACCCGCTGGCCAGCAAAACAGTCCATGGACACCTGTAATTTGACAAAGAAAAAGGGAATTAATGTAATAAATCCTCCATGTCTGGCAATATTCAAATGTAGGTCCGGCGAAGATCGTCACTTACTGGACGCCTGAGGCAGAACATCGCCGTCGAGATAGACCAAGACGAAGGTGGCGTGACGATCGAATATCATTCGCAGGGCCAACATCATACGCGGTCCGAGTCCGGTCGTGGGGGTCATGACCAAAAAATCATTCAAGCTGTCGAGAGTCTGAATGATTTACTTGCCCTAACTTAAAACTGTACTTGAGCCACGAAAACCCCGATTGGGGCATATTCAAAAACATTAAGAACATCGGCAGACATGGGGACTGCCGACTGAAGTAAAAACTTAAAACTATGAAATGACAGTGAGTTTTTTAACGCGCCTAAAAATATTTTCCTTCAAAAAGCCTGTTATAAAAATATATAATCTAGGATTCAAGAGCGAGAGAAGCAAACTCGGGATATTGGGCACCCCACTCGTACGTAAGGTTGAAAGGCTTAGGTAAGGCCAGATTCCTAAACCTAAACTGCTGTAAAACGAGTTTAAGCTTTTCGTCATAATTCGATAAAGTAAGTTCATTTTTTGTATGATGGGTAAAAGAAAACAGAGACTATTCAAGGTGGGGTGCTAAAATTTTCAGGCTCGCTACGCTCGTTCTTGCAATTTACATTGGTTCTTGAGCTTTTCTTCAAAAGTCGACAAAGCAAGAAATGATCGCAAAGCATCGAATGATCGAAAGAAAATCGAACCTATCCGAGAGTGTGCAAAATTTTCGAGCTCGCTTCGCTCGCTCTTATCTCTCGCATTTTAGATTCTGGTAGCTGCTTGAGCTTGCCTGCATAAATCGACAATGTGACTCCTATTTCTACTTGAAAATATAAAACAAAACCTAATCAAAAAGAGGCGGGTTGTTAAAATTTTCGAGCGAGTTAAAAGTTTCATACGACCAATTTGGCAGCATTTAAGTAACACCCCCCCTTATGTAAAAGCTGCGTCCCTGAATAGCATAAGTAATGTGGAGTTGGAGATGTACATGAACCTTAACATATCATCACGCCTTTAATCCCCAAAGGGTTGGGCAGGGTGTATCTTCATATAGTACTGACACCCACATTTCGCCAGTTATTAAGTGAAAGGTCATAGAGGGCGAGCCTACTGCCGCCAACTGGGCACAAATCCAGACTCCAGGCTCCTTCTGAGAAATTTCTGATGGAAAACTCTTTAACACTTTACCCGACCTAGGAATCGAACCCAGCTAGGACCTCATGCTCAGCAGTAACGCTTGCGACCACTGGACCAACGAGGAAATGTCCCTCCCTAAAATATTTCTTGGCACCCATGATGACCCCCCCCCCCCCCAAATCTTAGGCTGCGACCGCGCCTGGCCAACATGGCCAGAGATCGCACAAGACAGGGAGGTTTGGAAGAAAAATGGGGAGGCCTTTGCCCAGCAGTGGGACACAAAAATACGCTAACAAAAAAAAAAGGACTGGCGCACCTGGGTTACTACCCTAGGTGCTAATTCTTCTTCCTCCTGTGCTTTTCCCAGTTTATCGAGGGTCGGGGCTCCTTGTGCATTTACGCCTAGAACGTCGGTCTTGGGTTGTCCCAGATGACAAGTTTTAGACTCCACGACAGTTGAACACTATGTAGCCGGCGTTCCAGACGTACATTTTTACACCACTACCACCATGCATAAGAAGATGTTGAACTCTTCCAAAACACATGTTTGCGCTCATCATGAGCTTATATATAGTGTTGAACAAGGATCTCTCTCCCTATCACCTGTTACCAACGAAGGCCTAAACGAAAAAGTCATAATCATCATGATTAATATAAGAAATTCATATTTAAATGTGTAGGCTTTCATTAGGATCTTCAATCGTATCGTCACCATTTACATACAAAAACGGCCTAGATTTTTCCTTACCTGCATCAACGAAAAAGGCATCTGCAGAAACGTATTCTTCAGCTTCCCAAGCAGCTCAGCCAGCAGTCCACCGATCAACAACACGAATCCCATTGCAATAGCTTGTCGAAATACAATCTCGACTTGATTCAGCAAGTTGATCACAGTCGCGTGTCGACCGATGATCTCTTTCAGGCGTTTCTCCACAAACTGGTTCACGATTACTTTCGCTTCTGCGTCGTAAACGTTTAATTCCTCAGAAGTTGTTAGTTCTATCTTAGATTCTGCATGTTTGATGGCATCAGGCCAGAGCTGCAGCATTTCTTCGCTCAAAGCCAGCATCTGGGCTTCTGCGTAACCTGTGATCACGATTAGGAAAGCAGTCACGGTGGCTGGGACGTAGCAGATGAAGAAGACACCGGCGATCATCATGAAGTATGCAATCTGGTAGTTTGGTGTTTCGAACATGGGTTCTAAACCTGCAAAGATGCGGTTCGTTAATGTAAAGACTGATTGCATCATGTTTGTAAGGACTGTGTGAAGGACCAACGTCAAATGACGCAATTATTTAATGATATTAGTTAAAAAAGAAACGGATCTGTCATCACGCAACCGCAACGACAATACGGCTGTGTGGTCGTTGTGCAACCGGCTCAATACGGCTCGGTACGGTTGTAATTTTGGCAGTGAATGGCAAACCCATAGAAATAATGACAGAATAATTAAGTGATTTAGAAAATAGTGGCGACATGAACATTCCTTGAGCAGTCGGCCTTTACGTCATTTACCATAAATTATAAAATAGTTCTCAGGAAGATTCCTTCCACGCATGGCGACGGGTTTCATGACGTACAGGACTCCGTTGCCTGCAACCACCACCCAGTACAGCATGGCGCGCTTCTTCACACTCCTCAGACGCGTCATCAGGTTGCTGTGAAAGCGGGTGCCTTTGATCGTGTTCGCATCACACTCCAGAAAGCCATCCGCTATTTTTTGGGTTTTATCCCTGAAAGTTGACAGTTTATTCAAAAAATGTAATGGAAATGGATATCTAGGCAATACCGCAAACATGGGACAAGACGATCGCGCCGCCGATGCTTGCCGAATCATTCATCCCTTGCGGTCATTCGAGGACAAAATGACAGCCGTCTGCTGAGCACCTTATGTAAAATTTTTGGGAAACGAGGTGTGTTGTTTCTCCGATAAAAAAACGAGGATTTTCAAAGCCAGACAGTACATTAAAAGAATCTCCACAATCCTTTCATTAACAGATTAACAGACAGTTAGCCAACCTTTCGGACATGCTTATCTCCGCATAATGACATGCAATTCTTACAACTCATACCTGAGAATAAAAATAAAATACCATAGAAAATCATCTCACATATGAAAACACATATAAAACAGCTTGAAGGGCCCGATCTCGCTGGATATCCCGAGAGACAGCACCACCATAGCGCCCACCAGCTCACCGGTGATGCGGCAGCGCCAGAAGACGAACCAGGTCATGGAGAACAGGAACACGTAGTAGTAGCAGACGGCGGTCACGGCGGTGAGGATGTAGGAACAGATCGTTATGCCTGTGGGACAGAATAGAGGCAATACGGCTCATGAGTGTAGTGGGAGGGTGGGCTTTGGAACTGGAAAAATCAAATACCGTCGAAAGTAAAAATGTTAAGGAATATCATATTCCATACATATTTATAAAATTGCACGTTTCGATAAAGATATTCAAAGATTCTTTTTCTAAATCGGTTTTTTATAGCTTTAGCTTGTTTAATTTAAAGGTGAACTGCGTCGCTGTCATAATACAAAGGCACTACCTTCAGACTTTTTTGTTATTGTTGCTAGCTCATCAACACGGATCTTCATACAGTTGTGGTAACTCAATCTGTCTAGCCTCTTCCCAACTATGCTGGGGTCCGCTTCCAGTCTAACCGGATGCAGCTGAATACCAATATTTTACATGGAGTGACTGCCTATCTGACCTCCACAACCCAGTTACAGGGTAATGCGATACCCCTTGGTAAGACTGGTTGTCAGACTTTCGGGCTTTTGACGACCCCTAACGAATGTCAAAGATCCACGAATGACTGTCGGGACCAACGATTTAACGAGCTTTCCGAGGCATGGAGAGGTCTTGGTATGTAAAGATGGTTGTTATGTAAGGATAGGTTCCATGGACCGACCGCGGCAAGTGTAGCTTAACTTGATCGATCGACCCGTGCGGCTGTTATTACTTAGCCATGAGCCCTTTCTTGTGTTGTGGTAACCGTAACCAATTGGTGAAATCACCTCTAAATGAAACAAGCCATAAAACAACCGCTGTCAAAAAATAATCTTCGAATATATTTTTTGAAAGTGAAAGCTTACCTTTGTGATACTTGCTGTCTATATTGACAGTGAGGACCCTCAGCAGGATGGAGACGTTCTCCAACATGGCCGGCAGGTCACAATATTCCAGGCCAAACTTTCGGATTTCATGTTCAATTTCACGTAGGGACGGCATTTTGAAAAAGCCCCGAAAAATCCTTTTCTCCAGAAGACTCTTTAACTGCTTACTTCTGGGTGAGTTGTTCTACAAGCTTTTGCGACGTATTTAAAAAGTATTGAAAAAATATCAGCCCTTTTATACTTAGTTCTTATACAAAATAGTACAGTTTGATGCTAAGCACTGTAATCATGTCTTCGGATGTCGGTGACAGGTCTTCACACCTGCATGGTGACATGTTTTCCCGAATGCATCACACTTAATGACTGTTTGTTGTCTATTTTATAACGACCTCATTTGTTTAAGGTAGGCGGCTCAGGTATTTGGAGAAATGGGAGACATAAAAATACAATCTACAGTAAGTTTTTACCGCTTCACTTTATGTTTCAAACAACTGCTGACACTAGGGATTCCCTGGTCTTCCGAAGTCAGCAAAATTTTTGGCCAGTTACACCATCTCCAGATCAGTTCTGGTTAGTTAACTTATCTTGAAGGTAAGGAACATTATTTTCAGCGGTTTATTATCTTCCTGTATTTTTCGGGTATAGTTCGGCTCAGCTCTGTATGTTTTCGCGAAAGCGCTTTCTCTGCTATAGCTAATAAGCAACCAGTCCACCGAATGAACAAACGTTTTGACGTCAAAATAATAAATAGGTACTGTCTCCCTTTTTAAAGGGAACTGTTAATATTTTAGTAGTTCAAAAGTGATAGTCGACCATGAAGTTTCTGTACCATAACTCCCAATAAATTATTATTTCATGGGGTATTAACTTTTATTTAATTATTAGGTTTACAAGTACATCCTATTGTAGTCTTTGTAATCAAAGCACTAGGTATCAATTTCTTGTAAAGTAATTTACAAAGTCACGAGAGGGGACGGAGTCTTTTTTATGTTACAAATTATTTAAAATATACGCTTAGCTAGAAGAAGGCGTAATGATCTAGAAATATTAGGGCCGGCGGACAACTGTCGAGGTAATGGCGTGATGGCACAGCACAGTCCTGGTGCTAATACATGCGTCATGTTCGTGAACGGGCGCCGTCAGTAGGGACTGGTCATCTCTTTGCTGCCATGGCTTATTTTTATTTTTATTTAATATTTGAATTGTTGTTTTCTCTCATCTTTTCATTATGGACGCTTTTAACGTTCTACATCGTTCTCACATGTATAATTTTTAACATGAATGATGTAACCAAAACTTTGTAACCATATCATTTTGATTTAAAAGTGTGTCCATGGAGTTTCTTGCCCGTTCTTGTCCATAGGTACCTACGCTTTGGAATGGGCAACTTGCTTCATCTTTCTGACTGACCGACCCCTTGACAGTTCAAAAGTGCCTATAATTGGTTTAATTGAAATAAATGCTTTGAGTTTGAGTCCGTGAAGTTTTCAGTTTTCTGCTTACAGCGTAGCGGGCATACTCGCGCATCAGTATGCATTATTGCCCGTCTAGGCGCGCTACCTTTCGCCTCTAGTCGCTTCGAGACTTACTAATCACTAGATTACAGGACTTGATTTTTTATATTAATTAAATGGCAGCAAAGTAAACTGAGAGATCTGTGGTGGCCGGTGTCCCAGTGGTAACGACCCCGACTTACGAGTTGTAGGTCGTGGGTTCGCATACAAGCTGGCGCTTTACTTTTTGTAAATAATTTCATCATCACTGCTCTCAAAACGGTGAAGGAAAACATCGTGAGGAAACCGGCATGTCCTAGAACCAAAAATTCGAAGACATGTGACATCTACCAGCCCAGACTGGGCCCGCGTGATGGATTATAGCCCACTCCTTTTCGAAGAGAGCCCAACAGTGGGAAAAATAATTTATAAAAAAAACTATCAGAGCTATCTAAAACAATTTTATTGACAGCCGATAGTTTTTTCTTTGAGCACTATGCGAAGTGATTAAAAAAACAAAAATTGGTCATAACTTTGGAACCGTAAAAAAAATTCACCGACATTCTCAGGGTTAAAAAGTTTGGAAATGACCTTTCCCACACCCTTATTTGATTTGAACCATACTTCCAGGGACACCCTCAGTGACGGATTAACCCTTAATCAAATTAAGCAATTGCCTAGGGCATCACGTCTGGGGGGGCACCAGAAGCACAAAAAAATCCGTCCTTAGGGCATCACGTCTCACTCTCACGTCACCAAAAACCACACCTCAAAATTAAAAATATAAAAAAATGAAAAAAGGACAAAGATGATACAAGAAAGGCTCGATAATTTATCGATATTATACCTACATAGAGTCCGATATGTTAAATACATTGGACGTTAATACTATCTTGCGTGAATTCAATGCCCGAAAAAGCCGCAAGGCGCATTTCAATAAATGAATAAATTATGCTTTGGTTTATATTGTTGTCGAACTACTCCACTTCTAAGGTACGTTACATCCAGAGGCGGCGTAAGGCGTGGGCGACGTGGGCCACCGCCTACGGCCTCGCGGTCCAAGGGGCCTCGCGCCTCGAAAGCCCGCGAATCATCTAGCATTAAATAATAAAAAACCGGCTAGTTTCAGCGTTGGCAGATTACCATACAGTTATTAGGGAGTTCAGTATGGCTAAAAGCAGAAAATGTATGTTTCTTTAATTGTTTACTTTACTGTTAGTTGAGGTAAGTATACTTATAATCCATACTAATATTTTAATATTATAAATTCGAAAGTAACTCTGTCTGTCTGTATGTTACCTTTTCACGCCTAAACCGTTAAACCAATTTAGATGATATTTGGTATAGAGATAGTTTGAGTCCCGGGAAAGGACATAGAATACTTTTTATCCCGATATTCCCACGGGATCGAAACACTTGCGGGTGAAACCGCGGGGCGCAGCCAGTGTAAAATAATTACAATGAAGAAGTTTGCATTTTCATTAATAAAAAGAACAATGGGTAAAGTTGTATGGGCCCCGTACCCAAAAAAAAAGATGACTGTAGCATTATGAGCTATATCGGTACCTATTAGTTGCCCTCATGGAGTAGTTTAATTAATCCTAAGACAGCATGTCTGAATTCACTTGGAGAAAAAAGATATTTAAGGAAGTTAAATTGGTTTGAGAAGACGGTACCCAGAGACAAGGTTAATTGTAGCATTATGAACTATGTCGGTATTTGTTGACCTTATGGAGTAGTTTAATTAATCCTAAGACAGCATGTCTAAATTCACTTGGAGAAAAAAGATATTTAAGGAAGTTAAATTGGTTTTGAGAAGACGGTACCTACCCAGAGACAAGGTTAATTGTAGCATTATGAACTATGCTGGAATTTGTTGACCTCATGGAGTAGTTTAATTAATCCTAAGACAGCATGTCTGAATTCACTTGGAGAAAAAAGATATTTAAGGAAGTTAAATTGTTTTAATAAAATAATGGGAAAGTTCGTTATCTTTATTCATTATTGTAATTAGTTACCATACTTATATTGGTTCTTATTCTATACTAGCTGACCCGGCGAACTTCGTACCCCCTTTAATTTTTTTTTTTTGTTGATTTTGTGAACGTGTTCAATAAGGCTCCAGCGATTTAGAAAATTAACAGAACTTGATTAAAAATTAATTAAAATTGATTTAGAACTTGTATTGTGTTTTGTTTTATTTCTTTTTTGTATCTCATTTTATGCTGCATTGTCGGTTGCCAGCAGACATGCTGACTAAGGATTAATTAAACTACTCCATGAGGGCAACGAATACCGACATAGCTCATAATCTCTGCCCCGAATAGCAGAATAGCTATTAAAACATGGGAAAAAAGCAACAAAAAAAAAAATAATTAAAGGGGGTACGAAGTTCGCCGGGTCAGCTAGTATAGAATAGGAACCAATATAAGTATGGTAATTAATTACAATAATGAATAAAGATAATGAACTTTCCTATTATTTTATTAAAACAATTTAACTTCCTTAAATATCTTTTTTCTCCAAGTGAATTCAGACATGCTGTCTTAGGATTAATTAAGCTACTCCATGAGGTCAACAAATACCGACATAGTTCATAATGCTACAATTAACCTTGTCTCTGGGTACGGTCTTCTCAAAACCAATTTAACTTCCTTAAATATCTTTTTTCTCCAAGTGAATTCAGACATGCTGTCTTAGGATTAAATAAACTACTCCATGAGGTCAACAAATACCGACATAGTTCATAATGCTACAATTAACCTTGTCTCTGGGTACGGTCTTCTCAAAACCAATTTAACTTCCTTAAATATCTTTTTTCTCCAAGTGAATTCAGACATGCTGTCTTAGGATTAATTAAAGTACTCCATGAGGTCAACAAATACCGACATAGTTCATAATGCTACAATTAACCTTGTCTCTGGGTACAGTCTTCTCAAACCAATTTAACTTCCTTAAATATATTTTTTCTCCAAGTGAATTCAGACATGCTGTCTTAGGATTAAATAAACTACTCCATGAGGTCAACAAATACCGACATAGTCCATAATGCTACAATTAACTTTGTCTCTGGGTACGGTCTTACTCGTTCTCCTTTGAGTATCAAAAATTTTTTTCTCTCAACAAAATACGTCCTCTTGCATTATCCATCAGGGGGCCTCGCAAAATATATCTTGTGTGACGTTGCAAAACTAATACTAGCGACACCTGTCGTGGAATAGCGATTGACATGGTGGTTTACGTTACGCAAAGACGGTTTTTTGTGTTTAGTAAATTAATTGCAGTTTAACAGTTAATTAAAACAAATAAACAAACATACATAATTCACCATATTTTTAATTAAAAACATAGTCGATTGTATTAAGGATAAAAATCGATAATAATCTTATATAGTCTGTGGAAGATTATTCGAGAAACTGTCAGATTGGTTTGGAAAAAAACGGTGTTCCGTGTCCGGTCTTTTACGACCAAGAACACGAGCCTGGGGGCTGTTTGAGAGGGACTTTATATCCTGAGAGGAACGGGATGTGCCCAAATAACCCGATGGGGTTTTAATATAATCCAGTAAGAGCAGAATCCTGTGAGTATTAAACCATTTGCTTTATTCTTGCTGGACAGCCTATAGCCCAGGTCTCTTGCATGTATGTTCTGACACGAGGACGTTGTTACAGGTCTGGCTTGTTATGCTAGCCTTCATTTTGATTGGTGCTATGCGCAGCTAAATTGATGCCTGGATGTTGCGCCGTTGTGTGATGATTTGGAATTCATCAGAGCGCAGGCGGCTTTAAGGTTATCCCTTGCGGTGTGGTCATCCGACGTTCAGGAAGGCCTTACTTAGCCGGTTCCCGGTTATGAGGGAAGTACGCCACTCCAGGTAACGAAAGCGTCACCATCTCGTCCGTAGGCCGCGTTCGCGTGTGCTCACAGGAACCTCCTGTGAGCGAAGCCAAGGACCGACGATCCGTCAACTGACTGAGATCAAAACTGAGAGGTTATTGTGTAAGAGTATAATTTAACCTATGAGAGAGTTAGGCCTTTTGTAAAAAGGCTAGGTGTTAAGACCAGTTGTTGTAAGGTATTGTGTCTCGGGTTTGCTTAGCATATTAGTTATTTTCCCCTTAGGAGCGTCAGACCTAATTAGCTCGACCCAATTGACGATATGTTAGGATTACAGTTGGCGCCCAACGGTATATAATTATTTAATTGTATAAGGTGAACAGATTGATAACGGTATCTCTCTCTCTCTCAGTTCTCTCAGTCCTTTCAGTTGGCGGATTCTCGTATTAGTTTAAGGCTAGTTTATAAGTTTTAAATATAAAGTGGTCAACGCACCACAATCAAACCATTTCTTTGTAAGACCAGTAAGCTGCAGAGTGTTGATAAAGGTCATTACATTACCTTATTTGTATGTATGCTCAACTCACAAGTTGAACAAGTTGCATTCTGTTAATTATTTTGGGACTATTCTATGTACCAAATGTTTGTTTAGTGGTTGATGACTTAATATTACCTATATATTTGGAAGTTTTGTAACATACTAGTTTGCATTTGTGGAAGGGTTTGTTTATTTATTGCAACACACAGGTACAAGTAATAATTATTATAACTGGAAGATAATTAGTTTACAATATAAAACATAACAGTTCTTGTTTATGTTCATGTGTTTGTTACAGTTCATGTTCAGATAAACTGTATTGCATTCATATAGTGAAACATTGTATTATAACTCAATAATCCCAATATAAATTTCTTTAACATTAATAAAATAATTTGGGGGTAAACTTAAAAATTATAAAGTTTCTATGACGCAGTTCTCAGTAGTGTTCTAGCGGTCTCTTCTTTGTTATAGAGGATTTCAGTAGTAAGATAATAACAATACAGGCAAGCTTCACTATTATTAATTGGATTGTGCGATACAGGGAGCTGAAATTTGTCTAAATTATTGAACATTAACAGTCAACTTTCATTGAAACGAAACACTTGGAATTTTTATGACAACTGGTCGGTCACTTAGACGTTTAACGTTAAAACACTCATCATTAAACCCAGATTTATAATACAACCGGCATTCCATAAAACAGCATTATTATTATCGACGTTCGTTTTCATACATTGGAACTTAAGGCGAATGGGTAGTTGTAGCCCGCGAAATTCAATTTTTCTTACGTTTTTTGCAATTTTCAGGTCAGTGTCAGGTTGTATCTTGATCAAAATATGATTCGCGACAATAACAGGTACGTATTTACAGAATTATAATAATTAGAATCATTAATACATCTTTCTAAGTTAGATTTCTACCGTTAAGAACAAATCTCGTATGGAAAAGTGTTGGTGGTAGAAATCTAACTTAAACAGATGTATTAATGATTCTGATGATTATAATTCTGTGAATACGTACCTGTTATAGTCGCGAATCAAATTTTCATCAAGATACAACCTGACACTGACCTGAAAACTGCAAAAAACGTAAGAAAAATTGAATTTCGCGGGCTACAACTACGCATTCACCTTAACCTATAAAACACATTGACATTGGTGACATTTGACGTTTGACGTTTTGAAATATTACGGTGCGTTCGGAAACGAGATTGGAGTTATACACGTTTTGCGTTTAGTTTCTTGTTATTTATTTTGCGTAGCATAGCATTTATTATATCGAAATAATAACGTTACAAATTAAAAATAATAATTATAATAATATAGGATTTAGAGACAGTATATTGACATTCCCATCTTCAGGGCGAATTGACGTATGAGGTTGCGGTTTATGCATTACTTGCGTGCGACTCGTACATTTACTTGTAGTTATTATTTGCTGTTATATAAAAAAAAAAAAATGTTACTGACACCATTACACAACTAGTGATTTTGGTAGCCGGAACTTTGAGAATTATGTATGTTCTTCTTGCTCACGGGATTCCTGAAACCGTAATTACCATTAATGAGGTTCAATTTACGGGATCAGAGTTTCATAGGCTACTATAGAAGTTTCATACCTCAAGTTCATTATGGGCGCACCACACACTAACATGGTGGAAAGGGACATTTAAACGGCAAAGTCAGTTGTTTCGTCTTATAAATGAAAAAATAGATTATTTATTTACATTTTTTTTATTTGCCTATTTTTTTTTTTTTTTTTAATTTATTCCAGAACATAAAATTGTACCAAATATTCTAAAAAACTAGTTTCAACAGTCAGTCACCAACCACCAGAACCGGTCGAAATGGATAAATAGTTTTTTTAAGTGTTTCTGATTATAACAAACTCAACACGTCAGACTCAACACTATTCAAGCCAGACAGGGATATATTTAGCCGTAATTGATATAAATATATATATATTTTTTAATATATATAATTAAATGGCTTAGTTTGCTGTTTACCATGTTAATTTATATGATGTAGCAGTTTACAATATATTAGCCGTAGTCCGTGTTTTCACGTGTTGTTTTGAGGTCTATTCGAACAACGACGACGAGGCGTAACGTAACTATAATGCTGCACATGGTATTTACATTGTTTTGTTTATTATATTAAATTATGAACGCGAGTTTAGGGTTTTGTTTAAAATTTATACGGGAATTATGCCGTTTTGCATGCCATGCGTTTAGTAACAAACTTATTTTATGGCTCGGTTCATAACTTTTGTAATCAAGTTTGGTTGGTTTTCTTATGGAGCGGGTAGTAACTCCTAAAATAGGCCTTGACTGAAGCGGATAGTGACTTCTAAAATAAGCCTTCACGATATCTATAATCAATCTGCTTGGTTGGTTTCTCTTATGGAGCGGGTAGTAACTCCTAAAATAGGCCTTGACTGAAGCGGATAGTGACTTCTAAAATAAGCCTACACGTTGTTTATAGCCAAATTTGCTTGGTTGTATTTTTTTTATGAAGCGGATTGTGACTTCTAAAATAGGCCTTCACTAATGTTTGTTTTGCCGAGAAAGCATTGTTGCTTCGGTGAGACTTTAGATAGCACTAGTGCTTATCTAGTTACGAGCGGCCGGTGACTCTTAAAATAAGCCAAACCACCATTATGTTTTCAGAAGTTTTATTTCTGGGAACGCTATATACGTCTTGCCTGGTGAGTTATGCACATTGGTTGCCCTATATATGTATCAGCTCGCTGAACATATTCACCAGGAGGATCGTTTAGATTTGTATTAAACAATGCAGAGTTCCACTGGTATACAGACGGAATTCGGGAGTATGCAAGAGGTGGCTTCCTGCGATATGAATGCAGGTTGCTACAGGATTGAAAGAGAGGAAAATTTAGGGATGTATGAAAGAACGGGGGGGGTTATGCCCGGAATGTAGGAAGATTTGTAAGCAGAATAAGTTTCCTGGCAGTTTGGATTTTATAAGGTTGGTCATTTACTTACAGTAGGAGAAATTAAGGAAATTATTTATATTCCATCTTAAAAATTATTATATCTGTCGTTTCAGAATCATCAGATTATAAAGATTTGTACTCTTCCACTTAGCTTTCTATGAGAATTGGTTTACCCACTCCAGTGTTGTAACACCGAGGGCGGTGTTGGTTTTTGCGTACACAAAAACCTTATTGTGGGAAGAGGGGCATTGTGACGTTGCAAAACTAATACTAGCGACACCTGTCGTGGAATAGCGATTGACATGGTGGTTTACGTTACGCAAAGACGGTTTTTTGTGTTTAGTAAATTAATTGCAGTTTAACAGTTAATTAAAACAAATAAACAAACATACATAATTCACCATATTTTTAATTAAAAACATAGTCGATTGTATTAAGGATAAAAATCGATAATAATCTTATATAGTCTGTGGAAGATTATTCGAGAAACTGTCAGATTGGTTTGGAAAAAAACGGTGTTCCGTGTCCGGTCTTTTACGACCAAGAACACGAGCCTGGGGGCTGTTTGAGAGGGACTTTATATCCTGAGAGGAACGGGATGTGCCCAAATAACCCGATGGGGTTTTAATATAATCCAGTAAGAGCAGAATCCTGTGAGTATTAAACCATTTGCTTTATTCTTGCTGGACAGCCTATAGCCCAGGTCTCTTGCATGTATGTTCTGACACGAGGACGTTGTTACAGGTCTGGCTTGTTATGCTAGCCTTCATTTTGATTGGTGCTATGCGCAGCTAAATTGATGCCTGGATGTTGCGCCGTTGTGTGATGATTTGGAATTCATCAGAGCGCAGGCGGCTTTAAGGTTATCCCTTGCGGTGTGGTCATCCGACGTTCAGGAAGGCCTTACTTAGCCGGTTCCCGGTTATGAGGGAAGTACGCCACTCCAGGTAACGAAAGCGTCACCATCTCGTCCGTAGGCCGCGTTCGCGTGTGCTCACAGGAACCTCCTGTGAGCGAAGCCAAGGACCGACGATCCGTCAACTGACTGAGATCAAAACTGAGAGGTTATTGTGTAAGAGTATAATTTAACCTATGAGAGAGTTAGGCCTTTTGTAAAAAGGCTAGGTGTTAAGACCAGTTGTTGTAAGGTATTGTGTCTCGGGTTTGCTTAGCATATTAGTTATTTTCCCCATATGAGCACAGTCCAAATAGGTCGACACATGTACGTGAGCTAGTAAGGTTATTGATCTATTCCCTCGCGGACTCGCATAGCGACTCTGAGAAACTGCTATTTGTCTCATGCAGGTTTTCACCCATACCACTAGGTACGGAGACTAGTTGTGTGGGTGAATGCCATAGTAGCAGGGAAAGAGGCATTATTTTAGTGGCTCGCCACTTTGTTTGTATGTGTGCCTTAATTTTGTATTAATTCCAATAAACTTGTATTGTGTAAGAAGGTACTTGTTTAATTGAATCTTTCCCTAGCAGAATATACCCTATAAATTTACTTTAGCACGGTGGTGAGTAGTATAGTTCAAATAGAAACCACCATCAGCTTGTTTCCAATTAATTTCTGTAAACTACGCACGGGCCAGTGTTACACTTGCCCACATCAAATTTAGGTCTTGCCCCGCCACTGGTTACATCTCATCATCTTATTTTACAACAAAACAATTTTTTTAAGCGGTAAAGGTTTAAAGACCGATTCTAGTTGACATACGGATAGGGGGGCCCACAGGCGTGGATTGCTTAGGGCATCAAGTAGTCTTAATCCGTCACTGGACACCCTGTATATTATTATTAAGTAAGAATCGAACAATAATCTGTCATTCCCCAGTAACATGTTATGCAGTGATATCAATAAAATCCCTGGCCTCTGTGTACTGGCACAAAGCTAAATACCAAACGAGATAATAAAGTTGTGTTACAGAAGATCAACACTCAGTCTTGCTCGATTATCTCCGAGTTCCCTAGCTCTTCATAGAATGACATACATACATGCCCGTGATTTTCGCAACGAGCATGAAATAAGGCTCTTATACAGCACACTTGTACGAACCAAGCTAGAAGCTAGTTCTTCTGTATGGAATCCGCACGAAGCAAAGTATGCACTTCTTCTTGAAAAAGTGCAAAAAGTATTCCTGCGTTTTATTTACAAAAAAACTCTCGGTTGCTATCCCTACCTCTATCCTACCAAGTTTCTCTTAGGATGTCTGGGATATCATATGCTGGAGACCAGAAGGGCATGTAACCAGGTAGGCGTTATGCTCAAAATATGCAAGGGTATGACGGATGCTTCTGACATCCATAATGAGCTGATTCGACTTTATATACCGAACAATTATCTCTGTGGCAGAAAACATCGACTGCTAGCCGTGCCTTCGTGTCGGACTGTGGCCCGTACTGCGTCCCCCGTACCTCGCGTATTGACCGCACTAAATAAGCTCGTGGAGGCCAACCCGGACTGCGATCTTATCGATAATAAATTCGCCAATTTAATGGTTATGTGCCTCAATTTTTTTCATATAATTGTACATATTATTATAGTTTATATTTTAGCTTATATTATGTAAATATTTAATTTTTGGAATAAATACAATACAATAGCATTTTTGTGAAACTAATAGAATTTAATTGTTGTTATTAGTTTGTTTTATGTTAGTACTTATTATATATACTTTGATTTATGTAATTGGTTTGATAAGCCGTGTAAATCAAATATATAAATAAATAAATACATATATAACATGGGAAGAAGGCGAGCCTTCTTCCCATGTGTGGTAGGCAGGAACTACAGAACTCCACATGCTGTGATCCAAACATATACCTAAACCTTTTGCTTCGTTTACGTTCATATGTCATCGGAGTGCTTCCGTAAGATACATATTATCAGTAGCAATGGCATTCAGTTTCATAGTTCAACAGGGCCCATGGCTAAATAATTACAGCCGCACAGGTCGATCGCTCAGGTTAAGCTACGCTTGCCGCGGTTGTTCTGTGGATGGGTGACCATCTTTACTTACCGATCTTTTCTCCGTGGCTCGGAAAGTACGTTAAGCCATTTGTCCCGGCTGTCATTCGTGGGTCTATGACAGTCGTTACGGGTAGTCAGAAGCCCGAAAGTCTGACAACCAGTCTTACCAAGGGGTTTCGTATTACCCAGTAAGTACAGTTACTTACTGGGTTGTGGAGGTCAGAAAGGCAGTCGGTCCATGTAAAATACTGGTATTCAGCTGCATCCGGTTAGACTGGAAGCCGACCCCAACCTAGTTGGGAAAAGGCTAGGCACAAACGTACTACCGGGAAAGGTATCCTAGCCCTAGGTCTTGGTCTACCTTTGTTCCAAATTTTATCGAAATACGTTCAGCCGGTAAGGCGTGAAAAGGTAACAGACAGACACACAAACGAAAAGAGTTACTTTCGTATTTATAATAATTAGTATGGATGGATGTTTAGGAATTCTATTTGGACTTCATTTTGTTGGTCCAGACGTAGAGTTTCTTTTTTGGATTTGACCTTCTGCGTCTAACTTGTTTAATGGACAAAACCTCGTATCGAGTAAATACTGTAGTTTGGTATTCCGATTAATTCCATGTCTGTTTGTAGGCATCGATGCTGCGATGCATATACAATTGTTTGTCTAATCGATTCTAAAGTTATTAGGCTTTGGCTCGTATAGCTTTACGGATACCAGCGGTTCGTGATTACTTTTTATTGATTAAAGCTTCGTACACAGCAATTGTTGTTACAGGAACCCAAATTTTTCTAGCGCTTTAATTCTCAAAAATGTCGAACAAATTATTGACAGAAGAGTAGAAAAACAAGCGCTAATAAAATCAATCAACTCAGCCTATCGCAGTCCACTACTGGACATAGGCCTCTCCCAGACTGCTCCACAGCACGCTGTCCTCCGCCTTCCGCATCCAGTCTACCCCAGCCACCTTCTCTAGGTCGTCCGTCCATCTAGCTGGCGGGCGTCCCACACTACGCTTGCCGGTACGCGGTCTCCACTCCAGGACTCGTCTGCTCCACCGGCCTTCAGTCCTTCGACAGACATGGCCAGCCCACTGCCACTTCAGTTTGCTTACTCTGCAAGCTATGTCGGTAACTCCGGATCTTTTCCGCCAGCCCAAGCATAAGTCCAAGACCAAAACATCGAGCCAGTTATTACATTTTGAACTTTACTCCGAGCAACATGACTTGAGTTTAGCGTCAGTTTTGGTAACTAGAACAATTTTTTTTTAATTTTGGTATAACGTTTGAAATTCAGAAATTGCTCGATGGTCTAAACCTGGGGCTGAAGATAAACCTTCTTTTTCAATAAGTCCGATTGTACTTTTCAGCGACAGCGAAAGAGTAAACCATTTCTGAGGTATCATAGGAAGCAAAGGAATGGAAAAGTTTGGACATCTATCGCAGCGGTAACCAAATAAAAGAAAACATCAGGGTTCCATTTATTTCAAACAACATTATATTTTCTAATCTATACAACTATATGACATGCTATCTAAATACTAGTACACATATCCCAAGAAAAAATGCGCTCGGGAATCATCGTCTATCTTCGGAAATACGAAAACTGTGACGGATACGAAAACACGAAGATTATCGAAGCGCATACCTCATCTGGTTTAACTGTACCTCTTATATTGTTTTATCTATCGTGCTTCCTAAACTTGCTTTAACAGCTACTTCATCGTAGACCTAAGAGCAGTGTAAGCAGAGTAGATACCCCTGAAGACTGACATCAGAGCAGTGAAGCTTAGGGTCCTGACCCCTCCAGCAGACAATGACAACGTCTTCTGAGCATTCTGCAGCATCACAAGGACAAGCTTCATGTTGGCTTTGTCAAAGTTCTCCCATTTGCAGTCGTATACTGAATTCTCGAATTTCATGCTTGCGTCCATTACCCGCTGGCCAGCAAAACAGTCCATGGACACCTGAAATTTGACAAAGAAAAAGGGAATTAATGTAATAAATCCTCCATGTCTGGCAATATTGAAATGTAGGTCTGGCGAAGATCGTCACTCACTGGACGCCTGAGGCAGGACATCGCCGTCGAGATAGACCAAGACGAAGGTGGCGTGACGATCGAATATCATTCGCAGGGCCAACATCATGCGCGGTCCGAGGGGGGGGGGGGGGGGTCATGGGGTCATGCCCCCCCCCCCCCCCCCCCCCCCAAAATCATTCAAGCTGTCGAGAGTCTGAATGATTTACTTGCCCTAACTTAAAACTGTACTTGAGCCACGAAAACCCCGATTGGGACATACTCAAAAACATTAAGAACATCGGCAGACATGGGGACTGCCGACTGAAGTAAAAACTTAAAACTATGAAATGACAGTGAGTTTTTCAACGCGCCTAAAAATATTTTCCTTCAAAAAGCCTGTTATAAAAATATATAATCTAGGATTCAAGAGCGAGAGAAGCAAACTCGGGATATTGGGCACCCCGCTCGTACGTAAGGTTGAAAGGCTTAGGTAAGGCCAGATTCCTAAACCTAAACTGCTGTAAAACGAGTTTAAGCTTTTCGTCATAATTCGATAAAGTAAGTTCATTTTTTGTATGATGGGTAAAAGAAAACAGAGACTATTCAAGGTGGGGTGCTAAAATTTTCAGGCTCGCTACGCTCGACGCTCGTTCTTGCAATTTACATTGGTTCTTGAGCTTTTCTTCAAAAGTCGACAAAGCAAGAAATGATCGCAAAGCATCGAAGGATCGAAAGAAAATCGAACCTATCCGAGAGTGTGCAAAATTTTCGAGCTCGCTTCGCTCGCTCTTGCATTTTAGATTCTGGTAGCTGCTTGAGCTTGCCTGCATAAATCGACAATGTGACTCCTATTTCTACTTGAAAATATAAAACAAAACTTAATCAAAAAGAGGCGGGTTGTTAAAATTTTCGAGCTCGCTTCGCTCGCTCTCCCCACCCTACACAATCTAACGTTCTAATTCATACGACCAATTTGGCAGCATTTAAGTAACACCCCCCTTATGTAAAAGCTGCGTCCCTGAATAGCATAAGTAATGTGGAGTTGGAGATGTACATGAACCTTAACATATCATCACGCCTTTAATCCCCAAAGGGTTGGGCAGGGTGTATCTTCATATAGTACTGACACCCACATTTCGCCAGTTATTAAGTGAAAGGTCATAGAGGGCGAGCCTACTGCCGCCAACTGGGCACAAATCCAGACTCCAGGCTCCTTCTGAGAAATTTCTGATGGAAAACTCTTTAACACTTTACCCGACCTAGGAATCGAACCCAGCTAGGACCTCATGCTCAGCAGTAACGCTTGCGACCACTAGACCAACGAGGAAATGTACCTCCCTTAAATATTTCTTGGCACCCATGATGACACCCCCCCCCCCCCCAAATCTTAGGCTGCGACCGCGCCTGGCCAACATGGCCAGAGATCGCACAAGACAGGGAGGTTTGGAAGAAAAATGGGGAGGCCTTTGCCCAGCAGTGGGACACAAAAATACGCTAACAAAAAAAAAGGTCTGGCGCACCTGGGTTACTACCCCAGGGTGCTAATTCTTCTTCCTCCTGCGCTTTTCCCAGTTTTTCTGGGGTCGGGCCTTCTTGTGCCTTTGCACCTAGAACGTCGGTCTTGGGTTGCCTCAAGTGATAAGTTGTAGACTTCACGACAGTTTTAGACTTCAGTACATTTTTACACCACTACCACCATGCACAAGAAGATGTTGAACTCTTCCAAAACACATGTTTGTGCTCATCATGAGCTTATATGTAGTGTTCAACAAGGATCTCCCTCCCTATAACATGTTACCAACGATCGCCTCAACGCAAAACTCATAATCATCATGGTTAACATAAGAAATTCATATTTAAATGTGTAGGCTTTCATTAGGATCTTCAATCGTATCGTCACCATTTACATACAAAAACGGCCTAGATTTTTCCTTACCTGCATCAACGCAAAAGGCAGCTGCAGAAACGTATTCTCCAGCTTCCCAAGCAGCTCAGACAGCAGTCCACCAATCAACAACAGGAATCCCATTGCAATAGCTTGTCGAAACACAATCTCGACTTGATTCAGCAAATTGATCACAGTCGCGTGTCGCCCGATGATCTCTTTCAGGCGTTTCTCCACAAACTGGTTCATGATTACTTTCGCTTCTGCGTCGTAAACGTTTAATTCCTCAGAAGTTGTAAGTTCTATCTTAGATTCTGCATGTTTGATGGCATCAGGCCAGAGCTGCAGCATTTCCTCGCTCAAAGCCAGCATCTGGGCTTCTGCGTAACCTGTGATCACGATTAGAAAGGCGGTCACGGTGGCTGGGACGTAGCAGATGAAGAAGACACCGGCGATCATCATGAAGTATGCGATCTGGTAGTTTGGTGTTTCGAACATGGGTTCTAATCCTGCAAAGATGCGGTTCGTTAGTGTAAAGACTGATTGCATCATGTTTGTTAACGCTGTGTCGAGGACCAACGTCAAATGACGTCATTATTTAATGATATTAGTTAAAAATATTTTTTACAAAAAAAAACAACCGACTTCAAAAAAAAACACCACAGTCGATGTCAAAAAACGAAAATGCGGAACCAACGACACCGACTTCCGAAATTAAAGTTATTTATCACTTTGTAGTGTTTTTTTTTAAGTCGGCTGTTTTTTTTGTGAAACAGTTTTTTTTTTTCACTTTTTAGTTGTACCTACCCCACGCAAATTCAATTAACACTAGTGCACTGAAGAATTGAAGACACCGACTAGAAGAATCATCAAAATTCGCATAGAAATGCCGGAGATGCAGTACATTTATGCATATAACTTCGAACATAAGAATAATTACCTAATGTATTATACAGGGTTATTTGAAAAACAACAACAACCTCTTAAGAGGTCATTGTACTCATCATTATAAACAACTTTTACTATGGGACCAAACCTGAAATCGCGAAAAAAAAATCAGCTGTTCCCTACATTTATGTTCGTAGAACTCGTCAAAATGTATGGAACAGCTGATTTTTTTTTCGCGATTTCAGGTTTGGTCCCATAGTAAAAGTTGTTCATAATGATGAGTACAATGACCTCTTAAGAGGTTGTTGGTGTTTTTCAAATAACCCTGTATACTAAAACCTTTCTGAAAGTATGTAGATCACATTAGTGAAAGAATTATCAAAATCGGTTCATTAGTTTTTGAGAAAATCGCAGACATACAAACATACATACATACATACGGGTCGAATACAGAACCTCCTTTTTTGAAGTCGGTTAAAATCGTAACGGATCTGCCATATTACAACCGCAACGACCATACGGCTCTATGGTCCTTGTGCAACCGGCTCAATACGGCTCGGTACGGTTGTAATTTTGGCAGTGAATGGCAAACCCATAGAAATAATGACAGAATAATTAAGTGATTTAGAAAGTAGTGGCGACATGAATATTCCTTGGGCAGTCGGCGTTTACGTCATTTACCATAAATTATAAAATAGTTCTCAGGAAGATTCCTTCCACGCATGGCGACGGGTTTCATGACGTACAGGACTCCGTTGCCAGCGACCACCACCCAGTACAGCATGGCGCGCTTCTTCACACTCCTCAGACGCGTCATCAGGTTGCTGTGAAAGCGGGTGCCTTTGATCGTGTTCGCATCACACTCCAGAAAGCCATCCGCTATTTTTTGGGTTTTATCCCTGAAAGTTGACAGTTTATTCAAAAATCATTCATCCCTTGCGGTCGCTCGAGGACAAAATGACAGCCGTCTGCTGAGCACCTTATGTAAAATTTTTGGGGAACGAGGTGTGTTGTTTCTCCGATAAAAAAACGAGGATTTTCGAAGCAAGACAGTACATTAAAAGAATCTCCACAATTCTTTCATTAAAGTGCGTTCTTTGTGAGACAGTTAGCCAACCTTTCGGACATGCTTATCTGCGCATAATGACATGCAATTCTTACGACTCATACCTGAGAATAAAAATAGAATACTATAGAAAATCATCTCACATATGAAAACACATATAAAACAGCTTGAAGGGCCCGATCTCGCTGGATATCCCGAGAGATAGCACCACCATAGCGCCCACCAGCTCACCGGTGATGCGGCAGCGCCAGAAGACGAACCAGGTCATGGAGAACAGGAACACGTAGTAGAAGCAGACGGCGGTCACGGCGGTGAGGATGTAGGAGTAGATTGTTATGCCTGTGGGACAGAATAGAGACAATATGGCTCATGTGTGTAGTGGGAGGGTGGGCTTTGGAACTGGAAAAATCAAGTACCGTCGGAAATAAAAATGTTAAGGAATATCATATTCAATACATATTTATAAAATTGCACGTTTCGATAAAGATATTTCAAGATTCTTTTTCTAAATCGGTTTTTTATAGCTTTAGCTTGTTTTGTCGCTGTCATAATGCAAGGCACTCCTTTCAGGCTTTTTTGTTATTCTTGCTAGCTCATCAACACGGATCTTCATACAGTTGTGGTAGGTAACTCAATCCGCCTAGCCTTTTCCCAACTATGCTGGGGTCGACTTCCAGTCTAACCGGATGCAGCTGAATACCAGTATTTTACATGGAGTGACTGCCTATCTGA
This sequence comes from Amphipoea oculea, assembly GCA_945859645.1. Taxonomy (NCBI): domain Eukaryota; kingdom Metazoa; phylum Arthropoda; class Insecta; order Lepidoptera; family Noctuidae; genus Amphipoea; species Amphipoea oculea. Next base: position 19,449,648 of record OX243880.1, read on the forward strand.
CCTCCACAACCCAGTTAGGTACTGGGTAATGCGATACCCGTTGGAAAAACTGGTTGTCAGACTTTCGAGCTTTTGACGACACGTAACGAATGTCAAAGATCCACGAATGACAGTCGGGATCAACGGTTTAACGAGCTTTCCGAGGCGTCTTGGTATGTAAAGATGGTTACCCATCCACGGACCGACCGCGGCAAGTGTAGCTTAACCTGATCGACCGACCTGTGCGGCTGTTATTACTTAGCCACGAGCCCAGTTTATACAGTTGTGGTAACTGTACCCAATTGGTGAAATCACCTCTAAATGAAACAAGCTATAAATTAACGATGTCAAAAAAGAACCTTCGAATATTTTTTTCCAAAGCGCAAGCTTACCTTTGTGATACTTGCTGTCTATATTGACAGTGAGGACCCTCAGCAGGATGGAGACATTCTCCAACATGGTCGGCAGGTCACAATATTCCAGGCCAAACTTTCGGATTTCATGTTCAATTTCACGTAGGGTCGGCATTTTAAAAAAGCCCCAAAAATCCTTTTCTCCAGAAGACTCTTTAACTGATTACTTCTGGTTGAACTGTTCCACAAGCTTTTGCGACGTATTTAAAAAGTATTGAAAAAATATCAGCCCTTTTATACTTAGTTCTTATACATAATAGTACAGCTTGATGCTAAGCACTGTAATCATGTCTTCGGGTGTCGGTGACAGGTCTTCACACCTGCGTGGTGACATATTTTCCCGAATGCATCACACTTAATGACTGTTTGTTGTCTTTTTTATAACGACCTCATTTGTTTAAGGTAGGCGGCCCAGGTATTTGGAGAAATGGGAGACATAAAAATACAATCTACTTTATGTTTCAAACAATTGCTGAAACTAGGGATTCCCTGGTCTTCCGAATTTAGCAAAATTTTTGGCCAGTTCCACCATCTCCAGATCAGTTCTGGTCAATTAACTTATCTTGAAGATAAGTAACATTATTTTCAGCGGTTTATTATCTTCCTGTATTTTTCGGGTATAGTTCGGCTCAGCTCTGTATGTTTTCGCGAAAGCGCTTTCTCTACTAATAAGCAACCAATCCACCGAACGAACAAACGTTTTGACGTCAAAATAATACGGTACTGTCTCCCTTTTTAAAGGGAAATGTTAATATTTTAGTAGTTCAGAAGTTATAGTCGACCATGAAGTTTCTGTACCATAACTCCCAATAAATTATTATTTCATGGGGTTATAACTTTTATTTAATTATTAGGTTTACAAGTACATCCTATTGTAGCCTTTGTAATCAAAGCACTAGGTATTAATTTCTTGTAAAGTAATTTACAAAGTCACGGAAGGGTACGGAGTTTTTTTTATGTTAGAAGACATTTAAAATATATGCTTAGCTAGAAGAAGGCGTAATGATCTAGAATTATTAGAGCCGGCGGACAACTTTCGAGGTAATGGCGTAATGGCACAGCACAGAGCCTGTCCGTGAAGTTTTCAGTTTTCTGCGTGCAGCGTAGCGGCCATATTCGCACGTCAGTATGCATTATTGCCCGTCTAGGCGCGCTACTTTTCGCATCTAGTCGCTTCGAAACTTACTAATCACTAGATTACAGGACTTGATTTTTGATATTAATTAAATGGCAGCAAAGTAAACTGAGATATCTGTGGTGGCCAGTGTCCCAGGTAACGACCCCGACTTACGAGTTGTAGGTCATGGGCTCGCACACAAGCTAACGTGGCGCTTTACTGTTTGTAAATAATTTCACCACCACTGCTCTCAAAACGGTGAAAGAAAACATCCAGAGGTAACCGGCATGTCCTAGAACCAAAAATTCGAAGACATGTGACATCTACCAACCCACACTGGGCCCGCGTGGTGGATTATAAGCCCACTCCTTTTCGAAGAGAGGAGGCCTAACAGTGGAAAAAAAAAATTTATAAAAAAACTACCAGAGCTATTTAAAAAAAAAATATTGACAGCCCTGATAGTTTTTTTTCTTTGAGCACTATGCGTAGTGGTTGAAAAAAAAAAAACAAAAATTGGTCATAACTTTGGAACCGTACAAAAATTCACCGACATTCTCAGGGTTAAAAAGTTTGGAAATGACCTTTCCCACGCCCTTATTCGATTTGATCCATACTTCCAGGGACAGCCTGTATATTATTATTAAGTATAAAGTAGTAAAGCGAACTTTAAAAGAAACTGCAAATTTTGATTGTTAGTTTAAAGTCATAATCAGCATATAATGTTATCAAGAGTGGGCTGTAATGTGGCAGTTAGTAGAAGTCACAAGTTTTCGAATTTTTGGTTCTAGGACATGCCGGTTTCCTCACGATGTTTTCCTTCACCGTCTTGAGAGCAGTGGTGACGAAATAATTTACACAAAGTAAACCGCTTGTCTGGGTTCGAACCTACGACTAACAACTTGTAAGTCGCAGCCGTTACCACTGGGCCACCACTACTCTATAGTTTAAAGTATTATCCTAATAAATAAGAAACACATATGCACCCTCAATTTTCCAATGTCATTTTGTAGTGAGTACACATTTCCGTTTTTAGTTCCTGCAAACATGTCGAATGTCCTACCACACACTATGATTACATGATAAACAGTAGGTGGATTATATGTACATAGTTAGGGATCAGTGGAAAATTCCTATGTTGGTGTTATTGATTAACAAAGATTAAAATATTATACATATTTATAGATTATATTATCATTATTATTTTAAAGTGTGATAAGATTGAAAAGAAAATAGCGATCATGTGTCTTTAATTAATTAGACAACTTTCATTTAATTGAAGAAGTTTGTTTAATTCCTAATAACTATGCAGACCAATATTAACTCAATCGTATGTTCCATGGACTAGATTTGTTTTAGAGCTAGATCATTCCTCAGTTTTAAAAATCGATTTAAAAAAGATTATTATCAACATATCGATAAACTAGTTTTAAAAATAAACTTAATTAACTTAGTTGTCACGTTTATATTTTGTGTGCCAGTGCATTTATTGTTTTAAGTGAAAATAAATATTAATACTAATACTTTTAAGTTTATGCATAGAACTAATATTGCAGAAAATATCTGCTTCACATTTCATCATCCATAGTAGCACTCAATGTGGTATAAGTAGAGTAAATAGACTTTATAATCGTCATGAAGCTGACGTAGCTCAGCGTGGTGACTCCACCAGCAGACACCGTCATGGGTTTCTGAGCATTCACGAGCATAATGAGAGCAGTCTTCATGTTCCTCTTACTAAACCTCTCCCATTTACAGTCATATACAGCATCTTCAAACACTGCACCAGCATCCATTAACCTTTGGCCTATTAAACAGTCCATCCCAACTTGCATCAACGCAAAAGGTACCTCCATATAAGTGTTCTTTAAGCCTCCAAGCAGTTCTGCTATAAGGGCAACGATTAGGAGACAGAATTCTATCGCGATAGCTCCTCTAAATGTTCCCTCGATTTGCCTCAGTAAATTTATATTTACGGCATGGCGTTTTGCTATATCTCTCAGTTTGTCTTTGACGTAACTATTAAGTATATCATCTTTTTCTTTATCGTTTATAGCATTCACATCTTCATCTTCTGCATCATTTTCAATATCTACTGGCCCAGTTTGACAGTTACAGCTAAAATATTCTTCAGCATCGTCCCATACGTGTGTCAGTTCTTCGCTTAGAGCCAACATTTGACCCTGAACGTAACCGGTAATGATGATCAGGAAAGCGGAGATGTTCGCAGATAGGTAGCAGATTAGAGAGTCTGAAGCTGCCATCAAAACAAATGAGATTTGGTAGTTGGGTGTCTCGAACATCGGTTCCAAACCTGTGAACATTATAAATTAAATTAGAGTAACATTTATCTTCATGACAACTTTAATTAATTTTAAAATTATTTAATTAAAAGTTCCATATGTTTCTTTCAACAAATTGACTTGAGAAGACATTGTTTTAGATAGCATCATCTGCCTAGCCTTTTCCTAACATAGTTGGGGTCGGCTTCCAGTCTAACCGGATGCAGCTGAATACCAGTATTTTACATGGAGCGACTGTCTATCTGACCTCCACGACCCAGTACCTAACTATGTAATACGATACCCCTTGATAACACTGGTTGTCAGAGTTTCGGGCTTCTGACTACCCGTAATGACTGTCAAAGATCCACAAATGACAGCTGGGACCAACAGCTTAACGTGCTTAGTAAACAGGAAATTACATCGAAAATAACTCCAGGCGTTGTCATTCCTGTGTCATTTGTCTTGTCCGTTTTGTGATCCACTCAATTTACTAGTCAAAGCATTTCGTGTAATGTTATCCTTGCAAATACGACTTTGTTTATTGTAATGTATCCTAAGATGTTTTTTGACATTCAACGAGAAGCGAAGGTCTCAAGATAACTTGTTTAAGATTGTTCCCACAAGATTTATTTCAAGCTTTTGATAAGCTTTTAGGGCGGAAAAGGGAGACAACGATAGCAGGAAACAATGGGATCCATCACATACATGTGTCTATATGTATATTGTTTTGTATTATTACAATGACGTGGATTACAAGTCTTCATTAAGTTTTGCACCCGTTATGTTTTGTTGAGGTTTTGCATAATGTCATGTATAAGTCACATTAGAACTTGGATCAGGCTGGCGTAGGTGGGAATTGGCAATTGAAAATAGATACTTATGTCCAGCAGTGGGTGAAGTCGGCTGTGGACGATGACAATGATGAAGTCACATGAGGGTAGGAAGCATCACCGTTATGACAGCTGATAGCAATGTATAAGTCACGGCTAATAGGCGAAGTGCGGCTACACCTAGTTTTAGCCGGGTACAACTGGGTGCAGCCGGGCCTCATGCGGTTCGTGTGTACTTCGGATGACATCGGTTCAATGGTTGCGGTCGGTCTATAGGCGACGTAGGATGCGAGAGCGAGTGAAAAGCACGTCGTGATTAGGTTTGGTTAGGTTACTTTAAACCCTATACACAGAAATAGGAGCCCTGCGAAGCGGGGCTCCGTCGACGTAGGATGCACCTTACACCTAGTTCTACTCGGCAAAAACTAGGTGTAGCCACACTTCACCTATTAGCCGTAACATATACAAAAAAACGTACTTCACCAACCTGCCAAATTGATCTGGGATTGCAGAAGGGCTGATGATGGCACTTACCATAAAGAACCAGCACGTCATCCATGAAATGTCTTCCAGGCAGCAGAATGGGTTTGATCACATACGTAACGCCGTTCCCAATGATGACTATCCAGAACAGCATGGCGCGCTTCTTCACCTCTCTGAGGGTTCGCAGCAGGTTCACCGAGAACCTGGTTCCTGGTACCACTTGAGAGTCACAGGATAGACATTCCGCCACCATTTTTCTGACGTCCTTACTGAAAACAGTTCTTAGTAGTAGCTAAAGTATGTTATGTTTAATTTAGACGAGCATCATCATCATCTGCCTAGCCTTTTCCTAACATATAAGGGTCGGCTTCCAGTCTTCCCGGATGCATCTCTGGGCAGTCGCTTATTTACATAGAGTGACTGCCTATCTGACCTCCACAACACAGTCACTGGGTTATAAGCACAGCAAAATTTGAAAATCTGTAAGTAAAAGCTTCTATAGGAGCACTTTTTGCTACTGTTATAGAAACGGCAATGTAGCGTAAAGTGAAAAGGAATTGTGCAATCAACTCAACTCTTTAACTTACAAATAACATAAACCTTAAGGGCCTTAGCACACCTCCGTTGCGAAAATAACGATGGGAAACCGCTTAGAAACAGTACTACATTATGTCGCGATTCGAGTAGCGAAACGACACGAGCGCCAGTTGGATTGTAGCAATCGGAGCAAAATAATAAAGGTGTATTCAGTAAAGGTCTACTTCAGACCTCTTGGATTACGTTTATCGTAAAATCAAATATTATTTTTTTTAAATGATGTTTCGCTTTATATACTTGTCGACTGCCTACGCTCAGATACGTGCGAAACAAATGCGGCACCGCATCAAAATTGTGGCCGAGCGTGGAAGTGTAATTGGCTTCCGAGCAGATGGCGAAATCACGCGGGAAAGAGATAGAATCATAATCAAATCTGTGCGTTAGAACAGGCAGTTTCGTTCTTCTTTCGTGCTTCGGTTTCGCTTGTGTTCTGTTTTGCGCGAAGATGTGATACCCGTCTAAGCTTTGGCCAAACTGAGGCGAAACCAGCGCGGGATGGGGTGCGCGACTGCGCGCGTTTATTTTATTAATGATTATATAGGAAGTCACGCGACTTTTCGAGTCAGTTTTATCACCTCCATACAAGTCAGTTGACGCAATCGTTGCGAGCGAATCCCGTGCGTAATTCCCTTCAGTTTGGCCCGAGCATTAATTAAAAAATAAAACTCACATATTTATCAAAATATATAGAAACTTGACAGTGCTGATCTCGCTGGCGATGCCCAGAGAGAAGACGATGAGGGCCGCCAGCACGTCCCCGGTGTCCGGACATCGGCAGAAGACAAACCAGACCATGGACACCAAGTATACATAGAAGTAGCAAGCGCCGCAGAAGATGGTAAGAAAGTAGAAGAAGATAGGGATTGCTGTAAGAATTGTAACTTGTTAAAACTTATCTATATCTATCTATACATATTGTAAATTAAAGTCGACGTCGAGTGTTAGTCTGTTTGTGTGACCGCTTTGTTTTTTTAAACCACGCAACGGACTTTGAAGCGGTTGAAGCATCAATTACAAAAATAATTCCGAAAGGTTTATATATTAAACTTACATATAATAAAGAAATCTCTATGTGTTGTTCAGTCTTAAAAACCGAGCGAAGTAGTGACGGGTCGCTAGCTCATAATCAGCCTATAATGTTCCCACTGCTGGGACACAGGCCTCCTCTCGGTGAAAGGGAGTGGGCCGTAATCCACCACGTGGGCCCAGTGCGGGTCGGTGGATGTCACATTTCTTCGAATTTTTGGTTCTAGGACATGCCGGTTTCCTCACGATGTTTTCCTTCACCGTTTTGAGGGCAGTGGTGATGAAATAAATTACACAAAGTAAAGCGCCTGCCAGGGTTCGAACCTATGACCTACAACTCGTAAGTCGGGGGCGATACCACAGGGCCACCACTGCCCCCACGGCTGAGCTGGCGAATACTCAAGCTTAGCGTGGTATCTTCGGATCAGGCGTATCCATTTCGACATTTTCTGTAGCAGGTTTTTGAATTTGTGGCTGGTTACCGGGTTACTGCCAATTGGGTCACCCGCTTCTACCTTCATACCTTACAACTAGGCCATTAAATTAATTTACTAAGGTCGGATTTCACCAATTTATTACACCTTGAATAAGCCTTACCCTGAGATTTTTATAAACTGACAGTTTTTCCATACTAGAACTCTCAGACGTCAATTTTATCCCACGGATACAAGATATCTGACTTTGGTAAAATCAGCCCTTAGTAGTATAAGTGATACGTACGTTTTTCATCCCGGACATCAATTTTCAGAGTTACCGCCTTCATAAAAAACGCAACGTTTTCCATTGAAGAGGGAAAGTCGCAGTGCTGCAGTCCAAACTTGCGGAATCCCGACATTTTTGGAATTCTTGGTACCTTTCAATGATGACTAAACGCTACTCCGAAAAATATAGAATATATTGAGGTGCATATAGCTGAAAACCGAAAAAGTGCAATAGAGGAGTGCACGGGGTCCGTGGCTTAGGCCCCCAGTGGTCGAGGCACCTGTGGCCGACGCCCCCGATTCGATTAATATAAAATCTTCTTTTTTTTGTGCTTTTTTGCTTAGTACAGTAAATGAGAAAAGTGTTTCACCATAATAATAATGTATTTGTTCACGCGCGAACGTCTATGGTGCTCGGCAGACGACAGCGGGGAGGGGAGGCGCGCGGGACGGAGACGCCACGCGCGCGCGCCGCCGGCCGGCCTCGGGCCGCCCGCCAGTGACCGTTACAGCTCGCCAGCGAGTGGGCGTTATTATTTTATGTATTCCGACTTAGCAGTTATTATAACATCATTTTTTATACAGTCCACTAATAGTTTCATTGAAGAGCACCATCCCCAACAGTATTTTTCCTTGCTAAACAAAAGTTATCTATCAAATAGCAGAGAGAATAGATCGCCACTTAACTTTGTCCTTACACACCTTTTTCCCCATTAAAAGCATATTTATTATGTACAAACGTCCAAAAAAAAAGACTTCTATAAAATGTTGCTAATATACATTAATAATAAATTACCATATGGAAATTTTATCTTTCAATTTCAACCAACTCGTCAACTAACTGAGCCAAACCTAACAATGAAAAGTCCGTATTTTTGGCCGCAAAAATGTCTATCTCTTTCATACCAGATTCAAGTTATTGAATATTGCAATATGCAACAGATAAGAAAGTTTAATGTGCCATCTCACATTGACGAGCTAAGGTCCTTCGCAAGGGCTCGTGCGAAATAATTACAATATGGTTAAAAATAGACTTGGTGAAAAAATGTTTGTGCCTGACAGTACATTTGATCAAAAATTGCTTTTAATTAAATTAATCGAATCGGGGGCGTCGGCCACAGGTGCCTCGACCACTGGGGGCCTAAGCCACGGACCGAGTGCACGCGCACGTGCATGGATAAACTCAGAATTGTGTCCACCTACGGAATACGGATCATCATCAACTGCCTAGCCTTTTCCCAACTATGTTGCAGTCTAACCGGATGCAGCTGAATACCAGTATTTTACATGGAGCGACTGCCTATCTGGCCTCCACAACCCAGTTACTGGGTAATACAATACCCCTTGGGCCGACTAGTTGTCAGACTTTCGGGCTTCTGACTACCCGTAATGACACCTACAAGATTTAGCGAAAACTCGAGAAATTCTATTTTGCATTTGTAACCCAACGGTTTTCTAAAAAGACGTGTTATATTTAGGAACATTTATAACATATACTCTACTCTTTGATACTTGAATTTAAACTTCTCGTAATCAACAAAACATTTGCACAAAACAGGACTTCATAAAACAACCGACTTCAAAAAAAATACTACAAAGTGAAAAATAACTTTAAGTTCGGAAGTCGGTGTCAAAAAACGAAAATGCGGAACCAACGACACCGACTTCCGAAATTAAAGTTATTTATCACTTTATAGTGTTTTTTTGAAGTCGGTTGTTTTTTTTGTAAAAAAGTATTTATTTTTCACTTTTTAGTTGCACCTACCCTACACAAATTCAATTAACACTAGTGCATTGAGCAATTGAAGACACCGACTAGAAGAATCATCAAAATTCGCAATAGAAATGCCGGACATGCACTACATTTATACATAATTATAACATCGTACATAAGAATAATTACCTAATGTATTATATACTAAAACCTTCCTGAAAGTATTTAGATCACATTAGTGAAATAATTATCAAAATCGTTTCATTGGTTTTTGAGAAAATCGCGGACATACAAACATACATACATACCTACGGGTCGAATACAGAACCTCCTTTTTTGAAGTCGGTTAAAATAATAGTGCAAGTAAAACATAACCATAATGAGCAAGGCATGGGCGCCGGCAAGTTTATTTTCAGGGGAGTGCATCTTCAGCTCCACGAATCTCGCTTCGAAGCTCGATTATTTTTGAACTTCTCGAGATTATGTGTCGGAACACGCACCACGAACGACTTGAAGTTCGTGTTGTGACGCGACTCCAACTTCTCGACCCTCAAAGTCCAGTTGGTCTTCACACGCAAGTACTCCACGATCTCCTCAACCTTCGTGGAGTGGTGCAGTCTGGACACGTACAGCTGCGTCGTCGGCATTGCTGGACGCAGCAGCATGTTGGGTCCTGCCAGCGCGGTGCCGCACTGGTTCCGACAAGGAGGATTGTTCTTCTTCTTCTCCACTTTGATGAAACCATCCTTGTCGCACGTGTCCTTCTGTGGATCCTGCCTTTTCAAAACCTTGTTGGGTTTCGACCGGCTCCGTTTACCCCCAAACGTATATTAACGTAAGTATATGAACTTCAATCCAGAATCCTGGCTCCTGTACCACCGCCAGTGATTAACAAGAAGCGAGAAGAGCTAGCAACTAAAACGAGATGGCGAGCAGAGAGTGCGGCGGCGACGAGCGATTACTCGCTGATATGCGTATGTACAGACGCCAGCACATCAACCTACTACAATCTGTCAAATTTCTTTAATAGATTTTCAACTTTATCACTGAAGCTTAAGGTTCAAAGTTGATTGGGAAAATGTGACAGTTAGGTGTAGGTTGATGTGCTGGCGTCTGTACCAAGCGTGAGTCTCTCAGCCAGTACGTGTTCTGCCCGCCGAGCGAGTGTCGCTCAGTGAGTACCTACTCTCGTTGGTAACTTTTGTAGTGCGACAAACGAGTACTCGCTGGCGGCGTAAACAGTCGGCGCCCAACTATTAATTAGTGTTGCCTTACTATCGATTGCCTATCGATAGGTTGTCAATACTATCGTGACCTCGAAAAATAGTCACAATATCGATAGCCCTATCGATACTATTGAAATTTTACAATACTATCGATACTATCGATAGTATCTATCCAAGAAATTGAGCAATACTATTGATAAAGTGCAATACTATCGATAGTATCGATACTATTGGGTATAGATAGATACTATCGATAGTATCGATACTATCACTATTATGGCGTATTTAACTGCAATCACTGTCGATACTATCGATAGTATCGATACTATCGATAGTTTTACTACATCGATATTTACCCAAAGTTCAATAGTATTGCACCGGAATTTTAGTCAACATTATTAGTTCATATTGAAAATAGTTGTATTATCTAGTAACTTCCCGTTATTGTATAATATTTTGTATATTGATTTAATAATAAGTACCTACTCACTTAATTTATGTGACCGCGATATTAGGTTGCCAACCATTTGTAGATTTTAAAAGTGATTTGCGTGAGTGTTTGAATCGTGATGGCAGATAAAAATAAAAAATCGGCAATGTGGTCATTTTTTGAAAAGAGTAATGACTCCAAAATTAGTTGCAAGATAATATGTGATAATATTATTAATTAGTAAAATCGATGGTTAACTTCACTTTTTCTGCATAAGCTGCTAATAAAGGTTTGAATCCAACACGATACAATTGTGTTTTGGTAAAATATCGATTTAGTAAAACTATCGATAGTATCGATACTATCGATAGTATCGACAGTGATTGCAGTTAAATACGCCATAATAGTGATAGTATCGATACTATCGATAGTATCTATACCCAATAGTATCGATACTATCGATAGTATTGTAAAATTTCAATAGTATCGATAGGGCTATCGATATTGTGACTATTTTTCGAGGTCAACTATCGATACATCGACTATCGATAGTTAGGCAACACTACTATTAATATATGTATCTCTTTTATTTACACGGTACCTACACTCTCACACAGCGATTAATCGCTGCAAATGCCTACTCGCCGCAAGTATTCGCTGTAGGCATGTGACAGGCTATTCGCTGCGAATAGATTCAGTCGCCGCGAGCAGAATTCGCCGTGATTTCAATTGAGCATATTCAATTTTACTCTCGGCGAATGCGCATTCGCCGCGAGTATTCGGTGTGTGACAGAGTACTCGCTGCGAAGAGCCATTCCGCTCTCACGTATATAATACGTAGAATGTTTCTGTAATCTCCTGGTTCTTCTGCAGCCAATTCTTTTAAAAGGGTATTAGAAGCCCCAAACTGTTATCTGCGTTCAATCCATTTACGAACCTATTTTCGCTTCTTCTTCTTCTTGTGGGTTGTGAGCTTAATCAGCATTTGGTTTGCTAACTCTGCACATGCCAACCGAATAACTGACGTGTGCGACGAGCAGATGACATTTTGAATTTGCGCACCAACAGACTGTCAAAATTCTCGTGTAGAACTCGCTGTGTGTGACAGGCAGGCAGCGAATTGTCGCTGCGATCATTATTTGCACCGAATGCACTCGCAGCGAGTACCTATTCGCTGTGCTATAGCTAGCCGCTTCCTCGTCGGCGGTGGAACGGGTGCCGTACCGCTGAAATAACCGCAGTTCGAAATACTGGACAAAACCATGTCAAACACTGATTTGGTCAATCAATAAAATGTAATCACCGTATATTGACTAGAAAATGTATACAATAACAATAAGCAATATCTACTCTCTAAATCATAGAACCTAATGCAGTGTAAGCAGAATATGTCGATCTAATGATGTTCATGAAGTAACTAAAACTTAGAGTGGCCATTCCCCCTGCCGATAACGTCATCGTCTTCTGTGAATTCTGAAGCATCACCAGCACAATCTTTTTGTTGCATTGGTCAAAGTTCTCCCATTTACAATCGTATACTGCCCTTTCGAATTTTATATTTGCATCCATTATCTTCTGTCCCAAATAACAATCCACTCCCAATTGGACTAATGTGAAAGGAAGCTGCAACATTGTATTATTTAACCCACCAAGTAATTCCGCTATAAGTCCTACAATTAGGAATAAAAATCCTACAGCGTTTGGACCTCTCATCACATCTTCAATTTCTTGTAGAAGGTTCACATTGACTGCGTGTTTTTCTATTATATTCATTAAGTGTTTCTTTACATACTTATTGAGAATTTCTGTTTCTTTTACATTATTGTATTGTTTATTTTGCAAATAATTCGATCCGAAATTACTTAATTCTTTCGCCGTTTTTTGGTAATGGTCATTAGCGTCTTCCCACAGTTGTGTCATTTCTTTGCTTAAGGCTAACATTTGAGCTTCTGTATATCCAATGACGAGGATGAGGAAGCCAGTTACGTTAGCCACTGTATAGCAAACGAACATCACAGCGGCTCCCGTCATTGCAGACGCTATCTCGAAGTTAGGAGATTCAAACATCGGCTCCAGACCTAAAAGGCAGAATATTTACTGATTTACTTTGGAAAAATACGTATAGTCTTTATATTATTATGTTCTACCAGTGCCCCGCGGTTTCACCCGCGTAAGTCTCAGATCCCGTGGGAATATTGGGAAAAAGTAGTATATACATGTGTTAATCCAGGTTATAAACTATCTGTGTGCCAAACATCCAAATCCGTTCAGGCGTTTGGCGTGGTTTAATAACAAACATGTTAACATACCATATATTAATGTATATGATATTATAAGCGCGAAAGTTTGTGAGGATGGATGGATGTTTGTTATTCTTTCACGCAAAAACTACTGAACGGATTTGAATGAAATTTGGCACACAGATAGTTTGTAACCAGGATTAACACATGTATATAATACTTTTTCTCGATATTCCCACGGGATCTGAGACTTACGCGGGTGAAACCGCGAGGCATTGCTAGTATATTATAGTAGTATAGAAGTATGAGGAACAGGGTGTAAAGTTCACTCAACCTCCATTAAAAAGGGAGGATCCTCCGACCAGACGGGTGTTGTGTCTGGCGGGCAACTGCCCGATGATTCATGTCGGGCCGTTGTATCTATGCTAGTTGCGCGGTAAACTCTGCTTGCGAGATGCAGGATTTGCGTGACGTCAGTATGACGCGTTGTTCGCATGTGGCGTTGTAGATACCGCTACAGTAGGATTTTACATGGTTGGATGGACTATGAACCTATCAACGTGAACCACTTGAATATTTGAAAAAGATAAAACCACAACTCACCGTTCCAAGTAAAACAGGTTTCTGTATAATTGTGCCACTTACCAAGTAATTTATACGTATCCACGGACAGATGCCGTCCAGGGGTGACGATTGGTTGGGTCACGTATAACGCACCATTTATGTTAAGCACCGCCCAATAGATAATCGCACGCATTTTAACGTTCCTGAGAGCTTTCCTCAAGTTTTTTGTAAACCTGCTCCCTTTGACTGTTCGAGAATCACAGGCTAGAATTCTATCTATTAGGTTCTGGAATTTTTTTCTGAAAATTAAAATAAAATTAGCTAATAACATGTCATGCTCGCAATGGAAACTGTATTTACATGAACAATCATGCGACATACTTGAAAGCATTAAGAAACCTACCCGTGGGTAGGTAATAGGCGTCAGTTATTCCCATAGGATGTTAATAAATTGATTTAGCATAATCACTATAGTCAGCCTATAGTGTCCCCAATGCTGGGACACATGACAGGCCTCCTCTCTATGAGAGAGAGTGGGCCGTAATCCACCACGCGAACCCAGCGTGGGTTGGTAGTTGTCACGTCTTGGAATTTTTGGTTCTACGACATCACATTCATAATTTTTCCTCACGATGTTTTCCTTCGTCGTTTTGAGAGCAGTGATTATGAAATTATTTACACAAAGTAAAGCGCCTGTCAGGGTTCGCACCTACGACCTACAACTCATAAGTCGCAGCCGTTACCACTGAGCTACCACTGCTTTCATAAATTGACGTATTCATTATGAATTATGAGCTAAAGGCACCAACTTATTACCAAAAATTCAATATTCGGGAAACTGAACCTATTTCGTAATTAACTTTCAGAACCTAAACAAAAAATCGTTTCTCACTTATGAAGTATCATGTAGAACAGCTTTATGACTCCAACTTCACTGGCGCAGCTAAGGGAGATGGCGACCATGGCTTGGACCAGGTCGCCAGTGTGGTAACAGTGCCAGAACGTAGACCAGATTCCAGATAAAACGTATACGTAGATGTAGTTGATGCTCAAGGTCGCCGTTATGATGTAGCAGATCATTGGGATAGCTACAAGAAACATTATATTATAAATAACCATAGTAGGACAAAAGTAACGGGAATCTTAAAATGAAGTTTAATTTTTGGGCTCTTGAAATTCTTAGCGCTAGATTTCACAAAGGATCGTTTTCAAAGATTTTATCGGGTAAAAAATATCAATGCTGCAATAAAATCTTCATCAATCAGTTAGTTGACTACAAGCACACCTCGGACACTCCGTACAACGCTCGCAAAATAATTACCTATTACTACTGCATAACCAAATGACGTTTGTATACGTGCAAATGTGTGCGTGAAATGTAGTAGGGTTGGCTGTCTTGTGTAGCGTAAAAAATGGCGTAGAAAGCTATTTGTGTCGGGGAACCGAACGACGACGGCGCTGCCCGAACGTGTGCATTATTATGAAGTGACCTTGTAGTTCAATTGTTTATTTATAGTCGGGTTCTTAATTAAATAAAAACACTAAAATAATTTAGTTTAAATGACTTATCTGTAAATAATCGGTTATTAAATCGCATGGTATTAAAAATGCGAAATCTTACAAAGAGTTTATGTAGATACGAATTCGGAAAAGCATCACAATAACCAACCATCGTGATTAAAACTCAAATAAAACTTTCAATTCGCAAAATTGTGTGTTCGTGTCAGCAGTAGGTACAGCGCTGCGGTTCGCGAGCGCCCTTGCTAAAGAGTCGGCGACGAATACTTCGAAGTGCGGGGTGAGGAGTGTCCTTTCTGTACGCAGTACTATTAAGTATTCTGGCCTACAAGTCTACAACAGCAGTGAAAAAAAAGTAAAAAAACAAAGACATCATAACGGCGACCTTGAGCATCAAATCATTCACAAAGTGGAATAAGTAAAAAAAAAACACTACAAAGTGAAAAATAACTTTAATTTCGGAAGTCGGTGTCTTTGGTTCTGCATTTTCGTTTTTTGACACCGACTTCCAAAATTAAAGTTATTTTTCACTTTGTAGTGTTTTTTTTTTTTGAAGTCGGTTGTTTTTTTTTTGTAAAAAAAAATTTATTTTTCACTTTTTAGTTGTACCTACCCCACACAAATTCAATTAACACTAGTGCATTGAAGAATTGAAGACACAAGTCGAAGAAACATCAAAATTCGCATAGAAATGCCGGAGATGCAGTACATTTCTGCATATAACTTCGTACATAAGAATAATTAGCTAATGTGTTATATACTAAAACCTTCCTGAAAGTATGTAGATCACACAAATGAAAGAATTGTGAAAATCGGTTCAGTAGTTTTGGAGATAATCGCGGACATACAAACATACATACATACATACATACGGGTCGAATACAGAACCTCCTTTTTTAAAGTCGGTTAAAAAAAAGAGTTGAAATACATACGTTTTTTATTTCGGCTGTCAATATTAAGCGTCAGCAACCTTAGCAGGACAGATACGTTTGACACCATGTCCGGTAGCTCAAGGTACTCCAAGCCAAACCTTCGAATTGACTCCCTCATTTTGACCATACTTTCAGATCCTCCGATCCTTATCGATCTCGATTCTCTAAACGTTATACCAGAAGCTGTCCACAATATTTTGGTATGTATAGTTACACAAACTTTGTATATGGCTGGAATGGTAAAATCGCCAAAACGCTCTTTCAATCTTGAAGCAATCCTTTATCCAACAATAATCAAACTGCATGTGGCTATTGAACTTACACAAATATTGTAATGACTCGTTTCTAGTAAATGCCATCTATTCCTTAATGCATCAATTGTGTTTCACAAACTTAATTTATTTTCCAATCTGCGACTTTGTTTGTATTTTTATAGTTATTAAGTGCCTGTTGATCGATTTGTCAGTCCCCACAGTTATCGTTAAGTAATTTGTCCTTTCCTTGATGTTTCATTTTCTTTGTTAATTATGTCCCGTACTTCAGATATGGGACACTTAATATCGTGCCCTGCGAGTCCTGTCAGCTGCACCTTACAGGAACTGATGGACGCTAGTGATGGCGCCAAACAAGTGGCCGAATTCTGGGCCGAGTACATTTAGATTGCTATCGACACGCTAAGAAGAAGAAGATATGTATACATATTTTCATCGCCAACTTTGTTCTTACTGTTTTAGGAATCAGGCTAGTTTCAGTTACAGATGTACCTAAGATGTAGCTACAATTCCCTAAAGCTTATTATCATTTAAAACTACGATGTAATGAGTGTCAATCTATGAAAGCATAAGTACTGTTATCTTCTTGCTACTGAAATAATCTATCTAAAAATATATTTTTTACTTTCTGTGTATCTAGTTCATTGTCGGCCTCAGCGTTGTATATGCTGAGTATATGGAGTTGATGACCTGCATGAAGCAGCTGGAACTCAACATTAAGATGCCCCCAGCACACAGTTTCATCGTCTTCTGAGAACTCTGGAGCATCGCTAGTATGATCTTCATGTTAGCTATATTGTAGTTCTCCCATTTGCTATCGTAAACAGTTGTCTCAAACTTGACACTAGCATGCATGATGCGCTGTCCTGTCAAGCAATCCATACCAACTTGCATCAGAGCAAACGGCATCTCCAAATATGTGTTTTCCAGCCCTCCTAGTAGTTCTGCTATTAGACCAATTACTAGAAGAAAGAATTCTAAGGCTATTGCTCCACTGAATCCCTTCTCAACTTGATGTAACAAATTGATATTTCTTGCATGTGTCCTTATTATTTCCTTGAGATGTTTCTCTACGTAATCATTCATAGCTTTATTTTTAAGATCAAATTCTGTTTTGTTATTGTCTAAAATTCTAACGCCCTGCCTTGTTTTATAATAATGTTCTTCAGCATCTTCCCAGAGTTGTATTACTTCTTCACTTAATGACAACATTTGTGCCTCGATATAGCCAGTGACTACTATGAGGAATGCTGTTATGTTGGCTGGAAGGTAACAGGTGAAGATGCAACCTGCAGTAATCAGCATAGTTGCTATTTGGTAGTTTGGATTCTCATGCATTGGCGCTAAACCTGTGAAAGAAGAATTATCTTTTAAAGTCCCCGTCACGACTCACGAGAAGCTGTAAATTTTGTAAATAAATAACTTCTACTAAGTTAGGTAGCAACAATTCAATCAACAACAAATAATCCCAAATTCAATCAACTCAAAAAAACATGCGTGTAATACGAAACTAACGAGCAATTTCACCTGGTTGGGTTATATTATAGCGATATAAAGCGCTGTCGTCTAATGTTTTGTGGTAGGTACTGGAACGCTTCTGACTCATGGCCATGGAATTATTATGTACTACGTACACGTAGTACATAATAATTCCATGCTCATGGCACGTAAAAATTTTGCCCGCCATTTTGAATTAAGTCAACGCTGACGTAGCTGACGATGTCAAAGCTGCAAAATGCAGATGCAGCGTACTCGGAATCGTCTCATCTGGCTGACCTATTCCGAACTATGTTGGGTCGGCTTCCAGTCTAACCGCAAACAGCTGAATATCAGTAGGTATTTTACCAATAGCATAGATTTATAATAGACGTTTATTATAAATCTATGACCAATAGTCGGAATTGTCTGATAACAGTAATTAGATGTGTGTGTTAACATAACTATATCCCTATCCATACTATATACTATATATATATTAGGTCCTTACATATGAAATTGGCGTTTTGTATGGAAGGAACAAAAAGTCGAATATTTTTTAATATAATATATTTAATTAATCAAAGTATGAACCATTGTTTTCAATGCACTTTTGCCATCTTATAGGTAGTTCATTGATCCCTTTACTAAAAAAACCAGTCGGACGGGAATCAATAAAATCTTTGAAGGCGATTTGGACTGCCCCATCGGAGTTGAATTTTTTCCCTTGCAAAAAGTTATCCAAATTGCGAAAAAAATGGTAATCTGTTGGAGCAAGGTCCGGGGAGTACGGAGGATGTCTAAGACATTCCAATTCAAGCTCTTCTAATTTGGTAGCCGTCTGTTGCGCAGTGTGTGGTCTGGCGTTGTCGTGAAGCAGCAGTGGCGTGGAGCGATTGACCAGCCTTGGTTGTTTAGCCGCTAGCTTTTCCATCATGGTTTGTAATTGCTGACAATAGACATCAGCTGTAATAGTCTGGCCAGATTTGAGAAAACTGTAATGAACAATACCGGCACTAGTCCACCAAACGCTTACAAGTAACTTTTTTGGGGTTAATTTTCGCTTGGGGCAGGATTTGGCTGGCTGGCCAGGATCCAACCATTGCGCTGAGCGCTTCCGATTATCGTAAAGAATCCATTTTTCATCACAGGTAATGATTCGGTTTAAAATACCTTCATTGTTGTGCCGGTTCAGTAATGTAACGCAGCAGTCGACGCGCGTTTGCCGGTTTGCTTCAGTCAATTCGTGAGGTACCCACCTTTCAAGCTTTTTAATCTTCCCAATTTGCTTCAAGTGAATTAAAACAGTTTTATCACTAACATCGAAGCCTGCAGCTAACTCGGACGTGGTTTGCGATGGGTCCGCTTCCACAATAGCCTTCAATTCTCCATTATCAACTTGGGTCTCAGGCCGTCCACGGGGCTTGTTCTGCAGGTCGAAATTTCCAGAACGAAAACGTTGGAACCAAAAACGAACTGTGTTTTCTTTTGCAACATGACCGCCATACACATCATTCACCCTTCGAGTCGTTTCCGCAGCACTAGTGCCACGGCGGAACTCGTACTCGTAAATAATGCGATATTTTAAATTTTCCATTTTGTAAAATGAGTGACGCAAACAGAAAAAACAGAAGAAAAAAAACAAATGAATGACGGTCATCGAAGCACAAATACATGAGTAAATAGCTGTACAAATTTGAATTTGGAATTCCTTACCAAAGAGGAGAAATTCGTGATTAAAGTGGCCAGTACGAAAAACGCCAATTTCATATGTAAGGACCTAATATTTTATATTTAATATTATAAATTCGAAAGTAACTATGCCTCTCTGTCTGTATGTTACCTTTTCACGCCTAAACCACTGAACGGATTTCGATAAAATTTGGCAGAGAGATATATTACATCCCGGGGAAGGACATAGGCTACTTTTTGTGTCAAAAACATCCCTAAAGGGGGGGGGGGGATATAGCGGATGAAAGTTGTTATGGGAAACCTATTGTTTCTTAAGATGCTTTTGGTAACAAATAATGAATTACGTATTTCATCGTTTTTCTAAAATGATGAGGTATAAATACGATGATTTTTTTTTTCGATGATGTAATATTGACAATTTTTTTGTAACTATTTTCAAGAGATTTAAGGGATTGGAAATATAGTCATAGTCCGTATCTGGAGGTGACATTTATTCTTTATTTCGTTAAAATCGGTCCACTCGGTCAAATGTTATCACTACTTGCAACGGCTTGGAACGGAGAGTTTAGGTTTACCAGTGTGCTCGATAGATGGCGTTGTGCAAGTGACGCGATTTTCTGAATCGCGGTGTTAAGGCGCTACCTCGAAAATCTAAAATCTTTGAAAACCTACAAAGCGAGCGAAAGCGATGCAATTACTTTTGAAACGCTTTTGATGGCTATAATGTGCGTGCGCTCTGAATAAAACGACGTATGTGCCAAAACGAATTTACTCCTTGTTTAACAAAATAAATAGATTAAAAAAAACTACTTTGAGCAAACTTTGATATGATAATTCTCTATGTTTTAAAGTAAATTCCATTGAATAACTCTTAAGCGTTACGCCGTGATGACGAAAAAAGTAAAAAAAATAGATATAACTGCAATTTTTTTATCGAGAAAAATTCATTGAATCGTGTATTTCTTTTTTTATCTTTTCGTGACGGGGACTTTAGTCAACCAGGTTTGATCGTGCATTGAGTAAATGAATATTTACTGTCAAATAGATAATATGAAATTTATCAAAAGCAGATTCTCAATTCAATTAAGAGCCTATACTACCTCAGTTAAAATTCACTCTTTATCTCGCTCATACGATACTGCTCGCTGACTGAGTGAGAGCGAGACAGAGTGCGGTGCTGGGCGGCAGGCAGCGCCAATAGTTTAGGTATTTGCTTTTTACAGTGAAAATAATGGTAATTATAAAAAAGTAAATAACATAAGACCTGCTTTAAAGTAAGTTCAGTTAGTATGCAAAGTTTCATGATCTAATTTGAAGTATTTTTTTAATACCAGCGGTTTATTGTTCGGGTTAGAGGTAACTTTGGATTTATTTTCTATCGAGAGAATTTTATGGAATCGTGTTTTCGTCTAACATAAGACTTAGGATTAATCCTCAACTTTACCATATATTTATTTCAAAATTAATGGTGCAGTATTTTCGACATAACGGAGGATCACCTTAAGCCATTTGAGATAGTATAGGCTCTTAATCTTTATTGATCTTTCGCAATCAATATGAGGCGCTCCACACACTGGCCGCGGTGGCGCGTTATCTGCTCACCGCGGCAGAGCGCGGTGCAGTGTGTGGAACGCCTAAGATTACTTTTATTAACGTAAACTTAGAATAGAGAGATGGCGCTGCCATCACGCAAGCGTCGCGCTCCTTTTGCTTTTATTTAAAAAAAGAATTTTCGTGCTGATTTTAACGATCGGAAAAGTCTAGGCAGATGTTGATGATATGACAATCCATTTAGTTTAGTCAACGATTTCTAGTGTTATCTAAAGTTAACTAACTCTGTGGACTTATAAATAATGATTTTATCGACCCTATCACATAATCTGCCAAAATAGTGTGTGCAGCAAAAATGAATAAAAACAAAAATACCAACTCAGGGATCACATAAACAGGCATGTTTTAATAGTCTTATACTGACAAAATACGAGTTTCTCCCAAAAGTATTTCTGTTTTCTTGGCGCTTTTCATTATAACTCAATTAATAATTTGACTATTCAATCTTGACTATATTGCCACTGAAAACTTATTAAAGCCAGTTCCTTAAGAGCCTATACTACCTCAAATGGCTTAGCGTGATCATCCGTTATGTCGAAAATACTGCACCCTTATTTTTGAAATAAATATATGGTAAAGTTGAGGATTAATGCTAAGTCTTATGTTAGACGAAAACATGATTCCATAAAATTTTCTCGATAGAAAAAAAATCCAAAGTTACCTCTAACCCGAACAATAAACCTCTGGTATTCAAAAAATACTTCAAATCAGATCATGATACTTTGCATACTAACTGAACTTACTTTAAAGCAGGTCTTATGTTATTTACTTTTTTATAATTACCATTATTTTCACTGTAAAAAGCAAATACCTAAACTATTGGCGCTGCCTGCCGCCCAGCACCGCACTCTGTCTCGCTCTCACTCAGTCCGCGAGCAGTATCGTATGAGCGAGATAAAGAGTGAATTTTAGCTGAGGTAGTATAGGCTCTAAATTCCAATGTTACTAAAGAGGGAGCGATGCGTACGCGACGCGCGCGCGTAAAAAATCGCGCTCGTATGTACGCGCTCTTACAGATCACCCATCTCTTACATAGGACATGTTAATTTACAAAATGTTTACGAGTAAAGATATTATTAATAAAAGTCTGCAATTGCAGCAGAACCTACAAAACTAATAAAAGCAAGAAAAGAAATGAGGTAATCAAGAATGTGTGTATGACTATGAAGTTTGTAAGTGTAAGTGTTGAGTGTACATAAATGTGTGGGTGTTAAGAGCCTATACCTACTACCTCAGCTAAAATTCACTCTTTATCTCGCTCATACGATACTGCTCGCGGACTGAGTGAGAGCGAGACAGAGTGCGGTGCTGGGCGGCAGGCAGCGCCAATAGTTTAGGTATTTGCTTTTTACAGTGAAAATAATGGTAATTATAAAAAAGTAAATAACATAAGACCTGCTTTAAAGTAAGTTCAGTTAGTATGCAAAGTTTCATGATCTAATTTGAAGTATTTTTTAAATACCAGCGGTTTATTGTTCGGGTTAGAGGTAACTTTGGATTTATTTTCTATCGAGAAAATTTTATGGAATCGTGTTTTCGTCTTCTAACATAAGACTTAGCATTAATCCTCAACTTTACCATATATTTATTTCAAAATCAATGGTGCAATATTTTCGACATAACGGAGGATCACGCTAAGCCATTTGAGGTAGTATAGGCTCTTAATACCGACACTTTTACGCACTCAACACTTACACTTACAAACTTCATATTCATACACACATTCTTGATTACCTCATTTCTTTTCTTGCTTTTATTAGTTTTGTAGGTTCTGCTGCAATTGCAGACTTTTATTAATAATATCTTGACTCGTAAACATTTGGTAAATTAACATGTCCTATGTAAGAGATGGGTGATCTGCAAGAGCGCGTACATACGAGCGCGATTTTTTACGCGCGCGCGTCGCGTACGCATCGCTCCCTCTTTAGTAACAATGGATTTAAATGCTTCTCTTTGAATGGAAGCGAAGCGTACGCGACACGCGCGCGAAAATAAATTAAGGATTATGATTAATGAAAAGTCTAAGTAGCCAGGGAAAGCAATTCGTTTATTACGACACAACACCGATTACCGATAACGATTATACAAAATTTTGTTAGTTTAAATTAAACACACTTATTAAATTCCTAGTAACAGTTTAACAGTAATTATGTATATCCCAATGTGTTTATTATTTCACTCACTTTCCTTTTGTAAATGATATGAAATGTTTTTTTCTGTAAGTACCTACATCTTTTAAGATAATTTTACACGTCAATATTTTAAAACTTAATGGCATTTCATATCTGACTGATCACTGAGAAGAAATGCTGAAACAAACTCAGAGGTCATGGTGTCTTGTAAAGTCCAAACATTATATTATTACGATTTTATGAGTCTAACAATACAGGGCCATGTCAGGAAGGGCCTTTTGAAGAAAGAGCCATTGCAGCTTTGAGTTGACCTGTCCCAACAACAGACGACATGCATGCATCAGTTGTCAATTCCAAAACACGTAGGGCTTATTTTTCAATCGGTAGATAATGTTTATTAGAGGAATAAAATTGACGTCTGACAGTTTTTAACCGACTTCTAAAAAAGGAGGAGGTTCTCAATTCGAATGTTTGTATTTTTTTTTTTTGTTTGTTCGCGCATAACTCCGTCGTTTGCCAACCGATTTGAAAAAATCTTTTTTTGTTAGAAAGGGTATACTTCCCAAATGGTCCCATGAAAATTTTATCGAAATCGGATGAGCGGTTTTTGAAAAATCAACAAAAATCTAAAAATTTATCTACATTGTCTACATTAACGATCTTTTTGTTTACTTTTTTTTGTGGGGTAGGTACAACTAAAAAGTGAAAAATAAAAACTTTTTACAAAAAAAACAACCGACTTCAAAAAAAACACTACAAAGTGATAAATAACTTTAATTTCGGAAGTCGGTGTCAAAAAACGAAAATGCGGAATCAACGACACCGACTTCCGAAATTAAAGTTATTTATCACTTTGTAGTGTTTTTTTTGAAGTCGGTTGTTTTTTTTTGTAAAAAAGTTTTTATTGTATGGAAGAACAGTCAAAATTTTAAAATTATTCCTCGGATAAAATTATCTTTCGTTGGAAAAATCAGCCCTTAGTATAAAATAGTTTGTTGCTTGGGACATTGGAGTATCTTAATTAATCCCAAGACTTTTTGTCATCCAAGTAATCTTTAACTTTATAGAAACTTCTCCGTCATACCGTGCAATGCGTTCTAAACCTCATTGATCTCGATTCTATGAACTCGTACTTTGTATAAGACTGGAATGGTATGAATCCCCAAAACGATGTCTCAATCTTGAAGAAATCCTTTATCCAGCATTACTTAAACTGCATGTAGCTATCGAACTTGCACAAATATTCTAATGACTCGCTTCTCGAAAATGCTATCCCTATTTATGTAGGTATGTGGATTCTGAAACATTTCTCCGACATTCGTTTCGCCGTTGAACGGTTCACCGACAGAACGATTCACTTTTCATTGTTGGAGGACTATCGCCTCCAGGGGGCCTAAAAAGGCCACTTTGGCAGAATCATAAAAGGATAACATTATGAATCATAATAAACGTCATAAAATGGTCACAAACTGACAATTCATAATGTTATTTAACATTAAAGCAATTCATATTTTGTGGACCATTTTACGAATCTCCATACAAAACTGTCAAACAGATGAATTGCGTGATACGAAATTGTACCCAAATAATATTATGAATTGTCAGTTTGTGACAATTTTACGACGTTTATTATGATTCATAATGTAATCCTTTTATGATTCTGCCAAAGTGGCCTTTTTAGGCCCCCAGATCCCATGGCGGCAGTCCGGCAAGGAGGCTTGCCGCCTCGTCCGAGATCGTGCGGTACCTCCGGATCAGCCTTACGGCTACCACCTTTTGGGGCGCGTTCAGATAGTGGGCGGCTCGCCGCCGCAGAGAACGCGCCCACACCGGGGCCCCGTATAGGGCCATGGACCGCACGACCCCTGCGTAAAGCCTCCGGCACGGCAGGAGGCGTTTGGCCCCCTCAGGTTGGGAACGAGCCGCTTAAAGGCGGCCCCGGTCCTTTCCAGTTTGGGGGATAAACGGAAATAAGTCTATATATGTCGAATACCTATGTTTAATACCTCAGGGGCAGACGAACAGTTGTGTCGGCGAATCGTTTGCCGGTGAAAGGTTCTGTCGATGAAATTTTCAAAAGTGAATCATTCTGTCGGCGAATCGTTCGCCGTTGAAACGTTCTATCGGTGAAATAATGAAAAGTGTACCTATCGTTCTGTCGGCGAATCGTTCGTCATTGAAACGTTCTATCGGTGAAACAATGAAAAGTGAATCGTTCTGTCGGTGAACCGTTCAACGGCGAAACGAATGTCGGAGAAATGTTTCAGTAATCACAAATTCCTTTCCATGAGGTTGCATTTTATTGTGAATGTCTCGTACTCAAGATTTATATAAAATATAATGAACATACATACATGAACTACTACCTTTTTCCTATGAAGGAAGGCATACAATCTACCATACAAAAAGAAGTAGAAGGAAGGCATACTATCTAGAAAGCCACGTGCATACTTCTCTTTATGGAAGAAAACCGACCTACATAAATATATATTATAAATATTAAAAAAAGGTTAAAAAGGTAAAAGGTTATGGTTAAGGTTAGGTTAAAGGTTAAGGTTAAAGGTTGTCTTTAAAAGATCGCTCTTAGCGATAAGACCGCCCATTGTGTCACCCATTGTAAAGTTTTTTATATTTATGTATGTAATTTATATGGTGTGCATAATAAAGAGTATTCTATTCTATTCTAACACAATTATGAAACACTACCTACTCCTAGTAGCACTACTACTAGTAGTGCTACTACTAGTTTCTATATGTATATATGTCTGTAATTTATATGGTGTACATAACAAAGAGCATTCTATTCTATTCTAAATTTTTATCAGCCTAGGTTTATTTTGGAACAGTCGCATGTGGTGTATTATTTTGCCGCCAACTGTATTCCTACTGTTTAAGCAATCAGAATGGCTTCAGTTACAGTTGAATATATATTTAACTCCCCTAAGCTAATATTTTTTAAAGCTATGATAGCATGAGTATCAGTCTATGAAAGCATAAGTGTTTTTCTCTCCTTGCTACTGGAAGAATCTATTCTAAAAAGTCTTGTTTCTAATCTATTCGCTTATTTTCTATGTATCTAGTTCATTGTCGACCTCAGCGTTGTATACGCTGAGTATATGGATCTGATGACCTGCATGAAGCAGCTGGAACTCAACATTGTGAAGCCCCCAGCAGACAGTTTCATCGTCTTCTGAGAACTCTGGAGCATCGTCAGTATGATCTTCATGTTAGCTATATTGTAGTTCTCCCATTTACTATCGTAAACAGCTCTCTCGAACTTGACGCTTGCATCCATGACGCGCTGTCCTGTCAAACAATCCATACCAACTTGCATCAGAGCGAAAGGTATCTCCAAATATGTGTTTTCTAGCCCTCCTAGTAGTTCTGCTATTAGACCAATTACTAGAAGAAAGAATTCTAAGGCTATTGCTCCACTGAATACCTTCTCAACTTGATGTAACAAATTGATATTTCTTGCGTGTGTCCTTATTATTTCCTTGAGATTTTTCTCTACGTAATCATTCATAGCTTTATTTTTAAGATCAAATTCTTTTTTGTTATTGTGTAAAATACTAACGCCCTGCCTTGTTTCATAATAATGTTCTTCAGCGTCTTCCCAGAGATGTATTACTTCTTCAGTTAATGACAACATTTGTGCCTCGATATAGCCAGTGACTACTATGAGAAATGCTGTGATGTTGGCTGGAAGGTAACAGGTGAAAATGACTCCTGCAGTAAACAGCATGGTTGATATTAGGTAGTTTGGATTCTCATGCATTGGTTCTAAACCTGTGAAAGAAGAATTACCTTTTAGTCAACCATATTTACTGCCAAATATGAAGTTAATCAAAAGCATATTTTCAATCGATATAAGGTAAAAAGTCCAATTAGCCAGGGAATTAAAATTTATTTATTAGGACAGTGGAAAAATGTTGTCATTTTTCCACTGTTATAATAAAGGACATTTTTTTAGGAAATTTAAATGAAACAAAGTTTAAACAATATTATATATTTTTATTGAATAGAGTTAATTACCAATTATGTGTTTTTATCACTCATACACTTTAAGATTCTGATAGATACATACACAAAACGATTGTTAAAATCATTTAATTTTGGTTCTGAATTAACCAAACAGGACGCAACGAAACGGAACTAAAGCCGCACTGCACCAACATTTTAGGCACACAGGAACGAGACTCATTAGGATTAAGCAAATGAAGTGGGAAGCCTCACAGTAACCACTTCTAATTAGCAGGTTACGATTAAGTGGATTTTGGAATCTAGATAATTGGCTGCGGTCATTTCAATTCAAATTTTATGTCATTTAACAGATTCAGGACACCGAGACGAAATCTCATATTCTGTCTCCCATTTAGCGATGTGACATCTGGAAGTAATGACAGCAAGAAATTCTTATTTGCTTTAACATTTTCGTCTTCTTGTGTTCTGTCTGCGGGTGCCATCATATGGGTTTCGAACGGCAACATTCTGTTAGAAGTCATTGCTTCTTCTTTTTCCTGTTTAATGGTTCGAGAAGTAGCAGTAGAGGATGATTGATTAGAATCTTCTTCTTCACAATGTGTATATTGTTCATATGATATCATACCACCAGTATGTGTGTCTTCTAAATATTCTTCAATCATTTCATCACCGCTACTATTGTCTTTGGCTCTCCGTTTCTGCTTCAAAACTTCATCTAAGAAAGACAAACAGTCATAGTAGTTGTACTTCTTCTTCTTCTTCACTCCTAACAACTTGCTCTTTGCGCCTATCTTCTTCTCTTTAATGTAATAATCTCTTACGTTGCGCCATTTTCTCATTATCTTCTCCACTGAAACAAAAAAAAAACCCGGTCAAGAGCGAGTCGGACACGCGCAGCGAGGGTTCCGTACCATCATATCGCACCTTCGGTGCAACAAAGTCACAAATAACCAACTGCAAAATTGAGGTAAGTATGCCAAATTGTCTCTGAACCATGCCTATACCTGGGGCAACAAAAACATCCGCGAAAGTATCTCAAAATTCTACTAGATGCCGCAGGTGCCTTTGTGATTATAAATGCGAAAAAAAAATTAAAAGTCCTTTCCTATAAAATAAAAAAATGAGCTGTTGTGACTTTGTGGCACCGAAGGTGCGATATGTTTTTAAATTTTCATCGGCGAGGTCTATATTCGTACTGACGAAGTTCACTACTGCGGTCTAGAATATTGCAGTTTAGGTCAGCGCCATCTCTTGACCGATAGTGGAACTAATGTAAGTTTTGTTGATGATTTCTAAAAAAGTGTGTTATTTAGAGACATAGTTTTATTTTTCCTGTAATGTTTACAAAAACTTCTATCACATAGAATAATTTCAGATTAGTCTCTATGCAAACTTCGGAGATAAGGGGGCCGGGGGGAAACGGTATTTTTTTTTTTACATTTTTAATCAAAAGTCGAATTTATGCTGCCTAAAAAAAAAAGAAAAAATGTTTGAGAATTTACAAACTGCGCTCTTTTATATGATACCCCACATGCCCTAGTAGCCCCACTTCAAATTTTTCAGACCCCCTTCAGTCCCTGTTTCAAACACGACTAATATGCAACTCGTATAAATAAGTACATAAGCATGGCGAAAAATTCAGAACGTAAACGTAACGTGGTCTAGTGGTTAGTGACCCTGACTGCTATGCCGGAGGTCGTGGGTTCGATTCCCACCCAGGACAAATGTTTGTGTGATGAGCACGATCATTTGTTCTGTGTCTGGGTGTAATTTATCTATAATATGTATGTATTTAGAAATATATATGTATGTTTATCAGTTGTCTAGTACCCATAACACAAGCTCTGCTTAGCTTGGGACTAGATGGCGTTGTGTGATAGTTGTGGAATATTATTATTATTATTATTCTGGAAAAAACTGCACAAAAGGTACGTTTTGTTTACTTTTTATCTGGCAACCCTATACGGCGGTGACGATGGCAGCAGAAAGATAAATGTGCTAGAAAAGCTAAAACGTAAACATTACTTTTGTAATTGTAAACAGCTACTTACACAGCCGATTACAATTATAAAAAATACAGACATATTTTTTAATTTTTCTGTATTTTTTTTGCATCACATCTAAACCTCTTTAAGTTAACCTTATTCCACGTTCAAATAAATCTTGACACTGACTCAAGCATTGGCATTGACTGTCACCGCCACAGAGCATTACACCGCGAACAATAGATTTTATACTGTGTTATTGTCTGGCAGTCAATGAAATAGAAAATGTTGTATTCTCTAAGCATAGAAAGAATAAAAATCTCACTAATTTAGGCCAATATTGCATAAAAACCTCCTGATACAAGTTCGTTAAACAAAACCGCACCGACCGCGGCCGACTAAAATGTTAGACAGAGAAGAAACTAGCTTACCTTTCTCTCCTTGTTCTGCAGGCGAGAAATCTTCCCAATCGCTATGAAATATTTGAGCTATCTCTTCCCAAGCATTTCTTCTAGCCACTCGATCCAAATAGCGGTTAGAATTACAATTCCACAAGTTATCGCGAATTTTAACTTCGTGTATTAATTTTTCCGTGTTGAACATTGTTGATTGTTTGTTCCGGTAAGCGGACACATGCGGTTACTGCGCGCCGCCGATGCGCAATATGGCGCGCTGCCATTCGTTTAACCTTCAACACGTTTTTGCGGCGTTGCCGTGCCGCTCGCCTCGGTCGGAGCGGCAACGTTATTTCCGTCCGGCCAACATGAGATACGGAATGACCGTGAGTCCGCGAGAGTATCGTTTAGTAATAATACTAGCGGTTATTGTAGTTCTGTACACTTAGGGTGCGTTGCATTGATGTATAAATGTATTTTTTTAAGTACATACATCAATGGTGCGGTGACATTGTTTATAAAATCTTTTAGATGACTGATGAGTAGTTATAAGTGATGATCATTTTCGATTTCCTAGGGAAAGGAAACCTACATAGTTGAGTGAAGATATTGGTTATAAATAAATTGTAATTTGTTTAAGCACCTACATTTTTAATTATTAGGTACTTATAAAGGTTAATACTTACCTATGTTTATATTTTTAAACGTAAAATGTTTGTTAATGATATTACTTATTTATTAATGACTTAAGTAAATTATAAATCAGTGTAAACTCCATGTAACGTCACTCGATTTAACGACAAACTCCCAAAAGCGTCGACATCACTCGGCTTTGGTTGGTTTATCTTGTTTCCCATACAATGATACACTCTATGTAGCGTTACACCCACTCTCAATAACGACAGGAATTTAAAATAAAAATTAGTTTTTATGTTGCCAAAATTAGTAAAAACTGCGCAGCTTTGTACGTTCTTTTGTCGCTTTATTATCCTAGCCCGTAATAAACTCGACTGTCGGCATTATACCGAACTTTCTAAGAAATCCGTTCTTTTGTTTACAAATTGGGATTGCTTGCACGTGTTGACTGTCGTTAGTAAGAGTCATGGATTATCTATCCGTTATCATATTCTTAGTTGCTCACAAACTTAAATATCGCAAGATATGAATAAAATAATTAAAAAAATAAAACAAAATTACTGGTGCAGCAAAAGACGTAAGAAAAAAATAATAGGCTATACGCAATAGCGTTCAAATAAGAATTGTTTTTTATGTAATTAATTACTAACACTAGTCTGAAATAAACTTTTTCTTATTTATCTAATACAGATTTTTCTTCTCTCCATTTAACGACAACTCTCTATAACGTCAAAATATGCACAGTCCCTTGAGGGTCATTATATAGGTAGAGTTTACACTGTAAATAAAATTAAATTTCGTTTAATCCAGTTTAATATATTTGAGCCGTTTGGGGTTGAAACACTAGGGTCATGTGCCATGGGGCCCGAGTGCCCACTTAGTATTTCGAGACATTGCTAAGCGGTTGGTCGACTCATCACGTGACGTATTTACCGTGGCTGGCCTATTTATTGGCCAAAGAATCAGCATTGCCATATAACGTGCCAGCCTTCTGGGCACGTTTCCTGTTGACAGTGATGCGGAAGAATTTTTTGATGCCCTGTGGTTATTTTCCCTCCCTTTTTAAATAGGTACTTGTACATATTATTATTTTAAGATTGTTAGCATTTTAAATTACGAAATATTTGAATCCTTAATAATTAGCCCGCGGATTCTATGAAAACTTCATGTTAACAATCTGTCTGCTCGAGCATTAAGACGCTCGTTTCCAATCCAGTCTTAAAATTATGTTAGTCATGTGTAGATTAATTAATGTCGGTATTTAAGTAACAAAAAATTGAAGAAATTATTGAAAGTAGTAATAAAAAAATGTTATTTATATTCGCATTACTAGAATTACAAAATTTTATTAATATTAAATAATTATATTATATTTTCCTTGTCTATAGGTAAAGAAAATGCCTATGGCATTAAGTCCGCCTCTGTATATTTATGTGCTTGAAGTATTTAAATAAATAAATAATAACAAAAATAAATTACTATCAATTATAAACCGTTTTAAACAATACAAAATATTAGAAAGTATGTAGTAGGCAGGTATATAGAAAATTCGGTTTTAAAATACTATGTAATTAGATAATATTCACTATAGTACTTCCTATGTGCTAATCTACTTAGGTCATGGTCTGTCCATGTGCCACATCGAAATCTGTTCAGCCGTTTTATCGTGAAAGCGTAACAAATAAATATACAAATAATCAAATCTTTTCTCTTTATTATATTTTATTAGTTTAGATGTACTTACATAATTATCTTACCAAAGAGAATGAACATGTCTTCAGTGAAATGTCTTCCGGGCATTATAAAAGGTTTGATGATGTACACGACGCCGTTGCCGATGATGACCACCCAGAACACCATGGCCCTCTTCTTGACCTGCCTCAGGGTGATCAGTAGGTTGTTGGAGAATCTGCTGCCAGGTACTACGGAGGAGTCGCTTGCAAGGCATTCTGACACTATCTCCCTGACTGTGTCACTAGCAAAGAGAAAAGGAACGAATAAGTTGAAAAAGAAATGTGTACAACGCTACAATATTGGCGCGTGGCCAAAATTGGAACTAACGCCGCCATCTTGCTTTGTTAATACTATTTCTGTCAATTGTGTCAATTACACAAATGTTTACCAGCAGTGCCCTCCTGTCATTGTCATTTAGGCGCCAACAGCCCCCTTATTCACAAACACTCGATATGCTTCCGTATCGTACCGAACATTAATCGTTGTTATCGTAGGAGTCTTCTAAACGCTGTTCACAAGTCCAAAACCCGAAAATTTTGTCAGTTTAAATCAAATAGACGCCCGCTATTCTTCCAACAGCTGTTTGCTGTTGAGGGGAAGTCAAATCAGGTAATCGAAATGTCAGGTTTTCGATACGATAGCCTGTCGTATGGTTGTGAATCAGGGCTCAGATCCTTATAGTACCTACCTACTCTAAAGTCCCCGTTACGAGAAGCTATAAATTTTGTAATAAAAAAAAACTAAGTTACTAACTTCTACTAAGTTACGTAACGACAATTCAATCAATAACAAATATGTAATCCCAAATTCAATCAACTCAAAGTAACATACGTGTAATACAAAACTACCGAGCAATTTCACTTGGTCGGGTTATGTTTTAGCGATATTAAGCGCTGTCTTCTAATGTTTTGTGGTACTGGAACGCGTCTGACTCATGGAACGTCAGAGTGAGGCCACGCGATGCGGTAACGGTGCGATGCGGCGCCGAAGCGGTGCCGCAACGTCATCCTACATACAAATAATAATAAAGTTTATTAAAATCATAAGTTTACAAAGTGTACATATGGTTCAGTAGTATATAGGTATTAATTTAGGCCTATAATAAGATTAGGTATAATATAATCTGGATATAAACAATGGTATGACAAATATGTAATAACAATCAGAAATAGAACTCTGAAGGTAAGGTAGTGCGTAGCCTGATCTAGGTTTATTTAAACCTGTGTTTCAGGCCATCTCTCTACAAAAGTACTTGTTAAATAGGACAGTCAATGAATTAACATAATATATTTTCAGTATCTAAGCAGATACACTATTTTGCGTAACCCTTTTATAAACTAGGCTTATGGAATTTATTTAAATATCTATAACTCATATTATTCTAAAATAATAATAATATATAATTTGTATAATGTCTATAGCAACTGTTGGTGAACCTTAATTAAATAAATAAATAAAATAATATTAAAATACTAGGTTAGGTAATTATTACAGTTAAATAATTACAGTTACGTCAGCTACTTTATTTCAGCACCTCTAGTAGTTTTTCCGTGTCTAAGTAATTTAGTTTAGCTAAATAATCGAATAACATTATACTACACCTATTATAACTTACATTATTATATCTTAAGCAATTTGTTAAAGGTCCTAGAAATAAGTAAAACCTTTTTGAGAAAGCATGTTTAGTCTGAGGGTTCATGCAAACCAGTGGGGCCATTATCAATCGGGATCGATTTCATTTTGACAGTTCAACAACATTCACTGCGTTATTTACGTGTTGACAAGACAATTTTTTCGAACTTATGAAGCAATGGATTAGTCATTTACTTCAAAATGATTCAGATTCTGATTGATAGTGTGTTACGCAATTAGGGTGCAGATCCTTTCTTCTCTTGTCTGAAGGTACAGGCTTAAAATCTAGTTCAGTGTGTTGTAGTAAAACTATACTTAGAACAAATAGTTGTCGAACTGTTAGCACCTTGCATGCCATATAAAGCTGGTGTGTGGGAAATCTGAAAGGGCGACGAGTGGCGACTTTTAGAATTGCTCTTTGCGCACGTTCTAGCAGTAGTAAAGTTGATTTTGCGGCACCACCCCAAGAAGTTATGCAGTATGTAAGAATAGATTGACACAAAGCCAAGTAAACCTGTTTAATTAATTTATAGTCGGCTATGTCCCGTAAATTTTTAAAAATATATATTAATTTACGCACTCTAGTGCATAATAAATCGATGTGTTTACGGAAGTTTAGGTTTGTGTTAATCGTGACGTCTAAGTATTTGATGTGGTCAGCTTTAGTTATAGTGGGACAAGTGCATGCTGTGTCAGCGTTTGTATTACAATTGTGCGCGTGAATGTATTGGTTAGTAAGCATCGGGTTAGTATTTCTCATTGCAAAAAGAATAAACATTGTTTTATCTGAATTTAACGTTAATAGATTGTTATGCAGCCAATTACACACAATATCAAAACCATTCTGAGCAAGTTCATAGACATCAGCTCTTGATTTACCTAAGAACAGTGGAGCTGTGTCATCCGCGTATGACATAATTAAACCATTTTGAAGTTGTAAGCGGCAAAGGTCATTTATACATATACAGGCTGAATTTTTCAAGTGGGCGTGGATGGCCAAATCCTAAACTATGAGGACTAGCGAAAAGTACTCAAAGGAGTCGCGGGCTCGATTTTGATGAAAACTATACTTCCCAGAATTTGATCCTTATTAGGGACACTATCGAATGGAGTAATAATACAGTATGTGTTTTTTTTTTTCAAAATCAACAGGTTCGATTCCTGGCTAGAAAAATTGATTTTTCAAAAATCCAATGATGCAGTTTTAGTTTTCATCAAAATCGAGCCCGCGACTCCTTTCAGTACTTTTCGCTATTCCTCATAGTTTAGCCATCCACGCCCACTTGGAAAATTGACCCTGTATATTAAAAATAATGTGGGCCCCAAAATACTGCCTTGTGGGATTCCATAATTACTATTTTTAAGTTCAGAGCTCGTGTACTGACCGATTTTGAGAGACTGGTAACGGTCGCTGAGATAATCAGCTAACAATTTTAACTGTGTTCCTCTTATCCCAATTTTTTCCAGTTTAGGTAAGTAAAAAATCACTATGTTATGTCACACGATGCGTTGGGCCGCCGCCGCCGTGCGACGTCGCACCGTAGGCGCGCCGCGCTTGTGACCTGCGAGACGAGGACCGCTCAGGCGCCGCGTTGCAGCTGCACCGCACTTGCGTAACACTTTATCAATCGGAATCGGATTCATTTTGACAGTTCAACAACATTCATTGCGTTATTTACGTGTTGAGCAGACAAATTTTTCGAACCTATGAAGCAATGGATTAGCAATTGGCTTCGAAATGATTCTGATTCCGATTGATAGTGTGTTACACAATTAGGGTGCTGCTCTCAACATTTGAGCCGCCATTTTGAACTAAGTTCACTCTGACACTATCAAGGCTGCAGATGCAGATCCAGAGTGCTCAGAATCGTCTGACGACAGTAATTAGACGTGTGTGTTAAACATAATTATATTCCTATGTACAGACGCCAGCACATCAACCTACTACAATCTGTCAAATTTCTTTAATAGATTTTCAACTTTATCACTAAAACATAAGGTTTAAAGTTGATTGGGAAAATCTGACAGTTTCGGGTAGGTTGATGTGCTGGCGTCTGTACAAATAGAAATCATTACAAAACTGTTTTTTTTTTTTTAATTGAACCAAATGTCGCGAACCCCAGAATGTGTGTTTACAAAATCTATAGCTTCTCGTGACGGGGACTTTAGAAGTGTAGTAAAATTCTAGTTGGAATAAAACAAATGAACAGTATCTATTAAACAGTCTTTTATTATTTGTAAGATTATTGGTGGACTTTTGTTCTCTCAATGAAATGTGAAACTGTTTTTATGTTTGTACCTATAGACTGACTGCATGGGCTAATAGTAATCCGAGCCTCTCTCATCTAGCTGCTACCAGCCACCTTACGAAGACAGTCATTCCACCAGGGATATATGCTCTCATCCAGCTATTCGCAGCCACCCGATGAACATCGTCGCTCCCTACGTTTGGCGATTCATCGTCACTCAAGAACAAATTCAAACTCAAAGCATTCACAGGCACTTTTTAATTTTTAAGAAGTCGGTCAGTCAGAAAGTTGAAGTTAGTTGCCCATTCCAAAGCGTAGTACTCGGTAAAAAGTAAACAAAAAAGAAAAAAAAAAGAAACAATTCAAGAACAAAGTAGGTAGGTAATTATTTGCCCCTACGACGTCCCACTGGTCCATGGCGGCTAAGAGATGAGCAGTCCCAACTGCCTTACAAGCCCATTCACGAACTAGACGCATGGATCAGAACCATTCAGCTCAACCACCTTGAAGGAAACAGAATGATCCAATACATATGCCACCATCAGCAAGACATTTGAGTAAGCATGACCTACTCTCAACTGCAAGGCCTCTTCCAATTCAATACAAAGACGTACCTACCCAGTACCTAAATGGTAGCTGTATAGTACCTACATAGTACTCACACATATAGAACATTTCCAGTAGATACTTACATATGCAAGAACATATAGATCAGTTTGACAGTCCCGATCTCGCTGGAGATCCCCAGAGAGAAGACAACGATGGCCGCGAGCAGGTCGCCGGTGGCCGGACACCGAATGAACACGAACCAGACCATCGACACGAAGTACACGTAGAAGTAGCCCAGGCACACTGACACAGCCAGGATGTAGAAGAATATTGGGATTCCTGGAAATTGATAGAGTAGTCAGTTTACATCAGGCTGATCTACACAAATATAAAGAAACTGTTAAATTCATGTCAACTCGTGCGTTTGGCTTGCGTTTGTCGTGGAATGATCCGGAGTTATAGAGATAGTTTTATATAAAAATAAAAAAATCGACGGTTCATAACTCAGAAACGGTGCGATGTAGGACCATGTTACACTCTAACTCACAAAACATATTAAAAATTGATTAATAAGTTTAAGTATAACAAAATATTGTAGTTTGTTCTTTCACTACTAGTTGCGCCATCTAGTATAAATGTACATATATAGTAATGTTCAATTTTCAAATTACAGTCTTTGTGGAACAGCCATTGCGTTTTAAATGTTATGGGCCCAGTCCAAAACTTATTAAGTTATTAGGGTGAAAATAAAGTGATCCAAACGAAATATGTCTGCGTGTTACTCAGTGAATGCGCATAAATTACGGGGACGGCGTGAGAATTATGATGATCGGGCTATTGCTGTGGTAAATTACATGATCTTGGAAGGCGCAGGTCTGAATGACGCCACTGAACTAGCCGTAATAGAAGACAGGAAGGCCAGAGCGAAGATCGTCATGACAATAGATCCATCTCTTTACATTTTGCCATGAGATATGACAACAGATTCAATGTTCTAGAAACCAGGGGTTAATAACTTTTCGTTTAGGTACCAAAAAAGCTGTCCCCTGTTTACTTGTCTTCGTAACACTGTAGCCATATGCCTGAAAAGCCTATTTAATAATTCATTCGATTGTTGTCAAATATTATGTCAGATCTTTTATTTGGTCATCAACTCACAACAGGCAACAGGCTTATAAAAAACCAAAAGCAAACATTCGCAATAACACATCAAAATTGACGCAGTTTTCAGAATCTCTAATGGCTGCTTTATTTAGCCGTCTAGCTGCGCCCCGCGGTTTCACCCGCATAAGTGTCGATCCCGTGGGAAAATCAGGATAAAAAGTAGCCTATATGTTAATCCAGGGTGTCAGCTACCTCCATACAAAATTTTATCAAAATTGGTGCTGCCGTTTGAGCGTGAAGAAGTAAGAAGTAACAAACATATAAACGCACACACACTCACAAACTTTCGCCTTTATAATATTAGTGTGATAGTGTGATGTGATGTGATGATATTTCTTCGTTAAAACTAAATATACTTAGCTATAAAGTTATCATGAACTTCACAGTGTGACCGTCGAGAGAATGCGTTCCTGACACCAGTCAGTGTGACAATCCTAGTAGCTACTAAAGATGAAATTCGCAAAACACACATGAGGGTTTATTTATAAACGATGATCAATTATTAAAGTTAAATGACCATACATTTTTGACGTTTATCCACTCTAGTGAGTGGGGGATAAAAGTCAAAAATGTATGGTTAATCAGTCGCTAATCACTACTTAATTAATTTTAAGCATCGTTTATGAACAAAAGGGGTATTCGTTTGGATTTATTCAGCGGGGCAATTGCGTAACACTATATCAATCGAAATCGGTTTCATTTTGACAATTCAACAACATTCATTGCGTTATATTTACGTGTTAAGCAGACAAATTTTTCGAACTTATGAAGCAATGGATTAGCAATTGGCTTCGAAATGATTCTGATTCCGATTGATAGTGTGTGACGCAATTAGAGTGCCGGTCTGAACTGACAGGTGTCAAGTTCACATTCTCCCGTCGGCCGCACTGTAACAATACAACCGCTTACGTGTCTTATTCCTCCCATCAATATTCAGGATCAGGGCTCTCAGCATCACAGACACGTTCCACAGCATAGTCTCCACATCACAGTATTCCAGACCGAACTTACGAACAGTATTCATCATTATGATGTCTTATTTGACAGTAAATAGTGGTGAACGCAATCAGACTGCTAGTGGCCACGCCTTGGCAAATACTGAGGCTAATAATGGTAGATATAACCTATATTTACTTTAATATTCTGCATAAGGTTGACAGTACCTATGTTGTTGAATTTAAAGTTTGGAAAGGGGTAGGTCATAACCATCGCTTATGTAGGTACGGGGACGTCACGAAAATCTTATGTCGTTGACTTTAGTCTACATAAAACTTCTGTGCAAATGTTTTGTTTTTAGAAGAAGTTTGTTAAATCAAATAACGACCTTAATAATAACCTTAATAAATTAATCAGTTAAGTTAAGGAGATATTGAATAAAGGTTGTCGAAGGGCTTTTCTTTTTAATCGGCTTTAAAAGGAGGAGGTTCTAAATTCGACTGTATATTTTTTTTGTTGTATGTTTGTAGCGCGATATCTCCGGCAATTGTAAATCGATTTCAAAAGTTTTTTTTTAATGGGTAGGGTATACCTCAGGGGTGGTCTCATATAAATTTTATTAACTTTGTTTGGGTAGTTTTTGAGTTACCTTCAATAATACGTATTTTTGCCACTTATTTTATTTTGATGATGATGTTATAATAACGTCCTGTGTTGTACATTTACATAGCAAGTAGTGTATACGAATTTGTGGGGTAAGTACAACTTAAAAGTGTAAAATAAAAAACTTTTTTACAAAAAAAAAACAACCGACTTTCAAATAAGACACTACAAAGTGAATAAAAATCTTTAATTTCGGAAGTCGGTGGCAAACAACAAAAATGCGAACCCAACAACACCGACTTCCGAAATTAAAGTTATTTTCCTGTTTGTAGTGTCTTATTTGGAAGTCGATTGTTTTCTTTTTATTATAGCCCGATTCAAACTTTATCTTTATCGGCTCTGAACATGAGGCGAGTCGCTGCGCAGTAATAAATTCACGTGTCAGCGGGGGAGACGGGTGGGGTACTGCGCAATGAGTAGCGCACTTCAGAGCCGCCGCCGTAAAGTTTAAATCGGGCTGATCTTGAAAGTAACTGAAGCTGTAAAGACTGTCTAACATAAACAAAAATGCTAAGTACCAGAAATACTTATATAAAGTAGCAAGCTTAAAAAAAAACAGAAATATCAAATTAAATATAACCTATCTTAAAAGCCGCATAAAATCAGGTGCTTTAAAAAAATTGGACGAAACTCTGCTGATAACCATAAACAATATTTTTACTGAGCAAGCTGTAACAAACTTCGAGTACCTACATCTATAAAAGGTCATTGGGCGTATTTAACTCATAATATCAGACCCTTTTTCTAAGTGAGAAAGATAAAGAAAATTATACAGTAAGAGGGCAAAGTTATTTGAAAGAAACATTATAAGTTGTACAAAAGAATCTTTTTCTTTTATTAATGTTGAACTTCGTGAAAGTTGGAATGTGTTATTATTTTTATTACTTTAATTTTTATTTCTAAATTGTATTCTTTGTTTCTACATGCTACAAGCAGAATTTTAAATGAGATAATCTATATAAGTATTTTAACGTAAAATTATTTTTATTTTCTGTAAATACAAATTTAATTTACGTTTTATTTCAGGTAAAACGCTTGTATTAAATAACTTGACCGTTAGATATGTTAGCTGAACCTTTGGCTATTCTTTACATTAAATGCATTTCAGAAGGTACCTTTCCGGAACAGTTAGAAATAGCAAAAATTATCCCACTATCCAAAAAGGGCTCTAAAACAAATCCAAAAAACTATAGACTCTATACTCTCACTCACACTATAGACACTCTCAGTATAGACTCTAACTCTATACTCCGTATTCTGTCCAATTTTTTTTTAATTATTATTAAGAGTAGACTTGCAATCCTTCTAAATTTAAACAAGCTTTTGCACTTTAGACAATTTGGATACTAAAAAAATGTCGGAACAGGGGACGCTATAAATAGATTAGTGGAAGATATTGTTAGTAAATTGGGTAAGAAAAAGAGGGTAGCTGGCATTTTCCTTGATTTAAGCTCTGCCTTTGATACTATTCAACACAAATTACTCATTGCAAAATTGGAGCATTATGATGTGAGAGGCCAAACTTTAGAACTTTTCTCTTCATATTTAAGAAACAGGAAATTGTATGTGAATATTAGTATAAATATGCAAGCTAATGGTAATAGCAATTATAATAAATCTGCTATATAAGATGTAGGAGCGGGCGTACCCCAAGGATCGATTTTGGGGCCTATTTAGTTTATGTTCTTACACGCTGAGGAAATCCTCAGCGTTATAATTATGCCTTACACAGTCTTAGGGATGAAATAGACATAAAACACCCTTAAATGATATACAATGCTCTAATAGAATCAAGGTTGAGATAGAGTGTTCAATTTTGGAGGAATAGTTTTAAATATAACTGTCAGAGAGCCTTTGTACTCCAAAAGAGAGCCATACGAACCATGGTCCGGAAATCACAAATAGAGATCTGTCGGCCACACTTTATAAATTTAAAAATTCTTACTGTGCCCAGCCTCTATGTTTTAGTGTTGTTGGTGAATTAAAAAAAATACCTGCATAACTTTTAAACAGATGAGGAGAGACAGTTGAGGGAAAGTACGCGCGGGAACGATTTTAAAAACAAAATAATACCGCAACTTAATATTGTTCAACATAGTCCTCAATATCAATCAGTGCGGATTTTTAACAGGTTGCCATTGGACTTAAAAACTATAATTTACAAAAGTTCGAGCGCATTTTAATCAAGACCTAAAGCGTGTCTATTGGAGAAATGTCTGTATTCAATAGGCGATGACATATTCACGTTTTAAAAAAAATATATTAGTTAATGTGAGACTGGGTAATATTAGTATGTAGTAGCTTGTAGGTAATGTTATTGTTTTTTTTTTCTTTTTGTTATTTTCTATGATTTATTGTATTATGAATGTGTTAGTTTTATAATTTTAATGATTTCAAACACAATGTGAATTGTTCCTGAATAAATAAATTGAATTTAAATTGAAATTGTACCTAACAGATTATTTTTACTAGTAGGTGCTGACAAATAATTAGTAGGTATCTACCTAATTTCTTGGTTTTTCAAAACCCACAGTCACTAAGTCACTTGAAAGTTACGACGATTTCGAACTAACTAATAATTTCTAGCCTTGCACCGTAATTAATTAATACGTAATTAATGCTCAACTTAGCTATATAATCGTCCAAGTAAAAGCCCTTTGAATAATTAATATTTAAGTACTCGTAAAGCAGGCTGAATGATACAGTTACCTTTACTAACATGTTACCAAATTAATCGTCTGTGAAAGTTTGCAATATGTGCGAATATTTCGACTTTTTTATCTATTTTCTAAAGTTATATTGATGACATATCGAATATTCATATATTTGGATAATTATATTACATTTGAGCGAACCTTCCTCAAGAATTGAGCTATCTTTTTAAAAAAATGTTTTCAATTCTGACCGGTACGAGTAGTTCCGGAGATTAACACGTTCAAACAAACTCTT
Source organism: Amphipoea oculea (assembly GCA_945859645.1). Lineage (NCBI taxonomy): Eukaryota > Metazoa > Arthropoda > Insecta > Lepidoptera > Noctuidae > Amphipoea > Amphipoea oculea. Next base: position 19,491,759 of record OX243880.1, read on the forward strand.
CAGCTTTAGATATAGATTCATGTTAAACTTACATATAACAAAGAAATCTAGATGTTGTGTCAAGTCGTAAAAATCATGCGAAGCAGGGGCGGGTCGCTAGTTTACTTGTAATAATAAAAAGTTGCCACAAACGTGATTGTCAATCTTAAAGTCGTATTAGTCTCGGCAATGTAATTTTAGACTTTTTCTTTAAAAAAAAAAAACAGTAGTTATCAGGAGTCTAGATTTGTGATCAGCGAGGTACCTAATTGTGTAACACAGCACTAATAGCAGCAATGGTTTTCATTTTGACAGTTCAGCATAATTCATTGCGTTATTTACTTTGTTGAGTAGACAATTTTTTCGAAGATACGAAGCAATGGATTGGATTGAATATGAATATCCTTCAAAATGATTCAGATGGTGATAGAAAGAGTTAAGACGTTCTTCATTCCTTGTATTGGTTTTCTCCGTCAAGATGAAGCCCTAAAACCACGATCATCTCTTCCAGCTATTGACTTGCCGAGGTTTCCATTTCCACTTGAGTTAGTCATCCCTTATTATACTTACAACTGAATATTACTCCTATTTAATCCATACTATCACACACTGGCCCCGATTCCCTTGCTCACAAACTAAACTAAATTTAAGTTCAGTGCATCTCATTCTTTCTATTTCATTAAGAAAAGGACAGAACATTAATATTAGTTTAGTCCTGTCAAATTTATGTCAGGCGCTGAGCCTGACATAAATTGTCGTACTTTTAGTAACCAATTTTTTAATCACGTCTAAACTTGTCTATGGAGTATCTTGATTTGACAGGACTAAACTAATATTAGGTCCTTACATATGAAATTGGCGTTTTTCGTACTGGCCACTTTAATCACGAATTTCTCCTCTTTGGTAAGGAATTCCAAATTCAAATTTGTACAGCTATTTACTCATGTATTTGTGCTTCGATGACCGTCATTCATTTGTTTTTTTTCTTCTGTTTTTTCTGTTTGCGTCACTCATTTTACAAAATGGAAAATTTAAAATATCGCATTATTTACGAGTACGAGTTCCGCCGTGGCACTAGTGCTGCGGAAACGACTCGAAGGGTGAATGATGTGTATGGCGGTCATGTTGCAAAAGAAAACACAGTTCGTTTTTGGTTCCAACGTTTTCGTTCTGGAAATTTCGACCTGCAGAACAAGCCCCGTGGACGGCCTGAGACCCAAGTTGATAATGGAGAATTGAAGGCTATTGTGGAAGCGGACCCATCGCAAACCACGTCCGAGTTAGCTGCAGGCTTCGATGTTAGTGATAAAACTGTTTTAATTCACTTGAAGCAAATTGGGAAGATTAAAAAGCTTGAAAGCACGACAACGCCAGACCACACACTGCGCAACAGACGGCTACCAAATTAGAAGAGCTTGAATTGGAATGTCTTAGACATCCTCCGTACTCCCCGGACCTTGCTCCAACAGATTACCATTTTTTTCGCAATTTGGATAACTTTTTGCAAGGGAAAAAATTCAACTCCGATGGGGCAGTCCAAATCGCCTTCAAAGATTTTGTTGATTCCCGTCCGACTGGTTTTTTTAGTAAATGGATCAATGAACTACCTATAAGATGGCAAAAGTGCATTGAAAACAATGGTTCATACTTTGATTAATTAAATATATTATATTAAAAAATATTCGACTTTTTGTTCCTTCCATACAAAACGCCAATTTCATATGTAAGGACCTAATATTTATCTTCTGTCCTTTTCTTAATGAAATAGAAAGAAAAAGATGCACTGAACTTAAATTTAGTTTAGTTTGTGAACAAGGGAATCGGCGCCAATATCCTACTTCCTACTATATCACATCACACTAATATTAGGTCCTTACATATGAAATTGGCGTTTTTCGTACTGGCCACTTTAATCACGAATTTCTCCTCTTTGGTAAGGAATTCCAAATTCAAATTTGTACAGCTATTTACTCATGTATTTGTGCTTCGATGACCGTCATTCATTTGTTTTTTTTCATCTGTTTTTTCTGTTTGCGTCACTCATTTTACAAAATGGAAAATTTAAAATATCGCATTATTTACGAGTACGAGTTCCGCCGTGGCACTAGTGCTGCGGAAACGACTCGAAGGGTGAATGATGTGTATGGCGGTCATGTTGCAAAAGAAAACACAGTTCGTTTTTGGTTCCAACGTTTTCGTTCTGGAAATTTCGACCTGCAGAACAAGCCCCGTGGACGGCCTGAGACCCAAGTTGATAATGGAGAATTGAAGGCTATTGTGGAAGCGGACCCATCGCAAACCACGTCCGAGTTAGCTGCAGGCTTCGATGTTAGTGATAAAACTGTTTTAATTCACTTGAAGCAAATTGGGAAGATTAAAAAGCTTGAAAGCACGACAACGCCAGACCACACACTGCGCAACAGACGGCTACCAAATTAGAAGAGCTTGAATTGGAATGTCTTAGACATCCTCCGTACTCCCCGGACCTTGCTCCAACAGATTACCATTTTTTTCGCAATTTGGATAACTTTTTGCAAGGGAAAAAATTCAACTCCGATGGGGCAGTCCAAATCGCCTTCAAAGATTTTATTGATTCCCGTCCGACTGGTTTTTTTAGTAAAGGGATCAATGAACTACCTATAAGATGGCAAAAGTGCATTGAAAACAATGGTTCATACTTTGATTAATTAAATATATTATATTAAAAAATATTCGACTTTTTGTTCCTTCCATACAAAACGCCAATTTCATATGTAAGGACCTAATATCATAAAGGCGAATGTTTGTTAGTGTGTTTCTATGTTTGTTACTTCTTCACACACAAACGGCTGGACCAATTTTGATAAAATCTTGTATGGAGGTAGCTGACATCCTGGATTAACACATAGGCTACTTTTTATCTCGATATTCTGACGGGATCGAGTCTTATGCGGGTGTAATATTATAAATGCGAATCTAACTCTATATGTTAGTCTGTCTGATACCTTTTCACGCCTAAACCACTAGACTAAAAGAAATTGACCGGGTAGATAGGTAGCCTTAGACCTGAAGAAGGACATAGGCTACTTTCCATCCTAGATACTTGTAAAAAAAAAATATGAAATAGAAAATACATGTCGCGTCAAACGCTAGTCTCTAAATATACTTACATATATTCCTACTACAAACTATAACGCTAAAAGCTATAACAGTTTTTTACTAAATGCATATGAAAGTATATACGGTAGTTAAATAAATAAAACAGTGGCACTCCGGGAGTGCCGACAGAAGTGAAAACAAAACACAAACAGAATACTTTGCCATCACTCACTGACATCCCGAGGACAGCCGAAGACATCCGAAGCGGTGTCGTTACAGTAACAGTGGCGCGAATTCTATGTTTTTTTCCCATATCAAAAAATGTCGAACGCGCCTAAAGAAGTTTTCACTTCAAATAAATATTTTTATTTTTGTTTGTTTGTTCCGGCTAATCTCCTAAACGGCTGGACCGATTATGGCGGGTCTTTCACTGGCAGATAGCTGATGTTATAAGGAGTAACTTAGGCTACTTGTTGTATAAAAAGGATTAGGGATCCGCGCATAAAAATTAAAAACCCATGAAATCCAATTTGTTTTCGGACATGCACGCAGAGTCGCGGGCACAGCTTAATAATTATGTATATTTCAGTGAGCATACGATTGCCACCCCACTTAATAGCCCTACATTTAAGTAATTATATAGTCGCCCTGCATTTTGTATGTAATCGATTTCACGAACAATGAATTTGCGGTATAGTCGGCAACAAAAGTCGATTAACACTATCATTTTTAACATGTCAGCATTTTTTTCAATAAACTGTTTTTTAGCTTTCACATAATAGCAAAGAGTTTATATTCTAAAAAAACAAATATTATGCTCAATAAGATTGAAAAAACTGAAGTGTTTACTTTTGTCGCTGACCGTACACACGACGACATATACATGTATATCTTTTTTTATTTAATCTTTACTTTTTGTTTTTATTTGATGTATGTCTCTGGTGTATTGTGTGTCTTTTAGTCTGTGCTAAATAAATGTACAGCCGCCAGCAAATTAAGCTACCCCAATCTGTCAATTTCTTTGATAGATTTTCAACTTTACTACAAAGTAATAAGGTTCATATTCAATTGGGAAAATTTGACAGATTGGAGTAGCTTGACGTGCTGGCCTCTGTACTTATTTTCTTTCTTTCTTTCTTTTCTTTATATCAAGGTATACCTTTCCAGTTTTAGCTGACCTCGAATTGTATAAGGCTTTTTGTACAATGAGAACTCAACTTATACTGGAAATGTATGGCTTCATTTGTCGTCGTGCGTACCTACTAAGGTGTACCTACAGCAAATTCATCGTTTCCAAGTATTTTCCAAACGTAATTATTTATAAAATGATTAGACCGACACCCTCTATGACCTTACCTGTTAGTAGGGTAACTGTACCGAACTAGGTAGGGGAAAGGAAGGTAAGACGGACCCTGCAGATATGAAGGTGTGTTAGAATGTGCACGTGAAGTCTGGTAAGAACCCCCAAACAAATCGAAGCTTCTACATATAAGTCTACAAGGCTAGACATCCAACGTTCCAGCTCGCCGTCCGGTAAGGACCAGACCCGGCACCCTAATTGCGTAACACACTATCAATCGGAATCAGAATCGTTCTGAAGCAAATTGCTAATCCATTGCTTCATAACTTCGAAAAATTTGTCTGCTCAACACGTAAATAACGAATGAATGTTGTTGAACTGTCAAAATGAAACCGATTCCGATTGATAAAGTGTTACGCAATTGCCCTGGCCCGGGTCGACGGCGCGTTGTGTTCCACGCGCGCCTCAAAGAGATGTCAGCACTAACTGACGGGGTCCGCCCTTAGGAAATTATCTATATCTGTCTTATAATCACATCATCGCTTCACTTGAGAATGGCTAAACCGATTTGTCTTTTTTTTTGTTTCTAAAGTACAAATAAGGCTTTTATAGAAATGAAAAATTGAGTTGAAAAACTGAAAGTGCTTTTTCTATGGGAATTTAAAATTTGGACAGGGCAAAGTCTGTCGGGTCTGCTAATAAAAGATAAATACACTAGTACTCATTCCTATATCTAACAAGGGAAAGCTAATCTTAACACTAAAATATACACCGTTTTCCGGACGATATACATAAACCAGAAGTTCAGACCATGGAAATAAGCATTTTTCATTATGGACAAATTAACGAATTCTTATTTTTTATTTTTTGTTAATGTTCATACAAACTAAATACCTTGACGTAAATCGCCCGATATGCATGCTTCTTTATTCGAATTGGCAACGATGACATATTTTCATTTATAAGATTTGGCGGGCTGAAACTTGTCAAAACTGAGTTAAGACCCTTTCTTACTGCATAGCTCAATTAAATTTCACTAAATGAAATTACAATATCTTTGTAACGAAGCCTTTTCAAGTACTACTTCCTTTGTTAGATTTAATTTGTAAAAGCTATAGAAGCGTTTGATAAAGTTTATGGATATCGTAAAGAACACGGTGTATACTTACATAATAAAATTAGGAAAAACTAAAATGTCATCCTAGAGTCACATGTGAAAGGGAAAGCGATCTAAACACTAATATTGACAAAGGGATTTGAAGGGCCGCGACATGACTACCTGTCCGCCATTTTGCTTTTTTTTTTCAAAATGGCGGCCACGCATGAAACCTATATAAATCAATGCATATAGAATATGCATATAAAACATAATAAGACATAGATATCACGTGATCAACTTTGAACGGAAACGTGACACTTTACGGGGTTTGGTCCTATATGTTTTCTGTTTGCATTGATGTCAGCTCTCGATTTATATAGGTACTAGCAGCGCCTCACGGTTTCACCCGCGTAAGTCTCGATCCCGTGGGAATATCGGGATAAAAACTATCCTATGTCCTTTCCCGGGACTTAAACTATCTCTATACAAAATTTCATCGAAATCGGTTCAGCGGTGTAGGCGTGAAAAGGTAACAGACAGAGTTACTTTCGAATTTATAATATTAGTATGGATCATGCGTGGCTGCCTTTTTGAAAAATAAATCAAAATGGCGGACAAGTAGTATGCCAGGCTCCATATAAAAATCTTCAATCCCCTTAGGTAAAAGTAAAATTTGATCAGCCTAGGGTAATTTAGGAACAATCTAGTCACTTCAGTTACATCCCTGGCGACCACGTTCTATACGTCGCAGTTCCAGGCTATACCTAACTGTGGCCAATTTAACGGCTCATTAACCGAGCTCTTTGGCGGCGGCTCTTAAACTGAGTTTAACTTAACCGTGATTGATCGGGCACTAAGTTGAGATCGGTTCTGTATGTTATGGAAGAGTTATTACGTTTTTTAAGGAGGTTAATAAGATTTTGTTTATAGAAAAACCTGTTACCAAAAAAATATTTCAATGAATTTTTGTGAATGTGGTGGTATTGGTTCTAGCTTGAAACATAGGATGGTTTTTGATCCGATAGCTGGCGCTGTTATCGAGATTAGCGTGGACGAAGTCACGGGTGAAGTGCTAGTAATTTTATAATAGGTGATTCCTTCAATGTAGCCCGCTAAATACAAAATTCTTGAATTCCGCGGCCTTTCATCTCAAGTAGGTAATACTAAAGCAGGGTTTGATAAGTTCTGTACTCCAAAATTCTCAAATAAAAATCGCGGACATACAAACATACATACATACGGCGGGGCAATTGCGTAACACATTATCAATCGGAATCGGTTTCATTTTGACAGTTCAACAACATTCATTGCGTTATTTACGTGTTGAGCAGAAACATTTTTCGAACTTATGAAGCAATGGATTAACAATTTGCTTCAAAATGATTCAGATTCCGATTGATAATGTGTTACGCAATTAGGGTGCGGGTCGAATACAGAACCCCCTTTTTTGAAGTCGGTCAAAAAATATCCTTTAATCCCTATCCAACCTAATTACTTCAAGTGTGCTCTTAACCTCAACAATACATACTTTACCGATTGTCAGATACCTACCTACATCTGCCCAACAATCCAAGGATTACTCACACGCATATAGCAGTGTAGCACATACATAAATAAATATCTAGTTTCACAATAGAACCCAAACCGCGGCGTGATTAGCTCCAAACACAGACAGACTGAAACAAATAGAACGCTAATAAATTAGACTAACGGCTGGATTCGGATAGTTAGACCCGTCTAGTTGGGGATTACATTACACATGCTATTGGGGATTTAGCACACGTGCTGTGGTGACAAGCACATTATCGTTACATTAGTGTGGGTCAACATTAACAAGCAGAGGTGCAGATTACCATAAGTACTCATTCGTTTTAGAGATGGCACTGTATGATTGCTTGCGAGGTTGTAAACTGTCGATAAATTGTGAATTGTACCATACCTACTGCTTACAATATAACGTATTAATTTTCGATAGTTCTTTTTCGATTTCATCCTGTATTATAATACAGGATGAAATTGAATTCATGGGCATCACAGATATAGATATACCTAGATAACGCAAGTATCACGAACTGTATGAAAACTAAGCGAGCCACTTTTTGACTACATACTATGACGTCACAAGCTCGCGCTCTCTCGCTCACGCTCACCCAGCCAGACTGAGCGCGAAAGTGGCGGCTTATGATTTTCGATCGTAAACTGGTGCGATTTTTGGCACAAGAAGTAGGTGCTCTTGCGGTATCTAGGCATATCTATATCTGTGATGGGCATCCTTTTAAAGGGTCATTGTAATCATCATTTTGAACAACTTTTACTATGGGACTAAACCTAAAATCGCGAAAAAAAAATCAGCTGTTCCTTCCATTTATGTTCACATAACTCGTCAAAATGTAGGGAAGAGCTCTGATTTTTTTTCACGGTTTCAGGTTTGGTCCCATAGTAAAAGTTGTTCAAAATGATGATTACAATGACCCCTTAAAAGGATGCCCATGAATTCAATTTTATCCTGTATATCCATGTTAAACCATCAAAGTGTGTGTGTTCATAATCATACGGTGACTAAAGGATGATTTCCATCAAACGGCTCGCATCGCATCGGATCGGAACGGATTTTACAATCTTTAAACGATATTAAATCGTGCAGACAGTGTTTAAAGTCTATATTATCAAGCCGCGCACAGCAGCTTGACCGCGGGCGTCTTCCGCGACTCGCGATCGTAGCCGATAGTATGCTGCGACCGCGTGCGATCGGCCCCGTTCGCCTGTCGTCGTATCCGATTTTTGCCATAAATCATCGCTCCAAACTTTTCCTCTTCTGTGTTTTATGATTATTTTCTTCTTCTTCTAATGCAATAGCCAACAATACTACGTCAACTTCAACCATTTTCAAAAATTAGAACACGTCAATACGATAGGAATGAAACTAGGCGCAGATGCGGATACGTTCGCAAGCGATGGTACGGAGCCGATCGTATGCGTCAACATCCTGCCGGATGCGATCGGCTCGCTTTCTGACGCCACTGGTTTCTTTAGCCTAACCTTACCTTAGCCACCATTCGGTCACAGTTTTACTCCATCGGCCGTCTCCTCGTCTAACTAGATGTCTTGCCCAACTCTATTTGTGCATAGCTCTGTCCGCGGCGTCTTGACATTGCACCGACGACGGATTTCGGACATTACTAACACTGGTTCTGAATTGAGGATTTGGAGATGAGAACTCGTCGAACCCTACTTTAGTATTGCTTAAGATGTAAAGCGCCCTCAAAATTCATAATTTTACATTTCTATTACTATAAAATAACAGCTATGCATTAAATATATCTTTATCTTTAAAATTGATAAACCAAAGAGAAATAGTAAAGTTCTTAAACCGTATAGTATATTTATTTTTATAAGTTTTATGTGTCTTTTGATAATAAAGGATGTTTCAATAACAAATATGAGATGTTCAATAAATGCTTATCTTAAAAAACCTAACCTAATTTATTTGTGGGCAACTTCAGTAGGAGATAGCCCAGTAGTAAGAAGTAACGGCCCTGACTTACGTGTTATGAGTTCGATCCCAGGCAGGCAATTAATTTGTGTAATTTATTCCATCACCACTGCTGTCAGTGGCAGTAGTGAGCAGTAGGTTCGAACCCAAGCAGGCGCTTTACTTTGTGTAAATACATCACCATTGATGTCAAAACGGTAAAGAAAAACATCGAGATGAAACCGGCTTCATCCTAGAACCAAAACTTCGACATGTGACATCCAGCAACCCGCAGTGGGTCCGCGTGGCAGATAATATTGCTCATTTGGAGAAACATCGACGTAACTGCTACTTTTTTTTCCGAGTCTTTGCTTTCCTAACGTAAATACGCTTTCTAAGTGTTTTGGCATATTTAACTCATTTTTGGGAAAAAAATACATTAACGTCGATATTTCTCCAAACGAGCGATACGTACAGACGCCAGCACATCAATCTACTACAATCTGTCAAATTTCTTTAAAAGATTTTTAACTTTGTCGCTAAAGCGTAAGGCTCGAAGTTGATTGGGAAAATTTGACTGTTTCGGGTAGCTTGACGTGCTGGCGTCTGTACAATTTCAGTAAACTCTTAGTTTTCCAGTATTAATAAAATGATACCACCATTTTGTTATAACATACCGTGCTCTCCAGAGCCAGATAAGTAACTTTAAGCTTAGGGCAGACTACAGAAAAACTGTGTGCAATTGAAGCTACGTCATTAGGGTGCAGAAGTTCGTATGTGCCGGGGCTAACGATCGCAACGCAACAATGGCCGCTGACAATTAGCAGGATTAGGAACGATTAGAGGATCGCGCGCAGACATTGTTGCTAGCTTAATGAGGGCTACGTCTTGAGATACGGTTCCTTTTCTATTTAGAAGCTAAAATAAATACAGTATTCCAAAGAAAACTTGCGCTTCGGTTATCTTCGTGTTTCTGATTTAGCACGTACAGTCAGCATCAAAAGTCGATTAACACTATCATTTTTACATGTTATTAAATTGACAACAACTTTTTTCAATAAACTGATTTTTACCTTTTTTTAGCTTTTCACATAATAGACAAGAGTTCTAAAAAAATTTCTTCTGCTGCAATTTTGAGCAAATATTTTGCTCAATAAGTAAGATTAAAAAAACTGAAGTGTTAATCAACTTTTGATGCTGACCGTACCTACGTCGCGCCCCAGAATAACACTTCACAAAGGTAATGCTTCTAAGTTTTGTCGAACCGCGCTTTGTAGTAGCACCTATCGTTGCAAATTTGTATGAAATTTTCTCTCGGTCTGACGACTTTGAAACGGTGAAACTGGAACCATAACTTTCTTATGTGTTTTTATGGTGGAAGGGTTTCATCAAAAACAAATTTTACGAAATTCAAAACTCTATTTTCTACAACTAATATCACAACTCAGATACAAAAAACCTTTTAACTATACATTTATAATTATTAATTTCATTTTCATAAACATTATAATCGATCCCGGTATCGGTATCAAGGGTACCAAGGGTTACTCCTTCTGTTCCCGCAGCCTCACTTGTATGAGATGCCCCGACACGGGTCGCAGTGCTATGTCTACCTTCAGCTGCAGCTTGTCAGCCTCTGACACGAACTCCAGCTCCCTCACACAGTGGGCCAGCACCGTCTTGAGTATCGCCATTGCGTACTTCTTACCTGATGAATAAATGGAGAAAAGAAACTAATTATCAAAGGCTTATGTTTAACTTATCACCAGTAAAGTAAAATATAACATCAAAAAAACACTTTTTACTGCCAAAAATAGTAAATGATCACCAAAATTAGAACTCAATTTTATTGTAAAATACCTATAAGTAGGTACTCCATTTATTATAACATTAGAAAAAAAGAGGCTCGCCGATGCAGGAGTACGAAACCTTTTATTTTCAAGTTAAGTTCAAACAATTTTAATAAATAATGTATGTGCTTTATTTGTAAGTAATAATGTATGGCATAAAATAAAGTATATTCTATCTATCTACTCGTCACGATGCTTGGATAGGTATCTACATGAAATGAAACAATTTTTAGTAACAATCAGTTTATTAAAAATGACTTTATATAAACCGAAAAAATAAAAAAAACACGTGCTACCACAACTTATGAAGGGAATAGGGAACATTTTAGATTTGGTAGAGTTATAGTGACATGAAAAACGTTCCCGGTACTGTCCGCCCCTGCTTCTTTTAGATTTTAAACTTTGACACTATAATATTTTATGTAAAAACTAAATAATTTTAAATGAAAGCCTTGTGATTTCAGAAGGTAGATAAGTTAAATAAGTACAATGAAGTGTGACTGCTGTTATTTAATTTGATTATATTTATTATATTATACCTCCACATCAATCTTGACTGTAATAATGTTTGTTGTACTTTTATTACAAAGTGTGCCCCTAAAAGAGCCTTTTTTAACTTCTGTCTAATTCTATAGTAAATGGAGTATAGGTAAACGTATTTGTATTTTCATTTGCTCGCAATTACATCCTATGTGCGGGGCTCCTATTTCTGTGTAAAGGGTTTAAAGTAACCTAACCAAACCTAACCTCGGGCTGCCCAGCTAGAACTATTGTAATTTTAGACTTAATTTTTTGGTGTTTAGTATATTTTTGGTGGTTATTATATTTAACCCCATTATCAAACATTACATAATGAAAACCAAATTCAGTCATTTATTAATATTAGGCTGAGAATCAGCACAACAAATTACATAAGACAGTTCCACGAAACGCCCGACCTTCAAAACTTAACCTTCATAAACTGAAGCCTCTTCTTAAGAAGACAGGTGGACCGTGGAAACTACAGAACGCCAACTGCTACGATCCTAGCATAATCAGCCCATAATGTTCCAACTGCTGGGACACAGGCCCCCTCTCTTCGAGAGGCAGTGGGCTGTAATTTACCACGCGGGCTCAGAGCGGGTTGATAGACGTCACGTGTCTTCAAATAATTTTTGGTTCTAGGACATGCGAGTTTCGTCACGATGTTTTCGTACACCATATTGAGAGCAGTGGTGATGAAATACACAAAGTAAAGCGCTAGTCTGGGTTCGAACCTACGACCTACAACTCGTAAGTCGCGGCTGTTACCACTAGGCCACCAGTGCTTCTCCATAAACATGAACATAATAAAGGAGATGTTACGTAGAATCATATCAGAGGGCAATTCTCGTAATTTTAAAGAACGTTCACAGTCTAATCTCGAGTCTCAATCTGTCAAAAATACCTCTATTCCCTGCATTTACGACAAGTTTTTGACATTGATTGTCGTTTTTAGTTACGGGAATTGGCCTTCACATGGCCTTCTGTAGTTTCTGCCTATGGCCATGGGAAAAAGTCGTGAATTTATGTATGTTTGCAGGTATGTGTAATAATTGAACAAAATGCTTAATTAACAGCATAGGTAGCTAATGTTTAATGATTCGCCATTCACAATAATGCACACGGTCATTATCGCTTTAAGTATTGTCATTTACTTCTAAGTCGTTGTCATTCACGTAAACATGTTTTACATGAATAACTTACATACCTAATATGTACGTTGCATAATGAAATAAAGCAACAACAACAACTTTATTATTGTCCCTGTCCGTGGACACTCTTTTTAAATCAAGATATTACAAAATCCTGGGTACATTATTATTGTTGCTTCTATATGTGAGAACAATGTAAAAAAACACATACATGAAGAAACAATACAAGAAATAAGATTAAAAATAAGCCAGTCTCAACCGACGGCGCCCGTTCACGAACATGACGCATGGATCAGCACCATCCAGCTCAACCATTTTGTAGGGAACCGAATGATCCAACACACGTGCCACCATCAGTGAGACATTTAAGTGAGCATGACACATTCTCAACTGCCATGCTCTTTCAAGTCAACATCAAAAAATCATAATAAACGGCAGCACTGAGACGTCAGGTCCGGAGACCGGACACCTGTCAGAAGTGTCAAAGCGCCTATATTTTCTATAATTGTGACCATGGAATTATTATGTACTACGTACAACGTAGTAAATAATAATTCCATGACGGCAGCACTGAGACGTCAGGTCCGGAGACCGGACACCTGTCAGAAGTGTCAAAGCGCCTATATTTTCTATAGTTGTGACCATGGAATTATTATGTACTACGTACAACGTAGTAAATAATAATTCCATGACGGCAGCACTGAGACGTCAGGTCCGGAGACCGGACACCTGTCAGAAGTGTCAAAGCGCCTATATTTTCTATAGTTGTGACCATGGAATTATTATGTACTACGTACAACTAGTACATAATAATTCCATGGTTGTGACTTATTGATGAACGAATGAATGAAACATGATGAACATCATCAATATATTTTATATTCGTTTTCGAAATGGAAGACCGCTTGTCAAAGTGGCGCCAACTGGTAGCGTTCATGAAAACCCCCATCGACTACTGATGGGGGTTTTCATGAACGCTACCAGTTATTATTACACATTTTTTTTTTTGCATGATTATTAAAATCTTTTATTAAACGATTAAGTATCCTTAATAGGCAACACATTTATCTAATGTTCTTTTATTGTGTTTCATCAATGACCATATTGATAGACCGATAACTTTGATTATATAATGTCAAAGACCGATAACTACTGATCGTCAAATTATGTTCAGAAATACCTACCTAAGCTCTTTAGCTTGGCTATGTACCTAATATTTTTGGACAACAAAATAGGAATTATTTGAGGTTCGATTATTTATTATTTGGAACCGAACAAGCAACCTGAGGGGCAATTCCCGTAATTTTAAAAACGTTCACTCTCAATCTGTCAAAAATACCTCTAATTTCCCTACACTTTGACATGTTTTTGACATTCGTTTGTCACCGAGTCGAGACTGCGACTAGATTTTTAACGTTTTAAATTACGAGAATTGGCTTTCTGATAACATGGATTTAGTAGGTACATGATTCACAATTCCCAAATTTTTGTCGGTTATTAAAAAAATATTGTTGTTCCATACATTTTGACTGCGTAAGTAGGTATTACACTTTTCTATGAAACAGGAGTTTTTTTTAATGATAACCTACGATCAATTTCTTTGTCTAAAATCATGTGCTGAATTTATGGTATACCCTGAATAGATACCATTTTGAACAACCGGTGTAAACTCACCAATACAAGCTCGTCTCCCATAACTAAAGGCGAGGAAGGCAGCGGGCGTGCCAGGGGGCTGGTCCTCTAACCAGCGCTCAGGCCTGTAGAGCTTCGCGTCAGCTCCCCACACCCGAACTGACCGGCCAGCGCCCCAGAAGTTTATACCACATGCTGTACCTTTCGGAATTGTGAAGGATTCTGAAACAATGCAAATATGTAAACCCTTTTTTACTTACTCGGAGAAATAAAATAACTTATAATCCAAGGGTGTAAAAACCGAGTCAGTTCCACTCTCCGTAATTGTGTTTTTTTTTTTTTGTTATACTGGACCAGGGAACCTTTTGGTTACGGAGATATTGAAGGTCAAAGTTCCAACTGTTTTTCACGAAAAACTTAACACCACAATTTCTCCGCTGCAATGCAAACATAATGTTTTGCGTCCTTTACATTGCGCGCTGCCGTAAACAGCAATTTTTCACACATAAAATAAAAGTTGTTTTCCGGCAATATTTCTTGCTCAATGTACTTAGTTTGATGTGTATAACGGTTATGTGATTGGTCTTTTTTCAGCTTGTATGTTAAGGTTACTACAAAGTTAAAGGCAACGTTTGTAAATAGGACCATATTATAAATTCATTCAAACCAAGCGAGGTTTCTAGTTTGGGCATGTTTTATAGTTTTCTTTAAACTATTGTACAGACGCCAGCACATCAACCTACCCGAAACTGTCAGATTTTCCCAATCAACTTTGAACCTTATATTTCAGTGATAAAGTTGAAAATCTAATAAAGAAATTTGACAGATTGAAGTAGGTTGATGTGCTGGCGTCTGTACATACCCTCGATTACTGAAAATGTTTTGAAATAAATTAGCACCCTAATTGTGTAACACAATATCAATCACAATCTGAATTATTTTGTAGGATATTGCTAACCCATTGCTTCAAGTTCGAAAAAATTGTCGGCTCAACAATAATGTATTGAATGTCGTTGAACTGTCAAAATGAAAGCCATTCCTACTGTAAATGTGTTACACAATAACCCCGCTGTTTAGGTTGTCAAATCTGAAGCCAAGTTAGGTATTTGATTGTTATTTAGGTCAAAAAATCACAGCGTGTAAGGCTGGCTTTCACAGCTATCCGGGAGACCCGTATGGGCTGTCAGTACGGGCGCCCGGAGCGGGAGCACATGTTAGGCGCTAGAACATCGTTTCACAGCGACGCGGCTTGATCCGTACACGACCCGCTCCGGGTTGAGCCCGTACAGCGCATCTGTCTCCTGCTAGCAACCGTATCGTACTGAATCATCGTTTCAGAGCCCTGCGGGTACTACCCGTACGGGTCTCCCGCGTACGGTCGGCCCATACGGGTCTCCCGGACAGCTGTGAAACCAGCCTTAGTAAATTTTTTGTTGATTTATCTTTTAGAAACTTGGTTCTAATGTTGAACTCACTAAGAGGCAGGTCTTTGTCAGCGTAGCGCAAGATGCCAGGGACAGGCGGGTACATCCGCAGTGTCTCGTTGATAATCGCCTCGCAGTACTCCATCCGAGACAGGTCGTCCTTGCACACTGGACGCTTGCTGTCGCCGAATATACTTTTAAACCTGGAGAATAAGAACAAGTTTTCGTCAACTTACGTCACTTTACGTCAACCGAAAACTTCTTAGGTGGACAAACTTCTGTAATATACAATGTGGAGACGACAACACTATAATCAATTAAAACACTGATAACACTAATGTATAGGAGTATTTTGAAACTTTCAAATAAGTAAATCCTAACATCGAAATTTAAAAAATGATTTTTGAAGTGAAAACTTCTTTAGCGGCGTTGCACACTTTTTTGTAATGGGTAAAAAATGTTAAACTCTCGTCAGGACACGTGACCGTCAGGAGAGATTTCCCCCCCCCCCCCTCTCTTTCTACGGCGGCGCAAACCGAAGTGAACCAAGTGACACACGACAATGGATGGATGGATGGATGGATGGAGTGGAAGTGGAAGTCGAAGTCGAATTCGAAGTCGAAGTCGAAGTGGAAGTGGACGTGGACACACTGCTGTGTATTCGTAACATTCGTGTATATAAAGTGTTTAAAATATGGAAATTGAACAAAGTGCATCTATTAATGAAAAAAGGGACGCAAAAGAGTGAAAAAAATGAGTTATATTAATTCAATTAATAATTGATTTATTCAAGTTTTCACTTCTGCCGGCACTCCCGGAGTGCAACCCGTCTTTTTTTTTCAGTAGTTTTGGGACGACTATAGATTTTGCTAATCTTTGATTACCTAGCTATAGTGACGAAACTATTGGATATATTTGCATGAATTTTTGTATGCAGGCTGGGAACGTCATTAAATACCTATACAAAAATTATTTTTAATGTCGTATTGTCGTTTCCACCTTATAGAATTTTGATCTAGGTTCCAAGTGAATTGTGACTCGTGATTCAACTCAGCCGTTAGCCTGAGGCCAAACCACCTTCTGACCATAGTTGTTTAAGGAAGATCTAAATGCTTCTGACTAATTTGGGACAATACATCAGGAGGCTTAGTTAAATTTTCAAACAATGTAAGTATGGTTATAAACAACACATTTTTGAAGTGAAAACTTCTTTAGCGGCGTTGAACACTTTTTGTAATGGGTAAAAAATGTTAAACTCGCGTCAGGGCATCGCGTCAGGACACGTGACAGTCAGGAGAGATTCCCCCCCCCCCCCCCCCCCCCCCCCATCTCTTTCTACGGCGGCGCCAACCGAAGTGAACCAACTGAGACACGATAATGGATGGATGGATGGATGGTGATGGCGATGGCGATGGCGATGGTGATGGTGATGGCGATGGTGATGGTGATGTGATGTGATGGTGATGGTGAACGCGGACGCGGACGCGGACGTGGATGAACAGCTGATGGCTCGACCGTCTGTGTAGTAGCCACACTGCTGTGTATTCGTAAAATTCGTGTATATAAAGTGTTTCAAAAAATGGAAATTGAACAAAGTGCATCGATTAATGAAAAAAGTGACGCAGAAATAGTGAAAAAAACTTAGTTATATTAATTCAATTAATAATTGATTTATTTCAACGTTAATATTCAAGTTTTTACTTCTGCCAGCACTCCCGGAGTGCATCCCGTCTTTTTTTGACGTTCAAGCGTCTTTACACTTTAAGCAACGTTTATAAATAAAGGTGTAGATTGCAGCAGAAAAACAAGAGATATTCTTCGTTCTTACTCTGCATGCAACTTGTCCTGTATCCTCGGCTTGCAGCCGATCATCAGCAGCGCGTAGAACAGGGTGGAGGCGACCGTCTCCTGCCCCCCCACGATGATGGTGTCCACCTCCGACTTGATCTGCTGCTCCGTCAGGCACGCGTCAGTCTCGCTCAGCTCCATCAGGATGTCCAGGAAGGCTTTGAACTTTGGACCGTCTTTGGCATCTTTAATTCAAGGTCAAATCAAATTAGCTAACAAAACTCTAGAGACATGACAGATTAGATATTTTACATTATTCTTACCACATTTTTTTTCTCCAATTTTACTTTTCTCTTTGTTCTTTCTTTCAAGTTTTCTCTTGTTCATTATCTGTTTCAATAAAATACCAATAATTACTTAGGTACATATCGTCGACCATAGAAATGTAAATATATGTATCTATGTCGTCGACCGTAGGTTCAATTGAGGTAAGGGACAAAATACCCAAAATGAGTTGAGTATACAGTTTTGTTCAGAATTTTTCGCTCTATAGAATGGTGAATATGAAAAAATTCTAGCTTAAGAAAATGTCCCTTACCCTAATGATTTTTGGATCCAAAGGGGTTAGAAGATTTTTGTATGGAGGGTGGCCCTAAGGTCGGCCGCCATTTTGATTTTTTTTCAGAATCGCGGTGCACAACAAATGTTATATATTTAGATAGAGGACACTTATACAAACAAAAATGTAATGTAACATAATATCCTAAAGCGTCAGGTTTCGGAGTTATTCACCAAAATATAAGTCGAAAACAACAAGGGTTTTTTTGTTTTTTTACCTCCAGGTAAGCATATTGAACTATTGAGTTAATAGAAACGTTATAAAACCTTTATGGAGAAGAAACAAATGAAGAATAGACATTTTTTAAATAAATAATTAAACACGGCAATTTATAATACTTACGTTTTTTAATCCCAGAGACTAATCTGACATTTAAGTCTTTTGTGTTTTCGTTTTTTTTAGTATAGAAGTTTGACATTACACTTGTCAGATTAGTATCTGGGATTAAAAAACGAACTATAAATTGCGGTATTTAAATATTTATTTTAAAAATGTCTATTCTTCTTTTGTTTCTTCTCCATGAAGGTTTCATAACGTTTCTATTACCTCAATACTTAGTTCAATATGCATACCTAGAGGGAAAAAAAACGAAAAAATCCTTGTTTTTTTCGACTTATATTTTGGTGAATAACTCCGAAACCTGACGCTTTAGGATATTATGTTATATTACATTTTTTGTTTGTATAAGTGTCCTGTATCTAAATATATAACTTTTGTTGTGCACCGCGATTCTGAAAAAAAATCAAAATGGCGGCTGATTTTAGGGCCAAAACCTTCAAACCCCTTTCAAATCAGCCCCATAATAACGTCCGAAAAAAAACTTTGTCGGCCTCTCCTGAAAAATCGTATTTTGTCCCTTACCTCAATTGAACCTACGGTCGACGATATTGGGATTCTTCTGTGTATTTTGATTATGATTGAACTAAATATCAAAATATAGACATAAATGATTAGCGGATAACCGCGATTTTCACAAGGTCCACAGGTCTAGAACCAATCTTCTATAGTCCACGCGGAGCTAGTTGGCCGCTGAGGTGGGGACAGGGGTGAGGCGGCGGTTCGCAACGCACGTACTGAGTAATGCGGCCCCGTCCCTCCGTCCCACCGCTCACATACCTAAGGCGCGGCCAACTAGTTCCGCGCGGACTATAACTATCCAGTACATAAGAAATAAAAGAAAGAAACAAAGAAGTCAGAAGAAGGATTTGCCTAGAGAAGATCCATTCCACTTACAGTATCAGAAACATGATGTAAAATAGCGACGCACTTGGTCATCTCTCTGTGCGCAGGAGTGAGCCTATAGATGATGTCAGGGTGAATCAGCACGTTGAGGGCTCTGCTCATGATTAGCTCCAGGCAGCGGTTGAACGCTTCGTAGTACTCCGTCGTCACTATGCTCTCCGATATCTTTGATACTCCGAGGGCTGTTTCTGGTGGATACAATGGTGAACCTTTGAGTTTCTTCGGAAAAATATCAAAGTTCTTCTGTACCGATAACACATTAACACGTAATCTTACATGATTATAGGTCTGAAGAGAGTTGATATTCATGTGAGGTTATGTGTTTGTTAAAGACAATTATTTCGTTATTAATAATCCTTTTTCCATCCGTTTATGATAATTCCTATACTTACTATAGATCATACTTTAACTTTAAAAATAAACTATTAATCTCAATCTGAATCATTTTGAAGGATATTGCTAATCCATTGCTTCATATGTTGGAAAATTTTGTCTGCTCAACAACGTAAATAACGCAATGACTGTTGTTGAACTGTCAAATGAAACCCCTTGCTACTTATAGTGTGTTACGCACGGATATCGATTACGCAATGACCCCGCAGTATATATTTTTTTTGAAGTGAAACTTCTTTACGCACGCTTGACTTGGGGAGTAAGCTGGCGAACGCGTGACGTAAGCGTTACGAAAAGTGTGATCGGGCTAGGCGAACGGGAGTTGAGTGGAGGATATAAGCAAGAGAAAGCAGTGCGCGCACCCATTTTCTTTCTCTCTTCCTCTCATAGCCAAATACGTTTGAAGTTTCGCTTCAGTCGTGTGGTCATAAGCACACTCGGTTTTTTTTTTAAGAATTTTTATAACGAGAAAATTCCCAACTTACGGCAAATAGTCTCCAGTGTCGTGAGCGCCAGGTACTTGTGTATGATATCGAAGGGACTCTTCCCCACTTCAGTCTTCAGATTCTCCACCAGCTTGTGCGCTTGCGCATTGAACACGCCGAGATACCCATCCACTACCGAGCTGGTGAACGTTCCCGCTAACGTCTTGATATTGTGCTTCCATATGTACCCTGTGACCGGAACAATGAACAAGTACAAGCACATATTCTTAAAAAATAATATAACATCCCTTATTAATCGGTACAGTGAGCCGCAGGACCAATGCCAAACTCGAAATACCTTATTACTTAACATGGCACATTGAGTTTTAAAAAAAGTTCGGATTTGTCGAATACCGTCACTGCTAGAGCGGTTTCGTACTACATTTACATCAAACTCAAACTCAAAGCATTTATTTCAATTAAACCAATTACAGGCAAGGGGTCGGTCAGTCAGAAAGATGAAGCTAGTTGCCCATTCCAAAGCGTAGGTACCTATGGAGAAGAACGGGCAAGAAACTCCATGGACACTCTTTTAAATCAAAATAATATGGTAACAAAGTCTTGGTTCGTCCGATCCGAATCCGAGAAATGCCGGTCCGAAGTGACCATTGTCCTATTTGTATGAGGGACTAGCTTCTGCCCGCGACTTCGTCCGCATGAAATCTCACCCTCCCCCCATTCACCCTCTTAGGGGTGGAATTTTGCAAAACCCTTTCTTAGTGGATACCTACTCTTCACTAAGAAAACACCCTCCAAATTTCATGTCTCTAGGACCAGCGGTTTAGGCTGTGCGTTGATATATTAGTCAGTCAGTCAGGACTTTGAATTTTACATGTATAGATTACGCACTAGATCCGAACAAATAGGATTATGGACTATTTCACGGATTCGGATCGGACGTAATGCGAAACCGCCCTTAGGCCTTTTGTAGACTGCCTCCTTTTGCGAGGATGTCATGTCTGCAAAGGAGGCGGCCGAGTGGGAGAGAGAAGCCGCATCCTCTCTCCCCTCCCGCAGGTGACGCACCGGCTTGAGTATTAATGTTCTGTGCGCACCGGGCGCCCGAGAAGGGTGCAAAACGATCTGCGACCTCCATGAGAGGTGGCCTGCGGTCGGCGGACTAGGGGCGTCCGTCGTCCGATCAGACAGGCCCGAGTTGGCGCTGCAGTGTTCCACGCGCGCCACTCGAGAGTGGGTGCGGCCATTACAGGAATGGGCGCACGGGGAGGTGGGACCCGCTGAGGAACAGCGGGTCGAGGCCTGTCGGGGGAGCGGTGAATGCTGTTGCGAATCCCGCACCCCCGGCTATAGGTAGAGGTGGAACGCCGCGGTGGTTTTAGCCGGTAAGAGTCCGGCATGCCCCTCTGTCACCCCCACGATAGAGGAAGTCCATGAGGATTTCCACCGAGAGAAAAGTTGATTGGGCAAATTTGAAAGATTCGGGTAGGTTGATGTGCTGGCGTCTGTACCTATAGGTTGATGTGTAGCTGTGTGTACACATGCTTACAAAATGCGTATGTTTATGCTTACCAGGTGCGGTGACCAGTCCATCTCCGAGCCAGATTCTCCCAAAGCTGTAGTAATATGACTTCTCAATGAACGCGTTTGTGATAGTCTTCACGTCATCCGGGTCTTGGGTCACTGCAGAAAACGTCATATTACATTATACTTGGTAAAATGAATCGGGAAATAATAATGGTTCCGAAAATCAAATTAATCTCCAGCGATCTGTGGCCGACTAAAAAAATGGATCTTCGAATAACAAAACTAAACTTCCGAATAAAATACTGAATTACTAAGTTAGGTACCGACAACAGAGGTTTTGTCAAAATAATAATTAAATAACGTAGTATATACGCGGGGCTACGTCGACTTAGGATGCAAGAGTGAGCGAAGGGCACCCCGAGGTTCGGTTTGGTTAGTTAGCCCCGCGAAGCGGGGCTCCGTCGACATAGGATGCAAGAGCGAGCGAATGAGAATACAAATACCTTTACCTGGGTATATATGTCTATTAAAACGTAATTTAAGCTGGTAGCAAAATATTATAGAAATAAACAGTCGTGTTTATTTTTCGAAGATTTCAGTATCTCATTCGGTCGTTTCGTCATTTTTATTAGGCCAAAAGTAGTCAGAAAGTTAGTATTTTAGGCAGTAGATTTAATATTTTGAGTAAGGACAATTCTTATTTTTTGTCGGAGCTTTTATTACTATCCAAATGAATCTAGACAATTGGAATTTAAAAGTTTATCTATCAAATATTTATTTACTGTGAAATAAACTGAAATAGCTACTTATTATGAAGTTAGGTAAGTATATAAAAAAGGGGACGAGCTCATCGGGCATCAAAAAAATTCGTCCACTTCGCTATCGATGTAAAAAGTGAACGTTGAATGGCAACGCCACGCGCCAGCCCACTCTAGTCACGTGTAGAGTCGACCAAAAATTGATTAAATATTGAAATTGCCCCGCGGTTTCATCCGCGTAAATGTCGATCCCGTGGGAATATCGGGATAAAAAGTAGCCTATGTCCTTTCCCGGGACTCAAACTATCTCTATACCAAATTTCATCTAAATCGGTTCAGCGGTTTGAGCGTGAAGAAGTAACAAACATATAAACACACACACACACACTCACAAACTTTCGCATTTATAATATTAGTGTGATTGATATTGTTACGAGCTTGGGGTTCGTGACAATAAAAACTGCCGATTTAAAAACCAAAAATAGACACTTTAATTAAAAACAGCAATTACAACTTTAACACACTAACAATAAAACACAATCGCACTACAAGATCACTTGAAAGTCGCACTTGAAGATCGCTTCGATGTTTTCGCTTGTATCGCTTATCCAAGACTGAATGCCGGCTCGCAGGCACACCGGCCTTATATAGGCCTCGGATAGTTCCAGAACCTTCTACCGTAGAAACATCTAGAATGTTCGAGTACATACCGAACCCGACGGACCAGACGTCGATAGTTCTGGAAAGTTCTATCATCGAAGTTTCTAGAAGGGACCCGAATAATTATAAATTCTGCTACTCGATACTAGATGGCGCTAGTGGTAGCTAATGTCGCCATCAATTGTGGCGCGCAACACTGCCCCCTCCTAAGACATGCTCGTCCCGAGCATTATTGGCCCCATAATAACGCGCCAGTCGATCCACATGGACGATCTTAGGAGTACCTCTTGCACCTTTCTGTATCCGGTAGGTTACGTCATTGATCTTTGTCACAATCCGGTACGGTCCGTCCCATTTAGCTTGAAGCTTAGGAGATTTCCCTTTGCTGCGGACTGGATTGTGCAACCACACTAGTGATCCTTCGTCGAACCCTTTATTGTTCATTTTGCGGTCATAACGGGTTTTCATCTTCTCAGACATTTGCTGGCCCGATTGTCTGACGTGCTCATTGATGTCATTCATTTTGTTCCGCAAGTCATTCGCATAATCGGTTATACTGCGTGGGGCATCAGGCGGTATTCCAGTGATCAGGTCTGCAGGCAGCCGTAACTCCCTTCCAAAGTTTGCGAAAGCTGGTGTCACCGATGTACTTTCGTGAACAGCACTTCGATATGACAACAAAAACGGTTGTATGTGCTTGTCCCAATCTCGTTGCCGATTTTCCACAACTTTTGCCAGGTATCTCTCCAATGTCTGATTAAATCGTTCTACCATTCCATCCGACTGTGGGTGGTAAGAAGTTGTTCTCGTTTTATGTGTACCCATTACTCGGCAAGTTTCCTGGAATATTTGGGACTCAAAATTCCTTCCCTGATCACTGTGAATCTCTAAAGGTACTCCAAAACGGCAGAAGACTTCATGGACTAGTTTATCTGCGACTGTCGAAGCTTCTTGATTTGGAATGGCGAAGACTTCCGGCCACTTAGTGAAGTAATCCATTACAACCATGAAATACTTGTTACCACTTTCACTTTCCGGAAATGGTCCTGCAACATCCAGGGCTATCCTCTCCCATGGTGCACCAACATTGTATAATTTCAATGCACCTCTACTACGCGTCTGAGGTCCCTTTACAGCCGCACAACTTGTACATTTGCGACACCAGTCCTCGACATCGTCACGACAGTGGACCCAGTAAAACCGTTCTCGTATCTTCAGTAGGGTCCGTTTAACTCCCAAATGGCCTCCTGAACAACCATTATGGTACAGCTGTAGAACATCAGGTACTTTAGCTTTAGGGACAACCATTTGAAAATGACAGCTGTCTCCTCGAGCATTTTCCCATTTACGGCACAGGACTCCTTCCTGAATCACCAAGCTGTCCCATTGGGCCCAATAGCTTTTTGTGATCGAACTCATCGCTGAGACGTCGCTCCACGTGGGCTTAGGTGCACCGGCCTTTATCCATTCGAGAATCGGCTTGAGGTCTGAATCTTCCTGCTGGGCACGTTGTAGGGTTTCCTTCCACTCGTTGCTGAGGTCTGTCTTGAGCATCCTCACAGGTACGACTTCTTTACTTTCTTGCCTAGTACAATGCTTGCAGTCTTCAGGACAAGGTCTTCTTGACAATGCATCCGCGTTGCCATGAGATTTTCCGCTGCGATGTTCGACCACGAAGTCGTATTCCTGCAGTAGTTCAATCCATCTCGCAACTTGACCTTCTGGATTTTTGAACTGCAATAGCCATTTCAGTGCAGCATGGTCAGTTCGTAAGTGGAATTTCCGCCCCAGAAGATATTTGCTAAAATGCTGCAATGACTTTACCACAGCAAGCAATTCCCGTCTCGTGACACAATAGTTCCTTTCCGGCTTTGACAACGACTTGCTGAAGTACGCTATTACAACCTCTTGATCACCATTCCGTTGAGACAATACACCACCAAGTCCTATGTCACTTGCGTCTGTGTCAACTATAAATTCCTTGCCTGCATCAGGGTACCCCAAAATAGGTGTTTTGCACAGTCGGTCCTTTAACTCCTGGAATGCGATGTTGCAACTTTCATCCCAGCAGAAAAGTCGCTTCTCCTCGGTTAGCTTGTGCAGGGGTTTGGCTATATCCGCAAAGTTCTTAACAAATCGCCGATAATAAGAGCACAAACCCAAAAATGCTCTGACCTGCGTCTTATCTTTTGGAACTGGCCAATCCTTGACAGCGGCGATTTTCTCTGGATCCGTGCGGATACCTTCTTCCGACACTACATACCCCAAAAAGCTAACTTGTCGTTTGAATAGTGAACACTTCTTCGGACTTAACTTGAGGTTGGCACTCTGGATCTTCATGAGCACGCGTTCCAGGTTTTGAAGATGTTCTTCAAACGTGCGGCCTACGATGATGATGTCATCCAAGTAGACCAGACAGGCATCGCCAATTAGCCCGGTAAGTACAAGTTCCATCAACCTTTCAAACGTTGCCGGAGCATTGCACAATCCAAACGGCATAACTTTAAATTGCCAAAGACCCTTTCCTGTCGAGAACGCAGTTTTCTCCTTGTCCTTTGGATCGATTTCAACTTGCCAGTAGCCACTTTTCAGGTCTAGCGTGCTAAACCACTTTACTCCAGTAAGCATGTCCAGCGTGTCATCAATTCTTGGCAAAGGATAGCTGTCCTTCTTCGTAACGTCGTTCAGACGACGATAGTCAACACAAAACCGCATGCTGCCGTCCTTCTTCCTTACCAGCACTACAGGTGAACACCATGGACTAGATGAAGGTTCAATAACACCATCCTTCACCATTCCTTCGATCATGGTTTCCACTTCCTTTTCACGTGCTACCGGCAATCTCCTTGGCCGCTGACGGATAGGCAATTCTTCTCCTGTGTTTATTTTGTGTTGAACTAAGCCAGTCTTCCCAATGTCAGCATCGTTTGACGAGAAAACACCGTCGTACTTGAGTAACATCTTCTTCGCCTTGACCATTTCATTTTGGGACAGAGCGCTGCGGCAGTCTTCTAAAAGTGTGGACACTTTCGTTTGTGCATCCTTGTTGAGGGTCCCAGTCGATAGATATTGGCATCGACGTAACCAATCCACTTCCTCGCAAGTACCAACTAGTGTGCCTTTTTCTATAATCTGTTCCTGATCACAAAGGTTCAGCACACGTACCCCTGAGATGTCGGTGGCTCTGACCAAAGTTCGTGCCACTTTCCATGGAAGGTCATTGTCTACCCTTTCCACGAGTACACAACGATTAGTTTGCCCAGGATTCCGAGGAAGACTAACCGGCACAATCGTTTCTGATCTCGGCGGAAGAACAATCTTTTTAAGGCTGTACACATTCCCTGGTAATGCCCCTTCCATAAAAAGTTCCTCTTGTCCACATTTCAAAACACCTTGCTTGACGTCAATCTCGCAATAATTCTTCCTCATAAAGTCAAGGCCCAAGATGCAATCGTCCATTATATCAGCCACGATGACATTATGCAGGTAGATTCTGTTGCCTAGCTTCAACTCCATCTTCTTCTCTCCATGGACGGGTATACGCTGACCGGTGGCTGTTACCAAATTAATGCGTTCTCGGTTGTATGCGGAGTCCCCAAGGAACTGACTTATAAGTTGGGAACTGACAACCGTACGAGAGGCTCCAGTATCTATGGTTAGCTTACACGGCGTTCCGTTAACCTCGCCCTTGATGATTAAGCTGTTCCCGTCATGGGTTTGTGTGATCGAAATCCTTGGGGCTCTTTGAGCATCAGCCAGCACCCGCCCCGCAGTCCTGGCTATTACTCGTTTCCCTGCTGCTGTTGCTGGGCGGTGCTGTTAGCCGCACTACCCTCTGGAGCTCGGTCTTCTCTTTCTGCAGTTCGCTTAGGGCAACTGGATCGAAGGTGGCCCCTTTCCCCACAGCCGTAGCACCTAGGGCTGTATCCTTTATTGCGGTCGCGAACTGTAGCCGCTGCAACCTCCCTGACACGATGGGAACGATGATCCTGCCGCACAGCTTCTACCTCCAGTGCATGGGCCAAGGCGTCCTTAAGCGTCCCGTGGTGACCGAGCCTCACAGCAGCTCTAACTTCAAGGTCACGGATGCCGTCGATAAATACCTGCACCAAATTCCCATCAATAAGCGCAGGTACAGACTGGTATGCTTTCCGAACCAGCTTCTCAACTTCAAGGGCCCACTGCTGCAGGTTTTCGTTATTGCGTTGCACGCGATCCTTGAGCTGCGCACGAAACACGTGTTCCAGGTGAGCGTCGCCATACCGAGCTTCCAATGCCTCAAGGAGCTGCTCGTAAGTCACTTCTTTGCTGAGAGCTTCCAGCACAGTTAAGGCCTGATCGCGCAGGCCTAGGGTGAGGGCAGTCATGGCCTGACTCTTATTCCACCCGTTCGCCTTCATGACAGCCTCAAACTGAATCTTGTAGGCCGACCAGGAAGAAGTTCCGTCGAACGGTGGCACTTTGAATCCCCGTAGCGGAGGTGTTGTAGCTACGACGGGGGCTGCGATTCCATCCTCAAGTTTGAGGTAATCCAGCGTTTTCTTCACGTCAGCCATTACGGTTTTCTTCACGTCAGCCATCACGTTGTCAACCCGATTATTCACTTGGTCGATTCGGGTTTCAGCTTCCAACAGGCGGTTGTCGTGTTGAGCAACCTTATCCTTCACCTCCTTTATGTCTTTCCCGAAGGTAGCGTGAAGTTCCTTCAGAAGGAGCATCTGCTCTTCCTGTCGGCGGGACTGCTCCTGCTGACGGCGGGCCTGTTCCTCCTTATCTTGCTGGAGCTGTTCTTCCAGCCGACGAGCCTGTTCCTCCTGTCGGCGGGCCTGTTCCTCCTTGTCCCGCTGGAGCTGTTCTTCCAACCGACGAGCCTGTTCCTCCTGTCGGCGGGCCTGTTCCTCCTTGTCCCGCTGGAGCTGTTCTTCCAACCGACGAGCCTGTTCCTCCTGTCGGCGGGCCTGTTCCTCCTGACGGCGAGACTGCTCCTGCAGCATCATCATCAGAGCAGCAAAATCTGGTGCTGATGATGCTGGAGCAGCTGTGGACGGGCCGGCCTCCGTGATTGGTAGTTGTCCCTCCGACGTCTGTGGCGTTGCTCCACCGAATCGCCTCTGGTCCGTCTCTTGCTGGCGTTGACTCCGGGTACGGATACCCTCCGTGTCGTCCTTCGGTAGAATCGGCATGATTTTAATCCTTGCTTCTGACACCAATTGTTACGAGCTTGGGGTTCGTGACAATAAAAACTGCCGATTTAAAAACCAAAAATAGACACTTTAATTAAAAACAGCAATTACAACTTTAACACACTAACAATAAAACACAATCGCACTACAAGATCACTTGAAAGTCGCACTTGAAGATCGCTTCGATGTTTTCGCTTGTATCGCTTATCCAAGACTGAATGCCGGCTCGCAGGCACACCGGCCTTATATAGGCCTCGGATAGTTCCAGAACCTTCTACCGTAGAAACATCTAGAATGTTCGAGTACATACCGAACCCGACGGACCAGACGTCGATAGTTCTGGAAAGTTCTATCATCGAAGTTTCTAGAAGGGACCCGAATAATTATAAATTCTGCTACTCGATACTAGATGGCGCTAGTGGTAGCTAATGTCGCCATCAATTGTGGCGCGCAACAATATGTTTTCTGACTTTAATCTTTTCTTTTTGTATCTTATGTACTTGATAATATATTTATTGTAAAAAAAACAGATTGGTATGTATCGTTTTGGACGTTTCCTGCAAATCACAGGATTTGACTGCTAATACGCAGTTGCATAGTTCAAAAGGATTTTGTTAGATAAACGGTTCACCGTTAGTGATGTACAGACGCCAGCACATCAACCTACTACAATCGGTCAAAACTCTTTAATAGATTTACAACTTTATCACTAAAACATAAGGTTCAAAGTTGATTGGGAAAATGTGACAGTTTCGGGTAGGTTGATGTGCTGGCGTCTGTACAATACTAGGGCCTTATACAAGAGGTAGGTAAGTATATAATAATTGGAAAATCTTACAATCAAGAAGACTCACCCAAAATGGAGCAGGGTCCCAGCCACAGCACGAAAGGCAAAATGGAGTTCTCACATATTTCTGCTATCCTATCTAAATGATGGAACAAAACTGTGGAGTCAATAAAAGACGAGTTTCATATTATTTCATATAGCAGACCAATGAGACAAAATATGGAATCCATAGATAGAAGAAAGAAAATGAAAACATTAGAATCAACGTAATGTTGATTAAATATTGGTACCGATTCCCTTGTTCACAAACTAAACTAAATTTAAGATCAGTGCATCTTTTTCTTTATATTTCATAAAGAATAGGACAGAAGATATATTTTAGTTTAGTTCTGTCAAATTAATCAGCGCCCGACACTACTCCATGCAAGCTTAGACGTGATTAAAAACTTGCCTACTAAAATTAAGTCAATTTACAACAGGCGCTGATTAATTTCACAGAACTAAACTAAAATTTATCTTCTGTCCTTTTCTTAATGAAATATAAAAAAAAAAGATGCACTGAACTTAAAAAATTAGTTTGTAAAAGACCGAATCGGCACCATTGACGATTGATTGATTGATATTAATTCAAGTTAGATCCGGAATCTAAAAGCCATAATCTATTGCAGAACTATCTTATCTTAAATTCTCTGGTTAGATGTCTGAATTAGATTAGATGGATTAATAATACTTAAATAAAATAAATGTTTCTTTTTCGTTAAAAAAAAATGAATAAGTAAGAAAATAAATAAACGAAAAACACTTTTTTTGGGGTATAAAATTTTGTAAGTTCGTAATTTTTGCCGATGGGAAATCCAAAGTCAAAGTCAAATCATTTATCAAATAGGCACGTAAAACGCATTTTTAAACGTCGAAATCCCCTCGGGCACACGGCTTATAACACTAACACTCAGTACTCACGCCTTCCATCCCCGAACACCTGGTGTATGTTGCCAATGAACGGCAGCAGCGGGTAGCTGGGCAGGCCGCGGAACTTGCTGCGCTCGCGCCGCTCCAGGCGCCACAGTAATGCGACCGCGCACCCCAGGAGCACGCACACTATGTACACCCATAGCGGCATCTGGATTTGGGTAATAGGTTACTGATGGTCTGTAACAGCCCACTGTTGGGCTTAGATTTAGCTCTTTGAACTCCAAACTGCGCGGGTTTGTGCTAAAGAGACCTAGGAAATGATTGATGGACTGCGTGAAAGATTATGCCTAGAATAGGCGTGACTACTGAGATGACGCCTAATAGAGAAGTACAGTCAAACGGGGTGAATAGGGATGCAGGGGTGAATCGGGACGAAACTTTAAATGCGATTTTAACATTGAAATAATAATGGTTTGTTGCCAAAAAGGACTCTAATGTGCTTACTGTATTATAATTAACGATTAAGTGCCCTTGTCGGCCACAAACTATATTATTTTAACGCTAAAATCGCATTTAAAATTTCGTCCCGATTCACCCCTGCATCCCTATTCACCCCGTTTGACGGTATGGAGGAAGAAGACATGTTGCGCAGACCCCAAATAAATTTGGTTATGGGAACTTTCCCATAACCAAATTGAATTTTTTAACCAAAAAATTTTTAACCAAATTGAAAAACATTCACTTGAATGATGACTGACCAGTCACTACTTATTAAACAGGATGTCCCTGGAAGTATGGGTCAAACCGAATAGGGGCGTGGGCAAGGTCATTTCCAATTTTTATAACCCTGAGAATGTTGGTGAATTTTTTTTACGGTTCAAAAGTTATGACCCGTGGTTATGGTTATGACCAATTTTTGTTTTTTTCAATAACTTCGCATAGAGCTCAAAGAAAAAATAATTTAAAAAAAGCTATCAGGGCTATCAATTTATTTTTTTTAGATAGCCCTGATAGCTTTTTTATGATTTGTTTCTTTGAGCACTATGCGAAGTGATTGAAAAAAATTAAAATTGGTCATACCTTTTGAACCGTAAAAAAATTCACCGACATTCTCAGTTTTAAAAAGTTTGGAAATGACCTTGCCCACACTTCGATTTGATCCACACTTCCAGGGACACCCTGTATCGTCGTCCTCGTCGTTGCAATTTGGAATTAGTTTTTTCGTTAGACTCTTTTAAAAATGTAACCAAGGTAAAGATCGATGCTCCGCGTTCTAAATTAGATAGATCACATATTTTATGGCGCCATCGTAATATATTATTCATATTATTATTTTACATGCCAAGGCTACAGTAAATCATAGGGCCATAATACATAAATGAGTTATATCTATCTGATACATTGAAAAAATTACAGACTATTATAATATCTAGGCACTTACGGTCACACACGCGTATCTCTAAGAGGACACAGAACAAAAGATTGTTTCTAGAAATCGTTCCCAGTATATAAATTACGCTAAATCGTAAACGTGCCTATACATACATGCATGCTTATAGTTAGTACAATCGCGGGCTCAATCTTTTAGATTTGAATTAAACTTTCAAGGGGCAGTGCAAATGTGCTTTAAAATGAGTCTATGCTTTTATGTATAAGTCGCAAAAATAAGTTTTAAGTATAAAGTATTTTTGTATGAATGGTCAAAAGAAAACCGAAACTATCCGAGTCGGGGTGCATAAATTCGTGCTTGAAAAATCACGCACAATTTGGGTTTCAACCTAAACTTTCAACGGAAAGTGCAATCCTAAGTCTCAAGAATACTGTCCAATATTAGACTGATCATAAAACGTATATGCCTGTTTCCTGGATCTTTCCAGAGCCTTCGACCTTGTGTCATACGATGTGCTCTGGAAGAAATTGGGGGACAGGAATATACCGGCGGAAGTTTGTAAAATCTTGCAGTATTGGTACGCAAAACAAACTATTAATGTAAAATGGTCTAACAAACTCTCTGAAACATATAGGTTGGAGTGCGGTGTGAGACGGGGGGGTTGACGTCGCCCGGGCTCTTCAACCTGTATGTAAATGACCTCACAGTGGAGCTCAGCAGGTCGGTTGTCGGGTTGGTGGTGTTAATAGCATCAGCTATGCGGACGACATGGTGCTGCTGGGCCCGACGGCAGGAGTTGCAGAGATGTTGAAAGTATGCGAGGACTATGCTGCTGCGCATGGGCTCGTGTACAATATAAAAAAATGTGAGTACATAGTCTTTATTAAGGTAACCGACATAGCCCGAAGAATTGCCAAACTTAAGTGGCAGTGGGCAGGACACATTGCTCGCAGAACAGATGGCCGATGGGGCCGAAAGGTTCTGGAGTGGCGACCGCGTACCGGAAGGCGTAGCGTTGGAAGGCCTCCCACAAGGTGGACCGACGACCTTGTGAAGGCCGCAGGAACTCGTTGGATGCGAGAAGCACAAAACCGGTCGAAGTGGAGGTGCTTGGGGGAGGCCTATGTCCAGCAGTGGACGTCTTTCGGCTGAAATGATGATGATGGTCTTTAAATGCACTGACTATGCACCTAGTCTTACCCTAAATGTCTTGAACATAACAAGAGTAAATAAATTTAAATATCTGGGGCACATACTTACCGACGACCTTAAAGATAATGTAGATATTGAAAGGGAGCGTAGGGCATTGGTGGTCCGAGGTAATATGTTGACACGTAGATTCTGCCGCTGTACCGACCAGGTCAAGATGACACTGTTCAAGGCATATGGTCTGTACACTTTCTGTGGGCCAGCTACACCAAAAGGTCGCTAGATGTCCAATCACGCACACAGTGCGTCCAATCACATCACATCACATTAATTTATAAAGGCGAAAGTTTGTGAGTATGTGTGTGTGTTTGTGTTTATATGTTTGTTACTTCTTCACGCTCAAACGGCTGGACCAATTTTGATAAAATTTTGTATGGAGGTAGCTGACACCCTGGATTAACATATACGCTACTTTTTATCCCGATATTCCCACGGGATCGACATTGACGCGGGTGAAACCGCGGGGAGCAGCTAGTATTATAATATTTTCAGAACGCTCTTGAGACTGCCCCGTTTCTGTAGTGCGTCGGAAATGTTTGCGCAGAATCGAACTGACGGCTTTCATGCGATCATTCGAAAAAAAGTGGTATCATTAGTAACTAGAAAACAGGCCACCAGTAGCAACAGCATTCTGAAAACAGTGACAGAGAATTGCTATTCTCCCATTTTGAGGCATTTTGTGGAGAGGATGGTCAAGTGAGAAACTTGGAAGTACCTTACTTGGCCGTCTTGAAACTTTTCAATTCTTAATACCTAATAATTTTACTAACTAACACTAGCTATAAGATATTACTAACATTATGGATCTGTCCGAATTTTTTTTTTTTTTTTTTTATTTATTTAGCGTAGCCAACCAGTGTGGGTCAGTAGGGATATATGGAGCACAAGGTTATATCTATCCCTACCGGTAGCGATAATTGGAAAAAGTCTCCAAGTATCCCTACCAGTGGAGATACATCAGTAGGGATATATGGAACAGGGGAATTTGAACGCGTATGTTAAAAGGTTGGCCCCTGGGCTGCTGACAACTTCGCCACAGTGACAGCAATGAGGAGAACAATAAGGAGCTCCTAGCAATCCTAGTCGCAGGGAAGCAGCGAGGCAGAAAGTAGTCAGTACACGTATGCTTATAAGTGTTACTGCAGCGACAAAAAACAACGAAAACGTCGCGTATTAAAATATAAATATCTAGGTACCCAGTAATTCGAATTTTGCGTAGGTAATAGGTGGCCTGGCGTGGTGATCAATGCCTTCTTCTTAGCGTGTAGATAGCAATATAAATGTACTCGGCCCGGAATTCTTCTATTTGTTTGGCGCCATCACTAGCGTCCATCAGTTCCTGTGACGTGCAGCTGACAGGAATGCCTTCTGTTATACCTAGTGGGACAATAATACGCTGGTATTATTGTGTAATAGATGGCCTATAGATCCTTAATTTCTCAGCCTCGTAGTTCGTAAACATGTACTTAGGTACAACATCTTCTTAGAAGATGTTGTACCTAAGTACATGTTTCTTCTATTCACATAACCTATCACCAATGATATAGCATTAAGTAAATCACTAGTTACTCCACTAATAGTAGGAAATTAGTGCACTTTCAGTGTTTTGTTGACCGTACATGATTACATTGTGCATTACAACATGTTATTTCGCGCCTACTGATACGTCATTATTTGATTTATGGAGCGATGTGGTGAACAGGGAGCCACACGCGTACTTGCGGAGACACAAGTGCTTCGTCTAGCTCCCTGTCTTGTTAGGTTTATCAACATAAACTAGCGGGATCCCTTTTTTTCGCATAATGTTCTTTTTCCTAATAAGTATACCTACCTATTTTGGTATAACTATTTTGGTATAATTTGTTTTGCCATAACAATACTTTGCCATATTTTTTTGGCATACAATTTATGTTGGCATAATTATCTTGAACGCTAATTTGTTTTGACATAAATTTAATTCGCATAATACTAAACGACGTCAAGGGCACCCCGAGGTTCGGTTTGGTTAGGTTCCTTTAAGCCCTGCAGACAGAAATAGGGGCTCCGTCAACCTGACGTCATTAGAAATAACACAAGCATGCATAAAATGCTTTAGAATGTTATGCTTAGTCATTATTAGATACGATTAGAGAAATTATGCTTAAAAAAATTATGCGTAAGCCGTTATGCGTAGGTACATTATGTTATGTGAAAATATAATTAGGAGAAACAAAAGTATGCCAAGTTATTAGGTCTCAAAATTTTATGCAAATAGATAGGGAACCTATACTAGCCATAAGAGTAATTTTAATACTAACGAGGCGCTGTACTCAGGAAACATGAAACTCAGGGAAAACCAAAGGCCAAGATATCTCAGATTTTTGTCAAAGTACTCGTAGTAGTACAGTCAGTTATATAGTTATAGCATTTTATAATTCTTTTATATTTTATTTACCTATATAAATTTTCGTCGTAGATTCGTCTTCTAAAAAATCTCAACCATTTAAATGCAAAGGTGTAATTGCTATAACTGACTGTACTTTGACAAAAATCTGAGATTTCTTGGCCTTAGTTCCCTGAGTTTTGTGTCCCATAGGTAGCATGTTACATACGAAGTTAAATATTTAATCGTAGATGTACTTAGATACTAGATAAAGTAGAATCATAGATGTCGCTACAAATAAAAGCGTAAAATTAGCGCCATGAAAAATTTATTCTATCGAGAAAGCAATCCCGTCATAAAAAAAACAACTGACTTTCAAAACAGACACTACGAAGTGAAAAATAACTTTAATTTCGGAAGTCGGTGTCGTTGGGTTCGCATTTTCGTTGTTTGCCACCGACAAAATGTGTGCAAAATTAAAACGTAATAATTATAATAACTCTTCCATCAAAGTGTTCCATGTTTAAATATCTACATCTTGAACATGCGTCTTTTGTTGACAAATCTAACTCTTTTTGTTCTATTTGGTACGAAAAGGAAAAACTAAATGAAATGCTAGAAATCGACCATTTTCAAAACAGTTTTTGTTATTGTCTTACTGACAGAATTGCGATATGGTCCAAAATGTGTTTTTCACAAAAAATACAATAATTCGAAATAAACATGAAGAGGAATACACAGCTGTTTGATTTGTTTTGGGAAGATATATTAGTAACTCAGGTTTTACCCAATCTAACCCTCAGAGATTGTTTTAATTTTCGATGTGTTTCGAAAACCTGCTTACAAATCATAAATATGTACTTTGCGAAGCTAAAATCGTTGAAATTGATGAACAAGGGATTCTCGCCTCACACTTTTAATGTAAGTGATCCGTTTGAGCTAATTTGATGCGTGTCCGAGCAGTAAAATTTACAAAATAAAATGTTTTTTCAGGTGCTCGCTATTACTTGTAACAGGCTCACAGTGTTAAACTTGAGTCGCTGCACGTCTATTACTGATAACGATTTAATACCGATGTTGATAAGAAACCGGAACTTGATCATTTTAAACCTGAGTCAGTGTAAAAATTTGTCTGCGAAATGTCTGCAGCCAGTTATTTTGTATTGTAATAACTTACAAACGTTGAAATTAGCGCGATGTGCGTGGCTGACAACGGGGGCTGTTGAGGCGCTGGCGCTGCACCAGTGCTCGTTGGAGGATGTAGACCTATCATACTGTGTCACAATCTCGGAGAGCTGCATCCTGATATTTGTAAAGAAGTTCCGGCACCTAAAGACTCTAAACCTGGAGGGTAACAAGCAGGTGTCTGACAAGTGCCTGTATGCCTTGGCCAAATACAGCACATCACTGAAACTTCTCAACCTGAGTGGATGCACCGATATCTCAGATAAAGGTGTCAAGTATGTATAAACAAACACTTTCATACTATTCTTAGAATGCTGTGCTAAAGTAGCTTATTTTATTTATTTTTAGCTTATGTTGTCCTACTGAAAGACAAAGACAACAGATACAAATTCAACAACATTAAAACATCCTTCTATCTGTTCTAAAGTTAAAGAAAAATCACACAGCAGTGTTTAATTATTTATTTAATACTTCAAGTACACAAATGTACAGAGGCGGACTTAAGGCCATAGGCATTTTCTACCAGTCAACCTTTGGGTGATGCAGAGACAAACAGTGGTAGGTGCAATTGTGAAAATTGAGAAATAAATATTTCTTTTTCCGACTACAGTTAACAAAATCAGAAAAATATGTGATATTCTTCAGGATATATGCTAGTTAGATAGTGTGTTGAAAACATAATACAACTAATTTGATACAAAAGAAAAAATCATCAAGATACCTCTCTAAAAACTCTCTTTTTACAATAAAAACCATACTAATATACATAATTATACAATCATTCTGATTTTTCGTCAAATTATTCTACAAGCAACATAATAAAGCACTGTGTTTGAATTTTTTAGTCCAAACAATAGATTTTTTGTAAATAGATAATTGCTTCATATTCTGCAATAAATTACCAGCATTGTGTACTCGCTCTTCTCTTTCTTTTCTATGCAGCCCGACAGTTACCACACTTTAGGTCATGTAGTCCCCTTAACAGAAATTGTAATTCAAACATTTCCACTTGTTTTCAGGGCCCTAGCAACCCACAGTCAAAAGCTGGAAGGTCTCCTAGTCCGAGGATGCATGAAGGTGACCGAGAACAGTCTGAAGCTGATGCGGAACAGGGTACACCTGGACCGCAGGCCTGTAGACACCGGGCCTGTACCTATCTACGTACAGGTGTGAAGGGCTGTTACAGGTTTTCTTGCTATCATAAGGACAATCAAGTTCAGTGTTGATAAATAACCATACATCAGGGGTTGTATATTGGAAGGATTCAATCACAGATATAAATAGACCAGTGGCGTGCATTGGTTTTCAGATTAGGTAGGCACTATGCCGGGTGTAGTCTAGACAAACGTGGTCACTAATCAGAAAAAAAAGGATTACGGCCCACTCCCTCTCACCGAGAGGAGGCCTGTGTCCCAGCAGTGGGAACGTTATAGGCTGATTATGTATGCAACAAGCAGTGGACTTGCAAGGATAAATTATACGATCTCTTCCTATTATTCATCTTATATATAGAATTGTTATCAGTTAACTACATGCTGCCACAGAATATATAGGTGGTACTATGTTGCGCTATTTTCAGTGTGAAACTATGAAATACTTAATTGTTTTCCTGTTAAGAACCCCACAGGCCAGGCAAAAAAAATCAGCTGTTTCATACATTTTGGTCAAGTAGGTACTTATTGAACTTTTGTATGAAACAGCAGATTTTTTTTTCGTGATTTCAGAAGAGTTGGTCCCATAGTGAAAGTTGTTCATATTCATGGGTAGAAAACCCTGTAAAAATTTGGATGGTGATAAAAAAATAAGCCTGTATTTTAACATTAAATTATCTAAATGTAACTCTGTTGTTATACAGGGTGTCCGGTAATTAATGGATAACCTTGAAATGGCTTATAGCAGACCTTATGGCCGTTCAGAAAAAAATACAAAACAAAATATATCCTAAGTAGTACCTAAGATATGCTTTTTTTTTAAAAAAAGACTACAAATTTTTTCCTTATTTTACATTATTGTACACTACGACCACAAATGAATGAATTCCATCGGTTTTTTGTTGTTGTATTATTATATGCTAACTATGCCGATAGATAGGCAGTAAATAGTATGTCTAGCTACTGCAATAAAAAAAATAAAAAAACTTTAATTAATTTTTCAGTGAAAAATTTTCAAATAATAATTTTTTGACAAAGTTTAAATGACTTGGGTATAAAAAAATGTATGAAAACATGAGTGACCAATAATTTTAAAATAATGTCGGTTTCAAGTACATTTTATAATGGTATAATTTATTATTGTATCTTATGTAAATTGTGAATTATTGCTATTAATGTAGTAAAGGAGTAAATTTGACTAAATAATAAAATTGAAAATACAGTCAAACCTGGATAAGTGAGAACTGGATAAGTGAGAAAACTCTATAAGTGAGAGTAATAGCCAGGACCCGTCACTTTAAGCTCCCAAAACCTCTATTAGCGAGAAACAGAAACCTCTGTAAGAGAGAGTCGTTTTTCCCTCATAGACCTCCGTAAGTGAGACTGCTACTTATCTATACCTCTATAAGCGACAGTCGAGCTTTATTTACAAATTTAACATCTGCTATTTTATGACTCATTCTTAACTTTCGTGGAACTTCCTACCATTGTTTTTGTATTAATAATTTTATAATATTACATATTTACTACATTCGTGCTTGCTGTAAATTGTTATTGCTGCGTACCCCTATAAGAGAGAAACGCTACCCATATACCTGCATTAGCGAGAAACTCGGGTTAGTGAGAAACCTCTATAAGCGAGAATGAGATTGTGCTTCCTTGAACTCTCGCTTATCCAGGTTTGACTGTATTGGAATAATTTTTACATTCAATTGAAACTGACCATTGGGGTTTAATAAAAAACAACATTTAACATTAACAATACTTTATTTGAGATTTATCTATTCATAATAAATGTTCAATTTGTTTGCCATCCACTCTTACGCAGGCTCTACATCTGCGGATAAATGCTCATCTGAGCAGTCTCGTATAGCGTCGTTCAGTTATTTTTGATGCGGCTGCCCTGACACGCCTTTAGCGTATAATAATACAACAACAAAAAACCGATGGAATTCATTCATTTGTGGTCGTAGCGTACAATAATGAAAAATAAGGTAAAAATTTGTAGTCTTTTTAAAAAAAAAAGCATATCTCAGGTACTACTTAGGGTATATTTTGTTTTGTATTTTTTTCTGAACGGCCATAAGGTCTGCCATTAGCCATTTCAAGGTTATCCATTAATTACCGGACACCCTGTATACGTATATATTTAAGGTCTAATTTCAAGTGTGCTAATATTTAGGGCTCTCTGAATTCTGAGGTATGAAAATATAACCTAGATACCTAGAGATTATCTACCCTATTACAATTACACTAATTAACCCACTGATGTGTTATCAAATGGGGGTGTATTGACGCAATTAATGTATAACTTTAATCTACTTTATTTGGTACCTAATATGTTAAGCTGTGAGTGCGGTCCCACGGCCGATAGTTGTAAAATTTTGAATTTCAGTATATTTTTAACAAAATAAGCTTAAGTGTCATTAAATAGGGAATAGATTTGAAATTATGTATGTGATAAGATTAACTAATGTTTATTCAAAAAGTATCTGATGAACGTGTGTAGGTAAACAAACTGTAACCCGGGTCCTATCAGAGTACCAGCGCTGCAACGCGCGACGGGTCCTATCAGAAACCAGCGCTGCGACGCGCGACGGGTCCTATCAGAAACCAGCGCTGCGACGCGCGGCGGGTCCTATCAGAAACCAGCGCTGCGACGCGCGACGGGTCCTATCAGAAACCAGCGCTGCGACGCGCGACGGGTCCTATCAGAAACCAGCGCTGCGACACGTATCTTTAAATATCGCAGCATCATGCCTTTTGGCCTCGTACAGGACTTTCCGTTTTTAATTTTATTTTACATTTTGTCTTATTTTTATGTTTTTAAGAGCATGTTTAGTTTGGCCTGTGATAGGTATTCCTGTGCGAGTCCCAATAAATACTTTTTCTTTCTATAAGTACTAATTAAGTAGTTACTACAAATTGGCTTCCACAGATACGTTTTTTGTTTATTTACATTTTCTTTAGATACTTTTTGAACAGACCACAGTATCGTTGTGGCTGTAAATCTTCAGCAGAAGATAGACAAAGGTTTCTGTGATTATTTTGAGTATTTTGTAATATATTGTGTGCAATATTAGAAATTTTGAGTTCGATACTCAAAGTATACCTACAAGCTGGCAACGACATCGATGCGCAACCTGCTAATATGGATTCAGTTCATGATTCTGAAACCGAAAATTTTAAATTTCGGTTAAGTATTAAAAAAAAGTTAAGTAAAGTTAAGGTTCGCGAGCACATTCGCAAGAAGCTGGCAGTATCATCACAACGGTAATATTTTCTCATTGCTTGTCTTATTATTTTTTTTTTTTTTTTTTTTTAGTTAGTAAGTATAGTCATGTATTTATGTTTTTTTATTTGTGCTTATATTTATATATAATTAGTTTTATATTATATTCATAGTTTTAATAGGTTTATGCGTACCTATCTTTATATTTAAAATATTTATTCCTTAATTTTCATGATTGCACCTACCGCTGTTTGTCTCTGCATCACCCAAAGGTTGACTGGTAGAAAATGCCTATGGCATTAAGTCCGCCTCTGTACATTTATGTGCTTGAAGTATTAAATAAATAAATAAAAAAAAAATTGCTCTTCCATACATTTTGACCGTGTAGGTATTGCACTTTTCTATGAAACCTTTTTTTTTTATAACCGACGAAAAATTTCTACGTTGGGGGCATTGATATATAAAAAACCGGGTTTTTATATATCAATGGTTGGGGGTCTAGAATTATGTCATGGTTAGTTTGCGCGTCGACCGCCATTTTGTATGAGTAATGTTTGAAAGGGTTAAGTATTTAATTTGCTACAATAGTAGCCATGTCGCAGCCAACTGGTTAATTTAGCCGATTAGTTAACCGCCTGGCCTTTGGAAGTAGTGCTCGCCTCGCTTCACTCTCTCAGCTCGCACGCGGTTGATCACAGTTCTAACCTAACCTAACCGATTTGGTCGTGGTGCCCTGGCTTAGTTACTGCGACCAATTCGGCTTGCGCGTGATTGGTTAGGTACAGTTCCACAACCTAAACTATAATTGAATATCATTCAGGCCGTTAGTTGAACGGCCGGGCGAGCATTACAATCACGTAATGTTGGCTGACATATTTTGTTACTTAAACAAATGTCTGCCAACATGTACTTACTTTTTATTGCAATAAGTAGGTACACATACATAATAATAATATCTGTATATAATGTTACTATGATAAATTATGTTATGTAATACCTACTTAAAATCATGTAAGTAATAAATGTGTTCATAATCGCAAAGATGTAGTTGTAAGTATAGTATTTATTATAATTGAATAGAATCATTAGGAGTAAGAGGAGTCGATTTTGATCGATATTTGTTGCAATTTGCGGGATGAGCGAGAATAGTACCTGTTTTATAATAGAAAGTCTCAACAATCTTTTACTTCACAGTATATTTTAATCACTAAATTTAATCAACATGTTTGATTCGTGCCTCAGATTTTCATGCCCCGTCAGGGCATAAAAACATTCATTTGGGTTGCGGAACAATAATTGTTCCACGCAGATAAGAACGATTTAAATGCGTCTTGCGGGTCCGCATCTGTGTTTATAGGTGCTGGCCAGGGCACATTGATGTTTTGAGGGAGTGACTTCTGAGATAGTCTTGCGATCTCCTCCTGCACAGACTTCAAGAGCACAGTTTGTTGCTGAATTACGTTCATTATTGAAGTTTCTTCCATTTTTGCGCTGCCATAAATGAAAGTCTCAACAATCTTATACTTCACAGTATATTTTAATCACTAAATTCAATCAACATTTTTTATTCGTGCCTCGATTTTCATGCCCTGACGTCCCAGAAGGCGGGCTGTCC
Source organism: Amphipoea oculea (assembly GCA_945859645.1). Lineage (NCBI taxonomy): Eukaryota > Metazoa > Arthropoda > Insecta > Lepidoptera > Noctuidae > Amphipoea > Amphipoea oculea. The sequence goes on from OX243880.1 coordinate 19,533,722, forward strand.
AAAAACCTACATTTTTATGAATCTCAATCTGACACAGTGGCTATTAGCCCACACAACTCGCTGTCTTTTCATAAAAAACTAATACATAATCTATTTAAGGTGAATGCGTAGTGGTAGACCGCGAAATTTAAATTTTCTTACGTGATTTGCAATTTGTAGGTCAGTGTCAGGTTGTATATTGATCAAAATATGATTTGCGACTATAATAGACATGTATTTACAGAATTATAGTCATTAGAATCATTACTATATCTCTTTAAGTTAGATTTCTACCATAAACACTTTTCCATACGAGATTTGTTCTTAACGGTAGAAATCTAACTTAGAAAGATGTATTAATTATTATAATTCTGTAAATACGTACCTCTTATAGTCGCGAATCATATTTTGATCAAGATACAACCTGAGACTGATCTGCAAATTGCAAAAAACGTAAGAAAATTTAAATTTCGCGGTCTACCATGGCACATTCACCTTAATCTAATACATAGTCTTTCAGAAAAGCTGGAGTTTTTCTTTTTCTTCTAGGCCTATTAATTATTGGACTAGGTGACTTATTAACTAAAGGAGTCTAGTAGATTGAGAACTTGGATTGGTAGCTACCAAACGGTTTTGGGTTTCTGGATCCTCTAGGAGGTTAACATCTAAATTAATTGAAGATGCACAAGGAAGTGATCTTGTTGTGTGTTTGATGAAGTTACATTCTCTTGTTGTTGTGGTGTGATATTCGTGGTATTTTGAGTTACAGATACTTCTGTTGAATGTGGTGAAAGTGGACGAATGTGTATAAGGTCTCTTCTACAGGGTGTTACGGAAAGGGTATATCAATACAAACGGATTGAAGAGTGTATCTGGTCTAGAATCTCTGTACAAAATTTCAGCTCAAAAGCAGTAACTTTAAAAATGCTTAATATTTTTTTATTTCGATAGTTTATTAAATTGAAATCATAACAAACGTGTCACCGCACTACGAGGGTCATTATCCATTATCTGTAGTGTGTCTGTGCGCCTAGTACACGCACATCACGCCGCCGCGCGCCAGTGCAGCGCCGTGATGTCGAAATAAAAAAATATTAAGCATTTTCAAAGTTAATGCTTTTGAGCTGAAATTTTGTACAGAGATTCTAGACCAGATACACTCTTCAACCCGTTTGTATTTATATACCCTTTCCGTAACACCCTGTATATGTTGAATCATTCACTTCCACTAAGTAGGAACAATCTGAAAGAACGTCTACAATTATTCCAGGAGTCCAAGTTTTGTTAGATGCTGGGTGAGCCTGAACTGATACAAGCTGTCCTATTTCTAATGTGGTTGCTCTTTTGGCCCTTTTGTCATGCGAGTATTTTACCCTCTCTTTTTTAGTCTTGATGTTTTTCGAAACATCTTCAACCACCTTTAGTTTCAGTAAAGTTTTAATAGTTGGTAGGAATCCTCTTGTTCTACGTGAAAATAACCTTTCCACGGGGCTTGAATCTAATTTGTTAGGGGTATTTCTCAGGCAGAGCAGACAAACAGATATCTTCTCTATCTTCAGTAGCTTTTGTTAATATTTTTTTGGCTATCTTGGCTGTAGCTTCAGCCTTGCATTGGGGATGATGCGGAGATGATCTGACTTGTGTGAAGCTCCATTTACAAGCAGTCTGAAAACTCTTGACTGACAAAATTAGTGCCACCATCTGTGACAGCAATTTCTGGGATTCCATGACGTTTTTAACAAAGTATTCAAGTGTGCATTCTGCTAAGTTCTTATTCTTGTTGTTTATGATCTCGTTGATAACATATTCAGTGTCAGAGTTTGAGAAAAAGCTGTTATTTTGTTCTTCTTTCACCACTTTTAGTTGTTTCTTTTTCTTACATACTTTCTCTAAATGGTTTTTACCCTTACAGTTTTCACATTCTTTACCCCAGGCTGGACATGCTTCTTTCTTGAACACATGATAATTTGGACATAACTTGCATTTTCTCTTTTTATTGAACTCTTTGTCCTCTATTTTGTTTATTTCTGATGTTGTTGACCCTGATAAATCCTTCATATGTCTTTCAATGGCCTCTGGGGCGCGGCACAAATTAACTGCATCTGATAAAGTCAGCTTATCTTTTTGAAATGAAATTTCTTTACGCACGCTTGACTTGGGGAGCAAGCTGGCGAACGCGTGACGTAAGCGTTACGAAAAGTGTGATCGGGCGAGGCGACCGGGAGTTGAGTGGGGGATATAAGCAAGAGAAAGCAGTGCGCGCGCACATTTTCTTTCTCTCGTCCTCTCATAGCCAAATACGTTTCGTATATCTAAGCACAGTGCAGGCCTATTGTCTGTATCACAGTGTAGGAGCAAGAGAGAGCAGTGCGCGCGCACATTTTCTTTCTCTTTCTCGAAATTTCACTTCAGTCGTGTGGTCATAAGCATACTCGGTTTTTTTTTAATAACTCTTTCTTTGTTTTCATGTCTAGTAGTCCTAAGACAATTTTGTCTCGTAACATTTCATCTTTGAACATAGCATATTCACAGTCTTTAATCAGTCTTGTTAGGTCTGCATAGAAAACATCAAACATTTCGTATTTTTCTTGCATTCTACTTAAAAAGGTGTACCTATTATAGATGATGTTCTTTTTAGGGAGAATTTTGGTAGATATAATCTGTAATATCTCCTTGCATGTTTTATAAGCTTTTTCTGTGTAGGTACCTAAAAATATTTCAACACGAGTACAGAATTATTTTCTGAACCCTTGCGGCCATGGTAACTGGTTGCTGCCACCCTATATAGAAGTATGGAAGAAAAAGACATGTTGCGCTGACCCCAAATAAATACCTAGGGCAGGAAAATGATGATGAGTGTTCATTAAGGAGAGCCTGCTTATTTTGTATGTTTGGTGTATGTCCGTTCTAGGGATTCGTACTGTGTTTGAACTATGTTTTAGCTGCAGGGAATCATTGTAATGTTTCGAAGACGTGGATATAGATTCAACTAAAGCATTGATTTTTGCGACTTTTTGTTTTTGATCTTGAGCCTCTATGCCTATAAAGACATTGGAATTCTTGTGTATTTTAGTAAAAATATAATTTAAAACATGTTTAGAGATTTTTCTAACAAAATAATTATACCAGTTACCAGTTGTGGGTACTATAAGTAGGTACACTTCTGGGTAACTCTTCGGGGAATGCAGGCGTGATGTTATGTTATATACCAGTTAGGGATCTATTGTGGCGCCAACTTTATTGTAGGAACCGCCTAATTAAGTGCAAATGAAGATGACGTTTCTGGTTAGTCCAAATGGGTCTCATAAAGCCCATTTCCAACCAAATATTTATGGAAGTACTTATGTATGTACCTAGTTAATATTGCATGAGATACCGAAATAATATTTTGTTGATTCTCATAAAGCCTATTTATTATCTAAAATAACTATGATTTTGTATAAATTCGACTGACCTTGTTAATGAATGCTCTTCCAAATTCAAATAGCATTGGAACTGTGGTCGTGCGGAGTACACGATTAAAAACTTTATTCTGTAATTTTATTGAATTATGTAAATTGATTTATTATTTGACTTTATGTAAATAGAGAAATATCATTATGAAATAAATTTTGTTTTGTTTAATGATATTGTTTTCATAATACTTGGAAAAGTCGTAACCGCAGTCTGATTGCGGGTCGAGCGTGTTTCGATTGTTTCCGTCCATAAAGTACAGGCCCGTGCGCATGTTTCCCTAAGTACAAAATCCGTTCGCCGTGCTGTCCTTCTGTCGCCGCCGTCGAGGCCCGTCGCGACGCCCCACTCCATGTCCGCCCCGATCCTTGTTCGAGCCAGCCCGCGCTGCTGAGCCTGTAGAAAAAAATATTAATTATATATAAATTCTTCCCTAAATAATTCCGATCCAGTCTGTCCTCTCCCAGCGACGCCCTAAGCCGAGGTCCGTAGGTACCCCACAGGCGGTGCCCTTAGCGTGTAGTCGCTTAGTTTTAAAGTTTTTTGAGGCCTGGCTGGAGGCCTTCATTTATTGAGGCACCCATAGGCAAGCCCGGTTAAGCAGGCGAAAACCTTCCTTAATCGTTTATACAAAACGCTATACCGTTTATTTCTGATTTGTCTATTATATTATTTGGACACATAATATTGCATGAAGTTTATAGAAGTTGAAGTTAAAATTATCAGTATCACAGACTGTTGAAATATGGTTGTAATTTCATTCGGCAACTGACTTTTTAACCGACTTCAAAAAAGGAGGTTCTGTATTCGACCCGTATGTATGTTTGTATGTCCGCGATTTTCTCAAAAACGAATGAACCAATTTTAATAATTCTTGCACAAATGTGATCTACATACTTTCAGAAAGGTTGTAGTATATAATACATTAGGTAATTATTCTTATGTACGAAGTTATGTGCATAAAAGTACTACATCTCCGGCATTTCTATGTGAATTTTGATGATTCTTTTCTTCGAGTCGTGTCTTCAATTCTTCAATGCACTAGTGTTAATTGAATTTGTGTGGGGTAGGTACAACTAAAAAGTGAAAAATAAACACTTTTTTACAAAAAAAACAACCGACTTCAAAAAAAAAACACTAAAAAGTGAAAAATAACTTTAATTTCGGACGTAGGTGTCGTTGGTTCTGCATTATCGTTTTTCGACACCGACTTCCGAAATTAAAGTTGTTTTTCACTTTGTAGTGTTTTTTTTTTTTTAAATCGGTTGTTTTTTTTTTGTTTATTATTCTACTTGGCAAAATTTTTGTGTAATCGTAAAATAAAAAGTGCGGTCGGGGGAACCCCGCTAGGAACAAAGATACTCGCATGCACAATCAACTCAGCCTATCGAAGTGATGGACATAGGCCTCTCCCAGGCTGCGCCACAACACCCTGTCCTCCGCCTTCCACATCCAGTCTGTCCCAGCCACCTTCTTAATGTCGGTTCATCTAGCTGAAGGGCGTCTCCACTCCAGGACTCGTCTGCTTCACCGGCCATCGGTCGAGATCCTTCGACAAACATGGCCGGCCCATTACCACTTTAGCTTGCTTACTCAGCAAGCTACATCGATAACTCCAATTCTTTTCCGGATAACTTATTTCCTGACTAGCTGCGCCCCGCGGTTTCACCCGCGCAAGTCCCGATCCCGTGGGAATATCAGGATAAAAAGTATCCTATGTCCTTTCCCGGGACTCAAACTATCTCTATACCAAATTTCATCTAAATCGGTTCAGCGGTTTAGGCGTGAAGAAAAGACAGACAGACAGAGTTACTTTCGCATTTATAATATTAGTTTGGATATTTGGATTTTATCCTTCAAAGAAACTCCGAGCATGGTCCGTACATAGTCCGCCGAGCGACCTTGAATTTGTGGACCAGCCCGATTGGACGTGACGTTAGGGTCATAACTGGCAGGACGGACTGGTTGAAGACCTTAGGCTTCAAACATTGCGGAATAGGCGACGAGAAGACCTGACGAAGTTGCCCAACCCAACTGGATCCTTCTGTCGACTTCGTTCTCAAAGTTGTGTCTACCGAGCTGGATGTCTTGCCTTAGTTAGACGTACTTACTCCTTCACAACTTTGAGAAGCGACCCTTATTGTGGATTGGGCTCGGCAAAACGTGTGAATTTTTTTCATGATTCGTCTTGTCCAAATTCATACCGAGGTCAACGAAGAGGCTCCATTTAGGCTGTGCAGCATCTGGTCTAACTGTTCCAGCGTCTCTGCCATTATGATGTTATCGACAAAGCGAAGGTGTGAGATGTACTCGCCATTCACGTTGATAAACTGTCCAGATCAGTGTCTTGAAGACGCGGAATATCACTTCCCCGAAACTGTTTACGGAACACATCCATACGAGCTCGTAAATTATAGAAACATACACAGAGAGAGAAGGACGCATAGAGCATGGGCACAAATGGCACGGGCATGGACCGCATGGACATAACACTTTTTCGTTACGTGCATAGGTAAAGTTACGTGGCGTTTTCTGCCAGTCAACTCATACCGCAAGCCGTAGAACTTCGTTTTTCAAAATGTATTAAGTACTTGGAATCCCCTTTTTAAGTTTTTCGCAAATATCTCTAAAACCAGACGTCCTCGGTCAAAAACAATGACATTTAAAAATTGACAAAAATAATGATATTTATCAGTTTATCACCCACTTGTATGATACGACCTGGAATGTTTGAAAGAAAATACTCGTTGAAGTATAGATGTCCGTGACTACCGCCACCCCACTAACGTCAATCGCTTCCATATTTGGATTTGGTAAATAATTTTGTACTCAATTGGCACATTTGGCACTCGAACAAAAAAATTGGTACCTTAGTAGTTTTCGAGAAAATCGACTTTGAAAGAAATACCACCTGTATTTCTCGGTAAATACAAATGTTTCACTTCTGTTTTTTTTTTACGAAATGAATCACATATAAGGGTACTAATTATTTGTATACTTAGAATAGCTGTAGCATGCCCCCTTTTTCGGCGCTCATGGTGGTCCTGCTGAAGGGAGCGTGACTGGCGCCAGATCACCTTCAGTCGATTTTCTCGAAAACTACTAAGGTACCAATTTTTTTGTTCGAGTACTAATTTGTACCAATTGAGTACTAATTATTTACCAAATATGGAAGCGATTGGCGTTGGTGGGGTGGCAGTAGTCACGGACATATATTCTTATCACCCACTTGTATGACACGACTTGGATTGCTTGTCTACATGGACGTAAACGGGCAAGAAAACCTCTCTCCCTTTCAAATTCGTCAAATAAGCGTGTTTTTTTTTTCTGATGTGATGGTGTTTGTGTAACTCCAAAAATAAAACAAAGGTTTTTCACAAAATTATATTTTGTGTGATAACACCTGCTACATGTTTCTTACTGTTATTGTATTTACAATATTTTATATACTACACATTAGTAACAAATAACATTCATAACCTTAGAGGAGCAGATCTTACAAAATAACTTACGGCGAGCGGCGACGACCGACCGACCGACCGACGACCGCCGCACGCGGCCGACGCTTACCTAGACGTGCAAGAGGACGAAACTAAACACGACAACTAAAAATACTTAAACTCGTAATCATAGTAACCGTAAGTGTTAATAACATTTGGCAATAAATTACTGGGATAACACGAACATAATCCTTAAGCGAAGCGGTAAAACAAAGTTATCATCGCAAATATAAAACATTAAAACTACCAATGTAAAAAGAATATAAAATATAAAAAAAAAACCTCCGTCCATTAGGCTTGTTTACGTAAGTAACCACGGATCGTCGTCGCCCAGGCGAGCCCTGCGCTCCTCATTCTTGTTAGCGCACTATCACATTGATCAAATTAATAAAAACCGTATCTTACAAATACACTAAGATTATCAGCTCTATATGTATACAGCCTTGTTAAAATCCAAAGCATTACATTTACAATATGTTACACAGAAGTCAAGCGGACAGACGGGACGTGAGAGGCACTTTAGAACAGATTCAGACAAACTAGGATCCTACGGTCAATTATAATTACACAACGGCGACTGTACACGAGCTACACAACACAAATACATCAAAACGTAAACACCATATACATATAAAATACGAGTTCCGAACGATTCTTTACATCTGAAGTACAATCTGCGATCAGTAAAAACATTGCACTTAGTTCAACATAACCAAAGTCTTAACATTACATTGTTTCTTTGGAAATCGAGAATATATTAATTTATGAATGAAGCACGCGCCATGGACACTGGAATCCTCGGATATCACAGTTCTCTCACAGGGGCTCGACACCTTAGTCGTCACGATACAAACCAAAGCAGATTACTATCAGAGTACATACATTTATTGCACTATCATTATGCTACATTTCAGTGACATAGTAGTCATTATTATTATTATAAACAGATTTAAATACATTTTATCTGCAATTTTGTACTTTTATTCAGCTTACCGGGTACTGCTCTTTATCAACGACAAACAAAACGTGATTTACATACATATTATACAAAAACAATAACAGAGCTGCCACTAGACCGCCGTAACATAACGAGACACTCGTGCGGAGGGTAAGGCAACAGAAGTGGTGTTCATGTTCATCTCGATTAACATTATATACAATACAACTAGCACTTAACGTCAGAAAGCAAATGTTTATTTGTACTATGCTATACTTAAATATAACACACTCCAATCGTTTTTGGTCAACATGACGGGTCGTCCGCGCATGCGTCACGCGGAAGGGCTGGCTGGTGCACCTTCGCTACCGCCGCATGGTCGAGTTGAGCGTCTGCATGGCGAGCGGCGGCGGCGGCGCGTTGATGTAGCCGTACGCGTACACGTTGCCCTGCTGCGCGCGCGGATCCGCGCCGCCGTACTGCACGCCGGGCTGCACGTTCATCATCTGCAGGTTGTTGAACTGCTGCTGCGGCGGCACGCGGTACCCGTTGAGTCCGTAGCCGCTGATGATGTGCGTGTTGAGGTTGGGCGACATGCGCGACCCCGGCGCCATCTGCATGTGCTGCATCGGACTCAAGTTGCCTGCAACACGACATCGTACACATCTTAGTTCAGTACATTCTCTTGCAGCAATATACAAATGATAAAAAATGTTGAAAAAATGTCATATGCATCACACAACAATAATCTTCTATGAAAGAAGATATCTTGGCAGGAGACGCATATATTACTGTTGCATGTTCTTAGAAGACGGTGGCTACAGAGCGCACCGACTGTGGAACCATGCCAGGGCATATCTTACTCAATATAGTTGAAATTATAAATAAATCTGTGGGACTTGTGCCTCGAGATGCTATTGCAGCTGGAATCGTGAGATTTCAGGAAATGCAAGCAATAAATTTTTTGACTAGGTATGTATGTACGTATGCCGTCAAAACCATACTAGATTAACACGACACTCACACGAACATGAACACAGGCACGCCTCATATTATTAATAACATAATAGTAATACTGACTTGACGTGTTCCGGGTATTTCTAGGCGAGTCGAGCTGGTTATGCGGCGGGTAATACTTGGCGGCGGCGGCGTGGTAGTGTCCGGCCGGCGCGGCGGGAGGTGTGCTGGACTGCTGCCCGTACTGTAGAAAACAACTAGATTCGAAATACTGAAAGACCACAAACATGTGTCATGAAAATGTTGGAGTAAGACAGCATCCTTGTGTCCGGGTGTGTGATGATGATGTGATTGTTAGTACACATTTTCAGTACAACTCCTTGAAGGTTTTGAAATATTTTCATGACACTTCAACTTCCTCTATACATTGGTTTACTGCAATCTATTTCTTTGTTTTTGTTGCTTGGTAAGTTATAGCAACCCAAAATTCTCCACCAATCCAAATTCACGCTATGCTTTCATATTTTCATGCAAATACAATTGAAAAAAAAAATTGCCCATCTCCTTATGTTAAGATTTTTCTTTGACACTCGCTTCGTTTGATAACAACTCTTAGATGAAAGAGGAGAGTCGTGCTCGTAAATAATTGAGAGATAAACGAAGACATTCTGTGCTTACTAAGCACAAAGTTGATCCATTTAAGTGAAAAAATAATGCTGATGATATATTAGAATACATTCGCAGTGTATGCAGCCGTTCTATTTTATAAAAATCTCACAGTGAAAACTAAGGTAACGTGAGGTGTCATTCCATCATAATTATCGTAGGGATTGATGCACTTCACCTATGTTTTCGCGGTGAGATGTTTACAGCATAGCCGGGCAGTCGGGCAGCAGTTACCTGGTGCGGCGGGTGGTGCTGCGGCGCCTCGGCCATCTGCTGCAGCTTGGCGAGCGAGCAGGAGGGCGGGGGCCAGGCGCCCGCGTGGTACTGCTGCTGCTGCTGGAAGCTCAGGTAGCCGCCCTGGTACGCCGCGCCCGCCGCGCCGCCCGCGCTCTGCATCACGGCGCCGCCCGTCGCTGCGTCCAAAAAACTCGCTACATTTATCATAGCAAGAATTGTGTGTTTTAATTACGAGCAAATAAAAACAAAATAAAATAAAACATCAACACGCCTGTATATTTAGGCCCGTATTAATAAACGTTCCTCAACGAACGTACCAATATGCGTTATCATTTGACGCGCCATTATTAAGATATCAGCATCTCAAGATCATTGCTAATTAATAAACACATGAAAACAATATCTCAGTTACCAAGATCAGCTCCTCAAGACGCTGTACTTGAGGGCTTGATCTCGTAAACGATTACGTCACATTGATCGAAGTTTAGAACATCATTCATCACATTTCGTTTTTCCTATGTCGTAAGATTTATTGAAATACTTGTATTTTGTTCCAATTTTAATGAATAGCGCTGAATCACGTTTTATACATGTTTTCTACTCAAGAAACCCTTAACCGTATAGTTCGGAAGCGCCCCGAACACACGAACCTCCGCCGGCTCGATACCGGGTCCCATCGTACCCAAGAATGACGACTAACGACACCCTTAATTGATTATGTAAATAAATATTTATTATGCTACCCATCAAATCTTATCAGATAGGAAATGCCGACCTCGTCTAGTTTAAAAAAAATATATAATTGACGTGTAAAAGTGTAGAGTAAGGTGTGAGAAGCAGTGCGTGACTGACCATGCGGCTGGTGCGCGGGCGGCGTGGCGCGGTGTCTCGGCGCGGGCGCGGGCGGCGTGGCGGCGGCGCGCAGGGCAGCCTGCTTGCTGCCCTCGCCGCTGTTGTTGTTGCTGTTGGCGCTGCTATTCCTATGGACATAGTGTGTTATAGTAACAGAGCTATACTAATTCTATTCTGCATCTAAGTGTATTTATTTATATGTATATACGATTGTCGATAAATGACCTTTCGTTTCATTGTTTTCTAAACATGGCCCCATAAATCATTCAATCTTATTTATAGTTTACAGTAGTTTTGTCCTTAAATGAAAAACCATAAACATTGTTAAAACTTTGCGAGACACTAAATGCCCCCAAACATAATAACTATTGTCTCGTTCAGTGTCCTTCGACCGATTAACGCCGTTGGTATATGGCCGCCTTTATGACGAGTGAGTAAAAAGGTTTTTCTTACCTATTCCTATTATTAATCTTCTGCTGCTTAGGCGCCTGGTTGGGCTGGCTCATGATGGACGGGATGTGGATGGAGGAGTACTGCGGGCTGGGCGCCGGGTGCATGTGCATCATGGAGCACGGCGACGCCAGGTCGGAGCCGATGCTGGTGGGCGACTCCAGGCCCAGCTGGCTCACGTCCAGCTCGCACGCCGGGTACTGCACCGAGTGCACCGAGTTGCTCGTCGAGTCTGGCGTGTACACGCCCATCGACTGCAGTGCCGGACTCACCGCCTCACACAACTCTTCCTTACTAGTGTCCTTAGGAGATTCCTCCTTCTTATGTTGCCGAGACTTCTTCTCAATCTCCTTCTCCTGCCCACAAGGCCCGTTCTGATTGAACGGCGTCTTACAACTAGGAGATGACAACACCTGTGAACTCTGCTGCCGGTACTCCGCACAACTCGTCACCACTTCCTGCTGTTTGTTCACTTGTCGCTGCATCATCTGCTTCATCTGCTCAGCTGTGTTCTGAGACTGCGACTTCTTCGGTTCACACTGAGTCTGACATGCAGTCGTAGTTTTCGACTGTTTTGAAGGCTTACATTCGTTCTTCTGTGAACACTCCGCTTTGGAAGTCGGGGTTTTGGTCTCCTTGAAATGCGGCAACCCCGTCGTCGCGTACAAACTACTGCTCAAGCCGTAAGCAATGTTGTGAAACTCTTTCTGGTCATACTTGGGAAGTAATTTCTGAGGCGACTTTTGGACTTGGTCTAAATGAGGAAGGTTGAACCCTTGATGTTTGTCCAAGTAGTTCTTATCACTAACTATATTTTTCATATCTAAAAATCTATTATGTTCCCACGAGCCCTGTATCCGCGTGGGGTCCCACGGCGGCCACTGATACTGTCCGTGCGTCGTGTGGTAGTTAGGAATTTGGTTCATGGCGTAATCCGCTTTAGGCACTAATTCATTATCATACTTGAATTTGGGCAGCATTTTGTTCAGATCGTTCTGGTCAGCTTTCAAGTTCAACTGAGCTGTGCAGCTCTTGTCATGTTTGACCGACTGATTTTTTGAGTCACATTTGGAAGTATTAGATTTCTCTTTCTTAAAAAAATCTTGCTTTTTGGGCGCCTCGTTAGTTTTAGTTTCCACTTTACTCGTGACCGGCACGGAGTTGATCACATTTATAGGGACTGACGTCTCTGGTTTCCTAGCATTAGTATTCTGTTCCGGAAAAAACATTTTAGGTTCAGGTGTACTCCTAGGAGTGTCGTTCTTAGTTTTCTTGTCAGTTTTCTCTAGCTTGCTATGAGCCGAGTTCACTCTCACGTCACGCAGCTTACTCTTTTCTCTGGGCTTCAAGTTAGGATCGTTTTTACAATCTTGAGAATTAGTTTGGACTATGCTCATAGATCCAGTCAAGCTTTGCATAGCATTATTGGCGAAACTAGCTTCTAAATCCGCTCTTTCCAAACCCATGCTAACGGCCGCGTTAGCGCTTTGACATCGAGGTAAAAAATTGATATCAGTTACATTGGGTACTTTGGGTATGACTGGATTTATCACTGGGGACGATATCGGATGCGGCACTTCTAACTTAGTTGTAGTTTTACTAATGACTGGAGAGGAGTCGAGGGTGTTGTTTATTACGCGGTTCTGTTCACTAGTCTTCAAGAGTATTTTGTCAGTTTGCACCGCCTGCGACTCTTTACTAACATTCGCTCTGTGATTTAGGTAGGAATGCTGAGCTGTGTTGATCTGTTGTATCGTCATGGAGTTACTCACGGGATTTTGAAAGTTTTGCATCGACGTCTGCTCAATAACATTTCTGGTCACAATAATCTCATCTTTCCTTGAGTGCATCATGTCGTTACGAAATGGCATCTCGGTTTCTCTGCTTGCAATTGGATTTTGTAATTTATTTCTATCAATTTCAGTAAAACTATCTATTTTGACGGGGTCCGACTTCTTCATACATGATATATCTCTCTGTGCATTATCTAAATTTTGAATTATTTCTATTTTATTTGGTGACGACTTTTTCTCAGCAATTTTAGTTTCGTCCATATTCTGATGTTGAATAACAGTTTCTTTTCTCATCTCGCATTGCTTCTGTTCGCAAATTATATCGGTGTTCATACTCTCTGGTGATCTTCTAGGTTTAGGAGACTCGTTAATCACCGACGTGTCGGTTTTCTTTGGTGATAGGCCCGTGTGCGGGGAATTTGCGGTGTCAGACTCACCTTCAACGACTATCGTCTCAATTTGATGTATTTTTGGTACAATGAGATCAACTGCAGGCTTGCTGGTGTTCACTTCCTCCTGCACTCTCGCGCTAGGATCGAGCACGATATGTGCATTCTCGGTCGATACTACCGGTATTACTTTAGACGGGCTGTCTTTCTCTTCAACCTCTTTGGGTTTATTCTCGTTGTTTTGTTGAACAGGAGCCACTGAGTTAGGTTTTGGTGACGGCAGAGGACAGCTCTGACTGTTATTATCATCAGATTCAGATATGATAATAGTTTCCTTGTCTTCCACTGCTGGTTTAGGAGGAGATTTCATTTCACCGTTTCTAGGCTCAGCCATTTTGTTGTCCTCAGTCTGATCACTCTTTGTGTTGGTCTGTTCCTCAGCTTTAGCCGGTGATCCATCCGTTGTACTGTCAGTGGGAGTGTCATCAGGCTTATCACTAGCCTCGTTAATAACTTGGTCTTTCTCTGCGACAGATTTTGGGGAGTCCATGTGTATGCTGTCAAGTTCCATATCACTTGTATGGTGGTCTGTGCTGTTCTCTTCAACATGTCGCGGTGTCGCTGGCTTGCTTGTGACAATCTTCCTTTCTTCACTTTCCTCTACATCCATCTCATCGTCAGCCTCACCTGAAGAGTCTTCGGAACTAGCTTCAGAGTTCTTGCTTTTCTCTTGTACTTTCTCGTCAGGTTTGTCTTTAGGAGGGCTGTTGCTTTCCTCAACAGGCGCAGTACTGCTGGGCTCCATTGAGTCGTCAGTTTTATAGTCATTGACTTGTTCCTTAGATTCGTCAAGTTTGGCTTTTTTAGCTGCCGGTGACGCGGCCGTCGCTGGAGTCTTAGTGACCTTCTGTCGCTTCTTCTGGCGTCCTTTCCACGCCATTTTTCTTTTAGTCTTAGGTTTGATAGGGATTGCGGCTGGTGTGATAGCATCCATGTCCATACTCTCTTGACTTTCCTGACTGTCGGAGGCGTACGGCGCTTCTTTGACGCTTTGTCTTCTATTTCTCGGTGTAGCTGTTGGCTCCTCTGCAAGTTCGTTCTGTATGACTCGGGACGATCTTCTCGTGACGCTTTTACTTCTCTGCCTCCGAGGCGTTTCTTCCTCTTTAGGTTTCTCTTCTTCCACATTCGTTTCGGAAATCTTCCTGCTAACTTCTCGTTTTCTTTTTCGGTTGCCCTCAGCGAGGGTCGGAGTGGTTTGGTAGGTGGTTTCACTGTACTTGAGAGGTCTCGTCCGTCTCCTGCCAGATGATGTAACTTCCACTGGAGGTTCAGGAGTCTCGACATCTGCTTTAGCTTTCACGGCAGATTCTTCTTTGGGTGCGGGCGCTTCTGATTCTGTTGCGGTGTCCTCGCTCTCAGTCTTACATTCTGCTTCATCGTTCTCAGTTTCCTGGTCGCCCGAAGCTTCCTCAGGCGACCTGAACGGATTCACAGTGGGCGCTAGGAGAGGGGTCCACCTCAGACATTCAGGATCGATCTCCAGCCGAGGTTTACTTTTGACTTTGTTCATGTGATTATCAACTCTGATCCAGTCTATGCACAGTCCAAGTTTGGTTGTCTCATCACTGGGGATGTACCTGACGAAGCCGAGTAACTGAAACGTTACCGCGATGTCGTTCATATGCATCCCCGTCGTGTGAGCGATGTCTTCGAATGTGAACGGTTTATCTTTGTGGTCATACAAGTATTCGAGAATGACAGACTTCCAATACGCGTGGTAGGAAACCCTGCCCAGGTCTGACAAAGGTTTTTCCGGCGTGCCAGGTTGTCCTTCTTCTTTCGAAAGTAAATAACCTAGGATGAAAGAATAAATATGTTAAAACGCCTTTTTAATACAAACAGTTAAAATAAAATATTAATAATCTCATAAGTGATGTAATAAAGATTCCACCACTCACTAAAATGGATGAGAAACCTCCCGTAGCCCTGTCTCTGGTACTGCGGCATCGTCATGATACAGGAAACATTATATTTCTGCTGACAATGTTTTTCTTTGGAGAAGTAGCCGACTAGGTGGCATCCTTTGCTGTCATTTTTGGTGAGCACGTAGAATAGGAAGGGCTCGACATCGTAGTACAGGGTCTTGTGGTCGAGGAAGAGTTTGGCGAGGAGGCAGAGGTTCTGGCAGTAGATCTTGTTGGCGTTGCCGTCGACCTCGAACACGGAGATGTCTCCGCAGCGGTAGATCTCCGTGGCGGGCGGGTGGCGCCACAGGCACTTGTCCAGGTGCCGGAACAGCACCGCGCGACTCTTCGCGTACTTCAGGCAGAATTCGCACAGGAACAGCTTGGGTAGCCTGCAACGGAGAATTACATCAGGGTCAGTTAAAGACACAGTAACTGTCATTATGAATATAAGAATAAAATTTTATGTGTACAATAACTTGATAAATTAATGTACATAGTGAGTTTCCATCACATTCTACCAAGTATCTGAAGGCTAATTCTCGTAATTTAAAACATTCAAAATCTAGTCTCATCTTAGCGACAAACAAATGTCAAAAACTTGTCAAAATGTAGGGAAATTATAGGTATTTTTGAAAGATTGAGACTGAGATCAGACTGTGAATGTTCTTAAAATTACGAGAATTATCATAAATACATACAAAAACCTTAATGACAAGAACCAAAAGATTATTGGACTTCTATTCTATTCTTCTATTGGACTTTCTTACACATAAACTAATATTATGCGAGAGTATGTTAGGGGCTTGAATATTATGCTGATCTGGATACACTATTTTGGCAGTTACCTTAAACTACTATTTTGCTACATCTATTTTTTTTTTTTTCATTACATAATACTAGAAATTGAGTTCCAATAATTGATAGGCACACAATATTAATAAAGCACACATAACGCTGAAGCTGGAGTTACCTTGCATATTCCTGTGGGAAGGGACTGGAGTACCAGGTGTCGATCTCCCACTGGCCAAACTCGATGGCAGAGGGGCAGCGAGCCGGCGCGTGCGGTGCGGCCGGCGCGGCTGGCGTGCCCGGCGCGGTCGGTGCGGTCGGTGCGGTCGGTGCGGTCGGTGCGGGAGGTGCGGGAGGTGCGGGAGGTGCGGGAGGCGCGGGCGGCGGTGCGGGCAGCACGGCCGCGCCAGCACCGACCGCGCTGCCGCCGGCTGCCGTGACCGCTGCGTTGAATAGCTCAGCATCGCTCTCCGTCACGCCCGCCGGCAGACGTTTGCCCTCTGCAATTTTAACCAGATTGCTACTGCCTGCACTTCATCTTGTATGAGATGTTGACAAAACAAGACTTCAAAGAAAATCCCAATATTTTTTACTCTTTTTTTGAACTTAGTGATTTTATCAAGTTTTTACACACATCGTCAGTAAAATTTCAAAAATTATAATATTTACCAGGATCTTCGTGAAACTAATTCAATGCAATTAGAATGAAAGTTAAATGAAAATACCTGGTGATTGAGTTACAAAATATTAAAGGGCATAAAATGGCCCAGACCTAAATGAAAAACAATGTTAATAAAAATAGGGCATCGGGTATACGGCAAGTAAAACATAATAAAGCAAGTATTTCCCGAACAGCCGCACTAGCGTGCGAGTGTTCGGGGTTCCGTCCTTCACGCCTGCAGAGGCGCAAGCGAAAGTGCATGTGTGGATACTGCCGAAACCGAGTAACAAATGTTTTGTCATCGGCGCTCGGTGTCCGAATGAGAAGCTAACAAAGAGCGCGCGGCTCACTCACCCGTCCCGAACAGAGATTCGAGAGAGAAACGAAACGACTTGCGAGCGGAGCGCCGGCCAGCAATCAGAGCGAGCGAGACGGTCAGATCCACCAGACACTTTCACCGCACCTCAAACCGATCTTACCCGTCTGATTGATGGCCGGGCTCGTGGCCGCGCCCGCCAGCGCGAGCCCGCGGGACAGTTTGTGCGCGTCGCCCGCAGCCGACCTCTGCGCGGCCGCCGACCTAACCAGCGCCGACGCCGACAGCCGACACACGGACCTACTGCGCGACCGCCCGCGCGGCGGCACTTCCGAGGGCTCCGGCGACGCCGAGCGCGCCTTGCGCAGCGACGCCTGGTACCTCCGGAACGTGCTGCGGGTCTCCTTCAGCACGGTGCGGTCCTCGTCGCGCGCCTCGGAACGCCCGGATCGCTCGGCCCGCTCGGAGCGCTCGGCCCGCTCGGAGCGCTCGGCCCGCTCGGAGCGCTCGGCCCGCTCGGAGCGCTCGGCCCGCTCGCATCGCTCGGCCCGCGCCGGCCGCGCGCGCGACACCGAGCGCGACGCCGTGCGCACTGAGTAGAACTCCGACAGGCCGTCAAACAATGTCGTCAGCAGTCTTTCCCCGCAGCGACTGCGGCGCCGCGCGATGTGGTGCCGTTCTGGTTCTGGCCGCGGCAGCTCGGGCTCTAGCTTTTTTTGTATCGGGTCGGCATCGAATCTTCTCGGTTTGGGCTCGCATTGTAACCTACTCAGTTTGGGCTCGTATTCTAATCGGCTCGGTTTTGGCTCGCATTGTAATCTACTCAGTTTGGGCTCGCTTTCTAATCTACTCAGTTTGGGCTCGCTTTCTAATCGGCTCAGTTTGGGCTCGCATTCTAATCTACTCAGTTTAGGCTCGATTTCCAGTCTTTTGAATTTTTGAGACTCAGCGTCGAGCCTCTTTTGTTTCCGCGGTTCGACCTCGAGTCGTCTATGTTCGTGTGGCTCTATTTCGAGTCTTCTAAGTTTCTGAGCTTCAATCTCCAGTCGCTTATGATTTTGTGGCTCGACCTCCAATTGTTTCTGTTTTTGTGCTTCGGCTGCAAAGCCCCACACGCCGCCGGGCGCGCAGTCGGCGGCCAGACGTTCGAACACTGTGGACACGTACGCGGGCGCGGGCTCCTCGCTGTCGCTGGACGACGCGGCCGAGTCCTCGCCCGACGCGCCGGACTCGGGCGACGGCGGCGACGCCAGGGACGCGGGCGACGGCGTGGAGCGCGAGGAGGACGGCACCTCGCTGGGCGCGCGGGGCCCGGGCGGGGCCGCGCGGGGCCCGGGCGGGGCCGCGCGGGGCCCGGGCGGGGCCGCGCCGGCCGCGGGCTCGCTGGGGCGGCGCTCGAGGCGCAGCTCGAGGCGCTGCACGCGCGTGACGCGCACGCCGCCCCAGCCCTCCCACGAGCCGGACGACGAGCGGCGCCGGCGCCGCTTCACTAGATTGAACGCGGAGAATCTGAAAAACTTTTGCTTCTCTCTCGACATTCTCTGTTCGGTGAGGGTGTGGGGCGCGCGAGGGGGCCGCGGGGGGCGCGGCGGGGCGTTACCGTCGGAGGGCTCGTCGTCGGACTCCGTCGGCCGCGCCGGCGTGCGCGGCTTGCGGCTGCGCGGCATCGACGACCTGCGACAGAACACGCCGGTTAGTGTGCGTCCTCACGCGGCTACTGCGCACGAGCAGAGCCGGGCTCACCGCTTGAGCTTGTTGGGGCGGCAGGCGCCGCAGCGGTAGGGCGGCGGCGCGCAGGCCGCGTGCGCTCTGCGCGCGCAGCCGGCACAGCGCGCCGCCCAGCCGGGCCCGCGCGCGCCGCACTCCTCGCACCACGCGCACGCGCCGCACGACCAGCGCGAGAACTGCACACACAACAACAATCGTGTAATGTAACCCCTACTATCACTGAACCTGCTACACAAAAAAACTTGCTAAACTGTTTTTTTATTTGCCAAACTAAAATGACAGCTGTGATCGACTTTTTTTCTCAACATGACCGCAACAACATGATCGCAGGTGTCATTTTATGTAGCAAATTAAAAATCAGTGTATACATGCACCAGGGCAGTCCGTCTCCATGTACCATCTTACATAATCAGCCTATAATGTTCCCAGTACACAGGCCTCATCTCTTCAAGAGGGAGTGGGTTATAATTTACCAGCAGGCCCAGTGTGGGTTGGTAGATTTTACACAAAGTAAAGCGCCTGCCTGTCTGGGTTCGAACCTACAACCTACAACTCGGTATGTCGCGGCCGTTACCACTTGGCCAACACTGCTCCTAAAGTAAGTTAGTGCTCATTCATAAAATATATTACATTAATGAAGCTGAATCACAGGAAAACTCCAGTTATTGACTAAAGATTTTTGGACTATTTCTTACCAAATCCTGTCAAAGTACATTACCTTGATTACAGGGAGAGTAATCGGCTCTATTAGGTTGACGCACGTAGGATGCGCGAAGGTCTTGCACTGTTGGCAACTGATGAGAAACTCTTGTGCCCCCAGCCCATTCTTTTCAGTGCCCAGGCACTCGGAACACGCAACCGCTCTTCCTGGGCTTAGTTTCTGTAACAAAACATTTTTGTTTGAACTTTGAAGCTGAATAATAAAAAGAGAATCAACTCTTTAATTTATATCTATACTAATATTATAAAGAGGTAAAATTTGTTTGTAAGTTTGTATGTAGGGGGTAATCTCTGGAACTACCAGTCGGATTTGAAAAACTCTTCTTGCATTTGATAGCCCAATTCTTGAGGAAGGCTATAGGCTATTTAACGTCACGCTATGACCCTTAGGAGCCGAGCAAAAGCGCTATGGGGAAACGAAGTGATAGAGCAGGAGACGCGGGCAAGTGATGCAATACGACGAGATGGGTCGAGGGAATAAGAAATTTCACGCAAACGAAGTCGCGGGGCGCAGCTAGTCTGTAATATTTATGGTGTACCATAACCACCATGGTGTACCACCATGTGTGTATATTGGTGGTGTGTGTGTGTGTATTCTATACTATTTTCTTAATGTTAAATTAGTAATCAACTCTATACTGTTCACTGAAGTTTTTATACTTTTTTAAATGTATCATTATCAACCAAATATTTTGTATTTGTTACAAAGGATTTTTTTTATATTAAATCTCAAAAAAAAATGTGTTATGTATTACTTTTTTATTTTAAATTAATGTTCTTTTCAGTTTTCATTCAAGATTCTACCAGGAATTTCTTTACAGCTTAGGCAAATACATTGAATACCCTTCCTGTTGCAATATAAATTCAGTCAGCATTACAGCTCATGAATAGTGGTTAATACCACACACTGTGTAATAGACCATTGTTGTATGTCAATAATTTGCAAAGTCAACTAATAAAATATACCATGTATGTTTTATTATACACCATGTTCCGGATGATATACATAAACTTCGACCAGATGTTCAGACCATGGAAATATGCATTTTTCATGATGGACACATTAATGAATTATTATTTTTTGTTAATTTTCATATAAATAAATACCTTGACGTAAATCGCCCGATATGCATGCCTCTTTATCCGAATTGGCAACGATGACGTATTTTCATTCATAAGATTTGGCAGGCTGCAACTTGTCAAAACTGAGTTAAGACCCTTTGTTACTGCATGGTCAATTAAAGGGGCATGCCAAATCGCCATAGTAATTTAGGCCCACTGTGCACACATATAAAAATTTATGATAATAATAGGGGGCAATTCCAATAATCAATTAGTAAAAGAAATGATTTACAAAAAACTTAGCATTTCAAAGTTATTAAAGATTCACCAATACTACTACCAGGTACTGTGAACAACTAGGTCCAGAGTGAATTCCGGGTTCGTCGGTCGAAGCGTCTAATATCAAATCCAAATGGTCGCCAGTGTCGTCATGAGTAACAGGAGCAGAATCCATAATCAGGCCGTGGTTGTCAGGTATGGGAGAATCGTCAGAGTCAGTATCAATGGGCAAAAGTAGTCAATTTAAACCGCAATAAACACAAGCCGCCAGCAAGCAATGGAGTTGCAAAACAAGCAATGATTTTGACGTTTACGTATTCCGGCAGCTGACAAGTAGACTTGGTGTTGCCATAAAAGATAAAAAAAATCGATAGATCGATTTGGATTCAGATTTTTTTTAAATATCACTATTAAGTTCAAAAATAGAAATAATAACAATTATCAAAAGGGGTTTTTGTGGTTTACATTATATTACATTCATTCGTTCATTGCTTTTAGAAAAAAATTAACTCTTTTTAATAATAAATGATTACTATTTGTTCCGATTAATTACCTGGCAACATTTTGAAATTATCTTTTGAAAGTTCTATTATTTTAGTCGTTTTAATATTTAATATTTTTGAAAAATAGTACCTAACTTGCACAGAATAGTGAGTAGGTGGAAGACATGAGAAAAATATTAACATATTTTTTTAGTGAAACCAATCCCTTGTGCAATTCAGGGCCTAAAATTGGCATTTCCCTTTCACTAAATGAAATTACAAATATCTTTGTAATGAAGCCTTTTTAAGTACTAGTAGTAGTGTTGTGATCTTCCTGTACGAGTCGCAATAAATACTTTTTCTTTCTTTATTTTCCTTTACTACTTCCTTTGTTAGATTTAATTTGTAAAAGCTATAGAAGCCTTTGACAAAGTTTATGGATATCGTAAAGAACATGGTGTATACCTCTTGTTTTTAAAGACCATAGAATAAATAGAAAAATGAAACTTCATTTTATTTTTTGGCTTACTTAAGAAAATGAAATTGTGTAACATTTAGCTAGTTTTGACATGATCTAAACCGGCCTATGCTGTTCATATTTTAATAAAATTTTGTAATGTTATAAAAAGATCACCCTCTTTATGTTTCCTAAGGCTGGCTTCACAGCTATCCGGGAGACCCGTACGGGCGCCCGGAGCGGGAGCACATGTTTGGCGATAGAACATTGTTTCACAGCGACCCGGAGCGGGTCGTGTACGGATCAAGCCGCGTCGCTGTGAAACGATGTTCTAGCGCCTAACATGTGCTCCCGCTCCGGGCGCCCGTACTGACAGCCCGTACGCTCCCGGATAGCTGTGAAGCCAGCCTAATAATAGAATTACAGGGCAGTTCTATATTATCATAACTATGGTTATAAGCTCATAATAAAATTTATGCTGAGAAAAGCCAAAAAGTAGGTCCAGTTAAAGGATTCAAGTATCCATCAGACTCCATAATAAGATGAATTAGCATTTAGCATTGGCCCTTATGTCTCATTTATTTATACAAAATCTGGTGACCAAACTATAAAAAATGCTGTTTTATGAATCATCAGGACACATTTTTATCAAATTTATCAGCACATTATGACTAAGGGTATTTTAAATTCTCCTTGCTGATGTAAAAATAGATTGAAAACAATCAGTAACATTCTGTTTTTTTTTTTTTTTTTATATAGTTTTAAGTTTTTTTTTATTTTTGTTCAATGCCATTTAACACATTTTTCTTTCTTACTTATGCTGAAACAATTAATCTGTCAAGCTCCGCTAATGAGACACAATTGATTTTCTATAGTTTCGTCGCCAATGGGCGAACCGCGGTGCTTGACGGCTTAAATTAATAATTTTAAAAAAATACTAGGGATTTAACGATAATGAACTTTCATAATGGGGTCAAGAGGTGCTGCAAAGCTCAACAAACTTCATTAATTTCATTGAAACTGAACCAATACTTATGACTCAAACAATTACCTCAAAAGAATGTCTGAATCATACTGTCTTATACCTTTCTCGTAGCTACTTAATTCTGACCAGGAATTTGTATTTTCTAAGTCATGTGAGATTTACAATATTTTATTTTCGCAATTTTTTCCCTTTTTTTGTTTTATTTAATTACTTACATCTTAAAAATAAAATAGTTTAATTGATCAATGCCCTAACTTGTACCATAATAACTCAAATTACATTATGAAAAAGCAATATTTACTGAAAGCATCTGCCCCCAACTTCGCCCGAGTGGATGTCGGAAATTATGCCACGGAAACATGCTATCGGAAGAAAAAGACAGTAGCCTATGTCCTTCCACAGGATTCCATCTATCTCCTTGCCAAATTTTATCGAAATCCGTTCAGTAGTTTAGGTGTGAAAAGGTAACATACAAACAGTTACTTTCGAATTTATAATACTAGTATAGATACTAGAAACAAACTGTGTTTTAAATTTTGGTGTTAAAACTAGTGCCTACATACAACTTATTTATAGGCATATTAATAAAAATGTAATATGTATTGTAAAGTTGGAACATTTTTTGCCCCAAATGAGCCACAGCGGCCTTGAACACAAACTGGCAGGTCGACAACCTTATTATTAAAGTGAACTGTTTGTCAGAACTTTTCAGTTTATTTTTGTGCAATGTTTTTTTTTTATTCTGTATAGTATATTCTTATTTTTATACATGACCTACAAGTAGAACAAACACAAGTTCAAGTATATGTGTGCAAGTAGAATATTGATATTTATTTTTTATGGGAATATAAGATTATAGTGGTATCCCTTCTTCAACATTTTATACTTATTGTGGATACAGACATGAAAACATTAAATGAAATTGTAGTGCAAGTCAATACACTGTCAGAATGTTATGTTGTGCAAGCACAAAAGGGCATCGCAGTGAAAAGCACATGATGCTACTAATCACATAGAACATTACACAAGTGGTTTCACAAAAGTAATAATTGCATAATACACCCTCTCTCTATACCTTTAATTCTAAATGTATACTTAGCAGTACTTATTAAACACAGGAAGCTTACAAGCAATTTTATTTCTTTTTTAAATATAGGTAAATGAAGATGTATGATGCAATATTAAACTGTGTTGTTCCTGAAGAGTAAACATTAAAAAAACTATAATGCATTCAGAAAAATGTATATACTTAGAAAATTAGTCTTAATATTTCATTACTTTAAAACGAATACAGAACAGCAAATAAGAAAGAAAATGCATGTAAATGAATGAAGCAGTGTTTTTGTTTATGTGTTGTTTACAAACACAGTTACCAAATCCATTATGTAAAAGTTTTTCTATTTCATGTCTTACACTGATAAGTAAACAAATCTTGTTTTATTCAATAGTGTTACCTGCTCAGGAGAGTCCTGTGAGCTCTTGGGCCGCTGTTTAGAGCTGCGGTCTGATGAGGTGGTGAGAGGCCTGTCCGTCGCCTTGTAGGCGCCCGCCTGGTGCGAGAGCAGGCCTCGCGCCACGGCGCGCTTCACGGCAGCTCTCAATACTGCACGCACGTCTACTTCACCTTCCACACTCACTTGGTATGCTTGGTGCAAATGTCTTTCAATAGTCTTTAGTGTAGAACCATCACGTTCACCTAACTCGCGCACTGTCTTCGCTACGACCCTAGAAAGGTCCACATCTTGCGTGATCCGCAGAGTCTTGTTCTGCAGCCCGCCGGGGTCCTTGTACGAACTCTGGCCCTTGTTGTACACCTTCAACACGGCTCCCTCTTTCACAGCGCGCTCCAGCCGCTCCGCTACCACATCTTCGTGATAGTTGTGATGCTGTCTAATCGCGTGACAGATACGCTCTACACTGGGCCTCTGTTTCTGTGAGCGTATCTTGTGTATCGCTTCCAGTATCCATCGCTTCCACACTTCTTTGCCGACGTCGTCCGGCTCGCTCATTTTCGTAAATGACTTTTACGTACTGCCGCCTGAGTAACGGTACGGTATTGCACTTATGTCAACACCCATTGCATTTTGGCGCCTCGAGCGAAATTCCATTTTATGAAATGGAACCCCGCCGTATGCGGCCGGTAAATTCGGCCGCGGTGCGAGACGCCGGTTTACAGCATGTCACCGAAGCTCTCGCAACCCGATGACACATCGGGCCCCGCGAGCGGGTTTTGGCGGAGCGGGCATCCGACGGCCGCCATCTTGTGGCGATCTAAATTTTACGTAGCGAACAAAACACGCGACGTAAATATTAACGGCCGTTTCGACAATTCAACCAAATTCATCAACAATATCCGCTGAAATAAATCTTTCCACTGTCACAATAACTGTCTCTATTTCACGAGATTTTTTTTACAAATCTTAAATACGGCAGTTCTTCTTTCCGGTTTTTTAACACAATGCTCCTTCACCAAACAAACAACACTGTAATGTAAAGTGTACTTATTCAAATCTTAATTATAATAATGAGATTCGTGTCTCGAAAACACTTTCATAACATAGAAATAATAGAAATTTTAGTTGAAAACATTCACAAAACACCAACAAAAGGCTCTTCAAAATGGCTATCAATTAGATTGCCTTGTTGAAAAAATATTTTTGATATCCTGTCGGTCACAAATGTATTGCCATTTTAATTAGAATTACATCATAATTTTTGTACTAATTCATCGCGTTCATTGTCTCTGGTAGTTGAAATTTTAATTCAGAAATATATCATGTATTTGAAATATTACATGCTTATATTCAATCAAAATCATTTAACGTTTGATTAATGTGTAAAAGGAGCCTATTCTAACATAAATTTTATAGCATTCCGAACGGTTGAAGGCCTTTTGGGAGAGAGTCGAGACAGATTGCAGCTTCATTTTTCTTGGCGTAGTTGGCGTTCATACCAAGCGTACGAGCTGGGCCGCAAATATCATCGCCTATCACAGTTTTATGTAGTCCGCATGGCACCTGCAGAGTGATGCCAGCCGACCAAAATTGTAAATACCATTTCCCGGTGACGAATTCATGTTTTTGCCTCAATCTATGATAGCCCATCACACCGTGCTGGTTGTTGTGTTTTTTGGTTAGTCTGGTAGTTGGCTAGCTCAATTTTCATTCGAATCATTCTCAATTTCAAATGACTTTTTGGAGAGCCGGAGTTATGCTAGCGAGGTATAGATGCAGTGACTCGCTGACGGTGTTCAAAATTTCACGTTCATACAGGAACTGAAATCGCGAGCGAGTCGCTTGCAGTCGCTTGCGCCTAAAGTCGTTGCGTGTGTACCTAGCATTAGTAAAACGTTTAGTATAGGCCAGGTGAGGCCACGGCACTATGGGCAGAGTAATTACAAAATAATAAGTAGGGTATCTTCATACATACGCACCGAACACGGTTTGTAAGTGAGTGCGCACGTACGTATGCGTTGTCGCACGCAGACATTGACAAAATTTATAGCTGCTAAAGGTATGATTCCAATCTCGGCAGCATGCAGCAGTGCTGCCGCAGCACTGCTGGTCCCCATATATTCTCTATAGGAATGTCGCGCAGCATTGCTGCCGTGCTCGGAATGTAATCTCATATAAACCTATAGAAAATATATGAGGACCAGTAGTGCTGCGACCGCACTACCGCGGCAGCACTGCTGCGTGCTGCCGAGATCGGAATCATACCTTAAAGATGCGCCAATCGTGACTCGTGCCGGCTACGCCGTACGTAATACCACTCGCACCCGCGCACGCTCTGTCGCTGCCCTGCTGCTCGTAATAATTTGCACGTGTAACCTACCTACAGGAGGTAACTACAAATTCGTGAAGACATTAGAAAATATTGCAGTGTTTAATTAAAGGATGTCCCAATTTCCGAAAGATTACTTATAATTGTCATGATAAATGAAAAAGTAAAAAATACTTTATAGTGTAAAAAATACAATTTCATAACCATTTTATTTGAATAAATACATGATTCAGCAAAAACACCGACGACCTTGTGAAGGCCGCAGGAACTCGTTGGATGCGAGAAGCACAAAACCGGTCGAAGTGGAGGTGCTTGGGGGAGGCCTATGTCCAGCAGTGGACGTCTTTCGGCTGAAATGATAATGATGATGATGAGTAAAAGAATAATATTGTGAAAGACGGCACGGTTGACATCTGTCGGGCATGCCACCGGCCGGGAGAATCAATCAGGCATATTATCTCCGGGTGTTCTCGTCTAGCTAACGGAGAGTACTTGCATAGACACAACCTTGCAGGGCTGTAGCTAGAGTCGAATTTGAGGTAGGGCAGCATTGGTTACAGGTAGGGCGAAAGTAAAAAAATTGTCATAATTGATCTGCCCTCGAAGCACGGGCTCCAAATCAATCACCATGTATATCATTGATTGACCTCTAGGTCAGTGATGTACATTCAATAGCTATTCGCAGACAAATAATTTCTGTGACAGAGCGTGAGCATGGCGTGACTATTAAATCTTCAATGATGAAGAACAAGCGAACAAGATGGTTGAACTTCCAGATTTGGATGTAGAGATCCAGGTCTGAGTGAGAGTGAGGTGGTGGTGGTGGTGGTGGTGGTGGTGTGGTTGGGTGGTGATACGAGTAAATAGATACGACCAAAAATACCATTGTTTCTGCAAACTTATTATAATAATTAACATAATAATCCATACTAATATTATAAACTCGAAAGTAACTCTGTCTGTCTGTATGTTACCTTTTCACGCCTAAACCACTGAACTGATTTAGATGAAATTTGGTATAGAGATAGTTTGAGTCCCGGGAAAGGACATAGGATCGTTTTTATCCCGATATTCCCACGGGATCGAAACTTATGCGGGTGAAACCGCCGGGCGCAGCTAGTAAAAAATATTTAGGCTGAATTCTAAGATTCGCCATGTTATTAAAAATGAGAAGAACTTCGTTCAGATGAACTGATTTTTTTTTTCAAAGGCCGGAAATACCATATCAGTCATTCTCACATGACCCATTGACAGCCTTTGAGGCCTATTGATTGCAGTTAAAGTTGAAAACGTAAATTCGCACACTGCAGTGCTATCCTATCCTACACCTATCGCTACAATTTTTTTTATCTCAAACTATGAACAAACGATTTAATTATAATAATTTAACTTAGTTTTTGGTATTTTTAAGGTAGGGCATTGTGGTTTCAAGGTAGGGCATTGCCCCACAATGCCCCCCCCCCCTAGCTACGGCCGTGCAACCTTGTAGCCAGGATAATCCATCAGCAACTTGCTCTGAAATACAGCCTTGTGGAATCGGAGGTGCCGTACTACAGGTATGTGCCCGACCCAGTTCTCGAAAATGGAAATATCACATTGTACCTACTGGGATCGATCCATCATCACTGACAGGACTATTGTTGCCAATAAGCCTGATATAGTGGTGATGGATCGATTAGAGCGGCGCGCAATGATTGTTGACATAACCGTCCCGCATGATGAGAACCTCGTGAAAGCTGAGAAAGATAAACAAATCAAGTATCTTGACTTGGCTCGCGAGGTTGTCGACATGTGGGATGTTGACTCAGCAATCATTGTGCCGATAGTCGTCACAGCCAATGGGTCGATTGCCAAGAGCCTCGACCAACACCTAAGGAGGCTCACGTTGGGCAGCTGGATCAAGGGCTTGATTCAGAAAGCGGTACTTCTGGACACGGCTCGCATTGTCAGGAGGTTCCTCTCTCTGGAGCCCTGACCGCCGGTAGCTTGGACCCTGTTCCCGATACCGGTGGGCTACTATTTTTTATAATTTTTAAATGTTTTTATACTAATATTTAAAAATATAATTTATATGTGCAGACGCCAGCACATCAACCTACACCAAACTGTCACATTTTCCCAATCAACTTTGAACCTTATGTTTTAGTGATAAAGTTGAAAATCTAAAGAAATTTGACAGATTGTATTAGGTTGATGTGCTGGCGTCTGTACATAATGAAAATGATGAGTAAAAACACGTTTTGATTAGAGTCTGGCCAACGAAAGCTGACCACGAATTATTTATTAAACTTTGTATATGGCAATCTTTGAAGACTGTCAAAATTGTCACATTGACGTTTCGTACTTAACTTAGCTTTTGTTTACGTGCATCTTATTTTCGTAGGTTTTGTCTAAAATAATGCCGAAAACAATCACTAGTTCGACGAGAAGACTTCTATTTAATATGATTAACAAATTTAAAGACATAAAAAGTGATTTAAATCAGAAATCTGCTGAGAAAATACGACAACTGGATTCAATAATTACAGTTTTAGGTTAGTTTTTTGAATTTCTACTAAAACAGCTTGATACTTTTCGACTATTTGTAACAAATTGCAATATTACTCACGGTGTATTATACTTTTTTAGGAGGTATCGACAATGAGCAGACGAAACTCCAAATTGCGAATGCAGTAAAGGCATTGAAAACTCTAGAAGAAATAGAAATGTCAACTTCTGAAACACAATACATAGAAAAGATATCTTCAATGACAGGTATTTTTATTAGTTTAGACATTTTAGATATAAGTACCAGTTGTTATGTGTAAGGATAGACATCCATCAAATTAAATAATATGCATATTGTTGTATTATTTTTGTATTTGATTTTTTGGAGTGTTTTTTTATTTGTATTCAAAATAGTAAATTGTATTTGTTGGTTTCAGATGTAAGTGTAACAACACTTAGAAGAATAAAAAAGGAAGGGTCTATAAATCAAGGACATTGGAACACCCCGGGAAAAAAGCGTCCACATTCTGCAACAGTTTCCAATTTGGATAATTTTGATATTTCAGCCATAAGAAATAAAATAAATGAATTTTATGGTGTAAAAAAACAAGTCCCTACGCTGAGAAGCCTGCACAATGAGCTGAGGGAAGCTATTGGATTTACGGGATGCCGTGAAACTCTTAGAAAAACCTTACACAAAAATGGGTTTGAATTTCTAAATAATAAAAATGAATGTGCTTTGCTTACAGAAAAATATGATATTGCAGCTTGGAGACACAGATTCTTGAGAACTATTCATGAAAAGAGACTAGAAGGTAAGCAAATAATTTACCTTGATGAGACATATGTTCATCAGAACTATAAAGTAAAAAAATCGTGGCAAGGACCTTCAACAAGTGGTGTCACTAGTAATATATCCTCTGGAAAAAGACATATTATTGTGCATGCAGGATCGGAGGAAGGGTTTGTACCAGGTGCTTTATTGATTTTCAGCACAAAATCCAAATCAGCTGACTACCATGATGATATGAATTCCACCAACTTCATGAAATGGCTAGCAGAAATGTTGATACCAAATTTAACTAAACCTAGTGTACTTGTGATGGACAATGCAAGTTACCATGTGAAACAAGTGAATAAACCCCCTAATATGTCTGACACAAAAGCTAACATCCGAATATGGCTTCAAGAAAATAACATTACTTTTGAAGAATATCATTCCAAAGCAGAATTGATGTGTTTGGTAAAAAAATATAAACTTGCACCTGTTTACGAAGCAGAAGAACTTATAAAAAAACACAACCACGAAATTTTGTTGCTGCCACCATATCATTGCGACCTCAATGCAATAGAGCTTGTATGGAGTCAGGCAAAGAGAAAAGTAGCAAGCAAAAACATCGGAATACGAGGGACTGAAATGCAAAATTGAATTAAAGAATGTTTTGAATCCATAACTGCCAATGACTGGAAGAAGTATACTGATCACATCCTGAATATTGAAAATCAGTACAAATTGAGGGACCGTATTGTCGAAAACGAACTTGAACGGTTTATAATACATGTTGGGGACAGTAGCAGCACTAGTAGTGAAGAAAGCAATGAATTAATATTATCAGGTGTAGAGTTCCTGGAATCCGATTTCGATTATGACTCTTAACTTCAATGTTTTATTTTATTGTGACAGCTGTCTTTTTTTATATTTTACAAATAAACATACTACTTAGTAATATTTTCTGGTTTAATTAAACCTTTTCTGTATAAGTCCATGAAAGTTGAGTGGTGAACATTAATGTGCTGAAAATAAAAAAACAAAGGTACTTTTGGTCAGTGCTTAATGCAATTAGTGCCCTAGAATGAGAAGTAAACAAATGAGAGCGAACGAAACTGAGTTAGCGTCGATTAGGCTCGGCGCACGAGGAATAATCAGTTAAATACTTTATTGTGACATTTTAATTTACATTTTTGAACATAATTTACTTCAAGTATATAAAGCTTAAATTTTTAAAATCAAGTTTAAAAAAAAATTAAATCGCTTCAATTGCTTAGTAGTAGTGTGAAAATTCAATCTTTCATACAAACAATATATAACAGACAGACAGAGTTACTTTCAAAGGACGATGAGTCAGAACGTCCCCCCAACCTTACATTGACCAACAGACTTAAAATGTATCTCATTCGAACCGCCTTAGCAAGCTGATCAATTTTTACTATGACGACATCTCTCAAAAGTGCGGGATATTCCGAGAAAATCATGTTTTAGTGTTAATTTCGTCACAACGTCCCCACAAACCTTACATTGACCAACAGACTTAAAATGTATCTCATTCGAACCGCCTTAGCAAGCTGATCAATTTTTACTATGACGACATCTCTCAAAAGTGCGGGATATTCCGAGAAAATCATGTTTTAATGTTTATTGCCAGAACGTCCCCTCAAGCCTTACATCGACCAACAAACTTAAAATGTATCTCATTCAAACCGTCTTAGCAAGGTGATCAATTTTTACTATGATAACATCTCTCAAAAGTGCAGGATATTCCAAGAAAAATCATGTTTTAATGTTAATATTGCAAGAACGTCCCCCCAACCCTTACATAAACCAACAGACTTAAAATGTATCTCATTCGAACTGCCTTAGCAAGGTGATCAATTTTTACTATGACGACATCTCTCAAAAGTGCGGGATATTCCGAGAAAATCATGTTTTAGTGTTAATTTCGTCACAACGTCCCCCCAACCCTTACATTGACCAACAGACTTAAAATGTATCTCATTCGAACCGCCTTAGCAAGCTGATCAATTTTTACTACGACGACATCTCTCAAAAGTGCAGGATATTCCGAGAAAAATCATGTTTTAATGTTAACAGAATAAGAGTTTGTAAGTAAACCATATTCTTTGATTTTCAAACCTCTCAAGATCAATTAGGAGATGTCATTTAAAAAACAGAAAACGTCATTCGTTACTCGTCCAATTTTTTCTATTCCTATAGGCAGGCAGTTGTCCCACCGGCGGCGATGAACGATTAGCGAGTAGAACTAGCAACTGAAAACGAGTTGGCGAGCAGCGAGCAGCGTGTGTGTAGTTCCGATAGTTTTGTCGCTGGGCTATCAGCAAGTTTTCGAGTGCGACGGGCGATTACTCGCACCACTCGCTCGGGGCGGCTAGTCTCACAGGGGTTTCTCTCGGCGTGAGCTCTGACCACCAAGCGACCATCGCTGAGCGAGTATCGCTAGGCGAGTATTATCTTTGATAGCTCTTGTCGCTCAGCGACAAACCAGTGAAGCGAGTCCTCGCCGGCAGTGCGAACAGTCAGCGATCAACTGTTAATATAGGCTTTTGTTTACACGGAATGTATATCTATTGTACGTTTCTTGAACGAGAAAACAGCCAACAGTTAGTCGCTTCCTCGCCGGCGGTGGGACAACTGCCATATGCTCGTCCACGACGGAGACGCGGGTGTTTTCGTCTTGGGCGAGCTTGAATCCCTCACTGCACTCAGGATTCAAGTCTTAACTCCCTCGCTTCGCTCAGGAGTCAACTCAAACCTAGAATCCTTCGTTGCGTTCAGGATTCAAAATAGCGCCCGCGACAACAAGACACTACTTTATCCAAAAATAAATAAAACGATTTTTTATTTTATTTCTAAACCCCATGGATTTTGGAGTTAAAACTGGTTGCTAGTATTTTTAACCGACTTTAAAAAAGGAGGTTCTGTATTCGACCCGTATGTATGTATGTATGTATGTATGTATGTATGTTTGTATGTCCGCGATTATCTCAAAAACTACTGAACCGATTTTGATAATTCTTTCATAAGTGTGATCTACATACTGTCAGGAAGGTTTTAGTATATAATACATTAGGTAATTATGCTTATGTACGAAGTTATATGCATAAGTGTACTGCATCTCCGGCATTTCTATGCGAATTTTGATAATTCTTCGAGTCGTGTCTTCAATTCTTCAATGCACTAGTGTTAATTGAATTTGTGTGGGGTAGGTACAACTAAAAAGTGAAAAATAAAAACTTTTTTACAAAAAAAACAACCGACTTCAAAAAAAAACACTACAAAGTGAAAAATAACTTTAATTTCGGAAGTCGGTGTCAAATAACGAAAATGCTGAACCAACGACACCGACTTCCGAAATTAAAGTTATTTTTCACTTTGTAGTGTTTTTTTTTGAAGTCGGTTGTTTTTTTTTTTATAGATCTTTCTGAACCTGATAACATATACAAAAGATCTGTTGCAGGGCGGGGGACGAGCCTAGCGAAATAGAAAAATGAATAAAACGATTTTTTAATTTTCATTTTATTTCTAAGCCCCATGGATTATGAAGTTAAAAGTGGTTGCTAGTCTTTTTATAGATCTTTATGAACCTGATAGCACATACAAAAGATCTGTTGCAGGGCGGGGGACGGGCCTAGCGAATTAGAAAAATTAATTAAACATTTTTTTTAATTTTCATTTTATTTCTAAGCCCCATGGATTTTGAAGTTAAAACTGGTTGCTAGTCTTTTTATAGATCTTTATGAACCTGATAGCACATACAAAAGATCTGTTGCAGGGCGGGGGACGGGCCTGGCGAATTAGAAACATTAATGAAACGTTTTTTTAATTTTCATTTTATTTCTAAGCCCCATGGATTTTGAAGTTAAAACTGGTTGCTAGTCTTTTTATGGATCTTTATGAACCTGATAGCACATACAAAAGATCTGTTGCAGGGTGGGGGACGGGCCTAGCGAATTAGGAAAAATTAATAAAACGATTTTTTAATTTGTATTTTATTTTTAAACCCCATGGATTTTGAAATTAAAACTGGTTGCTAGTCTTTTTATAGACCTTTGTGAACCTACTAATACATACAAAAGTTCTGTTGAAGGGGGGGGACGGGTCTCATACAAATATGGTCATCGTTCTTTAGAATATTAAAATGTATATGGAATTATGGATTTGTGCCATTACAGCCTTAGGTACTGACACACATGCTAGCATGCTCAAACCAATTGGAGCAATTTGATTATCGCGTGCTCTAATTAGTTTGAGCATGCTAGTAATGAGCATGTGTGAAGGAAGCCTTATAAAATGTTTCGCATATTTCATGAATAATCAAAAGTATCAACTCCGTTTAAGCAGGGTATAGCCAGGGTGGACAGCTACAATTTTTTTTAAATTGCCGCCTTTACGTTGTGTCAGCTTTCGTTGGCCAGACTCTAATCATATTTCGATCGTAATTTTTTTAATAACTAAACATGACGTAGATAGCTCGTCGATGTAGAAAAAATAATATAAATAAAGCTTTATCCCTGATGCTTACCCTTCAGGGGAAAATTGTTTTGTATAGTCATTGACTATGCATTTTTGACGATTGAATAAACTATAAGTGACAGCCCTACGTGTTTAGGCTATTATCGCTCGCTCGGGGCTCAAGTTGGCTTTCTTATTTGTATTTTCTATGCTATGGGCCAGGATCATCCACCATTGTCTGTCAGTGTCAGGTCTGTCATGTCGGGCCACACCAACTGGAAACGCTGATAATTATCACAATAAGTTGTGGCTGCGCCTGCGATTAATGCCTATTAGCGCGATAATTATCGGCGTTTCCCGTTGATGTGGCCCCGGCATCAGTCGTTGTGGCAGGTGACTAGTGCTGGACTGGAACGCAATATTTTATCAAACGGCAACACAGTCACATACAGTAAAAAAAAAATTAAAAATTCGCGCGCACTTAGCGGGTGCTTCGTAAAATATTTTTGAAAGTTTATCTTTGTTATTTTTTAACATATTTGTGTTTTTTACATAAATCCCTTATTCATTTGCTGAATTAAAGAAAGTAAAGCTCTGGCAAACAATATTATGGAAAAATATGGTTGCACTGAAAGCCCTGATACCTTGAAATTTGACACCAACCTTTGCTATGTACTGTGCAAACCAAACATTTAATAAGTACCTACTCAAAATGAGATTACTCAAAAAGAGGACAAGAAGGTGAGTTAATATCTCTTGTAATGTTAATAAATTGAACTTTGGTTTATGCCACTCCATCCTCACCTAACAGACGACTGTGTGATCACTTAAGAGGAAATTCGGGTGGTCGTTTCTCCATAAAAACGCTCTCGCCTGTTTTATTTCTGGTTAATGACCATAAATCGGTCAGTGGGTCGTCTTAGGATCAATGATTATAGAATAATAAATATTAACTACTTGTATGTCCCTGTTTTTCTTTTTGATGATACATTATTTTTATACCTATGCACTAGAACCCTTACAAAAATGCTGATTCTGTCAACAGAGGAACTATTAATGAAAAAAAAAAACCGTAGGGACATATCCTTCTTCTTCAGTTTACGAAATATATTTTAAATTGGTCCAATATTGGAGGAGGAAATAGGCGAGAGCCAAACCTCGATTTACGACTTTTTACTTAAGATTTTTCAAAAATCTCCGACCGCATTTCCTCTTAACGAGAAAAAGAATTGGTTATAGATATACATCGTGTAGTGCTGTATCTACTAATACCCACAGCAGTTTACTGGCTTATGACTAAGAAGTTCCACCATAATATGTTTGGCCATACCCTAAATGAACTCCTTTCTGAAACGTTAAATCAAAACTTCTAATAAGATTCCATTCTCTGATTTTGTATGCATTATGCTTAGATCCCTAACAATAATTACTAACTATTACTACTACTAATTTGTCTTTACTACGTTGACTGTCTTTGGTGTTAATTATTGCTGAGATTGTTTAAAGTTGAAACAATTGTGTCTGCTTCCTGAACAGTGTTAGAGTAGGATCACATTTACATGCACAGATCAGCATTTTTTTTTGTCTCATATCACTTTACAACACTTTATTTGAGGTGTCATTTGCCAGTAAGAGGAATCTGCATGGTAATGTTTTCAACTCATTCCCTCGAAATCGCTTTTATGACTTCTTGCTGTGAATTGCACTTTTGTTTGTCAGAAAAGGATAGAGATACAGGAAATTGATGATCTGTGCATGTAACTGACTTCAATCTTCACATGTTAATTAAGACTATAAATAACACACAGAAAATGATACAAAACATGTTTAATAGACAACAATATACAAATATAAGTACATCACAACTGCTATATGTACAACTTACAGGGCACCAAGAATTAAAACCTTCATAAAACCTGGATGTGTCATCTGCAAACAAAGTGAATGTGTAGATGAGAAAATACCCAGAGTTGTCTGCAAGATAAACCCAGAGATGTATGATGGTTGCATTACAAGGAGTTTGTCAAAGCTTCTCGACAGCATAAAGAATTTTATAATTATAGAGGCATATCGGTGCATGCCGCTATTGGGCGATGAGCAAGAGAAAGTCCCAGATTGGGACGTGCATATTGTGCGATATTCTATTGTATTTGTCTAACTGACAACTTCAGATTAGTTGATTTATTTCATATTTAAAATGTATATTGATTTGTTTATACTCAAATTTTCTTTTCAACTAAACTGTATGGATGGACAATACCAAAATGGTAACCTTTTGCTTTTAAGTTTTGAACTACTTAAGAGTTTATATAATATGTTCCTATACTTATTATTTATAATATGACAAATTGAGCTGATGACTAAATTTTCTAAACATGACTGATTATGTTGGATACTAATTAGAAATATTGCTATGTTTTCCAAGCAAAATAAGAAAGAATAAGAACACCATTTTGCTATAAGTGGCAGATTACAGTTAATTGTTATTAAAATGATTTATTTCTCCACTCTTTCTTACATTATATGCAAGCAAAAGATAGCAATATGTAAGTAATAAACTGATGCTCCGCTTCTACAAGCAATTATTGTTGGTACTAGTTCCCATTTTTTTTTTAAATTAGTGGCGCAATGTTGCTCCATGTTTCTCTAAACTCTAACTTTTAAATTTGCTAGATAAAAATGTGCTGCAATTAACCTTTTTTTGGCAACATGACATTAATGTGATGATTGCAGCAATTATTTATTTCTAGCAAATTAAAAATCAGAGCTTAATTAGTGCTACAACATGTTTTTATGGAGCAATGTTGTTCCTCAATGCATATTTTGTAAGAGTATGTTATGTTGCTCCGGTAGTACCCACCTCTTGCAATAATTGCTGAAGAAATAGCCTGTAAAAGCGCAGCTTAAGTATTAGGATAGCATTATCTAAAATGATTTATTATGTACCAGTATTACATTGTAATTTTTCTTGTTGACTGATGATAAAAGTGAGTTCCTAATTATTATGACATTTCATAGTTAAAATATTTTAACAATAATATTAGTGTGTAAGATCAATGTGTAAATCGTTTTGATTCGCCTTGAAGGCATTGCATTAAAAAGTTTATGTACTAACCATTGTTTATTTATATGTATTCACCAACTTTAAGATGACACAAACAAGTTAACAATCTGATAGTATTTTTTTATTCCATCAAGAAAACATAATCAGCAAAGTTACCTCTTACTACAAATTGCAGAGCCTTGCTCACAAATGGTGCATTTTTAAAAACAACTCAAAATGGATGCTTCGGACCTACTGAAGGCACACTATTATCTAATTTAAAATAATTCTATACAGTTTTGTTGGTGAACATTACCTAGTTAACATCAGATCTATTTATAATACTATTTCATTGATTTGTTTGAGATACAGTTTTAACTTGAAAATCCTGTTTAATATTCG
Source organism: Amphipoea oculea (assembly GCA_945859645.1). Lineage (NCBI taxonomy): Eukaryota > Metazoa > Arthropoda > Insecta > Lepidoptera > Noctuidae > Amphipoea > Amphipoea oculea. Next base: position 19,571,347 of record OX243880.1, read on the forward strand.
AAAGTGTCATTGATAACATCAAAGGTAATTCTATATTATCCAATTAAAATTAATAGTCACATTGCAACTAAGTTACAAATTTTATTTTACCCGTTTTTTATTCTTTAGTGAATATTGCTAATGTAAGATTAGAATCAAATGTAGAATTAAATTGTATATAAAATACATAAAGTAAAACCCTATAAAAATGTCCAGTTCCACAGATTTCACATAGGTTAATATAAGTAAATTTTCACTTCGCTTCTCTAAAACTAGATTCAAACATAGATCACATTTAGCTATTTTAACACCTAAGCAGGCTCTTGGCCTAATATTGTTTATTATTATGTACAAGGTGTATATCTGAAACTACAACCTAGAAAGAGGTAGTGTGGACTGGGTCTACTAAGTAGTTGAATAACGAAAGCTACTAAATCATTGAGCGCAATTCTGAGTTAATTCAAGGTTGCAGTTCACACGATACACCTTTATTCCAGCACTTGGTATATCTGAGCGAACTAAATAAGAATCTTTACCTCTAAAGATAATTATATAAATACGATATTGTGCGTCACTATTATTACACAATGTACATTATTGCCTTGTTGACTACTGGAAAAATTGGAGACAACGGTTTGCTGGACACATGGCATTTGTATATTTATTATACGGAATTTGCATACGATTAATAACTAATTCACATCACTTATGACTCACGGCCTCCAATGATGCCCTTTCCGAACAAGAGTTTTTAATCTTCTACTTAGATTTTCTTCGGTCCCACCTATGGGGGATCCGGACTTGGCCACTTGAGCTTGCCGTCCAATATGACGCGGTCAGTGTAATACACACAAAATAATGGCTATTATAGCATTAAGCTTATCTATGAAGGAGTAAACCGGATTGGTTCATTAAAAGAATATTAAAACATTGGTCCATATCACTGCATGTGTCCTGAAAACCGTGCATGGAACAATTTCTTAGGGTTCAGGTTTAAAGTCACTTGGAGTGGTGAACGAGCAGCCTGAATGTTGAATTACATAAGCCGCTGCGTATATACCACATTGGACGCATTCCTTTAAAGGTCTACCTCTCACTATTTGACTTAAGAATCCTCCAGTAAACGCATCTCCGGCGCCATTGGTATCTTTGATTTGTTCCTGTCTTAATGGCTTGACAGGTACGTGAGTAATTTGCCCCTTATCGACCAGGATGACGGGTTTAGCACTATTGGTGATTACCACCACTCTTTCCCTAGTCTTGTTCAGATAAGGTAATGTTGCTAGCTCGAGTGCGATTTCCTCTAATGTCTTGCCTTTTAATCCGAAGAATTTCGCGAAAGCAGTTGCTTCCTGTAACGAAGTAAAATTAAAAATTAATTCGGAGTTTGTTATTTGATCGGGGTAAAGAAGAAAATTTTGATAAGATTGGCTAGCGCCACTCATCCAACAGCGTTTTCTTTTTATCTTTACACGGTGTATTATTTAAAAACTATCAATGTTTTATAGTTTCAAATCTGCCTCATGAAATTCTCTATAGGTACTGTCTCTATATGCAAAAAATTCATTAAATCCTACTATTACCTACCTAGAGCAATTAATGTAACTCACCAATTCGTTTCCAAACAATATGTCGACGTAGGGCAGCACATCTTCTAGCTGTTTCTTATAGAACTCCATGACGAAGGGCGCGCTCACGTTTAGAGAAAAAATTTGATTTTTCTCTAAGGCGTTTTTCGCTAAACTCATCATGGCGTCTGGAGATACCGCGAGGAAGAAACCCTGAAGACGAATAGTGGTTTTTGATACTCATAGGTTTAGGTAGTTAAATAAAGGTAAACAAAAAAACCACGTGACTTAGTTTAACTACCTAAACCAGTATAGACATTGAGACGTTGAGTTAAATATTATAAGTAGGTCTAAAGGCCCACATTACGGTTACAATAAGATTATTTTATTAGAATAGAAATCTGTCACACCATTCACTTATCATAAGCTTGTTCTTAAATCAGCCACCACTTTTAGCACAGGTTTTACAGAGAGAAAAAAAGCGTCTCTCTAAAAGAAAAAATAATGGCAATCTCTATGGGCTAGAATAATGTCAGTCTACAGGGCAAAACACACTCACCGAAGAATAAAACAGCTTAGCCTTCTGTATAACCTCCTTACACTCAGGCTTTTCAATGTGGTCGGCAGTGAAGAGTTGCGCGGCCGCGAGATTGGCACATAGCGACCGACAGTTGCCCTCCGCCGTCAGGAGCACGGCACAGGTGCCCGTCGGTTGTTCTTCATTTACTTGGTATAACACGTTCACGCCGTCATGTCTGAAGAAAAGGAATCGGGATATTTGTACGTTGTTATCGGGACTTCCGAAGTAGGTACTTGACTTTTGTATAACTTCGTTATGCTAGATGGCTCATTTTATAAGCTATCTTTATCAATTTGATCATGTTAATCCTATTAATTTATTTATTTATTAAAACTTTATGCACAAGTAAAAAACTGTACAAAGGCGGACTTAATGCCTTGGGCATTTTCTACCAGTCTACCTTAGGGTGATGCAGAGACAATACACAGTAGGTGCAATAACAGAAAAAAAAAAAGAAAATATTTATAACTAAGGTATAAGAATAAATACATATATACATACATAGGTACAACAATATATATATATATATAAATATAAAAAAAAATAGGTATGAGACATAGATAAGAATCCCTACAACAACTTAATTTTGAGACGAATCTGCCAACTTCTTGTGTATGTGTTCTCGAGCTTTCACTTTAAATGTGAACGCATTGGTTACCGTCCTGATATTCTGAGGGAGCGCATTCCAAAGGAAAACCGCCTGGACAAAGAAAGAAGACTTTATAAAACCAGAGCGATGAGAAGGACAACGAAGAAGACGATTATTCTCGGACCGAAGATTCTTGCTGTGTGCAGAGCATAAATATTGAAAAAGAGAAGTCAGATAAGAAGGAGAAGTGGGTTTGTGAAGAAGAGAAAACAAGGTTGTCAAAGCCCTCAATGCTCTGCGCTGCCGGATAGGTAACCACTTTAAAAGCGCTCGATGTGCAGATACATGATCATACTTGCGAAGATTGAAAACGAATCGAATGCAGCTATTAAGAAGTCGGTCAAGTTTATTGAGAAGATCTGCATTCAGGTCATAGTAGCACACATCACCATAGTCAATTATGGGGAAGATAAGGGACTGTACAAGCATTGCCTTAATGTGGGATGGGAGAATATTTTTCAACCTATAGAGCGACCGCAACGTGCCAGTAACCTTCTTGCTCACAATCGCGACCTGCTTACGCCAGTCAAGGCAAGTGTCAACATGCAAACCCAGATCCTTGACGTCAGAGCTAAACGGAATCACAGTGCCATCAAAGGTAACCGGTGGCACCGTTGAACCATTCAACCTCCTCAGGCTATGGGGGCTCCCTATAATGATAGCCTGACACTTGGTTGGGTTAACCGCCACCCCAAAGCGATCAGACCAATTTTTGACTACTCGTAAATCCCGATTTAGCTCCTCGATCGCACCGGATAAGCTGTCAACACCTGCCTGACAGTAGAGCTGTAAGTCGTCAGCGTAAAGATGATACGCACACTGAAGCTCGTAAGTTATGAGATCTATAAAGATAGAGAACAAAAGTGGAGATAAAATGCCGCCTTGAGGGACGCCAGTTTCAAGATCACACCAACTGGAGCTAGAGTCACCAGCGAGAACTGATTGCTGACGCCCCCGAAGATAGGAAGAAAACCATTCCAGAACCTCGTGAGAGACCATGCGATAGGAGAGGATGGATAAAAGGACTTCGTGACTGACGGTATTGAAAGCATTTGAAAAATCGATCAACACTAAAACCGTCACTTTAGTGTCTTCCATTCCTCGCCTTATATCGTCAGTCACTTTAAGGAGAGCAGTAACAGTACTGTGCCCGGGCCTGAACCCGGATTGGAATGGACTGATGAGGGAGTTTTTGTGAATGAAGTTGGAGAATTGTTTATGTACACAGGCCTCGAGTACTTTTTATTATCGAGATTTATCGAGATTCATTTAGCGAAACTTTGCCGCAAGCCCAGAAACCTTATGAAGATAGGTCGTTAATAAACTCAAACGGACTGCATTTTGAGAAACCGTGTAACATAGATGACAACAAACAATAGACTGCGAGGCAAGCAGTTCGTAAGGCTGCCTTAAAATACGTAGGAACTAGGTAACCTAACACAAATTGGTCTAAAATATGGTTTTCTAATTTTCTTTGCCAGACTTTTATTCGAAGTCCCGTTCATGCTTGGCTATTAGACATAATAAATAGGTACCTATGGAAATGAAATAATGTCATTGGTGTAATTTTCTTACGACCTTCGTTCTATCTTATGAATGAAGAATGGATGACAATAGTTTTAACCGCTGTAAAGACTGCAATGAATTTATGTCGTAGATTTCTTGTTGCATCATTAACTTATTAGAATTAATCAGCATATAAATAATAACTCAAGACCATTATGCACCATAGATTACAATCACTGCATTATAAGTAGGTTGGTACCTAGATATCATAGTAGAATACATAGTGCCACGCTAGCCTAGACTGCATCTTAAGTGGTTTGGCGTGCTCTCTGCTTTGAAGCATGAATGTGACTTCTTGGTCGTCGTACCTAACGGCTACCCATCTACAAAAGGAGTGCAGAATAGCTGATGACTGGACTTGTATGGTTCCTCACTATACTTAACACAAGCATAGGTAGGGAAGGTAGAGATATGTATATTTATTTATTTAATACTTCAATGTACAGAGGCGGACTTAATGCCATAGAGGCATTTTCTACCAGTCAACCTTTGGGTGATGCAGACAAACATAATTATGGTGTCGTGGGTCTTAGATGCAGAATGCACATAATCAGCCTATAACGTTCCCACTGCTGGGACACAGGCCTCCTCTGTGAGAGGGAGTGGGCCGTAATCCACCACGCGGGCCCAGTGCGGGTTGGTGGATGTCACATGTCTTCGAATTTTTGGTTCTAGGACATGCCGGTTTCCTCACGATGTTTTCCTTCACCGTTTTGAGAGCAGTGGTGATGAAATAATTTACACAAAGTAAAGCGCCTGTCGGGGTTCGAACCTACGACCTACAACTTGTAAATTGCGGCTGATACCACTGGGCCACCACTGCTCAGATGCAGAATGCAGTACCTAGTAACCTATCATACATGTGTTAATTGCTGCACGAATAGCATCAACGTATTAATTATTTTGACAGGCCTGATGGTCTAGTGGTTAGTGACCCTGACTGCTATGCCGGAGGTCGTGGGTTCGATTCCCACCCAAGACAAATGTTTGTGTGATGAGCACGATCATTTGTTCTGTGTCTGGGTGTAATTTATCTATAATATGTATGTATTTAGAAATATATAAGTATGTTTATCAGTTGTCTAGTACCCATAACACAAGCTCTGCTTAGCTTGGGACTAGATGGCGTTGTGTGATAGTTGTGGAATATTATTATTAAATTATTGTTGCTGCGTCTACATTTTTATATGTCCAGGGTCAGATAGCTAAAGGTACCTAAGGTAGTAAAAAAAGTCTTGTCTGGCTCACGGTCTGGCTCATTGACCAACTCAAGAATTGTGAACGACTAGACAAATGTTACAAATTCTTATCATATCAATATAATAACGCGTTAAAATAAAGTGCTCCAAGGTTATCAAATGTGTTAAATTGCCATTTGTAATGGTTTGCTAGCTGTGCTGATTACGTCACTTAGGTACCTACCTACCTACATGTAATTACAATACACCTAAGTACGTACTATGCGTTTGTTGTATACGTTTTACCGGTTTAAATCTTTAAAGCCACCCTTTGCGGAGGAGTTGTTAATATTGTCATATTGCAAAGAAAAAATCAAACAGTTATCCGCTGCAGCAGTAGATAGAAGTTTAGAGATAATAAGTAGACTTATACCAGGCAGTGAGTGAAATTAGACTAAATAGGGAACAATAAATTGCATGTTGGCAATTCCAGTCTTCATTATAGCTAGTAGGTAAACAGTTATCTTTCCTCAAACAACTCTGACAGTTATAATTTACTCTAATGTGCATCGAAGAGTCGAGATAACAGAAGAATAGTTCTATTTAGAGAATTTCAATGGAAGTGGAGTATTGTAAGAGCAAACAGATGGAGATAACCGCGCCTGATAACCGGGGTGAACGATATCGCGATCGCTGGGAACATACAAGAGACATCTCATTTGCTCTTGAGTCTTGCATCACCGCAGTACTTATCTAGGTACTCAGATAATACTTTTACAGATTCTTACTCAATGGATTATTTATTACTAACTGCGCCCCGCGATTTCACCCGCATAAGTTTCGATCCCGTGGAAATATCGGGGTAAAAAGTAGCCTATATGTTAATCCAGGGTGTCAGCTACCTCCATTCAAAATCGGTCCAGCCGTTTGAGCGTGAAGAAGTAACAAACATATAAACACACACACTCACAAACTTTCGCCTTTATAATATTAGTGTGATAGACCCAATTTTGCAGTAGCCCAAACATGTATTTAGAATAGGTAAAACCATGATTCTTAGCAGGTTGCGGGATAACAATAGAACCTCTATTGTCAAATGTCCAGAGAGCCCAATGCATAAAATAAAATATTCCCATTGGAAAGGACTTTTAATAGGTAGTCAGTAGTCACGACCTTACAGATATGCAACAGTCAAAAGTGTTTCTCTCGCAAAACATTAATTGCAACTTTGAGAAAAGGAATTTCTAGGTCTTTACAGTTTATAACAGCATGGTTTCAAGAATACCATGTTCGTAACACCATAAAATATCTATTAATACTTTAGGAGAAAACCGCTATTCATACCTCTGTCTGTAGCACAATACAAATTTCGGTCAAAAATCAACAATTTAAAAATAAACTTAAGGCTTTTTTGATACAGAAATGTTATTCGATAAGTGATTTTTTGAATGACCCTATGTGTGACATCTCAACAATTTAATATTACTTATAGACATTATTAATTTGATACAAAATATTATTATTTAAATATTATTATTATTATTTCTGGACTTGTTAAAATAATTTATTTATATCTTAATCATCACTATTTAATTTTCATAATTCTACTAATAAGCTGCTTAATAATAATATTGCTATTGACATTGTTTGTTAACTTTTGCATGCCAAAACTCAGGCAGAATGTACCCGGCTCACTTTATTTTTTATAACAACTTCATTGTACAACACCTACATTCTATGCAAATAAATGATTTGATTTGATTTGATTTGATTTGAAAAGTCCTTTATTCAAATTAGGCTGAGAGTCAGAACTTTTCGAAAGTCAAAATTATAATAGGTAGTCTCCCAGAACGCCCGCCCTTCACCACTTCCTAGTGCTTACACTGGGAATAAGATGTGGTAATGGAATATGGTACAGTCAACAAAATTGTTTTCTATTAATAAAATTAAATTTTATTCGACGATCCTGCATACTTATCTCTTCTGTTGATTGTACCTAATCGAATAATCTCGATTAACAAATCTGTCGATTAATAATCGACCTCATTTTCTCGTCAACTTATCATAAACCGCGAACGAAACTAAAGATCATTACCTACCTACTACGTTTTGCGGTTTTCCTCAATACAATAGCCTAGCACTCTAGCAGCAGGTGTCCTTGGGCCATTTCAATCAATCATGCGAGACTTACGTTTAGTATTTTATCTAGGAAACCTGTTTGTTTCATTATTGATTGACACTATCTTCAAATGGAGATTAGAAAAGTGACATGTGAATATCCGGCAATGTTCTTGAAGCGAGTCAGATTTTCAGCTATTGCTAGGCAAAAGCATCAGCAGTTTACGGAAAAATAGATAAGTAGACATCTAAGGCACTTGCATACAGTCAGTCAGTACTTATGACTTAAGTACTATAACTATACGAGTGGGTTTAGTTAGAGCGTGATAAACTAGACAAAGTAGTGGCACTTTTATGGCTCTTGAAAAAGTATTTTACCTATTTACCACCGCCTCTTTTTTTTTATGTATTTTATCCAGCCCAGCAATGTCAATCGTTCGATATGCTTCTGAGTCGAAAAGACACAATTTTGGTCGTCTATTTTGTTTAAACTGAAAATTTACGGGTTTTGTATTTATGAACAGCGTTTGGACTCTTTCGATAACATTGATTGATGTTCGATTCGGCACGAAAGCGTATGGAATGGTTGTGAATAGCTATACTGAACTGTAAATCACCTGCACCCTAATTGCGTAACACACTATCAATTGGAATCTGAATCATTTTGAAGCAAATTGCTAATCCATTGCTTCATAAGTTCGAAAAATTTGTCTGTTCAACACGCAAATAACGCAATGATTGTTGTTGAACTGTCAAAATGAAACCGATTCCAATTGATAATGGCTCCGCTGTTCGACTCCCGGTTTAGGTAGGCGTTTTTTCAAAAGTGTGGGTAGTTAAATATTTAAACGATTAAATTATTAAACTGGTAAGCTATCAGCACCTTCCCAATTGATTAAATTATCGAGGGCCCATTACTATTTTATTTCATAATATTATATTATTATCATCTTACTTTTGTTTTCATGGAGCAGAGCAGAAAGGTTAAAGTTACAGGTCAATAACGAGTAGGAGGAGTAAATAAGATAATGTTATCTCTAAATGTAAGTATTACGTTGATTACACGATTCCTTACCCCGTGGGCTGTGGTCATTTGGCTGCATATTGTACAAACGGTCTATCAAGCTCACCTCTTCAGGGATTTGACATGGTCTAACATGTTTTGTGTGTTTCGATGACTGACTTGCCTTTTTTCGTAACCATAAGGGCATGACTTTGAGTTAACTTTGCTAAGTAGGTACTCGTAAAGTAGTCGACTCATACAAATATGAACCTTATATGAATAATGTTCATAATATGAACATTATATGCACAAACAAAGTTCCAGTTTACTAATAAAGTATGGAACATTCCTTAGTCAGTGCGATCTGCGAGTCTTGCACAGTTTTATAATTATAAATAGGCATTAACTGTCCACTTCGCTAATTTACGTTGAATCTAATTACGAAATTTGCAATTTTTCTAGAAATCTCGACACATTGATGTCTTTCTAATTAGGTTTTCATCATTTACTCGATAATAGGATTTTGGGGTCGAGGGTTTTTTGAAAGAGTTACCGTGGCCCTGGCACAGACAACTGAAGGAACGCGGGTGGGTTTTAGTCAGTAAAAGTCTGACACGCCCTCCCGATTCGCCCAGAGCGGGAGAAGTTATTTGATAATTTCCCCACAAAAAAAAAAATAGGCTTGTATTCGTCGTTGCGATTACGGCTCTTATTGAAATTACGTCGTTTTGCTTTTGGGACCTTAAACCGTTATACGAAAGAGAAAATTGCACTTACTCGGCTTTATCTTTCAAAATCTTGGCGAAGTCATCGTTGCCGACGCAGCCGAAATAGGAACAGATCTTGGGCGCCTTCAGGATCCACTGGACTACGCGGACTGTGTTCTGAACGCTGCCACCGGCTAGGTATTCTGGATCGTACCTGGGATTAGAAACATGAGTTACATTACGGAGATAGAAAATCAAAAGAAAGAAAATTATAGCATTATTTGTGCAATCTATGGAAGGAGTGATGGGGTTATCGAGAAATGTCTTGACGCTCCGTGAGCGTGCGGGATCCATTGTCACTCGTTCAATGTCCACCGCGGACAGCATGGATAGAAAGCAGCAGATGAAGTGATTTTTTCTACTCTGTTGGTGTAATTGCCGTATGGCGTTCCAGTGTGAGGATAAATAAATAAGAAATTATCAGCCTGTAACGTTTGCACTGCTGGAACACAGGCCTCCGCTTTGAGGAGTGGGCCGCTATCCACCACGCCGGCCCAGTGCGGGTTGGTGGATGTCGTATCTCTTCGATTATTTGGTTCTAGGACAAGCTGGTTTACCTACTCTGATTACCTTCGCCCTTTTGAGAGCAGTGGTGATAAAATAACTTACACAAAGTGCCTGTCTGGGTTTGAATCTACAACCTACCACTGGACCACCGTTGCTCTAAAGAAACACAATATTGCTAAGCATAGATTGGGTATTAGTGTGTCTGTGTACATTCAGTTGTTAGCTTTCTAACGTCGGCATCGATAGCACTTTATTAAACAGATTGTGAAATTAATGAAATATTATACGACGACAATGGCACACTGAATAATAAGTAATTTATGGAGGTCAACAATGTGGTTTTGAATAGAAAGAACAAGGGCGATCTTGATGAGAACAATTCTGCCCTCGTAATAGCAAATGCAGTAATCGACATTTTTACGACGATTTTCCATTTTTGTCAAAAATGACATGGAGAGACTTCAAGCTATACCTACGTAGACTTTTTTTTTCTATGGCTGGAACATGATGAAATTGAAAAAAAAAGATGGAAAAAAGACACTTTAAACGCGTTTTTCTCGAAACCGCCATTTTGCTAGTACTGCATTTGCTGTTACGAGGGCAGAATTAATGTCTACATAATACTTATAGGTAAGCTGAATACTAAAGAGGTGTTCTTTCTTGTAGAGGAGAATTATTTTCCTTGGTAATAAATAGAGCACTTCGAATTTCGAAGTGCTCTATTTATTACCAAGGAAAATTCTTCTTTCGAAGTTCGAAAGAAGCGTTTTACGTATTGCTGCTCTACATGCAGGGTGCCAAGGATATCGATGCGCAAACAATAACCATAAATTCAGCACATGATAGGTACTAGACCAATAGCATAGAAATTTTTCGTCGGGTATCAAAACCAAAAATCTGCTGTTTCATAGAAAAGTGACCTACGCGGTCAAAATGTATGGGACAGCTAATTTTGTCTATTTATGGATTACCAGTTAGATAAATTACGATTATCTTTTATATATATTATTATCCTGTAATGCAAACTCAATTACAGGTAACCACAGCATACACATTTTGTTTTTAATAACCAACGAAAAATTTCAATGCCCCCTGCATTTAGAATCATGTACTGAATCCAATGGTAACAGAGGGGCAATTGTCGTAATTTTAAAACGTTCAGTCTGATCTCAGTCTCAATCTGTCAAAAAATCCTTTAATTTCCCTACATTTTTGGCATTTATTTGTCGCCGAGATGAGACTGCGACTAGATTTTGAACGTTTTAAATTACGAGAATTGGCCTTCTGGTTGCGCATCGATGTATGACCCTGTCACGGGTCACCCTGCACGTCGATTGCCGTACTGTTAACTTGTTAGTTTGAAAAAATAGTATTTGACTATCGTTATAAAAAATAAGTAATTAAATTAATAAACAGAAGTAACGTACTCATCGGTTAGCTCTTTGTACAAAGGCCTGTGTTTCTTCTCAGCCATGACGGCATCATTTGCCTTGAGGTCGTACTTCTTCAGGAAGGCGTCGTCAACCATCGCAGAGATATCCAGAAGTGGGTTTCCTATGCCGACCACCGTACCTTCAAGATCGTTGCCAGAGACAGGGCTGGTACAACAACTGAAATAAATGTTCATTTCATAAACGGTATATGCCGCACGTCAGTGGTCTTATAGAGGTATGAGGAACAGGGTGCTGTAAAGTTCACTTATACTCTATAGAAAAGGGAGGATCCTCCAACCAGACGGGTGTTGTGTCTGGCGGACAATTGCCCGATGATTCATGTCGGGCCGTTGTATTTATGCTAGTTGCGCGGTAAACTCTACTTGCGAGATGCAGGATTTTGCGTGACGTCAGTAAGGTGCTTTGTTCGCATATGGCGTTATAGATACCGCTACAGTCTTCTTTTTAGCGTGTCGATGGCAATCTAAATTGACTCGGCCCTGAATTCGGCTACGTGTTTTGCGCCATCACTAGCGTCCATCAGTTCCTGTAACGTGCAGCTGGCCGGACACGTAGGGCATGATATTAAGTGCCCCATCGTTTGTGGAACAAAACCATATTTACACTCCAAGGCGTCTATGAATCTCTACCTGAACAGGTTTTCCTTGCTTCGGTCAACTCATGCCAGGTGGGAGATCTTCAGCGGGTGAAACTAATGGTTTGGTCAGTGGTAACAAAACCAGTATAAACTGGCATCTTATTCTATCTCCATACTATAGTAGGTCACCTAAGGGTCAAAGGACCACCAACGCGTGAACGCGCGACGTGCGGTCATCGGTACATGAGCTGTCTGCGAATTCGTCCGCGTGGATTTCCAATTTTACCATAATTATAAACACTCCTTTTGATTATGGGATATGCCTGTTCTGAGGTTCAAGAAATTTACTCTTTGCATTTCATCAAACTCAGTTCATCAGTATAACCATAATAACGTTACAAACAGACAGACAGAGATCAGCGTGTAAATACATAATTATAACTAAGTACCTGTTTTATGCAGTTATTACGTCGTCATTTTTAGGGTTCCGTACCTCAATAGGAAAAACAGAAGCTTTATAACATCACTTCGTTGTCCGTCTGTCTGTCAGTCGTTCAAGACCCTTTTTCTCAGAAACATTATTCAGTTGTAAAGTGCAGCCATTTGGGCCACCAGTAAAACCAACCAACACACTACATATTCTTGCTACAAAAGATGATAGCAAGTTTCCTTTTAGCAATCATCTGTCTAGCCCTATGTGGGGGTCAGCTTCCAGTCTAACGAGATGCAGCTGAATACCAATATTTTAATTGGAGCAACTGCCTATCTGACCTACACAACCCAATTACTGAGTAATACGATACCCCTTGGTAAGACTGGTTATCAGACTTTCGGGCTTCTGACAACCCATAATGATTTTCAAAGATCCACAAATGTCAGCTGGGACTAATGGCTTAATGAGCTTTCCGAGGCACAGAGGGATCTTGGTATGAAAAGATGGTCACCTATCCACGGACCAACCGTGGCCAGCGTGGCTTAACCTGATCGACCCGTGTGACTGTCATTACTTAGTCGCAAGCTCTTTTTCTAGCAATATTTTTCAAATTTCCTTCTAACAATGCTCCTGCTAAATTTATCCAATAATAATGCCTAATCTCCACAGTTATTTTAATTTCCATATTACTATGTTTAATTTTTGTAATTATGTATTTAATTTGTGCAGAATGAACAATTTTCTTTTGTTTGCATAATCCATAAGTTTGAAGGTGTAGACTATCAAAAAGACGCTGTATAAATCACACCTTGCATTCAGTAAATCTTAAAATATACCTACATAATTATAGAACTAATGTATAAAACATAACTTTCATATTATAAGTTTGAATGCATGCTAGGATGAATAAAAAGACAATAAGAATACTGTGGTTGTGTATGAAAGACTTATTCAGGGTCAGTAATAAAACAAATCGCTAAGTTGCAACCACATTCAACATAAAAATTAATAGTCAGTGCGCGAATTAAATTATTGTGACCAAGAGCGTTAGCACTCAGTTGCAGGCCCTCATATTATTTTGTAAATACTCCTTATCATAATATTTTCTGAACAGAATAATATTGCCAGAGAACCGTTTCAGCGAATTAACCAAATTAAACATTTTAAACAAACGCCGTCAGAGGAAGTTATTAATAACATGAAAAAATATCTTACCCTTTAAATTCATTCATTATGTAACTCTCCATTATGAAGTATTACAGCACTGTATTATTTAAACAAGATAAACGACACGATTTTCCTTTGAGAGATAAACGGTTTAGTTATTTGCTTTCGAAAAGAATTTACCGCATGTTTTTGTTGATACTAATTTAGAAAACGTGTTCGCGGACTCCTTCTCGCAAACCGACAAAACGCCAAATGAAATGAAGTGCCAAACTAAACTTCAAATTTGACACGCGGAAGAGAAAAAATTCAAATGTCATTGCAATCAGTGAACCTAATGAGAATAATCGCTTTTGATTGTTGATAATAATAATTTAGCTTTTCCCTTTCTATATTTATATTTCTTGTCAATCTTGCGCGGGCCACCCATCAAATAATAACTTGCAGCATTTAGCATGTTATTTTCTAATTTGTCCGCTGATATTCTAGCAGCTGGCACTTCAGGAGTATCACAATCGATCACTCACAAATGAGATGAAAACAACCTTTTTAACCGACTTCAAAAAAGAGGGGGTTATCAATACGGTTGCTTTTTTTTTAATTTATTTTACCCCAGAACTCCGTTATTTATAAGCTGATTTGGAAAATTCTTTTTTTTTTCTTACTTTCAGATTGGCCCCATTGTCATCAGGTCAGGATTTGATGATGGATCCAGGAGAAATCGAAGGAACTCTTCAAATATTATAGGCACACCAAAGCGATTTGGGTATTTTTATAGTAACTCATGCATTTGCTCTCGGAAATCACCATTTGGTGAAGTGGAACTGATGATAAAGACCACAGGTGGCCACCGGAACTATTCAATAATAAGTGTTTCACGGGTTGTTGCTTTGCTTAGCAAATTTATGCTCGTCACAATGCGAATGGTGAAATAGAGCTGATGGTGAAATACCAGGAGAACTCCTCAACAATTAACGCCCCTGCATCCCTGCATCGGGAAAAGCAATATTTTGTCAAAGGCGATGAGCAAGTTGACACTATACTATTGTAACTTAGATAAAATTATAAGTAGTCCCACTAAACAACGAGAGATAAAAACTTTTAAACCTAAAAGAAAACCACTTCCAAAAAAACTAAGTACAAAGTGAAAAATAACCTTATTAATTTCGGAAGTCGGTAGCAAAAAACTAAAACACAGATTTAATGACACCGACTTCCGAAATTAAGGTTATTTTTCACTTTGTAGTTTTTTTTAAAGTTGGTTTTTTTTTTTGTAAAAAAGTTTTTTTTTTTTAACCTTTTTATCTACGTTTCATCCTTTCCCATGGACTTATTATATTACCTCACTGACCTTTATTATACAACTTGTATGATAGAGATCAGTGTACCTACAACTACCTAATAACTATATTACAATAATAACAACGAACAATTATTAAGCGAGTAAAGAAATAAGGAATATTAAATACAATGACATAATAAATTAATAGATAGACCTGCATATAAAATATTAATAGAATAAGTAAATAAATGGAATTATAAAAAAATAGATAATAGAATGTAAAATATTTTTTATAGTTAAACTCAATAATAATAATAAATAATTATGAATAACAGATATATATTAATAAGTAAAATAACAAAAATAAATGATAACATAACACTAATTAATTATACTACATTAGAATATAATGAACAAATCTTAAGTGAGTAAGAGCAATATTAAATATAATAAGGAAATAAAGCGCTCTTCCTCTCTCTTACCTATATAAAAAATTGCTGTGCCCGACAGGGTCCATAATTATTGTTTCCATTATTTTTTTATTTTTATTTACCACCATTGCATTATGGATTGCAAATAAACGATTTGAGATTTGAGAACTTGCCTAGAACGAATATAATAAGTCCATGATGTCCTTTCATCCAATCGAGACCGACAGAGCCTGGACCAGACTTTGTATATAATGCTTAATAACCTGCTTTAGGCTAGAACACAAACCAAGTCTGGAATGCAACGCAGTGGTTATTGACCTTTTTGCACCGACCATCGACTAGTGTATATTTTTTTTACTGGCAACCAGTACAATGAAATAAGTTACTGTTCTAAATCTAACGAAATGACGTCAAGTATTGGTTATTCGTTTCAAATTGGTACTTCTTTGCCCAAATTTCATTAGAGGAAAAGAGATAGAAACTCCTCACAATACAGGCAGCCAAAATCTTAATTTTATTCTAAAAACCATAGAGTCTATTCAATTCAGTACAAAGGTAGATATCGCGCGTCAGTCTTTCATAACCTACAACCGGCGGAAGATCACGTTTTAGTGTGATCCTGGCGAGAATTTTCGAGAATAAAGGTTGGGATTTTTTTTGGAAGTACTGAAATATCATTCCACTACACATAAAAATGCTGCGCCTACCACGTGTTATTCGCCGAGCTTCTTCACTCAACCAAGCTAGATTTTACGCCAAAGATGTGAGGTTCGGCGCTGATGTAAGAGCCCTCATGTTGCAGGGCGTAGACGTCCTTGCAGATGCCGTCGCCGTCACTATGGGTCCAAAAGGTAGAAACGTCATTTTGGAACAGTCTTGGGGCTCACCTAAGATTACAAAAGACGGTGTGACAGTTGCCAAAGGTGTTGAACTAAAAGACAAGTTCCAGAATATTGGCGCAAAGTTAGTTCAAAATGTCGCTAACAACACAAACGAGGAGGCCGGAGACGGCACTACGACAGCCACAGTTCTCGCTAGAGCTATTGCTAAGGAGGGCTTCGAAAAAATCTCAAAGGGTGCCAACCCTATTGAGATAAGAAGAGGAGTCATGCTGGCAGTAGACGCCGTAAAAGATAAGTTGAAGGCTATGTCCAAGCCCGTCACAACACCTGAGGAGATCGCACAGGTGGCCACCATTTCCGCCAATGGTGACACCGCCATTGGCAGGCTGATCGCTGATGCCATGAAGAAGGTCGGCAGGGACGGCGTCATCACAGTCAAGGACGGAAAGACTCTCGTTGACGAACTGGAGGTCATTGAAGGTATGAAATTTGACAGAGGTTATATTTCACCATATTTCATCAACTCATCAAAGGGTGCCAAAGTAGAGTTCCAGGATGCTTTAGTTCTCTTCTCAGAGAAGAAAATCAGTAATGTGCAGACTATCATTCCTGCTTTGGAACTGGCCAACCAGCAGAGGAAACCTCTGATCATTGTAGCTGAGGATGTTGATGGTGAAGCCCTGTCTACACTAGTAGTTAATAGACTGAAGATTGGGCTGCAGGTAGCAGCTGTGAAGGCTCCAGGCTTCGGTGACAACCGCAAGGCCACCCTCAGTGACATGGCTATTGCCACTGGTGGTGTAGTATTCGGAGATGATTCCAACTTGATTAAGCTAGAAAACCTTCAGCAATCTGATCTTGGCCAAGTGGGTGAGGCTGTGATCACTAAGGATGATACACTCTTCCTAAAAGGAAAGGGTAAGAAGGCGGACATTGACAGGAGAGCTGAACAGATCCGTGACCAAATCCAAGAGACAACCTCTGAATATGAAAAGGAGAAATTACAGGAACGTCTTGCCCGACTAGCTTCTGGAGTTGCTGTCTTGCATGTTGGTGGCTCCAGCGAAGTTGAAGTCAATGAAAAGAAGGATCGTGTCAATGATGCTTTGAATGCAACCAGAGCGGCTGTTGAAGAAGGTATTGTTCCCGGAGGTGGCTCTGCTCTCCTCAGATGTATTCCCGATCTAGCATCACTGAAGACAGGCAACAGTGACCAGGCGACAGGTGTTGAAATCGTCAAGAAAGCTCTCAGAATGCCTTGCATGACGATCGCGCGGAACGCCGGCATCGATGGATCCGTCGTAGTCGCTAAAGTCGAGGACTTGGGCCCTGAATTCGGATATGATGCTCTGAACAATGAGTATGTGAACATGATTGAGAAGGGTATCATTGACCCCACCAAGGTTGTGAGGACAGCTCTAACAGACGCCAGTGGCGTAGCGTCCCTCCTTACCACCGCCGAAGCTGTAATCTGTGACATCCCTCAAGAGAAAGAAGCTAACCCCATGGCCGGCATGGGAGGCATGGGCGGTATGGGTGGTATGGGCGGCATGGGTGGTATGATGTAAATAACATCTCAGGGCTTCAAAATGCATTTATTGTGAAAAGCGAACTGTTATAGGATTTAACACTGTTATGGGTATTGTTATGATAATGATATCTGGTAGTTTGATTGATTTTATACAAATTGTGGAGTGAATGTGTATTTCCCAGTTTTATTTGAGTCTGATTGTGTTAAAAATATAATATGTAGAAAGGCAATTATCTGTCTGTTAGAATTATTTAGTTTTATTTGCTTGAATAGTGCGAGCAGTGTTATTTTTAAATAAAATGATTAATGTTTCTAATTTGTATATATTACCTACTTCCTTATGAATACCTACATGAATATAGTACCTAGAAGTCTCATAAAATATCAGGTACGAAATCGTAATCAGCACATGGTAAACTGGAATTAATTAATCTACAGCTGAACTCTAAAAATTAAGTTATAGACTTTGCAAGTCCATCTAATCCCAAGTCTTACCCATTTCTTCCGGTAGACAACGTGCGTGGTAGCTTGCCACTCACGTACACGTTCAAGTTTGGGGCTACAAAATATCTGTATCATATTCTCCAATTCAACATCATTGAGAATTGAGACCAAACCGGTTTACATTGACCTGCATCAATGTATAGCGAAAACATGTGCTCAAACAAGCTTAGAACTTTCCAGGCCATTCTCGAGTTCACAGCGTGTCGTATTCGTAAGTGGCGCGTAAATTACATAACCAGAAACGCGATAAAAACGCCGGCTTAATTTGCTCACACATTTTTATGACTGATAACGAATTCTACGTTCCTTTATCAAAGTTCATTGTCCATCAAGAAATAGTTATTGATGAAGATGTGGTGCGCGAAACTGATACAAGGTTGCATACGATTAGTTAAAATTAAATCAATGTTTTACACAACACGCAATTTTAGGTGCCTGAGCAAAAATTACCGCTGTGTAGTGTAGATAGCTAACCTACTTGGGTAATATTTGCCTAAATAGTAGGTATGCCCATTTGTGACGGGGCGTCAGCCTGTGTCTGGGTGTAAGTACCGAGTTGGAGGACACCTGCCCCCCATAGACATCTTGACTATCATGAGTAAAATACTTACATAGCCTGTTCAAATAATAACCCTTCTTTAGCATTGCCGTAGTCGGGTAATTACGTATAGGTACCTTAGAGTTTAGATTAGTCAGACCAAAAGCTGTGTACGCCCATGTCCATGTGCCAACTTGGACTCTCGGAGTTCTCGGATACACCCTAGTTGAAAAGTTTAGTAACCTACTTTACTCGTAGCGAACTTTGCGCGTAATGATAACATTGATGTCTGATATACATATTAAAGAGCTAAGTTATCAATCACACCCACACGTGCTATGATAACTCGTTTTTATTACCCGACTACGGTAAAGCAAAAAGGAGGGTTATGATTTTGACCGGTGTGTATGTATGTTCATCTGTTCCGTCATAACTTCAAAAGTACTTTAATATAATAAATAATAATTTAACAAATGAGGTATCGTTAGAAGCGTCTTGCTCTTGCTTGACGGGCCGCGCTAGTAAGCAAGTAAAAGTACTCTGTGCCGCTAGTTATAGGATAAAAAGTACTCTTTGGATAAAGGCTATGTGACGTCACACTAAATTCAATATGGCACCCTCTAGACTACTCTAGAGGACATAAAGTAGTGAATTTAAAAATAAATATTTTGGGGCAAGGCACCATCCCAAAATATTTATTTTTATATTTATCAAATGAAAGGGCTTAATTACCGTAAAATGCTGTAACATTGCCTTTATAGCTCAACATTGCCTAAATTCAAAAAAGTTAAATTATTCCCGCTGCGAAATGTTTTTTACTGTCTATGGTATTACTAAAAGCAAGTCGGCAATCTGTATGGCAACATTCGATCATACGTCACTCCAAATTTTAGTCAACAAACTGTCAGTGTCAGTTTCATTGTCAGTGCGGATACTCGCTTTTTACCGGCTCTCAGGAAAATTTCATTTTATGAGTATTTATGCTTTCTTTTCTAGCATAATATGTTATATAGCAAAGAAAATATGCTCTTTTATGTATTTAAACTGTTTTTTCTGTATTATATCTTAATTTAAACCGTTAAATCATGGTCGGCAAAGTTGTGTCACATTTTCGCAACTTTTTACTCAACATTATCTAGGGTTAGGGCTGCCACTTTTAATTTTTTCAACAAACTCTTAATCGACCGTGGTTTTGCTTGTGTAATTGTTTTTTTTGTAATTGATCTAAGAACGTTTTATAGAAGCTAGAACTATTGTTTCTTTATTTATCATCATCAGAAATTAAGGATGTCGAATGTAATTTTCTTTAAGTCATTTATAGTACCTATGTTATCATATTGTTCGACAGATTTTAAACATGAGCAACCCACCCAAGAGTGGAAGAAAACCAGGGGCTAGACAGTACTCCGATTATTCGCAGGAGATGCTGAATGTGGCGGTAGATTTAGTCACATGTAAGAAAATATCTTCATACGAGAGGCGGAGAAGCAGTTCGGTATTCCTAGGCGTACTATTCTTAACAAATGTAAGAATCTTCATGTAAAATCTGTGGGCCATCCTACAAAATTATCTGCAGAAGAAGAAAAGCATATAGCTGAGGTTGTTAATTTATCAGCAGAGTTCGGTTGTCCATTGAGTATGATTGACTTGCGTATTGTTCTGCACGATTATTTAGAAAAAAATGACCGATTGCAAGTTTTCCAATGAAAAAATGTTATTAGAATTTAAGTACAACAATTTGATTTCTTAAAAATATATTTGAATATTAAGAAAAATTGTTGCATTTCCTTTGGGGCAGCCCTACACCGAACTCACTTTTGTATGGGAGTTTTAGAGAAACCTGCACAACTTTGCCTAGCATTGTAAAAAAAAATTTCTTGTGGTATTCAAGATTCAGTGAAGTCGACGTGGAAAAGAACTTCATGGCAATATGGGTGTCAAATCCGTTACCAAAATACCTATTCATTTAAAAAGATATTATGACAGGCAATGTTGTAGTTTTTACCTCAACTTTGCCTACGTTTTCAAAGCAAGTTTTTGGTGCTTTATAGGTGTTTTTTTTACTAGTAGCAAATGTATTTCTATAGCTTAAAGTCCAATATTGGACAGTAATTGAAAAAACATACGACTTTCTTAACGATTAAAGATTTATCGAAGAAAAACGTCAAAATCCGTGCAAAGTTGCAGCATTTTACGGTAGCACATTTCAAATATATAAATATTACTAAAATAAGCCCCAAAATATTGAAATTAAAAAAAGTTTAAAAACTAAAACCCGACTACTTCTGAAAAGGATGAAATAAGAAAGTATGTACCTTCCCGTGGTCGCATGCTACCATCCATACTTAATAATATAAATGCGAAAGTGTCTGTCTGTTTATACCTCTTCACGCTTAAACCGCTGAACCGATTTAGATGAAATTTGGTATAGAGATAGTTTCGAGTCCCGGGAAAGGACATAGGATAGTTTTTATCCCGATATTCCCACAGGATCCACACTTATGCGGGTGAAACCGCGGGGTCCTATATGTATGTTATGTTAGTACAGCGGCATGCGACCACCGGAAGGTACTTCTTGTTTCATCCTTTTCAGTACTTAGTCGAGTTTTAGTTACCTATTAAACTTTTTTTCTTGAAAAGGGATATAATCACAGCATAGTATCGCCCCCTGCCGCAACGTATCTTGTTACCTATTTTGCTCTTAGTTCGTAAAAGAATACACTAGTCTGTTATATAATAGCATTTATTATAATAGTCCTCTAAACTTAACGTAAAATAATTCCTATATAGATTTAATATACTTAATATAATCATTTACAAAAATATCTGATCTTCATCAGAATCTCCAGCACCATACACGAAATGTCTTCGCGTCACATTTTCATTAACGATTGCACTCGGTTCAGTCTCTACATTGCTATTCTTACAAGGTGTCACAGGGTACCTTACTGGGCCCAACCACCTTCTGCTAAACCCAAAGTTTCGTGGTAACGCTACGGACTTTGAAGAACTACTCTTTCCAGATTTATCTAAGCTATTCAAAGAGGATTGAATAGATTTCAATGACGATTTCTTAAGTAGGTCATCTGAGTTGTCGTTTAAATAGTCATCTGGTAAATCTACGCCTGTTGGAATACTGAGGCTCAAAGGTCGTCGCTTTGACCGGTTATTGGTAAGCTGACCGCGCCATGTGTTGAATTTCTGAGAATTTCGCTTCTGGGGTGTATTTTCCTGAGATGAATAATTCCCTAAATCGGATTCTTCATAAACTTTATTCTCTGAAAAGCACTTTTGCAGGTTACTCTTATTAGGTGTAGAATGTTTGCTTGATCTATCTTTCATTCTACTTATAACTTTATCTTTCGTTAGTTTTATTAGAGCATATATTGTTTTTAAAGCTTCCTCATTCAACAATTCATCATCTGTTATTTCTACATCTAAGGCACTAGCAGCACTATTACTAATACAGTTTTGACCTACATTATTGCAGCTACTGTCTGCAAATTGACTCCCAATACTGTGTTGATAGTCTAAATGGCTTGGTTTATTAGCATTTTGTAGAACAATAAGTTCCACTTTATGTGGAGCTGACTGTAACATAAGTAATGCCTTATCATATTTAACATTCAGCAAGGTCTTCCCATTGACTGATATTATTTGATCACCAGGTAAAAGTTTCTTGCACAGATCAGCAGGACTTCCTGATGTTATTGACTTTATGTACACATTGCCATCGGAGCCCTCTGCTACTTGTAGCCCTAGAGCATTCATATCATCTCTTTCTAGTATAGCAGTAACAAATATTCTTTCACCTTGGACACATTCCATATTGTCGAGTTTCTCAAACAGTGATGTATTTAAGCAGGATTCATTATTAGCAGCATTATAATTGAAAACATCTGGGTAGACTTTGGGAGACTCTAAAACATAAGCAGTTGGTGCACTTGTTAAGTTCTGGTTATAATGTCTCTCTGGCAGCAACTGCATGCTGTTGATAATACAATGCTGTCTTTGCTCTGTACTCAGATCATCTGAATCACTCTGTGTCATAGCTAAGTCACCGTCAGACCTTGAACAAGGATTAGTAGTTCTGACTGGTGAGGTGGGATATCTACTATCAGTAACAGACTTTATTCCATGGAACACCCTAGTGCCCATCTTGACGCCTTGCCTCCTTGGTATACTGCAACTTTCTGAAGATGACAACCCATCATTGGAGGAATTCTCGTGGCCTTGAATTAATGATGTGTTTGATACTATTTCATCATTAGGTATTGGTGATAGTATTTGTCTCAGAAGTTCTTCTGTGTTCGGATTTTCATTTTCTTTATTCTGAACCTTCTTCTCCCCAAATATGTCAACTTTAAACCTCCTCCTAGTAGGTCTTCTTACTCTGATTGGGTTTCTAACAGCTAAATTGTAGCTGTCTTGATAATTACTACAGTCATACTTCTTAGGACTTTCAGCTACATTCTGAGGGCAATTAAACTCACCTGATAAATAAGTGAGAAAGTCCTCTTTAGCATAAAGTTTAAGATACAACCTGTGGTGTAGGGACGCCAACCAAAATGTAAAATAGCTTTTGTTGTCTAACATTTTCAATTTATATTTGACACCAATTTTTGATAGCCCTGAATATGAATTGGGCATGATGTACAAGTTTTTCTTGTTATAATAGAATGTATGTATATGGTGCCAAGGTAGACTTTGTAGAACTATTCTATTTGTATGGGTGCCTGTGTCATCAGTTGCATGATTATTCCTGGAATAGAGAGTTATACCCCTTGGGCCAATTGAGAGCCACACATCTCTGCAAAATCCATCTCTAGTAGCCCAAATTGCAGAGTAAAAATGAGCACCATAGTCACGAAAGGTTTGTGCAAGGGCAATGTAGTTTATTATTGCCTTGTGTCTATCCAAGCCATGTCTAGATTCGTGTGCTCTCTTCATGCGTAGCTTAATGTCTGCCATGTCATTTGTTATCACAGTTTCAGGCAAATAATGTTCCAACAAAAAATAGTCTGCTGTTCCATGTTCTCTAAATGAAAACTCTCCAAATTCTATATGTAAAGCATATCCAGCCAACAAGATGAGATTCTGGATTGTTGATGTCAGCTGACCTTCTAAGGTAGCCCTCCTAAGTTGTAAATACACTCTGTATCTCCATTCTCCACCCTGTATGTTACTGGCAATGTTTTTAGGCAAGAAAAACTTTATTCTCAAGAAGACTGTCAAAGTAGAATCATCTTCAGATATTCTCTTTTTGCTGTTGGTTTTATGCCAAGCGTCTGGGGCAACTTTTTTAATTTTGTAATCATCTGGTAAAAATACAAAGTCTCCTCCAATTAAAATGGCAATACCAAGCATAAAGTTATGGTCATACTTTTCACTGTGGACCAACGCTTCAAATAATTGTCCTGCAGTTATTACATTTGGGTCACAAAATACCTCAACCTTCTGCCCATTCAGTAAAACTACAGTAATGACTCTTTTGTCAGAAACTGCTGACAGAGTTAAGTCCATGTGCCTTGCTGGTTGCGAAGCTCTTACAATGAACTCTGGACCAATACATCCATCTTTCCCTTTGAATCCACATTCAGCTTTATATAACCTTGATGCAGCCCTCTGAACAGGCTTTCCTCTTCTAAAATTTGTAGGCGGTTGTGATGGTTTAGTCACATTGTCATTTAAAGCAATTGCAGTCATAGAAACAGTGTTGGCCTGCATTCTAGGTTCTTCAATTTGAGTGCTGCAGGCAATTTCTAAAGTGGAATGTGCATTAGTCAGTCCTCCCCTCCTAGGGGTGTCAAATAGATTAAAAACAGGCTTTCTGTAGTTTCTAGGTATTCTGTAGCTGGGGAATGGGTCTCTTTCATCTGGAGACTTGAGGAGACCCACACAGCTTCTTGGACGGACACTGACTTTCAGTTCAGTGTTGGTGCTAGCCTCTTGTGTTTTTGAATGTCGTCTTTTGATGTGGTTTAGGTCTTCGTCAATTTGGAAGTCCATGACTGGGCTGAGGCAGATTGATGCGGCTGAGCAGGAGCTCCGGCCGGAATCTTCGTCGCAGTGACGGAGCATGGTGCTATAACAAAAACGACAGTAAATACAGTGGGAATGTTATGTAAACTTTTCTAAATGCACTTCCCATGAAAACATGCATTGTTTGTCAGATTCGCTCGTGAAATCCGGCACTGTTAAGAACTTATTTGTAACTAAATTATGAGTTTAATAATACTTTTGTTTACATTATGTAGGTGGGAGTTACGTTTAGGGGGAAAATAAACTCAACAAATAAATATATCGTGTGACAGAATAAACAAAGAGTAAGAAAACTGTATAAATGTCGAGCCCCACCTATGTGCGTGTTAAATAATCGTGATCTCTAAACCGACATTAACTATTCAAATATTCGACTTCTAAGTCCACGCTATGGGAAAGTACGAACAACAATACAAATTATAATGCCTATGATAGTATGATGATAGTTGCGAAGTTATTGAATGTTCAATTATATAGCTAATATTCCTATGTTAATAGAGAATCAGCAATTATAACAAATATTGCTTAGGTAAGCCGTAAGCATTCGATAGTTCGACACCTACTTGCCGAAAGTTTTAAAACAACGATTTTACTTTTTACAAGTTTTGTTAAAACGACTCAGCGACGGCAGTAAAGTTGTACTCACATTAAATTTTATTTCATTACTTTCACTTTTATTGCAAGCACGAATAAAATAAAATACGAAACAGAAACTTTTGTTTTCTTCATCAAATTGTCCCGTGTCCGTCCAGTGATCACATCATTCAATCACATTCAATCATTGTATCGCATTACAAATCACCACACTACTACCACTGTATACAGCGCGCACACATTCAAATATTTTATTGTTCCACTGAATGAAATCATTCCTTTCTATGGTAGATGATAAATGCGCGAACTAAAATTGTTTTCGAAAAAAAATTTAATTAAGTATGATTTCATTTTGAAATCAAGGTAATTAATTTTTCTATGGTCATAAGACAATGAAAAATCTGTTTTTTTTTCCCTTTCTTTCTGTCCCGTTACTGAATTTTAATAATGGGCGAATTAAACGTATTCATATTGAGTTTCAAAAGCACTGACCTCTATCACACTTAAAAAATAGACGTCAGTGTTCAAAAGGGGCTAAATGAATTCTTCTGATTTTCAAGGGATCATTTGCATCATCTTTTTTCATCTTGCATCTGCCATTTCGCCAGTTATAAATTCAGGCTGCTACTGAGAAATTCCTTCTGGAAAACCCCAATAACCATTTATTTTAGCCCGTTTTAGCACTACACTATCAGAATTATTTTTATGGCATATTATTGAGAAGTTGGGACAATCAATGGGACAACGTGCTTCACTAGCGCCACCAATCACCACCTACGTAGATGTTATTTTCTTTTTTTTTTGAAGTGAAACTTCTTTAGGCGCGCTTGACTTGGGGAGTAAACTGGCGAATGCGTTACGAAAACGTGTGATCGCGAGTAGGGAAGGTACGTAAAAATAGCTGGAAATCACATAATCAGCCTATAACGTTCCCACTGCTGGGACACAGGCCTCCTCTCTGTGAGAGGGAGTGGGCCGTAATCCACCACGCGGGCCCAGTGCGGGTTGGTGGATGTCACATGTCTTCGAATTTTTGGTTCTAGGACATGCCGGTTTCCTCACGATGTTTTCCTTCACCGTTTTGAGAGCAGTGGTGATGAAATAATTTACACAAAGTAAAGCGCCTGTCGGGGTTCGAACCTACGACCTACAACTTGTAAATCGCGGCTGATACCACTGGGCCACCACTGCTCAAGCTGGAAATACCTGGTGTAAAAACCCGGTCCCGGTCGAATAAATATGCGACCGGGTTTTTACACCAGGTATTTGCTTCCAAGTACGCACACCGGGTACCGACTCAAAATACTTGCAAGACTATTAAGTATCTTATACGGCTACTCGCTCAAATACGTAGGTACTCAACCGCGTTAGTTTTCGCAAATGCGATCATGCTCCTTTTGGAACAATTTCGTATGTAAGTATTTTTTACCGACTTCACAAAAAGGAGGAGGTACTATGTTCGGCTGTTTGTATGTTTTTTTTTTTTTGTATGTTTGTTCATCGAATACTCCGCCAATTGTCGACGGATTTTCAAAATTCTTTTTTTGTTCCAAAGTAGATAGTTTTGAGGTG
This sequence comes from Amphipoea oculea, assembly GCA_945859645.1. NCBI lineage: Eukaryota > Metazoa > Arthropoda > Insecta > Lepidoptera > Noctuidae > Amphipoea > Amphipoea oculea. The sequence goes on from OX243880.1 coordinate 19,598,226, forward strand.
GCCCCACTGTCACCAAGTTAGGATCTGATGATGGGATCTTAGAGTAATCGAGGGCAACCTTTAAATTTTATAGGCTCACTTATTGTTTTTCGCATATTTTACGAAGTATCTTGTGTATTTGCGTATGGTTGTCACCATCTCAGGTAGCTAGGCTGATGATGGAAGTTACAACTCATTAACAGTAAGAAGTTACTCGAACAGGCAAGGACTGTTTTAGTCAATTGTTTTGATGTTTGATAGGGCATTTGCCACATTTGGTCTCATGATCATCAAGTCATGACCTGATGCTGCAGTCAGGATAGTATGCAGAGTACCTAACTCCTCGACAACTAACAGCAGATATATCGTGTTAAGGCTCATTGAAAAGGGCTCGATGTGTGGATAAACGTACTGTTAATGAGGAACACCGAAGTACATAAAGACCTGATGCTGAAGCCAGGAGCATTAGAAAAAGTACCAACCTTGAAATTACAGCACCGTAGTCGTGTTTGATTTTAAGTTCAATGCAATGTTGACAAGTCTGGCCTGATGCTGCAGCCAGGATTATCAGCATCTAGTCTAAAAACATCAGGGCAGGTGTTAGATTTAGAATTGTCTCCGTAGCTTCGTAAGTCACATACCTACATACCTAGCTATATGTAATCTCATATCGTCTTTAAAGGCATGTTATATTATAGTTTCGAACAGTCGCTAATATACTTGCATTCAAACAACACGTATTTAATTTATCCGAACCCCGAACAAGCAATAGTGAACCTTAATACAACCAACAGCAGGATTTGATGATGGGATCCTGGAGAAATCGAAGGAACTCTTCAAATATTATAGGCACACCTATAGCGATTTGGGTATTTTTTATAGTAACTCGTGCATTTGCTTTCGGAAAGCACTATTTGGTGATGTGGAACTGATGATGAAGACCACAGATGGCCACCGGAACTACTCAATAATATCTAAGTATTTCACGGGTTGCGATTCGATTACTTTAATATGGTTGCTAAGCAATTTATGCTCGTCACAATGTGAATGGTGATACGGAGCTGATGGTGGATCTGGAGAACTCCTCAACAATTAACTTCCCTGTATCGGGAAAAGCAATATTTTGTTTGTAAAAGGCGATGATCACTAGGCTATTGTAACTTAGATAAATTATATTATAATTATACCCACTAAAAAGCGTGAAATAAAAACTTTTTAAGAAAAAAAAAACCGACTTTCAAAAAAACACTACAAAGTGAAAAATATCTTTAATTTCGGAAGTCGGTGGCAAAAAACTAAAATAAAGATCCAAAGACACCGACTTCCGAAATTAAAGTTATTTTTCACTTTGTAAAGTTTTTTTTGGAAGTCGGTTTTTTACTTTAATGGTTTGCAAGTATTTATTTGTAAACGCGATTTTGCTCCTTATTTATTCGAAGTCATTGATCAATTTCCTATGCAAGTAGTTTTTACTTCCAACAGGGCTTTTGTTTGATTACGCGATTGTACTTCTTATTTGTATGAAGTTATGGATCAGTTTTCGATGCAGATAGAAAATACTTGAAAGTATCTCGAGCCCTGGTTTTAGGCCCTGGTTTCTTAAGGTGGACGTACTTGGAAGCCCTGGTACTCGATTTTGCAAGTACGACCCATCTCTAAGGGCTACGGGCGAGGCGAACGGGAGTTGAGTGGGGGATATAAGCAAGAGAAAGCAGTGCGCGCGCACATTTTCTTTCTCTCTTCCTCTCATAGCCAAATACGTTTGAAGTTTCACTTCAGTCGTGTGGTCATAAGCACACTCGGCTTTTTTTGTCTCTGTCTATGCCCCAGACTGACAGTCATGTTTGCTTTCCATTCTCTATCTCGTTCACTAGAAAAAACTGTTTACCGCGTAGAGAGAGAATGCTATTATCGCTGTCACTGACCTTATTACGGCCTGACCACGAACTCGCCGCTATCAGCGGCAGCTTAGCGCGGGGCGGCGAGCAGTAAAAACAAATATACCAAAATGTATTAACCATGCCACGACGACGCACAGTGGACTGGGATTACAAGGTTGGGTCTTAAGAACTAAAATGTATTTTTTTAGTATCTAGACATAAATTTAAAAAGTTTTTACTCTATGACTTTTTTTAATTGGACTCGTACTTTCGGAGATATAGCCATATCAAATTTGTATGAAGAGTCATGAAATTTTAGTTTAGCAATTTATTCCAATTAATTTTAAATGTTGATATGTATCAATGTAGGTTTCCATTATGAGTAATTGCTAATTTGAAATTGAAAATAATGTACACTAAACGGCCTGAAGTACTTCAATACTTAGTACTTTAAATAAAAAAAAATTGTTCGACATTTTCCACCACCATAGGTAATTAATATAGGTAGGTATGACGTAATTTGTTTTGACACTTATTTCCGGGAATCAAGAGATAGGAATGCGCGACCGCAACATCAAGTTATGACACGTGTCGTTACCTGATTGGTGCAACGATAATAGGGCACAAAATGTACTATTGCATTCAAACGTACTTCAGTGTTCTATTACCCACCATAATAGACGCACTACCCTCACATATTTATTCCTCACATATTTATTACTTATACAAATAAGTGAAGTGAGTGTGAGTTATTTTGTGTTTGTGAAAATGTATGAAGATTTGGTGACCAACCTTGACCTTTTTATTATTTTAAAAAACAGTGGCAGTATTAAAAATAATGAAAGTTTGTGTAGTGAGATAAGGTCTAAATTTTTAGTTGAATTAAGTGATCAACATGAAAAGACCTTAAAGTTATTTTGTGCAATTTTTTTTAATAATTTAAATAGAAGATGGGAAAACGCTCATCGTAAAGAAACTATATTCAGAACTAAAACAAGAAACCATAATGTGGCCAGACTTTATTAAGTGTTTAATAACCAGTAATGAAGATCAACCAGCACCGAGTACATCAACTCAGTATGTATCAGCAGCAAAAGTTTCTGTCGGTGTCTCCACCGAGCAAAGCCCTAGAAAACCGTTTTGTGAATTAGCGCTTAAACAGAAAAAAAAGACGAGCAGAAAACTTTCATTTATCTTCGGACGAAATAAAATATGCATATTTTGAGCAGTTGAAAGCGGATGGGAATGATGAGATTGCTAAAATACTAGAACATTTACTTAAGAATCCCCAAGATGTAAAAAAAGTTAAGAAGTGCATATCTGTTAAAGAAACAAAATCTGTATTTTCTCCGGATGAGGCTTTAGGATTATTTTTATCACTTAAGCTGACCAAGTGGCAATACAATACTTTAAGAAAAAGTGTTAACGAGAATGACGGTAATATATTTCCAATTTATTATTATGCAGATTAACGATAAAGACATGGACAGTAAAGGGAGACAACAAGTGCATCATGGAAAGCAGGAAGAAAAATATACAAGATGCTTTTAAAAATAGAATGGGACTTCTGATAGATGTTGTCAAACAAGGGCACGGCTCCACGAATGACGGAAATACTGCTAGAAGATTTTTTGCAAACCCAAACGTGACTGCTGAGATAACTGGTGTTAGTGAAGACTTAATTAGGCGGTTTGCAGCCATTTTAGAGGCAATTTCATCAGGTTACCACATTGACACAGTCAAATTTCACGAATATGCTCAAGTGACCATGCGACTGTATTTGGAATTATATGGCTGGTATTATATGCCTTCAAGTGTTCATAAAGTTCTTATGCATGGTGCAGCTATTATTGAAAGTTTTGGTCTAATACCAATTGGACAGCTATCTGAAGAAGCTGCTGAAGCTAGAAATAAAGACTTTCGTAGGTACCGCCAACACCATTCCAGGAAATGCAGTAGAAAAACTACAAATGAAGACATTTTAAATAATTTGTTGACCAGCTCTGATCCACTCATCTCAGCGAAACGCCACAAACTTCGCAGAAAACATAAAACTTTGACAGAAGAAGCACAAAGTTTATTAATAATTGAACAAACGGAAACATTTGATGATGACGAATACGAAAATTTTGCATTCGTTAATATGGATACTCTTGATAGTAATTAAATTAAAAAAGTGCAGTGACCAGTACCTGATTGTGATTTTTACTTATTTTATTAGTCCTTAGTAGATTAGGCCTAACGGGGAGACCACTACATAAAAAAAAACGCGCCTGGTTCTTAACCTCTATGGTGGTGTGGAATAGAGAACAAAATTTGAAATTGCGACCAAATCGCAGAAAATCGCAACCCGAGAATAGGTGCTAAAATAGGACAAAAATACGTACTATACATACGTAAAGTCAATTCTTTGAGAAAATTTGAGAATTTCCAGATTTTCAAGTTTTTTTGTTTTGCTTCATACAAAAATTACTTTGGTTATTAATAACTCCGAAAATACTCAAGTTATCTAAACGACCCTGATATAAATAATTACTTATAATCAATAGATAAATCCAACGCACTATTTAAAATTTCAGAAAAATAAACTTTTTTTTTTAAAACGCTAAGTCCTCTACCGGCCCGTTTCAGCCCACTGTGCGACGCACCGCTCGCAGCGTCAACGCTAGACAAAAGAAACCGCGCTGCTTGCTGCTAAGCCAAAAGTCGTGGCCGGGCGGTTAGACAAGGGTCAGTGATCGCTGTTCAGTCAGGGTGCGTTTAATTATTGCTACACCAGCGCACCGGATCACCAATTATAACATGATGACATTACGAAATACCAGTATAATGACATGACATGTGTCAATGTCATGTGTGTGATGTCAGTGATGTGGTGAGAGCGCAGTCATGGTTTGCGTTACGTGTTAAATTAAAAAATAAACTTATTGATTACCGCGGCAGTTATTGTTTGCCTTTAGGGCTATAAAAATGGCTACATTAATTCAGTCATACGAACAACAGTACTCAGTACTTACAGCAGATATAACGGCTAAAATAGGACGTTTGAAGTCTGGTAGTGGAGGTAGGTGATAGTCTTATCATCTTTGTTTTTATAAATAAACATTGAATACTTTTGTGACGAGCATTTGTTATATATATTCTGTGATTTGTCTTTTAAATGTTGCACATAATCGTAATCACTGCAGGCGGTAATGAACAATTAACATTCCAAATTATTCTATGTTCTCTGCTATGTCAGCATACTTGCAGATATTACTTTTAGCTTATCATACAATCAGTAGGCAGGCGACACAAATACCTACTGAAAACCACGCACAACGGACCAAATGGGAGTCTAAGTGCGGAAAAGGGAGCCCCGTCATCATCATACCTACAGAAAAGCCAATTGTTATTAAATATTTATTTATTTAAACTAGCTGCGCCCCGCGGTTTCACCCGCGTAAATGTCGATCCCGTGGGAATATCGGGATAAAAAGTATCCTATGTCCTTTTCTGGGACTCAAACTATCTCTATACCAAATTTCATCTAAATCGGTTCAGCGGTTTGAGCGTGAAGAAGTAACAAACATATAAACACACACACACACACACACTCACAAACTTTCGCCTTTATAATATTAGTGTGATGATTGATAAACATTCTTTACAGACAATCGTGACCAGTTAACCCGTGAAATTCAAGCAAATTTTGAAGAAGCTAATGATTTGGTGAGTCACAATAATTTTATGTCATGCAGTTAATTCACCCGCGTAAGTGTGGACTCCGTGGGAATATCGGGATGAAAAGTAGCCTATATGTTAATCCAGTGTGTCAGCTACCTCAATACAATAGTATACAAAATATAATAGTATAAAAAATAACAGTATACAAAATTCTATCAAAATTGGTACAGCCGTTTGAGCGTTAAGAAGTAACAAACATATAACCACACACACACACTCACAAACTTTAGCCTTTATAATATTAGTGTGATATTAATTCAAGTTTGTTATTGAATTAAGGAGGACAACTGCAAATTAACAGATGTTCAAATATGTGTGAAAATATTAAATTAAAGATTGGCCTACATTTAGGCGCGCCATACCGTAGGACATTGCAAAACAGCCCTGTCTGCACAGCCCCTACGTAATGTGTGTGCTGATGTAGAAGGATTCGACTGGCTCTAAATTGAACATTTGACTTCAGTCTTAATATTGAATCGGTTATTGTAGCTGGAGCAATTGGAGTTGGAGTCTCGTGGCGCGGGCGCAGGGTCACGGGTGGCCGCCTATCGAGCGGAGTTGCAGCGCGTCAGGGATGAATACCGTTCAGTTGTCAACAATGCTGGATCATGTAAGATTTTTATACAAACTTAGGGCAAGATTTTCAGATCGCATTCTGACTTGGCTTAGTAAAGTAAGCGCCGCATACGAATATGAACATTGTACCCGTAAGAATAAGGTTAATTCTTATGACACATTGACTTTAGGTACTTAGCAAATCAAAGTCAGAGTCCGCTCTGTGAATGTTTCCCTTAGTGAAAGAAAGAAAGAAAATATGTTTATTTGCGGTGAACATGACGCAAAAAAGAACATAAACACAAAAAATAAAATAAAAAAGAAGGTAAGGGAAACATGCGTCACATCCACGCAAAACGGCTATCGCTCAGCATTATGCTGCGACCCTATGCAAAACAGAGCCCCAGCGCTGGTTTTCAGAGACAGCCGGCGCTGACGTAATAGTGGCTTGTGTTATATTCTAAGCGTCGTCCGCACTGATTGAACGTCCTAAGGACATTGCAATATTTTGAACCTACACTTTTACGAGTCTAATAGATTACTTATCTACTAATCCCCAGACAACTTCGAGAACGATGAAGTATACGACGACTGGGGCGGAGCGGGCGAGCAACACCGCAAGCTGCTCGACAACTCGGAGCGACTGGAGCGCACCGGCAAGTCGCTGGCCGAGGGGTACCGCGTGGTGCTGGAGACGGAACAGATCGGCGCCGCCGTGCTGCAGGACCTCAGTGTGCAGCGGGAGACCATACAGAGGTCTCGAGGAAGGGTAAGGCTCAACATTGTTAGGTTATGTCACACCCCGGACACTCCATACAACGCTCGCAAAATAATTACCTACTACTACTACATTAAAAAATGACGTTTGTATACGTATGAATGAGTGCGTGAGGTACTTGTGTTTGCGAGCGCTCTTTGTTAAAGAACTGCGACGAATACGCCGAAGTGCGGGGTGAGGTGCGGTAACTGATGTTAGTGCGGGGAAGGGAGTGTCCTTTCTGTACGTAGTACTTTAAGTATTCTGTGGTTATGTCTACAGATCGGATATTCGGATGCATATTTACCTAAAGTTGAGATGTTGGCTAATATGGAATCCGCTTTTGTATCGAAAAAATCCCGTGGTTCCGGAATTTTGTATTTCTTTCTGACTATAGAATCGGATGCATATCTACCTGTCTAATATTGTAAAGTAAGTAGGTAGATACCAAACTGCAATAGCAAACAACGTCAAAATAAGATAACGGACTACATATATTTAGAATAATTTTCTTTATGTAGTTCCTTCCTTCCATACTATAAGTACACCCGACTAGTTATGTATTCCCGGTGTTCCTAGCATCCCTAGATTTTTTTCAGAAAAAAATATTTTAAGAATCCGCTTCCATACTTTCATAGTTAAAAATTCACTTTAGGTAAATATGCATCCCAATATCTGATCTCTATATGTCCCTTCAAAATGGTTGCGTCTGTTCCTTGCGTCATATTCATGAACGGGCGCCGTCAGTTGGACTGGTCACCCCAATCTGGCCTAAAGGTCCGTTTTACAGTCACGTCTAAAAGTACACTTGGCTTTATTCAAAGGCGATTTTCCCCTTTATTTTTGAATGAAATTTTATGTTATTACAAAAATAGTATTTTCGAACCCATAGGTTTATGTTAAGTGTCGTATTTCAACGTTGCATTCGTTATTTCACGAAAAAATCGCAATTGAATATTGCCAAGTGTATACATACTTTTAGACCGTTTTATACCGTGAAAAACTATCTTCGTTGTTGTATGGATCACTATGGAAGCTTGTTGACGGACACGGCGGGACTATAGCGCGGCACCGTCGCCGTATGCGTCGTCCGGTGGTTTGCCGTGTCACATACAAGCTTACACGATTATCCCACGAGGCGGTTATCGCGGCGTACCGTAAAGAAACCGTGCCGTGTACAACGGGCCTAAGGCGTCCCTAATGAGAACCTTGCTTTAACTAGTTAAGGCCGGCTAATGAGACGCAATTGATTTTCTATTGTAATGTGCCACCAGTCTAGTGGTACGCGCCTAATATAATGACTAATCTGACAAGTATAATGTCAAACTTCTATACTAAAAAAAACGAAAACACAAAAGACTTAAATGTCAGATTAGTCTCTGGGATTAAAAAACGAACTATAAATTGCCGTGTTTAATAATTTATTTAAAAAATGTCTATTCTTCATTTGTTTCTTCTCCATAAAGGTTTCATAACTTAATTATGTATTCAGAGCATGTGTACTCGATAATATGTAAGCTGTGGTTACCTGTAATTGAGTGTGCATTACAGGATAATGTACTAATACAAGTTATAAAGATAAGTTATTGTAATGTATCTCGTTGGTAATCCTTAAATAAATAAATAAATAAATAACGTTTCTATTACCTCAATAGTTCAATATGCTTACCTAGAGGGGAAAAAAACGAAAAAATCCTTGTTGTTTTCGACTTATATTTTGGTGAATAACTCCGAAACCTGACGCTTTAGGATATTATGTTATATTATATTTTTGTTTGTATAAGTGTCCTCTATCTAAATACAGGGTGTTACAGAAAGGGTATATCAATACAAACGGGTTGAAGAGTGTATCTGGTCTAGAATTTCTGTACAAAATTTCAGCTCTAAAGCATTAACTTTGAAAATGCTTAATAATTTTTTATTTCGACATCACGGCGCTGCACTGGCGCGCGGCGGAGTGATGTGCGTGTACTAGGCGCACAGACACACTACAGATAATGGATAATGACCCTCGTAGTGCGGTGACACGTTTGTTATGATTTCAATTTAATAAACTATCGAAATAAAAAGATATTAAGCATTTTCAAAGTTACTGCTTTGGAGCTGAAATTTTGTACAGATATTCTAGACCAGATACACTCTTCAACCCGTTTTTATTGATATACCCTTTCGGTAACACCCTGTATATAACTTTTGTTGCGCACTGCGATTCTGAAAAAAAAATCAAAATGGCGGCCGACCTTAGGGCCACCCACCACACATACAAAAATCTTCAAACCCCTTTTGCATGCCCAAGTGACGGCAGAGCATGGAGAACATTACCAAAACACGTATAACATCTATACCCCGACCCATATCGGCAAAAAATTAACCTTTGTATATAATCACCTATGTTTGACAAATAAATTATTCTATTCCATTCTATTCTAGCAACCACAAATAACTGATAACATCGTATAGCAGCACAGGTTATTAATGAATTTTATTTTGCCTTTTAGCTCCGCGAAACAGACGAGCAACTGAACCGCTCCTCCCGCCTGATGAACACAATGGTGATGCGTGCGCTGCAGGACCGGTTCATCCTCATCATGGTGTTCCTGGTGCTCGGCGTGCTGCTGTGCGTGGGCGTGTACTTCTACGTCACCTAGCTGGCGCCGCACGCGAACGCGTGCGCACACCCCGTCGGACATGTCTGCATGTTTAAAGACAGTATCCGGATACGGAACTGTGTTTAAACTTTAAACTGTAGTATATTGTTTGTCCGTGATGCAGGTGGCGCACGCTGTAAGAGAGTTATCCAGTCACATAAAAACTGATTGGCCAACTTTAATAGACAAAGTTGGCTAATCAGCCTTTGGCGAAAAATGAAGCTATAGCGCTACTACCAGGTTCTTTTGGCGTGTGGCCAAAATCGGAACTAACGCCGTCATTTTGTTCTTCAATATATTTCACAAAACAATTGCAGAATTGTTTACAAACAGCGCTCCCTGCCAACGTTATTCGAGCGCCTAAAGATCCTTGTAGCAGTGTATGCATAGACTGTATGTTTATAGTGTACAAATAATAAAAATACATTTTAATTCGGCATTTCAAAGAAACCAACAGGTACGTTTTTTCAGTGTCTGACTAAAACGCACGGTATTTTAAAAATGCTTATTGAAAAGGTTACAATATCCACACTGCACTATTTTATTACAATAAATAGGTATGCTGTTAACTGTTCCTAGAATAATGAAATCGAAATAAGTTGTTACCCAAGTGTATTTGTTGAAAATTACCCTTTAGCAGTTTGCTGTTGTGAAAGTCACGAGTCTTATGTAATTTATCATTTAATCATCAGAAATTAGCTTTGTATAATGACGACACTCTCTTGGCCTGATTGTAAAATAAATCACGTTATTTGTACAATGCAAAATTAACCCTATGGCTATTAAAATAAAAATGATTTTGTAGTTGCGGAATAAATCGAATATTTGTACTAATACGCCATGTTATGTTGCTTTTAATACATGATTAGGTACTATGTTTACCAAGTAATGTTACTATAAGCTTGAATCAATTCAGTATTCCGACATTCGGTTCGATCTAAGCTATCATTTAGAATGGCCGAAGCCGCAAGAAATCTTGAACTTTTCTGCAATATCAAATGTTTAACAATAAACTGTCTTATCACACTATCACACTAATAGTATAAATGCGAAAGTTTGTGAGTGTGTGTGTGTGTTTATATGTTTGTTACCTCTTCACGCCTAAACCACTGAACCGATTTAAATTAAATTTGGTATAGAGATAGTTTGAGTCCCGGAAAAGGACATAGGATAGTTTTTATCCCGATATTCCCACGGGATCGAAACTTATGCGGGTGAAACCGCGGGGCGCAGCTAGTATCACATAAAACAGTAAGGGTAAGCGCACACAAACCACTGGCCACAACCACTGGTGGCTGTCGCCCCGTGCTGCGGTATTGAGTACTGCTGTAGCAGGTGGCCGCTACCGGCTACACGTGTGCGACGAATCCATACAAAACGTATGAAAAATCATGTGAACTGCTTGTCGCTGGGCTACCGGTGGCTGTGGCCGGTAGCTCGTTTGCGCCTAGCCTAAACTTATATTTATTCGACTGTTTTCAGCACCCTATCGCTTATAATCTTAGGTCTGTAAGACAAGACTCTACGACAAGGTAGTAATCTTCTTAGCATGTCGATGGCAATCTAAATATACTCGGCCCAGAGTTTGGCTACGTGTCCATCCAGCTGACAGGACACCTACTTGTCTACTGTCAGCTGCACGTCACAGGAACTGAGCCCTGATTCACAAACCCTGACACACACAAAACCTGACATTTCGATAACCTGATTTGACTTCCCCTCAACAGCAAATAGCTGTTGGAAGAATAGCGGGCGTCTATTTGATTTTAACTGACTTTGTCCGTTTTGGACTTGTGAACAGCATTGAGAAGACTCCTACGATAACAACGATTAATGTTCGATACGATACGGAAGCATATCGAGTGTTTGTGAATAAGGGGGCAGGTGTCCCATCGTTTGTGGAACAGCACCACATTTACACTCCAAGGTGGGTGGTGGTAATAAAATGGTCACACGGCATGATGCTAAGAAGAATATTCATAAAATGTAAATACCTTCTTATTTGGTATTTATAATCTCGCCTAGAGTCTGCTTTTAGCTCGCAATAAGCTCCTTGTGGTTGTCCCCTGCATTTAACACATTCCCGTATGTATAGATAGATATAAGGCTGTGTCATGTTTTAATATTAATCAGCTCATTATATCATCGTATGTCTAACGTATAAACATGTTAAACGATAAGTATATTTAAATGTATGTATTCGAATTGAATTGTAAATTTAAGCAACACAATACAAATTTTGTTTCATATTCATATTTTTGAAGTGAAACTTCTTTAGGCGCGCTTGACTTGGGGAGTAAACTGGCGAATGCGTTACGAAAACGTGTGATCGCGAGTAGGGAAGGTACGTAAAAAATAGCTGGAAATACCTGGTGTAAAAACCCGGTCCCGGTCGCATAAATATGCGACCGGGTTTTTACACCAGGTGTTTGCTTCCAAGTACGCACACCGGGTACCGACTCAAAATACTTGCAAGACTACTCGCTACTCGCTCAAATACGTAGGTACTCAACCGCGTCAGTTTTCGCAAATGCGATCATGCTCCTTTTGGAACAATTTCGTATGCAAGTATTTTTTACCGACTTCACAAAAAGGAGGAGGTACTATGTTCGGCTGTTTGTATGTTTTTTTTTTTTGTATGTTTGTTCATCGAATACTCCGCCAATTGTCGACGGATTTTCAAAATTCTTTTTTTGTTCTAAAGTAGATAGTTTTGAGGTGGTCCCACTGTCACCAAGTTAGGATCTGATGATGGGATCTTAGAGTAATCGAGGGCAACCTTTAAATTGTATAGGCTCACTTATTGTTTTTCGCATATTTTACGAAGTATCTTGTGTATTTGCGTATGGTTGTCACCATCTCAGGTAGCTGGGCTGATGATGGAAGTTACAACTCCTTAACAGTAAGAAGTTACTCGAACAGGCAAGGACTGTTTTAGTCAATTGTTTTGATGTTTGATAGGGCATTTGCCACATTTGGTCTCATGATCATCAAGTCATGACCTGATGCTGCAGTCAGGATAGTCTGCAGAGTACCTAACTCCTCGACAACTAACAGCAGATATATCGTGTTAAGGCTCATTGAAAAGGGCTCGATGTGTGGATAAACGTACTGTTAATGAGGAACACCGAAGTACATAAAGACCTGATGCTGAAGCCAGGAGCATTAGAAAAAGTACCAACCTTGAAATTACAGCACCGTAGTCGTGTTTGGGCTCATTTTAAACAGGACTAAATTTTAAGTTCAATGCAATGTTGACAAGTCTGGCCTGATGCTGCAGCCAGGATTATCAGCATCTAGTCTAAAAACATCAGGGCAGGATTTGATGATGGGATCCTGGTGAAATCGAAGGAACTCTTCAAATATTATAGGCACACCTATAGCGATTTGGGTATTTTTTATAGTAACTCGTGCATTTGCTCTCGGAAAGCACTATTTGGTGATGTGGAACTGATGATGAAGACCACAGATGGCCACCGGAACTACTCAATAATATCTAAGTATTTCACGGGTTGCGATTCGATTACTTTAATGTGGTTGCTAAGCAATTTATGCTCGTCACAATGTGAATGGTGATACGGAGCTGATGGTGGATCTGGAGAACTCCTCAACAATTAACTTCCCTGTATCGGGAAAAGCAATATTTTGTTTGTAAAAGGCGATGATCACTAGGCTATTGTAACTTAGATAAATTATAAGCAGACCCACTAAAAAGCGTGAAATAAAAACTTTTTAAGAAAAAAAAAACCGACTTTCAAAAAAACACTACAAAGTGAAAAATATCTTTAATTTCGGAAGTCGGTGGCAAAAAACTAAAATAAAGTTCCAAAGACACCGACTTCCGAAATTAAAGTTATTTTTCACTTTGTAAAGTGTTTTTTGGAAGTCGGTTTTTTTTTCTTAAAAAGTTTTTTTTACTTTAATGGTTTGCAAGTATTTATTTGTAAACGCGATTTTGCTCCTTATTTATTTGAAGTCATTGATCAATTTCCTATGCAAGTAGTTTTACTTCCACCGGGGCTTTTGAATACGCGATTGTATTTCTTATCTGTATGAAGTTATGGATCAGTTTTCTATGCAGATAGAAAATACTTGAAAGTATCTCGCTCCGTCGTGCCTCGACGCTCGAGTACGTAGGTACTCAAATAGCTCAACAACCGCGTTTGTTTTCGCAAATGCGATCATACTCCTTATCAGTAAGAGCACAGAATACTTAATAGTACTACGTACAGAAAGGACACTCCCTTCCTCGCCCTCATATCAGATACCGCACCTCACCCCGCACTTCAAGGTATTCGTCGCCGACTCTTTAGCAAGGGCGCTCGCGAACCGCAGCGCTGTATTGCTGACACACAATTATGCGATTTAAAAGTTTTATTTGAGTTTTAATTACGATGGTTGGATATTGTGATGCTTTTCCGAATTCGTATTTACATATACTGTTTGTATGATTTCGCATTTTTAATAACATGCGATTTAATAACCCATTATTTACAGAAAAGTCATTTAAACTAAACTATTTTACTGTTTTTATTTCATTACGAACCCGTCTATATAAATAAACAATTGAACTACTTGGTCACTTCATAATAATGCACACGTTCGGGCAGCGCCGCCGCCGACGTCGTTCGGTTCCCCGACAGAAATTGCTTTCCGCGCCATTTTTTTTACGCTACTAGATTTCACGCACACATTTGCACGTATACAAACGTCATTTGTTTATGTAGTAGTAATAGGTAATTAATTTGCGAGCGTTGTATGGAGTGTCCGAGGTGTGGTAAGAGTCTACGGAACAATTTCGTATGCAAGTATTTTTACTTTAATGGTTTGTAAAAGTATTTATTTGTAAACGCGATTGTGCTCCTTATTTATAGGAATTCACGGATCAATTTCCTATGCAAGTACTTTTTACTTCCAACAGGGCTTTTGTTTGATTACGCGATTGTACTTCTTATTTGTATGAAGTTATGGATCAGTTTTCGATGCAGATAGAAAATACTTGAAACTATCTCGAGCCCTGGTTTTAGGCCCTGGTTTCTTAAGGTGGACGTACTTGGAAGCCCTGGTACTCGATTTTGCAAGTACGACCCATGTCTAAGGGCTACGGGCGAGGCGAACGGGAGTTGAGTGGGGGATATAAGCAAGAGAAAGCAGTGCGCGCGCACATTTTCTTTCTCGCTTCCTCTCATAGCCAAATACGTTTGAAGTTTCACTTCAGTCGTGTGGTCATAAGCACACTCGGTTTTTTTTTATCAAAGTTAACCACATTTTATTAGGAAATAAATAAAATCTCACAAAACAATGTAGCCATTTCACGCAAACCGTGATGTTATAAATATATTTACCTCTTTGATTCTTAATCATAATCAAAATATTTTATTTCGTGGGCACATATGAAACGTCAGAATCTAGTGCACGGTTCCTTGGTCGTTTCCTATGGAGAAGAGCCGGCAAAAAAC
Organism: Amphipoea oculea; assembly: GCA_945859645.1. Lineage (NCBI taxonomy): Eukaryota > Metazoa > Arthropoda > Insecta > Lepidoptera > Noctuidae > Amphipoea > Amphipoea oculea. Next base: position 19,613,230 of record OX243880.1, read on the forward strand.
TCCACCGTTACTCAAAACAAAACCGTCGCCTTAGAGTGAAAACCTCGGGAATGCATTTGCATAGTTTTTTGTATGAATACCTTGTAAGTAGCATTTTATGCATTTCGGTCAATCTTTGAGAATATGACTGTTCTGGATACGAAAGCGGGTTAAATTTACCTATAAATTAACAAAAAAAATATAAAAGACGCCGTACAAAAATTGTACAGCACGCAGTTGTATCTTCCTCCTGAAAAATTACTTCTTTTACACTTAAGAGGTTTTCACTCTAAGGCGTCGAAACAGTGAATAAAATATGAATAAAATAACGTATTGTATTAATTATGTATTGTGTAATCATGTAAATGAGACTGTTAAAGTAAATTAATGTAGATAGACAAATATTTATTATAATGTACAATGCGTGCCACGAAAGATGAGACTTGACACCACGTGGTTTGACTCGCGCAGTACACGATTTTAGGTCTCTAGCGGTATGAGGTCTGAGCGAGGGACGGGACCGGACGTCTTAGGGGCGGCGGAAAGAGCGCGGGAGGCGGGGTCTCATCTTTCGTGGCGCGCATTGTAAGTGTATTCGATGGAGCGAGGTACGAAGTGTATTAAATGTTTTGATGAAAACTTAGGTTCTTGTTTCTTTTGGTACCTTCTTTTTTTTTGTTGTTGAGGTGGAAATCCTTATGAATGTCCGCCGCCCTGGGGTGGGCAGAGGGGTCTGTGAGACTCCTACTGACTAAAACCACCCCGCGCGGTGTTCCCTCGTACTCCTGCGCCGGGGGCTGCGGGGGCCAATGCGACAACTGCCGCCCCGGACTGGTTTTGGCCCCCGTGGAACACTGCGCGCCGCCATCTCGGGTCTCAGAGTCCCCCGCCTCTGGACCCGCGTAGAAGCTGAAAGAGGGCGATGTCGCCCAGTACACCTGCTGCGGAACGGGAAAGCACTCGAGATATCCATCTTTGCTACCTACCTAGTCCACGCATTCACGAATATCTTACATTCAGCACTCATTACGCTCTTGGTCTATTTCTATTTCATTTTAAGTTATTGAAGGAAAACAGGACTTTACTACAATAGAATCAAAATTCCAAAAAAATAAAAAAGCAAGTCTCAGTAGCAGTGCGGAGTCTAGGTGTGAGCCCCGTTAATGGCAATAGGCCCCCTTTTACATTAGACTTAAACATAACTGGCAAAATGTGGATGTACTATAGGTGTATGTACACCTCTTCCTAACCCTTTGGGGATTAGTTATGAATAAAATGAATCATCATCATCATCATTTCAGACGAAAGACGTCCACTGCTGGACATAGGCCTCCCCCCCAAGCACCACCACTTCTACCGGTTCCGTGCTTCTCGCATCCAACGAGTTCCTGCGGCCTTCACAAGGTCGTCGGTGCACCTTGTGGGAGGCCATAAAAGGTGGGAGGGTATAAAATGAATGTTACAAAACAAAATCGGTGTAACATTTTATTTCATACATTTATACATACATTCGAATCACATCATCTTATACAATGCCGCAATATATTACTGAAATATATTAAATATCTGTATATTGTAGCATATTGCTCAAGGGAGACGGCATCTAAACTAGCGTGATGCGAGAAGGTAAGCTTGTGGCTATACCATATTGTCACATAAATAAAGCATATGACACTCATTCAATTAATCGTTTACACAGGTACTCAATAAAATTTTGACTTGGGTAAATAAATATATACCAAAAGCTCCTAATTATAACGACTAAATTCTCATAATTTTGACTGGATTAGTATCAAAAACGTCTAATTAATTACTATGTTAAGTATATCTTTCGCTAGCTACAGTTATGTTTATAAATGGCCCTCCTCACACTATTTTTGTTATTCTCGCTTAGTCCGGCGACCCATCATCATAAGGCCAAGGATTAAATAAATAAACACTACCTAAGTTGGTATTCTAGCTGTCTCTTTTAATATGCACGTGTTTCTGTGACAAATAAATATTTTTTCTTTCTTTTCTTTCCTGTACATAATTATAAAGCCGGTAAATCACGGAATAACCTTGTGAGTCAAGCCAGCGTCCCATAAACATGACTTTATTCAGTGACAAATTCGATATTTTTCTCTAAAATGTCTAACGGCAGTAGCAAGCGTCAAACTTTACGGCGGCTCTGAAGTGCGCTACTCTCTGCGCAGTACCAAAACCCCTCCCCCCGCTGACACGTGAATTTGTTACTGCGCGTGCCAATGACTATACAACCTCTTGACTGCTTATACGGGCGACTCAAGCTCACGATATTGCACTTATGTTAGATGAAACTATGAGTGGCCATTTTAGTTTTGATCTCTGCACACGCGGTTATTTTGATACTTTTTAAAACATTTTCTGCATAAATAAAAACAATTATGAGTTCCTGTTCAATTAAATGGTGTGGGAAATCGTCTAGAACATCCAGCTATAAAAAAGATGGCATAACTTTTCATCGGTAAGTTAAATATATTTATAATTTAATAATCGCAGGGCTCAAGTTAAACTAGTTGTTTACGTAAAATGGCACAAACATGTATTGTATACCCGCGTTGATGTCTTTTCGAAAAGTCCCTTTCTCTCACTAGGGTATTGTCAATACGTCTGTCCCTTTCTACCTGTAGTAATGCTGTAGTGTTGTGACAATTTCAAGTGCACCAAAACAATGTCGATAATATTGACGATAAAAATTACGATGATAATGGTAAAAAACTAACATTATTTATTGTTTACATTTTAGATTTAAAAACATTCCGGAACTGATAGAAAAGTGGATTAATGCAGTTCACAGGGAAAATTGGTTTCCAAAAAAATACAGCGTTGTTTGTTCAAGGCATTTCACAGCAGATTGCTTTGTTTGCTGTTTTATTTGCACCCAGTTTTTACCCTATCAGCATAGTTTAAAAATGTAGAATTAATAGACGTCTATTTTATCGATATCGATATTATTGTTGCAAAACTGACTTGAGTATCACTATGTTTGGCATATTCGTCCTGACATTGTTGCATCGGCCAATCACAACCGCTGTATTTTCTTCGTCCCCCGGCCCGCAGTGGTGAGTCGTGTGCCTAGACGAAATCGGCCTATCGGCTCTCAAGTGGTTTTAATTCTCTTTGGCGAGTGCGCAGCGACTCGCCTCATGTTCAGAGTCGCCACAAAGTTTGAATCGGCCTGTGCCCATCTCACATCAGCCACCTCACTTGCACAGTACACTTTATATCTTACACTATAGTCTACTTAAGAGATATATTATTACATAGATTGGCAATGGCGGCAAAAAAACACGAAACATAAACGAGATGCTATAATGTGCGAATTTTTCAGCTTGAAGACTGCACAAGTCATCACCTATCAATTTTTTTTAAGCCTATACTGTCCCATTGCTGGGCAAAGGCCTCCTCTAAATCCTTTTAGGAACTCTTTTCCACCTATCTATACATATTATACATTATAAAGTCGTCTTTTATGTCTGTCTGTGTGACCGCGTTGTGCTTCTAAACTGCGCAACGGATTTTGGTGCGGTTTTCACCATTATATAAATAATGTATTACGGAACGTACATACATATTAAACTTACATATAATAAAGAAATCTCGATGTTTTGTCAAGTCGTAAAACCGTGCGAAGCAGGGCCGGGTCGCTAGTGTACGTATTAAGGCCTAAGCAGACCAAATCCGTGGCGCGTGCGTGCACGCACCGGTTGTAATGTAATGTATGACACCCTATGGAAGATATCAGACCGGTTGCCACGCGCACGCCACACAGTTGCTCTCTTCAAGCCTAGAACTTAAAACTATGGTATTTTCTAAAAATGTTTCTGATCAAACCGATAAACTTCAACCCATCTCGCTCTAACGCACGTCAATCCTATCTTCCTTGTCATTCTCTCAGTCAATCTATGTAATAATATGCGAATGGTGTAGCTAGTCTGTGTTGCGTGGCTCAGCGGCCTGCAGGCGTCGCTGGCGCAGGTCTCATATGAGGTCCTCTGGGACTTCGAACGGGTCCTCCTCTACAGGATGGCCGAGGGACTCGAGTCGCATCTTGTAGTCTTGTACTTTTATGTCCTGGAAAAAACATATTGGATTATTGCGGGGTTATTTTGTCATAGTGTGGTTTGGATTCAGCTTTAGTAAAAATGAAATTCTTCTTTGAAGTCACTGACAAAATATGGAATAAATTGCTTTGATTTATTTTCCGGTGGTTTACTCGGTATACCAACTACTAGCAAAAGAGTCAGTCATACAATGCATAATCAGCCTATAATGTTCCCACTGCTGGGACACAGGCCTCCTCTCGGTGAGAGGGAATGGGCCGTGATCCACCACGCAGGCCCAGTGCGGGTTGGTAGATGTCTTCGAAATTTTGTTTCTAGGACATCAATAACAAATGCAACATAATCATTTAATCATATTAGAAGGAAGAACATCAAAATGGTAGTTCTATTGCCCTTGACCACATCTAAGTGCTATAGAAGTATGAGAAACAGGGTGTAAAGTTCACACATACTCTATAAAAAAGAAAAGGGAGGATACTCCGACCAGACGGGTGTTGTGTCTGGCGGGCAACTGCCCGATGTTTCATGTCTGGCTGTTGTGTCTATGCTAGTTGCGCGGTAAACCCTGCTTGCGAGATGCAGGATTTGCGTGACGTCAGTATGACGCGTTGTTCGCATGTGGCGTTGTAGATACCGCTACAGTGCAGTTGACACTAGCTATTATGCAAAAAAACTGCACTCTCTTGGAAAGAAACAAAACTATAACTTTAATCACAAACCTGATCAGCAAGCAGTTCCAACAGATCATCCTGATCCCTCCTTATTTTCTCCAACGCTTTCTCCGTATTTCTCTGCCCATCCTGACTTATCTTCAGCTCATTGGTGAGCCTGTCCACTTCGGCACTTAACGCCTGCAGCCTGGCTTCATACTCCTGAAGTCTGGAGTCGTCTTGGGTAGGAGGAGGAACTGCCTGGCTTGGCAGGGCGACGGCGGCTGATACTTGAGCTTTCAGGAGTGTATTCTCGTCTTTCAAGTGGGAGTTGGCTGATATTGAGTCGTTGAGGGCGCTCTGGAAGTTATAAAGAGATTTGTTAGAATGTGAGATAAGCCTATCTCCGCAGTCTGGAGGGGATGCAGTGAGTCATCGCGTTTGATGTGGTCGAAAAATCTATTTAGTCTTGTCAGTCCTTTCGTCCAGTTATTGTACAGACGCCAGCCAGCATAGCAGCCTACCCGAAACTGTCAAATTTTCCCAATCAACTTTGAACCTTAAGCTTTAGTGATAAAGTTGAAAATCTATTAAAGAAATTTGACATATTGTAGTAGGTTGATGTGCTGGCGTCTGTACATCTGTTGCATCTCTCAAAATCATAGGGATCTTTATTCTTTTTACAATAAGGTTGCTGCTGCCAGAGGTAAAACAGCTGCGAGTTCGAGGATAGTCTGCCACACAAAGTTGAAGTTAAATTAAAATCTAAGATGGCGGCTATGATTTAGAAATTATTCGTCATGGACCTGTGGGTATCACTTCCATAGCTTTCAAGGTTGCTGTTGCCGAAATTAAAATACAAAGATGGCGTCACCTGTAAAGACTGATTCTGATGCAGCAGACCCTCAAGCTGCGACATGAGCTCCTGCAGGCGCGCGTCCTGCTGCCGGATGAGCGTCTTGTACTGCTCCAGCGTACCATTCTCTGGGGAGCCTCGCTCTAGGGCTGGGGAGCCGGTTCCGTTCTGTTGTGTGCGCTCTGTCAGACTCTCGACCAGGACACCTGGAGGAAAGCAAGTCTTCATAAGAATTGTTATAAAAATGGTAGACAGATTTCCAGTTAGAAGGAAGTCACAGATACGTTGTAACTGCGGCGCGACGGCTCACCGATGAGCGTCGTCCTAAATATTCTTAAACATAGTTGTCATGACATGACACGCAGGAGCGTCGCCACAGAATGTCGTCAGTAAACTGTCTAACACTAAATTCAAGCCAGGCGCTGCCGCTGCGGCACTGCGGCACTGTTGCGACGACACCTTGCCCGTGTAGTACTTATTTCAATCAAATCGTTGCGAGTTCGGAGTCATGCGATACTCACTCTCCAGCACCTTGAACAGGCGACAGAACTCGTAGTCGACGAGCACGTCAGCCGGCACCTTAGCGCGAAGCTGTGGGTGCTTGGCCGCCTTGTTGTACAGCTCGTGTCGCGTCACCTCGCTCAGCTTGGACGTGAACACCTCCATGCCGATGCGCTTTGTGAGCAGCTGGCGGAGGGATTCCTGGAAAACAAAGAGGAAAAGTTATACAGTGCTAAAATGTTAATCCTGGATTAACTTCAACGTGGTCCTTCTATGTTGAAGTTATAGAGGTATGAGGAACAGGGTGTAAAGTTCACTCATCCTCCATGGAAAATAGAGGAGCCTCCGATCAGACGGGTGTTGCGTCGGGACGTTGTATATATGCTAGTTGCGCGGTAAACTTTGCTTGCGTGATGCAGGATTTTGCGCGACCTCAGTATGATGCATAGTTCGCATGTAGATGTCGCCACAAAGTTACCAAAGCTACCAAACGTAAGGCGTCGCCCACACGAGCTAGATTCGAGGCGGAGTCGAGGCGCGGGCGCACGTTTTCTATAGGAATAAATGGCAGTGCGCTCACATTCCTATTTATTCCTATAGAAAACGTACACATACATATACATACGAAGAGGATGTAAAGCTGAAATTATAGATCTCATCCTTTCTGATCACACGTCACAAATACTCAGGGTTCCCATAAATAGAACATGCCGCTTAAAATTCTGGAAAATTGTAAGAAAAGACTACTCTACAGAGAACCTCAAAAAATTCAGAGAATGCATCCGAAGTTTATCTTTTAAGGATGCATATGAAAGTAACGACGCCAATATAGCTTACAAAAGATTTTATGAAACGTTCTCCCTATTCTACAAACTTTGCTTCCCTGATAAAATAATAACTATTCATACTAATAATAAAAATGTTAAATGGGTATCGCGCGGCATAAAAAGCTGTAGTAAAAAACAAAGAAAATTGCTGTGGACATACAGACTAAATCCTGTATTTAAAAATAAAACTAATTTAAAAAAATACTCTTTACAATATAAGAAAATAATAAGACTAACTCAAAAAGCTCAAAATGATTACTTTATAAAAACCTCGCAGAATACGTCGAAAGCTACATGGCAAATAGTCAATAGAGCTAAAAATAACTCTCCTAAAGAACAAATAATGACCATTAATAAATGTGACCTGACCTTTTCAAAACCTAATGACATTGCAAATGCATTCAATAATTATTTTATAGATGACATTGAGAATAATATAAAAACTAATATGGAATTTGATAATAAATTAGACAATTTAACAAGATAATCAATGTTTATGCAGCCTGTCCTAACAACCGACATTGTTACAGCTATAAGATCACTTAAAAATACTAGTAAGTACTGTAGGATTTGACAGTATGTCAACAAAGGTGATAAAAGTTGTAAATGAACTTATAGCACCAGTATTAGCGCATATTATGAACCTTAGCATTGTTGACGGAGTTTATCCTGAAGATTTGAAGAAAGTTATTATTAAACCACTACATAAAAAAGATAACAAAACCGATATGAAGAACTATAGGCCAATAGCTAAAATCTCTGTATTTTCCAAAATTTTCGAAAAAATTATTTATAAGTCTCTGTATTGTTATCTCAATAAATTTAACTTATTATGCAAGGAACAAAATGGCTTTAGAAAAAATACCACGATCAACAAAGCTATTTTTGATTTTTTGCGTAGTATTATGTTAGCAGTAGATCAGAAAGCTCCTATTTGTGCTATTTACACAGATATGACCAAAGCCTTCAATTACGTAAAGCACGACGTCTTATTAGGAAAACTGCGTAGCTGTGGTATCAGAGGTAACATTTTAAAACTACTCGAATCTTATCTCTCCAACAGAATGCAATGTACAGAGATTGCTAGAATATGTGAAAAAACAAAATTTGAAAAGAGTTATTTATCTGATTCTAGATTAATAAAGTTCGGTGTCCCACAGGGTAGCGTCCTTGGGCCACCTCTTTTTTTAATCTACATAAATGATCTTCCAAAGGTGACTCAACATCAAATGGTGATGTTTGCAGACGACAGTACTGCCATAGTGAAATGTATTGATCGCAATATTTATCAAGATGACATAAATAATACACTATCGGACATAATTAATTGGCTTAATAAAAATAATTTAGTTATAAACTTAAAGAAAACCAATATAATGCACTTTCACCAAAGAACTGTAGTACCAAAAGTAAATATCAGACATAGTAACTGTGACATTGAAGAAGTTAAAGTAGCAAAATTCCTAGGTTTATTCCTTGATAACCAGCTTAACTGGAAGGCCCACATAGATGACCTAAGTAAGAAAATAAATAAATCAGCATACGCACTTTTCCAAATTGCTAGAAAAATAAATATGGATGCGCTACTAGTTGCATATCATGGCTTAGTAGCCTCGATTTTGCGATATGGAATTATTTTCTGGGGCAATTCTACTGATAAAGATATCGTTTTTAAGGCACAAAAAAGGTGCATAAGGTCAATGTGTGCTCTAAAAACTGATGACAGCTGTGTACCATTCTTTAAATCGCTGAAAATACTTACCTTACCCTCGTTATATATTTTTGAAATTAGTGTTTTCGTCAAAACAAATATGACATTATTCGAAAAAGTGTCAACGTTACGAGATGTTGCGATTCGTAGCCAATACGCAAACTCCTTAAGCAATCAGCGTTGTAAGACGGCCTTAGTGAGAAAGAGCGTTTTAGGTATGGCACCGCGCATTTACAATAAATTACCAGATGTCATAAAGAATTTGAATGTTACACAATTCAAAAAAAAATTGAAACTCTTATTAATTGAAAAATGTTATTATACGACTGATGAATTTCTGAATGACAAATTAATGTAGACTTTTTTATTTGACTGGAGAAACAAATTTTAATTGAATATTGTTGTGACTAATTGTAATTTATGATTATTTATTTATGCATTGACTGTAGAAATGATTCCATATTATTCTTATTTAGCATGTAACCATATTTGTACGCCTCTTGGCATAACATAGCGACCTATGAACTTTAATTTAAGAACTGTATTCCCTACCTATGTTACACAAATAAAAAATGATTATGATTATTATGAGAAAACGTGCGCCCGCGCCTCGACGCCACCTCGACTCTAGCTCGTGTGGGCGACGCGCCTAAGAAGACAACTCATAATCACAATATTGTGGTAGATCAGAAACTGCGTAGGGAATAGGTAGATTAGTAACCGTGCGTGGAATACTCAACAAGATCCATATTGTTATTGACTTTCCACATGACTGAAAAAGCTCATTAGAATTTTTTTTTACTCATCACTGTACTCGAAGGCGTATTTAAAAAAAAAATTCAATTGCGTCTAGAGAATCTGATTGAATCACTTCGCCTTACCTTGGAGTAGTTCTCGACGGAGTCATCGTTGAAGTGTATGCAGATGGCCAGCAGCAGCGCGGCCAGGCCCTGCAGCAGCACCTCGTTGTCGTCGTGCTCGGCCGCGCAGGTCTGCGCGACCAGCCACGCGACGCCGCCGGGCGCGCGCAGGAAGCCCGCCACGCCCGCCGGGCAGTAGCTCATCCACATCGCTAGCAGCATGAGGAGGGCTACCTGGAAAGGAGAAACAACACTTGAGTGCAACTGGAAACAGCTATTTTTAATATCATCACCCCTAATGTCGATGTGATCGGCACTAATTAACAAGGAAAGGACTTAATTGTAGAACTCGATCGAATTTCATTTTCTATTCTTAATTTTTGGCTGAAACATATTATTTTCGGCCGTGGCAGAAAATTATTAAGCGCCAGCAAATCATTTATTTAGAGAAAATCAATAGTTACAACAACATAGATAGAGCATAATAACAGTGAAAATAAAAAAAAATGCTTTTTGTCGCCAGCATCAGATTGTTCGATTATGTATTAGTTATTATGTCTTTGAAAAATAGTACAACATTTGTTGTGATTGCAATCTTTTAATCATAATCATAACTGTCTAAAACAGTTATGATTATGATTAAAAGATTGACACTATTTCTTTTACTTATTACGAAAGAAAAACCTATCAACAAACAATATTATTTATTTTCCTTTTCGGTTTTCGGCCGAAAATGCTAATCTGGCCGAATTTCGTTTTCGGCCGGTCGGACCCTACTTAATTGATTTATAGTAGCGTTGATTTGAATTCCTTAGATAAACTAGACAAATAATGTAACTAATCATTATGTTACGAATTGCAAACATGTTTCCGTTGCAGACTTGTTTATTAATAATACCTAATTACGAATCATTCAAACGACATTCTTACCATCAAACTAAACAACACCCTTATACGTAGTTTTTTTTTTTTATAGATGGGAAATCATCAAATGACTCCTCCCGCTCTGGGTGGAGCGGAAGGGAGTGCCAGACTCTTACTGACTAAAACCCATCCGTGTTCCTGCCTTAGCCCTTTATGTTCCGGGGTAGCGGTAACCCTTTCGGACAATCATACATACCTTAGACTTCAACTTAGTAGTCTGTTGCAGCAACAATGTGCACTGATGCAGCAACGAGACAGGCGAACTTCCGATATTCGTTGCTAGCAACACTCTAAGCAGCTGTTCCTTTTGCACCGGGTTCTCTATGAGCCCATGCATCAGTGCAACGGCTGAGAACCAGTTGGACAGTACATCGGAGGAGAACAGGCCTCCACATAGAAGCTGGCCACTTGTTAGGCTGGACATGTCGGATGAAGACGGCAGGAGTGTTTGTACGAGACTTGCTTGACTCATCTCGTTGTGGTATAGGTAGCATTGGAAGCAGTAGAGGACTGCACATCTGGAAACGATACTAAGATGTGAATTTGAAGCACATAAAGGTTGTATCTGTAAAAGCATCCTATCCATTTCTGGCTACATATTTGATTTGAAACTTATATTGAATTTAAATAAAAATGTCACAAAGTTTGTCCAACCTGGGGATTGAACTGAATTTCTCCAGAAATGATGACTGTTGTTAACTTTTATCTTTTTTTTCATGAGTCAAGATGAGCAATAACATATAACTCACCTCAACGAAAACGGCTGCTTTTCATTAACCATAGACATCAATAGCACCACAATAGCTGGTCGCGGCGGGTTGGACGGCGCCATCACATTGCCCAGGAACTCCTGATTCGTCACCTCCCCCCTCACTGCCTCCCCCACCGTGTTTATGGTCTCCGTGAGGATATCAGCTGGAACTCCACTGGACATCAGGATGTTACACAGAGCATCCAACAACCCAACATTCTTCAGAATCTTCTGACAATTGGAGATTATTTGTGCTGAGTTACTTGGCGAGACTAATGTCCTTACTATGAGGAGCATGCAGTGAACGTTGGACACCTTCTGCGGCGACCAACCAGCCTCCTCCGACTCGTCAGGAGTGTTGAACATCGGCAGCATCTTTTGAATATAACTACCCTCTTTAAAGAAGTTAATGTTACTGCTGTTGTTTTTCAACAGATTCAACATCAACAACAAACAGTCTTCCACGATAATTCCGCCGTCAGAGTAGCCTTCAGTCGAGACTATTTCGAACAGTCTATCGAACGCGTTCTCGAAAGCAACAATCTTTTGTATGTTCGCGTTTCCTTTGGTTAACTTTATAAGCAGTAATAAAGTTTCATTTCTGATAACTTCTCTCGTGTCTCCTAATAAATCCATCATTTTCGAGACGCCCATAGGTTTAACTAGAATGATTTCTTGGATGTCTTTTGGTCTATTTGTAAGGAGGGATGTGAGGAGTTGTACGGCGGACAGTCTAACCCTAAAGTCGTATTCATCTAAGAGATCTAGAACTAGCTGTATGTTGTGATGGTCCTTGATGAACATTTCGGTGAACTGTTCGCCGATGTTCATGGGCACGCGAGGGTTGTTCTCCTCTTCCTCGAACTGTGTGGGAGACATGACGTTGTTTAGCGTGTCCAAGGCGTAGTTTATTGTCTCGTTGTCGGCTCGGTCCAGTTCTAATACCTGGAAATAGAGATTACTTTGTGTAATGTCTGTTGTGGCAGTGGCATTGAAGGCATGTTAAACACAAAAGATAAACATCCTGACTCGTGACGCTTCAATTCAACAGAATTTTGGAATAATACAGACAAATTGCTAGTGGTGAAGGAATTTGAATATTCATATAGATTGCTTCTAATTTAAGGGCATTGGTGAATTAGGAAAGATTTGTTGTAATGGCAATATTGATCCCCAAACGGCTCTTGTAAACACATGTTTTTTGAAGAACTTCTACATGTCTGTTATTATTTTGTAATCTATCAGATAAGATAATTATTGTAGTCTTACTTGTTTGAGCGTATCCATGCCCTGCGCGCCGACCTCAACGCGGTAGGTGCGCGACATCGCTTTGAGCGCGCGGCAGGCGTCGCGACGGTCTTCTAGCAACGTCGAGTTGTTCACGCGGTCTACTAGTCGCTCCACCTGAAGGAGAACAAGTGTTTACATAAATTGAAGTCATCATCATCTGCCTAGCCTTTTTCCAACTATGCTGGGGTCGGCTTCCAGTCTAACCGGATGCAGCTGAATACCAGTATTTTACATGGAGGGACTGCCTATCTGATCTCCTGTTACTGGTAACACTGGTAGTCAGATTTTCAGGCTTCTGCCGATCCGTAACGACTATCAAAGATCCACGAATGACAGCGGGGACCAATGGCTTAACGTGCTTTCCGAGGCACGGAGGGGTCTTGGTATGTAAAGATGGTCACCCATCCACGGACCACCCGCGGCAAGCGTAGCTTAACCTGATCGATTGACCCGTGCGGCTGATATTACTTAGCCACAAGCCCCTCTAAGTAAGTTTAACTAAATTGAAGTGTTTTATTAGAAACAAAAACCCTTCATAATATTGCTGGAATTTTGTACAACATGGAATTTTGTATACAGATTATTTCAGATGTATTATTAAAGTTAACACTATCATAAACACCAGGAAAACAACTTAAAAACTATTTTAGTAAAACTTACAAACTAATCTATCAATAGCTAATAACTACGTGGCTCAACACATGTCGGCACTTGCCTCCGCACCCAGTGCCTAATTAAGGGGCTATTTGAAATAAATGCTTTGACTTGAGGGTTTTTTAGATCTATCCTATTTATTTCTCTAGTGCTTAATTTTGAAATTTACTTAAGAAATTTAATAATTCACAAAGTGGATCATTTGAACACATACCAATATCCATATGGAGCCACAGTTTCTCTGATGTGATGCTAACAGCATACTGTCCTAGCTACTAACTTTTATTTCCAATACTTTATTCATGCATCATCTTGTTATCAAAAGGAAATCCAGGCTACATGTAAGTAAACTTAGAACTTGTTTGTTTAAATTTAGGAATGTGTAATCCAATTCTATTGTCCATTCATTAATTTAAAATCATCACATTTGAAACCATATTTATTGCAATTCTGTTTTAGTGCATACTAATATTTTGTTTCAGTTTACAAATAAAACTTCAACAGTCTTCAATAATACTTTCATGACATAAAATACTCTTATAGTGCTGAGTACAAAGTATTAAAGTGGATGTTTGTGTTATCACGTGAGTAGCATGTAATTTTATTACTGTAACTGTACTTTGGTTTCATAATTAAATTTCTTTTTTGATAACACATTAATGATTTTCTTTACACCACTGCTATCAATAGAGATTTATTAACATTTTTAAATTATTGTTAGTGAATGTGCTACTACCATACAATAGAACATACCTATATTTTAAAATGAATGAAAGGACAGGGAATGATGTCAGTAATGTCCCTATGTCTGAACATAAAAGGGACAATGTAAGGGCAGGTTAGTTAAACAAATAATTATTAATAAATGAAAGTGAAATTGGCGATCTATTCAAGAATTTGTAGCATTGAAATAAGGGACACGAGTGCTGTCAAATTCTTGAAATATTGTACCAATTAAAAGACATCTGGACACGCCTACGCTAAAATTATAGATACGAAATAGCTACTGTACATTGCATACTATAAATAGGTCAGCTTATGTTTTAATTCTAGTGAGTAAATATTGGAATACTCACGATCTCCGCTCCCGAAGGTTGGTGGCCGGGTTCCGGAGCCCCCAGCACGGTCTTTAGACCGCTCTTTAGAAAATCCATTCTCCTTAAATCCCTTAATTATAATTAGAACAGAATTAAAACTTAATAATACGAAATCATTTCACAAAATACATAAACTCACAAAAATTAAATCAACCCTACACGACACGTCAAAGCATTTTTTGACATTATGCAATTACGTTTTGGTGTTCCTAAATGGTTAAATTTACATGATAAGAGAAATTATTGCTTTTACGCACATACGATCATAAAACATGAAAACTCACTATCAAAAGCAACTCTTGTCATTTTCTGAATCTAAATTTTATTACGAATATAATAACTGTGAATCTAAAACCTTTTCTCATAATAACAAAACGAAAGTTTGACACTGACAGCAAGGCGAATATGCTGTCAATTTGGCATTGTTTACAGTTGACACACTGCAGCTGTCAAGTGTCAACAGGCAACTGTTTACTTGAGCATTTCTTGATATTTTTTAATCACTTTTTAATTCTTTAATGAATAAAGAATTGCCAACAAAGTGATTTACAGTCGTGAACTAAGTATATTATATTCGCAGCAAAAATGTCGACGGACCTCAGTGCCAGTTTCAACGAACAATACATGAACATCAACACTAAGATGAAAAAGTAAGTTTACTCGTCACTTTTATGTATGTTTAGCCCTGTTCCATCACAATATCTACATTTAATTGACGTTACAGACGGTTTATGCGGAAGCCAAATATATCGGAAGCGACCAACGAGTTTATAGCCTTGGCCATACAGTGCGAGCATTCCGACCAGCCAGCGTTTGCGGGACACGCCTACGTCGGTGCGGCCAAGTGTGAAGCCTCCGTGGGCCATTTCCTTGGCGAAGCGGAACATTTCTTGGCCGCGGCTCGGCAGTTCATGAAGGCTGAGAAGAAACTGAAGTCTCTGAAGTTCTATAGTGCTGATAGAGAGAACTTGGAGGTAAGGAACATTTTAATTAGTTACCTAATGTATGTAGTGCCTCTCGTGTTTCCAGAAAGAGGATAGTTTATAAGATGATGAAGTCAAAATTGTATACTAATGACTAACTTTATTGAACTTATTATTTCTACAACTACTACTTATCATTTTGTAAATCAGTGAATCCCCCAAAAAACTTCTGGATTCTAATAAAGGAGGGTAGTTTTTAATTATTTATTCTCCACATAAATAAAATTTATATAATAAAAGTCTACAAAATCATTTTTCCCTAATGCATTTCAGGCAGCAATAGGCTGTTACATTCAAGCCTTGAACAAGTACCCAGAGAAGTCCCCCATACGGACATCTATCCTAATGGAGCTAGCGAGTGACCTGATAGAACTGAACCATAAACTAGAAGCATCCGCATACTATGAGCAGGCCATAGACACTGTCACTGAGAGCACCATGAAGACCATCTGTTTAAGGAACTTGCTCAATTTGAGGATTGACTGTGGTTAGTATCTTTTCCTGGATGAGGCTGGCATATGGGCATTGGTAGAAGAAAAAAACCCCAGATAACGGGTAGTGGGTGAACTTGGGCTTTTGATAATGATGATGTGTACCTTTTTAGACTATGTCACTAAAAACTGCTGCCATGTTTGTCCCAGCTGTCATATCTAATTGCCATAATCACCTTGCTTGGCATGCTTGCTAGTTTTTTAATTATAAAATTCCAAAGGCCCTTCCTTTAAGGGACCTTCTAAAGTTACAGGGTAGAATTGTTATTTGTAGTGAATGTGTCAGGCAAAGTGTTAACAGAGGCAGGCGAAAACTCATCTTGAACAATTAATAGTTTTGATCAGGCATTTATTTTCTACCCAACATTCTCAAGATCAGATTTGCATGTAAAACAATATTTTTATTTACTTTCAGGTAAATATGAAATTGCTTTAGAAATAGCCAACAAAATAACTGACTGCACTGATGTGAATATACAAGAAGATATCCTTGCTGAGTAAGTTAATTTTCAGTTATTTTATATTTAGGTAAAATATTTATGGATAGACAAAATTAACATCCATTCACACCTCAATGTAAATCCCATATTTCATGCATGAAGGACAGGTAGTTATGTACAAAAGAAAATCCTAGATAATTAAAAATAAATAAGAATCAGAATCTTGACCTGAGGTGAGTGCTTCTGGGATCACAACACTGCCCGTGTGTAGCCCTCATGACACTTCCCTACTACTGGCTGTTGGTATTTCTTTTTTTATTTATTACCAGATTTCTTGAGTTAATTATCTTTTTGTATGCACACATTTCAGTGAAAAATAAACTTATTTTTCTTTCTTACCAAAAACATATTCTGTTTCCAGAGTGCAAGTTAGCAGGATACTGCTGACTCTTCTAGTGAAGCCACCTGAAGACAGCAAGCCTCCATCGTTGAAGCAACTCTTCATAGACTTGATGAATGATAATGAAAGTGATGGTAAGTTCAATATTGCTGAAAATGCTATTACCTATCTGTTGACTCATATAGTTGAAGTTTAGAATTCTTATTCATCATCATCTGTAATTATTTTGAAGCTTTTCGCGTATCTCGGGACCATAGGGTCCCGGACCTATGGAAGGAGTATGAGGGGCCAAACCCAATTCGATGAGGCCCATTACACGCTTTAATGAAATGAGACCAACCAACCTATTTATTACTTACTTGAACAGTCATAAAATTAAAGGGAAAAAAGTGTAGGTATAACTATTGTTTGTACAACTGCTAGCGCGGACGCCGCCGCCTCCTTGCACAACCTTTTGTAAACAATAATCCAAATAAAGATGCATAAGTAAATGATTCACGCCTTTGCTAAAATGGTGATTAATTGAAATAAGGGTAATTAATTTATATGTCATGGTTTCGTTTTTAATTCTTTTACCTATTGTGGTATAGTAATTTTATTTTAGGTGCATCGTCCTCACATGTTATTATATAATTAATGTACCCATGCAAAATATTGTACCTAAAACATTTTAAAAGAGTAACGGTGAAGTTTCTTGCCCATTCTTCTCCATACGAAAACTACCTTTTGGAAGGGGCGACTAGAATCAATTCTATTTTAAGATAATTTTTGACGTTCAAAAGTGCGTTTTATGTGCCTATTTGAAATAAATGCTTTGACTTTGGTGCCTACAGTTCTATTCTATCTTTCCTTCTTTCAGCAATTCCTCTGAACACAGACTTGCGCCTGAAACTCCAGTCCATCATCATCAGCCACACCACGGGAGACATACAGTCTCTTATCAGTGTTACTGCTGACACCAAGCAGTTCCTCACGCTGCAGCAAGTTGAGCTTCTACATAAACTAATATCAGACGAGAGAGGTTAGCAGAACTGTTGATAAGTATAAGAGTAACTCAATATATTGATAAGAATAGTCATTTTGATTGTAATTGTGTAAGTGCGAGATAAAAAGTATAATTATGTTCATAATTATTTTTATAAAATGGAAGGTCTCCAAACAAGTATAACAACTGGTGTAGGAAGACGCTGAAAAAAGCCGAAACTCACGTTTTAATGTTCTTTCCGTTATTGTGACCATTTTTTTTAACTGGGCTCTGGTCCAGAAAAAAAAATTTAGATATTGACCTTTAATATATCTGTAATCAGAAGGTTACACAATGGAGATATTGAAGGTCAAAGTTCTATTATAACTTTTTTTTTACGAAAACAAAAGTTTTAAATGTATAACGTAAGTTTAAATACTCCTACGATCCCTGTACAATTGCATTGCCCACAACATTGATGTATAAAATTACATTTTATACCTTATTTTATACATCAATGGCCCACAAGCACTATTTATTGCGTAGGTACTACCAAAATCTCACCAAAAATTAAATTCGTTTCCCAGCAATTTGTTTTGCACTTAGTTTGATGTACAAAATGCGTTATTGTGTACAGTGTAGGTGACGGCTTCCTGATGAGTCATCTTACACCCTATATGTTGTGTAACATAGATAATTTAGTATTCTTTGGTTGTTGTATCTCATTTTGGATAATAAAATCTACATGTTATTGTATATTGTTAAATTAAAATATATGTTGTTTAATAAAATAAAAATTAAATAGTCTTTAAAACACTCAATTTTATTTCTCCAAAACCTCAAATTCATAGCTGTTATGCTATGCCATAGTTATACAAATGTATATTTCATTACTTCTTTTTTTGTATTTTTATTTATACACAGTTAAAAAACTTTTTTTGTTTGTGCTTTCTTTTTCTTGACTTCTATGAACACATTTGTTTAAAGATATATTTTTAAGACTTTTTATCAGTACTACTTTTGTCATCTAACTTAGGTATGACAACTTCTAGTTCTTCAGCAAAACTGACTTTATGGTTTGTTTGTACCACTTTCTCTCTGGAGCCAGTCTCCTGTACTTTGACCTCGTTGCCGAAGTCAGCGGCAGTGTCTATGTCAGACTTGCTTTGTGTGGCATGAGTCCACATTTCTTCAAATTCGTCCTCCTCCTCTTCATCATCTTCATCAGCACTCTTGTCACTTTTGACTTTCCCCTCGTGAGACTTTTGCCAGCAGTATTCAAATGGATAGCTGACATTCCTGTTATCATCAGGAGCAATCTCAAAGCGAGATAACAATGAATTGTAAGTCGTATGAACACCTTCAAGGAAGTTCACATCAATTTCATCAAAGCCAGTGATGGACTTGAACAGGTCTTCACCAGATTTCATGTCAGTGACACCTTTCTTTTCAAAGAACTGGAAACAAAAAAAAATAAACAGTTCAATTATTTATAAACATACAAGAAAATCCCTAATAGAGATCATGATAGTGAGAATTGTTGCACAATATTTATTCACACTATGATAATATTATTGCTTAGGAGTTTTAGGTGGGCCCTACACCTACAATAACATTGCGCAATCATTTTAAATCACCCCTTGCATTCAAACAATCAATTATATTGACCCAATGACATTGAGAGCTCATTAGAGTCAATGTTTCCGCATGAGCAAGACTTGGCTAGTGTTCCGTGATGACCATGTTATACTTAAAATATTGCACAATACTGATCCTACACAGTGCAATATAAATATATGGTACAATAAAAATTAAACACTTTTGTTCAATCATTGTGGCTTTTGTTCAATCTTTTGGTCAATCTTCAATATTAAAGGTACGAGTTCGTAGTCGACTGCAGACAGCAGCAGCAGACGACGTGACGTTGCGACATGTCGCAGCGACACGTCGCAGCGTCATGTCCCGAAGTCAACTGCATATTGCTGCAGCAGACGGCAGCGCCTTATTCCAGTTAGTTTTGAATGTTCCATGAGACAAGATGTCTGACCTGTTTGGTATTAGCGATCGCGATCTACTTCTGTATCTTTTGTTAGAAAAGGAAGAAGACGACAATGACTTGTTTTTAGTAGAGAAGTATAGAGATTGTATGTGTTGCCGCTCCAGGGTCGGTGGCACTATAGATCTGCGGTCGGGCGACACGTCGTCGCGTCTGCGATCGTGCAACGTGTAATCGGACGACATGTCGCTAGCTGCGGAAGGTATTTCATAAAAATACATAGAAACCAGTAGTGTCGCAGTGACACGTCGTCTGCTGCTGCTGCTGTCTGCAGTCGGCTACAAACTAGTATCTTAACCCTAGCAGCCCTAGCCAGTCAAAAACGTTGCACAATATAATTGTTTGTCTAGAGCCCGCCTTAGGTTTCTGAAGTTCATTTTTTATCTGATAAAATACTTACATTTGCAATGTTACGGCAATCTCTCAGCAAGAACTCCAGACCATTAGGATGGTCGGGCTGTACAGACTGGGACACATCTATGAACCAACACTTGTTTTCCCACCACAGGATGTTATACTCCGACAGGTCAGCATGTATCATGTGCCCTGTGTTGTACAGCTTGTGGACTGACTCCACCACCTCATTGTACACACTCTGCCATTTCTCAGGCTTCAAGATAACTTCCCTCAATTTAGGAGCAGGCTTGTTGTCCTTCCCGATGAATGACATCACCAAAATATGTTTCTTCAAACAAACCATATCAGGACAATTCATCCCAATCTTCTTCATGCGAATCATATTATGCATCTCTTTCTCAGCCCACATATGAACAATCTTGCGTGGGTTCTGCTTTGAGAAGCGATCCTTGAAACGGTAATCAGCTTCAATATACTTATCTCGAGTTTTGAACTCATTCAGAGTAGTCTTAAATACTTTGATTGCACATTCTTTAGGAACTGTTAAATCAGGATACTTGATGTTCCCGTTAGCATGTAATACTACTGATTCCTTGCCAGTTGAAATGATTCCATTGATATCCTCCAACAGTTCATTGTTAATTAGTTTGAATAGAATAAGCCTTGTAGGCTCATCTAGACCCATCTCTGCAGTGGCATGACTTTCTTTACGGTCCAACATTTTGTGTTTACGGGAATGTTGGTGTTTTGTTTGCTCTCTCAAATGATTGAACACAGAATTGGATAGTTTCATGTCGAACCCAGCTCCATCACCAGTGCACACCTCTGGAGGGAATGCCATCACACGACAAGCATTCCTCCTGCCATTAAGCACACTGTCATGCTTGGTGACCATCTCGCCATCTTTCTTCACATACCCTCGTTTAGACATGCTGGCGAGCTCCTTCTCATTAGTCTCGAAACGATCCCAATCTTTCTTTACCTTTCCAAAATCTTCTTCATCAGAATCTGATTCGTAAATCAAATGCTTGGGCACATTAAAGTAGTTATCGTACGATACCGATACTTTAGCGTCTCCGTTGCGTTTCTTCTCCACCACCTTAAGTTCATCGTCATATTCTCTGTCGAACTGGTTTTGCAACACCTTCGCAATGATTGCATCTGAGTCACAGTACTCCTTGACGTTGGATGATTCGATTTCGTTCAATAACTCGGGCGGTATGTCGGTAGACGTACTCACATGCTGGTCGGAAAGTTGATCAGCGAACTTTATTTCCTCCTTTATTTGGAGCCCTCGTGCTAATTCTTCAGACATGATGTCCGACAAATCTTGTATTTCTGCTGGTGCAGCAATTTTCTTCCAGGGGTTCGACATTTTGTTTAAAGAATTTAAATCTATATCACAGATCTTAGAGTTAATGTTGATAACTTAATATATTCCTGTTAAAGCAGGCAATTTAATTATTACACAATATGAATAAATAGTTACGGACGTACACAAACCCTCCTTGGTCTGACAATTTTGACATTGAACTCGACTCGTCTGAACAAGTCTGTCTCTTTTGTTTTCTTGAGCGAGAGAGATGGAATTACAATAGTCAATGAAACTAAAAGAGATAGAGTATTTCTATGCTCAAAATATGACTTCAATCAAAATATTTGGTACGGAACTTCACTTCGAAAAATGACATAACTACACCAAAGTTGCCCTTCTAAGAAAATATTATTTTAATGCAAAAATAATGCTCGCAAAAAAAATTAAAGCCGGAAACAAAATAATGGAACAAGAAAGCATTCCTGTCTTTGAAATATGATCTTTTTTCAATACAGAGCCTTACGAACGAGTTCATTCTTCAACTAGTCGATTCCCATCCACCTGAGGAGCGCGGAACATAAAGCCCTTTATATGTCACGGGCACGGCACGGTTTCTTTACGATACGGCAAATAAACCGCGCCGCAGAAAAAACGTCCCCTCGACAAGCTTCCCTAAAGATACATAAAAACTGACGACCCGTGCCTACACATGGCGCGCGGCGTATGAACCGGCCGTAGAAAAAAGGTGTCCGTCAACAAGCTTCCATAGTGATCCATACAACACTGATGACCGTGCCTACACACGGTGAATAAACCAAAGTTTTTCATGGCAAGAAAAACGTGTGTGTACAAAGGGCCTAAATCAATGATAATAAATTATCATTAGCCTAAATGAAGACAAATGTGATATGATTGGCCTTTTTCTGGGTAAAGAGCACACATATCAACTTTGAAAGGGATCGTCACCGTATCACCTTTCGCCTCGGCGTCAACCTAACGTAAGCGCGTAACCAAAGCGGATAAGCTCCGATACGTCGACTCGGCTACGGCTAGGCGACAGACGCCGCACTTACGGCTCACCGACCGCTGGTAGATGGTGCAGCAGACAGGCCGGAGAGGTGAGAGGAGCAAGGGTGGACGAAGAGATGTAAGCTCGGGTAGGAAGAGACGTAAGCGCAGGGACGACCAGCCGTAACACACCGCACCGCGGTTCGTGAGCTTGTCCCGAGGCGAGGCGATTATTACGTAACGATTCCGATTAGTGTGCGTTGCAGTAGGGAGCTAGGGACTTTCATAAAAAGAATACTGAACGGCTCGAGTTGATACGGTATAATATAACGTATCGATCCCTTTCCGATTTGATACGTGTGCTACCTTTAGGGCGAAACAGGGTTTACTGTTAAAACTTATGGATGGAATCTAAAACGAAGTGATACAATACAACAGACAGACGGACAACCAAAGCTTCTATCAGGATAAGCCACCTCTTGTTTTTTGTTCCGGAGCGGAAAATCCTCATGGATGTCCGCCGCCCTGGGGTGGGCAACGGGATCTGTCAGACTCTTACTGACTAAAAACCACCACGGTATTCCCTTCCTATACTTGGACCGGGGTTCATGGGAACTTGTACGCCTTCCACGATCCCCGGCTGGTACTGGCCACCTCAAGTCCACGCGGGGTGTGAGGTGTAAAACTCCTTCCGAGCACTAGTCGGATCACCCCGACGGTAGGGCGCAGAAGCCTGTCGTATGTACATTGGAACGCTTAGCAAAGGAACAAACTTACATAGCCTGATGAACACATTACCCTCCTTTGCGTCGCGCAGTCAGGTAAAAGCAATTGTGACAATGTAACACACCATATTGTTTTTTTACCTTTTGATACGGCACCGGCGGCACCCTGAAAAGCCTAGATAGTTAAACTCATCCTCGTGTTTTATAATCGCAAAATAAATGGTTTTTAAACTAATTTTATTTTTAAAACAATGTATTTGCTATGCTAAGAATAACCTACATTTAAAAAATATGAGAGAGCCCTCCAGGAGCTTGCCTACTCCATCAGCATCATAATACAGGCGTGATCCTATGGTGATCTAAAGTGCAGTGGGAACTTAGGGAGACCCATACAGGGCTAATATTATATCAGTAATATGTTGTAAAGCTAAATTCTCTTGTAGTTATCCTAATTTATTTGGGGTTGGTGCAACATGGTCTCATAACTGACTTCAAAAAAGGAGGTTCTGTTCTTCCTTTCCAAAGATCATAGTCAAGGACTTCAACTAGGTATAAGGTTTTCAAAGTTTTTTTTACTAATCAATGTTAGAGGTTAGAGGACACTAAATGAAACCGCAGAATAGATTTTCCCTTTATATTTTTAGCTTAACATTTACTTTGCCGCTTTCTTGCTGCTGCCGCCACCGCCGCCGCCGCCTCCGGCCTTTACACCGGCCTGTTGTGCTTTGAGGACCTTGACGATCTTCTGTTCTTCAATGAGGAAAGCTCGGACGATGCGCTGCTTGACGCACTTGTGGCAAAGCACACCTAAAAACATAAAAGTTGCGGTTTGTTTATTGCAAATAGATGACCAAAGAAACTATGGATGGACTGTGTGAAAGATGATATGAAAATATAGAATGGAGAAAAAATCGGTCTATAAGGGCAATAGTATGATGATGAAAATACATTTCATCATCATACTATTGCCCTTATCTCAATTTATTTGAAATGTATTTTCTTTTTTCTACCTCCATAGACACGCTTGACGGTCTTCTTGCGGTAGCAAAGGCGGGAACGCTCAGCGGGCCTGGCCGGCTGGATACCACGCAGCTTGCTCTTGCACTGGCCACACCTCGGGATCTTCTTGGGCTTCTTCACATACTGGTAGACCAAACGGCCACCTGGAGTCCTTACTCTGGAATTTTATAAAGATTTGGCTTTAGAAATTGTTTGACTGGAGTGTTCTCACTAAAAATCATGTAAACTGGTACATGAAAATATACATTGCTAGCTTTGGCTCGTGTCGAGGGGCAAAATTATAATTATTATTATTTGGTTAGACACATTAGCAGATAAAATTATCTGATGCATATGCATGTGACTTCCGGAATAAAAAGTATCCTATCTTCTAACCCAGTCTTACCTGTGTGATGTGCCAAATTTTATTTTAGTCTGACAAGCCGTTAAGGCATGAAAAGGTAGGAAGTAAGGCTAAACCACAAATATAGTGCTATAGGTATTATAAAACCTGTTAGCAAGTTGAAATAATAAATTAATATCAATATGCAAATAGCAACTTCATATTACTTGAGAATGTGGGCACTAGGAATGTTTCAAAGACAGAACTTTATCATGAACTCTGAATTATCAAAAACTAAGAGGAGTAGACTATAGCATGTTATGGCTAGTCTGTTGTTCCAAGAACAAATTCTAATCACAATCATAGCCAGAAAAAACAATGTTTTGGATTTTAGATGGTATAATTATTATCACAGCGTGTATACAATTAAACGTGTGATATAGCAGCAGCCAGTATTAAATGCGTAACATAATGAGAAATAGTAGATAGTCTGAGAAATAAGTGTTGTCAGACAACACTTCGGAACAATTTTGAGGTTAACTTGTAAAAAAGATATTAGTATAAGTTTTTGTTAAATACTTTACTAATAGGAGCTAGGTCATGTAATTATCTAGTTTGAATAGTAATTTCTTGAGTAATATATTTGATAAAATACTCACATTCTCCTTTGGTTTGATTTAGTATTGTACGACAAACGTCGTCTAAACGTAAGCCGCTGTACCATTTTGGAGCTGAAATATGAAAGAAATTATAAGTAACACGCCTCCCACTATTTAAATCACTATGTTCATTTCAAATATCTTTGAATTATCATGAGATTGAGATAGATTTTATTAAATTATTTTTGTAACACACAAATCCCAACCTATTTGACAGCTGTTGACAGGAAAAGAAAAACAATCGTGTTTATGGCAACATTTACAGTTTGCACAGATAACGTATTTAGCCAGTTTCCAAATTGCGTTGAAATTATTTTTCAGTTTCAAAATTCGTGTACAGAATTGTTTAAAAAAGCTGTATAATTAATTAAAGCTAAGCCTAATCCTTAGCTCTTTCATTCACCTCAAGTTATTTTGGCTTTTTTTATTTTTGAAATAGTTTAAAAACTTTTGCAGAGATGTAAAAATATTGTTATAATTTAATAATTTAATTTTAGTTGATTTAAAATAAAAAAGATATCATACATAAACATAAGTTTAGTAGAAGTTTAGCCAAAAAATAAGTTACTTATTACGGGAACGCGTATCCGAAAATATTTTTTTCTTCATGGTAATAATTTGTCACAAAAAACAAAATGGCTACCAATGTGTAATGTTTGTGGTGATGTTTTTCAGTGTTTAAAGTTATTGGAAGTGAATTTTGAGTGAATTCTTCAGAAAATGGGTAAGTTAATCGATAATTTTAATGATTATACACTTTACAAAACATGGTTTTTCTCTTCTACATGAAGAATATGTCTCCTAGCGGTGCTTAAAAGTCAGATGTTTATGATGGATGAACTGGATTGACTTGAGAGAAATGTTAGTAAAAATTGCGAATATATTATGTTTAATTCTGTGCAATATATGATAAAGATCCGGTTGGAGTGGTATTTTAGAAATATAATGTTTCTCAATTTGTACCGTGTCTCATCGCTCATACAAACTCAGTAGGTAGATTCTCAGCTCAGCGAGGAGACTATAATTTTTTCTGACGTTAAACTTGTAATCAAACCAAATTCCTGTATCTGCCTGATTGCATAGCAGTAGATATTTTTTCTCTTTGTAAAATATCACTGTTTCACGAAACTTAAATGTTTCTTTTGCGTGAAATGTTACCTTTTAAAGACTTCAAATAGTTCTCAACAGATGCCACTACCAGTCCAAATACTAATAAAATTCAAGTAATAAAACTAGTAGATACGTAAGTTTGTTTGTAAAAGCTTTTACGCACCCACGTACTTGTAAACATGAGTCTCATTAGATTTGTATTACGCCTCTACCTAGAGTCTGCTAGGCCGTCTTTGAAAGCCCATTTTCACGACTTCTCTGTTTAGATTAATTTCTGTGACTATCATTCAGTCATTTGAACCTTAAAACTTTGTTGAGAACATAAATCTCTAGTACTTAATGAAATGCTTAACTACTAGAAGCCCTGATGATAAAATTATTGATTTGTGACTGATGACAATAAATACGCCGCTACCGGTCGTGGAGGACATAAAACAAGATCTGCAAAGGAAAGTTCAATAATCCTAATTAGATGGCATCATGATAAAATAACGAGAACTTCGCTCAACGTTCTGTGGTTTCCGCCTACCCCCTTGGGAAGAGGCTTTCGACAGAGTAAATCACGAAATATTGGTGAACAAAGTTAAAATATCACTGCCTCATACATTGAAAATTAACGAAACATTACGAAGTACCTACTGGTCGAAATAAACTGTTTGTTTTATCAAATATGTACAACTTAACACTGTGCAGTGATGGTTTGCTCAAAGGCTCTATTCTTGGACCTAGTCTAAATCTGCTTCAGAGTATCCTAGACAGACCATGCCCACATAGTTACTGCTGTTCAGCGCTAATTAAACACTAAGAAGCCACTGAAAATGTATTAAAAGAAAAGCCTATAAAATTACTTAATCGGACAAATGCTGTGCATGATGTTAGAAATCATTAAAATGAATGTCGAAAAGCGTGCCGTGCAGCATTTTAATGTAAGAGGAATTCCGCAAAATACCGGTACGTATCACTTGCTCGACTAGAATGACGCCATATAGTCCTCCAGACCCTATTTCGGCCATGGCGGCCAATCTCAACGGAGAGAGACTAGCCTTCGGCGCGGGAGATGTTAAAGTACACTAGTGTGTGTGCGCAGACACAGGTGCACTCTCCCTTCCGTCGATGGGCGGTAATCCAACACGAACGGAGAGAGATCAGGCGCAGGACCAATGGCTTAACGTGCTTTCCGAGGCACTGGGGTATCACACTGCCAACTTACAAAGTTCGGGTTGCAACTAAGTAATTCCTAATTGAAAAACCCAATAACATTTTGCCCGACCTGGGAATAGAACCCAGGATCCCACGCTCAGCAGTTACGCTTGCGACCACAAGATCAACAGGGCAGTGACCAAAGCATGAATTATCAAGATAAAGCGGTCGAAGACATCACTTTTGACAAGAAATGAAAAAAATATTTTGAACAAAAAAAATTTACGTTGTTTTCTAAAATGTCAAAGCATTGAATAGCCACAAATCACATGCATGCCGACTACATGTGTATGTTGAGAGTCCGAGTTTCCACCTGCAAGTTTTGTCTCCACGCTCTTTAGGTAAAGGCGCAGACATGTTCGAAACCTTATGCAGATAGCAATTCGTGAGTCCTAGGTAATTTTTTTAAACATTAACAGAATGTCGGATTTATAGACATCGAAACGATTTAATTAATTGCTTACCAATTTACTTCGAGGCGCCAACCTCCATTTAACGGCGTAGCCTTTGCCCTGATTGGGGCACCTCTTACAATGATTATTCCATTAACATAATTCCTCAGATATGGAAATTTTCAACCAAACTAGATATAGGTATCATTAATTGTATTGATAATGTATTTAAAAACGGTATTTCTGTGCTAAGCTTACTTAATTTTAGTGACATGCTTCGGTATAATAGCCGTAAATGTAACTATCACTGAATTTACATAATCATCTTTAAATGGAGTAATTTCTCGCAGTAAAAACACTTAGGTTAATTAAAATAAAGATGGAAAGATCGAACTACATGAGATAGTGAATATTCGCATAGAACTTTTAAGCACGATTATTATCTTTGAAATGAGGCCACACAGGCCTCCCCTCGGTGAGAGGTAGTGCGCCGTAATGCCCGTAATCCACCACGCGGGCCCAGTGCGGGTTGGTGGATATCACGTCTTTGAACTTTTGGTTCTAGGACATGCTGGTTTCCTCACTATGCTTTCCTTCACCGTTTTGAGAGCAGTGGTGATGAAATAATTTACACAAAGTAAAGCGCCTGTCTGGGTTCAAACATGGAGCAGTAGTGTTAAAACTCAATCACAGCAATAGAAATAATACTGAGGATGCAAAGGATCTCATTGTATTAGTAGACAATAAATTAATAATATCCAAGGAAAAACATAGGCGAGATTGGTCCATATTGGCTTTGGATTGAGTTGAGTTGAAAAAGGAAAGGGAGGCGTTTGCCCTGCAGTGGGAGAACACGGGCTGACTCTTATTACTATAAGGGAACACCACATGCTTAATTTAAATAAAAAATCGTTTCTAACACCTCGAAAATAATTCTCAAAAAAAATCACATACATATAAATTAGATACGTACGTAAACCATTTAAGTTAATGCCCGTATATAAATCGTTGTAACCAATTTGGTATCCCATTCTGTGAGGTTCACCTTTATAGGCTCATCCCGTCGATGCGCGTACGCATTCGTTATGCGCCATGTTTCATCCGAGGTGTCAGAAATAAGCCTTTATAAAATGCTCAAAGGCGCTTACGTTATACATAATTTTAACCGCGAAGAACTTGGTTCCAAGAACCGTCCGACATTGAGATGGGTCATTTTGTAATAACAATAGCCCCAGCTTCACGTAGGGCTGCCTCAAAAACATGAACATTAAAAGTTATGATCATAAATGTTCAATAACGTTGTGAATCATAAAACGCTCATGGCATGCTTGTAGCCTATTTTAGATCTGTGGTTTTCCTCAAAATATTCTAACAAATTGCTAAGTTTTTGTGGACAACCAAATGAATGGAAAGTTATTTTGCTCTGTGACTGTGACTCAGAAATTTATTATGGTGTCAAAGTTCAATTTAAGCCAATGAATAATTATTAACGTTGACTTTTCTTGCAATATTTGTGTTCTCATTCTAATTAATTTTGGTATGTGTGACGCCATATCTAATTAAAATAAGTATGTTTTTTTGGGGACCCGGACAGATAAGGCTAGACGTGTTACAAGAAAAATGTTAACATACATGCGCACAACGGATGTTTCTCTTATTAATACGAAAAATTCCTAACACATGCACACAGTCATACAGAAATTCATCAGGATCTTTTGAGATCTGAATTTCTTGTAATTTACACGACTGGTTATAAAAAATCTATCCTTTTTGTTGCCAACCCTAGCTGGAGATGCAGGTTATTTCTTTTACGTTTTTCCCCAGTCGAGATTCGGTGCCCGACACCTCATGACAATGGCGCTAGCGGTGCGCCCGTCAAACTGACGGGACTATTGTTGCTTTAAGCTCTTTGAACTTGGAACTGCTTTTTCCCTTCACCAGAGTAGTATAAAGCAGAAGAAATAACCTGTTTTTGAACACAATTTCAGCTTTTATCCTTAAGGCAAATATTCGCAGAAAATACTCCGGACGGATCCTAAGCGTTAACCTGCTGATGACGATATAATTATGGAAAAGCCTCCGTAAATCTCATCTGAGCCCTGATTCACAACCATACGACAGGCTATCGTATCGAAAACCTGACATTTCGATAACCTGATTTGACTTCCCTTCAACAGCAAATAGCTGTTGGAAGAATATTGGGCGTCTATTTGATTTAAACTGACAAAATTTTCGTGTTTTGGACTTGTGAACAGCGTTGAGAAGACTCCTACGATAACAATGATTAATGTTCGATACGATACGTAAGCATATCGAGTGTTTGTGAATAAGGGGGCACGACCAATTACTATCCGTTTCTTGTTCCTTAATCTAATTCAATATGATAGCCTTTCTCCTTTAATCAACTCAGCCTATCGCAGTCCACTGCTGGACATAGGCCTCTCCCAGACTGCGCCACAGCACCCTGTCTTCCGCCTTCCGCATCCAGACGCGCTTCCTCCTTTACTTACATTCTAAAGGTGGCCCAGCCTGCTGTGACAGTAATAAATGTTTTGGATAAAAAATGACGGAAATCCTGTTAAATGTAAACACGATTAACGCTTTTTTACACAATGCGAAGTAAAGTATGAGCTTTTAAAAGATTCCTGAAACTACACATAATTTAAATATTCTTATAGCGCAAGCACGCCCAGCGTGTATTACTTTCCTGTCAATTATATTAAAAATACGATTAAAGAAGCGCGTAAAAATCGCCCCTAGGATGTTATCTACTTGTGGACTTACGCATTAAAATCCATGCTTTAAGTCAATATCAAGTTTATATTGAAAATTGCGCCGTATTTTATATTAAATCAGTGAAACTAGGTAGTTATCCTTGGCTCAGGGTTGCAATTACTACAACTATTTACCTCATTACGATGCCTCTGATGATTACTTATAAATTGCTTATGGCAACCCACATGTAGAATTACCTACTAAGTAAAGATAATGCGTTATTTTTCCTAAGAAAAACCTACCAGGACTTGCAGACTTATTGCTCATTTTTTTTTGCTTCCAGATATTCCTATTTGTATCATACATTATAATAATAAATAAGAACTTTTTTTCTTCGTCCTTCGCAGATGACAATGACGGCATATCCGCCCACTCGCGTCACGATACCTCTATTGTTGCATTCAAGACGTGAAATGACGATTGTAAAATATTATTCAGTGTATTCAAACGTCCCCCTAACTCTATCAGTAGGCGTTACGTCTAATGATATACTAAAATTACATTCTACGTTATGTAATGGTTTCAAGTAACATAAATTATCTCTTAAAACGTTTTCTGAAGTCTGTCTGAGTGTTTTTACATACATATTGTTATTAATTGAAGTACGCATTGTCTCAAGAATATTTCTAGTATTAGCTCATGAATAGATCAACAACACTTAATGTACTCACAATCAAGAGTTTTCCACCTAGCCACCTATGGACCCTTTATGCTGTTTTCGATACTAGCATCCAAGCCGAGGATGTATCAAATCTGACGATCAGTTTTATTATTCACACACATTGGCGCCGATTCCCTTGTTCACAAACTAAACTAAATTTAATTTCAGTGCATCTTTTTCTTTCTATTTCATTAAGAAAAGGACAGAAGATAAATATTAGTTTAGACCTGTCAAATTAGTCAGTGCCTGACGTAAATTGACGTATTTTTAATAGCCAATTTTTTAATCACGTCTAAATTGTCTATGGAGTATCTTAATTTGACAGGACTAAACTAATATTTATCTCCTGTCCTTTTCTTAATGAAATAGAAAGAAAAAGATGCACTGAACTTAAATTTAGTTTAGTTTGTGAACAAGAGAATCGGCGCCAATATGGACCATTAACCGTAGCTTTTGACCGGTAGATTGATCTGACCCGCAAAAAAATATAATACGATTAAATAAAAATTAAGAGGTGAACATGAACTGGAACAAAAACTGAAATTGAATAGATTATCGCGGCTGGATGCACGAGCAAAACATAAAACATTTGTAGCTGTACAGAAATGTAATATCGTTCATCTTAATGTCCTGATGCGGCGGCGGCGTGACGAATCGGAAACTCGCCTTGATGCGATCACGTATTAAACCGATTCCCTTCCAAGTGGTCATCATAACAGCGATTTACTCGTATTTTTACACCAGGAAAAGGTGTAAGCTCCGAAAAGAGCGGTTGACGTGAGAATAGTGCTTTTGGCGAAATAAGAAACAACAGTTGAGAGGAAAAGCCATGGGTCTATCCAGCCGGAGTAGACTGGATGCTAAAGGAGGAGACCAAGTTGTAGAGAAGGCATTTGGGCGAGACCAACGCAAATAATTTTGGCTGCAAAAAACGTACAATACATTTAACAGATTACAGAGATTCAAATGAAGATAAGCGTTAAATAGAATCTCCTATTTTGGAGTCGGTTTAAAAACTGGATTGTTTGATTGATGTTTGTATACGTGAGTTTTCCAAAAACTGATTAGGTATACCAGTGATTTGGTAATCTCTATCAACGATTGAAAACGGTCTTGCATCATCAATTCACCGGAATCACCGGTAATCATTACAATTGCCTTATATGTGCCTTTATCATTGCAATGATATTTTTATATAATTTATCATCGTAAACGATCATGATATGTTAATTTGCGCACTATCGATTGAGTTCTGTGAAAGAAGTTTTTATCTAACCTTTATATTACCTCTATCACATTGCTTCTTTGTTGTACAGTATCTTGTGCTCAGTCAATGCCTTTTTTCGGAGCTCCAACGCTAAAGCAGAATTAATTGATGTAAGAGCACGGATCGATGGCTCGATTTCTTGATCTATGTATCAATAGGAAATCATTGCTATTGTTGGGGCTAAGAGCCAGGCCGGATTGTGACTATCTAATAATTCAAATCTACCACTTGGAAATTCATTTATAGTTTTAAAATGCCCACCTTTATCGTTACATATTTCACTTAGTATTATTACTTAAATCTTAACATAATGGTCTATTTCGGGCGGGTTTTGATCTCAAGATAAACTTGAAGACGTTAGAAGATTTTACAGTGTCATTGCTCGGTCGTTGAAGCGGCAAAATATGGTTGGAGAACAAAAATGCAGCAGGTTTCCATATTAATCTCATCGCACGTCACGAATTTCTCACGAGTTTGGTACATATTATTTCTGTACAAATCCACGCACACGTTTGTTTACAAGTCGCTGACCCGAACGGAAAATACTAAGAACGTATTGTTGTAAGTATAACACAGTTTACAATCTAGGGCGTTACCCCTCTAAAATGAGCTATTTGTTTAACAACAAGCGCTGTTTGGATTATAACAATGTATCGCATTCCGATGTATTTCCTTACTGGTAACACTTTCAACGTGGTGGACGCCTTATTCGACGGTTTAGTCTACTTGAACTATTTCGAGGCACTGTTTGACAGGGCGAGCTGGAATGTTCTTTGAAGTATAGAGCACGAGATATTAAACTTTATATATATGTACCTGTAAAACGAAACAGAACTGATAATCATAAGGCCTCAACATGTTATAATAACAAATCATCATCTGTCGACGTAAAAATACTTGTGACACGTAATGAATGCGCGCTGGTTCCGAGTTCAGTTGTAGAATCTGTTTCCTTCCATAACATATGTAGCGTACATTCAAAGTAGTATTTACAAGCTGCTATCGATGAATTTAAATCAGGGACGGATAATGTAGGCGTTGCACTCCTCGTTGGCGTTGGAGAATTAAATATCAACGAGATGCAGCGATAATACGGTCGAACTTAATGTGAGCACCGATCTCCTTGCCGCAGCATTATTATCGTAAGTTTAAAAGATTATCCGACTAGTATCAAAATATCGAGTTACACGAGCGACCAGTTCACGCGCCAACTTAATATATGCGATTGGATAAGATAATAATATAATAAGTTTTGCGGTAACTAGTCGAGAAAATAATTTATCGCTTTATGTAATCGTGTCTGACTTGTATCTTTCCACTAATGCGTGTAATGTTTCTCTTGCAATACCATTACGCGTTGATTCTGTGCAGACTCATGTTAGAGACTTGTAATAGTTTCGGTCCAGAGCATCCTTGGTATTAGTTAGCTGTCCGTGTACCCCATTGGCAGGTACTGCTGCCGTACGCCTACGAAGGTCTTACATAACTGAAAACAAACCGTAAATCTTGTCGCGTTGAAGGATGTTCGGATCACATGTGCGATGGTACGATAATCCTGTTATTTATTCATCCTGTCCATGCCCTTAATTAAACGTGGGCTTAACGTCCAATAATACTGACACATTAGATGGTATTTATTTCGGGTACAACGTACAACCCCATGGATTCCTTTCGAGACGTTAAGCTCTACTTAATGACCTCTTTCCGTTTACAAATCGGGCTTGAGGCCTTTAAAATGTTTTCTTAAGAATTTGTGCGGCTCTAATTTTTTTTTTTGTCATGTTGATTGCTCTACGTACGTACTCAATAGTTTTTGTTGTGGGATGGCGCGGATGGAGTCGCACGAATGGTCTCAAACCCTTAATAATGACGCCTTCAATCATTGGGATGTAGTTACATTTCTTTTGCCACTACAAAACGGAGCAGTTGATGGCATTTCTATATTCCCGCAGCATTACGTGGATGGTGTGTGATTAGTGATGCAATATTGCCGGAGGGGTATCTCTCAAGCGTCACTTTACTTGCTTTGCTCTGTGCGTGCTATCTGGAGTTTTTGCGGTCGAGCGGCCAGCCCTGGTGCCTGCAATTTGTTCGTACGTGCGAAGAGGAATTGCTTCCCCTAATTGCAGTTTGTGCGCGCACTGCGTCGACCATTTTATTTACTTCGTATTACCTCTCACGTCGAATTTACTTCTCGGAAGTGGTCAATTTGTCAGTCGAGCCTGTAAATGTTTAATGTGACTTGATTACCCCTCCATTTTCCTCGGTAATCTATAGCCGAATTTTGAAGTTGAATGTACTGAGAAACTGAGATCCTTTTGCTTGAGTATTTTTTTATGGTCAACACCTATCCGAACTAAGGATTCTCTTTCGTTTTTTGTCACAGGCTGTTTTAAATCGTATCTGCTCGTATAAGGGTCTCCCGCCGTCAAAGGCACGTGGGAGTTACGGCCGCGCTTATATGGCATTAAAATAGACGCCGGCGAAGCGTGCGGATTGACTCTGAATGGCGAATATTGGCGATGTGCAGGGCTCATGGTTAACTCGATGGTACACGTCGTTTTTTGTTGGGCCGGGCGTTGCGAACGAAATTACGCCTCGTTCGGCGCCGCGCGGCCGCCTCCACTCGTCTTTTTAACATGGTCCGCGTCGAATTTTATTATTTTTATTTAACACCTGCGCCCGGTAATCTGTATTCGACGATCTCCCGAACGCTTAACTCTTTTTGGGCGTGTTTTGTGTCGGGGAACGCCGATTTATAGCGTTCATGTTTTGTCCACCCAAAAGTGTCGTTTAATTTTCGTTGTCGCACCGTTCATAATCGATTATGTGCGCCCTTGATTAAATTATTTTGTGGCATCGCTTCAAACCACTTGTCTATTTTTTTAATTACCTTACGATAGTCGAGTGGTTTTATTCGATAATCACCCTACCAAAAGAAATTGAACACCAATAACTTGTAAAAATCGATTTATTAATGTACGCAACATTCATAAATCCGACATCCATTCATAAAAACAGAGTCTCAAGCTGAATCGCTAGAAATGGTCGTGGTATTTTTTGTTCCCATGTTCAATTACATCGATTTGTAGCAATCATTGTATGGGTCTAAACGCTAATTGCTACCGGCACGCGGACGGAGCGCGGTGGGCGAAGCTGCGCCTGCGCCACTTACCCCTGTTATTATCTAAATGCACTGCTGTATACCTGCCAAGTTCCCAGCGCTTCTCACTATACGCATTAATATTTATAAGAAGATTCACTTTGGTGCATCTTTAGCTTCTGTAGACTAGAATTTATTATTGGGTCTAGATTTATTTATATCTGTTTCTGTTCTCGATATTCTTGTTTTGTTATTTAGCTATTGTGCAATGCAGGAAAAAATGCACTAATTAAAGTGAAAATAGTTTTGTAATTAAAATTGTTTATGATAGCGTGATTTCGAACTATTAACAGACCAAAACCATCTGGAGTCTTGACGCCTTTAATCTTTACACTATTCCATAGCGTGATGTGATATCATAGAGCTGTCGAAAAAAACCTCCATTTATCAAAGTTCTAAGAAGCCAACATTAATTAAAGTCTACACGTTCCTACCATGCACTAATTGAAACTAACACTTTGGTTTGTAATCGTGACCCCTGCATTATCTACAAGCAGTTTAATACTCCAGTTTATTAATTAATTTAAGATATCGAATAACGTTATTACGGATTAATCGCATTGCTCGTGTTCGTTTATCGTAAACACAAGGGTAGTAACGTACCACATTGTCTACTGATTACATAATGCTAATGAAATCGTATGTATCGAATTATTCAGTTTCAGACTAACCAGTACCTAACCATAGTCTTCTGAAAAATACGGTTTCATGAAATATTTTTGCCTCAAATAAGATGAATTGGTAAAAGTTTTATCTATACAGGGTGTCCGGTAATTAATGGATAACCTCTTCGGGGGTCATTGTACTTATCATTATGAACAACTATTACTATGGGACCAAACCTGAAATCGCGAAAAAAGAATCGGCAGTTTCCTACATTTTGACGAGTTATGCGAACATAAATGTAGGGAACATCTGATTTTTTTTCGCGATTTCAGGTTTGGTCCCATAGTAAAAGTTGTTCTAATGATGAGTAGGTACAATCTCCCATTTCGATTTGTCGCATGTTTTTAATTTCAGCCTGTATAAAATTCAAAGTCCTGACTGACTTATATAATATACAGGGTGGTCCAAATAGTGACGTCAATAAATTTTTTTTAGATTCCTCACACCGGGGGGTATCTAAAAATACCCCATGTATGTTCCGCGATTTTTTGTAGTTTTCGAGTTATAATTTTTTTTAGAGATTTTTTAATGTATTCTGCCAGCGAGGTTTCAAAAATTCGTATCTTTTTATGTAGTAAGTATTTTGCATTATTTTTTTTTGTGTAATGATTGCCTTGAATGTTGTTTTAATAAAAAAAATAATTCAGCTTCCTGAAATTACTTAAAATTACCCAAAAAAGGCTTTACATTTAGAACTTTAGTTTTCAGTAGGATTCACTCAAACATTCAACTTCAATTTAAAAATACAAAAAGGACTTTTCGTAGCTTCAGACTAAATTTAAAAAATTTGCAGGGTCCTATACTATCTAAATCATCCAAAAAAAATAGTACTTTATTGGACTTTTTTTTTAGTAATCGGCCTTCGAAGGTGGATGGGCCAAAAATCATTGAAACACGTTTAAAGCATAAAAATTTCTTTTTTGTACTTTTTATCATTCTGATGGCAAATTGAACTTAGAAATGTAATTTGAAATTAATTTTAATTGAAATTTTTGAAAAATAACTGTAGCTCATGATTTTTGGTCTCACCACTGATTAAAAATGTGAGCATTTGTGAAAATTGCTGCTTGTGAAATTACACGATTTTGGATAAGAAATAAAAGGCACAAATTACTGAAAAATCATTATTATTATGATTACAGATTTATTATTATTTATTACAATAAATTTTCGAAATACCTTCCTCCAACCTGAATACATAAACGACAACGTCTTAAAAAGTTATCTTTTAATTGATGAAGCTACTCGAATATTCTTGTTTTATTTTTCTTTCCGCTTCTGTAAGTTTTTGTCTAAATTCTGTTTCATTGTTGCTTTCCGTCGCGTACACCAGCTCCTTGTAAAATCTCCAAATAAAAAAATCGATTGGAGGAAGGTATTTTGAAAATTTATTGTAATAAATAATAATAAATCTGTAATCATAATAATAATGATTTTTCAGTAATTTGTGCCTTTTATTTCTTATCCAAAATCGTGTAATTTCACAAGCAGCAATTTTCACAAATGCTCACATTTTTAATCAGTGGTGAGACCAAAAATCATGAGCTACAGATATTTCAATTAAAATTAATTTCAAATTACATTTCTAAGTTCAATTTGCCACCAGAATGATATAAAGTACAAAAAAGAAATTTTTATGCTTTAAACGTGTTTCAATGATTTTTGGCCCATCCAACTTCGAAGGCCGATTACTAAAAAAAAAGTCCAATAAAGTACTATTTTTTTTGGATGATTTAGATAGTATAGGACCCTGCAAATTTTTTAAATTTAGTCTGAAGCTACGAAAAGTCCTTTTTGTATTTTTAAATTGAAGTTGAATGTTTGAGTGAATCCTACTGAAAACTAAAGTTCTAAATGTAAAGCCTTTTTTGGGTAACTTTATTTTTTTTATTAAAACAACATTCAAGGCAATCATGCCACAAACAAAAAATTATGCAAAATACCTACTACATAAAAAGATACGAATTTTTGAAACCTCGCTGGCAGAATACATTAAAAAATCTCTAAAAAAAATTATAACTCGAAAACTACAAAAAATCGCGGAACATACATGGGGTATTTTTGGATACCCCCCGGTGTGAGGAATCTAAAAAAAATTTATTGACGTCACTATTTGGACCACCCTGTATATCAACGCATAGCCTAAATCGCTGGTCCTAGAGACATGAAATTTGGTCGTGTGTTCTTTGTGAAGAGTAGGTATCCACTAAGAAAGCGTTTTTCGAAATTCCACCCCTAAGAGGGTGAATGGAGGGGGGTGAAATTTCACGCGGACGAAGTCGCGGGCAGAAGCTAGTGTTCTTATAACAGTTCCCAATAGTTATATTACAAACACATTGGTTGGTATACTTATGTTATTTACGAAAGACCGATATCATACGATTGATACATTTCGTAATATGATCGCCGTCCGTCTGCACCCGTACCTGTGGTATTCATCAACCAATCCGTATTCCTATCCGACCTCGGATATAATAAAATAAAATCTCTGCTTGAAAAAACGCGGCTCCCCGGCGCCTGGGTCGACCTTCGACTACACACATTAAATTAATGCTGACTACCTTATTACTATAGCCTGAGGGTTTATTTTAGAAATATCTTATAGCAAATATAAGATAGTTAACACATAAATCATATTCGCCCCAAGAATACGTGTTTTTACACAAATATACAGCTTCAAATGGGATAAATATATGTTTTTTTTTATCAATGAATAATGGCTGACGTTTGAGGCGGGCTCATCCTAATTGTGATTGCCATTAGGTGTTGCATTAAAATGACGAAGGTTTTCCTTAGATAATAAAATATGATGATTAAGAGCCATTTGTAAAAATGTCTTAGGTGTTATTCACAAAGGTTTATAATAAATCGCATGTATTTCTGAGATATTATTGATCATCCGTCCATACTATACTAATACCTATTATAAATTCGAAAGTAACTCTTGTCTGTCTGTCTGTATGTTACCTTTTCACGCCTAAACCACTGAACCGATTTAGATGAAATTTGGTATAGAGATAGTTTGAGTCCCAGGAAAGGACATAGGATAGTTTTTATTTATTTATTATTTATTTAAAAAGGTCCGTCTTAAGGTCGCCACACTGGTGCAGAACAAATCGACATTAAAGTCCCCAGGAAGCCTATTGAAACTAAGTGCACTTCTTATTGAGAAAACATTCCGCCTGTAATTAGTCATTGATTGCAAAAGGACGTATCCCGATATTCCTTATCCCGATATTCCCACGAGATCGAAACTTATGCGGGTGAAACCGCGGGGCGCAGCTAGTTAGTAATAATAAGAAGGCCTTCCACTTTTAATCGTGTTCTAGAATCATTTAACTACTCAATGAGTTAAAATAAAAACATTAATATGATATTTTCAATACAATTCACGCATTATAGGAAAAGACATGATCTAATGACAATAATTTACAGACATAAATATCTAATCTAATAAGTTAATAAAACGCATAGTTTACAAAATTTTATTTTATATAATTAAATTTTATTAGTACAATCGTAAATACTATCAATTCTTCTAATGTCTTTTGGTCTATTCATACGTCGGCTCTATCAAAGTTATAGCTTTTTTGCCATTTATAACATAACCCGCGCTTTTTTGGGTAAAGCTATTCATTATGCAAAAAGATAAAAGCTTCGGTAATTAAAGAGGCGCCATGGAATTAGATACGTCTAC
Organism: Amphipoea oculea; assembly: GCA_945859645.1. NCBI lineage: Eukaryota > Metazoa > Arthropoda > Insecta > Lepidoptera > Noctuidae > Amphipoea > Amphipoea oculea. The sequence continues at coordinate 19,653,086 of OX243880.1, forward strand.
CGCCGGAAATACCTATTCTAATTGCAAATTAATACAGAAATGCATATATCTCGAAAACTTTATGCTAATGAGCGTTTCTTCTAAAGAATTGGAAATTCAAATATTTGGACACAATCGTTTCCATCGGCTGCTACTAAACAAGCTTTTACTATTATCAGCACCGGAAATAAAGTCTCTCGTCCTCTTTTAAACGTGTCTAACAGTTATTTAACGATCACTTAAAATGATCTTTATCTTTGAACGTTTCTTCAAAGAACTGCACAGGCTTTGAGTTTTATTCGTCTCAAATTAACATTTTCTCACTAGGAATTAACCTATATGTGATTCTCTGGGCATACCTATTGAGGCTCTTCGTTCTTATGTGGATCAACATCAACATAAATTTTACATACTGAAAATACTAAGATTTTTGTCAATAGGTTTCGAACGACCAGTGTTCTTTTTGTAACTTTCAATACTCACTGATTGCATTTTACTCTCCCTACGCCTCGCATCAGCTTAGTTTACATTTCCTATCAAATAAAATCATCCGCTCGGAGCGGCTTTGTCCGCAGTGTTACAACAGTTTGATTGACGTCCAGGTTACTTCGTTAGAGCCCTCTTCAAAAGCGCATTGTACGCTTACACATATACACGGCCATATCCCGTCTGAGGGCCCACTCGTAAATAATACCGTCTCATCTCCATTTACGACGTGTGATATTTCTTGTGGTCCGACTAAAATGATTTTGTTTGACCCTTTCCTCAGCGCAGGGTCTCACACTTACTCGTATTGTTCAAAAACTGGACTGTATTGAAAGCAGTGTTTTCTTCTTTTTTCTCATTCAAAGCCTGTTGCTGGACTTCGTGCCTATAAATCAGTATTTCTTTCCAATTACGGTTTCCTGTTTCTTGGATCCTGTAGTTCTTCAATGGCATTTATTGTTCTGGTTATTAGCGTTTAGGCTGTTTTATGTGTTCATAAAATTTTGACACCTTCAGCTTCACTGACTTCGTTCAAAACAACATTCGCTTTGTACATGTGGGTTACTTTGTACTTTATGTTCCAAATTCTATATTTAAAATATTCTGCCATCAAATGAATCAGGATAAATTTTGTTCAGTCATGTTTTTCCAAAATATAAATAAACTTGTACTAACACTATCATCCGCTTTGAATCCGAGAAGTTTACTCGGCAGATGTTTTATTAAGGAACCCAGGAATGATATGATGTCAGTCAGTTTGATTGACGGCAGGCGCCGTGCTCCGGCCTGCTCCTATTGATTATAGTAATACACGCCGCATGGTGTGGGAGTGCTTTTCATAGAAACGATACTTTGTTGCTTCATACTCAAACGATGTATTTGGAGAGCAGACCTCGTTCTCAAAGAAAGTTCTGTATAACCGTCCCTTTGTTAGCGCTAAACCTAAATTAGCTACCAGAAATACGCAATCTATCGCTTCGTAACGGCCACTCATCTTGTTTTAAATAGTTCAGTACATAAATTAAATAGGCATCCTACACGACTGAACGGTAGTTTGAACTGGCTGTGATGGTTCGTGACCAGTTTCTTAAGCTTAAGCGTAGGCGAAGGCTTAAAAACAAACCTGTGGAACGTTATAAATGAAAAAAAAAAATATGGAAATGTCAATTGGTTACGGTTAAATAAATGATTTCCGTCGGTCCGCGAAGAGGACCACAAAGGGGTCTCATTAACAAAATCCGACACCGGACCTAATCCTTTCGTTAGAGGTCTATTGATGGTCGTAGACCCGACTCTTCCCGGCCCGGAAAGTCATTAAACATATTATTTGTTGTGTTAATATGCCATTAACCGATATGGTGTTTGTTTTCGTTATCGTGTAAAACTTCATTTCAGTCTGTTCTGTGTTTTCACGTTTGTTTTTCAGTTGATGCTAGTTTTTCCTCAACTTTTACCAACTTACTTACCGTTAAAGCGCTTATTACACTATCCGATTTTAAGGAAGGCTAACTAGGAAGTAGGATAGGAAGCTAGTGATCACACTACACTAAATTGGATTCTTAGTGTAGTGTGATCACTAGCTTCCTACTTCCTAGTTAGAGTGTTCCTAGTTAGCCTTCCTTAAAATCGGATAGTGTAATAAGCGCTTAAGGTTCAAATTTATGGCTGCATGTTGTTCATAACAATGGTGAACTACTTACTCATTGTCTAATGACAAACATTTAACAACAAACCCATAGTCACTTACCTATATTTTTGTAATTGATTTAGACTTCAAGCATCTCAGCTTGCATACCTGTTTAAAAGTAAAATGTTTATTTGGCAAACATACATATTATGTAGTATGCAACTAATAAAGTTCACAAAATTACTTTGTATGCTGACCACGAAATTATCAGTGGAATGTAATCAAGAGCAAGTGCGAAGGGTCAATTAAGACATGAGTTACTGCGAGTGCGATGTAGATGATGAAGTTGCATTGCAGTTGTTAGATCTGTCAGTAACTCAAGTAATTGGGAAATACCACTTGCTCTCAGATCATGTCTTAGTGGTAGAATTTACTTATCATCGAAATTCTACAAAGGCATGCATGGCAAACAGAAGTGCAATACCGACACATTTAAGGCGGATAATGATGGTTATTATCCAAAAAGCGTAAAACAAACAATTGAGGACAAAGCCTTGTGGTATAAGCACCAGCGAGCTTAAGAGCTTAGGTCTAGTTTCGTTAAAAAAACATCTTGCATTGCGTAGGAACCGTTTACAGAGTACCTAACTACTTACGGACACCCTAGTCTTCGAACCGAGCTTTGTCGCGCGTTCATTGCTGTAAAATAAGATTTTGTAGAGCTTTTTTTGAGCGCGCAATAGTTTGCGTTGTCATTGGAACATGACCTAAAATAATCCGAACATATGCCGACAAATGTACAAAGGATTCAATCACAGACAATATTGCCAATGAATAGTTAATGTGTGCAGACCATGTACGTAAGATATGTGACACGAATGACGCACATTTTCAAATTGTGTATATCGTAGGAAATGGGCGTCAATTGAGACGAATGCTGCTCTAATCGAAGCATGGCACGGCTGGTCCGAATGTTTGCGGACAATTGTTATTGCGATACCGATATGATGATCTCATAGGAGTACTGATTCTACTAACGTTTCGAAGGATTCCTTTTACGAGTAGGTATAAATTTGTGATGTTTTTGGTTTAAAATAGAAGCCTAAAAGTCCTACAAACAGTCTTACGAAGTGTTATCGTGTCACTCAGTAACTGGGTTGTAGAGGTCAGATAGACAGTCGCTCCATGTTAAATACTGGTATTCAGCTGCAGCTAGTACTTACCTATTTACAACTTTATGAGTAACTACGAAATTCTGTTAGAACTCTAATGAACGATCGTCCATCTAACATTTAGTCAGGTGAACTCAGGTGTTTAAGATAATCGTGTTGTTCTTACAAAGCTTATCGTTAAGCAAAAGTTTGCTATACGAGCCATTGTTACCTCCAAATGATAAGATAACGTCTCGTTAGTGGTTCCTAATTGTGTACTCTTTCCATCGTCAATCTCCATATTTTATGGTCAAAGTCCTAAGCCGTAGTTTATGGTGCTCAAGACTCTTATCATAATATCTTTCGTAAAAAATATTATGAAAGTTTTTTGGTCCTCTAACATAAAAATCTGGAATTCGGGACACCCTAAAACTGTCAACCCAAACATTAAACCAAATGATTACCATATCAGTAAATCCCGTTGATTTACGCCCGTCTAGCCTGAATAAGCAACTTTTCCCTATAAATAGTTTTAATAACCCCGATCAACGTTTAAAGTACGGCGGAGCGGCGACATCAAAGTGGGGTTTTATCTCACGTTGACAGCTAACAAAATCCTTTTAATTAGCGGGTGTCTGCGCCCGCGCACCTTACGCGTCGTCCCTCTCCCACGCGAAACAGCGCACGCTACCTTTTTATTGACTCATATTCGCTTTGGAACAGATAAATGAAATCGATTATTGTCTTATTTGGCGATTTTATCTCGATGTCTTTATGTTAATCGATATTTAATTGGTTGGTCAAGAACTCAAGAGGCTCCTTTTTGTACATATTTAGTTTGCTTTGACAAGTTCTGGGAGAGTTCATACTAGTTCATAGTAAAGTTATGTACCAACGAACGGCGCACTAAAATAACATTGATGTTTACGGTAGATGTTTAAACACGCGAAAGAGATAAGTATGTATCTACAGTCACGCTTCTTAAGTTTACAAGGCGAGCAGAATTGCTGGCGGTATCATAAAGTAAGAGCCATGTGTGGTCTCAAGTCTGGTGTATGGACAGATGAATCCATCAGCAATACATGCATCAGCATTGTGCAGCTTCTCTTAAATGACAGGAGCAGCAATTTCATCATATAGTATAATATTATGTCCTGCAAAGTCGGTAAAATAATATTTAATTAAAAAAAAAAAAAAACTTTCGACGTTAGAAGATTTTGCGACAAGCTGAAACCGAAAAGCCAAATAGTATATTACTTACTGCAGCGGCCTCCGAAAGAGGCATTGATGGACGGAACGAGTATATGAGTCCATCAATGCCTGGTTGCGGCCAGGCTTGTATAGTACGTTTCTCAAATAATGCGCGGAAATTCAAACTACGTTAATTATAAATACCAAAATCAATGACAAACAACAATAATTTTCCACTCACCCATCAGAAATCGTTCTGGGACTCACCCTTATTATGTTCATTTGTTTCTTTACTTTAAACAGCTCTTATTTGCAGGCCAGTTCGAAATTTAAATAAAATATGAAGTATCGGTACCTACTTCCTTGGTTGCCATGTTTCGAAGTAAAAAGTTCGTTCCTTTTTATTTAAATTTCACATTACATACACATGAGTAGAATAGATATGAGTTTTCATAGGTAGTAATTTATTCGGCCGCATAACACGACAGATATGGATTTTCATTCTAACATTGCCGGCTGCTGCTCGCAATGTATTTGGCCACAGAGTTGGTAATGTATCTCGAAGAAGGTTGTCGAAATAAGGCTCGAATTTTCAAGCATTTTTGAGAAAAAGTTACAATCGCACGTTTTTGCGGCTGTAGTAAAAAATATCAGTGTTTAGAATCTGACATTATATGGTCGTTGTGGTTATAATGTATGTGACAATTGTGTGTGCAATAACAGCGAAATTCATATTCGATAATGATTAATACAGTATATGTTAAAAATAAGTCTTAAAGATAGTCAATTGCGGAAAAGTAAAAACGACGAAAATGCATAAAGCGTCTTGAAGCGTTCGGCGAAATTCTATAAATAGGGGCAAAATAACTTTCTCGGAGTCAATACAGCTTTCACGCGAATTACACAGTTTCGCTGTAAGGTATTAACGTTTCTATGAACACTGGCCATCTCAAGAAGTGGAATTTTCAAGCAAAATATTATTATAGGCTTTATCTTGTTTCCAAGTACGGGTTAAAGTAATATCTGCAACATTGTAGCTGGATGAACGCCCTGAAGTTGTAACTTATTATTCAGCCCTGCCATATCTTTTAGATGAAATTGATATGGATGGTTCAGAGGTTTTCTAATAAGCATGTGCCGTGGACGCATTTGTGTAGCGTTTTTCCCAAGTCGTCTTATAAACTCCCTTTTATTATACTTATAAGTTGTTCAAAAGTTGTCGAGAACATCAAGCATTCGTTTTTTTCAATTTTATCGAACTGCACTTCGAACACTCACGACCTACGACGCTCGATGTTTTGTTACAACCTAATTTTAAAAACCAACGGGCGTATTGGTGTAACATTGGATCGAGCAAAGGCACGAGCGCACGAACGCACAAGCATCATCAATGAACGCAAGGTAGAAAGAAATGTTACAGGTAAATGCTCACTGGCCGTGAGCATTACGTCGATGGCAGCATCGAGCATTCACTGGAACGTTACATTACATGGAAATGCGTATGGAAACTGAGCTTTTGCCTGTATTGTACAGACGACGCCAGCACATCAAGCTACTACAATCTGTCAAATTTCTTTAATGGATTTTCAACTTTATGCCTAAAGAATAAGGTTCAAAGTTGATTGGGAAAATTTGACAGTTTCGGGTAGCTTGATGTGCTGGCGTGTGTACCATTCGTAAGAACATTATATTACATGGAAATGCTCGAGAAAATTCTCAAGTGTATACTCACCTTATTATTTCGTTCCTAGAAGATATAAGAACGAAATTAATATTGTATTTGACTTCAACAATTTCTCAAAACACTGATTTTATTTTCATTTTACTACAGTTATTGATGTCCATAAATCGTAGTACTCAAAAGGGCATCCTTATCGACGCCAGTCCTCGTAAAAGTCCGCATAAACTTTATGCAGTGGCCAATATGAAAACGTTTATTTATATGTTTGTGGATTTACTGCTGAGGAAGCCTACTAGCATCCGCCGGACCAAAATACTCGGTCGCCTGCTAAATTCCGCGACGTCTAGTGGGTGAACGAACCCGTAATGAGATTCTCTTCTTAATGATAACATTGGATCATGATACCTTCCTTCCAAGTTTATGGTTGAGTCCTTGTTGAGATAAACATCTCCATTGATGAATGTGTTTCGGTAAGGATTTTATTTTAGGATTTCGGTTTATCCAAAATTAACAAGGGCAGAGCTTTTGTCGTGTGGGTTGAATGATTAAAAATGAAGATGTTATCTGAACACTAGTATGTTATTGCAGAAGCAAATGAAAAACTACAGTCCTACATGATTCATGAATTCATAATTTGACCAAAAGAATTGGTTCAGGGTCGTCGAAGCGACGTGCATAAAGCGCTGAAGACGTATATACTGACAAAACATTGTTCTCTAATCAAAGCTATTGAGTCAATGTTTTGATATGTCTCGTATGAATTCTCGTATTAATACACTGGACTTATGATTACATTGACCAAGTTCATTGCGAAATCATGTTAGCGCTTATACATTCCGGAAGGGTTTAACTGACTCATATCATATTTTAGATAAGTGTTACTACTAAGACGATGCGTGATTTATCGCTTTTGGTGACCTTACCGATGAAATTTCTTGGTATGTCTTACTATCTTTTTTCAAAACAAATTAAATGCCTCCGATCATATGCACGATCGCTTTAAATTCAGAATTTATCCATTTCATTACCATCGCGTCATCTTGAATCTTGCTCGCGCACATTAATATCATACACAGCTCTGAGTTCTTTATCTGTACAAAAACACGCAATAACGAGATGAAAACGTTTCGATTAAGCGTCCGCGTCCTCAAATTCCATTCCTGTATCATTTATAACGTCGATTCGAATTCTCCATTCCGAAACTCGAGTGCTTCGAGACAATTTATTTGTGAAATTACGGTTCTTATTCGGAGTTTATCCGTCTCGCTCTGGTCGGGTTGGAGGTGCTCATTGTGTATGGTGTGAAGTCCTGTGGTGTCCAATTATTCTGCCGGCGGTGGTCGTCGGGCAGGCGCCTCGCCCCCTATCGCGGCTCGCCATCGATAATACTAACCGGTTCGTTTTTCGTTTATAGGTCGGACCATCTTGATATTCAACTCCGTGGACCGCTTTATACCGAATTCCTAATCTGGGATTGTTCAACTTCACCTTCGTTACGAATCAACCATTGGATTCGATTACGTTTACTGGTATTTCGTTTGTTTTCTTTAAATGAGTCAGTTAATTAATCACTCCCATCCCATAACGTTGCAGTATGTTTTTCTAGCGTAACTTGTTACCGCATTTCTCCGGCGCCAGTATTTTCACCGTGACCACGTCAAGTTTCTAGTATTTATTATTTTCATTCAACAAGGGTTTTACACGCATGGTCACATAAGCACTGCTTACTCACGCTTGTTAAATCAACTACAATGCCACCTATAAATGAGCAATTCATTCGTCAGCAGAATACACAAAGTTATTGTAAATATACGTTTTATAAACACTTTGTTGTCGATTTTAATTAACGGCCATAATTGGAGCTGTTCCACGCATAGTATGCACAAATTACACCGCTTACTGTCCTCACTAAGGATATAATTTGTCTGTGCTCGACGTAATTACAGTGCTAAGCGACTCAAAACACATTCTCCTTATGAAGTACCCACAACTGGTTTTCCTTTGGCTCTCATGTCACATAAATATTATCATCTAGTTTTACTGTTTCCTTCGGCGCGTCGCAAAAAACCTTATCATTTACATCGTACACGACTCAAAAGGATTCCGTGACTCCAAGTTGGGGTTATTTATTTTAAAAGTGGTCATTAAGTACAGAAGCAGCAATTTGGTTCTCACATGACCCCGTTCTGCGGACCGTGAGATAATCGCAAACGGTAGTGTCCAAGCACGTACTAGGTCCTTATTAGGCAAGTGAGATTTTTTTCTGTCGCCGGCTGGCTCGGAGGCGAGTCGTGTCGTGCCATGGGATTGAGTGCGCATGCATGATTCCTACCGTTGCGCCTTGTTGCCTTGCGCTACTCCGCACCATTTACAGATTACTGAGTTATGTCGCGCTTCTTCTTATAACGCACTCCAACTCTCCAACTAAGTCCATCAATTTCCAAGAAAGTTACCACTAACAGATCTCGAATTAGATTGGTCAGCGCAATTTATGCTATTAATATTTGACTTTTGAATAACGAGGCATAAATTTCCGGCACCTCATTTTTATTACAGATGAATTTTATTCAACTAGTCATAAAAATAACGATGGTCATAAAAATGTTGTTCATAAAATTATTTCTGTCAACGGTTTCTATAGTTTATAAGTCTGTAGGTCATTTTCAATTATAATTATAAATAAATTTCTTTGGGATCATTTTGGGACCCTCAAAGCTCATAAAAGTCAGACGCGAGTGCCATAGTGAAATATGATAATTTTCCACCATCACTTGCTCGGGTCGAACAACAAAACGATCGTGCGCCGGCGCCAGCGGTCCTGCCTCGCCGTCATGTATAAACGACCAGTTTTTATTCCATTCCAATATGGACCATTAAGGTGGGCAGATTTTCAACTTCGCGCTTCAATGACGGCTCGCTGTTAATACCCTCTTTGTTGTTTAACCCACACCACCAGTAAACTAGGGTGTACTTGCTCTATAGTTACCCGCTTTCCAAATAGACAACCGTTTTGTAATAAAACTAGATAAGTACTAACGATAGGTTCCGTAGAGAACAAAAGGGTTGCGTAATTCACAAAGCAAGCCAGCTGACAAGCCCATAACGGGCCGATTTAATAAATCTATACAGAGCTTATTAAGTTACTATTTTCGGTAAACAATAAAATGTAAACAGCAACCCGGAAGAGTGGTTTCCTCGGTACCAGGTCCGGCTCTCGATGGAAACCCGTGCCCTTATGAATTATCCAAACGTGCGGGCGTCTCAGCGGCGCCCGCGCAGCGCGCTAGTATCGTACGCAACAGTAAACAGCGGCCGAGATAATAAACGAATGAATCTGTTTGTTTCCTTTGTGTAAATCTTGTCTGTCATAAAGTTGCAACTGTTGCTACATACTTATATCGCCAGAGTGCCAGCCCCTGGTATGTATGCTACGCGCGTAGTTAAAATTCTTCACGCATCAAAGGACTATATAAGTTAGTGACAATTAAGGCTGAGTTTTATAGCCTCACATAAAGTTTTTTTATTTTAATCCTCTTTGATTCCGCGCATCAGCATAAAACTATTGGCACTAAGACGCAGTTTATTCGATTACTAAACCAAGATTTTCTATTTTATAGTCCGTTGCATAAGCCAGGTGTAAAAATTCCTCACAAATGACTGGTCCTGATTAGTAGGCGTCAATTGACACACCTTTTGTTGTTGAATATTATAAGTAATTAACAGTAATCGAAAACGACCAGTTCATTTGTATAGATAACATCGTAACTACAATCTGTGCCCTTGTTCGAAATATATTGAAACGTGCAAATAGTTACCTGAACGTAGTAGACAGGTTGCCTTACATGGTAGCGCGAGCTGGAGGCGTTGGAGCCTGCAGGGACACTCATTGTAAAATCATAAAATTTTATAGCTCGTCCGCACAAGTTTGTTTAATTCAATCAAAGGCGCATAAATGGACGATCACTGACTCCGGTGGCCAACAATCCGGCGTTGTTTGTTTCTTTTCACATGTTAAAAGATACCCAGCATCCATATGGACCACTTTACGTTAATGCGTTCCCTCTCCATAGCTTTTAGCATGTATTAAGAATGTTATGATACTGGCACTAAACATCTAGATCTGAAAGCTCGCTTGAGTAAATATAAAGTTACGAACAATTTAGCCTGAATTAGAAACTAGTTAGGCTTACATTAAGGAGTTGGTATCATATTTCACGTTCAGAATCAGCGATCATCGATAGAAACGCCACGGCGTTGTCGTGCGGTCCCATTGCGAACAGGGCCGGGTGTCCGACCGCATTCGTTTATCTTTAGAATTATAACAGATGCGAGGTGCGCACGCGACGGTCCCCCCTCATCGGCATCGGCACAGCCACCAGCAGGACGTAATAGCTCCGCACTTTGATTCATTGCCGCGAGACTTTCATCTTATGACATTTTTATGGCCATTTATTAATTACCTCTCTGATTAATATTGCAGCTTCTAACCGTTTACAACTCGGATATCGGTGCCTCTTTAGAAAAACTTGAAAGCTAAAGAGATTGATTATTTGTTTTTTGTTAATTTTACAGGGTCACTAATTTCTTCACTCCGGATGTGTGTACTCAACGGCCGGAAAGGGAGATTTATTATTTCTGTCTACAATAAAAGAACTTTTACGACCTTTCAGCCCATTATTAAAATAATAAACCGTCCTTTAGTTGCTTCCGCGAGAAAATATCGCGAACCAAATGTTTGTAACGCATTACGGGAACACGGCGCGTTGTTTACATGATAAATAATATTTAAAAGACGTTCATTTCGTCCATATATTTTTATGCTCCAGTCATAGGCTGCATTTTAAATAGATTGACCTGTTTTTCGTATACATTCTTGTCTGAGATATCAAGAGATGATCTCAATCCTCAGCTCTGCCGACGAGATTGGCGGTCTCGTTATGGCAAATGTATAAAAACGAAAATATGTTTGATATTCTACGCTTTCATCCGTAGATATAGCCTGATTTAATTAACAGCAACGAAATTATTAGCATTTAAAGTGAGTTGAAATTAATTTGCTTTACGGCCGAAATTTCTTCAGGTGTCGTTTCGTGCAATTAGCTAAACCCGTTTGATGGTCTACCATAAAATGATTTGGATTCGGTATTAATGGTATCCCCTTATATGCCAACTAATTTTATTTTATCGTTGTTAATTTGGATTTCGATTGAGACTAGAGATAGTGGACTAACAAGATAACGTTAGTCGCATCGTTGAGCTTTCTGCTTTACTCATGTAAAGTTATATTCGTTGACAACGTTAAGTGTATTGAAATAGCTTGTAGGCACGTTTACGATTGCACTAAAGGTTTGACTATTAAAGCTTGCAAGCGAAGATTGTCAACTTTTATACTCCCTGTTTTCATTACCGTACTGCGAGAAGATATGGACAGTTTTATATGCACATATAGTGAGCGATATTAGTGTAGACTAATAGTGCGTTGTGAACAATTAGCCGTGCGTTTGTCTCAACGGCACCAATTAAACTGGAAATCAGGACGCGTCGCGCTCACTGGTTGATAATTAATTGTAATGTACACCGCGGACTCATGAATGATCCGCTACAATACGCTCCGCACAGAATACGTAATGGCAAGGCGACTAGCGAACACGTTAGGTTGTTTGGTGATTTATGAAGCTTCGCTTTTGGTCAGTATGCCGTCACGCTAATTCCTGGCACCAAGTTGGAATGTTTGTTAAAACTGCCTTTAAGTTTTATTGATGTTATTAATCCGTCTGTACGTGTCTGTTTTTAAATACGTTTGAATATTTTTGTATTATATGTAGGTGTTGCGAAATCGCAGCTTCGAAAAAGAAGTATCAAAATTGCAAATTAGAATGTACCATATTGGCCTCAACTCAACACACCTATAATTTTCTTATTTTGTTAATTTATGCACCCGGTTTGCTTCGGCTACCTGATCTGTTTCAATGAATGGTAATATCTGTTACATTAATTGATGATATTCTGCAACAGTTAATCAATTCTGTCAGGACTACGTTTTGGTCAGATCTTCATGTTATTTTGTTTATGCTGTTTTTCTCGGTGTCACTAGCTACTAGATATTAAGTTTCTTTCGAAAATGTTCTGTGCTTTTCTTCAGTGTACGAGACAGATGTGAAATGAAGCTAAGTCTAACCATACCTAACGTATCCTATCTCATAAAGTTACTAGCGATGTCATATCAGTCTTGCTTTGACAAAACTGCAGAAATTAATATGGCAATTCTGTTCACGTTTATTGCAACAGTACTTTATTTATTACGTTCTCCGAACTATTAAACACAACATCAAGAAAAGTTTAAGATAGTGTAGATTTATTTTATCTAGCAATGAAATCTAGCTCTTGTACTGTAGTGTAGCGATCATGTTACATTATTCATTTGAGTGTTATTCTTAGGTCCTTATCTATGAACAACATAAGGCCTGATTTGTCAAACTACATAGTACAAAGTACTCTAAAGTGCATTCTGTAATTGAAATAGAAACGTCTAAAGTTATCGACATATATTTCAGGTGTTGTAGTAAATCTGTCAGATGTGCGCAAATTGGTGTTGCAACATGATTTAAAGGTTAGATGGATGGTCGTGCCAACGGCTCGGTACGCCGATTAGCGATTGGTCACGGGACGAAATGGTAACGCGTTGTTCCCGTCAGACCGTAGCCGTGGAATTGACGTGGAATTTTGGGTTTTTTACCCTTGGGATGATATTACGAAGCTTGAGAAGATTGGATGGAGTTTGGAATTAAGGGCCAATTTATTATGACAGGAAATTATGAGCTACTGAGCTTCTGTCTGTAGGTGTTTTGTGAATTTGTGCAAAATTCTACCTTGCAGGATTTACAGACGCGTTTTATGCGAGTGACAGTGAAAAGAACGGACAGAATTTGGTGTTTGTTAATATTCACGTGTTCGTAGATATTAGCAAAACACATTAAATTCTGTATGAGTATTTTTTTCCAAAACTAAACTATATCCCTTCAACTGTCAAGAAATCTCCTAGAGATCGCTAACAATAGAAAAAGTAATTGTGTCTCATTAGTGACAGTTGAGCTAAATTATAATAACTGGCGCCCAAATGACTATGATTTCGACTATGGATCCGTTTTATTTATTTTGAGACGAGATTAAATTACATGTACAACAAAATATATACACATCAAACAACCTATGAATCTCTATAATATATAGTTTTACTAGCTGACAATGACGAACGAGCAAATAAACTTTATGTAGAGATAGAGCCCGTAAACTTGGTCCCGTGGAGCGAGGTCACATCAGTTCGTACTAGAAGTCTAGGACGATCCTAGTCGTACCGGCCGCGGCCAGCCGATCGTCGCCAACTTATTTATTGATATGGACTTTTAAGGACCACATCACGACCGGTTCTAGTCTCCATAAACGAACTGAGACGTGAGGTCAGTAAATTGTTTATTAGAAAATCTTATGGACGAATCTTACGACTTAGCTTTCGAGATAACTTTATTGTAAACCGGCTAGGTAATTTATTATTCGAGAGTAAAAATATTTCTCAGTGCGACGTGTGTGTAATGATGTATGTATGATGTATCTGATCTCACAAGAGACAACTATTAGATTTTATTGAATAGATATGTGATAGACAGACGTCGTTTCAAGGAGCGGTCTGATAGATTGATTCGAGTTACGTTCACGGGTCAACGCTTCTTGTACGACACTGGTTTTCGTTCTGACGTCTATTTGCGAATGATCATTTATTACATTTAAGGACTTCGCAGAAATTAGGCATTGGAACGTGAAATATTTATGTATTTTCGCCATTATATTGGGCACGGCAGTGGAATTGCTAAACAGTTGGCGAAAACATGTTTTAGGTGGGTTCTAGCATTGTATTTTGAAAATGCAATAGGCGAGACAGTACATATTATTGTTTGTACTCAGAAATTATCACAAAACGGTGGAATCTTGTGCTCGTCATTTTGGAGGTTGGACAAGACACAAGTATCTTTATTTCAATCTAAAGTACATACCCCTCATAACTACTGACATTGAAATTACAAGCTCAAATAACGGACTAACAAATTCGTGCACAAGTTAGCAAGTCGATGTAAAGTACGGTCCACATACACACTTCGATGGCTTCGCGAGATAAGCGCTGTGCGTCTCACATGTTGAGTCGAGCTCAAATCAATCGTGGCTGATGCGTATCAAATGTCGAGACACGACGCTATACCTACCAGCAAAAATCAAAATTTAATGTTCACTACAATAGTGTGTTTGCTGCTATTTGTTCCGGGCTTAGACTGCATAAAGGTTTAACATTTTCTGTAGCCATACTTCTTGTTGAGGTTCTAGTTTCCTTGTTCGATGTCGGCGTCTCGGCGAACACTTGAAAATGTTGTTCAGTATCGGAACTTCGTTGGACCGCCTGTGGATCCTGGAACAGTATTACAAGAATTAAGTACCTACGTTAAATATTCTGGATTTCTTTAGGTCTTTTATCTATGCTGATTAAAAGTTTATTACTTGTGTCTGCCCAGAAGTTTTTGCGTGAATAGTTTTCTATAGTATAATCAACCTAAAATATTCCCACTGCTGGGGCACAGGCCCCCGCTCGGTGAGAGGGAGTAGACCGTTATCCACCACGCGGGCTCAGTGCGGGTTGGTTGAGGTCACATGTCTTCGAATTTTTGGTGCAAGGACATGCCGGTTTCCTCACGATGTTTTCCTTCACCGTTTTTTTATAAACTTCGATAAAATACTAGAATTTTTCAAATACTTGTACATTTCCACATTCTTCCATCCTCAGACTTTTCCGCATGCATCGTCCATATAGTGCATATCACGTCTGAGTCACCGTGGGAAACTAGATCTGCTCAACGCGAGATATAATCGATACACTGGCTGAATGACATATCGAATCATGTAATTGTATATCGTGACCCATTCGGACATGCCGTGTTTTGAAATCGACACTGCCCGCGCTGAGCTTCAAAACGCGTTCCGCCGGAAATAGTGGTTTACACGTCATTTTATACACGCCATCTCGATTGATAAGTTTCCGGCGATACGTGCTCGTTCAGATGCTATCTGTTCAATGTGGAACTTGTCATACATCAATCACCCTTACTTCACTGTGGTAGGCCATCCGGCTCGGTTAACTTTCGAAT
The DNA here is from genome assembly GCA_945859645.1 of Amphipoea oculea. NCBI lineage: Eukaryota > Metazoa > Arthropoda > Insecta > Lepidoptera > Noctuidae > Amphipoea > Amphipoea oculea. Next base: position 19,668,389 of record OX243880.1, read on the forward strand.
AATATCTTCCCCAAATGGCTTGATCTCGTATTGCTACTTCACTATTCAAACATCAAGATTCAGATAGCCAAATAAGTGGACTAACAAAAAAGGGAAAAGCAGCTTGCTTTTATTTCCACGTTTTCACCTCGTTATATTCGCAATATGCAAATGGAGAACGGCATATCAGATGATAATATTGCATTGTAAATGGAACAAACCGTCGATTCCTTTTAAACATTCATCAATACGCAGACATTGTCTCTGAACCATCTGACAGATACAAATCTGATGTGTACAAAAGAGCACAATTTCAACGAGATCGTTTAACCTAATCCATTAATCATTTGGTCAGAGGTGTCGACTGACCAAATGTCGGCTCGCTTTCGATTTGGACTGTCAATGCGCCTGCGCACATGTTGTGTACACGCGTGACGATTAATTGCGGCCTATGTGTGGTTTAGGTATTGGGTAACGTAATACTAGAAATTAATTAACACTTCATATTAACGCCCGCGGGTATATGATATGTAAAATAAATCAGAAGAATCATTTTATTAACAAGTTAAAAACACTTCTAGGTTTCTAATAATTCAATAATGATTAAATTTAATGTCTTAATGCATCAACGTCAAAAGAAAAAGTGTTTTCCTTATCCCACTTTAAAAGGGAATTCGCAATTATTCTTAAGAAAACATGTTTGGCAACATCCACTTGACGAAATCTGTGGCCAAATTAAACATCGTCATTAACTGCAACCATAAAAGCAAAGGATCGAGAAACATTTCCAAGTTATATTCATAAATCTTATTTACGAGAGAGAGAGCCATTCTCATTATGGAATATTTTGAACAATAATATTAATGCTATTGCTACGATTTAAACTGTTTATAATGTTTATCAGTTTCTCTGCATCGCGATCGTTAGCTAAAAGCGATCGTTTTATCTATAAAACATTTTTTATTATATCTAGGATCAATTTTATGATAACGACTTTTCAGTTTTATCACTAGCATTTATTGTCCGAGGCTGGTTTCTATAAATTTATTCATGCTACGTCGCATTTGATGGGCATAATAATGTCTTTTACAATTTTTTTCAACTCCATAGAGATGAGCATAAAAGGGTTTGACATGTAGACCTGTTTCTACCAGGCCATTGGTTCCTAGTAGTGACTGAGTGCATTCGTTCAGTTGAATTAAGAAAGATTGAAATAAATGGATTGAATCATTCACCACTGTAGGAAATCGAAGGAACAAAATAATCAAATCCAATAAATTGAATCACTTCAATTTACAAGCAAATGTGACCAATTTAGCGGCATCAATTGAGATTGTCTCCGATGATGATGATGTATGCAGGCACCCCGACGCCGGCGGCGGACGATCAGTTTCCTGCGATCATTCAATTACATACAAGTTTGTATGATTGTAAATGCGGGCTGGGCTGGATAAATGATGTTATACAAATCGCTAGGGGCCGAGATTACTGTAAATTGATACCACTCGTAGCTGGCAGCCGTGCATCGCTTTATGTCTATCTATCCGGCGGACAACTGATTATAGGTAGATTAAACTATTTTAAAACTTACTAGATTTGATGTGATACAACCCGCAGTGTCCGCCACTTCAAATGAATGCGAAAATCCCTTGCATCCTCGAGTTTACAAGAAATAATTTGCGACCTTTTTAGATTTTACCAGAACTTTATTGTAAAATAAATTATGACTACAATTTACGTCACGACTTCTCTGTGTGGTTTCGGTTGAAATTAACGAAAAAATAATTATTTTATGAATTAGTATCCATTAGCGAAAGATTTGCTCCCGAAATGTCATTATTTAGTAATGAAAAGGAATAAAACAACCATTCAAATTGAGAATATTAGTTTAAATCGGCGCAATTACGGCTGTGTTTTAATTCGTGGCTTCCGTCGCAGTTTCCCCGCGTATCGGTCGGAGGTGCGGAGTTGGCCGCGGGCGGTTTGTCATTACGTTCACCTGTAATGAAGTGGTGCCATTCTCGACCGTTTGCTGGCCACTGCGGCCACTGCGCGCTGCTCGGTGCTGGCCCATTTGTAACAGGATTCAGGCCGTAGGGTTGCCATATTCGTCGAAAATTGGTTTACATAACACATTATTAGAAACAGGATAAAGAGAGGCAAAATCAGTTGTTTTCAATAACCGATATTTTGGACATGATTTACAGGGATGATATAAGTTTGAGTTTATAATGCTTATTACATATGTATATTCAAAAAATAATTTCTTCATCTGATTTCGGAATTACCTAAGTCCCTTTGACACAGCAACCCTACCTGCACTGTAGCCCGACCGCCACCAAACGTAGCATTACGCTCAATACTGACAAGCTATTCTAAATTATTGCAATTTGTATGGATTTGCGTGGGACGATTTCGTGAGCTTGATGCATTACAATTTGTGCACTAATTCTACAGATTATAACGTCATGAGTCGCGACTGCCAGTTCTATCGACTCGTTTACGCATTTATTAGATTTTATTAGGTGTTGCAACATTTGCAGCCATTTACATATCAGCAGAAAACGTGTGCTTTTTTGTTGACACCATTTTTCATTCGGCATTGCAGAATTGAAATTAAGCTGGGTATGGTTTGATCACGAATCACTAATATTTGCACATGAAACGCAAAGCAAACTGTGACTCTGTGGGTTTCGTGAAATTTGGAAACCAAATCTTGTTGTTTGTGTTTTAACGATCGACAAGTGCTAATAAATTCAAGTATGCTTTTTTGCGTGGCTGCGAAAAGGAAACGGCCGACATATTCTTAAGAGGATTATGTATACAGGCGAAAATATATAGGATGTACAAGAGTAGCCGCGCTGCGGGACGTGTATAAATCCAATATACCCATTGTCCTGTCGCGCGCGCACAAAAGTGCACTTTTGTTTCAACCCGATCCAAAACAAACTCCCGTGGAGACGACAACGAGTATTTAACCCTTGAAGTTTTTTCATTATGGCAACTATTCACTTATGCAGTAGTATAAATAAATTCTATTACTTATATGGGGATCTGAGAAACATGGATGCAATTGATTATGATCACAAAAAATGAATTACTCAGAAGCTATCCAGTAAATCCGATTAAAATGTACTATGTATGTGACGTTGAGTGATAGTAGGGAGTTTTATTATGGTAAGCAGTTGGAATGAAGCTTGTGAAATAAAAAAATCACATGAAAACATGACGAATAAAGCTAACTAGAATTAATAACTCCAGTTAGTAATAGTCTCATAAGTTGTGTGCAGATTTTGTAGCCAGTTGTAGCATAGTAACATTTCCGTCAGTTAATAAAGCTGGCATACGCTATGTTGTTGAAAGCTCCACAGATTCGTGTTCCTTTAGCCGTCGAACGACATCGCATTAAAGGCGAATGTTTTACAATCCCCCAACGTCGGACTTTTTATTTGCCTCCGCGGCGGGAAGTGCGAAATTCGCGCCGTTTCGAACACAATAAGATAGAAACTTGCTTAGTAACAGTTGTTCACACGAAACGAAACCCCCAATCGAATCTATAAAGTTTTCGGAAGGTCTCACATCAATAAGTTTTAACAATAAAATTGTTAAAGGCTCCGTAATCCGATTTTTAAATAATATTTCTTGGTCGTAAACCAACCCAGGCGTTGGCGTTCGTAACAGTCGTGCACCAGGCACGTTTTATTACACGATTCCAATACTTTTATTGATCATCATCTATAAATCATGAACTATAAACGTTGGGACTTATACTTACAAGGTGCAATGTATCACACCCGAGATTCTTTTATCGATAAATCACGCGAGGTGGACGCTTATTAAAACACCCCCGCCTCGGTGCATCAGGCCCTCTCACGCACTGATCATAACGTATGAAGAAAATCTAACGTTTATTTTTAACTTGAATTTATTACTCAATAAAACTACAGCGACAGAGAAAGCTCTAAGCGTGTTGGGTATCTCAAAAGAGCGAGATTTATCCTTTCTGGGAAGGCAGCCGCGGCCGACATGTGTGCGGAAATGTCCTGTTTACTTTCCGTTTTCGTATTCGGACAACGCCTTTTACGTCTATTGTTTATTGCGCTCTATGTACGGATAACAAGGGATTTTGTAACTCGACTGTTTCTAGTAGACAATGAATTGGTATCTGCTTACCATCGGTGGGTGGATAACTTAAAGCGAACCATGAATTTTGTAATAGCGTCTATTTTGGAGCTGCGCTATGACATATTTGTAGTGCTTTGTTGGCTTCGATAACCGCCGCGATCGGCCGAATAAAGTAAAACTACGTTTAATTTATTTTATATGGTAATACGGCACGCGGTCGGCAGCGGTTCAAAGCGAGCTCTTAATAAGGACGTGTCCCCTTAATTCTCGTCGGTGTGGTCACTAACATTCCTACAAGGGTTTGCTCTCTACATTTTTGTGAGTTCGATGCTCGTTTTTCTCGTCGACCATTTCCCACCTCGGTTTGTCGTCGGGAATTTAAACGAGCGCACCGATTTCAATCGCGCACCATTTGGACGCATTTTATTTGTACGCTCGAGCGACAAAAATTACAACACTTCCACTGCGACAATTCAAAAACTACGCCGCTTTTGATTATGTTTATTTCTTGATTTTCCTGCGTCCTTTATGTATTTTATGATGCATTCTCCTACATTTATGCTGCCGTAATAATATATGACCAAGTTCTTCAATAGTTTTGCTCTCTGTCATCTATATTTTATTAGGACGTGGACCAGATTATGTCTTTTATAGGACTCGACCGTAATTTGAAATTTCACCTTAATACTTTAGAGGAATACACCTGTCCTCTCATAATATTCATGAGCCGGGAGAGCCTTCATCCATTGTATTGAATCTGGTTTATAAAAATATGTCCTTGCATTTCTTATTTCATGTGGTCGGTCGTGTGTTTGTTTTGTTTTTGTCGCGGGCATTGTGCGATGGACAGCGGATTAACAAGAGCGTCGGCGCCAGGGCGTGCGGCTACGGCGGCGGCTGAATAGCAAATGCGACTTGGTGTGCGGTGCCCGTATCTAGATGCAAACTCGGTGCGCGCGCGCCGCTCCCGTGCAGATGCGCCCGATTGGTTGCATTAACATAGCACCGCAATGCCTGTTTTTATAAATCCACGAATTCATTGTACATCATAAGAAAAGAGTACAAAAGAGAAGTACTCTTTTGTACTCTTTTCTTATGCTCACATAAATCTGTGTAACTTAATACTTAGTGGGATTAACCCTGTCTCCGTCCGCTGTCTAATTGACACACGGAGAGCGTTGTGCCTTCAAATTGTGTTCAAATATTAGCCATGTGGACGTGTAAAGCGCACAGTAAACACGTTGGTCCGTCCGTCTGTTTGTTGAGTCCAATGAGCCCCGGCGGACTGTTTGCCCCGGTTATCTGTGCTGTGCGTGATCTCGGCACGGACGGGTTTACTTCATCCCGTGGGTTTTCTTTTGTCCTCCATATAAGGTGTGCAATCTGAACGTGAGATCAGCCTGGTTGCTCGTTGACACGTAGCTGCCATTAACGAGATGTCGATACGAGTATGCTGGTTGTTAAGACCACGCTTTGTTAGTCCACAACTTTTTGCATTTCTTGTTTGAAAAATCCACAATTATATGTAAAATACATGTACATATGTGTGGTTTTAGTGCCTAAATTGGACCTGAGGGTCTTGCGTCCAGCGGCAAAAAATGTATACGCTTGGAGGATGTCTATGTCCAGCAGTGGATGTCTTTCGGCTGAAATGATGATGGTGGATTTGGACCTAGTTTTGTAAGACTGCCTACTTTTATTAATGATATATTTTTGTATTGTTTCAGGTATGTACAGTGGCACTGGGTATTATCAACAGCTATATTTTTAGTAAGTAGTACCACTTTAATACCTTTAGTATTAAAGTGGATAGAGGGAAGGGAGGCCTTTGCCCTGCAGTGGTACAATACAGGCTTATAATAATAATAAAGGTATTAAATTTAATGTATTTCAACACGAATTGTTATAGCCGCCGTTAGCAGTAAATTTTGGTGCCATACCTTTACCAGTTGCCAACACTTTATGTTCCGGATCTATTAATTTATTCAATTATACACTAATCAACTAATAAATTTGTTCCTAATACATAATTTACACTATTAACGTAATTTGCTAGAAACACGCCATGCTGTTATTTGAATATTTAATTAGATATCAACAAGGTTCGCCTTGTAGCTTTTTGTTTCACAATTCTTTCGTATCTCGGCATTATCCTTTCACGTTCTTAATGATAATCATGGTTGAACGTGATGTGTAATGAGTTGTTTTTTCCTCGTAAACATTTTTGAGAGAACTCCAAGATATGTCTGATTAAAGGAAAAATAAAAATTCCTAGTAGGCTTGCCTACTTTTTGCTCCGATAGAATGTTAAGCCAGTGCATGTGCTAATGGCTAATGTACGTTAATTGGCAAGCGAAAGAAGCCGGGAGGCGAGTATTGCCAAGTTAGGGATGTCGTCCATTCACCGCTCCAGCTCACCTCGTGCGGTCGCCTTCTTTAATATCAAATACGGAGTTGCATATATAAAAAAAAAAAAACGACTTTAACGCCAAACAGCAGGGTATCGTTAGGGAATAGTATATCAAGAAATACATCATCTCTGCCACGTATTTCTCACGCTAAGTTTTATTTAATCCAGTTGCAATAAATTAGCTCTAATACCAGCCAGACGCATACCTACATACGACACACTGTCAAGACAATGTTGCTTGCTTGGATCAAAGAGATAGGTATGTCGCTGGAGGATCGTAGGGCTTGCCTTACCCAACTCTGATTAGAAAGGTGCGGTGGACGGGGTCAAATGTCAGTGCTGTATGTTGTGGTCGGGCGCTAATCAGAATAGACCACTGCACAAATGTAACTCGACCACTGATCAACGAGACAAAGTAAAAGGGACGTCGTATTAGCGACGGAGCAATGAACAAACCACAATTTGCTAAAGGTATCTAGGACCTAAGCAAAATGTACAGATGTACTTTTTTCCTATCATGGTCTGGGAAAACCTCAAATCTTAAAGATTAGACTATCGTTTCTGATTAAGTTTGCTGCGATGAGTTTTTATTGATATGGCTGTTGATAGATTTTACGCGGAAATTGAATCATTGTTCTCGGGGATTTATACACATGTAGTTTGATAATGCTTCAGAACATTTATGCCTTATCCACGTTCAATTTAAGTAGCTTAGATTGTTCTGTGAACAACTTTAAAGAGATCACAAAAATATTCTCGATTAACAAAAAAAAAAGCATTTGTGCCCAGCAGAGATTTCCATAAATTCCGACAAGTTTATACTATACAAATAAGTGTGCATTTTTTCAAGCCCACCATCTAATTAGAGCTGCGAGTCACATAGTAATTGTGTCCGGTTCACCGATACCGTTGTATACGTAAATAACATTGTTCGGTAAATCGGTACACCCGCTCGAGTGGCCCCGAGTTTTTTTTTTAATCGATTCTCTCGATTGAAGCATCGGCACCGTTCGATTGTGTTGCTTCGGACAAAAAGCTGCACGCATTTCTTATAGGTAATCGATTGTTACCACGAGTTGAATGCTGGTCTGGTGATAGGTTTCCGTGATAACCATTGTACTTGCTGTGTTCAGAAGTTTCCTTCTCAAATTGTAACATGACTGTGTGAATTGTTACAATAATTATTCTAACTGTATCTTCTGGCAAGATTGAGTGGTCCTTAGTGTTGATCCAGAAGGAAAACGTTCAAAATGTAGTCGCAGTCTGACAGTCTCATCTCGGCGACAAACAAATGTCAAACTCTTGTCAACAATGTAGGGAAATTAGAGTTATTTTTGACAAATTGAGATCAAACTGTGAACGTTCGTAAAATTACGAGAATTGCCCCTCATAAAGGGCTAAGGAAGGAACACGGATGGGTTTTAGTCAGTAAGAGTCTGACACTCCCTTCGCTCCACCCAGAGCGGGAGGGGTCATTTGATGATTTCCCATCCATAAAAAAAAAAAAAGGTATCGTTACACGTGCCGGAGCGATTACGGTTGGAGATTATATAATATCTCTCGTAATCTAAAAAGTGGATAACGTTACTTGTTCAGTGCCAATCAAATAATATTGTTTCGCTTCTGAGTTTCTCAAGGGACAATCGTAATCAAGTTTATCGAGTAGTATTTCCGCGTAATTCCAAGAACTCTCCTCATTATGAATGAAGGAACTGCTCGCTTGCTAATGAACGAGCACTTCCTTTAAGCTCAGTAGACTAGCAATGGCGACAGCACGCGGATGAGTAAGAACTTTACCTGCAACGATTATGTCAGAAGCCATTATATCAGAAATAACTTGGAGTCGCCAGTTTACATTACAAGTTCAATATAAAACTATACGTACTCGAGGCACTCATTTTAATGAGTGTAAAGTGATAATCTCCTCGATTTCAAAATCGCAGGGCTGCATATATTATGCCAAGTTTCAAGCTTGCCTACAAACATCATTAAATAACTCGTCTTTCATTCCTCTCACGACACGCGCTGGATAAGCACTTATTGCCCTTTTTTCTTAGAGATGAGCATGGAATCTTATTTTATCTTGACAGGTATTTAGCATAAGCTATGCCGTGTTAAATTCGTTGTGGTTGTTTTATTGGCTTAGCGATAGCAGGCTTCGGACCGCAAGAACGTCTTGTAGGATTACTTTTTCGACTCCGGTGCTGTTTGATTGATGGTGAGACCGATTTTGTCTGCTTGCCAGTTGGCCTGAACTGCCTGAAGTAACTTATTGACACTTTATATGAATTCTATGGGATTGCCTGTGATGCGATTGATTGGAACTGTCTGAAACCTGGGTGCATAGGGACTCTTCCTGTCACCTTGGGACTTTTGTCTTTGGTCGATGCATAATCTCTACCCGAAATTACACCTCCGCATATCCACCCCAATAGAGGCTACAGCTAATCAGATTAAATTACGCCATGTTAAAATTAATGTAATCTTCAAGGTGGCGCAAATATTGTCACCATTAGTGGACGTTAGAAAGGCAGCATGCCAGGCGAGTCGTGCCGGCCCACTCACGGAACTATTTCAGGCATTCGACCCATTCATACTAATACCACAAGTATTGTTCTTTGACACGCAGATTTGAATAGATAAGCTGATTGAAACACGATTAGAACAACAGTTGGTAGGGACTGGTTTTGTATGTAATTAAATAACGTAGACTTTGTATAATGTACCTTTGAAATAAATGACAAGTTGTTGGATATGTAATAAGTAACTAAAGTAAGTAAGTAGTAAGTATAAGTAATAAATGCTGAAGTGCCTCTTGTCTTAAATTAAAGAGAAACGTAAGAAAACAGGAAAACTAATAATCATTAAATCTGCAAGATAATGATTATGTAAATATTCGTTTCCTTTGGTTAAGTTAGAATGTAGTGCAATTGAACGAGGAACAAATTACAGAGGGGCAATTCTCGTAATTTTAAGAACGTTCACAGTCTGATCTCAAGTCTCAATCTGTCTTGACATTGATTGTCGCTAAGATGAGATTGCACTAGATTTTGAACGTTTTTAATTACGGGAATTGACCCCCTAGTTTTCTTCTTCAAATGGTGGTAAAACTTTTGTTTATGTCCTCACATTATACTTTAATTCACTAGATTTTTTTTTACAATTATAATCACTAACCCTAAATTGGTCGCCTCGATTGATGTGTCAATTTTTAACACTTCACCTTCAATTTCCGTCACTTCAAGTTCCGAACAATTACATCTCTAGACCATCATTTGATTGATTATTATTTTATGTCTGTGACAAACCATATAATGCATGAAGTCATTTTTATCCCAAAATTATAAATAAACTTAATTCTCATCCACTCAAACTCAAAGCATTTATTTCAAACTAGCTGCGCCCCGCGGTTTCACCCGCATAAGTGTCGATCCCGTGGGAATATCGGGATAAAAACTATCCTATGTCCTTCCCCGGGACTCAAACTATCTCTATACCAAATTTCATCTAAATCGGTTCAGTAGTTTAGGCGTGAAGAAAAGACAGACAGACAGACAGAGTTACTTTCGCATTTATAATATTAGTTTGGAAGTTTGGATTTGGATAAACCAATTACAGACACTTTTTAACTGTCAAGGGGTCGGTCAGTCAGAAAGTTTAAATTCCATTCCATCAGTGCAGGCAACAAGTACTTAAATAACTATAAAAAAAATGCAAATACTGACTTTGAAATTGAATATCTAAAAGCGAATTAACGTTTCAATAACGTAAAATAAGACACGAGGTATTATTATGCAGTGAACCTAAATTGAAATCAGTATTTAACCTCTACTCATTGAACTGTTAAAGATTTAATAGACGCAGAACAACATTTCAGTACCGGTTTTAAGGAGTGGTCATGCTGCATAGGCTAGCGTTTGTATTTCTTGGCAGTTCTCATAGTTACAGCGTTACGAATGCGTTACTGCATTTGTGACGGTTGACCTATAGTGTTTAAGAGTTTGTTAACAAATAGAATTATTAGTTCCCTTTCCAAAATATTTACCGTGAAATTTTAGCTTTATTTACGAGCTCATTGTAATTTAGCTCACAATCTTATTGACTGGCTGGTGTATGTCAATGATGAAATTCTTTAAACTGATCTTGAGGCAACCATATTTCGCGTAAGCATCATGCTTGGGTCGCAACCGCTCCAATTTCTACTCTGGGTTTTCCGTCTACGACGTTACTAGGAAACCGCTCTACTAATGCTCTACTAGTACCAGCTGTACGCCATCTATATGACCGCCGCGCTGCATCCAATAATGAAACATTTCCTCAATGAATCAACGTATTCAGGAAAAAATTACGTATCTTCTACTCAATAAAAATTTTAAACTCGCTGACAGACAGCCTAACCCGCCTCTGGATCTAGAAGCATAAAATTATACACAATAGTTTCTTCTAAAACGAAAGTGAGCACTAAGAATTTTAAAAAAATCACATCCTAAAGGGGTTAATTAGGGGATAAAAATTTGTATGGAAGTTCCTAATTTTTGCCGATGGGAAATCTCATTGGGCGCACGGCTTGCTCAGCAAATAAATTCTTATAACCTTGAAGCAATCCTGCAGAGTCCGCTCCGATACCACACAGTGATCCGACCTGAACAGAGGTGCGGGCAGCAAGCTCAGAGGCGGGCGATAGAGCGTGTCATGATCGGCCGCAAATCTAGACCACAGCGCCTACCGTGGTACAGGCTAACGTGCTCTAGTCGAGCGTGGCCTAGCCAGCCTGGCCCACTGCGAGCGTTGAACCTGATGCGCCTCAATGGACACGGATTAGGTACCAGACGAGCGGACGCGAACAATCAATCGATCGGTGTGAACAGTTTTATAAGCTTGGAGGTATTACTTTTCAAAAGGTCTGGGGTCTGGTGGTGTCGACTTTGGCACAAACCAATTGTATTGTGCAAACGTTTTGAAGTGACGATCTGGCGGCTTACTTTTTGTAAAAAAAGGGCATGAACTTTCAGACACTATAAATCGTGATCACTTGTACGTACTAATTGCAGTCCCTCTAAAATTAGTATTTTCTAAAACTCACTTCTTGAGAAAACTGAAACGTAGCTTTCGTAAAAAAACAATGAAATATCTAGATTCTAGATATAGTTGCACTTAATCAACTTCTTGATTGCTACCGTATTATTTAGTTGTTTGCTCTTACGCATTTTACTTAACTTTAAGGCTGATTGATGATTTAAATTAAAATCAAATTAAACAAAGAAAACGCAAATAAACTCTGTATGTAAAGAAGATTGAGTATAAATTGAATGTAATGAATAAGTGATCACTGACATTTATTTGTGTTTGTGCTATCATTGCAAAACATTTTCTTTTAATTATACATATTGAAACTTGAAGGTAGCTGTACTGTACCTCATGGAAGATAAAATTGAGGTCTATCAGATATCTTCTCACGGAGTACACTTATTTGCCAACTTTAGTCGTTTCGAAAACACGATCCTCCAAATTAGTCCTCCAAAGTGGACTAGTGTTTGAAGACATGTTCCCGTCTAGGTTGTATCAAAACAAACAGTTAAAACCTCGCATTTCCAAGATGTCTAGATGTGAAATGTCTACTAAATTGGTGTGAAATAAATTGCCTCGTTTACAGAGAAAACATCGCGGCTACAAAAAGTAAGTTGACAGGGTTAGAATTAACCGCCCGTCTCTGGCGTGTTCAAAGAATTCAGTCTTTGTTGTCGTTCTACAAAACGCGCCACGGAATTCTTAAAAGTTCTATCGAGGTGAGATCTTCAGGGTCATCACTTGGACACATCTTAAGAGCTCAGTAACTAGCTCCGTTGAGTTTCTTTTCACATTTTGTGTTCGTATTCAGTTGATCATCTTGTTGCTAAGCTATATGTATAGCTTAAAATATCCCTCCATATCGTCCGGTTATCTTTATTGGTATTATTAAACTTTCAAATGAAGCAAAACTATTGATTTGTAATTAGTCGGAAATATTCTGTCCCACATAAGCTATTATTATCAAAAATCTTCTCGTTAACATATTTTTTCTTTTATTGTGATTCTGTATTTGTCACGACCTCTAAAACATTCGTCGAGATCCGAGTCGCTCGTGCTCGCGCTTCCACTTTTTGTTTGCCACATGGTCGTCGCGCCGCCATCTTTCCAAGAACTGTCGCTTTACAGAAAAAAACCTCACCTGAATTCTCAGTCGCGGTCGACAAAGGTGTGAATATAATTAATGGTTTATCAAAGGATCCGCCTACCTACTAAAGTTCTGCTCGTTGCAACTGATTTGGACATGAGCTCATTTAAGACCGACTCCCGAATTTTGATTCCTCAGTTTTTTTACTGCATCATATGAAACATAACTTCAATGGCCGAATATTATTTTGTCCTACATCAATCAAGATACGGCACCGTCTCGAAAATTTAATTGGACTGCCTATAAATCTTGCATATGAAAGAGTCTGATTTCATCGCTGCACATCGGTGTCTGCGGGCTCTAACAACGTCATTAGTCGACACCTTGGCTGCATAATTTTATATCTGTCACATTTGTCGCGGTTATCTCGTCATATTTCTTGACATAAAACCGGTTATTTCTGTGTACCTATTACGTCTGCTCTATCTCATTTCTCAAGTTGTGATGGAGCTTAGGTTTAGTTACATGTCACTTGATCGTTTAGTAGTCTAAAGTATGCGACGTCATGAACTGTAATACTAAACCCTTGGCTAATCTGCGCCATAATTTGCATTCACTGACTTGAGATTACATGGAGAATATGTCTTGCCGTCGGATTATTCTATAAAGTAGTCAAATGTAAGTTCCTAAGTTAATCTGGGCGTGCATAGACTTTGGTTTATATTGCATTTTTGCCTGAGGAATGTCGAAGTTGTTCCACGCAATTCGCGTTGGCAGACTGGCTTTGCGGAATGAGTTCCAGTGTATCCGTTAACCATAGATTTATAATAACGTCCAGATGCCTAGTACGCGCTGTCAAAATGCTTCGAATTCACAGACACCAAAATAGTGTATTCGTTCGTTAGCCCCGCCCATAGGCCGCCATTACGCGACAGACGTTCAACGCGTGTACGTCAGAAAACGATGTTAAATATAATTGAAAAAATGACGGTTTGTGCAGTGAAATCGTGTAAAAACTACACTCCAAAAAAAGACAAGGATACGAACATCACATTTCACAGGTAAGTTTGCAATTTTATGATGAATTTCTACGTATTTCATTGAAATTATTACGAAAACAAAATAAAAACAAAACGACGCCATAATATTTGAGTATTGCCAAGGTAAGGCATGAAATATTTTTACCCTTTTTTTATGCTGCGATATTTTAATATTGTATAATGTTACGAAATCAACATTATTATTATCAACAAAATGATATCAATGGTTGCCAAGGGTATGAAATACTTTTACCATCTTTTTTAATACTACGATATTATTGAGTCAACAAACGGATTTGGAGCGAAACAATATTTTGGGTATGTTTGTTACATTCACGTATCATCATCATCAGCCTATAATGTTCCCACATTAACGTATGTTTAGCGATAATTCTCAAACCAGTACCACTCACAAAGTTTCTGATTTATAATATTAGTACCTATGATATTAAAAGTTTTTTGTTCATTCACACATGTTTACGAAAACCATGTTAAAAATAAAATTATAACAATCTTCAAAAACTATCATAAGAGTCAATCGGTATGAATGTAAAAGGCAGGTTTCATTTTGTACACATATAATAACTATATAATTACCTAAGTGAATATGAATAAGAAAACTACACGAATTTTCCCACATTTTGGGGTAATCATTTTGCGCTGGTATTAGAAAACGTCACGCACACAACTGCAGAAACGATAATAATACACTTGCGGTGGGCGGTACCAACGCACACGCGTATCACTAAATGCATTCAATAAGAACGGTGCGTTTTGCACGGAACACTCAATCTGGACGTTATTATAAATCTATGCCGTTAACGTTGGTGATTGCGCCTCCTGTGACAATAGAATGAGGCATTGTCTTCCCGGTGTCAGTGTGCCGATTACCTGGAATCATCGTCGTCGTCAGGTCAATGGCTCAACGCGCGCAGCTCGTAATTACCGTGATCGTTATGATTTAGGTAATGGTGTTGTTATGGCTGCCTTAACCTGATATCCTACGTGTCCGTTACGTTTTATGTTCCTTATGACATACGTGATCTCGAGGTCTCCAGTTGCCAGCCAATTATATTTATCGTATGTGTATGTTATGTCTGCCTTGCAGGTTTACTAGTTTTTCAGAGATGTTTTTGTACATCGTGTATATTTTTTTTTTCTTTATCCTCAAAACCTATAAAATTTTGTCATAAATCTCGTAAGTATAAAATATTATGTTTTTTTTTCTCAGACTAATTCATCGAGGGGCGGGGTAATAAATGTCTTCTATGCATTGATATAAAAATATATAAGTCAATGCTTCTATATCTAATCCTATACCTATCTTAGACGTAGCTATTATATTTTGATATTTATTTTATTTCGTTTTATGCTGGTCATTAAAAGGCACCTTTTATTTACGATTTGCACCAAGCCCGAGCTATACAATAGCATCGCAGGTATATCGCAGGTAGTTCTTTGTGTTAAACGAAGTGTTCTCAAAACGGACGGTGCGGACCATTGTCAGTTATTGAATCTGACGACACCGTGTCTGCCAGATGCGATGTCCTATTGTCAGAACCACGAGAAAAAGTACATTTTCTAAGAAACCTCCAGCTTCGTTGCACATGTGCGTCGCTCAGGGATGCTGTACCTGCACCCACAGCTCGTAAAATGGTACCTTTTGTGAAATATTGTATAGGGTTTTATGTTCAGCATTCGGTCGGTTGCGTTAGTATTGTAAGGTTTTACGACTAGTAATCATTAGCTCACCTTTGTTCGATAGAATTTACCATTCGCTAACAACGGAATTTCTCCTTTGAACGATGTGAATGCACCTTAGTAGAATTTTAGATTTAAGAGTTATTCTTTGAAATATATTTACTGCGGAAATCTATTTCCTGTCCTTTCATTGAAATTCATCATTAGAAAATTAATAATGCATTGCTGAACGAAGCTCCAAGTGGTTAAATGTAAATACTGGATTTATATTTACATGAGGTTTGAAATCTTACTTACCTTGTAAAGAAAAAGCTCTACTTGACATTCCATTTATATCTTGAAACAAATTACAATAAATATATCAAATATTAATTTATTCTGTTTAATTTATCATACTAATGTAAATCTCAGTAATACCAGAATCGTTCACGGCTTTGCCTGTATAAAACTATTTGTACAGCTTCTAAAATGTGTCGTATATTTAGAACGACGCGAACACATCCAATATTTCAGTCTAGCCCACCTGATCTCGAGATAATGCCTATATCGGGCGCATAGTTTCGTCCGAGACGGCTCGGCGCGCAAATACTCTCGCGTTGGCACCGCATCACGGATGTCGCCGTCTGTTATGTCTACAGTCTAGCTCCGAACACCTGCAATTTTACAGCTTTTCATACTAATACTATAATAAATGACGATTACGTACCACTAATGATTATAGTTATCTAATTGCACAACGGTATGTGCTTGCCAAAACAACCTCCGATCGCACGCTTGATTAACGTTGGCAATTACAGCCTACAGGAGATTAGGCTAGGAAAGATGGTGTATAATTAGAAAAGGTTTAAAGTTCCGTTATGTTACTATGACTTCTTATGTTACCGAATCGCTAAAAGACAATTTAAAAAAAATTGGTCCTTTGGATCTTGAATTCTTGAAGGACTAATATTAAAGTCATGCGTCCGGTTGATAACTTATTACGTTTTTCCGCCAAAGTATGTTTCTAAACCTTTCATTTTGTTCGGTTCGAACTTTGCACAGCTCAGAGCAGTCACGATTATATTATTATTATTACGTCAGAGGAATCTGTTATTGTCAAGTCAGGACTCTTACCCCCTTAAAGCATGCACGGTTCTGTTTCACCTTTAGATTTACTAAGCTATACTTACACATGATTTGTATTGGTTCCATTTCACAAGTTTCACGTATTTATTGCGTCAAACTTAAGTAAATGTAAATAGGAAACGTTTCTCTGAAGTCACAGTTATCCTCCCACAGCGTCACGAGTGGGTAAATAATTGTATGAACTTTTTGAACCATCCCACACAAACTGAACTCGGTCAGCACTCAGCAGTCGGACACTTTAACTACCAAGTCCAAGCATCTGCACTTAGTATATTCCCACGTACATTGTATAATATTTTGAACTGAATGGTGAGCAATTTAATACGATTTACATTAAGTCTTGTAAGTGGTCAATGGGGGTCAATATTTTATTGAGGTAAGGTAATTGAAAGACGCAGAAACCTGATAGCTGGTCGTTGGCGACTTTAGTGCGCATAATGTGCGGTCACAATGTTCGTCTGCGCGGTGTACCGTTATCCTGACCGAGAGTCATACATATCTCGCAGATATGAAGGAAAGATTTCGCAGCATTCTGTAAAATGGTATGCGGGAAATGATTAATACACCTGCATTTAACTTTCTTTGTATTTAGAACTCTTACCATCAGTATGCTGCGTTTGTTGGTTGGAATTCTGCCGTATTTAATTATCTTTGCTGCTTTTACATTTCTGGAATGGATGACTTTAATTTGGGTTTCCACAAACGATAACCAGCCCCCTGAGCCCCCTGAGCCCCTTTGGTGCACTCTGCTTCTGATAAAGTGCATGCGTCAAAAATATATGTAGTGTGAAACCATCTTGCTTACCAGCTAAAAATAGCAAGCCTAGTCGAGTATAGCTTGCATCTCATCTTGCTTTGCATGATTCTACACGAAAGAGACATATTGGAACATGCTTAGTTTTTTGGATAACAGGCAAGAAAATTCACCCAGTTTAATAGGTGTACAGTTAATAAAACTGATGAGCATTCACTTCATTAAGTAATATCTAAGTGAGAACTAGTCTAGTAATGTAGCACTCAGCGGAACCAGTTGTCGGTGATTAACATCTTAAACTTAATGCCGCGCCGATCCCACGACAAGATTTGGGTCTTCAGGAAATTAAAGCGGCTCCGTTCGATGGTGGACACACGCCGTCGGAAGCAGGGTCTATCTCAGCGGCGAATGACGTCGTCCGCTCTCCAATCGCCAATCAGTCGTCTAGGATTGCCGGATATCGACACCCAGTAATTAATGGTTCAGAATTTGAACGTTTCTGTAATAAGCACTCGCAATTTTAATGTTAATCAAGATGACTTGGCCGAAGAGTCAGTGAACGCATCTAATGATCATGTTGCGAAATTGGTTTGACTGCACCTTGATAACTAAATTAAGCGCGATATAAATAACTGGAACCTGTCTCAATTCATTTTATAACGCATTAGTAACATAAAGGACCCAAGGTGCCAATAAAAGATAAAGACAAACTTGTAGCAATGAATACGTATGAAGAACAGCCATAAAAGCCCGAGCGATTTAGAGAACATATGCGATCATAATACTGTTTTATTATTTACTCGTAAAGGAAACTCAATAAGATTTATGGTGTCTACGTACCGCAGACTAAATTATTTATCTCAGAAGCAGTTAAAATTATCTATAAATAAATTACTCTCGATATAAAGGCGATAGTAATGTTAGTCGTAATAGGTCGGGATGCAACACTGTTGCTCCAAAAGTGTTGTTTTATAGTTGTATTAACATTCCTGTGGTCGAAATTAAAGCAGTGCCTATCTACTGAACGGTTGTCGAGAATCAGCTCAGCGCTGACCACAGGAAGGAGGCTTCATTTAAATTCTAGTAACGTAAGTTTAAGGGTCTCGTAGACACGAACTCTCGATGTTTGTAATAGAAGGCAATTTGCATTTAAATTCAGTTCTTTTAAACGATCGGGCGAGGCGTATTGGGCCATAAATACTTATGCTAATTTAATTCGAATTTATCAGCACTACATTGTCATCAATGAATTGAAGTGTTCAAGCGACGCGTTTGCATTAATTTAATTCCTCTTCAAAACTCTTTAAGTAGCACCCTCAGAATACAGTTCTGTATTCTGAGGTAGCACCGTAAGTCGGTAGCTATCAACTCATCTAAATAATAAACGTTTAATAGCGAAGGCGACACACAAAATCATAAATATTTAAATTGCCAATGTTACCGAGACGTCGAATAAAAATAAAATGTCTTGACCTGTCGTAAAGTGCGTCGTAGACATGACAATGTGTGAAAAGGATTCAAATAAGGAGTACAAAGAGTTCTACGCCAAAAGCATTGGCTTGGCTCGCACCCTACAGACGTGGAAATTGGTACTGTAATGAATGATGACGTAATACTGTACCGAAATGATCGACAGCCGGCCACTCAGTGGTAGTAAACATGCGTAAGCGTCATTCACAGACGCGGCCGGATATTGAGCATGTGTGAGTGTGCTCACACGTCACACACTCCCGCAGATGGGTGAGTGTGCGCAGTGAAATTATGAAGTCATTTCTATACTGAATACACTCGATTCCTATATTATTGTTCGAAGATAGTTGCATCACGTTTCGCCTTTGAATCCAGTGTAGTGTGGTCTATTATGCTTGCATGTAGCAGTCGTAGGGACTCCTTGCATAATAGTCGTAATAATATTCATAATATCATCCGATTGTTCTCGGGTGTGCATATTATCTGCGTTCGATGTGTGTCATCGAACTATAATACTGACTGTCTGATCTATTTGAGAATTTTATGTATTGTATAGTATCCATTTTAATTAAGTCAAAACGTTTTACGTCTGTACCGTTAACTAATCTTTTGATATAAAATCTATTAGCATTAGAGATGATACGATCGAAGTTTCTGCTCTAGTCAATAATAATACTTGAATTTATAGCTGTAATAACCTCCACACCAATTATAAAATTTCAACAGATTACATATATTATTTTCTGCTTGTTTCCGGTGGATTTATCTAAATATTGACTTCTCATTCATGAATCAATTGATTTATGTACCGGATAACCGGTAGAAACTTCATAAGTTTTCGTAAGCGTCTGGTTTGGAATCTTATTTACATGATTTTTAGGCCTTTGACATCTATCCAATAACCGTTTTGAAAATGCCAGCTTTTCCGTTAATATATTTGAGACAAGTCAAAGAGTTATTGATTACTACATGTTTCAACAATATTGACCAAAACGCGCTCGCCATCGCTCATATTATATCAACTAATGCCAAACACTATTTCATTTCTTCGAATATCTCGCTCTTGGCACATGTTATTTTTAAACAAGATACTAACTGACTAGGTTTTAAAAGGCTGTATTTCCCAAGACCTCTCTTTCGCTAATCTGCAGGTGGATTGGCAATGTCATAAATACACGTTTCATCAAAAAGAAAGTTCCATCACATCCCGACTAGTTGCGACTCGTCTACAAGTAAGAGGTCACGACTCACGACTGACGAAACTAGTTTCGTATATAATAGAAATTTAAAATCAACACACCCAATCATCATCATCATTTGCCTAGCCTTTTCCCAACTATGTTGGGGAATAATGAAAATAATAATCAATCAACGCACCCAATATTGGACAAATTAATGTTCTGCCTTATATGGTCCGAGACTTGACTAAAATGGTCTCTGGAGTCGTAATTGTGCGAAGCATTATTGTGATGGTGATTTACTGTCTTCCAAGTCTTCACTGAGGCTTCCGTTAATAGTTCTGCTAAATACCACACTGGCATGTTGAAAATTTATATGGTTGTAATCATGTTTCTCTTAGGAAAGGGGTTATTGACTAGCATTCTTTGTAAAACTTCTTGCAATGTAAACTTCTACTCATGCCTGAATCATAACACTTTTTTTTGCTAGTTTAGATTCTGGCCATGTTGGTTTCATCATCAATTTCTCTCTCAACTCGTTTTTGGTCATTGACAAGAGTAGTTAAATAAAAGTAATATAATTTATGTTTTAATTTCTTTTTAACTTTTGCTAGACATTTATTGCTTTTGAAGATAGCTGTCTCGGCAAGTGAACACCTGTGTTTATTAAGATAGCTACTATAATTTTAGAGAATAATTTCGACGGAGACGTGACTCACATGCATCTAGTTCTTAGAATTGACATTTAGCGAAGCAGTTTCTGTGATTACTGCATACATGTACGAGTATTGTTGGTAAAATTCAGAGGCGTCTAAAAATATAACCAGGAACCAGGTCAACTGCTGATGTTATTGCTTTAATTGTCATACGACACAGAAAGGATAAAGCAACAACATTACGTAATGAAAATCCACAAACAGATTCTTGAATTAAAATAAAATCGTTTAAGAACTTAATTTGGATAGCAACTTGACTTGTTCAATTAAACAGTCTCATTCTGTTCTATTACCCAACGTCGTTTAAGACTATCAAGAGAAGTTTGTCTATCTTAAATTGATAATCAATATGCATATGTGTACGTGCGCGTGTTGATAACCGGCACACCGATGGCACTGTTGCAGACTGGTCTGGGGCCCGTTATACTCTCAATGGGCCTCATCAATGGACCACGGCTATTTGCATAAACATATATATAGTAACATCTTGATCACCAGTTCATTCATCTTCACGAAACTTCGTTATAGCTGTACTTTGATTAGCTGAGTTGTTTTTCTTTGTATAAGGTGTGTTTGGTTTGTGCTCTATCTTGAATTTGATTTTTAGAGAGGTGTTTGTTTTGGACACACTTGCTCTATTGGATTTTCATTCATATACTATTGAAGCAGTTATAAAAAAAGCCCGTTTGACGATAATGCTTTTGGCATGCATTATCCGTCTTACTATGTAAGTTACTTGGCAGCAGATACATATGATGCAACAAAATGTTATTAAAGTAACTGCATAGATTTTTTCCCTCCTAAATAATTTTGATTCAACACTTGCTAGAGGATGTTTCCAAAAGTTTATTTCTGTGCTCTAAACACGTATTTGTGGGTAGATCGCGTATCATATTACCTTTGAACCGGTTCTGATTTAGGCAGTTGTTTTTTCGCAGTCTAATTTGATTAGTCAGTCAGGTGTCTAATGGCCAATATATTATCATAGACAGCCAATTATTATAATCAACTAGCATGTGATTTTTGGAGAAAAATATTATGCGTTCTGTTTGATTTATAATTTATATACAGGGTGAATTTTTCAAGTGGGCGTGGATGGCCAAATCCGAAACTATGAGGACTAGCGAAAAGTACTCAAAGGAGTCGCGGGCTCAATTTTGATGAAAACTAAAACTGCATCATTGGATTTTTGAAAAATCAATATTTCTAGCCAGGAATCGAACCTGTTGATTTTGAAAAAAAAAACACACGCTGTATTATTCCACCATTCGATAGTGTCGCTGATAAGGATCGAATTCTGGGAAGTAATGACATACGGCAAACTAAAGGAAAGAGCTCATTTTTACCAAAATATGTAGGTACTTTTTTTATTTTTCTTATGTTACCTACCTCATCATCATCTGCCTAGCATTTTCCCAACTATGTTGGGGTCGGCTTCCAGTCTAACCGGATGCAGCTGAATACCAGTATTTTACATGGAGCGACTGCCTATCTGACCTCCACAACCCAGTTACTGGGTAATACGATACCCCTACCCCTTGGTAAGACTGGTTGTCAGACCTTCGAGCTTCTGACTACCCGTAACGACTGTCAAAGATCCAGGAATGACCGCCGGGACCAACGGCGTAACGTGCTTTCCGAGGCATGGAGGGGTCTCGGTATGTAAAGATGGTCACCCATCCACAGACCAACCGCGGCAAGCGTGCGGCAACCTGATGGATTGAACCTGTGCGGCTGTTATTATTTAGCCGGGCCCGGGTTATGTTACCTACCTACTAAACCTTAACTGATTAATTGTTCAAAATTATGACCATTGTTTTCAATACATAGCTGGATTCGACGTCTCAAGGATTGTACTGCATTCAGCATTAAAATATGATTGATTCCATTAGAATATTTTCCAAAGATCGTAATAGAAATTTAAATTAAAAACATTATGTTGTGAGGGTTACTGCACGGCGGGTGTGTTCATAAAAATATTGAGCATCATTTCGAACAAGGTAGGTACGTAATGTAGGTACGAATACTTTAAAATAAGAAGTTTATTAAAATTCAACATTTTCCTTAAGTTTGCCGTATGTCATTACTTCCCAGAATTTGATCCTTATTAGGGACACTATCAAATGGTGTAATAATACAGCGTGTGTTTTTTTTTTCAAAATCAACAGGTTCGATTCCTGGCTAGAAATATTGATTTTTCAAAAATCCAATGATGCAGTTTTAGTTTTCATCAAAATCGAGCCCGCGACTCCTTTGAGTACTTTTCGCTATTCCTTATAGTTTAGAATTTGGCCATCCACGCCCACTTGGAAAATTCACCCTGTATATTGCTAAAATATTATGACAAAATTATACGTCTACGCAGATATGCCTAATCTTGTCGAATTCCAGCTAGGGTTGAATTATGTTTTACACAATTCTTTGAGTATTTCAAATAAAAGAGATGTTTCAGCGTCAATCATTTTCCAAAAGCATTTTAGCACGTAATCGGAAATTGTACTAAACAGTGATGTCAGGCCTCAAGATGTTCTACTCTCTATGTCGAAGTACAAATGAAGCTGATAAAAAATGTAGCAGTTTTTCTCATCGGACTTTGACACGAATTAAAATGCGACAGTGGTCTAATTGTTTCTGTTATGGATCGCCGTGGGAGGGTTAATGGTACGTTTAACCCCACCTTATCGACGCTAATATGGCTTTACCAAATACTAACTAGCTACTAAATAACTTTATTTTTTCAGTATCGCAGTTCGTTCTATTTATGACTAATGGGCTATATCTCTCGTTTTCTTTTTAAATTGCGTGCTAAAAATAAATGCTGCATCATTCTGTTTGATTAATATGGAATCGTGGGTGCCTCCCTTGTCTTAATAGAAGCGAGCATATCTTCACCCGTGGGTGTTGTAACTGACGTCTTGTATCAGCTGATAGACAGCAGCATCCATCAGCACACTCTGTACAGAATCTGGTTCCACTAAGGACTGTGGCGACAGGAAAGTCGCGCTGGTATAACTAGACACTATTTAACGAACGGAACTTGTAAAACATTTGCTAATGAATAGTTACGAACCCTTAGATCCATAAATACTAAGCAGGAAAAGCGCACATTCGTCTGCACAAATCTAGATCAAAAACATAATAGTTGATTAGCCCGACTCAACCGTTACTATTTAATTTTCTCTTCATGTTGTTTATCTCATTAAAAATCTGAAATTTACTTTCCCGTTGGCAGATAACGATCGCATCGACAGACGAAGTGAGAATACTAATATTGTTACACTCGGATAATTTAAATAAGAACAAAAGCGTATTATAAATTCTGGCGTCGATCGAAAGCGCATCCGATTTGCACTTGTGATGATACTCACATCCGTAATTATATCGCACGTATTAACAACCGAACGTGGTCGTTCAGAGCTTTCATCGTGTTGCAAATTACCTTCTGAATAACACTAATTATTTTTTTTGTTCTGTAGCCGAATATCGCAGATGCGGCGATAGGTATCAATTTGTGGATCATAATTCGTGTTTTGCTGCGTTTCAACAGGCACGCTCGTAAAATTATGTACACCTTTCAGTGCAGAAATTAGATACCTATATATTTTTTTTTTAAAGTAGCTCAAGTTGTTGCTTTTGGCATACAAGTGTTAAAGTGCTCTCCAGAAGTCGTGGATAGCAGTCACGATTCGCTGATTTTGGCTGATTCTAATTTAATAGATTTGATAACATTTAAAATTGTAGAGCGTGCTTATTTCTTAGATTCAATGTAAAAAAGAAAATGAACTAATATTTCCAGAGTAAATACATTTTTGCAGCTACTTTTACTGAACTGTACTTTTATTTGACATTGATGCATCATCACTTCATTAGTTTCCCGTTCGATATTAACTTAAGAAAAAGCTCGTCTCATCCATTAAGCTTGATGTACTACCCGCTTTTTTGTTCCGTTATCTTGGAGATCGTGGATCATATTGTTAGCGTTTTATTGGTGCAATCCGTCATGTCTTCAATCCGCCTTCGATCGCATCGCTAATGGCGCGCGCCCACCGCGCTGTTTCGCAATAATCATCAATTTACGGTAATTGGCCGACGAACACCTCCGAGCAGCTCCGAAGGCTTGTTCTCTTATTTCTCAATAGTAATCGAGGGGTAGTGTGGGCGGTGGTGACCTCTCGGCACGCGTGGGTGAGCTTTCTACGCCGATCCGATGCGCCACGCTTCTCTAATGGCTATACGACCACGTATCAATACGTGAATGTTAGTTTTATGACAGTGCTTTAGCGCCTGTGATCAATGACTTGACAGAAATATTGACCATTCAATTCTCTCCGGTGTCGATTTGTTGAGAATATTGTCGAGTAGTTCTGTTTGTTGTTGCAAACAGGTTGCAGAGATCATAATACTGAATAATTCAACAGGATAGCTTAAGTCGTGAACCGCCTACTGCACTCAACTGCGCCGTTTTCTGTACCGAAGCAAGACTACGTCGCGTCGGTTTGTTCCTAAAGACTATGTAATGCATTGTTTATTTTATGAAGCGGCCGGTTTTGTTTTTTAATCATTAGTGTCGGTTACACTGGCTTGAACAGGCAAGGTTGATTACACCGCAGCTGTCAATAGGCAGTGTTTAGTTTCACAATAAAAAGCAAAGTATTAGTTGACGAAACCAAATTCCACGTGAACGACGCTGGGGACCAGATTTGGGGACCCGCATCAAAAATTCAAATAACGAAACAGCCTTTCATGGTGTCTTACTAAGTATTTGGCGGTCTACTAAAAAGTTACTTCAATGTAGTAAGTAGACTACTACTTACTAAGTTTACTTCTACGATTCCGTCAAAAATTTCCTTATTCTCTTATGATCCAGCACCGTAGCTCATGGAAAACATGAATTAATACTATTAGCCTCATTCGTTTCTATATCCCTTCCTATCTAAAATTATGGAATAAGCATAAGCAAAATTAGCCTACAATGTTCCCACTGCTGGGACACAGGCCTCCTCTCTTCGAGAGGGAGTGGGCTATAATCCACCACGCGGGCCCAGTACGGGTTGGTGGATGTCACATTTCTTCGAATTTTTTGTTCTAGGACATGCCGGTTTCCTCACGATGTTTTCCTTTGCCGTTTTGTATATATGAAGTGCCTGCTTGGGTTCGAACCTACGACCTACAACCTAAAACTTGTTAGTCGCGGCCGTTACCACTGGGCCACCATTGGAATATGGATGGAACTCTCCAAAATAATAAAGCTCACACTTAACAGATTTTTTGTCCTTCGATCCGGATACAATGTTCCTTTCTGGTGATAAAATATCGTATTACACATTTGGCCGCCGAAGTAAATGAAGTGTTCTAAAGCGTTATATTATTTTACATATCGCGGGTCGGATTATAGGAATATTTTAATACTTAATTTTATATTTAATCATGTTGTTAATACATGAGGCCGAGGCTGGCGAGTGGTCAGATTATGACGCAATTTAATACCGGCCTTCTTAAGAAAAGGAGGAACAAGAAGAAATAACTCATAATAATAGACACTACTTTCCTTATGCCACATCTTATAATAAGCCAATCCTAGTTAACAAAAAAAAGAAAGAAATGCTTTTAAAATTTCATGAATTTATATGGCGATGTTGCACGAGCCATTATACGAAATTATAATAGTAATGGGTGTCGTGTGTCACCGTAGGTTCGACGTTAATGTCGTCTCCGCATTTAATGTCGCGGAAGTCGCCTACGCGCCGAGATTTAAAACGCTCACGACTAAAGAGTCGCACTTTACTTTATTGACCGCTTAGATCGGTGTATGATAATCGTAATTACTGCCCGTTATAGTAACTAGTAGCTGGCTGATTACTGAGACACCTGTCTTAAATTCTATGTTTTACGCAAATTATTGAAGCTTTTATGGAATAATTTGCGTTATGATATTGTAATAAATTTTTTTAATAGTCCTTTAAATTAAAACACAGTATTTCGTATTTAAAGGCTGAGGAAAGTGGAATAAATGCAAATAAATGTTAGAAATTCTTGCATTTTGTAAACGTAAGATTACAAAAGAAATATTATAAAAAACGTGCTGTATCATTTGACGGCAACACAGCATAACCATAACAGTCCTTTTCGTTTAAACCAGAACGCAAGGTTCGTTCACAACAGTTTTAAATTCAAGAAAACCTATCTTCTGGTTCTTTAGACCATAGGTACTTTCATCCTCTCGATATAACATACAATGCGTTCCTATGCTAATGCAAATCAAATACACAAGCACCGAGTCTGTTTAATATTCCACTTAATCCATAAAATCTGTAACCCGATATTTGATAACTCATTTCATGAACCTCGCTACAGTATATCAAACCACAAACGTGAATTGTATAATGCATAAAAGAGAGAATGAAATAAATATTATGTTGGAGGAAGGCCTGACAGTTACGTAACATCGCATCGGCCACACAGTGCGCCCGCGCCGGTCAAAAGTTCGCCTGCATACGCCCACGCGGATTCTGGAGCCGGCACATCACAGGAAAGGCGTCCAGAAGTACGACTCTTTACAACATTTGCAGATCCTTTAACATTCGTTACAAACACTTAATCAACGCGAGAACTGATAAATCACATACATAGCCTGACAACTTTTGTAGCATACATATACTATATGCTATAACAGTGACTTCTTTTGTATGCTACAAAAGAAGTCACTGTTAGCAATAGTTTCATTTAAATACAGGGCAGGGCTCCAGGATTTCTGGAGCCCTGCAAGAAGCATATTTATGCTTCTTTGCTTGAAAAAGAGCTGGGTAAAGGCGACCTTTCATGAGTTTATGTTCTCCCAGTCTGAAGAACAAATCTTCTGCACTTGACTATTTTGTGGATTGCTTATTTATACCAAGATTTCGGATCGCCACCATCGCGACACCTTATCGTTACTCATTATTAATGAATAATGATCCTCCACTATAACGGAACCTTTAACTCAATGGAGTAAGGTTGATAACAGCTAGTTCAGTGTAGTTTTAAGTTCTATGGTTGTTAAAACTGAATTGTTCAAGTATTCTAAAACGTGAGTTACGACAAAATTGTTATTTATTGATGTGAACCTTTGTTTGTAGGTGAATGAGAAATTGTACAAAAACGATATACTTATAATGTATTATATATCTTTTTCATTAATACATACTTAATGTATTATTTATTGATAGTATATACCGTTTAGTTATTGATTTATTCGGACTTGATTATCGAAAAATCGTTTTGGTCCCTCAAGACCAAAAACTTTAACATACGGGAACTGTTGGTGTTGCGATTTTTGAACCTTCAGGACCAAGGAATTTATAACTACGTTATTTAATGTGCGTATTATATTAGTTGTAAGATTACTTATTCAGTTCATTAGCTTACAGCCGGCTCGGCGCTTGTCGCGGCGATAGTCCAATAACTCAGCTACCCCCGAGGCCATGTATCGCCGACCAGACACGACTTTCTCGCTGTGGGCGTCACCTGTCGTGCCATACCGTGTCCATCTGGCACACTCGCATCTACACTCTCGACCGCTAAAATATATCTTATATATCTACATATAAGAAACATATTAAACACAACTCTAGCAAATGCAACCTTGCCAGGTCTCGCCCACAACCGCTCATTGGACTCAGATCTAGCTCGTCTAGAGACGCTGCATTCATTATTTTGAGCTTCATTAAAAATTGTTTCATAACAACACTTTCTAAAGTTGGCGTCTTACAACTTATACTCCATTGTTGATAGAATCGTGTCTATTCATAAAAAGTACCGCTCAATTATTTCCATATCACGTACTTAATAGATATGTTGCCATTCTTGTCAATTTAGCTTTTAAACCTCTTTTGTTGACTAGTATCGCGCTGTCATCCAATGTTGAATTAAACAATTTAAACGTTGCTTCATCATTTTTTCAATGTAATTCATTATTTGTTTCGTTTACATACTCGTTTCGTTTGTTTCGTTTACTGGTTCGCCTACATGTACAGTTTTTGTCTTGCCATTAAACATGATTGTCTGTTGTCAGTCATAGACAAAACATAAAATTGCGACATTAATTCAAGTTTGAGTGACGTTCAATTTGGCTGTATTTGTCCAACTATCGCCCACTGTCGAATTTATACCTTTCAATCGTAATCTTTTCATCCATCTGAACGTTCATTGACAGATCATTAATTACATCTGTTACTGTCAAAACCATTTGTTTACGTTTGTTCTTCTAATTCATTCCGAGCGTTGTCGACTTCGTAATCCGTTAAAGTAATCTCTTTGATAAGATTATCTGTATCTGAGTAAATTATGTATCTTTTGTCCTCTATATCTATTGATATGATATCGTATCCAAAATTCTACTGCGTAGTATTTGTGTACCAGTATATCTAGAGCTGTCGTAGCCACCCTGGTGCACAATTGTGAGCATTTTTTTTAAATGTCAATTTGTCATTCGCCACGTACTTCAACGTTGCGGTTGCACAACGCAGCCCATTGCCACTCCGCATGATACACTCGACCAAAATAAATTGTTTATCACCTCAAGATAGGCATTAGGTTAGGCAGACATATGATAGTGTAGTTCTCTCCTCGCTGATAACGACCGCGCCCCTACAATTAAGATTATCACGACGTGATTAACAGATTACATTCGACCTCAAATTGCGCAGTGTTTGGGTTTTTATAAAAGTTTACAGCCTATCTGTAACATTTTTGCTACCGAATTTATTGAGTGGCCTGATTATTTGGGACTGCTATCTCTTCGAAGAGTGTTCGACGTTAAATGTGAAAATTTTACTCAATGACGTCTGTGCGTCGTAGTATCAAAGCCGTTATCGAATAATGTGCAGTTTGTTGACAATTAAACGCATAATCTATCGCGAACAAACGGTGTCCATTCAATACAGATAATGCTCTACCAATATGTTGTTGTTTTGATATGTTCCTTACAAATGGAACGAGTCGCGGTATCGTGCGCTTTACACTCTAACGCGTTGGACCTCTGCCCTCAGTTGCACAATTGTCACAAAAACACGGTCATTCCTACATCTATTTTAAACTTCTACGTTTTGAAACAAGGTGCGAGGCCCAACCTCGAATATGACATTTTTATAGTCGCGATAATATTTACAAGCCGTTTACGCTATCGTCGAGTTTATTTTACGACGATGCTATGTAAATATGCAGGGAACAACTACACAAGTGAATACATAGAACGTATAGATCCAGGTACATCGTATACAGCAGTAACCGGCTTCATTACCTCGGGGTAACGGTCGTCGATCAATCGAGTGGGTCGCGCATAGAAAACGACATTACTTGCAATCTGCGTGTGCGCATGAATATGCAGAGCAGATCCATCAGCATGCTAATGCAGTCACCTGACCGCCTCCGCGTGGCGTCAATTACGTATACGACGTATTTACGCAGACAACCGACTGGGACACTATTTTTGCCTTAAAGGAATAGGGGCTTAGGATTACTGCTATGAAGGTCTAAAAAAATACGTCACCGCAACTGCAGTGAAACAATCGAATATGATGAAAAACCTTTAGATCCGCTAGTGTCATTAAAGCCAAAATGATAAAACTTTGAAATTTCATGTAGGTACCTATGTCTGGTATTCGGAAATTCGCAGTGGGATTTTTCTGCGCAAACGCAACCATTGCGAATTGCGATAACTATACACACAAATAAATCAGCCAGAATAGTATAAGTATTATAATATTTGAAAATTCGGTTTTTATTTTCTGCGTTTTACTGTGTTTTCTTAGTATTTTACAATGATTTATGAAAGAGATATGAAGTATTTTCAACAACATAACTGAATGTGAAAAATAATATTTTGCATTAATTAGGAATGCGATAAAAGATTTTTTTCGAAAATCATGAAACAAACAAATTGTTTTGAGGACGCGGACGTCGAGATAGAATTTCAGTGGCAGATCAAACTACAATATTTGTAAAAGAGCTTTCAGTATAAACTCCAGAAGCGTGTGATAGTTGTGTGTATGTATTTATCTTGGAAAAGGCGACTCGAGAGGCAATAGCGAGGCCGAGAACCAAGCGAGGAAACTCCCAGAGATAATATGACAATGTATGTCTTCCATAAGAGACAACTCCATTGCACAACAACAACAACAACATTGCTTCTACAACTGCATTGAGTGGTTCATTGATAGTGGGGTGAACATTCATAACTCATGTAATTTAATTATAAGCTGTTGAGTTTCCAAATAAATAAATAAGGCAAGAGAGCAAGAGGCCGGCCGCCAACACGATGGTCCGACCAAGTAATAGAAGCTACGTCCTCAAGCAATTTTCAGCAGGCGGTGATGGCAACTTTGGACCGGAGTAGATGGAGGCAGATTGTCCGCTTAAAAGGGTCCAGTGACCACGATCCTCAGTAATGAGGGACCGATTGAAGAAGAAGAAGTCTTCCATAAGTAACATCATGTAAAGCAACACAAACACTCGGCACAAAATGCAATCAAAGCTCATGATCAGCGGTGAGCGTGGGCTTTGTCACGTAATGCCCTAGTTCTTAATTCTTGTAACTATTTCTGCATCGGCCCTTATCATTATTGAACGCTGATAAATATTGATTAGCTTTTAAATACTTAAGTAAATACATACATGTCTAATTATAAATCGGTAATACTCGACACACTTATTGGCTTTGTTTGTAGAACAACGGCTCAATTACCTGTACTTGTACAAAGTACTTATCAGTGGAAAATAAATCTACTTCGTATATTAGTAAATCCTTGTAAACTTTGCAAATGGAACCTGCCATGTGTAGCTCTTTGAACTAAATTCGCCACATAGGACCAAACAATTTCGTACCTATCTCTATATCTATTTATACTAGCTTCTGCCCGCAACTTCGTCCGAGTGAAAATTCTTGTCCAATCGCATCTTCTGTCTGCGCTATTACTTCGTTTTCGCTTAGCGTTTTTTCTGACTCTTTCATTTTAGTCGTCTCCTAAGGGTCCTGGCGTGATGTTTAATAGCATATAGCCTTCCTCAAGAATTAGGCTATCAAATGCAAAAATATTTTTTCAAACCCGACTGTTACTTTCAGATATTAGCGCGTTCAAGCAAAAAAACTCTTCAGGTTTATTATTAGTGTAGATATAGTTGCTTGCAAATGATTAGGAAGATGAGACTAAAGATATAAAACAATATTAATTTGCTATGAAAACTACAGCATACAATAACATGACCGTCGACCGTACTTCCCGTATTAGAGACGGTAACGTATGTAGTGTTTATGCAACAACAAGCAGAACACGCGAAATAGTGTTAACGAAATAAAATTCAAATTGGGAGAAAAGGATTGTTGATGTTAATTTTGCATGTTATCTCACAGTACAGCAGGTTAATAAACTTGAGAGAGTTGTCAAAGGAGATAAAGAATACACACAGTAATTCTCACGTCAGGTAACCAGATAACACTTCACACTCGCCTGGATTTCATGTAAATATTGATTTACTGTCAACTTTATCATAAATCCAATGTACTCCGCGACTCCACCAGTCTTGAGAACTAGCGGTGTTTGTCATGTTCCCAACAATTTAGAAATTGTTTCACAGTCGCTAGCCGGTATCAATGGTCACGAATATGTTAATGATGACAAAAACACAAACGCTTCATAGATGCGGAGAAAATATGCATATTTGGCATTCTTGCGTGGGCCCTATGGCATAACAGTTCCGTAAACGACAAAACGTGATCAACTGGATGATTACGAGTTAATGTGAATAGTCCATTATTATTTATTTGCCGCTCATGTATTTATTTTCTACAATGTAGTGGACTCATTGATTAAACTAACTGATCGCAACCGAGCGGCATGCGCGCGCGCAAATATTGTCGCTGTCGCGCTCTTATCGTGCAAATGGGTCGTTAACAGGTGATGTTCAAACACGCTAACATACGCTAAGCTCGTGAAATATGTCCCAACTGAACGCATAAAAATAAAATAAAATTTATAAAATACGACCTCGTCCCTAAGGCCGTGGAAGATTAAGGGTGTGTAAAAACTATTACGTAACCTGCGTTTAAGCCCGATACTCCTTAATCCCCGGGCCACAAAAAATAGTGACGGGATCCTGTTTCGAAAGGAGCCAGGAGATGCGCGGGGCGGGGAGCGGGCGCGGCACCTCCGAGGCGCGCCACTCTGCCGCCGAATAAATTATGTTCTTTGGCCCGTATCACGCGCCGCGCGTCCCGCGCATGCCCCTCGGGACCTTATCGATCGAGTTGGATAATCCTAGAGGTCGCTAGATCGCCGGCGCCTGCGCGCTGTGCGATGATGACCTTTCGCCCCGGCAGCATGATCGGAACCGAATGCCATTTGCAATAGTCACGACAGAATTGTTTTCCCGATATCTTGGGGGCGTCGTTTGCGTGTTGCGGCCTTGTTTGTTTTAATTACCTTTCCGCTATTCGTCATCTGTATCTGGACGATCTCATTATATCGCGCTTTCATTGCTATATGATGGTTATCGTTTAATCCAATCCTGTCGACATAAAAAGGCACCCGAGTTTATTCATATCTAAAACAAGATTGAGTGCGGTGTTCCGCACGTTCCGAATTCATTTTGATCGATTGCCCTTTTATTCCTATCTTTAACAAATCGATTTATATGATCGCTTGCAATTGCAGCACTCGCAACGTCAATTCGTTTTCGTGTACATTAACCGATACCAGAAACATCTGCGCTGTTTGCCGAATCTAAAGGAACTAGTTTTGCACGTGCGCTGCACAGACAGCGACCTATTCCCATAATATCAACAATCAGTGCTGTGTAGAAACGTGAAAGTAGTTTGTACACTGCCACATGATTTATACTAACGTCGATGCTGTTGATGAGGTTCTGATGGCGTGTTTAAACGTCGTCAGGAGATTTCCCACGAGAAACACCAGTATAAATCGTTCACCACGACGGTAACTGTCGCACGGGACGAAATTATGTCCGAATGTGATCAAACACGCCATCAGAAATTCAGAACCTCAATCGCGATTCATATTAGGCTAATAACTACGATTATTTGCAAATTGATGTCACAGACGGGACACGAGAACAATAGTGTCGTTTCTTTGCGTAGGTATGTAATTTGAATTCATAACAGTAATTTGCATACGTTTTGGCAATCGACACGTGCCCCTGAGTTTAGCATATGAGACATGCTAAACTCTGTTTGCGGACACCCTTGAGATCCTTGAGATGCATTAGTGGGTCCGTACAACAGATATTGATTGCGGCAATTGGAGGCGGTGTGTCGAGTGCAGTGGCCACGTGAGCCACATGCGGCGCGGACACATCGCACGCTGCTCCTGCAAACGGAGATAACGAAGACGCATCACCAAATGTGGGTGACGATGCGACCACACCGACTACACCCGTTTACACATATTATGCACTTGGAGCAACAGAGTCGCTAAACATTCAGGAAGTTGGCATTAATAAACTCAAAATTAGAAATTGAAAATAAAATAGATGTGTGGGTCATAAAAGCTTCGGATTTATAGCGTTCTGATTAGTTAGCTCCATAAGGTTTTATTGCTTGCGTTTCTCTAATAACTTGTGGGAGGAGTATTACTGCTACTCGTGAACTATACCTAAAAAGCTTCCGACAGATGTTGGTTTTCCAGAAATGCTACCAAAAAGTCTTGTGCTAAAATTATTTGTATTATTATCACTGCTAAACCGTTATGTATATCCGAATCGGTTAAATTATGAACGGTTTCGTTGTTCTTTTAATATCGTAATAATGTTCTTACATTTGCTTATACCAATATAGTCGATCTCCTGTTTAATTTATTCAATGCTTCTTTGTTCCTATTATGTAGTCTACCTTATCATATTTGGAGTTCTGAGAGATTCTTTCCTCGTCCGGTACAATAAGTTAGCTGTGTTTACTAATGGCTGGCCGATCAGAGGCAGAGTTCGTCTAATACATTCGTAAGTAGATCATAATAAACTGATGGCAATGCAGTGTTGGCGTCAATGAATTGCAACGCGCGCGCCGTAGTTGTGTATCTGATGAGTGTAGTGCAATCGCCGCTCGGTGCCCGCGCTGCGTTATCTTGGCGGAGCCATGTGGAGGCTGTGCAGCGGTGCATACTGCACGGGGCGGCGCGGCGGACGCGGGGCCTGCGCCCAGGGGGACGCCGCTCGCGCTCCGCCCGTCATTCGCGCCGTGGGCGTCACTCCGCCGACACGTATCGCTCTCAGTGTTGTCCGCCAGTGGCTCAGTGTTGCGCGCGAACCATATCGTCTCCCGTGAGACAGCGTGCGTTGTGACTGTCCACATATAATCTCAGTGGTGTAAAAATAAAGCCGGCGACAGACGGCGGCGTCCCAAGTTATATTTAAATGATAGCGCGGACGCAGGGCCGGGCTCGCCTCGAACGCTCTCCGGCGGCATGAGACGACATGATCGAAGTACGTGCAACACCTTAGTCCGACACCTAAACCAGATCGTAAATCTAAGCTACAGTTGTCGGCTGCTGACCTGAGTATTGTGTTTCCACGAAGCGAGGTCCAAGTGTTCCAACTTTGCGCCAATCTACTCCTGAAGACAAATCCGCTGTGTTTTTTGTTTGTTTTGTACAAGACAGTGTTCGCATCTCGGGCATCTCGGGTGGAGTTAAGGATGTGGACGTTGAATCATTCATAGTTTCCTGTCTTTGTTGTATTTATATTTTGTTCATCAATGTTTGTGTCTCGTCGTAAGTAACTGGTGCTGTAATCATCAACGTATATTTAGAAGTTTATTTGGGATCACTGTAAAACTCGAATGTTTGTGTTACCAATTTGTACCTAGTGTTTGTGTAAGTCATTCACAAACGCATTGATTCATAGTTAGTTGTTACCTCGTATGTGTAATTGTATGAGCTCAGGTCTCAGATTTCCTCTAGCTATCGCTATTTACTGACCGCAGCTTTATTACCTTAACGTCATTGTAATCACTACCTATAAAATAATACTGGTTCACTTGACTTCATATCGGAATTTCAGTTTTATGCTCAACACTTGACAAGCAGACTGCATTAAACTTGATAGTTTAATTAATTATTTATAACGTCTCGTCACTTTTCCTAGGAGTCGCGACACTAATCGATCAAGTTTATGATTCCTTTAGCATTTTCATAGCTAAATATAGATTTATTTGTTGTCCAGAAGTGAATGTATTATGCTAGAATTGATGCTTAAACTTGTACCTGTTGTTATTGTGTGAGGACGGTCCGTATAGTTGGGAGCGCGCCGGGTGTCGACCGGGAGGTTACCTGTTGCTCGCTGCGCCTGCGTGCAAAAAAATATATGCTCCGATGCTGGATGAATGTTTAATGCCATTAATATTTATATTCCTGTTCATAATTCTTTTGTGTTCATATTCAGACTATCGTATCGTGTTCACATCTTTAGGTTATAAGAATGAGGACCTACTGCAGCGTTCTGTAAAACAAAGTTATGTTCAGTGGATAAAAAATAGCATTTGCAATAATCCGTTTAAAAAACCAAGTTAAACCAACCAAGTTAAAAGACCAAGTGCAACTTAATGCTCGATTCGAAGCTAATCCATATTATAAGTCCAAATTGATTTGTAAAGTCGAGCCACAAGCACTCCAAAAATGCAATCTGTCCTTAATCTACGTAGTATTTATTTAGTTAAAGATTCGTTTCAATAAACGATCAGTATTTAGGGAGTGGACTAGGTGATATAAACTAGTCGATCCAGATGTTAATTAATGTTTAAATGTCAAATATATCAAACACCTGCAACCAAATTGCCATTACTATTTATATGCGGAATAATATATTAATGAAACAAGAAATGATTATGGCGCACCTAATAGTTGGAGACTTGGAAGTCATTAGCGCGTCGGACGGTTGACTTTTGAATAATTATTCTAATTGACTCTGCCTCACTGCATTTTTCACCTTGATTTATTGAACTATTAAGAAATTCTCGGATTCTGGCCAATTTCTTTGTCATTTGTGTGTGAAATTCACAACTCCTTGATCCAGTAATTAGATTTTTTAAAACATGATGCTTTCAAAAAAAAAAAACAAGAACTTTTCACGATGTCACCCACAAAAAAAAATCAAATATGATTTGTCTACATCCCGAAAAATCGCTTCTTCATGTACCTCATCGCAATTAACTTTTTTGCAGCAAGTAAATACATACCTGATGATGTCAAAGTATCAATGCCATAATGAGCCCGGCGCATTACCCGCGACCGTTGTGTCGTCTATGTATGTACAGAACATTCTTGCCAAGCCAATTCATTATTGTTCGTTTGCTGGTTTACTGGATACAGGCTCGGCCCTATAGGAAGCATCGAAGTTTTCTATGTCCGCCTAGCTAGTTGTTTTGATTTCGTGGAATTAGTATATATCCGTGGTTTTCTGGTCTACCAACCACATACCGAATAAAGCCATCGCTTTATTTGGTAAACTATTAGGATTTGTGGTTAAATTATTGATTTTGTTAGAATTATCTGCTATCATTAGTTACTAAATCACGTAGTCTTGTCATCCCATTTCTAACTCGTAGTATTCGCTTATTCCTAGGAATTACTTTTGTGTCGGTTAACGTCGACCTCGTTGTTTTCTTCGTCATAATGTCTGTCTTCTTTCAGCTGAATGCTATTATTATAGAGATATATTTATAAATGACTTCATAGTGTTATATCATCTTACAGCAATTATTCATATCCTGTGGAAAGTTTTTCTCACCTGTTAATATATCGACATCCTTGAATTACGTGATATCTACGATTCTTTCAGTGTAAGTCTTAGCTGTGTTATCTTAGATTCGTACCGCTGGACATGGCGCAATGGTATTGATAATTACGACGTTTGTTTAAAATTAAGGAATCACCAGTGTGTAATTAGGTAGATAAATTGTGTTATTTGCGTCTTAGTCTAGGCATCTGTCAAGTCTTCTTCATAAACAGGTTCTTATTTGGTATTGGTTCTTGCCATTTATTTTATATCTTTAAGACAAGCGCCTTTTCGTACATTTCCTAAAATTTCATTAATGTTATTTTGTTACATCAACAAGAGGAAAGCAATACTCAGCAGTTTGTGAAAAAAATGCTTTGATTTTTAGTCCTTTGAGACATAATTTTCTATCTGACAACTAGTAACTACAATTGTTTAGTGATCAAGTCATTAAAAATGTGTTTCCCTACTTGCAGGCCGGGGCCTAACGTGCGAGTGCCTGGGCGCGGCCGCGTGCCCCGATGGCGCGGCCAATGGCACGTGCGTCACGCAGCCCGGCGGCTACTGCTTCGTGGCGGTCGAGGAGGTGCTGGACGACAACGGACTCGTCGTGGTGGACCGCACCGCCGGCTGTCTGCCGCCCGATGAGTCCGGGTTCATGCAAGTGAGTATTTGTGTTGACTAAGTTTTATAGAAGTACATTATGGGCTCTTGTTGCCTCATTTTGTATCTTTTTAAACTTTAACAAGAGTTCAATCTGACACCATACGCTCCGAAAACACTTTTGTAACGAATTCTTTTTTCAATTTCCAGTGTAAAAGCTCCCAGGTGCCACATCTAAACCCTAAGGTGATAGAGTGCTGCTTCGAGAGCGACCTGTGCAACCGACGGCTGCAGCCCGCGCTGGCGTCGCCGCCGCCCGACGTGACGGAGACGCCGGCGCTGCGGCCGCCCGCGCCCGCGCCCGCGCTGCTGGTGGCGGCGGCGCTGTGCGTGGCGCTGCTGGCGGCGCTGGGGGCCTTCCTGCTGCTGTACCGGCGTCGTCGCCGCGGGGCCAAGCGCCCGCCCTCGCCGCCCGCGCCGCACGCCGACATCTCGTCCGGCTCGGGCTCCGGCCTGCCGCTGCTGGTGCAGCGCACCGTCGCCAAGCAGATACAGATGGTGGAGTCCATCGGCAAGGGCCGCTACGGAGAGGTGTGGCTCGCTCGCTGGCGCGGGGAGCGCGTCGCCGTCAAAGTATTCTTCACGACCGAAGAAGCCTCCTGGTTCCGTGAAACAGAAATCTACCAAACGGTGCTGATGCGACATGAAAATATCCTCGGTTTCATCGCCGCCGACATCAAGGGCACCGGCTCCTGGACGCAGATGCTGCTCATCACCGACTACCACGAGAACGGATCGCTGCACGACTACCTGCAGACCGTGGTGCTCGACACGCACGGCCTCATGACCATGGCGTACTCCATCGTGAGTGGGCTCGCGCATCTACACATGGACATCTTCGGCACGAAGGGCAAACCGGCGATCGCGCATCGAGACATCAAGAGCAAAAATATCCTGGTGAAACGGAACGGACAGTGCGCCATCGCAGACTTCGGGCTGGCGGTGCGATACGTGGCCGAGCGCAACGAGGTGGACATCGCGCCCAACACGCGTGTCGGCACGCGCCGGTACATGGCGCCCGAGGTGCTGGACGAGAAGCTCGACGTCGGCAACTTCGAGGCCTTCAAGATGGCCGACATGTACTCGCTGGGGCTCGTGCTGTGGGAGATGTGCCGGCGCTGCTGCTCGGGCGACAAGGCGCAGCACGTGGAGGCCTACGCGCTGCCCTACCACGACAGCGTGCCGCCCGACCCGTCCTTCGAGGACATGCACCGCGTGGTGGTGGCGGCGAAGGCCCGGCCGGCCGTGCCGGGCCGCTGGCTGGCGAGCGAGCCGCTGAGCACGCTGGTGACGCTGATGCACGAGTGCTGGCACGCCAACCCGCCCGTGCGGCTCACGGCGCTGCGCGTCAAGAAGACGCTTGCCAAGTACAACACCGAGACCACTATCAAGCTCGTGTGACGCGCCGCGACTGTGTTCCGTTCCTTCTGTAAATACGTACTGTGACTCTCGTAGTGCCGCGCGGACACTCGCCGACACGGACCGTACCTAGTTTAGGCTCCAAGTTTAGTTCCTCGATAATATTCTATTTATTTTACGATTCATGTGAAAATCAATAGCTGTAAAGCCCCATCGATGTGAAAATTCAGTTTGACCACCGTTTTGTTTAAATCTCAGTATTGTTAAGTTTATTCGGATAGCAGTTCATGCCACCAGTGAAATGATACTGTTTATTATAATTATGAGTAACTTATGAATGTTCCCGATGGAATCTCCGCAACTGTATGATTTTGGTTTTAGTTTTGTTCTAAAAGTAATGTTTAATTTTATTACTGTTACTTAGATTTAATGATGAAGTGTTTTATAATGAAAAATTTGTTGTCTTCCGTTTGAATAAGCAATTGAAGTGTTCGCGTTGAGGCAGCTTTGTTCTTGTTTCGTGTCGATTGAAACAGCCGTTTCAAACATGTACATAGATAGCCCTCGAGGAGTGAGCGACACATGATGAGGCAGCTATAGAAGTGTAGATATGAAACAATACTCTGTTACATTTCTGTTGTAAATTAGGTCACCATTGTGAAGAGGAACTGCCGCTGCGTGGCCGAGCGACGTGTATTGTGATATTTTGACAATAAGACGCCTTTATAATCGTACAAAACAGAGTTGATTTCAAAATTATTGACGTAGCCATGTAAAATGCATTTTATATTCACATGTTTGTCGGTACAGGTAGCTAATGTGGGTTGTACTTAAACAATGATAAAAAGACTAATAGTAGTGTGTGAGTATTAAAGATATGGGATGTAATAGCGCAGTGTCTTATGAGATGCCTTCGCAACGATTAGTATTAACAATTTGTTTTGTATAGCGACGCACTTGGTCAAGATGGTCTGATGTGCCTTATGGTGATATTTGTGCCTTGGCACATGATAATAAAATGAATAATCCAGGACATATTTTCTGTCATTATTAGCAGAAAAATAAAATTATTTAACTTAATCAACATTGTAATTTAGTGTTTAGTGATATTTATGTCACTGAAGACTAGTTTTTCTGACTACCGATCTAAAGGGCAGTCATTGTAATGAATATGGAAGTGTATACAGGGTGTTACAGAAAGGGTATATCAGTACAAACGGGTTGAAGAGTGTATCTGGTCTAGAATCTCTGTACAAAATTTCAGCTCAAAAGCAGTAACTTTTAAAATGCTTAATATTTTCTTATTTCGATAGTTTATTAAATTGAAATCATAACAAACGTGTCACCGCACTACGAGGGTCATTATCCATTATCTGTAGTGTGTCTGTGCGCCTAGTACACGCACATCACGCCGCCGCGCGCCAGTGCAGCGCCGTGATGTCGAAATAAAAAAATATTAAGCATTTTCAAAGTTAATGCTTTTGAGCTGAAATTTTGTACAGAGATTCTAGACCAGATACACTCTTCAACCCGTTTGTATTGATATACCCTTTCCGTAACACCCTGTATAGACTAGACCAAGTGTCCGCCTAGCATTTACTAGTGCGCATCGCACCCTGTACAGTGTTGTGTAAATATAGCTAGTAGCTGACATTGCATAGGTTTCTAATACATGTTAAGTTACAAATAAAACATTAATGGACATAGATTATGTTTACTTATTTACTACCCTGAATAAACCCTCACATTGATACGTGAGCCCCGATGATGCACATTGCACAGCAACTCGTGCTTCGACCTGTTTACTGGACAAGTGATCGCTGGACATATAAAATTCTTATGCAGGATGAAATTGAAAACATGAGCCAGATCGAAACAAGAGGTACAGCAACTGTTAGGCCGTTTACACATTATGCCGTCGCCGCTGCGGTGCCGCTGTATTAGTTACCCTTGGAATTGTATGAACCCTTGCAAACGGGGCCGCGGCCATAGACTAATATATATAATATGCCGCGGCGGCGCACGCCGTGTGTGGGGGTTCATACAAATCCAAGGGTGACTGATGCAGCGGCGGCGGCGGCGGCGGTGCCGCTGCAGCTGCGGCATAATGTGTAAACGGCCTTACATAATCATTATAAGTCATTTCCCGAAACTTAAGTTTTTGAAAAAAATCGTCTGATCATGTCTTAGATAGTGCAAACTTAAGTTATTGCCTTCAAGTAGACACGAATTATCGTCAAGCCATTTTTTTTTTTCAAAATTATCGAAAGAGAAGAAAATTAAAGTACTTATCAATTATAGTGCGCGCCCGATAAGCAATCCATTCATCGCACCGCAGAGTTCACACCATGAAGCAAGTTGGCAGCGCGTTGAACAGGTTGAACTAGCGGTATTTACCTAATTTTGACCGTTCCTACTCTAAAAAACTGGTTAAGAGCGAGTCGGACTCGCGTACCGAGGGTTCCGTACCATCATCGCTGTTTCACTTCAGCGGTTAAATTTTCGTCGGCGAGACCTATATTAGTCAGAGAATTTTAACACTGCGGTGTAGAATATTGCAGTTTAACCTTTTAACCGCCCGACTTTATATCAGTTGTCGAGCCCCAAGCGCCCGAGAAAAAAAAAAAACGAAAAATAAATACCGATGAAACGAGCTGTGATGATAATATAATAATGTGTTATTTGGTCGTATATATAGAGGTCAGTGTATAATATACGACTAGCGGAATGGGCACGAAAATATTTGTCGGATCAATCCGACGTAGGCGGTTAAAAGGTTAAGATCAGCGCCATCTCTTGAACGATAGTCGAACTAATGTAATTTTTGTTGATGAATTCTGAATAAGTGTGCTATTTAGAGCATCGTTTTATTTTTCCAGTAATGTGTAAACAGCGCTCTTTCATATCATGACATGCCCTAGTAGCCAAGACACTCTCCCAAATGCAAAAAAAAATTCTTTCTTTTTTTGCAAAATATTTGGACAAACGTCATCTAAAACTATTCCTTTCAAGTTGATAGCATTAGGAGTTTTTGAGATATCCAGTTGTGACAAACGGACAGACTGAGTGGTACGGAACCCTAACAATTAAATAAGAGGGATTTAGGAGATCAAATGCATATGTAATATAAAAAAATATATATATAATTTAGGGGAAAATGGGGAGTGAAATTAAACATTATTAGTTTTTGTATCTAACATATACAAATTTTGATGAAATATGCCTCCCCTATATTTCTGATACAAGCGCGACACATTCGTGGGATTTCTACCATAGGTAGCCTTTTGGAAATTCTCGAAATCAAAAAAAAATGTTAACCTTTAGCTAAATGGGTCTACCTATAATTCCCCCGTTTGGCCCCTTGCCGACTCGTAGTCACACCAGATTTCTGCCTAACACACTGTACATTTATGTATGCAGTTATTTTATTCTTTCAGTCGCACACACTATCTGGGTGGATACAACTTTCTTATGAGGCAATAACATATTGAGGTCAGATAACGGTAGCTACGCCAAAATCATTTCATAGCTGCTGAATCGAGTCTTAGTAGAGAATATTTCTATGAGGCAAATAAATGCAGTGTCTTTTGGCTCGTTATTTGTTGTTTAGCTGTGTTGACAGCTGAATAGAGATGCTGCCTATTTGGGAAAAGGGCACGAGAAAATAATGATGAGCAGGAGCTGTGCATGAAATTAAAATAGTTTTGTACTTAAAATGATATTTATTTCACTTATTTACATTCAGTCACATAATACATTCATAAGCTTCCATGCCAATCGTACTTGTGGAAATCGCAAATCAGTCACTCCCACTTAAATAATATTTTTTTACCTCTATAAAACAGTACTAACTATCGTTCAGCCCGTCAAGTACAAATTACAATTGATTGCAACTGAGCGTTGGACAACTATTATCTAACCTAATATTAACCTAATAAGGCGCGTAT
Source organism: Amphipoea oculea (assembly GCA_945859645.1). Lineage (NCBI taxonomy): Eukaryota > Metazoa > Arthropoda > Insecta > Lepidoptera > Noctuidae > Amphipoea > Amphipoea oculea. Next base: position 19,711,768 of record OX243880.1, read on the forward strand.
CTTCTGGAGGGAGACGGTCCTCGCATCCCCGGCCTGGAAGCAAAAAGTGCCACATATTAATGTGTGCTACAGTTTTTCATATTTTACATCCAAAATAGTTATTTAAGTAATAGTGGCTCCCATACCTTCGGTCATCAAACGTGTCACGGCTGAAGTCTTCATACATTCTGTAATGAAAGGAAATTATTTTTAATTTTATATTATTATTGGCTGATTTTTCAATAGCCAGTAACCTTTTATCTAAGGATTATATTGCAGTTTGAGTGTTTGTACAGAAAATATGTAAAACTGTCAGATTTATTCTTCAGATAAAAATTACCCGACTATGGAAAAATCGGCCTTTGAGTAACATTAGCAATAGCATATTATACTCAATTTGTTAAGATAACAATTCAAATCTGAATTAGCCAAAGGAAATGGAAATGTTCATATGTGTGGCAAACAATTATTTCAATTTATTGCAAGTTGGGCTAAAGTTTACGAGTATTCCTAAACTATAGCAAATATGGTGTCAGTTGTGTTATGTTGAAACTTTTTGGTATAGTTACAAGTGAAGGGGATTCTAACATACATTTAAGAGTAACTTCTAACTCATACACTACAACCAATTTTGTATGAAGCAAGATTGAGAGCATGAAACACAACAACATTGACACAAGTCAATTCTCACCCCCGGGACATTTGAGGTCCTTGAGGGGGACTTCTTCTGCTGTACATAGCATCATACGACGACCTCATAGATCCCATCCCGCTGCGCATCGGCGGGAGGCTCGGCATGGGCGGCATCGGCTCGCGGCGCAGCGGCGGCGACACGAAGTCCCCGCGTCCGCCGCGCGACGCGCCCATCTCTAGCCCGCGCGAAGCTCCCACTGGGTAGCGGCGCTCGAACAGGTCCCGCGGCGACTCGAACCTGGCGCGGTCGTAGTACCCATCATAGGGATCCTGTGATAGTAAAACAGTATAAGTAATGGCAGCCAGTTTGTATGTAACTGTCAAAATAAAAACCAACTCAAAACAAAATGAATGTTATTAGTTTAGGCATGTTTTTTGTTTGTTTTGGTGGTGAGCAGCGACTGTAGCATCACCGAGCCCGATCATGTTATTTCGGCCCGAGTTAGGTACCGCGTGCGAAGACAGACTCCACGCGCTCGGCCTACGTGATGCATCGAAAGCGGTCAGATGGAAACCGACGGTTCGGATAGTAAGTGATAGCGCGTTACCCCAAATCCTCCCATCATGCGATCGCGAAGGAACGGCGGCGGCGGCGGCGGGGGGTAGGGGTCGCGGCCGAAAGCTCGATCGCGGAAACCGTTGCGGTCGGGGCCCAGCGCCTTGGGGCACTCCTTGGACCAGTGGCCGCCCCGACCGCAGCGGTAGCACTGCTCGGGGTCGCCCATGCCCGGCCGCTGGCGGACGCGGCTGGTCGACATCTGCACCTTCATGGGCTGTCCGTCCACCATCATACCGTTCAGCTCTTTGATAGCTTCGTTGACGTCGCCCGTCGCGTCCAAGTGCACGAAGCCATAGTTACGAACGATATCGCACTCGACGACCGTGCCGAACTTCTGAAACAGCTCGCGGACTTCGGGCGCGCGCGTCTTGTCCGTGAGGTTACCGACGAATATTTTTGTGGTCGGCGTCGACGGCGCCTTGCGGCTCTTGGCGGCTTCTATTTTGATCGCCTGGCCATGAACTATCTCTCCGTTTAAATTCTGAATGGCTTCGCGGCCGACTTGCTCGTTTTCCATGTGCACGAAACCGTAATTTCTGACGATATCGCATTCTACGACCGTACCGTACTTTTCGAATAGCGGTCTAAGATCGGCGTCCGTTGTTTTATCGGAAAGATTCCCGACGAAGATTTTGAAAGTACCGGCGCCCGGCATTTTAGGTTCTGAAACGCATATAATTTGACGAAATGAGTCAGCAGCGTCCATGACAATGGAATATGGTAGTTCGTAGTTGTACCGAAAAAATAAAAGTAAGTCTGACGGCTGGGGAGAAGATTTGGAGATACTTACCTTACACCAATACTACACACGAACAAAGCACTATTTAAAGAAAATAACACACGGCTATTCCCGTTACTATTTTATAAATTATGCCACAGCAAAATTAACTTATCCACAAAATGGCGAAATGAACCAAACGGAAAGACCGAGAGCACTCAGAGAGAGAGCGTCGTTCACGATCATACAACGACGACGCAAAAATGGCGTGTCATTCAATCATTTCATTCTTTTCCGTTTCCGCTTGACCATAGATATACAAAAGTGAATAGTAGATGATGGGAATGAACGAAACGCAGAAGTCTTTTCAGATATATTATGCTGGATACACACGTTTGCCAAACCTCGAGAAACAAATTCAAACGTGGGGTGGGCTTTTTTGCAACCATCGCAAGTGCGCAAGTTTTCATTGATATGTGCCTTTGCGCATAACCTTTTCCGACACTCGATCGACAAGCTCACCACAAGCAGAGCCAATCGCCCTTTCCATACGTTTTATTGAAGTGAAATTTTTTTATTTCGCGGCGCGTTGGGCATTTTTTGGGATGGGAAAAAACTATTGAACTCGCGCCACTGTTACCGTAATCGACACCGCTTTGGATGTGTTCGGCTGTCCTCGGGATGTATTCGGTTTATGTGTATCCGATAATGTCAGTGAGTGATGGCAAAGTATTTTGTTTGTTTTGTTTTCATTTCTGTCGGCACTCCCGGTCCTCGGTCAAGATTTAGAGCATGTATTATTTTTTTAAACTGGTCAGTAAGGACAGGTACTTTAACCGTATTAGCTTCAGGAAAACGGTCTAAGGTGACTAACCTTAACATTTTGAGAAGTTTTGATCTGTATTCACAGATTTAGGAAAAGAATTACAGTCAGCAAGAAAAGGACAATGTTCGAAAAAATTTTTTTTGATGCCAATCGATCCTGTTTCTTAAAAGGATAAAAATGGGGTGTGGCTGTGTCATGGATACGGCCGTGTGTTGTACGTGAATACGTTTACGTAACGGGGTTGATCCGCTCGGCCACATTCATTCGTTTACGTTCACGACATTGCTTGACGCGGTCATATGGTGTTTTATTGGTACCATTCGATTGCTCTTAAGAAGCCCTTTCCAACCGCATCTCTGTATTTGAATTTGGCTTTTTGACGCGTATAGGCTGACATTATATATTTGTGATATTATTTTTCTTTTTATATTATATTCACTGTCACTATTTTACACTTATGTCTTGTATAAAATCTATAGATTTTGACGAGAGCTGACGATTGAACTTTAAACGAACGTCGTAGCTAAGTGGAAATCTCGATACGCAGCCAAATGACCTCAAAATGGCGGTGCTTCCTCCTCCACCACGCGTGATGCGTCACAGTCCGCACTTGGCGTAATGAAATTTTTTATCCTTTAGCTATCCAATGGTGTAATTGAATTTAGGATGGAGATGATAAAGTTAGAAAGCAGCAACACCAAACTGTATTCCCCGATTTTGTTATAATTGTTTTTTTTTTACTTGCCTTCCACTTATATGGAAGCAATAAGACGAATTCACGTCAAAAAATCGGCCCTACTGTGGTGAGTAATACAAAAGTCAGAAATCGAAAAAAACTTTTGCTTGTCATTATTTTTTATGATGGATTGATGTTTGCTACAACAAAAACTGGCCGAAAATATACAAACACAAATTAAACTTCGAATTTCGAACGAATAGGTAGGTACGAATTACGATTATGTAATCGCTTTGAAAACAAAATCATGATAGTCATAGAGTAAAGTAAGTAATGTTCATCATAGTTTGAACTTTTGAAGCATGCAATTTCAAACACTCGCTCACAAAATTACCTCAAATATTATACCCGGCACGTAAGTTGGCAAGATATTTCGTAGTGGGGGAAGTTCGCGCATGTAAAAATGTATGAAATTTTGCCGGTAACTGTAACTTATAACGTTTATACTTGTTAAAAAGCTTTCCTAATCGTCAGCCAATTAAACAAATTAAATGGATCAATTACCCGATGCGTCGAGTGTCAACCAAAAAAGTTATTGCAAATCCTGTAAAGGATCTCGCAGAAGGTGGTTCTCCAAGCGATAGGCATTAAGGCATTAAGTCCGCCTTTGTACAGTTTTTTACTTGTGCATAAAGTTTTTAATAAATAAATAAATAATAAATAATACGCTTCTACAAAAGTGTCTAAGTTGCAAAAATATAAAATATTTAAAAAATAAACTTTTTTTGTTAGCCTTTTTTGTGTCCCATTGTTGGGCAAAGGCCTCCCATTTTTTCTTCCAAACCTCCCTGTCTTGTCCGCTCTCTGGCCATGTTGGCCATACAAATGATATTAGATCGTCACAATAAAATAAACTTATAATATATCAAAATGCGCAGTATTTTTTAAAAGTTAGATTTAAATTCATAATAGTATAAAATACTGCGCATTTTGTAGTTTCTTTTCCCATGATAAAAAGATCTAGTCAGTTTTCACTCAGATTTGTTGTTTATGGTAAGCTGAACTCCGTTTTTCAGCTTGCCGTGAGTTCGCCAGTTGAATGCTGATGTATCAACTGTGATTGAGAAGTACACAATGTGTACAAATGCAATGTTACGCATTTCAATATCTCAAATCGCTATGATTTTTCGTAACTAGTGATTTTGACTAGTTGCAATACAAAGCCTTTATTTTCCTATGGCAACCATACGATATTAATGTCAAAATCCGTCACTCTGTCGACGTCTATTCACTTCACTTATAAATATTGAATAATTTCTAGTAAAAAATCAATTTGAAATTGTGAAAACAGTGAATTTGTGGCAAATCATTAATTTTCGGGCGGTCGTCACACGTCAGTTGCTATCGGTGAGTGGAATTTTATATCTTCATTTCAGATAACGTGGGGTGCGAAAATAGATGAAATGGCATTTTGAATTATTAAATTATTGTCGCTATTGCTAATTGTGTTGTCGGCGATAGTTGTGTGTTGTGGAATGCGGCGGCAGTACTCGAGTCTAGCCGTCGCCAACGTAACTTTTATGTCAAAAGAGTAATAGGAATTTATATCGGGTGCGTATGTATATTTTGAGATCTATTGATAGCGATACGGACGTCGGTGTTGTGATACGAAACTCAACTGATACTGTATTGCAACCGGCGATTCTACGGCTTCTATTCGCGAATAAATAGTTACTATGCGGTATAAACCATCTTTTACTTTTGAAAACACGGTTGTTTACTTTTAAATTTATATTTTATGGACAAGAACACACTGCGCTGCTCCTTAGTGATGTAGAATGAATAGGCTATTACACACATGATTTTATCAAGTGTTATTCTTCAAAGCGACACCAAGGTCTTAAAAATTAGTCAGGAATTTTGCAGCTATGATGTTTAACTAGCATTTGGCTTAAGAATGTATTCAATGGTATTATCAACTCAGTGTATTCTTGCTTACATAATTTAATACTGGTATTTCATTTCAAACTAACCAATGGATGAATTGAACAATTTCAAATAAACCCAATCTATTTACAATAAGATCATTTTGAACACACTGACATAATTATGAACCTAAAGGGTTTTCCAGATCCATCATATCTCTTAACATTGGACTTATTAACTTACCTTGGCTACAATTTAAAACTTTTCCAAAAAACATTTGAGGAGCGTCGGAACGAAAACCGATATATCCAGTTTACCATATTTTTCACAAGTTAAAAAAAAGCTTGTAAGTTTTTTAATGTTACAAAAGTGGAAAATTATTGCATGTCAATTTGCAGTTAAAGTGACATCGATTGATGTGTGAAACTTGACGGAGGGTAGATACTTAATTTAGCGAGATACTTGGCGGACAAGTTTGGATATATCGGTTTTTGACGCGATCATTTGGATATATCGGTTTTTGACGAAACCAAAATGGATATGTCGGTATCTGATATGATCAAAACGGATTTATCGGATTTTGGTAATACCAAATTATAGTTTTGTATCTTATTTCTTAAATTAAGTATGTATTTACATGCTAATTTTCTAAACTCTCAAATGACGTTAACTCGCAACTTACAATTTTGAGTTATGACAGTAAGTACCTATTTGGTTTCATGTGGGAATTATATTGATTTATTTTGTACAGTAAGTAAATTGGTTTAATGTCATTTACTGTACTTTCTTGATTAATGTCTTGTCCTATAACACAATCCTCTAAAATAGACGGAGAACCAATCATTTCCAACAATTATTTATCGAAAAATCTAAGGCACACAGTAAAAGCAGTAGTAGGTAACGGAAAGGAGAACCAAAGAATAAGGAGAATACAAAACGGGAAGAAACATGATAGCGAGTTGACATAAACGACACCCAGCCAATCACGTGAGGGTAAGGCGAAGTATTTACGAAGAGCGTTCAGATATTTTTTTTGGGAATCGATTTAATAAAAGAATAAAAATCGATTAAGCTTTTTTGTAAACGTGTACCTAATCGGAATTTGAACCGACCATTGTTGAATTGTGTAAAACTTAATAAGAATTATCGGTTTTTAATCCAACAACAAGAACCTGTTGAATTTAAAAATTTATTTGTCGGGTTTTGATTTGACCACAGTATTTTGATATTTTTTTAAAGATGGATGTAACTGTTTTTTAATTGATTTCTTTCCTGAAGGGTGTATAATTAAACATTTTGTAACGGAAAAAAATAAAAAAAAAATAATGTCTTAATTAAGACATATCGGTTTTTGTTCCGACGCTCCTCATTTATTAATCTTTGTTTATTATAGACCTTTGCATTGTCAGCTTACACTTTCAATTTTTATTTACTTCAATAGTAGCAAATTATACTCCATAATGTTACTAATATTGATTAGTTTGATAAAAAAATTAAATTGTTTATATCAAACGTAATTTTAAATGTCTCAGATTGCATTATTAGAGCGGAAGGTGACAGTGAGGTCATTCATGCAATGTAATATAATTAACCAATTAGATTGGTGAATAATTGACTAAAAGCTGTCTGCAACACCGTTAGTAAAACACTAGGCAGACGATGATAGATAAACGTTTGTTTTTGCTAGAATTGGGTGATTTGTCATTGAACATTCAAACACAAAATAATAATACATCCAATTTAAACCAATCTGTGATTTCATAGATTGATCTAAATTGGGTGTAAAAACCAGTCAGTGGATCATTTGATTCACTAACTGGTTTTTCGATCAAAATTTTATATTGAACTAGCTGCGCCCCGCGGTTTTACCCGCATAAGTCTCGATCCCGTGGAATATCGGGATAAAAAGTACCCTATGTCCTTTCCCGGGACTCAAGCTATCTCTATACCAAATTTCATCAAAATTGGTCCAGCCGTTTGAGCGTTAAGAAGTAACAAACATATAAACACACACACACACTCACAAACTTTCGCTTTTATAATATTATATATAGTGTGATCATCGCACAAAACTGTGATTGTTTTAAACTCACTCTACTTATACTAATTTTTGGCTAATAGTGTTGTACCACTATGATGAGAAAACTCAGAATAATGCTAGTTGCAAACTGTATTAGCAACTGCAACATTCAAATCAGGTCAATCAGTTCAATGACACAAAATCTTGGCTGCCAATTTAAAAGATTGGTGATTGAAATATGATTATTGTTACTAGATGTTTTCGAAATAATCTGTTCCCAAAGGTTTCCAATCAATATTATCTTGTAGGTCTTCAATATGAAGATAATGATTTTGCATGGCATACATAATACATGTTTTTCCAATAGCTAGTTTTCTTTTCAGTACACTTTTGAAAACAGGATAATTCTCTTCTACCATGTGGCATTTTCTTTGTCAACTTTACAATATAGTTCACACAATACATAAGATTTTTTTCTCTACTGGACTTCACAATAGCCGTTCGCCGCACGCGGCACTGAAATCAATGTCTTTTCATGAAACTCGCTCAGTGTGCACGGTACATCGGTGGTTCACCTACATAGGTTTATTATGTGACGCGTTCTGCGGCAGCAATGAATGGCGTCCGTGGAAAGGATCGGAGCTGTCATGTCCGGTGTGTAAGTACGCGAGTGCGAGCGAGAGGCTCGTGTGCGAAAGGGACGGACATCGCTCGATACTGCTCGTATTGTTGGGGCGTCCCTCGCCCCGCGCCGCGTTCAAGAGGGTTATGTAATTTAGGCAAGGCTTCGAAGCCAGCGGGAAACGAGCTGTGGAAACTTGAGGTCATTCCTGGGGAAATTATAATAAGGAAGAATCTGGTTTCGTAAGAATGAGAGACCTCATTCTTTCTTCGAAATGAGGCGGACAAGACACGTGGCAGAAAAGACAACTATGAACAACCCCTCATTAATATTTTAAGAAGAAACCTGCTTCTAGTCATCGTTAGTTATCGGTTAGCATTTTGGTATCAATGGGCCAGTAAACTTAATAGCTAAATGATTCATATTAATATTTTATTAGCCATTAGTCGCAGTTTACGATAGATTGAAATATGACACTCGTGATTACGATTACGCCACAGTTGTATCAAATATTACTCCATTAGTAAACGTGTAAGACGAGTCAAAGTCGTGTGAAAATGTATTGATTTACATAGTTTTGTAATCAGTGCGGTTTGTCTATTGACTCGCTCGCTTCGAAGCCAAGCCCTACACCTCCATGGGAAATGGAAGGAATGTATCCCCGCTACTATAGTAATTGGCTCGTGATATTCGCAATTTGAGACACAATATGCCGTATTGTTTCACGTAATGTACTGAAAAGAGGATAACCGCCATTACCTTGCTCATCTCCATTGTCTAGGGTTCTACGTAACACTGCCTAGGGTTACGCGCCTGACTTTGGAAACAGATTTTCCTCCAAATTCGGAACATTTTACATAATTTGTCTATCTTCGCAGGGACCTTCAGGCAATTTATTTAATGAAGAGTTTGTGTCGTCTAAATGACAAATTTATGCGTTACCTAAACTTTACTCAGAAATACGGAATTAAATACTCGTTCCTGAGCTGGAGTCCGGCTCCCTGAGGATTCATTGCCAGCAGTTTGCCACCTTTTGTCTTATATCCCAGTACTTCATCTAAGTCGTGACAGTAATACAGGCTTTATAAAAAGTGAAGTTTTGTAACTCGCAGTTTTTATCTTAATTTTTGTCGAAGGTCTCGGGCCAGCCGTAGAAAAAATCTCTCCTGAGCCACATTGGAAACAGTGTCCATTTGGAGTGTTGTGTAAAAAATATAATGTTGGATGAATCATGAGTGACAAACTTATTTCTTTTGTTTGCTTGGGCAAAAACCATTGCGGAATCTAGAATGATTCATTTGTAGAGTTGACTAGATTTCTCTGGCTCGGCGAAATATCGTAGGTAATTGTTGTGGAGCGGTGTGCCGCGGAAGATAATCTTTTTATAGAGCAATCACACGAAATGAGGCTGCGGGGATCCTAAATGGACGTGTATTTTGCGGAATTTGAGTTTGAACCCCGCGTGTTGCCGACATGTTAAGAAAATGAAACACAGAGGGTATGCTCGAGGACGTAACTATAGATATTGTGCGCTTTTATAATTTCTTACGTGACGATATCATCGTGGATGTCCACGTCCACGTCACGGCATCACTATAACACAGGGAAGTAAAATATATGGAAATATTATGAAGACTCTTTTAAATTTCCGGCCACAATAACTTTATAACATGCACGTATTTCCATACATTTTAAGGACGTGAATGTGGGCGTCCAAAATAATATAGTCACACTAGAATTTATAAAAGCGCAAAATAGATGGATTTTTTTTTGTTTTGTAAAGAAGATATTCATTTAAAGTGAATCAATTTTAGACTTTGTAAACGCTGCTAGAGTGCTTGAATTAGCATAATGTTTCTTTGGATGTTGAAACATGTTCTAAAACATTTGTGGACAGTTTCGTTCCTGTGGGTGGCACTCAAAAGGAACACGCGGGATCCCTCGTCAATGAAGTTTCTAGAAGTTCGCTGTCTGAGAGTCATTCTATTCTCTAGCTTGAAGGAGTTGTTGGAGACACGTTAGATTGAAAAGTTAGGTGTGCAGTCGCATAGAAAATACAGGGGGTTCAAACGTCCAACAACAAGCACCTGTGCAAACTCAAATGATGTACCGGTGCATACGAGTCTCGGATACAGTCGTTCTCATCCGAATGAATAGCTCTCGTATATTTGAAACGTGAAGAGTGCAGACTACTTTGAAATATCAAAGTTTTCTTTTGAATGGTCATATTGATTGTCGTTTAGAGGGATTTGTTTTATTTGAATTCTAGTTTGCATCAAACGATTTTTGGCAGAGAACATTTGTTTGAAAAGTATTGAAGCTGAAGAAAATAATTAAATAAGTCCCGAAAATTCCACATACAAATCGATTTCACTTCGTGCAACCTTCTCCTGATGGCCAATGAACCCTGTTTTCAGTTTATAAACTAGACAAAGGCATCAACTAATGCAGTTTACGTGTAAGCTTGTAAGTAGTTGCGTATTCTCCTTTACAATTTGAGCAGAATTTCCAAGACAGGCAAACTGTATTGCTTATTGAATACCTTTAAGATAGTTAGGTTGAATTGTGGAAGATCGGAATATCGATCAGTATCAACGTGAAGTTAGTATTAATAAGAATAACGATGTAGAAATAGTTAATCCACTAGGTAATCAGTAACAAACCCCGCACACCTTGCCTTATTCGTTATCCTTACAAATAGCCGAGGCCCCTCTAATATTAAGTAATGATCACGATAATATTCTGCCCTACATTAATAATCTGGCAGCTTCCACTCAGATAATGTCCGGATACGGCGAGCGTATATTTTCGCACTGAATCACTGCAGAAGGCTTATCTGATGGTTTGTAACACTATAGTACCGTTACTAGATTGTGTATACCTACGATGAAAATAACAGTCCCTGTTATTTATTTAATTAGTAACCGTTCTGTAATATGTGCGTGTGCATCATTTCCTGCTATTATAACTCGATAAGTGTGTAGTAAGGTGCATTGTCATATTTGCCTTTTCATGCTGAGTGCTAATGCATGTAATTCCTCGTGTCGTGAGATTTCCGGTTAGTCGTGATTTCAGAAAATTTTGTTTATTAAGAAGACGGTTTCTTCCTATCTTTGCAACATTCAAGATTCTTTTATAAACCCTATTAACCATTTAATTTTTCTTAAAAAGTTGGGGGAGATCAGGAAATTTTTCATAGTAAACTTGGAATTAGCGGAAATTAGCCACTGCGATTAAAATGTTTTTGGTTCTTGCCAAAAATGTTGTTACTTGCGGACTTGTAAAATTGTTCAACATATTGTTTTTTTGTGTCGGATAATGCTGCAGATATTCTGTGCCAAAAACCATGCGCCATAACCTCATAAGTGTTTATTTTATCCATCGCGTGTGATAAAATATTACGTGTGAATTAAATCTACATGGAACATACGACCTGAGCCACGAATAATTGTAGTACATTCAGTACAAGACTGGATTGAGCAATGCCTCAAGTGGGGACATAGAACGCTTGCCGGAGCCACGTGAAGTCTCCCACGCAGGGTAAATGGGGTGGCAGAGGGAAGTTCTCATTATAGACACGCAAATTATATGAACCTTTAATTCCGGAAAACGAGACACTGTTTCTCCTGTTGCAAATTCAGACGTTTTCGTCCTTCAACACCCTATAATTCAGCATTCTGGAGCGTTTGCTGTGAAAGTATTTCGGTCTACAGGCAGTTGTAAGAAATATTTGGGGTTCTTACAACAAATAGGTTGGGTTTTGTTTGACAAGGATCTAAAGCCAACCTTTTTTTTGGGACCGATGAACAGGTTTTCCAAATGTTTTGAGGGTTTCCTATTGCCAAAGGGGTATTTGTTGTTTGATTTTTGAAATGTTTCTGCCATAATATATGTGTGTTTGTAGATGATGGTAACTTGTTCCATTCATTTTTAATTAAGAAAGTTAAGCTTCTTCGATCTTGTCAATTGTATTTAGAGTTTATGCGTAGGAACATTTTATTTCGTTAATTGTTTTCCAATTTCCACGAAAATACGTTAGGATTACGTTTCATCATTGTTGTCTGCGTCAATTTGGCTTAGTAGGAGTTAATACTCGTTTTGAAAATGCTGATGGCCCGGATGTTGATTCCGATCATTAACTTTTAATGGCCTGATCATATTGTGTTACGATTGTGTTGTTTATTACAAGGGGATTATGATGTTATTGTTATCATGAAGCTCCAGAAAATTAGGTGATATATCATGTACTAGATTTAGGTAGCTTTGCCCTGACTCTGTTTCTTAGATTTTCAGCGAGATTGAATCAGTTTCAAAAATAAATTTTGTAATATTGGTGAAACCGTGGGGAGCTGCTAGTTGTGTATAAATAGATCGGGGAAAAAGTTTTTTCATTTTTTTATACAAATTTAAGACATTTTTTTCATTTAAATACTATATGGTAGATGCATTAACACTTCTCAACCAAGCTCCCTTTTTTGTATACCCAGACTTTTCAAATGGGTCAACACTGTTTTGTGGTCAACCCCTAACTCTTTAACTATGTCGTAACTACTAATATGACGATATTGTTGCACTTTTCAAAAATGGCATCGTCTTTTTCCGTAACAGGGCGACCAGAGCGAGCTGCATCTTAGACATCACAATTCCCGGACTGAAAAAGCTTGAACCAACTTTGTGCTACTTTTACTGACACGGCGTTAAATCCATAAACATCACATATTTTTTTCGCGGCTTGTGTCGCAGTTTTCCCTTTTTTGTAATCTTCATTTCAGCCGAAAGACGTCCACTGCTGGACATAGGTTTTTTGTACTAAAACTTAAAAATGTATCGCATTTCTTCGTTAAATTCACTCATTTTTGCGGAAAGAAAAACAATTGAAAAGTGACGAGAAATCGTTTTTACTTTTTATTTCTTTAAAATGTCATCAAACTCAAACTCAAAGCATTTATTTCAATTAAACCAATTACAGGCACTTTTGAATTGTCAAAGGGTCGGTCAGTCAGAAAGATGAAGCTAGTTGCCCATTCCAAAGCGTAGGTACCTATGGAGAAGAACGGGCAAGAAACTCCATGGACACTCTTTTAAATCAAAATAATATAGTTACAAATTCTTGGTTACATCATTCATGTTAAAAAATTATACATGTGAGAACGATGCAGAACGTTAAAAGCGTCCATAATGAAAAGATAAGAAAAAAAAAACAATTCAAATATTAAATAAAATAAGCCATGGCAGCAAAGAGATGACCAGTCCCTACTGACGGCGTCCGTTCACGAACATGACGATCATCTATTTAATGGTATCAAAACCAGCCAGAGGTACAGTACACCCAAAGAGATTTTAAATACGACAAACTATTTTCCCGACCTAATATGTAATGGCATGATTTCGTCGGGAAATATAGGCGTTACTATAAGCACCAATAAACAGCGCGGGGGTTGAGGAAAATCGCATCAAATATGTATACGTACGACTACGCAGGTAAAGGTAATCAACAATTACCGCACCAATTAAGTAGTTACGAGTGTCGCACCCAGATTAATCTTAGGTACCTACTCGTTGCCGGCTTAAAATAACCACAGCCTCGGCGGTCGTACGGGAGACCTTACGTAACTATTTAAACTGAAAAACAGAATGAAAAATGAAAAAACAACTTTTATTAATTAGTCTTCGAGTGCGAAGTTTTGAAATATCCTCGTATCAATAAACTTAATTAACGGTACAATAAATTCCTGTCGTGTCCCAATCGAGGCAGGCCGGCAGCAGCAGTCGGCATAGTGGCGGGGTGCGCCCGGGCCGGCGGGGCGCGGGGGCCGGGGTACCAGCTCGACGTCAGTTCCATTGATCGCGTGTGACGTCACGCCGCCGCCGCTACTGCAGCGGTATCGTGGCCCGAAGTTCGCGCCTTCGCCCGGGGCGTGCTCGGAGAGCTCGTTGTAAATGAGGCTTTGGTTTTTGCCCTTGCCTGGTTGCGGCATGTAAAAATAGAATTGTCGATGGTTTCGTGTCAATCTTAAGTACATTTACTGTTAAGGGCCTATTTTACTTTAGCTGTTTGAATAAATCTATATATAACAGATAACATCACGCCTTGTATATTATACCCTCATTTCGTCAGTTTTATTTAAGTCCTGTGTAACAGGGGGCGAGCCTGTATATTTTATTCCTAAAAATGTTTGATTTAAGTGTCCTTAGATTAGATACTTTTCAAGGTATTCGAATGACAATTACAGCACTTCTAGCTACAGCTTTAATTTTGTTTCCATTCCGCGATTGATTGGCCAAATCCTTTGTCGTTTGGAAGCCTGTATATATCACGGAGAGATCAGTTGCGTTCTTTTGTAAAATAAAGTAGCTTACAAATTCTCTCTTTTGCGGCAAATACAATAATACATTCAGGTGACTGTACTATTTTGTTAAATCAAATCAAATTATTTATTTGCTAGAATGCAGGTAAGTACAAATAAGGTCGTTTTTGTTGCAGCTTGTATTGCCCGGGACTCCGGGAGACATACCGACAGTTATTAAAAATATCTGCGGTACTGGAGAGAATATTTTATTTCATAAGAATACATAGCCGATTTAAATTAACTTAACAAGCTCGCCGCAACGCGACTGCTCCCCACCAAAGTTGGCCGGTGTTTGAGTTGAAAAGTTCTCCGCGCCCATACTAGTTCCCGCTTCTACCGCGTATTTAAATAAGCCCGCGGAATTACTTCCATATTTAAATTGTATTTTTTTTTTTCGTTTTTGCGGATGAAGTGTACCTCTAGTTTTCTAGAACGTAATATGATGCTGACGTATTAATTGTGTTGTTTAAGTCAGGTTTCGAAGTAGCAGAGCTGTAAAAAATTGAAGTTCCTAGCCCTGGGTGACTGGCTAAATAAAGGCTTTTGGTGTTCAAAGCTTCGAAAATTATCTATGAAAGAAAAGTTATGGAGTTTATCTGCTCGTGAAATACTTATTTATCAATAACAAAAAAAATACTTACGACTTGCCAGGAAGCGTCTGAAACATCAATATTCTATTACCGGGCTAAATAAATAACCAGGTCTTACTCATCTTGAACCTTCACCGGAAATTAACATTTGAAAAAGTCTACGGTAACGTAAAATTGATGTTTTATATTGATGAGTTGCCCTGATTGTCTTTGAAAGCCATATAGCGTAGTTTTTACTTTCTGGGATAGTTAATAAACATCCAAAATCTCCACGATTTTATGTATTAATCAGATTTAAATAATCCAGATCATCTAAAAGTAAGACCTGTAATAATATTACAAAATCTTATACACAAAGCTTTGCTGTAAGCGTGTGTCGCCAAGAAAACTTTAATGGGGCTTTCACTCAAGAACCTCGAAAACCACAAGGGGTGGTTAAACATCATTACCCACCCCCTGACAAAGCCAGGGGAGAATATACAGCTTTAAATAAAACATAGGATTGATCCAGAAAAAACGAGCTTTTTATAAATTACCAAAATAGTACCTCCCGTTCGATGTCCGAAACGTTTAGCTAAAAAACGAGGTTGTTTTAAAATGTTACCCAACTGGTGTCAGATTTACCCCAACCTCCCTTTTATCGGCCCGGGGAAAAAGGGCAAAGTTGATTACTGATTACGACACTGGTTGTCAAACAGTTTTATCGTTTTACGAAGTCATTTTGTTTCTTCTCCGGACCTTTTTAACATGTAAACTGTATTGTAGATAAATAAAATAACGTTTAACGATTTTCGTAAGATGGAATAGAGTTTTATTTAAAGTATAATAGTTTTTTTACGCCATTTAATTTAATTTTTGCCATTGCTTACGTATTAGAATCAGAAAAGCATTGGAGACAGGTCCCACACAACCACTATTGTAACTTACTGGGGCTGCCTCAATTTACGTATGAGACAAAGTTTAAGTTGAAATAAATATTTTTGTGTGTTTTGTTATGTGAGGTTGCAAAACGTTGGACTTGGGTCGAATTGCAAAAATGGCGCCCAACATGTTACGTTTTCGGAAAAAAAAGTCCTAGATTTAAACTTTCTTATTGTATCGCTATTGCCGCTGTTTTGCTCGGAAAAGCGTTATGATATTTATGATATTGTAAAACCTCGGATTCCTCGGATTCGTTCCGAATTTTAAAATGGCGCCCAACATGTTACGCTTTCCGAAATAAAATTTAGTTGAATCTCAGTTTCACTTGTATTTAGTCTTTTGCCGTAAATAACGTCTACTGTAAGTTTCATTGCTAACGCGATTGTCCTCCGTCTCTTAGAATTCATCCTTTTCTGGCTTTTCCCGATACTCACTGTTCTCATACATATTATTTACGCTCCTACGAACATGCTTTCATCTTTGCAATGTTGAGCACCGCCGTTTTACACGTACTGTTATAACCCTGACTCGCTAATAAATTAAAAATAAATATTTAAGAGAAGCGCATCCTGCACTTCTCAGCATTCCAATCTCAAGTATCACCGTTAAGGGCCTGTCGCCGTCGCCCAATTTTGAGGACACTTAAAACAGTCTCACTCCGTCATCCTAAAGAGTCACACACGTCCTAAGTCCTAATTTTGTATGTTATTTTTAATAAACATACATTAAGTAAAACAGTTTACTTATTTCAAAACCCTCCGTCAATGCACGGCCTAACATTGGTGGCAGCTTAAGGGATTTAAAAGTTAATCCCATGGTCCGTCTCCGTCCCGCCGAAGAATCACTCGGAAAAACCTGTGAAAATCAGTGAAAATCAACTAAAATCAGTGAAAATCTCATGAGAAAAGTGCAAGTGCCATTATAAGTGCAAATAAAACAAGTGTTACATCCATCCAGCCGTCACTTAGATGACCTAGACGGCACGATCAACAATTCCAGAACGCAGCACGCAGAATGCAGCTAGCCCTCGCGCTCGCCTGCCTGTCGTGAGTCCTTCAAATATTATACAACGACGCTACACCGCATCTTCACACTAATACCTCATAATATTATGCGCAAAGCTCTGAAACCCGAAGAAATCCAGGAATCCCTGCAAAAACTAACTCCAGAAATGGACCTCAAAAGCCTGTTCAAATTCGTCAAGTCATACAACGGAACCCGGGAAACACTCAATTCATTTATTACCAACTGCAATAACGCTTATCAACTTGCCTCAGAATCACAAAAACCTATTTTGTTCAAATATATCCTAAGCCGACTTGAAGGGAAAGCGGAAGTTGTTTGCTCAATAAAACAGTTCAGTACCTGGGAACAATTAAAAGAATTTCTTAAAACCCAATTTTGTGACAGGAAGCACTATGCCCATCTTCTTACTGAACTCCAAGAGAGCAAACAAAGTCCGCAAGAAAATGTTAACGAATTCGCTTTGAAAATCGAGACATGCCTCTCACGTCTGCTTACAGAAGTGTCACTATCCACTGCTAAAGCCAAAGAACTTCCCGGCCGTACAGCGGCAATGGAAGATTTAGCTCTCCATCATTTCACGATGGGTCTACTCCCGCGTATCTCTAACATGGTGAGATGCAGGTCTCCACAAACCCTAAACGAGGCCGTAAATTACGCTATCAACGAAGAGCGCATTCAACAGTCAATGTTTAAGAGAAATCAACCTACGGAAAACAAGTTTTCTAAACCAAATAAACCTGTCCCTCCGTCCCAACAACATCGTCCATCTAGTAATAACAGTCAACCCAATAAATCCGATATCTGCCGATACTGCAAATTCCCGGGGCACTCAATCGAAAATTGCCGTAAACGCGAATATAATAACAATCGTTTCCGTAATAATGAACAACCTTCTACTTCCGGTAACAAACCACCACAACGAGTAAATTTCGTTGAGGAATCAAACGAACAAGAGCACCCTGAATTCAACGATGAAACCAAAAATGACCCAAAAAACTATTAAGTGGCTCGTATCGGTGTCGTGCGAGACACCACATACCACATCCATTAGACACCGCATCTACTAAATCCACTGAATCTACTAAATCTACTAAATCCACTGAATCTACTAAATCCACTGAATCTACTAAATCCACTGAATCTACTAAATCCACTGAATCTACTAAATCCACCGTATCTACTAAATCGACTGAATCTAATAAATCTACTGAATCTACTATATCCCCTGAATCTACTAAATCCGCTGTATCGACTATACCTACTGAATGTACTAAACTCACTGAACCTACTATATCCATTAAAATCCCTAATTTTACTAAATCCAAAAACACCGAATCTGATAAACAAAAAAAATCTGCAAACCCTAAAGAAATATTTGAAATTACCACTGATCCACGAAGAACCTTACTCCCGCATCTCCTTATCAACACTTCCGTCTCAGACTTACCATTATGCCTTTTAATAGACTCTGGATCAGCAATTAGTCTCATCAAGAAAAGCTGTATGCATAAAATCCCCAAACTCATAGCCGAACCTATAAACCTAAAAGGAATAGAGCCCGACCAAGGAACCACGGTAACCTTAGGTCATTTCCCACTTAAGTTACAATTATCCGACTCGCCTCGAAAGCTCGTAAATCACAAATTCCATGTAGTAGATAAAATACATCTCCCTTATGATGGCATCATCGGAAGCGATTTGCTAAACGCTTTCGGAGGTAACATCGATTATGTCAGCCAAGAGATCAGATTTAATAAATTACAAATACCAGTCCAATTTAACGAACCTATTTATTATATTCCAGCCAGATCTGAAATGGTAATAGAATGCTCCGTCTCCAATCCTGAAATAAAAGAAGGGTTAATCCTCGATCAAACGCAGCACAAAAACATATTGATATCAAACTGCTTAGTCAGAACAAAGAAAAATAATAGAGTCAACATAACTGTTGCTAATATATCTGACTCCCCTATACCACTTAAATCCAATTTGAATCTTACTCTGATTCCAGTCGAAATGCCCTCTGAATCCGTTCAATGTGACGAATATCCTATCAATACTATATCGCCTCAAAATACCTATTCCCGCACTAAAGAAGTGCTTAAACAACTCAGAACGTCTCATTTAAACTCCGAAGAAATTAACGTCCTTCATCAAACCTGCTCTAATTACTCAGACATATTCCATCTACCCGGTGACCTATTGACGACAACGAGTGCGCTACAACATGAAATCAAAACAACAAGTAACGCACCGATCCACGTTAAATCCTATAGATTTCCTGAATGCCATAAACAAGAAGTTCAAAAACAAATTACTAAAATGCTGAACGAAGGCATCATTAAACCTTCTATGTCCCCATGGTCCGCACCCATTTGGATCGTCCCAAAAAAATTTGATGCTTCCGGCCAACGAAAATGGAGAGTTGTCATAGACTACAGGAAGTTAAACGATGTCACAATCGGAGATTCTTATCCTATTCCCAACATCACTGAAATACTAGATCAACTCGGAAAATCCAAATACTTTTCAATTCTAGATCTAGCTTCTGGATTTCATCAGGTCAAAATATTACCTGAAGACGCAGCTAAAACTGCGTTCAGCGTACCACAGGGACACTTCGAATTTGAGCGAATGCCCTTTGGTCTGAAAAACGCCCCGTCAACATTCCAGAGGCTCATGAACTCCGTCCTATCAGGACTACAAGGAATCCGATGCTTTGTCTATCTCGACGATATCGTTATCTACTCCTATGACCTAGATTCCCACATCAAAAATCTAGAATTAGTGTTCCAACGTATCAGAGAATTTAATCTTAAACTGCAACCCGACAAATGCGAGTTCCTTCGAAAAGAAGTTTCCTACCTCGGTCACCAAATTACTGATGACGGTGTAAAACCTGATCCTGAAAAAATCAAAGCCGTATCCAATTTCCCGATACCTAAATCCGCGAAAGACATAAAATCATTCCTAGGTCTCATGTCCTACTACCGAAAATTTATACCCGACTTTTCTAAATTCGCTAAACCACTAACATCCCTCCTGAAAAAGGACATTCCATTCGTATGGCAAAATGAACATCAACTTGCTTTTGAAACTTTAAAAACTAGACTCATATCCCCACCTCTACTAGCATATCCAGACTTTTCTAAACAATTCATACTCACGTGTGACGCGTCTAACTACGCGATAAGTGCTATACTCTCTCAAGGAGAAAATGGTAAAGAGAGACCTATAGCTTACGCGTCTCGTACCCTTAATAAAAGTGAAATCAATTACAACACCACTGAAAAAGAATTACTAGCAATCCTCTTTGGTTGTAAAACCTTCAGGCCATACCTGTATGGTCGCAAATTCCAAATCGTTACCGATCACCGTCCATTAAAATGGCTCTTTAATCACAAAGACCCCTCCAGTAAATTACAAAGATGGAGATTAAAACTAGAAGAATATGAATACGAAATTATTTATAAGAAGGGAAAACTTAACTCCGCTGCAGATGCACTATCTAGATATCCAATATGTACATCAGCCCCTGTAAATGCAATAAAAACCGAACATTTAGAATCCATCCCCGTCCTTCCTGTATCAAATCCCATAAATATTAACAATCCTACTTCCCCGAAAGCAGGCACCTCACGTGCTAATCCTTTAGATTCACCGCTCCCGCCTAGTTCTTTTAATCCTGATCGTTATAACTTACAAAACCTCGAAAACTCTGAAAACTCGCCCATAAACCTACCAAGTACTGATGTGTATGAAAATTCGTACTCCGATTTCCTGAAAGCTACATCTAATAAAAAATATACTTTCAACACTATAATACACGAGTATACAAACCCTCTACTATCTTCAAATTCAAAAGTCATCATTATTCCTACATCCATTGATCTTGACGAGTCGAATCCTTATATTGAAGAAATCCTTGCTAACTATAGCGACGCCTCTGATCTAATGAATAGAGAAAGAACACTGTATTCCTTTCAAAACCTCAAATCTAAAGGTAAATCATATTACTTAATTTTCACTAAAGTACATCACTTTGATGACCTTCCATATCCAGATTTATTCAAATCTTTGAAAAACCTAAGAAACGAATTATTAGTAGGATGCGATGAAACTCCCAAAGAAATTGCTATTTCAGATTTCAAAGATTCCTTCGTCAAACTTTCATACGCTAAAACATATAATATTCTAGCTTATGTTTTCCACAATACGAATATTAAGATTAATATTTACAAAAATACTATCATCTTTCCAGTCCCAAGCGAAATTCCTAAAATCCTAAAACAAAATCATGACTTACCCGTAGCCGGACATGTAGGTCAATCACGCATGTACAACCGTATCAGAGAACGATACTATTGGAAAAACATGAAAAGCGACATACAAAATTATGTGAAGAAATGTTCCCAATGCCAACTCAACAAAGCTCTTCGCCAAACCAATCGAGCTCCTATGCAGATAACTTCTACATCAACTGCGCCTTTTGAACGCATTAGCCTCGACATCGTAGGTCCGCTTCCTGAAGCTGGAGAATTCAAATTCAAATACATACTAACCCTTCAGGACGACTTGACAAAATTCTCCTTTGCTTACCCCATCTCTAATACTTCAGCCGAAGAATGTTGTGAATGCCTTGTCCACTTTATCTCCTTATTCGGTATCCCTAAAACTATATTGACTGATCAAGGTACTAATTTCACAGCTGATTTGTTTAAAAAGACCTGCGAATTCCTAAAAATAAAACAACTGTGGTCAACACCCTATCATCCCCAAACACAAGGAGCTTTAGAAAGAAGTCATTCCACTTTAAAGGAATATTTTAAATCATATGTTAACAACGACCAAACCGATTGGCATAAATATGTTTACACAGGAATCCTTGCATACAACACTAACGTCCATACGACTACTCAATTCACGCCCTATGAACTACTGTTCGGTCATAAACCTTATTTACCAGATTCACTCTATGAACTAAACCCTACTAACACCTACCACGACTACATTAAAATGTTAAGTCACCGTTTGAAACTGTCCCATAATAAAGCTATAGAAAATATAACTAAATCCAAAGAGACATCGAAAGAATATTACGACAAACGGTCCCGACCTGTCACTTATAAGGCTGGTGATATGGTTTACTTAAAAAACCACTTAAGAATGCGGAAAGCATTGTCACCTGTGTGGAAAGGTCCCTACAAAGTAGTAAAAGTCCATGGGAACCACACACTTTCTCTACTAATCAACAGAAAACATGTCAAACATCATTACGATGAAGTAAAATTAGCTACAGATATAGATATCACCTAGGTTATAAGTAATCCTATCTTTCTACTTTTATTTATTGTTAAATTAGTTAAGGACTTATATATGAATAAATACTCTCTTACAGTGTGACAGCATTATGCTATGGTTTGCAAAACGTTCAGAACATAATCAATATTTCAAGCACTAAGATGAGAATGACAACAAACTCAGAGAAAACCACTCTAATCTGTAAATCCGCGATCTGTAGCTTAAATAAGTCAATCATAAAATTAATAAAAACTAGAAAGCCCTCAACACAGTAACAGAAAACCTTTCTTCCCACGTTGATAATATCACAGCCGTTACAAATGTTTTAGCACTTAAAGCCACTCTACAAAACTCGTTAAATGTGCTCTAGTCAAGCGTTTTAAGCCTCTCCTATAAATTAGAAGATATTGTTAACTCCATCCTGTTCGCAAACTCGAACACTCGATACACCCGTCAGTTCTATCACCAAAAAAAAAATCTGTATTACGACCTGGTCGAAAATATTAAGAACTTGCCTAAATACACAGAATTCCCAACGGAGCTAAGTGGCTTAAACACTTAAATAAATCTGTCAGAAATTGTAAGTTATATTTTAGATGATAAGCTTGTATTCCTTTAGTTTTGATAAGCCAATATAGTTTGTATAAGAATGTTCCTGTGCGTGTACCTCATAATGTATCTAAATCCTATGCACTAATTTTCCACATAGCCACATACATAGCTTTATGTAAAGATAGATCTAAGTTTATAACGCTAGATAAATTAAGTGTTTGTAAAATTGTTACTAGCTTGTACACACTTGTAAACAGATTAAAGAACTTAGTACTCAAGATAACCCCATTTGTGAAAGCAAAATATCCGAATATACTATCCTAGGCACATGTATACTAACACTAAGAAAAAAGGATACTGTAAAAAAATATAAAACTAATAAGTATGAAATATCTTAGATCAATTCTTAATTATATTCACTCCAATTTTAACTTAATCTATGATTCATGTTGTAATATGTCTAACTTTAATAAACTTAATTATACCTAATCTAATGTTTTATATACATTTATGTTTACATGTATTTTTGTCATGTTTTTATTGTACCATTACTGTAATAGGAAATGTATGGCTCTTTACAAGAAATTTAAACACAGTCAAATAATAGATGAATCTAAAATTAATAATTTCAACACCGATAACCCGACCGGCGAAAACATAATTCAATTAACACGTCATACGCCGCGTCTGACAACAAATTACAAACCATTTTTTTGTAAACTTCGCTTTTAAGAGGCGTAAGTTTCCACTTAAGCAGGGGGTTGTTATAACCCTGACTCGCTAATAAATTAAAAATAAATATTTAAGAGAAGCGCATCCTGCACTTCTCAGCATTCCAATCTCAAGTATCACCGTTAAGGGCCTGTCGCCGTCGCCCAATTTTGAGGACACTTAAAACAGTCTCACTCCGTCATCCTAAAGAGTCACACACGTCCTAAGTCCTAATTTTGTATGTTATTTTTAATAAACATACATTAAGTAAAACAGTTTACTTATTTCAAAACCCTCCGTCAATGCACGGCCTAACAGTACGCAGATAATTTGATGAAACGCCCGGCGGCACTCGCTACCTGTTGGAATTTATTCGGGGTTAGTGACCGATGCACTTAATGTTATTATCAGCATTGGGTTAACCCTCTTATGAAAATGTTATAATAATGGTGCTGTAAATATTTTGATTGTACTCCATATTTTTGCGTTCATATGGGGAACTTTCATCTGGTTTCGCATTGCAGTGTGTTTAGTACTGGGAAGCCGAATGGTTAATTTGATTTTAGTATTAGCATGGCCACGTCCCTGGGGTCGTAGCCAAGATCTTTAGAATTGACCTTTGTCTGTAATTGCTTGCTTGGGTGAGTAAAGTAGGCGTAGGTAGGTTAGCAGGTATTTACTAAAAAGAAAAAAATGTTCAGTCTGGGGTTAAATTGGCCCTCATCAAGTAGGAGTCGTTTAGACGTACTTATTATTTATTACGTGTCTATACCCTTCCCTTCTCGGACTACTTTTACAGATACAATGGCTAGGTAAATTGTATCATTGAATTAGATAACAGGCCGGGTAACTTTCTGTAGCCGCCCACGCATTTATGAAGCTTTCCCCCCACGTACAGATATGATAGATGTTTTGGCAATGTTTGGAGAGGTTCCGGTAACAACGGTATTAGCATTGGGCCGCCTAAAGTTGTATATTTTATGCCGCAGACCCGAATAAACAATATAAAAAAGAATGACATCTGCTAATGCGGTTTGAAACTCCTTCGTTTAACAGCGACTTTGTAAATATTTCGTTCAATATTTACTTAGTATTTTCTTGCATATACAGGGTGAAATTGAATTCGTGGGCATCCTTTTAAGGGGTCATTGTCAATAATCATCATTATGAACAACTTTTACTATGGGACCAAACCTGAAATCGCGAAAAAAAAAAATCAGCTCTTCCCTTCATTTTGACGAGTTATGAGAACATAAATGCAAGGAACAGCTGATTTTTTATTCGCGATTTTAAAAGGATGCCCATGAATTTAATTTCATCCTGTAGTACTATAAATCCACCCTTTTCTCTTGTGGGTGCTTTACGAATCAGAAATAGGATACATCAGCTCTATAAGCTCTTAAAATATTTTACTGTGATCTCCATTTCTTTTCCGCGAAACGGTACGACGACGGTGTAGATTGTATTGACATTCTCTAACGTACGTTCAGCCGATTTTAATGATATGAAAGAAAAAGTATTAGAACATTCGATGTATTCTGTAAAAATCTCACCATGAAAACCAAAGTTAAGTGAGCGTAATGTGACCAGTCATTCCACCTGATGCTAGGGATTGGCACTAGTGACAGCTCACTTCACCTAAGAGATTTCCACAGAATAGAACAGCAGGCACATTTTAGGCATCACATATTTACGATCGAAGTCCCGATACATTTTCCAGACACTCGACAACAACGTGCCTAAGAAAACAGCGGAGTTAGCGAGGCATATCCACTAACTTTACCTGTTCTTTGCATATTTGAACGTATAACTTAGATACGCCGCCAACTTTATGTACTATTCATTCTGCTTCTAATAACATGGGGCCGCACTGTGTGCTGACATTTGTTTCTTCTGTATATTGTTATGGATATATTTCTGCGGTTTCTGCTGGATTGTTATTATAAACATTTTGGAGGTTTTGGTGACTTGCTTTATCTATCTATCTATATCTTTACTAATAAGAGTTTGTTTGAACGCGCCAATCTCTGGAACTACCTGTAGGATTTGAAAAATTATTTTTCCATTTGATAGCCTAATTTTTGAGGATTTACGATTACGATTTTTAGACGATTTGTTTTTACGTTAGACCTTTAAAAGCAGAACAAAAGAAAAAAAGTGGTCAAGTGCGAGTCGGACTTGCGCACCGATGGTTCCGTACAAATTTGTAGGTATGTATAGTTTATCACGGGTTTTTTTAAAAATTGAACTACGAAGTTTTCGGATTTTTTCCTTTACTTGTGCTACATGACCTTGCTTCTTGCCAAAATTCATGATTCTAGGTCAACGGGAAATACCCTATAAATTTTGATTCCCTTGAGAATGTCGAAATATACGTTTTTTGAGGCATAAACAGCCGTATCTTTTTTTACGTTAAGTTAGAAGTTTGATTTTTTCCCAGCTTCAAGGGACTAGACCTGAGTATATGGTTTTAATTTCAACTCGATACCTCCACGCGTTCCCGTGATAAAGGGTTTTGACAGACAGACAGACGGGCAACAAAGTGATCCTATAAGGGTTCCGTTTTTTTCCTTTTGAGGTACGGAATCCTAAAAAGTCAGAAAGAACGTTAAGCGAAAACGAGGTAGAAGCGCGGGCAGGCGATGCCATGCGACGGGGAGGGTTTGGAGTACAAGAAATTTCACGCGGACGAAGTTGCAGGCAGAAGCTAGTACGTAATAGAAATGCGTAATTCCTATTGATGCTTTTGAAGTGTTTACAGTCATTGCCTTCGGGGTTATTCATAGAATCCGTCCGTAGGCATTACATCGATTCTTCGTAACGGCTGTCTATGGACAAGGATAGCTAAATACGTGGCTATTGTTACTAAAAACAAACTGAAAAATTACTGACAAAGGTTTGAGAGCTTCACCTTCTATTAAGATTATTTATTTATTTATTTGGATCGCCAACAGAGGCTACACAGTCACATTCATAGCAACATGAAGAGGGACAAATAAAAGTGTGCGCCTCCAATTATAGGCGACCACATCTTTCACTTAACATCTAGGTATAAGTTTGACAAGGACGAACACATTAAAATAAATCACAATACAATACACGAAAATTATAGAAAAAAAAACAAAATTAAAAGCTAAAGCAAAATAGTACACGTACAAAATAAAATAATACAAACTAATTTTAAACAAATTTATTGGAACCCTCTTTATAAGCAATCTAATCCGACCAGAAAACATAACATTTATTAAAAGCTTGGTTCAGAAATCACAACGTTCCTATCTTAAAATATTGCGCATTTTAATAATCCGTTTACAATATTCCCGGTATCAAGTTTTATGTCAAACCGCAGGGTGGCTACTCCAAAATTAATTAGCGTAGTAATATGAAGTTGATCGTAAATGAAGATCCACCCTCATTATTCGCTTACTTTTCTTGGTAGACGAAGGTTGGTGTCATTACCTTACAAGGTCGACGACCTTAACCCTCTGGAAAATGCTTGCCAAGATAAATTCAATCAAGCTTCGATAAAACGGGTTTCGAAAATCTTCATAGGTATTCGTTTTTTCGTTTGCTTAGTTAATGTGAGTTGTCTTGGTAGATAGATTCGTTTTTTTGACGTTCTAATCCACTTTGCTGACACAGCGGTAAAGCTCTGACGTTGAAGTAGAGTGCGAAAATAGAACATTAATTTGTTTTATTGCCAAATCTGAATGAGTGTTATTCCTACTCAAATTCCTTTTACCATATAAAACCATTTATAGTACAATTCTATAGGGAAGCTCGGATAAGCAGTTATTTTTAATGGTAAACATTTTCCAAGAAAAGGCGGCAGTTGCCCCCGTTAGACTTGGTTCCTGATGCAAAGTAAGCTCGGCTTTCGATCGGCTGTCCCGTTGGTGCAACTTGTATTGAAAAATACTAAGAAAAAAAATGGACGTTACACCTGTCACACGGGACTCTACATCATCAGCCAGCCCCTTTTTGATCCCTTTTGCAGAATAAAGGTAACGATCCTGCTATTTTCATACGAAGAAAAGTAAAAAAAAAAGATTTTACAATATATTGACATGGTAAATTAACACCCTTTCCAGTTGAAAAGGTACCGCTGACCTTTAAGCTAGACGCATGTCAGGAGCCAATCTAACCTAATAATAGGTTTGGCTTAGATTGGTACTACATCATGGAACTCAATTACCAACGCCCAATATTAATACGCGTATTGAATAGTTTCCCTCTGCTAAGTCAAGGCGAATAATATTCTATTAGTCAGCTTAATAAGTCGGTTGATCGTTATCCGATGAGGCGTGGTCTAAATACATCGCTAAGGCGTTCTATTTAATCGCTTTCCGTCTTCCTGTGCTCGACTTCGATCTAAGCGTTGAAGTCGTCCTTAGAAATGGACTTACTCGTTTCGGGGATCTAAATAAGCACCTGCGTTCGTGTGCTTTGGTTTTTAATTGGTCTAGTTGACCGTTGCTCTTAATCTGTCAAGCTCCGCTAATGAGACACAATTGATTTTCTATTGTTTCGTCACCAATGGGCGACGCGCGCCGCTTGGCCGGTTAAAGAAAGAAAGAAGGAAGAAAAGAAAGACAAATATTTTATTTTTGACACGCACAAGAAAAAACAAACAGTAAAAAAGGAGCATTTAAAAGTAACAAAATTAAATTATAAAAAAAAAACGAAAACAAGAAAAAAAAAAGACATGCTCGAGGCCTAAAAGCTTCAAAAATACAAACCTATGGCTAAAATATCTATGTTGTGCATTGCTTCTTATAGTTAGCCTTTTCTTATATTTAATGCATTACAAAAAAAAATGCAGGACGCATGGCTGCATCACCTGCTTATTAGTTCTATATTGAGATTGGTAAAGTGTAATTGATTTTTTTAGTCCTGAGACCGATTAAACTGTGTCATTAGATGCTCTGTCTGCAAAATACAGCCACGATCAATCAACCTTTTGACAGCAACTATTAAACTGTCAATTGTTTAATAGTTGCCGTCGAAACTTAAATCTTTCAGAATGACAGTTTTGTCGGCATTATGACACTCTATCAAAATTGTCTTTTTATTGTAATATACGCCGTTATCCTTTTGTCGTTTTGAAAATTTATTTAACACTAGCTGCGCCCCGCGGTTTTACCCGCGTAAGTTTCGATCCCGTGGGAATATCGGGATAAAAACTATCCTATGTCCTTTCCCGGGACTAGAACTATCTCTATACCAAAATTCATTAAAATCGGATCAGTGGTTTAGGCGTGAAAAGGTGACATACAGACAGACAGAGTTACTTTCGAATTTATAATATTAGTATGGATTCATAGCTATTGGTATTCTTGCATCCATCGTTTTCATTTGCTTTACAAAGACGTTGATTGCGCAAGCTATTAGAAGAAGCAGCCTATCATCAGCATAATATGACGATGATATAGCTTGTATTCTTAATGAAACCTCTTTTGCCTTGTCTTTGAATATTTAACCATAAAAAACAAGCTTCAATTTGTGCTATATTCCCATCAATACGATGCCACATCGAGGGTCGATACCCCTAGAAGCGTGAATGTATGTGGCGTGTCGTTTCACTCCGCGTATGCAAGAATGCCATTTCAATCGGCAGCTCTGACGTATAAGTTATGTGGTGCTACGTGCCACTTAGGAACGTTTTATATGTGGTTGTCAGAACTGGGTTACTATGTGCCAAAAGTACCCTATCTTTCGAGTCATGAAACTTTTAAACACAATTATAATTAGTTTGTAGCCTAGGCCTGCGCGTGGATTGAAATTGATTGTGTTTTAGGACCTGTCTATCTAAATTTTAATCGTGTCAATATCAAATAGAAATTGGCTGTGTTAATTGGATAGCTGCTTTCCTTTGACAATCATTCACCGGAGCTCGGTAAAGTTATCAAAGTTAAGGTAATTTAGGCTTCATATTAAGAGTACAGCAACGTTAAAATGTAACATAGTGTTACGAGCTTGGGGTTCGTGACAATAAAAACTGCCGATTTAATAACCAAAAATAGACACTTTATTTTAAAAACACCAATTACAACTGTAAACACACTAATTATAAAACACAATTGCACTACAGATCACTCTAGTTGCACTTGAAGATCGCTTCGATGTTTTCGCTTGTATCGCTTATCCAATACAGATCCCGGGTCGCAGCGACACCGGCCTTATATAGGCCTCGGATAGTTCCAGAACCTTCTACCGTAGAAACATCTAGAATGTTCGAGTACATACCGGTCCCGACCGACCAGACGTCGATAGTTCTGGAAAGTTCTAGCATCGAAGTTTCTAGAACGGTCGCGACTATTAGTTCTGCTACTCGATACTAGATGGCGCTAGTGGTAGCCAATGTCGCCATCAATTGTGGCGCGCTACAATAGGTTTACTCGAATTTATCAAAATATCCTTATCAGATATCTTTTGTGTGGAATAAAATTGACGTCTGACAGCTAAGGAACAACTGTAAAAATTCAAACTTTATTTCCAGAATAAGACTTACCTAGTTATAAAAGTTTAGGTGAATTTTCCATAAATGTCAAATATAATCCCGGGAATGTTATCAGAAGCTCCAATGTATAAATAACCAAGTCAGAAATACATCAAGACACAAAGCAAGCCTAATACTCCTACAAGGCCAAATCACCTAATAAAACATACTCTATTGCTTTTTCAGTTATATGGTAACAATGTCTCAGAATTTGTTCTGAAATTGTCGGCAATCTGGGCCTTAATCAATCATTCGATACGCAATGTCACGGGAGGACCTATTTACACGTTTATTAGAATTTTCTAGAATCCCAAGATATTTCGATCCAATTGTCTAAGAGGAACATATCTCATTCCAATCCTTTGTACCCGGTAATGAATTTCAAATATCCGCAGTTAACATATTTTCCGGGTAATGGATTTTCTAAATGGTTATGTCGGATTGGGTTATGAATCGTATCTAGCTGCCCGGAATAGTTTTGTTTGGGGAAAAAGAAAGGGCTTATTTATTATTATAAGCCTGTGTTGTCCTACAGCAGAGTAAAGGCATCCCTTCCCTCTTTCCACCCATTTTTCCTAGTCTACTACGATTGCTGACCAATCCATTAAGTTTAAGGAGTCCAGCTCATCCCGCCATATATATTATGTTAAACTTTAAATTCCTAATACTTTTTCAAAAGCCTTGGAAGTGGTTTTAAAGCGTAATATACCATTATTGGTACTGATAAAAAAACGTACTTGTTTTTTAAAAACATTGTGTAAGAGATAAATAATAAAAACCTACTCCTTATGGAGTAGGCTTTCTCTTCCAATGATTACAAAAATTAAAACTAAGTTTAAGAAAAGCCTACAAAGTACTTTGTTAAAAGCAATCTTCTGGTTAGACCGCTACCGCCAAAACGCTTCCCCGAGATTGCTATAATCAGCGCACCTGACACTTATGTATATTGATCGCTGAACATTGTTAGTAGTACACAGGTGACCTTCCTGCCTATCCTACTGACGTAATCCTACGATATAGTCAGCTAGACTAAGCTTACTAACAAATTAATGAAATGCGGGTAGTTGTAGTATAATAACAACATAACGACATTATAATACATTGAGCAGAGTAACTGTCAAAGTTACTTCATTAGTAACTACTAATGTAGCAAGTAGTCTTGGTCTAACGGAGCAACTTCAACTATTTGTGGGGAAAGTACCAGTGGGTCCTAAGTTTTTGGATCATCACAGTTTTTGGGATCTTGCTCTCTATTTAGTCGCTAATTGAATTGACTATGAGTGAGTTTAATGTAGTAATATTGTGCTACAATCTTGTCTACGTTTTTTATCTGCATTCAATTGCTATGTGTCATTTCGCTTCAGGTTAACCTTGACTTGCCTAAACGGTGATGAGTGAAAGGTTTGAGTCACTATATATATACAGTGGCCTCCAAAAGTTGGTAGACATTTTTTCACTTCAGCTGTGATGCCACATTATGATTTAAAATTAAAAAAAAAAACAGGTACTCTTAGGGATTACTTACTTGATTATTTTTTAATGATAATTCAAAGGTATTTGAATTAGACAGTAATAACGTTATAGCAGTTCAAACATTTGGATTACTAGAATTTTAAATCATGATGTGGTGTGTCAAAGGTCAAAGCTGAAGTGGAAAATTGTCAACTAACTTTCGCAGGCCACAGTAAGTGTAAAACTCCTAATCTCTCAACTAAAGAATTTGAAATAAACTGGCGCGATAATTCAAGATTATTGTTTCAAAGGAGATTGTGTTTAGAAAATCAACAGGCTGTTACAACGGAGATTATAATTATTAAGGTCTTTCTGAAGTTCTCAAGTGTTTATCTTGTCGAAATCTTAAAATTAATAAACAACTCTTTCCATTTTAGTCCGTTTGGCTCTCGGTTCCCAGTAAAACATTTCTAATTTTGTATTTCCTTTTCATTTCAACCTTTTTGTACAAAAAAAGATTGACTGCTAGTTGCTTCAAGGTAGATTCAATTAGACCGGGTGGAAACTTTATCTTGGCTAACTTATATAAAAATAAAATACTCAAGAACTCTAAGGTATGGTATTATCCTGTGGGGTCGTTGTGTGGAGATTGATCAAGCATTCGTTATGCAGAAAAAGTGTCTAAGAGCTATATTTGGATTGAAGCAAATAGAGTCATGTCGTCCATTCTTTAGGAAATATAAAATATTAACTCTGCCATCTATTTATATATTAGAATCCTGTATATTTGTTTCTAAACATAAGAGACTTTTTCAGCAAGCGACAAGCTACTATGCCCCACGATCTATGTATACTAACAAGTTATTTCAGCCGAGGACAAATCTCGCATTTACAGGCAACAACAGTTATATTATGTGCATAAAATTGTACAACAAAATACCAAATTCTATAAAAACGCTACCATTTTCTAGATTTAAAAATAATTTGACGAGGTTTTTAATTGAGAAATGCTTTTATAGTGTACATGAGTTTTTGGATTATAAATTGTAAGATTTGTAAGTTTTATAAACTGCACGATTATTTTAAATTATTATTGTATTCTTATTACTATTGTGTGGCGAATCTCTTCCATTATTGACATGATTATTACTGACA
Source organism: Amphipoea oculea (assembly GCA_945859645.1). NCBI lineage: Eukaryota > Metazoa > Arthropoda > Insecta > Lepidoptera > Noctuidae > Amphipoea > Amphipoea oculea. Next base: position 19,744,344 of record OX243880.1, read on the forward strand.
TTTATGATTATTATTTTTACTATTTTTTTTATTTTTATTTCATTATTATAGTGACATTTATTTAAGTCAAAGATACAAATTTAACGGGACTATCTGTTTACTGACTGCATGGCTATGAGCAATAATTAAATTCAATAAAGTATATAACCTTATTTTATATTTGCACGCCGAAGTTAAAGGCAGAATAAGAGAACAATAAAATTATGTACCTACATTTTACCAACCTTCTGTACCTTATTTATGCAAATAAATGATTTTTGATTTTGATTTTTTGATTTTGAAGAGTCTGCCTGGCTCTTTGAACCCTTCTAATGTAAAATAACTGTACAAGTTTCAGAGTTTAAAACACAAAAAAACATTGTATGCTCTGCTGAATAAGTACCATATTCGTGTGAATGTAAGAGCATAGTTATGGCTAGATAGTTGCTGCAGTGGACTGGAAGTTCCTCTGGTCGTCCGGCCGTAAACCGTTAAACTTCAGGGCTTTGAAGTCGGTGCGACAGTTGAAAATGGAACCATTTTTAAGTTGCCGGAAGATTGCTTTACTTTACGGAAGCTGCTCTTGCGCGGGATTAAATTGCTATTCCGTGTATTTACCTATTCACTTCACTTATATTAAGTTTAAGAAGGTTCTTCTCTTCTAGCAGTTAAAAATAAGGTTAGAAAATATGAAGCTGTGAGTAGTCTATACTAATATTATAAAGAGGTAAAATTTGTAAGTTTGTAAGTTTGTAAGTTTGTAAGTTTGTAAGTTTGTATGTAATGGGTAATCTCTGGAACTCATAATCCAATTCTAAAAATTTTTTAACTGGCAGAAAGCTACATTATTCCTGAGTGCTATAGGCTATAAATTGTTTCTATAGCATGTATATTAACCGAGCTATCATAACTTTTGTCTAGCAAGTCGGAAAAAAATACCACATAAAACAGAATTATTTGCGTGCGCTGCCTAAACAGTTGCTTAAAATTAAAAACAATGTATGGCTACCTGGTTCGTCTTCATTATTTCTACAAAAAAGTCCGCGATACCATATCTCTATCTTTTATATTTTATCTTTTATACTTCTTTTATTGCATTAAAAAAATTTTTTTTCGGTATACTTACGTTTGGTTGATTATTTGAGCAACAAAATATTAATTCTTATGACAATAAATTATTTCAGTATCACAAGAACATCATACAGATAAGATTTGCCATTTACAGTATATCAATTGGTCATACAGTTTCGGAGATAATATAAAATTACTAAAACGCAAAATGCCCCTAGCATAACTTTCATTGTGCAGACGTTTTACCTATTTGCCCATAGATGGCGTTCTGCAATTACGTCATTTTTCTGAATCGCGGTGTTAAGACTTTCCGTAGATTGATGACCCTCTCGAATTTTTATGCCCACCTTAGTTGGATTGGAGTTCCATACGAACGATTCGATTATGAGCACGGAGATTATGAGGTATCTATTAGACTATTAGATACCTCACATTCGAAAATATCGTAATTTCGTTGTACGTTTGTTTTCATTGTTTTGTATGTTCGTAGTTTCGTACTTCGTTCTATCGTAATAATCGATACGACTTTAAGTTATTCGATATTACCGATTACGATTGTTTTGTTTTGTAAAGGCGGACGGTGTTCGAGTCGCTCTCCCTTTGTTCGTAATTGTTTTCAAGTCTGTGCGTAGTTTGTCGAGAGCATGCCTAAAAGGAAATCTCAACTGTCCCGGCAGACATCACAGACAAGAGCCGCTCGAGTACGCCGTACGGAAGAATCTGCCCCTGAAAATGAAAATGAGCAGCGCCTCTCGAGAAATAGAGAAAATATTTCGCAAGCACGCGCTAGAGAATCTAGCTCCGAGCGCTCACAGGGCCTCGCTAGCCAAAATGTGAGGACGTCGCGGGCCCGTGCTCGAGAATCTAGCGCTGAACGTGCGCAGCGTCTATCTGAGTTAAGGCAGCATGTCTCTGAGAAAAGGGATAGGGAGACTAGCGCTGAGCGCTCGCAGCGGCTCGCTAGGCAAAATGCCATAACATCACAGGCCCGCGCTCGAGAATCCAGCGATGAACGTGCACAGCGTCTATCTGTTTTAAGGCAGCATGTCTCTGAAACAAGGGATAGGGAGACTAGCGCTGAGCGCTCGCTGCGGCTCGCTAGGCAAAATGCCATAACATCACAGGCCCGCGCTCGAGAATCCAGCGATGAACGTGCACAGCGTCTATCTGTTTTAAGGCAGCATGTCTCTGAAACAAGGGATAGGGAGACTAGCGCTGAGCGCTCGCAGCGGCTCGCTAGGCAAAATGCCATAACATCGCAGGCCCGCGCTCGAGAATCCAGCGATGAACGTGCACAGCGTCTATCTGAGTTTCCAATAAAAACATCATTTGCCCTGACTATTAACAAGTCCCAGTGATAAACATTCTCTTTGGTTGGCTACGAAAAGAATGTTTTTCCCATGGGCAATTATATGTTGGTCTATCAAGAGTGGGATCATCCGAAAAGCAGATTATTCTGTTACCGGAAAATAAAACAACCTCAAACATTGTATATAGAGAAGCTTTAAATTAAATAGATACCTAACTTAAATAAATAAAATAAGTAAAAGGCGACCAAGGGTTAAGTTACCTTGAGCAGAAAAGAGAACTTAGGTAATCTTTGAAGTTACTGATCTGATTCCAAACAATATTTTACTAATAAAATTAAATACAGTAATATCAATCGAGTGTTATCCTATGTTAAAACAAGAAATTTTCCGCGGACGAAGTCGCGGGCAGAAGCTAGTCTTAATATAAAAAAGGGCACACCGGACGTTGTTATAAGTAAAATACAACCAAAACACTTGTTCAATAAAATGTCTAAATAAACGAAGTTACGAGCTGTCCAGTGGAGCAATGAGAGAATTTACAACGCTTTGTCAGTTCTTTATTGAGATTACCGCCATGTTTATCTGTCTGCTTCTTTCTGAGAATCTCTGTGTCAACGAGGGGCTCAAGGCTACTTTACGCCTCTTTAGTTTCATTCTAATCTAAGGCATTACAAAGGAAATGTTTTTTTTTAGTACTGTGATAATTTTTATTTACTCCATACCTGTCTTTTTCTCTAATAAGAATCTAAATTTACGAAACGTTAAAGTTTCTATTTCCGACTTCCAAAAAATTATTACGTTTCCTTTTTAATTTATTCTTACCTAATCTGAAAAAAAAACTCGGATAGCAATCTAAAAAAGTCTGCAAACATCTAAAACGAGCAGATTTATTTATTGAAATAAATGTGGGTATTCGGAGACAGGTGGCGCTCCAGGCACTTTCAACAAAAACGCTAATGGCGGCTGTTACCTCAGTATTTTATTGGATTTCCGTCGCCGAGAGCAAATATCGAAAGGTTAAGGGCGGCGTCCTCCTAAAAGATTGTTGCTCTAACTTTATTTACGACACTTGCAAAATTGAAACATAACATGAAGAGAATAATCCCTTCCGTCCTCCGTAATGCGGATTTTATGGCACAGATGATCATCTTGTTTGGAGGCTGGTTGTAAATGCGTGCCGGGAGAGTATGGCGTGTGTTGTACATTACATATTTAGGTGTTGTATGAATGGGTAGGGCCGCAAACTTGCTGTGAAGAGTATTGATTAATGCGGCAAACTTTCTGGCTCGTGGACGTGCGAGAGGAAGCCGTGACGTAATTAGTGAAAAATTTTAGAATTAAAGAACTACTGAAACATATTATAGATGTATTCTAGGGTCTGATTTTCTTTGTCAGAACAGATTTTTTGATGATAGTAAGTAGATACAACTATTTGGTATTACCTACATACTATTTATTAACTTTGAACATTTTACTGCCAGTTACGGAAACTTATTAAAATTACCATTCATAACGATGTTAAAATCCTAGCTGAAGGCCCTTCCAACACAGTGACGGGTCAGTTTGATACCGCACTCAGTCCCCGTCGCGCCATCGCGAGCAATCATCTATCTTGCGCTCGGCCCGATGCAACTGCAATGTTTCTGCTGTCTCACCGACGACTTCATCGCTTCTAACTCGTCATTTATCACTGGATCACTCCGATGAAAACTTAAAGACCAGTTGCAACTGTTACAATCCTTACCTTGCCGGGTTGGAGTCGAAATATAGCGATAAGAATACAAAGGAGTTGCAACTGAAGCAAATGCAACCTATTTGAATATTGAAAGCAGTCTGTTTGGTTGAATTCGGGAGAACAGTTTCCGATTTCCCCAAGGCACACTCCGTCCGAAATAATATCTTTCCCGAAATTCCGTGTTTCACTTCCCAAGTTTGACGTGAGCTCTTATGAGTCAGCCAATTAGGATAATCGGTTCAGTATACATTCGTAGATCGCTGCTAAAGGCTTGGTCGGCAATTCGGCATTAGATTGGCAATTCCGTAAAAGTTTTGCGTAACTAGGCTCGGCTTTGTAGCGGTAAATACTGAAGGGAAACACAAAATCTCTCTACTTTAACTTTGAAAGCATTCTTTTAGGTCTGCGTCTAAATAGAAACTTCTAGTTATGGACAGTCTCTAAGGTCATTTCATTCATCTATAAAATGTCGGAAACATTTTGTGTCTAACTCCAAAGACGTTTATTATCAAACTTTGAAACGTAAGAAAATTGTCAGAGGCAGGTGGCACGCAGTCCTATCTCCTCCCTGGTGTACATAGCTATTTATAAGTTTGCAAAATCTCAGAGCAACGTTCAACTGAGTCAACAGAACGTATGTCCCTATTTGAATGTCCCTAACAGAGGGTAGGAATAATAAGTCTAGCGGTTTTTTCGCGCTTTCTCTCCGCCCCACCGAGGGATGCGATGTTTTATCGCAGGAAGATGCTGAAAATCCAATTTCTCCCGGGGCCTATTCACAAACTGGCCAGCATCAAATCGATGACGCTGAAGGGCCTAATATGTCGGCCATCAATATTTTTCGCTCAGTTTTACGACAATAGTCCTTTTCTTGATAACATTGATTTCTTTTTATAGCTCGAATATTCCCCTAAATTTCTCTTGTGTATTAGAGAAATGAAATTCGTTGCTTATTATATTATTGTTATCCAAAAATGGTATCATCATACTGAGGCTTCTCATGAATTCTGAGAACAAATTGGTATGCAATTTTACAGCTTTATATTATGAAAGAGGGTTTAAAATGTGAGATTGAACAATATTCGTTAACCGAAATAATTAGATTCAAATCGAGTGTCTAATTTGTACATTGCTTGCGGTGTAATATCTGAGAGTAACATTAGTATCTTCTCTTTGCAGATTCAATGCAATACCTGGCCCCTGAAAACTTTCTTCGCAGAAGATTGTTTTAATTAAATATAATGTTCTTGAAGCTTTGTTTTCTTTGTAGTTAGAATCAGAAAGATAGATACTGAACTATGTACCGGTATAGACGCTGGGGTTAAAATTAATAATTAACTTAACTAGCACGAGTTAAGAATAAGTTTTGAATATTGAATGTACCGAACTCTTCAGACGAAGCTGGTTATTGTTCAGTAAAGTAGCACGGAGAAGAGGAAACGATATTAGCATGTTAAAGTATGGATCCAGAAATAACAGCTTTGTACAATAGCAGGAAAATTTATTATTCTACACTTTATATAAACATGCAAATACGTACGCTTTGGGTCTTAATTTCAGCAAAGTGCTAATTATACAAAAGACCAAAGAGACCCAATTTTCGTCGTCTCTTAAAATTAAGGCGAGCACAAAGAGCTCATACACTCTGTTTTTCTTTAATTCCGGAATTAGTATGCTAATTCAATTTATCCATTAAAATGTCATGGGCACGATGTAGGAACATCTTCTTTACGAGCATGATGTTCCGGAGTAATTATCGTTAGTCCGTTTTCCGTAGGTACTGGAGCCCGTTTTTTGCTGTGGTTACGCGGACCGCGTCTCCAAAGCTGCATTTAGACGTAACATGAATATCTACTAATATATGTACCGGGGTTGCAGTATCCCATAAAGCTCTATGAAAAATACAAAGACCATTTTTGTCAGAGCATAAATCTTGTCGAAATGTAAGATATACGTATCGGTACGTTGGAGGGATAATGTCTTCTGATAACCTCACTCAGAAAGGGATAACTGTCCAATGGTCCATAAATAACGCGTAGACTTGGGGACCAGCCGCCATTTATACGCTGAATGTAAGGCGTTCGTTTTGTAAAGACATATTGGGCTTACATATCCCGTTAGGCTTACCTGACGACTGTAGCCGGACACCCGGACAGATATTTTATCATGAAGACTAAAGCGGCCATTTTCAAGCTTTGTTGTTATTTAAGTTACAAATGAAAATAGGGCCAAGTGCAAGAAAACTAAATCTATGAATGACTTGTTTAACTACTTAAGTTAACAAAAACCATGTCAAAACATTTTCATAAATTCGTTGCCAGAGTGCAACTACAGTGAATAATTTAACCATATTATTCTCATGAGCATTGTAGCTGACAGAAACGTGGGCGCATCGCAACCATATTAAATACGACTATTGTTGACAGGACCAGAAGAATTCCTGAATACACCACTAGACTGTTCTAAAATTATATGAAATACTTAAAACAAAGCTCTTGTTTTCGATCATGAGTTTATTCAAATATTTCATAAAGGATTCTCGATCGATTTTCTTTTTATCATCTCAAATATGTGTACTGAAGAACCAATTTTGTCGTGATAACTGAGTCATTCACCTCAAAGCATACTTAGAGGTGGTTCAGTCATGAAAAAAAGTGTAATCTAAAGCACGTGAGAAAGTAAATACACTTTTATTATGAATCTATTTGAATATATACACAACAGTGTAAGGTAGGTACGTGTTTACGTGGCTGGGACATAAATAGAATTACTTGTCAGGTTTCTCTTAATGCATTGGCTTGAAGATAACGCTTACAGCGATGCTCATTTCAAATCTACTAATTATAAAGGTATGTAGCCTAGTTTTGTTAGACTATCTTCTCAGTCGCTAATTTTAATATGGACGAGATACCAAGATTAAGTTGTCAAACATTTCACAGTATATAATTAGCTTTTACTTATGCTGAACTGAAAACTACATAGCATTCCATTCTTTTCATTACCTAGAACTAGTAACTTAGATGCAGATCCCCGATTAAGTAACGAGATCTATTGGTCAGACTGTGTCATGCGTAAAGAGTAAAGACATGAACAGACTGTTGACAGTCGTTAAAAATTCAAAAACCACTATTCTCTCACGAAGTCTCTAACGTAATAGTCAAAGTCAAAGCATTTATTTCAAATAGGCACATAAAAGGCACTTTTGAACGTCAAAAAATATCTTAAAATAGAATTGATTCTAGTCGCCCATTCCAAAAGGTAGTTTTCGTATGGAGAAGAATGGGCAAGAAACTCCACCGTTACTCTTTTAAAATGTTTTAGGTACAATATTTTGCATGGGTACATTAATTAAATAATAACATGTGAGGACGATGCACCTAAAATAAAATTACTATACCACAGGTAAAAGAATTAAAAACGAAACCATGACATATAAATTAATTATCTGATAGATATATGGTGCTCACATATTTACAAACATGGTACAAACAAAACAATTTTAATAAAAAAAAAAAAAATACAAGTAATAAGTCAGGGTGTGAGTAATGAATGACAAAACGAATAAAAAAAAAATAACAATTAAATTAGCAACCAGTTTGATTTTGTCTAAATACCTAAGTCTGTCTTCGAAATTCAAAACAAGCGCTTTCAAATTCAAAATGGACGCCGTAATTTAACGGTCATGTAGAATAGGCTATTCTAAACTCGAATCTCGATAGCCTGACTTTGTCCCGCAGTTTCCTCGATAACTAAATCCATTAGGACCTACCCTGGCCTATATCGTAAGTGTAGTTAGAGCTTTCTAGGTCAATGAGGGCTTCCGTAAGCCATCCGATGAATATATTGTCTGGCCTATCATAATGTTTTCCGTAAGACGGGTATGTTCCAGAATAGAAGGCCTTTTAGCTCGTCTATTCGGCATTATGTAAACTTGGGATACATTTTCAGCTCTGCGTGGTTAAATGTTTTCTGAAAGCGTAAGTTAAGTTATGATTAATTAGACCTTTGCGAAACTCATTAATTAATGAAAACTAGGTATACTTTGCAACTTAAAAAAGTTAAGCTGTAAAACTAGGTCTTTCTACAATTTGTTTTTGTCACACGTAGATTCAATGTAACGACAGATAAAAAGAATGTTTACTGTTCGACTTAACGAAAGTTAAAAGCAGTGTCATGTCTTGATATTCGCGTAATCTTTGGCTCGGAAAACTCGGAACGGGGTTAGGTTATGGCGCGCATGCCGGGGGCGCATCGCGGGGCGCGCCGCGGCAGTCCACCCGCGTCACCGGCCCGCTCAGCACGACCGTACCCACCCCTCCGACACTCACTGTACTCAGAACACCAAATACTACCCACAAGTACACTCGCGTGCAGAAACAGTGAACAATCTTGTGATATGAATAATTGTGAATAATCTGACGAATTACAGTGAGTGATAAAACATTTCTTTAATTGACGCTGCTGTTTAAGTTCATCGGTTCTTACATTATCGGTGAGTTTTTAGCAAAATAAGGTTAGCGGCGCGTTCGTGGGGGAATGTTTGGCGGTCGATAGATGGCGCTGCTTTCGCGCCCGTATTGCAGTTGTAATGGTTTTGTAACTTTTCAGTAGAAAAAGTTGTTTATTATGTAACTTCAGAAGTGTAGTACCTACTTATGCCTAGTTTTGTACGGCTAATATTATGTATTGATCCGTTAGACCGTTATGTAGTTATTTATTTAAAAGTTAGGTTATTATGGTGCTGAATTTACCGGCCGGCGTTTGGTTGTATTCTAGCTATGGACCGTAATTAAGTTTCATAGATATTATTTATTTTATCAATGTAATATATTTTTGTCACAAAATGCTACTCTTTGTAATTCGCTCTTCTTTAATGCTCACAAAGTATTTTATCACACTATTAAAAAAAAAAACTTTATATGGCACCTTACATTACCCGAACCTTCACTTACAGAAAAGATAAATGTTTTATTGATATTGTACAAGTGCTTCAAAAAAGTGTAGGTAAAGGTTAACATAGCGTGCTTCAGCCTCATAAAAGTGTTGAAATCTAAATCGTCCGTATATGGCAGCCTAGTTTTGTTATATTTTACCAGCGAATTGAATTACCCATCAGTTACTGCGTTTAGTCTTTAATATAAAGATATGGGAAAATCTATTATTATTATATGGGGTTAAATATAATGATCACCAAAAAAACATATTGAACACCAAAAAATGAAGTCTAAAATTACAATAGTTCTAGCTGGGTACCCCAAGGTTAGGTTACTTTAAACCCTTTACACAGAAATAGGAGCCCCGCGAAGCGGGGCTCCGTCGACATAGGATGCAAGAGCGAGCAAATGAGAATTCAAATTAATATAAGCCTTATTATATTACCTATATCACGAAAGTGATTACAAGTTTTTTTGCAAAGGTGACTTGGGATTTTGGAATCTTTATTTTGCGAAATGTGGGTGTATTATAAGTGCATGGACCAATGTCCTTATTTAGTTCTAATTTCCAACTGGACGACAGATCTTTAGTAAAATCCGGAAGTTTTATTACGTAAACACAAATACAAATCCCTGTTTCTCCAAATGGTACCTTAATCATACTATATGTAAATCAAGGGACAGCAAGAAACACCCACATTAAAAAGTAACTCTTTTGCTTAAAAATAGCTTGTCCTAATAATTATTTCCTATTCTCGCCGCTTTGTCAACGTTCACTTTCTGTTAAATTCAAGACTCCCGTTTCATTTTAATTGCTAAACATTTGTCGGTCTCAGTGTAAATCTGGGCATTAAATAAAGCAAGTTGGTAAAGATAGCAAGCAAAACAACTGTAGCTATTTATACTTATAGGCTATCTTTATACTCTCATTCCTTGTACAACGCTACTATTGCGCGTTATTTACCTCCTATACTGTGTAGAGATCCATTCCATCAGATGAACTAACACCCCATCAATGGGCATTGTTCATGCTCCTTTGTTAGCAAAAACTGTTCTGGAGTCTGCTGCCATGATGACACCATCATGGCAGCAGCCTCCAGAACAGTTTTAGTAACCGTTGACTCTTCAGTACCTACATACACATGTAGGTACTGAAGAGTCAACGGTTACCTACTAAAAGAAGCTCATCAGCAGTGAATTAAATTACATCAGTTACCACCAAGCCATTTTAAAATTAAGCACCTTAATCATGGCATATAGTTGTGGAACAAGCCCTATGAGGTCACCGTGGCTAAAATTTTCCAACAAAGTCATGATGAAATTCATCGTCAATCCTTGTTGGACCTGCCGGCGGATACGGCCGGCGGGCACACCACACTACGTTTGCCGATTCACGGTCTCCACTTAATAATACTCACAATCATATACATATTTTTAATATTAACGCACAATTTGAAACAACACAAGTTTCTGTTGTAATAACAGTACTTAAAAGCGACATTAAGCATAAAGTGCGGTGCCAACATGGCGGATAACTAGCAACTTCCGCTCGACTGGCACAGCCATAAAACTGTTAGTACTAACTGGCGTCGACAGTAAACTAATATCGGCACTTCAGTCTATCTCGTTGCTTTCAATTCTTCTTTGACTATAAAGTAATCAAATAGAACGAAACATTGTGCTGCAGTGGGTTGACAATTCCTATCCCAGACCACTGCTGGGTATAGGCCTTTCCTAAGCTTTGCCACAACACCCGGTTCTCTGCTTTCCGCATAAAGTACGTAATGGATGCCATGGTGAGTGGCAATTTTAGGATTGAATAAAGCATCTCAAGTCGCGCGACATACGATATAGCTAAAGTACTAAGAAATTAGTTCCACAATTACGTTAATTCTTATATTCTTTGTGCTATTCAACTTTAATCTTTTTGTGAAGGGTTGGTTGTTGTGCTGCAAATACATAACGTGCATGTAGATAGGTATACTGTATAGGACACACTTTGACCTAAAACCCTCCGCCCGAAACGCAGTATTTAAAAATTGTGCCCAATCAGTCCGAACAAAGGGCTGCAGGTACCCTCGTTAAGCTCCCCTCCTAAACTGTGCCATTAACCTTGTTTAGATGTTACCCTTCGGCTCTGCATTCCGTATGTATGTTTACCCTTCAGGGATTTGCAGATCTGCACGCCAAATAGAGTAACATGAACAAATACTGGGACTTGTTTAATGGTCTGTGAGAACCCTTCGTTCGGAAGTCTAGGAATTCACCTGCTCTGTTCAATTTTACTATTTAGATAAATATACATTTTGGTTAATATTATCTTACTGCAATTAAAAATGTTTAATGTATACAGCCGGTCTTACTTATTTGCTCACGAAAATTCAAGTCGATATGTAAAGGCTTTTGTAAACCACTCTCAAAGAGCGCACTTGTTCCCAAGTCTACTTTATGGCAGTAACCGAGAAGCACCAGGAGTTCTCGTGTTTTACGTCTTTAGTAACAGATGCTCGAGACACGATGACCGCTCGTTTCTTGTCCTAAGTCTTTGATTAATTACTGGCAACATATAACGGCTGGGCCAAATGGTTTTTGTTTTAAAGAGAGGTTTGATATTGAGTTTGACCCTTGGATGAATTTATTGTACTTCTCGGTTTGCTAATGTTGCAACTTCAGCCATTGTAATCGTCCTTTGTAAGGGTCCAGTCTACAGCTAGCGTACGGTATTTATTTGGCTGAATACTTTTAACAACAGACTCGTACTAGCTGGTCAACTGTTGTCCTAGTAGCGCCTACTTACATCAGAGGGGTAATTTTAAGAACGTTCACAGTCTGATCTCAAATCTCAATCTGTCAAAAATACCTGTAATGTCCCTACATTTTTGACAAGTCTTTGACTGATAGTCGCTGAGATGAAATTGCGACTAGAATTTTAACGTTTTTAATTAAGGGAATCGGCCTTCAGATTCGCAAACTGTATTTGTGTAAAACCTTAAACCACTAACAGCTAGGCTGTGTTAACTAGGAGAATGGTCATATAAATACTCCTCTTCAATTGTAAGTGGTTATATAGTTGAATTCCTGGCAGAATACCAAGCGTGCCTGTAACTTATCTAGGCGCGAAGCAGTTTCTCATCGAAATGGAATGGCCTACTGTAATGGCCCGGAGGCAATAAGCTGGCAATCGATATGTATATTAGCAACCGCTTCGGTATTTATGGTATTCAAATTGTCATATAGGTCCTCTATAACCCCTTAGTATTTCTATTTATTTGTACTAGGAATCGTAAGAATTGTGCATAAGCACAATTACTACTACAATACTAGGTACTGAGTTAGGGGTTAGTAGGTACTGAGATACAATCTCAGTACCTAGTTCTATTTCTGAGGAACTCTTTAGTTAGGGCAAAAGGCAGTAGCTTCTTCTATAAATAGTAACCCTGGAATTTGTATCTTAGGATACGATGATGAAAAGAATTGCTGGTTATCTGATATTTAATTTGAGAGTTTGAAAGCAGAGGAGTATATCACATAATTTAAATAGATGAAAGTGAAGAACACTTAGTTTGTTTTTAATCTCACCACGCTAAGTGACTTGCCTTCAAACATCTTAATTTTCATAAAAGCTTTCTTAAGATAATGATCGTCGCGTTGGGCATTTTCATCAGCGAGATTTTTCAAGAAGAATTCTGCTTTTTCTAAAGGATCAAGAGTCGCGAATTTATGCATATTTATTTGTACTTATATTTTTAAGTAATTAAGTTTAATGCGTATCTTTATATTTAAAATATTTATTACTCAATTTTCATGATTGCATCTACCACTGTTTGTCTCTGCATCACCCAAAGGTTGACTGGTAGAAAATGCCTAGGGCCTTAAGTCCGCCTCTGTACAATTATGTGCTTGAAGTATTAAATAAATAATCAAGACACTGCCTAACGTAGCTCTTAAAAGTTTTGCGTGTGCTAAATAGTCTGCACTTTCCTTTTTTGGCGATGAGATCTTCTAATTGATGACGAGAAAATATAGCTTCTTTTGTCGAAATGTAATGCTGCGGACATTCCCGAGGTCAGATGCCAAGGGCAGGCTATCGGCACTCTACCGCAAGCTTGTTGCCTAATGGAGATATGTCAATGTTTCCTCTAGTCGTCTTTCTTTTATTCGCGGACAAATTGGGGTCTGGAACAAAAGCGCCAGTCTGGCTGTGGTGAAAGAATTCGGTTGGCAACTAGAACATGAAAAACACGAGCAGAATAAAACTGTCTTTAAATTAAACTGCAGTTAATTTTAAAGCTCCTTTGTTGTTTAACTTACTCGAGATAACGGATAAAGTGCATAGGTTGCACATGCTATGAAAATTATTCGGTGAACGTCCATTGATGAGAAGATTCCTTTTGAAGTTAGCTAACACAATGGTTAGGGAGCGTTCGTTTGATCTCCATACTAGACTGACCGCCGAGACCTTTTGTTGGTTAGAATGCATTCAGTTTTTGAAAGGCTTTTTAATTTTAGGATTTTTATTCTTTCTAGAGCTTTTTATGACCAACTAGGCATCATCTATACTAATATTATAAAGAGGTAAAATTTGTTTGTAAGTTTGTATGTAGGGGGTAATCTCTGGAACTACCAGTCGGATTTGAAAAATACTTTTTGCATTTAATAGCCCAATTCATGAGGAAGGCTATAGGCTATTTAACATCACGCTATGACCCTTAGGACTCGAGCAAATAGAAAAAAGTCAGAAAGAACGCTAAGTGATAGCGCGGTCAGGTGATGCGTTGCGACGGGGTGGGTCGGGGGAACAAGAAGTTTCACGCGAACGAAGTCGCGGGCTGAAGCTAGTATTATTATAAAAGTAAATCGCACAAGAAATTCCACTCATCGTCTGTTGTAATATACCTTGATTACATTCGTAAAACACACCCTATTACATAAGAACTTTATGAAAATGTTTTAGGCTAAATATCGTATATCCCTGTACAAAATTGACAGTGACGTGGGTTGTTTTTATGTGACCGACTATTTTAGTTGCTGGTAACACCATGCCCGGTGCGAGGGTAGGTTCACAAATACAGACCTCACTGCCGAGAGGTTGAACCTTACGTTACGTGTAGGCAGTATAATGGCATAAAAATGATTTCTTAGACATAACATCAAACCTGTATTCCCGGAAGGGGCAGTAAAAGGTGTATTACACCCACATTAAGCCAGTTATTTTTAAAATAATCTCTACCAGATGACAGTTATCTTTTATTCTTCTTAAACATCAGACATTACTATAAAATTCATCCTTGTCAAGCTGGAGTCAAACTAGGTACACTACAAGTTAGATTGTGACGTCAATGTTTTTTGTTTGACAGGTTTATATTTAGTCGCTGGCAACACTGTGACCCGGGGCGAGAGTGCAAACACTGGACCTTATGTTGTACCTGTGTTCACTGATGTGTATTGTGTGCTGTTTGGCTTGAAGCTTATATTAGTTAGCTGCGAGCTGTTATGTACAGTTAGAAGAGTAAATACAGGTAGATTTTTTTTATCATCATCCAAATTTTTACAGGGTGTTCTACCCATGAATATGAACAACTTTCACTATGAGACCAACTCTGAAATTACGAAAAAAAATCAGCTGTTTCATACATTTTGGTCAAGTAGGTATTGAACTTTTGTATAAAACAGCTGATTTTTTTTTCGTGATGTCGGAGTTGGCCCCATAGTGAAAGTTGTTCATATTCATGGGTAGAACATCCTGTAAAAATTTGGATGGTGATAAAAAAATCTTCCTGTATGTAAAATTGTTGACTATGTAATATTTAGCGGGCTCAGCTGCGGAATGTACTAACTAGTCCATAAAAGTTTGTTACTCAAAATGAATATTTTAAAAGCTAACGTATCATATGAGTCTGCATTATTAAAGCTCGCACTTGCGCTTATTTTACATTTACAGTATCAGTCGCGCTACGGTACAAGAATTACTTGCGAAAATAATATTAATAGAGCCGAAGTCAGCTATACACACACATTGTACTATTGACTGCTTATTATTTATTGATTCCGTTACGAAAATACATTTCGGTTATCATATTATTTTGTTAACATTTGGGTCAAATTCGTCTATGTTTGTGGCGAGTACTTCGAACTGAGGATGTTTTCGTGTATTGTTGTGTTTTCTATAGTTATCGATAATAATGTGTTTCTTCCTCGGGGACCGGCTCACGTAATGGAAGGAAAATGTGAAGATTATGTTTTGATTTGAACATTATTATCGCGACATAGGAACCTTATTTCTAATTCTAATAATCTTTTTCATAAACGTCAGGAATAAAAACAAATACTTCGTAAATAAGGCGTAGACAACCATTTGTAGACGTTATTTCAACATAACAACAACCATTCAATTTTATTGAAACATTTTGTTGTTTGTCGCGGACGAATGGAAGATCTTGTCAGAGTTGTCAGTATGTCTGGAGTATTGTAAGATGAGCGTTTATGATTGTTGTTTCGTGGTTTATTTCTATTTTATATTCTAAACATGTCCTCTTTTGCCGCGTTATGTTAAAGTAAATCAAATAAATAAAACTCAGGAGCACAAGCTTTAACTTTTTGAACGCCAGAGTACAAACGTATCGCCGTACCCCTGACGCCAGGCCACTTTAACAAAACAACACACACATACTTAAAACAACAAATTTCTCGATATTGGTGGTTTATTTATATTAGTTTCATGCAATATAATATAGACGGAAGCTTAAACTTTTAAATGATATAAATAAAAACACTCAAAAGTAATGATTCAATTGTTTATTTCATAATATGGTGCGACCTGTGTGACGTGTATTTTGTCATATATTTGTGACGTTGGCGTTCAGGGTAAGATTTCGTTTGTCACATACATGTGACAATGGCGTTCAAAAGGTTAAAGTGATAAAATAAACTCGTGAAAATTACAGCCGGAATGCACCTTTTGGTCACTGAATTTCTCACGAACGTACATTTTAAACTTCGCTTCGAATAAAACCTCCGTATAAATCTCCATCGCTGCCAACGAGACTGTATAGATGTTTACCTTTCACCTGATACGATACGATACGATGCATGTCGAGGAAGGAGTGTCCATTCTCCCCATTCTGCCGGCTAGACGTCGTTAACGTGATGGCGCACTCCCTCGCGACTACCATAGGTGTCGCTTATTGTACTGATAAATATAAAATACTCGCAGCGCCCCGCGGTTTCACGGATAAAAAGTATCCTATGTCCTTTCTCGGGACTCAAACTATCTCTATACCAAATTTTATCTAAATCGGTTCAGTGGTTTAAGCGTGAAGAGGTAACAGACAGACGGACACACTTTCGCATTTATGATAATTATTATTAGTATGGATGTATTAGGCTGCGCACAGACCTTAAGGCTGTCTTAAGACAGACTTTAGCTCTGTGAAAATAATAATGGCGAATAGGACAGTCTCATTGTCAGATAAATAACATAAAAATGCAGAAATTTAATACCTCCTGGCTTTATAGATTTTAAACTAACATTATAAAGAGCAAATCCCTCTGGAAGAACTGAACCAATTGCATAAAAAAAACACTAAATAAAAGCTTCGCTATTGTCGAGTATGAAATGACGGGCAGAAGTTACTCTGTTATCATCGTATATGACGTACTAGCAGCGCCACGCGGTTTCACCCGCGTAAGTTTTGATCCCGTAGGAATATCGGGATAAAAACTATCCTATGTCCTTGCCCGGGACTCAAAACTATCTCTATACAAAATTTCATCGAAATCGGTTCAGCGGTTTAGGCGTGAAAAGGTAACATACACACAGAGAGACAGAGTTACTTTCGAATTTTTAATATTAGTATGGATATGTTAATGACACCGCTACTTTCAACAAAAAAAATATTAAAGTGACGTGAATTCTAGTCGAGAATCCGTGTTAATGTAAGAGATCATCGAGTTAAACGCTCATTGACCCAAGCCAAGCCTCACCTCAGCTAAATCCTCCGTCTACGCCCTCTCGTAGCCATCTACGCGCTACGGCGCTACGGCGTAGACAAAGCTACGGACATAAAAACTTAACGATCACGGATAAACATTAAAAAGATAACCACAGAAGTCTCACTGACATTACGACATAAATCAACATTTAACTACCCTGCACAAATGTAGGTATAGATTTTATGTTCATGAAATCTCTGGAACTGCTGCAGTAGCAGTGTACAGTCACGTCTAAAAGTATGTATACACTTGGCAATTTTCAATTGCGATTTTTTCGTGAAATAACGAATGCAACGTTGAAATACGACACTTAACATAAACCAATGGGTTCGAAAATACTATTTTCGTAATAACATAAAATTTAAAATTCAAAAATAAAGGAGAAAATCGCCTTTGAATAAAGCCAAGTGTTATACATACTTTTAGACGTGACTGTACACGTGTATGCGATATTTTACTTAGATTTGGTACCTATCTCTACGAGAATGCAAGACATCAAATAATAAAAATCGGGTATTATGTCACGTAGCGGGTCCTCTGTGTATCTTTGCCGAATTAAGGGGAAGGATACACTGCGGAAAATCGTTTCGGCTTAGCATTTGTTGTCTCTTTCGCACGTTGCACATTTCCAAAAGGCTGTGAGCAGGACAAAAACCTCGCTACAAAGTTTTGTCGCAGTGTACCTCGTTGTTAATGTACACTTGGCTACCTATTTGATGTTTATCTTATTCTTTATGGTTCGTCACGATGTTTACTATTTAATTATTTGCGTATTTTGTAGGAATTTGTTTACGTAGTTTGTATAAGTAGATGTTTATGTTTTTGAGTCGTAATTTCTGTAGCTATAGTTTTATTTATTTGTTTTATTATTTATGTACACACAGTAAAATACTCAGGGATATGACATAATTATAATTTGAGTAGAAAGGTTTTATCGAAGTTTTCAATCGTTCGATGTACTTTAATCCATCAGTTTCAAGGCCATATAAATGAAAATACTATTGTTATTAGTTTTCTTAGGCAAATATTTATTTAATAATTTAAATTTATATCAGATTCATAATTGACTAGTTGCGACTCGCGGTTTCACCCGCATAAGTTTCGATCCCGTGGAAATATCGGGCTAAAATGTATCCTATATGTTCCCTGGTTATAAACTATGTGTGCCAAATTTCTTCCAAATCCGTTCAGTCGTTTTTGCGTGACATTTATCCATCCTCACAAACTTTCACGTTTATAATATTAGTAGGAAGAAACTTATTGCTTTCCATAACATTCTTACATGATTATTATTGAAACTCAACGTCTGTCTGTCTTCCCGTTAGAGCGCTTATCCGGTTAATATAAATATTTATCTTAATATAAATACAAAATTTATGAGGGGCTTGTGGCTAAGTAATAACAGCCGCACGGGTCGATCGATCAGGTTAAGCTACGCTTGCCGCCGTTGGTCCGTGGATGGGTGACCATATTCACATACCAAGACCTCTCCTTGCCTCGGAAAACACGTTAAGCCTTTGGTCTCGGCTATCATTCGTAGATCTTTGACAGTCGTTACCGGTCGTCAGAAGCCCGAAAGTCTGAGAACCAGTCTTACCAAGGGGTATCGTATTACCCAGTGATTGGGTTGTGGAGGTCAGATAGGCAGTCGCTCCACGTAAAATACTGGTATTCAGCTGCATCCGGTTAGACTGGAAGCCGACCCTAACATAGTTGGGAAAAGGCTAGGCAGATGATAATGAAATACAAAATGTAGGAGATGCAGAGTGTCGGCCTTCTGTAATTTTCCTATGTATCCATTGGTCGTGAGTTCGATATCCGCCTCTCACAATCCAATAGAACAGGACGGCATGACGCCGGTCCTGCGGCCGAATGCATGTCGGCTCGAAAATTCACGGAAACCGTCGCTCGACCGGCGTCACTTAGTCCTCGCGTAAAGCCTTTAACACTGCTTTAAATCCAAACCTAGTGCCGTTTGTTATTTGTGTTCGTGAACTGGTACGCCAGTTGGAACTTGTTGGCTCAAATAAATATCTTTTGAACGCGAAATCAAAAAGAATAACAATGAAAATTCATTTCTGGTTTTTTTTTTTTGAAATGCTCATTATGCTCCCATGTATAAACTCCATGACAATTTAATGTCTACGTCTACATATATGAATAAAACCTGACTACTCAAAAGGATGAAACAAGAAAGTACCTTCCCGTGGTCGCATGCCGCTGTACTAACATATTATAAGCTATGGTAAGCTAAGTAGTCGGGTTTTAGTTTTTAAACTTATTTTTTATTTAATTATATTGGGGCTTATGTCAATAATATTTATATTTTTGAAATGTGCTTATTAAGCCCTTTCATTTGATACCCAACAAGGTATGATTAAAAAAAACTTTTTAGATCATGACTTTTTGACGATCAAGACGCTTCCAACGATACCTCATTTATCCAATAATTACAAGGAGTTTAGAAGTTATGACGGAATAGATGAACATACATACATACATACCGGTCAAACTCATAACCCTCCTTTTTGCTTCGCCGTAGTCGAGTAAAAATAGGGTTAGTTACACCATTTATAACTAAAGAACGGCTGGACCGATTTCTATGATCTTTGATTTGTTGGATTTGTCTAAGCTCGAATAGCAAAATAACTATTAAAACATGGGAAATATTCACGAAAAAAAAAAAAATATAAGATAATTCATTTTCTTATACATTTTGTATGGAACGGCTTTTTGATGATATTTCGAGAATGGATTGCCTGATCTCATGTCTTGATTCTGAGGCGGTACGAAGTCCGGCGGGTCAGCTAGTATATTATTATGTCAAAATATGCGTTGTTCTTCTAAACTATGCAACGGATTTTGATACGCAACGGAGTTTTCACCGTTCATTTCGTCTCAATGTTGTGTCTAGTATAATCCGTGAAGATCTGGGACCGGGCGCTAGTTATTTATAAATGGTATAAATACTGTGTGCAGCTTTATAAACTTAAACTTCGTATACTCAGCGGTTTCAATGAAAATAGGAAACCAGCTAGCGAGCAAGCTGATGTTATAAATAAATTCAAATTCAACTTATGCCCCTACACCTCAACTTACCAACCAAAGCTAACTTGTACTTAAACAAAGCTCGGACTAAGTTACACTGCAATTTAAGTTATACGTGTGTTGGTCAAGCAAGCGTGCACAGCGACGCGTCCTTATTTCATTACTGTGGACGGCCGACTGCACTCAGACGCCTATTAATTGCTTTCAGACACTTTGAGATCAAACGAAAGTTCTTATATTTATAAATCTCAACCAGCTGCTACCAGCCATCCTGCGAAGATCTTCGCTCCGCCTAGCCTGAGGGTGTCCCACCTTACGTTTACCGATTCGCGGTATCCACTCAAGAACACATCTACCCCAACGGTCATCGGTTCTACGGCTATTTATTCCCCAATGAAAACAATAATGTTTTAGCGGATGAAACGTAATAGTGCTGTCATCAAGCACCGACAACGTAATATATTCTAATCTACTCATTATGATTTCAATGTAAAGCTGATGCTGCTTCAAATGCCCAACCCGGCAGTGGTTAATTAGGGAGCGTTTGCCAAACAAACGTATGCATTGCAACCTAGCTATCGACAGCGTTGCTGATGCTCGCACTATGCAAATTAGAGCGGCAATTCGGACGATATGCTGGCCGTTTGGCGATTAATTGAGAGCCAGCCTTTTACACTGGTTTTCTTCTTTACGCACGCTTGACTTGGGGAGTAAGCTGGCGAACGCGTGACATAAGCGTTACGAAAAGTGTGATCGGGCGAGGCGAACGGAAATTGAGTGGGGGATATAAGCAAGAGAAAGCAGTGCGCGCGCACATTTTCTTTCTCTCTTCCTCTCATAGCCAAATACGTTTGAAGTTTCACTTCAGTCGTGTGGTCATAAGCACACTCGGTTTTTTTTTCAGTTCTTGCTTTATTATTTCGGGGTTTTTAAGAGTTAATTAGCTACAGAAGTGGTAAACTTTGACCTTGGCTATAGCTTGTGCTTGGCTTTTCCGGTTAGAGTGCAAGCCGACCCCAACATAGTTGGGAAAAGGCTAAACAGATGATGATGATGGTTGATGAGGTAAAAGAAAGAAGAAAGAAAGAAAATACATTTATTTAGCACAGACTCAAAGACACACAATACACCAGACACATACATCAAATAAAAACAAAAAGTAAACTTAAAAAAAAAAAATGGTATAAAGTCCGATATAAAAAAAAAAAAAAATTAATTGAGATGCTCTACGCCTGTGACACCACTACAAAACAATTCTCTGATAAAAAACCGGTTAGGTGCGAGTCGGACTTACACATACAAGGGTTTCATACCACAAGGCAAAAAACGCCGAAAAAAGGTTTCTTGTATGGCGACCCCCTTTAATTTTTAACTTTATTTTATATCGGCAACACACTCTGTAAAAAATTCTACTGTCTGCCTGTTACCGTTAATGAGATACAGCCTGCTGACAGACGGACAGACGGATGGATGGACTGACGGTCGGACAGCGGAGGCTTAGTAATAGGCTTCCGTTGGCACCGTTTGGGTAAAGCACCCTAAATACACGCATAAACCTTATTCTTAGGTAGGATTTATTTCATTCCTACACATCTATACTAACATGTTCAAGAATTAAGTTGCGAACATCAATAGCGCATTAGTAGCTAATAGGAGCAAGTTATCGTCAGCAGAAACAGCGAGTCATTGCCGCCACTCTCTATCGGTATCGACGACCTCACCGAAGTAAAAGGAAGTCTCCAACTCTTAATAGTTCATTATTTAGTTTAAAGTTTGAGACTAACTTTTAACTAAATAAACAACTTGTGAGGCTTTCATTTGATGGCGTTGTGCTATAATGGTGCAGTATCGTCAAGTTTTCTTTTAAGCTTAATCAGTTGGTTGTTGACTGTTAAAGTAAGATTTAAATATAGAATACAAATGATATTGCCAAAATTATCTAAATTGGAAGAGATAGATAGATTTTTTAAATGTCGCAGCATCATGCTGAGATAGGAGCCTTTTGGCCTCGTATAGGAGTTTCTGTTTCATTTTTTTTTTTTTTTTTACTTTTTTATATTACTTGATTTTTTATTTTTTACTGTGTTTAGTTTAGTTTGTGATCTTCCTGTACGAGTCGCAATAAATACTTTTTCTTTAGATAGCCCAATTTTTTATGAATGTTAAAATTTTATTTATTTCTTTTATCTCCCTTATAACTATTACTACTACCACAGGTTTTATTACCTAATATAAAAAAATACAATTTAAAATAAATAACAGTAACCTTTCATTCAATGAGTATCAAGCCAACAATTGCAGAAACATAATCAGCCTATAATTTTCCTCTCTTCGAATGTGAGGGGGCTATAATCCACCACGCGGGCTTAGTGCGGGTCGGTAGATGTCACATGCCTTCGAATTTTTGGTTCTACGACATGCCGGTTTCCTCACGATGTTTTCCTTCACGGCGCGGCGGCACCGTTTTGAGAGCATAAATGCGAGATATTAAAAGGATAGACGATATCATATCACGCAAACTTAAGCTGTAATAAATATAGCTTAGCTTAGGCTGACTTTTACGTCGCTGACGGTTAATTAATTAGAATCTATACTTTTTTCTTAGTTTCGTTTTCATTCACGCCAACGGCGCGGGCGGATAGTTTGTAATTAGCAATCGTGCGATATTCCGCGAGTCAGTTCATTATGTATACCAACTTTATTTATACAAGCTGAGAGAAACTCCTCTCATTAAATTATTTACTGAAAGAAAAACTTTAATGAGAGCTGTTCTTGTTGACAATTTGTGGACTCGTTACCTTGCAAGTATCCAGATGATTCAATGTAAACCAACATGAAGTATGAAGCGTTTTCCGCGAAGGGTTATATTTAAGTAGGGGACTACCTACTATAATTATAGTTCACGCACATTTCGGTTATACAAAATTCATCATTTCAGCCGAAAGACGTCCACTGCTGGACACAGGCCTCCCCAAGGGTCGCCACATCGACCGGTTCTGTAGGTCGAACATGAAAATAATTTATAAATAATTCAACACACTATTTTTAAATGGAGGGCAGGTTCGTAATTAACGATCGTGGAAGCGATAGCTCGTTCATTACATAGGCTAACTATGTTGACGCGCTCGAGATGGCCTGACTGTAACTACTTGTTTACTTAACTTATTTACGATAAAACAGGCTTTTGACGCGTTTGCCTTTTGCTGGTAGTTAATTACATTTTGCTATCTTTGGTGGAGGGAAAATATGCTATGAATAGCTTCCTTGAGTCCCGATTCATTATAGACGTTCGGCGCACCTTGGGCTATTTGTTCTGGTGTGAACTTGCTGCTTGGCTTACCTTTTTACCGCGATATGAACTTTATGTTGAAAGAAAGAAAAACAGCTAAAAGGTATTTTTTTTAATACGTACGTATGCCTATAGGGCCTCTGCTCAGCCTAATGGCAGATGGCAACACTACTACCTGAGGCTGATTTTCAGCTGCAACCCCATTACTGCCATACGGTTGATTGTGTTTTATGATTAATAAAATTTGGCCCGTGGCTAAATAATAACAGCCGCACAGGTCGATCGATCGGGTTAAGCTACGCTTGTCGCGGTTGGTCTGTGGATGGGTGACTATCTTTACATACCGCGACCCCTCTGTGCTCGGAAAGCACGTTAAGCCGTTGGTCCCGGCTGTCATTCGTGGATCTTTGACAGTCGTTACGGGTAGTCAGTAGCCCAAAAGCCTCCAAGGGGTATCGTGTTGGCCGGTAACTGGGTTGTGGAGGTCAGATAGGCAGTCGATCCTTGTAAAATACTGGTATTCAGCTGCATCCGGTAAGACTGGAAGTCGACCCCTACGTAGTTGGGAAAAAGCTAGGCAGATGACGATTAAAAAAAATGTACTTATAAAATATGTAGTTTCAAAAAAAAAAAAACACGCTTATTCAATCTATTAGACTCGTCAAAACAAATCATTTGAGTCAAATCGAACTCGAGGGGTTTAGTAGTAGCCAGTGAAGAGTTCCACTATCCACCTCCTGGCTCCATCATCAGATCAACTCTGAGATACCAAATTATAGTTGTGTCATCCGAACTACATATACATACGAGTTTCAGTTAGATATGACAGTTTGATAGAAGTAGGTTAAAGTTGACTTCTATGATTTTATAACATTGTTTTTAGTTACAAGTAATTTTATACATATGGTAGGGGAGCCCAGAGGGTTTTTGAGCAAGCATATTCAGGGCGAGAAGTTGATAGATGAGTAGGTCTGGCATGAGGAGAGAACACCGAAAATATATTTAAAAAGTCTCTGATAGGAGACCCCTGGTCAGGAGACCACTTTCAGATTTCAAAAAAGGGCCGAAATTAAAGTGATCTTCAGAGGCGTTGGTTTTGGCATGACCGGGTCTGGCCTAACCCATAATGACTTAAATAAGCAAATCTGACGGAGAAATTGTGGGCTTTCCCCAAATCTGACGACTTTGAAAACTCAGATTTGGGCCATTTCTAAAAGGATATTCAGGGCGAATGAAAGTTATTCTATGCAATAGTGTTACGTGTCCTGATAGTGAATATATAAATATCTGACGGGATGATGGAGCCTTTTGGCAAATATGAGGACATTTCATCAATTCAGAAAATTACCCAAAAGTGGCCATAATTTTGCATTTATCCCTAAATCAAGGAACCTAGTAGCTTCGATTGCTGTTTGCATTGGAAGGTGACACGTTTGTGAAGATTTCTCCATATTCAAAAGTTGGAAAATACTAAACACTTGAAAGTAATGATTAAAAGTTAAGTAGCAAAATTAAAACATCGTCGGAGTACACCATAAACAAAGTTGATTATTTCAATATTTTACTATGACAGTAAGAAAACCAATTATTTCAAAAACATCCTCATCTTATGGGCTATCTAACGAACTAGTAACGTTTTAAAAAATATTGAGAGATGCCCGTCAATTGTTTGATAAAACTGCAAAGGTGGAAAGCCATACTTACTAAAATTAACGAAAACATTAAAGTAACGACTTGTTTACGTCGTAATACTTTTCTATTCGAGGTTTTATTGTAACTACGAACCTCTGCGCTCGATATCGTTACTGATATCGCCTCCAATTCTCAGTGATAGTTCGTTATGAGAGTTTTGTTAAATAAGTCTCAACACTTCTGCTTAGGCCGCAAGCTGCTAGTTAACTAGATTAAATGTTAGATCAAGAGATACAAATTTATTTCTAACCGATTTCTAAAAGAGGGAGGTTATTAGTTCGTCTGTATATACAGGATGAATGTTCCAAGTCATCATGTGGATGACCAAATCGGAAACTATAGGTAATACCGAAAAATTCTTAAAGGAGTCACGGGGTGGATTTTAACGAATACTAAAACTGCATCATAAAATTTTTGAAAAGTCAATTGCTCTAGCCAGGAATCGAACTCGTAGATTTTGAAAAATAAAACCTGCTTTTTTTATTGCTCCCTTCGACGGTGTCATTAGTAAGGATCAAATTCTAGAAAGAAATGATACACGCCAAAGTAAAGGAAAGTGGACATTTTTAAGATTAACTAAAATCAGATAAACAAATTGATTAATTATGGTTTAACAATGAATTCAAAATATAATTTATTATATTAAAAACTTAAGTTAACGGCCAAATAACTACTGCTACAGTGCAAACGAGCAAATCACTTACATTCTAGATACTTAAAAACTCTTACTATCTTAAAATAATTGCTTTTTGTTAAAATGCGCCCGTACTGTACTTTGTCGTATATCATTTCTTTCCAGAATTTGATCCTTATTAGCGACACCATCGGGGGGTATACGACAAAGTAAAGTAAAGGGCGCATTTTTAACAGAAAACAATTATTTTAAGATAGTAACAGGTTTTAAGTATCTAGAATGTAAGTGATTTGCTCGTTTGCACTGTAGCAGTAGTTATTTGGCCGTTAACTTATGTTTTTAATATAATAAATTATATTTTGAATTCATTGTTAAACCGTAATTAAGCAATTTGTTTATCTGATTTTAGTAAATCTTAAAAATGTCCACTTTCCTTTACTTTGGCGTGTATCATTTCTTTCCAGAAGTTGATCCTTACTAATGACACCGTCGAAGGGTGCAATAAAAAAGGCAGTTTTTTTTTTCAAAATCTACGAGTTCGATTCCTGGCTAGAGTAATTGACTTTTCAAAAATTTAATGATGCAGTTTTAGTATTCGTTAAAATCCACCCCGTGACTCCTTTAAGAATTTTTCGGTATTACCTATAGTTTCCGATTTGGTCATCCACATGATGACTTGGAACATTCATCCTCTATATACAGACGAACTAATAACCTCCCTCTTTTAGAAATTGGTTAGAAATAAATTTGTATCTCATGATCTAACATTTAATCTAGTTAACTAGCAGCTGGCGGCCTAAGCAGAAGTGTTGAGACTTATTTAACAAAACTCTCATAACGAACTATCACTGAGAATTGGAGGCGATATCAGTAACGATATCGAGCGCAGAGGTTCGTAGTTACAATAAAACCTCGAATAGAAAAGTATTACGACGTAAACAAGTCGTTACTTTAATGTTTTCGTTAATTTTAGTTAGTATGGCTTTCCACCTTTGCCAGTTTTATCAAACAATTGACGGGCATCTCTCAATATTTTTTAAAACGTTACTAGTTCGTTAGATAGCCCATAAGATGAGGATGTTTTTGAAATAATTGGTTTTCTTACTGTCATAGTAAAATATTGAAATAATCAACTTTGTTTATGGTGTACTCCGACGATGTTTTAATTTTGCTACTTAACTTTTAATCATTACTTTCAAGTGTTTAGTATTTTCCAACTTTTGAATATGGAGAAATCTTCACAAACGTGTCACCTTCCAATGCAAACAGCAATCGAAGCTACTAGGTTCCTTGATTTAGGGATAAATGCAAAATTATGGCCACTTTTGGGTAATTTTCTGAATTGATGAAATTTCCTCATATTTGCCAAAAGGCTCCATCGTCCCGTCAGATATTTATATATTCACTATCAGGACACGTAACACTATTGCATAGAATAACTTTCATTCGCCCTGAATATCCTTTTAGAAATGGCCCAAATCTGAGTTTTCAAAGTCGTCAGATTTGGGGAAAGCCCACAATTTCTCCGTCAGATTTGCTTATTTAAGTCATTATGGGTTAGGCCAAACCCGGTCATGCCAAAACCAACGCCTCTGAAGATCACTTTAATTTCGGCCCTTTTTTGAAATCTGAAAGTGGTCTCCTGACCAGGGGTCTCCTATCAGAGACTTTTTAAATATATTTTCGGTGTTCTCTCCTCATGCCAGACCTACTCAGCTATCAACTTCTCGCCCTGAATATGCTTGCTCAAAAACCCTCTGGGCTCCCCTACCAATATATTATTTAATTTCATCATATATTTTATTTCCAATTTTAAGTGAACGTTGACGAATTCTGAGAATAGAAATAAAAAACAATAGCGATGATTGTATCCATACTTAATATTATAAATGCGAATGTGTGTCTGTCTGTTACCTCTTCACGCTTAAACCGCTGAACCGATTTAGATGAAATTTGGTATAGAGATAGTTTCGAGTCTCGGGAAAGGACATAGGATAGTTTTTATCCCGATATTCCCATGGGAAACTTATGCGGGTGAAACCGCGGGGCACTGCTAGTCTTAAATAAATATTGTTGCGTAGTTCGTGTCTACATGAGAGCAGATTAACTCTATTTTGGTCTGCGATAATCGGTTTATATTTTGTTCTCGAACCAATTTCTAAGGGGCCGTCTCCACGAGCGAGAGAGTCGCGGCGATATCATCGTCGTACCACGTGTTTCTATACACTCTCTTAGAACGTGTCTCCACGCGGCGATAGCATCTCGGCGAAAATTTGATGGCACGGCGAGACTATCGCCGAGATTTTCTCGCTCGTGGAGACGGCCCCTTAAAAGCTGACGGAGAATGTTTTATTTTCAGCGCGCATAATTATATTTTAAAGGTTACCTCGAGATTTTCTAAAAATACTTTTATAATGGTTGGTTGGTTCTTTAAAATGTTAGTACAAAAAATGCCTGTTTTTATGTAAGATTAACCTACTTCTTCTATTTTCAGGTAAGCACCAACTTCAGAACTTAGCACTCACAGGCCACAGCGCACGTAAGACTTAAAACTAATTCCTACAACTTTAAATTTTAATCCCGTATAAATTGTCCTAAGTTAGTATTTCTCGAACGAGCGACTACGGAATTATGACCAAGTTCGTAGAGGCCGCTACGGTGACACGTAGCACTTTGCTACGCCGTATCTGTTTATCGTAGAAACTTACATGTTAGTTGAAAGCTTTGTCACAAAACTGCGGGTAGTTTTACACGTGTTAATTGTATGCAAGGTGATGTTTATCAATTATTACACCTCTTTATAACCTCATGTTTCAGTTTTTTACTGAATGGTGTTAATTTTACGATATCCATTGTTGTATTAAATACTTACAATTTCAATTATGAATTATGCAAAGTTTTTGGTAATTAATTTCATTTATTGCATATCGATGAATGCGGCCGCAATGGATTGAGTCTCGCGTAATTACGAACTAATCGACAGATACTTCCAGTTATTGCGTTATGGTCAAAATGTGCTTCAAAGTCTATAATTACATTGATGAGCTGCTGTGTAGTACAATAATTATTAATTGGAACTCATTAATACGTCATCTTATTATCTGCTGAAGTACAATTCAATCATTACAGCGGTCAGTGAAGTGATTTCGATTTACGTCCGCCCCATAAGTCCTAATGCCGCCGTTTTAAGTTTGTCCGTAAAAAGTGCTGTACTTTTACGTCCGTATTAAATTCTCGTTTGTTTTATGGTCGGGT
This sequence comes from Amphipoea oculea, assembly GCA_945859645.1. NCBI lineage: Eukaryota > Metazoa > Arthropoda > Insecta > Lepidoptera > Noctuidae > Amphipoea > Amphipoea oculea. The sequence continues at coordinate 19,773,283 of OX243880.1, forward strand.
ATTAGGGCTGGCAGGCGGGAGAAAGCCTCCCTTAATTGGGAAGCCCGTTTGGAAAAAAATCAGGGATCTCTAGACCATAGTCGACAATTTTTCTTCAACTGATAATTTTTGAGCTGTATTGAACAAAAGGCTACCCAACGGCAACATGGCAATACCGCCAGTCTTTTGAGCACACTACCAGTTGATAGCGATGCGGAGGAATATTTTGAAGACATCTTTTCGTTTGTAGTAGGTAATAAGTTAACTACGTTGTACTATTAAGTATTCTGTGCTATTAGGATATTTTATTGTTGTTTTATGTGTATTTTTTTTTTAATGTGAATAAATAATCCTGTATCCATTTAAATTATTCAGAAACAAACTAAGGTTTAGGGATTGTTCTCTGGTGTGACTGCGGAATGGTTTTATGATTGCGTATTACAGAGAAACATTTAACATACAAAAGGTGTTCTGTCTCCATTATTAAAGAACCGACACTTGATGGGAAAATCGGTTTCAAGTTTTGGACAATGCGTTTTTTTTTTTTGACGTAACCGTGCGCAAAAAATAAACCATCGTCCTATAGATATACTTTTGGGACTGCGTCCATTCCTTTTGCGCTCGAATGCTAACAAAGCGATTCAGTAAACGACTTTTGCAAGTAAGGGGCCGCCCCTCTTCAATCCCGTTCAGCGCAATGGCCAGGAGCCACTCTTCACTATTACAATTTTTGTTTGTGTTATTGTTTGTGGCGACTAACAGGCTGTGATTCTTCTCTGTATTCCTAGCCCGGGGTTTTCTGGCGCAGATAACTTCGCAGAATTTATTTTCTCACACTACAGGTTTGCAGGGATACTAATACTGATAACTGTAACCATGACTTCAGCAAATGATTCTAAACATCCTAGCGCAGGATTTTATTGCGTTATGAAAAAAAAACAAGAAAGTGCCTACTACCTACTAGCATAAAGTGGGTAAGCCAGGGGATCGGGGAGGAGGAGGGGGGGGAGAGACCGGAATAAATCGTCAAAATTTATGGAATAGCTTATTTGTTTTTTAATAACTGACGAAAAATTTCAACGCCCCCTGCGTTGAATATCCAGAATCATTTACTGAAACCATGGTAACTGGTTGCACGCCGATGTCCCTACCAGCCTGTATTTTGTCAGCCTATCAGGATTATGGTCCGAGAACAGTGGGTCGTTAACGTGTTGCGTAGGTATGGCCCGTGACCGGACGAACTGAAGATCTGAAAAAGACTGTAAGAGCTAAATGGATGTGAAAGGTGAAAAGAAAATAAGTTTAAAAACTAAAACCCGACTACTGAAACGGATGAAACAAGAAAGTACCTTCCTGCGGTCGCATGCCGCTGTACTCACATATTATAAGCTATGGTAACATGCGACTACGGGAAGGTACTTTCTTGTTTCATCCTTTTCAGTAGTCGGGTTTTAGTTTTTAAACTTATTTTTTATTTAATTATTTTGGGGCTTATATCAGTAATATTTATATTTTTGAAATGTGCTAATTAAGCCCTTTCATTTGATACCCAACAAGGCTGCATGATAAAAAAAAATCATTTTTTAGATCGTGACTTTTTGGCCGCTAGAGGGCGCCATATTCAATTTAATGTGACGTCACATAGCCTATAACCAGCGGACGATCAAGACGCTTCCAACGATACCTCATTTATCCAATTATTACTAGGAGTTTAGAAGTTATGAGGGAACAGATGAACATACATACATACTTACATACCGGCCAAAATCATAACCCTTCTTTTTGCTTCGCCGTAGTCGGGTAAAAAACGCACTTATTAAAAGTAATTGCAGACGAACAAAGTTATTTTCTCTAAATAATTTGTTCACTCCTGCCAGCCCTGTTCATGTTCAGTTCCTCAAACTGTTTACGGTTCGCTTTAGAACACATTAAGTTGATGGTCTCTGACGAGTTTCATATTACGATTGCTACGTCACAGAAAGGGTACAGAAAGTCCATTGGGAACAGCTCAGTATACAAAAGGATTAGGAGCGGGTGACGCGTCCATATCTCCAATATCAACTTCTTTTGTTGGTATACAGGGTGTCCCAAAACTCAACGTCAAGCCGAAACGGGGTGACAGGATTGATCATAACCATCACGAGAAAAATCTGAAAAAAAATCTATCCCATGCAGTTTAAAAATTATGGGCATTTTAAGAAAAACCTAGAAATTTGATCAAACTGTACCATTTTTCGGTTATTGTGGTTATTCTTTTTTATTTTTGTTCATTTGAACTTTGGAAACGTAATCCTAAATAACATTTCTAGAATCCCAATAAAAAATAATGACACAATTGCCTCAAGTTTCCGAGAATTGAGACTATTTGTTAAACTACGAATTTAAAATTTTCAAGATTCGTCGACTTTGACAGGCCCTCCTATAAAAAAAATGTACTAGAGTGCCTTGGCAAGTGGCATTAAAAGTTGGCGCATTTAATCAGAATTCTAAAATGGTACAATACTTGTTAGTTCCATACAATAGAAAAGAGTAAAAAAATTAAAACCTCAAGTAACCCGATTTTTGCTATCTCATTTTACTCAGTTAAAATGTTTTTAATTCACACAAGCTCTAGGTAGGTTCTTAATTTTAAGACAAAATGATGAGAGAGATGGATAATGGGTATGTTCGCCATGAGTGAGCGAGACAGATAGTGACGCCACTTTTACCAAAGTGAAAAAAAGTTAGTAAAATTAGTAAAATAATTAGGTTTGTTGGAATAAAAGTCTGATGATAGAGAAATAACGTTTTTTATTACAATAAATGTTCAAATTGTTTACCATCAGCCTCAATACAAGCCCTACATCTTCTTAAAAAAGATCTACTTATTAGTCGGGCATATCTTCGAGAGTTGATCGCCTCAGCTGCTTGAGAAATGCGTTCACGCAGGTCGGCTACGTTCTCAATGGGCTTTGAGTAAACTTTTTCTTTGAGAACTCCCCAATAGAAAAAATCCAGGGGATTTAAATCTGGTGAACGGGCGGGCCACGAGATAGTGCCCGAACGTCCAATCCACCTTCCCGGATATTCCTGGTCAAGGAAATCTCTTACTTGCACTGCGAAATGCGCTGGGCAGCCATCTTGTTGAAACCACATGTCGCGAAGATCTGCTAGTGGTACGTCCTCTAACAGGGTTGGTAAATCTTCTCTTAAAAAATGTAGGTAATTAGTTCCATTCAAGTTCTCAGGCAGTTCAATAGGCCCAATAATTTTACCGTTTAAAATTCCGGTCCACAGGTTTACTTTAAAACGATACTGGGATCTATCTTCTCGCATTAAATGTGGATTCTCCACATGCCACTCGTGATAATTGTGCAAGTTCATGTAACCATCTTTTTTCAATGTCGATTCATCTGACCAGAGAATTTTTTGGATGAATTGGGGATTCTCATTATGCCTCTGTAGCATTGTTCTACAAAAAGAAATCCTTTCCTGATAATCTCGAGGTAGAAGACTTTGAACTCGTTGTACGTGAAACGGATGCATTTCGGCTCTTTGTAAAATACGATGAGCAGTGCTTTTCGGTATTCCCGTTCTTTCTTCAATTCCACGTACGGAAATACTTCGGTCACGTGCGACCTCTTGCAATACTTCTTCCTGGAAAGGAAACACAGGTCTACCTCCAGCCTGTATTTGATTCGGGAAATGGCCGCCCTCTGTGAGTGAACGGTGCACATTAACAAACACGCGGTGATCCGGGTAGCGCTCTAAATTTGGATATCTTTCACGATAAAGTCTAGCGGCAGCACTTGCGTTGCATCTGCATTCCCCATAAATGAGGTGCATGTTCGCATATTCTTGTGAAGTGTAGCGCGTAGGCATGGTAGATAAAAAGGATGCCAACACAAAAGTCCAGAGAGAAGCCAAAGTTGCCGGTATGTTATCAACAAGTCCAATTCACAAAGATTCAAGTCCAAAAAGAGAAGCCAAAGTTGTCAGTACTAAATCAACACAAGCGAATACGAACGTGCGCAGTAGACGAATGAGCGAAACGTACTAACTGGTTGGTGTCGGACTGGTAGCGTAGCCATTTGCTTGGCTGAAACTAGTGCGAATGAAACAGATAGATGCCATAGCATCTATCTGTTTCATTCGCACTCGTTTAAACGACGCATCTCCGTCTCAATGCGTGGCGTCACTATCTGTCTCGCTCACTCATGGCAAACATACCCATTATCCATCTCTCTCATCATTTTGCCTTAAAATTAAGAACCTACCTAGAGCTTGTGCGAATTAAAAACATTTTAACTGAGTAAAATCTGATAGCAAAAATCGGGTTACTTGAGGTTTTAATTTTTTTACTCTTTTCTATTGTATGGAACTAACAAGTATTGTACCATTTTAGAATTCTGATTAAATGCGCCAACTTTTAATGCTACTTGCCAAGGCACTCTAGTACATTTTTTTTATAGGAGGGCCTGTCAAAGTCGACGAATCTTGAAAATTTTAAATTCGTAGTTTAACAAATAGTCTCAATTCTCGGGAACTTAAGGCAATTGTGTCATTATTTTTTATTGGGATTCTAGAAATGTTATTTAGGATTACGTTTCTAAAGTTCAAATGAACAAAAATAAAAAATAATAACCACAATAACCGAAAAATGGTACAGTTTGATCAAATTTCTAGGTTTTTCTTAAAATGCCCATAATTTTCAAACTGCATGGGATAGATTTTTTTTCAGATTTTTCTCGTGATGGTTATGATCAATCCTGTCACCCCGTTTCGGCTTGACGTTGAGTTTTGGGACACCCTGTATATAGGTAATAATAATAAGTACTCCTCGATACGGCTCGCATTGTGAGGAGGTTCCTGTCTCTGGAGCCCTAACCACCGGTAGCTTGGACCCTGCTCCCGACACCGGCGGACTACTGTTTTTTATATTTTTAAATGTTTTTTATATTTTTTATATCCTAATATTTAAAAATATAATTTATATGTATATAATGAAATAAAGGATATATTTATTCAAAAATTAATAGGCATGAAAATTTGTACAGTTTTGCTTAAAACTTACGTGCCTGAACTAGGTAATCCTGTGTTTCAGGCGAGAAGAAATCTATATGGAACCTAAATGTTGACAAGTTATGATGTGAGGAAATGAATCTGTTATCTTCGTGTAATTTGTACGGAAATTATCTTCCTTTTTTTGTAATACTTTCTACCTTGTTTCCGAAAGTGGAAATCCGAAAAGACTCGTGGTGTTATGATACTAAATCAAAAAGGCTTTTAATAAAATTGTCCTTCGTGTCGGTTCGTATTGATTCTTTTGTACCATTTTTTGTAGTTCTATATATACGTTAGTAGTATTGTATTGTTCTGTGCATAATTACAGTTACGGCGAGTGCATTAGGACTCACCTTAATGGACGCAAGATGTCTGCCGCCGTGATTAATGGCGGCATTTCATGTCAATGGAGAAAGGTGCGTTGTCTGTCGAGACACTTAAATTATAGCATAGTGGCTTTTACATTACCATGATTTGTTGTTGGGATACACAAGTAACAAGTATGAACGATTTATTCAATTCGGTTATACATATAGTTAGGCTTATCAAGAAAACTGAAAGTGCTTATTGACAAATTCTGCAAAATGAACCCGCACTTGCGTGCAACTTATCCGTAACCAGTTGAGCTATGCTCGTGCGTCGTCGGCCGAAGTACGCCGAACGAACCAAGCATATTAATATGTAAAAGATAGTCAGTGCGTACACCTAATTCACGGACGTCATCGGACGATATCGGGTGAAGTCAAGCCCTTAGGAGAATATAACGGTAGCCATTTCTAGGAATAGTATAACTGCTGATTCCATTGAGAAGTCACATGGCATTGTTAATTGACACTATACTTATCCATGTCTATTGTATCATACGGTTCAGATGCATTCTTTTATCCCTCTTATCCTCTCATTCAAACGAATAAATATAAAATCAATAACTATGTAAAATGCCCGGTATATCTCGCTTAGAATGATACACGTTCCGTTGGTGTGCAGCTGAGAAAAGCCGCCATTTTTCTTAGCAATGCAGCCGCGGAATATCGTGCAGCTTAACGTCAAAATAGCTGCAGTTTTACGTAACTGCTTGTGAATTCCCTGATAGATTCTATACGTCTTTGTGATGCAGTTAGGTTTGTTGCAGATAAAACCCGTAATTTTATAGAGTCAGAGGCATTATTTATGGAGTTTATATTATTAAGAAACGTAAAATTCTATGTGTTTTCGACACTTATTTACTAAACATGCTTTATGTCTAAAAAGTAATTTTACCCTATTACGAATCGTCGGCTTTTAATTTTGTTTTTAATAAAAAACGCTGTATTTTAGCGCTATCTGTAACAAATAAATTAGCTTTCTATTTCAGGCGGCAAAAACAATTTATCTTTCACCTCGAGAACTTCAGACACATAAAATAAAATTAATACAAAATCTGGAACAATTAAGTAAGCATAATGAGAATGTCAGTGATAGACAAGGACGTCTGTCCGCCTGTTCGGCCGGCAGTCGGTCCGTGAGCGAAACTATTAGCGAATCAGAATACGTGCCGCGATTTAATCATTTAATATTGTTTGTGGACCTTGCCGCGGATGTCTACGGAATCATATTTGAACATGGAATGAACATGTATTTGCTGAATCCACGAGGTCGAAATAAAACTTCATGGTTTGAATATGCTTTTTACGTGTTGTCAGCTGAATTAATATTATACTGCTTTAGTATACACATAAAACAATTGAAATTCTAAATGACTGTATTGTTTCTGTCTCTAAGTCTTAAATGAAGGTAGTAAAAGAAGAATCAATGCTGAAGTTAGTATTTTGAAATTTCATTAAAATATTAATCTTCTCTGGCAAAAAATATTTAATTAGTCGCCTCCCAAGGCACCCAACAACGCTTACAATATCCAACGTTATGATCCATTCTAAGCAGAGACTACACGTCCGCAAATTCGCCACCCTACCTTCGTAACATAAACCCTAGTTTACAAGCTATGATCGATAGGACCCCCGCGCCGTCAGCGCTGCGTCGCCTCACAGAATATTATATTGAAGCTAGCTCAAATATTGGCTCAAATGTTGGCGCAGTACACGTCCCAGAACTTAATAACGGATAGACAAGATTCTTTTAAGCTCTGTTGTGATCTTGTTTTAGTTGGAAAGCCTTTTTGGGAGTTGTATAGTCTCTAAATTGGGGTTTTTAATGGAATATTTTGTTGTTAAAAGTTTTGAATTACATCCTTGAGGTAAGTACGAAATACCTATTGGTTGATCGGGCAAAAATCATCATCAGTTATTTTTAAACGCAATCGATCAATACTTACGTCACGAAACAATATTGAATTTCCGTAACATTGAACATGACAACATAGAAAGTACACAGTTGTAACCGAAATAAATGAATGTCGTAAACAAAACAAAAACACGCCAGTTAAAAGTAACCCCGAAGTCCCCGACGTAGCAGTAACCTTACCTCAGTCAATGAAGTGTAAGACTACCCTCAACCCTCTGCCCTCCGGGAGGGTTGTCGGCAAATTAGTGCCTGTTCTCGCCGCGAGGGCGCGCTGATACGTGAAATATTATTATTAGCCGATATGTTTGTATCCAGGCTACCTGAATAGACTTGTTTTAGAGAGGGTAGCAAGTTTTGGTTAGTCAGTCATCTGTGTTTAGTTGGGGGTTGCTGAATCATGTCTATTTGTGGAAAAGGAACTTGTTTTTTTTACACAGATCGCGCTTATGGTGATACGTGAGTCATTTTAGGGAAGTAATAAACATAGGCTTCTTCTAAAAGTCCCAGATAATAATATTTATGCTCAACTATTTTTGTGAACACTGAGTCATTGTTTTTATAAAAAAATCTGAGACGACCATCAAAGAAAAGAAGGGTCTTGCCGTCCCTTTTTTTCTTTTAAATTTTAACACTGGTATTGCTGCTAGTTCTGTAAACCAAATTAATAGAAAATTCCTTCGGTGTTTCTTTATGTTCACAAAGACTATTTGCCTTACTCATGCCAGGACTTTTCTTACACCAATTAAATTAATTGAGTGAGGTTGTTCAAAACAATGACTCGCTAGGACGCCACCAGAGGGATGGAAGTTTTTCTAAGAATATTATTTTAATATAAGCTTCAACTAAGGATGTAAATTAGTATAAAAGAGACAGAAAACGTGACACCTGGCGCCGCCGGTGTGCTTTTAAAATATTATAAAGAAAGTTTTCATAAGCTTAAAAGCTGAAAATGAAGGCACACCTACTGTGTAATAAAAAAGTGAGCTGAAAAGTTGTAGGTTAATGCCATATTTAAGAAATGCTAGTGAACCTTAGCTCTGACGCAAATATTATGCCTAGGCTTAATTTACAAATGGGTCGACACGATGTAAAGAAAGTTGTCCTTAAAAAAAAATTGTAACATTACTTTTTCGGGTAGGTTGTTTCATGTGCGTTAGTTCAGGCTATGTACCGAAATAATTTGTAAATGGCTACAGCGGTAATAAATATAACGAGAAACGAGTAATTAGCTTTCCTACGCAAACTCTGTGATAAAATAAAACTAATTACATTCTGTTCTTTTTCATTCCCAACTCACACCCACCTATAAATCCACATTTTAATAAAATTCATCATTAAAATTTTAAGAATTTAATAAAAAAGATTAGTGAAATGAAATCGTTCGCCATCTCGGAAGAAATTAAACGTACAATTTACTTAATCGGATCAGACGGATTACACCCTTATTGACCTAAAAGGTACGAGCCCAACTGATATTGTTTTATTACATTTTTACATTTTATCGCTCTTTATTATTAGATCACGGAGTTAATAAAATATGATTTTTTCCCTGTACTTTGTTCAGGGAAAAAAATCGTATTTTATAAACTTCCTCGAGTTAAATAAGTAATCTTCGCCCGATATTTATATATTTTGATTTTTTTTATATTTTGATTAAGTATACAATTTAAGAATTTACATCGAGCAGACAGAAATTCAAAACCTGTCATGCTATTCTGTAATATTTGATCGTGAAAACAGGTGAAGTGGTTTTAAAATAAGCTGTCAATAGTGTCAATCCATATCATCAGGTGGAATGACAGTTTACTTTAGGCACAGAATACTTAAAGTACTACGTACAGAAAGGACACTCCCTTCCCCGCACTAACATCAGTTACCGCACCTCACCCCGCACTTCGGCGTATTCGTCGCAGTTCTTTAAGGTGAATGCGTAGTTGTAGCCCGCGAAATTCAATTTTTCTTACGTTTTTTGCAATTTTCAGGTCAGTGTCAGGTTGTATCTTGATCAAAATATGATTCGCGACAATAACAGGTACGTATTTACAGAATTATAATAATTAGAATCATTAATACATCTTCCTAAGTTAGATTTCTACCGTTAAGAACAAATCTCGTATGGAAAAGTGTTGGTGGTAGAAATCTAACTTAAACAGATGTATTAATGATTCTGATGATTATAATTCTGTGAATACGTACCTGTTATAGTCGCGAATCAAATTTTCATCAAGATACAACCTGACACTGACCTGAAAATTGCAAAAAACGTAAGAAAAATTGAATTTCGCGGGCTACAACTACCCATTCGCCTTAACAAAGAGCGCTCGCAAATACAAGTACCTCACGCACACATTCATACGTATACAAACGTCATTTTTTAATGTAGTAGTAGTAGATAATTATTTTGCGAGCGTTGTATGTAGTGTCCGGGGTGTGCTTTAGGCTCACTTCACCTAAGTTTAACACAGTAAGATTCTTACAGATTAAATCGACACTGGACAAGAATGGCAATAATATGTCAAATTCAATACATTTAATTATACAGGATGTCCCAGAAGTCGACGTCAAGCCGGAATCGGGTAATAGGTCATGTCATTATAGTTATCAGAAAAAATAGCAAGCTCCAGGCTGGAGCAGTTGGCTTTACATTTTAGGCAAGAGTTTACAGAAACATTATTTACGATCCCATAACAAAAAAAAAGAAAGATTTTCAGCTACAGGAGTGAAAAGACTGTCACAGGGTGCATATCTTCTCGATTTTTTTAAAGTGCCAATAATTTTTAAAATACACAACTTAGTTTTTTTTTTATATTTTTCTGATAACTATTATGATTTGGCCTATTACCCGATTCCGGCTTGACGTCGACTTCGCCGACTTCTGGGACACTGTATAGCGATTTAAGTACACAAAACAATGGAAAACCTTTTTTTTTTTGTTATTTCACTGTGTTTTGACTAGAAGTTGCACGAGGTTTACTGTGGCTGTTAGTCTCTTCCTGGTGTCAAGTACTACAAATGTTTTTTAATTCAAATATTTTTGTTGCTACCCGATTCAAACACGGCTTTGATTTAACTTCAGAATGTTTCAATTGAGTTTGACCTTTCCACTTTTGACTGGGAAGTCTTAACAAACGTTTGAATTTGCGTTTTGTTAACAAACTTGTTTTTTTCAGACCTGTCCAACTTTTATAAAAGGTCAGGTTCGTTTTTAGAATTTGCCGACAGAGAACATGTGTTCGTTTTAACGTTTGTGTTGAAATTGAAAAGAAATAAAAAGCCACGGAAATGTAAATAGAGCGTTACAGTGAAAGGAAAAAGCCTGAAGTGATGGTAGTAATTGTTCCAAAAATTTTAATTTAAATGTTATTTTGAAAGAAAGAAAAATATCTTATTTGTGACACGCACAAGAACTTCAAACAGGAAAAGAAAAAATTAAACCTATCAAAATAATGAAACAAATAACCTGCTTGAGGCCAAAAATGCTCCTAAATCAGCATAAAGCTGCGATTTCACCAGAGATGAGCGAGGATGCGCAGCGAGGGATGTGTATAAAACAAACCAACAACAACGCTAACGTAGTTCAAGCTATGAAAATGAAGCGATGTTTTTGGTTTGTTTCACACACATCCCTTGCTACGCGTCCTCGCACATCTCTGGTGGACACGCAGCCTTATGCTGTGGTATTTGAAAAATAAATACCGCTGCTATTCTGATAGAGCCCGCTTTGATCCCACGGACAATCTTACAGACATTTAAGTCCCACTAGAGGAATAATAAAAATAATCAATACAAATAAATAAAATTGGAGTGTCTTTGTAATATTAAAATAACCGCATGTGAATGTATACACGGTAATATCATTTTTTACAATTTTTGTCTCTCTGTCTGTCTGTTTGTTCCGGCTAATCTCTGAAACTTCAGGACCGATTTTGACGAGACTTTCACTGGCAGATAGCTGATGTAATACGGAGTAAATTAGGCTACTTTTATTTTAGAAAAAGAATTAGGGTTCCGCGCAAAAAAACTTAAACGATTTCCGTCATACACGCGAACGAAGTCGCGGGCACAGCTAGTAAAACACTAAAATTATGAAAGTATAGGCCCTACCAAGTATGTGATAGACAGCTATTTTCCAAATGACACTGTTTAAAACATGTAGAAATTAGGAAGCCATTAACGATGATGGCCCTTAGGATCGATTCAGTAACAAAAACACAGCCATACAATGATACTAAATTGGCCGTGATTACTGTATTCAAGTAAGAAAAAATACCATTTCATTACGATAAAAGCATGCAACCACACGCATCGACACACTTCAATAACCACTGATTCCTTCAAACACGCAGTTCAACCATGTAACGACTGACAACTGATTGAATCATTACCCTATCAGCAGCTCAGTACCTGTTTGTAGAAAGCGTGCGGCTCGCTGGAGTGCAAGAGGTTCACGAAATAATTACACATGTACGCCACCCACTACCTCTACCCCTGTGTCCCTCGGGGCTCCGCAGTGAGGGGGACAGAAAATCCGTTAGTATCGCACGATAAACTCGCTCATAAATAGGCAGATTTTGATTAGATTGTGCACATTGTCACGGTGCGACTAACATGGCATGCAGCATTTGTGCGCTAGCTGTTAATTGTAGCTCGTTCCAAGTCACGGAAATCAGTCCTCAGCTTCCACATTTGTGTACATAAAAAAGTACATAAAAGTTGGACAACAATTAACAACACAGTTTACAAATAATGGACGTTGGTCCATCTAACTTGGCACTCTACTTTCTTGTAGTTAATCGCTTGCTCCATTTAAGAACTTGTTAAATTCGAACAAATTGTAATAATTAACGCAACACCTCGTACACCCCAATTAGAGTTATCATCCGCCTAGCCTTTTCCCAACTATGTATTTTGAGGTCTGCTTCCAGTCTAACCAGATGCAGCTGAGTGCCAGTATTTTACATGGAGCGACGGCCTATCTGACCTCCACACCCCAATTAGAGTACTTATTGAGTTAAAAGCAGGATACAATGACCAAAACTTATTTTTTTTAAAGTTAACCATTTATTTTGACTCATTTGGCGCCGGCGGCCAGTGGCACAAAATACATATTAAAAAAATACGTTAAAAGTTACTGTACTTGATTTAGTAGTCAATTGTAAACAGGACAGGAATTACTTTCAGGACTTTCGTTTATTCTGTTACAGCTTGTATATTCTGGTTTTTTGTATAAACTGATCCTACTGCACTTGTCTTTGTGTTGGTATTCTCCCGCGCGGTTAATGACAGCCCTCTCGGCTTTCAGCGCGAGAGTGCGTGCCCATTGTCGGGGACGGTATGACGAGAATTTGAATGATGTTTAATGAGGTTCTTATATTTTGTTACTGAATTAATAACCATAATACAGTGAGTATGGCTGAAATAGAGCTAATTATACTGATGCTAATTATACGGACAGAATACCACAATCAAAAAACTCCGTATACAGGGTGAAATTGAACACATGCGACAAATCGAAATGGGAGATTGTACTCATTATTATGAACAACTTTTACTATGGGACCAAACCTGAAATCGCGAAAAAAAAAATCTGTTGTTCCCTACATTTTGACGAGTTATGCGAACATAAATGTAGGGAACAGCTGATTATTTTTTCGCGATTTCAGGTTTGGTCCCATAGTAAAAGTTGATCATAATAATGAGTACAATCTCCCATTTCGATTTGTCGCATGTGTTAAATTTCATCCTGTATAGATTAACATAATGATACAGTCGCGAAAATCCAACCATTGCCAAACGTCGTTTGACATAAAGATACCCAAAAACTAACACATTGATTGGCGCCATAAAATTTGTTTAACCACAGATATAGCTAAGATGTAAAGCTGACTCTTGCAACGTACAAGATGGTTTCTTCGTTTTGCCTTAGTGTACTCAAATACATATCGCGTAACAACGCAAACACCGCCTGCTCCGGGCCAACGTCCCCCTTTAACTTTGGCACTGGGAGCGCCGAGTAATGCCGAATCGATTACTTACACTATCAAACCGCTGCATATCTGTACAGGGCCTTTTAAAATTCGCTTTAAACTCTGCCTCGGTGTGGAAACTCCTTTACATTTCGTTCAACTTTGTGTTTGTGGAGGTCATTTTGTCTGGATGGATTTTATGCTGATTTGATAGCTTGCTTTTAGTCAATAAAGTCTGTGTTTTCTGTGCTGTAAAGGTTGAATGAATTAGCTAAGCTACATTTTGCGACTTCGAGTATCATGGTTTATTTATACCTACACAATATAGACACAGAAATTGTAAAAAGAAATTACGCATACAGTCCTTTCAGAGGTGTTTTACCTCTGATTTTGCATCACTGTCCAAATAACAGTGATCTTTATACTCATTCTAATAAGGTTGATGTTGGGTTGCTGCCACTGACTGGTCTGTCAAAACCATTGTAACCTTTATTCTCGTCATATTTAGGTTGCTTTTGGGTTGCTGCTGTCAGAGGTAAAATAACTGTGAACGGACTGTAGCTACCGCTTTTACTCTGACGTTCTCAACCATCAAATGTCAGTCACTGTCAAAATTGGAAACGGCCATGCATAAATCATTTATGCGCTTGAATGTAATATCTATTTCCATTCACCCCTTTTCCACCAATTGTAACAATATAGAAGCCAAAATCGAGATCAATTCGTTAATTGAAATTGGCCTGGAAATATGCGCAATAGCCGGCCATGATGATAGATTGTCCAGATAGTCCCGGGGGCGAGATACGGCGCAATCCATTACGTATTCAGGCGGCACAAAAACAAGCCACCATCACTCATAGTCCCGCTGTGACATCCGTGTAATGGCGCCGACAGCAGCCTTGGATTCTGGATGTTAGATGTGTAGGTTTTATTTTGTTAAGGTTCCTATTGTGAACTTGTAACTCAAAAAAACTATGTTATCTACATCGAGATATAAGTACTGTTATCTATCAAATCTCTATTTCGTCTTACCTTGACAAAAAGAATGGCGTGTGGTGCTGGTGTTTTTTTTTTCATTATTGGCTAGTTTCTGCCCGCGTTTTCGTCTGCGTGAAATTTCATGTTTCCCTGACCCACCGCGTCGCATCGCATCGCCCGCCAAGGCTTATACTTCGTTTTCGCTTATCTTTCTTTCTGACTTTTTGCTCAACACCTAAGGGTCTTAGCGTGATGTTAAATAGCCTATTAGCTTCCCTCAGAATTGGACTATCAAATGCAAAAATAACTTTTCAAATCTGACTGGTAGTTCCAGAGATTACCGCGTTCAAACAAACAAACAAACTCTTTAGCTTTATTATTAATATAGATTGAGTTTGACCACTATCTGACCTGACCCTAATTGCGTAACACACTATCAATCGGAATCAGAATCATTTTGATGCAAATTTCTAATCCATTGCTTCATAAGTTCGAAAAATTTGTCTGCTCAACACGTAAATAAGGCAATGAATGTTGTTGAACTGTCATAATGAAACCGATTCCGATTGATAATGTGTTACGCAATTGCCCCGCTGATCTTGTTGTCATGTACCATTATGCACGATGGATTTCCTTTCTTTACCTACTGAAGTATTTCCGCGCATGCTACTGAAAGTCGCCTTATGAAGCGCATACTTCACACAAAGTCAGCGGTGCAATTTAAAAGTCCGCGACTTATGTAGGTTTGTTTCTGACATTTAATTCACAAGTTCACCAGGATCTTCGCTCTCGCACGATAAGTTTTTTCATTCTCTGTGGTTTGTGTTGTTCAAGTGCATTTATTTCCACGACAAGTTAATAAAGCAGTCGAGCAGTGATCCAAGATTCATAGATGGGGATTGGTGTAAAGTGCACTTATCGCTCCCCTGTGCAAGAAACGACATCACGCGCGACTGGGGCTGCACAGCCCACTCGGCGGTGGTTATCGGCTGAGTCGTGACTCGACTCGGAACTGATAGCGTTAGCTATCGTACTGCTTGGTTGACTTTATTGTGATAGAGATAGGATAAGACACTATATCTTTCTTCTTCTTAGTCGTACCATTGTTGATGATGCGACGACATAAATCTACGACTAAGTGTCTAAACACACTATGCCGAAGGTACGCGACCGAATTTCGGCATGATTACGCCTGCAATGCTATTTGAATTACTGACGACACATCATGCCGAAATTACGTTGCGTTATAGCGTACAGTAAAATCAGCCGCGGAACTTCGGTCGCGTACCTTCGGCATAGTGTGTTTAGACACTAAGGGCTGATTTTTCAATCGACAGATAATCTTTATTCGTGGAATAAAATTGACGTCTGACAGATTTTGTATGGAAGAACTGTCAAAAATTCAATATTATTCCTCGGATAAAATTATCTGGTTTTGGAAAAATCAGCCCTCAGTCTACAAGATCTGCGGTCTTCCGAAATGTGGATTGCTAATCAGTAGACACGGCGACATATTAAGCTATCCTAGGCGCGTTGTATAGGTTTTTCGTACAATGAGTCAGCTTATACTGGAAATGTATAGCTTGATAGGCGCCTGGCCTTCTTGATAGGTCTTAGGCCTTTCTTGAACATTCTTTTTAACCGACTTTAAAAAAGGAGGTTCTGTATTCGACCCGTATGTATGTATGTATGTATGTATGTATGTATGTATGTATGTATGTTTGTATGTCCGCGATTATCTCAAAAACTGCTGAACCGATTTTGATAATTCTTTCATTAGTGTGATCTACATACTTTCAGGAAGGTTTTAGTATATAATACATTAGGTATTTGTTCTTATGTACGAAGTTATATCCATAAATGTACTGCATCTCCGGCATTTCTATGGGAATTTTGATGATTCTTCGAGTCGTGTCTTCAATTCTTCAATGCACTAGTGTTAATTGAATTTATGTGGGGTAGGTACAACTAAAAAGTAAAAAATAAAAACTTTTTTACAAAAAAAACAACCGACTTCAAAAAAAACACTACAAAGTGAAAAATAACTTTAATTTCGAAAGTCGGTGTCAAAAAACGAAAATGCAGAACCAACGACACCGACTTCCGAAATTAAAGTTATTTTTCACTTTGTAGTGTTTTTTTTGAAGTCGGTTGTTTTTTTTGTAAAAAAGTTTTCTTCTACCCGGTGCATGTTTTGAAAGTATAAAATATCTTCTATGAGATTTCTGTATTATATTAAGACTAAGAATACTTTAAGCAAATAACTAGTTTAGGTAAAGGAGATTGGTTTAATATAATTAATACTTAGGTACATGTCAAATTGTAATTGCTTGTATATCACTCATGTCAGATATTAAATGATGTTTTGAAAGGCATATCTGCTACACAGACAAACTAGTAATAAGCCTTCAATTTCAAAACATGTTCTTAACTTGAAAGCTTCTTTAAAACAATAGATCTAAAGGTGAAACTGTCGATGAGTGACGTACGAGGGGCTTTCAATGTATTCTCAGAATCAGGGTGATTTACTTATGATGTGGGTAATTTGACGAATTAATTAATTAATGACTATATATAAGAGTATAAAGGTAAAATTTCATACAGTTGTGATCATTAGTTGCCTAGTTATCCTTAGTCAACGACAACTGGAATGGCTAACGTCGCCGTGTTGAAGAAAATCGAGCACCGCGCTCTTATTAAATTCTTTACCAAATAAGGAAAATGTCAAAAAACTATTCACGAAGAGGTGGTGGCTATTTATCAAGATTCTGCGCATTCGTTATGTATGGTTCAAAAGCGGTCCAGTGAATTTAAAAGGGGTAGAGAGAGTATTGAAGACGACACTCGCTTGGGCGGCCCGGTTACTGCTTCTACGGAAGAAAATGTGAAAAAAGTTGAGAAGCTTAGGCTGAAGGTTGCCCGAATGAAGATCAAAATGATAGCAGAGATGACCCACCTCTCTGTTGGTTCCGTGCACACTATTCTTCATGACCTTCTTTACCTTTCAAAAGTCAGTGCATGATGGGTGCCGCGAAAGCTCACGGCGGGCGGCGCCTCAAAAGCAAGTTCATTTCGAGTGCTGTAGAGAGTTTTTAGAACTCTGTGGTGAAGTTCCATCAAGTATTTTCGATCGAATTGTTACTGCAGATGAAACGTGGGTTCATTATTATGAACCTTAAAGTATGCAAGAGTCCACGCAGTGGCACAAGAAGGGCACTGTGAAGAAAGTCGTTCCTGCCGGAAAAATCATGGCCACAGTATTTTGGGACTCAAAGGGAATTTCGCTGATTGAGTACACAAAAAAAGGTGAAACCATAAACTTTTTTACAGGGTAAGTATTGAAAAGTTAATTTCGAGATGTGATAAATGCATTGGAGTAATGGGGGATTACATTGAAAAATAAAAATGATTTTAATTGAATTTACGTCTTTATTCATGCCGATACCGAGAATACATTGAACGCCCCTCGTATGTCTCATATTCGCAAATAGACATAATTTTTATATCGAACTACATATTTAATACTTCATCGAAAAACATAAACTTTATCTGGCGTATTTTAGTTCACACATAAAGTAAACTTTATAACTTGTTACCAGTAAATGTTTGCAATACGCGCCTCTGTACGCATGTCGCACTTTGCACAAACAAATACATTAGTTCTAATGATAATGTCAAGGTTTGTGTTCTGGCTTAAGTTGTAAGAGTATTTTTTAAGTTCAAATAAGGTATTGTCCGTCATTTGTTTTTTTTTTTTCGGGATAGTTGGTAGATTGTTATCGGCACATTTTCAGTTCTAGAGGTAGAAAAAACATCGACGTAACTGCTATTTTTTTTTAAGTCTACGCTTTAATAACGTCAATACGTTTTCTAAGTGCTTTGGCATATTTACTCGTAACCCATTTTTGGGAAAAAATGCATTTACGTCCATGTTTCTCCAAATGAGCGATATATAGGCTGATAAAAAATGATAAACATATTACCCTCCTTTGCGTCGTCGCGCAGTCGGATAAAAAGGCCAGGTTTTAGACTATAACCGATTGTGTTTTCACTTTGATAAATTGTGTAATTTATTTCATCACCACTGCTCTCAAAACGGTGAAGGAAAACATCGCGAGGAAACCGGCATGTCCTAGGACCAAAAATTCGAAGACATGTGACATGTACAAATGCGCTGGGCCCGCATGGTGGATTACAGCCCACTCCCTCTCACGGAGGAGGCCTGTGTCCCAGCAGTAGGAACTTTATAGGCTGATTATGCTTATAAACAAATATCCGTGAATTCTACCGACGCAAACAAATTGATACATTTTTATTTATGTATATTCGACACAGAATTTTTCATTATTCAAGAATCCGGTTTTACTGTTTTGATTTAAGCCTTCAAATGTATTTTATTCCTACAAACATAAAGTTATTCACGAGTGTTTTTATGACACAATGCGTCGTTCGGCAGATTATCGGCTTTGATAGTCGTTCGCTGAGTAAGCGGCTTTATTTTCGCTCAACCCTGTATGTACGCGTTCCAATCTAAATCAACGGAACATTTTTAGCATAAAGATTTTGTGAGACGTATCTATCGGATGTTGGAGTCATTAACCCTGTATAAAACAAAGTTTTGCTAGATATTTTACTCAAATACTTTTTAAAATTATAATTAGAAATATTTTTTTTTTACTTTTATATTCAATGCGATTAAGTACAGTATATACTGCTAATCAATTTCACTATTTATGAGTTCACATTATTTAAACCTAAAGTAAAATCAATTATGTTGTTACATTCCACTCATGTAACCTTTTTAAATATTTATAAGTTACCATTATAAAACAACATGAGACCAAAGGGTTAGAATACCCTCGTTATTAGTGGCAACACATTAAATATTCATCCGTGGTATACACTGCGGTACACACGCCTTTCTGCGTCCTCATGAACCCTCGCTGGTCTAAACCTAGCTTTACTTAGCGCTTCCTACAAACTGTTGTAATGACTTAATATTTTATTCATTGCTGTCCAGTCTGCGTCGCTAAAATTATTAAACTCAACCGAAAAAGTCCCTTCTCCAAGTTAGTACTCTGCTATTTGAATTAAAACTCTTTGTGGTATTTGTTGTCTTTGTGTTTTGTCTGTCTTTATTAAAAAAGTCTCATTATGAAGGTACTGTCTGCCTAAAATGAGGCCCAAAGTAACGTCACTTAATTTTTCATCTTTGTTTACTACCTAAAGTACCTTAATAAAGTGACAAAAGATCTTTCTGTCTGCAAGTGATTTACGAGGCGCCGTCGGTCTAGACAACAGTGTGCTGATCACCTTGGCTCCCTGAGCCCCGTGCCAAATGCTCACCGATAATAATTCCAAAGGACACTTTAGGTTACTCCATCCTAAAGTCTGGCGCAAAACTCTCAAAGAATTTCATGACATCAATATGAAGATAAGTCAATTTACCCGAAAATGTCTACCTTTTGTAAGAAAGACGTTTTTCGAAATCGAATTCTCACGCAATTTTTTTTTTTGTACGCCTTACAAAATAAATGGCACAAGTACACATTAAGAAAAGTTCCCAACTTCCATCTTGGAAATGGTTCTAAATTTAAATAAAACTAAGCCAATTTAAGACCGTTGCTGCGTCGTTACGGCGTATCACAAAGTTTGTGCGGCATAAGGAAACAGTCCCCCTAACATCGGCTATTACTGCCAATCTGTATATTTGTCCCGGGGGGCACGTTCGCCGTATATATCAGGTGGTTGCGGCGCCTGTAGCTGTCTGCTTGCCCGGTCTAGACGCTCGTGTGATATTAATAACAGTAACTGGTCTGGACTTAGACGGTTGAACTCTCCGCGTCAGTTGCTCCGGCGCTCGTTATTCGATTGAGAATTTAATGACACTTGAAACTTTGTATTGTATATTTAGCATGTTGAATTTGATACAATCTGTGATGGATCTGTTTGGATGTTTATTTCAGACGCTTTCATATTTCTATTAGTTGTTAAGTAGGTACAGCCGCCGACAATAATGGTCGACCACTTTTCACCCTTATGCCCTTGGTAATAAGGTTGAAAAGTGGTCCAGCGCCAGTGTCCGCGATGGTACATCATCATTTGTCATTTATTTATTTATTTATTTATTTAATACTTCAAGCACATAAATGTACAGAGGCGGACTTAATGCCATAGGCATTTTCTACCAGTCAACCTTTGGGTGATGCAGAGACAAACAGCGGTAGGTGCAATCATGAAAATTAAGGAATAAATATTTTAAATATAAAGATACGCATAAACCTATTAAAACTATGAATATAATATAAAACTAATTATATATTAGGTCCTTACATATGAAATTGGCGTTTTGTATGGAAGGAACAAAAAGTCGAATATTTTTTAATATAATATATTTAATTAATCAAAGTATGAACCATTGTTTTCAATGCACTTTTGCCATCTTATAGGTAGTTCATTGATCCCTTTACTAAAAAAACCAGTCGGACGGGAATCAATAAAATCTTTGAAGGCGATTTGGACTGCCCCATCGGAGTTGAATTTTTTCCCTTGCAAAAAGTTATCCAAATTGCGAAAAAAATGATAATCTGTTGGAGCAAGGTCCGGGGAGTACGGAGGATGTCTAAGACATTCCAATTCAAGCTCTTCTAATTTGGTAGCCGTCTGTTGCGCAGTGTGTGGTCTGGCGTTGTCGTGAAGCAGCAGTGGCGTGGAGCGATTGACCAGCCTTGGTTGTTTAGCCGCTAGCTTTTCCATCATGGTTTGTAATTGCTGACAATAGACATCAGCTGTAATAGTCTGGCCAGATTTGAGAAAACTGTAATGAACAATACCGGCACTAGTCCACCAAACGCTTACAAGTAAATTTTTTGGGGTTAATTTTCGCTTGGGGCAGGATTTGGCTGGCTGGCCAGGATCCAACCATTGCGCTGAGCGCTTCCGATTATCGTAAAGAATCCATTTTTCATCACAGGTAATGATTCGGTTTAAAATACCTTAATTGTTGTGCCGGTTCAGTAATGTAACGCAGCAGTCGACGCGCGTTTGCCGGTTTGCTTCAGTCAATTCGTGAGGTACCCACCTTTCAAGCTTTTTAATCTTCCCAATTTGCTTCAAGTGAATTAAAACAGTTTTATCACTAACATCGAAGCCTGCAGCTAACTCGGACGTGGTTTGCGATGGGTCCGCTTCCACAATAGCCTTCAATTCTCCATTATCAACTTGGGTCTCAGGCCGTCCACGGGGCTTGTTCTGCAGGTCGAAATTTCCAGAACGAAAACGTTGGAACCAAAAACGAACTGTGTTTTCTTTTGCAACATGACCGCCATACACATCATTCACCCTTCGAGTCGTTTCCGCAGCACTAGTGCCACGGCGGAACTCGTACTCGTAAATAATGCGATATTTTAAAGGCGAATGGCAGGGTTGTATGGGAATTTCGTACAGCTAATAAAATTTCGTGTTTTGGGATTCTTTTTGTTTTAATTGGTAGGTAATATGATAGACAAGCCCTATTTAAATTGATAGATTTTTAGAACTTGGGATGTAAAAGTTATATCCAGTTTTATTTTTTGAGGTTATGTACTAGTGTAACAATGTAAATTGTTACTTAAAGGTACATAAACATTGTTTTGGGGATAAAGTAAATGTTCTAGATTGCTTTTCGCTATCTTTGTGGTGTTTTACTTACTTAATTAGGTATTATTAGTAGCAGTAGTTAATAGGTAATTAAGATGAGGATCATACCTACTCTGTGGGGTGTACCTACTAGGAGATAGGTACCTACCTATGTCCAGCAGCGGACTGCAACAGTTTGGTAATGATGAAGTTCTGATGGGGTTTTGAGTGTAGGTAAATAAAACAATACTTTGTTTTTGTAAATACATTTTTTGTACCAACTTATAATTAATTTATTCTTAATATTACTTCATCTAAGAAGGGGGCAGGTCGGGTAAAACCCTCATGGCGAGCATAGCTTAAATACCAAAGAATACTCATCACATGTGGGCATCCCACTGTTCTTAAACCTACAATGCAGTTACAGCAATAACTTCTGATTGCGTC
Organism: Amphipoea oculea; assembly: GCA_945859645.1. NCBI lineage: Eukaryota > Metazoa > Arthropoda > Insecta > Lepidoptera > Noctuidae > Amphipoea > Amphipoea oculea. The sequence goes on from OX243880.1 coordinate 19,795,593, forward strand.
CCGACCATTACATATAGGTAGGTACATAAACATTGTTTTGGTGATAAAGTAAATGTTCTAGATTGCTTGTCGCTATCTTTGTAGTGTTTTACTTACTTAAGTAGGTAGATTGAGATGAGGATCATACCTACTCGGTGGGGTACATTAGGAGACACCTATTTCTAGCAGCGGACTGCAACAGTTTGATAATGATGAAGTTCTGATGGGGTTTTATGTGTGGGTAAATAAAAAAATAGTTTGTTTTTGAAAGTACATTTATTTAACTTATAATTAAATTCTTAATACTACTTCATCTAAGAAGGGGGCAGGTCGGGTAAAACCCTCATGGCGAGCATAGCTTAAATACCACAGAATACTCATTACATGTGAGCAGCATCCCACTGTTCTTAAACCTACAATGCAGTTACAGCAGTAACTTCTGATTGCGTCCCGACCATTCATATTTGTTTCTGCAACTATAAATACAAAATAAGTTTTAGCAGAAGAATGGCGGGACTTTATTTTTGCACGAAGCAACATTGGGTTTATTCCCTCTAAACCATTTATTCTGTCTCTGCAAACCTCTAACGTGTATATTCCATGAAAGCGGAAATGCTCACCCACATATGAACGGGCCTGGCGAATTTGGTATATGCCACAGGCAAATAATACCAATTCCTCCATGGATAGCCGCGGAAAAGATAGGGTTGTCGCATCTATGGGTACAAACCAGGAACCGCGCCTGTTTAAATTATGTTCCATAACTAACTGGGCTATGGTATTGTGTAAAAACAGGCGCTCGTGTATAATTGAAACAAACTGCTCTGCATGTATATTGTCTGCGAATGGCGGAGTAAACGCATTCAGCAGAGCAGCTGCTATTTTAAAGTCTGCCATTAGATTGCGACAACCACGGTTAAAATATTCATGGCGGAATATTTTAAAATCTCTCTTAAAACGGCCATTCACAGCTTCTACTACCCACCTGTTTATGGTCACACAGCGTGATCTGTTGGCTTCAAGAGTAGATAGCTGTGTTTGGCCGTCTTCTTTAGTTTCAGGCATATGACCTATGTATCCTTTCTCATGCAGACTATCCATGCAGTCACGAAAACCTCTATCTAGAATGAAAACATCATTTTCTCTATAAAAATCATTGAATTCCGTTTCATTTAATAAATCATTCATTATGGTTGCATCACTTGTAGTGGCACTATATGGTCCGCGTACATCTATGATATATCCATCAGAGGCACAGAGGATAAATGGCTTTAATAAATTCCTATATTTATGTAGGGAATATGTATCCTTTTGGAACAAGTAATTACTGCTTTTTTGTGTATATATATATGTTGCATCAGCTATTGTAATTGCGGGTTTTTGTTCAGCTGGTGCATCAGGCTCACCAAAAATGTGATCGGCAATATATGAATTTTTTGCTGCCACCTGCTCGATTCTTAAATGAGAAAAACCAAGAAATTGTGGAACATAGTCAGTTAACAAAATATTTCTTGCTACAGACATCAATGTTTCAAGGGTCCTTCGTGGTACTTGAAATAAGCATGACAATCTGTCACCCGAATCTCCAGTCCTTAACTTGCACAATAAGGCCGTTAGTGCAAAACTACCCCGATGCATATTCCTAAGCCTGGGTGTTGCTTCTAATATTTGTTCATGTTCTTGTTTACTTATGCCTATAAAGTACTGCACTTGGTTATCAGGGTAGTTTTGAATATTCTCATAAGAGATGTTTTGAAGTCCTTCCATTAATATAAAAATAATCTCTTCTATGTGTACGGAAGTAAAGTAATTAAGGCTATACTCAGCAGTATAAAGGTTTCCATAGTTTGCCTCCTGTCTATGCAGAGAACAAATACGAGCACCTCTTGGTATAAAATATTGATACCTAATTAACACTTCTTGCCTAGTTTCTTCGGGCACAACATTTCGCTCTGGTTCCATGCATTCTTGGAAAATGCAATGCCTTGGTGTTTCAGCCGCTTTTCTTATATTGGGCAACACAATATGCTGGGGTCTTTCTTGAGGTCCTTCTGGAACATGTAAGCTCAATTCTCGAGCTTGGTCCCAGCAAACTCCACAAACTTCATTCATGGACGACATCTGTAAATAATTCATTTACTATAGATATCAAAATAGCATTGATGAAATACAATTGAAACACTAAGTTCGATAAACATAAGTTGTGCCCAACATGTTCAAGCATAAAAGAAACAAACAAAAATGAGGTAGGACACAGCGAGATTCCTGATTGAATTTGAGCAACCCAAGCTGAAGAATGGTTCTTGAGATACAATAATTGGTTTCAGAGAGCCAACCTTATAAGTGTCCCAGAGTTAGAAACATATAAGAGTAATGCCCTTTGCATGGCAAGTGTTTATAAGCTAGTTACTATAAATATATTATCTCATAAAGTACCTGCTGGTGCTCCAACAAACGGGCAATGTTGTCGGGATTCCACTCTTCATCTGATGTTGTGGTGGATAGACTCTGACCACATACAGCACATATCAAAGGAGAATGACCACCATCCATTTGATCAGGTGAAGGGGGTTGAATGTCTTCAACTGGTGGAGCAATCCTAGTTCGCCTAGCTCTTAGCCAACATGGCACACAAGCTTCATCTTCAGAACAAAGCTAAAATAAAAAATATAAATAAAGAAAAGCTTGCACTCAAACATGCATGATAAAAGTGTGAAGTAATTTATATTATTTTATTTCTTAGTTTAAATCAAATAAAGATATTAATAGTTATAATAGGTACATGTTTCTTATACCTCTCGTGGTTGGATCCAAGTAGAAATTGTATTAGCAATTCTTCGTTCTTCTTCATTTGCCCCTTCAATCAAAATCCTGCGTCGACTAATTCTTAGTATGGATCGTCCGCATACAACACAAACACTTTGATGGCCAACTCGTCTTCTCGGCATATTATCAGATGAATGTGAATTACTAGCAAGCTGCCAACATGCATGGCAAACATGATCAGCAGGTGTTATCTGGAAACAATGAAGTGATTTGAAGTACTGTTATACTATGAAGTAATACCTATTCTAACACTCTTAGGCAAACCAAGTAACATACTATGTAAATACACATAACCGTGTTTGTTAGTTTTTCGAATAGTATTGAGATTAGTTTTAGCAGACACATTATATTAGTGTGGTCTAAATGGTAAGGACTACTTTTCAACACGTAAAACATATCAGAGTTCGTCACTGGCCCACTCTTAAGCAGAATGTTATTCGTAAACTACTTACATCTCTAGGATATGTCCACAGTCGAATAGTATTGACGAGATCTTCACTCTCATCGGATAAAGCGTGCCTTCTTATTCGGGACAAGCGAACGTTGCAATTAACACATTGCAAACTCGTCATTTTAATTAAAGCACGTACACACACAGCACAGTTAATAAAGCGTCCTTTCGCGAAACTTCTATCAAGAGATAGAGTACGGAGGAGCAGATGCTCAACTCAACGTAAAAACGGCCAGATAATTCGCTAAATTGCTCAGATGCAGTCACAAACCACAATCCAAAACAACAGCAAAGAACTGAACTGAAAGTAGAATGATTTTCTTTACCTGTCAATAAAATAATTGCCATATGAACAAAAAATATTTTTTACGAAAATCATTCCTATCATTTAAATCGTTAACTATTATGATTTTATGCAACAATTATGCATTTATACATATAATATATGTGTTTAATTATATTTAATGTTATTTCTATTTCTAAATAATTAATTATCGTTTCGATATTTGTGTTATTTTACATATGGCAACTTTTAAAAACGTAAATGCGTTTAGTTTACGATTGTATTACGTTTATTTATTAAAATCTTTTTATTGATATTATTAATTAATCCGATGTTCTAAAAATACTACACTTACATGAAAATAAATGGCTTAGTTGCCTTATTAAGTGGTACAAATCCTAAAACAGAACAACAAAAAAAGTATGCTGTACTAAATCTGCCGTTCGCCTTTCCATTTTGTAAAATGAGTGACGCAAACAGAAAAAACAGAAGAAAAAAAACAAATGAATGACGGTCATCGAAGCACAAATACATGAGTAAATAGCTGTACAAATTTGAATTTGGAATTCCTTACCAAAGAGGAGAAATTCGTGATTAAAGTGGCCAGTACGAAAAACGCCAATTTCATATGTAAGGACCTAATATAAATATAAGCACAAATAAAAATACATAAATACATGACTATACTTACTAACTAACTAAAAAAAAAAATAAGACAAGCAATGAGAAAATATTACCGTTGTGATGATACTGCCAGCTTCTTGCGAATGTGCTCGCGAACCTTAACTTTGAAGGATAATCGGTTGGTTGCCATCCTGATCTCCTGGGGGAGCGCATTCCACAGAGAGATAGATTGAACGAAGAAGGAAGAGTGAATGAAGTCTGTGCGGTGAGTGGGACATTGAAGAAGACGATTGTGTGATGAACGAAGATTTCTATTGTGGTTGGCGCAAATGTACTGAAAATGGGGGGCTAGATAACCAGGGGAAGACGGAGAATCAAGAAATGAGAACAAGGTGGTCAGCGCCCTTAGTTCTCTACGTTGGCGTATAGGCAACCACTTTAGAAGCGACCGATGCGCAGAAACATGATCATATTTACGCAGATTGAAAACGAATCGAATGCAGTTATTGAGAAGACGGTCAAGTTTGTTGAGGAGATCTGCATTCAGGTCATAGTAGCACACATCACCATAATCGATGATAGGGAAAATAAGGGACTGCACAAGCATTGTCTTCGTACTTGATGGTAATACATTTTTCAAACGGTACAGAGCCCGCAGCGTTCCAGTAATCTTCTGGCTCACCCTAGCAACTTGAGTCCGCCAGTTCAGGGTACAATCAATGTGCAAGCCTAGGTCCTTCACGTCAGTACCAAAAGGAACGATCGTACCATTGAAGAGAACTGGTGGCAAGGTTCTACCATCTACTTTGCTAATACTACGAGAACTGCCAATGATGATCGCCTGACACTTCGTAGGGTTTACAGCTAAGCCAAATCTATCAGACCAGGATTTTATGGCTATCAAGTCCTTATTTAGTTTATCGATAGCGTCAGGTAATTCATCAACCTTCGCTTGACAGTACAACTGCAAGTCATCTGCATACAGATGATACGCACACTGAAGTTCGGAAGTTATAAGATTAATAAAAATAGAAAACAGAAGAGGAGAAAGTATACCGCCTTGAGGAACGCCAGTTTCCAAATCACACCAGCTAGAAGAAGAATCCCCAACATGAACGGACTGCTGACGTTCCTGAAGATAAGAGGAGAACCATTCCAGTGCTTCAGGAGAGACCATTATATAGGACAGAATGGCTAGCAAGATTTCGTGACTGACGGTATTGAAGGCATTCGAGAAATCAACCAACACTAGAACAGTAACTTTGGTGTCTTCTAGTCCTGCCCTTATATCGCCAGTCACTTTAAGGAGTGCGGAAACAGTGCTGTGCCCAGGCCTAAACCCAGATTGGAGAGGACTAATAATTGAATTATAATGAACAAAGTCGGAGAATTGTTTGTGGACACAGGCCTCGAGCACTTTGGATAGGAAGGGAAGGATAGAAATTGGACGGAAGTCGGTAGGAAGAGAGGGATTGGAAACCTTAGGTAGTGGACGAACATAGGCTTTGCGCCACAGGGAAGGGAATACTCCAGAGTATAAAGAAAAATTTATAATGTGGGAAATCGCGGGTAGGAGATGATCCAGAATGGTAACGATCATACCACGGGTGATATTGTCACATCCCACCGCTTTCGATTTGATGGAGAGAATGATCTTTCTGATCTCTCCCGGTTCAACTGGAATGAAACTGAAAGAATTAGTATGAGAATGCGATAGACCAGAAATTAGAGACAGAGTTTGTTGCTTGGTTAGACGATCCATGGTAGAAACAGTGGAGAAATGCCGGTTGAGAACGTCTAAGTCAATTGAACTAGGAAGATCTAAATGTCGTGATTTGCCGATACCAAGAGTTCCAAGAAATTTCCAAATATCGGCAGAAGAGGAAGAATTGATAGTATCAAGAATATGGCGGCGTTTAGCATTGCGTATCATCTGATTACATCTATTTCTTGCAGCCTTAAATGATGTCCAGTTCTCATCAGTACGATCCTTTTTAAATTTACGGAACGCGCGGTTCCTACGTCGCATTGCCATCTGTATACCTCTAGTCATCCATGGTGCAGGTGGCCGTTTTAATTTAACCTTTTTGACGGGGGCATGGATGTTATAAAGGTTGACTACAACATCATTGAATATGGCAACCTTGTCGTCAACTGAGGTAGCTTCCGTCATAGGCCATTTATAAACTTTCATAGCACTCGATTTTCACGTCCACAGCAACACATTGTCATCATAAATCATAGTTACAAATGCTACGGTAACTCACTTTGTTAGCATAAACTAAAACTTCCGACGCTTCGGGCGACTGTAATTCGAGCACGAAATAAACTGCGGTGTACACTGTAGCCTGGCGAGTGCACGCCGTCCGGTCCCGCGGCTAGTGCCTGAATTATTGATTACCGCGATTCAGCTCACGTGGCGAGCCGTGACGTCACTCCTAATATTGCGCCAAAATTCTCCGCTCGTGTGCCCGTAGCTTTACCGGCCGCGTTCCATGGCTGCTCGGCGTTTATTTTTTAACATTAATAATACTTTGCGGAATGTCGCCGGCCAGCAATCGAGGACCGTTTGAATTGTTTCTTTTTGTTTTAGCTTTTGACGAATTCTTTGACTGAACATTGCCGGCCGTTTAAATTGGAATATTTTTACGAATTTCAAACGTTTTGCATCCGTTTCAGTTGGATTTTTAGAAATTCAATTCATACAAAGGCCATGCTTATTTGCTACCCGAATGTTCTGTAAAGTAGAATACAATCATGGACTTATTATATTAATATAATGAGTCCATGAATACAATTCGTTTGTTACGTTCCATGTAGCAAACAAAACGTTTCCCATGGTAACACAAAGCGGAACTATTTGCTTTTCACCGAGGCTCGACAATGACCTTTAAACAGCTGACGTTTGTTCGATAAATAATATATGAGTTAGTCTAATCGATGGTGGTCGGTGGCCGCTGAAAGATCAAATGGAACAGGCAGTACAACGTATATTAAACTCGCCGGTAGTATTCTCAAATATTTGTAATTTCTGACTGGCATTCGTATTTATTTGAATGCCGTATTTCCGTAAGCGGAATTGTATACGAGATGTCTACGATTGCCTACGATGGATACGCTGCTACGACGTAGACGTCGACGTCAAAATGTATGGAACAGCATTTTTTTTTAATAACAGTCGAAACATTTCGACGCCCTCTGCGTTGAAATTTTTCATCTATCGTCTGGTTCAGAATCATATAGGTACTGAATCCATGGTGACACACTGCGCATCGATATCCCTGTCATCCTGCATAACTTGACTATTTAATGTCTACTTCGTAGGAGCATGATTCTAACCACAGATATAGATATACCTAGATAACGCAAGAGCACCTACTTCGCGTGCCAAAAATCGCACCAGTTTACGATCGAAAATCATAAGCCGCCACTTTCGCGCTCAGCCCTGCGTACTGCTGGCTGGGTGAGCGTGAGCGAGAGAGCGCGAGCTTGTGACGTCATAGTAGGTAGTCAAAAAGTGGCACGCTTAGTTTTCATACAGTTCGTGATACTTGCGTTATCTAGGTATATCTATATCTGTGATTCTAACTAATTGGGCTAATTTGATAGGTCAAGCTCCGCTAATGAGACACAATTGATTTTCTATTGTTTCGTCGCCAATCGGCGACGCGCGGTTCTTGACCGGTTATGCCCTCTTAATTCTTCAATAAGTTAAGAAAACGTCAGTCTCGCATTTAGTAACTTCGGTGTGAGGACGTTACAATACGACTGCCAAAAAAACTAGTATCTTTTTCTTCTTTCTTCCTTAGCATCTAAGAGAAACCACCATTTTGTATTCCCAAAAATGAGCCAAAAATTCTAGAATAAAAAAGATTTTAACTACGGAAGTTCTTCATCTTGATAAACTTGTGTTCTATTATCGTGACATTTGTTTGAAGGCCTCTCAGGGTCTTACGTAACAAATAGCGGAACATTTGGCCTCTCTTGTGAACTTGTGCGAACATTGAGGGTCGCCCCTAGTGTTGGTGGGAGGCTCAATCACCGACTGCCACAACGCTTAAGATCGATTCCTCGTAAGCACGATGTAGGTTTGAAGCGATAAAAAATTCTGAAGGTCAGGCTGGTAGAGGTTTTGAAATTCAATAAACTCCATAGCATTTATTTCAACTAAACCATAAGTTTACAACGTGGGCAATAACGCTCCCTCATGGGCGTTTGAGACTATCAGGGTGCAGTAGAAGACCCAGAAAAAATGATATATCCTATCTTATGCCTAAATAATATTACACGTTTAAATATAATCGTGGCTATAGTTGTTTCAGTAGTGGTGGTAAGAAGAAAAAAATTCACAAAGTGGGTAGTGGGCAAGATATGGTTGAGAACCCATGAACTAAACCATTTATTTTTGATTTGCGTGGAGTCAACCAGTCAGAAAGATGAAGCTAGTTGGACACTGCAAAGCGTAGTAGGTTCCTATGAAGAAGAACGGGCAAGAAACTTTATAGACATTCTTTTAAATAATGATAATGTTCATAGCCATGGACATTAATACTCAAAACTCTCCTCACGACATTTTCCTCATTCCTCCGTATTACATGCCCATACCATGACAACCGATTTCCACACATTTCAGTTACCGTTGCCACTTTCTGACTTCCTCTTATGTACTCACTAGCTGCGCCCCTCGGTTTCACCCGCGTAAATGTCGATCCCGTGGGAATTTCGGGATAAAAAGTAGCCTATATGTTAATCCAGAGTGTCAGCTACCTCCATACAAAATTTTATCAAAATTGTAACAAACATATTAACACACACACACTCACAAACTTTCGCCTTTATAATATTAGTTTGATTTCTTATTCTATCAATTCTTTCCTTTTTTGCGATGGTCATACTACGCGTTTTATTACCTGGCTTGGATTTCTACAAATTATGTAAAAACAAGAATTCCTAACAACCTTCAGGGCTTCAGCCGTACTGTGTCATGGTAACAACCATGAGCTGGCGACGGGGCTGCACGCCCTGGCAACAAGCCGAATAATAACATAGCCTTATAGCCTCATAGGCAACTTTACGACCTCACTATGATCGCATAGTGTCGGCTATCTGCAGGATATTACGTCACCACTCCTACGTCACGACATATGGATACCTCGCCGGTGATAGCTCGAGGCTGAGCTATTTTGGGATAGCTCTTTGTTTTAGATAATAGAATATATTCTCAGAGCTTCCTAATATAACGTATTGCTTTGTTTGCTAACAAGAACTGATAATTGTTTCGAGAATAAATGTTGAATGGTATAGCCAATACTGAATACGGAGTCTTTTTTTTTTGTTAGCCTATTTTGTGTCCCACTGTTGGGCAACGGCCTCCCCTTTTTTCTTCCAAACTATATAAAACAAAATCAATGTAATAACCACAACAATATCTATGAAATGTTTGTTGTGCATCTGCGTGAGTCGCTGAAGGAGTGCACGTTTACCTGCATTTGTGCGGTTGTTATGCACATAAACCATCCGGAATAAATTATCTAAATGATTGTGAAAACCAAAATTGATTTGATTGTGCATCAAAATCCGTAGCGTAGTTTAGAAGAACAGCGCCTTCACACTGATAAACAAAAAAGAGCAAGTTTAATTTATAATATGTTTACTTACATAGATATTATAAACATCACAAACATTGACTCTTTAATTAGACTTATGTAATTAAAATTTCCATTTTGTTAAACGTGCAAATAATTTGTTTAAGCACAATTAAAGTAACCCTGCTGCGAAGTTATTGCTAACATTGAGAGAGGGCGCTGACCTGATCTATTAAAATGCAAGAGATAAGACACGATTATGTACGGCTATTTTATTCTATTGTTTAATATGTACTGTTGTAGTTTCATGTTTTGTTGAATAAAACCTGCTTTGTAATTAAAATAACAATCTAGTAAGGAACTACCCTACAATTACCTAACTTGGATATTGTAATGGCTAGCTGTGTTATTAGCTTTATACTAATAACTAACTATAATATGATGTAAATCACAAAAACATAATCATCATCTGCCTAGCCTTTTCATAACCATGTTGGGGTCGGTTTCCAGTCTAACCGGATGCAGTTGAATACCAGTACCTATTTTACATGGAGCGACTGCCTACCTGACCTCCACAACCCAGTTACTGGGTAATACCCCTTGGTAAGACTGGTTGTCAGACTTTCGGGCTTCTGACTACCTGTAATGACTGTCAAAGATCCACGAATGAGAGCCGGGATCAGCGGCTTAACGTGCTTTCCGAGGCACGGAGGGGTTTCGGTATGTAAAGATACAACACATACACAGACCAACCGCGGCAAGCGTAGCTTAACCTGATCGATCGACCTGTGCGGCTGTTTTTATTTAGCCACGGACCCCACGAAGAGCCCCCCCCAAAAGTGTTAACTTTAATAGAAACACTTCAGATAAATACGTTGTAATTACTACCTACTCTTTTTCTTTGTAATTTGAATGCCATAAAAGTGGGAGAGCAATACATTATTATAACACTATACAGGGTGAAGTTAAATTCATGGGCATCCTTTTAAGGGGTAATTGTACTCATCATTATGAACAACTTTTACTATGGGACTAATTCTAGAATCGCGAAATAAAATAAGCTGTTCCTTACATTCATGTTCACAAAACTCGTCAAAATGTAGGGAAGAGCTGATTTTTTTTCGCGATTTCAGATTTAGTCCCATAGTAAAAGTTATTCATAATGATGATTACAATGACCCCTTAACCTTTTGAACGCCATTGTCACATATGTGACAAACGAAATCTTACCCTGAACGCCAACGTTACAAATATATGACAAAATACACGGTGCATGGGTCGCACCATATTATGAAATAAACAATTTAATCATTACTTTTGTGTGTTTTTATTTATATAATTTAAAAGTTTAACCTTCCGTCTATATTTTATTGCATGAAACTAATATAAATAAACCACCAATATCGAGAAATTTGTTGTTTTGTTAAAGTGGCCTGGCGTCAGGGGTACGGCGATACGTTTATACTCTGGCGTTCAAAAGGTTAAAAGGATGCCCATGAATTCAATTTCACCCTGTCGATATAAGACATCTGTAACAGTTTATAGAGGGATGAATCTTTAAAAATACAAACTGATATTTCGTTCATACACTCTAAACATTTACATTCCTTTCATAAACAATTGAAGCATCATCCTCTGTCAGCCATCATTCCCTCTATTAGTATTAACAAACAATCAGAACATACAATTGTGGTAGTTTATTTTTATAAAATCCGACCGAATGTCCCACAGAACGCTTGCACACGCACACACGACAACAATTCAAGCTAAAGCCAGTATAATCTGAACTCGTATTGCATAGGCTTTCTGAGCAATGCGAGTTCAGCTTATACCAGAAATATATAGCTTAAAATGTCCTCCACACACACTGTTATTTTAGAGGGATAGGACGAGGGTTGGGATCCACTAAGTTTAGTTTTTGAACTAGCTTTCGTACTGCGGTTTTTGGAGGGTAAGTCGTGTGTTATTTGTATTTTTTATGTCTGAACCGAACTTTTTCATTGCTTCGGAGTTTGTAAATCAAAGTTAGTGAATGCGACTGGCTGTATTTTTTAGCTTTACTGAAAACGGTTTGAAAGAATTTTGATTTGGGTAATAATATATTATTTAATAAAAAATAAAATAAAAACTTGGCCTGAAACACTGGTTTAAATAAACCTAGATCAGGCAACGCACTACATTGCCTCCTGAGTTATATTTCTGATTGTTATCACATATTTGCAACAGCAACAGTCTCCTCGCCGTCGTCGCCGACAGGTTAGACGGGCCATTCATGCGGCATTGGTTGGCCCTACATGCGCCCATATTTAAGGGGTGGGGGAGGTAACGTTATTTTATTTTATTTTAATTTATTTATTATGTTATTATTAATTAAATTAATCAATTATTATTTTTTAAATGTATTCGGTAATGTTATTTTAAATTATTCTGTTTTTAATTATATTCTGTATTTTGTTGTTTTAAATTTTTATTTATTATTTTTATCTTGTTTGATTCTGTATGTTTGTCTGTATAAGTACTTAGATGTTATTTAATATTTTTATGTTTGTGTTAAATGTGTGTGCTTGTCATTTGATGGACAGTTTTTTGTCTGAATAAATAAATAAATAATAATAATAATACCATAGTTTATATCCAGATTATTATACCTTAGCTTATTATAGGCCTAAATTAATATATACTACTGAACCATATGTACACTTTTGTAAACTTATGACTTCAATAAATTTTATAATTATTAAAAAAAAAAACTTGAGCAGCACGCGTCATCGGTAGAGACAACTGCAGCCGCTGACACACGTCGACGGCAGCCGGCGACGCGTGTCGGCGGCTGCAGTTGCCGTTGATGTGTGCCGCTCGTGTATATGAGCACTAAAGTAAGAAGAACTTAAAACGAATGTTATGATTCAATTATGCAAAGTCTTTGCAGCCCGTTTCCCTTAACTGTTTTAATAAAATATTGCCCTAGATGGAGTTTGGTATCTTGATCCATAAATAAAAGTAGCTTACTTACTATTTTATAGTTTGGGACAGCTTTTATGAAAAAATCGTTCTAGAATATTTTACAAAGGAGCACGAAAGCATTTGAAAAGAAACGTATTATGTAGGTATATGTTTTTTACGATCCTAGGCTTTCTTCGCAAAAAGGGTTTCCTGAGAATATGCTTCGTAAGAACACAGAGTCATTAGCGACCTGACAACGCAGCTTTTACACACGTAAGGATTTCGCTGACACAGGATTCCTTGACGTTTTTAATTTGTTTTTAAACCTGTACTTATAATTTATAAGGTACACGTGATTTTTTTTTTTTTTAATAAATCTTTTCCACAAAGGCGCCTTAAAATGGACGTGGAGATGTGGTATGTATAGTATAGTTCATTTTAGACGCAGGTTAAAAAGACGCCTGATACAACGTATTCATAGTCCAGCATCCATTCTGAGGGTTGAACGGTTTTCTAATGTGGTTTTGATTCATATTTGATGGTTTTCTGAAATCTAGAGTAATCATATTCAAAGGATTTACCAAGGTGAGAGGATTTTGTATTATTCAAAAGAAAGTACTTTTGAATAATACAAAATCCTCTCACCGACGTGATTTTTACCAACACCGCGACCGTACACTTGTTTTTATGTGAACGACAAAAGCAATCATACAAAGTGTATTAGCAGCTACAGTCCGGCCGACGAGAGCATGCGTTCCTGACGCCTGTCACTGAGACACTTCTAGTAGTTAATAAAGATGAAATTCGCAAAACACGTATTCGTTTGTATGAAACTGACATTTGTGCCATATCTAATATAGGATGAAATTGAATTCATGGGCATCCTTTTAAGGGGTCATTGTAATCATCATTATGAACAACTTTTACTATGGGACAAAACCTGAAATCGCGAAAAAAAAATCAGCTCTTCCCTACATTTTGACGAGTTTATGTGAACATAAATGCAAAGAACAGTTGATTTTTTTTTCGCAATTTTAGGTTTAGTCCCATAGTAAAAGTTGTTCATAATGATGAGTACAATGACCTCTTAAAAAGATGCCCATGAATTAAATTTCATCCATTATAGTCAATGACTTTTTACAAAATTCCAGAAATCTCAAGAATTTTGTATAGACATGTTAAAAATACCAACCGTCCTCATACAAGTGGTAAATCAAACAATAAAAAGAACGATGGACATAATTCATTATTATTTATCACCAAATATTCCGTCTACGCCGTAGCAGCTACGGCGTAGAGGTCGTAGACACCGCGTAGCACCCACCTAGTGAAGTGAACCCTAAACTGAATATGTGAATTTTAACAACCAGAAGGCCAATTCTACTAACTAAAAAACGTTCACATTCAAGTCGCAGTGCCTCAAAAGTTCCAAAATGTCACAAAAGGTATTCTACTTTGGCGTTTAGGCAGTAGAGGAGTAAAACCAAATTGAGATGTAATGATGATGATTGATTTATTAAAATAGTAAGCCTAACTATGTACAAAATTAGATGGGTGGAAGTAGTTATCCGATACAAACATAATTTAAATTAATATTGACCAATAGCGATCAAGTACAAAATATATCGGTTTAGTTCGTGCGCTAGTTAAACGGCCGAAGTTATAAATATGGGTCGCGCGCAGCTGAGCGCCAGTGTGATGCCGTGCGGCGCGCGCGCAAGTCGTGTGTGCTGCCACAGTGCTCCCCCTCAAGCGAAGCGTACCGGTGGCTTGATAACTCGGCCGGAGCGGGATGTTTTTATTCCATCTGAGCTAGTAGGAATATCCATTGCGGTGGTGTCTGCTTGGCATATGGTGAAAGCAGGCTTCAGACGATCGATGGATATTACTGCTTCTCTTCCAGGTAGTTGTAGGGTGAACGTTTTGCTATCTCTGCGTAATACTGTGTAAGGACCATTGTATGGAGGCTGTAATGGTTTCTTCACTGCATCGACTCGCACAAACACTTGCTTGCATGTTTGTAGGTCACGGTGTACAAACACAGGGCGATTTGTGTTATGCGACTGTGCGTGAACCGGACGAATGTTGTTGATTGATGTTCTCAGCTTTTCGACGTAATTGCAATCCATGGTTTCTGCTGGTGACGTCACGAAGAAATCACCTGGTAGCCGTAGATTTTGACCATATGTTAGCTCGGCTGCGCTTACATCTGTGTCGGTTCTGATTGCAGTACGTAGTCCCAACAATACGGTAGGTAATTCTTCAATCCAACTTTGTGTACTGAGGCGAGCAGTGAGAGCAGTCTTCATGCAGCGATGCCAACGTTCTATTATGCCATTGCTCTGGGGGTGATATGGCGTTGTTCGTAGCTTCTTGATGCCAAATAATCGGGTCAGCGCGATGAATAGGTGGCTTTCAAATTGTCGGCCTTGATCGGTCGTCATCCTAGCTGGACAGCCAAATCTTGCAATCCATCCTTCATATATCGTCTTGGCAACGGTCTCGGCAGTCATATCACACACAGCGTGCGCTTCGGGCCAACGTGTGGCGCGGTCAATCATTGTGATGACGTAGCGGTGACCGTTGGGCGATGTTCGTAGGGGCCCGACGATGTCTACGTGAACGTGCTCGAAGCGATGTGACTGTTCGAACGTAGCTGTGGCACTTAATGTATGTCGTTGGATCTTGGAGCGTTGACAGGCGACGCATGTTTGAACCCATGTTTTGACGTCTGTATTCATGGATGGCCAAAAATATCTTCTCTGCATTAGCTTCCTCGTAGTCCGTATACCCGGGTGGCTGAGTCCGTGGATGGCGTTAAATGCGATAATACGGAACTCTTGAGGTAGGTATGGACGAACATCGTTTGTTGAGGTTTCACAGTATATTTGCTGAGTTGAGCCTGGTAACATTATTCTCTTCAGTTGGACATTAGATTGCTGCTTTAGTTCGGTTATGTCCTTATCCTTTGCTTGTGCTTGAGCGAGTTCTCCATAATCGATTGGATTCGGACAGCTGATTGCATCGACGCGTGATAGTGCGTCCGCAACTACGTTGTCTCGCCCACTTATGTGTCGTAAATCGTTTGAAAATTCACTGATGAATAATAGTTGTCTACGTCGGCGTGGAGTCTCAGAATCTGACGAGATCTTTTGCATGGCGTACGTGAGCGGCTTATGATCAGTGAATATAATGAGTTCGCGCCCTTCAAATATTTTCCTAAAATGCTTGACAGCCATGTAGATTGCTTGAAGTTCTCTGTCGAACGTCGAGTAATTCTGCTGTGCCGGTGTAAACTTTTTCGAAAAATAGCCAAGTGGTTGCCATTTTCCTTCAATTTGCTGCTGAAGAACAGCGCCAGCACACCGATCGGATGCGTCACACATCATCCCAAGTGGAACTGAATGATGTGGGTGCGACAGATAGGTTGTTTCTGTAATACATTTCTTGCAGTTTTCAAACGCTTGAGATGTATCTTCATTCCACTGTATTAATGTTTTATCTCGCTTCTTCGTATTGTGCAAGTAGGTATGTAGTGGTGCTTGAATAGCGGTGGCATTAGGTATGTTGTCACGGTAGAAATTCAATATTCCGAGGAATCTTCGTAGCTCTTCAACGTTTGTTGGTTTTGGATATTCGCTAATGATCTTGATCTTGTCTTCTGGCGGCTTAATACCTTTTGCAGATACGTTGTAGCCGAGAAATGTTACTTCGCGTTGGCCGAATACACACTTCGAAGGATTGATAGTTATGCCATACTCGTCCAGCCTTTGCAATACAATTCGTAGGTGCTGTCTGTGCGTGTCTTCATCTTCCGAGGCTAGTAGGAGGTCGTCGATGAACGGGTACACGAAGTCAAGTTCTCGCAGTACGTCATGAATGAACCGCTGGAAGGTTTGTCCTGCATTCTTCAAGCCTGGACACATTCGAGGAAACTCGTATAGTCCAAATGGAGTGATGATCGCAGTCTTTTCTATATCTTCGGCACGAACTGGTAGTTGTTGGTAGGCTCGGTTCAAATCGAGAGTGGAGAATATTTGTTTGCCCGTGAGTTGGTACGTGAAGTCTTTTATCCTCGGAACGGGATAGCGGTCTGGTTTCGTGACGGAGTTGAGACGTCTGTAGTCCCCACATGCTCGCAAGTCTCCATTTTTTTTTGGCACAATATGTAGTGGGCTAGACCAAGGACTTTTGCTCGGTCTGCACAAACCTTGGCTGATCATGTTCTCGAATTCTTTCTTCGCTCGTTCATACAGATGCGGTGGTATGGGTCGTGCTCGGGAATGGATAGGTGGTCCCGTTGTTTCAATGAAATGTTCCACTTTATGTTTCGGGTTCAATTTCATTGAAGATAGACGTGTTATTCCAGGAAATTCAGCTAGTATGTCGTGATACGTTTGCTGTAGATTGATACTACTGACGGATGGTGTACTTGTATAGCGGCCTGGAGCTTTGGAGGTGAGCTTCGTAGTGTTGTCGATGATTTGCTGGCTTCGTAGATCGACTAACAAATTGTGATAGCTAAGGAAATCTGCTCCAATAATTGGTTTTGTAACTGCGGCGACTATGAACTTCCACTTGTATGGTCGACGAAGATTTAGGTCGAGCTCCAGTGTCTTCTCGCCATATGTCGGTATAATAGTATTGTTTGCGGCATATAATTGATATGGCAGCGGTGTCGATCGTATTCCTTTCATTTTCGGTATAACGGATATATTGGCACCCGTATCGACCAAAAAACTCATGGATGTCGTCTTATCTGTGATAAATAGGCGGTAGGATTTCTTCTCGACGTTAGGTTCCGCCACTGCCAACGCCTCTTTTAGTTTTCCGTCTTGCCTTCATTATTGAAATTGCACGGTGTAGTACAGTGTCTTGCATTCTTTCCGAAACGGCGATGGTAATAACAATGCGTTGATGTCGACGGTGTAGTTGAACGAGAGCGGGATCGTGACGTCGAACGCGCTCGATACGAGTTGCACCTGCGCCCGTAGTGTCGAGCCGGCGGCGTGCGCGAGCGGTCGTCGTTCATGTGGCGGTATGACGTCTTCAGTTCGGCGATCTCGACATGCAGTTTTCTTATTTCATCGACGAGATTTTGTATGCTAACTGGTGAGTTTTGCGCTTGATGAGATGTTGACGCTGATGCGACAGACACTGCTGATACTTCGCTTGCTTGTTCATGCATTTTGTCGGCGAGCTTGGCTAGTTCGTCGAGTGCTGTGTCCTTGCTTATTGTATCACTTACTACAAGCACTGAGCGAACGTGAGCGGGTAGTAAGTTCATCCACATGAGACGTAGTGTGTTGTCTGGCACCTTGTTGTGAGCGAGGTTGCGCATGCGACGTAGTAATTGGCTAGGCTTCTGGTCACCAAGTTCCATATCCGAAAGTAGTTTCTGTAGCTGCTTACCGTCAGATTCTTCGTACACCGAAATAAGACGATCCTTTATGACGGAATATTGACGATCGGTGGGTGGATTGTACAACAGGTCACATATTTGCTCAATGTCTTCCTTTTCTAACTGGGCGATGACCATCTGTGCTTTCTGTGCTTCACTTTTCTTCAGATCTCGCGTAGCTGCTTCGAAGCTTATAAACCATAAACGTGGTTTGTCGCGCCAGAAAGGTGGTACTCGAAGGGAAAGTGAGATACCGGCGATATTTTGGGATGATAGCGAAACGTCTGAGCTTGCTCCTGCTGACTCCATGTCTGGTTTTTCGATGTCACTCTGCATGGTTTGCTTGCGATTGCTTCGTTCGGGGTCACCACTTTGGCGTTTAGGCAGTAGAGGAGTAAAACCAAATTGAGATGTAATGATGATGATTGATTTATTAAAATAGTAAGCCTAACTATGTACAAAATTAGATGGGTGGAAGTAGTTATCCGATACAAACATAATTTAAATTAATATTGACCAATAGCGATCAAGTACAAAATATATCGGTTTAGTTCGTGCGCTAGTTAAACGGCCGAAGTTATAAATATGGGTCGCGCGCAGCTGAGCGCCAGTGTGATGCCGTGCGGCGCGCGCGCAAGTCGTGTGTGCTGCCACACTACTAAACCAAAAAAAGTAGTCAAATGTGACGTTTACTGCAATGAGATTGCGACTAGACCGAAAAAAAAAATGTACCAAATGAGTATTCTGCTAAAGTTTCGCCATGACATCATTGACATCTAAAAACATATAGAGTATTCCACTAAATATAAAAACGTTAAAACTGTCGCCAGCATGAGATTATTTGTAGACCGAACTGTGACTAATAATTTTAGCTTCTGTATAGTTTTATGTGGTTTTATGCGTATAAAATTAAATAGCATGCATACTATTTCAAACTTTATCTTGCACTGTGTTTCAGATTTGTAACTTTTTTAATAATTAAGATATAAGTAATGGTCGTAATTGCCCCGCGGCGGAGTAAACTCGCCGTTTATCGGATCCTCGAATAAAATAGCTTTTTTAATATCGTGTTCCTATTTGGTGCGACGCATATTCTGTCAGAGCGGGCCTCTATTAGCTCGTCAAGTCAATAACTACCTAATAACCTCGGGACAATTATTATTTATTATTGTTCTGAGCTAATAACAAAATAAATATGTGTAAATATTGTACACGTGGCACGTGTATCCACGCGCCCGCTTCCCGCGCGCGCCTCTCGCTGCAGGCCTGTCACATGTCGCTCCCCGCATCCCTCTCCGCGCCCGTCAGTCCGGCTGAAATCACGATCGCAAACGGCTCGAGTTTTGCACTGTCTCAGTGTTTCACTCGAATTTTCTGTGTTTTATAATGTGTGAACGATTAATAGTGTATCAATATGCCGCAAAACTTTATTTCATTTGATTCACCGTACAAAGTACAACTGGCGCGGGCGCTTCAACGCGACCGATACGACGCGAACTCAAAGTACCTATTTACAAAGAAACGGATTCTTAGTGGACACTCCGAACTTTAGTGCACATCGTAACGTAAATAAATAGTGTTTCCTCGTGTTTAGTTGACTATTGTGAAACAATATTGCCTCGCCGCCGCGCCGTAAAAGTAGCAGGCAACGATGACAACACCATGAGAGGCGCGCCGGCGTCTCCGACGTCCGCGCCTCTATCGGAAGGGACGCTGCGTCGTTTCTGGAAGCGGTCGCCGGTCGCCAAGGTTCAAGTGGAATCGAACCGTCAATTGGTTCAGAGCCTGTTGGCTACGTCGCGGCGTCGGCCAACAACGTCGACGTCTCATCGACGCATATGGAAACGTTGACCCGTGGATCCTTTTACAACCTAGATCTATGTTCGTTGAGAAGGCGCTAAACATAAAGGAGTCACTGTCCGAAGTGTAGAAAAGAAAACTAGAAAGATGCGCACGGCCGCGCCGCTAGCGCTGCCCCGGCCTGTGTCGCCCGCGCCGCCCGCGCGCGCTTTCGCATCGGCCTCCGCGACGAGTGCGCCGGCAGACATACCTACTGCGTCGTCGAGCGCTATGAGTAGTGCTTAGCCCCTGCCGACTGTGTAAACAATAGCAAAAACTCGTCTGGAAAATGGAAATGGCTATTTTGTGTAAAGTTTATTAACGTGAAGTCGGACATACTCGCAACTCTTGCAAAAATATTAAAGATATAACCAATAAAAGTTCAGTGAAGTGTTATGGTTGTGGAGCTAACGTGTCATACGATCTAATTGCCCTAAATGTCCGTATATAGTGTAAATAGTACTAAGGAATAATTTTCTGTTCTCGATATTAACATGTTAGACCATGATAAGATTTTTGATAACACTGATAGCCGTAATGTTGTTTAAGTGTAACTTTATGTCAGTAGGAGCTACTTATGCAAACAGCGACCAATCCACACACATGCCAAAATCAAGATGAGATATAGAAAGCTTTAAAAAATGTAACTTCTATCGACCCTGTAAAGATCAAAATGATCTGACAATTTTAACAGAACAAAACATTTCTATGACAAGGATATCAACCCATGTAACACTGCTGTTCAATAAACTAACAAGATCCACGTCCCAGGTAACTCCACAATCTAAAAAATGTTTCATTCCACATGGTTGTTTTTAAAATATTTTTAATCAATTATGTAGAACCAGGTGGGTTGGTTCTTGTTTGCATAATATGAATAATGGCATAATCCTATATTTTTACAAAGAATTACTTGGTTCCGTGTTGATATAACTCTATTTTCAATATCTAAGAAGTCTTTGAATCTGTGTTGTTTAATAAACTTCTTAATAAAATTACTTCGACCTACTTAGGCAAATTGGAATAAACCCACACAATGATAGTTTTGAGAAAAAGCAGATTTTGTCAAAATTTTGTGTAGGTACCTACAATAATAGTTAAATTGTATTGTAATTATTTGTTATTTTGAATAAAGTTTATTTACAGTAATGTACAATATAATTTGTTCTATGTAACATACAAGTATAATATTGAAGAACATCATTAACATTTAAATTGTAATAAAAAAAGAAATGCATTAAAAAAATAAATTCAATGATGACAAGAAATCTTAATTTTTTCATCTTGTGTACATGTATTGGTTTAGTTTATTACAAGTTTTCATAACAAGGATAAATAAGAATTTAAGATTTACTTATTTTTATTATTCAGTAAAATGTTTAAAAGAAATATGAGGTTTTTTATTTTTTCTTTAAAACTGTGACATGGTAATAAATTAAGAAGGAACCAACCCACACACTGATAAAGGTTTTCTAAAATTGTTTAGGGCTTCTCAATCATTATTATTTATTTATTTAATACTTCAAGCACATCATAAATGTACATAGGCGGACTTATCATTTGTATGTTGTGCTGACACCGATGCGCAGTAAATGAATAGCAAATTAGTAGTTGCATAGTATCGATTGACTCATTCGCTGCGGGTTATCCATTCATCAGTTTTTGGACATTTGTGCTTTCTTTTTACCTTTATATACACAAGTCGAACATTTATCAGTTTATTATTTAAATGTACCTTACCCATACAACATTATTTATTTATTACATAAATATTTATGTACTTAGTTGTAAGAGTGTTAGCGAATGTGATGCATTACCAAGTCGAGTGGGTAACTTGTCTGTCGAACTTATGTCACGGTAATAGTACCTTTCTATATAATATTACAGTGCTTATGTACCGATGGTGATGGTCGTCCGATACTCGATATTTAGACAGGCCTCTGTCACTCGCCTATACCTACCGCGATAAGCAAAATGAGAGACTGGATGGATGAAATACATACATGCCATAAAAATATTCTAGCAGCCAGTGTGCGTGTATGACTGTATGAACGTGGCCGAAGCAGAAAGTGTGTGCAAGGATCTGTCTTTAGTTTCTGCTTACCCCATGGGAAAATGGCGTGAGTTTATGTATGTTTTCTTTGGTTACCAACTATGTTGAGGTTGGCGTCCAGTTGGATTCAGCTAAGTGCCAGCAGTTGGATTCAAATGATACTTATCCACGGACCGACTGCGCGTGACATGCGTAACTTTGATCGATGGACCCATGTGGCTGTTACTTAGCCTCGAACCCCTTATAGGTATTGTTCAATAAATAAGATTGAGTATAATTAATATTGTTTATTAAGTAAGTAACTTAAAAAGGTAATAAACAAAATGGCCCATGGCGCATCGCTTGCGTGGAGCACGGCGCGGCAGCGTCAACAAAGCCCTAAAAGAAACACAATTTAATTTTTCATTTTGCACATATTTTTATTAAATAAGATTTTGTTTTATACTCAGCGTTTTATTTACAAAACAACAAATGTCTCCAAAGCCTCTTGGACAGGGCATTGTCCTCCCTGCCTCACACCTTGCCCAACGCCAATGACTGGTGCTCCTCCAGAAAATCTAGGAGGAGCTCCAATTGGCGAGGCGTTATTTGGCGGGCCATAATAGAAAAGGTTCTAGTTTTAGTCTTTCTCATTCCTTAACGTTCGATATAAACTCACTCAAATGTAAAATATAATGACGTCTCTTTTTGACATCTTTAATCATTTGCGTCGCGCTTGCGCGTAGCGTTTACGAATACGTTCCATGTTAACTTTCTAGCCGATTATTTATTTTAATGATTTTGTATTTTCAAAGATATATAATAACAAACAAGAAATGAAAATACTATAAGTATGCACTTAATCAAGCAAACTAATAAATACATTAAAAAATCAGAAAATAAGGCTGCTAAAAATTAAAGTATCACTAAGTATCACAATAGCGTCTGCGTACATTGAACCAATATGAAAATATGTTTAATTTTGTAAACGAGAACAAAGTTGACCGCTATGAGACTAGACTGCGATGATATTGCGACCGGAATGTGAACAAACCGAATTTTAAGGTTAGCAGAATGCCATTTTTTGGTCTATTCACAGTGTCATCGCATTCCAGTCTCGTGTTTTTCACATTGCACATTAATTAGTAGAATTGGCCTTCAGGTATTTTTTACATAAATGATTATACATTTTATATATAAAAGCTAGTGAAAGATTTGTAAATGATAAATCATTTATAAATCTTTCACATTTTTATTTCTCGTTAACACATCTCACTCGAAGCTGAATAGATTTGCAATAATGTATTTATAACGAGTCCGATGTCGCCTGTATAGGACACTCGCTTACCTATATGAAAAAAAAAGAGATTTAAAATAAATAACAAAAAGTGGATTTATGAATATACAAAAAATACATTGGAACTCATCATTTCATCCGTATGAATAATGTAATAGTTTGAATAAATTAATGTGATTTATCTTAGAAGCTAGGCTTTTATTAGAAATTAGCAGCGCCCCGCGTTTGTACCCGCATGTTTCCCGTGGGAATATCGGGATAAAAACCTTTCCCGGGACTCAAACTATCTCTATACCAAATTTCATCTAAATCGGTTCACCGGTTTAAGCGTGAAGAGGTAACAGACAGACAGACCACACTTTCACTTTTATAATATTAGTTAGTATGGGCTAGCTGTGTCCGCGACTTGGTCGCGTGTTTCGTGTTCCCCCGACCCACCCCGTCGCATCGTCCGCGCGCGCTGTTACTTCTTTTCACTCTCCGTTCTTTCTGCCTGTTTCCCCTTTGCACGGCTCCCAAGGGTCGCAACGTGATGTTAAATAGCATATACCCTTCCTCAAGAATTAGGCTATCAAATGCAAAAATAATTTTTCAAACCCAACTGACAGTTCCAGAGATTCGCGCGTTCAAACAAACTCTTTAGTTTTTTTTTGAAGTGAAAACTTCTTTAGCGGCGTTGCACACTTTTTGTACTGGGGAAAAAATGTTAAACTCGCGTCAGGACATCGCGTCAGGACACGTGACCGTCAGGAGAGATTTCCCCCCCCTCCCTCTTTCTACGACGGCGGCGCCAACCGAAGTGAACCAAGTGAGACACGATAATGGATGGATGGATGGACGGACGGTGACGGTGGACGGTGACGGTGACGGTGACGGTGACGGTAACGGTGACGGTGACGGTGACGGTAACGGTGACGGTGACGGTGACGGTGACGGTGACGGTGTCGGTGACGGTGTCGGTGACGTTGACGGTGACGGTGACGGTGACGATGACGGTGACGGTGACGGTGACGGTGTCGGTGACGGTGACGGTGCCGGCGACGGTGAAGTGACGGTGACGGTGACGGTGACAGTGACGGTGACGGGGACGGTGACGGTGCCGGTGACGGTGACGTGACGGTGACGGTGACGGTGACGTGACGGTGACGGTGACGGTGACGTTGACGGTGACGGTGACGGTGACGGTGACGGTGTCGGTGACGGTGACAGTGACGGTTACGGTGACGGTGACGGTGACGGTGACGGTGTCGGTGACGGTGACAGTGACGGTTACGGTGACGGTGACGGTGACGGTGATGGTGGACGTGGATGTGGGTGGATGGATGGACAGCTGATGGCTCGACCGTCTGTGTAGTAGCCACACTGCTGTGTATTCGTAAAATTCGTGTATATAAAGTGTTTAAAATATGGAAATTGAACAAAGTGCATTGATTAATGAAAAAAGTGACGCAACAATAGTGAAAAAAAATTAGTTATATTAATTCATAATTGATTTATTTCAACGTTAATATTCAAGTTTTCACTTCTGCCGGCACTCCCGGAGTGCAACCCGTCTTTTTTTTAATTAGAAATGTCCCTGGGTGAATGATTTGGATTACTTTTAGACTCCTTATTAAAGTTTTCTCATCATGCTTTGGATTAAGAATAAAATTAATCAAAGTTAGGGTCGCTCGTGTTGGATCCGAATGGAAAATCTGTCTAAATGAAATAGCTCAGCTTGCGTAATCTAGCCAAAGTCAAGTAGAACCTTTTTGAGATTTAGTACATAAGCGTATTTAGTTTCGTTTGGAGAGGACACAACAATATTAACTAGACCTATGTACTGTCAACCGCACATGAGTGGTAACACTAGCACTACGAAATCACCTTTAGTGCTTGGCGAGACTGGCAGCGCGGGCGCGGGGCGGGTGCGGCGCGGTGTACTCAAACATAAGAACTTCATTTGAGTGTTCATAGTGGGCACGCGGGCGCGGTGAACGGCGCGGGCTGCTCGGCGCTCGCTGGCTACTCAACCCATGGCTCGATATTATGTTATGACAAAGACTGGACACGACAACACTCAGAACGAAGCGCTTCCGCGCCGCTCCCCGCCCCGCGCTGCCAGTCTGGCCAAGCACTTACTGTAATGACATAAAGGCGTTGTGGCAAATTGTTACTTCAATAGTAACAATTTGTGCTGATGACTGTACACGTACAATAGTACAGTCGTTTGGTGCTGAAAAAGGGGGTTACCTGTAAAGATGTCCATGAGTTTTGAAAATTGATGATTTTATTAATTTCGCCATGCTCTTTTTTTTTGGAATTTTCACTTTGCCACCTCGTATCTTTGCCGCTCGCACCCCCATATCAGATGAGTCTGAAAGAAGATATTGTCAAAAAAAAATTGTTTTTGGTATTCGTATTTTTTCAATATGCAAAGAATCAAGGTGGCAAAGTGGAACTGTCAAAATGAAATCCATTGCTTCTGATAGTGTGTTACGCAACTACCTAGCTAAAATATAACCTTAGGAACGAAACGGACTGCTCTTTTAACCCTTCGTTTGCTTAAACGTGGATCCACGCGAGACACAATGGCTTTTTAATTGTGTCTGTAATTACGGCATTCAACCGTTTAAAGGACAAAAATAGCGCTAACTTTAGAACACCTTTTCACCTGGCATTTTGAATGGTTTTCCTTTTCCGAGTACATTTTTGTCTGGATGTACGGGTTCACACAAAAGGTCAGTTAGACCCGGGAACAGGTATTTCTATTTCGGGTGCAGTTTGTGAAGGGTTAGCCTTCGTCGAAGTGATGTGGTTGAAAGTTGCTATTTTTATGGAATGAGGTTATATTTTAGGTTCAATGGATTTTTATAGACTATCATTAGATGATATTGGTTTTTGTTAATCATATTTTACTTATGAAGAAGGCACACATCTTCATAATAAAAATCATTCATTTATTCACTGACAGACGACACACAGCCTTATCCGCTGGGAAAAGAAGCAACATGGAAACACAAGAGTTCCTCATATAACAAAAGTGAGCCTTCGGGAACGATTTTAGACTATTCATCCCCGAAAGGGTTTAACAAAGGGGAATAGAATATGTTTATTTGCTTTAAAATATGGTACATTAAGGTCTTATAAATAAAGTTTTGATCTTACATGTTTCGCCACGGACTGGCATACAAATATTTAAACATGTAAATGTAACTTTAACGCATTAGTTTGATAAAATTAAAACATTTTTCATAACATTGGTTATTAGGGTTTCGTATCTTAAAAGTATGTATGGAAGTTCGTCTTTTTAGCCGATGGAAAATGCTGCGCACGGCTTATAGCGTTATGGCAAACTAAAACACAAAATATGTTAACTAACATCAATCAAAAATCGAATCAAAAATCGTTCTCTACTAAAAGAATTTTAAATTGCCCACTTCAAAGACATAATTACTGTTCCGATGTCTGCCTCGGAGACATTTCCATACATTACATTTTTACTCATGCACATCAAATCCCGTAATTAATGCACAGTCGCGCGCCAGACGTGTACAGACACCAATTGGTGCCACTACCTCTACGTGTCTACGTGCCTACGTGCTACGCTGATACGCGCTACGCCGTAGGGGGCTACGAGAGCTACGCATTCGTAGCAATGATTTATGATCCGTTATGCCTCTCGAGACATCCTTGGAGCCTGTATATTTTATTGTAGATATAATAAAAGGATTCCACAAAGGAAAAGTAACGGCTTGAATATAAAAGAATAGAAGAAATATGATTAAGTGATTTCCTTTTATAAAAATGAGTTTATTTTTTTGGGTTTATGTATATTTATCACTTCACGTTTGTGTAATGTGTTGTTTTATATAAAAAAAAACCTTAACCGAAATTATTTGTTATTGCTTCAGGTTATCGAAAGGTCGACCAGTGAAGTTATTTCGGTAAGTTTTAAGTATCTTTGCATAGTTTTTCAGAAAAAAAAACTACCTTGCTACGTTTTATCAAATTTTTGTGTACGAAATGACATTATACGTACAATTCATGGCTGCTCAAAAGTTTCAGGCGGTTTTTCTCCATTGCAATCTTGTCTTCTGATAAAGTTGTTCGTTTCCGAAACAATTTAACTTTGTGTGGAGCACGTCGAGGGTGGCAGGTTTTGTCGATCACCCTCCGATAGACTTGGGGGAGGGACCTCTGAGAGACTAACTATCGGTATTCGATTACAGCTAAAAAGATAAAAATATCTTGCGTGTTAAGAGATAGGTGTAAAATCCCGTGAGATAATTAGGCTGATATATCTGAAAGGGTCTGTTTAGGGTCTTATCAACTCTAATAGACTCTAGAGCTCATTGGTAGCCCAGTAATAACGGCCGCGACTTATGAGTTGTAGGTCGTGGGTTCGACCCCAGACAGGCTTTACTTTGTCTAAATAATTTCATCACCCCTGCTCTCAAAACGGTGAAGGACAACATCATGAGGAAACCGGCCTGTCCTAGAACCAAAAATTCGAAGACATGTGATATCTACCAACTCGCACTGTGCCCGCGTGGTGGATTACTGCCCACTCCCTTTCAGAGGAGGCGTGTGTCCCAGCAGTGGGCACATTAAAAGCTGATTATGCAACTCTAGTCTAAAGTTGCTTTTGGTATTGGTCCAATAATGTGACAAAGCTACCGAAAATATTTTTAGAGAAACACAAATTACTTGACATAAAACTTTTTCACAAAAAAAAAAAACAACCGACTTCCAAAAAATACAAACATCCAAATTGAGAACCTCCTCCTTTTTAGAAGTCGGTTAAAAAAGACACTACAAAGTGAAAAATAACTTTAATTCACTTTGTAGTGCCTTTTTTGGAAGTTGGTTGTTTTTTTTCTGAAAAAGTTTTGTATTTTTCTCTTTTAGTTCAGTTGTACTTACTCCACACAAATTCGTATGACACTACTTGCTATGTAAATATAACATTATAACGGGAAGTCATTATAACATCATCAATATAAACTGAATAATACGTATTAATCGGTCAAGCGTCGGCGTCGCGGTTCGCCGATCGGCGACGAAACAATAGAAAATCAATTGTGTGATTGTGTCTCATTAGCGGCGCTTGACAGATTAATCAATAATACGTATTAGTGAAGCTAACTCAAAAACTACTCAAGCAAAGTTAATAAAAACTTTATGGGAGCACCCCTGATGCATACCCTATACATTAAAAAAATAATTTTTGAAATCAATTTACAATTGCCCGAATGGAGAACCTCCTCATTTCTGAAGTCGGTTAAAAATACACTGTTTTTTTATTCCATTTAATCTGCCCTATCATTGCCTTTTTTCGACATGAAACGCCACAAAAATTCATTAAATAAAATTTATTATACGCTATAAAGTGTATCATAATAAAACTCCCTTCCGCGGCGTTATTACTCTATGAATAATTCCTTTTATTTCTCACCTTTGATGTCACCGCCGCCATCATTACGCCTTTATAAATAAAACATACATCTTTTGTCTCTCTCCTAATCGTACCGGAGTCTGTCTGCGTGTCATCCGCACTTGTTAATTAATTTCCTTTGGGGAAGGTACGGATCTACAAGAGAATAATGTTTGTGTCATTTTATGTTGAAGATGTGGTGTGATGTTATATTATGAGCTTTGATGAATACCGATACTTGGCAGTCTTAGTTCCGATTCTCAAAGACTGAGGGGCAATTTTCGTAATTTTCGGAACGTACACAGTCTGATCTCAGTCTCAATCTGTCAAAAATACCTCTAATTTCCCTACATTTTTGACAAGTTTTTGACATTGATTGTCGCTGAGATGAGGTTGCGACTGCATTTTGAACGTTATTAATTACGGGAATTGGGCTTCAAAGTATCTGTTTCCGATTAGTTTATATTTTGTATCATCTTCCACAGCCCGTCTTCGCCCACTGCTGGGCACAGGCTTCTCCCGTCTTGTCCCAATACCCACGCTCCAGTGCCAGCCTCATCCAGGGTTTTCCCGCGGTGGCAACAACGTCGTCCGCCAATCTCGCCGCCACCATCTTTTGTATCCTGACGTTAATTGTAGCTTTTGCTACTTCTTTTTGCAACATGAAATGCTCTGTTCCCGTTGTCCTCATTGACGCTGTCCCTATTATGGGGACAACGGGAATTCATAAATATTCCTTCCCGTTGTCCCCATTGATGCTTTCACGTTATGGGGACAACGCGAACTAATAAAATATCCTTCCTTTTTGCCATGAAAGAAGAAGGGTCACGTCCCAACCCAGCCCCGACACAAAAGGAACGCATCTCAGTTATTTTGTTATATTAGATAAAACAGAAATAAATTAACACTATTCTGAATATCAGTGGCTATCACCCACATACTGCCATTTGATTTTGGTAAGGCAAAATATTTTAAAATATTTTTTTTTTTAATGAATAGCAAATAGCCATTTAAAATGACGCCAATTTAGATAAAAATACAAAAATAGACAGCTGGAGGCTTAATTTATTGAGGCATCCACAGGCAAGCCCGGGTAAGCAGACGATAACCTCAAAGTTAAACAGCGAGATGTCATTAAAAAAATATAAAATAAAATTGGCTTTCTGTGCGTTTTTTAACCGACTTCAAAAAAGGAGGTTCTGTATTCGACTCGTATGTATGTTTGTATATCTGCGATTTTCTCAAAAACTAATGAATCAATTTTGATAATTCTTTCAATAATGTAATCTACATACATTCAGTAAGGTTTTAGTATATAATGCATTAGGTAATTATTCTTATGTACGGAGTTGTATGCATAAATGTACTGCATATCCGGCATTTCTATGCGAATTTGGACGATTCTTCTAGTCAGTGTCTTCAATTCTTCAATGCACTAGTGTTAATTGGATTTGTGTGGGGTAGGTACAACTAAAAAGTAAAAACTTTTTTACAAAAAAACAACCAACTTGAAAAAAAAAACACAACAAAGTGATACATAACTTTAATTTCGGAAGTCGGTGTCTAAAAACGAAAATGCGGAACCAACGACACCGACTTCCGAAATTAAAGTTATTTATCACTTTGTAGTGTTTTTTTTTGAAGTCGGTTGTTTTTTTTCTAAATTGTTGTATCGTCATTTAATTACCTACATACAATTACGAATTTTGTAGGTAAATAGGTATTAAAAGAAAATTTTATATCGCCTGAACAAAAACACAAGGCAATATTTTGGTGTTAGCCATTGATTTGGAATATAAAAATACATATTTTAGCTATATTTAAAATAACAAAAAAACTGAGATATAATGTCTCTTTCGTGTCGGGTCTGAGTCACAAATGACCGTTCTTCTTTGACAATTTGAACTATCTTTCAGAAAAACAGTCGATATCTTTACTTAGGTATAGGTTAAACTAGCTTCTGCCCGAGACTTCGTCCGCGTGAAATTTCGGCCCCGACCCGTCGCGTCGCATCCCATCGCTCGCGCGTGCTACTACTTCGTTTTAGCTTAGCGTTCTTTCTGACTTTTTTTCTTTTGCTCGGCTCCTAAGGGCCGCAGCATGATGTTACTTTTTCAAATCCGACCGGCAATTCCGGAGATTACCTCCTACAAACAATTTTACCTTTACTTAACTTTATAATATTAAGTGATCCGCTTATTTCGTCATCCTACAAACACACCCTCTACCTTTCAAATCACATAACGGATACCCTAGAGTACATACTTATGTAATCTACGAATAAGTGCTTATTCGTAGTATGCAATAAGAAAATAAATAATTCCAGAACAGCTGTTAGATTCATTAACACCTACAGTTTTCTCCCGCCGCCGTGGACAGGGTCCATTAGGTCGGTCGTTATATTTCATGTCGTTATTGTCCTAATGTTAGGCTTTCGCTAACTGGTGTTGTGTCATACAGTCCAATTTCGTGAACATTTATACCTAGCTATTAAATAAAATGGTTTGACATTGTTATTGCGTCAATTTGTAAAAACATATGACGGTGTCATCTACATTTATTTATCACAAGCTGACCTGGCGAACTTTGTATCGCCTCAGAATCAATAGATGTTGCTTCTTAATTTTTTTTTCCCATGTTATATTAGTTTTTTTCTGCTATTCGGGGCGGAGACAAATCCAACAAATCAAAGTTCATAATGATCGGTCCAGCCGTTCTTGAGTTGTAAATGGTGTAACTAATCCGACTTTGTTTTATTATTATTATTACTATTATCAACCCTGCTGCTAAGGAGATAAGGTTTAAATTCAATCGTAAAATAGTTTGTAGATTTAGACACCCTTCAAGAAAGGTGTGTGAAAGGGACAGAGGATGGTTGATAGGTTGAACAATTTGAAGACAGCGATGAGAAATGGGTGGGATTATTTATGGTGTGTAGAGTAGAGATGCGTCGAATTTCATCTAGGTGAGACCCTGATACTGATATTCGTGGTGCGAACGTTGGAAACTGACAGTGACATAGATATATTGCTGAAAGGTTTTGTGTTAAAGTTTCTGCATTTTACTTTAACTATTTTCTTGGCTTATGGCCAGCAGTTTAACTAAACCCAACTACATTTTCGTCTAAAGTAAAGTACACTTAAATCTTCATTTGTGAGTGAAAGTTACAGAGCAGCTTGTTCTAAATTTGTGAGTGAAAGTTACAGAGCAGCTTGTTCTAAATAAAAACTGTTGAAGGTATACTAAAGGGTTACTTTCAAAAGTAAATAAAATAGGTACGAAATAGCATAACAAAAGTATTTTATCGTGATGATAAAGGCCAATTCTCGTAATTTAAAACGTTCAAAATCTAGTCGCAGTCTCATCCCGGCGACAAAGAAATGTCAAAAACTTGTCAAAAACTTGTCAAAATGTAGGGAAATTAGAAGCATTTTTGGTAGATTGAGACTTAAGATCAGACTGTGAACGTTTTTAAAATTACGAGAATTGCCCGTCTGGACTTATGGTTAATATACATAAGTCTTTAGAGATTAATCGTATAAATCGCCAACTCGTCTTGGACAAGCGTGGTGATCAATGCTCGTGCCTTCTCTGTGTGAGAAGAGGCCGTTGCCCAGCAGTGGGGCAATATTTGCATGACACATTTAAAAAAAATATACACCGTGTTCTTTACGATATCCATAAACTTTGTCAAAGGCTTCTATAACTTTTACAAATTAAATCTAACAAAGGAAGTAATTAAAAAGGCTTCGTTACAAAGATATTTGTAATTTAATTGAGCATGCAGAAAGGAAGGGTCTTAACTCAGTTTTGACAAGTTGCAGCCCGCCAAATCTAATGAATGAAAATACGTCATCGTTGCCAATTCGGATAAAGAGGCATGCATATCAGGCGATTTACGTCAAAGTATTTAGTTTAAACAAAAAATAAAAAATAATAATTCATTAATGTGTCCATAATGAAAACTGCTTATTTCCATGGTCTGAACATCTGGTCGAAGTTTATGTATATCGTCCGGAACACGGTGTATATACAGAAATTACTTCGGGACCCTCGAACGCTGAACAAACAACATACTTGGACACAATCGCGTGTCTGTTTACTTAGCGCCTCACCTATTGGCGCCTTTATGTACGAGTATATACACACATCAAAAGTGTCTAGGGATCAAGCATTTTTATGCGGATTTCTTGAGATTGAGATGTGGCTTTGTAATAAATTTATGATTTTATAAATTTATATGGATCCTTTTTGGTGCATTTCATAATTTGAATCAGGAACTGTGAATCAAATTCGAGTAAAAGATGAAAATCAGCTGTCAATATTTTCCCTATAAAAACATACAACGCATTGAAGACATTATTAGTGCTACTGTTTCCCTACTACTGATTAAAACCAACGTTATTATGGAGCGGCGACGTCATTTAAGCAGGGAAGAAATGATCAGAGCCGTGGGAATGATAGAAGCTGGTTCCCGGCAACGTACTGTGGCTTTAGCTCTGAATACAAGTCAGAGTGTTATCAGTCGACTTTGGACACGTTACCGAAGCACTGGTACCGTGGCTGAGCGCCATGGAGGACGGTATCGCTGCACCACACGGAGACAAGACCGATACATTCAAATCTTAACTCGAAGAGCTCCAACAATAACCGCCATGATGTTAGCCGTGAGGCTTCATCACTCTTCAGGGAACTTAATTAGCGACCAAACAGCCAGAAACCGCTTGCATGAAGTGAACCTTCATTCCCGAAGACCGCTACGGGTACCACCTATAGCAATGCACAATCGTAGGATTCGATATCAATGGGCTCTTGAACACAGAAATTGGGCAGAAGAACAATGGCGTTTCGTGTGCTTTTCTGATGAGTCTCGTTTTGGTATGAGACCGGATACAAGACGTATACGACACTGGAGAACCCCTGGACGCCAACAGCGATTAAAATCCTGCCAGGAAGTCCATCCTTATAGTGGTGGAACCATCATGGTATGGGCGGGTATTTGGATCGGCGGAAGAACTGAGTTGATTTGGATCAGAGGCAACCTCAACGCTCAAATTTATGCTGAGACGATTGTATCAGACGTCATCGTTCCTCTACAAGTGCAAATCGGTCCCTTATTTCAGTTAATGCATGATAATGCACGACCGCACACCGCAAGAGTTGTAAGACAGACTCTCGCCGCAGCTAACATCAATGTCCTGCCCTGGCCTGCTCAGTCGCCAGACTTGAACCCGATTGAGCATGCATGGGATATGCTACAGAGAATAGCTCTGCCGAATATGGAGGGTATCCAGTCGCAAGAAGACCTTTTTTTGTTGTTGCAACGAACATGGGCGGCCATTCCACAGCGTGATTTGGATGAACTCATTTTGAGTATGCCAAACCGATGTTCTTGTGTTGTTAGTGTTCGCGGTAGAAACACGGATTATTAATTGTTTAAGTTACCCAATAAAATTTTAAAGAAAACTGTTATTTCAGTCTTTTTTTCGAACTTTTGTGTTAGTGGTTCAAATGTCAAAAATCCCTTTATTAGGAAAATGGCAAATTTCTTTATTAATGCAAAGGTGACTTGATTTATCGTTACTGTGACAAACGAAAACACTTTATTTGATGAATCCTTAAAGAAAATTTTAATTAATATCAATCAGGAGAAAAGTTATTGCAAAAATATATGTTGATCCCTAGACACTTTTGATGTGTGTATTTGCGATGTTGTTACTCAGTGTTAAAGTTGTCTTTAATAATACCTCTTTTCCCACGGGTATACTGATATACTTGTGGGACAATAGGTATTATTTGAATGAACACAGAAAATATTTTTCGCATTTTTTTTTTATAAGCAAATATTCGGAAAATTTTCTCAATAATTACTCTAATATTACCTATGCTATGTTCTAAGGATCCCTTTGGCGTAAACATACATCTGCCCATCCCTATTTTGTGGTATAACTCGTATAACTCTCTTAAAGGCGAAAACAGACTTATAACACGCCACGTTACACGACATCAATGAAGCTTACTCATTGGCCACATTTTTCGTCTCGTTGAGCTATTTTCGTCATTTGGCCAATAAGTAAGCGTGGAATGGCGTCGGGTGTTACACTTGTAACACACGACGCCATCCCACTGCCCGCTGCACACTTGTGCAGCGGCCTTCATTAGTATAGGAAACAAACTTATAACTAATTCTAGCCCATCAGCACAGATTAAATATGTAACTGTGACCACCGAGTGTACGCTACATTGCAAATACACTGGCTGGTAATTGAATTGCCGACTGTTACATACATCGGTAACATAGACACGCTTCTGTAGTTAAATGTATAGTCAACAAAAGAGATAAGTATGCAGGATCGTTGGATATATTAGGTCCTTACATATGAAATTGGCGTTTTTCGTACTGGCCACTTTAATCACGAATTTCTCCTCTTTGGTAAGGAATTCCAAATTCAAATTTGTACAGCTATTTACTCATGTATTTATGCTTCGATGACCGTCATTCATTTGTTTTTTTCTTCTGTTTTTTCTGTTTGCGTCACTCATTTTACAAAATGGAAAATTTAAAATATCGCATTATTTACGAGTACGAGTTCCGCCGTGGCACTAGTGCTGCGGAAACGACTCGAAGGGTGAATGATGTGTATGGCGGTCATGTTGCAAAAGAAAACACAGTTCGTTTTTGGTTCCAACGTTTTCGTTCTGGAAATTTCGACCTGCAGAACAAGCCCCGTGGACGGCCTGAGACCCAAGTTGATAATGGAGAATTGAAGGCTATTGTGGAAGCGGACCCATCGCAAACCACGTCCGAGTTAGCTGCAGGCTTCGATGTTAGTGATAAAACTGTTTTAATTCACTTGAAGCAAATTGGGAAGATTAAAAAGCTTGAAAGGTGGGTACCTCACGAATTGACTGAAGCAAACCGGCAAACGCGCGTCGACTGCTGCGTTACATTACTGAACCGGCACAACAATGAAGGTATTTTAAACCGAATCATTACCTGTGATGAAAAATGGATTCTTTACGATAATCGGAAGCGCTCAGCGCAATGGTTGGATCCTGGCCAGCCAGCCAAATCCTGCCCCAAGCGAAAATTAACCCCAAAAAAGTTACTTGTAAGCGTTTGGTGGACTAGTGCCGGTATTGTTCATTACAGTTTTCTCAAATCTGGCCAGACTATTACAGCTGATGTCTATTGTCAGCAATTACAAACCATGATGGAAAAGCTAGCGGCTAAACAACCAAGGCTGGTCAATCGCTCCACGCCACTGCTGCTTCACGACAACGCCAGACCACACACTGCGCAACAGACGGCTACCAAATTAGAAGAGCTTGAATTGGAATGTCTTAGACATCCTCCGTACTCCCCGGAACTTGCTCCAACAGATTACCATTTTTTTCGCAATTTGGATAACTTTTTGCAAGGGAAAAAATTCAACTCCGATGGGGCAGTCCAAATCGCCTTCAAAGATTTTATTGATTCCCGTCCGACTGGTTTTTTTAGTAAAGGGATCAATGAACTACCTATAAGATGGCAAAAGTGCATTGAAAACAATGGTTCATACTTTGATTAATTAAATACATATATTATATTAAAAAATATTCGACTTTTTGTTCCTTCCATACAAAACGCCAATTTCATATGTAAGGACCTAATAGTTGAAGTTTAGTAAGAAACATATGGATGTTGTCGACTGAAATTTAATTTGATAAATGAGCTGTTTGTTTTCTAATAATAAAATTAAATTTTATTCGAACACATCCATCGGTGTCTTACTAAACTTCAACTGTATCCAACGATCCTGCATAATTATCTCTTTTGTTGATTGTACCTACATATATGTTAGTGGAAATGTTTCACTTACTCTAATTTGTTACTTTTTTCATTTTCATGTGGAAAAGTTGCACAGGTTCTCCTAAAAGTATTAATGGTATAAATCGGTCAGCTTACTGGATAGACCCAAGAGATTTATAAAGCGAGAAAGGTGAATTGGAAAGAGCCTGTGCCCTGGAGGAAACAATAATAAACTCCTGTGTAACAAAACCAAGTTATATAAACTTTCTGATCCGCCTAGTGATACGAACAAAAATAAACAAAACAAGGCAAGAAGAATACTGATTCAAAATTTCTCGTTTGACAAAACCAAAAAAGTCGTAGTCTTTTTGGGCACGAAAACAGTCTCGTTTCTTTGGTCTCGTGTGTAGGCTTTATCAATACATTTTTACAGAAGGCTTTGTGCTCGGAATATTGCTGCGACTATTCCGTTTTATCACTATTTCCTATTGTTCTGTTTCTTTTATTTTCTTATTTGTTAGCTGTCGCGTCTGTGCCGCGGGTTGTTAGGACCGCGAGCTTTCTTTGAAATTAAGATAGAATAAGAATATGGACGGGAAATAAGCATTTTTTACTGAGGAATAGAATATTGTAAAATAACTGACTACTGTGGATTGTGGTGCGTACTTGTCTATCGTTTTCAGTATTTCTGTCTTCTACACTGAAAAAATTCAACTAGCCTTATTTTATTTTGTCCATTACAAACTAGCTTCTGCCCGCGACTTCGTCCGCGTGAAATTTCACCCTCCCCCTATTCACCCTCTTAAGGTTGGAATTAAAAAAAACCCTTAGTGGATGGAGTGAACCTACTCTTCACAAAGGATATACCCTCCAAATTTCATGTCTCTAGGATCAGCGGTTTAGGCTGTGCGTTAATATATCAGTTAGTCAGGACTTTGAATTTTATATACATGCATATAGATACGAACACACATAACATCTCGCCTGTATTCCTAGAAGGGTTGGGTAGAGGTGCACCGATACTACACCCCACATTTCGCCGGTTTTGTTCAAGTCCCTTGTAACGCAAATAAGAACGTTTGGGCATTGTAACATACTGATCAAAATATAAAAGAAGCGACTCTACGAAGAGTCTACTAGCCTAAAACATTAGGTATTTAAGAATGTCTATAATATGAGCACGAACCGTCTATTTCAATGTGACCTATGTCTATATTACTGTCGTGCGAATGTGTATTATTGCGTGCCAGACCACTACATTATTATGTTTTTGAGCACGATATTAAAAGCCAGACGACTGTCTATTTTATTAAGTAAAGAAGTGAGAGTGAACAGGCTTCTTCTGGGTAAGCTCGCTCCATCGTCGACTTTGTCTCTGTCACCTTTGACCTAGGCTAGAGTCAAGAGCAAGCCCATTTCAAATAAAAAAAAAAAAAAAAAGAGGGTTAAAAAAAAGTTTCAAATAATTAAAAACTTCTTTGATAAATACCTACAGTCTAGCATTGGAATTTTGAGTAGAGAGAGAGACTTCAAAATTAAACTATACATAGGTAGACAGTAAAGTTGTTACACGACCGGCGATATCGAATATTTTATAAAACAGTCAAGTGTTTTCTAAAACTTTGTTCTTAAAATATCATCAAACTTTTAATATACTCGTATCTGCAAATAAACAGCAGTTTAAATTTGTTTGATTACTTAGTTAAATAAAATAAATATCATCATGGACAAAATATTAATTAAAATTAATTTTGTGAAATAAATAGTATACGAAACGTTGGTTGTAAACTAAAAACTTGTCTATGGAGTTTTGGTGAAACATTATTGAACCCTAGGTGTAGTTGTATCGTGAAATGAGCAATTTGAGATATAGTCCAATAGCGCCATAGTCGTATCGCGAAATGGGCAATGTGAGATATAAACGAAACTCTTATTTGAAATGACGTTTAGGCATAACGCGACTTAGGCACACTGCTTTATAGGTGTACAGCGAGCAAAGGCTTTTATCTACATCGATATTTTTCTCGTCAAATCCTCTCTAAAAGTATGCAGATAACGCGGGGTCTTTGTCCTATTTATAAATGAGTAATTGTCCTACTCCAGCCTTTCTTCAGACAAAAAAGGAGGGAGCAAGAGCATCGATCATCATTACATTAGTTCACTGACTCTGTATGGGCGATTTTAGGTAGTCGTTACCGTTATGTTACCACTTAGTGCTGCTTAATTAACATAATTGAGTTATCACATGTAGTTTTATGTTCACATTCCGTTAATTATCCTTGGTTGTCTTTTAAAGATCGCTTTTAGCTATAAGGCCGCCCATTGTGTCACCCTGTTTAAAATTTATTTTATTCATATCTGTAATTTACATGTTGTACATAGTAAAGAGTATTTTATTCTAATTGTAAAGAACTCCATATCATTTACGGAAGATTAAAAAGTTCCAACCTTTAAGTTTTAAGCCTTTGTTTGGTATTATCTAGCTAAAAATGGCACATTAAGTCCATTGACTCATTACTGCATACAGCTAACTCATTATATTTAATAAATAAATGCGTTTTCCATGTCTTTTTAAATAAAAAAACTTCCAAAGGCCGTCCATTTAATTTCCCCGTACAAATTGCGACTAAAATATGCAAGCGTATTAAAAAGTCGTGCGACTAACATGGAAAGTAACTCCGTTAGGCTTAATTATTTACGGTAGAGTCTGCCATCCAATTTATACTGACACTAATAGCACAGTCTAAAAATCATACAGTCGTCCAACGAAGACGTCTAGACAGGGCAATCGTGCGGGGTGTGAGGGGCGAGACGCGGGTGAGCCGATCCCGAACTGCGAACAAAACGATGTTAGTAGTTCGGGATATATCATTGAGGGCTGACGCATGCTTGTTTTTTATTTGTTAATTTAAAATGGTGCATACGACGTGTGCTGTGACTGATTGTAAGTCTTCATCTCATATAAATAAAGATCTGCGGTTTCATCAACTTCCACGTACAGAAGAAAGGTAAATAAAATATCTATTTTGTTATTGTAGAGTGCATAAATAATTTTATTTGTAATGTCGTGCCATGTTGATAACGCTAATAAAATGGCCGACCGGCCCACGGTAAAAAAAAATAATAGGGTATCACTACGTATGATTCCTATGTTCTGTGTTTATCACACAGAGCATCTGTTTGGAAATCCTACTAATATTAGGTCCTTACATATGAAATTGGCGTTTTTCGTACTGGCCACTTTAATCACGAATTTCTCCTCTTTGGTAAGGAATTCCAAATTCAAATTTGTACAGCTATTTACTCATGTATTTGTGCTTCGATGACCGTCATTCATTTGTTTTTTTTTCTTCTGTTTTTTCTGTTTGCGTCACTCATTTTACAAAATGGAAAATTTAAAATATCGCATTATTTACGAGTACGAGTTCCGCCGTGGCACTAGTGCTGCGGAAACGACTCGAAGGGTGAATGATGTGTATGGCGGTCATGTTGCAAAAGAAAACACAGTTCGTTTTTGGTTCCAACGTTTTCGTTCTGGAAATTTCGACCTGCAGAACAAGCCCCGTGGACGGCCTGAGACCCAAGTTGATAATGGAGAATTGAAGGCTATTGTGGAAGCGGACCCATCGCAAACCACGTCCGAGTTAGCTGCAGGCTTCGATGTTAGTGATAAAACTGTTTTAATTCACTTGAAGCAAATTGGGAAGATTAAAAAGCTCCACGCCACTGCTGCTTCACGACAACGCCAGACCACACACTGCGCAACAGACGGCTACCAAATTAGAAGAGCTTGAATTGGAATGTCTTAGACATCCTCCGTACTCCCCGGACCTTGCTCCAACAGATTACCATTTTTTTCGCAATTTGGATAACTTTTTGCAAGGGAAAAAATTCAACTCCGATGGGGCAGTCCAAATCGCCTTCAAAGATTTTATTGATTCCCGTCCGACTGGTTTTTTTAGTAAAGGGATCAATGAACTACCTATAAGATGGCAAAAGTGCATTGAAAACAATGGTTCATATTTTGATTAATTAAATATATTATATTAAAAAATATTCGACTTTTTGTTCCTTCCATACAAAACGCCAATTTCATATGTAAGGACCTAATATTATAAATGTGAAAGTGTTCGTTTTTATGTTCCGTATCAAGATGGTGGACTTTTTTATTATTTACTAAGGGTGAATTTCGAGATGGTGGCCGTAATTTTTTATAATAAGATATGAATCTCAATTTTGAGTATAATTGGAGTGCTTATTACGAAAAAGCCATCCTTTTTGAAATCCAAGATGGCGGACGTCATTTTTTTATAATTTGATATGGGTGTCAATTTCGAGTATATTTGGGGTGCTTGTTACGAAAAAGCCATCCTTTTTGAAATCCAAGATGGCGGACGTCATTTTTTTATAATTTGATATGGGTGTCAATTTCGAGTATATTTGGGGTGCTTGTTACGAATACATGCAGTGTAGAACGGGGTAATAATTGTTTTCTTTACTATATTAATATCGATGTTGATTTGCAATAAATAAATAATTATATAAATATTGTTTATTTGTGACAACCCTGGCCGATGCGTTATGGTCTAGACGATGTCGGCATTTTACACGAGATCAAAGGCGTCGTCCTACTGTATGATTCTTATACTGTGCTAATAGTCTGGATGCTGGACTGTTCCCTCCCGCGGTAATTGCAGCGGATGCCGCCACGGATATCTATGGATGCCGCACTATTTGCGGTTTCATTGATGTGCACTTTGTGGTTTCTGTCTATATTTTTGGTCTAACTAAAGTTTGTTGCGACAGCGGTTAAGCGGTTTGATTAATTGGTAAGCACCAATTAATCACAAACCGCTAAGATTGAAACAACATTCAAACACGAGTAAAGTTTCTTACTTTTTAATTAATCTGGTGCGACCTTTAAAAATACGGATTGAACTGTAATAAGATTAAAAAGAAGTCGGCCGTTACGGGACGCCCGGCAGATGTGAAACATCGAAATTGATGGTTATTGAAAGAATGAATAATTTATGAAAACCAAATAAATACGGAGAAAAAGAAATATATCTTTCTGTGTTCTAATAATTGTGTGCTGCATCGGACGACGTCATTACGTCAGCGCCGGCTGTCGCTGTAAACCAGCGCTGGGGCTCTGTCTTGCATAGGGTCGCAGCATAATGCTGAGCGATAGCCGTTTTGCGTGGATGTGACGCATGTTTCCCTTACCTTCTTTTTTTTTGTGTTTATGTTCTTTTGTGCGTCATGTTCACCGCAAATAAACGTATTTTCTTTCTTCTTATCTTTCTGTCTGAGAATAGGTGAGCGTCATACAGTATGCCGTCAATACGAGTTGGGTTTACTCCCTATGGACGTTTCACATCTAAATATTATTCATATTATTATTAGGTTCAAGACTGTTTAAAAAGCCAATCACTCGGATTTCGTAGAAACATCTAATCAACAGTTTTTAGAATTCAAGTCGATACAAAATACTTGAATCCAGTTAACAAGTCATTCAAATTCAACG
This sequence comes from Amphipoea oculea, assembly GCA_945859645.1. Lineage (NCBI taxonomy): Eukaryota > Metazoa > Arthropoda > Insecta > Lepidoptera > Noctuidae > Amphipoea > Amphipoea oculea. The sequence goes on from OX243880.1 coordinate 19,837,588, forward strand.
AAGGTCGTCGTGACGAACTGCGCAATTAATAAAGCACTGAAGAATTGAAAAGTTAAGTATTTGATAAATTAAAGGACGGTTAAAAGTGACTGTAATTTGAGTAAAAGAATATTGGATGAGATATTCTTTTAATAATTGGAATAGTCTGATTAAGCTAACAGTTTACTTTTTTTGAAGTGAAAACTTCTTTAGCGGCGTTGAACACTTTTTGTAATGGGTAAAAAATGTTAAATTCGCGTCAGGGCATCGCGTCAGGACACGTGACCGTCAGGAGAGATTTCCCCCCCCCCCCTCTCTTTCTACGGCGGCGCCAACCGAAGTGAACCAAGTTTAGTGACACACGACAATGGATGGATGGATGGATGGAGTGGAAGTGGAAGTCGAAGTCGAAGTCGGAGTCGAAGTCGAAATTGGAGTCGGGGTCGAAGTCAAAGTCGAAGTCGAAGTCAAAGTCAAAGTCAAAGTCGAAGTCGAAGTCGACGTCAAAGTCAAAGTCAAAGTGGAAGTGGAAGTGGAAGTGGACGTGGACACACTGCTGCGTATTCGTAACATTCGTGTATATAAAGTGTTTATAATATGGAAATTGAACAAAGTGCATCTATTAATGAAAAAAGGGACGCAGAAATAGTGAAAAAAAAATGAGTTATATTAATTCAATTAATAATTGATTTATTTCAACGTTAATATTCAAGTTTTCACTTCTGCCGGCACTCGCGGAGTGCATCCCGTCTTTTTTTATATTAAAAACAGGTACAATGCGCGCCACGAAAGATGAGACTTGACCCCGCCTCCCGCGCTCTTTCCGCCGCCCCTATGACGTCCGGTCCCGTCCCGCGCTCAGACCTCATACCGCTAAAGAGACCTAAAATCGTGTACTGCACAAGTCAAACCACGCGGTGTGTCAAGTCTCATCTTTCGTGGTACGCAGTATACAATAAGATTTATGAGCAATCGAATACAAACTTTATCTAGGTAGTAGTCTCAAGTAGTTATAGAATTTTATACTTTAGTAGAAGGGTAAAAAGACACATTTTATTCTGCAAAATTCGGCAGTCACCAATGTAAATGGAGGGACAGGAACCTTTAACTCAAGTTGTTTTGTACCCAAAGACCACTTCACTCTAAAAACTCATCACGAAAGCTTCACAGCACTGTAACAGCAAGGTACAGGACAGCTAGCCGGACAATTGTCGGGCTTCGTTATACAAATCTGTGTGCCGTGTAGTCTAGGGCTTAGACAGTCAGCCTGCAGGAGTCACCTGCCAACTCTGTGACAGACGGAGATTTGGCAAGCTTACTTCGCATTTATGTAACTTATGTGTAGAGATGGGATATTTGGATGCATATTTACCTTTTTATCTATGAAAGTATGGAAACGGCTTCTTAAAACATTTTTTTTTCTGTAAAAAAACCCGGGATGCCAGGAACACCGGGAATGCCATAGATATCCGAGGGAATGCATAACTAGTATGTCCGTTTCGACCGCGCGGCCACGGCGAAATTTATAAAAAAAAAACCATTCCAAGGTTTTGTAAAAATTTGTAGAAATTGATTCCCAAAACCATAAATTTGTCAAAGTTATGGTTAAAAAGTTACAAGGGTTTCAACGTGGCCGCGCCATTGAAACGCGGAGAACCGCGCGGCCACGGAGATCTTTAAAACTAAGCGTTGCAGAGACCTGAAATTTAGGGCAATAACAGATTCAATTTGTAAAAAAAATGTAAAAATATGGAAAAAAATCCTAGGTTTATATTTTAGGAGCTATAAGACTAAAACTCCATGGCCGCGCCATTGAAACGGTGAAAAACACGTTATCGCCGATATCTCGCTGAAAAAGCATCGCAGAGGTATGAAAACTTTTGTAATACCTAGATTTGAATTTGTCGAAATATGTAAAAATACTACAAAAAATCCTAGGTTTATGTTTCAGGAGCTGTAAGACTAAAACCTCATGGCCGCGCCATTGAAACGGTGAAAAAACACGTTATCGCCGATATCTCGCTGAAAAAGCATCGCAGAGGTCTGAAGTTTTTTGTAAAACCTAGATTTGAATTTGTCAAATATTGTAATAATCCACAAAAAAATCACAGGTTAATATTTCAGGAACTGTAGTACGGTATCGCATAGAAATAAGTCGTGATTATCTATCGAAGAAAGTAAGTGTAAAGCGAGTTTTTTTTTGTAAACAACACCTATTAATATGTAGAACTACCGATACTAGGCAAAAAACATTTTTTTTTTCGGTTTTTATAACTTTCTATACGTCTTGAATATTTCGATAGGGTGACCATGACTTTTTGTTTCCAGAAAACTTTCCACCTATCGTTTTAGAAATTATGTCTCAAGGATTCTAAATTAAATTAAAATGACACGGATAAGATAAAAAACATATGTTTATTTCTTTTAAATCATATAAATCACAGATTATTTAATTATACTAAGACATTTATATTTCTTTCAAAGTCACAAATCACAGATTATTTACTTACACTAAAACATATATTTCTTTCAAAGTCACAAATCACAGATTATTTACTTACACTAAGATATATATTTGTTTTAAAGTCACAAATCAGAGATTATTTACTTACACTAAGATATATATTTGTTTTAAAGTCACAAATCAGAGATTATTTACTTACACTAAGATATATATTTGTTTTAAAGTCACAAATCAGAGATTATTTAGTTACACTACGATATATATTTCTTTCAGTCACAAATCACAGATTAGTTACTTACACTAAGATATATTTTTTTATTCATACGACCTGCCAAGGACTTTCTGGAACATTTGTCGAAATCTTGCAAAAAAAAATGACATTTCAAACCACAACTATAAAATGAGGTATCAATATTATGAGGTGCCAATATTTTTGAGATTTCGACCGGTTCCTTGGGTCATGAATAAAACTGGTTGCCTATAGAAGCTGTATAGTTTTAAAATACCCTGTTTTTTATTATCTTATTCATCATCTATTAGACCATATGTTAAATTATGTATTGTCAGAGGTTGTTCAGAACTTGCGTGCGTTCCGGTTTTATTATCGTCGTAACAAATCATTCTGGAATTATTTACTAAGCAATGACACTTGTAATGACCAATTAGACCTACAACCGGGGGGACATATTCCACAGCACCTATCAGTCCATATTTTTTTTGCCTTATTTCGATGTAATGAGGTATTTCTTCGAGCTTAATTTTGTCTGTGCCATTGAGATCAAATAAAATAATATTACTAAATTCGTACGTAAATCTCTGGGTTTCGTTATTGCATTTTAAACAGATTTTTAAATTGAAGTCATCAATAATGATGGCATCTTCTAGTCCTCCGATTCCGAATAAATTTATGATTTCCATATTGATTGATAAAAACACTATGGTTCTTTTTGAGTGGTTGGCGCATGTTTCGATTAAACATTCTTTAGTTACATTGGCACTGTACAAATACTCTAAAAGTATGTGTTCAAATATAAAAGCCATATTACTATCGCATCCATATGTATTGTTTTCGCTTTTGTAATATTGAGTAATGATTTCCTCTCGTAGTTTATAAGCATTATTTAAATTTAACGATTCTGCTAATATTTTTATAAATCCGCGGATTAATTTGTTTGTGCATGTATTAAATATTTGTTTAATGTGAACGTTTTGTTGATATGCGAATGCTAACAAAAAGAAAACTGAATCAAACGCACACGTGTTAGTAAAGTTCATACTTTTATTGATAGAATTTACTAAATTCCCATTTCGCAAAAACAATACTGAGATATTCTTCGCAGAATATCCCTCTCCCCCCCAGTTTTCAGTATACGAAGGCTTTTCTGTAAATATGGAATCAGAAGAAAATGATTGTTTTTTGTTCATTTTCATTTTCTTACACTGCTTATTTTTTTTTTTTATTAACTTCCTTTTTCGGCCCTTGTTTGTTTGCTTTTTTGTATTTGCTAGAGTTATGTTAAGATTTGTCGAAGCTATTTTTGTCTCTCCTAATATAAAATTGTAGTGAAATTTTATAAATTCATCCACGTTGTATTTATGTAGGCGTGTTTCAAATAATAAGTGTTTTAAGGTTTTGAAATAACTTTCAACAGCTGAAGATGTTGGTGACTTATTTTCTGATTTGTAAAAAGGACACATGACATTGCTCCATAGAGGCAGTTTGATCATTAACCTTTTAAGAGTTGATACTAGATTGGGTAAGTAATAGTCATTTGGTTTTTCTGTTTTGTTCTTTGTTTGATCCAACATTTTTTCTTTATTTACAAGTTCATCAAACCAATCTAAAATTTTGTCATCGTCAGTTATTATAACATAATCATCAGAGAAATCTTTTTTGTCGTTTTCTTCAACTGGGTCTTCTATCTTGACCAACAAAGATTTGAGGTATTTCATAGAAATTTTACAAGTCTCATTGTTTGTGAATTCATATTTGAAAGTACAAATTTTTATAATATTACAAAGCACATTTTTTATTATTTCAAAGTTTTCGCACTCTTTTATAAATAAAATACTGCAAATGTAAAACATTTTAATATTTATATCAACGTTATCAAAGCATCGCAAGTTGTATACGTTTTTAACAAAATGACTTGTGTCTAATCTTAGGAATACTTGAGGCAAATTGTTACTTTTACTCATTAAAACTAGAAAAGATTGTCGTAGATAGTCTCGGACTGTTTGAAAATTAGTAAAAGTCTGAACGTTTGCTGCTATTAACGCTGAAGAGTCGTCAGTTACAATCTCGTGAGGAGCAGTACGTACTTCGTTGTGCCATCTTTTCAACCATGACAATATAGAATCCGTTGTGTGGTTATCCGTAATCAATTGGAAAATTGCTGTAGACTTAATAGTTGAAGACGTTAACATAGCAACATAGAGGAACATCCGTTTTGTTAGCAATGATCCATCTGGGAGTTTGATCGTTCGGAAGAATGATCCAGTTGCATCTATAGTCATTGTGACATAAGGAATTTTCTCCATATACGCCTTGTAGTATTGAATTTGTTGCTCACACCAATAGCACAGATGGAAGCTCGGTAACAAGGTGAACTCGCGAACGAAATTTTGGTATGTTGCCATTATCGACATCATGAGAATGCTCATGATTGGATCAGAGTGCAACCGATCACTTTGCCTTTTCTCGTGTTTCACTTTCCTCAAAGCTTCCATCGTTGGTAGCACTGGACAGTTTACAGTATCATCATCTTTAATGACTACGGAAGCAATTTCTTTGTGAACAACTGTTGCGGGTTTATATTGCAATTTTTTCGCTAGTTTTCGTCTTTTGTATGGAGTGAGCTTCGTCTTCTTGTTTGGATTGTGTGGCATTCTACTATTATTAGTATTAAATAGAGTGCAGGTCACTGACACTATTTTATCTGTTGCTGCCTTGCTCGTTATTTCTGAGACGCAACTACATTGTGAGCACACTCCTTTAATCAGAACATTGTTGTCTTTGTCGACCCGCTTAGTTTTAAAAACCCATGTGCATGGAAGTCTTGTAGATTCCCACAGTTTCTCTCGTAGTAAGCAGGCCCATTTGTACTTTGGCAGTGTATTGTACTTTTTATGTGTTGAGGTAGTATTAGGATCACGCCTGGCGTAATTAACGGAGACGGGTTCCACTTTCTTCCAGTCATATAAATCCAGTAAAAAAGTGAACTCTTTAACAGTTTCAACTTCTTTTGAGGTACATTTCACAGGTGAAGAAACTGTGCTTTGGCACGAAGGAGAAGTTGAGGTGCTTTGTGTGAGTGAACTTTCTTCATCATATCGTTGGCCAAAAATCGTCTTGAAATTTCTCTTCAGTCTCATGAACAACGAATACGGTGTTATTTCATTGTTCAGTTCTTGAGCAATAGTTATAAATATAGGATTATTGTATGATATTTTTTCATTTCTGCAAGTAGCTGCATACTTAAGAAACTTGTTATTCAGCTGCACCGCATCAATTTTCGGTTTTCTACCTCTGACCATGTTTCTGTAATTATAATAATAATATTGACCAACTTCTCTACTTCTAAATCTTTTGTTCTATACATATTTGTTTGACCGCCTGAGAACGATTATCCAACAATCACGTAGGTAATAAAATTATTTATTGTTTTACGGGTTTCAAAGACCTGGCGGCTGCCGTGCTGATAAAAAGAACAAAGAACAAACATAATGCTACTCTTTAAGGACACAGCGCCTCGGCAGCGCCGAAACTACGGTTTGTCTTTAATGGATTTTCAGCTTTATGCTCTAGAGAATAAAGTTGAAAATCCATTGGGGACCAAACTAGTATCGGCGACGAGCTTGTCGTAGTCTTTTAGAGAATAGCATAGCAGAATTCACTGAACTAAACAAAATAACGCTTAGGTAACCATTGCTCGCAGACTATCTACCTACGCCCCGCTCGCTAAACAAACAAAAAATACTTATTTTTAAATATTTTAACCATGTATTCTACAAAACTAAGCCTCAGTAATATCTTTGTTTGTTAGAGAGGATTTTTGGTGCCAAAGAGTCTATGTTTTTTTTAAACAGTAGCACTTTTTCCAGACTTACCTAGCAAATACACAATTTAGACACCTTTCCGCATTAAAATATCATCACGATAGAGCGACCAGTATTGAAATAGGTACCTAAGTACACAGTATTAACTGGTAAGAGAAGACAGTAATTAGCATGATTTACTTACCTTGATAAGAAGTATTAATTTGAAATCGTAAGGCTTACACCTTACGCTTTCGAAGTTGTAACAGCAGAACGTAGTTTTCCAAAGATAACTAATGTCCGAAACAGTGCACAAATCAAAGTCCGAGGAAATGTCAAAATTTTAAACACCAACGAGCAATCCGTGCGAATTAACTGAAAGTAAAACGACGACTGATTAACAAAAAAGCCTTTAGAGTTTGGCGGGAAGACGGGGGGGGGGGGGAGGCCGGGTTAGACAGCCGGCCTTCGTCTCCCACGCTGCACCCGCGTTCCGTTCGCTCCTGTGTACTGTAGTGTGTGTGGCCTTATGGTTAATTCCTTCAGGGCAATTCAATGTCGTGTTTTAGTACACAATTATTCATCAATTAATGCTATCTTACAGCTTATCTTATTTTTTATCTTATCCGTGTCATTTTAATTTAATTTAGAATCCTTGAGACATAATTTCTAAAACGATAGGTGGAAAGTTTTCTGTAAACAAAAAGTCATGGTCACCCTATCGAAATATTCAAGACGTATAGAAAGTTATAAAAACCGAAAAAAAAAATGTTTTTTGCCTAGTATCGGTAGTTCTACATATTAATAGGTGTTGTTTACAAAAAAAAACTCGCTTTACACTTACTTTCTTCGATAGATAATCACGACATATTTCTATGCGATACCGTACTACAGTTCCTGAAATATTAACCTGTGATTTTTTTGTGGATTATTACAATATTTGACAAATTCAAATCTAGGTTTTACAAAAAACTTCAGACCTCTGCGATGCTTTTTCAGCGAGATATCGGCGATAACGTGTTTTTTCACCGTTTCAATGGCGCGGCCATGAGGTTTTAGTCTTACAGCTCCTGAAACATAAACCTAGGATTTTTTGTAGTATTTTTACATATTTCGACAAATTCAAATCTAGGTATTACAAAAGTTTTCATACCTCTGCGATGCTTTTTCAGCGAGATATCGGCAATAACGTGTTTTTCACCGTTTCAATGGCGCGGCCATGGAGTTTTAGTCTTATAGCTCCTAAAATATAAACCTAGGATTTTTTTCTATATTTTTACAATTTTTTTACAAATTGAATCTGTTATTGACCTAAATTGCAGGTCTCTGCAACGCTTAGTTTTAAAGATCTCCGTGGCCGCGCGGTTCTCCGCGTTTCAATGGCGCGGCCACGGTTAAACCCTTATAACTTTTTAACCCTAACTTTGACAAATTTATGGTTTTGGGAATCAATTTCTACAAATTTTTACAAAACCATGGCATGGTTTTTTTTTTTAAATTTCGCCGTGGCCGCGCGGTCGAAACGGACACTAACTAGTCGGGTGTACATATAGTATGGAAGGAAGCAACTACATAAAGAAAATTATCCTAAATGTATGTAGTCCGTTATCTTATTTTGACGTTGTTTGCTATTGCACTTTGGTATCTACCAACTTACTTTACAATATTAGGTAGGTAGATATGCATCCGATTCTAAAGTTAGAAAGAAACACAAAATTCTGGAACCGCGGGATTTTTTCGATACAAAAGCGCATTCCATATTAGCCAACATCTCAACTTTAGGTAATATGCATCCGAATATCCGATCTCTTATGTGAATGAACGCAATAGGATTTTGAAATATTGTGTTTCTTGCTGGAATGACTGTTGCAGCTCACCCGCTTACAGTAACTACTGTAGACAACAACCTACATTTCCACTATCGAACTGCATGGTTCGTTAGTTGCTAATGGTCACCGATGAATATTTCATTTACTCAGCTCGTTCTCACTTCGCTTTCACAATTTGTCATTAGCCTTCTTTGCAGACAGCAAAGCAGGGCTTAGTTCAAAGTAATTTTGAGCACTATTGTGGGTCTTTTGAACTTGAAAACTTTTTTACAAAAAAAACAACCGACTTCAAAAGACACTATAAAAGTTATAAATAACTTTAATTTCGGAAGTCGGTGTAGTTGCTTCCGCATTTTCGTTTTGAAGACACCGACTAGAAGAATCATCAAAATTCGCATAGAAATGCCGGAGATGCAGTACATTTATGCATATAACTTCGTACATAAGAATAATTACCTAATGTATTATATACTAAAACCTTCCTGAAAGTATGTGGATCACATTAATTAAAGAATGATCAAAATCGGTTTATTAGTTTTTGAGAAAATCGCGGACATACAAACATACATACATACGGGTCGAATACAGAACCTCCTTTATTGAAGTCGGTTAAAAAGATCCTTAATTGGTGCTTTAAAATATAACAAACTTGCTAAGTAATAGGTACTTCAGGAGAAAGATACTCGTTAAATAAGTCTTCAACTGTACTTGAAAATGCTTGGAAATAAATCCAGCTGCAGTTGTAGCAAATAATAGTTACAATAACGACTGCACTTCACTAATTTAACGAACATAAGATCCTTATAACATCAGCAACAAGGTTCAGAATGAACACAAACAAACAGTCAGTAATTATGTTGCACAAGACAATAAAACTGTAATTGGAACTTCCACACGTCAGTGAGCCACGTGTGCGGGAGGGAAAATACATTGGATATTACCCCTGGGAACTGATCCTTCCGTCCTTCCTCTAATACTAGAGATAAGATAACCCATCGAACTTTCGATAATAACCCGTTTTGTTTCGATAACCCAAAGGTAATTTCTGAATCGCATTAGTGCTACAGATTCCGGCTTTCGCAGGAAGCCCTCAAATCAGAACGTTTGCATTCTTCTTTTAGACCGATCTTTGTAAAGTTTTATTATCTCGTTAACTTTTCATGTTGGGAAAGATATGAAATTCAGATTACGATTTACATTACGATAGCTTTTACGAGCGAGCTCCCGGATGCCAAGGAAAGCAATTTACAGGCCTTCTGGTTCTGAATGCTTACTTCACGCAGAAAATATTCTAAGTATTTTCACAAATATGGCGAAAACACGAATCCTTCAAAGTCCGACGATGTCAACAAAATACAAAACAAACAGAATACTTATAAACGTTAACAAAACAGGTAGCTTTGATTGATATTATCAAAGCTCCCTGTTTTGATAACGTTTGTTGCGGAAACAGACCGATATTTGCCGCCCTCCGGCCGCGAAACAACACAACTGAGGTAAACGACCTCTCCAGCCTCCCTCCTAACTTGCGCAGAATAACAAGCAGCTGATCCTGTTTTCATTTCATTGTCAGATCAATATGAGCGATCATCATTTTAAACGGGCGTTTAATTTTCAGGTTTTAATTTTTACACCGGCCGAATATCGATGATGTCCGTTGTTTTATTGGCAATCTATGTATACTAATAATAAGGCTAAAGAGTTTTTTTGTTTGAACGCGTTAATCTCAGGAACTAACAGTAGGATTTGTTTTTTTTTTTTTGGTATTTGATAGCCCAATCCTTGAGTAAGGGTAAAGGCTGTTTACCCTTGGGAGCCGAACAAAGAGAAAAAAAAGTCAGAAAAAACGAATGTGTTTATTATGTGGATAACTAACTTAATATTTCGTATAAAATTATCAAAATGTTGTACCATCGTAATGGTGCCCAAGACACAGGCTGTGCCTAGTTTGGGACCAACAATACCTCCTTATTGTAATTTTGAAATATGAAATAAACGATTTTACTTTTGTTACTTCATAATTAAGTATATATCCGCAAGCTAGGCTTACATAATAGTAATAACGCGGGCAGGCGATACGATAAGACGCCGTGGGTCGGTGCCGAAATTTAAAGCAGACGAGGTCGCGGGCAGAAGCTAGTGTTAGATAAAACAAATTTAAATAACAGAGTATCTATAAATTCGTCGTGTGCCGTTTAGAGTAGAGATAACATCCTTCCTTTTGTATAAAAAGCCACATATTGAATCTATTAGTACTTACTATGCATGTTAGTAAGTGTTCTAAGTAATGTTTTTAAAAATTAAAGCACTGCCAAACACACCCTTGAAATCTTAAACTACACTTTACAGAAGGTCGTGGGGCTTTCGGGACCGAAACCGCGGTCCCGGATTCCACCATACATGTCCTTCAAATTATTTCTGTTTCTACAAAACAACTTCGAAGTATTGGCATGAGATTTATTTGAAACTAGCTGCGCCCCGCGGTTTCACCCGCGTAAATGTCGATCGAGAATATCGGGGTAAAAAGTAGCCAATATGTTAATCCAGGGTGTCAGCTACCTCCATGCAAAATTTTATCAAAATTGGTCCAGCCGTTTGAGCGTGAAGAAGTAACAAACATATAAACACACACACAAACTTTCGCCTTTATAATATTAGTGTGATGTTATAGTGTGATAAAGGTGGGTTTGAAAATTTTACTGATTGATAAAATCATAACGACACTTCCCATCTGAAAATCATTCGTCCATTTTCAGCAAACTAAACCTTATTTTCCCTACGAACTCTTTCATTTTTAGCAACCTAGCTCTAGCTTATATGTACTCAACGTGGGTGATAACGCCCGCGCCCCCTGGTGGGCGTTTGAGACGTTCAGGGGGGCTGTAGAAGACCCAAAGAAAATTATATAGATATCCTATCTTACGATAATATAACATGTATACTAATATTATAAATTCGAAAGTAACTCTGTCTGTCTGTATGTTACCTTTTCACGCCTAAACCACTGAACCGATGGTATAGATATAGTTTGAGTCCCGGGGAAGGACGTAGGATAGTTTTTATCCCGATATTCCCACGGGATCGCCACTTATGCGGGTGAAACCGCGGGGCGCAGCTAGTGTTTAAATAAAATCGTGACAATAGCTGTTTGAGAATCGCGACAGATGGTAAGTAAAAAAAATGGAGGGCTCTGGAAAAATAAATATTCTCAAAGTGGTGGGCAAAATAAGGTTGAGAACCTATGCTCTAGCGACCAATATGTTTGATCATAATTCCCAATACTCGCGGCGTATCGTCAACTGCCCAGCGGGGCACGTCCAGTTAATTGAACTGTGTGTTACGAGTATCTATAGCTAGGTTCATGCCCCACCACTCCAGGCTTTGTGGGTAAAACTTACTCCATTTTGTTTTGATTGTAATTGCTGCGTGGGTCGTGTATGTGGACGAGTTGACATTAATGTGACAGGATTTTTTAATGTTTGTTTTTGCTGGTCGTTGGAATGTGTTGTTGAAGTTTGTGCATAATTGTTAGAAATCAGCATACTAAGTCGGCTTTTGGTATAGTGCCGGTAGTTGTCACATTTTAACATCAATCTATACTAATATTATAAAGAGGTATTTGTAAGTTTGTATGTTTGTAAGTTTGTATGTAGGGGGTAATCTCTGGAACTACCAGTCGGATTTGAAAAATTCTTGCATTTGATAGCCCAATTCTTGAGGAAGGCTATAGGCTATTTAACATCACGCTATGACCCTTAGGAGCCGAGCAAAAAGAAAAAAAGTAAAAAAGAACGTTAAGTGATAGCGCGGGCGGGTGATGCGATACGACGGGGTGGCTCGGGGGAAACAAGAAGTTTCACGCGAACGAAGTCGCGGGCTGAAGCTAGTAAAAAATAAAATAACAACTCTACAGTAAGGAACTGTACATCATCATTTCAGCCGAGAGACGTCCACTGCTGGACATAGGCCTTCACCCAAGTATCGCCACTTTGACCGGTTCTGTGCATCTCGCATCCAGCGGATTCCTGCGGCCTTCACCAGGTCATCGGTCCACCTTGTGGGAGGCCTTCCAACGCTACGTCTTCACTCCAGAACCTTTCGGCCCAATCGGCCACCAGTTCTGCGAGCAATATCACCGCCCACTGCCAATTAAGTTTGGCAATCCTTCGAGCTATGTCGGTTACCTTGGTTCTCCTACGGATCTATTCATATCTAATTCAATCACGTAGGTACATTCGAAAAACTGTTCGTGTAAATGTATTTGAAAACGTGATTCCATAGACCCTCAAGTCTACAGCAAAGGTTTTTACTAGATTTGTATAGTTCACGCCAATGAGCACTAAAAATTCTGCAAGCAAACCCATGCATCAAAACCTCATCCCCTCAAAATTAACCTCATGTAAAACTAAAATGGCTTTCAAGAATCCCCCTAATAAATTCTAAAATTCGTTCCGACCATTGCTGGCTCAGCGAGAGGGTAGTTGTATAAATCCTGGCGTGTGTCATAAAAACTAATTTCATATACTGCCGGGCTGCAGCGGCGATAGGGCGCATTCGAATCATACGCTATAAGCGCGGAGATTGGCTGGGGAGTGTGTCGGGGTGGCAGTGTTAGCGGTTTAGATAAACACCTGTAGGCAAAGTCAATATGTTGTAAAAAACACGAAAAAAATTTAAGAAATAAACAGGTTCGAACCACGAGGGCTGGTTCGAGGTGGCGCGGGAAAAGAGTTCCTGTATGGATTTGGGGGTTGTCTTTGCCCAGTAGTGGGACATTTTAGACTAACAAAAAAAAAAACAGTTTCGAAGACTCAACTGACTTGAGATGACTAAGTAAATGGCAATATCACACTTTTTATGATTTCCAATTTGTGAAATCCATCATTGGACATTATTCCATGGTATTGTGGCAGCATCTACATTGCTACATACGACGATATCTTACTGACGTCACGCAAAATCCTGCATCGCGCAAGCAAAGTTTACAGCACCACTAGCATATCGTCGGCTTATTGGCAGAACTCATTAACTGCTAAAAATCACTAAATACGTTTTTATCTATTATGGACTTCTTTTGACACATTCTACAAAAGGCAAAAACTCACTAATTTCTATCTAGTCTAGTATAGGACAATATGGGCAAATCAACATAACCACTAACTAAATCGAACTAAAATACCGTTAATCTCATAATAGTGAATATGTCACATAATGACTTCTTGCAATAAGCCTACGATATATACAACCATCGGGCAGCAGTACACTAGATACGACACCCGTCTGGTCGGAAGATCCTCCCTTTTCTATGGAAGATGAGTGAACTTTTAACCCTGTTCCTCATACCTCTATAGTTTGAACGTAAACAAAGCAAAAAGAGTGTGTAAAGATCGTATCAGGTGGCATTCAGAAGTTTCTGCTTATCTCCTGAAAAAAAACAGCGAGTTAATGTATGTATTTTTCAAGGTATGGGATTGTTTAAACACAAGATTGGAATTTCTTTAGAAAAACTCATGGCGAAATTGAAATTTTTATAATTTACATAATTTTGAACCTTTTCTATCGGAGCCGAAACAATGAACAATAAATCAGTACAAAAGTATTTTTCTTCCACCTCTAAAAAAATAATTGCATGTAGAAGCAAAACACGCGGATGAGGATTTGCCCAAACAAAATGAGCAGGCGCGAACAGGGATACTTCTTTCTTCAATGTCCATGTTTGAAAACCCGCTCACAGTAGCACCCTACCTCCAATTCCCTCCTACCTGGAAGCTGTATGCATTAGATTATTTTATTACGAGCTTTTTACAGTTCGCCGGTTCTCTGCTATATTTTATGACTAACTTATATTTACATACGACATACCTGTCTTGCTACAGGTTTGCTCTCTCTAGACAACTTTAGTTTGTGTATCTACTTTATATTTAGACTAGCTGTGCCCCGCGGTATCACCCGCGATAAAAGTATTATAGTCCTTTTTTATTGATTCCCTTTACAAATCTCCACCCCCCTTTTACCACTCCACCACCCTTAAGGGGTAATTTCGGGGATAAAACCTATTCTATATCCTTCCCCACAACTCAATCTAAATCGGTTCAGCGGTTATTGATTCCCTATACAAACTTCCACCCTCCTTTTCACCCCCTTAAAGGATGATTTCTGGGATAAAAACTATTATGTCCTTCCCCGGGATGCAATCTATCTGTCTGCCAAATTTCATCTAAATCCGTTCAGTGGTTTAGGGGTGAAAAGGTAACAGACAGACAGACATAGTTACTTTCGAATTTATAATATTATATTATATATTATATTATGGATTATGGAAGTATGGATGAACTTGGTTAAATTCCTCTTTACTGAGCATCTGGAATTAGATCACTTCTTGATAATAAATGTTTTACTACACATACCTGCGGGGTAATTGAGTAACACACTATCAGTAGCAATGGGTTTCATTTGGACAGTTTAGCAACATACATTGCGTTATTTACGTTGTTGAGCAGAAAATTTTTTCGAACATATGAAGCAATGGATTAGCAATCCGTCGAAATGCACGCAATTAGGGTGCTGTTCCACTTGTGACTTTCTTGGGTTGCCAACGCGACTGTTGAGCGTGTGGGGCCATGACCAGGACTAGCCCTGGGTCGTGCAAAGTTTTCTTGAAGACTAGCGACCCGCCCAAGATTAGCGACTCGCACCGGTGCAGTGTACCGGTGTGACGACATGTCAAAATATCGAGATTTCTATACTTTATAATACGAATTTACTAGCAGCGCCCCGCGGTTTCACCCGCATAAGATTCGATCCCGTGGGAATATCGGGATAAAAAGTATCCTATGTCCTTTCCCGGGACTCAAACTATCTCTACCAAATTTAATCAAAAGACATTTCGCGCTGTTGGACATTTTGCTACTTAGACCATCTGATCAGGAGGGAAATCGGTTCAGCGGTTTTGGCGTGAAGAGGTAAGACAGACACACTTACAGACAGACAGACACACTTTCGCATTTATAATATTAGTATGGATGATACAGATACACCTTCTGCAACAAAATCCATTGTGCAGTTTAGAAGGTCTAAGCGTTACACTACAGACAGAACTAACGAAAAGCGACTTTGTTTTATGCTGTGTATTGATGTAATAATTCTCAGCTATATTTTAACGAAATAGTGTATTACTTTCCTCTACCTACCACTTCGCGGTATACAGGATAAATGTTACCTTGTGCTGAAACTACCGAAGCTCCCATACATTTTATCACATCACACTAATATTATACAGGGTGTCCCTGGAAGTATGGATCAAATCGAATAGGGACGAGGGCAAGGTCATTTTCAAACGTTTTAGCAAAAAAAAAACTAAAAGAAAAGAGAAGAAAAATCGAATTCGTGAAAACTATCAGGGCTATAAATTTATTAATTTTAGATAGCCCTGATAGTATTTTTTAAGATTATTTTCTTTGAGCACTAAGCGAAGTGATTGAAAAAGAAATAAAAATTGGTCGTAACTTTTGAACCGTAAAAAAATTCACTGACATTCTCAGGGTTAAAAAGTTTGGAAATGACCTTGCCCACGCCCCTATTCGATTTGATCCATACTTCCAGGGACACCCTTATTGGCGAAAGTTTGTGTGTGTGTGTTTATATGTTTGTTACTTCTTCACGCTCAAACGGCTGGACCAATTTAGATAAAATTTTGTATGGAGGTAGCTGACACCCTGGATTAACATATAGGCACAATAGGCTACTTTTTATCCCGATATTCCGACGGGATGGACATTTACGCGGGTGAAACCGCGGGGCGCACCTAGTACTTACAGGATAAATGTACCCTTGTGCTGAAACTACCGAAGCTCCCATACATTTTATTATTCATGCAAATATTTCCACTAGTAAATAAACTGTAGGCCTGCGACATCAATCTAGTTAATTGACCTATTAATGCCGAATATTTAATGTAGCGTGTTGAGCCTATAACTATATTTTATATACAAATGTGTGTTGCGTATATACGAACGTTATCGAAACAAATGGATCGCGATAACTGCCCGAAACGTACCATTCATTATTATTCACGGATTGTGTTATTATTACTTTTACTTGTAACTGTTATGATTCTTTTAGGTAGAAATGTTCTCAATTCTCAATTCTTTATTGCGTACCATAATGTATATAGTTGGTAGAGAAATAATTATATTAGTCACAATTATGGACCCTGTCGGGCACAGCATAGATAGTAGGAGAGAGGAGGAAGAACACTGGGTGTTTATTATGATAAATTTTAATACGTATTAGTTAAGTAAGTTATATTGTTTTTTGAATTTACGAATTATAATTATTGTTTTATAAATTATACACATTTATTTATTTAGTAAATTTGTAAAAAACATTTTTTATTTTTAAATTAATTATTCATTATTGTTTTATTTACTTATTATTATTATTTTTATTTATTATGTAATTAGGGTTCCGTACCTCAAAAGGAAAAAACGGAACCCTTATAGGATCACTTTGTTGTCCGTCTGTCCGTCCGTCCGTCTGTCAAGACCCTTTTTCTCAGGAACGCGTGGAGGTATGAAGCTGAAATTTATATCAATTACTCAGGTCTACTGTCCCTTGAAGCTGTGAAAAAATCAAACTTCTAAGCCAACGCAATCAAAAGATACAGCCGTTTATGCCGCAAATTTCTGCAAATTTTCGAAACTCGCACGGGAATCAAAACCTACAGGGTACTTCCCGTGAACTTAGAATCTTGAAATTTGGTACTAAGTAACGTCTTATAGTACAGATAAAGGAAAAATTGCGAAAACCGTAAATTTTTAGTTACATCATATAATAAAAAATATTTTTTAAAATTTTAAAGTTACTTCTTTTCTCATGAACGCGTATAGGTATTAAATTGAAATTAATATCAAATACTCAGGTCTATAATACCTTGAAGCTGTAACAAAATGAAACTTCAATGTCAACGCAATCAAAAGAAACGGCAATTTAAGCCGCATATTTTCAAACTCGCAACTACTCGCAAGGGAATCAAAACCTAAAGGGTACTTCCAGTCGACCTAGAATCTTGAAATTTGGCATGAAGCAATGTTTTATAGCACACATAAAGGAAAAATTCCGAAAACCTTAAATTTTTATACGGAACCCTCGGTGCGCGAGTCCGACTCGCACTTGGCCGGTTTTTTAATATTTAATATCCCTAAGGCAAGTTATTTATTGGACGCTTCATATTTATTTAGAAAATTTTTCTTCGTATTATGATTAGGTAGGCGTATCTTTATAGTGAGTATTTATAAAGTCTATTCAAGCTCATATTTCAAATTGATGCCATTTCAAGTTAAACCAATCTCAACTTTACTTCAATGGAGAGTAAGCTAATTTCAGAGTGGCTAGCATTATTGTAAAAGTTAGTACAATATTTGAAGTTGGGAAACCAAAGTTAAGTTTCCTTAAAACTCATATTTGTTTTATTATTAGCAAAATAAAATCGCAAATGTAGATTAGATACAATTATTTAGTTATGAGTTAGTTATAATTTATCACTACTATAGTAGCATTTGCTTATAAGGAAATGCTTCAATTTATTGATAAAGATGTTATATTTATTTGAATTCTTTATTATTTCGGGTAACTTATTATAAATTTTTATGGACATGACAAAGGTACTATTGGAGTGCATTTTTAGTCGCGATATTGGTAAGTTTAGTCTATTTTTATGTCTTAAAATAATTTTTGTTTGTATGTCCTCTCTTTTTGTAAAGAGTTCTGGGTACTTACGCACGAACTTACAGACTTCAAATATATAGATACAGGGTAGGGATAAAATTTTTTGTTCCTGAAAGTGGGGTTTACAGCTATCGGTAATTTCAATATTTACTATGATTCTAATTAGTTTTTTTTTGTAGGGTAAATAGCGTGGGCGCGTCAGTACTGTTGCCCCATAGGATGACACCATATTTAAGCCATGAGTAGGCGTATGCGTAGTACGCTACTAGTGCAGTTTTGAGGTCTGTAGTTTTTTTGATCTCGCGGAGGGCGTATGAGAATTTAGATATTTTTGCTCTTACTTTCTGAATGTGGGACTTCCAATTTATATGTGTATCAATGTTTAGGCCTAGTAGAGTGAATTTATCAACTACTTCTAATTTATTATTTTCAAAAGTAAAGTTTATATTTATTGGTAATTTTTGACGAGGGTGGAATGAAATTATTTTAGTTTTATTGAAGTTAATTTCTAGGTTGTGTTCAGTCATCCAGTTTATTGTAGAATCTAGTATGGAATTTAATTTATCATTTAAATTGGTATTATTTTCGCATGAGGTAAGTATAGATATGTCATCCGCAAACAGGACACATGGCTCATTTATATTATTTGGAAGGTCGTTTACATAAACAAGAAATAAGAAACACCCTATTACACTTCCTTGCGGGATGGAAGCGGTGATTTGTTTGCTATCGGATCTGATTAATTCTATTTCATTTTTGTTGTTATTGTAATGTTCAATTTCAACTATTTGTTCCCTGTGTTTCAAATAAGATACAAACCACTCATAACATTTGCCGCTGTTTGGAATATATCATCTGCCTAGCCGTTTCCCAACTATGTGGGGGTCAGCTTCCAGTCTAACCGGATGCAGCTGAATACCGGTATTTTACATGGAGCGACTGCCTATCTGACCTCCACAACCCAGTTACTGGGTAATGCGATACTTCTTGGTAAGAAGCCTGAAAGTCTGACTAACAGACTTTCGGGCTTCTAACTACCTGTAACGACTGTCAAAGATCTAAGAATGACAGCCGGGACCAACGGCTTAACGTGCTTTCCGAGCTCATTTATCAAATTAAATTTTAGTCGTCAACATCCATCGGTTTTTACCAAACTTCAACTATATCCGACGCGACGGCCCTGCATACTTATCTCTTTTGTTGACTGTACTTCTAAAAGTTACAGCTTTTAGGTGTTTTTTTATATTGATATTGTGTTATGTAAGATGTTCTGCAGACAACCTCTTCGAGGCACATATTGTTTCGACATTCATCCCAAGCTTTTACGTAATATTTGATGTAAGTACGTCCTTGTTTGCCGCCTTTGAGACATAATAAAAACGTTTCATTCATGTTGAGAGGCTCATTTTTGTTTCGCTATATCGTTACACATATATCTACGTAGCTTTACCTTCATCAAGGATCGACCAAGTGATCGTTTTACGTTTAATATGTTTAAATATTTGCATGCCAATACAGACGACAGCACATCAAGCTACTACAATCTGTCAAATTTCTTTAATACAGGGTGAAATTGAACACATGCGACAAATCAAAGTGGGAGATTGTACTCATTATTATGAACAACTTTTACTATGGGACCAACCCTGAAATCGCGAAAAAAAAAATCAGTTGTTCCCTACATTTTTGATGAGTTATGCGAACATAAATGTAGGGAACAGCTGATTTTTTTTTCGCGATTTCAGGGTTGGTCCCATAGTAAAAGTTGTTCACAATAATGAGTACAATCTCCCATTTCGATTTGTCGCATGTGTTCAATTTCACCCTGTAGATTTTCAACTTTATTACTAAAGCATAAGGTTCAAAGTTGATTGGGATAATTCGACAGTTTCGGGTAGCTTAATGTGCTGGCGTCTGTACATGGCGAAACATGTAAGAACATTTCGTTGTAGTGTAAAACTGATTTACATCCGTCACCTCACACATCAGGTCCAGTTGAAAACCAGCGTTAGGCACTAGTCTGGCATTTTTGCTGAAATGGGCCTTTTTAGCGCAGCCGTGAGGCACACTTTCCTGCTAATTTCATACATCGGACTTTACCTTTCTTTTTGATTTTTATTTGTTGCTATTCGTTTTACGTTGAATATGTTTAAACATTTGTATGCCAATATATGGCGAAGCATTGAAGAACATAATTTTATGAATAAGACCATAAGTGCTCATACATACGAGCGACACGCGTCAACGGCGGCAGAGACAACCGCAGCCGCCGACAACAACAACAACATGCCGCTCGTGTATTTGAGCACCTTACTCAAGTGCACGAGCGACACGTTTACGACGTCCTGGGTTCGATTCCCGGGTCGGGCAAAGTGTTATTGGGTTTCTCCAACATGAATTTCTCAGTAACAGCCCGGGGTATAAATCTGTACCCGGTTGATGGCAATAGGCTCGCCTCCTATTACATGGGATTTAAACATAACTGGCGAAATGTGTATGTTACTATAGGTACCTACACAACTGCCTAACCCTTTGCAGATTACAGGCGTGATGTTATGTCTATGTCACAAATATTCTCTGCTCAAAGACGGCCTAATAAAAGTTTACGAAGAGCTCCCGAGAGCCTTAGGCAATATTCATTTCCTAAGAGATAAAACTAAAATAAATACCAATCTCAAGACGAAACAAATCCTCCTTATGATTGAACAAAACTCAAATGGAACATGACAGTTGGGAAGTGTTATCACATTTCGCCGCGAGAGGGCGCTCCTCGCTAAGCTTGTAAAGTGAACCCGCCCGTGCCGATGGATTTTCAATATTCTATGATTTTACGCGGCCGAGGCGGGCATTACTGGGAGCCTTTTAAATTAAGGATTAAAAGGGATTTTGGTTGTATGCTTGTTTTACTTTATGGAGCGGAAATAACTCTGTTACAAAAGATAAAGCAGCTCAAACGTTTTGGACAGTTGAGTGGAATCGGTAATTTATTGTCCCAATCTTCTATACTAATATTATAAAGAGGTAAAATTTGTTTGTCTGTATGTAGGGTGTAATCTCTGGAACTACCAGTCGGATCTGAAAAATTCTTTTTGCATTTGATAGTCCAATTCTTGAGGAAGGCTATTTAACATCACGTTATGACCATAAGGAGTTGAACAAAAAGAAAAAAAAGGCAGAAACAACACGCAAGCGAAAACGAAGTGATAGCGCAGGCACGGGGTAGGTGATGCGATGCGACGGGGTGGGTCAGGAGAACAAGAAATTTCACGCGGACGAAGTCGCGCGCAGAAGCTAGTTTCATCAATAAGACGCCCATTCTCATATCTGTATCTACTTATGCAACCAACTTTGACGCAGTCGGCGTCAAAAAAAATGAAAATGCGGAACCAACGACACCGACTTCCGAAGTTAAAGTTATTTGTTACTTTGTGGTGCTTTTTTTAAGTCGGTTACTTTTTTTTTTGTTAAAAAGTTTCTTTCTACGCCGCGGTTTATACGTCGTACCG
The DNA here is from genome assembly GCA_945859645.1 of Amphipoea oculea. Lineage (NCBI taxonomy): Eukaryota > Metazoa > Arthropoda > Insecta > Lepidoptera > Noctuidae > Amphipoea > Amphipoea oculea. The sequence goes on from OX243880.1 coordinate 19,859,130, forward strand.
TATAGAAACCGTGCCGTGTACAAAAGACCTACATAATATTAATTAGCACTTGGTACACTGTGGCTTCTAAAACCCATAATTCCTCGAATCCCTTCCCAGAATCAGGCCTAAACAGTTAATTAAATGAGTTACTGTTATGAAAGTGTTAATTAACTAAGTAAGCCTAATTAGTTGGCAGCACGAACTTCGATAACTCCCGCAATTCAATTACTTCAGATTAAGGAGTTCGATCTCTGCTGAACCGATCATCTCTCAAACATTTGGAGGAAGTTCGTGTTTATTTGGTAACTTTGGTGCCTTTTATTGTAAACTTACTTCCGAAGTTGTTTTTAACATGATAATTGATCTATCAATGCCTCAATATACAGGGTGTTACGGAAAGGGTATATCAATACAAACGGGTTGAAGAGTGTATCTGGTCTAGAATCTGTGTACAAAATTTCAGCTCAAAAGCAGTAACTTTGAAAATGCTTAATATTTTTTTATTTCGATAGTTTATAAAATTGAAATCATAACAAACGTGTCACCGCACTACGAGGGTCATTATCCATTATCTGTAGTGTGTCTGTGCGCCTAGTACACGCACATCACGCCGCCGCACGCCAGTGCAGCGCCGTGATGCCGAAATTAAAAAAATATTAAGCATTTTCAAAGTTAATGCTTTTGAGCTGAAATTTTGTACAGAGATTTTAGACCAGATACACTCTTCAACCCGTTTGTATTGATATACACTTTCCGTAACACCCTGTAGGTAATCTGCAGTTTGCCATGTCTACCTATTTCTAAGGGTAGTCGCATGTCTGACGGAAGATACGTAATTTCGTTAGTATGCTCGATGCATTAACGACGCATCTTCGGTTGAGTTTGTAAGTGTGAAAATTTATTATCTACTGTTCCGTTCTGGCGTTACGCGACCGACGATGCGCGACGGACCTTCCTTCAGATGTGCCAACACTAAGATCTTCTTAAAGCGGTCTTTAGAAAACTAGGTACCTATAAATTCTTTAGTCTTACCATAGTCGAATATTTGGCTAATTAAGCGACTAAATCAAATAATGGCTTTTGTCAGATTAGACATAACGATACAATTTTAGGTAATTTCTATCTAAATTATATACTTTGACATTGTGTTTAATAAAACCACTATACAGGGTGAATTTTCCAAGTGGGCGTGGATGGCCAAATTCTAAACTATGAGGAATAGCGAAAAGTACTGAAAGGAGTCGCGGGCTCGATTTTGATGAAAACTAAAACTGCATCATTGGATTTTTGAAAAATCAATATTTCTAGCCAGGAATCGAACCTGTTGATTTTGAAAAAAAAAACACATACTGTATTATTACACCATTCGATAGTGTCCCTAATAGGGATCAAATTCTGGGAAGTAATGACATACGGCAAACTTAAGGAAAATGTTGAATTTTAATAAACTGCTTCTTATTTTAGAGTATTCATACCTACATTACCTACCTTGTTTGAAATGATGCTCAATATTTTTATTAAGGCGAATGGGTAGTTGTAGCCCGCGAAATTCAATTTTTCTTACGTTTTTTGCAATTTTCAGGTCAGTGTCAGGTTGTATCTTGATGAAAATTTGATTCGCGACTATAACAGGTACGTATTCACAGAATAGGCTAGTTTCCTAAAAAATTCTAATTAGTCCGTCAGTTAGATTATCGAAAAATAATGGACCCATATTTTTTCTTTTGTCAATCAAACAAAAAATGACAAAGATAAAGCGCGTCAAAATTTGTCGTGATGTCACGCCGTGCGACACTTTTTAGCACGGCGTGACGTCACGACCCCCCACTCCCAAATTTTGACGCGCTTTATCTTTGTCATTTTTTGTTTGATTGACAAAAGAAAAAATATGGGTCCATTATTTTTCGATAATCTAACTGACGGACTAATTAGAATTATTATTTTTTTACCCAGGAAAGTACCCTATTATAATCATCAGAATCATTAATACATCTGTTTAAGTTAGATTTCTACCACCAACACTTTTCCATACGAGATTTGTTCTTAACGGTAGAAATCTAACTTAGAAAGATGTATTAATGATTCTAATTATTATAATTCTGTAAATACGTACCTGTTATTGTCGCGAATCATATTTTGATCAAGATACAACCTGACACTGACCTGAAAATTGCAAAAAACGTAAGAAAAATTGAATTTCGCGGGCTACAACTACCCATTCACCTTAACACACCCGCAGCTCAGTCACCTTCACAACATTAGCTTCCAAATTCAAATTTCTATTACGATCTTTGGAAAATATTCTAATGGAATCAATAATATTGTAATGCTTAATGCAGTACAATCCTTGAGACGTCGAATCCAGCTATGTATTGAAAACAGTGTTCATCATTTTGAACAATTAGAAAGTTAGATCTTACTTTGAGTACCAGAGTTCAAATTACGCTAGTTTTGGAAAAAATCTGGTAACACAGCTCTTAGCGTATCATAGTTACTAGTGTTATTGTTCACTTTTTTGCGAAATAAAGAATTATTATTATTAATTAATCAGTTAAGGTTTAGTAGGTAGGTAATATAACCCGGGCCCGGCTAAATACTAACAGCCGCACAGGTCAATCCATCAGGTTAAGCTACGCTTACCGTGGTTGGTCTGTGGATGGGTGACCATCTTTACATACTGAGGTATTCAGCTGCATCCGGTTAAAATGGAAGCCGACCCCAACATAGATGGGAAAAGGCTAGGCAGATGATGATGAGGTAGGTAACATAAGAAAAAAAAAGTATTTTGTTAAAAATGAGCTCTTTCCTTTAGTTTGCCGTATGTCATTACTTCCCAGAATTTGATCCTTATTAGCGACACTATCGAATGGTGTAATAATACAGTGTGTTTTTTTTTTCAAAATCAACAGGTTCGATTCCTGGCTAGAAATATTGATTTTTCAAAAATCCAATGATGCAGTTTTAGTTTTTATCAAAATCGAGCCCGCGACTCCTTTGAGTACTTTTCGCTAGTCCTCATAGTTTCGGATTTGGCCATCCACGCCCACTTGAAAAATTCACCCTGTATATGTTCCGCTATCTTATTTGGCGTTTCTCCTCCTATTCTGGTGAACATACCTCACGAAAAGGTCATAACTTAGCCTTATCCTACCCACAGTCTATATTCGACTCCAGTACAACTGACAGACACATATTTATCTAGCGCTGTCCCGGAATATTCAACAATAAACATTAATAACAGTGCTGCAGCTCATCTCTGTTCAAACAGTCCTTGTTGACTTTGAGCAAAAGGCTCGCGTTCGTTGCCGAGTGCTGTTACACTCGCTTTGTTTGACGTTGCACTGTATGTACAGCGTTACGTTTCACTTGCATCTTCGTATCGCTGTTTGCATCTTGCCTCTTGGGGTATTGACGCATAGTTTTAGCACAGTGTAGGGTATTTGCCAGAGTCAACGCCCGCGTTGACCGACTGCAAAAGAGGATGCAGCAGGCAGACTGTGGGTGGTTGTTTGTAGCATGTTATATGACTTGTTCGTATACTCTGAACTACACAACGGATTTTAATTTGGTTTTCACCATAATTTACTTACATTTAATGAAGAAATTTCGATGATTTGTGAAGTCCTATAAACCGTGCGATGCCGGAGCGGATCTTTAGTATTTAATATTGTTTTCTTTTTGTTTGAGTATGTTATACTTATGTAGTACAAATAGAAGCTATATACATACACCGTATTTGAAATCTTCTCAAGTTACTGATTCAGCATTAGGTATGCAGATCAAAACCTGAGAGTACGTAGTTACCGTACATACACACTCATTACACAAATGCACTACATATGTATCCCGATATTACCGTCCATATAAACTATACGGACATATTATTTGCGCTATGGAAATTGCGTCCATTTCCAGGCAGCTTGCAATTTTGGAGGAATGATATGTATTTCGTTTGTAACTGTTTCCATCTCAGTGCTCACGGGAAATATTAAATGGAACATTTCTACGAAAACATGCGAACCCTACGTTATGATTTAATATGCTTGCCTTACAAATTGAAATGAATGTTTTGTAACGTGCGAAATTAGTTTAGGATTTTATACAGTGTGCTGAAAATATTGCATTGTTTTATTAACAATCAGAATGCAGTACGGTGCAAAATGCTTGGTCATCGTCAGCCTACAGCAGTCGACTGCTGGACATAGGCCTCGCCTATTGCACGCCATTCAACTCTGCTCTCGGCAACTCTCATCCAGCTGCTACTAGCCACCCTGCGGAGATCTTTGCTCCACCTAGCCAGAGGGCGTCCTACCTTACGTGCTAAATGCCTTAAGGGTCTTACAGGACCTAAACGCAAAAAACGCAAGTTTTAGAAACAATAAAAGTATATGATCTACTTAACAGTAAACAAAATCAAAAAATATATTATTTTCGTCAGGATATATGCTAGGTAGATAGTGTGTTGAAAACATAATACAATTTGGTACGATAGAAAAAAATCATGAAGATACCTCTAAAAACTTTCTTTTTACAATAAAATCTTTATGATTTTTTGTCAGATTAATTATTCTACAAGCAACATACTAAATAAAACTCTAGTGTTTTAATTTTTTAGTCCAAACAATCGATTTTTCGTAAATAGATAATTGCTTCATATTTTGCAATAAATTACCAGCGTTGTGTCATAGCGCTTCTCTTTCTTTTCTATGCAGTCCGACAGTGACCGCGCTTTAGGTCATGTAGTCCTCTTAAGACCCAATGTTGCTGGCTCAGTTATTTATCCAGACTTCTGATTACTTTGTACAGCGTTGGTAGGGCATAGGTAAAAAAATGGGTAGGTGTCAAATGAAAGTAAATCAGAATTAACAGTTTAATAACACAGGATTTTCCTTACCCCAAGTTTCTCTACAAACTGTTTTTTCTGCTACAATGAAAATTGTTTTCCTTTCCTTAAAACAATGTTGTGGAAGTTACTACTCGTAGAAATGTGCAAAACTTTACTGCTCTTAAAATCGGAACGACCGTTGCGAACAAAACTTAGTATTGAACAATTTATGCACTATTCGGATCGCTCGGGCCCGGAGCTGTTTCGTACACAAGCGGGTCTCGATGACCCATTGTAGCAGGCAGAGTGTTACGCCCGAGTTTCTCTGTGTTTTTACAGTTTTTATTTTTCTTTTTTGCATGTTTATTGTGCGTATATTTTACTGTACTTTCAACTGAGTTTTTGAGGTCAACTGTTTTACCTTTCCGGGCAGTTACAAGGTGCTTCAACATAACTCGTTCCAAACTAAAAAAAAAGACGGGTTGCACTCCGGGAGTGCCGGCAGAAGTGAAAACTTGAATATTAACGTTGAAATAAATCAATTATTAATTTAATTAATATAACTCATTTTTTTTCACTATTTCTGCGTCACTTTTTTCATTAATAGATGCACTTTGTTCAATTTCCATATTTTAAACACCTATATACACGAATTTTACGAATACACAGCAGTGTAGGTACTACACAGACGGTCGAGCCGTCAGCTGTCCATCCATCCATACACCCACACCCACACCCACACCCATCCATCCATCCATGCATCCATGCATCCATCCATTGTCGTGTGTCACTTGGTTCACTTCGGTTGGCGCCGCCGTAGTAGTCTCTCCTGACAGTCACGTGTCCTGACGCGATGTCCTGACGCGAGTTTAACATTTTTTACCCATTACAAAAAAGTGTGCAACGCCGCTAAAGAAGTTTACACTTCAAAAAAAATTGATAAAATGCCACGGTTACTTTACTCGTATTTGAGTTTGCGAACCATTCGTAAATTGTTCTGAAACTTTCTTGCCTATTGTGATAATATGGCAGCATGCACATGGGACTTCGCAGGGGCGGTAAACATTCCGCACGCTCGGGTCTCAACGACCCATTACCGCACGCTCAGTGTTACGAGCCCCTGGCCTATTTTGTAAGCACAGTTTTTTCTGAAAATGTTTTTATGTTGATTACAAATTTTATTTTGAGAGTTTACTTGAACTACGTCAGCTGAAAATTTGATTGGAGACTGCGCATGCTAAACATAAGTAAATGAGGAATTTTTTTTGTAATAGTACAAAAAAGAAAGAAAAGTTTTTGTTAAAAGTAGGTACAATATTTTTTATTCACGTCTTTAACATCGCTGCCTACTTGTGCTTATAACGCCAGGTTTTTCTGCATATCGTTATTCCTGTTCAGTTATTTCTTCTTCACACTGTACAATGTTCCCGATAACCAGTCAATCGCTAGTCATAACTTATTTTTATGCAAATGTAAACAACCATGCAGTAAAAATAACGTCTTTTTTCCGAGTATATTCCCGTATCGTTCGCTCGGGTGTTCATTTGGCACGCCTCGGTCTCAACGACCCATTACTGCAGGCGTAGGGTTGCGTACAGAACTATTTTTTTGAAGTGAAAACTTCTTTAGCGGCGTTGCACACTTTTTGTAATGGGTAAAAAATGTTAAACTCGCGTCAGGGCATCGCGTCAGGACACGTGACCGTCAGGAGAGATTCGCCCCGCCCCCCTCTTTCTACGGCGGCGCCATCCGAAGTGAACCAAGTGAGACACGATAATGGATGGATGGATGGATGGATGGATGGATGGATGGATGTGATGTGATGTGATGTGACGGTGACGGTGACGGTGACGGTGACGGTGACGGTGAAGGTAATGGTGACGGTGATGGTGACGGTGACGGTGACGGATGGACAGCAGATGGCTCGACCGTCTGTGTAGTAGCCACACTGCTGTGTATTCGTAAAATTCGTGTATATAAAGTGTTTAAAATATGGAAATTGAACAAAGTGCATCGATTAATGAAATAAGTGACGCAGAAATAGTGAAAAATTATTGATTTATTTCAACGTTAATATTCAAGTTTTCACTTCTGCCGGCACTCCCGGAGTGCAACCCGTCTTTTTTTTTGTTACTGTATTTGTTTTAGTTGCTGTTGCATTTGCGTCCTTTTATCTATACCCAACGCTGGACAAAAATGTATCCTCTATTCTTCAACAAATCTCTATACTAGACATAGGTCAAGATTCGACAAAGATTTCCGTTATATTCTTCCACATTATTTTCTCTATCTGTCTGTACTACTAATAAAAGCTAAAGAGTTTGTTTGTTTGAACGTGCTAATCTCGGGAACTACCAGTCGGATTATAAAAATTCTTTTTGCGTTTGATAGCTCAATTCTTGAGGAAGGCTAGGTATAGGTTAACATCACGCTTGAACCTTTAGGAGCCGAGCAAAAACAAAAAAAGGCCAGAAAGAACGCTGAGCAAAAACGAAGTAATAGCGCGAGCAGGCGAGACGATGCGATGCAAAGGCGTGGGTCGGGGGAACGAGAAATTTCACGTGGATGAAGTCGCGGACAGACACTAATACTTACTAAATATAAGTCCCGTTTTTGAAATAGCATTAATTTGTGTTAAACAAAGCATTCTTTAAAACGAATTTGTTCTCGCACAATAAAACTAAAGCAAACGGAACTTCCACAATGCGATGGAACGCTCAAAAGTGGCGTTTCATTCCATAATTGTTCCATTCAGGCTAAAACTGCATATACTTAATTATCCCACACACTCGGTGAACTTTGCAACAACACAATAAGAACGTTTTGTGAAGTTCAGAGCATTCTCTGCGAGCTTTTATTGTGATTAATTTGAAATGAAAGAAATAAAATGGAATTACTGGCGGTTTTAAGCGTTTTGTTCTCTTTATGTACCGATACTTACTGCGATCAACAGTTTGACAGGGTGGTATCTCATTTTACAGTTTTAGATAATATTTATTCATTAATTGAGAGGTATATCTATTCTATTGACTTTTTTTTGCAGAGTATGTTGTGTGCTTTGTAGTACTTAAATATATCTTCTTTCTTTTTTCTGCGGATGTCAATGAAAGCTTCCAAAAGATTGCGAAAATAAACTGGGCTAAAAAAAAAAATACCATTCACACGATATAGGATAACTAATTCAGACGCCTTCATTTTCAGGCGTCCAACATGATTATGATTTAATCACTAAATAAAATACACACTTACAAAAAAAAATTCCATTCAACAATTTCGTAAATCAGAACATTCAAAACTGATTTATCAGCATGAATATGAGCATACAAATTTTTTATATACTTCTTTTATGTACAGTTCACATGCAGGCCCGTATTGAATGATACTTCACTCAAGACTCATTCCATTTACGTTCCAGCATACATTGCTCACTAGTGTGTAAGTTGAAATTCAAAATATGAAAATGGGTGAACATTTCACATCAGTATGTAGCCCGAAAATATTGAAACTGTATTTTGTTGAAATAGGATATTGGGTTCACAAAATACACGTTTATTTATTGGAGATACTATAGGTAATTGGGATAGGATAGGTCGTCCCTTGGTCCCTTATGATAGCAGGAAAGTTGATATTGCTTTAAGGAGTTTTAAGTGGCGTCTATTTTGACAAAAATATTATGCTATTATATTATTTATCCTGAAAATTATGGAAACTGACTGCTGAAAAGGCTGTAATTTATTTATATAGGGTGAAATTGAATTCATGGGCATCCTTTTAAGGGGTCATTGTAATCATCATTATGAAAAACTTTTACGTAAAAGTTGTTCATAATGATTGAGTACAATGACCCCTTAAAAGGATGCCCATGGATTTAATTTCACCCTGTATTTGGCACGTGCCTTACTGAAACGACTATATTTCATAAGCTATACCTTTTAACAGCCCTCAACAATACTCTGAATAATACTACCAACTAGAACAACCAACTCAATGGTACTTGAATATTGTAACGACTACGTAGAATAGATACTTCAGGTTTATTTTACCTTTAGCTATGAAGATTCAAAGTGAGACGCAAGCATCCCACCAAGTGTTCACAGTATAACAACATCAATATAACAACTACAGTATAACAACTACGATATAACAACATAATGCTCAGCTTTGTTACTCTGTGTTATATTCTAGATTCCGTGGAGCTCGAGTATGAGCACTTCGTATTTGTGCGTTTATTTTAATATAACGTTTATAAAATGTTCTTGAGATTTATGCTACTACATTTAGTCATGAACAGTTATTTTAATATGAACTATACACGTGCGTGTAAATCTCCGTTACTGCGGTACCGTACTAACAAAATCTTTTTGATGTGATAACGGAAATCGATGAACGCCGGCTGGACGCACAAAAAAGCATGACTCATTGTCACGTTCCGCCTGAGCCGAGCGTGCAAGCGAGAGCGCGGAACAAGCGATAGAGAGGCACAATCGACCTAAGCGTTAGCTTGTGACGCATCTATCTGATGTTTTCTTATGACGTTATCACGTAAAATTATCGTCCGTAAACCGAATTTACAGACAACCAATTTTTTAACTTAACATTGCCTTCGGGAAAGAGTTGCTGGAAGGTTTTTGGGGGAGGCCTTTGCCCAGCAGTGGGGGAGTACAGCCTAAAAGTAAAACATTCCTTTGCGACAGCTCCATCGTGCATGCGTAGGTGATAACCCCTAATTTCACTATGTAGCAGCTCAAGCTTTTTGTTATTTTACTCGCAAGTAAAAATCGGCAAATAGTGTAATTTTTTCGTAGCTAAACAAATTCATAGCTATTATTTAGCGATCAACTCAAATTGGAAAAAGATCGCGTAGATATGTAAATAAGTATCGCCATAAAAACAATATACAAGTGGAACTGCCCCAAAATGGCTGCGTATAACCAAATAGTTTCCCCCTTGACGCATTAGACGCAATCTACGTCACCCGCTACCCTTGAACCCTAGAATATACAAATTGAGGGCGTTCAATTTGCTACAAAAACCCGCCGATCTAAATCACAACCTCTCATAAATTACTTTTTATTTAACCTTCGAACGCCATTACGGGTCGTTAGGAACGCGTGCGATATACAGATTTTCGAAAACTTTTTATATAAGTAAGCCAACTTATTTTGTAATAAATATGATATTTTTTTTTATCAAATTTCGTGTGATATGCTATAAACCACAGCCGTAGGCTACCACGCATCGCTTCAGTTCGCGTAGATTGCCCCTCTCGGCTCGAAGCTAACCGGTTTGAGCCGGAAAATTGCGGATTCACGCGTGGTAGGTTGTAGATAGGTATATTCGTGCTTTCAATGGCTTTTTGTTGTAGTTTACTGAGCGTTAAAATTGTGGGCTTTAATAGAGATACGTTACATGGACACATTTTCTATCATAAATTCTACCAGAATTGGATGTAGGTACTTTCCGAGCAACATTTTTTTTTTTCGTATATATTTTTGAACTTGCAGTGTATTTTAAATAGCGTGTGCATTGTCGGATGTCAAACAGCACTTGCTTTTATAAATGTTGTATCAATCTCCTCACATATGTACCCCTCTCGTTAATATTTAATGTAGCTTGTTTTAGCAGCTCACAAATCAATGTATCAATCAACTTGCTTTCAGTGTGTTCAATTAAACATTACGCAGTTGTGTTGTTGTGGGTTTCATCGTGTACAAAAATACATTTTTATTAACTTATATAGTGTAAACAACATCCTTCGTCAATAAATCACACACAGTTTTATAGAAACTGCACAAAGTACCATAAAAAAATATTTAATTCAATTTCAATAAAATCCAGACCCATTGAAATCGCACGGAACATAACCGAACGTCCCTTGGGTCCGCAATCCGCGAAGCGTAGCAATTGATCGTAACTAGTCCTTGCAGTATAACCACAGAGTAGATGCATACGTAGCCGAACAACACCGCTTTAATTCGACAACAATGTGTATTCGAAAATATCCCTTAACTGTCACATCATAGCATCTATTATCGTGTGCGTTTTAACTGGTTTTAAACTAACCCTTTGTATCTATGTGTATTCGAAAATATCCCTTAACTGTCACACCATAGCATCTATCATCGTGTGCGTTTTAACAGGTTTTAAACTGAAACTTTGTATCTTCTTTTTTAGTGGCGCAAACGTTGTCACGTTGCCACCGTCCAGAATAGGGATGTCTTGCATAATTGGGCTACTGCGGCAATGCAATGCGACGTTGCCAGATTTCTCGAGCTGTTACGGTGCATGCTTCATTCACGCTTAGCATATGTTACGATTCGCAGTACTGCTCAAGCTGTTGTATGTTTATGTCACTCTAGTAGCTTATATTATTTGCCTCTACTTAGGCATATAATCATTTATTTATTTAATACTTCAAGCACATAAATGTACAGAGGCGGACTTAATGCCATAGGCATTTTCTACCAGTCAACCTTTGGGTGATGCAGAGACAAACAGTGGTAGGTGCATCATGAAAAATTGAGGAATAAATATTTTAAATATAAAGATACGTATAAACCTATTAAAACTATGAATATAATATATAACTAATTACATATAAATATAAGCACAAATAAATATACATAAATGCATAAATATACTTACTAACTGACTAAAAAGAAGTAAGACAAATAATGAGAAAATATTACCGTTGTGATGATACTGCCAGCTTTCACCGAATGTGCTCGCGAAGTTTAACTTTAAAAGATAATCGGTTGGTTGCCATCCTGATCTCCTGGGGGAGCGCATTCCACAGAGAGATAGACTGAACGAAGAAGGAAGAGTGAATGAATAATATCAATATTTTCTTTCTGGTTGGTTCTTGTCTTGTTACTTTTACATGTTAACTTAATAAAGTATCTTATCTTGTGTCGAAGGGATTAATTAAAACCATCTGCATGAACGGTACAAGAAAAATGTAAATCTTAGTGGCGTCCTTATGTCCGGTAAACTTTAACTCATAATCTCCAAGACCACTGGAGAAGCTTTGAGATTATAACAAACTTTGCGGGAGTTTTAATTTAAGCGTTTATCGCTGAGTAATCTTGTTTACTGCGGAAAATATTTCGTTTTTTTGAATTAAAAAGTCGTTAAAACTTTCCTGAAGTTTCGTTGTTATAAAAAAATAATGTCCTATTTTACTTCTGGAAGGATTCCCGAAGACAGCTGGAAAGAAAACTCAGTTTTCCTTTTAACGCTGCGCCGTAGAATTGTAAGAGAAAGAAACTGCATATTACGTACGCCATATTTCAAAATAATGTGTGTTTTAGTGCGCATTGGTACCGCAATCTAGTAGCACTAGAGAAAATAGATTTTCATTTCTAGTCTATGAAAACAGTTAGTGGAAAACATTGGAAAAACAAAAACAAACACATTGCACCAAAACAAATTAACTCAACGCATGTGTAATCCAACATTCCATATCAAAATCTTCTGACACGTGTCATTTAAATGCCGTCACAAACGTCAGCGCATGTCACTCGGTGAGCGACGGGTTAATTCTTTTTGACAGCTACGGGACGTGACTGCATCGCAACGGTTAATTGTCAATTTACATATAGATGGTGGTATAGACCGCGGGTCGCAGGGGAGGGTTAACGACTGCCCTGAGGCGCACAACAGTTGAATTGAACAATTAGATTAATCTCCGGTGATAAGTATTCGTGGCAATGTTTTGCAGTGATTTATTGGTAGTTTTGTTTGTTTTATCAATACGGTAAGAGTCGGGTGGAAGGGTAATTCGAAGTTTTAATTTAGATTTTACCACGAAGACGTGAACAGTTTCAGAGCAAATAAAAAATGCATAGAGTAGCGAGTTAGCGATTTGATAAAACAACCTGAAAAATCAAAACTTCGAACGCCATCATACTTAACAGCAAACACGGATATTACAGGCCTCCTAATATCAATCCTCTTTGCATGAATGTAAGTACAAGTGTAGCAAGTCCACCGATGTGTTGAGCGGAGCCCAACATGGCGGCTAGCCAGCAATCATTCCGCTCCGATGCACATCGTTTTATTGAAAGCTCGACCGAGATCTTTTCACGATACACGATATCTACATACAGCCGTATAAATATCCTGGAGACTGGCAAATAAATAGAAGTGTCGGTTTTGTTTCGTGCTACTTTGATACGCCTGACATCGACCGGCGTGTAAACGAAGCGAGAGGGGTATGTAAGGATCGTAGCAATGGCGTTCTGTAGTTTCCGTTTCGCCCTATGTGGAGAAGGCGTGAGTTTATATTATGTAATGTCTATTCAAGGTCATGTTTCCAATTGATGTTATTTCAAGTTTAACAAATATCAACATTATCGCAGTGAAAATTAAGTAACAGATTGCGACTGAGATCAGACTGTGAACGTTCTTAAAATTACGAGAATTGCCCCTCTGATCTCAGTCTCAATCTGTCAAAAAATACCTCTAATTTCCCTACATTTTGACAAGTTATGACATTTGTTTGTCGCTGAAGTGAGACTGCGACTAGATTTTGAACGTTTTAAATTACGAGAATTGGCCTTCAGTTTAAATCGTAGATACTCTTTAAATCTGAATTTTAATTAAGAATTATGACGAATAATTGAGGGGTAATTGTGTAACACACAAGCAGTAGCAATGGCTTTCATTTTGACAGTTCAACAACATTCATTGCGTTATTTACGTTGTTGAGCAGACACATTTTTCGAACATATGAAGCAATGGATTAGCAATATCTATCCAAATGAGATTGTGATTGAAACTATGCTACGCAATTAGATTAAGAAACTGTTCGCTTAAGGTTTCATTTAGACCTAAGATACATATCTTTATGCGACCAGATTCACAGTCACAACGTTTTAATAATGTATACAAGGTCAAGGGAAATCTACATCACTTCAAAGTTCCTCTTAGCTGACCGCGTCGCTTTGACGAGGTAACCCGACCGAATTCGGTGTGTGTAGTGAAGCCAGTCAAGTGAATGCGTTTGAATGCATCACAAATGAGCCGGCTAACCTTCTGGAAATAGCCTCGTCTGCAGCCTTGGCATTAAGTTATGCTTTGAATAAAGGTTTTTGGAGTTGAAAACTGTACTTGCCTGTGAGCCTACACAGTTGGCAGTGAGGCAGAATGTTTAGCATGAATACCTTTTAGAAGGGGCAACTGGAATCAATTTATCTTCATTTAATTTCATACAGGGTGAAACTAAATTCATGGGCATCCTTTTAAGGGGTCATTGTACTCATCATTGTGAACAACTTTTACTATGAGACTAAACCTAAAATCGCGAAAAAAAATCAGCTGTTCCTTGCATTTATGTTCACATAACTCGTCAAAATGTAGGGAAGAGCTAATTTTTCTTCGCGATTTCAGGTTTCGTCCCATAGTAAAAGTTGTTCATAATGATGATTACAATGACCCCCTATGAATTAAATTTCACCCTGTATTTTAAAGTGCCTTAATGACCTAAATGAAATAAATGATTTGACTCTGAATTTATATTTTCATCTCTTCTAAAATTGAGCACAACAAAGATATTCCAAAATTCTCACAGACTTTTCTCCCAATATACGTACATTGTCATGTAAATTATTAATAGCCATTATAATGTTCCATTTTGTAATACCTATTAATAATCCTTACCCGCGGGGCAATTGTGTAACACATTATCAATCGGAATCGGTTTCATATTGACATTTCAACAACATTCGTTGCGTGGTGTGCAGAGTCTACACAACACGTAAATAACGCAATGCAGACACTGCAGACACATGTTTCGAACTTATAAAGCAATGGATTAGCAATTTGCTTCAAATTGATTCAAATTCCGATTGATAGTGTGTTACGCAATTAGGGTGCCGGTCACATTACAATGTACTTATATTTCCCAAACTATGTAACATGACCCAACAATATTTACCAGGCCATAACTCCACAGAGGTCCTTAAAATCAATGTATCCAACAACTGTATCATTATATCCTCATAAAATATATATAAACGGGTCAGAAAGAGCATTCAACTGAATAGTGGATGCTCGTCAAAGGCACTTGTGTCCGTACACAGGGTAATCCCTGTGTCGAGTTCGCACAGACCTTGCCCCTTCAGGCTGGGTTTAATTATAGAATTGTGACGTAATGATAGTCGGAGTGGAACGTAAAATACGGATAGGAAGGCTGCTCGTTAGGATTTAAGAGACGTTTAATTAAATGAGTTGTGTTTGTGTACCTAAGTTTCGTTTTCAACGAAGAAAAAAGGTGAAGTTTGTCATGTCGTCGGATATATATTTTTAGTTTATTTATTCCAACTTATAAATAAAATAAACTTAGGGATAATTTTACCAAATACGATTGACAGTTCTAGTACAGAAAAACTGTGTAAACATTCAAAATTTATTCTCGGCATAAAAATTTGCCTAGGTAAATAAGTTTGGTGAAATTCGCCTTTAGAGCAATTTAAATAACTTACAAACAATCCACCTCACAAAATAATAAAATTTGTAGAACATCTACGTAGACATCTCAATATAAAAACTAGACCACTGTTTGTAGTTTCGGGTATATCTCTTTGTTTGATCAAACAAAGAGATATACCCGAAACTACAAACTTAGTACTGTCAATAGACGTATCAATACGTCTATTCAGTCAGTGCTAAGTGCTCATAGCTATTTGCGACACCTGTAATCTATACAAATATGTGTCTGTTTGTAATGTCATAATAACAGTTTTTTACTAAATGCATATGGAAGAGTATATTCGGTACTTATAACAAAAAAAAAAAACAATATTAAATTTTTTCTGTCTGTTTGTTCCGGTTAATCTCCGAAACGGACGGATTTTGATGGGACTTTCACTGGCAGATAGCTGATGTTATAAGACGTAACATAGGCTTTTGTCCCGGGTAGCGCGTTCCTTTCCGACATCCACGCGAGCTAAGCCGCGGGCTGCAGCTAGTCAATATCTAAAACAAGCGTTTTCATTATCATCATCTGCCTAACTTTATCCCAACTATGTTGGGTTCCGCTTCCAGTCTTACCGGATGCAGCTGGATATCAGTATTATATATGAAACGACTGCCTATCTGACCCTTACATCATGTGTTTTCATTATTTTCATTACCTAGAGTAGGCTTAAAACCTTCGCCAACCCTTGTAATCAAATCAACAGTATCCGCCTGTCGTAAAATTCTTATTGAGCTCATTATGATAATTTATACAAAGGGGACGCTGTCGGTGCGGGGGTGAGGGGGGTCCAGGAGGCTTCACTCGAGGAACTGTTATTGTTGGCAGACCCCGAGTGATCCTCGAATCTTTTAATTAGGTGGTATTATCCCTCCCTCCCTCGTCATTAACGGTACGCTTCGGTTCACGTGTAAGTGTCTTTACGGACTTTATTTTTGGAATAGATGAAAGCATACTTTTTTTCAATATAATTATAATGATCTTGTTTATACACTTTGTAATAATTAACGTACGACCTCACACACCCTAATTAGAGTATTGAGTTAAAAGCATAATACAATAATAATAATAAAACTTTATTTCAAACTAAGGCCATAATTTTGTTAGTATTTTGGTACAAATACAATGACCAAAACTTATTTTTTTTAAAAGCTAACTAGGTAATATTTTATTAATAAATCGTGTTAAACCTAGTATTACTTTATGCATTTAAAATTGAACCGTATTGCCATAAAATAAGATTTCATTTTCTTTGACTTAATCGGCGGTCAGTTTGGCAAAATACATTTTTTATAGATAAATACCTATATTCAAAGTTAGTGAAATCGATTCAGCAGTCAATTATGAACAATGTACTTTCAGGACTTGCGTATAGTCTGTTACACCTTGTACTCGTATACGTTTAATTAAAATGTAATATGTTGTTGTTTTAATCTATCTATCTAAAACATCACTAGTTCATTAAGAGTAAATAAATGTCGTTGTTTCTTTATTAGTCTTGTTTATTACGAAACAGGATATTACTCCAAACAATATTCGTTATAACATACATTCTTATACAGGATATCCTGTAACTAATAGCAATTAGATTCGTTATCAGAAGGTTGATGAGGAAAAAATATCAACTGAAAGGAAATAGGATGAAAATAATGAACGCTTGCGTGCGCTGAGAAAGAAAAAAAAACGTTTATCTGTCATCATGGGGCTCAACAAGGAATAACTCTATTTTTAAATCCTGGTCCTTCTATCCTTTTTCCTTTTACGTTTGAAGGGATGAAGGTAATCGATTACGAGGTTCTTTTTTTCGGTTCGAATTTACCGAGCATGAATTATCATCCTGGTGCCTATATTGTCAGGATTTAAGGTGCCACTATTCGATATTTTTTCCATACAAATTTCGGGAGAGTATTACTCCACTGTTTGACATTGTACATCCAAAGTTAAGCATTGTATCGTTTTGTCTAATTATTAATTGTGTCTGTACGGAAGCAGAATTGTAAAATAACAAGCCATTAAAAAGTTATGAGCCAACAAAGATTCGTTGTTCTTGCTATTTTTAACGTAACTTTGGGTGTAAATAAGTAATAAAAGAACTGAAAAATATTAAAAATTAAATCCGTACCGACAAAGCTCAGTTATCGAAGAGTTCAAAAAACTTTATTTGTGATTGATTTATGTAGTGGATTTTTCATAGAACTCGATTTTCCAAAGCACTTTTCAAATATTTTTATGCGACTATCAGTTCGGAACGGTGTTTCTGTGCGTGAGAACTAGATGTTGTGCGTGTAGATTAGCGTCTAACTGCTCATCACTGATACTAGCTCCGTCAGACACGAAGCCAAGTTAGACAGCGTGATTTTGGCCATGACCACCAGTGAGTTCGAGCTCGCGTTTAGTTTACTCTTAAAGCCTAATTTATACGATGCGATTTAATTGCTTGTGGCATACCATAAGTTGAAGCAACAATGAATGTTGCACCGTCTAAACACTTTTTAGACGCTGCAAGGACGATGCCACAGGCAAGAAACTTGCACCGTGTACTATTTACACAAAGCAAGTTTCTTTAGAAAAATAAAAAATCGGTTAAGTGCGAGTCGGACTCGCACAAGGTATGTAAATAGTTTATCTCGGGAAAACAATTTTTTTTTTTTGTAATGTAACTAGAAATTACGGTTTTCGGATTTTTTCCTTTACTTGTGCTACATGTACATGATATTGCTTCTTGCCAAATTTCATGTTTCTAGGACAACGGGAAGTACCCCTTAGGTTTTGTTTCCGGAACATAAACGCCCGTATCTTTTGATTGCGTTGACCTAGAAGTTTGATTTTTTCGTTGCTTCATGGGATTTCAACTTGATAACTCCACGCGTTCTTGAGAAAAAGGGTCATGACCGACGGACTGACAGACGGACAACGAAGTGCTACGGAACCCTAAAAACTGCCTGATTGGTCTTTTCTTTAAACCTCGATGTCGCCTGATGAAAAGCGATGGATGAGGTTTTCGATGGAACGAGCGTGCCCAGAAGATCATACTATGATATGGTGGAAACGCGTCCTAAAGATATATGAATTTAAATGATCTTTTTTATTTCTGCTACATACTTATATGCATCAACAACACGTTAACTTGTCTTTAGAATAAAACACAATAAAATATGATAAGGAAAACATCAAAACAAATGGATCTGATAAAAAGTTACTCAGGTAACATTACTTTATAATCAATTCGATGTCGAATCCAATCAAATGATTAATGAAAAATAATATAAAACACGATTCATCGATTTATTTTTGACGTGTTACCAAATCAAATGGCTTCCACACTAAATATTTTTTATTTACGTTGAACAATGTCGTTTCTTACATTGTTGATGCATTGTATACTCACGCGTATGATTGTATTAGCACACAACAGTCTTCTTCCGCATTTACATACACAGGTAGATCGTTCAGCATGTGTATAAGCAGGCATTATAGGCAGCAAAAAAATACATCATGAGGTTTTACCAGAGAAAACAAGTGCCTGAATTGCTCTGGATTGATGGGTCTGGCTTTTGTTTAAACTTATGTTAATAATTTAAATGTTTTCATGCCGATTGGTGAAATATGGCTGAGCTTTAATGTATCATAACACCTATAAAAAAAAAAAAGTTTTATTGACACAAAAATATTTTACAAGTTGATTTTGGTAAACAGTAGGTACAATTCTGCAATTGAACACAATTCGAATGACCACTAACACCTAAACTAGGCCGAGCCTGTACCTTAGGCGTTAGATCTCTCCCGGGTAACTATCTACAGACGTGTACATTAAGATCCAAATCCAATATAATGTAACCCATATTTGCAAAATAAATGTATATTCTATTCTATTGTATCATGAAGTTGTGTGTTGTGAAGTTGTGTGAAAAAAATGTACGAGAAATATCGAGGTAATCCACTCAGAGCACTGATTTCAACCGCACTTGGACGAACTGCACCAGAGGGGCAATTCTAGTAATTTTAAGAACGTCCACAGTCTGATCTCGGTCTCAATCTGTCAAAAATACCTCTAATTTCCTTACATTTTGACAAGTTTCTGACATTTGTTTGTCGCCGAGATGAGACTGCGACTAGATTTTGAACGTTTTAAATTACGAGAATTGACCTTCTAAGCACTTCCATTAACCGCACTGAAACAAAATTATCTCATTTATTTCATTAATGATCATCGACTATTTGATTCTTGAAAGTTCAGTGCTATCTTTGTATTATGAATTAACATTTTATCTAAAAATATAGCCTTTGTTTTGACTGAACATGTTTATCCTTATAAAACTTAAGAAATCTTGTAAATATCCTCGTATCGATATTTATCTCCAGTGGCAACCCTAACTGAAGACAAACATTATTTTCCGTCGGCTGTGTGTTGGCGATGTTTGCGCTAATCCCGCGCTTTCAGCGCTGAATACCCCAGAAGTGGCTCGCTGAAAGAAGCGCAAATAGGCTGAGAGGGGCGAGGGGCCACACTGAAGCTGACAATGTTTTATTTTTGTTGTAGAGCGGGTAAGGAGCGGTATGGCCCTCAGTTAAAAGAGGAAGGGAAAATTTTAACATCAGGAAATTGATCGCAATATGAAAAATATGAAAACAATTTTTTTTTTCTATGACGAATTTTTTATTCATTATTTATTTATTAAAACTTTATGCACAAATAAAAAAAAATCTGTACAAAGGCGGACTTAATGCCTGAGGCATTTTCTACCAGTCAACCTTAGGGTGATGCAGAGACAAAACATGGCAGGTGCAACATACAGGATAACTAGCTAAGAAATGACAATAAAATACAAGAGTTTTTTCTTTGTAGTTTGTGAAAGGAAGTGCTTCGCGTTCAATAAGAAGACGTAGGAACGACTTGGCCCTACCGTTGTTGAAGGCAAGGCAGCTGTTCCTAAAAAATTAGAAGATATTATTATAATCTTTTTTTTTTAAGTGTAAACTTCTTTAGCGGCGTTGCACACTTTTTGTAATGGGTAAAAAATGTTAAACTCGCGTCAGGACACGTGACCGTCAGGAGAGATTCCCCCCCCCCTCTCTTTCTACGGCGGCGCCACGGAGCAGATCTGTTCCGTGGGCGGCGCCAACCGCAGTGAACCAAGTACACACGACAATGGATGGATGGATGGATGGATGGAATTGGAAGTGGAAGTGGAAGTCGAAGTGGAAGTCGAAGTGGAAGTCGAAGAGGACGTGGACGTGGACACACTGCTGTGTATTCGTAACATTCGTGTATATAAATTGTTTAAAATATGGAAATTGAACAAAGTGCATCTATTAATGAAAAAAGGGACGCAGAAATAGTGAAAAAAAATGAGTTATATTAATTCAATTAATAATTGATTTATTTCAACGTTAATATTCAAGTTTTCACTTCTGCCGGCACTCCCGGAGTGCAACCCGTCTTTTTTTTATCTGTAGACGCAAATTATTCAATCTGACATGCTAAGACTAGGAGGCACATCTCCGTTTAAAAACATTCAAAAACGATTAACACCAAGTCTATTATAACATACATTATCATCTACAACCTAATCCTTCGCCATCCATTCAAACAAACAAAAGCGTAGCACCGTAGCTATCTCCCATCGTCCCGGGGCTACGCCGCTACGGCGTAGGCGGCCTACGGCGCTACGGAGCTACGAGCATACAACTGCATTCACGCTACGAGATTTAGGTCAGACGCTGTGAAGCGTTGTAGCAATTAGGTACTATAGGGCCTATCCTTACAATATGCGATAAGGAGCTCACGTAAATGGCTCTTGTTCGTACCATCTTAGATGAAATATTGACGTGTCACAGCATCTCTTAGGCTGGGTCCAGACTTCTGCCAAGACTGTCTTCAGAGTATCGGTCTATGGAAACAATGATAGTGTGCACACTTACAATCTAGTCACATAGTCAAAATGTTCCTAAATCTACTGAAAAACGATTTTGAAACAACGGAACTGAAGACTAATTCCAGTTAATAAAAACGTTCAAAATCTAGTCGCAGTCTCATCTCAGCTACATTAATGTCAAAAACTTGTAAAAAAAATGTAGGGAAAGTAGATTGTGCTGTGACTGTGAACGTTTTTAAAATTACAGGAATTGGAGTTATTCCGGCCTGAACCCCTCCCCCCTGACCCCCTCCCCCTCGATCCCCTGCTAGTTCGTCTTCTGTTTTAAACTTTGTCTTATCCACTCACGATATCTATATATCCACTATAAGGTTTCTCATTCCGGTTTGATCCAGTTTTTCTTTTGTTTTTTCTTCCTGAAGGATCGTCAGCAACAAAAATAATTACAGGGTTTATTGAAATACATACGTTCGTAATGCTTATTGTAACGGACATGTGTTTGCCCCTCTGTTCTGTCTACGGACAAATATAATATATTCCATTAAAAAAAAATTTGTTCTTCTATTACTATTTATTTACTTCAGTTAACGTGCAACTACATTGAACTTACGTTTAATTAATACGCTTGATACGCAGTACCAACAAGTACGCAGCAAGGGATGCCTTGCAAATTACGTACATGTAGGTACCATTTGAAAAAAATCCGCTAGAGAAAGCAATAACAACTTCTGTAGAGTATTAAATTTTGTAGGTCAAGTGGCACCCGTATATTGAGAGCACTGGTTCCGTAGTCAGGGATGCCTCTTCAACAAACTCAATAGCAGAGGATTATTAATTTACTGAAAATGTTGTTTTTAACTGCGAAGTTCATTTTAATGGTTCTTATAAGGGTAGGACTTTTGTGTATTAAATTAATCAGCCTGTTTCAACTCCCGACGTATGAAGAGCGGTTTTATAAGTTTGACGGCTCTGTCGTTTTGTGTATCTGTGTGTCTGTATGTGGCATCATAGCTCTCAAACGTATATTCCAATTTCAAAGCGGATTTTTTTTTATTAGAAGGCTGGTTTCCTAAATTTGAATAAAGTCTGATAGTAATCACTGGACAAGATTTAAAACAAACTTAATACAAAAAAACGTTTAAACTATAATTAAAACGACACGGGCAACCTTATCTAAGACTTTTTCTAACCCATTATAGGTCAAAAGAGCGTCAGACTGCGAGAAAGAATTCTAATTTAATTCATTGAACCCATTTCTGCGCGTAATCCGGTCTGCGCTGAAAGCAATCGAATACATTACGACGACAGATGGCGCTATTAACAGGGAATTATAAATGGGGAAGTCAAAGGAAAACTTTAGCCATAAAAATGATTTTTTTTTTCATTTAATAAGAGAACATAAATCTTAGAAAGTGTTCGTGGTGATGTAGTAGATGTTAAAGTAGTTTTTCTACACTATATAATCAGCCTGTAATGTTCCCACTGCTGGGACACAGGCCTCCTCTCTGTGAGAGGGAGTGGGCCATAATTCATAATCCACCACGCGGGCCCAGTGCGGGTTGGTAGATGTCACTTGTCTTCGAATTTTTGGTTCTAGGACATGCCGGTTTCCTCACGAGGTTTTCCGTCACCGTTTTGAGAGCAGTGGTGATGAAATAATGTACACAAAGTAAAGCGCCTGTCTGGGTTCGAACCTACGACGTATATCTCGTAAGTCGCGGTCGTTACCACTGGGCCACCACTGCTCTTTTCTACACTAACTAAAGCTTTCTAGCCATGCCAACTATTTTAAGCCTACTAAAATGGGTGTATTTGCATTTTTTTTTAATCCAAGGAGGCTTCTCAGGAGTAGTTATAGAGGGAATGTCCATTGCATCTAACTAATTTTTTTTATGACGTGAAAATGTGATTCGGATATCCTATTTACAGAATAAATTATTTCATTTTATTTCACACGAACTTTGCAATACGCAACATAAATGATCTCGGATCGAAGGACCAAACTATTACAAAGTTTTTTTACAGCTTACAAACAACTAGCAGCGCCCCGCGGTTTCACCCGCATAAGTTTCGATCCCTTGGGAATATCATGATGAAAAGTATCCTATGTGTTAATTCTGGTTATAAACTATCTATGTGCCAAATTTCATCCAAATCCGTTCAGTAGTTATTGCGTGAAAGAGTAACAAACATCCATCCATCCGCACAAACTTTCGCCTTTATAATATTAGTGTGATTAGTGTTAGTAAGAATAAGATAGTAAGAAAAGTAAGAAAGATAGTAAGGAGTACGATTACGAAATAGAAATATGAATTATTAGTTATTGTAATTGTTGAATCATATATTTTACAAGATTGAACGAATCAAAATAAAAAAATGTGTTCAGTAGGACGATACGCGACGATACGACGACGACGATTGGACGATTTGCGTGTCCGTTGACCATTATTCATACAGTTCCAGATTTAATCTGCGACTACAAACGTCAGTGTACAGACATATAATAGAAAACGTTGCCACCAACGCCGTGTTCGGCGGTTACATTAATAAAAGAAACTCCATGCAATGTAAGAATAGAATAGAATACTCTTTATTATGTACACCATATAAATTACAGACATAAATATAGAAAACTTTACAATGGGTGACACAATGGGCGGTCTTATCGCTAAGAGCAACTAAAGACTAAAGAGTAACTGTGGCCTATATTGCTGTGGGTTACATTGCGTGGAGTTTCTTTATTTTTTACCGTCTATAAATAATTATGTCAATGCCTGTCCCTGATTTTCATGGAATACCCACACGACATATTTTGTAGATTCTGCTTATTTCTCTTACTCTAGCTATTTCCTATAACTTACATAAAATGTAGGAAATTATAAAATAAAGCGTCCTAGTGCACTTACCTGAATGTTCAGCAGAATGCAGGGAATCTTCTGGATAGATTTTATTACCTGACGTAAATGTTATTGTATATCTGAAACTGTAAAAAATGAAACAGGTGTCGCGAGAAACCCGGTTGGAACAAAGTTCCTTTAGCTTTTGTAACAGTGTAATATTTTGACCGTTACGACACCTTTGTTACCTAAACAAAGTGGCACTCCGGGAGTGCCGACAGAAGTGAAAACTTGAACAATTACATGTGTATTTTTTTAATAAAATACTTTGCCATCACTCACTGACATATCGGAAATACATTAAAACCCAGTACATCCCGAGGACAGCCGAACACATCCGAACCGGTGTCGGTTACGGTAACAGTGGCGCGAATTCAATAGTTTATTCCCATCTCAAAAATGCCTAACGTACCTAAAGAAGCTTTCACTTTAAAAAGTGTGACGGCTAAAATGTTACACGTTTTTTTCTTCTAGCTCTCATTCACCAAGTGTGCAGAATATAACGTGCTATAAGAAAAATCCGTTCCAAAACGAAAAACTTTACCTCAACACCATTTTCATTTACCAAAATGATGATTGCTTTACATACACCAACCACCTCTTACGTAATGCTCATTTACTTCGGCAGCTCGTATTAACATCGCAACGTTTGTTACAGAGGGTGTGAGCATAACCGACGCCATTTTAACACAACATGAGCACGCGCAGCTTATGGTAAGTTTGTCATTCAGTTGTTGCGTAATACTTTATTACTCGCAGAATGTGCTTGTAAGCTGGGGAATATTCTGACGAAGTTTATTGGAAAATATGCAGTATATCGCTGTGTTTCCTGGGTGGTGTGGCTGAATCAAACTTCCCACATCCCAGCTAAGCAAACGGAGTCTTACCTAACATATTTTCTGTAGAAGAAAGACAAGTGAAAGACATCTTCAATGTTATGACAAGTACCCATCACGGCAGATGAATCTTCTACTCTATAATAGTATGTCTAAAAGCATAAAGTTTGTTATACTACCGTGGAACGACTCGACAGACCAGTTCCATACACAAAGCGAAACCTAATATTACACCGACATTAAGTAAGAATCAATAATGTTCAATTTGTCGTAATATATTTTACGTCAGGCAAAAATATTCGTTTGCAAGTCGAGTCAAATTCTAAATTATTGAGCTTAATATCATATCAAATGTAACATTCGAACAGCGATAATATCTCCCCACTCGCTGTGGGATCTAATACTCTTATCAATAAAAACTGGCTGCGCGTTCATGCTTCACGTATCTTTCTACCTTTAAAATGTCAAGTTATAAAAAAAAATTGGATATCATTTCAAAATATCGAGTCATAAATAAAGATATGTCAAAAGGAGTCCAACCTCGGAGATCCCGGGACTCTGATAATCATCCATAATACGAAGTCAGTTAGATTACATTCTGAACGGAGCTTGAAAAAGGAAAATAAATTACAGAGGCAGGCTCTGATAAATCGAGCCTTCGCCCCGATACGGCGGCGGACATTTTTTCACACATTTTCGGCACAGCTTTGAAATTCACTGCTGATATTTTCAGACAAGATTTCGTGGAATAAAGGCTATTTTCTGATGAAATTATGTTGTTTTTGTGTATGGGAGTTATATTAGTTATGCGACTGCGAATTAAATAGGCGATTATAATCGCCTATTTAATTCGTTAAGTTCCATAACCCGCCTAACTACACAAACTATGTTGGAACTGAGCTGACCGCATCTTACAGGCATTGTTCTAGATTAGTTACGGGACAATTCATGTCAGCACTTGATAGCACTTAAGCAATAAATCTCAAAACGGTGAAGGAAATCATCGTGAGGAAACCGGCATGTCTTGAACCAAAATTTCGAAGCCACCGCACCAACCCGCAATGGGCTCGCGTGGTATAGGTATTACAGCCCACTCCCTCTCGAAGAGAGGAGGCCTGTTCCCCAGCAGTGAGAACATTATAGGCTGATTATATATTATGCAAGCAAAAAATAGACACATTCGAAAACCACGTCGAAATCTTTCAAAAATTAAAACCAAGTTACTTGATGAAATTTAAAAGTCGCTTACATACCGAAATTTGAATTCAAAGGCACTTCGAAATATATAGCCTAATAAGTGTAACAGGCTTAATCCTGAAATAATCAAGCCGAGTTGCTCGCTGATGCCAGATTTAAATTAGTATTCAGTCGGCACCGCGGCGTTTTACAGCTTAAATTCGAAGACCTAGGTATATACTAATGGAACTAGGTTTATTAGGCTACTCATTCTCTGGTATATTGCTTTTATACTGTCGTTTTATTCGCTGGAAGGTTAGATTCTGACACTAAATGCTTCTTAGCATCAACGTTTTCCACACAAAGACTGCGACCGTTTCTCTTTAACTAATTACTGACGTATAGCAATGTGAAGAGACATTTTCAGCAGCAGATTTCACTCGGCTGACATTACTGTAATTACTGCTTACTGCAGCATTAGTAGTTACTGCATGTTGATTACTTTCGCCATTCGTCCTTCTTCAACATTATAATCAACCTCTTTTTGTACTGGCCCTATCAAAAACCTTTATTTTTTATAATAATTTTGAAATAATTTCTTTTACGTCAGATGAGATTTTTTTCCTGGAGACATACTTCACTTGTCACAATTTTCTCTCATACGACGTCCGGAATTTTTATTTATCGTGAAAGAAACACCAAAATTTATTGACTAAAACAGCAAATTATAATTTATTGGATCGTGCATGTTCATCGTGTTATTAATTATTTGATTCGGGGTATGTATTTTTTATCTTTTTGGCCTTTCATAGCCTTTCGTCATGTTCAATATTAATACCATCCGTTCTGTGCTAAAGGTTTCCCCACATCTTCGACGGAAGACTACCTACATTTCACGTTTTGATTGAATCCTATTGTCTGGTATGTATAATTGTACGTTTTTCTTGGGGTTTAATGAGATTTGCTTGCAACTCGGGATTCTTATGGTGATAATTTTTGCCCCAGATAGAAGTCCGAATTTTCTGCGAGCCGATTTATTCGGCTCCATCCACCCACCCAGACATCTTGTATTTGGACTCCTGACCGGCTGGCTGCTTTCCGATCACGCTAGCCACAGGCCGTAGTCCGCAAGTATTCCAGGACCAAGATCGATTCCCCAATTACCTTTTTTTACCCTGTAGTTATAGACCTAATATTTTTTTTCCTTTAACGCTATAGCAGGTTGGTATCTTTTTGTGGACTTATTTTCAACCACGTTGGCGTGGATCAATGTTGATTGCAATCGATATTAGACTCGTCGCGTTGCATTGAAAACCTAAATTTTATTTTTGATACTAAAACCTAAATGTAAAATGTAAGTTTCTTATTATTTAAAACCCATGTGACAAGTTTTCATATTTAGTTTTTCTTTTTTGTATTTTTATATTTTTTTCCTATTTGTGATTTCGATTTTTTATTCAAAAATTAAACGTGTTTGTCGGTGAAGTGTCTTTCCATTACATTTCGCTACATTACGTAATTAACTGCCTACTACTTAATTTTGACTACTATTTCCTACTCAAACCTGCTAAAACGACAACTGAAATCTCTATGACTAAACAACCTTCTAAAACGTCAATAAGATCTACACTCAAAGTACATTTTAAGCTCTTAACCCCCGAAAGCTATTGCGACTTAAGGGATTAACCTTAGTTATCGCGGATTTGCGTCCAGCACCTGCGCCTACGCGTCAGATTAATGCCAAGAGCCGCCTAATCCCCGGTGCTTTTATCATGCTGACATGTGGACCACCTTTTCTGTCCTTTAAACATTTGAGGACTTACTTTAAGCGATATAATAGAAGATAGTTTATTAAATATACATCATACTCATCATGAATTATCATAGAATATTTAAACTTTGTTCAAAGCTGCTATTGAGGCACATGCTTGAACCATCATCATCACTTCAGCCGAAAGTCGTCCACTTCTGGACGTAGCACAGTGGAACGAATGTATGGGAGCGGTTGGACGTAGACATGTCCGAAAAAAAAGAGTAAAATTATGCCAAACTAATGATGCCATCTTATTCGATTACTTAATGCCTTCATAACTTGTGGTGATGAATTTCTTCATAACTCCCATATTTCGGGAGTAATTTGAGAAAATGTGAAATTTTACTATGAAAATGAGTGTATCGAGCTCTCTCCCTCCTGATTCCGGGCTTGTTTCAAGTAGCGGTCTCTAATATCGTAATGCTATTACTAAGAGCTATATTTAATACTAAGACACATAGTGCGCCAAATGTGCACTTTCTGGGATAAAAGGAAATGAAAATTTAAAAAAAAAAAACGTTTTTTCCCCATTTGTATTTACTTTAAACCGCAGACAGACTTATTAAGAGGTCTATAAATATATTATATATATACAGAAATATATATTAACAAAAATATTCACAAGAACTGATGAGAGTATGACTTTTAAGTAAGTTGATAATAAATTACCTAGTTTCATTAAAAGTACAATAAATAATTAAGATGTAAGCTCTAATTTACTAAGTTACACATTTTAAAACAATAACATCATTTAATTATCTTCGTCATCATCATCATCATCAATTAATTCAAATTCAGAATCGATGTCCGCTAAATCATTTATGTTAACAAATTCGATATCACTTTTCTCAGAATCCGTAAGCTCATAAAATTCCTTAAAAGAAGATTTTTTTACAAACTTATTTCCTTTTGGACGGATACTTGTAACAAGTGGATCAGAAGACAGTAAAAGATTGTGCATAATATCTTCATTGCATGAGATACTGCTATGCTTTCGAGAATGCCCCTCTCTATATTTTCTAAAATCTTTATTTCTAGCCTCAGATGCCTCTTCGGATAGAAAACCAATGGGCACAATTGACATGTTCTGAACTATGTCTGGCCCATGCATTAAAATTTTATGAAGTGAAGAAGGCATATAATACCATGGGTATAACTCCACGTAAAGCTTAGCAGTATCAAAGCAGAACTCTCGGAATTTAGTTACGTTGATCTTCTCTCCTGATGAAATACACTGCAAGATCACACAGATTTTTCTTAAAAGCATAGCATCTATTCCGGTCAGTTCAGCAGATTTAGTGTAGTTTTCAAAAAATCTCCTTGCCGAGTTGCCATTGTTGGTGGATCCACTGCCTTGTTTCACAACATCGAGAAGTAAGCCCGTTTCTCTTCTTACAGCCTCTTGAACTCTTTTCTTCCTGTCATCAACTTGCCTTTTTGCTATATCACCCCTTACTTGCCATGATTTTATGTCTAATTTGTAGGAAATGTGTAATAAACATTCCATTGAGCGAATCCAAGCGTGAAGGGTGCTTAAGCCATATTTATACATGTCCTCGTTTGCGTGTTTATCTTTGATTAACTCTAAATTATTCATTTCTTTAGGACAAGCCTTGCATATGTCACACACTGAAGCTGCTGTATTGGATATAATGGAATGAATTTTACCATCAATCATTGTCAACAGCAGTTGGTGTTTGACACTAATTCCATCAGTGATGGTGGATGGAGTTAAGGCTTCAATCTCTGCTTCGATTTCAGCCATCTCTCTCTGCACATTTTCTTTGGTTTCCTTTATAAACTTAAACAATATTGGCCGGCAAAATGAAGTGGAAGATGGTCGCTCGTTTTCCCAAATTGTTACACCTTTTGAGACGAGCCGCAGTGGTACAAGACTAATCATAAAATTACTAGCAAGATCGATTTGCTCATCTTCACTCGTCCTTTGATGATAAATGCTTTGGCTAGATGATCCGTCAAAACCCCATTTGCTGGTCAATACGAGCTGTTGATTGGGATCAACAGGGGTTTCTAACGACCTAATAAGTCTTCTTGAGGTTAAATCCATCAAGGCTTGTAATTTGATTTTTGCAGAGCTCTCTGTAACTGTGAGATCTTCTTTGGCCGGATAGCACTTAATTTTTTCTTTAACCAACATGTAGTAACTCGGGTATTGAAGAGCTCCTTCTTGAGTGTTGAAATCCCGAAGAGTGTTATAGCGCCATTTCGATAAGTTCATCGATACATAAAGAGCCAATGCCTTCAAAGGGGATATTTCCCGTACCTGAATTGATTTACCTTCAATGAAGGCTTTGATTTTTGAGGCCTCTTCTGGATTCTCCGTCAAGTATTTCATAACATAAGCTGTATCGCTTTGTCCTGCCTTTTGAAGCGCCCTTTCGGCCGAAAACATAATTTCAGCGCTGCTACTGCTGCATGAAAGACTATCTTCAGTGCGTCTTCTTTTTTGCCGGTTACTAAGGTCCTCAAAAGATTTACGAGGACTAGGATGTGTACAAGTTGAAGCATCAGATTTAGCAGGAGAAATTATGGGCTCGATGACGTCACTTATATTTTCTGTAGAAGGTTCCATATTTTCATTCTGTAATTCCGGCCATTGAATTGCAGCCTGTAGCCAAATCTCATGTTTCTTCCGAAACTTATCTGTGCTTCTTCCAGACTGTGTCCATTTTGCATAAATGCGGTAGCAAAATCGACGACACCAGTCTTTTAAACTTGTTTCAGCACTTTCACATAACTGAACACAACTGTTATCTTTTAAAACACTGAACAAATAGTTAAAGTCGCGTAAATCTTTATGTGCGCGTGCGCATAAAGCAACGTGAATATCAAGATTTGTATTAAAATTTGGAAAATACATTGCGAGATTAGCTTGGATACAACGAGGTGTAAATCAACACTGATTTTAAAGTTACTAATAGTGACCTATTTATATAAAATCCAGGTATCCCAGGTATCCTTTGTTAAATATTGCAAGGTAATTAGTTATTGTGATAATTAGTAAATGATGCATGCTAAATTAGTGTATTAAGAGCCATTTAGTAATTAAATAATAGCAATGTTCTTATCAGTAATCATTAGTGCATCAGTTTTATATGTAAACCTTAAGTCCCTAATTATATATCCTAATTAGCTTATATCTTCTCTAATTGGCTGCTCAGAAATGTTATTGTAATAAGGTAAACCTTTAGAAAAACGGTTTTAATCAACAAAATAAACAAAAAATAAAAAAATTGTGTTATAAAATAAACATCACTCTTTATCCCAGAAAGTGCACATTTGGCGCACTATGTGTCTTAGTATTAAATATAGCTCTTAGTATAAGCATTATGATATTAGAGACCGCTACTTGAAACAAGCCCGGAATCAGGAGGGAGAGAGCTCGATACACTCATTTTCATAGTAAAATTTCACATTTTCTCAAATTACTCCCGAAATATGGGAGTTATGAAGAAATTCATCACCACAAGTTATGAAGGCATTAAGTAATCGAATAAGATGGCATCATTAGTTTGGCATAATTTTACTCTTTTTTTTCGGACATGTCTACGTCCAACCGCTCCCATACATTCGTTCCACTGTGCGTAGGGCAATTCAGTGGATACCTACGGCCTTCACAAGATCAACGGTCCACGTTGTGGGAAACCTTCCAACGCTACCGCCATTTTTTTTATTTTTAATAAAACTGAACTTTAAACGGTAATGGAAGTTATAGCAAAACAATTAATCAAATGCTTTCTCCTACCAATATAAGAAAGAAAACAATGTTACATAAATTAATAGCTAAAAACAACAACAAATTACCAAGTTTAGTTATCTCAGATTGTTATCTATGTCCTGGTAACAAATGGCTGCGTATTTGTTGGAAGGCCACAGGCCCTCGGAGGCCTATGTCACAGCCCTCCCACGATACGTTGAAAAGGGACCCTACCCTTATTCGCTACTGTGACATTGGACACTGACAAGCTTGATTAAAAAAGGATTTTTGTTTGCCTTAAATAATGAAGGCGAAAAAGTAAATGGGGCATTTTTAGGAGCGGTGAGGATTACGAGTATGTAAGTCTCGAAAGGAAATTTGCTTTTCGGTTAAATCCAAAGTCGGAGGACAGATAAAAGCTAATTGACCATTGTATTTTCTTCTTTCAACTGTCATGATATGAATACCTTTGAAAACTACGATACTAAAATGTGTTTCTGGATTTTAAACAGGAAACAATCTATTTTCGAGAGCAGTGGTGGCCAAGTGGTAACGGCCGCGACTTACGAGGAGTCGGTCGTAGATTCGAACCCAGACAGGCGCTTTACTTTGTGTAAATTATTTCATCACCACTGCTCTCAAAACGGTGAAGGAAAACATCGTGAGGAAACCGGCATGTCCTAGAACCAAAAATTCGAAGACATGTGACATCTGCCAACCCGCACTGGGCCCTCGTGGTGGATTACGGCCCATTCCCTCTCGCTGAGAGGAGGCCTGTGTCCCAGCAGTGGGAACATTATAGGCTGATTATGTGAATCTATTTTCACATAAAGAAACTCGCATCCATTACGTATTCCGATATAAACTTTCATCAGACCGATTAAGAAAACTAAAATATTCCCACTGCGACCGCAGTCGAATAAAAATTTTACAGAATGGTCGCCAACTTTGATACCTAACCGCTCAACTTCCAACAGAATTTAGACTCAAAATTCATAACACTAGAGTTTGAAATCCTCCTGTGGTATAGTTCTGTATGTCCTGGTTTACAGTGCATTTTGCATTCATTTCCCTCGACGCGCTCCGTGGATCTAGAACGGTAGGTAATAGCTCAGAAATTACGAATTAGGGCCACAAAGTGGACTAATACATAACAAATAGCCCCTGGATGGCTATTTGTTCAAGAAGTTTAGCTGCGCTGTAGTCTAGAGGCCGACCATGTTGATTTTAAACTAAAATGGCGGTGAAACCAAACCAAGATCTATTATCCAAAAGATTTTCTCAAAACTGGTAGAAAGATCTCTGATACGCTGCACTTTGTTTAATAAACTAAGTATTCTTGCTGTTTTTTTTTTCAGTAGTCATTAAAACTAGGTATAAAGAAAATAGCTCTTGATTCTACAATACGGCGATAAAATAACTAACACAAATTACTTCTCTCTAAATTAAGTTGACACATTCTGTTGTTCTTTCATTTCCTTTTATTTAAAACCACAACATTCAGCAAATGATCCTGCCTTAAATGTAAATGTTGAATGTAAATACTGCGCATTTATCGTGTAAGCAAAGCCCAGGCTTGACACTTGGCGAGCTGCCAGCCTACTGCCAGGGTGTGTAGCACCTTTCTTTCGGCGGCTGGTTAGGGCTGCCAGGCTTTAGAACGATATATTTGGCTTAGGAAAACTTAGGTCCGGTTTAGTCAGTTTGGCTCCTGTTGTTTCCTTCTTGCATTGTTGTTATTGTGTATGGGCAATAGGACCAAATTAGTCCTCATCTGGAATAGCAATGTTTCTTTACGATATTTTTAGATTTCATTTCATCGTTTTCCACCAGGCGAGATTGGGGTCAAGAACGGGCTTAATTTGCAATTAATAAAAAAATTGGTCAGTAATACATAGAACTTCTTACGTGATCGCCTGGGGAAGACCTATGCTAAAACGCAAAGCAATATGGAGATTTCAGATGTCCAAAGGTTTAATTTAAATTAATTGTAAGTCTAGTTTTTAAATGGCTAATAACTGCTATTTGTAATTGAATTACGTTTGACAAGTGAAAGCTTTGGAAAAAACAGTGGCACTCCGGGAGTGCCGACAGAAGTGAAACTTTGAACAAAAACGTGTGTATTTTTTTAATCGTCAGGCAATATTTCGAAAAATTGATTTGGTGTCGGTTACGGTAACAGTGTCGCGAGTTCAATGGTTTTTTCCCATCTCAAAAAAATGCCTAACGCGCATAAAGAAGTTTTCACTTCAATAATATAATACTAGTTTCGGAGACAAAATATCTTGTTATATTCACGTCTTTCTTGACTATACTTCTCCTGATATTGTGCTGCCAGCCCTAGTGTTGGTAACAATCGCGTTAGGCGACACTCGATGCCGAGTTTAAATCGATTGTTACATAACGAGTTCTTCTTCCAATTGATCGGTTTTGTATTTGGGAGAGACTTTAGCTGGTTATACAATGTGTTTCAGTGGGGTGTGACCAAACTTGGGGATGTGGTACAAGCCATCAAACTGAACAACTTTTACCCGGGGACCAACATCGAAATCGTGAAAAAAAAAAATCAGTCGTCCCATATATTTGGTCAAGTAGGTATTGAAATTTTGTATGGGACGACTGATGTTTTTTACCCATATTGCCGATGGGATAATATTATACTTACAATGAACACAATCCTCGGAATCTCTGTTACCATTCGATCAACTGGAAAAAAGCTTGTAATAAAAGAAGTCCGATCAGTCGCAACGTCAAGAAACTTTGCTGTATGTAAGACATACACTGCCTAAAATCTATTGTTTATGAATCATCCTTGTTTCTTGTAGTCATGGCCGAGAAAATTCTTGCGCAAAAATTTCATGCGTTTAGACCCCGCGACTAAAGATATCCTAGACCACGGGGTCTAAACGCATGAAATTTTTCACAAGAGTTCCCTATATGTGACGAAGGTGAGGTAAGAAAGATAGAAAGAGACCAAATAAATGCTTAAATCACTACCAACATTACACATAGTAAGAAATAACGCTTCCGAATGCTGCTAAAAGACCAAAACACACCTATTTTACAACCTTCATATACCTACGTATTAACTTTAAATTGCCAATCAGAATCGACATCAACAATTCACATTTTAACAACAAAAAAAGCGAGCAATAAATCCTTCAATTGCAGACCATTACCAGGTTTGCCACTAACAGCTCCTGGTATGCCAATCACTAAGCAGTTATATCGCCGGCGTGATTCCATTCACTCCCCAGGGTCCGTTCACTCCGCTCGCCAGTAATGGCGGCGAACGGATGAGCTATGTTCCACTCCATCGGTCGAGAGCGGTCGGGGAAAGTAATTATTTATTCAGAGAATACCCCAACATTTTTGCGCCTTTACGTAAAACTGTTTATTAGACGACTCACTTTATATTTTATTTTATTGTTTTCGTGAAAATTCCATTTATACAGTACTCTTCTTAAACAATATGAAATTGAAGAACATTTACAAGTTTCCACAGATAAACACAAAAATTTTAAACGAAGAAAAAAAAGACTGTACAAAATACCTGTAAAAAAAATAGAACTGGTCAAATTACATTCGATTTTGGAATGTGTCCTGTGTTCTGCGACAGATTGAGTTGATTGATTGAATAAAAGATAGAGTTGTGTACTGAAGCAGTTGGGATTTCTGAAAAGATAAATGTTAGTTGGGTGAGAACCTCCATACTTTCTGAATGAAATAGAACGAGGTTAGACCATTTATCATTTGCCGTGGGTATTGATTTTTGTTACAAAAAGATTTATATGTGACCTAGATAGTCATTCTGAAGGTTGTGTGGATTTTTACGACATACATTTTCTGAGGCCTAAGAATACCTATACAAGATATTAGAATTGAGTCAAAAGTCACACTAATATTATAAAGGCGAAAGTTTGTGTGTGCGTTTATATGTTTGTTATTTCTTCACGATCAAACGGCTGGACCAATTTTGATAAAATTTTGCATGGAGGTAGTTGACACTCTGGATTAACACATAGGCTACTTTTTATCCCGATATTCCCACGGGATCGACATATACGCGGGTGAAACCGCGGGGCGCAGCTAGTAATTAAATAAAAATATCATCGAGGAAAACATTAATGGTTAGAATAAAAATTTTCTTCGTGGAGAGAAGTTTAAAGGAAAAAAATACAGCAGTAACTTTATATTTCAATATTTTATTGAGTACCTAAAACAGTCAGTGCCTTGTTTTACTATTTACTACATCCAAAGTAAGCGTTTGTGAGGCCACAAGGCGAGCTACTCGCTTCTGAACTGGCGCTGAAGTGGCTACAACGGTGTCGAGTGCGAGCGAGTACGAAGCGAGTGCTGTGTAATTGGAGCGAGTCAAGTCGGCCCGCTAGTAGAGTCGCACTCGCTAGTAACTTTATTTAATTTTTACGTTGGTAGGAAAACTGTCACTTGGACTGCGGGTGTTTTTAGTTTCGTGAGCTCCTGTGAAAAGTAGAAGGAATGGCTTGCTTGTCGTCTCACGAAAATTTCTTGGAGAAAGGACCAATGAAAAATATAAATAGTAGCAAATACAAGAAGTCTTACTCACAGTTACAATCTACACGAAGACTACCTTCTTCTTCTTGTGTATATGTTTTAGTCGTTTTACCAACCTGTCAATTATCTACTTTCTCCATTCCCTTTTAAAAAACTAGTTATCACCACAGATATAGATAGACCTAGATAACGCAAGTATCACGAACTGTATGAAAACTAAGCGTGCCACTTTTTGTCTACCTACTATGACGTCACAAGCTCGCGCTCTCTCGCTCACGCTCACGCAACTAGCAGTACGCAGGACTGAGCGCGAAAGTGGCGGCTTATGATTTTCGAACGTAAGCTGGTGCGATTTTTGGCACGCGAAGTAGTTGCTCTTGCGTTATCTAGGTGTATCTATATCTGTGGTTATCACTCATTCTCTACGTATAGTTAGATGTTATTTCCAGCAATCCATTTCAAATGTGAGAATAATTCCACATGGAAATATGGAACGTATCTAACGTGGTTATGTGCGCCGGTCCCCACTTGACATTTATATGACGTCTGCGGTCCGGTCGCCTGTGGGCCCTCGACGACTGTAAATTAGCTTTTAAAATTAAAATTTAACGCTTCTGCGTCTCTGGCTTCTAAGCTGACGTCAGTTAGAAATGTATGGTTTGTTAATTATGGTCATTACATTTTCAGTGTCTTTTTGACGCAACTTTATATGGCAGTGTGAGGTCCTACTGTTATACCTAATGTGTTTAATCATTAACGCCTATATTCATAAACGTTGCTTAAAATTAAGTACTGATTAGGGACTGTTTAACCATACATTTTTGACGTTTAAACGTCACTGAACTTTAATCATCCATACTAATATTAGGTCCTTACATATGAAATTGGCGTTTTGTATGGAAGGAACAAAAAGTCGAATATTTTTTAATATAATATATTTAATTAATCAAAGTATGAACCATTGTTTTCAATGCACTTTTGCCATCTTATAGGTAGTTCATTGATCCCTTTACTAAAAAAACCAGTCGGACGGGAATCAATAAAATCTTTGAAGGCGATTTGGACTGCCCCATCGGAGTTGAATTTTTTCCCTTGCAAAAAGTTATCCAAATTGCGAAAAAAATGGTAATCTGTTGGAGCAAGGTCCGGGGAGTACGGAGGATGTCTAAGACATTCCAATTCAAGCTCTTCTAATTTGGTAGCCGTCTGTTGCGCAGTGTGTGGTCTGGCGTTGTCGTGAAGCAGCAGTGGCGTGGAGCGATTGACCAGCCTTGGTTGTTTAGCCGCTAGCTTTTCCATCATGGTTTGTAATTGCTGACAATAGACATCAGCTGTAATAGTCTGGCCAGATTTGAGAAAACTGTAATGAACAATACCGGCACTAGTCCACCAAACGGTTACAAGTAACTTTTTTGGGGTTAATTTTCGCTTGGGGCAGGATTTGGCTGGCTGGCCAGGATCCAACCATTGCGCTGAGCGCTTCCGATTATCGTAAAGAATCCATTTTTCATCACAGGTAATGATTCGGTTTAAAATACCTTCATTGTTGCGCCGGTTCAGTAATGTAACGCAGCAGTCGACGCGCGTTTGCCGGTTTGCTTCAGTCAATTCGTGAGGTACCCACCTTTCAAGCTTTTTAATCTTCCCAATTTGCTTCAAGTGAATTAAAACAGTTTTATCACTAACATCGAAGCCTGCAGCTAACTCGGACGTGGTTTGCGATGGGTCCGCTTCCACAATAGCCTTCAATTCTCCATTATCAACTTGGGTCTCAGGCCGTCCACGGGGCTTGTTCTGCAGGTCGAAATTTCCAGAACGAAAACGTTGGAACCAAAAACGAACTGTGTTTTCTTTTGCAACATGACCGCCATACACATCATTCACCCTTCGAGTCGTTTCCGCAGCACTAGTGCCACGGCGGAACTCGTACTCGTAAATAATGCGATATTTTAAATTTTCCATTTTGTAAAATGAGTGACGCAAACAGAAAAAACAGAAGAAAAAAAACAAATGAATGACGGTCATCGAAGCACAAATACATGAGTAAATAGCTGTACAAATTTGAATTTGGAATTCCTTACCAAAGAGGAGAAATTCGTGATTAAAGTGGCCAGTACGAAAAACGCCAATTTCATATGTAAGGACCTAATATTACTATTTACTAATACTCCCACAAGGTGGACCGACGACCTTGTGAAGGCGGCAGGAACTCGTTGGATGCGAGAAGCACAAAACCGGTCGAAGTGGAGGTGCTTGGGGGAGGCCTATGTCCAGCAGTGGACGTCTTTCGG
This sequence comes from Amphipoea oculea, assembly GCA_945859645.1. Taxonomy (NCBI): domain Eukaryota; kingdom Metazoa; phylum Arthropoda; class Insecta; order Lepidoptera; family Noctuidae; genus Amphipoea; species Amphipoea oculea. Next base: position 19,897,557 of record OX243880.1, read on the forward strand.
CTGAAATGATGATGATGAATACTAATTATATTACAAATTCGAAAGTAACTCTATCTGTCTGTCTGTCTGTATGTTACCTTTTCACGCCTAAACCACTGAACCGATTTAGATGAAATTTGGTATAGAGATAGTTTGAGACCCAGGAAAGGACAAAGGCTACTTTTTATCCCGATGTTCCCACGGGATCGAGACTTATGCGGGCGAAACCGCGGGGCGCAGCTAGTCGTTTATAAATAAACCCCTATAAGTGCCTACCAATAACACAAAGTTTTATGAATTTAGATCTAGCCCTAAATCAGTTTGCAATTCACAATTTCTAACTACCTCTGCCTAGAACAGAGATTTACATTGCAGTGCTTGCTTCAAATTAGTAATATTAATTAAAACTTAGTCGCTTGTTCGACTGACTCTGACAATTATTAGTATACGATTCGGATTAGGAAAGTTAAGTTAACGAGAGCCCTGAACAATCATGATAATTGCAGGCTCAAGTAACTCATGAATATCTAAAGTCTTGACTTGACTTTAAGTACGACTATAACTAAACTAATATAACTTTATTAATACCTACCCTGGAGCAGTGGTGGCCTAGTGGTAACGGCCGCGACTTACGAGTTGTAGGTCGTAGGTTCAAACCCAGACAGGCGCTTTACTTTGTGTAAATTATTCCATCACCACTGCTATCAAAACGGTGAAGGAAAACATCGTGAGGAAACCGGCATGTCCTAGAACCAATAATTCTAAGACATGTGACATCTACCAACCCGCACTGGGCCCGCGTGGTGGATTACAGCCCACTCCCTCTCACTGAGAGGAGGCCTGTGTGCTAGCAGTGGGAACGTTATAGGCTGATTATATATGTAATACCTACCCGTACTAATCTTGCGTTAGGGTTATCATTGTATTTTATAACAAAGTCACATCACACATCATCATCTCACATTTGCGACTACAAAGGAAGATTTGATCGTCTGTAAAGCGGGAAAATATCTATTGACAGCTTTCCAATTTAGTCGCACGATTCAGTGCGTAGCAAATCGACTTAGCAGCGCCGCCAAATCGCTATTAATGTGTATTCAATGTTACTATAAACAGGCTAAACAACTACGTATGTGTATTACAGGGTAAATGATACGATTAACGCCACACAATCAGGCCTGCTCATGCCTGCGTAAGCACATTGTATCGTTACTCATGTTAAAACGAGAAAGGATGCTGGGGATTTTCCATTCAAGTGCCTTGATCTGTCAAGCTCCGCTAATGAGACACAATTGATTTTCTATTGTTTCGCCGCCGATCGGCGAACCGCGACGCTTGACCGGTTAATGTATGTTTACGCCTTGACCTGTTACGATGGTCACCGAAATCGCAGGCCTTAAATCCACCTCTGTACTTACGCATAAAGTTTAATAAGTAAATCCTAGTCATACCGCAATAGACTACAGAACTTATCCTGTAATTACAATTCCTAATTCCTACATTTATTAGGCATGAACTTCTAATGTTACTTCAAGTTCAATGTCGCTCAACCCGAGCCCTTTCGCTTAAACATTTGGCGCAACATTTCTCATTTAAACTTGTCTATTGTTGTTCAGATGTTAATAAACATGAACGTAAATTCAGCCAGACATCTTCTTGTGCCATTGTGTAAATGCCCGGACCACGATCGGCGATATAGTACCGTTGTCTGGGTATTCGCTCTGCTATTACGGCGTGAAACGCCATCTTGGAATTTTGACACATCAATAATAGAGACTCTGATTTGAAACTAACTCGTTTTAATTATTGTAAGACGAAGATCCGTTATACACGTCTCAGTTTCTTTCGTCGAAGGACTCATCAGGAATCCTGTAAGCTTTTATATGTCACGGCAAACCACCGGTTGTATGGTGTACGGTGGCGGAGCCGTGCCGTAGTGCCGCCGTGTCAGTCAGCAAACCTCCATATATAGTGATCCATACCATACTACACTGTCGACCGTGCCCACACGGCGAATCCGTAGTTTTTCACGGAAATAAAACGCGTGTGTACAACGGGTCTGAAACTCGATAGCTTAAAACGTGGATATCTTTAAACCAGCAACATTTTAAATTAACACCAAAGCTTGCAAAAAAGCTTTTCGTAATAAAAATGTAAACACCCATTTCGACTTCACGTTGCAAGGTAATCTATCTATCAACGACCTACTGTGAAAGTGACACCAGATTCGTATGAATAGGTTTACGATTCACTGGCCACCCTCTGAACACGCCTGAAGGAACTCGTCTCACCTTTGCAAACCTATAATCCCGCCCACGCCACATAGGTACTTATAATAAAAATTTTAAGTTTACAATCCTTAAAATGGCTGAATCGTGATAACTCGCCGAAGTTTCACCTTTACGGGCGATTTGTGGGCGTTCAAAGGATAATAATGCATTTTAGAATGGCAAATTATTTTTTCGTAGTAATATATCTAGCCTCATTTTTCATATTTTTTTATACAAGTAAAATACATAGAATATTGTATGCCCAACAAAGTAAAACGCAGGTGTCTCAAATCCAGCGGGCGAGACGTTTATAAATGAAGATTGATAGCTTACAAGAAATGGAACCTCTACCGCTTTGTCCACGTAGAATGAGGATAATACTACCAACTTCTACCACTATGAATTTTCTTCTTTATAGAGGAAGAATTTGTTAGTTTTATTAGGGTTGGTAAAAAATGGTGCGGCAATAACGAGCAATTCTACTGAGCAATTTTATCTAAGAGAATCTTACTACTAGCAATGTCTGGGCTTTATCATTTCTTATTTTTCCAACCGAACTATGTACGTGACCACCGGTGTGTTGCTTCTTCACGACAACGTCCCGGTCCACACGGCGCGTAGATGTAAAATCCATCCATACTAATATTATAAATTCGAAAGTAACTCTGTCTGTCTGTCTGTAAATTAATAATAGATTAATAATAGATGATAAATTTACCAAAATTGGTCAGATTTGTGCCATGAATAGGTATGTATTATACCTTTTTCTAGGCAGTAGTTGTCTCTTTTAGTCTAAACATGTATTTCCTTTGTCCACAGACGTAATTGTCTGGACTCCCAGCCGCCGCGCTACCAACCCTGAGTGAGTGAAGCCGTGTGCGCCGACGCTGTGGACAATAAGCGCGCACAATATATGGACTGCGCCCGCGCACTCTGTACACACATTCACGAAAAGTACGTAAACTCTTTTTACGGTGATCCAATACTTCTTGAAGATGATGGACATACAGACGTAAACTCACGACTTGTTTCCGACCAACTTTATATCTTTTATTTTATTCGGGAAACAGGTAACTTATACAGTATACTTACAAAACATGAAATTGATAGCCATACACAAGTCTCCACTGATAAACACTAAAATAAAGTCGAAAGAATTGCGATTTTATGGTGTTAGTCGCCATAAAATCCGATATTTATTCCTTTGACTCTCTGTTACTACAGCAGTACTTTATGTCCCCTTTTTACTTTTCTGTCAGAGCCTGATGGATCGATTTTAAGCATTGTGCATAAAGTAAAAATGGGGAAGTGAAATGTAAAACCAAATTAAATACTTATACTTTCTTTTCTTTAAAAAAAAAACAGCCCACTGATACCGCAACTTTTTGCCAATATTAGCAAAATTTACACTTGTGGCAATGCAAATCCTGGCGTGTATTCAATCCTTAAGCTTGCAACACTGATCACACCCTCCTAACATTCAATACTCTTGTGCCGAGGGTATTAAAACTTTAATAAGCAATTGATCCTTTGATGTGCACTCGAAAGGCAGCGTGAAAACATCGTGACAAACATTTACTATTCATATCCCTATGTGTATATCGGAAAGGGGAGCTCACTGCATCTATAGAAGAATATTATGCAGGAATTTTTTTATGCTGTTTTGGAGGCTATCCAATAAGCCTTTCTGAGCCCTGATCCACAACCATACGACAGGCTATCGTATCGAAAACCTGACATTTCGATAACCTGATTTAACTTCCCCTCAACAGCAAATAGCTGTTGGACGAATAGCGGGCGTCTATTTGATTTAAACTGACAAAATTTTCGGGTTTTGGACTTGTGAACAGCATTGAGAAGACTCCTACGATAACAATGATTAATGTTCGATACGATACGGAAGCATATCGAGTGTTTGTGAATAAGGGGGCTGAACACGTAAAACATATTCTATGCTTCGAATCCCCAGATTAGCGGATTCCCCAGGGGTCTTTCATGTAAGGGTGATTATAGACAGTACTTGTGTCACTAAGAAAGAAGTCGAACTATACCTTGATCCAGAATCTTCCTGGACTTTTGCGGGACTGTGGCAACATCTGCCGAACAGTTTCCCAACTATATTAAGGCCCCGACTGCCAGTCTAACGGAATACAGCTGAATACCAGTATTTTTCGTTTGCCTGTCAACTGTTATACATAAACATCTCGTGTCTCCCCAGGTAGGGGTGGTCCATGCCCCACGCGGCGCTACCAGCCTCCGCCATGTCGGCCCCGGCGCGCCATCCTCACTTCTACACCGTCGAGGTCGGCGACACACGGTTCACCATACTCAAGCGTTACCAGAACTTGAAGCCCATCGGATCCGGAGCACAAGGAATAGTATGGTAAGTCTTTATCACACGTACGACCACTCGTATAAGCTTGTCTCTTTTAATTTTCACGCTCGAATTACCTTGCTACGAGGATCTTTTGGAGCTTGAATGGAATTGACAGGGCGACGTTATCGGTAAACATTAGTGAAATTGTTTTGTAAAAATGTATTGAAAAAACGAGATGGCGGCGTTCCTTCCGAGTTCTTTGAACCAAAGAGCTTTTACAACATACAAAATAAATCCTTTGCTAATTGATTATTGTTCTGCTTCGAGAATCAATGACATTTTGATTTCAATTAGAAATAAAGGTACCTAATAATGAACATTGTTCGGTGTCCAATGTCAATCTAAGGAGCGGTTGTTTCAAACGGTTGTTTAACGTAACATACATACGTCAAATAATAACGATTACGTACTCATTGTTATTTGATGTAAGTCAAGGCTATAATTTTGAAATAATTGTAATTTGAAACAACGGCGCTTTTTTTGGTTTGACGTTAATTAGCGCCATTTTTGACGTTTACGCGTACGTCAATTGGACTTGAAACAACCCGCCCTAAGCTAAGATTCGCAATCTAAGCTAAGATTTACGAGTAATATCGTTTACATAGACAGGTAAAGTTAGGATTTCGAAATCATTATTCACCAAATTTATTAAAGCTCGGCTTAGGAGTCTGAATAAAGCAGTTTTAGTTTGTTTTACGAAACCGTGTAATTTTGTAAAACAAACTAAAACTGCTTTATTAGGGTGTCCTTTTAAATCTCAAGTTGATTCCTCAAGAAAATCTTGGCAAGATTGACAGTTCTCCGAAAGTTGAAAATTTAGGGTTCGCAGGCTGTAAGTTTTCTAATTAGAGGGTGAAACATTTCTCATTTCTTTGGATTCTCGGTATAATTATTTCATTAACTATCGCACTTACGCAACATAATAAAATGTTCGCGCAATTTCAATTATCGCTAATTATACATTTGTATGATACATTCAGGCTTCATATCACTGTAGGTATTATACTCAAGTCTGGGATTTCTCTGAAACCTTCGCTTTGTTCCACAAATACCGACAAGCATGCAAATTGGTCTAAGTATCTCATATTTTCTTTTTACAGGAACATGACATTACTAAACAAAGAATTTTCTATTCTATTGCTCTAAAAATTATCCTATTATTTCCACAATACAGATTTCTATATTAGAACTTTTCAGAACTTTCTACACGTGTAAACATTTTTTTTTTAATCTCTACACCTTTAAATAGCTACATTATGGCTATAATGACGCCAATTAAATGATTATATCCAAGTTAAGCACGCAAAAGCGTGTGGACAAAACACGCAACTCTATGCATCCCTATTCGCACGCACACACGCATGAACTGCACACCACACTCTTATAGCTACACGTAATGTTACGCACTGTAGTGGCTTGTCAATGTGGGCGTAGCCAGAGTATCAAAAAGGCTACACATGGCCACAAGGAGGCACATTTACAGTTATGTCTTAACTTTGCTATTCTCCTTTTTCACTTCGAAGTTACCAGACCACTTCTCCCTCTCTTCCCACTTCTTACCTGACCTTAAATTCCCTTCGTCTTATGCAATGTTTAAAGGCATGACTGTATTATTCTTTTCTTCTACACGAAGATCCAGAATTTAAATATCATCTGCCCGATTCTGGTTACGCCCACAGTCACCAATATAATATGTTTCTTTTATAGCTGATCCAGTAGTGTACAATAGCCGTTAGAGATGGTTCAGTTTTACTCAGTCACACTCGGTGACAGTGTGTTCACAATTCCGACGCGGTACACTGAGCTAGTGAGCCGCGGCGCGGGCGCACAAGGGATGGTGTGGTAAGACCGGGCGCCATCTTGCAAACATGGCCGCCGCTTTACATGTTTTAGTCTGCTTTGGTTTTAGGATTAATACTAATATTGACACGACCACAATTTCAGATACTTTAAAGTTTGAGGCCCAAAGGTGGTTCTTCGAAAACAATATTGGCCTATCATATAAAACTATCGGTTTTTTTTTTTTGCAGAATTTGTTGTTTTTCACCATTAATTTCATCCAACAGTGTTCTACCACCATCGGGAATAGGGGATACCATTAAATTATTTTCCAGGTAGCTAGGACAGTTATCTCCCCGTTACAGTAAAACCACGACACAACACAAATCAAATTATTCCTCAGAATCATTTCAAATTAAGGAGGCATTTGAATAAATTCAATCAATAAACTCTGAATCGAAAATTTGATTAAAATATTTGAATTATTCATTTTCAGATATTCATTTACATTATTTCATCTTGGTGATTTGGGTGTTTTTTTTTTTGTATTATTCATGGGGATCATTTTCATCATGGTATAGGTCTATAAGGTTTGTTTTTTCATCTTGGGCAAGGGATTTAATACATGAACATGGACTGAATTAACAACTATTAACTTTGCATGGTGAAAACTTATATTAACATTTTGTATTATCTATCTAAAGTCAGATATTTTCCTTTGTATCTAACTGCAAAACTAACATTTTGCGCTTTAAACTAATAAACAATAACACTACTTAAACAGCAACATGTTATTTGCCTGGCTTCATGCATCCAAGGGTTATTCAGATTCAAGTCTGTTTTATTTTTCATTTGGTTTTCCTACCTGTAAACTCGTGTAAAAGTGACATTTCCTCTTCTTTGCCATCCATTGCTTGCTTGCTTTGTGAATGGAGATTATGTTTGGTTACAGTGCTGCGTACGACACGGTGACACAACAGAATGTCGCCATCAAGAAGCTGTCGCGGCCATTTCAAAATGTGACGCACGCAAAGCGGGCGTACCGCGAGTTCAAACTTATGAAACTCGTCAATCATAAAAATGTAAGTAAAAGTTCAATACTTTCTAAAGTTGGAAACTTTGTTCTTTTGTGATTTGTCTGTTTCTTTTCTTTTTTGTTTAAGTTCTTTCATTGTTCTTTCCAGTCTTTTTATGGACCATTTTATCAATGAATAAAGTATACTTGTTGTGTACAGAAACTTTCAAGGCTACCTTGAAGACATAGTCAAGGAAAGAACTTAATGGCGCCGATTCCCTTGTTCACAAACTAAACTAAATTTAAGTTCAGCACATCTTTTACTTTCTATTTCATTAAGAAAAGGACAGGAGATAAATATTAGTTTAGTCCTGTCAAATTAAGATACTCCATAGACAATTTAGACGTGATTAAAAAATTGGCTATTAAAAATACGTTTACGTCAGGCACGGACTAATTTGACAGGTCTAAACTAATATTTATCTTCTGTCCTTTTCTTAATGAAATAGAAAGAAAAAGATGCACTGAAATTAAATTTAGTTTAGTTTGTGAACAAGGGAATCGGCGCCAATATTATGTTAGTTTCGTACCAGCAGCTATTTTCCGAAATCGACGTGATCCTTCCAGGCTTGCTTCCACTCGGCGAAATAATCTCAACCGTCTTCTTCAATTCACCTTTCCAGATAATCGGCCTTCTAAACGCGTTTACGCCGCAGAAGAGCCTCGAAGAGTTCCAGGATGTTTACCTGGTGATGGAGCTGATGGACGCCAACCTGTGCCAGGTCATCCAGATGGACCTGGACCACGAGCGCATGAGCTACCTTCTCTACCAGATGCTGTGCGGCATCAAACACTTGCATCTTGCTGGGATTATACATCGGGTATGCGGATTTAATTTGTATTTTCTTGTAGAAGTACAGACTTCCAGATTTATCAAATCTGAAGTACGAAGTAAATACTGAAGTTTTCGTTTATTAGAAAAAAAGAGCCTTCCATTTTTGTAAAAGCAGTGGTTATATTTGGTTTCCAGGAAAAAAGATATCCTGTCTCTAAAGCATCATATTTTACACACAGGTCACACTTACACATTAGAAACACACAGATACAGATCTGTATACTTCTTTTGTCAAATAAATATTGGCTTTATATAATATTAATATTTTATTCAAAACAGACAAAATTAGTGAGACAAAGAACTTGGGTTCTATTGGGAATTGGATTTTGAGTTTGGAGAAAGGACCTAACCATAGCCATTTCTACGTACAAAGTCATTATAATATTTTGTTTTCATATTCAACTGGACTAAGCATGTAATATGTTCCTCAGGACTTGAAACCGTCCAATATAGTAGTGAAGAGCGACTGCACGCTGAAGATTCTGGACTTCGGACTGGCACGTACCGCCGGGACTACCTTCATGATGACGCCCTACGTTGTCACGCGGTACTACCGCGCGCCAGAGGTATGTATCGTCAGTTTTACTCGACTTATCACAATTCAATACTTGGTCTAGAACTGCACCGATAATGGCAGTAGGGTTGTATAGTCTGTTCCAAAATTATCTGATGGAAGTATAAACAAACCCTGTTCAAATTAATTCTTACGCAATCACTCACTAAAGGGAATTAGTAAAACACTAGCTGCGCCCTGCGGTTTCACCCGCGTAAATGTCGATCCCGTGGGCATATCAGGATAAAAATAGCCTATATGTTAATCCAAGGTGTCAGCTACCTCCATATCAAATTTTATCAAAATTGGTCCAGCCCTTTGAGCGTGAAGAAATAACAAACATATAAACACACACTCACAAATTTTCGCCTTTATAATATTAGTGTGATTCTGTATTTTAGAGGGTTCTCCAAGAATAATTGTTTGAAAAAATATTTAAATTGTAGGTAATTGAAAAATCATCGAAGGAAATTGAGGTTGTAAAGTTAACCTCAATTTTCAAATTAAAAACGTCTTTAATATGATTTAAAATTAGATCATGGGTTCAAAATTTTAAATAAGTAAATCAAATCACTCAATTTATAAATGGCACTACAAATTGGCATCCACTATTACGTTTTCTGATCCATTTGTACACTGGAAACTGTCGAGTTAACGCAACTGTCTAATCGGTAAAACTGACGAATCAGTGAAACTGACTAATCAACGAAACTGGCGAATTAAATCAACTGATGACTGAGGGAAACTGACCAGTGATACGCAGACTCATAAATCCGTCCTAAATGTTGAAACAGTCTCTTATCATCGTTTTTATTATTCATATTCCCTTTTTCTTCTTACCATGATCTACCTGTCCTGTTCCGCAGGTGATCCTCGGCATGGGCTATACGGAGAACGTGGACATCTGGTCGGTGGGCTGCATCATGGGCGAGATGATCCGCGGCGGCGTGCTGTTCCCGGGCACCGACCACATCGACCAGTGGAACAAGATTATTGGTCAGTCGATAAACTGTTAAATTATGTAGTACCTACACAAAGCCTAAATGGTAGACTTTTTGCCAAATTCATTTCTGTAATTTGACTTGTGTTACCCATTACGGATATATGTATATAGGTAAGATTACAGAAATGAATTATCTTGCAAAGAAACACTTTCACACATGACTAAGACACCTTCTTCTTAGTAGGTTTTAAAAATCTTTTCTTCAAAAGGCGATCCCGACCTGCCATACAACAGATCGGGACCGCCAACTAACTTCGGCAATCTAAAAGCTAATTCCACTGCAATCACCACGGCTTGTTGTTTAACAATTATTATTAACCCATTCACAGAGCAACTGGGCACGCCCTCCGCGGCGTTCATGGCGCGCCTGCAGCCCACGGTGCGCAACTACGTGGAGAACCGGCCGCGCTACACCGGCTACAGCTTCGAGCGCCTGTTCCCCGACATACTGTTCCCCAGCGACAGCAACGAGCACAACAGGCTCAAGGTACACTGACGTCTCAATAACATGTCAGTCTAGTGTGCCCTACGCTCCACTAAGGACCAGAACTAAGCCGTCGACAACGGAACAGGCGTGACCTACTGGGTTAAAATAATTTCTGTACCTAGGACCGACCATCACTATGATACGGATACGACAAGGAAATAATTAGGCAACAGTCAACTATAAATACTTACATAAATCTATACCACATTTTGTCATTTAACCCGCATAACTAAAGTCTATTCAAATATTTTTTTCTTCCATTTGATGTTACTGCCACTTTAACTAATTTAATTTTATATTAGTGTAAATTGAGTTGATTTTAGTATCTCTAGAACTAAAAAAAATATATAAAAATGTTTGGAGTTTTTGCGCAAACTGAACTGTATGTGTAGGAATCTAGGTATTAAAGTTATTTTTCCAAAAGCTCACATTTGATTACGTTTGGGTACACAATTTCGAACGCAGAATAAATGGAACCTAACACTGTTATTAAACAGTTGGGATCTGGGCTCAAGAACACTCGCTCAAGAGTCCAAGGTCTTAGCTATGGAATTCTAGTAAAGTATTGTTCCCTTGCGCAGGCTTCGCAGGCGCGCGACCTGCTGTCGCGCATGCTAGTGATCGACCCGGAGCGTCGCATCTCCGTGGACGAGGCGCTGCTGCACCCGTACATCAACGTGTGGTACGACGAGGGAGAGGTCAACGCGGTATGTACCTTAATAATATACAGTAATGCTGGGGCCAGACTATCGCGATAACGCGAAGATTTGCGCGATAAGTTGATGCTCATTGGCTGGACCTACGATGTCAGCCAATAAGAAACAACTTATCGCGATTTTCCCGTATAGTGTAGCCCCGGCATAAAGGGTAGTTTAAGAGCAGGGCTGGTCAAGGTAACAATACCACACATGGTTCAAAGTTGCTTGCCATTTTTTTTTTTTGCAAAAATTTACCTGATGCCAATTCACGTAATTAAAAATGTTCAAAATCTAGTCGCATTCTTATCTCAGCGACAGTTATTTTCCGAAAAATAAGGTCTTTTTTCTCAATTAAACGATTGTGTCTTAAAAGTCTTCGTAGGGATTTTTTTTAATTAAACAGAGTTCGAGGTTATACTTAACTATCGGAAAAAATGCGAAGATTTGAAGGTGGTGATTTCCTACGTGTATTACCTTAAATATTTAAGGTAATACATGATTTAGAATATTAAAATAACCGTAAATAGCGAAATACAACCAAAATCAAGAATGAACAAGAAATGCAATGAATGGATGAAAGGTCAAATTTTGAGTCCAAGCTATGCCATCTACAATAAGCTTTGACCGACCTTCCCCATTGCCCCTCTGCTTTATGTCAAATATTAGAGACACAAAATAATAGGAAATGTTGCCAATGGGAAGTGAGGTAATATCTTGGACGAAAAATATTGTAAACTAAAATTGTGTAATTAATGCGAACAATGGGCAAAGTTGTATGGGCCCTGTACCCAAAAAAAAAGATGACTGTAGCATTATGAGCTATATCGGTATTCGTTGCCCTCATGGAGTAGTTTAATTAATCCTAAGACAGCAGGTCTGAATTCACTTGGAGAAAAACATATTTAAGGAAGTTAAATTGGTTTTGAGAATACGGTACCCAGAGACAAGGTTAATTGTAGCATTATGAACTATGTCGGTATTTGTTGACCTCATGGAGTAATTTAATTAATCCTAAGACAGCATGTCTGAATTCACTTGGAGAAAAAAGATATTTAAGAAAATTAAATTGGTTTTGAGAAGACGGTACCTACCCAGAGACAAGGTTAATTGTAGCATTATGAACTATGTCGGAATTTGTTGACCTCATGGAGTAGTTTAATTAATCCTGACACAGCATGTCTGAATTCACTTGGAGAAAAAAGATATTTAAGGAAGTTAAATTGGTTTTGAGAAGACCGTACCCAGAGACAAGGTTAATTGTAGCATTATGAACTATGTCGGTATTCGTTGCCCTCATGGAGTAGTTTAATTAATCCTAAGACAGCAGGTCTGAATTCACTTGGAGAAAAAAGATATTTAAGGAAGTTAAATTGGTTTTGAGAATACGGTACCCAGAGACAAGGTTAATTGTAGCATTATGAACTATGTCGGTATTTGTTGACCTCATGGAGTAATTTAATTAATCCTAAGACAGCATGTCTGAATTCACTTGGAGAAAAAAGATATTTAAGAAAATTAAATTGGTTTTGAGAAGACGGTACTATGGTAGCCGTGCTACTGGGGTCGTAGCTGCAGAGGCGCTGACGACCAATAATTAAGACACTCTAAGCTTTTTACAGCATTTATTGCATAAGAACCACCTCTTACAATAGCAAGTTTTAAACTCTATCTAAAAAACACTAGCAGAATATTTGACACTCGCTTGAAATATCGAATGGAACATACTTTAAAATACAACCAGCCAGTCTTGTAGAGGTGTGGCTTTCCAGCCAGCCTCGCTTTAGAGCCGGCCTCTACAGTACCTACCCAGAGACAAGGTTAATTGTAGCATTATGAACTATGTCGGAATTTGTTGACCTCATGGAGTAGTTTAATTAATCCTGACACAGCATGTCTGAATTCACTTGGAGAAAAAAGATATTTAAGGAAGTTAAATTGGTTTTGAGAAGACCGTACCCAGAGACAAGGTTAATTGTAGCATTATGAACTATGTCGGTATTCGTTGCCCTCATGGAGTAGTTTAATTAATCCTTAATAAAACAGTTTAACTTCCTTAAATATCTTTTTTCTCCAAGTGAATTCAAACATTCTGTCTTAGGGTTACTACAATTTACTTTGTCTCTGGGTACCGTCTTCTCAAAAGCAATTTAACTTTCTTAAATATCTTTTTTCTCCAAGTGAATTCAGACATGCTGTCTTAGGATTAATTAAACTACTCCATGAGGTCAACAAATACCGACATAGTTCATAATGCTACAATTAACCTTGTCTCTGGGTACCGTCTTCTCAAAACCAATTTAACTTCCTTAAATATCTTTTTTCTCCAAGTGAATTCAGACATGCTGTCTTAGGATTAATTAAACTACTCCATGAGGTCAACAAATACCGACATAGTCCATAATGCTACAATTAACTTTGTCTCTGGGTACGGTCTTACTCGTTCTCCTTTGAAACGAAAAAAATCGTAACCTCTAACGTAACGTCGACAACGTCTTCGTCGTCGTCGTCGTAAGTCTCGTATTGTAATTGCTAAGCTGTAATATTTATAGTGTACATAATAAAGAATTTTCTATTCTCTTTTTGAGTACTTAGTGTGTCTTAAGTTATGTCTGCTGAAGTGCCGGCATGGAGTTAGTATGTACTAAATTGTGATTATATGTGTTGCAGCCCGCGCCGGCGTCGTACGACCACTCGGTGGACGAGCGCGAGCACACGGTGGACCAGTGGAAGCAGCTCATCTACCAGGAGGTCGTGGAGTACGCCGCGCCGCCGCCTCCCAGCACGCACCAGCCGCCGCCGGACCACGCGCAGCCCGCGCTCACCACATAGGTAACTAACGTTGTAATACACAAGGATCTTTTGGCGCCTGCTCAAAATTGGAACTACCGCAGCCATCTTGTTTTTTGAATACAAAACATTGAGTTAAATAACTAGAGAAGCAAACCTCAATAAAATGTGTCAAAAAAGTGTAACCACTATTTAAACGTGACGACGTAGCTTTGAAACCACTAAACATTTAAAAGTAAACATATATCTGTCTCACTTACACGAGTCGCAAGAATAATACCATCACTTAGATTAGACAAAGACCGCAATATAAACATGCAATGGCGGGATGGGGTTGCCTACCCATGCAAAATTTTACCCAACTTTTTAAACCATAATGACGTTAAAAAAAAACGCTAGGCCAAATTATTTATAAAATATTTGAATTATGTATTTCTTATTCGATGTGTATTAGAAGTTTATAACTAATGACAATAATTAAGACATTTTCTTTTTAAATATTTTTTATTTATTCAGTTAGTCTCTTTTCTCAGCAATCTGATTATTTCCACCCATTTATCACGGCGTGCTGCATCTTTAGGCACCCTGCAACGTTGTTATTATTTAAAAAATATTTAAAATCACTTATTCCAATAAATTAAAAACTCCCGTAAATGTGGGAAACTAAAACTAAGTTTTTAGTGGTAACATTGAACCTAATTTACAAAATTCTGCAATTTATTTATTTTACGTTGATATAAACACAGAAACAATAAAATTACGTGTGGAAAGTAATTCTGGTTAATTTATTATGTTTTTGTGATCTTGAATCGCACTCTTTCACTACGAATTTACCCATTTTGGCGATATTTTAGTCATATGTCACTTGGTTCACTTCGGTTGGCGCCACACAGAGCACTGAAGTGACATTAGCTACGCATACGGCTGTGGCCTTATGACAAGTGGCAACGCCTTGGCGCGGTAATTACTGATCTAGTGTAACATATATATCAATGATACAAAACAAGTGAAATTTCCCAAAAAAAAAAAAACACAAATATTCACCCGCAACGCAACGCTAATGTCTATCATTCCAGCTCCAAAAGATCCTTGGAGCATTGCCGCCATTCTAGTAATATTACGACTTTGTGTGCACACTACAATACGTGGCAAGCGATACCACACACACATAAATTCACGTATAATTACGTCTCTTCTCTCCCTTACGGTGCATACAAGCTTGATAATAAGTTTATTGATAGCTCTTGTTTTATTATGTAAAACATGTTTATGTATGTGTATGTTGTATAACAATATTTTCTTGTTTTTTCCGACCAGTGTAGACTCATTTGTTATTTTTGTATGGTGAACATTTATTCACTTTCGACTTTCCTAACTAAATTATTTATTGGTTTAGGAAATTTAGCAAACTATTTTTCTGGACTAAATATTGTTAAAAAATATATATTTATATATTTGGCAGCTAGCCACGACGCCACTTGTTTTAATTATTTCCCGCGTATTTCTAATTTCTATGTATTTGGATGCTAATGTTGTCAGCGTAATGTTTTTAAATTCTACCAAAACAAAATTTTTAATCATTATGATATGATGGATTCATCCCCTTTTGTATTATTCGCAGGCTTCAGCAGAGCTGACCGCCGAGATCTAATCCACGAAGACAGTGCAAGGACAATTTTCAACGCATAATACCGGGACGTGGTTCGTAAGATGGCTACTTGCGGTGTAGCCAATCCGGCGGTAACGAAGCTACAAGTGATCGACATGTTATACATACAATAACTAACTGATGTAATATATTTATCGTGGAAATGTTATGTGCAATACTCGACGGAATGAAATCAAGTGCAAAGTATAGGAAAAAGTAATTTGACTCGTTCATTTTCTTGCGTACGGAGAGTGAATGTTTCAGACACTACCATTATAAAATTAGGCAGCATAACAGAGAATAACCCGTAGCGTAGCTGAAGTAAATTTGTACTCTATTATGTACTGGTTTGTTTGTATTATTTTAAATACCGTTATGGACTTGTCTATTTGTAGTTTCTTCCTGTTTCTTATGATATAAATAGTGGTAAGCTGTAATTTTAATTTACCAATATGGGATGCTTTTAAAATAAGCTCAACAGTTTGAATGCTCGGTTCCTACACGCCCCATCCGTGTCTCACGACTTTGGACAATTAATTTGCATTAAGGAGTGCCTTTTGCGAATTGCAAAACATAAAGTTGGTGATTTTCTGCGTATGGATGGACTGACTTTGATATGTTTGAATATTTTTGTAATAAAAATACATTAATGAATAAATGACTTAAGTGATTCCCTGTTTAAAATGATGCAATATTTTATCTATGAACTTTTTGTTTTAATTTATAATTATAATACTGTATGAATTATTCGTAAATATTAAGAGTTGAGCTTATACTGTTTTATTGTAAAATATTATGTTCAATTTAATTGTGCAATTATGAATTTTTATTATATTTTAATATTAATTAACTTAAATGATCACTATTGCAAATTTCTTTTCTTATCCCAATTTGCCAATAACTTGAAGATTTTCTAAACGAATTAATAGTACAGTGCCATTCACAACCTTTTTGCCATAGGTAGGTACTCCAGTACTAGTGAGTCTTGTAAGAATTTGCAATTGTGAAATAAATAATGAGTTTAATGAGTGATTCATGAACGTGTATTATAATTTGTTTCTTAGCCATACACATCGTCTGATAGTTACTCGGGATTTTGTGATGTTTATAGTTTTTTCGTAAGTAGACCCTAGTTACGTTGTTGATAATATTGTATTGGGTGTACGAGAGTAGATCATTAAGTACATTTCTACCTAATTAGTCTCATATAGGTCACCTCACACGTTGCTGAAGAGAACTGAAATCGAAATACGTAATAGACATCGAGTTCTCATAGAAATAGTTATCGATCACATTTTACAAATACACAGCCGGTAGCGCCGGCGGTTATATTGAGGTTGTTAATCCCATTTCGCGGGAAATAGTTAACATAAGTGAATAAAACGTTGAATACTTGCCTCGAAAGGTTCGCTTTGTAGAAACATTATAAGGCTCGTAGGATTAAATGATAAAGTCGTGAAATAGTTCTGGTCTCTTCTACATTTAGGGTTTCAATAGTACGGATTTTATTTCTATGACGGTAACATGAAGTGATTTGTTTTACTCTTCATCAAAGGCTTAACGTGTGAGGGATTCGTAGGTTATTGTTTGAAACCTCACTAGGTGATATAATTATGAATAAGGATAATAAAGAATGATGATAGTCTAACGGATGGTTTCAGCAAATAGCACAATTTATTAGCTATAGACATTAAAGCAGGACGGTAACATGTTTGTGATGCGCGCATCATTGTGTATAATCATTAATAATGGAAAGCAATAATACATCATGTTCTATTCGCCTTCGTGAGCGGTCATACATCAGTGTTCATATTATTTATTGATTTCGGCTCTAAACATATCACGGACGACACAATAGATTTAATTTTCAACAAGATTTTCATTAAACGATGAATTGATCGCTCGTACGTTTGAGATGTTGCTTTACTTTTGTTCCATAACGTTATAGGTACACATGAATATTAAGAGTAAAATATAAAAAAATATAGGTACCTATGTCACTTTTGTCAATTTCGCTAGCCACATTGAAACTTGAGGTAGGCTTCCTTAGAAATTTAAATCTACGATCGCCAATAACTTCGATCTTTAGTAAAATGAATGATGATTTAATATTTTGTACATTTCATTGAAGTTTCACTTCCTTGGCAATACTGACTGTAACTGTATCTAATAAAAAGGGCTGCTTGGCGGCATTAAGATCTTGAAAGCTTATGAAACTGTGTTAAAAACGTTAAAAGATGAAATTATGATAAATTTGCGAGAGTATACAATAATATTTAATATTTTAGGTCTAGTATAAAATCTGTAAATATTAACACTTAATATTTATGGAACGAAAGTGAAGGAAACATGCTGTGTAACCTTAGAACATTCTGTTTATCACTATAGTAAATAAAAAAACCACAACTGTACGTCCAAATTGTCCATTTATATGTTAATGTACCTATTACAAATTACAATAATATAATCATTAGAATGTATTTTAGTACACTTGGTAAACAAGGTGTTAAGGTAGTCGCCATGTTGAGACGCAGGCCGCGCGGCTTCTAGCGATATACATACTTGAGTTAACACTTCAATGACTATCTAAAAACAACTTATTTTTACTGTACACGTAAGTTATTTCATATTTTAATTGAATAAAATCGAAATGGTTATTATAAACAGTGCGTTTGATTTATAAATTAATCCAAGTAAAAAACAAGTGAGTAAAATTACTTATTGGGAGGCTCAAACTGCTCTCACGGTAAGTCGATGGATTTACTCAGTTTTACCTACTCCTTTTCACTTCTGTTTCATCCTTTAACTCGTCTCAATGGTATATACAAGATGATAAATTTCAATACATACATGCATTAAATTTAATATCTTACATAAAATTAATTTAAAATAATAACAGGTGATAATTATAATTATTGTTTTCTGAGCTAAATTCTAATACATGCGTGATGCACTATTGTCCGCGCGGAACTAGTTGGCCGCTGAGGTGGGGACAGGGGTGAGGCGGCGGTCCGCAGCGCACGTACTGGGTAATACGCCCCCGCCCCTCCGTCCTACCGCTCACATACCTAAGGCGTGGCCAACTAGTTCCACGCGAACTATAATCACGCTAGTATGAGGCGCTAAAGTTTGTAGTCGGTCAGCTCGATTACAAAATTACTTATCTAGAGTGGCAGACTAAGTCTGTCTCAGGCCTGGGGCGGCAAATCTAAATGGGCCCCCTCGCCCCGTTACACAGAAATAGGAGTTATGTCAACTTATCCAGAAAAAGTTCAGAAATTAGAACAAAGGATCCAAGAGCGAGCTCGAAAATTTTAGCATCTTACGTTTATAATTTAGCCTTTTGTACTTAGTAATGCCAAAACGAGGGAAATCGTCCCCGATAAACTCCTAATTGGTTGAACGTATCGTAACACACTGAACAAAATCTCGCTACTAAGCTTTGATACGAATACCCCTTTATAAATAACGGCACTTATTTTTGACGTGTAAATGTCACATAACTAATCATCGATTACAAATAAACGCCAAAATGTTTAATTTTCTACTGTTTTAGTAGCTTTATTATTTAGGCGGCAATCGTTTTAAATATTCGTCCAAAATATAAACCCTCAATGAAATCATAATGTGAGTGTATGTATACCTGTACATTCTTTATAAATAAAAATCATTGATTAGATTTAGAATAATGAGATCTATACAGTATTATTTGAAGTATTTGTTTATAAAATGTACGGGTTTGACGCAAAATGTGCACTTCGTAGAGATTAAATAGGTAAATTCAGTTTCGAACGTTTGGAGTCATGTCAACTTCAACTGACATTTAACCAAAACAAAATGTCGACCAGCCAGCTGTCAACTCAAAAGAAAGCAAATCATAGGAATACGACCAACACTGCGTAAAAAATAAACAAAGACGGTATTCTGGAGTTTAATAAATAAGTACAACTCTTAATCCTAAGTGGTATCTCAAATAATTAATTAGGTTTTACACAAAACCGCTAAGATGTCGGAGAAAGACAAATCCAAAGTGAACGTTCAAGCAAAACACATACCAAAAGACGCGCAAGTAATCATGACGATAATGAAGGAGGTGGGCATCACAGACTATGAGCCGCGGGTCGTGAACCAGCTGCTTGAGTTCACGTACCGGTACGTTACATCAGTATTGGATGACGCGCGAGTGTTTGCGACTCACTCGAAGAAGAAAACAATTGATTTGGAAGATGTTAGGTTGGCTGTACAGATGCAGTTAGATAAGTCGTTCACGAGTCCTCCTCCGAGGGAAGTGCTGCTGGAGATATCGAGGGTGAAGAACGTCAATCCTCTGCCGATGATCAAGCCGCACTGTGGACTGCGGCTGCCGCCAGATCGGTGAGTAAAACTGGCATTGGAATGATGCAAGCAGCTTTTAAATGATCATTTTCACACAATCACACTACCTAAATTGAGTGAAGCCTAACAGCAAACAAACAAATTTTATTGATGTAATAATACCTGCTTATTTGTTTTTAACCACATAACACATAATCAGCCTATAACATTCCCACTGCTGGGACACAGGCCTCCTCTCTGTGAGAGGGAGTGGGCCGTAATCCACCACGCGGGCCCAGTGCGGGGTGGTGGATGTCACATGTCTTCGAATTTTTGGTTCTAGGACATTCCGGTTTCCTCACGATGTTTTCCTTCACCGTTTTGAGAGCAGTGGTGATGAAATAATTTACACAAAGTAAAGCGCCTGTCGGGGTTCGAACCTACGACCTACAACTTGTAAGTCGTGGCTGATACCACTGGGCCACCACCAACCTACCACCCAACCAACCAGCTTTTGTTTTTAACAAAAGCTTTTAATGTTTTGTGATAATGATGTAGGCAGAGAGATATTTCTAATATTTATTTGAATTTCTGTTACAATGTTACCATTATTAACTTAAACCTGTCCTTCCAGTTACTGTCTATCAGCCTGCAACTACCGCCTCAAACCTGCTGTCAAGAAAGCTGCACCTAAGCCTACAATCACAGCGGTACCCTCCCTAAAGACAGTCACTACGCCCAAGCCACCTCCTTCACAAAATGTGGTGGTAAAGAGGCCACCTGGCGCCATTGTCAATGTGGCTGCACCCAAAGCTACTGTCGTTCCTAAGCCTGTGCTCAAATTCACTTCTGGTACTAAGGTAAGGTTTCAATGAACAAGACTACAATCATAATTCTTTATTTATCACAACTGAAACTCAAAGTATTTATTTAAAATAAACTAATCACAGGCACTTTTGAATTGTCAAGGGGTCGGTCAGTCAGAAAGATGAAGCTAGTAAAGAGTATTCTAGTTGTCCGTTCCAAAACATAGTAACAACATGTCATCGTCACATTGCACACCTAGATCTAAATAGCGATTAACTCAAAAAAAAAACACTTTTTTCAGAAAAGTTGAAAAACTGATTACCATCTCACTGTGCACTAGAGGAGTTTGCTGTATTGATCAATACTTTTTAAATGCAGATAGAACAATGATGTTATAAGAATCTTGTAGTTTAATTGTTGGTCGCTAGGTAGTGAGTTAAGGAATTCGATGGTATGCATACCTCAAAATTTTAGTTTTTAGAGTTAGCTCTCTTTAGACCTAGGTGTGTGACATAACAACCTCATATACAGGCACTGGTTAAAAAAATGCACAATCTTATCTTAAATAGAGAAAAGTGTCTGAGTTAGGAGGGTCCTGAGTTAGAGATCTCCCAATTCTTTGAAGTACCCAATGGAAAGCCTTACTTCCACTTCAGAAAAAGCGAAGTGTAGTTAATGTAAAAAAATAAATTATTTCGACATAAAAATCACAATATGGATTATGGCAATAGCGTTGGTCCTAAACTAGACAGACACAGCTTGTTTTTTGGACAACATCAAATAAAACATTCTGACATTTAATTTAATCCAAAACTATTGGTTTCTTTTATTGCTGAATGGATTGACCTTGATCGCTCGATGAATGAGGTGAACCAATGACTCTTATCACTTGCCTATCTGTGATATTGCAGTTAAAATATTTGTCTGTAGTTTTAAAACCATAATTATCTTGAACCTAGAAATTATAGCTGAGCTAACTAAATCCAATAATTTAGTATCATGTGAACCTTTATAGTGTAAACAACAGTTTAAGTAAAGCCTCTTACTAAAACATAACTGGTTGACTGGTAGAAAATGCCTCAGGCATTAAGTCCGACTTTGTACAGTATTATTTTGTTTTAGTTGTGCATAAAGTTTAAATAAATAAATAACTATTTCCAGGTGGTAGCCAAGCCCGCAGTCAGAGTAACCGCCGGGCCATCGGCACACACGCCCGTCAAAATGGAGCTCGACGACCCAGTAGCCCAGAAAAGAAAGCGCGAAGATGATGATTATGAAACGTAATTTAAGTCTATATATTAAGGTTAATTATTGTGTATTTTTAATTATCAGTGGCAGTGGTATACATAGCTATTATTTATATTGTGTTTTATTTCATTTATCACCTCAACCTATCGCGTTACCATACGATCTACGCAGTTTCGCATTCAATCGCCTTATAAAAGGTGGTTGGTCCCTGTATCAAGGTGTCCCAGTCGCCCATGTTACTTGCCATGCTCCTTATACAGGGTGTTACGGAAAGGGTATATCAATACAAACGGGTTGAAGAGTGTATCTGGTCTAGAATCTCTGTACAAAATTTCAGCTCAAAAGCATTAACTTTGAAAATCTATACTTATAATAAATCTGTAGAGAGGTCAATTCTGTACATGAAATATATTTTCAAAATAACTATCAGGGGGTGATTAGTGATCGATACTGATGCCAAAAATGCAATCAGTAAAATTTTTGTCTGTCTGTCTGTCTGTCTGTCTGTCGGTCTGTATGTTCCTTATAGAAACAAAAACTACTCGACGGATTTTAACGAAACTTGGTACAATTATTCTTCATACTCCTGGGCAGGTTATAGTATACTTTTCATCACGCTACAATCAATAGGAACAGAGTAGTGAAGGGAAATGTTGGGAAAACGGGAGAAGTTACTCCATTTTTTAAGCTTCCGTCGCGTATGCAGCCTTAATGATTAAAGTTACATAGAAATCATGTATGACGGAAATATTCTACATAAAATTGTCTAAAAAATATCCCGCAACAGCATATGTCTATCTTTTATGGTTGACTCACAATAACACGTGTAACTCCTGATAGCTTAGCAGTTCGGAGCATTCTGATTATATTTGTTTACTCTTGCGTTTATAATACTCTCACTCATCCCTAATTTAAAAAAGTTAACATTATTACCTATTCAATAAAAAAAGAATCATAGAAATCGGTATAGAAACACCAAACTTATACATGAAATAAGCCATCGCGCCGTCGCACGTCTGAATCATGTTATAAGGATTATTTTTGTGTAACGGTTGCCGCGCTCGACACAGGTCGCGGCGGGTATAAAAAGGCGGGAGGTCCGAGAGCGAGCCTATATGGAGCGAGCTTCATTCAATATTTGGCTGTTGATGCGTTCAGAGCGTTCGACCTTATTGACAGACAATAATTTATTGATATTGAGAAACCGTGCTTATCAGCGCGACTTTTAGTCTTTAAATAGTTTATTTGAATTTCTTTTGTTGTTATTTTGTAAAATAGGTACCTATGAGTTGTTTTGGTAGTGTTTAAATATTCGTTCAAATTAAAAATTATTAAGCGTAGGTACTTTTATTAATTAAAGTAGTTATAAGTATTTATTTTTAAGTGAAGTAGGTATAGGTAGATAGTATTGCACAGGCGTTTCAGCTTTATTTTCATTTCTTTTTTGTTGTGTAGACAAGGAATAAGGAAGGATTTTTTGAAATTCAACCCCTAAGGGAGTTAAATAGGGGATGAAAGTTTGTATGAAAGTCCGTCAGTTTTAAAGTTAGGATCATCAAATTTTGTGTTTAGGCTGACGACTAAAAATTAATTTATACGTGTCTCAGCGTTTTTGATAATTCTACCCCCAAAGGGTTAAAAGGGGGGATGAAGTTGTGTATGAAAGTCCGTCAGTTTAAAAGTTAGGATCTTTAAATTTTGTATTTAGGCTAACGATTAAAAATTAATTTATACGTGTCTCAGCGTTTTTGATAATTTCTCCCCCAAAAGGGGGATGAACGACCTGACTGAAATATCAACGCACAGTCTAAATCGCTGGTCCTTCCTAGGGACATGAATTTTGGAGGGTGTGTTCTTTGTGAAGAGTAGGTACCTATCGAATAAGAAGGGGTTTTTGGAAATTAAACCTTTAAGGGGGTAAAAAGGGGGGATTTTGTTGGTATGAAAAATCTTATTTCTTGAGTTAATAACCTTGAAACTTGGCACGAATACTTATCTAAGTAAATTATGAAGTTTGGAATTTTTCGTTTTTCTAAAATACCTACCCCCTATAAAAGAGGTATTGGGGGGTGTCAACATTTGTATGGAAGAATTTTAACGCCCTGTCCGATTAACTTGAAACTCAGTATTTATACTAAGGACTAAAAATAATTAATAACATGTATCAGGGTTTTTCGAAAATCTACCCCGAACTGTGTGAAAAGAGGTAGTTAATTTTAAAGGGGAGGATTTTACCGCGTGGCTTGATTAGCTCGAAAATTGTGAAAAGCGGGTGAAAAGCGGGGATACAGTTTATTTGAAAAATCTGATTCCTTTGTTCTATAAACTTAAAAATTGGCCCGAATACTTATTTATCTAAATTAATTATAAAGATCATACCAACATACATTTTCGAAACTTTTAGAGGAAAGTACGAATTTCACGCGGACGAAGTCGCGGGCAGAAGCTAGTGCTTAATATTTTTTTATTTCGACATCACGGCGCTGCACTGGCGCGCGGCGGCGTACTATGCGCACAGACACACTACAGATAATGGATAATGACCCTCGTAGTGCGGTGACACGTTTGTTATGATTTCAATTTAATAAACTATCGAAATAAAAAAATATTAAGCATTTTCAAAGTTCCTGCTTTTGAGCTGAAATTTTGTACAGAGATTCTAGACCAGATACACTCTTCAACCCGTTTGTATTGATATACCCTTTCCGTAACACCCTGTATAGGTCCTAGCTTTTGCCCGCGTGGAGGGTATCGGAATAGGTAGCATAATCAGCCTATAATGTTCTCACTGCTGCTGGGACACAGGCTTCCCCTCTTAGAGAGAGTGGGCTGTAATCTACCACGCGGATCCAGTGCGGGTTGGTAGATGTCACACATACCTTCGAATGTTTGGTTCTACGACATGCCCGTTTTCCTTCACTGCTTTTAGAGCAGCGGTGATGAAATTATTTACACAAAGTAAAGCGCCTGCCTGGGTTCGAACCCACGACCTAAATCTCGTAAGTCGGGGCTGTTACCTCTCTTGGTCACCTCTGCACCGGAATAGGCAAAACAGGCTGGTGATCGCAACTCCACGTCGAAGCACGTATTTTGCGTACGGGTGAAAAGATCGATCATTCGATCAACCCCAGTTCTTAAAGGAAGGCCAGGAACGCCTTGGTATTACTGACAATCTCCAGTGAGGGTTACTGAAGTACTTTGCCCTGTATGTAGCAACAGCCGGGGTTTTTAGAAGCACATGAGCTGCTGTCTCGTCCTCCATGCAGGCCCTGCGCAGTGAGCTGTCTGTAGGTAACTCCTCTCCTATGACAAAGAGGTGTTTATTCAATGACCTGTGGCCAGTTTAGCTGCTGTAACTGTGCGCAGCTGTTATGTAGTTAGTCGGAGAGCCTGTTTCGTGAGGCGGCCATCAATTATAGGATGTGCTTCCTTATGCTGCCTGCACTCACCTTGGTCAAAAGTTTGTGATGTTGGTCCCTGGTGCGTTTCCTTAACAGAGTCCGTAAGTACCCGAAGGGTAGAGGCGCAATGGGTTCAAGTCCCACGGTGCCATACTCGATCCCTTTCTGGCGAGTTCGTCAGCTACATCGTTGCCTAGCGAATCGCTGTCCTTTAATCCATTGGTTGTTATTGAGGCGGTTGTAACACCCGTATTAGCCCAGAATTGACCGTGTGGCTATTAAATCTCTTGCAGACTGCTGTCGGAAGCGGCTAGACAAATAGGTACCCATGCATTCGGCCTGCAACACAGCTAGAATAGCGCCACAAGAAGTCCGCAGAGCGGTGGTAAGCTCAAGGGAAAGCCAAGATGATTTCCGACACACCACACCCGGATTGCGTTCTCGTGTGCCACAAAGGCTGAAAGGCCGCAACTGCTTTATGAAGTGTGTCGTCCCACTCACTGGCGAACGGTCTAAGGAAACGCTGAAGTTGGATGGATTACTAGTAGTATGAGGAAAGTTTTTGAGTATGAATGTGGATGGCTATAATGATTAGGGTTGAGTGACTTGATAATGAATTGTTTATCAGGGAAAGTTTATATTATAATTATTGTAGATCCAATGGCATTAAACCACAATCTATACTAATATCAGTGTGTCTGTATGTTACCTCTTCAGTCTTCATGTTTAAATCGCTGAACCGATTTATATGAAATTTGGTGGATGGTTTGAGTCCCGGGAAAGGACATAGGATAGTTTTTATCTCGATATTCCCACGGGACCAAAACTTGTGCGGGTGAAACCGAGGGGCGCTGCTATTAAATATAATTTAATACAGTCCACTGTTTGCTTGCTCCCCGCGCTAACATAGGGGCACGTTGTCGGATTAATCCGATGTAAGCAGTTAAAAGCTTAACAACTAGAGAAAATATAATTCTCAAACCCATAACAAGAGTAATTTGGCGCGTCGTCAGAATAGAGATAACTTAGGATTTAAGGTAGGTAGTTTTCAAAGGATAGGTGCCTAAAAGACAGAAGTAAAACAAACAAATGGATTTTCTTATATTTTATTGATTACCGCTTCACTTCCTCTGCACATTCTGTGGGCGCTGCATGTCCCTAGGGAAGTTGCTCTTGGGTGGCGTACGGATCCTCCTGTCCTTCTTAGACCTGTTTCGTACAACCTTGCTGTGGATTGCGCAGGAGACGCAGTAGTGGAGCTTTGCATACAGCTTCGGCAGCTGGAATGCTGTGAAATAAAATAAAAAAATTGTTTGGTCCATAACTGCAATATCAAAAGGGTCTCTAATTTAGAACATTGGTAAGTTGTAATAATATACAAAAATAGGACTGGAATCATTGTAACTATTTTTTTTAGTCTTATCTGTTCTTGTGAGTGTGATATGAAGCAATAGGGCTCCTAATTTAGGTTGACAGGGTGCTACATTTCTGTTGCTAATAAGAAGTTTACATGATCTTATCAGCACCCACCCTGTTAACTGTTAAGATCAAAAGGAGGGAATATAATATATCAGTCTACATCATAACAGGCAGCTTTGGTTAGGATCAGGCCGCGATAATGGAGCTAATGGAGGATCGTGAGAAGTTCTATGTTCATGGTAAAGTAAAATATAGTTACTAAATTACATTTTAGGTTAGGAATGTTTGTTGATTATCACTGTAGAACACCAATGTATGGAATAGTGGCAGAATGAAACATGAAATGCTTGAGGTAGGATACTTACAGGCATATACGGAGGCTTCGTTGATATCCCTGACGGCGGCCGCTTCGACGATATTCCTGATCACAAACTTCTTGATAGCCTTGTCCTTAGGCACGCAACGCGCGCAGTTGGTACACCTCACAGCTTTCACGTGCCCACGGCCGTGCTTGGCCCGTCCTCCATTACGGCGTTTGCGAGTCTGGAAACAGAAATCATCCTGTCATGAAGCCACATGCTCAACTTGACAAAGGCGACGCGTGTATTTCTAAGTTCTGGCGAAGCCAAAATAAGGCACATTGACTAGCAATGATTAATTCATAACACTTTAGGCTTTTTTCCGGTTGATTACTGGTTAATTGCACTATTTAGAACTTATTTATTTCAAAAAGTTTACGCACCATGTTTCTAACCTCCGAATCTGTGAACAGAAAACGATGGAAAAGAAATTGTCAGCATAGACAATTGACTCAGTCAATGATGACATTGAACGATTTCCTATCATTCAGTTGTAATGTTACCACGTAAAAAATATAAGAATGTTTCTAAAACTTCCGAACAAGCTGTTCTTTAAAAAAAAAATTCAAAAGCATTCTTAACTTAACGAAATTAAAAAAATATGCAAAATCAAACAAGCAAATAGTATTCAGACACAAATATAAAATTAAATTGTTGTTAAATTTTGAGAATATTTAATATTTTAAAATAACTAACACTGTCGGAAGTATTAAAAGTTGTTATGTTATGATTAACAATTTTTAAGAGTACAATATAAAATAAATAACATGCTGTCAATCATGAAATTAGGCGAAAAAAGAAAATTAAACGAATCCATTGACAATGTAAAGTTCCACGTTCCGAATGGTCAAATGACTCATTCATTCCATTCACTAACATCAGTAACTTACCATCAATCAACAGAAAAAAAATAATCGTCTGTCACGAAGAATTTATTTCACTGTAATATTATTTTTGTTGCAAAATAATAATAGATTAGTAAAAAATTCCTTTGTTTTCCTATTTCGCATGATTCACACAATAATTGCAACCATGTTTGATATCTGTCCGTAGTAGTGAATTTAACTTTACTCCGTCATCGTGCGATTGTCCCGAGTGCTCCGTGTCTTATTTAACTTTTGTGAAAACATTTCTGTGAATTGCGATGTGGTGCAGATAGTCAATTGTTGTGTACCGCGTGTGAAATGTCACAACATGGATGCCCAGAGAGACTGTCGAATAGATCTAAAGGTTTCCAGGATGACGGCCCGAGTCAGTCTACGATGGAGGTTCTTGTGGAGACCCTCACAGGAACCGCATTTGAAATGACCGTGTTGCCTACGGACAC
This sequence comes from Amphipoea oculea, assembly GCA_945859645.1. NCBI lineage: Eukaryota > Metazoa > Arthropoda > Insecta > Lepidoptera > Noctuidae > Amphipoea > Amphipoea oculea. Next base: position 19,925,923 of record OX243880.1, read on the forward strand.
CATATTTGCCATTAAATCGAAGATATTCAGGGTCGAAGGTGAGTCGTTTGTCTGATTGTGCATTACACAACTATATGTGTTATTTGACAGGGTAGGCTTGATCGTGCGTCATCCACGCTCGACAAAGGATGTTGTGGTGTTAGTGCGTCGTAAACGACGACACTTTGCTGATAACCTATATTGGGGAATGAGAAACCACTGTACACAATGACAATGTACCACACTTATTGCAAAGAAGAAGGTTGAAAATTACAAGTAATTTAATTAAAGTATTGTGTAAGAGCTAAGTCCAGTGTCAGTGTAAACAATATTGTATGTAGGTGTGTTGTGGAGCACAGCTTGGGTCCGCACAATACTTGTGTACACATACAATGTGAACAACCTTTTTGTTTGAATTGGCCATTCATTTAGTCAACAAATGTCAAACAAACCTGTATTGAATCCTTCCCTCAATACTTTCTAATTAAAAAGCTATGTCTTCAGTCTATTTTTGGGCCAATATGCAATGTTTTAGCCTTCCCTATTCTCAGTACAGCCCTGCCTGGCAGAATACCAAAACCACAAACAAAAAACTGATATTAGGGTAGGTTATGGTCACATAATATAAAAAGTGACATTGAGCTATATTTGCCCTGCAGATTCTTATGGCTTCTTACTAGTATTTTATGGCATCTATACCAGCTGTATTTATATGTACCATAAGTCTCAAAACAGCCATGCATGCATGTCTGAGGATCTGAGCATGGACAAAGATTTTTTTTTTATTCTACCTGTCACCTGCCCTTTTTTTGTTGCAACGTTTTTCCAGCTAACAATAATAATTCCTGTTAATGTAATCATGTGTTCTTTACAATCATCAAGATTCATTGTACCTACTTGATGTACTATTAATAGAATCAATACTTCTTATGAACATTCATTGAATACTATTGTTTTGTCTTTAATTTTCAAGGCCCTGATTGATTGAACAGGACATAGTACAGGGTGTTGTAAAAGATAAGACAATTTGCTTTTTTTTTTGGAGTGCAAGAAGGCATATTTTATAATTAATTATTTGTAGAATGGGGTAATTAGGTAAGTATCAGAATTTGTAGCAAAACACTAATTAACTCCATAAACTTAATAAGTGACCTCCTAAGCTACTAACTTGTTTACTGATTTGGTCAAGGTTAAGTAGTTTCTAAGAAGTTGAGTCCTAAGTTCATCATTAATTGTTGGTCTTTTTAAAATTAAATGCATTTAAATGTTGGAGAAGATTTATTAACATACTCCAACAATACTCCATCATGAATCTATTTATTGCATATTTTATGCTTAGTTAACTCAATATTTGAATACATAAACAGCCTATAATGTTCCTACTGCTGGGACACAGACCTCCTCTCTGTTCTGTGGGAGGGAGTGGGCTGTAGTCCACCAAAAGGGCCCAGTGCAGGTTGGTAGATGTGACATGTCTTAAAACTTTTGGTTCTAGGACATGCCGGTTTCTTCAGAAATATTTAATTGGAATAAATAAATGGAAGTAATTTTATTATTGAGTTGTTTAATCTAAATTCACTGTCCATTGATTGCTTTCATCAGCTAGAAACCTCACCATTGTACTCTATCACAGCTGCCATGCCACCAGTGCCTCTTTATTTTATCTTTCATAGTATTTACTTACAAACTCACCTTCATTCATAACTTGACCAGTGCAGCTGGTCTTCATGATTCATTCAGTTAGGACATCTGAAAAATAATAAAAAACAAGGTTCTTACCTGTTATTCATGTTCTAAGTTATGACTCAGCTGTAGTCATAAACAATCCAGCAATACCTTAGAAATACTGTTAGTCGGACCTAACGCATTATTAGAGAGTTGTGTAACAAGTAACGCTGGTGATGTTTCTAAATATTGCAGTACAATAGTCCAGCTTATAACATAGCTACAACAACTTTCTACCCTATGTGGGGTAGGTAGAAGATACAAAATTAAGTATACCCATAATTTTTCCACATAAAACATTCAACAATGAATTTGATTTGAATGAACAAATAATATGGACATTAAAATGTGGTTTTATGTAAATTGTAAACAAATTAGCAAAATATTTATTTATTTATTCACAAAGCAACTACAACAGGAAATAATCACATTAAGGCATATCACTAGGTTCAAATTACAGGTCAATAACAAATAATAATAATAGGTAAATATTAATAATGATAATAGGTTAATAGGTCAGATATACAACCTAAAATTGTTGAAAAACCCAGAGAACGATTTCTGCTTCCTGTAAAGAATGGTATGTAAGAGTATGCTGTATCTACTTTTGACAATGTGTGTTCAGCATGGGCAGTTGTGTGGACAAAGACGTCTTCACCTTGTAAGAAAAAAGTTGAACAACACATGAATTGTTTTTACCTGTTTCAATGAAATGGCTTTGTAATCTTTTGCTTCCTTCTTCATTAGAAGGATGTTCACTGTTATATTGTATTGGGATCTGACTCACTTTTTAAGTTTGTCATGTACGAAAACTATGTATTTACTTATGCTAATTTTACAAATAAATATTTGGGTTTTAATTCATGATAAGAATTATTTGAATTAAGTACCTAAATTATGAGGGAGATATTATTTTCATTAGTTTAGAAATGTATCTTTTAAGATGCCAATAAAAGTTCTAGCAAAATAAAAAGTATCTGTAAATGGGTAATTACATTGTCCTAATACAATATGAATAGCCAAATGAAAAAAGTATTAATACTTACCTATAATTTTATCAATGGAATATACAGGGTTATTGGAAAAACACCAACAAACTCTTAAGAGGTCATTGTACTCATTATTATGAACAACTTTTACTATGGGAAAAAACCTGAAATCGCGAAAAAAGATCAGCTGTTCCCTACGTTTATATTCGTATAACTCGTCAAAATGTAGGGAACAGCTGATTTTTTTTTCGCGATTCGGATTTGGTCCCATAGTAAAAGTTGTTCATAATGATGAGTTGGTGTTTTTCCAATAACCCTGTATAGTTTACTGTACACAATAATTTTATACTTTAAGTGCACTCAGGAATGCACTTATTTGCTGTAAAAATTGTAATTATACTGTCTACAATCAGCGTTTTGATGTTTTAAAGTGTATAATTTTGTTTTAAGTTTTTTAACATTAGGAAATTAAGTTGGATCTTATTATCTGAAAATTTTAAAGCAAGCCAAGCCAAGGCTTTAGACTGTTGAATTTTATCTGAAAAGTAAATAAACATCTACCATACACCTATTAATCATGACAAGGCCACTGAAATAGTACGCATAGCTATTCACATCCATCCGACAGGCTCTCTTATCGATCGATTACTCATTTCGATAACCTGATTTGCCTTGTCACCGACAGCAGGTAGCTGTCGGAAGAATAGCGGTCTTCTATTTGATTTAAACTGACAAAATTTTCGGGTTTTGGAGTAGTGAACAGCGTTTAGAGGACTCCTACGATAACATTGATTGATGTTCGATATGGTACGGAAGCGTATCGTGTGGTTGTGAATAGTTTGCCGATTTCAGATGAATTTGAGGTCGTTTTCTTACATCTTAAATGTCAATCTCAATTAACATCAATCTCTCTGCCTCCCACACTGCCATGCAATGAGCAAAAGCTAATAATACGAATTGAAGACAACAGCTTCACAATCTGTTTTTCTAGGTCTCAATGTTTATGAGTCAACAATTCTCAAAAACAAACTTTTATTTGTTCATTGCTCCCGAATTTTGGCATCTCGCAGGTCAACCTTGGTTGGCGGCTGCTTAACCGGACTTGTCTGTGGGTGCCTCAATAAATTAAGGGCTTAAAAAACTTTAACATTATGATGCGACCTTATCTATACTAATATTATAAAGAGGCAAAATTTGTTTGTAAGTTTGTATGTAGGGGGTAATCTCTGGAACTACCAGTCGGATTTGAAAAATTCTTCTTGCATTTGATAGCCCAATTCTTGAGGAAGGCTATAGGCTATTTAACGTCACGCTATGACCCTCAGGAGCCGAGCAAAAGCGCTATGGAGAAACGAAGTGATAGAGCAGGAGACGCGGGCAAGTGATGCAATACGACGAGATGGGTCGAGGGAATAAGAAATTTCACGCGAACGAAGTCGCGGGCAGAAGCTAGTCAAATATAAACTTAAATACTATGCGTATGTTTTGATAAACAAACTTGATTTTCAGAACAGTAAATTCAGTTTAATTTTCTTTATAAAATATGAACAGTCCTTGCAGGATGACAGACTGTTAAGTTACGTGTTTACCCAAACAGCTGAATGTTATTTTAAGGTATAAAGGTGTGTTCACATCGCTGGTTTGACGCGCGGGTCATTGGGGTTTACATGACGTTACGACGTTTGATGTCGTGCCAGAACAATCCGTCTGAGATATTGATATTATGTTATGCGAGTTGCCCGCACTCATATCGTTTTATCGCGATTGATTTATTGCTATACGCATTCAGAATTTGTGTGGAATCGGTTTAATGGTTGCCGATTCGAAAATAATGTGTTTGGAGCGAGGCACCTGTGTTGATGTTTGTTTAGCGATGTGAATATACTCCGGTTGGGTTTACACTTCGGAGCTGCAGTGATTGTTGTGGTGCTAGTTAACAATCCTATTCAATCCCGTAAAACATACTCTCGTCTTCTCCTCGCTTCACTCTCCTGAGCCCTGATTCACAACCATACGACAGGCTATCGTATCGAAAACCTGACATTTCAATAACCTGATTTGACTTGGCCTTAACAGCAAATAGCTGTTGGAAGAATAGCGGGCGTCTATTTGATTTAAACTGACAAAATTTTCGGGTTTTGGACTTGTGAACAGCGTTTAGAAGACTCCTATGATAAAAATGATTAATGTTCGATACGATACGGAAGCGTATCGAGTGTCTGTGAATAGCTATGCTGTAGGGGTACGATTTGAAAAGTCTCATGTTACAGCATGAGTCAGTCGGCGAGGTTCTGGAATTCATGCTGAATTGGCTGACCCGGGAGCGCCGGACGTTTCGTCCGTCATGAAGGTTTTGAAATGAGAGTTATAGTCCTTTGACAGCAACTTGTATAAATATCACTAATTGACAGACACCACAGACTGAATACCAGATGATTGTCATCAATTCCTCACCAGCCTGAAGCCTTCAGGGTTATTCCAGCTTCTGTTATGTATAGGTATATAGGCAACTGTGAATGCCCTTCGTTCTAACGTGACGAAAGTGCGACGTTACTACACGTGTAGTGAATATAGATGCTGGCGGGAAAAATTCCGAATCATTCCCGTCGAATACTTCGGAAGTATTCCGAAATATTCCGAAACTTTGGGAATATTTCCCATTGAATTATTCGGGCGAAATATTCGGCGGAAACATTCGATTGCGGGGTACGAATGTTTCTCGCGGGGCGCGGGGGGGAAAACTTCTCCAGGGAACATCTCCCCTCTTACCGCACCCCGCACCGCCACCGCCTGCACGCACGACTCGTGCAGCCGGGCGCGCGCGGCACGCACGACTTGTGCAGTCGGGCGCGCACAGAGGGACAGCGCGGCGGCGATCGACGATCGATGCAAAATACGATTTTTCAGCAAAAAAAATAAAAATCTTAATTAAATTCATTTTGAATAATTCTGATTTAAAGAAACTTTCCTAGAAGTATTCCGGAATTATTCAGAATTTTTCAGAAGTTTTGCAACTATAGTAGTGAACGTGTGACGCAACTAGTGTCGTCGTCGCGTCACTTCATTAATCTCTCTTGTGTACATGATCACGGATTCGGTCCGTTCTAGAATAATCTTAGGAATGTTTTCTTTAGAAAATATTGTTATGAGTAATCAATTGGTTGTATCTCAAGTCTTGACAGCCTTTTCGAATGATAGAACTATCTGGATGTTTAGGGAGAATGGCCTGTTCAATAGTTTGTTTACTGCTGCAAAAGTGCGTCAGGCGCTTTTGTTCTGGGTTCAATGTCTCAGTGTAGGGAAAATAGAAGATGATTAAAATTCTCAATATACACCCAGTTTAAGTGGTTTTCGAATTGGTCCTCGTGAAATCTATGTTGATATCGCCCGTGGAAGGTTGTTTGAAGGGTCATATCTGACTTCTTTAGTCTAGAACTTTCATAATCCATCTTCTATTGCCTTGAGAATCGATTACGCATTCTCTGCTCGCCTTGCACTCCTCTGCTTACCAATTAGACAACACAGTCATGATGTAATATTAAAAAAAAAAGTAAATACTATAAGTCTCCCTAGTGACAGGATTTCACTTGGCGGTCCTCCAGCCAGCTGATTCACGTACCCGCCGCACGCGCATCAGCCACTTATCAGATGTTTTACTTTTATGAACTCATTGCCAAATTCCTTGAGCCGCTATTATGTCGTATACGGCACGTGTCGTTTTTACAAGTGACGTAATCATATAAGGTGTTACGATTATTTACAGTTTAGCTAGCGTATGAATAATTGCGTAGGTATCCTGTGTTTGTCGGTTGAGGTGTATAACGTTGCTATGTCAGTCTAGATTTACAGTTTTGAATAACAGTTTCACCCAGAATACAGACAATTAATTGTAAATACGATGTCATCATCATCTGCCTAGCCTTTTCGCAACTATTTTGGGGTCGGCTTCCAGTCTCACCGGATGCAGCTGAATACCAGTATTTTACATGGAGCGACTGCCTATCTGACCTCCACAACCCAGTTACTGGGTAATACGATACCCCTTGGTAAGACTGGTTGTCAGACTTTCGGGCTTCTGACTACCCGTAACAACTGTCAAAGATCCACGAGTGACAGCCGGGACCAACGGCTTAACGTGCTTTCCGAGGCACAGAGGGGTCTCGGTATGTAAAGATGGTCACCCATCCACAGACCAACCGCGGCAAGCGTAGCTAAACTGATCAATCAAACTGTGCGGCTTTTATTATTTAGCCACGGGTCTATTTGTATTTATATGATGTAACAAAAAAAAAAATAAACAGTATCTCCCTGTATCTCTTGGCATTCTTGTTATAAATAAATAATGTTTATTATCGCGTAACAATGTGTACACGAGAAGAAAATTGTTTCCTCAAAAAATCTTAAAGAAAATAGAATGTTTAAAAAAAACGAGTGCGGTCGGGGGACTCCGTCAGAAACGAAGATCCTTATGCGATACTCGCATTCGCACTCAACACGCACTCGTATATAAGAGAGAGAGAGAGAGGAGGTCGCATGGAGACGGTGCATAACGCTTTTTCCTTATGTGACGATTTCTACCAGTCAACTTCTGCGCAAACGGCGTTAAGGAACTTCACGACAGAAATAAAAACGTCCTACTTTTTGACTAGCGGTGACCAATGTGGCAACAATGAACTATTAGTAGACGTTCTTCGAATGTACCCTACTCCCTACGTCAACCAACTCAGATACGATGGCACCCTTTGTTAGTTAAGGCTTATGATGGCATGTGATAACAACGAAGTAGGAATAAAGGAAATAAGCCTTTATTGGTGCCTACAATGTTCTTTTTTAAAGATACCAAAGACACCAAAGACCAACCAAGACCAAAACCAACCAAAGACCAAGATACTATATGTATTATACCTACTCAAAAATTATTTTAACTTAAGACGGCTTGCGGCAGGAGTTGACTACTTAGTAGAAATCTTCACGTAAGGAAAGCGTTATGCCCCCTCCATGCGACTCTCTCTCTCTCTTTGTCTCTTTTGATAATTTACGGGTGTGTGTGCGTGCGAGTGTCGCGTAAGCAACTTCGTTCCTGACAGCACGACGGTCCCGCAACCGCACGCGTTTTTAATTTTTTCTTTCAATATCGATGTCCGGTGCACTCTTTTTATAGGTTTAGAGCCTGCTCTTGACAGATTTGTTTTTTTTTTTTTGCTTTATGGGCCTGCCCAAAAAGCAAAAAAAAAGATCGTCTGTCCTGCGATAAAGGCCTCCTCGATACATTTTCATCGTATCTGTCGGCCCTCTGAATCAAACCACAATCAAAATAACCAGCCATAAAAATAGCATGGTATTGTAACGTTCCAGGCATCCCGGTGTCCCAGCAACACTTGCTATACAACCTGGTGGAGCTCGACGACTCCTCGTCGCTCCGGGAGCATGCCATCAGCGACGGCGCGCGCCTGCGACTCGTGCTGGGCATGCGCGGCGGGCCCATCTCCACGCGCCGCCTGCCGCCGCCGCCCAACGCCGAGCCCTGGAGGGATATTGAGAGGCTGCTTGATACTAATAGGTGAGGAACTGGCTTTTTATCTGACTGCACAACAGCAACGACTGACTTATGTTTGTTCAGAACCTCGAAGCATCCTATTGACTGGAAGGATTTAAATACATGAAGGTGTGTATCGACGATGGCTAGGTAGGAAAGAATAGAATACTCTTTATTATGTACACCATATTATAATAATAATAATTTATTTATTTCTTAGACATCAGAGGTCCATGTGTTAGTTACAGAAAACTTTAAACTATGTTAGTAAATTCAAAACTTTTTATTCCAAACCATTTTTTTTTTATCATAATTTATAAATATACTACATTTAAAATGACATTCAATTTAAACTTAATCATTATACATATATTTAAAAATAAATAATAATTATATATTATTATAAATTACAGACATAAATATAGAAACTTTACAATGGGCGGTCTTATCGCTAAGAGCGATCTAGGTTTTGTTTTTATAAAATCAAAAGGGCGAATTTTAGGCGTCAAAAAGTAATGATTGAAAAAAAGACTGAAAAATCATATACGAGGTCGACTTTACCTAGATAAAGCCCATAACGTACAACAAAACTAAATAGACGAAGCAATTGTCGCGATCCTCAGTATTGAAGGTACGATGAACAATAGCTTTGACATACTAGATTATGTTGGCGTGTGATAGCTTCCGTCTTTATTTATGTAGAAACTAGCTGCGCCCCGCGGTTCCACCCGCATAAGTCTCGATCCCGTGGGAATATCGGGATAAAAAGTATCCTATGTCCTTTTCTGGGAGTCAAACTATCTCTATACCGAATTTCATCGAAATCTTTTCAGCGGTTTAGGCTTGAAAAGGTAACATACAGACAGACAGAGTTACTTTCGAATTTAAAATATTAGTATGGATTAATTCGATAGTTCTCGAGTTCTCTAAGTAAACGCTATTGTGAATGATGTATTACCAACAGAGACGAGGGGGAGTGGGGCGGCAGTGGCTGCAAGGTGACAGTGCTGGTGTTCCGCGACGGCGAGCGCGTCAACATGCTGCGCGTCAAGGAGAACCACGACGGCACCTACTCGCCGTTGGAACACAACAAATGTACGTCTTATCACTTTAACTGTCACATAACATGACTTGAGGATTGAGAACTGACTTGGAAGTCATTCAAAAGACCTTGTGGCGGCATCTACATCGCCACATGCGAACTACACATCGCACTGACGTCACGCACATTCCTGCATCGCGCAAGCTGAGTTTACCGCGCGACTTGCATTATACAGGGTGAAATTTTAATCACCATTTTCCTCTTAAGGAGTCATTGTACTCATCATTATGAACAACTTTTACTATGACTCCAACCCTGAAATAGTGAAAAAAAAAACAGCTGTTCCCTACATTTATGTTCGCATAACTCGTCAAAATGTAGGGAACAGCTGATTTTTTTTTTGCGATTTCTTGTTTGGTCCCATAGTAAAAGTTTTTCATAATGATGAGTATAACAATGACCCCTTAAGAGGAAAACGGTGATTAAAATTTCACGGTGTATAACGTCCTGACATCAATTGTCGGGCAGTAGCCCACCAGACATAACACCCGTCTGATCGGAGGATCCTCGCTTTTCTATGCAGAATAAGTGAACTTGACACCCTGTTCCTCAAACCCCTATGACCCCAAACCCAAGTGGAATGATGCAATTCTATCCTGTATTTGCAATTTAGTTTTACAAATTCAATATTTTAATTACTTTTTTCAACAGTGGTACTGTTCATTCTAAAATCAACTTAATTTATTTTATCTACAATTCTACACATATGCTATAAATCCTCTATAAAAGTTTCTGAAACAGCCTATTGCCAACAATAAAACAACCAGTGTCATAATAACCATAATATCGTCCAAACGAGTTTTATAATGTTGTACTAAATTTCATTATGCTACTCCTTTTAAAAAAAAGAATATTATCATGCACGCGCGTTTCACTACTAAAACGCCGTAATTTAAAAAATAACTATTATAACATCAATTTCGAATCAACTATTTGAACATGGAAACACCTTTTTTGTCTAGAAAAAAAAAGAAGAACATGAGGTGAGACCTATAACAGAATGAGCTGCGCGGCATTGCGGGTGTGCTTTGTTTGTCACGTTTGCTATCCTTATTTGCGCAACTTTCTACACTAAAGCTACGCTTTTCCTAGAAAAGCGGTGACCGTCCACATAGCGTCCGCAGTTTGCCAGTGAATGACGTCACTGACACGTTTATGAAAGTAAGTTGGTGTGTTTTCCTGGAGAACGTTGTCGACACCGTAAAGTCCAACCCAAAGATATTAGTCGCTAGATTTGCCTTCACCGTGAAAAAAAGTATCATATTGAGAAGAGCTTAAACATTATTATAATAATTTAAGTAATTTAATTTATCCATTTATTTCAGGCATCAAGGCCCATAGAAAAACACATAAAATACAATATTAATATAACTTAAAAATACTACAAATAAATACATCATTATAATTACAAACTAACTAAACACGAAGTGACGGCGTCGTGTTTCGCTGACTGGTGTCATGTAGCCGGCTACGAAACCGGCGGTACACAACACCCTTCGGCCAGAACTCTTCTTTGAGGAACTTCTCGAGATGGTGTGTCGGAACACGCACCACGAACGACTTGAAGTTCGTGTTGTGACGCGACTCCAACTTCTCGACCCTCAAAGTCCAGTTGGTCTTCACACGCAAGTACTCCACGATCTCCTCAACGTTCGTGGAGTGGTGCAGTCTGGACACGTACAGCTGCGTCGTCGGGATTGCTGGACGCAGCAGCATGTTGGGTCCTGCCAGCGCGGTGCCGCACTGGTTCCGACAAGGAGGTTTCTTCTTCTTCTTCTTCTTGTCCACTTTGATGAAACCATCCTTGTCGCACGTGTCCTTCTCTGGATCCTGCCTTTTCAAAACCTGGTTGGGTTTCGACCGGCTCCGTTTACCCCCTTTTAGTTTTACCTGTGAGTTTTGCGACTCAGCAGGCTTGTTAGCGGCTACTACTGCTGCGTAGGCTCGATTGGGGGTCGACGAACCTACACACGTCGTTGTCTCCACCTGTGTCGAGGCGATAGCGTTTCCACGACAATCAGGTCAAGTCACTGCGTCATTCTGTGTCAGAAGTGTCAAAACGAAACAGAAACGCGACTATCTCTTGACGCGGTAGTGCGTATCTAACGATTTGAATCTTTCCCGGTGTCAATATTTTCATGATAGCCGTCACTGCGGCCGTTATGTGCGGTCACCGCTTTCCTAGTAATCCGTAGCTTAATTGGAACCTGGCTGCTCGCTTTAAAAACATACAAGCCTTAAAAAAAATCTATCTGAACAAAAAACAAACTAGATGGTTAGCTTTCTAGGTGCCTTTCCTCTTTTGGCTGAAATGATAATGATGATAACCTCGAAAAATGTTTGTTAAATCTGAATGTTGCTTTACGTTTATTAATCAGGGGGAACATGTGTAGAGGCGGAGTTAGCACGGGGATCTTTTGGCGCGTGGCTAAAATCGGAACTAATGCCGCCATCTTGTTAAAGTGAAAACTTCTTCAGGCGCGTTGGGCATTTTTTGAGATGGAAAAAAAACAATTGAAGTCGCGCCACTGTTACCGTAACCGACACCGCTTCGGATGTGTTCGGCTGACCTCGGGACTCGGTTTTAATGTATATCCGATATGTCAGTGAGTGATGGCAAAGTATTCTGTTTGTTTTGTATATGTAACGATTTAAAAAAAACACGTAATTGTTCAAGTTTTCACTTCTGTTGGCACTCCCGGAGTGCCACTGTTTTTTTTTTCAAATATTAACGACATTACACAACATTTTCACAAATGTTTACCAACAGCGCCATGCTGTCAACGTCATTCAAGCGCCTAAAGATCCTTGTGTTTTGAACTACGTCGTGTTCTCCCCAGACTCGTCGACGGCATCGTCGCTGACGCAGCTGGCGGAGCGCTCGGCGGGCGCGGAAGGCGGCGCGGGCGCGGGCTCGCTGCACGACAACGCGGTGACGATGGGCAAGATGCTGGAGCTGCGCCGTCGCATGGAGACGCTGTGCGTGCAGCGCAGCCTGCCCAGCAGGACTGATGACAGAAACGGTATGTACAGCCACACAACTTATAATTTACTACTTACACGAGCGTTTTCGCTAAGTAATTGTAAATGGGCGAAATTAACCGATTTCCAATTCAAGTTTGCGGCTAAATTAGTCGTTATAGAATTGTTAGTCTCATGAAGATTTAAATTACTTGAACTTCATGAGGGGAAGCTGATCTGAAGGCCAATTCTCGTAATTAAAAACGTTCAAAATCTAGTCGCAGTCTTATCTCGGCGAAAAACAAATGTCAAAATGTAGGGAAATTAGAAGTATTTTTGACAGATTGAGACTGAGATCAGACTGTGAACGTTCTTAAAATTACGAGAATTGCCCCTCTGATCTCGAAAATTAAAAAAAAATAAGTGGATGATTCCTGGCAAAATGCAAGATGGGGCAGCCATGAATCAATACACATTTTCGTCATTTATGAGATTTTGATACCGCAAATTTTGTCCAAATCAAAGATGGCGGTGATTTAACAAATATTTTTTCTTTCCAGATAAAGTAGAAATCCAGAAGACTCGCAGCGAGGAAACCCTATCCGTCCCTAGTTTGTTAGACGACAGTTCCGAGGGGCTGAAGCACCGCGCGGCCTCGTACGCGCCCTTCGGCGATGACGACGCCTTCGCGCCGCTATACGACGGCAACTACACACGATACGACTACGACTGTTCATTTACTGACAGGTAACATTGTTATAGACAAACAATAATAGAAGATTGTACAACTAATGCATAAAAGAAGCTATTTTATCCCGAGACGTTTATAGGGTGGATAGTTAAGTCGAGGGGTAAAATGGCTCGTTTATGCCTGAGTTATACACTCTGCTTTTCACTTCGATTGCGAGAAAATGAAACAGGTATAAAGTATACAGTACATAATTAATCAAAAACGTTGCAAAGCATAGCTAATTCCCGCCACGAAACTTTTTTAAGTTTTTTTTTTTATTTTCAGCCTGTGTCATTCGACTTGGGTACTTCATACTGCCAAGTCATAAAAACGTTTCTTTGCGTTTTTAAATAATAAATGACAACTATTTTATCTGATTTTATTAAATTAACGATAGAAAACACGGAAGTGGTATAAATTAAAGATAATTAAATAAATCACGACTTTAATTTGCAAAGTTTTATTGTGCGTGTGGCTGTTGGGCCTGATTACATTAGTCTTAGGCCCAACAGCCACATGCACAATAACACTATTTTAAGCTCGAGTGACTTACTTTGAATTCCTCGCTGTGCTCAGGATTCAAAGAAACACTTTCGCCTTCAATATAGTTGTTTGTTCTCTTGGCAAACAATCTACTATTATGTTTTTATAAAAGATAAATCTGCTAATCACCACTAGTGGCGCTAGCAGCACAAACAAAACAAACGTATCATTAATTTTTTCGTCGTTAGACAACTAGTGAACTTTCCCTTTTGAATCTGTAATTTGTGGCCGTACTATGCCTTGATATTCATATAAAATTAAATAAAAACTAAAAAATAAGTAGTAGGGAATGTTTTTTATATTGTAATCCGTACCATTACCAAGCAGGTACACCCTCCTGCCGCCCATCGGCACGCGCGCGGGCCCCGAGCCGGCGGCCGACATCCTGGAGGAGTGCCTCGACAGCGACGACGCGCTGCCCGGCAAGCTGCAGGCCGACCTCGGTATGTACATTCTATGTTCCGCGACCAGTTACCTTCATGTTTCTCATCATGTACACCGCCTTCGAGACAGATTAATAAAGTTGTATTACTATTTCACTGAATAAAACTGACAGGTTGTAGCTGTCACTTCTTTATTTAAACAGTGGAATTATTAGTTATTTATGGAACTGTTATTATTCTGTTGTTTTATAAGGGGTATTATTCGCCTCGTGTGATAATAGTATCACATGAGGGTGTGTGTGTGTGTGTTATTTAATACCTAATTATGTACAGTTGCATACAAGACTTTATCTACACCCATGATATGAATCCTCTATAAAAATTCTGAAACCGTCTTTATTACAATACTAATATCGAACAAAAATGGCGGCCGGCGGGATACTACGTGAATTCGAATAACCTATAAGTTCTTTTTTTAAATTACGGCGCTGTGATACGAGAGTAAGGTGAAAAGTTCTCGGCCTCACACAGAAATGGCATTCCAATCAGCAAAAAAATATTTTTCCCGCCTGGGTGCACGTGTCGTTAGTTCGTATAACAAGTGCCAACTTTTACTCGCACGTAGTGTGTTATTTACACGAAATTTTGCAGTAGATGTCTTGCGTGTTTTTTGTTAAAATTGATAGACTTGAATATCGTGCGGTCATAAAATTCTTCGTTTTGGATGGATAACCCCTAAGGAAACTCATCCGAAGTTGACAAAAGTTTACGGAGACTCTGCTCCTTCCATGTCAAGCGTTAAGATGCGGGCAGCTGAATTTAAAAGTGGTCGCACGTCCCTCGATGATGACCCACGTGAAGAATGGCCAAAAACTGCAGCCATACCGGAAACCATCGAAAAAGTGCATGATATCTGGTTGAATTATAGGTGAGTGATGGTGAGGGAGATATCTGAGGCTATACGGATATCAAAAGAAAGGATAGGAAACATCGTGCACACAGAATTAGGGATGCGAAAGCTCTGCGCAAGATGGGTGCCGCATTTGCTGAATGTCTTTCATCAGGACAATGCACCCTTGGCGCTTTGGCAATGGGAAAACTGCGGGATTTTGTGGTACGATTTGCTCGGCCATCCCCCCTATTTTGTTTTGGCACCCTAAGACTTCCATCTGTTCCCAAACTTGAAGAAACTTGTTCCTGGGAAGCGCTTCGCATCCAATGAAGAAGTTAAGGGGGCTGTAGATGTACAATTTCACAACCTTCCAGATTCTTATTTCTGGGAAGGAATACTGATGTTGGAGAAGCGCTACACCAAGTGCGCTGAAGTCAAGGGAGATTATGTTGAAAATAAAACCTCGTAGTGAAACGCGCGTGCATGACAATGTTCTTTTTTTTTTTTTAAAGGAGTTGCGTAATGAAATTTAGTACAACATTCAAAATCAAAAAAATCAAGTCATTTATTCAAACTAGGCTGAGAATCAGCACTTTTCGAACGTCAAAATTACAAAAGACAGTCCCCCAAAACGCCCGCCCTTCACCACTTCCTAGTGCTTTCGCTGGGGAGAAGAAGTGGCGGAACAAACTTTTCAGCAGCACAGCTGTCTGTTCAGTTAGAAAATAATTGATTTTATACAATACTAAGTATGCAAAGTAATTAACATTACAGGACACAGAACCTTAAATTAAATTATTTGCCATAGGTTAGCTAGCCACGCCAATATACCAACAATACAAACAATTAAACATTATATTTATAACACTCGTTTGGATGATATTATGGTTACTATAATTATAGTAAATATTTTTTTGAGTAATTTGATAAAAAAAAAAAACCGAGTGTGCTTATGACCACACGACTGAAGTGAAACTTCAAACGTATTTGGCTATGAGAGGAAGAGAGAAAGAAAATGTGCGCGCGCACTGCTTTCTCTTGCTTATATCCCCCACTCAACTCCCGTTCGCCTCGCCCGTAGCCCGTAGACATGGGTCGTACTTGCAAAATCGAGTACCAGGGCTTCCAAGTACGTCCACTTTAAGAAACCAGGGCCTAAAACCAGGGCTTGAGATACTTTCAAGTATTTTCTATCTGCATCGAAAATTGATCCATAACTTCATACAAATAAGAAGTACAATCGCGTAATCAAACAAAAGCCCTTTTGGAAGTAAAAAGTACTTGCATAGGAAATTGACCCGTGAAATCCTATAAATAAGGAGCACAATCGCGTTTACAAATAAATACTTTTACAAACCATTAAAGTACTCAAATATGAGTCTGAAACGATTGACCAACAGTCGTTTGGCCCATGAACCGTTGGTCAATATTATATTTAACCCATGAACGTTTCATCCAAAGAACTTTTCACCCACGAACGTTTCGCCCACATAACTGTACGTCAGTGAAATACTTGCATACGAAATTGTTCCGTAGACTCTTACCACCCCTCGGACGCTCCATACAACATACAACGTTCGCAAAATAATTACCTATTACTACTATATAAACAAATGACGTTTGTATACGTGCAAATGTGTGCGTGAAATCTAGTAGCGTAAAAAAAATGGCGCGGAAAGCAATTTGTGTCGGGGAACCGAACGACGTCGGCGGCGGCGCTGCCCGAACATGTGCATTATTATGAAGTGACCATGTAGTTCAATTGTTTATTTATATAGTCGGGTTCCTAATGAAATAAAAACACTAAAATTGTTTAGTTTAAATGACTTAAATCTGTAAATAATCGGTTAAATCGCATGTTATCAAAAATGCGAAATGTTACAAACAGTTTATGTAAATCGTCGGTCGGATTCATTACCGGAACATTTCCAAAATCACGTGTTTTGAGATGAGTATGTAGAATGGTAGGGAATTGAATATTTTATCCAAAGTAATACACAATAAACTTTGCTATAATCTGCATATTATTCAATAAAAAAAATTACAAAATGGTCTCTAGAAAAAATAAAATAGCATTTGAATATTAACAAACTTTAATCCTTAATTACTCAGAACAGGCCATTTTGAAATGTTCCATTACTGTTTCCGACCGACGAAATACGAATTCGGAAAAGCATCACAATATCTAACCATCGTGATTAAAACTCAAATAAAACTTTTAAATCGCATGATTGTGTGTTCGTGTCAGCAATACAGCGCTGCGATTCGCGAGCGCCCTTGCTAAAGAGTCGGCGACGAATACCTCGAAGTGCGGGGTGAGGTGCGGTATCTGATATGAGGGCGAGGAAGGGAGTGTCCTTTCTGTACGTAGTACTATTAAGTATTCTGTGCTCTTACTGATAAGGAGCATGATCGCATTTGCGAAAACAAACGCGGTTGTTGAACTATTTGAGTACCAACAATGATATTATAAGTATAATATCATTGAGTACCAACGTACTCGAGCGTCGAGGCACGACGGAGCGAGATAGGTACTTTCAAGTATTTTCTATCTGCATAGAATCCATAACTTCATACTGATAAGAAGTACAATCGCGTATTTAAAAGCCCCGTTGGAAGTAAAACTACTTGCATAGGAAATTGATCAATGATTTCCTGTAAATAAGGAGCAAAATCGCGTTTACAAATAAATACTTGCAAACCATTAAAGTAAAAAATACTTGCACACGAAATTGTTGCGTAGACTCTTACTGATAAGGGGCATGATCGCATTTGCGAAAACTAACGCGGTTGAGTACCTACGTATTTGAGCGAGTAGCCGTCTAAGATACTTAATAATAGTCTTGCAAGTTGCAAGTATTTTGAGTCGGTACCTGGTGTGCGTACTTGGCAGCAAATACCTGGTGTAAAAACCCGGTCGCATATTTATGCGACCGGGACCGGGTTTTTCACACCAGGCATTTCCAGCTATTTTTTACGTACTCGCCCGATCACACGTTTTCGTAACGCATTCGCCAGTTTAGGTACTCCCCAAGTCAAGCGCGCCTAAAGAAGTTTCACTTCAAAAATTCAAAGTGATTCTTCCGATAAAATTATCTGGCGTTGGAAAAACCAGCCCTTAGATTGTCAAATCTAAAACATCGAATGGTTTGTTAAAGTATTAGGTACAGCCCGATTCAAACTATGGCGGCTCGGAACATGAGGCGAGTCGTTGCGCAGTAACAAATTCACGTGTCAGCGGGGGGGAGGGGGGAGGTACTGCGCAGCGAGTAGCGCACTTCAGAGCCGCCGTAAAGTTTGACGCGTACTGTACCTAGCGAAATATCAATGAAGGCCATTTAACTAGAGAGTTTAGAGAACAATTGTGTTTTCTAGAATTCCATGAATTTTCGCCTAGGCTTTATTGTTGCAAATGGGTCACATCATCACGTCTTGGAAGGAATACGTCAAATCACATTTGTTTTTGCATGCTGTGTCTATCGCATCATATTGTACACTATGCTTGTATATTGCTTGTATTTTAAGGATAAACAGTGTAACAATTGTAGATAGGCCAATAAATAAATAAATAAAAATCACAAGTCAACCCGTACACAATTTAATTTTTAAAATTGTTGGCGTTTATTTACATATTTTTGGGAATTTTAGATTATTTACATTTTCTGTTTATCCAACTCTCGGATTTAACGCACGCTCATATGATTTGATGGGTTGCATAAGAATGGACCCAGTACTGAACGTTGAGGTACACCTAACTTAATTGGTAGCCCGAAAGATTTCACACTATTAACATCTACACATTGATACCTATTATATAAATAAGAAAGAATTCATTACGTTGAGTAGATACCGTAATGACTTAGTTCATGCAAAAGCGTGTTATGGACTTATGGTGCACGCAATCAAAGGCTTTGGAGAAGTCATAAAAAACGCCAATAGCATTTTGCGAGTTCTCCCATTCTCGGAGGTTCGTGTGTTCGGGTCTTTCGGGGCGCTCCCGAACTATACAGTTAGGCAGCTATTCATATGTAGTTGTCTGCCGATGCTAACGTGCTTCCCTCCCCCAGGCCCGCTGGTGATGGGCTCCCCGCGCGGCTGGGTACCGCTGGGCGCGGCGGGGGGCGCGGGCGGCGCCGGCGCGCACTCGCACAGCGCGTCCTCGCTGCACGTGCGCGCGCCACCTGTACGTCGCGCCGCGCCGCTCTCCGACGCATTGTTCTCCTCCTCCACCTCCGACCTGGAGAAGCTGAAGAGGAACAGGTACGTACTGCCGACTAGGCCGGGCTACACTCGCACAGCGCGTCCTCGCTGCACGTGCGCGCGCCACCTGTACGTCGCGCCGCGCCGCTCTCCGACGCATTGTTCTCCTCCTCCACCTCCGACCTGGAGAAGCTGAAGAGGAACAGGTACGTACTGCCGACTAGGCCGGGCTACACTCGCACAGCGCGTCCTCGCTGCACGTGCGCGCGCCACCTGTACGTCGCGCCGCGCCGCTCTCCGACGCATTGTTCTCCTCCTCCACCTCCGACCTGGAGAAGCTGAAGAGGAACAGGTACGTACTGCCGACTAGGCCGGGCTACACTCGCACAGCGCGTCCTCGCTGCACGTGCGCGCGCCACCTGTACGTCGCGCCGCGCCGCTCTCCGACGCATTGTTCTCCTCCTCCACCTCCGACCTGGAGAAGCTGAAGAGGAACAGGTACGTACTGCCGACTAGGCCGGGCTACACTCGCACAGCGCGTCCTCGCTGCACTTTCATTTGTAAACCAACCTGTCATCAAAATTTTTCAATGTCATCCAAACTTTAAAGGGGTTTGAAGGTTTTGGCCCTAAAATCAGCCGCCATTTTGATTTTTTTTCAGAATCGCGGTGCACAACAAAAGTTATATATTTAGATAGAGGACACTTATACAAACAAAAAATGTTATGTGACATAATATCCTAAAGCGTCAGGTTTCGGAGTTATTCGCCGAAATACAGAGTTGATATGACAGAGGGGATTTTAAATTACAGTACGTAACTATAGGTGTTTAGTATTAATTCAATACGGTCTAAAAATAAAAAGCGCCAAAAACTAGAATTTGTTTTTTTCAAACAAACTAAATAGCTTACAAATTAGAGTAAAACGCAACAGCCTTTGTAAATGAAGTTTACTGAACTTACATACCTGGGTAACAAAAGTGGCAACGTCGCGTCGCGTCGTCCGACGCCGGCAGTGGCGCGGTAGGCGGCTTTTATGTTAGGTAAGGTTTTGAAGTACGCGCAAAACAACAATCACAACAAAAACACTAAATTTTTAAATTCTCGATGTGTCCTCCATTTACATTAATGCACAAATCATACCGACGGAGAAGATTGTTATTTATTTTTCTAATTAAATCACTGTCCGTCGCTAAGAATGCTAAAATAATCCTATTTTTTAGTTCAAATACTGTCTTAAACTTATAATTTAGTGTCCTATCACAATAACTAAACAAAATCACAATAATAAGTCAGCGCGCGAGTTCGGCAAAACGCGAGTTCGTTCTTCCGTGTTACATAACGCACCGCACATTCCGGAAGGGTGGCGTCGGCGCACTGAAAAAACATGTTTTTTAGAGGTCGGGAAGCCCCACTTATCGATCGCAAGGATCTAGGATGCAATAGCAACACACTGACCTATTTCTATTTCTTTTACGCGCGGGATGTTTTGCTATGATTGTCACTCTGGTAATGAAAGAGCAAGTATGTGTATTTATTGCTTCCTTGTTTGCATTGCCAACTTTTTTGTGAAATATTTGGTTGTACTTGTGACTTGCGTCAGAGCGGCAACAACGCATTGTAGGTTATACTCAGATTTATCGTTTTTAGGTGCATGACCTATGCGTTAGACATACTCAGCTGTTACGAAAGATACATCGTGTTCAAACGGGGTAAAAACTTAAAAAATCATTTGCGACTAAACTACTGCTGCTATTTAATTGATTTTTGGTACAGAGCTTGGAAATGGTACCTAGTATAGGCAGTTTAAAGGAAAGCCCCTCTGTCGTATCAACTCTGTATAAGTCGAAAACAACAAGAATTTTTTGGTTTTTTTTCCTTCCAGGTAAGCATATTGAACTATTGAGGTAATAGAAACGTTATGAAACCTTTATGGAGAAGAAACAAATGAAGAATAGACATTTTTTAAATAAATAATTAAACACGGCAATTTATAGTTCGTTTTTTTAATCCCAGAGACTATACTAAAAAAAAACGAAAACACAAAAGACTTAAATGTCAGATTAGTCTCTGGGATTAAAAAACGAACTATAAATACATACATAATACATACATACAATAATTAGCCTATAATGTTCCCACTGCTGGAACACAGGCCTCCTCGGTGAGAGGGAGTGGGCCGTAATCCACCATGCGGGCCCAGTGCGGGTTGGCAGATGTCACATGTCTTCGAATTTTTGGTTCTAGGACATGCCGGTTTCCTCGCGATGTTTTCCTTCACCGTTTTGAGAGCAGTGGTGATGAAATAATTTACACAAAGTAAAACGCCTATCTGGGTTCGAACCTACGATCTACAACTCGTAAGTCGCGGCTGTTACCACTTGGCCACCACTGTTAGCCGTTTATAATTATTTATTTTAAAAATGTCTATTCTTCATTTGTTTCTTCTCCATAAAGGTTTCATAACGTTTCTATTACCTCAATAGTTCAATATGCTTACCTGGAGGGAAAAAAAACAAAAAAATCCTTGTTGTTTTCGAATTATATTTCGGTGAATAACTCCGAAACCTGACGCTTTAGGATATTATGTTATATTATATTTTTTGTTTGTATAAGTGTCCTCTATCTAAATATATAACTTCTGTTGTGCACCGCGATTCTGAAAAAAAATCAAAATGGCGACCGACCTTAGGGCCACCCTCCATACAAAAATCTTCTAACCCCTTTGTAAAAGCCAATGAAAAGACCTTAGTTTATGTCTCGAACTGTTTTAAACTGTTTTAAACATAAGCTCCGTATTTCCGTGACCCTCCCCGCATAATTGCTCCTCGAAAACGCTCGCATTGACAGACATAACTTACAATAATGGAATGTTCTATATTCGCAGCCGTATCCTGCCCGCCCTGTCCCGCCACCGGCCGCGCGAACACTTGCACCTCAGCGACGAGCGCCTCGACGCGCCGCGCGCCCGGCGTCGCTCGCCCGCGCCCTCGGCCGCGGCCCCGGCCCCCGGGCCGGCGGCCCCGGCTCCCGGCCCCTTGGCCCCGGCCCCCGACCCCTCGGCCCCGGAGCCGGCCCCCCCGGCCCCGCGGCGCGCGCGGCCCCGCTGCGCGTGGTGCCGCAAGCGGCTCAGCATCGCGACGCTGCACCGCTGCCGCTGCGGCGCGACGTACTGCGCGCCGCACCGCTACGCGGAGGTGCACGGTTGCTGCTACGACTACCGCGCGGGCGCGGGCGCGCTGCTGGCTCGCGACAACCCGCCCGTGCACGCGCCCAAGCTGCCGCGTATCTAGTGCCGACCGTGTAGCCTTACCTTAAGATAAAAATGTTCAAAAATCCTCCGCCACGTGTGTGTTTTGTTTTCTTTTTTTCTAATGAAATCGTTGTGGAAAAATTACAAAAAAATAATGTAATAATTATTCGCTCTAGTTAACACCTGGGTGCTTCGCTCCGTGCT
Source organism: Amphipoea oculea (assembly GCA_945859645.1). NCBI lineage: Eukaryota > Metazoa > Arthropoda > Insecta > Lepidoptera > Noctuidae > Amphipoea > Amphipoea oculea. Next base: position 19,948,419 of record OX243880.1, read on the forward strand.
AGCCCGCGTACTGTCGTATGGTTTCTACGCCGAGCGCTCGCCGGGACCCGCCCTATGGTGGCGACGCGGTTGGCCTCAAATTGTTATATTTTATTACTATGAACCGATAACGCGCCCCTAATATAAATCGAGTTAATTCAGTACAAATGAGAAATAGAAATTGTTAGAAAGCAAGTTTATATAAATAAGTAAGTCCAGTACAAGGATGTACCAAGGTTCGCCTGTCGATAACCCTTCCCTTGTTGTTATAATGCGGGTCCTATTGGACCCCTTGTTACGTGTCTTTTGTAAATACTTTCATTATCTAGTACTCGTGGTACAGGAAAGTATCTGTATTGTAAACAAAAGACTGCGATTGTAAAATAATACGATGTTATAATAATACACAGGTGACGCGATGCTTGTGCTGGAGTTACAACGTGTTACTATTGTTGTCCGGTGAGCACTCGGCCTAATTTGTTGTTGTATAATACATTGTATAACACTAGATTAATTAATGCTTAAAATATATTATTTTTATGGAATATCTTACTTGCCTGCTCTGGAAATGCCACTATATTTGGTGTCTACTGTTGTTAGCGCCACCCCGTCGGACACGGCGCCGAGGATATTAATTTGTTTGTAGAATAGTGTTTGTGACGACAATCGCTAAACTATGTTAATGTTGTTCCAAATTAATTAATAAGTAATATGTATCAGTAGTAGTTACTAACCAATTTTAAAATCTAAAATTTCGCACTAATAGATTGTGTGTGACAAATGTTGCTCTCCGAACAAATGTACTGTTTAATGGCCTACTGTAAATATTGGAGTTCTAATATGATTTAGAACTGATAGGTATATTTTGTTTCCATATATTTAGTATACAGTTAATATTTGGACGGGCCGGCCGTGTCCGCGGGTGTGGCATGGCGTCGTTTGGACGCGTATTGACAAATGATATAGTTTTGTACTGTTCTGCACTGTGGGATGCATGTGCACTCAAAATCATGATTGTTGGCTGGGTTTGCCAACTTTTCGTATTTGATTGTATAATTTTAAGTTTATAGTTAATTTTTATTTGGAAGAAATAATTTTGGCTGATTTCTATAATAAATATTTATATCGCGAAAGCGTCAAACAATTTATTTACATTTTCACACTTTATAACAAATATAAAACTATTATTTGGAATAATAAAAATTTATTTAAGTACTACAATATTTTGACTTAGCGTGTCCCGAGTAGGAAACACCTAACAAATGGAATTGTTTACAAAACTGAGCATTACGTTGAGTTACACAAGACTGGATTGTTATACAACTATAATAAACTAGGTATTAATCAAGATTAGGTACATTCGTTAAGTCTGATATACATAGAATAGTATAAATTTTAGATACATAACTAATTCAAACACATTACTAGCATAGTTTACAATACCTTATTTGACACATTGAAATACCGTATAATATAGTATACTGTAAAGTTTTACCACAAGACATCCGTTAAAATGTGAGATCTCAAAAGTTAAGTACATGTAATATTCTCGATGCTAGATTTTCTTCTTTGATTTTTATAGACACTCCCGGTCTAGATGTTTGAGATTTCATGCATTTAAACATCTGGGTCGGGATTATCAATCTCGTGCTCACATCGACCCCGCGACCCTTTGTAGGTAGTCGCTCAATAACTGAGCCCGTCGAGCTTACCCCTCAATAGTAACATTTTTATTTCTTCTATGAGTCTTCAAAGTTTCAAACAGTTCACAAATTTGAAAAAAACAACTCTACAATGTCTTCTATAAGCTTAATACTGTCACTCATCGACTCAAAATATAACACACAAGAACTATCAAATGATTTGATCGTCAGTTTCTCTCAGAAAGCACTCGAAGATCTCCACGAAGTTATCAACGCCGTCTCTGAAGTTCTCGTCTATGTCTCTTTCTTCTTCTTCATTGAAGAAGGCGTGTGCGAAGTCAATGATCTTTACCGTACCCCAAGGATTGGGAGTAGGAGAGTCATAGGACAGCTGATCTAAAATAGCTCTGTAGTTCATTTTGATCTTAGATAGCTTATTCTCATAGTTATGTTCGAAGGAGTGATTGTGGTTGAAGCTGGCGAGGGCATCACTCCATGGGGAACTGATAGGCGGCGGGGTTGAAAAGCTAGAGTGAGATAGCGACATAGGAGTGACAGACACCGGTTGTAGTTTCTTGTAGACTGGACCCTTGGAGCTGATCTGTCCGCTGAAGTTGGAGCCCGAGCTCATGCCGTTCAGCGAGTGGCGTCGGCGCGGCAGGCTCGTGGGCCGGCAGGCCACGCGGGAACTGGAAAGATAAAGATTTTGTAAGTACCTAATAGGTAAAAAAAAAAAAAACGAAACCGGTTATTCCGTTTGTCCACCCCAAAAATCCACCCTAAGGTAGATACGCGGAAACGCATGTCCGAGAATCCACCCTAAGCGAATAAATTCCATTTATCCAACTAGGCCTAGCATTCATGAACTAGCATCAAATTATAGGAATCATTATCGATCCCATTATTGTTTAGTTCCAAATACTCTCACATGGCGCGGTACAATTGCAGTACATAATAGCGACACAATAGAAAGAAGAAAATAATATTACACTAAAAATTATAATCACTTGCACGCAATTTTCATTTCCGTAGATCGCACCCTTCTTTCAGTAGCTATGTACCTACAGTTTTCTAAGATATTCTGCAGAGGAGAGGAGAGGTACTTGGGGTACCAACAGCCTCTCTGATCCAAAAATTATGTGTTGGGTATGTCTTGATAGCCATACCCCACGCACCTTACGGCGCATGTGTCATGAAAGCGACAAACACCCTTTTTACCGACTTCACAAAAAGGAGGAGGTACTATGTTCGGCTGTTTGTATGTTTTTTATTTTTATTATTTTGTATGTTTGTTCATCGAATACTCCGCCAATTGTCGATGGATTTTCAAAATTCTTTTTTTGTTCGAAAGTAGATAGTTCTGAGGTGGTCCCATTGTCACCAAGTTAGGATCTGATGATGGGATCTTAGAGAAATCGAGGGCAACCCTCAAATTTTATAGGCTCATTTATTTTTTTTTCGCATATTTTATGAAGTATCTTGTTTATTTGCGTATGGTTGTCACCATCTCAGGTAGCTGGGCTGATGATGGAAGGTACAACTCCTTAACAGTAAGAAGTTACTCAAACAGGCAAGGACTGTTTTAGTCAATTGTTTTGATGTTTGATAGGGCATTTGTCACCTTTGGTCTCATGATCATCAAGTCATGACCTGATGCTGCAGTCAGGATAGTCTGCAGAGTACCTAACTCCTCGACAACTAACAGCAGATATATCGTGTTTAGGCTCATTGAAAAGGGCTCGATGTGTGGATAAACATACTGTTAATGAGGAACACCGAAGTACATAGAGACCTGATGCTGAAGCCAGGAGCATCAGAAAAAGTACAAACCTTGAAATAACAGCACCGTAGTCGTGTTTGGGCTCATTTTAAACAGGACTAAATTTTAAGTTCAATGCAATGTTGACATAAGTCTGGCCTGATGCTGCAGCCAGGATTATCAGCTTCTAGTCTAAAAACATCAGGTCAGGATTTGATGATGGGATCCTGGAGAAATCGAAGGAACTCTTCAAATATTATAGGCACACCTATAGCGATTTGGGTATTTTTTATAGTAACTCGTGCACTTGCTCTCGGAAAGCACCATTTGGTGAAGTGGAACTGATGATGAAGACCACAGATGGCCACCGGAACTACTCAATAATATCTAAGTATTTCACGGGTTGCGATTCGATTATTTTAATATGGTTGCTAAGCAATTCATGCTCGTCACAATGTGAATGGTGATATGGAGCTGATGGTGGACCTGGAGAACTCCTCAACAATTAACTTCCCTGCATCGGGAAAAGCAATATTTTGTTTGTAAAAGGCGATGATCACTAGGCTATTGTAACTTAGATAAATTATAAGCAGACCCACTAAAAAGCGTGAAACAAAAACTTTTTAAGAAAAAAAAACCGACTTCCAAAAAAACACTACAAAGTGAAAAATAACTTTAATTTCGGAAGTCGGTGGCAAAAAACTAAAATACAGATCCAAAGACACCGACTTCCGAAATTAAAGTTATTTTTCACTTTGTAGTGTTTTTTTGGAAGTCGGTTTTTTTTTTCTTAAAAAGTTTTTATCTACCCAAGTTTTTTTTTTTTTTGAAATGGCATCTCGTAGTTGACCTTGAGAGGTCGTGACTACTTAACCGGACTATCCTGTGGTTGCCTTAAGAAAACTCAAAGCCTCCAGCCAGGGCGAATATCTACTATATTAAGCGACTACACGCTAAGGGCACCCCCTGTGGGGTACGAACCTCGGCTTAGGGCGTCGCTGGAGAGGGCAGCAAGATGGGACAGGCTGGATCAGATTTTTATTATTTAAGCTTGATGGGGCCGGCATTTCCTATCTGACTGCTCTGAGAAGAAATGCCGAAACAAACTCAGAGGTCACAGTCGGGAATTTAAAGCTACAGGCTCAGCTGCGGCGCGGGCTGGCACTTCATCGAGCAAGGGTCGGGGGGGGGGGGGGGGGGGTATTTAATTGGGGACGTCGCGAGGGACCTCGTCGGCGAGGTCGGAATGTCGGTTTTTTGTTTTTGTGTACTGTACTGGTTGCCTTGTTACTCTCCTGGAGGAGGGTGATGGGGTCGTCAGGGTCTAAGAGAACATGCCTTGGACGGCGACATTTGCTGATTTGGGAGGGAGTATACCTGGCGGCCTCGACAACCAGGGGGTTGCGATGCTTGGCGGCGGTATCAAAGAAACGCTTGGAAAGGCGTTTCATGAATTGTTGGATAGTGTATCTACCCAAGTCACCGCCGCCGGTACTTATACTCCGCGGCGTAACGAAACCATAGCGCCATTCAGAATTTGTTCTCAACTAACAACGCCATCTATCGAGGCTCGTTGAACTATTTTTGTATGGAAAATTAATGTATTTTGAGATTGATACCGTACGTTCCAATTGATCAAATCAAGTAAAAAGTGAGTCTAAGTTATCAAGTAGGGTGTTTCACAATATTGTTTCCTTGTACCTAAATATTTATCTTGTATGGAGCATGTTTTTTACTGGAGAAAAACTTATTAATTGTAGGTTAACCTAATGTTTGTCACGAAAAGACACATGATACCTAAAAACTAGTATGGAAATAAAAGCGTAACATTATGTGACTGACTGGCTGGGTTACAGAGGGCCACATCTGCATAAAGCCAGAGGGGAAATTCTGAATGTCTGCATCTGTCTCAATCTGTTAAAAATACCTCTAATGTATATTTTGAGAAGTGTTTATATTGATTGTTGCTGAGATGAGATTGCGATTAGATTTAGAACGTTTTTATTTATGAGAATTGACCTTCAGATTGCAGTGACTGGAGCAGAAAGAAACAGATTTTCAACGGAACCATGAGAATGTTACAAATAACTGGTTGTTTGAGAATAATTTCCATTAGATATCAGATAGTTATAACTCACGCGAACTCCTTGTTCTGGCAGCAGTCGCGCAGCCTGGCCGCGTCGTACACCAGCAGAAGAGACGCCGAGTACAGGCGCACGGCACACTGTCGCCGCGCCCACTTTTGGATCCTCCACAACTCTGATAGGAACTGCAGCAGTAGCGCGCGGCACAGACTTGTGCCGATGCCGTTCAGGTAGTTACGAATAGCTGGACAAGAAATACGGTTTGGTTGTCAGTTTTGTTGATTGGTCTCTGTTCACAGCTGACGAATGGAATCTAATGTTGAGTTAAATTTTGTGAGGGATGTTACCTTTTTTTCGTGACACAAGCAAAAATGACTTTAATTTTCCATGACGTACAGAAGTGCACGGAGTTATATTATTTCGCGCTCGCATGGAGTTTTTTTTTCATTTTGGACATCCAAAAAGTCGGCAGAAGATGTTTGTTGTGTGTTTGTGTTTTAAAAAAATAAATAAAGAGCCGTACGCATGTGGTCCAATCCGGATTTTAAAAAGTTGGCGATAAGGAAAATTGGCATTCTCCACATTAATACCTACGTTTTATGAGAACACGTCACAATCAAAAGCCCAACGAGAGATGAGAAAAGTAGTTCAACAGCAGTTTGAACAGTAAGATTAGATATAATAAATGCTGCATCTAGTTAAGTCACGATTAATCTGCTAGTCCATATTTTTTTTACGTTTAACCTTTTAACCGCTTGTGTCGCATTTATGCGACATATTATATTTCCGTGCCCCTACCGCTCGTGTCGTATTTCTGCGACAGAGAACATGCATGTTTTTTTCGTTCTATTTTCGTCTTATTAACTGCGTGGTACAACTAAAACCATTATTAAATAGAGAAAAAAATTTTTGAGTATTTTTTTAATCGATACAACGATTTCTCCTTCTTATTTATTGTAGGTATTATTTTATCTTGATTTTATCGATTTTTAGCCGCTCGCTAGTGGCACGGCAATTGATATTTAGCCAAGCGCTTAAAAGGTTAAATATTTCTTAAAGCAACGTTTATAAATAAACAAAAAACTCTATAATGACAGATGAGAGTGCAGACAGCTGTGCTGCTGCGGAGTTTGTTCCGCCACTTCTTCCCAGATAAAGCACTAGGAAGTGGTGAAGGGCGGGCGTTTTGGGGGACTGTATTATGTAATTTTGACGTTTAAAAAGTGCTGATTCTCAGCTTAATTAGAATAAATGACTGGATTTTTTGAATGATTAAAGAAACCCTCACCATCTTTTACAGCCTGTCCATGTATCCTCTTCCCGTAGTCCTTGTTGTACTTGTGCAGCTTGCCAGTACTGAGCTTGTACACCTGGAAGCCCGGGATGCAAAAGCCGTACTGCTGCTTGCTTAGCTGGTACTTTATCTGCTCATTCGCGATCTTTTGTTCCGAGGCCAGGGGGTCCCAGGTTCTTTTACCTGGAAGGTTTAAGTAGAAGTGGTTAAAAAAAACGTCTATGCTTTGAATCCTCATAACGCGAAATTCGATCTAGGATTGTAGATTTGGGATTGCTTACGAACAAAAAAGTAGTAGTCGGTTACAGTATTTTTGTCTAACGATGCGACGCGCGCTTTACTTGTGGTAACCAAACGTACAATAAGGCCCGGGCTCCACTGAAGCGGAGCTGCGCGGAGCGGAGCGGAGACGTGCAGGAATCGACCAATCACAATGGTTGAAATCCTCATCGTGTCACTCGTCTCGTCTGTGGTTGGACGATTCCTGCATGTCTCCGCTCCTCTCCGCCCAGCTCCGCTTCAGTGGAGTCCGGGCCTTACGCTGTGAATACATGTTTAAGCAGGAGCTCTCGGTACCGTCCGAGACAATGGCGAAGTCGGTGTGTGTGCGAGTGTGTTACGTGCTGACGCTACTAATCTTCACACACACATTCACAGCGTGTTTGTATACTTGGTTACCACAAGTGAAGCGCGCGTCGCTTCGTGGAGTAAAAATGCTGTACTCGGGTACTAGTGGTACTGCACTCATTACCATATTTGATCGATAAATATACGGCTGATACTGGCAACTGCAATATTTTTTGGACCTCATCCTTGCGTAGGTAGGTGCTTTGATACCTTTTTATTTCCACATAATATTAAATGTACTTATGTACTTGTTTGTTACCACTCAATGTAAAACGGAAAACTTTTTGTTTGTTTGAGGTAATCTCTAGAAGTACAGTCCGCTTCAAAGTAAGGGAACCCCTTTTGGGAATGACATTAAACCCATTTAAGTTTTTTGTAACGTATTGTATATGGCGTGTTGGTCTAGTGGTTAAGACAGCGGCTTAACAATTCGATGGTCTCGAGTTCAAATCCTCGGACGAGAAGTTCTTTTTTTGTTTTTTTTTGTTTCTTTTATAGGTTATTATGTGATTTTTGTTAATTATTATTTAAGAAATCAAATGTTGAAGTAGGTATGAGGTTTGTAAGAAAATCTAGGCATGTTGCATAAACAATATTCATTTATTTCTCTAATTACATTTCTAGGACTTCATGGAATCCACTTCACGGTTGAATATACAGTTTTCTATGTGTGTTAAATTGGGGTTATTTACTTAGAATATTAACTAAACACAAAATAGATACCCTGGGTGAGGTTTAGAACGTTTAACATTAGATAACGGTTCATTTATAGATTTTTCTAGAAACAACTACAATAGGTAATATTTATTCATTTAAAGTTGTGAAAACATTATTTTTTTATACTTTGTATGATCTTATCGGAAAAAAAGATTAAAAAATTAAATGTTGTCATTTGTGCCTGTGAATTACAGAGGAAGAACCAACATGCTAAACTATAAAAGTATAGCAATATACATCTTTCTCTTTTATCACATTTTCTGATAACCCTTATTTAACACAACATTAGAAATTATAAAAATATGTGAGGTCAGATGGTGCATCACACATTACCTACAAGACTACTTGTAAACAAAAGTATCTGGATTGATAATAATAAAGGTTGTTTATTTTTGATTAACTACGAATTAATGATCCCACAAATATTGGGAATCATTAACACTTGCTCATACGTTCCAATGTAATTTTATCAGATCAGTTACACAATAAATCTGCCGAGTAAATTGCCTATTAATAACGGAGAGGATGGCCGTCACTGTCTATCACTTCTTGAAGTCACACTTGAACGCGTAGTTTTGAAGGGTGTCACTGAGTGAACTTCCACAATATTACGGTGTCGCCCCGATTCATTAGTGTAAACAATTATTGAGCGAGGGCCTTGGCGATCACATTTCACATCACCAGTCGCATGATACCTTTGTATCCATCTACGAACTGTTTTTCTCTGGAACGAAAATAATAATATTAGGAATACATAAAAAAATCCAACTTGTCAGTAATAATGCAACATGATTGCAACAATAAATACATATATGTGTATAACGTAAATCTTACCGTTATGCCCATATCTCGTTCTTTATGCTTTGTTCCTGTTCCCAGAGAACAACAATTTTAGAGTCCGCGTATCACTGGTCAGTTTCCCTCAGTCGTCAGTTTATTTAATTCCAGCCTTCAAAAAGTTATTAATCGAACAATACTATCGGTTAATATAATCAACTGTTCAAAAACTTAATAAATCGGATAATATTTCGACGAAGATAATTACGCACAAGCGGATCGACACGAAAACGAAACGATTTGATAAGTAATTATACCCTCAATCACAGTTTAGTAAATAAGGCGAAGAAGAATTCTAAATTAAAATTACGGTAGGTAGGGCAACAATCGGAATCAAGCACATTCTATTCAACCAAACAAGAAATCTATGCAAATTTCAACCTTATAATTTAGTTAATTGAGGAGTTACGAATTGCATTTTGTAAAACAAGACGGTAAGGTGTTAGTATTTATAATACGTGGTGGACGTTGAAATTTAAACCTTAATATCTAGAAGATTAGACCGTTATCAACCTTGTTCGATAAAAGGAGTAAAGCTATTCAAATTTTCGTTAAGATGGCTAACTGATTCAATAGTCTAGTGGTATAAGGCGCGGTCTACGTGATCGGCTGGCGCCTGGTGATGCGGGTTCGTATCCTCAATCGCACATAAAGTGTCTTTTTGTAAGTTAAGTTATTCTTGGGATACGGTTCGGGCAAAAAGCCGAAAAAATACCATATTATAATTATTTAAATACTTGCAAATAATATTTGAGTGGGATCGGTGGATGCTCGGGCAGAGATGGATGCGGCGCGCGGCAGCGGGGGAGGGAGCTGCTCGAGGCCAGAGCCACGTGACGCGCCCGCCGTCGCTCGAGCGACGAGCGACAGCGGGCTCGAGCGCGCTCGGGCGATAATCTTTAAAGTCTTGAGGGGTTCCTTTTCTCTGAAGCTGATCGTACCTACTAAAAATCTTTAACTGATAAAACGCTATTGTCGACTCGACTGTCATAGGATATGTTTTACAGTACAAGTCGTGGGCAAAAGTTATAAAAAAATGAAGTTTATAATCCTCTACTCACCAATCTTAACATCCATGACACAGGGCTCCAGCATCCTCTCCGTCAGATCCTCAAGTATAATGTAGTCCTGCTCGAAGCCGTTATACGTGTACTTGCGACGCCCGAAATACTTGGGGACGGAGCCCCGCAGCTCCAACAGGTCGGAGTTTTCGGTGCTCGCGAGGCGCTCGTAGAATTCTATCTCGCGCTTCTGAGCATCTTTGATTATGGGCTTCATTATTGTGCCGTTGTTGCATTGGAGTAGTCCTGAGAATGTGTGAAGCGTTTTTGGTAATGGTCTTTATATGAGGGTCTAAGATAATCTATATCACACTAATACGTCATATCATAAAGGCGAAAGTAGTTATTGACTAATGGATCCTCCTTGACATTGAAAAATTAAAAATAAAATGGTTAAAATGATTTTCTTAATAACTTTGTAATATTTATTGTTGTAATGTATGTGTAAATTTTGCATGCCCAAGTAACGGCAGAGCATGGAGAACATTACCAAAACATGACTGTATAACATCTATACCCCTACCCATGTTGGCAAGAAATAAATGATTTGATTTGATTTGAAAGTTTGTGAGTTCGTGTGTGTGTGTTTATATGTTTGTTACTTCTTCACGCTCAAACAGCTGGACCAATTTTGATAAAATTTTGTATAGAGGTAGCTGACATCCTAGATTAACATACAGGCTACTTTTTATCCCGATATTCCTACGGGATCGACATTTACGCGGGTAAAACCGCGGGGCGCAGCTAGTACAAAATAAAAATGAATCGCCGAAATGTATGTACGCGCATAATTTCCGAACGACTGCACCAAATTGGATAATTCTTTTTTTGTTGTGTTCGGTATTACCAGGACAAGGTTTGTATAAAATAAAATTTCGGAAATTCGAAAAAAACTACATACTAAGTAGGTAACTACTAGTTAACGATAATTATCTTATATTTATTTCTTTAAATTGATTAAAAATACACTTTTACACGTCAAAAATAGGATTTTTTTTAAACTAGATGAGTTCAGATTATTTCAAACATCTATGCAACAAGGTGTAAGCAAGTTCAAAAAATATGGATGTTACGTGATCAACTTTGAACTGTCAAAATGAAAGCCATTGCTACAGTTAGTGTCAGTCTATCAAAAAGTACTCTGTGGTTAGTGTGTTACGCAATTGCTCCGCAGGTCATGGTCTACCCTTGTGCCAAATATCATCCAAATCCGTTCAGCCGGTTTAGCGTGAAATTCAAGCGAAACGAACATACAAAAAATCAAACCTTTTCTCTTTTTAATAGGTATTAGTTCAGATTATCAAAAACAGTAAGTAAATGTATGTTATTAGTACTTATATAATAATAGTAGTTTAACAACTATGTTGGTATACATTATAATAATTTGCATGCTTGCTTGCAGACAGAATACAGTGACATTTAGGCTATAAGATCTCACTTTTGTAACAACAATGTATTTTTAGAAAATTAATGTTTGAATTGATTTAATTTGCCCCTAATAATCACTGACACTGCGTATATACATATCATTTTTTTGCGGTTGCAGAAGTATAGAGTACTGGTGAATAGTGTACCCTGTAGTGTAAGAGGCAACTGGTCGCCCTGTTTGACTGGCTTAAGGCTGTGGTTTAACCATTACTTAGCTTTTAACAAAAGAATGTCAACGTTTGTTAACTTTTAAATAAAGTATTTTTAATTTTTTTACGACCCAACTCGCCCAATTACTATGTTCCAATGTCCGGCCACCTGCAAGGCATATGTCTGTATGTCCAGCGGGAGTAATAATGATGATGCAATGCTGGTATATTACATTATAACTCACCCAAATACTTGGTATCCTCCGTCTTCCTATGGCCGGCCACCTGCAAGGCATACGCCTGTATCTCCACCGGGCTGCAAGTGGGCAGCAGGATGGGCTTGGCCGTCATCTCGTTGTCCTGGCGCTTGATACTGTAGTGCACTTGGTAGATGGAGCGCTGCCGACGTGGGCTATGCCGCTTTGGGTTGCACGATACATCGCTCATTTATTCGAGGGCCTGGAAGGAAAGAGATGACAAGTTGTTAGTTGATCCGTGTACCCTCAAATCTACATAACATCACGCTTGCACTCCCCAAAGAACAAGGCAAGACACGTAGGTATCATCATTCTACAGCAGAGGTAGGTATGTTTAACCCATTCGCTACGGCGATAAAAATTACGATTATTGGCGCAGCCTAATTGCGGAACGCCAAATCGTCAAATGATTCTGATCAGTTGGCTTCATTTCTATCACAATTGGCTTCATTTTACGATTTTCGAATTGCGAAACTCTAGTTTCTGCGCAGGGCCTTAACGTTCGTAATTGGTTTCATAATAAACTAGAGTTTCGCAATTCGAAAATCGTAAAATGAAGCCAATTGTGATAGAAATGAAGCCAACTGATCAGAATCATTTGACGATTTGGCGTTCCGCAATTAGGCTGCAGGTGCTGGACTTTTCGTCGCGAACGTCGATGGGCGTCCTCCGCACCTCATTAGGATAATATGGAACGCCGATTTATTATATATTTGTAAGTATTTAAAAAACAATGTGCATATACTGCAAGTATAATTTCTTGTGACTTGTTTTTGCTAAGATAAAAGCAATTAAAAAAAAAACGTCGATGGGCGTATTTCGCACCTAAATATTAAATCAAAAAACGCCGAAAGGCGCCCGCCGTAGCGAATGGGTTAAGAAATCGAACCACGGGATGAATCCACCAAGTAATTACTTAGTAAGTTAAATCACGTTAGTTAATTTCGTAACTAAAAGCCTTATTACACTATGCGACATTTAGGGACTTTCCTCCCTTTCTCTATAATAAGAGGAAGGGAGGAAAGTTCCCTTTAAAAAAAACATATTACCTAAATATCGTGTAGTGTAATAGGGGTTTAACTGGCACCATGAAAACAGTCATGGAAGGTCGAAACTAGATTTATTGCTTGAGAAAGTGTTGGAAAAGCAAGCGACAGAATACCACTGCATGAAGCATACCATAATAATGGCTGATCCGAGTAGGTACCTAAACATATGTATCATCTTATTATTGTTGCTTAATTTTGCAATCACGTTTTGTTCCGCGTGACTCTATTCTATCTTTTTCTCAAATAATCGAACAGCATTATTAGGAAATTAAAACAATAATATGTATGAATACTGCACTTCTTTCTGCAACTAGGTACTATCAGCAACTAAAATAAACGTCAACTATTATTAAAACAGTAAGTACTTACTATATTAGTTACCTAACTTTACCTTAGTTATTTAGCACAGGCAAACCGCAACGACCCCCTACCTAATCGCTTCCTCAATAAATCTTTAAAACAATTACCTACAATTTACAGTTACCTGTAAATTAGTCACTTTATCACTTAACCGTGTTGATAGCATCTCATTATGGTCTAATTTATATACCTAGGTACTTAGTTGTAGCCTGCGGCTGCACTTGAAATCTAGGAAGACTGCCGGATACTGTACCGTGAAAAACAGTACCAGTATCAATAACTTATGGTATCGCAGGTTTGCTGGAAGAGATTTCTTTAGAAATAAGCTACTACTACTTAGCTAGTAATCTACCTGTGACCGTAAGCGAATATCATCCAAATCCGTTAGCCGTTACAGCGTAAGTAATTGAGTAACAAACACTGACAAACACAGTATAATATTCCTATTGAAATCAACACTGAATTTCTAGCTGGTGTTTCTTCACTGTCAACCTTTCTCACCAGTATATTTAATTAAAATAAGGAGGCTATGCGGGTGTTTTCACATTCGAATAGCTATCGACCTAATGATTCACAGGTTTTTACATAATTTGTTTACTTACTTTATGTTATTCATTGCTATTAGTAGAAATATAAGTAAGGTATTTGAATACCTACTGTGTTAGTTTAATAAACAAACGTAAGATATTTATTTTATCGGTTTACTGCCCTATTCGAAGGTACTTCGTTCGTGAGAACCGTCAGAGGTTTGAAATATAATCTTGAAGTGACAATGAGAATGATTGAGTTTTTTAAATCATTAAATTAGTCATTTATTTATTTACTAGCAACGCCCCGCGGTTTTACCCGCATAAGTTTCCCGTGGGAATATCGGGATAAAAACTATCCTATGTCCTTTCCCGGGACTCAAACTATCTCTATACCAAATTTCATATACCTAAATCGGTTCAGCAGTTTAAGCGTGAAGAGATACCAGGACAGACAGACAGACACACTTTCGCATTTATAATATTAGTAAGGATTTTCCTATTATTTTATTCAATAGGTAACACACCGTAATATACTTAATCGAAAAATTAACTCATTACCTCTTTTATCCATCTTGAAAGAGACAAAAATAACGAAAATCAAATCACAACAACACAACAAAGAGAGGGAAAAAACAAAACGTTGAAAATGACATCAACAACATGAATTAATGAATGACAAAGCACAAAATGATTCTAAAATAAACCACAAATTACTGCAACTTTACTAACTATAGGTACCTATTAGCGGCGGAAACACAGCGTTTGGAAGGAAACTCTAAACGCAACTAAAATATTCGCGACATTGAAGTACATTGAGGGATTTTACTTTTGTTTATCTAATCAACAATAAATCAAGATTGATTTGTGTTTATCAATTGATATTTTTACGACGTCAATGATGCTGATAATATTATAAAATGACGGTATTCGTTGATAAATTTTTGTTTTACTTACATCTTCAAAATAATCAAAATATGGGTGCAGTACATGAGTACCTAAGTTTTTCGCACTTAGTACTAACACAATCTACTATGTATGTACTATATTTACTGTATTAATTATTATATTTTTTCTTCATTTTGGTAAGTAAGTAGTACTTAGTCTATGGTCTAAATACATTAGAGCTTCATTAATAAAAAAGTACCTACTTAATAAAAAAAAAATCGACTAGGTACATAAAGAAATTCATATTTTTTTAGAAATAAGTATACACGAATTTTTTTTTTAGATTTGTTCCAGGTGCCAACTCTTATGAAAAGTATCGACTGCTGATGAAACTTGCATTATTCACCAAGTTGAAGTAAAAGCACAGAATAACTAATAGTACTTAGGCAAAAGTAAGCCAATAAATAAAAAAAAAACAATCCGATCAATTGTTTCTGAGAAATGCATGGACCTGTCCATTCATACATATTATATTACACACACTACTACAACTATAACATTCTGTATATTTGTTTGGAAACCCTTTAGATTATCATATTATTATTATGTGAAAATAAAGCAGATCCAATAATATTACATACATAATTATACACGTATCGATTTGATAACTTCCTTCTTTTTTGTAGTCGGTAAAAAATAGGTTCCTAATCACGTACCTACAGAATTGAAGTGATTCATCATCCAAATAAGTACGCTTCATCAGTCCATGACAAATTGACAACTAAGATGATGCATTTGTAAACGTGTACGATAGGTATTTAGGATTTATATTTCAAAATGAATACTTAATAATAATAATTACCAGCCCATTGTCCTACTGCAGAATAAAAGAACTTTCTTAATAAAGATGCACTCTAGAGGAACATAACATAACGCTTGTAATCCCCGAAAGGTAAGGCAGAGGTGTAGGTACCTATAGTGTACCCACATTACGCCATGTACTAGAGGAAGAGAAAGTTAATTGTGCGCATGCGCAGTTTCTGACAATTAAATAGAGCATGGTTTTAAACTTGTGGGTACTTGGAATAAAATAAAACAACCATGAACATTAAAAGTACAAGTATATTATTCGATTAAAACAGGTACATAAAGGCAATTTTTTTCACTTCTCATATTTATAGAACCCCTCCCCACTCTTCCTTCCAAACTTCCCTTCGTTAACCAACTTATCTAAAAGAGGTATAGGTTTAAACACAGGTTGACCAGTCTTGTCGGACATGATACCCAGGACAAACTTCTTGGTATCCAGCCCGGTGAAGTCAGCCAGTTCTAAGGGACCCATCGGGAAGCCAGCGCCAAGTTTCATCGCTATATCGATTTCCTGTGCTGACGCGTCACCTGTAAAGCGACTGATATCATTATTATCATAATAAATAAAATTAAATAATCATTATTTCATTGTTAAAGCAATTAATCGTGTTTATTGATTAAACGTTTGATTTGATTTGAGGTATAGATTGAAGATTTGAAGAGGAATGAGTAAGCAGGAGTTATGTAAGATTGTGGTGTGGTCTTCTAATTTTGGCAGTTTGCATGCCGAAGCCCATCAAGAATTTCTTATTATGATCTCATTTTCCCTATCAGATGAGTTGTCTTCAAACTGGCTTGTTATTTAGAAGGCGTAGCAAAATGTTGTCTTGTTGAAAATAAAACCCTTTCTGAAGTACTTGGAATTTACGAAAAATGAGTAATAAACAACAATATTCGGATAACGCCTTGCTGTTATCAGCCGGAAACTTTGAAATAAGTACCTGTTTCTCAGATATGGAGATTGAAGGAAGCGAGATAAACCAGTAAGCTACAGAACTAGCTAGCTATTATGCAATATGTACTTAGGTACCTACTTATAAAGTTTGTACAATTGTACAGGTGTTGTTAGTGTCAAAATAGTACAGAAAAAAGGGTAAAGAGAAGAGACAAATTAAGATTAAAGGAAATAAAAAGACTAACTAAGTTCTAAGGTGCAAAAAATAATTAGGTAAAACACAAAAATGGTGATGGACAGGACTCATAATATATTAAGAGAGGAAAAAGAGAAATGGGCCGAATTAATAATAGAGTAAGGGATGGAAAAATGAGCAAAGGACGACAAGCCAACCAACCCACCCACCAACCAACCAATTATATACATTATAATAATAAAATCTTTATTTCAGACTAGGTCCATAGATAATATAATTTATAATACACGCGAGTTATAAAATTTGCACACGAATAAATTCTTTCAGGATATTTGAGTCCGCAATAAAGAATTGAGAATTGAGCAAAACGTTGGGAAGACGACTTCAAAAGAGTAGCTGGGTCATTCCGCGGAAATCCAGTAACGGCGAATATATGCTAATAATAAATTAAATATCATAGCTGCATTCTTTTTTTACTTTATATGACATTTCTTACATGTTTTTACGTATTGCGCCGCTATCTAAAAAAGTATAACACCTTTATTTAATTTATTATTGCAATCAACACGCACCAAATGTCCTTACCATTTCCAAACAAAAGTCGGCCTAATTGCGCGGAATGGCCCAGCTGGTCCAGAGTGGATTCAGAGGACGAGAGACAGAGAGATGGTAATTTTTACAAGAGGCCTTTGTGAAGGACAAGCTGTTTAAATAGAGTGCATCAAACGCATCAAACGTCCATAGTTTCGAGTCGGTATAATATAGAAAATCATAAAAAAAAAACTTTGTAGAACCAGCAATAAAGCCTTATCTTATTTATTTATTATAAGTTTTGTTATAATATGAAATACATATTAAGGTTTAATGCTTAAAAGGAAAGCGTTATAAAAACAAAACGACGATTAATGCGAGCCACAAGAATAACAGGAAAAAAACAGTGGAAAAAATGATGACTAAAATCAAAGATAAAAGACAAAAATATGGCGGACAACAATGTACTTACATTTATATGACATGTATAAACACGAAACGATAGCAAAATATTACGTAAAACGGTCAGCATACAAAATCATAAATTTACAATAAAGAAAACCGGCCGAGTGTGAGTCGGACTCGCGCATGGAGGGTTCCGTACCACCATACAACTATATAAGGTGTAAAAAAATTAAGTGCAAGAACTTTAAGAGGTGCTTTAGACCATTGAACTGAACAACTTTCACTATGGGACCAACTCTGAAATCACGAAAAAAAAAATGAGCTGTTTCATACATTTTGGCCGAGTAGGTATTGAACTTTTGTATGAAACAGCTGATTTTTTTTCGTGATTTCGGAGTTGGTCCCATAGTGAAAGTTGTTCAGTTCGATGGTCTGAAGCACCTCTTAAAGTTCTTGCACTTAATTTTTTTACACCTTATATATTTAAAAAAGCACAGCCTTTAATTTTGAACTTTATTTTAATTTTATTATTAGTTGTTATAGCGGCAATAGAAATACACAGTCTGTGAAAATGTCAACTGTCTACCTATGTATCTATATCTGTGTTCATGAGATACAGCCCACTGACTGCAGACAGACGGACAGCGGAGGCTTAGTAATAGAGTTCCGTTGGAACCCTAAAAATCATTATAAAATAATAAAAATCATTAAAAAATATAATAAAATTTATTCAAAAATATAAGGACTAACGTTAAATACAGTTTTTCTTAAATCTATGTCAAGTTTACCATGGTTTGTGCCTGTATTTGTTACAAATTTTGTTAGAGCTAAAGACTGGTATTAAGATTATTTCATAATTCTAAATATTTATATGACCTTTATGCTGACCGTACGCCACTCTATATATGTTAGTATAGCACTATCGCCAGATAATGGTGCCTAATCAGTTAAGTTCACGGATTTAATGCAATTATTTAATTGATATGGTGCGATAATGGTGCCGATTCCCTTGTTCATAAACTAAACTAAATTTAAGTTCAGTGCATCTTTTTCTTTCTATTTCATTAAGAAACGGACAGAAGATACATTTTAGTTTATTCTTGTCAAATTAATCAGCGCCTAAAAACACTGATATAAATATTGCAGTGCTCATAAATATAGCTTAGTTAAAATAACAGAACAGCGCGCGAGCTTTAAAGGGGGATGCGCTAAAGTGGCCCGATGATGATTTTAATGATTATAATTTTATAAATAAATATTTGTTACGGCCGCGAATCATATTACGTATTTTTTTTGCAATTTGCAGATCTCAGGTTGTATGTGGATCTAACTTAGAATTTTATTAAAATTAAAAAAAAAAACTGCCAACACTCGTATTGTTTCTAGGAGAAACCTTGTAATTGTATTGCTCAATTATGTTGAGGTCATTACAAAAAAATGTCAAGCTTGATTTGAACATTTATTTGTGTACCGAAATTAAATATCAAACAAGTATATCTGTCAGTAATAATAAAAAATACAAAGCCTAGAAAAATATTTATTTCAACAGCACCAATAAATAATTACTAACAATTACTTCTTATTATATTTATAGAACCCTTCGCCGGATTTAATTCCGTATTTTCCCTCTTGCACCATCTTCTCAAGCAGCTCGATTGGCGCAAACACTTCGTTTTTAGTCATGGAGTACAGCGCTTGTTGGGCCAACCGGTTGGTGTCCAAGCCTGTGTAGTCGGCCAACTCGAAGGGGCCCATGGGGAGGCCTGCGCCGAGCTTCATGCCAATGTCTATGTCTTCTTTCGTGGCATCACCTGGAGTGAGATATAATGGTATTGAATATTTTAAAGACTCTTGCAATGATGAAGTAGGAGATGAAGTAAAAGAAATAACATTTGATATTTGTGTTTTAGAGTATGCTTAGTTGGTTTGGTCATGCTAACAGGATGAATGAAAGGCGACTGACAAAAGGTATTTAAGTACAATTGGTACAAAGCAGATGTGAGTGGAAACGCCCTAGGAGGACGTATAGTGACCTTATTGGTGATGTTCTTCAATAAGGTCACGTTCGTGGTACTGGCAACCGGCGTGCGTGTATGATCAGCGGGGCAATTGCGTAACACATTATCAATCGGAATCGGTTTCATTTTGACAGTTCAACAACATTCATTGCGTTATTTACATATTGAGCAGACAAATTTTTCGAACTTATGAAGCAATGGATTAGCAATTTGCTTCAAAATGATTCAGATTCCGATTGATAGTGTGTTACGCAATTAGGGTGCAGATGTATCAGAATCAGAATGCTTTATTTGTAAACATAGGTCAAATTACAATAGTGTGCGAGATGTTACAGATAGGTAGATCCTCTATGTTTTGCCCAGAGGCGTACAAATATATATATTTAATGAACATTGTCTAATTTTTTACTTTTAACACAATTTAACTTTTGAGATATCATTAAAGTGGTAGAATTGTGTAAAATTTCACATTTTCACATTAGTATTAAAATCAATATTAATAGGTCATGCTTAACAATACAAATTGGAAATAGGATCAATTACAATATATGTCAAAAAGATGTCAAATAAAATTCTAAATCGTCAAAGGAGGTGAGGTGATGTACAATTTTCTGAAGCAGTAATCATAGAATTATCGTCAAAATATTCCTGTAGTGAGTAATAGCATTTATTTATCAATATTATTAATAGTTCTGTTTTCAAATTGTCCAGATTTAACGTTTTATTTTTTTAGGTAGTTTGTTAAATATTTTTTTGGCCCTACAGAAGGTACGTTTATTCATTAGTGCAGTTTTGCCATAAGTCACTTCGAGCTCCGACCCATTCCTATCGCGTAATTTTCTATAGTAACTTTTAGTAGCTATTTTGTATAAGGAAATGTTAGATTTGACGAACATATTTGTTTGGTATATGTACAGCGATGGCAAGGTAAGAATTTTTAGACGTCTAAAGAACGGTTGACAACTGTCTGTGCATTTAAGGCCACACATAGCTCTTACACATCTTTTTTGGGGTCTAAACACGAGTTCTCTATCAACTGAATTGCCCCAGTACGAGTATATTACGCCATATCTGAGTGTTGATGCAACATAGCCGTGATAGGCTGTTAGTACAGATTCTAGGCTTACTATTTTTGATAGTTTATAGAGAGCATAGGTAAATTTATTAAGTTTTTTACAAATTTCGTCTGTCTGTCTGTATGAACGTAAGCGAAGCAGGAGTATTCAAGGATTGTAGCAGGTTGGTGGCGTTTCGTAGTTTCTGTCTCCCTACATGGGACGAAGGCGTCCGTGAGTTTATGTATGTACATATTTATATTTTTAAGTAGTTGAGTAAGCCCAAAGGTATTATTTTATTACTCTTGAGTAAAAGGACTTTACGATAAAAACTTGTTGACGATGTTCAAGGAAAACTTTATGAAATGGCGTATTGTCACTTGACTTTCATTTCTCCACTAAAATCCAGGGAATTAGATTACCAGTAGGTATGTCTTTGACGGTATAAAGTGCCGATTCTCACCCTACTTTGAATATATGACTTTTTTAGGGTTCCGTACCTCAAAAGGAAAAAACGGAACCCTTATAGGATCACTTTGTTGTCCGTCTGTCCGTCCGTCCGTCTGTCAAGACCCTTTTTCTCAGGAACGCGTGGAGGTATGAAGGTGAAATTTATATCAATTACTCAGGTCTACTGTCCCTTGAAGCTGTGAAAAAATCAAACTTCTAAGCCAACGCAATCAAAAGATACAGCCGTTTATGCCGCAAATTTCTGCAAATTTTCGAAACTCGCACGGGAATCAAAACCTACAGGGTACTTCCCGTGAACTTAGAATCTTGAAATTTGGTACTAAGTAACGTCTTATAGTACAGATAAAGGAAAAATTGCGAAAACCGTAAATTTTTAGTTACATCATATAATAAAAAATATTTTTGAAAATTTTAAAGTTACTTCTTTTCTCATGAACGCGTATAGGTATTAAATTGAAATTAATATCAAATAATCAGGTCTATAATACCTTGAAGCTGTAACAAAATGAAACTTCTATGTCAACGCAATCAAAAGAAACGGCAATTTAAGCCGCATATTTTCAAACTCGCAACTACTCGCAAGGGAATCAAAACCTAAAGGGTACTTCCAGTCGACCTAGAATTTTGAAATTTGGCATGAAGCAATGTTTTATAGCACACATAAAGGAAAAATTCCGAAAACCTTAAATTTTTATACGGAACCCTCGGTGCGCGAGTCCGACTCGCACTTGGCCGGTTTTTTTTTTTCATAAGTAGACAGTGCAAGTGCATGAACATGTTTCAGTTGTGTTTATGCAAAAATTAAGCATGTTCAGTAAAATATAATAAATATAAGTACTTACATAATTATATTTAAATATAAACCCATCCATAAAAAAAATCCAACCAGTCTTGAAATATTTTTAAACCACATTAACGAGTACCAAAGCACCAACAACATACAATAACGAAAGAAATCCCGTTCCTTTTAAATAAATACATAAAACTAAATAGCCTACAACCGGCGGCGTAAGAAATTGTTTTTTTTTCCTCTCTCTTTCTCTAATGTACAGACGCCAGCACATAAAGCTACCCCAATCTGTCAGATTTCTTTGATAGATTTTCAACTCTACTACAAAGTAATAAGGTTCATATTCAATTGGGAAAATTTGACAGATTGGGGTAGCTTGATGTGCTGGCCTCTGTACCGCAAAACGGGGCTACTTTGACTTCCAGGGTTACTTTGACAGGCGTTGGAACTACTTTAACAGAGCGCCAAAATCGGGTTTCACGTGTGCTCAGCAAGTGTGCGTGACCTCGAGTAATATTGCGCGAGGCGCGGGGTGTGGGGAACGCGTCATAGCGTTGTGATCGGCCTTGTCAAAGTAACCCTGGAAGTCAAAGTAGCCCCGTTTTACTGTATGTAGCCGAAAAATGTAACACACACTAACAGACTCATTTTCCTAGATGAACATGAGACATGGAGATATTATATTATTATTATATTGCCAGGCCACATAATATGCAAATTATAAGGCCATTCCTGGATTGAGCATGGTAGCTTTTGCATACGGCTGTCATGACTGCAGCGGTCGGCACAAGAGGCAGTGATGGTGAAAATATACATGAGTCCATCAATGCCTGGTAATTTTCTCAAATAATGCGCCGCTATTCAAACTAAGTAGTACCTACCTACCTATGTAAAACATTTTATTTGACTTGAAAATACAGTTGTTGAATGTACAATTTTCGAAGCTTAAGGTGGACTTTCCGGGGATTATGTTAGGTTGGGATAATTTTAACGAGGTCGAAGTGAAATTCAGGTTGCGTCAAAGTTTTTTCATCACACTCATTTTTTCGCTTGGACTCATTTTGTCAAATTAACTATATTCATTTGTTTCTTTTTTTATTTAAACAGTTCTATTAGTAAACCAGTTCGAAATAAAATCTTTGATAAGTTAGAGATAAACCGCCCCTCCACTGCTTGTTGCATACACATTTCAAATGTGTTTGTATAGAAATTTTAGTGCAGGGGCGTGCATTTTTATAATGGTTTATCTTTACCTCCTTGGTTGCCATGTTTCGAAGTAAAGTTCCATATTGAAATTACACGATAGTTACGAGTTTTCATAGTAATTTATCCGGCCGCTAAACAAGACAGATATGGATTTTCACACTAATATTGCCGGCCGCTGCCCGCATGTATTAGACCAGTAGGTACAGAATTTTCGATTTATCTAGAAGAAAGTTGTCAAAGTAATGCTCGAATTTCCAAGCATTTTTCTAACTAATCATACGCTTGCATAGTGCATTTGACGCTTTCATAACCACCTCCAATAAAGCCTGATAAGTTACCATACCGTCACCCACAAGCCCAGGTACCACCACTCCAAAGGCAAAATAAAAAACCCAATAGCACCAAAGCAGGCACACCAACCTCTTTCCAACATCCTGATGGCCTCAGCAGAGTAAGGTCCCAGCAGCCTGTTGACAACGAACCCGGGCGTGTCCTTGCAGGTGATGCAGGTCTTGCCCACAGCCTTGCCCCACTCCATCATAGCCTGGTAAGTCTCCTCCGAGGTGTCATCGCATTTAATAACCTCTAGGAGACGCATTACGGGTACCGGGTTGAAGAAGTGGAGACCACCATATCTGGAAAATTTAGGGTTAAAATTGTAGTTTCGTAGATCTTTGACAGTTGTAACGGGTTGTCAGTTTGTCAGAAGCCCGAAACAATCAGTCTTGCCAAGGGGTATCGTGTTACCCATCAAATGGGTCGTGGAGGTCAGATAGGCAGTTGCTCCATATTGGTATTCAGCTGCATCCGGTTGGACTGAAAGCCAATCCCAACATAGTTGGATAAGGTTAGGCAGGTGATGATGGCTTCCTTCTGCGAGCACGTCATGTCCCAGAAGGAGGCGGCGGAGCGCGCGCGGGAGGTAGATCCTCACGCGGCGCCGCTCCGAAGGCGGAGGAGGGGTCGAAGAAGACGTCAGTTTGACAGTCATCTCCGACTCCTCCCAGATGGAGGCCAGCAGGCAACAGGTGCGGGGGCACCTTTGCCTGTATTGCACAGGCCTCCATCAGTGTTGGACGGGAATGGCCAGGTGTTCCCGGCCATTCCCGTAGCCCCCCAGCCTGGGGGGCATGCGGGGCCCGCCAGCTAGGCGAGCATGCGCCGGGAGGGTTGTGGAAGTAAAGGCTGAGCCGGTTTCCCATGGCCCTCCCATCACGGCGATGCGGGAACACCGCTGAGTTTTAGTGGGTATACTGTCGGTGTCATTCCGACAGGAGTCCCACATACCCCGTCTCGTCCCCCACGTGCGGAAATGCGTAAAAGGTGATGACGGCTTTCAGTTTGTGTCTCATCATCATTTTTAGAAACAAATATAATATCTAAAAATTGATAATCATTTCCTAAGTTTATTCTTATGCTTATTTATGCGCCCCACAGGGTCCTTATTTGTAACTTAGTTTTAAGCTAAAAAGATGAATATGAACAAGGAGCACAACAGGTATTTATTTATTGTCCGCTTCAAAACTCGATACATGCGGAATTTTAGGTATAAAACATAGTATCTGCGTCATAATGAGTTTTTATTATTACTCATTCGTGGGAAATATGTTTATTTTTTCGCTGTTGAATAATAATACGACCTTGTATAGCCAACTTACTTGTCTTTCCTTTTGATCCCAGAACCAATAGCATTGACTGATATGCAGGAAGTGTTGGTCGCAAAGATCGTGTGAGCAGGCGACAGCTGAAATTAAGAAAAAATATTTTGTAATAATCCATTATAGTGAGATAAGATAATGGTGCAATGTAAGGCAAAAGAGATGGCTAAAAAAAAACCCAGAATCGCCAGAAACATCATATATGCCATTTTTATAGGCATACTATGTACAACAAAAATATATAATAATATACTGCAAAAACGACGTGGTATACTAGATATACAGGGTGAATTTTTCAAGTGGGCGTGTATGGCCAAATCCGAAACTATGAGGACTAGCGAAAAGTACTCAAAGGAGTCGCGGGCTCGATTTTGATGAAAACTAAAACTGCATCATTGGATTTTTGAAAAATCTATATTTCTAGCCAGGAATCGAACCTGTTGATTTTGAAAAAAAAAAACACTGTATTATTACACCATTCGATAGTGTCGCTAGTAAGGATCGAATTCTGGGAAGTAATGACATACGTCAAACTAAAATAAAGAGCACATTTACACAAAGTAAAAAAAAAAAAATCACCCTGTATAAAGATTATTAATAATAAAACATATTAAAAGATGAAGGGTATATGTTTTACATTATTTTAATATATTATCATACTTATACTAAAGAGATTGTGATAAAATAGAAGTCGAGTAATCAATGTAAGTATGAATAACATAAACACACAAAGTATAATAACTTTTATACTATATGGTTTAGGAGGCTGATTTTTTGAAACCGTACTGGGTTTACTACAGTGAACCCATTTTTATACATTTCGTTGCTGGCGATTCTGGGTTTTTTGTCTATGAACTTTTAGCCATGTCCTTTAACCTTTTCGACGCCCATCTACATAATACGCGATGTGTCCTCCAGCGCCACGCTACAAATGTATAACGTATCTATAGTAAAACGTAGGGATGGGTTTAATGTCCTATCGATAAATAATATTATAAGTTGAAATTAACGTTTATTCACCAATTTACGAAGCTAAATAAAAACTGATACCGTATTTTCATATTTTGTTTTATTTCATAAAAAAATCAATATGAAAACCTGGATATATTTCCCATAATAAAAGAAAAGAATTGTAAATTTATTAGACGTGTGTTCTAGAAGGCACATCCCTATTTGTCTCCAAATGTAATCCTTCTACTTCATATCAAGTCGTTGGCGCTCGAGGCACGTCAAAATCCTTTCTGCAGCCTAATTGCGGAACGCCAAATCGTCAAATGATTCTGATCAATTGGCTTCATTTCTATCACAATTGGCTTCATTTTACGATTTTCGAATTGCGAAACTCTAGTTTATTATGAAACCAATTATGAACGTTAAGGCCCTGCGCAGAAACTAGAGTTTCGCAATTCGAAAATCGTAAAATGAAGCCAATTGTGATAGAAATGAAGCCAACTGATCAGAATCATTTGACGATTTGGCGTTCCGCAATTAGGCTGCTGATATAAGGATGTCTAGATGTCGATGTCTATGGTATTTTTCTTTTTTCTATTCACTGTGGTCGAGTTACACGTGCATAACCTCAACCGATTCATGCATAATTTATTTCGTTTACTTACAAAAAATAGAACCAAATACAATCAATAGAAGCTAGATACGTGGTTTTCTATCTACGTGTTTTTAAAAAAAATTAAAAAGGAGTGTAAGTGACTGTTTTACGCAGATGTTACAGATCTTTTTTTTTAATGGTAGGTATAGGTGTCGCAAAATACTAGCAATGATTTTTCTTGTTTTTAGAAACTAATAGAAAACTGAAGTACATTCCTGAAACGGAAGTTGACGACTTAACGTAATGTCAGGACGACGAACTATTTCAAAATTCTGATTATTCACAAACTTTTTCTTATGATGAATCTACTCAAAAAGAAACAAGATGTAAACATTGCACTACACTAAAATGCACAAAGTCACTATGACCTTGAAAGCCGTCCGCTTGTGACGTCACAGATTTACTTCAATACTAGTTCGTGGCGTTGTGCGCACTGACAACTAGCTACTTTGTAGGGATGGGTTTTTCACACGGTGTTTCAATATCGACAATGATTAGAAAACCTATTCATTCTTGATTAAGGCGAATAAAACGTAGTTTATAGTTTACAATATTTATAAAATATTATTTATTCACGTCATTTTCTTGCAATAATGATATTTATGATCGTTTTGACGAGATGAAATATAGCGAGGTCTTCATCGTGTCCCATCACTGGCTTACTTTATATCAAGTACTTGGCGTTGGGGGCACTAAAATATTTTGTGGCGTTTTTGTTTCTATTGAATATAAAACAAACAAGAACTTATTATGTGTGAAAAAGTTAAAAATATGGCTTATAACAGGGCAATTTTCCATAAAAACAAAATAAAAGGTCTTGTAAAAGTCGTAAATTTATTTTATACTATTATTACTTCTAATCAAGTAGTGGCGCTGAGGGCACGAAAATCTCGAACTTGTATACAAGTGATTGGCGTTCAAAAGGTTAATAGCCAGATTCACCTTGTAATTTAAATTAGTCATTAGAATAGAATAGAATACTCTTTATTATACACCATATAAATTACAGACATAAATATAGAAACTTTACAATGGGTGACACAATGGGCGGTCTTATCGCTAAGAGCGATCTTTCATCATTTTTAACCGACTTCAAAAAAGGAGGTTCTGTATTCGACCCTTATGTATGTATGTTTGTATGTCTGCGATTTCCTCAAAAACTAATGAACCGATTTTGATAATTCTTTCATTAATGTGATCTACATACTTTCAGGAAGGTTTTAGTATATAAAACATTAGGTAATTATTCTTATATACGAAGTTATATGCATAAATGTACTGTCTCTCCGGCATTTCTATGCGAATTTTGATGATTCTTCTAGTCGGTGTCTTCAATTCTTCAATGCACGAGTGTTAATTGAATTTGTGTGGGGTAGGTGCAACTAAAAAGTGAAAAATAAAAAAAAATTACAAAAAAAACAACCGACTTCAAAAAAAAAACCACTACAAAATGATAAATAACTTTAATTTCGGAAGTCGGTGTCAAAAAACGAAAATGCGGAACCAACGACACCGACTTCCGAAATTAAAGTTATTTATCATTTTGTAGTGGTTTTTTTTTCTTTTATTCATTCATTTAAAATTCAAATTGAATTAAGTTTTTTTTATTACTTTTTAGTTACACAAAACCTGCAATCACCCAGCCATTAATTTCCATTTGAGATAAGTGGAATACTATTCAAAATAACTAATAGTAAACTTCCGAAAATACGTAATCAGCAGGAGCTGATTACTTTAATTAATTATTTTAATTAGGAAATTGAGACATCAAATCTTACCACATCAAGCTTATTGAACAGCTCCTGCTTAACATCCAGCTTCTCCACAATAGCCTCAACAATCAGGTCCACATCAGCTCCATCCTCCAGCTTGGTAGACACCCGGATCCTCTCAGCGGATTCCTTCACAAAGCTGTCGATCTTGGCTGCATCACCCTTGTACAACTTCTTGCCAACCCTGGTCAGGTTGGTCTGGATGGACTTCTGGGTTTTGTTCAGGAGGTCAGCATTGATGTCTATGATGGTCACAGTCTGGCCAGCTTGTGCTGCAACCTTTAGATTTGAGATTAAAAGTAATGATAATGTTTGTAGTGTAAAGTAATGACAGTTTGGTTGTTTGGAAGTTTGTGTGCAGTTGGGAAAATTAGGGGTTTGTATTTTGTCATGAAATAAATTGTTTTTCCTTATCTGTAGGATTTACATTAAAAAAAGTTATGAGTATAGACGTAATTGTGTGAAAGGATGCTGTTTGCAATTCTTTTATATCTGTCTCTGTATAGGAATACTTGTGATGACATAATATTTTGTATTGTATGTCAAAGTATAATACATAATGATAAATTACAGCTCTGTTATCAATAGGTGTTTATATCTCTGGATTAAAGATAAACTTTACAAGCAGTTATTTATCCTACAGTAAAAAAACACTAAGGACAAAGTACATTGTTAAAAAAAGGTCTGATATTACCATTATTAAAATCAACATTTGTTTAAAAAATATCACCAAAACAAATATTTATTTAAAATTACATTGGCAATTTCAAACAATTCTGCTGACCAGTTATAAATAGTGTGACCCTTGGTACTGCCATGTGACCCAAACAGACAGTAGAGGGAGTAATAACCTCTGTTATGCATTGTTACACAAACAAATACTATAATTTTGTGTATTAGAGTGAGCTCTTTGTGTTTACAATCACCAGGTCATAAGGTTATGCACATACCACCCGTTGTTATAGACAGTGTTTCTTTGCCCCGAGTTGCGCGTTTCAAGTACCTGGGCCACTGGGTCTCGGATGACCTCTCAGACGAGATGCAATATGTTGGCTCGTAGATTTGCACGCTGCAGTAAGGCAGTAAAAGTAACATTGTTTCGGGCGTTTTGTCAATCTTTTTATATGTTCAGTCTATGGTATGGGTCAAATATACGCAGAAGACAATCAACGCCCTGCGCATTCAGTATAACAATGCCTTTAGGATGCTGATGCGGCTGCCGAGGCACTGCAGCGCGTCAGGCATGTTTGCCGACACTCGCATTGATGGCTTTCATGCCATTCTCAGAAAGAGAGCGGCGTCATTGCTCAGTCGGGTCCGCGGCAGTAGCAACAGCATTCTGAGCGTTGTATCGGAAAAAATAAACTGTCCAATATTGTGGCATTGTGTGCTGTTGCATGTCTGTAAGAACAGCTTGTAACAGATCACATCGATTGAAATTGTATTATGTGAATCACTGCTGCAAGCTGTCCACCTCGGTGTTAGGCGCTTGGCAGTGATTTATATATATTTCGTGGTTTTTTAGGCTAAGTGATTAGAATAGGAATACTAACATAGGGGAAGGAATATTGTTACTAACACAAATGAGTCTTGTTACTTGTTGCAATAAAGATATTATTATTTTTATATTATATATACAACTATGTGTACAAGTAGATAGGAACATAAACACTAGCCTAACTGTTTTTCTTAGGTATACAATTTATCTAAGAGTTTGGGTATTCAATTAAGCAAGCAAATAAATAAATAATAATATTCTTTACCAAGAGTTTCAAACAATTTATTTAAATACCTGATGGATGAACCATTTTACAGAATTGCCTAATCTAATAAACCCATTATATCAAATGAAAGTTAGACACAGATTTCTCTCTTTCAGTTGTCTGTAATTTTACTTTTGAAAGAAGAAGACAAAGCACTGTATAACTATACAGATGCTATACAAAGTTTATTAGTAAGGGGGTTAGTGTTTTTCATGTTTATAAAATAAATGCTAAACCCTCCATATTGGTGCCCAAGAAACAGGCTTGCCTAGTTTGGGGCCAATGTAAAATTTCTGTAAATTATTAGCAATAATTTTTTTCTATGTTTCGTCATCAGAAAAATACAGTGTGTTGTGTAAATGATGTTGGTGTGCTATAAATAACTGTCTGTACACAAGCTAAAGACAACCTGCCGTATCATGAGTTTTCTCTAGTTTTTTTAAGAATAATTTAAGTAATTACACAGTTAGCAAGTTAACATCAACTACTTATGTACATTCTGAGTTATGTACCTAGTTAAGTAAAACTGTTAACTAACACTTCCTAGAGCAAAACCAGCTTATGTATTCCGGTGAAAGTTTTTAAGTTACTTACATATATTTAGAAGTTTAGAAATTCACATACCTGAGCGATTCCAGACCCCATAAGGCCTCCGCCGACAACAGTTACCGTTTTGATAGCATTTAAAGACGTGGAAGACGAGAAATTTCTCGTTGTACCGATTAATTTGTTCATATTGAATGGTTTGTATGTGTTATTCGAACGAAAGCCGTTTATAAGTGTATAGTCTATGCGAAAGCCGGTCGCGCAATGACGTATTGAAATAAACAACACGCAAGTCTTCGAGTCGCAGAACTTTGGACTCAAACTTGAAACTCCAGGTTTAGATTTCATACAAAACGATGCATAAACGTAACCGGTTTGTTTGTCAAATATATTATCGCTGAACTATTATAGGTATTGGAACATCGCTAGGACAAAGTGCAAACACTGATAAGAAGCCTTATCAAATACCTGGCCTCTTACTACTGCAATCTTACATACCTGCCATAAAAGGATCTGTTGCTTGATATGATAACACAACACATTTTGATAATTTGTAAATAGAGATATGAAAAATTTATAGGATTTTTTTGGAATGTGAGAATGTTTATTTATATGTCAACGTTCCATTTCCCCGTCGTTTTTAAGATGTAGTTTCTTGTTTCACCATTACTGCACTTCTTTCGACTGTCTACATTCAAAGTGAGCATCAGTTTACGAAGCAAAAGTTAACGATAAAATAAAAGGACGGAATTTGCATAAATATTGGAGAAATCATTGGAGCTAAAAACTTTTAAAAGGTTTTTACTTATAATGAAACGCTTCGAAACCACATGTTGATTTTGACATTTGACAGCAAGTAATTAGTTTAGAAACCAATTTGTTTACCTAAATCTCTTCAGTGCCATGCCACAGTATAATATAACTGTGGCCATGCAGCTGATGCAGCCGTTTGCAAATTATGTAACTAATCAATGGAGTAGTTTGCGACTCTGTTGGGTAAAGGGCAGTTTACCTATTATTTTTATGCCGTAAAAAGTTTTAGGATTTTTGTTATTGAAGCATTTCGACAATCATGTCATAGTCATAAGTTTCTAAACAAGCAAAGCTACTATTTTTCATTTTCTCGCTCGCTTGTTCTAATCTGGAAAACTCACTTAGTTTTCACCTATATAAGTGATTAACCCAGTACTTACCCTTATATATGGATTAACCTGTAGGACGGTACTTTCTTGTCATACTATTTTCTTTTGAAAACTTCAATGAAACTACAGAGTACAGCCATTATTACGATCTTGGAAATATTTGATGTTGGTCTGTGTGATATGTATAGTTGATTTAGTTTATATACCATCTATTGGATGACTGACAGACTGAAAATGATAAGAGAAAGTAGTGAGTTTATAACGATAACGATAGTAGGGCCCTACAATCGGCAGACGGCAAGTATTTATTATCTGACAGCCGGGTTGAACTTTGGAGTTGTAATTTTATAACTTTCGAAAAAGTTTACAGAACGCAAACTGTGATATAATTCTTGTAAAATTGTAAATAGCTAAGTCAAAAATGACAAAATTAGTTCAATTTGGCGTTATTGCCAGGAACTTCGCCAGTTCTTCAGCGGTGCAAGCTGCAATCAAGAATGTTACAGTTATCGGCGGAGGTCTTATGGGTTCCGGCATCGCCCAGGTTTGTTTTGACTTTTATTAATACCTGCTCAATTTGCATTTTTCACTTGATAGATCTTTTTATAGAAATCAGTCAACTTATTCTATAAATGATCAAATAAATAATAACTAGGTACTACTAGCAGTTTAGGGTTAAAACTAAATAGTTTAAAAGTACCCACCTATTTTAGTTCCCTACTGGAAAGAACCTTATCTGTTTAAGTTTATGCTTTTTCTAAGACTTAAACATTATTATGTATTCACAACCTACAGGCTGCAGTCCAAATTAAAACTATCATTCAATTAGGTGTTTACCTAATAACAACACACTCAGTTACTACTTAAACAAAGACGACCCACTGACCCAAGTATTAATTGAGTGTGTTGTTGATCAAATTCAAATGTCAAATTCAATACCAATAACTTTGTTAATGGGGTGATAATGATCTACCAATCTGAGCGAGGTGATGATCAATCCCCAATCTACTTCAGATTGCGGGATCCAACCAAATAATATTTATGTACAAACGGGGGTAGGCAGAAACTACAGGATGCCACCCGCTACGATCCTTACATACTCCTTTTGCCTCATTTACGTTCATACATTCACGTACGTATGTTCATTCATCTCTTCATAAATAATATTTATTTACTTTTAATTGATACCTTTTTATCTGCTGGTCTAAAGTCCATTAATATTCCATAAATACATTACTTAGTACCTTTATGTATTTTATAAATGTTGTACGCAAAATAGTATTACCCATTACCTATATTTTATAAATACAAATATTTTTTACAGGTCTCTGCCCAAGCTGGTCAAAATGTGATCCTGGTAGACCTAAGCTCCGATGTCCTCGCTAAATCCCAGAAGTCCATTGGTGCTAACCTCGGCAGGGTGGCCAAGAAGATGTACAAAGACAAGCCACAGGATGGAGAGAAGTTTGTGTCTGAGTCTATGGCCAGGATCAAGACTAGCACGGACCCTGCGGAGGCTGCCAAGTCTGCTGACCTTGTAGTTGAGGCTATTGTTGAAAATATCAGTGTTAAGCATAAGCTATTCACTCAACTTGACGGGGTAAGGCCTTT
Source organism: Amphipoea oculea (assembly GCA_945859645.1). Classification (NCBI taxonomy): domain Eukaryota; kingdom Metazoa; phylum Arthropoda; class Insecta; order Lepidoptera; family Noctuidae; genus Amphipoea; species Amphipoea oculea. Next base: position 19,981,613 of record OX243880.1, read on the forward strand.
TCTGAGTTCTAGAATAGAACTTCCTAACAGTTAGTGGGTGTACTGTCCTACCCAGCACCACCTCTACATGTCTCTTCAGGTGAAAGAACAGGAAAACGAAAGATCCAACCAACATTTTGTTACTTTTTTGGCTCTTTTTTGCATAAATACAAAGTTCAATTTGTAGATTCTAACTGTATGTATAACTCAATTTTCGACAAATTGCTGGTTGGATCTTTTATGCTTAACAGGGTCCAATTAATATACCATACTTTGGAACTTTATTGGGGGCCTGCATCCCAGCAGTGGGAACATTATAGGCTGATTATGATATATCATGTTTTGCCTACTAGTAAGAGGTTTAAATAAGTAGGGTATGTTTCATATAATTCTGGTCTTATCTTAACTTTATATTAAGTATAAATAAAGAGAAAAGATTTGATTTTTTGTATGTTGTTAGTTACGTTTTTAAAGGTACATGAGTAGACCATGACCCGTGTTAGGATATAGGATACTTTTTATCCCGATATTCCCAAGGGATCCAGACTTATGCGGGCGAAACAGCTTGGCGCAGGTAGTAAGATAAAGGCGGTGAGGTAATGACCTAAACTACATCTTCATGGAAATTAAAGGAGCTAAAATATACTAAGTCGTCCACACTATAGAAATGGCACTATCACTATCATGTTGAATAGTTAGTTTACTGATGCTTCATTTATCCTATTATTAACCAACTTCAAAAAAAGGAGGTTCTCAATTTGGTTGTATTTTTTTCCCTGATATTTGTATGTGACTTGCAGGTAGCACCAAACCACACAATCTTTGCTTCCAACACCTCATCATTATCCATCAATGAAATCTGTTCAGTAGTGAAGAGGAAAGACAGGTAAGTTATCAATCACACAGCCAATTCTTTTCATTATGATCAGTTATTTATCACACCTTTGCTGGGGTTGTAAAGTCTGATATCTATGTAATATCAAATCCACATGATAAAAATGCAATAAAACACACAGCTAATCAATGGTTATTAAATATTAGACATTTTCTAATCTAAATACCTTCATATACTTACTACATTGGTGTAGTTTAGATTTTAATAATTTTTAATTTTTTAATGTAATAATTAATTAATGTTTTAATGACAATTTGAATTTTAATAATTCTATTTATTGAATGTAATAATCAATTTAATGTTAAATTGATTTAACTTTTTAATGAGAATTTAAATTTAAAAATTTTTTGTATAAGTAATGAAAATGTTTGCATGCCAAATGGTAAAATATGGCAGAACTCTGATTTATACCTACTACTATCTACTTATATGTATTACCCATATTTACAAATAAATGCTATTCTATTCTATAGATTTCTTACTTACACTGTTCCAATGGCATCACTAGATTCGGCGGTCTCCATTTCTTCAACCCGGTACCAGTGATGCGCCTCCTGGAGGTGGTGCGAGGAGCTGACACCTCGGACGCCACCTACAAGTCTATGATGGAGTGGGGCAAGGCTGTGGGCAAGACCTGCATCACCTGCAAGGACACGCCTGGGTTCGTCGTCAACAGGCTGCTGGTGCCCTACATCTGTGAGGCTATCAGGTTGTTTGAAAGAGGTTTGTGCATGTCACCTTCAATCAAATAATTGAGCAAAACATAGTCTACCACTGGTGGATATGACTGTGCTTAAAATATTGGTTCCAAAGCTAAGTAAGAACTTCAGGTAACTTTGGGCCCAATCTGGGGATACCTTGTGAAAAGATAAATCCACTAAAATTTATGAATTCGATAAATAGGTATTTGTTTTTTAGAGGTACTTACGTATTATGTAGCCTGCAAATGATAGGCTTGCCTTGTCATCTATGTGGTAGAGTCCAATTTTTGCCACGAAAAAAATAAGTGATTGCACTGTTCTAATCTTGAAATATACTGAATTAAATGGATTGGATGCAGCAACATTTTCTTCCATTAATCAATCGATTTAAATTGCCGCAATTCATTTAATCAGTCTATCGCAATCTCGAAAGAACACTTTCAATCTTCAAACTTAACAAAACCTCAATCCTCTTAATAATTCTTCAGGAGATGCATCAGCCCGCGACATCGACACTGCCATGAAGCTGGGCGCCGGCTACCCCATGGGTCCTCTTGAGCTGGCCGACTATGTGGGCCTGGACACCAACAAGTTCATCCTCGACGGCTGGCACAAGAAGTACCCCAACCAACCGCTGTTCAACCCAATCCCACTGCTAGACAAACTGGTGGCCGAGGGCAAACTCGGAGTGAAGGCCGGAGAGGGCTTCTACAAGTATGATAAGAAATAAATGTATGTTTGTTGTTGAATCATGAGTGAAGTTTATATCCATGTTATATTGATACTGTAAAATAAATAATGTATTATTTTTAGATGTTTTTGTTTCATTTCGTCGGTGAAATGAATCTGAAGGGTCATCACTGCCTGATAAGATTAAGTAAACCATCAAAAATAAATATCATTCCAACAATTTCAAAGTAGATAAATTATTATAGGAAATGAAATGCAGTTTCAGTAAATTATATCAATTTTATTTTCTATAAGTACAATACACAAAAGTTATAGATGAAAATTGAATTTCCAGTGTGAGAAATACCATACTGTTACTATAAAATAGTCAAGGAGTAAAAGCTGATAATATTATAATGAGCAATGCCTAGGTTCCTTAACTGATTATAATTTGAATAGAAAAGCTATCTGGAAGTATTACTATAAGATACAAACTTAGAAATATTTAGCCAAGAATAACAAAATACGTCTGTTAAAACAAGAACTGCGTTATTGCTATAGTATTAACAAAGTCATTATGTAAAATGACAAAAAGTATTTAAACGATTGGCTAGCGGAAAACTTGAAACATTCCATTATATTATACTCGTTTGGAATTCAGGATACAAATGTAAATAAGCATTTCGAATATGGAAGTAACTTGCACGCAGTTAGGGCGTCACATTTTTCAACAAATAGATTTGCTGTGTTTCACCAACTTGCACAGGAAATTTTCCTATTTCACATGAAGACATCAAACAACATGCAATCAAGTGGATATCACATTTCACGTTCGAGTAATAGGTAGCAATATGTGCAGACTAAACATTTTATTATAGTTGTTGTTGGTATTTCATTAGCAAACATTCATCAATGCAATTTAAACCTTATGTCAATGACGTAAACGTCTCATGACACACGCGCTTGTGTTCTGCAGTTTTGCGAGCATGTTACTTGCATCATAGAAACATAGTATTGAGGTAAAAAGTGGAATAAGACTATAATATTTTGCTATCGACATGAAATCAACATCAACTATAACAAAGGCGCGGCGCGACTTCAGTGATTCGCAAGATCAATTCCTACAGGAAGTATATATGGCCCACACATTTGTTCACAGTCTTACCCCCTTATTTATAAAACTTATCAAACCTATTTTAGTTAAAATGGGGTTTGTGTCTTTCTTACACACAGAAATGTCAACGTGACAGATAAAGACAAACATTCTATAAACCTATTTTAGCTAAAATAGAGATAAAATAGGATTATGAATGAGGGGGTAAATCTATATTCTGTAAGTATATATAAAGGCACCCACAACAGGCTACTGGCTATCCTGTGTGGAAGACTAATAAAAAATTCTGAATCAATTCCAAAGATTTGAACTACGAATCCGTAAAAGGCATTTTTAATAAAAAATAAAGCTACATTATTTCAAGATTTAAGATTTTTTTTTTTCATTGTGTAATAATAACTTTTGTTTTGAGCTACAAAGCATCTGTTGCAGTTGTAAATCACAATAAAAAAAAAATCGCCCTTAAATGTCAACTAAAAAACTAAGCAAAATCTGCATTTTAATGTTACTTTCAGGGTACTTGCAAACAGGCTACTGGAGACAGCCACATAACATTTATATTAGAATTGAAACATCTGTAAATAAGTCCTATAGGTATTGTGTTATCCCAGCTGAATTGGTGGCAAAACTCTTTCAAGAATATGCAAAAACTTTAGGTATAAGGGCATTCTCAACTTTTCACAAACACTATCCAGCACACATTCAGAACCAAATCTAAGACTATTTCCCAGATTCTCTCAATAGTCAATCATCATCATCATCATAATTATGTCTATCATAACCAGTGATCGGAATAGGTAGAGCTATTTAGGTTCATTGACCGCAAACATTGATGTCAATATGGATATTCCACAGGATTCCGACTGATACTACAGGATTTTATTGAATTTCATTCTTTTTGTCAATATGTATAAAAATGGTTTATGTAAGCCAATAAGCGCATGAGCGACATTGTAAATTTTACGTCAACAGCATGCTATAAAACTGCCAAGCGTGAGACGTTGCCGCTTTGTTGAGAGAAAACAATAGCAGGGTGTTTCTGTCGCTTAAAAACCAAATCCCGGGACTCAGGGAATATCCATATTATTCTAACCTATGGCAAGTACATAAATCAGCTCTACCTATTCCGATCTCTGATCATAACTTTCTTTGCTTTGATTTTATAAACTATGGCACCTCCCTCTTGGCTGCCTAAAGTAACATGTTTGCAATTAATTCCTCATAAACTTTCATCATCATGGGCCTGCTATCTTGTAAATGGTTTGTGGCAGTTTTGGCATGACTGGCTTGTCAGCCATCTCAAGCGCATGCTTCAAGTTCTTCTCAAATACTTTCTTTGCATCACAGAATCCTTGCTTCGTTTTACCGAAGGAGTTTGGCCCAGCTGAGGTTGGTGTTTCTCTGAAAAAATAGTATAAGCAAGTTTTAGAAAAATGTTATTTGAGCTTTGTTGCTGTTAATAACTTCATGTTATGTAGTAATTATGATAACTATGGTTGCTTATAAACATTTATATGCAAAGCAATTTGAGCAAGGGAAATATAAAGCTATTGTAACAGGCCTTATCAAAGGTTAAGATTGATTTGTACATTATTTCAATGAGAGCATGTCTCATTATACAGGGTGTCCCTGGAAGTATGGATCAAATTGAATAGGGGTGTGGGTAAGGTCATTTCCAAACTTTTTAACCCTGAGAATGTCAGTGAATTTTTATACAGTTCAAAAGTTATGACCGATTTTAATTTTTTTTTCAATCACTTCGCTTAGTGTTTAAAGAAAATAATCATAAAAAAATACGGAACCACTGTACTTCCTCACCCGGCGCATTTTGATAGTAGGTAGTTTTTTTTGGATAGAATAGACCCTTTTTAGTGTAATTTGAAAACCGCAAATTGTGAAAAACCATAGGGGCCGAGAAAAAAATTCCCAAAGTTTTGTTTTTCTGAAAACCTGCAATTTTTATAGTAACTATTTTTTTTTAGATAGAATAGACCCTTTTTAGTGTAAATTTGAAAACCGAAAAGTTCGCAAAACCATAGTGGCCGAGAAAAAATTCCCAATGATTTGTGACCTAACCTCAAAACACTTAGAAGTTGCTTAAAAGGCGTAGTAGGAGCCCCGCTTCGCGGGGCTCTATGGTCTAAAAAAAAATAACCACGAAGGGGATGGCGGGGTCTGTTCGCTTGCTGCGCTCGCTCACTAGACCTCGCCATCCCCTTCTAACCTAACCTGTCCGAGTCGAGGTGCCCCAAGTCCCGAGCTCGCTTCGCTCGCTCTTGCATCCTAAGTTGTCATTACAAATGTGTTATTTTTGTATATTATGTTGGTTTAGTGTGTAGTGTAATCGGGAACACAAAAAAAAACGTAAACATGTTACATTTATGTACACATGATACATTTTCCGTAACTTTAAGATTTTTTTTCTCAAAAACTATAAGTTTTCACAATGCGGGATTTTGCGAAAGTGTTTAACATAACGAAATGTAGAACTATTAAAATTGTGAAGCTTCGAATAAACGGGTGAGGAAGTACAGTGGAGCCAAGGCTCCACTGTACTTCCTCCTACTAGGTTAGGTTAGAAGGGGATGGCGGGGTCTAGTGAGCGAGCGCAGCGAGCGAACAGACCCCGCCATCCCCTTCGTGGATTTTTTTTTTAGACCATAGAACTACGCCTTTTAAGCAACTTTTAAGTGTTTTGAGGTTAGGTTACAAAAATCATTGGGAATTTTTTTCTCGGCCACTATGGTTTTGCGAACTTTTCGGTTTTCAAATTTACACTAAAAAGGGTCTATTCTATCTAAAAAAAAATAGTTACTATAAAATCGCAGGTTTTCAGAAAAAAAAAACTTTGGGAATTTATTTCTCGGCCCCTATGGTTTTTCACAATTTGCGGTTTTCAAATGGACCGATTTCTGCAAAAATGATCCAGTCCACACCAACTTCATTTCGAGATAATTGAGTTTAAAGTTTATTGCGGTATTTCTCTGGCTTTGTAATCCTAAATGTTGTGTTTTTAATTTTATGTCATTCTAAGTGTACTAAACTAATTTACATGCATGTATTTAGTAAATAAATTTTAATAGTTTAGTAGATATTCAAGAAAACTTGCGCGTGGATCATTATTACATAATACATTTTGTATGGAATTAGCTGTGTAGGCTGCTGAAAGAAAAATGCAAAATGTTCCAAAGTATGACAAAAATAGAAACTCAAAAATGTTTATTATTTTTATTTTATTTGAAAAAATACAAAAGTTACCGTACTCCTCATCCAATTCAAAGTCAGGTTCATCACAATAACCATCTATATCGTCTATTATTGCATCGTCTCCCTTCAGTTTTTTATAGTAACCAATGCAATCATTTGGTATAAGATGGAATAACGATTTCAAATTGTTTAACTTCTTTTTGTTAGTCTGTTTTCCTGAAGGCCATAATTCTTGCAAATCTTCTTCTATGACATCCAAATCAACACCTTTAAATTTCTTTTTTAACATTCAGTTCTTTGTAGTCCTCATTAAAGGAAGTTCTCATGAACAAAGAATGTCGAGTCTTTTTTGTGATTAAAATTTCTTTTGTTTTGAGCCAATTTAGTGAGTGAGCTAGTTTAATGATTTTCTTGGATCTCAAATTCTAGAAAAGAAAATAGTAAATAGAAAAATATTTAATGATAAATATTTAATGGTAAACTGGCTCAAAACAAAAGAAATTTTAATGACAAAAAAGACTCGACATTCTTTTTTCATGAGAACTTCTTTTAATGAGGACTATAAAGAAATGAATGTTAAAAAGAAATTTAAAGGTGTTGATTTGCATGTTGTAGAAGAAGATTTGCAAGAATTATGGCCTTGAGGAAAACTGATTAACACAAAGAAGTTAAACGATTTGAAATCGTTATTCCATCTTATACCTAATGATTGCATTGGTTACTATAAAAAAACTGAAGGGAGACGATGCAATAATAGACGATATAGATGGTTATTGTGGTGAACCTCACTTTGATTTAGATGAGGAGTATGGTAACTTTTGTATTTTTAAAATAAAATAAAAATAATAAACATTTTTCTTTCTATTTTTGTCATACTTTGGTACATTTTTGCATTTTTCTTTCCGCAGCCTGCACAGCTAATTCAATACAAAATGTATTATGTAATAATGATCCACGCGCAAGTTTTCTTGAATACCTACTAAACTATTAAAATTGATTTACTAAATACATGCATGTAAATTAGTTTAGTACACTTAGAATAACATAAAATTGAAAACACAAGCCAGAAAAATACCACAATAAACTTTAAACTCAATTATCTTGAACTGAGGTTTGTATGGGCTGGATCATTTTTGCTTAAATCGATCCAAATTTCATGCAAAACATACAATTTTATTGTAGGTACAAACAATTGCAATAAAAAAATAGAAGGTTTAAATAAATAAATGCCTACTTCATTAAAGTTTTCGGTGTAAACATAATATTCTGTTTACTTTATAGCCCAGATATTAAATCATAATTTTATATTTAACCGTGAATCGTTTTTCTGAATCAATATTCTGTAGTCGAATGTTATTTGGAATTGAGTTAAAATGATACAAGGTTATTGGAATATTTAAGCAGAATGATTTTTGTAATATTTCCCATATTTTATAAAAAGCATAATTGTTCCTAGTAGTTTGAATCATTATAGCAAAAAAAAAAAATTACACATATCAGGGCAACCAAGAAAATGCAAAAATGATTCAAATAGCTTGAAACACTTATGCATTATAAAAAATGATGTTTGCCATGACAGCTGTGGGTTGGACCATACGGATTTTCGTCAATTATTAACATAGAGTTCTGAGTCTTTGATATGTTAAAATATACCTTATTTGGAGTACATAGGTCACAAAAACTCAAAATTGTCGAAGTTGTGGGTTGGATCATTTTTGCAGAAATCGGTCCAAATTACACTAAAAAGGGTCTATTCTATCCAAAAAAAACTACCTACTATCAAAATGCGCCGGGTGAGGAAGTACAATGGTTCCTCAGGGCTATCTAAAAAAAATAAATTGATAGCCCTGATAGTTTTCACGAATTCGATCTTTCTTCTCTTTTTTTTTGTATTTTTTTTTTTTTTGCTAAAACATTTGGTAATGACCTTGCCCACGTCCCTATTCGATTTGATCCATACTTCCAGAGACACCCTGTACAGTTGCTTTATTTAAGCTTCTTTTATGCCCTCACCTTCCAATATTCCTCATCCTCATACGTGCTTCAGCAGGCATCTCTTCAGGCTCATCATCATCATCAGCATTGAATACTGATGCTATAGTTGGTTTGGCCACTGGCTTGGCTGGACCACCAATATTCATTTTGATGGGACCCTTTGGTTTGTTGAAGCCAATGGAGATTTTTGTGATGCGAGGAGGTGGAGGCGGTGCCGGTACATCTTCAGGTTCCTCCCAGTCTGGTGCGTGTTGGCGACTCCTATCTGAAATATAAAATAAATCATTATAGTCATGCTATAGTACTAGTATCCATTGTTATAGGTACTTGCTATTGCTATTTTGTTGTAACTAATTACACAATGTGTGTAACATTTGTTTACAGACGAGATTGATTACCTCATGGAAAAATACGTAAACATAACATTGTTCATTACTGTTGCGCAATTTCGGTCATCACTCTTGTTGCTGAATACTGTTTACATGATAATAATAGGCAATGTTGCTAGGTACCTTCATAGTTCCTTCTGTCTCGTTCTCTGCTATTCGTGGATCTGCTGGGCGAGTAATCACTGCTCCGCGCTGGTGGCGACCATCGTCGAGGAGATCGAGACCTCGAACGTCTTCGCTCTGCCCTCTCCCGACCTTCGCGCCTTTCCTTGTACGGCCTAGAAACATCGCGCGTGGATCGAGTCGACCCTGCCAATGCGAAAACACTGGCAAAGATAAATAAAAATACTTATCTGAGTAAACTAATATTAAAAGTGAGTATTGCTCAAGTGATTAATTAATTAGTAAGATTTTACAAAATATCTATTCACTTCATGACATTCTAATACCTTTGTCGAAATCCCGATAACGCCCGCTCATTGTTGTTTTATTTCAATGCGTTTCAGACATTAAAATCGTTCAGGAAATACACAAAATTGTTATTTTTTCATTTGGTAAATCAACACGACAAAAAGACGGCCATTTTCCTTTTAGACGGCTTTTTTCCAGTGTTGCCAACAGTCTTTAGAAAACACGCGCTAAATTGACTTAAAAAAAGCGCTAGATTTGGATATTTTTCGAAAAAAAGCGCTAAATTTAAAAAAAAAATTAACAAAGTTAGGTGATTTTAGCTTTTATTAAAAATTACATGAAATCGCAAAAAATAATCTACAAATTTATTAGCCAGTCGTCATCGTCAGAATCTTGTTCTTGTTGTACAATTTCCTGGCTCTCCTGCTGAGTAGAAGTGGAAGGTCCTGCTTGTACTGTAGAAATAGGATTTTGTTGTGTCAGTTTGAATGTATAGACATCCTTGCTGCCGACTTTTTTTGTCACCTCTTTTGGAATGTCATAGCTATAACAAGTTGAGTTAAAAGTCTTCAAACCAGTTCTAATATATAAAATCGAATTGAGTGTATTAAGATTCATACGGTTTCGTAGCTTTGATTTAATGACATTCATCTGACTGAAAATCCTTTCGACATCAGCATTCGAGTGTGGTAAAACCAAAACATGCAAAGCAAGTTCTGACAATTCTTGAAATGGATTATTACCACCAGCATCTTTGTATTCCTTAACTTCCGTCCAAAATTTTGTAGTGTCTTTTGTGAATGTCCATGTCTCAAGTGGAATATTCCGCCACTGACCAACGATTTTATCTATGTCATCTCCACATATACCAAAACTTTCAGCTAATTCAATGATTTCCAACCCTTTGTTCGTCTTTAAAGTTTCAGTCACACTTAATATATTCATTTTTTTTAATATGTGGACATTCTTTGGCAATCTCTCTTGTAACTCTTTTATTAATTTAACAGTGAAGTTAACACATCGTTTACGTAAATTGCTCTTATCCAAATCAGAAAATGACTCCAATGATTTTTCAAAATTATAACTGAGATATGGGGCTGGGTCTAAATAATCTTCAATATTATTTATTGTTAAAATGTCGATAGAATTACGTCTTGTTGAAAGGATGACTTTACTGCTTAAGGATTCCAAAAGATTAATTAAAGCTTCTAAAAGTCTGGTCGGATCAGTGTTTTGCCCCTCAAAAGCTTTAAGCGCAAACTGTATTTCAGTCAGTACGTTTTTGATGTAATGCAAATATACTTTATTTTTATGGTCACTGTACATTTCGTACAGTAATTGAGCAGTATAACAATTATTTTTTGACCTTGAAACTTGAAAAAATAATTTCAATTCGTCCCATTGGTTTAAAATTCTTTGTACTGCAGGTTCAATCGACAACCATCTGGTTGCACATTTTTGCAAAATTTTTAAAGGTTGCTTACCGCAATTAATGGTTTCATAAATTTTAGAATATTCCTGACGACGCTGAGGTGATAACGAAAACCAATTATAAGTTTCTCTAATAAAAATTCTATGTTGCGAGGTATGGTTTCCTCCGAAGCATGTGCAACAGCTAATTGCAACGAATGGCATAAACATCTCACTAAAACCAAATGGGGCAAATCGAATTCCTGTTTCAAAATTGTGTAAACGCCATTGTTTAAGCCAGTCATCACACTTGCGTTGTCGGTCCCAAGACCGACAAGGTTTTTTAAATTCAGACCCATGTCTACAACCGAATTTACTAATGCATTAACTATGCCTCGCGCATCGCTGGTTTCTAGTTCAATTAATGCAAAAAAAGTTGATACTATGTTACGTTGTTTTGAACTGTAGTATCTTATTACAATTCCCAAATACTTATGTACAGAGGGTTATAGCAATTAGCTGACCCCCCTAAAAATTACTCGATTTTGCACCCTCCTCTCATAACATTAAAGGTTATTCAATATGTATGAGTTAATCGGACTAACACTACTCGATGAACAGAAACAATTAATAATTTTGATACGCAAATTTGAGCTTTAAGATGTTGGTGTTAGGTCATTTACTATGTATGGGTATTTGTTACGCAATTTTCATTTTTAATCAGCAAGACTTAAAGGTTAGGTTAATGTTGTGATAATTTGTGTCATTGCTACTAATACCTTATTTCATCTATCTTATTCAAGTTAATCTGGTCTCGTGGTTCATGCGTAAGGCTGAGACGTGCAAGATGCGAGTTCAAATCTAGTCTCATGTTTAATTTTGTTTTCAATATATTAATTGTTCGTTAAGTATTTCTTGCATTATTGTAAAGAACAAGCATATCAATTAAGTTGATAAACGATAAACGTTTCACCTTTTTCAATAAGTGGGTAGTTCGACGTCAATATGCGTATTCAACAAAAACTGCTATTGAAATGATTTTAGGAATATGGGGTAGAACAAATTATTGAACAAGACATTCTATGCACAAATAGCAGTGAATACGCACGAACATTTTTATATTGCCTTACTAAGTTGCGAAAATCCACGCCTTTTTATTAATTATTATTATCGGTTTTGATAGTTTAATCATCATGTCTCAGTTGAGTGATTATTTAAAATACAAAATATTGTATTTGCATAAGGAGAATGTTGGTATTAAAGCGATTGCTAGGAAACATAATATAGCGGTAAGTGTATTCTTTTTTATACTTCCTTAAGTCGTTAGTTGGCTTAAAAACGTGAGTATAGAATAATAGAAAATTAACTGTTTCATTATGAGATTATTTATAGGTCTAATGTGGTTTATCTAAAGGTATTTTTGCAAACTTATTCGAAAAATTATGATTACCGGGTTATTAAAATTATGCTTATTGTGTTGTTTCAGAGAAATACAGTCAGACTGTGGCTAAGACGTTTTGAAGAGACAGGGAATATTCAAAAGGATCGTCCTGAACCAAAACCTGCAATGTTACTCCTGTGTCAGAACATCATCAAGCAATTGTTAGAAGGCATACTGAACACCCATTTTTGCCTACTCAATGCAGTATAATGTTTCTGTTCAGACGGTCAGAAAACATTTGCATGTTGCTGGACTGAAACAATACAAGCCAGCACGTAAAATTTAACTGACTGCTGCACATCGCCAAGCAAGGGTCCGCTTTGCCCAAGAATATCTCAATTTTAATTGGGAAGATTATGTTGTCATATTTACCGACGAGAAGTCTTTGTCAAAACCTTATTTATAACTAAACATAACTACATACTTACAAAACAAATTGATATATAGTATACCTAGTAGGTAAAACATCAACGTATAATGCTATTTTATTTAGTTCAACGATATTTAATGTGGTGATGTTATTGTTATGAAATAGAAATACATACCTATATATTTCTAAATATTATAACATGTTGATTCACTACATTAAACTCTGTGAAGTATGTAACAACGTTATTAGTAACTGTTATATCATTTACGTTATTCTTATAATAATTTTTTTATAAAATAAAATCGTTTTTACCATCATTATCGTTTTTTTTTATTTTCGTTCAGCTTTTTTTTTTGTTGCTAAAGTTATAATTTATTATTTATAACTTAAAAAAAAAATATTATAAAACAAAATGCGCAGCAGAAAATACGTTGGTTTCGAACTCGCAACCACGCTCTTGTCAGCTCACTGCAGCTACCACTAGACCACACGAACATGGTGATTGTCGTTGAAATTAGCAATAATATATTACAAGTTAGAACAATATTCAAGATCATACCTACCTTAACACTGCGTGTTAAATATCAAATTCGAATAACTGTTTTATTAATCGTAGACGTTGAACTGTTCTAGTTCGATAGGCTTACTGCTAACAAGCAGAAGGTTCAAATTCGTTTAATTTTTAAGGGGTCAGCTAATTGCTATAACCCTCTGTACAGTTATATCAGTTGATTCGTCTATAATCAAACTAAATTTACTGCTACCGATATCTGTTACAAGAGTTTTTTTGAAATGAGGTCCCAATGCATTTTTTATAATTTCAGAACATTTTGTACGGTGTAACTTTAAGTCTTGAGTATTTTTTGAGTCAGCAAAAGCTTTTTTACACACTTCACTTAAGTGATTAATTGGCAACACAGATGAATGTTCAGCAATAAATAACGATAATAAAGCTTCGGCATGGTGTACACTGCTATCACTTGTGTCCGTTTTTTCCACCAGTATTTTCTGTTGGCCACCGTGAAATGGTTTTGATTTCTCAATATGTTTCTTGGACTCAGAGTGTCGTTTGATATCACTTAACTTTGCACTGAATTCTATTTTGCAATAGCTACACATTGCTTTGGTATGATTATGCAGTACAGGTTTAAGCCATGATTTATATTTAGGGTCATTTTCCCATTCCTTTCTGTAGCTTTGCAAATAATTTTGTTTTTTACTCAAAGGAAGAGCCATTGTTTTATGGAATTCACTATAATAATCACATATATATCACGCACGTTACTAACTATTCAATAAACAATACTCAATACAACACAATACGAGTATTGTGTGCACATTTAGGGCCTTCCCCTGATATATCTCTAACATAGACGTAACAAGGACGGATACAGTAATGTCGATGCTGTGAGTTTTTTTTAAGGCTCTGGACACTTGTTTTTTAAGTCGAGTCTATTTATTTTAACAACAATTAAGTTCCATTGTAGGTATTTTAAAGACGAGGAATATTATATAAAAAGCGCTAGATTGGGCGCTAAGCGCTATATAATTTCGTTGGGAGTTGACACAGCCAAAAAAGCGTTAGATTTAGCGCCGAAAGCGCTAAGTTGGCATCACTGCTTTTTTCTTGATATTGAACCAAACGTTTTGTTATTGGTATAGTATACAAATTATGAAAATCAACAGCACTTTTTGTTATGCCGTCTACGGTAAAAGTTAGTATTCAATACTCAATAAATTATAAAATTGTACAGGATTTCTCATATTTTAAGCAAGTCTATGGAAAAGTTGCGTGCTTGCAAGAGACCACGTTTAGTTCTTGCTATCGAAAGTTTATCCATTGACAGATATAGTATGCCCAAAATTTAAAGATCTCTGAATCTGAATCGTTTTCGTTGTGATTTTCGTTCTACTACTCCATTTCATTTTCAAAAATATGCTACTTAATTTGGTAGCATTAAAAAAATAAAATGTCAGCTGACAGCTGACAGCTACAGTAACCAGTTTAACAGAATCAGTGTAATTTTTAGGTTATGTGATTTTATAATGTTTATTTATCAGTTCAACCTTTTGTGATTGGTTTCGATTATTGAAAATACATTAAAATGATATTTATTAGGCGCATAAAACGTTTATCAAAGCTTATCAATAATGTTTCTTCAAGTAATTGCCGATGTTACTCGGATACACATCAAGTAACTTCAATCAAAGAAAAAATAAAACAGGGTCCAAGTTTAAAGGATTTTATAACTGAAAGTATTGAACCTGTTCCCACAGATCGTCCTTACATACCTTATTTGCTGGAAAATGATAAAATTAAGACGAGGAGGAAAGTTTTCTTTGATGTTTACGGTTGCCAAATGAACCTAAACGACACCGATATTGTTTGGTCTATTTTGAAAAAGGAGGGTTTTGAGAAGACGTTGGTCGAAGAGGAAGCTGACATATTCCTGGTGATGACATGTGCAATTCGAGAAGGCGCCGAAACTAAGATCTGGCATCGTTTGGACCACCTCAGAGGGTACAAAAGGCGCGCGAAGGATCGCTCTGTAAAGATTGGTATCCTGGGATGTATGGCCGAGAGGCTGAAGGAGAAACTCATTGAGAAAGAGAAAGCTGTTGATGTTGGTAAGTTCAAAAGTTGTAAGAATTTGACATTAACAGGAAAAGTTATTTTAAAAGTTAGTCTAATGTACCCGTTTTTAATGAAATTACTATAAGTTTTATATGTAGAACATTTATTGAATGTATTCACTACAACGAAAACAAACTATACTAATTTAATACTGTTATGGAAGATCCTGGTACTCACAACACAGGGAATCCTAGTGTCAGGACCAGAGTATTAATATACATGGTGCACTATGTATTTTGGAACATTAAACAATTTTTTTTCCACAAAACTCATTCTAAAAAAAAAATTATGATTACAACAGAACAGAATTCAAGATTTATTAAATTAACAAATGATTTTCTTGTTTCAGTGGCAGGTCCTGATAGTTACAGAGACTTACCGCGTCTGCTAGCTCTCACAGAGAATGGTCAACCAGCAGTCAATGTGCTCCTGTCTTTAGATGAGACGTATGCTGATGTGGTGCCTGTCAGGTTGAATGAAGATAGTGTGTCAGCTTTCATGTAAGTTTTCTGATGAACAAGTTCTTTCTTAGTTGGAGTATTGTGTGATAAAGCCCAATCTTCAGCCCACAACTCCTCTCCTCTCAAGACAGTGGCATAACTATACCGTACGTAAACATATATAGTTTGGGGCCCGTGGCAAATTCAAGGGATGGGGCCCTCTCTCAACGTAAAGAAGCTAAACCAAAGTCAGTTTTTTTTTATTAGCACTTCTCGCGTGACTTCTTCAGCGTACATTTCGCGTTTTCCCCTACAAAAACTTCAACACCTGACTGTTTCTGTCTTTATGTTAGAATTCTCCTGTGCTCATAGCCCTTTCGGGCCCCCTCTAGCTGGGGGCCCGTGGCATTTTGCTCCAATGCCATCCTATAGTTACGCCACTGTCTCAGGACCTCTAAGCTTAACACAGAATTCACTTTTGTTTTGTTGTTACTTGTCTGATGACAACACGGCAAAATGTAAAATACCTTTTGTTGTGCAAAACCTCTCTATTAGCTCTATCTCTCTCTATTTATCAAGATATAGATAGAGATATCTCATTAAAAAAAATGGTGTGTGGTGTTCACAATACATAGGAAGCCTATTCTGGAAAAAGTAAATAGCTGTGCCTGAGAGCTTTAGGTTCTTAGTGAAGAATCTACATCTGCATCAGCAAAAGAATTGCGTATTTTTCGCAGTTTCGTACACATCGGGCATGCTTAATTATATATTTTGCTGGCTATCTACTATTCAAGAAGTTTACCATTTCTGTTTTTCTTTTAATGCTGGTTAATGTTTCTATTGGGAATTCTAAGCCACTAAAAGCTATAGTGCCTCAACATGCCGAAACTGTTAGTCATTTCGCAAGCACATTAGATTCACCAAATATCTTGATTTAAACATTTTGCTGTGATGAATCCACAGCTCAATAATGCGCGGCTGTGACAACATGTGCACGTACTGCATCG
Source organism: Amphipoea oculea (assembly GCA_945859645.1). Taxonomy (NCBI): domain Eukaryota; kingdom Metazoa; phylum Arthropoda; class Insecta; order Lepidoptera; family Noctuidae; genus Amphipoea; species Amphipoea oculea. The sequence goes on from OX243880.1 coordinate 19,998,276, forward strand.
TGCCGTTCACACGCGGTCGGGAGCGCTCGCGGCCGGTCGCGTCCATCGTGGACGAGGTGCGACAGTTGGCCGACCAGGGAGTTAAGGAAGTTACGCTGTTGGGACAGAACGTGAATAGTTACAGAGATGTCTCGCAGGCTACTGAGAAGGTTGATACTCATATGGCGAAAGGTAAGAAGTTTATTAAGATCTTGTTTATGGAGTGAAATAGACTCCTAAAAAAAAGAAAACACAAACAGAATACTTTTCCATCACTCACTGACATATCGGATATACATTAAAACCGAGGACAGTCGAACACATCCGAAGCGGTGTCGGTTACGGTAACAGTGGCGCGAGTTCACTGGTTCCCACCTCAAAAAATGCATGCCCAACGCGCCTAAAGAAGTTTCCACTTAAAAAATCAAAGCATAGCCCACTTTATAGCCGCGTCGGGCCGCAGCGCATCATATTTTAATACATAAAAGTGCAGTGCAGCCAGCCTGTAGTTCGCGATGGTTCATACAAAATGTACGGAATTGATGTAGAAGGGTTGTTTCAATGCGGTGCAGTCCGCCCAAAACTGCATCAGTCTTAATAGTCCGGGAGGTACCGTTGCATTTTCGGCAGTGATTTTACGCCGATTGCTTGCCATCTTTTCCTATAGATCTCGAATGACTTATAACTGAACCAAGCGTCAGCTGGCGCACCCGCGGTGGGTGTGGAATTGGGAGGTTGCGGAAGTAATAAAAAAAAATAAAAAATTAAGAAATAGTACGCCGGCTGAAACCTATTTCATAAATAATTGACATCATACTGAGCTGAAAAAAAATCGTCAGCTGCATCGTGGAGGGGGGATTATGCGTCAGCTGCTCGCATGAACTTGTAAGAAAAACCGTAAAATAAAGTTATAGTACGCCGGATGAAATTTGGCTACATGATTCTTCAAATAATAAAATTTTGAATATGAAAACAACAATCAGCTGCTAGTGTAGCGGTGGAAAGACCGTCAGCTGACGCAGTAAAGGTACAGATTATTCGAGTAATGCACAGAATCTTTCACGGTATATTTTTGTCTTGTTTTATTTTTAACAAAATGCATAATATGAAATGAAATCGAGTGTAAAATGAAATGAACATAAAATAAAATGAAGGGTAATATAACATTAAAAAAATCGAAATATATAGAAAATGAGAACTTTGCAGAAGCTATTCGTTGTCGATGGTATCGCTATCGTAATCGTTCTCGGACGAATCATCATCCGAACTGTCCTGCAGGAAATCGTTCTCTTCGTCTTGATGAAGTTCTTGAGCTCGATTCTCTTCACCATCATCTGCAAATGAGCATGTCAATAATCAAAATTAGGCTACCAGGAATATACAAGCTCAAAGAAAGTGTCAGCGACAATAATTCCATACCGCCAATATTTTCGCTGCTATCCGTTATACTGGTGACTGATAGGGGTACTTGATCTCCCTCGAACCATTTGAAGACATACTTCTCGTCTTTTTCTTCCCATCCCCAGTCCAAATAATTGACATCATATTGAGATGTCAATTATTTATGAAATAAGTTTCAGCCGGCGTACTATTACTTAATTTTTTATTTTATTTTACAACTTCCGCAACCTCCCAATTCCACACCCACCGCTACTTGAGCAGCTGACGGTCGGTTCAGTTATCAGTCATATAAGATCAACTATCGATGTTAATATCAGCCGGCTTACTATGACTTTTGAATTTGCA